>OX465596.1:396467500-406467500 GCA_950022295.1 Bromus sterilis
GCAGTATCGACATGAAGATCACGGGAGGACAGAAGCTCGCGTGACGGGTCGCCCCGCACCGCGGAGAGAGGAGTTCCCTCGGCACCGAGACGACCGTTATTTTGATGTTGAAGTCGACGCCCGAAGCCATCTAGTACAAAGCCGAGTCGACCGCACCATATCACATCGCCAGGATCAGGCTCGGCCCTCAATAGCCACAGGGCCGGTTTGTTTCAGTGAAAGGATTTGGTCTACCCCTATTCCGCCCCACTTCAGGATAGCTCAATGGGTGGATAAGTATCGAGGTGATGCTAAACCCCAGACATGGTTGGATGATTACAGAATAGCCGTGCAAATCGGAGGGGGTGGGGACGAGATAGCCATGATGCACCTACCATTGATGCTAGAAGGCTCAGCTCGGTTATGGCTGAATCAGCTCCCCCACAGTAGCATCTGGGTTTGGGAAGACCTCGAGAAAGTGCTCATTTATAAGACTTTTCAAAAATCTAACATGAATTTTTGGAGAAGATTTTTATCTGGCCTTTTGAATTAATTTATCTAGGGGGGTGTTCTCTCTCCCATTTTGCTTTTGATTTTGATTTCAAAGATTTATTTTGAAATTTTAACATGATGCAAGAGACTTGCTAACCATGACATTGCACTTTCAGAGTGGTGTGACCATTGCACTTTCAGAAACCTAATCTTCTGACGACGAGTGACACGCTCTGCAGAATCAAGAATACGAACGGGGTATTCTCGATAAGAAAGGTCATCTTGGAGATCAAGCGTTTCATGGTCGACTTCGCGGATGGGGTCCTTGAAGCAACGCCTGAGTTGGGACACATGGAATACATCATGTACTCGGGAAAGGTGCGGGGGTAGTTCAAGTTGGTAGGCAACTTCTCCACGTTTAGCAATAATGCGGAAAGGTCCGATGTAACGTGGGGCCAACTTGCCTTTGATACCTGAAACGTTGGGTTCCCTTCAGAGGAGTAACCCGAAGATAAGCCTTCTCATCCATATTGTAGCTCTCATGCCTATGATGACGATCATAGTAGCTTTTCTGACGAGACTGGGCTGCTTTCAATTGATCGCGAACAATGAGAACTTGCTCTTCTGCTTCCTTGATCATGTCCGGTCCAAAGAATTGTCTTTCACCGGTTTCTGACCATTTTAGTGGTGTTCGACATCGTCGTCCATAAAGGAGTTCAAAAGGAGCCATGTTCAGACTAGATTGAAAACTATTGTTATAAGAAAATTCGGCGAAGGGAAGAGACTTCTCCCAATTCTTTCCGAATGAGATAACACAAGCTCTGAGCATGTCTGCAAGAATTTGGTTAACCCTTTCGACTTGACCGCTAGATTGAGTATGGAAAGCCGTACTAAAGGAGAGATGAGTTCCCATAGCATTCTGAAAGCTTCCCCAGAATCTAGAGGTGAAAAGGCTACCAGGATCAGAATTGATTTCCAAAGGAACACCGTGAAGGGATACAATTCTAGAGACATACAAGTTCGCTAACTGGCTAGCAGTTATAGACTCGCGAACTGTAAGGAAGTGAGCAACTTTGGAAAGCCTATCTATGACAACGAAGATGGCATTGTTTCCTTTCTGGGTTTTTGGAAAGCCGGTGATGAAGTCCATACCGACTTTGTCCCATTTCCACTCGGGAATAGACAAAAGTTGAAGTGCACCAGCAGGTCTTTGGGCTTCTTCCTTAATGCGACGACAAACATCACATTCGGCAAAAAATTGAGCAATGTCTCTCTTCATCCTGGTCCACCAAAATCTCTGGCGTAGATCTCGGTACATTTTTGTGCTACCGGGATGAATCAAGAGGGGTTTGTCATGGGCTTCTTTGAGGATGAGTTGCCTTAGATCCCTATTCTTAGGTACTACCAAACGATTTCCAAAGAATACCGTTCCTTTGCTATCTGTGGAGAAACATTTAGCAACTCCGCTAGCAATGTTCTCCTTGATCCGGCGAACACCTCGTGCACGCCTTTGGGCAACTATGATTTGATCATCAAGAGTTGGTTTCGCCACCAAGGTAGAAAGATAGCCATGAGGAACAATCTCAAGGTTAAGCTTGCGAAATTCCTCATGAAGAAGTGGTTGATACTGTTGTAACATGAGGTTGTTACAATACGACTTACGACTTAGTGCATCAGCCATGACATTGGCTTTGCCTGGGGTGTAAGAAATTACTACGTCCTAATCTTTTATCAACTCAATCCAGCGTCTTAGCCTGAGATTAAGATCTGGCTGGGTGAAAATGTATTTGAGGCTTTGGTGGTCAGAATAGATCTCACAACGATTACCAAGGAGGTAATGTCGCCAAGTTGTTAGGGCATGAACTACGACAGCGAGTTCAAGGTCATGGGTAGGATAGTTCTCTTCATGTGGCCGCAACTGGCGTGAAGCATAAGCTACCACATGTCGATCTTGCAGAAGTATGCATCCTAACCCTTGCCGTGATGCGTCACAATAGATTTCGAAATCCTTTTTGGTGTCTGGAGGTGCTAGTACGGGTGCAGAAGTCAATCTTCTTTTCAGCTCTTGAAAGCTTTCCTCGCACTTGGGAGTCCATAGGAATTTCTTATCTTTCTTGAGGAGTTCAGTTAGAGGCTTTGCAACTTTAGAAAAGTTCTCGACGAAGCGACGGCAATAGCTGGCTAGGCCAAGAAAACTCCTAACTTGCTTAACCGATTCAGGTGGAGTCCAATCAAGGACGGCCTGAACTCTCTCGGGATTCACAGCAATGCCTTCTGCAGAAATCACGTGGCCTAAGTAGGTCACTTCTGGTAGCCAAAATTCACACTTGGAGAATTTAGCATACAGGCGATGCTCTCTAAGTTTCATCAATACCAGCCTTAGGTGTTCGGCATGTTCTTCTTCGTTCTTCGAGTAGATGAGAATGTCATCGAGATAAACCACAACAAATTTATCTAAATACTCCATGAAGATCGAATTCATCATGCGTGAGAAAGTGGCGGGGGCATTGGTTAAACCAAAGGACATGACGGTGTACTCGTAAAGACCATAACGAGTAGTAAAAGCCGTTTTGGGAATGTCCTCGTTTCGGATCTTGATTTGATGATAACCTAATCTCAAATCCATCTTGGAGAAGACAGAGGATCCTGCAAGTTGATCATAAAGATCATTGATCCTGGGCAATGGGTACTTGTTCTTTATCGTCGCTAGATTTAGCGGGCGATAGTCTACGCACATCCTTTCTGTTCCATCTTTCTTCGTTACGAACAGAACGGGGCAACTCCATGGCAATGAGCTAGGGCGGATGAAGCTTTTTGCCAACAAAGCATCAAGTTGGTTTTTTAGCTCAGCTAACTCATGTGGGGCCATTCTATATGGACGTCTGGAAATTGGGGCTGTGCCTGGTATAATATCCACTATGAATTCTATACATCTGTCGGGTGGCATTCCCGACAGCTCTTCAGGAAAGACATCCGGGAAGTCACGAACCACCGGAACATCTTCAAGGTCTGGAAGGGGAAGCACATTCAAGGAATGCACTTGGTTTCTTGTTCTGGGTGAGGTATAGTTGACGGTCTTGCTTGAAGGGTGGGTGAGTTTCACGGATTTTCCTTTGCAATCTAGGTAGGCATTCTGTCTTGATAGCCAATCCATGCCAAGGATGACATCAATGTCTGAAGACTTGAGCGCTATGAGTGAAGCAAGGAATACTAAACCCTCAATTGCAATTTGATTACCATGGCTTACTCTATTAGTTTGCCATCTTGACCCTGGAGTTTGAATAATCATAGGGGTGGACAATTCAACAAAAGATAACTCATGAAGAAGTGCATAACTTTCCGACATGAATGAATGAGATGCTCCTGGGTCGAAAAGAACGGAAGTAGGAACATAATTGACTGGGAGCGTACCAAGAATGACATCAGTGGTGTCGTCAGTCTCTTCGGCGGCGATCTGGTTCACACGTCCACGAGTGACGGGAGGAGCGAGTTTGGCGGTGTAGACCTTCTGGGGTGGTTTGCCACGACCGTTGTTGTTGCCTCCGGCACGGGGTGGAGCATTCTGATTCTAGATCTGGTTCTGGGGACACTCACGAGAATAGTGGCCTGCCTGACCACACTTGTAACAGGCTCCAAAGACAGTGCGTGGAGCTGGGTTGTTTGGTGGAGCTGGGTGGAACTGAGTTGGTGGACGAGGCGCCACATAGGATGGCCTCGGTGGGTTGTTCTGGCGGAACATACTGTTGGGGATCCAGATCTTCCACTTCTGGGAGCGTGAACTGGATGAACCATCGTCTCTAGGGTGTTTGCGGAAATCGTTGGGGGTGTTCATGTCTTCTGCCTTGATGGCCTTGTTGACAAGGAACTGGAAGGTGGCAAAGTCATGTAGGTTGAGCTCACGACGGAGTCCAGAATTAAATCCATGACGGAACCTTTCTTGCTTCTTGGAGTCGGTGGAGACTTCTTCAGTAGCATAACGAGCAAGTCGGTTGAACTCACGACTAAACTCGTCAAGGGTCCTTCTGCCTTGAGTGAGGTTGCAGAACTCCTCAAGCTTGCGGTCCATAAGACCCCTGGGAATGTGGTGCTCACGGAAGGAAGTGCAGAATTCATCCCAAGATGCGGGCGGTCCAACGGGACGCATGTTCAGGAAGTTCTCCCACCAAGAGCTAGCTGCACCTTCAATGTGTTAGGTGGCATAGCTGACCCTGTCGCCATCTGCAACATGGCCTGCTTGGAGCTTCCTCTCGATGCTGCGAAGCCAGTCATCGGCGTCAAGGGGCTCGGTGGAGTAACTGAAAACCGGGGGATGAAGCCGGATGAAGTCGTTCAGGGACACCAACTCGTTGCGCTTCTGAGTTGTGTTGCGAGCAATGACTTCCAGCAAATGGTGAGAGTCTCAGCGGTTCCTCTCAACCTCCATCAGAACCTGAGCCATCGTGGGTGGGGGTGGAAGGTTGCCTTCCTCCTGGTCATTCCCACGACCCTGGTTACGACCAAGCTGGCCACGGGTTCCTTGAGACATCCTGAAGGTGAAAAACCAAAGTCAAACAGAGTTGATTGGAAGAGTCTAATCAAGGTATTTAAGTACTGGAAGGATTACAGAGCAAAGGAAGTAATCATCTTGACAACATGGTGATAAAAGCATACAAGCACTATATTCACTAGCTGTCATACAAACCATACATCGTTTTAGTACAAGCACCAAGCTAATACAAACGTGATGAAGATGATACAGCCTTCAGAGGCACTCTGACTTCCTATACATTATTTATCTAAGCCTCTGGAACTTAGAACACCTTGCGTACAATACACTAAGATACTACTACATCCTCACTAAGTAAGACCACATGTGGTCTCACTCATCTCCATCTCCATAGTAGTCCTCGTAAAAGTTACCCGCGTATCCCGGTAGCTGAAGGTGACCATCGGAAAACACGGAGGCCTGTGGAACCTGATATCCATTTGGGCAAGGATGGGGCCTAGGTCCAGCGTAGGGTGAAAGCAAAGGACCACGGGGTGGAAAAATGCCTCCAATCTCGGGCCAAGCAACTCGAGAAGGCATCTGAGTCCTCATTGGGTAGATAGCGTCATACTCGACTGATCCAACAATCACGAAGGGTTCCAAGAGTGTCAGTGCTCGATACAGACGAACACGGGTGGCTTGAAGCTCAAAACGGAGAGCGCGTGCATCACAATCTCGATCACTAGCAAACCTAGCAGTCATCTGAAGTACTGGATCTTCTGCAGAGTGATCTGAGTAGAGTCCGGTGTAATATCCCTCTTCTCCTGGAAGTGCACCAGGCATATAGCGGAACGAGGTCTCTCTCAGCATAGTGTGCTCCTCTCTCAGCAGTGTAATACATGAGTATGCAGCATCCTGCACAGCCATGTTCTCAGTCATGCCAATGCCATGTCCGAAGTGGATAGGCTGAGTGACTCCAAGGTGGTGCGGGTAGATCCTGACGATGCAGTGGAACTGGGTCTGGTTGAAGTCGTGGAACTGTTCCTCGATGGTGTACTCAGGATACCATCGATATCCCACATAGGGCATCATCTCGATCAACGTGGCGGGATGGCCACGCACACCGAGGCACCTGGTCAAACGAACAATCTGCCGAGGGGGAAGATCTGCCATCTGAAACGTAAAGAAGGAGTTTGCAAATGCATCAGATTATGAGATAAACTTGGAATGACTCGGACAGCATAATGGCTGTAATTGCAAGAAAAATACAATTTCTTACAACATGGAAACAGCACTTACATACGATGTAAGAAATCAGGAAGCATAATCAATCTAACCAACCGATCACAACTTTCCTACGTCTACAAGGAAGCAAACAACGAGATGTTCTAATCAGACAGAGGAGAGCCTAGTCCTATCTTCCCGTAGAATAATATGAGGGTGACTCAAAACTCAGAACGAAGGGGGTAAGGAGAAAAAAAGAAGCCTTACGTTGTTCCCTTATATACCCAGAGAAACTATATAACTATAGCAAGCTAGACTCGACTTCGGCCAAGGCTACTAGTCCTATAGTCAGTCCTGCTCTGATACCAAGTCTGTCGGGACCCGGGGTTAGCGTATGCAATTCCAGCTAAGACATAATCATATGGAGAGCCGAGAACCGTACCCACTTGTCTAAGCAGACAAGGCCAAGCACAGAACGTCTCGGAAAGCATCGTATGTGAGGGGCATCCCATCCAGGCCGGATGATCAACTGAGATGGGTCCTCATCATCCGCACACAAGTCTAATGATATGGGTGATGAACTTCCATATTCAAAGACAAGTCGCCTCAACCATACTATCGACTATCTCATAACTCTTACATAGACTTACTCCAGCCCGATCACTTAGTCGGGGTCTAGGGCGGGCTCGATCATACCACAAAGTGTGCACGAGACAGAGTCTCGAACAATCGCATCGCGATGCCCCAAGCTACGCACATCTAAGGGCCACTTGGTGTATGAAAGACCGCCAGCCAGATCACAACTAAGGTCTCGAAAGCCCATACAAAGGCATGCATGTTATAAACATACACGCAGCACACATGCCTTGTATGAACAGCAGGTATCATTGCAATTCTCTACAAAGTATACATATTTATTGATAACTCTTATAGAGTGCACACAGAGATCACAAACATGTGATCCAACATTACAACAACAAGCGGAAGCAAATTATGTCTGAGTACGGACAAGTTTAACAAATGGCTTAAGAAGCCTTATTTAAACACATGCCCTTCACGAGGGAACCAGTCGTCTGACTGGGACTAGACTAGCTTGATCTTCAGTCGTCCAGCTCGATGAAGAAGCCACCTTCGGGGTCAGTGGTTTCATCTAAAACATAGATTAAGGAAACGTGAGTACAAAGTCGTACTCAGCAAGACTTACATAGGAGCTATACTACTCATGCACATGTATCAAGGTAAAGGGAGGTGGGGGTTTCACTTGCAGAAGTGCCAGCTTTGACTTGGCTAGTCCTGAACTACGAGTACCACACTTGAGGTGAGAAGCGTACACGAGTCCACTACTTTCTCCAACCAATTACACCACTATGGTGCCTTCCTCGACTTCCCCACGAGAAAGCACGCCATAGCACGCACACTTATCTTGGTGTGTTTTAGAAGTATCCGGTTCAAGTTATCTAATAATAAGGCTAAGCTTTCCAAGCAGTCCATAACCGCGGACGCGACTATTCAAATAGTTTTGTTAACCCTGCAGGAGTGTACCGCGACACACACATGATCATCATTTACCTCCTTTGATCTCGACACCATTCAAGGGGTGCCAGCGAGGATGCTCACCACAACTGTTACCTCATAGCTGATCTAGTCCAAGAAAGCCGCCTACCTAGGTTGGCTACCACTATCGTGAACCCGGCCGGTTTACCGAAGTGGACCCAAGTGATGTGTGCGTGGTGCATAAGCCGGTCTCGGATGAGCCGTTCTCTCACTTAGCATCCAGGCCACAAGCCTACCAGAACTCCGAACTACTGCGACATCTGGACATCGAAAGGGATGAGTTAATAGGTTGAGAGGGGTCAGTGAGCCCAATGTGTGGTTGTACTCTTCATCTTGGATCACCACACAAGAACTCGGACTTAGGGCGGTGTTCAACGAGACAACCCACCGTGTACTCCTACACAGCCTCTCATCGTTCACCTTGTATTAGGGTCGATTCACCAACACTTTTCTACCACCATCATCATGATCACTACCATCCCGACTCACATAAAGTATCATCATGGTACCACTCTAAGCATGCAATAAGCAGTAACAGTTGTAGGGGTCACATGATATCAATCAACTCCTACATTTGCTAGGATTGTGGTTTGCTTACTACTGTGACAAAATGATAGGTCATGCAAAGGAATGGGTTCATCTATGCGGTAGAAACGTAGCATGGTAATCATCCTATACAATGCATAAGCAAGACATGAGAGGGAAGTGGGATTTTATCGACATGATCAATGGGGGTTTGCTTGCCTTGCTGACGAGGTTCGGGTTCGGGGTCTTCAACGAAGGGGGCAGCCTCCTGTTCCAGTTCCACCTCTACTCGACAAAAAACAAACAAGGTAGCAAAGTAAATACAATGCACAATCACATGATGGAAGGTTGAAACTTGATGTATATGCCTTGATGTGTGAAGCAATTCCATTTAAATGGAGTATATTGCAAATTGTATTGCAAATTCAAACTCCAATTTGAATTCAAACTTAGCCATGTTACATGTGACATTGTTTGATCAATTTGAATCATTTTGAAATGTGTATGATATGCCTCTGATGTGTGGTTGAAATGTAGCATGTTTCCATGGTCAAACTTGCAAAAACTTTTGAATTGAATTTGATTTAATTCCATTTAAATCAAATAGCAAATGCTACTGATACCATTTAAAAATCAACTCAAACAAAGTTGAAAGTTGGATATTTGGATAGCTTATTTTCTCCTGATCATTTTTCATATATTATTTGTCCAATTTGGAGTTAATATGAATTTTCTATGAATTTCCAAAGTTTGGGCTATTTTCTGGATTTTCTGGAATTTCTTTAATTCATTTCAATTTCTGGAAATTCATTTATGGCGTCAGCATGACTTCATGCTGGCGTCAGGGGGGGGCTGACATGTCGGGTCGGCCTGTCAGTCACTGGGTTAATTAATCCGGCTGTTTAATTTAAACAGTGGCTTAATTAAGCCACTGGGGCCCAGTGTCAGTGACCTAGGGTCACTTAACCCAGGTGGGGTTAAGCCCCTAATCGTGGCCACGTCGGCGGGCTGCCGGCGGCTAAACGCCGGCGTCACAGACGCGGCGGCGCTGCACGGGGAGGGTGCTCCCGGCCACCATTTGGCACGGGGAGAGCACGGGACGGCTCCTCGAGCTCGTCTGCGTCTCGTGGTGAACACGGGGGACCCTGGGGGGCACCGGAGCTACGCCGGCGACGACTTTTGGCGGCGGCCGTGGCTTGGTTTAGAAGCAGTAGTCAGCTCCGTGCACCAAAATGGACGGGAAGCAGTGCGTTACAACGCTGGGGTGGAGGGGAACACGACGCGCGCTCTGGCTGAGACGGAGGGGCACATGGGCGACCTCGAGCTCATCCATGGCGGAGGCCGTGCTCGGCTCTCATGGCAAAACTCAAAAGAGAAGGAGAAAAACTCCGGGGTTGGTCGGGGAGGATGAAGGAGCTCACACTGATGCTAGCAGAGGGGTCAGGGAGGTCGGGGAGGTCGTCGTGGCGGCGAATTCGACGACGGCGACTTGCGGGTCCGGCGACTCCTCGATGAAGCTGGCGTCGTCTGCTGAGGCGCCCGGGCTCGATTGATTGAGGGGAACAATGAAGACGCCTGCTGCGGTTCTTCTGGACACGGTGGCACGGCTCGGGGACGACGTTGGCTGCGTGGACTCGGCGGCGTGCTCCACGGCGGTCCTCGGGCGGCGACGAAATCGAGCACGGGAGGAGGAGGAGGAAGCTCTGGAGGGGGGGAATGGATTGGGACGAGCGAGAGACGTCTCCAGGCGCGAGAAGGAGGCACGGGGAGGCCTGGAAGGTGCTCGGCGGCGACGTGTCGTCCACGGCTGGCTCGGTGGCATTCTACTGAGCAGCTTGGAGGCGCGGGGTGGGGAAGAAGACCCTGCTGCCCTTTTGGGCCGGGTGGGCTGGATGGGCCGGCTTCGCCTGGGCGTCTGGTAAGGTTTTCTGTTTCTTTTTCTTTTTTTTTCTTTTCTGCCCTTTTGTTTTTCTGTGCTAAATAAATAGCTAAGCATTTTATTAAATGCTGAAATTTTTTATATGGCCTCATAAAAATATAGACTAGCCACTTATAAAGTTTCAACATTTTTAAAATTCAAATAATTTGAATCTTAACTCAAATAGGGGTTTTTAATTAATTCCAAGGCACTGTTTGAATATTTGAAAAATCCATGAGCATCGGGTGGGTCCCACATCACTTGATATGTGATCACACTCATTTATAAGACTTTTCAAAAATCTAACATGAATTTTTGGAGAAGATTTTTATCTGGCCTTTTGAATTAATTCATCTGGGGGTGTTCTCTCTCCCATTTTACTTTTGATATTGATTTCAAAGATTTCTTTTGAAATTTTAACATGATGCAAGAGACTTGATAACCCTAGCACATTACCTAACAGAGGGTTCTGACATTCACGCCCTGGAGACGCCCAGATGCGCCATGATCCCTTTCCCCCTCCAGAGCTTCTCCCTCTTCCTCCCTCGCTCGTTTCTGCCACCGCCCGAAGGCTCGCCGGAGCACGGCCGTGCGCACACGCGGCCAGCGAACTCCATAACCCCGACAAGCTTGTCCAGGGAGCGCCTCGACGTTGTCTTCGTCTCCAAGCTGAAGTCCATGAGTTTCTACGCCTTATAGCCGCCGGAATCTCAACCGCGACCTCGCCGGACCCGCAACCTTTCCTCGCCAAATTCGCCGCCGTCTCTCTCCCTCAGGCCTCGTCAACCCCGTCGTTGCACTCGTCGTGAGCCCCTGATCATTTCCCCCCAAGTCCCGCTCTTTCTATCGCCTCCTAGCCTTGGCCGCGATGAGAGCCGATGAAGTCCGCCGCCATGGCCACCGTGGAGCTCAAACCGGTGAGCTTCCGTCGTCCCAGGCTTGTCCTTGGCACTCCTGGAGCTCACAGGAACGCACCGCACGCACGCCCGCTTCATCCCGCGCACGTTTTCGCCGTCCCCGTCGCAGCAGTGCCACGGCCGCCGCGCCATGTCGACGCCGGCGAGGCTCCGGCCACCCCCGAGCCTCCCCGTGGGCACTGGGTCACGCGGGTGACCTCGGGCGTCCCTCTGGTGGCCTCGGCGAGCCCTCCAGTGGCCGGAATCGCCACTCCGGCGAGGCGCCGCCACGTCCAATGACGCCGGCGTTGAGCCGCCGGCAGCCCAGGCCATTAGGGCCCTTAATCACGTGCTAATCCCCCTAGTCATTTGACCCAAGGTCAATGACAGGTGGGCCCTGGCCCCCCTTAATCCAAATTAAGTTTTTTTTAAACAGAGGGGTTAACCCCCCTGAGACTGACACCCTGGACCCACTGGTCAGCCCCCCTGTGACATCAGCATTGCATCATGCTTATGCAATAAACCAATTTCCAGAGAATTAATTATATTCCAGAAAATCCAGAAATTGATTAAAACTTCAATAAATCATAGAAAATTCATATTAACTCCAAATTAAACATATAATATATGAAAAATTATCAGAAAAATGCAAGGATTAATAATATGCACTTTGTTTCTACATTTGACCATTTTAAAATGGGTGAACAGTAGCAAACATGCATATGGAGTTCTTTTGAATTCAAATTTGGAGTGAATTTGCAAACGATTTTCCATTCCACTTCTTTTAAATGGAATTGTACCCACATTCCAACCATGAACATCACCATTGCAATCTTATTCATGTGATTGTGCATTGTAATTTATTTTGATCCTATGATTGTCATGTTGCTAATAGAAGTGGAACCGGAACCGGAGGCCACCCCCTTCGTTGAAGACCCCGATACTGAACCTCGTCAGCAAGGCAAGAAAACCCCATTGATCATGTCTATAAAATCCTACTTCCCTCTCAGTCTCGCTTATGCATGTTTAGGAGATCACCGAGACACGTTCTTTCGCATAGTTGAACCCATTCCGATGCATGACCTATCAGTTTGTCACCGTATTAAGCAAACCACAATCAGAGCAGATATAGGAGTTGAATGATGAGCATGTGGCCCCTGCAACTATTACTGCTTATTGCTGCTTAGTGATACAATGAAGGTGTTATGATTGTGTGTCGGGATGGAATGAACACAGTGGTGTTGATGATAAACGTGTTGGTGAATCCACCCTAAACAAAGGTGAACGATGAGAGGCTGTGTAGGAGTACACAGTGGGTTATCTCGTTGAACACTGCCCTAGGCCCCGAGTTCCTGTGTTGTGATCCAAGACAAAGAGTATGACCACATGTAGGGTTTTATGGGAGCCCCGTTTGGCCTCTTTACGTACCCGATCCGGTCCAGGAGTCACACTAGATTCGGGCTTTCCATTTGACCTAACTATAGATATGTGGGAGGACCTGGGAGGCAGTGAAACCATCTGTCAAAGGTGGCGTCTCGGTCCCTTGCATTATCTGAGTCCGTTTCGTGGAACCGGCCGGACTCTCGAGCGGTGACAAACTCAGGTAGTCGACTCCTGGATTAGAGAAGGTGATGTGAGGGTAGTGCCTTGGTTTCATCCACGTCCGACACCCGCTTGAAGGGTGACAAGAACGAGACGATAAGTGATGACACGCGTGTGAAGATGTACACCCCTGCAGGGTTAATGAACTATTCGAATAGTCGTGTCCGCAGTTATGGACTACTTGGAGACCTTTACTTGATCATAGACAACTTGAATGGATACTTATAAAACTCGCAAGATAAGCGTGAGTGCTATGGTGGGCTTCCTCGTGGGGAACTCGAGGAAGTATCCATAGTGGTGTATTGGTTGGAGGCTTGGTAGTGGACTCGTGTACGCTTCTTACCTCAAGTCTGGTACTCGTAGTTCAGGACTAGCCAAGTTAAAGCTGGCACTTCTGCATGATGAACCCCACTTCCTTTACCTTCAAACTTGAGCATGAGTAGTATAGATCTGATGTAAGTCTTGCTGAGTACGACTTTGTACTCATGTTTGCTTATTCTATGTTTTAGATGAAAATCCGGACCCCGATGGAGTCACCTTCGTTAAGCTCGACGTTGACCTTGGTAGTATAGTTCCAGACAGCAGTCTGGTCCCTCGTGGAAGGGCATGTATGTTTACAAGGCTTCTCTAAGCCATTTGTTAAACTTGTCTATACTCAGACCTAATTTGCTTCCGTTGTATGATGTAATGTTGATCACAGACATGTGATCTTTGTATGCTATATGTCTAAGTCAATAAAGAAGTACTTTGTAGAGTTATGTGATGATACCTGCTGTTCATACTAGGCATGTGTGCTGCGTGTATGTTTATAACATGCATGTCTTAGTATGGGTTTTCGAGACCTTAGTTGTGATCTGGCTGGCGGTCTTTGATACACCAAGTGGCCCTTAATTAGATGTGCGCAGCTTGGGGCATCGCGATGCGATTGCTCGTGATTCTGTCACGTGCACACTTTGTTGTATGATCGAGCCCGCCCTAGACCCCGACTAAGTGATCGGGCTGGAGTAAGTCTATGTAAGAGTTAGGATTCAATCGATAACATGCTTGAGGCGACTTGTCTATGAGTATGGGATTCACCACCCAAAAGCATTTAGACTTGTGAGCGGACGATGAGGACCCATTTCTGTTGATCATCCGGCCTGGATGGGATGCCCCTCACGTTCGATGCTTTCCGAGAGTGTTCTGTGCTTGGCCTTGTCTTCTTAGACAAGTGGGTACGGCTCTCGGCTCTCCATGTGATTGCATCATGACTGGAATTACATACGCTAACCCCGGGTCCCGACAGACTTGGTATCAGAGCAGGACTGTCTGTAGGATTATTCAAACCTTGATCGAAGTCGAGTCTAGCATTCTATAGTTATATAGTTACTCTGGGTATAAGGGAACAACGTAAGACTTCTTTTTCTCCTTAACCTCATCAATCTGAGTTCTGGGTCACCCTTATCTTTTCTACGGGATGATAGGACTAGGCTCATCTATGTCTGACTAGAACATCTCGTTGATTGCTTCCTTGTAGCCGTAGGACAGTTGTGGTTGTCCAGAATCTTCGTGTTTTCAGTTCCTTGAGGAATTTCTGTTCAATATCCTCGAGGTTGTCTTGTTTTCCATCCCAGTGTAGACGTTATGCTGCCGGATTTATCCCTTGTTTCTGTGGATCATTGCCTTCGCATTATAATCCTTTCCGCCTTCATCATGTCTTGTTATCCTTGAATCCATCATTCAACCTGTTCTGATTGTTGATTTTTATCACACAGGATGTCAGGTGGAACTCATAGTGCTGTTCGTCGGAATCGAGACCGTGTTAATGATGCACCTCCACCATCGCCTTCTGCGGCGGAAATCATGATGGAAGCTGAGAAGAATCGATGTGATCAAACACGCCTTCTGGAGCTCATCGAGCAGAATACCTCACGTCATTGCAATGTGGTTGTGAGCATTCAGGACTTCATCCTCCTCAAGCCACCGGTATTCCGATGTTCTTCTGAGCCCCTTGAAGCTGATGATTGGCTCCGTTCCATCGAACGTAAGCTTGACACTGCACATGTTGCTCCCAATGATTGAGTTATATTCGCGGCATACTTTCTGGAAGGTGCTGCTGCTGAATGGTGGGAGAACTATGTTGCGATGCAGCCTGATGGTCATCTAGTGACTTGGCAAGAGTTCTGTGTTGCCTTTCGAGGGTACCACCTTCTAGATGAGTTAATGGAGCGCAAGAAGGAAGAGTTCTGCAACCTGACTCAAGGAGAGATGTCCATGCATGAGTATGTGAGAGAGTTCAATCGTCTTGCACGTTATGCCCAAGATGAGATCACCACCGATGCCAGAAAGCAGGCAAGGTTCCGTAAGGGACTTAGCCCTATCCTTCGCCATGATCTCAACCTCCTTGAATTTTCCACCTTTGAGGATTTAGTCAACAGATCCTTCAGAGCTGAGCATGGCAATGAAGTGTTCGAAGAGTCTCGCAAGAATGCTCTTGAGCATGCCCCTTCTTCAAGTTCAGCCCATCAGAAACGCCGAATTTGGATTCCAACCAGAGCCATAGCTCAAGACTTTCTGCAGAGACCAACATCCAATATAAGCCATCCACCTCAACACATTATTCCACCCCGGAATGATGGTGCGCGGCCAAGTAATCCCAACCCCAGCAATTCAGACAGGGTGTGCTTTAAGTGTGGTCTTCCAGGCTATTACTATCATCAATGCCTCAGGTCTTGATGGCACCACGTCATTCTCGACCTAAGCCTCCAAAGAAACCAACCACTAAGATCTTCCCAGCAAAGCTTCCAGTCCCAAGTAGTGGATATGTGAACCAAATCTCCATTGAGTACACCACTGCTACTTCTGACGTCATCCTTGGCACAGTCCCAGTCAATCATGTCCCCGCCTCCGTTCTTCTCATTCATTCATGTCGGAGAGTTATGCACTTCGGCATGGATTTTCTTTTGAAGAAATGTTTTCTCCAATGATCATTCAAACTCCTGGTTCAAAGTGGCAAACTAATAGAGTAAGCCATGGCAATCAAATATTGAGGGTTTAGTATTCCTTGCTTCACTTATAGCCCTCAAGTCTTCGGACATTGATGTCATCCTAGGAATGGATTGGTTATCAAGGCAGAATGCCTTCCGTGATTGTAAAGCCAAATCAGTTAAACTCACCCATCCTTCAGGCCAGACCATTGACTACACATCACCCAGCTCTAGAACCCAGATGCATACTTTGAATGTGCTTCCCCTTCCAGACCTTGGAGATATTCCGGTGGTTCGTGACTTCCCGGATGTCTTTCCTGAAGAGCTGCCGGGAATGCCACCCGACAGGTGTGTAGAATTCATAGTGGATCTTATACCAGGCACAGCCCCAATTTCCAGACGCCCATATAGAATGGCCCCACATGAGTTAGCTGAGCTAGAAACCCAACTTGATGCTTCGTTGGCAAAAGGCTTCATCCGCCCTAGCTCATCGCCATGGGGTTGCCCCGTTCTGTTCGTAACGAAGAAAGATGGAACAGAAAGGATGTGCGTAGACTATCGCCCGCTAAATCTAGCGACGATAAAGAACAAGTACCCACTTCCCAGGATCAATGATCTTTATGATCAACTTGCTGGATCCTCTGTCTTCTCCAAGATGGATTTGAGATTAGGCTATCATCAAATCAAAATCCGAAATGAGGACATTCCCAAGACGGCTTTCACTACTCGATATGGTCTTTACGAGTACACCGTCATGTCCTTTGGTTTAACCAATGCCCACGCCACATTCTCGCGCTTGATGAATTCGATCTTCATGGAGTACCTAGATAAATTTGTTGTGGTTTATCTTGATGACATTCTCATCTACTCGAAGAACGAAGAAGAGCACGCAGAACACCTTAGGTTGGTATTGATGAAACTTAGAGAGCATCGCCTGTATGCTAAATTCTCCAAGTGTTAATTTTGGCTACCAGAAGTGACCTACTTAGGCCACGTGATTTTTGCGAAAGGTGTTGCTGTCAATCCCGAGAGAGTTCAGGCCGTCCTTGACTGGACTCCACCTGAATCGGTTAAGCAAGTTAGGAGTTTTCTTGGCTTAGCAAGCTATTGCCGCCGCTTCGTTGAGAACTTCTCCAAAGTTGCAAAGCCTCTTACTGAACTCCTCAAGAAAGATAAGAAATTCCAATGGACCCCCAATTGCGAGGAAAGCTTTCAAGAGCTAAAAAGAAGATGACTTCTGCACCCGTACTTGCACCTCCAGACACCAAAAGGGATTTTGAGATCTATTGTGATGCTTCACGGCAAGGGTTAGGATGCATACTTATGGAAGATAGACATGTGGTAGCTTATGCTTCACGCCAGTTGTGGCAACATGAAGAAAACTATCCTACGCATGATCTTGAACTCGTTGCCGTAGTGTAACAGCCCAGTTTTTGAAAAAATTAAAAAATTTTGTTTTCGGTGTGAATTTTTTGATTGTCTGATTTGTTTGCGGTGTTTGCATCCCCGATTTATCGATCGGCGATTATTTTTCCCCCTCTTATCTCGTATCGGACGGAGACCGACCCTTGCCACCTTGACACTCGACCTTTGCGACACCGGGTTTCGCCCGATCACCGTCGCGAAATCCGCACGAGACCAACCGCAGCCAATGGAACGAAAAACCCCGTTTAATAATTAAATGGGTTATTTTTATAGCGCGCCGGCAAGTGTTTTCGGAACGGTTCCAGCGTGAGGTTAACGCCTCTGGCTCGACGCACCGATCGCGCAGTTCGAAGTTTTACCCGAATCGGAGGTACTGCAGACCCCCGGCGGTCAGAAACGTGAGCACCGCGCGCGAGAGACATACCGGGATGTTTTTGCAAACTGCCAGCCACCTGGGCTACAAATAGACCACCCCACCACTAAGGGTTTCCCTAGCCAGCCCCAGATCTGAAAACACCCCCAATGTCGTCCAATTTTATGCCCAATGATTTTTGGGCCGTCAGATCGTCAGATCCGACGGCCTGGGATCGTCCTTCCACCATCTCTCTCCCTCACTGTCTCTCTCTCCAAGCCGCCCGCGGACCCGAGGCCGCCGCCGCCTCCCTCCGGCTCGACGCCGGCAAGCCTCCTCAGCCGCGCGCCCCATCTCCCCTCCTCCTCTCCCTTCTCCTCTTCTCCCTCCTCCTCTTATCCCTCTCTTTCTTCTCTTGCAGGCGCGCCGCCGGTCGGACCATGGAGCTCACGGGAGCTTCACCCCCGCGCCGGCCAGAGGAGCCCCGAGCCCCGATCCGCCCGCCGGCGACCGGATCCGCCGGCCAGGCTGCTCCTCCGCGGCCCCCTCGACCCCGTGCAGCCCCCTGTCGCCGGAGCCATGGCGCCGCTCGCTGGCGAGGTCGCGCCAGCCGCCGCCGCGCTCGATCCCGATCGGGACGAGGCAAGCGAGCCATCTGGGCCGCCAGCCCGAGCGCCCCCAGGCCCAGCCAGGCACCACAGCCTCCCCAGCCGACCTGGGCCACGGACCAACAGTGAGGCGCCCAGTCCCCCTTTTTTTATTTTTTTATTTAGTTCTGTTTTTTTTCTGTTGGGCCCAATAGCACTAGTTTCGGCCCAGTAGTGTTTTTTTGTTTTCTAGGCTTTTTATTTAGGCAGATTTAGTTGTTTTATTGCGGTGCCCGTATCTTTTCACCGGTAGCTCCGATGGAGACGCTTTCTACATGAAAGTTGCTCCGTTTTGCGCGTAGATTATTAGAATGTTGTTTGTTGCCATGTTTGACCTTGTTCACCTGCTGTTTACCTGCTAATTACACTGCCTGCCACTGTAAACTGTAACTGCTATAACTTTTTAACCGTTGCTCTGTTTAAAATGTTTCTTATATGCAACTTGACTAGAATTGCATGTAGATTGTGTTTATGCTGCTCTTTCGTGCTAATAAAAATAATAAAATATATTTAGGGGTAAAACAGTACCAAATTCAATTTTATCGTGGGGTCCGCAATAGTTTGCCATGTCTAGGATTTCACCCCACTTAAATTGACTAGCTTAGGTAGTTTATTTGTGCCTCACCCTTGCCATGTTTGTGTGCTATGCCATGCTTCTGTGCTTTGCCATGTTAACAACCGTTGTTGATCACCTGTAGCTAAACAACTTCAACCACCGTAAACGTGCGGTGTCGTCGTGTGTGACGAGTACTCCACTTAAATTGTTAGTAACCGCTCTCGACGGTAGGTGCGATGTCTCGTGTTGCTTCTTGTTGATGCTTGCTCATTATTTCTTTCTAGTGTTTCCTTCTTGTGTGCTTCCGCAGGTACCTCTCGGAGACGATGCGAGCTTGCGATCGGCTACACCTTCGGAACCCGACTTATCAACAGGCAAGGACTATACATTACTTATGATCCATTCTATTTCAACCAGCGGTTTGCATGCTAGTATAGGTTAGGTTCGATGTTTGATCCTACCACATATTTACAGCCTCTTTCAAACCGATACAGCCATGTCCCCTCCCAGCAAACCTTGTACTGCTATGTTACTATTGCTCGTTGCTCAGCCCCTGCTTAGTATGCATGCTTAGGATGCTACGAGGTTACCCTGTTACTCCTTGGTTTGGGATATCACATTATTATATTGTTGTTGATGATATGATTATTATAATGTTGACTATATTCGACGAAGGATGGAAGGTCTAGGCTATCCCACCCCGACGCTTTGTTCCATTCGAGTCACCTAGGATCCGAGTTCCGGGTATTGGTTCTAAGACTGAGCGTGCCTAACCGCGTGTGGGATTTTATGGGGTCCCCTTTTCTTACCTACCTAGCTTCAAACATTTCTAGAGGTCGCCCAAGCTGGTTTTACCATTTGAAAACCGTGTGTGTGACGGGTGAGCTCCCAGCAGATTTTCAAACAACTCGGGCCAGCGAAGACAGATTTCCTTTGTTGGTCCACACCTGGAAGCTCGAGGGCTGCCCATAGTGATGGGTTAGTTACCCCGACCTCGTCCAGCCGGAAGAGTCCGATCCAATAGCGCGGCCGGCCTTTGGATTGGGTGTCGACTCCCCGGGGGCCACCCGGATTTGTGCGTTGTTAGTTAGAGGGACCTGTCGTTCCGGATCTCTTGGAACTAAATCATAAAATGGTTGCCTGTGATGGGTAGTAACTGAGAGAGATGGGTGTGCGTGCGGAGCCTCGTAATGGGCAGTTGGTACACCCCTGCAGGGTTAAATCTTTTCGAGAAGTCGTGTCCACGGTTATGGACGACTTGAGACCTACTCCTTGTTCATAGATAACAACAACTGAGATAATCTTAATATAACTTGATCAACGTGTGTGTGTGCCTTGACTGCTTCTTCTTCGTCGGGATGAGAAGAGGAGGACAAGGATAGGATAGGTGTTATCTTTGCGTAAGTAGTTGATAGCAAGACTTGTTGGAGGCGATACCTCATCGAATGCTTGGCTTCTTATCTTACTCTCTAGATCGTTAGCCACTTCATAAATGCTAGTGCGGCAGCAACCTCACCACTTACCCCTTCCATACCGTAAACTACTAGTTGTCCTAGAATGACGAGTGATGAAGTCCTTGCTGGGTCAGATGACCACTACAGTTGGATGCTGAGTACCTCTGTACTCATGATACTACCCCCAAACTCTTTTCAGGGTTCTGATCGACAACAGGTATGGTGATCGACGTTTCACGTGGAGACTCGACGACGACTAGTTAGGCGGATCCCGGCGGAGGGCCTGGACCCGTGTGGTTATGGGGTCGATGCTTTTCTCTTTGCCAGTAGGCATTTGATTGTAGTCTGTACCCAGACATGTATCTTCCGCTGTTGTATTGTATTAAGGCAGTTGTATGCTGATTGTATGAGATGTTGTATCCTTGTATCTGTAATGTTGTGATATCATGTTGGAAATCCGGGGCATATGACTTCGTCATATGTCGCGGTGGGACCGATATGTGCTTCGTCCCCGGATCTGGATGGAAACATCTAGATTTGGAACAGTACCGCATATCGGGCCTTACACGTAGTTCATGCCCTGAAAACTTGGCGACATTACCTCCTTGGTAATCGTTGTGAGATATATTCCGACCACAAAAGCCTCAAGTACATATTCACCCAGCTAGATCTTAATCTCAGGCAAAGACGCTGGATAGAGTTGATAAAAGATTATGACTTAGGAATTTCTTACACCCCAGGCAAGGCCAATGTCATGGCTGATGCACTAAGTCGTAAGTCGTATTGTAACAACCTCATGTTACAACAGTATCAAGCACTTCTGCATGAGGAATTTCGCAAGCTCAATCTTGAGATAGTTCCTCATGGATTTCTTTCTACCTTGGTGGCGAAACCAACCCTTGAGGATCAAATCATAGCCGCCCAGAAACAAGATAGTCGTATATAAGAGATGAAGCAGAACATTGTTAGCGGAGTTGCTAAATGTTTCTCTGCAAATGATCAAGGAACGATGTTCTTTGAAAATCGTTTAGTAGTTCCTGAGAATGAAGACCTAAAGCAGCTGATCCTTAAGGAAGCTCATGACACTCCCCTCTCCATTCATCCCAGTAGCACAAAAATGGACCGAGATCTACGCCAGAGATTTTGGTGGACCCGGATGAAAAGAGACATTGCTCAATTTGTTGCTGAATGTGATGTTTGTCGTCGCATTAAGGTAGAACACCAAATACCTGCTGGTACTCTTCAACCATTGTCTATTCCCGAGTGGAAATGGGACAAGGTCGGTATGGACTTCATCACCGGCTTTCCAAAAATCCAGAAAGGAAATGATGCCATCTTCGTTGTCATTGATCGACTTTCAAAAGTTGCTCACTTCCTTCTAGTTCGCGAGTCTATACCTGCTAGCCAGTTAGCGGACTTGTATGTCTCTAGAATCGTGTCTCTTCACGGTGTTACTTTGGAAATCAATTCTGATCGTGGTAGCCTTTTCACCTCGAGATTCTGGGGAAGCTTTCAGAATGCTATGGGAACTCATCTATCCTTTAGTACAGCTTTCCATCCTCAATCTAGCGGTCAAGTTGAAAGGGTTAATAAAATCTTGGAAGACATGCTCAAAGCTTGTGTTATCTCTTTCGGAAAGAATTGGGAGAAGTCTCTTCCATTTGCCGAATTTTATTATAACAATAGCTATCAATCTAGTCTGAACATGGCTCCCTTTGAATTCCTCTATGGCCGACGATGTCGAACACCCCTAAACTAGTCAGAAACCGGTGAAAGACAATTCTTTGGACCGGATATGATCAAGGAAGCAGAAGAGCAAGTTCGCATTGTTCATGATCGTTTGAAAGCCGCTTAGTCTCGTCAAAAGAGCTACTATGATCGTCATCATAGAGAGGAGAGCTACAATCTTGATGAGAAGGCTTACCTCCGGGTTACTCCTCTGAAGGGAACCCAAAGAATCGGTATCAAAGGCAAGTTGGCCCCACGTTACATCGGACCTTTCCGCATTCTCGCCAAACGTGGAGAAGTTGCCTACCAACTTGAACTACCTCCACACCTCTCCCGAGTACATGATGTATTCCATGTGTCACAACTCAGGCGTTGCTTCAAGGACCCCATCCGCGAAGTCGACCATGAAACGCTTGATCTCCAAGATGACCTTTCTTATCGAGAGTACCCTATTCGTATTCTTGATTCAGCAGAGCGTGTCACTCGTCGTCAGAAGATCAAGTTTCTCAAAGTGCAATGGTCACATCACCGCCTCCGTGCCGAGTACCCCACCTTCCTCCCCACGACTTCTGAATCTCGGGACGAGATTATTTTGAGTGGGGGCGAGTTGTCAGAACCCCCAACTAGGGTAAGTGCTAGGGTTTGTTTGTGCCCTTTGAATCATGCAAAAATTCAAATGAAATTCAAAAATGGGGAAGCAGAAAGCCCTGAGAAATTAATTCAAATGGACAGATAAAAATCTTTTTCCAAAAATCATTTGAATAATTGGAAAATTCCTATAAATGATGGTGATCATTTTAAAAGTGGTTTGGGTATTTTCCCATGCCCATGGAATATTCAAAAATTCAAAAGGTGCCTTGGAAATTAAATTTGACCCCTATTTGAATTGAAATTCAAATGTTTTGAATTTAAAAAATGCTCAAATTCTACAAGTGACTTGCTACTGGTCACCTAGGATTTATAAAAATATTTGGGCATTTTTATAAAATGCTATGGTATTTTTTTACCAGAACAAAACAAATAACAGGAATAAAAAGAAAAGAAGAAAAACAGTAAACTTACCTCTCGCCCAGGGGCGAGGCCCACTTACCTATACCGGCCCAGCAGCAGCCCAGCCCAGCCGCAGGGGGCACATGCGTCTTCTCCGCTGGCCACGCAGGCACGTAGGTCGCCGGCGGGCGACGTGCGGCCGCCAGGCAGCTGCCTGCCTCCCCAGGCTACGTCTTCACGCCCTGGAGACGCCCAGATGCGCCATGGTCCCTTTCCCCCCTCCAGAGCTTCTCCCTCTTCCTCCCTCGCTCGTTTCTGCCACCGCCCGAAGCCTCGCCGGAGCACGGCCGTGCGCACACGCGGCCAGCGAGCTCCATAACCCCGACAAGCTTTTCCAGGGAGCGCCTCGACGTCGTCTTCGTCTCCAAGCTGAAGTCCATGAGCTTCTACGCCTTCTAGCCGCCGGAATCTCCACCGCGACCTCGCCGGACCCGCAACCTTTCCTCGCCAAATTCGCCGCCGTCTCTCTCCCTTAGGCCTCGTCAACCCCGCCGTTGCACTCGTGGTGAGCCCCTGATCGTTTCCCCCCAAGTCCCGCTCTTTCTATCGCCTCCTAGCCTTGGCCGCCATGAGAGCCGATGAGGTCCGCCGCCATGGCCTCCGTGGAGCTCAAACCGGTGAGCTTCCGTCGTCCCAGGCTTGTCCTTGGCACTCCTGGAGCTCACAGGAATGCAACGCACGCACGCCCGCTTCATCCCGCGCACGTTTTCGCCGTCCCTGTCGCAGCAGTGCCACGGCCGCCGCGCCATGTCGAGGCCGGCGAGGCTCCGGCCACCCCCGAGCCTCCCCGTGGGCATTGGGTGACGCG
This sequence comes from Bromus sterilis, assembly GCA_950022295.1. Lineage (NCBI taxonomy): Eukaryota > Viridiplantae > Streptophyta > Magnoliopsida > Poales > Poaceae > Bromus > Bromus sterilis. The sequence continues at coordinate 396,491,142 of OX465596.1, forward strand.
GGTGACCTTGGGCGTCCCTCTGGTGGCCTCGGCGAGCTCTCCAGTGGCCGGAATCGCCACTCCGGTGAGGCGCCGCCGCGTGCTGTGACGCCGGCGTTGAGCCGCCGGCAGCCCAGGCCATTAGGGCCCTTAATCACGTGCTAATCCCCCTAGTCATTTGACCCAAGGTCAATGACAGGTGGGCCCTGGCCCCCCTTAATCCAAATTAAGTTTTTTTTAAACAGAGGGGTTAACCCCCCTGAGACTGACACCCTGGACCCACTGGTCAGCCCCCCTGTGACATCAGCATTGCATCATGCTGATGCAATAAACCAATTTCCAGAGAATTAATTATATTCCAGAAAATCCAGAAATTGATTAAAACTTCAATAAATCATAGAAAATTCATATTAACTCCAAATTAAACATATAATATATGAAAAATTATCAGAAAAATGCAAGGATTAATAATATGCACTTTGTTTCTATGTTTCACCATTTTAAAATGGGTGAACAGTAGCAAACATGCATATGGAGTTCTTTTGAATTCAAATTTGGAGTGAATTTGCAAATGATTTTGCATTCCACTTCTTTTAAACGGAATTGTACCCACATTGCAACCATGCACATCACCATTGCAATCTTATTCATGTGATTGTGCATTGTAATTTATTTTGATCCTATGATTGTCATGTGGCTAATAGAAGTGGAACCGGAACCGGAGGCTACCCCCTTCGTTGAAGACCCCGATACTGAACCTCGTCAGCAAGGCAAGCAAACCCCATTGATCATGTCTATAAAATCCTACTTCCCTCTCAGTCTCGCTTATGCATGTTTAGGAGATCACCGAGACACGTTCTTTCGCATAGTTGAACACATTCCGATGCATGACCTATCATTTTGTCACCGTATTAAGCAAACCACAATCCTAGCAGATATAGGAGTTGAATGATGAGCATGTGGCCCCTGCAACTGTTACTGCTTATTGCTTCTTAGTGATACAATGAAGGTGTTATGATTGTGAGTCGGGATGGAATGAACGCAGTGGTGCTGATGATAAACGTGTTGGTGAATCCACCCTAAACAAAGGTCAACGATGAGAGGCTGTAGGAGTACACAGTGGGTTGTCTCGTTGAACACTGCCCTAGGCCCCGAGTTCCTGTTTTGTGATCCAAGACAAAGAATATGACCACATGTAAGGTTTTATGGGAGCCCCGTTTGGCCTCTTTACGTACCCGATCCAGTCCAGGAGTCACACTAGATTCGGGATTTCCATTTGACCTAACTATAGATATGTCGGAGGACCTGTGAGGCAGTGAAACCATCTGTCAAAGGTGGCGTCTCGGTCCCTTGCATTATATGAGTCCGTTTCGTGGAACCGGCCGGACTCTCGAGCGGTGACAAACTCAGGTAGTCGACTCCTGTATTAGAGAAGGTGATGTGAGGGTAGTGCCTTGGTTTCATCCACGTCCGACACCCTCTTGAAGGGTGACAAGAACGAGACGATAAGTGATGACACGTGTGTGAAGATGTACACCCCTGCAGGGTTAATGAACTATTCGAATAGCCGTGTCCGCGGTTATAGACTACTTGGAGACCTTTACTTGATCATAGACAACTTGAATGGATACTTATAAAACTCGCAAGATAAGCGTGAGTGCTATGGTGGGCTTCCTCGTGGGGAAGTCGAGGAAGTATCCATAGTGGTGTATTGGTTGGAGGCTTGGTAGTGGACTCGTGTACGCTTCTTACCTCAAGTCTGGTACTCGTAGTTCAGGACTAGCCAAGTCAAAGCTGGCACTTCTGCAAGATGAACCCCACTTCCTTTACCTTGAAACTTGAGCATGAGTAGTATAGATCTGATGTAAGTCTTGCTGAGTACGACTTTCTAGTCACGTTTGATTATTCCATGTTTTAGATGAGAATCCGGACCCCGATGGAGTCACCTTCATGAAGCTCGACGTTGACCTTGGTAGTATAGTTCCAGACAGCAGTCTGGTCCCTCTTGGAAGGGCATGTATGTTTACAAGGCTTTTCTAAGCCATTTGTTAAACTTGTCTGTACTCAAACCTAATTTGCTTCCGTTGTATGATGTAATGTTGATCGCAGACATGTGATCTTTGTATGCTATATGTGTAAGTCAATAAAGAAGTACTTTGTAGAGTTATGTGATGATACCTGCTGTTCATACTAGGCATGTGTGCTGCGTGCATGTTTATAACATGCATGTCTTAGTATGGGTTTTCGAGACCTTAGTTGTGATCTGGCTGGCGGTCTTTTATACACCAAGTGGCCCTTAGATGTGCGCAGCTTGGGGCATCGCGATGCGATTGCTCGTGATTCTGTCACGTGCACACTTTGTTGTATGATCGAGCCCGTCCTAGACCTCGACTAAGTGATCGGGATGGAGTAAGTCTATGTAAGAGTTAGGATTCAATCGATAACATGGTTGAGGCGACTTGTCTATGAGTATGGGATTCACCACCCATAATCATTTAGACTTGTGAGTTGACGAAGAGGACCCATTTCAGTTGATCATCCGGCCTGGATGGGATGCCCCTCACGTTCGATGCTTTCCGAGAGTGTTCTGTGCTTGGCCTTGTCTGCTTAGACAAGCGGGTACGGCTCTCGGCTCTCCATGTGATTGCATCGTGACTGGAATTAAATACGCTAACCCCGGGTCCCGACACCTTGCTCGCCTGAAGACGGCGGCGCTGCACTGCTTCTGTCCGACAGACACTGCAACCCAGCGGCAACAGCGCCGTTCCGGCGACCCTAGCCTGACGCATAGGCCATCACCAGCAACACCGCGGGTTCCTACGCGCACCTGGGACAACCAGCTTCGCCTCCACACATCGAAACCTCATCGGAGCACACCAGATCGGACCCCAGCCTCACCGGAAAACTTCACGGCTGCGGATCTGAACCCGGTTCAGAGCTACTACACGGGAAGCACCCAAAGGCTATCCCTTTGAGGCCATACGCACAACCTGGATGCGCCTAGAGCACGCCTGCACACTCCTCGGCAACGTCCTGGTCACGGTCTTGGCGGGAACCCGTGAACACGGCGGCCGGAACCAAGCTACGGTGACAACCCTACGCGCGCATACGAGGAAACAGGGGAGCACCATGTGCTCACCTAGAGGATCTTGGGGACGACCTCGACGCCTTGGAGAAGACGACGGAGCAGCGGGTCGACGGCGAGGCAGGAAGGCGGCGCTGTGGGTGCTCTCGTCGCGGGCTCGCAGCACTGCTTCTACCTGCGACCTGTCGACGAGAAGGGGTCAGGAGCACGCGCAGACAGGCGACAATGAGCGCACGCACGACGGCGAGGCAAGACGGCGGGGAATAGAGCTCACCGGCGGAGAAAAAGGGGAGATGCCTCCACGGCCCTAGCGGCGGCGGCGCGCAAAATTGAAGGGGGAAGTGAAACCCTCGGGCTCCAGGAGGGCTCTGGGGGTCGGGATATATGGAGGGGAGGCCTCCTGGCCACGCTGGCGGGCGTCGACGTCGATGCCGGCGTCCGTTGTGAGAGGGGAGCTCGGGGGGACCTCGGCCACGCTGGAAAGACGAAGGAGGAGGTCGCTTGGATGGAGATCTGATGGCCACGGTAGCCTCCGCGTACCGCTTCGCTGGACAGCCCAGGTGGGCTGCGGAGAGGAGGCTAGGTGGGCTGGGCTTCCAACAGGAATTGAAAAAGAAAAAGAAAAATGAGCTGTGGATCCATTTTCTATTTAAATAAAACAGAAAAGATGCAGGGTTTTTCTGGGTCAAATACATGTAGGAAAAATACATAAAAATATGTATAATTATCCTTGCATTATTCCTCAATTTCCAAAAATGGTTTGGGCATTTTTGGCAACAACAAAATTGTGAGCTCATTTTTGAATTCAAAAACACTTTGAACTAGAGCCCATATTTTCGATGATGGCAAAAATGATTTGAGGTTTTTAAAACCCTTGTCATAGCAAAGGAAATGGCTAGGCCAAGTTTGGGGTGAAGGAGAGCATGCATGCAACAATAAAAGTTCTTCAAACACCCTTCTTGAACCACTTTGGAAGCAAGCTCAACCAAACCAGATGGGCTCCAATCCCAATGCAAAATTAAATCACCACATGAAATTACAATCTTTAGCACCATGCCAAGTTACAAAGTCAACAAACAAAGTACAATCACATGGTGTTTCTTATTCATTGCACATGGGTTGTTACAGCACTCCCCCACCAACACAGGATCTCGTCCCGAGATCTAAGCCTGAAACAACTCAGGATACTCAGAACGGAGATGATCTTCACGCTCCCACGTTGCTTCCTTCTCTGAATGATGTGCCCACTGAAATTTCATGAACTTGACGGTCTTTTTGCGAGTCTTGCGCTCGGACGTCTCAAGAACACGGACTGGATGCTCTGAGTAGGAAAGGTCCACACTTAGTTGTATCTCGCCCAAGTCAATGGCCTGCTCTGGCTGCTTGAAGCACTGCTTTAGCTGGGACACATGGAACACATCATGCACCATGGACAGACTCTCCGGAAGCTCGAGCCGAAAGGCAAGAGGTCCTCTAGTCTCAAGGATGCGGAAAGGTCCGAAAAATCTTGGAGCGAGCTTTCCTTTGATGCCAAATCGGTGAGTTCCCGTCAATGGAGACACTCTCAGGTACGCCCAATCACCAACCTGAAACGCTACACCACGGTGCCTTTTGTCATAATAGGCGTTCTGCCTGGACTGTGCTGCCTTTAGGTGCTCTCGGACAATCTTCACTCTGTCCTCTGCCTCTTGGATCACATCTGGACCGAACAGCTGCCTCTCACCTGTCTCGGACCAGTTCAAAGGTGTCCTGCACTTGCGGCCATACAATACTTCAAACGGCGCTGCTTGCAGACTTTCCTAATAGCTGTTGTTGTAAGAGAACTCAGCATACGGCAAGCATTCTTCCCACTTCATGCCAAAAGAGATGACACATGCCCGAAGCATGTCCTCGAGGATTTGGTTCACGCGCTCGACTTGCCCACTTGTCTGAGGGTGATAAGCGGTACTGAACAACACTGTCATACCAATCGCCTTTTGAAAGGCCTGCCAGAACTTAGAGGTGAAAAGGCTGCCTCTATCGGAACTGATCTTCTTGGGAATGCCATGCAAAGATACAAATCTTGCGGTGTACAAATCCGCCAACTGAGCTGCTGAAATGGAGTCCTTCACAGGAAAGAAGTGGGAAACTTTGGAAAGATTGTCAATGACAACAAAGATGGCATTGTTCTTCTTCTGCGACAAGGGGAAGCCTGTGATGAAATACATCTCTATATGATCCCATTTCCACTCCGGAATCTCAAGTGGCTGAAGCAACACTGCAGGCTTCTGGTGCTGTGCCTTCACTCTCCTGCACACATCACACTGAGATACGTAACGGGCAACATCCCGCTTCATACGAGTCCACCAAAAGCTTTGCTTGAGATCTTGATACATCTTTGTACTGCCAGGGTGAATCGATAGCTTGGAATCATGGGCTTCCTTCATGACGACCTCTCTGAGATCTCCCTCCTTGGGAACAACAACTCGGTCTTCGAACAACACGGTGCCGTCATTATGCACTGAAAAGCAACCGTACTTTGGAACTGAGGCGGCAATACCTTGTTTGATCTTCTGAATCATTGAGCTGCCAGACTGAGCTTCACAAATCTTCTCATGGATAGTGGGCTCTACCACAAGGTTGGCAAGATAGCCTGCTGGAACTAGCTCGAGATTGAGCCTTCGAAAGGACTCACACAAATCAGGGTGGATCTTCTGCACCTGGATATTATTGCAATCGCCCTTGCGGCTCAGCGCATCAGCTATGACATTCGCCTTCCCAGGTGTGTACTGAATATCAACTGTGTACTCAGTAATGGTTTCAAGCCATCTTCTTTGCCTCAAGTTCAGATTTGGCCGAGTGAACAAATACTTCAGACTTTTATGGTCCGTGAACACATCCACCTTCCTCCCTAAGAGGAGATGTCGCCAAGTGACCAAAGCGTGCACAACTGCTGCAAGCTCCAAGTCGTGCGTGGGATAATTCCTCTCACTTGTCTTCAAATGCCTTGAGGTATAAGCCACAATATTCCTGCCTTGCATCAAAACTCCGCCCAGACCTTGCAAAGAGGCATCACAAAACACCTGAAAAGGCTGTGACTCATCTGGCGGCGTGAGCATTGGAGATGTGGTCAGCTTCTCTTTCAACTCCTCGAAAGATGACTGGCAAGCTGGTGACCAAGTGTACCGCTTGTCTTTGCACAACAATTCAGTCATTGGCTTGGCTATTTTGGAGAAACTCTGCACAAACCTCCTGCAATAACTGGCGAGGCCGAGAAAACTCCTTAGCTGCTTCACATTCTTCGGCGGAGCCCACTCTTGAATAGTGCGGACTCGCTCTGGATCAACCGCAATTCCTTCAGCGGAGATGACATGGCCCAGAAAATTGACCTTGTCCAGCCAAAACTCACACTTGGAGAACTTGGCGTAATACCGGTGCTGTCTTAACTTCTGCAGCACCAAGCGCAAATGTTCCTCATGCTCAGCCTCTGACTTGGAATAGACAAGAATGTCGTCGAGGTAGAGGATCACAAACACATAAAGCCATTCTTGGAACAAATAGTTCATAGCTCTCATGAATGTCGGAGGGGCATTTGCGAACCCAAAAGTCATGACTGTGAACTCATACAACCCATAACGTGTGCTGAACGTGGTCTTGGGAATATCCTCTTCACGAACACGGATTTGGTGATACCCCATCCTCAAGTCAAGCTTGGAAAACACCTTAGCCCCATTTAACTGCTCAAACAGGTCATTGATGCGGGGTAAAGGGTACTTGTTCTTGATGGTCTTCTTGTTGATACCGCGATAGTCCTGGACCAAGCGGCTAGTCCCATCCTTCTTCTGGACAAACAAAGCTGGTGCACCCCAAGGGGAAGTGCTCGCGCGGATAAAACCGCCTGCCTCCAACTCTGTCAACTGCTTCTTGAGCTCAATCAACTCCTTCGAACACATCTTGTACGGATGCCGAGAAATCGGCTGGGTACCAGGCTCTAGCTCAATAACAAACTCAATAGCTCGAACTGGGGGAATTCATGGCAACTCCTCCGGAAAGACGTCTGGGAACTCACAGACAACTCTGACCTCTTCGAGCAAAGGCGCAACTCCTGCGTTCAAAGCGTACAACTGTGTTGGTCCTGTCATAGAGCCACAAGTGTACAAGACTTCTGCACCTGAATCATGTGTCAACTTGACGGATCTGGTCGGACAATCAATATTGGCCTTTTGCTGCACAAGCGAATCCATGCCCAAAATGACATCAATGTCGGAACGAGGCAAGACAACCAACGAAGTTGAGAAGAGAAGTCCCTGGATATGAATCTCCGCATCTAGGACAAAGGCAGACGTATTCGTCTTGAAACCCGGAGAAGCAACAGATAGATGCTGAGCTAAACCTTGCGGATGTAGCTCAGCACACTCAACAAAATCTCTGGACACGAAAGAGTGGGAAGCTCCGGAATCGAACAAAACTATCGCGGGAACTGAACACACAAGAAACCTACCAAGAACGGTCTCTGAAGACTGCTGGGCATCTGTGAGCATCACGTTGTTCACCCGAACTGCACGTGGCTGTGCCTTCACCATCGCGGTGCTCGGGGCAGAGCGAGGTGGAGGCGGTGGGAGCCGAGAAAAGCGCGGATCGGTGCAGTTCGGAGACATGTGCCCTGGCTCTCTGCACTTGTAGCAAATCACGCCCGTCCTGGGCTGCTGCTGCGGCTTGGGTGGCCTCGCGTGTGGTGGTGTAGAGCGAGCCCCCTGCTGAACTGGGATGGGAGGGCGGGCAAAAGTGCGGAAAACTGCCCCCCTCTGCTGGTACTGCTGCCTCTGTGGTGGTGCCTCTGCAACCCAAGTCTTAGCCTTCTTGTGGATCATCACTGAGGAACTGTGCTCTCTCTGGCGCTTCCTGTCTGCATCCCACTCTGCTCTGGCTGACTTCTGGAGGATAGCTTGATCCACGAACTGTGAGAACAGCGTGGGACTGCACTGAGTGAGCGCGTACTTGATCTCTGTGCTGAGACCTCCACAGAATCTCGCAATCTTCTTAGCCTCTATGCTGACCTCCTATGGAGCGTACCTGGCGAGCCTGACGAAGGCCAGGTTGTACTCCTGAACTGACCTGTCACCCTGTCTCAGAGCCAAGAAATCCTCACGCTTCCTGTCCATCAGGCCACGCTGCTCTGAAGTCTGCGACGAAATCTGCCCACGTGATGATAGCATCGCCCTTGTTGGCCTTGTAGGTATCGTACCAGCTGGCTGCTGCACCCTGAAGCTGGAAGGAGGCGAAGGTGACATAGTCGACGGGTCTGACGGTGTTTGCATTGAAGTGCTTCTTGATCTCTGCGATCCAGTCATCCGCCTCCAGCGGGTCTCGTGCCTCGGAGAACCTGGGGGGGTTGACAGCAAGGAACTGCTGCAGAGTGGTGTACTGTGGTCGATCATTCCTCTGGGAAGTCTGGTTCTGCAGCATCTGTAAGATCGCAGCTGTGCCTTGAGCCACTGCGATCATAGCCTCCCCAAGGAGAGGGTTCTCTGGCGGCGGCATGTTCGCACTTGGCATCCTGTTTATAGGAACACTTATGAGAACATGATTGAAACATTGACGTAACCAGAAGATAAAGCAATATTGACAACAAAACTTCCTCACAAGGTATGAGAAAGCCGAAGGCTGGAATTCCACCAAGGTTAACCCGGAAAGTCGAAAGCTAGGTGCTACTGGAATCCCCAAACCGAGATCATCCGAACCCAAGATAATAATCTGCTAGCGAGCACACAACAATATATACGAGTGGTTGGAAACCTGAACAATGAGACATCTGCCCTGAGCGGCCCGCCATCACGGTCGTCCATAGGGGAAAAGACACCACATCCATATTACCATAGGATGCCCTCCAATCCTGTATGGACGTTTCACCTGGGGTACGCCGTAAGCGAGGTAGAGCAGTCAACACCAAGTGGCGGCTCAGTGGTCTTAAAGACGCCAACACATCTCGTCGCTAGCAAAAAATTATAGAGGAATCGGAGCCTCATGTAAACGAGAACCTAGATTCGTTTTTGAAAGGGGATAAGTTGCAGAGAGAAAAACAACGTTTCATTTCCTCACAGAAAAAGGGATGGGAGGGTGGGGTAAGAAGAAAAAGAAAGAGTTCCTACTCTCCGATTTTCCTTAGTAACTACAAAACAGTTTCTAGACTCAACTTCGGCCAGTAAGGGGTCCTACAGTCAGTCCTAGTCTGATACCAAGTTGTAAGGCCCCCGATGCGGTGCTAACTCGAGTTAGTCGCTTTCGCGTCCCGCTCAAGTTAGTAGCGCATAAAGAGCCACCGACTCACGACACTCGCACTCGTGTCGCTGCCGGATTCTCAACAACAAGTATAAGAACAAAGAACTTTAACTAAGACATTAATATATAGAGTCCACGGCATACATCGCCACTGGAATTATTACAACATCTCAGAGGTCCGTGGACCCAACAGAATATCATGCAACAAGCGGAAGACAAACACGACCGAGTATGGTCAAAATCCAAATTTCCCTAGAGAGGGCTGCACATAAAGGGTCCACCCACGGATCGTCGAAGCCCAACTGAAGGATCTACTGAACGAGGTCGATCTCATCGTCATCCTCCGGAGGCACCTCCACGAAGTATCGTCTAGAGCTCGGGTCGAGGTAGTACTCCACTGCAGCGGCCGATCAGGCAAAACAGTAAAAAGCACAAAAGGAAAACAGGGGTGAGATTATATCATTACAGGATAACTAACTCCCTACGGTAAGACAAGATAAAGGGAAAGGTTGCAGCCGCACTAGCATATATGGTGGCTAACGTTCTATTGGAGTAGAGGTAAGATCCAAGAAGTACACGTGACATCGCGTCATAAGTCTGCTATCCACCTACTTACATCAAACATAACACAACCTGGATCTTCTCTCGGTCTCCCTGGACGAAGAAAAGCAACCAAGGCACTCACACGGAAGGCAAGTTTTAATTATGATTCAAATTGATGTTAATCTATGAACAAGGAGTAGGTCTCAAGTCGTCCATAACCGCGGACACGGATTTTCGAAAAGATTTTAACCCTGCAGGGGTGTACCAATTGCCCATCATAGGCTTCGTGTGTACGCCCGGTTTCCATTTGGCTAAGTAAAAGCCTGAAAGTCCGGAATGTCAGAGTCCCTCTAACTAACAACACACAAATCCGGGTGGTCCCCGGGGAGTCGACATCCAATCCAAAAGCTGGCCACGCTCTCAGATCGGCCTCTTCCGTATCAACAGGGTTTGGGTTACCGGTTAAACCTCACATGAGGACCAGGCCCTCGTCGGTCAAAGGTGGGCCAGCCAAGGCACAACTCCTCCTGGCCTAAGGTGGTTTGTAAACAACTGTGGTACCACCAGCACACACACATTGCAAAAGTAAATCAGCTCGAGCCACCACTAGAATTGTAGGAAGCTAGGTAGGTAAGATAAGGGGACCCCATAGAATCCCACACACGATTAGGCACGCTCGTCAAGAAACACAATACCCGGAACTCGGGACCTAGGTGACTCAAATGGAACAAAACACCTGGCGGGAACAGCCTGGTCTCCCATCTTTCGTCAAGAATAAATTAACATCATAATAAATATCAACCAACTTCTTTAAGTAACATGATATCCCAAACCATAGCATAGGGTAAGCAGCAAGTTTTCCTACTCATACTAAGAAATGGCTGAGCAGTGGTAACTTAGCAATACAATGTTTTGCTGGGATGTGGGGATCATGGCTGTTTGGTTTTTGAAGGTGGCATATTCAAAGTGGATAGGATCAAGCAAACGTTCTAGGCTACAGCTAGGCAGGTAGGCAGAAGGTATCAAGTAATGGTATAGATCTTCCCCTTGCCTGGGTAATCGGTTGTCGAAGCAGACGCAGCAGGGTCCTCGGGCTCGGTGTCGGAAATCTCCACGTAAGCCTCCTCGATGGTCTTAGGTGCTAACGTAAGGTACCGGCAAGGAAAAGGCACACAAGTAAGCAACGGGTACAATGCACAGGCAAAGATGGTATGATCAAGTTAAATTGACATGATGTGACCCTATGTAGTCAGATTTAAATGAAGGTGGTGACGACACGTCAACAACTTCATATGCAATTTATTTACGTAAAATGGCTTTGGTCTTAGCCTTATTTTAGGTGTAAGTAGCATGTCAACATGGCATGATCAACAATGCATTTAACAGAAACAAAAACAACATGAAAAGTAATCATCGATTCCGGAGACGGAGTAGTTCCGGTGAAATTGACACAAGGAAGGTCACAGGAGGTGTGGAAAAGATGCATGGGTGTACCACCTTGTGGGACCCACAAGATCAAAGAGTGACAAGGGGAAAAGTCATTCATGGCATGGTCACATGTGGGTGCAACTTCCTTCCACATTGTTCACCATTTTATGTTGCTCAAACATAAAAACAGAGGTGATCATGCTGACCCGTAGATTTTTCTACCTCAAAAGAAATGTGGGGGATAAAATGAAAATTTACCATCACTCCAAAAATAGAGGGGGAAAACTGCAAATTGGATCTCACCATTGAGATCAGTGGACAATTCTACCCCAAAATCATATATGGCAAGATATGTTTGGGGTGGAACTGCTCAAAATCCCAAACTCAGATTGAATTTGAATTCAAATCGATTTGGAATTTTCAAACAGAAAAGAAAAACGAAAAAGAAAAGAAAAAGGGAAAGAAAAAAAAGGACTCAGCCAACTTGGGCTGGTCTCGGGAGAAAAGGGCCCACTCCAGAAGTAACAGTGGGCTCAGCCCACTGTCCATTCGGGCAGCACCTCACTGACGTGAGGGGCCCGCTTGCCAGCCTCACAAAAAAGATAAAGGGGGCATGCGCTCGGGGGGGGGGGGCTCGAACCCAGCACCTCACGCACGCACCACATACCCCTTGCCACTGAGCCACCCAATTGATCCTTACAGGACTTGCGTGTGCAGCCAAGTTATCTCCTCTCCTCCGCAACACCTGCACCTGACCGAAGTCTGAACCCCGACGCCGCAACGTTTTCCGGTGACAAACACCTCGTCGAGGGAGCAACTACGACTCTCCTGGGAGTTGCTACCTGGAGGGGACACCTTCCAGAACACAGGGATGCCCTCGGTGGTGCCCGTGGCGCAGCAAAGGTGACACCTTGCTCGCCTGAAGTGTCACAACCCCAAGTTAGGTATGTTCTAGGATCAAGTTCTCCTTTGCATTCATGATGAAAATTTCAAAAGAAATCAAAATGGGAGAGAGAACACCCCCCAGATGAAATTAATTCAAATGGCCAGATAAAAAGTTGCTCCAAAAATTCCTTTTGTATTTTTGAAAAGTCTCATAAATGAGTGTGATCACATATAAAGTGATTTGGATTCAAACCCATGCTCATAGATTTTTTCAAATGTTCAAACAGGAGCATGGATTTAAATTTAAACCCCTATTTTAATTAAAGTTAAAAGTATTTGAATTTTAAAAGTGTTCAAATTTTATAAGTGGCTAGCTATCTATTTTATGAGGCCATATAAAATAATTTGGGAATTTATAAAAATACCTAGCTATTTTATTTAGCTAGGTCAACCTATATGCAGAAATAAAAAAATAAAAGAAAAAGAGCAGAGACACTTACCTAACGCCCAGGGGCGAGGCCCACCTTCCCCAGCCGACCCAGCCCACCAGGGGGGGCAGGGTCGTCTTCTTCCTCCTGCCAGGTGGACTCCACCGACGGCGGCGACGTGCACGTCTCTGTGCCACGTCCTGCTTGCCCTCCCCCGTGCTTATCCCTGCGTCTGCAGCCGTCTTGAGGCCGTCCTCATCCTTTCCCCCTGGAGCCATCTCCCTCTTCTTCTTCTTTCTTCGTCACCTCGCAAGAACCGGACCGCAGCCGGAGCACCGACGAGAGTTACCGCGGCCACCGTGCCCCATTTGATGCAACGAGCTGTCTAGGAGGCTCCCCGGCGACGACCTCTTCACGAGGCGCCATCAATTTGTCCCGAGAGGCAACGGAGGCGACGAATTCTTCGACGAGCCGCCACAGCAGCCGAGGACTCCGGCGACGAATCGAACCCCCTCCAGCTCCTCCCCGACGTCGCCGAGCTCACCATCGTCACAGGGGTGAGCCTCCGCTTCGATTCCCCCTCCCCGTTCGTTCTCCCGCGTCGTGCGTCGCCTCGCCGTCGAATTCCGACTCTGGCCGCCGCGCATGGTCATCGCCGACGAGGCCTGAAGCCTCCCCTTGATGCCCAGTGGCACCAGAGGACGCTGGCGAGCGAGAGGAACCCCCTGTGCTCTCCGTTGTCCTCCCTGTGGCCCCTAGCTGATTCCGGCGAGGGCGCCGCCGTGGCCAGGCCACTGGCGTCAAGCCGCCGGTGGGTTAGCCTTAACCCCCTCCCCCCAGAGTCGATGACAAGTGGGCCCAGGGCCCTTAATCCACCCTGGTTAGTTATAACTAACCGGGCTAATTAACCCAGAGGCTAACACCTAGGCCCCACTGGTCAGCCCCCCCCCCCCCTGTGTCATGCTGACGTCTTGATGACGCAGTAAACCCTTTTCCAGTTTAAAAAGAAAATCATAAATTCCAGAAAAGGCAGAAAATGGCTGAAACTTTGAAAAATCATAGAAAATTCATTTTAACTCCAAATTGGACAAATAATATGTCTAAAATTATCATAAAAATACAAGGATTATGAATATGGACTTTGTTTGTATTTTTGACCAATTTAAATTGGGTGAACAGTGGCAAACATCCATATGGTTTTAATTTGAATTCAAATTTGGAGTGAATTTGCAAATGATTTTGCAACACACTTCTTTTAGATGGATTCATCCACACATCAGAGACTTTACCTCAACTATACAACCTCACTTCATGATCATCCTTTTCAAATGAACATTCATGCATTTAAATGCATTTGAAATTCATCGATAAATCAAATGGAGTTTGAATTTGCAATTCAATTGCAATATACTCATTTTAAATGGAATTGTCCACACAATGCAACCATGAACATCACCATTACAATCTTATTCATGTGATTGTGCATTGTAAATTATGTTGATCCTATGATTGTCATGTTGCTGATAGAAGTGGAGACGGAACCCGAGATCACCCCCTTCGTTGAAGACCCCGTGACTGAACCTCGTCAGCAAGGCAAGCAAACCCCCATTGATCATGTCGATAAAATCCCACTTCCCTCTCAGTCTCGCTTATGCATGTTTAGGAGATCACCTTGTATCGATTCTACCGCATAGTTGAACCCATATCCGATGCATGACCTATCATCTTGTCACAGTAGTAAGCAAACCACAATCCTAGCTGACATAGGAGTTGTTTGATATCATGTGACCCCTGCAACTGTTACTGATTATTGCATGCTTAGTGGTACAATGAGGTTGCTTTTGATGTGGGTCGGGATGATGGTGAACATGGTGTTGTTGAAAGTGAAATTGTGTTGGTGAATCTACCCTAATACAAGGTGAAAGATGAGAGGCTGTGTAGGAGTACACAGTGGGTTGTCTCGTTGAACACCGCCTTAAGTCTGAGTTCTTGTGTGGAGATCCAAGAAGAAGAGTACAACCACACATTGGGCTCACTGACCCCTCTCATCCTAGTACCTCACCCCGTTCGAACCCCAGAAGTCGCAGTAGTTCGGAGTTCTGGTAGGGCTGTGGCACGGTCTGCGAAGTGGATGAACGGCTTTCTAGACCGGCTTGGGACCCTGCACACATCGTTTGAGGCTGTACTGGAACCTCGGCCGGACTTCCATACGGATCCCCCTCAGATAGGCGACTCTCTGGACTAGAACGGAGCTGTGGGCGAAGTGTTGTGGTGGCATCCTCGCTGTCACCTCTTGAACGGTGACACGCAAAAGGCGGTAACTGATGACACGTGTGTGTAGCGGTACACCCCTGAAGGGTTAACAAAACTATTCGAATAGCCGTGTCCGCGGTTGAGGACTACTTGGAGAGCTGTGCTCGATTATTAGACAACTTGAACTGGATACTTCTAAAACTCGCAAGATAAGCGTGAGTGCTATGGTGTGTTCCTCGTGGGGAAGCCGAGGAAGTAACCATAGTGGTGTATTGGTTGGAGATTTAGTGGACTCGTGTACGCTTCTTACCTCAAGTCTGGTACTCGTAGTTCAGGACTAGCCAAGTCAAAGCTGGCACTTATGCAATTGAACCCCACCTCCCTTTACCTTGATACATGTGCATGAGTAGTATAGCTCCTACGTAAGTCTTGCTGAGTACGAATTTGTACTCACGTTTTCTTATTCTATGTTTTAGATGAACCCACCGACCCCGATGGTGGCTTCTACGTGAAGCTCGAAGAACGAAGACTCAGACCAAGACCAAGCTAGTGTAATCCCAGTCAGACGACTATTCCCTCGTGGAAGGGCTTGTTTATAGATAAGGCTTCTCTAAGCCATTTGTTAAAATTTTCTATACTCATACCTACTTTGCTTCCGCTTGTCTGTTGTAATGTTGGATCACATGCTTGTGATCTCTGTGTGCACTCTGTAAGAGTTATCAATAAAGTTGTATAATTTGTAGAGAATTGCAATGATACCTGCTGTTCATACTGGACATGTGTGCTGCGTGTATGATTATAACATGCATGTCTTAGTATGGGTTTTCGAGACCTTAGTTGTGATCTGGCTGGCGGTCCTTTATACACCAAGTGGCCCTTAGATGTGCGCTTCTTGGGGCATCGCGATGCGATTGTTCGAGACTCTGTCTCGTGCACACTTTGATGTATGATCGAGCCCGCCCTAGACCCCGACTAAGTGATCGGGCTGGAGTAAGTCTATGTAAGGGTTATAATACAATCGATAGTATGGTTGAGGCGACTTGTCTATGAGTATGGGAGTTCACCACCCATATCAGTTAGACGTGTGTGCGGACGATGAGGTCCCATCTCAGTGGATCATCCGGCCGGAATGGGATGACCCTCATGTTCGATGCTTTCCGAGAAAGTTCTGTGCTTGGCCTTGTCTGATTAGACAAGTGGGTACGGTTCTCGGCTCTCCATATGATTGTGTTGTAGCGAGGCTTGCATACGGTAACCCCGGGTCCCGAAAGACTTGGTATCAGAGCAGGATTGACTGTAGGATTATCAGCCTTGGCCGAAGTCGAGTCTAGCCTTCTATAGTTATATAGTTACTCTGGGTATATAAGGGAACAACGTAAGGCTTCTTTTTTCTCCTTAACCTCATCGTTCTGAGTTCTGAGTCACCCTCATCTTGTTCTACGGGAAGATAGGGCTAGGCTCATCTATGTATTACTAGAACATCTCGGTGATTGCCTCCTTATAGCCGTAGGATTGTTGTGGTTGTCCAGAGTCTCCGTGTTTTGAGTTCCTTGAAGAAGTTATGTTCAATTTCTTCGAGGTTGTTTCATTTTCCATCCCAGTGTAGCCGTTATGCTGCCGGATTTGTTCCGTGTTTCTTTGAATCATTGCCTTTGCATTATTATCTTTTCCACCTAAATCATATCCTTTTATCTTTGCCTCCATCGTACAACCTGTTCTGATTGTTGATTTTTATCACACAGGATGTCAGGTGGAACTCGTAGTGCTGTTCTTCGGAATCGAGACCGTGATCGGAATCGAAATGATGATGAACCTCCACCACCGCCTTCTGCGGCGGAAATCATGATGGAAGCTGAGCGGAATAGACGTGATCAAACACGCCTTCTGGAACTCATCGAGCAGAATACCGCCCACCATCGTAATGTGGTGGTCAGCATTCAGGACTTCATCTTCCTCAAGCCACCGGTATTCCGATGTTCCTCTGAGCCCCTCGAAGCGGATGATTGGCTCCGTTCCATCGAGCGTAAGCTTGATACATCACATGTTGCTCCCGATGACCGAGTTGTTTTTGCGGTATACTTCTTGGAAGGTGCTGCTCTTATGTGGTGGGAGAACTATGTTGCAATGCAGCCAGATGGCCACGTAGTGACTTGGCAGGAGTTCTGTGTTGCCTTTTGAGGGTACCACATTCTGGAAGAGTTCTGCAATCCGAATCAAGGAGAGATGTCCATTCATGAGTATGTGAGGGAGTTCAACCGTCTTGCTCGTTATGCCCAAGATGAGATCACCACCGATGCCAGAAAGCAGGCAAGGTTCCGCAAGGGACTTAGCCCCATCCTTCGTCATGATCTCAACCTCCTTGAGTTTGCCGCCTTTGAGGATTTAGTCAACAGATCCTTCAGAGCTGAGCATGGCATTGAAGTTTTTGAGAAGTCTCGCAAGCATGCTCTTGAGCTTGCCCCTTCTTCCAGTTCACGCCCTCAGAAACGAATGATCTGGATTCCTAACAGTTTGATCCACCAAAACAACCCACCGAGGCCATCGCTTGTGCCACCTCGTCCACCAGCTCCACCAAACAACCCAGCTCCCCGCACTATCTTTGGAGCCTTCTTTAGATGTGGCCAGCCTGGTCACTATTCTCGTGATTGTCTCATAAGTCAGAATGCTCCACCCCATGCCAAAGGGAACCCCAATGTTCGTGCCAAACCACCCCCGAAGGTTTCCACCGCTAAGCCTTCCACTTCCGCAAGTCTTGGACGTGGGAACCAAATCTCAGCTGAGGAAACTGATAGTACTTCTGACATCATTCTTGGTACGCTCCCAGTCAATTTTGTTCCCACCTCTGTCCTTTTCGATCCAGGAGCATCTCACTCATTCATGTCGGAGAGTTATGCACTTTGGCATGAGATATCCTTTGATGAAATGTTCACCCCTATGATCATTCAAACTCCTGGTTCCAAGTGGCAAACTAATAGAGTAAGCCATGGCAATCAAATTGCAATTGAGGGTTTAGTATTCCTTGCTTCACTCATAGCCCTCAAGTCTTCAGACATTGATGTCATCCTTGGTATGGATTGGTTATCAAGACAACATGCTTTTCTTGATTCTAAAGCCAAGTCAGTTAGACTTAAACATCCTTCAGGCCAGACAATAGATTACACCTCACCCAGAACAAGAACCCAAGTACAATCTTTGAATGTGCTTCCCCTTCCCGACCATGAAGATGTTCCGGTGGTTCGTGACATCCCGGATGTCTTTCCTGAAGAGCTGCCGGGCATGCCACCCGACAGATGTGTAGAATTCATTGTAGATCTTGCACCAGGAACCGCACCAATTTCTAGACGTCCATACAAAATGGCCCCACGTGAGTTAGCTGAGCTTAAAACCCAACTGGAAGCTTTGTTGGAAAAAGGCTTCATCCGCCCTAGCTCATCGCCATGGGGTTGCCCCGTTCTGTTCGTAACGAAGAAAGATGGAATAGAAAGGATGTGCGTAGACTATCGCCCGCTAAATTTAGCGACGATAAAGAACAAGTACCCACTGCCCAGGATCAATGATCTTTATGATCAACTTGCAGGATCCTCTGTCTTCTCCAAGATGGATTTGAGATTAGTTTATCATCAAATCAAAATCCGAAACGAGGACATCCCAAAAACGGCTTTTACTACTCGTTATGGTCTTTACGAGTACACCGTCATGTCCTTTGGTTTAACCAATGCCCCCGCCACTTTCTCACGCACGATGAATTCGATCTTCATGGAGTACTTAGATAAATTTGTTGTGGTTTATCTCGATGACATTCTCATCTACTCGAAGAACGAAGAAGAACATGCCGAACACCTAAGGCTGGTATTGATGAAACTTAGAGAGCATCGCCTCTATGCTAAATTCTCCAAGTGTGAATTTTGGCTACTAGAAGTGACCTACTTAGGCCATGTGATTTCTGCAAAAGGCATTGCTGTGAATCCCGAGAGAGTTCAGGCCGTCCTTGACTGGACTCCACCTGAATCGGTTAAGCAAGTTAGGAGTTTTCTTGGCCTAGCCAGCTATTGCCGCCGCTTCGTCGAGAACTTTTCTAAAGTTTCAAAGCCTCTAACTGAACTCCTCAAGAAAGATAAGAAATTCCTATGGACTCCCAAGTGCGAGGAAAGCTTTCAAGAGCTAAAAAGAAGATTGACTTCTGCACCCGTACTTGCGCCTCCAGACACCAAAAAGGATTTCGAGATCTTTTGTGACGCCTCACGGCAAGGGCTAGGATGCATACTTATGCAAGATAGACATGTGGTAGCTTATGCTTGACGCCAGTTGCGGCCACATGAAGAGAACTATCCTACCCATGACCTTGAACTCGCTGCCATAGTTCATGCCCTGACAACTTGGCGACATTACCTCCTTGGTAATCGTTGTGAGATCTATTCCGACCACCAAAGCCTCAAATACATTTTCACCTAGCCAGATCTTAATCTCAGGCAAAGACGCTGCATTGAGTTGATAAAAGATTATGACTTAGGAATTTCTTACACCCCAGGCAAAGCCAATGTCATGGCTGATGCACTAAGTCGTAAGTCGTATTGTAACAACCTCATGTTACAACAGTAGGAACCACTTCTTCATGAGGAATTTTTCAAACTCAATCTTGAGATTGTTCCTCATGGCTATCTTTCTACCTTGGTGGCGAAACCAACTCTTGAGGATCAAATCATAGTTGTCCAAAGGCGTGCACGAAGTGTTCGCCGTCTCAAGGAGAACATTGCTAGCGGAGTTGCTAAATGTTTCTCCACGGATAGTAAAGGAACGGTATTCTTTGGATATCGTTTGGTAGTACCTAAGAATAGGGAACTAAGGCAACTCATCCTCAAGGAAGCCCATGACACACCCCTCTCGATTCATCCCGGCAGCACAAAAATGTACCGAGATCTACGCCAGAGATTTTGGTGGACCAGGATGAAGAGAGACATTGCTCGATTTGTTGCCGAATGTGATGTTTGTCGTCGCATTAAGGCAGAACATCAAAGACTTGCTGGTACACTTCAATCTTTGCCTATTCCCGAGTGGAAATGAGACAAAGTCGGTATGGACTTCATCACCGGCTTTCCAAAAACCCAGAAAGGAAATGATGCCATCTTCGTTGTCATAGATAGGCTTTCCAAAGTTTCTCACTTCCTTCCAGTTCGCGAGTCTATAACTGCTAGCCAGTTAGCGGACTTGTATGTTTCTAGAATTGTGTCTCTTCATGGTGTTTCTTTGGAAATCAATTCTGATCGTGGTAGCCTTTTCACCTCTAGATTTTGGGGAAGCTTCCAACATGCTATGGGAACTCATCTCTCCTTTAGTACAGCTTTCCATCCTCAGTCTAGTGGTCAAGTCGAAAGAGTTAACCAAATTCTTGAAGACATGCTCAGAGCTTGTGTTATCTCATTCGGGAAGAATTGGGAGAAATCTCTTCCATTCGCCGAATTTTCTTATAACAATAGTTTCCAATCTAGTCTGAACATGGCTCCTTTTGAACTCCTATATGGACGACGATGTCGAACTCCTTTAAACTGGTCCGAAACCGGTGAGAGACAATTCTTTGGACCGGATATGATCAAGGAAGCAGAAGAGCAAGTTCGCATTGTTCGTGATCAATTGAAAGCAGCCCAGTCTCGTCAGAAAAGCTACTATGATCGTCATCATAGGCAAGAAAGCTACAATCTGGATGAGAAGGCTTACCTTTGGGTTACTCCTCTAAAGGGAACCCAAAGATTCGGTATCAAAGGCAAGTTGGCCCCACGTTACATCAGACCTTTCCGCATTTTTGCTAAACATGGAGAAGTTGCCTACCAACTTGAAGTACCCCCGCACCTTTCCCGAGTACATGATGTATTCCATGTGTCACAACTCAGGCGTTGCTTCAAGGACCCCATCCGCGAAGTCGACCATGAAACGCTTGATCTCCAAGATGACCTTTCTTATCGAGAATACCATGTTCGTATTCTTGATTCCGCAGAGCGTGTCACTCGCCGAAAGAAGATCAAGTTTCTGAAAGTTCAGTGGTCACACCACTCCGAGAAAGAAGCCACGTGGGAAAGAGAAGACCGTCTCCGTGCCGAGTATCCCTCCTTCCTCCCGCAGACTTCTGAATCTCAGGACGAGATTCTATTGAGTGGGGGCGAGTTTTCACAACCCCAAGTTAGGTATGTGCTAGGATCAAGTGCTCCTTTGCATTCATGATGAAAATTTCAAAAGAAATCAAAATGGGAGAGAGAACACCCCCCAGATGAATTTAATTCAAATGGCCAGATAAAAAGTTGCTCCAAAAATTCCTTTTGTATTTTTGAAAAGTCTCATAAATGAGTGTGATCACATATAAGGTGATTTCGATTCAAACCCATGCTCATAGATTTTTCAAATATTCAAACAGGAGCATGGATTTAAATTTAAACCCCTATTTGAATTAAAGTTCAAAGTATTTGAATTTTATAAGTGTTCAAATTTTATAAGTGGCTAGCTCTCTATTTTATGAGGCCATATAAAATAATTTGGGCATTTATAAAAATACCTAGCTATTTTATTTAGCTAGGTCAACCTATATGCAGAAATAAAAAAATAAAAGAAAAAGAGCAGAGAGACTTACCTAACGCACAGGGCGAGGTCCACCTTCCCCAGCCGGCCCAGCCCACCAGGGGGGCAGGGTCGTCTTCTTCCTCCTGCCAGGAGGACTCCACCGACGGCGGCGACGTGCACGTCTCTGTGCCACGTCCTTCTTGCCCTCCCCCGTGCTTATCCCTGAGTCTGCAGCCGTCTTGAGGCCGTCCTCATCCTTTTCCCCTGGAGCCGTCTCCCTCTTCTTCTTCTTTCTTCGTCACCTCGCAGGAACCGGACCGCAGCCGGAGCACCGACGAGAGTTAGCGCGGCCACCGTGCCCCGTTTGATGCAGCGAGCTGTCTAGGAGGCTCCCCGGCGACGACCACTTGGCGAGGCGCCATCAATTTGTCCCGAGAGGCAACGGAGGCGACAAAATCTTCGACGAGCCGCCGCGGCAACCGAGGACTCCGGCGACGAATCGAACCCCCTCCCGCTCCTCCCCGACGTCGCCGAGCTCACCATCGTCACAGGGGTGAGCCTCCGCTTCGATTCCCCCTCCCCGTTCGTTCTCCTGTGTCGTGCGTCGCCTCGCCGTCGAAGTCCGACTCTGGCCACCGCGCATGGTCATCGCCGACGAGGCCTAAAGCCTCCCCTTGATGCCCCAGTGGCACCAGAGGACGCGGGCGAGCGAGAGGAACCCCCCTGTGCTCTCCGTTGTCCTGTCAGAACCCTCTATTAAGTAATGTGCTAGGGTTGACAAGTCACTTGCATCATGTTAAAAATTTCAAAATAAATCTTTGAAATCAAAATCAAAAGCAAAATGGGAGAAGGAACCCCCCAGATGAATTAATTCAAAAGGCCAGATAAAAATCTTCTCCAAAAATTCATGTTAGATTTTTGAAAAGTCTTATAAATGAGTGTGATCACATATCAAGTGATGTGGGACCCACCCCATGCTCATGGATTTTTCAAATATTCAAATAGTGCCTTGGAATTAATTAAAAACCCCTATTTGAATTTGAATTCAAATATTTTGAATTTCAAAAATGTTCAAACTCTGGATATGACTAGCTACTGGTCATGTAATGCCATATAAAAGATTTGAGCATTTATAAAAATGCCTAGCTATTTATTTGCTAAGCTAAACAAAATTGCAGAAAAGAAAAACAAAAGAAAAGAAAAAAAGAGGCTCACCTGGTTTTCGGCCCAACTCATTCCTCAGCCAGCCCAAGCCCACCTGGACGCTTGTCGTCTTCCCCAGGCAAGCGGGCACGCTGCTGCGAGCCGGCCATGCCGAGGCCGCCGACTGCCACCGCGACGCCGACATCGTACCACGCCTCCCCGAGCCTCCAAGACGTGCCACGGAGACGCCCAGAACACGCCGCATCCATTCCCCCCCCCCCCGTCCAGAGCTTCCTCCTCCTCCCGTGCTCGATTTCGTCGCCGTCCGAGGACTCGCCGGAACGCGGCACCGTGGAAGACTCGACCGACGTGCGCTAGGGCCCAGGATAGCTTGTCCATCAGCTTCACCACCGTCGACTTCGTCGCCATGCAAGGAATCAAGATCCCGGAGCCCTCCTAGTCGTCGGAATCGTCACCGAGAGCTCGCCGGATCCGCCGCTCGTCGCCGTTCAATACTCCGTCTACGTTCCCTCCCCGACTCCGTCGACTACCTTGTCGTTTTCCCTGCAGCCTGGTGAGTGTTTCCCCTCAAGCCACGGCTTCCTTCCCCTCCTCTAGCTCGATCTGCCATGGACGCCGGAGTACCGAGCCGCCGTGCTCGTCGTCGACGAGACTACGCTACGCAATCGACCCCGTCACCTTGGCCATCGCGTTCCCCGTGCTCCACTGCTCCGAACGCAACCATCCCCGCCCCAAATGGCGTTCCATAGCGAGGTTGGCCTCCAGCCAGTAGCGCCGCCGCCGCCAAGCTCGACGTTGGCGTGCCTGCAGGGCCTCCCAGCCTACCCTTTCGGTCTCAATCGACGCGCGACACCGAGAGCTTCGTCTCAGTGGTCGAAGCGCGCGATTTGGGCCACGGGAGCGCCGTCCCCGCGGACACCGCCGCCTCGGGTGGTCGCCGGAGACACGTCGCCGGCGAGGCTGACGTGTCTGGCATGGTTAGCCGCTAATCACCCCCCCCCCCTAATCCACCCCAGAGAGGCTGACAGTGGGTCCCAGGCCCTCTAATCCTCTCTGTTTAATTAAACAGAGAGGGGATTAGCCCCTGAGTCCATGACAGATGGGGCCCTCATGTCAGTTTGACTGGGTCAAAACCCCCTGATGTCATGCTGGCTCAGTGCTGACGCAGTAATCGAATAAATGTTTTTATAAATCCAGAAAATCCAGAAAAAGGCTGAAACTTTGGAAATTCATAGAAAATTCATATTAACTCCAAATTGGACAAATAATATATGAAAAATGATCAGGAGAAAATAAGCTATCGAAAAATCCAACTTTCAACTATGTTTGAGTTGAATTTAAAATGAGATCAGTAGCATTTTCTATTTGATTTAAATGGAATTAAATCAATTTCAATTCAAATACTTTTGCAACTTGAACCATGGCAACATGCTACATTTCAATCACACATCAGAGGCATATCATACACATTTCAAAATGTTTAAACTTGATCATACCACATCATTTGCAACTTGACTAAATTGAATTAAAATTGGAGTTTGAATTTGCAATTCAATTTGCAATATACTCCATTTAAATGGAATTGCCTAACACATCAAAGCATATACATCAAGTTTCAACCTTCCATCATGTGTTTGTGCATTGTATTTACTTTGCTACCTTGTTTGTTGTTTGTCGAGTAGAGGTGGAACCGGAACAGGAGGCTTCCCCCTTCGTTGAAGACCCCGAACCCGAACCTCGTCAGCAAGGCAAGCAAACCCCCATTGATCATGTCGATAAAATCCCACTTCCCTCTCATGTCTCGCTTATGCATTGTTTAGGATGATTACCATGATGCGTTTCTACCGCATAGATGAACCCATTCCTTTGCATGACCTATCATTTTGTCACAGTAGTAAGCAAACCACAATCCTAGCAAATGTAGGAGTTGATTGATATCATGTGGCCCCTGCAATTGTTATTGCTTATTGCATGCTTAGAGTGATACCATGATGATACTCTTATGTGGGTCGGGATGGTAGTGATCATGATGATGATGGTAGAAAAGTGTTGGTGAATCTACCCTAATACAAGGTGAACGATGAGAGGTTGTGTAGGAGTACACGGTGGGTTGTCTCGTTGAACACCGCCCTAAGTCCGAGTTCTTGTGTGGTGATCCAAGATGAAGAGTACAACCACACATTGGGCTCACTGACCCCTCTCAGCTTACTAACTCATCCCTTTCGATGTCCAGATGTCGCAATAGTTCGGAGTTCTGGTAGGTCTGTGGCCTGGCTGCTAAGTGAGAGAACAGCTCACCTGAGACCGGCTTAGTGGTGTAATTCGTTGGAGAAAGTAGTGGACTCGTGTACGCTTCTTACCTCAAATTCTGGTACTCGTAGTTCAGGACTAGCCAAGTCAAAGCTGGCACTTCTGCAAGTGAAACCCCACCTCCCTTTACCTCGATACATATGCATGAGTAGTATAGCTCCTATGTAAGTCTTGCTAAGTACGACTTTGTACTCACGTTTGCTTAATCTATGTTTTAGATGAAACCACTGACCCCGAAGGTGGCTTCTTCATCGAGCTCGACGACTGAAGATCAAGCTAGTCTAGTCCCAGTCAGACGACTGGTTCCCTCGTGGAGGGATTGTGTTTAAATAAGGCTTCTTAAGCCATTTGTTAAACTTGTCTGTACTCAGACATACTTTGCTTCCGCTTGTTGTTGTAATGTTGGATCACCTGTTTGTGATCTCTGTGTGCACTCTATAAGAGTTATCAATAAAAATGTATACTTTGTAGAGAATTGCAATGATACCTACAGTTCATACAAGGCATGTGTGCTGCGTGTATGTTTATAACATGCATGTCTTTGTATGTGTTTTCGAGACCTTAGTTGTGATCTGGCTGGCGGTCTTTCATACACCAAGTGGCCCTTAGATGTGCGCAGCTTGGGGCATCGCGATGCGATTGTTCGAGACTCTGTCTCGTGCACACTTTGTGGTATGATCGAGCCCGCCCTAGACCCCGACTAAGTGATCGGGCTGGAGTAAGTCTATGTAAGAGTTATGAGATAGTCGATAGTATGGTTGAGGCGACTTGTCTTTGAATATGGAAGTTCATCACCCATATCATTAGACTTGTGTGCGGACGATGAGGATCCATCTCAGTTGATCATCCGGCCTGGATGGGATGCCCCTCACGTACGATGCTTTCCGAGAACGTTCAGTGCTTGGCCTTGTCTGCTTAGACAAGTGGGTACGGTTCTCGGCTCTCCATATGACTATGTCTTAGCTGGACTTGCATACGCTAACCCCGGGTCCCGACATGTCCTCCCCGTGGCCCCTAGCTGATTCCGGCGAGGGCGCCGCCATGGCCAGGCCACCGGCGTCAAGCCGCCTGTGGGTTAGCCTTAACCCCCCCCCCCCCCCACAGAGTCGATGACAAGTGGGCACATGGCCCTTAATCCACCCTGGTTAGTTAAAACTAACCGGGCTAATTAACCCAGAGGCTGACACCTAGGCCCCATTGGTCAGCCCCCCCCCTGCGTCATGCTGACGTCTTGATGACACAGTAAACCCTTTTACAGTTTAAAAAGAAAATCAGAAAATTCCAGAAAAGGCATAAAATGCTGAAACTTTGAAAAATCATAGAAAATTCATTTTAACTCCAAATTGGACAAAAAATATGTCTAAAATTATCAGAAAAATACAAGGATTATGAATATGGACTTTTTTTCATGTTTGACAAATTTAAATTGGGTGAACAGTGGAAAATATCCATATGGATTTAATTTGAATTCAAATTTGGAGTGAATTTGCAAATGATTTTGCAATACACTTCTTTTAGATGGATTCATCCACACATCAGAGACTTTACCTCAACTATACAACCTCACTTCATGCTCAACCTTTTAAAATGAACATTCATGCATTCAAATGCATTTGAAATTCATCGATAAATCAAATGGAGTTTGAATTTGCAATTCAATTGCAATATACTCCTTTTAAATGGAATTGTCCACACAATGAAACCATGAACATCACCATTACAATCTTATTCACCCTTCTATATTTATATAGTTACTCTGGGTATATAAGGGAACAACGTAAGGCTTCTTTTTTCTCCTTACCCCCTTCGTTCTGAGTTCTGAGTCACCCTCATCTTATACTACGGGAAGATAGGACTAGGCTCTCCTCTGTCTGACTAGAACATCTCGTTGTTTTCTTCCTTGTAGCCGTAGGAAAGTTGTGATCGGTTTGTTAGAGTGGTTATGCTTTCTGATTTCTTACATCGTATGTAAGTGATGTTTCTATGTTGTAAGAAATTGTCTTTTTCTTGAAATTACAGCCGTTATGTTGTCCGTGTCATTCCAGGTTTATCTCATAATCTGATGCATTTGCAAACTCCTTCTTTTTGTTTCAGATGGAAGATCTTCCCCCTCGGCAGATTGTTCGTTTGACCAGGTGCCTCGGTGTGCGTGGCCATCCCGCCACGTTGATCGAGATGATGTCCTATGTGGGATATCGATGGTATCCTGAGTACACAGTTGAGGAGCAGTTCCTTGACTTCAACCAGACCCGGTTCCACTTCATTGTCCGGATCTACCCGCACCACATTGGAGTCACTCAGCCTATCCACTTTGGACATGGCATTGGCATGACTGAGAACATGGCTGTGCAAGATGCTGCATACTCATGTATTACCCTGCTGAGAGAGGAGCACACTATGCTGAGAGAGACCTCGTTCCGCTATATCCCTGCTGCACTTCCAGGAGAAGAGGGATATTACACCGGACTCTACTCAGATCACTCTGTAGAGGATCCAACACTTCAGATGACTGCTAGATTTGCTAGTGATCGAGATCGTGATGCACGCGCTCTTCGTTTTGAGCTTCACACCACTCGTGTTCGTCTGTATCGAGCACTGACACTCTTGGCACCCTTCATGAGTGTTGGATCAGTCGAGTATGATGCTATCTACCCTGTGAGGACGCAGATGCCTTCTCGAGTTGCTTGGCCCGAGATTGGAGGCATTTTTCCACCCCGTGGTCCTTTGCTTCCACCCTACGCTGGACCTAGGCCCCATCCTTGCCCAAATGGATATCAGGGTCCACAGGCCTCTGTGTTTTCCGACGGTCGCCTTCAGCTACCGGGATACGCGGGTAACTTTTACGAGGACTACAATAGAGATGGAGATGAGTGAGACCACCTGTGGTCTTACTTAGTGAGGATGTAGTAGTATCTTAGTGTATTGTACGCAAGGTGTTCTAAGTTCCAGAGGCTTAGATAAATAATGTATAGGAAGTGAGAGTGCCTCTGAAGGATGTTTCATCTTCATCACGTTTGTGTTAGCTTGGTGCTTGTACTAAAATGATGTATGGTTTGTATGACAGCTTGTGAATATATGGCTTGTATGCTTTTATCACCATGTTGTCAAGATGATTACTTCCTTTGCTCTGTAATCCTTCCAGTACTTCAATACCTTGTTTAGATTCTTCCAATCAACTCTGTTTGACTTTGAATTTTCACCTTCAGGATGTCTCAAGGAACCCGTGGCCAGCTTGGTCGTAACCAGGGTCGTGGAAATGACCAGGAGGAAGGCAACCTTCCACCCCCACCCACGATGGCTCAGGTTCCGATGGAGGTTGAGAGGAACCGCCGAGACTCTCACCATCTGCTGGAAGTCATTGCTCGCAACACCACTCAGCAGCGCAACGAGTTGGTTTCCCTGAACGACTTCATCCGGCTTCATCCCCCGGTTTTCAGTTACTCCACCGAGCCCCTTGACGCCGATGACTGGCTTTGCAGCATCGAGAGGAAGCTCCAGGCAGGCCATGTTGCAGATGGCGACAAGGTCAGCTATGCCACCTATCACCTCGAAGGTGCAGCTAGCTCTTGGTGGGAGAACTTCCTGAACATGCGTCCCGTTGGACCGCCTGCATCTTGGGATGAATTCTGCACTTCCGTCCATGAGCACCACATTCCCAAGGGTCTTATGGACCGCAAGCGTGAGGAGTTCTGCAACCTCACCCAAGGCAGAAGGACTGTTGACGAGTTTAGTCGTGAGTTCAATCGACTGGCTCGTTATGCTACTGAAGAAGTCTCCACCGACGCAAAGAAGCAAGAGAGGTTCCGTCGTGGACTAAACTCTGTACTCTGTCGTGAGCTCAACCTACATGACTTTTCCACCTTCTAGGTCCTTGCCAACAAGGCCATCAAGGCAGAGGACATGAACACCCCCAACGACTTCCGCAAACACTCTAGAGACGACGGTTCATCCAGTTCAGGCTCCCAGAAGCGCAAGATCTGGATCCCAAATAGTATGTTCCGCCAGAACAACCCACCGAGGCATCCTATGAGGTGCCTCGTCCACCAACTCAGTTCCACCCAGCTCCACGCACTGTCTTTGGAGCCTGTTACAAGTGTGGTCAGGCAGGCCACTACTCTCGTGAGTGTCCCCAGAACCAGCTCCAGAATCAGAATGCTCCACCCCGTGCCGGAGGCAACAACAACGGTCGTGGCAAGCCACCCCAGAAGGTCTACACCACCAAACCCGCTCCTCCCGCCACTCGTGGACGTGTGAACCAGATTGCCTCCGAAGAGACTGACGACACCACTGACGTCATTCTTGGTACGCTCCCAGTCAATTATGTTCCTACTTCCGTTCTTTTCGACCCAGGAGCATCTCATTCATTCATGTCGGAAATTTATGCACTTCGTCATGAGTTATCCTTTCTTGAATTGTCCACCCCAATGATTATTCAAACTCCAGGGTCAAAATGGAAAACTAATAGAGTAAGCCACGGTAATCAAATTGCAATTGAGGGTTTAGTATTCCTTGCTTCACTCATAGCCCTCAAGTCTTCAGATATTGATGTCATCCTTGGCATGGATTGGCTATCAAGACAGAATGCCTACCTTGATTGCAGAGGAAAATCAGTGAAACTCACCCACCCTTTAGGCAAGACCGTCATCTATACCTCACCCAGAACAAGAACCCAAGTGCATTCCTTGAATGTACTTCCCCTTCCCGAACTTGAAGATGTTCCGGTGGTTCGTGACTTCCCGGATGTCTTTCCTGAAGAGCTGCCGGGCATGCCACCCGACAGATGTGTAGAGTTTATAGTGGATCTTGTACCAGGAACCGCACCAATTTCTAGACGCCCATACAAAATGGCCCCACGTGAGTTAGCTGAGCTTAAAACCCAACTGGAAGCTTTGTTGGAAAAAGGCTTCATCCGCCCTAGCTCATCGCCATGGGGTTGCCCCGTTCTGTTCGTGACGAAGAAAGATGGAACAGAAAGGATGTGCGTAGACTATCGCCCTCTAAATTTAGCGACGATAAAGAACAAGTACCCATTGCCCAGGATCAATGATCTCTATGATCAACTTGCAGGATCCTCTGTCTTCTCCAAGATGGATTTGAGATTAGGTTATCATCAAATCAAAATCCGAAACGAGGACATTCCCAAAACGGCTTTTACTACTCGTTATGGTCTTTACGAGTACACCGCCATGTCCTTTGGTTTAACCAATTCCCCCGCCACTTTCTCACGCATGATGAATTCGATCTTCATGGAGTACTTAGATAAATTTGTTGTGTTTTATCTCGATGACATTCTCATCTACTCGAAGAACGAAGAACAACATGCCGAACACCTATCGCTGGTATTGATGAAACTTAGAGAGCATCGCCTGTATGCTAAATTCTCCAAGTGTTAATTTCGGCTACCAGAAGTGACCTACTTAGGCCACGTGATTTCTGCAAAAGGCATTGCTGTTAATCCCGAGAGAGTTCAGGCCGTCCTTGACTGGACTCCACCTGAATCAGTTAAGCAAGTTAGGAGTTTTCTTGGCCTAGCCAGCTATTGCCGTCGCTTCGTCGAGAACTTTTCTAAAGTTGCAAAGCCTCTAACTGAACTCCTCAAGAAAGATAAGAAATTCCTATGGACTCCCAAGTGCGAGGAAAGCTTTCAAGAGCTAAAAAGAAGATTGACTTCTGCACCCGTACTTGCACCTCCAGACACCAAAAAGGATTTCGAGATCTATTGTGACGCATCACGGCAAGGGTTAGGATGCATACTTCTGCAAGATCGACATGTGGTAGCTTATGCTTCACACCAGTTGCGGCCACATGAAGAGAACTATCCTACCCATGACCTTGAACTCGCTGCCGTAGTTCATGCCCTAACAACTTGGAGACATTACCTCCTTGGTAATCGTTGTGAGATCTATTCCGACCACCAAAGCCTCATATACATTTTCACCTAGCCAGATCTTAATCTCAGGAAAAGACGCTGGATTGAGTTGATAAAAGATTACGACGTAGGAATTTCTTAGACCCGAGGCAAAGCCAATGTCATGGCTGATGCACTAAGTCGTAAGTCGTACTGTAACAACCTCATGTTACAACAGTATCAACCACTTCTTCATGAGGAATTTCGCAAGCTTAATCTTGAGATTGTTCCTCGTGGCTATCTTTCTACCTTGGTGGCGAAACCAACTCTTGAGGATCAAATCATAGTTGCCCAAAAGCGTGCACGAGGTGTTCGCCGGATCAAGGAGAACATTGCTAGCGGAGTTGCTAAATGTTTCTCCACAGATAGCAAGGGAACGGTATTCTTTGAAAATCGTTTGGTAGTACCTAAGAATAGGGAACTACGGAAACTCATCCTCAAAGAAGCCCATGACACACCCCTCTCGATTCATCCCGGTAGCACAAAAATGTACCGAGATCTACGCCAGAGATTTTGGTGGACTAGGATGAAGAGAGACATTGCTCAATTTGTTGCCGAATGTGATGTTTGTCGTCGCATTAAGGCAGAACATCAAAGACATGCTGGTATACTGCAACCTTTGCCTATTCCAGAGTGGAAATGGGACAAAGTCGGTATGGACTTCATCACCAGCTTTCCAAAAACCCAGAAAGGAAACAATGCCATCTTCGTTGTCATAGATAGGCTTTCCAAAGTTGCTCACTTCCTTCCAGTTCGCGAGTCTATAACTGCTAGCCAGTTAGCAGACTTGTACGTCTCTAGAATTGTATCCCTTCACGGTGTTCCTTTGGAAATCAATTCTGATCGTGGTAGCCTTTTCACCTCTAAATTCTGGGGAAGCTTTCAGAATGCTATGGGAACTCATCTCTCCTTTAGTACGGCTTTCCATACTCAATCTAGCGGTCAAGTCGAAAGGGTTAACCAAATTCTTGAATACATGCTCAGAGCTTGTGTTATCTCATTCAGAAAGAATTGGGAGAAGTCTCTGCCCTTCGCCGAATTTGCTTATAACAATAGTTTTCAATCTAGTCTGAACATGGCTCCTTTTGAACTCCTTTATGGACGACGATGTCGACCACCACTAAACTGGTCAGAAACCGGTGAAAGACAATTCTTTGGACCGGACATGATCAAGGAAGCAGAAGAGCAAGTTCGCATTGTTCGTGATCAATTGAAAGCAGCCCAGTCTCGTCAGAAAAGCTACTATGATCGTCATCATAGGCATGAGAGCTACAATCTGGATGAGAAGCCTTATCTTCGGGTTACTCCTCTGAAGGGAACCCAATATTTCGGTATCAAAGGCAAGTTGGCCCCACGTTACATCGGACCTTTCCGCATTCTTGATAAACATGGAGAAGTTGCCTACCAACTTGAACTACCCCCGCACCTTTCCCGAGTACATGATGTATTCCATGTGTCCCAACTCAGGCGTTGCTTCAAGGACCCCATCCGCGAAGTCGACCATGAAACGCTTGATCTCCAAGATGACCTTTCGTATCGAAGATTAGGTGTCTGAAAGTGCAATGGTCACACCACTCTGAAAGAGAAGCTACGTGGGAAAGAGAAGACCGTCTCAGTGCCGAGTACGCCACCTTCCTCCCGCAGACTTCTGAATCTCGGGACGAGATTCTGTTGAGTGGGGGCGAGTTGCCAGAACCCTCTGTTAGGTAATGTGCTAGGGTTGACAAGTCACTTGCATCATGTTAAAAATTTCAAAAGAAATCTTTGAAATCAAAATCAAAAGCAAAATGGGAGAAGGAACCCCCCCCAGATGAATTAATTCAAAAGGCCAGATAAAAATCTTCTCCAAAAATTCATGTTAGATTTTTGAAAAGTTTTATAAATGAGTGTGATCACATATCAAGTGATGTGGGACCCACCCCATGCTCATGGATTTTTCAAATATTCAAACAGTGCCTTGGAATTAATTAAAAACCCCGATTTGAATTTGAATTCAAATATTTTTAATTTCAAAAATGTTCAAACTCTGGATATGACTAGCTACTGGTCATGTAATGCCATATAAAAGATTTGAGCATTTATAAAAATGCCTAGCTATTTATTTGCTAAGCTAAACAAAATTGCAGAAAAGAAAAACAGAAGAAAAGAAAAAAAGAGGCTCACCTGGTTTTCGGCCCAACTCGTTCCTCAGCCAGCCCAAGCCCACCTGGACGCTTGTTGTCTTCCCCTGGCAAGCGGGCACGCTGCTGCGTGCCGGCCATGCCGAGGCCGCCGACTGCCACCACGACGCCGACGACGTTCCGCCTCCCCGAGCCTCCAAGACATGCCACGGAGACGCCCAGGACACGCAGCATCCATTCCCCCCCGTCCAGAGCTTCCTCCTCCTCCTCCCGTGCTCGATTTCGTTGCCGCCCGAGGACTCGCCGGAACGCGCCACCGTGGAAGACGCGGCCGACGTGCGCTAGGGCCCAGGAGAGCTTGTCCATCAGCTTCACCACCGTCGACTTCGTCGCCATGCAAGGAATCAAGATCCCGGAGCCCTCCTATTCGTTGGAATCGTCACCGAGAGCTCGCCGGATCCGCCGCTCGTCGCCGTTCAATACTTCGTCTACGTTCCCTCCCCAACTCCGTCGACTACCTCGTCGTGTTCCCTGTAGCCTGGTGAGCGTTTCCCCTCAAGCCACGGCTTCCTTCCCCTCCTCTAGCTCGATCTGCCATGGACCCCGGAGTACCGAGCCGCCGTGCTCGTCGTCGACGAGACAACGCTACGCAATCGACCCCGTCACCTTGTCCATCGCGTTCCCCGTGCTCCACTGCTCCGAACGCAACCATCCCCGCCCCAAATGGCGTTCCATAGCAAGGATGGCCTCCAGCCAGTAGTGCCGCCGCCGCCAAGCTCGACGCCGGCGTGCGTGCAGGGCCTCCCAGCCTCCCCTTTCGGTCTCAATCGACGCGCGACACCGAGAGCTTTGTCTCAGTGGTCGAAGCGCGCGATTTGGGCCACGGGAGCGCCGTCCCCGCGGACACCGCCGCCTCGGGTGGTCGCCGGAGACACGTCGCCGGCGAGGCTGACGTGTCCGGCATGGTTAGCCGCTAATCACCCCCCCTAAACCACCCCAGAGAGGCTGATAGTGGGTCCCAGGCCCCCTAATCCTCTCTGTTTAATTAAACAGAGAGGGGATTAGCCCCTGAGTCCATGACAGATGGGGCCCCCATGTCAGTTTGACTGGGTCAAAACCCCCTGATGTCATGCTGACTCAGTGCTGACACAGTAATCGAATAAATGTTTTTATAAATCCAGAAAATCCAGAAAAAGGCTGAAACTTTGGAAATTCATAGAAAATTCATATTAACTCCAAATTGGACAAATAATATATGAAAAATGATCAGGAGAAAATAAGCTATCCAAAAATCCAACTTTCAACTATGTTTGAGTTGAATTTAAAATGAGATCAGTAGCATTTTCTATTTGATTTAAATGGAATTAAATCAATTTCAATTCAAATACTTTTGCAACTTGAACCATGGCAACATGCTACATTTCAATCACACATCAGAGGCATATCATCCACATTTCAAAATGTTTAAACTTGATCATACAACATCATTTGCAACTTGACTAAATTGAATTCAAATTGGAGTTTGAATTTGCAACTCAATTTGCAATATACTCCATTTAAATGGAATTGCCTAACACATCAAAGCATATACATCAAGTTTCAACCTTCCATCATGTGTTTGTGCATTGTATTTACTTTGCTACCTTGTTTGTTGTTTGTCGAGTAGAGGTGGAACCGGAACAGGAGGCTGCCCCCTTCGTTGAAGACCCCGAACCCGAACCTCGTCAGCAAGGCAAGCAAACCCCCATTGATCATGTCGATAAAATCCCACTTCCCTCTCATGTCTCGCTTATGCATTGTTTAGGATGATTACCATGATGCGTTTCTACCGCATAGATGAACCCATTCCTTTGCATGACCTATCATTTTGTCACAGTAGTAAGCAAACCACAATCCTAGCAAATGTAGGAGTTGATTGATATCATGTGGCCCCTGCAATTGTTATTGCTTATTGCATGCTTAGAGTGATACCATGATGATACTCTTATGTGGGTCGGGATGGTAGTGATCATGATGATGATGGTAGAAAAGTGTTGGTGAATCTACCCTAATACAAGGTGAACGATGAGAGGCTGTGTAGGAGTACACGGTGGGTTGTCTCGTTGAACACCGCCCTAAGTCCGAGTTCTTGTGTGGTGATCCAAGATAAAGAGTACAACCACACATTGGGCTCACTGACCCCTCTCAGCTTACTAACTCATCCCTTTCGATGTCCAGATGTCGCAATAGTTCGGAGTTCTGGTAGGTCTGTGGCCTGGCTGCTAAGTGAGAGAACAGCTCACCTGAGACTGGCTTATGCACCACGCACACATCACCTGGGTCCACTTTGGTAAACCGGCCGGGTTCACGATAGTTGTAGCCAACCTAGGTAGGCGGCTTTCTTGGACTAGATAGTCTATGAGGTAACAGTTGTGGTGAGCATCCTCGCTGGCACCCCTTGAATGGTGTCGAGATCAAAGGCGGTAACTGATGATCATGTGTGTGTAGTGGTACACCCCTGCAGGGTTAACAAAACTATTCGAATAGCCGCGTCCGCGGTTATGGACTGCTTGGAAAGCTTAGCTTGATTATTAGAAAACTTGAACTGGATACTTTTAAAACACACCAAGATAAGTGTGAGTGCTATGGCGTGCTTTCTCGTGGGGAAGTCGAGGAAGGCACCATAGTGGTGTAATTCGTTGGAGAAAGTAGTGGACTCGTGTACGCTTCTTACCTCAAAGTCTGGTACTCGTAGTTCAGGACTAGCCAAGTCAAAGCTGGCACTTCTGCAAGTGAAACCCCACCTCCCTTTACCTCGATACATATGCATGAGTAGTATAGCTCCTATGTAAGTCTTGCTAAGTACGACTTTGTACTCACGTTTGCTTAATCTATGTTTTAGATGAAACCACTGACCCCGAAGGTGGCTTCTTCATC
Organism: Bromus sterilis; assembly: GCA_950022295.1. NCBI lineage: Eukaryota > Viridiplantae > Streptophyta > Magnoliopsida > Poales > Poaceae > Bromus > Bromus sterilis. The sequence goes on from OX465596.1 coordinate 396,526,965, forward strand.
GAGCTCGACGACTGAAGATCAAGTTAGTCTAGTCCCAGTCAGACGACTGGTTCCCTCGTGGAGGGATTGTGTTTAAATAAGGCTTCTTAAGCCATTTGTTAAACTTGTCTGTACTCAGACATACTTTGCTTCCGCTTGTTGTTGTAATGTTGGATCACCTGTTTGTGATCTCTGTGTGCACTCTATAAGAGTTATCAATAAAAATGTATACTTTGTAGAGAATTGCAATGATACCTACTGTTCATACAAGGCATGTGTGTTGCGTGTATGTTTATAACATGCATGTCTTTGTATGTGTTTTCGAGACCTTAGTTGTGATCTGGCTGGCGGTCTTTCATACACCAAGTGGCCCTTAGATGTGTGCAGCTTGGGGCATCGCGATGCGATTGTTCGAGACTCTGTCTCGTGCACACTTTGTGGTATGATCGAGCCCGCCCTAGACCCCGACTAAGTGATCGGGCTGGAGTAAGTCTATGTAAGAGTTATGAGATAGTCGATAGTATGGTTGAGGTGACTTGTCTTTGAATATGGAAGTTCATCACCCATATCATTAGACTTGTGTGCGGACGATGAGGACCCATCTCAGTTGATCATCTGGCCTGGATGGGATGCCCCTCACGTACGATGCTTTCCGAGAACGTTCTGTGCTTAGCCTTGTCTGCTTAGACAAGTAGGTACGGTTCTCGGCTCTCCATATGCCTATGTCTTAGCTGGACTTGCATACGCTAACCCCGGGTCCCGACATGTCCTCCCCGTGGCCCCTAGCTGATTCTGGCGAGGGCGCCGCCGTGGCCAGGCCACCGGCGTCAAGCCGCCGGTGGGTTAGCCTTAACCCCCCCCCCCCCCCAGAGTCGATGACAAGTGGGCACATGGCCCTTAATCCACCCTGGTTAGTTAAAACTAACCAGGCTAATTAACCCAGAGGCTGACACCTAGGCCCCATTGGTCAGCCCCCCCCCCCCTGCGTCATGCTGACGTCTTGATGACACAGTAAACCCTTTTACAGTTTAAAAAGAAAATCAGAAAATTCAAGAAAAGGCATAAAATGGCTGAAACTTTGAAAAATCATAGAAAATTCATTTTGACTCCAAATTGGACAAATAATATGTCTAAAATTATCAGAAAAATACAAGGATTATGAATATGGACTTTGTTTTCATGTTTGACAAATTTAAATTGGGTGAACAGTGGCAAATATCCATATGGCTTTAATTTGAATTCAAATTTGGAGTGAATTTGCAAATGATTTTGCAACACACTTCTTTTAGATGGATTCATCCACACATAAGAGACTTTACCTCAACTATACAACCTCACTTCATGCTCAACCTTTTGAAATGAACATTCATGCATTCAAATGCATTTGAAATTCATCGATAAATCAAATGGAGTTTGAATTTGCAATTCAATTGCAATATACTCCTTTTAAATGGAATTGTCCACACAATGCAACCATGAACATCACCATTACAATCATATTCATGTGATTGTGCATTGTACATTATGTTGATCCTATGATTTTCATGTTGCTGATAGAAGTGGAGCCGGAACCCGAGATCACCCCCTTCGTTGAAGACCCCGTGACTGAACCTCGTCAGCAAGGCAAGCAAACCCCCATTGATCATGTCGATAAAATCCCACTTCCCTCTCAGTCTTGCTTATGCATGTTTAGGAGATCACCTTGTATCGATTCTACCGCATAGTTGAACCCATATCCGATGCATGACCTATCATCTTGTCACAGTAGTAAGCAAACCAAAATCCTAGCTGACATAGGAGTTGTTTGATATCATGTGACCCCTGCAACCGTTACTGCTTATTGCATGCTTAGTGGTACAATGAGGTTGCTTTTGATGTGGGTCGGGATGATGGTGAACATGGTGTTGTTGAAAGTGAAACTGTGTCGGTGAATCTACCCTAATACAAGGTGAACGATGAGAGGCTGTGTAGGAGTACACAGTGGGTTGTCTCGTTGAACACCGCTTTAAGTCCGAGTTCTTGTGTGGTGATCCAAGAAGAAGAGTACAACCACACATTGGGCTCACTGACCCCTCTCATCCTAGTACCTCACCCCGTTCGAACCCAGAAGTCGCAGTAGTTCGGAGTTCTGGTAGGGCTGTGGCATGGTCTGCGAAGTGGATGAACGGCTTTCAAGACCGGCTTGGGACCCTGCACACATCGATTGAGGCTGTACTGGAACCTCGGCCGGACTTCCATACGGATCCCCCTCAGATAGGCGACTCTCTGGACTAGAACGGAGCTGTGGGCGAAGTGTTGTGGTGGCATCCTCGCTGTCACCTCTTGAACGGTGACACGCAAAAGGCGGTAACTGATGACACGTGTGTGTAGCGGTACACCCCTGAAGGGTTAACAAAACTATTCGAATAGCCGTGTCCGCGGTTGAGGACTACTTGGAGAGCTGTGCTCGATTATTAGACAACTTGAACTGGATACTTCTAAAACTCGCAAGATAAGCGTGAGTGCTATGGTGTGTTCCTCGTGGGGAAGCCGAGGAAGTAACCATAGTGGTGTATTGGTTGGAGATTTAGTGGACTCGTGTACGCTTCTTACCTCAAGTCTGGTACTCGTAGTTCAGGACTAGCCAAGTCAAAGCTGGCACTTATGCAATTGAACCCCACCTCCCTTTACCTTGATACATGTGCATGAGTAGTATAGCTCCTACGTAAGTCTTGCTGAGTACGAATTTGTACTCACGTTTTCTTATTCTATGTTTTAGATGAACCCACCGACCCCGATGGTGGCTTCTACGTGAAGCTCGAAGAACGAAGACTCAGACCAAGACCAAGCTAGTGTAATCCCAGTCAGACGACTATTCCCTCGTGGAAGGGCTTGTTTATAGATAAGGCTTCTCTAAGCCATTTGTTAAACTTTTCTATACTCATACCTACTTTGCTTCCGCTTGTCTGTTGTAATGTTGGATCACATGCTTGTGATCTCTGTGTGCACTCTGTAAGAGTTATCAATAAAGTTGTATAATTTGTAGAGAATTGCAATGATACCTGCTGTTCATACTGGACATGTGTGCTGCGTGTATGATTATAACATGCATGTCTTAGTATGGGTTTTCGAGACCTTAGTTGTGATCTGGCTGGCGGTCCTTTATACACCAAGTGGCCCTTAGATGTGCGCAACTTGGGGCATCGCGATGCGATTGTTCGAGACTCTTTCTCGTGCACACTTTGATGTATGACCGAGCCCGCCCTAGACCCCGACTAAGTGATCGGGCTGGAGTAAGTCTATGTAAGGGTTATAATACAATCGATAGTATGGTTGAGGCGACTTGTCTTTGAGTATGGGAGTTCACCACCCATATCAGTAAGAATTGTGTGCGGACGATGAGGACCCATCTCAGTGGATCATCCGGCCTGAATGGGATGCCCCTCATGTTTGATGTTTTCCGAGAACGTTATGTGCTTGGCCTTGTCTGCTTAGACAAGTGGGTACGGTTCTCGGCTCTCCATATGATTGTGTTGTAGCGAGGCTTGCATACGCTAACCCCGGGTCCCGACATGAAGACGGCGGCGCTGCACTGCTTCTGTCCGACAGACACTGCAACCCAGCGGCAACAGCTCCGTTCCGGCGACCCTAGCCTCATGCACAGGCCATCACCAGCAACACCGCGGGTTCCTACGCGCACATGGGACAACCAGCTTCACCTCCACGCATCGAAACCTCATCGGAGCACACCAGATCGGACCCCAGCCTCACCGGAAAACTTCACGGCTGCGGATCTGAACCCGGTTCAGAGCTACTACACGGGAAGCACCCAAAGGCTATCCCTTTGAGGCCATACGCACAACCTGGACGCGCCTACAGCACGCCTGCACACTCCTCGGCAATGTCCTGGTCACGGTGATCACCAGCTTGGCGGGAACCCGTGAACACGGCGGCCGGAACCAAGCTACGGTGACAACCCTATGCGCGCATACGAGGAAACAGGGGAGCACCATGTGCTCACCTAGAGGATCTTGGGGACGACCTCGACGCCTTGGAGAAGACAACGGAGCAACGGATCGACGGCGAGGCAGGAAGGCGGCGCTGCGGGTGCTCTCGTCGCGGGCTCGCAGCACTGATTCTACCTGCGACCTTTCGATGCGAACGGGTCAGGAGCACGCGCAGACAGGCGACAACGAGCGCACGCACGACGGCGAGGCAAGACGTCGGGGAATAGAGCTCACCGGCGGAGAAACAGGGGAGATTCCTCCACGGCCCTGGCGGCGGCGGCGCGCAAAATTGGAGGGGGAAGTGAAACCCTAGGGCTCCAGGAGGGCTCTGGGGGTCGGGATATATGGAGGGGAGGCCTCCTGGCCACGCTAGCGGGCGTCGACGTCGATGCCGGCGTCCGTTGTGAGAGGGGAGCTCGGGGGGACCTCGGCCACGCTGGAAAGACGAAGGAGGAGGCCGCTCGGATGGAGATCTGACGGCCACGGTAGCCTCCGCGTACCGCTTCGCTAGACAGGCCCAGGTGGGCTGCGGAGAGGAGGCTAGGTGGGCTGGGCTTCCAACAGGAATTGAAAAAGAAAAAGAAAAATGAGCTGTGGATCCATTTTCTATTTAAATAAAACAGAAAAGATCCAGGGTTTTTTTGGGTCAAATACAAGTAGGAAAATACATAAAAATATGTATAATTATCCTTGCATTATTCCTCAATTTCCAAAATGGTTTGGGAATTTTTGGCAACAACATAATTGTGAGCTCATTTTTGAATTCAAAAACACTTTGAACTAGAGCCCATATTTTTTATGATGGAAAAAATGATTTGAGGTTTTTAAAACCCTTGTCATAGCAAAGGAAATGGCTAGGCCAAGTTTGGAGTGAAGGAGAGCATCCATGCAACAATAAAAATTCTTCAAACACCCTTCTTGAACCACTTTGGAAGCAAGCTCAACCAAACCAGATGGGCTCTAATCCCAATGCAAAATTAAATCACCACATGAAATTACAATCTTTAGCACCATGCCAAGTTACAAAGTCAATAGAAAAAGTACAATCTCATGGTGTTTCTTATTCATTGCACATGGGCTGTTACATAACCCACTTCCTATGCATAGGTATCTTGTAAGAAAATAAATCAAAGAAGCACAAAGTGACATGCATAGGAAGGTAGAACAAGAACAACTTCAAAACTTTCAACATGAAGAGAGGTATTTTTGTAACATGGAAGTTTCTACAACCAAAATTTTCTCTCTCAAAGTAATTTTCAGTAGCATCATGAACAACATCAAGAATATAACTATCACATAAATCATGTTGTTCATGACCTACAAGCACACATGTATTGTTTTCAACATGGTTTTTAGGATGATAAGATAGATGCAACCCATCACATTGAGCCTTGATAAGAGAAAAATTCTCCAGAATATGAATTGGAGATTTCAAAAGGATAATATGGCAATCAAGTGTGGGTGCAATAGCAAAAATTCCATGCTTAACATGAGGAACTATAGCAAGTTCATCTCCATAAGCATCATCCATAGTGGCATCACGGCCATAAGCATAGAAGGCATCAACTTCATCAAAAAGGGATATTTCAAAAGAATCCATAGGATCATAATACTCATATAAGGTAAGAGTCAAAGAGTTACTCTCATTAGAAGGTAGACATGGATGGCTCCATTCTTCCTCCTTTTGTTTGTCACTCTCCTCCTCTTCTTCATCCAAAGAGCTTTTAGGTTCAGTAATTTCTTCTTCTATAGAGTCCTGCAAAACATTAGTCTCTTCCTTTGGGGGAGAGATTCTCTCAAGATGATCAGTAATATAATAATTTGCATCATAATTTTCCAAACAATAGTTAAGTACAGCAAGACTCTCAGATTTGTAAGGGGCGTCATCAATATTTTCAAGAAAAGAAGTAATTGAATAGGCACCCTTAAAAGAAAAAAATTCTTGTATTTGTTCTACATCATAAAAATCATAATTTCCCTTAGCATAAGAAGCTAAGGTTTCATCCTCATTGTACTCGCATTGGAAAGCAAGGTGTTTGTGCCTCATAAAGCAACAAGATTCATCCCTGCAGAAAGATATATTATATATTGAGCACAAGTTTTTAGCATACTCATACGATTGATGTATGAGTCTCCATAAGTGTATCCCTTTTTGAGACAAGCGGTATTCCTTGTAATATTCTTGTTGATCCTCGGTGAATCCTCCATGCCAATAAGATCTAGTTTCAAAGAAGTTAGACATTGATTGGCAAGTAAGGAACTAGACATACTATATGTATATATATTTTTTTATTTTTGATAAAGGAAACAAAGATAAAAACTGAAAGGTAAACTAACAAGACTAAAAAACAAAGGTAAAGGGTAGTGTGCAACTCCCCTATCTTAGCACCCGGAGTCCCCGGCAACAGCGCCAGAAAAACTCTTGCTTGATGGCTTCTCGCCCCCTTCGTTGGTTACCCCAAGTGGAGGGTTGAGATGTAGTGCAGCAGCAGTTTTCCCTCGGTGAAGATACCAAGGTTTGTCTCCAGCAGGACTCCAGAGATGATAAGTAGGTTTCAGTGGCGCAACTGACGCGGACCTGCACACAGACACAGATAACTTTGTTCCCAACGAAGTTCAGAGAGGTTGTCAATCTCTCCGGTTTTGTTGTTTACAAAGGATAAAACGCAAGGGATAATAATAGAAACTTGAAAGTAAATGTAGAAAAGTAAATATAGCGTGGAAACAATGATAAGGATATGGACCGGGATACGTGATGTTCGCTAGTGATGTCTCCCAAAAGACGATAAAATAGCTATGCGAGGTAAACAAATTACAGAAAGGCAATTGACATGATTATGAACGCACCGCAATGCTAACTATGCTACAAAAGAAAGGAAGAGGTTCAAAAGCACAGGCAGTACGCCAAGGTAAGTAGACCGAAATCCATCTGGATCTAGTACTAATCATCCACCTTGAGATATCTATCCAGAACATCTCGCTGGTATTAAGTTGCGAGCCCCACCCAAAGTGTAAACCCAAAGCAACAGACAACTGAATTAAAAATAACTCTGCGTAAAGTAAATAATCCTTGTAACCGCGGTTACAAGCATCGTTGTTTTCCCCCTTGTGGCAACAGCACATCCCCTAGACTCATGTTTTTGTCACTCAAGCGTGTCATCGGGGGTATGAACCCACAATCTAGCACAACGCTCCCTCTTGGAGTCACTACCTACTACTTGGCCAAAGCAATAAACAGCAATGGGGAACATGCAAGAATTACTTAGGAACAAAAATATAAGAGATAAAAACCAAATATATTACTCTATCACAATCTGAACATAATCTCATAATCCATCAGATCCTATCAAACTCAACATAGCAATAGCAGAAATATTACAAAGGTGCCTCGATCATGCTGGGCAGCTCACGAGGTCTAAACAATGAAGATCAAAGAGGGGAGGAGAACATCACATAGCTACTGATCACGGACCCATGGTCCAAGGAAAACTACTCACGAGACATCCGGGGAGCATCCATGGTGGAGAGGAGACTCCTGGAGGTCAATCCTCCCTCCGGCAGGGTGCCGGGAAGAGGTCTTCTGGTGCTCCCGATCTTCGGAAGCGCGGCGGCGGCGGAATAGAGGCGAGTTCGCGGAATAGGGTTCTCTTTTTGGGGTTTTCCTGCGACGGGGGATAAATAGGCGAAAGGGGGCAGCCAGAGGTGGGCCAGGGGCCCCAGGCGCCCCCCTGGCGCGGCCAGGGGTGGGGCCGCGCCGGGTGGCCGCCTGGGCCCCCCTGGCTCCCCTCTGGCCCCTCCCGGGCTCTTCTCAAAGCTTCCGTCACGCTGATTTTTTATCTGAATTTTCCCGAATTTTTCTGGCACTTTTTATATGGGGGAAAACTGAAATAGAAAAACAGCAGAAAACAGGAACTGGCACTGGGGTGCACTGAGTTAATAGGTTAGTCCAAATATGATCAAAAGTGTATGAAAGTGTATCTAGATCATAGCAATATCACACAAAACATGCATGGAGCAAGAAGAAATTATAGATACGTTTTGGACGTATCAAGCGCCTCAATGCTCATGAACTGAAGCTCTCTGAAAAACGAGACCTGTACAACTCCACACCTAAAGTCCGCGCGCTAAAAGCTAGAGCTCGAAGAGTATCCTCTGATGAGGAATCTGAGGCTGATACTGATGATCCTGAAACCCTCAGCCGGGAACTTGCTCTCCTCACCAGAAATTTACAAAGATTCACGAAGAAGAATCGCTTCAGAAATTCTTCAAGATCTTCCTCAAGAAAAAGCAAAGATGATGACTCTGTCGAAACAAGAAAGAGAGTCTTCCACAAGTGCAAGAAACTTGGGCATTACATCGCTGAGTGTCCTCTATGGGAAAAGGAAGCTAGACTGAAGAAGAAGAAGAAGAAAGGGAAAGATGACAGTTCTGATGAAAAGACTAAGAAGAAATCCTCAAGATCCTCAAAGCCTGCTAGATACAGAAATATCAACTCCCGCAAAGCTCGCACATATCTCGGAAAAGAATCTGACTCTGAAGAATTTGGTTTCGATCCTGATGCTGAAGAAGAAACTGAAGAATCTGAGGGTGTGGCGGGACTGTCCCTTGCCACGTCGCTTGTCTCCAAGTCAATCTTTAGCACTGAGGAATATGATCCATCACATGTCGATGATGAAGCTGAAGACACAATCCCTACCTTCTGCTTCATGGCCAAGTCCTCCAAGGTATCTACTTACTAATCATTGGATGATCCCTCTGATGAAGAACCTGATGAAAACTATGCTAAACTGGCTAAACTTGCATCTAAACAACAACGTGCACTTGAAAAGATCCAGATCTCACTAAACAAGAGTGATGATATGTTGGTTGAGGAAATGACAAAGACTCAAAAGTTGACTGATGAATCAAAAATTCTTCAGTCAAAGTTTGATGACTTGTTCAATCGTCATGAGGCACTCCTTACCGATCATGAGAAGCTGGCTCATGAGTTCCTCATGAGGAAGCAAGAACTTGAACGCGTGAGGATGTCTCATGACGATCTGAGGAAAGAAATTGATTCACTCATCTCCCAACAGATCATCATGCCACAAGAAGGATTTAATCCTCCCTATTTAAAATGCATTGAACATGACCGTATCATCTCTGTGCCTAGTTCCTCAATGTCTTCAGACTCTGTTATTTATGTTGCCTCTGTGGTACCTAACCCCTCATCTGAGGATACCATAGACATTTTTGAAGAAAATGCTAGGTTGAAGAGTCTACTGGAAACCGGCATGTTTAAGAGTATGAAAGGACATCAGATTCTCTGTGACGTCCTCAAGAAACAGATCCTCAACAGGAACCCGAGGAAAGAAGGTGTCGCATTCACTCGTAAACTCAACCCTGATGGGTCTTACTGGAAACCTGAACAATATCCTGAGACCACTTGGGTTCGGGCAAAGATGCCTCCTCCTGATCCCTATACTTTATCTGGTTATGATGCTTTTTCTTCAGATGTGGTGATTGAGTCTTTTGACTCAAACTATAAACTGTTTAAGGATGTTAATGGTGAGGTATTCGCCAGATTCATCGGAACTAACTGCAGGAACAGCCCTCCAGTCAAGCAGATTTGGGTTCAGAAGGACCTCATCACTAACCTTGCTGTGAATGCAGATGCAAACGAGCTGAGGGTATCATATGAGGACGATACCTCAAATGGAAATGGTTATAATCATGTATCTGCTAACAATTTTGTTCATAGGGAAGCCCCTCATAAGAATGCCTATTCATTTTTTTATCCTGATACCACCATCTCACGTCCCATTAGGTCTCATCGCCCTCATCAGTCCTCATGTACCTCAAAACCACCCATTAAGATGTGGGTGGTAAAGAAGAACTAATCATCTGTGCAGGGACATGTCCTGAGGCAATCATAAATTTTGCAGATCATATGCCCAGGACAACATCAATTGAGTCATTTGAAGGATATTTATATTGTTTGGTTTCATTGTTTCAATCCTGAGGAACATCCTGAGGAATTAATTCTGAGGAACCATAATTTCCTCAAAATGAGACTGGCTCATAACTTGCTGTATGAGATACTAATTCCTTTGCAGGGAAAGACTGAATGGGTGATGGACAGTGGATGCACAAATCACATGACTGGTGACAGAAGCCTTCTTATGGAATCATCTCTGAGTCCTTCTTCAAAGAAAACCATCACCTTCGCCGATAAAGGTAAAAGTAAGGTATTGGGTCTCGGCAGAGTGGCCATCTCACAAGACCAACACATTGACAAAGTCATGCTTGTTGAATCTCTTGGATACAACTTGATGTCTGTCTCTATGCTATGTGATCTTGATCTCGTTGTTGTCTTCGGAAAATATGGTTGTATTGTCTATATGGTTAGCGATAACTCCATTGTCTTCAGTGGAGTTAGGAAAGGTGATCTATATATTGTAGATTTCTCTGAAGGTCCTCAGGTTGCCACATGCCTCATGGCTCGAGCTTCAGAATACTGGCTATGGCATCGAAGACTCGGCCACGTCGGAATGAGGAATCTCCAGAAACTGGTGCTGAAGAAATATGTCCTCGGGATTGAGGAAATCAGATTCTCAAAGGACCGGCTGTGTGGTGCATGCGAGGCTGGAAAGATGTCCAAGGCCAAACATCCAGCGAAGACCATCATGACTACTACAAGACCTCTGGAATTGCTTCACATGGATCTATTCGGTCCTCCAAAGTATTCAAGCTTTGGAGGTAATATGTATGGTCTTGTTATTGTTGATGACTTCTCACGATACACTTGGGTGCATTTTCTTCTCCATAAGTCAAAAACCCCAGCAATCCTCAAGCGCTCCGCCCAGCGAGTCATGAACAACTACAACCTGAAGATCAAGCACATTCGAAGCAACAACGGCACTGAGTTCAAGAACTTCGGTGTGGAAGAATTCCTCGATGACTTGGGAATCACTCATGAATTCTCTGCACCTTACACTCCTCAGCAAAATGGAGTTGTTGAGAGGAAGAACCGAACCCTCATCGAGATGGCTCGCACGATGCTGGCTGAGTACAATACTCCACTCAAGTGGTGGGCTCAAGCAATCAACACTGCATGCCACATCGTCAATCGAGTGTATCTTTACAAGTTCTTCAATAAAACATCATACGAGTTAATGGTCGATAAGAAACCCAATGTAAGTTACTTCAAAGTATTCGGTGCACCTTGCTGGATTCGTGATCCTCATCACCAGTCCAAATTTTCACCCAAAGCATGTGAGGGTTTCATGCTTGGCTATGGTATCAACTCGCACACCTATAGAGACTTCAATATTAGTCATTATAAAATTGTTGAAACTGTAGACGTGCGATTTGATGAATCTGACGGCTCCCAAAGAGAGCACCTGCCACATGATTTAGATGAATCACCACCTGAAGAACAGATCAAGAAGATGGGTGCTGGTGATATCACTCCTGTAGATCATCCTGAAGAAACACACATACCTCCTGCTCCTGAAGAAAATCCAAATCCTGATGCAAATAATCCTGATGACGATCCTGATCCTGAGCCTCCTGATACTCCGGAAGCTCCTGAAGCACCTGAAGCAGATGCAAATGAATCTGACAGCAGTGACGAAGATGCACCTCAAGATCCTCCTCCTCGACTTCCTCGCGTGGAGAATGAAGTTCAAGTGGACAGAATCCTCGCTGACATCAACCTACCAGGTCCTCTTACTCGTGCAAGAGCTAATCGTATAGCTAACTTTTGTGGGCATTTCTTGTTTGTATAAATTTCAGAGCCCACCAAAGTCACTGAGGCATTCCAAGAAGCGGAATGGATTCAGGCAATGCAAGACGAACTTCTTCAGTTCAAACTGAATGATGTTTGGGAATTAGTCAAACGTCCTGATCCTCGAATTCACAATGTCACCGGCACGAAGTGGATCTACCGCAACAAACTCGATGAAGATGGACAAGTCATCAGAAGCAAAGCCCGTCTCGTAGCTCAAGGATATACACAAGTCGAGGGGATCGACTTCGGTGAAACTTTCGCTCCTGTTGCTAGACTTGAGTCCATTCGTATTATGCTTGCATTCGCTAACCATCATAATATCAAGTTATATCAAATGGATGTGAAAAGTGCTTTCCTTAATGGTAATATCGAGGAAGAAGTATATGTTGCTCAACCCCCAGGTTTTGAAGACGCAAAGAAACCATATATGGTGTACAGATTGAAGAAAGCCCTCTCTGGACTGAAGCAAGCCCCTCGGGCTTGGTATGACACACTAAGGGACTTCCTCATCAGCAAGGGCTTCAAATCTGGTTCCATCGATCCAACTCTTTTCACAAAACGATATGATGATGCATTATTCATATGTCAAATTTATGTTGATGACATAATATTTGGATGCACTAAAAAGAAATAAAGTGAAGAATTTACATTCTTAATGAGTGAACAGTATCAGATGTCCATGATGGGCGAACTGAAGTTCTTCTTAGGGCTTCAAATTCGTCAACAACGCAACGACATCTTCATCTCTCAGGAGAAGTACCTCAAGGAGTGCCTGAAGAAATTCGGGATGCAAGACTGCAAGGGTATCAAGACACTGATGCCTACAAATGGACAACTTGGTCCTGATGAAAATGGCAAGGACTACGATCAGAAGGTATACCGCTCCATGATAGGTTCTCTGCTATATTTATGTGCATCTAGGCCTGATATAATTTTGAGCGTTTGCATGTGTGCCCGATTCCAAGCGGCACCTAAGGAATCGCATCACCAAGCGGTGAAACAAATTCTTCGATATTTTGCTCACACCCCGTCGCTAGGCTTATGGTATCCAAAAGGCACATAGCTGGATCTCGTTGGGTACTCAGATTCAGATTATGCTGGAGATCGTGTGGATCGGAAGTCTACCTCAGGAACTTTTCATTTCCTTGGACGTTCTCTGGTATGTTGGTCATCGAAGAAGCAGAACTGCGTCTCCCTCTCCACTGCTGAAGCTGAATACATTGCTTCTGGTGCTAGCTGCTCACAGCTTCTTTGGATGAAGCAAACTCTGAAGGACTACGGCATCAACCTGAAGAAAGTACCACTACTATGTGAAAATGAGAGCGCCATCAAGATCTCTCAGAACCCAGTACAACACTCGAGGACGAAGCACTTTGAGACTAGGTATCACTTTCTTCGGGATCATGTATTGAAGGAAGATATCATCATCAGCCACGTGAAGACTGAAGACCAACTTGCTTATATATTCACTAATCCTTTGGATGAGAAGCGATTTAGCACTCTGAGGTGTGAGATAAATAACTTAGATTCCTCAAACGTCCAGTGAATGGACACACATCCTAACGCTTAAACAATATTGAAGAATCCTGATGTACAACACACGATGCGTCGTACTCCTCAAATCATGAGGAACTACCTTGCTAAGTGTGAAGAAATTAACGTGGAATTGACTCAAGATCCATACGACAATTGTATGGTATCAAGTGTCTCATTCCCTATAAGGTGGGTAGCGCCACCGCCCAAACACCTCAGGATCTGTTGTTTCTCAGCTTCCTCAGATGAAGTCTTCATTGCTGATGATTACCGTGTTTGTCCTCAACAGCGTTCACCTATAGTTATTGTTCTTCAGCTTTTGCTTCTTCATCTAGGTGAACGTGATCGAACCCGTCCCTCTGTGCTCACTTATCCATTCTATCTATCTCATATGCGTTCATTTGGAAATCATGTATTCCTCAGCTTGAGACCATTAGTCTTCATCCTCAGCCTGAGACCATTAGTCTTCATCCTCATCCTGAGACCATTAGTCTTCATCCTCAGCCTGATACCATTTGTCTTCATCCTCAGTCTTTGTCCTCAAGTTCCTAAAATTGAGGATTATCAGTTACGATTTTCTTCAATTTGTTGCGATTTTACCGCAAGTCGTGCTTATCCACCATTATGATATCCACTGAGGATCCCAACAATCAGGGGCAATCAGGTCCACAAATTTCACAACCCCTCAGCTTTCACCCCTCTATAAATAGCCCTCTACCCCCCGGTCATTTCCCCCCCACCTCTTCTCTCACTCTCGCGCCGCCGCCCTTGAGCTCCTCAAGCTCTCGTGCTAACGTCGCCGGAGTTCGCCGTCGGCGGGGAACAACTGACTCGTGGTTCCTCAGCATTCGCCTCAGTTCTGGTATGCATATTCCTCAGTGGTTTATTCCTCAGTTTTCTTTTCCTCAGTACGGCTGCGTCCTCAAACCATTCAATCCTCAACTGTACTGCTGGTTTTCTGAGACCTATACCTATGCCTCATTCATTTGCTTTCCTCAGCCTATTCCTTATGAACGCATATAACCGTACCCCACTTCCCTCGCAACTTAATTCTGTCACAGGTACATGTCTGCTAAGGAATCGTATGGTTCTCATAGTCTCACTTCATTTGCAGCTCAGCTTGAACATACCATTCCTCAGTCTCCACCACTGAAGAAAATGGCTCCTCGACGTAAGCTCACTGATACTGCTAAAGACCTGCCTCCTGAGCTCTATGAGAAGCTGAAGACTCCCGAACGTGAAACTGCTGATGATCGTAAGAAAAGGGTCCAAAAAATCACGAGGGAATGGGCCAAGCGTTGGGTGGCATATCAATGGCTTAATCCTCAGCATGAGGAAATGTTTGCTGTCAATCCGCCGCTGAAGACTTTGGGTATCAAGGCTCGATCTCCACCTGCACCGGGAGTCACTCCTGATCCCACAACACTGCGCACCCCTGATGAGTTTCCTGAGGCCTATCAACTATACCTCAAGCGCAGTAGCAGCCGAGTCAAGAATCTGGTCCGTGACTTAACTGCCTCAATACAGATTCCACCTCAGGCTCAGTCTCATCCCAGGCCACAACCTCTGCCTCAGCACCGCAAAAAGGCTCCTAGCATCAAGCCCTCCAAGAAGTCCTCAGCTAAGCCTCAAGTTACTGGTTCCTCATGTCAACGCACGGATGGTGCTGCCCCCTCCTCAAAGATTCGCACTGATGAATCTGGTCATGCTCCTGAGGCCTCAACCACAATGCCTCAGTCTCGGCTGAAGACCAAAACTGTTCTTCAACGCGGCCCCCGACCCTCACCAAAGAAAACTGCTATGCGTGGCGCCATTCATCATACTCCTCAAACCTCTGATGATGAAGATGAATTTGAGGATTTGGCGGGCTTCGTCGCCACTGAAGCGGATAAGATTGAATATGTGCGTGCTGCAGCTAGACGCAAAGTTGAAGAAACGGGCTCAGAAATCCCGCTTCTCCTTGATCCCAAGAAAATCTTGGAGTACATTGAAATTTGGTTTGTCAAGCCTCACACTCCTCTTGATGATTTGGACATTCCTAAAGACATCAAGTTCTATGTTCAACAGTTCCTCATCAATGAGATTCATCAATGTGATCTTCAGAAACAGTTGAATGCCAAACTGAAGAAAGTCCTCAGTGACTTCAAAAATAAACCTATCACTGCTGTTACTCCTCAAGAGTTTCTCGAGCATCAATGTGAAGTTCAACGCCTCAATACTGAGTGTGCCGCAAACCGTGCTTATATCGGCAAATCCTAGGAACGGATGTCTCAGCAGATGGAAAATTTGATGAATCTTCGACAACCTGCCTCCTCAGTACCCCCTGCTGCCTCTGCCAAAGGCCTCAAGCGCCTACCCAAAGCCCAACCCTCAACTCCACCTGCCGCGAAGAATCCCACTGTTGAGGACCCCATTGATGCTACACCAATCTCCTCAGCTCCTCCGGCATCAAAGGCCGTTGATACCCCTGTCCTCATCACTGTTTCCTCAACTCCACCTCCAAATCCTCAACGCAGCTTAATTGTCTTCACTCCACCCACTGTAGCAACACCCATTGTTACAACTCCTCAGTGCCCACCACCACCAATTATCACTGAGATTGAAGACATGGACGTGGACATTATGGATCATGGAACTCCTCGCGTCCATGATGATGAATATGGGCTGACAAACTCTCCCACTCATACTATCTTTTCTCCAGAACCTCACTCCCCCACCATGGCTGAGGTGCTTCTTGATACATCTCGGCAGTCTGAAGAATCAGTTGGTGCATCGTCCTCAGCGTCTGATGCTGATGAACCTGAAGCCACCAGTGCACCCACCACTTCTTCTGCTGATACTCATGCTGCGGCAACAAAAACTGCTGATCCTTAGACCGATCCTCCCGCTGCTGAAGCTGAAGCCGATCACAACACCAATGCTGATACTGAGGCTGCACCTGTTAGCGCTGAGGATCGCCAAGTCACCTCTCCCTCAGCAACTGCCACTTGCCCCAAGGCTGTACCCGAGTCACATGCTGAAGACCAAGCTTCTCCACCTCAGCCACACTCTGCCTCAGCATCACCCGCTCGTCAGGAGAATGCCTCAGCCATCTCTCTATGTCCGAAGCAGAAGAAGCCATTCTATAGAAATCTTGAAGCTGATGCTCGTCCCAACTTCAACACGGATGCCTTATTCAACGCCATGAGCTTCTTTCAGGCTGGGATTCAAAATCCATATCATTCACCTCCACCCAGCAAGCTCCTTAGGTTCTTGACGGCTACTCAGAAGAATTACTATGCCCCAGTCCTCTACATGGCCCAAAAGGTTTTTCCTCATAAACATATTCCTCATTCGGATATGGAGGCCATCCCTTGCTTCAACAATGTGCTTCAGGATTTGCATCATGCCAAGCTGCTTCAGTTCTACTCCGAGTGCATCCACTGGAATGAAGAACTTGTGCTTCAATTTTATGCAACACTTTATGTCTCAGGGGATCCCAAAGACATCAACACTTGGGTGCTTGAATGGATGACTCAGCATCAGCACTACACAGCCTCAGTGCCTGAGATCGTGGCAATTCTTCAGCTCCCTCCTTCTGAAGCTTCAGTACCCAGCACCTACGGTGCTCCACTTCTTCGGGATGACCTGATGAATATGCTGATGAAGCAGCAAGCCCCTGAAGCTCCGCCCCGAACCAAGTTCCTAGTTTCTGAGCTTCAGTATTTGCCAAGCACATTGTACCGAATATTTTCTAAGTCCTTTTGCCCCATCAAAGGCTATGAATCAACTGCTGAGGAAGTCGTAGGCATCATGAAGAACATCCTATATAGCCTCTGCATGTCGGCTCCAATTAATGTCTCAGACTTCTTCTTCAGGACGCTTGTGGATGCAGCTCAGAATCCTCACATTCTGAAGCCATACTCTCCATGGATTATGAAGCTTATCTGCATCAAGACTAGCCTCTACTTTCAGGCTGACCGGGCTAATCATCGCCCGTACGTTCCTCCGGTTGAAGTGCTTCAGCACACTATTGACGCTAATGCCAAGGGCAAAGCGCCGTTTTATGAAGCCGTACTTCCTCAGGACTCGCTCAGTGGCAATATTCGTCAACCTCAGTCTCGAACCACTCATGAGGAGCGCACCGATGCCTCGACTGAGGAAACCACTCAAGCTCACCTGATGACTGATCGCGAGCTCCTCATCAGTCTCCATCAGAAAGTGGATAGGAATCATGACTGGACAAAGCGTCAGATTGGTGACATCCTCAGCTATATGGCGCAAATGCATACCACTCAGAATAAGGTTCATCAGTACGCTCATCATACGTATCAGCGACTTGATGCTCTGATGTCTGAGGTGCTCACTCCTGAAGTCCTCGCCAATCTTAATCTCAGACAACCTCCACTTCCTGAGATTCGGCCTCCTCGTCAGTTCACCAAAAGCAAGACTCCACCTCTTACGATGGACTCCTTTTCTTCAGCGCAAGAATTTTCTCCTAAAGAAGTTGATGACACTGCGGCTTGTCCTCACACTGTCACGGCGTGCCTCCGTCCTGATGATCAACCCTGAGGCACTTCTTTGGGATGTTAGCAGTAGTCTCTCCTTTTTGTTCATTTAATGACAAAGGGGGAGAAATTTAGTTCTCTTCAAGCGGGTCATTATGGGTTCCTCAGTTACAACTCTCGTTCTTCTGATCATTTTTGTAATGAGTTGTACACTGATACTTTGTGTGGTTTCTGATACTCTTAAGTTACCTCATGCTATTCTTCAAGTTTATCTATTACTCATGTTATTCCTCAGCAACCACATTACTCAGTGCTATTCCTCAAATTACTTTATATAATGCACTGTTTCAAACAAACCGGGATATAGGGGGAGCTCCTCATGTTTTTCAAAAATTATATCAAGTCTTCAAAACATGCATATCCTCAGGGGGAGCATCTCTATGTCCGGAAACAATGAATTGTTTTCTTCAGTTCTTTCCTCAAAAATACTTATTTTATCCCGTTGAAGCTTTAACCTGATTGTCATCAAATCATCAAAAAGGGGAGATTGTAAGTGCATCTAGTGCCCCCTTTGAGGTTTTGGAGTATTTGATGACAAAACGGTTGAGGGACTGATGTGTTTGTGAGCATACACAGGAAGACAGTCCCTGAGGATGAGGTTAACCACCGTTGTCGACCCCCCAAAATGTTGAGGAACATTGGAGAAATCGGTGTGTTTCCTGAAGAATGAAGTTGCGCGAAATCCTGAGGAATCAGGATCCTGAAGCGTTCGGTTGAAGCTGGAGGTGAAGACGATCCTGAGGACGTTCGCGCTGAAGACGAAGTTGAAGCGTAGTCTTCGCTAAGACTTTTCATACTTCTTGAGTCGTAGGAAAACACTGCACTATTGGAGGGGTTGAGGAAAATGAGTTCTGTATTTCTGAGGAAGTGCTCAATTAGAAATCCTGAAGAAAAACCCTGAGGAAATCTCCTGCAGTAGAAGTTCAGTCCTCGGGTGTCTGAGACGTTGTTCTTCAGGACACTGAGGTAACTAACTTCGGTTGAGGAGTCGGAAGATCGCCAGTGCGATTCTTCTGAAGAATGTGAAGAGAGAGAATAGTTTGACCGTGGCACGTGTTGCGTGGTGAGAGGCTAGAACCTGTCTAGCAACGGTCATATCCGAGGGCACGAGAGTAATTGCGTGCGTGGGCATTTATGTCCTTTCACCTCGGGTTGCTCCGGAGATATAAATAGCCACCCCTAGCCCCATTAGTGGGTTGGCTGCTCCGAGAGAAAAACTGACACTTGTCATTTGAGAGCAACCCGCCTCTGAGGACATTGAAGAACCTAAGTGAGGAAAACCACCAGCCTGAGTAGTTGAGCATTTCTGAGGAAGTCGGTTCGAGTGATCCGAAGCTTTTTACTCTTGAAGACTGTGATCTTCCAGCCGGTGTAGAAGTCTTCAGTCTGAGGAAGTCAAGATGAAATTGTGACTTCCCGGAGTGACTGAGTCTGTGAAGGTTTCGGGAGTCTACATTGAAGACTCACCTGAGTTATTGGACGGAGTCTGAGGACTCTAGTTCAAGGAGAATAAGGTGAAGACTATGTCTTCTGAGTTCAATCTCAGCCTCTCCAACCAGACGTAGAGTTGTCACAGCAACTCGAACTAGTTCATCAAGTCTTCATCTTCAGTGTCCCGGTGCTATTTCTTCAACCTCAGTTATTATGTTTATGCACTGATGACTTATCCTGATGCTTTACTTTCTGAGTTCACTTTGCACTGTTTCCTCAGTTCGTGCCTCAATCTTACCTTAGCTGTGCAATAGGTTGTTTTTACATTCACGTCATTGCTATTGCACTTCGTGTGTTCTTCCTCAGGTTTCAACTTCCTCAATTTCGTATTGCCTCAGTCCCGAGGAACTAGAAATTCCTCGAGAAATTTTAAAATCTCCCATTCACCCCCCTCTGGTCGACATATTGCACTTTCAGCCCCCTCTTGTTGATGATTGTGCCGGTAACAGTGCCTCCGAGGCGGTGATCACCCCCGAGGAAGAAGACCACCGTTAAGACCCGTGTATCGTCAGCAAGTCAAGCAAACCCCATTGATCATGTCTATAAAATCCCACTTCCCTCTCAGTCTCGCTTATGCATGTTTAGGAGATCACCTTGTTATCGATTCTACCGCATAGTTGAACCCATATCCGATGCATGACCTATCATCTTGTCACAGTAGTAAGCAAAACACAATCCTAGCTGACATAGGAGTTGCTTGATATCATGTGGCCCCTGCAACTGTTACAGCTTATTGCATGCTTAGAGTTACAATGAGGCTACATCTGATGTGATTTGGGATGATAGTGAACATGGTGTTGATGAAGATGAAACTGTGTCGGTGAATCCACCCTAATACCAGGTGAACATGAGAGGCTGTGTAGGAGTATACAGTGGGTTGTCTCGTTGAACACCGCCTTAAGCACCGAGTTCTTGTATGGTAATCCAAGACAAAGAGTACAACCACACATTGGGCTCACTGACCCCTCTCGGCCTAGTACCTTGTTCCGTGTTGACGTCCAGGAGTCACATTAGTTCGGGCTTTCCATTTTCCATATGCATAGAAAAAGAATGGATGAAGGGTTGCATCTGATATGTCCGAAAAGCATCACTATTTTATATTGTGATTTCACCCTATTCATTGATATATTCCACTTTATAGTATTGTACTTATGTTGTTTTGGCTTATTTTACACAGTTTACAACTTTCCGGTGCCGAAGCAGCAGAACCAGAATTCAGCGGTAAAAAGTGGATACCAAGTTGCTGAATCAGATCACGTCCAAATGCGATGAAATTTTACGGGGAGCATTTTTATGAAGATTGACTGGGGATCACTGAAGGAAGAGGTGAGGGGACCCACCAGGCACCCAGAAGGGTGCCTGACGCGGCCCCCCTCCTGGTCGCGCCAGGCACCCTCCTGGGTGCCTGGTGGCCCCCCTCGGTGCCCCCTTTCGCCTATATAAACCCCCTGGGGTGGAAACCCCTAAACAAGAGTCGTTTCCGTGTTTCGCCGCCGCCACGGGGCGGAAACCTACAGAGGAGAAAAGCCATCTCTGGCGGGCAGATTCCGCCGGGGAGATCACCTCCCGGAAGGGGAGATCGTCGCCATCATCATCATCGTCACGGGCATCATCGAGATCATCATCAACATCATCCCCAACATCAGCACCATCTCCATATCCATCCCATATCATCTCACAATTGCAACTTGTGTTGTAATCCTTACTATCCAGCCTCTCTACTCTGTTGGTGTTGATTACTACTTTGTGGTGAATGCTATTGAGTTTTGTTGGAGAAATATCATTGTGTCCAGATTGTTTATCACCCATCTATCACCTCTGATCATGATCTATTTTATGTCTTGTGAGTAGTTACTTTAGTTCTTGAGAACATGGGAGAAGTCTAGTTGTTAGTAGTCATACTATGTTGAAGTATTATGTGTTGTTTGATACTTAAGTTGTGTTGTTATTTCTCTAGTGGTGTTATGTGAGTCGAATACATAACACTTCACATTTTATGGGCCTAGAGGAATACATTGTGCACAAAGGATGCTTATGGTGGGTTGCCGGAGTGACAGAAACCTGAACCCCAGTTCACAGACTTTCGCACAAGGGAGTTATGTATCCTTGATTGTAATGCTGTGGTTAGGCTTATGCCTTAATTACTACCTTGTTTTTGCGGATGCTTGCAAGGTGTGTAATCATAAGAGTACACTTATCTTAGTCTAGAAGGTGTACTAGCATTGATCCACCCACCGACATTTATCAACACAATACATATTACTTGGCGGAGTATGGTGAAAGTGACTTGACTATCTCTCCCGTGTTTTCTCGAGAACGCTTTTGCTTTTATAAGTTTAGTTCCTAGGCTTATCCTTGTTAAAGGATTGGGCCACTTGCTACTCCTCAGTTACCCTGTTTACTTTGCCTGTCTTTTACTTTTTTGTTGCTTAAACCAAAAACTCCTAAATATTTACCTTTGAGTGTTTGCAACCCTTTCCTTATCCAGTGTCACTTATCAACACCTTCTGCTCCTCGTGGGATCGATACTCTTATTTATCGAAAAGCTACAATTGATCCCCTAGACTTGTGGGTTATCAAGAATCGTTTATTGGCGCGGTTAACAGGGAAGGCAACCCAACTAAACCTATTAACTTCTCCGCCATAAGCATCATATAGATATGTGGGTGGATCTGTGAGACAGTGAAACCATCTTCTCGGATGGCGTCTCGGTTGCCTACATTATCTGAGTCCGTATCGTTGATCCGTCCGGGCTCTCGAGCAGGATCTACCTCAGATAGTCGACTCCTGGAATAGACCGGTTGTGAGCGAAGTGTCGTGGTGAACATCCTCGCCGGCACCCCTTGAATGGTGACGAGACCTGGCGGTAACTATTGGTCATGTGTGTGTAGTTTACACCCTTGCAAGGTTAACAAAACTATTCGAATAGCCGCGTCCGCGGTCATGGACTACTTGGAACCTGTACCTGATTATTAGACAACTTGAATGGATACTTCTAAAAGTAGCAAGATAAGCGTGAGTGCTATGGTGTCCTCGTCTTGGGGAAGTCGAGGAAGTAACCATAGCGGTGTATTGGTTGAAGACTTGGTAGTGGACTCGTGTACGCTTCTTACCTCAAGTCTGGTACTCGTAGTACAGGACTAGCCAAGTCAAAGCTGGCATTTCTGCATGTTGAAACCCGACCCCCCTTTACCTTGAAACTTAAGCATGAGTAGTATAGTTCTGATGTAAGTCTTGCTGAGTACGACTTTGTACTCACGTTTGCTTATTCTATGTTTTAGATGAGAACCCGGACCCCGCTGGAGTCACCTTCCTGAAGCTCGACGTTGACTAAGCTAGTATAGTTCCAGACAGCAGTCTGGTCCCTCGTGGAAGGGCATGTTTGTTGTACAAGGCTTCTCTAAGCCATTTGTTAATCTCGTCTGTACTCAGACCTAATTTTCTTCCGTTGTATGATGTAATGACGATCACAGACATGTGATCTTTTTATGTTGTATGTGTAAGTCAATCAAGATACACTTTGTAGAGTTATGTGATGATACATGCTGTTCATACTAGCCATGTGTGCTGCGTGTATGTTTATAACATGCATGTCTTAGTATGGGTTTTTGAGACCTTAGTTGTGATATGGCTGGCGGTCTTTTATACACCAAGTGGCCCTTAGATGTGCGCAGCTTGGGGCATCGCGATGCGATTGCTCATGACTCTGTCACGTGCACACTTTGTGGTATGATCGAGCCCGCCCTAGACCCCGACTAAGTGATCGGACTGGAGTAAGTCTATGTAAGGGTTATAATACAATTGATAGCATGGTTGAGGCGACTTGTCTATGAGTATGGGAGTTCACCACCCATATCATTTAGACTTGTGTGCGGACGATGAGGACCCATCTCAGTATTTCATCTGGCCTGAATGGGATGCCCCTCACGTTCGATGCTTTCCGAGAACATTCTGTGCTTGGCCTTGTCTTCTTAGACAAGTGGGTACGGTTCTCGGCTCTCCATATGATTGTATTGTAGCGAGTCTTGCATACGCTAACCCCGGGTCCCGACATCATGATAGCTGTATCTTCTTTATGATTTGAGTACTTTGTAAAGTGTGAAAGATCTTCTATACTTGTTGAAATATATTGAGTTTTGCCCCTAATGTGAGGAAAAGATCCCAAAGTGGACAAATTAAAAGATCCCAAAGAGGACAAATGAGAGAAATAGAAAGAGCTATTGAGTCCACCAAAAAATAAAATAAAAAAAAAGAGAAAAAGAAATAAAAAGAGAGAAGGGGGCACACTACTATTCCTTTTGAGAGATCCACACTCGTAGTCCCTCTTATATCTTGTACTCCATAGAGATTATCATTCATGCATATAGCTATGTGGGGACCTTCACACTATAAAACTTGGCTTGTATATTCCAATGATGAGCCTCCTCAAATGAGCTCTAGGTCTTCTTGAGCAAGCAAGTTGGATGCACCCCCACTAGTTCCATTGGAGAGCTTTTAGCTCATATGTGCATCTGTTGCATGGCAATCCCTACTCCTCACATCATATCTATCATTTGGCTTTCTCTCGCCTATGATTGTCCTCATTGATGTGAGACTTTCACACCTTTTTGTCTTCCTCCTCCACCATATTCTCTATTTGCCATCCTAAGTGTCAACTTTCTTGCTTACGCTCATCCATTGCATGAGTGCTCAAAATGTCGAAAAGGAGTGGATCATTTTGACTTGTACCTGGCTAGTGGTCTGGGGATGAGTCAAGATAAGATTCCAAAGAAGACCAAGTGTGAAACTTTAGTAGATTGAGTTCTCAACACAAACATACTTTTTCTCATATATCCCTATCCCTTTTCTTGCACGCAAACACCATTTGGAGACATTCGAGTCACGGACAGCGAGAGCTCTTACACCTTTATGTTCTTATGTTGCTTGTTTCAATGCTAAATATAGGCTCTTTCCTGTTATGACTTGAATTGAATTACATGCCTTGATTGCTTTACTTAAAAGTTCTTATATGGTTGTTAGCATGTCACCACAGAAATTATGCTTTTATCATTTACCTACTCGAGGATGAGCAGGAATTAAGCTTGGGGATGTTGATACGTCCAAAATGTATCTATAATTTCTGCTTGCTCCATGCCTCTTTTGTGTGATATTTCTATGATATTGATGAACTTCCATACACTTTTGATCATATTTGGACTAACTTATTAACCCTGTGCACCCCAGTGCCAGTTCCTGTTTTCTGCTGTTTTTCTATTTCAGGTTTCCCCCATATTAAAAGTGCTCCAAAAATTCGGGAATATCCAATAAAAATTCAGCGATCAGGAAGCTTCCAGAATCACCGAGGGGGGGCCAGAGGGGACCCACCAGGGGCCCAGGCGCCCTCCCGGAACGCCCCAGGGTGGGGCCGCGCCAGGGGGCCCCCTGGCTGCCCCCCTTCACCTATTTATTCCACGTGACGCAAAAACCCCGGGAGAGGAACTCTTTTTCGCGATCTTGTCGGGACCCGGGGTTAGCGTATGCAAGTACAGCTAAGACATAGTCATATGGAGAGCCGAGAACCGTACCCACTTGTCTAAGCAGACAAGGCCAAGCACAGAACGTTCTCGGAAAGCATCGTACGTGAGGGGCATCCCATCCAGGCCGGATGATCAACTGAGATGGGTCCTCAACGTCCGCACACAAGTCTAATGATATGGGTGGTGAACTCCCATATTCAAAGACAAGTCGCCTCAACCATACTAACGACTATCTCATAACTCTTACATAGACTTACTCCAGCCTGATCACTTAGTCGGGGTCTAGGGCGGGCTCGATCATACCACAAAGTGTGCACGAGACGGAGTCTCGAACAATCGCATCGCGATGCCCCAAGCGGCGCACATCTAACGGCCACTTGGTGTATGAAAGACCGCCAGCCAGAACACAACTAAGGTCTCGAAAACCCATACAAAGACATGCATGTTATAAACATACACGCAGCACACATGCCTTGTATGAACAGCAGGTACCATTGCAATTCTCTACAAAGTGTACATTTTTATTGATAACTCTTATAGAGTGCAAACAGAGATCACAAACATGTGATCCAACATTACAACACACACGGAAGCAAATTATGTCTGAGTACAGACAAGTTTAACAAATGGCTTAAGAAGCCTTATTTAAACACAAGCCCTCCACGAGGGAAAACCAGTCGTCTGACTGGGACTAGACTAGTTGGTCTTCAGTCGTCCAGCTCGATGAAGAACCCACCTTCGGGGTCAGTGGCGTCATCTGAAACATAGATTAAGCAAACGTGAGTACAAAGTCGTACTCAGCAAGACTTACATAGGAGCTATACTACTCATGCACATGTATCAAGGTAAAGGGAGGTGGGGTTCACTTGCAGAAGTGCCAGCTTTGACTTGGCTAATCCTGAACTACGAGTACCAGACTTTGAGGTAAGAAGCGTACACGAGTCCACTACTTTCTCCAACCAATTACACCACTATGGTGCCTTCCTCGACTTCGCCACGAGAAAGCACGCCATAGCACTCACACTTATCTTGGTGTGTTTTAGAAGTATCCAGTTCAAGTTGTCTAATAATCAAGCTAAGCTTTCCAAGCAGTCCATAACCGCGGACGCGGCTATTCGAATAGTTTTGTTAACCTTGCAAGGGTGTACCGCTACACACACATGATCATCATTTACCGCCTTTGATCTCGACACCATTCAAGGGGTGCCAGCGAGGATGCTCACCATAACTGTTACCTCATAGCCGATCTAGTCCGAGAAAGCCGCCTACTTGGGTTGGTTACCACAATCGTGAACCCGGCCGGTTTACCGAAGTGGACCCAAGTGATGTATGCGTGGTGCATAAGCCGGTCTCGGATGAGCCGTTCTCTCACTTAGCATCCAGGCCACAGACCTACCAGAACTCCGAACTATTGCGACATCTGGACATCGAAAGGGATGAGTTAGTAAGTTGAGAGGGGTCAGTGAGCCCAATGTGTGGTTGTACTCTTCATCTTGGATCACCACACAAGAACTCGTACTAGGGCGGTGTTCAACGAGACAACCCACCGTGTACTCCTACACAGCCTCTCATCGTTCACCTTGTATTAGGGTCGATTCACCAACACTTTTCTACCAACATCAACATGATCATTCCCATCCCGACTCACATCACAGTAACAACATGGTATCATACTAAGAATGCAATAAGCAGTAACATTGCAGGGGCCACATGATATCAAACAACTCCTACATTTACTACTATGACAAAATGATAGGTCATGCAAAGGAATGGGTTCATCTATGCGGTAGAAACGAATCATGGTGATCATCCTAAACAATGCATAAGCGAGACATGAGAGGGAAGTGGGATTTTATCGACATGATCAATGGGGGTTTGCTTGCCTTGCTGACGAGGTTCGGGTTCGGGGTCTTCAACGTAGGGGGTGACCTCGGGTTCAGGCTCCACTTCTATCAGCAACATGACAATCATAGGATCAACATAATGTACAATGCACAATCACATGAATAAGATTGAAAGGGTGATGTTCATGGTACTGATGTGTTGAGCATTCCATTTAAATGGAGTATATTGCAAATTGAATTGCATATTCAAACTCCACATTTGAATTCAAATTAACCAAGTTGCATGTGACATAGTTTGATCATTTTGAACCTTTTGGAAATGTGTATGATATGCCTCTGATGTGTGATTGAAATGTAGCATGTTGCCATGGTTCAAGTTGCAAAAATATTTGATTTTAATTTGATTTAATTCCATTTAAATCAAATAGCAAATGCTACTTATCACATTTTAGATTCAACTCAAACAGAGTTGAAAGTTGCATATTTGGAAAGATAATTTTCTCCTGATCAGTTTTCATATATTATTTGTCCAATTTGGAGTTAATATGAATTTTCTATAAATTTCCAAAGTTTGGGGTATTTTCTGGAATTTCTGGAATTCTTTTAATTCAAATAATCTCTGGAAATTCATTTAAATCGATTTACTGCGTCAGGCTGACGTCAAGGTGGCGTCAGGGGGGGGGGCTGACATGAGGGTCCCACCTGTCAGTGGCTGGTTTTAATTAACCCGTGGGTTAAATTAATCCAGTGGCTTAATTAAGCCACTGGGCCCACTGGTTAGTGACCCAGGTGTCATTAGCTGGGTGATTAAGGGGGGATTTTTGGCTGACACGCCGGCGGCTAAACGCCGGTGACTGGATCCGCGGCGGCGACTCGCCGGAATGGCCTAGGGGCCACGAGAGAGGAAAGGGAGGGCATCGGCGTTCTCCTGGAGGTCTTCCGCGTCGTCTGGAAGTAACAGGGGTTCACGGGGAGGTCGGGAGCGACGACGGTGACGACTCCGGCGGAAACAGAGAACCGGCGAGGTCGTAGTCGAGGCTAGGGGGCACGGATTTAGCTGGGACTTGGTGCAAACGAACGCTAGTGCACGTAGGATCCAAACGCGCGCACTAGGGCATCAACAGAGGCACGAGAGCGAGTTCTAGCTCGACCATGGCGGCGAGCTTGCTCGGTTCCCATGGTGGATCCGGCTAGAGGGAGCAATCCAGGGGGAGAAGAGAGGGGTTTTGCTTGCGAGCTCACCCTGAGTCTAACTGGAATGGCG
Source organism: Bromus sterilis (assembly GCA_950022295.1). Taxonomy (NCBI): domain Eukaryota; kingdom Viridiplantae; phylum Streptophyta; class Magnoliopsida; order Poales; family Poaceae; genus Bromus; species Bromus sterilis. Next base: position 396,554,896 of record OX465596.1, read on the forward strand.
GCTTGCTCGGGGAGGCTCTGGTGTTGCCGGAATTCCAAGTCGATCCGCGGCGGCCGGCGATGAAGACGACGAAGCTAGCGAGCTCGTGGAGGCGTCCGGCTCCGATTCCTTCTGCAGGTCGATGAAGACGACGACGACGAACTCCCTGGACACCTTGGTTTGGCTCCTCGACGTCGATGGCCGCGAGTTCTTGCGACGGCGAGCGGCGGCGCTCTTGGGTGGAGGAAGAAATCGGCGAAGGAGGAGGAAGGAGTCGCGCTGGAGGGGAGGAATGAACTGGGGCGGCTGCGAGACGTCTCCAGTACGCGAGAAGAGGCCACGGGGAGGCCTGGAAGCTCTCGGCGGCGACGTGGCGCCCACGGCTGGCTCGGTGGCATTCCACCGAGCAGCTTGGAGGAGCGGGACGGGGAAGAAGACCCTGCTGCCCCTATGGGCCGGGTGGGCTGGATGGGCCGGCTCCGCCTAGGCGCCAGGTAAGGATTTTCTGATTTCTTTTCTATTTTTCTTTTCTGACATTTGTTCTGTTTAGCCAAATAAAATAGCTAAACATTTTATTAAATGCTGAAAACTTTTATGTGGTCTCATAATAATATAGACTAGCCACTTATAAAGTTTCAACATTTTTAAAATTCAAATAATTTGAATCTTAAATCAAATAGGGGTATTTCTTTAATTCCAAGGCACTGTTTGAATATTTAAAAAATCTATGAGCATGGGGTGGGTCCCACATCACTTGATATGTGATCACACTCATTTATAAGATTTTTCAAAAATCTAACATGAATTTTTGGAAAAGATTTTTATCTGGCCCTTTGAATTAATTCATCTGGGGGGTGTTCCTTCTCCCATTTGCTTTTGATTTGATTTCAAAGATTTCTTTTGAAATTTTGACATGATGCAAGGTTACTTTGATCCTAGCACATTACCTAACAGAGGGTTCTGACAGATCTCTCCTCTGTTCCGCCGCTGCCGCGCTTCCAAGATCGGGAGCACGTGAAGACCTCTTCCCGGCACCCTGCCGGAGGGAGGAACCACCTCCGGGAGCTTCTCCACCACCATGGAAGCTTCTCGGATGAACCGTGAGTAGTCCACCTTGGACCATGGGTCTATGATCAGTAGCTATGTGATGTTCTCCTCCCCTCCTTGTTCTTCATGAATTAGACCTCGTGAGCTGCCCTACATGATCGAGGCACATATGTAATATTTCTGCTGTTGCTATGCTGAGTTTGCTGGGATCCGATGGATTATGAGATTATGTTCATATTGTGTTTGATTAATATATTTGATTCTCCTCTTTTATATTTATGTTCTTGAGTAATTCTTGCATGTTCTCCGTTGCTGTTTATTGCTTTGGCCAAGTAGTAGGTAGTGACTCCAAGAGGGAGCGTTATGCATGATTGTGGGTTCATGCCCCCCGATGACTAGCTTGAGTGACAGAAACATGAGTCTAGGGGATGTTTTGTTGCCAAAAGGAGGAAAACAACGGTGCTTGTACTTGCGAGTGCAAGTATTGTTTACTTTACGCAAAGTTCTTTAATTCAGTTGTCCATTGCTTTGAGTTTACACTTTGGGTGGGATTCGCATCTTAATACCAGTGAGATGTTCTGGATAGATATCTCAAGGTGGATGATTAGTAGGTAGATGCAGATGGATTTCGGTCTACTTGTCTTGGCATACCGCCCATGCTTTTGAGCCTCTTCCTTTCTTTATATCATAATTAGCATTGGTTTGCGCACATAATCCTGTCAATTTCCCAGCTGTAATTTGTTTACCTCGCATAGCTATTTTATCGTCTTTTGGGAGAGATACATCACTAGTGAACATCATAAGACCCCGGTCCATATTTCCAATATTGTTCACGTCTTCAATTTCCTTTTATCATTTACTTTTCTGTTGCTATCACTATCATTATTATCCCATGCGTTTTATCCTTTGTAGACAACAAGGCCAGAGGATTGACAACCCCTTTGTACTCGTTGGGAGCAAAGTTATCTGTTGTGTGTGCAGGTCCACGACAACCGGTTATCTCTGGCGCCGTTGTCACCTTCCTGTCGTTGCTGGAGTCCTACTGGAGACAAACCTCGATATCTTCACTAAGGGAAATTTGTTGTTGTCTACATCTTAACCTTCCACATTGGGTAACCAACAAGGAGCGATAAGTAAACTCTCGTGACATCAACGGCACAGGAGAGGCTAGAAAAATATGGGTAGGTGGAAGTGACAACTTTCGAATACGCACATTAGTCCGAAGAACTCATTCACTTATTATAGGTAACTCTCAATCTAATTAGGAGGTTCACAAAGAGACAAGTACCCCGAGGAGGAGCGTGTGGGGGTTTGGTTATCCTTGCGGATCCTCGACTCATGGTACGTGAGTGTAATCTAATATTCGATCCCTCCAAAGATTAGTGATCCAACTAGTAGCTAAAGTTCTCAACTAATTTTGTAGGTTTTTCGAAAATGAACACGGATTTCCCAAAATACGACATCTATCACTAATAGGCTAAATCTCTTGACACCAAAAGTTCAAACATTACTCAAGGCAATACCTCAAAACTATTGCAAGTTACTACTACAATCGAATAGCAACCTCAATTACCTACTCCAAGTCAAGACACAAAACTCAGTGCAACAGGCAAACTCTCTAAACAAGATAAACATGAAAACTCAAGAGAGTTCTAGCAACAAACTAAACATAAGCTCTTAAAAAGATAAGCATGAAAACTAAGAGCTAAACATGAAAGAAGCTACGCAAAAAATAAAGAACACACACAACAAAGATAAGCATGAAAATCCTATGTTGTGTTCTAGGGTGAAGTGGAGCGTGTTTCTCTCCCACACAAAGAAAGCTGGGTTCTAATTTTTTATGAACAACAAGCAAAGCTAAAGAAAACTAAAAAGAAAATAAAGAGCAAGACGCTCCAAGCATAGCACATAACGCATGAAGTGATAAAAATATAGTGGAACAAAAGACGAACTGATAATTGTTGATGGAGAAGGGCATGCATGGGGGCATACCCAAGCTTAGACGCTTGAGTATCCTTGAATATTTATTGGGGATGCATGGGGGCATCCCCAAGCTTGAGCGTTTGACCCTCCTGAATCTTATTTTATCATCTTCCCTCGCACACTTGAAAACTCCCTTCATACATAACTCATCATAATCTGATTAGCGATGTTAGTACCCATAATAAAAGATTTTTTCTCTACTGGAAATAAGGATATTATTGAAGAGCTACTGTTTCTCAAGATCGCCAAAAAAAAATTCACAGAAAAGGCAAGCTTAAGGTTTGCAAAACGAAGAAAAGGCGAAAAAGGACAGAATCAATGAAAAACAGACCAGCAGGTAGTAAAGAATTTGTTAGGGATACTTCTGCAACTCAAATGAAAAAACTCACAATATAAGAAAGTTCCGTGATTGTATAGAGCATGCTGTGTAAAATATTCAGCTCAGAAAGATTAACTGGTATTTTTCTATGATTTTTCCCGTCACGAGGACATAATCTGTTTTTTGGACAACATGTCACAACTTTCACTTCCCTTGTCATATGAGGCTATAAATGGCACAAAGGTTGAAAAGTAAAGATACAATGATGTTGCTACAATAGTAACAATCATCAAGACCACTAAAAACAGAAGAAAAACAAAAATTAAAACCTAAATTCGTTGCGGGCTGCCTCCCGAAAGCGCTTCTTTAAAGCCATTAGCTAGGCTTGATGCAATAAGATCAAGTTGTATCAATTGAACCATCATCAAGATCATCAAAAAGCTCTTCAATAGTACAACCACTCTTAAGAGGTCTTTCAAATAAAGGCCTAATAAATATACTTCTAGGAATAAAAGCAAAAGGCGGAAGATCAATTGGAGTTTCATTTATTCTATTAAAGAGAGGTATCTCTTCCAAAGTCTTCACAGTTTCAACCCCTTTGGCAATAGATGGATTATTTTTGAAACGAGGAGCCTTTGGAACGTAAACGAACCTAGGTTCCTTCTTTGTCGGAGTTTCTACCTTTTCGGTTTTGATTGAGGAGAAAGTAGTTCCTAGAGTGTTAATGATTTCCTCAATCTTATCAATCCTAGAAGGGTCCAAGTAATGGGATTTGATGGTCTCCAAGGTTTTGAAAATTTTATGCATGGAGCTATCGAGTCTATTCAAATTCCCTTGAATCTTACGGTCCAACTCACTTATCTTATTAATTCTTGGCATCTCTAGCTCTATCTTTTCAAGTTTTTTCATAATGTGAGCTAGGGTAATGTCTTCTTGAATGCTAGCAACAGGGGGGTTTCCAACAAGATTTTCCATAATACTAAGAGCTTCCCAAATTGGGACTTCTAGAAAATTCCCATTGATAGCAGTATCTAGAATAAACCTATTCCAAGAAGTAATTCCAACATAAAAGTTTCTAAGAAGGATAGTAGTGGATTACTTCTTGGTGGCCCTTTTTTGAGAATCATTAATTCTATACCAGGCATCTTTCAGACTTTCACCACCTCTTTGTTTAAAGGTGACCACTTCTGCTTCACCAAAGGAAAAAGGACCAGACATAATGACAACTACTAGCAAGGTAACTATTTTTTTGATTTTTGATAAAGGACACTAAAGCAAAAACTGAAAGCTAAACTAACAAGACTAAAAAGCAAAGATAAATGATAGTGTGCAACTCCCTTATCTTGAAGAGTGGAGTCCCCGGCAACGGCGCCAGAAATTAGCTTTGATGGCTTCTCGCCCCTCGTTGGTTACCCAAAGTGGAAGGTTGAGATGTAGACAACAGCAAATTTCCCTCGGTGAAGATACCAAGGTTTGCCTCCGGTAGGACTCCGACAACGACAGGAAGGTGACAACGGCTCCAGCAATTAGGCAGTTGACGTGGACCTGCACACACAACAGATAAATTTGCTCCCAACGAGTTCAGAGAGGTTGTCAATCCCTCTGGCCTTGTTGTTTACAAAGGATCAAACGCACGGGATAATAATGATAGCGTTAGCAACAAAAAAAGGAAATAAAGCATAAAATAAATAGCGGGTGTAAAAAGTGTTGGAAATATGGACCGGGGTCCCATGATGTTCACTAGTGATGTCTCTCTCCCAAAAGACGATAAAATAGCCATGCGAGGTAAACAAATTACAGTTGGGCAATTGACAGGATTATGTATGCAAACCAATGCTAACTATGCTATAAAGAAAGGAAGAGACTCAAAAGAATGGGCGGTATGCCAAGACAAGTAGACCGAAATCCATCTGCATCTACCTACTAATCATCCACCTTGAGATATCTATCCAAAAAATCTCGTTGGTATTAAGTTGTGAATCCCACCCAAAGTGTAAACTCAAAGAAACAGACAACTGCATTAAAGAACTTTGCGTAAAGTAAAAAATCCTTGCGCCCGCAAGTACAAGCACCGTTGTTTTCTCCCTTGTGGCAACAACACATCCCCTAGACTCATGTTTCTGTCACTCAAGCTAGTCATCAGGGGGAATGAACCCACAATCATGCATAACGCTCCCTCCTGGAGTCACTACCTACTACTTGGCCAAAGAAATAAAAAACAATGGAGAACATGCAAGGATTACTCAAGAACATAAATATAAAAGAGGAGAATCAAATATATTACTCAAACACAATCTGAACATAGTCTCATAATCCATCAGATCCCAGCAAAATTAGCATAGTAACAGCTGAAAGATTACATATGTGCCTCGATCATGTAGGGCAGCTCACAAGGTCTAAACCATGAAGAACAAAGAGGGGAGGAGAACATCACGTAGCTACTGATCATGGACCCATGGTCCAAGGTGTACTACTCACGGTTCATCCGGGAAGCATCCATGGTGGTGGAGAAGCTCCCGGAGGTGGTTCCTCCCTCCGACAGGGTGACGGGAAGAGGGCTCCTGGTGCTCCCGATCTTGGAAGCGCGGCGGGGATGAACAGAGGAGAGATCGCGAAAAAGGGTTCTGTCTTCGAGGGTTTCAGGACGAGAGGGATATATAGGCGAAGAGGGGCAGCCAGAGGTGAACCAGGGGCCCCAGGCGCCCCCCTGGCGCGGCCTAGGGGTTGACCACAACAGGTGGCCGCCTGGGCCACCCTTGGCTCCCCTCTGGCCCCACTTGGGCTCTTCCCGAAGCTTCATGTACGCTGGTTTTTCCTATATTTTTCCCGGATTTTTTCTGGCACTTTAAATAATTGATGGCGCGAGAGTTGACGGGTGTAGTTTGTTTGCTTCCCCGGGCAATCGGTGCCAGAAATTTCTTGACACAGTGCGGCAACTCTCCTCGTTGGTTACCCCAAGTGGAAGGTGAGATGCAGTGTAGCAGCAAGTTTCCCTTAGCAATGATGCTAAGGTTGAGTATCGAACCAGTAGGACTCCAAGAGATACAAGTAGGTGTCACGGCGCTTGACGTGGACCAGCACACAGATACAAATAACTTTGCTCCCAACGAGTACAGAGGAGTTGTCAATTCCTCCGGCCTTGCTTTTTACAAAGGATCAATGCGAGAGATAAAAGTGGAACTAAAAGTAAAGACTGAAAGTAAACTAAGGGTGTAAACAATGATGTGAAGATGGACCGGGGTCCCGTTATTTTCACTAGTGATGTCTCTCTCCCAAAAGACGATAAAAGTGCTAGCGAGGTAAACAAATCACACCTGGCAATTGACAGAATTATGAAGGCACCGCAATGCTAACTATGTTGCAAAGAAAGGAAGGGCTCAAAAGCAATGGGCAGAACGCCAAGGTAAGTAGACCGAAATCCAACTGCATCTACTACGAATCATCCACCTTGAGATATCTATCCAGAACATCTCGCTGGTATTAAGTTGTGAATCCCACCCAAAGTGTAAACTCAAAGCAACAGACAACTGCATTAAAAGAACTTTGCGTAAAGTAAACAATCCTTGCGCCCGCGGGTACAAGCACCGTTGTTTTATCCCTGGTGGCAACAACACATCCCCTAGTCTCATGTTTCTGTCACTCAAGCTAGACATCAGGGGGCTGAACCCACAATCAAGCATAACGCTCCCTCTTGGAGTTGCAAGCAAACTACTTGGCCAAAGCAAAATACTGCAACGGAGAACATGCAAGAATTTAATCAAGAACAAAATATAAAAGAGAAGAACCAAATATATTACTCATCACAATCTGAACATAGTCTCATAATCCATCAGATCCCAGCGAACTCAGCATAGCAACAACAGAAATTACAAAAGTGCCTCGATCATGTGAGGCAGCTCACGAGGTCTCGAAAGTGGAAGCACAAAGAGGGGAGAGGTACATCACATAGCTACTGGTAAAAGACCCATGGTCCAAGGGGGACTACTCAAGGTACATCCGGGAGGCGTCCATGGCTATGGATGGTCTCCCGGAGGGGGTTCCTCCTCCCGGCAGGGTGCCGGGTAAGCTTCTCCAGGCAGCCCCGATCTTGAAACGGCGACGGCGGCGGTATAGAGGCGAGTTCGCAGAAAAGAGATCGATATTAGGAGTTTCCACCCCGAGGGCTAAATATAGGCGGAGGGGGGCATCGAGGGGACCCACAGGGCAGCCAGGAGGCCCCCTGGCGCGGCCTAGTGTGGGGCCGCGCCAGGGACCCTTCTGGAGTCCCTGTGGTGGCACTACTAGGAAAAATCTTATAGGTAGAGGATTAACAGTAGCGCCCTTTAAAGACGGGCGCTACTGCTAATTAGCAGTAGCGCGCTATGTGGACGCCCGCTATTGATATGCCTGTATCAGTAGCGCCGCATGTGTAGACCCGCTACTGCTAAAGGTGGTCGCCACCAAACCCAGCTAACAAGTTCTAGTAACAGCGCCCCCTGGAAAGCCCTCTACTACTATCAGTAGCGCCGTTCCGTCCCATCCGCTGCTGCTAAAGTGGACCTAACTTAACCCAGAGGCCCGCAAATAGCAGCAGCGCGTTCTCTAAAGGGTAGCTACTACTAACAAAATAGCAGTAGCGCCGTAGCGGTACAGCTAGATATCTTACCGGAATAAAAGTTAGTTCCGGTTACTGTGGGAAGATAAGCAGATATCTAGACATGCAGAAAAAAAGGTTCAGCGGGATGAAGTCTCATGACTGTCACGTGATGATGACGCAGATACTACCGGTTGCCCTTAGAGGGATAATGGACAAGCACGTCCGTGACACGCTTACTGGTTTCTGTAATTTTTTCGATGTTATCTCTCGAAAGTCGATCAGTTCGAAGCAGCTCACAAGGCTACAGGAAGAGATTGTTGTCATACTATGTGAGCTCGAGATGTACTTCCCGCCCACGTTCTTTGACGTCATGGTGCATCTATGTGTCCACATTGTGGACGACATCATCGACCTTGGCACGTCATACCTGCACAACATGATGCCGTTCGAGAGGATGAATGGGGTCATCAAAGGATTCGTTCCTAACATGTCCCGACCAGATGGAAGCATCGTACAGGGCTATCTGACACAAGAGTGCATCCATTTCTGCGAGAATTATCAAAGCAACGGAGACGACGACGTCCCTGTTGTTGGTTTTCCCGTTAACAAGCACCATGGGAGGCTCGGAGGAGAAGGTCACACCAACGGTCGGAGGGAACTGCATGTCGACCACTCGGATCGACGCAATGACTTTGACAGGGCAAACTTAGTAGTGCTACAACATCTTGACGTGGTAGACCCTTTCGTGACACTGCACAAAGAAACCATCGCCAAGAAGTACCATGACCAGGGCCTACGCAAGACGGACGCCGAAGTTACTAGAGAGCACAACTCCAGTTTCTTGCCTTGGTTCAAAGAGCATGTTCTTGCCAATCCCCCGGAAGAGGGGTCTACAGACGCATTGCTCATATACGCCTTAGCACATGGCCCTGCTGTCAACTTCCTCACCTATCAGGCATACGATATAAACGGATACACGTTCTATACGGAGGCCAGAGATATGAAAAGTGATTTCCAGAACTCGGGGGTGACGATAGAATGCATGACTGACGACAACGGCTCAACTGAAAGATATTACGGAAGGGTCGAAGAGATCTAGGAGCTTAACTACTCTAGACTACACAATGCGACGATGTTCCGTGTCAGATGGGCTAAGAATGTCGAAAGAGAAAACCGGTATTTCACTACTATGTCTATACCCGATGCCAAGAGCACTACCGTGAACGTCATCTCCAATGAGCCATGGATACACGCTAAGCACGTGACACAATGTTTCTACATAACCGACCCGAGCAATCCCAGCCGTGTTGTCGTGAGGAGAGGCAAAAGAAACATCATCGGAATGGATGGAGTCGCCAACATAGAAGACTATGACCAGTACGGCAACCCGATGAGGGAAGATGACGACGACGATGAAGCATATGTCAAAAGAAGAATGAAGACTACATTACCTATGAAAGATCGTACTCCATGGAAAAGGAAAAGTCACAACAAGGGCCTAAATTATTCGGAAACGAACAAAAAAGGAAAGAAGCTAATCACTAAGAAACGCCCTCGACGCTGAGAAACTAAATGTGTGTTGTAATATATATATGTATCTATTTTGTATACTTGCACTTTAACCGCATTATCGATCGGTCAAATTATATATTTCCGCTATTGAATATACATTATATGAATTGTATCGGTCGTTGTTCAGGAAAAAAATTAAAAAGGAAATGAAAAGAGGGAAAAAAATGCCAGAAATATCAGTAGCGCACTCTAACAGGGCCCGCAACTGCTACACCTAGCAGTAGCGCGCGCTGACAGGGCCCGCTACTGCTATTTTTTACTTAAACCGGTCGGGCGGGTTCTTCTTTTCATTCCCGGCCTCTATCTCTCCATCTCTCCCTCTCGAACTCCTCCCCGGCCGCCGTCGTCGTCGCCGCGCCTCCCCGCCCTCGTCGCCGCGCCTCCGCGGCCCCGCCTCCGTATCCAGGTAAACAAGCCTCATCTCCCTCTCGAACTCCTCCCCGGCCGCCGTCGTCGTCTCCGCGCCCCTTTCTCCCCACTGCGAGTAGCGCGCCATGCACGCGAGGTGCTCGATGAAATGCCTCAACCATATCTTATCTTAACTGTTAGCTTAGTATTATATCTGTTATCTGCATTGTTCTTTGCAGCATTGTTAGCTTAGCTTAGTATGCTAGCATTGTTCTTATATCTGTTATCTGCATTGTTAGCTTAGCTTAGTATGCTAGCATTGTTCTTTTGTCTAGAGGGGATATTGTGTACGAATTTTCTTCCTTTTCCCATATGCAGGGATCCGAGGGGCCTATGTTTTGCCGGAATGTTGATTTATTTCCGTTCCGGCAAATTTCAGGTTCCCGATATGTCCACTTTTTAGCAAAGGTCATGCCGAATTTACCGTGAATTTCGACATGACTTGTGCTACAAAGTATGACATATCGAGTGCCCGGTATTTGATAGGACGGTATTTAGTCATTTTTTATAGTTTGAGAATTAAACTTGGAGACTAAATATATCGTAGGAAACATGTCGACCAACGACGAAGCCGGTGCAGATGAAGATTTTGACTACCAGCAGCATGAACACGCCTTCCTCGACCATATGTCTTCTCAGCTACGAGACAAAGGTCCAAATGCCGCTAGTGCGACGGACGCCGAAATCGAGTCCGACAGCACTTCTGATGGCACCGATGGCACTGACACCGGCGGCGCTGAAGCCGCTAATGAACCAGCAAATAAGAAGAAGGAGAGGGTACGAAAACCAAACAAGCTCGGCACCGACAAACTGCTAGTGACAGAGGTGCCTCCTAGAAAATTCGAGCCAATAGCGCCGGCGGAAGCTCGCAAGTGCTACGGCAACCAAATCGGATGCATCCTATGGGAAACCGCGAGCATCAACGACTATGACTTGAGGAGTATACCAAATATGGAACATTTACTCCTTACGAAGCTGCACAACAGATTCAAGTTCCCGGATCGGGATGAGAGCAAAAATCCGTGGGATGATGATGCCATGACTGACATAAACGCCGCCTCCATGGTCAAGTTCAGCAACGCATTGTCCGCGTGGAAAGTGAGGGTGAAATGATTGATTGAGAAGAACAAACCTTTGTCCAAGATTTTTGCGGAGATTCCATCACTTACGGAAGCTGAGTTCTTAAAATTCAAGGACACTTGCGCTACCGACGAAGCCAAGCTTAGGTCCGCGAAATTCAAGGGGCAGAAAAGGAACACGGGGAAACACCGCCTCGGAAGCCGTGGTTACATTGGAAAAAGTCCCATATGGGACAAGGAGGACGCGGAACGTGAAGCCAAGGGGATCCCAGACCCCTTGGCGGAGTTCACCGACCCGCAGGAGTATGACTTCATCAGGGCCCGCTACTTGTGGGACTCGAAGAAAAAGGTTTGGTCCACGGACGCGCCCATGAGGGAATTGATGAGATTACTGGTAATATTTTTTTCCACCTTATATTAGCTTCTCATCAAGTCAGAATACACGTTGTAGTAACATTTGTAAATGGTCCACGTTTCTTTCGCAGAAAGAGCAACACAAGCTTGATGCCGAAAGCGACTCATCGTCTCAGTCGTCGATGAGGCCCAAGTGGGACACCCATCTCAACCGGGCCTTGAACATAATGAAGGGCCTCCCTTTGGACACTCGGACGCAGCATGGACGTGTGCACGGCGTCGGAGACGGTGCCCAGAGGAAGCACTACTACCACGAGGACCCTGAGGCTAAAAGGCAGAGAAGGAAGTTTAGTCAGGTCAACATCGACGAGAAGGTGAAGCTTGCGGTTGAGAAAAAAGCAGCTGAGACCGAACACGCGACCAAACAAGAGATGATCAACTCGGCAGTCAATGCAGCTTTAGCTCCCTGTAGAGGTGAGTTCGCAGCTTCGGTTTCATCCTTGATCCCGGCTGTTATCGAGTGGACGAAGCAAAATCCGGACAAAACGGCAGCGGATTTTCCCCGTACTAGCTTCGTCGGGAGCAACTCGGTGAACATCGCACCAGCAACGCCTGCTCTCGCATCCGGACATGCTCCATTAGCCGCTCATAGCAGCCCGTCCTCTGTCTCTGGCGTGCTAGGAAGGCCTTCGCCTTTGGCTGAGCTCGACGCCCTCACGGTAATAACGCGTCACACCAATATATATATAATATATCCCTTTTTCGTTGCCTTTTGGATGTCTGACGCCGTAGACATGTTTTCGCAGGCCGAGAGAACCCCATGCAACTTACTATACAGGATCAATGGCCAGACGGTGGATGTGGGAAAGGCAATGATAATAAATCCCACGGATCGGATGATCCACACCATGCAGATGCCGAGAATGACGTGGTGCCATCAAGACCTGAGGGCATTGACGATAGTAATGGCCTGGAAGACCACACTTAAAGCATACCCTGTCTGAATTGTTGGGAGTGGGATTACTTGGTTGCACACCATCATTCCGGGGTGGAATAATGTGTTGGGGTGGATGGCATATATTGGAGGTTGGTCTCTGCAGAAAGTTTTGAGGTATGGCTCTGGTTGGAATCCAAATTCGGCGTTTCTGAGGGGCTGAACTTGAAGAAGAAGCAAGCTCAAGGGCATGCTTGCGAGACTCCTCGAAAATTTCATTGCCATGCTCAGCTCTGAAGGATCTGTTGACTAAATCCTCAAAGGTGGAAAATTCAATGAGGTTGAGATCATGACGAAGGATGGGGCTAAGTCCCTTACGGAACCTTGCCTGCTTTCTTGCATCGGTGGTGATCTCATCTTGAGCATACCAAGAAAGATGGTTGAACTCTCTCACATACTCATGGATGGACATCTCTCCTTGAGTCAGGTTGCAGAACTCTTCCTTCTTGCGCTCCATCAACTCATCCAAAATGTGGTACCCTCGAAAGGAAACACAGAACTCCTGCCAAGTCACTACGTGATCATCTGGTTGCATAGCAACATAGTTCTCCCACCATTGAAGAGCAGCACCTTCCAGGAAGTATACCGAGAAAATAACTCGGTCATCAGGAGCAACATGTGCAGTGTCAAGCTTACGCTCGATGGAACGGAGCCAATCATCAGCTTCAAGGGGCTCAGAAGAACATCGGAATACCGGTGGCTTGAGGAGGATGAAGTCCTGAATGCTGACCACCACATTACGCTGACGAGCGGTATTCTGCTCGATGAGCTCTAGAAGGCGTGTTTGATCACGTTGATTCTTCTCAGCTTCCATCATGATTTCCGCCGCAGAAGGCAGTGGTAGAGGTTCATCATCATTTCGATTCCGAACACGGTCTCGATTCCGACGAACAGCACTACGAGTTCCACCTGACATCCTGTGTGATAAAAATCAACAATCAGAACAGGTTGAATGATGGATTCAAGGATAACAAGACATGATGAAGGTGGAAAGATTATAATGCGAAGGCAAAGATCCACAGAAACACGGGATAAATCCGGCAGCATAACGGCTACACCGGGATGGAAAATGAAACAACCTTGAAGAGATTGGACAGAACTTCCTCAAGGAACTCAACAACACGAAGACTCTGGACGACCACAACTGTCCTACGGCTACAAGGAGGCAAACAACAAGATGTTCTAGTAAAGACATAGATGAGCCTAGTCCTATCATCCCGTAGAAAAGATAAGGGTGACCCAAAACTCAGATCGATGAGGTAAGGAGAAAAAGAAGCCTTACGTTGTTCCCTTATACCCAGTAACTATATAACTATAGAGTGCTAGACTCGACTTCGACCAAGGGTTTGATAAGCCTACAGACAGTCCTGCTCTGATACCAAGTCTGTCGGGACCCGGGGTTAGCGTATGTAATTCCAGTCACGATGCAATCACATGGAGAGCCGAGAACCGTACCCACTTGTCTAAGCAGACAAGGCCAAGCACAGAACGTTCTCGGTAAGCATCGAACGTGAGGGGCATCCCATTCAGGCCGGATGATCAACTGAGATGGGTCCTCAACGTCCGCTCACAAGTGTAAATGCTTATGGGTGGTGAATCCCATATTCATAGACAAGTCGCCTCAACCATGTTGTCGATTGAATCCTAACTCTTACATAGACTTACTCCAGCCCGATCACTTAGTCGGGGTCTAGGGCGGGCTCGATCATACAACAAAGTGTGCACGTGACAGAGTCACGAGCAATCGCATCGCGATGCCCCAAGCTGCGCACATCTAAGGGCCACTTGGTGTATAAAGGACCGCCAGCCAGATCACAACTAAGGTCTCGAAAACCCATACTAAGACATGCATGTTATAATCATACACACATCACACATGTCTAGTATGAACAGCAGGTATCATCACATAACTCTACAAAGTACTCTTTATTGATATAAACATAGAGCATACAAAGATCATACAACGGAAGCAAATTAGGTCTGAGTACAGACAAGATTAACAAATGGCTTAGAGAAGCCTTGTACAACAAACATGCCCTTCCACGAGGGACCAGACTGCTGTCTGGAACTATACTACGAAGGTCAACGTCGAGCTTCAGGTCGGTGACTCCATCGGGGTCTGGTTTCTCATCTAAACCATAGAATAAGCAAACGTGAGTACAAAGTTGTACTCAGCAAGACTTACATCAGAACTATACTACTCATGCTCAAGTATCAAGGTAAAGGAGGTGGGGTATCATCATGCAGAAGTGCCAGCTTTGACTTGGCTAGTCCTGTACTACGAGTACCAGACTTGGGGTAAGAAGCGTACACGAGTCCACTACCAAGTCTCCAACCAAATACACCACTATGGTTACTTCCTCGACTTCCCCACGAGGAAACCCACCATAGCACTCACACTTATCTTGCGGATTTTATAAGTATCCATTCAAGTTGTCTAATAATCAGGTACAGGTTCCAAGTAGTACTTAACCGCGGACGCGGCTATTCGAAAAGTTTTGTTAACCTTGCAAGGGTGTAACTACACACACATGACCATCGGTTACCGCCAGGTCTCGCCACCGTTCAAGAGGTGACAGCGAGGATGTTCACCACGACACTTCGCTCACAACCGGTCTATTCCAGGAGTCGACTATCTGAGTTGCCTCCGCTCGAGAGTCCGGCCGGATCAACGAAACGGCTCAAACAATGTAAGTGACCGAGACGCCACCTCTGGCAGATGGTTTTCCTTCCTCACAGGTGCACCCACATATCTATATGATGCAACCATTCCTTCATTCTTTTTCTATACAGATGTCAAATGGAAAGCCCGAACTAATGTGACTCCTGGACGTCGACACGGATCAAGATACTAGGCCGAGAGGGGTCAGTGAGCCCAATGTGTGGTTGTACTCTTTGTCTTGGATTACCATACAAGAACTCGGTACTTAAGGCGGTGTTCAACGAGACAACCCACTGTGTACTCCTACACATCCTCTCATCGTTCACCTTGTATTAGGGTGGATTCACCAACACAGTTTCACTTTCATCAACACCATGTTCACTATCATCCCGACTCACATCAAAAGCAACCTCATTGTACCACTTAGCATGCGATAAGCATTAACAGTTGCAGGGGCCACATGATATCAAACAACTCCTATGTCAGCTAGGATTGTGGTTTGCTTACTACTGTGACAAGATGATAGGTCATGCATCGGATATGGGTTCAACTATGCGGTAGAATCGATACAAGGTGATCTCCTAAACATGCATAAGCGAGACTGAGAGGGAATTGGGATTTTATAGACATGATCAATGGGGTTTGCTTGCCTTGCTGACGACACACGGGGTTTAACGGTGGTCTTCTTCTCCGGGGGTGATCACCGTCTCGGAAAAGCTGGTACCGGAAACAATCCTCAACAAGGGGGGACAACTTCGGAAGTAAAATGCGCAAGCACATGATATTGTTGTGACATGAAGTAAAGGGTACTGATTTGTGGAAAATTCAATTTAATTCAAATTCAAACTCCAAATTCAAATTCAAATTAAGCCATATGCACATTTGCTACTGTTTCCCCATTTTAAAATGCTCAAACATAAAAACAAATTGCATATTCTTAATCCTTGTATTTTTCTGATAATTTTTCATATATTATATGTCCAATTTGGAGTTAAAATGAATTTTCTATGAATTATTGAAGTTTTGGGTATTTTCTGTAATTTCTGTAATTTCTGAATTATTTTAAAACTCTGGAAATTGGTTTACTGCGTCATTATGACGTGTGGCTGACGTGAAGGGGGGTCTGACCTGTGGGCCACACATGTAAGTGGGAGAGGGGTTTAAACCCTGTTAGTTTAACTAACAGAGGGTTATTAGGGCTGGGGGGGCCCCACCTGTCATGGACTCTGGAAGGGGGTTAGTGGGTGAATTTGGGGGTTAAGTGCCCGGCGGCTTAACGTCGGCGGCTCTGGACACGGCGGCACTCGCCGGAACTTCGCCGGAATGCGATTCCGGGCACGAGAAGGGTAAAGGAGGGAACGGGAGGGTGTCTCGTCGTCGTCCGCATCTCGTGATGCCAGCAGGGGGTCACGGGGAGCTTCAGGGCCACGGCTACGACGACGTTTGCGGCGGCCGGAGCTGCCGTGGTGGTCGTCGTCGACAGAGAGCACGGGGGAGAGCGAGACATGGGTGAAAACGAGCGGAAGCTCACCCCAAACGTGATGGCGCAGTCGACGGGCCCGAGGAGAGCTCGAGGACGACGAATTTGGCGATGAGGTCCACGGCGGCCGGCGAAACTCAGAGAAGACGACGTCGGTTCTTGGGCTCCTAGCGCTCGATTGAAGGTGCAGGGCGAGGAAGTCGTCGGTGCTGAATCCTTTGGACACCAAGGTGCGACGAGGGACGGCCGTTGGCCACGTCGGGCACGGCGGCGCGCTCCGGCAGGCGCTCGGGAACTCACGAGATCTCGCCAGAGAAGAAGGTGGGGGATGCAGAGATGGGGGGGAATGGCTGCGGAGCTTCGAGGGGGTTCCCCTGGCGAGGAGATGAGGAAGGGGAGCGCCTAGATGGCTTGGCAGCTGCGGCATGCTCGCCACGGCGGCGAGTTGCCTGCTCTGGCGTAGGCGGGGAAGACGACAAGGGCGGAGTCTAGTGGGCTGGGCCGGCTGGGGGCTTCAGTTGGGCCAGAATGGCCAGGGGGTTCTCTTTTCTATTCCTTCTTCTTTTCTTTTCTGTTATTTGTTTTTCTGTGCTAAAACAATTATCTAGGCATTTTATAAAATACCCAAAACTTTTATGTGGCCTTAGAATATGAGTAGCTAGCCACTCATAACTTTTGGGCATTTTTTAAATTCAAATAATTTGAATTTCAACTCAAATAGGGGTTTATTTAATTTTCCAAGGCATTGTCTGAAATTTAGAAAATTCCATGAGCATGGGATTGATCCCAAACCACTTTTAAAATGACCAGCATCATTTCTAGGAATTTTCCAAATACTCAAATGATTTTTGGAAAAAGATTTTTATCTGGCCATTTATTTAAGTTCTCAGGGCTTTTCTTTTCCCCATTTTTGGATTTCATTTGAATTTTTACATGATGCAAAGGGTCAAACAAGCCCTAGGACTTACCCTAGTTGGGGTTCTGACAATCCAGGATATCCACTTTATGCGGTGTGTGTGCCTCCGGGCATGGGCTACGTCGACACGGCGCCTGCGGAAGTGTTCTTCCTGCGGGTTGATCACATCTTTGAGATGTTCCTCACTAGGCGGCTCGATTTTCCGATCGTCCGCCTTTTTGCGCTCCATATGAGCTTTGTCATCAAAAGAGAGGAAATCTCGCAAATCGCGGTGGAAGATCCATACTACATGCATGAGTGCTTCTTGTCGCTCGGTGACTATGAACTTAAAACTGCTAGGGAGTACATCGAAAATTTCATGCTGATGAATAAGGAGAAGGAAATGGTTCTCGTGCCTTATCATCCAATGTAAGTCATTGCCCGATTGCCTTTACATTTCAATCATTCCTTTGCTCATATGGAGGCTAGCTAATTTGAGGTGCATTTATTTTGTGCAGCGAGGGCCACGCCGTCCTTATCGTTCTTTTCCCGCGAGTCTCCCATGCCGTGTATTTCGACACGTCTAGGAACTTCAAAAGGAAGGACTACACCAAAGTAATGAGTCTTCTGGATTTCGCTCTCCAGGGCTTCGGCATGAGGGGTGGCCACATCGAGAAAAAGTCACGAAGGAAGGGCGCGCCGTGTTTCTCGCATAAAACCAACTTCTGCAGTATCCATCAACCGGAAGGAAGTACAAATGATGGATACTATGTCATCCGTCTCATGATGGAGTTCAGAAAGGATCAACAACGTCTTCGCATGGCAAGCAAAGATGACAATCATATCATGATATGGGCAAAAAACTTAGCTGAACCGGATTATAAAGTAAGAGATGACTTCTTTCGCATCCTGAAGGATATTGCAACCATCATCATGAAAGAAGTCGTCGACAAGAAGGGGATGTTCTACCACGACCAAATATCGCGAGCTGATGTTAAAACTCGCGTAGGAATGCAGCTTTTGGACATTATGCCGTTCAATAAGCTAGGGTGCGTCCTCCCAGATATGGATGGATGGAAGTTCTAGTGTATTGACTATGCCGATGATGATGTCTCGGTTGAATTTATACTTTTGGAAGCGATATGAAACCTTTGTGATGTAATTTAATGGTCATGTTGAACTACTTGCGTAACGCTTGCTAGCTAGTGAATTAGTTGGGGTACCATGAACAACGTGTGTATATTATATTATGTATGTTACTTTATGTTGCATCTATTCACTAACTTTTTGTCTTCGTGTTGCTCAAGTATATTATGTTGTGTACTATTGTTGAATTCCTATGATGAATATGCATCTCTAATAGGTACATAGATCATCGATGGAGAAGAAGTGCTATGCCGTGTACATAGGGAAGGTTCCAGGAGTGTACGATGAGTGGCCAGAGTGTCAGGCCCAAGTGCACCGGTTCCCGGGCGGCAGCCAAAGAGGGTTCAATACCAGAGAGGAAGCGGAAGCTAGTTACTTGATATTTACGCTAGCGCGAGAGGAAGATCGGAGGCGGCGCTTCATGAGCTACTACATAATTCCACTCTTCCTCATAGTGACCGCTCTTCTAGTATATATCATAGTTTAGATGGATGATGAAACTTGCTTGTAGTCGCATGTATTTAAGATATTGTGAAAACTTCTATCGCTATTTTAGAGATGACATGATGAGAGACATCATTTGTGTTGGATATGAGAGATCATGATGATATATATATGGTCATCAGATTATTGTATGTGTATGATATGATGAGATTTGTACTCTGTAGAAAACCTGTGTATGTGTATGAGACTATATTGTATAATACCTGTACAAATACAGATAAAATACGAGGGGAAAACGAAACAGAAAATGAAAAAAAAATACCATAGCTCCTGTTACATGTACGCGCTACTGGTATTAGTAGTAGCGGGTTCTAAGGGGGGCGCTACTGGTGTAGTAGTAGCGGGTGCGTACGCGCACTACTGCTACAAGTTAGCTGTAGCGTGCTAGCAGTAGCGGGTGGGGGGGCTCTACTGATGAGCCTAAAAGGGGCGCTACTACTAGCATTTATCCTAGTAGTGTGGCCCCCCTCCGCTTGTTTGGTGATTCCGGAAGCTTCCGGGTCGGTCTGATTTTTCCGGATTTTTTGGAGCACTTTTAATGGCCGGAAAACCTGAAATACAAAAACAACAGAAAATTGCAACTGGCATCTGGGTTCACTGGGTTAATAGATTAGTCCAAATATGCTCAAAAGTGTATGAAAGTTCAAGCAAATCATGGCAAAGTCACACAAAACATGCATGGAGCAAGCAGAAATTATAGATACATTTGGAACGTATCAACATCCCCAAGCTTAATTCCTGCTCGTCCTCGAGTAGGTAAATGATAACAAGCATAATTTCTGTGGTGACATGCCACACAACCATATAAGGACTTTTAAATAAAGCAATTAAAGCAGGCAATTCAATGCAAGTCTTAACAAGCAAGAGTCTATATTAGCATTGACACAAGCAACAAAAGAACAAAAGGTGCAAGAGCTCTCGCTGTCCGTGACTCGAATGTCTCCAGATGGTGTTTGCGTGCAAGAAGGGGACTGGGAAAAAGAGAGAAAAAGGTTGTTGAGAACAACTATCTATTAAAGTTTCACACTTGGTCTCCTTTGGATTCTTATCTTGAATTGTCCCCAGACCACTAGCCTGGTACAAGTCAAACTGATCCACTCCCTTTCGATATTTTGAGGACTCATGCAATGGATGAGCGTGAGCAAGAAAGTTGACACCTAAAAGGCGAAACAGAAAGAAGGTGGAGGAGGAAGACAAAAAGGTGTGAAAGGCTCACATCAATGAGGACAATCATAGGCGAGAGAAGGCCATATGATAGATATGATGTGAGGAGTAGGGATTGCCATGCAACGGATGCACATGTGAGCTAAAAGCTCTCCAAGGGAACAAGTGGGGGTGCATCTAACTTGCTTGCTCAAGAAGACCTAGAGCTCGTTTTGAGGAGGCTCATCATTGGAATATACAAGCCAAGTTCTATAGTGTGAAGGTCCCCACATAGCTATATGCATGATGATGATCTCTGTGGAGTACAAGGGATAGAGGATGAAGTACTAGTGTGGATCTCTCAAAAATGAATAGTAGTGTGCCCCTTCTCTCTTTTTATTTTTCTTTTTCTCTTTTTTCTATTTTTTTGTATTTTTTTGGTGGCCTCAATGGCTCTTTCTATTTAACTCTCATTTGTCCTCTTTGGGATCTTTTGATTTTGTCCTCTTTGGGATATTTTCCTCACTTTAGGGGCAACACTCTGTATTTTACAAGAATATAGGAGATCTTTCACACTTTACAAAGGTACTCACATAAAGAAGATATAACTATC
Organism: Bromus sterilis; assembly: GCA_950022295.1. Classification (NCBI taxonomy): domain Eukaryota; kingdom Viridiplantae; phylum Streptophyta; class Magnoliopsida; order Poales; family Poaceae; genus Bromus; species Bromus sterilis. The sequence continues at coordinate 396,575,650 of OX465596.1, forward strand.
ATGATGCAAATGTATGCCTCTGCCAGGATGGCAGGATATGCAATGATACTAGCGCGTCATGTAGCAATGATTAGGGCAAGGTCCAACTAGCATGCGGCTCATCGATCAAGCAAGTAGCATGTATGACATGAGGATCAAGTCATGAGAAGGTGGATGTTGCATGGCAATGTATCTCGGAAAGGCTATGGAAATGCCTTGTAGGTAGGTATGGTGGCTATTTTGAGGAAAGATATAAGGAGGCTTATGATGACAGAGCGTATCGTGCCAAGGGTTTGGATGCACCGGCAAAGTACACGCCAACTCTCAAGGTGAGAAAGGGCAATGCATGGTACCGAAGAGGCTAGAAAAAGTATAGGTGGGTGGAAGTGTCAACTTTCGAATACTAACATTAGTCCGAAGAACTCATGCACTTATTATCGGTAACTCTCAATCTAATCAGGAGGTTCACAAAGAGACAAGTACCCCGAGGAGGAGTGTATGGGGGTTTGGTTATCCTTGCGCATCCTCGAGTCATGGTACGTGAGTGTACTCTAATATTCGAACCCTCCAGAGGTTAGTGATCCATCTAGTAGCTAGAGTTATCAACAGGGGTTTGTGGTTTTCGAAAAACACACGGATTACCCAAAATACGACATCTATCACTAATAGGCTCAAGCTCTTGACACCAAAAGTCCAAACATTACTCTAGTCAATACCTCAAAACTATTGCAAGTTACTACTACAAAGAGAATAGCAACTTCAACTACCTACTTCTAGTCAAGACACAAAACTCAGTGCAACAGGCAAATTCTCTAACAAGATAAAACATGCAACCTATAGAAATTTCAACCTAAAACAAAAGAAAAGCTCTAGAAAAACTAAAGCACTACAACTAAACAGAGCAGCAGCTAAGAAAAGAAAAAAACAACTCACAGCTAAAAGAATAAGCATGAAAATCCTATGAGGAGTTCTAGTTCAAGCGGAGCGTGTATCTCTCCCACACAAAAGAGTAAGCTGGGGTTAACTTGTTACTACAGAAAACAAAGCAAAAACAAACCTAGAAAAGTAAAGAGCGAGACACTCCAAGCATAGCACACAACGCATGAAGTGATAAAAATATAGTGCAACGAGGGACGAACTGATAATTGTTGATGAATAAGGGGATGCACGGGGGCATCCCCAAGCTTAGACTCTTGAGTCTCCTTGAATATTTATTGGGGGTGCACATGGACATCCCCAAGCTTGAGCGTTTGACACTCCAGGATCTTCTTTCATCATCTTCCATCGCGCACTTGAAAACTCCCTTCATACATAACTCGTTGTAGACCGATTAGAGAGGTTAGTACCCTACTAAAATAATTTTCTCTACTGGAAAAAAGGATAAACTTGAAGATCTACTGTTTATCAAGATTGCCAAAAAGTTTTTGCAAATAAAAAGAAAGCTTTAGATTTGCAAAACGATGAAAAGGCAAAACAGGACAAAATCTGTGAAAAACAGACCAGCAGGTAAAAACGAATTTTTTAGTGGTACTTCTGCAACTCAAATAAAAAAACTCAGAACATACAAAAGTTTCGTAATTGTATAGAGCACGCTGTGTACAAAATTCATCTCAAAAAGATGAACTGACATTTTTCTCTGATTTTTCTAGTCCCGAGGACAGAATCTGTTTTCTGGACAGCATGTCACAACTTTCACTTCCCTTGTCGTATGAGGCTAAACTTGGCACAAAGCTTGAAAAGTAAATATACAATGATGTTGCTACAGTATTAACAATCATCAAGACCACTAAAAACAGAAGAAAAGAAAAAAGAAAAAACCTAAATTCGTTGCGGGCTGCCTCCCGAAAGCGCTTCTTTAGAGCCATTAGCTAGGCTTAAAGCAAAAGATCAAAGTTCTCCAAAATCATCGGAAGGTTCACCAAGGATCTCAAAAGGGTTTTCAATAAGCTCATCCTTTTTCTTCCGAGGGAAAAGGTACGTACCTTTTGCTTTACCACGCAAACGTATTTGTCCTTTACCTATATCAATGAAGCCTTTAATGGCTCGGAGGAAGTCCCTTCCAAGCACTATATTTCCTCGATTGGCCTTCATGATGAAGAAGTCAATCTCCACACTTAGTTTAAGAAACATGACCTGGACATCTTTCAATATTCCTTGGATCTCAGAAATATCACCATTAGAATGTTCCTGGAATGATGGGAATTTGTCCATGCTTGCAAGGTACAAAGAATCATAAATAAAGCTTGGCATTATAGAAACTGCAGATCCAATGTCACAAAAAGCAAGGAAGTTTTGATTAGAGATAACAACCCTAACAAAAGGCTCCCAGTCATTTTCTATTTCCAAAATCTCCTCTCTAGGAGGATTTAGTTTTTCTACTCCTTTAAAGTCTAGAGCATAAAGTCTCTTCTCAATAGTAGCAATTCTGTCCACAACAATATCAAGACCATCATAAACAAAATAACTAGATAAACCATGTATAATTTCAAGAGCTCTAGCTTCATCACACTCTAGAAAGTCTCCTTCGGATATAAGATCAAGAGAGTGCTTACACCACTTAAAAAGGCCAAAGTAAAAATTTCTAAGAACAATTCTTATAGGTAACCAAGGCATATTTTCCTTATGTGCTTCAGAAATTCTGTCCCATGCCTTCTTCATATTCTCCCCGTTCCTTTGGTGGAAATCCAAGACCTCGGATTCCCTCATAGTACCAACTCCTAACATACTTGACCACACAAGAAAGGTAACAGGTATTTTTGGTATTTTTGATAAGGGACACAAAAGTAAAAACTGAAACGTAAACTAACAAGACTAAAAAGCAAAGATAAAAGATAGTGTGCAACTCCCCGATCTAGTAGACTGGAGTACCCGGCAACGGCGCCAGAAATTGCTTGTTGGCGCGAGAGTTGACGGGTGTAGTTTGTTTGCTTCCTCGGGCAATCAGCGCCAGAAATTGCTTGACACAGTGTGGCAACTCTCCTCGTTGGTTACCCCAAGTGGAAGGTGAGATGCAGTGTAGCAGCAAGTTTCCCTTAGCAAAGATGCTAAGGTTGAGTATCGAACCAGTAGGACTCCAAGAGATACAAGTAGGTGTCACGGCGCTTGACGTGGACCTGCACACAGATACAAAAAAATTTCTCCCAACGAGTACAGAGGAGTTGTCAATTCCTCCGGCCTTGCTGTTTACAAAGGATCAATGCAACAGATAAAAGTGGAACTGAAAGTAAAGACTGAAAGTAAACTAAGGGTGTAAACAATGATGTGAAGATGGACCGGGGTCCCGTGATTTTCACTAGTGATGTCTCTCTCCCAAAAGATGATAAAAGTGCTAGCGAGGTAAACAAATCACAGCTGGGCAATTGACAGAATTATGAAGGCACCGCAATGCTAACTATGCTGCAAAGAAAGGAAGGGCTCAAAAGCAATGGGCAAGTACGCCAAGGTAAGTAGACCGAAATCCAACTGCATCTACTACGAATCATCCACCTTGAGATATCTATCCAGAACATCTCGCTGGTATTAAGTTCCGAATCCCACCCAACGTGTAAACTCAAAGCAACAGACAACTTCATTAAAAGAACTATGCGTAAAGTAAACAATCCTTGCACCCGCGGGTACAAGCACCTTTGTTTTATCCCTGGTGGCAACAACACATCCCCTAGTCTCATGTTTATGTCACTCAAGCTAGACATCAGGGGGCTGAACCCACAATCAGGCATAACGCTCCCTCTTGGAGTTGCAAGCAAACTACTTGGCCAAAGCAAAATACTGCAACGGAGAACATGCAAGAATTTACTCAAGAACAAAATATAAAAGAGAAGAACCAAATATATTACTCATGACAATCTGAACATAGTCTCATAATCCATCAGATCCCAGCAAACTCAGCATAGCAACAGCAGAAATTACAAAAGTGCCTCGATCATGTGAGGCAGCTCACGAGGTCTCGAAAGTGGAAGCACAAAGAGGGGAGAGGTACATCACATAGCTACTGATCAAGGACCCATGGTCCAAGGGGGACTACTCACGGTACATCCGGGAGGCGTCCATGGCTATGGATGGTCTCCCGGAGGGGGTTCCTCCTCCCGGCAGGGTGTCGGGGCAGCTTCTCCAGGCAGCCCCGAGCTTGAAAACAGCGGCGGCGGTACAGAGGCAGTTCGCGGAAAATAGATCGATATTAGGGGTTTCCACCCTCGAGGGACAAATATAGGTGGAGGGGGGCATCGAGGGGACCCACAGGGCAGCCAGGAGGCCCCCTGGCACGGCCTAGGGTGGGACCGCGCCAGGGACCCTTCTGGAGTCCCTGTGGTGGCCCCCATCCACTGCTTTGGTGATTCCGGAAGCTTCCGGGTCGCTGATTTGTTATCTGATTTTTTCGGATTTTTTGGAGCACTTTTAATGGCCGGAAAAACTGAAATACAAAAACAGCGGAAAACAGCAAATGGCAGCTGGGTGCACTGGGTTAATAGATTAGTCCAAATATGCTCAAAAGTGTATGAAAGTTCAAGAAAATCATGGCAAAGTCACACAAAACATGCATGGAGCAAGCATAAATTATAGATACGTTTGGGACGTATCAATAGTGGGAAAACCTGAAATACAAAAACAGCAGAAAACAGGAACTAGCACTGGGGTGCACTGAGTTAATAGGTTAGTCCAAATATGATCAAAAGTGCATGGAAGTGCATCAATATCATAGCAATATCACACAAAAGAAGTATGGAGCAAGCAGAAATTATAGATACGTTTTGGACGTATCACAAGCACATAACGCTCTCGGAAAGCATCGAACGTGAGGGGCATCCCATCTAGGCCGGATGATCAACTGCGATGGGTCCTCATCGTCCGCACACAAGTCTAAATGACATGGGTGGTGAACTCCCATACTCATAGACAAGTCGCCTGAACCATACTATAGATTGTATTCTAACGTTCATAGAACAAAGTGTGCGACGTGACAGAGTCACGAGCAATCGCATCGTGATGCCCCAAGCTGCGCACATCTAAGAGCCACTTGGTGTATAAAAGACCGCCAGCTAGGTCACAACCAAGATCTCGAAAACCCACACTAAGACATGCACGTTATAAACATACACGCAGCATACATGTCCAGTGTGAACAACATGTATCATTACAATTCTCTACAACGTGTACATCTTTATTTAACTCTCACAGAGTACACAAAGAGATCACAATACTGTGCTCCAACATTACATCAAACATGCGGAAGCAAAGTATGTCTGGGTACAGACAAGTTTAACAAATGGCTTAAGAAGCCTTATTTAAACACAAGCTCTCCACGAGGGAACCAGAACTCTGCCTGGGACTACACTAGCTTGATCAGTCGTCAAGCACCAAGAAGAAGCCACCATCGGGGTCAGTGGATTCATCTAAAATATAGAATAAGCAAACGTGTGAGTACAAAGACGTACTCAACAAGACTTACATAGGATCTATACTACTCATGCTCAAGTGTCAAGGCAAAGGGAGGTGGGGTTTCAATGCAGAAGTGCCAGCTTTGACTTGGCTAGTCCTGTACTACGAATACCAGAATGAGGTAAGGAGCGTACACGAGTCCAAGTATCAAGTCTCCAATCAATACACCACTATGGATCCTTCCTCGACTTTCCACGAGAAAGCAAACCATAGCACTCACGCTTATCTTGGAAATATTAGAGTAACCGTTCAAGTTGTCTATGATCAAGTAAAGGTATCCAAGTAGTCCATAACCGCGGACACGACTATTCGAATAGTTCATTAACCCTGCAGGGGTGTACTGCTACACACACGCACGCATCAGTTACCGCCTGGGAGTGGACCCTTCAAGAGAGTACCGGCGAGGATGTTGCCACGACACTTCACTCACAGCACCATCTCTAGTCCTAGGGAGTCGCCTATTTGAGTTTGGACTACAATCGGAATCCGGCCGATTTTTTCGATGCGGACTCAAATGTTGCGAGACTGCCATCAAGCTCAACTCGATCATGATCACTTGATTCAACGAGCCCACAACCTACGTCCACCACTTACCTTGATGCACCTGCTTGAGATCGTTAAAGTTTGAACTACTTGCGACTCCTGGACTTGGTCCGGGGTGAGGTACTAGGCAGAGAGGGGTCAGTGAGCCCAATTTGTGGTCGTACTTTTAGTCTTGGATAACAACACAAGAACTCAGGCTTAAGGCGGTATTCAAAGAGACAACCCACTATGTACTCCTATACAGCCTCTCATCGTTCACCTTGTTTAATTCAAATTCACCAACACGCCACCACCATCATTCACATGATCACTACCATACCAACTCACATCAAAGTAACCTCATTGTAAACTGTAAGCATGCAATAAGCTGTAACAGTTGCAGGGGTCACATGATCAACATTCAACTCCTAGATCTGCTAGGATTGTGGTTTGCATATTACTGTGACAAAATGATAGGTCATGCAAAGGAATGGGTTCAACTAGCGGTAGTACGTATCATGGTGACATCCTAAACATGCATAAGCGAGAATGAGAGGGGACAGGGATTTTATCGACATGATCAAAGAGGGGGTGCTTGCCTTGCTGACGATCACGATGTAACACTCTTTTGACGTGAGGTTGAACTCGTCTCCGAGATCAACTCCTACCGGAAAGAAGCAAACAACGAAGCACTGAAAGTAGCACACATTCGATAAATTACAATGCACAAGAAATATGGCATGATACGATGATAAACATGGGTGTGTTGTGCTTCTTATGTCCATGTGAAGTGTATTGCATTGCATTGGTTCAAGTTAGAAGGATCATAGTAATTTATTTGATTTAATACAACAGAGCCAAATAGCAAAATGATACTGATCCCTCATTGTAAACAATTCAAACATGGATGAAAGTTTTATATTTGGTTACAGAATTTAATTCTGATCATTTTTCATATAAAAATCATTTCAATTGGAGTTACGGTTTAAAAGATATTCAATTTCAAAGTTTTGAATATTTTCTGGATTTTCTGGATTTTATTTAAATTTTTAAGCTTTACTGCGTCGTGGTGACGTCAGGCTGACGTGGGGGGGGGCTGACTGGTGGGCAAGGGTTGTCAGTGACTGGGGGGTTAAATAGCCTCTGTTTAAAATTAAACTCTGTTTAATTAGTGGCCTGGGCCCACTGTCATAGACTCGGGGGGGAGGGGATTAGCTGTGTGATTAGGGCCTAATGGCTGGCTTGACGCTGGCGGCTCTGTGCGAGGCGGCGCTCTGCCGGAGTTGCGCTGCAGGCCACGGGAGGGGCAGAGGAGGGCACCAGGGGTGCCTCTCACTCGCGCGCGTCGCGTGGAGCATGCCGGGGACCTCGGGGTGGCCTGTAGCCATGGCGGCGACGAAACCCGCGGCGGCCGGGTTCTGTACACGGCGGGGAACGGAGAATAGGGGTCAGGGAGGAGCGCTGCGAGGGGGAAAACGAAGGTGAGGCTCACCGGAGCGCGAAGGGGAGCACGGCGAGGTCGGGGAGGTGCTGGCGGTGGAGAATTTGACCATGGCGCCCAGCGGGCAGCAGAGGACGCCGACGATGATGGCGTCACCTAGGGGCTGTCTCGGCTCGATTCCAGGCGCGGTTCGATGAAGAAGACGTCGGGGAAGATTCTGGACATGGCGGCGGAGCTTCTCGTCGTCGTTGGCCACGTCTGCGCACGACGGCGAGCTCGGGAGGCGCTCGGGTGCTCTTGGGGTTGCGCAAAATCGAGAGAGGGAAAAAGGGGAAGACGGCTCTAGGAGGGTGAATATATGAGGGCGGCGTCAAGACGTCTCCAGGCGCAGGGATAAGCTTGGGGAGGAAAGCAGGAGGTGGCGCCGGCCATGGCATGCAGGGCACAGAGCTCTATGCTTGCTGGGCCAGAAGCCAGTTGGGCCTGAGGTAAGTGGGTAGGTTTCTTCTCTCTCTCTCTCTCTTCTGTTTTCTTTTTAATTTCTTTTCTGTTTTTTGTTTTGATTTGATTTGTAAACCAAACCATTTTATAAAATTCTAAAAAAATTATGTCAGCTAATGAGACATATATAACTCACCTCACAAAGTTTTAGAATTATTGGAATTATTATTAATTAATTCCAATGGCAAATACATTATTTATTTAATTTCCAAGGGCATTTTGGACTTTTTAGAATTCCATGGGCATGGAGTGGGACCCACTTCACATGAAATGTGATCATGCCCATTTATGAGACTTTTCAGAAAGTTCAAATCATGTTTGGAAAAGGATTTTTGTCTGACCTTTTATTAAAATATTTTGGGGCTTTTCTGCTTCCCCAATTCTTTTTCTTTTGCAAAAATTTTTATGATGCAAAAATGCAACATAGGTTAAACTCAAACCTAGGTTAGGGTTTTGACTTCATGCCCCCTGATGACTAGCTTGAGTGACAGAAACATGAGTCTAGGGGATGTGTTGTCGCCACAAGGGGGAAAACAACGGTGCTCTTTACCGCGGTTGCAAGGATTCTTTACTTTACACAAAGTTCTTTTAATGCAGTTGTCTGTTGCTTTGGGTTTACACTTTGAGTGGGGCTCGCAACTTAATAGCTGCGAGATGTTCTGGATAGATATCTCAAGCTAGATGATTAGTAGTAGATGCAGTTGGATTTCGGTCTACTTATTTTGGCGTACTGTCCATGCTTTTGAGCCTCTTCCTTTCTTTGTAGCATAGTTAGCATTGCGGTGCGTTTTTAATCCTGTCAATTGCCCAGCTGTGATTTGTTTACCTTGCATAGAAGTCTTATCGTCTTTTGGGAGAGAAACATCACTAGTGAACATCATGCGATCCTGGTCCATATTGTCATCACTGTTTCCACGCTCAGTTATTTCCTCCTTTTAATTTCTAGTTGCAGTCACTATTATCCTTTATCCCTTGCGTTTGATCCTTTGTAAACAACAAGGCCGGAGAGATTGATAACCTCTCTGAAATTCGTTGGGAGCAAAGTTATTTGTGTCGTGTGCAGGTCCAGCTTAAGGAAGCAACTTTTGTCTAAAACGGTGCCATTGTTTCCTTGCCACCTACTTGTCGCTTTCGGAGTCCTACGGGAGACACTCTAAACCTTGACATATTTTCCAAGGGAAATTTGCTGCTATCCTACATCCCAGCTTCCACTTGGGGTAACCAACGAAGGGCAAGAAGCTATTATCATCTCTCGCACATCACCGCCGCGCTCCGAAGATCGGGAGCGCCAGAAGACCTCTTCCCGACACCCTGCCGGAGGGAGGATTGACCTTCGGGAGCCTCTCCACCACCATGGTCGCCTCCTGGATGTTCCGTGAGTAGTCCCCCTTGGACCATAGGTCCATGATCATTAGCGATGTGATTTATTCTCTCCACCCTTGTTCTTCAATGTTTAGACCTTGTGAGCTGCCCTACATGATCAAGGTACCTTGTGAGCTTTTTATTGCTTGGCAAGTAGTAGATAGTAACTCCAAGAGGGAGCGTTATGCATGATTGTGGGTTTATGCCCCCCCCCGATGTCTAGCTTAAGTGACAGAAACATGAGACTAGGGGATGTGCTATTGCCATCAGGGAGAAAACAACGGTGCTTGTAACCGCGGTTGAAAGAATTGTTTACCTTACGCATAGATTGTTAATACAATTGTCTGTTGCTTTGAGTTTACACTTTGGGTGGGCCTCACAACTTAATACCAATGAGATGTTCTGGATAGATATCTCAAGGTGGATGATTAGTGAGTAGATGCAGATGGATTTAGGTCTACTTGTCTTGGCGTACTGCCAATACTTTTGAGCACTCTTACTTTCAAGTAGCATAATTAGCATTGCGATGCGTTTATAATTTTTTCAATTGCCCAGTTGTAATTTTTTCACCCAGCTTAATTGTTTATCGTCTTTTGGGAGAGAGACATCACTAGTGAACATCACGGGACCCCGATCCATATTTCCACCACTGTTTACACCTCTACTATTTACCGCTTTATTTTCTTTAGTTGCAATTATCAACAATGAAAAAAATAGCGCGCTATTTCGCGGTTATTAGCGCGCTATAGCTTAACTTGAGGGGCTACGCTAAATTTAGCTAAAAGTTACCGCTACAGCGCTAATGCCGTTTTTAACGCGCTAAATCGCACTAAACTTGGTAGCACGCTATTTTTTATAGCACGATATTTAAAACCTTGTGTCCATCTGGTGGTTCTTCTAGTTCATCTGAAGATTATGCCAATGATCCTGATTAAAAGCATAATACAATTTGTCTTTTATAATTTATTACTTTGTTGTGCGTGGATTTAAGCCTCATATTTGCATTTGTGCCATGAATTTGGCCTTGACATTTGGACAAATTTTTAATGTTGAACTTGAAAATCCTAAAATCCTTAACATTTGGGTTAGTTCTCACCATTTTTTTCATCACGCTATTTTAAATGTAACTTCGCTATATCCCGCTATATCTTCTGGAGCTTCTGGAAAAGGGTCACGCTATTTTTGATAGAACGCTATTTAAAACCTTGATTATCACTATCATTATCTCTTGCGTTTGATCCTTTGTAAACGGCAAGGCCGGAGGGATTGACAACCCTCTGTACTCGTTGGGAGCAAAGTTATTTATTTCTATGTGCAGATCCACGTCAACTATCGCGTCATCAAGTAATTTCTGGCGCCGTTGACACCTACTTGTCGATCCTTGGAGTCCTCCTGGATTCGATAAACCTTACAGTCCTCGTGTAAGGAAAATAAGCCGCTATCTACATCTCTACCTTCCACTTGGGGTAACCAACAAGGAGCAGTACTTCAGTGCCATCACCACGTCATCCCAGGGTCGCGCCCCACCTAGCCTAAGACAAACTCGCCTCCGCCAAACCACCAAAACACTCCAGAGGTCCCTTAGTCCGGTAGACGTCCAAAGCGAGGCCCCAAGAGGCACAACGACACAAGAGTGCCACCCACGCCCAATCCCGCGAGGGATCAAGGGTTTCCCCCGGAGAACCCGGGCGAAGGATCAAGAACACCGCTTCTACGACAACTTCAAGAACGATGCGACGCCCACAGGCGTCACCGTCGTCAGACCCGACCAGCCGCCAGGACAAGGCTTTCGCCTAGCAATAAGTCCCGAACCTAACGCCCACCCATCCAAGATCCGGCCTTGCTCTTTGTTGTTCGACGGCAGCGATCCACGAGGCATAATGAGTGAGGGGGTGACGGGGATGTACCCCGGAAAATACCATGGTCAGGGACCCTGGATTAGTCATGAGAAGCACAGGTTGGACGATAAGCTCGTCGGCTAAAAGGAGGATACGTTCCTGCTCGATATTATTGATTGGAGATGGCGATTACAAGGGAGCCGAGGCTAGTGCGCACAAGGCTAGGTTACAGATTGTGTATTGCTTGATCTCGACGTCTCCCCTCCTAGCCCTTATATACTAGGCTAGGTCTCGGGGAGTCCGTCCTGATTACAGATGAGGTTTCCTAACCATGATCTTATTCCGTACGACAAGTTTGCACCTTCCTTATGACTCGCGGACTCCTACGTCGGTGCCACTAGTGGGCCAAGGCTGGTCCCAGGCGGCATCTTCGTGGGCCTTCTTGTTGGAAATATGCCCTAGAGGCAATAATAAAATGTTATTATATATATATTTCCACGTTCGTAATTAATGTTTATATTTCTGTGCTATAATTGCAATGACCCTGACTGTAAGATTCAGAAGAAAACTCATTTGCATGTGTGGAAATGTAAACACCAAGAGTTCCTGGTTTAGCCTCTAAGACCAGCTCATGTGCTAACTGATGATTACGTTTTCTTAATCATGGACATTGTTCTTGTAACAAGGATGTCAGTAGCAATGGGAACATATTGTTAGAAGAACAATGATGTTGAACCGACCCCAGTATTGAATGATATACTTAGAGATCACATCGTAACAACGTTATAAGTCATATCATGAAATGTTATCATATACGTAATTCCTTAGACCATGAGAGTATCGAGTTGCTTCACACAGGAAGACATGCTTTGGTTCTTAGATGAATCCTCCCGTAAATGGGAAGTAGTAAAATAAGTTCTGGGTATGTCAGATGGTGTGGCTAGTGACTGTGATAGTTCAAGAATGGGATTTGCTCCTTCACGATGAAGAATATATTCACTTCGGGCCCACTCGGTATGAAGGTATCCATTATAGTCTGGCCAGACGCATTGTGATTCAGTCACAGGGATACCGGAATACGATAACGAGAAAAGGGACAAACGAGCAAAGAGGATAACAAGTGGCTTGTGTTCAAGAAGTTGTTACACATGGGTGCCAAACATCTCTCCTCTAACTTTGTCATATATCACGAAGCAAAGGGAATGGTACATGAATAAACATAATGGTTCACTCGAAGTTTCTTCGTGTATGTGCGGGAGTCAACATGGGTGTCCATGGCTCCGCTGTTGATTATTGGCTATTGACGAAAGGCTGTTGACCTATGTCCGGATGATGTTCTGAGTCATGTCCGCATTATACCGAACCTATTGGGTCACACACTTAACGAGCAGTAGTCTGTTAGAATACTAGAATGGTAGAAGGTTTAGTGGAAGCAAAGCAGAATAGTTCATACGGGTACCGGAAGTAGTTCCGGGGAATTATGAAATAGTTCATAAGGGCACCAAAAGTAGTTTTGGGTATTTAAGGATATGTCCGGATCACTCTGGAGTAGTCCCAGGTGGTTCCGGAACATATGAAAATGCTAATGGGAAAGTTTACGATCAACCGGAATAGTTTCGGTGATCGGTGGACAGCTTAAACAATATGTTGTGTTCACCGGACATAATAACCTTTGCCCGGATGGCTCCGAAACCCATTTAGATGGCTCCGGCACATTCGTTAGAGGTTCCGGAAGGTATTGGAAGTGCTCCAAAAGTGTCCGGAATGTCCCGAAACAGTCCCGGTAGGTCCCGGAAGGTCCTGGAAGCTTCTAGAAGGTTCCGGAAGGTTCCGGGCAGTACCACCCACTGCCCTGCGCCTCTGGCCTTGGGGGGCAAGCCACCTAGGCTGCCCTGGCCGGCCAGGTGGTGGGGGCGCACCAAAAAGGGGTGGGAGATCCTCCAGGTGGGATTTCCAAATACCATTATGGAAGGTTTCCGGTGGGAAGGTATGTGTAGGTTTGGAAGGCTTGGGAGTCCAAGTTGGACTCCCAAACCTCCTTGAGCTGCGCCCTAGGCCCCTTGTCCACCTATATAAGGTGAGCCAAGGGTGGGGGAAGACACACACAATCAATCCCCAAGGCCTATGCGCCACCCTCCCTCCTCTGAACCCCGTTGCTCCACTTTTAGACCCCGGTTTAGACGCTGTTCTAGATCGGAATCCGTTAGGGTTTTCTCCCTCTAGTTTTCTCGGTGGCGTTCATCTCTGGACGGCGGAGCTCTGCTGGATTGCTGCTACGGGATGTGTGGATACTAATGGAGGGGTCGTACCTTCGACCCTTCTTCGAGGAGCTTGTTCATGGAACTTGTCCGTGGGACTAGATCGCGGGACTTGTTCGTGGGATTGATCGAGGGACTGTTCGTGGGAGAACTTGCGAGATCTACTTCCACTACGTCCACGAGCTTCACCAACTCTACTTCCGCTACATCGGTTGGTGAGCCATGACCTAAAACCTTGTATGCAATCTTCTTGGATGATCTTGGGTTCTTGATTCGTAGGCCGAAATTTTTTGTTTTCTACTACGTTTCCCACCACTTCTGACTTCTGGTACACCGGGTAGGCTCATCCATAGGAGTCGTGGGGTCACCCCCTCGTCAGTAGCCCCCGAGTGCCTGGGGGACTCGAAGAGGCGCAGGGACTCGAATCCACTCTAGCGTCATTTTGATGTATGCACGGTTCAACCGCGGGTCCCTGGAAGTCTGGGGCCATGACAAAACCTGTTTCGAGGGATTCAAAGCTGAAAGGGCCCAAGGTGTCGACTGATCAATCCTTGGTGAATTTCACTAGTGGAAAAAACCGCAATAGCCCAATCAAACCCATGTCCCTCGACATGAGCTTGGAACACTGGTGTCTAGCAAAAGTCATGCCGCTGCAGGTCTTACAGTGATCAGTTGCCGCCAGTAAAGTTCGTAGCCTAGGCGCGTCCGCCCGGCTTTTTCTATCATGCATGCGCATGGAAAACGTTGGGAGTGAAATCGCTCTTCGGCAAGTCCTAGCCCGGCTGATCTTCGCAGCGGGGTCTTACCTACACGCTAAGCTTGCGTGGCATCTGGGCATAGTGTATCGTGTTCCAGGAACATGTATTTTTATTGAGGCGCGGAGCCTAGTAGATAATGCACCCACTTGGAATAAACAATCAAGTGGGCGGTTTTAGCGGTCACTCGTGGAGCTTCTCCGAGTGCTCGGGTGTAGAGGGATATTTTCTCGGGAGTTCGTCGAGTGCTTGAGTATATAGAGTTTTGCGAGTAATCACTCGAATATCGCTTTTGCTCTCGGGGTGAGGGAGCACCCGATACTCCAGGACCGCTCGATCTGGCGAGTGCAGGTCTGCTCATCTTGCGTCATGGTGAGGGAGCACCCGAAACTCTCATGGGTGCGAGTAATCACTCGAGCACGTTTTTACTTCTGGGTGAGGGAGCACCCGAAAACTCTCATGGATGGATACGCTCCCGATGAGAGTTAGATATATTTGAAAAATGTATTTAAACTATGCAAAAAATGGTGCTTGCAAGCTGCCTCTTCTGCTGATTACCTCTTGAATTTACCTCTTGTTTGGTGAAGATAACTATCTCCTTGTTGGAGGACCGTCAGAAGATGTTCTGGCTGCTAACCGTCATGTCTGCATGACCAGTCATAATTATGGCTTTTGGTGGCGTGCTGCAGCCTCCTGTTGAGTTATTGATGCGCGCATTGAAATCGCGCGAGATTTGACGCGTCCAGCACACTGTGCCGCCCGTGTGAAGGCATCTTTGCCTCGGAATTTGACTCGCCCGGCGTGTTTGGTGTTTGATTTAATGGCTCCCGTCGTCTGAGCTTCTATGTGGGGTTTGTGCTATAAATAGGCCCCTCTTTTTCTTCTAGCAGCGATATTCGTCCTCTTCTCGTCTTGCTTCTCTTTCTCATCCTCTTCTCATGGCACCCAAGCGTGGAGCTGGTATGACTAGCCGTGGTCGTGATCGCCGCGGCCGTGGTGGTCGTACTCCGCGCTCTTCTCGCGGTGGTCGTCATGGTGGTCGTGCTTCGTCTTCAGGGGTGCGCTCGATCTCCTTCTTATGTTAAGTTGGAGATCGATAGTTCCCACTTGATTTTTCTTGGCTTTGGCTGGAAATCCTTTGCTCGTCGGTTGAACCTGTGTGATGGTGACATTCCTTGTTGCCGTTTTGATGGTAAAGACACTCTTGTCATCCGCGCTTTTGACCCAAGCGACAACCGCATGGATCCGTACTGGCCGAGACATCCAGTGATGGTTCTGATAGGTCGAGGAGTCCTTCGTCTGTGTCTTCAACTGCTTCCTCCTCCGGTGACTCTTCGGGTGCTGATGCGGAGCCGTCTTCAACTGCTTCCCCCTCCGGTTCTGAAGAGGATCTCGACGTCAAACCACCAGTCAAGCGGGCGCGCCAGGCGACCTTGTAGAACTGGAGGTGGCAGCGTCATCTTCACCGGCAGCTCGAGTGGAGCTTTAGAAGAAGCTGGTGGAGCAGGAGAAGAAGCTGGTGGAGCATCGTCTTCAACTGTTCTGCAAATAAGTCGAGCTTCACCTTTTGTTATGTCATTGACATCATGAGCATGCTGCTTCGACTCTTCCTTTGTCTGTGATGATGCTCGCTGTCTTGGTGCTAAGCATCCCAGCATGGGCACTCATGTAGAAGTCATAATTCCTTGGTTGACTGATGATGTAGGCTTATTTGTGCCTTTTGTAACTAGGTTAGTTCTCCATGTAATGAGGATTGCCCTCGAGCAATCAGAGCTACCTTCTATCCAATGTACTATTGAATCTTTTGTACTAAGAATGATCTTCGGGCCCTTGTAATGTGAACTATGCTTGAGTCTTTGTAATGGAATCTGTATTCGAGTCCTTTGCAAACGAGAGTTGTCTTCGAGTCCTTGGCGATCGAAAGTTGTCTTCAAGTCCATTATAACTTCGCTTTGTGGGTTCTATCGGGTGCGCGACAGCGCTTCCGATGGGAGTAGCCCCCGAGGCTACGTTTGAGTCGAAGAGTCGAACGTAGGCTGAGATCTGTTTCCTTTGTCATTCTTCCATTATTTCATGTCTTTTATCGGGTGCGCGACAGCGCTCCCGATGGGAGTAGCCCCGAGTCTTTAGATGATCGTTGGCGATTGGGTGGAGACTTAAATATTTGTCTGCGTCCTGCGCTCCGTCCATATTTCTTCGGAGCACAGGGTGTTCCATCTAGTTGTAGCCGTGTCTTTCCCTTTGATTCCGGACAGAGTTCAAAATGTTGCGCTTGTCGATGGGTTTTTGCTTGGTCCCTTTTGAGCTTTGGACTGCATGAGCTACGACGATGTCTCTCGGGAGGAGATTTTGCAACCGAGCCCCCGGGTGCTTTTGAGAAAGATCGCGATTGCGACGATAGCGTCTCTCAGGGGGTATTTGTGCTCGAGCCCCCGAGTGCTTTTGTGAGAGGTCGCGATTGCGATGATAGCGTCTCTCGGGGGGAGTTTTTGTGCTCGAGCCCCCGAGTGCTTTTGTCGATTGCGACGATAGCGTCTCTCGGGGGGAGTCTTTGTGCTCGAGCCCCCGAGTGCTTTGGTAATAGATCGCAATTGCGATGATAGCGTCTCTCGGGGGGAGTTTTTGTGCTCTAGCCCCCGAGTGGTTTGGTAAGAGATCGCGATTGCGACGATAGCATCTATCGGGGGGAGTTTTTGTGCTCAAGTCCCCGAGTGCTTTGGTAAGAGATCGCGATTGCGACGATAGCTTCTCTCGGGGGGAGTTTCTGTGCTCGAGCCCCCGAGTGCTTTTGTGATAGATCGCCATTGCGATGATAGCGTCTCTCGGGGGGAGTTTCTGTGCTCGAGCCCCCGAGTGCTTTTGTGATAGATCGCCATTGCGATGATAGCGTCTCTCGGGGGGAGTTTTTGTGCTCAAGCCCCCGAGTGCTTTGGTAAGAGATCGCGATTGCGACGATAGCGTCTCTCGGGGGGAGTTTTTGTGCTCGAGCCCCCGAGTGCTTTGTTGTGGTAGGATTTGGGCAACATCATTTTATTGCATCGAAGGTTTACATGAGCTGCCAGATGAGCATGACTGGTGGAGACTATGGGTAGAACAGGCGTAGGTTCGCTACGTTCCATGGATTTCCCACGTCCTCGTCAGTCTTCGGGTTCTTCAGTCTATAGGCGCCTCCTCCTATGACTTCTGTGATTATGAACGGTCCTTCCCATTAGGGGGGCTCGCTTGTGAACTTTCTCTTGTATGAGCCGTAGGACAAGGTCACCTTTATTGAAGGTTCTGGTGCGCAGGCGACTGCTTTGGTAAGTGCGCAGTTTTTCCTGGTATCCCTCTGACTTTTCTAGGGCTGTGTCCCTTGCTTCGTCTGTTGTGTCTTTGTCATCTTGCAGCACTTCTTCTGCTTCCTCTTCTTCGTACCCTGAGATCCGGGGTGCCCCAAATTTGAGTTCATGTGGTAGCACCGCCTCCGACCCGTACATCATAAAGAAAGGTGTGTACTGGGTTGCAGTATTCGGGGTGGTGCGTAGGCTGCATAGTACGGCAGGGAGCTATTCTACCCAGTTGCCCGCGGCCTGCTCGAGTGGTGCGAGGAGCCGCTTTTTGAGTCCTCCGCATACTAGGCTGTTTTCTTTTTCCACCTGGCCATTGGATTGTGGGTGTGCGACTGATGCATAGTTGATTTTGATGCCCAGTTCTTCGCAGAAGTTCTGGAATTCTTCTGCTGTGAAGTTTGTGCCATTGTCCGTGATGATGTTGTGTGGCACCCCGAACCTAAAGATGATTGATTTGATGAAGTTCACCGCCGTGAGGGCTATGGAGCTGGTGATGGGCACTGCTTCGATCCAGTTGGTGAACTTGTCAACTGTTACTAGCATGTGAGTTCTTCCTCCCTTTGATGATTTCTTCAGTGGGCCCACCATGTCGAGTCCCCAGGTGGCGAAGGGCCATGATAGTGGTATGGTCTTGAGTTCTGAGGCTGGGGCATGCGGCCTGCTGGAAATTTTTTGACAGGAGATGCAGCGTCGTACAATGTCCTCTGCGTTCCTCATGGTTGTTGGCCAGTAAAGTCCTGTTCTAAAGGCTTTCGCCACGAGTGCTCGACTGCAGACATGGTGCCCGCAGGTTCCTTCATGGATCTCCCGTAGTAGGGTCTTGCCGTCTTCCTCATCTATGCATTTGTGTAGGACCTGAGAAACGCTGCGCTTGTAGAGCTGTCCGTTGATTACTGTGAATGTTTTGGAGCGCCGACTAATGCGTTTGGCTTCTGCGACGTCCTGCGGTAGGATGTCGTCGATTAGGAACCTATGGAGTGGCTCTCTCCAAGATTGGTCCTCTGGTGCGGGTGGCTCTGGCTCCTCGTCTATGTTGTGGGCTTCTTCATTAACTACTGGGTCTGCGGCTGCTACTTGTACTGGTTCTACTGTGTTGTCATCCTTCGTGTCTGCTTCTGGTCCGAGTTCTTTGATTGTTGCGATGGTCTCGTCTATATAGGCCTGAATGTTTCCACCGATCCGGTTTCTCATGTGTGATTGCGCCATTCTCTGGTGTATTGCTCCTGCGTTGCTTAAGCCAAAGGGAATTTTCGGGTGTCCTACTTTTCCTGAGTCCGTCGGGTGTACTTGGTGTTTTACCGCGTCGTCGTCGATCTTGGAGTCCCGTCCATGCTCTTTTCACTCGCTTCTGACTTCTAGTGGGAAGGTGCTTTTATCTGTCGCCGTGACTGTTTCTGTGAGTTCTCGCTCGGCTGCGAAGGTGTCAGAGACTTTTTGGAAATCGCGGTCACATTTGTCTGACTTGATGAATCTCCCGTTGACTGTGATGACGTCCGCGGATCCTGGCATCTTGAGTTTAAGGTAGGCCTTGTGCGGAATCGCCATGAATTGTGCGAACGCTGGACGCCCCAATATGGCGTGGTACTGTGATTGCCAATCGAGTACTTCAAACTCGAGGGTGCGTCTTGCGAAATTGCGTCTGTTGCCGAAGACGACTTCGAGCTCGATTAATCCAAGGGAAGTAGCTGCTTCTCCTGGGACTACTCCGTATAACACGGTGCTTGATTTCTTCCATACTGATCGAGGGATCAGCATCTTGCGCAAGGTGCTGACGAAGATTATGTTCATGCTGCTGCCTCCGTCCATGAAGATTTTGTCCATGTCGTACCCTCCGATTTGAGCGTCGAGGACCAGGGGCGCGTGCCCTGGCCTTAGGACTGCAGGCGGGTGGTCGCTCCGCGAGAACGTGATGCCGGTTTCTGCGTCGTCTAGCTGGTAGACTTCGACTGCGTTAAGATTCTTAGCTGCTCTAGCCTGCAGGGTGTAGGCGTCCTGTTGGGCTTGCGATACCTTGCCTTCTTGGATCGTGTACACTTGTCCTTGAGTGGGCGAGTGCTCGGCTCGTCGGGCGCGCTTGGCTTCTTGCTGTTTTTAATCCTTGAGGCCGTCGGCGAGTTCATTGAACATGCGATAGTCTCCCAGAGTGTGCCTCGATCTGATGTTTCCCCAGTTGTCTTCTAAGCAGTGGATCGTGCATGGTCCTTCTAGTTGTTCCCTGACGGTGAGCTTGCCCGATCCGGAGTGCCATTTCCTCCTTGAGATTCGGAAGAATAGCGTGTGGCCCGCTGGGTGCTCGTGAGCTCGCGGGTCGACTTCGATCCATGCACTTAGATTCTGGTTCCTTATGAGATTGGCGAATTCATTTGGCCTTCGATCTGGGTCGTAGTATTCGCCGGTCCGAGTCTCCGAGTCGCTATCTTGGCGGGTGGTGGCTGTCCGCGCGGCGGCGGGTCATCGAGTGGTCGGCGATCGTGCGGCTGTATAGTTCGACTCGTCGGGTGGAGTCGCTCCGTAGGATCCTCGCGCCTGCCTTCTGGGTCGTCGATTTCTTCCTTGTTGGCGATGGTCTTGGCGGTCGCTGATCTCGAGCTCGGAGTCAGTGTCTTGTTGTGCGGCGGGTGCCCGGGTAGCGGTGGGTCGTTGAGTGGCCGGCAGGTCCTCTTCTTCATGTTGGAGTTCGTCGATCGGGGTCTCCGTGTAGAACCCTCGCGCCTTTCTTTTGGACCGTCGAGTTCTCCTTCACTGGCCGTGGGCTCGGTTGCCTCCGTAGTATTGGTCTTGGCACGGCTGCTGGCCGAGCGATCTTGTCGGGGCGGCAGAGATGTTCACCGTGATCTTGAGTTCCTCGGGTAGATTGCATCTGGTTCTTTCCCTTGAGTTATGGCTTGCTGGAGACGGAACCACCGAGATCGTAATTCCAACCTGTGTAGTTCCCACATACGGCGCCAATTGACGGGGATGTACCCCGGCAAATCCCATGGTCAGGGACCCTGGGTTAGTCATGAGAAGCACAGGTTGGACGATAAGCTCGTCGGCTAACAGGAGGATACATTCCTGCTCGATATTATTGATTGGAGATGGCGATTTCAAGGGAGCCGAGGCTAGTGCACACAAGGCTAGGTTACAGATTGTGTATTGCTTGATCTCGACGTCTCCCCTCCTAGCCCTTATATACTAGGCTACGTCTCGGGGAGTCCGTCCTGATTATAGATGAGGTTTCCTAACCATGATCTTATTCCGTACGGCAAGTTTGCACCTTCCTTATGACTCGCGGACTCCTACGTCGGTGCCACTAGTGGGCCAAGGCTGGGCCCAGGCGGCATATTCGTGGGCCTTCTGTCTTCTGGTACACTGGGTAGGCTCATCCATAAGAGTCGTGGGGTCACCCCCTCGTCAGGGGGAGTTTGCGTTCCCCGACGCGGTGGGCAGTGCGGACGATTCGAGGATGAATCCGCTGGCGTCGAGCGCCCCGGGGCTTGGTATTCTCCAGTGCAAATGAATGATCGTGTGCACCGAAGAGACGGGCTGGCTATCGGCTAGGGGTTGAGCATCCTGACTGCGCAAAGGCCAAAGAGCTCATGGCTCGCGTCGTTGATACGTCCCAAACGTATCTATAATTTCTACTTGCTCCATGCATGTTTTGACTGTTATTGCTATATGTTTGCTACACTTTCATATATTTTTATAACATATTTCGGAACTAACCTATTAATGGTTGCAAAAGTGCATAAGTACTTGTTTTTTTCCTTTATGTGTAGGAATTATTTGGATAAAGGAAAAATCACAAAAAGGAGCCTTGTAGGAGTTGGACTCTAACTTTCCCGAAATATGTCCCCACCAGACAGGTTTTAAAGATTGCCTCGGAAACGCTAGAAGACGGGCTCAACCAGAAAACCTTAAAACTACAAAGTTGTATAGAATTTTTTTACGGTGGATTTAGTCATAAAATTCGGCCCAATCGGAGTTCGGATGCTCCCCGGAGCCCCGAAATACCGAAGACGTAATCTGGATGACGGAAATCCGAGAGTCTATATAAAGAGAGGAAACCTAGGTCAAAGGGAACCACGCAGCCGTCTTGAGGGGGGGGGTCCATCTACAAACCAGCACCATCTCCAATGAAGAAGAAGGGAGCCAAGGGCCGCTGCCCCCAAGGGCCGTGGTCGCCGCCGCCGCTGTCTCCTTCACCTCCTCCGGGCCGCACCTCTCCATCAACATCTCTCTCTTTCTCACCATGTCTCTGTGTGAGTAGTTCTCCTCGGGGCTACGGTTTCCACCAATAGCTATGTGGTCAATTTTCTCTCCCATGATGTGATCTTCGTTGTGATCATAGGCTATGTTAATCTAGGGTGATCCCATGATATTTCCCCTTCCTCTATGTATTGGATTGATGTAATCACTTGATCTTATCTAGTATAATCACCGAGAGCATGGTGACAGCGGTCTATTGGACATGGGTTAGAAGAATATTTTCATGAGTGATTTCCTCTTTTGTGTGTTGATTGAAGATTGAGAGTCTCTTGGTGCTTGTCTTTGACTATCCTTTAGATATGTTGTGGTGATTGTGGTACTCTCTTTGGATGGCCGCGGTGACATTGAGAAATCCATAGATGAGAACTACGAACTCTGAGGTGTGCTTTTGTAGCCCTACATAATTCTCGTCCTCTCTTGACCACAAAGGAATTACCTCCGAGTACGTCTCCAATGCATGTTTTAGTGGGAATATCATGTGATTAGACTATATTAATGTTGGTGAGAGTTTTCACTAGTGAAAGTATGAAGTCTAGGCCTTGTTTTCACCATTATTACACCGTTTGTGCTCACTTTTGTCACATGCTTGCTTCATATATTTTTTATTACAGATTTATATTACTTTATTTTGTCACACCTATCACCCATATTTTACCATCTCATCGCCGAACTAGTGCACCTATACAACTCCTAGTTGTATTAGGTGTGTTGGGACACAAGAGACTTCTTGTATCTTAATTGCAGGGTTGCTTGAGAGAGACCATCTTCAACCTCTACTTCCCTGAGTTCGATAAATCTTAGGTCATCCACTTGAGGGAAATTGCTGCTGTCCTACAAACCTCTGCGCTTGGAGGCCCAACATAGTCTACAAAAATAGAAGCGTGCGTAAACATCAGTCGTCAGGGGCGAATCTAAGGGCAAGGCTTCGACAGGCTCGAGCCTGCCCTCGAAAAATCGCGAAAAAACATATTACTAGGCAGCCCACAGCCCAGCTGAACCTGCCCACTAAGCAGCACGAGACTGGTCGCTCAAGACCTTGAGTCCCGTCCTGCAGCCTGGCACCCACCCGGCCAGCCGGACGCCGCCTCCCTGTCCCCATCGGTCGCCGGACACTGCAACCCCGCCACCCCGCCGGTCGCCGGACTCCTCCACCAGTTCACCCTGCTCGCGAGACACCGAATATGGCCTAGACGGTAGCCGACTAGCCGACTAGCCGCTAGAGTGACTGACCCCGGACGCTGCCGGACCTCGCTAGTCGCCACAGCCCCATCCCGCTGGTCACCGGAGTTTCTAGTAGCAATCTGTGAATAATGGAAGTTTCTGAGAATTTTTGAGCTTATTTGGCGAAAAGGTTTGTGAGAAAATGATTTTCTTGCATGACAAATTCAAATTTTAGATGAATTTTTTTTTCAAAAAAATCAAGAAAAATTCAGTATATACTAGTATGTTTCTAGTAGCAATCTGTGAAATTTTTAGCTTATTTGAAGAAAAGGTTTGTAAGATAATGAATTTTTTTCTAAACAGTTTAAAATTTTGGTTCAAGTGAACGTTCATTTTTTCGCCATTAACTTTGAGCCCATCATTCCTTTTCTTTCTGGATTTGCCGCTGCGCGTCGTGGTGTTCATCGCCTGCGCCTGAGCCCTAATCAGCACGGCTGCACTGTATTCTTCGTCACAATCGGACTGCAAGATTTGCTTGGATTCACATCCTGGTACATGCAACGTGCTTGCGCTTGATGAAGGACACAACAATTGCCATTTCCTTGGTCGCCTTCGCCGCCACGGCGGGGTTGGATCTCAGGGCTTTCAAGAAGTAATACATATGCCCCTCGCCCTCCGTCTCGTACAGCACGTTCTCCTTGCCGCCCCACAGGCTGCCCCGGAGCGCCATGACGTACATGCGCGCTCTGACCCTGTCGGTGTCGAGCTCGGCCGCTGTCACCAGCGCCTGTCGGCAGCCGAGCGTGGCCCACTCCTTCGGCGGCATCACGAGCGGGTTGGAGAACGGATGGTCAATCTCGTACCTGCCCGCACAGACGAACCGCCAGAACCTCTCGGTGGTCTCCGTGTAGCCGTCGGTACCTTCCGACGGCACCGGGACCTTGCCCAAGAACACCGGCACCATCCCTTCAATCCGTGCGCCTCCGCGGAGCCCTTCCTTTCCGGCAGGGGCGGACCCAGACAAAACTTTGACTGGGGGCACAACATTTGACTGGGGGCATACCTTCTATAAATTTTCTGAATTTAAAGTCTTTTCTTTCAAAATATGCATAAATACAAAGGAAATTCAAAATTTTGAGTGGGGTCCTAGGCCCCCACTCAGCTCTACTTGGGTCCGCCCCTGCTTTCCGGCCCTCATCACCGCGTTGTGCGCCAGGTTGCCGCCGCCGCTGTCGCCGGCCACGAAGATGCGCGAGGGGTCGCCGTGGTCGGCCAGCCACGGCTCCGTCTCTGGCCCCGTGGAGCCGCAGCTCGCAGCTGCCCAGAGGAGCGCGGCCACGAGTCGTCGAAGGTGGCAGGGAGCGGGTGCTTTGGGGCGAGGCGGTACTCCACCGACACGACCGCGACGCGGGCTGCGGCCACAAGGGCGTTGACGTAGCTGGTGTATCTGTGGGAGAAGGCCGACTAGGCGACATAAGCGCCACCATGAAAGTAGACGAGGACGGGGAGCTTCTAGGTCTTCGGGACGCCATTGGGGAGAAAGAGTCGCGCGACGAGGCCTGTGCCCGCGTCGATGATCACGTCCTTGGAGGTGACGCCGGTGCCGGTGTCGGTGCCGGCCCTCTTCCTTGGAACAGACCATTGGACGCGACCGCTTTTGTACACGCACTACAGGATTGAGGCCATACGCCGAAGGCCGGCCATCGTCGGCGTAGAGCCATAAGCCGGCGGCTTAGGCCTACGCCGACGGCTGCCGTCGGCATATCGCCGTCGGGGAAGATATCCCTCGGGCTAGCCACTCTGGCCGTCGGCGCAGGTTGCTAATACGACGGCTCGCGCTGGCAGTCGGTGTACGCCATGTGGGCGCCACAGAGGTCCTCCGGCCGTTAGGCCTGGTTATCAGCTACGCCGACGGCCTGGCCGTTGGGCTAGACTACCGCAAGGGAGGCCACGCGGCAACGTGTGGAGGCATCTACGTATCGAGCCTACGCCGACGGCCGTTGGCGTAGGCTACCGTCCAGTGAGGCCACGCGGCAGCTCCTAAGCGCATCTAGGTGACGGGCTTACGCCGACGGCCAGGCCGTCAGCGTAGGCTGTGCTATTTCGCATAGGACAAGGCCTACGCCGACGGCCTGGGTACTGTCAAATTTCCTATTTTCTCTGTTTTGCTTCATTTCCTGCATATACAAAATTCTAAATACACAGTATTCATCCACATATCATTATATAGAACATGCCCATCGACAAATAGCATAATAGATAGATAGTATTGATACACATGCACATCGTTTCGATACACGGTATAACAACATCCAAACTTCCAAAAATAAGATAGATAGTATCGATACATAGTACAACAACATCCAAACATCTACAAACGAGACCTCTACACGTCCGGGGTAGCATCATCATCAACTCATCGCATCCGGAGAGGGAGTCGAGCCGGAGACACCCAGGTCTCCGCGCGTGAAGATAGGCGACTGACCGCACGAAGGCGCCGTCGAACCAGCACCGGAAGCAGGTGATCCCGCACCACAATGAACCGGTGTGCTCTCGCGTGAGGCACCACTACCACCGGGGCCAGGGTGCACCTGTGTGACCTCGCGGGACGACGACGGCGAGGAAGCAGCACGACCAAAGGGTCCAGTCCCAGAGGCTCCCGTTCCCTATATGTTTGAGCAATAGTTAGCAACCGCCAAGGCACATGAAAGCGGTAACAAGTGATTGGGCAAGCAAATAACCGGGGTGAAGCCGGTGTAGTAGAAGTTCTGGGCGAACTCTTCCTTCGATACAAACTCTGGCTTAATCCCGGCTCGAGGAGGTCGTGGCGGTATATCGACCGGCACTCCCGTAAGCCGAGCCCTCTCTTGAGCCTGCAAGATAGTTAACATGTCAGGCATTGCACAAAAGTATGAAAAGTGAGACTTGTCATCTTTTGCAAAAAGAAAGGTTGGAACTTACATCTTCTTTTCCCTCTTTCCACGCCTCGTGTACTTCTGCTCTCTGCCTCCACTGGGCAAGCTCCACGAAATAGGCGTCGTTGTGGGCCTTGTAGGCCGCCTCGAAAGCAGCCTACAATTTCAAAAATTGAACCATCTCATCAACTAAGACACTGAGGAAGTAGTATTGTCAGAGAAAGGATGGAAATGAGAGAAACTTACATCATAGCTAGGTTGGGAAGGTCGTCGTCGAGGAGGCGGTGCAGGGTCGTCGGGGTGAGGGTAGCCTTGATCCCTGTGAGGCTCAAAGTGGTACTACGCGGGGTCATCTTATCCATAACGCGCAGACGGCCATGCTCAAGGCCTCCCCCAGACAGGACCAACGCTCTCTCATCGAGATCAACATTAAAGTAATCATAAACACCTTTGGCATAAGAAGACAGGATGTCATTTTCATTAAACTCACATTGGAAAGGAAGGTGTTTACGCTCTGTATTAGAGCAGCAAGTAAAATCATAAATGTGGCATAAACACTCAGCATAGCAATAAGAAACTTGTATTTGATCCCATAAGTGTTTCCCTTTCTGAGATAGGCGGTGCCGCGTATAATGAGCATGCTCATCCAATGATTTTCCATCAACCAAGTCGGTTGGGTTTTTAGCGCGAGCCCAAATTGATCAAAGACGATCCAAGTGAAACATGTCCATCCTACCATATTTGGGTGGTCCCACACCCATGGTGAAGATAGCATCAGTAGGTATTTTTGGTATTTTTGATTAGGGACACAAAAGTAAAAACTGAAAGGTAAACTAACAAGACTAAAAAGCAAAGATAAAAGATAGTGTGCAACTCCCCTATCTTGTAGACTTGAGTCCCCGGCAACGGCGCCAGAAATTTGCTTGATGGCTTCTCGCCCCTCGTTGGTTACCCCAAGTGGAAGGTTTGAGATGCAGTGCAGCAGCAAGTTTCCCTCAGTGAAGATACCTAGGTTATCGAACCAGTAGAACTCAGGAGATACAAGTAGGTGGCAACGTCGCCAGAAATTTCTTCCTGACTAGGGTGTTGTCGTGGACCTGCACACAACAACAAATAACTTTGCTCCCAACGAGTACAGAGGAGTTGTCAATTCCTCCGGCCTTGTCGTTTACAAAGGATCAACGCAAGAGATAAAAGGTGCAAAGGAAAGTAAAAGCTGACAGTAAAGTGAGGGTGTGAACAATAATGTGAAGATGGACCGGGGTCCCGTGATTTTCACTAGTGATGTCTCTCTCCCAAAAGACGATAAAAGTGCTAGCGAGGTAAACAAATCACAGTTGGGCAATTGACAGGATTATGAAGGCACCGCAATGCTAACTATGCTGCAAAGAAAGGAAGGGCTCAAAAGCAATGGGCAGTACGCCAAGGTAAGTAGACCGAAATCCATCTGCATCTACTACGAATCATCCACCTTGAGATATCTATCCAGAACATCTCGCTGGTATTAAGTTGCGAATCCCACCCAAAGTGTAAACTCAAAGCAACAGACAACTGCATTAAAAGAACTTTGCGTAAAGTAAACAATCCTTGCACCCGCAGGTACAAGCACCGTTGTTTTATCCCTGGTGGCAACAGCACATCCCCTAGTCTCATGTTTATGTCACTCAAGCTAGACATCAAGGGGCTGAACCCACAATCGAGCATAACGCTCTCTCTTGAGGTTGCAAATAAAATACTTGGCCAAAGAAAATACCGCAACGGAGAACATGCAGGAATTTAATCAAGAACAAAATATAAAAGAGAAGAACACAATATATTACTCATCACAATCTGAAGATATTCTCATAATCCATCAGATCCCAACAAACTCAGCATAGCAACAGCAGAAATTACATAGATGCCTCGATCATGTGAGGAAGCTCACGAGGACTCGAAAGTGGAAGCACAAAAGGGGGAGAGATTCATTACATAGCTACTGGTCACGGACCCATGGCCCAAGGGGAACTACTCACGGTACATACGGGAGGCGTCCATGGCCATGGATGGTCTCCCAGAGGGGATAGCTTTTCCCGGCAGGGTGCTGGAGCAGCTTCTCCAGGCAGCCCCGATCTTGAAACGGCGGCGGCGGTGGTACAGAGACGAGATCGCGAAAGAGGGATCGATATTAGGGGTTTCCACCCCGAGGGGCAAATATAGGCGAAGGGGGGCATCGAGGGGACCCACGAGGCAGTCAGGAGGGTCCCTGGCGCGGCCCAGGGTGGGGCCGTGCCACCTGCCCTCCTGGCTGCCTGGTGGTGGCCCCCCTTCCCTCTCTTGGTGATTCCGGAAGCTTCTGTTGCGCTGATTTTTTATATATTTTTCCCGGAATTTTTGGAGCACTTTTAATGGCCGAAAAACCTGAAATACAAAAACAGCAGAAAACAGAAACTGGCAACTGGGTGCACTGAGTTAATAGGTTAGTCCAAATAGGTTCAAAAGTGTATGAAAGTTCAAGCAAAACATGGCAAAGTCACACAAAACATGCATGGAGCAAGCAGAAATTATAGATACGTTTGGGACGTATCAACATCCCCAAGCTTAATTCCTACTCGTCCTCGAGTAGGTAAATGATAACAAGCATAATTTCTGTGGTGACATGCCACACAACCAAATAAGGACTTTTAAGTAAAGCAACACTACTAGGGAAAAGCTTATAGGTAGAGGCTTAACAGTAGCGCCCTTTAAAGACAGGCGCTACTGCTAATTAGCAGTAGCGCGCTATATGGACGCTCGCTATTGATATGCTTGTATCAATAGCGCCCTTCCGTTACGCCCGCTGCTGCTAATGTGGACCCAACTTAACCCAGAGGCCCACAAATAGCAGTAGCGCGTGATCTATTGGGTCGCTACTACTAAAAGAATAGCTGTAGCGCCGTAGCGGTACAGGCGCTACTGGTAAGGCGCAGCAGCCACCTTTTCCACCAACCATCCCCCTCCCCCCTCCTCTCTCTCCCTCACTTGCTTCTTCCTCATTCCTTCTCCTACCTCTTGTCCATCTCCATTAATGCATTACACCATCTCCATTAATGCACTACACACCATCTTCATTAATGCAATATCTCTCTCTTTCCTTCTAATTAGCTCCTCCTCCACCACCACATATCATGCATAAATGCATCTAGCTATCTCTCTTTCTCACCTTTGTCTCCTTCCCCTCACTAGCTAGTGCAAGCTTCTCCCAAGTGTGATATTTTAACAAAAGGTATATACTTTCTCTCTCTCTCTCTTAATTAATTACTAGCTAGCTAGGTACGTTGATGCATGAGATGAGATGTGATATGAGAGTTTCCCTATGTTTTGCCGAAATGTCGATTTACTTCCGTTTCGGCGAATTTCGGGCAAACTCTATATGTCCTATTTTTAGGAAGGTCATGCTGAATTTTTGTATGACTTTGATATGCATATGCATGTCGTTATAATCTTTTGTTTGTATAACTCGTAGGCGACCATGAAGGTCTGTGGAAGGATGGTGGATAGATACTTGCGATCCGCAGTGGACGACATGGTTGAAAAAAATGAAAAGGAGATTTTATGTCCTTGTCGAAAATGCAAAGAAGGCGTCTGGTGGACCCCTTTAAGGGTGGACGTTTGAAGGCGCACCTGCTTAGATATGGTTTCATGGATGGCTATACTCGATGGATAACTGAAGATGATGATGACGATATCGACGGTGCAACCAATAACCCCATGGCAGCGGATGAAGAGATGATTGATGGATCCGAAGATGAAGAGGGCACTGGAAATGACGGCGGAGAAGAGGCCGCACATGGTAATGGCGGAGAAGATCAGACCGAACATGACGGAGAAGATGCGGACATGACGGATCCTTCACCGCTACTAAATTCAATCGTGCGGGACCCTCATGTTCGAGACCTGCTTCGCAAGAAGACGACTAGCGACAGAGCTGGTTCTAGAGAGGAGGCCAAGTTGGAGAAACTGGAGGTAGACTCGAAGACTCCATTGTATGATGGTTGCGCTCCTGAGGTGACACGCTTGAGTTTCACGCTCGAACTTCTAAAGATGAAGGCTAAAAACAAATGGAGCGACAAAAGCCTCGATGATCATCTCAAGTATCTAAACAAGACAGTTCTTCGCCCGGGGAACCTTTGTCCTACTAGTATCGATGAGGCCAAGAAGATTGTGTGCCCTCTTGATCTTCCGCACATTAGATACCATGCATGCATCAACAATTGCATCATTTATCGGAACGAGAACACAGAAAAAACCAGTTGTCCGGTGTGCAATGCTGATAGATACAAGAAGGCCGGAAATAAATCTCCTCAGAAAGTTGTATGGTACTTTCCGATCATTCCTCGTCTGTAGCGTTATTGAAGGGAATATGCCCGAGAGGCAATAATAAAGTGGTTATTATCTTATTCCATGTTTATGATAAATGTTTATTTTCATGCTATAATTGTGTTAACCGGAAACGTTAATACATGTGTGTTTAATAAACAAAGAAAAGGTTCCTAGTAATGTCTCTCTTTATACTAGCTTGTTGATTAACGGATGATCAAGGTTTCCTGATCATTGACATTGGATGTCGTTAATAACAAGGTCATATCATTGGAGAATGATGTGATGAACATACACCCACAGTAGTTATAGCAATACGATCATGTCATCAAAGTTTCTATTGCTGTATCAAACTTTCACGAAGTAACCCTAATCCTTAGACCATGAGATCACGTCAATCACTGACACCGGAAGAGTACTTTGATTCCATCAAACGTCACACCGTAACAGGGTGATTATAAAGGTGTCGTTGGGTACTTGGAAAGTGTTAGTTGAGGCTCGTGGATCAAGAGTGGGATTTATCCATCCAGATGACGGAGACATATACTCTGGGCCCTCTCGGTGATATCACATTGACATCGCTTGCAAGCACGTGACTGGCTCACGAGGATGTTATATCACGGAACGAGTAAAGAGTAATTGTCGGTAACGAGATCGAACTAGGTATGGAAGATACCAAATGATCGGATCTCGGACAAGTAAAATATCGCGAGACAAAAGGAATTGGTTACCGAGTAATGGTTCACACGATCACTAGTTCATCGTTGAGTAAGTGGGAGTCATCATGGATCTCCAGATCCCTCTGATGATTATTGATCGGAGAAGAGTCTCTGTCATGTCCATTTTATTCATGAACCGTAGGGTGACACACTTAAGGATTCGTTGACGCGTTTGAGTGGATACGGAACGCCGGAGAATATACTGGACAACACATGGACTGTTTTGATAAAACTGCTGGAATAGTTTCGGTATATCAAAATAGTGCAAGGGGATAATTGTTAATGTGTTCATTGAATGAAGTGTTCATCAATGAAGTACTCATTAAATGAAGTGTTCATTAATTTGAGTGACATTAAACAAGATAATTAAAAGTGTTTTAATGTGATAAACTCTTGGGATTTTGAGTGGAGAATTATGGAAGTTATGGGAATAATGTGTGACCCTTTGTTTTTGTGAGTGGAGAGTCCACCCACATGATGAGGGGAGAGGTGGGGGCACCTCTTGGGGCGTGCTACCCCTTGGGGGCTGCCTCCCCCTCCTATATATAGATGGGTGGAGACCCCTCTACACACTCATTCCTCCATCTCTCATATGCCCTTTGGTTGGCATCTTCCTCCCCTTGCTAGCTGATCCAGTTTCACGAGTACGGTGCTTAGGCGAAGCCCTGCTCAAGATCTTCTCTACCACCACCACCACTATGTTGTAGTGCTGCTGGAGTTCCCGAGGATCCACTACTTCCGCTGCCCAACTGGAGCAAGGGGCGGAGGTCGTCACTGATCTGTACGTGTGACCGACTACGGAGACGCTGCCCGTTCGTGGCGTCAAGTCTTCATCACGACCTTGAGGTCGGCGAGTGTTCGACTACATCACCCACGAGAATAGTTCTCGTTAAAGCTTTTGGTCTTCGAGGGTGAGTCCTTCTCAAACCGTTACAAGTGATCTTCTAGATGTGATCTTGGCTGTTACAACCGTAGGAAATTTTTTGTTTTCTATGCAACGAACCCTTCAGTGGTATCAGAGCCTCGTCTATGCGTAGATGCTTTGTACGGTTAGAACACATAGAGATGTGGGCGTTGATCCTCTAGTTGTTACCCTCTTTTGTGCACTTGTTCATATTGCGGCAATGTTGGATTGAAGCGGCCCTAAGCGCAGATTGTGTGTCACGCTTGACATACGGCTTGTACCGTATAAAGTGGCTTTGGGGGTGTCTGTTTCTCTAACATTAGTGATATGGCATTTGCAACGGAGGTCCCTGGAAAGGGATGAAAAGAAACAACTAGCGAATCAACGTTGTGGTTCTTGTCCGTAGGTAAGATCGGTTCTTTCCTAGGAAGCCTAAAACCACGTAAAATTTGCAAAGATAATTTAGAAGCGTCTAACTTGTTTTTGCAGGGCATGTGATGTGATATGGTCATTGTTACAAAATTGTTGTATGAAATGAGATTTATTGTAAACAACCGGCAGGAGCCATATGGTTGTTTTTTTCCTTTTTAAGGCCTGCGTGCTGTAGATATATCCATGAGATATATTGTAATGGAGAAGGACGACCATGGTGGTGGCGCCATGGACCTTGGTGCCGCGCCGGTGGCATGATGGAGATCATACCAAGACGCACAAGATGGAGATCTAATGCGAGAAGGACCATATCATATCACATTATCCATGCATGTGATGTTTATCCTTTTATGCATCTTATTTTGCTTAGTTACGATCATGATCGCTGCGGTAGCATTATAAGATGATCCCTCTCACTTAATATCAAGATAATTATATGTTCTTCCTTAGTATGCACCGTTAAGAAAGTTCGTCGTTTCGAGACACCACGTGATGATCGGGTGTGATAGACTCTACGTTCGCATACAACGGGTGTTTTCAAGCCTAGCATGTACAGACATGGCCTTGAAACACATGCAAATACTAAGGTTCTACTTGGCGAGCCTAGCATGTACAGACATGGCCTCGGAACATGGACCGAAAGGTTAAGCACGAGTCATATGGATGATATGATGAACCATATTGAGATGCTCGCCATTGCAGCTACACTGCCTCACGTGATGATCGGTCGTGGTGTAGTGAATTTGGTTCGTGTAATCACCAAAGACGACTCGAGGGATGTTGTTTTTCAGTGGGAGTTAGATGAACTCATTTTATCATGCACTAAATCAAAGTGAATTTGCATAGTTCGTTGTAGTCATTGGCATTTGTTTACTACCTTTGCGCTTAGCTATAATTGAGATAATAGAACTATAGAATTCTGGATATTTAACTTTACGGACTGGTACCGTATTGTTTGAGTGTCAATCTAAAGTTTAAAGTCTTATTGCAAACTTTAGCAAACCTTGCTTACTCCATGAAGTTTAATAATGTGTATTAAATCGAGAGTAACAATTCCAGTGTTAGTGTCTAAGTATCACACTTGCCTCCATGATCCTTGATATTCAAATGTTGTTTGTTATTATCAAGGTTATCTAGGAGCTGAAAGGATTGTTTCAGAAACTATCATGTGTGGAAGATATAGCGATATCTGAAACAATTTTTAGTTGCAATGTGATAGAGTAAAATTTAGTGAGAAACATGTTCTCATATTGTATGAGAATTTGTGAAGGTTGGAGACACTATGTGTCCTAATCTCTCAAAAAGGTTTTGGGAACTAATATTGTACTCACAGTTTGTCCCTATGAGCTATGGTAGTTTTGTCATGAAAGTTGTCATGATAGGATGAATGGAAGATGTAGGTAAAATGTTTACTACACTATAAGATTACTAAAGAATGGAATTTGGAAGAACACCAAACATTTGATGACGGTGATCTACATCAAAGTGAGAATCAAAGGGTGTTAGTATTTGACTAACAGACTTTGGATTATGTGTCATATGAATGGTGCCACAAGTGATGTTGATAAATTCTTCTAAAAAGGAAAGGAATTGCTGAAAGAGGATCTAAAAAATATTTTGGCGAAAAAGAAAAAGGAAAAGACTGGAAATGTCCAGCTCGGGTATATAGATGATATACATGTTATGGGTATATTCATTGCTTGTTAAACAGCGTGATTCTTGAGTATTGGATACTGATTGGTTGGTATGAAGTGTCATACGGAACAACGCAATACAAGAGTTGCAATGGCCTGAGTAACTAGCAAATGAATATGGGATGATTCTCATCAAGAACAAAATAAAGTGTTATTGTGTTTATCGTTGGAATTAAACCTAGCCTTCAAGATTTATTTGAATAATTGTTATTCTGTTCTGGTGTTATACGAACAATAGTTGTTCAAATTATCACCATATTCATAGAAGATGGATGAACTCTATAAATCTTGTTGGAGAAATCACATCCATAATAACTGATGCTAAACATGTCGCAAGACAAATGATTATAAGATCACTTATGAGTGACACCACCGTTTGAATCATATTGGAAAGAAACACATGAAGAAACTCCATGGTGATGGAATTTTGGAGTCTTTTGATTTTGAATCAATTGACGGTTGTGAGAAATTTCTAGAGATGATTGAAACACCGTTTAAATCATATTGGAAAGATAACATGAAGAAACTCCATGTTGGTGGAATTTTGGAGTCTTTTGATTTTGAATCAATTGACGCTTGTAAGAATTTCCTAGAAATGATTGAAACTCCGTTCATAGGCAAAGAAGAACGGACGACTAACTTATTGGACATTATACATGTTGATGTGTATAGTTCATTATGTGTAGCCATGTGTGGTGGGTCTTATAACTTCATATACTTTAACCAAGGATTTGGGTGGATATATGTGTATATTTACTTGATAAGGAAGAAGTATGAAATGTTTGAAAATGTTCAAATAAATTTCAAGATGAAGTGAAAATCATTGTAACGAGAAAATAAGAGTTTATGATTGGATCATAAAAGAAGATTTTTGAGTTAAAAGCTTAGCAAATGCCTGAGAGTTTAGGAATCGTTCCAAAACTTGCATTTCCCGAAACACCATAGGAGTATGGAGTGTTCGAGAGATGTAATCAAACCTTGTTTGACATGGTAAGGATCAAAGGTGTTATTTATAAAATTGCCATTATATTTTAAGGATTAAGCTTTAGAGACTACCGCTTTTCACTGAAAAGAGCGCCATCGAGATCCGTTGAAATGACACCATATGAGTTGTGGAATGGGATAAAACCCAATTTGTCTTTTCTTAAATTTTGGTATGCAAGGCATATGTAAAATGTTTACAACCAAAGTCGGATAAAGTACGTCTTTGTAGGTTATCCCAATGTAACCGTTGGTTATTCCTCCATAAAGACAAAAGTGTTTTGTGGCTAAGTGCATCAAGTTTCTTGAGAAGGAATTTTTTGCGAAAAGTTAAGTGGGAGGACAGTAGAACTTCGATTAGGTTGTTGAACCTAAGCTTTATGTGCTAAGTGGCGCAGCGCCGGAAAGTGTCCCGGAAGCGGCCGCAATGCTCTTGGCTCCCGTGTCCCAAAGGTTGTGGTCACGGCGATCTAAGTTCCTATTGAACTGCGTAGTTCGGGTAATCGATCAAATAGAAAGATTTGAGATTGAATCATTGTTATTTGATAATAATGGACCGACTACATGCAAAGAAGCAATGATGGGCCCTGACTCCGTCAAAATGGCTAGAAGCTATAAAATCCGTGATAGTTCCATACACGAGAAACCAAGTTTCTGAACTTGGAAGACCCTCTAGATACCGTGTTTGGATCTATAAAGAAACAGACGTGGATGTTCTCACATCTATGAAATATTCGACATATCGTTAAAATGGTTTACGATTATGTTCAAAGAGTTGGCTATGACAAGATTTGATCTTTCATAACGATATTTAGTCTGGACGGATTATTGTAGCAACCACTACATATGCTAGTTTTGGTATATGGTAGTTGAACAAACGGAACAACGTTCTTCTAATAGAATGGTTACCTAGGACGTGTACAGGACACGGTCCAAAGGGTTCTGTTAATTCAAAGGATGCTAAAATAGCATGCAAATTTCAATGGTTGAAATAAGCATTCGCGGAGTTGGAATCTTCATCATGATGAAATTGTTAAAACGTTTAGTTTCATCAGAGACGGTGAAGATGCTTGCTTTTGCAAGAAATTAAGTGGGAGCGCTAAGACATATTTCTAATACATTATGTAGAAGACATATTGTTGATTGGAAATGATGTATCTTTTATTGACACGGGTGAAGTTTCATTCAAAATTTGATTTTAATGGAAGATTTGGGCAAAACCAGAATATTGGACATCAATGTCTATGCAGATAGATTGAGGTTCTAATATGGTTGTGCCAAAGTACATAGATGAGGTATTGAATGAAGTTCAATATGGAAACGACGAGAAAAGTTCTTGCCGCATGGAAAAGGTTGAAGCGAGATTCAAGTGTTTTGACACTTGGTGAGTGAAACCACATGAATGATTTGATCAATCATGTACACCATGATATGTACAATTCCAGAATGTCCTATGCTCTAAATGTTATGAGCATATACCAGAATGATTCATAAGATGATCATTGGACAATAGTAAAGATATCCTTACGTGCTTTGGAAGGACTAAGAATATATATTATGTATGTTGGACAATAGTTCATTGTAAAGTGTTACATTGATACTAGTTTTGTCGCAAGATACAATCTAAATTTATCTCAATTTTGGCGGTATGTTAAGGTGGCAAAATGTAATGGAAGAAAGTTCCATGATAGATTTGGAATAGTTCCAAATGGATTTGGATGAGTTCCAAAGTTAAGACATTATAACGAATACTACAAGGAAAGGCTAAGTATATGACTGCTCTAGCAGCAGCAAAGGAGGGCATTTGTGTCAAGAAGTTTGTTTGACAAACTAGGTGTAGTTCCAAGCGAGCTAATACTATGAAGATCTATTGTACGACAATAGATTCAACATGTTTTGAGCTCAAGGGACTAAGGTCTCACCGGAGGACCAAATTTATGCAATGCCATCTCATTGGTGAATGAGTGATGCGTAGAGACGCAAAGAAATGCAAATACACACGGACCTGAAGTGTCAGATCTGGATATTAGGTTTACCACTAGCAATGCGTATGGATAACACCTGAATGCCATAGGTGTTGGATGCGCAAGTACCAAACTAGATTATTGACTCTAGTGCAAGTGGGAGACTGAAGGGAATATGCCCGAGAGGCAATAATAAAGTGGTTATTATCTTATTCCATGTTTATGATAAATGTTTATTTTCATGCTATAATTGTGTTAACCGGAAACGTTAATACATGTGTGTTTAATAAACAAAGAAAAGGTTCCTAGTAATGTCTCTCTTTATACTAGCTTGTTGATTAACGGATGATCAAGGTTTCCTGATCATTGACATTGGATGTCGTTAATAACAAGGTCATATCATTGGAGAATGATGTGATGAACATACACCCACAGTAGTTATAGCAATACGATCATGTCATCAAAGTTTCTATTGCTGTATCAAACTTTCACGAAGTAACCCTAATCCTTAGACCATGAGATCACGTCAATCACTGACACCGGAAGAGTACTTTGATTCCATCAAACGTCACACCGTAACAGGGTGATTATAAAGGTGTCGTTGGGTACTTGGAAAGTGTTAGTTGAGGCTCGTGGATCAAGAGTGGGATTTGTCCATCCAGATGACGGAGAGATATACTCTGGGCCCTCTCGGTGATATCACATTGACATCGCTTGCAAGCACGTGACTGGCTCACGAGGATGTTATATCACGGAACGAGTAAAGAGTACTTGTCGGTAACGAGATCGAACTAGGTATGGAAGATACCAAATGATCGGATCTCGGACAAGTAAAATATCGCGAGACAAAAGGAATTGGTTACCGAGTAATGGTTCACACGATCACTAGTTCATCGTTGAGTAAGTGGGAGTCATCATGGATCTCCAGATCCCTCTGATGATTATTGATCGGAGAAGAGTCTCTGTCATGTCCATTTTATTCACGAACCGTAGGGTGACACACTTAAGGATTCGTTGACGCGTTTGAGTGGATACGGAACGCCGGAGAATATACTGGACAACACATGGACTGTTTTGATAAAACTGCTGGAATAGTTTCGGTATATCAAAATAGTGCAAGGGGATAATTGTTAATGTGTTCATTGAATGAAGTGTTCATCAATGAAGTACTCATTAAATGAAGTGTTCATTAATTTGAGTGAAATTAAACAAGATAATTAAAAGTGTTTTAATGTGATAAACTCTTGGAATTTTGAGTGGAGAATTATGGAAGTTATGGGAATAATGTGTGACCCTTTGTTTTTGTGAGTGGAGAGTCCACCCACATGATGAGGGGAGAGGTGGGGGCACCTCTTGGGGCGTGCTACCCCTTGGGGGCTGCCTCCCCCTCCTATATATAGATGGGTGGAGACCCCTCTACACACTCATTCCTCCATCTCTCATATGCCCTTTGGTTGGCATCTTCCTCCCCTTGCTAGCTGATCCAGTTTCACGAGTACGGTGCTTAGGCGAAGCCCTGCTCAAGATCTTCTCTACCACCACCACCACTATGTTGTAGTGCTGCTGGAGTTCCCGAGGATCCACTACTTCCGCTGCCCAACTGGAGAAAGGGGCGGAGGTCGTCACTGATCTGTACGTGTGACCGACTACGGAGACGCTGCCCGTTCGTGGCGTCAAGTCTTCATCACGACCTTGAGGTCGGCGAGTGTTCGACTACATCACCCACGAGAATAGTTCTCGTTAAAGCTTTTGGTCTTCGAGGGTGAGTCCTTCTCAAACCGTTACAAGTGATCTTCTAGATGTGATCTTGGCTGTTACAACCGTAGGAAAATTTTTGTTTTCTATGCAACGAACCCTTCAGTTATTTCGTAGATCCTAAGGAAGCTGAGCTCATGCGGTGGCACGCGGTCAGGAAGGTGCCCGATGATGGAGATGATCCGAAGATGAGACACCCTGTGGATGGAAGCCAGTGGAGAGCGTTGAACGCCGAATATGGATTTCATCTTGATCCAAGGAACGTCATGCTTGGCGTGAGTTCAGATGGAATGAATCCGTTTGGCAAGCAGAACACCAACCATAGCACATGGCCCGTGTTTGTATGGATGTACAACATTCCCCCGTGGAAGTGCATGAAGACAAAGTACATACACATGAGCATTATGATTCAAGGGCCGAAACAGCCGGGAAATAATATTAATCTATATCTCGATCTATTGAAAGAGGAGCTAGAAATGTTATGGAAATCACCAGTCAAGACATGGGACGCTTTCGAAAAAGAATATTTCTATCTGAAAGCCGCGGTGCTGACGACGGTGCACGATTATCTCGGTTACGGATATGTATCAGGACAGGTGTGCCATGGATATTGCGGATGCACGAGGTGCATGGATGATACAACGTCTCAGCAGCTAACGAAAGATGGTGGGTCTGAGAAAATCGTGTACATGGGGCATCGAAGATGGCTCGAGAAGAATGGCCCGTGGAGAAACCGTGGAGATCTATTCAATGGTGAGGCTGAGCATCGAGGACCTCCACGTAAGAGGAGCGGCGCCGAAATTGATGAGTTATTGAAAAACTGGAAAGAGTGCCCCACGCCTAGAAAGATGAAAAAACCGGAGCCTCTGCTGAAGGTATGGAAAACAAGGTCTGTTTTCTGGGACTTGGAGTACTGGCCCAAACTCGATACACCTCATTGTCTTGATCAAATGCATATCACGAAGAATGTTCTTGAGAGTTTGCTTGGCACACTGATGAACATGCCGGAGAAGACCAAGGATGGGCCGAAGGCAAGAAGAGACTTGGAAGATTTGGAAATAAGGGCAGATCTCCACATGTCCCGTAAAACGGCCGAGACAGAGGCCGGGGACATCAGGCGGGGCAAAAACGTAAAGAAGAAGGAAGAGAAATATTGCCCCCCTTCTTGCTTCACCTTCAATACGAAGGAGATCGATCAATTTTTCAAGTGTCTTACCGGAATATAAGTTAGTTCCGGTTACTGTGGGAAGATAAGCAGATATCTAGACATGCAGAAAAAAAGGTTCAACGGGATGAAGTGTCATGACTGTCACGTGATGATGACGCAGATACTACCGGTTGCCCTTAGAGGGATAATGGACAAGCACGTCCGTGACACGCTTACTGGTTTCTGTAATTTTTTCGATGTTATCTCTCGAAAGTCGATCAGTTCGAAGCAGCTCACAAGGCTACAGGAAGAGATTGTTGTCATACTATGTGAGCTCGAGATGTACTTCCCGCCCGCGTTCTTTGACGTCATTGTGCATCTGTGTGTCCACATTGTGGACGACATCATCGACCTTGGCCCGTCATACCTGCACAACATGATGCCGTTCGAGAGGATGAATGGGGTCATCAAAGGATTCGTTCGTAACATGTCCCGACCAGATGGAAGCATCGTACAGGGCTATCTGACACAAGAGTGCATCTCTTTCTGTGAGAATTATCTAAGCAACGGAGACAAAGACATCCCTGTTGTTGGTTTGCCCGTTAACAAGCACCATGGGAGGCTCGGAGGAGAAGGTCACACCAACGGTCGGAGGGAACTGCATGTCGACCACTCGGATCGACGCAATGACTTTGACAGGGCAAACTTAGTAGTGCTACAACATCTTGACGTGGTAGACCCTTTCGTGACACTGCACAAAGAAACCATCGCCAAGAAGTACCATGACCAGGGCCTACGCAAGACGGACGCCGAAGTTACTAGAGAGCACAACTCCACTTTCTTGCCTTGGTTCAAAGAGCATGTTCTTGCCAATCCCCCGGAAGAGGGGTCTACAGACGCATTGCTCATATACGCCTTAGCACATGGCCCTGCTGTCAACTTCCTCACCTATCAGGCATACGATATAAACGGATACACGTTCTATACGGAGGCCAGAGATATGAAAAGTGATTTCCAGAACTCGGGGGTGACGATAGAATGCATGACTGACGAAAACGGCTCAACTGAAAGATATTACGGAAGGGTCGAAGAGATCTGGGAGCTTAACTACTCTGGACTACACAATGCGACGATGTTCCGTGTCAGATGGGCTAAGAATGTCGAAAGAGAAAACCGGTATTTCACTACTATGTCTATACCCGACGCCAAGAGCGCTACCGTGAACGTCATCGCCAAAAATGAGCCATGGATACACGCTAAGCACGTGACACAATGTTTCTACATAACCGACCCGAGCAATCCCAGCCGTGTTGTCGTGAGGAGAGGCAAAAGAAACATCGTCGGAATGGATGGAGTCGCCAACATAGAAGACTATGACCAGTACGGCAACCCGATGAGGGAAGATGACGACGAATATGAAGCATATGTCAAAAGAAGAATGAAGACTACATTACCTATGAAAGATCGTACTCCATGGAAAAGGAAAAGTCACAGAGAGGGCCTAAATTATTCGGAACCGAACAAAAAAGGAAAGAAACTAATCACTAAGAAACGTCCTCGACGCTGAGAAACTAAATGTGTGTTGTAATCTATATATGTATCTATTTTGTATACTTGCACTTTAACCGCGTTATCGATCGGTCAAATTATATATTGCCGCTGTTAAATATACATTACATAAATTGTATCGGTCGTTGTTCGGAAAAAAAATTAAAACGGAAATGGAAAGAGGAAAAAAATGTCAGAAATATCAGTAGCGGGCCCTGTCAGCGCGCGCTACTGCTAAGGTTTAGCCGTAGCGGGCCCTATCAGAGCGGGCTACTGCTAAACTTAAGCGGGTCACCTCTAAGTTTTAGCAGTAGCGGGCCCTGTCAGAGCGCGCTACTGCTAAAACTTACCCGAGGAGATTTACTCCTCATTCTTGTTCTTCTCAGTTAGGTACTCCTTGGCGAAGCGCTTCCATGGTAGCTCCTCTCCAGTCTCGAAGGAAATTCCCGTCTCCAGGATCCTGCACTCAGCACCTAAACCCATGCGCAGAAAATTTAGTTCATACTCACAGTTCTGGTTGTGCAGATCATAGATTTGTGCTTGGAGCTGATAAACTTTTTCTTCTAGTGTGGACAAACTTGACCACATCTCCCTCATCTCTTTCTTATGGGAAGCCTCGATCTCGTTCCTAATGTCGAAGTTGGCTTCAACACCACGCTCCACCATCTTCTTGAACTTGAAGACCTCATGTTCCATCTCCTTCAGCCGCTCCTCGGTGCTCCCCTCCACGACTGGTCCCTTTAGATCTTCCTTGTGGAGAACACCGTCCTCCACACGAAGGATCTGGGGGTGCTTGTTCACCTCAGCGAGGTAAGGGTTGATGACGTTGACGACGAACTTGTCCTTGGGGGAACTTGGGGAAGCCATGGCACCTAGGTCTAGCTAAAGGATTTCCTGGCAGAAATAGATCAAAAAGAAAACACACGAAATCGCGAAATACGTTGCCGGAACGATCCGGGTGAATATATAGCAAAAATTTCTGTAACAAAAGGAAGGTAACGAGCCAAAGTGGGGTCGGAGACGGACTCCTGGGTGCCTAGGCGGACTCCCGGCGCAGCCAGGGGGTAGGGCGCGCCAGGGGGCGCCTGGGCCCCCTAGAGCTCCTCTCCGGCTCCGCTTAGGCCTCGAATTTTCCTAATTTTGAAAAAACTCATAATATGGAACTTTTATGGCGGTTCGCGATGTTTCCTTACCGTAATACATACCTTTTCTT
Source organism: Bromus sterilis (assembly GCA_950022295.1). Classification (NCBI taxonomy): domain Eukaryota; kingdom Viridiplantae; phylum Streptophyta; class Magnoliopsida; order Poales; family Poaceae; genus Bromus; species Bromus sterilis. Next base: position 396,618,087 of record OX465596.1, read on the forward strand.
ATTCTGCTTTTGTCGGCGTCTGAAACAGGGCTGCAACATGTTCTTCATGAGTTATTGTGCATATTATATTTACATCAACATTGACGGGATCTCCCGCCATGTAATGCTTGAGTCTTTGCCCATTCACAACTTGAGGTTTGGTGCCTTCAAATTTTTTAATCTTAATTGCACCAGACCGGTAGACTTCTTCGATATGAAATGGTCCTTCCCACCTGGAAAGTAGTTTACCTGGAGAAAACCTGAAACGGGATCTAAACAATAAAACTTTATCACCAACATTAAATTCACGTTTCAGAATCGTCCTGTCATGCCACTTCTTTACCTTTTCCTTGAACATTTTAGCGCTCTCGTAAGCTTCACTTCTCCACTCATCTAGAGAAGTCAAGTTCATGAGACGCTTTTCACCAGCTAACTTTGGGTCAGCATTAAGCTCTCTAACAGCCCAGAAAGCTTTGTGTTCTAACTCTAATGGCAAATGGCAAGCCTTGCCATAGACCATTTTAGAAGGAGACATGCCCATGGGGTTTTTGTAAGCAGTTCTATATGCCCACAAAGCATCTCCTAACTTATTTGACCAGTACTTCCTATTTCTGTTAACTGTCTTTTGCAAGATCAACTTGATCTCTCTATTGGTGAGCTCAACTTGCCCACTAGTTTGAGGATGGTATGGTGACGCAATTCTATGATTGACATCGTACTTGGCTAAAGATTTTCTAAAAGCTCCATGCGTGAAGTGTGATCCTCCATCAGTCATGAGATACCTAGGTACACCAAACCTAGGGAAAATTACATCTTTGAGCATTTTCAAAGATGTTTTGTGATCAGCACTTTCAGTGGGGATTTCTTCAACCCACTTGGTTACATAATCAATAGCAACTAATATGTGAGTGTACTTGTGCGAAGAAGGAAAAGGACCCATAAAATCAAAACCCCAGCAATCAAAAGGCTCAATCACTAGTGAGTAATTCATAGGCATCCCATTCCTCCTACTAATATTACCAACTCTCTGACATTTATCACAGGCTAAAACATAATTTCTAGCATCTTTAAAGAGAGTAGGTGTCAGATCCCTCTGTTAGGTATGTGCTAGGTTTAGCTAGTACCTTTGCATCATGCAAAAGTTTCAAAAAGAAAACCTAAAAATCAAATTCAAAATCCAAATGGGAGAAGGAACACCCCCCAGATAAATTAATTCAAAAGGCCAGATAAAAATATTTTCCAAAAATTCATGTTAGAGTTTTGAAAAGTCTTATAAATGAGTGTGATCACATATCAAGTGATGTGGGACCCACCCCATGCTCATAGATTTTTCAAATATTCAAACAGTACCTTGGAAATAAAGAAATCCCCCTATTTGATTTAAAATTCAAATCATTTGAATTTTAAAAATGTTGAAAGTTTATGAGTGGCTAGTCTATATTATTATGAGGCCACATAAAAGTTTTCAACATTTAATAAAATGTTTAGCTATTTTTTTAGCTAAACAGAACACATTACAGAAAAACAGAAAGGAAAGATTAAACAGAATAAAAGAAGAAAACTTACCTGGCGCCCAGGCGGAGCCAGCCCACCCCAGCCCAGCCGGCCCACAGGGGCAGGGAGGTCTTCCTCCACCTCCCGCGCCTCCAAGCTGCTCGGTGGAATGCCACCGAGCTAGCCGAGGGCGACACGTCGACGCCGCCGAGCTTCCAGGCCGCCCCGTGCCTCTTCTCGCGCCTGGAGCCTCCCTGGAGTCGTCCGCATCCATTCCCCCCCTCCAGAGCTTCCTCCTCCTCCTCCCGTGTTCGATTTCATCACCACCCGAGAGCGCCGCCGTTCGCCGTCGCAAGAAACCGTGGCCATCGACGTCAAGGAGTCCAGCTGAAGTGTCCTTTGTGTTCACCGTCGTCGTCTAAGCCAAGTCGCAGGAGGAATCGCCCCGGGACGCCTTGTAGCCGACGTGAGCTTCATCGTCTTCATCGCCGGCCGCCGTGGATCGAGTTCAAATTCCGGCCACTCCAACACCTCCCCGAGCAAGCCACCACTCCAGATCGATTCAGGGTGAGCTCACGGCCGGAACCCCTCGCTTTTCCCCCTCGCTTGTTTCCTCTAGCTGGATCTGCCATGGATTCCGAGCAAGCTCGCCGCCGTGGTCGTCGTCCTCCTCGTTCCAGAGCCCTTCGTGAACCCCCAGTGCGTGCGTTTGGCTTCCCGTGTTGCCAGCATTCGAACGCGCTCAAGTTGGACCCAAACCGTGCTTCCTAGCTCCGGCTACGACCTCGCCGTTCTTCTGTTCCCGCCGGAGTCGTCGCCGTCGCCGATTCCGACCACCCCGAGAACCTCCGATGCCACCAGACGACGCGGAAGACCTCCAGGAGCAAGATGGTGCCCTCCCCGTGCTCTCCCGTGGCCTGTAACAAATTCCGGCGAGTCGCCGCCGTGGTTCTCGTCGCCGGCGTCAAGCCGCCGGTGGCTTAGCCACTTTTCACGAGTTAAGTGACCCCTGGGTCACTGACCAGTGGGCCCAGTGGCTTAATTAAGCCACTGGTTTAAAATTAACCACGGGTTTAAACACTAAGTCACAGACAGGTGGGACCCCCTCGTCAGTTTGACTGGTCAAACCCCCCTGCTGACGCAATAAACCAAAAATGATTAAAAAGAAATCCAGAAAATCCAGAAAACACCCCAAACTTTGGAAATTCATAGAAAATTCATATTAACTCCAAATTGGACAAATAATATATGAAAAATGATCAGGAGAAAATTATCTTTCCAAATATGCAACTTTAAACTCTGTTTGAGTTGAATTTAAAATGTGATCAGTAGCATTTGCTATTTGATTTAAATGAAATTAAATCAAATTCAATTCAAATAATTTTACAACTTGAACCATGGCAAAATGCTACATTTCACCTACACTTCAGAGGCATATCATACACATTTGAAATTTAATTCAAATTGATCAAACTATATCATATATAACTTGGTTAAGGTTGAATTCAAATGTGGAATTTGAATTTGCATTTTAAAAATGCAATATATTCCACTTAAATGGAATTGCCTCACACATCAAACTTGTACTTCAAGATTACACATTCAATCATGTGCTTGAGCATTGCATTCTTATTGATTGCTACTTCGTGCTTTGTTTGTCGAGTAGAGTTGGAACCGGAGCAAGAGGTCACCCCCTTCGCTGCAGATCCAGAGCCCGAACCTCGTCAGCAAGGCAAGCAAAACCCCATTGATCATGTCGATAAAATCCCACTTCCCTCTCATGTCTCGCTTATGCATTGTATAGGATGATCACCATGTTACGATTCTACCGCTTAGATGAACCCATTCCTTTGCATGACCTATCATTTTGTCACAGTAGTAAGCAAACCACAATCCTAGCAACTGTAGGAGTTGTTTGATATCATGTGGCCCCTGCAATGTTACTGCTTATTGCATGCTTGGTATGATACCATGTTGTTACTGTGATGTGAGTCGGGATGGGAATAATCATGTTGCTGATGGTAGAAAAGTGTTGGTGAATCGACCCTAATACAAGGTGAACGATGAGAGGCTGTGTAGGAGTACACGGTGGGTTGTCTCGTTGAACACCGCCCTAAGTCCGAGTTCTTGTGTGGTGATCCAAGATGGAGAGTACAACCACACATTGGGCTCACTGACCCCTCTCAACCTATTAACTCATCCCTTTCGATGTCCAGATGTCGCAGTAGTTCGGAGTTCTGGTAGGCTTGTGGCCTGGATGCTAAGTGAGAGAACGGCTCATCCGAGACCGGCTTATGCACCACGCACACATCGCTTGGGTCCACTTCGGTAAACCGGCCGGGTTCACGATGGTGGTAGCCAACCCAAGTAGGCGGCTTTCTTGGACTAGATAGGCTATGAGGTAACAGTTGTGGTGAGCATCCTCGCTGGCACCCCTTGAATGGTGTCGAGATCAAAGGCGGTAAATGATGATCATGTGTGTGTAGCGGTACACCCTTGCAAGGTTAACAAAACTATTCGAATAGCCGCGTCCGCGGTTATGGACTGCTTGGAAAGCTTAGCTTGATTATTAGACGATTTGAACCGGATACTTCTAAAATACACCAAGATAAGTGTGAGTGCTATGGCGTGCTTCCTCGTGGGGAAGTCGAGGAAGGCACCATAGTGGGGTATTGGTTGGTGAAAGTAGTGGACTCGTGTACGCTTCTTACCTCAAGTCTGGTACTCGTAGTTCAGGATTAGCCAAGTCAAAGCTGGCATTTCTGCAAGTGAACCCCACCTCCCTTTACCTTGATACATGTGCATGAGTAGTATAGCTCCTATGTAAGTCTTGCTGAGTACGCCTTTGTACTCACGTTTGCTTAATCTATGTTTTAGATGACGCCACTGACTCCGAAGGTGGCTTCTTCATCGAGCTGGACGACTGAAGTCAAGCATAGTCTAGTCCCAGTCAGCAGACTAGTTCCCTCGTGGAGGGCTTTATGTTTGAATAAGGCTTCTTAAGCCATTTGTTAAACTTGTCTGTACTCAGACATAATTTGCTTCCGCTTCGTGATGTAATGTTGGATCACATGTATGTGATCTCTGTGTGTACTCTATAAGAGTTATATAAATAAAATGTACACTTTGTAGAGAATTGCAATGGTACCTGCTGTTCATACAAGGCATGTGTGCTGCGTGTATGTTTATAACATGCATGTCTTTGTATGGGTTTTCGAGACCTTAGTTGTGTTGTGGCTGGCGGTCTTTTATACACCAAGTGGCCCTTAGATGTGCGCAGCTTGGGGCATCGCGATGCGATTGCTTGAGACTCTGTCTCGTGCACACTTTGTGGTATGATCGAGCCCTCCCTAGACCCCGACTAAGTAATCGGGCTGGAGTAAGTCTATGTAAGAGTTTTGAGATAGTCGATAATATGGTTGAGGCGACTTGTCTTTGAATATGGGAGTTCACCACCCATATCAGTAGACTTGTGTGCGTACGACGAGGACCCATTACAGTTGATCATCCGGCCTGGATGGGATGCCCCTCACGTACGATGCTTTCCGAGAATGTTCAGTGCTTGGCCTTGTCTGCTTAGACAAGTGGGTGCGGTTCTCGGCTCTCCATATGACTATGTCTTAACTGTACTTGCATACGCTAACCCCGGGTCCCGACAGACTTGGTATCAGAGCAGGAATGACTGTAGGACTAGTAGCCTTGGCCGAAGTTGAGTCTAGCATTCTATAGTTATATAGTTACTCGGGGTATATATGGGAACAACGTAAGGCTTCATTTTTTTCCTTACCCCCTTCGTTCTGAGTTCTGAGTCACCCTCATCTTACTCTACGGGAAGATAGGACTAGGCTCTCCTCTGTCTGATTAGCATATCTCGTTGATTGCTTCCTTATAGCCGTAGGAAAGTTGTGTCAGGTTTTCCTAGCATTGTTGAAATGCTGATTTCTTACACCGTATGATGTAAGTGCTGTTTTTCATGATTGAAAGAAATTGTCATTTCTTGCAATTACAGCCGTTATGCTGTCCGAGTCATTCCAGGTTTATCATATAATCTGATGCATTTGCAAACTCTTGCTTTCTGTTTCAGATGGCAAATCTTCCCCCTCGGCAGATTGTTCGTTTGACCAAGTGCCTCGGTGTGCGTGGCCACCCCGCCACGTTGATCGAGATGATGTCCTACGTGGGATATCGATGGTACCCTGAGTACACCATCGAGGAGCAGTTCCACGACTTCAACCAGACGCAGTTCCACTGCATTGTGCGGATCTACCCACACCACGTTGGAGTCACCCAGCCTATCCACTTTGGACATGGCATCGGCGTTACTGAGAACATGGCTGTGCAGGATGCTGCATATTCATGTATCACCCTGCTGAGAGAGGAGCACACCCTACTGAGAGAGACTTCATTCCGCTATGTCCCAGCTGCACTTCCAGGAGAAGAGGGATATTACACCGGACTCTACTCAGATCACTCTACAGAGGATCCAGCACTTCAGGTGACTGCTAGGTTTGCTAGTGACAGAGACCGTGATGCACGTGCTCTCCGTTTTGAGCTCCACGCTACTCGTGTTCGTCTGTACCGGGCACTGACGCTCTTGGCACCCTTTGTGAGCGTGGGATCAGTGGAGTACGATGCGATCTATCCAGTGAGGACCCAGATGCCTTCTCGAGTTGCTTGGCCCGAGATTGGAGGAGTCTTTCCACCCCGTGGTCCTTTGCTTCCACCCTACACTGGACCTAGGCCCCATCCTTGCCCAAATGGATATCAGGGTCCACAAGCCTCCGTGTTTCCCGATGGTCACCTCCAGCTACCGGGATACGCGCGTAACTTTTATGAGGACTACTATGGAGATGGAGATGAGTGAGACCGCCTGTGGTCTTACTTAGTGAGGATGTAGTAGTATCTTAGTGTATTGTAAGCAAGGTGTCTAAGTTCCAGAGGCTTAGATAAATAATGTATAGGAAGTCAGAGTGCCTCTGAAGGATGTATCATCTTCATCACGTTTGTATTAGCTTGGTGCTTGTACTAAAACGATGTATGGTTTGTATGACAGCTTGTGAATATATGGCTTGTATGCTTTATCACCAGGTTGTCAAGATGATTACTCCCTTTGCTCTGTAATCCTTCCAGTACTTCAATACCTTGATTAGTCTCTTCAAATCAACTCTGTTTGACTTTGAATTTTCACCTTCAGGATGTCTCAAGGTACACGTGGCCAGGTTGGTCGCAACCAAGGACGTGGTAACAACCAAGAGGAAGACAACCTTCCACCCCCACCCACGATGGCCCAAGTGTTGATGGAGGTCGAGAGGAACCGCCGTGACTCTCACCACCTGCTAGAAGTCATCGCACGCAACACCACTCAGCAGCGCAATGAGATGGTGTCTTTGAATGACTTCATCCGGCTTCATCCCCCGGTATTCAGTTACTCCACCGAGCCCCTTGACGCCGATGACTGGCTTCGCAGCATCGAGAGGAAGCTCCAAGCCGGCCATGTTGCAAATGGCGACAAGGTCAATTATTCCACCTATCACCTTGAAGGTGCAGCAAGTTCTTGGTGGGAGAATTTTCTGATTATGCGCCCAGTTGGACCACCTGCATCTTGGGAGGAGTTCTGTACCTCTTTCCGCGAGCACCACATTCCCAAAGGTCTCATGGACCGCAAGCGTGAGGGATTCTGTAACCTCACTCAAGGCAGAAGAACAGTTGACGAGTTTAGTCGTGAGTTCAACCGACTTGCTCGTTATGCAACTGAAGAAGTCTCCACCGACTCCAAGAAACAAGAGAGGTTCCGTCGTGGCCTCAATAGTGGACTCCGTCGCGAGCTCAATCTTCATGACTTTGCCACATTTCAGGTCCTTGTCAACAAGGCCATCAAGGCAGAGGACATGAACACCCCCAATGACTTTCGCAAACACCCTAGAGAGGAAGGTTCATCCAGCTCTGGTTCCCAGAAACGCAAGATCTGGATCCCAAATAGCATGTTCCGCCAGAACAACCCCCCGAGGCCATCCTATTCGGCGCCTCGTCCACCCACCCAGTTTCACCCAGTTCCACCAAACCACCCAGCTCCACGCACTGTTTTCGGAGCTTGCTACAAGTGTGGTCAGGCAGGCCACTACTCTCGCGAGTGCCCCCAGAACCAGATCCAGCACCAGAATGCTCCACCACGTGCCGGAGGCAACAACAACAACAACAATGGTCGTGGCAAGCCACCCCAGAAGGTCTTCACCGCCAAACCCGCTCCTCCCGCCAATCGTGGACGTCTGAACCAGATTGCTGCCGAAGAGACTGACGACACCACTGACGTCATTCTTGGTACGCTCCCAGTCAATTTTGTTCCTACTTCTGTTCTTTTCGACCCAGGAGCATCTCATTCATTCATGTCGGAAAGCTATGCACTTCGCCATGAGTTGCCCTTTGTTGAATTGTCCACCCCAATGGTTATTCAAACTCCAGGGTCACGATGGCAAACTAATAGAGTAAGCCATGGTAATCAAATAGCAATTGAGGGTTTAGTATTCCTTGCTTCGCTCATAGCCCTCAAGTCTTCAGACATTGATGTCATCCTTGGCATGGATTGGCTATCAAGACAGAATGCCTATCTGGATTGCAAAGGCAAATCCGTGAAACTCACCCACCCTTCAGGCAAAACCATTAGCTATACCTCACCCAGAACAAGAACCCAAGTGCATTCCTTGAATGTACTTCCCCTTCCCGAACTTGAAGATATTCCAGTGGTTCGTGACTTCCCGGATGTCTTTCCTGAAGAGCTGCCGGGCATGCCACCCGATAGATGTGTAGAGTTTATAGTGGATCTTGTTCCAGGAACCGCACCAATTTCCAAACGCCCATACAAAATGGCCCCACATGAGTTAGCTGAGCTAAAAACCCAACTGGATGCTTCGTTGGCAAAAGGCTTCATCCGCCCTAGCTCATCGCCATGGGGTTGCCCCGTTCTGTTCGTGAAGAGGAAAGATGGAACAGAAAGGATGTGCGTAGACTATCGCCCGCTAAATTTAGCGACGATAAAGAACAAATACCCACTGCCCAGGATCAATGATCTTTATGATCAACTTGCAGGATCCGCTGTCTTCTCCAAGATGGATTTGAGATTAGGTTATCATCAGATCCGAATCCGAAACGAGGACATTCCCAAAACGGCTTTTACTACTCGTTATGGTCTTTACGAGTACACCGTCATGTCCTTTGGTTTAACCAATGCCCCCGCCACATTCTCACGCTTGATGAATTCGATCTTCATGGAGTACTTAGATAAATTTGTTGTGGTTTATCTCGATGACATTCTCATCTACTCGAAGAACGAAGGAGATCATGCCAAACACTTAAGGCTGGTATTGATGAAACTTAGAGAGCATCGCCTGTACGCTAAATTCTCCAAGTGTGAATTCTGGCTACCAGAAGTGACCTACTTAGGCCACGTGATTTCTGCAAAAGGCATTGCTGTGAATCCCGAGAGAGTTCAGGCCGTCCTTGACTGGACTCCACCTGAATCGGTTAAGCAAGTTAGGAGTTTTCTTGGCCTAGCCAGCTATTGCCGTCGCTTCGTCGAGAACTTTTCTAAAGTTGCAAAGCCTCTAACTGAACTCCTCAAGAAAGATAAGAAATTCTTATGGACTCCCAAGTGCGAGGAAAGCTTTCAAGAGCTAAAAAGAAGATTAACTTCTGCACCCGTGCTTGCACCTCCAGACACAAAAAGGGATTTCAAGATCTATTGTGATGCATCACGGCAAGGGTTAGGATGCATACTTCTGCAAGATCGACATGTGGTAGCTTATGCTTCACGCCAATTGCGGCCACATGAAGAGAACTATCCTACCCATGACCTTGAACTCGCTGCCGTAGTTCATGCTCTAACAACTTGGCGACATTACCTCCTTGGTAATCGTTGTGAGATTTATTCCGACCACCAAAGCCTCAAATATATTTTCACCCAGCCAGATCTTAATCTCAGGCAAAGACGCTGGATTGAGTTGATAAAAGATTACGACATAGCAATTTCTTACACCCCAGGCAAAGCCAATGTCATGGCTGATGCACTAAGTCGTAAGTCGTACTGTAACAACCTCATGTTACAGCAGTATCAACCACTTCTTCATGAGGACTTTCGCAAGCTCAACCTTGAAATTGTTCCTCATGGTTATCTTTCAACCTTGGTGGCGAAACCAACTCTTGAGGATCAAATTATAGTTGCCCAAAGACGTGCACGAGGTGTACGCCGGATCAAGGAGAACATTGCTAGCGGAGTTGCTAAATGTTTCTCCACAGATAGCAAAGGAACGGTATTCTTTGAAAATCGTTTGGTAGTACCTAAGAATAAGGAACTAAGGCAACTCATCCTCAAAGAAGCCCATGACACACCCCTCTCAATTCATCCCGGTAGCACGAAAATGTACCGAGATCTACGCCAGAGATTTTGGTGGACTAGGATGAAGAGAGACATTGCTCAATTTGTTGCCGAATGTGATGTTTGTCGTCGCATTAAGGCAGAACATCAAAGACCTGCTGGTACACTTCAACCTTTGTCTATTCCCGAGTGGAAATGGGACAAAGTCGGTATGGATTTCATCACCGGCTTTCCAAGAACCCAGAAAGGAAACAATGCCATCTTCGTTGTCATAGATAGGCTTTCCAAAGTTGCTCACTTCCTTCCGGTTCGCGAGTCTATAACTGCTAGTCAGTTAGCGGACTTGTACATCTCCAGAATTGTATCCCTTCACGGTGTTCCTTTGGAAATCAATTCTGATCGCGGTAGCCTTTTCACCTCTAGATTTTGGGGAAGCTTCCAACGTGCTTTGGGAACTCATCTCTCTTTTAGTACGGCTTTCCATCCTCAGTCTAGCGGTCAAGTCGAAAGGGTTAACCAAATTCTTGAAGACATGCTCAGAGCTTGTGTTATCTCATTCGGAAAGAATTGGGAGAATTCTCTTCCATATGCCGAATTTGCTTATAACAATAGTTTTCAATCTAGTCTGAACATGGCTCCTTTTGAACTCCTTTATGGACGACGATGTCGAACACCTTTAAACTGGTCTGAAACCGGTGAAAGACAATTCTTTGGACCGGATATGATCAAGGAAGCAGAAGATCAAGTTCGCATTATTCGTGATCAATTAAAAGCAGCCCAGTCTCGTCAGAAAAGCTACTATGATCGTCATCATAGGCAAGAGAGCTACAATCTGGATGAGAAGGCTTACCTTCGGGTTACTCCTCTGAAGGGAACCCAACGTTTCGGTATCAAAGGCAAGTTGGCCCCACGTTACATCGGACCTTTCCGCATTCTAGCTAAACGTGGAGAAGTTGCCTACCAACTTGAACTACCCCCGCACCTTTCCCGAGTACACGATGTATTCCATGTGTCCCAACTCAGGCGTTGCTTCAAGGACCCCATCCGCGAAGTCGACCATGAAACGCTTGATCTCCCAGATGACCTTTCTTATCGAGAATACCCCGTTCGTATTCTTGATTCAGCAGAGCGTGTCACTCGTCGTCAGAAGATTAGGTTTCTGAAAGTGCAATGGTCACACCACTCTGAAAGAGAAGCCACGTGGGAGAGAGAAGACCGTCTCAGTGCTGAGTACCCCTCCTTCCTCCCGCAGACTTCTGAATCTCGGGACGAGATTCTTTTGAGTGGGGGCGAGTTGTCAGATCCCTCTGTTAGGTATGTGCTAGGTTTAGCTAGTACCTTTGCATCATGCAAAAGTTTCAAAAAGAAAACCTAAAAATCAAATTCAAAATCCAAATGGGAGAAGGAACACCCCCCAGATAAATTAATTCAAAAGGCCAGATAAAAATATTTTCCAAAAATTCATGTTAGAGTTTTGAAAAGTCTTATAAATGAGTGTGATCACATATCAAGTGATGTGGGACCCACCCCATGCTCATAGATTTTTCAAATATTCAAACAGTACCTTGGAAATAAAGAAATCCCCCTATTTGATTTAAAATTCAAATCATTTGAATTTTAAAAATGTTGAAAGTTTATGAGTGGCTAGTCTATATTATTATGAGGCCACATAAAAGTTTTCAACATTTAATAAAATGTTTAGCTATTTTTTTAGCTAAACAGAACACATTACAGAAAAACAGAAAGGAAAGATTAAACAGAATAAAAGAAGAAAACTTACCTGGCGCCCAGGCGGAGCCAGCCCACCCCAGCCCAGCCGGCCCACAGGGGCAGGGAGGTCTTCCTCCACCTCCCGCGCCTCCAAGCTGCTCGGTGGAATGCTACCGAGCTAGCCGAGGGCGACACGTCGACGCCGCCGAGCTTCCAGGCCGCCCCGTGCCTCTTCTCGCGCCTGGAGCCTCCCTGGAGTCGTCCGCATCCATTCCCCCCCTCCAGAGCTTCCTCCTCCTCCTCCCGTGTTCGATTTCATCACCACCCGAGAGCGCCGCCGTTCGCCGTCGCAAGAAACCGTGGCCATCGACGTCAAGGAGTCCAGCTGAAGTGTCCTTTGTGTTCACCGTCGTCGTCTACGCCAAGTCGCAGGAGGAATCGCCCCGGGACGCCTTGTAGCCGACGTGAGCTTCATCGTCTTCATCGCCGGCCGCCGTGGATCGAGTTCAAATTCCGGCCACTCCAACACCTCCCCGAGCAAGCCACCACTCCAGATCGATTCAGGGTGAGCTCACGGCCGGAACCCCTCGCTTTTCCCCCTCGCTTGTTTCCTCTAGCTGGATCTGCCATGGATTCCGAGCAAGCTCGCCGCCGTGGTCGTCGTCCTCCTCGTTCCAGAGCCCTTCGTGAACCCCCAGTGCGTGCGTTTGGCTTCCCGTGTTGCCAGCATTCGAACGCGCTCAAGTTGGACCCAAACCGTGCTTCCTAGCTCCGGCTACGACCTCGCCGTTCTTCTGTTCCCGCCGGAGTCGTCGCCGTCGCCGATTCCGACCACCCCGAGAACCTCCGATGCCACCAGACGACGCGGAAGACCTCCAGGAGCAAGATGGTGCCCTCCCCGTGCTCTCCCGTGGCCTGTAACGAATTCCGGCGAGTCGCCGCCGTGGTTCTCGTCGCCGGCGTCAAGCCGCCGGTGGCTTAGCCACTTTTCACGAGTTAAGTGACCCCTGGGTCACTGACCAATGGGCCCAGTGGCTTAATTAAGCCACTGGTTTAAAATTAACCACGGGTTTAAACACTAAGTCACAGACAGGTGGGACCCCCTCGTCAGTTTGACTGGTCAAACCCCCCTGCTGACGCAATAAACCAAAAATGATTAAAAAGAAATCCAGAAAATCCAGAAAACACCCCAAACTTTGGAAATTCATAGAAAATTCATATTAACTCCAAATTGGACAAATAATATATGAAAAATGATCAGGAGAAAATTATCTTTCCAAATATGCAACTTTCAACTCTGTTTGAGTTGAATTTAAAATGTGATCAGTAGCATTTGCTATTTGATTTAAATGAAATTAAATCAAATTCAATTCAAATAATTTTACAACTTGAACCATGGCAAAATGCTACATTTCACCTACACTTCAGAGGCATATCATACACATTTGAAATTTAATTCAAATTGATCAAACTATATCATATATAACTTGGTTAAGGTTGAATTCAAATGTGGAATTTGAATTTGCATTTTAAAAATGCAATATATTCCACTTAAATGGAATTGCCTCACACATCAAACTTGTACTTCAAGATTACACATTCAATCATGTGCTTGAGCATTGCATTCTTATTGATTGCTACTTCGTGCTTTGTTTGTCGAGTAGAGTTGGAACCGGAGCAAGAGGTCACCCCCTTCGCTGCAGATCCAGAGCCCGAACCTCGTCAGCAAGGCAAGCAAAACCCCATTGATCATGTCGATAAAATCCCACTTCCCTCTCATGTCTCGCTTATGCATTGTATAGGATGATCACCATGTTACGATTCTACCGCTTAGATGAACCCATTCCTTTGCATGACCTATCATTTTGTCACAGTAGTAAGCAAACCACAATCCTAGCAACTGTAGGAGTTGTTTGATATCATGTGGCCCCTGCAATGTTACTGCTTATTGCATGCTTGGTATGATACCATGTTGTTACTGTGATGTGAGTCGGGATGGGAATAATCATGTTGCTGATGGTAGAAAAGTGTTGGTGAATCGACCCTAATACAAGGTGAACGATGAGAGGCTGTGTAGGAGTACACAGTGGGTTGTCTCGTTGAACACCGCCCTAAGTCCGAGTTCTTGTGTGGTGATCCAAGATGGAGAGTACAACCACACATTGGGCTCACTGACCCCTCTCAACCTATTAACTCATCCCTTTCGATGTCCAGATGTCGCAGTAGTTCGGAGTTCTGGTAGGCTTGTGGCCTGGATGCTAAGTGAGAGAACGGCTCATCCGAGACCGGCTTATGCACCACGCACACATCGCTTGGGTCCACTTCGGTAAACCGGCCGGGTTCACGATGGTGGTAGCCAACCCAAGTAGGCGGTTTTCTTGGACTAGATAGGCTATGAGGTAACAGTTGTGGTGAGCATCCTCGCTGGCACCCCTTGAATGGTGTCGAGATCAAAGGCGGTAAATGATGATCATGTGTGTGTAGCGGTACACCCTTGCAAGGTTAACAAAACTATTCGAATAGCCGCGTCCGCGGTTATGGACTGCTTGGAAAGCTTAGCTTGATTATTAGACGATTTGAACCGGATACTTCTAAAATACACCAAGATAAGTGTGAGTGCTATGGCGTGCTTCCTCGTGGGGAAGTCGAGGAAGGCACCATAGTGGGGTATTGGTTGGTGAAAGTAGTGGACTCGTGTACGCTTCTTACCTCAAGTCTGGTACTCGTAGTTCAGGATTAGCCAAGTCAAAGCTGGCATTTCTTCAAGTGAACCCCACCTCCCTTTACCTTGATACATGTGCATGAGTAGTATAGCTCCTATGTAAGTCTTGCTGAGTACGCCTTTGTACTCACGTTTGCTTAATCTATGTTTTAGATGACGCCACTGACTCCGAAGGTGGCTTCTTCATCGAGCTGGACGACTGAAGTCAAGCATAGTCTAGTCCCAGTCAGTAGACTGGTTCCCTCGTGGAGGGCTTTATGTTTGAATAAGGCTTCTTAAGCCATTTGTTAAACTTGTCTGTACTCAGACATAATTTGCTTCCGCTTCGTGATGTAATGTTGGATCACATGTATGTGTTCTCTGTGTGTACTCTATAAGAGTTATATAAATAAAATGTACACTTTGTAGAGAATTGCAATGGTACCTGCTGTTCATACAAGGCATGTGTGCTGCGTGTATGTTTATAACATGCATGTCTTTGTATGGGTTTTCGAGACCTTAGTTGTGTTCTGGCTGGCGGTCTTTTATACACCAAGTGGCCCTTAGATGTGCGCAGCTTGGGGCATCGCGATGCGATTGCTTGAGACTCTGTCTCGTGCACACTTTGTGGTATGATCGAGCCCGCCCTAGACCCCGACTAAGTAATCGGGCTGGAGTAAGTCTATGTAAGAGTTTTGAGATAGTCGATAATATGGTTGAGGCGACTTGTCTTTGAATATGGGAGTTCACCACCCATATCAGTAGACTTGTGTGCGTACGACGAGGACCCATTACAGTTGATCATCTGGCCTGGATGGGATGCCCCTCACGTACGATGCTTTCCGAGAATGTTCAGTGCTTGGCCTTGTCTGCTTAGACAAGTGGGTGCGGTTCTCGGCTCTCCATATGACTATGTCTTAACTGTACTTGCATACGCTAACCCCGGGTCCCGACAGTAGGCCAATAAAAACATGATTGGAGAACCTTATGTGCGGTCCTCTCACCGGCGTGATGTCCTCCGTAGGGACTATCGTGACATTGCTTGAGAAGGTCCTTCTGCTCGTGCTTCGGTATGCATCTTCTCACGATCCCATCCGGACCTTCTTTGAAAAGATGTGGGTCATCCCAAAAGTAATGCCTCAAATCATGGAAGAACTTCTTCCTTTGCTGAAATGTTAAACCTGGAGGCAAATACTTTGCAATGATAAAATTAGCATAATCTGCAAACCAAGGATCGGAAAGAGATTGTACTTTAACAACGGCAAGTTGTTCGTCTGGAAAACTGTCATTGACTGCGACGGGATCATGCGGTATATCTTCCATCCTTGAAAGATTGTCCGCTACAGGGTTGTCTGCTCCTTTTCTATCAACAATCTGCAAATCAAATTCTTGAAGAAGGAGTACCCATCTGATGAGCCTTGGTTTGGCATCCTTCTTCGTCATAAGATACTTAATGGCAGCATGGTCAGTATGAATAATAACTTTAGAATCAACAATATACTGCCTAAACTTATCACAAGCAAACACTACTGCTAAGAATTCCTTCTCAGTAGTAGCATAATTCTTTTGAGCACTATCAAGGGTCTTACTAGCATAATAAATAACATTCAACTTTTTATCAACTCTTTGTCCTAAAACAGCTCCTACAGCAAAATCACTAGCATCACACATAATTTCGAAGGGCAAACTCCAGTCAGGCGGTTGTACTATAGGAGCGGATATTAAAGCTTTCTTAAGAACTTCGAAAGCCTCCTTACAATCTTCATCAAATACAAAAGGAACATCCTTCTGGAGAATATTAGTGAGGGGTCTCGAGGTCTTAGAAAAGTCCTTAATAAATCTTCTATAGAAACCAGCATGACTGAGAAAACTACGAGTACCTTTAATGTCCCTTGGATAGGGAATCCTTTCGATAGCTTCAATCTTCGCCTTGTTCACTTCAATTCCCCTCTCGGAAATCTTGTGGCCAAGCATGATCCCTTCGTTAACCATGAAGTGGCACTTTTCCCAGTTTAGAACTAAGTTTGTATCCTCGCATCTCTGCAAAACTTTATTAAGATTGTGGAGACAGTGGTCAAAGGAAGTTCCATAGACAGAGAAATCGTCCATGAAGACTTCCATAATCTCCTCAGAGAAACCATGAAATATTGCAGACATACATCTCTGAAAAGTAGCAGGGGCATTTCATAAACCAAAAGGCATACGCCTATAAGCATAAGTACCATAAGGACAAGTGAAAGTGGTCTTCTCTTGATCGGCAGTGTTAACATGAATTTGAGAGAATCCAGAGTACCCGTCAAGATAGAAAAAGTGGGTGTTTTTCGACAGCCTCTCAAGCATCTGATCGATAAAGGGCAGCGGGTAGTGGTCCTTCCTAGTTGCCTTGTTCAACTTCCTGTAATCAATACACATTCTATATCCAATAATAATTCTCTGAGGTATTAGTTCATTCTTATCATTAGGGACTACAGTTGTCCCTCCTTTCTTAGGAACACAATGAACTGGCCTTACCCACTTACTATCGGCTATAGGGTAGATAATACCTGCGGCTAGAAGCTTGAGGATTTCGGTCCTCACAACATCCATCATCTTTGGGTTCAACCGTCGTTGATGGTCAACAACGGGTTTAGCATCGGGCTCGAGGTTGATAGTATGTTGACAGATAGATGGACTAATTCCCTTAAGGTCATCAAGGGTATAGCCAATTGCACCACGGTGTTTACGGAGTACTTCCAATAATCGCTCTTCTTCATATCTTGAAAGGTTAGAGTTGATAATAACAGGATATACTTTCTTTTCATCTAAATAAGCATACTTGAGCGTATCGGGAAGAGGTTTGAGATCAAACACCGGGTCTTCTTTTGGTTTGGACATAATTCCCAAAGGTTCAACCGGAAGGTTGTGCTTCAGGATAGAAGGTTGTCTCAAGAAGATTTCATCAATTTCATTTCTTTCCTGCATATGAGTATCATTCTCGTGGTCCTCCATGTATTGCTGCAAAGGATCATTAGGGGGAATAGCAATAGAAGCAATACTTTCAATAATTTTATCATCACTAGGTAATTCAGTACCACAAGGCTGCTTGGAAATCTTAGAAAAGTTAAATTCATATGGCTCACCATTGAATTCAACAGAAACTTTACCTTTCTTGCAATCTATAATAGCTCCACGGGTTCCGAGAAAAGGTCTACCAAAAATAATAGGACAAAAACTATCTTGTACTGAACCAAGTACAAGAAAGTCGGTAGGATACTTTACCTTTCCACATAGGACTTCAACATCTCTCACAATCCCAATAGGAGAGATAGTAGCTTTGTTTGCAAGATGAATAGTAACATCAATCTCTTCAAGTTCACAGGGTGAAATCTCACTCATGATCTCTTGATAAACCGAATAAGGAATCGCGCTAGCACTTGATCCCAGATCGCATAGCCCGTAATAATTGTGATCTCCTATTTTAACAGATACAACTGGTGTACCTGAAATTGGGCTTTTATTCTTGGCTGTGACAATGTTAGTTGAAACAGCACAAAATTTTATAATAGAATCTGAAACATCATTAGTAACTAAATCTTTAACCATAGCAACTTGAGGATCGACTCTGATCTGGTCCTCAGGTTCGCCTGTTCTTCTCTCACTTTTATTTATGATGCCTGTCACAAAAGAGTGCTCCCTTATTCTCGAAGGAAAAGGGGGTTGTTCATATATAACTGCACACAAAACAGGATCAGCAACGTGAATGTCAATAGGTACTTCTTTGAAAGGCTTATGGTACTGATCCTTCTTCATATTAGAAGAATCAATATGAGAGACAAAGTTCTTACAAAAATCAATCATTAGATTGGAATCCAGACCAATCTTAGAGCAAAAGGTATTAAAATAATCAATTTTCACATAGCTCTCAATATAATCATGCTCATAATTTATAGCAGGTTCAATACCTTTATTGATTTCCCAATCTTCAGTATTCTTCTGGATCCTTTCGACAAGATCCCATCTTTCTTCAATGCTCTTTGTCTGAAATACCCCGCTAGAGGAGGTATCTAGCCTTTCCTTATCCTGACGAGAAAGCATGGCATAAAAATTTGTAAGTATAATATCTTTGGGGAGCTTATGGATAGGACATTTGAACATTAGGGATTTAAGCCTCCCCCAAGCTTGAGCGATGCTCTCTTTGTTGCGAGACCTAAAGTTATAAATGTAATTCCTGTCTCGAAAAACTTCATGAAGAGGGTAAAACTTTGTATAAAAGAGAGACATAAGCTCTTCCCAATTAAGAGAATGTGAGTTATCGAGGAGCTTATACCAATCTGAAGCTTTGTCTGTAAGCGATACGGAGAATAATTTCTTCATAACGAACTCCAGTGACACACCTGCAAGCTTGAATAATGAACATAGTTGTGATAAATATAGCAAGTGTTCACCTGGATGTCTGTCTCCTGCATAGCGATTAGCTAGGACATAATCGATAATACCAGATGGTATCTTATAAGCCACAATTTCAGCAGGGTCAGGATTAACTACCTTAGTTGTGGGGCGGCTCCCCAAGAACAACGATCCAATAGTAGGGGTGTCCATAAGGACAAAAGAAGCAACAGCAAAACTAAAACAGAAATATAAAAACTTCCTTACCGGCTTACTTACTAATAGCGCTACACTCCCCGGAAACGGCGCCAGAAAACGTAGCTTGATGACCCTCAACGTAGAGGGATCTATTGCAGTGTTTTCGATAAGTAAGAGTGTCGAACCCAACGAGGAGGAGAAGGTAGTAGCAAGTGACTTTGGTAAGGAGATAACTGCAAGCACTGAAAGATAACTTTTAGGGGTTTTCTTGGTATAAGCGACAGGATAGTAAAAACAAGAAAAGTAAAATATACTGGATAGTAAAGAGTGGCCCAATCCTTTCTTAGCAAAGGAGAGGCTTAGCAACTGAACTTATAAAAGCTAAAGTGTTCTTGAGGACACACGGGAGAGGTAGTCATGTGCTTTCGCCATATTCCGTATCGGTACTATGTGCTGTGTTGATAATTCTTGAGTGGGTGGATCTATGCTAGTACACCCTCTAGACTAAGATAAGTGTACTCTTATGATTAAACACCTTGCAAGCATCCGCTAATACAAGATAGTATTTAAGGAAAAAAGCCTAACCATAGCAATACGATCGGTGATGCATTGTTCCCTTGTACAAAAGTGTGCGAATTGGGGTTTAGGTTTCTGTCACTCCGGCAACCCACCGTAAGCATTCTTTTTACACAATGCATTCCCCTAGGTCCTTGATAAGGCGAAGTGTTGAGTGTTTGACTCACACAACACCACTAGGAAAATAACAACACAACTTAAATATCAACCAACATATTACTTCAACATCATATGACTACTAACAACTAGACTTCTCCCATGTCCTCAAGAACTAAAGTAACTACTCACAAGACATAAAAGAGATCATGATCAGTGGGGATAAATAGATGATAAAAAATCTGAACACAATAATATTTCTCCAACAAAACTCAATAGCATTCACCACAAAGTAGTAATCAACACCGATAGAGTAGAGAGGATAGATAGTACGGATTACAACACAAGTTGCAATTGTGAGACAAGATTGGATGGAGGTGGAGATGGTGCTGATGATGGGGGTGATGTTGATGATGATCTCGATGATGCCCGTGACGATGGTGATGACGATGGCGATGATCTCCCCTTCCGGGAGGTGATCTCCCCGGCGGAATCTGCCCGCCAGAGATGGCTTTTCTTCTCTGTAGGTTTCCGCCATGGAGCGACGGCGGAACTCCGGAAACTCTCCTCTTTTTAGGGTTTTTGGACGAAGAGGAGTATATAGGCCAGAGGGGGGATCCGGGAGTGGCCCCGGTGGTCTAGGCGCCCTCCCGGCGCGGCAAGGGGTGGGGCCGCGCCAGGTGGCCGCCTGGGCACCCTATGGCCCCTCTCTAGTCGCTCTTTTGCGTGTCTTCGTGATCCTGCTGGAAAACAGCCTCCGTCGATTTTCAGGTAATTCTGAGGTGTTCTTCTTCAGCAACTCAGCGTCCACTTTTTACCGCTGAATCCTGCGTCTGCTACTTCGGCACCGGAAAGTTGCAAACCGTGTAAAATAAGCCAAAACAACAGAAGAATAGCATCATATCATGAAATATATCAATGAATAAGGAAGAATTACTATATAAAATAGTGATGCATTTTGGACGTATCAACAGCTCACAGCTAAAAGAATAAGCATGCAAATCCTATGAGGAGTTCTAGTTCAAGCGGAGCGTGAATCTCTCCCACACAAAAGAGTAAGTTGGGGTCTAACTTGTTACTACAGCAAAGAAATCAAAACAAACCTAGAAAAGTAAAGAGCGAGACGCTCCAAGCATAGCACATAACGCATGAAGTGATAAAAATATAGTGCAACGAGAGACGAACTGATAATTGTTGATGAAGAAGGGGATGCACGGGGGCATCCCCAAGCTTAGACGCTTGAGTCTTCTTGATATTTATTGGGGGTGCACATGGGCATCCCCACGCTTGAGCGTTTGACACTCCTGAATCTTCTTTCATCACCTTCCATCGCGCACTTGAAAACTCCCTTCATACATAACTCATTGTAGGCTGATTAGAGAGGTTAGTACCCTAACAAAATAATTTTTCCACTACTGCAAATAAATATAATTTTGAAGAGCTACTGTTTCTCAAGATTGCCAAAAAGTTTTTGCAAAGAAAAAGCAAGCTTAAGGTTTGCAAAAGTAAGGAGAGACAAAACGTGGCAGAATCTGTGAAAAACAGGACAGCAGATAGAAACGAATTGTTTAGGGATACTTCTGCGACTCAAATCAAAAAACTCAGAACATACGGAAGTCTGTGTAAAAAAATTCAGCTCAAAAAGATGAACTGGGATTTTTCTGTGATTTTTCTAGTCACGAGGACAGAATCTGTTTTCTGGACAGCATGTCACAGCTTTTACTTCCCTTGCCGTATGAGGCTATAAAAGGCACAAAGCTTGAAAAGTAAAGATACAATGATGTTGCTACAGTAGTAACAATCATCAAGACCACTAAGAACAGAATAAAAGAAAAAAGAAAAACCTAAATTCGTTGTGGGCTGCCTCCCGAAAGCGCTTCTTTAGAGCCATTAGCTAGGCTTAAAGATTATGAAAGATGCTCACAAGAGAATAAGAATTGTAGCAAAAGAGAGCATCAAGAAGCAAATGTGAAACACATTTAAGCCTAACCCACTTCCTATTCATAGGCATCTTGTAAGAAAATAAATCAAAGAAGCACAAAGTGACATGCATAGGAAGGTAGAACAAGAACAACTTCAAAACTTTCAACATGAAGAGAGGTGTTTTTGTAACATGGAAGTTTCTACAACCAAACTTTCCTCTCTCAAAGTAATTTTCAGTAGCATCATGAACAACATCAAGAATATAACTATCACATAAATCATGTTGTTCATGACCTACAAGCACACGTGTATTGTTTTCAACACGGTTTTTAGGATGATAAGATAGATGCAACCCATCACATTGAGCCTTGATAAGAGCAAAATTCTCCGGAATAGTTGGAGATTTAAAAAGGATAATAGCGCAATCAATTGTGGGTGCAACAACAATAATTTCATGCTTAACATAAGGAACTATAGCAAGTTCATCTTCGTAGGCATCATCCATAGTGGCATCATGGCCATCAACAAAGCAAGTATCAAAATCATCAGGAAGGGAAGTATCAAGTGAGTCCTCGGAATCATAGGATTCCTCTTCATAGCAATCATTAGCCTCTTCTTGGGCAGCAAGCATTCTATTTTTAAATCCTCAATATAAGCATTGGAAGTATAATTCTCAAAGCAATAAGCAAGAACAGCAAAGTTTTCAGACTTGTGAATAGTATCGTAATACTTTTCAATCAAAGAAGCAATCTCATAAGCACCTTTAAAAGCAACAAACTCTTCAGTCTTTTCAACATCAAAGTAATCATAAACACCTTTGGCATAAGAAGACAAGATGTCATTTTCATTAAACTCACATTGGAAAGGAAGGTGTTTACGCTCTGTATTAGAGCAGCAAGTAAAATCATAAATGTGGCATAAACACTCAGCATAGCAATAAGAAACTTGTATTTGATCCCATAAGTGTTTCCCTTTCTGAGATAGGCGGTGCCGCGTATAATGAGCATGCTCATCCAATGATTTTCCCTCAACCAAGTCGGTTGGGGTTTTAGCGCGAGCACAAATTGATCGAAGACGATCCAAGTGAAACATGTCCATCCTACCATATTTGGGTGGTTCCACACCCATGGTGAAGATAGCATCAGTAGGTATTTTTGGAATTTTTGATTAGGGACACAAAAGTAAAAACTGAAAGGTAAACTAACAAGACTAAAAAGCAAAGATAAAAGATAGTGTGAAACTCCCCTATCTTGTAGACTTGAGTCCCCGGCAACGGCGCCAGAAATTTGCTTGATGGCTTCTCGCCCCTCGTTGGTTACCCCAAGTGGAAGGTTTGAGATGCAGTGCAGCAGCAAGTTTCCCTCAGTGAAGATACCAAGGCTATCGAACCAGTAGGACTCAAGAGATACAAGTAGGTGGCAACGTCGCCAGAAATTGCTTCCTGACTAGGGTGTTGTCGTGGACCTACACACAGCAACAAATAACTTTGCTCCCAACGAGTACAGAGGATTTGTCAATTCCTCCGGCCTTGTCGTTTACAAAGGATCAACGCAAGAGATAAAAGGTGCAAAGGAAAGTAAAAGCTGAAAGTAAAGTGAGGGTGTGAACAATAATGTGAAGATGGACCGGGGTCCCGTGATTTTCACTAGTGATGTCTCTCTCCCAAAAGACGATAAAAGTGCTAGCGAGGTAAACAAATCACAGTTAAGAAATTGACAGGATTATGAAGGCACCGCAATGCTAACTATGCTGCAAATAAAGGAAGGGCTCAAAAGCAATGGGCAGTACGCCAAGGTAAGAAGACCGAAATCCATCTGCATCTACTACGAATCATCCACCTTGAGATATCTATCCAGAACATCTTGCTGGTATTAAGT
The DNA here is from genome assembly GCA_950022295.1 of Bromus sterilis. NCBI lineage: Eukaryota > Viridiplantae > Streptophyta > Magnoliopsida > Poales > Poaceae > Bromus > Bromus sterilis. The sequence continues at coordinate 396,641,374 of OX465596.1, forward strand.
TGCGAATCCCACCCAAAGTGTAAACTCAAAGCAACAGACAACTGCATTAAAAGAACTTTGCATAAAGTAAACAATACTTGCACCCGCAGGTACAAGCACCGTTGTTTTATCCCTGGTGGCAACAGCATATCCCCTAGTCTCATGTTTCTGTCACTCAAGCTAGACATCAAGGGGCTGAACCCACAATCGAGCATAACGCTCTCTCTTGGAGTTGCAAATAAAATACTTGGCCAAAGCAAATACCGCAACGGAGAACATGCAAGAATTTACTCAAGAACAAAATATAAAAGAGAAGAACCAAATATATTACTCATCACAATCTGAACATAGTCTCATTATCCATCAGATCCCAACAAACTCAGCATAGCAGCAGCAGAAATTACATAGATGCCTCGATCATGTGAGGCAGCTCACGAGGACTCGAAAGTGGAAGCACAAAAGGGGGAGAGATTCATCACATAGCTACTGGTCACGGACCCATGGTCCAAGGGGAACTACTCACGGTACATACGGGAGGCGTCCATGGCGATGGATGGTCTCCCGAAGGGGATAGCTTCTCCCGGGAGGGTGCCGGAGCAGCTTCTCCAGGCAGCCCCGATCTTGAAATGGCGGCGGCGACAGTACAGAGGCGAGATCGCGAAAGAGGGATCGATATTAGGGGTTTCCACCCCGAGGGGTAAATATAGGCGAAGGGGGGCATCGAGGGGACCTACGAGGCAGTCAGGAGGGTCCCTGGCACGGCCCAGGGTGGGGCCGCGCCACCTTCCCTTCTGGCTGCCTGGTGGTGGCCCCCCTTCCCTCTCTTGGTGATTCCGGAAGCTTCTGTTGCGCTGATTTTTTATATATTTTTCCCGGAATTTTTGGAGCACTTTTAATGGTCGGAAAACCTGAAATACAAAAACAGCAGAAAACAGAAACTGGCAACTAGGTGCATTGAGTTAATAGGTTAGTCCAAATAGGTTCAAAAGTGTATGAAAGTTCAAGTAAAAAATGTCAAAGTCACACAAAACATGCATGGAGCAACCAGAAATTATAGATACGTTTTGGACGTATCAATGACTCATAATCCCTGACATGCCTCCCTAGTTTCTCCTCCTGCACCGCCAAAGAGATGTTATGAGTACCAAGTAGGAACATGCATGAGGGGAAATAAATGAAGGTTGTTCCATGTATGTGTATACCAGCCTGGCCTTGTAGTGCTCACTACCGAGGTCTCCCGCCCGATGAGTCCCCCCGCTGTCGCGGTCACCTTGTTCCGCTCGCTCAAGGCGTTTCACTCCTCGTCTTCCCCGCACCACCTCGCATTCAACGCCCTGCATGCATCCTCCTTGCCATAGGACCAATCGGGCCTAACCTAAAAAATCAATACTCATGTGAAGAACAGATGATGCAATTGCAAATTAGCATCAACAAAGGAACTCAAGTAGTTGCCTGCACACTGGGCATGGCCACTTACCAGCTGTCCAGTGGCCGCAGAATAGGGCGTACCCAGGCATGTCGTGCATGGAATATTGGTACCAAACTTTCGTGAAGAAGTTTGTCTTCGATGCACGGTCGTATGTCAACGTTGGGAGGTGCCAATAGTGGTTCAAATCATCCACAAGCAGCTGCATATAGACAATCAAATTCTTCCCCGGGTAGTCAGGCCCTGGAATGATGAGCGTCAAGAATATGGTATTCCTTTGCATTAGTGTCGGGGATATAATCCTGACAATAGAGAGAGGGGTATGAAAGGAGCTGAATGAATATGTACGTAGAGTGGTTGACGCGGAGGAAATTATACAGGTTATGCCTCTCCTTAGAGATAAAAACCGTAATCCTGTCCCAGACTGACTGGGGTGTTCTTGCTCAAGAGTTGAGGAAAATGGTGTTGCGCGTGCCCATACTGGATGAGGGGGAGGCTTATAAAGAGTGCGCCTCTGCCCCTTCAATGCCTCAGCTTAATGGGTCTTAAATTACATGGTTAAATGCGTACTAAATACATGAAACAGTCTACTCATTATTGCTAATAAAGGGGAAGGAACGCCCGCGGTCTTGAATGATTCCCGTCCGTTGCGTTCTTATCTTCCGAGTAACGAATAGCTCGCCGGTCGTCTTCTCCAAATAATGAACTACTCGGATCCTGTTTGCTCTCCGATTAACTAACTATTCGGAGGTGGTTTCTATCTTCCGAATAACGTGTTACTCAGAGACACTGGGAATTGAGCTTCTGAGATTGATAAAGCTCTATATTCTTTAATGATCTTATTTATTTTGTTGGGTGTGTTGGAAACCCAAGGGCTTGAGGGTACCCCTTGGTTTCCCCTACATAAGGGTATACCTTTGGTATGACCACGACAGTAGCCCCCAAGCGCTTTCGGGTGATCGCGATTGAGGTAGCTGACATTTGTCAGATTTCATGAGGTAGGTGAAGATTAAACTCAATAAGAGGCCCGGAAGGGCTTTATCGATATTTGAACTTTTCCCTCGAGCGTGGGTTGGGAAGGTTAAAGGAAAAATCTGGCGACACTCAAACGCCTCTCGGAAGAGGTGGACTGAGGCCTCGGAAGGCGTGTCTTGGAGTAAAAGGCCTTAAACTCCATATAAACCAAATTTGTAAAGTTCGATATCCTAAGGGATCATAATGAGCCTTAGGTCATACCACGTGGGATACCAATTCTTTACCCCCTGCGCAGGGTCATAGTAGTGGCCTGGCATTCTTCGTCAGAGACGGGCCACTAGAGAATTAACCACTCGGATTTTTACTTGAGCAGTTGGTAAATGCAAGATTTTCCGTTTGTGGTGAGCTTCAGGGATGTAGTTCCTTCATGATTAGCTTACTTAGCTTCGAGTGGTTCTCCTTTTCGTTGTTCCGAGTGACAGCTTACTCGGTCGTCTTGGGAGCTCAGTAATTTCTTCCGAGTGATGACTTACTCGGAGAGTTTTGCCAATTGACGCGGTGTTATGTGCCTTCTGAGTAGTCAGTAAGGTCTCGGGCTTCGAATCAAAATATGATTCGGTTTTAAATGAAAATGATCTTGTCTTGTCAGAGAATCTTCCCGTCAAGGCAAGTGGACGCGCTGTCAGGCCTGTCTCCTCGATTCCCGCGGTGGTCTTTTAGGATAATCATTAACTGCCCTATGGGGAAGTGGGAGAGGTTATGGGGAAGTGGAGCGGTTTATGGGGAAGGCAACCAGCACGCCCGTAATGGGATGCAGATCTGACGCGTGGCGGTTGCATCTTAAGCTATAAAAGCTCCCGGCCCATGGCTTGAAACAGATCTGAGTCTTCTTACTCTCTCGCCTCTGCACTCGTCCTTTCTCTATTTCTGTCACAACCCCAAGTTAGGTATGTGCTAGGACCAAGTGCTACTTTGCATCATGTCAAAATTTCAAAAAGAAATTCAAAAATGGGGAACAGAAAAGCCCTGAGGAATTTAAATAAATGGCCAGATAAAAATCTTTTTCCAAAAATCATTTGAACATTTGGAAAATTCCTATAAATGGTGCTGATCATTTTAAAAGTGGTTTGGGTATTTTTCCCATGCCCATGGAATATTCTAAAATTCAAAAGGTGCCCTGGAAATTAAACTTGACCCCTATTTGATTTGAAATTCAAATGTTTTGAATTTCAAAAATGCTCAAATTCCACAAGTGACTAGCTACTGGTCACCTAGGAATTATAAAATTAGTTGGGCATTTAATAAAAATGCTTTCCTATTTTATTTCAAAGCAAAACAAAAAGCAGAAAAAAAAAAACAACAGAGCTTACCTTGCGCCTCAAGCGAGGCCCACTTACCTTGGCCTGGCCCAGCCCGCCCGAAGCGCTGTCGTCTTCCTCCCCGCGGCTCCAAGCAGCTCGCTGGAGCTGGGAGCGCGGCGACGACGACACGGCGATGCCCTGGCCCTTCTAGGCCTCCCCTTCCCTCTCTCTTGCTCCACGCATCGCGCAGAACCCCCCCCCCCTCCGCACCTCCAGCTCACCCCAGCCCCTCTCCTTCCCCTCCGGCAACGACCACCCGAGCACCCCGCAGAGCACGCCGCCGCCCAATCGTGGCCAGAAGCCCCCTCCGTCCTCGCCGCCTTGTCCATCGTCACCGGCGTCGTCGACTTCCTCTCTTCCCCGCGTCAATCGAGCCCGAGCCGCACCAAAGACATCACGAGCACCAAGACTTCGCCGCCGGCCGCCGAGGAGGAGAACTTCGAATTCGACGCCACCGAGCTCCCTCCGGCTTCCCCGAGCCCGTCTTCGCGTTCACGGTGAGAAGAGCTCCATTTTGCCCCTAGCCGCGCCTCTTCCCGTGCCCTCCCGCCTAGTTCCGGCGAGGTCCGAGCTCGGCCTGCCGCCGCGGTTAAAGTAGCCAACGCCACAGGCCATGCCTTTGACCCCTGCCTTCTCCATCCGTCGCGGACGACCAAGAGCTGCACGCCCGTGCCCTCAGATCTTCTCCCCGTGACCTCTATCTCCGTCTCCACTTGAGTCCGAGCCCGTCCGCCGCACTCCTCGTCGCCGGCATGGCTCCAGGCCTCCCCGAGGTCCCCGACGAGCTCCACTCGAAGCGCATGAGCGAGAGGCACCCCCTGGTGCCCTCCTCTGTCCTCCCCGTGGCCTTTTGGCCGAGTCCGGCGAGCGCCGCCGTGCCCGTGCCACCGGCGGCTAACCGCCGGGAACTTAAACCTAAACCCCCCCTAATCACACCCCTAACCCCACTGACCCCTGGGCCCCAGTGCCCCTAATCTAATCCAGGGGGTTAATTTAAACGGGATTAACCCCTGTGACACTGAAACCCTGGACCCACTTGTCAGCCCCCCCTGACGCCAGCTTGACGTCAGCCTGACGCAATAAACCGATTTAAATGAATTTCGAGAAAATCAAATAGAATTAAAGAAATTCCAGAAAATCCAGAAAATACCCTAAACTTTGGAAATTCATAATTAATTCATACTAACTCCAAATATAGCAAATAATATGTCTAAAATTATCAGAAAAATACAAGGATTATGAATATGCAATTTGTTTTCATGTTTGACCATTTTAAAATGGGTGAACATTAGCAAACATGCATATGGATCCTTTTCAAATTCAAATTTGGAGTGATTTTGCAAATGATTTTGCAACACCCTTAATTCCAATGGTTTCATCCACACATCAGGAGCTTTACTTCAACTATACCACATCACTTCATGATCAAACTTTTCTAATGAACTTTCATGCATTCAAATGCATTTGAAATTCATCGATAAATCAAATGGAGTTTGAATTTGCATTACAAATGCAATATTCTCCTTTTAAATGGAATGCTCAACACATCAGTACCTTGAACATCACCATTACAATCTTATTCATGTGATTGTGCATTGTACATTATGTTGATCGTATGATTGTCATGTTGCTGATAGAGGTGGAGCCGGAATCCGAGATCACCCCCTTCGTTGAAGACCCCGTGACTGAACCTCGTCAGCAAGGCAAGCAAACCCCCATTGATCATGTCGATAAAATCCCACTTCCCTCTCATGTCTCGCTTATGCATTGTTTAGGATGATCACCATGATAACGTTTCTACCGCATAGTTGAACCCATATCCTTTGCATGACCTATCATCTTGTCACAGTAATAAGCAAACCACAATCCTAGCAGATGTAGGAGTTGGTTGATATCATGTGGCCCCTGCAACTGTTACTGCTTATTGCATGCTTAGTGGTACAATGAGGTTGCTTATGATGTGAGTCGGGATGATGATAAATATGGTGTTGATGAAAGTGAAATGTGTTGGTGAATCTACCCTAATACAAGGTGAACGATGAGAGGGTGTGTAGGAGTACACAGTGGGTTGTCTCGTTGAACATCGCCTTAAGTCCGAGTTCTTGTGTGGTGATCCAAGAAGAAGAGTACAACCACACATTGGGCTCACTGACCCCTCTCATCCTAGTACCTCACCCCGTTCGAACCCCAAGAGTCGCAGTAGTTCGGAGTTCTGGTAGGGCTGTGGCACGGTCTGCGAAGTGGATGAACGGCTTTTCAAGACCGTCTTGGGACCCTGCACACATCGTTTGAGGCTGTACTGGAACCTCGGCCGGACTTCCATACGGATCCCCCTCAGATAGGCGACTCTCTGGACTAGAACGGAGCTGTGGGCGAAGTGTTGTGGTGGCATCCTCGCTGTCACCTCTTGAACGGTGACATGCAAAAGGCGGTAACTGATGACACGTGTGTGTAGCGGTACACCCCTGCAGGGTTAACAAAACTATTCGAATAGCCGCGTCCGCGGTTATGGACTACTTGGAAAGCTTAGCTTGATTATTAGAAAACTTAAACTGGATACTTATAAAACACACCAAGATAAGTGTGAGTGCTATGGTGTGCTTCTCGTGGGGAAGTCGAGGAAGTAACCATAGTGGTGTATTGGTTGAAGAGATGTAGTGGACTCGTGTACGCTTCTTACCTCAAGTCTGGTACTCGTAGTTCAGGACTAGCCAAGTCAAAGCTGGAACTTCTGCAAGTGAAACCCCACCTCCCTTTACCTTGATACATGTGCATGAGTAGTATAGCTCCTATGTAAGTCTTGCTGAGTACGATTTTGTACTCACGTTTGCTTAATCTATGTTTTAGATGAACCCACCGACCCCGATGGTGACTTTTACCCAAAGCTTGAAGAATGAAGACTCAAACCAAGACCAAGCTAGTGTTGTCCCAGTCAGACGACTGGTTCCCTCGTGGAGGGCTTGTTTTTAGATAAGGCTTCTCTAAGCCATTTGTTAAACTTGTCTGTACTCAGACCTACTTGCTTCCGCTTGTCTGTTGTAATGTTGGATCACATGCTTGTGATCTCTGTGTGCACTCTGTAAGAGTTATTAATAAAGATGTATACTTTGTAGAGAATTGCAATGATACCTACTGTTCATACAAGGCATGTGTGCTGCGTGTATGTTTATAACATGCATGTCTTAGTATGGGTTTTCGAGACCTTAGTTGTGATCTGGCTGGCGGTCTTTTATACACCAAGTGGCCCTTAGATGTGCGCAGCTTGGGGCATCGCGATGCGATTGTTCGAGACTCTGTCTCGTGCACACTTTGATGTATGATCGAGCCCGCCCTAGACCCCGACTAAGTGATCGGGCTGGAGTAAGTCTATGTAAGGGTTATAATACAATCGATAGTATGGTTGAGGCGACTTGTCTATGAGTATGGGAGTTCACCACCCATATCAATTAGACTTGTGTGCGGGCGATGAGGACCCATCTCAGTGGATCATCCGGCCTGAATGGGATGCCCCTCACGTTCGATGCTTTCCGAGAACGTTCTGTGCTTGGCCTTGTCTGCTTAGACAAGTGGGTACGGTTCTCGTCTCTCCATATGATTGTGTTGTAGCGAGGCTTGCATACGCTAACCCCGGGTCCCGACAATTTCTCTCTCGTGTTCTTGCTTCCGCCGCCGGGGAGTTCTCGACGGTCGTTTGCACTTCATCCTGGGAGGCCGTCATTCGCGCTGCCCCTCCGCCGCCGCCGAGACCATGTCTGCAGGGGAATGACTCCCGTCGATCGTGACGAAGGACATGCTGCTGGGGTATCAGGACGCTGGTCTGGTTCCTCGTGAGGGTTGTCGTCTTCCCGCTCCTGGAGAAGACGAGCCTCTTCCGCGGGACGGTGAGCGAGTCATACTCCTTTCGCACGTAGATCGTTGGTTTTCTCTCCCTCCGCATCCTTTTTTATTGGATTTCTTGGCCTTGATGGGCTCCCAACTTCATCACATCGTTCCAAATGTTATTACCCTTCTCTCTAGTTTCTTCACTCTATGTGAGGGTTATTTGGGCATAGAGCCTCATTGGCACCTTTTCCGTACCATTTACACCATTAAGCCTCAGAAGGCTAAGAAGTCTGGGGAGGGTGGTGGAATGGAGTTCAATCACCTATGTGGTGGTTTGTTTTTGGCTCGGGAATAAGGGGTTCAATATTTCTCCTCTAGCTTGCCCGATTCTGTGAAGAATTGGAAAAACTCTTGGTTTTATTGCAAGGTGGCGGAGGAACCTAGGGTGCGTACGTTGCCCCCTTACTCAGACATGAGGCTCACTTCTTCTCAGGGTTGGAATTCCCGATTCACCCACGTCGAGAAGGAGAAGGTGGTCCCCTTGATGTGTGAGATCATTAGGCTGAAGAGGAATGGCTTGGATGCCATGGATCTGATCGCCACATTCGTGATTCGGAAGATCCAGCCTCTCCAAGCTAGAGCTCGGGGGATGTGGACATACTCCGGGCTGCAGGATGACACTCGGTATAGCAGAACTGAGATGCACCTGGATGAGTTTGAGGTCCAGATGAAGATAATCACTAGAGTGACCCAGGGTCTGCAGCCGACGGGCCGAGTAAAACCTTTTAGCAGCGAGTACCCTCCAACCTTGGTATGTTGTCTTGTTTCTTATATGCCTTGGGATGCGTTTTGCCTTCACATTTCTAACTCGGACCTTTTGGGTTTCTTTGTTAGGATTCTTCCCAGTTCCATTCTCCCATTCCTCTCGCTCTGCAACATCCCGCCGAGGAAGGTGAAGACAGTACTGCTGGCGCGGGGATCGGAATTGAGGCTGGGGAGGAGCTGGAGTCCGAGGTGGCTCGTGTTCATGTGACATCCGAGCAGTGCTCGAAAAATAACCAGGACCGCGAGTCAGCACGGGAAGGCCTTACTCGGACTCGTAAGAGGGCCCATACTCTGAGTGGTGAAGAGGGCAGCGGAAAACTTCCGTCCTTAGGCTTTAGTTCTGGGAAAGTTGCGCCGATGAAGAAGAAGAAGCTTGTCACACTTGGAGGCAGGGAGGTTAAACCCTCGGGGGATGATGATGTCGAGAAGGCCAAGGGGGCGGGAGCTGGTCCGGCCAAAGTTTCTCCCCCGAGGCGTGCCTTGAAGACCATTCACAAGTAATGCTGCTAGTTCTCTTCGACTCGGTGCTTCATTGATTTCTCAGTCTTTTTTAACTATTTCGTTTTGCAGTGTTCGTCCGAGTGGTTCTGAGTCACTGCCCGGGGTTGAGGACCCAGGTGCCGAAGTTTTTGAGGATGTCAGCACCTGCGGAATGACTGACTTTCCTGTCATGCACACCATCCTAGAAGATGTCGCGGCTGTTGGTGAGAATTCTTGATTACATCTGTTGGTGCTTTTGCTACTACAACCTTCTGTTTTTGACTGTCTGCTGTGTCTACCACAGATATGGATATTGACTCCTCTGCAGGTCCGACTCGGATTGTGCCTGAGCCGGCCGTCACCGGGGTCGCTCCTCCTGAGGTAATTATCCTTGGGGAAGAGGTGTCACCTGGGTCTGGTCGCCCTGCTGCCAGTAGCTTGCCTGCCCCTTCTGTTGCACCTGAGGTTCTCGCTGAGAAGGTTGTTAAGGAAACTTCTGCCGTACCAACTACTGCTCAAGGGGATGAGCCTGCTGCTTCGGCATCAATTCCAGTAGATGCCCCAGTTGAGAGTGCCATCATTGGTGGCCTGAAGGAATCCTTGGTGAAGGCATCTCAGTTTGAACTGCGCTTGCGCGAGCTGGCTTCCGAGGCAGAGCTGGTGAAGTCCAACATGCACGTAAGTACTTATGTAAGTTTTCTACCCAGTGGGTGTCCGAGCAACTTTCTGGCCGAATTTTTTTACGCTGAAGGTTTGAAACTTCCGCTGGGGACACTTCTTAGTGTACCCAGTGGGTGTAGCCCCCAAGGGTCCGAGTAACTTCTTGAAGTTATTCGGAGTCTTTTGATAGGAGTTGTTATTTTAATGAACTTCCAGTGGGAGCACTTCTTAGTGCACCCACTGGGTGCAGCCCCCAAGGCTCTGAGTAGCTGCTTGGAGCTATTCGGAGTCTTTTGATAGGAGGTTGTTATTTTGATGAACTTCCAGTGGGAGAACTTCTTAGTGCACCCACTGGGTGTAGCCCCGAAGGCTCCAAGTAACTGCTTGGAGTTATTCGGAGTCTTTTGGTAAGAGGTTATTGTGTTTGACGTGGTATTTCTTCCCCTTCGTAGGAGGATTTCAAGCCTTGTTCGGCCTTTGTGAAGTTACAAGAGGAGAACGCGGCTGCAAAAAAGGCGTACGAAGTGCTGCTTGAAGAGCACAACAAGCTGAAAAAACAGCATGCTGAGGACAATGGTGAGCAATCCCGATGAGGACTTCGTTCGTACCTTTGCCTTGGCATCTTTCTTCATCCTTTTGATTTTCTTAATATATCCCGTTTTGGTGTGGTATTGCAGAGGCGTCCAAGAAGGCTTTTGATGCAAAGGTCAAGGAGAACAATGATTTTGTCGCGAAGATGAAGAAGGAAATAGATCAAGTCGAGAAGCGTGCCCAGGAGAAGAAGGCTTTAGAGTCAAACTTGAATTGTTACAAGAAGGCGGTGAAAGAAAATGAGGCCAGTATCGCAAAACTTGAGTCGGACTTGGAGAAGTTGTCCGAGCTATGCACCAAGGAGGACGAAGACCACAAGGCCGAGATGGAGACAACTCGGAAAGTGGTGAGAGCGGCTGAAGAATATTGCGCTGGGTGTTTTGCTTTCTTCAGTGAGACTTTGTCTGGTGAGCTGTGAGATGTTTTTCTTGAGAATGCTTGGTGTCATGCCTCTCTATCATATGCTAATCTTGTGTTGGTGCAGCATATGGTACTGACCCAGAAGCCGAGCAAGCCCGAATGGCAGAATTTACTGAGATGATGAAAAGGGATAATTACACGCCAGTGACCACGGAGTTTTCTTTGGCTCGGGGGCTGCTGACCATGAGGTGCGCTAAGGCGAAGAGATTTGTAGAAGAGGTCATGGGTGCTACCCTTGCCCTGAAGAGCAGGCTATCTCCTGGCGAGGGAAGCAGAGTGAAGATGGATATCGTCGTGCCCATCCTGCAAGAAGCTCCACAGCAGTTGGCGCGCTGGAAACGGTCTGCGACGCAGAGTGGTGCGAACTATGCACTGTCTCTGACCAAGGCCCATTTTATGGAGCGAGTCCATCGTCTTGAGAGGGTTGGTGGTGGTGATCCTAAAGAGGGTCAAAGATAGACCTCCTTCCTTTCTCGATATGCCGAGACCACCAGTCGGATTGCGCTGATGCCTGACCTGGACTTCTTCGTGGAGTCGACTGGTGTAGCAAGTGAGTCGGACGAAGTTGGCGAGGAATGAGCGAGCTCAATTAGTGTGGAGTGTCGCAAAAACTTATTTAAATTTGCCTCGGAATGCCAAGTGGATCTGTAATGAATTTCGCCGTTGATGTTGTGCCCTGGGCACTAGACATGCTTTTGCTTAAGCTTATGTATGCGTACTTATGAAATGGTTGCCTTAGGAACTCATCATCTGCTTCCTGATGTAAAGCAGGTTTATCCTTCCAACACTGGGTATTATCAAGGACGTCATCAACCTAGTTCATTCTTTTAACGAGCTGGTTGATGTAGTTCTCACGGTTATCGGCATCATCATCCTCAAAGTAGTGGTTCCTCTTCTTCTTCAGGCCGCCAAGCGGTGCATTCAGCTTGAATGGCCAGAGGAAGTTGTTTGCCTCCTTGAAGTGTGGATCACCATTCAACATCTCGTGAACAAGGTCCTCAATGCAGATGATGTTATGCTCCCCCAAACCTCCTGAGACTTGGTGAATACTTAGGAAAATTTTCTAAGTTCTCGTCCGAGCTGCGCACAGCTCGGATGAAAACCTGATTTTAGAACATTAAGCAGCCCCTAAGTCTCCTGAGACTTGGTGAGTACTTAGGAAAATTTTCTAAGTTCTTGTCTGAGCTGCGAACAGCTCGGATGAAAACCTGATTTTAGAACATTAAGCAGCCCCCAAGTCTCCTCAGACTTGATGAATACTTAGGAAAAATTTCTAAGTTCACGTCCGAGCTGCGCATGGCTCGGATGAAAACCTGATTTTAGAACATTAAGCAGCCCCCAAATCTCCTGAGACTTGGTGAATACTTAGGAAATTTTTCTAAGTTCTCTCCGAGCTACGCACAGCTCGGATGAAAACCTGATTTTAGAACATTAAGCAGCCCCCAAGTCTCCTGAGACTTGGTGAATACTTAGGAAAATTTTCTAAGTTCTCGTCCGAGCTGCGCACAGCTTGGATGAAAACCTGATTTTAGAACGTTAAGCAGCCCCCAAGTCTCCTGAGACTTGGTGAATACTTAGGAAAAGTTTCTAAGTTCTCGTCTGAGCTGCGCGCAGCTCGGATGAAAACTTGATTTTAGAACGTTAAGCAGCCCCCAAGTCTCCTGAGACTTGGTGAATACTTAGGAAAATTTTGTAAGTTCTCGTACGAGCTGCGCACAGGTCGGATGAAAACCTGATTTTAGAACGTTAAGAAGCCCCCAAGTCTCCTGAGACTTGGTGAATACTTAGCAAAAGTTTCTAAGTTCTCGTTTGAGCTGCGCACAGCTCGGATGAAAACCTGATTGGAAAAAATTGCAAAATACAGAGATTGAACAAGACACACTGTTTGTGACGAACAATATTTTATCCAAGTCTTACAACCATGCTCATGCATAGAAACGTCACAACAACTGGGCGTTCCATGCATGAGGCTCCTCTATATTATTAGTTACATCGTACAACCGATAAGCCCCATTGCGCAGTACCCTGGAGATGACATAGGGCCCTTCCCATGGGGGAGCTAATTTGTGATCTGAAGTTTGCTTGATTCGCAGTACCATGTCGCCTTCTTGGAATGAGCGAGCTCGGACATGCCGGTCGTGAAATTGGCGTAGGTCTTGCTGATAAAATGCTGAGCGGGTGAGAGCTAAGTTCCGCTCTTCTTCCAAGAGATCAACACCATATTGTCGTGCAGCTTCAGCTTCATCTTCAGTGTACTGGCTTACACGGGGGGTGTTGTGCTTGAGATCACTCGGGAGAACCTCCTCTGACCCATAAACGAGGAAGAAAGGGGTTGACCGAGTGGAGCGGTTGGGAGTTGTCCTCAATCCCCATAGGACCGAAGGAAGCTCGTCAACCCAGGCACCTGTCGCTTCCTTCAGTTACCTAAGGAGACGGGGCTTTATTCCTTTGAGTATTAACCCATTTGCTCACTCAACTTGGACATTGGATTGTGGGTGTGCTACTAAGGCAAAATTTACTTGGATGCCCTTGCTCCTGCAGAATTTCTTGAATTCAGTCGAGTTGAAATTTGACCCATTGTCTGTGATGATGTCATGTGGCACGCCGAAATGGTGTATAATGCCTTGTATAAAGCTGACTGTTGTGGCTGAGTCGAGGCTTTGATGGGTTTTGCCTCTATCCATTGTTGAACTTGTCCACTGCGACTAAGATGTGGGTGAAACCATATTTGCCTGTTCTCAGTGGTCCAATCATATCCAGCCCCCAGACTGTGAATGGCCAGGCTAGGGGAATTGTCTTCAAGTCGGAAGCCGGTTTGTGTGGTTGATTGGCATAAAATTGACATCCTTCGCAATGGTCCACAATATACCGCGCATCGCTGAGGTCCTGAGGCCAGAAGAAGCCGGCTCGGAAAGCTTTTGCCACCAGTGTCCGACTTGAGGCGTGGTGGCCACAGTCGCCCGCATGGATGTCTTGCAGGATACATCGGCCTTTGTCCTCGGAGATGCATCACTAGGGAAGCTGAGTAATGTTGTTGCTGTACAACTCTCCATTGATCATCGAGTAGGATTTCGATTTGCGGACAATCTGCTTAGCCTCTATCTCATCATCTGTAAATTCTTGCTTTTGCAAATAAGCTAAGATTGGGAGTGTCCATTCGGGAGGAATGATCTCCACATCAAAAACCATGTCGACTACTGCAGGTATATCCTCCTTGTTGGGTATGTTTTTGTCAGGCATCATATCTGAGTCTGCCTCGAGGAAAGGATCTTCCTTGACTGTTGGAGAATGCAGGTGCTCCAAATAAATTCCAGATGGGATCTAATTCCGAGTAGAGCCCAATTTGGCTAGGTCATCTACTGCCTGATTCTGAATCCTTGGAATATGATGGAGCTCTAGCCCATCAAATTTTTTCTCCAATTTTCTCACTGCTACGCAGTAGGTTGTCATAGCTGGACTCTGAATGTCCCTGTCGGAGGAAATACCCCCGGGTATACTAAAGTCACCGATTCGACGCAACGCCAACCGCGCGCCTTCGCCGACTGCGCTCCGGCTCGGCCCCCCGCCGACTGCTCCATGCCGATTGCGCGCCAGCTCAGACGCCGGTCGATTGCCCCGTGCCGATTGCCCGCAGTCGGCCGTCCGCGCACTCGGCCGACTGTTCGCGCACTCGGCTGTCCAAGAGGTCAACCGAGGCATCTACATCAAGCCGACAAGACAACTGAGTGACATCTCTAGTCATGTCAGGAATAGTATAGTGGTTAGATGTCACATTACATCACATCAAGGGGTCACGTCACTTGTACCTCCCTTTCGTCATTTTCCCCTTGTCCTCACCCATGGAGCATCCTTGCCACCACTATATAAGGGGCAAGGCATGCCCATGGTGAGGAAGAGGAGCATTCCATCCATTCATCCCTTCCATAGAAGCCAGCTCGGGTGCCAGCAGCCCAGCTCGGCAGTAGCAGATATACAGCTCCAGGAGCACCAGTGTACAGATATATGCCTATAGTCCAGACAGGCAGGAGTAGGGGTTTTATCTCTACGGAGATCCCCGAACCTGGGTACCTCGCCGTGTGCATTGTACCTAGACCCGTCCGGAGCGCCGTCGTCTGCGCATTGTTCCCCATTTTAGCCATCCTATGACATCTGCCGTTCATATATCGAAGACAGTTGGCGCCCACCGTGGGGCTAATTGCAGCGACCGGAGTCCGGCTTCGGCCGGGATTTTTCTTCATCAACGTCTTCTGCAGTGCAAGGATTTCCAGATCTAGATCGCTGCCTGTGGATGTTCAGGCTGGGTGCTCAGAGGCTCGCCTGCTGGCGGCTCCCATCGTGCCCGTGGTCGTGCGGCTCCACCCCGAGCGCCTTTCAAGCTTCTCCGGCAGGCTCTCCTCCGCACCGTGGTCCTGTGTCTCCGCGCCGCGGTCCCCCGCGTCTTTCCCGTGGAGCACTCCGGCGGTGGCTCTTCTTCTCCAGCAGCGGCAGCGCCCCCTGGTCTCCTCCTCCGCCTCGCGCCCGGGCGGCCACGGCTGGGCCGGCGGCCCTTTTTCTTCTCCAGCAGCGGCAGCGCCCCTGGACCCTCCTCTGCTTCATGCCCGGGTGGCCTCGGCTGGGCCAGCGGTCCCTTTCTTCTCCAGCGGCAGCGTCCTCCGCTGCGTTGGCCATGCTCACGCTCCTTCGCAGGCCCTCATGGTCGCCCGCTCCTGGACTTCGGCTGGCTGTAAGCCGTCGCCTCCCTCGTGCTGCTCCGCCAAGTCGCGGCTGCCACCCGCGCCTCCCACGGCTGCTGGCCGGCCAAATCTTTCTCCCTAGCCGCAGTTTCCTCCGCGGCTCCCGGCCTCCTCCGCCGAGCTGCCCGTCGTGCTCCTCCGCCGAGCTTCCGCAATCCAATCTCGCTTCCGCGTCCGAGCTACGCCCTCCGCTGAGCTCTTCCCACGGATGCGCAGACCTCGCACCGAGGGCCGAGCTAGTTGGCACTATTTCACAGCCGAGTGCGAAGTCAGCTGCCAGTTTCCCTTAATTCATGTGACATGCGCACATACCATCTCCAACCAAGCTGATTGATGGATGGATCCATCAGATAGTACGTGCGCATGCAAAGTTGCAAGTCCCCGGCCATGCTCCTCCGACTGCGCCACCGTCTGCTCGGCCCATGCTGGCTGCCTTCGAGCTCCGCTGCAGTTCATCCTCCGACTGCGGCCCTCCGTTTGCACTCCTCCGACCCTCCGAGTGCGCCCATCCACGCTGCCCCATCGAGTCGGCCTCCGTGGCGCTCGCTGACTCCGGATGCGCCGTCTAGCTCGGCCGCCCCGGCCGAGCGCCGCGCTGCTCAACCACGCCTGCCGGCTGGCCGACATCGCCAGTCCCGCCTGCGCCATGGCCGACCTCGGGCCCAGCCCGGCCGGTTGTACCGGAGTTAACGAGAAAAACAAAAGCCAGCTCGGCTACCCAAAAAAAACGTCAGTTAGGTCGATGTCAATCCGATTGCGCTGACCGGTCAGCCGATTGCGAAAAAGAAGTGGGGTTGTGACCCGGATGGCAGACCATCCGCTGGAGCAACCACAAGGGATCACTTGCCCGAATAACTCGACGAGTCACTCGGAGGCTCGAAGGACGAGCCTGCCGAGTGTCCCGTCTACTACATCAACAGAAACCATCCGGATGAATCACCAAGTCACCCGGAGGCTACACCTTGACCCAGTGGGTGTTCCGACTGCGCCAAAAATTCAATGTGAGTTCCACTCAATACTTCTCACCATAGCAAGCATGACGAATGAACCTGAGTAGTCTTCGGGGGTTATCTCCGCGTTATTTCCAGTCGGCTGCATGTTCGGCCCGGGACCGGCCGCCTCTGGGCAGGCCGGATAACCCAAATAGTTATTTCCGACAGACGGATTAGTAGTGTGTATGGAGCCAAAGGCCTGCAATTTGATCCATCTGCAGACCGCATGCCGGCTACAACGCTGGCAAAGAGCAAAAGCTGGAGGTCACCACACATGAACAACGTCCAAAGAGAAAACAATTTGGACGACCCGATCGTTTCCTTTTGGAAGTTTGCTCGGTTGAGTTTGCTCCCCAAAGTCTAAGTACTGTACACTTCATCTTGTGGCCGATTGTTCGATCCATCTACAGACCGCAAGCCGGCTATAATGCTGGCAAGAGCAAGAGCCAAAGGGTGGAATGAACAGAAAAACGACTGCGGGGCGAAGGCAAAGCCGAGTCGGCCTCCCGATTGCACAAATCTACATTTTTAGAAAAATAAGAAGTATTTGATATATCCGAGATAATTAACGTGTGTCTTATGCATGATTGTTTCTATGGAAAACGACTGAGACCCTCGACGCCATCGACTACAACAAAATCAAGGAACCCTCTGGATGACTCTTCGAGTCACCCGGAGGCTCGGAGGCTACACCCAGTGGGTGCGCTTGCGCGCCCTCACTGGAAAGAAGTTGCACCAAGGGCGATCGGCGTTCGGCTACACCAACAAAGAAGAAACCCTTCGGATGACTCACCGAGTCACCCGGAGGCTCGGAGGCTACTGTCGGAGGAAATACCCCCCCGGGTATACCAAAGTCACCGATTCGACGCAACGCCAACCGCGCGCCTTCGCCGACTGCGCTCCGGCTCGGCCCCCCGCCGACTGCTCCATGCCGATTGCGCGCCAGCTCGGACGCCGGTCGATTGCCCCGTGCCGATTGCCCGCAGTCGGCCGTCCGTGCACTCGGCCGACTGTTCGCGCACTCGGTTGTCCAAGAGGTCAACCGAGGCATCTACATCAAGCCGACAAGACAACTGAGTGACATCTCTAGTCATGTCAGGAATAGTATAGTGGTTAGATGTCACATTACATCACATCAAGGGGTCAGGTCACTTGTACCTCCCTTTCGTCCTTTCCCCCTTGTCCTCACCCATGGAGCATCCTTGCCACCACTATATAAGGGGCAAGGCATGCCCATGGTGAGGAAGAGGAGCATTCCATCCATTCATCCCTTCCATAGAAGCCAGCTCGGGTGCCAGCAGCCCAGCTCGGCAGTAGCAGATATACAGCTCCAGGAGCACCAGTGTACAGATATATGCCTATAGTCCAGACAGGCAGGAGTAGGGGTTTTATCTCTACGGAGAGCCCCGAACCTGGGTACCTCGGCGTGTGCATTGTACCTAGACCCGTCCGGAGCGCCGTCGTCTGTGCATTGTTCCCCATTTTAGCCATCCTATGGCATCTGCCGTTCATATATTGACGACAGTCCCATTCCTTCATTACTTGGTTTATCACCAAATCTGAATCTCCGAATACCATCAGCCTCCTGATTCCGAGTGAAATGGCCATTCTCAGGCCATACAGAAGGGCTTCATACTCGGCCTCGTTGTTTGTTGCTGGGAAATGTATTTGGAGGACATATATC
Organism: Bromus sterilis; assembly: GCA_950022295.1. Lineage (NCBI taxonomy): Eukaryota > Viridiplantae > Streptophyta > Magnoliopsida > Poales > Poaceae > Bromus > Bromus sterilis. Next base: position 396,659,322 of record OX465596.1, read on the forward strand.
ATCTCATCTTTCCTTGGTGAAACCAGTACCACCCCTGCTCCTGCTCCATTCAGCATCTTGGATCCATCAAAAAACCATTGTCCAATGCTCTGGTGTTGGCTGTGGAGGGTTTTGGACCTCAATCCAGTCGGCCAAGAAATTCACCAATTCTTGCGACTTGATTGCTTTTTTGCGTTGGTAATGGAGGTCATAGGGTAGTAGATCCAAACTCCATTTTGCAATTCTGCCCGTTGAATATCCGTTGTTCATGATCTCTGCCTGAGGAGCTACGGATACCACTATGATGGAATGGTCTTGGAAATAGTGTGCAAGCTTTTGTGATGCCAAGTAGATTCCCATTGCCAGCTTCTGATAGTGGGGATACCTCTACTTGGATGGTGTGAGGACCTCGGAGATGAAGTGCATAGGTCTGTGTACCTTCTGTGCCTTTCCTTCCTCTTCTCTTTCCACCACTATAGCTACGCTGACAACTCGGCTTGTGGCTGCAATGTACAGTAAGAGTGGTACTTTTTCTTGAGGTGCTACAAGGACTGGCCGAGTTGACAGTTTCTTCTTCAGCTCTTCAAATGCTATTTGAGCTTCTTCAGTCCAAACGAAATTTGGCGATTTTTTCATCAGCTGGTAGAGAGGTAGGGATTTCTCTCTCAGTTTGGAAATGAATCGGCTGAGTGCTGCGAGACAGCCTGTCAGCTTCTGGACATCTCGTAGATGCTTGGGTGGCTTCATGTTCTGGATTGCTGCGATTTTTTCCGGGTTAGCTTCTATCCCACCTCGGATACCATGAATCCGAGTAGCTTCCTGGCTGGTACACCGAAGAAACACTTCTCGGGGTTAAGCTTGATATTATAAGCTCGGAGGCTCTGAAAAGTTTTAGCTAGGTCGGCTAGCAAACTGCTTCCTTTAGCTGACTTGATCACAATATCATCCACATAGACCTCAACATTTCTGCCGATTTGCCAAATCAAGCAGTTCTGCATCATACGTTGGTATGTGGCTCCTACATTTATAAGCCCGAATGGAATCGTAATGTAACAGAAACATCCAAACGAGGTTATGAATGTTGTTTTAATCTCATCTCGTTCATATAATTGGATTTGATGATAACCCGAGTACGCATCGAGGAAACATAATCTCTCGCAACCCGATGTGGAATCGACGATCTGGTCAATGCGAGGAAGAGGGAAATGGTCTTTTGGACAAACTTTATTGATGTGCCGGAAATCAACACAAGTTCTCCAAGTTTTATATTTCTTCGGAACCATTACAGGATTTGCTAACCACTCGGAGTGGAAGATTTCCCTAATGAATCCGGCCGCTAATAATCTGGCTATTTCTTGTCCAATGGTCTTCCTTTTCTCGGAAGAAAAGTGCCTAAGGGACTCCTTCACCGGTCTTGCTTTTGGATCAACGTGTAATTTGTGCTCAGCCAACCCCCTTGGGACTCCAGGCATATCAGCAGGCTTCCATGCAAATATATCCCAATTCTCACGGAGGAAGTTGATGAGCTCGAGTTCCTATTTGGGATCCAAGTCGGCCGCAATATTGGTGTACTTGTCTTTATCGGTGGGATGTATCTGCACCCTTTTGGTTTCTCCGGCTGACTCGAACGAAGATGTTTTCTTTGGTTGCAGCAGCTCGGACGAATCAGCAACTTTCTTGTACTCGGCCAGCTCAACCTCAGCCATATGCTGGTCGGCTATCAAGGATCCCTTCTGCAACAGTTTTTCAGCTTGCTTGTAATCTCCCGAGATGGTGATCACGCCATGTGGGCCAGGCATCTTTAGTTTCAGATAGATGTAACATGGAATGGCCATGAACTTTGCATAGGCTGGTCTTCCGAGTAGGGCATGATAAGCACTCGGAAAATCCACTACCTCAAAGGTGATCTTTTCTTTCCGGAAGTTACCCGGAGTACCAAAAACCACATTGAGGGAGATCATTCTGAGTGAGTGTGCCTTTTTTCCCGAGATGATTCCATGAAATTCCAGATAGCTTTTGCGGAGCTTGGACATTGGATGTTCATACTCTCCAGAGTGCTGGCATATAGAATGTTAATCCCGCTGCCTCCATCCATCAGAACATTTCTGAGCCTAAAGTTTCCATTCCCTGTTTCTACCAAAGGATCAACAATCAGAGCATGCCGTCCTGGGTGAGGGATGTGGGGAGGGTGATCTGACTGGTCAAAGGTGATCGGAGTATCAGCCCACTTCATGTAGCTCGGAGTTGCTGGAGCTGCCAAGTTGACTTCTCTGAACCTTATCTTTTCCACTCTCTTCGACTCCCGACCGGCAAAGATGACCAGCACTCCGTCTTCTCTTGGGAAGCCTTCGCTGTCTTGATCTGGGCTTGCTGCCTTCTTTTTGCCAGTATCCTTGTCTTGTTGAGGTCCCGTCTTCGCGTTATGGGCTGCTCTTTTGATCAGACGACACTGCCGAGCTGTATGTTTTGGAAGAACCAACTTTACCTCAGCATCTCGGGTAGTGTGAAGAGGAGAGGGCTGGTCCAGAACCTCATCGTTGTTTGATGGTTTTTTCTGGCGTGGCTGCCACTCCTTTCGCGCCTGACCTTTGCCACGAATCCGTGAGGCATTTTCTGCTGCAACCAACTCTGCATCCGTTGGGGAATCTTCCGCCTTCCGCTTATTGTTGCCTCTGGTCTTCTGCTTCTGGTTAGGTGCCGAGATGTTGCCTCGTCTATGCTGATGGGTCTTCTGGCGAATCTCCTCTTCGCCATTGGTGTACTTATTTGCTATTTCCATAAACCTTCCGTGTGAGGTAACATGGGGTGATCTCGCCAACTTGAGACTCAGCTCTCTGTACTTGACTCCTTGCTTGAAACCATGGATGGCTTGGAACTCAGAAACTCCCTCTACCGAGTTGTGAAGCGTGATCCATCTCTGGATATAGTCCCGAGTGGATTCAGTGTTTCCTTGCACACACAGTTGCAGCTCGGTTAGCCCTCCAAGCCTCTTGTAGGTCCCTTCAAAGTTCTTGACAAAAACCCTCTCGAGGTCTTCCCAAATCCAAATGCTACTAGGGGGGAGCTGATTTAACCAAGTCCGAGCTGAGCCTTCTAGCATCAGGGGCAGATGCATCATAGCTATATCATTCCCTCCCCCTCCGATTTGCACGGCTATTCTGTAATCATCTAACCATGTTTGGGGTTTGGCATCGCCTCGGTACTTATCTACTCCTTGAGCTATCCTGAAGTGAGGAGGAATAGGGGTAGACCGAATTCTCTCGCTGAAGCAAACCGGCCCTGTAGCCATTGAGAGACGAGCCTGATCCTACCGATGGGACCTAGTATGATCAACTCGGCTCTGCACCAGATGGCTTCGGGCGTCATTTTCATAACGGTCGCCTCGGTGCTGATGGAACTCTTCTCTCTGAGGAGCGGCTCGACCAGACCTGTGAGCCTCATAGTTATCTCGTCTTAGGTATTCTTCGTGTCGGTACTGATCTTGGCGGTGATCTCCTCGGGGGTCATTTCTGCGCCGAGGGGAATTGTTCCTATTTCTCTGCGCTTCACCGTAAGGCGTATGCACCGACTGCGACGTTCTTGCGTGAGGAACTTGGGAATGGATCCACTAATGTGATTAACTGACTGCAGCGTTTTGATCTACTGCGGCTTGCAACAAGAATGCCAAATGCTGAATTCCCTCTGCTGCCGATCCACTGGGCTGCAGAGAGTTTGCAATCCGAGTTGCGGCTATGAGATTTTCCACTGGAGTTCCCATAGCTTTGAAGGGTTCTCGTCCTTGCCCTCGTAGTTTCCAACTTATTCTGCTTTGCTTGAGCCGAGCGACCTCTCGGGCCTGACGTTCCAGGGTGCTCTCCAGCTCGGCTAGACGCTCTCGCTCGGCCAGGTTGGTTAACCTAGCCGCCTCCAGACCTCGACCTTCCGGAGTACTTGTGTCGATAGGGGTGTTTAACAGTCGCTCGGCCGCCTCTGCTTCTGCTTGCTCTTCTAGAGTAAGGGGTCGGGGCTGCCGGCTTGATTCTCCGAGTTCTAACCTTCGGAAGGCGGACACGCGCCGAGTTGGCTCTCGACCATCAGCCCCGGGCGGGCTGTTAGCTTCATCTCGGGCACGACCATCCCGAGCTGGTGACGGTTGAGGAGGTGGAGTTTCCGCCATGCACACTTTTGCGACTGCGACTGGAGCGCCGCTGCTGCCCTCCTATTCTTCATCTAGCCCGGGGTCTGAAATTGCCATGCCTTCCTCTTCATCCGAGTTGAACAGATGCAAAAGAGATGCTGACGAGCCTTCTCTTGCGATCAATTCATCCAGGGCCTTCTGGGCTGACTCCACCGAGTCGATGACTGCCACCTGCTGCACCTTGACTTGCTTTCCGCGATGATGAGCGCGTGGACGGCCCGAGCGCTTCTTCTTATGGTGGACTGATAAGGGGGCCGGTGCTTGACGATGAGCCAAAAGTTGGAGGTGCAGAGCCCGCGATTTGTCAGCTCGGAAGTGGACATTGCCTCTCGAAGGTAGCAGCTGCGCTTGGAGCGGTGAATCCGCCAACCAGGCAGAGTCATCAGCCACGAAGGACAATGATCCGAAAAAAACACCTCGCCGACGATGAGCTCGGATCCGCGAATCGACAAGGAAGATGAAGAAAACGCCATCTCTACGATTGCTGATCCACTCAGCCCCACGGTGGGCGCCAACTGTCGGGGATATAATCCTGACAATAGAGAGAGGGGTATGAAAGGAGCTAAATGAATTTATACGTAGAGTGGTTGACGCGGGGGAAATTATACAGGTTAGGCCTCTCCTTAGAGATAAAAACCTTAATCCTGTCCCAGACTGACTGGGGTGTTCTTGCTCAAGGGTTGAGGAAAATGGTGTTGCGCGTGCCCGTACTGGATGAGTGGGAGGCTTATATAGAGTGCGCCTCTGCCCCTTCAATTCCTCAGCATAATGGGTCTTTAATTACAGGGTTAAATTCGTACTAAATACATGAAACGGTCTACTCATTACTGCTAATAAAGGGGGAGGAACGTCCGCGGTCTTGAATGCTTCCCATCCGTTGCGTTCTTATCTTCCGAGTAACGAATAGCTCGCCGGTTGTCTTCTCCGAATAATGAACTACTCGGATCATGTTTGCTCTCCGAGTAACTAACTATTCGGAGGTGGTTTCTATATTTTGAGTAACGTGTTACTCGGAGACACTGGGAATTGAGCTGCTGAGATTGATAAAGCTCTATATTGTTTAATGATCTTTTTTTTGGGTGTGTTGGAAACCCAAGGGCTTGAGGCTACCCCTTGGTTTCCCCTGCCTAAGGCTATACCTTTGGTATGACCACGACATTTAGGGCTGGGGGAGGGAGATTGAGCGGAATAACAAACGCCGACCAACATCCTTACGAGGAACTCGACATGCCATATGGATTGAATCCATCCAAAGATATGGAAATTATGCGGTGTCGGGCCTCTGCCGCCAGATCGGGGTGGTCTTCATCGAACTTCTTCCATGCCCCGCCATCAGATGGATGTCCCATTGTTTCCCGTCTGTGCTCGTCAGGGTATCTCTTCCCGTCTTTGTGCCACGTCATCTGTTTGGCAGACTCCAAGGTCATGTAAAGCCGCTGGATTCTTTTTATGAATGGGAGATAACGAAGAATCGAAGCGGGGACCTTTGCCTGCACCTTGGTCTCACCATCGGCTCCCTTGGACTCAAGATACCTAGAGGCCCCACACAAGCTACAGTACTTTTCATCCGCAAACTGTTTCCAAAACAGAAGGCAGCCTTTTGGACAACAATCTACCTTTGGGTAGTCCATGCTGAGCGCTCGCGTGATTTTCTTGCATTCGTACAAGGTTTTAGGCAGACAATGCCCATCGGGCAACGTGTTACCATGTTTTACCAGATTGGCTTCAAGGCATAAACGGGTCATGTTGAACTGGAGCTTTGTGGCTAGTGCTTGCGAGATGGTATCGAGCTGAGAAACATTTGCACCCGGGTAGAGAGGCCTCTTAGCCGATTCCATCATATCATAGAACGCCTTAGTGGATGGCTCGGGATCCTTTGGTTCAGGCGGTTGCTCCGGTTCTGGCGGTCCCTCTGGTTCAGCAGAAGGTGGAGGCTCCGGCATGGCATCACGGAAATCCTCCATCAAGTTCTGCATGCCATCGTACTCTATGCCATCGATTCGCTGTCGCATCACATCATCTCTGTCATGTTCGTTCTGAGTAAAGTCGATCGTCGTGACGAAGCCCGGCATATACCCACAAGCCCAAAGGTGTTGTTTCATAACCTCCTTTTTAACGCGTTGACGGTTCCTGCAACGGGCGCAAGGGAAACGGGGATCAAGTATCTTTGAACCACGGCCTATCTCCTGCACTACCATTTTGTTCTTCCATGCCCACTCATTTGTTCTGTCAACAGCACTAGTACGACCACTATATATCCACCCATTATCAGTCATCCTCTTCTACTTTATTGGGAGCTAAACGAAAAACATAGCATTTCATATCAAATAATAGCATGAAACTAAATGCATCATATTTTAATTTTTCTACCGGGCAAAACGGATGCACCAACCTACATCTCTAATAGGTATAAAGGGTCCTAGCAGCCGCCGGATCCGGAGATTGAGTACGCTCTCCATGCTCTACCCTGGTCCGAGACAGAATTTTGGCAGCTCCTCCCTGCTGCTCTCCTGATACACGTCTCGGCAAAAAGCCGAGAGGATGTGCATCCGGAGAACAACGGGGAGGCGCTGACGAAATCCTCACTCGGATCGAAGCAGAACAAGGAAAACGTACCCAATTTACGGATCCGGTGACTGCCCCATAAATGCCGCAAGCATTACGCTTAATATGCTGACCACTAATGCATATTTATCCGTGTAACGCTCACGGACGGGAAGTGACACCTAGGTTACGCGACTTGACGTGCAAAAGGGAACCTAGTGACATAAAAAATGCGAGAGGGAGACGGAGTGCTATCTCATCCTTGGCGCGTAGAGGAAGCAGTCGGGCGGCTCCGAGATGAAGGCTGTGGCTCCGAGACGGCGGCGATGGCCCTCAACGGTCCTCGGCGTTCCTCGGCGGCCAACGGCCCTGCATACACATATCACATAAGGACATATCATAGATAAGAATTGTCGGGACCCGGGGTTAGCGTATGTAATTCCAGTCACGATGCGATCACATGGAGAGCCGAGAGCCGTACCCACCTGTCTAAGCAGACAAGGCCAAGCACAGAACACTCTCGGAAAGCATCAAACGTGAGGGGCATCCCATCCAGGCCAGATGATCAACTGAGATGGGTCCTCATCGTCCGCTCACAAGTCTAAATGCTTATGGGTGGTGAATCCCATACTCATAGACAAGTCGCCTCAACCATGTTATCGATTGAATCCTAACTCTTACATAGACTTACTCCAGCCCGATCACTTAGTCGGGGTCTAGGGCGGGCTCGATCATACAACAAAGTGTGCACGTGACAGAGTCACGAACAATCGCATCGTGATGCCCCAAGATGCGCACATCTAAGGGCCACTTTGTGTATAAAAGACCGCCAGCCAGATCACAACTAAGGTCTCGAAAACCCATACTAAGACATGCATGTTATAAACATACACGCAGCACACATGCCTAGTATGAACAGCAGGTATCATCACATAACTCTACAAAGTGTATCTTTATTGACTTACACATAGAGCATACAAAGATCACATGTCTGTGATCATCATTACATCATACAACGGAAGCAAATTAGGTCTGAGTACAGACAAGTTTAACAAATGGCTTAGAGAAGCCTTGTAAACATACATGCCCTTCCACGAGGGACCAGACTGCTGTCTGGAACTATGCTACCAAGGTCAACGTCGAGCTTCAGGAAGGTGACTCCATCGGGGTCCGGTTCTTATCTAAAACATAGAATAAGAAAACGTGAGTACAAAGTCGTACTCAGCAAGACTTACATCAGATCTATACTACTCATGCTCAAGTATCAAGGTAAAGGAGGTGGGGTTCAACATGCAGAAGTGCCAGCTTTGACTTAGCTAGTCCTGTACTACGAGTACCAGACTTGAGGTAAGAAGCGTACACGAGTCCACTACCAAGTCTCCAACCAAAACACCACTATGAATACTTCCTCGACTTCCCCACGAGAAAGCACTCCATAGCACTCACGCTTATCTTGTGATTTTTATAAGTATCCATTCAAGTTTTCTATGATCAAGTAAAGGTCTCCAAGTAGTCCATAACCGCGGACACGGCTATTCGAATAGTTCATTAACCCTGCAGGGGTGTACATCTTCACACGCATGTCATCACTTATCTTCTCGTTCTTTTCACCCTTCAAGCGGGTGTCGGACATGGATGAAACCAAGGCACTACCCTCACATCACCTTCTCTAATCCAGGAGTCGACTACCTGAGTTTGTCACCGCTCGAGAGTCCGGCCGGTTCCACGAAACGGACTCATATAATGCAAGGGACCGAGACGCCACCTTTGAAAGATGGTTTCACTGCCTCACAGGTCCACCCACATATCTATAGTTAGGTCAAATGGAAAGCCTGAATCTAGTGTGACTCCTGGACCGGATCGGGTACATAAAGAGGCCAAACGGGGCTCCCATAAAACCCTACATGTGGTCATACTCTTTGTCTTGGATCACAAAACAGGAACTCGGGGCCTAGGGAAGTGTTCAACGAGACAACCCACTGTGTACTCCTACACAGCCTCTCATTGTTCACCTTTTGTTTAGGGTGGATTCACCAACACGTTATCATTAGCATCACTGTGTTCATTCCAATCCGACTCACAAACATAACATACTCATTGTATCACTAAGCAGCAAAAGCAGTAACAGTTGTAGGGGCCACATGCTCATCATTCAACTCCTAAATCTGCTAGGATTGTGGTTTGCTTAATACGGTGACAAAATGATAGGTCATGCATCGGAATGGGTTCAACTATGTGAAAGAACGTGTCTCGGTGATCTCCTAAACATGCATAAGCGAGACTGGGAGGGAAGTAGGATTTTATAGACATGATCAATGGGGTTTGCTTGCCTTGCTGATGATACACGGGTCTTAACGGTGGTCTTCTTCTTCGGGGGTGATCACCGTCTCGGAACGTCTGTCATCGGAGGCAATCATCAACAAGGGGGGACAACTTTGAAAGTAAATGCACAATCACATGATAAGTTTGTCCATGATGTGAATGGTACTGGTTTGTTGATAATTCAATTTAATTGAAGTGTATTGCAAAGGATTTGCAAATTCAAACTCCAAATTCAAATTCAAATTAAGTCATATACACATTTTCTTCTGTTCACCCATTTTAAAATGATCAAACATAAAAACAAATTTCATATTCTTAATCCTTGCATTTTTCTGATAATTTTTCATATATTATATGTTTAATTTGGAGTTAATATGAATTAGTTATGAATTTCCAAAGTTTAATTCATTTTCTGGATTTTCACTGAATTCTTTAATTCTTTTAAATCCATTTATTGCATCAGCAAGAAGCAATGCTGATGTCACAGGGGGGGCTGACCAGTGGGCCACCACTGTTAGTGTCACAGGGGTTAACCCCTCTGTTAAACAAAACAAATAGAGGTTTAGGGGGCCTGGGGCCCCACTTGTCTGTCTCTGTGGGGGTGGGTTAGGGGTGCTTAGCTTAGTACTAATGGCGGGGCTCGCCGGCGTCGACACTGTAGCCGCCGGACTTCGCCGGAATCGGGCTAGAGGGCACGGGAGAGTGAGGGGAGAGCATGGGCGGGTGCGTCGAGAGATTCCACGTCGAGTGGGGCTAGTCGGGGTCCAAGGCGAGGCCCGTGGCCATGGCTACGACCACAATGGCGGCGGCCGTGCTCGGGCGTAAGTAAAGACGGCGAAGGATTGCACGGGGGAAGAGAAGAAGAGCGTTGGGGGGGATTCCTCTCGCTTGCCCGCACCCATTGGTGCCATCTGGGCAACGAGGAGAGGCCTCGGGCCACGCCGGTGATGAACTCCGCGGAGGCCGGCGACTACTGAAGAGGAAAACGGGCACGAGGGCACGGGGGAGAGCGGGAGAAGGGGGAAAATGACCGGAGCCTCACCGTGAAGAAGAAGGAGAGGCTGGTGGAGGCAGAGAAGCAACGGCGACGACAAATTCCCGACAATGGCGCACGGAGGCCGTTGGGATGAACTCGATGCGGGTGGCTTCTCCAGTGGCTCCCGGCTCGATTCGATGCTCTTGACAACGAAGGCGACTGCTACGAACCTCCTGGACACGGCCGTTTGGCAGCTGGGCGTCGATGGCCACGGTGGTGCGCCGCGGCGTGCTCCGGTGGGCTCTGTGTTGCGCGAGATTGGAGAAACAGAGAGGGGCAGAGCGTGCGCGAGGTAGGGGAAAGGAACGCGGGGGTCTCAGGCAGCTGCGTGGCGCAAGGAGAAGCCTCAGGCTGATCTAGGCGAGCCTCGATGGCGTCCACGGTGCTCGGCTCGCCACCGAGCTGCTTGGAGGCGAGGGGAGGAAGAAGACAACGCGGTCGGGTGGGCTGGGCCGGCCATAGGAAGTGGGCCTTCGCCCTAGGCGACAGGTAAGCACTTTCTTCTGTTTTTCTTCTTTTTGTTTTCTGTTTGATATGTTTTTCCCATGAAAAAAATAGCCAGAGCATTTAATAAAATCCCCAATTATTTTTATAAAACCTAGGTGACCTTATAGTAGTCAACCCCAGGTTTTGGGAATTTTTTAAATTCAAATTATTTGAATTCCAATTCAAATATGCTATTGATTTAATTTCCATGCTACTGTTTGGATTTTTGAAAAATCTATGAGCATGGGTTAAAACCCAAATCACTTTTAAAATGATCACACTCATTTTTAGGATTTTTCAACATATCCAAAAGAATTTTGGAAAAATATTTCTTTCTGGCCTTTTATTTAATTTCTTAGGGCTTTTCTTTTCCCCATTTTTGAATTTTCTTTTCAATTTTTCACATGATGCAAAGGACACAAACAAACCCTAGCACTTACCTAACTTGTGTTGTGACAACTCGCCCCCACTCAAAAGAATCTCGTCCCGAGATTCAGAAGTCGTCGGGAGGAAGGTGGGGTACTCGGCACGGAGGCGGTCTTCTCTTTCCCATGTAGCTTCTTTCTCGTAGTGATGTGACCATTGCACTTTGAGGAACTTGATCTTCTGACGACGAGTGACACGCTCTGCGGAATCAAGAATACGAGCGTGGTATTCTCGATAAGAAAGGTCATCTTGGAGATCAAGCGTTTCATGGTCGACTTCGCGGATGGGGTCCTTGAAGCAACGCGTGAGTTGTGACACATGGAATACATCATGTACTCGGGAAAGGTGCGGAGGTAGTTCAAGTTGGTAGGCAACTTCTCCATGTTTAGCAAGAATGCGGAAAGGTCCGAGGTAACGTGGGGCCAACTTGCCTTTGATACCGACTCGTTGGGTTCCCTTCAGAGGAGTAACCCGGAGGTAAGCCTTCTCATCAAGATTGTAGCTCTCCTTTCTATGATGACGATCATAGTAGCTTTTCTGACGATACTGTGCGGCTTTCAATCAATCACGAACAATGCGAACTTGCTCTTCTGCTTCCTTGATCATATCCGGTCCAAAGAATTGTCTTTCACCGGTTTCTGACCAGTTTAGGGGTGTTCTACATCGTCGTCCATAGAGGAGTTCAAAAGGAGCCATGTTCAGACTAGATTGAAAACTATTGTTATAAGCAAATTTGGCAAATGGAAGAGACTTCTCCCAATTCTTTCCGAATGAGATAACACAAGCTCTGAGCATGTCTTCAAGAATTTGGTTAACCCTTTCAACTTGACCGCTAGACTGAGGGTGGAAAGCTGTACTAAAGGAGAGATGAGTTCCCATAGCATTTTGAAAGCTTCCCCAGAATCTAGAGGTGAAAAGGCTGCCACGATCAGAATTGATTTCCAAAGGAATACCGTGAAGAGACACAATTCTAGAGACGTACAAGTACGCTAACTGACTAGCAGTAATAGACTCGCGAACTGGAAGGAAGTGAGCAACATTTGAAAGTCGGTCAATGACAACGAAGATGGCATCATTTCCTTTCTGGGTTTTTGGAAAGCCGGTGATGAAGTCCATGCCGACCTTGTCCCATTTCCACTAGGGAATAGACAATGGTTGAAGAGTACCAGCAGGTCTTTGGTGTTCTGCCTTAATGCAACGACAAACATCACATTCGGCAATAAATTGTGCAATGTCTCTCTTCATCCGGTTCCACCAAAATCTCTGGCGTAGATCTCGGTACATTTTTTTGCTACCGGGATAAATGGAGAGGGGAGTGTCATGAGCTTCCTTAAGGATCAGCTGCCTTAGGTCTTCATTCTCAGGAACTACTAAAAGGTTTTCAAAGAATATCGTTCCTTGATCATTTTCAGAGAAACATTTAGCAACTCCGCTAACAATGTTCTGCTTGATCTCTTGAATACTACTATGTTTTTTCTGGGCGGCTAGGATTTGATCCTCAAGGGTTGGTTTCGCCACCAAGGTAGAAGGAAATCTATGAGGAACTATCTCAAGATTGAGCTTGCGAAATTCCTCATGAAGAAGTGGTTGATACTGTTGTAACATGAGGTTCTTACAATACGACTTACGACTTAGTGCATCAGCCATGACATTGGCCTTGCCTGGGGTGTAAGAAATTCCTAAGTCATAATCTTTTATCAACTCTATCCAGCGTCTTTGCCTGAGATTAAGATCTGGCTGGGTGAATATATATTTGAGGCTTTGGTGATCAAAATAGATCTCACAACGATTACCAAGGAGGTAATGTCGCCAATTCTTCAGGGCATGAACTACGACAGCGAGTTCAAGGTCATGGGTAGGATAGTTCTCTTCATGTGGACGCAACTGGCGTGAAGCGTAATCTACCACATGTCTATCTTGCATAAGTATGCATCCTAACCCTTGCCGTGAAGCATCACAATAGATCTCGAAATCCCTTTTGGTGTCTGGAGGTGCAAGTACGGGTGCATAAGTCAATCTTCTTTTTAGCTCTTGAAAGCTTTCCTCGCACTTGGGGGTCCATTGGAATTTCTTATCTTTCTTGAGGAGTTCAGTAAGAGGCTTTGCAACTTTGGAGAAGTTCTCAACGAAGCGGACAATAGCTTGCTAAGCCAAGAAAACTCCTAACTTTCTTAACCGATTCAGGTGGAGTCCAGTCAAGGACGCCCTGAACACTCTCGGTATTGACTGCAACACCTTTTGCAGAAATCACGTGGCCTAAGTAGGTCACTTCTGGTAGCCAAAATTCACACTTGAAGAACTTGGCATAAAGGCGATGCTCTCGAAGTTTCATCAATACCAACCTAAGATGTTCTGCGTTCTCTTCTTTGTTCTTCGAGTAGATGAGAATGTCATCAAGATAAACTACAACAAATTTATCTAGGTACTCCATGAAGATCGAATTCATTAAGCGCGAAAATGTGGGGGGGCATTGGTTAAACCGAAGGACATGACGGTGTACTCGTAAAGACCATATCGAGTAGTGAAAGTCGTCTTGGGAATGTCCTCGTTTCGGATTTTGATTTGATGATAGCCTAATCTCAAATCCATCTTGGAGAAGACAGAGGATCCAGCAAGTTGATCATAAAGATCATTGATCCTGGGCAGTGGGTACTTGTTCTTTATCGTCGCTAGGTTTAGCGGGCGATAGTCTACGCACATCCTTTCTGTTCCATCTTTCTTCGTTACGAACAGAACGGGGCAACCCCATGGCGATGAGCTAGGGCGGATGAAGCCTTTTGCCAACGAAGCATCAAGTTGGGTTTTTAGCTCAGCTAACTCATGTGGGGCCATCCTATATGGACGTCTTGAAATTGGGTTTGTGCCTGGTATAAGATCCACTATGAACTCTACACACCTGTCGGGTGGCATTCCCGGCAGTTCTTCAGGAAAGACATCCGGGAAGTCACGAACCACCGGAATATCTTCAAGGTCCGGAAGGGGAAGCACATTCAAAGTATGCATCTGGATTCTAGAGCTGGGTGATGTGTAGTCATCGATCTGGCCTGAAGAATGGGTGAGTTTAACTGACTTGGCTTTACAATCAAGGACAACATTCTGTCTTGATAACCAATCCATGCCTAGGATGACATCAATGTCTGAAGACTTGAGGGCTATAAGAGAAGCAAGGAATACTAAACCCTCAATTGCAATTTGATTGCCATGGCTTACTCTATTAGTTTGCCACTTTGAACCAGGAGTTTGAATGATCATTGGAGAAAACATTTCTTCAAAAGAAAATCCATGCCGAAGTGCATAACTCTCCGACATGAATGAATGAGAAGCTCCTGGATCGAAAAGAACGGAGGCAGGAACATGATTGACTGGGAGTGTGCCAAGAATGACGTCAGAAATAGCAGTGGTGTCCTCAACTGAGATTTGGTTCACATATCCACTACTTGTGGCTGAAAGCTTTGCTGGGATGGTTTTGGTGGTGGATTTCTTTGGAGGCTTATGACTAGGTCGACGTGGTGCCACCAACACTGTAGGGCATTGTCGGAAGTAATGGCCTGGCAGACCACACGTGAAACACATCCTGCGTGAATTACTGGGAGCGGTATTACTTGATTGCACACCATCATTCCTGGGAGGAACAATGGGTTGAGGTGGATGGCATATATTGGATGGTGGTCTCTGAAGAAAGTTTTGAGGTATGGCACGAGTTGGAATCCATATTCGGCGTTTCTGAGGGGCTGAACTAGAAGAAGGAGCAAGCTCAAGGGCATGCTTGCGGGACTCTTCTAACACTTCATTGCCATGCTCAGCTCTAAAGGATCTGTTGACTAAATCCTCAAAGGTGGCAAATTCAATGAGGTTGAGATCATGGCGAAGGATGGGGCTAAGTCCCTTACGGAACCTTGCCTGCTTTTTGGCATCAGTGGTGATCTCATCTTGGGCATACCGAGCAAGACGGTTGAACTCTCTCACATCCTCATGAATGGACATCTCTCCTTGAGTCAGATTGCAGAACTCTTCCTTCTTGCGCTCCATCAGCTCATCTAGAAGGTGGTACCGTCGAAAGGCATCACGGAACTCCTGCCAAGTCACTAGATGACCATCAGACTGCATCGCAACATAGTTCTCCCACCATTCAGCAGCAGCACCTTCCAGAAAGTATGCCGCGAATATAACTCGATCATCGGGAGCAACATGTGCAGTATCAAGCTTACGCTCGATGGAACGGAGCCAATCATCAGCTTCAAGGGGCTCAGAAGAACATCGAAATACCGGTGTCTTGAGGAGGATGAAGTCGTGAATGCTCACAACCACATTGCAATGACGTGAGGTATTCTGCTCGATGAGCTCCATAAGGCGTGTCTGATCACGTCGATTCTTCTCAGCTTCCATCATGATTTCCGCCGCAGAAGGCGGTGGTGGAGGTTCATCATTACTTCGATTCCGATCACGGTCTCGATTCCGACGAACAGCACTACGAGTTCTACCTGACATCCTATGTGATAAAGATCAACAATCAGAATAGGTTGTATGGTGGAATCAAAGACAAGAAGGACATGATGAAGGCGGAAAAGATTATAATGCGAAGGCAATGACTCAAAGAAACACGGAACAAATCCGGCAGCATAACGACTACACCGGGATGGAAAACAAGACAACCTCGAGGAGATTGGACAGAACTTCCTCAAGGAACTCAAAACACGGAGACTCTGGACGACCACAACAATCCTACGGCTACAAGGAAGCACTCAACTAGATGTTCTAGTAAGACATAGATGAGCCTAGTCCTATCATCCCATAGAAAAGATAAGGGTGACTCAGAACTCAGATCGATGAGGATAAGGAGAAAAAGAAGCCTTACGTTGTTCCCTTTATACCCATGTAACTATATAACTATAGAATGCTAGACTCGACTTCGACCAAGGGTTGAATAATCCTACAGACAGTCCTGCTCTGATACCAAGTCTGTCGGGACCCGGGGTTAGCGTATGTAATTCCAGTCATGATGCAATCACATGGAGAGCTGAGAGCCGTACCCACTTGTCTAAGGCCAAGCACAGAACACTCTCGGAAAGAATCAAACGTGAGGGGCATCCCATCCAGGCCGGATGATCAACTGAGATGGGTCCTCATCGTCCGCTCACAAGTCTAAATGCTTATGGGTGGTGAATCCCATACTCATAGACAAGTCACCTCAACCATGTTATCGATTGAATCCTAACTCTTACATAGACTTACTCCAGCCCGATCACTTAGTCGGGGTCTAGGGCGGGCTCGATCATACAACAAAGTGTGCACGTGACAGAGTCACGAACAATCGCATCGTGATGCCCCAAGATGCGCACATCTAAGGGCCACTTGGTGTATAAAAGACCGCCAGCCAGATCACAACTAAGGTCTCGAAAACCCATACTAAGACATGCATGTTATAAACATACACGCAACACACATGCCTAGTATGAACAACACGTATCATCACATAACTCTACAAAGTGTATCTTTATTGACTTACACATAGATCATACAAAGATCACATGTCTGTGATCATCATTACATCATACAACGGAAGCAAATTAGGTCTGAGTACAGACAAGTTTAACAAATGGCTTAGAGAAGCCTTGTAAACATACATGCCCTTCCACGAGGGACCAGACTGCTGTCTGGAACTATGCTACCAAGGTCAACGTTGAGCTTCAGGAAGGTGACTCCATCGGGGTCCGGTTCACATCTAAAACATAGAATAAGCAAACGTGAGTACAAAGTCGTACTCAAGAAGACTTACATCAGATCTATACTACTCATGCTCAAGTATCAAGGTAAAGGAGGTGGGGTTCAACATGCAGAAGTGCCAGCTTTGACTTGGCTAGTCCTGTACTACGAGTACCAGACTTGAGGTAAGAAGCGTACACGAGTCCACTACCAAGTCTCCAACCAAAACACCACTATGAATACTTCCTCGACTTCCCCACGAGAAAGCACTCCATAGCATTCACGCTTATCTTGCGAGTTTTATAAGTATCCATTCAAGTTTTCTATGATCAAGTAAAGGTCTCCAAGTAGTCCATAACCGCGGACACGACTATTCGAATAGTTCATTAACCCTGCAGGGGTGTACATCTTCACATGCGTGTCATCACTTATCTTCTCGTTCGTTTCACCCTTCAAGTGGGTGTCGGACGTGGATGAAACCAAGGCACTACCCTCACATCACCTTCTCTAATCCAGGAGTCGACTACCTGAGTTTGTCACCGCTCGAGAGTCCGGCCGGTTCCACGAAACGGACTCAGATAATGCAAGGGACCGAGACGCCACCTTTGAAAGATGGTTTCACTGCCTCACAGGTCCACCCACATATCTATAGTCAGGTCAAATGGAAATCCTGAATCTAGTATGACTCCTGGACCGGATCGGGTACGTAAAGAGGCCAAACGGGGCTCCCATAAAACCCTACATGTGGTCATACTCTTTGTCTTGGATCACAAAACAGGAACTCGGGGCCTAGGGCAGTGTTCAATGAGACAACCCACTGTGTACTCCTACACAACCTCTCATTGTTCACCTTTGTTTAGGGTGGATTCACCAACACGTTATCATTAGCATCACTGTGTTCATTCCAATCCGACTCACAAACATAACATACTCATTGTATCACTAAGCAGCAAAAGTAGTAACAGTTGTAGGGGCCACATGCTCATCATTCAACTCCTAAATCTGCTAGGATTGTGGTTTGCTTAATACGGTGACAAAATGATAGGTCATGCATCGGAATGGGTTCAACTATGCGAAAGAACGTGTCTCGGTGATCTCCTAAACATGCATAAGCGAGACTGGGAGGAAAGTAGGATTTTATAGACATGATCAATGGGGTTTGCTTGCCTTGCTGATGATACACGGGTCTTAACGGTGGTCTTCTTCTTCGGGGGTGATCACCGTCTCGGAACGTCTGTCATCGGAGGCAATCATCAACAAGGGGGGACAACTTCGAAAGTAAATGCACAATCACATGATAAGTTTGTCCATGATGTGAATGGTACTGGTTTGTTGATAATTCAATTTAATTGAAGTGTATTGCAAAGGATTTGCAAATTCAAACTCCAAATTCAAATTCAAATTAAGTCATATACACATTTTCTTCTGTTCACCCATTTTAAAATGATCAAACATAAAAAAAAATTGCATATTCTTAATCCTTGCATTTTTCTGATAATTTTTCATATATTATATGTTTAATTTGGAGTTAATATGAATTAGTTATGAATTTCCAAAGTTTAATTCATTTTCTGGATTTTCATTGAATTCTTTAATTCTTTTAAATCCATTTATTGCATCAGCAAGAAGCAATGCTGATGTCACAGGGGGGCTGACCAGTGGGCCACCACTGTTAGTGTCACAGGGGTTAACCCCTTTGTTAAATAAAACAAATAGAGGTTTAGGGGGCCTGGGGCCCCACTTGTCTGTCTCTGTGGGGGTGGGTTAGGGGTGCTTAGATTAGTACTAATGGCGGGGCTCGCCGGCGTCGACACTGTAGCCGCCGGACTTCGCCGGAATCGGGCTAGAGGGCACGGGAGAGTGAGGGGAGAGCATGGGCGGGTGCGTCGTGAGATTCCGCGTCGAGTGGGGCTAGTCGGGGTCCAAGGCGAGGCCCGTGGCCATGGCTACGGCAACAATGGCGGCGGCCGGGCTCGGGCGTAGGTAAAGACGGTGAAGGATTGCACGGGGGAAGAGAAGAAGAGCGCTGGGGGGGTTCCTCTCGCTTGCCCACACCCATTGGTGCCATCTGGGCAACGAGGAGAGGCCTCGGGCCACACCGGTGATGAACTCCGCGGCGGCCGGCGACTGCTGAAGAGGAAAATGGGCACGGGGGCACGGGGGAGAGCGGAAGAACGGTGAAAATGACCGGAGCCTCACCGTGAAGAAGAAGGAGAGGCTGGTGGAGGCAGAGAAGCAACGGCGACGACGAATTCCTGACAATGGCGCACGGCGGCCGTGGGGATGAACTCGATGCGGGTGGCGTCTCCAGTAGCTCCCGGCTCGATTCGATGCTCTTGACGACGAAGGCGACTGCTACGAACCTCCTGGACACGGCCGTTTGGCGGCTTGGCGTCGATGGCCACGGTGGTGCGCCGCGGCGTGCTCCGGTGGGCTCTGTGTTGCGCGAGATTGGAGAAACAGAGAGGGGCAGAGCGTGCGCGAGGTAGGGGAAACGAACGCGGGGGTCTCGGGCAGCTGCGTGGCGCAAGGAGAAGCCTCGGGCTGGTCTAGGCGAGCCTCGGTGGCGTCCATGGTGCTCGGCTCACACCGAGCTGCTTGGAGGCGAGGGGAGGAAGAAGACAACGCGGTCGGGTGGGCTGGGCCGGCCAGAGGAAGTGGGCCTTCGCCCTGGGCGACAGGTAAGCACTTTCTTCTGTTTTTCTTCTTTTTGTTTTCTGTTTGATCTGTTTTGCCCATGAAAAAAATAGCCAGAGCATTTAATAAAATCCCCAATTATTTTTATAAAACCTAGGTGACCTTATAGTAGTCAACCCCAAGTTTTGGGAATTTTTGAAATTGAAATTATTTGAATTCCAATTCAAATATGCAATTGATTTAATTTCCATGCTACTGTTTGGATTTTTGAAAAATCTATGAGCATGGGTTAAAACCCAAACCACTTTTAAAATGATCACACTCATTTTTAAGATTTTTCAACATATCCAAAAGAATTTTGGAAAAAGATTTCTTTCTGGCCTTTTATTTAATTTCTCAGGGCTTTTCTTTTCCCCATTTTTGAATTTTATTTTCAATTTTTCACATGATGCAAAGGACACAAACAAACCCTAGCACTTACCTAACTTGCTTGTGACAAAAATAAACCTAAACTTAGAAAAAAAATGAACATTCGCACAAACCCTAGCAAACCCTAACAAACCTTAACACTATAATAAAAATAAAAGGGGGGCAAACCCTAGCTATCTAACATTCGAACCACCCCTAACATTCACATATACACATTTTGAAGCAAACCCTAGCTACCTAAAATTCAACAAAACATATCTACCTAAAATTAAAGCAAACCCTAACAAACCTAAATTGAAGCAATTCCTAGCAAATCCTAGCGAACCTAAATTAAAGCTACCTAAAATTCAACAAAAAAAATCCTAGAAAATCCTAGCAAACCTAAATTAAAGCTAAATAAAAATAAAATTTACAAAAAAGGGGGCAGAGAGTACCTGCAGGGGAGCTCGAGCCGTCGCGGGTGGAGGTGGAGAGGGGCCGGCCGTGGGAGGGAGCTCAACGCGTCGCCGGGGATGACCCGGCCACGGGAGGGGGCAGGGGTGAAGGTGGGGAGGGGCGGCCGCGGGAGGGGGCAGGGGTGAAGGTGGGGAGGGGCGACCGCGGGAGGAGAAGAGCGCGAAGGTGGCGGGGAGCAGCGTGCGGCGGTGGCAGTGGGGAGAGCGGCGGGAAGGGGCTCGGGCGGGTGGGACAGTCGACCGGCGGCGGGTGGGTGATACGTCCCAAACGTATCGATAATTTCTGCTTGCTCCATGCATGTTTTGTGTGATATTGCTATGATCTAGATACACTTTCATACACTTTTGATCATATTTGGACTAACCTATTAACTCAATGCACCCCAGTGCCAGTTTCCGTTTTCTGCTGTTTTTCTATTTCAGTTCTCCCCCATATTAAAAGTGCTCAAAAAATTCGGGAAAAATCAGATAAAAATCAACGTGAAGGAACCTTCTGGAGTCCCGAAGGGGGACCAGGTGGGAACCACCAGGGCCCCAGGCGCCTAGCTGGCACGGCTTAGGGCTTGGCCGCGCCAGGGGGCGCATGGACCCCTGGTCCCCCCCCCCCTAGCTGCCCCCCTTCGCCTATATATCACCCATGACGTCAAACTTCCGAAGACAGAACCCTTTTTCGCGATCTCGCCTCTGTTCCGCCGCCACCACGCTTCCAAGATCGGCAGCACCAGCAGGACCCTTCCCGGCACCCTGCCGGAGGGAGGATTGACCTCCGAGAGCTTCCCCTCCACCATGGACGCTTCCCGGATGTGCCGTGAGTAGTTTCCTTTGGACCATGGGTCTGTGATCAGTAGCTATGTGATGTTCTCCTCCCCTCTTTGTTCTTCATGGTTTAGACCTCGTGACCTGCCCTACATGATGGAGGCACATATGTAATATTTCTGCTTTTGCTATGCTGAGTTTGATGGGATCTGATGGATTATGAGATTATGTTCAGATTGTGATAGAGTAATATATTTGATTCTTATATTTTATATTTTTGTTCCTAAGTAATTCTTGCATGTTCTCCGTTGTTGTTTATTGCTTTGGCAAAGTAGTAGGTAGGAACTCCAAGAGGGAACGTTATGCTCGATTGTGGGTTCATGCCCCCTGATAACACGCTTGAGTGACGGAAACATGAGTCTAGGGGATGTGTTGTCGCCACAAGGGGAAAACAACGGTGCTTGTAACCGCGGTTGCAAGGATTGTTTACTTTACGCAATGTTCTTTTTAATGCAGTTCTCTGTTGCTTTGGGTTTACACTTTGGGTGGGGCTCGCAACTTAATACCAGCGAGATGTTCTGGATAGATATCGCAAGGTGGATGATTAGTAGTAGATGCAGTTGGGTTTTGGTCTACTTATTTTGGCGTACGGCCCATGCTTTTGAGACTCTTCCTTTCTTTTGTAGCATAGTTAGCATTGCGGTGCGTGTATAATCCTGTCAATTGCCCATCTGTAATTTGTTTACCTCGCATAGCAGTTTTATCGTCTTTTGGGAGAGAGACATCACTAGTGAACATCATCGGGCCCCAGTCCATATTCTCATCATTGTTTACACGCTTATTTACTTTTCAGTATTTACTTTCAGTTGCTATCATTATCATTATCCCTTGTGTTTTTGATCCTTTGTAAACAACAAGACCGGAGAGATTGACAACCTCTTTGAATTTCGTTGGGAGAAAAGTTATTTGTGTTGTGTGCACGTCCAGGTCAAGGAAGAATCGATTGTCGTAAACGGTTCCATTGTTTCCTTGCCACCTACTTATCATTGTCGGAGTCCTACGGAGACAACCCCTATCCTCTTCATAGGGGAAATTTGCTGCTATCCTACATCTCACCTTCCACTTGGGGTAACCAACGAAGGGCGAGAAACCATTATCATCATCTCGCACATCAAGAAAATTTCTAGCGTTGTTGCCGGGGACTCCGAGTGATAAGATAGGGGAGTTTCCCACTACCTTTTACCTTTACTTTTTAGTCCTGATAGTTTACCTTTCCGTTTTTGTCTTTGTGTCCTATATCAAAAATTACAAAAAAAACTTCCACACTTGCTGCTACTATGGGTTCCACTGAAAACACCAAGTTGTGTGACTTCACTAGTCACAACAACAAAGACTTTATCTGCACTCCTATTGCCACACCTGCCACTTCAGCTACCTCTTATGAAATTAAACCTGCTTTGCTAAACCTTGTTATGAGAGATCAATTCCCTGGTGCTGGAGATGATGCTGCTTTACACTTGAATAATTTTGTTGAATTATGTGATATGCAAAAGTATAAAGAAGTAGAAGGTGATGTTGTTAAGCTCCAGCTTTTTCCTTTCTCTTTGAGGGAAGGAGCTAAAATCTGGTTTCAATCTTTGCCTAGGAATAGGATAGATTCTTGGAATAAGTGCAAAGATGCTTTTATTGCGAAGTATTACCCACCTGCTAAAATTATCCAATTGAGAAGTAACATTATGAATTTTAAGCAATTAGATAATGAACACGTTGCCCAAGCTTGGGAACGTATGAAATCTCTTGTTAAGAAATTCCCTACACATGGTTTGACTACCTGGATGGTTATCCAGAATTTTTATGCAGGCTTGAACTTTACCTCGCGGAACCTGTTAGATTCAGCCGCGGGAGGAACTTTTATGTCGACTACACTTGGTGCTGCCACAAAACTTCTTGATGAGATGCTGACTAATTATTCCCAATGGCACACTGAACGCGCTCCAACAGGTAGGAAGGTAAACTCTGTTGAGGAGATTACCTCCCTAAATGAAAAAGTTGACTTAATTATGTCTCTACTTACCAAGCAACCCTCTATTGATCCTCATGATGTTCCTTTAAATTCTTTGGTTGCTCAAGAACAAGTAGATGTGAACTTCATTGCTAGGAACAACTTCAAAAACAATGATTATAGGGGAAATTTTGCTAGCAATCCTAGACCGTTTCCATCCAACTATGGGAACAACAACACCTACCCTAGCAACAAGAACCCCACTTCTGAACTAGAAAGTATGCTTAGAGACTTTATCACTACCCAAAAAGCCTTCAACAAGAATGTAGAAGAAAAGTTAGCTAAACTAGACAATCTTTGTTTGAAGGTAGACAGCTTACCCCTTGATGTTGAGATGTTAAAAATTAGAACCTCTCCCTTGAGGAGAGGAAGGCCACTCCTATTAATGCTATCCAATTACAAATTAATGAAAATATTAGGATGATGGCTAAACTTAAAGAAAGATGGGCTAGAGAAAAAGAGGAAGAGGATAGAATTAAGAGCCTTCCTACACACCACATAGTTGCCACTATCCAAATTGTTGAGGATACCGAAACTATTATCACCCAATGCACTCCTGGTCCCATTGGACCTATTAGTGGTGATGCTAATACCTCAACCGTAGAAGAAGAAACTCCTATGAACATAGAGGGTTTCAAACAAGTGAGCCTAGATGACACTACTACCACCTTTGATAGTAGTGATATTGATTTTGATAGTTGCACCCTCTCAGAAGTTATCAGCTTGTTACACAAAATGTCTAGAGACCCCCACACTAGCACACTTAATCTTGCCTTCACGGAGCATATCACAAATGCTCTCATCAAATCTAGGGAGGATAAGCTTAGGATAGAAGCCTCCATACCTAGGAAGCTAGATGATGGTTGGGACCCTATGATCAAAATAAAATTAAATAACTTCTCTTGCTATGCTTTATGTGATGTTGGAGCTAGTACCTCTGTCATGCCCAAAAGAATGTATGATATGTTTGAATTTAAACCTTTTGATTCTTGTTCTTTTGGTGTTTGTCTTTTCAATTCTTCCGTAAATAAACCTTTGGGGAAGATCGACGATGTTCTTATCATTGTCAATGACAACTATGTTCCCATTAATTTTATTATTATGGATATAGAGTGTGAACCTTTATGTCCAATTATTTTGGGACGTCCTTTTCTTCGCACTGTTGGTGCTATCATTGACATGAAAGAGGGGAATGTAAAATTTCAATTCCCTCACCAAAAGGGGAGGAGCACTTCCCTAGAAATAAAATCAAGTTACCTTTTGAGTCCGTTACACGGGCTAGCTATTCTCTTTCTCTTGATAAAACTTCATTCTTCTTTTGCCTTATGCCTAGCTTAAAGGTGTAAAAGAAAGCGCTTGTTGGGAGGCAACCCAAGATGTGTTTACTTCTGTTTTTAGTGGTCTTGATGATTGTTACTACTGTAGAAATATCATTGTATCTTTATTTTCAAGCTTTGTGCCAAGTTATAGCCTCTTATGATAAGGGAAGCAAAAGTTGTGACATGTTGTCCAGAAAACAGATTTTGTCTTCATGATGGGAAAAATCGGATCAAATCACCAGTTCATCTTGTTGAGCTGAATTTGTTACACAGCGTACTCTATACAATTGCAGAACTTTCGTATGTCTTGAGTTTTTTTATTTGAGTTGCAGAAGTACCGCAAAAAAATTCTCTACTACCTGTTGTTCTGTTTTTCATAGATTCTGCCACGTTTTGTCTCTCCTTACTTTTGCAAACCTTAAGCTTGTTTTTTCTTTGCAAAAAACCTTTTGGCAATCTTGAGAAACAGTAGCTCTTCAAGAATATATTTATATCCAGTGGGGAAAAATTATTTTATTAAGGGTACTAACCTCTCTAATCAGCTTATGATGAGTTATGTATGAAGGGAGTTTTCAAGTGTGCGATGGAAGATGATGAAAGAAGATCCGGGAGTGTCAAGCGCTCAAGCTTGGGGATGCCCCCATGCATCCCCAATAAATATTCAAGGATACTCAAGCGTCTAAGCTTGGGGATTCCCCCGTGCATCCCCTTCTCCATCAACAATCATCAGTTCGTCCTTCGTCTCACTATATTTTTATCACTTCATACGTTATGTGCTATGCTTGGACCATCTCTCTCTTAGGTTTATTTTTAGTTTTATTTAGCTATGATTACTGTTCATAACAAGTTAGACCCCGTCTTACTTTGTGTGGGAGAGAAACACGCTCCACTTTCAAAATCTAGAACACATCATAGGATTTTTCATGCTTATCTTTTTACTGTTGTGTGTTCTTTATCTTTTGTTAGCTACTGTCATTTTAGTTTTAGTTTTAGTTTGTCTTTAGCAAGAGCCTTGGCTTTGTTTAGTTTGTTGCTGGAACTCTCTTTAGTTTCTTGTGTATCTTGTTAAGAGAGTTGATTGTTGCACTGAGTTGTGTCTTGTCTTGAAAGTAGGTAATTGTGGTTGCTATTTAATTTTAGTAGTAACTTGCAATAATTTTGAGGCATTGATGTGAGTAATGTTTGAACTTTTGGTGTCAAGAGCTCTAGCCTATTAGTGATAGGTGTCGTATTTTGGGAAATCTGTGTTTATTTTCAAAACCTACAAAACTAGTTGAGAACTCTAGCTACTACATGGATCGCTAATCTTCGGAGGGATTGAATATTAGAGTACACTCACGTACCATGAGTCAAGGATGAGCAAGGATAACCAAACCCCCATACACTCCTCCTCGGGGTACTTGTTTCTTCGTGAACCTCCTTATTAGATTGATAGTTACTGATAATAACTGCATGAGTTCTTCGGACTAATGTAAGTATTGAAAGTTGACACTTCCACCTCCTCATATTTGCTAGCCTCTCCTGTGTCGTGCATTGCCTTCTTCTCACTCCGAGAGTTGGCGTCCACCTTCGCCGATACATCCAAACCCTTCGCATGATACGCTCTGTCATCATAAACCTCCTTATATCTTTTCTCAAAACATCCACCATACCTACCTATCAAGGCATTTCCATAGACTTTCCGAGATATGTTGCCATGCAACATCCACCTCTTCATTACTTGACCTTCATGTCATACATGTTCCTGCTACACTGGCAGCGACATACATTGCATACATCATGATAGCTTCATCTTCTTTATGATTTGAGTACCTTGTAAAGTGTGAAAGATCTTCTATGCCCTCTTATAAATTAGAGTGTTGCCCTTAAGTGAGGAAAAATCCCAAAGTGGACAAAATAAAAGATCCCAAAGAGGACAAATGAGAGTTAACTAGAAAGAGCCATTGAGGCCACCAAAAAATACAAAAAAAAGAGAAAAAAAAGAGAGAGAAAGGGCAACACTACTATCCTTTTGAAAGATCTGCACTAGTACTCCCTCTTATCCTTGTACTCCATAGAGATGATCATTCATGCATATAGCTATGTGGGGACCTTCACACTATAGAACTTGGCTTGCATATTCCAAGGATGAGCCTCCTCAAAAGAGCTCTAGGTCTTCATGAGCGAGCAAGTTAGATGCACCCCCACTAGTTCCATTGGAGAGCTTTTTAGCTCATATGTGCATCTTTTGCATGGCAATCCCTACTCCTCACACCATATCTATCATTTGGCCTTCTCGCCTATGATTGTCCTCATTGATGTGAGCCTTTATGACCTTTTTGTCTTCCTCCTCCACCATATTTCTCTCTTTGCCATCGTAAGTGTCAACTTTCGTGCTTACGCTCATCCATTGCATGAGTGCTCAAAATATCGAAAAGGAGTGGATCAAATTAACTTGTACCTGTCTAGTGGTCTGGGGACGAGTCAAGATAAGATTCCAAAGAAGACCAAGTGTGAAACTTTAGTAGATTGAGTTCTCAACACAAAAACAATTTTTTCTCGTATTCCCTATCCCTCTTCTTGCATGCAAACACCATTTGGAGACATTCGAGTCACGGATAGCGAGAGCTCTTGCACCTAATGTTCTTTTGTTACTTGTTTGAATGCTAATATAGACTCTTGCATGTTATGACTTGAATTGAATCACATACCTTGATTGCTTTACTTTTCAAAGATCTTATATGGTTGCTAGCATGTCACCACAGAAATTATGCTTGTTATCATTTACCTACTCGAGGACGAGCAGGAATTAAGCTTGGCGATGTTGATACGTCCCAAACGTATCGATAATTTCTACTTTCTCCATGCATGTTTTGTGTGATATTGCTATGATCTAGATACACTTTCTTACACTTTTGATCATATTTAGACTGACCTATTAACTCAATGCACCCCCAGTGCCAGTTTCTGTTTTCTGCTGTTTTTCTATTTCAGTTTTCCCCCATATTAAAAGTGCTCAAAAAAATTGGGAAAAATCAGATAAGAAATCAGCGTGAAGGAACCCTCCGAAGTCCCGAAGGGGGACCAGGTGGGACCCACTAGGTCCCCAGGCGCATAGCTAGCGCGGCCTAGGGCTTGGCCGCGCCAGGGGGCGCCTAGACCACTGGTGGCCCCCCTGGCTGCCCCCCTTCGCCTATATATCTCCCGTGACGTGAAACTTCCGAAGACAGAACCCTTTTTCGCGATCTCGCCTCTGTTCCGCCACCTCCGCGCTTCCAAGATCAGGAGCACCAGCAGGACCCTTCCCGGCACCCTACCGGAGGGAGGATCGACCTCCGGGAGCTTCCCCTCCACCATGGACGCTTCCCGGATGTGCCGTGAGTAGTTTCCTTTGAACCATGGGTCCGTGATCAGTAGCTATGTGATGTTCTCCTCCCCTTTTTGTTCTTCATGGTTTATACCTCGTGAGCTGCCCTACATGATCGAGGCACATATGTAATCTTTCTGCTTTTGCTATGTTGAATTTGATGGGATCTGATGGAGTATGAGATTATGTTCAGATTGTGATAGAGTAATATATTTGGTTCTTATCTTTTATATTTTTGTTCCTAAGTAATTCTTGCATGTTCTCCGTTGCTGTTTATTGCTTTGGCCAAGTAGTAGGTAGTAACTCCAAGAGGGAACGTTATGCTCGATTGTGGGTTCGTGCCCCCTGATGAAACGCTTGAGTGACAGAAACATGAGTCTAGGGGATGTGTTGTTGCCACAAGGGGGGAAACAACGGTGCTTGTAACCATGGTTGCAAGGATATTTTTTACTTTACACAAATTTCT
This sequence comes from Bromus sterilis, assembly GCA_950022295.1. Lineage (NCBI taxonomy): Eukaryota > Viridiplantae > Streptophyta > Magnoliopsida > Poales > Poaceae > Bromus > Bromus sterilis. The sequence continues at coordinate 396,687,465 of OX465596.1, forward strand.
TTTTAATGCAGTTGTCTGTTGCTTTGGGTTTACACTTTGGGTGGGGCTCGCAACTTAATACCAGCGAGATGTTCTGGGTATATATCTCCAGGTGGATGATTAGTAGTACATGAAGTTGGATTTAGGTCTACTTATTTTGGCGTACTGCCCATCCTTTTGAGCCTCTTCCTTTCTTTTGTAGCATAGTTAGCATTACGGTGCGTTTATAATCCTGTCAATTGCCCATCTGTAATTTTATTTATCTCGCATAGCAGTTTTATCGTCTTTTGGGAGAGAGACATCACTAGTGAACATCACGGGGCCCCGTTCCATTTTCTCATCATTGTTTACACGCTTATTTACTTTTCAGTATTTACTTTCAGTTGCTATCATTATCATTATCCCTTATGTTTTTTATCCTTTGTAAACAACAAGACCGGAGAGATTGACAACCTCTCTGAACTTCTTTGGGAGCAAAGTTATTTGTGTTGTGTGCAGGTCCAGGTAAAGGAAGCAACGTTTGTCATAAACGGTGCCATTGTTTCCTTGCCAGCTACTTATCATTGCTGGGGTTCTACGGAAGACAAACCCTATCCTCTACATAAGGGAAATTTGCTGTTATCCTACATCTCACCTTCCACTTGGGGTAACCAACGAAGGGTGAGAAACCATTATCATCATCTCGCACATTAGTGGGCGGTCGGCGGGACGGGCGGCCGACAGCGCGCGGGTGGGCGGTCGGGCTCGGGCGGGTGGGGATTCGATTTGGAGGTGGGGGAGATAACGATTGACCAGGGGTTCATGTGTCTGAATTTGGGGGCGTGGACCTACGCTGACAGCCAGGCCGTCGGCGTAGGTCTATTTATTTTTTAGTCTGAGATACGCCGACGGCCTGGCCGTCGGCTTAGGTCCATTTTTTTATTTCTTTATTCTTTTATGTTTTCAAGCATGCAAAATATTTTTTACTTTTTTACACCATTGTAATAGTTTCTCAAGCATATAAATTCTTTTGACACCATTCGCCAACTTTTCAAATTATTCTTTTCTGTTTTCAAAAATGGGAAGGCAAACTTTCGTGCGCAGGAAGGGGGGACTTCCTTCTGCAACATTGGTTGCCATCCCAAAACACACGCGTGTGCCAAATATGGGCTCCATTCGACAAACTATGTTGTTTTCCACCGATTCTGACGCTCCGGCGGTCTTCCTCTGGCGGGACCCGCAGATCTACCCCTATATCTTTCTCCGTACGAGGGTTGACCAATGGACTTTTTTTCTCTAACTATGTTTGTTTAGCACATATATAATAGAAAACCAAGATTGGGCCTATTTCGGCGCTCCAGCGGTCATTCACCTGCGAAACCCTAGATCGGGGGGACCCGCAGATCTACCCCTATAGCTTTCTCCGTACGAGGGTTCACCAATGGATTGTTTTTCTCTATCTATGTTTGTTTAGCACATATATAATGGAACTCCAAGGTTGGGCCTATTTCGGCACTCCGGCGGTCATTCAGCTACGAAACCCTAGATTAGGGGGACCCGCAAATCTATCCCTTGAGGTAAGTTCTCGCTCTGGCTCGTGGAGATCTAGGCTATAGCGCGATTTGTCTAGTCCTGGCTTGAGGTAGGTTCTGGCTCTAGCTCCCGTGGACCTCGGCTTATAAAGGTGTCGGGTCCCAGGATTCCGAGAGTCCGACTCCTACACGATGGGGAGTTCTATTCTACTTTACAAATTTGTTACATGCTATACAAGGTAAGTCGAATTCCTTCTAGGGCTTCAATCTTCACGCTTGGCGCGTCAGGCTCCTGGCCGGGTCTTCTTTGTGGGCCTTCGTATGTAAGTCGGCCCAAAGGTTTCTAATGCCGGTTCTATGGGCCTGATCCATCCCCCCGACATTAGCCCCCAGGATTGTTGTGATGCTTTAGTCTTCACAGCAATCTTCTTTATTTTCTTCATTGTCGTCGGCTCTTCATGGATCAAGGGCCCACTTTATGCTTGGCGTTGATTGGGAGTCGGAGTCGTCTCTCTTCAATCTTGCTTCGATTCCTTTATTTCCATGAAGTCGACTCTTCTGGTTGAGTCATCTATCATTTGATGCTACTAGGAGTCCATGCCAACTCTTATTAGCTTCACATCTCCTTTTACTTGAAGATTTTTCTTTTGACCTTTGGTCAAAGATCCGATTTGGTTTTTATGATCACGCTGCCCGAAACACCGGTTGGATGCATTGATGTTTGTAATGGGAATCGAGTAGTATTTCCATAAATGCTATCTACCACGGGTAGTTATCCCGTATCATTTATGGTATTAATTGATCCTCCCCATGAATCTACTATAACTATCCCTTGGATAGTTTGATCTTTCAAGCGCATCCATCTTCTTCTTCCTCTTCTTGTTTTCCCCATGGCACCTAAGCTAGAAGCCTCTGCTCCTTTGGCATCCAACGAGCCCGATCCCCGTGCAAGTAGTCGAGGTCGCGGCCGTGGTCGTGGCCGTGGGCGAGGTCGTGGCCGTGGTAGAGGTAGAGGTAGAGGTAGAGGGAGAAGTACTTGTGCTTCCTCTCCTTCCGAATCTCCCCCTTCTTCTCCTGAGAGAAGTGAGTTCTTGGTTTATATCCGGACAATTCGACGCTGGATCAAACTTCCTGAGTCTTTTACTCAACTTGTGATTGACTCAACGCCTTCGGGTCTTTGGCTCCGATCTGATGGATGTCCTCATGGGCCTATCTGGGTGAAGGTTAGATTTTCTAGCCATGGCACCATGTTTTTTAAGGGTTGGAAAACTTTTCTTCGATCTAGGAATATCTCAAGAGGAGACACCATTGTCTTCAGATTTGATGGTGAAGACACCTTGTGGGCTAGGATCTTTGACTCGGATGGAGACCGAGCTTGCTATTGTATGGAGAGCTCTAGCGATGAAGAACTCCTTAGTGAAGAAGAAGCTTCAATGGAAGATGAAGCCGACTCTGAAGAAGATGTCTGAAGCTGTATATTTTTCTTTTTAGTAGAATTTTTCCGATTTTGGCTTTTGCTTGTAAGGTTGTCTCCTTTGATGTAAGACCCAGTTGGTTTGATGAATGAAAATTATGAATTTTCATTGAGTCCATGAGTCCATGAGTCGGTTTTATTCCTGACTTTGAATATTTTTCAGGAAGTATGAGAGTCGATTATTTATGATAGTTTATGTATCTGTAGCCCCCTGAGTCGATTCAGAATAGTTGAGTATTGGTAATCGACTCATAGGATAGATCAACTTGTAGCCCCCATGCGATGGTGTGGTCACGTTTACGTGGCGTACCGGGTCATCAAAGAAGTGTTGCTTCTCAAGAGTTGGTATAATTATCATGGCGTTTGAGCCGATTCATCAAAGAAGAAGTGTTGCGAAGTGTTACTTCCCAATAGTCGGTGTATGCATCTGGGTGTTGTTCCGAGTCTTTTGTTCGAAGTCGACTTTATGTATGGCGAGAGCCGTTTGCGACCGAAGTCGACTTTATGTATGGCGAGAGCCGTTGCGACCGAGGTCGACTTTATGTATGGCGAGACTGTTGCGACCGAGGTCGACTTTAAGTATGCAGAAGATGCGATGTAAAGGGTATAGTCCCCATGAGTCGGCATGTGTGTCTTGACACGCTGCTGGATCACATAGAGAAATATTTTGAGTTGTAGTCCCCATGAGTCGGTGTGAACATCTTTTGTGTCATACCGAGTCATAGAGAATTTTTGAACTATAGTCCCCATGAGTCAGTATGAGCATCTTTTGTGTCATACCGATTCATAGAGAATTTTTTGAGCTATAGTCCCCATGAGTCAGTATGAGAACCTTTTGTGTCATACCGAGTCATAGAGAATTTTTTGAGCTATAGTCCCTATGAGTCAGTATGAGCATCTTTTGTGTCATACCGAGTCACACAGGTTAATGCTCAAGGTGCATCTTTGGGATGACATATAAAATGAAAAGAGTATGTGATGATGCTAATGTATGCAAAAAAAAGAAAGTATGAAGGCTCATATAGAAGTCGACTCCAGTTTTAACACGCCTTATCTTCTCGTTGAGATAGATTACTAGGTTATCTGTGAATCGGCACTTCTCTGTAAGCCAGCAACATATGACTAGCGTTCCCTGTACTTAAGACTAGACTCGGTAGGCATTGCTGTAAGACCCCAAGGTATTTAGACTAAGCCAGGTACACGTAGGTCGTATGAGTTTAAGCTATACAGGCCAAGGCGTGTTTAGCCAGTTTATGTATATGCCGGGATTTCTTCGGATAAGAGTCGATAAGTGACATCGAGCTCCCCTACTGCCCCTGAATAAGCTTATACACATGTGATTTTTACATATATATGCCGATTTTTCGGATAAAGAGTCAATGATTTTCATCGATCTCTTTGATTCCCCTGAATAAGCAATATACATGCTCAGTACCAATAGAGGGGTTGATCAAGCCCCCAGGTCTCTGAGGTATAATAATGCAAAATATGCAATGTATGATGCAAAAATAAATAACATGAAACAAAAAGGTAAAGAGGAGTCGATATGGCGAGAGTCGGTGCGACAAAAGTCGACTTAGTTATATGTGGCGAGGGCCAGTGCGACGAAAGTCGACTTATGTATATTTTGATGGCAAAAGCCGGCGCGACGAATGTCGGCTTATATATATGTTAATATGGCGAAAGCTAGTGTGACGTGTGTCGACTTAGTTAAATGTACAGTAATGTTCCTGTTCTACTCAAGTGTAATATGGACGGAGTTGTGCGATGTTCAACGGCCTGGGAGTCTCCTCCATGCTTGTGCGCATGTCTGCCTTCTCGCGTATATCCACTAGGTAGTAGGATCCATTGTACAGGTTCTTGCTGACCACGAACGGTCCTTCCCAAGGAGAAGATAACTTGTGCATTCCATCTCTTTTCTGTATGAGTCAGAGCACTAAATCACCTTCCTAGAAAGTCCGACTTCTGATGCGGCGGCTATGGTAGCATCGCAGATCTTGTTGGTAAATAGCCGACTGAACTGCAGCCAAATCTCGTTTTTCATCGACAATATCCAAGGCATCTTGTCTTGTTTTCTCGTTTTCGGCTTCTATATAAGCAGTGACTCGTGGTGAGTCGTGACGTATGTCACTTGGGAGGACGGCTTCCGCTCCATAGACTAGGAAGAAGGGCGTATAGCCTGTCGGCCTGTTGGGAGTCGTCCTGATGCTCCATAATACTGAGGGTAACTCCTCCTCCCAGCAACCCGGCGTCCTTTTCAAGGGGACAACGAGTCGGGGTTTGATGCCTCGGAGCAACTCTTGGTTGGCTCTCTCGGCTTGTCCGTTGGACTGTGGGTGAGCCACTGATGCAAGGTCGAGTCGGATGTGCTCGTTCTGGCAGAATCGTTGCATAACCCCTTTCTGATAGGTTAGAACCATTATCAGTGATGATGCTGTGGGGGTAGCCGAATTTGTATATGATCTTTTTTGAGAATTTCAGTGCTGCCGCAGCGTCACATTTGCTGACCGGCTCGGCCTCGACCCAATTGGTAAACTTATCCACTGCCACTAATATGTGGGTATTTTTTTTGGCTGACCTTTTGAAAGGTCCCACCATATCAAGTCCCCATACTGCAAAGGGCCAGGTGATAGGTATCATCCTGAGTTCTTGAGCCGGCACGTGAGCTTGTTTTGCATAGCGCTGACATCCGTCACATTTCTTGACTATATCCTCTGCATCCGCATGAGCTGTGAGCCAGTAGAAGCCATGTCGAAAAGCTTTAGATACAAGCGAATGATAGCCGGCATGGTGTCCGCAATCTCTAGAGTGTATTTCGTTGAGGATGGCTCTACCTTCTTCTGGTGAGACACATCTCTGAAAAACATCTGCGCACTCCGTCGATGTAACTCACCATTGATGAGTACAAAGGATTGGATTCTCCTGATGATTTGTCTGGCCAACATCTCATCTTGAGGAAGGATTCCTCGAGTCTTGTAATCCAAGTAAGGTACGACCCATGAGGGTGTAGCATGAATTGCAGCAACAAAAGCCGGCTCTGGATCCGGCTCTGCTATGTCTTGCTCTGTTGGTGGTTGTACATACGGTTTTGTTAGAATATCCAGGAATACGTTTGTAGGGACCGGCTTTCGTTGAGAGCCAAGTCGGGACAGAGCATCTGCTGCTTCGTTTTCCCTACGGTCCACATGGTCCACCTGGTATCCAACGAGAAATCCGTCTTGTCTTTGCACTTCTCGTCGATAAGATGCCATTATGGGGTTCTTGGAATCCCATTTTCCTGACACTTTTTGAGAAACGAGATTAGAGTCGCCATAGCATTGGATCAAATTTATGCTCATCTCACGAGCCAGTCGTAGCCCATGAAGTAAGGCCTCATACTATGCTGCATTGTTGGTGCAGGTCAACTGCAGCTGCAGAACGTAGCAGAATTTTTCCCCTTTAGGTGAGGTAAGGACCACGCCGGCTCCTGACCCTTGGAGCTTCCGGCTTCCATCGAAGTGTATCGTCCAATATTTTGTGACTGGTTTCTCCAGAGATGTTTAGATTTCTGTCCAGCCATTGATGAAGTCGGCTAACGCCTAGGATTTGACGGCCGTCCGATGTTTGTATTTGATGTGATAAGCCCCCAACTCTATGGCCCACTTTGCAATCTTTCCCGTGGCTTCCCGGTTTTGGATGATATCTGCAAGTGGTGCTGAGCTGGCTAAATTTAGGGGGTGCTCCTGAAAGTAGTGTTTAAGTTTCCGACTCGCCATGAATACACCAAGAACCAATTTTTGCCAGTGAGGATAACGTTGCTTCGATAAAGTCAAAACCTCACTGACATAATAAACTGGCCTTTGCAGGGGGTGCTCTTTGCCGGCTTCCATACGCTCAACAATAGCCACAACGCTGATTGCTCGATTGTTGGCTGCGATATAAAGTAACATAGGTTCCTTTGGCTTGGGAGCCGCCTAGATTGGAGCCTGGGATAGTTGTTTCTTCAATGACTCTAGGGCCTGATCGGCTTCGTCATCCCAGACAAATGTTTCTGATTTCCTCAGAAGTTGATACAAGGGGATTGCCTTTTCACCGAGCCGGCTTATAAACCGACTCAGGGCGGCTACACATCCTGTGAGTCGTTGGACACCCTTTACTGAGGCCGGCTTCCTAAGAGTCATGATAGCATTGATTTTCTCTGGGTTTGCCTCGATACCTCTCTCTGATACTATGTATCCAAAGAGTTTACCTATAGGTACCCCAAAGGTGCATTTTGTCGGGTTTAGCTTCATCTGGTACTTGCGCAGATTTTTGAAGGTTTCCCGTAAGTCACTGATGAGTGAGTCGGCCAATTGGGATTTGATCACTATATCATCCACATAAGCATGCACGTTGCGCCCAATCTGCTCTTTGAGGCAACTCTGCACTGTTCGCTGATATGTGGCTCCCGAAGGCATAGAAGTGTAACAGTAGATCCCGAAGGGAGTGATGAAAGCCGTTTTTTCTTGATCCTCAAGGGCCATCTTAATCTGGTGATAACCATAGTAAGAGTCAAGGAAACATAGGAGCTCACATCCCGCAGTCGAGTCTATGATCTGGTCAATACGAGGCAGCGCGAAGGGATCCTTTGGGGAGGCCTTGTTTAAGTATGTGTAGTCGATGCACATGCGCCAGGTCCCGTTCTTTTTCAAAACGAGGACCGGGTTTGCGAGCCATTCTGGATAGAAGACTTCCATGATGAACCCGGCGGCAAGGAGCCGGGCTATCTCTTCCCCAATAGTGTTTCTCCTTTCGTCGTTGAAACGGCGAAGAAATTGCTTGACCGGCTTCAGTTTTGGATCTATGTTTAGGTGGTGCTCAGCGAGCTCCCTCGGGACACCTGGCATATCAGAGGGTTTCCATGCAAAGATGACCTGATTCTCACGGAGGAACTCAATGAGCACGCTTTCCTATTTATCAGATAACTCTGTCCCAACGATAAACTGCTGAGAAGAGTCGCCAGGGACAAAGTCAACTATCTTTGTATCCTGAGCCGGTTGGAACTTGGGGTTGTTGTCGGGAGTCGGTTTCTTCAGGATTGTGGGGTCTGCCGGGTCTACATTTTCTTGGTATACTGACAAGTCCTCTTTGGCGCGTGTCGACTCGGCAAATTTGACGTGCTGTTCGTCACACTCCATTGCCCTGGACCGACTTCCATCGACCGTGATTGGGCCATTAGGACCCGACATCTTTAGTTTTAAGTAGACATAACATGGCCGAGCCATGAATTTGGCGTAAGCCGGTCTGCCTAAAATGGCGTGATATGGGCTCTCGAGTTTTACCACTTCAAAGGGTATGAGCTCGGAGCGGAAATTTTCGGCGTTTCCAAAAGCCGTCTCCAGGTAGATCTTGCTTGTCGGACGTGCTGACTTTCCCGGCACTATTCCGTGGAAAACGGTGTTGGAGGGTTGCAGTTATTTTTGGGTCAGCCCCATCTTGCGGAAAGTTTCGTAGTAAAGGATGTTGATGCTGCTTCCTCCATCCATGAGCACTTTGTCAAGTGTATATCCTCCAATCTGTGGAGAGACTACTAGAGCCAGGGCCCCCGGTTTATCCACCACCGGGGGGTGATCATCCCTTGTCCAAGTGATTGGATGTTCTGACCAATTAAGCCACCTAGGCCAAGCCGGCTCTGCAGTCACAGCCATAGCGGCTCTCCGTTGCAGCTTCTTATCCCTCATGCAGCTGCTGGTGATGAAAACGTGATATGCTGCACGGTCATGGAGTTGTTTCGGGTTTGCTTGGAATCCAGCAAGCCCTGGCTGATTTTGCTGGGCCCCTACTCCGGTTCCTTGGTGTTGAGGCATTGCACCGGCTCCTTGGTAGCCAGGATTTTGGTTGTTACCGGTCTGGCCGGCTCCCCCACCTGACCCGGGAGGTCCCTGGTTCCCACGCCGTGCAAATTCTTTCATGAAATTGCAATCTTCCCAGGTGTGATTGGTTGGGCGACCGGGTTTACTACGGGTCGGGCAAGGACTCTTCATAGCTACTTCAAAGCTGTTTGGGCGAAAATTTCCTTCCGGCTTGCGGTAGTTTTTGCCCCCCTGCTTCTGTCTTTGGGATCCGACATTTGTGTTGGCTACCAAGTCAGAAGTGGTATGATCAAGTCGCCGCTTGGTTTGCTGAATCTGATTCTGGGATGTTTTGCCGCCATTTTTGTTCTGGCCGACTTTATCCTGTTGAGGTTCAGTATCCTTGGTTTTGTCAGACTCGGCATATTTGATAACCGCGTTCATGAGTTCTCCTATATCCTTGACCGTCCGTTTGAGTCGGCCAAGCTTGTGTACTAGGGGCTCGAACTTGCAGTTCCTTTCCAAGACAATGACGGATGTCTGGGCAATGATAGTGTCCGAGGAGTGGATTATTTCTGCTACCCGTCGTGCCCAACTCAGGGTCGACTCTCCTTCCTTGTGGACACAATGCTCCAGGTCAACAATTGTGGTGGCTCCCCGACATGTTCCTTAGAAGTTCTTGATGAATTTTTCCTTGAGATCCGACCAGGAGGCGACAGAATCCTCTGGGAGGTTCTAAACCATGTGCGAGCCGGCCCTTCCAACATCACTGTGAGGTAACGGGAACAAACTCCTTCGCTGGCTTGTAACATGTCCATGGCTAGGTCATAACTTTCGATCCAAGCTGCCGGGTCCATGTCAGATGTATAGTTCGCGATCTTACGGGGGCCCTTGAAATCTGGTGGCAAGTGTGTATTTCGTAGAGCTGACACCAGGCATCGGTTGCCCACGGATCTGCTGATGAACTCGGTGTCTTGATCTTGGGGTGGAGGTTGGGCCATCGGCTCTACGCGGCGTTCGGGGTTGAAGCCGGTTGGTATGTCTTGGATCCTTATCGCCCCCTGCGGGTCCGGTGGTGGTGGAGATCTGCGCTGGCGATGGCTGCTCGAGCTGATCGGAGCCGGTGAATCCGCTTGCCGGCTCATACTTTGATACGGGGTCTGATACACGAGATAATACTCGCCCCTCATTGGTTACCCCAAGTGGAAGGTGAGATGTAGCGCAGCGGTAAATTTCCCTTAGCGAAGATTCTAAGGATGAGTATCGAACCAGTAGGACTCCAAGATCGACAAGTAGGTGGTGAAGTGAACAATGGCGCCGTTTAGAACCTAGGTTGCTAACTTCACCTGGACCTGCACACACAACAGATAGCTTTGCTCCCAACGAGTACAGAGGAGTTGTCAATTCCTCCGGCCTTGTTGTTTACAAAGGATAAATCGCACGGGATAATAATGATAGTGATAGCTACGGAAAAGTAAATACTGGAAGTAAATTGAAGGTGTAAACAGTATTGGAAATATGGACCGGGGTCCTATGATGTTCACTAGTGATGTCTCTCTCCCAAAAGACGATAAAATAGCCATGCGAGGTAAACAAATTACAGCTGGGCAATTGACAGGATTATGTGCGCAAACCAATGCTAATTATGCTATAAAGAAAGGAAGAGGCTCAAAATCATGGGCGGTACGCCAAGACAAGTAGACCGAAATCCATCTGCATCTACCTCCTAATCATCCACCTTGAGATATCTATCCAGAACATCTCGCTGGTATTAAGTTGCGGATCCCACCCAAGTGTAAACTCAAAGCAACAGACAACTGCATTAAAGAACTTTGCGTAAAGTAAACAATACTTGCACCCGCAAGTACAAGCACCATTGTTTTCCCCCCTTGTGGCAACATCACATCCCCTAGACTCATGTATCTGTCACTCAAGCTAGTCATCGGGGGGCATGAACCCACAATCATGCATAACGCTCACTCTTGGAGTCACTACCTACTACTTGGCCAAAGCAATAAACTGCAACGGAGAACATGCAAGAATTACTCAAGAACATAAATATAAAAGAAGAGAATCAAATATATAACTCAAACACAATCTGAACATAATCTCATAATCCATCGGATCCCAGCAAACTCAGCATAGCAACAGCAGAAAGATTACATAAGTGCCTCGATCATGTAGGGCAGCTCACGAGGTCTAATCCATGAAAAACAAAGAGGGGAGGAGAACATCACATAGCTACTGATCATAGACCCATGGTCCAAGGTGGACTACTCACGGTTCATCCGGGAAGCATCTATGGTGGTGGAGAAGCTCCCGGAGGTGATTCCTCCCTCGGCAGGGTGCCGAGAAGAGGTCTTCTGGTGCTCCCGATCTTGGAAGCGCAACGGCGGTGGAATAGAGGAGAGATCGCGAAAAAGGGTTCCGTCCCCGAGGGTTTCTTGTCACGGGGAATAAATAGGCGAAAGGGGGCAGCCGGAGGTGGGCCAGGGGCTCCAGGCGCCCCCCCTGGCGCGGCCAGGGGTGGGACCGCGCCCTCTGGCCGCCTGGGGCCCCCTGGCCCCCTCGTCTCCCAGTTTGGCTCTTCTAGAAGGTTCCCGTACACTGATTTTTCCTATATTTTCCCGGAATTTTTCTGGCACTTTAAATAAGGGGAAAACCTGAAATAGAAAAACAGCAGAAAACAGGAACTGGCACTGGGGTGCACTGAGTTAATAGGTTAGTCCAAATATGATCAAAAGTGTATGGAAGTTCATCAATATCATAGCAATATCACAAAAAAGAGGCATGGAGCAAGAAGAAATTATAGATATGTTTTGGACGTATCAGGGTCTCATGTAAGTATTGGAATCCCTGTGAGTATTGGGATTGATGTGTGATTGCGGTTTTGAGCAGATCGATTGCCCCTCGAGTGGCCTGGTCCACCAGAGTGTCTCCGTGCGCAGGCATGCTGGCGAGGAACCTCGTCGCCGCCACCACGTTTACCATGGGGTTATTGAAATGATCCGGAGGTGCATGGAACCGTTCCTGCCGTGGTGAGGGGGAATGTTGCCTTGGTGGCGTGTACCCTGGGGGAGTCGACTGATGCGTATCCTGGAATAGTCTCCGTGCCTGGAGATCAGCGGGGATCCAGTTAAGGGGTCCTGCGGGGCGTGCGTTGGAGAGACTTAGTTTCTGATCCTCTATTAGCTCCGACTCGTGTCGTAAGCGCCTGGTTTCTTGGGCGAGTTGGGTTTCTCTTTCCACCATTTGTGCGTTCTGGGAGTTAATTTCCCTACGTATGCTCATTACCTGGGCCTTGAGTCCGTTGACCCTGGTTCTCCAGGCTTCCTGGTTTTCCGTGGTCATTGGTGCGGCTAAGGCTTCATCCAGGGCGTTTAAGGTATCAGTGAGGGCTTCTGCTCCCGTGAGAACTTCTGGCTGCTACCTATCTGGATTAGGGGCCGTGTTGTGAGCCGTCTCTGCGTTCTGATTCTGCGCCGCGCCCTGAGGCTCGTACTGCGGGAAGTCGGGGTCGTATTCTGCTGTTCCCGGGCCGAGTCTGTTGCTCCCGGTGGAACGGATGGAGCCGGTATCTGAAAAGCTTGTTTCACTAGGATGTGAGTTAGCGTCAGATGTTTCTTCCGAGGTGTCGGGTGTCAGGGACTCGACAGAGCGCACCGACTCTGGAGATCCAGCGATGTACCCAACAAAAGTGTGCCTTGAGCCGGCATATCGCCGACTAGAGGTTTCCAGGGGGACTTCAGGATCCGACTATGGCTCAGATCCGTCTGTCTTGCCAATGAAGATATGAATAGACCCGATCGGGACCCGATAACCGGATTCGACGGAATCAGCGTCAGGGCCCCAAGTCGAGTCGTCGATGCAGAGGTTTCCACGTCGGCTCCTGGTGATTCGCCCAGCCACGAATCTTTCCATACCTTGTAGAGCTCTCCCTAGAATCTCAACACCTGCGAGCGCAAGCCCCACGGTGGGCGCAAACTGTCGTGGGAAAGTCACGGCAGATGTCCGTAGAGTCGGACTTATCATGGGACCTTTGCTGCGAGGCAAATTCGAGGAGAGAGTCGACATAGACACGGGACTCGGCGGTTTACCCAGGTTCGGCCCCGTCGATGCGGTAAAGACCTACTCCTGCTTCTTGACTATTATGGGATCGACTCCTCAATAGCAAGAGCCGATCTGATTGATTACAGTGATGATGTTTCGCAACCTTAGTCTCGTGGAGATCTAGGCTATAGCGCGAGTTGTCTAGTCCTGGCTTGAGGTAAGTTCTGGCTCTGGCTCCCGTGGACCTCGGCTTATAAAGGTGTCGGGTCCCAGGATTCTGAGAGTCCGACTCCTACACGATGTGGAGTTCTATTCTACTTTACAGTTTGCTACGTGCTATACAAGGTAAGTCGAATTCCTTCTAGGGCTTCAATATTCACGCTTGGCACGTCAGGCTCCTAGCCGATTTCTTCTTTGTGGGCCTTCGTATGTAAGTCGACACCGAGGTTTCTAATGCCGGGTCTATGGGCCTGATCCATCCCCCCGACAGAAACCCCGTTGAACATTTTTTGAATCCTCAAAAACCTAACAGAAAAAAGTTACGGGCGTTTGAAGATCTAGAGCCAAAAAAAGAAAAAAAATTCATAACTTATTAGTGGCGCATTTTGTATGAAATGAGCCACTAATAACAGAAAAAAAAACATTTTCTAATTTTTTTTAAAGTTCAAAATAGGCTAGAGACAGATCGGGAAGATTCAAAAAAAAGTAGCTAGTAACATAATAAAATAAAATAAAATAAAATAAATAATTTTTTTCATTTTTTAAAAATGTTCAAAATAGGCTTGCATGGGTTTCAAAAAGTTCAAAATGACCGATCGAGAAGTTTCAAAAAAAAGTTGAAAAATTTAGCACACCCATGAACATCAACATGGTTTAATAGGATTTATATGATAGATATATCAACAAGTGTCTGCTAAGTGAGCTGGGGTGAGAGTTGAATAGAACCGAGAAGTTAAGCGTGCTGGGGCTGGAGTAGTGTTAGGATGGGTGACCCTCCGTGAAGTTTGACCTGAGATTAAGCATAGTGACCGGTCATTAAGCATACTAACATGAGATTAAGAAAAAAAAATTATCCAGATCGAGATTCAAAATTGAAAATTTTAAAAAAATTAATAGTCGCGCATTTTCAGAATGCGCCACCCATAAGGGGTTATGGGTGGCGCATTTCGAAATGCACCACCTATAAGGGTCTTAGGGGTGGCGCATTCTGAATGCGCCACCCCTAAGCCCTTATTAGTGGCTTGTAGTTAGTGGCGCATCTATAATGCGCCGCTAAACGCAAAAAAAGACGCCACTATAAGGGTATTCCCTAGTAGTGCATCCTGCTCCGGAGGGCCCCCTCACGGTCTACCCCTATAGTTTTCTCCGCACGATGTTCCAACAATGTACTTTTTGGTTTGTTGAGGTTTGTTTAGGACATAACTACATGGAAAACAAGGTTGAAACCTTGTAACCTTTCGTAGCCCCCGATATACCTACAAATGGTGTATTCCACCTACATGTCCATGACTTTGGAGAGTGTTATCGCATGAATGTGAATATGGTCACACCAAGGAGCTAGACATTGCATCTATATATGGATGTTACACCACACTTGGACACATACCCTAGAACCACATCCAAGTTCATGCGGAACTACGGCTCTCCGGCGGTCTTTCTTCACCGAAATCCTAGTCCATCCGCGCGCGCGTGCGAGGGGGAGTCTACTCTTATAGATTTTACCGTACGAGGTTCAACTTGGAGCATACATATTATTAATATAGTAATAGTAGGATAATATATTTTAATTTAGTATCATACATATTATAATTTAGTAATATATTATTTTATGTATTAGTTGGCACACAAAAGAGTCGTACTTATATCGAGGGTTGAAATGAAATGAAATGATATAGATTACAATCCCATTTTCCAATATATTATTTTATGTACTAGTAATATAAAATAATATATAAGATTTTATGTATTAGAGGAGGAAATAAAAAAAGGAAACAAAAAAAGACCTACGCCGACGGCTAAAAGTCGGGCCCGTCGGCGTAGGCTCTAGATGGGCTGACGCCTTCACGGCGCGTCGATCAGCTGGGCCACCTGTCAGTCCTACGCCGACGACTGCTGTTACGCCGACGGCGGCCCTCGGCCTAAGGTCAGCCTACCCCGACGACCTTTTTACGCCGACAGCGGCCCTCGGCGTAAATGAGCCTACGCCGATGGTCCCCGAACGCCGACAGCCCGCTGGCTGGGCTGCCGAGCTGGGGCACCTACGCCGACGGTCCCGACATTTGGCCGTCGGCGTAGAGTCCGGACGTAGGCGTCAATGGCCAGTCCCTTAGTGACGATGGAAAATGGGGACATGTCGAAATCGATCTCCTTGTCCGGATCCATGGCGCCTCGGCGGAGAGAGGGGAATACGCCGGGTAGAAGGAAGATTGTTTTGTTGAGATGATTGATCCTGTGATTACGAATCACACTTACTTCCTTGTTATAGAACCATTTGCGTGTTTGAATATGTTTTCTCCTAGTCTTTAGTCTTTGATAATCCCACGTAAAGGGAAGTGAGACAGAGATGCGTGTATACATAAAGGCGACTGCTAGGCATTAGCCGGCTGCGCCTGGCCAGTCGTTGATCAGAGCCCGCAATCGTTTTCAATATTTCGGGCTTGTTTGATTATTAGGGTAGGAAAATCATAGGAACAGGGAAATCATAGGATTGCAATGGCATGCCCATTCCAATCCTATGGGATTTTTCTTGCATCAAAGTTTGTTTGATTCCATCAAACGAATTATAGAAAGAGATTGGAGTGAATGTTAGGATTCCTATAGGAGGTAGTACAAAAATTCCTATAGGAGCAATTCCTATAAATCAAATGAGTAACGTAGAAAAAAAACCTATGGGATAAAATCCTACAAGAATCCTATGGAATTCCTATGAATCAAACGAGCCCTTCGTGTATCATCACGCCCTTTCTCTGCATCCTCTTTTTTTTGAATGAGGAGAGTCTCGAAGACCCGAAACTGTATTAATTCTCTGTCGTGGTACATTTTGCAGGAAAACCCCTAAGAAAATAAGGAATAACAACAAGGGGCTTAGGAAGTACAGAGAGGACCCTACAAAGAAGATAAAAAAAAGTGACCCGATCCTTTTCCAGAGCTATCACGCCGAAGCCTGTCGTCACGGCCAGGAATCGCGCCGCCGGGGAGTAAGCCACTTGGGGCTGAACCACTGAAGAACGCCGCGCTACAACGGCTGGAGGGCCTCCACTTACGCACACCGGCAGGGAGGTTGATTTGATGCCGGCAACTAGCCACAAGCGCCAAGGAGAACTGCCGCCATCCGGCAAGAAAAGTCGACGGCGAGGCGAGAATCCGCCGTTCAGACGCCGTCGAGGATGAGCTCATGAGATCCACAGCTTCAGGGCTTCAAGGGACGAAGCCAAGGCCAACATTCCGCTGCTCCTCTTGCAGTCTGTCGCCTCGATGGTTCATAAGAAGGGTGACGAGGCCACCATGGCACCAAACCACCTCAAAAGATAAGGAGCTTTTATTGGGGGAGCTTGGAATCGGTGAGATCCACTCTGGCGACCACCATGGGCGCACAGAAGAGGATTAGCACCGGTTCATCCCGCCACCACTCGCGAGCAACAGGATAAAGTTCTCCAGGGGAAGAAAAAACCTATCTACACGCGAGCATACCCTCCCCCCTACTCCGCGCCGGCCGGCGACGCCGGCGGTGGGAGAAGGAGGGGGGAAGCCGCAGTCTTCAACGTCGGCGGAGTCAACCAGGAAGGGAGGAGGAGGAGCGGGTCGGGAGGAAGATTTTGTTGGGGTTGCGCACTCCTGCACCCGCTTCGTTGCACTTGAAGAAGCCGCGTGACAGCAACATCCTGACTCTTGACCGACTAACCCTTTAATTTACGAAAAAGATACTCACCACACGTTCAGGCGTCCTCTCCCCGCCCGAACACAGTTATTATCGCACGTTTCGTTGCACGAATCGTAGCATATGAGAAAACTACCACGTCATTTTTTATCAGTGTTCGGGCTAAACCGTGCTAGACCAAAAAAAAATTATACCGTTTTTTCGCACGGAGCGACGTTTTTATATTCCTCGCCCATACTGTTTGTGTATTGTGTACCTAACTGTTTGGGTCCGGTTACTACAGTTCGGCCCAGTGCCTGATTAGATACGATTTTTTTGCGATGCTTATAATTTCTAAATGGTGGCTCGGATTGAAACGTGTTCTACATGTAACTTGTTCAGAATTTTATCTAGTTTCATAAAATTAGCTTTTTTTGCCATGTTTGCAATTCTTTAACGTGATATTTTCTTGTTAATTGAAAATCATACCATTTTTCGTAAATGAATTGTGTGATATCTAATTAATCATAGCTAATGTTAATTTTCTATTTTGTGAGATATGACAATTATCATTTGTATGTAGCTTACGGGTATTGATAATTATTATGTTTTAGGACATGGCAATTATTATTTTCATGAGATATGGTAATTCTTATTTTGTGCGAGATGATAATTATTTTGTGTTGTCTTGGGGGTACGCATTTATTAAAACATGATTTTATTATTTTTGTGATATTGCAATTGTTATTTGTTGTACATGACAATTGTTTTATAATATTACGTGAAACACGGTAATTTTATGTCTTAAATATGTTGGACTTTGTTGTTTTAGTAGAATATGGAAAAATTGCCATGGTTCCAATGGTGCAATAGTTTTCCATCCCAATATAGCAATCCTTGTTCATCGGACATGAAAATTCTTATTCGTAGGACATGGCAATTTTTGATAATAGGACATGACAATTCTTATTCATCGGACATGGCAATTCTTATTCGTAGAACATGACAATTTTTGTTGATAGGACATGGAAATTCTTATTCATCGGACATGACAATTCTTATTCGTAGGTCATGGCAGATTTTGTTGATAGGATATGTCAATTCTTATTCATCGGGCATGGCAATTCTTATTTGTAGGACATGACATTTTTTGTTGATAGGACATGGAAATTCTTATTCATCGGACATGGCAATTCTTACTGATAGGACATGGCAATTCTTGTTGGTAGGACATGACAATTCTTGTTAGTAGGACATGGCAATTCTTACTGATAGGACATGGCAATTCTTGTTGGTAAGGCATGCCAATTCTTATTAGTAGGACATGACAATTCTTACTCGTAGGACATGGCAATTTTTGTTGGTAGGACATGACAAGTCTTACATGTGGGTCATGATACTTTGCAAAACATGGCAAATTTTTTGTTGAAATTGTTGAACATGGTTATTTTTTTAGTAGAAGATACAAATTTGCCATGGTTATAATAGTGTTATAGGATTTTCTTTCATTGGTATTTGAATTTGTTGAACAGGGCTATTTTTGAAGAGAACATTGCAATTTTGCTATGATTACATTAGTACAATAGGGTTTTCACCCCATGGAAATTTTTCCTTATTTTTATTTTATATATTCTTTTTATATAAGTTATGATGAATTTTTTAATATAAATTTGCCATGATATTTTTTATATTTACTCCTATGATAATTTTATAGTTTTATTTTTATTTTTATGATGGAATTTTTTAATTTTTAATTTAATTGCATTGTAGTAAAGAAAAAAATTTATCACAACACAAAAAAATTAATGATTTCTCTTTGTTTTCACTAATGGGCTTGTATGGCCCAGTAGAAACAAAGAGAGGTGTTCGGACCGTACACAACCTGGAACCGAACCAAAACATTCGGGTGAGGGCAGCGAGCGACCGAACAAAATCGTTTGGGCCACCCTCCCCACACCGAACGTCAGGTGAATATCGGCGTCCTTAATTTGGAATCACTAGTTAGAGGATACCCTCTCGCGCGTCCTACAGAGATTATTTTGATGTGCTTTGAAATCGCTATGTGTCGCATTTTGATTGTGCCAGTGCGAAGCAACAACTGTGGATGCACGCGGACTGTGGCTGTACTTATGGTTGCACGTGTGGTTGTGGCTCGAACTGTGGCTGTGACTGTGGCTGTCGGTCGGGCTGTGACTCGAGTTGTGGCTGCGTCCGTGGTTGTGGCTAGACATGTGGCTGGGCGTGCGGATGTGCATTCAAAAGGCGTCACATGTCGGACGCGGAAGGGCTAAAAGGAAACCCGAAACGCACCAGAACACGACACTTGACACGCTCGCAGCGCGCGCGAGTGACCTCCGCGAAGGGTACCCCTCAACTAGTGATTGGGCCTTCAATTGTATGGAAAAAATAATCATAATAGTAAAAAAACACAAAAAATAAACTTTTTCGTAAGGAATGGATTTGTGGCATTGGTATAACACTTAGAAAGACAGATAATGAAATAAAAACAATCAATAAAAATGAAATAAAAATCACAAAAAAAGAAATTATTTCTAATGAGTACACGTACGTGAGAAACTTAACTATGTTATCGAAGGTGTATGATATGATGGTGTGAAACATGTTTTAGACGATGCTTTATTCTTGCCAACCAAGATCCACACAATCCAACCATTTATCAAAGAGATGCATCCATCTAGAGATCCCACCATGAAGTCTAGAACAAAGATATAGTCAAAATCTTGTATCCGTTTTCAAATTGAATACCTCGATGAAACGAGGAGGGTCCAAAATTTGGGAGTTTAGTGAAGTTAAAGATGTACTGATCCTCGAAATGCCAACTAATTGTGTTTGGTTCTAACGATAAAATAGAATACCAAGCTGGTACACATGTCATGATTGAAAGTTGTTGGAACAACATCTACTTCATGAACAAAATCGTTTGATAGCGAGGTCGACTACTATTAAAGGCCTAGGTGCCGTCGTCGTTGTCGTGATGGTTAGACCACCGCTTCCATCGCTCGATACCCACCTCGTGCGCTCGATACCCACCTCGTGCGCTCGCTACTTCCCACACCTCCCACGTTCTGTTTTTTCGCGTCCCCCTTGAGTTAGTACGCGCTTCAGCCCAACTGAAGCCACGGTCGATCCCATAGAAACGAACCTCCATGCACGTCCATCCCCCTCCCAATCGGCCACTCCCTTCCCGTGCTCCTTCCCAGGCCGCAGCCGTGCATATGATCGCTAAAACCGTCGTATCTTCAACTCCTCCACCCACCAATCCCACGGCCAAACGGGCATCACCTCTCCTCGCGCAAGCCCTTGTGCTCTCTAGGTTTCTTCCGCCGCCGCCTCACCGGATCTCCTCTACCAAGCCCTCCTCGTGCCCGAAGGCGAGATGGCATTGACTGGCAGAGACAGCGGATGTGCTCGCGGCGGGCTCGTCTGCGTGGCTGGCGGCAACGGTTTCATTGGCTCTTGGCTCGTCCGCCGCATCCTCGATCGCGGCTACACCGTCCACACCACCGTCCAGAACCTACGTACGTACCTCTCCCTCTCTGTAACTGAATCCAGTGGACGCAACATTGTTTGATCGGACTGATGTTGCAGAGGACGAGGGCGAGACGAAGCACCTAGAGGCTCTGGATGGCGCCGACACGCGGCTCCGGCTATTCCAGATGGACCTCCTCGACCCCGCCTCAGTCAAGCCGGCGATCGATGGCGCCCACGGCGTCATCCATCTGGCCTCTCCTGTGATACTGCAGCCCCCACAAGACCCCGAGGTAA
The DNA here is from genome assembly GCA_950022295.1 of Bromus sterilis. Classification (NCBI taxonomy): domain Eukaryota; kingdom Viridiplantae; phylum Streptophyta; class Magnoliopsida; order Poales; family Poaceae; genus Bromus; species Bromus sterilis. The sequence goes on from OX465596.1 coordinate 396,707,931, forward strand.
CTTCTGTCTTCACTATATATAACTCCATTTTCGTTGCATAGTTCACACTTCCCAGGGAAGACGGCAACATCACCGAGGCCCGTGGCCTGCCTACACTTGCCGTAGCCATCAGCGGGGGCCTGGTCGACGACCCGCAACACGTTCTTACAGCAGCCCGTCTAGATTTTGGTTAGGTCTGGATTTAGTAACATCTGCAGGAAGGAGGAGATGGGGCAGGGGTGTACCTTCACCACTTCATCCCACATGCACTCAGCATTGTCCTCCATGCAACCATGCCAGATTCCGCGATTTGAGTCTGTGGTGGGCGTGAACTAGCTAGGCAAGGCAAGGTTGTCCCCTTATGAGGAATCGGCGCATCATCATCATCATCATCGCAGGCAAGCAGGCCAGAGAGACACAATCTGGACTTCAGTTACAGGTGCGTCGATCTCAATCATCTCTTTTGTTTTAGTAGTGTTCCTGCCCGTGCACGCGTCTTGTTCTTGAATTCCACAATTTTGGTAAGCTATGCCGTTCTTTCCCATTACTCGGATCTTCCTCTTAACAAACAGTGTCATGCCAATGTATAAAATTCTGAGACCAATATATTACTTGGCCGTGCCTTTAGCAGACAACAATACATGCCTTGAGATGGATTGAATCTTATAATATCATAGGTAACCAAAGCTAGGTCGAATCACTGGATTGATTGATCGATTAGCAAGATACGAGCATATGGAAGCTGATTGGATAGACACTAGCAGGTAACATGTCTGTTATTCATATTTCTTCAAGTCATGGTGGTTACAATCTACGTTTCAACTCACGGTGATTGCAAGCAAGGAGCTACATGATATAGATATAGATGTATTGTGTATGTGCAGGTTTAATGCGTGATTGCAGATGCATGTAGGTTTCAGCTTGTGCAAGACAAGTGTATTATAAATTAATACTATGTTGCCAGCCCACAGAGTTTTTTTTTTCTGAATAATATGTCATATTTTGATTCCTGTCAAATGACCATTGCTTATTTTTCTTGTGATTTGATTGAGCTCTTTAGTGTGTGATGTATTAAAATTTTAATAATGGAACCGCTCAGTATTCAGTTCTCTTGAAGGATACATTATGAGCATGTAAACTTATCTGACAATCAAATTGCCACATAGGCTACTTTATTTTGGTAGTAAACGTCTTGTGTGCATCTATCAGAGCTACGTATTGCCCAATTCTCTCCTCACTTATGTCTTTTCTATACTTCTATATGTGTTGCTTCTTCTTTTAAATTTTTAAGACATTGATGTGTTTAAAGTCTTGATGTGTGCAGAAATACTTCCACGGTGAGCCAGAGTGCGTCCCACCTTCTTACAGACCGCCGCCATCAGTCCAGGTGTTCGTCGATGGATATCGAGCTTGCCGAGTACTTCCTTAATGTTGTCACCCGCTCTTGTTAGGTCGCTGATCCAGACCCCATCAGTGTGGAAGCAACTTTTTGATAGATTTGCTGGGAGATGCCTGATGGGAGGAAATGAACTGGAAGAGCATGATTTCTGGTTAAATGCATAACCAAAGAATATTTTAGTTAGATGTCTCCATCTTCCTTTTCACTATCAGGTGTTGAGAACCTAAATAATGCACAAAAGTTTACATATTCAGTGTTGGTTGTTCTAATGTTCATGTTAGTCCTAGCTAATCATATCGTTGTCAATTTCGAGTAATTCTTAGAGTTTTGATCTGCAACCATACAAAATCAGAAAGCATGTCTTAAACTTAAGTTAATATTGGAACATGGAGGTGAACAAATTATATGCTTTTTGGGATGTAAGAGTTTAAACCATAGTTTTATAGCGCACTAAGCCTTTTAGCGGCGAACCTTTTTAAACGCTGATGTTTGTTCATACATTTGGAGCTAAGATGCTTAGCGTCGGACTTCGTCTAAACGCTATAGCGTTCTATAGGCGCTATTTAAAACCATGGTTTAAACTCACTATTGCATATATCTTGACTCTAGATTTCTGGTTTGATTTGTTATTGATGAAGACATGCCCGTAGAGCTTGATTTGTTAAGTTTCTTTATGCTCTCAAGGAGGTCAAATGGCCCCTCTTGGGAATGACCATGATAGTCTTGAAATCAAGCTACCCCATCACAAAGAAGTGCTTGAATGCAAGATGCTCCTCCCAGTTCTTTGACGGATATAGGAGCAATTTTCATTAGAATTGACCTGAAAGTTAGACGTTTTGCAGTACATGTACCTGTTTTGTAAGTCATTTTTCCTTTGGGCTAGGGTTTGGGAATAGTCTATGCTGTTTGAGAGAATACATTTTCCAAAAAAAAGATTTATTATTTTCTTTCTCACCTTTTGCAAGAAATACAACAATAATATGTTGAGGTGGCTGATGTTAGAGCAACAAAAAAAGCTAACCCGGCCTAAAACTAAAAGAAATAAAAGCTTAAAAGGAAAGCTCTACGATATGCCCATGCCCATGTTTTACAGAAATCCAGTTGGACGAGATTAGTTGTAGGAGTTGTGCATGGTTCAATGACAGGTTTAGCGTATTGACCACGCTCGAATGCATTGTGGTCACTGAACACCGATGCCACTCACAGCAAGGGCGGGAATGAGGATAATCGATGACATGGATGAAATATCGTGTTGAAATAGAGAACATGCGCTTATTGAATTAAAGAAAACTGATTTAATTAGTATCCGTTGCAACGCGCGGGCATTCTACTAGTGCCAACTAATTGTGTTTGGTTCTAACGTTAAAATAGAATACCAAGCTGGTACACATGTCATGATTGAAAGTTGTTGGAACAACATCTACTTCATGAACTAAATCGTTTGATAGCGAGGTCGACAATTGTGTACTATAACAACGTCTCGGTTGTAAACTCACGAGAAAATCATTATATCGTAGAGTACAAAGCATATTAAAATTGACATTCAATTTTTCCAAAAAAGATGCATGTTGATGATGTTTCTATGTTGGGCATTCAAACTTAAAGATATAAGAGGTGAGAGAAATTTGATAAAAAAAAGGAAAGAAAAACGGGTGGTTTACATACATAGTCTAGGGGTATGATGAAGTTAAAATTGTCTATCCAATATTAAATATGAAGCCACATTGAGTCTCAAGGCTTCCACCCTAAGGGGCTTAGTGATTTAAAAGATTTGGGAATACTATGGTTTTCTCAATTGAGATGTAACTCGAAAAATGTATCCACGATTTTGACTTAGTCAGCAGTTTGGTGGGCTCCTTTGAGTAGTACACTTGATTTTTTTAGTATAAATTTCTATATTTTAAATTTATTACGATCTCTAAATTTGTAGCTCATACGATCAATTCAGTTGTACAATTTAAGATCTTATCAATTCGGTTGTACAATTTAAATTTATCCTATTGAATTATGGTGTACGAATGCAATTCATAGGAATTTTAGAGGTATCATTCCTTTGATGCAAAGGCATTCCTTAGAAAAGATCCTATGGACTGAAATCCTCCAAAATTCCTATCAAAATCCTTCAATCCCAAAGAGGGCCTAGAAATTTACAATGCCCCGGGTTGGGTTCCAGCCCACGGCCCAAATCCGACTCCACTTACATCCTGCAGGGCCCACCTGCCAGTGACTTGGCGTGCCGTAACTCCTGCGCTTAGCCCCACCCTCTCCCCTTCCTCGCCCGCCGTATCGTAGGCCGGCGGCGGCCGGAGATGGCGCGCCTCCTCGCAGTCCGGGGCATTTCCTCGTCGCCGCACCTCGCGTGGAGGGTAAAGCAAACAGGTGACCCGCCTCCCACCCCTCCTCCTCCTCGTTTTGCTGTCCGCGTTTGAAGAATGTGCTAAGCGTGGGCTCTCTCGATGTATGCATAAGTTCTAGCGGAAATTAGGAAGGGTTTCAGGAAACTTACCTTTGTTGTTGGATGGTATGATATTATTACGTATTACAAGGTCAGATCAGCTTTCTGTATACTGCTACCTCGAGTGAAATCATTTTCTGATGCACCATTTGTACAGTTGCATTAGCCAGGTAGAATAAGCCATTTCCTTGTGACATTTAGTCCTCATGTGTGTTGGATTAGATTGTTGTTTTCAGTTTTTTCGAGCAGGCAATTCCTGCTGCTCTATGAAGCGACATTTTTATACTCTCTTTTTTGGCAAATTTTGATTTTGTTTTTTGGCAAAGACATTTTATGTACTGATGCGTTTTTATTTTGTTTGAAAATCATGACTTGCTGGCACACAGAAAATGAGATTGTTCAGATGTTCCAGCTCCCAGTTCCTCGCGGTGAGGAGGCAGTAGCGACTGTTGGACCAAGGTACACGCATTCCATACGAGTCATGGATGAAAGGTTCATTAGGATCCTGAAGATATTCAAGTGGGGCCCTGATGCCGAGAAGGCGCTGGAGGTATTAATGATGAAAGTTGATCACTGGTTGATACGAGAGGTTATGAAAACCGATGTTGGGGTCAGTGTGAAGATGCAGTTTTTCAGATGGGCAGCAAAGAAGAGGAATTACGAGCATGACACATCCACTTACATGGCATTGATACGCTGTTTAGAGGTAGTAGAGCAGTATGGTGAAATGTGGAAAATGATCCTAGAAATGGTACGGAATCCTGCATGTGTTGTCACGCCCATGGAGCTATCAGACATCATCCGGATGCTGGGGAATGCCAAGATGATCGGTAAGGCAGTTGCAATCTTTTACCAAATCAAGGCACGGAAGTGTCAACCCACTGCCCATGCATATAATAGCATGATAATCATGTTAATGCATGAGGGCGAGTATGAGAAAGTGCATGAACTTTACAATGAGATGAGTAACGAGGGCCAATGCTTCCCAGACACCGTGACTTACAGTGCACTCATTTCTGCTTTCTGCAAACTTGGTCGCCAGGATTCAGCTATTTGTTTGTTGAATGAGATGAAGGACAACGGAATGCAACCAACTGCTAAAATATATACCATGTTAATAGCTTTGTTCTTTAAATTGGACAATGTTCATGGAGCATTGGGTTTGTTTGAAGAGATGAGGCATCAGCATTGTCGACCAGATGTGTTTACTTACACTGAATTAATTAGGGGACTTGGTAAAGCTGGGAGATTTGATGAAGCATATAACTTCTTCTATGAAATGCGACGAGAAGGCTGCAGGCCAGACACAGTTTTTATGAATAATATGATAAATTTCTTGGGCAAGGCTGGTCGTTTGGATGATGCTATTAAGTTGTTTGAGGAGATGGGGACTTTAAGGTGTATTCCTAGCGTGGTGACATACAACACTATAATAAAAGCACTTTTTGAATCTAAATATCCTGTTTCTGAGATTTCATCATGGTTCGAGAGAATGAAGGGAAGTGGAATCTCCCCTAGTCCATTCACCTACTCAATTTTGATTGATGGATTCTGCAAAACTAACAGGACAGAGAAGGCTATGATGCTGCTGGAGGAGATGGATGAAAAGGGCTTCCCTCCATGTCCAGCGGCATATTGCAGCCTGATTGATGCTCTTGGAAAAGCTAAACGGTATGATCTTGCACACGAGCTATTTCAGGAACTAAAGGAAAATTGTGGCTCCTCTAGTGCTCGAGTGTATGCAGTGATGATAAAACACTTAGGGAAGGCTGGACGGCTTGATGAGGCTGTAAATCTTTTTGATGAGATGAACAAACTTGGTTGCACTCCTAACGTTTATGCTTACAATGCCCTCATGGCTGGGTTGGCAAGAGCAGGCATGCTTGATGAAGCTCTTACTACATTGAGAAGAATGCAAGATCATGGGTGTATTCCTGATATTAATTCATACAACATTATCCTGAATGGACTGGCAAAAACAGGAGGTCCTGATCGTGCAATGGAGATGCTTTCTAATATGAAGCAGTCTGCAATAAAACCAGATGTTGTGTCATATAATACTGTTCTTAGTGCCTTGAGTCATGCGGGCATGTTTGAGGAGGCAGCTAAATTGATGAAAGAGATGAATGCGCTAGGATTTGACTATGATCTTATTACATATTCATCTATACTTGAGGCGATTGGAAAGGTTGATCAAGAATGAACTGAAAATGGTCAGTAGGAACTGGATACTACATGCCTTTTGGTATTGTTGTATGTAAAACATCTTGATCCAAGCTTTTATGTTTTGAAAGATCCTCCCAGTTTTTGTGCAGCATTGAACTGTTTGATATAAAAAGCTTCCTTTTGTGCCACTCAAGTGAACTGTTACTTGGTGAAATAATGGAGGACAGCAGTGAGTCAAACGTAGAAGGTGTGTATTTCACCATTTTGTTAACAAGTGGTCAAATTCCCGTTATGTTCCGTCCTCTTTACATTTTGATAATCTACTGCCTAAATACTTTTGTGAATGATTTCAGAATCACACTTCTTCATTAAGATGTGAGTGCTGTTACTGAAACCCCAAGACAATTTGGTGAAAAGTTAACCACTATATGTTGAGAGTTTTTTGAGCAATCACCAGTGGATTGTGCATGCTACAGTTCCTCAAGTCAAGGTACGTGTTGTCGTGTTTGTTCGGGTAAATGTAAATCAAATATTTTCAGGTGCTATATTGCCGTCCAAACATAGCGATCCAAAACTAAACGATATAGTATCTGTACTCATTTCTCCTCTCTCTACGTTTTCGAGTTTCCTTTTCGTTGTTGAAAAATATAGCTTTTCAAGCTTTTATAGAGCACGGAAACATTTATTTATTTCCCCATGTGTGTTGTACTTTGGCGACATCTTCTAATCTAAATAGTTAGTCCCACTATTAGATTTCTCTACACATGTGTGCTTTCACATCACCTCGATAACTGATAGTCGTTCAATCAAAATTGTGTGACATCAGAAGTCATGTATGTACTCATAAGTTGATTCTTTGCATTAATATATCTATGCGAATCATGCCACCTAATCAAGTCATTCATGTTTTTTCTGGGGGAATCAAGTCATGCATGCATTTCAGTCACAAATTATTTCTAGCGTTAAATTTATGTGGTCATTTGTATATGTGGTGGACACCTGGAGCAAAATATATAGCTCATGCTTGGCCTTGCGTTAAGTTCAATTAAAAGTTTTTCTCTTTTTATACATCATTTTGTCACACACTTCATGGGTTTTATTGTTTTTAAAATGTAAACTGACAAACACTTACTTTGTTTTTCCATTAGTTTTAGTTGTTTTAAGCACAGCTTTATGCATTTCTTTTAACATGGTTTCCGCGGTGTGGTATCGTCTAGTTTTAGTAGTAGTCAGGTCTTCATTTTTATCACATTTTTTATTTTTCAACTAAACTTTGCGGAATCTTACATTGAGAAATACTTTCAGCCTTCCAAAATAGCCACACCCGGAAAATAGGCCTAATCTTTCCTGTTACTCTTCACAGGGGCTGACCTATGGGCTGCCATTGCTTCATCGTGAAGTGTTTGATGGCTATCAAAAGCAGCAAAGAACCTGCAGTCATAACAGCATCATACACCAATTCCAGAATCCAGATATGCAAACTGTATGAATGTGTCTTTCCCGTTGGTAAAAATCGTGTTACTACAGAAGCTTTTATGGCGTTTGTAAAAAGTGCTGTTACTATAAAAGCGACTGTCGTCTTTGCTAACAGCTAGGGTTTCAAATAACGGGATTACTTTTAAAACAGGGTATTACTATTGGTACCTCAGGGTTGTTAATGCGAAGTTCGTACCTGCCCAGAACAAGGCTCCCCGAGGAGCATTGTTGATGAGGCTGTGGCGGCAATGGACGCGATCGTGCATCAGTTTCGACAGGTGCTATTGTAGACTTCCGCTGACCCTTTTCGAGGTGGCGTCCTTGAGAAACTTCACAGCCATGCCGGTGTTGCAGACCATGTTCGAGCTTGGGAAGCTATGTTTGAACCCTGCTTTATCTTTGTCAGTGAAGCATACGAAGGTGGACTCCTCACCGGTAACCTTATGTGAGGGATGAGATTCGCCTTTATCATGCGAGCAACTCGAGTCACCTGAGTTCAAAGGATCCATTGGTTGGGCAACTCCAACGTACTGACGCAAATGGACATGTGTTTTGTCTGAGTTTTGTTCGTTTGAGTTGGCTGAAGCGCCGCTATCCGCGTGCGTCCGCGCTTCTATGGTCGCTTTGGCCAATTCGCGAGCGTATTTGGGCGTTGTCTCGACATCCAAATTCAATACACAAGTTATCAAATAGTCTCAAATAACAAGTTTCAACACACAAATAAATAGTTTTACAAGTCTAAATAAATAGTCTCAAATAACATACTTTTATTATTACAATCAAATTGAAATTAAAAAAAGTTCATACATCTATAATATGTTGTGCATGATCACACAAACAGTCATCACCTCCCACATTTTCTTTGAACTCTATGTTCTATCAGGATGCTGAACAATAGCCCAACGAGACTGCAACACACCAAATGCACGCTTCACATCATTTCTTGCGCTCTCATGTGCTTGAGCAAACCTAGCCCTCTTCTCTCCTTGGGATTGGAGATTTTCTTCACAAGGGTTGACCACTGAGTATAGATATCATATGCAAGGTAGTATCCTTTGGTGTACTAATGGCCATTGACCTCAAAGTTAACCTTCGGGCTATGTCCTTCAGCTAGCCTAGCAAACACTGGGGATCTTTGAAGCACATTGATGTCATTATGGGAACCAGCCATGCCAGAAAAAGAATGGCATATCCAGAGATTTGAGATGCAACAGCCTCAAGTATGACCGTGCAAGCTTTGACATGACCTTTGTACTGTCCCTGTCAAGCAAATGGACAATTCTTCCACTCCCAATGCATGCAATCTATGCTACCAAGCATTTCCGAAAATCCTCTCTCTGCATTGATTGCTAACAAGCGGGCAGTATCGGTCTCATTTGGTTCCCTCAAGTACTTCGGGCCGAACACTGCCGCCATAGCCTTGCAAAACATGTAAAGTGATGCAAGGCATGTGGATTCACTCATGCGAACATACTCATCTATAAGATCACCAGGAACTCCGTATGCAAGCATTTGGATGGCAACAATACACTTCTGATAACAAGAAAAACCACCATTACCAAGTGCATCTTTTTTTGCATCTGAAGTAATCATCATATTGTACCACTCCCTCCCTAATGCGGTTGAAAATATGCTTAGCCATCCTAAATCGACGGCGGAAATGTCTGGCGTTGAACAATGGTTTTGGCGTCCTAAAGTAATCATCATACAGAAGGACATGGCCAGTCTCTCGGTTGCGATTCAACCCGGGTTCATGTCCTAGAATCGACCCCCTAAACATCGGCTGATGGCAAGCAATGTGGTTGTTCACGACCAAAGTAGCAATCACCAATTCCTCATCGTCTGACGAATCATCCAATGAACGAAGAAAATTCTCGAAAACAAAACTCATCCCCACTGTCCATTGTACCTTGTGGGTAAAGTGTCGAACACCTTGCGAGCGCGGTGAAGAAGTGGCCGACGCACCAGTAGTGATGCACATCTGAGCGATTGCGCGCCGTCTACAGCGGCGCACGACGTAGGGGACGATCGAGGCCGACGAGGGAGTCCGACGCAGGGGCGACGAAGGGAGTCTGGCATCGACGCGACGAAGGAGCGTAGCAGACAAGGGAGTCCGGCCACGGCCCGGCGACGACGAAGAAGCGATGCGCCGAGAGACTACCGGCGCAGGTGCTGGCGGCGGCGACCTCTAGGAGTTGGCGGCGCGACCACGAGCGGGGCGTCTAGAAGAGGGAGTGGATGGTTTACCCAATGATGGGCGGGCCAGGGGAGGAGGAAGTGTCCGCGTCACGGACGTCTGGAGTGTGTCCGCGCCGACACAAATGAGACCCAAATTTGGGTCGGAAATGGGCCAGAATGGACAAGAAAACGGACGTATGTCCGTTTGGGCCGGCGCGTTGGGCCGCGATTTCTGTCTGCACCGACGTAAACGGACAAAATCGAACAAAAAAAGAGACAAATGCGTCGGGGCGTTGGAGTTGCCCTAAGGATGTTGATGCGATCGATGTATCGGCATGCATCAGCTAGTCATTTCTTTTCTTTCTTCTCTTAAGCACGGAAACCAGTTAATCATTTCTTTCAATCTCCGATTCTCTTTTGACCTCGAGATGTTTCCCTCTCACCAGTGGCGGAGAGATGGAGGGCCAGCAGGGCCCTGCCCCCCCTAACAATACTGGTCTAAGCCTAGTATATATGTATATAGTGCTTTTTTTACTGCTAAGATGGTGTATTTTGGTGATTTGGCCCTTCCTTAACAATACTTAACAACATTCGCCCCCCTTCATTTGATTTTCCTGGTTCCGCCACTGCCTCTCACCCAGACCTACCAACAACTGCACCTTGCCGCTCCTATTCCCAGTTCCAACAATGCACACCACTTCTTCGCCTTCATTTCCTGTATTGTCCTTGTATTAATAGATTCTGCCCCAATCCCTTTTCCCATCCCGTATGGTGAATATCAGGTGATACCAACACTTGTATGCTTCTATGATATCAGTTTAAAAAATTCAAATTCAAATGTCTTCAAAAATTATGAATGTTACCAAGATATGTGTCAACAAACCCTAAAATTTCCAGACCTAAATACGAAGTACACATGAAGAAACAAAAAGACAAATTCAGATTTGTCTTTTTTATTTCTTCATGTGTACTTCGAATTTGGATCTGAATTTTTTAGGGATAGTAGACATATGTGTTGTGAGCATACAAAAAATTTTCAATTTTTTTTGAAGTATTTAAATTTGACTTTTTAAAACTGGTATCATGGGAGCATGTATGTGATGGTATCATCTGATATTTTCTCCATCTCACATAGCTATGGGATCCCAGCGTCGCCATCAAAGCCATGCCATCGTCAAGTGGCATTGTCTAGCGATTCGGGGGAACCCCCCGTCCATCGTCTCCTTGTTCCTCTCCCTGCCTCCCTCCCTGTGTCGCCACCATCGGATGAGGTCGTCGGCGAACGCCGCGCGGTCGCCGACCTAACCACCTCTCGGTTAGGCTACAAGTTCTTCAGCGATCCGGATTCAGCTACGGTGTCTCGATTTGGTCATGTGTAGTGTCAGGGCCGCCATGGCCCCTCATGGTGGTGCTAGTGAGCTTTCATGTCATTTAACCAGTCCGTTTAGAGTTGTATTATCAATTGTGGCGAAAGCCATGCTCCTTCAGAGCCGGCGACGGTGACGTTCGTGGGCGCCGCTAAACTTCCTGAAGGCGTGGTTGTCATATTGTTAATCACTCTCGTTGTCGTCTTGTTGTGGGTATATATGGTCAAACTCCAGGTGAAAACCTTGCATCGGCCTTGCCAATGTCGATGGTGCTTCGTCTACGGACGTCGTTTCCACCGCAGGAGGTGCCATAGTGGAGCTCCAATATCCACAATTATTTGTTATGTGGTCTCCGGATGAAAATCTAAGATCAGGCTTGCTGGATCGGGTGAAGGTGTTGTGTCCTCACATCAGTACCTCCTTAGAGGTGTCACCTAGGGTACCCTAACGACGACTAGCGTTTCTTCCTATTGTTTGGCTACTCGGTCAGGTGGTGGTGGTTGGTGTTTGGTAGTGGTGATAGTTTTGTGGTGTTCTTTGGGGGTCGGCGGCGGTGCCCTTGTTGCCGCAGGGCGTCCATTTCCCCCCTTGTGAAGGTATCTCGTCCTTTGCTCTACGGGCTCAAGAACCTCCCGTGGCTACCATTGAGTTGCGGCGAGCTTAGTGCTCTTGGTGTTGTATCAAATCATCTTTGCTCTTTGATGGCGCAAGAAGCATCATCAACTGGTTAATCTTTATGTTTCCCGTGGTGGAGACCCCGATCAAGGTTCGTGTTGGTTGCACTCGTTTATTATGGATGCTCCTAAGTAGCGTCATGAGGCTCAGATGCGTGCGCCAAGGGTGCGTCAGGCCTCTTGTAAAGTTCTAGTATTGTGATTAGACCAATGTTCGGGATATCGCTTCTCGTTACCGTATCGGTCGACCCACGATAAGAGATTGATGTCTACACAAGCTTCTATTCTTATAGACTATGTTGGGCCTCCAAGCGCAGAGGTTTGTAGGACAACAACAATTTTCCTCAAGTGGATGACCTAAGGTTTATCGAACTCAGGGAAGTAGAGGTTAAATATGGTCTCTCTCAAGCAACCCTGCAATTAAGATACAAGAAGTCTCTTGTGTCCCCAACACACCTAATACAACTAGGAGTTGTATAGGTGCACTAGTTCGGCGAAGAGATGGTAAAATATGGGTGATAGGTGTGGCAAAGCAAGGTAATATAAATCTGTAATAAAAAGTGCAGCAAGATAACATGTGACAAAAGTGAGCACAAACGGTGTAACAATGATGGAAATAAGGCCTAGGCTTCATACTTTCACTAGTGGCAACTCACAACAACATTAATATAGTCTAATCACATGATATTTCCTATAAAACATGCAATGGAGACGTACTCGGAGGTCATTCCTTTGTGGTCAAGAGAGGACGAGAATTATGTAGGGCTACAAAAGAACAACTCAAAGTTCGTAGTTCTTAATCTATGGATTTCCCAATGTCACCGCGGCCATCCAAAGAGAGTACCACAATCACCACAACATATCTCAAGGATAGTCAAATACAAGCACCAAGAGACTCTCAATCTTCAATCAACACACAAAAGAGGAAATCACTCATGAAAATATTCTTCTAACCCATGTCCAATAGACCGCTGTCAACATGGTCTCGGGGATTATACTAGATAAGATCAAGTGAGTACATCAATCCAATACATAGAGGAAGGGGAAATATCATGGGATCACCCTAGATTAACATAGCCTATGATCACAATGAAGATCACATCATGGGAGAGAGAATTGACCACATAACTACTGGTAGAAACCTTAGCCCCGAGGAGGAACTACTCCCGCTTCATGGAGGGAGGAAGAAACGTCGATGGAGATGAATCCGGGGGCACTTCCCCATCCTGGCAGGGTGCCGGCACAGGAATTCTGGTCCCCCAAAGCTTGTCGGTGATGGCGGCGGAGATCGGGAATTCTTCTGGAGAAAAGGGGTCCAGAATCAGGGTTTTCACGACGGGAAAATAGATAGGAGCCAAAGTGGGGAACTGGGGGGCCACCAGGAGTCCAGGCGGCCACCCGGCGCAGACCCACCCTAGGCCGCGCCACCTGGCCGCCTGGGAACCAGGTGGGGCCCCACTGGACCTTCTTCGGTGAATCCGGAAGCTTTCAAAACGCTGATTTTTTATCTGATTTTCCTGAATTTTTGGATCACATTTAATATGGGGGAAACCTGAAATAGAAAAACTGCAGAAAACAGGAACTGACACTGGGGTGCACTGAGTTAATAAGTTAGTCCAAATATGATCAAAAGTGTATCTAGATCATAGCAATATCACACAAAACATGCATGGAGCAAGCAGAAATTATAGATACATTTGGGACGTATCAACATCCCCAAGCTTAATTCCTGCTCGTCCTCGAGTAAGTAAATGATAACAAACATAATTTCTGTGGTGACACGCTAACAACCATATAAGAACTTTCAAAGTAAAGCAATCAAGGTATGTAATTCAATTCAAGTCATAACATGCAAGAGTCTATATTAGCATTGAAACAAGCAACGAAAGAACATTAGATACAAGAGCTCTTAATTGTCCGGGACTCGAATGTCTCCAAATGGTGTTTGCGTGCAAGAAAGGGGATATGGGAATACGAGAGAAAAATATATATTGTTGAGAACTCAATCTACTAAAGTTTCACACTTGGTCTTCTTTGGAATCTTATCTTGACTCGTCCCCAGATCACTAGCCAGGTACAAGTCAATTTAATCCACTCATTTTCGATATTTTGAGCACTCATGCAATGGATGAGCGTAAGCATGAAATTTGACACTTAGGATGTCAAAGAGAGAGATATGGTGGAGGAGGAAGACAAAAATGGTGAGAAAGGCTCACATCAATGAGGACAATCATAGGCAAGATAAAGCCAAATGATAGATATGATGTGAGGATTAGGGATTTCCATGCAACGGATGCACATATGAGCTAAAAAGCTCTCCAATGGAACTAGTGGGGGTACATACAACTTGCTCTCTCATAAATACCTAGAGCTCTTTTGAGGAGGCTCATCCTTGGAATATGCAAGCCAAGTTCTATAGTGTGAAGGTCCCCACATAGCTATATGCATAAATGATCATCTCTATGGAGTACAAGGATAAGAGGGAGTACTAGTGTGGATCTCTCAAAAGGAATAATAGTGTTGCCCCTTTCTCTCTTTTTAATTCTTTTTCTCTTTTTTCTCTTTTTTTGTATTTTTGGTGGCTTCAATGGCTCTTTCTATCTAATTCTCATTTGTCCTCTTTGGGATCTTTTATTTTTTCTTCTTTGGGATCCTTTCCTCACTTAAGGGCAACACTCTAATTTACAAGAGGGTATGGAAGATCTTTCACACTTTACAAGGTACTCAAAACATAAAGAAGATGTAGCTATCATGATGTATGCAATGTATGCCTCTGCCAGTGTAGCAGTAACATGTATGACATGAAGATCAAGTCATGAAGAGGTGGATGTTGCATGACAATATATCTCGAAAAGGCTATGGAAATGCCTTGATAGGTAGGTATGGTGGCTGTTTTGAGGAAATATATAGGGAGGTTTATGATGACAGAGCGTATCATGCCAAGGGTTTGGATGAACCGGCGAAGGTGGACGCCAACTCTCGGAGTGAGAAGAGGGAAATGCACGGTACAGAAGAGGCTAGCAAATATGGGAAGTTGGGAGTGTCAACTTTCAATACTTACATTAGTCCGAAGAACTCATGCACTTATTATCGGTAACTCTCAATCTAATAAGGAGGTTCACAAAGAGACAAGTACCCCGAGGAGGAGTGTATGGGAGTTTGGTTATCCTTGCGCATCCTCGACTCATGGTACGTGAGTGTACTGATACGTCTCAAACATATCTACTTTTCCAAACACTTTTGCTATTGTTTTGCCCTCATTCTTGCATGATTTGGACGAAACTAACCCGGACTAACGCTGTTTTCAGCAGAGCTGCCTGTATGGTTTTATTGTGTGCAGGAAAATGGATTTTTAGACATCCCGGAAAATTCCCAGAAAAATACCAGAAAATCCACACACCCGATGGAGCCAGGAGCCAGAAGTGGGACCAGAGGGGAGCCCTGGGGGCCCCAGGCGCCCCCCCGGGCGCGGCCAGGGGTGGGGCCGCGCCCTCAGGCCGCCTGGGCTGCTCCCCCCTCCTCTGGTGCCCTACCGAGGCTCCTATTTATCCCCGTGATGAGAAAACCGCAGAACAGAAGTCGTTTTCCCAGTTTCCGTTGCAGAGCCACCGCCACCCTCTGTTCTTCTTCGGGAGGGCTAATCTAGAGGCTGACTTGGCCTCCGGAGAGGGGAGATCATCGCCATCGTCATCACCATCGCCACTCCATCCATCCTCCATGACTTCTCTTCACATGTGTGAGTAATTCCCTGTTGTAGGCAAAGGGGATGGTAGGGATTGGATGAGTTTTATCATGTAATAGTTCGTCAGATTGTTGGGGGCATGTTGCCTATCATCTAGATTGGTGTTTATCTTCTTTGCTACAACTTGTTGTTCTTAATGCTTGTCACTTTGGGCCCGAGTGCCATGTTTTCAGATCTGAACCCTATGTGTTTTCATGAATATATTTGTGTTCTAGATCCTATCTATGAGTTGTATGCACCTATTATGGTCCGGAAACGGCGATCCCAAAGGTGACAGCTTGGGACACCAAAGGGGATGGTCCATGATTTGAGGATTCCGTGTATCCATTGAGTTTATTGCTTTGTTCCGGTGCTCTTTGACAGGAGTACCTTAATCTCCATAAGTTCCTTTTGGCCCCGTTCATAGCGGGATGGTAGGACAAAAGATGTTGTGCAAGTTCTTATTGCAAGCACGCACAACTACCTACAGGATACATGCCTAATGTTTGATATTTTCCTAGATGATCTTTGCTTTTCTGTGTGCCTTGCCCCATGTTAGAATCTATTATATGATCACCCTCATCCATGCAGCACCCAACCATCCATCTCCCTAGCCTATAGTGTTTTCAATCCTGCTGGTTATTAGTTGTTATTTTTTCTATCTATTTTTACCGTCGCTATCATCACTATCATATTACCGTTACTACTTATCTATTGTTGCAAGCAAGTGTATTTCAGGTGCGGTTGAATTGACAACTCAACTGTCAAAGCTTATAAATACTCTTTGGCTCCCCGTGTGTCGAATCAATAAATTGGGTTAACTTACCCGCGAAGACTATCTCGATCCCTTACGCCTGTGGGGCATCAAGCAGCGTTTTCTGGCGTCGTTGCCGGGGAGCATAGAAATATTTACAAGTCTACTTGAATTATCCTGCCTGCTGCATATAATCCGCTATGGGTAAGAAAGGAGACCCCAAGGTTCCGATCTTACCATCCCGTACTAGAAAAGGTATTGTTCTGAACACTAGTGCTACACTTGATTCACCTTCTGTTATGAGTAAGTTTACTTCACCACCACTACATGATCCTTCTATTGAGTCTGTTACTATGTCCGATACTTTTGATGATGCTTCCACTACTCTTGATGATGCTACTTTTCTTGGTCGCTATATTGAAACTCAGACTACTAAGGCTGCAGAAAAATCCAAGACCGAGACCCCTACTACCTATATTCCTACCTGCAAAACCTTTGGTTACCCGAGCTTAGATGAACTCAGGGAGAGAATCCTTGATGATGATTATGTTACTCTTGATGATGATTTTTGCAGGGAACTCAAAGAGTGTGTCGACTCTGACCCTGGTGCTGTCAAGGAGTTGCTCAAAAGGCACTCCATGAAGAACAAAGTTATTCCCGATCCTAAATTTGCCACATCTCCTATATGCATCACTGATCCTGATTATGATTTCTCTGTTGATCTTTCACTTATATCTACAGTCGAGGCTGACCCCTTTTATGGCAGAGAAAATGATGATGCTATAGCACACTTCACCAAACTCGCTGAGTTAAGCAACCTATTCACTACTGATGAGAAGATACGAAACTTCTATGTGGCTAAGCTTTTTCCTTTTTCTTTGAAGGAGGACGCTAAATCATGGTACGATGCACTACCTTATGGTTTCATTAAAAGTCCTTAGGACTTAGTCAAATTCTTTGTTGATAAATATTTCCCAGCTCATCTGCAACATGCCGCTTTGCAAAGAATCTATAACTTTAAACAATTGCAGGATGAGCACCTCCCTAAAGCTTGGGGGAGGTTTTGTGATTTACTTAAGGTTATGCCGGGACATGGAGTTCCCAAAAATGAACTGCTTGATATATTTTACGCTGGTTTAACCGATGAATCCAGATCCTATCTGGATAGTTGCGCTAGTTGTGTTTTCAGGGAAAGAACACCGGACGATGCAGAAGAATTAATGTGCAAAATTTCCAAGAACTATGAAGATTGGTCCGTCCCTGAACCACTTCTACCACCAAAAAAGAGGGGCATGCTTGTTCTGAACCCTGAAGATATGCAAGAAGCACAGAAGTCTATAAAGGAGAAAGGTATTAAAGCCGAAGACGTGAAGAATTTACCGCCTATTGAGAAGTTGTGTGAGCCTACTACTTACCCTCACTTGGTAGAGGTACACTCTCTATTATACTTTACTGAAAGCGACATCCCTAGAGGTAAGCCTCCCGACCAATGTTTATATGAGCTTGATAATTTTATTGTTAAGCAAGACCATTTTAATAGGAAGTTACAAAGTTAGTTGCATGATAATTCTCTTGCTATCAAAAGTTTATGTGTTGTTCTAGAGAGAACAATTAATGATGTTAAATGTCTTGTTAAGCATTTTCATATGCTTCAAACTCAGCTTGAAAAAATTTCTAATGTGCAAAAAGATTTGCTTGCTAATAATGCCAAACAGGACATACAAGCTTATGGAATTAAAACGAGGGGTGGAACACACACCCAGGACCCACTCTATCCTGAAGGGCATCCAAAGAGGATCGAGAAAGATTCTCAAGTACAAGAAGAAGACGAGGCTGTTAGCTCTCCAAAGAAGAAAAAGAAGAAGAAGAAACACAAGGAGGCTGACAATCCCGATGATCCTATTACAAGTGAAAAGCCAGCTGTTGATCCTAACAACATATCTACCTCTGATGCTGAAACAGAAGACGATGCCGAGCCTGAAGAAAAAGACGCCGAGAAGGATGATCCACCCAAGGGAAGAGAAGAAGAAGCACCCGATAAACGCAAGAGGTACTCTAAAGAAGATTTCATCGCAAGAAGACATGGGAAGGAAAGAGAACCATGGATACAGAAACCCATGCCCTTTCCAGGTAAGTCCCTCAAATCTAAAGAAGAAGAGCATTATAATAAATTTTGTGAATGGATGAAGCCTCTTTTTCTTCAAATTCCTTTGACTGATGCTATTAAGTTACCTCCTTATTCGAAATATATGAAAGATATTGTCACTAATAAAAGAAAAGTTCCTAATGAGGCAATATCTACTATGCTTGCTAACTACTCTTTCAGTGGCAAGATTCCTAAGAAGCTCGGTGACCCAGGTATACCCACCATTCCTTGCTCCATAAAGAATAATTAAGCCAGAACTGCTTTATGTGATCTTGGCGCAGGAGTGAGTGTTATGCCTTTCTCTCTTTACAAAAGGATTTGTTTAGAGAAACTAATCCCTACAGATATCTCCCTTCAGATGGCTGACAAATCAACAGCTGTCCCAATAGGTATTTGTGAGGATGTACCCGTTGAAGTTGCTAACTGTTTGATCCTTACAGATTTTGTTGTGCTTGACATGCCCGAGGATGGGAGCATGTCCATTATTCTTGGTAGACCTTTTCTTAACACCGCAGGTGCTATCATTGATTGCAATAAAGGAAAGGTCACCTTCAACGTTGATGATATAGAACACACGGTATATTTTCCAAAGAAGATCGACAAAAGGCATGGCCTTAACTCTATAGAGAATATCGAGACCGTGAAGATTGGTGAATGGGACTGTCCATTACATGTGCACCACAAATAAAAAACCATTATGGTGGGGACAATGTCCATCAAAGTAAAGGTGCAATGATCACTTCGTAAGAGGGGAGACTTCTTGTTCTATATATTGTCGGTTTGTTGGTAAGACTTGATCAACCTTACTAGTGAGCTTGTTTTATATAGGTAAAAAGTTAAGCTTGTTATGTTTTCATTTTCTTTGGCTTTCATTCTCTTTGCTGTACCAAGTTTTTATGTTTTTGAAGCTTCACAATACTAATCACCACTTTAAAGTTTTCAGAAAGTTTTGAAGCTTTTTGAACTCCGAGAAATTTTCAACAGTGAAGTTTTCAGAAAAATTCCAGAAAAATAAGAATAAAAATTTCCATGCCGGGAGTGACCCAGAGGCACCTGGGGCTGACCAGGGGGGGGGGGGGCACCAGTGGCCCAGGCGGCCAGATGGCGCGGCCTGCCCCCTGGCCGCGCCCACAGGGCGCCTAGGGCCCACAGGCCCCACTTCCAGGTATGTCTTCTTCCTCCTCCTTCCTCTCTCTCCAAAAACACGAGTTCTGCATTTGGTTCTTGCGTTCTTGCTGTTCTTGGAGGCGATTTTCGATCTCTCTCTACAGCCCACCATTCTAGCTGAAATTTTGAGCAAATACTCCCTGGTATGTAACTCCTTCACCCCTCCAATTAGATTTTTGATTGGTGGCTTCATTTGTGAATATTTAGTAGCTCTTGGTGCTGTTTATATGAGCTTGCATGCATGTGTAGAATTTTATTTTCCAAGTTTTGATGCAAGTTTATGCCTTAGGTAAGTGAGTTGAGTAGTTTGCCTTAACTCACTTTGTTAAAATCCTTGTTTTTGTAATTTGTCAAAAATTTCAGAAATGAGTTTGCTAGGAAGAGCAAAGGGGTGGCTTGGGAAGAAGAGGCCCGAGCGCTCCGATCGAGTTACAAGAGCTGCAGCTTCACCCTCGACTGCTAGGGTGAGCTACAACGAAGATCATGTGCCCTTGGAGTTGTTGGAGGACACAAATCAAGCACGTCCAATGACTTTCCCGTGCGATGAATTCCTTGAAGCTGCAGGAATTAGGGAGTTCTATAATCTTTGTGCTAATGCAGGTTTGACGCGGCTCGCAACGTGCCGTGTTACCCAGTATCAAAAACTCACCTCCTGTTTCATTAACAGTTTTAGATACAACCTTGATGCTGGTTCTGTTGAGTTTAAAATTTACAATGATCTGTTGACCATGCCTTTGAAAAGGTTTTGTGAAATAATAGGTGTGCCGAACGTGGGACAGACGGCGAAGATGAGATCTCAGCCCTCCGAGCTGAGAACCGTCTTCAACTCGCTCTGTAGCATGGATACGAGGGATATTCATCGGTCAAAGATCTCCAGCATCTTATTTCCACACCTCGTGTATTTTGCGTATGATATTGCTAGAGGGGTGTTAGCTCGTGAAAACACGAGCAACATATCTGCGCCGGATATTGCTATCCTGGCAGCCGCCCTTTCGGGGAGGTTTGATTATAATGTGGGTGCCTTAATTGCTCGACGCCTTGCTATGAACGGTAACAAGGGAGACTTATTTGGTGGCATTTACGCCACACTTATCCTAGAGTCTCTTAATGGCACCCCCACACCCCGATGATAAGCCTTTTACTTATTTAAGTTTTGATCTTGCTGCTATGAAAAGACATAAGTTTGTTACCATGACTTCTGAGTTTGGTAACCGTGATTATATCTTGCGTTTCGGAGCCACCACGGAACGCAAGATCCGTCTACCTGCACCTCTTTTGTTTGATTTTTCTCGCAGGAACGGATGGTCCTTTGATGTTATCCAGTTCGATGAGTTCGTGGTCCAGCATCAGTTTCATAACCCCATGGAGGGGGTTGTGCCCAACGAGGAGGAGCATGGTGAGTTCCCACCTTTCCAGGGAGAGACCGTCACCCAGTTTGGTGAAGGGTCTTCCTTTGCTTGGAGCGCGGATCCTTCTGCGTGGGAGGATCCGAGGACTTCGGTGTACGCACCGGAAGCCTCATACGATCCTGGAGCAGGAGGCTCCTGGGGACATTAGCTACTACCAACTTAGGCCAAAAGCCTAAGCTTGGGGGAGTACGTGCCCTTCTCACTTTTCCATTGTATTATCCATTTTATTCGCTTTGATCTTTTCGAAGCTTTTTCCCGTTTTTTTTGCAAAAACAACAAAAACATTTTCTCTTTTCTTTCGCTTTCTTTTAACCTTTAAAAACCCAAAAAGATTTCCTTTCTCTCTTTAGTTTTCTTTGTTTTCAGAGATCAGCCCGAGCCCGTGATGGCATTTGATTATATTTCCTACGATCGATCGTGCAAGTGACCAGGTAGTAATGACGAAGATCGACGGAAGGGAAGCAACAAGGAAAACCGGTATGAACTCTTCTTGTTTCTACTTTTGTACATATGCCTGTACTTATGATCTAGAGACCAGCTTGTAGCGACATAGTGCTATGTTTACAATGCTTTCCCAGTGTTCATGCTTTCCTTGTGGCTAGTCTCAAATAGCTAGAGTACATAATGTGTTGTTGAAATGATTTACATACATTGCATTGTTCATGGTTTGGCATACTGAAGTGGTATTTCCCTTCGGAGAATTTTTGGTTTGACTTGGCACATGTTCACACATGCTTACGACTAAAAAGTCTATTATGCCTTGATGATCTTTTTGTTTCAGAATAGTTATATCACTTTCATGCCCGATTCAATGTTGCTTTGTCGCTCTGCATGATTATGACAGTTATTTCTCTCTAGTTGGTCGCTTCCCAGTCTTTTTCTAGCCTTCGCTCGCACCAAGAGGATTTCTGCTTGTGCTTCCAAACTCCTTTTTCAAACCCAGTTGTTCCATTTGAGTCCACCATACCTACCTATATGTGGTATTCACCGGCCACTCCTAACTTATACTTTCTTGTGCCATCTCGAAATTTATTCAAAAGCTTCCCTTTTGTAACCGTACAAGCTCATGGTCCGGTGAGGGGAAATCAGTATCTTTCATGCCAAAAATATTTTGACGGAAGTTTTAACTAGTCAAAACAGAAAAAATATGAGAGTTACACCTCCCCCATACTTGATGATGGAGTGAAATGGACCAAATGCTGCTTATGATAGGTGGAACGATACCCTCCTTCCATCCTTGAGGCAAAATAAAAGGTTCCATATACCCTCGAAGATTTATGGATAAGGGAATATGTGTAAGCAAAAGGCATTATATATGGTTGGCATGAGAGATATTGAGAGACCTTTACCGTTCACCGTTGACTGGAAAGTTGCACTTCTGAAAAATGTTTTGTCTCTGTTTTCAAAACCAAGAGCTCTGGCACATGTTTAGTCTTTGCTTCCTTTCACGCGTTTTCAACCTTGCCATCAAAAGCCACGGTTCGAGAGTCTCCCCTTATTTCTTCAAAGCACCAACTATGAGAGAATAATTGTCATTCTTAGTGTAACATGCATTGTCCCAAAGTATTACATTGTCTTCTGCATGCTTGTGTTATTGCTAGTCTGAAATACTGAGTTCTAGTCACCTTTAAAACTCTGGAGGAGTTTCTGCATTTATGTTTTGCTTCACTCATGGAGGCTAGAGAAATGCCACTCAAGTATGTTCAAGCTATGTGCATTGTGATCCTGTTTTGATTTTCACTAGCTTATTATTTAGTTTTAGTTGTTTGCGACTGATCACATGAAAGAAGAGTTGCTTCGTGCATTGTCCTTATAGCATTGTTTCGATACCAGCTACACTCTTTTCGTAGTACTTGCTTATATACATCTATTGAAGCAAAAGAGTTTGTCAAAGTTTTCTTTGTCGCGCCCAGTTCGTTGAACTGAATTGCTTGAGGACAAGCAATATGCTAAGCTTGGGGGAGTTGATACGTCTCAAACGTATCTACTTTTCCAAACACTTTTGCTATTGTTTTGCCCTCATTCTTGCATGATTTGGACGAAACTAACCCCGACTAACGCTGTTCTCAGCAGAGCTGCCTGTATGGTTTTATCGTGTGCAGGAAAATGGATTTTTAGACATCCCGGAAATTTCCCAGAAAAATACCAGAAAATCCACGCACCCGATGGAGCCAGGAGCCAGAAGTGGGACCAGAGGGGAGCGCAGGGGGCCCCAGGCGCCCCCCGGGCGCGGCCAGGGGTGGGGCCGCGCCCTCAGGCCGCCTGGGCTACTCCCCCCTCCTCTGGTGCCCTACCGAGGCTCGTATTTATCCCCGTGACGAGAAAACCCCAGAACATAAGTCGTTTTCCCAGTTTCCGTCGCGGAGCCGCCGCCACCCTCTGTTCTTCTTCGGGAGGGCTAATCTGGAGGCTAATTTGGCCTCCGGAGAGGGGAGATCATCGCCATCATCATCACCATCGCCACTCCATCCATCCTCCATGACTTCTCTTCACATGTGTGAGTAATTCCCTGCTGTAGGCAAAGGGGATGGTAGGGATTGGATGAGTTTGATCATGTAATAGTTCGTCAGATTGTTGGGGGCATGTTGCCTATCATCTAGATTGGTGTTTATCTTCTTTGCTACAACTTGTTGTTCTTAATGTGTGTCACTTTGGGCCCGAGTGCCATGTTTTCAGATCTGAATCCTATGTGTTTTCATGAATATATTTGTGTTCTAGATCCTATCTATGAGTTGTATGCACCTATTATGGTCTGGAACCGGCGATCCCAAAGGTGACAGTTTGGGACACCAAAGGGGATGGTCCATGATTTTAGGATTCCGTGTATCCATTGAGTTTATTGCTTTGTTCTGGTGCTCTTTGACAGGAGTACCTTAATCTCCATAAGTTCCTTTTGGCCCCGTTCGTAGCGGGATGGTAGGACAAAAGATGTTGTGCAAGTTCTTATTGCAAGCACGCACAACTACCTACGGGATACATGCCTAATGTTTGATATTTGCCTAGATGATCTTTGCTTTTCTGTGTGCCTTGCCCCGTGTTAGAATCTATTATATGATCACCCTCATCCATGCAGCGCCCAACCATCCATCTCCCTAGCCTACAGTGTTTTCAATCCTGCTGGTTATTAGTTGTTATTTTTGCTATCTATTTTTACCGTCGCTATCATCACTATCATATTACCGTTACTACTTATCTATTGTTGCAAGCAAGTGTATTTCAGGTGCGGTTGAATTGACAACTCAACTGTCAAAGCTTATAAATACTCTTTGGCTCCCCGTGTGTCGAATCAATAAATTGGGTTAACTTACCCGCGAAGACTATCTCGATCCCTTACGCCTGTGGGGCATCATGTACTCTAATGTTCGATCCCTCCAAAGATTAGTGATCCATCAGTAGCTAGAGTTCTCAACTAGTTTTGTAGGTTTTGAAAATAAACACGGATTGCCAAAAATACGACACCTATCACTAGTAGGCTAGAGCTCTTGACACCGAAAGTTCAAACATTACTCACATCAATACCTCAAAACTATTGCAAGTTACTACTGAAATTAAATAGTAACCTCAATTACCTACTCTCAAGACAAGGCACAACTCAGTGCAACAACCAACTCTCTTAACAAGATAAACATGAAAACTAAAGAGAGTTCCAGGAAACAAACTAAACAAAAGCCAAGGCTCTTGCTAAAGACAAACTAAGACTAAAACTAAACATGGCAGTAGCTATGAAAAGATAAAGAACACACAACAGTAAGAAGATAAGCATGAAAAATCCTGTGATGTGTTCTAGATTTTGAAAGTGGAGCGTGTTTCTCTCGCACACAAAGTAAGTTGGGGTCTAACTTGTTATGAGCAGCAAGCAAAGCTAAAGAAAACTAAAAAGGAAACCTAAGAGCGAGCCGCTCCAAGCATAGCACATAACGCATGGAGTGATAAAAATATAGTGAGACGAAGGACGAACTTATGATTGTTGATGGAGAAGGGGATGCACGGGGGCATCCCCAAGCTTAGACGCTTGAGTCTCCTTGAATATTTATTGGGGATGCATGGGGGAATTCCCAAGCTTGAGCGTTTGACACTCCCGGATCTTCTTTCATCATCTTCCCTCGCACACTTGAAAACTCCCTTCATACATAACTCATCATAAGCTAATTAGAGAGGTTTGTACCCTTAATAAAATAATTTTTCCCACTGGATATAAAGATATCCTTGAAGAGCTACTATTTCTCAAGATTTCCAAAAGGTTTTTGCAAAGAAAATGCAAGCTTAAGGTTTTCAAAAGTTAGGAGAGATAAAACGTGGCAGAATCTGTGAAAAACAGGACATCAGGTAGTAGAGAATTTTTTTGGGTACTTCTGCAACTCAAATAAAAAAACTCAGAATAGACGCTCGAAAGTTAATTGTATAGAGCACGCTGTATAAAAAATCCAGTTAAAAAAGATGATCTGGTGATTTTCGGCTAATTTTTCCGTCCAAGGACAAAATCTGTTTTCTGGACTGTATGTCACAACTTTTGAACTTTCTTGCAATCAGAGGCTAAACTTGGCACAAAGCTTGAAAATAAAGATACAATGATATTGCTACAGTAATAACACACATCAAGACCACTAAAAGCTGAAAGTAAAAACTCAAAGTAAAGATAACAAGGGTTGTCTGCCTAGAGCTCTTTCTTTACAGCCAGAAAGATAGGCTTAAGATTTTAATGATGCTCTCATAGGAATAAGAGTTGAAGAACAAAAGAGAGCATCAAGAAGCAAATAACAAACGCATTTAAGTCTAACATTCTTCCTATGCAAAGGGATCTTGTAGAGAAATAACTCATTGAAGCATAAAGATATTAGCATAGGAAGACAAAATAAGTGCAACTTCAAAACCTTCAACATAAAGAGAGGGAACTTGATATTATTGAAATATCTATAAGCATATGGTCCCCTCTCATAATAATTTTTAGTGGGATCATTAATAAACTCAACAATATAAGTATCACATAAAAATTTCTTATCATGATCCACAAGCATAGAAAATTTATTACTCCCCACATAAGAAAAATCCTTCTCATTAGAAATAGTGGGAGCAAAGTCAAGAAAATAGCTATCACATGAATCATTCTTATCATGATACACTTGCAAACATTTATTCTTTATAGCATAAATGTCACCACAATAATCATCATAGATAGGAGGCAAAGTATCATCAAAATAAAATTCCTCATCAAAACTTGGGGTGCTAAAAAGATCATCTTTATAAAACGTAGCATCGCCAAGCTTATAGCTTTGCATATCATTAGCATCAAAAGTATTATAAGAAGACATGCTAGTAATATTGCAATCATGAAGAGAATGAAATAAAGTTCCATAGTTTTTTGATTTTCTCTTCAAACACTTCATGTCCAACTCAAGGTAGAGCTCATAAAGATCTCTCATTTTGTTGTTGTTTTCCATAAGCCTAACTAGTGAAAATAAAAACAAGAAACGAAAAGACACTACACCACGGGCAGGATCTAACGGCAGAGGAATGCCGGCAAAGATGGACCTATGCCGGCAGTTAGGGTGTCCTTAAATGTTACCTGCCGACACATGATAAGCAATGGTTGTTATGAAATGATGGTGGCAATCCAATTGCCGGCATAAGTTTTATCATACCGGCACTTGACTGCCGGCCCATATATTTAGCGCTAAAACTGAAAAAATGGCGCGAACATGAAAAAACCGGAGGGAGAAAAGGGCTCGGGGGAGGGAATATCCCCGTCTCTCGCCACGTCCCTCCATCTAAATCCCTTCCCTGTTTTCCCAATCTCCTCCCTCCTAGCCGCTCCGCCGCCTCCCGATTCCGGTAACGTCCGATGGCTATGGCCGGCGCGCAGCACACCCCATCTTCCCCTCGCTCCACTCCTTCCTCCTCTCCGTCTAGATTCACCGCTCTCAGCCACCAGCGCTCGCCCGAAACGAATCACCATGGCTAGGGTTTCAGTGACCACGCCGCCGTGCGCCATCCTCCGCCCTCCCCCCTCCCCCCTCCACGGCCATCGCTCCCAGCTTCTCCCATGTCTCCCTGCCCGATTCCCCTATTGGGAAGTAGGTCAGGCGACTGCCAGATCCACCACGGCCGGTGCCGTGCGTCTAGTGTCGTGTGTCCGGTTGCGCGCCCTCATGACGCGAGTGAGGTGCTCGACGGCGGCCGTGTTGCACCAACCGCACACGCGCCAGACCGTGTGCCCCCGACGGCCACGAGATTGACAAGGAAGACGGGGACGAGGGGTACGCGACGGTCGCGTCCAGGGCCGGCAGCAGCACGGACGCGTCCCGGAGGAGGGAGGAGTTACAGGGGCACGAGGAGGAGGAGGATGAAGCCTACGGTGACGCCGGTGCCGCAGATGGCTGATGCACTACCACTCTTCTCCTCCCTTCTTCCCTCTATGATATAATCATATTTCAGCTGTAACCCAGTCTCATCCCGAGCAGGTTCGACCGGGTCTTCAGAGTTGGCTGGAGAGGGGGGAGCGGATGGAGATCTCCTCCGTCTTTGCAAGAACACCGCCTTCAGGTACTGCTAGTTTCAATTTTTTCTCGTGTGATAAGGATTTGGTCTCGTGGACACAGCCTGTGATTGTGGGATGCTTTAGCTGTCTTGTGGAACATTGGTTTGTCTAGTGTAAGTGTATCTCCATTCCATGTCAGTGTAAGATTGTCTGGGTGATAATAGTATACAACTTGGGAACATTGGTTCGTCTAGTATCCTTTAACATTTTTTGTTAGGTTGTGCTAGTAGTAGTTAGCAGATTCAGATTTGCTAACAATCTAGCTTGGGAACATTGGTGCTAAATAATGTATATGGCGCAGATGGTAGCACATAGTCAGTACGAGAAAGATCTATATAATTAGCTTACATATGCAGATTTTATGTGAGCTAATTCCCTGACTAAACGAAACGGAGCATCTTGTTTGTAATGCGACACATGGCTATCTTTAGAAAATCATTTGGACTATTGCGGCCTAACATGCTAGCTGATAGCTCCAATTGCTGGTTATTTTCCATGGCTCTTGTTTATTCCAGGGGAAACCACCAGAATGGTAAACTGCATACTGGCAGTAGCCAAGAACCTGCATTTTGATGCTGGATCAACTTCTTGTGTGCAGCTCCAGCTTTGATAATCCTTGAATAAATTGTGCAGCTCATGAATGTGCTCCTTGGATAATTTTGTTTTGGCACTACTTCTTATGGCAAACCCAAACCTTGATTGGTATCTGGATGTCCTCCATGGATAATTTTGTTTATAGGCGACTGCAATTAGGCTTGGATTTCTGGTGTGATGTGGATATTGTTTTGTTTTGTGGTGTATACTATGGGCCATCTGTGTATTTTTCCCTTTCTAAAGTTATGTGCTGCTGAATACTACATATGTTCTGTGCAGCAGCTTACTTGCAAGTTGCATGGCAGCGAGGAAACCAAGCCTATGGCCAATAAGATTACACCACAATTATTTTTCTTAAATAAAGGAAATATTTACCACAAGTGCACTTGGGGTGTTTCTGGGATCATATGATGGGTGGATAGGTTGACTGACAGGTACCTAGAACATCCATTTCCTACTGTTCTTTGCCTACACTGCAAGTGGATCGGTCGGCGACCCTAGCTAGCTTTATACTCATCTTCATACATGTATCTCCTCTTTCATAGGGTTGCATACATTTACATGTGATTCATCAGATGAAATGAGCATGTCTGAACTTGGTCTAGTTTTTACAATTTTTTGTTCTTCCTAATAATCTCCTCCACGGTCACAACCTTAACTGTTGTCTGCTGTACCTTTCCTGCTCCTATGCTTGTCTTTCCCAATCACTCATGTTTAGGACAGAGAAGGAAAGAAAAAAAAACAATAAATTCACATTCTTCTCAAAGTACTTAACTGCACTCATTTGTCTCTGTTTTGTCTCAAGTGGATCTTCTAGTGGTTATGCCTGACGCCCACTTTGCACATTTTTGCTTCCTCTAGGAATCAAGTTGCTTGTGCTTAGTCCAGTTGGGGTGTTAGAATCTATGATATATATATGCTCCATTGTCTCTGCCTACAATACATTTGTCATTACGTATGTACCATCAGTGTTGTGGGGTAAATTGTTTTGCTTTAGTCCATGGGGTAAAATATTGATGCAACTATTATTGCTTCAGTAACTTGTGTTTGCTGGTACAACTTGTGCTTTTAACATGAGCTGGAGATGCTTGTTTTCTAATATAATGAGTGCAACATTCATCAGAAAATACTATTTTTATAACCATATGCATGTTCATTGTATCGCGCTCCCTTCCATGGCACTTGAAAGCTGAATTATGTTGCTCCTGGTTCTACAGAATTCTGCGAGAAATACACCAAGCCAGAGGATGCAGGTATAAACCCAGAAGAAAATTTGAGCGACGAGAAGTTGAGCGAAGAAGGTAATGATGACGACTCCAGCGATGATGAGCCCATACTGGGCCATGCAGACCCCTAGTCGATTCAGGTATCCTGGCAGGCTACATATACCAACAATTGCAGCTCCTCATTTGATAGTTTCTCTGAAATAAGGTGTGCAAGCCGAGTAAACTTGTAAGCTTAGATTTGTCTCTTATTTTATGAAAGTGAATTTGCAATCTGCTAGTCACCAAAACACCTTTCCTGAGAGAGATATGTTGATCATTTTTTTTATCTATTCATACTCGTAAACTGGCACAAAGTGATGATATTTGGCTGGGGATATGTAGTGTCTGACACATGTCTTGAGTTATTCTCTGTCTTGGTCAGTTCTAGATCGGAGCCGCCTGGATGTAATCCCACCTCTCACTTTTAATGTCAAGCAAGAGGTGGTTACAAGTCCATAACACCACTCTAGCAACTGAAATTGTTAGCTAGTTTATTAGGTTTTGCTATTTTTTGTTGATCTCATGATCTGTATTAATTTATTAGTGCTCTTTTATTAGTGCTCTCATGCTAAATAGAGTGAGATTGTATGAAAAAATTGTGCTATAGCAGAGATTTATTAGGTTGTTGCACTAGTATGTTTGCTCCTGTTTGCGTTTGTTGAGGACGTACTTGGGCGTGCTGGGTTCATGTCAATATTTTGATGTTGGGTTCCTTTTTGTTATGTTTTGTTTAATTGCACTAAATCATCTAACTTAGATCAAGCAGTCACACTCATCACCTTTCTTTTCTTCAGGTTAATCAACATTGCAATATGTTGCTCATCATCGCAAGACGTACTGGATGCTGCATGGAATTGATGACTTAAGAAACATTTTGTTGTTGGGTGTGGGTGATGTACTTGTGCACTGGATGGAGTACTTGTAGTTCATTTTGTTAGGTAGATGAAAAACTTTGTGCATTGAATGAAGTCATCTCGACCGTGTTGAACTTCTATGTGATGCTATCTGTGTTACCTATGTATGAACAAGTTATGGCTTGAAATGAAGTATCTTGTTTGTGATACTTGCAATGAAGTATTTTTGCTGTTTGATTTGTGCAAGTTTGAATTTTAAGATTTGCAATGGACAAAACCTGTTGCATAACTACTCGAATGAAGCTTCAGACTGTATCCAGCACACGCGGCAGAGAAACTGCCGGCATAGGTTATCAAGGCAGGCGGGTGGCCTGCCGGGAATGCTAGGGAAAACAGGGCAATTGAACTGCCAGGGAAGAATTGCCTGCCGGGAAAGACTTTTCTAGACAGGGGTATTCCAGACAGGCCGGCCTGCCGGCAAAGAACGGTTGCCGGCAGTCCAATTGCCGTCTATAGTGGCTTATCCCGGCAGTTGGCGCGCCGTTAGATCCTGCCCGTGGTGTAGTGAGATTTAATTGCAAGATCTAAAGATATACCTTCAAACCTTACCTCCCCGGCAACGGCGCCAGAAATAGATTGATGTCTACACACGCTTCTATTCTTGTAGACTATGTTGGGCCTCCAAGCGCAGAGGGTTGTAGGACAGCAACAATTTCCCTCAAGTGGATGACCTAAGGTTTATCGAACTCAGGGACGTAGAGGTTGAAGATGGTCTCTCTCAAGCAACCCTGCAATTAAGATACAAGAAGTCTCTTGTGTCCCCAACACACCTAATACAACTAGGAGTTGTATAGGTGCACTAGTTCGGCGAAGAGATGGTAAAATATGGGTGATAGGTGTGGCAAAGAAAGGTAATATAAATCTATAATAAAAAGTGCAGCAAGCAAACATGTGACAAAAGTGAGCACAAACGATTTAACAATGATGGAAACAAGGCCTAGGCTTCATACTTTCACTAGTGGCAACTCCCAACAACATTAACATAGTCTAATCACATGATATTTCCCATAAAACATGCTATGGAGACGTACTCGGAGGTCATTCCTTTGTGGTCAAGAGAGGACGAGAATTATGTAGGGCTACAAAAGCACAACTCAAAGTTCGTAGTTCTCAATCTATGGATTTCCCAATGTCACCGCGGGCATCCAGAGAGAGTACCACAATCACCACAACATATCTCAAGGATAGTCAAAGACAAGAACCAAGAGACTCTCAATCTTCAATCAACACACAAAAGAGGAAATCACTCATGAAAATATTCTTCTAACCCATGTCCAATAGACCGCTGTCACCATGGTCTCGGGGATTATACTAGATAAGATTAAGTGAGTACATAAATCCAATACATAGAGGAAAGGGAAATATCATGGGATCACCCTATATTAACATAGCCTATGATTACAACAAAGATCACATCATGGGAGAGAGAATTGACCACATAGCTACTGGTAGAAACCTTAGCCTCGAGGAGGAACTACTCCCGCTTCATGGAGGGAGGAAGCAACGTCGATGGAGATGAATCCGGGGGCACTTCCCCATCCCAGCAGGGTGCCGACACAGGAATTCTGGGCCCCCGAAGCTTGTCGGCAATGGCTGCGGAGATCGGAATTGCTTCTGGAGAAAAGGGGTCCGGAATCATGGTTTTCACGACGGGAGAATAGATAGGAGCCAAAGGGGGGCACTGGGGGCCACCAGGAGTCCAGGCGGCCACCCGGCGCGGCCCCACCCTAAGCCGCGCCACCTGGCTGCCTGGGCACCAGGTGGGGCCCCTCTGGCCCTTCTTCGGTGAATCCGGAAGTTTCCGGAACGCTGATTTTTTATCTGATTTTTCCTGAATTTTTGGAGCACTTTTAATATGGGGGAAACCTGAAATAGAAAAACTGCAGAAAAAAGGAACTGACACTGGGGTGCACTGAGTTAATAAGTTAGTCCAAATATGATCAAAAGTGTATGACAGTGTATCTAGATCATAGTAATATCACACAAAACATGCATGGAGCAAGCATAAATTATTGATACGTTTGGGACGTATCAGAGATAAATCGGCTTATCGGCCGATTTATCGATTTTATCGGTTGACCATTTATCGGCATGTTTTTTTAAATCTCAGGATTTCCTAATCAAAATAATGTAAAATATGCTATATTATACACATAAAAATATTGGAAAGAAATATTAACTTTAATTTTTGCACCCGAGCTAGCTCTGACTATATATATATATATATATATATTATTTTCAATAATACCGAAATTTTTAAAGATGGATATCATTAATCCCATGTTTTAGCATTGAAAAATCGGAATATCGGCCGAAAAATCAGAATATCGGCCGAAAAATCGCTTGTCGGATCGATAAATCGACCAAAACGATAAACATGGACGATAAACGTTTACCTTATCGGTGACACCCCGATAAGCGATAAATCGGCCGATATTTGGAACAATGGATTAGACATAAGAATTTACATACAAACACTATGATAAGTTCGATCAACAACAAATACCACGGTGTAAATTTTGCATAAATAATGTTGAAATAAGGCATGGCTTTTAGGCCAATCACACAATTTCATAAAATATCTAAGGGCCCATGTGGGAAAATATGACATGGGTGTGGTGCTAAGTTTAGTACCACACCGGAAAGTGGAGGGTGAGTTGCACCTCTTTATAAGGTGAGCTCTCCTAAATGCTATTGAGAAAGTAGAAGAGTGAGAGCTCACGCGTGCTCCTCCTCCGCCGACCGCCTCGCCACGACGCGCGCGCGCGCCACTTTTTGCGGAATTGAGCCGAGCCGAGCTAATACTTATGTCATGCGTGCGCTTACTTTTTTCCAGTCAGAAACGGCTAATTAATTGACATTAATTACGAGTTAATGCAATTAATCACGAGTTAACCGCTGCACGATCTAAGATGTCAATTGTGGGCCGACTCGGTCGCGGGTATCCAGTCCCATGTCGCCCTACCTCGGCTGTGTATAAATTGGAGCCGCGGCAACCCTTGCCGCCGCACAACAGAATGGATCACATCTATTCTTCCTCGCGCACCGCCCACGTCGTTCCACGCACTGCCGATGCCTCCGGCGATCCCATCCCGTCCGTCGCGTGGGGCTGTACGGGAGAGCAGGCTTCCGGAACCGTGCCCTTTGTGATACTGCCTAGGGAGAGGGGCAATATGGTTTTTGGGGAGCGTCTAGACGCGACTGCTCATTTCCGCTTGTCTACTTCGACTACTTCCTCTACGTCGCCATGTCTATCCAAGCTGAGAAGGAAGCCGCCGCCAAGAAGACCGCCGACGAACTTGCTGCTGCTAGCAGCGCATCCGCTGCTGCAATCTGGCCTAACGGAGGGTATGATCTACTCACCCCATTCATCGTTGTTTTCATCTATGCCATGCTTATTGTCTGCGTACATATATGTGTTATTTGCGTAGATCCGAGTTGCATGGTTAAGTATCAGTATGAGATTAATCTTTCATGCGTCATGTTCATGATTTATCTACGGATTAAATTACTTGGAAAATTGCTAATATATCCAACAATCCAAAAACCTTATTTTTATAGGCAATTTTCTACTCCTGATTTTGCTGCGACACTGAAACCGTACCCGCTTACGGGCGAAAATTTTATGCGTTGGCAAACAAATACTACTTTGTGGCTCACGGCTATGAATGTTTTATGGGTCGTTGGTGACGCTCCCACTGGAACGATAACGCCTGAACAGGAGAAGGCGTTTAGGGACGCCTCCATCGTCTTTGTTGGAGAAGTTCTTAGCGTGATCAGAGACAAATTAGTCGACGCATATTTACATATGCGAGATGCCAAGAACTTATGGAGTGCACTCGAGGCAAAGTTCGCAACAACTGATGCCGGGAGCGAGTTGTATGCTATGGAGCAGTTCCATGATTACAAGATGGTCGAGAACCGTCCTGTGTTGGAACAGGCCCATGAGACACAGTGCATCGTGATAGAACTTGAGCTCCTCAAGCGTGATTTACAGGACAAGTTTGTCGCGGGATGCATAATTGCTAAACTCCCCCCATCTTGGAGGAGCTTTGCCACCACTCTGAAGCACCAGAGGCGAGGATTCTCAGTTGAGGATGTTATTGGCCATCTGAGTGTGGAGCAGAACTCAAGGGAAAAAGACTCACACCATAAGGGGCTGAGGGAATGATGGTCGAGAGATGATAATGGCTTCTCGCCCTTCGTTGGTTACCCCAAGTGGAAGGTGAGATGTAGGATAGCAGCAAATTTCCCCTATGTAGAGGATAGGGTTTGTCTCCCGTAGGACTCCGGCAATGATAAGTAGGTCCCAACGGCGCAATTGACGTGGACCTGCACACAATACAAATAACTTTGCTCCCAACGAAGTTCAGAGAGGTTGTCAATCTCTCCGGTCTTGTTGTACACAAAGGATCAAACGCAAGGGATAATGATAATGGTGATGGCAGCTAGAAAGTAAAAGCAGGAAAATAAAAGAGCGTGTAAACAGTGATGAGAATATGGACCGGGGTCCCATGATGTTCACTAGTGATGTCTCTCTCCGAAAAGACGGTAAAAATGCTATGCGAGGTAAACAAATCACAGCTGGGCAATTGACAGGATTAAAAACACACCGCAATTTTCTCGACAGCATGTCACAAATTTTTCTTCCCTTATCATAAGAGGCTAGAACTTGGAACAAAGCTTGAAAATAAAGATACAATGATGTTGCTACAGTAGTAACAATCATCAAGACCACTAAAAACAGAAGTAAAAACATCTTGGGTTGCCTCCCAACAAGCGCTTTCTTTTACGCCTTTAAGCTACGCAAGAAGATTATAGAAGATGCTCTCACAAGAATAAGAATTTTGAAGCAAAAGAGAGCATCAAGAAGCAAATATGAAACACATTTAAGCCTAACCCACTTCCTATGCATAGGCATCTCGTAAGAAAATAAATCAAAGAAGCACAAAGTGACATGCATAGGAAGGTGGAACAAGAACAACTTCGAAAGTTTCATCTTAGAGAGAGGTGTTTTTGTAACATGGAAGTTTCTATAAACAAACTTTCCTCTCTCAAAGTAATTTTCAGTAGTATCATGAACAACATCAAGAATATAACTATCACATAAATCATGTTGTTTATGGCCGACAAGCACACGTGTATAGTTTTCAACACGGTCTTTAGGATCATAAGATAAATGCAACCCGTCACATTGAGCCTTAATAAGGACAAAATTCTCCGGAATATGATTTGGAGATTTCAAAAGGATAATAGGAAAATCAAGTGTAGGTGCAATAGCAACAATTTCATGCTTAACATGAGGAACTATAGCAAGTTCATCTCCGTAAGCATCATTCATAATGGCATCATGGCCACAAGTATAGAAGGCATCAACTTCATCAAAAAGGGTTATTTCAAAAGAATCCACAGGATCATAACACTCATATAACGTAAGAGTCAAAGAGTTACTCTCATTAGAAGGTAGACATGGATGGCTCCATTGTTCCTCCTCTTGTTCGTCACTCTCCTCCTCTTTTTCATCGAAGGAGCTTTCAGGTTCAGCAATTTCTTCTTCCATAGAGTCCTGCAAAACATTAGTCTCTTCCTTTGAGGGAGAGATTCTCTCAAGACTATCAATAATATAATAATTTGCATCGTAATTTTCCAAACAATAGTTAAGTATAGCAAGACTCTAAGATTTTTAAGGGGCATCATCAATATTTTTAAGAAGAGAAGTAATTTCATAGGCACCCTTATAAGCAACAAATTCTTCTATTTGCTCTGTATCATAAAAATCATAATTTATCTTAGCATAAGAAGCCTAGGTTTCATCATCATTGTACTCTCATTGGAAAGCAAAGTGTTTATGCCTCATAAAGCAACAAGATTCATCCTTGCAGAAAGATATATTATATACTGAGCACAAGTTTCTAGCATACTCATACAACTGATGTATTTTTTTCCATAAGTGTATCCCCTTTTGAGACAAACGGTGCTCCTTGTACCATTCTCGTTGATCCGCAATGAATCCTCCATGCCAATAAGATCTAGTTTCAAAGAAGTTAGACATTGATTGGCAAGTAAGGAACTAGACATACTATATTTTTTTGATTATTGATAAAGGAAACTAAAATAAAAACTGAAAGATAAACTAACAAGACTAAAAAGCCAAGGTAAAAGATAGTGTGAAACTCCCCTATCTTGGCACTCGGAGTCCCCGGCAACGGCGGAAGAAAATTGCTTGATGGTTGAGAGATGATAATGGCTTCTCGCCCTTCGTTGGTTACCCCAAGCGGAAGAAGCGATGTAGGATAGCAACAAATTTCCCCTATGTAAAGGATTGGGTTTGTCTCCCGTAGGACTCCGGCAATTATAAGTAGGTGCCAACGGTGCAATTGACGTGGACCTGCACACAATACAAATAACTTTGCTCCCAACGAAGTTCAGAGAGGTTTTCAATCTCTCCGGTCTTGTTGTTCACAAAGGATCAAACGCAAGGGATAATGATAATGGTGATGGCAGCTAGAAAGTAAAACCAGGAAAATAAAATAGCGTGTAAACAGTGATGAGAATATGGACCGGGGTCTCGTGATGTTCACTAGCGATGTCTCTCTCCCAAAAGACGATAAAACTGCTATGCGACGTAAACAAATCATAGCTGGGCAATTGATAGGATTAAAAATGCACCGCAATGCTAACTATGCTACAAAGAAAGGACGAGGCTCAAAAGCATGGGCGGTACGCCAAAATAAGTAGACCGAAATCCAACTGCATCTACTACTAATCATCCACCTTGAGATATCTATCCAGAACATCTCGCTGGTATTAAGTTGCGAGCCCCCCCAAAGTGTAAACCCAAAGCAAGAGAGAACTGCATTAAAAAGAACTTTGCGTAAAGTAAACAATCCTTACAACCGCGGTTACAAGCACTGTTACAACCGCGGTTACAACCGCAATAGCACATCCCCTAGACTCATGTTTCTGTCACTCAAGCGTGTCATCGGGGGGCATGAACCCACAATCGAGCATAACGTTCCCTCTTGGAGTCACTACCTACTACTTGGCCAAAGAAATAAACAACAACAATTAACATGCAAGAATTACTTAGGAACAAAAATATAAAAGATAAGAACCAAATATATTACACAATCACAATCTAAACATAGTCTCATAATCCATCAGATCCCAGCAAACTCAGCATAGCAACAACAATAAATTACATATGTGCCTCGATCATGTAGGGCAGCTCACAAGGTCTAAACCATGAAGAACAAAGAGGGGAGGATAACATCACATAGCTACTGATCACGGACCCATGGTCCAAGGGAGACTACTCACGGATCATCCGGGAAGCGTCCATGGTGGAGGGGAAGCTCCCGGAGGTCGATCCTCCCTCCGGCAGGGTGCTGGGAAGAGGCCTGTTGGCGCACCCGATCTTGGAAGCGCGGCGGCGGCGGAACAGAGGCGAGATCGAGAAAAAGGGTTCTGTCTTCGGAGGTTTCGCATCACGGAGAATATATAGGAGAAGGGGGGCAGCCAGGGGGGCCACCAGGGGTCCAGGCGCACCCCCCGGCGCGGACAGAACCTAGGCTACGCTAGGTGGCCGCCTGGGTCCCTGGTGGTGGCCCTCTGGGCCCATCCAGGTGATTCCGGAAGGTTCCTTCACGCTGATTTTTTATCTGATTTTCCCGATTTTTTGGAGCACTTTTAATATGGGGTAAACCTAAAATAGAAAAACAACAGAAAAAAGGAACTGGCACTGTGATGCACTGAGTTAATAAGTTAGTCCAAATATGATCAAAAGTGTATGAAAGTGTATCTAGATCATAGCAATATCGAACAGAACATGCATGGAGCAAGAAGAAATTATAGATACTTTTGGGACGTATCAGGGAACTTCTACTACCAACATGGTGCAGCAGAAGAATTTTCAGAATAAGTTCAAGGGAAAGAACAAGATCCAATAGAATACTACCTTCAAGAAGAAGGGAAAGAAGAACAACAAGAAGGATGATGGCTGCTTTACTTGTGGTTCACTTGAGCACTGGGCTAACAAGTGCCCGAACAAGTATAAGTAGCCAGGACAGAATTCAAATTCTGTCAATGTGGTCATGGGCAACACGGACAAGGGTGCACCTAGGTACGATAATTCATTTACTGTTTTCACAGTTTATCAATCTACTGAATGGTGGGTTGACACGGGTGCAAATGTTCATGTGTGTGCTGACATATCTTTGTTTTATTCTTACCAGGCCACAAGAACCAACTCCGTACTGATGGGGAACGGTGCACATGCTTCTGTTCTTGGTATTGGTACGGTCGATCTGAAGCTTACTTCGGGAAAGACCGTGCGACTGAAGAACGTGTAGCATGTCCCCCATATCAGAAAGAATCACGTTAGTGGATCCCTTCTATGTAAAGAATGGTTTAAATTATTCGAGTCGAATAAAAAAATCTTGTCTAGATATGGATTATTCATTGGTCAAGGTTATGAATGGGGAGGTCTGTTCCGCCTTTCCCTAGAGGATTTATGTAATAATGTCGTGAATCATATACATTCTATCGTGGATGATTATGATATTTGGCATTCACGTCTTTGTCACATAAATTTAGGTTGTATGACGCGGCTAGCTAAGATGAATTTAATCCCGAGTTTCACTTTAGCCAAAGGTTCTAAGTCTGATGCATGTGTGCAAGCTAAACAACCTCGCAAGCCCCACAAGGATGCGGAGGAGAGACACTTGACACAGCTAGAACTCATACATTCTGATCTATGCGAGATGAATGGTGTGTTGACTAAAGGTGGAAAGAAATACTTCATGACATTGATAGATGACTCCACTATATTTTGCTATGTGTATCTGTTAAACACTAAAGATGAGGCTCTACACTACTTTAAAATCTATAAGGCAGAAGTTGAGTACCAACTTGAGAAAAAGATTAAACGGGTTCGGTCTGATCATGGTGGAGAGTATTTTTCTAATGATTTTAATTCTTTCTGTGCGGAACATGGAATTATTCATGAGAGGACGCCTCCCTATTCACCCCAATCAAACGGGGTTGCCGAACGGAAAAATCGTACTCTAACAGATTTGGTTAACGCCATGTAAGATACATCGGGTTTATTCAAGGCATGGTGGGGGGAGGCTATATTGACATCTTGTCATGTCCTGAATAAGGTTCCCGTGCAGGATAACGAGATCAGTCCTTATGAATTATGGGAGAAGAAAAGAACGGCACTCTCATACTTGCGCACTTGGGGCTGTTTGGCGAAAGTCAATGTGCCGATCCCCAAAAAGCGTAAGCTTGGACCAAAGACCGTGGACTCTGTTTTTTCTGGGCTACGCTAAGAACATCGTTG
The DNA here is from genome assembly GCA_950022295.1 of Bromus sterilis. NCBI lineage: Eukaryota > Viridiplantae > Streptophyta > Magnoliopsida > Poales > Poaceae > Bromus > Bromus sterilis. The sequence continues at coordinate 396,747,473 of OX465596.1, forward strand.
GCTATAGATTTCTGATACGTCCAAAATGTATCTATAATTTCTGCTTGCTCCATGCCTCTTTTGTGTGATATTGCTATGATATTGATGAACTTCCATACACTTTTGATCATATTTGGACTAACCTATTAACTCAGTGCACCCCAGTGCCAGTTCCTGTTTTCTGCTGTTTTTCTATTTCAGGTTTCCCCCATATTAAAAGTGCTCCAAAAATTCGGGAAAAATCCAATAAAAAATCAGCGCAGAAGAAGCTTCGGGAATCACTGAGGGGGGCCAGAGGGGACCCACCAGGGCCCCAGGCGCCCTCCCGGCGCGCCCTAGGGTGGGGCCGCGCCAGGGGCCCGCTTGGACCCCTGGTGGCCCCCTGGCTGCCCCCCTTCGCCTATATATCCCTCGTGACGTGAAACCCCCGTGACAGGAACCATTTTTCACGATCTCTCCTCTGTTCCGCTGCCGCCGCGCTTCCAAGATCGGGACCACCAGAAGACCTCTTCCCGGCACCCTGTCGGAGGGAGGAATCACCTCCGGGAGCTTCTCCACCACCATGGATGCTTCCCGGATGAACCGTGAGTAGTCCACCTTGGACCATGGGTCTATGATCAGTAGCTATGTGATGTTCTCCTCCCGTCTTTGTTCTTCATGGATTAGACCTCGTGAGCTGCCCTACATGATCGATGCACATATGTAATCTTTCTGCTGTTGCTATGCTGAGTTTGCTGGGATCCGATGGATTATGAGACTATGTTCAGATTGTGTTTGAGTAATATATTTGATTATCCTCTTTTATATTTATGTTCTAGAGTAATTCTTGCATGTTCTCCGTTGCTGTTTATTGCTTTGGCCAAGTAGTAGGTAGTGACTCCAAGAGGGAGCGTTATGCTTGATTGTGGGTTCATGCCCCCTGATGACTAGCTTGACTGAAAGAAACATGAGTCTAGGGGATGTGCTGTTGTCACAAGGGGGAAAACAACGGTGCTTGTACTTGCGGGTGCAAGGATTGTTTACTTTACGCAAAGTTCTTTAATGCAGTTGTCTGTTGCTTTGATTTTACACTTTGGGTGGGATTCACAACTTAATACCAGCGAGATGTTCTGGATAGATATCTCAAGGTGGATGATTAGTAGGTAGATGCAGATGGATTTTGGTCTACTTGTCTTGGCGTACCGCCAATGCTTTTGAGCCTCTTCCTTTCTTTATAGCATAGTTAGCATTGGTTTGCGCACATAATCCTGTCAATGGCCCAGCTGTGATTTGTTTACCTCGCATGGCTATTTTATCGTCTTTTGGGAGAGAGACATCACTAGTGAACATCATAGGATCCAGGTCCATATTTCCAATACTGTTTACACCCGCTATCAATTTACTGCTTTATTTCCTTTTCCGTTGTGATCACTATCATTATTATCCCATGCGTTTTATCTATTGTAAACAACAAGGCCGTAGGAATTGACAACTCCTCTGTACTCGTTGGGAAGCAAAGTTATTTGCTGTGTGTGCAGGTCCAGGTGAAGTAAGCAACCTTAGGTTGAGAACGGCGCCATTGTTCACTTCACCACCTTCTTGTATCTGTTGGAGTCCTATTGGTTCTACATTCAACCTTAGCATCTTCTCTAAGGGAAACTTGCTGCTGTCTACATCTCAACCTTACACTTTGGGTAACCAACGAGGGGGCGTTAATTCGTACCATCAAAAGCAATTTCTGGCGCCGTTGCCGGGGACTCCACTCTTCAAGATAGGGGAGTTGCACACTATGTTTTATCTTTGCTTTTTAGTCTTGTTAGTTTACCTTTCAGCTTTTGCTTTAGTTCTCTTTATCAAAAATCAAAAAAATAGTTAGCTTGCTTGCTGCTACTATGGGTTCCTCCGAGAACACCAAGTTGTGTGACTTCACTAGTCACAACAACAGTGAATTTATCTGCACTCCTATTGCTACACCTGCTACTTCAACACCTTCTTATGAGATTAAACCTGCTTTGCTGAACCTTGTTATGAAAGAGCAATTCTCCGATGCTGGAGATGATGCTGCTTTGCACTTAAATAATTTTATTGAGCTTTGTGATATGCAAAAGTACAAAGAAGTAGATGGTGATATTGTTAAGCTTAAGATTTTTCCTTTCTCTTTGAGGGACGGAGCTAAAATCTGGTTTCAATCCTTGCCTAAGAATAGCATAGACTCTTGGGACAAGTGCAAGGATGCTTTTATTGGGAAGTACTACCCCCCTGCTAAGATTATCCAATTGAGGAGCTATATTATGAATTTTAGGCAATTAGATAATGAACACGTTGCCCAAGCTTGGGAACGCATGAAATCTCTTGTTAAGAATTTCCCTACGCATGGTTTGACTACTTGGATGGTTATCCAAACTTTTTATGCAGGCTTGAACTTTACCTCGCGGAACTTGCTAGATTCGGCCGCGGAAGGAATCTTTATGTCAACTACACTTGGTGCTGCCACAAAACTACTCGATGAGATGATGACCAACTATTCCCAATGGCACACCGAAAGAGATCCAACAGGTAGGAAGGTAAACTCTATCGAGGAGATCTCCTCCCTAAATGAAAAAGTTGACTTGATTATGTCCCTACTTACCAAGAAATCTCCTATTGATCCTCTTGATGTTCCTTTAAATTCTTTGATTTCTCAACACCAAGTAGATGTGAACTTTATCTGTAGAAACAACTTCAATAACAATGCTTATAGGAGTAATTTTGGTAGCAATCCTAGACCGTTCCCCTTCAACAACTATGGGAACAACAACACTTATCCTAGCACCAAGAACTCCACTTCTGAATTAGAGAGTATGCTTAAAGACTTCATCACTACCCAAAAATCCTTCAACAAGAGTTTAGAGGAAAAACTAGTCAAATTAGATAACCTCTCGTCGAAGGTAGACAATTTAGCCCATGAAGTAGAATTGCTTAAAATTAGAATTTCTCCTCCTCAGGAGAGGAAGGTCACTCCTATGAATGTTATTCAAATGCAAATTAATGAACACATTAGGATGGTGGCTAAACTTACAGAGGGATGGGCTAGATAAAAGGAGGAAGAAGATAGAATTAAGAGCCTTCCTACACACCATATCATTGCTACTATCCAAGTTGTTGAGGATATCCAAACTTTTAGCACCCAATGCACCCCTAGTCCCATAGGACCTATTAATGGTGATGCTATGATCTCAACCGTAGAAGAAGAAATTCCTATGACTATAGAAGCTACCCAACAAGTGAGCCTAAAGGACACCACTACCACTTTACTAGATAGTAGTGACCTTGATTTTGATAATTTCACCCTTTCTGAAGTTATTCCTTTCCTTCACAAGATGTCTAGAGACCCCCACACTAGCACACTTAATCTTGCCTTCACGGAGCATATCACTAATGCTCTCATTAAAGCTAGGGATGAGAAGCTTAGGGTAGAAGCCTCCATACCTAGAAAGCTAGAAGATGGTTGGGATCCTATGATTAAAATTAAGCTGAATAACTTTTCTTGCTATGCTTTATGTGATGTTGGAGCTAGTACCTCCGTTATGCCCAAAAGAATGTATGATATATTTGAATTAAAACCTTTTGATTCTTGTTCTTTTGGTGTTCGTCTTGTCGACTCTTCCGTAAAGAAACCTTTGGGGAAGATCGATGATGTTCTTATCATTGTCAATGACAATTATGTTCCCGTTGATTTTACTATTATGGACATTGAATGTGAACCTTCTTGTCCAATTATTTTGGGACGTCCTTTTCTTCGCACCGTGGGTGCTATTATTGATATGAAAGAAGGGATTATAATATTTAAATTCCCCCTCAAGAAAGGGATTGAACACTTCCCTAGGAAAAATATTAAGTTGCCTTTTGAGTCCGTCACACGGGCTAGTTATTTTCTTGAAAAGACTTGATCTATTTTGCATTAAGCCTAGCTAATGGCTTTAAAAAAGCGCTTTCGGGAGGCAGCCCGCAACGAATTTAGGATTTCATTTTTGTTTTTCTTCTGTTTTTAGTGGTCTTGATGATTGTTAATAAAATAGCAACATCATTGTATCTTTACTTTTCCAGCTTTGTGCCATTTATATCCTCATATGACAAGGGAAGTGAAAGTTGTGACATGCTGTCCAGAAAACAGATTCTGTCCTCGTGACTAGAAAAATCATAGAAAAATCCCAGTTCATATTTTTGAGCTGAAATTTTTACACAGTGTGCTCTATACAATTACGGAACTTTCATATGTTCCGAGTTTTTGAGTTGAGTTGCAGAAGTATCCCTAAAAAATTCGTTTCTACCTGCTGGTCTGTTTTTCACAGATTCTGTCCTGTTTTGCCTTTTCTTCATTTTGCAAACCTTAAGATTGTTTTTTCTTTGCAAAAACTTTTTGGAAATCTTGAGAAACAGTAGCTCTTCAAGATTATCCTTATTTCCAGTAGAGAATTTTTTTTATTTTATTATGGGTACTAACCTCGCTAGTCAGATTGTGATGAGTTATGTATGAAGGGAGTTTTCAAGTGTGCGAGGGAAGACGATGAAAGAAGATTCAGGAGTGTCAAGCGCTCAAGCTTAGGGATGCCCCCATGCATCCCCAAGAGATATTCAAGGAGACTCAAGCATCTAAGATTGGGGATGCCCCCGTGCATCCCCTTCTCCATCAACAATTATCAGTTCGTCTCTCGTCTCACTATATTCTTATCACTTCATGCATTATGTTCTATGCTTGGAGCTTCTCGCTCTTAGGTTTTATTTTTAGTTTTCTTTAGCTTTGCTTGCTGTTCATAACAAGTTAGAACCCAGATTTCTTTGTGTAGGAGAGAAACACGCTCCACTTTCAAAATCTAGAACACAACATAGGATTTTTCATGCCTATATCTTTGTTGTGAGTGTTCTTTATCTTTTTCTTAGCTACTGTCATGTTTAGCTCTTAGTTTTCATGCTTATATTTTTAAGAGCTTTTGTTTAGTTTGGTGCTGGAACTCTCTTGAGTTTTCATGTTTATCTTGTTTAGTGAGTTTGCCTGTTGCACTGAGTTTTGTGTCTTGACTTGAAGTAGGTAATTGAGGTTTCTATTCTTTTGTAGTAGTAACTTGCAATAGTTTTGAGGTATTGTTTTGAGTAATGTTTGGACTTTTGGTGTCAAGAGCTTTACCCTATTAGTGATAGATGTCGTATTTTGGGCAATCCGTGTTTATTTTCAAAACGTACAAAATTAGTTGAGAACTTTAGCTACTAGATGGATCACTACTCTTCTGAGGGGTCGAATACTAGAGTACACTCACGTACCATGAGTCAAGGATGCGCAAGGATAACCAAACCCCCATACACTCCTCCTCGGGGTACTTGTCTCTTTGTGAAACCTCCTTATTAGACTGAGAGTTACCGATAATAAGTGCATGAGTTCTTCGGACTAATGTGAGTATTCGAAAGTTGACACTTCCACCTTCCCATATTTTTCTAGCCTCTCCTGTGCCGTGCATTGCTTTATTCTCACTCCGAGAGTTGGCGTCCACCTTCGCCGGTACATCCAAACCCTTGGCATGATACGATCTGTCATCATAAACCTCCTTATATCCTTCCTCACAACATCCACCATACCTACCTATCAAGGCATTTCCCTAGCCTTTCCGAGATACATTGCCATGCAACATCCACCTTCTCATGACTTGATCTTCATGTCATACATGCTACTTGATTGATCGATGAGCCGCATGCTAGTTGGACCTTGCCCTAATCATTGCTACATGACGCGCTAGTATCATTGCATATCCTTCTACCCTGTCAGAGGCATACATTTGCATACATCATGATAGTTACATTTTATTTATGATTTGAGTACCTTGTAAAGTGTGAAAGATCTTCTATACTTCTTGTAATATATAGAGTGTTTCCCCTAAAGTGAGTGAATGGGAAATTTTCAAATATCTCGAGGAATTTCTATTTCCTCAGGACTGAGGAAATACGAAATTGAGGATGTTGAAACCCGAGGAAGAACAAATGAAGTACAAAAGCAATGACGTGAATGGAAAACAACCTATTGCACAACTAAGGTAAGATTTGTCAGAACCCCAACTAGGTTAAGTGCTAGGATTGTTTGATCCCTTTGCATCATGCAAAAATTCAAATGAAATTCAAGAATGGGGAGCAGAAAGCCCTGAGAATTTATTTGAAATGGCCAGATAAAAATCTTTTTCCAAAAATCATTTGAATGTTTGGAAAATTCCTATAAATGATGCTGATCATTTTAAAAGTGGTTTGGGTATTTTCCCATACTCATGGAATTTTCTAATATTCAAATAGTGCTCTGGAAATTAAAGTTTACCCCTATTTGAATTGAAATTCAAATGTTTTGAATTTCAAAAATGTCCAAATTATTTATGTGACTAGCTACTGGTCACCTAGTATTTATAAAAGTATTTGGACATTTATTAAAAATGCCTAACTAATTTAATTAGTGGGGCCAACCTATTTACAGAAAATTAAAAAAGAAAAGCAAAAGAAGAGGCTTACCTTGCGCCCACAGGCGAGGCCCACCTCTCCACTGGCCTAGCCCAGCCCAGCCCGAGCTCTGTCGTCTTCTACCCCTCGCCCCAAAGCTGCTCCGTGGCGGACGGGAGCGCGCCGACGCCACGTCGCCGCCGTGAGAGACGTCTAGGCCTCCCCTGCCTCTCTCCTTCCGCCACGCCACGCCCAGAGCACGCCCCGCTCTTCTCCCCCTCTCTCTGGACCTCCTCCCCCTCTCCCTCTCCCGTTCCTGCGCGGAACCGAAGCCACGCCGGAGCACCGCCACCGCGTACTCGTGGCCGCCGTGATCCCCTCGCTGCCCTGCCGCGTCCCGTGGACTCCCCGTGGTCGACTTCATCGCGCTGCAAGACGAATCGAAGCCGAGGACGACTCCAGGCGACCCCCGCTTCGAATCCTCACCGCCGGCCGCCTTCGACTCCGGCGAGAAATTCGCCTGCTCCGAGCTCCCTCAAGCCTCGCCGTGCCCGTCGTTGGTTTCTGGTGAGCTCTGCGGTCCTTTTTCCCCCTCCCCTTCCTTCCTCCCGAGCCGTGCAGCGCCATCTCGGCCAAGGTCAGTGGCCGGCCGCCGCAGACGTCGTCGTAGCCGTGGCCCTGAAGCTCCCCGTGAACCCCTAATGGCACCAAGAGATGCGGACGAGCACGAGGCTTCTTCTCGTGCAAACGGCGCACGATTTGGTGGCCAAAATCGCCACCCAGTGCCGCGCCGCCGTGCTCGACGTCGCCGGCGTTGAGCCGCCGGCGAATTGGGTTAGGTTAACCCTAAACCCCCCTAAACCCCCCCTAATCACTCACTGACAGTGGGCCCTGCCCACCAATTAAACCCACTGTTTAGTTTAAACCACGGGTTTAATCACAGAGAGGCTGACAGGGATGGCCCACCAGTCAGACCCCCCCACGTCATGCTGATGTCAGCATGACGCAATAAATCTTTTTCTATTTTAAAACAATTCCAGTGAATTAAAGAAATTCCAGAAAATCATTTAAACTTGGGAAATTCATAACTAATTCATTTTAACTCCAAATATAACAAATAATATATCTAAAAATATCAGAAAAATCCAAGGATTATGAATATGGGCTCTGTTTTCATGTTTGACCAATTAAAATTGGGTGAAAAGTGCAAAACATCCTTATGGCTTTATTTCAAATTCAAAATTGAAGCACATTTGCAAATGACTTTGCATTTGACTTCTTTTAAATGGAATTGTACCCACATTGTGACCAAGAACATCACCATTTCAATATTGATCATGTGTTTGATGCATTGCAATTCAAGTTATATTTATTCTTTGTTTGGTTGTTTGCTCGATAGACGTGCAACCGGAACCGGAGGCCACCCCCTTCATTGAAGACCCCGATATCGAACCTCGTCAGCAAGGCAAGCAAACCCCTTTGATCATGTCTAGAAAATCCTATTTTCCCTCTCAGTCTCGCTTATGCATGTTTAGGAGATCACTGAGACACGTTCTTTCGCATAGTCGAACCCATTCCGATGCATGACCTATCATTCTGTCACCGTATTAAGCAAACCACAATCCTAGCAGATTTAGGAGTTGAATGATGAGCATGTGGCCCCTGCAACTGTTACTGCTTTTGCTTCTTAGTGATACCACGAGGATGTTTTGATTGTGAGTCGGGATGGAATGAACACAGTGGTGTTGATGAAAGTGAAACGTGTTGGTGAATCCACCTAAACAAAGGTGAACGATGAGAGGTTGTGTAGGAGTACACAATGGGTTGTCTCGTTGAACACTGCCCTAGGCCCCGAGTTCCTGTTTTGTGATCCAAGACATAGAGTATGACCACATGTAGGGTTTTATCGGAGCCCCGTTTGGCCTCTTTACGTACCCGATCCGGTCTTGGAGTCACAATAGATTCGGGCTTTCCAATCGGCATGTGCATAGAAAAAGTATGATGAAAAGGTTGCATCATCCTAGATATGTGGGTGGACTTTTGAGGCAGTGAAACCATCTGGCAGAGGTGGCGTCTCGGTCCCTTACATTATCTGAGTCCGTTTCGTGGAACCGGCCGGACTCTCGAGCGGTGCCAAACTCAGGTAGTCGACTCTTGGATTAGAGAAGGTGATGTGAGGTTAGTGCCTTGGTTTCATCCACGTCCGACATCCGCTTGAAGGATGCCAATAACGAGGCGATAAGTGATGACACGCGTGTGAAGATGTACACCACTGCAGGGTTAATGAACTATTCGAATAGCCGTGTCCGCGGTTATGGACTACTTGGAAACCTCTACTTGATCATAGATAACTTGAATGGATACTTATAAAACTCGCAAGATAAGCGTGAGTGCTATGGTGTGCCTCCTCGTGGGGAATTCGAGGAAGTAACCATAGTGGTGTGTTGGTTGGAGATGTAGTGGACTCGTGTACGCTTCTTACCTCAAAGTCTGGTACTCGTAGTACAGGATTAGCCAAGTCAAAGTTGGCACTTCTGCATATTGAAACCCCACCTCCTTTACCTTGATACTTGAGCATGAGTAGTATAGATCTGATGTAAGTCTTGCTGAGTACGACTTTGTACTCACGTTTGCTTATTCTATGTTTTAGATAAGAACCGGATCTCGATGGAGTCACCTTCGTGAAGTTGACGTTGACCTTGGTAGCATAGTCCCAGACAGTAGTCTGGTTCCTCGTGGAAGGGCATGTTTGTTGTACAAGGCTTCTCTAAGCCATTTGTTAAACTTGTCTGTACTCAGACCTAATTTCCTTCCGTTGTATTGATGTAATGTTGATCACAGACATGTGATTTTTGTATACTCTATGTGTATATCAATAAAGAGTACTTTGTAGAGTTATGTGATGATACCTGCTGTTCATACTAGGCATGTGTGCTGCGTGTATGTTTATAACATGCATGTCTTAGTATGGGTTTTCGAGACCTTAGTTGCGATCTGGCTGGCGGTCTTTTATACACCAAGTGGCCCTTAGATGTGCGCAGCTTGGGGCATCGCGATGCGATTGTTTGTGACGGTGTCACGTGCACACTTTGTTGTATGATCGAGCCCGCCCTAGACCCCGACTAAGTGATCGGGCTGGAGTAAGTTTATGTAAAAGTTAGGATCCAATCGATAACATGGTTGAGGCGACTTGTCTATGAGTATGGGATTCACCACCCATAAGCATTTAGACTTGTGAGCGGACGTTGAGGACCCATCTCAGTTGATCATCCGGCCTGAATGGGATGCCCCTCACGTTCGATGCTTACCAAGAACGTTCTGTGCTTGGCCTTGTCTTCTTAGACAAGTGGGTACGGTTCTCGGATCTCCATGTGATTGTATCGTGACTGGAATTACATACGCTAACCCCGGGTCCCGGCAGACTTGGTATCAGAGCAGGACTGTCTGTAGGCTTATCAAACCCTTGGTCGAAGTCGAGTCTAGCATTCTATAGTTATATAGTTACTTGGGTATATAAGGGAACAACGTAAGGCTTCTTTTTTCTCCTTACCCTCATCGATCTAAGTTCTGGGTCACCCTTATCTTTTCTACGGGATGATAGGACTAGGCTCATCTATGTCTGACTAGAACATCTCGCTGAGTGCTTCCTTGTAGCCGTAGGACAGTCGTGGTCGTCCAGAGTCTTCATGTTTTGAGTTCCTTGAGGAAGTTTTGTCCAATCTCCTCGAGGTTGTCTTGTTTTCCATCCCGGTGTAGCCGTTATGCTGCCGGATTTATCCCGTGTTTCTGTGGATCATTGTCTTCGCATTTCAATCTTTTCCGCCTTCATCATGTCTTGTTATCCTTGAATCCATCATTCAACCTGTTCTGATTGTTGATTTTTATCACACAGGATGTCAGGTGGAACTCGTAGTGCTGTTCGTCGGAATCGAGACCGTGTTCGGAATCGAAATGATGATGAACCTCTACCACTGCCTTCTGCAGCGGAAATCATGATGGAAGCTGAGAAGAATCAACGTGATCAAACACGCCTTCTGGAGCTCATCGAGCAGAATACCTCACGTCATCGTAATGTGGTTGTGAGCATTCATGACTTCATCCTCCTCAAGCCACCGGTATTCCGATGTTCTTCTGAGCCCCTTGAAGCTGATGATTGGCTCCGTTCCATCGAGCGTAAGCTTGACACTGCACATGTTGCTCCCGATGACCGAGTTATTTTCGCGGTATACTTCTTGGAAGGTTCTGCTCTTCAATGGTTGGAGAACTATGTTGCTATGCAGCCAGATGGTCACGTAGTGACTTGGCAGGAGTTATGTGTTGCCTTTCGAGGGTATCACCTTCTAGATGAGTTGATGGAGCGCAAGAAGGAAGAGTTCTGCAACCTGACTCAAGGAGAGATGTCCATCCATGAGTATGTGAGAGAGTTCAACCGTCTTGCTCGGTATTCCCAAGATGAGATCACCACCGATGCCAGAAAGCAGGCAAGGTTCCGTAAGGGACTTAGCCCCATCCTTCGTCATGATCTCAACCTCATCGAATTTGCCACCTTTGAGGATTTAGTCAACAGATCCTTCAGAGCTGAGCATGGCAATGAAATTTTCGAAGAGTCTCGCAAGCATGCTCTTGAGCTTGCTCCTTCTTCAAGCTCAGCCCCTCAGAAACGCCGAATTTGGATTCCAACCAGAGCCATACCTCAAAACCTTCTTCAGAGACCACCACCGAATATATGCCATCCCCCTCAACACATTATTCCACGCCGGAATGATGGTGTGCGGCCAAGTAATCCCACTCCCAACAATTCAGACAGGGTATGCTTTAAGTGTGGTCTTCCAGGCCATTACTATCGTCAATGCCCTCAGGTCTTGATGGCACCACGTCATTATCGACCCAAGCCTCCAAAGAAATCCACCACCAAGACCATCCCAGCAAAGCTTTCAGTCACAAGTAGTGGTTGTGTGAACCAAATCTCAGTTGAGGAAACCACTGATGCTTCTGACGTCATTCTTGGTACACACCCAGTCAATCATGTTCCCGCCTCCGTTCTTTTCGATCCAGGAGCTTCTCATTCATTCATGTCGGAGAGTTATGCACTTCGTCATGAGTTCCCCTTTGAAGAAATGTTTTCTCCAATGATCATTCAAACTCCTGGTTCAATGTGGCAAACTAATAGAGTAAGCCATGGTAATCAAATTTCAATTGAGGGTTTAGTATTCCTTGCTTCTCTTATAGCCCTCAAGTCTTCGGACATTGATGTCATCCTAGGAATGGATTGGTTATCAAGGCAGAATGCTTTCCTTGATTGTAAAGCCAAATCAGTCAAACTCACCCATCCTTCAGGCCAGGTCATTGACTACACATCACCCAGTTCTAGAACCCAGATGCATACTTTGAATGTGCTTCCCCTTCCAGACCTTGAAGATGTTCCGGTGGTTCGTGACTTCCCGGATGTCTTTCCTGAAGAGCTGCCGGGAATGCGACCCGACAGGTGTGTAGAATTCATAGTGGATCTTATACCAGGCACAACCCCAATTTCCAGACGCCCATATAGAATGGCCCCACATGAGTTAGCTGAGCTAAAAACCCAACTTGATGCTTTGTTGGCAAAAGGCTTCATCCGCCCTAGCTCATCGCCATGGGGTTGCCCCGTTCTGTTCGTAACGAAGAAAGATGGAACAGAAAGGATGTGCGTAGACTATCGCCCGCTAAATTTAGCGATGATAAAGAACAAGTACCCACTGCCCAGGATCAATGATCTTTATGATCAACTTGCAGGATCCTCTGCCTTCTCTAAGATGGATTTGAGATTAGGTTATCATCAGATCAAAATCCGAAATGAGGACATTCCAAAAACGGCTTTCACTACTCGTTATGGTCTTTACGAGTATTCTCGCGCTTAATGAATTCGATCTTCATGGAGTACCTAGATAAATTTGTTGTGGTTTATCTTGATGACATTCTCATCTACTCGAAGAACGAAGAAGAGCACGCAGAAAATCTTAGGTTGGTATTGATGAAACTTAGAGAGCACCGCCTTTATGCTAAGTTCTCCAAGTGTGAATTTTGGCTACCAGAAGTGACCTACTTAGGCCACGTGATTTCTGCGAAAGGTGTTGCAGTCAATCCCGAGAGAGTTCAAGCCGTCCTTGACTGGACTCCACCTGAATCGGTTAAGCAAGTTAGGAGTTTTCTTGGCTTAGCAAGCTATTGCCGTCGCTTCGTCGAGAACTTTTCTAAAGTTGCAAAGCCTCTTACCGAACTCCTCAAGAAAGATAAGAAATTCCAATGGACCCCCAAGTGCGAGGAAAGCTTTCAAGAGCTAAAAAGAAGATTGACTTCTGCACCCGTACTTGCACCTCCAGACACCAAAAGGGATTTCGAGATCTATTGTGATGCTTCACGGCAAGGGTTAGGATGCATACTTATGCAAGATCGACATGTGGTAGCTTATGCTTCACGCCAGTTGTGGCCACATGAAGAGAACTATCCTACCCATGATCTTGAACTCGCTGCCGTAGTTCATGCCCTGAAGACTTGGCGACATTACCTCCTTGGTAATCGTTGTGAGATCTATTCCGACCACCAAAGCCTCAAATACATATTCACCCAGCCAGATCTTAATCTCAGGCAAAGACGCTGGATAGAGTTGATAAAAGATTATGACTTAGGAATTTCTTACACCCCAGGCAAGGCCAATGTCATGGCTGATGCACTAAGTCGTAAGTCGTATTGTAACAACCTCATGTTACAACAGTATCAACCACTTCTTCATGAGGAATTTCGAAAGCTCAATCTTGAGATAGTTCCTCGTGGATCTCTTTTCAACTTGGTGGCGAAACCAACCCTTGAGGATCAAATCATAGCCGCCAGAAACAAGATAGTAGTATTCAAGAGATCAAGCAGAACATTGTTAGCGGAGTTGCTAAATGTTTCTCTGCAAATGATCAAGGAACGATATTCTTTGAAAATCGTTTAGTAGTTCCTGAGAATGAAGACCTAAAGCAGCTGATCCTTAAGGAAGCTCATGACACTCACCTCTCAATTCATCCCGGTAGCACAAAAATGTACCGAGATCTACGCCAGAGATTTTGGTGGACCCGGATGAAGAGAGACATTGCACAATTTGTTGCCGAATGTGATGTTTGTCGTCGCATTAAGGCAGAACACCAAAGACCTGCTGGTACTCTTCAACCATTCTCTATTCCCGAGTGGAAATGGGACAAGGTCGGTATAGACTTCATCACCGGCTTTCCAAAAACCCAGAAAGGAAATGATGCCATCTTCGTGGTCATTGATAGACTTTCCAAAGTTGCTCACTTTCTTCCTGTTCGCGAGTCTATAACTGCTAGTCAGTTGGCGGACTTGTATGTCTCTAGAATCGTGTCTCTTCACGGTGTTCCTTTGGTGATCAATTCTGATCGTGGTAGCCTTTTCACCTCTAGATTTTGGGAAAGTTTTCAAAATGCTATGGGAACTCATCTATCCTTTAGTACAGCTTTCCACCCTCAATCTAGCGGTCAAGTTGAAAGGGTTAATCAAATCTTGGAAGACATGCTCAGAGCTTGTGTTATCTCTTTCGGAAAGAATTGGGAGAAATCTCTTCCATTTGCCGAATTTGCTTATAACAATAGCTATCAATCTAGTCTGGACATGGCTCCCTTTGAATTCCTCTATGGCCGACGATGTCGAACACCCCTAAACTGGTCAGAAACTGGTGAAAGACAACTCTTTGGACCGGATATGATCAAGGAAGCAGAAGAGCAAGTTCGCATTGTTCGTGATCGTTTGAAAGCCGCTCAGTCTCGTCAAAAGAGCTACTATGATCGTCATCATAGAGAGGAGAGCTACAATATTGATGAGAAGGCTTACCTCCGGGTTACTCCTCTGAAGAGAACCCAAAGATTCGGTATCAAAGGCAAGTTGGCCCCACGTTACATCGGACCTTTCCGCATTACTGCTAAACGTGGAGAAGTTGCCTACCAACTTGAACTACCTCCGCACCTTTCCCGAGTACATGATTTATTCCATGTGTCACAACTCAGGCGTTGCTTCAAGGACCCCATCCGCGAAGTCGACCATGAAACGCTTGATCTCCAAGATGACCTTTCTTATGAAGAATACCCTGTTTGTATTCTTGATTCAGCAGAGCGTGTCACTCGTCGTCAAAAGATCAAGTTCCTCAAAGTGCAATGGTCACATCACTCCGAGAAATAAGCAACATGGGAAAGAGAAGACCGCCTCCGTGCCGAGTACCCCACCTTCCTCCCGACGACTTCTGAATCTCGGGACGAGATTCTTTTGAGTGGGGGCGAGTTGTCAGAACCCCAACTAGGGTAAGTGCTAGGATTGTTTGATCCCTTTGCATCATGCAAAAATTCAAATGAAATTCAAGAATGGGGAAGCAGAAAGCCCTGAGAATTTATTTGAAATGGCCAGATAAAAATCTTTTTCCAAAAATCATTTGAATGTTTGGAAAATTCTTATAAATGATGCTGATCATTCTAAAAGTGGTTTTGGTATTTTCCCATACTCATGGAATTTTCTAATATTCAAATAGTGCTCTGGAAATTAAAGTTTACCCCTATTTGAATTGAAATTCAAATGTTTTGAATTTCAAAAATGTCCAAATTATTTATGTGACTAGCTACTGGTCACCTAGTATTTATAAAAGTATTTGGACATTTATTAAAAATGCCTAACTAATTTAATTAGTGGGGCCAACCTATTTACAGAAAATTAAAAAAGAAAAGCAAAAGGAGAGGCTTACCTTGCGCCCACAGGCGAGGCCCACCTCTCCACTGGCCTGGCCCAGCCTAGCCCGAGCTCTGTCGTCTTCTACCCCTCGCCCCGAAGCTGCTCCGTGGCGGACGGGAGCGCGCCGACGCCACGTCGCCGCCGTGAGAGACGTCTAGGCCTCCCCTGCCTCTCTCCTTCCGCCACGCCACGCCCAGAGCACGCCCCGCTCTTCTCCCCCTCTCTCTGGACCTCCTCCCCCTCTCCCTCTCCCGTTCCTGCGCGGAACCGAAGCCACGCGGGAGCACCGCCACCGCGTACTCGTGACCGCCGTGATCCCCTAGCTGCCCTGCCGTGTCCCGTGGACTCCCCGTGGTCGACTTCATCGCGCTGCAGGACGAATCGAAGCCGAGGACGACTCCAGGCGACCCCCGCTTCGAATCCTCACCGTCGGCCGCCTTCGACTCCGGCGAGAAATTCGCCTGCTCCGAGCTCCCTCAAGCCTCGCCGTGCCCGTCGTTGGTTTCTGGTGAGCTCTGCGGTCCTTTTCCCCCTCCCCTTCCTTCCTCCCGAGCCGTGCAGCGCCATCTCGGCCAAGGTCAGTGGCCGGCCGCCCCAGACGTCGTCGTAGCCGTGGCCCTGAAGCTCCCCGTGAACCCCTAATGGCACCAAGAGATGCGGACGAGCACGAGGCTTCTTCTCGTGCAAACGGCGCACGATTTGGTGGCCAAAATCGCCACCCAGTGCCGCGCCGCCGTGCTCGACGTCGCCGGCGTTGAGCCGCCGGCGAGTTGGGTTAGGTTAACCCTAAAACCCCCTAAACCCCCCCTAATCACTCACTGACAGTGGGCCCTGCCCACTAATTAAACCCACTGTTTAGTTTAAACCACGGGTTTAATCACAGAGAGGCTGACAGGGATGGCCCACCAGTCAGACCCCCCCCACGTCATGCTGATGTCAGCATGATGCAATAAATATTTTTCTGTTTTAAAACAATTCCAGTGAATTAAAGAAATTCCAGAAAATTCCAGAAAATCATTTAAACTTGGGAAATTCATAACTAATTCATTTTAACTCCAAATATAACAAATAATATGTCTAAAAATATCAGAAAAATCCAAGGATTATGAATATGGGCTCTGTTTTCATGTTTGACCAATTAAAATTGGGTGAACAGTGCAAAACATCCTTATGGCTTTATTTCAAATTCAAAATTGAAGCACATTTGCAAATGACTTTGCATTTGACTTCTTTTAAATGGAATTGTACCCACATTGTGAACAAGAACATCACCATTTCAATATTGATCATGTGTTTGATGCATTGCAATTCAAGTTATATTTATTCTTTGTTTGGTTGTTTGCTCGATAGACGTGCAACCGGAACCGGAGGCCACCCCCTTCGTTGAAGACCCCGATATCGAACCTCGTCAGCAAGGCAAGCAAACCCCTTTGATCATGTCTATAAAATCCTATTTTCCCTCTCAGTCTCGCTTATGCATGTTTAGGAGATCTCCGAGACACGTTCTTTCGCATAGTCGAACCCATTCCGATGCATGACCTATCATTCTGTCACCGTATTAAGCAAACCACAATCCTAGCAGATTTAGGAGTTGAATGATGAGCATGTGGCCCCTGCAACTGTTACTGCTTTTGCTGCTTAGTGATACCACGAGGATGTTTTGATTGTGAGTCGGGATGGAATGAACACAGTGGTGTTGATGAAAGTGAAACATGTTGGTGAATCCACCTAAACAAAGGTGAACGATGAGAGGCTGTGTAGGAGTACACAGTGGGTTGTCTCGTTGAACACTGCCCTAGGCCCCGAGTTCCTGTTTTGTGATCCAAGACAAAGAGTATGACCACATGTAGGGTTTTATGGGAGCCCCATTTGGCCTCTTTACGTACCCGATCCGGTCCAGGAGTCACAATAGATTCGGGCTTTCCAATCGGCATGTGCATAGAAAAAGTATGAAGAAAAGGTTGCATCATCCTAGATATGTGGGTGTACTTGTGAGGCAGTGAAACCATCTGGCAGAGGTGGCGTCTCGGTCCCTTACATTATCTGAGTCCGTTTCGTGGAACCGGCCGGACTCTCGAGCGGTGCCAAACTCAGGTAGTCGACTCCTGGATTAGCGAAGGTGATGTGAGGTTAGTGCCTTGGTTTCATCCACGTCCGATATCCGCTTGAAGGATGCCAAGAACGAGGCGATAAGTGATGACACGCGTGTGAAGATGTACACCCCTGCAGTGTTAATGAACTATTCGAATAGCCGTGTCCGCGGTTATGGACTACTTGGAAACCTCTACTTGATCATAGATAACTTGAATGGATACTTATAAAACTCGCAAGATAAGCGTGAGTGCTATGGTGTGCCTCCTCGTGGGGAAGTCGAGGAAGTAACCATAGTGGTGTGTTGGTTGGAGATGTAGTGGACTCGTGTACGCTTCTTACCTCAAAGTCTGGTACTCGGAGTACAGGATTAGCCAAGTCAAAGCTGGCACTTCTGCATATTGAAACCCCACCTCCTTTACCTTGATACTTGAGCATGAGTAGTATAGATCTGATGTAAGTCTTGCTGAGTACGACTTTGTACTCACGTTTGCTTATTCTATGTTTTAGATAAGAACCGGATCTCGATGGAGTCACCTTCGTGAAGCTTGACGTTGATCTTGGTAGCATAGTCCCAGACAGCAGTCTGGTTCCTCGTGGAAGGGCATGTTTGTTGTACAAGGCTTCTCTAAGCCATTTGTTAAACTTGTCTGTACTCAGACCTAATTTGCTTCCGTTGTATTGATGTAATGTTGATCACAGACATGTGATTTTTGTATGCTCTATGTGTATATCAATAAAGAGTACTTTGTAGAGTTATGTGATGATACCTGCTATTCATACTAGGCATGTGTGCTGCGTGTATGTTTATAACATGCATGTCTTAGTATGGGTTTTCGAGACCATAGTTGCGATCTGGCTGGCGGTATTTTATACACCAAGTGGCCCTTAGATGTGCGCAGCTTGGGGCATCGCGATGCGATTGTTCGTGACGCTGTCACGTGCACACTTTGTTGTATGATCGAGCCCTCCCTAGACCCCGACTAAGTGATCGGGCTGGAGTAAGTTTATGTAAAAGTTAGGATCCAATTGATAACATGGTTGAGGCGACTTGTCTATGAGTATGGGATTCACCACCCATAAGCATTTAGACTTGTGAGCGGACGTTGAGGACCCATCTCAGTTGATCATCCGGCCTGAATGGGATGCCCCTCACGTTCGATGCTTATCGAGAACGTTCTGTGCTTGGCCTTGTCTGCTTAGACAAGTGGATACGGTTCTCGGCTCTCCATGTGATTGTATCGTGACTGGAATTACATACGCTAACCCCGGGTCTCGACAAGATTGAAGCACGAACTGAGGAATCAGTGCAGAGTGAACTCAGAAAGTAAAGCATCAGGATAAGTCATCAGTGCATAAACGTAATAACTGAGGTCGAAGAAATAGCACCAGGGCACTGAAGACGAAGACTTGATGAACCAGTTCGAGTTACTGTGACAACTCTACGTCTGGTTGGAGAGGCTGAGATTGAACTCAGAAGACATAGTCTTCACCTTATTCTCCTTGAACTAAAGTCCTCAGACTCCGTCCAATAACTCAGGTGAGTCTTCAAGGTAGACTCCCGAAACCTTCACAGACTCAGCCACTCCGGGAAGTCACAATTGCATCTTGACTTCCTCAGACCGAAGACTTCTACACCGACTGGAAGATCACAGTCTTCAAGAGTAAAAAGCTTCGGATCACTCGAACCGACTTCCTCAAAAATTCTTAACTACTCAG
Organism: Bromus sterilis; assembly: GCA_950022295.1. NCBI lineage: Eukaryota > Viridiplantae > Streptophyta > Magnoliopsida > Poales > Poaceae > Bromus > Bromus sterilis. Next base: position 396,766,442 of record OX465596.1, read on the forward strand.
GCTGGTGGTTTTCCTCACATAGGTTCTTCAGTGTCTTCAATGAGGTGGGTTGCTCTCAAATGACAAGTGTCAGTTTTTCTCTCGGAGAAGCCAACCCACAAATGGGGCTGGGGGTGGCTATTTATAGCCGCGGAGCAACCCCAGGTGAAAGGACATAAATGCCCATGCACGCAATTACTCTCGTGCCCTCGGATATGACCGTTGCTAGACAAGTTCTAGCCTCTCACCACACAACACGTGGCATGGTCAAACTATTCTCTCTCCTCACAATCTTCAGAAGAATCGCATTGGCGATCTCCAGACTCCTCAACCGAAGTTAGTTACCTCAGTGTCTTGAAGAACAACATCTCAGACACCCGAGGACTGAACTTCTACTGCAGGAGATTTCTTCAGGGTTTTCTTCAGGATTTCTAATTGAGCACTTCCTCAGAAATACAGAACTCATTTTCCTCAACTCCTCCAAAAGTGCGGTGTTTTCCTACGACTCAAGAAGTATAAAAAGTCTTAGCGAAGACTACGCTTCTACTTCGTCTTCAGAGAGAACGTCCTCAGGAGTATAGCTTCAGCTTCAGCCGAACGCTTCAGGATCTGGTACTGCTTCAGCTTCAGCAGAATGCTTCAGGACCCTGATTCCTCAGGATTTCGCACAACTTCAGTCTTCAGGAAACACACCGATTTCTCCTTTGTTCCTCAACATTTTGGGGGGTCGACAACGGTGGTTAACCTCATCCTCAGGGACTGTTTCCTGTGTATACTCACAAACACATCAGTCCCTTAACCGTTTTGTCATCAAATACTCCAAAACCTCAAAGGGGGCACTAGATGCACTTACAATCTCCCCCTTTTTGGTGATTTGATGTCAATCAGGTTAAAGATTCAACGGGATAAATAATTTTGAGGAAAGACTAGAAGAAAACAATTCATTTCTTTCGGATATAGAGATGCTCCCCCTAAGGATATGCATGTTTTGAGGACTTGATATATTTTTTGAAAAACATGAGGAGTTCCCCCTATATCCCGGATTGTTTGAACCAGTGCAACATATGAAGTAATTTGAGGAATCAAACATAGCGCTGAGTAATGTGGTTGCGGAGGAATAACATGAGTAGTAGATAAACTTGAAGAATAACATGAGGTAACTTAAAAGTATCAGAAACCACACAAAGTATCAGTGTACAACTCATTATAAAAATGATCAGAAGAACGAGAGTTGTAACTGAGGAACCCATAATAACCCGCTTGAAGACAACTATTCCCCCCCTTTGTCATTACATGAACAAAAAGGAGAGACTACTGCTAACGTCCCAAAGAAGTGCCTCAAGGTTGATCATCAGGACGGAGGCACGCCGTGGCAGTGTGAGGACAAGCCGAGGATGTCACCGATCTGACGCTTCGTCCAGTCATGATTCCGATCCACCTTCTGATGCAGACTGATGAGGAGCTCGCGATCAGTCATCAGGCGAGCTTGAGTTGTTTTCCTCAGTCGAGGCATGGGTGCGCTCCTCATGAGTGGTGCGACACTGAGGCTGGCGAATGTTTCCACCGAGCGAGTCCTGAGTAAGTACTGCTTCATAAAAAGGTGCTTTGCCCTTGGAATTAGCATCAAGAGTGTGTTGAAGCATTTCAACCGGAGGAACATACGGACGATGATTAGCCCGATCAGGCTTGAAGTTGATGCCAGTCTTGGTGCAGATGAACTTCATAATCCATGGAGCATATGGCTTCAGAATATGAGGATTCTGAGCAGCATCCACCAACGTCCTGAAGAACAAGTCTGAGACATTAATTGGAGCCGACATGCAGAGGCTATATAGAATGTTCTTCATGATGCCCACGGCTTCCTCAGCCGATGATTCATATCCCTTGATGGGGCAGAACGACTTTGCCAAAATTCCGTACAAGGTGCTGGGCAGATACTGAAGCTCAGAAACGAGGAACTGTGTTCGAGGTGGAGCTTCAGGGGCTTGCGGCTTCATCAGCATATTCATCAGGTCATCCCGAAGAAGGGGAGCACCGTATGTGCTGGGGACTGAGGCTTCAGAGGGTGGGAGCTGAAGAATTGTAACAGCCCACATGTAATAAGCTATCAAACACCATGTAATTTACTTTCTCTGTTGGACTTGTAACTTGGCATGGTGGATGTGTATGTCATTTCATGTGGTGATTTTCATTGGCATTGAGATTGGAGTCATGTTGGGTTGTTTTCCTTTGCATCCAAAGTGGTTCAAGAAGGGCATTGGAGTAATTTTCCTTGTTGCATGCTCACCCCTCTTGACCCCAATTTTGGCCTAGCCATTTCTTTTGCCTTTGCAAGGGTTTTAAAATCCTCAAGGTATTTTTGACTTCATCAAAAACAGAAGCTCTAGTTCAAAGTGAATTTGAAATTCAAAATGAGCTCACACTTTTGTTGTTGCCAAAAATACCCAAACCATTTTTAGAAATTGAGGATTAATGCAAGGATAATTCTACATATTTTTATGTGATTTTTCCACTTGTATTTAATCCAGAATAACCCTATTCCTTTTTCTGTTTATTGTAAATGGAAAAAGGGATCCAGCAGGCCTCTTCTCTCTTCTGCTCCAAGTCTTTCTGGAGGCCCAGCCCAGCAACCGCAGCGCCGCAGCCCACTTGGAAGTCCATCCAGCGAAGCGGTACGCGGGATCTTTCCTGGCCGTCCGATCTTGATCGCTCGTCCCTCCGTCGTCGCCTTTCCACGCTGGAGAGGTCCCCGCCGGAGTCCCTCTCACAGCCGGCCGAGGCGTCGACGTCGATGACGGCCAGCGTGGCTGGGGGCATCCCCCCTTTATAAGCCGGCCCCGAGCGCGTCCAGGAACCCTAGGAGCCCCTTTCCTCCCTCCAATTTCCGCCGCCGCCGGGTTCGTTCTCCAGGACCCCCCCTGTTCCGCCGGAGTCGAGTTCAATTCGCCGGCGTCTTCGCGTGTTCGTGACCGCGCAGGCTTTCCTGTCCGTCTCCAGCGACTCACCGTTCCGTTCCCGTCGTGCAGGAGGAGCGGGACATCGCGAATCGGACCCGCAGCGTTGCACACCTCCGCCGCGGAGTCATCTTCCCCGACGACGGTGCCGTGGACTGCTTCTGTTCGAGCAGTGCGCGTCGTCTTCAAGCTTCCCGAGGTGAGCCTCTGGTGCCGCCCCATCCCTTGAGAGTGTCCGAGCAGCGTGGTCGTCGTGTCTCGTAGTTGCCGGCCGCCGTGCCACGGACCCCGGCCATGTCGGGTGCTCACCGTGGTCGGGCGATGTCGAGGCGCGTGCGGACGTGCACTGAGCACGTCCAGGGCGTGCGTATAGCTGCAAGGAGTAGCCTTTTCGCGTGTTGGAGTTCGCGGGTCTGGGAGTCTGAAGAACGCGCACTGAAACTGGTCGCCGCTGCGAAGTTCAGGTCGATGTCTCGTCGCCGTCATACGCTTAGGACCTCGATCTGGAGTAGGGATGCGAAGAGGGATATGCCAGCTCCGCGTTGCACATCAGGGTGTGGCCGGAGTCGACCTGTACGCGACACTAGCCTCACCGGTTTGTCGCTGGAGTGGAGCGGGGTCAGGATCTTCAGGCTGCGCCGCCGCGGCTCTGAACCCGTGCAGTTTACGGTGCGGGCAGAGGAGGAGCTCGAGCCTGGAGTGCTCAGAGGCGTAGTGGGGACCCCCCTCTCGCGTTTACCCTTGGTGGCACGGCCGGAGGTTGTCGGAGCTCGACGCTAGGGTCGCCGGAGTAGCCAGGTCTGCGGGACACTGACGGCTGTTGTCGGGTTCAGTTAACGGGCACGGTACGTGTTACCTTTGTTTTAGCCCTTTGAGGTTCAGAACTCACAGCGTAGCGCAGTGGTAGCGAGGCGTGAGAGGCACCGGGGAGGCGCGGGTTCGAGTCCCGCATGGAGCACTTGCCCCCCCTTTTTTGAGTTTAACTTAGAGGCTGACAGCTGGGGCCCTCACGTCAGTGAGTGGGCTGCCCAGTGGCCAGCAGGCCGAGTCCAGCCGGGCCGGGGAATGGAGTTGGGCCCCGAGCGCCCGAGGTTGGCCCATGCGGCCAAGTCCTCTCCTTTTTCTTTATTTTATTTTATTTTCTTTTCTGTTTAAATTCAAATTTGAATTTGCTTCCAAATTCAAATCTGATTTGAGCAACTTTTGCATTTAGGGGCATGCCTTATATGATTTTGGGGTAGCTTGAGCTACTGATCAACATGGTGAGGTCCACTTTTGCATCTGACCCCTTCTAAGAATTGAAGTGTGGCAATTTTGCAAATAAGCCCCTTTTCTTTTCTTTGTTTTTGCCAAGTGGTTCAAAATTTAAATTGCCCATGCCATATATGGTTTTTGGGCAGTTTGGTGCAGGGAGTTGCATGGTGATGATGATTTCATCATCTGAACCTTTTTTTTTCAAAATTCATGTGGTGCAATTTTGCACTCAGCCCCCTGAACTTCAGTTGAATTTGCAACTGCCCTTGCAAATTCAAATGGAGACACATCATATATGTTTTTGGGGTACCTTTCTTCAATGTTTTCAATGGTGAAGTTCTCATGGTGTTTTGTGCAACTCATGAGTTCAGGTGTGTTCACCTAATCCAGAGGCATTCAGATCTTTCTGCCTGCAACATTTCAACTTCAGTGCATTTGAAATGTTGATCATCTGATCTTTTCAATCTTGTTCCATGTCATCTTCTTTTTCAATTCATCCCCTAACATATTGTCATATGCAATGTGGCTGGCTTCCAACTTTTGCTGCACCTTCCTGTGTGTCAAGTTCACCGACACTACTCCGTCTCCGGAATCGTTGTTTACTTTCGTGTTATTTAAATTCTTGCATTTGTTTTGTTGATCATGTCATGCTTTCATGCTACTTACACTTGAATTAAGGATTAGACCAAAGCCATTACAATGTAAAATAAAATGCATGTGATAGTGATGACTTGTCGTCATCACCTTCATTTAAATTTGACTAGACAGGGTCATACCATGTAAATAAAACTTGAACATGCCATCCTTGTTTGAGTGTGCATCAGTTGCTTACTTGTGTGTTTTCCTTGGCGGTATCTTTACGTTAGCACCCGAGACTGACGAGGAGACTTACGTGGAGCTGTCCGACACCGAGCCCGAGGGTACCGTGAGTGCTGCTTCGACTACCTTACCAGGCAAGGGGGAGATCTGTGTCATTACTTTATAACTTTCTGCTCATGCCTAGCTGTAGATCTAGAACGTTGTGGCTTGATCCTATCTACCTTATATGCCATGTTTAAACCATACAGCCATGATCCCCACATCCCAGCAAACCATTGTACTGCTAAGTTACCGCTGCTCAGCCATTGCTTAGTATGGATAGAAAACTTGCTTCTTACCCTTTATATTTTGGTTGGGATATCATGCTATAAAAGAAGTTGGTTGATATTTATTATTGTTAAATGATGTTAATTTATATTCGACGAAAGGTGGAAGGCTGGAATATTCCCGTCTGGTGCTTTGTTCCATCTGAGTCACCTAGGACCCGAGTTCCGGGTATTGTGTTTCTTGACGAGCGTGCCTAATCGTGTGTGGGGTTTTATGGGGCCCCCTTGTCTTACCTACCTTGCCTCGTACAGTCTAGTGGTGGCCCGAGCTGATTTACTTTTGCAATGTGTGTGTGCTGGTTGGATCCCCAGTTGTTTCCAAACCAAACCAGGGCCAGGAGGACATAGTTTCTTGGCTGGCCCAAATAGACCGGCTGAGGACCCGGTCTCATAAGAGAACTAACCGGTAATCCAAACCTGGAGTCATACGGTAGAGTCCGATTCGAGAGCGTGGCCAGATTTTAAGTTGGGTGTCGACTCACCGGGGGCCACCAGGATATGTGTGTTGTTAGATAGAGGGACTCTGACGTTCCGGAGTTTCAGGCGCTTACCTAGCCAAGTGGGAACCGGGCGTACATGCGACGTCTATAATGGACAGTTGGTACACCCCTGCAGGGTAAATCTTTTCGAAAATCCGTGTCCGCGGTTATGGACTACTTGAGACCTACTCCTTGTTCATAGAATAACATCAATTATAATCATGCTATAAAACTTGGCAAACCGTGTGCGTGCCTTGGTTGTCTTTCTTCGTCCAGGGGGACCGAGAGAGAAACGAGGTTGTGTTATGTTTGCGTAAGTAGGTGGATAGCCGACCTATGACACGTTGTCAACGTAACTTCTTGGACCTCACCTCTATTCTGTTAGAACGAGTAGCCACTATATATGCTAGTACGGCTGCAACCTGCCCCTGTCTTTACCTTTCCTGTAGCGTTAGTTATTCCGTAATGATATGTTCTCACCCCCGTTTATATTTCTGTCTTTACCGCTTTGCCTGATTGGCCGCTGCAGTGGACTACTACCTCGACCCCAGCACCGGACGTTACTTCGTGGAGGTGCCCCGGAGGATGACGACGAGTGCGAGTACCTCGACCAGTAGGATCTTATAGTTGGGTTCAGACGTTCCCGTGGGTGGATATCTATGTGTAGCCCTCTCTAGGGCAATTTGGATCTTGACCGTACTCGGTCCCTATTATGCTTCCGCTTGATGTATTGATGAGATGTACTCATGATGATGTTGTATTCTAGACAGTGGCGTTGTATGCCCTGCTCTATTTATCTATCTATATAAGTATTTCTATCTTATAGAGTTATGCTTATATACCTGTTGTCGAGAATCCGGCAGCGACACGAGTGCGAGTGTCGTGCGCCGGTGGCGTTTGATGCGCTTCTAACTCCGACCGGATGCGAAAGCGACTAGTTAGAGTTAGTACCGCATCAGGGGCCTTACAACTTGGTATCAGAGCAGGACTGACTGTAGGACCCTTTACTGGCCGAAGTTGAGTCTAGAAACTATTTTGGTAGTTATATAGGAAAAATATATCGGAGAGTAGGACCTCTTTCTGTTTTCTCCTTGTCCCACCCTCCCACCCCTTTTTCCGTGAGGAAGTGAAACGATGTTTTGTCTCTGCAACTTATCCCCTTTCAAAACAATCTAGGTTCTCGTTTACATGAGGCTCCGATTCCTCTATAATTTTTTGCTAGCGACGAGATGTGTTGGCGTCTTTGAGACCACTGAGCCGCCACTTGGGGTTGACTGCTCTACCTCGCTTACGGCGTACCCCAGGTGAAACGTCCATACAGGATTGGCGGGAATCCTATTGTCAGATCCCTCTGTTAGAGGTTGAACCGGAGCAAGAGGTCACCCCCTTCGCTGAAGATCCAGAGCCCGAACCTCGTCAGCAAGGCAAGCAAAACCCCTTTGATCATGTCGATAAAATCCCACTTCCCTCTCATGTCTCGCTTATGCATTGTATAGGATGATCACCATGTTACGATTCTACCGCATAGATGAACCCATTCCTTTGCATGACCTATCTTTTGTCACAGTAGTAAGCAAACCACAATCCTAGCAAATGTAGGAGTTGAATGATATCATGTGGCCCCTGCAAATGTTATCGCTTATTGCATGCTTATTATGATACCATGTTGTTACTGTGATGTGAGTCGGGATGGTAGTTATCATGTTGATGATGGTAGAAAAGTGTTGGTGAATCGACCCTAATACAAGGTGAACGATGAGAGGCTGTGTAGGAGTACACGGTGGGTTGTCTCGTTGAACACCGCCCTAAGTCCGAGTTCTTGTGTGGTGATCCAAGATGAAGAGTACAACCACACATTGGGCTCACTGACCCCTCTCAACCTATTAACTCATCCCTTTCGATGTCCAGATGTCGCAGTAGTTCGGAGTTCTGGTAGGCTTGTGGCCTGGATGCTAAGTGAGAGAACGGCTCATCCGAGACCGGCTTACGCACCACGCACACATCGCTTGGGTCCACTTCGGTAAACCGGCCGGGTTCACGATAGTGGTAGCCACCCAAGTAGGCGGCTTTCTTGGACTAGATAGGCTATGAGGTAACAGTTGTGGTGAGCATCCTCGCTGGCACCCCTTGAATGGTGTCGAGATCAAAGGCGGTAAATGATGGTCATGTGTGTGTAGCGGTACACCCTTGCAAGGTTAACAAAACTATTCGAATAGCCGCGTCCGCGGTTATGGACTACTTGGAAAGCTTAGCTTGATTATTAGATAACTTGAACCGGATACTTCTAAAACACACCAAGATAAGTGTGAGTGCTATGGCGTGCTTTCTCGTGGGGAAGTCGAGGAAGGCACCATAGTGGTGTAATTGGTTGGTGAAAGTAGTGGACTCGTGTACGCTTCTTACCTCAAAGTCTGGTAATCGTAGTTCAGGATTAGCCAAGTCAAAGCTGGCATTTCTGCAAGTGAACCCCACCCCCTTTACCCTGATACATGTGCATGAGTAGTATAGCTCCTATGTAAGTCTTGCTGAGTACGACTTTGTACTCACGTTTGCTTAATATATGTTTTAGATGACGCCACTGACCCAGAAGGTGGCTTCTTCATCGAGCTGGACGACTGAAGTTAAGCTAGTCTAGTCCCAGTCAGCAGACTGGTTCCCTCGTGGAGGGCTTTATGTTTGAATAAGGCTTCTTAAGCCAATTTGTTAAACTTGTCTGTACCCAGACATAATTTGCTTCCGCTTTGTGATGTAATGTTGGATCACATGTATGTGATCTCTGTGTGTACTCTATAAGAGTTATAAATAAAGTTGTAACTTTGTAGAGAATTGCAATGGTACCTGCTGTTCATACAAGGCATGTGTGTTGCGTGTATGTTTATAGCATGCATGTCTTTGTATGGGTTTTCGAGACCTTAGTTGTGTTCTGGCTGGCGGTCTTTCATACACCAAGTGGCCCTTAGATGTGCGCAGCTTGGGGCATCGCGATGCGATTGCTCGAGACTCCGTCTCGTGCACACTTTGTGGTATGATCGAGCCCGCCCTAGACCCCGACTAAGTGATCGGGCTGGAGTAAGTCTATGTAAGAGTTTAGAGATAGTCGATAGTATGGTTGAGGCGACTTGTCTTTGAATATGGGAGTTCACCACCCATATCATTAGACTTGTGTGCGTACGATGAGGACCCATCATAGTTGATCATCCGGCCTGGATGGGATGCCCCTCACGTACGATGCTTACCGAGAATGTTCAGTGCTTGGCCTTGTCTGCTTAGACAAGTGGGTGCGGTTCTCGGCTCTCCATATGACTATGTCTTAACTGTACTTGCATACGCTAACCCCGGGTCCCGACAGACTTGGTATCAGAGCAGGACTGACTGTAGGACTAGTAGCCTTGGCCGAAGTTGAGTCTAGCTTGCTATAGTTATATAGTTACTCTGGGTATATAAGGGAACAACGTAAGGCTTCATTTTTCTCCTTACCCCCTTCGTTCTAAGTTCTGAGTCACCCTCATCTTACTCTACGGGAAGATAGGAATAGGCTCTCCTCTGTCTGATTAGCATATCTCTTTGATTGCTTCCTTATAGCCGTAGGAAAGTTGTGTCCAGGTTTTCCTAGCATTTTTGTAATGCTGATTTCTTACATCGTATTATGTAAGTGCTGTTTTGCATGATTGAAAGAAATTTTCATTTCTTACAATTACAGCCGTTATGCTGTCCGAGTCATTCCAGGTTTATCATATAATCTAATGCATTTGCAAACTCTTGCTTTCTGTTTCAGATGGCAAATCTTCCCCCTCAGCAGATTGTTCGTTTGACCAGGTGCCTCAGTGTGCGTGGCCACCCCGCCACGTTGATCGAGATGATGTCCTACGTGGGATATCGATGGTACCCTGAGTACACCATCGAGGAGCAGTTCCATGACTTCAACCAGACGCAGTTTCACTGCATTGTCCGGATCTACCCACACCACGTTGGAGTCACCCAGCCTATCCACTTTGGACATGGCATCGGCGTTACCGAGAACATGGCTGTGCAGGATGCTGCATACTCATGTATCACACTGCTGAGAGAGGAGCACACTTTGCTGAGAGAGACTTCTTTCCGCTATATCCCAGCTGCACTTCCAGGAGAGGAGGGATATTACACCGGACTCTACTCAGACCACTCTGCAGAGGATCCAGCACTCCAGGTGACTGCTAGGTTTGCTAGTGACAGAGACCGTGATGCACGTGCTCTCCGTTTTGAGCTCCACGCTACTCGTGTTCGTCTGTACCGAGCACTGACGCTCTTGTCACCTTTTGTGAGCGTGGGATCAGTTGAGTACGACGCGATCTATCCAGTGAGGACCCAGATGCCTTCTCGAGTTGCTTGGCCCGAGATTGGAGGAGTTTTTCCACCCCGTGGTCCTTTGCTTCCACCCTACACTGGACCTAGGCCCCATCCTTGCCCAAATGGATATCAGGGTCCACAAGCCTCCGTGTTTTCCGATGGTCACCTCCAGCTACCGGGATACGCGGGTAACTTTTATGAGGATTACTATGGAGATGGAGATGAGTGAGACCGCCTGTGGTCTTACTTAGTGAGGATGTAGTAGTATCCTAGTATATTGTAAGCAAGGTGTCTAAGTTCCAGAGGCTTAGATAAATAATGTATAGGAAGTCAGAGTGCCTCTGAAGGATGTATCATCTTCATCACGTTTGTATTAGCTTAGTGCTTGTACTAAAACGATGTATGGCTTGTATGACAGCTTGTGAATATATGGCTTGTATGCTTTATCACCATGTTGTCAAGATGATTACTTCCTTTGCTCTGTAATCCTTCCAGTACTTCAATACCTTGATTAGACTCTTGAAATCAACTCTGTTTGACTTTGGTTTTTCACCTTCAGGATGTCTCAAGGTACACGTGGCCAGATTGGTCGTAACCAAGGTCGTGGGAACAACCAGGAGGAAGACAACCTTCCACCCCCACCCACGATGGCCCAAGTGCTGATGGAGGTTGAGAGGAACCGCCGTGACTCTCACCACCTGTTGGAAGTCATCGCACGCAACACCACTCAGCAGCGCAATGAGCTGGTGTCTTTGAACGACTTCATCCGGCTTCATCCCCCGTTATTCAGTTACTCCACCGAGCACCTTGACGCCGATGACTGGCTTCGCAGCATCGAGAGGAAGCTCCAAGCCGGCCATGTTGCAGATGGCGACAAGGTCAATTATGCCACCTATCACCTCGAAGGTGCAGCAAGCTCTTGGTGGGAGAACTTTCTGAATATGCGCCCAGTTGGACCACCTGCATCTTGGGAGGAGTTCTGCACCTCTTTCCGCGAGCACCAAATCCCCAAGGGTCTCATGGACCGCAAGCGTGAGGAGTTCTGTAACCTCACTCAAGGTAGAAGGACCGTGGACGAGTTTAGTCGTGAGTTCAACCGACTTGCTCGTTACGCCACTGAAGAAGTCTCCACCGACTCCAAGAAACAAGAGAGGTTCCGTCGTGGCCTCAACAGTGGACTCCGCCGCGAACTCAATCTTCATGACTTTGCCACCTTCCAGGTCCTTTTCAACAAGTCCATCAAGGCAGAGGACATGAACACCCCCAACGATTTCCGCAAACACCCTAGAGAAGAAGGTTCATCCAGTTCTGGCTCCCAGAAGCGCAAGATCTGGATTCCCAATAGCATGTTCTGCCAGAACAACCCACCGAGGCCATCCTATTCGGCGCCTCGTCCACCCACCCAGTTCCACCCAGCTCCACCAAACAACCCAGCTCCACGCACTGTTTTTGGAGCTTGCTACAAGTGTGGTCAGGCAGGCCACTACTCTCGTGAGTGCCCCCAGAAGCAAGTCCAGCACCAGAATGCTCCACCACGTGCCGGAGGCAACAACAACAACAATGGTCGTGGCAAGCCACCCCAGAAAGTCTACACCGCCAAACCCGCTCCTCCCGCCAATCGTGGACGTCTGCACCAGATTGCCGCCGAAGAGACTGACGACACCACTGACGTCATTCTTGGTACGCTCCCAGTCAATTTTGTTCCTACTTCCGTTCTTTTCGACCCAGGAGCATCTCATTCATTCATCTCGGAAAGTTATGCACTTCGTCATGAGTTACCCTTTGCTGAATTGTCCACCCCAATGGTTATTCAAACTCCAGGGTCAAGATGGCAAACTAATAGAGTAAGCCATGGAAATCAAATAGCAATTGAGGGTTTAGTATTCCTTGCTTCACTCATAGCCCTCAAGTCTTCAGACATTGATGTCATCCTTGGCATGGATTGGCTATCAAGACAAAATCCCTATCTGGATTGCAAAGGCAAATCCGTGAAACTCACCCACCCTTCAGGCAAAACCATCAACTATACCTCACCCAGAACAAGAACCCAAGTGCATTCCTTGAATGTACTTCCCCTTCCCGAACTTGAAGATATTCCGGTGGTTCGTGACTTCCCGGATGTCTTTCCTGAAGAACTGCCGGGCATGCCACCCGACAGGTGTGTAGAATTTATAGTGGATCTTGTTCCAGGAACCGCACCAATTTCCAAACGCCCATATAAAATGGCCCCACATGAGTTAGCTGAGCTAAAAACCCAACTTGATGCTTCGTTGGCAAAAGGCTTCATCCGCCCTAGCTCATCGCCATGGGGTTGCCCCGTTCTGTTCGTAAAGAAGAAAGATGGAACAGAAAGGATGTGCGTAGATTATCGCCCGCTAAATTTAGCGACGATAAAGAACAAATACCCACTGCCCAGGATCAATGACCTTTATGATCAACTTGCAGGATCCGCTGTCTTCTCAAAGATGGATTTGAGATTAGGTTATCATCAGATCCAAATCCGAAACGAGGACATTCCCAAAACGGCTTTCACTACTCGTTATGGTCTTTACGAGTACACTGTCATGTCCTTTGGTTTAACCAATGCCCCCGCCACATTCTCACGCTTGATGAATTCGATCTTCATGGAGTACCTAGATAAATTTGTTGTAGTTTATCTTGATGATATTCTCATCTACTCGAAGAACGAAAAGGATCATGCCGAACACTTAAGGCTGGTATTGATGAAACTTAGAGAGCATCGCCTGTATGCTAAATTATCCAAGTGTGAATTCTGGCTACCAGAAGTGACCTACTTAGGCCACGTGATTTCTGCAAAAGGCATTGCTGTGAATCCCGAGAGAGTTCAGGCCGTCCTTGACTGGACTCCACCTGAATCGGTTAAGCAAGTTAGAAGTTTTCTTGGCCTAGCCAGCTATTTCCGTCGCTTCGTCGAGAACTTTTCTAAAGTTGCAAAGCCTCTAACTGAGCTCCTCAAGAAAGATAAGAAATTCTTATGGACTCCCAAGTGCGAGGAAAGCTTTCAAGAGCTAAAAAGAAGATTAACTTCTGCACCCGTACTTGCACCTCCAGACACAAAAAGGGATTTCGAGATCTATTGTGATGCATCACGGCAAGGGTTAGGATGCATCCTTCTGCAAGATCGACATGTGGTAGCTTATGCTTCACGCCAATTGCGGCCACATGAAGAGAACTATCCTACCCATGACCTTGAACTCGCTGCCGTAGTTCATGCTCTAACAACTTGGCGACATTACCTCCTTGGTAATCGTTGTGAGATTTATTCCGACCACCAAAGCCTCAAATATATTTTCACCCAGCCAGATCTTAATCTCAGGCAAAGACGCTGGATCGAGTTGATAAAAGATTACGAAGTAGCAATTTCTTACACCCCAGGAAAAGCCAATGTCATGGCTGATGCACTAAGTCGTAAGTCGTACTGTAACAACCTCATGTTACAGCAGTATCAACCACTTCTTCATGAGGACTTTCGCAAGCTCAACCTTGAAATTGTTCCTCATGGCTATCTTTCAACCTTGGTGGCGAAACCAACTCTTGAGGATCAAATCATAGTTGCCCAAAGGCGTGCACGAGGTGTTCGCCGGATCAAGGAGAACATTGCTAGCGGAGTTGCTAAATGTTTCTCCACAGATAGCAAGGGAACGGTATTCTTTGAAAATCGTATAGTAGTACCTAAGAATAAGGAACTAAGGCAACTCATCCTCAAAGAAGCCCATGACACACCCCTCTCAATTCATCCCGGTAGCACAAAAATGTACCGAGATCTACGCCAGAGATTTTGGTGGACTAGGATGAAGAGAGACATTGCTCAATTTGTTGCCGAATGTGATGTTTGTCGTCGCATTAAGGCAGAACATCAAAGACCTGCTGGTACACTTCAACCTTTGTCTATTCCCGAGTGGAAATGGGACAAAGTTGGTATGGACTTCATCACAGGCTTTCCAAGAACCCAGAAAGGAAACAATGCCATCTTCGTTGTCATAGATAGGCTCTCCAAAGTTGCTCACTTCCTTCCGGTTCGCGAGTCTATAACTGCTAGTCAGTTAGCAGACTTGTACATCTCCAGAATTGTATCCCTTCACGGTGTTCCTTTGGAGATCAATTCTGATCGCGGTAGCCTTTTCACCTCTAGATTTTGGGGAAGCTTCCAACGTGCTTTGGGAACTCATCTCTCCTTTAGTACGGCTTTCCATCCTCAGTCTAGCGGTCAAGTCGAAAGGGTTAACCAAATTCTTGAAGACATGCTCAGAGCTTGTGTTATCTCATTCGGAAAGAATTGGGAGAATTCTCTTCCATATGCCGAATTTGCTTACAACAATAGTTTTCAATCTAGTCTGAACATGGCTCCTTTTGAACTCCTTTATGGACGACGATGTCGAACACCACTAAACTGGTCTGAAACCGGAGAAAGACAATTCTTTGGACCGGATATGATCAAGGAAGCAGAAGAACAAGTTCGCATTGTTCGTGAACAATTGAAAGCAGCCCAGTCTCGTCAGAAAAGCTACTATGATCGTCATCATAGGCAAGAGAGCTACAATCTGGATGAGAAGGCTTACCTCCGGGTTACTCCTCTGAAGGGAACCCAACGTTTCGGTATCAAAGGCAAGTTGGCCCCACGTTACATCGGACCTTTCCGCATTCTAGCTAAACGTGGAGAAGTTGCCTACCAACTTGAACTACCCCCGCACCTTTTCCGAGTACACGATGTATTCCATGTGTCCCAACTCAGGCGTTGCTTCAAGGACCCCATCCGCGAAGTCGACCATGAAACGCTTGATCTCCAAGATGACCTTTCTTATCGAGAATACCCCGTTCGTATTCTTGATTCAGCAGAGCGTGTCACTCGTCGTCAGAAGATTAGGTTTCTGAAAGTGCAATGGTCACACCACTCCGAAAGAGAAGCTACGTGGGAGAGAGAAGACCGTCTCAGTGCCGAGTACCCCACCTTCCTCCCGCAGACTTCTGAATCTCGGGACGAGATTCTTTTGAGTGGGGGCGAGTTGTCAGATCCCTCTGT
The DNA here is from genome assembly GCA_950022295.1 of Bromus sterilis. Classification (NCBI taxonomy): domain Eukaryota; kingdom Viridiplantae; phylum Streptophyta; class Magnoliopsida; order Poales; family Poaceae; genus Bromus; species Bromus sterilis. The sequence goes on from OX465596.1 coordinate 396,781,620, forward strand.
TAGAGGTTGAACCGGAGCAAGAGGTCACCCCCTTCGCTGAAGATCCAGAGCCCGAACCTCGTCAGCAAGGCAAGCAAAACCCCTTTGATCATGTCGATAAAATCCCACTTCCCTCTCATGTCTCGCTTATGCATTGTATAGGATGATCACCATGTTACGATTCTACCGCATAGATGAACCCATTCCTTTGCATGACCTATCTTTTGTCACAGTAGTAAGCGAACCACAATCCTAGCAAATGTAGGAGTTGAATGATATCATGTGGCCCCTGCAAATGTTATCGCTTATTGCATGCTTAGTATGATACCATGTTGTTACTGTGATGTGAGTCGGGATGGTAGTTATCATGTTGATGATGGTAGAAAAGTGTTGGTGAATCGACCCTAATACAAGGTGAACGATGAGAGGCTGTGTAGGAGTACACGGTGGGTTGTCTCGTTGAACACCGCCCTAAGTCCGAGTTCTTGTGTGGTGATCCAAGATGAAGAGTACAACCACACATTGGGCTCACTGACCCCTCTCAACCTATTAACTCATCCCTTTCGATGTCCAGATGTCGCAGTAGTTCGGAGTTCTGGTAGGCTTGTGGCCTGGATGCTAAGTGAGAGAACGGCTCATCCGAGACCGGCTTACGCACCACGCACACATCGCTTGGGTCCACTTCGGTAAACCGGCCGGGTTCACGATAGTGGTAGCCACCCAAGTAGGCGGCTTTCTTGGTATAGATAGGCTATGAGGTAACAGTTGTGGTGAGCATCCTCGCTGGCACCCCTTGAATGGTGTCGAGATCAAAGGCGGTAAATGATGGTCATGTGTGTGTAGCGGTACACCCTTGCAAGGTTAACAAAACTATTCGAATAGCCGCGTCCGCGGTTATGGACTACTTGGAAAGCTTAGCTTGATTATTAGATAACTTGAACCGGATACTTCTAAAACACACCAAGATAAGTGTGAGTGCTATGGCGTGCTTTCTCGTGGGGAAGTCGAGGAAGGCACCATAGTGGTGTAATTGGTTGGTGAAAGTAGTGTACTCGTGTACGCTTCTTACCTCAAAGTCTGGTAATCGTAGTTCAGGATTAGCCAAGTCAAAGCTGGCATTTCTGCAAGTGAACCCCACCCCCTTTACCCTGATACATGTGCATGAGTAGTATAGCTCCTATGTAAGTCTTTCTGAGTACGACTTTGTACTCACGTTTGCTTAATATATGTTTTAGATGACGCCACTGACCCAGAAGGTGGCTTCTTCATCGAGCTGGACGACTGAAGTTAAGCTAGTCTAGTCCCAGTCAGCAGACTGGTTCCCTCGTGGAGGGCTTTATGTTTGAATAAGGCTTCTTAAGCCAATTTGTTAAACTTGTCTGTACCCAGACATAATTTGCTTCCGCTTTGTGATGTAATGTTGGATCACATGTATGTGATCTCTGTGTGTACTCTATAAGAGTTATAAATAAAGTTGTAACTTTGTAGAGAATTGCAATGGTACCTGCTGTTCATACAAGGCATGTGTGCTGCGTGTATGTTTATAGCATGCATGTCTTTGTATGGGTTTTCGAGACCTTAGTTGTGTTCTGGCTGGCGGTCTTTCATACACCAAGTGGCCCTTAGATGTGCGCAGCTTGGGGCATCGCGATGCGATTGCTCGAGACTCCGTCTCGTGCACACTTTGTGGTATGATCGAGCCCGCCCTAGACCCCGACTAAGTGATCGGGCTGGAGTAAGTCTATGTAGGAGTTTAGAGATAGTCGATAGTATGGTTGAGGCGACTTGTCTTTGAATATGGGAGTTCACCACCCATATCATTAGACTTGTGTGCGTACGATGAGGACCCATCATAGTTGATCATCCGGCCTGGATGGGATGCCCCTCACGTACGATGCTTACCGAGAATGTTCAGTGCTTGGCCTTGTCTGCTTAGACAAGTGGGTGCGGTTCTCGGCTCTCCATATGACTATGTCTTAAATGTACTTGCATACGCTAACCCCGGGTCCCGACACCTATGGTAATATGGATGTGGTGTATTTCCCCTATGGACGACCGTGATGGCGGGCCGCTCAGGACAGATGTCTCATTGTTCAGGTTTCCAACCGCTCGTATATATTGTTGTGTGCTCGCTAGCAGATTATTATCTTGGATTCGGATGATCTTGGTTTGGGAATTCCAGTAGCACCTACCTATCGACTTTCTGGGTTAACCTTGGTGGAATTTCAGCCTTCGGCTTTCTCATACCTCGTGAGGATGTTTTGTTGTCAATATTGCTTTAACTTCTGGTTACTTCATGGTTCGATCATGTTCTCATAAGTGTTCCTGTCTACAGGATGCCAAGAGCGAACATGCCGCCGCCAGAGAACCCTATCCTTGGGGAGGCTGTAGCCGCAGTGGCTCAAGGCACAGCTGCGATCCTTCAGATGCTGCAGAACCAGGGTGCTCAGAGGAATGATCGACCAAAGTACACCACACTGCAGCAGTTCCTTGCGATTAGCCCCCCCAGGTTCTCCGAGGCTCGAGACCCGCTGGAGGCGGATGACTGGATCGCAGAGATCAAGAAGCACTTCAATGCCAACACCGTCAGACCCGTCGACTACGTCACCTTCGCCTCCTTCCAGCTTCAGGGTGCAGCCGGCAGTTGGTTCTCGACGTACAAGGCCAACAAGGGTGAAGCAGAGATCACGTGGGAGGACTTCATCAGGGATTTCAGAGCTACTCATATTCCCAGTGGACTGATCGAGAGGAAGCGCGATGAGTTCTTAGCTCTGAGGCAGGGGGACAGGTCTGTGCAGGAGTATAACCTGGCCTTCGTCAGGCTCGCCAGGTACGCTCCAGAGGAGGTCTCGACAGAGGCCAAGCGCATTGCCAGGTTCCGCGGTGGTCTTGCCACGGACATCAAGTATGCGCTCACCTTGTCCACGCCATGCCTGTTCTCAGAGTTCGTCGACCAGGCTATCAGACAGGAGTCAGCTGAGGAAGAGCATTCCGCAGAGAAGAGGAAGCAGAGAGAGCACAGTTCAGCAGTGATGGTCCACAAGAAGGCCAAGTCCTGGGTTACAGAGCCACAGTCTCAGCCGCAGCGTCAGCAGTTTCAGCAGAGGGGGACATTTGTCCGCACTTTTGCCCGCCCTCCCGTCCCAGTGCAGCACGGACCTCGCTCTACTCCACCCTCCGCGAGGCCGCCTGCTCCACAGGGCCAACCCAGGCCAGAGATCACGTGCTTCAAGTGTGGCAAGCCGGGCCACAAGTCTCCGCAGTGCACCGACCCTCGTTTCGCCCGACTGCCTCCGCCTCCACCTCGCTCTACACCGAGCAACGCGATGGTGCGGGCCCAGCCACGAGCAGTCAGGGTGAACAACGTGACCGTCGCAGAGGCCCAGCAGTCGTCTGAGATTGTGCTCGGTAGGTTGCTTGTATGTTCAGTTCCAGCGTCAGTTTTGTTCGATTCCGGAGCATCCCATTCCTTCATATCTTAGTCCTTTGCTTCAGCCAGTGACTTTCAGTCCGAGTTGCTCTATCCGCCGCTTGCAGTCCACACTCCTGGTTCCAGATGCAGCTCATCGGTATTTGTTCCAGATGTGGAGATAAGTATCCAGGGTGCCATCTTTTCCTCGCCCCTGATTGTCTTGCCCCGTTCCGACATTGATGTCATTTTGGGCATGGATTGGCTTGTCAAGTACAAGGCCAAGATTGATTGTCCGTCCAAGACCGTGTTGCTGACGCACGATTCAGGCGCAGAGATTTGGTACACTTGTGGCTCGACAGTGGGATCAGCACAGTTGTACGCTCTGAACGCTGGAGTTGCTCCATTGATCGAGGAGGTCAGAGTTGTTCGAGAGTTTCCAGATGTCTTCCCAGAGGAGTTGCCAGGTATTCCACCCGTGCGTGCTATCGAGTTCGTGATCGAGCTAGAACCTGGTACACAGCCGATATCTCGGCAGCCTTACAAGATGTGCCCGGAAGAGCTGATTGAGTTGAAAGAACAGCTGGTGAAGCTTGAGAAGGATGGGCTCATTCGTCCGAGCACTTCTCCTTGGGGTGCCCCATGTCTTTTTGTGAAGAAGAAAGATGGTACTAGTCGGTTGGTCCAGGACTACCGTGGTATCAACAAGAAGACAATTAAGAACAAGTACCCTTTGCCCAACATCAATGACCTATTTGAGCAATTGCATGGGGCAAAGGTGTTTTCAAAGCTTGATTTAAAGATGGGGTACCACCAGATTCGTGTCCGTGAGGAGGACATCCCCAAGACAGCCTTCCGCACTCGTTATGGACTGTACGAGTTTACGGTCATGACGTTTGGATTTTCTAACGCGCCTCCGACGTTCATGAGGGCCATGAACTATCTGTTCCAAGAGTGGCTAGATGTGTTCGTACTCCTCTACCTCGACGACATCCTTGTATTTTCCAAGTCAGAGGCTGAGCATGAGGAGCATCTCAGATTGGTGTTGCAGAAGTTGAGAGATCACCAGTTTTATGCCAAGTTCTCCAAGTGTGAGTTCTGGATGAATAAGGTCAACTTCCTTGGCCATGTCATTTCTTCAGAGGGCATTGCCGTTGACCCAGTCAGAGTCCGGACGATTCAAGATTGGACTCCGCCGAAAAATGTCAAGCAGCTGAGGAGTTTTCTTGGACTTGCCAGCTATTGCAGGTAGTTTGTCGAGAATTTCTCCAAGATAGCAAAGCCGATGACCGAGCTGTTGTGCAAGGGCAAGAAGTACGTTTGGTCACAGGCTTGCCAGGAAGCTTTTGATGAGTTGAAGCTAAGGCTGACCACAGCTCCGATCCTTACACCGCCAGACGAGTCACAGCCGTTTCAAGTTTTCTGTGACGCCTCGTTGAATGGCCTTGGAGGAGTGTTGATGCAGGGAAAGAATATTGTGGCTTACACCTCCAGACAGTTGAAGCAGGCTGAGAGGAATTATCCGACCCACGATCTTGAGCTGGCTGCAGTGATTCATGCGTTGGTTACTTGGCGACACCTCCTCTTAGGGAGGAAGGTTGATGTGTTCACCGATCACAAAAGCTTAAAGTACTTGTTCACGCAGCCTAACCTAAACTTGAGGCAAAGGAGATGGCTCGAGACTATTACTGAGTACTCCATGGATATTCAGTATACGCCGGGCAAGGCGAATGTCATAGCCGATGCGTTGAGCCGCAAGGGTGATTGCAACAGTGTCCAGGTGCAGAAGATACACCCTGATTTGTGTGAGGCATTTCGAAGGCTCAATCTCGAGCTAGTTCCAGCAGGCTATCTAGCCAACCTTGTGGTAGATCCCACTATCCGCGAGAAGGTTCATGAAGCTCAGTCTGGTAGCTTGATGATTCAGAAAGTGAAACAGGGTATTGCCGCCTCAGTTCCGAAGTACGGTTGCTTTTCAGTGCATAACGACGACACCGTGATGTTCGAGGAGAGAGTTGTTGTTCCCAAAGAAGGAGGTTTCAGAGAGGTCATTTTGAAAGAAGCCCATGACTCAAAGCTGTCTATCCACCCTGGTAGCACCAAGATGTATCAGGACCTCAAGCAGAACTTTTGGTGGACTCGTATGAAGCAGGATGTTGCCCATTTTGTCTCCCAGTGTGATGTGTGCAGGAGAGTGAAAGCACAGCACCAGAAGCCTGCAGGGCTACTTCAACCAATTGAAATTCCAGAGTGGAAATGGGATCACATTGAGATGGATTTCATCACAGGTTTTCCTCTGTCGCAGAAGAAGAACAATGCCATCTTTGTCGTCATTGACAATCTCTCCAAAGTTGCCCACTTCTTCCAAGTGAAGGACTCCATTTCAGCAGCTCAGTTGGAAGATTTGTACACCGCAAGAGTTGTGTCTTTGCATGGCATTCCCAAGAAGATCAGTTCAGATAGAGGCAGCCTATTCACCTCTAAGTTCTGGCAGGCCTTTCAAAAGGCGATTGGTACGACAGTGTTGTTCAGTACCGCGTATCACCCTCAGACCAGTGGGCAGGTTGAGCGTGTGAATCAAATCCTCGAGGACATGCTTCGGGCATGTGTCATCTCGTTTGGCATGAAGTGGGAAGAGTGCTTGCCGTATGCTGAGTTCTCTTACAACAACAGCTATCAAGCAAGTCTGCAAGCAGCGCCGTTTGAAGTCTTGTATGGCTGCAAGTGCAGGACACCTTTGAACTGGTCCGAGACGGGTGAGAGGCAGCTGTTCGGTCCAGATGTGATACAAGAGGCAGAGGACAGAGTGAAGATTGTCCGGGAAAACCTAAAGGCAGCACAGTCTAGGCAGAAGGCCTATTATGACAAGAAGCACCGTGGTGTTGACTTCAAAGTTGGTGACTTCGCATACCTCAAAGTGTCTCCACTTCGGGGCACTGACCGCTTTGGGATCAAAAGCAAGTTGGCTCCCAGGTTCGTTGGTCCGTTCCGCATCCTAGAGACTCGGGGACCTCTTGCGTTCCGCCTCGAGCTTCCAGACAGCTTGGCTATGGTGCATGATGTGTTCCACCTATCTCAGTTGAAGAAGTGTTTCAAGCAGCCAGAGCAGGCAATGGACTTGGGCGAGATCCAGCTCAGTGCGGATCTTTCTTACTCAGAGCGTCCAGTCCGTGTTCTTGACTCGTCCGAGCGCAAGACTCGCAACAAGACCGTCAAGTTCCTCAAGGTGCAATGGGCACACCACTCGGAAAAGGAAGCAACGTGGGAGCGTGAAGATCATCTCCGTTCTGAGTATCCCGAGCTTTTTCTTGCTTAGATCTCGGGACGAGATCCTGTGTTGGTAGGGGAGAGCTGTAACAGCCCACATGTAATAAGCTATCAAACACCATGTAATTTACTTTCTCTGTTGGACTTGTAACTTGGCATGGTGGATGTGTATGTCATTTCATGTGGTGATTTTAATTGGCATTGAGATTGAAGTCATGTTGGGTTGTTTTCCTTTGCATCCAAAGTGGTTCAAGAAGGGCATTGGAGTAATTTTCCTTGTTGCATGCTCACCCCTCTTGACCCCAATTTTGGCCTAGCCATTTCTTTTGCCTTTGCAAGGGTTTTAAAATCCTCAAGGTATTTTTGACTTCATCAAAAACAGAAGCTCTAGTTCAAAGTGAATTTGAAATTCAAAATGAGCTCACACTTTTGTTGTTGCCAAAAATACCCAAACCATTTTTAGAAATTGAGGATTAATGCAAGGATAATTCTACATATTTTTATGTGATTTTTCCACTTGTATTTAATCCAGAATAACCCTATTCCTTTTTCTGTTTATTGTAAATGGAAAAAGGGATCCAGCAGGCCTCTTCTCTCTTCTGCTCCAAGTCTTGCTGGAGGCCCAGCCCAGCAACCGCAGCGCCGCAGCCCACTTGGAAGTCCATCCAGCGAAGCGGTACGCGGGATCTTTCCTGGCCGTCCGATCTTGATCGCTCATCCCTCCGTCGTCGCCTTTCCACGCTGGAGAGGTCCCCGCCGGAGTCCCTCTCACAGCCGGCCGGGGCGTCGACGTCGATGACGGCCAGCGTGGCTGGGGGCATCCCCCCTTTATAAGCCGGCCCCGAGCGCGTCCAGGAACCCTAGGAGCCCCTTTCCTCCCTCCAATTTCCGCCGCCGCCGCCGGGTTCGTTCTCCAGGACCCCCCCTGTTCCGCCGGAGTCGAGTTCAATTCGCCGGCGTCTTCGCGTGTTCGTGACCGCGCAGGCTTTCTTGTCCGTCTCCAGCGACTCACCGTTCCGTTCCCGTCGTGCAGGAGGAGCGGGACATCGCGAATCGGACCCGTAGCGTTGCACACCTCCGCCGCGGAGTCATCTTCCCCGACGAAGGTGCCGTGGACTGCTTCTGTTCGAGAAGTGCGCGTCGTCTTCAAGCTTCCCGAGGTGAGCCTCTGGTGCCGCCCCATCCCTTGAGAGTGTGCGAGCAGCGTGGTCGTCGTGTCTCGTAGTTGTCGGCCGCCGTGCCACGGACCCCGGCCATGTCGGGTGCTCACCGTGGTCGGGCGATGTCGAGGCGCGTGCGGACGTGCACTGAGCACGTCCAGGGCGTGCGTATAGCTGCAAGGAGTAGCCTTTTCGCGTGTTGGAGTTCGCGGGTCTCGGAGTCTGAAGAACGCGCACTGAAACTGGTCGCCGCTGCGACGTTCAGGCGACGTCTCGTCGCCGTCGTATGCTTAGGACCTCGATCTGGAGTAGGGATGCGAAGAGGGATATGCCAGCTCCGCGTTGCACATCAGGGTGTGGCCGTAGTCGACCTGTACGCGACGCTAGCCTCACCGGTTTGTCGCTGGAGTGGAGCGGGGTCAGGATCTTCAGGCTGCGCCGCCGCGGCTCTGAACCCGTGCAGTTTACGGTGCGGGCAGAGGAGGAGCTCGAGCCTGGAGTGCTCAGAGGCGTAGTGGGGACCCCCCTCTCGCGTTTACCCTTGGTGGCACGGCCGGAGTTGGTCGGAGCTCGACGCTAGGGTCGCCGGAGTAGCCAGGTCTGCGGGACACTGACGGCTGTTGTCGGGTTCAGTTAACGGGCAAGGTAAGTGTTACCTTTGTTTTAGCCCTTTGAGGTTCAGAACTCACAGCGTAGCGCAGTGGTAGCGAGGCGTGAGAGGCACCGGGGAGGCGCGGGTTCGAGTCCCGCATGGAGCACTTGCCCCCCCTTTTTTGAGTTTAACTCAGAGGCTGACAGCTGGGGCCCTCACGTCAGTGAGTGGGCAGCCCAGTGGCCAGCAGGCCGAGTCCAGCCAGGACGGGGAATGGAGTTGGGCCCCGAGCGCCCGAGGTTGGCCCATGCGGCCAAGTCCTCTCCTTTTTCTTTTTTTTATTTTATTTTCTTTTCTGTTTAAATTCAAATTTGAATTTGCATCCAAATTCAAATCTGATTTGAGCAACTTTTGCATTTAGGGGCATGCCTTATATGATTTTGGGGTAGCTTGAGCTACTGATCAACATGGTGAGGTCCACTTTTGCATCTGACCCCTTCTAAGAATTGAAGTGTGGCCATTTTGCAAATAAGCCCATTTCTTTTCTTTGTTTTTGCCAAGTGGTTCAAAATTTATATTTCCCATGCCATATATGGTTTTTGGGTAGTTTTGTGCAGGGAGTTGCATGGTGATGATGATTTCATCATCTGAACCTTTTTCTTCAAAATTCATGTGGTGCAATTTTGCACTCAGCCCCGTGAACTTCAGTTGAATTTGCAACTGCCCTTGCAAATTCAAATGGAGACACATCATATATGTTTTTGGGGTACCTTTCTTCAATGTTTTCAATGGTGAATTTCAAATGGTGTTTTGTGCAACTCATGAGTTCAGGTGTGTTCACCTAATCCAGAGGCATTCAGATCTTTCTGCCTGCAACATTTCAACTTCAGTGCATTTGAAATGTTGATCATCTGATCTTTTCAATCTTGTTCCATGTCATCTTCTTTTTCAATTCATCCCCTAACATATTGTCATATGCAATGTGGCTGGCTTCCAACTTTTGCTGCACCTTCCTGTGTGTCAAGTTCACCGACACTACTCCGTCTCCGGAATCGTTGTTTACTTTCGTGTTATTTAAATTCTTGCATTTGTTTTGTTGATCATGTCATGCTTTCATGCTACGTACACTTGAATTAAGGATTAGACCAAAGCCATTACAATGTAAAATAAAATGCATGTGATAGTGATGACTTGTCGTCATCACCTTCATTTAAATTTGACTAGACAGGGTCATACCATGTAAATAAAACTTGAACATGCCATCCTTGTTTGAGTGTGCATCAGTTGCTTACTTGTGTGTTTTCCTTGGCGGTATCTTTACGTTAGCACCCGAGACTGACGAGGAGACTTACGTGGAGCTGTCCGACACCGAGCCCGAGGGTACCGTGAGTGCTGCTTCGACTACCTTACCAGGCAAGGGGGAGATCTGTGTCATTACTTTATAACTTTCTGCTCATGCCTAGCTGTAGATCTAGAACGTTGTGGCTTGATCCTATCTACCTTATATGCCATGTTTAAACCATACAGCCATGATCCCCACATCCCAGCAAACCATTGTACTGCTAAGTTACCGCTGCTCAGCCATTGCTTAGTATGGATAGAAAACTTGCTTCTTACCCTTTATATTTTGGTTGGGATATCATGCTATAAAAGAAGTTGGTTGATATTTATTATTGTTAAATGATGTTAATTTATATTCGACGAAAGGTGGAAGGCTGGAATATTCCCGTCTGGTGCTTTGTTCCATCTGAGTCACCTAGGACCCGAGTTCCGGGTATTGTGTTTCTTGACGAGCGTGCCTAATCGTGTGTGGGGTTTTATGGGGCCCCCTTGTCTTACCTACCTTGCCTCGTACAGTCTAGTGGTGGCCCGAGCTGATTTACTTTTGCAATGTGTGTGTGCTGGTTGGATCCCCAGTTGTTTCCAAACCAAACCAGGGCCAGGAGGACATAGTTTCTTGGCTGGCCCAAATAGACCGGCTGAGGACCCGGTCTCATAAGAGAACTAACCGGTAATCCAAACCTGGAGTCATACGGTAGAGTCCGATTCGAGAGCGTGGCCAGATTTTAAGTTGGGTGTCGACTCACCGGGGGCCACCAGGATATGTGTGTTGTTAGATAGAGGGACTCTGACGTTCCGGAGTTTCAGGCGCTTACCTAGCCAAGTGGGAACCGGGCGTACATGCGACGTCTATAATGGACAGTTGGTACACCCCTGCAGGGTAAATCTTTTCGAAAAGCCGTGTCCGCGGTTATGGACTACTTGAGACCTACTCCTTGTTCATAGAATAACATCAATTATAATCATGCTATAAAACTTGGCAAACCGTGTGCGTGCCTTGGTTGTCTTTCTTCGTCCAGGGGGACCGAGAGAGAAACGAGGTTGTGTTATGTTTGCGTAAGTAGGTGGATAGCCGACCTATGACATGTTGTCAACGTAACTTCTTGGACCTCACCTCTATTCTGTTAGAACGAGTAGCCACTATATATGCTAGTACGGCTGCAACCTGCCCCTGTCTTTACCTTTCCTGTAGCGTTAGTTATTCCGTAATGATATGTTCTCACCCCCGTTTATATTTCTGTCTTTACCGCTTTGCCTGATCGGCCGCTGTAGTGGACTACTACCTCGACCCCAGCACCGGACGTTACTTCGTGGAGGTGCCCCCGGAGGATGACGACGAGTACGAGTACCTCGACCAGTAGGATCTTATAGTTGGGTTCAGACGTTCCCGTGGGTGGATATCTATGTGTATCCCTCTCTAGGGCAATTTGGATCTTGACCGTACTCGGTCCCTATTATGCTTCCGCTTGATGTATTGATGAGATGTACTCATGATGATGTTGTATTCTAGACAGTGGCGTTGTATGCCCTGCTCTATTTATCTATCTATATAAGTATTTCTATCTTATATAGTTATGCTTATATACCTGTTGTCGAGAATCCGGCAGCGACACGAGTGCGAGTGTCGTGCGTCGGTGGCGTTTGATGCGCTTCTAACTCCGACCGGACGCGAAAGCGAATAGTTAGAGTTAGTACCGCATCAGGGGCCTTACAAGAATCTCCACAATCTCAGGAACTGAGGCAGTGCAGTGCTGATACTGAGTCATCCATTCAAGCACCCAAGTATTGATGTCTTTTGGGTCCCCTGAGACATAGAGTGTGGCATAGAACTGAAGCACAAGTTCTTCATTCCAATGGATGCACTCGGAGCAGAACTGAAGCAGCTTGGCATGATACAAATCTTGCAGCACATTGTTGAAGCACGGGATGGCCTCCATATCCAAATGAGGAATATGTTTATGAGGAAAAACCTTTTGTGCCATGAAGAGGACTGAGGCATAATAGTTCTTCTGAGTAGCTGTCCAGAACCGCGGGAGCTTGCTGGGTGGAGGTGAATGATATGGATTTTGAATCCCAGCCTGAAAGAAGCTCATGGCGTTGAAGAATGCATCAGTGTTGAAGTTGGGACGAGCATCAGCTTCAAGATTTCTATAGAATGGTTTCATCTGCTTCGGGAACAGAGTAAGGGTTGAGGCAGTCTCCTGATGAGCAGGTGAGGCTGAAGCAGAGGGTGGCGTTTGAGGAGAAGCATGGTCTTTAGCATGCGACTCAGGCACTGGTTTTGGCAAAGTTGCAGGTGCTGAGGGAGATGTAACTTGTCTATCCTCAGTGCGATCCGGTGCAGCTTCAGTATCACCATTGGTGTTGTGCTCGGCTTCATCTTCAGCTGCGGGATGATCAGTCTCAGGTTCAACAGTTGTCGTTGCCGCAGCATCAGTATCAGCAGCAGAATCAGGGGGGGGGTGCACTCATGGCTTCAGGGTCATCAGCATCAGAGGCTGAGGACGATGCACCAACAGATTCTTCAGACCTGAAAGAGGTATCAGGAAGTACTTCAGTTACAGTGGGGGAGTGAGGCTCTGGGGAGAATATTGTATGTGTGGGGGAGTTTGTCAGCCCATAGTCCTCATCATGGAAGCGAGGAGTACCATGATCCATAATGTCAACATCCATGTCTTCAATCTCAGTGATAATCGGTGGAGGTGGGTACTGAGGTGTTGGAACAATGGGTGTTGCAGCAGTTGGTGGAGTGAAGACCAGCAGCAGGAGAGTGAACAATGGTATCAGCGGCCCTAGATGCCAGGGGAGCTGAGGAGAGTGGTGTAGCATCAATTGGGTCCTCAACAGTGGGCTTCTTTGCAGCAGGTGGAGTTGACGGTTGAGCCTCGGGCAGGCGCTTGAGGCCTTTAGGGGCTGAGGAAGCAGGGGGTGCTGAGGCAGTGGGCTGTCGAAGCTTCATCAAGTTAGCCATCTGCTTAGACATCCGCTCCTTGGATTTGCCGATGTAGGCACGGTTGGCGGCATATTCAGTGTTGAGGCGTTGAACTTCACACTGATGCTCTATGAACTCCTGAGGAGTAATATCAGTAACAGGTTTCTTTTTAAAGTCACTGAGGACTTTCTTCAGTTGAGCCTTCAACTGTTTCTGAAGATCACGTTGATGAATCTCATTGATGAGGAACTGTTGAACATAGAACTTGATATCTTTAGGAATGTCCAAATCATCAAGAGGAGTATCAGGCTTGACAAACCAGATTTCAATGTATTCCAAGATCTTCTTGGGATCAAGGAGAAGCGGGATTTCAGACCCAGTTGCTTCAGCTTTGCGTCTAGCTGCAACATGCACATATTCAATCTTGCCTTCTTCAGTGGCGACGAAGCCGGCTAAATCTTCAAATTCATCTTCATCATCAGATCTCTGAGGAGTATGATGAATGGTGCCACGCATAGCAGTTTTCTTTGGTGAGGGCCGGGGGCCGCGTTGAAGAATAGTTTTGGTCTTCAGCTGCGGCTGAGGCAATGTGGTTGAGGCCTCAGGAGCAATGCCAGATTCATCAGTTCGAATCCTTGAAGCGGGGGCAGCACCGTCCGTGCGTTGACATGAGGAACCTGGAGCTTGAGGCTGAGCTGAGGATTTCTTTGAAGGCTTGATGCCAGAAGCCTTTTTGCGATGCTGTGCTTGAGGTTGTGGCTTCGGCTGAGGCTTCGGCTGAGGCCGAATCTGTACTGAGGCAGCCAGGTCACTGGCCAGATCACGGGCGAGATGTGCCGTTCGCTTGAGATAGCGCTGATAAGCATCAGGGAAGTCATCGCGAGTCCTCAGGGTTGTAGGATCAGGAATAACACCCGCTGCAGGAGGAGGACGAGCCTTGATGCTCAAGGTCTTCAGTGGTGGATTGACAGCGAATGATTCCTCATGCTCAGGATTGATCCATTCATATGCAGCCCATCGTTTAGCCCATTCCCGCGTGATTTTCTGAACCCTTTTCTTGCGGTCATTTGCAGTTTCATGTTCGGGAGTCTTCAGCTTCTCATAGAGCCCAGGAGGCAGGTCTTTAGCAGTATCAGTGAGCTTACGCCTCGGAGCCATTTTCTTCAGTGGTGGAGACTGAGGAATGGTATGTTCAAGCTGAGCTGCAAATGAAGTGAGACTATGAGAACCATACGATTCCTCAGCAAACATGTACATGTGACAGAATTAGGTTGCGAGGGAAGTGGGGTACGGCTATATGCGTTCATGAGGAATAGGCTGAGGAAAGTAAAATAATGAGGCTTAGGTATAGGTCTCAGAAGGCAAGTAATACTGTTGAGGATTGTAGTGGCATGAGGAAACGGGAAGTTTTCTTGAAGACACAACAGTACTGAGGAATAAAAAACTGATGAATAAGCGTACCAGAACTAAGGCAAATGCTGAGGAACCATGAGTCAGTCTTCCCCAGCGACGGCGAACTCTGGCGACAATAGCACGAGAACTTGAGGAGCTCAAGGGCGGCGACGCGAGAGGGAGAGGAGAGGTGGGGGGAAAATGACCGTGGGGTGGATGGCTATTTATAGAGGGGTGAAAGCTGAGGGGTTGCGAAATTTGTGGACAAGATTTCCCCTGATGGTTGGGATCCTCAGTGGTTATCATAATGGTGGATAAGCACGACGAGCGGTAAAATCGCAACAAATTGAAGAAAATCGTAACTGATAATCCTCAATTTTGGGAACTTGAGGACAAAGGCTGAGGATTAAGACAAATGGTCTCAGGCTGAGGATGAAGACAAATGGTCTCAGGATGAGGAATACATGATTTCCAGATGAACGCATATGAGATAGAAAGAATGGATAACTGAGCACAGAGGGACGGGTCCGATCACGTTCACCTAGATGAAGAAGAAAATGCTGAAGAACAATAACTATAGGTGAACGCTGTTGAGGACAAACACGGTAATCATCAGCGATGAAGACTTCAACTGAGGAAACTAAGGAACAACAGATCCTGAGGAATTTGGGCGGTGGCGCTACCCATATTATAGGGAATGAGACACTTGATACCATACACTTGTCGTATGGATCTTGAGTCAATTCCACGTTAATTTCTTCACACTTAGCAAGGTAGTTCCTCATGATTTGAGGAGTACGACGCATTGTGTGTTGTACATCAGGATTCTTCAATATTGTTTAAGCGTTAGGATGTGTGTCTATTCACTGGACGTTTGAGGAATCTAAGATATTTAGCTCACACCTCAGAGTGCTAAATCGCTTCTCATCCAAAGGTTTGGTGAATATATCAGCAAGTTGGTCTTCAGTCTTCACGTGGCTGATGACGATGTCTTCCTTGAATACCTGATCCCGAAGAAAGTGATACTGAATCTCAATGTGCTTCGTCCTCGAGTGATGTACTGGGTTCTGAGAGATCTTGATGGCGCTCTCATTGTCACATAGTAGTGGTAATTTCTTCAGGTTGATGCCGTAGTCCTTCAGATTTTGCTTCATCCAAAGAAGCTATGAGCAACTGGCACCGGCAGCAATGTATTCACCTTTAGCAGTGGAGAGGGAGACGCAGTTCTGCTTCTTCGATGACCAGCACACCAGAGAACGTCCGAGGAAATGACATGTTCCTGAGGTAGACTTCCAATCCACTCGATCTCCAGCATAATCTGAGTCTGAGTACCCAACGAGATCCAGATGTGTGCCTTTTGGATACCATAAGCCTAGCGATGGGGTGTGAGCCAAATATCGAAGAATTCGTTTCACCACTTGGTGATGCGATTCCTTAGGTGCCGCTTGGAATCGGGCACACATGCAAACGCTCAACATTATATCAGGCCTAGATGCACATAGATATAGCAGAGAACCTATCATGGAACGGTATACCTTTTGATCGTAGTCCTTGCCACTTTCATCAGGGCCTAGTTGCCCATTTGTAGGCATCGGGGTCTTGATACCCTTACAGTCTTGCATCCAGAATTTCTTCAGGCACTCCTTGAGGTAATTCTCCTGAGAGATGAAGATTCCGTTGCGTTGTTGACGAATTTGAAGCCCTAAGAAGAACTTCAGTTCACCCATCATGGACATCTGGTACTGTTCACTCATCAAGAATGCAAATTCTTCACTGTATTTCTTGTTAGTGCATCCAAATATGATGTCATCAACATAGATTTCACATATGAATAATGCATCATCATATTGTTTTGTGAAAAGAGTTGGATCGAGGGAACCAAATTTGAAGCACTGGCTGATGAGGAATTCCCTTAGTGTGTCATACCAAGCCCGAGGGGCTTGCTTCAGTCCATAGAGGTCTTTCTTCAATCTGTACACCATATCAGGTTTCTTTGCGTCTTCAAAGCTTGGGGGTTGAGCAACATATACTTCTTCCTCGATATTACCATTGAGGAAAGAACTTTTCACATCCATTTGATATAACTTGATATTATGATGGTTAGCAAATGAAAGCATAATACGAATAGACTCAAGTCTAGCAACAGGAGCGAAGGTTTCTCCGAAGTCGATCCCCTTGACTTGTGTATATCCTTGTGCTATGAGACACGCTTTGTTTCTGATGACTTGTCCATCTTCATCGAGTTTGTTGCGGTAGATCCACTTCGTGCCGATGACATTGTGAACTCGAGGATCAGGACGTTTGACTAATTCCCAAACATCATTCAGTTTGAACTGAAGAAGTTCGTCTTGCATCGCCTGAATCCATTCCGCTTCTCGGAATGCCTTGGTGACTTTGGTGGGCTCTGAAATTGATACAAACGAGAAATTCCCACAAAATTTAGCTATACGATTAGCTCTTGCACGAGTGAGAGGACCTGGTAGATTGACGTCAGCGAGGATTCTGTCCACTTGAACTTCATTCGCCATGCGAGGAAGATGAGGAAGATGATCTTGAGGCGCATCTTCGTCACTGCTATCAGATTCATTTGCATCTGCTTCAGGTGCTTCAGGGGTATCAGGAGCCTCAGGATCAGGATCGTCATCAGGATTTGGATGTTCTTCAAGAGCAGGAGGTATGTGTGTTTCTTCAGGATGATCCACAGGAATGATATCACCAGCACCCATCTTCTTGATCTGTTCTTCAGGTGGAGCTTCATCTAAATCATGTGGCAGGTGCTCTCTTTGGGAGCCGTCAGATTCATCAAACCGCACGTCTACAGTTTCAACAATTTTATGATGATTTTTGTTGAAGACTCTGTAGGTGTGCGATTCGAGGCCATAGCCAATCATGAAGCCTTCATAGGCTTTAGGCTCAAATTTAGATTGATGATGAGGCTCACGGATCCAACAAGGTGCGCCGAAGACCTTGAAGTAACTCACATTGGTTTTCTTACCAACCATTAGCTCGTATGAAGTTTTCTTGAGGAAGTTATGAAGATACACCCGATTGACGATTTGGCAGGCAGTGTTGATTGCTTCAGCCCACCACATGAGAGGTGTGTTGTATTCAGCAAGCATCGTTCGAGCCATCTCGATGAGGGTTCGGTTCTTCCTTTCAATGACTCCATTTTGCTGAGGAGTGTATAGAGCCGAGAACTCATGAGTGATGCCCATCTCATCGAGGAATTCCTTTACGCCAGAGTTCTTGAATTCGGTGCCATTGTCGCTTCGAATGTGCTTGATATTTAGGCTGTAGTTGTTCATGTCGCGCTTGGCGAAGCGTTTGAAGACAACTTGGGTTTCTGACTTAAAAGTGTGGAAATGCACCCAAGTGTAACGTGAGAAATCATCAACAATAACAATACCATAGCAATTTCCTCCGAAGATTGAGTACTTAGGAGGACCGAAGAGGTCCATATGAATAAGCTCAAGAGGACGAGTAGTAGTCATGATGGTATTGGCAGGATGCTTGGCCTTGGTCATCTTTCCAGCTTAGCAACCACCACACAGCCGGTCCTTTGAGAATCTGATTTCCTCAATCCCGAGGACATGTTTCTTTAGCACCAGCTTCTGGAGATTCCTCATTCCAGCGTGGCAGAGTCTTCGATGCCATAGCCAGCACTCTAAAGCTCGATCCATGAGGCATGTAGCGACCTGAGCACCTTCAGAGAAATCTACAATATACAGATCACCTTTCCTAACTCCACTGAAGACAATGGAGTTATCGCTAACCATATAGACAACACAAACATATTTTCCGAAGAGAACAACGAGATCAAGATCACATAGCATAGATACAGACATCAAGTTGTATCCAAGGGATTCAACAAGCATGACTTTATCAATGTGTTGTTCTCGAGAGATAGCAACTCTGCCGAGACCCAATACCTTACTTTTACCTTTATCGGCGAAGGTGACGGTTTTCTTTGAAGAAGGACTCAAGGATGATTCCATAAGAAGGCTTCTGTCACCAGTCATGTGATTTGTGCATCCACTGTCCATCACCCATTCAGTCTTTCCCTGCAATGGAATTAGTATCTCATATAGAAAGTTATGAGCTAGTCTCAGTTTGAGGATTTTATGGTTCTTCAGAATTAATTCCTCAGGACGTTCCTCGGGATTGATTCTATGAAACCAAACAATATAAGTATCCTTCAACTGACTCAAATGATGTTGTCCTGGGCATATGATCTGCTAAATTTATGATTACCTCAGGACATGTCCCTACAAAGATGATCAGTTCTTCTTTACCACCCACATCTTAATGGGTGGTTTTGAGGTATATGAGGACTGATGAGGGCGATGAGACCTATTGGGACGTGAGATGGTGGTATCAAGGTAAACAAATGAATAATCATTCTTATGAGGAGCTTCCCTGTGAACAAAATGGTTAGCTGATACATGATGATAACCGTTTCCATTTGAGGTATCGTCCTCAGATGATACCATCAGCTCATTTGCATCTGCATTCACAGGAAGGTTAGTGATGAGGTCCTTCTGAACCCAGATCTGCTTGACTGGAGGACCGTTCCTGCAGTTAGTTCCGATGTATCTGGCGAATACCTCACCATTAACATCCTTAAACAGTTTATAGTTTGAGTCAAAAGACTCACTCACTACATCTGAGGAAACAACATCATAACCAGATAAAGTATAGGGATCAGGAGGAGGCATCTTTGCCCGAACCCAAGTGGTCTCTGGATATTGTTCAGGTTTCCAGTAAGACCCATCAGGGTTGAGTTTCCGAGTGAATGCGACACCTTCTTTCCTTGGGTTACTGTTGAGGATCTGTTTCTTGAGGATGTCACAAAGAATCTGATGTCCTTTCAGACTCTTGAACATACCGGTTTCCAGTAGACTCTTCAACCTAGAATTTTCTTCAATAATGTCTATGGTATCCTCAGATGAGGGGTTAGATACCACAGAAGCAATAGAAATAACAGAGTCTGAAGACATTGAAGAACTAGGCACAGAGGTAATACGGTCATGTTCACTGCATTTTAAATAGGGAGGATTAAATCCTTCTTGTGGCATGATGATCTGTTGGGAGAGGAGTGAATCATTTTCATTCCTCAGATCGTCATGAGACATCCTCACGTGTTCAAGTTCTTGCTTCCTCATGAGGAACTCATGAGCCAGCTTCTCATGATCGGTGAGGAGTGCCTCATGACGACTGAACAAGTCATCAAACTTTGACTGAAGAATTTTTGATTCGTCAGTCAATTTTTGAGTCTTCGTCATTTCCTCAACCAACATATCATCACTCTTGTTTAGTGAGATCTGAATCTTTTCAAGTGCACGTTGTTGCTTAGATGCAAGTTTAGTAAGTTTAGCATAGTTTTCATCAGGTTCTTCATCAGAGGGATCATCCGATGATGAGTAAGTAGATACCTTGGAGAACTTGGCCATGAAGAAGAAGGCAGGGGTTGTGTCTTCAGCTTCATCATCAACATGTGATGGATCAGATTCCTCAGTGCTGAAGATTGATTTGGAGACAAGCGACATGGCAAGAGCCAGACCCGCCACACCCTCAGATTCTTCAGATTCTTCTTCCTCAGCATCAGGGTCGGAACCAGATTCTTCAGAGTCCAATTCTTTGCCGAGATATGCGCGAGCCTTACGGGAGTTGCTATTCCTTTATCCAGCAGACTTTGAGGATCTTGAGGATTTCTTCTTTGTCTTTTCATCGGAACTGTCGTCTTTCCCTTTCTTCTTCTTCTTCTTCTTCTTCTTCAGTCTAGCTTCCTTTTCCCATAGAGGACACTCAGCGATGTAATGCCCAGGTTTCTTGCACTTGTGGTAGACTCTCTTTCTTGTTTCAACAGAGTCATCATCTTTGTTTTTTCTTGAGGAAGATCTTGAGGAATTTCCGAAGCGATTATTCTTCGGGAATCTTTGGAAATTTCTGGTGAGGAGAGCAAGTTCCCGGCTGAGGGTTTCAGGATCATCAGTATCAGCCTCAGATTCTTCATCAGAGGACACTCTTCGTGCTCTAGCTTTTAGCGCGCGGACTTTAGGCGTGGAGCTGTACAAGTCTCGTTTTTCAGAGAGCTTCAGTTCATGAGCATTGAGGCGCTCGAGAATGTCAGCTAGATCCAGAGTCTTGAAGTCAGGCCTTTCTTGAATCATCAGCGATAGGAACTCAAATGAGTCATCCAGTGACCTCTGTAGTTTCTTCACCACCTCATGATCTGTGATATCAGCGGCACCCAGTGCTTGAAGTTCATTGGATATGTCAGTGAGTCTGTCAAAGGTTTGCTGCACGTGCTCGTTGTCTAGCCTCTTGAACCTGTTGAAGAGACCGCGGAGTGTATCAACTCGTGAGTCTCGTTGAGCAGAGACTCCTTCATTGACTTTTGACAATCTTGTCCATATCTTCTTTGCAGTATCCAGACCACCGATACGGTTGAATAGAGCCTTGTTGAGATGACCACTAATGATGCTTCGAGCTTTTGCATCAAGCTGCCAGTTCTTCTTGAAAACTTCAGGAGCAGTCATCAGAGTTGCTTCAGGAATTCCTTGAACAACAATATCCCACAGATCCTTGTCAATGGCTTCAAGATGCATCCTCATCTTGTTCTTCCAGTATGGGTAGTCTGTCCCGTCGAAGATGGAGCAGTTTGAGGCAACGCTCATTGTACCTGAGGTCGACATAACTAAAACTCCAGGTGGTTAAACCGAATCACACAGAACAAGGGAGTACCTTGCTCTGATACCAATTGAAAGTGCAATATATCGACCAGAGGGGGGGGGGTGAATGGGCGATTTTCAAATATCTCGAGGAATTTCTATTTCCTTAGGACTAAGGCAATACGAAATTGAGGATGTTGAAACCAGATGAAGAACAAATGAAGTACAAAAGCAATGACATGAATGGAAAACAACCTATTGCACGGCTAAGGTAAGATCGAAGCACGAACTGAGGAATCAGTGCAGAGTGAACTCAGAGAGTAAAGCATCAGGATAAGTCATCAGTGCATAAATGTAATAATTGAGGTTGAAGAAATAGCACCAGGGCACTGAAGACGAAGACTTGATGAACCAGTTTGAGTTGCTGTGACAACTCTACGTCTGGTTGGAGAGGCTGAGATTGAACTCAGAAGACATAGTCTTCACCTTATTCTCCTTGAACTAAAGTCCTCAGACTCCGTCCAATAACTCAGGTGAGTCTTCAAGGTAGACTCCCGAAACCTTCACAGACTCAGTCACTCTGGGAAGTCACAATTGCATCTTGACTTCCTCAGACTGAAGACTTCTACACCGGCTGGAAGATCACAGCCTGTAAGAGTAAAAAGCTTCGGATCACTCGAACCGACTTCCTCAGAAATGCTCAACTACTCAGGCTGGTGGTTTTCCTCACATAGGTTCTTCAGTGTCTTCAATGAGGTGAGTTTCTCTCAAATGACAAGTGTCAGTTTTTCTCTCGGAGCAGCCAACCCACAAATGGGGATGGGGGTGGCTATTTATAGCCGCGGAGCAACCCCAGGTGAAAGGACATAAATGCCCATGCACGCAATTACTCTCGTGCCCTCGGATATGACCGTTGCTAGACAAGTTCTAGCCTCTCACCACGCAACACGTGGCACGGTCAAACTATTCTCTCTCCTCAAAATCTTCAGAAGAATCGCACCGGCGATCTCTAGACTCCTCAACCAAAGTTAGTTACCTCAGTGTCCTGAAGAACAACGTCTCAGACACCCGAGGACTGAACTTCTACTGCAGGAGATTTCTTCAGGGTTTTCTTCAGGATTTTTAATTGAGCATTTCCTCAGAAATACATAACTCATTTTCCTCAACCCCTCCAACAGTGTGGTGTTTTCCTACGACTCAAGAAGTATAAAAAGTCTTAGCGAAGACTACGCTTCTACTTCGTCTTCAGCGCGAACGTCCTCAGGAGTATAGCTTCAGCTTCAGCCGAACGCTTCAGGATCTGGTACTGCTTCAGCTTCAGCAGAATGCTTCAGGACCCTGATTCCTCAGGATTTTGCACAACTTCAGTCTTCAGGAAACACACCGATTTCTCCTTTGTTACTCAACATTTTTGGGGGTCGACAACGGTGGTTAACCTCATCCTCAGGGATTGTTTCCTGTGTATACTCACAAACACATCAGTCCCTTAACCGTTTTGTCATCAAATACTCAAAAACCTCAAAGGGGGCACTAGATGCACTTACACATCCTAAGTGTCAACTTTCTTGCTTACGCTCATCCATTGCATGAGTGCTCAAAATTTCAAAAAGGAGTGGATCATTTTTGCTTCTACCTGGCTTGTGGTCTGGGATGATTCAAGATAAGATTCCAAAGAAGACCAAGTGTATAACTTTAGTAGATTGAGTTCTCAACACAAAAATACTTTTTCTTATATATCCCTATCCCCTTTCTTGCACGCAAACACCATTTGGAGACATTCGAGTCACGGACAGCGAGAGCTCTTGCACCTTTATGTTCTTATGTTGCTTATTGCAATGCTAAATATAGACTCTTGCCTATTATGACTTGAATTTAATTACATGCCTTGATTTCCTTACTTAAAAGTTCTTATATGGTTGTTAGCATGTCACCACAGAAATTATGCTTGTTATCATTTACATACTCGAGGACGAGTAGGAATTAAGCTTGGGGATGTTGATACGTCCAAAACGTATCTATAATTTCTGCTTGCTCCATGCCTCTTTTGTGTGATATTGCTATGATATTGATGAACTTCCATACACTTTTGATCATATTTGGACTAACCTATTAACTCAGTGCACCCCAGTGCCAGTTCCTGTTTTCTGTTGTTTTTCTATTTCAGGTTTCCCCCATATTAAAAGTGCTCCAAAAATTAAGGAAAAATCCAATAAAAAATCAGAGCAGAAGAAGCTTCGGGAATCACCGAGGGGGGGGGGCAGAGGGGACCCACCAGGGCCCCAGGCGCCCTCCCGGCGCGCCTTAGGGTGGGGCCGCGCCAGGGGGCCGCCTGGACCCCTGGTGGCCCCCCTGGCTGCCCCCCTTCGCCTATATATCCCCCGTGACGGGAACCCTTTTTCGCGATCTCTCTTCTGTTCCGCCACCGCCGCGCTTCCAAGATCGGGAGCACCAGAAGACCTCTTCCCGGCACCCTGCCGGAGGGAGGAATCACCTCCGGGAGCTTCTCCACCACCATGGATGCTTCCCGGATGAACCGTGAGTAGTCCACCTTGGACCATGGGTCTATGATCAGTAGCTATGTGATGTTCTCCTCCCCTCTTTGTTCTTGATGGATTAGACCTCGTGAGCTGCCCTGCATGATCGAGGCACATATGTAATCTTTCTGCTGTTGCTATGCTGAGTTTGCTAGGATCCGATGGATTATGAGACTATGTTAAGATTGTGTTTGAGTAATATATGTGATTATCCTCTTTTATATTTATGTTCTAGAGTAATTCTTGCATGTCCTCCGTTGCTGTTTATTGCTTTGGCCAAGTAGTAGGTAGTGACTCCAAGAGGGAGCGTTATGCTTGATTGTGGGTTCATGCCCCTGATGACTAGGTTGACTGATAGAAACATGAGTCTAGGGGATGTGCTGTTGTCACAAGGGGGAAACAACGGTGCTTGTACTTGCGGGTGCAAGGATTGTTTACTTTAAGCAAAGTTATTTAATGCAGTTGTCTGTTGCTTTGAGTTTACACTTTGGGTGGGATTCACAACTTAATAGCAGCGAGATGTTCTGGATAGATATCTCAAGGTGGATGATTAGTAGGTAGGTGCAGATGGATTTCGGTCTACTTGTCTTTGGCGTACCGCCCGTGCTTTTGAGCCTCTTCCTTTCTTTATAGCATAGTTAGCATTAGTTTGCGCACATAATCCTGTCAATTGCCCAGTCGTGATTTGTTTACCTCGCATGGCTATTTTATCGTCTTTTGGGAGAGAGACATCACTAGTGAACATCATAGGATCCCGGTCGATATTTCCAATACTGTTTACACCCGCTATCAATTTACTGCTTTATTTCCTTTTCCGTTGCTATCACTATCATTACTATCCCATGCGTTTTATCCTTTGTAAACAACAAGGCCGGAGGAATTGACTACTCCTCTGTACTCGTTGGGAAGCAAAGTTATTTGTTGTGTGTGCAGGTCCAGGTGAAGTAAGCAACCTTAGGTTGAGAACGGCACCATTGTTCACTTCACCACCTTCTTGTATCTGTTGGAGTCCTATTGGTTCGACATTCAACCTTAGAATCTTCGCTAAGGGAAACTTGCTGATGTCTACATCTCAACCTTCCACTTTGGGTAACCAACGAGGGGGCGTTAATTCGTACCATCAATTTCTAGTGGTGAAATCTGAGGTACCTGACATGAAGGTCAGTACGATTATGGAGTCTAAAGATGCTACATTATTTGAGGATATATTTACCATGAGAGATATGCAAAGCACTTCTAGACAGGAATCTGATGAGATTCCTGAACCCGCCATTCCGATGGAATATTATGAACGAACTCATGATGATAATCCTGTGGAGGAAGACGATGAAGCTCATATTAGGAGCAAGATATAGAGGACTGCAAAAGTCCTTTGGTGATGATTTCATTGTGTACCTGATGGATGATACTCCCACTTCTATTTCAGAAGCGTATGCATTACCGGATGCTGACTACTGGAAAGATGCGGTTCGTAGCGAGATGGATTCCATCTTGGCTAATGGAACATGGGAAATCACTGATCGTTCATATGGTTGCAAACCTGTGGGATGTAAGTTGGTGTTCAAAAAGAAGCTTAGGTCTGATGGCAGTATTGAAAAATACTCCCTCCGTTCCAAAATAACTGTCTCTTTGGAACGGAGGGAGTACAAGGTTAGGCTCGTGTCTAAGGGCTATACCCAGAAGCAAGGAGAAGAATTCTGTGATACTTACGCACATGTGGCCAGACTGACAACCATTCGAGTATTACTCTCGTTGGCTGCCTCGCATGGACTTCTCGTCCATCAAATGGACGTTAAGACGGCTTTCCTAAATGGAGAGCTAGACGAGGAAATCTACATGCAACAGCCAGATGGCTTTGTAGTAGATGGTCAGGAAGGAAAGGTGTGCAAGCTATTGAAATCTTTATATGGCCTGAAGCAAGCACCTAAGCAGTGGCATGAGAAGTTTGAAAAAACTTTGACATCTACTGGTTTCCTTTTAAGTGAAGCTGACAAATGTGTATATGATACGCGAGAGAGGATTGCTTCTCGCCCTTTGTTGGTTACCCCAAGTGGACGTTCAGATGCAGCGTAGCAACAAGTTTCCCTCGGTGAAGATACCGAGCTTGAGTATCGACCAGTAGGACTCCGGTGATGATAAGTAGGTGTCAGCGGCGCACCTGAAGCGGACCTGCACACAACACAATTAACTTTGCTGCCAACGAAGTTCAGAGAGGTTGTCAACCACTCCGGTCTTGTTGTCCATAGAGGATCAAAACACAGGATAATGATAATGATAGCAACTGAAAGTAAAAATAAATAAAGTAAATGAGCGTGAAAACAGTGATGAGAATATGGACTGGATCCCATGATGTTCAATAGTGATGTCTCTCTCCCAAAAGACGATAAGAATGCTATGCGAGGTAAACAAATTACAGAAGGACAATTGACAGGATTATAAACGCACCGCAATGCTAACTATGCTACAAAAGAAAGGAAGAGGCTCAAAAGCATGGGCAGTACGCCAAAATAAGTAGACCGAAATCCATCTGCATCTACTACTAATCATCCACCTTGAGATATCTATCCAGAACATCTCGCTGGTATTAAGTTGCGAGCCCCACCCAAAGTGTAAACCCAAAGCAATAGACAACTACATTAAAAAGAACTTTGCGTAAGGTAAACAATCCTTGTAACCGCGGTTACAAGCACCATTGTTTTCCCCCTTGTGGCCACAACACATCCCCTAGACTCATGTTTCTGTCACTCAAGCGTGTCATCAGGGAGCATGCACACACAATCGAGCATAACGTTCCCTCTTGGAGTCACTACCTAGCACTTGGCCAAAACAATAAATAGCAATGAAGAACATGCAAGAATTACTTCAAAACAAAAATACAAAAGATAAGAACCAATTATATTGATCTATCACAATCTGAACATAATCTCATAATCCATCAGATCCCATCAAACTCAGCATAGCAAAAGAAGAAAGAATTACATATGTGCCTCGATCATGTAGGGCAGGTCACGAGGTCTAAACCATGAAGAACAAAGAGGGGAGGAGAACATCACATAGCTACTGATCAAGGACCGATAGTCCAAGGTAGACTACTCACGACACATCCGGGAAGAATCCATGGTGGAGGAGAAGATTTCGAAGGTCGATCCTCCCTCTGGCAGGGTGCAGGAAAGGGTCTTGACGGTGCTCCCGATCTTGGAAACGCGGCGGTGGCGGAACAGAGGAGAATTTGCGAAATAGGGTTCTCTCTTCGGAGTTTCGCCGTGATGGAGAATAAATAGGCGAAGGGGACAGCCAGCGGGGCCACCAGGAGTCCAGGCGCCCCCCTGGTGGACGCCGTCTGTCCCCACTTGGGTGCTTCTGGAAGACTCCGTTGCGCTGATTTTTTATCCAATTTTTCCTGAATTTTTGGAGCACTTTTAATATGGGGGAAACCTGGAATAGAAAAACAGCAAAAAACAGGATCTGGCACTGGGGTGCACTGAGTTAGTAGGTTAGTCCAAATATGATCAAAATTTTATGAAAGTGTATCTATATCATAGCAATATCACACCAAAAATGCATGGAGCGAGCAGAAATTATCGATACGTTTGAGACGTATCAACATCCCCAAGCTTAATTCCTGCTCGTCCTCGAGTAGGTAAATGATAATAGGAAAAAATTCTGTGGTGACATGCTAGCAACCATATAAGGACTTTGAAAAGTAAAGCAATCAAGGTATGTAATTCAATTCAAGTCATAACATGCAAGAGTCTATATTAGCATTGAAATAACCAACATGAGAACATTAGGTGCAAGACCTCTCGCTGTCCGTGACTCGAATGTCTCCAAATGGTGTTTGCATGCAAGAAGGGGGATAAGGAATTCGAGAAAAAAGTATTTTTAGTTGAGAACTCATTCTACTAAAGTTTCACACTTGGTATTCTTTGGAACCTTATCTTGACTCGTCCCCAGACCACTAGGCAGGTACAAGTCAATTTGATCCACTCTTTTTCGATATTTTGAGCACTCATGCAATAGATGAGCATAAGCACGAAAGTTGACACTTAGGATGGAAAAGAGAGAAGTATGGTGGAGCAGGAAGTCAAGAAGGTGAGAAGGGCTCACATCAACGAGGACAATCATAGGCGAGAAGGCCAAATGATAGATATGATGTGATGAGTAGGGATTGCCATGCAACGTATGCACATAAGAGCTGAAAATCTCCCCAATGGAACTAGTGGGGGTGCATCTAACTTGCTCGCTCATGAAGACCTAGGGCTCTTTTGAGGAGGCTCATCCTTGGAATATGCAATCCAAGTCCTATAGTGTGAAGGTCCCCACATAGCTATATGCATGTATGATCATCTCTATGGAGTACAAGGATAATAGGGAGTACTAGTGTGGATCTTTCAAAAGGATAGTAGTGTTGCCCCTTTCTCTCTTTTTATTTTCTTTTTCTCCTTTTTCTATTTTTTGTATTTTTTTGGTGTCCTCAATGGATCTTTCTATTTAACTCTCATTTCTCCTCTTTGGGATTTTTTATTGTGTCCACTTTGGGATCTTTTCCTCACTTAAGGGCAACACTCTAATTTACAAGAGGGTATAGAAGATCTTTCACACTTTACAAGGTACTCAAATAAAAAAGAAGATGTAGCTATCATGATGTATGCAATGTATGCCGCTGCCAGTGTAGCAGGAACATGTATGACATGACGATCAAGTCATGAAGAGGTGGAAGTTGCATGGATCTCGGAAAGGCTATGGAAATGCCTTGATAGGTAGGTATGGTGGCTGTTTTGATGAAAGATATAGGGAGGTTTATGATGACAGAGCGTATCACGCCAAGGGTTTGGATGTACCGGCGAAGGTGGACGCCAACTCTCGAAGTGAGAAGGAGACAATGCATGGCACAAGAGAGGCTAGCAAATATGAGGACGTGGAAGTGTCAACTTTCAATACTCACATTAGTCCGAAGAACTCATGCACTTATTATCGGTAACTCTAAATCTAATGAGGAGGTTCACAAAGAGACAAGTACCCCGAGGAGGAGTGTATGGGGGTTTGGTTATCCTTGCGCATCCTCGACTCATGGTACGTGAGTGTACTCTGATATTCGACCCCTCAGAAGAGTAGTGATCCATCTAGTAGCTAGAGTTCTCAACTAGTTTTGTAGGCTTTTTAAAATAAACACGGATTGCTCAAAATACGACACCTATCACTAATAGGCTAGAGCTCTTTACCCCAAAAGTTCAAACATTACTCACATCAATACCTCAAAACTATTGCAAGTTACTACTAAAAATAAATAGCAACCTCAATTACCTACTTCTCAAAAACAAGACACAACTCAGTGCAACAACCAACTCTCTTAACAAGATAAACATGAAAAATAAAGAGAGTTCCATCAACAAATAAACAAAAGCCAAGGCTCTTGCTAAAGACAAACTAAAACTAAAACTAAACATGGCAGTAGATACGAAAAGATAAAGAACACACAACAACAAAAAGATAGGCATGAAGAATCCTTTGATGTGTTCTAGATTTTGAAAGTGGAGCGTGTTTCTCTTCCACACAAATTAATACGGGATCTAACTTTTTATGAACAGCAAGAAAAGCTAAGGAAAACTAAAAACAAAACCTAAGAGCGAGACGCTCCAAGCATAGAAGATAACGCATGAAGTAATAAAAATATAGTGAGACGAAGGACGAACTGATGATTGTTGATGGATAAGGGGATGCACGGGGGGCATCCCCAAGCTTAGACGCTTGAGTCTCCTTGAATATTTGTTGGGGATGCATGGGGGAATCCCCAAGCTTGAGCGCTTGACACTCCCGCATCTTCTTTCATCATATTCCATCGCACACTTTAAAACTCCCTTCATACACAACTCATCATAAGCTGATTAGAGAGGTTAGTACCCTTAATAAATAATTTTTCCCTACTGGATATAAAGATATTATTGAAGATCTACTATTTCTCAAGATTTCCAAAAGGTTTTTGCAAAGAAAAAGCAAGTTTAAAGTTTGCAAAAGTTAGGAGAGACAAAACATGGCAGAATCTGTGAAAAACAGGACAACATGTAGTAAAGAATTTTTTAGGGGCACTTATGAAACTCAAATCAAAAAACTCAGAACATATGAAAGTTCCGTGATTGTATAGAGCACTCTTTGTAAAAAAATCAGCTAAAAAAGAAGAACTGCTGATTTATTCTGATTTTTCCCGTCACGAGAACAGAATCTGTTTTCTGGACAACATGTCACAACTTTCACTTCCATTGTCATATGAGGCTATACTTGGCACAAATCTTGAAAAATAAAGATACAATGACGTTGCTACAGTAGTAATAATCATCAAGACCACTAAAAACAGAAGTAAAAGTATCTTGGGTTGCCACCCAACAAGCGCATTCTTTTACGCCTTTAAGCTAGGCATGAAGATTTTAAAAGATGCTCTCACATGAGAATAAGAGTTGAAGTAAAAGAGAGCATCAAGAAGCAAATATGAAAAAAAATTAAGCCTAACCCACTTACTATGCCTAGGAAACTTGTAAATAAATAAATAAAAGAAGCACAAAGTGACATCCATAGGAAGGTGGAGAAAGAACAACTTCGAAACTTTCAACACAAAGAGAGGAGTTTTAGTAATATGGAAGTTTCTACAACCAAACTTCCCTCTCTCAAAATAATTTTCAGTAGTATCATGAACAAAATCAAGAATATAACTATCACATAAATCATGTTGTTCATGACCTAAAAGCACACGTGTATTGTTTTCAACACGATTTTTAGGATCATGAGATAAATGCAACCCATCACATTGAGCTTTGATAAGAGGAAAATTCTCCGGAGTTGGAGATTTCAAAAGGATAATAGGGAAAACAAGTGTGGGTGCAATAGCAAAAATTTCATGCTTGACGTAAGGATTTATAGAGATTTCATCTTTGTCAGCATCATCCATAGTGGCATCATGGCCATAAGCATAGAAGGCATCAACTTCATCAAAAAGGGATATTTCAAAAGAATCCATAGGATCATAATACTCATATAAGGTAAGATTCAAAGAGTTACACTCATTATAAGGTCGACATGGATAGCTCCATTCTTCCTCCTTTTGTTCGTCACTCTCCTCCTCTTTTTCATCCAAGGAGCTTTCAGGTTCAGCAATTTCTTCTTCCATAGAGTCCTGCAAATCATTTGTATCTTCCATTGGGGGAGAGATTCTCTGAAGATGATCAGTAATATAATAATTTGCATCGTAATTTTCCAAACAATAGTTAAGTACAGCAAGACTCTCAGATTTGTAAGGGGCATCATCAATATTTTTAAGAAGAGAAGTAATTTCATAGGCACCCTTATAAGCAACAAATTATTCTATTTTCTCTGCATCATCAAAATCATAATTTATCTTAGCATAAGAAGCTAAGGTTTCATTATCATTGTACTCACATTGGAAAGCAAGGTGTTTGTGCCTCATAAATCAAAAAGATTCATCCCTGCAGAAAGATATATTATATATTGAGCAAAAGTTTCTAGCATACTCAAACAACTGGTGTATTTTTTTCCATAAGTGTATTCCCTTTTGAGACAAGCGGTGTTCCTTGTACCACATTTGTTGATCCTCGGTAAATATTCCATGCCAATAAGATATGGTTTCAAAGAATTCAGACATTGATTGGCAAGTAAGGAACTAGACATACTATTTTTTTTTGGATTTTTGATATAAGACACAAAGATAAAAACTGAAAGGTAAACTAATAAGACTAAAAAGTAAAGGTAAAAGGTAGTGGGCCACTCCCCTATCTTATCACTCGGAATCCCTCACAGCGGAAATTCGCTTGATACGCGAGAGAGGATTGCTTCTCGCCCTTCGTTGGTTACCCAAGAGGAAGGCAAGATGCAGCATAGCAGCAGGTTTCCCTCGGTAAAGATACCGAGGTTGAGTATCGACCAGTAGGACTCCGGCGATGATAAGTAGGTGTCAGTGGCGCACCTGACGCGGACCTGGACACAACACAATTAACTTTTCTCCCAACGAAGTTCAGAGAGGTTGTCAATCTCTCTAGTCTTGTTGTTTACAAAGGATCAAAACACAGGATAATGATAATGATAGCAACTGAAAGTAAAAAGCAATAAAGTAAATGAGCGTGAAATTAGTGGTGAGAATATGGACAGATCCCGTGATGTTCACTAGTGATGTCTCTCTCCCAAAAGAAGATAAGACTGCTATGCGAGGTAAACAAATTATAGAAGGTAAATTGACAGGATTATAAACGCACCGCAATGCTAACTATGCTACAAAAGAAAGGAAGAGGCTCAAAAGCATGGGAAGTACGCCAAAATAAGTAGACCGAAATCCATCTACATCTACTACTAATCATCCACCTTGAGATATCTATCCAGAACATCTCGCTGGTATTAAGTTGCGAGCCCCACCGAAAGGGTAAACCCAAAGCAACAGACAACTGCATTAAAAAGAACTTTGCGTAAAGTAAACAATCCTTGTTACCGCGGTTACAAGCACCATTGTTTTCCCCCTTGTGGCCACAACACATCCCCTAGACTCATGTTTCTGTCACTCAAGCGTCTCATCAGGGGGCATGTACCCACAATCGAGCATAACGTTCCCTCTTGGAGTCACTACCTACCACTTGGCCAAAGCAATAAATAGCAATGGAGAACATGCAAGAATTACTTCGGAACAAAAATACAAAAGATAAGAACCAATTATATTACTCTATCACAATCTGAACATAATCTCATAATCCATCAGATCCCATCAAACTCGGCATCTCAAAAGCAGAAAGAATTACATATGTGCCTCGATCATGTAGGGCAACTCACGAGGTCTAAACCATGAAGAACAAAGTGGGGAGGAGAACATCACATAGCTACTGATCACGGACCCATGGTTCAAGGTAGAGTACTCACGGCACATCTGGGAAGCGTCCATCGTGAAGGAGAAGCTCCCGGAGGTCGATCCTCCCTCCGGCAGTGTGCCGGGAAGGGTCCTGACGGTGCTCCCTATCTTGGAAGCGCGGCGGCGGCGGAACAGAGGACAGTTTGAGAAATACGATTCTGTCTTCGGAGTTTCCCCGTGACGGAGAATAAATAGGCGAAGGGGGGAAGCAAGGGAGCCACCAAGGGTCCAGGCGCCCCCTGGCGCGGCCAGGCCCCTGGCCACGCTAGGTGGCCGCCTGGGCCCCTGGTGGTGGCCCTATGGCGCCACTTGGGTGCCTCTGGAAGACTCTGTTGCACTGATGTTTTTTTATCCGATTTTCCCGAATTTTTGGAGCATTTTAATATGGAGGAAACCTGGAATAGAAAAACAGCAAAAAACAGGAACTGGCACTGGGGTGCACTGAGTTAGTAGGTTAGTCCAAATATGATCAAAAGTGTATGAAAGTGTATCTAGATCATAGCAATATCACACAAAACATGCATGGAGCGAGCAGTAATTATCGATACGTTTGAGACGTATCAGTATACCATCGCCATGGTGGCGGCTGATGGTCAAGAGATTATAATGGCTTCTCTCCCTTCGTTGGTTACCCCAAGTGGAAGGTGAGATGTAGGATAGCAGCAAATTTCCCTTGGTGAAGATGCCAGGGTTGAGTATCGAACCAGTAGGACTCCGATAATGATAAGTATGTGGTGAAGCGAGCAACACGCCGTTTGAGATATTGCTCTCTTAACCTGGACCTGCACACGACACAAATAACTTTTCCCCCAACAAAGTTCAGAGAGGTTGTCAATCTCTCCGGTCTTGTTGTTTACAAAGGATCAAACGCAAGGGATAATGATAATGATGATAGCAGCTAGAAAGTAAAAGCAAGAAAAAAATGAGCGTGTGAACAGTAATGAGAATATGGACTGAAGTCCCGTGATGTTCACTAGTGATGTCTCTCTCCCAAACGACATAAAACTGCTATGCGAGGTAAACAAATTACAGCTGGGAAATTGGCAGGATAAAAAACGCACCGCAATGCTAACTATGCTACAAAGAAAGGA
The DNA here is from genome assembly GCA_950022295.1 of Bromus sterilis. Classification (NCBI taxonomy): domain Eukaryota; kingdom Viridiplantae; phylum Streptophyta; class Magnoliopsida; order Poales; family Poaceae; genus Bromus; species Bromus sterilis. The sequence continues at coordinate 396,814,887 of OX465596.1, forward strand.
CGAGGCTCAAAAGCATGGGCGGTACGCCAAAATAATTAGACCGAAATCCAACTGCATCTACTACTAATCATCCACCTTGATATATCTATCCAGAACATCTCGCTGGTATTAATTTGCGAGTCCCACCCAAAGTGTAAACACAAAGCAAGAGACAACTGCATTAAAAAGCACGTTGCGTAAAGTAAACAATCCTTGCAACCGCGGTTACAAGCACCGTTGTTTTACCCCTTGTGGCAACAACACATCCCCTAGACTCATGTTTCTGTCACTCAAGCGTGTCATCGGGGGGCATGAACCCACAATCGAGCATAACGTTCCCTCTTGGAGTCACTACATACTACTTGGCCAAAGCAATAAACAACAACGGAGAACATGCTAGAATTACTTAGGAACAAAAATATAAAACATAAGAACAAAATATATTAGTCAATCACAATCTGAACATAATCTCATAATCCATCAGATCCCAGCAAACTCAGCATAGCAACAGCAGAAAATTACATATGTTCCTCGATCATGTAGGGCATCTCACAAGGACTAAACCATGAAGAACAAAGAGGGGAAGAGAACATCACATAGCTACTGATCACGGACCCATGGTCCAAAGGAAACTACTCACGGCACATCCGGGAAGCGTCCATGGTAGAGGGGAAGCTCCCGGAGGTCAATCCTCGATCCGGCGGGGTGCTGGGAAGAGGCATGCTGGCGTTCCCGATCTTGGAAGCCCGGCGGCAGCGGAACAGAGATCGCGAAAAAGGTTTCTGTCTTTGGGGGTTTCGCTTCACAGAGATTAAATAGGAAAAGGGGGCAGCAAGGGGGGCCACCAGGGGTCCAGGTGCCCCCCGGCGCGGCAGACCCTAGGCCGCGCCAGGTGGCTGATGGCTTCTCGCCCCTCGTTGGTTACCCCAAGTGGAAGGTTTGAGATGCAGTGCAGCAACAAGTTTCCCTCGGTGAAGATACCAAGGTTATCGAACCAATAGGACTCAGGAGATACAAGTAGGTGGCAACGTCGTCAGAAATTGCTTCCTGACTAGGGTGTTGTCGTGGACCTGCACACAACAACAAATAATTTTGCTCCCAACGAGTACAGAGGAGTTGTCAATTCCTCCGGCCTTGTCGTTTACAAAGGATCAATGCAAGAGATAAAAGGTGCAAAGGAAAGTAAAAGCTGAAAGTAAATTGAGGGTGTGAACAATAATGTGAAGTTGGGCCGGGGTCCCTTGATTTTCACTAGTGATGTCTCTCTCCCAAAAGACGATAAAAGTGCTAGCGAGGTAAACAAATCACAGTTGGGAAATTGACAGGATTATGAAGGCACCGCAATGCTAACTATGCTGCAAAGAAAGGAAGGCCTCAAAAGAAATGGGCAGTACGCCAAGGTAAGTAGACCGAAATCAATCTGCATCTACTACGAATCATCCACCTTGAGATATCTATCCAGAACATCTCGCTGGTATTAAGTTGCGAATCCCACCCAAAGTATAAACTCAAAGCAACAGACAACTGCATTAGTAGAACTTTGCGTAAAGTAAACAATCCTTGCACCCGCAGGTACAAGCACCGTTGTTTTATCCCTGGTGGCAACAAGACATCCCCTAGTCTCATGTTTCTGTCACTCAAGCTAGACATCAAGGGGCTGAACCCACAATAGAGCATAACGCTCTCACTTGGAGTTGCAAATAAAATACTTGCCAAAGAAAATACCGCAACGGAGAACATGCAAGAATTTACTCAACAACAAAATATAAAAGAGAAGAACCAAATATATTACTCATCACAATCTGAACATAGTCTCATAATCCATCATATCCCAACAAACTCAGCATAGCAACAGCAGAAATTACATAGATGCCTCGATCATGTGAGGCAGCTCACGAGGACTGGAAAGTGGAAGAAAAAAAGGGGGAGAGATTCATCACATAGCTACTTGTCACGGACCCATGGTCCAAGAAGGACTACTCACGGTACATACGGGAGGCGTCAATGGCTATGGATGGTCTCCCGGAGGGGGTTCCTCCTCCCGGCAGGGTGCCGGGGCAGCTTCTCCAGGCAGCCCCGATCTTGAAACGGCGGCGGCGGCGGTACAGAGGGGAGTTCGCGAGAAAGAGAGCGATATTAGGGGTTTCCACCCCCGAGGGGTAAATATAGGCGAAGGGGGGCATCGAGGGGACCCACGAGGAAATCAGGAGGGTCCCTAGCGCGGCCCAGGGTGGGGCCGCGCCACCTGCCCTCCTGGCTGCCTGGTGGTGGCCCCCTTCCCTCTCTTGGTGATTCCGGAAGCTTCTGTTGCGCTGATTTTTTATAAATTTTTCCCGGAATTTTTGGAGCACTTTTAATGTCCGGAAAACCTGAAATACAAAAACAGCAGAAACAGAAACTGGCAACTGGGTGCACTGAGTTAATAGGTTAGTCCAAATAGGTTCAAAAGTGTATGAAAGTTCAAGCAAAACATGGCAAAGTCACAGAAAACATGCATGGAGCAAGCAGAAATTATAGATACGTTTGGGACGTATCAACATCCCCAAGCTTAATTCCTGCTCGTCCTCGAGTAGGTAAATGATAACAAGCATTATTTCTGTGGTGACATGCCACACAACCAAATAAGGACTTTTAATTAAAGCAATCAAAGCATGCAGATCAATTCAAGTCTTAACAAGCAAGAGTCTATATTAGTATTGACACAAGCAACACAAGAACAAAGGGTGGAAGATCTCTCGCTGTCCGTGACTCGAATGTCTCCAAATGATGTTTGCGTGCAAGCAAGGGACTGGGAAGAAAGAAAAAAAATGTTGTTGAGAACAACTATCTACTAAAGTTTCACACTTGGTCTCCTTTGGATTCTTATCTGGACTCGTCCCCAGACCACTAGCCAGGTACACGTCAAACTGATCGACTCCATTTTGATATTTTGAGCACTCATGCAATGGATGAGCGTGAGCAAGAAAGTTGACCCCTAAAAGGCGAAACAGAAAGAAGGTGGAGGAGGAAGACAAAAAGGTGTGAAATTCTCACATCAATGAGGACAATCATAGGCGAGAGAAGGCCATATGATAGATATGATGTGAGGAGTAGGGATTGCCATACAACGGATGCACATGTGAGCTAAAAGCTCTCCCAGGGAACTAGTGGGGGTGCATCTAACTTGCTTGCTCAAGAAGACCTAGAGCTTGTTTGAGGAGGCTCATCATTGGAATATACAAGCCAAGTTCTATAGTGTGAAAGTCCCCACATATCTATATGCATGATGATCATCTCTATGGAGTACAAGGGATAGAAGATGAAGTACTAGTGTGGATCTCTCAAAAGGAATAGTAGTATGCCCCCTTCTCTCTTTTTTTTTCTTTTTTTCTCTTTTTTTTTGGTGGCCTCAATGGCTCTTTTTATTTAACTCTCATTTGTCCTCTTTGGGATCTTTTGATTTTGTCCTCTTTGGGATCTTTTCCTCACTTTAGGGGCAATACTCTATATTTTACAAGAATATAGGAGATCTTTCACACTTTACAAAGGTACTCACATAAAGAAAATGTAACTATCATGATGCAAATGTATGCCTCTGCCAGGGTAGAAGGATATGCAATGATACTAGCGTGTCATGTAGCAATGATTAGGGCAAGACCCAACTAGCATGCGGCTCATCGATCAAGCAAGTAGCATGTATGACATGAAGATCAAGTCATGAGAAGGTGGATGTTGCATGGCAATGTATCTCGGAAAGGCTATGGAAATGCCTTGTAGGTAGGTATGGTGGCTGTTTTGAGGAAAGATATAAGGAGGCTTATGATGACAGAGCGTACCGTGCCAAGGGTTTGGATGCACCGGCGAAGTATGAGCCAACTCTCGAGGTGAGAAAGGGCAATGCACGGTACCGAAGAGGCTAGAAAAAGTATAGGTGGGTAGAAGTGTCAACTTTCGAATTCTCACATTAGTCCGAAGAACTCATGCACTTATTATCGGCAACTCTCAATCTAATCAGGAGGTTCACAAAGAGACAGGTACCCCGAGGAGGAGTGCATGGGGGTTTGGTTATCCTTGCGCATCCTCGACTCATGGTACGTGAGTGTACTCTAATACTCGAACCCTCCAGAGGTTAGTGATCCATCTAGTAGCTAGATTTCTCAACAGGGGTTTTTGGTTTTCGAAAAACACACGGATTGCCCAAAATACGACATCTATCACTAATAGGCAAGAGCTCTTGACACCATAAGTTCAAACATTACTCTAGTCAATACGTCAAAACTATTGCAAGTTGATACTACAAAGAGGAAAGCAACTTCAACTACCTACTTCTAGTCAAGACACAAAACTCAGTGCAACAGGCAAACTCTCTAACAAGATAAAACATGCAACCTATCGAAAGTTCAACCTAAGACAAAAGAAAAGCTCTAGAAAAACTAAAGCACTACAACTAAACAGAATAGCAACTAAGAAAAGAAAAAGAACAACTCACAGCTAAAAGAATAGGCATGCAAATCCTATGAGGAGTTCTAGTTCAAGCGGAGCGTGAATCTCTCCCACACAAAAGAGTAATTTGGGGTCTAACTTGTTACTACAGCAAAGAAAGCAAAACAAACCTAGAAAAGTAAAGAGCGAAGCGCTCCAGGAAAAGCACATAACGCATGAAGTGATAAAAATATAGTGCAACGAGGGACAAACTGATGATTGTTGATGAAGAAGGGGATGCATCGGGGGCATCCCCAAGCTTAGACGCTTGAGTATTCTTGAATATTTATTGGGGGTGCACATGGGCATCCCCAAGCTTGAGCGTTTGACACTCCTGAATCTTCTTTCATCACCTTCCATCGCGCACTTGAAAACTCCCTTCATACAAAACTCATTGTAGGCTGATTAGAGAGGTTAGTACCCTAATAAAATAATTTTTTTCTCTACTGGAAATAAAAATAACCTTGAAGATCTACTGTTTCTCAAGATTGAGAAAAAAAATTTGCAAAGATAAAGCAAGTTTAAGGTTTGCAAAACGAGGAAAAGACAAAACAGGACAGAATCTGTGAATAACAGACCAGCAGGTAGAAACGAATTTTTTTAGGGGTACTTCTACAAATCAAATCAAAAAACTCAGAACATACGAAAGTTTAGTAATTGTATAGAGCACGCTGTGTAAAAAATCAGCTCAAAAAGATGAACTGGGATTTTTCTCTGATTTTTCTAGTCACGAGGACAGAATCTGTTTTCTGGACAGCATGTCACAACTTTCACTTCCCTTGTCGTATGAGGCTAAACTTGGCACAAAGCTTGAAAAGTAAAGATACAATGATGTTTGCTACAGTAGTAACAATCATCAAGACCACTAAGAATAGAACAAAATAAAAAAAAACCTAAATTCGTTGCGGGCTGCCTCCCGAAAGCGCTTCTTTAAATCCATTAGCTAGGCTTAAATATTATAGAAGATGCTCTCACAAGAATAAGAATTTTGAAGAAAAAGAGAGCATAAAGAAGAAAATATGAAACACATTTAAGCCTAACCCACTTCCTATGCATGGGCATCTTGTAAGAAAATAAATCAAAGAAGCCTAAAGAAACCAGCATAGGAATGTGGAACAAGAACAACTTTAAAACTTTCAACATAAAGAGAGGAGTTTTAGTAATATGGAAATTTCTACAACCAAACTTACCTCTCTCAAAATAATTTTCAGTAGTATCATGAACAACATCATGAATATAACTATCACATAAATCATATTGTTCATGACCTACAAGAACATGTGTATTGTTTTCAACACGGTTTTTAAGATCATAAGATAAATGCAACCCATCACATTGAACTTTGATAAGAGGAAAATTCTCCGGAGTTGGAGATTTCAAAAGGATAATAGGGAAATCAAGTGTGGGTGCAATAGCAACAATTTCATGCTCAACATGAGGAACTATAGAAAGTTCATCTCCGTAAGTATCATCCATAGTGGCATCACGCCCATAAGCATAGAAGGCATCAACTTCATCAAAAAGGGATATTTCAAAAGAATCCATAGGATCATAATACTCATATAAGGTAAGATTCAAAGAGTTACTATCATTAGAAGGTAGACATGGATAGCTCCATTCTTCCTCCTTTTGTTCGTCACTCTCCTCCTCTTTTTCATCCAAGGAGCTTTCAGGTTCAGCAATTTCTTCTTCCATAGAGTCCTGCAAATCATTAGTCTCTTCCTTTGGGGGAGAGATTATCTCAAGATGATCAGTAAAATAATAATTTGCATCGTAATTTTCCAAACAATAGTTGAGTATAGCAAGGCTCTCAGATTTGTAAGGGGCATCATCAATATTTTTGAGAAGAGAAGTAATTTCATAAGAACCCATATAAGCAACAAATTCTTCTATTTCCTCTGCATCATAAAAATCATAGTTTCTCTTAGCATAAGAAGCTAAGGTTTCATCATCATTGTACTCACATTGGAAAGCAAGGTGTTTGTGCCTCATAAAGCAACAAGATTTATCCCTGCAGAAAGATATATTATATATTGAGCACAAGTTTCTAGCATACTCATACAACTGATGTATTTGTTTCCATAAGTGTATCCCCTTTTGAGACAAGCGGTGTTCCTTGTACCACTTCTGTTGATCCTCGGTGAATCCTCCATGCCAATAAGATCTGGTTTCAAAGAAGCCAGACATTGATTGGCAAGTAAGGAACTAGACATACTATATATATTTTTGAATTTTTGATAAAGGACACTAAAGCAAAAACTGAAAGGTAAACTAACAAGACTAAAAAGAAAAGATAAAAGATAGTGTGCAACTCCCCTATCTTGTAGACTTGAGTCCCCGGCAACGGCGCCAGAAATTTTCTTGATGGCTTCTCGCCCCTCGTTGGTTACCTCAAGTGGAAGGTTTGAGATGCAGTGGAGCAGCAAGTTTCCCTCGGTGAAGATACCAAGGTTATCGAACCAGTAGGACTAAGGAGATACAAGTAGGTGGCAACGTCGTCATAAATTGCTTCCTGACTAGGGTGTTGTCGTGGACCTGCACACAACAACAAATAACTTTGCTCCCAACGAGTACAAAGGAGTTGTCAATTCCTCCGGCCTTGTCGTTTACAAAAGATCAACGCAAGAGATAAAAGGTGCAAAGGAAAGTAAAAGCTGAAAGTAAATTGAGGGTGTGAACAATAATGTGAAGATGGACCGGGGTCCCATGATTTTCACTAGTGATGTCTCTCTCCCAAAAGACGATAAAAGTTCTAGCGAGGTAAACAAATCACAGTTGGGCAATTGAAAGGATTATGAAGGCACCGCAATGCTAACTATGCTGCAAAGAAAGGAAGGGCTCAAAAGCAATGGGCAGTACGCCAAGGTAAGTAGACCTAAATCCATCTGTATCTACTACGAATCATCCACCTTGAGATATCTATCCAGAACATCTCGCTGGTATTAAGTTGTGAATCCCACCCAAAGTGTAAACTCAAAGCAACAGATGATACGTCCAAAACGTATCTATAATTTCTGCTTGCTCCATGCATGTTTTGTGTGATATTGCTATGATCTAGATACACTTTCATATACTTTTGATCATATTTGGACTAACCTATTAACTTAGTGCACCCCAGTGCCAGTTCCTGTTTTTTGCTGTTTTTCTATTTCAGTTTTCCCCATATAAAAAGTGCCAGAAAAATTCGGGAAAATTCAGATAAAAAATTGGCGTGAAGTAAGCTTCGCGAAGAGCCCTTGAGGGGCCCAGAGGGGAGCCAAGGGGGCCCAGGCGGCCACCCGGCGCGGCCCGACCTCTAGCCGCGCCAGGGGGGCGCCTGGGGCCTCTGGTCCACCTTTGGCTGCCCCCTTCGCCTATTTATTCTCCGTCACGGGGAAACTCCGGAGAGAGAACACTATTTCGCAAACTCGCCTCTGTTCCGACGCCACCGCGCTTCCGAGATCGGGAGCACCAGAAGACCTCTTCCCGGCACCCTGCCGGAGGGAGGATTGACCTCCGGGAGTCTCCTCTCCACCATGGACGCTCCCCGGATGTCTCGTGAGTAGTTTTCCGTGGACCATGGGTCCGTGATCAGTAGCTATGTGATGTTCTCCTTCCCTCTTTGATCTTCATTGTTTAGACCTCGTGAGCTGCCCTACATGATCGAGGCACCTTTGTAATATTTCTGCTGTTGCTATGCTGAGTTTGATGGGATCACATGGATTATGAGATTATGTTCAGATTGTGATAGAGTAATATATTTGGTTTTTATCTCTTATATTTTTGTTCCTAAGTAATTCTTGCATGTTCTCCGTTGCTGTTTATTGCTTTGGCCAAGTAGTAGGTAGTGACTCCAAGAGGGAACGTTGTGCTCGATTGTGGGTTCATGCCCCCCGATGACACGCTTGAGTGACAGAAACATGAGTCTAGGGGATGTGCTGTTGCCACAAGGGGGAAAACAACGGTGGTTGTAACCGCGGTTACAAGGATTGTTTACTTTATGCAAAGTGCTTTTTAATGTAGTTGTCTGTTGCTTTGGGTTTACACTTTGGGTTGGGCTCGCAACTTAATACCAGCGAGATGTTCTGGATAGATATCTCAAGGTGGATGATTAGTAGTAGATGCAGTTGGATTTCGGTCTACTTATTTTGGCGTACTGCCTGTGCTTTTGAACCTCTTCCTTTCTTTTGTAGCATAGTTAGCATTGCGGTGCGTTCATAATCCTGTCAATTTCCCTTCTGTAATTTGTTTACCTCACATAGCAGTTTTATCGTCTTTTGGGAGAGAGACATCACTAGTGAACATCACGTATCCCGGTCCAAATCCTTATTACTGTTTCCACGCTTTCTTTACTTTATTGCTTTTACTTGCTATCATTATCCCTTGTGTTTTACCCTTTGTAAACAACAAGACCGGAGAGATTGACAACCTCTCTGAACTTCGTTGGGAACAAAGTTATCTGTGTCTGTGTGTAGGTCCACGTCAGTTGCGCCGCTGACACATACTTATCATCTCTGGAGTCCTACTGGAGACAAACCTTGGTATCTTCACCGAGGGAAACTTGCTGCTGCGCTACATCTCCACCTTCCACTTGGGGTAACCAACGAAGGGCGAGAAGCCATCAATAGACAACTGCATTAAAAGAACTTTGCGTAAAGTAAACAATCCTTGCACCCGCAGGTACAAGCACCGTTGTTTTATCCCTGGTGGCAACAACACATCCCCTAGTCTCATGTTTCTGTCACTCGAGCTAGACATTAAGGGGCTGAACCCACAATTGAGCATAACGCTCTCTCTTGGAGTTGCAAATAAAATATTTGGCCAAACCAAATAACGCAACGGAGAACATGCAAGAATTTACTCAAGAACAAAATATAAAAGAGAAGAACCAAATATATTACTCATCACAATCTGAACATAGTCTCATAATCCATCAGATCCCAACAAACTCAGCATAGCAACAGCAGAAATTACATAGATGCCTCGATCATGTGAGGCAACTCACGAGGACTCGAAAGTGGAAGCACAAAAAGGGGAGAGATTCATCACATAGCTACTGGTCACAGACCCATGGTACAAGGGGGACTACTCACGGTACATACAGGAGGCGTCCATGGCTATGGATGGTCTCCCGGAGGGGGTTCCTCCTCCCGGCAGGGTGCCGGGGCAGCTCCTCCAGGAAACCCCAATCTTGAAACGGCGGCGGCGGCGGTACAGAGGGGAGTTCGCGAGAGAGAGTGATATTAGGGGTTTGCACCCCAAGGGGTAAATATAGGCGAAGGGGGGCATCGAGGGGACCCACGAGGTAGTCAGGAGGGTCCCTGGCGCGGCCCAGGGTGGGGCCGCGCCACCTGCCCTCCTGGCTGCCTGGGGGTGGCCCCCCTTCCCTCTCTTGGTGATTCCGGAAGCTTCTGTTGCGCTGATTTTTATATATTTTTCCCGGAATTTTTGGAGCACTTTTAATGGCCGGAAAACCTGAAATACAAAAACAGCAGAAAACAGAAACTGGCAACTGGGTGCACTGAGTTAATAGGTTAGTCCAAATAGGTTCAAAAGTGTATGAAAGTTCAAGCAAAACATGGCAAAGTCACAGAAAACATGCATGGAGCAAGCAGAAATTATAGATATGTTTGGTCCAAGGTAGACTACTCACGGCATATCCGGGAAGTGTCCATGGTGGAGGAGAAGATCCCGTGGGTCGATCCTCCCTCCGGCAGGGTGCCTGTAAGGGTCCTGACGGTGCTCCCGTTCTTGGAAGCGCGGCGGCGGAACAGAGGCGAGTTTGCGAAATTGGGTTCTGTCTTCAGAGGTTTCCTGTGGCGGAGAATAAAGAGGCGAAGGGGGCAGCCAGGGGGCCACAAGGGGTCCAGGCGCCTGGTGGTGGCCCCCTGGCTCTCCTTCGGGGCTCTGGAAGCTTCCGGCACGCTGATTTTTTATCTGATTTTTACCGGATTTTTGGAGCACTTTTTCTATGGGGAAAAACTGATATAGAAAAACTATAGAAAACAGGAACTGGCACTGGGGTGCACTGAGTTAGTAGATTAGTCCAAATATGATCAAAGGTGAATGAAAGTGTATCTAGATAATAGCAATATCACACAAAACATGCATGGAAAATTATCGAGATGTTTGGGACGTATCAACATCCCCAAGCTTAATTCCTGCTCTTCCTCGATTAGGTAAATGATAATAAACATAATTTCTGTGGTGACATGCTAGCAACCATATAAGAACTTTGAAAAGTAAAGCAATCAAGGTATGTGATTCAATTCAAGTCATAACATGCAAGAGTCTATATTAGCATTGAAACAAGTAACAAAAGAACATTAGGTGCAAGAGCTCTCGCTGTCCGTGACTCGAATGTCTCGAAATGGTGTTTGCGTGCAAGAAGGGGGATAGGGAATACGAGAAAATAGTATTTTTGTGTTGAGAACTCAATCTACTAAAGTTTCACACTTGGTCTTCTTTGGAATCTTATCTTGACTCGTCCCCAGACCACTAGCCAGGTACAAGTCAATTTGATCCACTCCCTTTCTATATTTTGAGCACTCATGCAATGGATGAGCGTAAGCACGACAGTTGACACTTAGGATGGCAAAGAGAGAAATATGGCGGAGGAGGAAGACAAAAAGTGTGGGGAAGGCTCACATCAATGAGGACAATCATAGGCGAGAAGGCCAAATGATAGATATGATGTGAGGACTAGGGATTGCCATGCAACAGATGCACATATGAGCTAAGAAATACCTCTCCAATGGAACTACTGGGGGTGCATCTAACTTGCTCGCTCATGAAGACCTAGAGATCTTTTGAGGAGGCTCATCCTTGGAATATGCAAGCCAAGTTCTATAGTGTGAAGGTCCCCACATATCTATATGCATGATCATCTCTATGGAGTACAAGGATAAGAGGGAGTAATAGTGTGGATCTTTCAAAAGGATAGTAGTGTTGCCCCTTTCTCTCTTTTTATTTTTCTTTTTCTCCTTTTTCTATTTTTGTACTTTTTGGTGGTCTCAATGGCTCTTTGTATTTAACTCTCATTTGTCTTCTTTGGGATCTTTTATTTTGTCCACTTTGGGATCTTTTCGTCACTTACGAGCAACACTCTAATTTACAAGAGGGTATAGAAGATCTTTCACACTTTACAAGGTACTCAAATCATAAAGAAGATGTAGCTATCATGATGTATGCAATGTATATCGCTGCCAGTGACAGAACCCTTTTTCGCGATCTCTCCTCAGGGACAGAACCCTTTTTCGCGATCTCTCCTCTGTTCCGCCGCCGCCGCGCTTCCAAGATCGGGAGCACCAGGAGCCTTCTTCCCGGCACCCTGCCGGAGGGAGGAACCACCTCCGGGAGCTTCTCCGCCACCATGAATGCTTCCCGGATGAACCGTGAGTAGTCCACCTTGGACCATGGGTCCATGATCAGTAGCTATGTGATGTTATCCTCCCCTCTTTGTTCTTCATGGTTTAGACCTCGTGAGCTGCCCTACATGATCGAGGCACATATGTAATCTTTCTGTTGTTGCTATGTTGAGTTTGCGGTGATCCGATGGATTATGAGACTATGTTCAGATTGTGTTTGAGTAATATATTTGATTCTCCTCTTGTATATTTATGTTCTTGAGTAATTCTTGCATGTTCTCCGTTGCTGTTTATTGTTTTGGCCAAGTAGTAGGTAGTGACTCCAAGAGGGAGCGTTATGCATGATTGTGGGTTCATGCCCACTGATGACTAGCTTGAGTGACAGAAACATGAGTCTAGGGGATGTGTTATTGCGACAAGGGAGAAAACAACGGTGCTTGTACTTGCGGGTGCAAGGATTGTTTACTTTACACAAAGTTCTTTAATGCAGTTGTCTGTTGCTTTGAGTTTACACTTTGGGTGGGATTCGCAACTTAATACCAGCGAGATGTTCTGGATAGATATCTCAAGGTGGATGATTAGTAGGTAGATGCAGATGGATTTCGGTCTACTTGTCTTGGCCTACCGCCCAAGCTTTTGAGCCTCTTCCTTTCTTTATAGCATAGTTAGCTTTGGTTTGCGTACATAATCTTGTCAATTTCCTAGCTGTAATTTGTTTACCTCGCATGGATATTTTATCGTCCTTTGGGAGGGAGACATCACTAGTGAACATCATGGGATCCCGGTCCATATTTCCAATACTATTTACACCCACTATTTATTTTCTTATTTATTTACCTTTCCGTTTCTATCACTATCATTATTATCCCCTGCGTTTGATCCTTTGTGAACAACAAGGCCGGAGGGATTGACAACCTCGTTGAACTCGTTGGGAGGAAAGTTATCTGTTGTGTGTGCAGGTCCCTGCCAACCGCCTAATTGCTGGCACCGTTGTCACCTTCCTGTCGTTGTCGGAGTCCTACTGGAGACAAACCTTGGTATCTTCACCGAGGGAAATTTGCTGCTGTCTACATCTCAACCTTCCACTTTGGGTAACCAACGAGGGGCGAGAAGCGATCAGTAGACTACTCACGGAACATCGGGGAAGCGTCCATGGTGGAGGAGAAGCTCCCGGGGGGTCGATCCTCCCTCCGGCAGGGTGCCGGGAAGGGTCCTGACGGTGCTCCCGATCTTGGAAGCTTGGCGGCGGCGGAACAGAGGCGAGTTTGCGAAATAGGGTTTTGTCTTCGGAGGCTTCCTGTGGCGGAGAATAAATTGGCGAAGGGGCGAAACCAGGGGGTCCACCAGGGATCCAGGCGCCCCCTGGCGCGGCGAGGCCCCTGGCCCTCCTTCGGAGCTCTCGAAGCTTTCGGCGCGCTGATTTTTTATCTGATTTTTCCTGGATTTTTGGAGCACTTTTTATATGGGGAAAAACTGAAATATAAAAACAACAGAAAACAGGAACTGGCACTAGGGTGCACTGAGTTAGTAGGTTAGTCCAAATAATATCAAAATTTTAGGAAAGTGTATCTAGATCATAGCAATATCTCACAAAACATGCATGGAACGAGCAGAAATTATCGATACGTTTGGGACGTATCAGTGTATTGAGTTAATAAGTTAGTCCAAATATGATCAAAAGTGTATGAAAGTGTATCTAGATCATAGTAATATCACACAAAACATGCATGGAGCAAGCAGAAATTATAGATACGTTTTGGACGTATCAGGGGCGAAGGAGTTATACTGTGCTTATATGTTGATCACATACTGATATTTGGAACCAACCTCAAAGTCATTGAGGAGGTTAAGACATTTCTATCTCAAAACTTTGAGATGAAAGATCTTGGTGTGGCTGATGTCATCTTGAACATCAAGCTATTGAGAGATAATGAGGGTGGAATTACGCTTCTACAATCCCACTACGTTGAGAAGATTCTGAGTCGCTTTGGATATTCAGATTGAAAATCTTCTCCAACTCCATATGATCCACGTGTGCGGATTCAAAAGTTCGAAGGCACAGTTGTAGATCAATTGAGATATTCTCAAGTGATTGGATCACTCATGTACCTAGCTTGCGCTACGAGGCGTGACATCGCATTTGCTGTGAGCAAATTGAGCCGGTTTGTCTCAAATCCGGGAGATGTTCATTGGCATGCTATTGAAAGAGTTATGCACTATCTGAAAGGTACAATGAGCCATGGACTTCACTATCCCGGATACCCATCGGTACTTGAAGGGTATAGTGATGCAATTCTGATGCTGATGAGATGAAGGCCACAAGTGGATATGTGTTCACACTTGGAGGTGGCACCGTTTCATGGAAGTCTTGCAAGCAGACTATCTTAACAAAGTCGACAATGGAAGCAGAACTCACATCACTTGATAAATCCTGCACTGAAGCAGAATGGCTTTGAGAGCTTTTGATGGACTTGCCAGTGGTTGAAAAGCCAATTCCGGCTATCCTTATGAATTGCAATAATCAAACGGTGATTGTTAAGGCAAAGAGTTCAAAGAACAACATGCAATCCACAAACCATATAAGAAGGAGATTGAAGTCTGTCAGACATTTGAGAAATGCCGGAGTAATAGAATTGGATTACATCCAATCGGCTAAGAATTTGGCAGATCCCTTCACCACAGATCTATCACATATTGTGATAGACAATGCATCGAGGGAGATGGGTATGAGACCCACATGAGTTGCCGTAGCGGTAACCCAACCTACGTGATCGGAGATCCCGTGAAATAGGACCTGGGAAAACAAGCTAGTGGTTAACTAAGGAGAGTACTTTTATTACCTACTCTGTTGGAGATGCAATACTCTCGGTAACTGTATGGTAGGTTGACTTTTGTCTTAATGTGTTCTAAGGCTTATATAAGCGAGATGCTATCCTGCAGAGCGATCTCTGGAAGAACACACCTATATGATCCCGACTGCTGGTCACAGTCTATGAGATAGGTAATCTCTAGGAAGCTCATGAATAGGCAAAGAGTGTGACTAATATGCTCCACCCGCGGGGTCAGCCTTCGACAGCCTAGTATCGGTAAGACAAGGAGTGAAACTTCTTTACGCCAAACTGTCAATTCAAGACATAGTTCATTGTTCAGTTGTGAAGGAATGTAATTCTTTGCTCTAGGTGGATGTTCAACCTTAACTGGTCTCCACTGAAAATACCGATATATCAAACAATGTTTGGAACGGAGGACAACACCACGGGACCTTGAGATCTGGTGGGGAATTATTGAAATAAGGCATGGGCTTTAGGCCCATCACACAATTTCAGAAAATCTCTAAGGGCCCATATTGGAAAATATGACATGGGTGTGGTGCTAAGTTTAGTACCACCCCGGAAGTGGAGGGTGAGTTGCACCTCTTTATAAGGTGAGCTCTCCTACATGCTATTGAGCAAGTAGAAGAGTGAGAGATCACGCGCGCTTCACCTCTGCCACCCGCCTCGCCACGCCTCATCACGACGCGCGCGCGCGCGCCGCGGTTTGTGGAATTGAGCCGAGCTAATACATATGTCATGCGTGCGCTTACTTTTTTCCAGTCAAGAACAGTTAATTAGTTGACATTAATTATGAGTTAATGCAATTAATCATGAGTTAACCGCTGCACGATCTGAGACGTCAATTGTGGGCCGACTCGGTCGCGGGTATCCAGTCCCACGTCGCCCTACCTCGGGTGTGTATAAATTGGAGCCGCGACAACCCTAGCCGCAGCACAACAGAATAGATCACATTTGTTCTTCCTCGCGCACCGCCCACGTCGTTCGATGCACTGCCGCTGCCTCCGGCGATCCCATCCCGTGCGCCGCGTGCACGGCTGTACGGGAGAGCAGGCCTCCGGAACCGTGCCCTTTGCGATACTGCACAGGGAGAGGGGCAATAAGGTTTTTGTGGAGCGTCTAGATGCGACTACTCATTTCCGCTTGTCTACTTCGACTACTTCCTCTACGTCGCCATGTATACCGATGCTGAGAAGGCTGCCGCCGAGAAGCTCGCTCAGGAGGAAGCCGCCGCCAAGAGGACCGCCGACGAACTTGCTGCAATCTGGCCTAACGGAGGGTATGATCTACTCACCCTATTAATCGTTGTTTTCATCTATGTCATGCTTATTGTCTGCGTACATATATGTGTTATTTGTGTAGACCCGAGTTGCATGGTTAAGTATCAGTATAAGATTAATCTTGCATGGGTCATGTTCATGATTTATCTAGGGATTAAATTGCTTGGAAAATTGCTAATATATCCAACAAATAATATAGTTCTGAAAAACATACCCTTTGTATTTTCCGTGTAAACAACGTGATAATATATGCATCACAAATCTGAGTTGATAACTCACGTACAAACATCATGGTAATGTTTTTCATCCAGATTAAAAAAAACAATTTTCCTTGTTTATGTGTAAATAACATGGTAGTATATACACCGCAGGGAAGGTAAATTAGGCACAAACACCGCTGCGATTTTGACTTTGATTTTGTAATGTTAAAAACATATCCCAATAACTTCTGTGCAAATAACATGATAATATGCACATAGTAGACCCGATAACTGACTTAGCGCATGCATGGTAATTTTCGAAACAAAAAATGTCGTCAGAACATATTAACACGAGATCCAATTTCGAAGGTTCCATCGCGATGAATTTTTTTATGTGAAAACATATTTTGAATCAGACCCACGATTTGATATACAAAACATTTAAAGTGTTAAAACAATTAAAAATGTTGGTAACATCATTTGTTTTATCCTCACTTTCATGCATACAGTTTTGTACATGAATGAGTTGTGCTTGACACTATAGCTAAATTTTTATCGTTCCTCAGTTATCGCGGTCCTTTATGAGTTTGCATGAAATACGCCTGGTGAATGAAATCCATTCGAGTTTGTGCATTTTGTCGTATTTCAGTTGTACTGCGAACGAAAGACTGCCTTTAGGGTTGAATGGTCGGCTTCCGCAGTCGACGATTTCCATATAAACCGAATAAAGTAGACGAGTTGAACCTAGTCTAGAACTATTTTGGTGGTCGGATGGGTCGTCCTTACTTTTTGCTAGCTTTAGGGCTCCCAGTGACGAAGAAGCTTAAGTGCAGCTGATAGTCAACGAGGCATGCCGATCGTTTGCATCAATGACGCACATGATATGGGGTGGCCCGATCTTCTCAGTAAGCGAACGGTGAATATGAGGGCGATGATAGATAACTTGTATGTAGCCGATGAACTCTCCTCGCTAGATCCCTGTTGCCAATGCGACAGCTCTCTACCCTTTGGATATTCACGACTTCACACACTTGCGCAACGTAGTCGTCGACCACGAGACGGTAATTTGCAATCTACTAATTCCCAGTGGAACAACAGATCACACAAAACTTGCAGTAGAAACACTTCAGATCGATACGAATTGAAGTATATGATTCAAGATGAAACCTTAGAGCTATTCTCAAGAACTAGGGTTTATCATAACGTGGTCTAACCCTAAAAGTCGCAGGGGGTCCGGTATTTATAAGCTAGGGGGTGTCAAACTCGGATACAAGGCCGCAACCCGTCAGATCTGCGCGCAGGAAGTTTCGGACGTCCGATGGGTTTCGGACGTCCGATGTGTCGGACGTCCGAACGTGTCGGTAGTACGAAACGTGTCGAACTTCCGGTGTTTTGACATTGGTTCTGTACTCGAGAGGTGTCGCAAAGGTCTTCATGTTGGACGTCCGTTCCTTCTCGGACGTCCGTCGTGTCGGACCTCCGAACCCCGTCGGATGTCCGCCGAAAATAGCAACCCTTCTGTAACTTGAGGTCATCGAAGCATCGTAGCTCCTGGCCTCCATGTCGGACGTCCGAAAGTTAGAGCTTCCTTCATCTTCTCCTCCTTCTGGATCCTCTTCTTCGTCAAGATACCTGATTATGCAAACATACAAAGATTTAGGCAGTGTAAAGTTCTCATTACATAACATATTAGAATCTATTAAGAGCGAGTTCACCTGTTGTTCTATCAACTTTGCACGAGCTCTTGTAATAGGTCCAATTCTGATTTCATCATCCTTCTTCTTTGTTGAATCAACTTGTTCTTCATGACGAACTGGATCTGCACTCTGAAATAGAACTTGCTTCCGTGACTGGTTCCTTGTAGCAGCAACATTCTTGCCTTTCTTCTCAATAGCCTCTCGGGTCTTCTCACGGATCTTCTTCACATAATCTGCTCGTTTGGATGCCTCCATATTAACTCGTTCCTGCAATGGAAGAGGCAGCAAATCAAGAGGTGTAATAGGCTTGAAACCATATACCACTTCAAAATGACAAAGCTGAGTAGTAGTGTGTACTGCCCTGTTATAAGCAAACTCAACATGTGGCAAGTGAAAGTGCAATCTTGCCCTTAAGCATATTTTGTTGTGTGATGACAATATACATATAGGGGACTAACTGTGTTTGCTAAGTGATACACAGGAAACTATTAGTTCTCTTGACATCACCGTGTAGGGATCATGGGCTAAACTTCAACCGCTCTCAAGAAGTCTACAAAACGATTGAAGATGACGCTAAGTCCTCTTTACTATTACCTCTTGAGTCATAGGGATCCCCGCACTATTAAGAGGGGATCATATGGTTTAGTTAAAGTCTTGCTCAAGTCATAAGAACTATAACATGTAAAATACACATCTCTACAACCCATGGAAATCAATGTAGTTGTATAGGATATCCAATGCTCTTTAAATTGTATATTATCTGTGATGGTCAGACCGTCCGGGTGTCAGGTCGGACCGTCCGGGTCTTTCCCGGACCGTCCGGGCTCCACCTCGGACCGTCCGAAAAAGGGGCACCTGAGGTCAGTAGCTTATTCATCCATCTCGGACCGTCCGGGTGTCAGGTCGGACCGTCCGGGTATTTCCCGGACCGTCCGGGCTCCACCCCGAACCGTCCGAAAAAGGGGCACCCGAGGTCAGTAACTTATTCGTCTATCTCGGACCGTCCGGGTTCCAGAGCGGACCGTCCGGGCTTGCCCCGGACCGTCCGACTTAAATCTCGGACGTCCGACATTCCCCTGGCTTCTCCTAACGGCTGGATTCGTGTGTGCTTATAAATAACCCCCACCCACTTCTGGTTGTGGTTGACCACTTCATTTCAAAACACACAAGAACACAAAGTGCTCCCTCTTCCTTATCTCTACACCAAATCCAAGATCCCGGAGAGATTCGTGAGAGTTCTTGTCGGATCTTTCACCCCGTGTTAGATCCGTCCCTTCCCCATCTTCCGACCAAAGCAAATCGTGATTTGAGATAGTCTGGAGCTTTTCCCATTGATCTTGTTTCTCTTGGAGGTTGGAGACTCCAAGGCGGGTAGGAGTTCTTCGGAGAGGAATCGACCATTGTGATTACTCCCGTTGAGTTTGTGAGGGTTTGGTGACCACCTTTAAGGTCAACCGGTAGTGGTTGGGAATCGCCTTCGTGGTGATATCTCAAGGGTAATAGAGTGAGCCTTCGTGGCGTTGGTGTGCCTTTGTGGTTTCACCCACTCTCTCCGAACAGTGAGTAGCTTCCCTCCAAGGAAGTGAACATCGGGATACATCGTTGTCTCCGCGTCATTCGGTTATCCCTACTCTTTCCCCTTATTACTTGTGCTACCGTATTATTTGCCCCTACCAATGAAGATAGGATCTCATTTTCATTAAACTCACATTGGAAAGGAAGGTGTTTACGCTCTATATTAGAGCAGCAAGTAAAATCATAAATGTGGCATAAACACTCGGCATAGCAATAAGAAGTTTATATTTGGTCCCATAAGTTTTTCCCTTTCTCAGATAGGTGGTGCCGCGTATAATGAGCATGCTCATCCAATGATTTTCCCTCAACCAAGTCGGTTGGGTTTTTAGCGCGAGCACAAATTGATCGAAGACGAGCCAAGTGAAACATGTCCATCCTACCATATTTGGGTGGTTCAACACCCATGGTAAAGATAGCATTAGCAAGCAAGGTAACAGGTATTTTTGGTATTTTTGATAAAAGACACAAAAGTAAAAACTGATAGGTAAACTAACAAGACTAAAAAACAAAGGTAAAGGGTAGTGTGCAACTCCCCTATCTTAGCACTCGGAGTCCCCGGCAACGGCGCCAGAAATTTGCTTGATGGCGCGAGAGTTGACGGGTATAGTCTTCTCGCCCTTCGTTGGTGAACCCCAAGTGGAAGGCGTGATGTAGCACAATAGCAAATTTCCCTCAGTAAAGATACCAAGGTTTGTCTCCAATAGGACTCCAGACATGATAAGTAGGTGTCAGCGGCGTAACTGACGCGGACCTGCACACAGACACAAATAACTTTGTTCCCAACGAAGTTCAGAGAGGTTTTCAATCTCTCCGGTCTTGTTGTTCACAAAGGATCAAACACAAGGGATAATGATAGCAACTGAAAGTAAAAGCAGAAAAGTAAATGAGCGTGGAAACAGTAATGAGGATATGGACCGGGATACGTGATGTTCACTAGTGATGTCTCTCTCCCAAAAGACGATAAAACTGCTATGCGAGGTAAAAAAATTACAGAAGGGCAATTGACAGGATTATGAACGCACCGCAATGCTAACTATGCTACAAAAGAAAGGAAGAGGCTCAAAAGCACGGGCAGTACGCCAAAATAAGTAGACCGGAATCCAACTGCATCTACTACTAATCATCCACCTTGAGATATCTATCCAGAACATCTCGCTGGTATTAAGTTGCGAGCCCCACCCAAAGTGTAAACCCAAAGCAACAGACAACTGCATTAAAAAGCACTTTGCGTAAAGTAAACAATCCTTGCAACCGCGGTTACAAGCACCGTTGTTTTCCCCCTTGTGGAAACAGCACATCCCCTAGACTCATGTTTCTGTCACTCAAGCGTGTCATCGGGGGGCATGAACCCACAATCGAGCATATCGTTCCCTCTTGGGGTTACCACCTACTACTTGGCCAAAGCAATAAACAGCAACGAAGAACATGCAAGAATTACTTAGGAACAAAAATATAAGAGATAAAAACCAAATATATTACTCAATCACAATCTGAACATAATCTTATAATCCATCAGATCCCATCAAACTCAGCATAGCAATAGCAGAAAGATTGCAAAAGTGCCTCGATCATGTAGGGCAGCTCACGAGGTCTAAACCATGAAGAAAAAAGAGGGGAGGAGAACATCACATAGCTACTGATCACGGACCCATGGTCCAAGGAAAACTACTCACGAGACATCCGGGGAGCATCCATGGTGGAGAGGAGACTCCCGGAGGTCAATCCTCCCTCCGGCAGGGTGCCGGGAAGAGGTCTTCTGGTGCTCCCGATCTCGGAAGCGCGGCGGCGGCGGAACAGAGGTGAGATCGCGAAAAAGGGTTCTCTTTTCTGAAGTTTCCCGTGATGGAGAATATATAGGCGAAGGGGGGCAGCCAGAGGTGGACCAGGGGCCCCAGGCGCCCCCCTGGCGCGGCCAGGGGTGGGGCCGCACCGGGTGGCCGCCTGGGCCACCCCTGGCTCCCCTCTGGCCCCACTCGGGCTCTTCGCGAAGCTTCCTGTACGCTAATTTTTCCTATATTTTTCCCGGAATTTTTCTGGCACTTTTTATATGGGGGGAAACTGAAATAGAAAAACATCAGAAAACAGGAACTGTCACTGTGGTGCACTGAGTTAATAGGTTAGTCCAAATATGATCAAAAGTGTATGAAAGTGTATCTAGATCATAGAAATATCACACAAAACATGCATGGAGCAAGCAGAAATTATAGATACGTTTTGGACGTATGAACATCCCCAAGCTTAATTCTTGCTCGTCCTCGAGTACGTAAATGATAACGGCATAATTTCTGTGGTGACATGCTAGCAACCATAAAAGAACTTTGAAAAGTAAAGCAATCAAGGTTAGAAACTCAATTCAAGTCATAACATGCAAGAGTCTATATTAGCATTGAAACAAGTAACAAAAGAACAAAAGGTGCAAGATCTCTCGCTGTCCGTTACTCGAATGTCTCCAAATGGTGTTTGCATGCAAGAAGGGGGATAGGGAATACGAGAAAAACATTTATTTGTTGAGAACTCAATCTACTAAAGTTTCACACTTGGTCTTTTTCTGGAATCTTATATTGACTCGTCCCCAGACCACTAGCCAGGTACAAGTCAATTTGATCCACTCCTTTTTCAATATTTTGAGCACTCATGCAATGGATGAGCGTAAGCACGAGATTTGAAACTTAGGATGTCAAAGAGAGAAGTACGGAGGATGAAGACAACTACATGAGTGACTACGCCAGCAATGCACACAAGTGTCTCATGGCCAAGTTGGTTGACGATGACACTCCCTCCTCCTCGGCTAAGATCAAGGTAACTCCTATTTATGAGTCCTTCATGTTCTCTTCCGAACCTCATGATAAATTTCATGATGTGGAAAGTGATGATGCTAAACACCTCCCTTTCTAAGGATGTTGAGGTACTCACCTTGTCCCTCAAGACAAAAGATGAGGAAGTCGCCACCCTTAAGAAAAATCTCGAGGCCCACAAACTTGCCCATATAAAAACACTTACGAAGATGTCTCCTCCAACTATTGTGCATATTGATGCTTGTGCTACTAACTCTACCATTGATCAAGCATTACTCATTGAGGAGAACATAGCTCTTCATGCTCAACTAAAGAAGGGCCTCTTGACTTGTGCCCAAGGCGAGAAAAACCTAAATGATGTATTAAGTCATCACAAGGAATCCTTTGCTAAGGAAAGACTTGGATTTGATCCAAGTACGAGTGTGACAAAGGATGTCACCCTTAGCAAGGAATCAACTCCCCAAAAGGTGATCTTTGTTCGTGAAGGGAACAAGGACAAAGGTAAGAAAATTGTTGATAAGGTTGGTGTTGGGAATGGGAAGGCCACTAGGGGCAAGCCCACTCCTACCAAGAAGAAGGAGAAAATGCCTCCATCATATGTGCTCCGTAAGGCAAAGGATGGAGAGGTGTTTGTAAAATTCATTGGGCCCCGTAATGCTTTTCGTTTCTATACCATTTGGGTTCCAAAGACCCTTGTTACTAACCTTAGAGGTCCCATTGCAAAATGGGAACCTCTAACCAAAGCCTAAATCCATGTGTAGGATGCTATCTCCGGTGGAGTCAAATGGGTGATTAATAGTGGATGCACCAATCATATGACCGGAGAAAGCCGTTTGCTCAAGGACTTCATGGATGCAATTCAACCATACATGAGCATTGTATTTGGTGGTGGTTCCAAGGGAAAGGTACTTGGGTTGGGGAAAGTGGCTATTACTAATGACATGTCTCTTGCAAATGTCATGCTTGTCCAATCCCTTCAATACAATTTGCTTTCCGTTCGTCAACTAGCTTCCGTTGGTTATGATACACTATTTGGTCTAACAAGTGTGAAAGTCTTTAGGAGAGATACTCTCGAAGTGGCCTTTGTTGGAGAGTTGGATGGCAACCTTTATACGCTTGATTTCTCGAAAGAGAGTACTTACCATGCAACTTGTCTAATGGCCAAGGCCGACAAGGGGTGGCTATGGCATCGCCGGCTATCCCATGTCACTATGAGAAATCTAAAAGATCTCCTAAAGGGTGAACACATCCTCGGACTAACAAACGTGTCTTTTGAGAAAGATCGTGTGTGTAGTGCATGCATAGCCGGGAAGCAACATCAAGCAAAGCATACCCCCAAGAATATCGTGTCAACGTCAAGGCCTTTAGAGCTCCTTCATGTGGATCTCTTTGGTCCTCCATCATGGGATAGTCTTGGTGGGAAGAAATATGGTCTCGTCATTGTTGATGATTATTCAAGATACACATGGGTGTTCTTTCTCAAGTCCAAGGACGAGACGAAGGCCACCTTCATTGATTTTTCCAAGCAAGCACAAAGAAAATACAACATGGCTATCTTGGCAATACGAAGTGACAATGGCTCTGAATTCAAGAACTACACCTTGGAAGAATTCTTGAGTGATGAGGGAATAGAACATCAATATTCCGCACCTTACACCCCTCCACAAAATGGTGTAGCCGAGAGGAAGAACTGTACTCTTGTGGAGATGGCCCGGTCCATGTTGGATGAGTACAAGTCACCATATAGCTTTTGGCCGAAGCCATCACCACCGCATGTCATGCATCAAACCGGCTCTTTCTTCGCAAGATCTTGATGAAGACCCCCTATGAGCTTCTAACCGGTCACAAGCCAAACGTTAAATACTTCCGAGTATTCGGTTGTAAGTGTTGCTTTCTCAATAAGAAAGACCGGTTAGCTAAGTTTCAATCCAAAACAATTGACGGTATATTTTTTGGGTATGTTTCGAATTCTCACGCCTATAAGGTCTACAACAAATCCACCGGATGTGTTGTGGAAACTTGTGACGTGGAGTTTGATGAATTTAATGGCTCCCATGGGGAGCAAGTTGATCTAAGTGATCTAGTAAATAATGAAGATTCTTCTCAAGACATCTTGACTATGGGAATTGGGGATCTTGTGCCCATTGCTCAAGTCCCTAGAGATGATGAGGTGTGATGGGCCAAGTGTTCCACCACCACAAGCACCTCCTCCTACCACTCATGATCCGATTTCTCATGATGAGCCAACTATCCAAGAACAACAACAAGACCCTCCACAACCCGATGTTGTTGCTCAACCACAAGTTGAGGGTGCGGTTGATCCACGTGATCGACTTGACCGCATTTGCTTTGGAGAAAATGATGAAATTGATGATGGCTCCGCCCTTGATGATGAACCAAGTGTTGCCCATGAGCCCGAATGGTAGATCCTATTGAAACTCCAACTTCCATCATGCCATTGGTGGCTAGACGTGTTGATGTTGACAAGATCCTCACGGGATTGGGGCAAGGTATAGTTACTCGTCATCAACTTATGAACTTTTGCGCTCACTTCTCGTTTGTGTCTTGTATTGAACCACTTAGGGTTGAACAAGCACTTGTGGATGCGGATTGGCTCATTGCAATGCAAGATGAGCTCACTAGCTTCACCCGGAATGAAGTTTGGTCTCTCGTGGAGAGGCCTTCCGGTCATGATCATAACATCATTGGAACCAAGTGGATCTTCAAAATAAGCAAGATGAATATGGTAATATCATTCGAAACAAGGCAAGGCTAGTGGCTCAAGGGTACTCCCAAGTTGAAGGCTTGGATTTTGATGAGACCTTTGCTCCCGTTG
This sequence comes from Bromus sterilis, assembly GCA_950022295.1. Taxonomy (NCBI): domain Eukaryota; kingdom Viridiplantae; phylum Streptophyta; class Magnoliopsida; order Poales; family Poaceae; genus Bromus; species Bromus sterilis. The sequence goes on from OX465596.1 coordinate 396,839,887, forward strand.
CTCGCCTTGAATCTATACGCATGTTTCTTGCTTATGCCGCATTCAATGGATTTCCATTATTTCAAATGGATGTAAAAAGTTCTTTCCTTAATAGTCCTCTACAAGAGGATGTATATGTAGCTCAACCACCCGGCTTTTGTGACCCTCATCATAAGGACCATGTGTACAAACTTCATCAGGCATTATATGGTCTTAAGCAAGCCCCTAGGGCTTGGTATGACCATCTTAGGAAGTTTTTACTCGAGGAAGGATTTGTGAGGGATGTCATTGATGCCACTCCTTTTACCAAGAGAACCAATGGTGAATTGCTCATATGCCAAATCTATGTAGATGACATCATATTTGGTTCTCCTAATCCATCTTTGTGCAAGTGGTTCTCGGAAACTATGACCAAGAACTTTGAGATGTCCATGATGGGGAGCTTGAAGTATTTCATTGGATTTCAAATCGAGCAATTTTCCGAAGGAACCTTCATCTCTCAAACAAAGTACATTCAAGACATGCTCGTGAAGTTTGGTATGAAGGATGCCAAGCCATGCAAGACACCCATGCCAACCAAGGGATATCTAGATCAAGACCTTTCTGGTATTCCATTTGATGCTACTCTTTATCGTTCTATGATTGGGTCATTGCTTTACCTTTGTGCATCTAGACCGGATATTATGCTTAGCGTAGGAATGTGTGCAAGATATCAAGCCTCTCCCATGGAGAGTCATCATTTGGCGGTTAAGCGCATTCTTAGATACCTTGTTCATACTCCTTTGTTGGGCCTTTGGTACCCCAAGGAAGCCAAGTTTGATCTCTTGAGGTACACCGATGCGGATTGGGCCGGAGATAAGGTGGATCGGAAGTCAAGATCCGGTTCATGCCAATTTCTTGGGCGCTCATTGGTAAGTTGGCATTCCAAGAAGCAAAATTGTGTCTCCCTCTCCACCGCTGAAGCCGAGTATGTGGCCGGCGCAAGTTGTGCTACTCAAGTTCTATGGATGAGACAAACCTTGAAGGATTATGGCCTCACCTACAAGAAGGTACCCATCCTATGTGACAATGAAAGTGCTATCAAGATTGCCAACAATCTGTGTCAACATCCTCGCACCAAGCATATTGACATTCATCATCATTTCATACGGGATCATATTCAAAAGGGTGATATTGTTCTTGCACATGTGGGCACCGATAAGCAACTTGCCGATATCTTCACCAAGCCATTGGATGAAGCAAGGTTTTGCCTACTAAGGGGTGAACTTGGTATCTTGGAACGTTATAGCTTTACGTCTTAGGGGTATCTTTCTCTCATTCGTATACATTGCGCATACCTTGTCTAGATGTAGGCATGTATGTAGGGGGAGAAGCTCAATTAATGAGTTCTCATCCCTCTACGTGATGCATAAATAGAAACAAACATCAACAATCCACATGCTCACTTCGGTGAATCCATGTGTAGCGGTTAAAGATGAAGTAGTGACTGTTGGACCCAAGATACATCTTCGCGGTGTCAACATCACATATACTCAAACATGGTGGCCATGGCCACCGCCGACTCCTTCCTAAACATCTTATGACAAATGGTTTCTTTCATGATCTTGTTATTGATTATGTTATTATGATATCCCTTCATGCATCTATCTCAACATATATGCCATTCAGCTCGATCACCTCCATTTTACCGTCGTGCCTCCCATTGGTCTGCCTGTTTTGCTCTCACACCACATGTCGGACGGTCCGGGCTCTGTCCCGGACGGTCCTGAATAGCCGGAAATACTACTGATGTCCTGCACCAAATTTTGGACGACCCGGAACAGTGTCCGGACGGTCCGGGGTATCCCCGGACGGTCCGACCTGCATCCCGGTCGTCCGGCCTCTAACGCTTGCTGAGCTCTCCCGGTAATCCGTGTCGGTCGTCCGACCTACTGACTGGATCGTCCGGCCCTTCGTTGGACCGTCCGACTTACAGTCCGGTCGTCCGACGTGTCCGATCTATAAATGGCTCGGGCCGCGCCCCTAACCTCCTGTAGGCAGTTTTTTCCCCTTCTCCCCCGACGTGGTCTCTGACCTAGTGCCACCGCCGCACCTGTTGCGGCCTCCCCCATCCGGCCCCGCCCTCCGGTGAGTTCACCAGCCCCATCCCCGGATTCCCCTCCTCCCGATCTATGTTTTGACCAATCAATCTTGCATTTGGGGCAGATTGGCTTTGAGGAGGGTCCTTCTTGTGGCTCCCGGATTTGTGCATCATGCCTCCAAAGGGTGCTCGGGGTGGTGAGTTTCTCTTCCATTCCCGTGTTTCCTTCTTCTTGTGCTTCTCGCGGTAGTAATTTTGGTGTGTCATGGTCAAAATCTTGTCATTTAGTTCGGTGGGTTGCATGGAACAGCCCCATGGATGTGTCATATCCATTCATTTTCGGATGTCCGGCTCTGCATCCGGTCGTCCGGGGTGCTGTCCCATGTGTCTCCCTTACTCCGATATCCTTACCGGTGCACACCCAGTTTGTCTTACTATGGCTTATCACTCCCATGCACAGACACTCGCCATCAGGGATCTGACGACTCTCATGAGGGCCAGCGTCCTCGTCGCCGCCTTCGCCGCGGTGATGGGGCGGGCAGTAGTGATGTTGACTACGCTGAACTCGACGATGACTTCCGGGACGATTTTGAGGATGAAGAGCTTGTGCCTACGCGGCCCAAGCATGGCACCCGGAAGAAGTCTCTGCCTAACCGGCAGAGAGAGGCCTTTGCTTCACCACCTGCTCCTCGTCGCGAACCTCCTACGCGGAAGGAACCACTTCAGGGCTTGGCTATCTCGGTGCATCCTCCGATCAGGCGTGGCAGTAATCCGATTGACTACTTCCACATGGATGCCAAGGCCTACTCCAAGCTGCGGTGTGAGGACAATCAGTTCCATCTGGCTGCCACTGCTTTGGATCCTCTCTTTCACACCCTTGTGCAGCAAGATATCTTTGCAACTGTCTGCCTGGAGCTCAATGCAACGACCCCTCAGAAGTTCCTCAACATGAGCTATTTTGAGCGCAGACCTGATGTGTTTCGATACCTCATTCGCCTCATTGATGCAATGGGTCTCCTCCACGCACTGACTCTCAAGTGGGACTGGAACCATGCTGCCATCCTCCAGTTCTATGCCACATGTTTCTTTGGTGGCGATGAAACACTCACTTGGAGGACCAACCACCAGACTATTATGATTACCTATGATCAGCGGTGTGATGCTCTTGGATGCCACGTCATTCTGAGGGACTTCATCGGATTCACGCTCGCACCTCGGAGTTTACATCGATGCCCCTTGCAGCCTACATGGGGTGTCTCATGCGCACTCAGGATATACCTCCGGGAACCAATGTGAATGCCAACAATTCATCCATATTTCAGCCTCAGTTCCGCCAGCTTTACCTGTGTCTCCTCCAGACGATTGTGCCCAAGCACGGTGACATAGTGATACGTCCAAAACGTATCTATAATTTCTTCTTGCTCCACGCATGTTTTGTGTGATATTGCTATGATCTAGATACACTTTCATACACTTTTGATCATATTTAGACTAACCTATTAACTCAGTGCACCACAGTGCCAGTTCCTCTTTTCTGCTGTCTTTCTATTTCAGTTTTCCCCCATACAAAAAGTGCCAGAAAAATTCCGGGAAAAATATAGGAAATATCAGCGTACAGGAAGCTTCGCGAAGAGCCCGAGTGGGGCTAGAGGGGATCCAGGGGTGGCCCAGGCGGCCACCCGGCGCGGCCCCACCCCTGGCCGCGCCAGGGGGGCGCCTGGGGCCCCTGGTCCACCTCTGGCTGCCCCCCTTCGCCTATATATTCTCCGTCACGGGAAACTTCCGAGAGGAGAACCCTTTTTCGCGATCTCTCCTCTGTTCCTCCGCCGCCGCGCTTCCGAGATCGGGAGCACCAGAAGACCTCTTCCCGGCACCCTGCCGGAGGGAGGGCCGACCTCCGGGAGTCTCCTCTCCACCATGGATGCTCCCCGGATGTCTCGTGAGTAGTTTTCCTTGGACCATGGGTCCGTGATCAGTAGCTATGTGATGCTCTCCTCCCCTCTTTGTTCTTCATGGTTTAGACCTCGTGAGATGTCCTACATGATCGAGGCACTTTTGTAATCTTTCTGCTGTTGCTATGCTGAGTTTGATGGGATCTGATGGATTATGAGATTATGTTCAGATTGTGATTGAGTAATATATTTGGTTTTTATCTCTTATATTTTTGTTCCTAAGTAATTCTTGCATGTTCTCCGTTGATGTTTATTTCTTTGTCCAAGTAGTAGGTAGCAACCCCAAGAGGGAACGTTATGCTCGATTGTGGGTTCATGCCCCCCGATGACACGCTTGAGTGACAGAAACATGATTCTAGGGGATGTGATGTTTCCACAAGGGGGAAAACAACGGTGCTTGTAACCGTGGTTGCAAGGATTGTTTACTTTACGCAAAGTGATTTTTAATGCAGTTGTCTGTTGCTTTGGGATTACACTTTTGGTGGGGCTCGCAACTTAATACGAGCGAGATGATCTGGATAGATATCTCAAGGTGGATGATTAGTAGTAGATGCAGTTGGATTTCGGTCTACTTATTTTGGTGTACTGCCCGTGCTTTTGAGCCTCTTCCTTTATTTTGTAGCATAGTTAGCATTGCGGTGCGTTCATAATCATATCAATTGCCCTTCTGTAATTTTTTTACCTCGCATAGTAGTTTTATTGTCTTTTGGGAGAGAGACATCACTAGTGAACATCACGTATCCCGGTCCATATCCTCATTACTGTTTCCACGCTCATTTACTCTTCTGCTTTTACTTTCAGTTGCTATCATTATCCCTTGTGTTTGATCCTTTGTGAACAACAAGACCGGAGAGGTTGACAACCTCTCTGAACTTCGTTGGGAACAAAGTTATTTGTGTCTGTGTGCAGGTCCGCGTCAGTTGAGCCGCTGACACCTACTTATCATCTCTGGAGTCCTACTGGAGACAAACCTTGGTATCTTTACTGAGGGAAATTTGCTGCTGTGCTACATCACGCCTTCCACTTGGGGCTCACCAACGAAGGGCGAGAAGACTACACCCGTCAACTCTCGCGCCATCAAGCAAATTTCTGGCGCCATTGCCGGGGACTCCGAGTGCTAAGATAGGGGAGTTGCACACTACCCTTTACCTTTGTTTTTTAGTCTAGTTAGTTTACCTTTCAGTTTTTATCTTTGTGTCTTTTATCAAAAATCACAAAAAAATCTGTCACACTTGCTGCTGCTATGGGTTCCAATGAAAACACCAAGTTGTGTGACTTCACTAGTCACAACAACCAAGACTTTATCTGCACCCCCATTGCCACACCTGCCACTTCAGCTACCTCTTATGAAATTAAACCCGCCTTGCTAAACCTTGTTATGAGAGATCAATTCTCTGGTGCTGGAGATGATGCTGCTTTACACTTGAACAATTTTGTTGAATTATGTGATATGCAAAAGTTTAAAGAAGTAGAAGGTGATATTGTTAAGCTCAAGCTTTTTCCTTTCTCTTTAAGGGGAGAAGCTAAAATTTGGTTTCAATCTTTGCCTAGGAATAGCATAGATTCTTGGGATAAGTGCAAAGATACTTTTATAGGGAAGTACTACCCACCTGCTAAAATTATCCAATTAAGGAGTAACATTATGAATTTTAAGCAATTGGATAATGAACACGTTGCCCGAGCTTGGGAACGAATGAAATCTCTTGTTAAGAAATGCCCTACACATGGTTTGACTACCTGGATGGTTATCCAAACTTTTTATGTAGGCTTGAACTTTACCTCGCGGAACCTGTTAGATTCGGCCGCGGGAGGAACCTTTATGTCAACTACACTTGGTGCTGCCACGAAGCTTCTCGATGAGATGATGACCAATTATTCCCAATGGTACACCGAACGCGCTCCAACAGGTAGGAAGGTAAACTCTGTCGAGGAAGTTACCTCCCTCAATAAAAAAGTTGACTTAATTATGTCTCTACTTACCAAGCAACCCTCTATTGATCCTCATGATGTCCCTTTAAATTCTTTGGTTGCCCAAGAACAAGTAGATGTGAAATTTATTGCTAGAAACAACTTCAACAACAATGCTTATAGGGGTAATTTTGCTAGCAATCCTAGACCGTTTCCATCCAACTATGGGAACAACAACACCTACCCTAGCAACAAGAACCCCTCTTCTGAATTGGAAAACATGCTTAGAGACTTTATCACTACCCAAAAAGCCTTCAACAAAAATGTACAGGAGAAATTAGCTAAATTAGATAATCTCTCTTTGAAGGTAGAAAACTTAGCCCTTGATATTGAGATTCTTAAAATTAGAACCTCCCCCCTTGAGGATAATAAGGCCACTCCTATTAATGCTATCCAATTACAAATTAATGAAAATATTAGGATGATGGCTAAACTTAAATAAATGTGGGCTAGAGAAAAAGAGGAAGAGGATAGAATTAAGAGCCTTCCTACACACCACACAGTTGCCACTATCCAAATTGTTGAGGAAACCCAAACTATTAGCACCCAATGCACTCCTAGTCCCATTGGACCTATTAATGGTGATGCTAATACCTCAACCAAAGATGAAGATACTCCTATGAACATAGAGGGTTTCAAACAAGTGAGCCTAGACGACACTACTACCACCTTTGATAGTAGTGATATTGATTTTGATAGTTGCACCCTCTCAGAAGTTATTAGCTTGCTACACAAAATGTCTAGAGACCCCTACACTAGCACACTTAATCTTGCCTTCACGGAGCATATCACAAATGCTCTCATCAAAGCTAGGGAGGAGAAGCTTAGAGTAGAAGCCTCCATACCTAGGAAGCTAGATGATGGTTGGTACCCTATGATCAAAATTAAATTAAATAACTTCTCTTGCTATGCCTTATGTGATGTTGGAGCTAGTACCTCCGTTATGCCCAAAAGAATATTTGATATGTTTGAATTGATGCCCTTTGAGCCTTGTTCTTTTGGTGTTCGTCTTGTTGATTCTTCCGTAAAGAAACCTTTGGGGAAGATCGACAATGTTCTTATCATTGTCAATGACAACTATGTTCCCGGTTATTTTATTGTTATGGATATAGAGTGTGAACCTTTGTGTCCAATTATTTTGGGACGTCCTTTTCTTCGCACCGTCGGTGCGGTTATTGACATGAAAGAGGGGAATATAAAATTCCAATTCCCATTCAAAAAGGGGATGGAACACTTCCCTAGAAATAAAATCAAGTTACCTTTTGAGTCCGTTGCATGGGCTAATTATTCTCTTTCTCTTGATAAAACTTGATTCTTCTTTTGCATTATGCCTAGCTTAAAGGCATAAAAGAAAGCGCTTTCGGGAGGCAGCCCGCAACGAATTTAGGTTTCTTTTTGCTTTTTGTTGTGTCTTGATGTTTGTTACTACTGTAGCAACATCATTGTATCTTTATTTTTCAGCTTTGTGCCAAGTTATAGCCTCTTATGATAAGGGAAGCAAAAGTTGTGACGTGCTGTCCAGAAAACAGATTCTGTCCCTTGATAGAAAAATTCGAATCAAATCACCAGATCATCTTTTTGATCTTAATATTTTTGAAAGAGTTCTCTATAAAATTGTGAAACTTCCATATGTTCTGAGTTTTTTGATTTGAGTTGCAGAAGTGCCCCTAAAAAATTCTTTACTACCTGCTGTTCTGTTTTTCACAGATTCTGCCACGTTTTGTCTCTCCTAACTTTTGCAAACCTTAAGCTTGCTTTTTCTTTGAAAAACATTTTTGGCACTCTTGACAAACAGTATCTCTTCAAGAATATCTTTATATCCAGTGGGGAAAATTATTTTATTAAGGGTACTAACCTCTCTAATCAGCTTATGATGAGTTATGTATGAAGGGAGTTTTAAAGTGTGCGATGGAAGATGACAAAAGAAGATCCAGGAGTGTCAAGCGCTCAAGCTTGGGGATGCCACCATGCATCCCCAATAAATATTCAAGGAGACTCAAGCGTCTAAGCTTGGGGATGCCCCCGTGCATCCCCTTCTCCTTCAACAATCATCAGTTTGTCCTTCGTCTCACTATATTTTCATCACTTCATGCGTTATGTGCTATGCTTGGAGCGTCTCGCTCTTAGGTTTTATTTTTAGTTTTCTTAAGCTTTGATTGCTGTTCATAACAAGTTAGATCACGTCTTACTTTGTGTGGGAGAGAAACACGCTCCACTTTCAAAATCTAGAACACATCATAGGATTTTTCCTGCTTATCTTTTTGCTGTTGTGTGTTCTTTATCTTTTCGTAGCTGCTGCCATGTTTAGTCTTAGTCTTAGTTTGTCTTTAGCAAGAGCCTTGGCTTTTGTTTAGTTTGTTGCTGGAACTCTTTTTAGTTTTCATGTTTATCTTGTTAAAGAGAGTTGGTTGTTGCACTGAGTTGTCTTGTCTTGAAAGTAGGTAATTGAGATTGCTATTTAAATTCTCGTAGTAACTTGCAATAGTTTTGAGGTATTGTTGTGAGTAATGTTTGAACTTTTGGTGTCAAGAGCTCTAGCCTATTAGTGATAGGTGTCGTATTTTGGGAAATCCGTTTGTATTTTCAAAACCTACAAAACTAGTTGAGAACTCTAGCTACTAGATGGATCACTAATCTTTGGAGGGATCGAATATTAGAGAACACTCACGTACCATGAGTCGAGGATGCGCAAGGATAACCAAACCCCCATCCACTCCTCCTCGGGGTACTTGTCTCTTTGTGAACCTCCTTTTTAGATTGATAGTTACCGATAATAAGTGCATGAGTTCTTCGGACTAGTGTAAGTATTGAAAGTTGACACTTCCACCTTCCCATATTTTGCTAGCCTCTCCCGTGTCGTGCATTGCCTTCTTCTCACTCCGAGAGTTGGTGTCCACCTTCGCCGGTACATCCAAACCCTTGGCATGATACGTTCTGTCATCATAAACCTCCTTATATCTTTCCTCAAAACAGCCACCATACCTACCTATCAAGGCATTTCCATAGCCTTTCCGAGATATATTTCCATGCAACATCCACCTCTTCATGACTTGATCTTCATGTCATACATGTTCCTGCTACACTGGCAGCGACATACATTGCATACATCATGATAGTTACATCTTCTTTATGATTTTGAGTACCTTGTAAAGTGTGAAAGATCTCCTTTACCTTCTTGTAAAATAGAGTGTTGCCCTTAAGTGAGGAAAAGATCCCAAAGAGGACAAATGAGAGTTGAAAAGAAAAAGCCATTGAGGCCACAAAAAAATACAAAAAAATAGAAAAAAGAAATAAAAAGAGAGAAAGGGGCAACACTACTATCCTTTTAAGAGATCCACACTAGTACTCCCTTTATATCCTTGTACTCCATAGAGATGATCATTATGCATATAGCTATGTGGGGACCTTCACACTATAGAACTTGGCTTGCATATTCCAAGGATGAGCCTCCTCAAAAGATCTCTAGGTCTTCATGAGCGAGCAAGTTAAACGCACCCCCACTAGTTCCATTGGAGAGCTTCCTAGCTCGTATGTGCATCCGTTGCATGGAAATCGCTACTCCTCACATCATATCTATCATTTGGCATCTCTTGCCTATGATTGTCCTCATTGATGTGAGCCTTTATCATCCTTTTTGTCTTCCTCCTCCGTACTTCTCTCTTCTCCATCCTAAAGTGTCAACTCTCGTGCTTACGCTCATCCATTGCATGAGTGCTCAAAATATTAAAAAAGGAGTGGATCCAATTAACTTGTACCTGGCTAGTGGTCTGGGGACGAGTCAAGATAAGATTCTAGAAAAAGACCGAGTGTGAAACTTTAGTAGATTGAGTTCTCAACAAATATCTGTTTTTCTCGTATTCCCTATCCCCCTTCTTGCACGCAAACACCATTTGGAGACATTCGAGTCACGGACAGCGAGAGCTCTTGCACCTAATGTTCTTTTGTTACTTGTTTCAATGCTAATATAGGCTCTTTCATGTTATGACTTGAATTGAGTTTCTAACCTTGATTGCTTTACTTTTCAAAGTTCTTATATGGTTGCTAGCATGTCACCACAGAAATTATGCCGTTATCATTTACCTACTCGAGGACGAGCAGGAATTAAACTTCGGGATGTTGATACGTCCAAAACGTATCTATAATTTCTGCTTGCTCCATGCATGTTTTGTGTGCTATTGATATGATCTAGATACACTTTCATACACTTTTGATCATATTTGGACTAACCTATTAACTCAGTGCACCACAGTGCCAGTTCCTGTTTTCTGTTGTTCTTCTATTTCAGTTTTCCCCCATACAAAAAGTGCCAGAAAAATTCCGGGAAAAATATAGGAAAAATCAGCGTACAGGAAGCTTCCCGAAGAGCCCGAGTGGGGCCAGAGGGGAGCCAGGGGTGGCCCAGGCGGCCACCCGGCGCGGCCCCACCCCTGGTCGCGCCAGGGGGGCGCCTAGGGCCCCAGGTCCACCTCTGGCTTCCCCCGTTCGCCTATATATTCTCCGTCATGGGAAACTTCCGAGAGGAGAACCCTTTTTCGCGATCTCTCCTCTGTACCGCCGCCGCCGCGCTTCCGAGATCGGGAGCACCAGAAGACCTCTTCCCGGCACCCTGCCGGAGGGAGGGCCGACCTCCGGGAGTCTCCTCTCCACCATGGATGCTCCCCGGATGTCTTCTGAGTAGTTTTCCTTGGACCATGGGTCCGTGATCAGTAGCTATGTGATGTTCTCCTCCCCTCTTTGTTCTTCATGGTTTAGACCTCGTGAGCTGCCCTACATGATCGAGGCACTTTTGTAATCTTTCTGCTGTTGCTATCCTGAGTTTGATGGGATCTGATGGATTATGAGATTATGTTCAGATTGTGATTGAGTAATATATTTGGTTTTTATCTCTTATATTTTTGTTCCTAAGTAATTCTTGCATGTTCTCCGTTGCTGTTTATTGCTTTGGCCAAGTAGTAGGTAGAAACCCCAAGAGGGAACGTTATGCTCGATTGTGGGTTCATGCCCCCGATGACACGCTTGAGTGACAGAAACATGAGTCTAGGGGATGTGTTGTTGCCACAAGGGGGAAAACAACTGACGACGGGCTGACCCCATGACTCCTACGGATGAGCCTACCTGGTGTCCATGAAGGCAGAAGGCCCATGAAGATACGGCCTTGGCCCACTAGATGGCACCGACGTAGAGGTCCTCGACTCACAAGGAAGGTGCGAAGACCTGTCGTATGGAGCAAGCTAGGGTGAGGAAAGTTTACTTGTACACGTAGATGAACTCCTCGAGACCTAGCCCGCTATATAAGGGCTAGGAGGGGCGACGCCAAAGACATCGAATCTTATTTGTAACCATAGCCTTGAGCACTCCAGCCTTGGCCTCCACTGTAATCGCATCTCCCCAATCAATAATATCGAGCAGGAGCGAGCCTCCCTATTTGCCGACGAGCTATCGTCCAACCTGCGCCTCTCATGACTAACCCAGGGTCCCTAACCATGGGATTTTCCGGGGTTGATACCCTTCAATTGGCGCCGTCTGTGGGAACCGCGCAGGTTGGGAATGCGATCTCGGCGGCCTCATCACCACCAGCACTCATCGACTCGGCGGCTCCGGCAAGATCCAACCTGTTTGAGTCCCTCGGATTCACGGCCCACCTCCCAGCCCTCAAACCAGTCTTCACCGACCTATGCTCCGGCATCAATCTGATCTTCGGAGAGTACCAGATCTACATCAACCACTGGGGTACCCTCCGCCTCATCGACGACACCCGTGCGCCCACAACAACATTTACAGCAACAACCATAGAGGACGCCGCCCGCACGGACGATCCATCTGGCGGTTGTAGCTACGCACCCAACTCACAGCTCCACGCTACTCGCGACCGCTCGAGTGAAGCCCGAGCATGGAGAAGAACGATCGCATGCATCGGCAAGGAAACGGCAAGGGCACCATCGCAGGTGTTCATGGAAGAAGTCGGCACATCAACGCCAGGTAACAACGGGCGAGCCGACGACCCGGGCACTCGACAAGACACCCCAACCACCAACAGGGCGGTTGGCCCTGGCCACGCCAGTCAGATGGTCGTACAGCTAGGAGAACCGTGGACCATACCAAAGAAAGTCCCGGTGGAGCAAGGACCAAGCAATCAGAAGAGCAGTCAGCTGCCAAGCAACAAACATCAAGCACCTGGCCAGGGCAGCCAGCCATCGCGCAGTAGGCAACAAACCCCGGTTGCAGCGGCGGGCGAATCATCCAAAGAAAAATATACTTGTCCAAGGAATCGATGGCAATGGTAAAAGAAGCAGTCGCCCGCGGCGGGTTACTACCATCAGACGCCACAAGAGACGAGCTAAGGGCATACAACAAGCTAGCGGGAGAGCTAACAAAGCAGACGAGATAGTGGCGCCTAGCCATGGAGAAGCAAGACAAAGCGGAACCCGAAAGGAAAAGCAGCCGCAGAAAATCTCCCAGAAGTGACTCTCCAGGTCACGACTCCCCCATCCGCAATAGATCGAAACTCAACAACCTGCGGAAAACAGAAAGGACGAGAGTAGTGCGGAAACTGGAAGACGACTTCAGGTCAGAGGAAGACGACGACGAAGAGGAGCCTCTCACTCCGGCGGAAGCACTCATAAGCGCCCAAGACTACCTATCCCGTGCCCAGAAAAGAAGAAAGGGCAAAACGGATCGCTACACTTCCATAGCTCTGCAGATAATGAAGGACGCTATCGATGCCTCGGTACCTAAAAAATCCAGCGCAAAGCGGCAGACTCGCGAGCGGACACCGGACAGGGACCCCAGTTCGCCAGACGACGACGACGACAACGACAGTAATGACGATAGACGCAGGCGCTCCGACAAGCACAAGAAACGTGACAATGACAACAACGGCAGACGCCGCAACACTCGGCGAGACGCGCGAGACGACATAACGCAAAACAGAGTCAACCGCAGCAGGCGAAGACGCGCAGCACGCGAGGTGTACTCGGAGGAACAGACTTTCGACGAGGAAATCGAGCCATGCGGAGCACTCTATTTCACACGTCCCATACGTGAGACGCGCATGCCCAACGGATTCAAACTGAACTCCACGACTCTAAAGTACAACGGACTCGAGGAGCCGGAGGCATACCTCGATGACTACCTAACAACAGTCAAGTTTCAAAGAGGGACCAATGTCACAGCGATGCAGTACGTACAGCTCAAGCTCGAGAGCTCCGCTCGACACTGGCTGAAAAATCTTCGGCGCGGATCCATCAGCTCCTGGAGCCAGTTCCGAGGAGCCTTCATAGAAAACTTCAAATCAACATACAAGCGACCAGCCTCACTCGAGGAGCTGCGGGCATGCAAACAAGGAACAAGGGAGGCCCTGCGAGCATACATCCAGCGATGGACGATACTCAAGAATTCAGCGGAAGACATCTCGGACGAGAGTGCGATCGACGCATTCAGGCGAGGTCTTCAGCCCGTTGAATTCAAAGATCAGCTCAGACAGATGAAAGTCCGAACACTCGCACGGCTGCTAGAACTAGCCAACAGCTGGGCGGACGGAGAAGACTCCGTTCATAACGAAACAGAAACCCACACTACACGATCAGAGTACGACTACGACTACAATGGAGATAGGGGAGACGACAGAAGAAGGAAGCGACCCAAACGGAACTTCTACAACGACAGAGGACCTGACATGGTCGCCGCCGGTTTCTCAGACGACCGGACCGGCAGGCACCATGATGACAACAGACCACAGCGCCGAGACAACCTAGAAGACGAGCCCAGGCTCAAAGACGAGAATGGAGGACAAGACAGCCACGCGACGACACTCGCGCATTCCGCTCCGCCAAAGAACAACTCGATAGACCGTGCTCTTTACACGGATTCAGAAACGAGCGAGGAGAGCTCAAATCATCCCACACCCTCAGGAACTGTCGAAGCTTCAACGAGTTGGCCGAAGAAAAAAGCCGCTCCTCGGTCGCAGTAGCACGACCACTCGCAAGCATAGCAGTTGGACAAGTCGCCCACGGCGCACCACCAGCCCCCCCTCTGCCAACAAGACAGGTGGCCGCCATCCAGGAACGGCAAAGGACGCCGGAAGAAGAAAACCAATACCCAGAAGCCCACGGGAGGATCTACATGATACAAGAAGGCAGACCTTCCAACAGGCAGCAGAAACAAGTCACCAGACAAGTCTTCCTGGCAACCTCCGCACACCCGGCCGTCCCAGAGTATCTGCATGGGTCGGAGACAGAAATTTCCTTCTCCCGGGACGACCACCCGCCAGTCGTCCCCCAACCAGGGCACGCCGCGCTGGTACTCGAGGCCAGAATAGGAAATTACGACATGTCGCGAGTATTCATGGATGGCGGCAGCGGGATCAACATCATCTTCACCCGAACACTCGACGACATGCTCATCCAAAACAACGCAATCAAATCCTCAGGCACAACCTTCCACGGGATCGTACCAGGAAAAGCAGTATATCCCCTCGGAAGGATAATCCCGGAGGTAGTCTTCGGGGACGCGACGAACTTCCGCAAAGAAACACTTGACTTTGAAGTGTTCGATTGGAAGTCGCAATACCACGCAATTCTAGGGCGGCCAGCTTTCGCCCGCTTCATGGTCGTACCCCACTATGCCTACCTCAAGCTGAAGATGCCAGGACCAAACGGAGTCATCACAATCAGCGGCAGTTTCGTCAGATCCGACCGCTGCGACAAAGAATTCCACAAGATAGCAGAAGCATTCATAGCCCACCAAGACAGCAAGACCACGGGACTCGCCGAAGAAGCGCTCCCGTAGAAGGAAAGGAGCATCGCCCGAAGAAACCCAGCACTGGGAGACAAAGCTACCAGGCCCTTAAAGCCACTACATCACCGCTCAACAGAGCCCGCCCACTCTTTGTAAGGAACAGCAGGAAAGATATTACATAAATATTTTTCCACAAACTAATCTGGCACTCGGGGGCTCGCCGAAGCAGCCACCCCCCGAGGCGTCCTCCGCAATCGCGGCAAACTAACCTGGCACTCGGGGGCTCGCCGAAGCAGCCACCCCCCGAGGCGTCCTCCGCAATCGCGGCAAACTAATCTGGCACTCGGGGGCTCGCCAAAGCAGCCACCCCCCGAGGCGTCCTCCTCAATCGCGGCTAATTAACCTGGCACTCGGGGGCTCGCCAAAACAGCCACCCCCCGAGGCGTCCTCCGCAATCGCGGCAAACTAACTTGACACCCGGGGTCTCGCCAAAAGTAGCCACCCCCCGACGCGTTCTCCGCAATCGCGGCAAACTAACTTGGCACTCGAGGGCTCGCCAAAAATAGCGACCCCCGACGCGTCCTCCGCAATCGCGGCAAAAAAATATTCAGCACTCGGGGGCTCGCCGAAGCAGCCACCCCCCGAGACACCACACGCAACTGCAAAATACAGATGATATATACAAGCAAGAAGAAGCATATACAACAAAGGGAAGCACCTAATCTTTAGGCTCCAACTTCGCCTTAATAAGTGCACCAAGATGGCGGTCGTTTTCTTCGCAAACCCGCCTCACAACTCGGAGCGCATGCCTATCTACAGCCACGTAGTGCTCATTCGTTGGGTGATCCCTACCACCTGGAGGACCCGCCACCACCTGAGCAAAATACACCCCTGGCCAATGACTATGGACCAAGCCCAAAGCAGCTCGGGCTTCGGCACGAATTTGGTGGTCCATCACTCGGTGCAACTCGGCAGGCTGAGAAAACATGCGACAAAGCCTCTCAAAGGACGAAGGAACTACCTCCAACGGATAGAACTCAGCATGGATACCACCCAACACCCGTTGGCAGTAGCCGAGAGCTTCCGGTACCCGCTCAACTCGGCGACGAAGCAACACAAACGCTCGAGCACGAGCCCCATCTACCCAAAAGGGATTGCTCGCCTGCACACTAGGATCATCAAGCCGCGACATCTCTGATTCAACGGCCCTCTCCTCATCCCGAGTTCTCCCTTCCAGCACTTCGAGTCAAGAACTACGATCAAGACAGAGATGTAGAAAACCCACCAAACGTAATTAAGCAACCAAGCAGAGCCAAGACTCACCCCACAGGAGGTCAGACAACTTCATCACCCACGAAGCAAGGCCCTCAACCACGGACTCGGCACGCTCACGCTGAGTACGCTGAACGGCAACGGACCCCTTCAGTCGGACAATATCCCGCTCAGCGTCCTTCAGCCGCAAGCAAACGGACTCGTACGCACCCTCGCGAGCACCATCCTTCAGCGAACTCCACGGACGAAGGAAGCCAGGAGCAGCCTACCGCAGGACGAACAAAACAAATCAAAAACAGCAAGAGGAACAGCCAAGCAGACATTCAGATAGAAGTTTCAAAAGATCAACTGTCACAACAGAGTCAGGAATTACAGACAAAATTTCCAAATGGCGAACTCACTACTATGCCTCCCCCTCACCTACGGCAGGGGGACCCTGAGCATCTACAACTTGTTGCAGGCGACGAGCCAGCCTATTGGCTCGGTCGTCCTGCTCACCAGAATAGCACGGAATGGTCTCAACCAAGGAATCGTCAAAGGAAACCCCATGCACCATAAGGACGACCAGGGCCGTGGAAGAACCACTCACCACGCTCTCCGCCAGCAGCTCCACCATATATTTTCCATCAGGGCCGAAATGTCGGGACCCGGAGTTAGCGTATGCAAGCCTCGCTACAACACAATCATATGGAGAGCCGAGAACCGTACCCACTTGTCTCAGCAGACAAGGCCAAGCACAGAACGTTCTCGGAAAGCATCGAACGTGAGGGGCATCCCATCCAGGCCGGATGATCAACTGAAATGGGTCCTCATCGTCCGCTCACAAGTCTAAATGATATGGGTGATGAACTCCCATACTCATAGACAAGTCGCCTCAACCATACTATCGATTGTATTATAACCCTTACATAGACTTACTCCAGCCCGATCACTTAGTCGGGGTCTAGGGCGGGCTCGATCATACATCAAAGTGTGCACGAGACAGAGTCTCGAACAATCGCATCGCGATGCCCCAAGCTGCGCACATCTAAGGGCCACTTGGTGTATAAAAGACCGCCAGCTAGATCACAACTAAGGTCTCGAAAACCCATACAAAGACATGCATGTTATAAACATACACGCAGCACACATGCCTTGTATGAACAGTAGGTATCATTGCAATTCTCTACAAAGTATACATCTTTATTAATAACTCTTACAGAGTGCACACAGAGATCATAAGCATGTGATCCAACATTACAACAGACAAGCGGAAGCAAGTAGGTCTGAGTACAGACAAGTTTAACAAATGTCTTAGAGAAGCCTTATCTAAAAACAAGCCCTCCACGAGGGAACCAGTCGTCTGACTGGGACTACACTAGCTTGGTCTTGGTCTGAGTCTTCATTCTTCGAGCTTCGGGTAGAAGCCACCATCGGGGTCGGTGGGTTCATCTAAAACATAGATTAAGCAAACGTGAGTACAAAATCTTACTCAGCAAGACTTACATAGGAGCTATACTACTCATGCACATGTATCAAGGTAAAGGGAGGTGGGGTTTCACTTGCAGAAGTGCCAGCTTTGACTTGGCTAATCCTGAACTACGAGTACCAAACTTGAGGTAAGAAGCGTACACGAGTCCATTACATCTCTTCAACCAATTACACCACTATGGTTACTTCCTCGACTTCCCCACGAGAAGCACACCATAGCACTCACGCTTATCTTGCGAGTTTTAGAAGTATCCAGTTCAAGTTGTCTAATAATCGAGCACAGCTCTCCAAGCAGTCCTTAACCGCGGACGCGGCTGTTCGAATAGTTTTGTTAACCCTGCAGGGGTGTACCGCTACACACACACACTCATCAGTTACCGCCTGGGAGTGGGACCCTTCAAGCGGGTACCGGCGAGGATGTTGCCACGACACTTCGCCCACAGCTCTGTTCTAGTCCAGAGAGTCGCCTATCTGAGGGGGATCCGTATGGAAGTCCGGCCGAGGTTCCAGTACAGCCTCAAACGATGTGTGCAGGGTCCCAAGCCGGTCTTGAAAAGCCGTTCATCCACTTCGCAGACCGTGCCACAGCCCTACCAGAACTCTGAACTAATGCGACTCCTGGGGTTCGAACGGGGTGAGGTACTAGGTCGAGAGGGGTCAGTGAGCCCAATGTGTGGTTGCACTCTTCTTCTTGGATCACCACACAAGAACTCGGACTTAAGAAGGTGTTCAACGAGACAACCCACAGTGTACTTAAGAAGGTGATTTTCTAGTATTTGTATTTTGTAATCCAACTGAACATGTGTGTGATAAGCTTATGAAGTGTAGGTGATCATATGTGCATTGCAAATGTTCAAAGTGGAATTGCATTTGGATTAAATTTGAATTAATTCCATTTAAATCAAATAGCAAAAGCTACTGATCAGAATTTAAATTCAACTCAAACAAATTTGAAAGTTGCATATTTGGATAGATAATTTTCTCCTGATCATTTTTCATATATTATTTGTCCAATTTGGAGTTAATATGAATTTTCTATGAATTTCCAAAGTTTGGGGTATTTTCTGGAATTTCTGGAATTTCTTTAATTCAATTAATCTCTGGAAATTCATTATTGCATCATCACTACATCAGCATGACATCAGGGGCTTGACTCTGGTCAAACTGACCTGTGGGGTCACCCTGTCAGCCTCTCTGGGATAAATCCCTGTTAATTAAATTAACAGAGAGATTAGAGGGGGCCCTGGGCCCATCTGTAAGTGACTCTGGGGGTGGTTAATTAGTGCTAATCGCCCGTCCACGTCATCACGCCGGAGGCTCAACGCCGGCGACCATCCAGCACGGCGGAGCTCCTCGGGACGGCGGTGCGGGGCATGATTCGCAGCGCCAGAGGCACTGGAGTGCAGCCCGTGCACTTGCGCTTCACGTTGAAGCCACGGCGCGGCCAGGGGGTGACGGAGGTGACGGCAGGGACCTCCTCGGCGGCAACCGGAGCACGGCGGTAACGCGGATGGCGCTACCGTGCAAGGCAAGGGGCCAGAGGTAGGGCGCTGCGCTCCTGGTGGCTCCGGGAACTTAATGGACACCATCACGAGGACAAAGGTTCACAGGAGCGACCTCACCGTCGGCCATGGCGGTGACGGAGCTCGGCTCCCATGGTGGCGCAGGATACAGGGCGAGAGGGGGCTAGCTAGGTGAGGGGAAACGCTCACCGAGATTCGGGGAGTGCGGTGGTGCTTCACGGTGGCCGGCGGCGACTTGGTGACGATGGCGGAGTCTCCGGGGCTTCCTGGCTCGAATCACCGCACGGGAAGACGAAGACGACGGCTGCAGTTCCTCTGGACATCTCGAGGCGTCGCGGGGAGCACGGTGGCCACGCGGGTGCAGCGGCCGCTCCGGCGCAGGCTTCGGGTGGTCGTCGTCGGCGTCGAGAACAGGCGAGAGAGAGGGAGGAAGAACTGAGTTCGTGGGGGAGAATGTGCAGGGGACGTCCAGAAGCCTCCAGGCGCGAAGAGGTGGCGGAGGGAAGCTGCTGCGTGGCTGCTGCTCGTCGGCGGCGTCGGTGGAGTGCTGCATGCATTCCACCGAGCAGCTTCGGGGCGTGGGGAGGAAGACGCCAAGCGGGGAGGCTGGGCTGGGCCGGCCAGGTGGGCTGCGGGGAGCTAGTTGGGCTGCTTCCAGGTAAGTTCTTTTTCCCTTTTCTCTTCCGTTTTCTTTTCTGCATTTTTGTTTTGCTGTGCTAAACAAATAGCTAGGCATTTTATTAAATGCTGAAAAATTTTATATGGCCTCATAATAATATAGACTAGCCACTTATAAAGTTTCAACATTTTTAAAATTCAAATAATTTGAATCTTAACTCAAATAGGGTTATTTTATTAATTCCAAGGCACTGTTTGAATATTAGAAAATTCCATGAGAATGGGATTGCTCCCAAACCATTTTTTAAAATGATCAGCACCATTTATAGGAATTTTCCAAATGTTCAAATGATATTTGTAAAAAGATTTTTATCTGGCCATTTGATTTAATTTCTCAGGGCTTTTCTTTTCCCCAATTTTGATTTTCTTTTTGAATTTTTGGCATGAATGCAAGGTACCTCTGATCCTAACACATACCTAACTTGGGGTTGTGACAACTCGCCCCCACTCAAAAGAATCTCGTCCCGAGATTCAGAAGTCTGCGGGAGGAAGGAGGGGTACTCGGCACTGAGACGGTCTTCTCTTTCCCACGTGGCTTCTTTCTCGGAGTGGTGAGACCACTGAATTTTCAGAAACTTCATCTTCTTTCGGCGAGTGACACGCTCTGCTGAATCAAGAATACGAACAGGGTATTCTTGATAAGAAAGGTCATCTTGTAGATCAAGCGTTTCATGGTCGACTTCGCGGATGGGGTCCTTGAAGCAACGCCTGAGTTGTGACACATGGAATACATCATGTACTCGGGAAAGGTGCGGGGGTAGTTCAAGTTGGTAGGCAACTTCTCCACGTTTAGCAAGAATGCCGAAAGGTCCGATGTAACGTGGGGCCAACTTGCCTTTGATACCGAATCTTTGGGTTCCCTTCAGAGGAGTAACCCGGAGGTAAGCCTTCTCATCCAGATTGTAGCTTTCTTGCCTATGATGACGATCATAGTAGCTTTTCTGACGAGACTGGGCTGCTTTCAATTGATCACGAACAATGCGAACTTGCTCTTCTGCTTCCTTGATCATATCCGGTCCAAAGAATTGTCTTTCGCCGGTTTTTGGCCAGTTTAGGGGTGTTCGACATCGTCGTCCATATAGAAGTTCAAAAGGAGCCATGTTTAGACTAGATTGAAAACTGTTTTTATAAGCAAATTCGGCAAATGGAAGAGACTTCTCCCAATTCTTTCCGAAAGATATAACACAAGCTCTGAGCATGTCTTCAAGAATTTGGTTAACCCTTTCGACTTGACCGCTAGACTGAGGATGGAAAGCTGTACTAAAGGATAGATGAGTTCCCATAGCACGTTGGAAGCTTCCCCAAAATCTAGAGGTGAAAAGGCTACCACGATCAGAATTGATTTCCAAAGGAACACCATGAAGGGATACAATTCTAGAGACATAAAAGTCCGCTAACTGGCTAGCAGTTATAGACTCGCGAACTGGAAGGAAGTGAGCAACTTTGGAAAGCCTATCTATGACAACGAAGATGGCATCGTTTCCTTTCTGGGTTTTTGGAAAGCCGGTGATGAAGTCCATACCGACTTTGTCCCATTTCCACTCTGGAATAGGCAAAGGTTGAAGTGTACCAGCAGGTCTTTGATGTTCTGCCTTAATGCGACGACAAACATCACATTCAGCAACAAATTGAGCAATGTCTCTCTTCATCCTGGTCCACCAAAATCTCTGGCGTAGATCTCGGTACATTTTTGTGCTACCGGGATGAATTGAGAGGGGTGTGTCATGGGCTTCTTTGAGGATGAGTTGCCTTAGATCTCTATTCTTAGGTACTACCAAACGATTTCCAAAGAATACCGTTCCTTTGCTATCAGTGGAGAAACATTTAGCAACTCCGCTAGCAATGTTCTCCTTGATCCGGCGAACACCTCGTGCACGCCTTTGGGCAACTATGATTTGATCCTCAAGGGTTGGTTTCGCCACCAAGTTGAAAAGATAGCCATGAGGAACAATTTCAAGGTTGAGCTTGCGAAAGTCCTCATGAAGAAGTGGTTGATACTGTTGTAACATGAGGTTGTTACAATACGACTTACGACTTAGTGCATCAGCCATGACATTGGCTTTGCCTGGGGTGTAAGAAATTACTACGTCGTAATCTTTTATCAACTCAATCCAGCGTCTTTGGCTGAGATTAAGATCTGGCTGGGTGAAAATATATTTGAGGCTTTGGTGGTCGGAATAGATTTCGCAACGGTTACCAAGGAGGTAATGTCGCCAAGTTGTTAGGGCATGAACTACGGCAGCGAGTTCAAGGTCATGGGTAGGATAGTTCTCTTCATGTGGCCGCAACTGGCGTGAAGCATAAGCTACCACATGTCGATCTTGCAGAAGTATGCATCCTAACCCTTGCCGTGATGCGTCACAATAGATCTCAAAATCCTTTTTGGTGTCTGGAGGTGCAAGTACGGGTGCAGAAGTCAATCTCCTTTTTAGCTCTTGAAAGCTTTCCTCGCACTTGGGAGTCCATAGGAACTTCTTATCTTTCTTGAGGAGTTCAGTTAGAGGCTTTGCAACTTTAGAAAAGTTCTCGACGAAGGGACGGAAATAGCTGGCTAGGCCAAGAAAACTCCTAACTTGCTTAACCGATTCAGGTGGAGTCCAGTCAAGGACGGCCTGAACTCTCTCGGGATTCACAGCAATGCCTTTTGCAGAAATCACGTGGCCTAAGTAGGTCACTTCTGGTAGCCAGAATTCACACTTGGAGAATTTAGCATACAGGCGATGCTCTCTAATTTCATCAATACCAGCCTTAGGTGTTCGGCATGTTCTTCTTCGTTCTTCGAGTATATAAGGATGTCATCGAGGTAAACCACGATGAACTGGTCCAAATACTCCATGAAGATCGAGTTCATCATGCGTGAGAAAGTGGCGGGGGCATTGGTTAAACCAAAGGACATGACGGTGTACTCGCAAAGACCATAACGAGTAGTAAAAGCCGTTTTTGGAATGTCCTCGCTTCGGATCTTGATTTGATGATAACCTAATCTCAAATCCATCTTGGAGAAGACAGAGGATCCAGCAAGTTGATCATAAAGATCATTGATCCTGGGCAGTGGATACTTGTTCTTTATCGTCGCTAAATTTAGCGGGTGATAGTCTACGCACATCCTTTCTGTTCCATCTTTCTTCGTTACGAACAGAACGGGGCAACCCCATGGCTATGAGCTAGGGCGGATGAAGCCTTTTTCCAACAAAGCTTCCAGTTGGGTTTTAAGCTCAGCTAACTCACATGGGGCCATTTTGTATGGGCGTCTAGAAATTGGTGCGGTTCCTGGGGCAAGATCCACTATGAAATCTACACATCTGTCGGGTGGCATTCCCGGCAGCTCTTCAGGAAAGACATCCGGGAAGTCACGAACCACCGGAATATCTTCAAGTTCGGGAAGGGGAAGTACATTCAAGGAATGCACTTGGGTTCTTGTTCTGGGTGAGGTATAGTTGACTGTTTTGCCTGAAGGGTGGGTGAGTTTCACGGATTTGCCTTTGCAATCCAGGTAGGCATTCTGTCTTGATAGACAATCCATGCCAAGGATGACATCAATATCTGAAGACTTGAGGGCTATGAGTGAAGCAAGGAATACTAAACCCTCAATTGCAATTTGATTACCATGGCTTACTCTATTAGTTTGCCACTTGGAACCAGGAGTTTGAATGATCATAGGGGTGAACATTTCTTCAAAGGATACATCATGTCGAAGTGCATAACTCTCCGACATGAATGAGTGAGATGCTCCTGGGTCGAAAAGAACAGAAGTGGGAACAAAATTGACTGGGAGCGTACCAAGAATGACGTCAGAAGTACTATCAGTTTCCTCAGCTGAGATTTGGTTCAGACGTCCAAGATTTTTTGAGGTGGATGGCTTGGCAGTGGAAACCTTCGGGGGTGGTTTGGCACGAACAGTGGGGTTTCTTTTGGCATGGGGTGGAGCATTCTGACTGACGGGGCACTCACGAGAATAGTGACCAGGCTGGCCACATCTAAAGCAGGCTCCAAAGATAATGCGGGGAGCTGGGTTGTTTGGTAGAGCTGGTGGACGAGGCGGCACAAGGGATGGCCTCGGTGGTTTGTTTTGGTGGATCAAACTATTAGGAATCCAGATCATACGCTTCTGAGGGCGTGGACTGGAAAAGGGGCAAGCTCAAGAGCATGCTTGCGAGACTTCTCGAAAACTTCATTGCCATGCTCAGCTCTGAAGGATCTGTTGACTAAATCCTCAAAGGTGGCAAATTCGATGAGGTTGAGATCATGACGAAGGATGGGGCTAAGTCCCTTGCGGAACCTTGCCTGCTTTCTGGCATCGGTGGTGATCTCATCTTGGGCATAACGAGCAAGACGGTTGAATTCCCTCACATACTCATTAATGGACATCTCTCCTTGATTCAGATTGCAGAACTCTTCCTTCTTGCGCTCCATCAACTCATCCAGAATGTGGTACCCTCGAAAGGCAACACAGAACTCTTGCCAAGTCACTACGTGACTATCTGGCTGCATTGCAACATAGTTCTCCCACCACTGAAGAGCAGCACCTTCCAAGAAGTATACCGCGAAAACAACTCGGTCATCGAGAGCAACATGTGTAGTATCAAGCTTACGCTCGATGGAACGGAGCCAATCATCAGCTTCAAGGGGCTCAGAAGAACATCGGAATACCGGTGGCTTGAGGAGGATGAAGTCCTGAATGCTGACCACCACATTACGATGGTGGGCGGTATCCTGCTCGATGTGCTCCAGAAGGCGTGTTTGATCACGTCTATTCCGCTCAGCTTCCATCAAGATTTCCGCCGCAGAAGGCGGGGTTGGAGGTTCATCATCATTTCGATTCCGATCACGGTCTCGATTCCGAAGAACAGCACTACGAGTTCCACCTGACATCCTGTGTGATAAAAATCAACAATCAGAACAGGTTGTACGATGGAGTCAAGGATAAAAGGATATGATTTCAGAAGGAGAAGACTATAATGCAAAGGCAATGATTCAAAGAAACACGGAACAAATCCGGCAGCATAACGGCTACACCGGGATGGAAATTGAAACAACCTCGAAGAGATTGGACAGAACTTCCTCAAGGAACTCAAAATACGGAGACTCTGGGCAACCACAACCTTCCTACGGCTATAAGGAGGCAATCAACGAGATGTTCTAATCAGACAGAGGTGAGCCTAGTCCTATCTTCCCGTAGAATAAGATGAGGCTGACTCAGAACTCAGATCGATGAGGGTAAGGACAAAAAAGAAGCCTTACGTTGTTCCCTTATATACCCAGAGTAACTATATAACTATAGAAGGCTAGACTCGACTTCGGCCAAGGCTGATAATCCTACAGTCAGTCCTGCTCTGATACCAAGTCTGTCGGGACCCGGGGTTAGCGTATGCAAGCCTCGCTACAACACAATCATATGGAGAGCCGAGAACCGTACCCACTTGTCTCAGCAGACAAGGCCAAGCACAGAACGTTCTCGGAAAGCATCGAACGTGAGGGGCATCCCATCCAGGCCGGATGATCAACTGAAATGGGTCCTCATCGTCCGCTCACAAGTCTAAATGATATGGGTGATGAACTCCCATACTCATAGACAAGTCGCCTCAACCATACTATCGATTGTATTATAACCCTTACATAGACTTACTCCAGCCCGATCACTTAGTCGGGGTCTAGGGCGGGCTCGATCATACATCAAAGTGTGCACGAGACAGAGTCTCGAACAATCGCATCGCGATGCCCCAAGCTGCGCACATCTAAGGGCCACTTGGTGTATAAAAGACCGCCAGCCAGATCACAACTAAGGTCTCGAAAACCCATACAAAGACATGCATGTTATAAACATACACGCAGCACACTTGCCTTGTATGAACAGTAGGTATCATTGCAATTCTCTACAAAGTATACATCTTTATTAATAACTCTTACAGAGTGCACACAGATATCACAAGCATGTGATCCAACATTACAACAGACAAGCGGAAGCAAGTAGGTCTGAGTACAGACAAGTTTAACAAATGGCTTAGAGAAGCCTTATCTAAAAACAAGCCCTCCACGAGGGAACCAGTCGTCTGACTGGGACTACACTAGCTTGGTCTTGGTCTGAGTCTTCATTCTTCGAGCTTCGGGTAGAATCCACCATCGGGGTCGGTGGGTTCATCTAAAACATAGATTAAGCAAACGTGAGTACAAAATCGTACTCAGCAAGACTTACATAGGAGCTATACTACTCATGCACATGTATCAAGGTAAAGGGAGGTGGGGTTTCACTTGCAGAAGTGCCAGCTTTGACTTGGCTAATCCTGAACTACGAGTACCAAACTTGAGGTAAGAAGTGTACACGAGTCTACTACATCTCTTCAACCAATTACACCACTATGGTTACTTCCTCGACTTCCCCACGAGAAGCACACCATAGCACTCATGCTTATCTTGCGAGCTTTAGAAGTATCCAGTTCAAGTTGTCTAATAATCGAGCACAGCTCTCCAAGCAGTCCTTAACCGCGGACGCGGCTATTCGAATAGTTTTGTTAACCCTGCAGGGGTGTACCGCTACACACACACACTTATCAGTTACCGCCTGGGAGTGGGACCCTTCAAGCGGGTACCGGCGAGGATGTTGCCACGACACTTCGCCCACAGCTCCGTTCTAGTCCAGAGAGTCGCCTATCTGAGGGGAATCCGTATGGAAGTCCGGCCGAGGTTCCAGTACAGCCTCAAACAATGTGTGCAGGGTCCCAAGCCGGTCTTGAAAATCCGTTCATCCACTTCGCAGATCGTGCCACAGCCCTACCAGAACTCTGAACTAATGCGACTCCTGGGGTTCGAACGGGGTGAGGTACTAGGTCGAGAGGGGTCAGTGAGCCCAATGTGTGGTTGTACTCTTCTTCTTGGATCACCACACAAGAACTCGGACTTAAGGCGGTGTTCAACGAGACAACCCACTGTGTACTCCTACACAGCCTCTCATCGTTCACCTTGTATTAGGGTAGATTCACCAACACGTTTCACTTTCATCAACACCATGTTTATCATCATCCCGACTCACATCATAAGCAACCTCATTGTACCACTAAGCATGCAATAAGCAGTAACAGTTGCAGGGGCCACATGATATCAACCAACTCCTACATCTGCTAGGATTGTGGTTTGCTTACTACTGTGACAAGATGATAGGTCATGCAAAGGATATGGGTTCAACTATGCGGTAGAAACGTTATCATGGTGATCATCCTAAACAATGCATAAGCGAGACATGAGAGGGAAGTGGGATTTTATCGACATGATCAATGGGGTTTTGCTTGCCTTGCTGACGAGGTTCGGGTTCTGGGTCTTCAACGAAGGGGGTGGCCTCGAGCTCCGGATCCACTTCTATCCGAGCAAACAATATAAACAAAGCATAAATAAGTTGCAATGCTCAAGCACATGATTATGTTGTCAAATGATGTGAATTATATTGATGTGATCTAGGTTCCATTTGCAACAAGTTAATTGAAGTTGATTTGAAAGTGAATTCAAATTCAAACTCCAAATGTATTTAAATTGGTCCAAGTTGCATTTGCTAGTATTCGTATTTTTTAATCCAAATGAACATGTGTGTGATAAGCTTCTGAAGTGTAGGTGATCATATGTGCATTGCAAAGGTTCAAAGTGGAATTGCATTTGGATTAAATTTGAATTAATTCCATTTAAATCAAATAGCAAAAGCTACTGATCAGAATTTAAATTCAACTCAAACAAAGTTGAAAGTTGCATATTTGGATAGATAGTTTTCTCCTAATCATTTTTCATATATTATTTGTCCAATTTGGAGTTAATATGAATTTTCTATGAATTTCCAAAGTTTGGGGTATTTTCTGGAATTTCTGTAATTTCTTTAATTCAATTAATCTCTGGAAATTCATTATTGCGTCATCACTACATCAGCATGACATCAGGGGCTTGACTCTAGTCAAACTGACCTGTGGGGTCACCCTGTCAGCCTCTCTGGGATAAATCCCTGTTAATTAAATTAACAGAGAGATTAGAGGGGGCCCTGGGGCCATCTGTAAGTGACTCTGGGGGTGGTTAATTAGTGCTAATCGCCCGTCCACGTCATCTCGCCGGCGGCTCAACGCCGACGACCATCCAGCACGGCGGAGCTCCTCGGGACGGCGGTGCAGGGCATGATTCGCAGCGCCAGAGGCACTGGAGTGCAGCCCGTGCACTCGCGCTTCACGTGGAAGCCACGGCGCGGCCAGGGGGTGACGGAGGTGACGGCGGGGACCTCCTCGGCGGCAACCGGAGCACGGCGGCAACGCGGATGGCGCTACCGTGCAAGGCAAGGGGCCAGAGGTAGGGCGTTGCGCTCCTGGTGGCTCCGGGAACTTAATGGACACCATCACGAGGACAAAGGTTCATAGGAGCGACCTCACCGTCGGCCATGGCGGTGACGGAGCTCGGCTCCCATGGTGGCGCAGGATACAGGGCGAGAGGGGGCTAGCTAGGTGAGGGGAAACGCTCACCGATATTCGAGGAGTGCGGTGGTGCAAAGGTTGGAGGCGAGGAGGGCTCAACGGCGACGGAATTCGGCGAGGATCTTCACGGTGGCCGGCGGCGACTTGGTGACGATGGCGGAGTCTCCGGGGCTTCCTGGCTCGAATCACCGCACGGGAAGACGAAGACGACGGTTGCGGTTCCTCTGGACAGCTCGAGGCGTCGCGGGGAGAACGGTGGCCACACGGGTGCAGCGGCCGCTCCGGCGCAGGCTTCGGGTGGTCGTCGTCGGCGTCGAGAACGGGCGAGAGAGAGGGAGCAAGAACTGCGCTCGTGGGGGAGAAGGTGCAGGGGACGTCCAGAAGCCTCCAGGCGCGAAGAGGTGGCGGAGGGAAGCTGCTGCGTGGCTGCTGCTCGTCGGCGGCGTCGGTGGAGTGTTGCATGCATTCCACCGAGCAGCTTCGGGGCGTGGGGAGGAAGACGCCAAGCGGGGAGGCTGGGCTGGGCCGGCCAGGTGGGCTGCGGGGAGCTAGTTGGGCTGCTTCCAGGTAAGTTCTTTTTCCCTTTTCTCTTCTGTTTTCTTTTCTGCATTTTTGTTTTGCTGTGCTAAACAAATAGCTAGGCATTTTATTAAATGCTGAAAAAATTTATATGGCCTTATAATAATATAGACTAGCCACTTATAAAGTTTCAACATTTTTAAAATTCAAATAATTTGAATCTTAACTCAAATAGGGTTATTTTATTAATTCCAAGGCACTGTTTGAATATTAGAAAATTCCATGAGCATGGGATTGCTCCCAAACCATTTTTTAAAATGATCAGCACCATTTATAGGAATTTTCCAAATGTTCAAATGATTTTGGAAAAAGATTTTTATCTGGCCATTTGATTTAATTTCTCAGGGCTTTTCTTTTCCCCAATTTTGATTTTCTTTTTGAATTTTTGGCATGAATTCAAGGTACCTCTGATCCTAACACATACCTAACTTGGGGTTGTGACACAAAAGCAGTGACCCGAGCACCCAGGCCATCATGCACCTTCGTACCTTCCGGCATAAGGTGCTCGTGCGCAAGACCCACAACATTGGAAGCCCGGGCGCAGACGTCCTCGACCACTGCAACAGCACCCGCTACAGCATCAACAGCACCTTGGAGAAATCCAGACCCCGACGCAGCAGCCTCCATCGGCTTCGCACCCACAGCAGCTGCAACAAGCAAAGAAACATCATCAAGGGCAAACAGAGGAAACAACAATAGTGGAACACAAAACTTACACACTAGAGAGCCCGCCAAGGCGCGAAGACGTTTGCCCTCGACTGCCTCCACCTACGCACGCGCATCCTCAGTCTGGCGAAGGTGAACCAGCTCCTCATGTTGACCATGCAACTCCGCCTCCTTGGAAGCCAAGGCAGCCTCGAGAACGGAAACAGTCCTATCCGCCGTTTCGGCTTGTTTCTCGGCAGCCTGGCGACGACCTGCGAGGCAAAGACAGCACTCAGAACAGAAGACGAAGTACCCAAAAGCTCAGGAGCAAAAAATAATAAAGCTCACCATCCATAATAGATAAGGCATCTTGGGCAGACTCATGGGCCCGTTGCCAATGCTCAGCTTCAAGAACCAAACACTCACAGTGTTGGAAAACAGGCTGCAAGAACCAGGCAATCAGGTGTTAATTAAAGACAAGGCTACAAGCAACTGCAAACAGTTACTTCTAGCCTCCGGGGCTACTCCCATCGGGAGCACTGCCGTGCCCCCGATTATGAAGCAACACAGACAGAAATCATCTTACCAGTTTGCAGACATGATCGAAAGCACGAGCTTTCTCTTCAATCGCCAGACCAACTCGGCCAAAGAATGGAGGACAAAGCCCAGTCGACCTAGGCTCAGGAGCAGTAGCACCAGGCACACCAGAAGGAGACGCGCCGGTAACGACACCCGCAGTCGAAACGGCAGGAGTCGCCATCGGCCCAGATTGACCAGCGGCAGTCGAGGGGTCTTCAGGACGCCTGGCCACTGCCCCAGAGCTCGTCGATTTCAGATCAGTAGCAGCCGCGCTGGTGCATGAACCAGCCGAAGCAGGCGCAACACTACAAAATAAAGCATTATCAGTCACAAGAGCAAGGAAAAAAGAACCGGGCACTAATTCAGCAGAATCTTACCCGACACGCGGGCCACGAGGGCGCCCCAACCTACCAAGCCTGGCCCTCTTGGGAGGAAGGGCCGGAGCAACAGCAGAAGGGGAAGGCCCAGCAAAAGGAGCAGTAGAAGGGACAACATCACCTACTGCGGCATGATCTTCAGCATCCAAGGGGCGTGACCGCTTCACACGGAAGGGACTCGAATCCTCACTATCTCCGGTCTCCACCAGCACAACCTCAGCATTAGTAGCCGGCACAGCATTCTCAGCTGCGGAAGCATCAGGCTCTTCACGAATGTCGGCGTCTTCCGGCAGCGGAGGATTACACGGAACTGGAGCACGGCCCTGCAAAACAAGCAATGTCAACAACAAAACAAAACTAGGTACTCGTCCATACAAACGAAGGAACATGGGCACCAACCGGCGGCGGAGGATGATCAGAAGCATATGGAAGGACAAGGCGCATCTTGGAAACACTAGAGCACTTGGACACATGTTGGATACGAGCCAGCAAGGCATCAGGTTCTAGCTCTTCAGGCGAGCATCTCGTCGAGTCATCGAGTCCCTCGTACTGCCACATAGGGCGGTCTCTATGCTGCAACGGTTGAACTCGCCGCCCCACAAAAATAGAGATAAGTTGACCACCAGTCAAAATATCCTTCAGCACAGAAATCCTCTCCAAAAATGGAATCAGTTCAGACGACTCCACCTCGGTCAAAGAATGAGACCACGAAGGCTGTCTGACAACTCGCGTGCCCGGATTGAAAGAAGCAAGACCAAATTGCTGACCAACAATGAAGCGATCCTTCAGATAAAACCAGCCTCTCCGCCAGCTGCTAATGGAATCGATCTTGTCCAAGTCAAAGTATGAGTGTTTATCCCCAATGGAGATACCCACCCGACCCACGGCGTACTCACAGTTCGTCCTTTTTACATTAAAAAGACGTCTCCAAAGTCCCCAATGGGGATAAATCCCCAGGAAGGCCTCACAAAGAGTGATGAAACACGCAATGTGCAAAATCCCATTGGGAGTAAGGTCATGCAACTGGAGCCGATAGGAATAAAGGAAGCCACGAACGAAAGGATGCAGCGGAAGAGCAAAACAACTGTGGAAGAAAGCCTGGAAGCATACCCGCTCGTCCGCCGCCGGCGCTGGAATTGACTCATCGCCAGGAAGACCACCATGCCATCAGCAACCAGCGCATCCAGATCTTCAGCACCGAACGTGGACCGCTCCCACTTGCCGGACATCTTGGCCGACTCGATAGCAGCACGAGAGCGCTTGGACATAGATCTCACAGCAGCACGCAGAGGAGAAAAGATGAAGGCGCAGGAACACGAAGGAAAACAGAGAAAGCGGAGGAAGGCAACGGCTGGGTGAAACCAACAATTCACCCGGCCGCATGGTATTTAACGCAAAGAACCTGGCAAGAAGGGCCACCGGCCAACCTTTTCGCCCAGTAAAACGTGCCACGATCCCCTACAGAGGCCAAAAGCATGGAAAATCCAACCGGCGCAGTAACAACACCGCCCACTACGCGCGCAAAAAGAGGACCATGATCGCGCGACGCGAAAATTTCGGCGGGACAGCGCCAAGTTACCTCACACGATAGACCGCAGCGGTCAAACAAATTGCAGGAGACCACGCCAACGTCATATTACAGCAAGGCGTACACAGTACGCCATCAAGGCCCAAAAGATTCCATCTTTCAGATCTTTTCCCCGAAGGAAGAAAAACATCTCACTCCCATCGGCAGCATACATCGTAAGAGTTTTGGGTGCTCCCTCACCTAAACGTCAGCCACGTGCTCGAGTGAACACTCGCACTTATGAGAGTCTCGGGTGCTCCCTCAACCCGACGTAAGATAAACAAGCACTCGCCAAGACCATACGGCGCTAAGAATCTCAGGTGCTCCCTCACCTGAAAAGCCGAAGCGGCATTCGAGTGATTACTCGCGAATAACCCACCGACTGAGCACTCAAAACAAAGCTCCTCGGGTGAATGAGTGAATAGCTCGCTTGATGTTTTGTTCCAAGCGGGTGCAATGCTATAAGGCTCCGCGCCTCAAAAACACACAATTCCTGGAACACGATACACTGTGTCCAGATGCCACGCAAGATTAGCGTGTAGGTAAGACCCCGCTGCGAAGTAAGGCCGGGTTGGGACTTGCCGAAGAGCGATTTCACTCCCAACCTTTCCCATGCGCAGAGCATGATAGATAAGCCGGGCGGACGCGCCTTAGGCTACACACATTACTGGCGGCAAATGGACACCATAAGACCTGAAGCGGCCAGACTTTTGCTCGACACCAGTGTTCCAAGCTCATGTCGAGGGACGTGGGTTTGATTGGGCTACTGTGGTATTTTCCCTAGTGCAATTCACCAAGGCTCGATCCGTCGACTCCTTGGGCCCTTTCAGCTTAGCATCCCTCGAAACAGGTTTTGTCATGGCCACTAGGCTGCCAGCGACCCACGGATAAACCGTGCATATCAATAAACGACGAATGAATGTACTCGAGTCCCTGCGCGACTCTTCGAGTCTCCCAGGCACTCGGGGGCTACTGACGAGGGGGTGACCCCACGACTCCTACGGATGAGCCTACCTGGTGTCCATGAAGGCAGAAGGCCCATGAAGATACGGCCTTGGCCCACTAGATGGCACCGACGTAGAGGTCCTCGACTCACAAGGAAGGTGCGAAGACCTGCCGTATGGAGCAAGCTAGGGTTAGGAAAGTTTACTTGTACACGTAGATGAACTCCCCGAGACCTAGCCCGCTATATAAGGGCTAGGAGGGGCGACGCCAAAGACATCGAATCTTATTTGTAACCCTAGCCTTGAGCACTCCAGCCTTGGCCTCCACTGTAATCGCATCTCCCCAATCAATAATATCGAGCAGGAGCGAGCCTCCCTGTTTGCCGACGAGCTATCGTCCAACCTTCGCCTCTCATGACTAACCCAAGGTCCCTGACCATGGGATTTGCCGGGGTTGATCCCCGTCAACAACGGTGCTTGTAACCGCGGTTGCAAGGATTGTTTACTTTACGCAAAGTGCTTTTTAATGCAGTTGTCTGTTGCTTTGGGTTTACACTTTGGGTGGGGCTCACAACTTAATACGAGCGAGATGTTCTGGATAGATATCTCAAGGTGGATGATTAGTAGTAGATGCAGTTCGATTTCGGTCTACTTATTTTGGCGTACTGCCCGTGCTTTTGAGCCTCTTCCTTTCTTTTGTAGCATGGTAAGCATTGCGGTGCGTTCATAATCCTATCAATTTCCCTTCTGTAATTTGTTTACCTCGCATAGAAGTTTTATCGTCTTTTGGGAGATAGACATCACTAGTGAACATCACGTATCCCGGTCCATATCCTCATTACTGTTTCCACGCTCATTTACTTTTCTGCTTTTACTTTCAGTTGCTATCATTATCCCTTGTGTTTAATCCTTTGTGAACAACAAGACCGGAGAGATTGACAACCTCTCTGAACTTCGTAGGGAACAAAGTTATTTGTGTCTGTGTGCAGGTCCGCGTCACTTGCACCGCTGACACCTACTTATCATCTCTGGAGTCCTACTAGAGACAAACCTTGGTATCTTTACTGAGGGAAATTTGCTGCTGTGCTAAATCACGCCTTCCACTTGGGGCTCACCAACGAAGGGCGAGAAGACTACACCCGTCAACTCTCACGCCATCACAAAGCCATGGTACGCTCCTTTGTTGTTGACCTCATGGCCGCTGCTAAAGATGTCTATGACTGTTTCGAGTCTGGCCGGGCTCTTCCCCCCATCGATGGCATGAGGTGTGGCTGTTCTCCATTCAAAAGAGGGGCCACTTCCCTCTTGCTCCCTATATCCAGCGAGTCATTGACGCGTTCTTCACCACGCCCATCCAGAAGTCTGTCATTCACAGTGAGTGGATTCCTAAGAAGGGGTCCTTTCTTGATACATGTGGTGCTCCTGCTCCCTCTGCTGCTGGTGCTTCCACCTCTGCTGCTCCGCCTTCACGCACACCGATGGCTGAGCCGTTCTGCACTATTGCCCGGTTTTTGGGAAAATCTCAAAAGGCCATTTTCATCTTGTGCAAGTCCAACGCCACTGCCATTCACCAGCTTGAGACTCGGCGCATCTCTCAGGCCAATGCTCTCAAGTCCCATCTTCGGACTCTCCCTGGTAGCCCTGTGAGTGGTGACGAGGAGCTTCCACGCTCTCCTCAGCATCAGAACGTCGACTTTCCCGCCGAGATGGGGTATGATGACTTCTTCTCTGATGTGGTGGTTGATCATGGTGGTGACCACGAGTAGTTGTTATTGGCTCTGTGTTCTGCCCCTTTTTGGTACTTGGTGCCAAAGGTGGAGACACCTACCTATCCTAGGCGTAGTTTTCATTATCGGGATATAACCCAAACTTTAGTGGTGATTTATGCTGCGTGGTTTTATGTATTAAGACATATGTGGTATGACCTTGGTGGTACTTGTATTAAACTTCATGGTTTATCTATCTTGCATGACAAATGGTGTCATGTGTCATGATGAGTGATATGTGTGTTACTATGGATCATATCTTCGCATTTGTTACTTCATCATGTACTATTGGGTCTTAAAACCACTGCTCTCCCATATAAATTTGTATGGTTTATATGATTATGGGGGAGGCTTCCTCTTATGTGCTTTGCTTAAAAGTTAAGATCACCATGCACATGTTGAGGGGGAGCCTCCCTCAAATAAATGAAAATTGCTCTCCAAATCTTAAATATGAATATTTTTGAGAGCTATATGTGTATTGTCATCAACTACCAAAAAGGGGGAGATTGAAAGTGCAATCTTGCCCTTAAGCATATTTTGTTGTGTGATGACAATATACATATAGGGGACTAACTGGGTTTGCTAAGTGATTGATGGCTTCTCGCCCCTCGTTGGTTACCCCAAGTGGAAGGTTTGAGATGCAGTGCAGCAGCAAGTTTCCCTCGGTGAAGATACCAAGGTTATCGAACTAGTAGGACTCAAGACATACAAGTAGGTGGCAATGTCGTCAGAAATTGCTTCCTGACTAGGGTGTTGTCGTGGACCTGAACACAGCAACAAATAACTATGCTCCCAACGAGTACAGAGGAGTTGTCAATTCCTCCGGCCTTGTCGTTTACAAAGGATCAACGCAAGAGATAAAAGGTGCAAAGGAAAGTAAAAGCTGAAAGTAAATTGTGGGTCTGAACAATAATGTGAAGATGGGCCGGGGTCCCGTGATTTTCACTAGTGATGTCTCTCTCCCAAAAGATGATAAAAGTGCTAGCGAGGTTGAAAGTGCAATATGTCGACCAGAGGGGGGTGAATGGGAGATTTTAGAAAATCACGAGGAATTTCTAGTTCCTCGGGACTGAGGCAATGCGAAATTGAGGAAGTTGAAACCTGAGGAAGAACACACGGAGTACAATAGCAATGACGTGAATGTAAAAACAACCTATTGCACAACTAAGGTAAGATTGAGGCACAAACTAAGGAAATAGTGCAGAGTGAACTCAGAAAGTAAAGCATCAGGATAAGTCATCAGTGCATAAACAGAATAACTGAGGTTGAAGAAATAGCACCGGGACACTGAAGACGAAGACTTGATGAACCAGTTCAAGTTGCTGTGACAACTCTACGTCTGGTTGGAGAGGCTGAGATTGAACTCAGAAGACATAGTCTTAACCTTATTCTCCTTGAACTAGAGTCCTCAGACTCCGTCCAATAACTCAGGTGAGTCTTCAAGGTAGACTCCCGAAACCTTCACAGACTCAGTCACTCCGGGAAGTCACAATTGCATCTTGACTTCCTCAGACTGAAGACTTCTACACCGGCTGGAAGATCACAGTCTTCGAGAGTAAAAAGTTTCGGATCACTCGAACCGACTTCCTCAGAAATGCTCAACTACTCAGGCTGGTGGTTTTCCTCACTTAGGTTCTTCAATGTCCTCAGAGGTGGGTTGCTCTCAAATGAAAAGTGTCAGTTTTTCTCTCGGAGCAGCCAACCCATTAATGGGCTGGGGGTGGCTATTTATAGCCGCGGAGCAACCCGAGGTGAATGGACATAAATGCCCATGCACGCAATTACTCCCGTGCCCTCGGATATGACCGTTGCTAGACATGTTCTAGCCTCTCACCACGCAACACGTGGCACGGTCAAACTATTCTCTCTCTTCACATTCTTCAGAAGGATCGCACTGGCGATCTTCCGACTCCTCAACCGAAGTTAGTTACCTCAGTGTCCTGAAGAACAACATCTCAGACACCCGAGGACTGAACTTCTACTGCAGGAGATTTCCTTAGGGTTTTTCTTCGGGATTTCTAATTGAGCACTTCCTTAGAAATACAGAACTCATTTTCCTCAACCCCTCCAACAGTGCGGTGTTTTCCTACGACTCAAGAAGTATGCAAAGTCTTAGCGAAGACTACGCTTCAACTTCGTCTTTAGCGCGAACGTCCTCAGGATCGTCCTCAGCTTCAACTTCAACCGAACGCTTCAGGATCCTGATTCCTCAGGATTTCGTGCAACTTCATTCTTCAGGAAACACACCGATTTCTCCAATGTTCCTCAACATTTTGGGGGTCAACAACGGTGGTTAACCTCATCCTCAGGGACTGTTTTCCTGTGTATACTCACAAACACATCAATCCCTCAACCGTTTTGTCATCAAATACTCCAAAACCTCAAAGGGGGCACTAGTCGCACTTACAATCTCCCCGTTTTTGGTGATTTGATGACAATCAGGTTAAAGCTTCAACGGGATAAAATAAATATTTTGAGGAAAGACTAAAAGAGAACAGTTCATTGTTTCCGGATATAGAGATGCTCCCCCTGAGGATATGCATGTTTTGAAGACTTGATATTATTTTTGAAAAACATGAGGATCTCCCCCTATATCCCAGATTGTTTGAAACAGTGCATAATATGAAGTAATTTGAGGAATCAAACATAGCACTGAGTAATGTGGTTGCTGAGGAATAACATGAGTAATAGATAAACTTGAAGAATAGCATGAGGTAACTTAAGAGTATCAGAAACCACACAAAGTACCAGTGTACAACTATTTACAAAAATGATCAGAAGAACGAGAGTTGTAACTGAGGAACCCATAAGAACCCGCTTGAAGATAACTAAATTTCTCCCCCTTTGTCATTAAATGAACAAAAAGGAGAGACTACTTCTAACGACCCAAAGAAGTGCCTCAGGGTTGATCATCAGGACGGAGGCACGCCGTGGCAGTTTGAGGACAAGCCGCAGTGTCTTCAACTTCTTCAGGCGAGAATTCTTGCGCTGAAGAAAATGAGTCCATCGCCAGAGGTGGTTTCTTGCTTTTGGTGAACTGACGTGGAGGCCGAATCTTAGGAAGTGGAGGTTGTCTGAGGTTGAGCTTGGCAAGGTCTTCAGGAGTGATCACTTCAGACATCAGAGCATCAAGTCACTGATATGTATGATGAGCATACTGATGAACCTTCTTCTGAGTGGTATGCATCTGAGCCATGTAGCTCAGGATGTCACCAATTTGACGCTTTGTCCAGTCATGATTCCTATCCACTTTCTGATGCAGACTGATGAGGAGCTCGTGATCAGTCATCAGGCGAGCTTGAGTGGTTTTCCTCAGTCGAGGCATGGGTGCGCTCCTCATGAGTCGTTCGACACTGAGGTTGACGAATATTGCTGTAAGGCCCGATATGCGGTACTGTTCCAGATCTAGATGTTTCCATCGAGATCCGGGGACGAAGCACATATCGGTCCCACCGCGACATATGACAAAGTCATATGCCCCGGATTTCCATCATGATATCACAACATTACAGATACATGATACAACATCTCATACAATCGGCATACAACTGCCTCAAATACAATACAACAGCGGAAGATACATGTCTGGGTACAGACTACAAGCAAATGCCTAGTGGCAAAGAGAAAACATCGATCCCATAACCACACGGGTCCAGGCCCTCCGCCGGGATCCGCCTAACTAGTCGTCGTTGAGTCTCCACATGAAACGTCGATCACCATACCTGTTGTCGATCAAGAACCCTGAAAAGAGTTTGGGGGTAGTATCATGAGTACAGAGGTACTCAGCATCCAACTGTAGTGGTCATCTGACCCAGCAAGGACTTCATCACTCGTCATTCTAGGACAACTAGTAGTTTACGGTAAGGAAAGGGTAAGTGGTGAGGTTGCTGCCGCACTAGCACTTATGAAGTGGCTAACGATCTAGAGAGTAAGATAAGAAGCCAAGCATTCGATGAGGGATCGCCTCCAACAAGTCTTGCTATCAACTACTTACGCAAACATAATACCTATCCTATCCTTGTCCTCCTCTTCGCATCCCGACGAAGAAGAAGAAGTCAAGGCACACACACGTTGATCAAGTTATATTAAGATTATCTCAGTTGTTGTTGTCTATGAACAAGGAGTAGGTCTCAAGTCGTCCATAACCGTGGACACGGCTTCTCGAAAAGATTTAACCCTGCAGGGGTGTACCAACTGCCCATTACAAGGCTCCGCACGCACGTCCATCACTCTCAGTTGCTACCCATCACAGGCAACCATTTTATGATTTAGTTCCAAGAGATCCGAAACGACAGGTCCCTCTAACTAACAACGAACAAATCCGGGTGGCCCCCGGTGAGTCGACGTCCATCTCAGGAGTCGGCCGCTCTCTCGATCTGGTCTCTACCGTCTGTCTCGGGTTTGGATAGCCGGTTAATCACACATTGGGAAACCGGGTCCTCAGTCGGACAAAGTGGGCCAGCAAGGGAACTATGTCCTCACTGGTCCGGGTTGTATTAAAGGATGTCTGCCAGGAGCTACCCGACAGGCATATATGCATGGTTTTCAAATGGTAAATCAGCTTGGGCCACCACTAGAAATGTTTGAAGCTAGGTAGGTAAGAGAAGGGGACCCCATAAAATCCCACACGCGGTTAGGCACGCTCAGTCTTAAAACCAATACCCGGAACTCGGATCCTAGGTGACTCGAATGGAACAAAGCGTCGGGGCGGGATAGCCTAGACCTTCCATCCTTCGTCGAATATAGTCAACATTATAATAATAATCATATCATCAACAATAATATAATAAGGTGATATCCCAAACCCAGGGATAACAGGTAACATCGTAGCATCCTAAGCATGCATACTAAGCAGGGGATGAGCAACGAGCAATAGTAACATAGCAGTACAAGGTTTGCTGGGAGGGGACATGGCTGTATCGGTTTAAAAGAGGCTGTAAACATGTGGTAGGATCAAACATCGAACCTAACCTAGACTAGCATGCAAACCGCTGGTTGAAATAGAATGGATCATAAGTAATGTATAGTCCTTGCCTGTTGATAAGTCGGGTTCCGAAGGTGTAGTTGATCGCAAGCTCGCATCGTCTCCGAGAGTATCCGCGGGAGCACACAAGAAGTAAACACTGGAAAGAAATCAACGGTGAACCACTATTACTACGGAGCAATACAAGATCAAAGATACAACACAAGGCACGGCAACGTGATACGGATCTATCGGCGAGAACGGTTACTAACAATTTAAGTGGGGTATCGGTCACACACGACGAATACCGCACGTTTACGGTGGTTCAAGTTGCTTAGCTACAGGTGATCAAACAACGGTTATTAACATGGAAACACAAGAAAGCATGGCATAGCACACAAACAGGTCAAGAGGTGAAGCACAAAGTGAGGCACAACCTAAACATGGCATAACACTAAGTGCCGCACGATGATTAAAGGATTTGTTACTGTTCTGCCCTAAACCATATTTTAGGTTGGTTAACAACAGCAAACAATAGCATAAACACAAATTACACGAAAAACTAATCAAGTTACATATAAAGAACACTCCAAACGGAGTTACGGATAAAAAGATATAAGCAAGACAAGTTATGTACACATGCTGTATAAACAGGGGTAAATCTATATGCAAAAGTGCAGCAACATGACATAGCAATACATGGGATGAAAGTAGACATGATGCTTAACAAAATGAAATTTAATCACTCAATTCCGATA
Organism: Bromus sterilis; assembly: GCA_950022295.1. Taxonomy (NCBI): domain Eukaryota; kingdom Viridiplantae; phylum Streptophyta; class Magnoliopsida; order Poales; family Poaceae; genus Bromus; species Bromus sterilis. The sequence continues at coordinate 396,880,158 of OX465596.1, forward strand.
AACGGTTGCGAAGCAATCGTCGACCGAAGTTGCAACAAAATAACAGTTTCAGCAATAGTAGCACATAACATCAGGATCACCACTTTGGAGCAAGATATAAACATGATGCAGCAAGCAAACATGGCATGTGAATGCATGAAACTGAAGTAGAAACATTGCTTAACGCAACGCAAAAGGAATCAATGCAATAGGCCTCATGGATTTGTTACAATCATCATGGAAAGTTGCAACAAAATAATAACAGCAGCACATAACAGAAAAGTAGCAGTTTAATGGCCTGATGCCCTGTTCAGCACACAATTACACAATCAAGATGAGCTCAAATGCAAATGCTCACAAAAGATGAAAGCTAGAGCACGCAATTCTAAACAATTCGTCTTTTGGGCGCGAAGTCATCCGGGCTACGGATCGCTTGCTATCGTCAACGCGAAATTGAATCAGCAGAAAAATTCTTAGGACTTAGCAAAAATAACAGAGATCCCAGGAAAAAAAAAGGCATGCGGGCCTCACCCCAACTGGGCCGAGCCCATCTGGCCGCTGGAGGCATGGCTGGGCAGTGGGCTCTGGCCTTCGGGCCAGATCTGGCTGGGGCATCTGGGTCGGGCCCACCTGGCCGGCTGGCTTGGAGGAGACGCGCTGGAGCTGGGCGCTCGGGCTCCTCCCGATGGCCGCGGTGGCGCCGGCAGGGAGCTGCACCGGCGACGACCGGCGCCAGGCGAGGAGGCCAGAGGAGAGGCGTGGCTGGCAGCGCCGGTGAGCAGAGGCACCGGGGAGGCAAGGCGGTGGAGAGGAGGGTGCAGTTGGGGGGCGACGTGGCGTGATTCCGGAGCGTCCATCTCCGGATCGGACGGCTCCGGGCGCGCCAGATCTAGGGTTTGCTGATTTTGGGGGGGGAAGCTGCGAAAATTAGGGATATTTTCCAGATCTGGGGGCTGGTGGCTGCCTATTTTGGCTAGGGAAACCCTAAGTGGGGTGGTGGTCTTTATATAGCATGGGTGGCTGGCAAATTGCAAAAACATCACCGGTTTTTACCTCGCGCGCGCGGTGCTCATGTTTCTGACCGCCGGGGGTCCGCAGTACCTTCGATTCGGGTAAAACTTCGAACTGCGCGATCGGTGAGTCGAGACGGAGGCGTTCACCTCGTGTTGGGACCGTTCCGAAAACACTTTCCGGCGCTCTATAAAAATATCCCGTTTAATTATTAAACGAGGTTTTTCGTTCCGTTGGCTGCGGCTGGTCTCGTGCGGTTTTCGCGACGGTGATCGGGTGAAACCCGGTGTCGCAAAGGTCGAGTGTCAGGGTGGCAAGGGTCGGTCTCCATCCGGTACGAGATAAGAGGGGGGAAAATAATCGCCGATTGATAAATCGGGGATGCAAACACCGCAAACAAATCAGACAATCAAACAATTCACACCGAAAACAAAAAATTTAATTTTTGTGAAAACTGGGCTGTTACAATTGCCACCGAGTGAGTCCTGAGGAAGTACGGCTTCATAAAACGGCGCTTTTCCCTTGGCATTAGCGTCAATAGTGTGCTGAAGCATTTCAACCGGAGGAACGTACGGGCGATGATTAGCCTGATCAGGCTTGAAGTTGATGCCAGTCTAGGTGCAGATGAGCCTCATGATCCATGGAGCATATGGTTTCAGAATATGTGGATTTTGAGCGGCATCCACAAGCGTCCTGAAGAAGAAGTCTGAGACATTAACTGGAGCCGACATGCAGAGGCTATATAGGATGTTCTTCATGATGCCCATGACTTCCTCAGCAGATGATTCATATCCCTTGATGGGGCAGAAGAAATTGGCCAAAATTCTGTATAAGGTGCTGGGAAGATACTGAAGCTCTGAAACAAGGAACTGTGTTCGAGGTGGAGCTTCAGGAGCTTGCGGCTTCATCAGCATGTTCATCAGGTCATCCCTAAGAAGTGGAGCACCATATGTGCTTGGAACTGAGGCTTCAGAAGGAGGAAGCTGAAGAATTTCCACGATCTCAGGCACTGAGGCAGTGTAGTGCTGATGCTGAGTCATCCATTCAAGCACCCAAGTGTTGATGTCTTTGGGATCCCCTGAGACATAAAGTGTTGCATAAAATTGAAGCACAAGTTCTTCATTCCAGTGGATGCACTCGGAGCAGAACTGAAGCAGCTTGGCATGATGCAAATCTTGAAGCACATTGTTGAAGCAAGGGATGGCCTCCATATCCAAATGAGGAATATGTTTATGAGGAAAAACCTTTTGGGCCATGTAGAGGACTGAGGCATAATAGTTTTCTGGGTAGCTGTCCAGAACCTCAGGAGCTTACTGGGTGGGGGGAGTGGTATGGATTTTTAATCCCAGTCTGAAAGAAGCTCATGGCATTGAAGAATGCATCAGTGTTGAAGTTGGGACGAGCATCAGCTTCAAGATTTCTATAGAATGGCTTCTTCTGCTTCGGACACAGAGAAATGGCCGAGGCAGGCTTCTGATGAGCTGGTGATGCAGTGGCAGAGGGTGGCTGAGGTGGAGAAGTATGTTCTTCAGCATGGGACTCAGGCACAGCCTTTGGTGAAGTGCCAGTTGCTGAGGGAGAGGAGACATAGCGATCCTCAGTGCGATCAGGTGCAACCTCAATATCAGCATTTGTGTTGTGCTCGGCTTCAGCTTTAGTTTCAGTGGCGAGGGGATCGGTCTTAGGATCTGCAGTGGTTGTCTCCGCAGCATCAGTATCAGCAGTAGTGGTTGCTGCAGCATCAGTATCAACCGCAGAATTTGTGGGAGCACTTGTGGCTTCCGGTTCATCAGCATCAGACGCTGAGGCCGATGCACCAACTGATTCTTCAGACTGCTGAGAAGTATCAGGAAGCACCTCGGTTACGGTGGGGGAGTGAGGCTCTGGGGCAAAGATAGTATGAGTGGGAGAGTTTGTCAGCCCATATTCCTCATCATGGACGCGAGGAGTACCATGATCCATAATGTCCACGTCCATGTCTTCAATCCCAGTGATAATTGGTGGCGGTGAACATTGAGGAGTTGTAACAATGGGTGTTGCGATAGTGGGTGGAGTGAAGACGATTAAGCTGCGCTGAGGATTTGGAGGTGGAGTTGAGGCAGCAGTGATGAGGACAGTGGTATCAACGGCCTTAGATGCCGGAGGAGCTGAGGATAGTGGTGTAGCATCAATGGGGTCCTCAACAGTGGGCTTCTTCGCGGCAGGTGGAGTTGAGGGTGGGGCCTCGGGCAGGCGCTTGAGGCTTTTGGCAGAGGCAGCAGGGGGTACTGAAGAGGCAGGTTGTCGAAGCTTCATCAATTTTGCCATCTGCTGAGACATCCATTCCTTGGATTTGCCAATATAAGCACGGTTGGCGGCAGACTCAGTATTGAGGCGTTGAACTTCACATTGAGGCTCGATAAACTCTTGCGGAGTAACAACAGTGATAGGTTTCATTTTGAAGTCACTGAGGACTTTCTTCAGTTTGGCCTTCAACTGTTTCTGAAGATCACGTTGATGAATCTCATTGATGAGAAACTGTTGAACATAGAACTTGATGTCTTTAGGAATGTCCAAATCATCAAGAGGAGTGTCAGGCTTGACAGACCAAATTTCAATGTACTCCAAGATCTTCTTGGGATCAAGGAGAAGCGGGATTTCTGAGCCCGTTTCTTCAGCTTTGCGTCTGGCTGCAGCACGCACATATTCAATCTTATCTGCTTCAGTGCCGACGAAGCCGGCCAAATCCTCAAATTCATCTTCATCATCGGAGGTTTGAGGAGTATGATGAATGGCGCCACGCATAACAGTTTTCTTGGGTGAGGGTCTGGGGCCACGTTGAAAACAGTTTTGGTCTTCAGCTGAGACTGAGGCAGTGTGGTTGAGGCCTCAGGAGCATTACCAGATTCAACAGTGTGAATCCTTGAGGACGGGGCAGCACCATCTGTGCGTTGGCAGGAGGAACCAATAACTTGAGGCTTAACTGAGGACTTCTGGTAGGGCTTGATGCCAGGAGCCTTTTTGCGGTGCTGAGGTGGATGTGGTGGCTTGGGTTGAGACTGAGCCTGAGGTGGGATCTGAATTGAGTCAGTCAAATCACGGACCAGATTGTTGACTCGGCTGCCACTGCGCTTGAGGTATTGTTGATAGGCATCAAGAAAATCATCAGGGGTGCGCATTGTTGTGGGATCAGGAGTGACTCCCGGTGCAGGTGGAGGGCGAGCCTTGATGCCCAACGTCTTCAGCGGCGGATTGACAGCAAACATTTCCTCATGCTGAGGATTAAGCCATTGATAAGCCACCAAACGCTTGGCCCATTCCCTCGTGATATTCTGGACCCTTTTCTTACGATCATCAGCAGTTTCACGTTCGGGAGTCTTCAGCTTCTCATAGAGCTCAGGAGGCAGGTCTTTAGCAGTATCAGTGAGCTTACGTCGAGGAGCCATTTTCTTCAGAGGTGGAGACTAAGGAATGGTACGTTCAAGCTGAGCTGCAAATGAAGTGAGACTATGAGAACCATACGATTCCTCAGCAGACATGTACCTGTGACAGAATTAAGTTGCGAGGGAAGTAGGGTACGGTTATATGCGTTCATGAGGAATAGGCTGAGGAAAGCAACTGAATGAGGCATAGGTATAGGTCTCAGAAAACCAGCAGTACAGTTGAGGATTGAATGGTTTGAGGATATAGCCGTACTGAGGAATAAACCACTTAGGAATAAGCATACCAGAACTGAGGCGAATGTTGAGGAACCACGAGTCAGTTCTTCCCCGGCGATGGCGAACTCCGGCGTTGTTAGCACGAGAGCTTGAGGAGCTCAAGGGCGGCGGCGCGAGAGTGAGAGAAGAGGTGGGGGAAATGACCGGGGGGTAGAGGGCTATTTATAGAGGGGTGAAACCTGAGGGGTTGCGAAATTTGTGGACTAGATTGCCCCTAATTGTTGGCATCCTCAGTGGATATCATAATGGTGGATAAGCACGACGTGAGGTAAGAACACAACAAATTGAAGACAGTTGTAACAGTAAATCCTTGATTTTAGGAACTTGAGGACAAAGACTGAGGATGAAGACAAATGGTCTCAGGCTGAGGATGAAGACTAATGGTCTCAGGCTGAGGAATACATGATTTCCAAACGAACGCATATGAGATAGACAGATTAGATAAGTGAGCACAGAGGGACGGGTCCGATCATGTTCACCTAGATGAAGAAGCAAAGGCTGAAGAACAATAACTATAGGTGAACGATGTTGAGGACAAACACGGTAATCATCAGTAATGAAGACTTCAACTGAGGAAACTGAGGAATAACAAATTCTGAGGTGTTTGGGCGGTGGCGCTACCCACCTTATAGGGAATGAGACACTTGATACCATACAATTGTCATATGGATCTTGAGTCAATTCCACGTTAATTTCTTCACACTTAGCAAGGTAGTTCCTCATGAGTTGAGGAGTACGACGCATCGTGTGTTGTACATCAGGATTCTTCAATATTGTTTAAGCGTTAGGATGTGTGTCCATTCACTGGACATTTGAGGAATCTAAGATATTTAGCTCACATCTCGGAGTGCTAAATCTCTTCTCATCCAAAGGCTTAGTGAATATATTAGCAAGTTGGTCTTCAGTCTTCACGTGGCTGATGACGATGTCTTCCTTCAATACATGGTCCCGAAGAAAGTGATAGCGAATCTCAATGTGCTTCTTCCTCGAGTGCTGTACTGGGTTCTGAGAGATCTTGATGGCGCTCTCATTGTCACATAGTACTGGTACTTTCTTCAGGTTGATGTCGTAGTCCTTCAGAGTTTGCTTCATCCAAAGAAGTTGTGAGCAGCTAGCACCAGCAGCAATGTATTCAGCTTCAGCAGTGGAGAGGGAGACGCAGTTCTGCTTCTTCGATGACCAGCATACCAGAGAACGTCCGAGGAAATGACATGTTCCTGAGGTAGACTTCCGATCCACACGATCTCTAGCATAATCTGAATCTGAGTACCTAACGAGATCTAGCTGTGTGCCTTTTGGATACCATAAGCCTAGCGACGGGGTGTGAGCCAAATATCGAAGAATTCGTTTCACCGCTTAGTGATGCGATTCCTTAGGTGCCGCTTGGAATCGGGCACACATGCAAACGCTCAACATTATATCAGGCCTAGATGCACATAAATATAGCAGAGAACCTATCATGGAGCGGTATACCTTCTGATCGTAGTCCTTGCCATTTTCATCAGGACCAAGTTGTCCATTTGTAGGCATCGGTGTCTTGATACCCTTGCAGTCTTTCATCCCGAATTTCTTCAGGCACTCCTTGAGGTACTTCTCCTGAGAGATGAAGATGCCGTTGCGTTGTTGACGAATTTTAAGCCCTAAGAAGAACTTTAGTTCGCCCATCATGGACATCTGATACTGTTCACTCATCAAGAATGCAAATTCTTCATTGTATTTCTTGTTAGTGCATCCAAATATTATGTCATCAACATAAATTTGACATATGAATAATGCATCATCATATCGTTTTGTGAAAAGAGTTGGATCGAGGAAACAAGATTTGAAGCCCTTGCTGATGAGGAAGTCCCTTAGTGTGTCATACCAAGACCGAGGGGCTTGCTTCAGTCCATAGAGGGCTTTCTTCAATCTGTACACCATATCAGGTTTCTTTGCGTCTTCAAAACCTGGGGGTTGAGCAACATATACTTCTTCCTCGATATTACCATTGAGGAAAGCACTTTTCATATCCATTTGATATAACTTGATATTATGATGGTTAGCGAATGCAAGCATAATACGAATGGACTCAAGTCTAGAAACAAGAGCGAAAGTTTCACCGAAGTCGATCCCCTCGACTTGTGTATATCCTTGAGCTACGAGACGAGCTTTGTTTCTGATGACTTGTCCATCTTCATCGAGCTTGTTGCGGTAGATCCACTTTGTGCCGATGACATTGTGAACTCAAGGACCCGGATGTTTGACTAATTCCCAAACATCATTCAGTTTGAACTGAAGAAGTTCGTCTTGCATCGCCTGAATCCATTCCGCTTCTTGGAATGCCTCGGTGACTTTGGTGGGCTCTGAAATTGATACAAACGAGAAATGCCCACAAAAGTTAGCTATACGATTAGCTCTTGCACGAGTAAGAGGACCTGGTAGGTTGACGTCAGCGAGGATTTTGTCCACTTGAACTTCATTCGCTACTCGAGGAAGTCGAGGAGGATGATCTTGAGGCGCATCTTTGTCACTGCTATCAGATTCATTTGCATCTGCTTCAGGTGCTTCAGGAGCTTCAGGAGTATCAGGAGCCTCAGGATCAGGATCGTCATCAGGATTATTTGCATCAGGATTTGGATGTTCTTCAGGAGCAGGAGGTATGTGTGTTTCTTCAGGATGATCTACAGGAATGATATCACCAGCACCCATCTTCTTGATTTGTTCTTCAGGTGGAGCTTCATCTAAATCATGTGGCAGGTGCTCTCTTTGGGAGCCATCAGATTCATCAAACCGCACGTCTACAGTTTCAACAATTTTATGATGATTTTTGTTGAAGACTCTGTAGGTGTGCGATTCGAGGCCATAGCCAATCATGAAGCCTTCATAGGCTTTAGGCTCAAATTTAGATTGATGATGAGGCTCACGGATCCAACAAGGTGCGCCGAAGACCTTGAAGTAACTTACATTGGGTTTCTTACCAACCATTAGCTCGTATGAAGTTTTCTTGAGGAACTTATGAAGATACACCCGATTGACGATGTGGCAGGAAGTGTTGATTGCTTCAGCCCACCATATGAGAGGTGTGTTGTATTCAGCAAGCATCTTTCGAGCCATCTCGATGAGGGTTCGGTTCTTCCTTTCAACAACTCCATTTTGCTGAGGAGTGTATGGAGCTGAGAATTCATGAGTGATGCCCATCTCATCGAGGAATTCCTGTATGCCAGAGTTCTTGAATTCGGTGTCGTTGTCACTTCGAATGTGCTTGATGTTTAGGCTGTAGTTGTTCATGACGCGCTTGGTGAAGCGTTTGAAGACAGCTTGGGTTTCTGACTTAAAAGTGAGGAAATGCACCCAAGTGTAACGTGAGAAGTCATCAACAATAACCAGACCATAGCAATTTCCTCCGAAGCTTGAGTACTTAGGAGGACCGAAGAGATCCATATGAAGAAACTCAAGAGGACGAGTAGTAGTCATGATGGTCTTGGCAGGATGCTTGGCCTTGGTCATCTTTCCAGCTTCGCAAGCACCACATAGCTGGTCCTTCGTGAATCTGATTTCCTCAATTCCGAGGACATGTTTCTTCAGTACCAGCTTCTGGAGATTCCTCATTCCAGCGTGGCCGAGTCTTCGATGCCATAGCCAGCATTCTGAGGCTCGTGCCATGAGGCATGTAGCGACCAGAGGACCTTCAGATAAATCTACAATATACAGATCACCTTTCCTAACTTCACTGAAGACAATGGAGTTATTGCTAACCATATAGACAGCACAACCATATTTTCCGAAGAGAACAACGAGATCAAGATCACATAGCATAGATACAGACATCAAGTTTTATCCAAGGGATTCAACAAGCATGACTTTATCAATGTGTTGGTCTCGAGAGATAGCCACTCTGCCGAGACCCAATACCTTACTTTTACCTTTATCGGCGAAGGTGATGGTTTTCTTTGAAGAAGGACTCAGAGATGATTCCATAAGAAGGCTTCTGTCACCAGTCATGTGATTTGTGCATCCACTGTCCATCCCCCATTCAGTCTTTCCCTGCAAAGGAATTAGTATCTCATACAGCAAGTTATGAGCCAGTCTCAGTTTGAGGAATTTATGGTTCCTCAGAATTAATTCCTCAGGATATTCCTCAGGATTAATTCCATCACACCAAAAAATATAAATATCCTTCAACTGACTCAATTGATGTTGTCCTGGGCATATGATCTGCAAAGTTTATGATTGCCTCAGGACATGTCCCTGTACAGATGATTAGTTCTTCTTTACCACCCACATCTTAATGGGTGGTTTTGAGGTACATGAGGGCTGATGAGGGCGATGAGACCTAATGGGACGTGAGATGGTCGTATCAGGATAAACAAATGAATAAGCATTCTTATGAGGGGCTTCCTTGTGAACAAAATGGTTAGCAGATACATGATTATAACCATTTCCATTTGAGGTATCATCCTCAGATGATACCCTCAGCTCGTTTGCATCTGCATTCACAGCAAGATTAGTGATGAGGTCCTTCTGAACCCAAATCTGCTTGACTGGAGGGCCATTCCTGCAGTTAGTTCTGATGTATCTGGCGAATACCTCACCATTAACATCCTTAAATAGTTTATAGTTTGAGTCAAAAGACTCAATCACCACATCTGAAGAAACAGCATCATAACCAGATAAAGTATAGGGATCAGGAGGAGGCATCTTTGCCCGAACCCAAGTGGTCTCAGGATATTGTTCAGGTTTCCAGTAAGACCCATCAGGGTTGAGTTTACGAGTGAATGCGACACCTTCTTTCCTCGGGTTCCTGTTGAGGATCTGTTTCTTGAGGACGTCACAAAGAATCTGATGTCTTTTCAGACTCTTGTACATGCCGGTTTCCAGTAGACTCTTCAACCTAGCATTTTCTTCAAAAATGTCTATGGTATCCTCAGATGAGGGGTTAGATACCACAGAAGCAATAGAAATAACAGAGTCTGAAGACATTGAAGAACTAGGCACAAAGATAATACGGTCATGTTCAATGCATTTTAAACAGGGAGGATTGAATCCTTCTTGTGGCATGATGATCTGTTGGGAGAGGAGTGAGTCATTTTCTTTCCTCAGATCGTCATGAGACATCCTCACACGTTCAAGTTCTTGCTTCCTCATGAGGAATTCATGAGCCAGCTTCTCATCATCGGTGAGGAGTGCCTCATGACGATTGAACAAGTCATCAAACTTTGACTGAAGAACTTTTGATTCATCAGTCAACTTTTGAGTCTTCGTCATTTCCTCAACCAACATATCATCACTCTTGTTTAGTGAGATCTGGATCTTTTCAAGTGTACGTTGTTGTTTAGATGCAAGTTTAGCATAGTTTTCATCAGGTTCTTCATCAAAGGGATCATCTGATGATGAGTAAGTAGATACCTTGGAGGACTTGGCCATGAAGCAGAAGGTGGGGGTTGTGTCTTCAGCTTCATCATCAACATGTGATGGATCATATTCCTCAGTGATGAAGATTAACTTGGAGACATGCGACGTGGCAAGAGCCAGTCCAGCCACACCCTCAGATTCTTCAGTTTCTTCCTCAGCATCAGGGTCGGAACCAGATTCTTCAGAGTCCAATTCTTTGCCGAGATATGCGCGAGCCTTACGGGAGTTGCTATTTCTGTATCCAGCAGGCTTTGAGGATCTTGAAGATTTCTTCTTTGTCTTTTCATCAGAACTGTCATATTTCCCTTTCTTCTTCTTCAATCTAGCTTCCTTTTCCCATAGAGGACACTCAGCTATGTAATGCCCAGGTTTCTTGCACTTGTGGCAGACTCTCTTTCTTGTTTCGGCAGAGTCATCATCTTTTCTTTTTCTTGAGGAAGATCTTGAAGAATTTCCGAAGCGATTCTTCTTCGTGGATCTTTGGAACTTTCTGGTGAGGAGAGCAAGTTCCCGGCTGAGGGTTTCAGGATCATCAGTATCAGACTCAGATTCCTCATCAGAGGATACTCTTCGAGCTCTAGCTTTTAGCACGCGGACTTTAGGCGTGGAGTTGTACAAGTCTCGTTTTTTAGAGAGCTTCAGTTCATGAGCATTGAGGCGCTCGAGAATGTCAGCAGGATCTAGAGTCTTGAAATCAGGCCTTTCTTGAATCATCAGTGATAAGAACTCAAATGAGTCATCCAGTGACCTCAGTAGTTTCTTCACCACCTCATGATCTGTGATATCAGCAGCACCCAGTGCTTGAAGTTCATTGGATATGTCAGTGAGTCTATCAAAGGTTTGTTGCACATGCTCGTTGTCCAGCCTCTTGAACCTGTTGAAGAGACTGCGGAGTGTATCAACTCGTGAGTCTCGTTGAGCTGAGACTCCTTCATTTACTTTTGACAGTCTAGTCCATATCTTCTTTGTTGTATCAAGACCACTGATACGGTTGAACTGAGCCTTGTTGAGATGACCACCAATAATGCTTCGAGCTTTTGCATCAAGTTGCCAGTTTTTTTTGAGAACTTCAGGAGCAGCCATCAAATTTGCTTCAGGAATGCCTTGATCAACAATATCCGACAGATCCTTGTCAATGGCTTCAAGATGCATCCTCATCTTGTTCTTCCAGTAGGGGTAGTCTGTCCCGTCGAAGATGGGGCAGTTTGAAGCAACGCTCATTGTACCTGAGGTCGACATAACTAAAACTCCAGGTGGTTAAACCGAATCACACAGAAAAAGGGAGTACCTAGCTCTGATACCAATTGAAAGTGCAATATGTCGACTAGAGGGGGGTGAATGGGAGATTTTAAAAAATCACGAGGAATTTCTAGTTCCTCAGGACTGAGGCAATGCGAAATTGAGGAAGTTGAAACCTGAGGAAGAACACACGGAGTACAATAGCAATGACGTGAATGTAAAAACAACCTATTGCACAACTAAGGTAACATTGAGGCACAAACTGAGGAAACAGTGCAGAGTGAACTCAGAAAGTAAAGCATCAGGATAAGTCATCAGTGCATAAACAGAATAACTGAGGTTGAAGAAATAGCACCGGGACACTGAAGACGAAGACTTGATGAACCAGTTCAAGTTGTTGTGACAACTCTACGTCTGGTTGGAGAGGCTGAGATTGAACTCAGAAGACATAGTCTTCACCTTATTCTCCTTGAACTAGAGTCCTCAGACTCCGTCCAATAACTCAGGTGAGTCTTCAAGGTAGACTCCCGAAACCTTCACAGACGCAGTCACTCCGGGAAGTCACAATTGCATCTTGACTTCCTCAGACTGAAGACTTCTACACCGGCTGGAAGATCACAGTCTTCGAGAGTAAAAAGCTTCGGATCACTCGAACCGACTTCCTCAAAAATGCTCAACTACTCAGGTTGGTGGTTTTCCTCACTTAGGTTCTTCAATGTCCTCAGAGGTGGGTTGCTCTCAAATGACAAGTGTCAGTTTTTCTCTCGGAGCAGCCAACCGACTAATGGGGCTGGGGGTGGCTATTTATAGCCGCGGAGAAACCCAAGGTGAATGGACATAAATGCCCATGCACGCAATTACTCTCGTGCCCTCGGATATGACCGTTGCTAGACATGTTCTAGCCTCTCACCACGCAACACGTGGCACGGTCAAACTATTCTCTCTCTTCACATTCTTTAGAAGGATCGCACTGGCGATCTTCCGACTCCTCAACCGAAGTTAGTTACCTCAGTGTCCTGAAGAACAACGTCTCAGACACCCGAGGACTGAACTTCTACTACAGGAGATTTCCTTAGGGTTTTTCTTCAGGATTTCTAATTGAGCACTTCCTCACAAATACAGAACTCATTTTCCTCAACCCCTCCAACAGTGCGGTGTTTTCCTACGACTCAAGAAGTATGAAAAGTCTTAGCGAAGACTACGCTTCAACTTCGTCTTCAGCGCGAACGTCCTCAGGATCGTCCTCAGCTTCAACTTCAACCGAACGCTTCAGGATCCTGATTCCTCAGGATTTCGCGCAACTTCATTGTTCAGGAAACACACCGATTTCTCCAATGTTCCTTAACATTTTGGGGGGTCAACAACGGTGGTTAACCTCATCCTCAGGGACTGTTTTCCTGTGTATACTCACAAACACATCAGTCCCTCAACCGTTTTGTCATCAAATACTCCAAAACCTCAAAGGGGGCACTAGATGCACTTACAGAGGTAAAAAAATCACAGTTGGGAAATTGACAGGATTATGAAGGCACCGCAATGCTAACTATGCTGCAAAGAAAGGAAGGGCTCAAAAGCAATGGGCAGTACGCCAAGGTAAGTAGACCGAAATCCATCTGCATCTACTACGAATCATCCACCTTGAGATATCTATCCAGAACATCTCGCTGGTATTAAGTTGCGAATCCCACCCAAAGTGTAAACTCAAAGCAACAGACAACTGCATTAAAAGAACTTTGCGTAAAGTAAACAATCCTTGCACCCGCAGGTACAAGTACCGTTGTTTTATCCCTGGTGGCAACAGCACATCCCCTAGTCTCATGTTTCTGTCACTCAAGCTAGACATCAAGGGGCTGAACCCACAATCGAGCATAACGCTCTCTCTTGGAGTTGCAAATAAAATACTTGGCCAAAGCAAATACCGCAATGGAGAACATGCAAGAATTTACTCAAGAACAAAATATAAAAGAGAGGAACCAAATATATTACTCATCACAATCTGGACATAGTCTCATAATCCATCAGATCCCAACAAACTCAGCATAGAAACAGCAAAAATTACATAGATGCCTCGATCATGTGAGGCAGCTCACGAGGACTCGAAAGTGGAAGCACAAAAGGGGGAGAGATTCATCACATAGCTACTGGCCACGGACCCATGGTCCAAGGGGGACTACTCACGGTACATACGGGAGGCGTCCATGGCTATGGATGGTCTCCCGGAGGGGGTTCCTCCTCCCGGCAGGGTGCCGGGGCAGCTTCTCCAGGCAACCCCGATCTTGAAACGGCGGGGGCGGCGGTACAGAGGGGAGTTCGCAAGAAAGAGATCGATATTAGGGGTTTCCACCCCGAGTGGTAAATATAGGCGAAGGGGGGCATCGAGGGGACCCACGAGGCAGTCAGGAGGGTGCCTGGCGCGGCCCAGGGTGGGGCCGCGCCACCTTCTCTCCTGGCTGCCTGGTGGTGGCCCCCTTCCCTCTCTTGGTGATTCCGGAAGCTTTTGTTGCGCTGATTTTTTTTATATTTTTCCCGGAATTTTTGGAGCACTTTTAATGGCCGGAAAACCTGAAATACGAAAACAATAGAAAACAAAAACTGGCAACTGGGTGCACTGAGTTAATAGGTTAGTCCAAATAGGTTCAAAAGTGTATGAAAGTTCAAGCAAAACATGGCAAAGTCACACAAAACATGCATGGAGAAAGCAGAAATTATAGATACATTTGGGACGTATCAACATCCCCAAGCTTAATTCCTGCTCGTCCTCGAGTAGGTAAATGATAACAAGTATAATTTCTGTGATGACATGCCACACAACCAAATAAGGACTTTTAAGTAAAGCAATCAAATCATGTAATTCAATTCAAGTCTTAACAAGCAAGAGTCTATATTAGTATTGACACAAGCAACAAAAGAACAAAGGGTGCAAGAGCTCTCGCTGTCCGTGACTCGAATGTCTCCAAATGGTGTTTGCGTGCAAGCAAGGGACTGGGAAGAAAGAGAAAAAAAAGGTTGTTGAGAACAACTATCTACTAAAGTTTCACACTTGGTCTCCTTTGGATTCTTATCTGGACTCGTCCCCAGACCACTAGCCAGGTACAAGTCAAACTGATCCACTCCCTTTCGATATTTTGAGAACTCATGCAATGGATGAGCGTGAGCAAGAAAGTTTACACCTAAAAGGCGAAACAGAAAGAAGGTGGAGGAGGAAGACAAAAAGGTGTGAAAGGCTCACATCAATGAGGACAATCATAGGCGAGAGAAGGCCATATGATAGATATGATGTGAGGAGTAGGGATTGCCATACAACGGATGCACATGTGAGCTAAAAGCTCTCCAAGGGAACTAGTGGGGGTGCATCTAACTTGCTTGCTCAAGAAGACCTAGAGCTCGTTTGAGGAGGCTCATCATTGGAATATACAAGCCAAGTTCTATAATGTGAAGGGTCCCCACATAGCTATATGCATGATGATGATCTCTATGGAGTACAAGGGATAGAAGATGAAGTACTAGTGTGGATCTCTCAAAAGGAATAGTAGTATGCCCCCTTCTCTCTTTTTATTTTTTTTATTTTTTTCTCTTTTATTTTTATTTTTTGGTGGCCTCAATGGCTCTTTCTATTTAACTCTCATTTGTCCTCTTTGGGATCTTTTGATTTTGTCCTCTTTGGGATCTTTTCCTCACTTTAGGGGCAATACTCTATATTTTACAAGAATATAGGAGATCTTTCACACTTTACAAAGGTACTCACATATAGAAAATGTAACTATCATGATGCAAATGTATGCCTCTGCCATGGTAGCAGGATATGCAATGATACTAGCGCGTCATGTAGCAATGATTAGGGAAAGGCCCAACTAGCATGCGGCTCATCGATCAAGCAAGTAGCATGTATGACATGAAGATCAAGTCATGAGAAGGTGGATGTTGCATGGCAATGTATCTCGGAAAGGCTATGGAAATGCCTTGTAGGTAGGTATGGTGGCTGTTTTGAGGAAAGATATAAGGAGGCTTATGATGACAGAGCGTATCGTGCCAAGGGTTTGGATGCACCGGCGAAGTATGCGCCAACTCTCGAGGTGAGAAAAGGCAATGCACGGTACCGAAGAGGCTATAAAAAGTATAGGTGGGTGGAAGTGTCAACTTTCGAATACTCACATTAGTCCGAAGAACTCGTGCACTTATTATCGGTAACTCTCAATCTAATCAGGAGGTTCACAAAGAGACAGGTACCCCGAGGAGGAGTGTATGGGGGTTTGGTTATCCTTGCGCATCCTCGACTCATGGTACGTGAGTGTACTCTAATATTCGAACCCTCCAGAGGTTAGTGATCCATGTAGTAGCTAGAGTTCTCAACAGGGGTTTTTTGGTTTTCGGAAAACACACGGATTTCCCAAAATACGACATCTATCACTAATAGGCAAGAGCTCTTGACACCATATGTTCAAACATTACTCTGGTCAATACCTCAAAACTATTGCAAGTTACCACTACAAAGAGAAAAGCAACTTCAACAACCTACTTCTAGTCAAGACACAAAACTCTGTGCAACAGGCAAACTCTCTAACAAGATAAAACATGCAATCTATAGAAAGTTCAACCTAAGATAAAAGAAAATCTCTAGAAAAACTAAAGCAATACAACTAAACAGAACAGCAGCTAAGAAAATAAAAATAACATCTCACAGCTAAAAGAATAGGCATGCAAATCCTATGAGGAGTTCTAGTTCAAGCGGAGCGTGAATCTCTCCCACACAAAAGAGTAAGTTGGGGTCTAACTTGTTACTACAGAAAAGAAAGCAAAACAAACCTAGAAAAGTAAAGAGCGAGACGCTCCAAGCAAAGCACATAACGCATGAAGTGATAAAAATATAGTGCAACGAGGGACAAAGTGATGATTGTTGATGAAGAAGGGGATGCATCGGGGGCATCCCCAAGCTTAGACGCTTGAGTCTTCTTGAATATTTATTGGGTGTTCACATGGGCATCCCCAAGCTTGAGCGTTTGACACTCATGAATCTTCTTTCATCACCTCCCATCGCGCACTTGAAAACTCCCTTCATACATAACTCATTGTAGGCTGATTAGAGAGGTTAGTACCCTAAAAAAATAAAAAAATTCGCTACTGGAAATAAAGATAACCTTGAAGAGCAACTGTTTCTCAAGATTTCTAAATAGTTTTTGCAAAGAAAAAGCAAGCTTAAGGTTTGCAAAATGAGGAAAAGACAAAACAGGACAGAATCTGTGAAAAACAGACCAGCAGGTAGAAACGAATTTTTTAGGGGTACTTCTGCAAATCAAATCAAAAAACTCAGAACATACGAAACTTTAGTAATTGTATAGAGCACACTGTGTAAAAACATCAGCTTAAAAATATGAACTCGGATTTTTCTCTGATTTTTCTAGTCACGAGGACAGAATCTGTTTTGTGGACAGCATGTCACAACTTTCACTTCCCTTGTCGTATGAGGCTAAACTTGGCACAAAGCTTGAAAAGTAAAGATACAATGATGTTGATACAGTAGTAACAATCATCAAGACCACTAAGAACAGAAGAAAATCAAAAAGAAAAACCTAAATTTGTTGCGGGCTGCCTCCCGGAAGCGCTTCTTTAGAGCCATTAGCTAGGCTTAAAGTAGAAGATCAAGTCTTTTCAAGAGAATAACTAGCCCGTGTGACGGACTGAAAAGATAACTTAATCTTTTTCCTAGGGAAATATTCCATTCCTTTCTTGAGAGGGAATTGGAATTTGATAGTTCCCTCTTTCATGTCAATGATAGCACCAACTGTGCGAAGAAAAGGACGTCCCAAAATAATTGGACAAGAGGGCTCACACTCAATGTCCATAATAGTGAAATCAACGGGAACATAATTGTCATTGACAATGATAAGAACATTGTCGATCCTCCCCAAAGGTTTCTTTACGAAAGAATCAACAAGACGAACACCAAAAGAACAAGGATCAAAAGGTTTCAATTCAAGCATATCATACATTCTTTTGGGCATAACAGAGGTACTTGCTCCATCATCACAAAGAGCATAACAAGAGAAGTTATTCAATTTAATTTTTATCATAGGATCCCAACCATCTTCTAGCTTCCTAGGTATGGAGGCTTCTAGTCTAAGATTCTCCTCCCTAACTTTGATTAGAGCATTGGTGATATGCTCTGTGAAGGCAAGATTGAGTGTGCTAGTGTGGGGGTCTCTAGACATCTTGTGTAGGAAACCAATAACTTTTGGTAAAGGCCAGTTGTCAAAGTCTAAGTCACTAATATCTACCAAGGAAGTAGTTATATCATTTAAGCTAACTTGTTCGAAAGCCTCTATGTTCATAGAGGTTTCCTCTTCTAAGGTTGAGGTGGTAGCATCACCATTGATAGGTCCAGTGGGACTAGGGGTGTGATGGGTGCTAACAGTTTGGACATCCTCAACTACTTGGATAGTGGCTATTGTGTGGTAGGTAGGAAGGTCTTAATTCTCTCTTCTTCCTCCTTTTCTCTAGCCTATATCTCTTTTAGTTTTCCCAACATCCTAATGTTCTCATTAATTTGGACTTGGATAGCATTCATAGGACTGGTCTTCCTCTCCTCGGGGGGAGAGGTTCTAATCTTCAGCATCTCTACATCATGGGCTATGTTGTCTACCTTCGAAGAGAGGATATCTAATTTATCTAATTTCTCTTCCACACTCTTTTTGAAGGCTTTCTGGGTAGTGATAAAATCTTTGAGCAAGGTCTCTAGTTCTGAAGTGGAGTTTCTGGTGGTAGGATAAGTGTTGTTCCCATAGTTGTTGGATGGGAAAGGCCTAGGATTGTTGCTACCAAAGTTACTCCTATAAGCATTGTCATTGATCTTGGCTAACACCTTGTAAGGACCAGCACCACGTGGCTTCAACTTGGAATCCCTCATCCCTGGAAATCTATCCTTGCGCAAATGCACCCAAACCATATCTGCAGTCTGAAATAGAACTTGCTTCCGTGACTGGTTCCTTGTAGCAGCAACATTCTTGACTTACTTCTCAATAGCTTCTCGGGTCTTCTCATGGATCTTCTTCACATAATCTGCTCGTTTGGATGCCTCCATATTAACTCGTTCCTGCAATGGAAGAGGCAGCAAATCAAGAGGTGTAATAGGTTTGAAACCATATACCACTTCAAAAGAACAAAGATGAGTAGTAGTGTGTACTGCCCTGTTATAAGCAAACTCAACATGTGGCAAGTGAAAGTGCAATCTTTCCCTTAAGCATATTTTGTTGTGTCATGACAATATACATATAGGGACTAACTGTGTTTGCTAAGTGATACACAGGAAATTGTTAGTTCTCTTGACATCACCGTGTAGGGATCATGGGCTAAACTTCAACCGCTCTCAAGAAGTCTACAAAACGATTGAAGATGACGCTAAGTCCTCTTTACTATTACCTCTTGAGTCATAGGGATCCCCGCACTATTAAGAGGGGATCATATGGTTTAGTTAAAGTCTTGCTCAAGTCATAAGAACTATAACATGTAAAATACACATCTCTACAACCCATGGAAATCAATGTAGTTGTATAGGATATCCAATTCTCTTTAAACTGTATATCATCTGTGGTGGTCGGACCGTCCGGGTGTCAGGTCGGACCGTCCGGGCTCCACCTCGGACCGTCCGAAAAAGGGGCACCCGAGGTCAGTAGCTTATTCATCCATCTCGGACCGTCCGGGTGTCAGTTCGGACCGTCCGGGTCTTTCCCGGACCGTCCGGGCTCCACCCCGGACCGTCCGAAAAAGTGGCACCCGAGGTCAGTAACTTATTCGTCCATCTCGGACCGTCCGGGTTCCAGAGCGGACCGTTCGGGCTTGCCCCGGACCGTCCGACTTAAATCTCGGACGTCCGACATTCCTCTGTCTGCTCCTAACGGCTGGATTCGTGTGTGCTTATAAATAACCCCTCCCACTTCGGGTTGGGGTTGACCACTTCATTTCAAAACACACAAGAACACAAAGTGCTCCCTCTTCCTTATCTCTACACCAAATCCAAGATCCCGGAGAGATTCGTGAGAGTTCTTGTCGGATCCTTCACCCCGTGTTAGATTCTTCCCTTCCCCATCTTCCGACCAAAGCAAATCGTGATTTGAGCAAGTCTTGAGCTTTTCCCATTGATCTTGTTTCTCTTGGAGGTTGGAGACTCCTAGGCGGGTAGGAGTTCTTCGGAGAGGAATCGACCATTGTGATTACCCCCGTTGAGTTTGTGAGGGTTTGGTGACCACGTTTAAGGTCAACCAGTAGTGGTTGGTAATCGCCTTCGTGGTGATATCTCAAGGGGAATAGAGTGAGCCTTCGTGGCGTTGGTGTGCCTTCGTGGTTTCACCCACTCTCTCCGAACGGTAAGTAGCTTCCCTCCAAGGATGTGAACATCGGGATACATCGTTGTCTCCGCGTCATTCGGTTATCCCTACTCTTTCCCCTTATTACTTGTGCTACCTTATTATTTGCCCCTCACTAGCTTTTGTTTATTATGCTTATTGTCTACCTTGTCTTTGCTAAATAGACCTTGCAATTGTTAGGCGCACCTTCGTTTTCCGCACTATTGCCTAAAATTGCTAAGTAGTGATAAAATTTGTAATAAGACCTATTCACCCCCCCCCCTCTAGGTCTATCTCGATCCTTTCAGCAAGAACTCCTCCCATTCGCGCAGATTCTTCTTGATCATAGCTCGCAACAATTGTGATAATGTTCTATTCACCACTTCCGTTTGACCATCAGTTTGGGGATGACATGTAGTGATGAACATCAACTTTGTCCCCAACTTTCCCCAAAGTGTCTTCCAGAAGTAGCTCACAAACTTCACATCCCGGTCAGAAACAATTGTCTTGGGCACTTGATGGCTTCTCTCCCTTCGTTGGTTACCCCAAGTGGAAGGTTTGAGATGTAGTGCAGCAGCAGTTTTCCCTCGGTGAAGATACCAAGGTTTGTCTCCAGTAGGACTCCAGAGATGATAAGTAGGTGTCAGCGGCGCAACTGACGCGGGCCTGCACACAGACACAGATAACTTTGTTCCCAAAGAAATTCTGAGAGGTTGTCAATCTCTCCGGTCTTGTTGTTCAAAAAGGATAAAACGCAAGGGATAATGATAGCAAGTAAAAGCAGTAAAGTAAATATAGCTTGGAAATAATAATGAGGATATGGACCGGGATACGTGATGTTCACTAGTGATGTCTCTCTCCCAAAAGACGATAAAACTGCTATGCGAGGTAAACAAATTACAGAAGGGCAATTGACAGGATTATGAACGCACCGCAATGCTAACTATGCTACAAAAGAAAGGAAGAGGCTCAAAAGCACGGGCAGTACGCCAAAATAAGTAGACCGAAATCTATCTGCATCTACTACTAATCATCCACCTTGAGATATCTATCCAGAACATCTCACTGGTATTAAGTTGCGAGCCCCACCCAAAGTGTAAACCCAAAGCAACAGATAACAGCATTAAAAAGAACTTTGCGTAAAGTAAACAATCCTTGTAACCGCGGTTACAAGCACCGTTGTTTTCCCCCTTGTGGCAACAGCACATCCCCTAGACTCATGTTTCTGTCACTCAAGCGTGTCATCGGGGGGCATGAACCCACAATCTAGCACAACGTTCCCTCTTGGAGTCACTACCTACTACTTGGCCAGAGCAATAAACAGCAACGGAGAACATGCAAGAATTACTTAGGAACAAAAATATAAGAGATAAAAACCAAATATATTACTCTATCACAATCTGAACATAATCTCATAATCCATCAGATCCCTCCAAACTCAGCATAGCAACAGCAGAAATATTACAAAGGTGCCTCGATCATGTAGGGCAGCTCACGAGGTCTAAACAATGAAGATCAAAGAGGGGACGAGAACATCACATAGCTACTGATCACGGACCCATGGTCCAAGGAAAACTACTCACGAGACATCCGGGGAGCATCCATGGTGGAGAGGAGACTCCCGGAGGTCAATCCTCCCTCCGGCAGGGTGCCGGGAAGAGGTCTTCTGGTGCTCCCGATCTTGGAAGCGCGGCGGCGGCAGAACAGAGGCGAGTTTGCGGAATAGGGTTCTTCTTCTGGAGTTTTCCCGTGACGGAGAATAAATAGACGAAGGGGGGCAGCCAGAGGTGGACCAGGGGCCCCAGGAGCCCCCCTGGCGCGGTCAGGGGTGGGACCGCGCCGGGTGGCCGCCTAGGGTCCCCCCTGGCTCCCCTCTGGCCCCTTCCGGGCTCTTCTCGAAGCTTCCTTTACGCTGATTTTTTTATGTATTTTTCCCGGAATTTTTCTGGCACTTTTTATATGGGGGAAAACTGAAATAGAAAAACAGCAGAAAACAGGAACTGGCACTGGGGTGCACTCAGTTAGTAGGTTAGTGCAAATATGATCAAAAGTGTATGAAAGTGTATCTAGATCATAGCAATATCACACAAAACATGCATGGAGCAAGCAGAAATTATAGATACGTTTTGGACGTATCAACATCCCCAATCTTAATTCTTGCTCGTCCTCGAGTAGGTAAATGATAACAACATAATGTCTGTGGTGACATGCTAGCAACCATATAAGAACTTTGAAAAGTAAAGCAATCAAGGTTAGAAACTCAATTCAAGTCATAACAAGGAAGAGTCTATATTAGCATTGAAACAAGTAACAAAAGAACAAAAGGTGCAAGATCTCTCGATGTCCGTGACTCGAATGTCTCCAAATGGTGTTTGCGTGTAAGAAGGGGGATAGGGAATACGAGAAAAAGTAATTTTTGTGTTGAGAACTCAATCTACTAAAGTTTCACACTTGGTCTTCTTTGGAATCTTATCTTGACTCGTCCCCAGACCACTAGCCAGGTACAAGTCAATTTGATCCACTCCTTTTCGATATTTTGAGCACTCATGCAATGGATGAGCGTAAGCACGAGAGTTGACACTTAGGATGGCAAAGAGAGAAATATGGTGGAGGAGGAAGACAAAAAGGATGAGAAAGGCTCACATCAATGAGGACAATCATAGGCAAGGGATGCCAAATGATAGATATGATGTGAGGAGTAGGTATTGCCATGCAACGGATGCACATACGAGCTAAGAAGCTCTCCAAAGGAACTAGTGGGGGTGCATCTAACTTGCTCGCTAATGAAGACCTAGAGCTCGTTTGAGGAGGCTCATCTTTGGAATATACAAGCCAAGTTCTATAGTGTGAAGGTCCCCACATAGCTATATGCATAATGATCATCTCTATGGAGTACAAGGATATAGAGGGAGTACTAGTGTGGATCTCTCAAAAGGATAGTAGTGTTGCCCCTTTCTCTCTTTTTATTTCTTTTTCACTTTTTTCTATTTTTTTCTATTTTTTTGGTGGCCTCAATGGCTCTTTCTATTTAACTCTCATTTGTCCTCTTTGGGATCTTTTAATGTGTCCACTTTGGGATCTTTTCCTCACTTAAGGGCAACACTCTATTTTACAAGAAGGTAAAGGAGATCTTTCACACTTTACAAGGTACTCAAAACATAAAGAAGATGTAGCTATCATGATGTATGCAGTGTATGTTGCTGCCAGTGTAGCAGGAACATGTATGACATGAAGATCAAGTCATGAAGAGGTGGAAGTTGCATGGCAATATAACTCGGAAAGGCTATGGAAATGCCTTGATAGGTAGGTATGGTGGCTGTTTTGAGGAAAGATATAAGGAGGCTTATGATGACAGAGCATATCATGCCAAGGGTTTGGAGGTACCGGCGAAGGTGGACACCAACTCTCGGAGTGACAGGCAATGCACGGCACGGGAGAGGCTAGCAAAATATGGGAAGGTGGAAGTGTCAACTTTCAATACTTACATTAGTCCGAAGAACTCATGCACTTATTATCGGTAACTCTCAATCTAATAAGGTGGTTCACAAAGAGACAAGTACCCCGAGGAGGAGTGTATGGGGGTTTGGTTATCCTTGCGCATCCTCGACTCATGGTACGTGAGTGTACTCTAATATTCGACTCCTCAGAAGAGTAGTGATCCATCTAGTAGCTAGAGTTCTCAACTAGTTTTCTAGGTTTTGAAAATAAACATGGATTGCCCAAAATACGACACCTATCACTAATAGGCAAGAGCTCTTGACACCAAAAGTTCAACCATTACACACATCAATACCTCAAAACCATTGCAAGTTACTACTAGAAGAAAATAGCAACCTCAATTACCTACTTTCAAGACAAGACACAACTCAGTGCAATAACCAACTCTCTTTAACAAGATAAACATGAAAACTAAAAAGAGTTCTAGCAACAAACTAAACAAAATCCAAGGCTCTTGCTAAAGACAAACTAAGACTAAAACTAAACAAGGCAGTAGCTATGAAAAGATAAAGAACACACAACAGCAGAAAGATAAGCAGGAAAAATCCTATGATGTGTTCTAAATTTTGAAAGTGGAGCGTGTTTATCTCCCACACAAAGTAAGACGGGACCTAACTTGTTATGAACAGCAAGCAAAGCTAAAGAAAACTAAAAATTAAAACCTAAGAGCGAGACGCTCCAAGCATAGCACATAACGCATGAAGTGATAAAAATATAGTGAGACGAAGGACGAACTGATGATTGTTGATGGAGAAGGGGATGCACGGGGGCATCCCCAAGCTTAGACGCTTGAGTCTCCTTGAATATTTATCGGGGATTCATGGGGGCATCCCCAAGCTTGAGCGCTTGACACTCCTGAATCTTCTTTCATCATCTTCCATCGCACACTTGAAAACTCCCTTCATACATAACTCATCATAAGCTGATTGGAGAGGTTAGTACCCTTAATAAAATAATTTTTCCCACTGGATATAAAGATATTCTTGAAGAGCTACTGTTTCTCAAGAGTGCCAAAAAGTTTTTGCAAAGAAAAAGCAAGCTTAAGGTTTGCAAAAGTTAGGAGAGACAAAACGTGGAAGAATCTATGAAAAACAGAACAGCAGGTAGTAAATAATTTTTTAGGGACACTTCTGCAACTCAAATCAAAAAACTCAAAACATACGGAAGTTTCGTAATTGTATAGATCACTCTGTGTAAAAAGTTCAGCTCAAAAAGATGAACTGGGATTTTTCTGGAATTTTTCTAGTCACGAAGACAGAATCTGTTTTCTGGACAGCATGTCACAACTTTTACTTCCCTTGCCGTAAGAGGCTATAACTTGGCACAAAGCTGAAAAATAAAGATACAATGATGTTGCTACAGTAGTAAAAAACATCAAGACACAAAAAAAGAAAAAATAAAAACCTAAATTCTTTGCGGGCTGCCTCCCGAAAGCGCTTCTTTAAAGCCATTACCTAGGCTTAAAGATTATAGAAGATGCTCTCACAAGAATAAGAATTTTGAAGCAAAAGAGAGCATCAAGAAGCAAATGTGAAACACATTTAAGCCTAACCCACTTCCTATGCATAGGAATCTTGTAAGAAAATAAATCAAAGAAGCACAAAGTGACATGCATAGGAAGGTAGAACAAGAACAACTTCAAAACTTTCAACATAAAGAGAGGAGTTTTAGTAATATGGAATTTTCTACAACCAAACTTCCCTCTCTCAAAATAATTTTCAGTAGTATCATGAACAACATCAAGAATATAAATATCACATAAATCATGTTGTTCATGACCTACAAGCACACGTGTATTGTTTTCAACACAGTTTTAAGGATGATAAGATAGATGCAACCCATCACATTGAGCCTTGAGAAGAGCATAGTTCTCCGGAATATGAATTGGAGATTTCAAAAGGATAATAGGACAATCAGGTGTGGGTGCAATAGAAACAATTCCATGCTTAACATGAGGAACTATAGCAAGTTAATCTCCGTAAGCATCATCCATAGTGGCATCACGGCCATAAGCATAGAAGGCGTCAACTTCATCAAAAAGGGATATTTCAAAAGAATCCATAGGGTCATAACACTCATATACGGTAAGAGTCAAAGAGTTAGACTCATTAGAAGGTAGACATGGATGGCTCCATTCTTCCTCCTCTTGTTTGTCACTCTCCTCCTCTTTTTCATCCAAGGAGCTTTCAGGTTCGGTAATTTCTTCTTGCATAGAGTCCTGCAAAACATTAGTCTCTTCCTTTGGAGGAGAGATTCTCTCAAGATGATCAGTAATATAATAATTTTCATCATAATTTTCCAAAAAATAGTTAAGTATAGCAAGACTCTCAGATTTGTAAGGGGCGTCATCAATATTTTCAAGAAAAGAAGTAATTTCATAGGCACCCTTAAAAGCAACAAATTCTTCTATTTGTTCTGCATCATAAAAATCATAATTTCCCTTAGCATAAGAAGCTAAGGTTTCATCCTCATTGTACTCACATTGGAAAGCAAGGTGTTTGTGCCTCATAAAGCAACAAGATTCATCCCTGCAGAAAGATATATTATATATTGAGCACAAGTTTTTAGCATACTCATACGATTGATGTATGAGTCTCCATAAGTGTATCCCTTTTTGAGACAAGCGGTATTCCTTGTAATATTCTTGTTGATCCTTGGTGAATCCTCCATGCCAATAAGATCTAGTTTCAAAGAAGTTAGACATTGATTGGCAAGTAAGGAACTAGACATACTATATATATATATATATTTTTTTGATTTTTGATAAAGGACACAAAGATAAAAACTGAAAGGTAAACTAACAAGACTAAAAAACAAAGGTAAAGGGTAGTGTGCAACTCCCCTATCTTAGCACTCGGAGTCCCCGGCAACGGCACCAGAAAACTTTGCTTGATGGCTTATCGCCCTTCGTTGGTTACCCCAAGTGGAAGGTTTGAGATGTAGTGCAGCAGAAGTTTTCCCTCGGTGAAGATACCAAGGTTTGTCTCCAGTAGGACTCCAGAGATGATAAGTAGGTGTCAGCGGCGCAACTGACGTGGACCTGCACACAGACACAGATAACTTTGTTCCCAACGAAATTCAGAGAGGTTGTCAATCTCTCCGGTCTTGTTGTTCACAAAGGATAAAACGCAAGGGATAATGATAGCAAGTAAAAGCAGTAAAGTAAATATAGCTTGGAAATAATAATGAGGATATGGACCGGGATACGTGATGTTCACTAGTGATGTCTCTCTCCCAAAAGACGATAAAACTGCTATGCGAGGTAAACAAATTACAGAAGGGCAATTGACAGGATTATGAACGCACCGCAATGCTAACTATGCTACAAAAGAAAGGAAGAGGCTCCAAAGCACGGGCAGTACGCCAAAATAAGTAGACCGAAATCCATCTGCATCTACTACTAATCATCCACCTTGAGATATCTATCCAGAACATCTCGTTGGTATTAAGTTGCGAGCCCCACCCAAAGTGTAAACCCAAAGCAACAGACAACTGCATTAAAAAGAACTTTGCGTAAAGTAAACAATCCTTGTAACCACGGTTACAAGCTCCGTTGTTTTCCCCCTTGTGGCAACAGCACATCCCCTAGACTCATGTTTCTGTCACTCAAGCGTGTCATCGGGGGGCATGAACCCACAATCTAGCACAACGTTCCCTCTTGGAGTCACTACGTACTACTTGGCCAAAGCAATAAACAGCAACGGAGAACATGCAAGAATTACTTAGGAACAAAAATATAAGAGATAAAAACCAAATATATTACTCTATCACAATCTGAACATAATCTCATAATCCATCAGATCCCTCCAAACTCAGCATAGCAACAGCAGAAATATTACAAAGGTGTCTCGATCATGTAGGGAAGCTCACGAGGTCTAAACAATGAAGATCAAAGAGGGGAGGAGAACATCACATAGCTACTGATCACGGACCCATGGTCCAAGGAAAACTACTCACGAGACATCCGGGGAGCATCCATGGTGGAGAGGAGACTCTCGGAGGTCAATCCTCCCTCCGGCAGGGTGCCGGGAAGAGGTCTTCTGGTGCTCCCGATCTTGGAAGCGCGGCGGAGGCGGAACAGAGGCGAGTTTGCGGTATAGGGTTCTTCTTCTGGAGTTTTCCCGTGACGGAGAATAAATAGGCGAAGGGGGCAGCCAGAGGTGGACCAGGGGCCCCAGGCGCCCCCTTTGGTGCGGCCAGGGGTGGGGCCGCGCCGAGTGGCCGCCTGGGCCCCCCTGGCTCCCCTCTGGCCCCTCCCTGGCTCTTCTCGAAGCTTCCTGTACGCTGTTTTTTTATGTACTTTTCCCGGAATTTTTCTGGCACTTTTTATATGGGGGAAAACTGAAATAGAAAAACAGCAGAAAACAGGAACTGGCACTAGGGTGCACTGAGTTAGTAGGTTAGTCCAAATATGATCAAAAGTGTATGAAAGTGTATCTAGATCATAGCAATATCACACAAAACATGCATGGAGCAAGCAGAAATTATAGATACGTTTTGGACGTATCAGCACTCCATGCAAGCGTACAATCTCCCTGAAAAACTGGTTAGCAACATGCGACGCATCGTCGCTCTTATGACATGCAATAAAATGTGCCATCTTAGAAAATCTATCCACTACCACAAATATGCTATCATGACCATGTTTAGTGTGTGGCAATCCTAACACAAAATCCATACTAATATCTTCCCAAGGTGTGGTAGGAGCCGATAGTGGAGTATACAAACCGTGAGGCTTCATCTTGGACTTGGATGTGTTGCAGAAAATGCAGCGTCGAACAAACCTGTCCACATCACGCCTCATCCTGGGCCAATAAAAATTATCAGCAAGCATGAGTAGTGTCTTCTCATGCCCAAAGTGACCCATCAATCCTCCTGCATGTGATTCCTGCAACAATAGCAAACGCACAGATGATTCTGGAACACAAAGTTTGTTAGCTCGAAACAAAAAGCCATCATGGGTGTGGAACTTGTCCCATGCATTTCGAAGCAAACACAAACGATATGGTTCAGAAAAATCATGATCAGTTGCATATAAATCACACAAACTCTCTAATCTAGGAATTTTAACATCAAGATGTGTCAATAACATGTTCTTCCTAGAGAGAGCATCAGCAACAACATTATCTTTCCCTTTCTTATATTTGATGATGTAGGGAAAAGACTCAATTAACTCAACCCACTTAGCTAGGCGTCTATGCAAATTAGATTGAGCTTTTAGATATTTCAAAGCTTCATGATCAGAATGTATGATAAATTCTTTTGGCCACAAGTAATGTTGCCAAACTTCAAGAACTCTGACAAGTGCATACAATTCTTTATCATAAACAGGATAATTTAATCTAGCACCAGAAATCTTCTCACTGAAATAAGCTATAGGTCTACCTTCTTGCATCAAGACACCACCAATGCCTATACCACTAGCATCACATTCAACTTCAAATTGCTTAGTAAAATCTGGTAATGCAAGTAATGGTGCAGAAGTACGCAAATGTTTCAACTCAGCAAATGCAAGGTCTTGGGCAACGCCCCAAACAAAAGGCACACCTTTCTTAGTCAATTCATTCAACGGTGCAGCAATATTACTAAAGTCTTTCACAAAACGTCTATAAAAACCGGAAAGACCGTGAAAACTTCGTACCTGACTAACATTCATGGGAGTAGGCCAATTTTGAATTGCTTCAATTTTATAAGAATCTACTTCTACCCCATGCTTAGATACAACATATCCCAGAAATATGACCTTATCTTTTGCAAATGTGCACTTCTCAAGATTAGCATATAATTTAGCATCACGCAACACTTGCAAAACTTGTCTAATATGATCAGCATGTTGAAATTCAGTGCGGCTGTAAATAAGTATATCATCAAAATACACAACCACAAAATGTCCAATGAACTCTCTCAAAACATGGTTCATTAATCTCATGAAAGTACTAGGAGCATTAGTAAGACCAAAAGGCATAACTAACCACTCATATAATCCGAACTTAGTTTTGAAAGCAGTTTTCCATTCATCCCCTTCTTTCATCCTAATTTGATGGTATCCACTACGCAAATCAATTTTAGAGAAAATAGCAGCACCACTCAATTCATCATCAAGTATATCCTCTAAACGTGGAATAGGATGGCGATATCGAATAGTCATATTATTTATAGCTCTACAATCTACGCACGCACATACGCCATGTACCATCTTTCTTAGGAACCAAAATAACAGGAACAACACAAGGGCTAAGACTGACACAAATATACCCTTTATCCAGAAGTGCTTGTACTTGTTGTTGAATTTCCTTCGTCTCTTGGGGATTGGTCCTGTATGGTGCCCGGTTGGGAAGAGTAGCACCCGGAATAAGATCAATTTGGTGCTCAATACCACGCAAGGGTGGTAATCCTGCTGGAACCTCCGCCGAAAACACATCATCATAATCCTGCAAAACATTAGACACACTAGACGAAAGAGGATGATTATCATTAGAAAACAAAACCTCGCCTTTGTACATAAGCACAAGTGGCATGGCTGCAGGATCCTCACTAAATTCTCTCATGTCTTCTTTGGTGGCTAATGTAAGCAAACTAGTCTCTCTCGCACTTTTCGTTATATTATCACTCACAGCTATTACATTGTTCTCTCGCGTTGGTTCTACATTCACCTCTATCTTCTGACGAGACTCATTCACAATTTGCTGTGGAGACATAGGATGGAGATTAACTTTCTTGCCCTTGAACTCCAAATGATATGTATTGGCTCGGCCATTGTGTTGCACATGGCGATCATATAACCATGGCCGACCCAATAAAAGATGGCAAACTGTCATAGGCACCACATCAAAATCAATGGAATCCTTGTGTGGGCCTATCTCAAAATTTACGCATACCATGTGATTCACCTTCATCTCACCACTGTCACTCAACCATTGGACATAATAAGGATTTGGGTGAGGTAAGTATTTCAGATTTAGCTTGGCACATAACTCCTTGCTTGCGAGGTTGCGGCAGCTACCTCCATCAATGATCACTATGCAAGCTTTGTTGTGGCCAACTAATGCTTTGGTTTGGAACCAATTGCAGCGCCGAGACTCAGATTTGGGCTGCACAGTAAGGGCACGTTGTGACACAATAATGGTAGGAGCATGCGATGGAAAAGCATCCATGCCTTCTTCACTATTGTATCCCTCGTCGAATGCGTCGGGGACTTCATCATCACCGGTTTCATACTCGCCGGTTTCTTCATTAATGAACATGACTTTTCGGTTCGGGAAATCTCTCTTAAAGTGACCCGGATAACCGCAAGAGTGACAAGTCATCTCGCGATTGCGAGCGGTAGACATGTTGGAGCCTGCACTAGTGGCAAGAGCCGTTGGCTTCTTGGCCATTGAACCAATGGAGGCTGGCTTGGAAAGTGAAGAATAAGCCCGAGTATTGGCGTCATAGTTCTCCATAGCGCGGCAGACGGTGTCCTTGGAGAAAATCTGTTAGATGATGTGTATTTGGCCTTCAGTTGTGCCTCTTCTGCAAGCTGTGATTCAGCCTCCCTTGCAAGATGCAATAGATTAATCATATTATAGTATTGGTGATGCCGCACAATACTCTTGATGTTAAATTTCAGCCCATGGAGAAAACGTTGCATAGTCATCTCAACCTCTTCACGAACTCGTGCACGTTGCAGCAACATCTCCATCTCCATATAATATGCATCAACGAACATAGTACCTTGCTTCAATTGATGCAATTTATCAAAAACTGTCCGTAAGTAATTAGTGGGAACAAACCGAGCTTTCATGGTCGCCTTCATGTCACGCCATGTACGAATAGGCTGCCCATCGGTTTCTTGTATCTCGGTCAACAATCTCTCCCACCAACGCAAGGCATAACCGTCAAAATCGTAAGAAGCAATCTTGATCTTCTTGTCCTCCGAATAATCATGCAAACGCCATAATTTTTCCATCTTAAGATCCCATGTGAGGTACTCTTCCACATCCGTGGAACCTTCAAATTTGGGAATGTTAAACTTGGGCTTGCTCAATACATCTTCTTCCTGAATGGGTAGATGGCGCACACCAAAACCAAATGGAGGTTGACGACCCGGCCCTTGAGCACCACGCCCACGGCCCTGATTGCCCCTCAAATCAGCATTGTCTCCATGGACTCTACCATCATCGTCATGAGCGGCAGGTTGGCGTTGTACAATGGCTGCTTGTATGCCAGTGACAGATGTTGTCATTTGTTGGATGCTCTTCTGTATAGCAGCAAGTTCTTGTTGCATAGTGGTGACTGCAGCTTCAGTCGCGTCCACTTTCAGTTGGACCGCTTGAACATTTGTATCAATCGCATCAGCGGATTTAGTAAACATCCCAGTCAAGTGATCACGTAGACCTTCATATGCCTCCCATGTAACTGGCGCATCCTTGTCCTGTTTCTGCATCACATCAAAAACACTTTGAGACATGATTAGTAGGTTAGTGCACTAAATCAAAATCTTTTGGTGGACACTCACAACTCACTCAAAACTGACAAGAAAAGGTGAATCTTACCGTTCCAAAGTGAATAGTAATGCGTACCCGTTCGGACGGAGGACTAGTGCACGGATGTGACGAAGTGAATACCCGAGTAAAAGAGTGAACACACGACAAAGCAGGATATATGTGGTGGAGCTATAGGTATGGCACCCTAACTACACTGAAGTCAAGCCCTAGTGCTGATCGTGTGATACAAACCCAAGGAAAAACTCACACAGTGGAGACAAAAGAAGACAGGCCTCTCAAAAGATCACCA
Organism: Bromus sterilis; assembly: GCA_950022295.1. NCBI lineage: Eukaryota > Viridiplantae > Streptophyta > Magnoliopsida > Poales > Poaceae > Bromus > Bromus sterilis. Next base: position 396,912,085 of record OX465596.1, read on the forward strand.
CGATGATATGTCCTTTCTAGCACTTAGATATCTCTTTGCGCTCTTGGATAACTCTATTTGATCACACTTCTTTCTTTTTTTTGAAACTTTTCTCTCTTTTTTTTTTCTTACACTATTTCAAACTTGACGAAAACTGTTACAGTATTGCTACAGCAATTTTGATTTTTCTACAGTAACTTTTCTCTTTAGGCCACAATATGTCGCACCACGGAGAAATTTTCGGGAAGAACACACAAAACAGCAAACTAAAACAATGACTCCGATGCAATCTAAGTTATGGCAAAACTAGAAACCCTAATATTTTTGTATGGATTTTTCTGGATAGGACGAAGACAAAAACGATCTAATAGATGGATTTGGTGGATGCTTACCGAGGAAACACTGGAAATCTGATACCAAGATGATATGGGGTGGCCCGATCTTCTCAGTAAGCGAACGGTGAATATGAGGGCAATGATAGATAACTTGTATGTAGCCGATGAACTCTCCTCGCTAGATCCCTGTTTGCCAATGCGACAGCTCTCTACCCTTTGGATATTCACAACTTCACACACTTGCCCAACAAAGTCGTCGACCACGAGACGGTAATTTGCAATCTACTAATTCCCAGTGCAACAACACATCACACAAAACTTGCAGTAGCAACACTTCAGATCGATACGAATTGAAGTATATGATTCAAGATGAAAGCTTGGAGGTATTCTCAAGAACTAGGGTTTATCTAAACGTGGTCTAACCCTAAAACTCGCAGGGGGTCCGGTATTTATAAGCTCGGGGGTGTCAAACTCGGATACAAGGCCGCAGCCCGTCAGATCTGCGCGCAGGAAGTTTCGGACGTCCGATGTGTCGGACGTCCGAAACGTGTCGGACTTCCGGCTGTTTTGACATCGGTTCTGTACTCGAGGGGATTCACGAAGGTCTTCATGTCGGACGTTCGTTCCTTGTCGGACGTCCGTCGTGTCGGACGTCCGAACCCCGTCGGATGTCCGCCGAAAATAGCAACCCTTCTGTAACTTGAGGTCATCGAAGCGTCGTAGCTCCTTGCCTCTGATGTCGGACGTCCGAAAAGTGTCGGACGTCCGAAAGTTGGAGCTTCCTTCATCTTCTCCTCCTTTTGGATCCTCTTCTTCGTCAAGATACCTGATTATGCAAACATACAAAGATTTAGGCAGTATAAAGTTCTCATTACATAACATATCAGAATCTATTAAGAGCAAGTTCACCTGTTGTTCTATCAACTTTGCACGAGCTCTTGTAATAGTTCCAATTCTGATTTCATCATCATTCTTCTTTGTTGAATCAACTTGTTCTTCATGGCGAACTGGAGATGTGTTGGTAGTAGGGATGTCCTCATCAGCACATCCACCAAGTCTTCCTACTGGAGCTCCACTCAGTATGCATATTCATATGATTCACAAGGATAGCGCCGATCGGTGATGCAGCAGCAAACCACGCTCCGCCTCCCCGGCCTAGCGGCTCGATCGGCAATGAGCCGAACATGCTTGGGAGACAAGAAGTAGTGGTCTCCATGGGATACAAGATGGTGCCCAACCCTCTCGTAAGGAGAGGTGTTGCTCGTAATCGCTAACTGGATAGCCGCTAGCTTCGGCTTGTTGAGGAGAACTGTTGTCCGCAATCGTTGTTTCTTGGACGGTGAACCGATGTAACACCCTCACTGTCAGTGAACAGTAATCAGGGTTACTGTTCATCTCTACTGTTCAAAACTTTTGTTTGATCAACTGGTTCAGTTCAAATTCAAATTCTCCTTTGATATTGTTGCAAGAAAATATGAACCATGGACCTTGATCATCATTGGCCAACCAAAGTCCAAGCCATTTGAAATAAAATTCAAACAAACCCTAAAATGCCTTTTGATGAATATTAAAAATATGGTGACAATAAATCTTTTCCAAAAAAATTTGGAACCACTTTTATAAAATCCCAAATAATCAGGACCATGCCCATGTAATCATTGGTATTTATTGGGCTACAGAAAATTGTAAACATTTAATAACAGTAGCAATTCTAGGCCAATTTCTCATTTAATAATAAAATAAATTAGCAAAAGAGTTTAGAAAAACCCTAAACTTTTTGTGGTACTCTAGGTATATGCCTTACTAATTATGGGCCAGGTTGTATATTTTACAAAAATGCCAAAGCAGATAAAATAATTGCTAATAGATTTTCACATAATAGGAAAAGAACAAAAAGGTCCTCTGACTATTTGTCGCATGGGGCAAAGCCCACTGAACTGTCCCACCCGGGCCCCTTTTTCCTTTTTTCATCTCCCTCCTCTGTCCTGTTCGGCCGACCTGGCCATGGCGCCGGCTGGTGTCGACGGACCAGCTCGACGCCGACGCCGCGGTCGCTACAGGAGCCGGCGAGGGGATAAGACCCCGGCGCCCCTAAACCTAGATCGAGCAGACGCCATTTCCCCCCCCCCCCCACCTCCCTCGCGCCACTCCTCCCTCGACCAGGAGCTCACCCGAGCTCGCCGTCGTCGGTAGGTCGCCATAGACGCGGCCAACGGCCTCCCCGTGCCACAGGAAGTTGTCCAGGAGCCTCACCACGCGCCTCCACGCCATCCCCGCCCACCAGCTCGAGCCGGCACGCCCCGCATCGCCGCAATCGGGTCGTTCCTCCTCACCACGGTCGCTCGCACGCCATCCCCAGCCGCCCAGACCGCTCCTCTGCCCTCCTCGTGAGCACCCCCGTCGATTCCCCCCCCTATCCCCCCTGCGCCCTGCGGCCGTCTCGGAGCTCGGCCACCATGGCCAGGAGCTCAGCTCGCCGCGCCTCGCCCTGCCGCCTCCCTGGCCACCCGCGCCGCCCCTGGCCGCCGGCCTCCTCTGCCACGCCTCCCTCGAGCCGCTCTCGACTGTGGCCTCCTTCCCCTGGCGCCGCCGCGGCTTGTTGCCTCCGAGCACAGCCACGGCAATGGCCGGCGTGAGGTGTATGTGCCTGGGTTAACACCCACTGACAGTGGGGCCGCCCTGTAAACCCCCTGTTAGTGCTAAGCTAATTAGCAGAAAAGAAACCCCCCACTAACTCTATGACTGGTGGGCCCCTGGCTCTTTAAATATATATATATAACTAATTATTGAGCACTTAGGTCAATGACACATGGGCCCCATCTGAGTAAGTCATTTTGTTTTATTAGAATAAATTATTGTTTAGTGTATGACAGGTGGGTCCAGGGGCTTTTTAACTAAATCATTTGAATTATTAATAAACAGAGGCTGACATGTGGGTCCCACATGTCAGCACTATTCTGGATAATGTTATTAAAAATAATAAAAGGAATTACTAAAACGATTTTTAAATGATTTAAAATGTTTAAAAACTTATAAAATCAATATCTTTTAATCTGTATATTGGATCGAAAAAGTTTATACATGGAAATTGATCAGAAAAATATAACGAATAATAATACACTATCTGTTTGTCTACCACACCCCCCTAACGTACAGAACATCGAACCGTCCCCCTCCGGACCGTTTGTCCGATGATTTGTCCGGTACTGTTAAAGTATCCGGATGAATTTATTCCGAACACGAAAGTTGTCCGGAATGGTTCAACTAACACGGATACACCCCCGTTATCTTTGTCGGATGTCCACGACACCTCCGGCATGAACCCTTCCCCCTCCGGACACCCTGTCCGGTAATCACCCGGAGCTGACAGTTCATCCCCGGATGAATTCCCGTTCCGAGCAACGTACATTGCACTGTGTTAGAACACCGTTAATATTGCATACGCCATGCTATTCATCTGTTTGTTTATGCTTGCTTTGTATTTATTGTTTCTTCCCCCCTTTATTCTCCGGTAGACCCCGCTGCTACCGCCGACTACACCGCCGCCGGGTACGACTACTTCGTCGACGACCCTACCCCTACCGTCGAGCTTCCAGGCAAGCAGAGCCATTCTCTTCCCCAGATATCGCCTACCTTTTCCGTACTTTCTTGCACTAGGCATTGTTACTCCTGCTGCTACGATTACAATCCTATTCAATTGCATAGCCTGATTTTGTCGCCCCTTGATGTACCTCCTTTATCCTATGTTGCCTATTATATTTATGCATTATTCAGCAGTGAACCCTGCAAATTGTTAGCTAGGACTAGATAGCGGGCCGTGATCACTCAGGGGGGTGAACACGGATACAATATATACAACTGCACAGGTACGGAACAAAGCAGACACCGCCAAAGGCCCCTATCTGGGTTATGCCTAGTCACCTCAAGTGTGAGCTATCCAGGAGTAATCCTTGTACTCCACTCGAGGCTGACTTTGTCTTGCCGCCATAGGGTCCTGGACAGCGGTTGTCTTTAAAGGTAAGAAGTCGGGCGACCCAACGGTGCCCGCGAGAGGTATATTGTCGGGAACGACGGGGAGGGTACGACCGACGTTACTGGCGTGCTTGGACCCTGCTCGTATCTCGCGAGAGTTACCAAACTACGAAAAGTCGAGCTCTACCAAGAGCAAACGCGAGACACGGTAAGGAGACGGTTCACCTTGTTGGTAACCGCAATGACTTGGTGGGAAGATATGGCAGGCACCGATGTACTGGTGGACCTGACTGTTGTCGTTGACCGCGGGTCGGTTAAGTCGAGGCAACGATTACGGTTGTCACGCAGGTTAATTAAAATGCTAAATGGTTCGGCGGATGTCTTGAGTAGCCTTTTGGCTTGTACGCACTACCTACACGTGGGATGAGGAGTGTGGGCTCCCCTGCATCATAGTCTCGTTCGAGGGTCTTCAGACGTCATCAGTACCGCGGGTTGATTGCCGGGAAGTGGTGTTGTCTTCTCTTGCTCGAGCGGTGTATTTGTTTTTGCTTTGATTTTGCTTCACCGGCCAGTCACGCACCATGCAGGAGTACGTTCAGGTTAGGGTCCAAAGCCCGGCGTACATAGGATATAGTCCGGCGGATGACCTCTCTGTTGATTGCCGAAGGATGGGATGCTTTGTGTCGGATAGCTTTGGTGGAGCGTTCCCTAACAAGGTTCCCGCCACCCTGGAGATCCGAGCGTCGTAGAGTCACGCCAGTGCACCCCTGCAGGGAAGATTAATCTATTTGAATAGCCGTTTCCACGGTAACAGGACGCTTTATGCTGAAGCTGGATCTTACCACTAGAAACTACCACTATTAAACTGTATGGTTCCGGGTCTTCTTCCTCGCAGGGAGTCGAGGAAGGGAACTCGGAGGCATTATTATTATTAATCATTACAACTTATATTATACAATGTTGCAGCAACTTCTGCTTCGTTGTTACTTTATGCTTTATATGAACTGTTGGTTGTTTCTCTTCTCATGCTGCAAGACATCGTCAGAAGATGCTAGTCTTCGATAGGCCTAGATCCTTACCCTTATTCTGATTTCTATCTTGCCGTCCACTATATACAGCCTCCCCTTTCCTTTGATACAAATGCATAATGCTTAGTAGCGGACGTAAGACTCGCGGGTATGCTAGATACTCACCTTTGCTTTATTTCCCCCTTTTGTTTTGCCTGATCGGCCACTGCAGTCGACGTTGGAGTCCAGGAGCAGGAGTACCCCGGAGGCGGATACTACTACGTCGAGACCCCCGCTGACCAGGACCAGGAGTAGTTTCGGAGGCTCCCAGGCAGAAGGCCTTGCCTTTTCGATCTGTATCTCTGATGTTATTTGTGCTAGCCTTCTTAAGGAAAAACTTGACTAACTATGTCTGTACTCAGATATTATGGCTTGTATAACTTATGTATTCGGGTCCGCGTGACCCCCGCTTTATTGTAACATATTGCTTTATCCTTTTGTGTTTAGTGTTGTGCTGTGATATTCTCACCGTGGCACCCTAATCTCAGCTGTGTACCCTGCGTGTATGATTACTGTACACGGATTGATTTTGGGGGCGTCACAAGTTGGTATCAGAGCCGACTGCCTGTAGGAAGCCACCCCACGACTACCTGGTCGAAGTTGAGTCTAGACTTTGAAAAACTATTTTGCTAACTTAATGTTTGTCTTACGGGCCCACATCGATGTCACTACGTGTGATATCTATGGTATTAGGATCCTTTTCTCCTTTCCTATGCTCTGGGAATCTGCTCTCTTATCCTTGCTGGTAAGTTTTACAAACTCTGATATTAGGATCACGTTCTCTTGATTCCATCCGGCGTTTTGGTGCTTCCCCATTGATTGAGTCGTGTTGCAGGACTTCTACCCTAGGTCCCGGACCGCGGATCCCATTCTCATTCTGGGCAGGCCGCGCGTCCTTTGGAATTAACTCCTGTGGCCAACAGTTTTCTTGCGGCATGATTGACATAGTGGAATCTATGTCGCGTCGTGTAATACTTACCGCGGTCTGCGCGCCGCCTAGTGTGTTTATTTTCCTTAATTTCTACGACCTTACGCTGCCCGATTTTCGATTGATTCTATGTGTGGATGTGTATGTCTTATATGACTACTCCTATATATCCGCGCCTCCTCTTTGTTGTCGCTTTACCAATTACTCGTTTCCGGCATCTCGTTAAAAATTCTCATCGCTGAAGTACCCTTGTTAAATTCTAGCAGGATGGCTGGTCGTGGTGGTCGTGGTCGTGGTCGTGGTGCCAACGATCCACCTCCGCCGCCGGACTACATGGCTGCTATGATGCAGCAGTTTTAGATGAACCAGGTGTTTATTCAAGGAGTCATAGATCAGCTCCGGAATCAGAACCAGAACCAGAACCAGCACCAGAACCAACCGCATGTGGTTACTCTGCGGGATTTCATGCGTCTCAATCCCCCTCTCTTCCACCAACCTGAACAGCCGCTGGATGCCGATAATTGGCTTCGTGACATCACTCGACAGCTGGAGTTCGCTAATGTGAGCGCTGCTGATTACGTCAACTTCGCGTCCTATTTCCCGCGTGGCCCTGCTGCTCAGTGGTGGGACACCTACAAGGGCTCGCTAGCTGAAGGGACTGTCGTCACCTGGAATGACTTCAAGACTACCTTCTGTGCTCATTATGTCCCCAGGCGATTATGAACCGTATGAAGGCCGAGTTCCGCAACCTCGTTCAAGGCAACAAAACTGTCGAGGCATATCAGAGAGAATTCCTCCGCCTCTCCTGCTATGCTGCAAGTGACCTCCCCAATGATGCAAGTAGGCAAGAGAAGTTCCGTGATGGACTCAACCCAGATCTCCATCTTGCACTGGCTTTGCACGTCTTCCCCGACTTCGCCACCATGGTGAACCAGACTATCACTCTCGAGACCGCTCAGCTTAAGTTCGGTGGTTCGCCGAAGCGCCCCCGTGAGGCTGGCTCATCTTCGGGCACAGCACAGAAGCAACGTGTTTGGCTTCCACACAGTGTGTATCGTCCACCTGCCCCTGTACCAAGGCCGTCGTATGTTGCACCTCGTCTGCCTCCGCCCCCGCCGAGACAGCCGAAGACTTAGACTGCACCCCTCCGTCCTCAAGATAGCTTGTGCTTCAAGTGCCATCAGCCAGGTCACTTTTCCAAAGACTACCCTCAGCGACAGAATCAACTGGTAGTTCACCCTGCTGGTCGTGGAAATGGCCGTGGCAACAACAGGACCCCCAACTATAACACTGGGTCTTCTTCTCACACTCGCGGACATGCTTACAACATTAATGTCGAAGAAGCTCAGGAGCAACCTGCTACCGTGATGGGTACCCTTCTTGTTAATTCAGTACCTGCTACGGTTTTATTTGATACAGGAGCATCGCATTCATTCATGTCGGAAGCATTTGCATTTTCGCATAACTTCATGGTAGAAAAGATGGATCCACCGATGGCTGTCCGTACTCCGATAGGCCATTGCCACACCTCCAAGATGGTGCCCAAAACCATCGTCGAAATTGAAGGAATTGAGTTCCTTGCTTCTCCCATCCTCCTGAAGTCTTCCACCATAGACCTCATTCTGGGCATGGATTGGTTGAAAGTCCACGATGCCGCACTGTATTGTGGCACCAGTTCTGTCCAACTTTTTCACCCCTCTGGCGAGATTGTTAACCACACCACCCGAATTACCCAAGATGCGGAAACACAGATATATATGATGAATGCTCTGAATATCTCACCTCTTGACGGGATTGAAAACGTTCCAGTCATTCGTGATTTTTCCGACGTCTTCCCAGAAGAACTCCCGGGAATACCCCCGATCCGAGAGGTGGAATTCGTCATCGACCTGAAGCCTGGCACCGTCCCTATTGCCAAGCGTCCCTATAAGATGCCACCTCACCACCTCCTTGAACTGAAGAAGGAGATCGACGAAGCACTTCACAAAGGATTCATTCGCCCAAGTTCCTCTTCTTGGGGAGCACCTTCGCTCTTTGTCAAGAAGAGCGATGGAACAAATCGTTTGGTCCAAGATTACCAACCCATCAACCAAGCCACCATCCAGAACAAATATCCGCTTCCCCGGATCAACGATCTGTATGATCAACTTGTTGGATCCACGGTGTTTTCGAAACTCGACTTGAGGTTGGGTTACCATCAGATCTGAGTCCGTGAAGAGGACATTCCAAAGACCGCTTTCATTACTCGCTATGGTTCATACGAGTACACTGGCATGTCCTTTGGCTTGAAGAATGCTCCAGCCACTTTCTCCCGGTTGATGAACTATATATTCATGGAATACCTCGACAAGTTTGTCGTGGTTTATCTGGATGATATCTTAATATACTCCAAGAATAAAGAGGAGCATGCTGAACATCTTCGTCTTATACTGGAGAAGCTTCGAGAACACAAACTCTACGCTAAGTATTCTAAGTGCGAGTTCTGGCTTCCTGAAGTGACCTACCTTGGTCACGTGATTTCCAAGGATGGCATTGCTGTCAACCCAGAACGTATCCAGGCTATTCTTGACTGGACTCCCCCCAAGACTATCAAACAAGTCAGAAGTTTCCTCGGACTCGCCAGCTATTGCCGCCGTTTCGTCGAGAACTTCTCCAAGATTGCCAGGCCTCTGACTAACCTTCTTCACAAAGGCGTCAAGTTTGAGTGGACAGATAAATGTCAGGAAAGTTTCCAAGCCCTCAAGGACAAACTCACTTCTCCCCCAGTGCTAGCTCCGCCTGATACTCAGAAGGACTTCGTGATATATTTTGACGCATCTCGTCAAGGAATAGGGTGTTTCCTAATGCAAGAGCGCAAAGTGATTGCTTATGGCTCTCGTCAATTGAGTGCTCACGAAGATAAGTATCCAACACATGATCTTGAATTGGAAGCGGTAATTTATGCATTGAAGCTGTGGCGACATTATCTCGTCGGTAATCGTTGCGAGATCTACACCGACCACCAAAGTCTGAAGTACCTGTTTACTCCGCCAGCAGAGATGGCTCGAGACAATAGCCGACTACAACATGGGAATTTCTTACACCCCTCGCAAAGCTAATGTGGTGGCTGATGCCCTCAGCTGCAAAGCCTACTGTAGTGAACTTGAAGTTCAAGTACAACAACCACTTCTATATGAAGAGCTCCGTAAGCTGAACATCGAAATTGTTTCGCAGGGATATGTGAACTCCCTGGTGGTCAAACCATACCTCGACACCCGCATCAAGACGGTACAACATTATGACTCTGACATTTGGAAGATTAAGCGGCGTGTCGCCAGCGGAGAGCCCTCATTCTTCACTATTGATGCAAATGATGATAATGCGGTGTACTTCAAGGGTCGTTTAGTGGTTCCGGTAGCCAAGGCAAACCTAAATTACGCCCCTGATGTCATGAAAGAAGCTCATGATACACCTTTGTCGATCCACCCTAGTAGTACCAAGATGTACCAAGACATTGCTCGTTATGTTGATGAGTGTGACGTTTGCCGTCGCGTCAAAGCCGAACATCAAAGACCTGCTGGAACTCTGCAACCACTCTCTATTTCTGAATGGAAATGGGACAAGATTGAAATGGACTTCGTCACCGGTTTTCTGCGATCACAGAAGGGTCATGATGCGATCTTTGTCGTCATCGACCGATTCTCCAAGGTTGCTCACTTTCTGCCAGTCAAGGAGACGATCTCTGCTAGTCAGTTAGCAGACTTGTATGTTTCCAGAATTGTGTCCCTCCATGGCATTCCGTTGGAGATCAGTTCAGACCGTGGCAGTATTTTCACCTCAAGATTTTGGGATAGTTTCCAAGAAGCTATGGGCACTCACCTGAATTTCAGCACCGCTTATCACCCCCAGTCGCAAGGACAAGTCGAACGAGTCAATCAAGTGCTTGAAGATATGCTTCGAGCTTGTGTCATTTCATTCGGTAAGAAATGGGAGGAATCTCTTCCATTTGCTGAATTCTCGTACAACAATAGCTATCAGGCTAGTTTGAAGATGGCACCCTTTGAAGTTCTCTACGGGCGTAAGTGTCGAACCCCTCTGAATTGGTCCGAAACTGGAGAATGAACTCTCATTGGTCCGGACATCATACAACACGCAGAATATCAGGTTCGCGTTATCCGTGACCACTTGAAGGCTTCTCAGTCTCGTCAGAAGAGCAACTATGATCGCAAGCACAAGGAAATGGTCTATCAACCTGGCGAATACGCGTACCTTCGTGTCACTCCCATGAGGGGCACTCACCGCTTCGGGATCAAAGGCAAGTTAGCTCCTCGCTACATTGGCCCGTTCCGTATTCTTTCCCGGAGTGGACCAGTGGCATACCGATTGGAATTGCCGCCGAACCTCTCTCAAGTCCACGATGTATTCCACGTGTCGCAACTCCGACGCTGCTTCAAAGACCCAATTCGTGAAGTGGAGCATGATATGATCGAGCTGCAACAGGACTTCACTTATCAAGAACATCCGAGCCGCATTCTCGATCAGTCTGAACGCAAGACCCGCAACAAGACAACCAAGTTCCTCAAAGTTCAGTGGTCGAATCATTCTGAAGATGAAGCCACTTGGGAACGCGAAGATCGTCTTCGTGAAGAATACCCCGATCTTTTTCCCGCTACCACTTAGATTCTCGGGACGAGAATTCTTGTAGTGGGGGAGATTTGTAACACCCTCACTGTCAATGAACAGTAATCAGGGTTACTGTTCATCTCTACTGTTCAAAACTTTTGTTTGATCAACTGGTTCAGTTCAAATTCAAATTCTCCTTTGATATTGTTGCAAGCAAATATGAACCATGGACCTTGATCATCATTGGCCAACTAAAGTCCAAGCCATTTGAAATAAAATTCAAACAAACCCTAAAATGCCTTTTCATGAATATTAAAAATATGGTGACAAAAAATCTTTTCCAAAAATCTTGGAACTACTTTTATAAAATCCCAAATAATCACTAGACCATGCCCATGTAATCATTGGTATTTATTGGGCTACAGAAAATTGTAAACAATTAATAACAGTAGCAATTCCAGGCCAATTACTCATTTAATAATAAAATAAATTAGCAGAAGAGTTTAGAAAAACCCTAAACTTTTTGTGGTACTCTAGGTATATGCCTTACTAATTATGGGCCAGGTTATATATTTTAAAAAAATGCCAAAGCAAATAAAATAATTGCTAATAGATTTTCACATAATAGGAAAAGAACAAGAAGGGCCTCTGACTATTTGTCGCACGGGGCAAAGCCCACTGAACTGGCCCACCCGGGCCCCTTTTTCCTTTTTTTCATCTCCCTCCTCTGTCCTGTTCGGCCGACCTGGCCATGGCGCCGGCTGGTGTCGACGGACCAGCTCGACGCCGACGCCGCGGTCGCTACAGGAGCCGGCGAGCAGATAAGACCCCGGCGCCCCTAAACCTAGATCGAGCAGGCCCCATTTCCCCCCCCCCCCCACCTCCCTCGCGCCACTCCTCCCTCGACCAGGAGCTCACCCCGAGCTCGCCGTCGCCGGTAGGTCGCCGTCGACGCGGCCAACGGCCTCCCCGTGCCAGGGGAGGTTGTCCAGGAGCCTCACCACGCGCCTCCACGCCATCCCCGCCCACCGGCTCGAGCCGGCACGCCCCGCATCGCCGCAATCGGGTCGTTCCTCCTAACCACGGTCGCTGCTCCCCGGTGACGAATTCGTCGCTCGCGCGCCATCCCCGGCCGCCCAGACCGCTCCTCTGCCCTACTCGTGAGCACCCCCGTCGATTCCCCCCCCCTATCCCCCCTGCGCCCTGTGGCCGTCGGCTTTAGCGCCGTCTTGGAGCTCGGCCACCATGGCCAGGAGCTCAGCTCGCCGCGCATCGCCCTGCCGCCTCCCTGGCCACCCGCGACGACCCTGGCCGCCGGCCTCCTCTGCCGCGCCTCCCTCGAGTCGCTCTCGACCGTGGCCTCCTTCCCCTGGCGCCGCCGCGGCTCGTTGCCTCCGAGCACAGCCACGGCCATGGTCGGCGTGAGGTGTATGTGCCTGGGTTAACACCCATTGACAGTGGGGCCGCCCTGTAAACCCCCTGTTAGTGCTAAGCTAATTAGCAGAAAAGAAACCCCCCACTAACTCGAAAATCGGTCAGCGTAACGTCGTAGAAATTAAGGAAAAAGGACTCACTAGGCGGCGCGCAGACCGCGGTAAGGATTACACGACGCGACATAGATTCCACTATGTCAATCACGCCGCAAGAAAACTGTTGGCCACAGGAGTTGATGCCAGAGAACGCGCGGCCTGCCCAGAATGAGAATGGGATCCGCGGTCCGGGACCTGGGGTACGACTCCCGCGACACGACTCAATCAATGGGGGAAGCACCGAAAATGCCGGGTGGAATCAAGAGAACGTGACCCTAATGTCAGATTTTGTAAAACTTACCAGCAAGGATAAGAGAGCGGAGTCCCAGAGCATAGGTAAGGAGAAAAGGATCCTAATACCATAGATACCACACGTAGTGACATCGATGTGGGCCCGTAAGCCAAATATTAAGTTAGCAAAATTGTTTTCAAAGTCTAGACTCAACCTCGACCAGGTAGTGGTGGGGTGGCTTCCTACAGGCAGTCGGCTCTGATACCAACTTGTGATGCCCCCAAAATCAGACCGTGTACAGTAATCATACACACAGGGTACATGACTGAGATTAGGGTGCCACGGTGATAATATCACAGCACAACACTAAACACAAAAGGATAAACAAATATGTTACAATAGAGGGGGTCACGCGGACCCGAATACATAAGTCATACAAGCCATAATATCTGAGTACAGACATAGTTAGTCAAGTTTTGCCTTAAGAGGGCTAGCACAAATCACATCAGAGATACAGATCGAAAAGGCGAGGCCTCCTTCCTGGGATCCACCGAACTACTCCTGGTCAACGGGGAACTCGACGTCGTAGTAGGCGCCTCCGGGGTACTCCTGCTCCTGGGCTCCAACTTCGGCTGCAGCGGCCGATCAGGCAAAACAGTAAAGGAAATAAAGCAGGTGAGTATCTAGTATACCCGCGAGTCTTACGTCCGCTACTAAGCATTATGCATTGTATCAACGGATAGAAGAGGCTGTATATAGTGGACTGAAAGACAGAAATCCAGAGCAAGGGTAAGAAGCTAGGCCTATCGAAGACTAGCATCTTCCGACGAGGTCTTGCAGCATGAGGTAAGAATCAGCCAACGGTTTATATAAAGCATAAAGTAACAATGCAGCATAAGTTGCTGCAGCATTGTATAATAATAAGTAGTAATAATTAGCAATGCCTCCGAGTTCACCTCCTCGACATCCCCGCGAGGAAGAAAACCCGGAACCATACAGTTTAATAATAATAGTTTCTAGTGGTAAGATCCAGCTTCAGCATAAAGCGTCCTGTTACCGTGGACACGGCTATTCGAATAGATTAATCTTCCCTGCAGGGGTGCACTTGTGTTACGCTACACGCACGGATCTCCAGGGTGGCGTGAACCTTGTTAGGGAACGCTCCACCGAGGCTATCCGACACTTCATAGCCCATCTTTCAAACTCAACAGAGAGGTCATCCGCCAGACTATATCCTATGTACGCGGGGCTTTGGACCCTAACCCCGACGTACTCCTGCACGGTGCGAGGCTGGCCGGTGAAGTTAAATCAAAGAAAATACAAATCACACTGCCGCGGCAAATAAGACAACACCACTTCCCGGCGCAGGCCGCGGTACTGCTGACGTCTGAAGAGTCCTCGGACGACACTACGAAGCAGAGGAGCCCATAACTCGTAATTCCCACAGGTAGGTAGTGCGTACATGGCATATAGCCAACTCAAGACATTCACTGAACCATTTAACATGTTAATTAACCTGCGTGACAACCGTTATCGTTGCCTCGACTTAACTGACCCGCGGACAACGACAGCAGCCAGGACCACCAGTACATCAGTGCCTGCCCCATCGTCCCACCAAGTCACTGCGGTTACCAACAAGGTGAACCGTCTCCTTACCTTGTCTCGCGTTTGCTCCTGGAGGAGCTCGACTTTCGTGGTTTGGTAACTCTCGCGGCCAACGACCAGGGGCCAAGCACACCGGTACACTGGTCGTACCCTCCCTGTCGTCCCGTCGCAATACCTCTCGCGGGCACCGTTGGGTCGCCCGACTTCTTACCTGAAGGACAACCGTTGTTCAGGACCCTAAGGCGATAAGACAAAGTCAGCCTCGAGTGGAGTACAAGGATTACTCCTTGACAGCTCACACTTGAGGTGACTAGGCATAACCCAGATAGGGGCCTTAGACGGTGTCTGCATGTACCGTACCTGTACAGTTTATAATTATCGTATCCGCGTTCACTCCCCTGAGTGATCACGGCCCTCTATCTAATCCTAGCTAACAATACGCAGGGCTCACTGCTGAATCATGCATAATAATAATAATAGGCAGCATAGGATAAGGAAGGCACATCAAGGGGCGACAAAAATCAGGCAATGCAATTGAATAGGATTGTAATCGTAGCAGCAGCAGTAACAATGTCTAGTGCAAGAAATTACGGAAAGATAGGCGATATCTAGGGAAGAGAATGGCTCTGCTTGCCTGCAAGCTCGACGGTAGTAGTAGGGTCGTCGACGAAGTAGTCGTACTCAGCAGCGGTGTAGTCAACGGCAGCAGCGGGGTCTACCGGAGATTAAAGGGGGGGGGAAGAAACAGTAAATACACAACGAGCTTATACAAACAGATGCATGACATGACAGATGAAATGTTAACGGTATTCTAACGCAGTGCAATGCACATTGCTCGGAGCGGTAATTCATCTGAGGATGAACTATCGGCTCCGGATGATTATCGGACAAGGTGTCCGGAGGGGGAAGGATCAAGCCGGAGGTGTCGTGGGTACCGGACAAACATAAGGGGGGTGTATCCGTGCTAGTTGATCTATTCCGAGAAACATTCGTGTTCGGAATAAATTCATCCGGGCACTCTAACAGTACCGGACAGTTTATCGGACAGTCGGTCCGGAGGGGGGACGGTTCAATGTTCGTTGTGTTAGAGGGGTGTGATAGGCATACGGATAGCGTATTCGTATTCATTATATTTTTTTGATCAATTTTCATGTATAAAGTTTTTGAATCCGAGTTACGGTTTAAAAGTTATTGAATTTCAAAGTTTAAATCAATTTAAATGATTTTTTTATTTCTTTTATTACTTATTCAACATTATCCAGAACATTATCCAAAACAGTGCCTGACATGTGGGACCCACATGTCAGCCTCAATTTATTTATAAAACATTTTAATAAATCAGAAATGCCTCTGGACCCACATGTCAGTGACTCAATTTTAATTATTAGATTAACTTAAAGCATTAAGTTAATTATTTACAGGGGACCCACCTGTCAGTGACTGGGGTTGCCCAGTCAGCACAGTTGACTGGTCAACCCAGTCAACAGGGGCCAAGGGGTCCACTGGCAGTAACCCATGGGTTGCCCCCAGGTGTGCCACGTCAGGGGGGCACCGGCGGCGAGACGCCGGCGTGCCCAGCACGGCAGAGGCCACGGGAGGGGCGTCGGAAATGGGCTAGGGGGCACCGTTCGTCACAGGGTTTGGTGCATTCGAACGGGAAGACAACGCTGCGTCGATTCCAGGTGGTGGCGACGTCGGGGGTGGCCGGAAAATGTGCCGGCGACGAGGTAGACGGCCGCCTGCGCTCGGACTTCGTCGGGAACGCGTCAACGGAGGGGGCTTTCGAGCGTGCGCTACGGGAAGGTGTTCCTGGGAGCAAGGCGAACACGAAGACGTGCTCGGAGCGCCAAAAGCGTGACCTAGGCCGCGGGGGAAAACACGTCGGCGGCGACGGAGCCACGGCTCCAATGGCGTCGGCGGGTTTAGCGCACGAGGGGCTACGCGGGGGTTTGGGGAAGGTAGAGGAGCTCACCGCGAGTGCAGCAGTGGTGGCAATGGGCTCGATGGCGTAACGACGGCGGCGAATTCCCTCTGCGACGTCGCGGCGGCCGGAGTTGGGGAAGTTGACCCTGCGCTCGACGTAGTGGCTCCGATCCTGATTCCTTGCGCTCGGAGACGAAGACGACGACGTGGAACACGCAGGACAAGGCGGTGTGGCGACGCGAGCTCACTGGCCACGTGAGCTCACGGCCATGGCGACGGCGGCTCGGGTGGGATCTTCCCCGACGACTGCGAGAAGAGGAGGAGAGGAAAAGGAGGAGGGGCGTGTCCAGGAGGTGCGCGGGGGCGTTCTTATCGCGTCCGAGGCGCAGGGGAGGTGGGGGCGGCCGGCAGAGCTCCCGGCCACGGCGAGCTCGCCACGGCGACGGGGCAGGTGACGGAGGGGACGGGGGCAGGTGGGGAAGGGGAGATGGGCCGGGGTGGGCCCTCGCACTAGGCGGGGTTTTAGTCCTTTTCTATTTTCTTTGCCTTTTCTTTTCTGTATTTCTCTTTTGGTAATTGTTTTCCTAGCTTAGGCATTTTTGTAAAAATGTGTTAGGTGCCTCAATATTAGTATATCATTATATAGCAGTGCCACAAAAGTTTTTGCAGCAAAAGAAATTCATTAGATATTTATTTTAAATATTAAATGCCCAAAGTAAGGGTTTTAACCTACTGTTTGAATTGTTTGGAATTTTCTGTAACTCAATAAATACCCAAACCCATTTGGATTTGGTCCACTGAATATTTGTGATTTTATAAAAGTAGTTTCACAATTTTTGGAGAAAGTTTATTTTGCACTTTGGGTTTTTAATAATCCACCAAAGGCATTTGAAGATTTAAATGGATTTCAATTCAAAGGTCATTTGAATTGAGTTAGGTATTGGTTTGATTCATCCTGACCAAGGTCCATGATCACAATGCATTCAAGAATAACAAAGTGGAAATTGAATTTGAACTGGTCCAAGTTGTTCAAATAAAAGTTCTGAACAGTAGAGATGAACAATAACCTTGATTACTGTTCACTGACAGTGAGGGTGTTACACCCCCCTAACGTACCGAACATCGAACCGTCCCCCTTCGGACCATTTGTCCGATGATTTGTCCAGTACTGTTACAGTATCCGGATGAATTTATTCCGAACACGAAAGTTGTCCGGAATGGTTCAACTAACACGGATACACCCCCATTATCTTTGTCGGATGTCCACGACACCTCCGGCATGAACCCTTCCCCCTCCGGACACCTTGTCCGGTAATCACCCGGAGCTGACAGTTCAACCCCGGATGAATTCCCGCTCCGAGCAACGTACATTGCACTGCGTTAGAACACCGTTAACATTGCATACGCCATGTTATTCATCTGTTTGTTATGCTTGCTTTGTATTTATTGTTCCTTCCCCCCTTTATTCTCTGGTAGACCCTGCTGCTACCGCCGACTACACCGCCGCCGGGTACGACTACTTCGTCGACGACCCTACCCCTACCGTCGAGCTTCCAGGAAAGCAGAGCCATTCTCTTCCCCAGATATCGCCTACCTTTTCCGTACTTTCTTGCACTAGGCATTGTTACTGCTGCTGCTACGATTACAATCCTATTCAATTGCATAGCCTGATTTTGTCGCCCCTTGATGTACCTCCTTTATCCTATGTTGCCTATTATATTTATGCATTATTCAGCAGTGAACCCTGCGCATTGTTAGCTAGGACTAGATAGAGGGCCGTGATCACTCAGGGGGGTGAACACGGATACAATATATACAACTGCACAGGTACGGAACAAAGCAGACACCGCCAAAGGCCCCTATCTGGGTTATGCCTATTCACCTCAAGTGTGAGCTATCCAGGAGTAATCCTTGTACTCCACTCGAGGCTGACTTTGTCTTGCCACCATAGGGTCCTGGACAGCGGTTGTCCTTAAAGGTAAGAAGTCGGGCGACCCAACGGTGCCCGCGAGAGGTATATTGTCGGGAACGACAGGGAGGGTACGAGTGTACGACCGACGTTACTGGCGTGCTTGGCCCCTGCTCGTATCTCGCGAGAGTTACCAAACTACGAAAAGTCGAGCTCTACCAAGAGCAAACGCGAGACAAAGTAAGGAGACGGTTCACCTTGTTGGTAACCGCAGTGACTTGGTGGGACGACAGGGCATGCACCGATGTACTGGTGGACCTGACTGCTGTCGTTGACCGCGGGTCGGTTAAGTCGAGGCAACGATAACGGTTGTCACGCAGGTTAATTAAAATGCTAAATGGTTCAGCGGATGTCTTGAGTAGCCTTTTGGCTTGTACGCACTACCTACATGTGGGATGAGGAGTGTGGGCTCCCCTGCATCGTAGTCTCGTTCGAGGGTCTTCAGACGTCAGCAGTACCGCGGGCTGATTGCCGGGAAGTGGTGTTGTCTTCTCTTGCTCGAGCGGTGTATTTGTTTTTGCTTTGATTTTGCTTCACCGGCCAGTCACGCACCGTGCAGGAGTACGTTCGGGTTAGGGTCCAAAGCCCGGCGTACATAGGATATAGTCCGGCGGATGACCTCTCTGTTGATTGCCGAAGGATGGGATGCTTTGTGTCGGAGAGCTTTGGTGGAGCATTCCCTAACAAGGTTCCCGCCACCCTGGAGCTCCGAGCGTCGTAGAGTCACGCCAGTGCACCCCTGCAGGGAAGATTAATCTATTCGAATAGCCGTGTCCACGGTAACAGGACGCTTTATGCTGAAGCTGGATCTTACCACTAGAAACTACCACTATTAAACTGTATGGTTCCGGGTCTTCTTCCTCGCAGGGATTCGAGGAAGGGAACTCGGAGACATTATTATTATTATTAATCATTACAACTTATATTATACAATGTTGCAGCAACTTCTTCTTCGTTGTTACTTTATGCTTTATATGAACTGTTGGATGTTTCTCTTCTCATGCTGCAAGACATCGTCAGAAGATGCTAGTCTTCGATAGGCCTAGCTCCTTACCCTTATTCTGATTTCTATCTTGCCATCCACTATATACAGCCTCCCCTTTCCTTTGATACAAATGCATAATGCTTACTAGCGGACGTAAGACTCACGGGTATGCTAGATACTCACCTTTGCTTTATTTCCCCCCTTTTGTTTTGCCTGATCGGCCGCTGCATTCGACGTTGGAGTCCAGGAGCAGGAGTACCCCGAAGGCGGATACTACTACGTCGAGACCCCCGCTGACCAGGACCAGGAGTAGTTTCGGAGGCTCCCAGGCAGGAGGCCTTTCCTTTTCGATCTGTATCTCTGATGTTATTTGTGCTAGCCTTCTTAAGGCAAAACTTGACTAGCTATGTCTGTACTCAGATATTATGGCTTGTATAACTTATGTATTCGGGTCCGCGTGACCCCCGCTTTATTGTAACATATTGCTTTATCCTTTTGTGTTTAGTGTTGTGCTGTGATATTCTCACCGTGGCACCCTAATCTCAGCCGTGTACCCTGCGTGTATGATTACTGTACACGGATTGATTTTGGGGGCGTCACAACCGACCATTATCCCACAAGAACCTAGAGCTCGACGTCATGGCTATGAGAGCGAGGAGTAATGGTGGTGAAGGAAGAGTAAATGAGAATTGATGTGTGTGTTGTGTTTCACGGTTCTACGGGGGCTCGTTTAAATAGTCGACCCCGTCAAGGGGAGCGGAGTAGACGGTTTGAATGCAAGGCACTGGAGTGGGTTTCTCGACAGCAGTGTTGCTTTAATACCTTCAGACAATGGACATGTAACCGTCCCGTCACGTCTCTCTGGCATTGAACAAGCGCAGAGACCAAGGCTATCGGTCGGCGAGCCATACATCTTTCCAGTGAACGATCGTGTTGGTACTGATTAGGCATCAATGTCGGCTGCATTGATAGGTCGCGCATGCACTTGGTCGAAAATCAATACCAACGGTCTTCATAAGGCTGGTCATAGTGGGGAGTAACATAGAGTAGTATCATGCATATGTTACTAGTCTATGTTACTATCTTCATAGTGAGTAGTAAGACTAGCCATAGTGGGGAGTAACTTCGATTAGTAACATCGCGTTGTTACTATTCTATGTTACTACCTCTATAGTGGGGAGTAACATAGATGTAGTGTCATGCAACACTTTATTTATTGTGATGTAGACTCATATTGTATTGGTATGTGTGATGTTACTCAAAGAGCAAGTATTACCACGTCCCTCTCTTTCTTCATTAACTACTAGCCACATCAACTATTTTGCATAGATAAGTGTGATGTTACTAGTGATGTTACTCCCACTATGGGTAGTCTAACATATGTATGATATCATGCAAACCTTCATTTATTTATATGTAGACTCGTCTTATCTTGAGAAGCGTTATGTTACGGTATCATATTATGTTACCACAACCATCTCTTTCATCATTGACTATTTGCCATATAAGCAAGTTTACATTGGAATGTATTATGTTACTAGCTATGTTACTCCCACTATGACCATCCTAGAATATGCGGCGACCGCTTCACGAGCCACGAAGAGGTTTATGGCGCGAAGAGCTTTTGAGTGGAGCCAGGTTATCGAACAAGGGCTTTTCTTCTGTCCCGCGAAGCTTCCCTCGATTTGGATCGGATTTCCACATAAATGAATCGGCAAACCAACTCAAATGGGTACGATGTTGTTATCTATAGCGAAGCTAATCTAGATAATCTAATCCAAACGGATGCAAAAGATTTGAGTATCCGGACCGTAGATGCTTATACGGAGGACCCTAGGGAGAACTAGCATACGAGAGCAACTTAAGCATCCTCAATATTTGTATGAACATCTTGCACTTAAGCATCTTTTCACTATAATTTTTTTTGAATTTTTTCAAGCTTTTTTCGTATTTAGTTTTAAAAAAGGTCTTCCGGAGCACCAAATCCGCGCTTCCAGCAACTCGCCATACAGAATGCCTCAAAAATTGCACACGGATCACTTGACCAGACCCGCTGACTAGTGACTAGCACCCCATGAAGATCCGCCGAGAGAAGGCGTTGCATCCCTGACCTGCACACCTCGACGTTTCCCTATTTTGGGCAGGAGGAAACCGATGCACCGTGGTGCCATCCGAGACCATGAAAAGGGGAGGGAGAGATACCCGAGACAGCCCAGAACAGAATTTCAAGAACGACGCCCGCTCCTCCTCACATGCGCGTCCCGTCGGGACAGACCACGCACACAATGGCTCCCCTGGGCACGCCATGTGACCCGCGTTTTGGACCCGCCCGCGAAATAAAAGCTGCCGCGCATCCGATTCTGATCCTCGCCCGGCGCGGAGGC
Source organism: Bromus sterilis (assembly GCA_950022295.1). Lineage (NCBI taxonomy): Eukaryota > Viridiplantae > Streptophyta > Magnoliopsida > Poales > Poaceae > Bromus > Bromus sterilis. Next base: position 396,933,595 of record OX465596.1, read on the forward strand.
CCCGCCGTCCTGGAGTCCGGAGACCACCGCTCACGGGCCTCGTGTCCGCGCACAGCAGCACAGGGTTCGCGCGGCTTTTGATCCGGGACCGGACAAAGCTCCACGTCCAGTCGCCGGAACAGAGGAGCAGGCCGAGCGGAAAACGCGAGGCGCGGGAACCCCATTCCCCGCCGTGGTCACCGGCGTGCATACCGAGAGATCACCCAGAGAGAAAAGCACGGGATTAGCGTCGTTCAAAAGTGTAGTACCGAGATATACTACAGTTAATTAAAGCATTAAACATCCCCATGTGAGTGTGAACCATTTCGACAAGCCGGGCTGGGCGCGTGCACCCCATTCCGATCAAAAGGCGCCTCGTACCCCATAATCGCACGCCATGATGGGCCGGGTCGCGTCTTGTCTCCGCAGAGCTTCGGCCGGCGGCGGCGGCGGCCACTCCGGCGAGCCCAGGACTATGCGGCGGCAGTGCGCGCGCGCGAGCTAGCGCACGTCCGGAGCGCACCGATGGTGCAACGCAACCCAGTCCCCTGAACGCGGGAAACACGTGACTGACACACCTGACCTGAGTCGACGAAAACAATGGGGAGACACACATTCTCCGCCGCGCTGGCCTGCACGTGCATGATGCTCATGCTAACTAGATGCCGCCACGTACAAATCCACCCGGGATAATAATAAATCACCATCAAACCATTCCCCACACACCCAGTTCACCATAGCAGCAGTACAAAAATTACACACTGGAGCTGGACACTGCAGTAATATAGTGACAGACTATATATGGTACGGTAACTACTACTGCGTTAACGTAGCAAGCTAGCTGCAGATCGGTCGGCGGGCGGCGGTGGAGCACGGCACGGTCCCCCTCTCCGTCCGTCCGGTTGCTGGGGAGGAACCGAATAATCGTAAACTCTCCACCGTAGTGACACAAGAAATCGACTCAAACCAAAGGTGAAAAAACGACCTTTCGTCCTCTCACTCACTAGTTACTATAGCGGCAGTACGGTTGGGGGGGGGGGGGGGGGGGGGGGGGGGAAGGGCAGTGCTGCATTTACTGGCCGCCGGGCGCCGCAGCCCGCGGGCGAGGTGCTAGTCGTTGCGGTTGATGAAGGCGACGAGGGTGGCCATCTCGGCCTGCGCCTGGGGGGTGCTCATCTTGGTGAGGAAGTAGACGTGGCCCTCGCCGGGGGTCTGGTACAGCTCCGCCTGCCCGGGCCAGCCGCTGCTCTTGAGGGTGCTGTAGTAGGCGCGCTGCCACGGGCTCAGCCGGTCCTGCCCGGACACGGTGACCAGCACGCGGGAGCACCCCAGGTGCTGCCAGGAAGAGGTGTTGAGCGTCAGCGGGTTGGCGTAGGGGTGGTCGATGGGGTACTTGCCGTCGCAGATGAAGCTCCAGGTGCGCGCCGCCGACTGCAGGTACGCCGGGTCCATGGAGTATGCGCCCACCGCGCTCCGCCCCTGGAAGTAGGGGTCCAGCAGCGCCACGCCCTTGATCCTCGCGCCGCCGTCCAGCCCCTCCTCCCCGGCGCGCAACGCCAGGTTGTGCGCGATGTTGCCGCCGGCGCTGTCGCCGGCTAAAAACAGCCGGGACAGGTCGCCGTACTGGGACAGCCACTGGTCCTGCCCTGTCGCCGCATTGGAGAGCACCCACTTGAGCGCCGCCCAGGAGTCGTCGTACGCGGCCGGCAGCGGGTGCTCCGGCGCGAGGCGGTAGTTGACGGACACGGCCACCACGCCGGCCTTGGCGGTCAGGGTATTGAGGTAGGCGTGGTAGATGGGGTTGAAGGCGGACTCGACCACGAAGGCGCCGCCGTGGAAGTAGACGAGCACGGGCGCCTTGGTGGTGCCGCGGAAGCTGGGGAGGTAGATCCGCGCGCGGACGTCGGCAGCGGGGTCGATGATGACGTCCCTGGAGGTGACCCCGGTGAGCGGGTCGGCGGCGGCGGCGACCACGTCGGTGCCCATGAGGCGCTTCACCACGCCGCTCTTGTACTCGATGAGGAACGGGGAGAAGTCGAACTTGACCTGCGAGCTCGACTCGCCGCCGCCGCCGCGGGACTTCCGCGCCGCGGTAGAGCAATGCGCGCAGAGGAGGAGCAGCAGCGCCGGGACCAAGATCCGGGACGCCATGGGCGGCAACAGTAGCTGCAGCAGCAGGGGAGTGGCAGGCAGCGCGTGGAGTGTGAGTGTGAAGGAGTGAAGTGTGAGCGTGGCCGGGCTGGGGATGGGTCGGGTTATATGGCGGCCGAGCCGACAGGGCTGGGCGCACCGCACTATTTTCGTGGTGGGCCGCTTTCCTTTAGCGCCCGGCCCGGCCCGGCCCTCTCCTCCTTTCCCGCCGCACCCGCAGCCGCACCCGGACCGTGCACCGCATGTGCCCGCAGACTCGCGAGAAAGCTCACATGAATTCCTGCCTGTAATGGCGCGATCTCTCTTCCTCCTTTACGCATTACTCGTTTCACAAGGGAATTAGCAGGAGTAGGATCTCTTCTTTCGTCTTTCCGGTTAACCAGTGTGGGGTTTGTCTTAGCTCCCAACACGAAAAAAGGCACTGCTAGTACTAGCAGGTTCGGGGCACGCTTTTCTGAACCCAAAGATTCAGGTTTCACCGGAAAACCGTCGGTTCACACAGCACTTGTGCAAGTTTACTAGGGTACTACACTGTAGTAGAGTATTGAGTCTAGTGCGGTTTAGCACGACAATGCAAGAGCGACCATTGAATGCGGCGCGCAGTACGATTGGGGCGCGACTCCGTGTCGTGGTTCCCCCGCCACGGAGCGGTGCTTCGCCTAGGTGGTCTCTGGTCTAAGCTAATCAAGGGGGATGGTAATGGTACCACCATATCGCCCTGTCCCGGTGAGTGGGGCGGCGCTCCGGCAATCAGTGTTGTGTGTGGCCGGGCGGCGGGCGACGCTCGCTTTGTCGCCAAGGCAAGGCGCTCGACTGGCTGGCGCACGCAGCGATGCATGGAGCCTGCACTGCACAGGCTGTGCTCGTGCACGGCTGCAGCTTTCGTGGAGCCATGGAACGAAAACTGCTTGCAAGGTCACGGGGGGAGGAGAAGCAACGGACGCTTGTGGAGGCAGCGCAGTGGCATTGATGGTGCCTTGTTTTCTTCTTCTGTGATCGTGTCGAGTTACGAAGCAGTCGCCGCGCTGTCCGGCAACGGCATTGCCGTGCCGTGAAGATTAAGGCGCGTGTGGAGTGTGGTCGAATTTCGTATGAAAATGGTTCAGTTACCTCGGCGATAAAACTTTCCTAATTTAGGATATATATATCCAACATTGACACCTCAAACGGACACCATAACCGTTAGTGGATCGGTCCACTGATAATGATGTGAAAGTCAGTCATTCAAGTATAGCTGCATCCGTTCGCCAGCAATTTAATCAAATGACAAATTCATACGAACTCAGATGAATTTTATTTAGATTCGGATATAATTTACATAAATCGAACGCATTTCATACAAACCAAGCGCTTTTCATATAATCCTTAACTTGGTCTAAAACTTCTTCAGTGAGCGATCACGTCGGCACTGACTGGACATCAATTCTGACGGCGATCCCGCATGCGTCCGACCGGCCTCCAATTCAGCGACCTCCATGAATATGAGGTGACCGCTTCACGAGTGGAGATGATTTATGGCCCGGGAGCATTTGGGTGGGGTTAGGGTGTCAGGACGGAACGTGTTTGCAGTCTGAACTTCCACAAAGAATCTCTCGGTTGTGGTTAGAGTTGCGAGAAAATGGACGGGCGACTAGCCCGTGAACGGATACAAGGTCGCGTTGGATTACAAAATTGATCCCGACAATCCAGTCCACACGAATGCGGGAGGTTTGAGTGTCCGCATTGAAGATTATGGACAACAAAGGTTTGAATGGTCTTATTTAGATATAATTTATCATTCAACATTGTTCTGTGTATAACTATGAATGGATGATTTTTGTGTCTTTTTTTAATTGAAGACAAAGTTATGGGAGTGTATGGCCTTCGGCCTCCAACACATGAAACTCCGGCATACTCGCCCCACGGAAAAGCTCATCTGAAGCTCGTGACTCTATAACTTCTCCTTCATACTAGTGCCAAATGCGCGCCTTGGCGCGCTCTATCAAATCAGTGGAAAAATTACGTTGAAAAGGTAGTAGAATTTTTCTTTGCCGGTTGCATAAAAAAAATAACACCGTCTTTATTGATCACACTCATAAATAGATATATTTGTCATTGAGATACATCTAGATACATCCGTTTGAGCATGCATCTCGATCCATCAGTCTAATATACCTACAAGATCTAACGACCTAAAAAATGTCGATGGAGATCCAAAGGCAGACGACGTGGATAGCTTCGTTGTACGCCCACTCGCGTGGAATTTCTCTTCTTCTGTTTAGCATTGAAATACATGTAGATACATCCGTTTGAGTTACCATCCACGATCCATTCGTCTAATGAACCTACGAGGTCTAACGTCCCAAAAAAAGAAGATGAAGCTCTGACCACCTAGAAGGGCGGACGACTTGGGTAGCTTCGTTGCGCGTCCACTCGCGTGAAACTCCTTTTGAAGAATTTAATATTGCAAGAAGAAAGTATTTAGCATAGAAATACATTTAGATACATTCATATGAGAAACAAAAGTAACAATCGATGATAGCTTTATCTGTTATCAGTTGCAGCAAAACATGGACGCAGTCATCACCGACCACGCTCTCGAATGCATGTATTAAACATTGAAATAAATCTAATATGCACACGCTAGCCAGAGAACGGTGTCAGTAATTGAATCCACCGAGTCTTCCAATTCTTTCTTTCTTTCTTTCTTTAATTCCCTAACAAATCACGGAATGGCTGTGAACTCTAAACTCAAATGGCCGGGTATGGGAATGTGAGGACGTGGGTGACCATTGCCTCAGTAGGACAGTCCGACAGTGATGACGAGAGCCACATGAAAGTAGCCTGGTCTTCGTCCACGAGCCCTTACAGGGTTGTACGGGCGCCAACCAAAGTTTTGCGGGTCCTGGTGAGGCTTCAGCGGGCCGGTCGCAGAGGCGTCATCCGCCGTTCAGTTGATGCACAAACAGTTGAATCATACGGTCCAAAAGAATAAGCAAGACGTGGATAGCCTGAACGTGGAGACCTTCGCGTGGAACTTCTCTTGAAGGATGTATTCGTTTTCTCCCCGAATGACGTTGTTGATGTACTATCCCTTCGTTCACCAACAAGTGAATCATGCACGTGGTCTTTGCTGACACGAAGCGATCGATCAAGGATCATCAAGTGCTGGATCAGAACATGACAGGATGACATTTGATGTTGATGGAGGTCTACTTTGCCTGGATGCCCTATTCACGAGACAATTTTCCTTGACTTATGTTCATTAAGTCATGTTGGCACATCATTAAAAATGACTTATATGATCTCTGCAACGCATTCCATGAAGGTAACCTGAATTTGGAATCACTAACTCTGGCATCAACAATACAATAATAAATTAAGGCAAGCACATCAATATATACATTTTTTATGAACATGGAAACAAATAATACAATAATAAATTATTATTTCCTTCAAGGCATGCTTCCAAGAAGATCAACTTTCTACCATGATGTCGTGCAATGAGTATCAAGTGGGTTTGAAACTTCTTCTACTCCATCTCGATTCACTTAAAAAACTACCATCAACGAAAAAAGTGGTTCGCGAGGGGGGTGCCGATTGGGCCATTTGAATACCACTGAGTTGTGATGATTCATCATTAGAATTTAAGAGCATGAAAGATCCTCTGCTGTGAGTAAAAAGAGATAGGGTGAAAATGATCTTACTGGCGTATACCTCTTGAAGGTTTGAATCCATCAGATATCTTCCCATTAAACATAATCAAAAGGGAAACTGTGCTCACCATATCCATTATCATAGAATTTCATTGAAGATAGAAACTCGTCTTCAAGGTAGGCAATAATTGTAAATGGTGCCCGGGCTCGTCTACATCGAGTGAATAGTAAAATCAAAACAATAGCAGAAAAAATCAAAATAATTTGATTTTTTAAGAGTGCAAGATGCTCACGTGAGTAATTGGAGATTCGAGGAGTTAGTGAAAATTGGATAAAATCACCTATGAAAAGTGTTGTTCTCAAAACTTTTTCAGATGCCTGATTTTTTTTTTTGCTAAGAGCTCCTGAAATGTTCAAACTCCATGAAATTTGGCATGGACTTCACACACATAAAAACATATTTTTTTAAATTTTTTTTTTACTATTTAAAATGATTTTACTGTTCATCCACGGGTGTGGATGCACCGGAGGGCCAAAATGTCGTGTTTGTAGGTAAGACAATTCTACTTTGTCATAAGCCTTCAATGTATACAACTTGAGTGCACATGATCCATGCTTCTGTCATCTATGTAAATTATGGTGGGAAGCTTACCCTTGACCTCGGGCAGCCTGCGTGTTATATAGGCAACATGCCTTGGGGATTACACAAGGAAGATCGCTAGGATTCATCCGGAGAGTTTGTTACAGAAGGGAGTACAAAGAGGAGAAGAGATAAACACGCCTTGGCGTGATTAAAACAAAGTCTATCGCTACCCTGTACAAGATACTAACCGCATAATCTAACACCCCTCCTCAATCTGAACCTTTATGAAATTCTAAGGTTAAGATTGTGCTTTAATTCATTTAACCTTCTTACCATGAGAGGCTTTGTGAATCCATCCGCAAGCTGATCCCCAATTGGAATAAACTTGATGTCAAGTAGCTTTCTTGCAACTCGTTCTTTTACAAAGTGAAAGTCCACCTCAACATGTTTAATACGTGTATGGAAAACAGGATTAGCTGATAAGTATGTAGCTCGAATATTATCACACCAAAGTCTGGCAGCTGGTGGTGTGTTAATATTGAGTTCACTAAGTATATTCTGGATCCACATAACTTCTGCTGTGGCATTGGCTAGGGCCTTGTATTATGCTTCAGTGCTTGACCTAGAAACTGTATCTTGTTTTCTTGCATTCCAAGATATGACATTAGATCCCAGAAATACAGCAAAACCACCTGTAGATCTTCTATCATCACCACAGCCTACCCAATCTGCATCAGAATAGGCAGTGACAAGCAAAGATGGAGACTTGTAAATCTTAAGTCCAAGTCATGTTGTAAACTTTAGATACCTCAGAATCCTTTTCATAGATGTCCAATGAACTGTGCTAGGAGCATGCAGAAACTGACATACTTTGTTAACTGAATAAGATATTGTTGACACATGAACACGTCACGTCGAAGGAGATCCGTCCGGTAGCGCGATATGCAAGACAACCGGCGGACGCTTTTGAGTACCCGAAATCCCACACGCCCGGGAGGGACCCCGTCTGGACGCACGGCGGCTATGGGCTTCCCTAGGTCGACCTTATCGCCCCTAGAGCTCTCGCGGATCGTTGCCCTGCAAGAACAAGAACAAATGAAGAACGAGATAGAAGATACGTGGAAAAGTAGACGAAATTAGGGTTTAGATGTGTTTGTCATTGTGTGTTGTTCAATTGGCCGTCACCTCTCATCTATATATGAGGCAGCTGGACTTCACTTGCAAGACACGGACTTGATTCCCGTTACAATGCCAAAAAACTATAGCCAAACTCGGATTTTCCAAAATCTGCACAAATCTGCACACAGACCGGTAGTGCACCAGTAGTGGACCGGCAGTACCGGTATATGAATTTTTACCGAAACAACCAGGGTGTTACCGGCTCGATTCCGGGCCTCGACAGAAGGTTTTTCGCGTACCCGGGCGGTAGTACCGGTCTCCGGACCGGTAGTACCGGTATATATTATTTACCGGAACAACCGGGGTGATACCGGCCATGTTCCGGGCTCTTACAGAAGGTTTTTCGCGTATCGGCCGGTAGTACCGCTTGTCCCGGCCGGTAGTACCGGTCTCCCCTGCTGTGCTACATTGATTTGGCCATAATTTCTTCATACAAAATTGGATTTGGACGATTCAAGTGTGAAAATCGACCGGCTCAACGAGACGAAGCCAATTGAGGTATAAATTTCATTATTTGAGGCCATCTTGAGGGCGCAATTAGCCAAATCGTGCACTGAATGACATAGTCTTGTTGCCCGGAACATAGTTTTCGGTCTTGAAACAGTCTCGGATGATGATGACTCGAACTACAAAGTTGTTCACATCGACAATCCTAACTTTTTCATGTAGAGCACTTATTCATTTGAGGTCATCTTATATAGGTTTATTGCCGTGCCAAAAACCGGTGTCAACACATGCCCCCCTGTTTTTCGGCAAAACTTGCGTGCCGAAAAATACTCTGCACCATATAGGTTCTAAGGACGATGTCACTCCATCGACCACGCATATTCTTAGGGCGATAAACATATATCGGCCATGTTTTTTCCTTAGGGCGATAATCACATATCGTCCATTGCCTATTCAGGATTCTTGCCACACACTTGGGTGGTATTTCTTCAAATAATTTCCATTGAGAGCTTTAGGCAGCAGCATTCCTTGTATGGACTCCACCAAATACGAGTTTTCGGGAACTATTCTTGCAATCTTGAAAGGACTTTCCCAGCTCGGTGACCACTTCCCAAATTTTCTATCCTTTGAACCAATTGGCAGAATCATTTTCCACACAAGATCTCCAATTTGAAAATTCTTCAATTTCACCTTTCTGTTGTAAGCTCTTGCTACCGTCAGCTTATCTTTCGGCTTTCAACGCAACCAAATTTTTATCAGGAACCTCATCAATATTATCCATCATCAAGTTATAAAAGTCTCCCGCCGATAAATCATTTTGTTTGGCTATTCTCAAGGCATTCAAATTTACTTCCACGGGTAACACAGCTTCTTGACCATATACGAGCTCATATGGAGTTACCTTCGTAGCACCATGCCTTGAAATCCTATGTGCCCACAAAGATTCAAACAATATCTCATGCCATCTTCTTGGATTATCTTCAATCTTCTTCTTGATGAGCTTGATCAATATCTTATTACTAGACTCAGCTTGTCCATTAGCTTGGGCATAACACGGGGAGGAATTGAGAAACTTTATATTATAAGATTCGGAAAACTCTCTAATTTGATGTGCCATGAAAGATGAACCTTGATCTGTAGTCAATGTTTGAGGGATGCCGAATCTATGAATAATATGTTTGGTTATGAATTTAATTACCTCCACATGTGTCATATTCCTGAGAGGTACCGCTTTAGACCATTTGGTAAAATAATCAGTTGTCACCAACACAATACGATGCCCCTTTGAAGAAGAAGGATGAATTTGTCCAATGAAGTCTAATCTCCATCTGTCGGGGGAGTGACCCCCGGGTAGGGTCACCTAGGGGAAACAATTCATCAAGGCGAAGATCACCGACCTAATGGTCACCGATCTAATCAAGGCCGAGCTGATCAAGAATAAGCAAGAAGTGGGCCGAACTGTTCAGGTCGGAGGCCGATTGCCCAAAAGAGGGCGCAATCGGCCTCGCCAGGAGGCATTCGGCCGAAGTAAACAGAGCATTATCCGAGCAAGATCCCAGGTCGGACACTTGGTACAAGAGCATTCAATGCGCAATCCCTGAAGATCGGGACTGTCAGAGGCGTGCGGTCTCCTCCAGCGCCGATCACGCGGACAGGCCGACAGGCCTAGATCTCTAGCTCCACTGTTCACCACCGAGGTCTACAAGATAGCGGTATGGTGAGCAGCAAGTCTACACCGGGTCATCCGGGAGAACACGATGTGAGGTCCCTAGCTTGTCTGAGGCTGACAGCTGGGCCCTCCCCTTTGTACATTTACCTTTGTACCCCGGGCTCAGCCTATAAGAGCCCTGGGTACCCCTCCTGCGTGGGGGACGACGGAGCACTTATTGCAATCTCACCCACCATAGAGAGAGCCTGGAGAGCGTTGTGCTTAGAGCCATCTTCTCTTTCCTCTCAAACAACTCGAGGAGCATTCATTGTAGCCGGAGTTATTGCATATAGCTATCTCGGCAGGACTAGGGGTGTTATCTCTACAGAGAGCCCCAAACCTGGGTACATCGTGGTGTCTCACCGTGTGTTCCCATTCTCGATTCCGGTACCAGCGACACTAACCTCGGTTTATCCCCCTCTTTAGCCATCCCCATGGCATCTGCCGTTACATATCGACGACAGTTGGCGCCCACCGTGGGGCAGGCCGAGGCGTCGACTGGAGTTTGATAACCCACAACTGCAGGGGATCGAGATAGTCTTCGCGGGTAAGAATAACCCAATTTATAGATTCGACTCAATGGGAGCCAAAGAATAACCACAAGCTTTGACAGTGGAGTTGTCAATTCCACCGCACCTGAGATACACTTTACTTGCAACAAGATGTTAATAATAACTGCGATATGGAAGTGGTGGTAGCAACGGAAATAGTGGTGGTGAAACAGCGATAGTAAAATAGCAAAAGCAAACAACTAGTAACTAGCAGAATTAAAAACACTGTAGGATAGGGAGACAGATGGTTGGGCGCTGCATGGATAAGATACATCATGTATTTAACTTGGGGCAAGGCACACAGAAAAGCAATGATCATCTAGGCATAAATCAAACATTAGGCATGTACCCCACAGGTAGTTGTAGTGCTTGCAATAAGAACTTGCACAACATCTTTTTTCCTACTATCCCGCTACGAACGGGGCCAAAAGGAACTTATGGAGATTAAGGTGCTCCTGTCAAAGAGCACCGGAACAAAGCATTAACAATCAACGGATACACGGAATCCTCAAACTATAGTCCATCCCCTTTGGTGTCCCAAGCTGTCACCTTTGGGATCGCCGGTTCCGGACTATAACAGGTGCATACAACTCATAGATAGGATCAAGAACACAAATATATTCATGCAAACACATAGGCTTTAGATCTGAAATCATGGCACTCGGACCCAAAGTGACAAGCATTAAGAGCAACAAGTTGAAGCAAAGATGATAAACAACAATCTAGATGATAGGAAACATGCCCCCAACAATCTGATAAACTATTACATGATGTTGTTCAAGCTAGACATCACGGAGAACATGCAAGAATTTACTCAAGAACAAAATATAAAAGAGAAGAACCAAATATATTACTCATCACAATCTGAACATAGTCTCATAATCCATCAGATCCCAACAAACTCAACATAGCAACGGCAGAAAATTACAAAGGTGCCTCGGTCATGTGAGGCAGCTCACGAGGTCTCGAAATTGGAGGCACAAAGAGGGGAGAGATAGATCACATAGCTATTGGTAACGGACCCATGGTCCAAGGGAAACTACTCACGGTACATACGGGAGGCGTCCATGGCTATGGATGGTCTCCCGGAGGGGGTAGCTTCTCCCGGCAGGGTGCCGGAGCAGCTTCTCCAGGCAGCCCCGATCTAGAAACGGCGGTGACGGCGGTACAGAGGCGAGATCGCGAAAAAGAGATTCTGTCTTAGGGGTTTCCGTCACGGGGGGTAAATATAGGCGAAGGGGGGCACCGAGAGGGGCCACAGGGCAGCCAGGAGGCTCCCTGGCGCGGCCTAGGGTGGGGCCACGCCAGGGACCCTTCTGGAGTCCCTGTGGTGGCCCCCTTCCCTCCTTTGGTGTTTCCGGAAGCTTCCGTGTCGCTGATTTTTTATCTGATTTTTTAGGATTTTTTGGAGCACTTTTAATGGCCGGAAAACCTGAAATACAAAAACAGCAGAAAACAGCAACTGGCAGCTGGGTGCACTGGGTTAATAGATTAGTCCAAATATGCTCAGAAGTGTATGAAAGTTCAAGCAAATCATGGCAAAGTCACACAAAACATGCATGGAGCAAGTAGAAATTATAGATACGTTTGGGACGTATCAACATCCCCAAGCTTAATTCCTTCTCGTCCTCAAGTAGGTAAATGATAACAAGCATAATTTCTGTGGTGATATGCCACACAACCATACAAGAACTTAGTAAGTAAAGCAATCAAAGCATACAATTCAATTCAAGTCTTAACAAGCAAGAGTCTATATTAGCATTGACACAAGCAACAAAAGAACAAAAGGTGCAAGAGCTCTCGCTGTCCGTGACTCGAATGTCTCCAGATGGTGTTTGCGTGCAAGCAGGGGATAGGGAAATACGAGATAAAAAAGGTAATTGTTGAGAACAACTATCTACTAAAGTTTCACACTTAGTCTCCTTTGGATTCTTATCTTGACTCATCCCCAGACGACTAGCCAAGTACAAGTGAAACTGATCCACTCCCTTTCGATATTTTGAGCACTCATGCAATGGATGAGCGTGAGCAAGAAAGTTGACACCTAAAAGGCGAAACAGAAAGAAGGTGGAGGAGGAAGACAAAAAGGTGTGAAAGGCTCACATCAATGAGGACAATCATAGCCGAGAGAAGGCCATATGATAGATATGATGTGAGAAGTAGGGATTGCCATACAACGGATGCACATGTGAGCTAAAAGCTCTCCAAGGGAACTAGTGGGGGTGCATCTAACTTGCTTGCTCAAGAAGACCTAGAGCTCGTTTGAGGAGGCTCATCATTGGAATATACAAGCCAAGTTCTATAGTGTGAAGGTCCCCACATAGCTATATGCATGATGATGATCTCTATGGAGTACAAGGGATAGGGGATGAAGTACTAGTGTGGATCTCTCAAAAGGAATAGTAGTGTGCCCCCTTCTCTCTTTTTATTTTTCTTTTTCTCTTTTTTCTCTTTTTTTTGTATTTTTTGGTGGCCTCAATGGCTCTTTCTATTTAACTCTCATTTGTCCTCTTTGGGATCTTTTCCTCACTTAGGGGCAACACTCTATAGTTTACAAGAATATAGGAGATCTTTCACACTTTACAAAGGTACTCACATAAAGAAGATATAACTATCATGATGCAAAGGTATGACATGAGGATCAAGTTATGAGAAGATGGACGTTGCATGGCAATGTATCTCGGAAAGGCTATGGAAATGCCTTGTAGGTAGGTATGGTGGCTGTTTTGAGGAAAGATATAAGGAGGCTTATGATGACAGAGCGTATCGTGCCAAGGGTTTGGATGCACCGGCGAAGTATGCGCCAACTCTCGAGGTGAGAAAGGGCAATGCACGGTACCGAAGAGGCTAGAAAAAGTATAGGTGGGTGGAAGTGTCAACTTTTGGTTACTCACATTAGTCCGAAGAACTCATGCACTTATTATCGGTAACTCTCAATCTAATCAGGAGGTTCAAAAAGAGACAAGTACCCCGAGGAGGAGTGTATGGGGGTTTGGTTATCCTTGCGCATCCTCGACTCATGGTACGTGAGTGTTCTCTAATATTCGAACCCTCCAGAGGATAGTGATCCATTTAGTAGCTAGAGTTCTCAACAGGGGTTTTTGGTTTTCGAAAAACACAGGGATTGCCCAAAATACGACATCTATCACTAATAGGCTCGAGCTCTTGACACCAAAAGTTCAAACATTACTCTAGTCAAAACCTCAAAACTATTGCAAGTTACTACTACAAAGAGAACAACAACTTCAACTACCTACTTCTAGTTAAGACACAAAACTCAGTGCAACAGGCAAACTCTCTAACAAGATAAAACATGCAACCTATAGAAAGTTCAACCTAAAACAAAAGAAAAGATCTAGGAAAACTAAAGCACTACAACCAAACAGAGCAGCAACTAAGAAAAGAAAAAGAACAACTCACAGCTAAAAGAATAAGCAAGCAAATCCTATGAGGAGTTCTAGTTCAAGAGGAGCGTGTAACTCTCCCACACAAAAGAAAGTAAGCTGGGATCTAACTTGTTACTACAGAAAACAAAGCAAAAGAAAAGTAAAAACCAAACCTAAGAGCGAGACGCTCCAAGAATAGCACATAACGCATGAAGTGATAAAAATATAGTGCAATGAGAGACAAACTGATAATTGTTGATGAAGAAGGGGATGCACGGGGGAATACCCAAGCTTAGACGCTTGAGTCTCCTTGAATATTTATTGGGGGTGCACATGGGCATCCCCAAGCTTGAGCGTTTGACACTCCAGGATCTTCTTTCATCATTTTCCATCGCACACTTGAAAATTCCCTTCATACATAACTCATTGTAGACTGATTAGAGAGGTTAGTACCCTAATAAAATAATTTTTCTCTTACTGTAAATAAAGATAATCTTGAATATCTACTCTTTCCCAAGATTTCCAAAAAGTTTTTGCAAAGAAAAAGCAAGCTTAAGGTTTTCAAAAGTGAAGAGAGACAAAACGTGGCAGAATCTTTGAAAAACAGAACAGCAGGTAGAAACGAATATTTTAGGGGTACTTATGCAACTCAAATAAAAAAACTCAGAACATACGCAAGTTTAGTAATTGTATAGAGCACGCTGTGTAAAACATTCAGCTCAAAAAGATGAACTGGGATTTTTCCATGATTTTTCTAGTCACGAGGACAGAATCTGTTTTCTGGACAGCATGTCACAACTCTCACTTCCCTTGTCGTATGAGGCTATAAAAGGCACAAAGCTTGAAAAATAAAGATACAATGATGTTGCTAGAGTAATAAGAATCATCAAAACCACTAAGAACAGAATAAAATCAAAAATAAAAACCTAAATTCGTTGCGGGCTGCCTCCCAAAAGTGCTTCTTTAGAGCCATTAGCTAGGCTTAAAGCAGAAGATCAAAGTTCCCCAAAATCATCGGAAGGTTCACCAAGGATCTCAAAAGGGTTTTCAATAAGCTCATCCTTGTTCTTCCGAGGGAAAAGGTACGTACCTTTTGCTTTACCACGGAAACGTATTTTTCCTTTACCTATATCAATGAAGCCTTTCATGGCTCGGAGGAAGTCCCTTCCAAGCACTATATTTCCTTGATTGGCCTTCATGATGGAGAATTCAATCTCCACACTCCTTTTTAGAAACATGACCTGGACATATTTCAATCTTCCCTGGATCTCAGAAATATCACCATTAGAATGTTCATGGAAATATGGAAATTTGTCCATGCTTGCAAGGTACAAAGAATCATAAATAAAGCTAGACATTATAGAAACTGTAGATCCAATGTCACAAAAAGCAAGGAAGTTTTGATTAGAGATAACAATCCTAACAAAAGGCTCCCAGTCATTTTCTATTTCCAAAATCTCCTCTCTAGGAGGATTTGGTTTTTCTACTACTTTTAAGTCTAGAGCATCAAGTTTTTTCTCAATAGCAGTAATTCTATCTATAACAGTATCACGACCATCATAAACAAAATAACTAGATAAACCATGTATAATTTCAAGAGCTCTAGCTTCATCACACTCTAAAAAGTCTCCTTCAGCTATAAGATTAAGAGAGTGCTTACACCACTTAAAAAGGCCAAAGTAAAAATTTCTAAGCACAATTCTTATAGGTAACCAAGGCATGTTTGCCTTATGTTCTTCAGAAATTCTGTCCCATGCCTTCTTCATATTTTCCCCGTTCCTTTGGTGGAAATCCAAGACCTCGGATTCCCTCATAGTACCAACTCCTAACATACTTGACCACACAAGAAAGGTAACAGGTATTTTTGGTATTTTTGATAAGGGACACAAAGGTAAAAACTGAAAGGTAAACTAACAAGACTAAAAAGCAAAGATAAAAGATAATGTGCAACTCCCCTATCTTGTAGACTGGAGTCCCCGGCAACGGCGCCAGAAATTGGCTTGATACGGTGAGGATCTCTCACTCCTTGTTGGTTACCCCAAGTGGAAGGTGAGATGTAGCGTAGCAGCAAATTTCCCTCGGTGAAGACACCAAGGTTATCGAACCAGTAGGACTCCAAGAGATACAAGAAGGTGTCACGGCGCTTGACGTGGACCTGCACACAGATACACATAACTTTGCTCCCAACGAGTACAGAGGAGTTGTCAATTCCTCCGGCCTTGCTATTTACAAACGCAAGAGATAATGATAGTGATAGCAACTAAAAATTAAACTAAGGATGTAAACAGTGATATGAAGATGGACCGGGGTCCCGTGATTTTCAGTAGTGATGTCTCTCTCCCAAAAGACGATAAAAGTGCTAGCAAGGTAAACAAATCACAGTTGGGCAATTGACAGGATTATGAAGGCACCGCAATGCTAACTATGCTGCAAAGAAAGGAAGGGCTCGAAAGCAATGGGCAGGACGCCAAGGTAAGTAGAGCGAAATCCATCTGCATCTACTACGAATCATCCACCTTGAGATATCTATCCAGAACATCTCGCTGGTATTAAGTTTCGAATCCCACCCAAAGTGTAAATCCAAAGCAACAGACAACTACATTAAAAGAACTTTGCGTAAAGTAAAAAATCCTTGCATCCGCGGATACAAACACCGTTGTCTTATCCCTGGTGGCAATAGCACATCCCCTAGTCTCATGTTTCTGTCACTCAAGCTAGACATCAAGGGGTTGAACCCACAATCAAGCACAACGCTCCCTCTTGGAGTTGCCAAAAATCACTTGGCCAAAGTAAAATACGTCAACGGAGAACATGCAAGAATTTACTCAAGAACAAAATATAAAAGAGAAGAACCAAATATATTACTCATCACAATTTGAACATAGTCTCATAATCCATCAGATCCCAACAAACTCAGCATAGCAACGACAGAAAATTACAAAGGTGCCTCGATCATGTGAGGCAGCTCACGAGGTCTCGAAAGTGGAGGCACAAAGAGGGGAGAGATAGATCACATAGCTACTGGTCACGGACCCATGGTCCAAGGGGAACTACTCACGGTACATACGGGAGGCGTCCATGGCAATGGATGGTCTCCCGGAGGGGGTAGCTTCTCCCGGCAGGGTGCCGGAGCAGCTTCTCCAGGCAGTCCCGATCTAGAAACGGCGGTGGCGGCGGTACAGATGCGAGATCGCGAAAAAGGGATTCCGTCTTAGGGGTTTCCGTCACGGGGGGTAAATATAGGCGAAGGGGGGCACCAAGAGGGGCCACAGGGCAGCCAGGAGGCTCCCTAGTGCGGCCTAGGGTGGGGCCGCGCCAGGGACCCTTATGGAGTCCCTGTGGACGCCCCCCTTCCCTCCTTTTGTGTTTCCGGAAGCTTCCGTGTCGCTGATTTTATATCTGATTTTTCCGGATTTTTTGGAGCACTTTTAATGGCCGGAAAACCTGAAATACAAAACAGCAGAAAACAGCAACTGGTAGCTGGGTGCACTAGGTTAATAGATTAGTCCAAATATGCTCAAAAGTGTATGAAAGTTCAAGAAAATCATGGCAAAGTCACACAAAACATGCATGGAGCAAGTAGAAATTATAGATACGTTTGGGACGTATCTGTAGTGCATCATACCATACTTTAGCACCTTCCTTCAAAGAGAAAGGCGGAAGTTTAGTAACATAGAAGTTTCGTATCTTTTCATCCGTAGTAAACAAGCCACCCAACTCAGTGAGTTTGGTCATGTGTGCAATAGCATCATCATTTTCTCTGCCATAAAAGGGGTCAGCTTCAACCATAGATATAAGTGAAAGATCAACAGAGAAATTATAATCAGGATCATTGATGCATATAGGAGATGTAGCAAAAGTAGGATTAGGAGTAATTTTTTTCTTCAAGGAGTGCTTTGCTAGCAGCTTCTTTATAGCAGCAGGGTCCGAATCAGCACATTCATTAAGCTCCATGCATAAATTATCATCAAGTATAACATAATGGTCCTCAAGGAGTCTCTCCTTAAGGCCAATAAAATCATAAGTTTTTCCAATAGGGGTTTTGGCAACAGGAATTTCAACTCCCGAGAATCGGGCAGCAGCAACAATCTGTTCTTCGATAAAAGAACCAAGTGAACCAGTAGTTTCAAAGGTAGTAGAAGCATTATCAAAAGTATCGGACATAGTAACGGATTCAGTAGAAGCATCATGTGGTGGAGGTGAAGCAAAAATACTCATAACTGAAGGTGAATCAAGTGTAGCACTAGTGTTCAGAACAGTACCTTTTCTTGTACGGGATGGTAAGATCGGGACCTTGGGGTCTTCTTTCTTACCCATAGTAGGTAAATTGCGGCAAGTAAAATACTTCAGGTAGACTTGTAAATAAAGCTATGCTCCCCGGCAACGGCGCCATAAAACAGGCTTGCTAACCCACAACTGCAGGGGATCGAGATAGTCTTCGCGGGTAAGAATAACCCAATTTATAGATTCGACTCAAGGGGAGCCAAAGAATACCCACAAGCTTTGACATTGGAGTTGTCAATTCCACCGCACCTGAGATACACTTTACTTGCAAGAAGATATTAATAAAAACTGCGATATGGAAGTGATGGTAGCAACGAAAATAGTGGTGGTGAAACAGCGATAGTAAAATAGCAAAAGCAAACAACTAGTAGCCAGCAGAATTAAAAACACTTTAGGCTAGGGAGATGGATGGTTGGGCGCTGCACACAGAAAAGCAATGATCATCTAGGCATAAATCAAACATTAGGCATGTACCCCACAGGTAGTTGTACGTGCTTGCAATAAGAACTTGCACAACATCTTTTGTCCTACCATCCCGCTACGAACGCGGCCAAAATGAACTTATGGAGATTAAGGTGCTACTGTCAAAGAGCACCGGAACAAAGCATTAATAATCAATGGATACACGGAATCCTCAAACTATAGTCCATCCCCTTTGGTGTCCCAAGCTGTCACCTTTGGGATCGCCGGTTCCGGACTATAACAGGTGCATACAACCCATAGATAGGTTCAAGAACACAAATATATTCATGCAAACACATAGGGTTCAGATCTGAAATCATGGCACTCGGGCCCAAAGTGACAAGCATTAAGAGCAACAAGTTGAAGCAAAGATGATAAACAACAATCTATATGATAGGCAACATACCCCCAACAATATGATAAATTATTACATGATCTAGCTCATCCAATCCTGTAACACCCCGGGTGTCAAGCTACAGTAATCCTGTTGATTAAGATAAGTCATTTTGAATTACAGAGCTTGATCACATTGGATCTAATCTCAATTCAAATTCAACCCGATTAAAATTTCCAAAACCAAGTGGCCTATTTAAATTAGAACACATGTTAAGTCAATTCTAATTATTCTCAAACTTTGTGAGCATCTTCAAGTGTTGGCTGATATTTATGAGTCAAGTTTTGTGATCACCAAGTCAGTCTGCCACTTGTCCAAAAATCAAAACCAAATTCCAAATTTGGTTTTCATGTTAAATTCCCTAGAAATTCAATTAATAAGTGGAACATAAGTTAAACCAACAACTGTGAAACCAGTTTTATTAAATGCCTAATAATCTATAGGGCCTAATAAAATATTATTGGGATTTTATTACATGAATTAAAAACAATGTGGAAATTAAAGTGTCACCAGTATTCATGGAAAAATATTCTAAATCTTGCTAATAATCATTTGATCATGGTTTGGTTGCAACCAATTTTATTGAAGTATTTTATTATTTTAAATAAATAAAAACAGTAGCTTTAGTAGTCAAATTTAGTCTATTAATAATTAAGTAAAATATAATAAGAGTTTATAAAAAACCCCAAACTTCTTATGGTGCCTCAATATAGTGTGACACTAATATAGGAGCAAGTTTGGTATTTAACAAAAACCATTTGGTGTATAAATTAAATATAAACAATAAAGAACAGAAAAAAAGGAATAAACCCTATGCTACGCTCTGAGCGAGGCCCACCTAGCCCAGCCCAACCTCCCCTTGTCTTCTTCCTCCCCACCAACCCCCACCTGCTCTGCTCCCGTGGCGCTATGGCCATGGCCAACACGCCGTGGTAGCCGACCCCTCCTCCCCTGTGCGTCGTGGGGATAAGCCCGAGCCCAACTGCCCCTGGACGGCCTCCCCTCTCCATTCCCCCTCCCACTCGGCCACGTCCTCCCCTCCCCTTCCCGTGCTCGCGCGCTCGCCGTGGGCACGCTTCCACCATGGGCACGGCCAAGGGCTACCTCAGCCCGCACCGACATGTACGGCAGGTTCCCCATCGTCGACTCCCTCGCCTCGAGCCATCGTTCGTCACCGGGGCGCGCCACAAGCTGCGAATCGCGCCACCCCCTTCTACCACGGCCGCAGGCGAGCTCCTTCAAATTCCGGCCAGCCCCTCCCCGAGCCCTCTGCCAACCCCCTGCAACCCGCCGTGAGCACCTCATGCGAATCCCCCTCTCCCCTCCTTCGAATCATCATCGTAGCACACTTGATAGGGCATATTTCCCCATGATTGGTTTTAGTGATTGATGACAACACATTTGCGGTTTAACCGTGTGCCTTGAGTATTTCAGATAACGTAAGCCATGGCACAGGACGGTTATCATCCCCTCGTTTGATGGAACGTGAAGACGGAGTTTCCCTCTCGGATTCTTTCTGGTGGTTGAGTCGATAGGAAATCCGTACTATTAAGAGGGGATCCGCGGTGATATGATGGGTGGAATCATCACACTTCACTTTTCTCTGCACCCACATATCTTCTTAGCGCCTTCGTGGGGTCAGCATAAGAGGCCATTCCAGCCTGGGTCTGCTGGGACGGTAGTACCGCTTGGTGTGCGGTAGTACCGCTCCCGCGGTAGTACCATACATTATGCGGTAGTACCGTTGTATGGTAGTACGGCAGTCTAGTGCCGCAACCACTACCGCAAACTCTCTGGACTGAACGGTAGTGGGCACGGCACTAGAGTGCGGTACTACGGTACCGCGGTAGTACCGCACCCAGCGCGGTAGTACCGATGTACGGTAGTACGGCAGTCTAGTGCCGCAACCACTACCGCAAACTCTATGGACTGAGCGGTAGTGTGCACGGCACTAGAGTGCGGTACTATGGTACCGCGGTAGTACCGCAGTACGGTAGTACGGCAGTCTAGTGCCGCAACCACTACCGCAAGCTCTCTGGACTGAGCGGTAGTGGGCACGACACTAGAGTGCGGTACTACTGTACCACGGTAGTACCGCGCCACGGTAGTACCGCTCTGGGAGCGGTAGTACCGTGGTTGGTGGGGGTCCAATGGATGTTTAATGCTCCCCCTATAAAAGGGGGTCTTCTTCTTCATGGAGAGGCACCTCATTAATTGCTAATCCTCCATTGACGCCCAATGCTTATTCTTGCCCGATATCCCTCCCTAGCCATCAAAACTTGTTGATTCTCTAGGGTTTGTAAGAGGAGGCCCCGATCTACACTTTCACCAAAGGATATTTGATTCCCCCCATTATTCTCTTGTGGATCTTGTTACTCTTGGGTGCGTTGGTGCCCTAGACGGAAGAGGTCACCTCGGAGCCACATTCCATTGTGGTGAAGCTCCGTGGATTGTTGGGAGCCTCCAATTGAGTTGTGGAGATTGCCCCAACCTTGTATTGTAAAGGTTTGGTTGCCGCCTTCAAGGCCACCGCATAGTGGTTCACGACATCTTGCATTGGTGAGAGCGTGAGGAGAATAGGGTGGCCCTCGTTGGCCTTCGTGTGAGCATTGTGCTCCACACCCTCTCCAAACGGAGACGTAATTCTCTAGAGAGAAGGAACTCCGGTAACATATCCTTGTCTCCGTGTTCTCTCTACCTTTACTTTGCAAGTTACTTCTCATTGCTTATATCCTGCTTGTTTTCTTGTTGTAGTTGTCTAGTTGTCATATAGGATCTCATCTAGTTGCATATCTATACAACTTACTTTTCTTGTTGATCCTAAACTATTAAGGAGTCATAAAATTATTAGTCGCCTATTCACCCCCCCTCTAGTCGACATTCCGATCCTTTCAATTGGTATCAGAGCCTCGTCTCTTATTAAGGGCTTCACCGCCTTAAGAGGATGGCGACAGAGGGGAAAGACAAAGACGGTGAGTTGGTAGGTACTTCGGCCAATCCCTCCTTGGGGGGAAGTCCTAGTACCATGGGACTCACAAACCCGTCTTTGAGGGATGACACAACCACCGTCTCTAGACATGAGTATAATGACGGCATGTCCGCCATAAAAGCTCAAATGAATGAAATGACCCAACTGCTTAGAGCTCTCATGTCTAAGGCTCCCGAGGGGGGCAACGCCGTCATCACACCCAACACTCAAACGTTGGGAGGAGGAGAGTCGGTCTCTCAATCTCGTGATGATGGTAGGAATGGCAACCCTTTCATTCCCCTTCATGGGAATGGAGCGGGTGTCAATTCCGCAGTTGCCCCTCCCTCGAGCTATCACCCTTTACCTCGTCCCGAGCCTCATTTTTCACATGCAGGACCAATACCTATCCTTATCAAAGATGAGTATCCTATATGGGCATACCGTATGAAGAGGCACTTGAAGGGGTCATCGGAGGATTTGTGGCGAATTGTCCAAGAAGGCTTTCATCCATATGATCGCCACAACATGACTCCAAGAGAACACCGTGACAACTTCATCAACAGTCATGCTATAGTTGTCATTGGGAATGGTTTGAAGCCCGAGCAAGAAAATCTTGTCAGAAAGTGTGAAACGGCCAAGGAGTGTTGGGATCTTCTTGAAAGGACTCTCATGGGAAGTGGAAGTATTAGAAGCTCCAAATTTGACAAGGTCCAAGACCAAGCCGATAACTTTGTCAGAAATGAAGGAGAGTCTTCCGAGGATGTTCATCGAAGGTTGGTTGCTCTTGCCAATGATATGACGGATCATGGAAGCAAGGACACCGATGATGATTGGGTCAAAAGGAAGTTCATCTCGGCTATGCTTCTCTATAAGGAGCATCTCACTCAAGTCATTCGTCAAAGACCGGATTTCCGTGACTTGACTTCCAACCAAGTCTTGGATGAATTTGTGGCCATGGAGATTTTGAATGACACGGCCAAGACGAAGATAACACGCCATGGAGGTCCTAATATGCAATCCCTCTCCTTGAAGGCAAAGGAAGTTCATTTTGAGGAAGATGTTGATGAAGAGGATGTCGGTCCGGAAGACACCAAGTATGCTTACAATGAGCACATGGCTCTTGCATCAAGACAATTTTGGAGCAACAAGAAGAACTTCAAGTCCAACACGAGTAGCTTCAAGCCCAAGGGACAAAGAATAAGAACTTGCTTCAATTGTGGAAATGTGAGTCATTTCGTTGCGGACTGTCCATATGAGAAGAGAGAAGATCATGGTGGCAAGCTAATCCGAAAGGACAAGTCCAAGTCGCCGTTGAACAAGAATTTTGTGAAGAAGAAGCCACAACGTGTGTTGGTGGCTCATGAAGAATACTTCTCCGATGATGAGGATGATGAAGAAGGTGGTGAGATTGTGGCAACCGCCACCGTCGCCATCGCCATGGAGTCTCCCTCATCGTCTTCACTCTTCAACTCCCCCAACGAAAATCCTCACATCATCCACAAGTGTCTCATGGTGAAGACCACTTCGGTAACTCATCCCCTTAAACCATTTACTCCCACTAACCCATCTTTGTTGGATTGTGTGGAGGATAATGAGGAACCCAAGGTTCAAGAAGGAAATGAGTTTGAGCTTTTCATGAGAAAACTCAAAGGTGAGGCCAAGAAACACTTTGTGGCTCTCTTGGAGCAATTAGGTGGAGCTCATGTCCACATTGAGGAACTTGAGGAGTCCATCACCGAGTTGCAAGGTCATAGTCGAGACTATGCGGATGAGATAGGAGAGCTATCTCAATCTCTTGAAGAAGAGCGTGAGCTTAAGTTGTCTTTCAAGGTGACATATGCTAGTGATACTTCTAAGCTCAAAGTTGATCTTAAACATGCTAATGCCATTGCTTGTGACCTAAAGACTAAAAATGATGAACTTGTGGAGGCTCATGAGAGACTTCTTGTGGATCATGAGAAAGTTGAAAAGGACCACAAGTCCTTAAAACACGAACTCATGGTTGATGGTTCTCAAGAAAGCACATGAGGAAACCTCCATTAAACTCACTAAAGAGATTAATACTTTTTCTCCTATTCTGATGATAGAGAAACCTAGTTCCACTAATCCTTGTTGTGAGCATATCCCTCTTATTGAGGAAAACAATAGGTTAAAGGCACAACTAGAGAAGGGACTTGTTTCGTGCATCCAAGGAGAAAAGAATCTCAATGATCTCTTAAGTTCCCATAAGGAGGTGATTGGCAAGGAAGGAGTTGGGTTTGGTGCTAGTTCATCCAAAAAGAAGAACAAGAAAAGGAAGAACAAGAAGAAGAAAGGAAAAGCTCCCCCTCCCACAAAAGATGTAGCATTCGTGAAGGAAGGGGAGAAGCCTCAAGAGAAAGTGGCAAAGGTCAATGAGGGTGGTGTTGCAAAAAGGGGTGATGCCATCCCCAATGACTTTGCCGGACCAACTAATCCTTCTTATGCTCTTTGTTGCACTAACGATGGGCATGTCTATGCCACATTTATTGGTCCTTATGATGAATATATTGCTTGGTCTATTTGGGTCCCCAAGACCCTTGTTACTAACGCGAGAGGACCCATTCGTGAATGGGTACCTAAAACCAAGCATTGATTCCATGTAGGTGGCGGCTTCCGGTGGTGGCTCATGGATACTTGATAGCGGGGCTACAAGTCATATGACCGGAAGCAAGGACATGTTGGTGGACATCGACTATGGACCATCTCGAACCACCCGTGTCCAATTTGGTGATGCAAACACGTCTAAGGTATTGGGTCTCGGTAAAGTAATCATTTCTCCGGACTCATCCATTGAGAAAGTATTACTTGTTGAGACTTGTGCCTTCAATTTATTCTCCGTTCGTCAACTTGCTATGATGGGTCTTTGTACCTTCTTTGATAAAGACTTGGTCACCTTGATGTGGAGCAAAACTCTTAAAGTAGCCTTTGTTGGACACGTGGAGGACGGTATGCATGTGGTGGACTTCTCCAAAGTTCCCACCAAAACCGCCATGTGTCTAATGGCTAAAGTTGATGTGGGATGGCTTTGGCACCGTCGACTAGCCCATGTCAATATGAGATCTCTGCAAACCCTCCTCAACGGTGATCATGTTGTGGGACTAACAAATGTTAGTTTTGCCAAAGATCGTGCTTGTATTGAAGGAAAGCTTCATGAGAAGAAACATCCCGTCAAGAACATCATCTCCACCAAGAGGCCGTTGGAGCTCCTTCACATGGATCTCTTCGGGCCTCCGTCCTATGATAGCCTTGGCGGACAGAAGTATTGTTTGGTGATTGTGGATGACTATTCAAGATACACATGGGTTTATTTCTTCAAGAGGAAGAGTGAGACTCAACAAACCGTCATCGAGTTTGCCAATGAAGCTCAACGCCAACATAACTCAAAGATATTGGCTATTAGAAGTGACAACGGCACCGAGTTCAAGAACTATACCTTGGATGAATTTCTTGGTGATGAGGGGATCAAACATCAATATTCCGCTGCTTATACCTCTCAACAAAATGGTGTTGCGGAGAGAAAGAATCGCACTTTAATTGATGCGGCAAGGACAATGATGGCGGAGTTCAAAAGTCCCTACAATTTTTGGGCGGAAGCCATCAACACCGCATGTCATGCTACCAATCGTCTTTATCTCCGCAAGATCTTGAACAAGACTCCATATGAAATCCTTTCCGGGAAGAAGCCCAACATCAAGTACTTCCGGGTCTTCGGGTGTAAGTGTTTCATTCTCAAAAAGGGTGCCCGTTTGTCTAAGTTTGAGTCTAAGGCAATTGAGGGCATATTTGTTGGGTATGCTTCACACTCTCACGCGTATAGAGTCTACAACAAGTCTTCCGGGCTTGTTGAAGAATCTAGCAACGTGGAGTTTGACGAACATAATGGCTCCCAAGTGGGGCAAAGTGATCTTAATGATGTAGGTGATGAAATTCCTCCGGAAGCCATAAGAAGAATGGGTGTGGGATTTTTCCTACCCATTGAGGAACCCCTTGTGAGGGAAGGAGAAGGACAATGCTCTACTCAAGTGGAGCCTTCACCTCCTCAAGATCAACAAGCCAACCAAGAACAAGATGGAGGCCCTCTCGTTACCGAACAAGATCAAGGTCAAGATCACATCAACGTTGAGGGTGTCGCACCCAATGATGACCAAGATCAAGTTCAAGTTCAAGGACAAACTCAAGATGTTGAGCAAGTCCTTGTTGATGCTCCCTCTTCCGGAGATGTTCCTCTCGAGCCATCTCAAGAAGCCATGGAGGAAGAAAGAGCACGTCGAGCACTCAAGATTGCATCCCGGTTAAAGTCTCAAGATCTCTCGGTGGATCAAGTGCTCGGAAGCATCAAGAAAGGGGTAACAACTCGTAGTCAATTGAGAAACTTTTGTGCCCATAATGCGTTTGTTTCTTGTATTGAACCCCAAAAGGTTTTTGAGGTTCTTGAAGACCCGGATTGGCTTGAGGCCATGCATGATGAGCTCAACAACTTCAAGCGCAACAAGGTGTGGTCATTAGTGGAGAGACCCAAAGGTGATCATAATGTTATTGGGACCAAGTGGATCTTCAAGAACAAGAAAGATTCTAATGGGGTTGTCATAAGGAACAAGGCAAGGTTGGTGGCACAAGGTTTTTCCCAAGTCGAAGGTATTGACTACGGTGAAACTTTTGCCCCCGTGGCTCGCCTTGAGTCCATTCGTATAGCTCTTGCTTATGCTTCTCATCATAACTTCAAACTATATCAAATGGATATGAAGAGTGCTTTTCTTAATGGTCCCATTAATGAGTTGGTATATGTCAAGCAACCCCCCGGGTTCGAGGACCCCAATTTCCCTAATCATGTCTATAAACTCGACAAGGCGCTCTATGGCCTAAAACAAGCCCCAAGAGCTTGGTATGATCACCTTACCGAGTTCTTAGTCGATTATGGGTTTCAAATTGGGCAAATCGATCCCACTCTTTTTACTAAGAGAGTTGGTGGGCAATTGTTCATATGCCAACTATATGTTGATGACATTATCTTTGGTTCGGTTAACCAATCTTTTAATGAAGAATTTGCTAAGCTAATGACCAACAAGTTTGAGATGTCCATGATGGGAGAGTTGGAGTTCTTCCTCGGCTTTGAAGTGAAGCAATTATCTAGGGGAACCTTCATCAACCAAGCCAAATACACTCAAGACATGCTCAAGAAGTTCAAGTATGATGGTCTTAAAGGAGCCAAGACCCCCATGCCACTCAAGTGTCAACTTGACCTCGACCCGAGCGGCAAAGAGATAGACCAAAGGGAGTATCGTTCCATGATCGGTTCCTTGCTTTACCTTTGTGCATCTAGGCCGGATATCATGTTGAGTGTGGGTATGTGTGCAAGATTTCAAGACGCACCAAAAGAGAGCCACGTGGTGGCTGTCAAGAGAATCTTTCGATATTTGGTTCATACCCCAAACTTTGGCTTGTGGTATCCTAAGGGCTCAAGCTTCAATCTCATTGGCTACACGGATTCGGATTGGGCGGGAGACAAAGTGGAGAGGAAGTCCACTTCCGGAGGATGCCAATTCCTTGGTAGGTCTTTGGTGAGTTGGTCATCCAAGAAGCAAAATTGCGTATCTCTTTCAACTACCGAAGCCGAGTATATTGCTACCGCAAGTTGTTGTGCTCAATTATTGTGGATGAGGCAAACTTTAAAGGATTACGGTGTCACTTGTGACAAAGTGCCTCTATTATGTGACAATGAAAGTGCTATCAAGATCGCCTACAACCCCGTTCAACATAGCAAGATGAAGCATATTGAAATTCGACATCATTTCATTCGAGACCATGTGAAGCGGGGTGATATTGATCTTTCATATGTAGGCACCGGAGATCAACTTGCGGATATTTTCACCAAGCCTTTGGATGAAGCAAGATTCCGAGAGTTAAGGCATGAGCTAAATATCATTGATTCGAGTAATGCGGTTTGAAGACTTGGCACCCACACCCCATCTCAACAAGGTATCTAGCTTGGATGTAGGCATGGACATAGGGGGAGTGTTGCTTAATCAATGGGCAACCACTCCACCTATTATGCATAAAGAGAAACAATTCTTTCACTATGGTCACTTTCGGCGGCCTTTCTAGGTCACCCAAGGTGATAACGGTTCTTCAAAGAAGAGCATTGGCCATGAACCCAAGATACATCTTTGTGGTGTCATACCAAATAAGCTCAAACATGGTGGCCTCGGCCACCGCCCCTCTTCGTTGAAGAGTGTGTGTGTTCTTGTGTCCGTTTTTCTTTGTTTTGCGTTTTGGTCACTTCAAGATTGCTCTTGTGTTCGTGTGCTCCTTGATCATGAAGTGACCCTTCCCAGTCGTATTCTTGTCTTGTCTCCAACCTAAGCCTTTCCCCCTTTAACCGTCGCGCAAAAGTCCTCCTCGTTTTCCACCTTGGATGGGCTTTCTGTTTCCTGCGGTACTACCGCACGGGGAAGCGGTACTACCGCGAAAGCGGTACTACCGCGCCCAGTGCGGTACTACCGCAGTCTCGGGGAGAGTCAAAACCGAAGGGGTACGGGGAGTTATCCCCATACCCCAGTCAGTTTCTCCTTCTCTCCTCTCTCGAAGCAGCAAGGCCCTCCCGCGGCGCCCTCCCCGGAGTGCCGCATCCGTGCTTCCCCTCCGTGTTCTCTTCCGGTGGGATCGATCCCCACCTCCCCCATGTGCCATGGATCCCGATATTTCCCCGTTTCTCCCTTGTTTTGGCTCGTGTTCTTGAGCGTTTGTGGTTAGGGCAATGCTTTTAGATCCACTAGGTTTTTGACTATTCCTAGGCATTTTGAGGACATGGAAGGATTGCTAGATAGGATTAGAGTAGATTGGTTGGTATGGTTGTGATTTGTGGAGGCACGGTAGTACCGGACCTTAGATTCGTGGTCTCAGTTGTCAGCACGGTACTACCGCTCGAGCGGTACTACCGTAGTATTCTACGGTACTACCGTGGAGCGGTAGTACCGCATTAACCACGGTACTACCGTACCTCCAGAACCCGCAACCTGTATCACCTTCTCTGCTCTATTACTCATCTCCTGGACTTTTGCATCTCATTCTCTTGCTCTTTTTGTGTCTGTCTGTTTTGGGTTTGGTCAGGTGGTGGCTCTCGTTCGCACTTGAAGCGCAAGGCTCCAGCCAAGGGCAAATCTCCTTACAGCTCCTTGAAGAAGACCGCTCACCGAGAGAAGCCGAAGAGGAAGCCAGTGGTCGAGCTCCCTTTGCCAGAGTACCGGGACTACCGTAGGGTCAATCCCTACCGGCAGCCTCGTGATCCATCTTTGATGAAGTCCAAGTTCTAGAACAAGGAGCAGCGTGATGTCTTCTACTTGCTCATATGTGACAGGAAGAACAAGTTTGTGCCCAATGTGAAGTCCGTCAGTTTGGCATACATGGAGCAGCATATGGACTACTTTGCTGATGCTCTTGCTCTGGTGGATCAGTTTGGACTTCGCCACATCATTTCCTTCAACAACCCTTTTGACGCTGATCTCATGGCCCAGTTCTTCGCCACCGTCTTCTTCCATAATGATGAAGATAGGAACATCACCTGGATGTGTGATGATGATGTTCTCACTTGCAAGTGGAAGGTATTCATGGATCTTCTGCAGGTCCCCTACTCCACTGCCGATGAGCCGGTGGGGCTGCGTCCTCACACCCCTGCCCCTGCTAAGAAGAAGAGTGAGTTGGGCCCCTATCAGACTCCTGTTGTCTACTATGATGCGAAGGGCAACGAGAAGCACAAGCTGTTACTCACCCCATTTCTGGATATTATGCACCGGATTTTCCGGACCTCTCTGTTCCCTCGGGTTGGCGATCTGGACAAGATACATAGCTACTTGGTCAACATGATTCTTCTCTGCCAGGAGTACAGGGGGACGGCGATGACTCTGGATATCTGCTCGATCATGTATGAGGAGCTCTACACTGCCGTTATGGAGCGCAAGGTCCCTATCTATGGGCCTTACCTTCATCTGTTGTTTGTGAAGGTCTGGAGTGACACTTATGAGGATCCTCTTCGGGTGGGGCATCTTACCAGGCATGAGGTGGTGCAGCTGCGGATTAAGACAACTGGGATGGTGGTGAGGCTGCTGCTCAGGGTTCCCCAGTTGCTTCTGATGCAGAGATGGCTGATGAGGAGGGTGGAGCTGGTGAGGCTGATGAGCCTGCGGCTGGTGGTGGCAGCGTCCGCCGCACTCGCTCTGGTACGAGCTTTGGTGGAAATGGGAGGTCTTCCTACCAGGACTTGGAGCAGCCGGGTTGGGCTACTAAGCTCACTCACAAGGTGAAGAAGCTATTCTGCATGCAGTCTCACATGCAACACAAGATGTATCTGGCTCACAAGAGGGAGAAGGAAAACCGTCAGCGTCAGAAGCTGTTCTACAGGCACCAAGGCATGGAAGTGCAGTCCGGATCTGAGGGGAAGATTACTGAGGAGGATCAATGGATCTACCAGTTCAGCACATGGGAGATTGACGAGGACACCGCCGGCACGTCTGCTTCTGCTCCACCTGCTGATGAGACTGCTGAGGAGCCTGCTGAGGAGTCAGAGGTAGGATCTTCGGATGAGTCTGATGATGACGATGACGAGTATCAGGCGGAGGAGTAGTTCACCACCGTGGGGTGTTATGTCACTCTCTGCCTTTTTGGCGTCTCGATGCCAAAGGGGGAGAGAGTTTAGGACCTCGATTTGCTTTCTTTCAGGGTTGTCGAGTCACAAGTGAGTTTCTGTGTTGTCTTTGCTTCCACTTGTGAACTCCGTGTGTTTGCTTTCGTTGTTCGTTTGCTTTGTGAGACCTTCGTGAAGTATGGTGTGAGACATACGCTACCCTTTGCTTAAAGTACTTTATATGTTGCTTATGCTATGCTTGTACTAATTCTCGCTCATATAATTGTTGTTGGTAGCTTGTGTGGCATGGTAGATAAAATATAGGGGGAGTGTCCTTTCTAATGTGTGTATCATGCAATCCAACGGTTAATCTCAAAGGGTGCACACATCTAGGGGGAGCTAGCCTATATTTTGTGGCTCCATGCCATATGTTTCATTCCCTATTATCTTTTTGAGCAAATCGGTTGTTGTCATCAATACACCAAAAAGGGGGAGATTGATAGGGCATATTTCCCCATGATTGGTTTTAGTGATTGATGACGACACATTTGCGGTTTAACCGTGTGCCTTGAGTATTTCAGATAACGTAAACCATGGCACAGGACGGTTATCATCCCCTCGTTTGATGGAACGTGAAGACGGAGTTTCCCTCTAGGATTCTTTCTGGTGGTTGAGTCGATAGGAAATCCGTACTATTAAGAGGGGATCCGCGATGATATGATGGGTGGAATCATCACACTTCACTTTTCTCTGCACCCACATATCTTCTTAGCTCCTTCATGGGGTCAGCATAAGAGGCCATTCCAGCCTGGGTCTGCTGGGACGGTAGTACCGCTTGGTGTGCGGTAGTACCGCTCCCGCGGTAGTACCGTACATTATGCGGTAGTACCGCTGTACGGTAGTACGGAAGTCTAGTGCCGCAACCACTACCGCAAACTCTCTGGACTGAGCGGTAGTGGGCACGACACTAGAGTGCGGTACTACGGTACCGCGGTACTACCGCACCCAGCGCGGTAGTACCGCTGTACGGTAGTACGGCAGTCTAGTGCCGCAACCACTACCGCAAACTCTCTGGACTGAGCGGTAGTGGGCACGGCACTAGAGTGCGGTACTATGGTACCGCGGTAGTACCGCACCCAGCGCGGTAGTACTACAGTACGGTAGTATGACAGTCTAGTGCCGCAACCACTACCGCAAGCTCTCTGGACTGAGCGGTAGTGGGCACGGCACTAGAGTGCGGTACTACTGTACCATGGTAGTACCGCACCCAGTGCGGTAGTACCGCGCCACGGTAGTACCGCTCTGGGTGCAGTAGTACCGTGGTTGGTGGGGGTCCAACGGCTGTTTAATGCTCCCCCTATAAAACGGGGTCTTCTTCTTCATGGAGAGGCACCTCATTAATTGCTAATCCTGCATTGACGCCCAAAGCTTATTCTTGCCCGATCTCCCTCCCTAGCCATCAAAACTTGTTGATTCTCTAGGGTTTGGAAGAGGAGGCCCCGATCTACACTTTCACCAAAGGATATTTGATTCCCCCCATTATTCTCTTGTGGATCTTGTTACTCTTGGGTGCGTTGGTGCCCTAGACGGAAGAGGTCACCTCGGAGCCACATTCCATTGTGGTGAAGCTCCG
The DNA here is from genome assembly GCA_950022295.1 of Bromus sterilis. Classification (NCBI taxonomy): domain Eukaryota; kingdom Viridiplantae; phylum Streptophyta; class Magnoliopsida; order Poales; family Poaceae; genus Bromus; species Bromus sterilis. The sequence continues at coordinate 396,965,593 of OX465596.1, forward strand.
TGGTTTGTGGGGAGCCTCCAATTGAGTTGTGGAGATTGCCCCAACCTTGTATTGTAAAGGTTTTGTCACAACCCCAAGTTAGGTATGTGCTAGGATCAAGTGCTCCTTTGCATCATGCAAAAATTTCAAAAAGAAAATCAAAAATGGGGAAAAGAAAGCCCTGAGAAATTAATTCAAATGGCCAGATAAATAATCTTTTTCCAAAAATCATTTGAACATTTGGAAAATTCCTATAAATGGTGCTGATCATTTTAAAAATGGTTTGGGAGCAATCCCATGCTCATGGAATTTTCTAATATTCAAACAGTGGCTTTGGAAATTAAATAAAACCCTATTTGACTTGAAATTCAAATTATTTGAATTTCAAAAATGCCCAAAAGTTATGAGTGGCTAGCTCTCTATTTTATGAGGCCACATAAAAATTTGGGGCATTTAAAAAAATGCCTAGGTATTTTTTTCCTAGGCAGAACAAATAGAACAGAATTAAATAAAAAGAAAAGAGAAAGTAGAGAGCTTACCTCTCGCACCAGGCGAGGCCCACCTCCTTGGCCTCGGCCCAGCCCAGTCGCACCCCCCTGTCGTCTTCCTCCTTGACACAAGGAGCGCTGGGTGCGCCGTGCGTCGTGCATGGTCGCCACCTCCACCTTTGTCTATTCCAGAGTGGAAATGGGACAAAGTCGGTATGGACTTCATCACCGGCTTTCCAAAAACCCTGAAAGGAAAGGATGCCATCTTCGTGGTCATTGACAGGCTTTCCAAAGTTTCTCACTTCCTTCCAGTTCGCGAGTCTATAACTGCTAGCCAGTTAGCGGACTTGTATGTCTCTAGAATTGTGTCTCTTCACGGTGTTCCTTTGGAAATCAATTCTGATCGTGGTAGCCTTTTCACCTCTAGATTTTGGGGAAGCTTCCAACGTGCTATGGGAACTCATCTCTCCTTTAGTACAGCTTTCCATCCTCAGTCTAGTGGTCAAGTCGAAAGGGTTAACCAAATTCTTGAAGACATGCTCAGAGCTTGTGTTATATCTTTCGGAAAGAATTGGGAGAAGTCTCTTCCATTTGCCGAATTTGCTTATAACAATAGTTTTCAATCTAGTCTGAACATGGCTCCTTTTGAACTCCTATATGGACGACGATGTCGAACACCCCTTAACTGGTCAGAAACCGGTGAAAGACAATTCTTTGGACCGGACATGATCAAGGAAGCAGAAGATCAAGTTCGCATTGTTCGTGATCAATTGAAAGCCGCATAGTCTCGTCAGAAAAGCTACTATGATCGTCATCATAGGCAGGAGAGCTACAATCTGGATGAGAAGGCTTACCTTCGGGTTACTCCTCTGAAGGGAACCCAACGTTTCGGTATCAAAGGCAAGTTGGCCCCACGTTATATCGGACCCTTCCGCATTATTGCTAAACGTGGAGAAGTTGCCTACCAACTTGAACTACCCCCGCACCTTTTCCGAGTACATGATGTATTCCATGTGTCACAACTCAGGCGTTGCTTCAAGGACCCCATCCGCGAAGTCGACCATGAAACGCTTGATCTCCAAGATGACCTTTCTTATCGAGAATACCCTGTTCGTATTCTTGATTCAGCAGAGCGTGTCACTCGCCGAAAGAAGATCAAGTTTCTGAAAGTTCAGTGGTCACACCACTCTGAGAAAGAAGCCACGTGGGAAAGAGAAGACCGTCTCCGTGCCGAGTACCCCTCCTTCCTCCCGCAGACTTCTGAATCTCGGGACGAGATTCTTTTGAGTGGGGGCGAGTTGTCACAACCCCAAGTTAGGTATGTGCTAGGATCAAGTGCTCCTTTGCATCATGCAAAAATTTCAAAAAGAAAATCAAAAATGGGGAAAAGAAAGCCCTGAGAAATTAATTCAAATGGCCAGATAAAAAATCTTTTTCCAAAAATCATTTGAACATTTGGAAAATTCCTATAAATGGTGCTGATCATTTTAAAAATGGTTTGGGAGCAATCCCATGCTCATGGAATTTTCTAATATTCAAACAGTGGCTTTGGAAATTAAATAAAACCCTATTTGACTTGAAATTCAAATTATTTGAATTTCAAAAATGCCCAAAAGTTATGAGTGGCTAGCTCTCTATTTTATGAGGCCACATAAAAATTTGGGGCAGTTAAAAAAATGCCTAGGTATTTTTTTCCTATGCAGAACAAATAGAACATAATTAAATAAAAAGAAAAGAGAAAGCAGAGAGCTTACCTCTCGCACCAGGCGAGGCCCACCTCCTTGGTCTCGGCCCAGCCCAGTCGCACCCCCCCTGTCGTCTTCCTCCTTGACAGAAGGAGAGCTGGGTGCACCGTGCGCCGTGCATGGTCGCCACCTCCACCTCCTCGCCACCTCCTGATTTCCCCTCCTCTTCTCCTTCGCGCTGACGACGCCTGGGAAGCTCCCAGTTCTTTCCCCCCCCCTCGCAGGTTCTTCCTCTCCCTCTCCCGCTCAATTCCGCGCGCGACCGAAGCCCTAGCCGGAGCACGGCCGAGCGCCACCGTGGCGACCGAGCTCCTCCCGAAGCGCCGTCTTGTCCAGAGCGTCCACGGCCGTCGACTTCGTCAAGCCGCTGCATCAATTCGAGCCCGGAGTCCCCAAGGACGTTGCCCCCTTCTCCAGTTCTCCGCCGGCCGCCATTGTTCCCGGCGAGGAATTCCTCGCCCAGAGGACCCCCCCCAGCCCCATCGTCCCCTTCATCGTGTTCCCGTGAGCTGCTGGAGCGAACCCCCCTCCCCGTTCTTCTTCTCGAACCGTGCATCGCCGCCCGCCATGGTCAGTGGTTCCGGCCGCCGCCTCCCGACGTCGAAGCCATGGCCTGGAACCTCCCCTTCGAACCCCTCCTAGTCCAGACGACGCGCGACGTCGCGGGCTTCGTCCCCGTGCCCCCAGCCTCGTCCCCGTGGCCCGTAACGCCGTTCCGGCAGAGCGCCGCCGCGCACTGGACGCCGGCGGCTAACCGCCGGGCACTTAGCCCTAACCCGAGTTAAACCCCCCCACTAATCCTAACCCTGGGCCACTGACAGTGGGCCCAGGCCTCTAACTAAACACTGTTAGTGTTAAACTAACAGGGGGTGAACCCCACAGAGACAGACAGGTGGGCCCCCCTAGTCAGTTTGACTGGTCAGCCCCCCCTGCTGACGCAATAAATCAAAAAGATTTAAAATAATCAGAGAAATTCCAGAAAATGCTATAAACTTTGGAAATTCATAATTAATTCATCCTAACTCCAAATATAGCAAATAATATGTCTAAAATTATCAGAAAAATACAAGGATTAAGAATATTCAATTTGTTTTCATGTTTGACCATTTTAAAATGGGTGAACAGTAGCAAACATGCATATGGATCCTTTTCAAATTCAAATTTGGGATGATTTTGCAAATGATTTTGCAACACCCTTAATTCCAATGGTTTCATCCACACATCAGAAACATTACTTCAACTATACAACACCACTTCATGATCCACAAATTCAAATGAACTTTCATGCATTCAAATGCATTTGAAATTCATCGATAAATCAAATGGAGTTTGAATTTGCATTTAAAATGCAATATACTCCTTTTAAATGGAATGCTCAACACATCAGTACCTTGAACATCACCATTACAATTTTATTCATGTGATTGTGCATTGTACATTATGTTGATCCTATGATTGTCATGTTGCTGATAGAAGTGGATTCGGAGCTCGAGATCACCCCCTTCGTTGAAGACTCCATTATCGAAACCTCGTCAGCAAGGCAAGCAAACCCCATTGATCATGTCGATAAAATCCCACTTCCCTCTCATGTCTCGCTTATGCATTGTTTAGGATGATCACCATGATAACGTTTCTATCGCATAGTTGAATCCATATCCTTTGCATGACCTATCATCTTGTCACAGTAGTAAGCAAACCACAATCCTAGCAGATGTAGGAGTTGGTTGATATCATGTGGCCCCTGCAATTGTTACTGCTTATTGCATGCTTAGTGGTACAATGAGGTTGCTTATGATGTGAGTCAGGATGTTGATAAACATGGTGTTGATGAAAGTGAAATGTGTTGGTGAATCTACCCTAATACAAGGTGAACGATGAGAGGCTGTGTAGGAGTACACAGTGGGTTGTCTCGTTGAACACCGCCCTAAGCCCGAGTTCTTGTGTAGTGATCCAAGAAGAAGAGTACAACCACACATTGGGCTCACTGACCCCTGTCATCCTAGTACCTCACCCCGTTCGAACCCCAAGAGTCGCAGTAGTTCGGAGTTCTGGTAGGGCTGTGGCACGGTCTGCGAAGTGGATGAACGGCTTTTCAAGATCGGCTTGGGACCCTGCACACATCGTTTGAGGCTGTACTGGAACCTCGGCCGGACTTCCATACGGATCCCCCTCAGATAGGAGACTCTCTGGACTAGAACGGAGCTGTGGGCGAAGTGTTGTGGTGGCATCATCGCTGTCACCTCTTGAACGGTGACATGCAAAAGGCGGTAACTGATGACACGTGTGTGTAGCGGTACACCCTTGCAAGGTTAACAAAACTATTCGAATAGCCGCGTCCGCGGTTAAGGACTGCTTGGAAAGCTGTGCTCAATTATTAGACAACTTGAACTGGATACTTCTAAAACTCGCAAGATAAGTGTGAGTGCTATGGTGTGCTTCTCGTGGGGAAGTCGAGGAAGTAACCATAGTGGTGTAATTGGTTGAAGAGATGTAGTGGACTCGTGTACGCTGCTTACCTCAAGTCTGGTACTCGTAGTTCAGGACTAGCCAAGTCAAAGCTGGCACTTCTGCAAGTGAAACCCCACCTCCCTTTACCTTGATACATATGCATGAGTAGTATAGCTCCTATGTAAGTCTTGTTGAGTACGATTTTGTACTCACGTTTGCTTAATCTATGTTTTAGATGAACCACCGACCCCGATGGTGGCTTATAACTGAAGCTCGAAGAATGAAGACTCAGACCAAGACCAAGCTAGTGTAGTCCCAGCCAGACGACTGGTTACCTCGTGGAGGGCTTGTTTTTAGATAAGGCTTCTCTAAGCCATTTGTTAAACTTGTCTGTACTCAGACCTACTTGCTTCCGCTTGTTTGTTGTAATGTTGGATCACATGCTTGTGATCTCTGTGTGCACTCTATAAGAGTTATTAATAAAGATATATACTTTGTAGAGAATTGCAATGATACCTGCTATTCATACAAGGCATGTGTACTGGGTGTATGTTTATAACATGCATGTCTTTGTATGGGCTTTCGAGACCTTAGTTGTGATCTGGCTGGCGGTCTTTTATACACCAAGTGGCCCTTAGATGTGCGCAGCTTGGGGCATCGCGATGCGATTGTTCGAGACTCTGTCTCGCGCACACTTTGATGTATGATCGAGCCCGCCCTAGACCCCGAGTAAGTGATCGGGCTGGAGTAAGTCTATGTAAGGGTTATAATACAATCGATAGTATGGTTGAGGCGACTTGTCTATGAGTATGGGAGTTCACCACCCATATCATTTAGACTTGTGTGCGGACGATGAGGACCCATTTCAGTTGATCATCCGGCCTGGATGGGACGCCCCTCACGTTCGATGCTTTCCGAGAACGTTATGTGCTTGGCCTTGTCTGCTTAGACAAGTGGGTACGGTTCTCGGCTCTCCATATGATTGTGTTGTAGCGAGGCTTGCATACGCTAACCCCGGGTCCCGACAGACTTGGTATCAGAGCAGGACTGACTGTAGGATTATCAGCCTTGGCCGAAGTTGAGTCTAGCCTTCTATAGTTATATAGTTACTCTGGGTATATAAGGGAACAATGTAAGGCTTCATTTTTCTCCTTACCCTGATCGATCTGAGTTCTGAGTCAACCTCATCTTGTTCTACGGGAAGATAGGACTAGGCTCTTCTATGTCTATACTAGAACATCTCGTTGATTGCCTCGTTATAGCCGTAGGATGGTTGTGGTTGTCCAGAGTCTCCGTGTTTTGAGTACCTTGAAGAAGTTCTGTCCAATTTCTTCGAGGTTGTTTCAATTTCCATCCCAGTGTAGCCGTTATGCTGCCGGATTTGTTCCGTGTTTCTTTGAATCATTGCCTTTGCATTATAGTCTTCTCCTTCTGAAATCATATCATTTTATCCTTGCCTCCATCGTAAAACCTGTTCTGATTGTTGATTTTTATCACACAGGATGTCAGGTGGAACTCGTAGTGTTGTTCTTCGGAATTGAGACCGTGATCGGAATCGAAATGATGATGAACCTCCAACCCCGCCTTCTGCGGCGGAAATCATGATGGAAGCTGAGCGGAATAGACGTGATCAAACACGCCTTCTGGAGCTCATCGAGCAGAATACCACCCACCATCGTAATGTGGTGGTCAGCATTCAGGACTTCATCCTCCTCAAGCCACCGGTATTTCGATGTTCTTCTGAGCCCCTTGAAGCTGATGATTGGCTCCGTTCCATCGAGCGTAAGCTTGACACAGCACATGTTGCTCCCGATGACCGAGTTGTTTTCGCGGTATACTTCTTGGAAGGTGCTGCTCTTCAGTGGTGGGAGAACTATGTTGCAATGCAGCCAGATGGTCACATAGTGACTTGGCAAGAGTTCTGTGTTGCCTTTCGAGGATACCACATTATGGATGAGTTGATGGAGCGCAAGAAGGAAGAGTTCTGCAGTCTGAATCAAGGAGAGATGTCCGTTCATGAGTATGTGAGGGAATTCAACCGTCTTGCTCGGTATGCCCAAGATGAGATCACCACCGATGCCAGAAAGCAGGCAAGGTTCCGCAAGGGACTTAGCCCCATCCTTCGTCATGATCTCAACCTCATCGAATTTGCCACCTTTGAGGATTTAGTCAACAGATCCTTCAGAGCTGAGCATGGCAATGAAGTTTTCGAGAAGTTTCGCAAGCATGCTCTTGATCTTGCCCCTTCTTCCAGTTCACGCCCTCAGAAGCGTATGATCTGGATTCCAAACAGTTTGATCCACCAAAACAACCCCCCGAGGACATCACTTGTGCCGCCTCGTCCACCAGTTCCACCAAACAACCCAGCTCCCCGCACCATCTTTGGAGCCTGTTTCAGATGTGGCCAGCCTGGTCACTACTCTCGTGAGTGCCCCGTCAACCAAAATGCTCCACCCCATGCCAAAGGAAAACCCACTGTACGTGCCAAACCACCTCCAAAGGTTCCCACCGCTAATCCATCCACCTCAGAAAATCTTGGACGTGTGAACCAAATCTCAGCTGAGGAAACTGATGGTACTTCTGACGTCATTCTTGGCACACCCCCAGTCAATTTTGTTCCCACTTCTGTTCTTTTCGATCCAGGAGCTTCTCACTCATTCATGTCGGAAAGTTATGCACTTCGACATGATGTATCCTTTGAAGAAATGTTCACCCCTATGATCATTCAAACTCCTGGTTCAAAATGGCAAACTAATAGAGTAAGCCATGGTAATCAAATTGCAATTGAGGGTTTAGTATTCCTTGCTTCACTCATAGCCCTCAAGTCTTCAGACATTGATGTCATCCTTGGTATGGATTGGTTATCAAGAAAACATGCTTTTCTTGATTGTAAAGCCAAGTCCGTTAGACTTACACACCCTTCGGGCCAGACAATAGATTACACCTCACCCAGAACAAGACACCAAGTACAATCTTTGAATGTGCTTCCCCTTCCTGACCTTGAAGATGTTCCGGTGGTTCGTGACTTTCCGGATGTCTTTCCTGAAGAGCTGCCGGGCATGCCACCCGACAGGTGTGTAGAGTTCATAGTGGATCTTGCCCCAGGAACCGCACCAATTTCTAGACGCCCATACAAAATGGCCCCACGTGAGTTAGCTGAGCTTAAAACCCAACTGGAAGCTTTGTTGGAAAAAGGCTTCATCCGCCCTAGCTCATCGCCATGGGGTTTCCCCGTTCTGTTCGTAACGAAGAAAGATGGAACAGAAAGGATGTGCGTAGACTATCGCCCGCTAAATTTAGCGACGATAAAGAACAAATACCCACTGCCCAGGATCAATGATCTTTATGATCAACTTGCAGGATCCTCTGTCTTCTCTAAGATGGATTTGAGATTAGGTTATCATCAAATCAAGATCCGAAACGAGGACATTCCCAAAACGGCTTTTACTACTCGTTATGGTCTTTACGAGTACACCGTCATGTCCTTCGGTTTAACCAATGCCCCCGCCACTTTCTCACGCATGATGAATTCGATCTTCATGGAGTATTTGGACCAGTTCGTCGTGGGTTACCTCGATGACATCCTTATATACTCGAAGAACGAAGAAGAACATGCCGAACACTTAAGGCTGCTATTGATGAAACTTAGAGAGCATCGCCTATATGCTAAATTCTCCAAGTGTGAATTTTGGCTACCAGAAGTGACCTACTTAGGCCACGTGATTTCTGCAAAAGGCATTGGTGTGAATCCCGAGAGAGTTCAGGCCGTCCTTGACTGGACTCCACCTGAATCGGTTAAGCAAGTTAGGAGTTTTCTTGGCCTAGCCAGCTATTGCCGTCGCTTCGTCGAGAACTTTTCTAAAGTTGCAAAGCCTCTGACTGAACTCCTCAAGAAAGATAAGAAATTCCTATGGACTCCCAAGTGCGAGGAAAGCTTTCAAGAGCTAAAAAGGAGATTGACTTCTGCACCCATACTTGCACCTCCAGACACCAAAAAGGATTTCGAGATCTATTGTGACGCCTCACGGCAAGGGTTAGGATGCATACTTCTGCAAGATCGACATGTGGTAGCTTTTGCTTCACGCCAGTTGCGGCCACATGAAGAGAACTATCCTACCCACGATCTTGAACTCGCTGCCGTAGTTCATGCCCTAACAACTTGGCGACATTACCTCCTTGGTAACCGTTGCGAGATTTATTCCGACCACCAAAGCCTCAAATATATTTTCACCCAGCCAGATCTTAATCTCAGGCAAAGACGCTGGATTGAGTTGATAAAAGATTACGACGTAGTAATTTCTTACACCCCAGGCAAAGCCAATGTCATGGCTGATGCACTAAGTCGTAAGTCGTATTGTAACAACCTCATGTTACAACAGTATCAACCACTTCTTCATGAGGAATTTCGAAACCTTAATCTCGAGATTGTTCCTCGTGGATCTCTTTTCAACTTGGTGGCGAAACCAAACCTTGAGGATCAAATCATTGTTGCCCAAAGACGTGCACGAGGTGTACGCCGGATCAAGGAGAACATTGCTAGCGGAGTTGCTAAATGTTTCTCCACAGATAGTAAAGGAACGGTATTCTTTGGAAATCGTTTGGTAGTACCTAATAATAGGGATCTAAGGCAAATCATCCTCAAAGAATCCCATGACACACCCCTCTCAATTCATCCCGGTAGCACAAAAATGTACCGAGATCTACGCCAGAGATTTTGGTGGACTAGGATGAAGAGAGACATTGCTCAATTTGTTGCTGAATGTGATGTTTGTCGTCGCATTAAGGCAGAACATCAAAGACCTGCTGGTACACTTCAACCTTTGTCTATTCCAGAGTGGAAATGGGACAAAGTCGGTATGGACTTCATCACCGGCTTTCCAAAAACCCAGAAAGGAAATGATGCCATCTTCGTGGTCATTGACAGGCTTTCCAAAGTTGCTCACTTCCTTCCAGTTCGCGAGTCTATAACTGCTAGCCAGTTAGCGGACTTGTATGTCTCTAGAATTGTATCTCTTCACGGTGTTCCTTTGGAAATCAATTCTGATCGTGGTAGCCTTTTCACCTCTAGATTTTGGGGAAGCTTCCAACGTGTTATGGGAACTCATCTCTCCTTTAGTACAGCTTTCCATCCTCAGTCTAGTGGTCAAGTCGAAAGGGTTAACCAAATTCTTGAAGACATGCTCAGAGCTTGTGTTATATCTTTCGGAAAGAATTGGGAGAAGTCTCTTCCATTTGCCGAATTTGCTTATAACAATAGTTTTCAATCTAGTCTGAACATGGCTCCTTTTGAACTCCTATATGGACGACGATGTCGAACACCCCTTAACTGGTCAGAAACCGGTGAAAGACAATTCTTTGGACCGGACATGATCAAGGAAGCAGAAGAGCAAGTTCGCATTGTTCGTGATCAATTGAAAGCCGCACAGTCTCGTCAGAAAAGCTACTATGATCGTCATCATAGGCAGGAGAGCTACAATCTGGATGAGAAGGCTTACCTTCGGGTTACTCCTCTGAAGGGAACCCAACGTTTCGGTATCAAAGGCAAGTTAGCCCCACGTTATATCGGACCCTTCCGCATTATTGCTAAATGTGGAGAAGTTGCCTACCAACTTGAACTACCCCCGCACCTTTTCCGAGTACATGATGTATTCCATGTGTCACAACTCAGGCGTTGCTTCAAGGACCCCATCCGCGAAGTCGACCATGAAACGCTTGATCGCCAAGATGACCTTTCTTATCGAGAATACCCTGTTCGTATTCTTGATTCAGCAGAGCGTGTCACTCGCCGAAAGAAGATCAAGTTTCTGAAAGTTCAGTGGTCACACCACTCTGAGAAAGAAGCCACGTGGGAAAGAGAAGACCGTCTCCGTGCCGAGTACCCCTCCTTCCTCCCGCAGACTTCTGAATCTCGGGACGAGATTCTTTTGAGTGGGGGCGAGTTGTCACAACCCCAAGTTAGGTATGTGCTAGGATCAAGTGCTCCTTTGCATCATGCAAAAATTTCAAAAAGAAAATCAAAAATGGGGAAAAGAAAGCCCTGAGAAATTAATTCAAATGGCCAGATAAAAAATCTTTTTCCAAAAATCATTTGAACATTTGGAAAATTCCTATAAATGGTGCTGATCATTTTAAAAATGGTTTGGGAGCAATCCCATGCTCATGGAATTTTCTAATATTCAAACAGTGGCTTTGGAAATTAAATAAAACCCTATTTGACTTGAAATTCAAATTATTTGAATTTCAAAAATGCCCAAAAGTTATGAGTGGCTAGCTCTCTATTTTATGAGGCCACATAAAAATTTGGGGCATTTAAAAAAATGCCTAGGTATTTTTTTCCTAGGCAGAACAAATAGAACAGAATTAAATAAAAAGAAAAGAGAAAGCAGAGAGCTTACCTCTCGCACCAGGCGAGGCCCACCTCCTTGGTCTCGGCTCAGCCCAGTCGCACCCCCCTGTCGTCTTCCTCCTTGACAGAAGGAGCGCTGGGTGCGCCGTGCGCCGTGCATGGTCGCCACCTCCACCTCCTCGCCACCTCCTGATTTCCCCTCCTCTTCTCCTTCGCGCTGACGACGCCTGGGAAGCTCCCAGTTCTTTCCCTCCCCCTCGCTGGTTCTTCCTCTCCCTCTCCCGCTCAATTCCGCGCGCGACCGAAGCCCTAGCCGGAGCACGGCCGAGCGCCACCGTGGCGACCGAGCTCCTCCCGAAGCGCCGTCTTGTCCAGAGCGTCCACGGCCGTCGACTTCGTCAAGCCGCTGCATCAATTCGAGCCCGGAGGCCCCAAGGACATCGCCCCCTTCTCCAGTTCGCCGCCGGCCGCCATTGTTCCCGGCGAGGAATTCCTCGCCCACAGGACCTCCCCAGCCCCGCCGTCCCCTTCATCGTGTTCCCGGTGAGCTGCTGGAGCGAACCCCCCTCCCCGTTCTTCTTCTCGAACCGTGCATCGCCGCCCGCCCATGGTCAGTGGTTCCGGCCGCCGCCTCCCGACGTCGAAGCCATGGCCTGGAACCTCCCGTTCGAACCCCTCCTAGTCCAGACGACGCGCGACGTCGCGGGCTTCGTCCCCGTGCCCCCAGCCTCGTCCCCGTGGCCCGTAACGCCGTTCCGGCAGAGCGCCGCCGCGCACTGGACGCCGGCGGCTAACCGCCGGGCACTTAGCCCTAACCCGAGTTAAACCCCCCCCACTAATCCTAACCCTGGGCCACTGACAGTGGGCCCAGGCCTCTAACTAAACACTGTTAGTGTTAAACTAACAGGGGGTTAACCCCATAGAGACAGACAGGTGGGCCCCCCTAGTCAGTTTGACTGGTCATCCCCCCCTGCTGACGCAATAAATCAAAAAGATTTAAAATAATCAGAGAAATTCCAAAAAATGCTATAAACTTTGGAAATTCATAATTAATTCATCCTAACTCCAAATATAGAAAATAATATGTCTAAAATTATAAGAAAAATACAAGGATTAAGAATATGCAAAAAAAATTCATGTTTGACCATTTTAAAATGGGTGAACAGTAGCAAACATGCATATGGATCCTTTTCAAATTCAAATTTGGGATGATTTTGCAAATGATTTTGCAACACCCTTAATTCCAATGGTTTCATACACACATCAGAAACATTACTTCAACTATACAACATCACTTCATGATCCACAAATTCAAATGAACTTTCATGCATTCAAATGCATTTGAAATTCATCGATAAATCAAATGGAGTTTGAATTTGCATTTCAAATGCAATATACTCCTTTTAAATGGAATGCTCAACACATTAGTACCTTGAACATCACCATTACAATTTTATTCATGTGATTGTGCATTGTACATTATGTTGATCCTATGATTGTCATGTTGCTGATAGAAGTGGATTCGGAGCTCGGGATCACCCCCTTCGTTGAAGACTCCATTATCGAAACCTCGTCAGCAAGGCAAGCAAACCCCATTGATCATGTCGATAAAATCCCACTTCCCTCTCATGTCTCGCTTATGCATTGTTTAGGATGATCACCATGATAACGTTTCTATCGCATAGTTGAACCCATATCCTTTGCATGACCTATCATCTTGTCACAGTAGTAAGCAAACCACAATCCTAGCAGATGTAGGAGTTTGTTGATATCATGTGGCCCCTGCAATTGTTACTGCTTATTGCATGCTTAGTGGTACAATGAGGTTGCTTATGATGTGAGTCGGGATGTTGATAAACTTGGTGTTGATGAAAGTGAAACGTGTTGGTGAATCTACCCTAATACAAGGTGAACGATGAGAGGCTATGTAGGAGTACACAGTGGGTTGTCTTGTTGAACACCGCCCTAAGCCCGAGTTCTTGTGTAGTGATCCAAGAAGAAGAGTACAACCACACATTGGGCTCACTGACCCCTCTCATCCTAGTACCTCTCCCCGTTTGAACCCCAAGAGTCGCAGTAGTTCGGAGTTCTGGTAGGGCTGTGGCACGGTCTGCGAAGTGGATGAACGGCTTTTCAAGACCGGCTTGGGACCCTGCACACATCGTTTGAGGCTGTACTGGAACCTCAGCCGGACTTCCATACGGATCCCCCTCAAATAGGCGACTCTCTGGACTAGAACGGAGCTGTGGGCGAAGTGTTGTGGTGGCATCATCGCTGTCACCTCTTGAACGGTGACATGCAAAAGGCGGTAACTGATGACACGTGTGTGTAGCGGTACACCCTTGCAAGGTTAACAAAACTATTCGAATAGCCGCGTCCGCGGTTAAGGTCTTCTTGGAAAGCTGTGCTCGATTATTAGACAACTTGAACTGGATACTTCTAAAACTCGCAAGATAAGCGTGAGTGCTATGGTGTGCTTCTCGTGGGGAAGTCGAGGAAGTAACCATAGTGGTGTAATTGGTTGAAGAGATGTAGTGGACTCGTGTACGCTTCTTACCTCAAGTCTGGTACTCGTAGTTCAGGACTAGCCAAGTCAAAGCTGGCACTTCTGCAAGTGAAACCCCACCTCCCTTTACCTTGATACATATGCATGAGTAGTATAGCTCCTATGTAAGTCTTGCTGAGTACGATTTTGTACTCACGTTTGCTTAATCTATGTTTTAGATGAACCACTGACCCCGATGGTGGCTTATAACTGAAGCTCGAAGAATGAAGACTCAGACCAAGACCAAGCTAGTGTAGTCCCAGCCAGACGACTGGTTACCTCGTGGAGGGCTTGTTTTTAGATAAGGCTTCTCTAAGCCATTTGTTAAACTTGTCTGTACTCAGACCTACTTGCTTCCGCTTGTTTGTTGTAATGTTGGATCACATGCTTGTGATCTCTGTGTGCACTCTGTAAGAGTTATTAATAAAGATATATACTTTGTAGAGAATTGCAATGATACCTGATGTTCATACAAGGCATGTGTACTGCGTGTATGTTTATAACATGCATGTCTTTGTATGGGTTTTCGAGACCTTAGTTGTGATCTGGCTGGCGGTCTTTTATACACCAAGTGGCCCTTAGATGTGCGCAGCTTGGGGCATCGCGATGCGATTGTTCGAGACTCTGTCTCGTGCACACTTTGATGTATGATCGAGCCCGCCCTAGACCCCGACTAAGTGATCGGGCTGGAGTAAGTCTATGTAAGGGTTATAATACAATCGATAGTATGGTTGAGGCGACTTGTCTATGAGTATGGGAGTTCACCACCCATATCATTTAGACTTGTGTGCGGACGATGAGGACCCATTTCAGTTGATCATCCGGCCTGGATGGGACGCCCCTCACGTTCGATGCTTTCCGAGAACGTTTTGTGCTTGGCCTTGTCTGCTTAGACAAGTGGGTACGGTTCTCGGCTCTCCATATGATTGTGTTGTATCGAGGCTTGCATACGCTAACCCCGGGTCCCGACAGGTTTGGTTGCCGCCTTCAAGGCCACCGCATAGTGGTTCACGGCATCTTGCATTGGTGAGAGCGTGAGGAGAATAGGGTGGCCCTCGTTGGCCTTCGTGTGAGCATATTGCTCGACACCCTCTCCAAACGGAGACGTACTTCTCGAGAGAGAAGGAACTCCGGTAACATATCCTTGTCTCCGTGTTCTCTCTACCTTTACTTTGCAAGTTACTTCTCATTGCTTATATCCTGCTTGTTTTCTTGTTGTAGTTGTCTAGTTGTCATATAGGATCTTATCTAGTTGCATATCTAGACAACTTACTTTTCTTGTTGAGCCTAAACTATTAAGGAGTCATAAAATTGTTAGTCGCCTATTCACCCCCCCTCTAGTCGACATTCCGATCCTTTCAACACTCCCCCGCCGAGCAGTGCCCCGCCTTGGCCACCATGGCCAGGGCGTGCGCTCGCCAGTTCTTAGCCGCGCCTCGCGCACGCGCTCGCCCGTTGGCCGTGCAACCCCCTCGCATCTGCTCGCCCCTACCACCGCCGCCCGTCGTGGCCTGGCCGCACCTTGCGTGCGTGCCCACGCGCAGCCGCACCAGGTCACCGGCTGGCTCGAGCGCGCCGCGCTGCTCGTCGCGTCGGCTCGAACGGACGTAAGACTCGCGGGTATGCTAGATACTCACCTGCTTTATTTCCCCTTTTTGTTTTGCCTGATCGGCCGCTGCAGTCGACGTTGGAGTGTTGGAGTCCAGGAGCAGGAGATCCCCGATGTCGACCACCGCAACATGAAGATCCCCGATGCCTTCTACGACATCGAGTTCCCCTTTGACCAGGAGTAGTTTGGAGGTTCCCCGACAGGAGGCCTCGCCTTTTCGATCGTTGTTGTTTTTGTGCTAGCCTTCTTAAGGCAAATCATGTGTACCTTGTGTCTGTACTCAGATACTATTGCTTCCGCTGACTTTGTGCTCTTGAGCTGTTGTATTCGAGCCCTCGTGGCCCATGGCTTGTATTATATAGCTTGTATTATTTTATTTGTAGAGTTGTGTTGTGATATCTTACCGTGAGTCCCTGATCTCGATTGTGTACCTTGCGTGTATGATTACTGTACACGACTTGATTTTGGGGGCGTCACAAATCCCTACCATCCCCTTTGCCTACAACAGGGAATTACTCACACATGGATGGAGAAGTCATGGAGGGAGGATGGAGTGGTGATGATGATGACGATGGCGATGATCTCCCCTCACCGGAGGCCAAAACAACCTCCATATTATACCTCCCGGAGAAGAACAGAGGGTGGTGGCGGCTCCGCGACGAGAATTGGGAAAACGACTTCTGTTTCGGGGTTTTTCCGTCACGGGAATAAATAAGGGCCTCGGTAGGGCACCAGAGGAGGGGGCAGTCGCCCAGGAGGCCAGAGGGCGCGGCCCCACCCCTGGTCGTGCCAGCAGGGCGCCTGGGGCCCCCCTGGCTGCCCTCTGGCCCACCTTATGGCTTCGGGCTCCTTCGGGTGCATGGATTTTCTGGTATTTTTCTGGGAATTTTCTAAGATGTCCAAAAATCCATTTTCCTGCACACAATAAAACCATGCAGGCAGCTCTGCTGAAAACAGTGTTAGTCCGGGTTAGTTTAGCTCAAATCATGCAAGAATGAGGGCAAAAAAATAACAAAAGTGTTTGGAAAAGTAGATACGTTTGAGACGTATCAGAGTTCTGATCCGGACGGGACCATCATCTGCATTGCACGTGCACTTCGCCTCTGGCCTGGTCATGAGGAGCGGAGCGTGGGACTACGTCATCGACAACGCCTCGCGGTTTGGGTCAGGAATGCCTCTACCACGCGGCGTCATCATTCCTTTTGGCGGACATCGTGTCTTCGTCGCGGCACTTCCTGATGTTTTCCCTAGGGAGATACGGGTGTTTTCTGGGCTCACGGATCCGTTGCCAGAAGGGTCGGATGCCCTGGGAACGGAGGGCACGACTGCGCACATCCGTGCGGAGGTTATGATGACGGGAGCGTCTAGTCGCCACAGCTCTACTTCGGCGACCCGAGCAGCGAGGGCAGCAACCACGGCACCAGCAGGCCCAAGCAACCCACCGGACGTGCTCAGCACCCCTGTAGGTCTTCAAGCCGATCCAGTTGTGGCTCATGCCGAGCTGGAGAAGGTGCGTCAGGCTCTGAAGGAGCAGTCAGATCGGATCGACGCTGAAAAGCGTCGGATGGAGGCGTCAGTTCGGGAGTACAATGCAGTGCACGGTATCCGGCAACGTGTTATCCCACCCCCAGTGATCGAGGAGCTCCGAGCGGCAGGCTGAGAGGTCGGCAAAGAGCTGGGAGGAGACCAGCAACCAGTAACATCAATCATCACCGTTCCACAGATTTCATATAGTTCTCCTGTGAAGAACATGAGAGCTGCCGAGGAGATTGCCACCGAGATGGAGCACTTGGAAGGAGAGGAGCTGCGGGAGAGGACGCGTCGAATGCGCGACCGCATAACCACAGCAAACCAGCAGAAGAAGGCGGCCACCGAGCAGCAAGGGCCAGTGGCGTCAAAATCAGTTTGGGAAACTGCGAGTGCAAACCAGCCGAATGCGCCACCTCGGCAGCAGAGGCAGGCATCGTCGTCGCATGAAAGTTTGCACCACAGTCGGACGAATCAAGGGGCTGCAGGAGGTAGTCGAAGGGATGAGCCAGCAGTCAACAGCAGGCGCAATGAGCAATCGGCGGTGTCAGTCCGGCCAGAAATAAGTCAGCGTTTAGGTCCCCAAGCAATCGCGGATAATGATGCAAGACACCGAATCGAGCAGTTGCAGCAGGATAAGCAACCGGAAGACGATGTGCTGACGGGTCCAGCATGCTTTGGCCCGCGCATTCGGCAAGAGCAGTTCCCCAAAGGCTTCACACTGCCCAGGGACACCCCCAAGTACAATGGATCAGTCAAGCCAGAAGATTGGCTGGTCGATTATATGACTGCAGTTGGCATCGCAGGAGGTGGTCGGCGCGTAGCTATACGCTATGCACCGCTCATGCTTCAAGGTTCATCTCGGTCCTAGTTGAACAGCTTGCCCAGCAATAGTATCAATTGCTGGAAGGATTTTGAGGATGCGTTTGTTCGCAATTTCACGGGTACTTACGAGCGCCCAGGTTTGCCTCGGCACCTGGCACTTTGTGTACAAGGAAAGGACGAGCCCCTTCACGATTACCTTCAGCGGTGGATCAAGCTCAGAAAAACTTGCGAGGGAGTTCATGAAATCCAAGCCATCCAGTACTTTACTGATGGCTGCTTGGACGGGTCTTTGTTTAAGCACAAGCTCCTGCGCAAGGAGATAACATCTTTGGCCGATCTGATGAGAATAGCCAATTCGTTTGCCGCATCTGATTCTGCAATGCGCCTGATCACGTTGAGTCCTAGTGGTTTCATCCAAGGGCAACCATCCGGCCAGCAGCAGCAGTCGGCAGAAGCAAATGGGCCGAATGGTCCCAATCGGCGCGAGAGGCGCGAGATCCAGCGGAACAACAACTTTGGCAGCAACAACAACAACCCCAATTTCAACAACACACGCAACAACAACAACCACAACAACACAGGTTTTAACAAGAGGAAGGACGAGCAGCCGGATGCCCAATATGGCAATCGACAGGTAGCAGTAGTGCAGCATAAAGAGGAACAAGGGCCTGCGGGAGGCAGTCGGAAGCAGAAACCCACAGAAAGGCCGCAAGGTCAGATCAGGCCCACATACACCTTTGAGGACATGATGAACCAGCCCTGCAAAATGCATAGTGGAGTTGGCAAGCCCGCATCTCACACCACCCGACAGTGCATCTGGGTTGATCGTTTGGCAAAGGGAGGAGCAGGAAACCTTCCCCCACCACCACCCCCACCCCTAGGTCCAGCACCAGCAAATGCTCAGCCTCAGTTCCCACGTCAGGATGCAGCATATATGATCTTCACCAGCGAATCGGATGACAAGGGCAGTCAGAGAGCCCATGAACAGCCAGTCAATGCCACCATGCCAGCAATTTCCCAAAGGATGAACTGGTCGGACAATGTCATAGCATGGGGCCCAGAAGACCACCCGAGCGTAATGCCCAACCCGGGCAGTTATGCGCTCGTGGTGGATGCAATCGTGGCAACACCTTTGTATATATTCATGCAAGTTCACCAGGACAATCATTGATGGAGGCAGTGCCATCAACATTCTGTACAGAGACACAATGATCAAGCTCGGCATCAGTGAGAGCGAGTTGGAGCCCAGCAGGACCTTATTTCATGGGATAGTGCCCGGCCTTTCATGTACCCCATTAGGCCGCATTCGGCTGGAAGTAGTGTTTGGGTCGGAGGAGAATTTCCGCCGAGAGCCGATTTGGTTCGAGGTGGCCGATCTGAGCAGCCCATACCATGTTCTTCTCGGATCGCCTACAATAACCAAGTTTATGTTCAACATCATGCAGCCTTACCTGAAGATGAAGCTCCCAGGGCCGAATGGTACAATCACTGTGTGCGGTGACTACAAGAAGTCACTGGAGTGTTCGGCTGCTGGCTCTAGGTTGGCCGATTCTCTGGTCATCGATGCAGAACGGCGCCAGCTCGACAAGGTCGTAGCGATGGCCCAAGATCAGATGAAGGACCCCATGCCGAGCACGAAGGCCAAGAGATCGGACGATGAGACCATATTTCAAGCAGCCAAGGATAGCAAGAGGATTGCCTTGGACCCCTCCGACCTGAGCAAGTGTGTCATCGTTGGGGCAGGGCTCAACGGCAAATAGGAAGGCGAGCTCTTCGAGTTCCTCCGTGAGAACCGTAACATCTTCGCATGGTCCCCACATGACATGCCTGGTGTACCGAGGGAACTTGTCGAGAACAAGCTTCATATCCGACCTGGATCCAAGCCGATCAAGCAACCACTTCGGCGTTTTTGAGAAGAGAAGAAAAGAGCAATCGGCGACGAGATAGCCAAGTTGCTCGCAGCAGGATTTATCAAAGAATTGTTCTACCCAGACTGGTTAGCAAATCCAGTTCTGGTTCCGAAGAAGAATGGAACTTGGCGCATGGGTATAGATTACACTTGCCTGAATAAGGCCTGCCCCAAGGATCCTTTTGCGTTGCCCCGTATCGATCAAGTGATTGATTCTACGGCTCGCTGTCAGCTCTTGTGCTTTCTGGATGCCACAACAGGCTATCACCAGATTAAGCTTGATGTAAACGATCAAATTAAAACAACCTTTATCACCCCATTCGGGGCTTATTGCTACATCACCATGCCCTTTGGCCTGAAAAATGGCGGCGCGACTTATCATCATACTATGTAGCGATGCATCCGACCTCAGCTAGGTCGGAACATTCATGTATATGTAGATGACCTTGTGGTCAAGTCGGTGCTAGGCTCAACCCTGTTGGATGATCTCAAAGAAACATTCACACATTTGCGAGCGTACCAGATTAAGCTCAACCCAGAGAAATGTGTGTTTGGCGTGCCGGCCGGCAAGTTGCTCGGATTTTTGGTCTCCAAGAGAGGAATAGAGTGCAACCCTGAGAAGATTGCAGCAATCGAGAGGATGGGCAAGCCCAGAAATCTCAAAGATGTGCAGAAGTTCACCGGATGCCTGGCATCGCTCAGCCGATTTATCAGTCGGCTGGGAAAGAAGGCAATTATGCTATATCAGCTGATGAAGAAAATAGACAAGTTCATTTGGACCCCGCAAACGGACGAAGCATTCAAGTAGCTCAAGCGCATGATGTCTACCGCTCCAGTGTTGGCAGCTCCGAAAGAAAAAGAGCCAATGATACTATATATTGCAGCAACCACTCGGGTGGTCAGTATTGTTATGGTGGTCGAGCATCCTGAGAAGGACAAGGCACAACCGATCCAGAGGCCAGTGTATTATGTCAGTGAAGTGCTCTCAACCTCAAAGCAAAACTACCCCCATTATCAGAAGATATGCTACGGTGTGTACATGGCGGAAAGGAAGTTGAAGCCTTATTTCCATGAGCATCCGATCACAGTTGTTGGTTCGGCACCATTGGCAGAAATCATCGGCAGTCGGGACGCATCCGGTCGGGTGGCAAAGTGGGCCATTGAAATTGCAACACATGGGATCGAGTATGAGCCTCGGATGGCAGTCAAGTCTCAATTTCTGGCAGATTTTTTGGTTGATTGGGCAGAAACTCAATATACGCCCCCTTTCCGGACTCTCAGTTCTGGAAAATGCACTTTGATGGCTCGAAGATGATGACCGGACTAGGGGCTGGCGTTGTCCTTACTTCTCCAAAAGGCGACAAGCTCGAGTATGTGCTGCAGACTCACTTTGCAGCATCAAACAACGTGGCTGAATATGAAGCGTTGGTGCATGGTGTCCGATTGGCCAAGGAGATCGGCATTCGGCGGATTTTATGTTATGGAGATTCCGATCTGGTGGTGCAACAATGCACTGGCACTTGGGATGCAAAAGATGAAAATATGGCAAGATACAAATTCCTCGTGCTGCAGTTGTCTGGTTTCTTTGAAGGGTGTGAATTCCACCATGTTCCCCGAGGTGAAAATGAAGCAGCAGATGCACTGTCCAAGCTGGGATCTACCAGAAAGGAAATTTCACCAGGAGTCTCTCTAGAAAACATCCACAAGCCATCCATCAAACCTTCCCCGGAATCAGAGTCAATCTTTATTCCGGCCGACCTGAAGATGGCAGAGCTAGAGGCAAAGAAGTTGGTCAAGAAGCAAAAGATGGAGGAGCAGTCGGCCGCACCAGGGGCTGCCGATTGGGAACCAGGGGATGCTGTCGTTATCTCGGGGACTGAGGGGATCATGCAAGACGCAACTGACCCTTCTTCCTCCGAATTGCCAGTGGCAGAAGTCGAACAGCCAGAGCCAGAAGCAGTTGTTGTAATGGTAGTCGTTGCTGCACCATCATGGGAAGAACCGTTCAGAAACTTCTTGGTGGATGGCACACTCCCACAAGATGAAGTATAAGCTCGGCAAATCCAGCGCCGATCTGGAGCATACACTATCATCAACAACGAGCTGGTGCACCGCAGTGCAACAGGAGTCCTCCAGCGGTGTGTGGAAGAGGACAAGGGGCTGGAATTGCTCCGAGACATCCACCAAGGCGAGTGTGGTCACCACGCATCAGCAATAGCAATAGTCGCCAAGGCTTTCCGCCATGGTTTCTATTGGCCGACTGCGAAAGTAGCGGCAGAAGAATTAGTCAAGCATTGCAATTGGTGTCAGAGATTCAAAGCAAAGAGTCACTTACCAGCCTCAGCACTCAAAACCATTCTGATCACATGGCCATTTCCAGTCTGGGGTCTGGACATGGTAGGACCTTTCAAAACAGCAAGAGGTGGCATGACACACTTATTGGTAGCAGTGGACAAGTTCACCAAATGGATCGAGGCAAGGCCGATCAAGAAGCTAGATGGGCTGACTGCGGTTAGATTCGTGGCGGACATTGTGGTGAGATATGGAGTGCCGCACAGCATCATCACTGACAATGGAACAAACTTCGCAAAAGGGGCGCTAGCTCGGTTTGCTTCCCAGCATGGCATCCGGCAGGACGTAGCATATGTATCTCACCCCCAATAAAATGGTCAAGCAGAGCGGGAAAATGGTCTCATTCTGTCCGGAATCAAGCCAAGATTAGTGCAGCCACTAGAGAGAGCACCTGGCGCATGGCTCGACGAGCTGCCAACAGTTCTTTGGAGTTTGCATACCACACCGAACCGTTCAACTGGATTCACTCCCTTCTTCCTAGTATATGGCGCTGAAGCAATGCTCCCCTGCGACATTGAATTCGATTCACCTCGTCACGCCATGTACATGGAGGCAGAAGCCAAGGAAGCTCGCGAGGACGGTGTTGATCTAAGAGAAGAAGCATGTCTCCTGGCCTTGTCCAGGTCAGAAATATACCAGCAGAAGCTGCGTCTCTACCATAACAAGATCCGTCCCCTAGCTTTTCGTGAGGGTGACTTGGTGTTACGCCGGATCCAGAAATCGGATGGCCAGCACAAGTTATTCTCTCCTTGGTAAGGTCCATTCATCATCAGTCGAGCGCTGAAAAACAATGCGTATTAACTCATTGATCTCAGGAAGCCGACCCGATATGTGGACACTTCAGGGAAAGAAACGGAGCGCCCTTGGAACGCCGAGCTGTTATGTCCGTTTTACAGTTGAGAGGTATTGTTGTATCCCCTCCCTTTGTGGAAATATTATCAATGAGAATAGTCGTGCGTCCATGAGACAGCATTTGGTAGGAGTTATATTATTATTTTTGTATATGTTTTCCAGTCCTAAGGTCGGCAAAAGCAGACCCGGGGACTGGCCGGTTGCCCCGAAAAGAGTATACTTGGAAGAAAGAGCAAAACGAATGATGGGTTTGCAAAAGCTAGTCTGAACCGAATGCAGATCGCAGGTTGGCTGTAATGTCGGGTGGATGTGGCTAAGGAGAACTATTAATCGGAGAGTTCATACTCTAAAAGTATATCTAGTTAGAAGTTAGCCGATAGCAGAACTATTGATTGTGACCAGACCGGCTGGCCAACAGTCGACAGGTTGCAATCGGCCCATCTGTCTAGCCCTACCTTTGCGAGAAAAACTGAGAGCCTGGAAGTAATTTTCAAAATTTCTTTCGAGGTCTATTCTCCGATCCGACAACAGACCGCAGGTCGGCTGTAATGTTGGCGGGAATATCGGCCAAGAGAGAAAAAAGGCAAAGAAAAAGGCAATCGGTTGAAAAACGCAAATGAAGGATGCCATATATATGTCTGAGGAAAAGCAAGTTCGCAAGCAAGTAGGGCCGATTGGCCGAATGGTGTTCATTACATGAAAGTGGCCCTCGACGGGCGCACTTGGAATTTAACTAGTGTTTGTCAAGAAAAAGCAGGTAATTGAAAGACGTGCCGAGCTTAAGCAGTCGACGCATCCAGAGCAGATGGGGCAGTCGGAGCTGAAGCAGTCAGGGCCGTGTTGGTGGCACCTCCTGGAGCGGGAGAGGCAGTAGTCTTGATCTGAGTGTGCGATGGGTCCTGAGCAGCACTCGCCGAGTGCCCGTCGGAGGAGTCTTCACCTTCTTCATCAGCATCGTCATCAGCATAGTCCAAGGAGTGAGAGCCGTCGCTGCCGGTCCGACGAGCAGGTCGGGACTAGGGTGCATCTTCACTAGTAGTATATAGAAGGTCGCTGAGGGAGGCAACTCCGGTCGGCTGACCAGCTGAATCAAGATAAGGAGTAACTTCCAGGAGATCCATGCCATCTGCGAGCTCTTGAGCAATGTTGCAGATTTGGGTCCAGAGTTCACCAACGGACTCCTCCGATCCGTCCCGCAGAGCAATCATCAGCTTAAGGTCAATGCCAGGGTACCATCTCTTCGCAATAGAATCAAGCATATTTTCCACCTGGCGAGGCACAACCTTGAGATTCCAAGCAACATCTTCATTGGTTTCAAAGGCAATCGGCTTCTGCCTGCCCTTGAAAAGCTTGTCGTTCAATTTCTAGATACCAGTCTTGTAAGTGCACATGGCACCTTTCACATGAGGGATTCGGGCGTCCAAAGCAACAACAAGGTCCTCGGCATCCCAGCCGGCGTCATCAGGAAGTACTACACCTCGCACTCGGCGGGCTTCGGCAACAGCTTCATCAGCAGCAGTAGTGAAGTTGGGCCAGACATCTGGCAAGAGCAATCGGAGAATAAGGTTAGCTCGGAGAGAAGTAGGATACGATTGGAGTACAAGAATGAACAAAACAAAAAGTACCTGCAAGGGCAAGATCCACCCGGTGGAGGCAGGAAAGGGCAAGATCAACATTAGTTTGCGCACGTTGGATTTCTATCTGATGTTGGACATCCATGTCCTCGGCGCGTTTGACAGCAACATCCTTCTCTTTCAGCAGCTACCCTCCAGATCGTGACGAGCGTCGACGAGCCTCTGCATTTCCTGCTCATGGGCAGTCTTGGCGGCGGCTAGGTCCTTGGTAATCTTTTGGAGTTTGGCCTGCAACTCGATCTCGACAGTGGCTAGGCGTTGACGCTCTTGCTCGACACTGCCGAGCTGACCAATTTTCTCGCCGAGCTGGTTCTCCAGCTCGGCGATCTTCTTCTGGGCGACCTCTAGCTCGGAGGACCGAGTGGCAGCAGCTACAAGTTTGCATTAAAGTAAGAAAGCAGTAGAAATCGGGAGAAAGAAAAAAGAGCAAGAAAAAGTATACCTGTTAGTTCTTGGATCTTGGGAGCTTGGGCTTTAGCATTTTTCTTCAGAGCAGCAATGGACTTTTGGCCCGCTGAATAAGCGGCCAAGAGCTCGTCAAATACAGCTTGGTGTCTATCACAGATGGCCTGAAAAATGGGTCAGTCAGATCTAAGCAAGGCACAACAGTTAAAAGAAAGTAAGATCCGAGCAGATTGCAAGCAATCGGCCCGAATCTCGGGGACTACACCCAGTGGGTGCGCTAGGCGCGCCCCCACTGAAAGAAAAACTTACAGAAGTAGAGTACTCGGAGGCGAGGATTTGGCCCAGAGCTCCATCAGCAAAGCGTCTAATATGGGTGGCAAGGCCACCCAGTCGGTTCAGAAGATGGCCGGGACTTGGTCCTTGGATCCAGGAAGCGGAGGAGTGGCAGAATCAGCAGCAGGTCGGACCGGTGAAACATTAGAAGAGCCAGTGTACGCCTCGCGGAACCAGTCAGCTCGCGAGAGCTGGCGGCCCGTGGTCGGTGGCTGGCACACAATGGCACTGGCGGGAGGTACTGTGGAAGTGCTAGTTAATGGCCCTTTTGAAAAGGCCACGACTTAACAATAGGATGTAACATAGCAGCAGGAGCCAATTGAATATCACCAAACTTTTGAGAAGCTTCGCACCCTTTGTAATACTTGAAGCAATCATTAATCATCGTCGGCCAATAAAATCCATAACGTCGCAATAACCACTTCATTTTTGGAGCCGATTGATGAGTACCACAAATTCCTTCATGTATCTCTGCCAAAGAAACTCTCGTTTGATCCTCATCCAAGCACTTTAAAGAAACATCATCAATCGTTCGGCGATAAAGATCATCATCCCTCAACTCGTACTTAAAATCCATACGACGAACAGTCCCGTCCACCCTTTTACTAGGATAACGCAAATAATCAACAATGGGCTTCCTCCAGTCTTGATTTTCACCCGCACTAGATTTTCCATTAGTGGTCAAAGTAGTAAGTTCTAATTCGGCCTCTTCCATATTGGCAATACAAGACATCGGTTCTTGAGAAATATGAAACATGCCACGATCAACTTGATAACCAGATGCTTGTTGTGCCAATTTATTTGCTTTCCAATTGTCATGTCTAGGTATATGAGCAATACTAAAATGATCTAAAGTGGAAACTACATCTAGACATTTATCAAGATAAACATTGAGTGATTCATCAAAGCACTTAAATATTCCAGAAACTTGTTGTACCACTAATAATGAATCACCAAAAGCCTCAATATGTGTCGCACCTATATCAAGCAACATCTTTAAGCCGAATAACAATGCTTCATATTCGACCTGATTATTTGTGCAAAAGTATTCTAATCGGCATGAGGCCTCAAAAACTGCACCATGAGGAGATATATAAACAACATCAACAGCCTGACCATTTCTACAAACTGAACCATCAAAATATAATCTCCATGGTACTAACCAAACAAGGTTTATATCAATATCATGCTCACTATCAATCTGGTGTTCAACTATAAAATCAGCAACGATAACACCAATAACACCTTCCTCCGCCGCAATATAAAGCCTAAAGGGCTCTCCATGCTTAGGAGCTTTTAACACCAGAGGAGTGCATAAGTATTTCTTGATCATATCAAATGCTTCTTGTTGTTTTGCCCCCCAAGTAAAATCAACGTCATTGTTCAAACGAATTATAGTAGTAAATGCATCAACCTTCCCCGAAAAATTAGCAATGAATCTCCTCAAGTAATTAGTCTTGCCAAGGAATTTCTGCATATCTCTCTTGCACACCGGAGCTTCCACCTTTTGTATAGCTTCTATCTTCTTGGGATCAATCTCTATACCGTCCTCATGAATAATGAAACCCAAGAATTTGCCAGCCGATACACCAAAAGCACACTTCAATGGATTCATTTTTAGTCCATATTTCTTCATCCTCTCAAAATCTAAACGCAAATCGGCCAAATGAGATTCAAAAGCATCCGATTTGACAACAATATCATCAATATAGACCTCAAGTATAACACCAAGTAAATCATGGAATATTAAGTTCATGGCCCTTTCATACGTGGCACCGACATTCTTCAAACCAAAAGCCATTACCACGCATTCAAATAAACCAACGAAACCGGGGCACCGAAAAGCAGTTTGTAGATATCCTCTTCGGCCATAAAAATCTGATTATATCCCACATTACCATCGAGAAAGCTAATAACTTTATGTCCATAGGCTTCATTAATAAGCATATCGGCTATTGGCATAGGATACTCATCTTTGGGTGTAGCTCTATTCAAATCTCTGAAATCAATACATGCCCTCACCTTGTTGGACCCTTTCTTCTCCACGGGCACAATATTAGAAATCCATTCAGCATACCTGCAAGGTCTAATAAAATTATCTTTAAGCAATCGACCGATCTCTTCCTTGATGCGGTCATATATTTTAGGATTAAACTTTCTAGTCGTTTGCTTATAAGGACTACAGCAATTCTTTATAGGCATCAGATGCTCAACTAGCTCTCGGCTCAAACCCGACATCTCATGATATTCCCACGCAAAGCAACAAATGTATTCTTTCAATAGCTCGATTATTTTAACTTTACAATCGGCTTCCAGATTTTCGTTCACAAACGTTGGCCTCGGAATTGAACCATCTCCTATGTCAACCTCCTCTAATGGATCAGCCGACGCAAAGCCTTGTCCTAGCTTATCCATGTCTTCCAACTCTTCTATTGACTGAAATATATCGTTCCCATTGGACCGATATTCTTCAGGACATTTTTTCAACCATTCGGAGTTAGAATCCATTTAAATGCATCATGCCTTGGAGTCGGTTACCACCAACCGGATTTAGAGAGACGGGCACGAAACCATTGCTGTTCTTGCATTTTCTCCATTGCACGATATTCCTAAGTAATTCTTGCATGTTCTCCGTTGATGTTTATTGCTTTGGACAAGTAGTAGGTAGTAACTCCAAGAGGGAACGTTATGCTCGATTGTGGGTTCATGCCCCCTGATGACACGCTTGAGTGATAGAAACATGAGTCTAGGGGATGTGCTGTTGCCACAAGGGGGAAAACAACGGTGCTTGTAACCGCGGTTGAAAGGATTGTTTACTTTACGCAAAGTGCTTTTTAATGCAGTTGTCTGTTGCTTTGGGTGGGGCTCGCAACTTAATACCAACGATATGTTCTGGATAGATATCTCAAGGTGGATGATTAGTAGTAGATGCAGCTGGATTTCGGTCTACTTATTTTGGCGTACTGCCCGTGCTTTTGAGCCTCTTCCTTTCTTTTGTAGCATAGTTAGCATTGCGGTGCGTTTATAATCCTATCAATTGCCCATCTGTAATTTTTTTACCTCGCATAGCAGTTTTATCGTCTTTTGGGAGAGAGAGAGACATCACTAGTGAACATCACGGGACCCCGGTCCTTATTCTCATCACTGTTTACATGCTTATTTACTTTTCTGCTTTTACTTTCAGTTGCTATCATTATCATTATCCCTTGTGTGTTGATCTTTTGTAAACAACAAGACCGGAGAGATTGACCACCTCTCTGAACTTCGTTGTGAGCAAAGTTATTTGTGTCTGTGTGCAGGTCCAGGTTAAGAGAGCAAATATCTCAAATGGCGTGTTGCTCGCTTCACCACCTACTTATCATCTCCGGAGTCCTACTGGAGACAAACCTCGGTATCTTCACCGAGGGAAACTTGCCGCTATGCTGCATCTCACCTTCCACTTGGGGTAACCAACGAAGGACGAGAAGCAATTATCCTCTCTCGCATATCACCCACCGGATGTGTATTCGATGGCCGGCTTGGAGGTGTGTTTGTTCTAGCCTTATCATTTTCCGTCATATGCTCATAAACATTGTTAGTACCTTGCGAAACATAATATTGAATTTCGGCTATCTGCTCAGTGGAAAAACGACTTTTGCTGACAGCTGGTTGGTCGATGTCGATGTTCTGAGACACATATTCTGGATCTTTGATCAGCGCGATTACTCCTTACCGATCTTTCTTGAAACTTGCCAGGTACAATTACTCATCTGCCTCATCTCTCTTCCGCTGCAAAGCCTCAAACTCTTCCTTGCGCTGTTTCCTCCATGCCTCCAATCCTTGGCGTTGCTCTTCCGACAACTCCTCGAAAGTTGGCTTGATATGTTGTCGATGTTGATGCCGGCAGCGTCAGTCTTGGAATTGGCCATTGATGTCCAATTTTCAGATCAAAGATTCCCCGGCGGAGTCGCCAAAAAGTGTATTGACACACGAACACATCACGTGTACCCTCGACGCCGGGGGTGATGCACCGCAACTCACGTTGAAGGAGATCTGTCCGGTAGCGCGATACTCAAGACAACCGGCGGACGCTTTTGAGCGCCCGAAACCCCACACGCCCGGGAGGGACCCCGTCTGGACGCACGGAGGCTATGGGCTACCCTAGGTTGACCTTATCTCCACTAGAGCTCTCGCAGATAATTGCCCTGCAAGAACAAGAACAAACGAAGAACGAGATAGAAGATACGTGGAAAATTAGATGAAATTAGGGTTTAGATGTGCTTGCGATTGTGTGTTGTTCAATCGTCCGTCACCTCTCATCCATATATGAGGCGGCTGGACTTCCCTTTCAAGACACGGACTTGATTCCCGTCACAATGCCAAAAACTATAGCCAAACTCGGATTTTCCAAAATCTGCACGAATCTGCGCACAGACCGGTAGTATTGGTCGACCGATAGTGGATCGGTAGTGGACCGGTAGTACCGGTATATGAATTTTTACCGGAACAACCAGGGCTTTACGGCTCGGTTCCGGGCCTCAATAGAAGGTTTTTCGCGTACCGGGCGGTAGTACCGGTCTCCGGACAAGTAGTACCGGTATATATTATTTACTGGAACAACCGGCGTGATACCGACCATGTTCCGGGCTCTTGCAGAAGGTTTTTCGCATATCGTCCGGTAGTACCGGTTGTTCCGGCCGATAGTACCGGTCTCTCCTGCTGTGCTACATTGATTTGGCCATAACTTCTTCATACGAACTCGGATTTGGACGATTCAAGTGTCAAAATCGACCGGCTCAACGAGACGAAGCCAATTGAGGTATAAATTTCATTATGTGTGGCCATATTCAGGGCGCAATTAGCCAAATAGTGCACTGAATGCCATAGTCTTGTTGCCCGGAACATAGTTTTCGGTCTTGAAACAGACTCGGATGATGATGACTCGAACTACAAAGTTGTTCACATCGACAATACCTAACTTTTTTATGTAGAGCACTTCTTCATTTCAGGTCATCTTATATAGGTTTATTGTCGTGCCAAAAGTCAGTGTCAACAGATATATCAGGACGAGTCAAGGTTAAATACTAAAGTGCACCAACAATACTCCTTTAGTTAGTCGCATCTGCTGGCCCGAGAGCATCTCCATCTTCAAATGAAAGTTTTTCAGAAGTAGAGATGGGGGTATTAACAACTTTACAATTTTCCATACCTATTGATACGTCTCAAACGTATCTACTTTTCCAAACACTTTTGCTATTGTTTTGGCTTCATTCTTGCATGATTTGAACGAAACTAACTCGGACTGACGTTGTTTTCAGCAGAGCTAACAGTGCTGTTTTCTTTTGTGCAGGTTTCTGGATATTTAGGTACGCTGGAAAAATCCCAAAAAATATATAAAAAATCAGCGTTCCGGAAGCTTCCGCGAGTCCAAAGGGGGGCCACAGGGCGGCCAGGGGGCAGCTAGGAGGGTGCCTGGCGCGGCCCAGCCCCTGGCCGCGCCACCTGCCCTCCTGGCTAGGTCCCACACCCCTGGTGCCCTACTTTGGCCCTATTTATTCAGAAGTCGCTTTTCCAATCTACGTCGCGAAGCCGCCGCAACCCTCTGTTCTTCTCCGGGAGAGCTAATTTGGAGGCTTCTTCTGCCTCCAGTGAGGGGAAATCATCGCCATCATCATCGCCTCTCCATCACCCCTCCATGACTTCCTCTCTCATGTGTGAGTAATTCCCTGCTGTAGGCAAAGGGGTGGTAGGGATTGGATGAGTTAGATCGTGTAATAGTTCAATCAGATTGTTGGGGGCATGTTGCCTATCATCTACTTGGTGTTTATCATCTCTTTTACAACTTGTTGCTCTTAATTCTTGCCACTTTGGGCCCGAGTGCCATGATTTCAGATCTGATCACCCTTTTATTTCTTGAGTTTGTGGTGTTTTTGATCCTATCTATGAGTTGTATGCACCTATTATAGTCCGGAACCGGCGATCCCAATAGTGACAGCTTGGGACACCAAAGGGGATGGACTATAATTTGAGGATTTCGTGTATCCATGAAGTGTTAATGCTTTGTTCTGGTGCTCTTTGACAGGAGTACCTTAATCTCCCTAAGTTCCTTTTGGCCCCGTTTGTAGTGGGAGGATAGGAGAAAAGATGTTGTGCAAAGTTCTTATTGCAAGCACGTATAACTACCCTGGGATACACGCCTGATGTTTGATATTTTCCTAGATGATGCTTTCCTTTCTGTGAGCCTTGCCCGTGTTAGAATCTATTACATGGTTGTTCTCATCCAAGCAGCGCCCAACCATCCATCTCCCTAGCCTACAGTGTTTTCTTTCCTGTTGGTTACTAGTTGTTTACTTTTGCTGTTTCACCACCACCATCACCACCACTATCACCGTATCACAGTTGCTACTAATACCTTTGTGCAAGCAAGTGTTTATTTCAGGTGCGGTTGAATTGACAACTCAATTGTCAAAGCCTGTACGTATTCTTTGTGTCCCCAAGTGTCGAATCAATAAATTGGGTTATCTTGCCCGCGAAGACTATCTCGATCCCCTACAGTTGAGGGTTATCAAGTACTTTTTTCTGGCGCCGTTGCCGGGACCATAGCTTTATTTACAGGTCTACTTGAAGTATCCTACCTGCTGCACGCTATCCACTATGGGTAAGAAAGGAGACCCCAAGGTTCCGATCTTACCATCCCGTAAGAGAAGAGGTACTGCTCTTAACACTAGTGCTAAACTTGATTCACCTTCAGTTATGAGTCAGTTTGATTCACCTCAGTTACATGCTACTTCTGCTGAGTTTGGAAATATGTGAGATACTTTTGATGATGCTTCTACTACCTTTGAGACTACAGGTTCGCTTGGTTCTTTTATTGAAGAACAGATTGCTGCTGCTGCCCGATTCTCGGGTGTTGAAATTCCTGTTACCCAAACACCTATTGGAAAAATTCATAACTTTGCTGGCCTTAAGGAGAAACTTCTTGAGGATGATTATATTACGCTTGATGATGATTTTTGCAGGGAGCTTAATGAATGTGCTGATTCCGACCCTGCTACTGTAAAGAAGTTGATAGCAAAGCACTCCCTAAAGAACAAGTTTACTCCTGATCCTACTTTTTCTACGTCTCCTATATGCATCACTGATCCTGATTATGATTTCTCTGTTGATCTTTCACTTATATCCAAGTTGAAGTTGATCCCTTTTATGGCAGAGAAAAAGATGATGCTATCGAGCACCTGACCAAACTCACTGAGTTGGGTGGCTTGTTTACTACTGATGAAAGGATCCGGAACTTTTATGTGACCAAGCTTCTTCCTTTTTCCTTGAAAGGAGATGCTAGAGCATGGTACAATGCACTACCATGTGGTTCCATTCAAAGTCCTCAAGATTTGGCTATATCTTTCGTTGATAAGTATTTTCCTGCTCATATGCAACATGCTGCTTTGCAAAGAATTTATAACTTTAAACAGTTGCAGGATGAGCATCTCCCTAAAGCTTGGAGGAGATTTTTCAGTTTGCTGAAGGCTAGACCGGGACATGAGATCCCTAAGAATGAACTACTTGATATATTTTATGCTGGTCTAACCGATGGGTCTAAATCCTATCTAGATAGTTGTGCTGGTTGTGTTTTCTGGCAAAGAACACCGGACGATGCGGAAGAATTGATGGGCAAGATTGCCAAAAACCATGAAGATTGGTCCGTGCCTGAACCACCTCCACCACCAAAGAAGAGGCGCATGCTTGTCCTAAGCCCCGAAGATATGCAAGAAGCAAAGAAGTCTATAAAAGAGAAAGGAATTAAAGCTAAAGACGTGAAGAATCTACCCCCAATTGAGAAGCTGTGTGAGCCTACCACTCACCCACCTATGGTAGAGGTACACTCTCTTTTAGATTTCAATGCAAGTGACATCCCTAAAGGTAAACCTCCTGACCAATGTTTAGATGAGCTTGATAATTTTATTATGAAGCAGAGTCACTTCAATGAGAAGATACAAGGTCAGTTGCATGATAATACTCTTGTTATCAAAAGTTTGCTTGATGTTCTAGGTAGAACAGTTAATGATGTTAAATGTCTTGTGAAGCATTTTCATATGGTTCAAACTCAGCTTGAACAAATTTCTAATGTGCAAAAGGAGTTGCTTGCTAATAATGCCAAACATGACAATTTACAGGCTTATGGTATAAAGACCCGGGGTGGAACACACACCCAGGACCCTCTCTACCCAGAAGGGCATCCGAAGAGGATCGAGCAAGATTCTCAAGTGCAGGAAGAAGAAATTGTTAGCTCTCCAAAGAAGAAGAAGAAGAAGAAGAAGAAGAAAAAGAAACACAAGGAAGCTGACAATTCCAATGATCCAATAGAAGAAGAAGAACAAGTTGTTGATCCAAACAGCATATCTACCTCCGATGCTGAGACTGAAGACGGTGCTAAACCTGAAAAAGATGCTGAAAATAATGATCCACCCGAGGTTCGTGAAGAAGAAGCACCCGATAAGCGCAAGAAGCATACTAGAGAAGACTTTCTTGCAAGGAGACATGGGAAGGAACGAGAGCCATGGGTGCAAAAACCCATGCCTTTCCCAAGCAAGTCCGTCAAAACCAAGAAGAAGAGCACTACAACAAGTTTTGTGAGTGGATGAAACCTCTTTTTCTTCAAATCCCTTTGACTGATGCTATTAAGTTACGTCCTGACTCTAAATATATGAAAGATATTGTTACTAATAAAAGAAAAGTCCCTAATGAGGCAATATCTACTATGCTTGCTAACTACTCTTTCAGTGGCAAGATTCCTGAGAAGCTCGGTGACCCAGGTATACCCACCATTCCTTGCTCCATAAAAAATAATTATGTGAGAACTGCTTTATGTGATCTTGGTGCAGGAGTGAGTGTTATGCCCTTTTATCTCCACAAAAGACTTTGTTTAGAGAAATTAATTCCTACAGATATCTCTCTCCAGATGGCCGACAAGTCCACGGCCGTCCCGATTGGTATTTGTGAGGATGTTCCTGTTGAAGTTTCCAATTGCTATATACTTACTGATTTTGTTGTGCTTGACATGCCCGAGGATGGGAGCATGTCCATTATCCTTGGTAGACCTTTTCTTAACACCGCAGGTGCTGTTATTGATTGCAATAAAGGGAAGGTTACCTTCAACGTGAATGACAAAGAACATACGGTGTATTTTCCGAAGAAGATCGACAAAAGGCATGGCTGTGGCACCCCGGATCGGAGCAACCGGTTTAACTCACATTGCCAACCCAGAGATCAAGTCTTCTGGCAATGCACAACATATTGGTACAGATACAACCGCTTCATAATTATACAGGTACATAGGTTCGGGATTACAAACTGCTACGAGGCATGGCGGCACATCTCGTGCGGCAACACTATCAACATTATTTATGTCACAACTCGGAGCCTCAATACGATCGACGAAGGACTCTACGGCAGCGGAATAACGAAGTGACGGGACTCCACTCCATGGGGACACTGCTGGGACACGGCCTAGTTCGCGTAGTACAGCTCAGCCAACTCTTCAGGTGCGACACCTGCTGCATCTGGCATGACACGCCAGGTCAGTACATGGAATGTACTTGCAAGCTCATAACAGCCAAGTCATCAGGAGAAACAATAGCATGGCAAGGATGCAAACAATAACATGGCAAACATGACAAGAATAATAATACTCCCTTCGATCCATAATAAGTGTTGTTCATCTAGTACAAAGTTTGTACTAGCTTAGTACAAAATGAGCGACACTTATTATGGATCGGAGGAAGTACCATTTATCTTATAAACACCACATGATTCATGCATCTTACCTCCAAGTCGTCCTGACTCGGTAACCGGGTCATCTCTTGACCCACCATCATACGGGTCGCAGCTCGACCACTCAATGGGCTAGGTGTCCTCAGTTACCACCCAACCAATCACATCACCAAAGTTTCAGCATTAACATACACATTATTAAACAGATTAGTATTGACCATTGTGTGACCTAGTACGAACTGTGTCCCATGACCGAGGTCGTGGCTATTCGAATAGATTTTGACTCTGCAGAGTTTGTGCACTTTACCCACACTATGGAGTTCTTCCTCCATCCAGTACCCCGGTACTTGTCCCACAGGATCCTTGGAACTCGCACCGCAGGAGTGGACTAGGACTTCTCCAATGAAACCCGACTATCGCGTAACCTCCCTACGGACTCACCGACACACGGTCTTGGGTATCCCTGTGGTTAGGTGTCCACGTTACCACCAGAACCACTCGTCCACCTTGTGGCAAACTGTCCCAATGGGGACTCCCGGGTAAACACTATGGATGTCGAGATTATCACCACCTACCTGATCAGGGTAGCGTGTGTGCATAACCTCCCCTATTGGGTGATATCCGTAGAAGGCACTACGATAGCACGAGTCAAGGCCCGCCCATACAAGAAAATGTGGCTGCACGGATAAGCTCGGTTCGGTGGCACTTGGTCAACGATTATTATGTTCATTAGGTTCTGGTGAATAGCAATATGAAGGCATAGCAACATGGCATGAATATGATACTACTATCATGCATATGTAGCAACTAGCATGGCATATGAATAGAAGCATGATCATCACTAGCATGATTCCGGCATAGACATGGCAACAAAATAATCAAAGTGATAACATGTACTAGAGTGGCATGATAAAATCAGTAGGCATGGCATGTTAATATCAATCAACTTATTATGGTTATTTATTTTTATTAGCAAGCAATATAAAAGCAAGAAAGACCCAAGTTAAATGATTCAAATCAACACAAGGTAATTCAAGCTCCTCATGACCATATTGTTATGGCTTGCCTTGGTCAAGTGGAGTATCCTTGAACCCCTGGTCTCCTGCAAGCACTTGATCACCTTCTGAAAAGTAAAACAAGTGGCAAATAGAAATAAGTCCAAAGCACTCTTCTACTGTCCAGTGGACCTAAACAAAGAGCCAAGCTCCCAAACTTTTCCAACTTGAAGAGGAGCTAAAGAGAAAAATGTAGCAAAAAGAATCAACTCTTTTGGCCTTGTGGTTTAGGAGTAATTGATGGTCAAAGTTTGGTCAAAATTTACTTTTTAAATGAATTAAATCGATTTTTCAGAATTATCCAGAGGAGGCCACGTCGAAGGTGTACTCTGCTGAATACGCCTCCACTCGTACCGCTTCGGAACTGAGCGGAGTGGCTGACGGGTGGGGTCCTGTGGTCAGATTGAACTGGATCGGAAGGGAAACAGGGCTGCGGCTCCGGCGTCGGCGGCTAGCCGGCGAGGAGGCCATGCGGGTGAACGGGAGCTAGCGGAGGAGGTGCAGGGGATCATGGCGAGTATCCACGTACCGGAAGTCCTGCGAATGATGGCCGGACGACGTCGCAGCCTCTTCTCCAGCTACGGTGGCGGCGGAGCTGCGGTGTGATCTCCGACCAGGGGCCTCCCCGGCCGGCTTCCTCCTTGAATGTTCCCTCTATGAGTGGTGCGGGGGTGTGTGGTGGTGGCTGAGAGCAAGGGAGGGGCCAATTTATAGCAATGGAGCTGATTCCCCTCCGGGTGTCGCCGGACAGAAGGCGACAGGCGCCGTAGTTGCGTGTGGGTGAGCAGTGGAGGATCGGGTGAGCTCTAGGGGTTTCTAATGGTGGTGTAGCACGCGTGCGTGCGTGCCCAGGATATCTACAGAAGCGGGGCGACGGGACGGTTCAGGCGCGGTCGCGGCGGTGGATCTGCATCGACGGGAGGCGCGGCTTTGAGGGGGCACTGGTGCCTCGCGTGCTTGATAGAGGTAGGGGAGCGGGGGAGACGATGCGGGCAACGCGGAAGCATGCATGCCACTGTGGCCACCATGCGCGGGCTTCAGACAGACATCGGCGGCGACGTCAAGGGCTCCGGCGGGCGGTGCGGCTTTGGGAGAGGCCAGGTGGCGTGCGGAGGTGCCACGACCACTACGGACACGAAGGCACAACCACTGGCTCGAGGGGCGAGGCGGGTGCTCGACGGAGACATCTCGGCCGTGGCCAGAGCACGCCGATGGCCGCTAGTGGGCGTGCTCACCCTGTGCACGCGTGCACTGGGGGTAGCCACTGTGGCTTCAGCATGTCCCTGGCGTGTAGCCAGCGTCAAGGAGTGCAGGCAAGGTCTTGGGTAGCTTACAGGTGGGCTCCAGCACTTGGCAGCTCCAAAAATGGGTTTCTGCAGGAAAGTTCAAGATTTTCTCCAGGGAGTTTGGCTAAGTCTTTGGGGCTGAGAATTGGTGTGCCTGGGTTATCTAGGAAGGTGCTCATGTGGTAAAAATTTCATAGCAAATGGACCAGTACAAATGGTACTTGCTTCACAAAGTGCATTTCTGGACAGAAGTGTAAAAGAATTTTTTAGGAGAACTTTTGTACTAAACTTGCCCATGTTTTTGCATAGCATCATGAGGCATGGCTTCATTGTTTAGCACAAAAAGTTTCAGGTCAAAAGGAGGAGCAGAAGTGAGGCTAGCTTCAAAAGGGGGAGGGAAAAGGCCAATTTCCTTTAGTGAAAAAGGATTTTTATGAAGAATAAAAATTGGGCAAGGGCTAATATGATCAAAGCTTGATCATAGCCATGGGGGAGAAGGGTTTAGGGGTCACTTGGCCTAGGGGAAAAATTAGGCCCAAGTGATCAAGGCCATCTGAGTTGAGAAAATCCAGGCAAATAATTTCAAATCCCAGAAAATCAGCAAATAAAGTTGCAAATAAAAAGGGGCCAAAAACCAGGGTGTCACAAACCTAACCCCCTTAGGGTAAATCTCGTCCTCGAGATTTGGTTGCTCAGGGAATAGATACGGATATGCAGCCCTCAGAAACTCTTCCCTTTCCCAGGTGGCTTCTTCCTCGGTATGGCGCTCCCAGAGCACCTTGTAAAACCGTATTACCTTACTGCGGGTGGTCCTTTCCATTTCATAAAAAATCCTGACTGGTTTCTCCTCATATGTCAGATCCCGGCCAGCTCTAGCTCCTTCACATCCACTTGTTTGACCGGTGGCGAAACACACTTGCGTAGTTGCGATACATGGAATACGTCATGGACATCTGACATTTCCGGGGGTAATTCCAGTTGGTATGTTACCTTTCCCCGCTTAGCCATTATTGGGAATGGCCCGACATACCTTGGGGCAAGCTTTCCTCGGGTCTGTAATCTCCTTACTCCTTTCATTGGTGTTACTCGGAGATAGACGTATTCTCCAGGCTCAAAGTTCACCTCTCGATGCTTAGTGTCATAGTAACTCTTTTGTCGAGACTTGGCGGCTCTCAACCGGTCCTGAATTTCCTTGACTTGCTTTTCTGCTTCAAGCATTAAGTCGGTGCCAAAGAGGCGACTGTCCCCCGTCTGTGACCAGTTCAAGGGGGTGCGGCATTTCCACCCATATAACGCTTCAAAGGGTGACATCTTGACGCTGGCCTGATAACTGTTGTTGTATGAAAATTCTGCGTATGGTAGGCAGTCCTCCCACTTGGACGCGTAGGCTAGTACACATGCCCTGAGCATATCCTCCAATATCTGATTTACCCTCTCTATCTGGCCATCCGTTTAAGGATGGTACGCGGTGCTGTGCTTCAGTGCGGTCCCCAAGGCTTCGTGAAGTCGTAGCCAGAATGCAGACGTGAACACTGACCCTCTGTCTGAGGTGATGGTCTTCGGTATCCCATGGAGACTGACAATCCGGAACATGTATAACTCTGCCAGCTGATCGGCTCGGTAAGTGGTGGGATGAAGTGGGCCACTTTGGTGAGCATGTCCACAATTACCCATATGGACTCGTGACCCCGCGTGGTCCTTGGGAGCCCCACAATGAAATCCATGCATATGTTATTCCACTTCCATTGTGGGACTTGCAGGGGTTTGTCAGAACCCTCTGTTAGGTCATGTGCTAGGATCAAAGTAACCTTGCATCATGTCAAAAATTTCAAAAGAAATCCTTGAAATCAAAATTCAAAAGAAAATGGGAGAAGGAACCCCCCCAGATGAATTAATTCAAAAGGCCAGATAAAAATCTTCTCCAAAAATTCATGTTAGATTTTTGAAAAGTCTTATAAATGAGTGTGATCACATATCAAGTGATGTGGGAACCACCCCATGCTCATAGATTTTTCAAATATTGAAACAGTGCCTTGGAATTAAAGAAATACCCCTATTTGATTTAAAATTCAAATCAGTTGAATTTTAAAAATGTTGAAACTTTATAAGTGGCTAGTCTGTATTATTATGAGGCCATATAAAAAATTTCACAATTTAATAAAATGCCTAGCTATTTATTTTAGCTCAGCAAAACAAATGTCAGAAAAGAAAAACAGAAAAGGAAAAAGAAAGCAGAAAAACCTTACCAGACGCCCAGGCGAAGCCGGCCCACCCAGCCCAGCCGGCCCAAAAGGGCACAGGGGTCTTCTTCCCGCCCCGCGCCTCCAAGCTGCTCGGTGGAATGCCACCGAGCCAGCCGTGGACGCCACGTCGCCGCCGAGCAACTTCCAGGCCTCCCCGTGCCCTCTTCTCGCACCTGGAGACACCCTGGAGCACGCCACGTCCATTCCCCCCCTCCAGAGCTTCCTCCTCCTCCTCCCGTGCTCGTTTTCGTCGCCGCCCGAAGCTTCACCGGAGCGCACCGCCGTGGACGACGTGGCCACCATGACCTAGAGCTCAAGCCAGCAAGTCCTCCGTGTTCCTCGTCCTCGACTTCGTCTTCAAGCAGAAGCTGGAGCCCTAATTCCTCCCCGAGCCGACGCCATCGTCTTCAACCTCTCGCTGGACCCGCGAGCTCGCCGCCGTCGATTCGCCGCCGTTGAAGCCTCCCCGAGCTTGCTGTTGCTTCCGTTCGATTCGCGGTGAGCTACTGAGCGTTTCCCCTAAGCTTCCAGCACCCCGCAACCCCTCTATCCGTTTTCGCCATGGTTGCCGAAGCACGTCGCCGCCATGGACGACGATGAGGTCGCCCCTGTGCCCCATCATCGCGTCCAGCGCGCGCGTTTGACTCCCAGTGGCTCTAGCTTTCGAACGCACGCAAGATCAGCCCAAGCCGTGCACCCTAACCTCTTCCCCAACCTCGCCGTGGTTCTTTCGCCGCCAAGGACGTCGCCGTCGTCGCTCTCGACCTCCCCGTGACCCCCTGATGCTTCCTCTCGACGCGGACGACCTCCAGGAGCAAGCCGATGCTCTCTGTTTCCTCTCCCGTGGCCTCTAGCAGATTCCGGCAAGTTGCGGGCGTTAAGCCGCCGGTTGGTTAGCCAACCCCCCCCCCCCCCCCCCCGTTAATCACCCCTCTAATGACCCCCTGGGTCACTGACCAGTGGGCCAAGTGGCTTAATTAAGCCAGTGGATTATTTTAACCCAGCGGATTAATTAACCCAGTCACTGACACCCTGGACCCACATGTCGCCCCCCCTGACGTCAGCCTGGCGCATTAAATCTATTAAATGAATTTCCAGAAAATCAAATTGAATTAAAGAATTCCAGAAAATACCCCAAACTTTGGAAATTCATAGAAAATTCATATTAACTCCAAATTGGACAAATAATATATGAAAAATGATCAGGAGAAAATTATCTTTCCAAATATGCAACTTTCAACCATGTTTGAGTTGATCTTAAAATGGGACCAGTAGCATATGTCATTTGCTTTATTTGGAATTAATTCAAATTCAAACCAACTGCTTTTGCAACTTGGACCATGGAATTATGCTATATTTCAACCACACATCAGAGGCATATCTTATACAATTGAAGTTGAATCAAAATGAACAAACCATGTCACATGCAACTTGGTTAAGTTTGAATTCAAATGTGGAGTTTGAATTTGCAATTCAATTTGTAATATACTCCATTTAAATGGAATGCTCAACACATCAGTACCATGAACATCACCATTTCAATCTTATTCATGTGATTGTGCATTGTACATCATGTTGATCCTATGATTGTCATGTTCTGATAGAAGTGGAGCCGGAACCCGAGGTCACCCCCTTCGTTGAAGACCCAGAACCCGAACCTCGTCAGCAAGGCAAGCAAACCCCCATTGATCATGTCGATAAAATCCCACTTCCCTCTCATGTCTCGCTTATGCATTGTTTAGGATGATCACCATGATTCGTTTTTACCGCATAGATGAACCCATTCCTTTGCATGACCTATCATTTTGTCACAGTAGTAAGCAAACCACAATCCTAGCAAATGTAGGAGTTGGTTGATATCATGTGGCCCCTACAAATGTTATCGCTTATTGCCGACTTAGTATGATACCATGATGTTACTGTGATGTGAGTCGGGATGGTAGTGATCATGTTGATGTTGGTAGAAAAGTGTTGGTGAATCGACCCTAATACAAGGTGAACGATGAGAGGCTATGTAGGAGTACACGGTGGGTTGTCTCGTTGAACACCGCCCTAAGTCCGAGTTCTTGTGTGGTGATCCAAGATGAAGAGTACAACCACACATTGGGCTCACTGACCCCTCTCAACTTATTAACTCATCCCTTTCGATGTCCAGATGTCGCAATAGTTCGGAGTTCTGGTACGTCTGTGGCCTGGCTGCTAAGTGAGAGAACGGCTCACCCGAGACCGGCTTATGCACCACGCACACACCACTTGGGTCCACTTCGGTAAACCGGCCGGGTTCACGATTGTGGTAGCCAACCCAAGTAGGCGGCTTTCTCGGACTAGATCGGCTATGAGGTAACAGTTGTGGTGAGCATCCTCGCCGACACCCCTTGAATGGTGTCGAGATCAAAGGCGGTAAATGATGATCATGTGTGTGTAGCGGTACACCCTTGCAAGGTTAACAAAACTATTCGAATAGCCGCGTCCGCGGTTATGGACTGCTTGGAAAGCTTAGCTTGATTATTAGATAACTTGAACTGGATACTTCTAAAACACACCA
Organism: Bromus sterilis; assembly: GCA_950022295.1. Lineage (NCBI taxonomy): Eukaryota > Viridiplantae > Streptophyta > Magnoliopsida > Poales > Poaceae > Bromus > Bromus sterilis. Next base: position 397,007,466 of record OX465596.1, read on the forward strand.
AGATAAGTGTGAGTGCTATGGCATGCTTTCTCGTGGGGAAGTCGAGGAAGGCACCATTGTGGTGTAATTGGTTGGAGAAAGTAGTGGACTCGTGTACGCTTCTTACCTCAAGTATGGTACTCGTAGTTCAGGACTAGCCAAGTCAAAGCTGGCATTTCTGCAAGTGAAACCCCACCTCCCTTTACCTTGATACATGTGCATGAGTAGTATAGCTCCTATGTAAGTCTTGCTGAGTACGACTTTGTACTCACGTTTGCTTAATCTATGTTTTAGATGATACCACCGACCCCGAAGGTGGCTTCTTCATCGAGCTTTACGACTGAAGAGCAACTAGTCTAGTCCCAGTCAGACGACTGGTTCCCTCGTGGAGGGCTTGTGTTTAAATAAGGCTTCTTAAGCCATTTGTTAAACTTGTCTGTACTCAGACATAATTTGCTTCCGCCTGTGTTGTAATGTTGGATCACATGTTTGTGATCTCTGTGTGCACTCTATAAGAGTTATAAATAAAAATGTATACTTTGTAGAGAATTGCAATGGTACCTGCTGTTCATACAAGGCATGTGTGTTGCGTGTATGTTTATAACATGCATTTCTTTGTATGGGTTTTCGAGACCTTAGTTGTGTTCTGGCTGGCGGTCTTTCATACACCAAGTGGCCCTTAGATGTGCGCAGCTTGGGGCATCGTGCGATTGCTCGAGACTCCGTCTCGTGCACACTTTGTGGTATGATCGAGCCCGCCCTAGACCCCGACTAAGTGATCGGGCTGGAGTAATTCTATGTAAGAGTTATGAGATAGTCGTTAGTATGGTTGAGGCGACTTGTCTTTGAATATGGGAGTTCACCACCCATATCATTAGGCTTGTGTGCGGACGATGAGGACCCATCCCAGTTGATCATCCGGCCTGGATGGGATGCCCCTCACGTACGATGCTTCCCGAGAACGTTCTGTGCTTGGCCTTGTCTGCTTAGACAAGTGGGTATGGATCTCGGCTCTCCATATGACTATGTCTTAGCTGTATTTGCATACGCTAACCCCGGGTCCCGACAGGGTTGCAGTAATCCAGCTGGCTTTTGATGCTCGGCCTTGACTCGGTTGCAAATGTCACAGCACGCCACATAGTACGCAATATCATTGCGCATTCCGGGCCACCAAAATGTGGTCTTCAAATCCCGGTACATCTTGGTGCTTCCGGGGTGGATAGAATATGCGGACTCATGTGCTTCTCGCAGTATCTGCTGTCTCAAAATAGCCTGGTTCAGCACACATATCCGGTTTTCGAACCATAGCACACCTTGGGCATCCAGGTGAAAGGATTCGGCCTTGCCACGCGGAATCCGGTCCTTGATTTCTTGAATTTCCGGATCTTGAGTTTGTGGTCCCTTAATTTCCTCCACCAGGGTTGGGGTGATTTCCAATGTCTTCCTGGTCATTGAGTCACACAACACTAGGTTGAGTTGAGTGACTTCCTCCCGTAGCTGAGGGTGGAGCCTTTCCCAGAGTGCATTCACTAAACTCGGTTTGCGGCTAAGTGCATCGGCGACCACGTTAGCCTTCCCGGGGTGATAATTTATCCCGAGATCGTAATACTTGACCAACTCGAGCCACCTTCTCCGCCTGAGGTTGAGGTCCGGCTGCGTGAAGATGTACTTGAGACTTTTATGATCGGTGTACACCTCACACCGTTGCCCGATGAGGTAATGCCTCCACAATTTCAATGCGTGTACCACAACAGCCAGTTCCAGGTCATGCGTGGGGTAGTTAACTTCATGTTGGCGTAGCTGCCTGGAGGCGTACGCTACAACCTTTCCTTCTTGCATTAGCACGCAGCCAAGGCCATGCTTGGAGGCATCGCAATATATATCAAATACCTTGTGGATGTCTGGCAGAGTCAAGACAGGGGCTGAGGTTAGCTTGGTCTTTAGTTGCTCGAAGCTTTCATCGCACTCCTTGGTCCAGACAAATCTTTGGTTCTTCTTCAACAACTCGGTCATTGGCTTGGCTACCTTGGAGAACCCTTCAATGAATCGGCGGTAATAACCCGCCAATCCCAAGAAACTTCGGACTTCCGTCACGGTGGTTGGTGGCTTCCAATTCAACACATCGGTCACCTTGCTGGGGTCTACGGCTACTCCTTGAGCTGTCAGGATGTGCCCCAGAAATGCCACCTCCTTTAACCAAAACTCGCACTTGCTGAATTTGGCATAAAAGGCGGTGAGCTCGCAGTCGTTCCAGCACTGTGCGGAGATTTTGCTTATGCTCTTCTTCACTTTTGGAGTATATGAGTATATCATCGATGAATACCACCACAAACTTGTCCAGGAAGTCCATGAAGACCTTGTTCATCATGCCCATGAAATAGGCTGGAGCATTCGTTAAGCCAAAGGACATGACCGTGAATTCATATAGGCCATATCTGGTGGTGAAGGCTGTCTTGGGAATGTCTTCCTTTCTGATCTTCAATTGGTAATAGCCCGTGCGAGGATCTATCTTAGAGAATACCCGGGCACCTTTTAGTTGGTCGAACAAGTCATCAATGCGGGGCAGTGGATACTTGTTCTTGATGGTGACTTCATTCAGGGGGGCGGTAGTCCACACACATCCGCAAGGTGCCATCTTTCTTCTTGACAAATAATACCGGTGATCCCCAAGGTGAGGTGTTGGGGAGAATGTACCCCTTCTGCAACAATTCATCCAGCTGCTTCTTCAGTTCCACCAGTTCGGTGGAAGGCATCCGGTAGTACTTCTTGTATATAGGGTAAGTACCGGGGACAAGCTCGATGGCAAACTCCAGCTCCCTGTATGGCGGCATACCCGGCAATTCTTCTAGGAACACATCTGGAAACTCTCTGACAACAGGGATTTTGTCCATTTTCGAGGTGGTGATCTGGCATACCGTTGCTTCCTTCTTGCGTGGCATACCAACAGTTGTGAATTGGGTTGCCTTTCCGTCTAGGTTGACATGTTCCAGTATCCGGGTCTTGAAGGCAAGGTGAACCTCATGGGTGGTAAGCCAATCCACTCCAAGGATTGCATCCAGTCCCTTGGATTCCAACACCATGAGAGAGGTAGGGAACTTCACTCCATATATTTCAATGGTCAGGTTCTTGCATATACTGTCTGCTTTGAGCACACCTCCAGGGGTTTTGACCACCACGATTGTGTCCAAAATATCAATAGGAAAATTGTTTTGGGTGGCGAAACTCCGCGATATAAACGAATCGGTAGCCCCGGAATCAAATAATATAGCTACGGGTATGTTATTAATAGGAAACATACCGATGAACACGTCGGGGGATCCACGGGCTTCTTCGGCCGAGACGTGGTTGACTCGAGCCTGGCGATAGTTGTCCTGCCCCCGAATGTTGTTGACTTGAGGTGCTGGGTTCCCCGGCTTGCTCTGGCATTGTCTGGCAAAATGTCCTTGTTTCCCGTAATTGAAGCAGGCGCCTCTACGAAGGTAGTCTTCCCTTGCTTGGGGGTTGAGGTTAGACTTCTCTTGGGTGGCCAGCTTGTCGGTCGCGAAGCCGCCGTGGTTCCAGGCGGGCTTGGAATTGGCTTGAGCCGGCTGGGGAACGGGCTGTACCATACGGGGCTTCTGGGCCTGTGGCTCGTACGGGATCTTCTTGGCTTCATACTTGCGCTTGCGGTCTTCATAACTTCCCTTGAGTTCGGCGACCAACTTGTATTCGCGTTCTGCTATGAGTGCCTTATTGACGAGTGTCTGGAAGTCTGGGAAGTCCAGCATGCTGAGCTGACAACGGAGAGTGGGGCTAAGACCACCAAGGAAGCGGTCCACCTTTCTCTCTTCAGTGGCCACATCATGAACCGAGTATCTTGCCAGGTGATTGAACTTGTTCAAGTATTCAGTCACAGTCATGCTGCCTTGGACAAGAGCGAGAAATTCCCTCTGCTTGGTCTTCAGCACTCCGGTGGGAATATGATAAGTACGGAACTTTTCCTTGAACTTCTCCCAAGTGATATCTTCCCTCGCAGGCCATACGGCCTTGGTATTGTCCCACCAAATTGCGGCATAGCCTTCAAGGTAATGGGTGGCAAAATGAACATTATCCACCTCATCACAGTGAGCGATCTCCAGTTTCTTTTCCATAGTTCTCAGCCAGTCATCTGCCTCAATGGGATCTGTTGCTTGATCAAAGCTTGGCGGTCGGGTGCGCTGAAAGTCAGACAGCTTGGAACGTGATCCTTGATTCTGATTCTGTCCCACAATGTTCTGCATACCTCGCAGTAACTCCATGAGTTCCTGGTTTCTTCTTTCCTCAAACATCCTGATGACCTGATCTGTGGTAGGTGCATGTGGTGGAGGAGGTGGTGGACGTTCGGGTGACAGTCCAGCTTGTCTGGCGGATCGACGACGGGGGGTGTCGTCATCACCAGAGTGGTTGCACTCACCTCGCCTCATCCTATATCCGTTCCAAAATAGATCACCAAAATCATGAGAAACCACAAAGAGGGAAATAGGCAAAGTGACGTCAAGGCGGAGGAAACTCGAAACTCCAAGAGGTGGTGGTTAGTGATCATCCGAACCCCTTGATAAAATGGCAATTAAACAAGCGGCCACCAGAGCGGTCTTGACAACTCAGATCTGGGGTGTTGCCGGGGTAGCTCACCACTTTCTCAAGACGGCCGCAACACAGCTCAGAACTTGGAGCAGGGTGATTAAGAAGAAAGCAGAGGTCCCCTAATACGGCCGAGAAAACAGCTCGGAACATAGGGTCTCTACTGCGAAAAGAAACTCAACGACTGCCTGAGACGGCCGGAAAGCAGCTCAGAACACAAGCCAGTCGTTGGAAGAGAAGGAAAAACAAGGAGGCATCCACCCCGGACGGCCGACCAAGAATCAGCATAGAACCAGGCGTGGTGCCTTCTTAGAAAAAGCAAGCAAGGGTCCGTCTGAGTCACCTACACCAAAACAGGAATATGAGAACGTCATCAACAAAAATCCGAACGAAAGGGCGAAGAAACCTCATAATTATACATAGCATCATGACCTCATACATAACAACTAGCATGGATAGCATAACGAGTACTGCTCAAATGGCAGTTGACAACATGCATAGCATAACGGTAGAAGCGATCATACTACTCGACCTCGTCCTAGTCGTGAGGGAGCGGGCACTGGCAGTCAGCGGAACCATCGGAACTATCCTCGGACTCAGAACTGGCAACATGGATAGCGCTGCGGGTGGGGGTGTCAAGGAGGCGACGCTGACGGGAGGGCTCTCCCTCAGGAGGAGGAGGGGAGTGTGTTGTCTAAGCATAGGAGCAGCAGGGGTAGTAGTCAACGCGGCCCACTCCTCTGGGGTCTCGCGCCGAATGGCTATCGGAACAGCTGGGGTTGGTGGGGTGGGTATAGGTGGAATAGATGGAGCTGACACCGGAGTATAGGTGGGAGGCGGTGGAGGGGGTGACTGAATACTACTGATAGAAGCGAGTACCTCCCGGGAACGAGCCAACTCCTCGGCAAGACTAATGACCAGCTCGTACTGAGCGACCATGTAGCAAGCGAGGTGCACGGCCGTCCGGTCGCACTCCCAGTCTGGTGGGAAAAGGATCTTCCCGGAGGGAGACAAAGTGGGGTAGTGAGAAAGACCTGGGTGAAGCTGCATCCCGACTTCATGGTGACGCAGGTCAACAAGAGCCTCAAGTGAAGCATAGAGAATAGTCTTCTCTGGGGTGGAAGCGGGTCCTCCCTTCGCGGAACGCGAAAGGCTGCCGTACGTGGAGCTCGAGAACAAGAACACCTCAGCGCGGTACTCGTGCACGTAGTCAGCCAGCTTCTCGCAGTACACCTGGAACACCGCGTCTTCTCCCTGCGGATACAGACGGAGCGAAACTCGGCAGAGGAGCGAAGGAAAGCCTGTCGGTGACGCCTCGTACTCAAAGGGGTATGGAACGGGTGCCATCTACACTCACAGGGTTAGCCATTAGCAAAAATAAATGCATCTACATGCCATGCATCAACCAATGCATCACTCAAGGTGCACAGATCAAGCAAGACTCTAGGCTAACGTTCCTCTAGCGCGCGGCCTAACTAGCATGTCCTACAGTCAGCGCGGATCTGATACCAATCGTTGTGGCACCCCGACTCGGAGCAACCGGTTTACCTCACATTGCCAGCCCAGAGATCAAGTCTTCTGGCAATGCACAACATATTGGTACAAATACAACCGCTTCATAATTATACAGGTACATAGGTTCGGGATTACAAACTGCTACGAGGCATGGCGGCACATCTCGTGCGGCAACACTATCAACATTATTTATGTCACAACTCGGGGCCTCAATACGATCGATGAAGGACTCTACGGCAGCGGAATAACGAAGTGACGGGACTCCACTCCACGGGGACACTGCTGGGACACGGCCTAGTTCGCGTAGTACAGCTCATCCAACTCTTCAGGTGCGACAACTCCTGCATCTGGCATGACACGCCAGGTCAGTACATGGAATGTACTTGCAAGCTCATAACAGCCAAGTCATCAGGAGAAACAATAGCATGGCAAGGATGCAAACAATAACATGGCAAACATGACAAGAAAAATAATACCATTTATCTTATAAACACCACATGATTCATGCAGCTTACCTCCGAGTCGTCCTGACTCGCTAACCGGGTCATCTCTTGACCCACCATCATACGGGTCGCAGCTCGACCACTCAACGGGCTAGGTGTCCTCAGTTACCACCAAACCAATCACATCACCAAAGTTTCAGCATTAACATACACATTATTAAACAGATTAGTGTTGACCATTGTGTGACCTAGTATGAACTGTGTCCCATGATCGAGGACGCGGCTATACGAATAGATTTTGACTCTGCAGAGTTTGTGTACTTTACCCACACTATGGAGTTCTTCCTCCATCCAGTACCCCGGTACTTGTCCCACAGGATCCTTGGAACTCGCACCGCAGGAGTGGACTAGGACTTCTCCACCGAAACCCGCCTACCGCGTAACCTCCCTATGGACTCACCGACACACGGTCTTGGGTATCCCTGTGGTTAGGTGTCCACGTTACCACCAGAACCACTCGGCCACCTTGTGGCAAACTGTCCCAACGGGGACTCCGGGGTAAACATTATGGATGTCGAGATTATCACCACCTACCTGATCAGGGTAGCGTGTGTGCATAACGTCCCCTATTGGGTGATATCCGTAGAAGGCACTACGATAGCACGAGTCAAGGCCCGCCCATACAAGCAAATGTGGCTGCACGGATAAGCTCGGTTCGGTGGAACTTGGTCAACGATTATTATGTTCATTAGGTTCTGGTGAATAGCAATATGAAGGCATAGCAACATGGCATGAATATGATACTACTATCATGCATATGCAGCAACTAGCATGGCATATGAATAGAAGCATGATCATCACTAGCATGATTCCAGCATAGACATGGCAACAAAATAATCAAAGTGATAACATGTACTAGAGTGGCAAGCAATATAAAAGCAAGAAGGACCCCAAGTTAAATGATTCAAATCAACACAAGGTAATTCAAGCTCCTCATGACCAGATTTTTATGGCTTGCCTTGGTCAAGTGGAGTATCCTTGAACTCCTGGTCTCCTGCAAGCACTTGATCACCTTCTGAAAAGTAAAACAAGTGGCAAATAGAAATAAGTCCAAAGCACTCTTCTACTGTCCAGTGGACCTAAACAGAGAGCCAAGCTCCCAAACTTTTCCAACTTGAAGAGGAGCTCAAGAGAAAAATGTAGCAAAAAGAATCAACTCATTTGGCCTTGTGGTTTAGGAGTAATTGATGGTCAAAGTTTGGTCAAAATTTACTTTTTAAATGAATTAAATCGATTTTTCAGAATTATCCAGAGGAGGCCACGTCGAAGGCGTACTCTGATGAATACGCCTCCACTCGTACCTCTTCGGAACTGAGCGGAGTGGCTGACGGGTGGGCTCCCGTGGTCAGATTGAACTGGATCGGGAGGGAAACAGAGTTGCGGCTCCGGCGCCGGCGGCTCCGGCGCCGGCGGCTCGCCGGCGAGGAGGCCGTGCGGGTGAACGGGAGCTAGCAGAGGAGGTGCAGGGGATCATGGCGAGTATCCACGTACCGGAATTCCTGCGAATGATGGCCGGACGACGTCGCTAGGCTCTTCTCCAGCTACGGTGGCGGCGGCGCTGCGGTGTGATCTCCGACCAGGGGCCTCCCCGGCCGGCTTCCTCCTTGAATGTGCCCTCTATGAGTGGTGCGGAGGTGTGTGGTGGTGGCTGAGAGCAAGGGAGGGGACAATTTATAGCAATGGAGCTGATTCCCCTCCGGGTGTCGCCGGACAGAAGGAGACGGGCGCCGTACTCGCGTGCTGGTGAGTAGTGGAGGCTCAGGTGAGCTCTAGGGGTTTCTAATGGTGGTGTAGCACGCGTGCGTGCGTGCCCAGGGTCTCTGCAGCAGCGGGGCGACGGGGCGATTCAGGCGCGGCCGCGGCGGTGGCTCTGCATCGACGGGTGGTGCGTCTTTGAGGGGGCACTGGTGCCTCGCGTGCTTGATAGAGGTAGGGGACGCGGGGGAGACGACGCGGGCAACGCGGAAGCGTGCGTGCCACTGTGGCCACCACGCGCGGGCTTCAGACAGACAGCGGCGGCGACGTCGAGGGCTCCGGCGGGCGGCGCGGCTTTGGGAGAGGCCAGGTCACGTGCGGAGGTGCCACGGCCACTACGGACACGAAGGCACAACCACTGGCTCGAGGGGCGAGGCGGGTGCTCGATGGCGACAGCTCGGCCATGGCCAGAGCACGCCGATGGCCGCCAGTGCGCGTGCTCACCCTGTGCACGCGTGCACTGGGGGCAGCCACTGTGGCTTCAGCATGTCCCTGGCGTGTAGCCAGCGTCAAGGAGTGCAGGCAAGGTCTTGGGTAGCTTACAGGTGGGCTCCAGCACTTGGCAGCTCCAAAAATGGGTTTCTGCAGGAAAGTTCAAGATTTTCTCGAGGGAGTTTGGCTAAGTCTTTGGGGCTGAAAATTGGTGTGCCTGGTTTATCTAGGAAGGTGCTCATGTGGTAAAAATTTCAGAGCAAATGGACTAGTAAAAATGGTACTTGCTTCACAAAGTGCATTTTTGGACAGAAGTGTAAAAGAATTTTTTAGGAGAACTTTTGTACCAAACTTGCCCATGTTTTTGCATAGCATCATGAGGCATGGCTTCATTGTTTAGCACAAAAAGTTTCAGGTCAAAAAGAGGAGCAGAAGTGAGGCTAGCTGAAAAAGGGGGAGGGAAAAGGCCAATTTCCTTTAGTGAAAAAGGATTTTTATGCAGAATAAAAATAGGGCAAGAGCTAATATGATCAAAGCTTGATAATAGCCATGGGGGAGAAGGTTTTAGGGGTCACTTGTCCTAGGGGAAAAATTAGGCCCAAGTGATCAAGGCCATCTGAGTTGAGAAAGTCGAGGAAAATAATTTCAAATCCCAGAAAATCAGCAAATAAAGTTGCAAATAAAATGGGGCCAAAAACCAGGGTGTCACAATGGCCTTAACTCCATTGAGAATATCGAGACCGTGAAGATTGGAGAATGGGATTGTCCACTACATGTATACCATAAATACAAGACAATTATGGTGGGGACAATGTCCATTAAAGTGAGAGTGCAATGATCACTTCATAAGAGGCGAGATTTTCCGCGCTATATACCACAGGTTTGTTGGTAAGACTTGATCAACCTTGCTAACTAGCATGTTTTATATAGGTGAAAAGTTGAGCTTGTTATGTTTTCATTTCCTTTAGCTTTTATTCTCCTTGCTATACCCAAATTTTTGAGTTTAAAGCTTCACTTGTTCTAACTTTTGTCTCAAGTTCACGAAAGTTTTTGCAGCTTTTTGAACTTTGAAAAATTCTCTACAGTGAAGTTGCTTAAATCTTCGTTTTTGTGAATTGTTAAAATTTTCAGAAATGGAGAGGCTAGGAAAGTGGCTTGGGAAGAAGAAACCCGAGCGCTCTAGCCGGGTTACGCGTTCCGCAGCTTCACCTTCGACCACGAGGGTGAGCTACAATGAAGATATCGTACCCATAGAGATGTTGGACGCGTCACACGCAAAAGCCATGGCATTTCCATGCGAAGATTTCATGGAGGATGCCGGCATACAAGAAGAGTTCTATGCTCTGTGTGCCAATGCAGGTTTGACACGGCTTGTTACGAGCCGTGTACCACAGTACGAGACACTCACCGCTATTTTTGTTAACAGTTTTCTATTCTGACAATGATACTGTGGTGTTTCGACTTTATGAAAGATTGCTGACCATGCCTATGAGTACATTTTGTGAAGCATTAGGTTTGCCAGGCTTGGTCGAGAAGAAGAAGAGGAAAAAATGTCCAAACTTTTGCACTCAACACCCTCCTCGACTCGTTCTGTAACACTGAAGTGAGGGCATCCAACCGTCATAAGATTTCCAACATTATGTTCCCTCACCTAAGGTATTTCGCCTATTATATTGCTAGAGGAGTGTTGGCTCGAGACAACACGAGCAACACTTCTACGCCTGATACTGCTATCATGGCGAATGACCTCTCAGGGAAGCACGAGTATCATGTGGGTTCGCTTATTGCGAAACTCCTTGCTACTAATAGTAACAAGGGGGACCTCTTTGGTGGCGTCTATGCCACACTTCTTTTGCAGTTTCTCCAAGGAGAACCGCGCCCAGATGATATAGTATTTCCTTTTGTTAGCCTTGACTTGGCTGCCATGAAGAGGCATTTCTTTGTTACTAAGACCTCTGACCGCTACACACTTAATTATATTTTGCGGTTTAAAGATGGTGTGGCACGCACTGTCCGTCTACCTGCACCACTTGTGTTTGATTTTTCTTGCAGGAACGGATTTCGTTTTTCAGTGGCCGAGTTTGATGAGATCACGGGGAGATACCAGTTTCACGACCCCACGGAGGGGGTCGAGCCAGACGAGGATGAGCACGTCGTGTATCCGCCCGTTCAGGAGGAGACCGTCACCCCCTGGGTGAAGGGTCTTCCTCTGGATGGGGGGCGGGACCTTCCTCTTCCACGTGGGCAGATCCGAGGACTTCAGTGTTGTCACAACCCCAAGTTAGGTAAGTGCTAGGGTTTGTTGTGCCCTTTGCATCATGCAAAAATTAAAAAGAAATCCAAATAGGGAAAAAGAAAAGCCCTGAGAAATTAAATCAAATGGCGAGATAAAAATCTTTTTCCAATAATCATTTGAACATTTGGAAAATTCCTATAAATGATGGTGATCATTTCAAAAGTGGTTTGGGTTCATTCCCATGCCCATGGAATTTTCTAAAATTCAAAATGTGCCCTGGAAATTAAATTTGACCCCTATTTGAATTGAAATTCAAATTAATTGAATTTCAAAAATGCCCAAAAGTTATAAGTGGCTAGCTACTTATATCCTAAGCCCACATAAAAGTTTTGGGTATTTTATAAAATGCTCTACTATTTTTTTTCAGAGCAAAACACAAGCCAGAAAAAGAAAAATAGAGAGAAAACAAAAAGAAAAGAAAAAGAGCCCACTCACCTGGGCCCAGTGGCCATTTCGGCCCAGCCCAAAAGGGCAGACCCGTCTTCTTCCCAGGACAGCCAGGCAGGATGGTCGCCGGCGGGCACCGCATGGCCGCCAGGCAGATACCTGGCTGCCCCCCTCACTCAAACCAGCGACGTGGAGACCCTAGAGGATCCCCAAGACCGTTTCCCCTCTCTCTGGTCGCCTGCACCTCCTCCTCGTCGAGATCCCTTCGCACCCGAGCTCCCGACTTCACCGCTGTTGTCTGTCTGCGTGGCCACCGTGCCCCTCGAGCTTCGACACCTTGTCCCCGAGGTAGCCTTCGTCAAGCTACAGCGCCACCCGAGCTCAAGCTGCACCGGAGACGCCGACAACTTCAAGGATTTGCCGCGGCCACCAGGAACTACGGCGAGAAATTGCTCCGCCGGCACGCCATCTTCATCCCCTCCGAGCTTCTCAGCACGCTCCTGGTGAGCCCCTCTAGCTTCTGCACCATCTCCCGCGTCTGTCCGTGGCTCCGTTCGCTGTTTTCATCGAGGCCAGTGGCCAGCACGCCGCGACTGTCGCCATAGCCGCGCCCCGAGAGCTCCATCTTGATGCCCTCCTACTCCATCGCATGCGGAAGCCCGCGAGGAGCACGTCCATATCCTCCAACCCCCACCCCGTGCAAAAAAGAGCAACTCCGGCGAAGCTCCGGCCGCACTCCGGCGACCCCCGCCATTAGAGCCCCCTAACCCCTCCACTAATTACCCCCTAATAGTGGCTGCCAGGTGGGGCCAGCCCCCCTTAACCACTTTTTAAATTTAATCTAAACAGAAATTAACAGTGGGCCACTGACAGGATGGACCCATAAGCCAGACCCCTTGCTGATGTCATGCTGAAGTCATGATGATGCAATAAAAGAATTTCTAGATTAAAAGAATTCCAGAGAAATTACAGAAATATCAGAAAATAGCTGAAACTTCTAAAATTCATAGAATATTCATTTTAACTCCAAATTAAACATATAATATATGAAAAATTATCATAAAAATGCAAGGATTAAGAATATGCAATTTGTTTTTATGTTTGACCATTTAAAAATGGGTGAACAGTAGCAAACATGCATATGGACTCATTTGAATTTGAATTTGAAGTTTGAATTTGCATTTCAAAAGCAATACACTTCAATTAAATTGAATTTGCCACAAACCAGTACCCTTTACATCATGTCACAACTTATCATGTGCTTGTGCATTTACTTTCGATGTTGCCCCCCCCCCTTTGTTGATGATTGCTCCGGTAACAATGCCTCTGAGACGGTGATCACCCCCGAAGAAGAAGAAGATCGGTAAACCCCGTGTATCTTCAGCAAGGCAAGCAAACCCCATTGATCATGTCTATAAAATCCTACTTCCCTCTCAGTCTCGCTTATGCATGTTTAGGAGATCACCGAGACACGTTCTTTCGCATAGTTGAACCCATTCCGATGCATGACCTATCATTTTGTCACCGTATTAAGGCAACCACAATCCTAGCAGATATAGGGGTTGAATGATGAGCACGTGGCCCCTGCAACTGTTACTTCTTATTGTTGCTTAGTGGTACAATGAGGTTACTTTTATTGTGAGTCGGGATGATGGTGAAACTGGTGTTGATGAAAGTGAAACTGTGTGGGTGAATCTACCCTAATACAAGGTGAACGATGAGAGGCTGTGTAGGAGTACACAATGGGTTGTCTCGTTGAACACTGCCCTAGGCCCTGAGTTCCTGTTTTGTGATCCAAGACAAAGAGTATGACCACATGTAGGGTTTTATGGGGACCCCGTTTGGCCTCTTTACGTACCCGATCCAGTCCAGGAGTCACATTAGATTCGGGCTTTCCATTTGGCATGTGCATAGAAAAAGAATGAAGAAAAGGTTGCATCATATAGATATGTGGGTGGACCTGTGAGGCAGTGAAACCATCTGGCAGAGGTGGCGTCTCGGTCCCTTGCATTATCTGAGTCCGTTTCGTGGAACCGGCCGGACTCTCGAGCGGTGCCAAACTCAGGTAGTCTACTCCTGGATTAGAGAAGGTGATGTGAGGGTAGTGCCTTGGTTTCATCCACGTCCGACACCCGCTTGAAGGGTGACGAGAACGAGGCGATAAGTGATGACACGCGTGTGAAGATGTACACCCCTGCAGGGTTAATGAACTATTCGAATAGCCATGTCCGCGGTTATGGACTACTTGGAGACCTTTACTTGATCATAGATAACTTGAATGGATACTTATAAAACTCGCAAGATAAGTGTGAGTGCTATGGCGTGCTTCCTCGTGGGGAAGTCGAGGAAGTATCCATAGTGATGTATTGGTTGGAGACTTGGTAGTGGACTCGTGTACGCTTCTTACCTCAAGTCTGGTACTCGTAGTACAGGACTAGCCAAGTCAAAGCTGGCACTTCTGCATGTTGAACCCCACCTCCTTTACCTTGAAACTTGAGCATGAGTAGTGTAGTTCTGATGTAAGTCTTGCTGAGTACGACTTTGTACTCACGTTTGCTTATTCTATGTTTAAATGAGAACCCGGACCCCGATGGAGTCACCTTCGTGAAGCTCGACGTTGACCTTGGTAGTATAGTTCCAGACAGCAGTCTGGTCCCTCGTGGAAGGGCATGTATGTTTACAAGGCTTCTCTAAGCCCTTTGTTAAACTTGTCTGTACTTAGACCTAATTTGCTTCCGTTGTATGATGTAATGATGATCACAGACATGTGATCTTTGTATGCTCTATGTGTAAGTCAATAAAGATACACTTTGTAGAGTTATGTGATGATACCTGCTGTTCATACTAGGCATGTGTGCTGCATGTGTGTTTATAACATGCATGTCTTAGTATGGGTTTTCGAGACCTTAGTTGTGATCTGGCTGGCGGTCTTTTATACACCAAGTGGCCCTCAGATGTGCGCAGCTTGGGGCATCGCGATGCGATTGCTCGTGACTCTGTCACGTGGCACACTTTGTTGTATGATCGAGCCCGCCCTAGACCCCGACTAAGTGATCAGGCTGGAGTATGTTTATGTAAGGGTTATGATTCAATCGATAACATGGTTGAGGCGACTTGTCTGTGAGTATGGGATTTCACCACCCATAATCATTTAGACTTGTGAGCGGGCGATGAGGACCCATCTCAGTTGATCATCCGGCCTGGATGGAATGCCCTTCACGTACGATGCTTTCCGAGAGTGTTCTGTGCTTGGTCTTGTCTGCTTAGACAAGTGGGTACGGCTCTCGGCTCTCTATGTGATTGAGTTGTGACTGGAATTACATACGCTAACCCCGGGTCCCGACAAGTGTACACACCGGAGGGCTCATACAACCCTTGGGCTTACCATTATCCCGGAGCAGGAGGCTCCTCGGGACCACAGTAGAAGAGCCCAACGTAGGCCAAAAGCCTAAGCTTGGGGGAGTACGTGCTCTCCTCCCCTTTCCATTGTATCTACCGTTGGTTCGCTTTTATCTTTTTGCAAGTTTTTGCCTGTTCTTCTTTGTTCTTTTAGTTTGCAAAAACCCAAAAAGATTTCTCCTTTATTTTTCTTTCGTTAAACCTTTAAAAACCCAAAAAAAATATGTTTCCTTTGCTCTTTAGTTTGCTTTGTTTCAGAGTTCAGCTAGAGTCCAGGATGATTATAATTTCCTACGTTCGATCGTGCAAGTGACAAGACAGTAATGACGAAGATCGACGGAAGGGATGCAACAAGGAAAGCCGGTATGAACTCTTTTTGTTTCTACTTTTGTACATATGCCTGTACTTATGATTAGAGACCAGCTTATAGCGACATAGTGCTATGTTTACAATGATTTCCCAGTGGTTCATGCTTTCTTTGTGGTTAGTCTCAAATAGCTAGAGTTTATAATGTGTTGCTTGAAATGATTGACATGCATTGCATTGTTCATGATGTGGCATATTGAAGTGGTATTTCCCTCCGGGGGATTCTTGGATTGACTTGGAAAATGTTCACGCATGTTAAGACTAAAATGTTTGTTCTTCCTTGATGATCTTTTTACTTCAGAGTGAGCTATATCACTTTCATGCCCGATTCAATGTTGCTTTGTCGCTCTTCATGATTATGACCGTTATGCTCTCTAGTTGGCCGCTTCCCCGTCTTTTTCTAGCCTTCCTCCAGCACCAAGCGGAATTCTACTTGTGCTTCCACAATCACCTTTCTAAACCCAGTTGTTCCATTTGACTCCACCATACCTACCTATATGTGGTATTTACCAGCCACTCCTAACTTAGACCTTCTTGTGCCATCTCGAAATTTATTCAAAAGCTTCCCCTTTGTAACCGTACGAGCTCATGGTGCGGTGAGGGAAAATCAGTATCTTTCATGCCAAAAATATTTTGACGGAAGTTTTAACTAGTCAATAAAAAATAATATGAGAGTTACACCTCCCCCATACTTGATGATGGAGTGAAATGGACCAAATGTTGCTTATGATAGATGGAACGATATCCTCTTGCCATCCTTGAGGCAAAATAAAAGGTTCCGTAGACCATCAAAGGATTTATGGATAAGGGAACATGTGTAAGCAAAAGGCATTAATATGGTTGGCATGGGAGATATTGAGAGACCTTTACCGTTCACCGTTGACTGGAAAGTTGCACTTCTCAAAAGAGTTTATCTCTGTTTTAAAAACCAAGAGCTCTGGCACATGTTTAGTCTTTGCTTCCTTTCAAGGGTTTTCAACCTTGCCATCAAAAGCCACAGTTCGAGAGTCTCCACCTTCCTTTCTCCAAAGCACCAACTATGAGAGCATAATTGTCATTCTTAGTGTAACATGCATTGTCCCAAAGTATCACATTGTCTTCTGCATGCTTGTGATGTTTCTTACTTTGAGTTCTAAGTTCTAGTCTCATTTAAAACTCCGGAGGAGTTTCTGCATTTATGTTTTTCTTCACTCATGGAGGCTAGCGAGATACCACTCTGATATGTTCATGTTATGTGCATTGTGGTCTTAAATTGATTCTCAACAGCATATTATTTACTTTTTGTTTGTTTGTGACTGATTACATGAAAGATGGATTGCTTCGTTCATTTTCCTTGTAGCATGGTGTCAAAACTTGCTAAACTCTTTCGTAGTGCATGCTTATATAGATCTAATGAAGCAAAAGAGTTTGTCAAAGTTTTCTTTGTCGCGTCCAGTTCGTTGAACTGAATTGCTAGAGGACAAGCAATAGGTAAGCTTGGGGGAGTTGATACGTCTCAAACGTATCTACTTTTCCAAACGCTTTTGCTATTGTTTTGGCTTCATTCTTGCATGATTTGAACGAAACTAACCCGGACTGACGCTGTTTTCCATAGAGCTACCAGTGTTGTTTTCTTTTGTGCAGGTTTCTGGATATTTAGGTACGCTGGAAAAATCCCAAAAAATATATATAAAAAATCAGCGTTCCGGAAGCTTCCGCGAGTCCAAAGGGGAGCCACAGGGCAGCCAGGGGGCAGCCAGGAGGGTGCCTGGCGCGGGCCAGCCCCTGGTCGCGCCACCTACCCTCCTGGCTGGGTCCCACACCCCCTGGTGCCCTACTTTGGCCCTACTTATTATCCCGACGCAGAAACCCCAGAACAGAAGTCGCTTTGCCAATCTACGTCGCGGAGCCGCCGCAACCCTCTGTTCTTCTCCGGGAGAGCTAATCTGGAGGCTGCTTTGGCCTCCGGTGAGGGGAAATCATCGCCATCGTCATCATCATCGCCTCTCCATCACCCCTCCATGACTTCCTCTCTCATGTGTCAGTAATTCCCTGTTGTAGGCAAAGGGGATGGTAGGGATTGGATGAGTTAGATCATGTAATAGTTCAATCAGATTGTTGGGGGCATGTTGTCTATCATCTACTTGGTGTTTATCATCTCTGTTACAACTTGATGCTCTTAATGCTTGCCACTTTGGGGCCGAGTGCCATGATTTCAGATCTGATCACCCTTTTGTTTCTTGAGTTTGTGGTGTTTTTTATCCTATCTATGAGTTGTATGCACCTATTATAGTCCGGAACCGGCGATCCCAATAGTGACAGCTTGGGGCACCAAAGGGGATGGACTATAATTCAGGATTCCGTGTATCCATGAAGTGTTAATGCTTTGTTCCGGTGCTCTTTGACAGGAGTACCTTAATCTCCCTAAGTTCCTTTTGGCCCCGTTTGTAGCGGGAGGGTAGGACAAAAGATGTTGTGCAAACTTCTTATTGCAAGCACGTACAACTACCCTGGGATACACGCCTGATGTTTGATATTTGCCTAGATGATCCTTTCTTTTCTGTGAGCCTTGCCCGTGTTAGAATCTATTACATGTTTGTTCTCATCCAAGCAGTGCCCAACCATCCATCTCCCTACCCGACAATGTTTTCTTTCCTGCTGGTTACTAGTTGTTTACTTTTGCTGTTTCACCACCACCATCACCACTACTATCACTGTGTCACAGTTGCTACTAATACCTTTCTGCAAGCAAGTGTTTATTTCAGGTGCGGTTGAATTGAAAACTCAATTGTCAAAGCATGTACGTATTCTTTGTGTCCCCAAGTGTCGAATCAATAAATTGGGTTATCTTGCCCGCGAAGACTATCTCGATCCCCTACAGTTGAGGGTTATCACCTATTCACCTAAGTATATCAGTGGTGTATTTGTCTTGTGTGAGAAGAATGCCATCACTTGTATGTTTGACTTCTATGCTGAGGAAATAGTGCAGCTCTCCCAAATCCTCAAGAGCAAACTCTAGTTTCAAATCTCAAAGTAAACAGGAAGTGGCACTAGAGCTAGAGTTGGCAACTATAATATCATCAACATAAACAAGCACACATATAGTAGTGGCTCCTTTGTTATAGAAGAACAGTGAGGTATCTTCTTTGGATGGAGTAAACCCAAGTTGTTGTAACTGTGTGCTCAACTTGGAATACCAGGCTCTTGGGTCCTGTTTCAAACCATACAAAGCTTTGTCCAACTTAAAAACATAATGTGGTGTGGTCTTACTTTCATATCCAGGTGGTTTCCTCATAAACACTTCTTCCTAAAGAACACCATGAAGAAACGCGTTCTGAACATCTAGCTGTCGTAGGCTCCATCCTCTAGAAAAAAAATAGACAAAACAAGTCTGATAGTAGCAGGTTTAACAATAGGGATAAAAGTGTCCTCATAATCAATTCCATACCTCAGCTTAAAACCTTTACAACTAATCTAGCTTTGTATCTGTCTAGACTTCCATATGCTCTCCTTTTAACTTTATACACCCATTTGCAATCTATGACATTTGTACCCTTTTGTGGTTCTACCAAGGGCCAAGTCTTGTTTTTCATGAGTGCATCAAATTCATTATCCATAGCTAATTTCCAATCCTTGTTTCCAAGGGCATCATGCAAGTGTATAGGTTCGCCAATACTTGTGAGAAGAGCATGTTTCTTGTCATACCTTATAGTACCATCTTGTACTCTTTTGGTCTAAACACACCAGATTTAGACATGGTTTTGTATTGAGTGACTTGAAATGCAGTTGGGTTTGATGGCGCAGGAGCATTTGCCGCAGTCGCAGAAGATCCAGAAGGAGCAACGGGATCAGAGGCCCCCTCACCATCTGGTGTGCCCTGCGTCTGCACTGGATCCAAGGAGGATCATGTCCTTCTGTCAGCATCGGCCGTCGCGACATGCGCGGGAGAAGGGTCGCTGCCGACATGCACAGAAGGAGGGTTTCTGTCGATGCGCACGGGCGATGAGTTGCAGTGGCCATCGCTTTCGCGTGTAGGGTCCACCACTTGTCGCGCCACACCACATGTAGCAGCGACAGAGGCGGCAGGAGGGATGCCAGGGGAATCTGCTTGGGATCCCGTGCCGGCCTCGTATGATGTGCGCCTGGCGGGCGGATCATCCTTGGATACCGCGTCGCCTGTAGCTTGTCTGACTCGCGGATCAACATGAGAATCAGCGCCAGCCTTGTCGTTTTCCTGCAACATAAAATCATACCCAGCAGTACTGTTTGTACATGAAATCATAGGTTCTTTTTAACCATTTTGTTCTTTTTTAGCATTTTCTTTTGCAGCACTTGACACAGGATCATCTAGTACTTGTTCACCCCCATGATCAGAACGTGTCAAGGATGGGGATAGAAGAGAAATTTCCTCACGAAGTAAGGCACCAGCGTTGGGATGAAGAGCGGCAAAAGGGAAAATAGTTTCAACAAAAAAAATATCTCTGGAAATATAGATGCGGCCTGTAGCTATTTCTAGGCACTTGTATCCTTTGTGAAGATTACTATATCCAAGAAAAGCACATTGTATGGATCGGAAATCAAGCTTGTGTTTATTGTATGGGCGCAAGTTTGGGTAGCAAGCACACTCAAAAATCTTGAGGGATGTGTAATCAGGTTTTTTATGAAACCGTTTTTCGAGTGGGGAGATATTATCAATGACCTTGCTAGGGAGGCGATTTATGAGATAAGTGGCAGCTAGGAAGGCTTCATCCCAAAATTTCAAAGGCATAGATGCATGGGCAAGTAGTGAGAGTACAACTTCAACAATGTGGCGATGTTTGCGTTCGGCAGAGCCATTTTGTTGATGGGCATGGGGGCAAGAGACATGGTGAGTACTGCCTATGTCACGAAAAAAGGAGTTTAGTCTCTCATATTCTCCTCCCCAATCACTTTGAACTGTGAGGATTTTCCTATCAAATATCTCTCAACTAGTTTCTGAAATTCATGAAAGGCTAAAAAGACTTCATGTTTATGTTTGAGCAAGTATAGCCAAGTAAATTTGCTGAAGTCATCAATAAAACTGACATAGAATTTCTTTCTTCCAAACGAATCACGGGCATAGCCCCATACATCACTAAAATGAGTTCCAATGGAACTTTGGACACACGTACTGACTTTGGGTAGGGAAGTTGATGACTTTTGGCACATTGACATGCCTCATAAATAGACTCAATTTTACTGGTACTGGACAAAGGAAGACTACTCTTATTGATAACTTGGTCAACAATAGCTAAAGATGGGTGACCTAATCTTTGATGCCACCTTGATAGGGATGGCTTGACCGCAAAAATAACTTGACGATGACTTGACTTGCTCAGATCTCTAGATGTGATGGGATAGAGGTCACCAATGCATCTACCGTGATGTAGAATTTCCTTCGTTGCCCGATCCTTAATAAGAAAATAATGGGGATGAGTTTCAACAAAGACATTATTATCAGCTCTCAAGCGGGAGATAGATACAAGATTTTTGTTGGCTTGAGGGACATGTAAGGCATCTTTGAGAAGAAGATCACGTTTGGAAATAGGGGAACAAATAGTAGATTGACCAATGTGTTTGATGTTCATACCTCCACCATGTTCAGCAGTGTTGATTTGGTCTTGGCCATAGTACTTCTCCCAAAGAGCAAGCTTTTCAAGCTCACTTGTGATATGATCCGTTGCACCCGAATTAGCATACCACACATTGCCATCGTTGATGACCCCTTCTTGAGATTGACGAGCGCGATGCGTGTGTTCACAACTTGAGCTTGGGTCTGGGCAGCAAACAGAGATTTGATCGCCGCCCACACCGCCATCGGTGTTTGAAGGGTGCCGACCTGTGCAAGCACCTCACGAGAGAGGGAACCCATCAAATAACTGAGTAGTTGTTGTTGTTGTGCATACCAGATCGTGTGGGAAAAGTTGATCGTCGGCTCCTCCTTCCCATCTGATGTGGTCATCATGATGGTTGGTGATGGCGCTGGAGTGGCGACGTCGAGGTAGCATTCCATCTGTGCTCCCTTAATGGTGGGTATCACGATAGCCTTCCAGAGGAGGAAGTTCGTCCGCGTGAGCTTCTCCGCGGGTGGTGGTCCGAGGGGGACCATGCTAGGGCTGGATGAGGAGGAGGATTCGGAGGTGGATAGGGTATGGGCGGAGGTGGTGAGGTTGGTGAGCGCACCCATGGTGTTGGCGGAGGTGGAAGAGGTAATCATGGTGTTCTCTCTCGGGAAGTAGCTAGATGCGATCTTGGTTGAGAAAGACGGCTCTGGTTACCATGTAAATTTTGGTGGGAACCTTACCCTTGACCTCGGGTAGCATGCATGTTATATAGGCAACATGCCTTGGGGATTACACAAGGAAGATCGCTAGGATTCATCTGGAGAGTTTGTTATAGGAGGGAGCACAAAGAGGAGAATAGATAAACACGCTGTCGGGGGTATGACCCCCGGGTAGGGTCACCCAGGGGAAACAGTTCATCAAAGCAAATATCACCGACCTAATGGTCACCGATCTAATCAAGGTCGAGCTAAACAAGATCAATCAAGAAGTGGGCCGAACTGTTCCAAGTGAGGGCCGATTGCCCCGGAGAAGGCGCAATCAGCCTCACCCAGGAGCATTCGGCCGAAGTAATAAGAGCAACATCCGATCAGAGGTCCAGGTCGGACACCTGGTACAAGAGCATTCAATACGCAATCCCTGAAGATCGGGACTGTCAGAGGCGTGCGGTCTCCTCCAACGCCGATCACACAGACAGGCCGACAGGCCTAAGTATCTAGCTTCACTGTTCACTACCGAGGTCTACGGGATAGCATTATGGCGAGCCGCAAGTCTACACCGGGTCATCCGGAGAAGCATGATGTTAGGTCTCTAGCTGATCTGAGACAGACAGCTGGGCCCTCCCTCTTGTATATTTACTTTTGTACCCCGGGCTCGGCCTATAAGAACCCCGGGTACCCCTCCTGCGTGGGGGACGACGGAGCAGTTATTACAATCTCACCCACCAAAGAGAGCTAGGAGAGAGTAGAGATCAGAGGCCCTCTTCTCCTTCCTCTCATACAGCTCAAGGAGCATTCGTTGTAGCCAGAGTTATTGCATATAGCAAGATCGGCGGGACTAGGTGTGTTATCTCTACGGAGAGCCCCGAACCTGGGTACATCGTGGTGTCTCACCATGTGTTCCCATTCTCGCTTCCGATACCAGCGACACTAACCTCGGTTTGTCCCCCTCATTATCCATCCCCATGGCATCTGCCGTTACATATCGACGACATTTGGCGCCCACCATGGGGCAGGCCGAGGCGTCGACTGGAGTTCTGATCCGGACGGGACCATCATCTGCATCGCGCGTACACTTCGCCTCCGGCCTGGTGATGAGGAGCGGAGCGTGGGACTTCGTCATCGACAACTCCTCGCGGTTTGGGGCCGGAATTCTTCTACCACGCGGTGTCATCATTCCTTTCGGAGGACATCGCGTCTTCGTCGCAGCACTCCCTGACGTGTTCCCCAGGGAGGTACGGGTGTTTTCTGAGCTCACGGACCCGTTGCCAGGAGGGGCGGATGTGGTGGGAACAGAGGACACGACTGCGCACATCTGTGCGGAGGTTATGATGGCAGGTGCATCTAGTCGCCACAGTTCCACTTCAGCGACCCGAGCCGCGAGAGCAACAACAGCAGCAGCAGGCCCAAGCAACCCACCGGATGTGTTCAGCACTCCCGTGGATCTTCATGCCGACCCAGCCATGGCTCATGTCGAGCTGGAGAAGGTGTGTCAAGCTCTGAAGGGGCAATCAGATCGGATCGACGCTGAAAAGCGCCGGATGGAGGCATCAGTTCGGGATTACAATGCAGCGCATGGCATTCGGCAGCGTGTTATCCCACCCCCAGTCATTGAGGAGCTTCGGGCAGCAGGCCGAGAGGTCGGCAGAGAATTGGGAGGAGCCCAGCAACCTATAGCGTCCATCATTGTAGCACCACAGATTTCGTACAGTTCTCTTGTGAAGAACATGAGAGCTGCCCAGCAAATCGCCACAGAGCTGGAGCATCTGGAAGGAGAAGAGCTGCGGGAGAGGACGCGCTGAATGCGTGACCTCATAACCACAGCCAACCAGCAGCAAAGGGCGGCCACCGAACAGCAAGGGCCAGTAGCATCAAAGTCACTCCGGGCAACTGTGGGGGTGAATCAGCCGAATGCGCCGCAGCGGCAGCAAAGGCAGGCATCATCACCGCATGGCAGTTTGCACCGCAGTAGGAAGAATCAAGGGGCTGCAGGAGGCAGTCGGAGGGATGAGCCAGCTGTCAACAGCAGGCGAAATGAGCAACCAGTAGCATCAGTCCGGCCGGCAATAAGCCAGCGGTTAGGTCCCCGAGCAATCGCAGACAATGACGCAAGACACCGAATCGAGCAGTTCCAGCAGGATAAGCAACCGAAAGATGATGCGCCGGCGGGTCCAACATGTTTCGGCCCGCGTATTCGGCAAGAGCAGTTACCCAAAGGCTTCACATTGCTCAGGGACACCCCCAAGTACAATGGATTAGTCAAGCCCGAAGATTGGCTGGTCGATTATATGACAGTCATCGGTATCGCAGGAGGTGGTCGGCGCGTAGTTGTACGCTATGCTCCGCTCATGCTTCAAGGTTCAGCTCAGTCCTGGTTAAACAGCTTGCCCAACAATAGTGTCAATTGCTGGAAGGATTTTGAGGATGCATTTGTTCGCAACTTCACGGGTACTTATGAGCGCCCAGGTCTGCCCCGGCACCTGGCACTCTGTGTACAAGGAAAGGACGAGCCCCTTCGCGATTACCTTCAGCGGTGGATCAAGCTCAGGAACACTTGCGAGGAAGTTCATGAAATCCAAGCCATCCAGTACTTTAATGACGGCTGCTTGGATGGGTCTTTGTTGAAACACAAGCTCCTGCGCAAGGAGATAACTTCTTTGGCCGATCTGATGAGGATAGCCAATTCATTCGCCGCATCTGACTCTGCGATGCTCCCGATCACGTTAAGTCCCAGCGGTTTCATCCAAGGGCAACCATCCGGCCAGCAGCAGCAATCGGCAGAAGAAAATGGGCCAAACGGTCCCAATCGGCGCGAGAGGCGCGAGATCCAGAGGAACAACAACTTCAACAACAACAGCAACACCCCCAATTTCAACAACAACAACAACAACAACAACAACAACAACACTGGTTTCAACAAGAGGAAGGACGAGCAGCCGGATGCCCAATATGGCAATTGGCAGGTAGCAATAGTGCAAAACCAAGAAGAACAAGGGGCTGCGGGAGGCAGTCGGAAGATGAAGCCTGCAGAAAGACCGCCAGGTCAACCCAGGCCCCCATACACATTTGAGGACATGATGAACCAGCCATGCAATATGCATAGTGGAGTAGGCAAGCCCGCATCGCACACCACCCGGCAGTGCATTTGGGTTGAGCGTTTGGCAAAGGGAGGAGCAGGAAATCCACCCCCGCCACCGCCCCCACCCCCAGGACCACCACCAGAAAATGCTCGACAGCAGTTTCCACGTCACGATGCAGCATATATGATCTTCACCCGCGAGTCGGAGGACAAGGGCAGTCGGAGAGCCCATGAGCAAGCAGTCAACGCCACCATGCCAGCAGTTTCGCAGAGGTTGAACTGGTCGGACAATGCCATATCATGGGGCCCAGAAGACCACCCGAGCGTAATGTCCAACCCGGGCATTTATATGCTCGTGGTGGATGCAATCTTGGTGGCACCATTGTATTCATGCAAGTTCACCAGGACGCTTATTGATGGAGGCAGTGCCATCAACATTCTGTACAGAGATACAATGATCAAGCTCGGCATCAGTGAGAGCGAGTTAGAGCCCAACAGAACCACATTTCATGGGATAGTGCCTGGCCTGTCATGTACCCCATTAGGCCGCATTCGGCTTGAGGTAGTATTCAGGTCGGAAGAGAATTTCCGCCGAGAGCCGATCTGGTTCGAGGTGGCCGATCTGAGCAGCCCATACCATGTTCTGCTCGGATCGCCTGCAATCACCAAGTTCATGTTCAAAATTATGCAGCCTTACCTGAAGATGAAGCTCCCAGGGCCGAATGGTCCAATCACTGTATGTGGTGACTACAGGAAGTCACTGGAGTGTTCATCCGCTGGTTCCAGGCTGGCCGATGCTCTGTTCATTGATGCAGAGCGGCGCCAGCTGGACAAGGTGGTAGCAGCAGTCCAAGCTCAGATGAAGGACCCCATGCCGAGCACGAAGGACAAGAGACCGGATGATGAAACTATATTTCAAGCAGCAAAGGACAGCAAGAAGATTGCCTTGGACCCCTCCGACCCGAGCAAGTGCGTCATTGTTGGGGGCGGGCTCAGCAGCAAATAGGAAGGCGAGCTCGTCGAGTTCCTCCGTGAGAACCGTGACATCTTCGCATGGTCCCCACATGACATGCCTGGTGTACCGAGGGAACTTGCCGAGCACAAGCTTCATATCCGACCTGGATCCAAGCCGATCAAGCAGCCACTTCGGCGTTTTTCAGAAGAGAAGAGAGGAGCTATCGGCGATGAGATAGCCAAGTTGCTCGCAGCAGGATTTATCAAGGAAGTGTTCTACCCAGACTGGTTAGCTAATCCAGTTCTGGTTCCGAAGAAGAATGGAACTTGGCGCATGTGTATAGATTACACTTGCCTGAATAAGGCCTGCCCCAAGGATCCTTTTGCGTTGCCCTGTATCGATCAAGTAATTGATTCTACGGCTAGATGTCAGCTCCTGTGCTTTTTGGATGCCACAGAAGGCTATCACCAGATTAAGCTTGATGTAAACAATCAGATTAAAATAGCTTTTATTACCCCTTTCGGGGCTTATTGCTACATCACCATGCCATTCGGCCTGAAAAATGGCGGCGCGACTTATCAGCGTACTATGCAGCGATGTGTTCGGCCTCAGTTAGGTCGGAACATTCATGTATATGTAGATGACCACGTGGTCAAGTCAGTGCTGGGATCAACCTTGTTGGATGACCTCAAGGAGACATTCGCAGATCTGCGGGCATACCAGATCAAACTCCACCCATAGAAATGTGTGGTCGGCGTGCCAGCCGGCAAATTGCTTGGTTTTCTGGTTTCCGAGAGAGGAATAGAGTGCAACCCCGAGAAGATTGCAGCAATCGAGAGGATGGGTAAGCCTAGAAATCTCAAGGATGTGCAGAAGTTCACTGGATGTTTGGCATCGCTCAGCCGATTCCTTAGTTGGCTGGGAGAAAAGGCAATTCCGTTGTATCAGCTAATGAAGAAAACAGACAAGTTCAGCTGGACACCGCAGGTGGACGATGCATTCAAGCAGCTCAAACGTATGATGTCCACTGCTCTAGTGCTGTCAGCTCCGAAGGAAAAAGAGCCAATGATGTTGTACATTGCAGCAACCAATCGGGTGGTCAGTATTGTTATGGTGGTCGAGCATCCTGAAAAGGACAAGGCGCAACCGGTCCAGAGGCCAGTGTACTATGTCAGTGAAGTGCTCTCCACCTCCAAGCAGAACTACCCCCATTATCAGAAGATGTGCTATGGTGTGTACATGGCAGCAAAAAAGTTGAAGCCTTATTTCCAGGCGCATCCGGTCACGGTGGTCAGTTCGGCCCCATTGGCAGAAATCATTGGCAGTCGGGACGCATCCGGTCGGGTGGAAAAATGGGCCATAGAAATCGCAACACATGGGATCAAGTATGAGCCTCGGACGGCAGTCAAGTCTCATGTTCTGGTGGATTTTTTGGTGGATTGGGCAGAAACTCAGTATATACCCCCCCTGTCCGGACTCTCGGTTTTGGCAAATGCACTTCGATGGATCCAAGATGATGACCGGACTAGGGGCTGGCGTTGTTCTCACTTCCCCAAAGGGTGACAAGCTCGAATATGTACTGCAGATTCACTTCGCAGCATCAAATAATGTGGCTGAATATGAAGCTTTGGTGCATGGTGTCCGATTGGCCAAGGAGATTGGCATTCGGAGAATTCTATGTTATGGTGACTCCGATCTGGTGGTGCAGCAATGCACTGGCACTTGGGATGCAAAGGATGAAAATATGGCAAGTGTAAGGCCCGATATGCGGTACTGTTCCAGATCTAGATGTTTCCATCCAGATCCGGGGACGAAGCACATATCGGTCCCACCGCGACATATGACAAAGCCATATGCCCCGGATTTCCAACATGATATCACAACATTACAGATACAAGGATACAACATCTCATACAATCGGCATACAACTGCCTCAAATACAATACAACAGCGGAAGATACATGTCTGGGTACAGGCTACAATCAAATGCCTAATGGCAAAGAGAAAAACATCGATCCCATAACCACACGGGTCCAGGCCCTCCGCCGGGATCCGCCTAACTAGTCGTCGTCGAGTCTCCACGTGAAACGTCGATCACCATACCTGTTGTCGAGCAAGAACCCTGAAAAGAGTTTGGGGGTAGTATCATGAGTACGGAGGTACTCATCATCCAACTGTAGTGGTCATCTGACCCAGCAAGGACTTCATCACTCGTCATTCTAGGACAACTAGTAGTTTACGGTAAGGAAGGGGTAAGTGGTGAGGTTGCTGCCGCACTAGCATTTATGAAGTGGCTAACGATCTAGAGAGTAAGATAAGAAGCCAAGCAATCGATGAGGAATCGCCTCCAACAAGTCTTGCTATCATCTACTTACGCAAACATAACACCTATCCTATCCTTGTCCTCCTCTTCGCATCCCGACGAAGAAGAAGCAGTCAAGGCACACACACGTTGATCAAGTTGTATTAAAATTATCTCAGTTGTTGTTGTCTATGAACAAGGAGTAGGTCTCAAGTCATCCATAACCGTGGACACGGCTTCTCGAAAAGATTTAACCCTGCAGGGGTGTACCAACTGCCCATTACCAGGCTCCGCACGCACGTCCATCTCTCTCAGTTGCTACCCATCACAGGAAACCATTTTATGATTTAATTCTAAGAGATCCGAAACGACAGGTCCCTCTAGCTAACAACAAACAAATCCGGGTGGCCCCCGGGGAGTCGACACCCAATCCAAAAGCCGGCCACGCTCTCGGATCGGACTCTTCCGTATGACGCAGGTCGGATTGCCGGTTAATCACACATGGGAAAACGGGTCCTAGCTGATCAGGTGGACCAACGGAGGAACTAAGTCTCCGCTGGCCCGAGTTGTTTCGAAAACAGCTGGGGCGCCAACCAACCCACACACGTTGCAAAAGGTAAAACCAGCTTGGGCCACCACTAGAAATGCTTGAAGCTAGGTAGGTAAGAAAAGGGGACCCCATAAAATCCCACACGCGGTTAGGCACGCTCAGTCTTAAAACCAATACCCGGAACTCGAATCCTAGGTGACTCGAATGGAACAAAGCGTCAGGGCGGGACAGCCTAGACCTTCCATCCTTCCTCGAATATAGTCAACATTATAATAATCATATCATCAACAACAATATAATAATGTGATATCCCAAACCCAGGAGTAACAGGGTAACATCGTAGCATCCTAAGCATGCATACTAAGCAGGGGCTGAGCAACGAGCAATAGTAACATAGCAGTACAAGGTTTGCTGGGAAGGGACATGGCTGTATCGGTTTGAAAGAGGCTGTAAACATGTGGTAGGATCAAACATCGAAGCTAACCTAGACTAGCATGCAAACCGCTGGTTGAAATAGAATGGATCATAAGTAATGTATAGTCCTTGCCTGTTGATAAGTCGGGTTCCGAAGGTGTAGTCGATCGCAAGCTTGCATCGTCTCCGAGAGGTACCCGCGGGAGCACACAAGACGATAAACACTGGAAAGCAATCAACGAGCAAGCATTCTATTACTACGGGGCAAACACGAGCAAGCATCAACAAGAAGCAACACGAAACATCGCACCTACCGTCGAGAGCGGTTTCTAACGATTTAAGTCGAGTACTCGTCACACACGACGATACCGCACGTTTATGGTGGTTCAAGTTGCTTAGCTACAGGTGATCAAGGTTGTTAACATGGCAAAGCACAGAAGCATGGCATATCACACAAACATGGCAAGAGGTGAAGCATAAATAAACTAACTAAGCTAGTCAATTTAAGTGAGGTGAAATCCTAGACATGCCAACTATTGCGGACCCCACGATAAATATTACATTTGGTACTGTTTTTCCCTAAACAATATTTTATTATTTTTATTAGCAAGCAAGAGCAGCATAAACACAATCTACATGCAATTCTAGTCAAGTTACATATAAGAAACATTTTAAACAGAGCAACAGATAAAAAGTTATTGCAGTTACAGTTTACAGTGGCAAACAGTGTAATTAGCAAGCAAACAACATGTAAACAAGGTCAAACATGGCAAGCAAGCACAAATTATTAAACCAGACAATTTTCTAAGCAAGTTCCATATTTTACGCATCGCGATCCGAGCTACGAGCAAAAAGATACGGGCACTGCAAAATCCTAATACAGTCTGCCAATTTTAATAAAAAAAACTAGCAGAACAGAAAAAAAAGCTAAACGGGCCGAATCTACTGGCCCAACAGAAAAAAAAACAGAACTAAATAAATAAATAAAAGGGGGCGCTCACTCCATGGGCTGTGTCCCAAGTGGCCTGGAGAGGGGGGGGCTGGCGCTGGGGCAGTGAGCCGCGCGGGGCGTTGGGCCGCCTGGGGGCGCGCAGGCCCAGGCGTGGCTGGCCTCCACGCGCAGCGAGCGGCCGCGTCCCTCCTAGACGAGCAGCGGGAACGGGCTGGCGGCGCCGTCTCCGGCCACCTGGCTGGCGCGCACGCCGGTGAGGAGGCCGGCGAGGCGGCTGGTGGTGCGGGCTTCAAGGGGCAAGGCGAGGCGGAGCGGCTCCCGTCCGGCGCGGCGGAGCCCTGGTGGCGGCGGCGCTCGGGCCGGCTCGGCTCGGGCAGCCATGGCGCGCAGCTCCGGCGGTTCCTGGAGAGAGAGGACGAGGTGAGGGAGGAGAGGAGAAAGGAGAGGCGCGGCGCAGGTGGGCGGCTCACCGGAGCAGGGGCGCAGGGCGCGGCGGCTGCCGGCGTGCGGCGGCACGGCACGGGTGGAGCTCCACGGGTTGGCTGCGAGATGAGGAGAGAGGAGATGGGCTAGGGGCTACGTGGCGGCTTCTAGGCCGTCGGATCTGACGATCTGACGGTCCAGATCTGATGGCTAGCAAAGGACGAAAAAAATGGGTATTTGGGGCAAAGTGAAGGGGGTGGCTGCAAATTTGGCTCAGGGAAACCCTAGAAAGGGGTGGGAGTGTGGTGGTCTTTATATAGCCCCGGTGGCTGGCAGTTTGCAAATACATCTCCGGTTTTTCTCTCTCGCGCGCGGTGCTCACGTTTCTGACCGCCGGGGGTCCGCTGTACCTCCGATTCAGGTAAAACTTCGAACTGCGCGATCAGCGAGTCGAGCCGGCGGCGTTCACCTCGCGCTGGAACCGTTCCGAAAACACTTTCCAGCGCACTATAAAAATAACCCGTTTAATTATTAAACGGGGTTTTCGTTCCGTTGGCTGCGGCTGGTCTCGTGCGGTTTTCACGACGGTGATCGGGTGAAACCCGGTGTCGCAAAGGTCGAGTGTCGGGGTGGCAAGGGTCGGTCTCCGTCCGATACGAGATACGAGGGGGGGAAATAATCGCCGATCGATAAATCGGGGATGCAAACACCGCAAACAAATCAGACAATCAAACAATTCACGTCGAAAACAAAAAATTTAATTTTTGCGAAAACTGGGTTGTTACAGCAAGGTACAGATTCCTTGTGCAGCAGTTGTCCGGATTCTTTGAGGGATGTGAATTCCATCACATTCCCCGAGCTGAAAATGAAGCAACAGGCACACTGTCCAAGTTGGTATCTACCAGAAAGGAAGTTTCTCCAGGAATATCACTAGAAAATATCCACAAGCCATCCATCAAGCCTTCCCCAGAATCAGAGTCAATCTTTATTCTGGCCGACCTGAAGATGGCAGAACTCGAGGCAAAACAGCAAAAGGCAAAGGAGCATTCGGCCGCACTAGGGGCTGCCGATTGCAAACCAGGGGTTGCTGACGTCAGCTCGGGGAGTGAGGGGACCATGCCAGGCGCGATCGGCTCCTCCTCCTCCGAGCTGCCAGTGGCAGAAGTCGCACAACCAGAGCCAGAAGCAGTTACTGTAATGGTGATTGTAGCAGCGCCATCATGGGCAGAACCATTCAGAGATTTCCTGGTAGATGGCATACTCCCAGAGGATGAAGTGGAAGCTCGGCAAATACAGCGCCGATCTGGAGCATACACGATCATCAACAACGAGTTGGTACACCGAAGTGTACCAGGAGTCCTTCAGCGGTGTGTGGAAGAGGACAAGGGGCTGGAATTGCTCCGAGACATCCACCAAGGCGAGTGCGGTCATCACACATCAGCAGTAGCAATAGTTGCCAAGGCTTTTCGCCATGGTTTTTATTGGCCGACTTCGAAAGCAGCAGTAGAAGATCTGGTCAAGCACTACAATGGGTGTCAAAGATTCAAAGCAAAAAGCCACTTACCGGCCTCAGCACTCAAAACCATTCCGATCACATGGCCGTTTGCAGTTTGGGGTCTGGACATGGTAGGGCCGTTCAAGACATCAAGAGGTGGCATGACACACTTACTGGTGGCAGTGGACAAATTTACCAAGTGGATAGAGGCAAGGCCGATCAAGACACTAGATGGGCCGACTGCGGTCAGATTCATAGCAGATGTCATGGCCAGATATGGAGTGCCCCACAGCATCATCACTAACAATGGAACAAACTTCGCAAAGGGGGCGCTAGCTCGGTTTGCCTACCAGCAAGGCATCCGGCTAGATGTCGCATCTGTGGCTCACCCCCAGTCGAATGGTCAAGCAGAGCGGGCGAATGGTCTCATTCTGTCCGGAATCAAGCCAAGATTGGTGGAACCACTAGAAAGAGCCCCGGCGCATGGATTGATGAGCTACCGGCATTACTTTCGAGTTTGCGTACCACACCGAACCGTTCAACTGGATTTACTCCCTTCTTCCTAGTATATGGTGCTGAAGCAATGCTCCCCTGTGACATTGAGTTCGATTCGCCTCGTCATGCCATGTATACGGAGGCAAAAGTCAAGGAAGCTCGTGAGGACGGCGTTGATCTCAGAGAAGAAGCATGTCTCCTGGCCTTGTCCAGGTCGGCAATATACCAGCAGAAGCTGCGTCACTACCACAACAAGAAGATCCGTCCCCTAGCTTTTCGTGAGGGTGACTTGGTGCTGCGCCGAATCCAGAAATCGGATGGCCAGCACAAGTTGTCCTCTCCTTGGGAAGGTCCATTTGTCGTCAGTCGAGCGCTCAAAAACAATGCATACTACCTCATCGATCTCAGGAAGCCGACCCGACATGTGGACACTTCGGGGCAAGAAACGGAGCGTCCTTGGAACGCCGAGCCGTTATGTCCGTTTTACAGTTGAATGGTATTGTTGTATCCCCTCCCTTTGTGGAATTATTATCAATGAGAATAGCCGTGCGTCCATGAGACTGCATTCGGCAGAAATTATGAAATTATTTGTTTAGCATGTTTCAGTTCCGGGGTCAGCGAAAGCAAACCCGGGGACTGGCCGATTGCCCCGAAAAGGGTATACTCGGAGAAAGAGCGAAGCGAGTGAAGGGTTTTGTGAAAGCTGGTCCGAATCGAATGCAGACCGCAGGTCGGCTGTAATGTCGGGGGGACGCGGCCGAACAGAACTATCAATTGAAGAGTTCACACTCAAAGTATATCTAGTTCGGAGCAAGCCATCAGCAACCCGCTGATTGTGACCAGGCTGGCTGGCCTAGCAATCGGCCCATTTATGAAACTTTACCTTTGCGACAAAAACTAGGAACCTAGAAGTATTTGTCAAAAAATTCTTTCAAGGTCTATTCTCCGATCCGACCACAGACTGCAGGTCGGCTGTAAGGTTGGTGAGAAAGTCGACCAAGAGATAACAAGTGGCAAAGAAAAAGGCAATCGGTTGAAAAACGCAAAGGCAGAAGGCCATGATCATTTAAGCAAAGACTAAGTTCACAGGCATATAGGGCCAGTTGGCTGAATGATGTTCGTTACATGAAAGTGGCCCTCGACGGGCGCACTTGAAATTTAATTGTTTGTCAAGCAAAAGCAGGAAAATAGGTCGGTGTACCGAGCTTAGGCAGCTGGTGCATCGGGAGCATCCGGCGCATCCGGTGATCCGGCGCGGAGGGAGCAGTCGGGGCCGTGCTGGTGGCACCCCCTGGAGCAGAAGAGGCACTGGTCTTAGCTTAATCGTGAGGGGGCTCCTGGGCGGCGCTCACCGAGTGCCCGTCGGATGAACCCTCGCTTTCTTCCTCGGCATCATCATCTGCGTAATCTGAAGAGTGGGAGTTCTCGCCGCCGACCCGGCGAGCAGGTCGGGACTGGGGCGCCTTGTCTTCACTTGTGGTATAAAGAAGGTCGCTGAAGGAGGCAACTCCAGTCGGCTGGCCAGCAGAATCAACATAGGGAGTAACCTCCAGGAGATCCATACCATTTGCAAGCTCCTAGGCAATGTGGCAGATTTTAGTCCAGAGCTCGTCGATGGACTCTTCTGAGCCCTCCCGCAGAGCAGTCATCAGTTGCAGATCAATTCCAGGGTACCAGCTCTTCGCAATAGAGAGGGCGGCCTGTACCCCAGACCGGAAGGCAGAGTCGAGCATGTTGTCAATCTGGCGGTGGGCAGCCCTGAGACTCTGGGCAACATC
Source organism: Bromus sterilis (assembly GCA_950022295.1). NCBI lineage: Eukaryota > Viridiplantae > Streptophyta > Magnoliopsida > Poales > Poaceae > Bromus > Bromus sterilis. Next base: position 397,041,417 of record OX465596.1, read on the forward strand.
CTCATGCTTGTCAAATGCAATGGCTTTCTGCTTGCCCTTGAACAGCTTATCGTTCAGCTTCTGGATACCAATCTTGTAAGTGCACAATGCACCTTTCACATGGGGAATCCTAGCATCCAGAGAAACTACGAAGTCTTCGGCGTCCCATCCAGCGTCAGCAGCAACTACCACACCCCGCACTCGGCGGGCTGCGGCAAAAGCCTCATCAGCGGCAGTGGTGGAGTTGGGCCAGGCATCTGGCAAAAGCAATCGAAGAATGAAGTTAGCTCGGGAAACAGTAAAGTCAGATCGGAGTACAACAAAGCAAAAGTTACCTACAAGGGCGAGGTCCACTCGGTGGAGGCAGGAGAGCACGTGATCAACACCAGCCTGGGCACGCTGGATCTCTATGACCTGCTGGGCATCCATTTCCTCAGCACGCTTGACAGCGGCATCCCTTTTCTTCATAAGTTGACCCTCAACCTAAATTCGAGCGTCTGAGAGCCTCTGAAGTTCATGTTCATGGGCGCGTCGGGCAGCGGCAAGATCGTCGGCGGCTCGTTGAAGTTTGGCTTGCAGCTCAGTCTCGGCACAGCTAGGCGCTAATTGTCTTGTTCGGCGCGGCCGAGCAGGCTATTCTTCTCACCGAGTTGTTTCTCCAGTTCGGCGATTCTTTTCTGAGCAGCTTCCATCTCGGAGGAGCGAGTAGCAACAGCTGCAGGTTTGCAATAAAGTAAGGACGTAATCACAATCGGGAGAAACAAGAAAGGACAAGAAAAATATACCTGTGAGTTCTTGAATCTTGGCAGCTTGGGTATCGTCATTCGTCTTCAGAGCAGCAATAGACTTTTGACCCGCTGAGTAAGAGGCTAGAAGTTCTTCAAATACAAACTGACGTTTATCGCAGATGGCCTGAAAAAAGGGCCGATCAGATCGGAGCAAAAGCACAGAGTAATAGAAAGAAATGAAGATCCGGACAAATTGCAAGCAATCGGCCCGAATCTCGGGGACTACACCCAGTGGGTGCGCTAGGCGCGCCCCCACTGAAAAAGAGAACTTACAGTGGTAGAATACTCGGAGGCAAGGATCTGGCTCAACGCCCCGTCAGTGAAGCGTCTGATGTCAGTAGCAAGACCACCCAACCGGCCCAAGAGATGGGACTGAAGTTGATCCTCCGATCCAGGAGGCGAGGAGTGGCCGAATCGGCAGCAGGTCGGACGGGAGAGACATCGGAGGCACCAAGGTATGCCTCGCAGAACCGATCGGCCAGCACGAGCTGACGACTGGGCGGCGCTTGGCGCACAAGAGTACCAGAAGTCGGTGTTGCGGAAGCACTGGGTTGGACGACAGTAGGAGTGACAAGGGGAGCAGCGGTCGTAGAAGCGGTTGGTTCGGTGGAGGTGGCAGTGGCACTCCCCGAGCCAGCGGAAGGAGTGGGGTCGGCAGTAGTGCCCTGGGCTGGAGAAGCCTCAGGCTGAGCATCAGCGGCAGGCCGATCTGGCAGCGGCACATCAGTATGTGCGATGCCAGATGGGTCCAGCAGAATCGGAGCAGTAGTAGTGGTCGGAGCAGGAGTGGTCGACTGCACGCCAGCAGTCGGAGAAGCGGCAGAGGTCGGCGATGGAGCAGTCGGTCGTGTTTGCGTTGCGGCAGCAGCAACTTTCATCTTGGCCCGCTCGGCTTTGTGGGTATCGGCAGCACCTCTCTTGCGAGCAGGCGCAGGCACGTGGGAGGTAGCTGAGGTAGTAGGGGTCGTGCGAGGAGGAACGACAGAGGGGGCAGGGGGAGCATTCGGAGCACCCCCAGGTCCCGCAGGACCAACAGATCGGGCAGCCCTGCAATAAAAAGAGCACAAGTGAGAAAAGCAGTACATGCAGAATCAAGAGAAACAAAAAAGATGAAGAGAAGCGTACCCGGCAGCTCGGGGCAGTTGAGCAGCAAATCTGGCCATAGAGAAATCCGGGCGAGCAATGTTCAAGGGAGTGGGAGAGAGCACAGGGCCGCTACTCTCGGGGGCAGCTCGGCACGTGCCCGTCTTTCCTTTCTTCTTGGCAACCTTGGAGGGGCCGGCATCATCAGGTCGGGGGCGTTTCCCCTTGGGCAGCGTCTGCTCGACTGGCTCAGATTCTGCGCCGAGGTCACCAAGAGGATCTGAATCACTGCTCCATTCGGCCATGAAGCGTTTGACGGAGGAATCAGACTCACCCGGCTTTTTGAAGCCGAGTCCGAGGGAAGCAGTTCGGGCTTCGGTCTCGGATTCGGTCTCTTCCTCAAGCTCCACATCTTGGGCGTCTTCTTCAGCTCGGTCAGGGTGATAGCCCGAGGCGGACTGTCCATCCTGCATGAGCCTAGAGGCCGGGAATTCCTGAGGATAAGGATCCGATCAGAATTAGTATGAAGGAAAGAGAAGCTAAAGTAAAAGATCATAATTAAAGCATACCTCGGGGCGGGGCCGAGATCGGCTGTACGGCTTCATTCCGAACTCGAAAGGTTCAACAACCTTGAGATTAGTAATATTGTTGATTCGGCGGAAGAACTCAGCTTCCTTGATTCGGAAGGTGGAAATCCGAGTGGGCTTGAGGCGCAGATGCATATCACAGATCCGGTGGCAGCGGTGTTGCAGTGGGAGCACTCGACGGCAGAGCCAGGTCGCCACCAGATCGGTGGGCTGCGGCCCTTGCTCCATCAGCTTCTGGATGTAGGCCACTTGGCGGTCCAGATCGGTGTCCCCGTCCCTTGGTTTCTCAGCCCAGTGGTACTTTGCAGTCGGAGGTGGCAAGGAGAATTCGGACAGATTCAATAAATCTTGGTTCCGTGGTGAGGAGACATAAAAGAACCCCGTCTGCCAGTTCTTGATGGACTGAGGCAGTTGGGGATGAGGATAGAGTCCAATTTGGCGGAGGTATATGGTGGCACCGCCGCATTCGGCCATCACCTTTACTTCCTCCTTCTTCTTGGTCTTGGGGTTGATAGTATGCACACCCGTGCCTACTTGGAAGCTGCAGAAGTCAAAGATCCGGCACCAGAGCCCAACGGTGGGCCGGACTCCGAGGTAACCTTCGCACAAGGCCACGAAGGTGGAGAGCAGCATGATGGCGTTTGCTCCGAGGTGGTGCGGTTGCAGGCGGTAGAAGGCGAGGAAATCATGGAAGAATTGGCTCACCGGGAGCCCGAATCCGCGCTCGAAGTGCGCGAGGAAGACAACCCGCTCGCCGTCCCGGGGGGCAGGTACAATCTCGTTGCCAGGAGCACGGAAATCAAGGTCCACCGGGATCTTGCGAGACCGGCGGAGGAGCGCAATCTGCATCTCCGTTACATTGGATCCCTTCCAAGCTCCCCTCTCGGAGCCGGCGGCGGCGGCGTCCCCCATGGAGGCGTCGGACTCCATGGTGGGCGAGGAGGAGCGAGACGGAGATGAGGAAGAAGGTGGTGGTGGCGGAGAAGACGGCGGCGGAGGCGGCAGAAACCTAGATCCAAGTCCACCTATGGTGGCGGAGGAGGAGCAGTGGCAATGGCGGTGGAGTGCGGCATCCTGGTCTCCGGTGCGGCGGCTCTTGGCGTCGGAGGCAATGGCAGCAGCACAGCGGAGCGAGCGGTGCGGCGGCGGAGGCAGTGAAGAATAACTTGAGGAAGGCGATGAAGTGGGGGGGTGCGTGGCGCATCCCCACCCCGTGGAGTATTTAAAGGTGCGGCGAGGGAGTAGTGGGATCCGGTGTGCCGATCTGGCAGGCAGTGTGGCCGCGTGTATCCACCGAGCAACATCAGTTCGGAGCACAAAAGATCCGGCGGATGGGACGGGACATGCGCGCGTGGGTCGAGGCGGCAGTTATGGTATGTCAAATCGTTGCACGACGTCCCGTATTCTTCGGCGATTCGAAGCGGCAAGTTCGATCAACATTCCAGTCAATCCAACCGTTGGGCGGATCGGTCGAGGAGGTCAAGAGCAATCGGAGATCAAGAGTAATCGGAGATCAAGAGCGATCGGAGATCAAGAGCAATCGGAAGGTCAAGAGCAATCGGAGATCAAGAGTAATCGGAAGATCAAGAGCAATCGGAAGGTCAAAAGCAATCGGCAGGTGGCAAGCAACCAGCCTATTGGAGCAATCGGACAGAAACAAAGAGTTGCATTTTATAAGGAACCTGTGCAGGCCTCGCCATCTCTGAGTTCGACGGGACCTCCGCAGCTTCAGGGGCTACTGTTGGGGGTATGACCCCCGGGTAGGGTCACCCAGGGGAAACAGTTCATCAAAGCAAAGATCACCGACCTAATGGTCACCGATCTAATCAAGGCCGAGCTAAACAAGATCAAGCAATAAGTGGGCCGAACTGTTCCAAGTGGGGGCCGATTGCCCCGGAGAAGGCGCAATCGGCCTCACCCAGGAGCATTCGGCCGAAGTAAGAAGAGCAACATCCGATCAGAGGTCCAGGTCGAACACCTAGTACAAGAGCATTCAATACGCAATCCCTGAAGATCGGGACTGTCAGAGGCGTGCGGTCTCCTCCAGCGCCGATCACGCGGACAGGCCGACATGCCTAAGTATCTAGCTTCACTGTTCACTACCGAGGTCTACGGGATAGCAGTATGGCGAGCCGCAAGTCTACACCGGGTCATCCGGAGAAGCACGATGTTAGGTCTCTAGCTGATCTGAGACAGACAGCTGGGCTCTCCCTCTTGTATATTTACTTTTGTACCCCGGGCTCGGCCTATAAGAGCCCCGGGTACCCCTCCTGCGTGGGGGACGACGGAGCAGTTATTACAATCTCACCCACCAGAGAAAGCAAGGAGAGAGTAGAGACCAGAGGCCCTCTTCTCCTTCCTCTCATACATCTCAAGGAGCATTCATTGTAGTCAGAGTTATTGCATATAGCTAGCTCGGCAGGACTACGGGGGTTATCTCTACGGAGAGTCCCGAACCTGGGTACATCGTGGTGTCTCACCGTGTGTTCCCATTCTCGCTTCCGGTACCAGCGACACTAACCTCGGTCTGTCCCCCTCATTAGCCATCCCCATGGCATCTGCAGTTACATATCGACGACACACGCCTTGGCGTGATTGAAACAAAGTCTATCTCTATCCTATACAAGATACTAGCCGTATAATCTAACAATCTGTTTCTTTTCATAAAGTGCGGACATTCATAAAACAAATATGATATGTTTTCATCTATAAGCAGTTTAGAGAGAAAAAGAGGTTGTGCCTCTGAAATAATTTTTGAGAGAATACTCTTGAAACTATTTGCGAGAGCTTTGGATGATTTTTTGTACATGACATTACATGAGCTGATTGATCGAAACTACGACATGCTAAAAGGGTTAGTTACCAGTGGTGTTGGAAATTTTTCATCGAAAAACCATCTTGACCCGATGCCTTCAAAGAACACATCTGAAATAATGTGTTTTTAACCTCTTGATGTGTTTCAGTAAAAAAAATGTCCTGATGGATATATGGCTCACTAATCTAGGACTCTTGCGAGTGTAACCTTTGTTGCATTGCGTGTGCTGCCCTAGCGCTTTCTGTGCCATGAATGCCGTTTCATCAATTCTTCTTTGATCTGACTCCTGCGCAGTGCCCTTGTCGACGCCAAACTCAATAATTTCGAACTGAAACCCACCCCTGACGTGACATGAGCGTGTACCTTAGCTCCTCCGTAACAACATCATATCATGTACATGCAGTCCATGTAATTATTTGGCACCTGATGAGCGATGAAAACAGAGGAAAATGTACTGGTGTCTCTACCGTGACCCCGCGGGCACACTGATTGTTCGAAGGAGCTGCGAGATTTGATATTGTAGGCTACGATGCCGATGCCACTATGCCAGGCATGGGAATCGATTTTGCTGCGGACCTGCACCGATTCGTTGGATGATCATGCCACTATGCATTCGATTCGTTGGATGATCATGCCATGCGGACCTGCACCGCAAGCAAAGGTGTGAGCAGTGAGCTTTACTCCTCCTTCCACTCTACTTGCACCACTATCACTACTAAAACAATATGCTGCTAAATTCTGAGGTGCACGGATCATGTCCCGTCCCCTGCTAAAAGAGGACGAAAACTCCCACTGACAACGGTCCGGGTCATGATCATCGATTCGGGGCAGCTGACATGAGGAGCCGAAAATACCGTTTGCTGCTCCTTTCCGAGATGAATTCTCAGCCCATTCCGCTCGTCGACGAGCAGCGGAAGAGCGGATCTGGTTGCGGAGGTGATTGCGATATCCATATCACTGCATCTGGTTCCGTGGAGCCGGTGTCACGGACCGGCCCTGCACTGCACGGATTCCATGGACCATCATCGCGACGCCGACCTCTCAACGAGACGATCCATGGCCACTGAAGCCAAGCGGCCTTGCCATTCTGATCAGGGCGCCAAGATGTTGCCACGCATCACGCATGCATTGCACGGACGTCCGCATTGCACACATTGCCGTGGCCCATGCCTTGGCCACTGCTTAGCGTGAGCTCGGGGTTGCCAGTGGAACAGTGCCAGTCCAAACCATCGTCGACCTCGTGACGCGGATGCGTCCATTCTGGTGCAGTCGCCGGAATGGATGCATATGCATGCATGGGCGCGACGCTCCCCCGTCGCCTGTGACGACGACGGACGCGTCGGCAGCGCCGGTGCCGCCTACTGTCATACGATGTGTCCTTGGCCGAATTTATTCGCCTCCTGGCACGACGCCGACTCAACGTGTGCGCCGCGTGGCCGCACAAACCTTTTGCTTCACTACTTGATTGATAGGAGTAGGGGCGGCGATAGGCGCAAGTGCAAGTGCAACACACTCTCCGGCTCTTTACAGAAAAATGGATCTATTATCAAGCCTTTACTTGCTCTTTACAGAATTACAACAGCTCGTTCGTTCATTCATTCATGTGGAATCTGCACTCTGCGGTGTGAAACTTAGTAGTATGAACGAACGGGCCCTTTGCACCGTCAAGAAAGTAAGTTGTGCTTGCACTTTGCGTCCCTTTCCAGCCTGCGCCTCCCTTCAGTAACGCCTCTCCCTCTAAAAACGTAAGGAAATTTAAGGAGCTCCGTGTGCCAAGGACCGTCAGTTCTGTAGTAGTACGGCCCTTTGCTTTGCCGGCCGGAGCGCTGTCCTGCCTGCGAACCTTAACAGGCCGTTCGTCCGTCTCTCGCCGTGGCAATGGCATGGCCTGAGCTGGCGCCGTGTCCTGGCCATGTACTACTACCATCAACAGTCAGTCAATCAGCAAAGCCGAATTAATCATTGCCGAAAAGGAGCCATGAGACTGTGAGGCCATCCCCACCACCAGTTGGATCGGTCGCCACTCGCGCATGCATGTGAGCACCCAATAATGCCGTGCGCCGGCAGCATCGCCGTCGCCCCCAAAGCTCGCGGCGGTCCTCGGCGCCGGCGCGGCACGGTCGGCCGCCGTGCTGTGTTCCGGGAGGAAACGGAGATGCGGCGTCTCATCACGACGAGGTGCCATCATGCGGTCTAGGGTTATCATTGCGAGTTTGCGATGAGCCGGGTTTCACGGTGTTTGGGAGTAACCCCGGTCGTGTCTGCCGGGCCGGGCCCGGAGTTTGCGACGGCCGGCCAGAGACACGGGCGTACACCGGTGTACAGTGTACGTGTGTACTGTATCTATCATGCATCGGCGTTTCGTCCGCCTCTACGCCACGTAGATGCATTCAAATGCTGCACATGGCGTGTCGCGTGACCATCTTCATTTCCACGTGTCAACGCAGGTTTTGGCGCCGACTAGGCTTTAAGCCTTCCCAAAACGGAAATACAGTTTATTTAACGAAAACTGCTAGTCAAAAATTACTTATCGCTTACATGAATATCTTCTACTACTTCTGTATCAGTCTACAAAAATGTCTTATATTTTAATACGAAGAAAGTAGTATTATTGTAATGCTTGATTGATCTATCTGGACAATAAGTAATTTCAATGGGATTAAATATTATCGATCCGAAGAGATGTTTATCATCGTTCAGGGATTTTTTTTTTGAAATCTTGTATTCGCCACGAAAAATTGCATGTTAAGAACCAATCTTAACAAGACAAATATGTCCATTTCTAAAGCACAGAAGATCAGAAACACTCAGGGCCATTGCTATAACAAAATATCATTGAAAATTCTTAAGAAACTCGCGAGAGATATGTCTCGCTTGTACCGATTTCTATTTGGAATCACCAGCCGTTGGACAATTATTAGGCCGACCTATTAGGGCAGGTTGCTCATGTGTCAGTTTATGTTCGCTTGCTCTCCTTCGGTTTTCTTCATCTTTCATTGTACTTTCATTAGTTTTCTTTGGTTTTTTCTTTCATCTGACTTCTTTACTTCTTAGACTTTTCTTTTCTTTGTTTTCATGGGTTATTCTTTCTTTTTCGTTAGACCGTAGTTTTAACTGCTTAGTTTTCATTGTACTCTTCAATTTTCCGTGCTTTTTTGTTTCTTTCTCGGTTTTAATCGGTCCTTTTCTTCTTTCCTTCTTATACTTTGCTTTCCTTTGTTTTAATGGTTTTTTTCTATTTTGATTAAAATTGGGTTTTATTTTCTTCATTTTCTTTGCGTTTTTTGACTTTCCTTGCTTTTTGGTGTCTTTCTCGGTTTTTATAATTCTTTCTTAAACACCTCTACTTTTTTTCAGTATACAATATACATTTTTAGCGCACACGTCAAACATTTTTTTGGATGCTTACTGAATTTTTTTGAAATATGCGATGTGGATTTTTGTAAATACATGTTTTGAACATTGTTTGAATATATGGTAATTTGCTTGCTAATTATAAGTTATACATTTTTAACAGAAATACTTATTTTTTTCAACTATATTAACATTGATTTATATTGCATAAATAATTTTAACAGTTTCCTGGATATGTTTGTGAAACATGTGAATAGTTTTAAATATCATATACGTTTTACAATGGACATAGACATTTTCAACCTATGCAAACACGTAATAAATTGTTAAGAAATTTCTTCAATGTCAAAAACAAAATTTTGAACGCGTTATCTTTTTTTGAGCCACAGTTTTGCTTCTCGCGCAATTAGAGTTTTAGTTCAGGAGTAACCACATATTCAGTTCACACACAACTACAAGTGCGACAACATATTCAGTTCACGCACAACTACAAGTGCAACCACAGTTCGCTCACAACCAAAGTTGTTTTTTCGTGGATGCGCCTAGACATCGACACATGATGGCTTCTCGATACATACAAAAAAAATCTTTGCAGGATACCCATCAATTAGTTGCTCTCCTAGCCTGCTCAGCGGCTCTATATCACGCACTAAGCAAGATGAAAGCTTTTCTCGCTGAAACGATAACAGTAATGGGCTAGCTCATCTTTATAGTTTTTTGTCGACTGTTTTGATTTTTCTCTTCCATTTGTTCTTTTGTTTTTTTTCCTGTATCGTTACCTGTTTTTCATTCCTTTTCAACGATTTTCTTCACTGTTTATGGTTTCCTCTATTTATTATTTTTCACATCTTTAATATTTTGTTAAATGTTCTATTTAAATTCCTTTTCCTTTTTTAATTTTGTTTTCTTTGTTTTTAACGATTTTCTATGCTTTTTTTGGATTTATTTCCTTTTTATTTGTTTTCTTGTTTCTTTCAAGTTCTCGTTTGTTTTGTTTGTTTTTTGTTTTCCAATGATTTTGATAATTTTCATTATTTTTACGTGTTTTCCAGTTTCTTCTTGTTTAATATTCTTTAAATACATTTTTCTGATCAACATATTCTTTCTTTAAATACATGATCAATATATTTTGAAATATTTTATCACTATTTTTCTAACACATTTAATATATTTAAATACCGAATAAATATATTTTGAATACATGGTCAATATTTATTCTATATATATTTAACATTTTTAAATGATTGATTAACAATTTTTAGATAGTAATTTATTTTTTCAATAATTCAATCAATGTTTTTCTATACACTTTTTAGTATGTTTGAAATGCTTTATTAAGTTTTTAAAATATTAGATTCAAAAATTTTGAAATCATAATCAATATTTTTCCTATACACATTTAATATCTTTGAAACGATCTCCAAAAAAAATTCACATGCCAAATTAACATTTTTATTACGTGGTCAGCATTGTTTCTATACACAGTAAAGAAACAAAAAATTTGATTAATATTTTTAAAATATATCTTTAAATTTGTTTCGAATGCTTGAAATAACATTACTAAAATACCATATCATCTTTTTTCACACACATTGTATATTTGCGGTATACATGAGAAACATTTTGTCTTTACACATTTATTTATTTTCAAATGCTTAGTTGGCATTTTTCCAAAATATTTAATTTGATTAGGTGAAACTATAAAAGAAAAAAAATCGTGGAAAAAAGCAATGATGATGCGTTCTCCAGCGCGCCTGGGCTGTCCCAACTGTAGTTCGCCTTGACGCAATACTTTGTCGTTTCGCGCGTTATGCGAGATATAGCAGCTCCAAGCCTGCTTACTCAGTGGTACTATATCTCGCCTTGTGGGGGAGACACAAGCATAGTTCACTTATATCGTTCATTTTAATGGGCCAGTTATACAATATTGGTTATTTTAGTTTGGGGAATCTTGTATGTTTGGTACTCCCTCTAGCTTAAAAAATGTTACTACATTATGGGACGGAGGGAGTACCCTCTAATTTTGTGAATCTTTAGTCGAGTATTGGGAAAGTTTTAATCTTTTTAGTCGACTTTTTTCTATCATTTTACCAGTTTTTCATTTTTTTATTCATGACCCTGACTTTAAAAAGATATGACCTTTTTTCTATTATTCCCCCCTTTTTGTGTTAAAAAAACTGAATCAAGAAAATTGTCGTATTGACATTTTGACCACACGTTCTTGATCGGACAATGTATGTGTCATTAGTGTCTTTGAATAAAAATATCATGTTCATTAGCTAACTCTCTTCTTTTAAATACACCAAATAATAAATGCATTGAAGGACGAGGAACCCACCATTGAAATGATGGCTTGCTCTGATGATGGTGAGGAAGAGGGGGAATATGTTGGGTATGTGGGGGAAGAATGTAGTGGTGGATAGTGCCAAATAATTACATTGAACAATTGGATTTCAATCCTAGCCAGGAGACTATATCTTTTGGTACCAAAGTGGAGAAAGCTACCAAGGAGGAACTAGTGGTGAAAATCAGGTGAGGAGCTCCCTAGGAGGGCTCCTAGACGGCATGGTAAAGAAGACCCCGTGGGGGGGGGGGGGAGGATCTAACTAGGGACAGAATTGCTGACAAAACGACTATGGTAAATACTCTAAACTTAGTTTTATCCATTCTCATAACAATAGGCTTGTTTCCTTAACTATTGGAGTGGAAGTTAATTAATTTAAGTACTAATGCCCATATTATCGACAAAATATCGATTTAATCAAATCAGCTGAAATGGTTAGGCTTCATTTGAAAATGCAAACTGAAAATGGAAAGAATGATAAAATATTTGATCTAAGAGATTAGGTCATAGATACCGGGGATACTAATTTAGAGGAATTGTTTTGGGATCAAATAAAATCCTTGTTCTCTAGGAGTGATATCAAGATAATTGGCTCAACACTATTTTCTAGTGGGATACCAATATGTAAAATTAGAAGTTTGGTTGAATCAACCGTAAAGAATAAGGGGAAAATAAGAAATAAATTTGTATAAGTAGCACTCTGTTGCATCTCTCTTGTTTCTGCTTATCCTTATCTATAATCTATGATACCTGAATAGTTCATTCCTACTAACCTATTTATTTTGACATGCAAGCTATCCACATCATCAAGTAGGTCCACCATGTAAAAATTCTTCCACTAACTCTTCCTGTACATGCTCCCATTAATTTTACATGTGCATGCATCCTATCAAAAATAAATAATAACTTTTGTATGCACTCAAGCTCACAATTTATATGCAACTTTTTATAGAAAATAAAATTATGAGTTACATCGCATTTATTTTTTTAAGTGACATTTTTTTGGAAATACACATCATAGTTGCTATCATTGTTTTAGGTTTAGCCAAGGGTGAGCACGTCTTCACTATCTTTACTCTCAACGTTGTTTTCATCTTAGATCATCTCACCGATATATTGTCAATTAACTAAATTAACAAAAGAAAAATCAAACTCAATTTTGGATTTTTCATCAAATTTTCACTCTCATGTTTTAAAACATCAAATTCTTTCTCAACAGTTCCCGCAGCAACGCGCGGAGTATCATCTAGTTTGATTAAAAATGAGAGGTGTGTTATGGAATATTAGAAGTTTTGGGGGTGATGTTAAGCGTAGATTCGTTAGGGAAAGGAATATGGATAGAAAGTAGATGTTGTAGGGTCACAGGAGACCATGATACAATGTTTCAATAGGATAGATTTACAAAGTTGCTTGTTGGTATAGATTTTCACTGGCATCACACTCTCGCCAGGGGTAAATCTGGTGGTTTGCTTCTTTGGGTTAACTATACTACTTTAGATGTGATTTCTCAAAGTGACGATGACTATCACATTAAGATGATTGTGTAGGATACCCAAGATAAATGTATCTGGGGCTGATTCTAATTTATGGAGAAGCATAGCCTACAAAGAAATTTGGTTTTTAGCTGAACTTTCTAGGGTGTTGTTGGACATTATAAACCCTATCTTAGTAGGGGTGATTTCAATATTATTTAGAAAGCCTCTGAAATAAAATAAAACTGGGACACATGGTCGTTGAAGCTTTCTTCTCAACGAAGACAATTTACTTGGGAAATAATCTGGAACACTATATAGAATTCTTTGTTGTACTGACTAGGAGGAAAATTATCGTATGTCAGTTGTGTACGCTTTGTTTAGAGAGACAAGTAGGTCCACCACGTAAAAATTCTTCCATGAACTCTTCATGCACATGCTCCCATTAATTTTACATGTGCATGCATCCTACCAAAAATAAATAATAACTTTTGTATGCACTCAAGAGCACAATTTATATGCAACTTTTTTTATAGAAAATCAAACTATGAATTACATCGCATTTTTTATGTGACACTTTTTTTGTAAATACACATCCATAGTTGCGATCATTGTTTTAGGTTTAGCCAAGGGTGAACACGTCTTCAATGTATTTACTCTCAACATTGTTCATCTCAGTTCATCTCACCGATATATTGTACTAAATTAACAAAAGAAAAATCAAACACATTTTTGGATTTTTCATCAATTTTTCGCTCACATGTTTTAAAACATAAAATTCTTTCTCAACAGTTCCCGCAGCAACGCTCGAAGTATCATCTAGTTTGATTAAAAAACGAGAGGTGTGTTATGGAATATTAGAGGTTTTTGGGGTGATGTTAAGCGTAGATTCGTTAGGGAAATGAATATGGATATGAAAGTATATGTTGTAGGGTCGCAAGAGACCATGATACAATGTTTCAATAGGATAGATTTAACAGTTGTGTGTTGGTAGAGATTTTCACTAGCATCATTCTCGCTAGGTGTAAATCTAGTGGTTTGCTTCTTTGGGTTAACTATACTACTTTAGATGTGATTCCCAAAGTGACGATGACTATCACATTAAGATGATTTTGCAGGATACCCAAGATAAATTTATCTGGGGTTGATTCTAATTTATGGAGAAGCATAGCCTACAAAGAAATTTGGTTTTTAGCTGAACTTTCTAGGGTGTTGCTGAACAGTATAAACCCTATCTTGGTAGGGGTGATATCAATATTATTAGGAAAGCCTCTGAAATAAAATAAAACTGGGACACCTCGTCATTGGAGATTTCTTCTCAATGGAGACAGTTTACTTCGGAAATAATTTGGAACACTATATAGAATTATTTGTTGTACTGACTCGGAGGAAAATTATCGTATGTCAGTTGTTTACACTTTGTTTAGAGAGACAAGTAGGTTCACCATGTAAAAATTCTTCCACCAATTCTTCATGCACATGCTTCCATTAATTTTACATGTGCATGCACCCTATCAAAAATAAATACTCCCTCCGACTCAAATTAATTGACGCACACTTAGTACAATTTTATACTAAAGTTATAATAAGTATGCGTCAATTAATATGAATCGGAGGGAGTAATAAATTTTGTATGCACTCAAGCTCACAATTTATATGCAACTTTTTTTATAGAAAATCAAATTATGAGTTACATCGCATTTATTTTTTAATGACATTTTTTTAAATGCACATCCATAGTTGCTATCATTGTTTTAGGTTAGCCAAGGGTGGATACGTCTTCACTGTCTTTACTCTCAACGTTGTTTTCATCTTAGATCATCTCACCAATATATTTTCAATTAAAAAAATTAACAAAATGACAATCAAACTCATTTTTTTTCATCAATTTTTCTCTCACATGTTTTAAAACATAAAATTATTTCTCAACAGTTCACGCAGCAACGCGCGAAGTATCATCTAGTTTGATTAAAAAACAAGAGGTGTGTTATGGAATATTAGAGGTTTTGGGGGTGATGTTAAGCGTAGATTAGTTAGGGAAAGGAATATGGATATGCAAGTAGATATTGTAGGGTCGCAAGAGACCATGATACAATGTTTCAATAGGATAGATTTACAAAGTTGTGTGTTGGTAGAGATTTTCACTGACATCATACTCTCGCCAGGGGTAAATCTAGTGGTTTGCTTCTTTGGGTTAACCATACTACTTTAGATGTGCTTCCCAAAGTGACGATGACTATCACATTAAGATGATTGTGCAGGATACCCAAGATAAATTTATTTGGGGATGATTCTAATTTATGGAGAAGCATAGCCTACAAGGAAATTTGGTTTTTAGCTAAACTTTCTAGGGTGTTGCTGAACAATATAAACCCTATCTTGGTAGGGGTGATTTCAATATTATTAGGAAAGCCTCTGAAATAAAATAAAACTGGGACACCTGGTCATTGGAGATTTCTTCTCAACGGAGACAGTTTACTTCGGGAAATAATTTGGAACACTATATAGAATTCTTTGTTGTACTGACTGGGAGGAAAATTATCGTATGTCAGTTGTGTACACTTTGTTTAGAGAGACAAGTAGGTTCACCATGTAAAAATTCTTCCACTAACTCTTCATGCACATGTTCCCATTAATTTTACATGTGCATGCACCCTATAAAAAATAAATAATAACTTTTGTATGCACTCAAGCTCACAATTTATATGCAATTTTTTTTATAGAAAATCAAATTATGAGTTACATCGCATTTATATTTTATGTGACATTTTTTTGTAAATACAAACCATAGTTGCTATCATTGTTTTAGGTTTAGCCAAGGGTGAACACGTCTTCAATGTCTTTACTCTCAACGTTGTTTTCAACTCAGATAATCTCACCGATATATTGTCAAATAACTAAATTAACAAAAGAAAAATCAAACTCATTTTTGGATTTTTCATCAAATTTTCTCTCACATGTTTTAAAACATTAAATTCTTTCTCAACAGTTCCAGCAGCAACGCGCGGGGTATCATCTAGTTTGATTAAAAAAATGAGAGGTGTGTTATGGAATATTAGAAGTTTTGGGGGTGTTGTTAAGAGTAGATTCGTTAGGGAAAGGAATATGGGTATGAAAGTAGATGTTGTAGGGTCGCAGGAGACCATGATACGATGTTTCAATATGATAGATTTACAAAGTTGTGTGTTGGTAGAGATTTTCACTGGCATCACACTCTCGCCAAGGGTAAATTTGGTGGTTTGCTTCTTTGGGTTAACTATACTACTTTAGATGTGATTTCCGAAAGTGACGTTGACTATGATATTAAGATGATTGTGCAGGATACCCAAGATAAATTTATCTGGGGTTGATTCTAATTTATGGAGAAGGATAGCCTAAAAGAAATTTGGTTTTTACCCGAACTTTCTAGGGTGTTGTTGGACAGTATAAACCATATCTTGGTAGGGGTGATTTCAATATTATTAGGAAAGCCTCTGAAATAAAATAAAACTGGGACACCTGGTCATTGGAGCTTTCTTCTCAACGGAGACAATTTACTTCGGGAAATAATTTGGAACACTATATAGAATTCTTTGTTGTACTGACTAGGAGGAAAATTATCGTATGTCAGTTGTGTATGCTTTGTTTAGAGAGACATCTTATCATGTCCCTCTCTATATTAATGATTGTGATTTAGCTAAGCATGAGCCTCATTTTAGGTTTTAAAATGCTTGGTTAGTTAGAGTCGGTGTTGATAAGGTGGTTTGTGATGCCAGGCTGGGAGCTAGGCTTTTTGGCTCAAACCTTTATAGGTGGAAAACTAAGATGAGAGCCTTGAGTTATAAATTGAAGGTTTGAGCAAAATTATGAATGCTTGGTATAAAGATTTGGAAAAACATAGTATAAAATAATTAGATGATATAGATAAATATAGTGAATTAATTAGCTTGACTGCTGATATTAGACAAGAACAGAAAGATCTCAAAGCACAACTAGCTTAGGCCATTGAAACAAGAGGCACTGAAACGAAAACAGAGGGGTAAAATCAAAGAGCTTCTTCTAGGAGATTCTAATACGAAATGTTTACTCCCTCCGTTCCTAAATATAATCCCTTTTCAAGATTTCAACACGGATACATATGGAGCAAATTAAGTGAATATACACTATAAAATATGTCTACATACATCCGTATGTAGGTCGTATTGAAATCTCTAAAAGGGATTATATTATAAACGGAGGGAGTACATGCTAATTAAAGATAATGGGAGGTGTAGGAAGAATTTAATTACTTCTCTAAATCAAGAGGAGTGGGTAGTTAAAGGGGAAAAGGAGATCATAGAATGTATTACTGATTGTTATACAAAATTGTTTGGTCAACCTGATTGCAAATTTGCAATACAATGTCTCTGGATATTGGTAGTCCTCACGTGGTACCAACAGATGAGGTGGGTGCCCTCATTGCTCCATTCACTGAACAAGAGGTTAGAGATTTTGTCTTTAAAATATCCCATAATAAATATCCTAGGGTTGTCGGTTTACTGATGAGTTTTATGAGCACTATTGGGATTTAATTGAAGATGACTTGTTGGGTATGTTTGATGACTTCCAAACTAGAAATCTATACATCTCTAGGTCGAACTATGAGATTGCTACTCTAGTTCCCATGATTCAAGGAACTGAACAAATCCAAAAAAATTGACCTATATGTCTGTTAAATGTTAGTTTTAAACTTTTTTAATAAGGTGTTGATGAATATGTTAGTTTCTATTGCAAATGGGGTGATTTTACCATCTCAAACTGCTTTGTTAAAGTTAGGTTTATTATGGATGGCATTATAGTTTTACATGAAGCTTTATCTTTACCTAATAATAAAGGAGGGTGCGTTTCTCCCCTTTTTTTCATCTGTCACACGCATTTTATAGAAGGACCTCTGTAATAATAAGTAAAAAAATGTTTTGCTGTTTCATTTGGGCCGTCTAACACTCCATTTTGAAGAAAATGCGACTCATTCGAGGTTGGTGCCCCACTGAAGCAGATAAAAAAAACGCTTTTCTGCCACATTTCGGTTTTGGCCTTTTCTCTAACTACTGGGCGAGTGTCGCTACCAAAAAATATTATTTAATAACAATTCACGCTATAAATAGTTTTCGTGTGAAATTTTTAAAATATTTAAGTGTGAATTTTTTTTAACGCATTTCTAAATTATGAACTATTTAATTAATACGTTCATGATTTTTGTACATTTTTTATATATGAACTTTAAAAAAAATATTATTTTAGTGCAAACGTCTTATAAAAGTGATTCAATAAATAATAATAATAAATGATTTTTATATACGAATTTTTTTAGAATATTATTTTTATTGCAAAAATCATATAAAAAGAAATGAAAAAGAATAAATAAAATGAAATTTAAATGTTTCGAGGAGAGAAAATATTTGTAAGTACGAGGTTTTTATAAATTTTACAAAATTTGAATTCGAATATTTTCTAATTTTTTACTATAAACTTTTAAAAAAAGTTAACATATAAATCATTTTTTTGCATGCGAACAAATGAAAGAAAAAAGTAGAGAAAACAAAATAAAAAAAGGTAAAATAAAAATATAAAATACAGTTCAAACTTTGAAAAATAGTTCACACTTCGAAAAATTATTATTCAATAGAAAATCAGACTATAAAAATTTTATGTGTGAAAAGTTTAACACATTTAAGTGCGCCAACATTTTACGCATTTTAAAAATGTGAACTATTTAATAAATACGTTCATCATTTTTTTATAGTTTCTATATATGAATATATTTTTAAATAGTAGTTTTTAGTGCAAACATCTTATAAAAGTTATGCAAAATTAAAAAAAATGAAAATGTTTTGAGGAGAGAAAATATTTTTAGGTGCGAGCATTTTTTTAAATTTTACAAAATCAGAGTGCGAATAGTTTTTATTTTTTTTGACTACGAACTTTAAAAAAAAGTTAACGTACAAAACATTTCTTTTTCATGCGAAAAACTGAAAGAAAGAAAAAGGAAAGAAAACAAAACAAAACATATCCACCCAACCATCCCGATACGTTTTCAATTTCGATCGGGATTCATTATTTCAGAATGCAAACGATAGGGATTTTGATTTTTGGATTTAAATCACTGAACCACTCCAAGTTAAGGGTTTAAAATAAGCTTTACATTAAAAAAATCTCCCATTGCAACACACGGGTATGTTTGCTAGTATAACATACATAAAAACAAATTAGATGCTTTGATTTTCAAAGTAGATTTTGAGAAGCCATATGACAAAATTAAATGGCCTTATGTGATGCAAATGATGAAAATTAACGAGGTCCTTGATAAATGGATTAATTGGATCCTTTTTACTATTAGAGGGGGTAACGTGGGTGTGAAAGTTAATGATAGGATTGTAAATTTTTACGCACATGCAAAATCTTAAGAAAAGGGGATGCTCTTTCTCCCTTAATCATTGATTTGGCTCTTGATGCTTTAGCTTTCATAATGGATAAGGCCAATAAAATGAGATAGTCAAAGGGGTTTGGAAGACAAAGTGGATTTTAGTGTAAACATGTTGCAATATGTGGATGATACTATTTTACTTAATAAAAATAAAATGGAAAGTGCACAAAATTAAAAAAAAAACTGTCTTTGGACATATGTCTAGCTTAAATATCAACTTCCAGAAGAGCGAGTTTTTCCTGTTTGGGGAGGCAAAGGCGAAAGAGATGGAGTTCTATGATATTTTCACTTGTGCTATGGGTGTACTCCCTATGAAATACTTTGAATTACCTATAGATGAGAAAAGAATTAGAAATAAACATTGGACCCCCATTGAGGAAAACATTGGTAGTAAGTGTAAGACTTGGCAAGGGAAGTTGTTGGATAGTGGTAATAGAATTATTTTGATATAATCTTCTCTTACAGGAATCCCATATTATATGATGTCCTTTTATACTCTTTCAGTTGGGGTGAGGAAAAGGATGGATTTCTTTAGGTCCATGTTACCGTGGCAAGAAGACGAAGGGAGGAAGAAATATCACTTATTAATTAGAAAACTATTTGTAGACCCAAGGATAATGGTGGTTTGGGTATTTAGAATTAAGAACTCATGAATATTGCTTTCGTTTGTATGTGGTGGTGGAATCTTTTTCAAACCGATGGATTTGGCAACCAATTTTTGTCAAGAAATATGTTGGAAATGTTGTTTGACTGTTGTTAAGGACAAAATTGGGAGCTCTCAGTTCTGGCAAGGCCTTCTTAAATTGAAAAACTCGTTCTTATATCTCTTCAAATTTAAAGTGGGGTATGGGAATAATACTACATTATGGGAAGACATTTGGCTTAATGAAAAATCACTTAAAAATCAATATCCCAGGATCTATAGTGTTATTTTTATGTTAATTTGTCAACTAATAGAATTTTCACAAAGGATTAAACAATGTTTTTGTTAGGAGAAGCCTGTGGGGGAATCCTTAGACTTACGAAATTATGTTAAAGAGGTTGTAATGGTTTTACGTTTAGTAATGAGAGAGATTGTATTGTGTGGTCTTTAAATAAAAATGAAATTTATTCTATTAAGTCATTTTATAGACATTTGGTAGGCGGTGATCTCATATTTTCACATTTTTGTGTGGAAAGTCATAATACTATCTAGGATTAAATTATTCATGTGGTTGCTTACTAAAAATTCTGCTCCGACTAAGGATAATTTGGTGAATATAGGATGGGTTGGGAACCCTGATTGTCCTTTTTGTGGGATTGGTGAATCGATTGATCACCTATTTTTTCACTGTTTCTTGTTCAATTTTCTTTGGTATATTTTTATCTAGTCTTCCAATTTAAAAGTAGCAACAAGAAATGTGGAAAACTTGTTGAAGGTTGTATACACAATTTTGAGGCTTGTTTTAGGAAGATAATGTTGGAGGGTGTTTCTGCTATCTTATGGACTACTTGGAGATTAAGAAATAATTTTGTTTTCTGATAATGAGAGAGTCACTGAGCCCAATGTTAATGTGCATATGATATCAATCTAGATAAATGACCAGTCAATGTTGCAGAGAAATCAAGGAAAACAAGATATACTTAAGTTAGGAGTACAGATGTATGAGTTGGTGGCAACAAAAATCTTCAAGCAGGCTTCTGGACGGCGCATGGATGTTGGAAGAATTGAAGGATGATGCCTGGAGCGAGATGAAGCTGAAGCCAAAGACCTTCTTAGCTGCTATGTCATACTGATAGGTCCATACATGATCAACGAGTTCATGCCCGAGGGTGGCCTGATCTTCACGTCGCAGGATCGAATAGAGAGGAATAACTACCTGCAAGCAACCGGGATAACTAGCTTTATACTTGCCAAGGTTGGATGAAACCCGTACGTTGGGGATGGTTGAACGGAGCTACAAAAACTCCAAACCGCTGCCCGAACTATTGTAGAACCATAAACCGGGACTAACCCACACAAAACGTCCAGAACCCTAGATCACAAATTAGGGGGAACCAAAGGCTCCTTCTCACGAATCCGGATGAAGTCACAATAGTAAAGGTAGCATGGATCTCTCAGATCTCTCTAGCAGTCTTTGTGCATAAGCTTGTAGCTTAATGGTTTGACCAAAGGTGTTGGATATATGCTCTAGAGGCAAATAATATATGATTATTCCAATATATCTAAGCAAGTTCATAACCAGTTTCATACCGTGCTAGAACTGTGTCAGTGAAACAATGATGCAGGTGTGGTATTGAAACCCCCAAAGTTCCTAGTTAGCCTCTTCATAGATAACTAGTTCATAGTCAACATGATGGTCGTGGTTTCGTGATCATGGACAATTAAGTCTCTTGACTATGAGGTCGCCTCACTGGTTAAGTGACGGGATGAACATTACCCAAAGTAAGCATTACAACATGATCAAATCTTGTGAAGGTTCAGTGTTGTAATTACAGAACGTGGTAGACCGTTCCTTTGACCGTGAGTACGTGCATAATTGCTATCTTCCCGGATGCTTTGACTTACATCCCACCACCTGACTGAAATATGCGGGTCATAACGGTTGTATCTTGGGTATTCCGTGGAGATATGTTGAGGAGTATTGTTACAAGAGCGGGATTTGTCAATCCATATAATGGATAGATACTCGGGGCCCACTCGGTGAGATTCCATCCATAAAGCTGCAGCGTGTGACTAGGTCACGGGGATGAATATCACGGGAACGAGTGCATGAGTATTAGTTCAGAACGAGGTTGAACCAGACATAGGATGTCGTTGATCGAATCTCGGAACAATCTAGTATCGCTGACAAAGGGAATGCTATACGGCGTAAGGTCCAATCGGTGTTTGATATCCGGAATGCATAGGGGTCATTATGGGCATCCAGGTCCCGCTGATGATCATTGAACGTAGCCTCATCTCGGTCATGACTGGAGTGTTCTCGGACCGTAGAGTAACACACTTAAGGGCTCGATGAAATCGGAGACCTTTTCGGAACCATCGGAGTAACCAGAGAATGAAGGAAACAACATCGGAGAAGTACCGTGTTGAACCAAACAAATTCGGAGTGAACCGGAAGGTGTTCCGGAACACCGGGAGATGGAATATTATGTTTTAGTTATTAATTAATTGAATTAATAATTAAAATCATTTTATTTCTAATTAATATGTGCAATGGGCCTTAGTGGAGAAAAAGGCCCATTAGGGGAAATAAAAGGGAAAAAAAGAAAAAGAAAAGAAGGGGGGCCATGAGGGGTGCGCCCCCTCCCCCCCCTTGGCCGGCCACCCCCCTTAGCAAAGGGACTTTAGTCCCACATTGCTAAGGGAGAGGGGTTGACTCCCTCCCCTCTGCCTATATATAGATGGGCAGGGTGCACATATTTAATACACAGAAATTTGTGAGAAATTAAATATTACTCCGAATTGAGATCGGTTATCTCCGGTCTTCTCCCCTCCATTGTCTCTTTCACGGTGGGCTCCCTAGTGTGAGCCTATAGTGGAATTGAGGCTTCTCTGCTAGAATCGGAGGCCGTCGTGCTGCCGAAGCTCCGTCCGGAGGTCTGCTTCCGCCACCTTCGCTGGATCGGAGAACGGAGGTCGTTATCGAGTCTCGTATGTGTGCGAGTACTACGAGGTGCTACACGTGTGGCACTACACCCATCCGGGTGCTCAACACAGCCAGGGGGCTGTGAAACTTGATCGGCTACATCAACCACGTTTGCGGGAACGTTTCCCACGCAACGGACTACACCCCGAGGTATGTTATTTCCGCACTACTTTCTGTTACGGTAATACGGCTAGCTAGATCTTGGGTTATGGGAACGCTAGTTAGAAAATTTTGTGTTTTCTGTTGCGAACCCCAACAGTGGTATCATGAGCTAGGTCTATGCTTAGTATTACTGTACGGATAGAACACATCGGGGATGTGGGCGTTGATCGTGTGATTGTTACCCTCCCACGTGTACTTGTTCACATCTGCGGCATTGTTTGATGAAGCGGCCCCCGACCGACCTTACGCGTACGCTTACGCGAGACTGGTTCCACGCTTGACATACGGCTTGTACCGTATAAAGTGGCTGGGGGGTGTCTGTCTCTCTACTTTAGCGGATGTGGCATTTGCAACGGAGGGCCCCGTGCGGGGTGTAATAGAGACAATCGTATGGTTGACGTTGTGGTTGACTCGTAGGTTAAAACCTGTTTAACTATGAAAGCCCTAGCAGCCACGTAAAACTTGCAATATACAACTAGACCGTCTAAACCTTGTATTGCTAAGTGGGGGCTATCATTCGTTTCTTTGTGATGTAGCGATAGCTTTGCTATGTGTTACTAGTAAGTAGTAATCGTCATCATAAAACAAACTAAAATGGAGACACTATAGACTTAGTGTTGCCATAGCTCAGACATCTTAAAACTTGCTAGTATAGGATACACGACGATAGCATGTGATAAGATGATCCCTTAACAAAGCCAAACACAAGTATTCAACCGAAGTGTGCACCGCCTGGAAGGTTCTCCCATATGGCTTGATGCTCCGTACATACCGGAGTTGTCCTACATATTCAATGGAGTTCGCATGAGGTTGGGTTCGGCAAGCCTGACATATGCAGATATGGCCTTGCTGAGCAGCATATAACATGTAGGTTAATTTGGCGAGCCTAGCATATGCAGATATGGCCTCGGAATACTAGAGATCGAAAGATCGAGCATTAGTCACGGTACATATAAGATAATGTGATCGCACAAGTTGTTGTCTACCTTTGAAACTGACCCTTCGGCCGTGTGATATTCGAGGTCGGGCAGTGAATCTGGATCATGTAATCACTAAAACTTCCTAGGGATGAATTGTTTTAGTGCGAGCTCATTTATAATATGATTATATGAACTCATTTTTGTGAACTAGTCTTAATTGTGTTCCTTGCAATTATGTTTGTAGAAAATGAATGCGCTAGAGCAACGTGAACTATCTTTCTTCATGGAAGGTGAAAGACTTAGAGTAAATGGGTCAAACTTTAATGACAGGTACTCACGCCTTAGGACGTCGCTCAAGAGAGCAAACATCTTGTTTACAATAGAAGTGCATGTGGAAGAACATCCGAACGATCATGTTGGCGATCAAGGGATACTTGATCATTATGCTCGCCGATAGAAATGCTCCGTAGTCAGGAATGTCATGATCTTCAGCATGTCAGAGGTTTTGGGCATACAGTTTCAGGACACTGGCTCATATGACATGATGGACACGCTAAAGACAATGTTCGTACGTGAGTTCAGAATTGCCAGATTTGAGTTAGAAAGCAAGTTTCTATCTACAAAGATGGAAGAACGCACAAGCCTTGTTGATCACTTGGACAGGATGCATGAGATGTACCTGACCCTGGTAGAGGACTATGAATATTGGACAATGAACGAAAGCACCACAGAAGAGTTTGCAATAAACACGTTATTGCACTCACTCCCTCCGAGTTATGGTGATTATGTTCATAGCTATGTCGGAAGAGGAGCTAATATGAGTCTCCAGAACTTCATTACTGATCTCTTGGCCGCGGACATTGCTCCTATCGAGGATGCAGAAGTCGTGGATGGAGAAGGTATATACTTGATATACTTTATAAATGTTTATTCCCTTATACAACAGTTGCATTAAATGAGTATCTGATACTTATTCTGTTTTATGAAAACAGGACCTGCCGTTGCATGGACGGGAAGAGGTGAAATCGAGGATTGATGGATATCAAGTCAGTTGATGGCCAGCATGGATTCCGCCGAGACATCTATCATAGGAGATACTTAGAGTATTAGATAAATCTTATGTAATCATTATAGTATGAACACTTAGTTGTGTGTCTTGCATCTCGCGAGACAAAGTTATTCATGTAATGAGACAAGTCAGTTGTTCCATCTTTATGAATAAAAGTGTGCTTATACTTTTATTACGTCCTGATTTATGATATGATAGAAAGCATTTATAATACTACTATTATTTTCAAGAAATATTCAATGTTTAATGATAAAGTTGTCTTGATTATAACAAGTCAAAGATTTGATTGCATGAGGTGACTTCATAACTGATGAATTCATTAAATGTATGATCTATTAACTTGTGAGTTCATTATCGAATGAAAATCATAACTTGATTGCATGAGATGGATTAGATACACGATCTATGAACCTCTGCAATAAATATAACCATGACAAGGTTCTAGCAAGTAGAACTTGTGCCAATCATTATACATAAATGATGTAGAATGGGCATGTGAGTTATCATTAAAGACTTCATATGATTAATTGAAAGTTGTATTCAATTGAGATCATAAAACTGAGATTCAGGAATCACAGTGAGAAGTGAGAATACAAGGATACATATCACTACGCTACGATCCGAAGTGATAAGTATTGATATTGACATAATGGGAGACTTGTGGAAGTTGTACCACAAATTACGATGGAAGTTGAAAGTGCTAGACTACTTAAACCATTCGTAGTCATACTAAACCGTAGTATGGTCTAAACGTTTTCCCCTAGCACTATAGTTATTGTCGAATAAGGTTGTTTAATTCATTAAGTTAAAACACCCACTTCATGAATAGGAAACCATCCTGAATCTAACGAGACATGATAACTCCATAACTGATGGTGTTATAAGGTTTCTTAAAAAGAAAGAATTTCTTTGTAATAAAACTATGAGCAATTGAAATTACATATTCTCCCCGAATAGCAAAATGTGTGTTGCTTGATTGGTAATGCGAGAAGAAGTCTCTCGACACGGATCCAATGGGAGATAATGGAAACTTTGACCGGGGTATTGGACCTTGCCTTCAGAATATCAGAGTATTGCAACGGAAGCATGTTCCGCTGTAATGACGCTATATAAGGAATGATATGCCATAGATGATTGATCTTGGTATATGAGTTGAAGCCATTGTTGAATTTAGAAGGTTGTCACGAATACGTTCTGTACAGAACAATAATCATGAGTCTTCTTAATAAAACAATAGGGAATAACATTGCTTGAAGACACAAAGGAATGATGGTAGCCTAGAACACGAGGAGAAATGAAATAATATTGAGTTACATATAGGATGGCTCACGTCCCGTGAAATAAATCGGTTATTTCATATTCTCAACAAACTGGAGAGTTATTGAGAATAATGTAATGGGCATAAGGCATTATTTGGTTATGACCAAAGTTCAATGGTGATTGACCACGGAAACGTAGGAATGCTTTAATCAATAAAATATTTCATTTACACTACAATGGACCATAGCCTGAAATTTCATCTTAGTCAAATTTGAGATTTGAAAGAGAATTGCAATGGGCATGACGAAGATTATTTCGTTAAAAGAATGGAATGTAGTACCTCAAGACAGGAACCCTCAACCTTGATTTGATCAAGTGATTTTGTGATGACCAAAATATTGAGTGGGCCTGCAGTTTCATGAAACTGAGTGGGAGCTTTGAAGACTTCCCGGAAACTTGGAATGCAGAAGGCATTTTCTGAGTGGGAGCTTTGGAAGCTTTGTCATTATGTGAGACATAGTGAACAATAAAATTACTTGATGAAAGCTGAACCACAAACATATGAGTATATGATGGATATATTTGAGAGGGAGCATGGTCATTGTCTCAAACATATATGCATTGATATGTGTGAAGAATGATCTCATATGTATATATATGAATATGCATTGATTGTGTATATAGAGAATCGTCTTATATACATATGTGCATCATGATATATATAGAGCATAAGGCAAATAAAATACAAGATTGCAAGAATCTTCTTTTATGTGAAATACCAACACATTACACGTTGAAATCTATATGAGTAGATTAAGATACGGATAATGAAACGAAGTGAAGGTTGGAATAATCTTCTAAGACAAGAAACAGGTTCTTGTGGCTAGAAATTATATAATGGATGAAATCCAAATATCACAAGCAATATCTTGATGGAAGAATAGAGATGCACCATGTACTGGACATGTGGTCTTATATGTTCTTGACATATGATTCTACCATATGACATGCATTGTGAATCCAACAACAAAATGACTCAAAAGTTCTTGGAAGAAGAACAGATTCCGATGTGCTTTAGGAGTAAAACACAGAATCTGAATAAAGTCCATGCATTCAGTATATGAGGAATACTGAGGACTATTCTCTAAAATATAGAAAGTATAATAGACATGAATGTAATGCAAGATTACAATTGCAAGCCATATTATGGGTCTATATGGAATTAGAGACATCACCAAAGACATGAAAGAAATGTGAGCAAAATTCACGGCACTACAAACATAATACTACTTAAGAAAGTAGACGTATGGATAAAAGTTTAGCGTTAGAAGTATTGGACTTCTGGTTGAGTGTATTTACCAGTATATATGACTAAGGATGAGTCTTCTAAAGACTGAACCAAGAGATCATTGGAGGATACTGTGAAATAATAGTCTCACTCTCCCGCGAAACTTATATCCAACCATTATATGATAATGAGTGGTATTTCAAAAGATTTTTTGACCTATACCAGTTGCAAAGGAAACATACGAATCTGAATTGGTGCAGTTCGTTGACGAACCCTCTTCCATGAGCATGCATGACCAATGAACACTTATGTGATAAGATGATTATGATCGGAAAAATGCGGCTAGATTATTAGCACTCTAGTGCAAGTGGGAGACTGTTGGATATATGCTCTAGAGGAAAATAATATATGATTATTCCAATATATCTAAGCAAGTTCATAACCAGTTTCATCCCGTGCTAGAACTGTGTCAGTGAAACAATGATGCAGGTGTGGTATAGAAACCCCCAGAGTTCCTAGTTAGCCTCTTCATAGATAACTAGTTCATAGTCAACATGATGGTCGTGGTTTCGCGATCATGGACAATTAAGTCTCTTGACTATGAGGTCACCTCACTGGTTAAGTGACATGATGAACATTACCCAAAGTAAGAATTACAGCATGATCAAATCTTGTGAAGATTTAGTGTTGTAATTACAGAACGTGGTAGACCGTTCCTTTGACCGTGAGTACGTGCATAATTGCTATCTTCCCGGATGCTTTGACTTACATCCCACCACCTGACTGAAATATGCGGTTCATAACGGTTGTATCTTGGGTATTCCGTGGAGATATGTTGAGGAGTATTGTTACAAGAGCGGGATTTGTCAATCCATATAATGGATAGATACTCGGGGCCCACTCGGTGAGATTCCATCCATAAAGCTGTAGCGTGTGACTAGGTCACGGGGATGAATATCACGGGAACGAGTGAATGAGGATTAGTTCAGAATGAGGTTGAACCAGATATAGGATGTCGTTGATCGAATCTCGGAACAATCCAGTATCGCTGACAAAGGGAATGCTATACGGCGTAAGGTCCAATCGGTGTTTGATATCCGAAATGCACAGGGGTCATTATGGGCATCCAGGTCCCGCTGATGATCATTGACCGTAGCCTCATCTCGGTCATGACTGGAGTGTTCTCGGACCGTAGGGTAACACACTTAAGGGCTCGATGAAATCGGAGACCTTTTCGGAACCATCGGAGTAACCAGAGAATAAAGGAAACAACATCGGAGAAGTACCGTGTTGAACCAAACAAATTCGGAGTGAACCGGAAGGTGTTCCGGAACACCGGGAGATGGAATATTATGTTTTAGTTATTAATTAATTGGATTAATAATTAAAATCATTTTATTTCTAATTAATATGTGCAATGGGCCTTAGTGGAGAAAAAGGCCCATTAGGGGAAATAAAGGGAAAAAAAGAAAAAGGAAAGAAGGGGGAGGCGCCATGGGCCCTAGGGCCCATGAGGGGTGCGCCCCCTCCCCCCCCTTGGCTGGCCACCCCCCTTAGCAAAGGGACTTTAGTCCCACATTGCTAAGGGAGAGGGGTTGACTCCCTCCCCTCTGCCTATATATAGATGGGCAGGGTGCACATATTTAATACACAGAAATTCGTGAGAAATTAAATATTACTCTGAATTGAGATCGGTTTTCTCCGATCTTCTCCCCTCCCTTGTCTCTTTCACAGTGGTCTCCCTAGTGTGAGCCTATAGTGGAATTGAGGCTTCTCTGCTAGAATCGGAGGCCGTCGTGCTGCCGAAGCTCCGTCCGGAGGTCTGCTTCCGCCACCTTCGCTGGATCGGAGAACGGAGGTCGTCATCGAGCCTCGTATGTGCGCGAGTACTACGAGGTGCTACACGTGTGGCACTACACCCATCCGGGTGCTCAACACAGCCAGGGGGTTGTGAAACTTGATCGGCTACATCAACCACGTTTGCGGGAACGTTTCCCGTGCAACGGACTACACCCTGAGGTATGTTATTTCCGCACTACTTTCCGTTACGGTAATACGTCTAGCTAGATCTTGGGTTATGGGAATGCTAGTTAGAAAAATTTGTGTTTTCTGTTGCGAACCCCAACAAAAGGTTCCTAAATGGATGGGGAAGATGGAGTTTTATAGCAGGGACAACCCCGTATGGCTAGGTGTGAAAGGATTCAAAAGTAACCATCTGTAACACCCCGATTGTCAACCTACAGTAATCCTCATGATTAAGATAAGTCATTTTTAATTACAGTGCTTGATCACATCGGATCCTATCTCAATTCAAATTCAACCCAATTAAAAATTTCCAAAACAAGGTGGCAATTAATGTTCAACCATAAATTGTGCAAACAATTTTATAAAATGCCTAATGATCAGTATGTCATATTAAAAATGAAATGGGATTTTATTATAAGGTTTTATTATCATAAAGAAATAAAAACAGTAGCTAAAGAACACGATTTAACACCTTAAAATAAATAGCAATAATCAAATGAATTTATTTGTGAACAAAACTTTTTGTGGCACTAAAGTATGGTGTAACAGTAATACTAGAGCTTGTCACATATTTTACAAAAATCATTTGGTTGCCAAACAAAAATAAAACAGAAAAGTATAAAGAAACCAGAGAACCAAAAATAGAAAATCGATAAGTGTCGCCCAGGGTATCCCCACCCACTGGGCCCGGCCCACTCCCCATCCCCTTGTCTTCTTCCCCCCTTCCCGTGTTCACCATGACGTGGAGCACATCCACGGCACCGTGTCGCCATGGCGGCTATCCCGCCGTCGCCGGTTGGTATAAGGTCGACCCCGCCCCTTTGCACACCCCGTGGAACCCTAGCCGACCCCTCCCTTTCCCCCATCGCCTCCCCTGCTTCCTCCCCTGTCCGCCTGTGTGCGCCACCGGGTCGCCGTGGCCGCGACTCCATGGCCGCCGTGGACGCTGAGCCCCCCCGGTGTGGGACAACTTGTCCGGGAGGATGCCCGTGGTCCTCTTCGTCGTCTGCGCCGTTTGATTTGGAGCCGGGAGGCGCTGACGTCGTTGCCACCGTCTCCAACCGCGCCACGGCCGCCGCGCCATTGGTTTCAAATTCCTCGCCGGCAACACGTGTCTGGCTTCCCTGACTCCTCCCCTCCACTCACAGTGAGCTCCATTGCCAATTCCCCCTTCCCCCGTAGGTTTCGTCGCCGTTTGTCATTGTTTCCTCGCGCGCCCTTGTGCACGGCCACCATGGCCGGACCACGCACCGGCCGTGCTTTTGCCTCGCACCCGGTGCGCACGGTCCGGCATCTGGCCACGGCCGACACGCACGCAAGTCCGCCCGAGGCCACGCCCCCCTACTGCATCGCCTCGGCCTCGCATGCTCGCCGGATTCTGGTCGCGCCGCCGAGCCCCTTACTCCGGCCGCGCCCAGCCCACGTGCCTCCCGCGCTTGGGGATGCCCCCGTGCATCCCCTTCTCCATCGACAATTATCAGTTCGTCTCTCGTTTCACTATATTTTTATCGCATCATGTGTTATGTGCTATTCTTGGAGCGTCTCGCTCTTAGGTTTTTTTTCGTTTTCTTTAGCTTTGCTTGCTGTTCATAACAAGTTAGAACCCATCTTTCTTTGTGTGGGAGAGAAACACGCTCCACTTCCAAAATTTAGAACACAACATAGGACTTTTTCCTGCTTATCTTTGCTGTGTTTGTTCTTTATCTTTCCATAGCTGTTGTCATGCTTTGCTCTTAGCTTTCATGTTTATCTTTTAAAAGAGCTTTTGTTTAGTTTGTTACTGGAACTCTCTTGAGTTTTCATGTTTATCTTGTTTAGAGAGTTTTCCTGTTGCACTGAGTTTTGTGTCTTGACTTGAAGTAGGTAATTGAGGTTGCTATTCTTTTTGAAGTAGTAACTTGCAACAGTTTTGAGGTGTTGTTTTGAGTAATGTTTGGAATTTTGGTGTCAAGAGCTTTAGCCTATTAGAGATAGATGTCGTATTTTGGGCAATCCATGTTTATTTTCAAAAACCTACAAATTAGTTGAGAACTCTAGCTACTAGTTGGATCACTACTCTTCTGAGGGGTCGAATATTAAAGTACACTCACGTACCATGAGTCGAGGATGCACAAGGATAACCAAACCCCCATGCACTCCTCCTCGGGGGTACTTGTCTCTTTTTGAACCTCCTTATTAGATTGAGAGTTACCGATAATAAGTGCATGAGTTCTTCGGACTAATGTGAGTATTCGAAAGTTGACACTTCCACCTTCCCATATTTTGCTAGCCTCTCCTGTGCCGTGCATTGCTTTCTTCTCACTCCGAGAGTTAGCGTCCACTTTCGCCGGTACATCCAAACCCTTTGCACGATACGCTATGTCATCATAAGCCTCGTTATATCCTTCCTCAAAACAGCCACCATACCTACCTATCAAGGCATTTTCATAGCCTTTCCGAGATATATTGCCATGCAACATCCATCTTCTCATGACTTGATTTTCATGTCATACATGCTACTTGCTTGATCGATGAGCCGCTTGCTAGTTGAGCCTTGCCCTAATCATTGCTACATGACGCGCTAGTATCATTGCATATCCTGCTACACTGGCAGAGGCATACATTTGCATACATCATGATAGTTACATTTTCTTTATGATTTGAGTACTTTGTAAAGTGTGAAAGATCTTCTGTACTTTTTGTAATATACAGAGTGTTGCCCCTAAAGTGAGGAAAAGATCCCAAAGTGGACAAAATTAAAAGATCCCAAAGTGGACAAATTAAAAGATCCCAAAGGGGACAAATGAGAGTTAAATAGAAAGAGCCATTGAGGCCACCAAAAAAAAGAAAAAAAAGAGAAATAAAAAGAGAGAAGGGGGCACACTACTATTCCTTTTTGAGAAGATCCACACTCGTACTCCATCTTTTATCTTGTACTCCATAGAGATTATCATTCATGCATATAACTATGTGGGGACCTTCACACTATAGAACTTGGCTTGTATATTCCAATGATGAGCCTCCTCAAATGAGCTCTAGGTCTTCTTGAGCAAGCAAGTTGCATGCACCCCCACTAGTTCCATTGGAGAGCTTTTAGCTCACATGTGCATCCGTTGCATGGCAATCCCTACTCCTCACATCATATCTATCATTTGGCTTTCTCTCACCTATGATTGTCCTCATTGATGTGAGCCTTTCACACCTTTTTGTCTTCCTCCTCCACCATATTCTCTCTTTGCCATCCTAAGTGTAAACTTTCTTGCTTACGCTCATCCATTGCATGAGTGCTCAAAATGTCGAAAAGGAGTGGATCATTTTGACTTGTACCTGGCTAGTGGTCTAGGGATGAGTCAAGATAAGATTCCAAAGATGACCAAGTGTGACACTTTAGTAGATTGAGTTCTCAACAATAAAAATACTTTTTCTCGTATATCTCTATCCCCTTTCTTGCACGCAAACACCATTTGGAGACATTCGAGTCACGGACAGCGAGAGCTCTTGCACCTTTATGTTCTTATGTTGCTTATTTCAATGCTAGATATAGACTCTTGCATGTTATGACTTGAATTGAATTGCATGCTTTGATTACTTTACTTACAAAGTTCTTATATGGTTGTTAACATGTCACCAGAGAAATTATGCTTGTTATCATTTACCTACTCGAGGACGAGCAGGAATTAAGCTTGGGGATGTTGATACGTCCAAAACGTATCTATAATTTCTGCTTGCTCCATGCCTCTTTTGTGTGATATTGCTATGATATTGATGAACTTCCATACACTTTTGATCATATTTGGACTCATCTATTAAGTCAGTGCACCCCGGTGCCAGTTCCTGTTTTCTGCTGTTTTTCTATTTCAGGTTTCCCCCTTATTAAAAGTACCAGAAAAATTCCGGGAAAAATATAGGAAAAATCAGCGTACCGAAAGCTTCGAGAAAAGCCCGAGAGGGGCCAGAGGGGAGCCAGGGGCCCCCAGGCAGCCAGAGGGCGCGGCCAGGCCCCTGGCCGCGCCAGGAGGGGCGCTTGGAGCCCCTGGCCCACCTCTGGCTGCCCCCTTTCGCCTATTTATTCCCCGTGACGAGAAACACTCAGGTACGGAACCATTTTCGCGATCTCTCCTCTGTTCCGCCGCCGCCGCGCTTCCAAGATCGGGAGCACCAGAAGACCTCTTCCCGACACCCTGCCGGAGGGAGGAATCACCTTCGGGAGCTTCTCCACCACCATGGATGCTTCCCGGATGAACCGTGAATAGTCCACCTTGGACCATGGGTCCATGATCAGTAGCTATGTGATGTTCTCCTCCCCTCTTTGTTCTTCATGGGTTAGACCTCGTGAGCTTCCCTACATGATCGAGGCGGGATCCGATGGATTATGAGATTATGTTCAGATTGTGATTGAGTTATATATTTGATTCTCTTCTTTTATATTTATGTTCTTGAGTAACTCTTGCATGTTCTCCGTTGCTTTTTATTGCTTTGGCCAAGTAGTAGGTAGTGACTCCAAGAGGGAGCGTTATGCATGATTGTGGGTTCATGCCCCCCGATGACTAGCTTGAGTGATAGAAACATGAGTCTAGGGGATGTGTTGTTGCCACAAGGGGGAAAACAACGGTGCTTGTACTTGCGGGTGCAAGGATTGTTTACTTTACGCAAAGTTCTTTAATGCAGTTGTCCGTTGCTTTGAGTTTACACATTGGGTGGGATTCGCAACTTAATACCAGCGAGATGTTCTGGATAGATATCTCAAGGTGGATGATTAGTGGGTAGATGCAGATGGATTTCGGTCTACTTGTCTTGGCGTACTGCCCGTGCTTTTGAGCCTCTTCCTTTCTGTTGTGCATAATTAGCATTGGTTTGCGCACATAATCCTGTCAATTGCCCAGCTGTAATTTTTTTATCTCGCATGGCTATTTTATCGTCTTTTGGGAGAGAGACATCACTAGTGAACATCATGGGACCCAGGTCCATATATCCACCACTGTTTACGCTATCAATTTACTTCCAGTATTTACTTTTCCGCAGCTATCACTATCATTATTATCCCGTGTGTTTTATCCTTTGTAAACAACAAGGCCGGAGGAATTGACAACTCATCTGTACTCGTTGGGAGCAAAGCTATCTGTTGTGTGTGCAGGTCCAGGTGAAGTAAGCAACCTATGTTGTAAACGGCGCCATTGTTCACTTCACCACCTACTTGTATCTGTTGGAGTCCTACGGGAGACAATCTTAAAACCTCGGTATCTTCACCGAGGGAAACTTGCCGTTACGCTACATCTCACCTTCCACTTGGGGTAACCAGCGAGGGAGAGAAGTTATCTCGTGTATCAATAACTCATAGATAGGATCAAGAACACAAATATATTCATGAAAACACATAGTGTTCAGATCAGAAATCATGGCACCCAGGCCCAAAGTGGCAAGCATGAAGAACGACAAGTAGTAGCAAAGATGATAAACACCATAGTAGATGATAGGCAACATGCCCCCAACAATCTAATGAACTATTACATGATCTAACTCATCCAATCCCTACCATCCCCTTTGCCTACAACAGAGAATTACTCACACATGAAAGGAGAAGTCATGGAAGGATGATGGAGTGGCGATGGTGATGACGATGGCGACAATCCCCCCTCACCGGAGGACAAAATAGCCTCCAGATTAGCTCTCCCGGAGAAGAACAGAGGGTGGCGGCGGCTCCGCGGCGAGAATTGGAAAAACGACTTCTGTTCTGGGGTTTCTCCGTCTCGGGTAAAAATAGGAGTCGAGATAGGGCACCAAAGGGGGTGGGACCCACCCAGGCGCCCTCCTAGCGCGGCCAGGGGCCTGGCCGCGTCACCTGGCCGCTTGGGCCAGGGGCAACCCCCCTCTAGCCCCTCTTCTGTCATCTGGTTCCTCCCGGTGCGTGGATTTTCTTTATTTTTTACTGGAATTTTCTGGTACACCTAAAAAACAATTTTCCCGCACACAAGAAAACCATACAGGCAACTCTGCTGAAAACAACGTCAGTCCGGGTTAGTGTCATTCAAATCATGCAAGAACGAGGTCAAAACAATAGCAAAAGTGTTTGGAAAAGTTGATACGTTTGAGACGTATCACTTCCTCACATTTGGTTGAGTCACTCAACTCACTTTTCTTTTCACTCTCAAGTTGTGGTATTTTGGGATGGGGAAGCATTCACTCATATTTGGTGGAGTCACTCAACTTATTTTTCTTGTCACTCACAAGTTGTCGGGTTTTTGGAAGTGGGTCACAAATATCTCTAATCTTATCACGTGGGTTTTACGGAATACCATGTGGTGGATCACTCCTCTCTCAATTCTTTTGGCGAACTCTCTCTTCCTCACGTTTGGTGGAATCTCTCAACTTCCTATTGTGGTCACTCTTGACATATGGAATTTTGGGCCATGGACACCCTTTATCATATAGGTTTCGGATTACTTTGTTCTCTATATAACAAGGAGCATCCATGGTAACCAACAAGACATTGGGGCGAGGTTGGTGTCTATCCCCATTTCTACATAGTGGAATATGCTTGTCAAGTATCCTCTCCATGGCTTGAAGAAGATCATCACATAGCTGATGCATGTCCGCTCGGGTGGCCACACAAATTTTATCTTCATGGATATTTTCATGCACATTTGGTGTAAATCCTGCCATGTTAGTGGACTAAAAATTCGATAGGAAAACAATTGTGGAATCACACAACCTCACCTATTAATCACCAAAGTTCTTATGAGTTCACATTATATTGTGCTTCTCTGGGATGTATTAAAGCGATTGAAAGACAGGGATCAAAGAACCAACTTCGGTTTTTGGTGAAGCTCGGTGGGGTAAACAAAAAGGGGCTTGTGTTGAAATCAAGTTGATGAAAACCAAGAAAAATACGTGGAAATGTTGCACCTTTGTACCAAGATTGACGATGCCAAACACACAAGCTTCTGAAATTATTCTACCAAGATGAAACCTTTGGATCTTACACAACACACAAGCTTCTGAAATTTTTCTACTAAGCTAAAACTTTTGGATCTTACACAACACTTTCTTTGTCTCTCTTGATTTTTTTCTTCCACTATTTTTTTCTCCAAAGCACAAAAACAAAATCATATAAAAACTACGAGGATGAACTTGGTACAGATCTAAAATATGAATAACATGCAAGGTATGCAACAACAAAATCTCAGCACCAACAAGGCTTGGATTTACTTTTGGTGGGGATTTGGACTTGTAGGACAAAAAATATAGCATAAAAACACTCGATCTAAAGGGATGATAGCAACATAAACTTGGATAACATATCCTATCGTGTAAACGAAGGCTCTGATGCTAGATCATAGGTTCAAACCCGATGAATGAGTTCACGCCCGAGGGTGACTCGATCTTCACGTTAAAGGATCGATTCGGGAGGATAACTAGTTGCAGGCAGCCAGAATAACTAGCTTTATACCTGCCAAGGTTGGATGCAACATGTACGTTAGGGATGGCTGGCCGGAGCTACAAGAACTCGAACCTTCTGTCCAAACAATCGGAGAACCACAAACCAGGACTAACCCACACAAAATGATCAGAACCATAGATCATGAATTAGGGGGAACCAAAGGCTCCTTCTCGAGAATCCGTATGAACTTAGAAGAGAAAAGGTAGCAATGATCTCTCTAGCAATCTTTCTACATAAGATTGTAGCTGAATGGTTTGACAAAAGGTTCCTAAATGGATGGGGAAGCTGGAGTTTTATAGCAGGG
Organism: Bromus sterilis; assembly: GCA_950022295.1. Classification (NCBI taxonomy): domain Eukaryota; kingdom Viridiplantae; phylum Streptophyta; class Magnoliopsida; order Poales; family Poaceae; genus Bromus; species Bromus sterilis. Next base: position 397,078,355 of record OX465596.1, read on the forward strand.
ACAAACCCTCTTGGCTAGGTGTGAAAAGGATTCAACATTAAGCATCTTTCCATGATTTCCTTGGGGGAATAACAGTCAACTTTGGTAGTTGTTGGAGAGCTCCTCGGAAATTCACGAAGCCTTAACAGCCTGGTCACCTTCCACGATAATGACTAGAACTTTTGAAGCACAACTTGAAATGATGTGAGGTTTTTTGCATTGGAAAGTAAACTTCAAGGATCTTCTGTTAATACATGCCAAAGGCCACATCTCTGTTCCGTATGGGTGTGGTACACCGAATATTGGGGACAAAATTATTCAAAAACGGATTCACTTGAAACTTGTTTTCCTTCAACTTTTTTTCTTTTTGGATTTGTAAAAGTTGACCTCTTTCTACAAAAATCCCGATTTCAAGATAAGGAATAGAAGTTCAAAGCATAGAAATGTCATATACATAATAATAGGTATTTTGGTTAGCGTTCACCTGGGCATGTGCTTTCTTGTTCGACTTAGTAATTCTTTCCAACTAATTGTGCCCTTCATTCAAATGTCATGTATTGCATATCCATGTGCTCATCACATACTCTGATTTTCTCCTATCTTGATTTTATGTTTCCCCCTTGGTTGTTTGAGGATCTGGGTAGCTTTTGCCTTGTGGTAGCTGAAAAAACTTCCGTATGGTTCTGTTATAGGGAAGCAGTTATTTTTTGGTTCTTTGGAGGTCAGAAAACGGTTCCAACACCTACCAATAATCATTTTTGCTGAAATGTTTATTGGGTAACTACCCCGCTGCCTAAAAACTTAGCGTCATCCCATGCGCCTCCTTCTCCTCCCCATCCTATCGCTGACCCCCCCCCCCCCCCATTTCGATTGCAGTCAATTTCGATTGGACATGGCTGGATCCAACCGTTTCTCGACCATGCCCGACCTTCAATCACCACCATCTTTGTCATCGTTGGCCCGCTGTTCCGCCTCCCCCACTGCCCCACGATCTGTCCTTTGGCACCAACGCAGTCGTCTCCTTCGCTCGCCCGTTGTCGTTTGCTACAGCCACTTCTTCATCGTCCGTTATGCCACCGAAGAAGAGTGTATACAAGGGTGTGCAGCTGCGGGCTTTCGGCCGGTTCGTTGTCAAGCTTCAGCACGTCGGCTGAAATGTTCAAAACGTATCTATAATTTTTCGTTGTTTCATGCTAATTTTATTCCTTTGACACTTGTTTTTATATTAAGTTTATGATTTATTTGGACTAAACAATTAATAGTCGCAAAAGTGCATAATTTTCTCGTTTTACACTTTGATTTTTAGAAATTCAAAATAGAAAAAACGAAAAAGGATCCTTGTTGGAGTTGGACTTTGACTTTCCTGAAATCTGTCCACCCAACAGTTTTCAGCGATCGTCAGTTTTATTCCCGAAGATGATTTCGAATGGAAAAATATAAAACTATAGAAGTGTGGGGAATTTTCTAGGAATGGTTCTGTACTTAAAATTCATCCAAAACGGAGTCGGGACGCGCCCGGTAGGCCATTTTACTAGAGGCATAATATATGAATATGGGAATCCGAGAATTGGTGACGTGATTGACTCCAACTCTTACCAAACTTGATGGATTCAGACAAGCCACAACTTTAGACCTCATGGGGCTGAGAGTGGTCGTAGGAAGGTTTTAGAGGTGCCTAAGATCCCTTGGATCAAAGGTCCATCCATCGTAGGGCCATAGATCATCACAGAGGCACATATAAGGAAAGGAAAACCCTATTTTCTGGGCATCCACCAAAATCCATGAAATTGCCTCCCCCTTGGCTCTCATCTACATAGGGGAGGGCTAATCTACAACCCCAAGAAGCCATGGAGGAAGGGGGTTAGGGGGCGGCGCTCCCTTGGCAGGCCGGCCACCGCCATGCACCACCGTCTCTGTCGCTGTCGCTGGTCACCCACGCCGCCTCCGCCTTGCCCTTTGCCGCATGACCTCCTTTTTCACCGCCATCTTCATCGCTAATTCCTCCTTGTACTTAGTGGTTCATCCTCCCACACACCTCTGTACTCCTTTATGTAAACATAATGTTTGATGCTATAAACTATTTTCCTATGATCTATTGCATGTTTGTGTAGTTTATTTTTGTCCTATGGTTGAATTATTGAATATCTTTGGTCAATTCGAGTTGTGTATCGATATGGTACAATCCTATGGTGCCCAGTATACTTGTGTGCACATGGATAACGTCGTAGAATTTGTAGTATGTGAAGCAAGCCGGAGGGTAGGGTTACTTGAGTGAAAAAAACATGAACCTCATTCTAGATTTTGACATTGTATGGGATAAAGAGTACCATATGATCTTAAGGCTATGGGTGGGTTTTGCCTTAATGAATGTTAGTATTTACGGATGTTTGCTAATGTTTTAATCATATAGTACATGTAATCACGAGTAGTTGAGAACATTTATGCTTTGTCTCTCTCACATAAAAAAACTGCATCGAAGACGATGAACCAAGTTACTTCACTAATTAATTAGGGACAATTCCGCCACTTTTTCCATCGCTTTTCCACACTCATGGTTCTATCACTTTATGTCACTTTATGTTACCTTATTGCTGCAGAAACGAACTTTTACTTTATTTTTCTTTATTATATTACAAAGCTATACTTCATACCTGTATTTTTTATATAATTTTATTTTCTAGATAGAGCAAACTTTCAGTGTGCGTAGAGTTGTGTCAATGGTTGATAGAACTTGAGAAACTACTTATCCTACCTTTAGCTTATCGTTGGGTTCGACATTCTTACTTATAAAAAAGGCTACATCTGATCCCCTACATTTGTTCACCGGCCAGCGGTACTGGTTCGACACCTTCAAGTTGGAGCACGAAGCCGCGCATGCATATAATATCGCTGTGTGGCGGCTCGGACTTCCCCGACGCAATCATAACTTCCACGACACTCAGTCCTGGCAAGAGGTAGAGTAGGTCGGGCCACTGGTGACCATTATGTCCCATAGGTGACAGAGAATGAGGATGCCATCTTCGACGAGTTGGACAACTGTCTGGAGACTTACAAGGAAAAGATGGTGAAATTTTCCCGGGAACATCCGAAGTACGTGCAACACTAGCGTGAATGGGAGCGGAAGCGTGCACGACAGCTCGAGAAGCTACATAAGGGAAAGAACGCTAATGAGGTAGGGTCATCGTAGAAGATGCGGGTCAAGATTGAGTCCGAAAATATTGAATGTGATGAAATTGAGCAAAAGACCGAGGAGGAAGAGTATGATGGCGACGACGAGTAGTAGTTTAATTTAAATATTTATAGTAATTTATTTTTAATGTTTCTAATAACTTTGTAGTAGCTTAATCTGAATATTTGTAGTGATTTATTTTTAATGTTTCCACTAAATCAGTAGTAGTTTAATTTAAATATTTGTATTAGTTTAACTGAAATGTTTCTAGTCCAAATAAAACATTGTAATTTAAAAACAAAAATATTAGTGTGTAGCTGTTATATTTTTAAACAACTGTTGAAAATAATCGTTTTCGTGTAAAAAGAATGACACGTTGTCTTATCTTAAAAAGTACTCAAATATTTTTTGCTGCTTTCTAATAAAAAGGACCGCGATAACGCCCACACGTTCGGGCCTAGGGAGCTGGCCCGAACGCCTGGCACGTCAGCTTGCCCGTAGTAGTACTATTAGTGCAGCTTCTAGCCTTTTCAAAATTTAAAAAGTTTTATCTTTTAAATAAAAATTCCGTTTTCACCATTAAATCCGTCGCGACAAGATCTTCGAAACTTTTTTTTTCGGGTAAAAAATTGTCATGTCTATTGCACTTAAATTGCCACGCTGTTTGCACTAAAATTACCATCATTTCCTTCAACTACGTTTTTTTGCATTTTTTCTTCAACGTTCTATGTAAATTTGTCATAATTCAGAAAATAAAACTTTATAAACTTACATTGGGTAAACACATGTTTGTTTTGTCATGGCAAAAACATATCTTAAATTGCCATGGCGAAAGATATGTTAAATTTACTGTAAGTCCAAGTATGTGATCAGAGGGGGAGGGGGTGAATGATCACTTCAAATTTTCGCATGAAACTATGAAGTGAAGCATAACTTAGCAGCAGAAGAGTTGCAACAGAAAGGTAAACATTGAAGCAGAACAGGATTGAAGGATAACATAGCGAAACAAAAGTATCGAATCAATTGCATTGAAGCAAATCACTGAAGCAATTGATAAACTGAATGTAAGTGCGGAAAGTAAAACGAACTCTTGACTCGGCGATGTTTGTTTGACCAGTTCACACTCTGCAAAGTGCTACGTCTGGTTGGAGGGACTTGTGATTGAACACATGAGCTAACCTCTCTCCGTCCGTATCTCCACTGCACCAATCTCCTTGAGCTTGGTCAGTTCTTCACTCGTGGTTGATTATTGAGGAAATCACCGAAACCTTTGACAAACTGGACTTTGAGGCGACAATAACTCTTCGCTCTCTGAAGAACAACTCTCTAACCGTCTAGGAGAATTGCAGTTCTCCAAGATAAAAAGGCTAGCAAACTTCTTCCTAAGTCATAATGAATCAACTCAGATCAATAGGACTTATGCTTCGGTGGATGGGTTTTTCTGTTTGCTTCAGTGGGGTTACTCTCTCTTCCTTGTAAGGAAAATAATCTTGGAGCAGGCCCCGGCCAATGAGGGCGGGGGTGGCGTATTTATAGGTGGCAATCCCTAGGTGCGAAACGACTGAAGTGACCCGATGTGACAGCTTGACACCTGTCCCCAACGGTCATATTTCCAATCAAAGCGCAACTTTACTTGCGGTCCAAGTAAAGCTGACTCACGGACTTGGTTCTGCTTCAGTAGCCGAAAGAACTAAGTCTTCGCTGGTGAAGCATTACCTAGTGCACATGAGATTTCTCAACTCTGGCTTCTCACTGGTTTGGATTCGATCTGAGTCTTTTCACCAAAACCTTCGGAGTACATTTACTAAACCCCTCTTGATAGTACGGTTTTTCCTACGACTCAAAGAAGTGAAAAAGAACTACGCAAAAACTACTAAGTCTTGCGCCATCTTGGTCATCTCCTTCGATGAGACGTGCTTCAGGATTCCTTATCTTTTTAGGGGTCGACATCCGTGATGAGCTTCACTCCAGAGGATATGCTTCAGTAAATATGTAAATCTTCGTTGAAGCTTTATCACCAACCTATAACTTCAGGAACCTAACCATCTGTTTTACACTAGAAAACTTGTTAGTTCCTCTACTGTTTTGCCCAACAATATCCAAAACTCATGGGGGTATAACTTTGCTCTTACAATCTCCCCCTTTTTGGACTATTGTTGACAAAACAAGCATCGATAAAAGATATGGAATTTTGAGTTGAGTTGAGAGCAAACTCTAAGATATGAAGCTTTTGAATCCCCCTGAATGCAAGCATCGAAGATTTATAATCGAAGTGAATGCTTGATGAAGAATATCATTGATGGGAAGCCTAACACATATCTTAGTGAATCAATTGCATATAGAGAATATTTGTCTTGAAGAATATGCAATCATCCAATAACCTGTGAACTTAAAAGATAACAACCACTTGCAAGTTAAAAGATACGAGAGCAACTTGCAAGCACGGGGGGTTATTAACACATAACATGTAGCAGTTCACAACCGAAGTAAAACTTAAGTTACAACCCAATCGAAGCGAATGGAAAGTTTGTTGTAACTTAACAACACACAACACAAAAGATCGAAACAAATCCCTAAACCCCGCAGCGAATCTAAACTCAATCGATGCTACTTTCTCCCCCTTTTTGTCAATAATCGGACAAAAGGTTGAGAGGTAGATCAAGAGTGTCTATGCGTTAGCAGCAACTCGGGGACCCTGCTGATTGTCTTCGCCTGAAGAAGATGCATCTCCTGAAGTGTCTCCTTCGTTCGAAGCAGGTGACTCCAGCTCGTCGATGTCCATCGGCGCTTGAAGCAAATCAAGATCGCTGTCGTTGAGAGGATCATCTTCTTGCTTCGAGGTGTGGGAGTCTTCATAAGAGAAGGTATCTGGGCGAATCTGTTCAGCTGGGTTGACAAATAACACTTCATCAATCTTTTCAAGAGGTGGGATCTTGGGGTTGGGGCGGTCGATCGAATCATTTCTGGAAAAATGTTTCTGCAAATGTGGATACTCCTTGAAAATGCGTTCAGCTTCGAGTTTCTTCACAGAATGGAACTTCCGTAATCCTTTCCAAGAGTGGCGCTTCAAAACCTTCAAGAACTGGTTGTTGTTTAAAGCAATGTTTCCAACTCTATTGATCTCATCTGAAAGATATTGCATTTGGCGCTGATTTCCTTCAATGAAGTTTTCAAGCATTTGTTGGGTACGAATGCCAACTTCAAAGTGATAAACTTCCTTTTGGAACTTCTTCGACATGTTGCGTTCATTGACATGCTGTCTGACTCCTACATATGTGGCAAATGGATCATTGGGCCTTCTGAAGATATTCATAGTATCGCGCACAGGAGGACATAACAGCTTCGGGTGATGCTTCGTGATAGGGCATATTTCCCCATGATTGGTTTTAGTGATTGATGACAACACATTTGCGGTTTAACCGTGTGCCTTGAGTATTTCAGATAAAGTAAGCCATGGCACAGGACGGTTATCATCCCCTCGTTTGATGGAACGTGAAGACAGAGTTTCCCTCTCGGATTCTTTCTGGTGGTTGAGTCGATAGGAAATCCGTACTATTAAGAGGGGATCCGCGGTGATATGATGGGTGGAATCATCACACTTCACTTTTCTCTGCACCCACATATCTTCTTAGCGACTTCGTGGGGTCAGCATAAGAGGTCATTCCAGCCTGGGTCTGCTGGGACGGTAGTACCGCTTGGTGTGCGGTAGTACCGCTCCCGCGGTAGTACCGTACCTTATGCGGTAGTACCGCTGTACGGTAGTACGGAAGTCTAGTGCCGCAACCACTACCGCAAACTCTCTGGACTGAGCGGTAGTGGGCACGGCACTAGAGTGCGGTACTACGGTACCGCGGTAGTACCGCACCCAGCGCGGTAGTACCGTTGTACGGTAGTACGACAGTCTTGTGCCGCAACCACTACCGCAATCTCTCTGGACTGAGCGGTAGTGGGCACGGCACTAGAGTGCGGTACTATGGTACCGCGGTAGTACCGCACCCAGCGCGGTAGTACCGCAGTACGGTAGTACGGCAGTCTAGTGCCGCAACCACTACCACAAGCTCTCTGGACTGAGCGGTAGTGGGCACGGCACTAGAGTGCGGTACTACTGTACCACGGTAGTACCGTACCCATCGCGGTAGTACCGCGCCATGGTAGTACCGCTCTAGGAGCGGTAGTACCGTGGTTGGTGGGGGTCCAACGGTTGTTTAATGCTCCCCCTATAAAAGGGGTTCTTCTTCTTCATGGAGATGCACCTCATTAATTTCTAATCCTCCATTGACGCCCAAAGCTTATTCTTGCCCGATCTCCCTCCCTAGCCATCAAAACTTGTTGATTCTCTAGGGTTTGGAAGAGGAGGCCCCGATCTACACTTTCACCAAAGGATATTTGATTCCCCCCATTATTCTCTTGTGGATCTTGTTACTCTTGGGTGCGTTGGTGCCCTAGACGGAAGAGGTCACCTCGGAGCCACATTCCATTGTGGTGAAGCTCCGTGTTTTGTTGGGAGCCTCCAATTGAGTTGTGGAGATTGCCCCAACCTTGTATTGTAAAGGTTTGGTTGCCGCCTTCAAGGCCACCACATAGTGGTTCACGGCATCTTGCATTGGTGAGAGCGTGAGGAGAATAGGGTGGCCCTCGTTGGTCTTCGTGTGAGCATTGTGCTCCACACCCTCTCCAAACGGAGACGTACTTCTCGAGAGAGAAGGAACTCCGGTAACATATCCTTGTCTCCGTGTTCTCTCTACCTTTACTTTGCAAGTTACTTCTCATTGCTTATATCTTGCTTGTTTTCTTGTTGTAGTTGTCTAGTTGTCATATAGGATCTCATCTAGTTGCATATCTAGACAACTTACTTTTCTTGTTGAGCCTAACCTTATAAGGAGTCATAAAAATTGTTAGTCGCCTATTCACCCCCCCCCCTCTAGTCGACATTCCGATCCTTTCAATTGGTATCAGAGCCTCGTCTATTAAGGGCTTCACCGCCTTAAGAGGATGGCGACAGAGGGGAAAGACAAAGACGGTGAGTTGATAGGTACTTCGGCCAATCCCTCCTTGGGGGAAAGTCCTAGTACCGCGAGACTCACAAACCCGTCTTTGAGGGATGACTCAACCACCGTCTCTAGACATGAGTATAATGACGGCATGTCCGCCATAAAAGCTCAAATGAATGAAATGACCCAATTGCTTAGAGCTCTCATGTCTAAGGCTTCCGAGGGGGGCAACGCCGTCATCACACCCAACACTCAAACGTTGGGAGGAGGAGAGTCGGTCTCTCAATCTCGTGATGATGGTAGGAATGGGAACCCTTTCATTCCCCTTCATGGGAATGGAGCGGGTGTCAATTCCGCAGTTGCCCCTCCCTCGAGCTATCACCCTTTACCTCTTCCCGAGCCTCATTTTGCACATGCAGGACCAATACCTATCCTTAACAAATATGAGTATCCTATATGGGCATACCATATGAAGAGGCACTTGAAGGGGTCATCGGAGGATTTGTGGAAAAATGTCCAAGAAGGCTTTCATCCATATGATCGCCACAACATGACTCCAAGAGAACACCGTGACAACTTCATCAAAAGACATGCTATAGTTGTCATTGGGAATGGTTTGAAGCCCGAGCAAGAAAATCTTGTCAGAAAGTGTGAAACGTCCAAGGAGTTTTGGGATCTTCTTGAAAGGACTCTCATGGGAAGTGCAAGTATTAGAAGCTCCAAATTTGACAAGGTCCAAGACCAAGCCGATAACTTTGTCAGAAATGAAGGAGAGTCTTCCGAGGATGTTCATCGAAGGTTGGTTGCTCTTGCCAATGATATGACGGATCATGGAAGCAAGGACACCGATGATTATTGGATCAAAAGGAAGTTCATCTCGGCTATGCTTCTCTATAAGGAGCAGCTCACTCAAGTCATTCGTCCAAGACCGGATTTCCGTGACTTGACTTCCAACCTAGTCTTGGATGAATTTGTGGCCATGGAGATTTTGAATGACACGGCCAAGACGAAGATAACACGCCATGGAGGTCCTAAGATGCAATCCCTCGCCTTGAAGGCAAAGGAAGTTCATTTTGAGGAAGATGTTGATGAAGAGGATGTCGGTCCGGAAGACACCAAGTATGCTTACAATGAGCACATGGCTCTTGCATCAAGACAATTTTGGAGCAACAAGAAGAACTTCAAGTCCAACTCGAGTAGCTTCAAGCCCAAGGGACAAAGAATAAGAACTTGCTTCAATTGTGGAAATGTGAGTCATTTCGTTGCGTACTGTCCATATGAGAAGAGAGAAGATCATGGTGGCAAGCTAATCCGAAAGGACAAGTCCAAGTCGCCGTTGAACAAGAATTTTGTGAAGAAGAAGCCACAACGTGTGCTGGTGGCTCATGAAGAATACTTCTCCGATGATGAGGATGATGAAGAAGGTGGTGATATTGTGGCAACCGCCACCCTCGCCATTGCCATGGAGTCTCCCTCATCATCTTCACTCTTCAACTCCCCCAACGAAAATCCTCACATCATCCACAAGTGTCTCATGGCGAAGACCACTTCGGTAACTCCTCCCCTTAAACCATTTACTTCCACTAACCCATCTTTGTTGGATTGTGTGGAGGATAATGAGGAACCCAAGGTTCAAGAAGGAAATGAGTTTGAGCTTTTCATGAGAAAACTCAAAGGTGAGGCCAATAAACACTTTGTGGCTCTCTTGGAGCAATTAGGTGGAGCTCATGTCCACATTGAGGAACTTGAGGAGTCCATCACCGAGTTGCAAGGTCATAGTCGAGACTATGCGGATGAGATAGGAGAGCTATCTCAATCTCTTGAAGAAGAGCGTGAGCTTAAGTTGTCTCTCGAGGAGACATATGCTAGTGATACTTCTAAGCTCAAAGTTGATCTTAAACATGCTAATGCCATTGATTGTGACCTAAAGACTAAAAATGATGAACTTGTGGAGGCTCATGAGAGACTTCTTGTGGATCATGAGAAAGTTGAAAAGGACCACAAGTCCTTAAAACACGAACTCATGGTTCTCAAGAAAGCACATGAGGAAACCTCCATTAAACTCACTAAAGAGATTAATACTTTTTCTCCTATTCTTATGATAGAGAAACCTAGTTCCACTAATCCTTGTTGTGAGCATATCCCTCTTATTGAGGAAAACGCTAGGTTAAAGGCACAACTAGAGAAGGGACTTGTTTCTTGCATCCAAGGAGAAAAGAATCTCAATGATCTCTTGAGTTCCCATAAGGAGGTGATTGGCAAGGAAGGAGTTGGGTTTGGTGCTAGTTCATCCAAAAAGAAGAACAAGAAAAGGAAGAAGAAGAAGAAGAAAGGAAAAGCTCCCCCTCCCACAAAAGATGTAGCATTCGTGAAGGAAGGGGAGAATCCTCAAGAGAAAGTGGCAAAGGTCAATGAGGGTGGTGTTGCAAAAAGGGGTGATGCCATCCCCAATGACTTTGCCGGACCAACTAATCCTTCTTATGCTCTTTGTTGCACTAACGATGGGCATGTCTATTCCAAATTTATTGGTTCTTATGATGAATATATTGCTTGGTCTATTTGCGTCCCCAAGACCCTTGTTACTAACGCGAGAGGACCCATTCGTGAATGGGTACCTAAAACCAAGCATTGATTCCATGTAGGTGGCGGCTTCCGGTGGTGGCTCATGGATACTTGATAGCGGGGCTACAAGTCATATGACCGGAAGCAAGGACATGTTGGTGGACATCGACTATGGACCATCTCGAACCACCCGTGTCCAATTTGGTGATGCAAACACGTCTAAGGTATTGGGTCTCGGTAAAGTAATCATTTCTCCGGACTCATCCATTGATAAAGTATTACTTGTTGAGACTTGTGCCTTCAATTTACTCTCCGTTCGTCAGCTTGCTATGATGGGTCTTTGTACCTTCTTTGATAAAGACTTGGTCACCTTGATGTGGAGCAAAACTCTTAAAGTAGCCTTTGTTGGACACGTGGAGGACGGTATGTATGTGGTGGACTTCTTTAAAGTTCCAACCAAAACCGCCATGTGTCTAATGGCTAAAGTTGATGTGGGATGGCTTTGGCACCGCCGACTAGCCCATGTCAATATGAGATCTTTGCAAACCCTCCTCAACGGTGATCATGTTGTGGGACTAACAAATGTTAGTTTTGCCAAAGATCGTGCTTGTAGGGCTTGTATTGAAGGAAAGCTTCATGAGAAGAAACATCCCGTCAAGAACATCATCTCCACCAAGAGGCCGTTGGAGCTCCTTCACATGAATCTCTTCAGGCCTCCATCCTATGATAGCCTTGGCGGACGGAAGTATTGTTTGGTGATTGTGGATGACTATTCAAGATACACATGGGTTTATTTCTTCAAGAAGAAGAGTGAGACTCAACAAACCGTCATCGAGTTTGCCAATGAAGCTCAACGTCAACATAACTCAAAGATATTGGCTATTAGAAGTGACAACGGCACCGAGTTCAAGAACTATACCTTGGATGAATTTCTTGGTGATGAGGGGATCAAACATCAATATTCCGCTGCTTATACCCCTCTACAAAATGGTGTTGCGGAGAGAAAGAATCGCACTTTAATTGATGCGGCAAGGACAATGATGGCGGAGTTCAAAAGTCCCTACAATTTTTGGGCGGAATCCATCAACACCGCGTGTCATGCTACCAATCGTCTTTATCTCCGCAAGATCTTGAACAAGACTCCATATGAAATCCTTACCGGGAAGAATCCCAACATCAAGTACTTCCAGGTCTTCGGGTGTAAGTGTTTCATTCTCAAAAAGGGTGCCCGTTTGTCTAAGTTTGAGTCTAAGGCAATTGAGGGCATATTTGTTGGGTATGCTTCACACTCTCACGCGTATAGAGTCTACAACAAGTCTTCCGGGCTTGTTGAAGAATCTAGCAACGTGGAGTTTGACGAACATAATGGCTCCCAAGTGGGGCAAAGTGATCTTAATGATGTAGGTGATGAAATTCCTCCGGAAGCCATAAGAAGAATGGGTGTGGGATTTTTCCTACCCATTGAGGAACCCCTTGTGGCGGAAGGAGAAGGACAATGCTCTACTCAAGTGGAGCCATCACCTCCTCAAGATCAACAAGCCAACCAAGAACAAGATGGAGGCCCTCTCGTTACCGAACAAGATCAAGGTCAAGATCACATAAACGTTGAGGGTGTCTCACCCAATGATGACCAAGATCAAGTTCAAGTTCAAGGACAAACTCAAGATGTTGAGAAAGTCCTTGTTGATGCTCCCTCTTCCGGAGATGTTCCTCTCGAGCCATCTCAAGAGGCCATGGAGGAAGAAAGAGCACGTCGAGCACTCAAGATTGCATCCCGGTTAAAGTCTCAAGATCTCTCGGTGGATCAAGTGCTTGGAAGCATCAAGAAAGGGGTAACAACTCGTAGTCAATTGAGAAACCTTTGTGCCCATAATGCGTTTGTTTCTTGTGTTGAACCCCAAAAGGTTTTTGAGGCGCTTGAAGACCCGGATTGGCTTGAGGCCATGCATGATGAGCTCAACAACTTCAAGCGCAACAAGGTGTGGTCATTAGTGGAGAGACCCAAAGGTGATCATAATGTTATTGGGACCAAGTGGATCTTCAAGAACAAGCAAGATGCTAATGGGGTTGTCATAAGGAACAAGGCAAGCTTGGTGGCACAAGGTTTTTCCCAAGTCGAAGGTATTGACTACGGTGAAACTTTTGCCCCCGTGGCTCGCCTTGAGTCCATTCGTATAGCTCTTGCTTATGCTTCTCATCATAACTTCAAACTATATCAAATGGATGTGAAGAGTTCTTTTCTTAATGGTCCCATTAATGAGTTGGTATATGTCAAGAAACCCCCCGGGTTCGAGGACCCCAATTTCCCTAATCATGTCTATAAACTCGACAAGGCGCTCTATGGGCCTTACCTTCAGCTGTTGTTTGAGAAGGTCTGGAGCGACACTTATGAGGATCCTCTTCGGGTGGGGCATCTTACCAGGCATGAGGTGGTGCAGCTGCGGATTAAGGCCAACTGGGCTGGTGGTGAGGCTGCTGCTCAGGGTTCCCCAGTTGCTTCTGATGCGGAGATGGCTGATGAGGAGGGTGGAGCTGGTGAGGCTGATGAGCCTGCGGCTGGTGGTGGCAGCGTCCGCCGCACTCGCTCTGGTACGAGCTTTGGTGGCAGTGGGAGGTCTTCCTCCCAGGACTTGGAGCAGCCGGGTTGGGCTACTAAGCTCACTCGCAAGGTGAAGAAGTTGTTCTGCATGCAGTCTCACATGCAGCACAAGATGTATCTAGCTCACAAGAGGGAGAAGGAAAACCGTCAGCGTCAGAAGCTGTTCTACAGGCACCAAGGCATGGAAGTGCAGTCCGGATCTGAGGGGAAGATTACTGAGGAGGATCAATGGATCTACCACTTCAGCACATGGGAGATTGACGAGGACACTGCCGGCACGTCTGCTTCTGCTCCACCTGCTGATGAGACTGCTGAGGAGCCTGCTGAGGAGTCAGAGGTAGGATCTTCGGATGAGTCTGATGATGACGATGACGAGTATCAGGCGGAGGAGTAGTTCACCACCGTGGGGCGTTATGTCACTCTCAGCCTTTTTGGCGTCTCGATGCCAAAGGGGGAGAGAGTTTAGAACCTCGATTTGCTTTCTTTCAGGGTTGTCGAGTCACAAGTGAGTTTCTGTGTTGTCTTCGCTTCCACTTGTGAACTCTGTGTGTTTGCTTTCGTCGTTCGTTTGCTTTGTGAGATCTTCGTGAAGTTTGGTGTGAGACATACGCTGCCCTTTTCTTAAAGTACTTTATATGTTGCTTATGCTATGCTTGTACTAATTCTCGCTCATATAATTGTTGTTGGTAGCTTATGTGGCATGGTAGATAAAATATAGGGGGAGTGTCCTTTCTAATGTGTGTATCATGCAATCCAACGGTTAATCTCAAAGGGTGCACACATCTAGGGGGAGCTAGCCTATATTTTGTGGCTCCATGCCATATGTTTCATACCCTATTATCTTTTGGAGCAAATCGGTTGTTGTCATCAATACACCAAAAAGGGGGAGATTGATAGGGCATATTTCCCCATGATTGGTTTTAGTGATTGATGACAACACATTTGCGGTTTAACCGTGTGCCTTGAGTATTTCAGATAAAGTAAGCCATGGCACAGGACGGTTATCATCCCCTCGTTTGATGGAACGTGAAGACGGAGTTTACCTCTCGGATTCTTTCTGGTGGTTGAGTCGATAGGAAATCCGTAATATTAAGAGGGGATCCGCGGTGATATGATGGGTGGAATCATCACACTTCACTTCTCTCTGCACCCACATATCTTCTTAGCGACTTCGTGGGGTCAGCATAAGAGGCCATTCCAGCCTGGGTCTGCTGGGACGGTAGTACCGCTTGGTGTGCGGTAGTACCGCTCCCGCGGTAGTACCGTACCTTATGCGGTAGTACCGCTGTACGGTAGTACGGCAGTCTAGTGCCGCAACCACTACCGCAAACTCTCTGGACTGAGCGGTAGTGGGCACGGCACTAGAGTGCGGTACTACGGTACCGCGGTAGTACCGCACCCAGCGCGGTAGTACCGCTGTACGGTAGTACGGCAGTCTTGTGCCGCAACCACTACTGCAATCTCTCTGGACTGAGCGGTAGTGGGCACAGCACTAGAGTGCGGTACTACGGTACCGCGGTAGTACCGCACCCAGCGCGGTAGTACCGCAGTACGGTAGTACGGAAGTCTAGTGCCGCAACCACTATCGCAAGCTCTCTGGACTGAGCGGTAGTGGGCACGGCACTAGAGTGCGGTACTACTGTACCACGGTAGTACCGTACCCATCGCGGTAGTACCGCGTCACGGTAGTACCGCTCTAGGAGCGGTAGTACCGTGGTTGGTGGGGGTCCAACGGCTGTTTAATGCTCCCCCTATAAAATGGGGTCTTCTTCTTCATGGAGATGCACCTCATTAATTGCTAATCCTCCATTGATGCCCAAAGCTTATTCTTGCCCGATCTCCCTCCCTAGCCATCAAAACTTGTTGATTCTCTAGGGTTTGGAAGAGGAGGCCCCGATCTACACTTTCACCAAAGGATATTTGATTCCCCCCATTATTCTCTTGTGGATCTTGTTACTCTTGGGTGCGTTGGTGCCCTAGACGGAAGAGGTCACCTCGGAGCCACATTCCATTGTGGTGAAGCTCCGTGGTTTGTTGGGAGCCTCCAATTGAGTTGTGGAGATTGCCCCAACCTTGTATTGTAAAGGTTTGGTTGCCGCCTTCAAGGCCACCACATAGTGGTTCACGACATCTTGCATTGGTGAGAACGTGAGGAGAATAGGGTGGCCCTCGTTGGTCTTCGTGTGAGCATTGTGCTCCACACCCTCTCCAAATGGAGACGTACTTCTCGAGAGAGAAGGAACTCCGGTAACATATCCTTGTCTCCGTGTTCTCTCTACCTTTACTTTGCAAGTTACTTCTCATTGCTTATATCTTGCTTGTTTTCTTGTTGTAGTTGTCTAGTTGTCATATAGGATCTCATCTAGTTGCATATCTAGACAACTTACTTTTCTTGTTGAGCCTAACCTTATAAGGAGTCATAAAAATTGTTAGTCGCCTATTCACCCCCCCCCCCTCTAGTCGACATTCCGATCGTTTCACTTCGCAATGAAATCTTCACTTCGTCCATGATTGCAAATGTCTTGCAGCCAGGGAGCATATGGCTTCAGTTGATGGACAAGTTTAGCAGCTTGAACCATATAACGAAGGAAACAGTCCTCGAAGTCAAACACATGGCCATGAGTAAGCTTCAGCAAGGCATGACGTGTATGATAATGAATGTTGGATTCTTCATGTGCAGTGCTGAGAGGCATCAGTGAGTTAGACAAGATGTAAAACCAAGTCTTCGATATGAATACCAGATGCTTCGGGCGAATATTCTCAGGCATGTGATCTCCAGTGACTTCGGGGTCAAGAAGTGATGCAAATTCAGCTTCGGTGGGATCAGGTATCAAATGAACCTTTGCTAATTTACCAGTGTGCCTTGGGATGTTCACAATATCCATGAATTCATCTGAATGCATCCTAAACACCTTTCCTTGAATCATCCATTCAAGAATCCATGTGCTTGTATCATCAGGGTTTCCAGAGACATAGAGAGTGGCATAGAATTGCTTCACTAGCTCGGAATTGAATGGAGTCTTCATGGCAAACATGCCGGTCAGATTCTGTGCTTCGATGGTTTCCATGATATTCTGGAAGCACGCTGCAGTAGATAGACTATGCATATCCAAATACTTGTGTCTGAAAAGAACACCTTTCTGGCAGTATAGCTTCGTGTAAAGAATTTGTTGCTCAGCTGTCCAGAAGCGAAGGTCATCTGCAGTCCTTGGTGAATCATATGGACTTGCGCCAAAGAAGCGAAGCTTCTGCGATGAACTTCAAGATTGAATTCAGGACCATGTCTTGAAGAAGATTCATCTCCCAGGAATATGGAAAGGTCTCTAGAGGGTAGATTGAGTCCAGTTGAGTATCTTGGGCAGGAGTACAGTGCCTTCGAGCAACTATGACTCGCTGTTGCGATTGAGTCATGATGGCCAATTCATTTGATTCAGCTCCGACATCTGCATCGGCTTCAGCATTGCGATCTTTGGCTTCGCGTTCTTGTTCTTCAGACTCCTCAGCAGAGTGAGCTGAAGAATAATCCTTTTCAGGAATGTCTTGAGGAGGAGGAGAAGGCTCAGGCGCAAAGTTTTCTTGGGCGGATGGTTGAGGAGCGGGTTGAGGAGGAGGTGGAGTTCGAACACGGGGAACAACAACTTCGGGGGCGGATGGCTTCGCAGATGGTTTGGGAAGAGTGATAATCTTGCATCGAGGGGGTGATGCTTGCCTTGGGGCCTTCTTGGCCGGATGAGAGCTCACCTCATCAGCTTCGTCTGTATCAGCGATAAGACGTCTCTTTCTTTGTTGCAGTTGGGGAAGTGGTGAAGCTAATTGCTTGAGCATGGCTTCGCGCTTCTTGGAGTCAAGAGCCATGACTGAAGCATTGTGCGTTTTGCAACATTCTTCAACTGCAGACTTGATCTTGCCTTGATATACTTGAATATTTTGCTTCGTTTTCTCATTCACATCTGCAATTTTCTTCGAAGCAGCTTCGGCTTCGTTCTTGAAATCCTCATCTGATTCAGCATCAGCTTTCTTCTTAAACTTCAGAATTTTTGCTGTTTCAGATCTATCTCTGGCATGTAAATCCCTCAGCTGATTGTACAAAGTTTCAATCATGGCAGAGAGAGTTGGTGAAATGTAAACATTCCCAACATCCATAGCCTTGGGATCCACAGCTTCAGCAAGCTGACAGAATGCCTGATTCAGGCTCAAACAGTCCCAAAGTTCACCTTCTCTTGCATCAGGGAAGTTGTGTTCACTTTGCTCAGCTTCTACTTGTGCTTCGGGGGCAGGGGCTGCGACTGGCTTCGGAGGGATATCCTTTGGTGCCATGTCAACCGCAGCTTCCTTCTGAGCGGCTCTAGCAGCTTTCTCTGCTTTCTTAGTGCGAAGAATGTCAAGTTGAGCTTGGCGCTTAGCTTCAGCTTCACTAAGTTGTTTGGCTTCGGCAGCAGCCTTGGCCTCTTGAGCTTTTGCTTCAGCAAGCTTGCGCTTCTCTTCAGCTTTTTGATTCGATTCAGCCAGATCTTTCCTTTGCTTCTCCAGCTCTGCAGCTTCTCTATCTGCTTTCTCTTTCTCTTTAGCTTCTTTATCAGCCTTAGCTTGGGCTTGTGCTTTAGCATGAAGGCGTTCTGCTTCAGCACGGTCACGCTTGCGCAGTTCAGCTTCAGACAGCTTCTTGGTGCCGACCTGGGCATATGTCTGGCCAGGCTTGGCAACTGTTGCCATCAGCTTCGATGCTTTGGCTGGTTCAGGAGCTTTGGCTTCGGGCTTAGTAGCAGGCTTTGCCTTCAGGTCATGCCTTTCCTTGGTTCTTTTCTCAGCAGGAACAAGGCGGCGAGGTGGCTTAGTAACCAGGGGAGCCTCAACCACCAAGTTAGTCAAATCAATGTTTTTCTTGGGAATAGGAGGATCAGTTGGATCTTGAATCTTAACGCCTTTGGGAGCAGGTTTCTCTCCAGCCTTCTTCTTCAGTGGCTTCCGAATCTGTTTCCTCTTGGGACTTGGGGGAATGGGAGTGTGTTCAGATTCATCATCTGCTTCGTCAGCAGGATTTTCATCAATTGAATCTTCAAGCTGTGCAGCAGCATCAGCTTCGTCATCAGCTTCGTTATCACCCACTTCTTCTGAAGCAGGAGGGGGTGAGTCACTAAGTTTTCGAAGCTTTCGCCTCTTCTTAGGCTTTGAAGCTTCTGCTTCATCTAGCCCTGCAGCAGCAAGTGCTTTGGCCTTTTTCTCTTCTCTTATCCTTTTCTTCTCAGCCAAAATTGCAAGTCTCTCTTGCTCTTCTGGATAGTCATCTGGAGTCTTGAGGGTATTCGGGTGAGGAACAGCCGGAGGCTTCGGGTAATACTTCTTCCTGTTAGCAGCATTGTATTGAGCACACATAGCAGTGGTGTACCGATAAGGAGGGCTGAAGGCAAACTGCATTGCCCACTTCCAATTTGGGATGCTCTTGTACTTGTACCACCTTATTGCCCAATAGCGTCGAATCCTTTGCAATCGAATCTTTCTGTCATGATCAGTCTCTTCAGGCGGTGTGTCATAGCCCTTCTTGAGGCGAATGGCTTCGGGTATGCCTCGGGCATTCTTGACTTCCTTTGTCTTGCCACCTTTGCCTTTCTGATTCGGTGGCTCTGGATAGTTTTCGAGCCCCTCAACGATGGGTGACTCATTCCCCATGGCAGCCTCTTCGTCAGACATCCTGTGACCAGAAATATAGACGAGAGGGAACAAGAAAAGGGAATGAATAAGCACTGGCAAAAGTTTCGACCAAAAACAAATTTTGACAGGAATCCAGAGCAATCTAAGATCAGATGCAACTCTGTTAGTGGATTGGGCTAGAACTAGTTCAAGAACAAGACCTAACTCAGTCCAAACACAGAAAAGATTGAATCTCAAAACTGACCTGAGAAGGTGGGATCACTTTGATGCTAAGAACAGATTTCCCAAGGATCAATGATCAGCACGGATCAAAACAGTCCTATAAACAGAAAACAAAACCTAACAAAACTTAGATCCAAGCCCTAGATGAAGAATACGGTGAAAAGATTGGATCCAAGAAGCTTAGCGTACCCTAACTTGGTGACGCGAAGCGGCTACAGCGACGGAGTGCGGAGATAAGCGCTTCGTCGGCGGGGAACGTCCACGGCGGCGGCGGTCCGTAAGTGAAGCGGCGCGGTCGTCGTCGGGGACGGGATCTCTACGGAGTGCTCGAGGAGGAAGACGGGGAAATCGGAAGTGAATGAACGTGGGGGAAACGGTTCGCTGGGGGGAACGCCTTAAATAGGCCCGATCTGAAACGGTTGCCAGATCGTATCGAACGGTTCCCATCGAGTGTCTCTTCCGATTCAACGGCTCAGATGAAGTGGCGTATCGCGAGCGAATCTCAACGACCCGAAAAAGACGTGGACTCAACGGCTCAGATGAAGTGGCGTATCGCGAGCGAATCTCAACGACCCGAAAAAGACGGGGACTCAACGGCCGAAGAATAAGTCTTGACCGAGAGCAAAAACTTCGATAAAGTTGGAAGCATTTGATTCGGAACTCAATGATGTTCGAAGCAATATGCTTTCCGTTTCAATTGTGCTTAACATTCAAGACAGAGTAGATTGGGAGCGACTCAGAATGGAGGGGTAGGGTCCGAAACTTATCCCTTCGAAGAACAACAACGAAGCTAAAAGGGATATGTATAGGGGACAAAAGAAATGAACAAATAAAACAACACAGAACTGAAAAACAAATAACGAACGAAGCTAAACAAAAACTTGGACGAAGGAAAACTCAAACGAAACTAAGTAAATAAACACACAACGAAGGTGAATATATACAATGAAAAGTTTCGATCTTACTGAACATTGTGTGAGTCTAAGATATTTAGCTCACATCTCAATGCACAGAACCTTTTCTCGTCCAAAGGCTTCGTGAAAATATCTGCCAATTGATCTTCAGTTCTAACATGGCTAATCTCAATGTCTTCGCGCTGAACATGATCTCGAAGAAAATGATGACGAATATCAATATGCTTCGTTCGAGAGTGTTGCACAGGATTGTGTGCAATCTTGATGGCACTCTCATTGTCACAAAGCAGAGGGATTTTCTTCATAAATATACCATAATCTCTCAGCGTCTGCTTAAGCCAAAGAATTTGAGTGCAGCATGAGCCAGCAACAATGTATTCAGCTTCAGCAGTAGAAATTGAGACACAGTTCTGTTTCTTTGAAGCCCAACACACAAGAGATCTACCAAGAAAGTGACAAGTGCCTGAGGTAGATTTCCTGTCAACCCTATCACCAGCCCAGTCTGAATCAGAATATCCAATCAAATCAAACTGAGTACCTTTGGGATACCAAAGTCCCAAAGAAGGAGTATGTGCTAGATATCGAAGAATTCGCTTCACAGCAATATGATGCGATTCCTTCGGATTTGCCTGAAAACGAGCACAAATACAAACTGATAGCATAATGTCAGGTCTAGATGCACATAAGTATAAGAGAGAACCTATCATAGACCTAAACTTCTTTTGATCGAAGGGTTTCCCTTTCTCATCTGCATCAAGAAAACCATTTGTAGGCATGGGAGTTCTGATGGTCTTGCATTCAGCAAGATCAAACTTCTTCAGGAAATCCTTCAAGTATTTCTCCTGTGAAATAAAGGTGCCATTCTTCTGTTGGCGAATCTGAAGTCCTAAGAAAAACTTGAATTCACCCATCATAGACATTTCATATTTCTTCGACATCATTCTTGCAAATTCTTCACTGATTTCAATGTTAGTACAGCCAAAAATGATATCATCTACATATATCTGACACACAAATAGATCATTGTTATATGATCGAGTGAAAAGAGTGGGGTCAGTGGTTCCTGGTTTGAAGCCTTTCTTCAGGAGGAAATCCTTCAATGTTTCATACCAAGCACGAGGTGCTTGCTTCAGTCCATACAAAGCTTTGTGAAGCCTGTACACCATATCAGGATTCTTCGAGTCTTCAAAACCTGGAGGCTGCATAACATACACTTCTTCTTCTATTTCACCATTAAGAAAAGCACTTTTGACATCCATTTGATATAGCAATATATTTTTGTGGTTAGCAAAAGCAAGCATGACACGAATGGATTCGAGACGGGCTACTGGAGCATAGGTTTCACCAAAATCAATGCCTTCGATTTGGGTGTAACCTTGTGCTACCAATCTAGCCTTATTTCTTACCACAATACCATCTTCATCTTGCTTGTTGAGAAATATCCAATTTGTGCCAATAACATTGTGCTTCGTGGGATCTGGCCTGTCAACAAGTGACCATACTTTGTTCCTTTCAAATTGGTGAAGTTCTTCCATCATAGCCAATAAACAATCAGGGTCCTTCATGGCTTCATAATATTTTGAAGGCTCTAGCATAGAAACAAAAGAAAAACTTCCACAGAAGTTAGCCAAACGAGTACGGGATCGAGTAGTGGGTCAACCTGGTAGATTGATATCTTCGAGGATCGAATCCACATCAACTCTTCTTCGAACTCGGGATAGCGTAGTATCATTTTCTTCAGGCTCAGCTTCTGCTTCAGGATCTGCATCAGCTTCAGGATCAGCTTCACCTTCAGCTTCAGCATTTCCTTCAGGATTAGCATTTCCTTCGTTCCCTTGTCCTTCTTCGTCCTGTTCATCATTAGCTTCAGGATGTTGATCTCCAGCGCCCCGGGCTATGTGTGGGAACATTGGGCCATCATCATCCCTAACAGCTTGACGTGGATTGGCTTCAACAGGGCGAATCTCTCCAATAGCCATGGACCTGATCACTTCATCAAGTGGAGGTTCATCTAGATCATGAGGCAAATGCTCCTTTTGAGAGCCATTAGTTTCATCAAACCTTACATTCACAGTTTCCATAACTTTCCCAAAGTGAGAGTTATAGACTCTGTAAGTGTGAGAGTTTGAGCCATAACCTAAAAGAAAACCTTCATGTGCCTTAGGGGAAAATTTGGAGCTATGATTCATATCTCTAATAAAGCATGGAGCACCAAATACCCTAAGATATGAGACATTTGGTTTGTTACCAGTGATAAGCTCATGTGAAGTTTTCTTCAAGAATTTGTGAAGGTAAACCTTGTTGATGATGTGACATGCAGTGTTGATTGCTTCGGCCCAGAACCTAATAGGAGTCTTGTATTCAGCAAGCATTGTTCTGGCCATCTCAATCAGAGTTCTATTCTTCCTTTCAACTACACCATTCTGTTGAGGTGTATATGCAGCAGAGAACTCATGAGTAAAACCATGATCATCAAGAAAATCTTCAATATGAGTGTTTATGAACTCAGTTCCATTATCACTTCGGATATGCTTCAGAGATAATTCATATTCGGTTTGAGATCTCTTGGCGAATGACTTGAAGATTTCAACCACTTTGCTCTTGTCATCCAAAAATAAAACCCAAGTATAACGAGAGAAGTCATCTACAATAACTAGACCATATTTGTTTCCTCCCAGGCTTGCATAATTTTGAGGACCAAAAAGATCCATATGAAGCAATTCAAGAGGACGAGTGGTAGTCATGATGGTCTTCGCTGAATGATGTTTCTTCGTAATTTTACCAGCTTCGCAAGCACTGCAGAGACGATCCTTATCGAATTTTACTTCGCTAAGGCCAATAACATGATTCTTCTTCACTAGATTATGAAGATTTCTCATCCCTGCATGACCAAGTCTTCGATGCCATAACCAACCAGATGAAGCTTTTGCCATTAAGCATGTGGATACAGCAGGGCCCGAAGAAAAATCAACAATGTATAAATCTCCCTTTTGGTAACCCTCGAAGACAAACGTATAGTCATCCTGTGAAAAGACAACACAACGCGAAGCAGAAAACAGTACAAGCATACCCATATCGCATAACTTTGAAATAGACATAAGATTATATCCAAGTGATTGGACTAGCATAACCTTGTCAATGTGCTTATCCTTCGATATGGCAACCTTACCCAAACCTAACACTTTACCTTTGTTGTTATCACCGAAGGTAATGAACTTCTGAGAAGATTGAGATAGTTTTTCTTCGGTGAATAACTCCTTGTCTCCTGTCATATGATTTGTACAACCACTATCCATGACCCATTCGGATCCACCGGAGACATAGCCCTGCAGAAGAATTAGTTCTTCTTAACCACCCACAAACGAGCAGGTGACTGAGAAGATGTTGAAGCACTGGTTGAAGCAATATTAAATCGAACAGGAGTGTATTGCTTTGGTGTACCATCAAGCACACCATAAATGTAAGTCCTCTGCGAATGGTTAGCATAAGAATGAGCATATGCAATCTTAGTATGATTATTATGAGGACGAAACGTATGGCGACCAGTACGATAGTATTGCTTCTGCGGAACATTTGATTCGGGCACCAATGGATCATTTCTCGTCTCAAGAGAATAGAAATGATTCAGTGGTACCGAAGACTTTCCCTGCATAGAATGGTCAGCAGGCAGTTTTTCCACAAGTGCTTTCTGCACCCATATCTGCCTCTTATAGAATCCATTCTTTGGTGGAGTACCTACATACTCAGCTGAAACTTTTCCCTGTTCATCTTTCATGAGTTTTTAGTCTGAATCAAGTGATTAATCCACAATGACTTTGTTCATTTTGCAGTCGAAACCTGAAAGGTTAGCAATATCAATGGGTTTCTCCTTCGCTAGAACCCAAACAGTCTTAGGATACTGCTCAGGCTCCCAATAGGTGCCATCAGGGTTTATTTTTCTCTCGAAACCAACACCTTCATTCCTGGGATTCCTGTGAAGGAGAGCCTTCCTCAGGATATCACAGAGATATTGGTGTCCTTGCACACTTTTGAACATGCCTGTTTCAAATAAGTTTTTCAACCTGAGGAGTTCCTCGGTAACAGCAGGATTTTCCTCATCAGAGGCATTAGTATCATCAATAACAATAGGAGCTTTCCCTTTGGAATCAGTTTTGCTTCGTTCCAAGCAATCCAAACAAGGTGATTCAGTTTTATTATTTGCTTCAGAACCTTGTTGAGCCATGAGAGAGAGATTGACATTTTCCAATTCTTCATGAGCCTCTTTCAGTTTTTCGAGAGCCATTTTCTTCTGAAGAAATTCATAGGTGAGCTTCTCATAATCAACTGAAAGAAGATCATGCTGAGAGGATAATTCTTCAAACTTCTCCTTCAGGGCAGCATGCTCAGTAGTTAAAGTTTGACCTTTCTCAATCTCATCGATCAACAATGTTTCTGATTTCTTAATGGTTTTTCTTAGTGAATCAAGTTCATCTTGTTGGATTGAAGCAATTTTAGCAAGTTTAGCATAGCTTATCTTTGAGTCACTTTCATATGAGGAACAATCAGAAGTATCATAGTTTGATTTGGATGAAGATACCTTTGCCTTGGCCATGAAGCAATATGCAGCAGTTTCATCTTCACTACTGTTGTTGGTGAAGAATGAGCTCGAAGCATTGGTTGAAGCATCTGCCGAAGCGAAGGCCAAACCAGCAACACCATCTGATTCGGACCCAGACGCAGACCTTGAATCTTGTTCAGCTTCAGAACCAGAGGCTTCGTCTTCAGAGTTCATCTCCTTTCCCAGATAGGCCTTGGCACGGTGAGAGCTGCTTCGACGAGACGAGAGAGTCTTCGATGAAGAACCCTCACGCTTCTTATGATACTTCTTCCTCTTATCATCATCAGAATCTTTCTTCTTTTCTCTTCTTGAACTGGAATCATGTCTCTTTGACTCATGACTTCTGGAGGATCTGTGAGACTTCGATGAAGAGTCTCTGAGCGAATGCTTCGATTTGTTCTCAGCTTCCCACAGAGGGCAATCAGCAATGTAGTGACCTGGTTTCTTGCACTTGTAGCAGCAATTGTCCTTAGATGGAGAACTTCTTGAGGATGAACGGTGAGAAGAATGGCTTGAGCTTCTTGAAGGATAACTCTTCTTGGGTGAAGAAAAACCTTTTCTCTGAAAGCGATTGAAGCGTCTCATGATCAGTGCTAAATCTTTTCCGATGCTTGCCGGATCATCAGATTCGACACCTGAAGCAGAACTGACTTCGGGTGAATAATGACGCGAAGCCTTTTCTTTCAAGGCATGAGATCTCCTTCGAGAACCATTTATGTCACGTTTCTCTTCTTCTTCCATCTCAAAGGTATTGAGTCTCTCAAGAATATCAGCGGCGACAAGACATCTGAAATCGGTCCTTTCCTTGATCATCAGCACAATATGATAAACGAATCATCCAATGAGCGAAGCAGAGTTCTAACAACTGAGTGAGGAGTAATGTCATCAGCACCAAGTGAGATCAACTCATTTGCAAGAGCAGTGAGTCTGTTGTAAATGGAGCTGACTTTTTCACCCTCATTTCTCTTGAATCGATAGAATTTGCTTCGAAGTGTGTCAATTCTGGCATCCTTCTGGGCAGAAACACCTTCACCAATCTTCTCAAGATAGTCCCAGACACCTTTGGCTGAAGGAATATTCTTCACTTCATGATACTTCTCAGGTGTCAGATGATTGGTGATGAAGACCCAGACTTCAGAATCAAGATTGATCATCTTCGCTTCTTCAGGAGTGATGGCGTTCTCGTCTGCAACTGTGACTCCATACAAGACAACTTGCCAGGCAGTTGAGTTGATAGCCATAATATTTCTCTTCATCTTGTCCTTCCAGTATGGATATTCCTTTCCATTGAACACGGGTATGGGTTCGCCGGAGCGAATGGATGCGAAAGACATACTTGCAAAACACTCTAGGAGGTTAATCCAAATAAAGAGTGACTAGCTCTGATACCAATTGTAAGTCCAAGTATGTGATCAAAGGGGGAGGGGGTGAATGATCACTTCAATTTTCGCATGAAACTATGAAGTCAAGCATAACTTAGCAGCAGAAGAGTTGCAACAGAAAGGTAAATATTGAAGCAAAACAGGATTGAAGCATAACATAGCGAAACAAAAGTATCGAATCAATTGCATTGAAGCAAATCACTGAAGCAATTGATAAACTGAATGTAAGTGCGGAAAGTAAAAAGAACTCTTGACTCGGCGATGTTTGTTCGACCAGTTCACACTCTGCAAAGTGCTACGTCTGGTTGGAGGGACTTGTGATTGAACACAGGAGCTAACCTCTCTCCGTCCGTATCTCCACTGCACCAATCTCCTTGAGCTTGGTCAGTTCTTCACTCGTGGTTGATTATTGAGGAAATCACCGAAACCTTTGACAAACTGGACTTCGAGGCGACAATAACTCTTCGCTCTCTGAAGAACAACTCTCTAACCGTCTAGGAGAATTGCAGTTCTCCAAGATAAAAAGGCTAGCAAACTTCTTCCTAAGTCATAATGAATCAACTCAGATCAATAGGACTTATGCTTCGGTGGATGGGTTTTTCTGTTTGCTTCAGTGGGGTTACTCTCTCTTCCTTGTAAGGAAAATAATCTTGGAGCAGCCCCCGGCCAATGAGGGCGGGGGTGGCGTATTTATAGGTGGCAATCCCTAGGTGCGAAACGACTGAAGTGACCCGATGTGACAGCTTGACACCTGTCCCCAACGGTCATATTTCCAATCAAAGCGCAACTTTACTTGCGGTCCAAGTAAAGCTGAATCACGGACTTGGTTCTGCTTTAGTAGCCGAAAGAACTAAGTCTTCGCTGGTGAAGCATTACCTAGTGCACATGAGATTTCTCAACTCTGGCTTCTCACTGGTTTGGATTCGATCTGAGTCTTTTCACCAAAACCTTCGGAGTACATTTACTAAACCCCTCTTGATAGTACGGTTTTTCCTACGACTCAAAGAAGTGAAAAAGAACTACGCAAAAACTACTAAGTCTTGCGCCATCTTGGTCATCTCCTTCGATGAGATGTGCTTCAGGATTCCTTATCTTTTTAGGGGTCGACATCCGTGATGAGCTTCACTCCAGAGGATATGCTTTAGTAAATATGTAAATCTTCGTTGAAGCTTTATCACCAACCTATAACTTCAGGAACCTAACCATCTGTTTTACACTAGAAAACTTGTTAGTTCCTCTACTGTTTTTCCCAACAATATCCAAAACTCACGGGGGTATAACTTTGCTCTTACATTTGCCATGGACACAAAAAGGAAATAGTTTATCATTGGTAGATCGAAAAAACTTGGGATGCTAATAACTACCACATGTGTGACACGAGTACATGTCAATCCCTGATGTTTTAGTAATGTGAGGGTGGAAACTTCAAAGTTGTAGACGTTAGTCATGTGAATAAGAATTGCCATGTCCTATGAATAAGAATTGTCATGTCCTATGAATAAAATTGCCATATATAGGAGTCACTTTCGCCCACGTGTTTTTCCAGATGTTAATTTTAGGTGTACGTAGATGGCAATTATTAGCCAAAGTTGCCATATATTTAGTGAAGTTGCCATGTTTTAGTAGAAGTTGTCATCTCACATGTGTTAATGTTGCCACCAAAGCGTGTGAGCTTGCCATCTTTCCACCCACACTTGTGGCACGTTTTATGGCAATGCTGATACATGTGTAAGACTAGCACATGGCAATCTCTGATGTTTTTGATGACAAGTTTAGTTATGTGAGGTGGCAACTTGAAGTTGTAGACGCTAGTACTGCGAATAAGAATTGACATGTCTTATGAATAACAATTGCCATGTCCTATGAATAGAAATTGCCATGTCATATGAATAGAAATTTCCATGGGCACAAAAAAGAGTCGCCACCAGAGCAGCAACACACCGTCGACAAACTCTCCCCCCGATCCATGTCCCCTCCCCCACCGTCACGCTTGAAATGCGTCAGAGGATCTCCTCGACGCATTCGTAACCTAGAAGACTGTCATGTCGCGCACACCTCCCCCCGCTCCAGATATCTGCTCGGGGTCCACTGAGCATCACCACAACTCTTTCAGTCATCGACGATGAGTCAAAAGGTGTTAAAATACAATGGTAGTTTTAAAAAATATAAGAAAAAATAGATGAAAGAAATCATGACAACTTTTGGTCCGAAAAAATAAGTTCTCGAAACATATCAATATGACATCTAGTTTTAAAGATCTCGTCGAGGCAAATTTAATGACGAAAACGAAATTTTAATCAGAATTTTTATTTAAGAGATAAAACTTTTTAAAATACGAAAAACGAAAAAGCTACGCATGGATGGATGCGTGGCGAGGGGCACGGCGTTCGGCGCATATCATTTTCCAACAAAAAACAACTGTTGGAGATGCTCTCAAAAGTTCCACTTCATAATAATCAGCTCGAGTCCACTGTTGGCCTGTTGTCTTTGCCATCGCCAGTGAGTGCTTTGCCTGGACCAGCAATGGATCCAGCCACCAAACTGCGGTTCGACTCGCCGCTCATGCGCGTGTACGAGGACGGCCGTGTGGAGCGTTTCTTCGGCACGGAAACCACCCCGCCGGGCTTCGACGCCGCCACCGGCGTCACCTCCAAGGACGTCGTCATCGACGGCGTCACCGGCGTCTTCGCCCGCCTCTACATCCCGGACCTCGCCGGCTCCGACTCGCAGCGCAAGAAGCTCCCGATCCTAATCTACTTCCACGGCGGCGGCCTGCTCCTCGACTCGGCCGCCTCTCCGACGTACCACAGGTGCCTCAACTCCGTCGCCTCCAAGGCCCGCGTCCTGGCTGTGTCGGTCAACTACCGCCTCGCGCCGGAGCACCCGATCCCCGCAGCCTACGACGATTCCTGGACGGCGCTTAACTGGGCGGCGTCGAGGGACGACCCCTGGCTCTCGGAGCACGGCGACGCCGGCCGCATCTTCCTGGGCGGCGACAGCGGAGGCGCGAACATCGTCCACAACATAGCAATCATGGCCGGGTGCGGCACCCGGGGAGGTTTGCCCCAAGGGGCTCTGCTAGAGGGGACAATCATACTTCACCCAATGTTTGCAGGGAAGGAGCTACTCGACGGCGAGGCCATGGACATGAGAGAGATCACGGAGAAGCTCTGGCCCATAATATGCCCGGAAAGCGCAGACGGGCTGGACGACCCGAGGTTGAACCCGATGGCTCGTGGGGCGCCGAGCCTGCAGAAGCTGGCGTACCGGAGGCTGCTTGTCTGCTCCGCCGAGGGTGACTACGCACGGCCAAGGGCTGCGGCTTACTACCACGCCGTGAAGGCCAGCGGGTGGCGCGGCACCGCTGAGTGGCTCGAGTCCAAGGGAGGGGAGCATGTCTTCTTCCTCAACCAGCCGGAGTGTGAGGAGTCTCTCACACTGATGGACCGGGTGGTCGCCTTCCTCGCCGGCAATTGACTCAGAGGACACCGACGTGCTTGCTCAGTGTGTTCCCCTTCGTCTTGAAAGTGTAATCATAACTCAAATCAGTGTACACTTATTTGTGAATTCAGAAGCACGAAAATAAGCTGACGATCGACAGATGATTTGCTTCTCAGCCTCTGTTACTGATTCAAGAGAAAAAAAGACTCAGCAGCGCCGGACGAAGTCGGCCACGACGGCGAGCTCCTTGACGGCGTTGTCGCAGTCGGGGTTGAGCAAGAAGTAGACATGCCCATCGCCCTTGGTCTCGTGGAACTCAAGCTCGCCGTCCCACCCGCACGCCTTGATCCCCTCCGCGTAGGCGCGCGACCTCTCCACGAACCAGCAGTGCTCCGCCGTGGCGACCAGCAGGCGGCCGCACCCGAGCTGGCGCAACTCCTCCGGCGACGCCGCGGGGTTGATGTAAGGGTGGTCGGGCCCGAGCTTCCCGCCGCAGGCGACGTCCCATACGCGGTCGATGCCGCTGCGGACGGCGGCGTCCGTGGGCTCCCCGCCCACCGGCTCTTTCCCCCAGAAGTAGGAGTGCAGGAGCGCGACGCCGCTGACCTTGTCGCCGAATCCCTCGATGCGTTCCTCCCGCAGCCTCACCGCCGTGCGGTGCGCCATGTTGGCGCCGGCGCTGTCGCCCGCGAGGACGACGCGGGACGCGTCGCCGTGCGCCGCGAGCCAGGGCTCGGCGCCGTCCGGGCGGCAAGAGGAGACGACGGCCTTGAGGGCTGCGAAGGCGTCCTCGTAGGCGGCCGGGACAGGGTGCTCCGGGGCGAGGCGGTAGTCGACGGATACGACGACGGCGGGGGCCGCGGCGGCGAGGGAGGCGGCGTACTTGTGGTAGAGCGGGGAGGCAGCGGTGTGGATCATGAACGCGCCGCCGTGGAAGAACACGACCACGGGGAGCTTCTTGTCGGGCTCCGCCGGAGAGGCTGCTGCGGGGAGGTATAGGCGGGCGGAGATGTTTGCCGCGGGGTCGAGGACGACGTCCTTGGAGGCGACGCCGCTGACTGGGTCGCCGGACGGAGAGGGCGGCAGCGGCACGGTCTCGGTGCCCTGCAAGCGCACGACGCGGCCGCCCTTGTGCACGCGCACGACGAAGGGTATCGCGTACTCGATCTCGGAGCCGGGGTCGTCCATGGCTTGGGTTGCGGCAGGCGGCAGGCCGGCAGAGGCCTTCTTTGGTTCGGCTTCCCGGCGATTGAGGCAGCCTGTGACAGGAATGTGCAAAAGCGAAGCGCAAGCGGGGCGACGAGGAATGGCAGACAGAGGCACCTGCCTACTTAAAAAATTACATATCATACGTAAGTGCTGACGTGGGAGTAAGCGTGAGTCCAAATCCCATAATCCCTATAAGACTGTTTTATCTTACTACCTCCATCATAGTTTATAAGTTCTACGTGTACTCCTAGATTGTCGATTTAACAAACATAATCTAAGAAATATATTATAAAAAAGGTTCTGTCTAAAACACATGTACATGTGACATAATTATGTCACATGTACTATGATTTTATCACAAATTAGTTCAACAAAGCAAAATTTAATTATTTGTTTGTCCAGTTTTTTGTTTGTTTGTCGCACAGAAAAAAACAGCCCGATAAGCAGTCTAAAAAACTATCATTCGCCCCATTGTTTAGGCGTGTAATGGGCCGGCCCAAGTGTGCATGAGGACACATCCACGTTTTTTTATAGTTTACGTTATTTACTTATTTTCCTTTTTTTGTATTTGAAAATAATATAAAATAATTATATTAGAAAAATATGTATATACAAATTCGGTTATGTATGAAAAAACTCATTATTTTATTTAATCAATAATAATAAGGCATTTGAAAAATATTAAACGTGTATGAAATTTGTTTATCGTCTATACACCAAAATTATAAAATAAATGCAAAATATTTTTGAAAAAATGTTCATCCTGTATTTAAAAAATTAATTGTATATGGATTTTTTATAATGTATTTAAAATTGCTAATCTTGCGCTAAGAATTGTTTAAACCATATATGAAAAAATGTTGATCATGTATTTAAAAAGTATATAGAAAAAATATACAATGTGTATTTAATTTTTTTTGATCATCTATTAAAAAAATGTTGATCAAGTATGAACATTAATGTCATATTTTTAAAAATGTGTATGAAGAAATATTAACTATGGGAACGGCTAGGGTGCATCTACATGTGACATAATTATATATCCCGCGAGACCCTTCTCACACCTCCCCTCGTTTGTTAGTTTTAAAAGTCGGTTCCAGTTGCGAATCATTGGTGAACTTACAACTAAGAAAAAAAACCTTGGACCGAGTTGCGACTCGTTGGTGGACTTGCAACTGAGAAAAAAAAGTCAGACCTAGTTGCGACTCGTTGGTGGACTTGCAACTTAAAAAAAGCCGGACCCAGTTGCGACTCGTTGGTGGACTTGTAACTGAGAAAAAAAAGTTGAATTCTGTTGCGACTCGTTTGTGGACATGCAACTGAAAAAAAGTGGAACCCAGTTGCGACTCGTTGATAGACTTGCAACTGAGAAAAATAATCAAACTCACTTGCGACTCATTCCTGAACTTACAACTGAGAAAAAAATAGTCGAAGCCAGTTGCGACTCGTTGGTGGATATGCAACTGAAAAAAAAGTCAAACCTAGTTACGACCCGTTGATGGACTTGCAAGTGAGAGAAAAAGTCACACCCAGTTGCGACTCATTGGTGAACTTTCAACTGAAAAAAATTAGACCCAGTTGCGACTCGTTGGTGAACTTGCAACTGAGAAAAAAAGTCGGACCTAGTTGCGATTCGTTGGTGGATTTGTAACTTAAAAAACGCCGGACCCAGTTGCGACTAGTTGGTGGACTTGTAACTGAGAAAAAAAAGTTGAATTCTGTTGCGACTTGTTTGTAGACATGCAACTGAAAAAAAAGTGGAACCCAGTTGCGACTCGTTCATAGACTTGCAACTGAGAAAAATAATCAAACTCAGTTGCGGCTCATTCGTGAACTTACAACTGAGAAAAAATAGTCGAAGCTAGTTGCGACTCGTTGGTGGATATGCAACTGAAAAAAAGTCAAACCTAGTTACGACCCGTTGATGGACTTGCAAGTGAGAAAAAAAAATCAAACCCAGTTGCGACTCATTGGTGAACTTGCAACTGAAAAAAATTAGACCCAGTTGCGACTCGTTGGTGACCTTGCAACTGAGAAAAAAAGTCGGACCTAGTTGCGATTCGTTGGTGGACTTGTAACTTAAAAAACGCCAGACCCAGTTGCGACTCGTTGGTGGACTTGTAACTGAGAAAAAAAAGTTGAATTCTGTTGCGACTCGTTTGTAGACATGCAACTGAAAAAAAGAGTGGAATCCAGTTGCGACTCGTTGATAGACTTGCAACTGAGAAAAATAATCAAACTCAATTGCGACTCATTCGTGAACTTACAACTAAGAAAAAAAATAGTCGAAGCCAGTTGCGACTCGTTGGTGGATATGCAACTGAAAAAAGATCAAACCTAGTTACGACTCATTGATGGACTTGCAACTGAGAAAAAAAATTCAAAACCCAGTTTTGAATCATTGTGAACTTGCAACTGAGAAAACAAAGGTTAGACCTAGTTGCGACGAGTTGGTGGACATGCAACTGAACAAAAAACGGACCAAGTTGCGACTCGTTGGTGGACTTGCAACTGAGAAAAAAAATGTTGAATCCAGTTGCGACTCGTTGGTGGACATGCAACTGAAAAAAAATCAAACCCAGTTGCGACTCGTTGATAGACTTGAAACTGAGAAAAAAACAAACCCAGTTGCAGCTTACTGGTGAACTTGCAACTGAGAAAAAAATTGGACCTAGTTGCGACTCGTTGCTGGACATGCAACTTGAAAAAAAAGACGGACCTAGTTGCGAATCATTGGTGGACTTGCAACTGAGAGAAAACGTTCGGCCCCGTTACGACTCGTTGGTAGACATGCAACTGAAAAAAGTGGACCCAGTTACGACTCGTTGGTGGACTTACAACTGGAAAAAATAGTCGAAACTAGTTGCGACTCGTTGGTAGATATGCAACTGAAATAAAGTCAAACCTAGTTACGACTCATTGATGGACTTGCAACTGAGAAAAAAATTCAAATCCAGTTGCGACTCATTGGTGAACTTGCAACTGAGAAAAAACAGTTAGACCTAGTTGCGACTAGTTGGTGGACATGCAACTGAAAGAAAAGACAGACCAAGTTGCGACTCGTTGGTGGACTTGCAAATGAGAAAAAAAATTGTCGAATCCAGTTGCGACTCGTTGGTGGACATGCAACTGAAAAAAAAGTCAAACCCAGTTGCGACTCGTTGATGGACTTTAAACTGAGAAAAAAATCAAACCCAGTTACGGCTTATTGGTGAACTTGCAACTGAGAAAAAAAAGTTGGACCCAATTGCGACTCGTTGGTGGACATGTAACTGGAATAAAAAGACAGACCTAGTTACGAATCATTAGTGGACTTGCAACTGAGAAAAAAAAATTGAATTCAGTTATGACTTGTTGATGGACATGCAACTAAAAAAGACGAATCTAGTTACGAATCGTTGATGGATTTACTATACATTGATAATAATTCATCATATAATATGAATTTTACAGAAAAGATCCAAAAAGTAGAAAATTGAAAAACCAAAACTAAAAAAAAAACCAAAACTGAAAATTAAAAGGAAAAAACAAAATAAACTAAAAAAATAAACAAGAAAAAAACGAAACTTAAAAAATAGCAGAAAAATAAGTGTATGTGGGCCGGTCCTCCCCACTCCAGGCGATGACACAGCGATCTGGTGGTATTGTAGGGATCTTTTTCCTTTTCAGCCAACAAATTGTACGTACATGATTAAAAAAACAAGATACATGTGAGATCACTAATTCACATGTACATGTGAATTAGCAGATCTGTATAAAAAACATATCATTAGAAACTTTAGATGTTATATTTTTAAGTGATATAATTTTTATGTTATCAAATTAGCTAGAGCACATCTAGATATTCCCTAAGATGGAGCACATCTAAGTTCAATCAAACTAAAAAGAAAAAGAAAATACATTATACAAATATCTAAACAAATCTTCATGTATAATCAATAGTATAAAAGTTAGATGTGCTCTATCTTAGGGCACATATAGATGTATCCTAGACAAACCTTTATGTTATATACCTTATATTATGTTGGTTAAATTGATGACCTAGGGGTACGCGCAGGTCTTATAAACTGTGACGGAGAAAGTAGCTAATTTAGATATGACAAAAAATATACAATGAATTATATGTTAGCTTAGATATAATAACTAAACATACCTAAATTTATGGTAAAAGAACTAGCGTTAAGAGATCATCTCTTAGGGCAACTCCAACGCGCGACACATTTCTGTCCGCGCGCGTCCGCATTTGGGTCAAACCGTGAAAATTCATGCCCAACGCGCAAACGCATCCACATAAATTGGCGCGATCACGTTTGCTCGGTGTCCGCGCCGACGCAAATCCCACGCAAAAGTGCGCCGAGTTTGCACCGGCGCGGACACCGAACGGACGCGTTGAACGTCCGCTTCGCGTCCGCGCCGGGACCACTTGGCAGCGTCTGTGGCGTCTTTTTATATGACGAGCACGCGGCGGCCCGTCGCTATCCCCACGCCCCGCGCCCACAACTGCCTCCCACGCCCAGACCAGAGCGCCACCGGAGCGCCATCACAGCGCCGCCATGTCAAAGTGGTTTGGCCGCGGGAAAAATGACCACGAGGCCTCCGGCTCCGGCTCCGGGCGCCGGCTGATGCTAGCGACCAGTAGGTGGTGAAGTGAACAATGGCGTCGTTCACAACCTCAGGGTTGCTTACTTTACCTGGACCTGCACACACAACAAATAACTTTGCTCCCAACGAGTACAGAGAGTTTGTCAATCTCTCCAGCCTTGTTGTTTACAAAGGATCAACGCAACAGATAATAGATAGTGATAATTGCAACTAGAAAGTAAAAGCAAGAAGTAAATCAAGGGTGTAAACAGTGGTGGAAATATGGATCGGGGTCCCATGATGTTCACTAGTGATGTCTCTCTCCCAAAAAACGATAAAAACTGCTATGCGAGGTAATCAAATCACAGCTGGGCAATTGACAGGATTACGGGTGTAAACCAATGCTAAGTATGCTACAAAAGAAAGAAAGAGGTTCAAAATCATGGGCGGTACGCCAAGATAAGTAGACCGAAATCCATCTGCATCTACTACTAATCATCCACCTTGAGATATCTATCCAGAACATATCGCTGGTATTAAGTTGTGAGCCCCACCCTAAGTGTAAACCCAAAGCAACAGATAACTACATTAAAAGAACTTTGCGTAAAGTAAACAATCATTGCAACCGCGGTTACAAGCACCGTTGTTTTCCCCCTTGTGGAAACAACACATCCCCTAGACACGTGTTTTTGTCACTCAAGCTAGTCATCAGGGGCATGAACCCACAATCAAGCATAACGCTCCTTCTTGGAGTCAGTACCTACTACTTGGCCAAAGCAATAAACAACAACGAAGAACATGCAAGAATTACTCAAAAACTAAAATATAAAAGAGAACCAAATATATTACTCATCGCAATCTAAACATAATCTCATAATCCATCAGATCCCAGCAAACTCAACATACCAACAGCAAAAGAATTACATATGTGTCTTGATCATGTAGGGCAGCTCACAAGGTATAATCCGTGAAGAACAAAGAGGGGAGGAGAACATCACATAACTACTTATCATGGACCCATGGTCCAAGGTGGACTGCTCACGGATCATCCGACAAGCGTCCATGATGGTGGAGAAGCTCACGGAGGTCAATCCTCCCTCCGGGAGGGTGCCGGGAAGAGGTCTTCTTGTGCTCCCGATCTTGTAAGAGCGGCGGCGGCGGAACAGAGGCGAGATCGCGAAAAAGGGTTCTGTCTTCGGAGGTTTCGGGGCGAGACAAATATATGGGCGAAGGGGGGTAGCCAGAGGGGCCACCAGGGGTCCAGGAGGCCCCCTGGCGCGGCCCCACCCTAGGGCGCACCGGGAGGGCGCCTGGGGCCCTGGTGGGTCCCCTCCGACCCTCCCTTTGGGACTCTGGAAGGTTCCCGTACGCTGATTTTTATTGGATTTTTCCAGAATTTTTGGAGCATTTTTAATACGGGGGAAACTTGAAATAAAAAGACAGCAGAAAAAAGGAATTGGCACTAGGGTGCACTGAGTTAATAGGTTAGTCCAAATATGATCAAAAGTGTTTGAAAGTGTAGCAAAAGCATAGCAATATCACACAAAATATGCATGGAGCAAGCAGAAATTATAAATATGTTTGGGACGTATCAACATCCCCAAGCTTAATTTCTGCTCGTCCTCGAGTAGGTAAACGATAACAAGCATAATTTCTGTGGTGACATGCTACTAACCATATAAGAACTTTGTAAGTAAAGCAATAAAGGCATGAAATTCAATTCAACTCATAACAAGCAATAGTCTATAATAGCATTGAAACAAGCAACATAAGAACATAAAGGTGCAAGAGCTCTCTTTGCCCGTAACACGAATGTATCCAAAGGGTGTTTGCGTGCAAGAAGTGGGGGATGGGAATACGAGAGAGAAAAATATTTATTTGTTGAGAACCCAATCTACTAAAGTTTCACACTTAGTCTTCTTTGGAATCTTATCTTGACTCGTCCCCAGACCACTAGCCAGGTACAAGTCAATTTGATCCACTCCCTTTCGATATTTTGAGCACTCATGCAATGGATGAGCGTAAGCATGAGAGTTGACACTTAGGATGGAAAAGAGAGAGATAGAGTGGAGGAGGAGGACAAAAAAGGTGTGAAAGACTCACATCAATGAGGACAATCATAGGCGAGAGAAAGCCAAATGATAGATATGATGTGACGAGTAGGGATTGCCATGCAACGGATGCACATATGAGCTAACAAAAGATCTCCAATGGAACTAGTGGGGGTGCATCCAACTTTCTTGCTCAAGAAGACCTAGAGCTCATTTGAGGAGGCTCATCATTGGAATATACAAGCCAAGTTTTATAGTGTGAAGCTCCCCACATAGCTATATGCATATATGATCATCTCTATGGAGTACAAGGTATAAGAGGGAGTACGAGTGTGAATCTCTCAAAAGGAATAGTAGTGTGCCCCTTTCTCTCTTTTTATTTTCTTTTTCTATTTTTTTATTTATTTTTTGTGATTTTTTGATGGCCTCAATGGCTCTTTCTATCTAACTCTCATTTTCCCTCTTTGGGATCTTTTAATTTGTCCTCTTTGGGATCTTTTCCTCATTTAAGGGCAACACTGTATTTTACAAGGAGCAATCTTTCACACTTTACAAAAGTACTCAGCATAAAGAAGATGTAGCTATCATGATGTATGCAAATGTACGCCTCTGCCAGTGTAGCAGGAACATGTATGACATGAAGATCAAGTCATGAGAAGGTGGATGTTGCATGGCAATATATCTCGGAAAGGCTATGGAAATGCCTTGATAGGTAGGTATGGTGGATGTTTTGAGGAAAGATATAAGGATGTTTATGATGACAGAGCGTATCATGCCAAGGGTTTGGATGCACCGGCGAGGTGGACGCCAACTCTCAGACTGAGAAGAGGGCAATGCACGGTACCGAAGAGGCTAGCAAATATGAGGAGGTGGAAGTGTCAACTTTCAATACTTACATTAGTCCGAAGAACTCATGCACTTATTATCGGTAACTCTCAATCTAAAAAGGAGGTTCACAAAGAGATAAGTACCCCGAGGAGGAGTGTATGGGGGTTTGGTTATCCTTGCGCATCCTCGAATCATGGTACGTGAGTGTACTCTAATATCCGATCCCTCCAAAGATTAGTGATCCATTTAGTAGCTAGAGTTCTCAACTAGGTTTTGTAGATTTTGAAAATAAACACAGATTTCCCAAAATACGACACCTATCACTAATAGGCTAGAGCTCTTGAAACCAAAAGTTCAAACATTACTCACAACAATACCTCAAAACTATTGCAAGTTACTCCTGCAATTGAATAGCAACCTCAATTACCTACTTCAAGTCAAGACACAACTCAGTGCAACAACCAACTCTCTAAACAAGAGAAACATGAAAACTAAAGAGAGTTCCAGCAACAAACTAAAAAAGGCTCTTGAAAAGATAAACATGACAACAACTAAGAAAAGATAAAGAACACACAACAAAAGAAAGATATGCATGAAAATCATATGATGTGCTCTAGTTTAAAGTGGAGCGTGTTTCTCTCCCACACAAACAAATCTAGGGTCTAAATTGTTATGAACAGCAAGCAAATCTAAAGAAAACTAAAAAGGAAGTAAAGAGCAAGACGCTCCAAGCATAGCACATAACGCATGAAGTGATAAAAATATAGTGGAACGAAGGAAGAACTGATGATTGTTGATGGACAAGGGGATGCACGGGGGCATCCCCAAGCTTAGATGCTTGAGTATCCTTGAATATTTATTGGGTATGCATGGGGCATCCCCAAGCTTGAGCGTTTGACACTCCTAAATCTTCTTTCATACTCTTCCCTCGCACACTTGAAAACCCCCTTCATACATAACTCATCATAAGTTGATTAGAGAGCTTAGTACCCTTAATAAAATAATTTTCCTCTACTGGAAATAAAGATTTTCTTGAAGGGATACTGTTTCTCAAGATTTCCAAAAAAAAAATTCAAAGAAAAATCTAGCTCAAGACTTGCAAAACTGAGGGAAGGCAAAACGTGGCAGAATTTGTGAAAAACAGACCAGCAGGTAGTAAATAATTTTTTTGGCGTACTTCTGTAACTCAAATAAAAAAACTCATAACAGGCGCTCGAAAGACAATTGTATAGAGCACGCTGTCAAAAAAATCAGATAAAAAAGATGATCTGGTAATTTTAGCCGAATTTTTCTGTCCAAGGACAGAATCTGTTTTCTGGACAACATGTCACAACTTTTGAACTTTCTTGCAATCGGAGGCTAAACTTGGCACAAAGCTTGAAAATAAAGATACAATAATGTTGCTACAGTAGTAATAATCATCAAGACTGCGAAAAACAGAAGTAAAAACATCTGGGTTTCCACCTAACAAGCGCATTCTTTTACGCCTTTAAACTAGGCAAGAAGCAAAAAATATCAAGTTTTATCAAGAGTAAGAGAATAGCTAGCCCGTGTGATGGACTTAAAAGGTAACTTAATCTTCTTCCTAGGGAAGTGTTCCATCCTCTTTTTAAGAGGGAATTGAAATTTTGTATTCCCCTCTTTCATGTCAATAACAACACCAACAGTGCGAAGAAAAGGACGTCCCAAAATAATTGGACATAAAGGTTCACACTCTATGTCCATAATAGTAAAATCAAGGGGAACATAATTTTCATTGACAATGATAAGAACATTATCCATCTTCCCCAAAGGTTTCTTTACGAAAGAATCAACGAGACGAACACCAAAAGAAAAAGGATCAAAGGGCTTCAATTCAAACATATCATACATTCTTTTGGGCATAACGGAGGTACTAGCTCCAACATCACATAAAGCATAACAAGAGAAGTTATTCAATTTAATTTTTATCATAGGATCCCAACCATCTTCTAGCTTCCTAGGTATGGAGGCTTCTACTCTAAGCTTCTCCTCCCTAGCTTTAATGAGAGCATTAGTGATATGCTTCGTGAAGGCAATATTTAATGTGCTAGTGTGGGGGTTGATACGCGAGAGATGATAACGGCTTCTCGCCCTTCGTTGGTTACCCCAAGTGGAAGGTGAGATGTAGCATAGCGGAAAGTTTCCCTTGGTGAAGATACCAAGGTTGAGTGTCGACCAATAGGACTCCAAGGTCGACAAGTAGGTGGTTCGGCAAGTGACGCGCCGTTTATGATAATCACTTGCTTCGCCTGGACCTGCACACACAACAAGTAACTTCGCTCCCAACAAAGTTCAGAGAGGTTTTCAATCTCTCCGGCCTTGTTGTTTACAAAGGATCAAACACAAGGGATAAAGGATAATAGTGACTACTAGAAAGTAAAAGCAGGAAATAAATTGAGCGTGTAAATAGTGATGCGAATATGGACCGGGATCCCATGATGTTCACTAGTGATGTCTCTCTCCCAAAAGATGATAAAACTGCTATGCGAGGTAAACAAATCACAGCTGGGAAACTGACAGGATTAAAAACGCACCGCAATGCTAACTATGATACAAAGAAAGGAAGAGGATCAAAAGCATGGGCAGTACGCCAAAATAAGTAGACCGAAATCCAATTGCATCTACTACTAATCATCCACCTTGAGATATCTATCCAGAACATCTCGCTGGTATTAAGTTGCGAGCCCCACCTAAAGTGTAAACCCAAAGCAATAGACAACTGCATTAAAAGAACTTTGCGTAAAGTAAAAAATCCTTGCAACAACAGTTACAAACACCGTTGTTTTCCCACCTGTGGCAACAGCACATCCCCTAGACTCATGTTTCTGTCACTCAAGCTAGTCATCAGGGGGCATGAACCCACAATCGAGCATGACATTCCCCCTTGGAGTCACTACCTACTACTTGGCCAAAGCAATAAACAATAACGGAGAACATGCAAGGAATTAGTCAAGAACAAAAATATAAAACATAAGAACCAAATATATTACTCAATCACAATCTGAACATAGTCTCATAATCCATCAGATCACAGCAAACTCATCATAGCAACAGCAGATAGAATTACATATGTGTCTTGATCATGTAGGGAAGCTCACAAGGTCTAATCCATGAAGAACAAAGAGGGGAGGAGAACATCACATAGCTACTGATCATGGACCCATGGTCCAAGGTAGACTACTCACGGATCATCCGGGAAGCGTCCATGGTGGAGGAGAAGCTCCCGGAGGTCAATCCTCCCTCCGGCAGGGTGCCGGGAATAGGTCTGCTGGCGCTCCCGATCTTGGAAGCGCGGCGGCGGCGGAACAGAGGCGACATCGCGAAAAAGGGTTCTGTCTTCCGAGCTTTCCCGTGACGGGGAATATATAGGCGAAGGGGGGCAGCCAGGGGAGCCACTAGGGGTCCAGGCGGCCCCCTGGCGCGGCCCCACCCTAGGGCACGCCAGGAGGGCGCCTGGGGCCCCGGTGGGTCCCCTCTAGCCCCTCCTAGGTGATTCTCGAAGCTTCCGATACGCTGATTTTTATTGCATTTTTCCGGAATTTTTGGAGCATTTTTAATATGGGGGAAACCTGAAATAGAAAAATAGCAGAAAATAGGAACTGACACTGGGGTGCACTGAGTTAATAGGTTAGTCCAAATATGATCAAAAGTGTATAAAAGTGTAGCTACAACATAGTAATATCACACAAAACATGCATGGAGAAAGAAGAAATTATAGATACGTTTGGGACGTATCAGGGGTCTCTAGACATTTTGTGTAACAAGTTAATAACTTCCGAAAGGGTACAACTATCAAAATCAATGTCACTACTATCAAAGGTGGTAGTGGTGTCATCTAGGCTCACTTGTTTGAAAGCTTCTATGTTCATAGGGGTTTCTTCTTCTACGGTTGAGGTAATAGCATCACCATTAATAGGTCCAATGGGACTAGGAGTGTGTTGGGTGCTAAAAGTTTGGGTATCCTCAAAAACATGGATAGTGGCAACTGTGTGGTGTGTAGGAAGACTCTTAATTCTATCTTCTTCCATGGGGATAACTTCGGGTTTGGCTGCCATCTGGTTTATCAAAGTAGCTTGGGTGTGAGACATGTTTGAAACATAAGTTTCAGTGGCAGTAAGTCTAGTTTGGAGATTAGAAATCTTAGTGTTCAGGCTCTCAAGTTGCTTGCTAATGTTTTGGAAAATAGAAGTGTGCTCACCTAATTGTCTGGGGAAGGCTTTGTTTTGTCCAAACTGTGTGTGCATGTAATTCTTAGTGGCCTTCTCTATTTCTACCAGTTTCTCATAGCTAGGTAAATCTCTTTCTTTATAAGCTTGATCATAGGAGTTGTTGTTGTTGTTCCCATAGTTGTTGGATGGGAAAGGTCTAGGATTGCTACCAAAGTTACTCCTATAAGCATTGTTGTTGAAGTTGTTTCTAGAGATAAAGTTCACATCTACTTGTTCTTGAGCAACCAAAGAGTTTAAAGGGACATCATGAGGATCAATAGGAGGTTGCT
Source organism: Bromus sterilis (assembly GCA_950022295.1). Taxonomy (NCBI): domain Eukaryota; kingdom Viridiplantae; phylum Streptophyta; class Magnoliopsida; order Poales; family Poaceae; genus Bromus; species Bromus sterilis. The sequence goes on from OX465596.1 coordinate 397,121,048, forward strand.
TGGTAAGTATAGAGACATAATCAAATCAACCTTTTCATTTAGGGAGGAAATCTCCTCGACATAGTTTACCTTCCTACCTGTTGGAGCTCGTTCAGTGTGCCATTGGGAATAGTTGGTCATCATCTCATCTAATAGTTTTGTGGTAGCACCAAGTGTTGTTGACATAAAGGTTCCTCCTGCGACTGAATCTAACAGGTTCCGTGAGGTAAAGTTCAAGGCTGCATAAAAAGTCTGGATAACCATCCAAGTAGTCAAACCATGTGTAGGGCATTTCTCAACAAGAGATTTCATTTGTTCCCAAACTTGGGCAACGGGTTCATTATCCAATTGCTTAAAATTCATAATATTACTCCTCAATTGGATAATTTTAGCAGGTGGGTAGTACTTCCCAATAAAAGCATCCTTGCACTTATCCCAAGAATCTATGCTATTCCCAGGAAAGAATTGAAACCAAAATTTAGCTCCTTCCCTCAAGGAGAAAGGAAAAAGCTTAAGCTTAACAATATCACCTTCTACTTCTTTATACTTTTGCATATCACAAAGCTCAACAAAATTATTTAAGTGTAAAGAAGCTTCATCTCCAGCACCAGAGAATTGATCTCTCATAACAAGGTTTAACAAAGCAAGTTTAATTTCATAAGAGGTAGCTGAAGTGGCAGGTGCAGCAATAGGAGTGCAGATAAAATCATTGTTATTGTGACTAGTGAAGTCACACAACTTAGTGTTTTCAGTGGAACCCATAGCAGCAAACAGGACAAGCAATTTTTTGTGATTTTTGATAAAGGACACTAAGATAAAAACTGAAAGGTAAACTAACAAGACTAAAAAGCAAAGATAAAAAATAGCGTGCAACTCCCCTATCTTGAAGATCGGAGTCCCCGGCAACGGCGCCAGAAATTGCTTGATGCTAGCGAGGAAGTAATACTCGCCCCTCGTTGGTTACCCCAAGTGGAAGGTTGAGATGTTGATACGCGAGAGATGATAATTTCTTCTCGCCCTTCGTTAGTTACCCCAAGTGGAAGGTGAGATGCAGCATAGCGGCAAGTTTCCCTCGGTGAATATACCGAGGTGGAGATCGACCAGTACGACTCCGGAGATGATAATTAGGTGTCAACAGCTGACGGGGATCGACCCCGGCAAATCCCATGGTCAGGGACCCTGGGTTAGTCATGAGAGGCACAGGTTGGACGATAGCTCGTCGGCAAACAGGAGGACACGTTCCTGCTCGATATTATTGATGAGGGTGATGCGATTACAGTGGATGTCGAGGCTGGAGCGCTCAAGGCTAGGGTTACAGATGATATTAGATGCCTTTGGTGTCGCCCCTCCTAGCCCTTATATACTGGGCTAGGTCTCGGGGAGTTCATCTACGTTTACAGGTAAACTTTCCTAACCCTAGCTTGCTCCGTTCGACAGGTCTTCGCACTTTCCTTGTGAGTCGCAGACTCCTACGTCGGTGCCAATTAGCGGGCCAAGGCGGGTCTAGGCGGGTCTTCATGGGCCTTCTATCTTCAGGGACACCGGGTAGGCCTATCCGTAGGAGTCGTGGGGTCATCCCCTCGTCAGTAGCCCCCGAGTGCCTGGGGGACTCGAAGGGTCGCGCAGGGACTCGAGTACATCCATTTGTCGGTCGTTCGTATGCGCGGTACAACCGCGGGTCGCTGGCAGTCTGGTGGCCATGACAAAACCTGTTTCGAGGGATGCTAAGCTGAAAGGGCCCAAGGAATCGACTGGTCGAGCCTTGGTGAATTGCGCTAGTGGCAAATATCGAAGTAGCCCAATCAAACCCACGTCCCTCGACGTGAGCTTGGAACATTGGAGTCGAGCAAAAGTCCTGCCGCTTTGGGTCTTACGGTGTTCATCTGCCGCCAGTAATGTGCATAGCCTAAGGCGCGTCCGCCCGGCTTTTTCTATCATGCACAGCACATGGAAAAGGTTGGGAGTGAAATCGCTCTTTGGCAAGTCCCAGCCCGGCCGAACTTCGCAGCAGGGTCTTACCTACACGCTAATCTTGCGTGGCATCTGGGCACAGTGTATCGTGTTCCAGGAATGTGTATTTTTGAGGCGCGGAGCCTAATAGTATTGCACCCGCTTGGAACAAAACATCAAGCGAGCTGTTCACTTATTCACCCGCGGAGTTTGTTTCGAGTGCTCCGGCGAGGGGTTCTTCGCGAGTGGTCACTCGAATGCCGTTTCGGCTCTTGAGGTGAGGGAGCACCTGAGACTCTTAGCGCCGTATGATCTTGGCGATTGCATGTTTGTCTTGTGTCGGGTTGAGGGAGCACCCGAGACTCTCGTGAGTGCGAGTGGTCACTCGAGCACATTGCTAACTTTTAGGTGGCTGCTCACCTGAGGCTCGGTTTTGAGTGGGTACGCTCCCGATGGGAGTTAAATATATTTGAAAAATGTGTTTAAGAAATCATTCTCGATGTATGTTGGTATTCTTCGCCGCTTGTCAGGATAACGATGCCTCTGTTTGATGGCTGTCGGGGATGCTCCGCCAGTGAACCGTCACGTCTTCATGACCGGTCATAATGATGACTGCTGTGGCGTGCGGCAGACGCTGGTTGAGTTTCCGATATGCGCGTTGGAAACGCACGTGAATTGATGCGTCTTACGCACAGTGCGTCCCGTGGGAAAGCATCTTGGTCTTGGAATCTGAGACGTCTGCGACGTTTGGTCTTTGAATTAATTTCTGCTGTCATTTTGGCTTCTCTGTGCTGGGAGATTTTTGTTCTATAAATAAGCCTTTCTCTTCCACAACGTTTCGCCTCTATCCAGCTTGCTGCTTTGCCTCTTCCTTCTTCTCTTCTTCCTCTCATGGCTCCCAAGCGAGTCGTTGGCCGTGGCCGTGTTCGTCATGGCCGTGGTGGCCGTACACCATGCTCATGCCGTGGTGGTCGCCATGGTACGGCGCCAATGCATTCCTCCTCTCCCTTGGAGGAGGGATTCTGGCGCTATGATTTTATTTTACGCGTTCGTGGCCAGAGCGCCACTCGCGTTCTTCTTCCCTCTGCTTTTTCCGCCATTGTCTCTGAACGTGTCTTAGATGGCTTGCTTCTGCATCTTCAAGGGAGCTGTCGATCTCCTTCTTATGTTGACTTGGAGGTTGATAGCTCCCGCTTGATTTTTCTTGGCTCTGGTTGGAGTTTGTTTGCTCGGCGGTTGAATTTGCGAGATGGCGATATGCTCAGCTGTCGTTTTGACGGCGAAAGCACTGTCACTGTTCGCGCGTTCGACCCGAGCGGCAACAGCATGGATCCGCACTGGCAGGAGTCGAGCAGCGACAGCTCCACAAGGTCGAGGAGTCCTACGCCTTCATCTTCTACAGCTCCGTCTTCTGGCGACTCCTCAGGTGGTGATGCCGTCTCCATCAGCTCCGAAGAGGACATCGACGTCAAGCCGTCGATCAAGCTGGCGCGCCAAGCGACCTTGTAGAACTGGAGGCGGCCTCATCTTCGTCGGCAACCCGGAGAAGAAGCTGTGCATCCGGAGAAGAAGGCGTGCAGCTGCAGCTGGAGAAGAAGCTGGTGGAGCAGGAGAGGAAGCTGGTGGAGCATCGACAAATAAGTCGAGCTTCACCCTTTTTTTATGTCGTTGACATCCTCTGCTAGCTTCCTTTTTTTCCTTTATCTGTGGAGATGCCCTTGTACTAGAGTCGATTACCCCTCATGGGCACACATATAAAAGTATTAATTCCTTGGGTAATTCCCTCTTGTAACAGGAGCTGCCTTCTATCCAAATGTAGTTGAGTCCTTTTATAACTTTATGGTTGGATTGAGCTGTGGTTGAGATCTTGCAATAAACTGTGTTTTCGACTCCTGTGATGCACTGTCTTCGACTCCTTCTGATAGCGCAGGATGTCTTCGATTCCATCTGATAGCGCAAAGTGTCTTCGACTCCATCTGATAGCGTGAAATGTCTTCGATTCCTCCCGTGATGTGTGTTCTATCGGGTGCGCGGCAGCGCTCCCGATGGGAGTAGCCCCCGAGGCTACGTTTGAGTTGTAGAGTCGAACGTAGGCTTAAAACTTTGCGTATTTCCTCGCGGTTCAACTCTGGAGTAGTCCCCGAGTCTTGGTTGTTTGTCGTCCGGGTGAAGACTTGAAGATTGCTAACTTGGTGTCTTTGAATAGGACCGTAGCGTGTCTCGGGGAATGCTTATGCCTGAGCCCCCGAGTTTTTAAGGTGAGCTCGCGTAGGTGGCGATAGCGTCTCTCGGGGGGATTTTGTGCTTAAGCCCCCGAGTGATTTGGTTAGGATCGCTTGAGTGGCGATAGCGTCTCTCGGGGGGATTTTATGCTTAAGCCCCCGAGTGCTTTGGTTAAGATCGCTTGAGTGGCGATGATAGCGTCTCTCGGGGGGAGTGTGTGCTCGAGCCCCGAGTGCTTTGGTTAAGATCGCTTGAGTGGCGATGGCGTCTCTCGGGGGGATTTTATGCTTAAGCCCCCGAGTGCTTTGGTTAAGATCGCTTGAGTGGCGATGATAGCGTCTCTCGGGGGGAGTGTGTGCTCGAGCCCCCGAGTGCTTTGAGATGGCAGTATTTGGGCAACATTTATTTTATTGCGGTCGAGCGGCTACATGAGTTGCCAGTCATGTCTGACCGATGGGGACTATGGATAGAACAGTCGCAAGTTTGCTACGTTCCATGGGTTACACACGTCCTCGTCTGTCTTCGGGTTCTTCAGCCTGTAAGCGCCACCTCCGATGACTTTTGATACTATAAATGGTCCTTCCCATTGGGGGGCAAGTTTGTGGACCTTCTCTTGTATCAGCCGTAGGACTAGGTCACCTTTGTTGAAGGTTCTAGTGCGCAAGCAACTGCTTTGGTAGGTGCGTAGCTTGTCTGGTACCCCTCTGATTTTGCCAGGGTTGTATCTCTTGCTTCGTCAGCTGTATCTTTGTCATCTTGTAATGCTTCTTCTGCTTCTTCTTCTTCGTACCCGGTGACCCGAGGTGCTCCGAACTTGAGGTCATGTGGTAGTACTGCCTCTACCCCATACACCATGAAGAAGGTTGTGTACTGGGTCGCGATGTTTGGTGTAGTTCGTAGGCTCCATAGTACCGCGGGGAGTTCTTCTACCCAGTTGCCGGCGGCTTGCTCGAGTGGTGCGAGGAGCCGCTTCTTGATTCCCCCGCATACAAGGCCGTTTGCTTTTTCCACTTGGCCGTTGGACTGCGGGTGCGCGACTGATCCGTAATTGATTTTGATGCCCAGTTCTTCGCAAAAGTTCTAGAATTCTGCGGCTGTGAAGTTCGTGCCGTTGTCCGTGATGATGTTGTGTGGCACTCCGAACCTGAAGATGATCGATTTGATGAAGTTGACAGTTGTGAGGGCTGTGGAGCTGGTGATGGGCACTTCTTCGATCCATTTAGTGAACTTGTCGATTGCGACGAGCAGGTGTGTCCTTCCGCCCTTTGATGATTTCTTGAGTGGGCCCACCATGTCGAATCCCCAGGTGGCGAACGGCCAATATAGTGGTATGGTCTTGAGCTCTGAGGCGGGGGCGTGTGGCCTGTTGGCGAATTTCTGGCAGGCGACACAACGTCGCACGATTTCCTCTGCGTTTTTGATGGCTATGGGCCAATAGAACCCGGCTCGAAATGCTTTGGACACGAGTACTCGACTGTTCGCATGGTGCCCGCAGGTGCCTTCGTGGATTTCGAGCAGTAGGGCTTTGCCGTCCTCTTCGTCGATGCACCTTTGGAGTATCTGGGTGATGCTGCGCTTGTATAGCTGTTTTTTATCACCGTGAACGCCTTGGATCATCGGTTGATGCGTCGTGCTTCGGCCACGTCTTGCGGTAGCATACCTTCGATTAAGAATCGGAGGAACGGTTTTGCCCAGACAAGTCCTTCGATCTCTGTCGGAGCTGTTCTGTCGGGTGTGCTGGTGCTTGTGCCTTCTGATGGGCTTGCTGCTGCCACCTGCGCCAGGTCTGTTGTGTCCTCGCCGTCCACGACTGCTTCAGGTGCTGCTACCTGTACCTTGATGGATCTCTGGCTGATGCTTTCGAGAAAAACGCCGGGTGGTATTGGTCCTCGGGTCGAACCAATGTTCGCGAGTTCGTCAGCTTCTATGTTGTTGGCCCTGGTGATGTGGTTGAGCTCGCAACCGTCAAAACTTCCTTCTAGTGCATTGTAGAGCTTCTGGTAGGCCGCCATGTTGTCGGCTATTGCGTCGCAGTTTCTCATCGTCTGCTAGGCGACGAGATTGGAGTCCCCGTAGATTATGAGGCGAGTGGCTCCGCACGTTTTGGCCATGTGCATGCCATGAAGGAGTGCCTCGTATTCTGCTTCGTTGTTGGAGGCATGACTGAAGTTGATCCGGAGGACATATTTTAGCTTTGTTCCTTTAGGGGAGATGAGCACAACTCCTGCCCCGACTCCTTGTTGTCTCTTGGACCCATCGAAGAACATTGACCATGAATTTGATAGGTCTGGGGGGCCTGGTGTCTGAACCTCCGTCCACTCGACCAGGAAATCTGGGGGTACTTAGGCTTTGATGGCTGTTGGGTGCTTGAACTGCAGGTCCCGTGGTTGAGCTCAATGTTTCACTCGGCGACTCGTCCAGTCGCTCCAAGGTTGTTGAGTATGTCAGCGAGTGGTGCGCTGCTCACGATTGTGATAGGGTGCTCGTCGAAGTAGTGGGACAACTTTCTTGAGGTCATGATGACGGCCAGTAGTAGTTTCTGATAATACGGGTACCGCTGCTGGGATTTGGTCAGGAGCATGCTGAGGTAGTAGATTGGTCTCTGGATGCTCTGGACCTTTCCTTCTTCTGTGCGTTCGACAACGAACGATGTGCTTACTACACTGTTACGTGCTGCCACGTAGAGGTATAGCTTCTCTCGTTCCTTGGGTACCGCCAGGATTGGTGGGGTCGAGAGTGTCTTTTTCAGGTCCGCGAATGCTTGGCGGGCTTCCTCCGTCCACTCGAATTTCTCTCTTTTCCTGAGCAGATGATAGAAAGGCAGGGTGCGTTCTCCCAGCCTGTTGATGAAGCGGCTTAGGGCTGCGAGTCTTCCAGTGAGCTGTTGTACTCCTTTGACGTCAGTTGGTTCTTGCATTCGGGCGATGGCTTGGAATTTCTCAGGGTTTGCCTCGATTCCTCGGGCAGAGACCATATAGCCGACAGCTTCCCCGCCGGTACGCCGAATGCGCACTTCTTTTGGTTGAGTTTGATTCTGTATTTGTTGAGCGTTGCGAAGGTTTCGCGCAGGTCGTCAAGTAGTGTGGTTGCTTTGTAGGCCTTGATGACGATGCCGTCCACATAGACTTGCACATTTCTTCCGATTTGCTCTTTCAGGAAGGCCTGCATCATTCGCTGGTATGTGGTGCATGCGTTCTTGAGCCCCGTGACACGGTGCTCGATTTCTTCCATATTGATCGTGGGATCAGCATCTTTTGCAGGGTGCTGGCGAAGATGATATTCATGTTGTTGCCTCCATCCATGAATACCCTATCCATGTCGTACCCTCCGATTTATGCATCGAGCACCAAGGGCGCGTGCCCCGGTCTTGGGACTGCGGGTGAATGGTCGTCCCGTGAGAATGTGATGCTGGTCTCCGCATCATGTAGCTGATAGACTTCGACTATATTTATGCTCTCGGCTGCTCTAGCTTGCATGGTGTAGGCGTCGCGTTGTGCTTGCGGCACCCTTCCCTCTTGGATCATGAGCACCTGTCCTTGCCGCGGGCTGTGACGTCCTTCCGGGCTTGAGGGCGACGATTGTTCGGGTCGCCGGTTGCGCTTGTCTTCTTTCTGCTTCTCCTTCTTGAGGTCGTCGGCTAGCTCGTTGAACAGGCAGCAGTCTCCCAAAGTGTGACCTGACCTGACGCGTCCCCAGTCATCCTCGAAGCTGTGGATCGTGCAGGGTCCTGCTAGCTGCTCTCTAACCGTGAGTTTGCTAGATCCGGCGTGCCTCTTCCTTCTTGAGATTTTGAAGATTTGCTCGTGATCCTCCGGGTGTTCATGAAAGCGAGGAACGGTTTAAATTCTTCGACTCATATCTTGGTTCTTGATGAGGTTGGCGAATTCATCTGGCCTTCGATCTGGGTCATAGTATTCTCCCACCGGTGTCTCGGAGTCGCCGTCCTGGCTGGCGGCAGGTGCTCGTGCGACGGCGTGTCGTCGAGTGGTTGTTGGTTGCACGGTTGCGTCACGTGGCTCGTTCAGTGGGGCCTCGCCGTAGATCTCCCGTGCGCGCCTTTTGGGTCATCGATTCCTTCTTCCTTGGCGATGGTTCTGCTGATCGCTGTTTTCGATCTCGTAGTCTCGTCTTGATGTGCGGCGGGTGCCCGGGCGGCGGTGGGTTGTCGAAAGATTTGCGAGTCCTCCGCTGCGCGTCGTGGTTCGTCGAGTGTAATTCCTTCGTAGAGGCCTCTCGCAGTTCTTCTGGGTCGTCGATTCCTTCGTTGCTGATGCTGCACTTGGCCGTTACCGTAGTATCGGTCCTGGCACAGCTGTAGCCCGAGCGATCTTGATGGGGTGGCAAAGATGTTCGCCGTGATCTTGAATCCTTCGAGTGGGCTAGATCTGGTCCTTGCCCTTGATTTGTGGCTTGCTGAAGACGGGACCGCCGAGATCGTGATGCCAACCTGTGTCGTTCCCACAGACGGCGCCAATTGACGGGGATCGACCCCAACAAATCCCATGGTCAAGGACCCTGGGTTAGTCATGAGAGGCACAGGTTGGACGATAGCTCGTCGGCAAACAGGAGGACACGTTCCTGCTCGATATTATTAATGAGGGTGATGCGATTACAGTGGATGCCGAGGCTGGAGCACTCAAGGCTAGGGTTACAGATGATATTAGATGCCTTTGGTGTCGCCCCTCCTAGCCCTTATATATTGGGTTAGGTCTCGGGGAGTTCATCTACGTTTATAGGTAAACTTTCCTAACCCTAGCTTGCTCCGTACGACAAGTCTTCGCACTTTACTTGTGAGTCGCAGACTCCTACGTCGGTGCCAATTAGCGGGCCAAGGCGGGTCCAGGCGGGTCTTCATGGGCCTTCTATCTTCAGGGACTCCGGGTAGGCCTATCCGTAGGAGTCGTGGGGTCACCCCCTCTTCAGCGGCGCAACTGACGTGGACCTGCACACATACACAAATAACTTTGCTCCCAACGAAGTTCAGAGAGGTTTTCAATCTCTCCGGTCTTGTTGTTTACAAAGGATCAAAACACAAGGGATAATAATAATTATAGCAACTGAAAGTAAAAGCATAAAAGTAAATGAGCGTGTAAATAGTGATGAAAATATGGAGCGGGGTCCCATGATGTTCACTAGTGATGTCTCTCTCCCAAAAGACGATAAAACTGCTATGTGAGGTGAAAAAATTACAGATGGGAAATTAACAGGATTATAAACGCACCGCAATGCTAACTATGCTACAAAGAAAGGAAGAGGCTCAAAAGCATGGGAAGTACACCAAAATAAGTAGACCGAAATCCAACTGCATCTACTACTAATCATCCACCTTGTGATATCTATCCAGAACATCTCGTTGGTATTAAGTTGCGAGCCCCACCCAAAGTGTAAACCCAAAGCAACAGACAACTGTATTAAAAAGAACTTTGCATAAAGTAAACAATCCTTGCAACCGCGGTTACAAGCACCGTTGTTTTCCCCCTTGTGGCAACAACACATCCCCTAGACTCATGTTTCTGTCACTCAAGCGTGTCATCAGGGGGCATGAACCCACAATCGAGCATAACGTTCCCTCTTGGAGTTACTACCTACTACTTGGACAAAGCAATAAACAGCAATGGAGAACATGCAAGAATTACTTAGGAACAAAAATATAAAAGATAAGATCCAAATATATAACTCAATCACAATCTGAACATAATCTCATAATCCATCAGGTCCCATCAAACTTAGCATAGAAAAAGCAGAAAGATTACATATGTGCCTCGATCATGTAGGGCAGCTCACGAGGTCTAAACCATGAAGAACAAAGAGGGGAGGAGAACATCACATAGCTACTGATCACAGACCCATGGTCCAAAGAAAACTACTCACGGCACATCCGGAAAGTGTCCATGGTGAAGGGGAAGCTCGCGGAGGTCGATCCTCCCTCCGGCAGGGTGCCGGGAAGAAGTCAGCTGGCGCTCCTGATCTTGGAAGCGCGGCGGCGGCGGAACAGAGGAGAGATCGCAAAAAAGGGTTCTGTCTTCGGGGGTTTCGCGTCACGGGGAATAAATAGGCGAAGGGGGGCAGCCAAGGGTCCACTAGGAGTCCAGGTGCCCCCCCTGGTGCGGCCAGACCCTAGGCCGCGCCAGGTGGCCTCCTGGGTCCCTGCTGGTGGCCCTCCGGCCCTCCTTCGGGGTTTCGGGAGCTTCCGTTGCGCTGATTTTTTATCCGATTTTTCCCAAATTTTTGAAACACTTTTAATATGGGGGAAACCTGGAATAGAAAAACAGCAAAAAAACTGGAACTGGCACTGTGGTTCACTGAGTTAATAAGTTAGTCCAAATATGATCAAAAGTGTATGAAAGTGTATCTAGATCATAGCAATATCACATAAAACATGCATGGAGCATGCAGAAATTACAGATACGTTTGGGACGTATCAGATCTAGCGTAGCAGCAAGATTTCTCCTAACATAGATGATATGGTTTATGTCTCCAGTAGGACTCCAAAGACGACAAGTAGGTGGTGAAATGAACACTGGCGCCATTGACAAGCTCAGGGTTGCTTACTTTACCTGAACCTGCACACACAACAAACAACTTTGCTCCCAACGAGTACAGAGAGGTTTTCAATATCTCCGGCCTTGCTATTTACAAAGGATCAACGCAACAGATAATAAATAGTGATAATTGCAATTAGAAAGTAAAAGCAAAAAGTAAATTGAGGGTGTAAACAGTGGTGAAAATATGGACCGGGGTCCCATGATGTTCACTAGTGATATCTCTCTCCCAAAAGACGATAAAACTGCTATGCGAGGTAAAAAATCACAGCTGGGCAATTGACATGATTACGAGCGCAAACCAATGCAAACTATGCTACAAAAGAAAGGAACATATTCAAAAGCATGGGCGGTACGCCAAGATAAGTAGACCGAAATCCATCTGCATCTACTACTAATCATCCACCTTGAGATATCTATCCAGATGATCTCGCTGGTATTAAGTTGTGAGCCCCACCCAAAGTGTAAACCCAAAGCAACAGACAGCTGCATTATAAGAACTTTCGTAAAGTAATCAATCCTTGCAATCACGGTTACAAGCACCGTTATTTTCCCCCTTGCGTCAACAACAAATCCCCAAGACTCATGTTTCTGTCACTCAAGCTAGTCATCAGGGGCATGAACCCACAATCAAGCATAACGCTCTCTCTTGGAGTCACTACCTACTACTTGGCCAAAGCAATAAACAACAACGGAGAACATGCTAGAATTACTCAAGAACTAAAATATAAAAGAGAACCAAATATATTACTCATCACAATCTGAACATAATCTCATAATCCATCAGATCCCAGCAAACTCAACATAGCAACAACAGAAGAATTACATATGTGCCTTGATCATGTAGGGCATCTCACAAGGTCTAATCCATGAAGAACAAACATGGGAGGAGAACATCACATAGCTACTGATCATGGACCCATGGTCCAAGGTGGACTACTCATGGATCATCCGGGGAGCGTCCATGGTGGTGGAGAAGCTCCCGGAGGTCAATCCTCCCTCCAGCAGGGTGCCGAGAAGAGGTATTTTGGTGCTCCCAATCTTGGAAGCGCGGGGGCGTTGGAACAGAGGCGAGATCGCGAAAAAGGGTTCTGTCTTCGGAGGTTTCGGGGCGAGACAAATATATGGGCGAAGGGGGGCAGACAAGGGGCCACCAGGGGTCCATGCGGCCCCCTGGCGCGGCCCCACCCTAGGGCGCGTCGGGAGGGCGCCTTGGGCCCTGGTGGATCCTCTCCGCGCCCCTTTGGGACTCTGGAAGGTTCCCGTACGCTGATTTTTTTATTGGATTTTTTCGGAATTTTTGGAGAATTTTTAATACGGGGAAAACCTGAAAAAAAAAAGACACCAGAAAACAGGAACTGGAACTGGGGTGCACTGAGTTAATAGGTTAGTCCAAATATGATCAAAAGTGTATCAAAGTGTAGCAAAAGCATAGCAATATCACACAAAACATGCATGGAGCAAGCAGAAATTATAGATATGTTTGGGACGTATCATCGGCGAGGCCACGATACACCCCCTCCCCCTCCTCCGCCATCGATGGGGCGAAATATCTACCTTCCGGCGCACCAGTGCCAGAACTACTGGCGGCACAAGTGCACGGTACCATGGTCGCAGGTCGGGTTGCCTGGCGCCTGAGCCACGACCGCGTCCCCGTGCCGCCCAACCTGGTCGCCTCGCTGCGCGACCAGAACTTGGCACGGCCACAATCGGCGGGCTTGGACCTTGGGGGCGGGCGCGTCGTGCCCCCGTCGGATGTCGTCGCGCCCGAAGAGGAGGCCGAGGAGGCGGCATTCCAACTCGCCGTCGCCGAGGAGGAGGTGATGTCTAAGTACGCTTCTATTCTTGTAGACTATGTTCGGCCGCCAAGCGCAGAGGTTTGTAGGACAACAGCAATTTCCCTCAAGTGGATGACCTAAGGTTTATCTAACTCAGGGAAATAGAGGTTGAAGATGGTCTCTCTCGATCAACCCTGCAATTAAGATAGAAGAAGTCTCTTGTGTCCCCAACACACCTAATACAATGGCAAAGTGTATAGGTGCACTAGTTCGGCGAAGAGATGGTAAAATATGGGTCATAGGGGTGGCAAAGCAAGGTAATATAAATCTGAATAAATAAAAACATCAAGGTAGCAAGTGATGGCTTCTCGCCCCTCGTTGGTTACCCCAAGTGGAAGGTTTGAGATGCAGTGCAGCAGCAAGTTTCCCTCGGTGAAGATACCAAGGTTATCGAACCAGTAGGACTCAGGAGATACAAGTAGGTGGCAACGTCGCCAGAAATTGCTTCCTGACTAGGGTGTTGTCGTGGACCTTCACACAGCAACAAATAACTTTGCTCCCAACGAGTACAGATGAGTTGTCAATTCCTCCGGCCTTGTCGTTTACGAAGGGTCAACGCAAGAGATAAAAGGTGCAAAGGAAAGTAAAAGCTGAAAGTAAATTGAGGGTGTGAACAATAATGTGAAGATGGACCGGGGTCCCGTGATTTTCACTAGTGATGTCTCTCTCCCAAAAGACGATAAAAGTGCTAGCGAGGTAAACAAATCAAAGTTGGGCAATTGACAGGATTATGAAGGCACCGCAATGCTAACTCTGATGCAAAGAAAGGAAGGGCTCAAAAGCAATGGGCAGTACGCCAAGGTAAGTAGACCGAAATCCATCTGCATCTACTACGAATCATCCACCTTGAGATATCTATCCAGAACATCTCGCTGGTATTAAGCTGCGAATCCCAGCCAAAGTGTAAACTCAAAGAAACAGACAACTGCATTAAAAGAACTTTGCGTAAAGTAAACAATCCTTGCACCCGCAGGTACAAGCACAGTTGTTTTATCCCTGGTGGCAAAAGCACATCCCCTAGTCTCATGTTTCTGTCACTCAAGCTAGACATCAAGGGGCTGAACCCACAATCGAGCATAACGCTCTCTCTTGGAGTTGCAAATAAAATACTTGGCCAAAGAAAATACCGCAACGGAGAACATGCAAAATTTACTCAAGAACAAAATATAAAAGAGAAGAACCAGATATATTACTCATCACAATCTGAACATAGTCTCATAATCCATCAGATCCCAACAAACTCAGCATAGCAACAGCAGAAATTACATAGACGCCTCAATCATGTGAGGCAGCTCACGAGGACTCGAAAGTGGAAGCACAAAGGGGGAGAGATTCATCACATAGCTACTGGTCACGGACCCATGGTCCAAGGGGGACTACTCACGGCACATCCGGGAGGCGTCCATGGCTATGGATGGTCTCCCGGAGGGGGTTCCTCCTTCCGGCAGGGTGCCGGGGCAGCTTCTCCAGGCATCCCAGATCTTGAAACGGCGGCGGTACAGAGGGGAGTTCGCGAGAAAGAGATCGATATTAGGGGTTTCCACCCCGAGGGGTAAATATAGGCGAAGGGGGGCATCGAGCGGACCCACAGGGCAGTCAGGAGGGTCCCTGGCGCGGCCCAGGGTGGGGCCGCGTCACCTGCCCTCCTGGCTGCCTGGTGGTGGCTCCCCTTCCATCTCTTGGTGATTCCGGAAGCTTATGTTGCGCTGATTTTTTATATATTTTCCCGGAATTTTTGGAGCACTTTTAATGGCCGGAAAACCTAAAATACAAAAACAGTAGAAAACAGAAACTGGCAACTGGGTGCACTGAGTTAATAGGTTAGTCCAAATAGGTTCAAAAGTGTATGAAAGTTCAAGCAAAACATGGCAAAGTCACACAAAACATGCATGGAGCAAGCAGAAATTATAGATACGTTTGGGACGTATCAGCAAGCGACAAAAGTGAGCACAAATGGTATTGCAATTGTGGAAACAAGGCCTAGGTTTCATACTTTCACTAGTGGCAACTCCCAACAACATTAACATAGTCTAATCACATGATATTTCCCATAAAACATGCAATGGAGACATACTCGGAGGTCATTCCTTTGTGGTCAAGAGAGGACGAGAATTGTGTAGGGCTACAATAGCACACCTCAGAGTTCTTAGTTCTCATCTATGGATTTCCCAATGTCACCGCGGCCATCCAAAGAAAGTACCACAATCACCACAACATATCTAGAGGATAGTCAAAGACAAGCACCAAGAGACTCTCAATCTTCAATCCACACACAAAAGAGGAAATCACTCATGAAAATATTCTTCTAACCCATGTCCAATAGACCACTGTCACCATGGTCTCGGGGATTATACTAGATAAGATCAAGTGAGTACACCAATCCAACACATAGAAGAAGGGAAAAGATCATGGGATCATCCTAGATTAACATAGCCTATGATCACAATGAAGATCACATCATGGGAGAGAGAGAGAAGACCACATAGCTACTGGTAGAAACCTCAGCCCCGAGGAGGAACTACTCCCGCATCATGGAGGGAGGAAGCAACGTCGATGGAGATGAATTCGGGGGCATTTCCCCGTCCCGGCAGGGTGCCGGCACAAGAATTCTGGTCCCCCGAAACTTGGTGGCGATGGTGATACGTCCAAAACCTATCTATAATTTCTGCTTGCTCCATGCCTCTTTTGTGTGATATTGCTATGATATTGATGAACTTCCATACACTTTTGATCATATTTGGACTAACCTATTAACTCAGTGCACCCCAGTGCCAGTTCCTGTTTTCTTCTGTTTTTCTATTTCAGATTTCCCCCATATTAAAAGTGCTCCAAAAATTCGAGAAAAATACAAAAAACATCAGCATAGAAGAAGCTTCGGGAATCACCGAGGGGGCCCAGAGGGGACCCACCAGGGCCCCAAGAGCCCTCCCGGTGCGCCCTAGGGTGGGGCCGCGCCAGGGGGCCTCCTGGACCCCTCGTGGACCCTTTGGCTGCCCCCCTTCGCCTATATATCCCTCGTGACGTGAAACCCCCGTGACGGGAACCCTTTTTCACGATCTCTCCTCTGTTCCGCTGCCGCCGCGCTTCCAAGATCGAGAGCACCAGAAGACCTCTTCCCGGCACCCTGTCGGAGGGAGGAACCACCTCCGGGAGCTTCTCCACCACCATGGATGCTTCCCGGATGAACCGTGAGTAGTCCACCTTGGACCATGGGTGTATGATCAGTAGCTATGTGATGTTCTCCTCCCCTCTTTGTTCTTCATGGATTAGACCTCGTGAGCTGCCCTACATGATCGAGGCACATATGTAATATTTCTGCTGTTGCTATGCTGAGTTTGCTGGGATCCGATGGATTATGAGATTATGTTCAGATTGTGTTTGAGTAATATATTTGATTCTCCTCTTTTATATTTATGTTCAAGACTAATTCTTGCATGTTCTCCGTTGCTGTTATGCACTTAAATAATTTTATTGAGCTATGTGATATGCACAAGTACAAAGAAGTAGATGGTGATATTGTTAAGCTTAAGCTTTTTCCTTTCTCTTTGAGGGACGGAGCTAAAATCTGGTTTCAATCCTTACCTAAGAATAGCATAGACTCTTGGGACAAGTCCAAGGATGCTATTATTGGGAAGTACTACCCCCCTGCTGAGATTATCCAATTGAGGAGCTATATTATGAATTTCAAGCAATTGGATAATGAACACGTTGCCCAAGCTTGGGAACACATGAAATATCTTGTTAAGAATTGCCCTACACATGGTTTGACTACTTGGATGGTTATCCAAACTTTTTATGCAGGCTTAAACTTTACCTCGCGGAACTTGCTAGATTCGGCCGCGGGAGGAACCTTTATGTCAACTACACTTGGTGCTGCCACAAAACTACTCGATGAGATGATGACCAACTATTCCCAATGGCACACCGAAAGAGCTCCAATAGGTAGGAAGGTAAACTCTGTCGAGGAGATCTCCTCCCTAAATGAAAAAGTTGACTTGAGTATGTCTCTACTTACCAAGCAATCTCCTATTGATCCTCATGATGTTCCTTTAAATTCTTTGATTGCTCAAGATCAAGTAGATGTGAACTTTATCTCTAGAAACAACTTCAATAACAATGCTTATAGGAGTAATTTTGGTAGCAATCCTAGACCGTTCCCCTCCAACAACTATGGGAACGACAACACTTATCCTAGCACCAAGAGCTCCACTTCTGAATTAGAGAGTATGCTTAAAGACTTTATCACTACCCAAAAAGCCTTCAACAAGAGTGTAGAGGAAAAACTAGACAAATTAGATAACCTCTCGTCGAAGGTAGACAATTTAGCCCATGAAGTAGAATTGCTTAAAATTAGAACTTCTCCTCTTGAGGAGAGGAAGTTCACTCCTATGAATGCTATTCAAATGCAAATTAATGAAAACATTAGGATGATGGCTAAACTCAAAGAGAGATGGGCTAGAGAAAAGGAGGAAGAAGATAGAATTAAGAGCCTTCCTACACACCATACCATTGCTAGTATCCAAGTGGTTGAGTATATCCAAACTCTTAGCACCCAATGCACCCCTAGTCCCATAGGACCTATTGATGGTGATGCTATGACCTCAACCGTAGAAGAAGAAATTCCTATGACTATAGAAGCTACCAAACAAGTGAGCCTAAAGGACACCACTACCACTTTAATTGATAGTAGTGACCTTGATTTTGATAATTGCACCCTTTCTGAAGTTATTCGTTTCCTTCACAAGATGTCTAGAGACCCCCACACTAGCACACTCAACCTTGCCTTCACGGAGCATATCACTAATGCTCTCATTAAAGCTAGGGAGCAGAAGCTTAGGGTAGAAGCCTCCATACCTAGAAAGCTAGAATATGGTTGGGATCCTATGATTAAAATTAAGTTGAATAACTTTTCTTGCTATGCTTTATGTGATGTTGGAGCTAGTACCTCCGTTATGCCCAAAAGAATGTATGATATATTTGAATTGAAACCTTTTGATTCTTGTTCTTTTGGTGTTCGTCTTGTCAATTCTTCCATAAACAAACCTTTGGGGAAGATCGATCATGTTCTTACCATTGTCAATGACAATTACGTTCCCGTTGATTTTACTATTATGGACATTGAATGTGAACCTTCTTGTCCAATTATTTTGGGACGTCCTTTTCTTCGCACCGTGGGTGCTATTATTGATACGA
Source organism: Bromus sterilis (assembly GCA_950022295.1). Lineage (NCBI taxonomy): Eukaryota > Viridiplantae > Streptophyta > Magnoliopsida > Poales > Poaceae > Bromus > Bromus sterilis. The sequence continues at coordinate 397,138,773 of OX465596.1, forward strand.
AAGAAGGGATTATAAAATTCCAATTCCCTCTCAAGAAAGGGATGGAACACTTCCCTAGGAAAAAGGTTAAGTTGCCTTTTGAGTCCGTCACACGGGCTAGTTATTTTCTTGAAAAGACTTGATCTATTTGCATTAAGCCTAGCTAATGGCTTTAAAGAAGCGCTTTCGGGAGGCAGCCCGCAAGGAATTTAGGATTTCCTTTTTGTTTTTCTTCTGTTTTTAGTGGTCTTGATGATTTTTACTACTGTAGAAACCTCATTGTATCTTTACTTTTCATGCTTTGTGCCAATTATAGCCTCATATGACAAGGGAAATGAAAGTTGTGACATACTGTCCAGAAAACAGATTCTGTCCTCGTGACTAGAAAAATCCCAGTTCATCTTTTTGAGCTGATATTTTTACATAGAGTGATCTATACAATTACAGAACTTTCGTATGTTCTGATTTTTTTGATTTGAGTTGCAGAAGTATCCCTAAAAAAATCTTTTCTACCTGCTGGTCTGTTTTTCACAGATTCTGTCCTGTTTTGCCTCTTCTTCGTTTTGCAAACCTTAAGCTTTCTTTTTCTTTGAAAAAACTTTTTGGAAATCTTGAGAAACAGTATCTCTTCAATAATATCCTTGTTTACAGTAGAGAAAAATTTATTTTATTATGGGTACTAACCTCGCTAATCAGATTATGATGAGTTATGTATGAAGGGAGTTTTCAAGTGTGCGATGGAAGATGATGAAAGAAGATTTAGGAGTGTCAAGAGCTCAAGCTTGGGGATTCCCCCATGCATCCCCAAGAAATATTCAAGGAGACTCAAGCGTCTAAGCTTGGGGATGCCCCCGTGCATCCCATTCTTCATCAACAATTATCAGTTTGTCTCTCGTCTCACTATATTTTTGTCACTTCATGCATTATGTGCTATGCTTGGAGCGTCTCGCTCTTAGGTTTTATTTTTAGTTTTATTTAGCTTTGCTTGCTGTTCATAACAAGTTAGAACCCAGATTTCTTTGTATGGGAGATAAACATGCTCCACTTTCAAAATCTAGAACACATCATAGGATTTTTCATGCCTATTTCTTTGCTGTGAGTGTTCTTTATCTTTTTCATAGCTACTGTCATGTTTAGCTCTTAGTTTTCATGCTTATCTTTTTAAGAGCTTTTGTTTAGTTTGTTGCTGGAACTCTCTTGAGTCTTCATGTTTATCTTGTTTCGAGAGTTTGCCTGTTGCACTAATTTTTGTGTCTTGACTTGAAGTAGGTAATTGAGGTTGCTATTCTTTTGTAGTAGTAACTTCCAATAGTTTTGAGTAATGTTTGGACTTTTGGTGTCAAGAGCTTAAGCCTATTAGTGATAAATGTCGTATTTTGGGAAATCCGTGTTTATTTTCAAATCTGACAAAATTAGTTGAGAACTTTAGCTACTAGATGGATCACTACTCTTCTAAGGGGTCGAATATTAGAGTACACTCACGTACCATGAGTCGAGGATGCGCAAGGATAACCAAACCCCCATACACTCCTCCTCGGGGTACTTGTCTCTTTGTGAAACCTCCTTATTAGATTGAGAGTTGCCGATAATAAGTGCATGAGTTCTTCGGACTAATGTGAGTATTCGAAAGTTGACACTTCCACCTTCCCATATTTTTCTAGCCTCTCCTGTGCCGTGCATTGCTTTCTTCTCACTTCGAGAGTCAGCGTCCACCTTCGTCGGTACATCCAAACCCTTGGAACGATACGCTCTGTCATCATAAATCTCCTTATATCCTTCCTCAAAACAGCCACCATACCTACCTACCAAGGCATTTCCATAGCCTTTCCGAGATATAGTGCCATGCAACATCCACCTTCTGATGACTTGATCTTCATGTCATACATGCTACTTGCTTGATCGATGAGCCGCATGCTAGTTGGGCCTTGCCCTAATCATTGCTACATGACGCGCTAGTATCATTGCATATCCTGCTACACTGGCAGAGGCATACATTTGCATACATCATGATAGTTACATCTTCTTTATGATTTGAGTACTTTTGTAAAGTGTGAAAGATCTTCTATACTTTTTGTAATATATAGAGTGTTGCCCCTAAAGTGAGGAAAAGATCCCAAAGTGGAAAAATTAAAAGATCCCAAAGAGGACAAGTTAAAAGATCCCAAAGAGGACAAATGAGAGAAATAGAAAGAGCCATTGAGGCCACCAAAAAAATAAAAAAATAGAAAAAAAGAGAAAAAGAAATAAAAAGAGAGAAGGGGGCACACTAATATTCCTTTTGAGAGATCCACACTCGTACTCCCTCTTATATCTTGTACTCCATAGAGATTATCATTCATGCATATAGCTATGTGGGGACCTTCACACTATAGAACTTGGCTTGTATATTCCAATGATGAGCCTCCTCAAATGAGCTCTAGGTCTTCTTGAGCAAACAGGTTGGATGCACCCCCACTAGTTCCATTGGAGAGCTTACCTTAGCTCATATGTGCATCCGTTGCATGGCAATCCCTACTCCTCACATCATATCTATCATTTGGCTTTCTCTCGCCTATGATTGTCCTCATTGATGTGAGCCTTTCACACCTTTTTGTCTTCCTCCTCCACCATATCCTCTCTTTTCCATCCTAAGTGTCAACTTTCTTGCTTACGCTCATCCATTGCATGAGTGCTCAAAATGTCGAAAAGTAGTGGATCATTTTGACTTGTACCTGGCTAGTGGTCTGGGGATGAGTCAAGATACGATTCCAAAGAATACCAAGTGTGAAACTTTAGTAGATTGAGTTCTCAATACAAAAATAATTTTTCTCGTATATCCCTATCCCCTTTCTTGCACGCAAACACCATTTGGAGACATTCGAGTCACGGACAGCGAGAGCTCTTGCACCTTTATGTTCTTATGTTACTTACTTCAATGCTAAATATAGACTCTTGCCTGTTATGAATTGAATTGAATTACATGCCTTGATTGCTTTACTTAATAGTTCTTATATGGTTGTTAGCATGTCACCACAGAATTATGCTTTTATCATTCACCTACTCGAGGACGAGCAGGAATTAAGCTTGGGGATGTTGATACGTCCAAAACGTATCTATAATTTCTGCTTGCTCCATGCCTCTTTTGTGTGATATTGTTATGACATTGATGAACTTCCATACACTTTTGATCATATTTGGACTAACCTATTAACTCAGTGCACCCCAGTGCCAGTTCCTGTTTTCTTCTATTTTTCTATTTCAGGTTTCCCCCATATTAAAAGTGCTCCAAAAAATCGGGAAAAATACAATAAAAAATCAGCGTAGAAGAAGCTTTTGGAATCACCGAGGGGGGGGCAAAGGGGACCCACCAGGGCCCCAGGCGCCCTCCCGGCGCGCCCTAGGGTGGGGCCGCGCCAGGGGGCCGCCTGGACCCCTAGTGGACCCCCTGGCTACCCCCCTTCGCCTATATATCCCTCGTGACGTGAAACCCCCATGACGGGAACCCTTTTTCGCGATCTCTCCTCTGTTCCGCCGCCGCCGCGCTTCCAAGATCGAGAGCACCAGAAGACCTCTTCCCGGCACCCTGCCGGAGGGAGGAACCACCTCCGGGAGCTTCTCCACCACCATGGATTCTTCCCGGATGAACTGTGAGTAGTCCACCTTGGACCCATGGGTCTATGATCAGTAGCTATGTGATGTTCTCCTCCCCTCTTTGTTCTTCATGGATTAGACCTCGTGAGCTGCCCTACATGATCGAGGCACATATGTAATCTTTCTACTGTTGCTATGCTGAGTTTGCTGGGATTCGATGGATTATGAGACTCTGTTCAGATTGTGTTTGAGCAATATATTTGATTCTCCTCTTTTATATTTATGTTCTAGAGTAATTCTTGCATGTTCTCCGTTGTTGTTTATTGCTTTGGCAAAGTAGTAGGTAGTGACTCCAAGAGGGAGCGTTATGCATGATTGTGGGTTCATGCCCCCTGATGACTAGCTTGAGTAACAGAAACATGAGTCTAGGGGATGTGATGTTGCCACAAGGGGGAAAACAACGGTGCTTGTACTTGCAGGTGCATGGATTGTTTACTTTACGCAAAGTTCTTTAATGCAGTTGTCTGTTGCTTTCAGTTTACACTTTGGGTGGGATTCGCAACTTAATACCAACGAGATGTTTTGGATAGATATCTCAAGGTGGATGATTAGTAGGTAGATGCAGATGGATTTTGGTCTACTTGTCTTGGCGTACCGCCCATGCTTTTGAGCCTCTTCCTTTCTTTATAGCATAGTTAGCATTGGTTTGCGCACATAATCCTGTCAATTTCCCAGCTGTAATTTGTTTACCTCGCATGGCTATTTTATCGTCTTTTGGGAGAGAGACATCACTAGTGAACATCATAGGACTCCGGTCCATATTTCCAACACTGTTTACACCCGCTATCAATTTACTGCTTTACTTTTCCGTTGCTATCACTATCATTATTATCCCGTGTGTTTTATCCTTTGTAAACAACAAGACCGGAGGAATTGACAACTCCTATGTACTCGGTGGGAAGCAAAGTTATTTGCTGTGTGTGCAGGTCTAGGTGAAGTTAGCAACCTCGATTGTAAACGGCGCCATTGTTCACTTCACCACCTTCTTGTATCTGTTGGAGTCCTATTGGTTCGACATTCAACCTTAGCATCTTCGCTAAGGGAAACTTGCTGCTGTCTGCATCTCAACCTTCCACTTTGGGTAACCAACGAGGGGGCTTAATTCGTACCATCAGATGGCGGCGGAGATCGGAATTGCTTCTGGAGAAAAGGGTTCTGTCCTCGAGGGTTTCGCGACGAGAGAGATATATAGGCGAAGGGGGGCAGCCAGAGATGGACCAGGGGCCCCAGGCGCCCCCCTGGCGCGGCCTAGGGGGTGGCCACGTGACGGGGATGTACCCCGGCAAATCCCATGGTCAGGGACCCTAGGTTAGTCATGAGAGGCTAACAGGAGGATACGTTCCTGCTCGATGTTATTGATTCGAGATGGCGATTACAGGGAAGCCAGGGCTAGTGCGCACAAGGCTAGGGTTACAGATTGTGTATTGCCTGATCTTGACGTCTCCCCTCCTAGCCTTTATATACTAGGATAGGTCTCAGGGAGTCCGTCCTGGATTACAGATGAGGTTTCCTAACCATGATCTTGTGCCGTACGGCAGGTTTGCACCTTCCTTATTAGTCGCGGACTCCCATGTCGGTACTCCTACGTCGGTGTCACTAGTAGGACAACGCTGGGACTAGGCGACATCTTTGTGGGCCTTCTGTCTTCGGGTACACCGGGTAGGCCCATCCATAGGAGTCGTGGGGTCACCCCCTCGTCAGTAGCCCCCGAGTGCCTGGGGGACTCGGAGAGGCGCGCAGGGACTCGAGTCCATTCTTGCATCGTTTTGATGTATGCACGGTTCAACCGCGGGTCGCTGGCAGTATGGGGCCATGAAAAAACCCGTTTCGAGGGATGCTAAGCTGAAAGGGCCCAAGGAGTCGACTGGTCAAGCCTTGGTGAATTGCACTAGTGGAAAATACCGCAGTATCCCAATCAAACTCATGTCCCTCGACATGAGCTTGGAACACTGGTGTCTAGCAAAATTCATGCCGCTGCAGGTCTTACAGTGATAAATTGCCGCCAGTAAAGTTTGTAGCCTATGCACGTCCGCCCGGCTTTTTCTATCATGCAAGCGCATGGAAAAGATTGGGAGTGAAATCGCTCTGCGGCAAGTCCCAGCCCGGCCGATCTGCGCAGCGGGGTCTTACCTACACGCTAAGCTTGCGTGGCATCTCGGCACAGTGTATCGTGTTCGAGGAATATGAATTTTTATTGGGGCGCGGAGCCTAGTAGATAATGCACCCACTTGGAATAAACAATCAAGTGAGCTGTTTTAGCGGTCACTCGCGGGGCTTTGCCGAGTGCTCGGGCGAGGATTAATGTAGGGGAGTACTTTCTCGGGAGTTCGTCGAGTTCTTGGGTACATAGAGTTTTGCGAGTAATCACTCGAGCATCGCTTTTGCTCTCGAGGTGAGGGAGCACCCGATACTCTGGGGCCGCTCGATTCGGCGAGTGCAGGTCTGCTTATCTTCTGTCGTGGTGAGGGAGCACCCGAAACTCTCATGGGTGCGAGTAATTACTCGAGCACGTCTTTCCTTTAGGTGAGGGAGCACCCGAAACTCTCATGGGTGCGAGTAACCACTCGAGCACATTTTGTCTTTTAGGTGAAGGAGCACCCGAAACTTCATGGGTGGATACGCTCCCGATGGGAGTTAAATATGATTGAAAAATGTATTTGAGTCAGTAAAAACGGTGCTTGCAGGCTGAATTTTTTGCGCTACCATTTTAATTTACCTCTTCTTGGTAAGGAAACGGTCTCTTTGCTGGAGGACCGTCAAAGATGCTCTGTCTGCGAACCGTCATGTCTTCATGACCGATCATAATGATGGCTTTTGGTGGCGTGCTGCGGCCGCCTGTTGAGTTATCGATGCGCGTATTGAAAACGCGCGAGATTTGATGCGTCCAGCGCACAGTGCCGCCCGTGTGAAGGCATCTTTGTCTTGGAATTCGAATCGCCTGGCTTGCTTGGTTTTTGATTTAATTGATGCCGTTGTCTGGGCTTCTGCATGCCCTTGGGGTTGTGCTATAAATAAACCCCTTTTCTTCATCTGGCAGTACTGTTCGTCTTCTTCCTCTCTAGCTCCTCTTCGTCATCTTCTCATGGGGCCAAAACGAGGTGCGGGTATGACTAGCCGCGGCCGGGTTCGCCGTGGTCGCGGTGGTCGTACTCCGCGCTCTTCTCGCGGTGGACGTCGTGGTGCACCGTCGACGCCTTCCTCCTCTTCATAGGAGGAGGGTTTTTGGCGCTATGATTTCCTCCTACGCGTCCGTTGCCGGAACGCCGCTCGCATTCTGCTTCCTTCTGCATTTTCTGCCCTTGTTTCTGAGAGTAGTCTTGATGTCTTGCTGCTTCGTCTTCAATGGTGCACTCGATCTCCTTCTTATGTTAAGTTGGAGATCGATACTTCTCGCTTGATTTTTCTTGGCTTTGGCAGGAAGTCGTTTGCTCGACGCTTGAACTTGCGTGATGGTGATACCCTCTGTTGCCACTTTGATGGCGAAGATACTCTTATCATCTGCGCCTTTGAATCGAGTGGCAACCGCGTGGATCCATACTGCCAGGAGACAAGAAGCGATGATTCCGACAGGTCGAGGAGTCCTACGCCTGCATCTTCAACTGCTTCCTCCTCCGGCAACTCTTCGGGTGGTGACGCTGAGCCGTCTTCAACTGCTTCCTCCTCTGGCTCTAAAGAGGACCTCGACGTCAAGCCACCGATAAAGCGGGCGCGCCAGGAGACCTTGTAGGACTGGAGGCGGCGGCATCATCTTCGCCGGCAGCTCGGGTGGAGCTGGAGAAGAAGCTGGTGGAGCAGGAGAAGAAGCTAGTGGAGCATCATCTTCGGTGCTCCGCAAATAAGTCGAGCTTCACCTTTTGTTATGTCATTGGCATCATGAGATGGCTGCTTCGACTCCTCCTTTGTCTGTGATGATGCTCGTTGCCTTGGTGCCAATCATCCCAGCATGGGCACACATGTAGAAGTCATTATTCCTTGGGTGATTGGTGTTGTAGGCTTATCGGCTCCTTGCGTCTTTTGTAACTAGGTTAGTTCTCCATGTAATGAGGATTGCCTTCGAGTAATCAGAGTTGCCTTCTATCCAATGTACTTCTAATCTTTTTGTACTGAGAATGATCTTCAAGTCCTTGTAATGCGAACTGTGCTTGAGTCTTTGTGATGGAATCTGTCTTCGAATCCTTTGCAACCGAGATTTGTGTTCGAGTCCTTTGCAAACGAGAGTTGTCTTCGAGTCCATCAAATCTTTGCATGGTGGGTTCTATCGGGTGCGCGACAGCGCTCCCGATGGGAGTAGCCTCCGAGGCTACGTTTGAATCGGAGTGTCGAACGTAGGCTGAGATTTGTTTCCTTTGTCGTTCTTCCGTTAATTTATGTCTTTTATCGGGTGCGCGACAGCGCTCCTGATGGGAGTAGCCCCCGAGTCTTTAGGTGATCGTTGGCGATCAGGTGAAGACTAAAGGATTGTCTGCGTCCTGCGCTCCATTCATATTTCTCCAGAGTGCTTTGTGTTCCATCTGGTTGTAGTCGTGTCTTTCCTTTGATTCCGAACCGTTTTTCAGCAGGTGGAGCCTGTCAGGGGTTTTTTGCTTGGGCCCTTTGAGTTTCGGACTGTGTCAGCGTTTCTCGGGGGGAGGTGGTGCTCGAGCCCCCGAGTGCTTTGAGTGAAGAGCGCGTGAGCAATGATAACGTCTCTCGGAGGGAGGTTTGTACTCGAGCCCCCGACTGCTTTGAGTGAAGATCGCGTGAGCGACGATAGCGTCTCTCGGGGGGAGGTTTGTACTCGAGCCCCCGAGTGCTTTGGGTAAAGATCGCGTGAGCGACGATAGCGTCTCTCGGGGGGAGGTTTGTACTCGAGCCCCCGAGTGCTTTGGGTAAAGATCGCGTGAGCGACGATAGCGTCTCTCGGGGGGAGGTTTGTACTCGAGCCCCCGAGTGCTTTGGGTAAAGATCGCGTGAGCGACGATAGCGTCTCTCGGGGGGAGGTTTGTACTCGAGCCCCCGAGTGCTTTGGGTAAAGATCGCATGAGCGACGATAGCGTATCTCGGGGGGAGGTTTGTGCTCAAGCCCCCGAGTGATTTGGGTAAAGATCGCGTGAGCGATGATAGCGTCTCTCGGGGGGGAGTTTTGTACTCGAGCCCCCGAGTGCTTTGTGGTAGTATTTGGGCAACATCATTTTATTGCGTAAAAGGTTTACATGAGCTGCCAAATGAGCATGACTGGTGGAGACTATGGGTAGAACAAGCGTAGGTTCGCTACGTTCCATGGATTTCCCACGTCCTCGTCAGTCTTCGGGTTCTTTAGTCTATAGGCGCCTCCTCCTATGACTTCTGAGATTATGAACGGTCCTTCCCATTGGGGGGCAAGCTTGTGGACTTTCTCTTGTATGAGCCGTAGGACAAGGTCGCCTTTGTTGAAGGTTCTGGTGCGCAGACGGCTGCTGTGGTAAGTGCGCAACTTGTCCTGGTACCCATCTGACCTTGCTAGGGTTGTGTCCCTTGCTTCGTCTGTTGTGTCCTTGTCATCTTGCACTGCTTCTTCTGCTTCCTCTTCTTCGTACCCCGAGATCCGGGGTGCCCCGAATTTGAGGTCATGTGGTAACACTGCCTCCGACCCGTACACCATGAAGTAAGGTGTGTACTGGGTTGCGGTATTTGGGGTGGTGCGCAAGCTCCATAGTACTGCAGGGAGTTCCTCTACCCAGTTGCCCGCGGCCTGCTCGAGTGGTGTGAGGAGCCGTTTTTTTATTCCTCCACATACTAGGCCGTTTGCTTTTTTCCACCTGGCCGTTGGATTGCGAGTGCGCGACTGATGCATAGTTGATTTTGATGCCCAGTTCTTCGCAGAAGTTCTGGAATTCTGCCGCTATGAAGTTTGTGCCGTTGTCCGTGATGATGTTGTGCGGCACCTGGAATCTGAAGATGATTGATTTGATAAAATTCACTGTCGTGAGGGCTGTGGAGCTGGTGATGGGCACTGCTTCGATCCACTTGGTGAACTTGTCGACTGCTACTAGCAGGTGTATTCTTCCTCCTTTCGATGATTTCTTGAGCGGGCCTGCCATGTCGAGTCCCCAGGTGGCGAACGGCCATGATAGTGGTATGGCCTTGAGTTCTGAGGCTGGAGCGTGTGGTCTACTGGTGAATTTTTGACAGGCAATGCAATGCAATACGATGTCTTATGCGTTTTTCATCGCAGTGGGCCAATAAAACCCTGTTCGGAACGCTTTGGACACGAGCACTCGACTGCTCGCGTGGTTCCCGCAGGTGCCCTCGCGAATTTCGAGTAGTAGGGATTTTCCGTCTTCTTCATCGATGCACTTCTGGAGTATCTGGGTGATGTTGCGCTTGTATAACTGTCTGTTGATCACTGTGAATGCCTTTGATCGACGACTGATGAGCCGAGCTTCTGAGACATCTTGTGATAGCGTGCCTTCGATTAGGAATCAGAGGAACGGTTTTGTCCATGCGGGTCCTTCGAGTGTTGTTGGATCTGTAGGTTCAACCGCTTGGCTGCTGTTGCCTTCAGATGGACTCGCTGATGCCACCTGTGCTGGCTCTGTGTTGTCGTCATCTACAGCTGCCTCTGGTGCTGCTGTTTTTTCCTTGATGGATCTCTGGCTGATGCTTTCGAGGAAAACGTCGGGTGGTACTGGTCCTCTAGTCGAGCCAATGTTTGCGAGTTCATCGGCTTCTGTGTTGTTTTTTCTCGGGATATAATTGAGCTCGCAGCCGTCAAAACTTCCTTCGAGCGTGTTGTAGAGCTTCTGATAGGCCGCCATGTTGTCGGCTACTTCATTGCAGTCTTTCATCGCCTTCTGGACGACGAGGTTGGAGTCTCCGTAGATTACGAGGCGAGTGGCACCGCATGTTTTGGCCATGCGCATGCCATAGAACAGTGCATCGTATTCGGCTTCGTTGTTGGAAGCGTGGCTGAAGTTGATCTGGAGGACGTATTTGAGCTTGGTTCCTTTGGGGGAGACCAGAACGACTCCTGCTCCGGCTCCTTGCTGTCTTTTGGACCCATCGAAGAACATTGTCCATGAGTTCGATAGGTCCGGGGGGCCTGGTGTCTGGACCTCCGTCCACTCGACCAAAAAGTCTGGCAGTACTTGGGCCTTGATTGTTGTTGGGTTCTTGAATTGCAGGTCCCACGGGCTGAGCTCAATGTTCCACTCGGCGACTCGCCCAGTCGCTCCGGGGTTGTTGAGAATATCCGCGAGTGGTGCGCTGCTCACGATTGTGATAGGGTGCTCGTCGAAGTAGTGCGACACCTTTCTTGAGGTCTTGATGATGGCCAGTAGTAGCTTCTGGTAGTGCGGGTACCACTGCTGGGATTTTGTCAAGATCATGATGAGGTAGTAGATCGGCCTTTATATGCTCTGGATCTTGCCTTCTTCTGTGCTTACCATGTTGTTGCGTGCTGCCACGTAGAGGTACAGCTTTTCCTTTTCTTTGGGTACCGCCAAGGTCGGTGGGGTTGAGAGTGTCTTCTTCAGGTACGCGAATGCTTTGCGGGCTTCTTTGGTCCACTCGAATTTCTCTCCTTTTCTCAGAAACTGGTAGAATGGCAATGTGCGCTCTCCCAATCTGCTGATGAAACGACTCAGGGCTGCGAGTCTTCCGGTGAGCTGCTGCACGCCTGTGATGTCGGTTGGTTCCTTCATCCTGGCGATTGCTAGAACTTTATCGGGGTTCGCTTCGATACCTCGAGCGGAGACCATGTACCCGAGCAACTTCCTGGCTGGGACACCGAATGCGCACTTCTTCGGGTTCAGCTTTATTCTGTACTTGTTGAGTGCTGCGAAGGTCTCGCGCAGGTCGTCGAGTAGCGTGTTTGCGTTGTAGGTTTTGATGACGATGTCGTCCACGTAGACTTGCATGTTTCTTCCTATTTGCTCTTTTAAGCAGGCTTGCATCATCCGCTGGTATGTGGCGCCGGCGTTCTTGAGTCCGAAGGGCATTGTTCTATAGCAAAATACACCATAAGGGGTGATGAACGATGTATGCTCTTCGTCTTCTTCCTTCATCCTGATCTGATTGTATCCTGAGTAGGCGTCGATGAACGATAGTAGATCGCATCCTGCTGTCGAGTTGATTATCTGATCGATTCTTGGCAGGGGAAAGTTGTCCTTTGGGCAGTGTTTGTTGACTGGCCCGTAGTCGACGCACATTCGCAGTACGTCTGTGTCTTTCTTGGGGACCAGCATAGGGTTGGCGACCCAAGTGGCTTTCTTTGTCTCTCGAATAAATTGGGCGTCGAGTAATCGGTTGACTTCCTCCCCGATTGCTCTGCGCTTGGGTTCTGAGAATCTTCGCAGCGCCTGCTTCACTGGCTTGGTGTTTGGCTTGATGCGCAGCGCGTGTTCCGTGAACTCGCGCGGTACTCCTGGCATGTCGGTTGGGCACCAGGCAAATATTTCCCATTCTTCGCGGAGGAAAGCGATGAGGGCAGTCGCTTGCTTTTCCGGGAGGTGGGCGTACACGCGGACTGTTTTTTCTGGGTCCGTCGGGTGCACCTGGTGGGTGATCGTGTCACTGTCGATCCTGAAGTCTCTTCCATACTCTTTTGTCTCGCCTCGGCTTGCTAGTGGAAAGACGCTTTTTTCTGTCGCCATGGCTATTTCTGTGAGTTCTTGCTTGGCTCCGAAGGTGTCGGAGACTTTGTGGAAATCGCGATCGCATTTGTCTGATTTAGTGAAGCTCCCGTTGACTGTGATGACGCCCGCGGATCCTGGCATCTTGAGTTTGAGGTAGGCGTACTGCGGAATCGCCATGAATTGTGCGAACGCTGGACGTCCCAATATGGCGTGATACAGCGACTTCCAATCGAGTACTTCGAACTCGAAGGTTTGTCTTGTGAAATTGCGTCTTCTGCCAAAGACGACCTCGAGCTCGATTAATCCAAGGGAAGTAGCCGCTTCTCCTGGGACTACTCCGTATAACACGGTGCTTGATTTCTTCCATACTGATCGTGGGATCAACATCTTGCGTAGGGTGCTGACGAAGATTATGTTCATGCTGCTGCCTCCGTCCATGAAGATTTTGTCCATGTCGTACCCTCCAATTTGGGCGTCGAGTACCAGGGGCGCGTGCCCCGGCCTTGGGACTACAGGCGGGTGATCGCTCTGGGAGAACGTGATGCTGGTTTCTGCGTCGTGTAGCTGGTAGACTTCGACTGCGTTTAGGTTCTCGGCTGCTTTGGCTTGCAGGGTGTAGGCGTCCTGTTGGGCTTGCGATACCCTGCCTTTTTGGATTGTGTACACATGTCCTTGAGTCGGCGACTGCTCGGTTCGTCGGGTGCGCTTCTCTTCTTGTTGTTTTTCCTCCTTGAGGCTGTCGGCGAACTCGTTGAACAGGCGGCAGTCTCCCAGGGTGTGGCTCGACCTGATGTATCCCCAGTTGTCTTCGAAGCAGTGGATCGTGCAGGGTCCTTCTAGCTGTTCCCTGACCGTGAGTTTGCTGGATCCGGCGTTTCGTTTCTTCCTTGAGATTCGGAAGAACTGCGCGTGATCCGCTGGGTGCTCGTGAACTCATGGGTCAATTTCGATCCCCTCGCTTAGATTCTGGTTCCTTATGAGATTAGCGAATTCGTCTGGTCTTCGATCTGGGTCGTAGTATTCGCCGGTCCAAGTCTCGGAGTCGCTGTCCTGGCGGGCGACAGCTGTCTGCGCGGCGGCGGGTCGTCGAGTGGTCAGCGAGCGCATGGATGTATAGTTCGACTCGTCGAGTGGGGTCTCTTCGTAGAATCCTCGCGCCTGTCTTCTGGCTCGTCGGTTTCGTCCTCGTTGGCGATGATCTTGGCGATCGCTAATCTCGAGCTCGGAGTCGGTGTCTTGTTGCGCGGCGGGTGCCTGGGAGGCGGTGGGTCGTTGAGTGGTCGGCAAGCCCTCTGCTTCGTGTTGTATCTCGTCGATCGGGATCTCCATGTGGAACCCTCACGCCTTTATTTTGGGTCGTCGAGTTCTCTTTCGCTGGCGGTGGGCTCGATTGCCGCCGTAGTATTGGTCTTAGCACGGCTGCAGGCTGAGCGACCTCACTGGGGCGGCAGAGATGTTTGCCGTGATCTTGAATTCTTCGGGTGGATTGCATCTGGTTCTTGCTCTTGAGTTGTGGCTTGCTGAGGACGGAACCGCCGAGATCGTAATTCCAACATGTGTAGTTCCCACAGACGGCGCCAATTGACGGGGATGTACCCCGGCAAATCCCATGGTCAGGGACCCTGGGTTAGTCATGAGAGGCACATGTTGGACGATAGCTTGTCGGCTAACAGGAGGATACTTTCCTGCTCGATGTTATTGATTCGAGATGGCGATTACAGGGAAGCCAGGGCTAGTGCGCACAAGGCTAGGGTTACAGATTGTGTATTGCCTGATCTTGACGTCTCCCCTCCTAGCCTTTATATACTAGGATAGGTCTCAGGGAGTCCGTCCTGGATTACAGATGAGGTTTCCTAACCATGATCTTGTGCCGTACGGCAGGTTTGCACCTTCCTTATGAGTCGCGGACTCCCATGTCGGTACTCCTACGTCGGTGTCACTAGTAGGACAACGCTGGGACTAGGCGACATCTTTGTGGGCCTTCTGTCTTCGGGTACACCGGGTAGGCCCATCCATAGGAGTCGTGGGGTCACCCCCTCGTCACCGCTCCAGGTGGCCGCCTGGGCCACCCCTGGCTCCCCTCTGGCCCCACTTTGGCTCTTCCCGAAGCTTCATGTACGTTGATTTTCCTTTATTTTTCCCGGAATTTTTCTGGCACTTTAAGTAATGGGAAAACCTGAAATACAAAAACAGCAGAAAACAGGATCTGGCATCAATATCATAGCAATATCACACAAAATATGCATGGAGCAAGCAGAAATTATAGATACGTTTTGGACGTATCAACATCCCCAAGCTTAATTCCTGCTCGTCCTCGAGTAGGTAAATGATAACAAGCATAATTTCTGTGGTGGCATGCTACCAACCATATAAGAACTTTTTAAGTAAAGCAATCAAGGCATGTAATTCAATTCAAGACATAACAGGCAAGAGTCTATATTAGCATTGAAACAAGCAACATAAGAACATAAAGGTGCAAGGGCTCTCGCTGTCCGTGACTCGAATGTCTCCAAATGTTGTTTGCGTGCAAGAAAGGGGATAGGGATATACGAGAGAGTAAAACATAGTTTTTATTGTTGAGAACTTAATCTACTAAAGTTTCACACTTGGTCTTCTTTGGAATCTTATCTTGACTCGTCCCCAGACCACTAGCCAGGTACAAGTCAAAATGATCCACTCCCTTTCGATATTTTGAGCACTCATGCAATGGATGAGCGTAAGCAAGAAAGTTGACACTTAGGATGGCAAAGAGAGAAAAATGATGGGGGAAGAAGACAAAAAAGGTGCGAAAGGCTCACATCAATGAGGACAATCATAGGCGAGAGAAAGCCAAATGATAGATATGATGTGAGGAGTAGGGATTGCCATGCAACGGATGCACATATGAGCTAAGGTAAGCTCTCCAATGGAACTAGTGGGGGTGCATCCAACTTGCTTGCTCAAGAAGACCTAGAGCTCATTTGAGGAGGCTCTTCATTGGAATATACAAGCCAAGTTCTATAGTGTGAAGGTCCCCACATAGCTATATGCATGAATGATAATCTCTATGGAGTACAACATATAAGATGGAGTACGAGTGTGGATCTCTCAAAAGGAATAGTAGTGTGCCCCCTTCTCTCTTTTTCTCTTTTTTCTGTTTTTTTGGTGGCCGCAATGGCTCTTTCTATTTAACTCTCATTTGTCCTCTTTGGTATCTTTTGATTTTGTCCTCTTTGGGATCTTTTCCTCACTTTAGGGGAAACACTCTATATATTACAAGAAGTATAGAAGATGTTTCACACTTTACAAAAGTACTCAACATAAAGAAAATGAAACTATCATGAAGTATGAAAATGTATGCCTCTGCCAGTGTAGCAGGATATGCAATGATAGTAGCGCGTCATGTAGCAATGATTAGGGCAAGACCCAACTAGCATGCAGCTCATCGATCAAGCAAAAGCATGTATGACATGAAGATCAAGTCAAGAGAAGGTGGATGTTGCATGGCAATGTATCTCGGAAAGGCTATGGAAATGCCTTGATACGTAGGTATGGTGGCTGTTTTGAGGAAGGATATAATGAGGCTTATGATGACAGAGCGTATCATGCCAAGGATTTGGATGCACCGGCGAAGTATGCGCCAACTCTCGAGGTGAGAAAGGGCAATGCACGGTACTGAAGAGGCTAGAAAAATATGGCTGGGTGGAAGTGTCAACTTTCGAATACTCAAATTAGTTCGAAGAACTCATGCACTTATTATCGGTAACTCTCAATCTAATTAGGAGGTTCACAAAGAGACAACTACCCCGAGGAGGAGTGTATGGGGGTTTGGTTATCCTTGCGCATCCTCGACTCATGGTACGTGAGTGTACTCTAATATTCGATCCCTCCAAAGATTAGCGGTCCATCTAGTAGCTAAAGTTCTCAACTGATTTTGTAGTTTTTTTGAAAATAAACACGGATTTCCCAAAATACGACATCTATCACTAATAGGCTAAAGCTCTCAACACCAAAAGTTCAAACATTACTCATGGCAATACCTCAAAACTATTGCAAGTTACTACTACAATTGAATAACAACCTCAATTACCTACTTCAAGTCAAGACACACAACTCAGTGCAACAGGCAAACTCTCTAAACAAGATAAACATGAAAACATGAGAGAGTTTCAGCAACAAACTAAGCAAAAGCTCTTAAAAAGATAAGCATGAAAACTAAGAATGACAACAGCTACGAAAAAGATAAAGAACACACACAGCAAAGATAAGCATGAAAATCCTATGTTGTGTTCTAGGGTGAAGTGGAGCATGTTTATCTCCCACACAAAGAAAGCTGGGTTCTAACTTGTTATGAACAGCAAGCAAATCTAAAGAAAACTAAAAATAAAAGAGCATGACGCTCCAAGAATAGCACATAACGCATGGAGTGATAAAAATATAGTGGAACGAAGGACGAACTGATAATTGTTGATGGAGAAGGGGATGCATGGAGGCATTCCCAAGCTTAGATGCTTGAGTCTTCTTGAATATTTCTTGGGGGTGCACGGGGGCATCCCCAAGCTTGAGCGTTTGACCCTCCTGAATCTTCTTTTATCATCTTCCCTCGCACACTTGAAAACTCCCTTCATACATAACTCATCATAATCTGATTAGCGAAGTTAGTACCCACAATAAAATATTTTTTCTCTACTAGAAATAAGGATATTCTTGAAGAGCTACTGTTTCTCAAGATCGCCAAAAAGTTTTTGCAAAGAAAAAGCAAGCTTAAGGTTTGCAAAACGAAGAAAAGGCAAAACATGGCAGAATCTGTGAAAAACAGACCAGCAGGTAGTAAATAATTTTTTTGGGGCACTTCTGCAACTCAAATCAAAAAATATCAGAACAGACGTTTGAAAGCCAATTGTATAGAGCACGCTGTCAAAAAAATTCAGGTCAAAAAGATGATCTGGTGATTTTATTCGAATTTTTCTGTCCACGGACAGAATCTGTTTTCTGGACATCATGTCACAACTTTTGAACTTTCTTACAATCAGAGGCTAAACTTGGCACAAAGCTGAAAAATAAGATACAATGATGTTGCTATAGTATTAACAAACATCAATACCACTAAAAACTAAAAGAACAAACTGAAAGTAAAGATAACAAGGGTTGTCTCCCTAGAGCTCTTTCTTTATAGCCATAAAGATAGGCTTAAGACTTTAATGATGCTCTCGCATGAATAATAGTTGAAGAACAAAAGAGAGCATCAAGAAGAAAATACGAAACACATTTAAGCCTAACATGCTTCCTATGCATAGGAATATTGCAATAGAATGATTCTTTGAAGCACAAAGCAATAAGCATAGGAAGGAAAAACAAGTGCAGCTTCAAAACCTTCAACATAAAGAGAGGGAACTTGATATTATTGAAATATCTATAAGCATGTGTTCCCTTCTCATAATAATTTTCAGTGGGATCATGAATAAACTAAAAAATATAAGTATCACATAAAGCATTGTTACCATGATCCACATGCAAAAAGGTACTCTTACTCTCCACATAAGCATAATCTTTCTCATTGGTAATAGTGGGAGTAGGACTATCATAAACAACTTGAACACTATAGATTTATTGTTTATTAGGAAGATGGTGTTCAGCAAGGGAGTAATCCCCTCCATGATTATGACAAGTTTCATAAGGATAATTTCTCCTTATGTCATAGGTACCTTTACAATCACTATAGATAGGAGTTATAACATCATCATAGTAGAGAAGAGCATTATCATTGCTAGCAACTATATTTGTAAACATGTTGTCTTTATTCTTACTAGCAAAAGAATTATCAATTACCACATCACTAATGGGTAAAGGACTTGCAATCCTATCATCCCAAAGCTTAGAGCTTTCTATATCATCATTTTCAGAGTTGGCACCAAAAAGATTTTCAAGATCATAAGTGGCATTATCATTATCTTCCCAATCACAATAACTAACATGCATATCATAATCAAAATCATCTTCAATAGTGCCTACGGACTTAACATCAGGATAATAATGAATGCAATCAAGCTCACCATCCTCCATAAATTTATATCCGTTAGGATAAAAATTAATGCGAGGAATATGCTCAGGCCAGGTTGATACCCGTTCTTCTTCCTTCTTGCTCATATTCCTCCTCCTCTTCTTTTTCTTCTTCTTCACCTTAGGAGGGAGTGGTTGGATATGAAGTTTCTCCATATATCCTGGTTTATCATTAGAAACAATAGGGGAAACTTGGGAGAAACTCTCCTTTTTATTAGTAGAAATATAAGAGACATTTTTATACTTTGGTAAAGTTCCCTCCTTTCTAATCTTACTTATGTAATCATTTTCATGGCAATTAACAACACAATAGAGATGGCAATTTTGCAAAGTGTTGTTTATTCCTAAGGCATTAACATCTAGCCAAGAAGTCTTTTTTGATAACTCTTCACACATAAAAAATAACATAAGTTCATCATAAAGATCAGGGGTGATCATGTTATCACACAACTGGTTAACATTTATGTTTAGAAAGTTCCTACATTGGAAATTAAAGTGACCCTCTATACCACAAAGTTCACAAGTAAAAGGATAAAGGTCACACAATTCTCTAGCAATTTCATTTAAATCTTTGACCCAAGTGATTGTTCTTTCATGCTTATGTTGCTTGCAATACTTCTCTTCTTCAATCATAGGCCTTTCACAAGGTCTATCCACTCCACAAAAATTAACATGCTTATATAAAACTTCATTTTCAGGAATTGGATCATGCATGTTGCAATCATCATGAACAGTTTTATTTTCTTTGCAAATCTCTTTAAAAGGTTCATGATGCTTGATCCAATCATCCTTAGGCCTATTAAGATGTGAAGCAAAAGATTTGAGGAAATCAACAAGGAGTTGAGAATCAAGCCCAAACTTAGCACTAAACTTATTAAAACTTGCAGTTTCAACAAAGGACTTAATGCAATCATATCATAAATTATACCTGACTCTTTACCTTTGTCGATCTCCCAATCTTCAGTGTTGCGTTGAATTCTTTCAAGGAGATCCCATTTAGCATCAATCTTTTCGTTTGTGAAAGAACCCATGGAGGAAGCATCGAGCAAGTATTTATCCTGTCGAGAGAGCCTTGCATAAAAATTAGTAATAATGATATCTTTGGGGAGCCCATGGTTAGGACATTTTAGCATTAAAGTTTTCAGTCTCCCCCAAGCTTGAGCTATGCTCTCTCCGTCATGAGGATAGAAATTATAAACATAATTCCTATTCTCATGGACTTCATGAAGAGGATAAAACTTGGAGTAAAAGAGAGACTGGATCTCTTCCCAATCCAGCAGGTGAGAATCATCTAGTAGCCTATACCATTCCAATGATTTTCCTTTCAGTGACAAGGCAAATAATTTCCTCATGACTGCATCTCTTGTCAAACCTGAAATCTTAAATAACTCACAAAGTTTTGTAAGTTTCAACAAATGAATACTAGGATTGACTGTTCCATCATAACAATCCTTCCTAGTTATTTGAATTATCCCAAGTGGTATTTGGAACGTGATACATTTAGTAGGTGGAGGAGACTTCTCTACCACGGGTGTGGTAAAGCGTCCTTCCCCAAGCAACGAACTAAGAAAGCGGTTTTCCATAAGACTAACTAGTGAAACTAAAAACAAGAAACGAAAAGATTTAATTGCAAGATCTAAATATATACCTTCAAACACTTACTTCCCCGGCAACGGCGCCAGAAATAGCTTGATGTATACGCACGCTTCTATTCTTGTAGACTATGTTGGGCCTCCAAGCACAGAGGTTTGTAGGACAGCAGCAATTTCCCTCAAGTGGATGACCTAAGGTTTATTGAACTCAGGGAAGTAGAGGTTGAAGATGGTCTCTCTCGAGAAACCCTGCAATTAAGATACAAGAAGTCTCTTGTGTCCCCAACACACCTAATACAATGGCAAATTGTATAGGTGCACTAGTTCGGCGAAGAGATGGTAAAATATGGGTGATAGGGGTGGCAAAGCAAGGTAATATAACTCTGAATAAATAAAAACAGCAAGGTAGCAAGCGACAAAAGTGAGCACAAACGGTATTGCAATGGTGGAAACAAGGCCTAGGCTTCATACTTTCACTAGTGGCAACTCCCAACAACATTAACATAGTCTAATCACATGATATTTCCCATAAAACATGCAATGGAGACGTACTCGGAGGTCATTCTTTGTGGTCAAGAGAGGACAAGAATTGTGTAGGGCTACAAAAGCACACCTCAGAGTTCGTAATTCTCATCTATGGATTTCCCAATGTCACCGCGGCCATCAAAAGAGAGTACCACAATCACCACAACATATCTAAAGGATAGTCAAAGACAAGCACCAAGAGACTCTCAATCTTCAATCCACACACAAAAGAGGAAATCACTCATGAAAATATTCTTCTAACCCATGTCCAATAGACCGCTGTCACCATGGTCTCAGGGATTATACTAGATAAGATCAAGTGAGTACATCAATCCAATACATAGAAGAAGGGGAAACATCATGGGATCATCCTAGATTAACATAGCCTATGATCACAATGAAGACCACATCATGGGAGAGGGAGAAGACCACATAGCT
Organism: Bromus sterilis; assembly: GCA_950022295.1. NCBI lineage: Eukaryota > Viridiplantae > Streptophyta > Magnoliopsida > Poales > Poaceae > Bromus > Bromus sterilis. The sequence goes on from OX465596.1 coordinate 397,159,570, forward strand.
ACTGGTAGAAACCTCAGCCCCGAGGAGCTACTCCCGCATCATGGAGGGAGGAAGCAACGTCGATGGAGATGAATCCGGGGGCACTTCCCCGTCCCGGCAGGGTGCCGGCACAGGAATTCTGGTCCCCCGAAACTTGGTGGCGATGGCGGCGGAGATCGGAATTGCTTCTGGAGAAAAGGGTTCTGTCCTCGAGGGTTTCGGGACGAGAGAGAGATATAGGCGAAGGGGGGCAGCCAGAGGTGGACCAGGGGCCCCAGGCGCCCCCCTGGCGCGGGGGTGGCCGCGCCAGATGGCCTCCTGGGCCACCCCTGGCTCCCCTCTGGCCCCACTTTGGCTCTTCCCGAAGCTTCCTGTACGCTGATTTTTTTCCTTTATTTTTCTGGATTTTTTCTGGCACTTTAAGTAATGGGAAAACCTGAAATACAAAAACAGTAGAAAACAGGAACTGGCACTGGGGTGCACTGAGTTAATAGGTTAGTCCAAATATGACCAAAAGTGTATGGAAGTGCATCAATATCATAGCAATATCACACAAAAGATGCATGGAGAAAGCAGAAATTATAGATACGTTTTGGACGTATCAGGAGGCGACGCTTCAGCATGCCCTCGCACTCTCCGAGGCCGAGGAGAAGGTGATGTGGCCGGGCCTGGATTTCGTTATCCAGGAGGGCTTGAACCCGGCCCCGCCTCCCCGACGCGCCGCTGGAGGGCTCCGCATCTGCGACACGCCGCCAATACCACCTCTGATGGCGCCGCCTCCACCAGCGCAGGCGTTGCCACCACCAGGGCCAGACCATAAGCTGCCACCAGCCTCGCCATGGTATTGGTGGGCGCTGCAGTTCCGGCTGCCCTACCCGCCGACGCCTCCGCCACCCTACGGTCCCGGGGTGGACTCGCCATCGCGCCACAACCTGCCGGAGCCGGAGCCGTGGCGGGAGGGAAACCAGTGGGAGGGCGTCAACACCTTCGCGGCGTACGTCCCAATCCCGTCCGAGGCGGTGCCAATGGACGCCATCGACGAGAAAGAGGCGCGCCTCAAGGAGGAGTTGTACATGCGCCATCTGGCGGCCGAGCGCGCCGAGGCCAACCGCTTGATGAAAGCGGAGTACGCCGGCTCGCACGGTGCCGCCGTCGTCAACCCGCTGCGCAGCGCCAGGGAGGCCCGGAGGGAGGCCAAGAGGGCTCGGTAGGCCGAGCGCGCAGTCATGGAGGAGCGCTGGCGGCGCGACTTCCCCTGGGTGCCGGTACTGCCGCGAATGGACGACGCGGCGACTCGCGTAGGGTACTTAATTTTTAGGGTTTTCTAAAATTCAGTTTTAGTTGTAATGGATGGTTAATTAGTTAATTTTAGTGTTTTATTAGTTAATTTCTGTTTAAATATGCGTTTGCGTCGGCACGTTGGGCGACCGCGCATGTCGCCGGACAGAAAGCGGACATGCGCGTGGACGCGACCGAGCAAACCGGACAAAAATCAGACAAATCCGGCGTCCGTTTGCGTCAGCGCGTTGGAGTCACCCTTAAATAATAAGAGAAGACAAAACCTTTTTGTCAATTTCTTTCTCCTCCACATCAACCCTTGTCCTATGTAGCACAACTAAAAAATCACCATTGTACATGCCCTAAGAAGATAAAGTGGTCATTGAAATTGAGTCTGAAGCACACTAGGGTCATTTGAACTTTGAAATACATCCGTTACGATCATTAAATACGTTTTGTGATGATTATAAGGTCACTGGCTTACTTAAAATACCGATGTGGCGGGAGTTCTGTGCCAAGATTCGTGCAGAATGATCTAACTATCAACGATGAATCGCATGGGAATCCCTTCTTCCCGACGTTCTCTCCCGAGTGATTCCCTTGATTTATAGAAGAATATCTCTAAGCACCTCGTGCTAGTCGAGGCTCGAACGCGGATGGGTTAGCTGTGCTCCATAGCGGGCCTAGCCAGCAAATGACACCTTTTTCTCGTTATTTGTATAATACCAATGCATCATGTTGGACTCATGCTATGGCTATCAAGTAGGCAAAAAGAGTGACAATATATCGCATTTTACCGTCAAGACACGACAACTTGTTCGAAGGGGGCGAGCGCTCCCATGGACCGAGATGGTTATCTGAGGGGACATATGATTTATCCAGATTCATGCCCTTCTGAAAGAGGTAATACCCTATTTTATGGTGTATTGTATAATGGGTCTGTCATCATGACGGGTTCGACCTTGTGTTCCGGGTTGTGGATCTTCTAGAGGATCGCATCATGGGCCAGACATTGGAGTCCATGGCAAACAAAGAAGGCCTCTCGAAGACTTGTCATGGACGACAAGATGATAGAATCAGAGATAATTTGGTCTCCCTGATTGTAGCCAACTAGGATACATGTAACCCAGGACCCCCCCCCCCCGACGTAGTATACAAGTCGATGGGTTAGGGTTGTAAAGGAACACCAACAATCGATTCATTTTACTTTGTGATACACCCCATCAGAAGACTTTGAATTTTACCTACGTAACTCTGCATCTCATATTACCATGAACTCTAGATCACCAAGCTCAGGATACCCTACCAAGGGAGTCAAGATCAACCCAAAGATCAGTTTTAGCATCCTTTTCCCATCGGGCCAATCATATCGACCAGATCGAAACCCTTGTTCTTGGCCAGATCGTCTGATTCAGCGGTAAAGAGTATGTCACAGATTTTAACGACATGTTAATGCCATCATCCAAGCCCTAGATCACCCTACGCTTGGCGAAGGTTAAAAAAGACTCACTAGATTGGCCAAGAAAGTCATCAGGGAAAAAGCAAAGATAGTTACACAAAAAATGAAGCTCGATAAATACATGTCCGTCCCTCTGAAACCAAATAATTCGGTTTATCTATGCTAACACCATAGCCAGCCCTTTGAATTTAATCTTTGTGTTACCATCAAAATCGGGCTACAACAATGGTACCTAGTTGATGGATGAGGAATGCTTGAGTGAGTAGTAGTTCATGTTGTAGGAGTTTAGAGTTGAGAATCTTCCCCTCTATGTTTACAAAAGAAATTATTATAATTTTTATTGCCCTCTAGGTCAAATATAAAGCCGTCCCTTTATTCGAATATGTAGGATGATTTTACTAAAATTTGATATTTCAGATCTGTTAGGTTTCAATAATCCGAATTCATTAGGCGCAATAGCATTTCATCTATGTCAAGAGATCCTTGTCCTTCACGAACATGGGTCCTCTAACGTAGTTATCCTTGCCTTACCCAGCCTTTAAGTCATTAATAGATGGGACCCACTTATCAGTGACTCAAGGCAGAATAGCCCACATCAGGGGATCTCTGTCCTACTTTCACATGCTGCTTTATGATTTCTCTAATGAAAATCGAAAAGGGAAAACCCTATCTTTTGCTCAAAAAAAAAACTTTCACCTGTCGCGGTGCAACTGCTAAAACGCCCAATACACTGAAAGAGAAGGATACTAAAAGAATTTTAGCAATTGAATCAAATAAAAATTATCAACTCACATTAATGTGTTCTCTACTTTATGGCATGTCATCAGTGCCACTCATCAGCCACGCTCTTCTCTGTTCTTACACCTGGCAACCAACCCCTTTCTTCCTCCTGGTTTTACAGCCCTCTCCCATCATTTGGAACTGGAATCCTGTCTGTCTCGATTGCTTGTTCCTGTGATCTTCCTTCCTCTATCCTAGCCTAGCCCCTTCATTACAGGTCAATAACACCCGGTTATCCTCCCAGTATCCTGTCACCAGGTTCCCCCTTTTCAGGTTATTGCGTGCAGCACAGCCCCCTATTGATTCTTCTTCATGCCATTCTCATGCTCCTGTTCTTGTGCTCGAATTAGCCTTTCTTCGCCCCTTGTCCTACACACACCTCCCAAACAAGAGATTTTGTGCTCCTTCTGGTCGCTGCTTGCTTGTTTTTGAAGTTCTTCTAATTGGCACTGTTGAACCCGGGTTTCAGTAATTACCTTGAGGAGTTCTTGATTGGGAAGCCTTGCTCTGTTCTTTGCTTTGTTTTTTTTTTCGATTGGCCGATTATCCCTTTCCCAAGTCCTGAATTTGAGCTGGTTCTGGGTTGTTCCGCAGGAAAACAACATCAAACGTCACGATTTTTTCTTATTGACCAATTAGATTATCTCTCTCTCTTGGTAAGATTTTCTAGAAAAAATATCTCCTACCTAATAAATATTTTTCCTGCCGATCTTAATTCCCTGCCATATATAGCAAGGTTGGCGCTAGTTCTTGATTGGAGGAAAAACGCTCGTATTTATTCCGAGCTTATTTTGATCACTTCTTGTTCCAAAAAGTCGCAAGGAATCCCGAACTCCTGTCCGATCAAACTAATATCCAACGTACGGCCGATCAGCAATAATGGCCGTCGCCGGCGGCAACGGCTGCGCGGCCAAGGCGGCGGCGGCGGTGGCGGTGGCGGTGCTGGTGCTGTGCATGGCGCGGTGGTCGGCGGCTGGCGTGGGCGTGAACTGGGGCACGCAGCTGAGCCACCCGCTGCCGGCGCGCACGGTGGTGCAGCTGCTCAAGGACAATGGCTTGGGCAGGGTGAAGCTGTTCGACGCCGAGGACGGCATCCTCAGCGCGCTCAAGGGGTCGGGCATCCAGGTGATGGTCGGCATCCCCAACGAGATGCTCTCCGACCTCTCCGGCGGCGCCAAGGCCGCCGAGAACTGGGTCCGATTCAACGTCTCCAAGCACATCAACGACGGCGTCGACATAAGGTACATTTACTTCTCTTTTGCTGTGTGTGATTGGTTACTGTAAATTTTTTGTTTTTTTCTGGCCCATTGATGAGAAAATGAACTCTCTACATGTCATTTTTGGCTCTAGTAGTTTAATTTTTCATTTTTGAGGTAATTGGCTCCTATAGTTAGGATTGAATCATCGACCCGGCCGTTTGGAGAACTAGAATTTTCTTTGTTCCGATTGAATGGCTTCCAAAGACTCCACCAGTGTAATTTTCACTATACATTTAATTTTATCAAAAGGTAACTAAAAATAACACCCCTCGCCTATGTTCTGGCCATTTCGAGTGAGTTGTAGCTTGGGGTCCAGCCAACTTGGCATACATCGCATTAAGGCTAAGGCAATCCTTTTTATCTTCTCCAGATGTCTGTCTTAAAATTAGTTGTGGAGTACCCAGCAACTAGCAAGTGTTACTGTCAAATCAAATCAGAAGCCTCGAAAGAAATCTAGGAGTACGTTGTAAAGCTAGTTTGCTAGGCCCCTTCACTTTAACCGGGAAGACCACAGCTACAAGCAACCGAAATTCTCTTTTGCTCATTATATAATTCTTATTTTGTTTGCTATCAACAACTGTTTATATGCCCCGCACAAAAAACCAATTGTTTAAGTATTTTAAAATAGACTAATTTCTGGAAAGCAGAATATTTTGCCTAATTTAAATATATTTTTGTATGTTATAAAGTATTTTCAAATCTCCACCACTCATCATGGGAGCATTTGCATGCCATGCATATAAAAGTTAGGCTAGCTTTCCTTCTTACCTTGTCGTGCTCTTCTTTCCCCTAGTGCTTGTTTACAGTGAAAACTGATAACTCTATCTCCTTTGGTGATACTGATTCTGCCACTGCTCTGGGCTTGCCTTGATTGGGAGACTGAGACATCGATCGATCTATTGGCACGGCAGTGAACAAAAGGCTAAAGCTCAAAAGAAACCCCCAGCCGCTTCGGGAGAGAGTTTGACACGTTTGGCAATAGCCTCATTATCTGCATCTATGCCTTCCTAAGCCATCTTATCAAAATCTAGCAATCCAGAAGGATCATGCACCATCTCCAATTCTCCATGAATCTTGTCATCATGCAATTGTTGTGGCTTTGTTTCTTTTCAAATTGAATTATTATAGCTTTGTTGCCCTATGGATCTCTTGTGTTCGAGATTATTGGGTTGTTCGATTCTGATTGTCCATTGTGGAAGTAAATTCCATTTGTTCGAAGCGATCGAAACTTTTGAGGCCGTTCATCGGTCTCGATCGCCGTCTCGCGAATATCGGACTTCATTACTGTAGCCATGTGAAAGAAAGTGTGAACATCAAAGGGGCATGGAACAATGCCACTAATAATTCTCGAAGAATTCTGAAAACTCACCATCAGAGAACATGTGTGTCATACAATTCTTGGCACAAATATATGGTGAGAGTTTTTCTTGTGTTTTATCATGGTCGATCATGCCATCATATCTGATGCAGATATATATCCAACCCTGGGGGGACAATCATCCCATGTCATATTCCACCTATAAATGATCTTCATCTTGACCACAATCACGATGCAATCAGTCATTCCGTGCTACAATAAAAAAATCTTAAAATTTGCTCTTTAATTTAAATCTTTCTTTTTGAACTCTGAAATTTAAATCACAGCATCCAAATTTACGGTGACAGTTGGGAGTAAAACTGACGCGATCGGTGATGGACGATGCAGGCTGGTGACCGTGGGGAACGAGCCGTTCCTGCAGACGTTCAACGGTACGTACCTGAACACGACGTTCCCGGCGATGCAGAACATCCAGGCGGCGCTGATGATGGCCGGGCTGGGCAGCCAGGTGAAGGTGACGGTGGCGCTGAACGCCGACGTGTACCAGTCGGCGTCGGGGAAGCCGTCGGACGGCGACTTCCGGGCGGACATCCACGGGCTCATGCTGGACATCGTGCAGTTCCTGGCGTCCAGCGGCGCGCCGTTCGTGGCCAACGTGTACCCGTTCATCAGCCTGTACGCCGACCCCAGCTTCCCGCTCGACTACGCCTTCTTCGAGGGCTCCACGTCGCCGGTGGTCGACGGCGGCGTGACGTACGAGAACACCTTCGATGCCAACCACGACACGCTGGTGGCGGCGCTGCGCAGGAACGGGTTCCCCGACGTGCCCGTCGTCGTCGGCGAGGTCGGCTGGCCCACGGACGGCGACGCCAACGCCAACCCGGAGTACGCGCGGCGGTTCAACCAGGGGCTGGTGGACCACATCGCGTCCGGCAAGGGCACGCCGCTCCGGCCGGGGGTCCCCGTCGACGCCTACCTCTTCAGCCTGGTGGACGAGGACAAGAAGAGCATCCGGCCGGGCAACTTCGAGCGCCACTGGGGCATCTTCTACTACGACGGGAAGCCCAAGTACCGGCTCGGCCTCGGCGGCAACGGCGGCGGCACGCTCGTGCCGGCGAGGGGCGTCGAGTACCTCCCGAGGCGGTGGTGCGTGCTCAACCCCGACGCCGACCTTGCCGACCAGAAGGTCGGCGACAGCGTGAGCTACGCCTGCGGCAATGCCGACTGCACCAGCCTCGGGTACAAGACCTCCTGCGGCGGCCTCGATGCCAAGGGCAACGTGTCGTACGCGTTCAACAGCTACTACCAGAGCGAGGACCAGGACGACCGGGCCTGCGACTTCCGCGGGCTCGCCACCACCACCACCGTTGACCCCTCCACCGGGACGTGCCGGTTCATCGTCGGGATCGCCCCGATCAGCAGCGCGGCGGCGAGGAACGCCGCCGCCAGGACAGCGGCCGTCCTCTTCGCGTTGTTGCTCTCAGGCGTGTTCTGAATTCAGGGTTGTAGTAGATGATGCTTCATTAGTTGGGTTGTCATTTTGTAGCTTCTGCGATTTCTTGGCAGAATAGTTGTTCATCTTGATTGTCAATAGTCTGCTGTGGTTTTCAGACCAGAATGCATGGCACATAACAGGATCAAAAATGCTACACCAACGGACCTTTACGGAGCTGCCACAGGCCCTTTCTCATCTATAAACTTGCCCCCCTGATTTTCTTCTGGGTGTGGGCCTGCTCACCTTCCATTATCCAATCACAGTTTGCTAATCCAAACAGACCCCGTAATGCTCCGTAAAGCTTCTAAACCTAGCATTGCTCTAACAGGATATAGAACACTGAAATGCAATGGTCGGTGTTAACAAAGTTTGACTAGAAACGAAGTACCAGGTAGTCTGGAAAATAACTTAAAAGAAAAGGGAGTCTCGAAAATAAAAACAGCCCTCGTGGCCGATGATCCAAGGACATGGATCCTCCTGCCTTACTCTGTCTTTAACTCACTAACAGGTGGGCCCCTTGCAAGTGGGACCCATATGTCAATGACTCAAAGGAAGAACAGTTCGTCCATGTTTTGATAACTCTTTTGGTGGCCATTTCCCCAAGTAACCTCCCCTCATCACCGCTAGCCTTGTGTTGCTGGTTGATGGCAGCGATGCTGGAGGTTCAGGCGTGTCTCAACATAACGATAGACTATCTAAGTAGGTAAACCCGAGGCCGTCCAGGACTGTGTGCGTCATCGGCTCGCCTAAGGGTTGGTCTATGGGCTTGTTGTCTAACCTGTTGTGAAACCTAGAAGGCTTGGCATGGACGACAAGAGATGAAACCCGAGATGGCCCTGTCATGTACGTCTCTAATCGACTAGGAGTCATGTAAACCCCCTCCTCAAATGTGTCTATAAGTCGAGGATGGGGGTAATCGAGATACACAATAACGATGGAGCAAGTCTTGACACTTCGATATCATCGTACACCCATAATCATCATCAATAAACACGAGGAAGACGTAGGGTATCACCTCAATTTGAGGGTCTGGACCTGGGTACGAACTCTCTCATATTTTCCATCTGATCTATTCGACTAGATGGAGAACCCTATCAAGGGATCTGCTAAAAATACATCTGACACTGGCACCATGGGCACTTGAGGTTGTCGGATGGCATCTTCAATCCAAGTCGTCGTCTTCAGGCAGATGTGGTGCCCACTGGGAGCATCGTCCTTCAAATTCCTCCTACAGCTGCAGCAGCACGCAACACAATCTAAACCGCAGCTCTTTCTCAGTAGGAGGCGGTTACCCAAAATGTTGTTGGGGGCAACATTTCACCAAATCCTTCTACCCCAGCGTTGTCGCCATGCCTTCCCTCCACACCCAACACCGCCGCCCGCGCCTGGTGTCGTCCATGGGGACGTCATACGTGGACTCGATGGGGGAGACGGGATCGTCAGTCGGAGTGGGTGAAAGGAGGAGTTTGTAAGAGTGTCAGTCGTCCCTCATTGTGCCTCCCTGCCCTCCTCGTCACAGTCCGACGCCGATGATTGCCACTGATGCCATCAACCACCACAAATTGCTAAGAAGGACCCGCTTTTTTTTTGTTAAAGGGCCTAAAATAACATTGCATAGTTATACGATTGACATTTTTTGGCAAGTCAGCTTCTGAAAGTGGGCCATTTCTATCATAATCATCATTAAGATGGCCTAAACTGTTGGACAGTGTTTTTTACAAATAAAAATTAGGCACAAAATTAGTGCTTTTGGGCAAAAACCTGTAGACTTGTGTTTTCTCCAATAGTTGTCTTCAATGTCGATGGTTTCTGCATGACTCCTCCAACACACACCTAGACTATCATATGTAATCTACTTTCACAAATACTTATTAGGTCAATATCCATACTTATAGTTGGAAATATCGACGTATATGTGCTTCTTCTCATCGTCATGCAATAACATGAGTACTACACTCTTTTGGAAGTTAATTTTCAGGCAAGGTGTAACATCCTCACTGGCATGAACAGTAATCACTTTGCTAATCAAGGATTACTGTTGCTAATCACTTTTGATAATCACTGTTATTCAAACTGGCCTTGATCAAACTTTGCAACTCGTTATTTTATATTCATGGTGGTTGGCATTAAAGCAATGTGACCATGAGCCTTGCTCGTCATGGATCAAAATAAATCCAAGCCCTTTACATTTGAAATCAAAACTTAGCTCAAATGCTTTTTGGTTGAATATTAAAAACATTGTGGCAATAAATACTTTGTCCAAAAATTGTGAATGCACTTTTGTAAAATCGCTAATAATCACTCGACCCTGCTAGTATGGTTGTGGTTATTTATTAAGCTATTAAATAAATCAAACAAATCAAAGAAGAAGCCAAAAGTCACTTTTTATCAGTTGTAGCTCAAAAACAAAATGCAAATGAATTTATTTTTGCCCCAAACTTTTTGTGCCAACTTAGGATGTTGCAAAATCTTTATTTGGATTAGTGGCACATTTTTACAAAAGTTATTTAGTACTTATATTAAATAAAACAGTGAGTAAAAGAATTACAGAAAAGATAAAAAAGACCTATTCTACGCCACGGGCAAAGCCCACCAACCTCGGCCCACCCCGGCCCAGCCCCCTCCCCCCCTCACTCATCTCCCTCCTCCTGTTCACCGGGCATCGTGGCAGCCATCCCACGGCCATGGCCGCGCCATGGCCGTTGTCGACCATCCACCGGCTCGCTCTCGAGCATAAGAAGGTCCCTGCCCTTGGAAACCCTAGCCGCCCCTCCCTTTACCCCCCCCTCTCGCGTCGCCCGCTCCCTCTCCCGTAGCTCGCTTGCGCCGCCGTGGGCGCGCCGCCATAGCTCGCGTGGCCACCCACCTCCTCTGGCTGCGCGAACATGTCCAGAGGTTTGCTCATCATCGACATCGTCTCGTCGCGCGGAGAATCAACTGGAGATGCACTTCAGCCTGCGAATCGGGCCGCTCCCCTTCGCCTCGACCGTCGGCTATCGGCGCCGAATTCGTCGCCGCTGCATAACCGACGGCCGCCCCGAGAACCTCCCCGCACTCCTCGTGAGCACCTCCCTTGATTCCCCTTCCCCTTAGCTCGAATGTGCGTCGTAGCGTCGTGCCCACGCTCTCCATGGTCGTCACCGGAGTCCGCCCGAGCTCGCCGCGCTCTCTGCGACTCGGGTGTGCGCACCACGCCCCCGGCTACCCTGGAGGCGCCCTCTCCACGTCCGGACCACCCCTGTAGCGCAACCCAGGCCACGCCTGGCCACGCCCCCGTCACCCCGCTCACCCCTGCTCGTCGACGTCACGCTCCGACCACTGCCGGGCTTGCCGTTGCCGCGTGCCCTGCCCTCGGCCAGTGGCCATGGCCGCCCCCTTCCTCCCCGCACCCCGCCGCGGCCGCCTCTGCACCCCTCTCCGGCCGCGCTCACCGCCTCAGCGCCGCCGTGCCCCATGTTCCCGCCGCCGGCAAGCACGGGCTCAGGCCAGTGAGATTGGCTCACTGTACTTGTGGGCCCGATACGATTAGCTTAGGGGCTAATCCGCTGTTAGCCATGGCCCTTAATTAAAACTGATAAAACAGAGAATAACCCCCCCCCCCGAGTATATGACAGATGGGCCCCATGCCCTTAACTTAATTAAACTGTTTGGATTAGCACAACTATGAATGACAGCTGGGTCCCACTAGATTATTAGTCTAATTTAAATGTATTATTAAGATGAGTCACTAACAGGTGGGACCCACTGATTAGTTTGACCAGTCAAAGGCATCAGCCTATGACATGTGGGTCCCCACTGCCAGGTTTGGCCTGGTCAAATATATTGTTCTGGATAATGTTTTATTTAATAAATAAAAGAAATTCCAAAAATGCTTTTAAATTGATTTAAACTTTGAAATTCAATATCTTTTAAACCGTAAGTCGGATCAAAATAATTTGTACATCAAAATTGATCAGAAAAATATAATGAATACGGATACGCTATCCGTCTACCAACCACACCCCTCTAAATCAACGAACATCGACATCCCCCCCCTCCGGGCCGTCTGTCCGATAATTGTCTGATACCGTAAAACTCTCCGGATGAATTTATTCTGAACACGGAAGTTGTTCGGATTATTTCAACTAGCACGGTTACACCATCCACACGTTTGTCGGATGTCCACGACACCTCCGGCATGATCCCTTCCCCCTCCGGACACCCTGTCCGGTAATCACCCCGAGCCGGTATTTCATCCCTGGATGAATTCTCGCTCCGAGCAATACACGTTGCACTGCGTTAGAACACCGTTAACATTGCGTTTGCCATGTCTTGTATTTGTATTGCTATTTTTGCCGTGTATTTATTGTTTCTTCCCCCTCTCTTATTTTCCGGTAGTCCCGACGATCGATGTCGATGCCCCTGTGATCGACTACGTCATCGACGACCGTACCCCTACCGCGAGCTTCCAGGCAAGCAGAGCCATTCTCTTCCCCAGATATCGCCTATCTTTTCCGTACATTTCTTGCACTAGGCATTGTTACTGCTGCTGCTACGATTACAATCCTATTCAATTGCATAGCATGTTTTTGTTGCCCCTAGATGTACCTTCCTTTATTATATGCTGCCTATTATAATTATGCATTATTCAGCAGTGAGCCTTGCGTGTTGTTATCTAGGATTAGATAGCGGGCCGTGACCATTCAGGGGAGTGAACACGGATACGATATATTAACTGTTACAGGTACGGTACAATGCAGACACCGCCTAAGGCCCCCTAGTTCGGCTCTGTCGAGCCACCATCAAGTGTGAGCTATTGAGGAGTAATCCTCGTACCTCCACTCGTTGTTGACTCTGTATAGCCGCTCTAGGTACCTGAGCAGCGGTTGTCCTTAAGGTAAAAAGTCGGGCGACCCAACGGTGCCCACGAGCGGTATTGCGTCGGGAACGACAGGGAGGGTACGACCGACGTTACTTGCATGCTTGGCCCCTGCTCGTATCTCGCGAGAGTTACCAAACCACGAAAGTCGAGCTCTACCAAGAGCACACGCGAGACAAGGTAAGGAGACGGTTCACCTTGTTGGTAACCGCAGAGACTTGGTGGGACGACAGGGCAGGCACCGATGTTGGAAATATGCCCTAGAGGCAATAATAAAATGTTATTATATATATTTCCACGTTCGTAATTAATGTTTATATTTCTGTGCTATAATTGCAATGTCCCTGACTGTGAGATTCAGAAGAAAACTCATTTGCATGTGTGGAAATGTAAACACCAAGAGTTCCTGGTTTAGCCTCTAAGACCAGCTCATGTGCTAACTGATGATTACGTTTTCTTAATCATGGACATTGTTCTTGTAACAAAGATGTCAGTAGCAATGGGAACATATTGTTAGCAGAACAATGATGTTGAACCGACCCCAGTATTGAATGATATACTTAGAGATCACATCGTAACTACGTTATAAGTCATATCATGAAATGTTATCATATACGTAATTCCTTAGACCATGAGAGTATCGAGTTGCTTCACACCGGAAGACATGCTTTGGTTCTTAGATGAATCCTCCCGTAAATGGAAGTAGTAAAATAAGTTCTGGGTATGTCAGATGGTGTGGCTAGTGACTGTGATAGTTCAAGAATGGGATTTGCTCCTTCACGATGAAGAAGATATTCACTTCGGTCCCACTCGGTATGACGGTATCCATTATAGTCTGGCCAGACGCATTGTGATTCAGTCACGGGGATACCGAAATACGATAACGAGAAAAGGGACAAACGAGCAAAGAGGATAACGAGTGGCTTGTGTTCAAAAGTTGTTACACATGGGTGCCAAACTTCTCTCCTCTAACTTTGTCATATATCGCGAAGCAAAGGGAATGGTACATGAATAAACATAATGGTTCACTCGAAGTTTCTTCGTGTATGTGCGGGAGTCAACATGGGTGTCCATGGCTCCGCTGTTGATTATTGGCTATTGACGAAAGGCTGTTGACCTATGTCCGGAAGATGTTCTGAGTCATGTCCTCATTATACCGAACCTATTGGGTTACACACTTAACGAGCAGTAGTCTATTAGAATACTAGTATGGTAGAAGGTTTAGTGGAAGCAAAGCAGAATAGTTCATACGGGTACCGGAAGTAGTTCCGGAGATTTATGGAATTGTTCATAAGGGCACCAGAAGTAGTTCTGGGTATTTAAGGTTATGTCTGGATCACTCTGGAGTAGTCCCAGGTGGTTCCGAAACATATGAGAATGGTACTGGGGAAGTCCTGGATCAACCGGAATAGTTTCCGGATAATCGCTGGGCGTCCCGACAACCTTCGCGGTCATCGGGTGGCTTAAACTGTAACTCGGATGGTCTTGCAAACTATCCGGATGGCTCCGGAACGTCCGAGAACGGTCTCGGAAGGTCCTGGAAGTGCTCCAAAAGTGTCCGGAATGTCCCAAAACGGTCCCGGTATGTCCCGGAAGGTCCTAGAAACTTCTAGAAGGTCATGGAAGGTTCCGGAAGGTTCCGGGCAGTACCACCCACTACCCCACGCCCCTAGCCTTGGGGGGAAAGCCACCTAGGCTTCCCTGGCCGGCCAAGGGGTGGGGGCGCACCAAGGGGGAGGAATCCTCCTCCAGGTGGAAAGTCCAACTCTCCAATATGGCAGGTTTCCGGTGGGAAGGTTTGGGAGGTTTGGGAGTCCAAGTTGGACTCCCCACCCCCCTTATTGCGCCCCAAGGGTCTCCTGGCCACCTATATAATGAGGGGAGGGGGTGGGGGCGCAGGATAACTTGTCCCCAAGGCCTATGCGCCACCCTCCCTCCTCTAAACCCCGTTGCTCCACAATTAGACCCCGGTTTAGACGCTGTTCTAAATCGGAATCCGTTAGGGTTTTCTCCCTCTAGTTTTCTCGGTGGCGTTCATCTCTGGACGGAGGAGCGCTGCTGGATTGCTGCTACGGGATGTGTGGATACTAATGGAGGGGTCGTACCTTCGACCCTTCTTCGAGGAGCTTGTTCGTGGGACTAGATCGCGGGACGGTTTGAGGGATCGATATCCTCACGGTTGGGAGGTCATTGAAATTCCTAGCTGCGGGGATCTGCACCGACGGTCTTCACCAACTCTACTTCCGCTACATCGGTTGGTGAGCCATGACTTAAAACCTTGTATGCAATCTTCTTGGATGATCTTGGGTTCTTGAGTCGTAGGCCGAATTTTTTTGTTTTCTACTACGTTTCCCAACAGTGGTATCATGAGCGATCCTTGATTAGATGCATGTTTAGGTCTAGATCATATGTGTGATATGAGGCATTGATTTTCTTGTTGCTTCCCTGTCATGTGATTTTTTCTATGCTTGATGGCAAGTTGAGGTTTTTCTACAAGGATTGAGTTTTCCATCGATCCCTCTATGCTTCTTTCAGTATGCTGGTTGCCTTGATCATGGTCTACATCAAACTCCTTGGATCTCATCTTAATCTCGCAATAGAAGATTTAACATGGAGGGGCTTGTGGATTTTATGAACTCAAATCCACACGGGGGTCACGCGTTGAACGAAGTTTGGCTTGTGGCATTAGTTGTTGCACGCACCCCGAACGTTAAACTAGCAAACAATGAAGTATCGTGTTTGGTTTGTATAGGGAACAACGTTTGCATGTAACCTACTAATCAACCATGATAAAAGTTGCAACAACCCGTGTAGATGCCGATCTAACTCGTTTTTGCAGAGTGTGCATGTGATGTGGTATAGCCTTCAAGATTTGCAATGTGTTTGTATGAGATGCTATATGTTATGTAATATTTATTCGCGACCTACGTGTCGTGGTACGGCATGATGACTGGAGTCATATGGTTGTCACTTAATTA
The DNA here is from genome assembly GCA_950022295.1 of Bromus sterilis. Lineage (NCBI taxonomy): Eukaryota > Viridiplantae > Streptophyta > Magnoliopsida > Poales > Poaceae > Bromus > Bromus sterilis. Next base: position 397,174,974 of record OX465596.1, read on the forward strand.
TGGCCTGCGTGCCAGAACTGTTTATTAGCTCGAGGCAAAGCAATAGATAGATGCAAGGTGATGATCTACGATGCGGTGGTGGACCCCGACGCACATGCCGGAAGCCGTGGTGATGTTCCCGGCGCCAAGGACAAAGTTGGTGGACACGGTGACTTCAACCACGACGACGTGAAGACAATGAAGACTTCACGAAGCAAAGGGCTATACTATATCACATAATTTTATGAACTGCCTGTGATGTTTATCCCTTTGATGCACCCTTGTTTGATGCGCGGTAGTCGTGTTTTATTAGGGTGATCTCTCGCAAAACAATATCAAGTTGAGAGTGTTCTTCCAACTGTAGCACCGTCTATACTATGTTTCACACCGGAGCAGGTCATGTCACATGGGTGCACACGGTGTGACGCATAAAATGCGGGTGTGTTAAAAGAACACACAGCACATTACACTTGGTTGTCTTGACGGTTTGGATAAAAGTTTGCTACCGGAACACGCCCATCGAAATATGAACAAGAATCACCTTTGGCGTGATTGGCAAGTTGGCCTACCGGTCCAGTCTAAGTCATCAGTGATGTCACATCAATGGCGGACGATTGGATCGGATCTTGAATCACTCCAGCATCAATTACGAGAGATATTGATCTGAGTGGGAGCGCACTTAGTAATTAAATTGATTAATCACAAGTGCAACTTAATTATGAACAAAGTCTTAGTATTTGCATTATCATTATAGAATAATGGCTCGCGTTACCACCTTCCCAATTGATTTTGATTAACTGTATTATCTGGTAAAAACTTTACGATTGGTACCGTATTATGAGGACTATCCTCAATAGTGTCGAGAAGGAGCTTGTCCTATCGCAAAAAATTTATGCTCTCCCGCTAATGCTATGGATTATGTGACTTACGTCCATAATCCAAAAGGCTAGAATTCCACCACATCTAAGTGTATTGTCGTAATCACCATGAAACCCGAACTTCGAAACGTTTGGGATAGTTATGTTATATTCATGGGACTGAAAAATTGTTTTCAGTGATAAGACAATTGATGTAGGATATAAGATATCTAGTACAATGTCTGATTGTAAGCATTAGTGAAAATATTCACTATGCTCTTAACGAAACTGATAAGTGTGGGATCCAGAAGAACACTGATCATATGATGATGAGGATTAAGGGAAAGGAAGTTCCATAGGGTGTTAGTAAGACTTACACGCCGGAAAGTCCATGGCATGCGCCACCCTTGATCATGTGTGATCTTCTGTGAGTAGGAGTGACATTGGAAATAGAACTATGATACGTGTAAAGGAAAAATGAAAGAAGATTGGAATATCCAGCTCAGAAATGAAAGTCATACGGAGTTATAGATGAATTCATTGCTGGTCAAGAGATGTAATTCTTGAGAATCATGATTAAGCAGTTAATTGTGGATTCTGTATATTGTGATTAAACTGTTGATCACCGGAATATCACATCGATTGCATATTGTTGCAACTCGATGCAAGAAATACTATGGCCTTTATGACTAGCTAATGATGAGTTTTTGACACGCTCGGGAACACGGTAAAAGGTTTACTATACCGTGTGTTGACTCTATGATTATCTTCATAATTCATTTTAGAGTTGAGTAAATTTTTACTACACTTAGCCTTGTTGCAAAACATCATTTTGAATCATGTTTGTTGCAAGAGAGTTGTTCAAAGCTATGAATAACGTAAAGGCCATACTTCCATTATGAATAGGTTGTATGTTATGAATCTTGATAATAATACTAAACATCCATAACACTGACGCTAAACGTCGCAAGACTGACAGAAATACCACATAGATGTGGCACTGCCGTTTATCACAAGTGACATAACATGCATGAAGAATTTCCATAAGTGATGGACTTTCGAGTCATATGATTATGAATCACTTGACGCTTGCGATCTTTGTCTCGAAGTAATGTGACTAAAACACCGTTGATAGGCCATACATGAACGGGAAACTAAACCATTGGTAATCATACATGATGATGTGTGTAGTCCAATAAGTGTAGTTGTGTGCAGTGGATTCCCTATCTTCACTCATGAGTTGAAGTAGATATGTGGATATCTGTTCAATAGAGACATACGTCTGAAATCTTTGAAATTTTCAAGGAATTTTAGAGTGAAATAGAAATTCATTGTAACAAGAAAATAAAGCTTCTGCAAATTAGATTGTAGAAAGTAATATTTGAGTTACAAGTTTAGCGAACGTCTGATGAGTTGTGAAGAAGTGTCATAACTTGCGTCCACTATGAGTAAAGTGTTCGCGAGATGTAATCAAGCCATGTATGACACGGTAAGATCAAATATGACGTTTATCAATTTGCCATTATATTTATTAAAGTTATGCGTTAGTGACTACGGCTTTTACACTGAAAAGAGCACCATCAAATCTGTTGAAATGACACCATATTAGATGTGGAATGGAATGTTAAAACCATGTTGTCTTTTCTTAAAATTTGGGTACATGAGACATATGTTAGACAGACTCAAAACCCCAAATCAGATAAGTGTATTTTGTTAAGGTTATGCCAAAAGTTTTGGTATTCCTCTATCACTACACAAAAGCAAAACAGTTTGCTATTAAGAACAATGTGTTTTGAAGAAAATAGTTTCTTGCAAAAGAGTGAGTGGGAGGACAGTGCAACTTGTTAAAAATTGTTGACTCTTCAAATAAGTGCGCAACTGAACCACACAGGTTAGACAAAACTCGTACAAACATTCATGATATGTAAAACGAGATATTGTTGTTCGACAATGATAAACCTGTGATATACAAAGAAGCGTTGATGGGCCCTGACTCCGGGATTTGGCTAAAGGCCAAATAATCCGAGATAGTATCCATTGAAGTAAGTCAAGTTTTGAACTTGGTAGACCCTCCGAAAGACTAAAAGTCTGAAGAATATATATATATGGATCTATAATTGATTCGGATGAAATTGTTTTATCCATGAAGCTCAACTCGTTGGAAAATTGTTTTCTAGCAAGTTCAAAGGTTGACTACGGCGAAATAGTTTCGACCGTAGAGATGCTTTAGTCAGTTCGGGTTATATTAGCAATTACTACATATCTCATTTATAGGATATGATAGAATGAACGTCAAAACAAAGTTCCTACACGGAAATATAACAAAGGACGTATATGTGATACGACCGGAATGTTTGTCGATTCAAAGGATGCTAAAATAGATGCAAGCCTTGGATATCCAGTGATGGACTGAAGCTAGCACAATGGAGTTGGAATTTTCGTTATGATGAAATTGCCAAAAGAGTTTGTTTTCATCGGGAATAAACGAAGATGCTTGAATATTCAAGAAAGTAAGTGGGAGCTGAATGATATTTCTAAAGACTTATGTAGATGACATATTGTTGACTAGAAATGATATAAATTTCTTGACACGAATAAGGACCTCATTGGAAATAGTTTTCAGCTGAAGTACTTGGGCTAATATAGCATTAGTATTGAGCATAATGATCTATGTAGATAGTAAGTGCCTGATCATGCTAAAGCCAACGTTACATGTTGACATGATACTAAAGTAGTTTAGTATGAAAACGCCAAGAAACATGTTCTTGCCGAATTCGTGGTGAAAAGTTGTTTGCAGAAATCGGTGTTGATGAACACAGATAAGCAAAAACACGTGAATTGAATTCCACTCACCCGTGTGTTTGGATTAATCATGTACACCATAATATGTAAAACGACCAGATATGTCTAGTGCTCCAAAAGGTTGTGAGCAAGATACCAAAGTGATCAATATGTTGATCATTGGACAAACAGTGAAAAGTTAAACTTGTGATAGATAAGATATGTTTCTCGGAAAATGGAGATAATGAAGAGCTCGTTGTAACAAGTTACACCAGCTGAATTTTGATGTAAACAGTTACACCAATTCAATCTTCATACTTACTCCGATCGATTTTCGATTTTAATTGGGATTATGTGTTTCACACGTAAGGGTGGCACAATATGGAGGAACTATGTCAAGTTCGATACTGTGGCGAATTATATAACAGAGCCTAAGTATATTGTTGCTTAAAGAAGTAACAAGGAGGGTATTTTGAATCATAAATTCATTTATGAACATGGTATGGTTTCCTAGATGCTTGAAGCTCATGGAACATTGATGAATGATTTCATGACTTATTCTAAGGAACCAAGGTCCTGCCAAATGATTCAAACATATACAAAGCTAAAATAATAAAATTAGTGAATTTTATAATAGCGTGAAAACGCGAAGATATGCAAGATACAAACGGGCCTGAAACGTCAGATCCGAAGATGAGGTCTATACCACAAATGAAGCATTTCTTACACCGGTATGCCATAGGTGTAAAGTGCTCAAGCACTGACAATATTATTGACTCTAGTGCAAGTGGGAGACTGTTGGAAATATGCCCTAGAGGCAATAATAAAATGTTATTATATATATTTCCACGTTCGTAATTAATGTTTATATTTCTGTGCTATAATTGCAATGACCCTGACTGTGAGATTCAGAAGAAAACTCATTTGCATGTGTGGAAATGTAAACACCAAGAGTTTCTGGTTTAGCCTCTAAGACCAGCTCATGTGCTAACTGATGATTACGTTTGCTTAATCATGGACATTGTTCTTGTAACAAGGATGTCAGTAGCAATGGGAACATATTGTTAGCAGAACAATGATGTTGAACCGACCCCAGTATTGAATGATATACTTAGAGATCACATCGTAACTACGTTATAAGTCATATCATGAAATGTTATCATATACGTAATTCCTTAGACCATGAGAGTATCGAGTTGCTTCACACAGGAAGACATGCTTTGGTTCTTAGATGAATCCTCCCGTAAATGGGAAGTAGTAAAATAAGTTCTGGGTATGTCAGATGGTGTGGCTAGTGACTGTGATAGTTCAAGAATGGGATTTGCTTCTTCACGATGAAGAAGATATTCACTTCGGGCCCACTCGGTATGACGGTATCCATTATAGTCTGGCCAGACGCATTGTGATTCAGTCACGGGGATACCGGAATACGATAACGAGAAAAGGGACAAACGAGCAAAGAGGATAACGAGTGGCTTGTGTTCAAAAGTTGTTACACATGGGTGCCAAACTTCTCTCCTCTAACTTTGTCATATATCGCGAAGCAAAGGGAATGGTACATGAATAAACATAATGGTTCACTCGAAGTTTCTTCGTGTATGTGCGGGATTCAACATGGGTGTCCATGGCTCCGCTGTTGATTATTGGCTATTGACGAAAGGCTGTTGACCTATGTCCGGAAGATGTTCTGAGTCATGTCCGCATTATACCGAACCTATTGGGTCACACACTTAACGAGCAGTAGTCTGTTAGAATACTAGTATGGTAGAAGGTTTAGTGGAAGCAAAGCAGAATAGTTCATACGGGTACCGGAAGTAGTTCCGGAGATTTATGGAATTGTTCATAAGGGCACCAGAAGTAGTTCTGGGTATTTAAGCTTATGTATGGATCACTCTGGAGTAGTCCCAGGTGGTTCCGAAACATATGAGAATGGTACTGGGGAAGTCCTAGATCAACCGGAATAGTTTCCGGATAATCGATGGGCGTCCCGACAACCTTCGCGGTCATCGTGTGGCTTAAACTGTAACTCGGATGGTCTTGGAAACTATCCGGATGGCTCCGGAACGTCCGAGAACGGTCTCGGAAGGTCCTGGAAGTGTTGGATATATGCCCTAGAGGCAATAATAAAGTGTGTTATTATTTATATATTCATATTCATAATTAATGTTTATATTTCTGTGCTATAATTGCAATGATCCTGACTGTGAGATTCAGAAGAAAACTCATATGCATGTGTGGAAATGTAAACAACAAGAGTTCCTGGTTTTGCCTCTAAGACCAGCCCATGTGCTTATTGATGATTATGTTTTCTTAATCATGGACATTGTTCTTGTAACAAGGATGTCAATAGCAATGAGAGCATATTGTTAGCAGAACAATGATGTTGAACCGACCCCAGTGTTAAATGATATACTTAGAGAACTCATCGTAAAACAAACGTTATAAGTCATATCATAAAATGTTATTATATACATAGTTCCTTAGACCATGAGAATGTCAAGTCACTTCACACAAGAAGATGTGCTTTGGTTCTTAGATGAATCTTCCCGTAAATGGGAAGTAGTAAAATAAGTTCTGGGTACATTGGACAGTGTGTCTAGTAACAGTGATAGTTCGAGACTGGGATTTGCTCCTTCACGATGAAGAGATATAGACTCAGGGCCCACTCGGTATAACGGTATCTATTCTCGTCTGGCCAGACACTTTGTGATTCGATCACGGAGATACCGGTGTACGTAACGAGGAATGAAGACAAACGAGCAATGAGGATAACTAATGGCTTGTGATCAAAAGGTTGTTTCACATGGGTGCCAAAACTTCTCTCCTCTAACTTTGTCATATATCGCGAAGCAAAGGGAATAATATAAGATAAACATAAAGGTTCACTCGAAGTCTTTTCGTGTATGTGTGGGAGTCAACATGGGTGTCCATGGCTCCGCTGTTGATTATTGACAAATGACTATGAGTCTTGAAAGCGTTCTAAGTCATGTCCACATAATACCGAACCTATTGGGTCACACACTTAAAGTGCAGTAATCTGTTAGAATACTAGGATGATTGAAGGTTTAGTGGAAGAAAGTAAAGAGCAAAGAATATGGCTAAGATATTTTGGAATTGTTTCAGATAACTTTAGTTCATATGAAAATTGTAATGGGAATAGTTTCGGTGATCGGTGGACATCTTAAACAATATGTTGTGTTCACCGGACATATTAACCTAAGCCCGGATTGTTCCTAAACCTATTTAGATGGCTCCGGAACATTCGTTAGAGGTCCCGGAAGGTATTGGAAGTGCTCCAGAAGTGTCCGGAATGTCCCGAAACAGTCCCGGTAGGTCCCGGAAGGTCCTGGAAGCTTCTAGAAGGTCATGGAAGGTTCCGGAAGGTTCCGGGCAGTACCACCCACTGCCCTGCGCCCCTGGCCTTGGGGGGGAAGCCACCTAGGCTGCCCTGGCCGGCCAGGTGGTGGGGGCGCACCAAAGGGGGGGGGAATCCTCCTCCATGTGGGATTTCGAAATCCCATTATGGAAGGTTTTCGGTGGGAAGGTATGGGTAGGTTTGGAAGGCTTGGGAGTCCAAGTTGGACTCCCAAACCCTCTTGGCCGGCGCCCTAGGCCCCTTGGCCACCTATATAAGGTGAGACAAAAGGGGGGGAGAGTTTATACAAGCCCCTGCGCCTCCCCCCTTGCCCTAGTTGCTAGTTGCTCCACTTTTAGACCCCGGTTTAGATTCTAATCTAGATCGGAACTCTCTAGGGTTTTCTCTCTCTAGTTTTCTCGGAGGCGTTCTTCTCTGGACGGCGGAGCGCTGCCGGATTGCTGTGCCGGACGTGTGGATACCGATGGAGAGATCATAGCTTTCATCTTGCTTCGAGGACCATCTTCTTCTCGGAGATCTGTTCGAGGGATTGTTCGTGGGAGATCTGCTTCGACTACTTCCACTACGTCCACGCCGCTTCATCAACTCTTCTTCCGCTGCAACTGTTGGTGAGCAAAAGCCTAAACCTTGTATGTGATCTATCTTGGATGATCTTGGGTTCTCGTTACGTAGGCACGAAATTTTTGAATTCTACTACGTTTCCCAACAGGAAGTGCTCCAGAAGTGTCCGGAATGTCCCGAAACGGTCCCGGTATGTCCCGGAAGCTTCTAGAAGGTCATGGAAGGTTCCGGAAGGTTCCGGGAAGTACCACCCACTACCCCACGCCCCTAGCCTTGGGGGGCAAGCCACCTAGGCTGCCTTGGCCGGCCAAGGGGTGGGGGCGCACCAAGGGGGAGGAATCCTCCTCCAGGTGGAAAGTCCTACTCTCCAATATGGCAGGTTTCCGGTGGGAAGGTTTGGGAGGTTTGGGATTTCAAGTTGGACTCCCCACCCCCCTTATTGCGCCCCAAGGGTCTCCTGGCCACCTATATAATGAGGGGAGGGGGTGGGGGCGCAGGATAACTTATCCCCAAGGTCTATGCGCCACCCTCCCTCCTCTAAACCCCGTTGCTCCACAATTAGACCCCGGTTTAGACGCTGTTCTAGATCGGAATCCGTTAGGGTTTTCTCCCTCTAGTTTTCTCGGTGGCGTTCATCTCTGGACGGCGGAGCGCTGCTGGATTGCTGCTACGGGATGTGTGGATACTAATGGAGGGGTCGTACCTTCGACCCTTCTTCGAGGAGCTTGTTCGTGGGACTTGTCCGTGGGACTAGATCGCGGGACGGTTCGAGGGATCGATATCCTCACGGTTGGGAGGTCATTGAAATTCCTAGCTGCGGGGATCTGCACCGACGGTCTTCACCAACTCTACTTCCGCTACATCGGTTGGTGAGCCATGACCTAAAACCTTGTATGCAATCTTCTTGGATGATCTTGGGTTCTTGATTCGTAGGCCGAATTTTTTTGTTTTCTACTACGTTTCCCAACAACCGATGTACTGGTGGTCCTGACAGTTGTCGTTGAACGCGGGTCAGTTAAGTCGAGGCAACGATAACGGTTGTCACGCAGGTTAATTAAAATGCTATATGGTTCTGCGGATGACTTGAGAGGCCGCAAAGGCCTATACGCACTACCTTCACGTGGGATAAGGAGTTATGGGCTCCCCTGCGTCGTAGTTTGTCCGAAAGCTCTTCAGACGTCAGCAGTACCACGGGCTGATAGCCGGGAAGCGGTCTTGTCTTGTTTGCTGTAACAGGTTGTTTTGTATTTGCTTTTGCTTCACCGACCAGTCTCGTACCGTGCAGGAGCGTGCAAGGGTGAGGGGCCTAGACCCCTTGGCGCATAGGATATAGTCCGGCGGATGGCCTCTCTGCTGAGCCTAGGATGAACTGCGATGTGTTGGATAGTCTCGGTGGGGCATTCCCTAACAAGGTGTACGCCACCCTGGAGATCCGAGCGTGTAGGCTGAACAGTAGTGCACCCCTTCAGGGAGTTTAATCTATTCGAATAGCCGTGTCCACGGTAACAGGACGCTTTATGCTGAAGCTGGATCTTACCACTACAAACTACTACTATTGAACTGTATGGTTCTGGGTCTTCTTCCTCGCAGGGAGTCGAGGAAGGGAACTCGGAGGCATTATTATTATTAATCATTACAACTTATATTATACAATGCTGCAGCAACTTGTGCTTCATTGTTACTTTATGCTTTATATGAACTGTTGGCTTATTCTCTTCTCGTGCTGCAAGACACGTCAGAAGATGCTAGTCTTTGATAGGCCTAGCTTCTTACCCTTATTCTGATTTCTATCTTGCAGTCCACTATATACAGCCTCCCCTTTCCGTTTGATACAAATGCATAAATGCTTAGTAGCGGACGTAAGACTCGCGGGTATGCTAGATACTCACCTCTGCTTTATTTCCCCCTTTTTTGTTTTGCCTGATCGGCCGCTGCAGTTCGCGTTGGAACCTTGGAGTCCAGGAGCAGGAGATCCCCGATGCCGACCACCGCAACGTGAAGATCCCCGATGCCTTCTACGACGTCGAGTTCCCCGATGACCAGGAGTAGTTTGGGGGTTCCCAGACAGGAGGCCTCGCCTTTTCGATCTGTTGTTATTTGTGCTAGCCTTCTTAAGGCAACCTTGTATTCTTGTGTCTGTACTCAGATACTTTTGCTTTCGCTAAATTTGTGCTTTCGAGCTATTGTATTCGAGCCCTCGTGGCCCCTGACTTGTATTAGAAAGCTTGTATTATTTTATTTGTAGAGTTGTGTTGTGATATCTCACCGTGAGTCCCTAATCTCGATCGTGTACCTTGCGTGTATGATTACTGTACACGGTTTGATTTTGGGGGCGTCACACAAGGCATTTGTTCAAACAACTATATTAGGGTTCTCAAACTTTTACAACTCTCAATATCATCCTGAATAAAGAGAATTGTCTTATTAGCTTATTGCGAAATTGTAAATACATTTATCAATTAGATGAGGTAGCAATCCAACAATCTAACCATTAGATTGATCTATATGCACCATCTTTTTGAAGACGACAAGCAACAATATTATAGAGGAAGGGTGAATGAGGATCACCCTCGCCTCACATATTTGAAGCTGTCAAAATTTCTACCCATTGAGTCATTAATTTTAACATTAAGAGTCCCTCCTTTCATCATAGACTCGAAGCATTTCATCCATATGTCATTGAACCCTCTCTCTTTCATGCTATGGAAAGGAAACTACCAATTTACCTTATCGTGTGCTCTTTCAAAATCTAGATTCACCACTACTTCATTTTTTTAGGATTCATACGAGATCTCCTGCAAAGATATGGCACCATCCATAATGTTTTTGATCTTTTATGGGAGCATTCTGGCAGGGAAATCAATTTACTCACATAAGGAGACACTCACGGCCATAGCTTTTGGGACGATTTTGAAGAACACGAGTAGTAGGAAAATGGGCCTATACCTTTGAATGGTGTTTGCATCTGCCCCTAGGACTTAAAGTTATCACCCCAAAGTTAATTCTACTCAAAATCTAGCTTCCCTATGTAGAAATCAGCAAACCAAGAAATAATATATGCCTTAACGAAAGGGCAATAAGATTGATGAAGTCGGTAGGAAAATAATCAATCCAACTGCCTTATTCTTTTCCATTCCATTAATAAAAAATTTAATTTCCTCCTCAAAAGCTCTATAAAGATCTCCCAATGCATGTTGTGGTATTTTCCGCCTATCATCCCACACATCACACCTTAATCTTTGATTAAACCCATCTATAGGTCCAAAAATATTTTTGCAATAACTTGTGGCACCTGCATTATATCCTACACATTGGCGTATGTCATACGAGAACAAATTATTTATCATAGAATAAAGACCAATGAATGCTAGAAGCAATTTTCTTTTGCAATTTTAGTACATTTAAGACATAATAAAGAGAGCTCAAAATTCTTTCTCTCTAATAGTAATGGCCACTAACGCTTTATATAAATTTCATTAGTTCTCGTAAAATATTCAGGTGCTTTCAGTTTTGAAAATAAATAATCAGGTACTGAGAACCCACCCGTGGTGCGATGGTCAGGATGACAGTGGTATCCCCAACCCATGAAGGATTAAATCTCAAATTTAACGCTTTGATGTTTCATTAAAAGTGAATATTCTTACAGTGGGAGTAGAAGTTTACGTCGATAGCAGGTGCCTGTAGTGATTTCGTTAAATCTTAAGACTCGTCGAATCATGATCAATTTTTCAAAAGTATTCATAAGGATAAAGTATGTGTGTGTGCGTTCATAAAAATGAATATATATACGTAGTTGCGAGCGTATGAATCTATCTTGTGTCCTAAAATAAAAACAAATAATCAAGTATTGGATAATGCAGTACGGTCGAGCAAAGTGATTTTGTATATCAGGTTAAGTCACATGTAACTTGTGAGCCGTTATTTTTTTCGTTAATCTTGATGCAGCTCTCGATCTATCGTTCTGTGTCGACTGCGTCGTCATGTGTGTGTATATCGTCGAGTCTCGTTTTTATTGGGCCGTTTGTCTTTGTCGTTGGCCCGGTATTTATTTTTGATGGCCAGCCCGTTTGTTTGTCCGCTCCGCTCAGATTATTTATTGAACTGCTAACGAAAGAACTGGTAGTTTGTTGCTTCCCTCTCATTGTCTGCGGGTTATATATGGAAAATAAACGAAGGACCTTGGGGTTGTTTGTCTGCAGGTTATTATTATTTTCAAGAAAGGATGTTTGCCTCTGTTGACCATGCTTTTTCATTTATCGTGGGTGAGTCATGAATTTTGTGACTGCAGTTTTATTTATTTATTTTTGTTTTTATGTTTTAGTTTTTTTTGCCTGAATTGTGTTTTTCCTTCTGCTTTTTGTCATGGGTTGTAGTATTTTTTTTATTGGGTACATGCACTAGAGAAAATGTTTTTTGTATAAAAAAATATCTCACTCTAGTTGCAATTGCATGTTGACTTACAACTGCATATATCATAATTGGATTATAACTTTATGACATCTAGAGTTGTTGGTCAATTGCATGTTTATCATTTCAATTTGATGAGAATTAGCTATGTCACATCTAAGCCTCTCGCCACATAATTAAATATTGTATTTTTCTTGTGAATTGTGATCGCACCGCTGGCGCATGGGTTCTATCCATTGTTTTCACTAGGGTGCGGCCATTTATTTTGTATCTTCCTTTGGACTGGTCTTTTTATGTATTTGTTCCTCATCTTTTGAGAGGAGAAGAGCCTCGTTTTTTCAGTTTTGTTGTTCAGTGGGTTGCGAGTAGAACTAAAAAGCGGAGGTGTGCATTTTTGTTTCTTTAACTCTTTTTTACCGATCGTCACTCTCTCTAGTTGCAAGTCGACCACCGACTCGCAACTGGGGGGTGACTTTTCATTTTTTTCACCCTAGTTGCAAGTCGACCACCGACTCACAACTGGGGGTGATTTTTCATTTTTTTCACCCTAGTTGCAAGTCGACAACCAACTCACAACTGGGGATTGATTTTCATTCCACTTCAGTTGCAATTCGACCACCGACTCGCAGCTGGGCGGTGACTTTTTCATTTTTCCACCCTTGTTGCAAGCCGAACAATGAGTCGCAACTGTGGGGTGACTTTTCATTTTCCAACCTAGTTGCAAGTCGACCACCGACTCGCAACTGAGGGTTGATTTTTCATTTCCACTCTAGTTGCAAGTCGACCACCGACTCGCAACTCTGGGTTAATTTTTCATTTCCCACTCCAGTTGCAAGTCAACCGTCGAGTCACAATTGAGCGGTGACTTTTTCATTTTCCCGCCCTTGTTGCATGCCGAACAACGAGTCGCAACTGGGGGGGTGAATTTTCATTTCCCACTCCAGTTGCAAGTCAGCCATCGAGTCACAATTGAGCGGTGACTTTTTCATTTCCCCGCCCTTGTTGCATGCCGAACAACGAGTCGCAACTGGGGGTGAATTTTCATTTTCCACCCTACATGCAAGTCGACCACCAAATTGCAATTGGGGGTCGATTTTTCATTTATTTTTTCACCCTAGTTGCAAGTTGACAACCGAGTCGCAACTAGGGATTGATTTTTTATTTTCACTCTAGTTGCAAGTCAACCACCACAACTGGGCGGTGAATTTTTCATTTTTCCAACATTGTTGCAAGCTGAACAACGAGTCATAACTGGGAGGTGACTTTTCATTTTTCACCTTAGTTGCAATTCGACCACCGACTCGCAACTGGGAGTTGATTTTTCATTTCCACTCCAGTTGCAAGTCAACCATCGAGTCGCAACTGGTCGGTGACTTTTTCATTTCCACTCCAGTTGCAAGTCGACCACTGACTCGCAAGTGGGGGTTGATTTTTCATTTTGCACTTCAGTTGCAAGTCAACCACCGACTCGCAACCGGGTCTGGTTTTTTCTCTCAGTTGCAAGTCCACTAATGAGTCGTAACTGGATCTGTTTTTTTTCAGTTGCAAGCCCACCAACGAGTCGCTAATGGTTCCGAATTTTTTCCTCAGCTGCAAGTCCATCAACCAGTCGCAACTGGGTTCGATTTTTTTCTCAGTTGCAAGTCCAACAACGAGTCGTAATTGGATTCGACTTTTTTTCTCAGTTGCAAGTCCAACAACGAATAGCAACTAGGTTCGATTTTTTTCTCAGTTGCAAGTCCACGAGCGAGTCGCAACTGGGTTCAATTTCTTTCTCAGTTGCAAGTCCACCAATGAGTCGCAACTGGGTCCGACTTTTTTTCTTAGTTTCAAGTCCATCAACGAATCACAACTAGGTTCAATTTTTTCCTCGGTTGCAAGTCCACGAGCGAGTCGCGACTGGGTTCGATTTTTTTCTCAGTTGCAAGTCCACCAACGAGTCGCAACTGGGTCCAACTTTTTTTCTCAGTTGCAAGTCCACCAACGAATCGCAACTAGGTTCAATTTTTTCCTTAGTTGCAAGTCCACGAGCGAGTCACAACTGGATTTGATTATTTTTTCAGTTGCAAGTCCGCCAACGAGTCGCAACTGGGTCCGACTTTTTTTGAAAAGTTTTAAAAATATATTCATATGCTTGAAGATTTTTAATATGTATTTCGTTTTTTAATAATATAAACTAAAAATATTCATATGTATACCCAAAATTTAAAATCTTTATTATAAATATATATATATTAACATGTTAATAATGTATTTTAAAATTAAATATGCAGAAAATATCTTTGATGTATTCCAAAAATTTACATTTCGCACGAATTAAAAAAAACAAAGAAAACCAACAAAGAAAAACATAGAAAACCGAAGAAAGAGAAAAAAGGGAAAAGGAAAAAAAGCTTGGCTACAACAATGAAAAAACAAAAAAAAACAAAAAACAAAGGGGTTGACATCAGCGCATGTGAGTTAGTCACATGCGCATGTTCCCTAGTCACTCTCTTTGTATATATGTTTGGAAACATGACTAAGCTATCTGAGTTTGTTTGTTCATGCATACCATGCATTTTTAAGAGCAGTTATGTGCACCGCTTGGCCACGGCTACTTAGAATATTTGCATGCCTCCCACCGCCGCCACATCCACATGAAAGCATGTCAAACCATACACGTAAACAACTAAACAAATTAACAAAGTGAGACCGGGAACATCCACATGAAATCATATCAAAGCCATACACGTAAACACCTAAACAAATTAACAAAGTGAGACCGGAGCAGAAATTTTAGCTCTTGTCCTGTACATTTCGCGATCCATATCCAAGCCATGTGCACCATACCCGGGAGCCAGCTCGCCTGGAGCCTGGGACGCGAGGGCGTCACGTGCTTACCCGATTCCCGAGACGTCAATTCATGGGGCCGTCGCCACGCCACGGCATCACCCGGCCGCCGGCCGGTCCGGTGGTTGCCACTGAATTCTCCTCGGATACTCTGACCGCGCGTATAAATAGCTCGCCGGTGCAACCATTCGCTCGTCATAGATCGTCTGCTCATAATCAGTTACTCCATGAATAAAAGCTTTGATGGCCGGAAGCTTCTCTCCGCAGAACCGGACATGGAGCACGAGGACGACGGACATGGAGGTGGCGGCGGAGGCGGTGATGCCCGTCCAGACCTTGCGGGGCGTTCGCAGCAGGAAGAGATCAGCGACTCCGAATCAGGCTCTGAGTCGCTCGAGATCTCCGACCTCAAGAAGCGCATGTGGAAGGACCAGATGCTGCTCACGAGGCTCGAGGGCCGCGCCGGCATCAGGGGCGTGGCGGCGCCGGCTGGTGCGGGCTCGGGCACCCTCGGCCACGGCCAGGAGGAGGAGCCTCCGGACGTGCGGTGCCGCCGCAAGGCCATGCTGCGC
This sequence comes from Bromus sterilis, assembly GCA_950022295.1. Taxonomy (NCBI): domain Eukaryota; kingdom Viridiplantae; phylum Streptophyta; class Magnoliopsida; order Poales; family Poaceae; genus Bromus; species Bromus sterilis. The sequence goes on from OX465596.1 coordinate 397,190,336, forward strand.
GCGCAGGACGGCGTCCTCCGCCACATGCTCAGGATGATGGAGGCCTGCAACGCGCGCGGGTTCGTGTACGGCGTCATCGACGAGGCCGGCGAGCCCATGTCCGGCTCCTCCGACAGCCTCCGCGGCTGGTGGAAGGAGAACGTGAGCTTCGACCGCTCCGGCCCGATGGGTCTGGTCGGGCCCATGGGGGAGAGCCCCGTCGGCCTGGCCTCCTGCCTCCACCGCCTCCAGGACATCCAGGACAGCACGCTCGGCTCCGTGCTCTCCGCGCTCATCCAGCACTGCGAGCCGCCGCAGCGGAGCTTCCCGCTGGAGCGCGGGCTGGCGCCGCCGTGGTGGCCGACGGGGCAGGAGCCGTGGTGGGGCGCGCAGGGCGAGATGCAGGCGCACCATGGCGTGCCGCCGTACCGGAAGCCGCACGACCTGAAGAAGGCGTGGAAGATCTCGCTGCTGAGCGCGGTGATCAAGCACATGAGCCCGCGCTTCGACCAGATGCGCAAGCTCGTGTGGCAGTCCAAGCGGCTGCAGCAGAAGATGAGCGCCAAGGAGTCCGAGACCTGGTCCAAGGTGCTTCGCCAGGAGGAGGCGCTGAGCAGCCGGCTCAAGAGCTCGCTGCGGATCACGCCGTTTGATCAGGAGGAGGAGGAGGAGGTGGAGACGAAGAAGGTTGAGGAGGAGGAGGAAAGGGACAACAATGGCCTGGAGAGCGTTGTGCAGGACAAACGCAAGCGCGAGATCTCTCGCAGCGGCAGCTCCGCCTCCGGTGGGAAGTGCGCCCGGCCGACGAGCGGGAGCGGGAGCGGGTCGTCGGAGCTGACCGTGATGCTGCCCGAACAGCTCGCTGCTGCGATCACGGAAGAGAGCCGTAGCCCGATCGACGAGCTCATGAAGCTGTACTTCAGCTGCGTGCAGGGGGACGAGAGCTACGGCGACCGGGACAAGGACGATGATCTGCCGCTGATACCTCCCGTGTTGCTCGGCGGCATGGATGAGATGGCGCAGGATGTGCTGTTCGATATCATCGGGAGCTGCCCCGAGGTAGATGACGTGTTGCGCTTCATGGGAGAGTGACTTTGCAACACAACGCAGTAGCTTAGTCCCATGTAATGCACGGCTATTAGAGCATCTAGAACTGAATTTAGTTCATCCGACGCGGTCAGTTGCGTTCTTAGACTTTGCCGATTGGTTTCCCATTTATCTATCATTTCGAACAACCAAATTTTACGTCTTGAAATCTACTACGCAAAAAGGTTCGTGCATTGCAACAGGAATATTAAATTTTTATGAGAACTATATTTCTAAGTACAACGCATGTGCACATGGGTCGAGGATGATATATGAACATTTTAGGAAAAAAACACTTTTCCTTTCAATTTTAATATTAAGCACATGTGCATATGTACTACAATATAATTGATTTGTTCATCAAAAGATCTAGCCGCATAGCATAATTAAATTGGAAGCCGCCTCTCTTTTTTATTGTCATCACATTCATAACCGATATTACATCTTTTTTATTGAGCCTTTATCTCTTTTTTTATTATGACAACCAACTGATATTGATATTTAGCCCACACAATATTTTATTGAGCCATTATATTTCTCTTTTATGGTCACATTCAATCAACATTTAGCGCACATATTTTTTTATCAGGCCTTTGTATCTCTTTTTTATTGTCATAACCAACCATTGTAATAATATGAGTGACTAATTCCCTTTGTTTTCCCTACTGGTTTCTTTATTTTACTAGATGATGCCCCGCACGTTGTTGCGGAACTTTTTCGCAAAATATTTCAGTGAAAATATTTGGTTAAATGAAGCATGTATATTTGAAACAATTCATTTTAAACTAATATATGGATTTAATATAAATATCATAATAAAATAAAAATTCCCATGCATGCATGTTGCATGTGGGTTTTTATTATGCATAGTGGCATATTGAGGTGGGTCTTTCTCATGTTGTTGGATGATGAGGTGACATGCTTGCATGTTGAGATAAATATGTTAATGGAGGATGTGTGGCATGCATGATGAGGTGGAGTGTGTGCATGTTGAGACAATTGGAAGTAGTGGGGAACAACTTCTTAAGAATGTAAGATGTAAGATGTAAGATGTAAGATTAGAGGCTATTTTCTTTTTTTAGGAATTTAGATGGCTTGCTTATTTTCAGATGACCCTACATAAACTTGTACGTAAAAGTTCATGTAAAATAATGATGTGAATAAAGGCGAGCCTTGCTTTTAAGCACAAACAAAAGAAGCAGCCCGGGCTGAGGCCCAATGTAGCAATAGAAAGAAAAAAACAGCACAAATATAGAAGCAGCCTGGGCTGAGGCCAAATGTAGCAACAGAAAAAGAACAAAGCGCTGCAAGCGTCACATTGCCGAGAAGCAGCCTGGGTCGAGGCCCAATGTAGCAACAGAAAAAACGAAGCGTTTTATCAGTTAAAATAGAATTGCAGGTTGATTTTCTACAAAGGGAGGGGCTTTTTAGCAGAAATGCAAAAGACGGATTAAGAAAGCCACATCTCTTTATTATTAGGTAAAGATAAAGCAATGCAAATCCATGCACATCAATCATATAGAATAATAATTTACCAAATCAAGATGAAGCAAATAAACAATAATTTAACAATTTATTACATGTTGAAATAAAATTAGTAATTCATACATACATAAACCGATACTCTAAAATTGATGTACTACCTCCGTCACGGTCGATAGGGCGCACACGTATCTCTAGATCACCAATTTAACCAACATAAAACAAGATATATATTATAAAAAACATATCATCATAAACTTCAGATGTTATATTTTCAATTGCTATAATTTTTATAACATATATCTTGTGTTATGTTACTTAAATTAGCAACCTAGGAATATGTGTGCACCCTATAAAGTGTGATGGAGGTAGTATCTAACACTAAAATACATCTAAATACATTCATTTCAAGACAAGTAATATGGATCGGAGGGAGTACATGAATGAACCAGTCTTCTTTGTTACGATTGTTGATATTCTTCGTCATGCTCAACATCCATTTCTTGTTGTTATTCAATAAGTTAGTGTTTTGGAACATGATCCCCGATTCCTCCGCCACTCGCGTTATCCTCAACTTCTCTTTTGAATATGTAATTCTTGAAATTTGGTTTCCTTTTCAAACTCTTATTTCATCCATACTTTATGCATGTCCTTTTCTATTTTTTTCTTTGCAATTTATTTTTTGCATATTGAAAAATATCATGGACATCTCCTCTTTCTTCTCTTCTTTGGCGGTAAATATGATCGTCCTTGTGGCAGACAATTTGGTTGCCGCACCTGCACAAGAAATATGGTCTTTCTTCCACTTGTTTCTCATCATTTGTCAATTTCTCTTTGGCATTGTGGGTCGTATGTCCGCCACTACATATTCCTTTTCCTCATCATCCAATCCAATAGATTGAATGGAGCATGATCCCTCATTTTTTCAACTTTTTTTTGCCACTTTTGATGTCCTTGAGAATGGTTTCCCACTTTAGCTTCCCATTATAGCAACCAACAATGGGGCAAGGTAAATGTTTTCTTCTCGGTTTGTTGATACAAACCTGTTGCTATACCGACATGGCTTTGGACACCTATGCCACTTTGGTTACGACCACCCACTTATGCGAAGTAGCCAACAAACTTGCCTGCATCCTCTTGAATGTCAGGGAACCTATGTTGAAGAGAGCCTAGCTACATTGCGGTTAGTATGGGTTGGGTGTGGAAGTGCATAATACTTTTGTGTACGGTAGTGTTTGTGAATTCTATCTCGATATTTGAATTCCTTTTGCTCGATTCTACATACTGGATCCATACTATTGACCAATCAAGCCTTCATCAACAATGTATCTTCAACTTGTGTGTGAATGCTAGACCTCTTGGTTTAACTGCCTTTTTCTTTTTGATTTTTGATGCTTGTCCAACATCAAACATAGAAAAATTGGTATCCCCTAGGTAAAAATTCATAGGCTCTTTGTCGGATATCGGAAGCCACATCATAAACATGAGGAAAAATAATATTGCAGCAAAAGTTGTCGCTAAAGCCAAGCCAAGTGATGCAACAAGAAGCTGGTAAATTCGGTTGCGGGGATAAAATAGGTAGCCCATCAAGACTTCAACCAAATGAACTAGTCGGGCGCAAAGAGCGGCCTTCACTTGGTCCAGTAAAACTCCAAATGAGCTTGAGGGCTATTGACGGTGCATACATAGTACCAAGGTGGCTCAATTATTTGGAAGCCAACCTTTGGGACCAGCGGGCTACAAGATGCTCGAGGACCCTTGGCCCATAGAAGAGTTCTTCCAAAATTATCATTAGTTTGGGGCGCTACTTCCAGCTGAAGTCGTAGCCTAGGTCGGTTAGAAAACAGTGTAATCCTAGGCCTCAATCCCTTTTATAAGGCGAGTCCCAGGGTAGCTCCAGGCACCCAACAATCTCAAACATAGTCTCGATAGTTCTCATCATATCCATTGTAATCCCCCCACCCACTTATATAGGTGACGTCCCATATCGGCAAAATAAAACAAAATGTAGGGTATTGCCTTCAAAATGATACTTGGAAAATACATTGTTCCATACTAGAGGATTCAGGTCCATAACCAGGAGTTATAGTGACCAAACCTAGGTAAAGACTTCATGTGTGATCTTTTTATATAATTCCGGTCTTATGCACCATCCTATGGGGATTGTTGTTGATTTTCTGTCCCGACACCCCCTAGCGCACACGTGAGAGCACCACCGCACACAAAACAAAGAACGTCGCATAGACATCAAGAAAAATTGAATCCCTTGCAGCACCTCCGTCGTGGCGATGCCGCTAAAAACAAAGTCAAAGCCCGTTTCTACTCTGCCATCGCATCGCCTCATCGTTGATCGATCAGAGACAATCGATGCGCATTAAGAAATTGTTGTTTTTCCAATAATTTTTAACGAGCAAACTAAGACCATGGTATACCAAGAGAGCAAAAAGGATTTGGTCGACAAGCGTACCAGAAAGCTTGAAGCAATGTGCCATGAAAAATAAAGAAGTCGTCTTATAGCATGTGTGGATGATTGGTCTTCCCGAATTCTTTGAGTTAGGTCTTTGGACTCTACAATGAATTGGGTAACACAATCGAATCACCAAAAGATGGAAGGTGAGGATGACAACAGAGCGAACAGAAAGGAAGAGACGAATACATTATGAGAAGTGAGATGAGTGGGAGGGGGGTTGAAGACGTGTAGTATAACCAACGACCCACGATGTCGTTCGCGTGGTTGGTGTTAGGAGCGAAAGATTGATGATGTTTAAAAGAATGATACGATAGGTCTGACAATTAATGACGCGTCACGATGAAATCATTCATAGTGATTGTCAGTTCTATAAGTTTTTTCTTTTATGTTTAAGTTGTATAATGTTATCGAAGGCTTTATGATGGGCAATTTCAGCCTGTTATGTCGGTTCGGTATTTTAAAGATGCTCATAAAACTAAGACATACGTGTATATATTTGTAGGGTTAATGTATGTAAGTACTGTGTTTAAAAAATAGTTTTACTACTATAAGATTATGGTTTTGTTGACACCGGTTTTTGGCACCACAATAAACCTATATAAGATGACCTCAAATGAAGAAGTCCTCTACATGAAAAAGTTTGGTATCATCGATATGAACATTTTTTTAGTTCGAGCCATCGTCATCCGATTCCATCTTGGAGGCCGAAACTATGTTGAAGGCGATAAGATCCTAGCATTCAAAGTACTATTTTGCCAATTAGGCCTTCAAGAAATCATCAAATGGAAAAATGTTCTACATGGAGCGGCTTCGGCTCGTCGAACCGGTTGATTTTGATATTTGAAACGTCCAAATCCGAGTTCGTATGAATAAGTTACGGCCGAAACCGTGTGCTGCTGTAAAGCAAGTCAGAGAGCCTCCGAGGAAAGTTCGGACATCCGACGGATATCGGAAGTCCGACATTTTTTGACGGGAAAGGTCAGTAGGCTCCGATTTTTGGACCGGAAATCCGACGGGAATCGGACGTCCGACAGGACGGACGTCCGAATGACGACGGACGTCCGATTTTGGCGACGGAATTCGGGAAGACTTTCCAGATTCGCGTTTTTCTCCGACCTGAGTTAGAAATCAGCTCAAGACCCTTTTAAGATGGCTCCGAATCAAAAAACATTCAACATCAAGTTCTTGGAAATTGCGAGGGCTACAACTTTGATGTTTTGAGTTTTTTCATCCGAGGTCGTTTACAGCTCCAAAACTACCGAAAACCGAACTGCTGTCCCAGGCCCACTTGTAATCCGAGTTCGGTTATGTTTGGAAAGATTTGGACGGGATTTGAAGTCCTTTTCTTGCACGGAAAGTCCAGCCTCCTCATATATAGATGAGGTGACGGCCGATTGAAAGAACACACAATCGCAAAACACAACAAACCCTACCTTTACATCTAATCTACCTTGTTCTTTCTTCTCGTTCTTCGTCTACTCTTGTTCTTGCAGGAAGACGAATCACGGATCTCCAGAGGCATCCAAGACGACCTAGGGCAGCCAATCGTCGCCGAGTTCTCTGACGCGGTCCCTCCCGAGGGTTTGGGGCGTCTGGTTCAAAAAGAGCCAACCGGATTGTCTTGCGTATCGCGCTTCCGGTTGGCCTCCCACGGTGTGAGCTGCGGAGTATCTCCCTCGGCGCCGCGGGTACACGTGACGTGTTCGTGTAGGGCGCAATTCAGCGTCAACATACTTTTTGGCGACTCCGCTGGGGAAAAGTTTCAAGAAATCATCATCAACCATGTCCAAGTCAGCAGAGATTAACGCCGATAGCATCATCAGGCCCAGTCTTGATGAACTATCGGAGGAACATCGTCAAGCATATGAAGCCATCAAGAAGCAGCGCCAGGAGAAGCGCATGGAGGCTTATGAGGCGCTCATGAAGCAGCGCGAGGAGGAGGATTTGCAAGTCTTTCTTGCGAATTTCGACTAGACTCGCCAAGGCAACATCACTCCGGTAGGAGATATCAAGCTCCCTCCTCTCGATGGCAACATAGATGAAATCACTGTGAGTAAAGTTTTTTCTAAAGATCAACTTGTTGTGATTGAGAGTTTGGTTAGCAAGGGCAATGATATGATGTATAATGCGTTCTTAGCAAATAGCAGCGCACAAAAAAATATACCCCCATCATCTAGTGGTGCTGTTGTTAGCCAAGAAAAAATTAATCCAACTTTGCCTATTTCATCGGCGCCTCCTATGCAACAATATTATAATATACCGATGAATTCTTATCCTAGCCAAACCAATCAACTTGTGACTGCACCTACCTACCCTAACCCTATTTCAAGTGCAACCGATTCGGTGCCAACGCCGAATTACTTTGCAACATCACCTATAGGGGCAGGCACGTTTTGTCTCCCGCCGAACTATAGTTCGACGCCCATAGCACAAGTTGCACCAATAGCTAGTACTCAAGTTGCTCCTATACCACAAGCATCGACACCTACCACAGATCCTATTTTAGTCAAGCTAAGGGAGGATTTGCATAAGATGTTTCAAGATACTTTCGGAAGCGAGCCGAAAGTAAAAAAAAGTGTGTATCAAAAGCCTTATCCCGCACACTTTGATGCAGTGTTATACCCTCAAGGTTATAAGGTTCCTGATTTTGTTAAATTTAGTGGAGAGGGCACAAAAACAACTCGGGAGCATGTTAGTCAGTACTTAGCACGGTTGGGTGAGGCCGGTTCCATAGAAGAATTGAAAGTGCGTCTATTTCCCCTATCTTTAACCGGCACCGCTTTTTCTTGGTTTGCTGCTTTGCCACATGTCTCTATTCTTTTGTGGTCATAATTAGAACAGAAATTTCATGATCATTTTTATAGTGGCGACAATAAGCTTAAGTTGTCACATCTTACATCGGTTAGGAAAAAACATGATGAATCGGTCACCGATTATGTCAAAAGATTTAGAGATATAAAAACCCGATGCTATAGCCTAGTGATAACTGAAAGAGATTTGGCAGATTTGGTTCTTAATGGTTTGAAACCCCACATCAAAGAGAGGCTAGAAAGTTATGAGTTTTTAAATATTAACCAAGTCTTGCAGAAAGCTTTGGCCCAAGAGAGCCGAAGTAAAGAGATTCACAGATCAACAACCGATCGTCCTAGAGTGCATATGGTTGATTACAATGATGATAATTCAGATGATGAGGTTGATGTCTATACCGCTGAGTTTGTTTGGTCATCAAAGGCCAAAGCTTACTCGTGCAATGCTCTTAAGCCGATTCGCAAGAATCGTGATGAGGAGATGAAGTTTACTTTTGACATAGCCAAGTGTGATAGGATATTTGATGCTTTGTTACGATATAAAATGATTATAATATCTCACACTTTACCGCCGTTTGAAGAGCTAAAACGACGTGCTTATTGAAAATATCACAATTCTTTCTCACATGCTACTAACGATTGCAATGTTTTCTGGAGACATATACAATCGACCATTAATGAAGGACGATTGAGTTTTTCTGAGATGCAGGTTGACAAGCAACCCTTCCCGATGAACACCATAGACTTGAAAGTAAAAAAGGTGTTGATTCGGCATGATATAGCCGAGTTAGCCAACAAGAATAACGTGGTTATTGGTGAGTCCAGAAAGGAAAATGAGGACAACAAGAACTCGGGGAGACAGGTTGTGCTTGACAAGCAACCCGATGGCAAGGAAGTAATAAAGATCACCATAAAAAATCCTACGCTCGGGGGGCAACCACAAGTGCAAGAGGATGCTCATGATAAATTTGTCAAACCCAAGAATTCAGAAGTTGGCAAGGGGAAAAGGAATGAAGCTAGGCGCAAGCGAATCAAGCCAACTTTTGATATGTTGCTATCCAAGTATGCCAATCAAGTGGTCGGTTCTAGCTCTAATCGGCCATCAACTTCAAAGCGTTCAAGATCACCTCCGCAAGAAAGTCGACGCTATGCAAGGCCATATGGGTCATCACCACCCCTCTATGCGCCATATTACATGGGAGGCTTCAACGGTGGTTGGGGTCAGCCGCCAATGGGCCCTTATGATTTTTATATGGGGTGGGCAGCACCTAATAGGCTCACTCGTGGGAGGTTTTCGTATTCTTCAAAAGGCCATTTTAATCAAGGTAATAGTCAGCCATCGCAAGGTTTTCCGAGCAAAGTCAATAAAAAAGTGTGGCGTGTTAAGTCACATGGTGCGGAAATTTCAGAATCAGACAAGCGGAAGGAGATCCAAGGGCCGATTGTTGATAATCTGGCTAATTCAAATGATGACATTGTTGTTGCTCAACAGGATTTCATGGCAAATGATCATGAGGCTAGCACAAGCGCGGCCAAGTACAGGGATCCAAAATATGCTCAACCTAAGTGGTGTCCTCCCAGTTTAACTAAGACCATGAAGAGGAGATTGCAACGTATGAGGAACCATGAGAAGGTGGAGAACGAAAAGGAGAAGCAAAAGGACGAATTAATTAATGGAATTCGGCCCATGGTACCTGCAAAACAAATATGGAGGCCTAAACAAAAGGAAAACACAAGTGCTTCTACGTTAACTGCAATAACACCTACACCACCAAATAAGGATGATGTTGTCCCTATTACATCGTCCATGCCACTTGTTACGTCTTCTTCAACCGAAGAGACTTTAAGTCCAGTATACACCTTAGGAGATGAAGATGATATGGAGGATTATGAATCTGCGCCGGCTCGGGAAGGTATGGATATTAATATGGTGTATTACTTACCTGCCGAATTTCGTGATGTAGATGAACAAGGAGATGTGGCTCAGCTAGATTTTGGTCCCAAAAATGCTATATTTGAGAAGCCAAAGGATCCGGTGAAACATTTAAAGACGTTATACCTTAAAGGTCACATTAATGGGTCACCGGTTGCAAAGATACTAGTTGATGGTGGTGCTGTGATAAATCTTATGCCCTACACGGTCTTCAAAAGGCTGGAATTACATGATGATGCATTGATGAAGACCAACATGGTGCTTAATGGATTTGAGGGTAAAGAAAAGACAGAGGCCAAAGGCGTAATGTGTATGGAACTCACTGTGGGAAGCAAGACTTTGGCCACCACATTCTTCGTCGCCGAAGTGCAAGGTAACTATAATGTCATATTAGGCCGTGATTGGGTTCATGCTAATCAATGTGTGCCGTCCACCATGCACCAATTCTTGATACAATGGGTTGAAGACGAAGTGGAAGTTATTCATGCAGACAACTCGGCTTGTGTTGCTTTGGCCGATGCGTCTATAGATTGGAATCATCCGGATGTTACTTTCTTATCAGGACGTGATCTATCGGAGTTTGATTTCCTTAGTGCTACAAGGAACGGATTGATACCTATCTCTCTAAAACCGATTGGTGGTAATCGGCTTCAGAGTACATACTCGTCATCCTAAGCATGCACATGGCCGATAAGTAATTATCGCCCTTAGAAAACATATGGCCGATGGAGTGTTGACATCGTCCTTAGAACAAACATGGGCAAGTTATTTTTCGGCACGCAAGTTTTGCCGAAAAACAGGGGGGCATGTGTTGACACCGGTTTTTGGCACCACAATAAACCTATATAAGATGACCTCAAATGAAGAAGTCCTCTACATGAAAAAGTTTGGTATCATCGATATGAACATTTTTGTAGTTTGAGCCATCGTCATCCGATTCCATCTTGGAGGCCGAAACTATGTTGAAGGCGATAAGATCCTGGCATTCAAAGTACTATTTTGCCAATTAGGCCTTCAAAAAATCATCAAATGGAAAAATGTTCTACATGGAACGGCTTCGGCTCGTCGAACCGGTCGATTTTGATATTTGAAACGTCCAAATCCGAGTTCGTATGAATAAGTTACGGCCGAAACCGTGTGCTGCTGTAAAGCAAGTCAAAGAGCCTCCGAGGAAATTTCGGACGTCCGACGGATATCGGAAGTCCGACATTTTTTGACGGGAAAGGTCAGTAGGGCTCCGATTTTTGGACCGGAAATCCGACGGGAATCGGACGTCCGAATGACGACGTACGTCCGATTTTGGCGACGGAATTCGGGAAGACTTTCCAGATTCGCGTTTTTCTCTGACCTGAGTTAGGAATCAGCTCAAAACCCTTTCAAGATGGCTCCGAATCAAAAAACGTTCAACATGAAAGTTATTGGAAATTTCGAGGGCTACAACTTTGCTGTTTTGAGTTTTTTCATCCGAGGTCGTTTACAACTCCAAAATTATCGAAAACCGAACTGATGTCCCAGGCCCACTTGTAATCCGAGTTCGGTTATGTTTGGAAAGATTTGGACGGGATTTGAAGTTCTTTTCTTGCACGGAAAGTACAGCCTCCTCATATATAGATGAGGTGACGGCCGATTGAAAGAACACACAATCGCAAAACACAACAAACCCTACCTTTACATCTAATCTACCGTGTTCTTTCTTCTCGTTCTTCGTCAACTCTTGTTCTTGCAGGAAGACGAATCACGGAGCTCCAGAGGCGTTCAGGACGACCTAGGGCAGCCAATCGTCGCCGAGTTCTCTGACGGGGTCCCTCCCGAGGGCTTGGGGCGTCTGGTTCAAAAAGAGACAACCGGATTGTCTTGCATATCGCGCTTCCGGTTGGCCTCCCACGGTGCGAGCTGCGGAGTATCTTCCTCGACGCCGCGGGTACACGTGACGTGTTCGTGTAGGGCGCAATTCAGCGTCAACAAGTTTCTTTTTTCATTCCATGATGTAGTGCGCGCTCACTTAGCTAGTTTTTTTCTCTTTCAAAAATAAACAAAGAGAACATGTGCTCCCGAGCCAACATCACGTTCGATCCAGTAGCGTTCGACCGCAACCCGACTAGACCAGATCTCGCCCGCATCGCCCAGCTCTCCCTTTTCTCAACGGCGACTTGCCAACAAACTGACCAGAAAAATGCCAATTTCTGTTCCAGGTTCGCCGCGACGAGTGCTGTGGGCAGCTCTGCTCCTCGCTCCGCTCGCCGCTGTGCTCTACCAGTTCCCGATCCAAATCCCAACGGTCCGCGCCCCGGATCCAAAGGCCGTTACTACCACCGCCGCCATGGACGCCGGCTCCGAGCTGGACCTCGAGTTCGACATGCCCGGCGTCCTGCGCGTGCACAAGAGCGGCCGCGTCGAGCGCTTCGACGGCACCGAGACCGTCCCGCCGTCCCCCTCCGGGGACCCCGCCAACGGCGTCGCCTCCAAGGACGTCGTCCTTGACCCCGCGGCCAACATCCGCGCGCGCCTCTACCTCCCCTCCGCCGTCGCCGCGGAGCCCGGCAAGAAGTTCCCCGTCGTCGTCTTCTTCCACGGCGGCGCGTTCTTCGTCCACACCGCCGCCTCCCCGCTCTACCACAGGTACGCCGCCTCGCTCGCCGCCGCGGTCCCCGCCGTCGTCGTCTCGGTCGACTACCGCCTCGCCCCGGAGCACCCCGTCCCGGCCGCGTACGACGACGCCTTGGCGGCCCTCAAGGCGGTCGTCGGCGCGTGCCGCCCGGACGGCGCCGAGCCCTGGCTCGCCGCGCACGGCGACGCCTCCCGCATCGTCCTCGCCGGCGACAGCGCCGGCGCCAACATGGCGCACGCCACGGCGATACGGCTGCGGAAGGAGCGCATCGACGGATACGGCGACAAGATCAGCGGCGTGGCGCTGCTGCACCCCTACTTCTGGGGGAAAGAGCCTGTGGGCGGGGAGCCCACCGACGCGGGCTACCGCGGCAGCTTCGAGCGCACGTGGGAGGTCATCTGCGGCGGCAAGTTCGGGCCCGACCACCATTACATCAACCCGGCGGCGTCGCCGGAGGAGTGGAGGCAGCTCGGGAGCGGCCGCGTGCTGGTCACCACGGCGGAGCTCTGCTGGTTCGTGGAGAGGGCGCGCGCCTACGCGGAGGGGATCAAGGCGTGCGGGTGGGACGGCGAGCTCGAGTTCCACGAGACCAAGGGCGAGGCGCATGTCTACTTCCTGCCCAAGTACGACTCCGACATTGCCGTCAAGGAGCTCGCCCTGGTGGCAGATTTCGTCAGGCGATGTTGAGTTCGCTTCGCTCGATCGTGCGCGATAAAGGAATATATAATTTGTGATCTAATCATGTGTTTTCTATTCTGAATTTCTGACATTCATCACAAATATTTTGCATCCTTTTTTGATTCGTATTTGAGTACATCGTCTGATTACAAATACTCCATCAGCGTCAAAATTCATAGGCTCTTGATCGAACAACTTGTAGGCATGATCGACGCGGGCCGTGTCCTCTTCATATCGCCCCCTTTCAAGCTCTAACGAGTGGTTCAACGTCTTCGTGCCATAGCCGCCCTCCGAAAAGATTTCTGGGATGATCCCGATCCACTGCCCCATCGGAAAATGGTTCGATTGTGCTATAAATTGAGTTTTTCCAGCGGGCAGAGACAGACTTGAACCGGTGGGGTAGCAAGACCGCTTAAGTTCATGTCGTCGCCTTTGATCTTCTCATGGAGTTTTTTACCGCTTCACGCTCGCGTTGCTTTTGGTGGCGGAGACTTTGAGCGATGTTTTTCGCCTTGCAACTGACGACCATGCTTGTAACCCCGATGAATTTGGCCGAGGTATCATCCCTACCGATAGTGGGGGGTGGGGGATGGAGACGACATCTACAATGGTGGGCGTGGACGATGGAGCATACGGGAAGCAAGAGTGGAGGTGAGCAGCAGAGGAATTGAAGGATGAACGCGGAAAGAGTGTGATCGATCAAGTCGTCCGGTCTATTTCGTACGAAATTTGAGTGGATGCCGCGTATCCGAGCCAACGTGTCGTACGCGTTCAAGTTTTTCTATAACCGCCACACATATGAATTGAATTCAAACGTACTCAGGGAGTACCATTCAACCCGGGTGTTTGGACCGGCTTTGATGCTTTCGGTTGAGTGGCAAAAGAATAGTACGAACAACGTTCGAACTGATCACCCAAACATTTAAAGCAGGTTTAGGACCTCCGATTGTTGTAGATGCTTTTTGGGAGCTCTCGCCTGCATTTAAGTTCAGAAACTGATACAGTAATACATACTCCCAGAGATAGATAGATGGACAGTGAGACACTCCAGACTCCCAAAGGGATTGCAGTTTAGGCCGATGGGAGAGAACACGTTCGTCGCAGAGTTTATGAAAAAAGGGACTATGATCGCGTCAAGGAGGGTTCTCCATGGCACATTAGTAAACATGCTGTCATCCTGGCAGAATTCCAATCGCATATGAGATCCTCGGAACTGAAGTTTGACAAGCTGCAGATTTGGGCGAGGGTCGTCAATTTACCATATAATCTGAGGAACGAGACATGGGGTCTAGCTATTGCGCGGCAGATTGATAATCAAGCAAGTATGGTTCAGATTGATTCGGTTGGTGGTTTTCTGCGAGCCCGGGTCACTCTGGATGTCAATAAACCTCTGCGTAGATGGATCCTGATTGATTCGGCAAAGAGGAAGAGTAGGGATTGGTATGATATAGAATATGAACAAATCCCTCACTTCTGCTTCTCTTGCGGCCGACTTGGCCATGGCGATATTTTCTGCCCGACCCCAGGAATAATGGATGCCGAAGGAAATCTTCCCTTCAGACCTGGCCTCCGTGCAGCTGAAGATAGGAAGAAAACTAACTCGGGGGACAGCAGCTCCAAAGATCGGCCTGACACTCAAAATAGCGCAAAAGAATCTCGCACTTCGGGTCAAAAACCGAAGAAGTCGAAGGAGGTTACCTCTCCATTGAAGAAAACAAAACCCAAGCGTAAGGGAGGACCCAATCAGGACCAAGTTTACCGTCCTTTCTCTACGGCATTTAAGGTTCAGGAGAAGGGGAGGGGGATGCAACACCACTGGAAACAATGGTGTTTGCGGCCAAGGCTCTGGAACAACAATTGGCATCTGCGGACAAAGGCATCGAGAAAGATCCCAAGAAAAAGAAACCTACACCACCGAACTCTGAAACATCGGCAGAGCTGACTTGCTGCAAGTCAGCCCTGCCAGGAGCAATGAGTGCTCTAAGCTGGAACTGCCGGGGGCTTGGGAACCCCTGGTCAGTTCGAGAGCTTCGCAAGGTTGTGAAGCAGGAAGGACCCTCTCTCTTGTTTGTGATGGAGACTAAAATAAACAAGAGACGAGTAGAGGATATGAAATCAGTGTTGGGTTTTTCAAATTCCTTCGCCGTTAGTAGTGACGGGTTGAGTGGAGGCATTGGTCTTTTTTGGACCAAGGATGTGGATGTCAAGCTGGAAAATTTTAGTTTGTCTCACATCCATGTAACAGTCAAGCAACACGACAAAGTTTGGCAGTTTACAGGTTTTTACGGAGAACCGCGAGCTGAAAATAGGCACCACAGCTGGAGGTTCTTGCGTACGTTATCGGCATCAGTACAGGGGGGCTGGCTTTGTACTGGGGATTTTAATGAAACCCTTTATGGGGATGAACAGTTTGGTGTTAATCCAAGACCGGAGCGACAGATGCGTGCATTCAGGGAAGTCACTGACGAATGTGGTTTGCAGGATCTGGGTTTTAAGGGTGTCCCTTTCACATGGGATAACAAACAAGATGGAACTGCGAATGTCAAAGCCAGATTAGACCGAGCATTTGGAAATGCTTCTTTTCTTGATATATTTGGATTTTCTGGAGTTGGACATTTGAGCAGTGTGGAATCTGATCACTGTTTTATCATGGTGGATCTTAAATCCTCGGCTGCAAGCATTTGGTCCCGAGCGACGAAATCATTCCGGTATGAGGACGTGTGGCGCTCTCATGCACAGTATGAGGAAGTTATGCGGAAGGCTTGGCAGTCTGGGTCCGGCACCCGTGGGCTGCAGGGTGTGGTCGAAGCCCCGGGAGCAATGCAAACGAAGCTTGGCCCATGGGGGGACAAAGAGTTTGGCAATTTTTCAAAGAAAGTTAAAAAGCTTCAGGCTCGGCTGGAGCGATTGAGGAAGGCCTCAGTAGGTCGTGGACCAAATGATGAAGGAAAATCGGTGGCGTCCCAGCTACGAGAAACACTGAGGCAGGAGGAAATCTGGCTAAGACAGAGATCACGAGTACTCTGGCTACGGGAGGGTGATAGGAATACAGGTTATTTCCAAGCACAAGCAGATCAGAGGAAGCGGATCTGATATGAACATAGCTACAACGGATATAACCATGATTATTAAGCGACAAATAAATGGCCAGGTAGTAGCGCTCCTTCGTACGTATGATTTAACCGATAAAGATATTATACTACACTCAAATTATGATATACTTGTACTCAGGAACGGAGGAAGGGACAATGAAGATTACCATTTGTTGAAACAGAGAGCCGCACCATTTTTTACATGCAAAGAAGTCAAACCTGAGCCATGCAAATGTGCATATTCATTCAAGGAGGTGGTTCCCATGCACATGTATGTTGCACGGTACATGAGGCATCCACGCTACTATGCGCACGTGGCCATGGGCTGGGTAGGACACTAGCTACCACGACCCATCTGCTACGTACGGGAAATTGATGAACCGACATCGGATGGCGGCTACCTTCTGTTTCATCTAATAAATAGCTAGTTGTTAGGGTTTCAAACTTGGATTTTATTGTATTGTTTAGTTATTGCTATAAATCGCATCTACGAGACGTGTAGGACTACCGCCTTGTCAGATCCACAGTGGAACCCCAACTTGATCATCTACATTGTGTGCTTAATCATT
Source organism: Bromus sterilis (assembly GCA_950022295.1). Taxonomy (NCBI): domain Eukaryota; kingdom Viridiplantae; phylum Streptophyta; class Magnoliopsida; order Poales; family Poaceae; genus Bromus; species Bromus sterilis. The sequence goes on from OX465596.1 coordinate 397,207,040, forward strand.
ATTCGCAGTTTGAGATTGTAATTTATCTTTGTTCTTGTCGGTTCTTCGGTTGCTTGCAGAAATTCGAACCTCGTTGTTCAGGTTGATCGTGCCTACGGCAAGATCAATAACCATCGGAGATTGGTTTAGCGATTGCCAGGTGTATCTTCGGGTACGGTATAGCCGGATCGTCAAGGTCAAAATCCACCAAATCGATAGTTACCTTCACTCTCATCGAAAGATCGGGCCTCCGTTACATCAAGTGGTATCAGATTTCGGGTTCATCGATGAGATATCTACAGTTTTTCTTAGATTAGTTTCTTTTCTGTCCTACAAATCCACTAAAAAGCCAAAAAAAAGTTAGATTAGTTCACCTTTTATACCTACCTTTTTAGCCTTTAGCAATTTTTGCATCTAGTATTTGTTCGTTGAATCTTTGGTTGCATTCATCTTATAATTAGTAATTAGTGCTGGTTCATATTAGTTTAAGATTAAGTTGTCTATCAGATCGATCTCATTTTTGTCCACCATAAAAATCTCTGTTCCGCTCGCTAGCAAAAAAAAAGCCAGCATCCGATCGTATCACATCTGCTTTTGATCAGACATCTGGGTACCTGTGTATGCCGCACCGCATTCCTACTTTTTGATCGCTACGTATACCTCACGCAGCTAGCCAGACACCAGCACATCTGCGTCTGTCTACCACCGGGCGTAGCGGCTCAGCCATCAGGACACAACTGCTTGCTCAGCGCCGCTATTTCCATCCAGAAACAATTCCTTGCATGCATCCTGTAGCACACGTTCCATCACACCATTGTTGTGCTTTGATTAATCTTTGTCTTATTTAGGAGTTTTTGTGGCTTTAGTAGCAGACAAGACAGCTTGCAATAACGAGAATCATCCAAGTTCATATTGACTTACCTTGTGTCTGCTAGTAACCGGCTTGATAAAGAGCACAAAAAAAGGCGAAAAAAGAGTTAAAAACAGAAAAAGGAGAAAAAAGAGAGAATTTTAAAAAAAAATCAGGCCGGCTAGCAATTTATTTTGGATTACACAATTTTCGTCCGCTGCTATTAGAGATACTAGTTTGCTGTTGTTCTTGGTTTTCATACACTCCGGTTATACCTTACTTATATCTAGCTATTTCGAGCTATTATATATTCATCGATATTATCTCTCTTGATTCAGTATCTGGGCTTAGATTGTTTTATCTCTTACTAGTCGACTGCCAGCACTAGTTAGGAGTTTGAGCAATTATTCAACTTGCATTACTTTTTGCATAATTGTGCCATATATTGTGAGTTGAGGAAACCTTCACCAAGCTCCACTTCCTATACAATACCTTGTTCGGTCATTTGGTAATTGCTATATCAATCTTTTGATAACTTTTGACATCGCCAACGGCCGACAATCACTGCAGCACGTTAAGAACTGGCAAGAGCTTGGATTATTGTTAGAGAGTTGAGAGACATTTGCCACCACCTTCGAGTTGTACTATAGGAACATTATACTTGTGATTTTGTTTTGTTTTCATACTAATCATGGCAGATTGTAGAGCGGCCAACAGTTGGGTTGCGTCAATTGTCGGAGATGACTTACCATATGTTGATGCCAATCACTCTTACCCATCACCGACGGTACGACGTTCGCCGCAAGATGCACATCATGGTAGAAACACACATCATCAAGTTACCTCTTTGCCAATTTTTGAGGGTAAATATGACCCTGATTCGTATATTGATTGGGAATTGGAGGTAGAAGAATTTTTTGGTAGCCATGATTTTTTCGAGCATATTTTTTTTAAAGATGTTACTAAAAGTTTTTCTAGTTTTGCTTCAGCTTGGTGGAGAAAATATTGCGAGGAAAATACTTATAATAGACCTAGTACATGGAAAAGTTTGAAAATTGTTATGCGCAACAGATTTGTTCCCTCATACTTTGCTAGTGATTTACTTAGAAAATTACAACGTTTAGCACAAGGCAATCACACCGTTGAAGAATATTATGATAATTTGTGCAATGCGTTATCTCGTTGTGGCTTAAAAAACGTGAAGATGATTTTCTAAATAGATTTTGGAGAGGTTTAAACCATGATATACAAGACATCATAATGCATGAAGAACTATATTATGTCAACCATTTGTTTCGTCTTGCCTGTAAAGCTAAACAACAGATAAGAAGACGTGTACAAATGACGAACAAGTGTGAGATGGAAGTCCAGTCAAAGAAGGTTACTTCCTCCGCTGGACCTCCAACTATGATTGCGACACTCCAAGTTTATGAGGCGTCACAACCGACCGTTTTTACTTCATATGAGCGAGGAGTACAAGGTGATAATAAAGGTTCTGATTTTCTTACTTCACATGAAATTTATGAATGTCATATTGGTTTAGATACACCATGCATTGAGATAAGTGCAATTGCCAAGGATGTGATCACACCACCAGTTTTAGATGATTATCTTGCTGATTTGAGTTTACCGATTGATCACACAACTGCAATATGTACTTTTTCGATTGCATCTACTGTTGAATCTGATTCCCTCATTGGTTTAGGTGCACGGACTGAATTAAAGGACACCGAAATTGACCCATGTGACTTGATTGTTCAATCTGTTTGGATCACATACAATTGGTTCGGCATGATGAAGTATTAGTTAGAATTTTGCATGCTAATTCTTTATATTCTATTTTGATTGATCCACCTATGTCTTTTTCACATGCGAGAAATAAAATAGCTGAAATCACATGTGTAAGTTCCATGAAAAATGTTTATGCTCCTAATCTTACCATTAGCTTGATTGGAGAGGACTGCATAGACAATATATTTTTGGTGCATAGAATTTGCATCACATGTGATGATCTTGCTAGCTTGAAACGGAATATTAATAAGCCAATGCTTGATCATTTTAATATGACCTCCAACATTGTTGTTGATTATATATCGAATAGCATGCTGCATCATTGCTTATCTACACATGCTAATTTGGATATCCCTAATACTTATGTACCTATGTTGGGATGGTTTAATGATTAGCATTACAAATTGGATAACATAAATATGTGCTTCACTTATATGTGCACACTAAGTTGCAAGTTAATTCATCGATATTTTTCTTGTGATGATTTATTGACTTCTAATCTAAACAAATATATCAGCCTCTCGTGCATTGCTATATTCATTGCGCAACAACAAAGAATAGTTTTTGTCTAGACTCGACTTCGGCCAGAAAAGGGATCCTACGGTCGGTAAGGCTCTGATACCAAGTTGTAAGGCCCGATATGCGGTACTGTTCCAGATCTAGATGTTTTCATCCAGATCCGGGGACGAAGCACATATCGGTCCCACCGCGACACATGACGAAGTCATATGCCCCGGATTTCCAACATGATATCACAACATTACAGATACAGGATACAACATCTCATATAATCGGCATACAACTGCCTCAAATACAATACAACAGCGGAAGATACATGTCTGAGTACAGACTACAATCAAATGCCTACTGACAAAGAGAAAAACATCGATCCCATAACCACACGGGTCCAGGCCCTCCGCCGGGATCCGCCTAACTAGTCGTCGTCGAGTCTCCACGTGAAACGTCGATCACCATACCTGTTGTCGATCAAGAACCCTGAAAAGAGTTTGGGGGTAGTATCATGACTACAGAAGTACTTAGCATCCAACTGTAGTGGTCATCTGACCCAGCAAGGACTTCATCACTCGTCATTCTAGGACAACTAGTAGTTTACGGTAAGGAAGGGGTAAATGGTGAGGTTGCTGCCGCACTAGCATTTATGAAGTGGCTAACGATCTAGAGAGTAAGGTAATGTAACACCCTCAGATGCCTGTAACAGTAATCATCATCACTGTTGACTATCACTGTTTGTTAATCCCTGTTATTCCCTGACCTTAATCAAACTTTGCTTCTGCTCCATCCAAACCATGCTGGTTGGTAATCAAAACACAAAGCCCAATGCATTTTGCTCATCATGAAACCAAACCCTAGTTGAAACTACCTCAAATGGAAATTAAAACAAAAGTGCTCAAATAAAGTTGTTCCAAAAATCATGGAACTATTTTTGTAAATTGCCTAAAATCATTACAATCATGTGGGACCAACTTTGATAATTTTTGGAGTTGCAGAAAATTCCAAACAATTCAAACAGTAGGTTAAAACCCCTACTTTGGGCATTTAATATCTAAAAGAAATATCCAATGAATTTATTTTGCTGCAAAACTTTTTGTGGCACCTCAGTAATATATAAACCTAATTTACAAACACCAATAATATTTTTCAAAAATGCTAGGGTTAACAAATCAATTACAGAAAGGAATTTGAATTAGCAGAAAACCAGAAAATGGGAAAAACGCAATAACCCGCCTGGGGCGAGGCCACCTCAGCCCAGCCCACCCCGGCCCGTCTTCCACCTCCCACCTGCCCCCATCACGTCCGCCACCTGCTCGACGCCGTGGCGCCGCCGTGGCCACGGGCGTCCCTGGAGCCCTCCCCTCCCTCACCTGCTCCCTCCCGCCATGGACCCGATAAGGCCAACCCCCGCAGCCCCCTGGACAACTCCCCCACCCCATTCCCCTCCCCCTCCTCTCGCCGACGTCGGGGAAAGCTTTCCCGAGCGCCACCGTCGCCATGGCAGTGAGCTCACGCTGCCAGTGAGCTCGCGACGCCACCCCGCCGTGTCCAGCGTGTCTCTCGTCGTCGTCCTCGTCTCCGAGCGGAAGGAATCGAGGCGGGAGCCTCCACCCCGAGCCACGGTCATCTTTCCAAACTCCGGCCGCCGCGACGTCGCGGAGGAAATCCGGCGCCACCCCAACGCCACCGAGGCCGCTCTCTGCACCGTTACGTTCCTGGTGAGCTCCTGCGCCTCCCCCAACTCCCCGACGAGCCGTTTGTGCCCTGTAGCCCACCCCGCCATTAGGGCAGAAGCGCCTAGCCGCCGGCGAGCTCTCCACCGTGTCCTGGAGCACGCTTTTGGCGCACGGTACGCGTCACGCGGGTGCCCGCGCCCCCCTCGTTCGAATGCGCTAAGCCACACCCCTCGCAGCACCGTAGGTCGTCGTCGTCGTCTTCACCCGGAGGTTTCCGCCGTCACCGTCGATGTCGCGCTCCGCTCCGGCCACCCCCGACACCCCCGCTACCTCAAATCGAACGGGCAGGTCGCCAGGAACCCGTAGCCACCAGCGGCGCTCCAAACCGTGCCCAGATTCGAGCTCGGGCTCGGCCTCGCCGGAGTCCATCCGCCGGCGAGCTCCTACGGTGGCTGCCAGGTGGGCTCGCTGGATTAGCCCCTAATCCCCACTGACAGTGGACCCCCCCGGCTAATTACCCTGTTAGGTTAACTGAGTAGATTAACAGGAAATAATACCCCTCCCAGTCGCTGACAGGTGGGTCCCCTCTAAATAATTAACTAAATGATTTAGGTTAATCCAATTAATTAAGAACTAGTCACTGACATGTGGGTCCAGAGGCATTTTTCCAATTTAATTATATGTTTTATAAATAACACAGGCTGACATGTGGGTCCCACATGTCAGCACTGTTCTGGATAAGGTTGTGGATAATATTTTGGATAATGCTAAATAAATAATAAAAGAAATTCAGAAAATCATTTAAATTGATTTAAACTTTGAAATTTAATAACTTTTAAACCGTAACTCGGATTCAAAAACTTTATACATGAAAATTGATCAGAAAAATATAACGAATACGAATACGCTATCCGTATGTCTACCACACCCCTCTAACACAACAAACATCGAACATTCCCCCTCCGGACCGTCTGTCCGATAAATTGTCCGGTACTGTTAGAGTGCCCGGCTGAATTTATTCCGAACACGAAAGTTGTCCGGAATGGATCAACTAGCACGGATACACCCCCCTTATGTTGTTTCGGTAACCACGACACCTCCGGCTTGATCTTTCCCCCTCCGGACACCCTGTCCGGTAATCACCCGGAGCCGGTAGTTCATCCCCGGATGAATTCCCGCTCCGAGCAACGTGCATTGCACTGCGTTAGAACACCGTTAACATTTCATCTGTCATGTCATGCATTTGTTTGTATATTATTGCTGTGTATTTACTGTTTCCTCCCCCCTTAATCTCCGGTAGACCCCACTGCTGCCGTCGACTGCGCCGCTGCTGAGTACGACTACGTCGTCGACGACCCGACTACTACCGTCGAGCTTGCAGGCAAGCAGAGCCATTCTCTTCCCCAGATATCGCCTATCTTTCCGTACATTTCTTGCACTAGGCATTGTTACTGTTGCTGCTACGATTACAATCCTATTCAACTGCATAGCTTGAATTTTGTCGCCCCTTGATGTGCCTTCCTCTATCCTATGCTGCCTATTAATTTTATTATGCATTATTCAGCAGTGAGCCCTGCGCATTGTTAGCCAGGATTAGATAGAGGGTCGTGATCACTCAGGGGAGTGAACGCGGATATAAATAATATAACTGCACAGGTGCGGTACAATGCAGACTCCGTCTAAGGCCCCTATCTGGGTTATGCCTAGTCACCTCAAGTGTGAGCTATCAAGGAGTAATCCTTGTACTCCACTCGAGGCTGACTTTGTCTTACCGCCATAGGGTCCTGGAAACGGTTGTCCTTCAGGTAAGAAGTCAGGCGACCCAACGGTGCCTGCGAGAGGTATTGCGACGGGACGACAGGGAGGGCACGACCAGTGTACCGGTGTGCTTGGCCCCTGATCGTTGGCCGCGAGAGTTACCAACCCACGAAAGTCGAGCTCCTCCAGGAGCACACGCGAGACAAGGTAAGGAGACGGTTCACCTTGTTGGTAACCGCAGTGACTTGGTGGGACGACGGGGCAGGCACCGATGTACTGGTGGTCCTGGCTGCTGTCGTTGTCCGCGGGTCGTTTAAGTCGAGGCAACGATAACGGTTGTCACGCAGGTTAATTAAAATGCTAAATGGTTCAGTGAATGTCTTGAGTTGGCTATATGCCATGTACGCACTACCTACCCGTGGGAACTACGAGTTATGGGCTCCTCCGCTTCTTAGTGTCGTCCGAGGACTCTTCAGACGTCAGCAGTACCGCGGGCTGATTGCCGGGAAGTGGTGTTGTCTTATTTGCCGCGGCGTGTGATTTGTATATTGCTTTGATTTAACTTCACCGGCCAGTCACGCACCGTGCAGGAGTACGTCGGGGTTAGGGTCCAAAGCCCCGCGTACATAGGATATAGTCCGGCGGATGACCTCTCTGTTGAGTTTGAAAGATGGGCTATGAAGTGCCGGATAGCCTCGGTGGAGCGTTCCCTAACAAGGTTCCCGTCACCCTGGAGATCCGTGCGTGTAGCGTAACACAAGTTCACCCCTGCAGGGAAGAATTGATCTATCGATAGCCGTGTCCACGGTAACAGGACGCTTTATGCTGAAGCTGGATCTTACCACTAGAAACTATTATTAAACGGTATGGTTCCGGGTTCTTTTCCTCGCGGGGATGTCGAGGAGGTGAACTCGGAGGCATTGTTAATTATTATAACTTATTATTATTCAATGTTGCAGCAACTTATGCTTCATTGTTACTTTATGTTTTATATAAACTGTTGGCTGATTCTTACCTCATGCTGCAAGACATCGACGGAAGATGCTAGTCTTCGATAGGCCTAGCTTCTTACCCTTGCTCTGAATTTCTGTCTTCAGTCCACTATATACAGCCTCTTCATTCCGTTGATACCATGCATAATGCTTAGTAGCGGACGTAAGGCTCGCGGGTATACTAGATACTCACCTGCTTTATTTCCTTTACTGTTTTGCCTGATCGGCCGCTGCAGCCGACGTTGGAGCCCAGGAGCAGGAGTACCCCGGAGGCGCCTACTACGACGTCGAGTTCCCCGTTGACCAGGAGTAGTACTGTGGATCCCAGGCAGGAGGCCTCGCCTTTTCGTTCTGTATCCCTGATGTGATTTGTGCTAGCCTTCTTAAGGCAAACTTGACTAATTATGTCTGTACTCAGATATTATGGCTTGTATGACTTATATATTCGGGTCCGCGTGACCCCCTCTATTGTAATATATTTGTTTATCCTTTTGTGTTTAGTGTTGTGCTGTGATATTATCACCGTGGCACCCTAATCTCAGTCGTGTACCCTGTGTGTATGATTACTGTACACGGTCTGATTTTGGGGGCGTCACAGGTAAGAAGCCAAGCATTCGATGAGGAATCGCCTCCAACAAGTCTTGCTATCAGCTACTTACGCAAACATAGCACCTATCCTATCCTTGTCCTCCTCTTCGCATCCCGACGAAGAAGAAGCAGTCAAGGCACACACACGTTGATCAAATTATATTAAGATTATCTCAGTTGTTGTTGTCTATGAACAAGGAGTAGGTCTCAAGTCGTCCATAACCGTGGACACGGCTTCTCGAAAAGATTTAACCCTGCAGGGGTGCACCAACTGCCCATTACAAGGCTCCGCACGCACGCCCATCTCTCTCAGTTGCTACCCATCACAGGCAACCATTTTATGATTTAGTTCCAAGAGATCCGGAACGACGGGTCCCTCTAGCTAACAACGAACAAATCCGGGTGGCCCCCGGGGAGTCGACACCCAATCCAAAAGCCGTCCACGCTCTCGGATCAGACTCTTCCGTATGACGCAGGTCGGATTGCCGGTTAATCACACATGGGAAACCGGGTCCTAGCTGATCGGGTGGACCAATAGAGAAACAATGTCTCCACTGGCCCAAGTTGTTTTAAAACAGCTGGGGGGCCAACCAAGCACACACACGTTTTCAAATGGTAAATCAGCTTGGGCCACCACTAGAAATGTTTGAAGCTAGGTAGGTAAGAAAAGGGGACCCCATAAAATCCCACACGCGGTTAGGCACGCTCAGTCTTAAAACCAATACCCGGAACTCGGGTCCTAGGTGACTCGAATGGAACAAAGCGTTGGGGCGGGATAGCCTAGACCTCCCATCCTTCGTCGAATATAGTCAACATTTATATAATCATATCATCAACAACAATATAATAAATATGTGATATCCCAAGCCAAGGTGTAACAGGGTAACATCGTAGCATCCTAAGCATGCATACTAAGCAGGGGTTGAGCAACGAGCAATAGTAACATAGCAGTACATGGTTTGCTGGGAGGGGACATGGCTGTATCGGTTTGAAAGAGGTTGTAAACATGTGGTAGGATCAAACATCGAACCTAACCTAGACTAGCATGCAAAACGCTGGTTGAAATAGAATGGATCATAAGTAATGTATAGTCCTTTCCTGTTGATAAGTTGTGTTCCGAAGGTGTAGTTGATCGCAAGCTCGCCTCGTCTCCGAAGGTACCCGCGGAAGCACACAAGACGATAAACACTGGAAAGCAATCAACGAGCAAGCATCTATTACTACGAGGCAACACAAGATAAAGAATACATCACACGACACGGCAACGCGATACGGATCTATCGTCGAGAACGGTTACTAACAGTTTAAGTGGGGTATCGGTCACACACGACGATACCGCACATTTACGGTGGCTCAAGTTGCTTCGCTACAGGTGATCAACCAACGGTTATTAACATGGCAACTCAAACAATCATGGCATAGCACACAAACATGGCAATAGGTGAAGCATAAAGGAAACTATCTATGCTAGTCAATTTAAGTGAGGCACAACCTAAACATGGCATAACACTAAGTGTCGCACGACAATTAAAGGATTTGGTACTGTTCTGTCCTAAACCATATTTTAGGTTGGTTAACAACAGCAAACAATAGCATAAACACAAAGTACACGAAAAACTAATCAAGTTACATATAAAGAACACCCCAAACGGAGTTACGGTTAAAAAGATATAAGCAAAACAAGTTACGGGCACAATCTGCCAACATCACGAAGCACACTTTAGAGCAATGCATAAACAGGAAAATGGATGCAAACATGCTCACAAATGATATGAATTTAAAGTAGACATGACAGGGAAGGCATGGCAAAAAGAATCATGCAAATAGGCATCATAGATCAAAAGATATTAAGCAAACAACATGGCATCGTGACGTTACAGAGTAAAACAGAGGTGGCTGTCAAAAACAGCAGCATAGCAACTTTGGAGCTAAATATCTATATGACCAGGAAGCATATCATGACGATGCAATACATGGGATGAAAGTAGACATGATGCTTAACAATATGCAATTGGAATCACTCAATTCCGATAAACGGTCGCGACACACTCGTCGACCGAAGTTGCAACAAAATAACAGTTTCAGCAACAGCAGCACATTAACATCAGGATCACCACTTTGGAGCAAGATTTAATATAGCCAGAGCACCCAAACATGACAAGTTAAAGCATGGAAATGAAGTACACATGATGCTTAACACAAGGAGAAAGAATCAATGCAATAGGCATCATGGATGAGTCACAATCATCATGCAAAGTTGCAACAAAATAATAACAGCAACACTTAACAGGAAAAAGTAGCAGTTTAACGGCCTGATGCCCACTTTAGCACACAATTACACAATCAAGATGACCTCAAATGCAAATGCTCACAAAAGATTAATTAAAGTACACGCAATTCTAAGCAACTTTCATTTTGGGGGCACGTTCATCGGAGCTACGGATCAACGGGAAATCGCAGTACAAAACGGGATCAACAACAATTTTTATCCAGGACTTAGAAATTTTTACAGATCTCGGGGAGGGAAAAAAACTACCGTGGGCTTCGGCCCATCAGGCCGGGAGAGGCGGCTCGGCTGGCGGCTGGGGCCTTGGAGGCCGGCTGGGCCAAGGGCGCGCGTCCACCTGGGTCGCTTGGCCCCGAGGCCCACCTGGCCTGGTGGTCAACGGAGCGAGGCTCCCTGGATCGGGATGAGCCACAGGGGCGGCGGCGCTCGCCGGGGTCTCCCCGGACCGGCGCGGCGGGCTGGGACGGCGGGAAGGCGTGGGGTGGCCGGGAACGGGCGGATCCGGCTGGTGCCCGCCGGATCTGGTCGGAGGCTGGCCGGCCCGGGACAGGGGCGACGCTGGAGCTCCTGGTTTCTTGGCCCGACCTCGGGCGGCCTCTAATGGCGGAAGGCGGCGCTGTATCCTGCAGGACAGAGGAGGGAAGAGGGAGGGGTCAGGTAAGAGGACAGAGGAAGAGGGAAGGGAGGCGCAGGGGGAAGGAGGAAGGAGGCTGGCGACGGGCGGCTCGCCGTTGCCGGCGGCGGCGGAAGGGGCGGCCGGAGGCGTTCCCTGCAAGCTCGGACGCGGCGGATGGGCTTCCGGCGGGCCTGGCGGCGGAGGAGCGGGCCCGCGCGGCCTGGATTGGATCTGGGGCTGCTGGGAGGCTACGTGGACGCCTGTGGAGCGTGGGATCACAGATCCGACGGCTCTGGATGGCCAAGGGGCTAGGGTTTTCAGATCTGGGGAGTTGGGGCGAAAATTGAGGCAAAATTGAGGGGGGTGGCTGCAAATTTTACATGGGGAAACCCTAGAAGGCCTAGGGGAGTGTGGTGGTCTATATATAGGGCAGGGTTGGCTGGTCAGTTTACGCAAATGCCCCCGGTACCCCTCTCGTGCGTCCGGTGATCGCGTTCGTGACCGCCGGGACTCCGTACGGACTCCGATTCCGACGAAATCTCGAACCACGCGCTCAGCGCGTCGAGACCGTCGATCGTACCTCACCGCGGTGACATTCCGACAACATTTTTCGGCGCCCCATAAAATAATCCGTTTATTAAATAAACAGGGTTTTTCGTTCCGTTGGCTGCGGCTGGTCTCGTGCGGTTTTTGCGACGGTGATCGGGTGAAACCCGGTGTCGCAAAGGTCGGGTGTCAGGGTGGAAAGGGTCGGTCTCCGTCCGGTACGAGATAAGAGGGGGGAAAATAATCGCCGATCGATAAATCGGGGATGCAAACACCGCAAACAAATCAGACAATCAAACAATTCATACCGAAAACAATTTTTTTATTTTTTGCAAAAACTGGGTTGTTACACTACCACGGCCCATCTTCTACGTACGGGAAATTGATGAACCGACATTGGACGGCGGTTACCTTCTGTTTCATCTAATAAATAGTTAGTTGTTAGGGTTTCAAACTTGGATTTTATTGTATTGTTTAGCTATTGCTACAAATCACATCTACGAGACGTGTAGGACTACCGCCTTGTCAGATCCACAGTGGAACCCCAACTTGATCATCTATATTGTGTGCTTAATCATTATTCGCAGTTTGAGATTGCAATTTATCTTTGTTCTTGCCGGTTCTTCGGTTGCTTGCAAGAATTCGAACCTCGTTGTTCAGGTTGATCGTGCCTACGGCAAGATCAATAACCATCGGAGATTGGTTTAGCGATTGCCAGGTGTATCTTCGGGTACGGTATAGCCGGATCGTCAAGGTCAAAATCCACCAAATCGATAGTTAACTTCACTCTCATCGAAAGATCGGGCCTCCGTTACATCAGGATCAATCGCATTACCTCGTTGGAACGGTCTGATGGATCTCTATGCACCGAACCAGCGGAGGTTAAGGATGAGATCAATGGCTTCTATACACAGCTATATACATCACAAGGATATAGTGATATGTCCGAATTACTTGAGTGTGTGCAACCAAAGGTCTCTCATGGAATGAACGAGTTTCTGGAGAAAACATATGAGGCTGATGAAATCCGGAAAGCTTTGTTTGAGATGGCGCCATCCAAGGCCCCAGGAGTAGATGGATTCACTGCTGGCTTCTACCAGCGCCACTGGGAGCTGCTGGGGGAAGATATCACATGTGTTGTCTTAGAGTTCTTAAATGGTGGAGAACTACCTACGGGTTTGAATTACACGGCGATCACTTTAATCCCCAAGGTACGGAATCCGCAAAAAATATCCCAGTTTCGACCAATTGCTCTTTGTGCGGTCCTATACAAAATAGCTGTCAAGGTGATGGCAAATCGGATGAGATCAATATTGGATGAAATTATTGGGGAAGAGCAGAGCGCTTTTGTTCCGGGTCGTTTGATTACGGACAATGTCCTCATGGCGTATGAAATTGTACATACAATCAGAAGAAGAAAGAAGAGCAAGAATGCGTGTTGCGCTGTTAAGCTTGATATGCTCAAGGCTTATGACAGAGTCGAGTGGCATTATCTTGAAGCAATGTTGATGAAACTAGGCTTCAATGAAACCTTTATTCGGCCAATTATGAAATGTGTGTCTTCGGTGCGCTTCACTGTCAAATTAAATGGTGATTTTTTGCCATATTTCACCCCCTCAAGAGGGCTTCGACAAGGAGACCCGATGTCACCATATCTATTCCTGATTTGTGCACAAGGATTTACTTCTCTTCTGAACAACTTCGGGGGAAATAATATTGACAGAGGCATCCGCTGCAGCCTCAACTCACCTTGGGTAAATCATCTACTTTTTACAGATGACAGTCTCATCTTTTTGAGTGCAAAATCCCAAAGTGTGCATCGCTTAAACGAAATTCTGAGGATTTACGCGGAGTGCTCTGGACAAGCAGTCAACCGAGAGAAGAGTTCGATCTTCTTCAGCGGTAACACAGTGCAACCCACTCGATTAGAGCTCAAGTTACTACTCGGTATTGATCATGAGGCCTTCTCTGAAAGGTACCTTGGCTTGCCGACAGCTGTGGGAAGGATCACAAGTGGCACCTTCGATCATATCATGGAGAGGAGACGAAGTAACATGCAAGGCCGGTCTGAAAGAAATCTGGCTTGTGCCGGGAGGGAGGTCCTACTAAAGTATGTTATTCAGGCAATCCCAACTTATAGCATGAGTTGTTTCCTTCTGACTAAAAAAGTGTGTAATGCGATCACATCAAGTATGGCCAAGTACTGGTGGGCTAGTTCTCTGGATAAACGAGCACTGCATTGGATTTCCTGGGAGAAGATGGCGACACCCAAAGCCAAGGGAGGGATGGGCTTTCGTGATCCCCCATCTCTTCAACTTAGCGATGCTTGGCAAACATGGCTTGCGGCTTTTGACAAATCCAGAGTCTTTGTGCGCTCGTGTTCTTAAGGGTCGTTACTTCCCGAATACTGACTTTCGTCAAGCTACAACCCCGGTAAGGGCGTCTTCAACCTGGAAAGCAATTATAGGTGGACGGGAAGCTTTAGATACGGGTCTAATCTTCCTTATTGGAGATGGCTCGTCAGTTTAAGTATGGAATGATCCTTGGATTCCCTCGGTTGAATCTCATAAACCGAGAGGGAGGATGGGAGAGTTTAATCTCTCCAAGGTTGCTGATCTTATCGATGTGTACTCAGGTTCCTGGAACATTGGTCTGATCAGGCAGAATTTCCTTCACCCAGATGCAGAGGCTATCCTCAATATTCCACTAAACCCTAATGGGGGTGAGGATTCATTTGCATGGGCGAGGGAGAAGGGTGGCAGCTACACACTATAAAATCTGTGTATAGGTCTCTAGTGACTTGAAACGAGCTCAGATCTCAAGAGGAAGGACTTTTACAGAAATTTCAAGGACAGAAAAACAGTTGTGGGCGGTTCTCTGGAAATTAAATGTGGTACCGAAAGTTCGTGTTTTCTGGTGGCGCGCACTCCGTGGTATACTACCAGACTCCATAACTCTTCAGTATCGACACATCAAGCCTCTAGGCTGATGCCATGTTTGCAAGGCCATGAATGAGGATTTGAAGCACACACTCATTGACTGCACGCATGCAAAGCAGTTCTGGGCTGCTGCTCGGGACAGATTTGATCTACATCTCCCACGGCTACATCCTTCAACCTGGACAAAGGATGTACTTCTCGATCCAATGTTCAGAGAGGAGGATAGATGTAAGATCATCATAATCATGCACACCATTTGGACATCTCGCAATAGACGAACTCATGAGAAAGAGGGCTTTCATCCGGACCAAGCAATCAAAAGGGTGCATGAAACACTAGCTATCTTGGATCTTCCTAAGAAGAAGATGGCGAGTGTGCCAGGGTCGTGTTGGAGGCCACCTGGCCCGGGATGGATTGTGATCAACACTGATGGTTCGATTCAGGTTGATGCCATGATCGGTGGAGCTGGAGGAGTGGCCCAGTCTCATCTGGCTTTTCTTGCAGCATGGAGTAAACCCCTTCCGGGTGTCACGGATCCCTTCATAGCGGAGCTGTTGGCGTTCAGAGAGGGCATCATCTTCACCCATCTTCGTGGCTTTTCACATGTGATATTGCAGACTGGCTGCTTGGAGCTAGTCAATCTCTAGAATGCACGCAGCACGACACGCTCCATTGCTGCGCCCAGTGGCGTAGCCAGGCCCCGGGCAACAGGGGCCTTGGCCTGGGGCGTGACAGCAAGTTCCTTTGTTCACTGTAGATGGAATGACACTATTTGACATTGTTTGACACTGTAGCGCGGAGACTGGCCCGGGACGTGGTGCTTGGCTGGCTACGCTACTGGCTGCACCTATCTTGAAGGAACTTGGAGACATAGTCCCCAATTTTATCTCTTTTTCGGTTGAACATGTTGCTAGGGATTTAAACTTCCCAGCAGATCTTTGTGTGAAACGAGCTTCCAACCTGGTTCGTACAGAGAGCTGGCTGGACTCTAGTCCTGACTTCCTTATTAGTTGCCTACGGGCGGATTGTAACCGAATGATAGTTTGCTAATAAAGTTCTAAGTTCTACGCAAAAAAAAAAGACTCCAGTCCAGTGCAGCGCGCGTCCGGCAAGAAGAAACAGACTCCAGTCGAACTGAGCACGACCCGTAGGAAATGCTAGTCCGTAGGTTTGGCAAGGCCGGTGAAACGAATCTCGCGTCAATTATTGTCAAAAACTCAAACCTCGACCTCAAATAGCCAAACGGGCACGAGATGGCGTCCTCTCCTTCCCTCATCTCTCCGGTCACCACTTGCAGAGTGAGTTGGGGAGCGCGCCTCCAAAGGAGAACCCACACTCCACCGGTCTACAGAACCAGCCGAGCTGAAGAATCAAGAAAGGCCGGCCACCACAGTCGTCCTCACGTTCCTACTTCGGAGTCTCCCATCTAAAGCGCCTCAACGTCATCCATTCTTAAACTTCGCAATCCCGCATTCTATCCTATCTAAAGCGCCACATTATTTATTCATTCATTCGTTCAGATTCATCGACCAAAGTCCCAAATCCCATTTCTTTTCCTCCTCTTCTCCGGCTTCTTCCTCCACCCAAATCCTTCCTTGTCCGGTTAGTTAGTTAAAGATGGTCTCCAAGATCAAGCGACAGCTGGGCGGCCTCCCGGTCCTGGCCAAGGTGGCCCTGCTCCTGCTCGTCCTGCTCCTGCTCCTCGCCGCCATCCTCCTGCTCATCTTCCTGTCCCCGCGCCACCGCAGCGCGCCTCTGCCGCCGGCCGCGCCCCCGGGCCCGCCGGGGAACGAGTGCCCCAACGGCGCCGTGGCGTTCGACTTCTCCCCGTTCCTCGTCCAGTACGACGGCGGCTGCGTCCACCGGATGGACGGCACCGCGCGCGTCCCCGCCGGCCTCGACGCGGCCACCGGGGTGACCTCCAAGGACGTCGTCATCGACCACGGGACCGGCCTCGCCGCCCGGATGTACCTGCCGCCGGAGGCCGGGGAGAAGAACAACAAGAAGAAGGACCTGCCGGTGGTGGTGTTCTACCACGGCGGCGCGTTCGTCATCATGTCGCCGTTCGAGCCCAAGTACCACGACTACCTCAACGCGCTCGTGGCCAAGGCGCGGGTCGTGGCGGTGTCCGTGGACTACCGCCTGGCGCCGGAGCACCCGCTGCCGGCCGCCTACGACGACTCGTGGGCGGCGCTCAACTGGGCGGCCAAGAACGCGGCCGCCGGGCCGGAGCCGTGGCTGCGGGACCGCGGGAACCTGTCCCGGCTCTTCCTGGCCGGCGACAGCGCGGGGGCCAACATCGCGCACAACGTGGCGATGCGCGCCGGGGACACGGCGACGAACGGGAGCGCGCCGTCCATCCTGGGGGTGCTGCTCCTGGACCCCTACTTCTGGGGGAAGCGGCCGGTGGGGGCGGAGACGGCGGACCCGGCGACGCGGCGGCGGTACGAGGAGACGTGGTCGTTCATCTGCGACGGGAGGTACGGGATCGACGACCCGCGGATCAACCCGCTGGCGGTGCCGGCGACGGAGATGCGGAGGCTGGCGTGCGCGCGGCTGGCGGTGACCGTGTCCGGGCTGGACGACTTCGACGCGCGCGGGAAGGCGTACGTGGCGGCGCTGAACGGCAGCGGGTGGGGCGGCGAGGTGGTGCAGTACGAGACGGCCGGCGAGCGGCACGTCTACTTCCTGGACAAGCCCGGCAGCCCCAAGTCCGCCCGGGAGATGGCGTTCGCGGCCGCCTACTTGAGCCGGGACTAGGATCGTCGTGCTGCACGTGAGGATTGGTTGCTGATTGCTGTACATGATTGCTTAACAGCTCTGATTAATTAGTAGTACTGTGCGCCATGTGAGTAGTGCATGATGTTGCTTTTGTTTCCTTGCGCTGCGGTTCATGGTGTTGTGGGTACGGTGGTGAGTCTGGTAAAGTCCGTGGATACGGGAAGTTCGCCTGATGTTTTGGTGAAAGTTGCCGAGGACGAAAGGCGCCTGGCATCAATGCTTTCCGTGAGTGCAAGCTTTCCCGGATCCGGCTGTTCTCAAACGCATTGGTCAACCTCGCAATGTTCTCGAATTGTCTATTTCAGCAGTTGTGGTAAGCACGTTGTTCATTGGTCGAACATGCGTGTTCTCCTAAGATTTCGATATTGATATCTCTAAAGTGATCTTTAAAACGAAAGCGCGGATAGGTGTAAAGTGCTCCAGAACTCACAGTATTATTGACTCTAGTGCAAGTGGGAGACTGTTGAAAATATGCACCTAGAGGCAATAATAAAATGTCATTATATATATTTTCACGTTCGTAATTAATGTTTATATTTTTGTGCTATAATTGCAATGACCCTGACTATGAGATTCAGAAGAAAATTCATTTGCATGTGTGGAAATGTAAACACCAAGAGTTCCTGGTTTAGCCTCTAAGACCAGCTCATGTGCTAACTGATGATTACGTTTTCTTAATCATGGACATTATTCTTGTAACAAGAATGTCGGTAGCAATGAGAACATGTTGTTAGCAGAACAATGATGTTGAACCGACCCTAGTATTGAATGATATACTTAGAGATCACATCGTAACAACGTTATAAGTCATATCATGAAATGTTATCATATACGTAATTCCTTATACCATGAGAATGTCGAGTTTCTTCACACAGAAATATGTGCTTTGGTTCTTAGATGAATCTTCCCGTTACTGGGAAGTAGTAAAATAAGTTCTGGGTACATTGGATAGTGTGTCTAGTATAAGTGATAGTTCAAGATTGGGATTTACTCCTTCACGATGAAGAAGATATTCACTTCGGGCCCACTCGGTATGACGGTGTCCATTATAGTCTGGCTAGACGCATTATGATTCAGTCACGAGGATACCGGAATACGATAACGAGAAAAGAGACAAACGAGCAAAGAGGATAACGAGTGGCTTGTGTTCAAGAAGTTGTTACACATGGGTGCCAAACTTCTCTCCTCTAACTTTGTCATATATCGCGAAGCAAAGGGAATGGTACATGACTAAACATAATGGTTCACTCGAAGTTTCTTCGTGTATGTGCGGGAGTCAACATGGGTGTCCATGGCTTCGCTGTTGATTATTGGCTATTGACAAAAGGCTGTTGACCCCTATCCGGAAGATGTTCTGAGTCATGTCCGCATTATACCGAACCTATTGGGTCACCCACTTAACAAGTAGTAGTCTGTTAGAATACTGGAATGGTAGAAGGTTTAGTGGAAGCAAAACGGAATAGTTCATACGGGCATCGGAAGTAGTTCCGAGTATTTATGGAATTGTTCATAAGGCCACCAGAAGAAGTTCTGGGTTTTAAAGATATGTCCGGATCACTCTGGAATAGTCCCATGTGGTTCTGGAACATATGAGAATGGTACTGGGGAAGTCCTGGATCAACCGGAATAGTTTCCGGTTAATCGGTGGACGTCCCGAAAACGACCGACGAACCGACGCAGGGCATCGGGCAGGCTAGACCGTAACCCGGATCGTCCCGGAACCTATCCAGATAGTTCCGAAACGTCCAAAACGGTCCCAGAAGGTCTTGGAAGTGTTCCAGAAGGTTCCGGAATGTCCCGAAACCATCCCGGAAGGTCCCGGAATGGCCGAGAATGGTCCCGACGGGTCCGAGAAGGTCATGGAAGGTTCTAGAAGCTTCCAGAAGGTTCCACAAGGTTCCGGACAGTACCATATGCGCCCCACAACCCTTAGCCTTGGGGGGCAAGGCACCCCAAGGGGGCTGGCCGAAATTTAGGTGGTGGGGGCGCCACATGTGGGAGGAGTCCTCCTTGGACTGAGACTCCCCGGTGGGAAGGTTTCCCTTTGGGAGGAGGAGTCCCAGGGGGACTCCACCAACCCCTATTGCGCCCCAAGGGCCTCCTGGCCACCTATATAATGAGGGGAGGGGATGGGGGGCGCAGCACAACTTGTCCCCAAGGCCTATGCGCCACCCTCCCTCCCTCTAAACCCCGTTGCTCCACAATTACACCCCGGTTTAGACGTTGTTCTAGATCGGAATCCGTTAGGGTTTTCTTCCTCTAGTTTTCTCGGTGGCGTTCTTCTCTGGACGGCGGAGCGCTGCTGGATTACTTCTACGGGATGTGTGGATACCGGTAGAGGGATCATATCTTTGATCCTTCTTCGAGGAACTTCTTCTTCTTCTTCCTCAGAGATCTGTTCGAGGGAATTGCTCGAGGGATTCGTTCGTGGGATAGATCGTGGGACGAATCGTGAGACGCATCACGAGATCTACTTCCACCCGCTTCATCAACTCTTCTTCCGCTGCAACCGTTGGTGAGCAATGGCCTAAACCTTGTATGCCATCTTTCTTGGATGATCTTGGGATCTTGATTCGTAGGCACGAATTTTTTTGTTTTCTACTACGTTTCCCAACAGGATATCGGAGTAGAAAATATGAGAATGAGCGTAGAAGAATTTTTGTGTGGATGGAATGGCTATGGAGGCTCGTCACGTCGCTTTATATAGCAGGAGGATGGGCGGACAACCGGCTTCAATGCCAACGGGGTAGGCTTCTTGATTGACATGTCCGCATTGTAGCGGCTTACTCGCTTCGAATCCTTTCGTCGCATCTTCAGTATTGAACATGCACAAACAACAGAGCGTTGATGGCATCGCTGACGCTTTGAAGCCATCCCGTTGCGTCTCTTCGGCATTAACATGCCCGTGGAGAACAAAGCCCTAATTGGAGACCTCCAGCAAGCCTCCTCGACATAGAACGGTAGCGCCAACCACTTCGCGGGTGGGAAGAATTTTTCGTGTGTGGGGATTTTTTTATGGGACCAGGTTATCGAACTATGACGTTTTGGTGGTTCGATATCCTACAAAATCCCCTGATTTGGGTTAGAATTACGAAAAAATGGATAGACAAACCAACTCACAGACGGATGTAGAATCACATTAGATAACTAAATTGATCCAAACAATTTTATCTAAACGGATGTGAAGGTTTAAAAGTGTTGGATATGCCTTCAAATGTACAACCTGCCGTCCCTTTGTACATTTTTAGCAATTTAAGTAGAACAAACGTATTTAATGCAAACCGGATAATTTTCGTAAAAAATACTTTAAGTCTAAAACTATAATGACACCCATCGACGGTGGACGTCAGGAGTTACATGATTTAAAGTCTCTTATGCTTGTTTTAGGAAGTTGGCATAGAAGCTTCGGAAATACGGCGGTCGTGACCTTCATGCAAACTAAACGGTTTCGACCGTTTCAGGTTGTCGAAATAGTCACTCCGGGAATATAACATTCGTGCGGCGAAAAATCTCACTGGATAGATGGCACAGAAGACGTGACAACTCGGTCTTCTATACCAAGTCTCCTCATCTTCGAGATTACATACGGTGAAGATGTGGGATGTCAACTCAAGGAGATGGGCATCCCGACGGGCCACGGGCGACCGAAGTATGAAGCGACACCGACGTACATGCTCCGCCTAAGCCTTATATCAAACCACAACGTTTGCACATTATAGACAGCCTGTGCGCAGCCCGTCAAGCGAGGAGAGGCGTTGCCCGTAATGGCCGCCAAGGCCACCACTCACCGTAATGGACGCCAAGGCCGTCATTACACCTGGCTTCTTGAGATGAGTTGTTGTTTGCAATCGATTTCACTCGGCCAACGAACCGACCTTTGTCCCACAAAAGCTTATAGCTCACCGTTATGGCATATGTCAAGATAAAAAAGAACGGGCGATGTGTAATATGTTTGAAGGTCCTGCGAGAATAAGTACAAATAGCAGGCGATAGTTCGGAAAGCGGATGAGCCGATTTGCATGCGGGGCCCTGAAGTGGGTTTCCGAGTCACCACGCTGGTTTAATGTCGTCAAGCGACAGACAGGTCGCCGACCCAGTCATGTATCTCCGACATTGAACATGCGCGGAGACCTAGGCTCTAGAACGCGGCATCATTCGTCTCCCGATGAACGGTTGCGTCGGCTCTGTCGGGACATTAATGTCGATCGTATTCGCATGTCGCGTATGGACTCGCTCGATATTCAATGCTAGTGATCTTCATGAATGCACAATGACCGCTTCACGCGCAGACAAGATTTTTTATGCGAACGTATTTTGGACGAAACCTGATTGTCGAGCGAGGGCGTTTCAGCGATCCGAACTGCCATAAAGCCTCCCCGATTTGGATCGAATTTGCAAAAAATAAATATACGAATCAATCCAAGAACGAATATAAAACTTCATCAAATGATAAAATTAATTCAAAGAAAGCAATCTAAACCGATACGGAAAAATTAAAAATCAACGTTAGAAATGCCTTTACTAGATTAAGCGTGAAGCTTTTCTAACGAGTGTACAGAATTGACAGCCGACGGCAGAGGCGGAGTAAAGTACCATGTGTCTACTAGATTGACAAGAGAAGGGACTGGACGAATCCACGACTCCATCTGCTGTTTCTCCCAGGTTGACGTTGATACCTACCTTACCTAACCAGGAGAGTTGTTAGTATATATATATACTTATAAAACAAACCGGCTAAGCTACCGGCCTCCTCCTACGTTTCCAGTGCTCGACCCGGTTGCTCTCTTTCATCGACGCGTGTCCTGGTTTACTTCGGTGTTGGAGCAATATTTTTTACCGATCTAGCCATTCAATACTTTTTTTTATTCTTCTTCTCAACCGAACGAGACAGTGCCAGAGAAAGGGAGCGGCCGCCGCCGCCGCTTCCACAAGCCCGTTCTGTCACCGCCCCGCACCCACGACGCCGCCGGTTGCCTGCCTGCCCTGCCGCCACTACAGCAGCCTCTTCTTCTTCCACCACATCCCCTCCTTTCCCCTCCTCCATCTCGGTGTGGCTATCGGGGCTGCAGCCGAAAACCCTAGGCTCGAAACTTCAGGCCAGTGGGGCTCGGTGGAAACAACAGCGGCGACGCATCGCTGCGTGACTCCCCTGTTGGCGCAGCTCTTCACAACCTACCATCTCATATCTTCGAGATTTAGGGCAACAACCTCGCACACTTCTTTGCAGCCCCCGCTCCTCCTCCCAGCGGTTGCAGGCTGCACCCTAATCCTCTGCATATCTCTCCTTCACGGCATTCATGGTGTCTCCTAAGGTCCAGGCTACTTCGTACTAATCTGCACCTCTCTCTTCAGCACGGCATTCACGGGTGTCTCCCTCGACCTCAGGTACGGCTGCCCTCTTCCTCTCTTTCTGGGTTGATAACCCACTGCGGAGGGCATTCTCCCTAATAAAGCGAATACCTCCTATTAGTGCAGAAGAACTCCTATGCATATTCATGGTTGCCTTATTCATATAAGGATCATTAATGTCTAAAACAATTGTTTAGACAACAAATGTTCTGACACACTGGTTAGACCTATCTTCTTTCAAATACTATAGTAGTACGGGAAAATGTTACTATCATGTGATTTTTTCTACTCTGATCATGCAATCTCACCCATGGTTTTTGATGTTGTGGATTGTACATGCTTATGGCCATTCAGTCCATGCCACAATTGGTAGTGTTTGGAATTTAATTTTCATGCTCATTGAATCTATGACACAACTGATTCTTGTGTATACAACAACTTTAAGTTGTTTCACTAGAAATTTTATATATGGCACTTCGTGACGATGTGCGCTGACTAGGGAAGTTCTTACCTTCTAATTTGGTGTAGAATTTCAAATGTTAATGCAGGGACTGAACATGTATGGCACTCCCAGTATAATATGTATAACTGAAGACAATAACAACGGAGTTTTTTGTCGGCTCATAATGGGTGAGTTTCTGCTCCATGGATTCACCTGTTCATGACCTGCCCACCTTGACTAAGATATGATGTACATGTTCTTTCTTTGAATTACCGGAAAGTCTTGGTCTTTTAATTATTCATAGAGTATATTTCATTGCTTGGTCACGATTGTTTGTACACACATTAAGTTTATAGATATTTTTATGGCTATTTAGTACTAATTAAGTTGTTCTGAAATGAATATCTTCCATTAGAATATTCACTCAATTACTCAAGTTAGTCAGATTTGTTTCCATTGAGATTTCCAAGGCTAAATTTTTTGTTCATGTTTGAATCTCCATTCACTCATATTCTTTTTTTCGATTTAAATCCAGGGGCCTAGCATCATGTTTAATTGATTGCGTCCAAGACCTGGTTTGTATTCTTAAAGGGGACACATTTCCTGTTTGCCTATGCTAAGGTGTATACTAAGTTATTCTCCAAGGTATATTGTTCAACATTTTTCTCTCACACTTATGTCTCTATATATCCCTTTGAAGTATTTGCAATTTATCGGACTCAATATGACACAACATGAGTCCGGCAAGTTTCCATGGTATTCATATATAACCTTCTATGATGAGTATCTACCCTTCGTAGTAGACCCAGCTACGCAACTAACAGCCCACGCATGCAGTAACAAACTAAGAAAATCTCTCTCAACTCATCAAACCGATCTGACTGCAGCTCCTCATGCGCCCTGCCGCATCACACGGCACCCGCATCACGCCTCCACACCGCATTGCACGGTGCCAGCCATCTCACTTCCTTCTGCGCTGCAGCCAAGACTTTACCGGACAAGTCCCTAAATGAAACTACCGGCCAAGACTTTATGCTTCTTTTTGTTCCGATTCACCGGATATATATATTTGTGTTGCAAGCGTGTCATTTGTTAGTCCCTTGAAGTGATGTACACCTCTTAGATTGTTCAAAGCTAGCTTTTATATCTTGATATTTTTGTGTTCAGAAAATAGCAAGGATAGTATATGAATTTGGTAGGCACAAGATGAGGATAAAAGAAAGATGGTTGGCCTACAGTCTAGAGTGGGTTATAATGGTAATGCTTATTTAGTTTTCTACTTTGTTTTCGTATTTCTAATATGAAAGCGATTTCAAGCTTAATTACAAGTTCTATACAGAGGAAAAAACAGACATATTCCTCAAAGAACACAAAATTACAATTGTATTGTTGATGCATGATGATGATTAAATGTGCATTTGCAAATAATTGGGATGCTTCTATTCTTCTAAAAACTAATTCAAAATCACTTTTCTCCATTTGGTAAGCTACCTTTTCCTATAGCACCATGATGTATTGTTGGTACCTGGCAGTGGTGCGTTTAGAGTCCCAAGTATTGGTTTCAGGCTAAGTAGAGGGATATGGTGTGCTGGTGTGTTGTTGGTACCTGGTAGTGGTGTGTTTCGATTCCAAGTATTTGTGTGGAGCTTTTCTGTAAGTGGCACATGGTCGTGCAAACATGGGAGGGTTGTCGCCTGATGTCCTGTCTGTTATTGTGTCGGATGCTCTGATGATGCCATCATTTCCATCCACGTGTTTATCTACAGGTCCGCGTGTAAATACTTTGGGTGGCGGTGATGCGGATGTTTGCACACTTGGAAAAGCTAGATTTTTGCGTTTTGTGATATTCCGATTTGCTTTCATGTTCTTCCTTTCAATTGTTATATTTTGTATCTTCTCAATTTTCCGTAGGGGGTGATGTTGATCCCAGTGAGGCTTGCCGTTGCTGTCAGGAAACTCGAAGAGGACTGTCAAGGAGTTGGAACGAATATTACTGAAAAGATTGTATGCAAAGAAATCATTGATAATCTTTAGTTCAGAAGATGTTATTCAACAAACAAAAGTAATGTTTTTTCTTCCTCTCTTACAGCTTGCCTCTGCTTTACCTTATTTGGTTAGTTAATTGTTCTTTTCATGTGTTGTAGAGATCACTGTTGTCGATGCCTTCGTTCTACTCTTGCGGCTGCTCTGTTTTGGCCTTTTTAGTATAAATGTGACGTTTCTTCTTTTTATGGCTTATCTCCTTTTTATCCTACTTCATTGTTAATTGATATTCACAGAGAAGACTGCTCTAAATGGAATACATTTTTTGGAGGCTTCATTGTAGTCGATCCATCATAATTTAGCAGTTTCTTAGCCTATTATTAACCGTTAAAAAGACTTATATCATCAATCAACTATGCATAAAGTATGCAATATACTCTGCACATCTTATGCAACAAAAAAATGGTCTACTGCTCATAAACTGATCAATCCAAAATGGGATCAAAATATTTAACCAACATGCTCCTAGATTATACTTTTACTGACGCTACATGTGGATGGTATCTCATATTTCAGCACACTAAAAGCGAATAAGGAAAGGCTTTTTGTTTGACAGACACCATCTCTCCAACACCATGTCCAGTTTGCAAGATATACGGAGTCAATCCACTTTCACAATGTACATCCTTCCAACTTCAGCAATAATGTACATGACCTGCACTGTAATATTGATATCCTCATGTAGGATGGTGTCTCCACCTTTGGAAATATTTTCCTTTTTGCATTCAAGTTGTCAACGACCAACTTCTTGGCTTGGCAGCTCCAGGCTTCAATCCAAACAGCTCCGTAGTATCTTTGTAGCCGGGTGAGAACTTGAATTTTTGCCTCCAGCTGCAAACAAGGCAGGGCAGGCTATAGTATAGGAACGTGCCTGTAGTGAGACAGATTTTGGTTGATTGTAAAAGAGTTGTTTATATTTATCAAACCCCACATTAAAAAGAGAGCTATAAATTGTGCTTACTAATGCTATCCCCTGTTTGCAACGCTCTTCCAATAAGTACACAGTTTGCCTCTTGTGTTTTGGTTGTTAATATTTTTACAATTGGAGCTCCAATTGATGGAAAAGTTGTCAGAATCGAGATTCTAAATCGGGTCGGAACTTCATTGGTAGGATCGTGAATCATAGAATCATATCTAGCAGGATCGTAGAATCTTAGATTCTATGAGAAAAATCGTAGAATCAGATGGGCTAATTTGGATCATAAGGTCGTAAGATTCTAAGACTCGAGTCGCGATTCTGACAACTTTGGATTACATTATTGATACTGAAAACAGTTTAGGAACTTCATCGTAAGTGCTGGTATTAATAAATCCATCTATTATGTAAGGTTGTTGGAGACCTCAATGAGTTTGATTTCATACTGACAGAAATGTCTTTTTCTGGTGTTACAACCTAGCCAACTTTGGTTGTTACATGCCACAGCTGTTACCCAAGAGTATTGTTATAATCTACTAACTTAGTCCTGCCATGTTTAGATTATATTACTGAAATGAGTCATTGACGGTTTATTTGAATGATGCTTGCTCTATTTATTTATTTAAGGCGGAGTGATACTGGCTCTATTGTTGTGTTAAAGCTTAAAACAGCAATATAAAAGGACCTCACGTAGGCTTAACCACGGGCACCTTTTGTTTGCTAGTTAACTCCATTGTCTCTAAAACTAAACGCTGCTCCTTCAAATCATACATCCATCACACCATTCTAAGCACTTTTTTTCACATCCATCACACACCAAACTACCAAAGGGAGATGTGCGCGCACAACGCACGGCTCTAATTTGACCAGCGGTTGTGACGACACGAGGCAATGATGGCTTAATGGCCCATCCAGTGAGCTGGGTTGCTTTATTCGCTTATGGAAAATAAAGCTTATCCGAGATTCTCATTCGTTGTCACCTTTGAGGCCCTCGCATGTTCATAGGATTGACTATCACACTTGAACAGGAAGATGATATTAATTTTAAATTTTGGGCCTCTTTTGTTTAATAAGATATAAATATAATGGTAATAAGATCATAGAAAATGAAATGACACGTAGGAAAATAGATGTTATTTAATTCATAAGGTAGTGTGAATATCTGGCGATCATCAACCAGGGAGGAGCGCCAGAGGTCGATCGATCAACGAATGGTTTCGTTCACTGGGATGTGGCCATGGAGCAAACAAACCACCTGATCCATTGTGGAGCGTGTACGGAAAATGGGCTAGGTCCAAAAACAGTTTTTTAATCCATTAATAAAAAAACTTACTTTTTGATAGATGAAAAGTGAAAAATGAAATATAATTTACAACAACAAATGTATCTATTTACACATAAAATGACATGATATACTTTACAAAAATTGCCTCTGTCATATTTATAAAATCACAAGAGAAATATTCTAGAAAAATGAGCCAAGGTTTCTAACAAATAAAAATGCCATGCTCTTATAATATATAAACATACACAATGGCCTCATGGTTATTTTAGCAGAAAAAATGAGGCTCTAGATCAAAGGCAGAATAAAAAAACATTAGGGCGTTTAACAAAAACAAATACTAAGGAATAAAATGACATCTCTTAAATGATAATAACGTGATTCACTGAATAAATTTTTTACCATGCTACCATGGTCTAATTAATAAAAAAACTCGCAATCATTTAAATAATAAAAATCTATCTTGCATTCTTTAAAAATTGATCCTCACTACTACATATTCTCTCAACATGCAAACAATCCACCTCATCATGGGCATGCCAACCTTTCAATCCCACTACCAATAAATATCTCATCATGCATTCCACATCACCAAATGTGTCATGCTAGAAAACAATCATTTCTCATTACTATCATGTACGAGAAACTCCTTTTTTTTATACCAACGCTCTATAGCATCATGATGGATAGATAAGCCGATATATATTTGCATACTGTTAAATACATTTCATGAAAGAAAGCACTATTATTAATCATTGTTTATCTCATCTGCATCGAAGTTGCTTCCATTTCGTTTTTGTGTGATATATATACTTGCAGGTAGGTTCTTTGATTATAAACTGATGCTTCGACTAAGCATGCATGTTTACATATATTGGAATATATCCACTAAGTATCATGTTTGCATATATTGAAATATATCCATGCCTACAGAATTCAAAAGTTGATCAATTATACAACTTTTTTTTACTTCTTTTCTATGAATGTATTATACTTTTACCCTTGTGTGTGCATTAATTCAATTAAATCGCTTCAACTTTTTTGTTTAATATTTTTGTAGGAAATGATCAAAACATAATGTGGTCATTGTATTTTGTGAGTTCACAACGTGCTATATGTCTAATTTTAATTATGCCATTTAATTTATGAACATTTAAATTCATCATTGAACGTGATTGTTTAACTTTTGTTGAGCAATGCCTTGATTGGTGTCATGACATAAAACAATGAACACACATTGCCGTCTTTCTTTGTTATACATACAACTCTAAAAAAACTGAGCAAAATACAACGCATCAATGCGCGGGATATTATCTAGCATAAGACGTTTTAGATCACTACTTTAGCAATCTAAAACATCTTATATTTATGAACGGATGGAGTATTTGTATGTGTGTATAATTTGCAACGGGGTTACCTCTTGTTAGTAAAAAAGGACATGCTACCTACACTGAACCTACGATGGTCCAATTGATAGAAATTGCCATGGTCTAGCAATTTTTTTTTACAATCGCTTAAATAATAAAGATGCCTTCCTCCGAATAGTAAAATTGCCATCCTATGTACAATCAAACTATAATGGTCACATTAATAAAATTGTCATTGTTTAAGTAAAAAAATCATGGAAAAAAGATATAAAAATGACAAGCTACCTACACTAAACCTACTATGGTCTAAATGATGATAATTGCCATGGTCTAACGAATAAAATTGACATGCTAGCTTCATGTGAAAATGAGATTTGTTTTTGTTCTTTTGATTTATTTTGCCAAATTTAGAGAAACCATCATAACTTGTTTTGACATGGCATATCTAAAAAGGGGGGAGGGGATTCTAAGAAGAGTTTTGTAAGTGACATTATACAAAGGACAAACATTTGCTGTGCAAGGCAAAAAGTAACTCAATATTGTCAATGACAAAATTTGCAAAGGGATAAATATTATTGTGTATGGCAAATAATGTATCTAAAATTTGTCAAAGGAAATATACATCATGACAAGTTTGGAAAAAACTTTGTTTTGCCATGGTACCCACAATAAAGCTACCATGGCATCATTAATAATTTTTTCCTTGTCTAATAAATAAAATTGTCGTGCTCTACAAAAATTGCCACGGTACATACAAAGATAAATAAACCTATCATGAACTAGTTAATAAATTTATATGGTTTACACAACAAAAATGTTATACTACCTACACATACATGGCAAAAATGTATTAATGTTCTCTGCGATGACATCCTACATAGACAACATATCAAAAAATGATGGCAACAAATTGGTTATGTTTCTCGGCTATGGCAAACACACACAACATGTTTTTGCCATGGAAAACGTAAAAAATTATCATAAAAATTTCTTTACCTACTTTCCATCTGAACAATACAAAAAATATCTAAAACCGTTACCGACTAAACAACAACTACATAACACTTTTGCAACGAATTTGATAAACGAGTTGTATGTTCAACAACCCTATACCACGGGAAAAATAGGAGTGTTATCTCTTAAATGACCATAGGATAGATTCAGAAATTTCCATGTTGAAAGTGCATCTAATCTCCTAGGTTGGGTTTGGTAATTAACAACAACATATAGCTCATTGAACTAATGTATACTCAAAGAATATTTCAGGAAAGTTCAATGTAAGACAACGGATGGATATGGAAATGTGCTCAGATTAACCTCCAAGCCTCAAATAATTTTCCCAAAGACCCACTATATCCAAGCCAAAACTTCATTTCGGTGCCACCAAGTTGAACCCAGTCGAACACACCGAAACAATAGATATAGTTGTTAGTCCAACCCCTAGTGTTTCAGTCTCACCGAAATGCCAGGTCGATTCCACCAATACGCCCTTTTAACTCATTTCCGAAAAACCAAATATCCTCTTGGTCCCACTGAAACGTCTTTTGGACTCAGTGGTGACCAAGTGGACACGTTTCGGTAATTTCGAGTGGTTTAAGTCGGAGCCACCGTCCTACATAGAGTGCACCTGATAAACATTTTGGTGCCTCCGAAGAAGTATATGACAGACTCACCGAAACGCCAAAATTGGTTGCTTTACATTGTTCGGTCTCATCGACCAATTTCAGTTTGTCCCACTGAAACATGTTAAAGCAGTGTAACGGTCTCATCGTCTCATCTCTAATCCCCTCAAGTGCCTTTCTCCCAAACCAGCTTGTTCTCCACATAGACAAATCTGAGAGAGATGTTTTGAGAGTTGAGGAGGTGATCTTTCGAAGCACAAGAACAAGGACTTCATCAACCTCAATCCCACTTTTTACCTTTTGGAGGATGGATTGCCTCCTAGCTTGGCTAGGTGTTCTTTATAAGCCTTCCACATTGTGAAGGAGCCAAGTAGTTTATAAGAGCTATGAGATCGCCTACTTCATGAAGATCTACTCCGAATGACGCTAGTCCGTCGTGGGCGTACACCGGTGACATAGGCAAGCTTATTTCTTCGTGGATCTTTTGTGGGTGGAGTCATGTGTGGACTCTCATGAGTGTTATCTTAAGTGATTGAAACCTCCATCAATGAGTACGGTAACACCAACTATTGAAACCTCGGGATAAAAATCTCTCAGGTTAACTTCGTTAGCATT
Source organism: Bromus sterilis (assembly GCA_950022295.1). Lineage (NCBI taxonomy): Eukaryota > Viridiplantae > Streptophyta > Magnoliopsida > Poales > Poaceae > Bromus > Bromus sterilis. The sequence continues at coordinate 397,237,992 of OX465596.1, forward strand.
TCCTAAATTCAAAAAAAAAACATTACTCCTCTACTTTATGGTTGTGCTTGCAAAGTTATTTCTGCTGCTCACTGTTAAAATTGCATAAATACGTGTGAAGACTATACTAGAATTGCTTGCAAATTGTGTCCATAAACAACAATATTTTCACCAAATGCATCATCAACAATAAAATACCACTCGTACAGAAGTTCAGATGTTGCGGTGCATGTATCGAACACAAATCTTACAGCAAAAGTCGGGAGCTTGCCCCCACGCAGCGGCATAATGCAGTCACTCACGATCGACATGGTTATTACAGATTCAGGAACCTGGCAATGGCATCGTCCTGCCTGACGGCGTCGTCGCAGGTGAAGTTGACGAGATGGAAGCAGTGGCCCTGCCCGGCCACCTCCAGCACCTCCACCTCCCCCGCCCACCCGCTCGCCCTGAGCCCCTCGCAGTACGCGCGGCCGCGGTCGCGCACCACGTCCGCCTCCGCGAGGCACACGAGCACGCGCCCGCACGCCAGCCCGTCCATCGCCGGCGCGCCGGCCGCGAGCGGATTGATCCACGGGTCGTCCACGCCCGTGGTCCGGGGGCACACCACGCGCCACATCTTCACCACGTTCTCGGCCATCACGGGGTCGCTGTCCTCGGAGGGCACCTTGCCGTGGCCCAGGAAGTAGGGGTGCACCAGGACGATGCCGCCGCTGATCGTCGCGCCGTGGGGCAGGCCCTCGGCGCCGGCGCGCAACGCCATGTGGTGCGCTATGTTGGCGCCCGCGCTCTCGCCGCCGAGCGACAGGCGGGAGAAGTCGGCGTGGTCGGTGAGCCAGTGCTCCTCGCCGGCGCCGCCTGGGGCGTGGGACGCCACCCAGCGTAGCGCCTGCCACGAGTCATCGTAGGCTGCGGGGAGGGGGTGCTCGGGCGCGAGCCGGTAGTCGACGGAGACGACGATGGCCCCGGCGCGCGCGGCGAGGGAGGCGAGGTACGCGTGGAAGACGACGTTGAAGGCGGTGTGCAGGACGAAGCCGCCGCCGTGGTAATAGATGAGGACGGGTAGCTTCTTTCCGTCTGCGGCGGCGAGGGGAGGGAGATAGAGGCGGACGGCGACGTCGGGGGAGATTGTCCGGTCTTTGGAGGCGACGCCGGTGCCGGCGTCGGTGGAGGCCGGGACGGGGTCGGAGCCAAAGTAGCGCTCCACGCGACCACTCTTGAATACGCGGATGCAGTGTTCGATCTCCAGGACGACCTCGTCGTCGCTGGCGCCGGAGCCGGCCATGGGTCGGGGACTGCGGGGATGCGGTGGGGTTTGGTTGTTGAAATTGTTGGCGGGTGAGCGAGTGGTTCTGCAACTTGACTTCTCTCATGGCTGGGCTTGGGCCACGTTAACAGGTAGTTGGATGACTTGGATCTGATGATCAGATGGTGAGTAAAGCGACCTGCATGTGCCCAAGGTATATGAAGATGTTGAAATCGACATAGATGATGGTGTCAGTGTCACCATCGATGAATTGTAGGAGCACCAGCCAAAACTTAGCCCCGCAGGAACCTTTTAAGCGAGCTTTTTTATGGTACCCTATAATGTTAGGGGAAAGGAGCAGTATATATCTGTCGAGGGAAAATGCGGACGAGCCCAAGCAGCCAAGCCCACCTCAATCCAGGAGCCGCTGTTCCCCATATTGCACGTCCGGCCAGTCATTCAACTCCCCTCGGCCGCTCTTGCCACTGTCGTTGTGTTCACTCACTCCGTCCATCTAGCTCTCGTCATGCTTCTTTTAGACCTTGCGGGCTCACACAGTCGCGGAGCCAGCCAACTCAAGGAGTCGGGGCAAACTCTAGGCACACTATTGTTCTGTATTTGCCCCAATAATTAGCAATAGTAATCATGTTTTTTGTGTATTACTTAGTGGAGATTGGCCGGAGTAGTTCGGGCAGCTGCCCAGGGTCGCCGGGAGCTATCTCCGCCCCTGGGCTCACACATCAGTTATCCATGATTGAGTTAAAACTTTCTTCTGCTAGCTGCCGTTGCTAGGAATCACTTAAGCTGTCAACGGCCTGAGGAAGGGACGGGATATGGCCTCGCCGAGGAACGAGGAAGAGGATGCATGCGCGACAGCGAAAAGGATAAGAGGAAGAACGGATGGATCGCCTTAATTCGTGCGAGTTAATAAAAATCTTTGTAAATTACCCTCAAATCACATATACTGCTTTTACGTTGAAGGACCGGTGCATGTTGTACTGCTAACTCAATTTGAGCAGTATAAATTTTTTTAGGACGTTGGATTTTCATGAATGAATGGCCAGTATTTATTACAGGGTACCGTAAAAGAGCTCTTTTAAGTACTCTCTCTGATCCATAATAAGTGTATCTCATCTAGTACAAAGTTTGTACTAGCTTAGTACAAAATGAGCGACACTTATTATGGATCAGAGGGAGTATAACATATCACTGAATGTCCTCGTAGACAATGGTGATCACAACCGGCATGGTGCATACGATCTTGGCAGGCAACACGATCATTAGGACAACAGGACCATTGAGACAATGGTAACACATAACTTATTTTTGACCTGGTTGGCCAGTTGAGAAGAGGAACAAACAAAAAAACACTACAAGCGTTGTCGTCGTATGGTAACGACAGATGACATGTAGATGGTTAAAGTAGAGGGAAGAGCTCGATGGATGCCGACGGTACCAAAGACGGGATTGAGAACAGGTACATGTAAAGACACTACGATGTATCCAGGTTTAGGACCCTCGTGCGGAGGTAACACCCCATAGTCCTGCATGGTGACTATGATGAAGCACACGAGCTACAATGAATGCTCCTGGGGCAGGGCTGTATCAGAGGTGGGAGAAGAGGGCTCTAGGCTCTGCTCTCTCCCGGCCTCGAAAAGTAAATGTCAGTGTGTGGGTATAAGATGATCCGCCCCCTCCTTGAGGGCCTCTGGGAGGGGTTCTTATAGGACGACCCCCCAATTTACAATATTATAGGGAAAAGGGGGCCCTGGTGCGTGTCTCCCAAGCTATCAATGAGGCCCGCCGACTGCGGGGGCCTGTAGAAGGTCCATCTTGATCGTCACATGTGGGTCCCGCCGGCTGTGGGGTCCTATAGTGAGTACGCCCCCGTCGCCATGGGGAGCACTGTAGCCGGTAGGATACGATGTCATGGGGTAGGTACGCATATGCTGCTAGATCGATGGGTCGTCCGGGAGCCGGCCGCTGCGGCCAGCGGCACTGGTTGCGCTGTAGCCACGCACATCATGACGTCTTGGACGTGGGTCTTCGGTATGGGATGCCAATTGTGCGAGATAGGCACTGACTCTAGTGTGCCGGCTGCTGCTAGCCGGCAGCCTTAATGTCATTAAGGGTGCCCCGCAAAACAAAAAAGCAATACCAAATCCACAAATCCTCACATGCAACGGCTTCAAGCACAATTGTTGCATCCCCATCCTTGCCGCAATACTTCCTGTGCCATGCCTTTTGGCAATTTTTACAAGTCCAATGCATACAATCAATACTCCCTAGAATCTCCGAAAACTCTCGCTTCTCATTCGATGCCATCAACCTCACCGTATCTTATTCATTCGGTGCTCTAAGATAATCATGACCAAAGAGACGAATCATCACTTTGGAAAATCTAGGCGCCGACTCGATTGTAGTATCCTTGCCGGTGCGCAGATACTTTTTGGTGTAGTCAGCCGAAATGCCGTAGGCAACCCCCCACATCGCCGAAGATTTTTTTATATGGTCTAAAACATATTAAACCCACGACATTCCTCCCGCGGGTAAAATAGCGACAATTGGCCTCAACGTCTTGCACTATCTTCACGAGAAGGGGTTGGCGCATTTGGTACCTTCTACGGAAGATGTGTGGCGGATATGTTGGAATATCCGCAAAGTATTCTTGTATCAGTATCTCAATCCCGAGATGCCGGCTGCGAGGAATACAAAGCCGGCCGACGGTGGATCCTCGCTTCTTCTTCTTCTTCTTCTTCCGATCACCGAGCTCCTTCATGGCGAGAACCGCGATGACCATCTGCCTCCGATGATTGTTGAGCAACGACTCGATGTCAGAGTCGTCGGAGGAGGACAAATCCCCAAGAAAAAAATTCCTCGTCCGAACTCAAATCCATAAAAATGGAAACAAAAACAGGGCTAAGCTACGAATCGACGAATTCATAGGTGGGGCGGAGCTTTAAAAGACCGAAGAAGAACTCACCGATGGATACGATCGGCGGCGGTGATTCGACCGCTGGAAGCAACTCGCACGGTGGCGGCGACTCCCAAAACGTTGGGGTGACGGATCTGGGCCGAAGGCGGCTCCTAAAACGTTGGGGGCAGCGGATCTGGGCCGGATTCACGGGCGGCGACTGGATGCAGGGGCGAGAGAAACTGCACGCGAGGATGAAATGTTCGTCCCGCCAACCGCTTCTGTGCTATACAGAGCTCTGCCGTGTCGACTGCAAAAACGGCGAATTCACCGTTTGGCGCGACAAATTTTTGGTGGCCCTTAAATTTTTTGCAGACCGAAGGACATTAATTAATTTTCAACTCAGACATCAACTCAGGAACTACACATTAGTTTTGCTGTTTTTATGGGATCTGCTGAAGTTGCTCTTAAGCTACTACTTTATTTTACATTGGAACCACTGGATTCATCTACATTATGATTTGCATCCCTCGCGGGCTTGCTGATGCGCGGGCGCCGCCGCGGCGCTGGGTCACGGTCTTCGTCGCCACATAATGATTTGATTAGTTCTGTAAAATTGAAGAAAAAGGAGGTTTCATCTACAAATTTAAGGAGAAAGCTTCCTTGGTTTGAGAAGTTACGCAAGGGGCGAAAGCCAACTAAATCAGCGGCAACAACAAAATAAGGAGCAAAGGTAAGTTGTAGTATGTATGTAATATCAGTGGTTATTCATTCCTGAACTAAAATATTGTTTTTTCATTTACATTGGCAGCAACACCAACACAAAAATAATAATAATATAGTGTGCAGTCTTAAGTGCAAGTGGAGAATGATGGTACAAACAAAGGAGGGAGTCTCATAGGAGCAAGTGAGAAGCGTCAAGAATATGATGCGATTGGCAGCTTTACCGAGCTCTTAACAACTTCACGAGTTGACGATGATATCTTTATGATGATCTGATCCAATATCTTTAAAGTTGTTAGGTCGTATTTTGGATAGGGTAATTACATTATTTTGGGGTTAACCATAGTTTCTTTTGGCCTAAGTGTATAAGTGAAATGGGCTTTTGTGTACTGAATGTTTACCCAATGTTGGCATTTTTGCTGTAGCATTTGGTTGTAATGTGCTACAACCTTTTAATGTCAAATGGTTATGGATTCACAGTATTGCTCTTCAAGTTATATTGTTACATCAATTGAGCTTAAATTTTGCTAATCTGAATTTTTATTTCTTTTGCTGTTCGGTTACTGCAGTTTGCAGTTTTGTTGTTGTTGTTGTTGTTGTTTGGCTCCAAAACTGCTTAGTCCTGAAGCATTTCCACTTGTTTGGTGTCAGCCGTTGGATGTCATTTGGATGGAGATGGGAGGCCTAAAGTTACAACTGGATCTCAGTCCGTCGCATCATTGCATCCTCTTCCCTGATCTCCTTCACGCCATGTCGGACACGGACGCCGGCGGCGACGAGGTCATCCACGACGCCCCCGGCTTCATTCGCGTCTACAAGAGCGGCCGCGTCGAGCGCTTCCTGCGGATCGACTTCGCCCCGCCCGCCACCGACGCCGCCACCGGCGTCTCCTCGAAGGACGTCGCCGTCCTTCCTGGAGCCGCTGTGTCGGCGAGAATCTACCTCCCGCCTCCCCCTACCGGCGGACTCGAGGGAAAGCTCCCCGTCCTCGTATTCTTCCATGGCGGCGGCTTCTGCCTCGGCTCGGCGTTCGACGCCGCCGCGCACGGCCACGCCAACCAGCTCGCCGCGCGGGCCAGCGCAATCGTCGTGTCGGTGGAGTACCGCCTCGCGCCGGAGCACCCCGTCCCCGCGCTCTACGGGGACGCCTGGGCGGCGCTCCAGTGGGTGGCCGCGCACGCGCACGCGGGCGGCCAGGGCCCGGAACCCTGGCTGACCAATCACGCCGACTTGGGGCGCGTCCACGTGGGCGGCGAGAGCGCCGGCGCCAACATCGCGCACCACGCCGTAATGCGTGCTGGCGTCGAGGAGCTGGGCCACGGCGTGAAGGTGAGCTCCCTCGTGCTGATCCATCCCTACTTCTTGGGGGGCGACAGCTCCGAGTCGGACGAGATGGGCATGGCGCTGCTCGACGAGCTGGTGCGGCTTTGGCCGGTGGTCTGCCCGGGGACTAGCGGTTGCGACGACCCGTGGATCAATCCGATGGCAGAGAGAGCGCCCAGCCTTGACAAGCTAGGATGCCAGCGCGCTCTGGTATGTGTTGGGGGCAAGGACGCCATGAGGGGTAGGGGAAGGCTGTACTATGAGAAATTGATTGGGAGTGAGTGGCAAGGCGAGGTGGAAATCTGGGAGGCGGATGGGCAGGGTCATGGCTTCCACCTCTTCCTGCCGACATGCCCTCAGGCTGAAGCGCAGGTCCGCGTTGTCGCCGGATTTCTGGGCCGCCCATGAGATCCCCTGTTCCCCACTCAGTCACATGACCAAGGCAAATGTTCTTGAACTGGCTATTGGAGTACACTAGGAAGTTTTGAGTTTTGCTTAAAACATGTTTGTAGTTGTTCCGCACTAAATTTATGTTCAGTCTATAAGAATTTCATCTGTTAATTGTCACTACTGTGATACTGTCATATGAGCTTCAATGTTCAAACCATAGTCTGATTTGTAAGGGTTTAGGAATGCTAAGATATGATTATGAAGGTCTCCAATTTCAATAGATTAAGCTTGCCTTCTCAAGAACAAAAAGGAAACTACTCATTTGAGCCCAAATCATCATCTTGGAGCCTTTTCCTACTTATATTTAGGGCTAACATTGTCTGATTGGGATGCTTCATAATATATGTATTTCCATTTCGGCTAGCATTTTGGGCTTTTACTCAAAAGACAAGCATTACACTTTCTGTTCTGGACATTCCTTCTGATGCTATTTCATTGCATGACATGGCAGACTAAGAGATGTAATCCTATCGAGCAATTGTGAAAATGTTGCTGATACGGTGGTTCTGGCCAAGCAGGCCATGACCACTATGATGAGCCATCAATCATAGAACTAATAAGTCTACTGCAGCACTTCTCAAGTACCTTCATGTTCAATGGTATTCACCAGAGACCCCCACTAAATGACTACAGATGTTGTTCAAGGCATGGATAACCTTTTCCTTACATTTCCTCCGGCATTAGGGCGTTGTACAGTAATTCCTTTACTTCTTGCATTATTGCTGTGTCATTGACCAAATGCAGTTTGCTCTGTCATCTGCAGAGGGAATAATCCTCTAGTAAGCTATTTTCTGTATGCAAGAAATATTATACTACTGTATTGCATAACCATAGTACATTGAAAGAAATTGCAGACCAGTATTGCAGCGATTTAGTTTATTTTTGCAGGGTCGCGCGTATTGATATGACATTAATATATCATGTTTCATGAGCCGAGCAAGGTTTTTGTGAAAAGAACCTGCATGACAAGAGGAGGTCTTCAGGGTCAGTGGTGCCAGCAGCCAGAAAACAGACTGAACTGAAATGTAGTCGGCATTAGCATATCTGGTAACTGCCATGCCGCATACCTTGTGAATTATGTAAGGATGTATATTTTTCTTGTGATACATGTATTGGGCTAACTCCGCCTATGTTTTTTTAGACGTAGCCGGTCCCAAGCCCGGGTAAAGGAGGAGGGTTGTGTTAGGCTTGGCGAGCCAACGTGAAAACCCAGCCACTCTTATGGATATGAAACCCAAAGACCATCGTTTGGGGCGTAACCCTCTTAGCGACGCGCCACATCGGAACCCGGGTGTGGTGACAAATGAGCAAGGGCCGGGCCGTCACCCCCCTGGTGGCGCGCCGTATCTTGATCTGGATACGGTGACAAGTGAGCAAGGATCGGGTCGTCGCAGCCTTAGTGGCGCGCTACATCGTCGCCCGGGTGTAGTGAAAAATAAGCAAGGGTCTTCGCATTTGACTAGACGAGTGCGAAGGGTAAGGAAGCTAGCCGAGCCTAAGAGGATTCGCATAGGTAGTTGGAACGTAGGGTCCTTGACAGGTAAGTTGCGGGAGTTAGTGGATGCAGCAGTGAGGAGAGGTGTTGATATCCTATGCATCCAAGAAACCAAGTGGAAGGGACAGAAGGCGAAGGAGGTAGAGGAGACCGGTTTCAAGCTGTGGTACACGGGGACCACTGCAAACAGAAACGGAGTGGGTATCTTGATCAACAAGAGCCTCAAGGAGGGAGTGGTAGACGTCAAGAGGCAAGGTGATCGGATTATCCTGGTGTCCGACAACTAGGTGTGGCAGAGATGCGCATGTTGAGATGGGCATGTGGCCACACAAGGAAGGATCGGATCCGGAATGATGTTATACGGGAGAGAGTTGGGGTGGCACCAATTGAAGAGAAGCTTGTCCAACATCGCCTGAGATGGTTTGGGCATATCCAACGTAGGCCTTCTGAAGCGCCTGTGCATATCGGGCGGTTAAGGCGTGCTGATAATGTCAGGAGAGGTCGGGGGAGGCCAAACTTGAATTGGGAGGAGTCTGTGAAGAGAGACCTGAAGGACTGGGCTATCAACAAAGATCTAGCTCTGGACAGGGGTGCGTGGAAGTTAGCTATCCACGTGCCAGAACCGTGATTTGGTTACGATATCTTTTGGGTTTCAGCTCTAGCCTACCCCAACTTGTTTGGGACTGACAGGCTGTGTTGTTGTTGTTGTTGTTGATACATGTATTGGGCTTACTTCTAAGCAATCACTTGGCTCATTACAAAATTAAGCACATACTGCTGATTGTAAGGATGTATAATTTTCTTGGGATACATATCAACTTACTTTGAAGCAATCACTTGGCTCCTTATAGAACTAACTACTGTCATGACGATTTCTCCTTATGTGGCAGTGAAGTGCCATTTTTCTTTTGAAACAAACAGGCAAAAGCTTTGCCTATTTATATTAAAAGAAGAGTTACAATATGTACAAGGACCTCTGACTACAAACAGCAAGATTTTGGTAACCCTTAATGGCGTCGGTAATGGAAAACTGTTCTGCTAGTAGCAAGTGTCTGCAACCAGTTCTAAAGCTCCATTTCCAGTACATCACATGATCCTAACTTAGCAAAATGGGTGATATCATGAATATTTTGTGGGAGCCTTATTTTGTGGGAGCCTCCACTTTTCCAGCATGGTGACCATGTCCCGTCTTCCTCTTCTTCAATGCCAGGAAATTCTCGATATCTCCAACATCTCCAGCCCCAAAGAAAGAAATGATTCATTAGCATCATCTTGGAGGTCGTGCATACTCGTTTCCAACTTCTGAGCATGCTGAAGAGTTTCTGCCACAGGTAGCTGCTTGACAGACACTTGATTATCTGAATATATGACCATTTCTCATCTTCTGGAGAACCCACAACAATGCTATGGATATTGATGTCAATTATTACTGGTGTGCCATGTATTATAACTGTTTATCTTGAGATATGCAGTGAATTCCCATTGTTCGGTCTGACTACACTTTCATCCGTGTAAGTTTGCGTTATCAGTTATTTTAATATTTATTTTCCATCTCCATGTAGGAAAAGCTATGCAGCAACTCCACATTGTTTTATCTGGCTACAATTGCACGGTTGCTTTTAACTCTTGATCTTCATCTTCCATGTATAAATCAGATAAAGTGTGACTAGAAACTAGATTATTCGGTGATGAAGTGAAGTAAGTTAGGTTCATTTAAATTTGGTAGATAATTTGTTGCTTTGATATTTTTGTGTTGGTATAAGAGATAAAGAGTATCATGTATCTACCGCAAAATAGTTTGTTCTTGTAATTACTTTGGATTTGCAAGAAGTATTTTCCACCATTATCATTCCGCAGTTTTCTTCCCCTGGGAAATCAGATGAATATTCTAATATTTCTTTGTTCAAGGGTCTCAAATCTAAATGTTTTTCACAACATGGTATTTTGGTCTTATCACATGACGTCTTACTTGACGGGGCACATCACCTTTCCTTACACATTTTACCTAGCCAAAGATGAACGTTACTCTATTTCTCAAAAATAAAATAAAATAATTGATGGCTTTTTCATAAGCTCGTCGGATCTAGACAACAATATTATGTGCTTAACTAGGGTATCATTTGGGTACAACATGGATGATAATACATAATCAACGATGCAACAACCATCCAGCTAAAACAAAAATGGCACAAATTGAATGGCAGCATGTTTTTCCCCATTGCTGCATACTGCCTAAAATTCAAATGCTTCAGTAGTGCAGGTTCCTCTGATGTCATCCACTCATCCACCAAGGGCATATGCCTAAAATATTACACTTTATCATCCCATTTAGGTCAATCAACTTGTACCAGTACACAAATTGTTCATATATTATTTAGATTGCGTGTATTGCAAGTATGATCATATTGAGATAGACCACAAAGCTAAGTTCATTAGCTTTATGCAAGTTTAGGTCAACTTTCTAGCATGACTAACACTTGCGTCATAAAAATTTCCTTTTCCTGCCAGCGCCTTCAGGGCACTAGAGTAGCCCCTAGTCCAAGGGCAACTGAGAAAGAGACATTTTTATTTTTCTAAACGAGGAAATATACACTGCATTTGAACCTCCTATACCAGCCTCTCAATCATCACTTGAACATTCCATTTTGAGAAAACGGTTTTCTGTGCGTTTGAAGAGAAAATACAAAATAGGATATTTCAACACATTATTATGTCTATATGGATAGAAGTTTCCTTGAAGGCACTATCAAGTCACTATTACCAAGGTTTCAGAAAACAAATTGCGCACTTTTGCAACTTTAATTCTACATATCTTCTCATGAATAAAGGTTACTAAGATCTTGTTGTCGCACGTTTAAGTTATTCGTAATGACTTTTCCTGAATGCTATAGACCTTTACTACCTGCATTGCCACGAAAGTTCTCATCCGAAGTCTATTAATACATGTTCTCTACACTAACTCAAGGACTCAAAATCGCCGTGCTCGGAGAACTACAGTTCTGTGCAAACTACCCTTGAAGAGAGCAGAAATATGGAGACTGGAAAACATATCGTGTGCAAACACCCACCAACTTATGGCAACCTCATCACAATTCTCTCTATCGATGGTGGAGGGATTCGAGGAATCATTCCAGCTGTTGCTCTTGCCTTTCTAGAATCAGAGTTGCAGGTAAACCTGTAGTTATGTAGCAAATTGATTTTCGTATCTTGTGATATTGGCATATTGCCAAGGCAATATTTACCTGGAGAGATATATAATAGATTGGAAGTCCATGTTTTAGATGTCGCGTTAGATTAAGTAAGCTTTGCAACTTGGTTGTTTGGTTTATTTAAATTCAAACCATCAGTGTTTAGCTCAATTCACTAACCATATCTTCTTAACTTCAAATGTAAAATAAAGTTACTTCCATAACCTAAGTAAATCTTAAAGTTTGCATTAGTGTCACAATGGTAGCTGCTGTCTTGTTGTTGTCTGCTCTCTCTTCTTTTATTGTTATTTATGCACATGTAGATGTAGAACAGTTGCAGTCATGCAGAAGATTCAAATTCTTGGCAAATTTGATTTATTTCTTGTATTACATCAGTTCAATATTCTGCTAGTTCCGTACTTCTGGTTCTTTTATCTCTACTGGACTGGTGGACTGAATATACTTGATGTGTAACAATGATTTTGTTTCCATCTGCACCAGCATATGCTCCTTTCTTTAGAAACACTTTAATTTTCAATTGATCCTCTTGATTGCATCCAACTGAAACTGCTATCTTATCTTCTAAAGAAACTTGATGGAGAGGAAGCCCGATTAGCAGACTACTTTGATGTCATTGCTGGGACAAGCACAGGGGGACTTGTGACTGCGATGCTCACTGCACCAAACAAGAAGAGAAGACCACTTTTTGCGGCAAAGGATATTCAAGCATTTTATATGGACCATGCTCCCAGAATTTTCCCACAGCTCAGGTGAACACATATATTATGGTTTTTGTTGATTGGATTGGGAACTTGTCTGGTAACACATATTGCCTGTTTTTGTAGGGGTGCCTTTGGTAGGATAATGAGGATACTTCGCTCATTGTCAGGACCTAGTTATGATGGTAAGTACCTTCATGAAGTTGTGAGAAAGAAGTTAGGAAGCGCCAGGCTGCATCAGACTTTAACAAATGTGGTAATACCGACTTTCGACATCAAGCGGCTACAGCCAACCATTTTTTCATCGTATGAGGTTTCCCTCTTTCCCTGTCTCTCAAAATTTTCTTTAGTTCTTCCTATGTGAGTACCTCAAAATATGGTAGTACATTTTTTCTGGATGGCAGTTATAGTAAGTCAGAACCAATTCAATTTAATGGCACAAGAAACACATGCTACTGAAACACATATATCTTAGTTTTCTCTGTAAACTTACTTCAAAGGGAGAACATATATATGAAGCAGTGATGAGAAGTCGAGAACTTAAATTAATCCCTCATGATGGAAATTTTTGCACAAAAATAAACTTTCAATTACAATGTGACAGGTTAAGAAGAAGAAGAAGAACACAATGGATGCATTGTTATCAGATATTTGCATCAGCACGTCCGCTGCTCCAACTTATTTGCCCGCGCATTACTTCAGGACTGAAGATTCTCATGGAAACATCAAGGAGTTTAATCTTATTGATGGGGGAGTTGCTGCCAATAATCCGGTACTATAGTTGCCTGTAGTTTTGCATAACATAGTACCGAAAGTTTCACTTCAATCTTTGTGTATGGTTTATAAGTTACTATTATGTACAATAAAGCTTAGAACATTCTACTTGATTCAGAGACTGAAAGAAAGTCTTCAGACTTGAAATAGACCTAATATCTATCTTCATTGTGGTTAGGCCCTCGTTGCCATTGGAGAAGTAAGCAAGCAGATATTCAAGCAAGATCCAGATTTCTTCCCAATAAAACCTATGGACTATGGCCGGTTTTTAGTCATTTCACTTGGTACAGGATCATCAAAATTTGAAGAGAAGTACAATGCTCAAAAGGCTAAATCATGGGGAGTGTTGGATTGGTTACTTAACAGTGGATCCACACCATTAGTAGATATTTTCACACGGGCAAGTGCAGATATGGTGGATATTCACATTGCTTCTGTTTTCAAAGCCTTACATTCTGAGCAGAACTACCTGAGAATTCAGGTAAGTAGAATGCAGGCAGCTTATTTTATAGTACAAAGTAACTAACAAATCAGCTTCCTATTAATCAAAGAATACCATCTACATGACAGGATGATACCCTATGGGGGACACTCACCTCAGTTGATGTTGCCACTAAGGATAACTTGGAGAAACTTGTCAATGCTGGAGAGATGCTGCTAAAGAAACCTGTCTCACGGGCAAATTTGGAGACTGGCCAGATGGTACCTGTTTGTAGTGACATAGAGGTGACCAACGAGGAAGCTCTCAAGAGGTGAACTTGTCACCACTTATCAGGTTATTATAATTGCAGTATGCATCTACTTATGAGCTAATTAGCACCTCATTTCCAGATTTGCAAAGCTGTTGTCTGATGAAAAACAAATTCGCCAAGCAAGATCTCCAAAATGAAGTCCGGTCTCTCTTATGTCAATGCTCTGGCAGAGAGAATTTTCTCTCTGGCATATCCCAGTTACCAATTCGTTGATATGTTTATTGAAGTTCCATTGTAATGTACATAAATAAATGTGTAGTGTGTCATACAGATTGCTATAGTTTGATAATGCTAGGCACCGATGTCTTTAGATATGTAAATACGAATATTTTTTAAATAAAGCTAAACATTTAATGATTGTTCTGTTGTGTTATCAATTTCACTGGGTTTATGTCAGCCGATGACTTCTGAAGGATTCCAGGACGGCCATGCAGCCAAGACATCAGGAATAAAGAAATTGCCAGTGCTGCTGCATGGAACCAGTACCCGGTACGATTTCGCTTCACTTTGTACGTAGAAATAGTTAAACCTATCTCTGCTTATAGTATCAAGCAAGTGCTATGCCTTTTCAAGAAAATCACTTTGTCCTTTAGCGCTTCTATGAGATTCTGCTGTTGGAACTGGTCAGAGAGACGTCCAATTCCTACTGGGTTTGCAGGGTGGATAGACTAGAGAAATAAATAGCAAAGCGCTTCACTAACTCAAAAGTAGTTCATTTTTATTGACACGCTTTTTCCAGGGCAAGAGGCTCTTCTCTGATTGAGTACCTTTTAGCACACTTTGAAAGTTCTAACTCATTACTCTTTTGCAATGTGCTCTTTTTTCTTTGTGTGAGTGTACTGTAGTGGCCCTGTTATGTGATCATGGTATTAAGTCTGCCAAGTTGGATTTGTTAATCTGTATTAACTCATCGTGGGCTGCAACTGCAAGACGTCCGGAACTGAATATTTTTGATATGGATACTACGGTGGGTAGCCTTTCAAAGCAAGTCTAACCATGTGCTCTCCAGACCACTCAGCCCTCCCTACACTGGTGAGTTGTAACCATCACCAACCTATTTTTGAGCACCAAGAGATCTGAACAAACATTGCGCAGCGTGAAGTAGGTATAACTGTCAACTTTAAGAAACACAAATTGGCCATCAACACATAAAAATAGCTAGTTAAGCATAGACAATTGGGAATTTTGGAATCCAAGTGGATGGTTGCAAAATATGTTGCAATTAACTACTAACCTTAGACCTTCTGCCAGCTAGTGATGGGAGGTGCCGCAATGCTACATTTGATCGACCATAGATTTTGGGGGAAAAGGCAAATCTGAACAAGCATTTCTTCAACTAGTGTAGTACTGAAGCCCTAGACTTTTTTGCTCATGTTAGTGGCCTGTAATGCCTGAGTGCCCTAAACCGTTGGCCCTGAGCCGTCACTCGTACATGAAATATATTTCTAGGCTATATATGAAGTTAACGATTAAAAGGTGACCTCTCCTAGGTCTGGGGAGCCAGCTAATGTGCTTGGACGGCCAAAAGCTGTGTCGGCTTGATCGATGTGTGTTCAAGCAACAATCGCAGATTATGCCATGCAAATGATGCCCTCTGAAATCTTTGCAGTAAGTGTTTCTCAACTCTCAAGTGGGCTTCTTTAAGTTTAGCAGACTTTTCCTGTCTGATTTTTAGGGCCTTGATGGGGATCCTGTATCGTTACTGAGACTGGTGTCTTAGTTTTTGAATGAAAATGGAGCCAGGGATGAGAACTTGAAAACATTTTGAAGTTATTAGACATTTGGCGGCAGGCCCCATTACTTCATTAGTGGGGGCTGTGTCGTGTGGGCGATGGCGGCCGAGACCGAGGAAGCTAGGGCAGCGTGTGGTGTTCCTCTCCTCTCTCCTGGCGGAACTCAGGGATGGGGTTGACGGTTCGGGCATGGCGACAACACACAAGAGGGTATGATCTGGGTTCGTATAAGCCGACCGTGGGCGTTGCAGTGGCGCGAGGATCAGCGTGGTGGTGCGGTCTGGCAGCAACCGTTTTTTACAACCCCAGATCGGACGCTTTGCCGGTGGCTCTGGAGGCGGTGCGGTCCTGCTTCCTCCAGGGTACGTGTGACATCTTTGAAATGACGACGACGATGTGGAGCGGGGGTGGGGCGTCTATGGTGTGCGACGACCACAAATCGTTGCATTTTCACGCTATAATCGCGTAGTGGATGTGGAGGATGCGTGAGATGAAGCTTGATGGTGTTTGGCTCATCGAGTTGTGTGGCAGTTCGTGTTCGCAAACATGGTCGATGTCCATCAAAGAGATGTCACGATCGGCTCATGTTGTATATGCATGGTAAGCAATCGTTTTCATTTCTATTTCATGTGACCTTAGTGTGGATGTGCCCCTCCTAGCAGCATCGTCTCCTCCAGGAAGTGGTGGAGTTAGCGGTGTGCAACAGTGCGATGATAGTCATGGCAGTGTAGTCGTGCAACGATGCGATGATAGTCATGGCAGTGTAGTCTGATGGCAACGGTTTTTCACAACCCTAAATTCGATGCTTTGATGACGGCTTTGGAGGCGGTGCAGTCATGATTCCTCTAGGCTACATGTGACCATGCCAAAATGATGATGATGACGTGCGGAGCATTGCAATGGTGGGGCGGGGTGGGGTGTCTATGATTTGAGGCGGACACAAATTGTTGCATTTCCATGCTGTCAACGCGCAATGGCTGTGGAGCATGTGCGAGATGAGTTGGGCGACGTTTGTCTCTTCGAGTTGTGGCAGTTCGTGTTCACATACATTACTTTGTCATACGATGTCCATCAAAGAGATGTGCGTGATCAGCTAGTATCGTACATGCATGGCAAGAAATGATTTGTATTTCTATTTCACGTGACCTTAGTGCGAATGTGTCCCTCCTAGCAGCATCGTCTTCATAAGCAAGTGGTGGAGTCAATACAAGGTGACCTCGACTAGATGATGCTTGAGCTATGCGCGAAAAGTAAAGTCCAGGCTTCGTGGGTTGCATTCGACAATTATGGTGTGCATGCTCTATGTCCTTGGTAAAGCCCTAGATCCGAGTCTTTCCGCTCGCTTTGGAGGCGGTGCGGTCCTGCTTCCTTTAGGTTACGTGTGACACCTTTGAAATGACGACCACAATGTAAAGTGACGTTGAGATGATGGGGTGGGGTGGAGGCGTATATGGTTTTGGATGACCACAAATTATCGCATTTCCGTGCTATCACCACAGAGTCCCTCTAATCAACATCGTCTTCTTCAGCAAGTCATGGAGTCAACAGAAGACGACTTCATCTAGATGATGCTCTTTAGAACTATGTTCAGGCATGCTCTTTGGGTGGTCGGTGGGGGTTCTATTTTCTTCGTCGATGTTGGCTACGTCTTATGGGCAATGGTTGCCGAGATTGTAGAAGCTTGGGTGGAGTGCGATGATCCTCTCCTCTCTCCTGGCGGAACTTGGGCTAGGGCTAGCGGTTTGGGCATGGTGACAACGTACAAGAGGGTAGGTTCCTGCAAGCCTGTCGTAAGGGTGTAGTTGAGCGAGGATCGGCGTGGCAGTGTGATCTGGCGGCAATGTATTTTTGTAGCCCCAAATCCGACGATTTGTTGATGGCTCTGGAGTCGATGCATTCCTGCTTCCTCTAGGCTACGTGTGATGACGACGACGTGAAGTCGAGCGTTGAAACAGTGGGGCGGGGTGAGGCATCCATGATTTGCGGTGGCCACAAATCTCTACATTTTTCGTGCTGCCATTACGCAATGGTTGTGTAGCATGTGCGAGATCAAGCTCGATGATGTTTGTCTCTTCGAGTTGTGTGGCAGTTCTTGTTCACAAACATGGCTTTGTTGTATCGATCCATCAAAGAGATGTCTGCAATCGGCTGGTACCGTGCATGCATGGCAAGAAATGGATTGTATTTCTATTTCACGTGACCTTTGTGGTTATGTGTCCCTCCTAGCAGACTGTCTTCTTGAGAAAGTGGTGGAGTTCACACAAGATGACTTCGGCTTGATGATGCACTTTATGTAGTGGATCTCAAGCTCCATGGTGAAAACTTAAGTTTATGCCGAATTGGTTGCTTTCGACAATGACAGTGTGCATGCTCTGCGTCCTTGATAAAGGCATTTCTTTGAAGATTGTTCAGACATGGTCTCTCAGGGGGGGGGGTGTCTGTTTTTTAGCCAGTTGGGCTTACATTGTGTGGGTGATGAGGACCAAGGGCGGCGTGTGGTGGTCCTCTCCTATCTACTGGCAAACATGAGGATAGAGACGATGGTCCAGGCATGACGACAATGCACAAGAGGGTACTGATACGTTCCAAACGTATCTATAATTTCTTCTTGCTCCATGCATGTTTTGGGTGTTATTGCTATGCTTTTGATACACTTTCATACATTTTTTTTATCATATTTGGACTAACCTATTAACTCAGTGCACCCCAGTGCTAGTTTCTGTTTTCTGCTGTCTTTTTATTCCAGGTTTTCCCATTACGTAAAGTGGCAGAAAAATTCTGAGAAAAATATATAAAAAATCAGCGTACTGGAAGATTCCAGAGTCCCGAAGGGGGGCCAAAGGGGCCCCACCTGGTGCCCAGGCGCCAGGGGGCGCGACCTAGGGTGGGGCCGCGCCGGGAGGCCGCTTGGACTCCTTGGTGGCCCCTGGCTACCCCCCTTTGCCTATATATTTCTCTCGTCCCAAAACCCTCGAGGACAGAACCCTTTTTCGCGATTTTGACTCTGTTCTGCCGTCACCGCGCTTCCAAGATCGGGAGCACCGGAAGATCTCTTCCCGGCACCCTGCCGGAGGGAGGATTGACCTCCGGGAGCTTCTCCACCACCATGGACGCTTTCCGGATGAGCCGTGAGTAGTCCACCTTGGACCATGGGTCCATGATCAGTAGCTATGTGATGTCTTCCCCCCCTCTTTGTTCTTCATGGATTAGACCTTGTGAGATGTCCTACATGATCAAGGCACATATGTAATTCTTTTTGCTGTTGCTATGTTGAGTTTGCTGGGATCTGATGGATTATGAGACTATGTTCAGATTGTGATGAGTAATATATTTGGTTCTTCTCCTTTTATATTTTTGTTCTTGAATTCTTGCATGTTCTCCGTTGCTGTTTATTGCTTTGGCTAAGTAGTAGGTAGTAACTCCAAGAGAGAGCGTTATGCTTGATTGTGGGTTCATGCCCCATGATGACTAGATTGAGTGATAAAAACATGAGTCTAGGGGATGTGCCGTTGAAATAAGGGGGAAAACAACGGTGCTTGTAACCGCGGTTGCAAGAATTGTTTACTTTACGCAAAGTTCTTTTAATGCAGTTGTCTGTTGCTTTGAGTTTACATTTTGGGTGGGGCTCGTAACTTAATACCAGCAAGATTTTCTGGATAGATATCTTAAGGTGGATGATTATTGAGTAGATGCAGATGGATTTCGGTCTACTTGTTTTGGCGCACTGCCCATGCTTTTGAGCCTGTTCCTTTCTTTTGTAGCATAGTTAGCATTGTAGTGCGTTTTTAATTCTGTTAATTGCCCAGCTGTAATTTGTTCACCTTGCATAGCTATTTATCGTCTTTTGGGAGAGAGACATTACTGGTGAACTTCATGGGACCCCGGTCCATATTTCCACCACTGTTTACACCCTCAATTTACTTCCTGTTTTACTTTCTAGTTGCAGTTATCATTACCTTTTATCTCTTGCGTTTGACCCTTTGTAAACAGCAAGGCCGGAGAGATTGAAAACCTCTATGTACTCGTTGGGAGCAAAGTTATTTGTATATGTGTGCAGGTTCACGTCAACTCTCGTGCTAGTAATTACTAGCGCCGTTGTCACCTACTTGTCGTAGTTGAAGTCCTACTGGAGACAAACCTTGGTATCTTCACTGAGGAAAATTACGCTACGCTACATCTCAACCTTTCACTTGGGGTAGCCAACGAGGAGCACTACTTCAGTGCCATCAGGTACGATTCAGCCCGTAAGATCCCATCACGGGTGTGTGCGCTTTTGTGCGAGGATCAGTGTGGCGGTGTAGTCTAATGAAATTTTTTTCCAGCCCTAGATCTGACACTTTGCTAGCGGCTCTGGAGGTGGTGGAGTCCTACTTCATCTTGGTTACGTGTGACATCGCCAAAATGATGACGATGAAGTGAAGCGGAGCGTTGCAACGGTGGGTCCGAGGCGGGACGTCTATGATTTGCGGTGACCAAAAATTGTTACATTTTCACACATTCATCTCGCAGTGGCTATGGAACATGTGCGAGATAAAGCTGGACGGCATTTGGCTCTTTGAGTTGTGTGGCAGTTCATTTTCACAGACAAGGCTTTGTCGTGTTGATGTCCATCAACAAGATGTGCGCGATCGGCTGGTGACGTATATGCATGGAAATGAACGATTTGTATTTCTATCTCACATGACTTTAGTGTGGATATGCCCCTCCTAGAAAGATCTCTTCTTCATCAAGTGGTGGAGTCAACACATAAGGTGACTTTGGCTAGATAATCCTTTTTGAATAGCGTAGCTCAAGCTCCGTGGTGAAAATTAAGTCCATGCTTCATTCGTTGCATTCTATAATGACGGTGTGCTTGCTCTGCGTTTTTGGTAAAGGTATTGCCTTGGAGATTGTACATACATGATCTTTGGGGTGGGGGTGGATCTATTGTCTTCGTCGGTGGGGGTTGCATCGTGTGGGCAATGGCATCCGAGAGTGAGGAAGTTAGAGTGGACTACGGTGATCCTCTCCTCTCTCCTAGCGGAACTCGGGGTAGGGCCAATGGTTTAGGCTTGGTGACAACACAAATGAGGGTATGTAGTGGCGCGAGTATCAACATGCCGGTATCACCTGGCGGCAACGATTTTTCCAGCCCTAGATCCGATGCTTTGCTAGCGGCTCTGGTGGCGTCTGGTCCTGCTTCCTCTAGGCTACCCGTGACACCGTTGAAATGACGATCGCAACGTGAAACGTGGCATTGAAACGGTGGTGTGGGGTGGGCGTCTATGGTTTGCGCTGGTTAGAAATCGTTGCATTTTCACGCTTTCATCGCGAAGTGTTGTGGACCATGTGTGAGATGAAGCTGAACACTATTTAACTCTTCGAGTTTTATGGCAGTTCGTGTTTTGCAGATATGGCTTTGTCATGTCAATTTCCATCAAAGAGATGTGCACGATCGCCTCGTATCGTAGATGCGTGGCATGGTCGGTTTGTATTTCTGTTTCACAAAACCTTAGTTTCGATGTGCCCCTCTTAGCAGCATTGTCTTCTTTAGAAAGTGGTGGAGTCAACACAAGGTGACTTCGGCTAGATGATGCTCTTTAAGTAGCGAATCTCGAGCTCCGTAGTGAAAACTCTAAGTGCATGCTTCATTGGTTGCACTCGACAATGACAATATGCGTTCTTTGCGTCTTTGGTAAAGGCATCGCTTTGAGATTGTTCCAAGCCGGCGTCTTATGGGCAATGGAAGCCAAGATTGCAGAAGCTAGGGAGGTGTGCAATGATCCTCTGCTCTCTTCTAGCCGGACTTGCGGTAGAGCTAGCAGTCCATGTGGGCCCGTACATGCTCGCCGCAGGGGTGTGTAGTGGCTTGAGGATCGATGTGGCGGTGCGTTCTGGCAGCAATAATAATGTTTTTTTGCAACCCCAAATCCGACGCTTTGCTGGCGGTTCTGAAGTTGGTGCGGTCCTGCTTCCTCTAGGCCATGTGCGATGACGCCGAAATGATGACCACGACGTGAAGCGGAGCATTGATACATTGTGGCGGCCAAAGATCGCTGCATTTCCACACTGTCATCACGCGATGGCTGTGGAGCATGTGCGAAATGGAGTTGGGCGATGTTTGGCTCTTCGAGTTGTGTGGTAGTTCGTGTTCGCAAACATGTCTAAGTCGTGTTGATGTCCATCAAAGAGATGTGCACAATCGGCCGGTATCGTACATGCATGGCAAGGAACGCTTTGTATTTCTATTTCACGTGACCTTAGTGTGGATGTGTCCCTGCTAGTAAAACGTCTTTTTCAGCAAGTAGTGGAGTCAACATGAGGTGAATTCAGCTAGATGATCCACTTTATGTAGTGGACCTTGAGATCCATGGTGAAAAATAAAGTCTAGGCTCCATGGGTTGCATTCGACAATGACGGTGTGCATGCTCTAAATCCTTGGTAAAGGCATTGCTTTGAAGATTTTCCATACATGCTTTATGGGGGGTGTCTATTTTCCTAGTCGGTGGGGGCTGCGTCGTGTGGGAGATAGTGTCCCAGGGCGGCGTGGTGGTTGATGGCACTAAAGTAGTGCTTCTCGTTGGCTACCCCAAGTGGAAAGTTGAGATGTAGCTAGCAGAATTTTTTTCTCGGTGAAGATACCAAGGTTATCGAATCAGTAGGACTCTGAATGCTGCAAGTAGGTGTCAACAATGCTAGGAATTAGGTTGCCGAGTTGAGATAAGTTGACGTGGACCCGCACACACAACAAGTAACTTTGCTCACAACGAGTTCAGAGAGGTTGTCAATCTCTCCGGCCTTGTTGCTTACAAAGGATGAAACACAAGGGTAGATAATAGTGATAATTGCAACGGAAAGTAAACACAGTAAATAAAGTGGAGGTGTAAACAGTGGTAGAAATATGGACTGAGGTCCCATGATGTTCACTAGTGATGTCTCTCTCCCAAAAGACGATAAAACAACTAAGATGGATGAACAAATTACAGCTGGGCATTTCACAGAATTATAAACGCACCACAATGCTAATTATGCTACTTGAAAGTAAGAGGCTCAAAAGTATGGGAAGTACGCCAAGACAAGTAGACCGAAATCCATCTACATGTACTCACTAATCATCCACCTTGAGACATTTATCCAGAACATCTCGCTGGTATTAAGTTGCGAGCCCAACCCAAAGTGTAAACTCAAAGCAACAGACAATTGCATTAACAATCTATGCGTAAGGTAAACAATCCTTGCAATCGCGGTTAGACGCACCGTTGTTTTCTCCCTGGTGGCAACAACACATCCCCTAGTCTCATGTTTCTATCACTCAAGCTAGACATCGGGGGGCAGAACCCACAATCATGCATAACGCTCCCTCTTGGAGTTACTATCTACTACTTGGCCAAAGCAATAAAAAGTAACGGAGACCATGCAAGAATTACTCAAGAACAAAATATAAAAGGTAAACCAAATATATAACTCATCACGATCTGAACATAATCCATCGGATCCCAGCAAACACAACATAGCAACAGCAGGAAATTACATATATGCCTTGATCATGTAGGGAAGCTCACAAGGACTAAAAATTGAAGAACAAGATTGGAGAGAATACATCACGTAGCTACTGGTCATGGACACATGGTCCAAGGGAGACTACTCACGACACATTCGGGAATCGTCCATGGTAGTGGAGAAGCTCTCTGAGGTCAATCCTCCCTCCGGCAGGGTGCCGGAAAGAGGTCGTCTGGTGCTCCCGATCTTGGAAGCGCGGCGGCGGCGGAACATAGAGGTATTTCGCGATTAGAGGTTCTCCTCGAGGGTTTTTGGGACGAGGGTGTAATCAAAGCTGGCCACATGGGCCGGGCTTAGCGGGCGGCACGGTAGCCCGGTTTTTTTGGCCCGGCCCATCTCTGGCCCGGCACGGTACGGGCCGTGCCGTGCTGGCACGTTACTGTTGACGGGCCGTGCCTGGGCCTGGAGGCTAGGCACGCGGGCCGGCACGGCACGACCCGTTTAGGTTTTTTTTATTTTTTTATTTTTTATATAACACCCTAGGCGTAATTTAGTTATAAAACGCCTAAATAGCAGAAAAAATAAAAAACTGGCGTGCCTAACGGGCTAACGGGCCGGCCCGTTTAGTAGATGGGCGTACCTGGGCCTGGCAGCTCAGCCCGCGTGCCGGCCCGGCACGGCACGCACAGTAACCGTTCCGACATGGGCCGTGCCGTGCCGGGCCGGCCCATGTGGCCAGCTTTGGGTGTAATATAGGCCGAAGGGGGCAGCTAGGGGTGGCCCAGGGCTCCCAGGCGCCCTGGTGGCGCAGCCAGGGGTGGGGCCGCGCCACCTGGCCGCCTGGGTGCCATGTGGGGCCCCCTTGAACCTCCTTTAGGGTTCCGGAAGCTTACGTCTCACTGATTTTTATATGATTTTTATGGAATTTTTTGGGCTCTGAAAATTGGGGTAAAATCTCTGCAACTAAAATAAATCAGCAGACAGAAACTGCCACTGGGTGCACTGAGTTAGTAGGTTAGTCCAAATATGTGTAAAATGATATAAAAGTGTAGCAAAACATGTAGCAATGTCACATAAAAGTGCATGGAACAAACAAAAATTATAAATACGTTTGAGACTGTGTGTGTGTGGGGCAACAATCAGTGTGGCGATGTAGTATGGCGGCAACAATTTTTTCCAGCCCCAGATAAAGCTCTTTGCCAGCGGCTCTAGAGCTGGTGCGGTCCTACTTCTGCTAGGCTACGTGTGACGACACCAATTGACGAGGATGATGTGAAGATAAGCGTTGCAACGGTGGGGCAGAGGTGGGGTCGTCTATGGTTTGCGGCGGCGACAAATCGTTGCATTTTCACACTATCATCTCGTAGTGTATGTGGGGAATGTGCGAGATGAAGTTGGATGACATTTGGCTCTTCTAGTTGTGTGTCAGTTCATGTTCACAAACATGCCTTTATCGTGTTGATGTCCATCAAATAGATGTGCGCCATCGGCTGTTATTGTACATGCATGTCAAGGAACAATTGTATTTCTATTTCATGTGACCTTAGTGTACGTGGATGTGTGGATGTGTCCCTCCTAGAAAGTCCGTCTGCAAGTGTGAAATCAATACAAGGTGACTTCGGCTAGAGGATGCTCTTTAATTAAGTAGCAGATCTCAAACTCTATGGTGAAAACTCTAAGTCCAGGTTTCATTAGTTGCATTTGACAATGAAGGTGATCATACTCTGCGTCTTTGGTAAAGGCATTGCCTTCAAGATTGTTTAGACATGCTCTTTGGGGTGGGGGGTTGATCCGTTTTCTTCGTCAGCGGGGCCTGCATCGTGAGGGCAATGGCGTCTGAGAGTGCGGAAGCTAAGGCAATGTGCAGTGATCCACTCTTTGATCCTGGAAGAAGTTCGGGTAGGGCCGATTGTCTGGGCTTGGTGACAACACACAAGAGGGTACGATCTGGGCCCATACAAGCCTGCCGTGAGGGTATGCAGCGGCGCAGGGATCAACATGAGATCTGGGCCCATACCATTTGGAGGCAACCACTTTTTCGAGCCCTAAATCTGATGCTTTGTCACCGACTCTGGAGGCAGTGCTGAAGTGTGGTTCAGTTTCCTCTAGGCTACATATGATGATATGGGGTGACCCGATCTTATCAGTAAGCGAACGGTGAATATGAGGGCGATGATAGATAACTTGTATGTAGCCGATGAACTCTCCTCGCTAGATCCTTGTTGCTAATGCGATAGCTCTCTACCCTTTGGATATTCACAACTTCACACACTTGCGCAACGTAGCCGTCGACCACGAGACAGTAATTTGCAATCTACTAATTCCCAGTGGAACAACAGATCACACAGAACTTGCAGTAGCAACACTTCATATCAATACGAATTGAAGTATATGATTCAAGATGAAATCTTGGAGCTATTCTCAAGAACTAGGGTTTATCTAAACGTGGTCTAACCCTAAAAATCATAGGGGGTCCGGTATTTATAAGCTAGGGGGTGTCAAACTCGGATACAAGGCCGCAGCCCGTCAGATCTGCGCGCAGGCAGTTTCGGACGTCCGATGTGTCGGACATCCGAATCGTGTCGGACTTCCGGCTATTTTGACACCGGTACTGTACTCGGGGGGCCGTCGTGAAGATCTTCATGTCGGACGTCCGTGCCATGTCGGACGTCCAAATCCCGTCGGATGTCCGCCGAAAATAGGAACCCTTCTGTAACTTGAAGTCGTCGAGGCGTCGTAGCTCCTGGCCTCCGATGTCGGACGTCCGAAATGCGTCGGACGTCCGAAAGTTGGAGCTTCTTTCATCTTCTCCTCCTTCTGGATCCTCGTCTTCGTCATGATACCTGATAATGCAAACATACAAAGATTTAGGAAGTATAAAGTTCTCAGTACATGACATATCAGAATCTATTAAGAGCTAGTTCACCTGTTGTTCTATCAACTTTGCACGAACTCTTGTAATAGGTCCAATTCTGATTTCATCATCCTTCTTCTTTGTTGAATCAACTTGTTCTTCATGACGAACTGGAGATGTGTTGGTACTAGGGGTGTCCTCATCATCTCCCCCCCTTCAAAAGGCGTCGACCTCGACGCTCCAAGGTCATCTCCCATGTATGGTGATAAATCAACAACGTTGAACCTGTTGCTAGCGCCACCAAACTCAGCAATGGGAATATCAATCGAGTAGGCATTGTCATTGATCTTGGCTAACACCTTGTAAGGACCAGCACCACGTGGCTTCAACTTGGAATCCCTCATCCCTGGAAATCTATCCTTGCGCAAATGCACCCAAACCATATCTCGAGGCTGAAATAGAACTTGCTTCCGTGACTGGTTCCGTGCAGCAGCAACATTCTTGCCTTGCTTCTCAATAGCCTCTCGGGTCTTCTCATGGATCTTATTCACATAATCTGCTCGTTTGGATGCCTCCATATTAACTCATTCCTGCAATGGAAGAGGCAGCAAATCAAGAGGTGTAATAGGCTTAAAACCATACACTACCTCAAAAGGACAAAGATGAGTAGTAGTGTGTACTGCCCTGTTATAAGCAAATTCTACATGTGGCAAACACTCCTCCCACTCGCGCAGATTTTTCTTTATCATAGCTCGCAATAATTGTGACAATGTTCTATTGACCACCTCTGTTTGACCATCAGTTTGGGGATGACATGTAGTGCTAAACATCAACTTTGTCCCCAACTTTCCCCAAAGTGTCTTCCAGAAGTAGCTCACAAACTTCACATCCCTGTCAGAAACAATTGTCTTGGGCACTCCATGCAAACGTACAATCTCCCTGAAAAACAGGTTAGCAAGATGCGACGCATCGTCGCTCTTATGGCATGCAATAAAATGTGCCATCTTAGAAAATCTATCCACTACCACAAATATACTATCATGACCATATTTAGTGCGTGGCAATCCTAACATAAAGTTCATACTAATATCTTCCCAAGGTGTGGTAGGAGCCGATAGTGGAGTATACAAACCGTGAGGCTTCAGCTTGGACTTTGATGTGTTGCATACAATGCAGCGTCGAACAAACCTGTCCACATCACGCCTCATCCTGGGCCAATAAAAATTATCAGCAAGCATGAGTAATGTCTTCTCACGCCCAAAGTGACCCATCAATCCTCCTGCATGTGATTCCTGCAACAATAGCAAACGCACAGAAGATTCTAAAACACAAAGTTTGTTAGCTCGAAACAAAAATCTATCATGGATGTGGAAGTTATCCCATGCAGTTCGAAGCAAACACAAACGATATGGTGCAGCAAAATCATGATCAGTTGCATATAAATCACACAAACTCTCTAATCCAGAAATTTTAACATCAAGATGTGTCAATAACATGTTCTTCCTAGAGAGAGCATCAGCAACAACATTATCTTTCCCTTTCTTATATTTGATGATGTAGGGAAAAGACTCAATGAACTCAACCCACTTAGCTAGGCGTCTATGCAAATTAGATTGAGCTTTCAGATATTTCAAAGCTTCATTATCAGAATGTATGAGAAATTCTTTTGGCCACAAATAATGTTGCCAAACCTCAAGAACTCTAACAAGCGCATACAATTATTTATCATAAACAGGATAATTTAATCTAGCACCAGAAAGCTTCTCACTGAAATAAGCTATAGGTCTACCTTCTTGCATCAAGACACCACCAATGCCTATACCACTAGCATCACATTCAACTTCAAATTTCTTAGTAAAATCTGGTAATGCAAGTAATGGTGCAGAAGTAAGCAAACGTTTCAACTCATCAAATGCAAGGTCTTGGGCAACGCCCCAAACAAAAGGCACACCTTTCTTAGTCAATTCATTCAACGGTGCAGCAATAGTACTAAAATCTTTCACAAAACGTCTATAAAAACCGGCAAGACCGTGAAAACTTCGTACTTGACTAACATTCATGGGAGTAGGCCAGTTTTGAATTGCTTCAATTTTAGAAGAATCTACTTCTACCCCATGCTTAGATACAATATATCCTAGAAATATGACCTTATCTTTTGCAAATGTGCACTTCTCAAGATTAGCATATAATTTAGCATCACGCAACACTTGCAAACTTGTCTAATATGATCAGCATGTTCAAATTCATTGCGGCTGTAAATAAGTATATCATCAAAATAGACAACCACAAAATGTCCAATAAACTCTCGCAAAACATGGTTCATTAATCTCATGAAAGTACTAGGAGCATTAGTAAGACCAAAAGGCATAACTAACCACTCATATAATCCGAACTTAGTTTTCAAAGCAGTTTTCCATTCATCCGCTTCTTTCATCCTAATTTGATGGTATCCACTACGCAAATCAATTTTAGAGAAAAGAGCAGCACCACTCAATTCATCAAGCATATCCTCTAAACGTGGAATAGGATGACGATATCGAATAGTGATATTATTTATAGCTCTACAATCTACGCACATTCGCCATGTACCATCTTTCTTAGGAACCAAAATAACAGGAACAACACAAGGGCTAAGACTAACACGAATATACCCTTTATCCAGAAGCGCTTGTACTTGTTGCTGAATTTCCTTCGTCTCTTGGGGATTGGTCCTGTATGGTGCCCGGTTGGGAAGTGTAGCTCCTGGAATAAGATCAATTTGGTGCTCAATACCACGCAAGGGTGGTAACCCTGCTGGAACCTCCGCCGGAAAAACATCATCATAATCCTGCAAAACAGTAGACACACTAGAAAAAAGAGGATGATTATCATTATAAAGCAAAACCTCGCCTTTGTACATAAGCACAAGTGGAATGGATGCAGGATCCTCACTAAATTCTCTCATGTCTTCTTTGGTGGCTAATGTAAGCAAACTAGTCTCTCTCGCACTTTTCGTTATATTATCACTCACAGCTATTACATTGTTCTCTCGTGTTGGTTCTACATTCACCTCTACCTTCTGACGAGACTCATTCACAATTTGCTGTGGGGACATAGGATGGAGATTAACTTTCTTTCCCTTGAACTCCAAATGATATGTATTGGCTCGGCCATTGTGTTGCACATGGCGATCATATAACCACGGCCGACCCAATAAGAGATGGCAAACTGTCATAGGCACCACATCAAAATCGATGGAATCCTTGTATGGGCCTATCTCAAAATTTACGTGCACCATGTGATTCACCTTCATCTCACCACTGTCACTCAACCATTGGACATAATAAGCATTTGGGTGAGGTAAGTATTTCAGATTTAGCTTGGCACATAACTCCTTGCTTGCGAGGTTGCGGCAGCTACCTCCATCAATGATCACTTTGCAAGCTTTGTTGGGGCCAACTAATGCTTTGGTTTGGAACAAATTGCAGCGCTGAGACTCAGATTTGGGTTGCACAGTAAGAGCACGCTGTGACACAATAATGGTAGGAGCATGCGATGGAAAAGCATCCATGCCTTCTTCACTATTGTATCCCTCGTCATAGAATGCGTCGGGGTCTTCATCATCACCGATTTCATACTCGCCGGTTTCTTCATTAATGAACATGACCTTTCGGTTCGGGCAATCTCTCTTAAATTGACCCGGATTACCGCAAGAGTGACAAGTCATCTCGCGATTGTGAGCTGTAGACATGTTGGAGCCTGCACTAGTGGAAGGAGCAGCTGGCTTCTTGGCCATAGAACCATTGGAGGCTGGCTTGGAAAGTGAAGAAGAAGCCCGAGTATTGGCACCATAGTTCTCCATAGGCGCGGCAGACTGTGTCCGTGGAGAAAATCTGCTAGATGATGTGTATTTGGCCTTCAGTTGTGCCTCTTCTGCAAGCTGTGATTCAGCCTCCCTTGCAAGATGCAATAGATCATTCATATTATACAAAGATTTAGGCAGTATAAAGTTCTCAGTACATGACATATCAGAATCTATTAAGTGCGAGTTCACCTGTTGTTCTATCAACTTGCACGAGCTCTTGTAATAGGTCCAATTCTGATTTCATCATTCTTCTTCTTTGTTGAATCAACTTGTTCTTCATGACGAACTGGAGATGTGTTGGTAGTAGGGATGTCCTCGTCATGTCGCTGGAATGACGATCGCAACATGAAATGGGGCATTAAAACATCTGAAGGTTTTGCTTTTGAAGAATTTTTCTCACACCTCTTGTGATGATCTGCATCGGGTTTTTTTCCCTTTTCTTCTTGCTTTTTTGGTTGTATGCGGTGCACCTGTTTGCGTATTACTTTTTTTTTTACTCAAGCACCTATTTTGCATAGTCAAACGTGCACGTTTAGATGAGCATTTAGTTTCCTTGAGTGTTGCACAAGCATGTGAAAAATTTGGACCGGCGAAAATGACATGCATGGTGTTTGATGCACCATGGCCATGGTGTACTTGATGGTTGTTTCTTCATGTGGCCTCTTGAGCTTTGAGGAGCCTTTAGATTCCACGGAGCGGGGCTACCTCTTTCTAGTTTATAATACATGCCCCTCGGATCTATGCCCCGTCACATAAAATATGCATGTCATAACAGTATAGCACATTCTCTCCCTATAAATAGACACCGCCCCATAGGGCACACCTCTCAAATCAAGCTGAAAAAACTCAAGCAAGAAGGGTAGCAGCATACCAGTGTGTGCTGCCGCAAACCCCTGTGCCCTAGCCCCTAAGAGTCTTAGACCACACAGAGTTTGGCTCCTTAGCAAACATGGCCAGTTCCAAGCATGTCTCGGCGTGCACCTGCATTCTGATCATCCTGGTCGTGTCGAGCCACCTGACGTCGTGCGAGGCGAGGAGGTTGATGGCAGAGTCGACAAAGATCAATGGCGACGAGGCATGCAAATCATCAGGGTGCCACGCCGTGCAAGGTACTACTGGTGGTGCCGAGGCGACGTCGAAGATGGCGACCACCGATAGCCGTGGAACGGCGCCTGGGCACAGCCCCGGGATTGGCAACAAGCTGCACGCTGCAGGGAACGACCGCCGTTGAAGGAATGAAGGGTAGAATGCTGGATTTGTACATGGCTCTTGGTTACCTGTTTGTTCATATGAGCTGTTCTTTTGATTTGTATTCCTCGGCTCGCTGCGGATGCATGTAGAGCGTGGCGAATGTGTGTGATGTGCATATGGTTGTAGAAAGAGAAGAAAACCGTATGATGTGTATTTCATGCTCAGTGGAATAAAATTTGTGCATTACCTTCTCTTCTTTAGAGTGCTACTTACCATCTTAGTGTATCTTATTAACAAAACGAGTTCATCCAGGGCTTGTTTGAGTAAAAAAAGAACTGTAAAGAATTTTCGAACGTTTTGAATCCTTATAAATTTTGCTATTTAGGTTTGATATATTCGTAGGAAACGAATCCCTACAATTTTTTTCCCAAGGAATCCTTTGCGCTTCATTTTGCAGTATTTTGTTTTTCATACACAGTATTTTGTTTTCATTTTACTATTCCTATAAGATTCATGCGTACATACCACTTTAATCCTGCATTTCTTATACTATATTACTGTAGTTTATAAATAATGCAAATCAAAGAGAGGTCCCTGGCTATGATTCCGACGGCGGCAAAGAAATGAATGATGTACTTTCAACAAAAGTGCAGCGTGCACAAGCTAAGCGCTAGTACATTGTCTCTTGGAGGGTTATATGTGGGGTGGAAAAGACCAATCAAAAATGAAATAAGAATGATGGACGATTGGACGTATAGAAAAAGATCTAAGAATAGGCATCAAGAAGGCATAAAGTAGCTCTGTTCGACCGATCAACATAGAGATAGATACTATTATGCCGTGCATGCGTGCATGGCTATCAACGAAAGAGGCCATGAGATGCTCTCTCATGCATAATTAATAGGTAATTAATGATGCTAACTTGTCAAATATACTCCTAATAGCACTTCGCAGAACCGCACTGCCGTGAGGAATCTCACGGCACTTTTGCTGCAGGAGATCCTCTCCCGAAAACTACCAGTAGGCCTTGTTTGGATGGTCGTTTCTCCTCAAATACACATGTAAAAATAATACAGACCTTTGATGGTTGTTTTGTTTCCAGTTGAAATTTGTATAGCGTCCTGTAAATTACAAGTGTAAATTAAACAACCCTGTATTATATACAGTCAATCCAAGCGCAGCCTAAGAAGTAGGAGTATATCTTTCTCCAGGTTAATGCAACGAGGATTCCAAAACGGAGATTTGACAGCGATCGGCGGGGCGCTGTGGATCCCCCGTGCACGGTATATTCCCACTGTCCATCGCCGTCTTTGACCTTCACCGAACCACTGGCCTGAGTTGATCGTTTTCATGCGTCCGTTTGGTAGTCAAGCCGTACGAAAAAGGAGAGCTTTTGCTTTTCTAGCGAGCTACTCTAGCCGTCACACTTTCTTGCGGGTCTGGTCTTTAATAAACCACCGCTGTATTTCTTATACAAACTGGTCTTTGTTACACTTAGAGCATATACGATCAGACCTTTCACTTCTTTTCTAGAAATCCTGGTGGATGGCCCGGACACGAGCAATGCTACACACAAGAAAATGTTTCAAGGGGTTTTACAATGTGTTCTAGTTGAAATCTTGTGGTTGGATAGAGATTTGGGTGAGGGGCCCTCCCCCAATGAGAATCGACGCAGGGGGGGGGGGGATTAGTTAGGGAAACAACCCGTAAAAATCCCGTCATTAGTCCGTGTATCTAGCATTTTTCGCTCGGGCACCGTTTGGGTGTAAAATGTCATTCAATCGGATCCCTTCATGTCCAGTACATATATGTAGTCTGTTCGACATCTTTCATATTCATTTTAGAAAGAAGTTCATATTACAACCTCGAACTAGAACTGAAGTTTAAAACATGACCCTTAACTTACAAAACCAGACAAGAAACAACCCTCAACTTACAAAACCGAAGCTAATCGCTCGTGGCAATTTCATTGGCACAGTGCCCCGCCGCCCGTTGCTCGCAGCTATAAAAGGCCACACCACATCCACTTCCTATGTTACAGGGAAATTGTGAGAAGCATTAGATGAGGCGTCCATGTTAATATGCCACATCATAGTGCTTCGCATAATTTCGAGCATCGCCATCGAAAACTAGTCGACGACGATGAAATCACCGCTAGAATCAGCACCCCAAAGCTGGGATCACCGCCAGAAACAAGTAGCCGAGGATGAAAGGACGACAATATGTATCACATCGAATTTTTCCTCGCCCTCACCGACATGCTCATGGTCGTTCAAGCCCTTCACTGTTATGCTTAGGTTTAACTAAATATTATTGTTTAACTGAATATATATGTATTAAATATTTAGAATAAAAGAATGTTTTATTGACGAACGAGTCCCATGATATAAAGGCAACTATTATGGTAATTCTATACTTGCATTTTGGTTCGGCAACCTCGCGACATGTGATAATAAGGCCTTCAGTACGACGACTCTGCTAGAGTTGCTCTTATGAGGTAGGTGTGGCCGTGTGGGTTTAAGTAGAGTTTCATTATTTTTTTACTTCATTTTTCTGCTTTTCTTGGCCGTTCTTTACTATACTATCAAAGAAACACAAGAAGTTTTCCCCCTCCGAATCTGGTGGGAACCTTGGCTAGTGCCATGGATATTCTTTTTCTGACGAAAGGCTGTCACCGCAGCTTTCATCGATTAGAGAAGGGAAGAAACATTACAAGAGTCCAAAGGCATGTACTACATATAATGGATCAACAGCACGGGCACTACCTGGCGAACTTCGCCGTCTTGCATCATGCAGCAAAGGTTGTTGTTGCTAATTAACTACCCAAATTGAAAATGCAGGCTTGTCGTGCACATACGTGGGCCTGTACCTCATAGAAAACGGCCAGCCAGCTGTGCTCTGCCTTGTCCTTTCAACGCTAGAGTCGCTAGGTACCTACCAGTTCGGACCCTGAGAGGGATATGCTGCCGCCATCGACGCCTCCTTGCAGAATCTCGAGCTCTTGACATGTACGGGTGAGTTTACTGCTCTGAGATTTTCTTTTCGAGCAACCGGCAGAACCTCTGCCTTTTTATTAAGAAGAAAAGAATTAGCTCATCTATCTATATCTCTTATAAAGCAAAACCCCACTAAGATGCATTTATAGTGTCTATCTCAACATGCAAACTATCCACATCATCCACTATTATATCCAATCATTTGTCCATGTCATCTATTACAAAACCCACTAAGATGCATGCCATCTATGTCAACATGCAAGCTATCCACACCATCCACTATTATAACCAATCATTTATTCATGTGATCCACTTTTATTTACATACATCTTATAACCTTTCGATTTACATTGTACAATTCTTATAGAGATTTCCGCAGCAAGGCGCGGGGGTATTCTTCTAGTATCTCTTATAAAGCAAAACCCCACTACATGATCATTTAAGTTGTCTATCTCAACATGCAAGCTATCCACATCATCCATTTTCTTAGTCAATCAATTTTTCATGTCACCCCACTATAGAATTATTTAAATTGTTTATCTTCACATGCAAGCTAGCCACATCATACATTCTCTTAACCAATCAATTATCCATGTCGTCTCTACTAATATATTTATTAATCTCTATATGCATAATCCATATCAACCATCTTTTAATCATTTTATAGTTCATGATAATAATTTTTAAACTTATTTTGTGTCGAATAAATTTAGTATCTCAACTATGGCAAATTGAAATTTTCATGTTCACTTAGACAACTTAATGTATCATTCTTTTATACTTTTTATTTACATTATATAGTTATTAAAGAAATTCCCGCTGCAACGCGCGGAGTATATTTCTAGTTTATAAGGAAAACATGCCGAAAACCAATACATCTGCGACAAGCGTACATACCGGCCCCGAGACCGCAAACCCAATGAGTCGACGACTCTGTCGCCCTAGCAACCCCACTTGACACCCAACCACATGATCCGAAGCCGCCGCTCCGACTTCCTCGCCGGCTCCGAGGTTGTGCTCTACATGAGCCGACGACTTTGTCGCCTACACGACCAAAACCGACACTCCACAACACTAAGGTGTTCTCCGAAGCCGCCGCTCCGATAACTATACCGGTCCCGAGACCTCACCCACGTCTGACCGACGATGCAGCTACCAAGGAAAGCAAGCCAATATTGCCTGGCGGAAAACCAGATCTCTAAGGAATCACCCCAAGGGGGAGACGATGATGGTGCTGCCGATGCCCGCTCCGACAAAAACCAAAGCTTGAGTTTTCACCCGGAGAGTCTGCGGCTCGAAACAAGGAGGGAGTTGAAGGAGCTCCTCAACGATGCCTCCAACGAGGGAAGCAACGTACGAAGACGCCGACATCGTCGGCATCATCGGAGGTCGATGCAGTGCTTTCGCGCGGAGTTCACCGTACCCAAAGTCGTTGGAGCCTATCCACCAAGACGAAGAAGCCAACCCCACCTAACAACTCACCGCCTCCGCCACCACCACCACCTCCAAATAAGGCCATCGCTGTGGCACCCCGGTTCAGAATACCGGAAAGCCCCATGCTCCAGCCCAGAGATCATGTCTTCTGGAACACGACACTTCTTGATATAGGACTGAACCACTTTTATTAACGAGGATATGGGTACAAGGGGTCTATTACAATGCCAACGGAGAGAGATAGCAGACATCCCGCTCCTAATGCTAGCCGCAGCTCTACACCAAGCAGTGAGATAACTCTAAAGCAGCAGAATAATCTTAGCAGCGGAACGACGACGACGGTGATGAACTCCATTCCACAGGGACACTGACGGGGACACCTCCTAGCTCGCATGCTCCGGGAACGTCGTCCTACGCAATCACGGTATCGTCTGCAAGTCTTGCATGACACGCCAGGTCAGTACATTGAATGTACTTGCAAGCTCACAACATCCATTGCACCAAGGAAAAACAATAACATGGCATAGAAGTTCAAGCAAGACTAATCATGATGCATCTATCATATTATCAAGGCTATGATTAATGCATGAACAATCATTGTTTAAGGCCACAGGGACCCCGTATGATCAGCGTGTGATCATACAACTTACCTTGGAGTCATTACAGGCTCAAGCACCGGTCATTGCATGACCATCAACTTATACAGGTCATCGCACGACCATTTGACGGGTTAGGTGTCCTTCTATTACCACCTAACCAATCCGATCATCGCATGATCAAACGGGTCATCGCATGACCACAAGGGTACCGTCATCACATGACTACCCAACTTATACGGGTCGTCGCACGACCATCCACTGAGCACAAGCACCAGACCAGACTCACGTTGACTCATGGTGTGGCCTAGTACGAACTGTCCATAACCGTGGACGCGGCTATTCGAATAGATTTTTGACTCTGCAGAGTTTGTGCACTTTACCCACGCTATGGAGCTCTTCCTCCATCCGGTACCTTGGAACTTGTCCCACAGGAACCTCGGAACTCGTACCATAGGAGTGGAGTAGAACTTCTCCAACGAGACCGTTCTACTGCGTGCCTCCCTTACCGTATCACCAGACATGCTTCGCAAGCCATGCCTTGGGTAGCCCTCTGTCCTCCAGACACCTGCCATCGCATGGCCAACAATGTTGTCCCAAACGGGGTACAACTGTCCCAATCGGGGACTGGATCCAAATAAAATCAAACCGGTTTTCAAGACTATCGCCGCCTACCGGGCCAGGGT
This sequence comes from Bromus sterilis, assembly GCA_950022295.1. NCBI lineage: Eukaryota > Viridiplantae > Streptophyta > Magnoliopsida > Poales > Poaceae > Bromus > Bromus sterilis. The sequence goes on from OX465596.1 coordinate 397,274,368, forward strand.
ACCGCGCGCGCATATGGTACGTCCCAAACGTATATATAATTTCTGCTTGCTCCATGCATGTTTTGTGTGATATTGTTATGCTTTTGATACACTTTCATATCTTTTTATAACATATTTTGGAACTAACCTATTAATGGTTGCAAGAGTGCACAAGTTCTTGTTTTTTTACTTTATGTGTAGGAATTACTTGGATAAAGGAAAAATCACAAAAATAAGCCTTGTAGGAGTTGGACTCTAACTCTCCCGAAATCTGTCCCCACCAGACATGTTTTAAAGATAGCCTCGTAAACATTAGAAGACGGCCTCAAACGGAAAAACTTAAAACTACAAAGTTGTAGGGAATTTTTTTCCGGTGGATCTAGACATAAATTCGGCCCAATAGGAGTTCGGATTCTCCCTAGAGCCCCGAAATACCGAAGACGTAATCTGGATGACGGGAATCCGAGAGTCTATATAAAGAGAGGAAACCTAGGTCAAAGGGCACCACGAAATTTCCTCCCCTTGGCAGCCGTCTTGAGGGGGAGATCAATCTCCCCAGAAGCACCATCTCCAAGGAAGAAGAAGGGGGCCAAGGGCATCTGCCCCCAAGGGCCGTGGACGCCGCCGCCGTCTCCTTCATCTCCTCCGGGCTGCACCTCTCCATCAACAACTCTCTCTCTCTCACCATGTCCATGTGTGAGTAGTTCCCCTCGGGGCTAAGGTTTCTACCAGTAGCTATGTGATCAATTCTATCTCCCATGATGTGATCTTCGTTGTGAGCATAGGCTATGTTAATCTAGGGTGATCCCATGATATTTCCCCTTTCTCTATGTATTGGATTGATGTACTCTCTTGATCTTATCTAGTATAATCCCCGAGACCATGGTGACAGCGGTCTATTGGACATGGATTAGAAGAATATTTTCATGAGTGATTTCTTTTTTGTGTGTTGATTTAAGATTGAGAGCCTTTTGGTGCTTGTCTTTGACTATCCTTGAGATATGTTTTGGTGATTGTGGTACTCTCTTTGGATGGCCGCGGTGATATTGGGAAATCCATAGATTGAGAACTACGAACTTTGAGGTGTGCTTTTGTAGCCCTACATATTTTTTGTCCTCTCTTGACCATAAAGGAATGACCTCCGAGTGCGTCTCCATTGCATGTTTTATGGGAAATATCATGTGATTAGACTATGTTAATGTTGTTGAGAGTTTCCACTAGTGAAAGTATGAAGCCTAGGCCTTGTTTCCACCATTGTTACACCGTTTGTGCTCACTTTTTTCACATGTTTGCTTGCTGCACTTTTTATTACAGATTTATATTACTTTGTTTTGCCGCACCTATCACCCATATTTTACCATCTCTTCGCCAAAATAGTGCACCTATACAACTCCTAGTTGTATTAGGTGTGTTGGGGACACAAGAGACTTCTTGTATCTTAATTGCAGAGTTGTTTGAGAGAGACCATCTTCAACCTCTACTTCCCTGAGTTCGATAAACCTTAGGTCATCCACTTGAGGGAAATTTCTGCTGTCCTACAAACCTCTGCGCTTGGAGGCCCAACATAGTCTAAAAGAATAGAAGCGTGCGTAGAAATCAAGATATTTCTGGCGCCGTTGCCGGGGAGGTAAGGTTTGAAGGTATATCTTTAGATCTTGCAATTAAATCTTTTTGTTTCTTGTTTTATTTTCACTAGTTAGGCTTATGGAAAACAACAAAAAAATGAGAGAGCTTTATGAGCTCTACCTTGAATTGGGACATGAAGTGTTTGAAGAGAAAATAAAAAAACCTATGGAACTTTATTTGCATTCTCTTCATGATTCTAATGTTACTAGTATGTCTTCTTTGAATACCTTTGATGCTAATGATATGCAAAGTTATAAGCTTGGGGATGCTACGTTTGATGAAGTTGATCTTTTTAGCCCCCCAAGTTTTGATGAGGAAATTTATTTTCATGATACTTTGCCTCCTATCTATGATGATTATTGTGATGACACATATGCTATAAATAATAAATGTTTGCAAGTGTATCATGATAAGAATGATTCATGTGATAGCTATTTTCTTGAGTTTGCTCCCACTATTACTAATGAGAAGGATTTTGCTTATGTGGAGAGTAATAAATTTTCTATGCTTGTGGATCATGATAAGAATATTTTGTGTGATACTTATATTGTTGAGTTCATTCATGATCCCACTGAAAATTATTATGAGAAGGGAACATATTCTCATAGATATTTAAATAATATCAAGTTCCCTCTCTTTATGCTGAAAGTTTTGAAGTTGCACTTGTTTTGCCTTCCTATGCTTATTGTTTTGTGCTTCAATGAATTATTCTATTGCAATATTCCTATGCATAGGAAACATGTTAGACTTAAACGTGTTAGGTATTTTCTTATTGATGCTATCTTTTGTTCTTCAACTCTTATTCCTATGAGAGCATCATTAAAATCTTAAGCCTATCTTTATGGCTATAAAGAAAGAGCTCTAGGGAGACAACCCTTGTTATGTTTACTTTGAGTTTTTACTTTATGTTTTTAGCGGTCTTGATGATTGTTACTACTGCATAAACATAATTGTATCTTTATTTTCAAGCTTTGTGCCAAGTTATAGCCTCTTATGATAAGGGAAGTGAAAGTTCTGACATGCTGTCCAGAAAAAAGATTCTGTCCTCTTGACGGAAAAAATCAAAACAAATCACCAGTTCATCTTTTTGAGCTGATTTTTTTACACAGCATGATCTATACAATCGCGGAACTTCCATATGTTCTGAGTTTTTTGATTCGAGTTGCAGAAGTACCCCGGAAAAATTCTCTACTACCTGATGTTCTGTTTTTCACAGATTCTGCCATGTTTTGCCTTTCCTTACTTTTGCAAACCTTAAGCTTGGTTTTTCTTTGCAATAACCTTTTCGCAATCTTGAGAAACAGTATATCTTCAAGATCATCTTTATTTCCAGTGGGGAAAAATTATTTATTAAGGGTACTAACCTCTCTAATCAGCTTATGATGAGTTATGTATGAAGGGAGTTTTCAAGTGTGCGATGGAAGATGATGAAAGAAGATTCGGGAGTGTCAAGCGCTCAATCTTGGGGATGCCCCCATGCATCCCCAAAAAATATTCAAGGAGACTCAAGCGTCTAAGCTTGGGGATGCCCCCGTGCATCCCTTTCTCCATCAACAATCATCAGTTCGTACTTCGTCTCACTATATTTTTATCACTTCATGCGTTATGTGCTATGCTTGGAGCGTCTCGCTCTTAGGTTTTATTTTTAGTTTTATTTAGCATTGCTTGCTGTTCATAACAAGTTAGACCCCGTCTTACTTTGTGTGGGAGAGAAACACACTCCACTTTCAAAATCTAGAACACATCATAGGATTCTTCATGCCTATCTTTTTGCTGTTGTGTGTTCTTTATCTTTTTGTAGCTACTGCCATGTTTAGTTTTAGTCTTAATTTGTGTTTAGCAAGAGCCCTGGCTTTTGTTTAGTTTATTGCTGGAACTCTCTTTAGTTTCCATGTTTATCTTGTTAAGAGAGTTGGTTGTTGCACTGAGTTGTGTCTTGTCTTGAGAGTAGGTAATTGAGGTTTCTATTTAATTTTAGTAGTAACTTGCAATAGTTTTGAGGTATTGGTGTGAGTAATGTTTGAACTTTTAGTGTCAAGAGATCTAGCCTATTAGTGATAGGTGTCGTATTTTGGGCAATCCGTGTTTATTTTAAAAACCTACACAACTAGTTGAGAACTCTAGCTACTAGATGGATCGCTAATCTTTGGAGGGATCAAATATTAGAGTACACTCACGTACCATGAGTCGTGGATGCGCAAGGATAACCAAACCCCCATACACTCCTCCTCGGGGTACTTGTCTCTTTGTGAACCTCCTTATTAGATTGAGAGTTACCGATAATAAGTGCATGAGTTCTTCGGACTAATGTAAGTGTTGAAAGTTGACACTTCCACCTCCTCATATTTGCTAGCCTCTCCGGTGCCGTGCTTTGCCTCCTTCTCACTCCGAGAGTTGGCGTCCACCTTCGCCGTACATCCAAACCCTTGGCATGATACGCTCTATCATCATAAACCTCCTTATATCTTTCCTCAAAACAGCCACCATACCTACCTATCAAGGCATTTCCATAGCCTTTCCGAGATATATTTCCATGCAACATCCACCTCTTCACGACTTGATCTTCATGTCATACATGTTCCTGCTACATTAGCAGAGGCATACATTGCATACATCATGATAGCTACATCTTCTTTATGTTTGAGTACCTTGTAAAGTGTGAAAGATCTTCTATACCCTCTTGTAAATTAGAGTGTTGCCCTTAAGTGAGGAAAAGATCTCAAAGTGGACAAAATAAAAGATCCCAAAGAGGAAAAATGAGAGTTAAATAGAAAGATCCATTGAGGCCACCAAAAGAATACAAAAAAATAGAAAAAAGAGAAAAATAAATAAAAAGAGAGAAAGGGGGAACACTACTATCCTTTTGAAAGATCCACACTAGTACTCCCTCTTATCCTTGTACTCCATAGAGATGATCATACATGCATATAGCTATGTGGGGACCTTCACACTATAGAACTTGGCTTGCATATTCCAAGGATGAGCCTCCTCAAACGAGCTCTAGGTCTTCATGAACGAGCAAGTTAGATGCACCCCCACTAGTTCCATTGGAGAGCTTTTCAGCTCATATGTGCATCCGTTGCATGACAATCCCTACTCCTCACATCATATCTATCATTTGGCCTTCTCGCCTATGATTATCCTCATTGATGTGAGCCTTTCTCACCTTTTTGTCTTCCTCCTCCACCATATTCCTCTCTTTTCCATCCTAGGTGTCAACTCGCGTGCTTAGGCTCATCCATTGCATGAGTGCTCAAAATATCGAAAAGGAGTGGATCAAATTGACTTGTACCTGGCTAGTGGTCTGGGGATGAGTCAACATAAGATTCCAAAGAAGACCAAGTGTGAAACTTTAGTAGATTGAGTTCTCAACATTTTTTTTCTCGTATTACCTATCCCTTCTTGCATGCAAACACCATTTGGAGACATTCGAGTCACGGACAGCGAGAGCTCTTGCACCTAATGTTCTTTCGTTGCTTGTTTCAATGCCAATATAGACTCTTGCATGTTAGGACTTGAATTGAATTACATACCTTGATTGCTTTACTTTCAAAGTTCTTATATAGTTGTTAGCATGTCATCACAGAAATTATGCTTGTTATCATTTACCTACTCGAGGACGAGCAAGAATTAAGATTAGGGATGTTGATACGTCCCAAACGTATCTATAATTTCTGCTTGCTACATGCATGTTTTGTGTGATATTGTTATGCTTTTGATACACTTTCATATCTTTTTATAACATATTTTGGAACTAACCTATTAATGGTTGCAAGAGTGCACACGTTCTTGTTTTTTTACTTTATGTGTAGGAATTACTTGGATAAAGGAAAAATCACAAAAAGGAGTCTTGTAGGAGTTGGACTCTAACTCTCCCGAAATCTGTCCCCACCAGACATGTTTTAAAGATAGCCTCGGAAACGCTAGAAGACGGCCTCAAACGGAAAAACTTAAAACTACAAAGTTGTAGGGACTTTTTTACGGTGGATCTAGACATAAAATTCGGCCCAATCGGAGTTCGGAAGCTCCCTGGAGCCCCGAAATATCGAAGACGTAATCTGGATGACGGGAATCCGAGAGTCTATATAAAGAGAGAAAACCTTGGTCAAAGGGCACCACGAAATTTCCTCCCCCTTGGCAGCCGTCTTGAGGGGGAGATCAATCTCCACAGCGACACCATCTCCAAGGAAGAAGAAGGGGGCCAAGGGCCGCTGCACCCAAGGGCCGTGGCCGCCGTCGCCGCCGTCTCCTCATTACTAGAAAAAGGGCATTAATGAAGCACCTCATTTGCATGTTAATGGCGCACATATGGTGCGCCATTACTACCACGCCACTACTAGCACTTAGTAATGGCGCACATTTGGTTCTCCATTACTAACCCAAACAGTAATGGAGCACCAGGAGTGCGCTATTACTAAGGCCCCAGGTGAGCCATTACTAAGAATTATAGTTTTTTTTCCTTTTCTGTATTTGCATCACAGATATAAACATCTCACGAAAACAAAATACATCACATACAGATATAAACAGCATCATCATGACATGACAACTATTGTAACAGCCACACATTAGAATTCAACCAACACCATTATTAAAAAGAGCAAATCACAAAGTATAGCATAAGAGTACACAAATTTTAACCAACATGTTATCAATTACATGCACTACTTCACTCCTCGTCAGAAGATATGACGATGAGCTTGTTCTCTCTTTCGGCCTGAGCTGCTTCCCATACAACCGCTAGGCGCGCCGGGTCTCGTGGAGGGTCATCGAATACGCCCGGGTACCTGCGCTCCCAAACGGCATTGAACTCCGCCTCCTCTGCTGCGTCCTCGTCTTCTATCTCCCGCCTATTTCGAGACAACTCTGAAGCAGTGGGCTGAATGCCAGAGCTTGCTGTCGAAAAGCCGGAGACATCCGAGGACGCCGTCGATGCAGAGAGGAGCGAGCCCGTGGAGCAGCCTGACAAGGCGGGTGCGGGTGCGAGCGCGGGAGCGGGCACGGTCTCCGGCTCGGGGGTGGCGGCTTGGGGGTGGGGTGGTATACGGATGCCGGTGGAGATGCGGCAGGTTTGGCGAGAGCGAACCATTTCTGCAAGATAAGAAAATCAGAACATCAACTAAAGTAGAGTGCTTCATATTCAAGAGACTTTTAAAAACACCAACTTTAGTCACTGAAAACAAAGTGTTAACTCACAGGAATGAATTAGAAGGAAAATAATAATTTGGCTAGATTCTTTTCTTTAGATAATAGGAAACACCATATTCTTCACATCACTGAGATTGCATATTTCTACCAAGCTGAGCACACACATGAATCAACTTGTGGCAATATTTTACAAGCACAGAAGAAGAGAGATACTTTTTAGACCATTTAGCACTACATTAGATCAAATAAATACACATCTATAAAAATAGGTGAGCCTATACCCAGACAACTCCTATGAAGAGTTTAACAGCATGCGGGGCGCAAATGATGCTTACCACCAAGAAGTGCTCAAGCAGAAGATGAATGGTGAAGGCTTGTGTGGGATAAAAAACTTCATCATCGTATTCTAGTTGTGGTGTTGTTGTACAATTGTGCTAGTTATGATTGTGTACAAGGTGTGGTAATGTCACCACATAGGGCACAAAGGAAAGCCACCTTGGCGCATGTATGCTGCAAAAAACTGGGCACTACACCAGTATAACCATATGCAGGTTACCAAATGTGACTCATAACGCGTGACTAGGTTGCAAAATTTCAGCTGCGCTTCGATGAAAAACCCCTGGTTCGGTGTACTCTTTAATTGCATTCACTTTTTTATTAATTTAAAAAGTTGCAACCCTGCTTCAGTGTAGTATTAGCCTGAATTTTTTTCATCATAGTTGATTTCCAATGTTGAACAAAAATGTTCGGTTTCAGTATTATTGGGTAAAAAAATCAGTGAGGGGAGTTAGCTAGAGTTCAAAGTTATGCGACCATGTTTGTTCCAAAAACGTTGCTGATGGATCTACTTGTGTTGCAATGTCCATAGCATACCGAAGATTTGATAGGTGTTCATCAACATTTTGCAACTCATGCTAGTATAGATTCAGATTGACTACCATATTTTGCAGTGATGAAGCTTCAGTGCAGCACTGGACTACCATATTTTGCAATGAAAATCAACAGCAGTGAGCACGCGCACGAACGGAAAGGAAAAAGCCACAGCAGCAGGTGGACTACTCACCTAGGGTGGCTTGGAGACGAGCTCGAACACGCTGTAGGGGAAGAAGACGACGTAGCCGAGGAAGAAGACTCCCGCGACAAGCGTCGATAGCTCGGGGACGCGTCGATGGCGGGCGTCGTCGTCGTCGATCTGCAGGCAGGCAAGGGATTCGTCGATTCGGGCGTAGGTGGGAGCAGACGGGGCGACGTCACTGTCGGGCGGGTCCGCGTCGGGGGAGGGGGAGGGGGCGGGACGGAGAGCGATTCCACCGGAGAGGTGGGGAGGGGGTTGCCTGAGACTGGGAGGGGGAGGGGGGTGGTCGCGGGAGAGGTCGATTGGATTTGGAGGGGGAGGGGTGGGCGCGGCGCGGGGGGCGCGGGGGGGGGGGGGAGAGGGATCGATAGGCTAGGGTTGTGGGTGCATGTGGGGGGGGGGATGATAGAGGCTTGCTAGGGTTATGAGCGTTGGGCCGTATAGTGTGTTGCCCAGGCCCAGAGACATACCAATAGCGCATCCCGAAGAAGTGCGCCATTAGCGTCCCTAGTTGCTAATGGCGCATTTCAGAGAGGTGCGCCATAGCTATGTAAGGGGAAGGGGCTGGTCCAGGAGAAATTTAGTAGTAGCACACCTGATGAGGAGTGCGCCATTAGCAAAGTGGATACTAATGGCACACTTGGTGACGGTGCGCCATTGCTATATAGCAGTGGCACACCTCATGGGCAGTGCGCCATTAGCTGCCATATTATCTATAGCCTATTTTCCAGTAGTGCCTTCATCTCCTCCGGGCTGCACCTCTCCATCAACAACTCTCTCTCTCTCTCTCTCTCTCTCTCTCACCATGTCCATGTGTGAGTAGTTCCCCTCGGGGCTAAGGTTTCTACCAGTAGCTATGTGGTCAATTCTCTCTCCCATGATGTGATCTTCGTTGTGATCATAGGCTATGTTAATCTAGGGTGATCCCATGATATTTACCCTTCCTCTATGTATTGGATTGATGTACTCACTTGATCTTATCTAGTATAATCCCTGAGACCATGGTGACAACGGTCTATTGGACATGGATTAGAAGAATATTTTCATGAGTGATTTCCTCTTTTGTGTGTTGATTTAAGATTGAGATTCTTTTGGTGCTTGTCTTTGACTATCCTTGAGATATGTTGTGGTGATTGTGGTACTCTCTTTGGATGGCCGCGGTGACATTGGGGAATCCATAGATTGAGAACTACGAACTTTGAGGTGTGCTTTTGTAGCTCTACATAATTCTCGTCCTCTCTTGACCACAAAGGAATGACCTCCGAGTGCGTCTCCATTGCATGTTTTATGGGAAATATCATGTGATTAGACTATGTTAATGTTGTTGAGAGTTTCCACTAGTGAAAGTATGAAGCCTAGGCCTTGTTTCCACCATTGTTACACCGTTTGTTCTCACTTTTGTCACATGTTTGCTTGCTGCACTTTTTATTATAGATTTATATTACTTTGTTTTTCCGCACCTATCACCCATATTTTACCATCTCTTCGCTAAACTAGTGCACCTATACAACTCCTAGTTGTATTAGGTGTGTTGGGGACACAAGAGACTTCTTGTATCTTAATTGCAAGGTTGTTTGAGAGAGACCATCTTCAACCTCTACTTCCCTGAGTTCGATAAACCTTAGGTCATCCACTTGAGGGAAATTGCTGCTGTCCTACAAACCTCTGCGCTTGGAGGCCCAACATAGTCTACAAGAGTAGAAGCGTGCGTCATGACAATCGTCATAGATTTATGACGAATTCAGCCATGACCTTTTAAAAAACGTCATGTATGAGAATATTTCTTGTAGTGGTAGACATCAGCATAGCATTCCCTCCTTGGTTATATGCATAAGAGAGCCCACCGATAGACCAAATCAAGGCCTTCCCATACAAGCAAGTGTGGTTGCACTGATAAGTTCGGTTCGGTGGCACCTGACCAACTTGACACCAAGCATATATTCTAATGCATAATCAAGTATCAGGTGCAACATGAAAATCTATAGGTCATAATCTTATGAATGCATGAAGTATAACCCAAGGTACGGTCACGATCATATCATAATGCACATTATCAGTGGTTGATTAACGTAGTCATGTCAAGATGATAACATGCAACCTAGCAAGATCATGCACATGACAAGCATAATATGGTGATAGCATAATGCAAGTATTTCAAAGCATATCAAGCACGGGCATTATAGTATCCGAAGGTAATGCACGATGATAAACCAGTCAAAGTTTTACGAGGGTGCAAAAGAAGTGTGGCTTGCCTTTCAACAGGGGAGTGTGAAATACTTTTGGTCTTCAATACAAATAAACCCTGCAAAATATATTTTTGAAATGAAAAAGGAATTGTCACATACACGGTTTTCTTTTGATCAGAAAAAACCAACAGGGAGACATTGCATGAAAACTATGCCAAATTAAAGAGGAGATCAAGAGAAGAATTATGCAAAAGGTTTCGACCCATTTGGACTTGTGGTTAAAAAGTTATAGATGGTCAAAGTCTGTTCAAAACAAATGATTTAAAATGAATTTAAATCATTTTGGAAAAATGCCAGGGGAGTTCTGTCGTCGAAGGCATATTCGAGGGAATACGCTTCCACTTGAAAACGGTTCAGGTGTGGGCTGGGTCGATGGAAGGTGGGGCCAGGGTGTCGGGTGGGGATAGAAACATAGGGGAACAGGGGCGGCGAGCTCACCAGCAACGCTACTCCGGCGAGGAGGCCTCGACCGGGTGTGGGAGTGCGCGGGGTCGATCGGGCAGACCCCTGCGCACTGGACCTTACTGGTTTCTCACCGGGAGGTGGAAGGATGACGTCGCCCTCTTCTTCTCCAGGCACGGCTGGCGGCGGAGCTCGTCGGGTTGAGCACCTCGTCGATTCCGGCGAGGATTCGCTCGGGAACAAGATGGAGAAGGTGCATGGGGCGAAGGGGATTCTAATGGTGGTGGTGGCTTGGGCTGGGAGGCACTGAGGAGAGGGGGAGGCGACTGCAACTGCGGCGGCAGAGCTTCGTCGGACTTGGGGAAGACGGGCTCCCGCGGCGCGATTGCAAGTGCCAGGGGGCGATTGGAGGGGTGGTGAGGTTGGTGGTGCAGCAAGGCGAGCCCGGGGTGGCCTTTTATAAGGGGGAGAGGTGCTTGGGCTCGGGCATCGCTGAGAGGAAGCGGACAACGCCGGCGAGATTCCGGGGAGATGTGGTGCGCGTCGAGAGGGTTCTAGGAGGCGCTGGGGTGATCACGAGCGAGATGGAGCACACGGGGCAGAGGAGAAAGTCGTGGTGATGGCGACGGGTCGGAGGTGCTGTGCTCGTCACGTTCTTGCTGGAGGCGGGCTGCCGGCGGGATTCCGGCGAGGCTGGGGTGCAGAGGGGGCACGCGTGCTGGCTAAAGCCGTGCGGCGCGACCGGACAAGGAGAAGGGGTCGGGGTGCATTTCAGCGCGAAGGCGACGCGTTGGGCAGCCTCAGGGCGTGGCCAAAGTGCCAAACACATGCCAGAGCGCGGCCACCATGTGGCTGGTACACATGGGGAGTTCCTTCGCGGCCACTGCTGTCTAGGAGCCTCTCCCTTCTCTGCTGACCACTGTGGTGCACTTGACTGGTCAAGGGGGGCTACAGGGTGAGCTTATCTTCACTGCAAAGTTTGCAGCAGCAAACTTGGAGAAGAGGCCATGGTCAAAGGGTGAACAGTGGGTGGGTGAAAGGTTGTCAACTGGCTTCAGGGTACAAAGGACCAGCATCCTGTGAAACTTGAGCTTATTTGGACAAAGGGATAATGTACCTCCTTTGCAAATGCCCAAATAGACCAGAAATTCCTTGATGAAGCTAGCATCTCATAGGCTTGGGTAAATTGGCTGGAATTTGGTGCGGGGTAGTAATTTGGTGGTGTGCCTATGTGTGCAAAGTTTCAGGGCCATTGGAGGTTCCTAGCTAGTACTTGCTTCACAAGGTACCCCACTGGCCAAAAAATGATCTTGGGGTTGTGATCACATGGGTAGTTGGGTTTGGCCAAAATTGGGTTTAGTGGAGTCATTTGGGTGTGGGAATAGGTACAAAAAGTCTCAAGGCAAATGGGTTCCCCTACCATGCACTTCCTTCACAATGCCCCCTTGCTGCATACCAACTTTGGGAATTTTGGTATGGAGTTTGGCTTGTCCCCTAAGGCTGAAACCTGGCATAGCCTCATGATATGATCACAAAAGCATGCACAAAAAGTAACACTTCCCTCACAAAGTGCCATTCTTCCCCCACCTAAAAATGAATTTCTCTTGAGGAAAAATCCACTTGGGCCATGCAATGTTTTTGGAGAATTTGGCTAGAAATGGCGTCAAGGGTATGTGGGAATCATTTGGGGATTTATGGAGCAATATAAATAGGGGTTGCTTCACAATACTCAAATAACAGGGACTATTCCTTTTATTGGAAAAGGAATATATGGCTTGAATAAAAATGTGGCCTGAATGGGGTGGATCAAGAGATTATCCTTGGAAAGGGCTAGGGAATCAAGGGCTACTTGAGAAAGGAAAGAAAATATGCTCAAGTTTCAAGTCCAAAGAGTTTCTCAAAATCAAACCGAATGGCAAATCCAGAAATAAATCAGAATAGTTTTTGGAAAAAGAAAGTTCCAAAATCCAGGGTGTCACAATCGCACTGACCAGAATGCCTCCAACGCGCCAGATCCGCGCGAAACCAGAGCCCGCGCGCCCGCTCCTCGATGCACAGCCCCCAGCCCCTTCCTTTGTGCACGCAGCTGACCAAGCAGATCCCCTCGCCGCCCCGAGCCCTCTCGCTGAGCCCGAGTAGCACCACACCTCACCCACGTCACGCTGCAACCACGCCGGCGCACGACCGGAGCCACCCAGATCTGAACGGTCTCCCCAACGTCGCCCTGCATGGGAAAATGTCCGATCTAGAAACCAAACAAATTCGCATATAAGGATAGAGTATCATCATCTCCACCCAAAAAATAATTTCACTCTTGAGGAAACTAATTTTCAAGCCCGACATCAATTAAAAAATGTAGAGAAGGAGCTTCATGTTAAGAGCTTTCTCAGGATCGTGTTCAAGACAAATAATCATATCATCGACATATTGCATCACTGTGCCCCCCTGTCAATAAGGTCTGGGGTAAGACCAGTAATAAGACCTTCCTTTTGAGGATTAAAAATGATTCTGGATAGATACTCAACCACCAAATTGAAGAGGAAAGGGGGTAGAGGGTCGCCTTGACATAGACTTTTGTGGCTAGGAAATTGGGGAGTGGTTTTACCATTGACTTTAACACATACCGTGCCATTAAATAATTTTTCCCGGTCCAACCACACCAGGTATCATTAAACTTGCACATACGAAGACGATCAAGTAAAAAGTTTCTATCAACTTTATCATAATTTTTTATAAATCTAGTTTAAGTACAACACTAGTTTTGGTTTTAATAGGAGCATGATGGATAATTACATAGAGAGAAAGAATAGCATCCATAATATTGCGACTTTTAATGAAATCATTTTGGTGCCTACGGATCAGTTTGTTAGCAAAAAATCAACTCGGTTATCCAAAATCTCAGAAATAACCATATAGGGACAACGTAAATGATATATAGGATAGAACTGCTAAATTTTACGATCGCCAAACATTTTAGGAATATGGTTAATGACCCCACAATTGAGGCGCTCAATGTTTGACACGCCTCAAACGTATCTATAATTTCAACTTGTTCCATGCGTATATAGTTTATATTGCTATGTGTTTTGCTACACTTTCATACCTTTTTCAACATATTTGGACTAACATATTAACTCGGTGCACCCAATGCCAGTTTTGTTTGCTGATGTCCGCGCATTCGAGGTTTATACCCATATTTACAGTGCTTAGAAAATTCCATAAAAATATATATAAAAATCAGCATTCCATAAGACTCCAGACGCCCGAAGGGGGGCAGAGGGGGTCCACCCCCTCCAGGCCGCCAGGTGTCACGGCCCCACCCTAGGCCACGTCAAGAGGCCGCCCCGAGGGGCGGGACCTCCCCTTGAGCCCTCCTTTGGCCTATATTTAGCTCCCGTAACGCAAACCCTCGGGAGGCACTCCATATCGCGAATTTCACCACTGTTCCACCGCCACCGCGATCCCAAAATCGGGATCGCCAGAAGACCTTGTCCCGGCACCCTGTCGAAGGGAGGATCGATCTCCGGGAGCTGCTCCACCATCATGAGTGCTTCACGGATGTGTCGTGAGTATCCCCCTTTGGAACATGGGTCCATGACCAGTAGCTATGTGACGTCTTCTCTCAAATCTTGTGCTTAAATTCTTAGCCCTTGTGAGCTTCCCTACATGATCAAGGTATCTATGTAATAGTTTCAGTGTTTCTATGCTTTGTTTTCTGGGATCCAATGGATTATGAGATTATGTTCAGATTGTGATGAGTTATATATTTGGTTCTCCTTTTATATATTAGTTCTTGAGTAATTCTTGCATGTTCTCTGTTGCTTTTTATTTCTTTGTACAAGTAGTAGGTAGTAACTCCAAGAGGGAGCGTTATGCATGATTGTGGGTTCATGCCCGCCGATGTCTAGCTTGAGTGACAGAAAGATGAGACTAGAGGGTGTGCTATTGCCACCAGGGAGAAAACAATGGTGCTTGTAACTGCGGTTGAAAGGATTGTTTACCTTACACATAGTTTATTAATGCAGTTGTCTGTTGCTTTAAGTTTACAATTTGGGTGGGGCTCCCAACTTAATACCAACGAGATGTTCTGGATATATATCTCAAGGTGGAGGATTGATGGCTTCTCGCCCCTCGTTGGTTACCCAAAGTGGAAGGTTGAGATGTAGACAACAACAAATTTCCCTCGGTGAAGATACGAAGGTTTGTCTCCAGTAGGACTCTGATACGTCCCAAACGTATCTATAATTTCTGCTTGCTCCATGCATGTTTTGTGTGACTTTGCCATGTTTTGCTTGAACTTTCATACAATTTTTGAACCTATTTGGACTAACCTACTAACTCAGTGCACCCAGCTGCCAGTTGCTGTTTTCTGCTGTTTTTGTATTTCAGGTTTTCCGGCCATTAAAAGTGCTCCAAAAAATCCGGAAAAATCAGATAAAAAATCAGCGACACGGAAGCTTCCGGAAACACCAAAGGAGGGAATGGGGGCCACCACAGGGACTCCAGAAGGGTCCCTGGCGCGGCCCCACCCTAGGCCGCGCCAGGGAGCCTCTTGGCTGCCCTGTGGCCCCTCTCGGTGCCCCCCTTCGCCTATATTTACCCCCCATGACGGAATCCCCTAATATCGATCCCTCTTTCACGATCTCGCCTCTGTTCCGCCGCCGCCGCCGTTTCAAGATCGGGGCTGCCTGGAGAAGCTGCTCCGGCACCCTGCCGGGAGAAGATACCCCCTCCGGGAGACCATCCATAGCCATGGACGCATCCCGTATGTACCGTGAGTAGTCCCCCTTGGACCATGGGTCCGTGACCAGTAGCTATGTGATCTATCTCTCCCTCTTTTTTGCTTCCACTTTCGAGTCCTCGTGAGCTGCCTCACATGATCGGGGCTTCTATGTAATTTCCGCTGTTGCTATGCTGAGTTTGTTGGGTCTGATGGATTATGAGACTATGTTCAGATTGTGATGAGTAATATATTTGGTTCTTCTCTTTTATATTTTTGTTCTTTAGTAAATTCTTGCATGTTCTCCATTGCCGTATTTTACTTTGGCCAAGTGATTTATTGCAACTCCAAGAGGGAGCGTTATGCTTGATTGTGGGTTCATCCCCTTGATGTCTAGCTTGAGTGACAGAAACATGAGACTAGGGGATGTGTTGTTGCCACCAGGGATAAAACAACAGTGCTTGTACTTGCGGGTGCAAGGATTGTTTACTTTACGCAAAGTTCTTTTAATGCAGTTGTCTGTTGCTTTGAGTTTACACTTTGGGTGGGATTCGCAACTTAATACCAGCGCGATGTTCTGGATAGATATCTCAAGGTGGATGATTCGTAGTAGATGCAGATGGATTTCGGTCTACTTACCTTGGCGTACTGCCCATTTCTTTTGAGCCCTTCCTTTCATTGCAGCATAGTTAGCATTGCGGTGCCTTCATAATCCTGTCAATTGCCCAACTGTGATTTGTTTACCTCGCTAGAACTTTTATCGTCTTTTGGGAGAGACATCACTAGTGAAAATCACGGGACCCCGGTCCATCTTCACATCATTGTTTGCACTACCAATTTACTTTCAGTATTTACTTTTCGGTTGCCACTATCATTATCTCTTGCCATAATCCTTTGTAAACAGCAAGGCCGGAGGAATTGACAACTCCTCTGAACTCGTTGGGAGCAAAGTTATTTGTATCTGCGTGCAGGTCTAGGTGAAGTTAGCAATCTAGGTTGTAAACGGCGCCATTGTTCACTTTACCACCTACTTGTATCTCCTGAGCCCTACTGGTTCGATAACCTTGGTATCTTCAGTGAGGGAAACTTCCTGCTGCACTGCATCTCACACCTTCCACTTGGGGTAACCAACGAGGGGCGACAAGCCATCAAGCAAATTTCTGGCGCCGTTGCCGGGGACTCAAGTTTACAAGATAGGGGAGTTGCACACTATCTTTTACCTTTGCTTTTTAGTCTTGTTAGTTTACCTTTCAGTTTTTATCTTTGTGTCCTTTATCAAAAAACCCAAAAATATAGTATGTCTAGTTCCTTACTTGCCAATCAATGTCTGACTTCTTTGAAACTAGATCTTATTGGCATGGAGGATTCACTGAGGATCAACAAAAGTGGTACAAGGAACACCGCTTGTCTCAAAAGGGGATACACTTATGGAAACAAATACATCAGTTGTATGAGTATGCTAGAAACTTGTGCTCAATATATAATGTATCTTTCTGCAGGGATGAATCTTGTTGCTTTATGAGGCACAAACACCTTTCTTTCCAATGTGAGTACAATGATGATGAAACCTTAGCTTCTTATGCTAAGAGAAACTATGACTTTTAGGATGCAGAGGTAATAGAAGAATTTTTTGCTTATAAGGGTGCCTATGAAATTACTTCTTTTCTTAAAAATATTGATGATGCCCCTTACAAATATGAGAGTCTTGCTATACTTAACTATTGTTTGGAAAATTACGATGCAAATTATTACATTACTGATCATCTTGAGAGAATCTCGCCCCCAAAGGAAGAAACTAATGATTTGCAGGACTCTATGGAAGAAGAAATTTATGAACCTGAAAGCTCCTTGGATGAAAAAGAGGAGGAGAGCGATGAACAAAAGGAGGAAGAATGGAGCCATCCATGTATACCTTCTAATGAGAGTAACTCTTTGAATCTTACGTTATATGAGTATTATGATCCTATGGATTCTTTTGAAATATCCCTTTTTGATGAAGTTGATGCCTTCTATGCTTACGGTCGTGATGCCACTATGGATGATGCTTACGGAGATGAACTTTCTATAGTTCCTCATGTTAAGCATGAAATTTTTGATATCGCACCCACACTTGAGTGTCCTATTATCCTTTTAAAATCTCCAACTCCGGAGAATTTTCCTCTTATCAAAGCTCAATGTGATGGGTTGCATTTATCTTATGATCCTAAAGACCGTGTTGAAAACTATACACGTGTACTTTTAGGACACGAACAACATGATTTATGTGATAGTTATATTCTTGATGTTGTTCATGATACTACTGAAAATTATTTCGAGAGAGGGAAGTTTGGTTGTAGAAACTTCCATGTTACAAAAACACCTCTCTTTTTGTTTAAAGTTTTTAAGTTGTTCTTGTTCCGCCTTCCTATGCATGTCACTTTGTGCTTCTTTGATTTATTTTCTTACAAGATCCCTATGCATAGGAAGTGGGATAGGCTTAAATGTGTTTCACATTTGCTTCTTGATGTTCTCTTTTGCTTCAATTCTTATTCTTGTGAGAGCATCTTTTGCAATCTTTAAGCCTAGCTAATGGCTCTAAAGAAGCGCTTTCGGGAGGCAGCCCGCAACGAATTTAAGTTAGTATAATTTCTTTTGTTCTGTTCTTAGTGGTCTTGATGATTGTTACTACTGTAGCAACATCGTTGTATCTTTATTTTTCAAGCTTTGTGCCAAGTTTAGCCTCATACGGCAAGGGAAGTGAAAGTTGTGACATGCTGTCCAGAAAACAGATTCTGTCCTCATGACTAAAAAAATTACAGAAAAATCCCAGTTCATCTTTTTGAGCTGAAATTTTACACAGCGTGCTCTATACAATTACGAAACTTCCGTATGTTCTGAGTTTTTTGATTTGAGTTGCAGAAGTATCCCTAAAAAAATTGTTTCTATCTGCTGTTCTGTTTTTCACAGACTCTGCCACGTTTTGTCTCTCCTTACTTTTGCAAACCTTAAGCTTGCTTTTTCTTTGCAAAAACTTTTTGGCAATCTTGAGAAACAGTAGCTCTTCCTGGAAATATTTATTTTCAGTAGAGTAAAATTATTTTATTAGGGTACTAACCTCTCTAATCAGCCTACAATGAGTCATGTATGAAGGGAGTTTTCAAGTGTGCGATGGAAGGTGATGAAAGAAGATTCGGAAGTGTCAAGAGCTCAAGCTTGGGGATGCCCCCATGCATCCCCAAAAAATATTCAAGGAGACTCAAGCGTCTAAGCTTGGGGATGCCCCCGTGCATCCCCTTCTCCATCAACAATCATCAGTTTGTCCCTCGTTGCACTATATTTTTATCACTTAATGCGTTATGTGCTTTTCTTGGAGCGTCTCGCTCTTAGGTTTTGTTTCTTTTTTAGTTTTTCTTAGCTTTGTTTTCTGTAGTAACAAGTTAGATCCCAGCTTACTTACTCTTTTGTGTGGGAGAGATACACGCTCCGCTTGAACTAGAACTCCTCATAGGATTTGCATGCTTATTCTTTTAGCTGTGAGTTGTTGTTTTTCTTTTCTTAGCTGCTGTTCTGTTTAGTTGTAGTGCTTTAGTTTTTCTAGAGCTTTTCTTTTGTCTTAGGTTGAACTTTCTATAGGTTGCATGTTTTATCTTGTTAGAGAGTTTTTCCTGTTGCACTGAGTTCTGTGTCTTGACTGAAAGTAGGTAGTTAAAGTTGCTGTTCTCTTTGTAGTAGTAACTTGCAATAGTTTTGAGGGATTGATTAGAGTAATGTTTGAACTTATGGTGTCAAGCGCTCTTGCCTATTAGTGATAGATGTCGTATTTTGGGCAATCCGTGTGTTTTTCGAAAACCAAAAAACCCCTGTTGAGAACTCTAGCTACTAGATGGATCACTAACCTCTGGAGGGTTCGAATATTAGAGTACACTCACGTCCCATGAGTCTAGGATGCGCAAGGATAACCAAACCCCCACACACTCCTCCTCGGGGTACCAGTCTCTTTGTGAACCTCCTGATTAGATTGAGAGTTACCGATAATAAGTGCATGAGTTCTTCGGACTAATGTGAGTATTCGAAAGTTGACACTTCCACCCACCAATACTTTTTCTAGCCTCTTCGGTACCGTGCATTGCCCTTTCTCATCTCGAGAGTTTGCGCATACTTCGCCGGTGCATCCAAACCCTTGGCACGATACGCTCTGTCATCATAAGCCTCCTTATATCTTTCCTCAAAATAGCCACCATACCTACCTACAAGGCATTTCCATAGCATTTCCGAGATACATTGCCATGCAACATCCACCTTCTCATGACTTGATCTTCATGTCATACATGCTACTTGCTTGATAGATGAGCCGCATGCTAGTTGGGCCTTGCCCTAATCATTGCTACATGACGCGCTAGTATCATTGCATATCCTGCTACACTGGCAGAGGCATACATTTGCATACTTCATGATAGTTACATTTTCTTTATGTGAGTACCTTTGTAAAGTGTGAAAGATCTCCTATATTCTTGTAAAATATAGTAGAGTATTGCCCCTAAAGTGAGGAAAAGATCCCAAATAGGACAAAATCAAAAGATCCCAAAGAGGACAAAATCAAAAGATCCCAAAGAGGACAAATGAGAGTTAAATAGAAAGAGCCATTGAGGCCACAAAAAAATACAAAAAGAGAAAA
This sequence comes from Bromus sterilis, assembly GCA_950022295.1. NCBI lineage: Eukaryota > Viridiplantae > Streptophyta > Magnoliopsida > Poales > Poaceae > Bromus > Bromus sterilis. The sequence goes on from OX465596.1 coordinate 397,294,218, forward strand.
AGAAAAAAAGAGAGGAAAATAAAAAGAGAGAAGGGGGCATACTACTATTCCTTTTGAGAGATCCACACTAGTACTTCATCTTCTATCCCTTGTACTCCATAGAGATCATCGTTATGCATACAGCTATGTGGGGACATTCACACTATAGAACTTGGCTTGTATATTCCAGTGATGAGCCTCCTCAAACGAGCTCTAGGTCTTCTTGAGCAAGAGAGTTAGATGCACCCCCACTAGTTTCCTTGGAGAGCTTTTAGCTCACATGTGCATCGTTGTATGGATATCCCTACTCCTCACATCATATCTATCATATGGCCTTCTCTCGCCTATGATTGTCCTCATTGATGTGAGCCTTTCACACCTTTTTGTCTTCCTCCTCCACCTTCTTTCTGTGTCGCCTTTTAGGTGTCAACTTTCTTGCTCACGCTCATCCATTGCATGAGTGCTCAAAATATCGAAAGGGAGTGGATCAGTTTGACTTGTACCTGACTAGTGGTCTGGGGACGAGTCCAGATAAGAATCCAAAGGAGACCAAGTGTGAAACTTTAGTAGATAGTTGTTCTCAACATTTTTTTTCTCTTTCTTCCCAGTCCCTTGCTTGCACGCAAACACCATTTGGAGACATTCGAGTCACAGACAGCAAGAGCTCTTGCACCTTTTGTTCTTTTGTTGCTTGTGTCAATGCTAATATAGACTCTTGCTTGTTAAGACTTGAATTGAATTGCATGCATTGATTTCTTTACTTAAAAGTCCTTATTTGGTTGTGTGGCATGTCACCACAGAAATTATGCTTGTTATCATTTACCTACTCGAGGACGAGATGGAATTAAGCTTGGGGATGTTGATACGTCCCAAACGTATCTATAATTTCTGCTTGCTCCATGCATGTTTTGTGTGACTTTGCCATGTTTTGTTTGAACTTTCATACACTTTTTGAACCTATTTGGACTAACCTACTAACTCAGTGCACCCAGCCGCCAGTTGCTGTTTTTTTGCTGTTTTTGTATTTCAGGTTTTTCGGCCATTAAAAGTGCTCCAAAAAATCCGGAAAAATCAGATAAAAAATCAGCGACACGAAAGCTTCCGGAAACACCAAAGGAGGGAAGGGGGGCCACCACAGGGACTCCAGAAGGGTCCCTGGCGCGGCCCCACCCTAGGCCGCGCCAGGGAGCCTCATGTCTGCCCTGTGGCCCCTCTCGGTGCCCCCCTTCGCCTATATTTACCCCCCGTGACGGAAACCCCTAATATCGATCCCTCTTTCGCGATCTCGCCTCTGTTCCGCCGCCGCCTCCGTTTCAAGATCGGGGCTGCCTGGAGAAGCTGCTCCGGCACCTTGCCGGGAGAAGCTACCCCCTCCGGGAGACCATCCATAGCCATGGACACCTCCCGTATGTACCGTGAGTAGTCCCCCTTGGACCATGGGTCCGTGACCATTAGCTATGTGATCTATCTCTCCCTCTTTTGTGCTTCCACTTTCGAGTCTCGTGAGATGCCTCACATGATCGAGGCATCTATGTAATTTCTGCTGTTGCTATGCTGAGTTTGTTGGGATCTGATGGATTATGAGACTATGTTCAGGTTGTGATGAGTAATATATTTGGTTCTTCTCTTATATTTTTTTTTCTTTAGTAAATTCTTGCATGTTCTCTGTTGCGGTATTTGCTTTGGCCAAGTATTTTATTTGCAACTCCAAGAGAGAGCATTATGCTCGATTGTGGGTTCAGCCCCTTGATGTCTAGCTTGAGTGACAGAAACATGAGACTAGGGGATGTGTTGTTGCCACCAGGGATAAAACAACAGTGCTTGTACTTGCGGGTGCAAGGATTGTTTACTTTACGCAAAGTTCTTTTAATGCAGTTGTCTGTTGCTTTGAGTTTACACTTATGGTGGGATTGACAACTTAATACCAGCGAGATGTTCTGGATAGATATCTCCAGGTGGATGATTCATAGTAGATGCAGATGGATTTCGGTCTACTTACCTTGGCGTACTGCCCATTGCTTACCTCGCGAGCACTTTTATCCTGTCAATTTCCCAACTGTGATTTGTTTACCTCGCGAGCACTTTTATCGTCTTTTGGGAGAGAGACATCACTAGTGAAAATCACGGGACCCCGGTCCATCTTCACATCATTGTTTGCACTACCAATTTACTTTCAGTATTTACTTTTCAGTTGCCACTATCATTATCTCTTGCGTTAATCCTTTGTAAACAGCAAGGCCGGAGGAATTGACAACTCCTCTGAACTCGTTGGGAGCAAAGTTATTTGTATCTTTGTGCAGGTCCAGGTGAAGTTAGAAACCTAGGTTGTAAACGGCGCCATTGTTCACTTTACCACCTACTTGTATCTCCTGAGTCCTACTGGTCCGATAACCTTGGTATCTTCACTGAGGGAAACTTGCTGCTGCACTGCATCTCACACCTTCCACTTGGGGTAACCAACGAGGGGCGAGAAGCCATCAGACTCCGACAACGATAGGAACGTGACAACGGCGCCAGCAATTAGGCGGTTGACGCGGACCTGCACGCACAACAGATAATTTTGCTCCCAACGAGTATAGAGAGGTTGTCAATCCCTCCGGCCTTGTTGTTTACAAAGGATCAAACGCACGGGATAATAATGATAGCGATAGCAACAGAAAATGAAATAAAGCAGAAAATAAATAACGAGTGTAAACGGTGTTGGAAATATGGACCGGGGTCCCATGATGTTCACTAGTGATGTCTCTCTCCCAAAAGACGATAAAATAGCCATGCGAGGTAAACAAATTACAGCTGGGCAATTGGCAGAATTATGTGCGCAAACCAATGCTAACTATGCTATAAAGAAAGGAAGAGGCTCAAAAGCATGGGCGGTATGCCAAGACAAGTAGACCGAAGTCCATCTGCATCTACCGACTAATCATCCACCTTGAGATATCTATCCAGAACATCTCGCTAGTATTAAGTTAAGAATCCCACCCAAAGTGTAAACTCAATGCAACAGACAACTGCATTAAATAACTTTGAGTAAAGGAAACAATCCTTGCACCCGCAAGTACAAGCACCGTTGTTTTCTCCCTTGTGGCAACATCACATCCCCTAGACTCATGTTTCTGTCACTCAAGCTAGTCATCAGGGGGCATGAACCCACAATCATGCATAACGCTCCCTCTTGGAGTCACTACCTACTACTTGGGCAAAGCAATAAACAGCAACGGAGAACATGCAAGAATTACTCAAGAACATAAATATGAAAGAGGAGAATCAAATATATTACTCAAACACAATCTGAACATAGTCTCATAATCCATCAGATCCCAGCAAACTCAACATAGCAACAGCAGAAAGATTACATATGTGCCTCGATCATGTAGGGAAGCTCACGAGGTCTAAACCATGAAGAACAAAGAGGGGAGGAGAACATCACATAGCTACTGATCATGGACCCATGGTCCAAGGTGGACTACTCACGGTTCATCCGGGAAGCATTCATGGTGGTGGAGAACCTCCCAGAGGTGGTTCCTCCCTCTGGCAGGGTGCAGGGAAGAGGGCTCCTAGTGCTCCCGATCTTGGAAGGGCGGAGGCGGCGGAACAGAGGAGAGATCGCGAAAAAGGGTTCTGTCCTCGAGGGTTTCGGGACGAGAGGGATATATAGGCGAAGGGGGGAAGCCAGAGGTGGACCAGGGGCCCCAGGCGCCCCGCCTTGCGCGGCCTAGGGGGTGGCCGCGCCAGGTGGCCGCCTGGGCCACCCCTGGCTCCCCTCTAGCCCCACTTGGGCTCTTCCTGAAGCTTCCTATACGCTGATTTTTCCTATATTTTCCCGGATTTTTCTGGCACTTTAAGTAATGGGAAAACCTGAAATACAAAAACAGCAGAAAACAGGAACTGGCACTAGGGTGCACTGAGTTAATAGGTTAGTCCAAATATGATACAAAGTGTATGGAAGTGCATTAATATCATAGCAATATCACACAAAAGATGCATGGAGAAAGCAAAAATTATAGATAGGTTTTGGACGTATCAAGGATTAGTGAGTAGATGCTGATGATTAAACGGTCTACTTGTCTTGGCGTACTGCCCATACGATTGAGCCTCTAACTTTCTGGTAGCATAATTAACATTGTGGTGCGTTTATAATTCTGTCAATTGCCTAGCTGTAATTTGTTCACCCATCATAGTTGTTTTATCGTATTTTGGGAGAGGGACATCACTAGTGAACAGCATGGGACCCCGGTCCATATTTCCACCATTGTTTACACCTCCATCATTTACTGCTTTTATTTTCTTTTCTTTGCAATCACCACCACTATTTCCACCGTGTTTTTGATCCTTTGTAAACAACAAGATCGGAGAGATTGACAATCTCTCTGAACTCGTTGGGAGAAAATTTATTTGCTTTTGTGTGCAGGTCCAGGTTGAGTGAACGATATCTATTTAGATGGCACGTCACTTACTCCACCACCTACTTGTTCATCCTTGGAGTCCTCCTGGTTCGATAAACCTTACAGTCCTCGTGTAAGGGAAATTTCCGCTGTCTACTTCTCAACCATCCACTTTGGGTAGCCAACGAGGAGCACTACTTTAGTGTCATCAAGACTAATTTCTCGCGCTGTTGCCGGGGACTCTCAAGATCAACAAAATCCTGGACCCGACAACTTACGCACCAGGCTAATTTCTGGCACCGTTGCCGGGGACTCCAGTCTACAAGATAGGGGAGTTGCACACTATCTTTTACCTTTTTCTTTTCAGTCTTGTTAGTTTACTATTTAGTTTTTTCTTTAGAGTCTTATATCAAAAACCACAAAAAAATTAGTTCCTTTGTTCTTGCTTGCCTCTGTCACTATGGGTACTTATAAAAGTAACAGACCTTGTGACTACACTAGTTATGATGGGGAATTATGACCATGGAATGGTCTCCCGGGAAAGAAAGTGGATCTTTGGTTTTAAGTTGCTCCTAAACGTCCTCACACTTGGGAGGATGTCAAAACTGTTATAATAGAAAGCAAGTCAAATGTAAAGGATGACACCACAACTTTGATTAATAGCAAAGAAATTGATTTTGATAATTGCACTCTCCCCGATGTTATTAATTTTTTGCAAAGAATGGCCAAAGATCCCCACACTAGTTCACTCAACATTTCCTTCAACGAGCATATTACAAATGATCTTATCAAAGCTAGGGAGGATAAACTTACGTTAGAGGTTTCTATTCCTAGAAAACTAGAAGATGGTTATACGTCCAAAACATATCTATAATTTCTGCTTGCTCCATGACTCTTTTGTGTGATATTGCTATGATATTGATGAACTTCCATACACTTTTGATCATATTTGGACTAACCTATTAACTCAGTGCACCCTAGTGCCAGTTCCTGTTTTCTGCTATTTTTCTATTTCAGGTTTCCCCCTTATTAAAAGTACCAGAAAAATTCTGGGAAAATATAGGAAAAATCAGCGTACCGGAAGCTTCGCGAAGAGCCCGAGAGGGGCCAGAGGGGAGCCAGGGGCCCCCAGGTGGCCAGAGGGCGCGGCCCCACCCCTGGACGCTCCAGGGGGGGGGGGCGCCTGGAGCCCCTGGCCCACCTCGGGCTGCCCCCTTTTGCCTATTTATTCCCCGTGACGAGAAACCCTCGGAGACGGAACCCTTTTTCGCGATCTCTCCTCTGTTCCTCCGCCGCTGCGCTTCCAAGATCGGGAGCACCAGAAGACCTCTTCCCGTCACCCTGGCGGAGGGAGGAATCACCTCCGGGAGCTTCTCCACCACCATGGATGCTTCCCGGATGAACCGTGAGTATTCCACCTTGGACCATGGGTCTACGATCAGTAGCTATGTGATGTTCTCCTCCCCTCTTTGTTCTTCATGGATTAGACCTCGTGAGCTGCCCTACATGATCGAGGCACATATGTAATCTTTCTGCTGTTGCTATGTTGAGTTTGTTGGGATCCGATGGATTATGCGATTATGTTCGGACTGTGATTGAGTTATATATTTGATTCTCTTCTTTTATATTTATGTTATTGAGTAATTCTTGCATCTTCTCCGTTGCTGTTTATTGCTTTGGCCAAGTAGTAGGTAGTGACTCCAAGAGGGATCATTATGCATGATTGTGGGTTCATGCTCCCCGATGACTAGCTTGAGTGACAAAAACATGAGTCTAGGGGATGTGCTGTTGCCACAAGGGGGAAAACAACGGTTCTTGTACTTGCGGGTGCAAGGATTGTTTACTTTACGCAAAGTTCTTTAATGCAGTTGTCTGTTGCTTTGAGTTTACACTTTGGGTGGGATTCGCAACTTAATACCAGCGAGATGTTCTGGATAGATATCTCAAGGTGGATTATTAGTGGGTAGATGCAGATGGATTTCGGTCTACTTGTCTTGGCGTACCGCCCGTGCTTTTGAGCCTCTTCCTTTCTTTATAGCATAATTAGCATTGGTTTGCGCACATAATCCTGTCAATTGCCCAGCTGTAATTTGTTTACCTCACATGGCTATTTTATCGTATTTTGGGAGAGAGACATCACTAGTGAACATCATAGGACCCCGGTCCATATTTCCAACACTTTTTACACCTTCAATTTACTTTCAGTATTTACTTTTCCGTAGCTATCACTATCATTATTATCCCGTGCGTTTTATCCTTTGTAAACAACAAGGCCGGAGGAATTGACAACTCCTCTGTACTCGTTGGGAGCAAAGCTATCTGTTGTGTGTGCAGGTCGAGGCAAAGCAAGTGATTATCATAAAACGGCGCCTCACTTGCCGAACCACCTACTTGTCGACCTTGGAGTCCTACTGGAGACAATCTAAACCTTAGCATCTTCGCTAAGGGAAATTTGCCAATACGCTACATCTCACCTTCCACTTGGGGTAACGAACGAGGGGAGAGTATTATCTCGTGTATCAGATGGTTGGGATCCTATGGTCAAAATCAAATTGAATAATTTCTCTTGCTTTGCTTTATGTGATGTTGGAGCTAGTGCCTCCGTTTTACCCAAAAGAATGTATGATATGCTTGAATTGAAATATTTTGATCCTTGTTCTTTTGGTGTTCGTCTTGTTGATTCTTCCATAAAAAACCTTTAGGGAGGATTGATGATGTTTTTATAGTTGTCAATGATAATTATGTTCCTGTTGATTTTCTTGTCATGGACATTGAGTGTGATCCCTCATGTCCAATTATTTTCGGACGTCCTTTTCTCCGCACCGTTGATGCTATCATTGATATGAAAGAAGGGACTATTAGATTCCAATTCCCCCTAAAAAATGGCATGGAACATTGCCCTAGAAAGAATATGAAGTTATGTTATGAGTCCGTTACACGGGCAAGCTATTCATTTGAAGTTGATAAAAGTTGATTTTTTTCTTCATGCCTGGCTAAAAGGCATAAAAGAAATCGCTTATTGGGAGGCAACCCAAAATGTGTCTACTTTCAGTTTTAGTGGTCTTTATGCTTGTTACTATTGTAGCAACATCATTGTATCTTTATTTTCAAGCTTTGTGCCAAGTTTTAGCCTCCGATTGCAAGAAAGTTCAAAAGTTGTGACATGCTGTCCAGAAAAAGATTATGTCTGCTTGACGGAAAATTCACTAATATCACAAGATCATCTTTTTGATCTGAATTGTTTTGACAGTATGCTCTGTATAATTAGCTTTCTGGCGTCTGTTATGAGTTTTTTATTTGTGTTGCAGAAGTGCCCCTAAAAAATTATTTACTACCTGCTGGTCTGTTTTTCATAGATTCGGTCACGTTTTGCGTTTTCTCCATTTTGCAAATATTAAGCTGCTTTTTCTTTGACTTATCATGATTATCTTGTTTAGAGAGTTGGTCTGTTGCACTTAGTTGTGTGTCTTGACATGAGTAGGTAATTGAGGTTGCTATTATAAGTATAGTAGTAACTTGCAATAATTTTGAGGTATTGATTTGAGTAATGTTTGGACTTTTGGTGTCAAGAACTTTAGCCTATTAGTGATATGTGTTGTATTTTGGGAAATCCATGTTTATTTTTGAAAACTACAAAAAATAGTTGAGAACTCTAGCTACTAGATGGATCGCTAACCTCTGGAGGGGTTGGAATATATAGAGTACGCTCACGTACCATGGTTCGAGGATGTGCAAGGATAAACCAACCCCCATACACTCATCCTCTAGGTACTTGTCTCTTTGTGAACCTCCTGATTAGATTGAGAGTTACCGATAATAAGTGCATGAGTTCCTTTGACTAATGCGAGTATTCGATTGTTGGAATTTCCACCATCCATATTTTTCTAGCCTCTTCTGTACCGTGCATTGCCCTTTCTCATCTTGAGAGTTGGTGCAAACTTCGCCGGTGCATCCAAAACCTTGGCATGATATGCTCTGTCATCATAAACCTCCTTATATCCTTCCTCAAAACAGCCACTATACCTACCTACAAAGGCATTTCCATAGCCTTTCTGAGATACATTGTCATGCAACATCCATCATCTCATGACTTGATCTTCATGTTATACATGCTTTTGCTTGATCGTAGAGACGCATGCTAGTTGGGCCTTGCCCTTATAATTCTACATGACGCACTAGTATCATTGCATATCCTGCTACACTGGCAGAGGCATACATTTGCATACATTATGATAGTTTTTAGTTTTCTTTATGTTGAGTACTTCTTGTAAAGTGTGAGATCTTCTATACTCTTGTAATATATAGAGTGTTGCCCTTACAGTGAGGAAAACATCCCAAAGAGGACAAAATAATAGATCCCAAAAGAGGACAAATTAAAAGATCCCAAAGAGGACAAATGAGAGATAAATAGACAGAGCCAATGAGGCCACAAAAATACAAAAAAAGAAAAAATAAATAAAAAGAGAGAAGGGGCAACACAACTATTCCTTTTGAAAGATCCACACTCGTACTCCAAAGTAATTTTTGTACTACATAGAGAGCTTCATATCATTCATGCATAACTATGTGGGGATCCTTACACTATAGAACTTGGCTTGCATATTCCAAGTATGAGCCTCCTCAAATGATCTCTAGGTCTTCGTGAGCAAGCAAGTTTAATGCACCCCCACTAGTTCCATTGGCGGGCTTTCCATAGCTCACATGTGCATCCGTTGCATGGCAATACCTACTCCTCACATCATAACTATCATTTGGCTTTCTCTCGCCTATGATTGTCCTCATTGATGTGAGCCTTTCACACCTTTTTTGTCTTCCTTACCCGTCATTATTCTATTTGCCATCCCAAGTGCCAACATATCTTTCTTGCGCTCATCCATTGCATGAGTTCTCAAAGTCGAAAGGGAGATGATCAGTTTGATTTGTGAATGACTAGTGGTCCGGGGACGAGTCAAACTAAGATTCCGAAGGAGACCAAGTGTGAAGTTTTAGTAGATTGAGTTCTCAATTAAACTATATAGTATTTTTATGCTCTAAACCTATCTCCCACTTCTTGCACGCAAACACCATTTAGAGACATTCGAGTCACAAACATCGAGAACTCTTGCACCTTTATGTTATTACTTTGCTAGTTTCAACACTAGATATAGACTCTTGCTTGTTATTGTCTTGACTAGAATTGCATATCTTACTTGCTTTACTATGAAGTACATATGTGTTGGTAGCATTTCACCATAGAAATTATCTATGTTATCATTTACCTACTCGAGGACGAGAAGGAATTAAGCTTGGGGATGTTGATACGTCCCAAACGTATCTATAATTTCTTCTTGTTCCATGCTTATATGGGTGATATTGCTATGTGTTTTTCTACACTTTAAAACCTTTTTCAACATATTTGGACTAACCTACTAACTCAGTACACCCCGTGCCAATTTCTATCTGCTGATGTCCATGCATTTTAGGTTTATACCCATATTTACAATGCTCGGAAAATTCCACAAAAGTATATATAAAAAGTCAGCGTTCCAGAAGACTCCAGACGTTTGAAGGGGGGAAAAGGGGGTCCACACCCCTCCAGGCGGCCAGGTGGCGCGGCCCCACCCTAGGCCGTGCCAGGAGGCCGCCCGAGCGGTGGGAACTCCCCTCGAGCCCTCATTTGGCCTATATTTAGCCTCCATTCTGTAAAACCTCGGGAGACACTCTGTGTCGCGAATTTCACCATTATTCCGCCGCCTCCGGAGGAAGGATCGATCTACGGGAGCTACTCCACCACCATGAGCGCTTCCCGGATGTGCCGTGAGTAGTCCCCCTTGGACCATGGGTCCATGACTGATACGTCCCAAACGTATCTATAATTTCTGCTTGCTCCATGCATGTTTTGTGTGACTTCGCCATGTTTTGCTTGAACTTTCATACACTTTTGAGAATATTTGGACTAATCTATTAACCCAGTGCACCCAACTGCTAGTTGTTGTTTTCTGCTGTTTTTGTATTTCAGGTTTTCCGGCCATTAAAAGTGCTCCAAAAAATCCGGGAAAATCAGATAAAAAATCAGCGCAACGGAAGCTTCCGGAATCACCAAAGAAGCGGAGGAGGGCCACCACCAGGCAGCCAGGAGGGCAGGTGGCGCGGACCCACCCTGGGCCGCGCCAGGGACCCTCCTGACTGCCTTGTGGGTCCCTTCGACACCCCCTCTGCCTATATTTAGCCCTCGGGGTGGAAATCCCTAATATCGATCTCTTTTCCGCGATCTCTCCTCTGTACCGCTGCCGCCGCCGTTTCAAGATCAGGGCTGCCTTGAGAAGCTGCTCCGGCATCCTACCGGGAGAAGCTACCCCCTCCGGGAGACCATCCATAGCCATGGACGCCTCCCGTATGTACCGTGAGTAGTTCCCCTTGGACCATGGGTCCGTGACTAGTAGATATGTGATGTTCCTCTCCCCTCTTTGTGCTTCCACTTTCGAGACCTCGTGAGCTGCCTCACATGATCGAGGCACCTTTGTAATTTTCTGCTGTTGCTATGCTGAGTTTGTTGGGATCTGATGGATTATGAGACTATGTTCAGATTGTGATGAGTAATATATTTGGATCTTCTCTTTTATATTTTGTTCTCTAGTAAATTCTTGCATGTTTTCCGTTGCCGTATTTTACTTTGGCTAAGTGATTTGTTGCAACTCCAAGAGGGAGCGTTATGCTTGATTGTGGGTTCAGCCCCTTGATGTCTAGCTTGAGTGACAGAAACATGAGACTAGGGGATGTGCTGTTTCCACCAGGGATAAAACAACGGTGCTTGTATCCACGGATACAAGGATTGTTTACTTTACGCAAAGTTCTTTTAATGCAGTTGTCTGTTGCCTTGAGTTTACACTTTGGGTGGGATTCACAACTTAATACCAGCGAGATGTTCTGGATAGATATCTCAAGGTGGATGATTCGTAGTAGATGCAGTTGGATTTCGGTATGCTTACCTTGGCGTCTGCCATTTATTTTGAGCCCTTCCTTTCTTTGCAGCAAAGTTAGCATTGTGGTGCCTTCATAATCCTGTCAATTGCCCAACTGTGATTTGTTTACCTCGCTAGCAGTTTTATCGTCTTTTGGGAGAGAGACATCACTAGTGAAAATCACGGGACCTCGGTCCATCTTCATATTATTGTTTATGCCTTTAGTTTACTTTCATCTGCCACTATTATTATCTCTTGCGTTGACCCTTTGTAAACAGCAAGGCCGGAGGAATTGACAACTCCTCTGTACTCGTTGGGAGCAAAGTTATCTGTTTTTGTGTGCAGGTCCACGTCAATATCGTCTACCAATCGGCAACAACTTCTGGCACCGTTGACACCTTCTTGTATCTCTTGGAGTCCTACTGGTTCGATAACCTTGGTATCTTTACCGAGGGAAATTTGCTACTACACTGCATCAAACCTTCCACTTGGGGTAGCCAACGAGGAGAGTTGACACTCTGTATCAAGCCAATTTCTGGCGCTGTTGCCGGGGACTCCAGTCTACAATATAGGGGAGTTGCACACTATCTTTTATCTTTGCTTTTTAGTCTTGTTAGTTTACCTTTCAGTTTTTACTTTTGTGTCCCTTATAAAAAATACCAAAAATAACTGCTGCTACTATGGGTTCCAATGAAAACACCAAGTTGTGTGACTTCACTAGTCACAACAACAGTGACTTTATCTGCAATCCTATTGCTCCACTTGCCACTTTAGCACCTTCTTATGAAATTAAACTTGCTTTGCTGAACCTTGCTATGAAAGATCAATTCTCTGGTGCTAGAGATGATGCTGCTTTGCACTTAAATAATTTTATTGAGCTTTGTGATATGAAAAAGTACAAAGAAGTAGATGGTGAAATTGTTAAGCTTAAGCTTTTTCCTTTCTCTTTCAGGGATGAAGCTAAAATCTGGTTTCAATCCTTGCCTAAGAATAGCATAGATTCTTGGGATAAGTGCAAAGATGCTTTTATCGGGAAGTACTATCCCCCTGCTAAAATTATTCAATTGAGGAGTAACATTATGAATTTCAGGCAATTGGATAATGAACTCGTTTCCCAGGCATGGGAACGTATGAATACGCTTGTCAAGAACTGCCCCACACATGGACTGACTACCTGGATGGTTATCCAGACTTTTTATGCAGGCTTGAACTTTACCTCGCGGAACCTGTTAGATTCGGCCGCGGAGGAACTTTTATGTCAACCACACTTGGTGCTGCCACAAAGCTACTTGATGAGATGATTCTGAACTACTCTCAGTGGCACACCAAAAGATCTCCAACTGGTAAGAAGGTAAATTATGTCGAGGAGATCTCCTCTCTAAATGAAAAGGTTGACCTTATCATGTCTCTACTTACCAAGCAATCTCCTATTGATCCTCAAAATGTTCCTTTAAATTCTTTGATTGCTCAGGATCAAGTAGATGTGAACTTTATCTCTAGAAACAACTTCAACAATAATGCTTATAGGAGTAATTTTGGTAGCAACAATCCTAGACCTTTCCCATCCAACAATTATGGGAACAACAACACTTATCCTAGTACCAAAAACTCCACTTCTGAATTAGAGAGTATGCTTAAAGACTTTATCACTACCCAAAAAGCCTTCAACAAGAATGTGGAAGAAAAACTAGCTAAACTAGATAATCTTTGTTTGAAGGTAGACAACTTAGCCCTTGATGTTGAGATGTTAAAAATTAGAACTTCTCCTCTTGAGGAGAGGAAAGTCGCTCCTATGAACGCTATCCAAGTGCAAATTAATGACAATATTAGGATGATGGCTAAACTTAAAGAGAGATGGGCTATAGAAAAGGAGGAAGAAGATAGAATTAAGAGCCTTCCTACACACCATACCATTGCTACTATCCAAGTGGTTGAGTATATCCAAACTCTTAGCACCCAATGCACCCCTAGTCCCATAGGACCTATTAATGGTGATGCTATGACCTCAACCGTAGAAGAAGAAATTCCTATGACTATAGAAGCTACCAAACAAGTGAGCCTAAAGACACCACTACCACTTTAATTGATAGTAGTGACCTTGATTTTGATAATTGCACCCTTTCTGAAGTTATTGGTTTCCTACACAAGATGTCTAGAGACCCCCATACTAGCACACTTAATCTTGCCTTCACAGAGCATATCACCAATGCTCTAATCAAAGTTAGGGTGGAGAAGCTTAGACTAGAAGCCTCCATACCTAGGAAGCTAGAAGATGGTTGGGATCCTATGATAAAAATCAAATTGAATAGCTTCTCTTGTTATTCTCTTTGTGATGTTGGAGCAAGTACCTCTGTTATGCCCAAAAGAATGCATGATATGCTTGAATTAAAACCTTTTGATCCTTGTTCTTTTGGTGTTCGTCTTGTTGATTCTTCCATAAAGAAACCTTTGGGGAAGATCGACGATGTTCTTATCATTGTCAATGACAATTATGTTCCCGTTGATTTTACTATTATGGACATTGAATGTGAACCTTCTTGTCCAATTATTTTGGGCCGTCTTTTCTTCGCACAGTTGGTGCTATTATTGACATGAAAGAAGAGAATATCAAATTCCAATTCCCTCTCAAGAAAGGTATGGAACATTTCCCTAGGAAAAGATTAAGTTACCTTTTGAGTCCGTCACACGGGCTAGTTATTATCTTGAAAAGACTTGATCTTTTGCATCAAGCCTAGCTAATGGCTTTAAAGAAGCGCTTTCGGGAGGCAGCCCGCAACGAATTTAGGTTTTTCCTTTTTCCTTCTGTTTTTAGTTGTCTTGATGATTGTTACTACTGTAGAAACATCATTGTATCTTTACTTTTCAAGCTTTGTGCCTTTTATAGCCTCATACGACAAGGGAAGTTAAAGTTGTGACATGTTGTCCAGAAAACAGATTCTGTCCTTGTGACTAGAAAAATCAGAGAAAAATCCCAGTTCATCTTTTTGAGATGAAATTTTTACACAGCGTGCTCTATACAATTCTGAAACTTGTGTCTGTTATGAGTTTTTTTATTTGAGTTGCATAAGTATCCCTAAAAATTTCGTTCCTATCTGCTGTTCTGTTTTTCACAGATTCTGCCATGTTTTGTCTCTCTTTACTTTTGCAAACCTTAACCTTGTTTTTTCTTTGCAAAAACCTTTTGGAAATCTTGAGAAACAGTAGCCCTTCAAGTTTATATTTATTTTCAGTAGAGGAAAAATTATTTTAGTAGGGTACTAACCTCTCTAATCAGTCTACAATGAGTTATTTATGAAGGGAGTCTTGAAGTGTACGATGGAAGCTGATGAAAGAAGATCTTGGAGTGTCAAACGCTCAAGCTTGGGGATGTCCCCATGCATCCCCAAAAAATATTCAAGGAGACTCAAGCGTCTAAGCTTGGGGATGCCGCCGTGTTGGAAATATGCCCTAGAGGTAATAATAAAATGTTATTATATATATTTCCACGTTCGTAATTAATGTTTATATTTCTGTGCTATAATTGCAATGACCCTGACTATGAGATTCAGAAGAAAACTCACTTGCATGTGTGGAAATATAAACACCAAGAGTTCCTGGTTTAGCCTCTAAGACCAGCTTATGTGGTAACTGATGATTACGTTTTCTTAATCATGGACATTGTTGTTGTAACAAGGATGTCAGTAGAAATGGGAACATATTGTTAGCAGAACAATGATGTTGAACCGACCCCAGTATTGAATGATATACTTAGAGATCACATCGTAACAACGTTATAAGTCATATCATGAAATGTTATCATATACGTAATTCCTTAGACCATGAGAGTATCAAGTTGCTTCACACAGGAAGATGTGCTTTGGTTCTTAGATGAATCTTCCCGTTACTGGGAAGTAGTAAAATAAGTTCTGGGTATATTGGATAGTGTGTCTAGTAACTGTGATAGTTCAAGATTGGGATTTGCTCCTTCACGATGCATAAGATATTCACTTCGGGCCCACTCGGTATGACGGTATCCATTATAGTCTGGCCAGACGCATTGTGATTCAGTCACGGGGATACCGGAATACGATAACGAGAAAAGGGACAAACGAGCAAAGAGGATAATGAGTGGCTTGTGTTCAATAAGTTGTTACACATGGGTGCCAAACTTCTCTCCTCTAACTTTGTCATATATCGCGAAGCAAAGGGAATGGTACATGACTAAACATAATGGTTCACTCGAAGTTTCTTCGTGTATGTGCGGGAGTCAACATGGGTGTCCATGGCTCCGCTGTTGATTATTGGCTATTGACAAAAGGCTGTTGACCTATGTCCGGAAGATGTTTTGAGTCATGTCCGCATTATACCGAACCTATTGGGTCACACACTTAACGAGTAGTAGTCTGTTAGAATACTGGAATGGTAGAAGGTTTAGTGGAAGCAAAACAGAATAGTTCATACGGGCACCGGAAGTAGTTCCGGGTATTTATGGAATTGTTCATAAGGGCACCAAAAGAAGTTCTGGGTATTTAAAGATATGTCCGGATCACTCTGGAATAGTCCCAGGTGGTTCTGGAACATATGAGAATGGTACTGGGGAAGTCCTGGATCAACCGGAATAGTTTCCGGTTAATCGGTGGACGTCCCGAAAACGACCGACGAACCGACGCAGGGCATCGGGCAGGCTAGACCGTAACCCGGATCATCCCGGAACCTATCTAGATAGTTCTGGAACGTCCGAAAACGGTCCCGAAAGGTCTTGGAAGTGTTCCAGAAGGTCCCGGAATGTCCCGAAACCATCCCGGAAGGTCCCGGAATGGCCGAGAATGGACCCGGCGGGTCCTGGAAGGTCATGGAAGGTTCTGGAAGCTTCTGGAAGGTTCCACAAGGTTCCGGACAGTACCATATGTGCCCCACCACCCTTAGCCTTGGGGGGCATGGCACCCCAAGGGGGCTGACCGAAATTTAGGTGGTGGGGGCGCCACATGTGGGAGGAGTCCTCCTTGGACTCAGACTCCCCGGTGGGAAGGTTTCCCTTTGGGAGGAGGAGTCCCAGGGGGACTCCACCAACCCCTATTGCGCCCCAAGGGCCTCCTGGCCACCTATATAATGAGGGGAGGGGGTGGGGCACAACACAACTTAACCCTAGCCCCCCTGCGCCACCCTCCCTCCTCTAAACCCCGTTGATCCACAATTAGACCCCGGTTTAGACGCTGTTCTAGATCTGAATCCGTTAGGGTTTTCTCCCTCTAGTTTTCTCGGTGGCGTTTTTCTCTGGACGGCGGAGCGCTGCTGGATTGCTTCTACGGGATGTGTGGATACCGGTAGAGGGATCATAACTTTGATCCTTCTACGAGGAGATTCTTCGTCCTCGGAGATCTTGTTCGAGGGACTTGCTCGAGGGACTTGTGCGTGGGACGGATCGAGGTGCTTCTTCTTACTCGGTGATCTTGATCGAGGGACTGTTTGTGGGACGATCCGCGAGATCTACTTCAACGAGCTACACCAACTCTACTTCCGCTACATCGGGTGGTGAGCCATGACCTAAAACCTTGTATGTAATCTTCTTGGATGATCTTGGGTTCTTGATTCGTAGGCCGAATTTTTTCGTTTTCTACTACGTTTCCCAACACCCCGTGCATCCCCTTCTTCATCAACAATTATCAGTTTGTCTCTCGTTGCACTATATTTTTATCACTTCATGCGTTATGTGCTATGCTTGGAGCGTCTCGCTCTTCACTTTTCTAGGTTTGTTTTTGCTTTGTTTGCTGTAGTAACAAGTTAGACCCCAACTTACTCTTTTGTGTGGGAGATTTACACGTTCCGCTTGAACTAGAAGTCCTCATAGGATTTGCATGCTTATTCATTTAGTTGTGAGTTGTTCTTTTTCTTTTCTTAGCTGCTGCTCTGTTTAGTTGTAGTGCTTTAGTTTTTCTAGAGCTTTTATTTTGTTTTAGGTTGAACTTTCTATAGGTTGCATGTTTTATCTTGTTAGGGAGTTTTCCTGTTGCACTCAGTTTATTTCTTGACTAGAAGTAGGTAGTTGAAGTTGCTTTTCTCTTTGTAGTAGTAACTTGCAATAGTTTTGAGGTATTGACTTGAGTAATGTTTGAACTTTTGGTGTCAAGAGCTCTAGCCTATTAGTGATAGATGTCGTATTTTGGGCAATCCGTGTGTTTTTCGAAAACCAAAAATCCCTATTGAGAACTCTAGCTACTAGATGGATCACTAACCTCTGGAGGGTTTCGAATATTAGAAAACACTCACGTACCATGAGTCGAGGATGCGCAAGGATAACCAAACCCCCATACACACCTCCTCGGGGTACTTGTCTCTTGTGAACCTCCTGATTAGATTGAGAGTTACCGATAATAAGTGCATGATTTCTTCGGACTAATGTGAGTATTCAAAAGTTGACACTTCCACCTTCCCATATTTTTCTAGCCTCTCCTGTGTCGTGCATTGCTTTCTTCTCATTCCGAGAGTTGGCGTCCACCTTCACCGGTACATCAAAACCCTTGGCATGATACGCTCTGTCATCATAAACCTCCTTATATCTTTCCTCAAAACAGCCACCATACCTATCTACAAGGCATTTCCATAGCCTTTCCGAGATACATTGCCATGCAACATCCACCTTCTCATGACTTGATCTTCATGTCTTACATGTTCCTGCTTGAAAGGACCACGATGTCGCCTAGAGGGGGGGTGAATAGGCTTTTTAAACCTTTTACGGATTTGTCTATATCCGGATGCGGAAATAAACTAAGCGGATACTTATTCAAGTACAAATCCTCAATATACTAGGCTCAACCAAGTGCACCAACAACTTTATTCTAAACAATATGAACACAATGAGGATACAAGTAAGCACAAGTAAGTTACACAAACTTACACAAGATATATGTATCACAAGATGTGGATATGGGAGATACAATATAACAATTCACACAAAGACAAATATGGAGAATAGTAGCACATATGAATTACGGAGTATAATGTGTTGGCCTAAAACCAATCACAACAATATGATAACCAACACAATATAATGAGGACAACAAGATATAGTGAATGCAAGGTCAAGTGACTACAGTAAACCACAAGTAGGGAGCTAGGGTTAGAGATAACCGAAGACTCGGAGACGAGGATGTATCCCGATGTTCACTTCCTTGGAGGGAAGCTACTCACCGTTTGGAGAGAGTGGGTGTTACCACGAAGGCACACCAACGCCATGAAGGCTCACCCTATTCCCCTTGGGATATCACACACGAAGGCGATTCCCAACCACTAGTGGTAGACCTTGAGGCGGCCTCCAAACCTTCACAAACTTTCCGGGGGGCAAATCACAAGTTGATTCCTCACCGGAGCACTCCTACCGCCTAGGAGTCTCCAACCTCCAAGAGTAACAAGATCAAGGGGGGATTGCTCAAGACTTGCTCAAATCGCGAATTCCTTTGGTCAAAAGAGGGAGAGGGAGTGGATCTATCAATGGGTGAAATCTCTCTTAAGAACTCTCACAAATCACTCCGGGATCTAAGATTTGGTGTGGGAGGAAGGAGAGGGAGCTTTCTAGGGTTTGTATGTGTTTTTGGATGTGTTGCTCAACCCTCTACCGGATTGGTAGAGGAGTATATATAGCCCAACTGTCCAACTGACCGTTGGGGCATTCTGGCGGAGAAGTTTCGGACGTCCGTTGAGTTTCGGACGTCCGACATGTCGGACGTCCGAAATATGTCGGATTTCCGTCCAAAAGAGCGAGGGCTACTGACTAGTTTCAGCGGATTTCGGACGTCCGACAAGTTTCGGACATCCGACATGTCGGACATCCGAAATTCTTCGGACGTCCGAAATCCAGAAAAAACAGCAGGAACTCAATACTGAACCGAGCATAACTTTTACATACGAACTCCGATTTTGATGATCTTGGGCTTATTTTAAATCTATTTAAAAGCTCAAGATCCTCACATAGAGAACCACCCAAGATAAACCAAAATGGAAGGTGCAAAATATGTAAAGGCTATGCCATAGGATTTGGGGAATGAGTTGGCTTTGGATTATCCCCTTTTTGGTATAAAGGATAGGAGTGGAATTGAGTTAGGAATTGTTGACTTGAGCAAGTCCATTACTAAACCCCTTTGATCCCCTCTTAATAGTGCGGGATCCCTATAACTCAAGAATAATAAAAGAGCTATACTATAGCTTCCGGAAATCCATTCTTGAGCATGTATCCTTTTTGATGGTCAACAATCCACGACACAATACCTTTGACTTGAGCATTCCACTTGAGCTTGATGTTGGTGTCATGCTTGGCTCAATATGTCCATGCAATATTGGTCACATAAATTGGTGAAGACTTCAATTAGTTTCCTCGTAAGTCATGAGGAAAGCTTCGCATTATATGCCATCTTCATATGTGCCACCACGAGATCATCAGCAAGCTTCAAGCATGTAATCCTCTGGGATGCATATCTTGAACTTGACCATCTTCTCATGATGACCATCCTCTCATGGGCACTCATGATATTTCTTGATACAATCCCATGAGAATACATTTGAGTCATCCTCTCATGGGCACTTGTGATCTTTCTCAATGCAATCCCATGAGAATCACCATGCCACAAGATCCCATGTGGTACATAAGTTGTGCTTGAGCATTGACCAACTAGAATTCAATCTTTCATCTTTATCTTGGTCAACAATTATCTTTACTCTATGATCAAGTGGTGACATGAATATTCTTCGTCTTGTCGAGGAGAATGACATTCCCTTTTGAATCATCATACTCCGAGGTCGTATTCAGCACATGCGACCCAAGGACCGATCTACTATTGATTGTATTCATTGCAAATTCATCCACTCTTCTTCTCATTATCCATTCATAGATACTTGATACCATTGTTGCTTTATTGGAATCATCATTCATTACCAAGCCACAATGGATACATTTGTGTTGATGAACAATGTTCTTCATGCATTGCCTATGTAGCTTTCCTTCAAATATATATCTCAATGCAAACATTAGTCCATAAGGATTGTCATTAATTACCAAAACCACACATGGGGACTACATGTACTTTCAATCTCCCCCATTTTGGTAGTTGATGACAATCTCAGCAAGAGGGTTTATATAATGAATATTCAAACAAGCATGCATCTTATCCAAGGATAAATTGTATACTTGAGTTCTTTTGATAGCATAAAGTAACACAAAGTTACTTTATGTTATCCATACCGGTTATACTAGCATCAAAATACTACACAAGAATTTGATGTTAGTAGAACCATAATATATAGAGAAAACTCCCCCACAATATATGCATGTGTGAATGAACTTTGCCTATGTTGACCATGTTGAAGTTTACTCTATATATGTAGCTCATTCATGCCATAAGCATATATAACACGGATAGATATGCATGAATGATATCAACCACTAGACCACTAAACCCTCTAAACTTCTCCCCCATTGGCAACAAATGCCAAAATGGAAGGAAAGATCTAGAGAAACCCATATGGTATGAGACCACCATAATGTGTGCATATGACAAGTTATGAGTGACATTAAATGCACATATTCTATAAGGAACACATGGAGAAGCTCAACCTTAAGTGGGGATCAATATCAGGTAGAAAGGTACAATGATATGAAGATAAGAATTAGACATATGAGGAATACATTAACACACATGAGTGCAAAAGGAATATGCAAGACATACAAGCACTCACATAACACCCTACTACCGAAGCCACCAAAGAAACAACAATGAACAAACTAAGTGGACGGCAATGGAAGATGATATCAAGGGAATATATGAACTTTCTGATGTATATAAGTTCTTAAGTGGCAAATACACTAAGAAACTCACATATACAAGATAGTTACAATTGATAGCGACATGATATCCATATGTGAATCCATTGTTACACAAGTTTGATCCTATCATAAGAGCAAGGCACATGACACATGACACATGACACATGGAACATGGAACATGGCACATGGCACATGGCACAAATTGATCTCATTTGTATAACCATGAATTATTAATCAAGAAAGCACATACTACGAGCAATTAGAGTGTTTCTACAATTTCATCAATATTGCATATGAGAGCACATTTGAGGAATTGATATGCAATAAATTTTCTTATTGGTAAATTTTGGGATAACATGCCCATTATATGCATCTTCTCAAATGCCTCACATCACAATAACTTTGTTTGAAAGAACATGCAAGAAACATAGTTTTAGCAAGAACTAATCATGCCATGATGCAACCTACACAAGGTTGACCATATTACTTTATGTATTTACATGAAATAAATTCTTGTTACCGTGATAGCATCGGAATGAAGTTGTAGATCAATAACATATTATGGCTTGACTCATAGTTCCTTATGAAAGTACCACATTCTCAATGAATAAGTCAAGCACCCAACATTCTTCAAATGTACCTAAGAGCATTTAAGTACAATATGGTCCCCAACCTTCTTGGGTCCAAAGTGGTTAGCATAGCTACAATTCATAGGGCAAACTCCACTTAAGTGTGTGAATATGAATATGAATGCACATCTTAGTCGTCACGGTTTGATGGAGTTTCCCCTACATATCTTGTATCCAATAGATCAAGCAGGGCATGAAGATACACATATATTTTAGCATGCATGCACAAGCATATCAAGAACCAAGAAGATATAATTTAGACAGTAGAATATATAAATGATGAACACTTAAATAAAATCAACCATCATTCATGTTGTCCAAATTGTATCAAAGTGATGAATCAACACATGATTACACACATAGTTCAGCATATGAACTAAGCAAAGCCAAAGTGCACAAAAGATATACATTACACATATTTTCAAGGTTATATCCCATTCAAGTGGATATAAAATAGTGTAACTAGTGAGATAATCAACTCCAGTAACTCCACAAAACTAAGAAGATGATATTGAGCAAAAAGTAAGGGAGAACATTTGGGATACAAATGAATTTCTCGGCTAGATATAAAATGTAAGTTGAAGCAAAGGCCGAGACAAAGATGATCTACTAATTCTACCACATGAAGGAATACCAAGTTTAATGGTATCTAGAATAACACTCGGTGGTAGATTTCAACGATATGCAAGATCAACTTCAATATATAAGGCATATGATGAGAGTTTATAATTAATCACAATGCATGTGAATAGGAGATTCTTAATATACCAATTATATAGATAACCATGCATAACCATAATTGGAATGAATTGAATCAAACAATTTTCCACCTAAGATTTTTATGATAGATCATGAAAAATCGCACAAGAATATCAATGTCGTTAGAGATCGGACGTCCGAACCCCAATTGTCGGACGTCCGAAATATGTCGGACGTCCGAAATGTTCTTGTGGAACACATGCGAGCCACGCCAGGTCAGTAGACTCCTCGGAGCAGGTACCGGACGTCCGGCGGGATTCGGACGTCCGAACCAGATCGGAAGTCCGTTAATCTTTGTAGGTCTACTGACCTCCTCAACAATTCCTGCGACATGGATGTCGGACGTCCGATATAGTACGGACGTCCGAAACTGTGAAGTGTCGGACGTCCGAAAGTCATCGGACGTCCGAATGTTAGGCAGAGACATATGTGAATTAACAATTTGTGCTGTGTTGATTTAATATGATTTGAGCAAAACCTAAACACAAACCCACTCAAGTTCTTTATGATAAATCATGGGAAAATCGCACAAAAATACCATACTCAAACAAAACATCGCAAGCCACATAGATATAAGATAATTTCAAATATGAATTCTAAATGGCATTATTCAATTTATTCACGTCTATAAGGATTGCGGTATGCACATAGCATACCGCTCCCCCATAATGTGACAATTCATGTATTATCCACATGTGTCAAATGAAACCCAATTTATGAGATATTTCTAGGAGTTGTACATGGATGCACATTTTACATTGTGAGTACAGACTATGCTAGATAATATTGTACAAGTAATTCTAGATGGTGTTCCACATATATACACATTCAAGGTTTGTGATATGTGTAAACATAACACTCCCCCACAATGTGATGATCCATTGATATCTCGAAAGAGCCAAATAAGATTCAACTAATGAAGCAATAAAGGCTCGAAACAACACACACATACACTCACAACTGTATGAGGTGAATTGCAACCTACATATGCTAAATACCACAAATCAAGCATAATTAAGAGGCACAACATACAAACACATGCTAGGCACAAAACCACACATGCATGGTGCTAGTCACTTTCAATGTAAACAATGTAACTACAAGTTACCGCAAGGAGGAGCATTGGATTAATGAATATGATGATAATCCACTTGACTAGTAATTAACCACAACTTGTGGTGAAAGTATTTTCTTCTTCTTCATGAAGTAGCCAAGTCTCCAATGCTCTCCACACACCTATTGATCAAGTTTGAGCTTGTTGGTCCCCAACAAAGTTGGGTCCTAAGAAATTAGTCACAATAGGTTTAGCAACCCAAATGGTCTTATCCACCTTCGAACCACATTGGGTACCCATAAACTTGGCAAACACATTGCCAACATTATCCTTCCTAAGTGAATAATGATCATTTATTATTGGAGGCTTAGAGATGTTACCGTTGGGACATGATGAAGATATGTGTCCCTTCTTACGGCAAGTATAGCAACATGTGCTTCCCTTTCTCTTCTTCTTTGCCTTCCCAACATGAGGATCATTATCATGGTTAATCATGGGGAGAAGCCTTTCTTCATCTTGAGATTGTTCTTGAGGCCGCTTTCCATGATGCTTCTTACTTGAGGTCCTCTTCTTCGTTGGACAAGATCTTACATGGTGTCCAACATTCTTGCACTTGAAGCATGTAATGTTGGCCTCATTCTTGACTTGGTCTTGTCCCTTCTTATTGGTCTTGGACTTCTTCTTGTTGAATATAAAACCATGTCCACATTTATCTTGAGGGAAGTTTTGTACACTCAAGATATTGTTGGGTGTGGATTTCCCATCATAGCACTTCTCCAAGTCTTTCTTCAAACTAGTGACTTGGGCCTTGAGCTCTTTATTTTCCTCTACAATGTTAGTATTGACAAAAGAACTAGAGGATATAGAAGCTTCATTATTAGAGAAACAAGGCATTGTGAGCAAATCATCGCAACATGTAGCAACATCATGTAGAGAGGAATTGCAAGGACTAGCACATGACAACAAGGCATTTCGTGTAGAATATGTGCTAATGTCCACATGAGACTCATAAGATTTAACCTTAGTGATCATAGCCTCATGGGCTAATTTTAGCCTATCATGAGAGGTTAGAAGGTTCTCATGAGTGCTCGAGAGCTTTTCATGAATTACTTCCAATTTCCCATAATTGCTAGTTAGCAAATCAAGTTGAGCACTTAGCTCAACATTCTCCTTCAATATTGATGCTTCACAAAAAATAGGATTAGTAGTACAAGCATCATTGACAATATGAGAGGAAGAGGTAGAACCAAGAGACTTCTTATGAGTAGCTTGAAGTTCCTCATGAGACTTAGAGAGTTTAGTGAGCTCTCCTTTGACATTTTTGTAGCCAAGGTCAAGGTGCTCAAAATCCTCTTTAAGTTTACAATGAGAAACTTCAATCTCTTGTTTTGAACACTTCAAGTCTCTCAAGGATTGATGAGCCAAAATGATATTATGTTCAAGTAGTTCATTTTTATCTTGCACTTCAAGAAGTAAATCATTACGTTTATCAAAGGAGGCAAGAACATCTTGAAACATCCTATATGTGCCCTTGTTAATCCTACAAAGGGTTTTTCCAATCTCATAGAGATTTTGGGTCATGACAACATCATTTTCATATCAATCATCATCATCATCACTAAGATAAGAGGATACCTCGTGATTACCTCTTGCCATGAGGCACATGTGCATCGGTGATGACTTTTCCGGACAAGAGGGGTCTTCGTTAATCAAGTGTGCCACATTTTTCTTGGTGTCCTCTACATGGTTAGTCATACAATAACTAGGGGAAATTGAAGCATTTATATCATGGCACCATGGAAGATCAAGCATATCATCACAAGAGTATGTCAAGGAATCTTTAGATGAAATGCATGGATTATTGACCAAAGAGTCTATGCCAAAGTTGGTGCAAGATATGCTCAAGTCCATGGAAGCTACAATGATAGCATTTCTACATGGAGGATCATCCATAATAATCTCTACATCATCATCACACATGATTTCTCCACTTACCATGTCATTACCTTGTGACAAGCTAAATATAGGTAAAGTGGAAGATGTTGATGTGTCCAAGTAGTCGGAGGTGGAGGCAATAGGGTGCTCTTCATGACATGAGGTTGTCGAGACTTCCCCAATTGTCTCCATGGGAAAAATATTGGCTTCATCAAGATATGATCCACCATATACATCATCAAGTTTGGTCCAAGCCTCATGAGCTGTCTTACACATCAAAATAGACTTAAACACATCAAATGTTATAGCTTGATGAATGGCTCCCAACGCATCACTATCAATATGCATATCCTCAAGAGATGGAGATAGGCAATCCTTGGAAATATGATCCCCAATAGTAACAATTCGCAAAACGTTTGGACCCATGGTCCGGAAGTGACATAGCATGCGAATTCTCCACAAGTGATAATTTGTGCCATCAAAATCAAAGGTGTCATTGTGCACTATACCACTAGTCGACATCTTACTCTCCAGGCGGTGAATCCTAATAAGGAGAGACCTTGCTCTGATACCAATTGAAAGGACCACGATGTCGCCTAGAGGGGGGGTGAATAGGATTTTTAAACCTTTTACGGATTTGTTTATATCCGGATGCGGAAATAAACTAAGCGGATACTTATTCAAGTACAAATCCTCAATATACTAGGCTCAACCAAGTGCACCAACAACTTTATTCTAAACAATATGAACACAATGAGGATACAAGTAAGCACAAGTAAGTTACACAAACTTACACAAGATATATGTATCACAAGATGTGGATATGGGAGATACAATATAACAATTCACACAAAGACAAATATGGAGAATAGTAGCACATATGAATTACGGAGTATAATGTGTTGGCCTAAAACCAATCACAACAATATGATAACCAACACAATATAATGAGGACAACAAGATATAGTGAATGCAAGGTCAAGTGACTAAAGTAAACCACAAGTAGGGAGCTAGGGTTAGAGATAACCGAAGACTCGGAGACGAGGATGTATCCCGATGTTCACTTCCTTGGAGGGAAGCTACTCACCGTTTGGAGAGAGTGGGTGTTACCACGAAGGCACACCAATGCCACGAAGGCTCACCCTATTCCCCTTGGGATATCACACACGAAGGCGATTCCCAACCACTAGTGGTAGACCTTGAGGCGGCCTCCAAACCTTCACAAACTTTCCGGGGGGCAAATCACAAGTTGATTCCTCACCGGAGCACTCCTACCGCCTAGGAGTCTCCAACCTCCAAGAGTAACAAGATCAAGGGGGGATTGCTCAATACTTGCTCAAATCGCGAATTCCTTTGGTCAAAAGAGGGAGAGGGAGTGGATCTATCAATGGGTGAAATCTCTCTCAAGAACTCTCACAAATCACTCCGGGATCTAAGATTTGGTGTGGGAGGAAGGAGAGGGAGCTTTCTAGGGTTTGTATGTGTTTTTGGATGTGTTGCTCAACCCTCTACCGGATTGGTAGAGGAGTATATATAGCCCAACTGTCCAAGTGACCATTGGGGCATTCTGGCGGAGAAGTTTCGGACGTCCGTTGAGTTTCGGACGTCCGACATGTCGGACGTCCGAAATATGTCGGATTTCCGTCCAAAAGAGCGAGGGATACTGACTAGTTTCAGCGGATTTCGGACGTCCGACAAGTTTCGGACGTCCGACAAGTTTCGGACGTCCGACATGTCGGACATCCGAAATTCTTCGGACGTCCGAAATCCAGAAAAAACAGCAGGAACTCAATACTGAACCGAGCATAACTTTTACATACGAACTCCGATTTTGATGATCTTGGGCTTATTTTAAAGCTATTGAAAAGCTCAAGATCCTCACATAGAGAACCACCCAAGATAAACCAAAATGGAAGGTGCAAAATATGTAAAGGCTATGCCATAGGATTTGGGGAATGAGTTGGCTTTGGATTATCCCCTTTTTGGTATAAAGGATAGGAGTGGAATTGAGTTAGGAATTGTTGACTTGAGCAAGTCCATTACTAAACCCCTTTGATCCCCTCTTAATAGTGCGGGATCCCTATAACTCAAGAATAATAAAAGAGCTATACTATAGCTTCCGAAAATCCATTCTTGAGCATGTATCCTTTTTGATGGTCAACAATCCACGACACAATACCTTTGACTTGAGCATTCCACTTGAGCTTGATGTTGGTGTCATGCTTGGCTCAATATGTCCATGCAATATTGGTCACATAAATTGGTGAAGACTTCAATTAGTTTCCTCGTAAGTCATGAGGAAAGCTTCGCATTATATGCCATCTTCATATGTGCCACCACGAGATCATCCGCAAGCTTCAAGCATGTAATCCTCTGGGATGCATATCTTGAACTTGACCATCTTCTCATGATGACCATCCTCTCATGGGCACTCGTGATCTTTCTTGATACAATCCCATGAGAATACATTTGAGTCATCCTCTCATGGGCACTTGTGATCTTTCTCAATGCAATCCCATGAGAATCACCATGCCACAAGATCCCATGTGGTACATAAGTTGTGCTTGAGCATTGACCAACTAGAATTCAATCTTTCATCTTTATCTTGGTCAACAATTATCTTTACTCTATGATCAAGTGGTGACATGAATATTCTTCGTCTTGTCGAGGAGAATGACATTCCCTTTTGAATCATCATACTCCGAGGTCGTATTCAGCACATGCGACCCAAGGACCGATCTACTATTGATTGTATTCATTGCAAATTCATCCACTCTTCTTCGCATTATCCATTCATAGATACTTGATACCATTGTTGCTTTATTGGAATCATCATTCATTACCAAGCCACAATGGATACATTTGTGTTGATGAACAATGTTCTTCATTCATTGCCTATGTAGCTTTCCCTCAAATATATATCTCAATGCAAACATTAGTCCATAAGGATTGTCATTAATTACCAAAACCACACATGGGGACTACATGTACTTTCACTGCTACACTGGCAGCGGCATACATTTGCATCATGATAGTAATATCTTCTTTATGTGAGTACCTTTGTAAAGTGTGAACGGTCTCCTATATTCTTGTAAAATATAGAGTGTTGCCCCTAAAGTGAGGAAAAGATCCCAAAGAGGACAAAATCAAAAGATCCCAAAGAGGACAAATGAGAGAAATAGAAATAGCCATTGAGGCCACCAAAAAATACAAAAAAATAGAAAAAAAGAGAAAAAGAAAAATAAAAAGAGAGAAGGGGGCACACTACTATTCCTTTTAAGAGATCCACACTAGTACTTCATCCTCTATCCCTTGTACTCCATAGAGATCATCATCATGCATATAGCTATGTGGGGACCTTCACACAATAAAACTTGGCTTGTATATTCCGATGACGAGCCTCCTCAAACGAGCTCTAGGTCTTCTTGAGCAAGCAAGTTGGATGCACCCCCACTAGTTCCCTTGGAGAGCTTTTAGCTTACATGTGCATCCGTTGCATGGCAATCCCTACTCCTCACATCATATCTATCGTATGGCCTTCTATCACCTATGATTGTCCTCATTGATGTGAGCCTTTCACACCTTTTTTTGTCTTCCTCCTCCACCTTATTTCTGTTTCGCCTTTTAGGTGTCAACTTTCTTGCTCACGCTCATCCATTGCATGAGTTCTCAAAATATCGAAAGGGAGTGGATAATTTTGACTTGTACCTGGCTAGTGGTCTGGGGACGAGTCAAGATAAGAATCCAAAGGAGACTAAGTGTGAAACTTTAGTAGATAGTTGTTCTCAACAACCTTTTTTCTCTCTCTCTTTTTCCCAGTCCCCTGCTTGCACGCAAACACCATCTGGAGACATTCGAGTCACGGACAGCGAGAGCTCTTGCACCTTTTGTTCTTTTGTTGCTTGTGTCAATGCTAATATAGACTCTTGCTTGCTAAGACTTGAATTGATTTGCATGCTTTGATTGCTTTACTTAAAAGTCCTTATATGGTTGTGTGGCATGTCATCACAGAAATTATGCTTGTTATCATTTACCTACTCGAGGACGAGCAGGAATTAAGCTTGGGGATGTTGATATGTCCCAAACGTATCTATAATTTCTGCTTGCTCCATGCATGTTTTGTGTGACTTTGCCATGTTTTGCTTGAACTTTCATACACTTTTGAGCATATTTGGACTAATCTATTAACCCAGTGCACCCAGCTGCCAGTTGTTGTTTTCTGTTGTTTTTGTATTTCAGGTTTTCCGGCCATTAAAAGTGCTCCAAAAAATCCGGGAAAATCAGATAAAAAATCAGCGCAATGGAAGCTTCCGGAATCACCAAAGAAGCGGAGGAGGGCCACCACCAGGCAGACAGGAGGGCAGGTGGCGCGGCCCCACCCTGGGCCGCGCCAGGGACCCTCCTGACTGCCCTGTGGGTCCCCTCGACACCCCCTCCGCCTATATTTAGCCCTCGGGGTGGAAACCCCTAATATCGATCTCTTTTCCACGATCTCTCCTCTGTACCACTGCCGCCGCCGTTTCAAGATCGGGGCTGACTGGAGAAGCTGCTCGGGCACCCTGCCGGGAGAAGCTACCCCCTCCGGGAGACCATCCATAGCCCTGGACGCCTCCCGTATGTACCGTGAGTAGTTCCCCTTGGACCATGGGTCCGTGACCAGTAGATATGTGATGTTCCTCTCCCCTCTTTGTGCTTCCACTTTCGAGACCTCGTGAGCTGCCTCACATGATCGAGGCACCTTTGTAATTTTCTGTTGTTGCTATGCTGAGTTTGTTGGGATCTGATGGATTATGAGACTATGTTCAGATTGTGATGAGTAATATATTTGGATCTTCTCTTTTATATTTTGTTCTCTAGTAAATTCTTGCATGTTCTCCGTTGCCGTATTTTACTTTGGCCAAGTGATTTGTTACAACTACAAGAAGGAGCGTTATGCCTTATTGTGGGTTCAGACCCTTGATGTCTAGCTTGAGTGACAGAAACATGAGACTAGGGGATGTGTTGTTGCCACCAGGGATAAAACAACGGTGCTTGTATCCACGGATACAAGGATTGTTTACTTTACGCAAAGTTCTTTTAATGCAGTTGTCTGTTGCTTTGAGTTTACACTTTGGGTGGGATTCGCAACTTAATACCAGCGAGATGTTCTGGATAGATATCTCAAGGTGGATGATTCGTAGTAGATGCAGTTGAATTTCGGTCTACTTACCTTGGCGTACTGCCCATTGCTTTTGAGCCCTTCCTTTCTTTGCAGCATAGTTAGCATTGCGGTGCCTTCATAATCCTGTCAATTGCCCAACTGTGATTTTTTTACCTCGCTAGCAGTTTTATCGTCTATTGGGAGAGAGACATCACTAGTGAAAATCACGGGACCCCGGTCCATCTTCATATTATTGTTTACGCCTTTAGTTTACTTTCAGCTGCCACTATTATTATCTCTTGCGTTGACCCTTTGTAAACAGCAAGGCCGGATGAATTGACAACTCCTCTGTACTCGTTGGGAGCAAAGTTATCTATTGTTGTGTGCAGGTCCACGTCAATATCGTCTACCAATCGGCAACAACTTCTGGCGCTGTTGATACCTTCTTGTATCTCTTGGAGTCCTACTGGTTCGATAACCTTGGTATCTTTAGCGAGGGAAATTTTCTACTACACTACATCAAACCTTCCACTTGGGGTAACCAACGAGGAGAGTTGACACTCTGTATCAATGACCATTAGCTATGTGATGTCTTCTCTCCAATCTTGTGCTTCAATTCTTAGCCCTTGTGAGCTGCCCGATCAAGGCATCTATGTAATAGTTTATGTGTTACTATGTTGTGTTTGCTGGGATCCGATGGATTACAAGATTATGTTCAGATTGTGATGAGTTATATATTTTGTTCTCCTTTTATGTATTCGTTCTTGAGTAATTTTTGCATGTTCTCCATTGCTTTTTATTGCTTTGGCGAAGTAGTAGATAGTAACTCCAAGAGGGAGCGTTATGCATGATTGTGGGTTCATTCCCCCGATGTCTAGCTTGAGTGACACAAACATGAGACTAGGGGATGTGATGTTGCCACCAGGGAGAAAACAACGATGCTTGTAACTGTGGTTGCAAGGATTGTTTATCTTACGCATAGTTTGTTAATGCAGTTGTTTGTTGCTTTGAGTTTACACTTTGGGTGGAGCTCGCAACTTAATACCAGCGACATGTTCTGGATAGATATCTCAAGGTGGATGATTAGTGAGTAGATGCTGATGAATAAACGGTCTACTTGTCTTGGCTTACTGCCCATACGATTGAGCCTCTAACTTTCTTGTAGCATAATTAACATTGCGGTGCGTTTATAATTCTGTCAACTGCTGATGACCCAGAAGTGTAGGGTATCTATCCTAGAATTTCCGATAAATAAGAGTGTGGAACCCAACAAGGAGCAGAAAGTATTGACAAGTGATCTTGAGATAGGAATAACTACAAGTACTGAAAGGTAACTTTTTGGGTTTTATGGTATAAGCAATAAGAGGATAAAAGCAAATAAAGTAAATTGTGATAAAGTGCAGAAAGGTGGCCCAGTCCGTGCAAAGGATAAGCCAAAGGATTTAAAATTATAAAGGCTAAAGCGTTCTTGAGGACGCACGAGAGAGATAGTCATGTGCCTTCGCCATATTCCGTATTGGTACTATGTTTTGTATTGATAAGTGTTGTGTGGTGGACCTATGCTAGTGTACTTTCTAGACTAAGATAAGCACACTCTTATAATTAAACCTATTGCAAGCATCCGCAAATACAAGAGAGAAATTAAGGCAAAGCTAACCATATCAATAAACTTTAGGGCCCAACAATCCCTCGTGCAAAACTGTGCGAACTAGGGTTCAGGTTTCTGTCATTCCGGCAACCCACCATAAGCATACTTTATACACAATGCATTCCCCTAGGTCCTTAAAAAGACGAAGTGTTGTGTAGTCGACGTTCACACAACACCACTAGAAGAATAACACCACAACTTAAATATCAAACAACACATATTACTTCAACATCATATGACTACTAACAACTAGACTTCTCCCATGTCCTCAAGAACTAAAGGAACTACTCACAAGACATAAAAGAGATCATGATCAGTGGTGACAAATATATGATAAACAATATGGTCATAACAATGATTCTCCAAAAAAACTCAATAGCATTCACCACAAAGAGTAATCAACACCGCTAGAGTAGAGGGGATGGATAGTACGAGTTACAACTTGGATTGCAATGGTGATATGAGATGGGATGAAGATGGAGATGGTGCTGATGGTGAGGATGATGTTGATGATGATCTCGATGATGCCCGTGACGATGGTGATGACGATGAGGGTGATATCCCCCTCTGGGAGGAGTTATCCCTGGCGGAATCTGCCTGTCGGAAAGGTATTTTCTTCTCTATAGGTTTCTGCCACATAGCGGCGGCGGAACTCCGGAAAATCTTATTGTTCAAGGGTTTTTAGATCACGATGAAGATATAAGCCAAAGGGGGGTCCCGGGAGTGGGACCCACCTCCCAGGCGGCCAGGTGGCGCGACCTAGGGGGTGGCCACGCCACCTGGGCGCCTGGAGCCCTGGTAGCGCCCCTCCGGGTGTCCGTCTTCGTTATATCTTCTGAAAATTACACCCCGTGAATTTTAGGTCATTTGGAGATGTGCTGGTATGGCCACTTGATGTGCACTTTTCCCTGCTGATTCCTGCGTCTGCTGTTTCGGCACCGGAAAGTTTCAAACTGTGTAAAACAAGCCAATACACTATGAGAACATCATCATAACATGAAATATATCAATGAATAGAGGTAAATTATGATGTAAAATAGTGATGCATTTTGGACGTTATAGTTGTTTTATCGTCTTTTGGGAGGGAGACATCACTAATGAACATCATGGGACCCCGGTACATATTTCCATCATTGTTTACACCTCCATCATTTGCTGCTTTTATTTCCTTTTCGTTGGAATCACCACCATTGTTTTCACCGTGTGATTGATCCTTTGTAAACAACAAGACCGGAGAGATTGACAACCTCTCTGAACTCGTTGGGAGAAAAGTTATTTGCTTTTGTGTGCAGGTCCAGGTTGAGTGAGTGATATCTATTTAGACGACGCGTCACTTACTCCACCACCTACTTGTTGATCCTTGGAGTCCTCCTGGTTCGATAAACCTCACAATCCTCGTGGAAGTTAAATTTGTCGTTGTCTACTTCTCAACCTTCCACTTGGGGTAGCCAACGAGGAGCACTACTTCAGTGCCATCAATGTCCAGCGTCCCGCATGAAAGGACAATTTTTTTTCATCAAATCATACTTAACAAAGTCCCAACAACATTGATGAAACTCCATCGAAATGTTATTTGACCCAGGAGCACAGTTGCTATCCATACTAAAAGGTGATCTGTTAATCTCATCTTCAAAGAGAATACCAGTAAGAAAAGAATTATCCTCATCACCCAGTTTTTCATCACTACCCCATGTATCAAGAGATAGGTGAAAATGGTTCCCTTGAGAAGGTCCGAACAAATGATGGTAAAAGGCAGTCGCGACTAGTAAGGGAGTTACCAAGATTTTTTCTCCTACACCCATTAGCTACTCTGTTGTAAAACGCAATATTTTGATCCCCTTTTAAGAGACATCGATCACTGGTTTGTTGCAACCAGAAAATTTCCTATTCACACAAGATATTATTAAGCTCAATACATAAGGAAGCTTTACGGAACAAGTAAATCAGATTCCACTTAACCATCGTCTTCCATATTTTTCAATAAGATCAAGTTCCTCTTTAATTTTCCCTTTTCCTTTTTAGAGTGACAATAAGAACTAGAGCCCCAACCCTTCAGTGTTTTTTAATTTTGTTCAGTTTAATATTAAAAATATTGACGGGACTAAAGATTTAACTGGTTGGCAACATGTTTTCTCATCAGGGGTAGGAATTTCTTTTTCTAATCCAGGCCAGGTCAATTATAAACTCATGATTATGAATTTTTCCAGGGGTACCAAATTTGTCATTTAAGAGCAAAGGATTATGATCGAAGATATCCCTAAGAAGTGTTATGAAACTAACTAGGGGAGTAAACATCCTCCCGATCACAAATCATCAACACTCGATCCTACTTCTCAAAGTGTAAGATTTTTATGGTTATTCGACCAAGTATAAAGCCCCACACTCATGTGGATCTCATGAAGGTTCATTGTGCTTATTATGATATCATTGAAACAATATACAAATCTAGAGTGATGGATCCCCTTATTTTTCTCCGCACTGTTACACAATATATTAAAATCGTCTTCGACTATATAGGGGATAAAAAAATGAGAACAAAAGGAAGTTAATTCAACCAGGAATTTCGGGAGCGGCGTTTCTGCACCCAGGTGCTTTCGCACCCGGGGAAACTAAAAAAAATATGAAAAAATCTCAAAAAATACCAAAATTTTGTATGGTGAAAGATGTTTTTGGAAGAGATGTTCGTGCAAATTTTCGAGAAGTTCGAACCTCCGGAGAGTGCGCGGCAAAAAAGACAAATTCGCTGCTTCTCACAAAGATACTGTTCACGCACTATTCCGGACATAATTTGTGCTTTTCACCACGCGCTCTTCCGAAATCCCAACTTCTCCAAAAATTGCAGAAACATCTCGCACATAAGCATCTTTCACCATAAATGTTTTTGGAATTTTTTGAGCTTTTTTTAAATGTATTTTCGAAGATCTTTTTCCCAGGACTAGATGAGCCTGGGCTCATCTTTGAATTACTGCAGGAATTCCTTCTTATTCTCATCATGAGTCGCTCCATAAACAGAAAGGAGATCCCATAAACATTTTTTAACGATGCCAAAGACAATCAGTTGAAGGATGTATCTACCCACAAGCAAGGAAATAACCTCAAACCTATCTTTTTTAACGCCACAAAGAATATATCCAGATTTACGGACCACGGGACCTAGTTCCAAGGGGAAAACATAACCAAGATCCAATGGTCTAAGGTAGCTACCAGAAAAGGTTTTTTCTTCGTCTCTTGAATACTGAAGAAGGAGAGGGAGTTATCTTTATGATGCCAGAAAAGTAAAAAAACATTTCTTACTCACACCCCTACAATTCCAAAAGACACCATTCATGAGGAATATTTTTTTAATTTTCCACGCTCTACGCTTTGTTTCCCGGTGGTAGGTCAAGACACGATCACCACTTTCGTCTTTCTATTACATTTCTTTTGGATTGAACGGATAAGAGTCTGGCCCCATCCGAATATTCCTCGTCACCCCAAACCAAGATTAAGCGGCTTTTTCACAGTTAACACTGGTATGGACAAGATTATCAAAAGGATCTTTATCAATTTGCTTAGCATGTCTAGTTTTCTCCAAGTCTCGTAAAATATCTATGCTACCAAACTCACAGTCCGGAATATTGAACCCCGTTTTAACCGCTTGCACAATAAGTTTAGGACGAGACAGTACATCAAATGAGTTAGACTTAGGAGAACTTTTATGTACTTTCATGATATTTTCAGTGACGGACAAACAAACCAAGAAACATTCTTCCCTTTAATATTAGGTATAGATATAGATATGGATAGACGAAAGTCCTATTGTGATCCCCTCTTCTATGGCGATATAGATAGTTATAGATATAGATATTGTCATAAATATATATATATATATATATATAAATATTTCCTCTTTTCTATGTCGATATGTCACTTTCTGTCACTATAAATGGTCACGTGCCATATCTCTCAAATTCAAGCTAAAAATACAAGCAACAAGAGTAGCAACATATGAGTGTGTACTGCCGCTAACTCCGTGCCCAAATTAAGTCTTAAACCACCAAAGTTTGGCTGCTTACTTAAATACTTATATGGCTGGTTCCAAGCATGTCACATCCTGCATCTGCATTCTGATCATCTTGGTCATGTCGAGCCACCTGCTACTGTGCGAGGCGAGAAGGCTGATGGTGGCGTCGGTGAAGATCAATGGTGATGAGGCTTGCGCATCAGTGGGGTGTCATGTTGTGCAAGGTGCTGCTAGTGGTGTCGCGGAGACGTCGAAGATGGTAACCACCAACAGCCGTGGAACGTCCCCCGGGCATAGCCCCGGGATCGGCAACTAGTTGCACACGGCTAGGAACAACCATTAAGCATGTTTTTATTCCTTGGATGAATAAATTAAGAGAAAATGTTGGATAATGTTGTGGTTACTCACTTGTTTATATAAATTGTACTCATGTTGCAATTTTATTTATACCATAATGTGTTATATGAAAGCTTGTTCTATATTCATTTTTAACTCTAAAGCATGGTGGTTTGATGTTAATACTGTTTTCTTAGCGATCACTCTATATAAAAAGTATTGTATCACATGTATCTAGAAATATTTAATTTGGTTATATGACCATGTCACATTCAAAAAAATTAGCCGATGATGATATATTTGGCCATACTCAAATGTATAAAAATAACATGTCTCGAGTCGTCTCTTGAATGATACCTACAAGTGTGTTGCATCTTCAACTACTAGAATGTCTCTATATGTTCAGGTGGGGGTTGCGTCTTCAACTATTAAAAGATAGTTGAAACTATTGGAGGATAGTGTACAATCACCTAGAATTGGGAGGTTAGATTGGCTCATTTTTAATCTTTGGTATTTTTCATTTGTGAAAATTCTGCATTGTTTGGTGTAACAAGAATACAATCTGGTGGTCCTACTTGTGTCCTTTCTCATCCTTTTATATTAATTTGTATACAAGTTCGAACATTTGGTTTTGTTTCATGGTGCAATGTGACATACATCATGATCGACATTTGTTTTGTGAACTTTTGCATATAATCCCATTGGTCGGGTAAACAACCGTGGATCGAATGATTGATTTCACTGACATTTGAAAATATGTAATTTGGATAAAATGTGCTGAGGTACAAGCCCATTCTGTTGAGGCCATTGTTTTAAACATGGATAATTTGTACTTATATCTCTGAGGAAGCCACATTCAATTATATGTTTTAGACATTAGTATTATTGAGAAGAAAAATAAGTTCTGGTCGGTGTAAAAGTTGATCCATCTTGCTTTTGCTTTTCCTATTAAATACTTGATTTTTTTTGTTTTCCATGAAACTGATAGAATTTCTTTTCTTTTGTCTTACCATGTGATGAGTTTGTCAAGATTTGGATTAGGAATAGGCATATGACATATGTATCACTTGTTATTAAATAGATATTCATTGATTGAAGTGGTAATAATTCACTGATTAGTGACATACCAATTTGGCATATAGTAGGGATAACTAAATATGGCACATATATATGGCATGACATAACATTTATGACATAGGTATATATGTAAACTAAGAGCAAAGACAATATGTATCATGTGAATGTCCGCAATCAACAATGATGACAATCTTGTCATGAAATTTTTGCACATGACATTTTCATGAAATATTTTCCTTGGTCATAAAATAGTGGAAGTGAACTTTTCTTTGTTCACAAATTAAAGAAAATTAAAAAAAATTGCGACAGGGAAATTAAACTTCCAAATGTATGGGATGAGGAACGAGCCGGTAAATTTTAGAGGGTCCTTCAAAGCAAAAGGGGTGTCTTAATGCAAGAATTAGGGCTCAAATTTTCATAAAGTTATAGGTGTAACATACATTCACCACGCAAGTCTATAAGCTCGCCGTGGTCTTTCATGTCAGGTGATTTGCATGTATATATGCTTTAGAGAAATTCTAGCCGTTTTCAAGAAGATAACCTTCATAATGAATATGAAGCGTTCTTCATAATGAATTCAAAATCATCATATATTTTTCTCGATAATCATGAAATTCATTCATCAATGGGACATATATTTTTCTCAACCTCGTTGCCATCCCACGTGAGGTGAGGGACCACCTGAATTTTCCTGCATGCCACATATATATAGTTTACATGTAACTTCCATATAAAACGTGCTCCCAAAGGTAGCCCCAAGTCGTCGTATATGGAGGCTAGGAGTCCATATGTTTTTTTAGGTAGTAACCGTAAAACAGTTGTTCTACGGTATATGGAGGTTAGGAGTCTATATGCGAAGGACACTCCATAAATTATGTCGATCTTGTCAGGTATGATGACTCTTCTATAAGCGCAATTTATGCTTGCCAAAATCATAATATAGCGGTGATTGGGCCAATATGATGATTCTGCTAAAGGTACTCTTAAGAGAATTAGAAAAAATATGGGTTTGTTTAGGGCACATCTAGATGTGCCCTAAGATAGAGCACATCTAAGTTCTATACTATTGATGTTACATGAAGATTTGTTTAGATATATATTTTTAATGTCTTTTTATTCTTTCTAGTTTGATTGAACTTAGATGTGCTCTATCTTAGGGCACCTAGCAAATCTGAAAAACAAATATCATTTCCTTGTAGGATCCATCTTTTGTGAGATCCAGTTTTGCACCCAAAGGTGGATTTCATCTAAGCCTCCGGTCCTCATGCTGCTATTTGATGACAACCTCCTGCCTTGCTGGTTCGCTGTGTTAGTGAGAGAACACACATGTTGCTCGATGCGATTTCAAATCTGACCAAAATGATGTGCAGAGTCATCTCGTGCTATTTTCTTTATAAAATATTCCTCCAACAAAGAGAGCTGACCAAAATCATATCTATTCTTTTTAGTCAGGATTTTAGTATACAAGATGTATTTTGTAACTCATTTTCTTGCAAAAGATCTAGTTTAAACAATGCTAAAAAAACATCTTCATGTCATTAACAGATCTACAATTTTTTTAGGGAAACAACAGGACTCTGCTGTGTATTTTTATTAATTTTTTAAATACAATGTCTTGGGAATGGAAAAAAGAACTATACAAAACTATACAACCCTAGGAAAATATAAAGATTGCAAAACCAACAACAACATCACAAAACCCTGCAGGAAAATACATATGACTGATCAAATGAAGTCTCTGACCCAGTCTGCCAGGTTGCAAGTATATGATGGTATTATTCGCAATATTATAGGGCATATTGTTTTCTTTTGGTACTATTTACAAGTAAATTATGTACATGATGATATTATTTTCTTTTGGCATTTTATACTAGTATAAATTATGTACAAGGAGTAGATGTAAATTCTTAGTTATTCTATGAAAATATTATGGCACCCATGACCAATTTGCTATTATAAGATGATAAAAAAATGTCAAAATATATATCAATATTATTTTTATAATATATTTAAATTATTCTCTAAGCCTTGCGGCGCGGGCAAAGTGTGCCTACACTTTTAGTAACATGTAAGTTTAATGCCAATTGATCAACCTAGGTTTTAGGTTGTGAGAAAGGTCATTTAGGGATGATGTCATGATGATCAAAAGAAAATGGAGCTTGCACATTGGTTCTGGACTACCATGGGTGGGGAGGGAGGCAAAAACATGGAAGAACCGGCAAGGCATATAAAGCTCCTAAGCTACACCGTTCGTGCGACGAACATGCTGATACACTATTGTGCTGTGCTGTGCTGTGCGTGCATATGCATGGCTGTCGACAAAAGGAGCCATGATTCTGTCGTCCATGTGGTGCCCTTTAAAAAAAAATCACACGTATTGTACTTGCGGCAATTAATTAGTTGCGCTGGCCGCAAATAAAACATTGGCAACGAAACTAAGGCAACTCGAACGCGTCGACGTATTTATTTGTTTTTTGTCCAATTTAGTCCGTTTGCGTCGGTGCAGACAGAAATCTCGGCCTAACGTGCCGGCATAAACAGACGCCTGTCCGTTTTCGTGTTCGTTCTGTCCGTTTTTGTGTCCGTTCTAACCCATTTCCGGCCTAAAATTGGGGCTGGTTTGCGTTGGTGCGGACACGCGCGAGCGCCCGCCCTTGTCCTCGCCTGCCTACTCGTCGGTCACACAAAGCGGCACAATTTTCCTTCATTCTCTCCAAAGCTTTCCGCGCTCTTTCATGGAGACCGAGCCAAATCTCAGCGCCGACACCGACTCCCCCCCCTCTCGAGCCCACCATCACCGCCGCCACCGCCGCAGTCGCTCCGAAGCGCCCGAGGAAACCCAAGAAGGAGTTGACGAAGGCGGAGGCGGCGCGGGACAGAGTCTTGCAGTCGGCCAAAAGAGCCGACCGTCGCAAAAACGCAGCCGCCGCCAAAGCCATGGCCGCCCAAGCCAAGGAATAAGCCTAGGAGCGCGAGAAGCAGGTCATCGCACAAAAAGCGGCGGCGCGAGCTCTATACATGGCGGGATACGTCCGCAACCCCGCAATCGTGGCCGCGGCCGCTCCTGCCATGGCCGCGGGCTCGTCTGCCGTCAAGAGCGGCACGGGATCATCCCAGCGCCCGCGTACATCCGCGACCACGCCGCATGACACGTCACCGGAGGTGATGATGCAGGCGCCGGCGATGATGCCCCTTCCAATGTGCGCCACCGATGTCGACCTCAACGCCAAGCCCGTTGGCGACGAGGGAAGTGGCTCCAGTGGGGGGAGGAAGCGCCGAGGGAGTTCTCCATGGACAATTTTTCTCCTACCGTTAGGCTGTTCGACGAAATGCCAAGGACCCGAGGAAGAGCAAGAGGACACGCCCGAGGAAGGTGCAATCAGCAGCTACGCCGCCATGATCATGGACCAGCTCATCTTTGAGGGTGGCGCTCAACCCGGCGTTGATCTGGACGAGACGCAAAGCCAGGACGGCCGCGCCTTCCCGCAAGATGATGACATGGGCGTCACAGGCGCGGGTGTTGCCGAAGTTTAGGGAGCAATATGCTGCCCAAAAAAAGAATGGAGGACCGTTCGCCGTGGTTGATCATGGTGAGGCCGAGAAGAGGCCAAGAGAGAAAAAAAACTCCAAAGTCGAAGATAAACGTAGGGCGGCAACACTTGCTTTGCAAGAAACCTTGAAAGGTTTAGCCACGAGAAAATTGGCGAAATAAGAGAAGAAGGGCCTAGAGAAGGAAGAGCAAATGAATGCGTATCTCGAGATTCAAATGAAGAAACTTGAGATCGAAGAGAAGTAAGTGAAGCTTGCATTGGTGACGAAGAAAATTGAGATTATGAAGCTCGAGTTGAACACCACTGTATCTCCGAGAAAGCGTGCATGATTCGAGAAGATGCAAAATGAGATGCTTGATTCGAATGATTGATCCGGGACGCCAAATGGGATGGGCGTGGGCATTTTTTTGGTTGTGGTGCTGACATGTGTAGTCAGTTTTGAATTCATAGCGTAAATTATGTATTTTTTTGTTACCAGCGCATGCCCTGGAATGGCGCTCCCTGACATGGGCCGCTGGCAATGTGGATGGCATGAAAGAAATTCACGTTTTTGTTGGCGCGAATAAAATGTATCTTCGCGCTGGCCGACGCGTCCAGAAAAACGCAGACACACGCGAACAATTGTCCACGCACCGACGCAAGCGAACGGAAATCAAACAAATCGCGTGTCCGTTTACGTCGGCGC
The DNA here is from genome assembly GCA_950022295.1 of Bromus sterilis. Taxonomy (NCBI): domain Eukaryota; kingdom Viridiplantae; phylum Streptophyta; class Magnoliopsida; order Poales; family Poaceae; genus Bromus; species Bromus sterilis. Next base: position 397,336,130 of record OX465596.1, read on the forward strand.
GTTGGAGTTACCCTAACCCTAACCCTGATAGAGTATACCTAATTGCAACTGCATGTGGTAAGGAATCTGACGGCACTTTGCCGGCTAGAGAGATCTACCGGCAAGTAGGAGTGGTCTATTATATAACGAGGATTCCAAACCGGGGAGTTCGACAGCGATGCCGGCCAATTTGACGACCTTTCTCACCGAATCGCTGGCCAGGATCGATCATTCTCCTGCGTCCGTTCCTAGTCAAACCGTACGATATTAAAGGGTGAACTTTTCACGGCCCTTCTCTCTGTCTCAGCCGCAGGTGCCATACACTCACTCTGTCATGTTAATTCCAAAAGAAAGAACGGGCCTGGCGGCTGGCACTACCGGGGAGTATAGAATGAGGTAACATGCGGCGCACAACGTCAGATCTGGGGTTGAAAGAGAGGCGGCGCACTATGAGCGTGCTGGTAGGCAATTTCTCTCCGTACTACGTGGAGAAGTTCCCGCAAACATACCCCTAAAAAGACAAAAATGCCCCCTCCCCCCTCCCTCCAAAAAAAAGCTGAAATCTTCTACGCTCTTCGAGCCATAATAAATATCGATCATCTAGTACAAATTTGTATTAACTTAATACAAAATAAATAATACTTATTATCGATCGAAGAGAGTATATATCTACTATATTGTTTTTTTGTGGGTATCAATTATATTGGTTTTTTGTGGGGTATCAATTATACTTTTTTTTACTATATCCCTATGCTTCCTAATTTTAAAATATTTACTTTAGTAGAGGTTTCACATTTGGAACTGAATTCACAATTTTAGCTTGGTCATATTCCTTGGGTTATCTGTGTAAACCACGAATACCTTTTTCTTTTACATTCAACTGAGATTTAAGAGTTGAATTGATAAATCTTATTATTTTTTCTTTCTTTTTTTATTTTTCCTCATCACGAACGTCATCAACATTTATTTAGAAAAATAAATATCAATTTTAATATGCTTTGTACGCCCATGTTGTTATAGTACAGAGTTAACGACTTCGCGATCGAACAATGCAGCTCATGCAACATGTCCTCCCAAAAACAAGGAAAATAAATACGAAAAACAAAAAAACCAGAAGAGAAAACCTAGAGAAAAGGAAAATAAAAAATTGAACAAAACCTTCCATCAAACTGGACAAAAGTTGTCAAGCACTAGTTAGCGGGCACCCTCCGGCGCGCTCCTGCAGAGGTCGCTTTTAGCGCGCTTTGGATTCGCCACGTGTCGCTCTTTGACTATGTCCCGCGCGAAACAACAACTATGGCTGTGCACGGACCTGTGGCTTGGACTATGGTTGTGGCTAAAAAAATTGTGGACGTGGATGAAAAACTAGGCTGTGTTTAAGACCCGATATGCGGTACTGTTTTAGATCTGGACGTTTCCGTTCAAACCCAAGGACGAAGCACATATCAGACCGACCGCGACATATGACGAAGCCATATGTCTCGGATTTTAATATGATATCACAACATTACAGCTAAAAGGATACAACATCTCATACAATCGGCATACAACTTTCTTAATACATTACATCAGCGGAAGATATATGTCTGAGTACAGACTACACTCAAATGCCTAGTGGCAAAGGTAAAACACACCATTCCCACGTCCACACGGTTCCAGGCTCTCCGTGGGGATCCGCCTAACTAGTCGTCGTCGAGTATCCGCGAAGGCGTTCAGAAGAAGGGTCGTCGAGCTCCTCCGAAGTCCACGATCGTCTGCATAACGTACATAAAAGAGAGAAGAAGGGATGAGCTATATCAGCAAGTCTTGTAACTAACTTCTCACGGTAAGATGGGGGTAGTGGTTGAGGTTGCAGCCGCACTAGCATTATATAAGTGGCTAACGATCTATTTAGAGTAAGATGAGAACCAAGCATTCGATGAGAAATCGTCTCCAACAAGTCTTGCTATCAGCTACTTACGCAAACATAACACATGACCTATCCTTGTCCTCCTCTTTGCATCCCGACGAAGAAGAAGCAGTCAAGGAACTCACACGCTAATCAAGTTATTAAGATTATCTCAGTTGTTGTTGTCTATGAATAAGGAGTAGGTCTCAAGTCGTCCATAACCGTGGACACGGCTTTTTGAAAAGATTTAACCCTGCAGGGGTGTACCAACTGCCCATTATAGGCTCCGCACGCACACCCATCTCTCTCAGTTGCTACCCATCACAAGCAACCATTTTATGATTTAGTTCCGAAAGATCCGAAAGGACAGGTCCCTCTAACTAACAACACACAAATTCGGGTGGCCCCAGTGACGAGGGAGTGACCCCACGATTCCTACGGATGGGCCTACCCGGTGTACCCGAAGACAGAAGGCCCACAAAGATGCTGCCTGGGTCCAGCCTTGACCCACTAGTGGCACCGATGTAGGAGTCCGCGACTCATAAGGAAGGTGCGAACCTGCCGTGCGGTACAAGATCAGGGTTAGGAAACCTCATCTGTAATCCAGGACGGACTCCCCGAGACCTAGCCTAGTATATAAAGGCTAGGAGGGGAGACGTCGAGATCATCCAATACACAATCTGTAACCCTAGACTTGTGCGCACTAGCCTTGGTTCCCCTGTAATCGCCATCTCCAATCAATAATATCGAGCAGGAACGTATCCTCCTGTTAGCCGACGAGCTATCGTCCAACCTGTGCCTCTCATGACTAACCCAGGGTCCCTGACCATGGGATTTGCCGGGATACATCCCCGTCAATTGGCACCGTCTGTGGGAACTACAAAGGTTGGAATTACGATCTCGGCGGTTCCGTCTTCAGCAAGCCACAACTCAAGAGCAAGAACCAGGAGCAATCCACCCGAAGAATTCAAGATCACGGCAAACATCTCTGCCGCCCCAGCGAGATCGCTCAGCCTGCAGCCGTGCCAAGACCAATACTATGGCGGCAACCAAGCCCACCGCCAGCGAAGGAGAATTCGACGACCCAAAAGAAAGGCGCGAGGGTTCTACGCAGAGATCCCGATCGACGAGCTACAGCACGGAGCAGAGGACCCGCCGACCACTCGACGACCCACCGCCACCCAGGCACCCGCCGCACAGCAAGACACCGACTCCGAGCACGAGATCAGCGACCGTCAAGACCATCGCCAATGAAGAAGAAATCGACGACCTGGAAGACAGGCGCGAGGATTCCACGAAGAGGCCCCACTCAACGAGTCGTAGTATACAGCTACACGCTCGCCGACCACTCTACGACCCGCCGCCGCGCGGACAGCCGCCGTCTGCCAGGACAGCGACTCTGAGACTCAGACCGGCGAATACTACGACCCAGATCGAAGACCAGACGAATTCGCCAATCTTATAAAGAACCAGAATCTAAGCGAGGGGATCTAAATTGACCCGCGAGTTCACGAGCACCCATGATAAGGAAGACACACCTGATGATACGAACCACCGGGGGAATCCTCTTGAGTTTGTCCCAATCTTTCACAGCGAGCAACCTGGGTAGAAATCCTTCCAATCACGCGATGAACGCGACCTGAAGAAGAGGAACGAATCCAGCAAGCAGCGTGATGGAGATCACCACGCCTCAAACCAAAACACGACAATCCTTGATGAACACAAGAACCTCCGCGGCAATATTTATTGGATAAACGGCATCGCCAACCCCGGAGGGAAGCTTCACCAAGAGATAAAACTCTTAACCCTAAAATTCTTGTCTAAACTTAAAACCAACCCTAAAACTCGTATGGGGTGTTCTATTTATAAGCTAAGGAATAAAACTAGGGATACATGGGCCGTAACCCGTCAGATCTGCGCGCAGGCGTCGGGCAGGTCGGACGGTCTGACCTGTAACTCGGACGGTCCGGCCTCAGGACGGACGGTCCGACCTAAGCTGTAAATGCTACTGATGTTTGTCGTCGTAATTCGGACGGTCCGGCTTGATACTCGGACGGTCCGGGCTGGGGTCGGACGGTCCGGGCTGGGGTCGGACGGTCCGGGCTGGGGTCGGACGGTCCGACGTGAAGTCCGGACGGTCCGACTTGGCCAGTAATTCCACTGATCTTCGGAGGCATATTTCGGACGGTCCGACCTGGTGTCCCGGACGGTCCGACATGCAATCTGGTCGTCCGACGTCTTCAGCAATTCCTCCTTTTGCTTCATCTTCTCGCGGCTCTTCTCCGTCCAGCGCATACCATCGCCTCCTCCGTCCTGTTGTTGTCGTGCCCATATCAACCCAGCGGATCACGCGCTGTTCTTCCGAATCTCAAGGAGGAAATGACACGCCGGATCCGGCAAACTCACGGTCAGGGAACAACTAGAAGGACCCTGCACAATCCACTGCTTCGAAGACAACCGGGGATACATCAGATTGAGTCACACTCTGGGAGACTGCCTCCTGTTGAACGAACTCGCCGACAGCCTCGAGGAAGAAAAACAGCGAGAAGCCAAGCGCACCCGACGAACCAGGCAGTCGCCGACTCAAGGACAGGTGTACACGATCCAAGAAGGCAGGGTATCGCAAGCCCAACAGGACGCCTACACCTTGCAAGCCAGAGCAGCCGAGAGCCTAAACACAGTCGAAGTCTACTAGCTACATAACGCAGAAACCAGCATCACGTTCTCCCAGAGCGATCACCCGCCTGCAGTCCCAAGGCCGGGGCACGCGCCCCTGGTACTCGACGCTCAAATTGGAGGGTACGACATGGACAGAATCTTCATGGACGGAGGCAGCAACATGAACATAATCTTCGCCAGCACCCTACGCAAGATGCTGATCCCACGATTAGTATGGAAGAAATCAAGCACAGTGTTATACGGAGTAGTCCCAGGAGAAGCGACCACTTCCCTTGGATTAATCGAGCTCGAAGTCGTCTTTGGCAGCAGACGCAATTTCGCAAGACACACCCTCGAGTTTGAAGTACTCGATTGGCAGTCGCAGTATCACGCCATACTAGGACGTCCAGCATTCGCACAATTCATGGCGATTCCGCACTACGCCTACCTCAAACTCAAGATGCCAGGATCCGCGGGCGTCATTACAGTCAACGGAAGCTTCACCAAATCAGAAAAATGTGATCGCGACTTCCACAAAGTCTCCGACACCTTCGGAGCCGAGCAAGAACTCACAGAAATAGCCATGGCGACGGACCAAAGTATCTTTCCGCTAGCAAGCCGAAGCGAGTCAAAAGAGTATGGGCGGGACTTCAGGATCGACAGCGACACGGTCACCCACCAGGTGCACCCGACGGACCCAGAAAAAACAGTCCACGTATACGCCCACCTCCCGGAAGAGCAACCGACTGCCCTCATCGCCTTCCTCCGCGAAGAATGGGAAATCTTTGCCTGGTGCCCAGCCGACATGCCAGGAGTACCGTGCGAGTTCGCGGAACACGCGCTGCGCATCAAGCCAAACACCAAGCCAGTGAAGCAGGCGCTACGAAGATTCTCAGAACCTAAGCGCAGCGCAATCGAAGAGGAGGTCAACTGTTTACTCGACGCCCAATTCATCCAAGAGACGAAGAAAGCCACTTGGATCGCCAACCCTGTGCTGGTCACCAAGAAAGACACAGACGTGCTGCGGATGTGCGTCGACTACGGGCCAGTCAACAAACACTGCCCAAAGGATCATTTTCCCCTGCCAAGAATCGATCAGATAATCGACTCGACAGCAGGATGCGATCTACTATCGTTCCTCGACGCCTACTCAGGATACAATCAGATCAGGATGAAGGAAGAAGACGAAGAGCATACATCATTCATCACCCCTTACGGTGTATTCTGCTACAGAAGAATGCCCTTCGGACTCAAGAACGCCGGTGCCACATACCAGCGGATGAAGCAAGCCTGCTTAAAAGAGAAAATCGGAAGAAACGTGCAGGTCTACGTGGACGACATCATCATCAAAACCTACAGTGCAAACACGCTACTTGACGACCTGCGCGAGACCTTCGCAGCACTCAACAAGTACAGAATCAAGCTCAACCCGAAGAAGTGCGCGTTCGGCGTCCTGATGTCTACGCACGCTTCTATTCTTGTAGACTATGTTGGGCCTCCAAGCGCAGAGGTTTGTAGGACAGCAACAATTTCCCTCAAGTGGATGACCTAAGGTTTATCGAACTCAGGGAAGTAGAGGTTGAAGATGGTCTCTCTCAAGCAACCCTGCAATTAAGATACAAGAAGTCTCTTGTGTCCCCAACACACCTAATACAACTAGGAGTTGTATAGGTGCACTAGTTCGGCGAAGAGATGGTAAAATATGGGTGATAGGTGTGATAAAACGAAGTAATATAAATCTGTAATAAAAAGTGCAGCAAAGAAACCAGTAACAAAAGTGAGTGCAAACGGTGTAACAATGATGGAAACAAGGCCTAGGCTTCATACTTTCACTAGTGGCAACTCCCAACAACATTAACATAGTCTAATCACATGATATTTTCCATATAACATGCAATGGAGACGTACTCGGAGATCATTCCTTTGTGGTCAAGAGAGGACGAGAATTGTGTAGTGCTACAAAAAAGCACACCTTAGAGTTCGTAGTTCTCATCTATGGATTTCCCAATGTCACCGCGGCCATCCAAAGAGAGTACCACAATCACCACAACATATCTAAAGGATAGTCAAAGACAAGAACCAAGAGACTCTCAATCTTCAATCCACACACAAAAGAGGAAATCACTCATGAAAATATTCTTCTAACCCATGTCCAATAGACCGCTGTCACCATGGTCTCGGGGATTATACTAGATAGGATCAAGTGAGTACATCAAATCCAATACATAGAAGAAGGGGAAACATCATGGGATCACCCTAGATTAACATAGCCAATGATGACAACAAAGATCACATCATGGGAGAGAGAGAAACCACATAGATCAAGATACAAGCCTTAGCCCCGAGGGGAACTACTCACACATTGACATGGTGAGAGAGAGGGAGTTGTTGATGAAGAGGTGCAGCCCGGAGGAGATGAAGGAGACGGCGACGACGGCGCCCACGGCCCTTGGGGGCAGCGGCCCTTGGCCCCTTCTTCTTCCTTGGAGATGGTGCTGCTGTGTTGATTTATCTCCCCCTCAAGACGGATGCCAAGGGGGAGGAAATTTCGTGGTGCCCTTTGACCTAGGTTTCATCTCTTTATATAGACTCTCGGATTCCCGTCATCCAGATTACATCTTCTGTATTTCGGGGTTTCTGGAAGCGTCCGAACTCCGATTGGGCCGAATTTTATGTCTAACTCCACCGAATTTTTTTCCTTAAAACTTTGTAGTTTTAAGTTTTTCCGTTTGAGGCCTTCTTCTAGCGTTTACGAGACGATCTTTGAAACCTGTCTGGTGGGGACAGATTTCGGGAGAGTTAGAGTCCAACTCCTACAAGGCTCCTTTTTGTGATTTTTCCAATATCCAAGTAATTCCTACACATAAAGTACAAAAACAAGAACTTGTGCACTCTTGCAACCATTAATAGGTTAGTTCCAAAATATGTTATAAAAAGATATGAAAGTGTATCAAAAGCATAGCAATATCACACAAAACATGCATGGAGCAAGCAGGAATTATAGATACGTTTGGGACGTATCACGTCCTAGTCGGGAAGTTGCTCGGGTACATGGTCTCCGCTCGAGGAATCGAAGCGAACCCCGAGAAAGTTCAAGCAATCGCCAGGATGCAGGAGCCAACCGACATCAAAGGCGTGCAGCAGCTCACCGGAAGACTCGCAGCCTTGAGTCGTTTCATCAGCAGATTGGGAGAGCGCACACTGCCATTCTACCAGTTGCTCAGAAAAGGAGAGAAATTTGAGTGGACCGAAGAAACCCTCAAAGCATTCGTGGACCTGAAGAAGACACTCTCGACCCCGCCGATCTTGACGGTACCCAAAGAAAAAGAGAAATTATACCTCTACGTGGCAGCACGCAACAGCGTGGTAAGCACAGCACTCGTCGTCGAGCGCACAGAAGAAGGCAAGGTCCAGAGCATACAAAGGCCGATCTACTAGCTCAGTATGCTCTTGAAAAAATCCCAGCAGCGGTACCCGCACTACCAGAAGCTACTACTGGCCATCATCACGACCTCAAGAAAGGTGTCGCACTACTTTGACGAACACCCTATCATAATCGTGAGCAGCGCGCCACTCGTGGACATCCTCAACAACCCCGGAGCGACTGGGCGAGTCGCCGAGTGGAACATTGAGCTCAGCCCGCGGGACCTGCAATTCAAGCACCCAACAGCAATCAAAGCTCAAGTACTCCCAGACTTTCTGGTCGATTGGACGGAGGTCCAGACACCAGGCCCCCCGGACCTATCGAACTCATGGACAATGTTCTTCGATGGGTCAAAAAGACAGCAAGGAGCCGGAGTAGGAGTCGTTCTGGTCTCCCCCAAAGGAACCAAGCTCAAATACGTCCTCCAGATCAACTTTAGTCACGCCTCCAACAACGAAGCCGAATACGAGGCACTGCTCTATGGCATGCGCATGGCCAAAACATGCGGTGCCACTCGCCTCGTAATCTACGGAGACTCCAACCTCGTTGTCCAGCAGGCGATGAAAGATTGCAATGTAGTAGCCGACAACATGGCGGCCTATCAGAAGCTCTACAACACGCTCGAAGGAAGTTACGACGGCTGCGAGCTCAATTACATCCCCAGAACAAACAACACAGAAGCCGACGAACTCGCAAACATCGACTCGAGGACCAGTACCACCCGGCGTCTTCCTCTAAAGCATCATCCAAAGATCCATCAAGGAAAAAACAGCAGCACCAGAGGCAGCTTTAGATGACGACACCATAGAGCCAGCACAGGTGGCATCAGCAAGTCCAGCTGCAGGCAGCAGCAGCCAAGCGGTCGAACCTATAGATCCAACAGCACTCTAAGGACCAGCATGGACAAAATCGTTCCTCCGATTCCTAATCGAAGGCACGTTACCGCAAGATATCTTAGAAGCTCGGCGCATCTGTCGTCGATCCAAGGCATTCACAGTGATCAACAGACAGTTATACAAGCGCAACATCACCCAGATACTCCAGAAGTGCATCGACGAAGAAGACGGCAAAGCCCTACTGCTCGAAATCCACGAGGGAACCTGCGGGCACCACGCGAGCAGTCGAGTGCTCGTGTCCAAAGCGTTCCGAGCAGGGTTTTACTGTCCCACTGCGATGAAAAACGCAGAAGACATCGTGCGGCGTTGCATTGCCTGTCAAAAATTCGCCAGTAGACCACACACTCTAGCCTCAGAACTCAAGACCATACCACTATCATGTCCGTTCGCCACCTGGGGACTCGACATGGTGGGCCCGCTCAAAAAATCATCAAAAGGAGGAAGAACACACCTGCTGGTAGCAGTCGACAAGTTCACCAAGTGGATCGAAGCAGTGCCCATCAACAACTCCACAGCCCTCACGGCAGTGAATTTTATCAAATCAATCATCTTCAGGTTCGGGGTGCCACACAACATCATCACGGACAACGGTACGAACTTCACAACGGCAGAATTCGAGAACTTCTGCGAAGAACTGGGCATCAAAATCAATTATGCATCAGTCGCGCACCCGCAATCCAACGGCCAGGTGGAAAAAGCAAACGGCCTAGTATGCGGAGGAATCAAAAAACGGCTCCTTGCACCACACGAGCAGGCCGCAGGCAACTAGGTAGAAGAACTCCCTGCAGTACTATGGAGCCTGCGCACTACCCCAAACACCGCAACCCAGTACACACCTTTCTTCATGGTGTACGGGGCGGAGGCAGTACTACCACATGACCTCAAATTCGGGGCACCCCAGATCTCGGGGTACGAAGAAGAGGAAGAAGAAGAAGCGTTGCAAGATGACAAAGACACAACCGACGAAGCAAGAGACACAGCCCTAGCAAGGTTAGAGGGGTACCAGGACAAGCTGCGCACTTACCAAAGCAGCCGCCTGCGCACCAGAACCTTCAACAAAGGCGACCTTGTCCTACGTCTCATACAAGAAAAAGTCTACAAGCTTGCCCCCCAATGGGAAGGACCATTCATAGTTTCAGAAGTCATAGGAGGAGGCGCCTATAGACTGAAAAACCCGAAGACTGACGAGGACGTGGGGAACCCATGGAACGTAGCGAACCTACGCCTGTTCTACCCATAGTACCCACCCGTCATGCTCAACTGGAAACTCATGTAACCATTCGACTCAATAAGCTGATGTTGCCCAAATACTACCACCTCAAAGCACTCGGGGGCTCGAATACAAACTCCCCCCCGAGAGACGCTATCGTCCCTCACGCGATCTTTACCCAAAGCACTCGGGGGCTCGAGTACAAACTCCCCCCGAGAGACGCTATCATCGCTCACGCGATATTTACCCAAAGCACTCGGGGGCTCGAGTACAAAACTCCCCCCGAGAGACGCTATCGTCGCTCACGCGATCTTTACCCAAAGCACTCGGGGGCTCGAGTACAAACTCCCCCCGAGAGACGCTATCTTCTCTCACGCGATCTTTACCCAAAGCACTCGGGGGCTCGAGTACAAAACTCCCCCCGAGAGACGCTATCGTCGCTCACGCGATCTTTACCCAAAGCACTCGGGGGCTCGAGTACAAACTCCCCCCGAGAGACGCTATCGTCGCTCACGCGATCTTTACCCAAAGCACTCGGGGGCTTGAGTACAAACTCCCCCCTAGAGACGCTATCGTCTCTCACGCGATCTTTACCCAAAGCACTCGGGGGCTTGAATACCGACTCCCCCCGAGAGACGCTATCATCGCTCACGCGATCTTTACTTAAAACCACTCGGGGGCTCGAGCACCATCTCCTCCCGAGAGACGCTATCGTCGCTCACGCAGCCCGAAACCTAAAGGGTCCAAGCAAAACCCCTGAAAGATGTTACCCGCTGAAAACTGTCCGGAATCAAAAGGAAGACACGGCTACAACTAGATGGAACACCAAGTACTCTGGAGAAATATGGATGGAGCGCAGGACACAGACAATCCTTTAGTCTTCACCTGATCTCCAACGATCACCTAAAGACTCGGGGTCTACTCCCATCGGGAGCGCTGCCGCGCACCCGATAAAAGACAGAAATTAATGGAAGAACGAGAAAAAATCCCAGCTTACGTTCGACTCTCTGACTCGAACGTAGCCTCGGGGGCTACTCCCATCGGGAGCGCTATCGCGCACCCCGATAGAACCCACAGTGCAAAGATTTAATGGACTCAAAAACAGCTCTCGTTCGCAAAGGACTCGAAGACAGATTCCATTACAAAGACTCAAGCACAGTTTGCATTACAAGGACTCGAAGATCATTCTCAGTACAAAAAGACTCGAAGTACATTGGATAGAAGGCAGCTCTGATTACTCGAAGGCAATCCTCATTACATGGAGAACTAACCCAGTAACAAATACACAAGCAGCTGACAAAGACTACAACACCAATCACCCAAGAAATTATGACTTCTACATGTGTGCCCATGCTAGGGAGATTGGAGCCAATACGACGGGCATCATCACAGACAAAGGAGGAGTCGAAGCAGCCAGCTCATGATGTCAATGACATAACAAAAGGTGAAGCTCGACTTATTTGCAGGAGCACTGAAGCCGATGCTCCACCAGCTTCTTCTCCTGCTCCACCAGCTTCTTCCCCAGCTCCACCCGAGCTACCGACGAAGATGACGCCGCTGCCTACAGTTCTACAAGGTCGCCTGGTGCGCACGCTTGATCGGCGGCTTAACGTCGAGGTCCTCCCCAGAGCCGGAGGGCACATCATCACCACCCGAAGAGTTGCCGGAGGAGGAAGCAGTTGAAGACGCAGGCGAAGGGCTCCTCGACCTGTCAGAACCATCGCTGCTTCTCACCTGCCAGTACGGATCCATGTGATTGTCGCTCGGGTCAAAATCGCGGATGATAAGAGTGTCTTCCCCATCAAAACGGCAACAAAGAGTGTCACCATCACGCAAGTTCAAACGCCGAGAAAAGAACTTCCAGCCAAATCCAAGGAAAATCAAGCCGGAACTGTCGGTCTCCAACTCAACATAAGAAGGAGGCTGAGAACGCCCCTGAAGACGAAGAACCAGGCCATCCAGACTACGCTCAGAAACAATGGCATCAAATGCAGAAGGAAGAAGAATGCGAGCAGCGTTCCGGCCACGAACGCGCAGGACAAAGTCATAGCGCCAAAAACCCTCCTCTGAAGACGGGGAGGAAGGCGTTGACGGTGTACCACGACGGCCACCGTGAGAAGAGCGCGGAGCACGACTACCGCGGACACGGCGAACACGACCACGGTCAGTTATGCCAGCACCTCGCTTAAGCCCCATGAGAAGATAAAGTGGAAGATGAAGAAAAGAAAGATGGGCAGAGGATGAACACTGCTACTAGATGAAGAAGAGAGGTATATTTATAGCACAAACCCAAGAGGCACGCAAAAGCCCAGACGAGGGCAGCAATTAATTCAAGGACCAAGCGCACCGGGCGATTCGAATTCCCAGACAAAGATTCCTTCACACGGGCGGCACTATGCGCTGGACGTGTCAAATCTCGCGCGTTTTCATTGCGCGCATCGATAACTCAACAGGCGGCTGCAGCACGCCACAAATGCCATCATTATGACCGGTCATGAAGACTTGACGGTTCACAGACAGAGCATCTTTGACAATCCTCAAGCAATGAGATCATTATCCTTACCAAGAAGAGGTAAATTAAAATGGCAGCGCAAAAGGAAAATGCAGCCTGCAAGCACCGTTTTTACTGACTCAAATACATTTTTCAAAATATATTTAACTCCCATCGGGAGCGTATCCACCCATGAGAGTTTTGGGTGCTCCCTCACCTAAAAGAATAAATATGTGCTTGAGTGGTCACTCGCACTCACAGAGTCCCGAGTGCTCCCTCACTCGAAAGAAAAAAACGTGCTCGGGTACTCTACCACCCGAAAGAAGAAAAAGACGTGCTCGAGTGATTACTCGCACCCATGAAGATTTTCGGGTGCTCCCTCACCACGACACAAGATAAGCAGACTTGCACTCGCCAGATCGTACAGTCCTAGAGTATCGGGTGCTCCCTCACCCCGAGAGCAAAGGCGATACTAAAGTGATTACCCGCAGAATCTGAGTACCCGAACACTTGAAGACCTCCCGAGCCAGTATTCCTCTACATTACTCCTCGCCCGAGCACTCGACAAAGCTCTGCGAGTGATCGCTAAAACAGCTCACTTGATTGCTTATTCCAAGTGGGTGCATCACTAACTAGGCTCCGCGCCTCATAAAAATACATATTCCTGGAACACGATACACTGTGCCCAGATGCCACGCAAGCTTAGCGTGTAGGTAAGACCCCGCTGCGCAGATCGGCCGGGCAGGGACTTGCCGCAGAGCGATTTACTCCCAATCTTTCCCATGCGCTTGCATGATAGAAAAAGCCGGGCGGACGCGCCTAGGCTACGAACTTTACTGGCGGCAATTGATCACTGTAAGACCTGCAGTGGCATGACTTTTTCTCGACACTAGTGTTCCAAGCTCATGTCGAGGGACGTGAGTTTGATTGGGCTACTGCGGTATTTTACACTAGTGCAATTCACCAAGGCTCGACCAGTCGACTCCTTGGGCCCTTTCAACTTAGCAATCCCTCGAAACAGGTTTTTTCATGGCCCTAGACTGCCAGCGACCCACGGTTGAACCGTGCAAACATCAAAACGACGCAAGAATGGACTCGAGTCCCTGCGCGACTCTTCGAGTCCCCCAGGCACTCGGGGGCTACTGACGAGGGGGTGACCCCACGATTCCTACAGATGGGCCTACCCGGTTTACCCAAAGACAGAAGGCCCACAAAGATGCCGCCTGGGTCCAGCCTTGACCCACTAGTGGCACCGATGTAGGAGTCCGCAACTCATAAGGAAGGTGCGAACCTGCCGTGCGGTACAAGATCAGGGTTAGGAAACCTCATCTGTAATCCAGGACGGACTCCCCGGGACCTAGCCTAGTATATAAAGGCTAGGAGGGGAGACGTCGAGATCATCCAATACACAATCTGTAACCCTAGCCTTGTGCGCACTAGCCTTGGTTCCCTTGTAATCGCCATCTCCAATCAATAATATCGAGCAGGAACGTATCCTCCTGTTAGCCGACGAGCTATCGTCCAACCTGTGCCTCTCATGACTAACCCAGGATCCCTGACCATGGGATTTTCCGGGATACATCCCCGTCACCCGGTAAATTCGACACCCGATACGAGACTCGGCCGAGCTCTGGATCGGACTCCACCGTCTTGCGTCATCCTGGTGATGGATAGAACTGAGTCCCAGCTTAGCCATCCGCAAACCCCGCAAAAGTTTGGACCAACAGAGAATCCCACCCCACTGGCACGCGTGAACCTATTCTGAGAACCTACGGGCCCCTGCCCGCCTCTCCTACTACGATGCAAATGGAAAAGCAGCTCGGGCCACCACTACAAATGTAAGAAGCTAGGTAGGTAAGAGAAGGGGACCCCATAGCATCCCACACGCGGTTAGGCACGCTCGTCAAGAGACACAATACCCGGAACTTGGGTCCTAGGTGACTCAAATGGAACAAAGCGCTAAGGCGGGGTAGCCAGACCTTCCATTCTTCGTCGAATATAGTCAACATCATAATAATCATATCATTCGCAATAATATAATAATGTGATAGCCCAATCCAAGGAGTAACAGGGGAACAGTTGTAGCATCCTAAGCATGCATACTCAGCAGTGGTTAAACAGGCAAGGTACATGACCAAACAAAGGTTTGCTGGGATGTGGGGGACATGGCTGTTTGAGTTTATTTGAGAGGCATAAATATGAGGTGGTAGGATCAAGCAAGCGTTCTATCCTATACCTAGGCAAGTGAGCTGAAAGTTATAAGCATGATATATGCTCTCCCTTACCTGATGAGAAGACGATCCAAGGGTGTAGTCAAACGCAAACTCGCAACGTCTCCGAGAGTACCTGCAGGAGCACATAAGAAGGAAACACTGGAAAGGCAATCGACGAGCAAGCATCTATTACTACAAAGCAATCACGAGCAAGAAGCAACAAGAAGACAACACGAGGCAACACACTTCTATAATGCATCTACCGTCGAGAGCGGTTACTAACAGGTTAAGTGAAGTATCGTTCACACACGACGATACCACATATTTAGAATGGTTCAAGTTGTTTAGCTACACAACATGAGCAAAGGTTGTTAACATGGCATCTCACCCAAGCATGGCATGCCACACAAGCATGACAAGAGGTGAAGCATAAAGTAAACTATCTATGCTAGTCAATTTAAGTGAGGCAAAAATCCTAAACATGGCATATCACTAAGTACCCCACAACGATTTTAGTATTTGGTGCTGATCTGCCCAAAAACATATTTTAGATTGATTAACAACAGAAAACAATAGCAAAATCATAATCTACATTAAATTATAGTCAAGTTATATATAAAGAACATTTTTTATTGGAGTTACAGTTATTAAGTTATTAGCTAATACATTTTACAGTGGCAAGGCATGTAAATAGCAGTGAAACAATACATAGACAAGATCAAACATGGCAAAGGAGCACAATTTATTAAACTATGCAAAATTCTAAGCAAGTTACACGTAGCACATGTCTCGATCCGACAAACGGGTTAAAAGCTATCGCCGTCGCAAACCGGTAATACAATCTGCAATTTAAATGCCCAGAAAAATAATAAAACAAAGCATGGGCCGAAACATAGGCTATCGGGCCTATACGGGCGAGCACGAGATAACTATCGAACGCACCGAGCGATAAATAGATCTGGGTCGAGCCCACTACTGCGCATGCAAAAAAAAGGGGGGGAAGGAGGGCGCTCACCGAGTGGGCCAAGCCCAAATGACGGGGAGGCGAGGCATAGCGGGGCGCTCTCCCTGGGCGGAGGAAAAGGAAGCAGTCCGGGGCGCAGACTAGGCCGCGTGGTAGCGCAATTGGGCCGTCCTCGCGGAGTGGCGGCTGGGCCGTTGGGCGAGGCCGGCCCATGGCGGTCAACGTGGCAGGGGCGCGGCTCCTCCCGATCCCGATCGGGTCGCCATCGGCTCTCCGGCGCGGTCCGGCGAGCGATGCTGAGGCGAACGCGGGGAAGGCGTGGCGGTGTAGGAGGATCCGGGCGACGCGAGGGGGGGGGTGGAGAGGTGCAGCGAGGCGGTTCCTGGCGGCGAAGGGCTTCTCGTCTCCATGGCGGCGGAATCCATGGCGGTGGGTGACGCGGCTTCGCAGCACAGAGAGAGAGAGAGGAGAGGTTTAAGGAGAGAGGGAAACGATTAGGAGAGGAGGGAGAAGGAATGGCGCGAGGGGGTGACCTTGAGGGCGGCTGCGCGTCTCGTCGGTGGTAGCCAGAGGCGGCCTGGGACGGCGGTAGATGGGTCATGGTGGGCCCGCGGCAGCGGCGACGGTGCCCTGCGGGGCCCAACTCACGGTGGAGGCTAATGGGAGGCTTCTAGGGTGACGTGGTAGCCTAAGGGCCCTCCGATCTGCAGATCAATGGCTGAGGTTGCTTGGGATCTAGGGTTTCGGGATTTGGGGGGCTAGTTTGGAAGATTTGGGTGTTTTTGACGGGGGTGGCTGCAAAAATGTCTTAGGGGAAACCCTAAAATTGGTCGGAGAGAGTGTGGTCTATTTATAGGATGGCTTCCTGGCAAGTTTACGCAAACGCCCCCGGGTTCTCTCTCTCGCGTCCGGTAACTACGTTTCTGACCGCCGGGAGTCTATATGACCTCCGATTCGGGTAAAACTTCGAACCACGCGGTCAGCGCGGCGAGCCGGTCACTTCTACCTCGCTTCGATACCGTTCCGAAAACATTTTCTGTCGCTCAATAAAATAATCCGTTTATTAAATAAACAGGGTTTTCGTTCTGATGGCGATGCTTGGTCTTGTGCCGGAAGTTGCGATGGTGCTCGGGTGAAACCCGGTATCGCAAAAGGTCGTGTGCCATTTGGGAAAAAGGGTCGGTCACGCATCCGATACGACAAGGAGGGAGAAATATTCACCAACTAATAAATTGACGAAGCAAATACTACAAACAATTCTAACTGCAGCGACAAAATAAAGCAACAAACAATTTTTTTTAATTAGGGTGAAATTTCCGGGCTGTTACACTGTGACAGAGGTTGTGGCTGAAAAACTAGGCTGTGAAAGAATTGTGGCTAAAAAAATTGTGGATGTGCTCGGATTGTGACTTTACGTGTGCTCGTGGCTGCGGCTTTGTGTTCGAAAAATGCCACGTGTCAAACACAAAAGAACCAAAGTAAAACACCCAAACGCGTCCACAAAAGTTACGTTAACAAAAACTGACCAATGTCTCGCTTTTAGCCAAATATAGATGCCTGCCTAGCCCAAAGGTTTCGGTAGTAAAAGTTGGCCTAGTGGACTTATGGGTGTCGTGATGACATCACGTGATGGCATACAAATTTCACTTTATATTTTTTATTTATTGTACTTTTATTTAAATGGGTACATTGAAAAATGCTAATTTACTTGAACAAGTTGCAAACAAAAAGTTTGAAAAATGACAACATAGTTTTTATTTATACTCTTTTTCTATTTTTTATTTTAAATGGGTATATCTAAAAATGCAAATTTACTAAAAAAATAGAAACCATAAATTTGAAAAATGACAACATAGTATAAATAAAATATTTTGGTAATTTAACAAAACTATTGACAGTTTTACAAAAATGACTTTAGTGACAATGAAAAATATTACTCTGTTTAAAAAATGTGAATCTTTTATAAAATTTATATACATGTAAAAATTGCTTCATACTATTTAAAAAATGTACAACATATTTACAGAAATGATCTACTCCCTCCGATCCATAAAAAGTGTCGCACATTTTGTACTAAGTTAGTATTAACTTAGTACAAAATGTGCGACACTTTTTATGGATCGGAGGGAGTAGCATTTCAAATAATATGTATGGTATTTCGAAAAATATTTATTACCCCTTAGAGCAATATTTAACACTAAACTACGAGAAACTTTATACTAAATGAACGATATTTATTATGAGTATATGATTTAGATCCCACGAATAGAACCACAATTCTCGGTTCCCTCTCTCAAGTTTTAGACAGTCCAAGTCGAAGCACTAACTCTCGGCTTCCACTTTGGCGTGATTATGTCTCACTTATAGTGACACTTCAGGACCGCTCGCCTAAAGTGTCTGCACCAATGAGCCGGCTCAGCGTACATTTGGTTTTTGTAATAACTTGTGTTCATGTTTTTTTGGCATTTTATTCCATTTTTAGCTAACCCTCAATTGTTTTCAATTTTTAGCTATTTACACATTTGTTTAAATGTGTATAAATAATAGAAATATATATTACTATATTTATTTCATATAAATTAGTAAAATATGTTGATCACAACATGTTAAACGTATATAGAAAAGTGTTTGTAATGAAAATAAAAAATGTGCAACGAGTATAAAAACTAGACATCAAAAAAATATATGAAAAGATGTTAATAATGTATTGTAAAATATTAAAAATATTTAGAAAACTTAATATATACTAAAAAAGAAAAAATTATACGTAAAATTAGACAACAAAAATAAAAATGAAACTAGAAACTTGTACTCAACACATATTTAAAATACAATATGGAACAATGTTAACAATGTTTAAATTAGAACATGTATTAATAAAGTATAAACCCAAGAAAAATATTAAAGTGTTAACCATATTTTCGAAAAAAACTATTGGGTTCTATACAAAATTTCCCTAATGTATAATTGTTTTTTACAATATGCATGCGAGAATTTAACATCAAAATAAATATTTGAAACAAATATTTCATATATTTAGAAAGAAGTTCAATATTTAAACATAAAACTCTCGAATTAATAGAAAATGTTATATTTATTTAAGTAAATAGTAAACCTATATTCAAAATTCTACACAAAAGGAGAAAGAAAAATTATAGAAAAACATAATAAATAAAAGAAGAAAGTAAATGATAAATAGAAAATAAACAAAAAACTAGACCCCACAAACAAGTGGGTCTATAATTTCTTTTCCATTTTTTCTACTTTGGGAAATAATTAATAAAATTTCACGAAATTAATAATTTAGTGTTTTTGTGTAAGTGGTTATCATGCTTTTAAAATTTTAAATAAAGTGTAAAAAATGTTCACTCAACTTTTAAATATAGTTTTATGATTAAAAAAAAGCATACACATTCAAAAATGATTACTAGTTTCGCGTGCACGGAACGATCGCTGGTACTATCATGGGCCGATCGTACAGAGATCGTTTCGTGCTTCTTGTCCTCCTCTAGCGCCCCCAATTGCTCTTATTGTTATGGGTTTATAGTTTTATTTTAAATGGGTATATTTAAAAATGTAAATTTACTAGAAAAAAGATGCAAATCATAAACTTGAAAAATGACAACATAGTATAGATAAAATGTTTTGGTAATTTACGTATAATAACTTTTGTGACAATGAAAAATAATACTCAGTTTACAAAAAATGTGAACTTTTTATGAAATGTATATACAATGTAAAAATTGCATCATACTATTTATAAATTGGATGACATATTTAAAGAAATGATCTAGCAGGTCAAAGAACAACTAATAACCTTTAACTTTTGCTCTCTCCTTTATATTTTGATGAGATCATTTGAAGCTTTTGAAAGAACAGGTTATTAGTCAAGAAGTGAAAGTGCTAACACAAAGGAAGATGTTTGATGTAGCAAGGCTCAACAAACAACTTGTTTATCTTAAGGATAATGTCAACAAAGATGTAATATGGCAATTCTCAACGAAACAATAAAGGTTGGTATCTCTTGTCAACATAAGGTGTCTGCTCTTTGTGGGATGGAAAGAAATGGGTTTATTGACTCAACATAAAAGTAACGGCTTAGCCCTTGGCAGAGGGAAGTAGGGAAAATTCATGTGCTAGAGCTTTTAGAGGTTTTGAAATCATTAAAGATTATAAAATAAGATTTTGTGAGGTGCATAATTCCTCAATGAATGCTAGTAGATAACGCAATTACTTCTCATGCCGGACAAGTTTCGAGGAACGGCTCCCAAGTGGGGACGATCACATCCCCTTAATCTCCTTTGTTTATCACTGCCAAAGTTTTCTGATTTCTCATAGACAAAGCGTGAAGGAGGGTTTATTTGTTGTATTATCTTTTACGAGTTGGGCGCACTCATGCGAGTTCCTCCTCGTATTAGGGGTTTGCAGATTAGACATGCAATCCCAAGATAAAACATGTGAAAGGGCATGTGCCCTTATGTTTGGTTTTGGTAATTGATGACAATCTTTATGGACTAATGGTTTCCTTGAGTTATACCTTAAGGTTGGTCCATAGGCAACGCTTGAAGATCATATGTTGGCTTCAAGGTTGTAAGATGAAGATTACGTGTTGACCAAGGTGTTCTTCATGGAGATATCCAAAGATTGGTCAAGTAGATGTGTGCAAGGTCAAGAGGAGCATCACGAAGATATCGTATGCTTGGAGCTTGCCGACCATTTGGTGATAATGGTCTTGTGAAGATGTGCCTAAAAGAGGCTCACCCATAATGGAGTATGGGGGAGCTATCTACAAGTTTTCGTCGAGCCGGCGAAATGAAGGAAGATGTTCCAGCTTGAGGAGGGCATGATCGTCATCATCAAGCTCAAGTGGATTATGCGCAAGACAAAGGTTTGACTAGATAGGTGTCTAGTTTACTGGTCTCTTGGTAGTAGTTAGGAGACCGTGTTATAGTCTAGGCCGAGTCATTCGTGGAGAGCTCAAACCTTTTGCATCCTTCGCATCATCTTTATTGGTTCTTGTTTGACTTTTCTCCGTGTGAGTTTTGGAGCTTGTGGTCTTCTTCATGACAAGCTCTTGTTCATCGAAAACGGATTTCATATGCATCTTCTCTTATGTTTTTCGATGTGGGAGATTTGTCGGATCGTCTCGGTTAGAGATTTCACACCTCTATTTGTTTGACATTTCTCCCCTGTTTGTCGGGTTGTGATTAGGCAGCTCTGTTCGTTAGCTTTTCATCAATCTTGAGTTTGCCTTAATCGGAGTTCATTTGCAGAAGTTGTGGCAGTTCAGGGTTTGCCTGTTTCTTTTGGACTTCATCTGTTTTGTGGCATGTGCCCCCTGGGTCAACCAGGGCGGTAGTACCGCTTGGGTTACGGTAGTACCGTGGCTAGTACCGCACCCACTACCGTATTCCCACTGGATAGGGCGGTAGTGGGCACGGTACTGAGCCGAAGTACTACCGCGGGGCGGTAGTACCGCTGCCGTTCCGGTAGTACTGCGCCACGGTAGTACCATGGCTAGTACCGCAACCACTATCGCATTCCCACTGGATTGAGCGGTAGTGGGGCACGGTACTATGCCGTAGTACTACCGCGGGGCGGTAGTACCGCTTCGGTTGCGGTAGTACCGCGCCACGGTAGTACCACTCATGGAGCGGTAGTACCGTGGTTGGTGGAATGCCAACGGGTTCCAACGGCTGGATTCGTGGGGGACTATAAAAGGGGGTGTTCTTCCTCCTTTGTACCTACAGATTTTGTGCAAGTTCTTCCCCCCATTGTTGACCTCTTTGAGCTTGCTTACTCCCTTTCCCTCCCATGATTCTTGCTCCTTTTTGAGGGAAAAGAGAGATGAGGTCTAGATCCACATTCTCCACCAAGCCATCTCTCCTGTAAGTGAGGGGAACCTTGTGGATCTAGATCTTGGAGTTCTTGGTGTTCTCCTTGTTCTTCCTCTGATATTCCTCCATAGCTTTTGTTTCTTTGTTGGGATTTGAGAGTGGGGGACTTGAGCACTTCGTGTGCTCTTGCCATTGCATTTGGTGCATCGGTTTGAGTTCTCTCCGAGGATTCATTGTAGTAAGTGAAGTTGAGAAGATAGTTACTCTTGAGTGCATTGGCACTCTTGAGCTTGTACTCTTAAGTGCATTGGCACTCTAGAGCTTCTTCCTCTTGGGTGTGTTGGACCCCTAGAGTCTTGTTGTTGCGGAGCTCAATCATTGTGGTGGAAAGCTTCGGGACGCTACGGGAGCCTCCAATTCGGTTGTGGAGATAGCCTCGAGCATTTGTACGGGTTCGGTGACTGCCCTCAAGGGTCGCCATTTGTACGGGTTCAGTGACCGCCCTCAAGTGTACTAATAGTGGAATCACGACATCTTGCATTGGTAAGAGCGTGAGGAGAAATAGGGTGGCCCTCGTTGGCTTCGTGTGAGCATTGTGCTCCTCACCCTCTCCAAACGGAGACGTACTTCTCGCAAGAGAAGGAACTTCGGTAACAAATCCTTGTCTCCATCGGCTCCACTTGCGGTTATCTCTACCCTTACTTTGAGCAAGCTTATTACATTGTTTATCTTGTGCTTGGTCATATTATTGTGCATTGCTTGTCCCATAGGCTATTCCTAGTCAACCTTTTTACTTGTGCACCTACTTTGTGATAGCCTTAGTGTTCATGTTATATATCTTGCTTAGTATAAGTTGTTGGTGCACATAGTTGAGCCTAGCTTATTTAGGTTTCTTGCTTGGAAAATTAAACGTTAAGTTTTATTCCGCATTTGTTCAAGCCGAAACCGTAATTGTTTTTAAGCGCCTATTCACCCCCCTCTAGGTGACATCCACGTCCTTTCAACATGTCTATCATAAGAAGATCATAAATTACCTACTACTTCCTCATGAGCTAAAACAGAGGCACAAAACAAGGGGTATACTATTTTGAAGGTTTAAAGATAGCACATGAATAATATACTTTAGGAGTGGCGGTGAAATACCACGAATAGGAAAGGTATAGTGGACTCTTTGGAAGGTTATGGTTTCAAGGTATGGGTGCACAAGAAGTATTTCCACTTAGTACAAGGTTTGTCTAGGAAGGGCTTTTAAAAGTAGACAAATGATGTTGACATGGATGCAAAACAATATAAAGTCTATATTAAGAATTGGCATAAAAAATCAAGTTGTCTTCCTTGTAAGCATAACACTTCAAGCATAAGAACATAAAGGTTTTGGCTATGTCGCTACTGGAAAAGCTCATGCTTATTGTTATGACCAAAGCTATGTTTGCCAAGATTAAATAAAGTTTTCAAAGCCATACCTGATGATAAGGGGTGGCCCGATCTTCTCAGTAAGCGAACGGTGAATATGAGGGCGATGATAGATAACTTGTATGTAGCCGATGAACTCTCCTCGCTAGATCCCTGTTGCCAATGCGACAACTCTCTATCCTTTGAATATTCACAACTTCACACACTTGCGCAACGTAGCCGTCGACCACGAGACGGTAATTTGCAATCTACTAATTCCCAGTGGAACAACAGATCACACAAAACTTGTAGCAGCAGAACTTCAGATCGATACGAATTGAAGTTTATGATTCAAGATGAAAGCTTGTAGCTATTCTCAAGAACTAGGGTTTATCTAAACGTGGTCTAACCCTAAAACTCGCATGGGGTCCGGTATTTATAAGCTAGGGGGTGTCAAACTCGGATACAAGGACACATCCCGTCAGATCTGCGCGCAGGCAGTTTTGGACGTCCGATGGGTTTCGGACGTCCGATGCGTCGGACGTCCGAATCGTGTCGGACTTCAGGTTGTTTTGACATCGGTTCTGTACTCGGGGGTCGTCGCGAGGATCTTCATGTCGGACGTCCGTTCCTTGTCAAAAGTCCGTCGTGTCGGACGTCCGAATCCCGTCGGATGTCCGTAACCCTTCTGTAACTCGAGGTCATCGAGGCGTCGTAGCTCCTGGCCTCCAATGTCGGACGTCCGAAATGCGTCGGACGTCCGAAAGTTGGAGCTTCCTTCATCTTCTCCTCCTTCTGGATCCTCTTCTTCGTCATGATACCTGATTATGCAAACATACAAAGATTTAGACAGTATAAAGTTCTCATTACATAACATATCAGAATCTATTAAGAGCGAGTTCACCTATTGTTCTATCAACTTCGCACGAGCTCTTGTAATAGGTCCAATTCTGATTTCATCATCCTTCTTCTTTGTTGAATCAACTTGTTATTCATGACGAACTGGAGATGTGTTGGTAGTAGGGATGTCCTCATCATCTCCCCCCCTTCAAAAGGCGTCGACCTCGACGCTCCAAGGTCATCTCCCATATATGGTGATAAATCAGCAACGTTGGAACTGTTGCTAGCGCCACCAAACTCAGCAATGGGAATATCAATCGAGTAGGCATTGTCATTGATCTTGGCTAACACCTTGTAAGGACCAGCACCACGTGGCTTCAACTTGGAATCCCTCATCCCTGGAAATCTATCCTTGCGCAAATGCACCCAAACCATATCTCCAGGCTGAAATAGAACTTGCTTCCATGACTGGTTCCTTGCAGCAGCAACATTCTTGCCTTGCTTCTCAATAGCCTCTCGGGTCTTCTCATGGATCTTCTTCACATAATCTGCTCGTTTGGATGCCTCCATATTAACTCGTTCCTGCAATGGAAGAGGCAGCCAATCAAGAGGTGTAATAGGCTTGAAACCATATACCACTTCAAAAGGACAAAGCTGAGTAGTAGTGTGTACTGCCCTGTTATAAGAGAACTCCATATGTGGCAAACACTCCTCCCATTCGCAGATTCTTCTTGATCATAGCTCACAACTATTGTGATAATGTTCTATTCACCACCTCCGTTTTACCATCAGTTTGGGGATGACATGTAGTGCTGAACATCAACTTGGTCCCCAACTTTCCCCAAAGTGTCTTCCAGAAGTAGCTCACAAACTTCACATCCCTGTCAGAAACAATTGTCTTGGGAACTCCATGCAAGCATACAATCTCCCTGAAAAATAGGTTAGCAACATGCGACGCATCGTCGCTCTTATGGCATGCAATAAAATGTGCCATCTTAGAAAATCTATCCACTACAACAAATATACTATCATGACCATATTTAGTGCGTGGCAATCCTAACACAAAGGCCATACTAATATCTTCCCAAGGTGTGGTAGGAGCCGATAGTGGAGTATACAAGCCGTGAGGCTTCAACTTGGACTTGGATGTATTGCATACAATGCAGCGCCGAACAAACCTGTCCACATCACGCCTCATCCTGGGCCAATAAAAATTATCAGCAAGCATGAGTAGTGTCTTCTCACGCCCAAAATGACCCATCAATCCTCCTGCATGTGATTCCTGCAACAATAGCAAATGCACAGAAGATTCTGGAACACAAAGTTTGTTAGCTTGAAACAAAAATCTATCATGGATATGGAAGTTATCCCATGCATTTCGAAGCAAACACAAACGATATGGTTCAGAAAAATCATGATCAGTTGCATATAAATCACACAAACTCTCTAATCCAGGAATTTTAACATCGAGATGTGTCAATAACATGTTCTTCCTAGAGAGAGCATCAGCAACAACATTATCTTTCCCTTTCTTATATTTGATGATGTAGGTAAAAGACTCAATAAACTCAACCAATTTAGCTAAGCGCCTATGCAAGTTAGATTGCGCCTTCAAGTATTTCAAAGCTTCATGATCAGAATGTATGATAAATTCTTTTGGCCACAAATAATGTTGCCAAACCTCAAGAACTCGAACAAGTGCATACAATTCTGTATCATAAACAGGGTAGTTCAATCTAGCACCAGAAAGATTCTCACTGAAATAAGCTATAGGTCTACCTTCTTGCATCAAGACACCACCAATGCCTATACCACTAGCATCACATTCAACTTCAAATTGCTTAGTAAAATCTGGTAATGCAAGTAATGGTGCAGAAGTAAGCAAACGTTTCAACTCATCAAATGCAAGGTCTAGGGCAACGCCCAAAACAAAAGGCACACCTTTCTTAGTCAATTCATTCGACGGTGCAACAATAGTACTAAAGTCTTTCACAAAACTTCTATAAAAACCGACAAGACCGTGAAAACTTCGTACTTGACTAACATTCATGGGAGTAGGCCAATTTTGAATTGCTTCAATTTTAGAAGAATCTACTTCTACCCCATGCTTAGATACAACATATCCCAGAAATATGACCTTCTCTTTTGCAAAAGTGCACTTCTCAAGATTAGCATATAACTTAGCATCACGCAACACGTGCAAAACTTGTCGACTATGGTCACAATGTTCAGTTTCATTGTGGCTGTAAATAAGTATATCATCAAAATAGACAACCAAAAAACGACCAATAAACTCTCTCAAAACATGGTTCATTAAACTCATGAAAGTACTAGGAGCATTAGTAAGACCAAAAGGCATAACTAACCACTCATATAAACCGAACTTAGTTTTGAAAGCAGTTTTCCATTCATCCCCTTCTTTCATCCTAATTTGATGGTATCCACTACGCAAATCAATTTTAGAGAAAATAACAGCACCACACAATTCATCAAGCATATCCTCTAAACGTGGAATAGGATGGCGATATCTAATAGTGATGTTATTAATAGCTCTACAATCTACGCACATACGCCATGTACCATCTTTCTTAGGAACTAAAATAACAGGCACAACACAAAAGCTAAGGCTGACACGAATATACCCTTTATCCAGAAGTGCTTGTACTTGTTGCTGAATTTGCTTCGTCTGTTGGGGATTGGTCCTGTATGGTGCCCGGTTGGGAAGAGTAGCACTTGGAATAAGATCTATTTGGTGCTCAATACCACGCAAGGGTGGCAGTCCCGCTGGAACCTCCGTCGGGAACAAATCATCATAATCCTGCAAAACATTAGACACACCAGGAGAAATAGGATGGTTATCATTAGAAACCAAAACCTCTCCTTTATACATGAGGACAAGAGGTATGGCTGTAGGATCATCACTAAATTCTCTCATGTCTTCTTCGGTGGCTAATGTAAGCAAACTAGGCTCTCTTGCACTTTTCGTTATATTATCTCTCACAGCTATTACATTGTTCTCTCGTGTAGGTTCTAAATTCACCTCTACTTTCTGACGAGACTCATTCACAATTTGCTGAGGAGACATAGGATGGAGATTAACTTTCTTTCCCTTGAACTCCAAATGATATGTATTGGCTCGGCGATTGTGTTGCACATGACGATCATATAACCACGGACGACCCAATAAGAGATGGCAAACTGTCATAGGCACCACATCAAAATTGATGGAATCCTTGTATGGGCCTATCTCAAAATTTACGCGCACCATATGATTCACCTTCATCTCACCACTGTCACTCAACCATTGGACATAATAAGGATTCGGGTGAGGTAAGTATTTCAGATTTAGCTTGGCACATAACTCCTTGCTTGCGAGGTTGCGGCAGCTACCACCATCAATGATCACTTTGCAAGCTTTGTTGGGGCCAAATAATGCTTTGGTTTGGAAAAAATTGCAGCGCTGAGACTCAGATTTGGGCTACACAGTAAGAGCACGTTGTGACACAATAATGGTAGGAGCATGCGAGGGAAAAGCATCCATGCCTTCTTCACTATTGTATCCCTCGTCATTGCATGCGTCGGGGTCTTCATCATCACCGGTTTCATACTCGCCGGTTTCTTCATTAATGAACATGACCTTTCGGTTCGGGAAATCTCTCTTAAAGTGACCCGGATTACCGCAAGAGTGACAAGTCATCTCGCGATTGCGAGATGTAGACATGTTGGAGCCTGCACTGGTGGCAGGAGCAGCTGGCTTCTTGTCCAGAGAACCATGGAGGCTGGCTTGGAAAGTAAAGAAGAAGCCCGAGTATTGGCACCATAGTTCTCCATAGGCGCGGCAGACGGTGTCCTTGGAGAAAATCTGCTAGATGATGTGTATTTGGCCTTCAGTTGTGCCTCTTCTGCAAGTTGTGATTCAGCCTCCCTTGCAAGATGCAATAGATCATTCATATTATAGTATTGGTGATGCCGCACAATACTCTTGATGTTAAATTTCAGCCAATGGAGAAAACGTTGCATAGTCATCTCAACCTCTTCA
The DNA here is from genome assembly GCA_950022295.1 of Bromus sterilis. Classification (NCBI taxonomy): domain Eukaryota; kingdom Viridiplantae; phylum Streptophyta; class Magnoliopsida; order Poales; family Poaceae; genus Bromus; species Bromus sterilis. The sequence continues at coordinate 397,363,961 of OX465596.1, forward strand.
CGAACTCGTGCACATTGCAGCAACATCCCCATCTCCATGTAGTATGCATCAACGGACATAGTACCTTGCTTCAATTGTTGCAATTTATCAAAAACTGTCTGTAAGTAATTAGTGGGAACAAACCGAGCTTTCATGGTCGCCTTCATGTCACGCCATGTACGAATAGGATGCCCATCGGTTTCTTGTATCTCGGTCAACACACTCTCCCACCAACGCAAGGCATAACCGTCAAACTCGGAAGAAGAAATCTTAATCTTCTTGTCCTCCGAATAATCATGCAAACGCCATAATTTTTCCATCTTAAGCTCCCATGTGAGGTACTCTTCCACATCCGTGGAACCTTCAAATTTGGGGATGTTAAACTTGGGCTTGCTCAAGACATCGTCTTCCTGAATGTGTAGACGGCGCGCACCAAAACCAAGTGGAGGTTGGCGAACCGGCCCTTGAGCACCACGCCCACGACCCTGATTGCCCCTCAAATCAGCTTTGTCGCCATGGACACTATCATCATCTTCCTGAGTGTCAGGTTGGCGTTGTACAATAGCTTCTTGTATGCCAGTGACAAATATTGTCATTTGTTGGAGGCTCTGCCGGATAGCAGCAAGTTGTTGTTGCATAGTGGTGACTGCATCTTCAGTCGCGTCCACTTTCAGTTGAACCTCTTGAACATTTGTATCAATCGCATCAGCAGATTTAGTAATCATCCCAGTCAAGTGATCACGGAGACCTTCATATGCCTCCCATGTAACTGGCGCATCCTTGTCCTGTTTCTGCATCACATCAAAACCACTTTGAGACATGATTAGTAGATTAGTGCACTAAATCAAAATCTTTTGGTGGACACTCACCACTCACTCAAAACTGACAAGAAAAGGTGAATCTTACTGTTCCAAAGTGAATAGTAATGCGTACCCGTTCGGACGGAGGACTAGTGCACGGATGTGATGAAGTGAGTACCCGAGTAAAAGAGTGAACACACGACAAAGCAGAATATATGTGGTGGAGCTATAGGTATGGCACCCTAACTACACCGAAGTCAAGTCCTAGTGCTGATCGTGTGATACAAAACCAAGGAAAAACTCACACAGTGGAGACAAACGAAAGACAGGCCTCTCAAAAGATCACCACTATGATATGTCCTTTCTAGCACTTGTATATCTCTTTGCACTATTTGATAGCTCTTTTTGAACACTCTTCCTTTGCTTTTTTTTGAATCTTTTCTCTTTTTCTCTCTTTTTTGTTTTCATTTTTCTGACACTATTCCAAACTTGACGAAAATTTCTACAGTACTGCTGATTTTGCTACAGTAACTTTTCTCTTTAGGCCACAATATGTCGCACCGCGGAGAAATTTTCGGGAAGAACACAACGAAACAACAAACTAAAACAATGACTCTGATGCAATCTAAGTTATGGCAAAACTAGAAACCCTAATATTTTTGTATGGCTTTTTCTGGATAGGACGAAAACAAAAACGATCTAATAGATGGATTTGGTGGATGCTTACCGAGGAAACAATGGAAATCTGATACCAAGATGATAAGGGGTGGCCCGATCTTCTCAGTAAGCGAATGGTGAACATGCGGGCGATGATAGATAACTTGTATGTAGCCGAAGAACTCTCCTCGCTAGATCCCTGTTGCCAATGCGACAGCTCTCTACCCTTTGGATATTCACAACATCACACACTTGCGCAACGTAGCCGTCAACCACGAGACGGTAATTTGAAATCTACTAATTCCCAGTGGAACAAAAGATCACACAAAACTTGTAGCAGGAGAACTTCAGATCGATACGAATTGAAGTTTATGATTCAAGATGAAAGCTTGTAGCTATTCTCAAGAACTAGGGTTTATCTAAACGTGGTCTAACCCTAAAACTCGTAGGGGGTCCGGTATTTATAAGATAGGGGGTGTAATACTCGGATACAAGGCCGCAGCCTGTCAGATCTGGGCGCAGGCAGTTTCGGACGCGAAACCCCCGAAAGAAGAACCCTTTTTCGTGATCTATCCTCTGTTCCGCCGCCGCTGCGCTTCCAAGATCGGGAGCACCAGGAGACCTCTTCCCGGCACCATTCCGAAGGGAGGAATCACCTCCGGAAGCTTCTCCACCACCATGGATGCTTCCCGGATGAAATGTGAGTAGTCCACCTTCGACCATGGGTCTATGATCAGTAGCTATGTGATGTTCTACTCCCCTCTTTGTTCTTCATGTTTAGACCTCGTGAGCTTCCCTACATGATCGAGGCACATATGTAATCTTTCTGCTGTTGCTATGATGAGTTTGCTGGGATCTGATGGATTATGAGACTATGTTCAGATTGTGTTTGAGTAATATATTTGATTCTCCTCTTTTATATTTATGTTCTAGAGTAATTCTTGCATGTTCTCCGTTGTTGTTTATTGCTTTGTCCAAGTAGTAGGTAGTGACTCCAAGAGGGAGCGTTATGCATGATTGTGGGTTCATGCCCCCTGATGACTAGCTTGAGTGACAGAAACATGAGTCTAGGGGATGTGCTGTTGCCACAAGGGAGAAAACAACGGTTCTTGTACTTGCGGGTGCAAGGATTGTTTACTTTACGCAAAGTTCTTTAATGTAGTTGTCTGTTGCTTTGAGTTTACACTTTGGGTGGGATTCTCAACTTAATACCAGCGAGATGTTCTGGATAGATATCTCAAGGTGGATGATTAGTAGGTAGATGCAGATGGATTTTGGTCTACTTGTCTTGGCGTACTGCCCATGCTTTTGAGCCTCTTCCTTTCTTTATAGCATAGTTAGCATTGGTTTGCGCACATAATCATGTAAATTGCCCAGCTGTAATTTATTTACCTCGCATGGATATTTCATCGTCTTTTGGGAGAGAGACATCACTAGTGAACATCATGGGACCCCGGTCCATATTTCCAATACTGTTTACACCCACTATTTATTTTCTGCTTTATTTACTTTTCCATTGCTATCACTATCATTATTATCCCGTGCGTTTTATCCTTTGTAAACAACAAGGCCGGAGGGATTGACAACCTGTCTGAACTCGTTGGGAGCAAAGTTATCTGTTGTGTGTGAAGGTCCACGTCAACCGCCTAGCGCTGTTGTCACCTTCCTGTCGTCGCCGGAGTCCTACTGGACACAAACCTTGGTATCTTCACCGAGGGAAATTTGATGTTGTCTACATCTCAAACCTTACACTTTGGGTAACCAGCAAGGGGCGAGAAGCCATTGCCGGGAACGCAAGCAAAGCTATACCCGTCAACTCTCGTACTATCAAAGCAATTTCTGGCGCTGATACGTCCAAAATGCATCACTATTTTATATAGTAATTCATCCTTATTCATTGATATATTTCATATTATGATGATGTTCTTATGTTGTTTTGGATTGTTTCACACAGTTTACAACTTTTCGGTGCCGAAGCAGCAGACGCAGGATTCAGCGGTAAAAAGTGGACGCTGAGTTGCTGAAGAAGAATACCTCCAAATTACCTGAAAATCGACGGAGGGTATATTCCGAAAGATTAACGAAGACACGCCGAAGATGGACCAGAGGGGGGCCATAGGGGCCCCAGGAGGCCACCTGGCGTGTCCCCACCCCTGGCCGCGCCGGGAGGGCGCCTGGAGCCCTAGGGCCACTCCCGGATCCCCCCTCTGGCCTATATACTCTTCGTCGCCGCTCCATGGAGGAAACCTACCGAGAAGAAAAGGGCTCTCCGACGGGCAGATTCCGCCGAGGAGATCACCTCCCGGAAGGGGAGATCATCGCCATCGTCATCACCATCGTCACGGGCATCATCGAGATCATCATCAACATCATCCCCAACATCAGCACCATCTTCATCTTCATCCAATCTCATCTCGCAATTGCAACTTGCGTTGTAACTCGTACTATCTATCCTCTCTACTCTACCGGTGTTGATTACTAGTTTGTGGTGAATGCTATTGAGTTTTGTTGGAGAAATATCATTATGACCAGATTGTTTACCACCTATTTATCACCTCTTATCATGATCTCTTTTATGTCTTGTGAGTAGTTACTTTAGTTCTTGAGGACATGGGAGAAGTCTTGTTGTTAGTAGTCATATGATGTTGAAGTAATATGTGTTGTTTGATATTTAAGTTGTGTTGTTATTTTCCTAGTGGTGTTGTGTGAGTCGAACACTCAACACTTTGCCTTATTAAGGACCTAGGGGAATACATTGTGTATAGAGAATGCTTACGGTGGGTTGCCGGAGAGACAGAAACCTGAACCCCAGTTTGCACACTTTTGCACAAGGGAACAATGGATCCTTGATCTTATTGCTGTGGTTAGGATTTGCCTTAATTTCTATCTTGTATTTGTGGATTATTGCAAGATGCTTAATCATAAGAGTGCACTTATCTTGGTATAGAAGGTGTGCTAGCATAGATCCAACCACTCAACACTTATCAACACTACACACAGTTCCGATACGGAGTATGGCGAAAGCACGTGACTACCTCTCCATGTGTCCTCAAGAACGCTTTAGTCTTTATAAGTTCGGTTGACAGGCTTATCCTTTGCTCAAAAAGGATTGGGCCACTTGCTGCTCCTCAGCGCTATTTACTTTGCTTGCTTTTATCTTATTACTGCTTATACCGAAAACCCCTAAAAAGTTATCTTTCAGTGCTTGCAGATATTCCTTGTCCAAAATCACTTATCAATACCTTTCGCTCCTCGTTGGGTTCGACACTCTTACTTATCTAAAACGCTGCAATAGATCCCCTACGGTTGTGGGTCATCAAGTACCGTTTTCTAGCATCGTTGCCTGGGAGCATAGCGCTATTGGTAGGTGAAGCTAGTAAGGAAATTTTATATTATTGTTGTTTTTATTTTGCTGTTGCTGCTCTTTGTCCATATGGACAACCTAGCTATTGGTTCGTTGCTTGCGGGGAAACACCTGTCACAACCCAAGTCTAGGTATGTGCTAGAGTTCAAGTGCTCCTTTGCATCATGTGAAAATTTCAAAAGAAATTCAAAAATGGGGAAAAGAAAAGCCCTAGAGAATTTAATTCAAATGGCCAGACAAAAATTTCTTCCAAAAATTCCTCTGTTATTTTTGAAAAATCTTATAAATATGCATGATCACATATAAAGTGAAGTGGGTCCCACTGCATGCTCTAAGACTTTTGAAAACTTCCAAACAAGGCTTCGAAATTAAATAATACCCCTATTTGATTTGAAATTCAAATTATTTGAATTTCAAAAATCTTCAAAACTTGGGAGTGACTAGTTATATGCCATGTAAGTCCAAATTAAAATTTTGGGGATTTTATAAAATGCTCTGGTATTTAATTTTACCACAAAAAAACAAATGTCAGAAGAAAACAGAAGAAAAATATAAAAAGGGAAAGCAGGCCCAGCTTACTAGGCCTGCAGCCCAACTTAACCAGGCCGGCCCATCCCACCCCCTCCTCTTGTCGTCTACCTCCCACGGCGGCAAGCAGCTCGGTGGCCGGCATGCACGATGTGGCCGTGGCCGCCGAGGCCACGCAGCTGCCTCCCCGTCGACATACGCGTGTCCAGGAGCCTCCCCTGCCATCCCCATCCCTTTCCCCCTCTCCACGGTCACCTTCCTCCTCTCCCTCACCGGAATTTCGCCGCACCCGAGACCTCACCGGAGCACGCCGTCGTGGACTTCGCGGCCAACGTGCGCAACTGCCCCAATGACCATGTCCAGTGGCCTCACCGCGTTCTTCTTCCTCGACTCGCAGCGGATCAAGAGCTCGGGTGCCCTATAGACGACGCCATCACCGCCGAATCACCGCCGGCCGCAGTGGAGCCCGTCGACGATTGCGCCATCGTACTGCTTCCCCTAACTCCGCCGTCCTCACCATTCGCTCCAGGGTGAGCCGCCGCCTCGAACCCCTCTCTCCGCGCTCCTCCCCATGGCCTCTGTCGCCACTTCCACCTGGCCATGCTACGGCCGCCGCCCGAGCAAGTCGCCGGCGAGGCTCCGGCAATCCCTAGGCCTCCCCGTGGGTGCAGGATGATGCGGGCGTGCATGAGCGTCCTGCTGGTGACCGCGGCGTGCCATTTGGTGGCCGAGATCACCGTCCCTGCGAGCGCCACCGTGCACTGGTGTGGCCGGCGACAATCCGTCGGCGTGCCACCGTGGCACGGGTTAGCTTAAGATAATCCCCCACCCCTAACCTCACTGACAGTGGGCCCTACCACTAAGCTAACCCCTCTGTTAGTTTAAAACTAACAGGAATTAATCCCCCTCCCACTGACAGGGCTGGCCCACTGGCCAGAGCCCCCATGACGTCAGCCATGTGTCATGTTGATGCAGTAATTCCATTTATGAATGAAAAGAATTCAGAAAATGGCAGAAAAAGGAATAAAATTTAGAAATTCATAGAAAATTAATATTAACTCCAAATTAAAAATACAATATATGAAAAATTATCAGAAAAAATGCAAGGATTATGAATATGCAACTTGTTTCTATGTTTGACCATTTTAAAATGGGTGAACAGTAGCAAACATGCATATGGCATAATTTGAATTTGAATTTGAAGTTTGAATTTGCAATTCTTTTTCAATACACTTCAATTAAATGGAATTGTCAACACTCAGTACCATGTACATCATGTTTTCACAACTTATCATGTGATTTTGCATTGTACATTATGTTGATTGCAATGTTTGTGTTGTTTGCTCGAATAGAGGTGGAGCCGGAACCCGAGACCACCCCCTTCGTTGAAGACATCGTGTGTGAACCTCGTCAGCAAGGCAAGCAAACCCCATTGATCATGTCTATAAAAACTCAGTTCCCTCTCGTTCTCGCTTATGCATGTTTAGGAGTTCACCATGATACGTTCTACCGCTAGTTGAAACCATTCCTTTGCATAACCTATCATTTCTGCCACAGTATTAAGCTAACCTCAACCTAGCAGATCTAGGAATTTCTTACGATCATCATGTGGCCATTCATCCATGTTATGCTTATGCTATGCTTAGAGTTGTGGAAGCATTGGTCCATCTTGGGTGATGAATTGATGTTGGTGGCAGTCATGTTCATGTTACTTGTGATGAAAAGGGTGTGGTGAACTTGACTAAACAAGGTGAACGATGAGAGGCTGTGTAGGAGTACACAGTGGGTTGTCTCGTTGAACAATGCCCTAGGCCCCGAGTTCTTGTGTTGTGATCCAAGACAAAGAGTACTACCACATGTTGGGCAAACGGATCCGCGCTCAACCTACTAACTCACCCCAGTTCAAGTCCAGGAGTCACTAGTTCGGGCTTTCCATTTGGCATATGCATAGAAAAATAATGAATGAAAGTTTGCATCATTTAGATATGTGGGTGGACCTGTGAGACAGTAACACCATCTGCTAAGGTGGCGTCTCGGTCGCCTGCATCGTCTGAGTCCGTATCGTTGACCTGGACGGACTGTTGAGCGGTGAGCAACTCAGATGGTTGATTCCTGGATTAGAGTTGGCTGTGAGGTAAAATTTGTGGAAATTATCCACGCCGACACCCGCTTGAAGGGTGACGAGATCCAAGCGGTAACTGATAATTTCATGTGTATAGCAGTACACCCATGCAGGGTTAACAAAACTATTCAAATAGCCCCGTCCGCGGTAAGGGACTACTTGGAAAGTTGTGCTTGATTATTAGACAACTTGAATGGATACTCTAAAACTCGCAAGATAAGCTTGAGTGCTATGGCGTGCTTCCTCGTGGGGAAGTCGAGGAAGTATCCATACTGGTGTATTGGTTGGAGACTTGGTAGTGGACTCGTGTACGTTTCTTACCTCAATCTGGTACTCATAGTACAGGACTAGCCAAGTCAAAGCTGGCACTTCTACATGTTGAAACCCCACCTCCCTTTACCTTGAAACTTGATCATGAGTAGTGTAGTTCTGATGTAAGTCTTGCTGAGTACGACTTTGTACTCACGTTTGCTTATTCTATGTTTTAGATGAGAACCCGGACCCCGATGGAGTCACCGACCTGAAGATCGATGTTGACTAAGCTAGTATAGATCCAGACAGCAGTCTGGTCCCTCGTGGAAGGGCATGTTTGTTGAACAAGGCTTCTCTAAGCCATTTGTTAATCTTGTCTGTACCCAGACCTAATTTCCTTCTGTTGTATGATGTAATGTTGATCACAGACATGTGATCTTTGTATGCTCTATGTGTAAGTCAATAAAGATATACTTTGTAGAGTTCATGCAATGTGTACCTGCTTTTTACACTAGACATGTATGCTGCGTGTATGTTTATAACGTGCATGTCTTAGTGTGGGGTTCGATAGCTTAGTTGTGTTCTTGCCGGCGGTCTTTTATACACCAAGTGGCCCTTAGATGTGCGCAGCTTGGGGCTTCGCGATGCGATTGCTCGTGACTCTGTCACGTGGCAAACTTTGTTGTATGATTGAGCCCGCCCGAGACCCCGACTAAGTGATTGGGCTGGAGTCTGTTTATGTAAGTGTTATAATTCAATCGATAATATGGTTGAGGAGACTTGTCTATGAGTATGGGATTTCACCACCCATAATCATTTTAGACTTGTGAGCGGGCGATGAGGACCCATCTCAGTTGATCATCCGGCCTGGATGGGATGCCCCTCACGTTCGATGCTTTCCGAGAGTGTTCTGTGCTTGGCCTTGTCTGCTTAGAAAAGTGGGTACGAATCTCGGCTCTCCATATGATTGAGTTGTGACTAGAATTACATACGCGTATTATGGGTCCCGACAGACTTGGTATCAGAGCAGGGTTGTCTGTAGGATTATTCAACCCTTGGTCGAAGTCGAGTCTAGCATTCTATAGTTATATAGTTACTTGGGTATAAGGAAACAACGTAAGGCTTCTTTTTCTCCTTACCCTCATCGATCTGAGTTCTGAGTCACCCTCATCTTTTCTGCGGGAAGATAGGACTAGGCTCATCTATGTCTTACTAGAACATCTCGTTGATTGCTTCTTTGTAGCCGTAGGACTGTTGAGTTCGTCTAGAGTCATCGTGTTGTTGAGTTCCTTGGGGAAGTTCTGTCCAATCTCCTCAAGGTTGTTTCATTTTCCATCCCGGTGTAGCTGTTATGCTTCCCGATTTATTCTGTGTTTCTAGGAATCTTTGCCTTTGCATTACAATATTTTCCTCCTAGTCATGTCCTCTTATCTTTGATTCCATCGTAAAACCTGTTCTGATTGTTGATTTTTATCACACAACATGTCAGGTGGAACTCGTAGTGCTGTTCGTCGGAATCGAGACCGTGTTCGGAATCGAAATGATGATGAACCTCCACCACCACCTTCTGCGGCGGAAATCATGATGGAAGCTGAATGGAATCGACGTGATCAAACACGCCTTCTGGAGCTCATCAAGCAGAATACCGCTCGTCAGCGCAATGTGGTTGTCAGCATTCAGGATTTCATCCTCCTCAAGCCACCGGTATTCCGATGTCCTTCTGAGCCCCTTGAAGCTGATGACTGGCTCTATTCCATCGAGCGTAAGCTTGATACGGCACATGTTGCTCCCAATGATCGAGTTATATTCGCGGCATACTTTCTGGAAGGTGCTGCTGCTGAATGGTGGGAGAACTATGTTGCAATGCAGCCTGATGGCCACATAGTGACTTGGCAAGAGTTTCGTGATGCCTTTCGAGGGTACCACCTTCTAGATGAGTTAATGGAGCGCAAGAAGGAAGAGTTCTGCAATCTGACTCAAGGAGAGATATTCATTCATGAGTATGTGACGGAGTTCAACCGTCTTGATCATTATGCCCAAGATGAGATCACCACCGATGCCAGAAAGCAGGCAAGGTTCCGTAAAGGAATTATCCCTATCCTTCGCCATGATATTAACCTCCTTGAATTTGCCACCTTTGAGGATTTAGTCAACAGATCCTTCAGATCTGAGCATGGCCATGAAGTGTTCGAAGAGTCTCGCAAGCATGCTCGTAAGTTTTCTCCTTCTTCAAGTTCAGCCCCTTAGAAACGCCGAATATTGATTCCAACTAGTGCCATACCTCAAAACCTTCTTCAGAGGCCACCATCCAATATATGCCATCCACCTCAACACATTGTTCCTCCCAGGAATGATGGTGTGCAATCAAGTATTCCCGCTCCCAACAATTCAGGCAGGGTGTGTTTCAAGTGTGGTATGCCAGGCCATTACCTCCGTCAGTGCCCTCAGGTTTTGATGACACCACGTCATTCTCGACGCAAGCCTCCAAAGAAATCAACCACCAAAACCTTTCTAGCAAAGCTTTCAGCCACAAGTAGTGGATATGTGAACCAAATCTCAGTTGAGGAAACCATTTGATACTTCTGACGTCATCCTTGGTACACTCCCAGCCAATCATGTTCCCGCCTCCGTTCTTTTCGATCCAGGATCATCTCATTCATTCATGTCGGAGAGTTATGCACTTCGACATGAGTTTTCCTTTGAAGAAATATTTTCGCCAATGATCATTCAAACTCCTGGTTCCAAATGGCAAACTAATAGAGTAAGCCATGGCAATCAAATCGCAATTGATGGTTTAGTATTCCTTGCTTCTCTTATAGCCCTCAAGTCTTCAGACATCGATGTCATCCTAGGAATGGATTGGTTATCAAGACAGAATGTTGTCCTTGATTGTAAAGCCAAGTCAGTTAAACTCACCCATCCTTCAGGCCAGACAATTGACTACAAATCACCCAGCTCTAGAATCCAGATGCATACTTTTAATGTGCTTCCCCTTCCGGACCTTGAAGATATTCCGGTGGTTCGTGACTTCCCGGATGTCTTTCCTGAAGAGCTGCCGGGCATGCCACCCGAAAGATGTGTAGAATTCATAGTGGATCTTATACCAGGCACATCCCCAATTTCCAGATGCCCATATAGGATGGCCCCACATGAGTTAGCTGAGCTAAAAACCCAACTTGATGCTTCGTTGGCAAAAGGCTTCATCGGCCCTAGCTCATCGCCATGGGGTTTCCCCGTTCTGTTCGTAACGAAGAAAGATGGAATAGAAAGGATGTGCGTAGACTATTGCCCGCTAAATCTAGCGACGATAAAGAATAGGTACCCACTTCCCAGGATCAATGATCTTTATGATCAACTTGCTGGATCCTCTGTCTTCTCCAAGATGGATTTGAGATTAGGCTATCATCAAATCAAGATCCGAAACGAGGACATTACCAAGACGGCTTTCACTACTCGATATGGTCTTTACGAGTACACCGTCATGTCCTTCGGTTTAACCAATGCCCCCGCCACATTCTCGCGCTTGATGAATTCAATCTTCATGGAGTACCTAGATAAATTTGTTGTAGTTTATCTTGATGACATTCTCATCTACTCGAAGAACGAAGAAGAGCATGCAGAACATCTTAGGTTGGTATTGATGACACTTCGAGACCATCGCCTATATGCCAAGTTCTCTAAGTGAGAATTTTGGCTACCAGAAGTGACGTACTTAGGCCACGTGATTTCTGCGAAAGGTATTGCTGTCAATCCAGAGAGAGTTCAGGCCGTCCTTGACTGGACTCCACCTGAATCGGTTAAGCAAGTTAGGAGTTTTCTTGGCTTAGCAAGCTATTGTCGCCGCTTTGTTGAGAACTTCTCCAAAGTTGCAAAGCCTCTAACTGAACTCCTCAAGAAAGATAAGAAATTCCAATGGACCCCCAAGTGCGAGGAAAGTTTTCAAGAGCTAAAGAGAAGATTGACTTCTGCACCCATACTTGCACCTCCAGACACCAAAAAGGATTTTGAGATCTTTTGTGACGCTTCATGGCAAGGGTTAGGATGCATACTTATGCAAGATAGACATGTGGTAGCTTCTGCTTCATGCCAGTTGCGTCCACATGAATAGAACTATCCTACCCATGATCTTGAACTCGCTGCCGTAGTTCATGCCCTGACAACTTGGCGACATTACCTCCTTGGTAATCGTTGTGAGATCTATTCCGACCACCAAAGACTCAAATACATATTCACCCAGCCAGATCTTAACATCAGGAAAAGACGCTGGATTGAGTTGATAAAAGATTATGACTTAGGAATTTCTTACACCCCAGGAAAAGCCAATGTCATGGCTGATGCACTAAGTCGTAAGTCGTATTGTAACGACCTCATGTTACAACAGTGTCAACCACTTCTTCATGAGGAATTTCGAAAGCTCAATCTCGAGATTGTTCCTCATGGTTTCTTTCTACCCTGGTGGCGAAACCAACCCTTGAGCATAAAATCATAGCCGCCCAGAAACGTGATAGTGGTATTCGAGAGATCAAGAATAACATTGCTAGGGGAGTTGCTAAATGTTTCTCCATAAATGATCAAGGTGTCGTTCTCTTTGGCACTCGATTAGTTGTACCACGAAAACACAATCTTAGGAGGTTGATTCTTAAGGAAGCTCATGATACTCCCCTTTCGATTCATCCTGGTAGAACAAAGATGTACCAAGACCTACGCCAGAGATTTTGGTAGACTAGGATGAAGCGACAAATTGCTTAGTTCATTGCTGAATGTGATGTTTGTCGTCGCATTAAGGAAGCACACCAAAGACCTGCTGGTACTCTTCAACCATTGCCTATTCCCGAGTGGAAATGGGACAAAGTCGGTATGGATTTCATCACTGGCTTTCCAAAAACCCAGAAAGGAAATGATGCCATCTTCGTTGTCGTTGATAGGCTTTCCAAAGTTTCTCACTTCCTTCCAGTTCGCGAGTCTATAACTGCTAGTCAGTTAGCGGACTTGTATGTCTCTAGAATTGTGTCTCTTCATGGTGTTCCTTTGGAAATCAATTCTGATCATGGTAGCCTTTTCACCTCTAAATTTTGGGGAAGCTTTCAAAATGCTATGGGAACTCATCTCTCCTTTACTACAGCTTTCCATCCCCAGTCTAGCGGTCAAGTTGAAAGGGTTAACCAAATTCTTAAAGACATGCTCAGAGCTTGTGTTATATCTTTCGGAAAGAATTGGGAGAAGTCTCTTCCATTTGCCGAATTTTCTTATAACAATAGTTTTCAATCTAGTCTGAACATGGATCCTTTTGAACTCCTCTATGGACGACGATCTCGAACACCCCTAAACTGGTCAGAAACCGGTGAAAGACAATTCTTTGGACCGGATATGATCAAGGAAGCAGAAGAGAAAGTTCGCATTGTTCGTGATCGATTGAAAGCCGCCCAGTCTCGTCAGAAAAGCTACTATGATCGTCATCATAGGCAAGAAAGCTACAATCTGGATGAGAAGGCTTACCTTCGGGTTACTCCTCTGAAGGGAACCCAACGCTTCGGTATCAAAGGCAAGTTGGCCCCATGTTACATTGGACCTTTCAGCATTCTTGCTAAACGTAGAGAAGTTGCCTACCAACTTGAACTACCCCCGCACCTTTCCCGAGTACATGATGTATTCCATGTGTCACAACTCAGGCGTTGCTTCAAGGACCCTATCCGCGAAGTCGACCATGAAACGCTTGATCTCCAAGATGATCTTTCTTATCGAGAGTATCCTGTTCGCATTCTTGATTCCGCAGAGCGTGTCACTTGTCGTCAAAAGATCAAGTTTCTCAGAGTGCAATGGTCACACCACTCCGAGAAAGAAGCTACATGGGAAAGAGAAGACCGCCTCCGTGCCGAGTACCCCACCTTCATCTCGACGAGTTCTGAATCTCGGGACGAGATTCTTTTGAGTGGGGGCGAGTTGTCACAACCCAAGTCTAGGTATGTGCTAGGGTTCAAGTGCTCCTTTGCATCATGTGAAAATTTCAAAAGAAATTCAAAAATGGGGAAAAGAAAAGCCCTAGAGAATTTAATTCAAATGGTCAGACAAAAATTTCTTCCAAAAATTCCTCTGTTATTTTTGAAAAATCTTATAAATATGAATGATCACATATAAAGTGAAGTGGGTCCCACTGCATGCTATAAGACTTCTCAAAAATTCCAAACAAGGCTTGGAAATTAAATAATACCCCTATTTGATTTGAAATTCAATTTATTTGAATTTCAAAAATCTTCAAAACTTGGGAGTGGCTAGTTATATGCCATGTAAGTCCAAATTAAAATTTTGGGGATTTTATAAAATTCTATGGTATTTATTTTTACCACAGCAAAACAAATGTCAGAAGAAAACAGAAGAAAAATATAAAAAGGGAAAGCAGGCCCAGCTTACCAGGCCTGCAGCCCAACTTAACCAGGCTGGCCCAGCCCACCCCCTCCTCTTGTCGTCTACCTCCCACGACGGCAAGTAGCTCGGTGGATGGCATGCACGCCGTCGCCGTGGCCGCCGAGGCCACGCAGCTGCCTCCCCGTCGTCATACGCGTGCCCAGGAGCCTCCCCTGGCCATCCCCATCCCTTTCCCCCTCCCCACGGTCACCTTCCTCCTCTCCCTCATCGGAATTTCTCCGCACCCGAGACCTCACCGGAGCACGCCGTTGTGGACTTCGCGGCCACCGTGCGCAACTGCCCCAACGACCATGTCCAGTGGCCTCACCGCGTTCTTCTTCCTCGACTCGCAGCGGATCAAGAACCCGGGTGGCCTGTAGATGACACCATCACCGCCGTCCGCAGTGGAGCCCATCGACGATTGCGCCGCCGTACTGCTTCCCCCAACTCCGCCGTCCTCACCATTCGCTCCAGGGTGAGCCGCCGCCTCAAACCCCTCTCTCCGCGCTCCTCCCCATGGCCTCTGTCGCCATTTCCACCTGGCCATGCTACGGCCACCGCCTGAGCACGTCGCCGGCGAGGCTCCGGCGACCCCTAGGCCTCCCTGTGGGTGCAGGATGATGCGGGCGTGCATGAGCGTCCTGTTGGTGACCGCGGCGTGCCATTTGGTGGCCGGGATCATCGTCCCCGCGAGCGCCGCCGTGCACTTGTATGGCCGGCGACAAGCCACCGGCGTGCCACCGTGGCACGGGTTAGCTTAAGCTAATCCCCCACCCCTAACCTCACTGACAGTGGGCCCTACCACTAAGCTAACCCCTCTGTTAGTTTAAAACTAACAGGGATAATACCGCTCCCACTGACAGGGCTGGCCCACTGGCCAGAGCCCCCATGACGTCAGCCATGCGTCATGCTGATGCAGTAATTCCATTTATGAATTAAAATAATTCAGAAAATGGCAGAAAAAGGAATAAACTTTAGAAATTCATAGAAAAATCATATTAACTCCAAATTAAACATATAATATATGAAAAATTATCATAAAAATGCAAGGATTATGAATAAGAAACTTGTTTCTATGTTTGACCATTTTAAAATGGGTGAAAAGTAGCAAATATGCATATGGGATAATTTGAAGTTTGAATTTGAAGTTTGAATTTGCAATTCTTTTGCAATACACTTCAATTAAATGGAATTGTCAACACATCAGTACCATGTACATCATGTTTTCACAACTTATCATGTGATTGTGCATTGTACATTATATTGATTGCAATGTTTGTGTTGTTTGCTCGAATAGAGGTGGAGCCGGAACCCGAGACCACCCCCTTCGTTGAAGACACCGTGTGTGAACCTCGTGAGCAAGGCAAGCAAACCCCATTGATCATGTCTATAAAAACCAAGTTCCCTCTCGTTCTCGCTTATGCATGTTTAGGAGTTCACCATGATACGTTCTACAGCTAGTTGAAGCCATTCCTTTGCATGACCTATCATATCTTCCACAGTATTAAGGCTAACCTCAACCTAGCAGATCTAGGAATTGCTTGTGATCATCATGTGTCCATTCATCCATGTTATGCTTATGCTATGCTTAGAGTTGTGGAAGCATAGGTCCATCTTGGGTGATGAATTGATGTTGGTGGCAGTCATGTTCATGTTACTTGTGTTGAAAAGGGCATGGTGAACTTGACTAAACAAGGTGAACGATGAGAGGCTGTGTAGGAGTACACAGTGGGTTGTCTCGTTGAACACTGCCCTAGGCCCCGAGTTCTTGTGTTGTGATCCAACAC
Organism: Bromus sterilis; assembly: GCA_950022295.1. NCBI lineage: Eukaryota > Viridiplantae > Streptophyta > Magnoliopsida > Poales > Poaceae > Bromus > Bromus sterilis. The sequence continues at coordinate 397,379,852 of OX465596.1, forward strand.
AAAGAGTACTACCACATGTTGGGCAAACGGATCCCCGCTCAACCTACTAACTCACCCCAGTTCAAGTCTAGGAGTCACTAGTTCGGGCTTTCCATTTGGCATATGCATAGAAAAATAATGAATGAAGGTTTGCATCATTTAGATATGTGGGTGGACCTGTGAGACAGTAAAACCATCTGCTAAGGTGGCGTCTCAGTCGCCTGCATCGTCTGAGTCCGTATCGTTGACCCGGCCGGACTCTTGAGCGGTGAGAAACTCAGATGGTTGATTCCTGGATTAGAGTTGGCTGTGAGGTAAAAGTTGTGGAAATTATCCACGCCGACACCCGCTTGAAGGGTGACGAGATCCCGGCGGTAAATGATAGTTTCATGTGTGTAGCAGTACACCCCTGCAGGGTTAACAAAACTATTCGAATACCCGCGTCCGCGGTAAGGGACTACTTGGAAAGTTGTGCTTGATTATTAGACAACTTGAATGGATACTCTAAAACTCGCAAGATAAGCGAGAGTGCTATGGTGTGCTTCCTCGTGGGGAAGTCGAGGAAGTATCCATAGGGGTGTATTGGTTGGAGACTTGGTAGTGGACTCGTGTACGTTTCTTACCTCAAGTCTGGTACTCGTAGTACAGGACTAGGCAAGTCAAAGCTGGCACTTCTGCATGTTGAAACCCCACCTCCCTTTACCTTGAAACTTGATCATGAGTAGTGTAGTTCTGATGTAAGTCTTGCTGAGTACGACTTTGTACTCACGTTTGCTTATTCTATGTTTTAGATGAGAACCCGGACCCCGATGAAGTCACCGACCTGAAGCTCGACGTTGACTAAGCTACTATAGTTCCAGACAGCAGTCTGGTCCCTCGTGGAAGGGCATGTTTGTTGAACAAGGCTTCTCTAAGCCATTTGTTAATCTTGTCTGTACTCGGACCTAATTTTCTTCCGTTGTATGATGTAATGTTGATCACAGACATGTGATCTTTGTATGCTCTATGTGTAAGTCAATAAAGATATACTTTGTAGAGTTCATGCAATGTGTACCTGCTGTTTACACTAGACATGTATGCTGCGTGTATGTTTATAACGTGCATGTCTTAGTGTGCGGTTCGATAGCTTAGTTGTGTTCTTGCCGACGGTCTTTTATACACCAAGTGGCCCTTAGATGTGCGCAGCTTGGGGCATCGCGATGCGATTTCTCGTGACTCTGTCACGTGGCACACTTTGTTGTATGATTGAGCCCGCCCGAGACCCCGACTAAGTGATCGGGCTGGAGTCTGTTTATGTAAGTGTTATAATTCAATCGATAATATGGTTGAGGCGACTTGTCTATGAGTATGGGATTTCACCACCCATAATCATTTAGACTTGTGAGCGGGCGATGATGACCCATCTCAGTTGATCATCCGGCCTGGATGGGATGCCCCTCACGTTCGATGCTTTCCGAGAGTGTTCTGTGCTTGGCTTTGTCTGCTTAGACAAGTGGGCACGAATCTCGGCTCTCCATATGATGGAGTTGTGACTGGAATTACATACGCATATTCCGGGTCCCGAAAACACCCCACATCTGTGGTGGTTATTGCTCCCCCTATTGAAATTGTGCCTTATAAAATATCAGCTGGTATTATTGATTTTGTTTTGGCTATCGTTATGCAGTAGACAGACATCCCAGTGAACACTTGCTATATTTGTCACAACTATGTTCAGTATTTAAGCTTGCAGGTGTATCAATGGAGTTTTTCATGAGGAAACTGTTCTCCGTATCGCTTATAGATAAAGCTTCAGATTGGTATAAGCTTCTCGATAACTCTCATTTGCTTGATTGGCAAAAGCTTATGCCTCTCTTTTATACCAAGTTTTATCCTCTTCATGAAATTCATCGAGACAGAAACTATATCTATAACTTTAGGTCTCGTGAAGGAGAAAGCATCGCTCAAGCTTGGGGGAGATTGAAATCCCTAATGCTCAAATGTCCTATTCATGAGCTCCCCAAGAAAACTATACTTACAAATTTTTATGCTAGACTTTCTCGTCAGGATAAGGAGATGTTGGATGCCTCCTCTAGTGGGGTATTTCAGACGAAAAGCGTTGAAGAAAGGTGGGATCTCCTTGAAAGGATCCAGAAGAATACCGAAGATTGGGAAATAGATAAAGGTATTGAACCCACTATAAATTATGAGCATGATTATATAGAGAGCTATGTGAAAACTGATTATTTTAATACCTTTTGCTCTAAGATTGGTCTTGATCCCCATCTAATGATTGATTTTTTTAAGGACTTTGCCTCTCATATTGACTCTTCTAAGAAGAAGAAGGATCAGCATCATAAACCCTTCAAATAATTATCTATTGATATTCATGTTGCTGACCCTATTTTGCCTGCAGTTATATATGAAAACCCCCGTTTTCCCCGCAAGGATAAGGGAGCACTCTTTTGTGACAGGTATAATAAATAAAAGTGAGAGAAGAATTGATGAGCCTGAGGACCAGGTCAACGTCGATCCTCAAGTTGCACTGGTTAAGGATCTTGTTACTAATGATGCATTAGATTCCAATATAAATTTTTGTGATGTTTCCACTAACCTTGTCACAGCCAAGAATAGAGGCCCAATTTCAGGTACTCCAGTAGTATCTGTTAAAATAGGAGATCACAATTATTATGGGCTATGCGATTTGGGATCGAGTGGTAGTTCTATCCCGTATTCGCTTTATCAAGAGATCATAGGTGAGATTTCACCCTGTGAACTTCAAGAAGTTGATGTTACTATTCATCTTGCAAACAGAGCAACTATCTCTCCTATCTGAATTGTGAGAGACGTTGAAGTCTTATGCGGAAAGGTAAAATATCCTACCGACTTTCTAGTACTTGGTTCAGTAAGGGATAACTTTTGTCCTATTATTTTCGGTAGACCTTTTCTCAGAACATGTGGAGCTATAATAGATTGCAAGAAAGGTAAGGTTTCTGTTGAATTCAATGGTGAGCCTTATGAATTTAATTTTTCTAAGTTCTCTAAGAAGCCTCGTGGCACTAATATGCCCAGTAATGATAAGATTATTGAAGATATTGATTCCATTGCTATTCCTCCTAATGATCCTTTGCAGCAATATATGGAGGACCACGATAATGATTTGCATATGCAGGAGAGAAATGAGCTGGAGAAATATTCTTAAAGAAACCTGCTATCATAAAGCACAACCTTCCAGTTGAGCCTTTCGGAATTTTATCGAAACCAAAAGAAGACCCAGTGTTTGATCTTAAACCTCTTCCTGATACGCTCAAATATGCTTATTTAGATGAAAAGAAAGTATACCCTGTTATTATCAACTCTAACCTTTCAGGGTATGAAGAAGAGCAACTATTGGAAGTACTTCGCAAACATCGAGGTGCAATTGGCTATACCCTTGATGACCTTAAGAGGATTAGTCCATCTATTTGTCAACATACCATCAACCTTGAGCCTGATGCTAAAACAGTTGTTGATCATCAACGACGGTTGAATCCGAAGATGACGGATGTTGGAAGGACTGAGATTCTCAAGCTTCTAGCCGCAGGTATTATCTACCCTATAGCTGATAGTAAGTGGGTAAGCCCGGTTCATTGTGTTCCAAAGAAAGGAGGAACAAATGTGGTTCCTAATGATAAGAATGAACTAATACCTCAGAGAATTATTATTGGATATAGAATGTATATTGATTACAAGAAGCTGAACAAGGCAACCAGGAAGGACCACTACCCGTTGCCGTTCATCGACCAAATGCTTGAAAGGTTATCCAAAAATACTCACTTTTGTTATCTAGATGGCTATTCTGGCTTCTCTCAAATTCATGTTAACACTGCTGATCAAGAGAAAACCACTTTTACTTGTCCCTATGGTACTTATGCTTACAAACATATGCCTTTTGGTTTATGTAATGATCCTGCTACTTTTCAAAGGTGTATGTCTGCTATCTTTCATGGTTTTTGTGAAGAAATTGTGGAGGTATTCATGGACGATTTCTCCGTCTATGGAACCTCTTTTGTCCATTGTCTCCACAACCTTAATAAATTTTTGCAGAAATGTGAGGAGACAAATCTGGTACTTAACTGGGAGAAGTGCCACTTTATGGTCAACGAGGGAATTGTTCTTGGCCACAAGATTTTCGAGAAGGGAATTGAGGTGGACAGGGCCAAGATCGAATCAATTGAAAGGATGCCCTATCCAAGTGACATCAAAGGTATTCGTAGTTTTCTCGGTCATGCTGGTTTCTATAGAAGATTTATTAAAGACTTTTTTAAGACTTCAAGACCCCTAACTAATCTTCTCCAGAAGGATGTTCCTTTTGTTATTGATGAAGATTGTAAGGAAGCCTTCGAAGTTCTTAAGAAAGCTTTAATAACCGCTCCTATAGTACAACCACCAGACTGGAATTTACCTTTTGAAATTATGTGTGATGCTAGTGATTTTGCTGTTGGAGCTATTTTAGGGCAAAGGGTTGATAAGAAATTCAATGTTATATATTATGCTATTAAAACCCTTGATAGTGCTCAAAAGAACTATGCTACTACTGAGAAATAATTCTTAGCAGTAGTGTTTGCTTGTGATAAGTTTAGGCAGTATATTGTTGATTCTAAGATTATTATTCATACTGACCATGCTGCCATTAAGTATCTTATGGAGAAGATGTTGGATATGTGCCCTAGAGACAAATTAATAAAGATATTTTTCACATATCCGTTTTGTTCATAATACGTTTTATACTGTGTTATAACCGTATTACTTGGAAATACTAATACAGGTGTAGTATAAAACATGGTCCGTAGTTTAACTCGGGTAAACTATCTCATTGGGCAATTGATTGATCAAGCTTTCCTGATCATGGCGAAACTTAAGTCCATTGACAATGAGGTCATATCGTTGAGGGGTATGATGTGATGGACGTACACCCACCTAAAGTATTGCAATGTGATCGAGTCACATAGTTCAGCGTTGCTATGACTTTGTAACATATGGCTTAGTCCTTGGACCGTAATGATCATACGTAATTGTCATCTATGAGGAGACTTTGATTTGTATCCCACCGCCTGACTGAAATATGCTGGCTATAACGGTGCACTTTGGGTATTACGAAATAGATGGTTGATGAGTATGTTAATAGATCAGAGCGGGATTTGTCAGTCCTTGTGACAGGACAGGTACTCTGGGCCCACTCGGTGATATTGCATCAACACCTTGCAAAGACGTGACTAGGTCACAAGAGATGCAATGATCATGGACGAGAGAAGTTGTTTGTTTTGAACAAGATGTGAACACGGTATGTAGGATACCTACGATCAAACCTCGGACAAACAAAGTACCGCAGCACAAAGGGATTACGTCGTATCGTTAACGGTTTCCAAAAGCGATCAAAGTTCATTCGATGGAAGCGCAGGGGCTGACAAGGATTGTAACCAGGCCCAACTGACTAGTCATTGGTCAATGAGAAGAGTCTCGACCATGTCTGCTGTTTCCCGGACCGTTAGGGTGTTACACTTAAGGGCAATCGATGCATAGGACAGTTACGCGATCAATCGGTGAAATAGGAGGAATCACCGGAATAGTTCCGGAGGAGGACGGAATGGTTTCCGGACATTTTGAATAGTTCAAAATAAAGTTTAATTGTTATAATAATGTTTTATTATTTAATTATCTGAATTAAATATTTAAAACATATTAAATAAATTAAAAATGTGAAAAGGCTAAATGGGCCCATGGGGCCCATTAAGGGAGGAGGGGGTCTCCCCCATTGGGCTTGGCGCCAAGGGTGGGGCCCACCACCCCCTTGGCCGGCGCACTCCCCCCCCCTTGGGAGTTTAGTCCCACATGGGGGAGGGGAGGAGGATGGCACCCCCCGTTGGCCTATATAAGGAGGGGTAGACCCCCCCTTTTTCCAACACACCAATATCTCCTTCTTCCTCCTTCTCCTTCCCGGAAGTGGACTCCCCTTGTTTGGAGTCTGCACCTGGATTGGAGTTCTCCACCATAAGGCAGGCCGTCGTTCTGCTGGAGTCGGGATCCGTAGCCGTGTTTCTTCCGCTACTCGCCTGGTTCGGGGCCCGGGAGGAACATCGATTGTACCGTACGTGTATAATCTCTTTGAGGCACTACACCTGTGGTGCTACTTCGTCGCTGGAGGTTTACCGGGAGTCATCCTCGCCGGTGGTGGTCTTCTACACGACAGGGAGTTCGTAGTTCCGAGTCTACGCCAGCCACGTTCGCAAGAACGTTTCCCTCTTTCGGTCTTCAAAGGTATGAACACCGATTCCCTCCGTTACTTTACATCTCCATAGCATAGATCTTGGGTTCGGGTACCGTAGGTATGAAAATTTTGTGTTTTCTGCCCCGTATCCCAACAGTGGTATCATGAGCTAGCTATGCGTAGATGTATTGTACGGGTAGAACACATCTAGGATGTGGGCATCGAATCTTCATTCGTTACCCTCCCACGTGTACTCATTTAGCGTTGCGGCAATGTTTGATGAAGAGGCCCCCGACCGACCTTACGCGTTTACGCGAGACTGGTTCCACGCTTGACATATGGCTTGTACCATATAAAGTGGCTGGGGGGTGTCTGTCTCTCTGCATTAGCGATGCGAAGATGTTTGCAACGGAGGGCCCCGACAGGGGTGTAATAGAGACGGATGGGAGACGGTGTTGTGGCATGTTTTTCGGAGGATAGAAACGGTTCTCTCTCTCGAAACCCCTAGCAGCCACGTAAAACTTGCACAAGCTAAAGTAGAAAGGCGTTTAACTTTGCTTTGCATGAAGGGGGATCATAAGTTGTATGATTTACAGTTTTACTTTCTGTTTTATGCTAGTATGCTAGATATATCGACGGTAGAACGAAACAGGACCATCTCTCACAATACCAACATTGTGTTCTCCCTTGGTGGGCACTTCCTGGAAGGTTCTCCCATATGGCTTGATGCTCCATACATACCGGAGTTGTCCTACATATTCAACGAAGTTCGCATGAGGTTGGGTTCGGCAAGCCTGGCATATGCAGATATGGCCTTGCTGAACAGCTAACATCAAGGTTCGATTGACAGGCTTGACGTATGTAGATGCGGGCCTGGAACACAGGAGACCGAAAGGTCGAGCACGAGTCACATGCCTGCTGTGATTGGCTTAGAGGCCTACCTGGTTCGCATACTGATGGTCGTGATGATCGGGGGAGGTATGGGGGCTGGGATTGTGTAATCACTTATTTAAATTGATAGGTGTTTATCTAAGTGGGAACTTTCTAGAATTTTGAGATTAAATTGAAACTCCACATTATGAACAAAAGTCTAAATATGTATCCTTGTGAATCAACCTTGTAGATGGCAGCACCTCGCCCCTCGTTCAACTTAGGATCATTCCTAGAGAAAGATAAGCTAAAAACAGATGGGACAAACTTCACCAACTGGTTCCGCACCCTGAGGATTCTCCTCGTTCCCCTCAAGATGGCATACGTACTAGAGGGCGCGTTAGGTGACGCACCAGCAGATGATGCCAATCAGGACGAGAAGAATGTCTATCTCTCCAGGACTGATGATTACAACCTTGTACAGAGTGGCATGCTCTACTCCATGGAGGCTGAGCTGCAGAAACACTTTGAGAGGATGGGTGCATATGAGATTATCACCGACCTCAAGGCGGTCTTCGCACCTCAAGCCAGGTCTGAACGGTACGAGGCTTCTGAAGCCTTCTTCTTAGCAAAGATGGACAAGCACGGCAGTGTGAGTGAGCACATAGTCAAAATGTCTGGCTACGTTCAGCGCTTGAATGCTCTGGAATGCCAGATTCCAGATGAACTTGCTGTTGATAGGGTGTTGCAGTCGCTTCCCCCTAGCTACAAAGGCTTTGTGCTGAACTACAACATGCAGGGGATGACCAAAACCCCTTCTGAGTTGTTCGCCATGCTGAAGAGCGCCGAGGTTGAGATCAAGAAGGAGCACGCCGTCTTCATGGTCAACAAGACCACTGACTTCAAGAAGTCAAGCAGGCGGGAGAAGGCCAAGAGAGGTGGCCCCAAGAGGGATGGCAAGTCAGTTGCCGCTCCACCCAAGGCACCCAAGCCTAAACCCGGAGTGGAGTGCTTCTACTGCAAGGGTGAAGGTCACTGGAAACGCAACTGCCCCAAGTACCTAAAGGACAAGAAGGCTGGCAAGGTCGCCAAGAGAGACGAAGGTCTATTTGATATACATATTGTTGATCTTCTCTTGACAAGCGCCGGGAACACATCCTGGATACTTGATACAGGATCTGTCGCTCATATGTCTAATTCCATTCAGGGACTAAGGAATAGGAGACGCTTTCTCAAGGATGAAGTGACGATGCACGTGGGGAATGGCTGTCAAATTGAAGTCTTGGCGGTCGGCATGAAGCATCTTAGTCTCCCTTCGGGATTGGTTTTAGTTCTGAATAATTTCTACTATGTACCCGCGTTGAGTGTGAACATCGTTAGTGGCTCTTTCTTGAAGCGAGACCGCTATTCTTTTAAGTCTGATACAATTGGTTGTTCGATTTATAAGGATGAAATGTTTTATGTTCACGCACCGGAGTTGCATGGTTTATTCGTACTTGATCTCGACGGTGACGTGTGTCACATTAACAATATTGAGGCCAAAAGATTGAAGAATGATGAAGATCACATGAAGATGTGGCATTGCCAACTTGGTCATATTGGTATAAAGCGCATGGAGAAGCTCCATAAGGATGGACTTCTTGAGTCATTGGATTTTGGATCCCTTGATACATGTGAACCATGCCTCATGGGCAAAATGACAAGGACTCCATTCAATGGGATAATTGAGCGTGCGGATGACTTATTGGGGATCATACACACGGATGTATGTGGACCCATGAACGTCCCCACTCGCAATGGTCTTCGTTACTTCGTGACCTTTACTGATGACTTGAGTAGATATGGGTATATTTACTTGATGAAGCACAAGTCTGAAACCTTTGAAAAGTTCAAGGAATTTCAGAATGAGTTCGAAAATCAACTCGGAAAGAACATCAAGCACCTTCGATCGGATCGAGGTGGCGAGTATTTGAGTCACGAGTTTGGCAATCATCTGAAGTCTTGTGGCATAGTACCACAGCTTACGCCGGCAGGCACACCTCAGAGAAACGGTGTGGCTGAGCGACGTAATCGAACCCTATTGGATAGCGTACGATCGATGATGTATCATACTGATTTGCCTGTGTCATTCTGGGTGTATGCATTAGAAACTGCCGCTCATATTCTTAATAGGGAACCATCCAAATCCGTAAAGACAACACCATTTGAAGAATGGCATGGCACGAAACCTAAGTTGTCTCACCTGAAGATTTGGGGTTGTGAGGCTTATGTTGGGAAACTACAGCCTGACAAACTTGAATCCAAGGCGGATAAGTGCATCTTTGTGGGCTATCAGAAGGAAACTTGTGGATACACCTTCTACAACAAGTCGGACAGCAAAACGTTTGTTGCCAAGACGGGACACTTTCTTGAGAAGGAGTTTCTCGCGAAAGAGTTGAGTGGGAGGAAAATAGACCTCGATGAAGTGACTGACCAATCACTCCAATTGGAAGAAACGGCTACGGAAATTGTTCTGGAACCATCTTCCACAGTGGGAGCTGAAGAGAATGGCCAGAACGACATTCATAACGATCATGAAATTGATGATGATCATGATGAGAATGAAGAGGAACCTTTTATGCCCCATAGGTCATCAAGAGTCCGTCAACCTACTGAGTTTCACGGACAGCTTGTGAATGCAATCTCGGCTGATGAGTCGGATGAACCTACAAGTTACAAAGAAGCAATGGAGGGACCCGAGTCCGAGAAATGGCTTGAAGCCATGAAATCTGAAATAGACTCCATGTAGACCAACAAAGTATGGACTTTGGTGGATATTCCCGAGGACCGCAAGGCCGTCGAGAATAAATGGATTTTCAAGAAAAAGACTGGCGCAAACGGAAACGTATCTGTCTACAAAGCTCGACTTGTCGCGAAGGGGTTCTGACAAATTCAAGGAGTTTACTACGAGGAGACGTTCTCTCCTGTAGCGATGATAAAGTCTATTCGGATCCTACTAGCAATAGCTGCATATCATGATTACGAGATATGGCAGATGGATGTGAAAACTGCATTCCTAAATGGCAACATTGAGGAAGAGTTGTATATGATGCAACCAGAGGGGTTTGTCGATCCAAGGAACGCTGGTAAGGTGTGCAAGCTTCAACGGTCCATCTATGGGTTGAAGCAGGCATCTCGGAGCTGGAATCTTCAATTTGATGAGGTCATTAAAGCTTTTGTATTTGTCCAAAACGTCGAAGAGTTCTGCTTCTATAAGAAACTGAGTGGGAGCTCTGTAGCATTCCTTGTGTTATATGTAGATGACATATTACTAATAGGGAACGATAAGAAATTCTTAGAGGAAGTGAAGGAATATCTGAATGGACAATTTTCCATGAAGGACCTAGGTGAAGCTGCGTACATATTGGGGATTAAGAACTATAGAGATAGACCTAATCGACGGTTGGCCTTGAGTCAGAGCACTTATATTGACAAGATATTGAAAAAGGTTAAGTATGGGTAACTCCAAGAGAGGCCTCTTGCCAGTTATAAAAGGTGTCAAATTAAGCGTGACTCAATGCCCAACCACAACAAAAGAGAATGAGGAGATGTCCTCAAAGCCCTATGCCTCAGCCATAGGTTCTCTCATGTATGCTATGTTATGTACCAGACCGGATTTAGCGCTGGCCATTAGTATGACTAATCGCTACCAGAGTAACCCGGGAATGGCTCACTGGACAGCAGTAAAGAACATCCTTAAGTACTTGAGAAGAACCAAGGATCTCTTTCTCGTTTATGGAGGAGTTGATGAGGAGCTCACTGTAAAGGGTTACGTTGAAGCAAGCCTCGGCTCAGATCTAGATGACTCGAAATCCCAGACGGGATATGTTTTCATGTTGAACGGTGGCGCAATTAGCTGGAGGAGCGGAAAACAGTCAGTCATCGCCCAATCTACAATGGAGTCAGAGTATATCGCCGCTTGCGAAGCGTCAAATGAGGCGCTGTGGCTGAAGAAGTTCGTGATCGAGCTTGGCATCTTTCCCAGCTGCACTGACCCCGTGGGAATCTTCTGCGACAACACGGGTGGCATTGCTAACGCGAAGGATCCAAGAACTCACTCTACATCCAAGCACATCCTCCGAAAGTTCCATGTGACGCGAGACTACGTCAGGGATGGACACACTAGGATTCACAAGATACATACGGATCTGAACGCAGGAGACCCGATGACTAAACCTCTTCCACAGGGAAAGTTTGAAGAACACCGAGAGACCATTGGTGTTAGATACATACCTGATGTAAACTAGTGTAATTTGTACTCTAGTGCAAGTGGGAGACTGTTGTATATGTGCCCTAGAGACAAATTAATAAAGATATTTGTCACATATCCGTTTTGTTCATAATACGTTTTATACTATGCTATAACTGTATTACTTGGAAATACTAATACAGGTGTAGTATAAAAGATGGTCCGTAGTTTAACTCGGGTAAACTATCTCATTGGGAAATTGATTGATCAAGCTTTCCTGATCATGGCGACACTTAAGTCCATTGACAATGAGGTCATATCGTTAAGGGGAATGATATGATGGACGTACACCCACCTAAAGTATTGCAATGTGATCGAGTCACATAGTTCAGCGTTGCTATGACTTTGTAACATATGGCTTAGTCCTTAGACCGTAATGATCATACGTAATTGTCATCTATGAGGAGACTTTGATTTGTATCCCACCGCCTGACTGAAATATGCTGGCTATAACGGTGCACTTTGGGTATTCCGAAATAGATGGTTGATGAGTATGTTAATAGATCAGAGCGGGATTTGTCAGTCCTTGTGACAGGACAGGTACTCTGGGCCCACTCGGTGATATTGCATCAACACCTTGCAAAGACGTGACTAGGTCACAAGAGATGCAATGATCATGGACGAGAGAAGTTGTTTGTTTTGAACAAGATGTGAACACGGTATGTAGGATACCGACGATCAAACCTCGGACAAACAAAGTACCGCAACACAAAGGGATTACGTCGTATCGTTAATGGTTTCCAAAAGCGATCGAAGTTCATTCGATGGAAGCGCAGGGGCTGTCAAGAAATGTAACCAGGTCCAACTGACTAGTCATTGGTCCATGAGAAGAGTCTCGACCATGTCTGTTGTTTCCCGGACCGTTAGGGTGTTACACTTAAGGGCAATCGATGCATAGGACAGTTACGGGATCAATCGGTGAAATAGGAGGAATCACCAGAATAGTTCCGGAGGAGGACGGAATGGTTTCCGGACATTTTGAATAGTTCAAAATAAAGTTTAATTGTTTTAATAATGTTTTATTATTTAATTATCTAAATTAAATATTTAAAACATATTAAATAAATTAAAAAATGGGAAAAGGCTAAATAGGCCCATGGGGCCCATTAAGGGAGGAGGGGGTCTCCCCCCTTGGGCTTGGCGCCAAGGGTGGGGCCCACCACCCCCTTGGCCGGCGCACTCCCCCCCCCTTGGGAGTTTAGTCCCACATGGGGGAGGGGAGGAGGATGGCACCCCCCCTTGGCCTATATAAGGAGGGGTAGACCCCCCTTTTTCCAACACACCAATATCTCCTTCTTCCTCCTTCTCCTTCCCGGAAGTGGACTCCCCTTGTTTGGAGTCTGCACCTGGATTGGAGTTCTCCACCATAAGGCAGGCCGTCGTTCTGCTGGAGTCGGGATCCGTAGCCGTGTTTCTTCCGCTGCTCGCCTGGTTCGGGGCCCGGGAGGAACATCGATTGTACCGTACGTGTATAATCTCTTCGAGGCACTACACCTGTGGTGCTACTTCGTCGCTGGAGGTTTACCGGGAGTCATCCTCACTGGTGGTGGTCTTCTACACGACAGGGAGTTCGTAGTTTCGAGTCTACGCCAGCCGCGTTCGCAAGAACGTTTCCCTCTTTCGGTCTTCAAAGGTATGAACACCGATTCCCTCCGTTACTTTACATCGCCATAGCATAGATCTTGGGTTCGGGTACCGTAGGTATGAAAAATTTGTGTTTTCTTCCCCGTATCCCAACAGAAGAAGGATGCCAAACCCAGACTCATTCGATGGGTACTCCTTCTTCAAGAATTTGATTTGCATATTGTCGATAGGAAAGGAGAAGACAATCTAGTGGCGGACAATCTTTCAAGGATGGAAGATATACCACATGATCCCATTCCAGTCAACGACAGTTTTCCAGATGAACAACTAGCTGTTGTAAAAGTACAATCTCTCTCCGATCCTTGGTTTTCAGATTATGCTAACTTTATCATTGCAAAGTTCTTGCCTCCAGGTTTAACATTTCAGCAAAGGAAAAAGTTCTTCCACGATTTGAGGCATTACTTTTGGGATGACCCACATCTTTTCAAAGAAGGTCCAGATGGGATCGTGAGGAGATGCATACCGAAACACGAGCAGAAGGACATTCTCAAACAATGTCACGATAGTCCATATGGAGTACATCATGCTGGTGAGAGGACCGCACATAAGGTTCTTCAATCAGGTTTTTATTGGCCTACTCTCTTTAAGGATGAGAGAAATTATGTCTTATCCTGTGATAAGTGTCAGAGAGTTGGTAATATTATTAGAAGGAATGAGATGCCTATGAATTACTCTCCAATGATTGAGCCTTTTTATTGCTGTGGTTTTGATTTTATGGGTCCTTTTCCTCCCTCTCACAAGTACACTCACATTTTAGTTGTTGTTGATTATGTAACCAAGTGGGTAGAGGCAATCCCCACTGAAAGTACTGATCACAAGACATCTTTGAAAATGCTCAAGGATGTAATTTTTCCTAGGTTTGAAATACCCAGGTACCTCATGACTGATGGGGGTTCACACTTTACGCATGGAGCTTTTAGAAAAGCTTTAGCCAAGTACGATGTCAATCATAGAATTACTTCACCGTACCACCCTCAACCTAGTGGGCAAGTTGAGCTCACCAATAGAGAGATCAAGTTGATCTTACAGAAGACAGTCAATAGAAATAGAAAAGATTGGTCAAATAAGTTAGGAGATGCTTTGTGGGCGTATAGAACTGCTTAAAAAAAACCCATGGGCATGTCTCCCTATAAGATGGTCTATGGCAAGGCTTGCCATTTTCCGTTAGAACTAGAACACAAAGCTTTCTGGGCTATTAGAGAGCTTAATGTTGACCCGAAATTGGCTGGTGAAAAGCGTCTCATGAACTTGACTTCTCTAGATGAGTGGAGAAGTGAAGCTTACGAGAGCACTAAAATGTTCAAGGAAAAGGTAAAGAAGTGGCACGATAGGAGGATTTTGAAACGTGAATTTAATGTTGGTGATAAAGTTTTGTTGTTTAGATACAGTTTCAGGTTTTCTCCAGGTAAACTACTTTCCATATGGGAAGGGCCATTTCATATTGAGGAAGTCTACCGCTCGGGTGCAATCAGGATTAACAATTTCGAAGGCACCAAACCTCAAGTTGTGAATGGGCAAAGACTTAAGCATTACATAGCAGGAGACCCTGTCTATATTGATGTGGGGTATACACAAAAACTCATGAAGAACATGTTGCAGCCCTGTTTCAGACACCAGCAGAAGCAGAATAAGTAAAGGTATGTATTACGGTAAGGAAACATTGCGAACCGCCATAAAAATTCCGTATTATGAGTTTTTGTAAAATTAGGAAATTTTGAGGCCGAAGTGGAGACGGAGACCAGCTCCAGGGGGCCCAGGCGCCCCCCTGGCGCGGCCTACCCCCTGGCCGCGCCGGGAGGCCACCTGGACACCCAAGAGTCCGTCTCCAACCCCGCTTTGGCTCGTTACCTTCCTTTCTGTGCAGAATTTTTTTCTATATATTTGCCTGGATTGTTCCGTTAACGTATCTCGCGATTTCTTGTGTTTTCTTTTCGACCTGGTTCTGCCAGAAAATCTTTCAGCTAGACCTAGGTGCCATGGCTTCCCCAAGTTCCCCCAAGGACAAGTTCGTCGTCAACGTCATCAACCCTTACCTCGCTGAGGTGAAGAAGCACCCCCAGATCCTTCGTGTGGAGGATGGTGACCTCCACAAGGAGGATCTGAAGGGACCAGTCAAGGAAGGGAGCACCGAGGAGCGGCTGAAGGATATGGAACATGAAGTCTTCAAGTTCAAGAAGATGGTGGAGCGTGGTGTTGAATCTAACTTCGACATCATGAACGAAATAGAGGCTTACCACAAGAAGGAGATGAAGGAGATGTGGTCAAGTTTGGCCGCACTAGAAGAAAAAGTTTATGAACTTCAAGCACAGATCTATGATCTTCAGTACCAGAACTGTGAGTATGAGCTAAAGTTTCTGCGCATGGGTTTGGGTGCTGAGTGCAGGATCCTGGAGACGGGAATGGTCTTTGAGACTGGAGAACAGCTGCCATGGAAGCGCTTCGCCAAGGAGTACGTGATCAACAAGAATAAGAATGGGGAGTAAATCTCCTCGGGTATTGGCATCCCCTTAGCTTGTCCCAAGCTTGGGGGAGTGCCCGGTATCTTTATCTTTATCTTTGTCTTTTAGAGTCAAGTAGATTTGTATCATGTCTAGGGAAGTTATCTTATAAAATAGGTGTTTGCTTTGAGGTATGTCACTCCTTTTTAGAGAGTTCTGTATCCGTGAGTGTGGAGTCGTCTATGATGGAATATTAATGAGAAGTCTGTTGATCCCCTCGCTGCACTCGGTATTCTCCTCACGCAATCGACCTTATGATGATTCTTATGGGGAGTATTGACCTTATATTAGGTATGTCTTTGAAAACTTTATTTAAATCTTGGCAAACATAGCTTTGGTCATAAAAACAAGCATGATTTTCTCAAATTAGCGACATAGCCAAAACCTTTTTGTTATTATGCTTGAAGTGTTGTGTTGACAAGGAAGACAACTTGATGTGCTATGCTTATTTTAATGTTTATGCTTTGTATTGCTTTGCATCTAAGTCATCATCAATTGTCTGTTCTCTCAAAGCCTTTGCTAGCCAAACCTTTGTACTAAGCGGAATTCTGCTTGTGCATCCATACCTTGAATCCAATATTTTCCATATGAGTCCACCATACCTTCCTATTCGTGGTATTCCACTACCACTCCTAAAGTATATAATTTTTGTGTTATCCTTAAATATTCAAAATCTTCTATTTTGTGCCCTTGTTTTAGCTCATGAGGAAGTAGTAGTTAATTCATGATCTTCTTAAGTTGGACAAGTTTTATCCTGGGATTGCATGTCTATCTGCAAACCCCTAATACGAGGAGGAATTGGCATGAGTGCGCCCATCTCACAAAAGATAATACAACAAACAAACCCTCCTTCACGCTTGGTTCATGAGAAATCAGAAAACTTTGGAAGTGATAAACAAAGGAGATAGCGGGGATGTGATCGTCCCCGTGTGGGAGCCGTTCCTCGAAACTTTTCCAATCTGAGAATTAATTGAGTTATCTATTAGCATTCCTTGACAAATCATGCACCTCACAAAACTTGTTTTCATTCTGTTTGATTTAAGGATAGCACTTGATTTTTCCTTGATTGCCTTTAACAAGGCCTTTCCTTTACTTTTATGTTGAGTCAGTTTCCTACTTCTTCCTTTCCCAAAGAGAACAGACACTTGATGTTGATGAGGATTCATCCATATAATGTTGCATTAAGTTTTGCCATGCCATATCCTTGTTGGCGTTATCACTTGATAAGTAAGTTGTTTGTTAAGCCTGGCTGAAGCAAACATCTTCCTTTGTGTTAACATTTTCACTTCGTGCCTAACAACATGTTCTTTCAAAAGCTTCATTTGATCTCATCAAAATATAAAAAGACAGAGCAAAAGTAAAAGCTATTAGTTGTTCTTTGACCAAAGGACATGTTTGCCATGATTTGATGAGTTTCCTTATCCCTACTCTTGATTATAATTGTTATTACTCTTTCATAAGGGCCTTATGAGTTGAAGATTGCTGTTGAGGATGTTTGAGTTTGGTGAAGAAATCCTGATGCTTCTTGTCCGTATTCTATTTATCGACACTTCACTCTCTAAACTTGTGGACAGGTTTACCGAGCTCAGTTTTCGCTTGGGGACAAGCGAGGTCTAAACTTGGGGGAGTTAATACGTCCAAAATGCATCACTATTTTTATATAGTAATTCATCCTTATTCATTGATATATTTCATATTACGATGATGTTCTTATGTTGTTTTGGATTGTTTTACACAGTTTACAACTTTCCGGTGCCGAAGCAGTAGACGCAGGATTCAGCGGTAAAAATTGGACGCTGAGTTGCTGAAGAAGAATACCTCCAAATTACCTGAAAATTGACGGAGGGTATTTTCCGAAAGATTAACGAAGACACGTCGAAGAGGGACTAGAGGGGGGCCACAGGGGCCCCAGGAGGCCACCTGGCGCGGCCCCACCCCTGGCCGCGCCGGGAGGGCGCCTGGAGCCCTGGGGTCACTCCCGGCTCCCCCCTCTGGCCTATATACTCTTCGTCGCCCGAAAACCCTAAAGAGAGGAGTTTTTTACGGAGTTCCACCGCCGCTCCGTGGCGGAAACCTACAGATAAGAAAAGGGCTCTCCGGCGGGCAGATTCCGCCGAGGAGATCACATCCCGGAAGGGGAGATCAACGCCATCGTCATCACCATCGTCACGGGCATGATCGAGATCATCATCAACATCATCCCCAACATCAGAACCATCTTCATCTTCATCCAATCTCATCTCGCAATTGCAACTTGCGTTGTAACTCGTACTATCTATCCTCTCTACTCTACCGGTGTTGATTACTACTTTGTGGTGAATGCTATTGAGTTTTGTTGGAGAAATATCGTTATGACCAGATTGTTTACCACATATTTATCAGCTCTGATCATGATCTCTTTTATGTCTTGTGAGTAGTTACTTTAGTTCTTGAGGGCATGGGAGAAGTCTTGTTGTTACTAGTCATATGATGTTGAAGTAATATGTGTTGTTAGATATTTAAGTTGTGTTTATATTTTCCTAGTGGTGTTGTGTGAGTCGAACACTCAACACTTCGCCTTATTAAGGACCTAGGGGAATACATTGTGTATAAAGAATGCTTACGGTGGGTTGCCGGAGTGACAGAAACCTGAACCCCAAATTGCACACTTTTGCACAAGGGTATAATGGATCCTTGATCTTATTGCTGTGGTTAGGCTTTGCCTTAATTTCTATCTTGTATTTACTGATGCTTGCAAGATGTTTAATCATAAGAGTGCACTTATATTGGTCTAGAAGGTGTGCTAGCATAGATCCACCCACTCAACACTTATCAACACTACATACAGTGCCGATACGGAGTATGGCTAAGCACGTGACTACCTCTCCATGTGTCCTCAAGAACGCCTTAGTCTTTATAAGTTCAGTTGCCAGGCTTATCCTTTGCTCAAAAGGATTGGGCCACTTGCTGCTCCTCAGCGCTATTTACTTTGCTTGCTTTTATCTTATTACTGCTTATACCGAAAACCCCTAAAAATTTATCTTTAAGTGCTTACCGATATTCCTTGTCCAAAATCACTTATCAATATCTTTCGCTCCTCGTTGGGTTCGACACTCTTCCTTATCGAAAACGCAGAAATAGACCCCCTACGGTTGTGGGTCATCGGGCGCCGTTGCCGGGGACTCCGCACTTCAAGATAGGGGAGTTGCACACTATCTTTTATCTTTGCTTTTTATTCTTATTTGTTTACCTTTCAGTTTTTTCTTTAGTGTCCTTTATCAAAAATAATAAAATAGTTACCTTGCTTGCTGCTACTATGGGTTCCTCCGAGAACACCAAGTTGTGTGACTTCACTAGTCATAACAACAGTGACTTTATCTGCACTCCTATTGCTACACGTGCCACTTCAGCACCTTCTTATAAGATTAAACCTTCTTTGCTGAACCTTGTTATGAAAGATCAATTCTCCGGTTATGGAGATGATGCTGCTTTGCACTTAAATAATTTTGTTGAGCTCTGTGATATGCAAAATTACAAAGAAGTAGATGGTGATATTGTTAAGCTTAAGCTTTTTCCTTTCTCCTTGAGAGGAGGAGCTAAAATCTGGTTTCAATCCTTGCCTAGGAATAGCATAGATTCTTGGATAAGTGCAAGGATGCTTTTATTGGGAAGTACTACCCCCTGCTAAGATTATCCAATTGAGGAGTAATATTATGAATTTTAAGCAATTGGATAATGAACACGTTGCCCAATCTTGGGAACGCATGAAATCTCTTGTTAAGAATTATCCTACGCATGGTTTGACTACTTGGATGGTTATCCAAACTTTTTATGCAGGATTGAACTTTACCTCGCGGAACTTGCTAGATTCGGCCGCGGAGGAACCTTTATGTCAACAACGCTAGGTGCTGCCACGAAGCTACTCGATGAGATGATGACCAAATATTCCCAATGGCACACCGAAAGAGCTCCAACAGGTAGGAAGGTAAACTCTATCGAGGAGATCTCCTCCCTAAATGAAAAAGTTGACTTGATCATGTCTCTACTTACCAAGCAATCTCCTATTGATCCTCATGATGTTCCTTTAAATTCTTTGATTTCTGAAGATCAAGTAGATGTGAACTTTATCTCTAGAAACAACTTTAATAACAATTCTTATAGGAGTAATTTTGGTAGCAATCCTAGACCGTTCCCCTCCAACAACTATGGGAACAACAACACTTATCCTAGCACCAAGAACTCCACTTATGAACTAGAGAGTATGCTTAAAGACTTCATCACTACCCAAAAAGTCTTCAACAAGAGTGTAGAGGAAAAACTAGACAAATTAGATAATCTCTCGTCGAAGGTAGACAATTTATCCCATGAAGTAGAGTTGCTTAAAATTAAACTTCTCCTCTTGAGGAGAGGAAGGTCACTCCTATGAACGCTATTCAAGTGCAAATTAATGAAAACATTAGGATGATGGCTAAAATTAAAGAGAGATGGGCTAGAGAAAAGGAGGAGGAAGATAGAATTAAGAGCCTTCCTACACACCATACCGTTGCTACTATCCAAGTTGTTGAGGATATCCAAACTCTTAGCACCCAATGCACCCCTAGTCCCTTAGGACCTATTAATGGTAATGCTATGACCTCAACCGTAGAAGAATAAACTCCTATGACTATAGAAGCTACCAAACAAGTGAGCCTAAAGGACACCACTACCACTTTACTTGATAGTAGTGACCTTGATTTTGATAATTGCACCCTTTCTGAAGTTATTTGTTTCCTTCACAAGTTGTCTAGAGACCCCCACACTAGCACACTCAATCTTGCCTTCACGGAGCATATCACTAATGCTCTCATTAAATCTATGGAGGAGAAGCTTAGGGTAGAAGCCTCCATACCTAGAAAGCTAGAAGATGGTTGGGATCCTATGACTAAAATTAAGTTGAATGTTCAAAAGAATGTATGATATATTTGAATTGAAACCTTTTGATCCTTGTTCTTTTGGTGTTCGTCTTGTCGATTCTTCCTTAAAGAAACCTTTGGGGAAGATCGATGATGTTCTTGTCATTGTCAATGACAATTATGTTCCCGTTGATTTTACTATTATGGACATTGAATGTGAACCTTCTTGTCCAATTATTTTGGGACGCCCTTTTCTTCGCACCGTGGGTGCTGTTATTGACATGAAAGAAGGGATTATAAAATTCCAATTCCCTCTCAAGAAAAGGATGGAACATTTCCCTAGAAAAATGATTAAGTTAACTTTTGAGTCCTTCACACGGGCTAGTTATTTACTTGAAAAGACTTGATCCTTTTGCATTATGCCTAGCTAATTGCTTTAAAGAAGAGCTTTCGGGAGGCAGCCCGCAACGAATTTAGGATTTGCCTTTTGTTTTTCTTCTGTTTTTAGTGGTCTTGATGATTGTTACTACTGTAGCAACATCATTGTATCTTTACTTTTCAAGCTTTGTGCCATTTATAGCCTCATATGACAAGGGAAGTGAAAATTGTGACATGCTATCCAGAAAATAGATTTTGTCCCCGTGACGGGAAAAATCATAGAAAAATCCCAGTTCATCTTTTTGAGCTGATTTTTTTACACAGCGTGCTCTATACAATCACGGAACTTTCTTATGTTCTGAGTTTTTTTATTTTAGTTGCATAAGTATCCTAAAAAATTCTTTACTTCCTTCTGGTCTGTTTTTCACAGATTCTGTCCTGTTTTGCATTTTCTTTGTTTTGCAACCCTTAAGCTTTATTTTTCTTTGCAAAAAGTTTTTGGAAATCTTGAGAAACAGTAGCTCTTCAATAATATCCTTATTTCCAGTAGGGTAAAAATTATTTTATTATGTGTACTAACCTCGCTAATCAGATTATGATGAGTTATGTATGAAGAGAGTTTTCAAGTGTGCGAGGGAAGATGATAAAAAAAGATTCAGGAGTGTCAAACGCTCAAGCTTGGGGATGCCCCCGTGCACCCCAAGAAATATTCAAAGAGAAGTGTCTAAGCTTGGGGATTCCCCCGTGCATCCCCTTCTCCATCAACAATTATCAGTTCGTCTTTCGTTTCACTATATTTTTATCACTTCATGCGTTATGTGCTATGCTTGGAGCGTCTTGCTCTTTATTTCCTTTTTAGTTTTCCTTAGCTTTACTTGCTGTTCATAACAAGTTAGAATGCAGATTTCTTTGTGTGGGAGAGAAACACGCTCCACTTCACCCTAGAACACAACATAGGATTTTCATGCTTATCTTTGCTATGTGTGTTCTTTATCTTTTTCGTAGCTACTGTCATGTTTAGCTCTTAGTTTTCATGCTTATCTTTCTAAAGAGCTTTTGTTTAGTTTGTTGCTTGAACTCTCTTGAGTTTTCATGTTTAGGGAGTTTGCCTGTTACACTAAGTTTTGTTTCTTGACTTGAAGTAGGTAATTGAGGTCGCTATTCAATTATAGTAGTAACTTGCAATACTTTTAAGGTATTGTCTCTAGTAATGTTTGGACTTTTGGTGTCAAGAGCTTTAGCCTATTAGTTATAGATGTCATATTTTGGGCAATCCGTGTTTATTTTCAAAAATTACAAAATTAGTTGAGAACTTTAGCTACTAGATGGATCACTACTCTTTGGAGGGATCGAATATTAGAGTACACTCACGTACCATGAGTCAAGGATGCGCAAGGATAACCAAACCCCCATACACTCCTCCTCGGGGTACTTGTCTCTTTGAGAACCTCCAATTAGATTGAGAGTTACCGATAATAAGTGCATGAGTTCTTCGTACTAATGTGAGTATTCGAAAGTTGACACTTCCACCTTCGTTCCCATATTTTTCTAGCCTCTCATGTGCCGTGCATTGCCTTCTTCTCACTCCGAGAGTTGGCGTCCACCTTCACCGGTACATCCAAATCCTTGGCACGATATGCTCTGTCATCTTAAACCACATTATATCCTTCCTTAAAACATCCACCATACCTACCTATCAAGGCATTTCCATAGCCTTTCTGAGATACATTGCCATGCAACATTCAGCTTCTCATGACTTGATCTTCATGTCATACATGCTACTTGCTTGATCGATGAGCCGCATGCTAGTTGGGCCTTGCCCTCATAATTTCTACATGACTCGCTAGTATCATTGCATATCCTGCTACCCTGGCAGAGGCATACATTTGCATACTTCATGATAGTTACATCTTCTTTATGATTTGAGTAATTTTGTAAAGTGTGAAAGATGTTCTATACTTCTTGTAATATATTGAGTGTTGCCCCTAAAGTGAGGAAAAGATCCCAAAGAGGAAAAATGAGAGAAATAGAAAGAGCCATTGAGGCCACCAAAAAATAGAAAAAAGAGAAAAAGAAATAAAAAGAGAGAAGGGGGCACACTACTATTCCTTTTGAGCGATCCACACTCGTACTCCATCTTATATCTTGTACTCCATAGAGATTATCATTCATGCATATAGCTATGTGGGGACCCTCACACTACAGAACTTGGCGTGTATATTCCAATGATGAGCCTCCTCAAATAAGCTCTAGGTCTTCTTGAGCAAGCAAGTTGGATGCACCCCCACTAGTTCCATTGCAGAGCTTACCTTAGCACATATGTGCATCCGTTGCATGGCAATCCCTACTCCTCACATCATATCTATCATTTGGCATTCTCTCGCCTATGATTGTCCTCATTGATGTGAGCCTTTCACACCTTTTTTGTCTTCCCCCTCCTTCATTCTTTCTCTCTTTTCCATCCTAAGTGTCAACTTTCCTTGCTTACGCTCATCCATTGCATGAGTGCTCAAGATATCGAAAAGGAGTGGATCATTTTGACTTGTACCTGGCTAGTGGTCTGGGGATGAGTCAAGATAAGATTCCAAAGAAGACCAAGTGTGAAACTTTAGTGGATTGAGTTCTCAACACAAAAAATACCTTTTTCTCTCGTAATCCCTATCCCCTTTCTTGCACGCAAACACCATTTGGAGACATTCGAGTCACGGACAGCAAGAGCTCTTGCACCTTTATGTTCTTATGTTGCTTCTTTCAATGCTAATATAGACTCTTGCCTGTAATGACTTGAATTGGATTACATGATTTGATTGCTTTACTTAAAAAAAATTATATGGTTGGTATCATGTCACCACAGAAATTATGTTTGTTATCATTTACCTACTCGAGGACGAGCAGGAATTCAGCTTGGGGATGTTGATACGTCCAAAACATATCTATAATTTCTGCTTGCTCCATGCTTCTTTTGTGTGATATTGCTATGGTATTGATACACTTTCATACACTTTTGATCATATTTGGACTAACTTATTAACTCAGTGCACCCCAGTGCCAGTTCCTGTTTTCTGTTGTTTTTCTATTTTAGGTTTCCCCCATATTAAAAGTGCTCCAAAAATTCGGGAAAATTCCAATAAAAAATCAGCGCTCCGGAAGCTTCGGAAATCACCGAGGAGGGGCCAGAGGGGATCCACCAGGGCCCTAGGCGCCCTCCCAGCGCGCCCTAGGGTGGGGCCGCGCCAGGGGGCCGCCTGGACCCTTGGTGGTCCCCCTGGCTGCCCCCCCCTTCGCCCATATATTCTCCGTGACGCGAAACCCCCGAAAAAATAACCCTTTTTCGCGATCTCTCCTCTGTTCCGCCGCCGCCGCGCCTCCAAGATCGGGAGCATCAGGAGACCTCTTCCCGGCACCCTGCCGGAGGGAGGAATCACCTCCGGGAGCTTCTCCACCACCCTGGATGCTTCCTGGATGAACTTTGAGTAGTCCACCTTGGACCATGGGTCTATGATCAGTAGCTATGTGATGTTCTCCTCCCCTCTTTGTTCTTCATGGTTTAGACCTCGTGAGCTGCCCTACATGATCGAGGCACATATGTAATATTTCTGCTGTTGCTATGCTGAGTTTGCTGGGATGTGATGGATTATGAGACTATGTTCAGATTGTGTTTGAGTAATATATTTGATTCTCCTCTTTTATATTTATGTTCTTGAGTAATTCTTGCATGTTCTCCGTAGCTGTTTATTGCTTTGGCCAAGTAGTAGGTAGTGTCTCCAAGAGGGAGCGTTATGCATGATTGTGGGTTCATGCCCCCTGATAACTAGCTTGAGTGACAGAAACATGATTCTAGGGGATGTGCTGTTGCCACAAGGGAGAAAACAACGGTGCTTGTACTTGCGGGTGCAAGGATTGTTTACTTTACGCAAAGTTCTTTAATGCAGTTGTATGTTGCTTTGAGTTTACACTTTGGGTGGGATTCGCAACTTAATACCAGCGAGATTTTCTGGATAGATATCTCAAGGTGGATGATTAATAGGTAGATGCAGATGGATTTAGGTCTACTTGTCTTGGTGTACCGCCCATGCTTTTGAGCCTCTTCCTTTCTTTATAGCATAGTTAGCATTGGTTTGCGCACATAATCCTGTCAATTTCCCAACTGTAATTTGTTTACCTCGCATGGCTATTTTATCGTCTTTTGGGAGAGAGACATCACTAGTGAACATCATGGGACCCCGGTCCATATTTCCAATACTGTTTACGCCCACTATTTATTTTCTGCTTTATTTAATTTTCCGTTGCTATCACTATCATTATTATCCCGTGTGTTTTATCCTTTGTAAACAACAAGGCCGGAGGGATTGACAACCTCTCTGAACTCGTTGGGAGCAAAGTTATCTGTTGTGTGTGTAGGTCCACGTCAACCGCCTAGCGCCGTTGTCACCTTCTTGTCGTTGCCAGAGTTCTACTGGAGACAAACCTTGGTATCTTCACCGAGGGAAATTTGCTGCTGTCTACATCTCAAACCTTCCACTTTGGGTAACCAGCGAGGGGTGAGAAGCCATTACCGGGAACGCAAGCAAAGCTATACCCGTCAACTCTCGTACCATCAACGACCCATGTAGTCCTCTTCGCTTGAGCCACATGAAGACATCTCACACAACAGCCTCTTGGCCTTGCAGAAACAGATATAAAATAGAACGCACGAAATCGCAAGATACAAAGCCGAGATGATCCGGGAAAATATATAGCAAAAATTTGTGCGACAAAAGGAAGGTAACAAGCCAAAGTGGGGTCCGAAACAGACTCCAGGGCTCCCAGGCGGCCTCATGGCGCAACCAGGGAGTAGGCCGGGCCACTAGGGCGCCTTGGGCCCTTGGAGCTCGTCCCCGGCTCCACTTCGGCTCCGAATTTTCCTAATTTTCAAAAAACAAGTAATACAACACTTTTATGGATGTTCGCAAAGTTTTTCTGACCGTATCACATACCTTCTGTTATTCTGCTCCTGCAGGTGTCTGAATCCGGACTACAACATGTTCTTCATGAGTGGTTGTGCGTATCGTATCCACATCAACATTGACAGGATCTCCTGCCAGGTAATGCTTCAATCTTTGCCCATTTACAACTCGAGGTTTGGTGCTTCAACATTATTAATCGTGATTGCATCAGAGCGGTAGACTTCTTCGATATGAAAAGGTCCTTCCCATCTGGAGAGTAATTTACCTGGAGAAAACCTGAAACGGGATCTAAATAAAAAAACTTTATCACCAACATTAAATTCACGTTTCAAAATTTTCCTATCAAGTCACTTCTTTAGTTTTTCCTTAAACATTCTCGCGCTCTCATAAGATTCCCTTCTCCACTCATCTAGAGAAGTCAAGTTCATGAGACGCTTTTCACCAGCAAGTTTTGGGTCTGCATTAAGCTCTCTAATGGCCTAGAAAGCTTTATGCTCTTATTCTAAAGGAAAATGTCAAGCTTTGCCATAAACCATCTTATACAGATACATGCCCATGGGATTATTATAAGCAGTTCTATACGCCCATAAGGCATATCCCAACTTTTTTTGATAGAAAGACTGTAAGGGAACTCCCCATAGTTTAATAGGGGCAACAAACCCCAAATTGCAAGTACCATGCCTTGAACCTGGGTGTACGGGAAGGAATCAACCCCTTCCCACCACTAGGCTATGCCTTAGTCTGCATCTCCCAACTTTTTGGACCAGTCCTTTCTAGAACTATTCTCTGTCTTTTGTAAGATCAACTTGATCTCCCTATTTGTGAGGTCAACTTGCCCACTCGTTTGAGGGTGATAAGTTGAAGCAAACCTATGGTTGACATCATACTTTGCTAAAGCTTCCCTAAAATCACCATGTGTAAAATGTGATCCTCCGTCGGTCATGAGGTACTTTGGTACACCAAACCGAGGAAAGATTACATATGATCAGCATTATCAGTGGGGATTTCCTCAACCCACTTGGATACATAATCAACATCTACTAGAATGTGAGTGTACTTGTGCGAAGGTGGAAAGGGGCCCATGAAATCAAAACCCCAGCAATCAAAAGGCTGAATAACTAGAGAGTAATTCATAGGCATCACATTTCTCCTACTAATGTTACCAACTCTCTAACACTTATCACAAGATAAAACATATTTTCTAGCATCTTTAAAAAGAGTAGGCCAATAAAAACCTGATTGGAGAATCTTGTGTGCGGTCCTCTCACTGGCATGATGTCCTCCATAGGGACTGTCGTGACAATCCCTCAAAATGTCCATTTGCCCATGCTTCGGTATGCATATTCTCACGATCCCGTCTGCACATTCTCTGAAAAGGTGTGGGTCATCCAAAAAGTAACACCTCAAATCGTGGAAGAATTTCTTCCTTTGCTGAAATGTTAAACCTGGAGGTAAAAACTTGGTGACCATAAAGTTAGCATAATCTACAAACCAAGGATCAAAAATAGATTATATTCTCAAAACAACCAATTGTTCATCAGGAAAACTATCATTAACAGGAATAGGATCATGTGGTATGTGTTCTATCTTGGAGAGGTTGTCCGCTACAGGATTGTCCGCTCCTTTCTTGTCAACAATTTGCAAATCAAACTCTTGAAGAAGAAGAACCCATCTGATAAGTCTAGGTTTGACATCCTTCTTCTCCATAAGATACTTAATAGCAGCATGGTGAGTATGAATAATGACTTTGGAGTCAACAATGTAAGGTCTAAATTTATCACAAGAAAATACTACTGCCAAAAATTACTTTTTAGTAGTAGCATAATTCTTTTGAGCACTATCAAGGGTCTTACTAGCATAATGTATAACATTCAATTTCTTATCAACCCTTTGTTCTAACACAACTCCAACAACAAAGTCACTAGCATCACACATAATTTCAAAAGGTAATTTCCAATCAGGTGGTTGGACTATAGGAGCAGTTATTAAAGCTTTCTTAAGAAATTCGTAGTCTTCCTTACAACCTTCATCAAACACAAAAGGAATATCCTTCTGGAGAAGATTAGTGAGGGGCCTTCAAGTCTTAGAAAATTCTTTAATAAATCTTCTATAGAAACCAGCATGACCGAGAAAACTACGAATACCTTTGATGTTGCTTGGATAGGGAATCTTTTCAATTGCTTCGATATTGGTTCGGTCTACCTCGATTCCCCTCTCGTAAATCTTATGGCCAAGAACAATTCCCTCGTTGACCATGAAGTGGCACTTCTCCCAGTTGAGTACCAAGTTTTTCTCCTCACATCTCTTCAAAACTTTATTAAGGTTGTGGAGAAATCGGCCATGAAGACCTCAACAATTTCTTCACAAAAACCATGAAAGATAGCAGACATACGATACGGTGAGGATGATATTTCTCTCACTTCTCGTTAGTTACCCCAAGTGGAAGGAGAGATGTAGCGTAGCAGCAAATTTCCCTCGGTGAAGATACCAAGGTTATCGAACCAGTAGGACTCCAAGATATACAAGAAGGTGGTAAAGTGAAAAATGGCGTCGTTCACAATCTCAAGATTGCTTACTTCACCTGGACCTGCACACAAAGCAAATAACTTTTCTCCCAACGAGTACAGAGGAGTTGTCAATTCCTCCGACCTTGCTGTTTACAAAGGATCAACGCAAGAGATAATAATAATGGCAACTGAAAGTAAGAACTGAAAGGAGATTGAAGGTGTAAACAATGGTGGAAATATGGACCGGGGTCCCATGACGTTCACTAGTGATGTCTCTCTCCAAAAAGACGATAAAAGTGCCAGCAAGGTAAACAAATCACAGCTGAGCAATTGACAGGATTATAAACGCACCGCAATGCTAACTATGCTACAAAAGAAAGAAAGAGGCTCAAAAGAAATGGGCAGTACGCCAAGGTAAGTAGACCGAAATCCATCTGCATCTACTACAAATAATCCACCTTGAGATATCTATCCAGAACATCTCGCTGGTATTAAGTTGCGAATCCCACCCAAAGTGTAAGCTCAAAGGAACAGACAACTGCATTAAAAGAACTATGCGTAAAGTAGACAATCCTTGCACCCGCAAGTACAAGCACCGTTGTTTTATCCCTGGTGGCAACAACACATCCCCTAGTCTCATGTTTCTGTCACTCAAGCTAGACATCAAGGGGCTGAACCCACAATCAAGCATAACGCTCCCTCTTGGAGTTGCAACAAATCACTTGGCCAAAGCAAAATACGGCAACGGAGAACATGCAAGAATTAACTAAAGAACATAAATATAAAAGAGAACCAAATATATTACTCATCACAGTCTGAACATTGTCTCATAATCCATCAGATCCCAGCAAACTCACCATAGCAACATAGAAAATTACAAAGGTGCCTCGATCATGTGAGGCAGCTCACGAGGTCTCGAAAGTGGAAGCACAAAGAGGCGAGCAGAACATCACATAGCTACTGGTCATGGACCCATGGTCCAAGGGGAACTACTCACAAGACATCCGGGAGGCGTCCATGGCGATGGATGGTCTCCCGGAGGGGATTCCTCCTTCCGGCAGGGTGCCGGGGCAGCTTCTCCTGGCAGCCCCGATCTTGAAACGGCGGCGGCGGCGGTACAGAGAGGAGAACGGGAATAGCATATCGATATTAGGGGTTTCCACCGCAGGGCTAAATATAGGCCAAAGGGGGCACCAAGAGGGGCCACAGGGCAGCCATGAGGCCTCCTAGCGCTCCCTAGGGTAGGGTCGCGGCAGGGACCTGATACGTCCAAAATGTATCTATAATTTCTGCTTTCTCCATGCCTCTTTTGTGTGATATTGCTATGATATTGATGAACTTCCATACACTTTTGATCATATTTGGACTAACCTATTAACTTGGTGCACCCCAGTGCCAGTTCCTGTTTTCTGCTGTTTTTCTATTTCAGGTTTCCCCCTTATTTAAAGTGCCAGAAAAATTCCGGGAAAAATATAGGAAAAATTAGCATACGGGAACCTTCCAGAAGAGCCAAAGTGGGGGCCGAGGGGGGACAGGGGGGCCTAGGCGGCCACCCGGCGCGGCCACCCCCTGGGCCACGCCAGGCGGGCGCTTGGAGCCCCTGGCCCACCTCTGGCTGCCCCCCTTCGCCTATTTATTTCCCGTGACGTGAAACCCCCGTGACGGGAACCCTTTTTCACAATCTCTCCTCTGTTCCGCCGCCGCCGCACTTCCAAGATTGGGAGCACCAGAAGACCTCTTCCCGGCACCCTGCCGGAGGGAGGAACCACCTCCGGGAGCTTCTCCACCACCATGGACGCTTCCCGGATGAACCGTGAGTAGTCCACCTTGGACCATGGGTCTATGATCAGTAGCTATGTGATGTTCTCCTCCCCTCTTTGTTCTTCATGGATTAGGCACTTATGTAATATTTCTGTTGTTGCTATGCTGAGTTTGCTGGGATCCGATGGATTATGAGATTATGTTCATATTGTGTTTGAGTAATATATTTGATTCTCCTCTTTTATATTTATGTTCTTGAGTAACTCTTGCATGTTCTCCATTGCTGTTTATTGCTTTGGCCAAGTAGTAGGTAGTGACTCAAGGAGGGAGCGTTATGCATGATTGTGGGTTCATGCCCCCCGATGACTAGCTTGAGTGACAGAAACATGAGTCTAGGGGATGTGTTGTTGCCACAAGGGGGAAAACAACGGTTCTTGTACTTGCGGGTGCAAGGATTGTTTACTTTACGCAAAGTTCTTTAATGCAGTTGTCTGTTGCTTTGAGTTTACACTTTGGGTGGGATTCGCAACTTAATACCAGCGAGATGTTCTAGGTAGATATCTCAAGGTGGATGATTAGTAGGTAGATGCATATGGATTTTGGTCTACTTGTCTTGGCGTACCGCCCGTGCTTTTGAGCCTCTTCCTTTCTTAATAGCATAATTAGCATTGGTTTGCGCACATAATCCTGTCAATTGCCCAGCTGTGCCAGAAAAATTCCGGGAAAAATATAGGTAAAATTAGCATATGGGAACCTTCCAGAAGAGCCAAAGTGGGGGCCGAGGGGGGCCTAGGCGGCCACCCCCTGGGCCACGCCAGGCGGGCGCCTGGAGCCCCTGGCCCACCTCTGGCTGCCCCCCTTCGCCTATTTATTCCCCGTGACGTGAAACCCCCGTGACGGGAACCCTTTTTCGCAATCTCTCCTCTGTTCCGCCGCCGCCGCACTTCCAAGATCGGGAGCACTAGAAGACCTCTTCCCGGCACCCTGCCGGAGGGAGGAACCACCTCCGGGAGCTTCTCCACCACCATGGACGCTTCCCGGATGAACCGTGAGTAGTCCACCATGGACCATGGGTCTATGATCAGTAGCTATGTGATGTTCTCCTCCCTTCTTTGTTCTTCATGGATTAGGCACTTATGTAATATTTCTGCTGTTGCTATGCTGAGTTTGCTGGGATCCGATGGATTATGAGATTATGTTCAGATTGTGTTTGAGTAATATATTTGATTCTCCTCTTTTATATTTATGTTCTTGAGTAACTCTTGCATGTTCTCCGTTGCTGTTTATTGCTTTGGCCAAGTAGTAGGTAGTGACTCAAGGAGGGAGCGTTATGCATGATTGTGGGTTCATGCCCCCCGATGACTAGCTTGAGTGACAGAAACATGAGTCTAGGGGATGTGTTGTTGCCACAAGGGGGAAAACAACGGTGCTTGTACTTGCGGGTGCAAGGATTGTTTACTTTACGCAAAGTTCTTTAATGCAGTTGTCTGTTGCTTTGAGTTTCACTTTGGGTGGGATTCGCAACTTAATACCAGCGAGATGTTCTAGATAGATATCTCAAGGTGGATGATTAGTAGGTAGATGCATATGGATTTTGGTCTACTTGTCTTGGCGTACCGCCCGTGCTTTTGAGCCTCTTCCTTTCTTTATAGCATAATTAGCATTGGTTTGCGCACATAATCCTGTCAATTGCCCAGCTGTAATTTGTTTACCTCGCATGGCTATTTTATTGTCTTTTGGGAGAGAGACATCACTAGTGAACATCATAGGATCCTGGTCCATATTTCCAACAATGTTTACACTCTCTATCAATTTACTGCTTTATTTACTTTTCCGTTGCTATCACTATCATTATTATCCCGTGTGTTTTATCCTTTGTAAACAACAAGGCCGGAGGAATTGACAACTCCTCTGTACTCGTTGGGAAGCAAAGCTATTTGTTGTGTGTGCATGTCCAGGTGAAGTAAGCAACCTAGAGTTGTGAACGGCGCCATTGTTCACTTCACCACCTTCTTGTATCTGTTGGAGTCCTATTGGTTCGACACTTAAACCTTAGCATCTTCGCTAAGGGAAATTTGCCGCTACGCTACATCTCACCTTCCACTTGGGGTAACCAACGAGGGGCGAGAAGTTATCTCGTGCATCAAGCAAATTTCTGGCGCCGTTGCCGGGTACTCCACTCTTCAAGATAGGGGAGTTGCACACTATCTTTTATCTTTGCTTTTTAGTCTTGTTAGTTTACCTTTCATTTTTTATTTAGTGTCTTTTATCAAAAAAAAATAGTTACCTTGCTAGTAGTTATCATTATGTCTGGTCCTTTTGCCTTTGGTGAAGTAGAAGTGCTCACCTTTAAATAAAGAGGTGGTGAAAGTTTGAAAGATGCCTGGTATAGGATTAATGATTCTCAAAAAAGAGCCACCAAGAAGCAAACCACTACTATCCTGCTTAGAAACTTTTATGTTGGAATTACTTCTTGGAATAGGTTTATTCTAGATACTGCTATCAATGGGAATTTCATAGAAGCCCTAGTCTGGGAAGCTCTTAGTGTTATGGAAAATCTTGTTGGAAATCTCCTTGTTGCTAGCATTCAAGAGGACATTACCCTAGCTCATATTCTGAAAAAACTTGAAAGATAGAGCTAGAGATGCCAATCACTAATAAGATAAGTGAGTTAGATTGTAAGGTTCAAGGGAATTTGAATAGACTAGATAGCTCCATGCATAAAAAATTTAAAACCTTGGAGACCATCAAATCCCATGACTTGGACCCTTCTAGGATTGATAAGATTGAGGAAATCATTGACACTCTAGGAACTACTTTCTCCTCAATCAAAACAAAAAAGTGGAAACTCCAGCAAAGAAGGAACCTAGGTTCGTTTACGTTCCAAAGGCTCCTTGTTTCAAAAATAATATATCCATTGCCAAAGGGGTTGAAACTGTGAAGACTTTGGAAGAGATACCTCTCTTTAATAGAATAAATGATACTCCAATTGATCTTCCACCTTTTGCTTTTATTCCTAGAAGTATCTTTATTAGGCCTTTTGAAAGACCTCTTAAGAGTGGTTGTATTATTGAAGATATTTTTGATGATCTTGATGATGGTTCAATTGATACAACTTGATCTATTTGGATTAAGCCTAGCTAATGGCTTTAAAGAAGCGCTTTCGGGAGGCAGCCCGCAATGAATTTAGGATTTACCTTTTGTTTTTCTTCTGTTTTTAGTGGTCTTGATGATTGTTACTACTGTAGAAACATCATTGTATCTTTACTTTTCAAGCTTTGTGCCTTTTATAGCCTCATATGACAAGGGAAGTGAAAGTTGTGACATGCTGTCCAGAAAACAGATTCTGTCCTCGTGACTAGAAAAATCAGAGAAAAATTCCAGTTCATCTTTTTCAGCTGAATGTTTTACACAGAATGCTCTATGAAATTACGAAACTTTCGTATGTTCTGCGTTTTTTGTTTGGAGTTGCAGAAGTATCCCTAAAAAATTCTTTACTACCTGCTGGTCTGTTTTTCACAGATTCTGTCCTGTTTTGCCTTTTCTTTGTTTTGCAAACCTTAAGCTTCAGTTTTCTTTGCAAAAAAAAATTGGAAATCTTTAGAAACAGTAGCTCTTCAAGATTATCTATATTTCCAGTAGAGAAAAAATATTTTTATTATGGGTACTAACCTCGCTAATCAGATTATGATGAGTTATGTATGAAGGGAGTTTTCAAGTGTGCGAAGGAAGATGATGAAAGAAGATTCAAGAGTGTCAAGCGCTCAAGCTTGGGGATGCCCCCATGTATCCCCAAGAAATATTCAAGGAGACTCAAGAGTCTAAGCTTGGTATGCCCCCGTGCATCCCCTTCTCCATCAACAATTATCAGTTCGTCTCTTGTTTCACTATATTTTTATCACTTCATGCGTTATGTGCTATGCTTGGAGCGTCTCTCTCTTAGGTTTTATTTTTAGTTTTCTTAAGCTTTGCTTGCTGTTCATAACAAGTTAGAACCCAGCTTTCTTTGTGTGGGAGAGAAACACGCTCCACTTCCAAAATCTAGAACACAACATAGGACTTTTCATGCTTATCTTTGTTGTGTGTGTTCTTTATCTTTTCTTAGATACTGTCATGTTTTGCTCTTAGTTTTCGTGCTTATTCTTTTAAAAGATCTTTTGTTTAGTTTATTGATGGAACTCTCTTGAGTTTTCATGTTTATCTTGTTTAGAGAGTTTTCCTGTTGCACTGAGTTGTGTGTCTTGACTTGAAGTAGGTAATTGAGGTTGCTATTCTTTTGTAGTAGTAACTTGCAATAGTTTTGAGGTGTTGTTTTGAGTAATGTTTGGATTTTTGGTGTAAAGAGCTTTAGCCTATTAGTGATAGATATCGTATTTTGGAAATCCGTGTTTATTTTCAAAACTTACAAAATTAGTTGAGGACTTTAGCTACTAGATGGATCACTACTCTTCTGAGGGGTCGAATATTAGAGTACACTCACGTACCATGAGTCGAGGATGCGCAAGGATAACCAAACCCCCATACACTCCTCCTCGGGGTACTTGTCTCTTTGTGAACCTCCTTATTAGATTGAGAGTTACCGATAATAAGTGCATGAGTTCTTCGGACTAATGTGAGTATTCGAAAGTTGACACTTCCACCTTCCCATATTTTTCTAGCCTTTCCTGTGCCGTGCATTGCTTTCTTCTCACTCCGAGAGTTGGCGTCCACCTTCGCCGGTACATCCAAACCATTGGCACGATACGCTCTGTCATCATAAACCTCCTTATATCCTTCCTAAAAACAGCCACCATACCTACCTATCAAGGCATTTCCATAGCCTTTCCGAGATACATTGCCATGCAACATCCATCTTCTCATGACTTGATCTTCATGTCATGCATGCTAATTTCTTGATCGATGAGCCGCATGCTGATGACCCACAACCGTAAGGGATCGAGATAGTCTTCGCGGGTAAGTTAACCCAATTTATTGATTCGACACACGGGGAGCCAAAGAGTATTTATAAGCTTTGACAGTTGAGTTTTCAATTCAACCGCACCTGAATTATACTTGCTTGCAACAAAAGATAAGTGCTAATGGTAATATGATAGTGATGGTGGCGACAGCAAAATTAAACAGAAAAAGTAACAACTAATGACCAGCAGGATTGAAAACACTGTAGGCTAGGGAGACGGATGGTTGGGCGCTGCATGGATGAGAGTGAACATGTAATAGATTCTAACACGGGGAAAGGCACATGGAAAAGCAATGATCATCTAGGCAAATATCAAACATTAGGCATGTATCCCGTAGGTAGTTGTGCGTGCTTGCAATAAGAACTTGCACAACATCTTTTGTCCTACCATCCTGCTACGAACGGGGCCAAAGGGAACTTATGGAGATTAAGGTGCTCCTGTCAAAGAGCACCGGAACAAAGCAATAAACTCAATGGATACATGGAATCCTCAAATTATGGACCATCCCCTTTGGTGTCCCAAGCTGTCACCTTTGGGATCGCCGGTTCCGGACCATAATAGGTGCATACAACTCATAGATAGGATCTAGAACACAAATATATTCATGAAAACACATAGGGTTCAGATCTGAAAACATGGCACTCGGGCCCAAAGTGACAAGCATTAAGAGAAACAAGTTGAAGCAAAGAAGATAAATACCAAAGTAGATGATAGGCAACATGCCCCCAACAATCTAACAAACTATTACATGATCAAACTCATCCAATCCCTACCATCCCCTTTTCATACAGCAGGGAATTACTCACACATGTGAAGAGAAGTCATGGAGGAGGGATGGATTGGTGATGGTGATGACGATGGCGACGATCTCCCCTCTCTGGAGGCCAAATCAGCCTCCAGATTAGCCCTCCCGAAGAAGAACATAGGGTGGCGGCGGCTCCGTGATGGCGCGAGAGTTGACGGGTGTAGTCTTCTCGCCCTTCGTTGGTGATCCCCAAGTGGAAGGCGTGATGCAGCACAGCAGCAAATTTCCCTCAATAAAGATACCAAGGTTTGTCTCCAGTAGGACTCCAGAGATGATAAGTAGGTGTCAGCGGCGCTACCGACGCGGACCTGCACACAGACACAAATAGCTTTGTTCCCAACGAAGTTCAGAGAGGTTGTCAATCTCTCCGGTCTTGTTGTTCACAAAGGATCAAACACAAAGGATAATGATAGCAACTGAAAGTAAAAGCAGAAAAGTAAATGAGCGTGGAAACAGTAATGAGGATATGGACCGGGATACGTGATGTTCACTAGTGATGTCTCTCTCCCAAAAGACGATAAAACTGCTATGCGAGGTAAACAAATTACAGAAGGGCAATTGACAGGATTATGAACGCACCGCAATGCTAACTATGCTACAAAAGAAAGGAAGAGGCCCAAAAGCACGGGCAGTACGCCAAAATAAGTAGACCGAAATCCAACTGCATCTACTACTAATCATCCACCTTGAGATATCTATCCAGAACATCTCGCTGGTATTAAGTTGCGAGCCCCACCCAAAGTGTAAACCCAAAGCAACAGACAGCTGCATTAAAAATCACTTTGCGTAAAGTAAACAATCCTTGCAACCGCGGTTACAAGCACCGTTGTTTTCCCCCTTGTGGCAACAGCACATCCCCTAGACTCATGTTTCTGTCACTCAAGCGTGTCATCGGGGGGCATGAACCCACAATCGAGCATAACGTTCCCTCTTGGGGTTACCACCTACTACTTGGCCAAAGCAATAAATAGCAACGGAGAACATGCAAGAATTACTTAGGAACAAAAATATAAGAGATAAAAACCAAATATATTACTCAATCACAATCTGAACATAATCTTATACTCCATCAGATCCCATCAAACTCAGCATAGCAATAGCAGAAATATTACAAAAGTGCCTCGATCATGTAGGGCAGCTCACGAGGACTAAACCATAAAGAACAAAGAGGGGAGGAGAACATCACATAGCTACTGATCACGGACCCATGGTCCAAGGAAAACTACTCGCGAGACATCCGGGGAGCATCCATGGTGGAGAGGAGACTCCCGGAGGTCAATCCTCCCTCCGGCAGGGTGCCGGGAAGAGGTCTTCTGGTGCTCCCGATCTCGGAAGCGCGGCGGCGGCGGAACAGAGGCGAGATCGCAAAAAAGGGTTCTCTTTTTTGAAGTTTCCCGTGACGGAGAATATATAGGCGAAGGGGGGCAACCAGAGGTGGACCAGGGGCCCCAGGGGCCCCCCTGGCGCGTCCAAGGGTGGGGCCCCGCCGGGTGGCCGCCTAGGCCACCCCTAGCTCCCCTCAGGCCCCACTCGGGCTCTTCGCGAAGCTTCCTGTACGCTGATTTTTCCTATATTTTTCCCAGAATTTTTCTGGCACTTTTTATATGGGGGAAAACTGAAATTGAAAAACAATAGAAAACAGGAACTGGCACTGTGTTGCACTGAGTTAATAGGTTAGTCCAAATATGATCAAAAGTGTATGAAAGTTTATCTAGATCATAGCAATATCACACAAAACATGCATGGAGCAAGCAGAAATTATAGATACGTTTTGGACGTATCACTCCGCGATGGAAACTGGAAAAGCGACTCCTCCTTTGGGGTTTTCCCTTCACGAGAATAAATAGGAGTCGAGGTAGGGCACGAGAGGAGGTGGAGGCCTCCCAGGCGGGCCCCCGGCGTGACCAGGGGTGGGGCCGCGCCAGCCAGGCGCCTGGGGCCCCTGTGGCCCCCCTCTGGCCCCACTTCTGGCTGGTGGAAGCTTTTGGTGCGTGGATTTTCTGTGAATTTTCCCGGAATTTTCTGAGATACCTAAAAATCCATTTTCCTGCACACAATAAAACCATACAGCCAGCTCTGCTGAAAACAGCGTTAGTCCGGGTTAGTTTCGTCCAAATCATGCAAGAATGAGGGCAAAACAATAGCAAAAGCGTTTGGAAAAGTAGATACGTTTGAGACGTATCAACTCCCCCAAGCTTAGCATATTGCTTGTCCTCAAGAAATTCAGTTCAACGAACTGGACGCGACAAAGAAAACTTTGAAAAACTCTTTTGCTTCATTAGATGTATATATAAGCATGTACTACGAAAAGATTTTAGCAAGCATTGAAACAATGCTATAAGGAAAATGCACGAAGCAATTCTTCTTTCATGTGATCAATCACAAACAACTAAAATTAAATAATATGCTACTGAAAATCAAGACAAGATCACAATGCACATAGCTTGAACATACTTGAGTGGCACTTCGCTAGCCTCCATGAGTGAAGCAAAACATAAATGCAGAAACTCCTCCGGAGTTTTAAAGGTGAATAGAGCTAAGAATTTCAGACTAGCAATAACACAAGCATGCTGAAGACAATGTAATACTTTGGGACAATGCACATTACACTAAGAATGAAAATTATGCTCTCATAGTTGGTGCTTTGAAGAAAGAAGGGGAGACTCTCAAACCGTGGCTTTTGCTGGAAAGGTTGAAAACCCGTGGTTGGAAGCAAAGAATAAACATGTGCCAGAGCTCTTTGTTTTGAAAACAGAGACAAGAACATTTTTGAGAAGTGCAACTTTCCAGTCAACGGTGAACGGTAAAGGTCTCTCAATATCTCCCATGCCAACCATATTAATGCCTTTTGCTTACACATATTCCCTTATCCATAAATCCTTTGATGGTCTACAAAACCTTTTATTTTGCCTCGAGGATGGAAGGAGGGTATCGTTCCACCTATCATTAGCAGCATTAGGTCCATTTCACTCCATCATCAAGTATGGCGGGGTGTAACTTTCCTCACCGCACCAGTTAAAACTTCCGTCAATATCTTTGGCATGATAGATACTGATTTTCCCTCACCGCACCAGACCGAAATCCAACTGCATCTACTACTAATCATCCACCTTGAGATATCTATCCAGAACATCTCGCTGGTATTAAGTTGCGAGCCCCACCCAAAGTGTAAACCCAAAGCAACAGACAACTGCATTAAAAAGCACTTTGCGTAAAGTAAACAATCCTTGCAACCGCGGTTACAAGCACCGTTGTTTTCCCCCTTGTGGAAACAGCACATCCCCTAGACTCATGTTTCTGTCACTCAAGCGTGTCATCGGGGGGCATGAACCCACAATCGAGCATATCGTTCCCTCTTGGGGTTACCACCTACTACTTGGCCAAAGCAATAAACAGCAACGAAGAACATGCAAGAATTACTTAGGAACAAAAATATAAGAGATAAAAACCAAATATATTACTCAATCACAATCTGAACATAATCTTATAATCCATCAGATCCCATCAAACTCAGCATAGCAATAGCAGAAAGATTGCAAAAGTGCCTCGATCATGTAGGGCAGCTCACGAGGTCTAAACCATGAAGAAAAAAGAGGGGAGGAGAACATCACATAGCTACTGATCACGGACCCATGGTCCAAGGAAAACTACTCACGAGACATCCGGGGAGCATCCATGGTGGAGAGGAGACTCCCGGAGGTCAATCCTCCCTCCGGCAGGGTGCCGGGAAGAGGTCTTCTGGTGCTCCCGATCTCGGAAGCGCGGCGGCGGCGGAACAGAGGTGAGATCGCGAAAAAGGGTTCTCTTTTCTGAAGTTTCCCGTGATGGAGAATATATAGGCGAAGGGGGGCAGCCAGAGGTGGACCAGGGGCCCCAGGCGCCCCCCTGGCGCGGCCAGGGGTGGGGCCGCACCGGGTGGCCGCCTGGGCCACCCCTGGCTCCCCTCTGGCCCCACTCGGGCTCTTCGCGAAGCTTCCTGTACGCTAATTTTTCCTATATTTTTCCCGGAATTTTTCTGGCACTTTTTATATGGGGGGAAACTGAAATAGAAAAACATCAGAAAACAGGAACTGTCACTGTGGTGCACTGAGTTAATAGGTTAGTCCAAATATGATCAAAAGTGTATGAAAGTGTATCTAGATCATAGAAATATCACACAAAACATGCATGGAGCAAGCAGAAATTATAGATACGTTTTGGACGTATGAACATCCCCAAGCTTAATTCTTGCTCGTCCTCGAGTACGTAAATGATAACGGCATAATTTCTGTGGTGACATGCTAGCAACCATAAAAGAACTTTGAAAAGTAAAGCAATCAAGGTTAGAAACTCAATTCAAGTCATAACATGCAAGAGTCTATATTAGCATTGAAACAAGTAACAAAAGAACAAAAGGTGCAAGATCTCTCGCTGTCCGTTACTCGAATGTCTCCAAATGGTGTTTGCATGCAAGAAGGGGGATAGGGAATACGAGAAAAACATTTATTTGTTGAGAACTCAATCTACTAAAGTTTCACACTTGGTCTTTTTCTGGAATCTTATATTGACTCGTCCCCAGACCACTAGCCAGGTACAAGTCAATTTGATCCACTCCTTTTTCAATATTTTGAGCACTCATGCAATGGATGAGCGTAAGCACGAGATTTGAAACTTAGGATGTCAAAGAGAGAAGTACGGAGGATGAAGACAAAAAGGAGGAGAAAGGCTCACATCAATGAGGACAATCATAGGCAAGAGATGCCAAATGATAGATATGATGTGAGGAGTAGGGATTGCCATGCAACGGATGCACATACGAGCTAGGAAGCTCTCCAATGGAACTAGTGGGGGTGCATCTAACTTGCTCGCTCATGAAGACCTAGAGCTCGTTTGAGGAGGCTCATCCTTGGAATATGCAAGCCAAGTTCTATAGTGTGAAGGTCCCCACATAGCTATATGCATAATGATCATCTCTATGGAGTACAAGGATATAAAGTGAGTACTAGTGTGGATCTCTCAAAAGGATAGTAGTGTTGCCCCTTTCTCTCTTTTTATTTCTTTTTCTCTTTTTTCTATTTTTTTTATTTTTTTGTGGCCTCAATGGCTCTTTCTATTTAACTCTCATTTGTCCTCTTTGGGATCTTTTATTGTGTCCAATTTGGGATATTTTCCTCACTTAAGGGCAACACTCTATTTTACAAGAAGGTAAAGGAGATCTTTCACACTTTACAAGGTACTCAAAATCATAAAGAATATGTAACTATCATGATGTATGCAATGTGTGTCGCTGCCAGTGTAGCAGGAATATGTATGACATGAAGATCAAGTCATGAAGAGGTGGAAGTTGCATGGCAATATATCTCGGAAAGGCTATGGAAATGCCTTGATAGGTAGGTATGGTGGCTGTTTTGAGGAAAGATATAAGGAGGTTTATGATGACAGAGCGTATAATGCCAAGGGTTTGGATGTACCGGCGAAGGTGGACACCAACTCTCGGAGTGAGAAGAAGGCAATGCACAGCACGGGAGAGGCTAGCAAAATATGGGAAGGTGGAAGTGTCAACTTTCAATACTTACATTAGTCCGAAGAACTCATGCACTTATTATCGGTAACTCTCAATCTAATAAGGAGGTTCACAAAGAGACAACTACCCCGAGGAGGAGTGTATGGGGGTTTGGTTATCCTTGCGCATCCTCGACTCATGGTACGTGAGTGTTCTCTAATATTCGACCCCTCCAAAGATTAGTGATCCATCTAGTAGCTAGAGTTCTCCACTAGTTTTGTAGGTTTTGAAAATACACACGGATTGCCCAAAATACGACACCTATCACTAATAGGCTAGAGCTCTTGACACCAAAAGTTCAAACATTACTCACAACAATACCTCAAAACTATTGCAAGTTACTACTAGAATTAAATAGCAACCTCAATTACCTACTTTCAAGACAAGACACAACTCGGTGCAACAACCAACTCTCTTTAACAAGATAAACATGAAAACTAAAAAGAGTTCCAGCAACAGACTAAACAAAAGCCAAGGCTCTTGTTAAAGACAAACTAAGACTAAAACTAAACATAGCAGTAGCTATGAAAAGATAAAGAACACACAACAGCAAAAAGATAAGCAGGAAAAATCCTATGATGTGTTCTAGATTTTGAAAGTGGAGCATGTTTATCTCCCACACAAAGTAAGACGGGATCTAACTTGTTATGAACAGCAAGCAAAGCTAAAGAAAACTAAAAATAAAACCTAAGAGCGAGACGCTCCAAGCATAGCACATAACGCATGAAGTGATAAAAATATAGTGAGACGAAGGACGAACTGATGATTGTTGATGGAGAAGGGGATGCACGGGGGCATCCCCAAGCTTAGACGCTTGAGTCTCCTTGAATATTTATTGGGGATGCATGGGGGGATCCCCAAGCTTGAGCGCTTGACACTCCTGGATCTTCTTTCATCATCTTCCATCGCACACTTGAAAACTCCCTTCATACATAACTCATCATAAGCTGATTAGAGAGGTTAGTACCCTTAATAAAATAATTTTTCCCCACTGGATATAAAGATATTCTTGAAGAGCTACTGTTTCTCAAGAGTGCCAAAAAGTTTTTGCAAAGAAAAAGCAAGCTTAAGGTTTGCAAAAGTTAGGAGAGACAAAACGTGGCAGAATCTGTGAAAAACAGAACAGCAAGTAGTAAAGAATTGTTTTGGGGCACTTCTGCAACTCAAATCATAAAACTCAGAACATACGGAAGTTTCACAATTGTATAGAGCACGCTGTCAAAAAAATTCAGATCAAAAAGATGATCTGGTGATTTGATTCGAATTTTTCTGTCAAGAGACAGAATCTGTTTTCTGGGCAGCATGTCACAACTTCTGCTTCCCTTATCATAAGAGGCTATAACTTGGCACAAAGCTGAAAAATAAATATAAAATGATGTTGCTACAGTAGTAACAAATATCAAGACACAACAAAAGCAAAAAGAAAAACCTAAATTCATTGCGGGCTGCCTCCCGGAAGCGCTTTCTTTTATGCCTTTCAGCTAGGCATAAAGCAAAAGAAGAATCAAGTTTTATCAAGAGAAAGAGAATAACTAGCCCGTGTAACGGACTCAAAAGTTAACTTGATTTTCTTTCTAGGGAAGTGTTCCATCCCCTTTTTGAATGGGAATTGGAATTTTATATTCCCCTCTTTCATGACAATAACCGCACCAACGGTGCGAAGAAAAGGACATCCCAAAATAATTGGACACAAAGGTACACACTCTATATCCATAACAATAAAATCAACGGGAACATAGTTGTCATTGACAATGATAAGAACATCGTCGATCTTCCCCAAAGGTTTCTTTACGGAAGAATCAACAAGACGAACACCAAAAGAACAAGGCTCAAAGGGCTTCAATTCAAACATATCAAATATTCTTTTGGGCATAACGGAGGTACTAGCTCCAACATCACATAAAGCATAGCAAGAGAAGTTATTTAATTTAATTTTGATCATAGGGTCCCAACCATCATCTAGCTTCCTAGGTATGGAGGCTTCTACTCTAAGCTTCTCCTCCCTAGCTTTGATGAGAGCATTTGTGATATGCTCCGTGAAGGCAAGATTAAGTGTGCTAGTGTGGGGGTCTCTAGACATTTTGTGTAGCAAGCTAATAACTTCTGAGAGGGTGCAACTATCAAAATCAATATCACTACTATCAAATGTGGTAGTAGTGTCGTCTAGGCTCACTTGTTTGAAACCCTCTATGTTCATAGGAGTTTCTTCATCTTTTGTTGAGGTATTAGCATCACCATTAATAGGTCCAACGGGACTAGGAGTGCATTGGGTGCTAATAGTTTGGGTGTCCTCAACAATTTGGATAGTGCCAACTATGTGGTGTGTAGGAAGGCTCTTAATTCTATCATATTCCTCTTTTTCTCTAGCCCACCTTTCTTTAAGTTTAGCCATCATCCTAATATTTTCATTAATTTGTAATTGGATAGCATTAATAGGAGTGGCCTTATTCTCCTCAAGGGGAGAGGTTCTAATTTTAAGCATCTCAATATCAAGGGCTAAGCTTTCTACCTTCAAAGAGAGATTATCTAATTTAGCTAATTTCTCCTCTACATTTTTGTTGAAGGAT
The DNA here is from genome assembly GCA_950022295.1 of Bromus sterilis. NCBI lineage: Eukaryota > Viridiplantae > Streptophyta > Magnoliopsida > Poales > Poaceae > Bromus > Bromus sterilis. The sequence continues at coordinate 397,423,692 of OX465596.1, forward strand.
TTTTTGGTAGTGATAAAGTCTCTAAGCATGTTTTCCAATTCAGAAGAGGGATTCTTGTTGCTAGGGTAGGTGTTGTTGTTCCCATAGTTGGATGGAAACGGTCTAAGATTGCTAGCAAAATTACCCCTATAAGCATTGTTGTTGAAGTTGTTTCTAGCAATAAAGTTCACATCTACTTGTTCTTGGGCAACCGAAGAATTTAAAGGGACATCATGAGGATCAATAGAGGGTTGCTTGGTAAGTAGAGACATAATTAAGTCAACTTTTTCATTGAGGGAGGTAATTTCCTCGACAGAGTTTACCTTCCTACCTGTTGGAGCGTGTTCGGTGTGCCATTAGGAATAATTGGTCATCATCTCATCGAGAAGCTTCGTGGCAGCACCAAGTGTACTTGACATAAAGGTTCCTCCTGCGGCCGAATCTAACAGGTTCCGCGAGGTAAAGTTCAAGCCTGCATAAAAAGTCTGGATAACCATCCAGGTTGTCAAACCATGTGTAGGGCATTTCTTAACAAGAGATTTCATTCGTTCCCAAGCTTGGGCAACATGTTCATTATCCAATTGCTTAAAATTCATAATGTTACTCCTTAATTGGATAATTTTAGCAGGTGGGTAGTACTTCCCTATAAAAGCATCTTTGCACTTATCCCAAGAATCTATGCTATTCCTAGGCAAAGATTGAAACCAGATTTTAGCGTCTCCCTTAAAGAGAAAGGAAAGAGCTTGAGCTTAACAATATCACCTTCTACTTCTTTATACTTTTGCATATCACATAATTCAACAAAATTGTTCAAGTGTAAAGCAGCATCATCTCCAGCACCAGAGAATTGATCTCTCATAACAAGCTTTAGCAAGGCAGGTTTAATTTCATAAGAGGTAGCTGAAGTGGCAGGTGTGGCAATGGGGGTGCAGATAAAGTCTTGGTTGTTGTGACTAGTGAAGTCACACAACTTGGTGTTTTCAGTGGAACCCATAGCAGCAGCAAGTGTGGCAGATTTTTTTGTGATTTTTGATAAAAGACACAAAGATAAAAACTGAAAGGTAAACTAACAAGACTAAAAAAACAAAGGTAAAGGGTAGTGTGCAACTCCCCTATCTTAGCACTCGGAGTCCCCGGCAACGGCGCCAGAAATTTTCTTGATGGCGCGAGAGTTGACGGGTGTAGTCTTCTCGCCCTTCGTTAGTGAGCCCCAAGTGGAAGGCGTGATGCAGCACAGCAGCAAATTTCCCTCAGTAAAGATACCAAGGTTTGTCTCCAGTAGGACTCCAGAGATGATAAGTAGGTGTCAGCGGCGCTACCGATGCAGACCTGCACACAGACACAAATAACTTTGTTCCCAACGAAGTTCAGAGAGGTTGTCAATCTCTCCGGTCTTGTTGTTCACAAAGGATCAAACACAAAGGATAATGATAGCAACTGAAAGTAAAAGCAGAAAAGTAAATGAGCATGGAAACAGTAATGAGGATATGGACCGGGATACGTGATGTTCACTAGTGATGTCTCTCTACCAAAAGATGATAAAACTGCTATGCGAGGTAAACAAATTACAGAAGGGCAATTCACAGGATTATGAACGCACCGCAATGCTAACTATGATACAAAAGAAAGGAAGAGGCTCAAAAGCACGGGCAGTACGCCAAAATAAGTAGACCGAAATCCAACTGCATCTACTACTAATCATCCACCTTGAGATATCTATCCAGAACATCTCGCTGGTATTAAGTTGCGAGCCCCACCCAAAGTGTAAACCCAAAGCAACAGACAACTGCATTCAAAAGCACTTTGCGTAAAGTAAAAAATCCTTGCAACCGCGGTTACAAGCACCGTTGTTTTCCCCCTTGTGGCAACAACACATCCCCTAGACTCATGTTTCTGTCACTCAAGCGTGTCATCGGGGGGCATGAACCCACAATCGAGCATAACGTTCCCTCTTGGGGTTACCACCTACTACTTGGCCAAAGCAATAACCAGCAACGGAGAACATGCAAGAATTACTTCGGAACAAAAATATAAGAGATAAAAACCAAATATATTACTCAATCACAATCTGAACATAATCTTATAATCCATCAGATCCCATCAAACTCAGCATAGCAATAGCAGAAAGATTACAAAAGTGCCTCGATCATGTAGGGAAGCTCACGAGGTCTAAACCATGAAGAACAAAGAGAGGAGGAGAACATCACATAGCTACTGATCACGGACCCATGGTCCAAGGAAAACTACTCACGAGACATCCGGGGAGCATCCATGGTGGAGAGGAGACTCCCGGAGGTCAATCCTCCCTCCGGCAGGGTGCCGGGAAGAGGTCTTCTGGTGCTCCCGATCTCGGAAGCGCGGCGGCGGCGGAACAGAGGCGAGATCGCGATAAAGGGTTCTCTTTTCTGAAGTTTCCCGTGACGGAGAATATATAGGCGAAGGGGGGCAACCAGAGGTGGACCAGGGGCCCCAGGGGCCCCCCTGGCGCGTCCAAGGGTGGGGCCGCGCCGGGTGGCCGCCTAGGCCACCCCTAGCTCCCCTCTGGCCCCACTAGGGCTCTTCGCGAAGCTTCCTGTACGCTGATTTTTCCTATATTTTTCCCGGAATTTTTCTGGCACTTTTTATATGGGGGAAAACTGAAATAGAAAAACAACAGAAAACAGGAACTGGCACTGTGTTGCACTGAGTTAATAGGTTAGTCCAAATATGATCAAAAGTGTATGAAAGTGTATCTAGATCATAGCAATATCACACAAAACATGCATGGAGCAAGCAGAAATTATAGATACGTTTTGGACGTATCACTCCGCGATGGAAACTGGAAAAGCGACTCCTCCTTTGGGGTTTTCCCTTCACGAGAATAAATAGGAGTCGAGGTAGGGCACGAGAGGAGGTGGAGGCCTCCCAGGCGGCCCCCCGGCGCGACCAGGGGTGGGGCCGCGCCAGCCAGGCGCCTGGGGCCCTTGTGGCCCCCCTCTGGCCCCACTTCTGGCTGGTGGAAGCTTCTGGTGCGTGGATTTTCTGTGAATTTTCCCGGAATTTTCTTAGATACCTAAAAATCCATTTTCCTGCACACAATAAAACCATACAGCCAGCTCTGCTAAAAACAGCGTTAGTCTGGGTTAGTTTCGTCCAAATCATGCAAGAATGAGGGCAAAACAATAGCAAAAGTGTTTGGAAAAGTAGATACGTTTGAGACGTATCAACTCCCCCAATCTTAGCATATTGCTTGTCCTCAAGAAATTCAGTACAACGAACTGGACGCGACAAAGAAAACTTTGAAAAACTCTTTTGCTTCATTAGATGTATATATAAGCATGTACTACGAAAAGAGTTTAGCAAGTATTGAAACAATGCTATAAGGAAAATGCACGAAGCAATTCTTCTTTCATGTGATCAATCACAAACAACTAAAAGTAAATAATATGCTACTGAAAATCAAGACAAGATCACAATGCACATAGCTTGAACATACTTGAGTGGCACTTCGCTAGCCTCCATGAGTGAAGCAAAACATAAATGCAGAAACTCCTCCGAAGTTTTAAAGGTGAATAGAGCTAAGAATTTCAGACTAGCAATAACACAAGCATGCTGAAGACAATGTAATACTTTGGGACAATGCACATTACACTAAGAATGACAATTATGCTCTCATAGTTGGTGCTTTGAAGAAAGAAGGGGAGACTCTCGAACCGTGGCTTTTGCTGGAAAGGTTGAAAACCCGTGGTTGGAAGCAAAGACTAAACATGGAACCAACTAGAGAGCAATAACTGTCATAATCATGCAGAGCGACAAAGCGACATTGAATCGGGCATGAAAGTTATATAACTATTCTGAAAGAAAAAGATCATCAAGGCATAATAGAATTTTTAGTCATAAACATGTGTGAACATGTGCCAAGTCAATCCAAAAATTCTCCGAAGGGAAATACCACTTCAGTATGCCAAACCATGAACAATGCAATGCATGTAAATCATTTCAACGACACATTATGTACTCTAGCCATTTGAGATTAGCCACAAGGAAAGCATGAATACTGGGAAAGCATTGTAAACATAGCACTATGTCGCTACAAGTTGGTCTCTAGATCATAAGTACAGGCATATGTACAAAAGTAGAAACAAGAAGAGTTCATACCGGTTTTCCTTGTTGCTTCCCTTCCGTCGATCTTCGTCATTACTGCCTTGTCACTTGCACGATCGAACGTGGGAAATATAATCAAATGCCATCACGAACTCGAGCTGAACTCTGAAAACAAAGCAAACTAAAGAGAGAAATGAAATCTTTTTGGGGTTTTTTAAAGGTTTAAACGAGAGCAAAATAAAAGAGAAAATATTTTTGTTGTTTTTGCAAAGAAAGAATCAAAGAAGAACAAGCAAAAACTTCTAAAAGATCAAAGTGAACAAAAAATAAAACGGATAATACAATGGGAAAGTGAGAAGGGCACGTACTCCCCCAAGCTTAGGATTTTGGCCTAAGTTGGTAGTAGCTAATGTCCCCAGGAGCCTCCTGCTCCAGGGTGGTACTAGTGAGTCCAAGGGTCGTATGAGGCTTCCGGCGCGTACACCGAAGTCCTCGGATCCTCCCACGAAGAAGGATCCATGCTCCAAGCAAAGGAATACCCTTCACCAAACTGGGTGACGGTCTCCCCCTGGAAAGGTGGTAACTCACCATGCTCCTCCTCATCGGGCACAACCCCCTCCATGGGTTTATGAAACTGATGCTGGACCATGAACTCATCGAACTGGATAGCATCAAAGGACCATCCGTTCCTGCGAGAAAAATCGAACAAAAGAGGTGCAGGTAGACGGATCTTGCATTCCGTGGTGGCTCCGAAACGCAAGATATAATCAAGGTTACCAAACTCGGAAGTCATGGTGACAAACTTATGCCTCTTCATAGCAGCAAGATCAAAACTTAAGTAAGTAAAAGGCTTATCATCAGGGTGTGGGGTGCCATTAAGAGACTCTAGGATAAGTGTGGCGTAAACGCCACCAAATAAATCTCCCTTGTTACCGTTCATAGCAAGGCGTTGAGCAATTAAGGCACCCACATTATAATCAAACCTCCCTGAGAGGGTGGTCGCCAGGATAGCAATATCCGGCGCAGAAATGCTGCTCGTGTTGTCACGAGCTAACACCCCTCTAGCAATATAATACGCAAAATACCTGATGTGTGGGAATAAGATGCTGGAGATTTTTGACCGATGAATATCCCTCATATCCATGCTACAGAGAGAGTTGAAGACGGTTCTCAGTTCGGAGGGCTGAGAGCTTATCTTCGCCGTCAGTCCAACGTTCGGCACACCTATTATTTCACAAAACTTTTCCAAAGGCATGGTCAAAAGATTATTGTAAATTTTAAACTCAACAGAACCAGTATCAAGGTTATATCTAAAACTGTTAATGAAACAGGAGGTGAGTTTTTTATACTGAGCAACACGGCACGTTGCGAGCCGTGTCAGACCTGCATTAGCACAAAGATTATAGAACTCCTCCTTAATTCATGCAGCTTCAAGGAGTTCATTGCACGGGAAAGTCATTGCACGTGCTGGATTTGTGTCCTCCAACAACTCTAAGGGCACATGATCTTCGTTGTAGCTCATCCTAGCAGTCGAGGGTGAAGCTGCAGCTCTTGTAACTCGATCGGAGCGCTCGGGCCTTTTCTTCCCAAGCCACCCCTTTGCTCTTCCTAGCAAACTCATTTCTGAAATTTTGTACAAATTACAAAAACAAGGATTTAAACAAAGTGAGTTAAGGCAAACTACTCAACCCACTTACCTAAGGCAAAAACTTGCATCAAAACTTGGAAAATAAACTTCTACACATGCAAGCAATCTCATCTAAACAGCACCAAGAACTACTAAATACTCACAAATGAAGCCACCAACCAAAAATCTATTTGGAGGAGTGGAGGAGTTACATACCAGGGAGTATTTGCTCAAAATCTCAGCTCAAATGATGGGTTGTGGAGAGAGATCGAAAATCACCTCCACGAACAGCAAGAATGCAAGTTCCAGGTCCAGAACTCGTGTTTTCGGAAAGGAAGAGAGAGAGGAAGAAGACTCACCTAGAGACGGGGCCTGTGGGCCCCAGGCGCCCTATGGGCGCTGCCAGGGGGCAGGCCGCGCTAGCTGGCCTCCTGGGCCACTGGTGGCCCCCCTTGGTCAGCCCCAGGTGCCTCTGGGTCACTCCCGGCATGGAAATTTTTATTTTTATTTTTCTGGATTTTTTCTGAAAACTTCACTGTTGAAAATTTCTCGGAGTTCAAAAAGCTGCAAAACTTTCTGAAAACTTAAAGCGGTGATTAGTATTGTGAAGCTTCAAAAACACAATAAACTTGGTATAGCAATGAGAATAAAAGTTAAAGCAAATGAAAACATAACAAGCTTAACTTTTTACCTATATAAAACAAGCTCACTAGTAAGGTTGATCAAGTCTTACCAACAAACCGGCGATATATAGAACAAGAAGTCTCACCTCTTATGAAGTGATCATTGCACCTTTACTTTAATGGACATTGTCCCCACCATAATGGTATTGTTTTTGTGGTGCACATGTAGTGGACAGTCCCATTCTCCAATCTTCACGGTCTCAACATTCTCTATAGAGTTAAGGCCATGCCTTTTGTCGATCTTCTTTGGAAAATACACCGTGTGTTCTTTATCATCAACGTTGAAAGTGACCTCTCCTTTATTGCAATCAATAATAGCACCTGCGGTGTTAAGAAAAGGTCTACCAAGAATAATGGACATGCTCCCATCCTCGGGCATGTCAAGCACAACAAAATCTGTAAGGATCAAACAGTTAGCAACTTCAATGGGAACATCCTCACAAATACCAATGCGGACAGTTGTTGACTTGTCAGCCATCTGAAGAGAGATATCTGTAGGGATTAGTTTCTCTAAACAAAGCCTCTTGTAAAGAGAGAAAGGCATAACACTCACTCCTGCACCAAGATCACATAAAGCAGTTCTGACGTAATTATTCTTTATGGAGCAAGGAATGGTGGGTATACCTAGATCACCAAGCTTCTCAGGAATCTTGCCACTAATAGAGTAGTTAGCAAGCATGGTAGATATTTCCTCATTAGGAACTTTTCTTTTATTTGTGACAATATCTTTCATATATTTCGAATAGGGAGGTAACTTAATAGCATCAGTCAAAGGGATTTGAAGAAAAAGAGGTTTCATCCATTCACAAAACTTATTATAATGCTCTTCTTCTTTAGATTTGAGGGACTTACCTGGAAAGGGCATGGGTTTCTCTATCCATGGTTCTCTTTCCTTCCCATGTCTTCTTGCGATGAAGTCTTCTCTAGAGTACTTCTTGCGTTTATCAGGTGTTTCTTCTTCTGAACTTCGGGTGGATCATCCTTCTCCGTGTCCTTTTCTTCAGGCTCGACACCGTCTTCTGTTTCAGCATCGGAGGTAGATATGCTGTTAGGATCAACAGCTGGCTTTTCACTTGTAATAGGATCATTGGGATTGTCAGCCTCCTTGTGTTTCTTCTTCTTCTTTTTCTTCGGAGAGCTAACGGTCTCGTCTTCTTCTTGTACCTGAGAATCTTGCTCGATCCTCTTTGGATGCCCCTCAGGATAGAGTGGGTCCTGGGTGTGTGTTCCACCCCTAGTTTTGATGCCATAAGCTTGTATGTCCTGTTTGGCATTATTAGCAAGCAAATATTTTTGCACATTAGAAATTTGTTCAAGCTGAGTTTGAACCATATGAAAATGCTTAACAAGACATTTAACATCATTAACTGTTCTTTCTAGAACACCACACAAACTTTTGATAGCAAGAGAGTTATCATGCAACTGACATTGTATCCTCCTATTAAAATGGTCTTGCTTAATAATAAAATTATCAAGCTCATATAAGCATTGGTCGGGAGGCTTACCTTTAGGGATGTCACATTCAGTAAAGTCTAATAGAGAGTGTACCTCTACCAAGGGAGGGCGAGTAGTAGGCTCACACAACTTCTCAATAGGCGGTAAATTCTTCACGTCTTCGGCTTTAATACCTTTCTCCTTTATAGACTTATTTGCTTCTTGCATATCTTCGGGGCTCAGAACAAGCATGCCCCTCTTTTTCGGTGGTAGAAGTGGTTCAGGAATGGACCAATCTTCATAGTTCTTGGCAATTTTGCACATTAATTCTTCTGCATCGTCCGGTGTTCTTTCCCTGAAAACACAACTAGCACAACTATCCAGGTAGGATCTGGATTCATCGGTTAAACCAGCGTAAAATATATCAAGCAGTTCATTCTTGGGAACTCCATGTCCCGGCATAACCTTAAGTAAATCACAAAACCTCCCCCAAGCTTTAGGGAGGTGCTAATCCCTCAATTGTTTAAAGTTATAGATTCTTTGCAAAGCAGCATGTTGCATATGAGCTGGGAAATATTTATCGACAAAGAATTTGACTAAGTCATGAGGACTCTTAATGGAACCATAGGGTAGTGCATCGTACCATGATTTAGCGTCTTCCTTCAAAGAAAAAGGAAAAAGCTTGGCCACATAGAAGTTCCGTATCTTCTCGTTAGTAGTGAATAGGTTACCTAGCTCAGCGAGTTTGGTCAAGTGTGCTATAGCATCATCCTTTTCTCTGCCATAAAAGGGGTCAGCCTCGACCGTAGATATAAGTGAAAGATCAACAGAGAAATCATAATCAGGATGAGTGGTGCATATAGGAGATGTGGAGAATTTAGGATCAGGAATAACTTTGTTCTTCATGGAGTGCTTTTTGAGCAACTCCTTAATAGCACCAGGGTCAGAGTTGACACACTCTCTGAGTTCCCTGCAAAAATCATCATCAAGAGTAACATAATCATCATCAAGGATTCTCTCCTTGAGTTCATCTAAGCACGGGTAACCAAAGGTTTTGCAGGTAGGAATATAGGTAGCAGGGGTCTCGGTCTTGGATTCTGCTGCAGCCTTAGTAGTCTGAGTTTCAATATAGTAGCCAAGAAAAGTAGTATCATCAAGAGTAGTGGAAGCATCATCAAAAGCATCGGACATAGTGACAGACTCAGTAGAAGCATCATGTGGTGGTGGCGAAGCAAACTTACTCATAACAGAAGGTTAATCAAGTGTAGCACTAGTGTTCAGAACAGTACCTTTTTCTTGTACGGGATGGTAAGATCGGAACCTTGGGGTCTCCTTTCTTACCCATAGCGGATGATGTGGAGCAGACAGGATACTTCAAGTAGACTTGTAAATATTGCTATGCTCCCCGGCAACTGCGCCAGAAAACGGTACTTGATGACCCACAACCGTAAGGGATCGAGATAGTCTTCGCGGGTAAGTTAACCCAATTTATTGATTCGACACACTGGGAGCCAAAGAGTATTTATAAGCTTTGACAGTTGAGTTGTCAATTCAACCGCACCTGAAATATACTTGCTTGCAACAAAAGATAAGTGGTAATGGTAATATGATAGTGATGGTGGAGACAGCAAAAGTAAACAGCAAAAGTAACAACTAATGACCAGCAGGATTGAAAACAATGTAGGCTAGGGAGACGGATGGTTGGGCGTTGCATGGATGAGATTGAACATGTAATAGATTCTAACACGGGGCAAGGCACACGGAAAAGAAATGATCATCTAGGCAAATATCAAACATTAGGCATGTATCCCGTAGGTAGTTGTGCGTGCTTGCAATAAGAACTTGCACAACATCTTTTGTCCTACCATCCCGCTACGAACGGGGCCAAAGGGAACTTATGGAGATTAAGGTGCTCCTGTCAAAGAGCACCGGAACAAAACAATAAACTCAATGGATACATGGAATCCTCAAATTATGGACCATCCCCTTTGGTGTCCCAAGCTGTCACCTTTGGGATCGCCGGTTCCGGACCATAATAGGTGCATACAACTCATAGATAGGATCTAGAACACAAATATATTCATGAAAACACATAGGGTTCAGATCTGAAAACATGGCACTCGGGCCCAAAGTGACAAGCATTAAGAGCAACAAGTTGAAGCAAAGAAGATAAACACCAAAGTAGATGATAGGCAACATGCCCCCAACAATCTGACGAACTATTACATGATCAAACTCATCCAATCCCTACCATCCCCTTTGCCTACAGCAGGGAATTACTCACACATGTGAAGAGAAGTCATGGAGGAGGGATGGATTGGTGATGGTTATGACGATGGCGACGATCTCCCCTCTCCGGAGGCCAAATCATCCTCCAGATTAGCCCTCCCGAAGAAGAACAGAGGGTGGCGGCGGCTCCGCGACGGAAACTGGAAAAGCGACTCCTCCTTTGGGGTTTTCCCATCACGAGAATAAATAGGAGTCGAGGTAGGGCACGAGAGGAGGTGGAGGCCTCCCAGGCGGGCCCCCGGCGTGGCCAGGAGTGGGGCCGCGCCAGCCAGGCGCCTGGGGCCCCTGTGGCCCCCCTCTGGCCCCACTTCTGGCTGGTGGAAGCTTCTGGTGCGTGGATTTTCCGTGAATTTTCGCGGAATTTTCTGAGATACCTAAAAATCCATTTTCCTGCACACAATAAAACCATACAGGCAGCTCTGCTGAAAACAGCGTTAGTCCGGGTTAGTTTCGTCCAAATCATGCAAGAATGAGGGCAAAGCAATAGCAAAAGTGTTTGGAAAAGTAGATACGTTTGAGACGTATCACATGCTAGTTGGGACTTGCCCTAATCATTGCTACATGACGCGCTAGTATCATTGCATATCCTGCTACACTGGCAGAGGCATACATTTGCATACATCATGATAGTTACATCTTCTTTATGATTTGAGTACTTTGTAAAGTGTGAAAGATCTTCTCTACTTTTTGTAATATATAGAGTGTTGCCCCTAAAGTGAGGAAAAGATCCCAAAGAGGAAAAAATTAAAAGATCCCAAAGAGGAAAAATGAGAGAAATAGAAATAGCCATTGAGGCACCCAAAAAATACAAAAAAAATAGAAAAAAGAGAAAAAGAAATAAAAAGAGATAAGGGGCACACGCTATTCCTATTGAGAGATCCACACTCGTACTCCCTCTTATATCTTGTACTCCATAGAGATTATCATTCATGCATATAGCTATGTGGGGACCTTCACACTATAGAACTTGGCTTGTATATTCCAATGACGAGCCTCCTCAAATGAGCTCTAGATCTTCTTGAGGAAGCAAGTTGGATGCACCCCCCACTAGTTCCATTGGAGAGCTTTTAGCTCACATGTGCATCCGTTGCATGGCAATCCCTACTCTTCACATCATATCCATCATTTGGCTTTCTCTCGCCTATGATTGTCCTCATTGATGTGAGCCTTTCACACCTTTTTGTCTTCCTCCTCCACCTTATTCTCTCTTTTCCATCCTAAGTGTCAACTTTCTTGCTTACGCTCATCCATTGCATGAGTGCTCAAAATGTTGAAAATGAGTGGATCATTTTGACTTGTACCTGGCTAGTGGTCTGGGGATGAGTCAAGATAAGATTCCAAAGAAGACCAAGTGTGAAACTTTAGTAGATTGAGTTCTCAACACAAAAATACTTTTTTCTCGTATATCCCTATCCCCTTTCTTGCACGCAAACACCATTTGGAGACATTCGAGTCACGGACAGCGAGAGCTCTTGCACCTTTATGTTCTTATGTTGCTTATTTCAATGCTAAATATAGACTCTTGCCTGTTATGACTTGAATTGAATTACATGCCTTGATTGCTTTACTTAAAAGTTCTTATATGGTTGTTATCATGTCACCACAGAAATTATGCTTGTTATCATTTACCTACTCGAGGACGAGCAGGAATTAAGCTTCGAGATGTTGATACGTCCAAAACGTATCTATAATTTCTGCTTGCTCCATGCCTCTTTTGTGTGATATTGCTATGATATTGATGAACTTCCATACACTTTTGATCATATTTGGACTAACATATTAACTCAGTGCACCCCAATGCCAGTTCCTGTTTTCTGCTGTTTTTCTATTTCAGGTTTCCCCCTTATTTAAAGTGCCAGAAAAATTCCGGGAAAAATCAGCGTACAGGAACCTTCCAGAAGAGCCAAAGTGGGGGCCGAGGGGGGCCCAGGCGGCCACCCCCTGGTCCGCGCCAGGGGGGCGCCTGGAGCCCTTGGCCCACCTCTAGCTGCCCCCTTCGCCTATTTATTCCCCGTGACGTGAAACCCCTGTGACGGGAACCCTTTTTCGCCATCTCTCCTCTGTTCCGCCGCCGCCGCGCTTCCAAGATCGGGAGCACCAGAAGACCTCTTCCCGGCACCCTGCCGGAGGGAGGAACCACCTCCGGGAGCTTCTCCACCACCATGGACGCTTCCCGGATGAACCGTGAGTAGTCCACCTTGTACTATGGGTCTATGATCAGTAGCTCTGTGATGTTCTCCTCCCCTCTTTGTTCTTCATGGATTAGACCTCATGAGCTTCCCTACATGGTCGAGGCACTTATGTAATATTTCTGTTGTTGCTATGCCGAGTTTGCTGGGATCCAATGGATTATGAGATTATGTTCAGATTGTGTTTGAGTAATATATTTGATTCTCCTCTTTTATATTTATGTTCTTGAGTAACTCTTGCATGTTTTCCGTTGTTGTTTATTGCTTTGGCCAAGTAGTAGGTAGTGACTCCAAGAGGGAGCGTTATGCATGATTGTGGGTTCATGCCCCCCGATGACTAGCTTGAGTGACAGAAACATGAGTCTAGGGGATGAGCTGTAGCCACAAGGGGGAAAACAACGGTGCTTGTACTTCCGGGTGCAAGGATTGTTTACTTTACGCAAAGTTCTTTAATGCAGTTGTCTGTTGCTTTGAGTTTACACTTTGGGTGGGATTCGCAACTTAATACCAGCGAGATGTTCTGGATAGATATCTCAAGGTGGATGATTATTAGGTAGATGCAGATGGATTTCGATCTGCTTGTCTTGGCATACCGCCCGTGCTTTTGAGCCTCTTCCTTTCTTTATAGCATAATTAGCATTGGTTTGCGCACATAATCCTGTCAATTGCCCAGTTGTAATTTGTTTACCTCGCATGGCTATTTTATCGGCTTTTGGGAGAGATACATCACTAGTGAACATCATAGGACCCCGGTCCATATTTCCAACACTGTTTACACTCGCTATCAATTTACTGCTTTATTTACTTTTCCGTTGCTAGCACTATCATTATTATCCCGTGCGTTTTATCCTTTGTAAACAACAAGGCCGGAGGAATTGACAACTCCTCTGTACTCGTTGGGAAGCAGAGCTATCTGTTGTGTGTGCAGGTCCAGGTGAAGTAAGCAACCTAGAGTTGTGAACGGCGCCATTGTTCACTTCACCACCTTCTTGTATCTGTTGGAGTCCTATTGGTTTGACACTTAAACCTTCGCATCTTCGCTAAGGGAAATTTGCCGCTACGCTACATCTCACCTTCCACTTGGGGTAACCAACGAGGAGCGAGAAGTTATCTCGTGCATCAGGACCCTCCTGGGGCCCGGGTGGGTCCACCCCCTTCCATCTTTGGTTCTTCGGGAAGCTTCCGCGACGCTGATTTTTTATATAATTTTTCCGGGATTTATTTGGCACTTTAATGGCCGGAAAACCTGAAATATAAAAACAACATAAAACAGGAACTGGTAACTGGGTGCACTGAGTTAATAGGTTAGTCCAAATATGATAAAAAGTATATGAAAGCTCAAGTAAAACATGGAAAAGTCACACAAATCAAGCATCAAGCAAGCAGAAATTATAGATACGTTTGGGACGTATCAACATACACCTTTGAAAATTAGCACAAGCATTTCATAAACCGAAAGGCATACGTCTATAAGCATAAGTACCAAAGGGACAAGTAAAAGTGGTATTCTCTTGATTGACATTGTTAACATGAATTTGAGAGAAGCCAGAATATCCATCAAGCTAACAAAAGTGGGCGTTTTTGGATAACTTTTCAAGCATTTGGTCGATGAACGGCAACGGGTAGTGGTCCTTTCTCGTCCCCAGACCACTAGTCAGGTACAAGTCAAACTGATCCACTCCCTTTCTATATTTTCAACAATCATGCAATGGATGAGCGTGAGCAAGAAAGTTGACACCTAAAAGGCGAAACAGAAAGAAGATGGAGGAGGAAGACAAAAACAGGTGTGAAAGGCTCACATCAATGAGGACAACCATAGGCGAGAGAAGGACATATGATAGATATGATGTGAGTAGTAGGGATTGCCATCAACGGATGCACATGTGAGCTAAAAGCTCTCCAAGGGAACTAGTGGGGGTGCGTCCAACTTGCTTGCTCAAGAAGACCTAGAGCTCGTTTGAGGAGGCTCATCATTGGAATATACAAGCCAAGTTCTATAGTGTGAAGGGTCCCCACATAACTATATGCATGTATGATGATCTCTATGGAGTACAAGGGATAGAGGATGAAGTACTAGTGTGGATTTCTCAAAAGGAATAGTAGTGTGCCCCCTTCTCTCTTTTTTCTATTTTTTTGTATTTTTTTGGTGGCCTCAATGGCTCTATCTATTTCTCTCATTTGTCCTCTTTGGGATCTTTTGATTTTGTCCTGTTTGGGATCTTTTCCTCACTTTAGGGGCAACACTCTATATTTTACAAGAATATAGGAGATCTTTCACACTTTACAAGGGTACTCTGATAACCCTCAACTGTAGGGGATCGAGATAGTCTTCGCGGGCAAGATAACCCAATTTATTGATTCGACACTTGGGGACACAAAGAATACGTACATGCTTTGACAATTGAGTTGTCAATTCAACCGCACTTGAAATAAACACTTGCTTGCACAAAGGTATTAGTAGCAACTGTGATAGGATGGTGGTAGTGGTGATGATAATAGTGGTGATATTGATAGTTGAACAGCAGAGGTAAAACAGCGAAAGTAAACAACTAGTAACTAGCAGGAAAGAAAACAATGTAGGCTAGGGAGATGGATGGTTGGGCGCTGCTTGGATGAGAACGAACATGTAACAGATTCTAACTTGGGCAAGGCTCACAGAAAACAAAGGATCATCTAGGAAACTATCAAATATCAGGCATGTATCCCAAGGTAGTTGTACGTGCTTCCAATAAGAACTTTGCACAACATCTTTTGTCTTACCCTCCCGCTACAAACGGGGCCAAAAGGAACTTAGGGGGATTAAGGTACTCCTGTCAAAGAGCACCGGAACAAAGCATTAACAATTCATGGATACACGGAATCCTCAAATTATAGTCCGTCCCCTTTGGTGTCCCAAGCTGTCACCATTGGGATCGCCGGTTCCGGACTATAATAGGTGCATACAACTAATAGATAGGATCAAGAACACCACAAACTCAAGAAACAAAAGGGTCATGAGATCTCAAATCATGGCACTCGGTACCAAAGTGACAAGCATTAAGAGCAATAAGTTGTAACAGAGATGATAAACACCAAGTAGATGATAGGCAACATGCCCCCAACAATCTGAATGAACTATTACATGATCTAACTCATCCAATCCCTACCATCCCCTTTGCCTACAGCAGGGAATTACTCACACATGAGAGGAGAAGTCATGGAGGGGTGATGGAGAGGCGATGATGATGACGATGGCGATGATTTCCCCCTCACCGGAGGCCAATTCAGCCTCCAGATTACCTCTCCGAGGAAGAACAGAGGGTTGCGGCGGCTCCGCGACGTAGATTGAAAAAGCGACTTCTTTTTCGGGGTTTCCTCGTCGGGATAATAAATAGGGGCAAAGGTAGGTCACCAGGGGTGTGGGACCCAGCCAGGAAGGCAGGTGGCGCGGCCAGGGCTTGGGCCGCGCCAGGCACCCTCCTGGATGCCCCCTGGCTGCCCTGTGGCCCCCCTTTGGATCTTCGGAAGCTTCCGAAATGCTGATTTTTTATATATATATATTTGGGATTTTTCCAACGTACCTAAATATCCAGAAACCTGCACAAAAGAAAATAGCACTGGTAGCTCTGCTGAAAACAGCGTCAGTCCGGGTTAGTTTCGTTCAAATCATGCAAGAATGAAGGCAAAACAATAGCAAAAGTGTTTGGAAAAGTAGATACGTTTAGGACGTATCAACTCCCCCAAGCTTAGCTATTGCTTGTCCTCAAGCAATTTTGTTCAACGAACTGGACGCGACAAAGAAAACTTTGACAAACTCTTTTGCTTCAATAGATGTAAATAAGCATGTACTACGAAAGAGTTTAGCAAGTTTTGACATTATGCTACAAGAACAATGAACGTAGCAATCCTTCTTTCATGTGATCAGTCACAAACAAACAGAAAGTAAATAATATGCTGCTGAAAATCAATTTAAGATCACAATGCACATAGTATGAACATATCAGAGTGGTATTCCGCTAGCCTCCATGAGTGAAGCAAAACATAAATGCAGAAACTCCTCCGGAATTTCAAAGGAGACTAGAACTCAGAACTCAAAGTAAGAAACATCACAAGCATGCAGAAGACAATGTGATACTTTGGGACAATGCATGTTACACTAAGAATGACAATTATGCTCTCATAGTTGATGCTTTGGAGAAAGGAAGGTGGAGACTCTCGAACCGTGGCTTTTGATGGCAAAGTTGAAAACCCGTGAAAGGAAGCAAAGACTAAACATGTGCCAGAGCTCTTGGTTTTGAAAACAGAGATAAAACTCTTTTGAGAGTGCAACTTTCCAGTCAACGGTGAACGGTAAAGGTCTCTCAATATCTCCCATGCCAACCATATTAATGCCTTTTTCTTACACATATTCCCTTTATCCATAAATCCTTTGATGGTCTACTGAACCTTTTATTTTGCCTCAAGGATGGAAGGAGGGTATCGTTCCATCTTTCATAAGCAGCATTTGGTCAATTTCACTCCATCATCAAGTATGGGGGAGGTGTAACTCTCATTTTTTTCTTGACTAGTTAAAACTTCTGTCAAAATATTTTTGGCATGAAAGATACTGATTTCCCCTCACCGCATCATGAGCTTGTACAGTTACAAAGGAGAACTTTTTGAATAAATTTCGAGATGGAACATGAAATTCTAAGTTAGGAGTGGCCGGTAAATATCACATATAGGTAGGTATGGTGGACTCAAATGGAACAACTGGGTTTAGAAAGGAGTTTGGAAGCACAAGCAGAATTCCGCTTGGTGCTAGTGAAGGCTAGCAAAAGACGGGGAAGAGACCAACCAGAGAGCATAACAGTCATAATCATGCAGAGCGACAAAGCAACATTGAATCGGACATGAAAGTGATATAGCTCACTCTGAAGTAAAAAGATCATCAAGGCAAAATAGACTTTTTAGTCTTAACATGCGTGAACATGTGCCAAGTCAATCCAAGAATCCCGCGGAGGGAAATACCACTTCAATATGCCACACCATGAACAATGCAATGCATGTCAATCATTTCAAGCAACACATTATAAACTCTAGCTATTTGAGACTAACCACAAAGAAAACATGAACCACTGGGAAAGCATTGTAAACATAGAACTATGTCGCTACAAGCTGGTCTCTAATCATAAGTACAGGCATATGTACAAAAGTAGAAACGAAAAGAGTTCATACCGGCTTTCTTTGTTGCCTCCCTTCCGTCGATCTTCGTCATTACTGCCTTGTTACTTGCACGATCGAACGTAGGAAAGTATAATCAAATGCCTTCACGGACTTGAGTTGAACTCCGAAAACAAAGCAAACTAAAGAGCAAAGGAAACATATTTTTGGGTTTTTCTTAAGGGTTTAACGAAAGCAAAAGAAAAGAGAAATATTTTTGGGTTTTTGCAAACTAAAAGAACAAAGAAGAACAGGCAAAAACTTGCAAAAAGATAAAAGCGAACCAACGGTAGATACAATGGAAAGGGGAGGAGAGCACGTACTCCCCCAAGCTTAGGATTTTGGCCTAAGTTGGGCTCGTCTACGGCAGTCCCAAGGAGCCTCCTGCTCCGGGGTAATGGTAATCCCAAGGGTTGTATGAGCCCTCCGGTGCGTACACTGAAGTCCTCGGATCCTCCCACGTGGAAGAGGAAGGTCCAGCCCCCCATCCAGAGGAAGACCCTTCACCCCAGGGGGTGACGGTTTCCTCCTGAACTGGTGGATATACCACGTGCTCCTCCTCGTCCGGCTCGACCCCCTCCGTGGGGTCGTGAAACTGGTATCTCCCCGTGATCTCTTCAAACTCGGCAATTGAAAAGCGAAATCTGTTCCTGCGACAAAAATCAAACACAAGTGGTGCAAGTAGACGGACAGTGCGGTCCACACCGTCTTTAAACCGCAAAATATAATCAAGTGCGTAGCGGTCAGAGGCCTTAGTAATAAGGAAATGCCTCTTCATGGCAGCCAAGTCAAGGGTAACAAAAGGAAAGACTATATCATCTGGGCGCGGTTCTCCTTGGAGAAACTGCAAAATAAGTGTGGCGTAGACGCCACCAAAGAGTTCCCCCTTGTTACTATTAGCAGCAAGGCGTTTCGTAATAAGCGAACCCACATGATACTCGTGCTTCCCTGAGAGGGCATTCGCCATGATAGCAGTATCAGGCGTAGAAGTGCTGCTCGTGTTGTCTCGAGCCAACACTCCTCTAGCAATATAATAGGAGAAATACCTGAGGTGAGGGAACATAATGTTGGAAATCTTCTGACGGTTGGATGACCTCACTTCAGTGTTACAGAATGAGTCGAGGAGGGTGTTGAGTGCAACAGTTTGGACATTTTTCCTCTTCCTCTTCTCGACCAAGCCTGGCAAACCTAAAGCTTCACAAAATGTACTCATAGGCATGGTAAGCAATTTTTCATAAAGTCGAAGCACCACAGTATCATTATCAGGATAAAACCTGAAATTGTTAAAAAAAGCGGTGAGTGTCTCGTACTGTAGTGCACGGCTCGTAACAAGCCGTGTCAAACCTGCATTGGCACACAGAGCGTAGAATTCTTCTCGTATGTCGGCATCCTCCATGAAATCTTGGCATGGAAATGCCATAGCTCTCGCGGGTGACGCGTCCAACATCTCCATGGGTACGATATCTTCATTATAGCTCACCCTTGTGGTTGAAGGTGAAGCTGTGGAACGCGTAACACGGCTAGATCGCTCGGGCTTCTTCTTCCCAAGCCACTTTCCTAGCCTCTCCATTTCTGAAATGTTTTAACAATTCACAAAAACGAAGATTTAAGCAAAACTAGTTTGGGAAAAACATTCTACTTACTTTACCAAGGCTCAAACTAGCAACAAAACTTGAAAAAAAAATCTACACAAACACTTAAGCTCAACTAAACAGCACCAAGAACCACTAAATACTCACGAATGAAGCCACCAACTAGAAAACTAATTGGAGGGGTGAGGGAGTCACATACCAGAGAGTATTTATTCCAAATTTTAGCTCAAATGAGTGGTTGTAGAAGGAGATCGAGGTTTCGTGCTCAAGAAAAGCAAGAACACGAGTTTTCGGGGTGAAAGAGAGAGAGTGGAAGAAGAGATGCCAGCAGGGGGTACCTGTGGGCCCCAGGAGGGTGGGTGGCGCGGCCAGGAGCTGGGCCGCGCCACCTGGCCTCCTGGGCCAGGGGTGGACCCCCTGGTCAGCCATAGGTACTCCCCGATGGCTTTTTACCTGGAAATTTTTATTTTGAATTTTCTGGAATTTTCTGGGCAACTTTACTGCAGAAAAAAATTCAAAGTTCAAAAGGCTGCAAAAACATTCGTGAACTTGAGACAAAAGTTAGAACAGGTGAAGCTTTAAACATTAAAACTTGGGTACAGCAAGGAGAATAAAAGCTAAAGGAAACGAAAACATAACAAGCTCAACTTTTACCTATATAAAACTTGCTAGTTAGCAAGGTTGATCAAGTCTTACCAACACACCGGTGATATATAGCGCAAAAAGTCTCGCCTCTTATGAGGTGATCATTGCACTCTCACTTTAATGGACATTGTCCCCACCATAATTGTTTTGTATTTGTGGTATACATGTAGTGGACAATCCCATTCTCCAATCTTCACGGTCTCGATATTCTCAATGGAGTTAAGTCCATGCCTTTTGTCGATTTTCTTCGGAAAATACACCGTGTGTTCTTTGTCATTTACGTTGAAAGTAACCTTCCCTTTATTGCAATCAATAACGGCACCTGCGGTGTTAAGAAAAGGTCTACCAAGGATAATGGACATGCTCCCATCCTCGGGCATGTCAAGCACAACAAAATCAGTAAGTATTAAGCAATTGGCAACTTCAACAGGAATATCCTCACAAATACCGATCGGGACGGCCGTGGACTTGTCGGCCATCTGAAGAGAGATATCTGCAGGAATTAATTTCTCTAAACAAAGCCTTTTGTAGAGAGAGAAGGGCATAACACTCACTCCTGCACCAAGATTACATAAGGCAGTTCTAACATAATTATTTTTATGGAGAAAGGAATGGTGGGTATACCTGGATCACCGAGCTTCTCAAGAATCTTGCCACTGAAAGAGTATTTAGCAAGCATAGTAGATATTGCCTCATTAGGTACTTTTCTTTTATTAGTAACAATGTCTTTCATATATTTTGAGTAAGGAGGTAATTTAATAGCATCAGTCAAAGGAATTTGAAGAAAAAGAGGTTTCATCCACTCACAAAACTTGTTGTAGTGCTCTTCTTCTTTGGATTTGACGGACTTGCTTGGGAAAGGCATGGGTTTCTGTACCCATGGTTCTCGTTCCTTCCCGTGTCTCCTTGCAAGGAAGTATTCTCTAGTATACTTCTTGCGCTTATCGGGTGCTTCTTCTTCACGAACCTCGGGTGGATCATTCTTTTCAGTATCTTTTTCAGGTTCAGCACCGTCTTCAGTCTCAACATCGGCTATAGATATGTTGTTTGGATCCACAGCTTGTTCTTCTTCTTCTATAGGATCATTGGAATTGTCAGCTTCCTTGTGTTTCTTTTTCTTCTTCTTCTTTGCGAAGCTAACAATTTCTTCTTCCTGCACTTGAGAATCTTGCTCGATCCTCTTTGGGTGCCCCTCTGGATAGAGAGGGTCCTGGGTGTGTGTGCCACCCCGGGTCTTTATACCGTAAGCTTGTAAATTGTCCTGTTTGGCATTATTAGCAAGCAAATATTTTTGCACATTAGAAATTTGTTCAAGCTGAGTTTGAACCATATGAAAATGCTTCACAAGACATTTAACATCATTAACTGTTCTACCTAGAACATCAAGCAAACTTTTGATAGCAAGAGTATTATCATGCAACTGACCTTGTACCTTCTTATTGAAGTGATTCTGCTTCATAATAAAATTATCAAGCTCATCTAAACATTGGTCAGGAGGTTTACCTTTAGGGATGTCACTTGCATTGAAATCTAAAAGAGAGTGTACTTCTACCATAGGTGGGTGAGTGGTAAGTTCACACAGCTTCTCAATTGGAGGTAGATTCTTCACGTCGTTAGCTTTAATACCTTTCTCTCTTATGGACTTGTTTGCTTCTTGAATATCTTCCGGGCTTAGGACTAGCATGCCCCTCTTCTTTGGTGGTGGAGGTGGTTCAGGCACGGACCAATCTTCATCGTTTTTGGCTATTTTGCCCATCAATTCTTCCGCATCGGCTGGTGTTCTTTGCCTGAAAACACAACCAGCACAACTATCTAGGTAGGATTTAGACCCATTGGTTAGACCAGCATAAAATATATCAAGTAATTCATTTTTAGGGATTTCATGTCCCGGTCTAGCCTTTAGCAAACTGCAAAATCTCCCCCAAGCTTTAGGGAGATGCTCATCCTGCAACTGTTTAAAGTTATAAATTCTTTGTAAAGCAGCATGTTGCATATGAGCAGGAAAATACTTATCAACGAAAGATATAGCCATATCTTGAGGACTCTGAATGGAACCACATGGTACTACATCGTACCATGCTCTAGCATCTCCTTTCAAGGAAAAAGGAAGAAGCTTCGTCACATAAAAGTTCCGGATCCTTTCATCAGTAGTAAACAAGCCGCCTAACTCAGTGAGTTTGGTCAGGTGCTTGATAGCATCTTCATTTTCTCTGCCATACAAGGGATCAGCTTCAACTGTGGATATAAGTGAAAGGTCAGCAGAGAAATCATAATCAGGATCAGTGATGCATATAGGAGACGTAGAAAAATTAGGATCAGGAGTAAACTTGTTCTTCAGGGAGTGTTTTGCTAGCAACTTCTTTATAGTGGCAGGGTCGGAATCAGCACATTCATTAAGTTCCCTGCATAAATCATCATCAAGTATAACATAATCGTCCTCAAGGAGTTTCTCCTTAAGGTCAGTAAGGTTATGAATTTTTCCAATAGGTGTTTGGGTAACAGGAATTTCAACACCCGAGAATCGGGCAGCAGCAGCAATTTGTTCTTCTATAAAAGAACCAAGTGAACCTGTAGTCTCAAAAGTAGTAGAAGCATCATCAAAAGTATCTGACATATTGCCAGACTCATCAGAAGTAACATGTAATTGAGGTGAATCAAACTGACTCATAACTGAAGGTGAATCAAGTTTAGCACTAGTGCTAAGAGCAGTACCTCGTCTCGTACGGGATGGTAAGATCGGAACTTTAGGGTCTCCTTTCTTTCCCATAGTGGATAGCGTGCAGAAGGTAGGATACTTCAAGTAGACCTGTAAATAAAGCTATGGTCCCCGGCAACGGCGCCCGAAAATAGTACTTGATAACCCTCAACTGAAGGGGATCGAGATAGTCTTCGCGGGCAAGATAACCCAATTTATTGATTCGACACTTGGGGACACAAAGAATACATACAGGCTTTGACAATTGAGTTGTCAATTCAACCGCACCTGAAATAAACACTTGCTTGCACAAAGGTATTAGTAGATTCTGTGATAGGATTGTGGTAGTGGTGATGATAATAGTGGTGATAGTGATAGTTGAACAGCAAAGGTAAAACAGCGAAAGTAAACAACTAGTAACTAGCAGGAAAGAAAACACTGTAGGCTAGGGAGATGGATGGTTGGGCGCTGCTTGGATGAGAACGAACATGTCATGACCCACAACCGTAAGGGATATATTGCAGCGTTTTCGATAAGTAAGAGTGTCGAACCCAACGAGGAGCAGAAGGTAATAGCAAGTGACTTTGGCAAGGAGATAACTGCAAGCACTGAAAGATAAATTTTTAGGGTTTTTCTTGGTATAAGCAACAGGAAAGTAAAACGAGCAAAGTAAAAGACACTAGAGAGTAATGAGTGGCCCAATCCTTTCTGAGCAAAGGAGAGGCCTAGCAACTGAACTTATAAAGGCTAAAGTGTTCTTGAGGACACACGGGAGAGGTAGTCATGTGTTTTCGCCATATTACGTATCGGTACTATGTGTTGTGTTGATAAGTGTTGACTGGCTGGATCTATGCTAGTACACCCTCTAGACTAAGATAAGTGCACTCTTATGGTTAAACACCTTGCAAGCATCCGCAAATACAAGATAGTAATTAAGGCAAAAGCCTAACCATAGCAATACGATCGGTGATCCATTGTTCCCTTGTGCAAAAGCGTGCAAACTGGGGTTTAGGTTTCTGTCACTCCGGCAACCCACCGTAAGCATTCTTTGTACACAATGTATTCCCCTAGGTCCTTGATAAAGAGAATTGTTGAGTGTTCGACTCACACAACACCACTAGGAAAATAACAACACAACTTAAATATCAAACAACACATATTACTTCAACATCATATGAATACTAACAACTAGACTTCTCCCATGTCCTCAAGAACTAAAGTAACTACTCACAAGACATAAAAGAGATCATGATAAGTGGGGATAAATAGATGATAAACAATTTGGACACAATAATATTTCTCCAACAAAACTCAATAGCATTCACCACAACGTAGTAATCAACACCGATAGAGTAGAGAGGATAGATAGTACGGATTACAACACGAGTTGAAATTGTGAGATGAGATTGGATGGAGGTGGAGATGGTGCTGATGATGGGGATGATGTTGATGATGATCTCGATGATGCCCGTGACGATGGTGATGACGATGGTGACGATCTCCCCTTCCGGGAGGTGATCTCCCCGGCGGAATCTGCCCGCCAGAGATGGCTTTTCTTCTTTGTAGGTTTCTGCCACAGAGCGGCGGCGGAACTCCATAAACTCCCCCTGTTTTAGGGTTTCTGATAAATGAGCGATATATAGGCCAAAGGGGGGAGCCGGGAGTGGCCCCAGGGGTCCAGGCGCCCTCCCGGCGCGGCCAGGGTGGGGGCCGCGCCAGGTGGCCGCCTGGGCACCCTGTGGCCCCCCTATGGTCGCTCTTTTGCGTGTCTTCGTGATCCTTCTGGAAAATAGCCTCCGTCAATTTTCAGGTAATTTGGAAGTATTATTCCTCAGCAACTCAGCGCCCACTTTTTACCGATGAATCCTGCGTCTGCTGCTTCGGCACCGGAAAGTTGCAAACTGTGTAAAATAGGCCAAAACAACATAAGAATAGCATCATATCATGAAATATATCAATGAATAAGAAAGAATTACTATATAAAATAGTGATGCATTTTGGACGTATCAACTCCCCCAAGCTTAGACCTCGCTTGTCCCCAAGCGATTACTGAGCTCGGTAAACCTGTCCACAAGTTTAGAGAGTGAATTGTCGATAAATAGAATACGGACAAGAAGCATCAAGGTTTCTTCATCAAACTCAAGCATCCTCAAAAGCAACCTCAACTCATAAGGCCCTTATGAGAAAGTAATAACAATTACAAACAAAAGTAGGGCTGAGGAAACTCATCAAATTATGGCAAACATATCCTTGGTCAAAGGACAACTAATAACTTTTACTCTTGCTCTTTCTTTGTAATGAAACAATTTGAAGCTTTTGAAAGAACATGTTATTAGTCATGAAGTGTAAATGCTAACACAAAGGAAGATGCTTGCTTGGCAAAAGCTTTCGCAAACAACTTACTTATCAAAAGATAATGTCAACAAGGGTATGGCATGGAAAAAATTAATGCAGCTTTATAAGGATGAATCCTCATCAACATCAAATGTCTGTTATCTTAGGGAAAAGAAGGAAGTGGGACAACTGACTCAACATGAAGGTGGATGAAAGGCCTTGTTAAGGGCAAGCAGGGAAAACTCATGTGTTATCCTTAAATCAAACATAATAAAAATAGATTTTTGGCGGTGCATAGTTTGTCAACGAATGCTAATAGATAACTCAATTGCTTCTCAAGATGGACAAGTTTCGAGGAACGGCTCCCAAGTGGGGACGATCACATCCACTTAATCTCCTTTGTTTATCACTGCCAAAGTTTCTGATTTCTCATAGACCAAGCGTGAAGGAGGGTTTGTTTGTTATATTATCTTTCGAGCTGGGCGCACCCATGCCAGTTCCTCCTCGTATTATGGGTTTGCAGATTAGACATGCAATCCCAGGGTAAAACTTGTCCAACCTAAGAAGATCATGAATTACCTACCACTTCCTCATGAGCTAAATAAGAGGCACAAAACAGAAGATTTTGAACATTTAAGGATAACACATAAATTCTATACTTATAGGAGTGGTAGGGGAATACCACGAATAGGAAGGTATGGTGGACTCACATGGAAGGTATTGGTTTCAGGGTATGGACGCACAAGCAGAAATCTACTTGGCAAAGAGTTTGGCTAGCAGAGGCTTTGAGAGAACAGACAATTGATGCTAATTTAGATGCAAAACATATAAGGCATAAACATTAAGGTAAGCATAACACATCAAGTTGTCTTCCTTGTCAACATAACACTTCAAGCATAATAACATAAAGGTTTTGGCTATGTCGCTACTTGAGAAAACATGCATGTTGTCATGACCAAAGCTATGTTTGCCAAAATTAAATAAAGTTTTCAAATCCATACCTGATATAAGGTCAATACTCCCCATAAGAATCGTCATATGAGGCCGATTGCGCGAAGAGAATACCGAGTGCAGCGAAGGAACTAATAGACTTCTCATTAATATTCCATTATAGACGACTCCACACTCACGGATACAATCTCTCCACAGATGGAGTGATAGGCCTCGATTAAAACACCTATTTCATATAATAACTTCCCTAGACATGATACGACTCTACTTGACTCCTAAAGACAAAGATAAAGATAAAGATACCGGGCACTCCCCCAAGCTTGGAACAAGCCAAGGGGATGCCAATACCCGAGGAGATTTACTCCTCATTCTTGTTCTTCTCAGTCAGGTACTCCTTGGCGAAGCGCTTCCATGGTATCTCCTCTCCAGTCTCGAACGACATTCCCGTCTCCAGGATCCTGCACTCAGCACCTAAACCCATGCACAGAAACTTTAGTTCATACTCACAGTTCTGGTTGTGCAGATCATAGATTTGTGCTTGGAGCCCGTAAACTTTTTATTCTAGTGCGGACAAACTTGACCACATATCCTTCATCTCTTTCTTATGGGAAGCCTCGATCTCGTTCCTGATGTCGAAGTTGGCTTCAACACAACGCTCCACCATCTTCTTGAACTTGAAGACCTCATGTTCCATCTCCTTCATCCGCTCCTCGGTGCTCCCCTCCATGACTGGTCCCTTTAGATCTTCCTTGTGGAGAACACCATCCTCCACACGAAGGACCTGGGGGTGCTTGTTCACCTCAGCGAGGTAAGGGTTGATGACGTTGACGACGAACTTGTCCTTGGGGGATCTTGGGGAAGCCATGGCACCTAGGGCTAGCTAAAAGATTTCCTCGCAGAAACAGATCGAAGAGAAAACACACGAAATCGCGAGATACGTTGCCGGAACGATCCGGGCAATTATATAGAAAAAAATTCTACAACAAAAGGAACATAACGAGCCAAAGTGTAACATTCCAAAATTCTCCGAATTTTGGAATGTTAATAAAATTAAATAGATGATGATTGTTTGCTTGATGTGTTTGATTTTCTCTGGGAATTAAAACTTTTTGGAGTTTATTGAATATTAAAAAGAGAGGGAATAAAAGGACTTTCCCTAATATTCATAGTTGGGTTTTGGAATTTATTATTTTAAAACAAAATCAACAAAACAAAATGAGAGAAGGTAATATGACTCCTTCACCATATTAAAAGGTTGAAAAATGTTTTAAATCATTATTGGAATTATTTTGAATATTCAAAACATTTTTCAACTCGAGGAAATTCATTTGAGAGGATATAAAATGACTTATCCCCTTTTTAATAAAGCTGGAAAATATTTAGAATATTACTTTAAAGTTTTTAAATTTTATTTTGAGTATTATAAATAACTCTAAAATTATTTTAGGGATTTTATAATGCTAAGAGAGTTTTTATTTTATTAAAATGATTTATTTAATATTTCAAAAGAGTTGAAAAAGTTTTCCAATGGGATATCTTTATTTTACCAAATTATTTATTGGTGTAACAACTTTAAAATTTATATTTTATTATTTAGAAATGGTTTGTCAATGCTTTTAAGGTGTAACAACATTATTTATGATTTATGAAAAGTATTTTATATTTAAATAAAGTATTTAGAAAATGTTTTTATTTTTATTTTACTTTTTGGAAAATGTATTCATTAAATAAATTTCTTTGTATTATTTGATGAATTTAGAAATTTATTTCATATTTTTCTGATGAGTATTTATTTTTCTACAATTCTTTGAAGTTTCGGTTTTTAAAGAAAAAGAAAATGCGTACCGAGCCGGCCAAATTTGAGCCGAAGACGGATTTCAAAAAAAAATTCGGGCTATATAAGATTTTGAAATTTTTCTTTTTTGTTTTTTTTCAGAAACCCTAAATCGTCCGCGCCTCGATTTTCGTGCCGGCGAACATCGTTTTCCATGCCGCCGCCACCTCGGTTTCCGCGCATCGCCGCCTCGATTTCCGTGCCCGGCGAACCTCGGTTTCCGCGCCATCGCCATGTCATCGGTACGTCAGCAATTTTGTCCTGTAGTGAAAAGGATCTGTCTGCGACAGAAACTTTTATTTTATTTACGAATAGGCCCTTTTTCAAAGTTTGCACCCTATAATCTTAGTAGCCGTATATTTTAAACCGTGTATCGGAATTAGGTGATTCTTTTTCCTACACGCTCGTAGTGATCTGTAATTTATCATAGAGTAAACTTTTCACACCTTTGCACACTTTTGAATTTGAATTTATTTCAAATTCAAATTCCAATCCCGGAGGCCATATCTTGTAAACCGTTGATCCAAATCGAGTGATTCTTTTTGCGTTGGATCACTCGTGTCATGTACTTTCTGTCTATATCAAGTGTACACAAAAATTCACAAGTTTATTGATCTGTTTAAATTTCAAATTCAATTCAATTTTGCAATTGCTATGACCTGCGTTGTAGTATTCTGTTTCACGTGATTCTTTTTGCATATTGAATCATATGAGACATCCTATCGGCAATATCCACACACCATTCATATTGCTATGATCTTTACCTTGATGTCATGACGCCTTGATCATAATCTTGTATCGACAATTCTTTGTCCGTTGACTCTCTCGAGTTCACGTTCCACCGATCACCTTCGAGCACATCGAAAGTTGTACCGTGTCAAGCCTTTTGTTTTTTTTGCTAAAACCTTTGTGTTTTTTTGTTGATATTTTGTTTGTGTTGTTGGTGTGATTGCTTATTTGAGTTCCTTCGTTGCGATAGATTCTTGGAGTATGACGAATAGAGTTGACTGGACCGTGAGAGCGAAGAACTTCACCGAATGGAAAAGGCAAGTTACACTTTGACCATACCTCAACCTATATTTTCTATTATGCATGTAGCAAATTATCACTCTATGCATGTGTAGGACTATATATTAGTTATGCTTTAAACCTAGTAGGATAGCCATATGTTCTGACCTTGTATTTCATTGTCGCCCTAGGATCGTGGTTGTTATATTTTTCTATTGCTTTGTAGACGGGGATTGGTTGAGTTATCATTGAGCTATGTGAGGATTAATGACTTGACTAGCAAACTTAAATAGAAATCACCTCTGGACTGGCAGGGAATGCATCCTGGTGCTCATGCCTTGGATAAGGAGGGACCAGGGCTAAATGCTTCCCGAATGGTTGTTTTGGTGGTGAACCGGGTGCGTCATGGCGAGTACCCTCTAACGCAGTGGGCGCCGTCCAGGCTCAAAAAGATCGGACAGACAGTGTGACTAGTAGCTTCC
The DNA here is from genome assembly GCA_950022295.1 of Bromus sterilis. Taxonomy (NCBI): domain Eukaryota; kingdom Viridiplantae; phylum Streptophyta; class Magnoliopsida; order Poales; family Poaceae; genus Bromus; species Bromus sterilis. The sequence goes on from OX465596.1 coordinate 397,452,698, forward strand.
ATGTACAACCACTGGCTATATGGGCTCTGGCTTAGATGAGTAAGTTGTGGGGAACCTGGCCCTGGTAGCTAGATGATGTAGATATGATAGGTGTATCGGCTACCAAAGGGTGGAGGCAACCTCTTCTGAAAGACTATGTCTCAATCTTCGGGTTGAGTACAGTGGGGAAAGTGTACAAACCTCTGCAGAGTGTAAAAACTGATCATGATTAGCCGTGTCCACGGTTACGGACAACTTTGAGCAACTGGGCATTATTGTTGTTGGATGGTCTTGCCAGATAATTCACCTTAATAATAATTTGAGTGGGAACTTTTAATAAATGGATGGTTGGAATTGGTGTAGCCCGATTCAACCATACTTAGTACTAGCAAGATAAATTAAAATTTGATTAGCTGTAGTATGTGAGGGAAAAATCAGCTTTCTGCAAAAAAAAACCATAAGCCTCTTCTTTGACTTTTTCGTGTGACTTGCCGTACAAATCAGATGTACTAACCCGTTGTCAGGCTGTAACCTTCGGTGTTGCAGGATTGTATACGACGAGTAAGTGTTGCGATGTAGGGTTACGATGTCTATACTCAACTATGCCGGTGGAGTTGATGGACGCCACGAAGCTCTTTATTGTTTTTCCGCTGTATTCTATTTGTAAGCTAGCCTTGAGCTATGCAGGTATGCTTTATTGTAATACTGGATCTTCGATGTAATATATATGGCATGTGGTTTATTCTTGATATTACATCATGTACTGTGTGTGCTAGCTATTGATCCAGGGACTAACACAGAATGCACAGAGACTCCGGTTTGTGATGAATCGGGTCGTTACACAAAGTGGGGTCGGAGACGGACTCCTGGGTGCCCAGGCGGCCTCCCGGCGCGGCCAGGATGTAGGCCACGCTAGGGGGCGCCTGGGCCCCGTGGAGCTCCTCTCCGGCTCCACTTAGGCCTCGAATTTTCCTAATTTTGCAAAAACTCATAATATGGAACTTTTATGACGGTTCGCGATGTTTCCTTACCGTAATACATACCTTTTCTTATTCTTCTTCTGTCGGTGTCTGAAACAGGGTTGCAACATGTTCTTCATGAGTTGTGGTGCGTATTATATTTACATCAACATTGACGGGCTCTCCCGCCATGTAATGCTTGAGTCTTTGCCCATTCACAACTTGAGGTTTGGTGCCTTCAAAATTGTTAATCTTGATTGCACCAGACCGGTAGACTTCTTCGATATGAAATGGCCCTTCCCACCTGGAAAGTAGTTTACCTGGAGAAAACCTGAAACGGGATCTAAACAATAAAACTTTATCACCAACATTAAATTCACGTTTCAGAATCCTCCTGTCATGCCACTTCTTTAACTTTTCCTTTAACATTTTAGCGCTCTCGTAAGCTTCACTTCTCCACTCATCTAGAGAAGTCAAGTTCATGAGACGCTTTTCACCAGCTAACTTTGGGTCAGCATTAAGCTATCTAACAGCCCAGAAAGCTTTGTGCTCTAATTCTAATGGCAAATTTCAAGCCTTGCCATAGACCATTTTATAGGGAGACATGCCCATGGAGTTTTTGTAAGCAGTTCTATACGCCCACAAAGCATCTTCTAACTTATTTGACCAGTCCTTCCTATTTCTGTTAACTGTCTTTTGCAAGATCAACTTGATCTCTCTATTGGTGAGCTCAACTTGCCCACTAGTTTGAGGATGGTACGATGAAGCAATTCTATGATTGACATCGTACTTGGCTAAAGATTTTCTAAAAGCCCCATGCGTGAAGTGTGATCCTCCATCAGTCATGAGATACCTAGGTACACCAAACCTAGGGAAAATTACATCTTTGAGCATTTTCAAAGATGTTTTGTGATCAGCACTCTCAGTGGGGATTGCTTCAACCCACTTGGTGACATAATCAACAGCAACTAATATGTGAGTGTACTTGTGCGAAGAAGGAAAAGGACCCATAAAATCAAAACCCCAGCAATTAAAAGGCCCAATCACTAGTGAGTAATTCATAGGCATCTCATTCCTTCTACTAATATTACCAACTCTCTAACATTTATCACAGGCTAAAACATAATTTCTAGCATCTTTAAAGAGAGTAGGCCAATAAAAACCTGATTGGAGAACCTTATGTGCGGTTCTCTCGCCGGCGTGATGTCCTCCATAGGGACTATCGTGACATTGCTTGAAAATGTCCTTCTGCTCGTGTTCTGGTATGCATCTTCTCACGATCCCGTCTGGACCTTCTTTGAAAAGATGTGGGTCATCCCAAAAGTAATGCCTCAAATCATGGAAGAACTTCTTCCTTTGCTGAAATGTTAAACCTCGAGGAAAATACTTTGCAACGATAAAATTAGCATAATCTGTGAACCAAGGATCGGAAAGAGATTGTACTTTAACAACAGCAAGTTATTCTTCTGGAAAATTGTCGTTGACTGGGATGGGATCATGCGGTATATCTTCCATCCTTGAAAGATTGTCCGCTACAGGGTTGTCTGCTCCTTTTCTATCAACAATCTGCTAATCAAATTCTTGAAGGAGGAGTACCCATCTGATGAGTCTTGGTTTGGCATCCTTCTTCGTCATAAGATACTTTAATGTCCCTTGGATAGGGAATCCTTTCGATAGCTTCAATTTTCGCTTTGTCCACTTCAATTCCCCTCTCGGAAATCTTGTGGCCAAGCACGATCCCTTCGGTAACCATGAAGTGGCACTTTTCCCAGTTTAGAACTAAATTTGTATCCTCGCATCTCTGCAAAACTTTATTAAGATTGTGGAGACAGTGGTCAAAGGTAGTTCCATAGACGGAGAAATCGTCCATGAAGACTTCCATAATCTCCTCACAGAAACCATGAAATATTGCAGACATACATCTCTGAAAAGTAGCAGGGGCATTGCATAAACCAAAAGGCATACGCCTATAAGCATAAGTACCGTAAGGACAAGTGAAAGTGGCCTTCTCTTGATCGGCAGTGTTAACATGAATTTGAGAGAATCCAGAGTACCCGTCAAGATAGAAAAAGTGGGTGTTTTTCGACAGCCTCTCAAGCATCTGATCGATAAAGGGCAGCGGGTAGTGGTCCTTCCTAGTTTCCTTGTTCAACTTCCTGTAATCAATACACATTCTATATCCAATAATAATTCTCTGAGGTATTAGTTCATTCTTATCATTAGGGACTACAGTTGTCCCTCCTTTCTTAGGAACACAATGAACTAGACTTACCCACTTACTATCGGCTATAGGGTAGATAATACCTGCGGCTAGAAGCTTGAGGATTTCGGTCCTCACAACATCCATCATCTTTGGGTTCAATCGTCGTTGATGGTCAACAACAGGTTTAGCATCGGGCTCGAGGTTAATAGTATGTTGACAGATAGATGGACTAATTCCCTTAAGGTCATCTAGGGTATAGCCAATTGCACCACGGTGTTTACGAAGTATCTCCAATAATCGCTCTTCTTCATACCCTGAAAGGTTAGAGTTGATAATAACAGGATATACTTTCTTTTCATCTAAATAAGCATACTTGAGCGTATCAGGAAGAGGTTTGAGATCAAACACCGGGTCTTCTTTTGGTTTGGATAGAATTCCTAAGGGTTCAACCGGAAGGTTGTGCTTCAGGATAGCAGGTTGTCTCAAGAAGATTTCATCAATTTCATTTCTTTCCTGCATATGAGTATCATTCTCGTGGTTCTCCATGTATTGCTGCAAAGGATCATTAGGGGGAATAGCAATAGAAGCAATATTTTCAATAATTTTATCATCATTAGGTAATTCAGTACCACGAGGCTGCTTAGAGATCTTAGAAAAGTTAAATTCATACGGCTCACCATTGAATTCAACAGAAACTTTACCTTTCTTGCAATCTATAATAGCTCCACAAGTTCTGAGAAAAGGTCTACCAAAATTAATAGGACAAAAACTATCTTGCACAGAACCAAGTACGAGAAAGTCGGTAGGATACTTTACCTTTCCGCATAGGACTTCAACATCTCTCACAATCCCGATAGGAGAGATAGTAGCTTTGTTTGCAAGATGAATAGTAGCATCAATCTCTTCGAGTTCACAGGGTGAAATCTCACCCATGATCTCTTGATAAAGAGAATAAGGAATCGCGCTAGCACTTGATCCCAGATCGCATAGCCCGTAATAATTGTGATCTCCTATTTTAACATATACAACTGGTGTACCTGAGATTGGGCTTTTATTCTTGGCTGTGACAATGTTAGTTGAAACAGCACAAAAATTTATAATAGAATCTGAAACATCATTAGTAACTAAATCTTTAACCATAGCAACTTGAGGATCGACTCTGATCTGGTCCTCAGGTTCGCCTGTTCTCCTCTCACTTTTATTTATTATGCCTGTCACAAAAGAGTGCTCCCTTATCCTTGAAGAAAAAGGGGGTTGTTCATATATAACTGTAGGCAAAATAGGATCAGCAACGTGAATATCAATAGGCACTTCTTTGAAAGGCTTATGGTACTGATCCTTCTTCATCTTAGAAGAATCAACATGAGAGGAAAAGTTCTTACAAAAATCAATCATTAGATGAGAATCCAGACCAATCTTAGAGCAAAAGGTATTAAAATAATCAGTTTTCACATAGCTCTCAATATAATCATGCTCATAATTTATAGCAGGTTCAATGCCTTTATCGATTTCCCAGTCTTCAGTATTCTTATGGATCCTTTCGATGAGATCCCATCTTTCTTCAACGCTCTTTGTCTAAAATACCCCGCTAGACGAGGCATCCAACATTTCCTTATCCTGACGAGAAAGCATGGCATAAAAATTTGTAAGTATAATATATTTGGGGAGCTTATGGATAGGACATTTGAACATTAGGGATTTAAGCCTCCCCCAAGCTTGAGCGATGCTCTCTCCGTCGCGAGACCTAAAGTTATAGATGTAATTCCTGTCTCGATGAACTTCATGAAGAGGGTAAAACTTTGTATAAAAGAGAGACATAAGCTCTTCCCAATTAAGAGAATGTGAGTTATCGAGGAGCTTATACCAATCTGAAGCTTTGTCCGTAAGCGATATGGAGAATAATTTCTTCATAACGAACTCTAGTGACACACCTGGAAGCTTGAATAATGAACATAATCGTGATAAATATAGCAAGTGTTCACCTGGATGTCTGTCTCCTGCATAGCAATTAGCTAAGACATAATCGATGATACCAGATGGTATCTTATAAGGCACAATTTCAGCAGGGTCAGGAGTGACTACCTTAGTAGTGGGGCGGCTCCCCAAGAACAACGATCCAAGAGTAGGGGTGTCCATAAGGACAAAAGCAGCAACAGCAAAACTAAAAACAGAAATATAAAAACTTCCTTACCAGCTTCACTTACTAATAGCGCTACGCTCCGCGGCAACGGCGCCAGAAAATGGTACTTGCTGACCCGCAACCATAAGGGATCTATTGCAGCGTTTTCGATAAGTAAGAGTGTCGAACCCAACGAGGAGCAGAAGGTAATAGCAAGTGACTTTGGCAAGGAGATAACTGCAAGCACTGAAAGATAACTTTTTAGGGGTTTTCTTGGTATAAGCAACAGGAAAGTATAACGAGCAAAGTAAAAGACACTAGAGAGTAATGAGTGGCCCAATCCTTTCTGAGAAAAGGAGAGGCCTAGCAACTGAACTTATAAAGGCTAAAGTGTTCTTGAGGACACACGGGAGAGGTAGTCATGTGCTTTCGCCATATTACGTATCGGTACTATGTGCTGTGTTGATAAGTGTTGAGTGGGTGGATCTATGCTAGTACACCCTCTAGACTAAGATAAGTGCACTCTTATGGTTAAACATCTTGCAAGCATTCGCAAATACAAGATAGTAATTAAGGAAAAAGCCTAACCATAGCAATACGATCGGTGATCCATTGTTCCCTTGTGCAAAAGCGTGCAAACTGGGGTTTAGGTTTCTGTCACTCCGGCAACCCACCGTAAGCATTCTTTGTACACAATGTATTCCCCTAGGTCCTTGATAAGGCGAAGTGTTGAGTGTTCGACTCACACAACACCACTAGGAAAATAACAACACAACTTAAATATCAAACAACACATATTACTTCAATATCATATGATTACTAATAACTAGACTTCTCCCATGTCGTCAAGAACTAAAGTAACTACTCACAAGACATAAAAGAGATCATGATCAGTGGGGATAAATAGATGATAAACAATCTAGACACAATAATATTTCTCCAACAAAACTCAATAGCATTCACCACAACGTAGTAATCAACACCGATAGAGTAGAGAGGATAGATAGTATGGATTACAACACGAGTTGCAATTGTGAGATGAGATTGGATGGAGGTGGAGATGGTGCTAATGATGGGGATGATGTTGATGATGATCTCGATGATGCCTGTGACGATGGTGATGACGATGGTGACGATCTCCCCTTCCGGGAGGTGATCTCCCCGGCGGAATCTGCCCGCCAGAGATGGCTTTTCTCCTCTGTAGGTTTCCGCCACGGAGTGGCGGCGGAACTCCATAAACTCCCCCTATTTTAGGGTTTCTGATATATGAGCGATATATAGGCCAAAGGGGGGAGCCGGGAGTGGCCCCAGGGGTCCAGGCGCCCTCCCGGCGCGGCCAGGGTGGGGGCCGCGCCAGATGGCCGCCTGGGCACCCTGCGGCCCCCCTCTGGTCGCTCTTTTGCGTGTCTTCGTGATCCTTCTGGAAAATAGCCTCCGTCGATTTTCAGGTAATTTTGAGGTATTCTTCTTCAGCAACTCAGCGTCCACTTTTTACCGCTGAATCCTGCGTCTGCTGCTTCGGCACCGGAAAGTTGCAAACTGTGTAAAATAGGCCAAAACAACATAAGAATAGCATCATATCATGAAATATATCAATGAATAAGAAAGAATTACTATATAAAATAGTGATGCATTTTGGACGTATCAACATGTAACTGATTCTAACTTGGGAAAGGCTCACAGAAAACAAAGGATCATCTAGGAAAATATCAAACATCAGGCATGTATCCCAAGGTAGTTGTACGTGCTTGCAATAAGAACTTTGCACAACATCTTTTGTCCTACCCTCCCGCTACAAACGGGTCCAAAAGGAACTTAGGGAGATTAAGGTACTCCTATCAAAGAGCACCGGAACAAAGCATTAACAATTCATGGATACACGGAATCCTCAAATTATAGTCCATCCCCTTTGGTGTCCCAAGCTGTCACCATTGGGATCGCCGGTTCCGGACTATAATAGGTGCATACAAGTCATAGATAGGATCAAGAACACCACAAACTCAAGAAACAAAAGGGTGATCAGATCTGAAATCATGGCACTCGGGCCCAAAGTGACAAGGATTAAGAGAAACAAGTTGTAACAGAGATGATAAACACCAAGTAGATGATAGGCAACATGCCCCCAACAATCTGATTGAACTATTACATGATCTAACTCATCCAATCCCTACCATCCCCTTTTCCTACAGCAGGGAATTACTCACACATGAGAGGAGAAGTCATGGAGGGGTGATGGAGAGGCGATGATGATGACGATGGCGATGATTACCCCCTCACCGGAGGCCAATTAAGGCTCCATATTAGCTCTCCGAGGAAGAACAGAGGGTTGCGGCGGCTCCGCGACGTAGATTGGAAAACCGACTTCTTTTTTGGGGTTTCCTCGTCGGGAGAATAAATAGGGGCCAAGGTAGGTCACCAGGGGGTGTGGGGCCCAGCCAGGAGGGAAGGTGGCGTGGCCAAGGGCTGGGCCGCGCCAGGCACCCTCCTGGCTGCCCCCTGGCTGCCCTGTGGCCCCCCTTTGGATCTTCGAAAGCTTCCGAAATGCTGATTTTTATATATATTTTTGGGATTTTTCCAGCGTACCTAAATATCCAGAAACCTGCACAAAAGAAAATAGCATTGGTAGCTCTGCTGAAAACAGCGTCAGTCCGGGTTAGTTTCGTTCAAATCATGCAAGAATGAAGGCAAAACAATAGCAAAAGTGTTTGGAAAAGTAGATACATTTAGGACGTATCATACTCACATAAAGAAGATGTAGCTATCATGATGTATGCAATGTATGTCGCTGCCAGTGTAGCAGGAACATGTATGACATGAAGATCAAGACATGAAGAGGTGGATGTTGCATGGCAATGTATCTCGGAAAGGCTATGGAAATGCCTTGATAGGTAGGCATGGTGGCTGTTTTGAGGAAGGATATAAGGAGTTTTATGATGACAGAGCGTATCATGCCAAGGGTTTGGATGTACCGGTGTAGGTGGACGCCAACTCTCGGAGTGAGAAGGAGGCAATGCACGACACAGGAGAGGCTTGCAAACCCTGCGAGGTGGAAGTGTCAGATTTCGAATACTCACATTAGTCCGAAGAACTCATGCACTTATTATCGGTAACTCTCAATCTAATCAGGAGGTTCTCAAAGAGTAAGTACCCCGAGGAGGAGTGTATGGGGGTTTGGTTATCCTTGCGCATCCTCGACTCATGGTACGTGAGTGTACTCTAATATTTGAACCCTCCAGAGGTTAGTGATCCATCTAGTAGCTAGAGTTCTCAACAAGGGTTTTGGTTTTCAAAAATCACACGGATTGCCCAAAATATGACATCTATCACTAATAGGCTAAAGCTCTTGACACCACAAGTTCAAACATTACTCTAGTCAATACCTCAAAACTATTGCAAGTTACTACTACAAAGATAATAGCAACTTCAACTACCTACTTTCTAGTCAAGAAAAAAAACTCAGTGCAACAGGCAAACTCTCTAAATAAGATAAAACATGCAACCTATTCCCATTTCTCAAATGGGGTAACAGTTTTTGTCTTTGTGGGAACTCAGTTTAGGACATGACATGCAGTCATTAGCGCCTCCCCCCACCATGCCTTGGAGAGACCCGAAGTATCTAACATGGCGTTAACCAAATCAGTTAGAGTTCGGTTCTTTCTTTCGGCCACCCCATTTGATTGAGGTGAATAGGGAGGCGTCCTCTCATGTATTATACCATGTTCCGCACAAAACAAATCAAATTCATTGGAAAAGTATTCTCCACCACGATCAGACCTAAGCCGTTTAATCTTTCGATCAAGTTGGTTCTCTGCTTCACCTTTATAGTTTTTGAAGTAAGTTAAAGCCTCATCTTTAGATTTCAGAAGATACACATAACAATATCTAATAGAGTCATCAATCAATGTCATGAAATATTTCTTTCCACCTTTTGTCATCACACCATTCATCTCATAGAGGTCTGAATGTATAAGTTCCAGTGGTGCCAAGTCTCTTGCCTCTGCAGTCTTATGGGACTTGCGAGGTTGCTTAGCTTGAACGCATACTTGGCACTTGGAACCCTTGACAGTAGGAAACTTCGGAATTAAACTCATATTAGCTAACTGCGTCATGCTACCAAAGTTAATTTGACAGAGTCGAGAATGCCAAACATTGGACTCATTATCATAACAAATGTGATTAACAACTTTGGTGCAAATATTTGACAAAGATAGGCGGAACAAGCCTCCGCATTCATAGCATTTCCCAATGAATTGTCCATACTTGGAAATTACAACTTTATTGGACTCAAAAACCAACTTAAAACCATCTCGACACAAACGCGAACCGCTAACGAGATTTTTATTGATGGAGGGCACATGATGAACGTTCTTCAGTCGCACGATCTTCCCCGAAGTAAACTTCAGATCCACCGTACCGACCCCACGAACAGTAGCATATGACCCGTTCCCCATCAACACGGGGGACGTCCCTGTGACCTGATAAGAAGAAAACATAGAGGCGTCAGCACAGACATGAACATTGGCACCAGTATCAATCAACCAATCAGAAGACTGACATAATGAAAGAATTGTAGGGACGTACCCAGAGTCTTTCATCTCCGTGTCAATGACAACATTGGCGGTCTTGCCGCCATTCTCAGGTCCGCGCTCCTCATAGCGATTAGGGCAGCTGGAGGCCCAATGTTTTTCACTGCCGCAAACATGGCACACTCCCTTCTTCTTATTAGGATTCTTCTTGAAGTTGGTAGGCTGTGACGGCTTGTTCTTTTTATCGAACTTGCCTTTTCCACCAGATTTATTCTTGAAGTTGAACTTGTTGGGCTGGTAGTTCTTTTTATGTACCATATGGGCACTTGAACCACCCTCAGGAACTCGAGCACGTGTATCCTTTGCTCTCGCCTTCTCTTCAACATCAAGAGTCCCAATGAGATTCGCAACGCAAAACTCTTGCCTCTTGTGTTTTAAAGAAGTAGCAAAGTTGTTCCACGAATGTGGAAGTTTGGCAATAATTCCTCCGGCCACAAACTTGTCCGGCAACACACACTTGAAGTGCTCCAGTTCTTTGGCAAGCGACTGTATCTCATGCGCTTGTTGAACAACAGAGCGCTCATCAGTCATCTTGTAGTCATAATATTGTTCCATGACATACAATTCGCTGCCAGCGTCCGAGGCCCCAAACTTGGCCTCGAGCGCATCCCACATGTCCTTGCCGTTATCAAACGACATATATGAATCCACAATGGAATCATCAAGAATACCAAGGAGGGCACCCTTAAAGAGAGTATCAATCTTCTCATAAGCCTCCTGTTGTGCAGGATTAAGATCGCCCTCGGGTTTGCCCTTGGTGGCGTCATAGCATTGCATGGACTGAAGCCAGTACACTGCTCTCGTGCACCACCGCTTATAGTGCACCCCCTTGAAAGGCGGCGTCTTCATAGACGCAAGTAAGCCAGATGCAGTAAATTGCCTATAATCAAGTTTTTGGATTGTTGAATATATTAGCAATTTAGCATATGATTTAATCCACGAAATAGACAAACAATCCATGGCAATAATGAAACAGATCAAACTAGCCATGCGATCTACTAAAACAGTAGACAACGAGATCATATCTAAAGCAATTACTAGGAACACGACTTGCAACATGATCTCAAACAGAGAAGAACAGATCACGTACGGTGCAGCGGGTGTGGAGCCGCTGGTGTTGGTGTTGGTGTCGCCCATGTCGTTGATGGAGAGGTTGCCGACGTCCGGGAAGAAGTCTTCGTCGGAGAAGTAGTCGTCGCTGTCAGCAATCGAGCGAGTGCGCTCCCCAAAAACCTGATCGCCCCTCTCCCGTACAGGATCTCGAGAGGCGGAGTTTTGGAGGCCTGTTGTCCCTTCTTGCGGTGCACGCCGGAAGAAGGGATGGAGAAGACTTGAGCGGCGGAGCAATGATCTGGAACGAGGAGGAGGAACCATATGGCGGTGCGGCCAAGGTAGGGTTTGCGCTGTTTATATAGACGCAGCGGGACGGGCCGACGTGGGAGTAGAGCCCACGAAAACGGCGCACCAATTAAGCATAATTAACGCGTCCGTTAATTACAATTAATGCCTCATTAAATTTTCCCGAGCTGGAAAAATATAAGCGTACGCATAGCTTTGTCCTCGGCTCGGCTCATTCCCGAAACCTGACGCGCGCGCGTCGTGACGAGGCGAGGCGAGGCGAGGCAAGCGAGGAGGAGGAGCGCGCATGTAGCACTTCTCTTCTCAAGCTCTTACAAGTGCTAGTGGAGCTCACCTTATAAAGAGGTGTGGCTCTCCCTCCACTAGCGAGGTGGTACTAAACTTCCCACCACTTGCTATGCATGAATGGGCCAAGAGAATTTCAGAATTTACAAAGTGCTTTGGGCCAAAGGCCCACCCAACAAATGAGTGTAAAATTCAGCAATCCCCCACAAAGTCTCATTGGCTCATCTCATCATTTTTGTTCGAAATCATTGTTTATATACCGATGTTTAGTGGAGACTATTAAGTTGAACTTCCACGTAGAATTCATGATTCACTAGTTCACAACTTGAATAGTGGACTATGCCTTGAACTACAAGCTTTCTGTAAATCTAGTTTCACATAAATCCTTAATCGATACTGGGCTGCCGCAAGGCTTCCCCGCGGGTGGAGCTTATACGTCATACTCCAAGACCTTTCATGAGTTTATTAGAGAGCACCCAACTCTCACGGACTGCGACGTTTAACAGCCAAGCTCATATAGGTGTATTCCTCAAAAGATGCTCTGCAGGACGACATCTTTTGCTTATATACATAAGCCACTTGGAACACATTAAGATAAATATCAACCTGCCATGCAGATCAGGAGAGTATTGCATCATAACGGAGTGGGGTAACCAATATAAGGATACTCTCCTCTCAGCTGACCAACAGCTTGTCTCCTACTTCTACTTCACGGGATCTCCGATCACATAGAGTAGGTTACCACTGTGGACAACTCAAATGGTGGGTCTCAAACCCATCTCCCTCGATGCATTATCTATCACATTACGTGATAGACCCTTTGTGAAGGGATCTGCCAGATTTTTAGATGTTTGGATATAATACAAGGTAATAACTCCGGAGTTCTTCAATTTTCTGACAGATTTCAGTCTCCTCTTCACATGTCTTGATGACTTCATATTATCCTTAGAACTGTTTATTTTGACGATCACAGTTTGATTATCACAGTTCATCAGGATAGCGGGTATTGGTTTTTCAACCATAGGTAAGTCCATCAAGAGCTCACGAAGCCACTCTGCTTCAATAGTGGTTGTGTCTAATGTTGTGAGTTCTGCTTCCATAGTTGACCTCGTTAAGATGGTCTGCTTGCAAGACTTCCAGGAAACAGCGCCACCACCAAGTGTAAACAAATACCCACTTGTGGCCTTAATCTCATCAGCGTCAGATATCCAGTTGGAATCACTATAACCCTAAAGTACCCTAGGATACCCAGTATAGTGAATCCCATAGCTCGCAGTGCCTTTCAAATACCGCATAACTCTCTCAAGCGCATGCCAATGATCATCTCCCGGATTTGACACAAATCGACTCAGTTTGCTAACAGAAAATGAGATGTCAGGCCTCGTGGCACTTGCCAAGTACAGAAGCGAGCCAATAATCTGAGAGTATCTCAGTTGATCTCTAGCAATCTGTTTATTCTTACGAAGTAGCACGCTAGGATCATATGGTGTTGGAGAGGGCTTACAGTCGCTATACCCAAAACGACTTAAGACCTTTTCCACATAGTGAGACTGAAGCAGAGTAACCCCACCATCACCATCTCTTAGTAGCTTGATGTTCAAGATAACATCAGCTACCCCCAAATCCACCACAATGGAATCATCAAGAATACCAAGGAGGGCACCCTTAAAGAGAGTATCGATCTTCTCATAAGCCTCCTGCTGTGCAGGATTAAGATCGGCCTCGGGCTTGCCCTTGGTGGCGTCATAGCATTGCATGGACTGAAGCCAGTACACTGCTCTCGTGCGCCACCGCTTATAGTGCACCCCCTTGAAAGGCGGCGGCTTCACAGACACAAGTAAGCCATACGCAGTAAATTGCCTATAATCAGGTTTTTGGATTGTTGAATATACTAGCAATTTAGCATATGATTTAATCCACGAAATAGACAAAAAATCCATGGCAATAATGAAACAGATCAAACTAGCCATGCGATCTACTAAAACATTAGACAACGAGATCACATCTAAAGCAATTACTAGGAACACGACTTGCAACATGATCTCAAACAGGGAAGAACAGATCACGTACGGTGCAGCGGGTGTGGAGCCGCTGGTGTTGGTGTCGCCCATGTCGTTGATGGAGAGGCTGCCGACGTCCGGGAAGAAGTGGTCGCTGTCAGCAGTCGCGCTCCCCAAAAACCTGATCGCCCCTCTCCCGTACAGGATCTCAAGAGGCGGAGTTTCGGAGGCCTGCTGTCCCTTCTTGCGGTGCACGCCGGAAGAAGGGATGGAGAAGACTTGAGCGGCGGCGCAATGATCTGGAACGAGGAGGAGGAACCATATGGCGGTGCGGCCAAGGTAGGGTTTGCGCTGTTTATATAGACGGAGCGGGACGGGCCAACGTGGGAGTAGAGCCCACGAAAACGGCGCATAGCTTTGTCCTCGGCTCGGCTCATTCCCGAAACCCGCGCGCGCGCGCGCGCGTTGTGACGAGGCGAGGCGAGCGAGGAGGAGGAGCGCGCGTGTAGCACTTCTCTTCTCAAGCTCTTACAAGTGCTAGTGGAGCTCACCTTATAAAGAGGTGTGGCTCTCCCTCCACTAGCGAGGTGGTACTAAACTTCCCACCACTTGCTATGTATGAATGGGCCAAGAGAATTTCAGAATTTACAAAGTGCTTTGGGCCAAAGTCCCACCCAACAAATGAGTGTAAAATTCAGCACAAAGCCTGATTGTGGGGAGTCCGGATGGGGTTGCCTTTCGCAAATACAATTTCCACCGGTGTTTTAGAGCATGGTTAATAATAAGTCATTGTCATGTCATCTATAACTCATTTTATAGGCAACATGTACAATAGTTAGCTATAAAAATGAACTAATTTTATAATATATGATCACCTTTTATCGTCACAATGTGCCTAACAGCATGTGCTAGAGCTGGTTCTTTACAAAGAAACCGGTTACCTTTTTTCTCCTCGTAGCTCGTTGAATCGGTTCTACTGTACTTGCTCTCTATTTCTTCCGGGGAAAAATAATCTACGCAGCATCATAACCAACCAGGCTAAAATCAAGTCCCTCCCGCTCCCAAATCACTCACTCTTCACACTGAATTCTCCTACCGATGTGCAGAGTTATTTCACCCCGCGATTTCCCCACCAGCCCTTTTGTCATCTCCTGACGATGCCCACTCATCACTCCATTGAATCATTCGGTTCCGGGTGCTGAAGGGAGGTGAGGTAACACACCAGACCACCACTTGCAGCCATGCCTGCCGTTTGCAACCACATGGCGCTCCCCCTTCGTTTGTTCGCTTGTTTGTAGGGTAACCCAGACAATAATCACTCACTTCCTCACCAGATTCTACTACCACTGCTTAGCCAAGTGAGGGTGAAGGGAGGGGGTCCCAGGAGGCCATGGCACAGTGACTCCAGTCTCCAGCTCAGGCGCCACTGCAGGCGCACGCAGCTGAGGATTAGTTTTGGCTGCCCGCCTGCAGGTTGGAGGCAGGCAGGAGGTCGTGGAACGTCCTGACATGCGTCTTTTTTATCCATCTTTAATTTACCGGCCTTCATCAGCTCAGCTCAGCTCAGGTTCAATCCGTAGGGTTGGGTGTAGCCTGCAATGCCGTTTTCCATATCGTGATAGGGTGTTTTGTCCGTTGCCCTGGGGCGGGCAGAGTGGACAAGTGCTAGAATCTGAATCTGTGGGTGCAACTTGCAGCCTGCTTGGCTTGTTTTCTCTCGTGCTAGCCGTGCGTGACGCTCGTAAGCAGGCAGCCGCCTACCGCTTGTGATGCATACCCGGTAACCTGAGCTCGAGGGGTGTTCTCAGTTGAATGAAGCTGCAGGCTAGCCTCAAAGAAATGAGAAAAATATCAATGGGTCTCTCAAGTTTGTTTGTGTTTGATTTTATGTGATTCAAGCTTAACTTCTTCGCAGCAACAAATTATTTCCGTGTAAAAATCACCGAAACTAAATTAATGCACAGTTTGGAAATGGAAACAAGTATTCCTACATGAGAAACATATGCGCGCAACTAAAAAAATTAGTCATAGATTGTTTTTAATACATACTTCCTGCGTTCTAAATTTAGATGACTTTCATTTGTCTACATGTGTAACTAGACATGTACACAAATAAAAGTCATCTAATTTGGAACGGAGTGAGTATTTCATTATTTAGAGTTTCCTTGTTCGGAGTTAAATATGGAATAGATTCTCACCAAAAAAGAAGAAAAATTTGGGCTAGAGCCTTACATGATAGACACCTGGGATATGAAGGTTTGTTTGATAACAGAACTAGGAACTCACCCACCCCCTACCTCCTTCATCTTATCAAACCATCTCCAAAGTTAAAAAAAAAATTCCTTGAATCAAACTGACCTATAGAGATGGATTTTTTTGCTAGGATGTGGATCTTTATATACCCTTTCTCTAAATAAGTTACATCTTCCTCCCTAATCCAGTATATATGCATAGGATTGGCTTCCGAGAAATCAAGCATCATGGTCATCGAACGGGGGAGAGGACATTGTGCAACGATGAATTAATAGTGGTGGTCTTAGATTTTTTAAATCAACCAAATTCTAAAGACAAGCCTAATAACAAGAAGGGGTGGATCTAGCAACAACACATTTAAATGCCAAAACAAGCTAAAACTAGCCCATTTTCCCTCAAAGCAAGCCAAGATAAAATATTGTGTTTACATAAGCACAATTTTCTATCGGCACGAAATTAAAATTCCGTGATAACTTCATTCCTCAATTTCTACATGTAAAACGAGTAATGGCTAAAACTGCCTTTTGTAAGGCCAAAACAGTTCTTTGTGGACCGTGTGAGTGAATGCTAAAAACGTCATACACATACACAACATGCACGATACCATATGGTCAGGAGTTGTAACGTAGGTACACAATCAAGTGCATGCCTACTCAAGTTAGTTGTCAAAGCACAAAATTTACTAGGCTAATTAAACTTCTCACCCCGAGTGGCTGCTAATCCATCTAGAGCTCAGGAGACGATCTATTTTAACCCCCGAAGCAAGCGCAGTGCAAAGTTAACTAGACCACATATACTACCAGCATGATACAACCAACGTAACCGACCATGCAGAAGCAGCTAAAACCTCCTAGTCAAGGCTATATTTAGGCTCCATGCAATGTTGACCAGCCAAGGTCTCTCACTTTCGATCTGGTTCACTAGAATAACAAAACAAGTTTAGTATGCAGATAAAAGTAAAAGAAATTACCATCAATTGCTCTGGTTATTTCCCTATTCTTTTCCATGAGTTGCATGTATAGTTGGAGCTCATTTATTTCACATCAATTTATTAACCAGTACTTAATGTTGTGTGAGTTCATTTAATTATTTATTTTAATATTTTAGGGCGGGCAGGGCAGGTGCATCCACATCCGCGCCCTAATGTGAAAGTCAGAAACGACTCGACGTGTAACCCGCGGGGGGCCGACATGGACGAGGATCCGGTCAAAACAGGGGAACGGACGGCCGGGGGCGCCTCCACGCGCGCCATCCGACGGCCAGCGCGCGCCCATATCCTCCGCCGCCGCCCGCTTTATTTAGCCACCCTCCTCCGCCTGCCGCGAGCTGCTCCTGCTCCTCCCTCCTCCACCTCTTCCCTCTCCAAATTACTCCCGTCAGAGGCACGCGGGCAGCTCTACTCCGAGGCGCGGTGACCATGCAGGCGGCGGCGGCGGCCAACGGCGGGGGCGACGTGCAGAAGCAGCAGCAGCAGCAGGTGGTGGGGGCGGCGGCGCCGCTGCCGGCGGTGGCGGCGCTGGGGCCGCCGCCCCATTGGGTGGCCATGCCGTTCGCGCCGCCGGGCGCCGCGGCCATGGTGATGCCGCCGCCGCACCAGATGGCGCCGGCGCCGCCCCAGTTCGCGCCGCACTTCGTGCCGTTCCACGCCGTCGCGCCCCCGCCGCTGCAGCCGCGCCCGGCGCCCGTGCCCGCCGTCGCCATGGGCTCCCCCGCCCCGGCGCAGCAGCCCGGCCAGGAGGACAACAAGACCATCTGGGTCGGCGACCTCCATTACTGGATGGACGAGAACTACCTCCACAGCTGCTTCGGCTACACCGGAGAGGTGAGCCCCTCCCCTCCTCCTCAACCAAGCCCAGATCTCGCACCCCAGCCAAAAAAAGACAGAACCATCTCCCTCCCTCCCTTCCACATGCCCCCACTCACCAGGAACCCTTTCTTTCCATGGATGTGACAAGCCCGTGAAACATACCACTCCTAGTACGTATTAAATGCGTGTCAAATCGTGCCCCATTTTCACGAAAAATGGCGTCTTGAATCTTGAATCGTGCCATTCGTCCGTCGAGTCTCCCGAGGTTCGGAGAGAGAAGGGATCTAGGCTATGGTTGCAGGCTTGCAGAGGGTACAGGGGGAGGGTACAAATGATTGGGCCACTGTGCGGAAAAAGGGAAATGGACGAGCAACCGCTGGGCAAACCGGGAGGCGTGGATCTGCGAGCTGAAACTGGAAACTCGCAGTCCCCTCGTCCCTCCCACTAGATTGGCTGAGGCAAGCCAAGATACCCCCTTTCCTGTACCGGTCATGGGATATGCTGCCTTGCCCGCTCTGATGTGCCAGGTTGCCTACCTCGTAACGGCAGGATTCCTCGCCCCTCATTGGCCCATTTTGGTTTGGCTTGGCAGCGTTGGTGATTGGGATGTGCTGGTTTCATCAACAAACATACTACTACATGCTGCCTACCTAGGTGCTTCCTTCATTTATGTAGAAACTAGTCGATCTACGTACTCACTGCTTAGCTGAAAATTAAAGAACATTGTTCTCAAACTATACTGGAACCAATTAGCTAGGGCTTTGCACTTGTAGAGGAACTGAGCTCTCCATTCAACTGGTTAAAGAAAAAAAAGAGGGTTTCCGCTTGTAGTGGGGAAGCACCTTTTTCTGTTCCCTAATTGTATGGGCTAACAACATAGTTGTAAACTGTCATCAAGCTGAACCTACAAATGCTTCCTGTATAAGCTCCGGTTTCTGTGTTGTCTGTCCTTGCTGCACTTCCATTTTCACCATTTTTCTGTTCCCTCTAATCCATATTAACTGTCGCTGAAATGGATGTACCTTGCACTAAAATACGTCTAGATATATCCGGTTCAGCAGCAATTAATATGGAGTACTTTGTTACCGGTCTTGAAAGAAATACTCTTTACCAGTCTGTTTCCCTGGCCTTTGTCTTAACGCTTGAAATTTTTGAACCGCCCTGACAGTCGACGAATACAATTGTGTGCTGCTAACTGCATTGCAATGTGTCCTCTCATGCAATTCTACACTTCTTATTATCCAAGTTCAAACTTGTACTGATATGTTTGAATATGATGTAGGTTGTCGCAATTAAGGTTATCCGGAATAAGCAAACCGGACAATCAGAAGGATATGGATTTGTAGAGTTCTACAGTCACTCTGCAGCTGAAAAAGTACTTGATGGTTTTGCCGGGCATATAATGCCAAACACTGACCAGCCTTTTAGGATAAACTGGGCATCATTTAGCATGGGCGATAGGCGTTCAGACATTGCTTCAGATCATTCCATATTTGTGGGTGATCTTGCCTCTGATGTCAATGATACTGCATTGCTAGAGACTTTCTCCAGCAGGTACTCCTCTGTCAAAGGTGCAAAAGTTGTTATTGATGCTAACACTGGTAGATCCAAGGGCTATGGCTTTGTGCGGTTTGGAGATGATACTGAGAAGACAAACGCCATGTCCGAGATGAACGGAGTTTATTGCTCAACTAGGCCCATGAGGATTGGCCCTGCAACTCCCAGAAAATCTTCAGGTTTAGCTAACAAGTTTCTCACTCTCTTTATGCTCTGAATTAATTGCTGGCCCAACTGAATGGAGGTTCCTTGATTTGGTTCTGTTTCTTCACCCTTAATTATGTTTTCTTTTGATATAGTCTGAAATTATATCAACCCAACCCTCACTATATTATGAGTCTAACATAACAAGTTTCTCACTCTCTATATGCTATGAATTAATTGCTGGCCCCACTGAAAGGAGGTTCCTCGATTTGGTTCTGTTTCTTCGCTGTTAATTTACGTTTTCTTTTGAGATGCTCTGGAACTATATCCACCCAACCCTCTACATATATGCAAACATATGAGTCTGGCTGTTGCATTACTTATGGGGCGAGATCCCAATGATTTTAATACGTGGTTAAAGGAGCAAGTTCCCTCCCTTCACTGTTTGATATTTGGTAGAAACAAGACCTTCCTGCGGATCGAATGCGGGTGGGCGGGCTTTACATCCATAAGAGCAAGTACAATAGAGCTGACTGGGCGGGCTATAAGGAATAAAATAGTATATTGTTGCTTAGTTGGAAGAGAGAAGAGGAGAGAGAAGAGAAGCGGGCTACTAATTAGTAGCCAGCTACAACACGTGCTCCTAGGCACTTTGTGAGATAGACATGTGAGTCATATATTGCTAAAGTAGTATTTCTTATAGCCTTCCTATTATACTTGTTGACTATACTTGGCCCTGTTTGGATGCATGGGTTAGAGTTAGAGTTGGTTAGATTGTACCAAACTAACCCCAAAACATCCAAACAGGAGGGTTAGAGTTGGTTAGATGCATCTAACCCATCCAAAAAATCTAACCCACCCAAGAGGTGCTTATTTGGGTTAGAGTTAGGTCGGGCCCAAAAAAAATTACTTTTCCCTCTATCTTCACCATACAAATCTTGAATAAAGTAGTCAAATGATTGGAAAAGGTACATTTATTACGAATCTAACCCCACCATCCAAACACCTTTTTGGTTAGAGTTAGTTCAAGGTTAGTCTAGAGTTAGAATCTAACTCTAACCTCTAACCGAGTTAGAGTATCCAAACAGGGCCAAAGTTAGCTATAGATGACATGGCATCTCCTTATAGCCGGCAGCTGGCTATACTATTAACCATGCTCTAAGCACTAGCCACCTGAGCCAGCTCTGATTCCAATGAATCATACCATTCGTAGGTAGTTCTGCTTTCAAGTGGGACTACTTTAGTTAGCTTTCTGCTCTTTAATTAGCATCTCTTTGCCACTTTGTCTTCAAAGTTTGACTTGTACTTTAACCACACGTCTGTACTTGTTTTCATCCAGAATTTGTTTGGGAGGGAGATTCGTTCAGAATCTTGTTCATAGATCACACTATCTATGTACAAACTATTTTGCCTCTGCACTTACGCCTTTGTATTGGTGATAATGAGATAAGTTCATATTGTGGATAATATCATTAATCAGTTAAATAAAATCTGATAACTCGTGAATCGCTATTAACATTGCTCTTCTGGGTAAAAAAATCTACAGGAATCATTTAAAGTTGTTTGAATAGCTGTTCCTTTTTATCTCTGTTCCTGAAAAGCTTGTTGGTGTAGGTACTTCTGGATCTAATGGTTCATCCGCTCGATCGGATGGAGATTTGACAAATACAACAGTGAGTACAGATTCATTAGCTGTAACTTCTGCAATATATCATTACAGCTTTTCTCTTATCATCGTTGTTTAATTGTCCTTAGGTATTTGTCGGTGGGCTTGACCCAAATGTTAGTGAAGATGATCTTAAGCAAACCTTCTCACAATATGGTGAGATTTCCTCTGTGAAGATTCCAGTTGGGAAACAGTGCGGGTTCGTGCAGTTCCTTCAGAGGTATGGATTATTAGCCATGCATTTTATACTTCTTCAGTACTCAATTTTTGTCTCGGTAAACTGCCTCTGTCGCCATGATGGAATCCGATCAATTAATACTGTCAACGTCTTTCGCTTTCACAGAAAGAATGCAGAAGATGCATTGCAAGGGCTAAACGGGAGCACTATCGGGAAACAGACCGTGCGCCTTTCATGGGGTCGTAATCCAGCAAACAAGCAGGTACTATCTGCTATTCTTGCCATACCCTCCACAGTAAAACTGGAAACCTGACCACGCTACTGCATTTCTTCTTAGCAGTTGAGGAGTGACAACAGCAACCAGTGGAACAATGGGATGTACTATGCACCCTCGCCGTTCTACAATGGGTATGGCTACCCTGCAGCACCATTCCCTGACCCAGGCATGTATGCCGCTGCCTATGGCGCATACCCCTTCTACGGGAACCAGCAACAGGTCAGCTGAAGATAGGAGATTCACACGCCCATCACTCAACGACAACTGAAGGCGCACACGCAGTAGCTGTAGCTCTTGCTAGAGAAAGAAGGTAGACGACGACGACGGTTTCTTAGGTGAGCTAGATGTAGTGACTGGTTATGTAAAGTACATTACTATTATAAGAACTAGCACCACTAAGACACCTATATTGACTCGATCACCATGGTCGTCTAGCTAAATTGTTCTAGGAAAAAAAGAAGTTTTGGCCTAGAGCTGCAATATTAAGGTAGAAAAATAATCTATTCGATACCTTGTCTGCGGTTTCTGATTGATTTGGCTTTTTTTCCTTTTTCCAAATGATGTTGAGCTGATCAAGTAGGGATAGTTAATTGCCATTGGGGCTGAAATTGAGTCGGGCACTCGAGCTCAAGCGAGCGTCACCTTGCTCAACTTGAGCTTTACGGTTTCTCAATTTCAGGCTAGTTGGTTGTGACATGGATGCGATTACAAGCGCCTATGCACTAATTAAGGATAAACGTAGCCAAATGTTGTTGTTTTAAAAGAGAGCAGCCTCTTCGTTTCATTTAATTAAAACATCATCTTTTTTCACAAACTACAACCCTATATGTCATCGAGCAAGACATGAGTGGCGTTCTCCGTGAGCGACTCCCTATAACTAGTGCGAAGAGAGGAAAAAAATGCAAACATGTTTCATCCTCTTACTCATTGTATTTCTTCGATAAAGGGCGCTTTATTACTTAAAAGATTTAAGTATTACATCTCATCTGTGCATAACTAAGATGCACACAATCGAACCAAGTTCGATCTCAAAAAGTAGGGCCCTAGCTCAGCATTCTGAAATGGGATCGTGCGGTTAAGCCGACCTTTGCGCTTGGGGTCGGGTTCTCGGCCAAAAATGGAGAGTCCATAATTTTTTGTATCAACAAGTGGTTGTCCACAGAGCCCCTCTAGGAGAGGTTTAGGGCCTTGTATCGCCTGGCGGTAGATCCGGAGATTACAGTTGCCAAGCCCATAATTTTTTGTATCGACATTGGTTGTCCACAGAGCCCCTCTAGGAGAGGTTTAGGGCCTTGTATCGCCTGGCGGTGAATCTGGAGATTACAGTTGCCAAGGCACTTCGAACCACCGCGTCAATCTCCTTCATGTGCGATTTTTTTGTGGTGCGGCGGGCGTTGGGACGAGCTTCGAGCCCTTCTGATGCTAGTCAAACTCTCGGATAAGGTAGATGAGGTCTGGTGGGATATATCAAGGGCCGGTAAAATCTCAGTCAAATAACTCTACGCCAAACTCCAGCGAGGCCCTTCCCTAGATTTTGCCAAGGGCTTGTGGAAAGCGATAGTGCCACTGAAGGTGAAAATCTTCCTGTGGCAAGCCCTTCACAAACGTCTCTCTACCTCTGATAATGTGTCTAATAACCTCCACGGCCCCTCTGATGGTCTATGTGTGGTGTGCCGCCTTCCCGAAGATGCAAACCATGTTTTCTTCTGATGCCACCTAGCCAGGTTTGCCTGGAGTGGACTTAGGGAAGCTTCAGACCTGGGTTGGGACCCAAAGTCTGGTCACGAACTCATTGGGTTGTTGTGTTCAGTGCGGGGAGGCCATCGCCGAATTATGTGGCGATATGTTGGGGCACTGATGTGGTCTCTTCGGAACATCCGAAACAAACTAAAGTTTGAATCAGTGTTCCCTGCTCACCTTGTTGACTGACTTTTCAAATGTCACCTTTTCTTACAGTTGTGGACGCCATTGGGAAGCGGCAAGAAGGTGAAGACATGAAGGGCGCGATGGTAAAGAGGCGAGCTTGATTCAACGGAACAATAGGTAGGGGAGGTAGAGTATTGTGCTTCATTTGTTGAGCATGAGCGAAGTACTTTTATCGTTAAAAACCTTATCATTTCTACATAGACAAAGTGACCGAAAAATGACAAGCTCTCCCACCTGAGAAGCATTCTAATTCTGTGATCTATCCCATGTAACCAGTTGTCAAATATGTTAGTAACAGAATGAGGAGGATACAGCCTAAAGCTACTTGGATGACTGGCCATATAGAACGAGTTAATTTACATTGGAAGACCACATGTTTTATTGTCTCATCATGATGAAAAAGAAACACATTGCATACTTCCATGTCAATTCCTGTTTGGTAAGAAAGACTCCTCGACGAAGATACCACGCAAATATTTTATTCTTAAGCGGTATCTTCATATTCCCAATCTTCTTATTATTACCAATTGGCACATCTGACTGAAGCAAATCTCTATACACAAAATCCATCGAGATTGTACCACTCTCTTGTAGGTTCCAACAAAATTCATCGGTTGATCCTTGTGATAATTGCACCGTGGACAGCCGTTGTACCAAAGTGCTCCACGATACAAGTCTCGGGCCAATTAAATATCTTCTAAACATCACATTCGGTTGAAAGGATTCCTGAACTGCGACGATAGTATCACCCTTTGTGACGCATGATATTGTATAGAACTGGATATTATTCTTGGAGTGTAGCATTCTGAAAGTGAAATCATGCCCTTAAGCATATTTTTATGTTGATGACAATATGCATATAGGGGACTATAACTATGTTTGCTAAGTGTATACACATGTGTTTAATCCTCTTGACATCACCGTGTAGGGACCATGTGCTAAAGCAACACCCATGGTGCTCAAGAATTCTACATACGATCTAAGATGATGCTAATTCTTTTTTTCAGTTACATCTTGAGTTATAGGGATCCATGCACTATTAAGAGGGGATTTTATTGCTTAGCTTTCGACTTGCTCAATTCTTAAACACAACAAAAATAAAATACACAACTCTGCACAAACACGGAAAATTACTTTGTTGTGTAGGGAATAAAAAAGTCACAAATGGAGTATCTTATGTGTACTGTTGGACCATCCGGGTCTCTAGCCGAACCATCTGGGCGTTCCCCGGACCATCCAAAGTATCTATGCCCTTCACAGAGAGGATTTAATCTAATATAGGACCGCCCGGGTACGAAACCAGACCATCTGGTTAGGGCCCCGGATCTTCCGGACTCACACACTCTCTTGGCAGAGGTTTTAAGCCTTCCGGTCCACTGAAGCCGAATGACTACACATAACGCAAAATGGTTCAGGATATGCCGGACCGTCCAGAGTACTCCTGTCCGGACATCCGGGTTCCCCCATGTGTAATCTTCTGTCAGACTGATAGCCGGTCTTCCAGGGTCCCTCCTCGAGTGGCCCTTGGTTGACCTTCCGGAATCATCCGGGTAGCTAGCGGGATCGGCTGGGCATTGGACGAGTCATCCGGATGGCATCCCGGATCGCCCGGACAGGTCCACTCAAGTGGCCAACGGCCATATTTCGGGAGCACTATATATACCCCCTCTCCCACTCCGGGAGAGGGTTGAGCACTTAACTCAAAATCATACAAGAACACCAAGTTCTCCCTCTCATCATCTCCTACATTCAATCCAAGATCCCGGAAAGATTTGTGAGAGTTCTTGGCGAATCTTTCACCCCGTGATAGATCCGTCCCTACCCCTTCTTCTAACCAAAGAAAATCGTAATTTTGAGCAAGTCTTGAACTTTTCCCCATTGATCTTGTTACTCTTGGAGGTTGGAGACTCCTATGCGGGTAAGAGTTCTTTAGAGAGGAATCAAACATTGTGATTACCCCTGTTGCGTTTGTGAGGGTTTAGTGACATGTAACAACCCAGGATCTCAATAGGAATGATAGACTACTCATATCAATAAGGTGCACCTTCTTTTCCGGAAGCCCATCAGGAAAGAACTACCAGGTTAAGTGTGCTAGGCTTAGAGTAGTCTTGGGATGGGTGACTGACCGGGAAGTTGATCCTGGGTGCACACGAGTGAGGAAAAACTGTGCAAAAATACTAGTGTTGATATGTGAGGACAGTCTGGATCCCAGGCGCACCGACTATGGAATCGGTGGTTAACCGGTGGGTT
This sequence comes from Bromus sterilis, assembly GCA_950022295.1. NCBI lineage: Eukaryota > Viridiplantae > Streptophyta > Magnoliopsida > Poales > Poaceae > Bromus > Bromus sterilis. The sequence goes on from OX465596.1 coordinate 397,478,246, forward strand.
TAGTCGGGGTGTTACATGACCACCTTTAAGGTCAACCACTACTGGTTGGGAATTGCCTTCGTGGTGATATCTCAAGGGGAGAATAGAGTGAGCCTTCGTGGTAACATCCACCCCTCTAACGGTGAGTAGCTTCCCTCCAAGGAAGTAAACATCGGGGTACATTGTTATCTTCGCGTCATTTAGGTATCTCTTACCCTTATCTCTTACTAGCATTACCTTTTTATTCACTACCTCACTTGCAACTATTAATTGTGTTGATTGTTCTCCTTGACTAGCTAGAATAACCTTTGCAATTGTTAGGCTCACTTTTATATTCCAAAATATTGCCTAAAATTGCTAAGTAGTGATTAAAATTTCTAGTTATACCTATTCACCCCCTCTAGATCCATCTAGATCCGTTCACATTCCCTAGCCACTTATCCTCCAAAAATCTAATTTTTGAGCCATTGTTATTAGAGAAGGAGCCATAGCAGAAGAAATATCTCTTCGTACCCATTAGACCAACCCAAAATTGTTAGTCCCCAGGCTTCCAATATACTTGGGACACTGCCTTTGAGCCCACATATTTTTTTCCTTAGGAGTGTTTGCCATACGCCGTCTTCCGGCAATAGCTTAACCAGTCATTTACCGAGGAGGGAAGTATTTTTAACCTCAAGACCATGAATACCCAACCCTCCTTGGTCCTTGGGATGGGAAACCACACTCCATTTAGCCAGTTGGTATTTTTTATTCTCTCTATCTCCTTTCCAAAAAAAAATTGATTAGAAATAATCCAATCTATGTAAAACCCCTTTACGTAATCATAGATAGCACCACATAATCTTTACGTTGTTCATTCTCGCTATAGTGTCAAACAACTGCATTGATATTCTAACCAACGTGCATGCTATATTTTCAATGCAAACAGTGAGATAATAAATATAACATTTAAAAAAAATAACGGCTATGTACTCAAAAACTTACTTTTTAAAAATATTTTGATAAACGTATAAATTAATCCTATTTTTTTATAGAAAGACTGTAAGGAAACCCCTCACAGTTTAATAGGTGCAACAAACCCCAAATTACAAGTACCATGCCTTGACCCTGAGTGGGTGGGAAGGCATCAGCCCCTTCCCACCACTAGGCTATGCCTTAGTCTGCATAAATTAATCCTATTATTGGCACGTGAAGCCATCAACTGAGTTAATTCCTTCATTTCCCTACGACAAATGGCCGACCCACACCTTAATTATCCTCTACTTGTTGATCTTTGAGTCTGCACATTGATTCACCAGGTAAGTCCCCAGGTAGATGAATTGGTGAGATTTGATGTAAAAGAGTAAGGTGAGACTATAAATTATCAAAGAATTGTATGTTCAGGTACAAGAACTAGCTTGTCTAGCAGGCTGAAGCAAATGGAATTCAGTTTTTTAGGGGAAAGGTCAAGCTTTATTTGTCAGGAGGTTTAGGCAGTTATTTTCACCAGGATTGTCCAGAATTAAGATTCTGGAAAACTTCCCACATAATCTACTTACCATAGATTATAGTTCCCATAAAGATTGGCAGGAGGCGGACAAGCGGAGCCGTCAGGAAGGGAAGGAGGCACGAAAAAAACCAGGAGGGAGGGAAGGCGGTGCAGGAGGCGCTAGGTCCGGCGGGATCGGGAGTGGTGGTGGAGAACCGGGGGGGAGGGGGAGGGGGCAACGAGCACGAGGACCGGCGGCGGTGCGGCTACAACCCTAGAGGCACGACCGTCTGTTCCTCCTCACTTGCTCGTGGTTTGTCTTCTCTTTCATGTACGTACGAAGCGTTGAGGTGGGTTGACATTTTGCCTGTAATAGTCTGCTTCAATAGGGGTATTCACTTAAAATGACACATTTTCTCTTGCGGGATTGCCCAAAATCTTGGGATTCTGGAAAAAAAAATGAGGTGTTTGTGAAAATTTTGGATCACTGCCAGGATTTTTGAACCTCGGTCGAGTTCTTGTAATTGGCTGATTTTCCATATCCGAATTCTCTAGAATCTGCTCAAAAGAACTGGGCCATAAAGGGATACATAAAAGATCATGTGGAGAAGCTATCCACATATTGGAGTACAAATTCCTAACTATATATGTTTTTTCATATTGATTTCTTTTCCTTTTAAGATGAAGTCGCAACTGACTAAGAATTGCTTGTTTGCTATAATCTCCTTGATGGTATAACTACATTGGTTTTAAATATGAAATCACACGCAGTTGACGAATTTCAGTTGTGGGTTTGATCCCAGGAGAGGAGCACAATGCTTTCCACTGGCTCGCGACCCACAAAAGGTGGTACATGAATTGGATCAAGGACGCGGCTCGGGGTAGCGCAAGGTTGGAGTGATACAAATTGTTTTTACATTTGGATTTTGATAGGTGATGTAATTTGGATGAAAAGTAGGAGCATAATAAAAATGACCAAAAATCCAAAGAAATATTTCTCTTTTATATGGACCTGCATAGGGTGCGACGAGTCGCTGTGCTGTAAAAAGCCCACCATGGCAAAAAAAATGATTTCGCCATGTAAAAAGCCCATCATGGCAAAAGAATAATTGTTTAATTCAAAAAATTAATTATAGAATTTTATGAAAATTGCCATAAAGCAATGAAAAACACTGTTTTAAGCATTGTTTTAAACAAGAAAATTACAAAAATTCGCCATCCGATAATAAAATAATAATTCATGGTGTATAATTTGTTTTGCCATCATGTATGTAGTACAATTGCCATCCTAAAACAATATATTAGCCATGATGTATGAAATAAAATTGCCATAGTGTGTGTACATACAATTGCCTTCCCCTATAATAAAAAGAGTTACCATGGTGTATAAAAATGAAATTGCCATAGTGTGTGTAGTATAATTGCCATCATATAAAAAATGCCATAGTTCATGTAAACACAAAATGCCATCAAATAATAGAAAAATATTACGTTGTGTAAAATGAAATTGCCATGCTACCTACAGAAAAATTGTCATGCGCTATTCAAAATATTTTTCATTGACATCTTAGAATTTCTGTACTACCTACAGAAAAATTGACACGCGCTATTTAAAACATTTGCGATTGCATAATATTAGAATCTCCATACTACCTACAATGAAAACTATCATGATGTAATTAAATGGTAAAAAAAATACTATGAAGGAGTTAAAAAGTCCTCTAGTATATATACTACAATTACCCTTTTATAAAAAATGCCATAGTTTGCAAAATGAAATTACCATGCTACCTACATAAAACTTGCCAGGCGCTATTTAAAATATTTGTCATTCTTCAATATTAGAATTACCATGCTATCTGTAGAAAAACTGCCATGCACTATTTAAAACATTTCCATTATGTATTAGAATTTCCATACTACCTACAGAAAAATTTCCATGCGCTATTTAAAACATTTTCAATTGTCTAATATTAGAATTGCCATGCTACGTACAATGAAAGCTATCATGATGTAAATGTTGAAAAAAATACTATGAATGAGTTCAAGCATTGTCATAGTATATATACTAGAATTGTCATCTTATAAAAAAATTGCCATGTGCTATTTAAATATTTACCACTATCTGATATTAGAATTGCCATGATACCTACGATAAAAACTATCATGATGTAAATGGTGAAAAACAAAATTACCATGTGGTGCAAATAATGATTCTATGACCTTTATGTTTAATATTAAAATTGCCATGTATGATGGATATTTTTATTTTTATTTGACCACTATAAAAATGAAAATAAAATACTTGGAGAACCTGGGATTCAAACCCTGGTCACCAATATAGAAGCGTACTAATGTAATCAATAGGCTATGCGTATGTGTTCAATTAAAAATGGGTTCTCGATGTAGATGTTCCACACGAACTGTTGACTATGGCTGGCATAGAGGAATGGAAGAGATCGGGCCAGATCAACGACCTAGACGACATCGCGCAAAAATCGAGGAATCCCTATGTTCGCGCGCGATGATTAGGGTTTAATATTAGATAAAGAGAAAGACTTTAGGTACAATTTTTTTCTTCAATTTGTTTTATGAAAAGTTGTTTTTTTAGGAGCCAAATATCATATACACTGATAAAGTAAGTGAATGCCTTTTTTGTTAGTAATATGGTAAAAGAAACGACTTTCAAGGTGCTGGCAATGGAAACAAAAAATGTCCATTGAAGACTACGTATAAGCCATGTTTTTGTCTTACACTTTTGTTTTGTTTCTAATAAGTAAAATTTCTTTATAGAATAAATAAATAGATTTGTTAGTTCTCCACACAAAATAAATTTACAAGGTACTATCAGTCTTGTCTCTCAGGAATAAGAGTGGTGCAATTGTAACCATCAAACCATAGCAGTATTCTTTTAGAGAAAAGGTATCAACTGAGTTAGAGAAGGAGCTTGAGCTTAACCCAATTTTAAATTAACAAAATCATCAACCGACCAAGATTACAAGCACACACTCACAGCAAAAAAAAGAAAGAAGAATAAAGAGGTAAGATACATAAGCATTGGACATCATCAAACTAAACCTCACAAGCTACGAACAACGAAGATAGGAATGAAGAGATTAGTCGAAGACACCGAGGTCATGATCACATCGGCTGGAAGGACAGACGGCTTGACACCAATGGGGAATGCCGTCACCAAGCAGCCACAAACCCCGGGACGACACATCCAACACACCTATCAACGGAGGCCACTACCTCTTCACCTGGATCGAAGGCGCCGCACTTCCGCATGATGGGGTGCATTCTACAGAAATATGGCCACATAGACAGTGCATCCTCACGAGCCAGTGAAGCCTCTCCTTGAGCGGAGCATCACCGTTGTAGTACACATTTAGCAACCAGAGGAGGGGAAGCTTCACGCTAGGACGTAAAGGGCATCACTGCCGCCTCCACCCACCACCCAAAAGCGCCTACTGACCAAGGCTACCAAAGCGTCACCTTCAAGAAGGGAAGGGCGACGAGGGCACTGTCGCCAACCAACAGAGTTAGGGCTTTCGCCCGAGAGACCTAGGATAAGGGGAAGTGTGTGTGTGGGGGGGGGGGGTAGGAGGTGTTCAGACCATACCAACTCCTCCAAGGAGGGGAACGATGCCACTCGGGCGTCACCATCGCGGCGGGCCATGGCCCACCATGGATTTCTCCCAGCCTAGGCTCCCCACCATCATCAACACCCTCTGTCCGGAAGACGGCGATCGAAGGAAGAACGACCAAACAGGGAGGGGCGCACACCGAGTAGGGAGGGAGGGATGCGCCAGACCTTGAACCGCCGAAGCAACCACCACATGCTGCCCTCATACACCAAGCTCATGCCGCCGCGCGGCCAAGGGCATTGGATCCAACGACCGCACTGCCAATCGCCACGATGTCGTCAATGCCTCACCAAAGGAACCTCCGCTCGAGATCCAAAGCCCCACGTGGGGGAGCAGAGTAGCAAGAGGCCCCACTGCCACCATCATTGGTGTGTCTCAAGCGGCGACGAGGGAGGCTGGGGAGGAGGGGGGTGACGGCACGTGTAGGCTTATCGACCCCCGAGTCGCCCGAGTGGGGCGGCGGGATATCATGACACACCCCATTGCAGTTTTCTTTATTTGAAGTTATATCATGAAGTCATTACAAAAGAGATATGTCCACTCAAAAGGACATGGACCTTTCTCAATTCTAACCGGATACAGGTACATATTGTAGCAAAATTAACCAAATAAACCCCTCACAAGGAAATATTAATAATTAACTCATAGCAAAAGTGCCAACTCCATTTTCATGCCGTAGCAAACTTGCAATTGTCTTGGCATGCATGACTCACTGATCTTGTATGTAAGGTGGGAGCACCCCATTCAGGAAGGAGGTCAACATTATCAGCGCTCTCTCAGGCTGGAAGGATGGAACCAGATGACCAGCTCCTCTCACGGACAGAAACGTGAATCCTCCGGCGTACTGCTGGACATAGCCTCCGACCTGCAAATGCAAGTGAAACCAGCCAAGCCATCAGTTTCAGGGTGACCAGCCTCGTAGATGAATAATGTTCTCGATGATGGGATTTAATTACCTCCTCTTTTGCTGTCCATGGGCGCCATGGAGTGGTCACAGGGAGGCCAAGGTCTTGGATGGAATACCTCGTCGCCGGAAGCGAGCAGACGGTATCAAAGTCGCCACTGAAAAATGCACGCACATGCACGTTTAATTTGTTACTACAGTGTTATTAAGGAACAAGGTGTCTCAGAATATTGGATTGTGCTGGTTTTGCTACCTGAATATCCAAACTGGGAGCTTGCTTTCGATCAACCATTTGATGGTTGGCAGCATGGTCAATGGCGCGTCTTTCCAGTGCAAGTTTCTGCATGCATGCATGCACAAATCACATGAGTTTAGGACGCGCAGAACCCCGATTAATTAATTAGTGTACATTAGCTGCATGTTGAGGGATCTTACGTGCAGCCTATCCACTTCGTCGTTCTGGCGTGGAAAGCGTTCTGCACCGCTGGATCGTTGAGGTAAGCACGCGTAGGATAGTAACTGCACGGATCATACCCAGGCAACTGCATGCGATTTGAAGAGAAACAAACGCCACGGTTAGCTAGCAATATGATTAGCTTTAGTTTTGATGTAACAAGTAAGTATTGTTTGCCCCTACATAGCCGCTGGGGTGGTATGCTCCGTCTGGCGTGCGGATGCAAACGGGAGCGTAAATGTTGTAGTAGTCGATCTGTCCTCCGTCGAATGCTGCCCAAGCGCCGCTGCACGCTGTACCCGGATCGTTGCCCTCCCAGTTGCCGAAGTCGCAGTTCTTGGAGACATTGGCGTACACCTCGTCCGATATCACTGCATGGGTCCAGAAGAAGTCGATGGCCCCCTGGATGTTCCTCTTCTCGTCCAGATACGGGTTCCCGACCTTCAAGATCGATGAGAGGAGACGGTCGTCGTTGTTAAAAAGAATGAAAAAATTCTGAGAATTTTAATGTTCACTTCATGTGTGTAGATTTGACGTACGTACCAGGATGCCCTGAAGGTTTACGATGGTTCTGTTGCTGTACGTGTTGTGGAGCAGGATGGTGGCGGCGAGCTCCGGCACGTAGTGCCCGGCGAAGCTCTCCCCGGAGATGTAGAAGGCGCGGCCCTTGTACTCCGGGAACCTCTCCAGCCATTTCACCAGGAATACGTACGCGTCATCGGCGGTTCTCTCGTCTCCGCTGAGATCGTAGTCGGCAGTCGTGTTTGAATAAGAGAATCCCACACCGGCGGGTGATTCCAGGAAGATCACGTTAGCCACTGCCATTATTTCCCACAAGAAAATTAATTAAGTTTTGTTCTGTAATTAAGAAGGTCCAAACGGGAAGGAATTAGTCCGTAGTAGAAGCCATGCATGGGTTAATTACCGTTGTTCCAGGCGTTCATGTTTCTGATGAGGGTTTTGTTGTCTTGAGCTACGCGGAAGGGGCCGAGCTCCTGCATCGCTCCAAAGCCGAGCGAAGAGCATCCTGGCCCTGCGTGATCAAGATTATTCCGATAAACTTGCAACTTACAACTATGCAATTTGCAACTGCGATGTTCCACAAGAATGTTCAGTTATCGTTGTAACTAACCTCCATTGAGCCACAGGACGAGTGGCTTCTCCGAAGCACCGGAGATCGCCTCGACGAGGTAGTAGAAGAGTGCACGACCGTTCTCCTCGTCGACGGTTACATACCCGCCGTACTGGTCGAAGCCGACGCCCTCCGGCTGCCCGGGCAACGCCGTGATCTTGTCGGCCGCCTTCAGAGAGCTCTGGTCGACAGAGCTCTCTGTGCTCTGGCTGCCGGCGACCCTGTCGGCTATGATACGCACCCTAAACGTTTTGGTGCTGCTATCGCTGTTTCTTCTGGACGAGATGAACTCTCTTAGCTGAGCCTCCTGCGAGGCATAGGCGTGCAGTGGCAGTGCTGCCACGGAAACGAGGAGGAGGAGGAAGTAGAAAGAGAAGCTCTTCATCTCTGATGAGATGGTTGGACACTTGCACTTATCTCTGGGATGAGTGATATCGCACCTGCCATGCATGGTTTATATAGGCGTAGCACGTAGCACAGTGGGCAGTTTTGTTTGCAAAATTGCAACAAGAAGTTTTGGATTCATCCCGTAGAACAGTGCCACAAGGTTTGCAGGTTTGCAGCTATGTTCTTGTTAATTTCTGCTCGGACAATCCGCCAATGATTTGATCCGTCAAAACGGCCACGATGCATGATTGGTTGAGTTGACATGGGGCGAGGTATTGAGAGCGACTTAAGCCGTAAGTTATCCTCGCAGTGTAGGTTTTTAGCAGGTTCTTTACCCAAACTTGCCTTGTTTAGAACGATGATTTGGAAGTTAATGAATGGCGATTCTTGTATGTACTGTGTGCCCTGTAGGTGTATGCTTTGTTGACATGTCCGGTACCCAGGAAATTTCCATTTCAACGCTTACAAGTGCCAAGTGGAGGTCAGTAGTCGTGCAGCTGTATACGTTCAAATCATATGCTGATCTCCTAATGTTAGTGTTGGATAAACTGGCATTCTCTGTTTGATTTAATTCATAAATAAACCATGATCATGGCAAGAGCAGTATAATCTTGTATTGATATTTATAAACGGTACGTACTATACATAGACCATACACATCTACGTAACCAACTAGTACGCTTAAAACAAAATAAGCACGAGAGGAATTTTAGATTAAAGGATACTGCCTGACTTTATAGATAAAGTCATAACCGGCACCAAGTTCACAACCCTGCCTCAACAACGAGCATACTTAGAGGTTATTACAAACCAGCACCCAAGGGAAGGTGCAACGGAATAAGCAGAAGAGAGTTCAGGAATGGTACAGGCCAGAGGCCACCACAGGCACGCTGGCCAGACAGACAAACTACAGTTGCAGGAGGATGAAGCGAAGATGGCCGGCCACCACCAGGAGGACGAGGTTACTAACACCGAGGCAGACATGATAAAGCAGTGGTCTTCATGCGAGCTGTAATGGTGTCCATGTCCTCCAGGTCATCTTCCTTACATAGGGTAAATGGATCGCCGGTGAGATGGCTCTTGGCAGGGCGAGTCCTATATCAAATTCAATTCCGTATACAGACAATTGCTAACGCTCTTGCCCGACTTGGGGTAATCCCCGTGGTCTGCAGTCCCATTCTGTGGGATCCAACACCATTGTGGTTGAGTTTGAGAATCAAAGGATCGTGATCAGGTGTGGGGTGGATCGTCATGGCATGTTAGTAAGAACGCGTTGCTGCTTGCAGACTTTCATGATTGCATTAGGCCGGACGAGCTATGGTTTGATATGCTACAGATTTAGGCTAGTGTTGTTAGTCTACCCTATAACCTACGAGATGATAATTGGTGGTTGCTGATCGCGCAACAGATGGATAAATAAGCACACAAAGTGGTGATCAACCACGTTGGAGGGTTTCTTCGAGCTCAGATCATCATTGACGTAGACAAACTGCTTCAAAGATGGATCCTCATTGACTGTTACGAGGAAGAAGGCATATGATATACAATACGAGCAAATCCCATATTTTTGCTTCTCCCGTGGAAAACTTGGACATTCAGGGGTGTACTACCCGACGCCGGGGTCTAGGGATGAGAATAATGAGCTTTTGTTTGGCCCTAACCTTCATGCACCGAAGGAGTTCAAGAGGCTTGCTGCTAGCGAAAACTCTTCCAATTAAGGATCATCAGCCAGCAGCAAGCATTAAGAAAGACACTATGAATTCAAGTATTGATACGTCTTCAACGTATCTTTTTTTTTATTGTTTCATGCTATTATATTTTCACTTTCATATACTTTTTATAGCATTTCGTATTATTTTAGTGGACAAACCTATTGACCCAGTGTCGAGTGGCAATTTCAGCCGTTTTCTACCTGTTTTTATATTTTCAGCTAATCCTATTTTTCGGAGCTCAAAACACCTCCGAGGCTTTTCGTGGAATTTTTCTTGAGCAAAAGAATGTCAGGAAGCTTCGGAACTCCACCCGTTGAGGTACCACGGGCCTACATGGCCCTGGCCGCGTCACTTGCCCGTGTGGACCCCTGGTAGTACCTTAGATCAATTGCTCCGCGACAATTTCTTATAAATTCCAAAACTCTCAAAACCTAGAAAATCATTGTTTCTACAAACTTACGTTTCTGGACCTTGATGAACCAATGGAGGTTGTTTCTTAAAGGTTATGATGCAAAAAATTAAAAAAATCTATCTATGATAACCATATACCCAAGGATCTATACTATGCAGATGTAAAATAACGGAGGGAAACCTTGTTCATATCCTTGAAGACCGTAAGAGGGAAATATTCCCGTGAACGTGGTTGATGTAGTTGTATAACTCCAACGGCCTCCGGGCTGTGTAGACGAGAGTCGATGAAGACTAGTGTCGCAGATGCAAACACCTCACATGCAGATCTACCACACGTAGGGTGTGGAAGACATCTCCCAGGCTTCGGTCCAATAGAGCATCGGAAGAAGATGGAGTCAGATCATGATTCCAGTAGCACGACGACGTGCGTATGATGGAGAACCCCTCAAACCTCGTATGCTTGTCCTTTTTGTGGAACAAAACTTGACCATTTTTAACGGTCCATATGTAAATATGATACGCTGATGTCACATGTATCATGAGAAGACCGAGGGATATTTTTGATAAAATAAATTATTTTGAACATATTTAATTTTTTCCTCTCACAAAAAGAAGCAAGAATATTTTCGGCATAATGTTTTGGCACTGCGGTGAAACGAAGTACCATTTCTCCATGTAATTTGAATCGTTGGATCATCCAAATTATACACATCTTCTCCTGTATCATGATGCACCGCAAAATCTCTCAAACTAAATGAGTGCAACAAGTGTCTAATCCTTTTAGGCACAAAGGACAAGTCGATGTTGTTACTTACGAGGGTTAAAGCTTTTTTAGGACACTCGGAAAGTTTGATCAAGTTACTTTCATCATATACCGCTAAATAGCATTTATTATTTTAATAAATGTTGTGTGGGTGAACCTACGGTGCTTTAGCGCTGCTTTGAAGAAATACAATTTTGTTTGGCCTAATATACATTTTCTCTGCATTGTTAACCCATCGAGATGCCATATACTCCACTACTCGTACTTCCGTATACGCGCGGTTTCTTTAATTTGCTTTTAGGCAAGGCTAATGTTCGTAGCCCGGCCGAACCGGCCAAAGCTTAGGCTGGTGGGGCCAGGCCCACTTTTGTTTATTTTTTTCGCTTTTGTTGCATATGACGTATGATAAATGTTGCAACCGTAGTATAAAATGCTACTATCTATACTACTATTATACTAATATTATTACGTTGATCGATGTTATTTTTTGCTAAACAGATGTATCTAGTAGTATTTTAGTGTTAAGCGCATTCATTTGGTAGCATGATATAAAAATGTTACTGATGATTTTTGCTACAACAAAAAAGATGAAGTGTGATCGGTGATGATGGGTCCCGAATTTTGTTGCAACCATTATAAAAAAAGCTACAAGCGGTGATTAAATTTGCTGCCACGAATTGATGGTAAATATGGTACGTAATTTTTTATCAGATTTTTTGTTGCAACAGTGAAAAAAATTGAAAAAAATGCACACAATAAATTTTTGTTGCATCCATGTACCAAAAAAGTTGCAACCAATAGTAAAAAATGCTACCACCAGCGATTAAAATTTGCTACACCATTTTTTACTGCAAAAAATACCAAAAATACAAAATATTGCATCCACATACTAAATTTTTTGCAAATATACCGTAAATATTACAAAGGTATCGCAAATGTTGCAGTCGTCTAATCCAAAAAGATACGCGCAAATCTATCTGTTGAATCGTGGTGATCCAATGATCATGCTTTGACCGGCCAACTCGGGGTGCCGGTCGGCCGGCGGAGAGCGCGGCCCTTTAGGCAATACAATTTTCTTCAGACGAGTATCCCGGTTTCCTTTAGATGCTAGAGACCATCTCATATCCACCTGATTTCCTCCTCTCGGAAGGTAGCAACGCGGCGCCTCCATGGCGCTGCTGCAAGAACACGAGCACGGCCAGCAACCCCGCTCCGCACGGTATAATGATGTCCCACGCCACACCGAAGAGATCACCGCGAGGGCTGGCGTATAGGTCGGAGGAGCTCATGCTCGGCTCGTAGACCTGCCGCCTGACCACATCATACACGTGAGGCATCACCCGGGTCATGGTGCCCCCCGCGTAGAACAACGGCGAGATCGCTCCAACTCCTCCAGCGCCTGCTAAGGCGGCGTTCAGAACGATCTGAGGGAGCAGGAAGCCGTCCAGTATGAGACCCGCGTACGACACGAGGTCCTCCCAGATCGTTGCCAGTGCTCCACCGATGTGCACCACCAAGGGGTCCTCGCGGGTGTTGATCACATGGACGATTGCGGCCAGGGCTCCTCCGACGAGGTACAACGGCAGGCATATCTGCAGCACAATCCTCTCCGACGCGACGGGAGACGCCGGCATGGCGGTGGATTTGCTCTGGCCGTCGGCCGACCTCCAGCGGGCGGACCAGACGAGCTGAAGAAGGCGCAGGTGCAGCACGAAGGCGAGCAGCGTAGGCGCCCTCAGCACCACCTCGTTCATCTCGCGCCACCCGCTCGTCGAGTACACGGAGTAGCGGCTCCTCCTGCTCATGAACAGGGCGTCAAAGTTGAGCACGAGAGGGGTGAGGTAGCCGAGCGTGAGGATGGCGAGCATGGTGATGGACGTCGCCGGAGCCGCCTCGGGGTTCCTCTTGGTGCGGAGGATCTGCAGGACGGCGAAGACGCACGACAGCGTCGTGGAGGCCAACAGCATGACGCCCTCCAGGTCCATCCTCGATATAGCGTCCGACACTTGGTCTGAGTACATCCCGAACAAAGTGATGTCGATCTTGTCGAAGAAAAGACGGTCGGACTCGTCTCTGAGGCTGCTGATCACTCCCGTGCCGTGCCCCTGCCCCCTGGCTTCCAGGGAGGCAAGCTTCACGGTCACCAGTATTTGGCAGTCGGTGGAGCCGTTGTGCTCTCGGCAGCCGACCATGCACAGGATGCCGCCCTCAGGATCGTAAACACCCTCTGCTGAGATTCGTCGCCGTGTCTTAAGTGGATCATAATAGCCTATATCGTAGCTGACATTCAGAAGATGTTGCTTGGTGTCAACTAGCACCGCGCCATGGGAGAAGGACTCGTCGGCAGACAGCCGATCCCCGTAGACCATCACCGAACCGATTGTGACTGGGCTGGCTTCTCCTCTCCCCATGCCCCACATCATGAAATCAAACTCGAAGTCACGGTAAGTGTAGTTCCCCGGGAATGACCCCTTCATCTTCTCCTTGTTGATCCTGAGGTAATGCTTGCTCGCCTCCTGCACCACCGTGTTGTTGTAGCTGTACTTCACATCTGAGAGGTTGCTGGTAGTGTGGCTGTTGGTCAAGTCCATGAATCTGCGGTTGTTGGTGACGTCGATGCTCGACGCCGTTGTCACTCCAGCGTGGCTGCTCGAGTTCCAAAGCATACCGGCCACGACGCTACGGTCCCGCATCGTCCACACGGCCGGGAACCAGAAGCTCATCCCGATCCCGCACTCGTGCTCTCGCACCGCCAGAGCAGGCGGCGCCGACGCCGGTCGCACCGGGCAGGCGCTGAGGCAGAGCAAGCCCCACTGCGTGTCCCAGCGCCCCTCGGCCACCATAGCCTCCTCGTCTACCAAGAAACGTCGTTGCCGGCGCCTCTTGGTCGACCCGGTGTCGTTAGAGAACACCACGTAGGCGCGCACGGCGCCCTCCGCGGTGCACTGCATCTGGTTGACGTGCATCCGCCGCAGGAGCGGGACGCCGCCGTGCTCCAACCTGTACGAGGTCACGAGCTTTTCTTTCAGATGGGCGCACCAGGCGGAGCCGCCGCCGAGCACCTGGAGCGAGTCCCTGGCCGGCTGCGTCGGTGCGCTGCAGGCCGCGCTGGCGGAGACGTACTTGTAGTCGTCGCCCTCGGCGTAGGTGAGGAGCTGGATGGCCCCGAAGTCGGGGGAGCCGTCTAGAGTGCCGGTCAGGAAGGGGTCGGCGCGGCTGGGAGGACTGGGGACGCGGAGGCGAAGGGCGACGTCGGGGTAGTGCTTGTGCGAGCCGTCGGCGGCGAGCTCGGTGCCCTTGCCGACCATGCAGAGTTGGGACGAGGTGGAGGGAGTATAGTAGCCGTCGAGGAGGAAGGAGATGGAGCTGATGCCGGTGTAATTGTGGCGGCGCCCACGGCTGCCCCGGTAGGTGTGGATGCGGGGGCCGGTGAGCTCTAGGGTGGCGGTGAGGTGCACGAGAGCCTGGTCGGTGGTGCGGGAGACGCCGTGGGGGAAAAGCGAAAACGAGCGATAGATTCCGTCGATGTCATCGTCGGGGGAGAAGAAGCTGTCCGCGCCCCCGGAGAAGAAGTAGCCGGTGGTGATTTGGAAGGAGCGGGTGAGTGAGAGGGTTTCGTCGCCGTCGGTGTGGAGGTCCTGAGCGGGTCCGCCGAGCTTGGGACAAACGGAGGAGTAGGACGCGGCGGCGGAGAGCGTGGCGGTGGACGCGAGCAAAAGAAAGCAAAGGTGGTAGTACGTGCACAGCTTGGGATTCTTCCGTGGTGGCGCCATTTTCGATGATTCAATGGTTCGCCTGTGCGATGTGTTCATATAGTGACAGTAGCAGACTAACAGATGATGCAAGGATGCCACGGAACTTTCAACTTGCATGACGATTGCCTCCTGTGGCTGTACGAATTGTTTTGTTTTATCAACAGGGCTTCGATTTTATGTGTGCAACTTGCATGTACTACTATGTACTGTCTGTTGATCGAGGAAAAGGAGAGGAAATGAGTTGTGATCGCATGTGTGTGGTAGGGAAGATGCATACATAAAAGCAGTCAGCGGAGAGCTACTGCCTACTGGTATCTTGTCATGGTTTTCAACTTTTTTAGGTTGAGTGGAAGCAGCCCTGCCGCAGCGTACGAAAATTACTTAATTAAAGGAGCAGCTAAGAGCATCTCTAGCCGTTCGACCCCCAAGCCGATTTTGGCGCTATTTTAGCGTCGCTCGGGGCGCCCGGGAGGCAAAAACGGTTGGGAGGAGGCGGCTCCCTAGCCCCGCCTCCATAGGGGCTCCTCAAGTTCGGTGTGGATTTGTGAAAAACGAGATAAATTGAACGAAATTCGGTCTAATTCATAATATTTGGTCTAATTTTACAGAGTAGTAATTAAAAAAAAAAACTACTAAAAAGAAAAAAAACGAGTAGAGCTGCTCGAAGCTGAGCTCCCCGCCGCCTCCTCCGGCACCTCCTCCAGCGGCCCCGCCGGCGACGCCGTCGTCGCCCTTGGGCTCGCGCTTCACGGCGGCCTGTGGACTGCACGTGCCACCGCCGAGCGGCCCCTTCCTCCTCCGCAGCCGCAGCGGCTCCTCATCCTCGTCGTCGGTGCCGTCCAGCACGACGAACTCTGGAGCAGGTGGTGCCCACTTGTTGCGGCTGCTGCTGCCGCCCTTCGCCTTGCCGCTGCCCTCCCCCTGCGGTCGACGGATCCTCGCCGCCTCAGCGCGCTTCTTGGCCTCGGTGAGGTCCCAGGCCTTGTGCTGCTCCTCCATCTGGCTGAGGAGGTAGTCCTTCTTGGCCCACTCGAGGCCGGCATCGTACTCCTCCTCGTCGTCGACGGCCGGTGGTGGCGACGGAGGCGGGGCGACCTCCTTCTCCTTCTTCTTCCCGCCGAACACCAGGAAGCCGCGGCGCCTCGGCGGCGGCAGGCGCGGGGAAGCCGAGGCGGGAGGATGACGATGACGCGTGTTCACACGCCGACAAATGGGGGTCGGCGCGCGGCGCGCGCGAAACCGCGCACGCGTTTTCTTTCATCCGGCGCCCCCAAGCGACCCCAGCGCGCCGGGTTGGCTTGGGATCGCCGGACTCAATTTTGACCAAATCTGACGCTATTTGGACCCTTGGGGACGCGGCTGGGCAGAACTCGTCCATCCAAGGCAATTAGCGCCGCCTTGAGGGCCTCTTGGGGGCGCGGCTGGAGATGCTCTAAGGGTACCCACAAATGACAAGTAGGAACAAAAAAGTTTTTAATGATTGCAGAAGCTTGGAAGCTGCCTCTTTGCTTGCAAGAAGAGATGCTAGCTGTTTTGATTCAGACGCTTGTGTTTGCAATGTATAACCTTCACATTTAACGACATCCACAATGGTTTAGAACATGTTTGGCAACCTGCATCCAGTCCATGGTTCTTAAGATGCTACTTTATTACTTCGATGGTGAAGATTACATGCACTCCTAAGTGCGGGGCATTTGTGGGGGAGGGGGGAGGAGGCCTCCTCAACGTCTTCATCTTCTTCTTTAAGGACGATGACGTCACCTGCCTTAGGCTTTGTCACCACCATTCACATGTCGGTATGGCACTACTAGGGAATGCCCTTTTAGTGGCGCATTAGGGATGCGCCACTAACTACAAGCCACTAATAAGGGCTTAGAGGTGGCGCATTATGGATGCGCCACCCCTAAGGCCCTTAGGCGTGGCGCATCTCAGAATGCGCCACCTCTAAGCTCTTAGGGGTGGCGCATTCTGGGATGCGCCACGCCTAAGGGCCTTAGGGGTGGCGCATCCAGAATGCGCCACTAAATCCTGAAAATATGCGCCACTAAATAATTACAGAAAACAAAAAAAAAGAATTACATAAAAGAATAAAAGCATTACAGATATTTTTATTATATTACAGAAATGCAAGATACAATATAACAATGAGGCCAAAAATTATTGATACAAAAGAATTGCAATATAATTTTTATTACAAAGGTTCACAAGATTACATGCCAACAAGATTCACAAGATTACATGCATCCATCACAAAATTACAATGAGTCCAACAATTATTGAAAACCGAAAGCTACTTTTGTCATCATATCTTGTTTGCTCTTCAACCTGCACAAAACAAAGCTTTAGAGGTCACATCCATATGAATCATACCAAAGGAGAACAAAGCAATGTAGCATCTATTCTTATCAACAACTTAAAGCAAGTCGATGAATGGTGAAAAGCATGCACATATGCATAAAAATGCATATGTCGTGACCTTTATACACAAAGAGCACCAAGAGTATTTGACACTACCATCTACTACACAAAGAGTACATCCAAATTACATCCAAATTACACAAAGAGTACATTCAATTGTTCTGACTCGGCTCGGGGAATGGGCGGCATCCTTCTTTCGTCATGAAAGGCCTTGTGTCACGCAGGGCCTTTAGGCGGACTTCTATCTCCCCATTGGATGGTGCAATGTTGGAGTGGAAGATCGACCCCCTCATTTGTACTTCATGACGGATGATAGTCGCCATCTGCGCTTGGATGTGAAAGAACTCCTCCTTCAGATTTGCATCGGCGATTTCCGCCTTCCTTTCGGCCCACGCTCTGAGATGACTTGGCAGCATAAGGTTGCGTTGTTCCTGTACAATCGCCCTCATGTGATGAAGGGCGTAGTACGCATCCCTCACACTGTCAACCGGCTGCTTGACGCACGGGAACTGCGTTACGTGGTTGAACACGTTCACGCCAGGCTGATTTTTCCTGAACTTGTGCTTCATGATCTTGCCTCCGGCTTTTATGTAGCCGACGAGGGCATCATCCAAAAATCTCATGATATACTTGTAATCTTTCTTGTTCACACTCCCCGAGTCTAAATACACGGCATGCGAGTGTTGCGGTGAAAAGCAGATGAACACGCAGTCTTGATCCTCACTGCATAATTAAAACAATCCAAAAGGAATGTTGGAAGAGGAAAATGGAAAGCTAAGAAAGCATATATGCTACGGAGGCGAGCGAATGACTTACTTGGGAGAGTAGGTCATAAGAAATGAATCTTTGTCGGCGTTCCGTAGCATGAAGTCTGTGATGTACCCCGCCGCGAGAGTCGCGTCCCCGTCGTCCATCAAGATGCTTTCACGCATGTAGAAGGGGTCCAATATCACGACGCTCGGGGTCTTATCTCTCCTGATACTCATAGAAAGGCTGAGCGAGAACAGACGGATAAGGCTATGGTCCAGCCGCTTGAGATGGTACAAATTGAAGATCTCCGAAAACCGCAGGATTATCATATCCGCGGGGATAGTGTTGATGAAGCCCATGTTGAGTGGCACCTTGGCCATGAAAACCGGGTACGAGGGATTCTCTTCTCGAAGAAGAATCTTCTCTAATGCCATAATACTATGATGCACACTCTGCATATCCGAAGTTGCAAGGTCCAGCATGTCCTTAGGTAGCATCGCCCTACCAGCCACATGGATTTCAAACGAGAGATCCTTGGGTCTTGGTGGCCCGTCCTGAGCCCGGATCGGCATCGAAGGTTGGCTACTAGAAGTGATGCTCTTCTTTCTTTTCCGTCCCGTCTTCTTTTATGATTTTGAGTAGTCACCGGCCTTTATCTGCTCAGTGGCCGCCTTATGGAGTGTGGACGGGCTGAGAATAGATCTTGTGGCATCTGCTTGAGGCTCGGTGAAGGCACAAGCTGCTGGAGACATGTCCTGAGAAGCAGCGAAGAGACGCGTGGAGCAAGCAGGCTTCGCCGCAGGATCAGCTGGACCGCGAGCTTCCTCGTCATGCTGATAGGCTCCTTCAGCAGGAGGCATGAATAAGTCATCAGCATCATACAAAGTATTGATGAACTGGTCGGCGCTGATATCATCATCAAGATCATCGTCTTCTTGTTGTGCTCCGATGGGATCATGTGGCGCCGACACGATGACTAGCGGTGTTGTCCTAGGTGTGGTGCCCCTTTCCCCCGTCATGAAACGCATTTGGCTCTTCGGCCATAGGCATATTTGGTTGAAACAGTCACTGAGGACTGCCGGCTCGTCCTCATCGTATCCGGGGGGTTGAATGGGAGGTTCAACTCTCTCGTAGCCCGAAATCCCGAGAGAGATTTGAACCCTATGCATCTCCGGTGCCATCGGCATATTGTGCATGATTCGATTTTGTGGTTGAATGATTTTACCTTTGGCAACATCCTTCAACTCGCCGTCCACGACTTGTAATAGAATGCATGGAGTGTCCTCCTGCGAAAGATATATATATATATATATATATATATATGCATGTACGGCATCAGAGAGATTCCACTAAAAAAGGCAAGGAGATGAAGTCCTCGTTTGAGTTGCAGACGCTTATAGTTACCTTGAGGGCGTCGAGGTCGGCTAGTGAAGAGACCCCGCCGATGACGGCGGGCATGCAAGAGACGGAGGGAGCGCTGCCTCCCGTGGCGTCGGTCGCCCTATTTGCGCTGCCGCCGGGTGCATTATTGTTATGCCCCGGTTGCTCGATCATGGCCGGAGAAGTTACCATCACGTCCGGCGTCGCCGCCGCGGTGTTGGCGGCCGGAGTCACCAATACGCCGGGAGTCGGTGCGGGAGCCACCACTACGGCCGGAGTCGGGACTGCAGGCGCCGCGGGGCCCGAGTTGCTGCCGACCATGCTGGGGACTGGTATGGGCCCTTGTCCACCACGCGCTTGCCAATTCGCGAGCGACTGCATCATATCTGGAAGGAGAGCGTTCATCGTCTTCGCCACTTCGTCCTGGACAAGCTGCGGAAGCATGTTCACCTTCTCCTCCAGTCCACGAACATAAGCGGCATCTTCTTCGGTCCTTCTCGCCTTGCGCCCCCTCGAACCGGACTGCTCCGCCGATTTTCCATAATATTCGGACCAATTTAGGTCCGCACCAAAGCCGACCACACGGCCGGCTGACGATGGCTTCGCCGTCACGTCGTCAACCTTCTTGACCTTGTTCAACGCCCTGTTGAAGGCGTTGTCCCACGGGCCAGCCGGCTTAACCGACGACTCCTGCGATGAGGCGATTTTCATTTCCGCTTGCTGCAAAAAGAATGTGAAACGTTAAGAAATTGTGAACTTCACTCGAGAATTCAATCGACAAGGTCGCGTGGTAAACTACTTACCACGGCAGTCGTAAACTCCTGAATCATAGGATCGATAATTATTTTCGAGGTTGCTTTGTCCTTATAGCTCCGGGCCCTCACAAAGAATTCGGTCTGCGGATCATCTTTGTATTGCTGGAAGGGGTTAGGTATGCCCGCAGCGGCGTACTCGGCATCCTCCTTGTCCCATTTAGGCTTGGAACTTTTGTAACCACCGGCTCCGAGACGATGGTTACCTATGACCTGCGACCGCATGGCCTTGCCCTTTGCACTCGCGGCCTTGGCTTGCTCGGACTCACACCTAGCCTTGAAAAGGTTGTAGGTAGCTTCGTCGATCAACGTCTCTTTCTCCTTGAGCTCCTCCCAGGTTTTGTTCTTTTCAAAAATTTCCCTCTTCACCCGGGTTTTCCAACTGGACAAGGCCTTGCTCATCTTCCTGAGGGCCCATGTGTTTACTTTGTTCCCTCTGAGTTTGGTGTTATCGTACGGCTCCGGAAACTTGTATCGTCCGTGCAGCTTGTTGATAAGAAGCTGACAATAATGAATATTCTCACGACTCCTGGGGTTAATCGTGGTGATCGGCACGGTGTTGCGGAGGATCGCCGCGACTTGACGGCCGTACCCTTCCGAAAAACGTTCGGGCTCTTTAGGAATCCCGACGGCGGTCACAACAGTAAACTCTTGCCTGATGACGCCGACCTTGGTCGGTTTCCGATTCCTCTTCTTCGACTGGGTACCATCTGTGTTGGAGCCACCGGTCCCATCATCCTCGCCGATGTTCCTCTCACCGTCTGTCGTACCGGCCTCCTCCTCCAAGTCATCATCCGATGAGTCGGACTCCGACTCTATCTCCTCCTCATACTCCTCCTCGCCCGGAGGTACTTCCTCTTCTCTCTGCTCCTCGACCTCCTCCTGGGAGTATTTCCAAAATTGCTTCCTTTTTTCTCCCGGCTGAGAAGAAGGACCGGCGTCGACTCCGGTCGACATGTTTGCACTAGTACAATATTAAAAAATGCAACTACTTAATTAATTAGCACAATAAATAAATGCAAATACTCTCATGTTAAGAAAAATAGCAAAGGTCATGCACGAATTCACGGAAAAATTCGGCATGACCTTTGCTCTTTTTCTTAACATGAGAGTGCCCCATTCTCAACCGAAGCGGAAGTTAATCAACATTTCGGGAGAAAGGGGATAATGATTTGTACCTGCAGAAAAAATGCCTACATATAGGCACAAGCAACATATATATATTGTAGAACAGTACATATTCTAGCAATGCACTAAACAGTGCATAAAAATATTGATAAGAAAAGCATCTTGTCAATGCACTAAAAACATCATTTAAAAACAACAACAGCAGCAGTAGCAACTACTTGTCACTTTGCTTGATCATTTACAACATATGCTATGCTAGAATCCTAAAATTCTATTCCATTGCTACCACACAAAACAAAAAACTTGTGTTCCATTAATAAGAACATATGCTATGCTTGCCGGTCTTCCTTCTCTCTCTTCTAAATTTATTAAAACAGACCCTACACAGATCTTGTATGTGCATTTTGCAAACTGTTAAAAGACACCAACTTTGCTTGATCATTGACATTGATCTATAACTCAAATGGAGATGGACCCTACATGTGTTTTGCTGTACATCAAGTGTACTATCATGCCAACCCTCCATGATGCATGATATGATCCAACAACATCAAGAACTTGTCTAGCTAGTTGTCTCCTGCTGTTTTGTTGCATACAAAAGAGGGTTCAACAACAGTTTACAACAGCAGTGTATAAAATTGCTTTTCTAGTTAACTATTGTTTTTTATATCAAATTGCTTTACTAGTTAGTTTAAAATGGCATTTATCAAATTGCTCTCCTTGTTAACTATTGTTTTTTATATCAAATTTCTTTACTAGTTAGTTTAAAATGGCATTTATCAAATTGCTCTCCTTGTTAACTATTGTTTTTAGAGCACAAATGAAACATTTTAGCACTGACATTGAACAGGGGCATGAGCAGCAGGGGGAGTGGGGGTTGGGGGCGGCGCCATGGCCACCACGGCCGTCGTCGGAATCCAGCAAGGGGAGGAAGGGGTACCTGGCGGTGGAGGGGCGTCGCCGTGGAGGGGTTGGGGCGGCTCCGGCAGGCGGCTGCGTCAGGGCGGCGGCCGGAGAGGAGGGGCTCCGGTGGCGGCTAGGGCTCCGGTGGCGGGCTAGGGCTCCGGCGGCGGTGGCTAGAGGAGAGTGAGAGGTGGGGGGCGAATGGTGGTTACTGTGCGGGTTAGTTGGAGGTTAAGGCATACGGGTGGCGCATTTTGCCAGAATGCGCCACCAACAGGTTTCTTATGCGTGGCGCATCTCGGCAAAATGCGCCACGCATAAGAAACCTGTTGGTGGCGCATTCTGGCAAAATGCGCCACCCCTAAGAACACTTAGTGGCGCATTTCAACAATATGCGCCACCCCTAAGCTTTTTTTATTTTTTAATTAGAGTTTAAACAATTATATATTTTTTAATTAAAGTGAAACCATTTAAAAATAATAATTATGGAGTACATTTTTCTATAAAAGTGGTCAAACTTTATTAAGATTGACTTTGACCAAATCTTATATGCGGAGTAAAAATAAACGGAGGGAGTACTTGCTCTAACCGACCTTTTGAGAATGTTACGTGCTTCGATTGTGTATCGTCGATGTTCATACACTTCAAACATAATAATGTGATCATATCGATCCACGTACCATGCCTTAACCGTGTCGTCGCCGAACCAAGATCCACAAACACAAGGTGTGGCGGCATTTGGAAACATAAGATTGTGATCATCAATTACAAAGTGCATATTAAATCCATGCATACACAAAGTGATCATGAATTACAAAATATTTTTCTTAAATTTGGAGCTAGCTATCTAGCTATCGTTTCCTCACGATCTTCTTCTTGCCCTTCTTTGTCGTGGTTGAATAATTTAGGCCCGGGACGCCTTCACTTTTCCTCTTGAACGGGAGGAGACCTTTCTTCGGTAGGGTTGTGGTGTATGTATCCTGAGCGGCGTAGTCATCCTCCATCTTCGGGTCGCCGTACTTGTCAAAGTCTTGCTCGTTGGCAACTCCATCCATTCTGATGATGTTTCTTTTGCCTCTCCTCACTACAACGCGGCTCGGCTTTGATGGGTCAGTAATGAAGAAGCATTGGTCCACTTGGCTAGCCAGTACCCATGGCTCATTTTTCGCGGTGACGTTTGCGCCCCCAGACTTGGATTTGGCTTCGGGTATAACCATGGTGGTGAAGTACCGGTCTTCTTTTACGACGGTCTTGGCCCATCTCACAGGGAACATCGGCACCTTCTCTCCACAGTAGTCGAGCTCCCATATGTCCTCGATCCTTCCATAGAATCTTTCCTTGACGTCATCGGTGTAGAATATCCCCGTTATCCCTGAGTTCTGGTAATCGCAGTTATTGTCCTTTTCCTCCGTGTAAAATGTGTAGCCGTTGATATCATACGCTTGATAGGTCATTAGGTTGCGTGCGGCACCCTGTGACAAGGTGAATATCATCTTTTCGTCCTCGGAAGCATTCCTTCGCGGGGGATTAGCACGAAGCTCGTCCCTGAACCAAGTCATGAAACCGGAGTTGTGCTCTTTGATTAGCCGTGGATATCGGTCCGTTATCTGCAGGCCCTGGTCACTGTACTTCTTCCTGATTAAATCCTTGTGCTTTACTATCCAAGGATCGACCAGCTGGATGTGTTGTAGCGCGACTAGGCTTGCTCTTTCAAAGTCGATGTCTCGACCGTCAAAGTTGACATGCATTGCGCGGCTTCCCTCGTGGTGACCACACCCATCGGTCCTGGCAAAGTGCTTGTTGACGGCCAGACCAACAGGGTTCTCGGTGTTGAGATAATTCGTGCAAAAAGAGATGCACTCTTCGGTTAGAAAGCCCTTCGCTATGCTTGCATCTGGACGAGACCTGTTACGAACGTATTTTTTGATGTGCCCATTCATCCTTTCGAACGGCATCATGCTGCGCAGAAACGCAGGCCCGAGTTGGACGATATCCTCCACGACGTGGATCAGCAGATGCACCATAATGTCGAAGAACGCGGGCGGGAAATAGATCTCAAGCTCGCATAGTATGAGCACGATCTCCTCCTGTAGCCTTTTGAGTTGCGTAGCGCAAATCGACTTTCGGGAGATGACGTCAAAAAAGTTGCAAAGGCCAAACAACGTTTTACGGACGTGCTCGTCCATTATCCCTCGCATCGCAACCGGGAGAATCTGCGTCATCAGCACGAAACAGTCGTGAGATTTCATCCCGCTGAAACGCTGCTTCGCCTCGTCTAGGTATCTGCTTATCTTCCCCGCGTAGCCGTTCGGAAATTTTACTCCTATGAGGCAGTGGATAAACTGCTTGATCTCCTCCTCGCACAGAGTGAAGCATGCCGGGGGGCAGTGATCAATACCGGTCTTCTTCTTGGTCGTCCTTTTTCGTTTGCGAGAGTTTTGCGTTTCTGTATCCTCTTCCTCCTCCGTCTCATCATCGTCGTCACTAGGTACGTTGTATTATCCATGCACCTAACGCATGCACAGAATCCTTGGACCACCTGCCCTGAGAAATATCCGTATCCGAGATAGTCGTGCACCGTCGTGATCACCGCGGCTTTCATTGGGAAATATTCTTTTGCCGCGGCGTCCCACGTATTGACTCCGTCTTTCCATAACGTTTCTAGCTCCTCTTTCAACAGCTGCAGATATAGATTGAGGTCCGTACCTAGTTGTTTCGGCCCTTGAACTAGCATACACATTGTTATGTATTTTTTCTTCATGCACTTCCAGGGGGGAAGGTTGTATATGCATACAAACACGGGCCAGGTACTGTGTGTGCTGCTCTGGCCGCCAAACGGATTGACTCCATCGGCGCTCACACCAATCCTGAGATTCCTTGGTTCTTTCCCAAAATCTGGGTATTCGAGGTCCAACGCAGTCCATTGGCTACCATATGAAGGGTGCCTCAGCATGTCCTCCTTTTCCAGATCCGGGTTCGGATCATCCTCTTTTAGCTTCTTTCTATCCGCGTGCCAGGTCATGAGCTTTGCTTCCTCGGGATCTACGAAATACCTCTGCAGACGAGGAGTGATCGGAAAGTACCATACCACTTTTCTAGGAACTTTCTTCCCTCTCTTGTATCGACTAACAGCGCACACCGAACATGTGGTTTTATCTTCGTCCTCACCCCGATAGATCATGCAATCATTTATGCAGACGTGGTATTTAACGTGCGGAAGATCGAGAGGGCAAATGACTTTCTTGGCCTCATCGATACTAGTTGGGCACGTGTTGCCCTTCGGAAGACGATCGTGCCAGAATGCCATGTTATCATCGAAGCTTTCGTCGGTCCATTTGTGTTTTGCCTTCATCTCCATAGCCCCAAGTGTTACATTCAAGCGGGTATCCTCGTCGTTGAATCCTTCGTACAACTTCGTAATCGCGTCTTTCTCGAGTTGCGCCATCTTGGCTTTCTCTCTAGCTGCACCTCTTGCATTCAACGCCTCTTTGACAAGCAGCTCTTGAACATGAGGGTCCCGCACCCAGCTTGAATCATCATGTCCGACATCTTGATCTTCATGTCTGGCATCTTGATCTACATGATCCGCTTCGGCATCTTCTTCATGATCATGTACGGGATGCTCTTCGTCATCTTGCCCGCCGCTGTTTTCTGGTTGCCCTTCCTCATTTACTGGCGCCCCACCATTGACGTCCTCCTCCTCACCAGCTTCATCACTTATCCATCGTGTGTAGCCATCCATCAAACCATTACGCTTCAGGTGTCTTTGCAATATTCCGGAATCAGGCTCGGTCACGCACTGCAGTTTGCATCTCCGACACGGACATCTTATATCCGACCTATTATTCCTTAGCATGTCGTTTGTCGCACATTGCATCCACCTAGCCACGGTGATATCGCTCAGCATCTCGCGGACCATGGTCGATCACCTGCGTGCACGGAGAGAGCAACACAATTATATATCACAGTCGTCGCCGAAAAAATTCGGCATGACCTTCCCTAATAATGCATGGGAGCATGCGGAGAGTGCGTTAGAAATTTGCCGAAACGGAAATGAACCGACATTTCGGCAAAACATTTGCCACTCAAGATACACATATACATCAAACCACCATAAGCTTCACATATACATCAAACCACCACAAGCTTCACATATACATCAAACCCAAGCTTCACATATACAACAAACCCCAAGCTAATAAAGGCAAGTATATGGGTCATAAATGGAACAAAAGAGTTTGGGAGGAGGTCCACTTACTTCAATATGAAACAAAATAGATGTAATGCCAAGTATCGATGGATAAATGGAAGAAATGAGGTGAGGAGGAGGAGAAAACCGAATAGATCTAGGGTGAGAAGAGTGGATCTAGTTTGAGAATTGTGTGGAGTGAATGAGAGGTGGTAGGTGGGGTGGAGTAGATAAGGGCAGCTCTAGGCATTTAGTGGCGCATATAGGAAGTCAGTGGTGGCGCATCTGTGCAATGCGCCACCCCTAAGGACCTTATGGGTGACGCATTACCACAATGCGCCACCCCTAAGGACCTTATGGGTGGCGCATTAACAGAATGCGCCACCTATAAGGTCCTTAGGGGTGGCGCATACTGCTAGATGCGCCACCCCTAAGGACCTTATGGGTGGCGCATTAACAGAATGCGCCACCTATAAGGTCCTTAGGGGTGGCGCATACTGCTAGATGCGCCACGTATAAGGTCATCCAGGCTGGCCCACTCTTAGGGGTGGCGCACTGGAAAATAATGCGCCACCCATAAGGTCTTATGGGTGGCGCATTATTTTCCAGTGCGCCACCCATAACAGATGGCGGCGCATGGCTTTCTATATGCGCCACTAATAAGCTTTCCATGTATAGCTATTTCCCTAGTAGTGTGGTCGTCCTCCGCTGTGGTTGGCACGTCCTCTGATGTATGTGTCTCTGTTTTTTGAGGCATGTGGGTGTGCTTTTTTTAAAGGCACACGACGTGTCTCTCGCCGAAGAAAACCCGTGTCTCCATCAGATGCATGATCATGCCTTTTTTTCATTTTTTTTTATCAAAATGTAAGAAAAATCGCATGGAAACCAAAAAGACGAAAAACCCCTGAAAAATACGTCTAAATACCGAAAATACATACACAAAAAAATTCCGAGGGAAGCGCGCGACATGCGATAGTGGCGCGCTCTGAGCACACGAAAAGTTTGCGGGGCTTCGAAAAAGAGCAACTAATTAGAGAGTACTCCTTTCGATCCCAACTAGCGATTTTGAAAGCGCGCCACGTGTCGCATCCTGGTGCTTCCCTCGGATTTTTATTTTTTATTTTTGTGTACGCATTTTTTGTGTTTCGAAATGCTTTTTTTGTTTTTTGGCTCTCTTAGTTTTCGCGTGGTTTTTTCTTATATTTTGGTGAAAAAAATTCTAAATTTTATTTCAATTTTTATCTTCAGAAAACAGTTTTAAAAAAAGAGGCACGATCGGACATCTCAGGGTTGCACGAATCTGCTTTCGCGGGAGGTACACCCCGTGCCTCTAAAAAAAGTACGACCATGCCTTTAAGGGAGACACGATTTGCTTCTGCAAAAGACACACCGTGTGCCTTAAAAAAGAGACACAACCATGCCTCCTCGAGGAGACACGAATCTGCTTCATGAAAGGCACACCGCGTGCCTCTAAAACAAAGGGAAAAAGGAAACACCAGATCGCGAAAAGTGACGTTCGTATAGCGCGCCACTTATCAAACACGGAAAAGTATGGGGGTGTTCGTTGGAAAGAGTACTTTTTAATTAGTGATTTCGACTTTGAATCCTTAATTAGCTGCTCTTCAAACACGGGCCGTTTATAGACGACTGCTGCAGGCCTGCTGTGCCAGGCCGCCATTTACATAGAGGGCTGGGCCTTGTCCGTGTCCGGACCGGCCCGTTGGGCAGGTTCTCTCTCACATTTGTTTGTTTGTTGCTCACCTTGCTGCTGCACCCCAATCTTCGTCATCCCCACGCCCCCAAACCCAATCTATCCCTTTCTCCCGAGCAGCCTCGTCGCCGGCGGAAGAAGGATGGGCGAGTTCGACGACTACTGGGCGCGGGCGTACAGGGGCGACCCCGCGGTGCCGCACTCCGACCCGCAGCGGCTCATCACCACCTGGACCGGCGCCTTCGCCCTCGGCGCCGCCGCCTGCGTCCACCACCACGTCTCCGGCCTCGCCTCCAACCTCAAGTCCCTTCCCCACAGGCATGCCTTTCCACCCATCACAAACCACCCTTCACGCTCAGATTTATGTGAATCCTCGTCTTCTTGAGATCGATTGGCATCTGAATTCGTAGAGCTGCAGTGAATTACCTACCTATCTAATACTGTACTAGATATAGGAGCACCAAATTATGGCAATTATGTTATTATGCGTGCTGTTTGAACGGCGTCAATGCTCGGTTGATGTAGGGCGTTGATCGATCAGTATGTGTTTGCAAAGATTATCTGAATTATGGAAGTTATAGACTCAGTCATGAGCACTTGTGCTCTTTGCCGTCTTTCTTGTAGTATCAAGAGATAGCGAGATATCATATCTCCATTGGATATGCTTTGCGTGGGATTTGCTAGGCCATAGGAGTTCTTTTCCTTGGTCAAACGTTTCTCATTGGTTAGAGCAAATTGATATCCCTTAACCTTAGCTTCCTTATGCCGAGCCTAGCCATACCACTACTAGTTCTTGCTATCTTTATATTTCATAACTACCTGACCTTGGAAAGGAGGGAGTACTCTAAAGGGTGTAAGAATCCAACTCAGATTTGGGTATGTTATATACGGTTCACCAGAATTTTTTTTGGATATGGATGTCCAAGTAATACTGGTTCAGACCAGATTGTGCGCCTATGCAAAGGTCACAACTGGCATGCCACCATGATTTTCTTTTTCCTTAGCGTCGCTTCTAATGGTTATCTTGTTAGGTTGTCAACTATGTACTCCCTCCGTTCCGGTTTATTGGGCCCAAAGACCATTTCTCTTGTACCAAGGTATATAGTAATTTGCTCACATTAATCACTTTATGTCATTTCCAATGCACTCTTTCATATGCTAGTTTTCACATGCAGCCAATGAAAAACATTGCATGCGGTGTATTTATTTTCTAGCAATGGGACTAACAACAATAACTCCTCATGTAACCAATGAAAATGATGCATGCATGTAACTTCCCAAGACAAGGCCTTATAAAAAGGGACATGCTTATGCTGCTTAAGGGCCTAATAAACCGGAACGGAGGGAGTACTCCGTGCTGATCAGTCAAAATCTCTGATTCGGCTTTGATTTGTCCACATTTCTTCTCTTGCCTTTTCTTATGAATGAAGCTTGGTAGTTATTTTTAGGGAAACGATCTGTACCGGTCGACCGGCCTTAGTGATTTGCCGGTCGCCCTGTCACGTTCGCATATTTCACGCGGGTAAAGCTGGCCACTTGCGTTAGTGGACCCAGGTGAGATGTCTCTTCCTAATCTCTTTCTAGAATGCGTCTAAGCCACTCGTTCGCATCTTTTTCTCCGATCAAGTCGCTGCTTCATCCAAACTTTCATAGGAGCGCATAATCAGCTCGCCGCCGGCGATGATTCAGACCGCCCGCCCTAGCCCCCTGCCTCCGCCATGGGTCCCCGTCACAGCAGCTCCGTTGCCCGCTGGCGATCTTGGCGCCATAGCCGCCGGTCTCCGTGTCAGATTTAGTTCCTGTGCCGCGCGCTGCTATGTCGCCGCCATGGCCGAGCTCTTGCGCCGTCGCCGCCGCCATGGCCGCCTTCATCGCCGGTCCCAATCTCCCGCGCCTTAGCAGTCAGCCTCCGCTGCCCTAGTCGATGACTTCGGTCGAAAGCTGCAACCGTTAACAAAGAATGTTGCAACCGACGTCCAAAAAAGCTGCAACCGGCAGTTAAAAAAGCTACAACCAATTTTGCTGCAAGGAAATATCTGGGGATTTTTTGTTGCACACAATGTTGCAACCGTTTAAATTTTTGCTTTCATTGTTGTGTGTTTTGCTACTACCGTTGAAAGTTTTTGCTACAACAAAAAATGATAAAGTGATTAACGACGGCGGGTTATGTTTTTTTGTTGCACACAATGTTGCAACCGTTTAAAAATTTTCTTCCACGGTTGTGTGTTTTTGCTACTATCGTTAAGAATTTTTGCTACAACGAAAAAATTATAATTAGTGACAGCGGATTATGTTTTTGTTGCAATCCATAGTAAAAAAATGCTACCACCAGCGATTAAAATTTGCTACCACCATTTTTTTCTGTAAAAAGCACAAAAATAAAAAATGTTGCACCCGTGTACCAAATAAGTTACAAAAGTACCGCAAATGTTGCAAAAGTACCGCAAATGTTACAAGGATGTGAAAAGTTACGCAGCGATCTGATCCGTCGGATTGCCGAAATCGTACGGCTGTGGGCCGACCGGCGCAGGCTTTCCGCCGGTCAGCCGGCGCAGATCACTGCCCTTATTTTTATATCACAGACTACCCTACAATTAAGTTGTGTGAAATTTATGTGTATGCATGTCGATAGTATTTGACGGGTTTAAACCGAAGATGGTATGTGACCTAATTTGTACTATTTTAACTTTTTAAGTAATGGCATGATAATTTCCATAGAGAATATTTTTGAATAATCTTGTCCTAATTCCTTACTTCCTTACGTGCATCCTGTTATGATGTTAAGGGTGCATAGTTTATTTATTGCCTGACAGTTGTATTGCACTCTTGGTCTGTTGGGCTGTTGAACTAGAATTTTGGGGAAAAGACTATAATGGAGTGCCATAGTTTCAATGTGCGCTGAAATTAATTTCTTTGGGAAAGGAAACAGGAAAGTTAAGGTGAAGCGAGCAACATGATTCTCATAAATATGCAAGATAGTGCTGACAAATTAATCCCTTCTATTTAATGCGAACATATATAGTTACTGAATCTAATGAACCTCTCTTCAAAACCTGCGTTATTCTAAGATGGTATTTACATACTGGTTAAAAACCACACACTTCACCTTAAAAATGTGTAGATGTAGAAAATTAGTTTAACCTATAGAGAAGATAGTAGTTTTGGTTCTTAACTACTTCTGTTCAGCAATATAAGACGTTTTGGCTAGCTAAATTAGCTTGCCAAAACGTCATATATTAGGGAACGGAGGGAGTACTAATGTATATTGGACTATTGGTGATGTTCTAAAAGTCCGTGTTTGTGGACAGAGCATGTTTGGTACTATGGTACTACCTATTCTTCTGTACTACAGTTGAGTAGTCTCTTTTGTTAATGAAGCCTGCATTCTCAAGGTCCATAATCTCTAGCTCCACTACATGTGGTATTTCTTGATAGTCTCAGTTATCGGCTGCTACCCCGACCTCGATCTGAGGAGCTCAAGTGCGTTGAGCACATAGTTCCTCAAGTTGTCGGCATCCACTTCCATTACATCTGGGAGAGCTGGTCTACCATCTCCCTCCTGTTGTGCTATGTGCTGGAGTGTAGCTTACATAGTGACTCCAAGCTCCGCCTACAGCTTTTTTCTTTTCTACTAGAGTCTGGACGATGCCCTCTGTGATGCCGTTTAACTTGCCGAGGTTCAATAGCGTAGTATTGGATGATCCCTAATCCCATCACGTAACATCCTCCTTGTGCTAAGCCATGTGCCCAGACACCTTTCTTTGTCTTCAACACTGTCAAGTACGTCGAGTCCAAATCCAGGAAGCCACTATTTCATTATGTTTAGTAGTAGTGAGGTTTTCCTTGATTGGTGTGACTGAACCGCCGAGACATGAGGGATGACACCGATGTGTGTTATTGATTAGCAAAAGCTTGTCTGCACATGGAATTCTGGGATGGGCATGTGTTATTTGCACACTTCAGTTGTATACATGTAAGTTGTTATTTATAGAGTTAATTACACTATTCATACATAAACTTACCTTGAAGGTACAATTTCATACAAAACTTACAAAATGATACAACTCGACCCCTAAATTTGCTTTGCGGAAACAAATTGATACAAAGTAGTCCGAAACTTGCCACGTTGGATGATACGTCGCCGTGGGCAGTTGGCCCATGTCCAGGATAATTTACAAGAGACCCCCCAACATACTTTTAGTTTGAAACAAACATTTTTTATGTTTGAAATTCTATGTTAATCAAGCACTTGCTACATATTTTTACTAAAACTAAGTGAAACAGTAGCGTATGTACTGGAAAAACATTGTTCGACTCCCAGGTTACTAATTTTTGCTTCAATTAACCTGAGTAACAATTCTAAAATGTAGTGCAACACTGATAATTAAGAAAATTCAGCATGAACATGAATAATTAACATCCATCACTTACTGAATAATTATAGATGAACAACACAACTTGAGAACATTTGAAGATGATCACCAAATCCTTTTTGTGGAATCACATCATCACTGCGTGAGGACGCGGCTCTATCAAGCGTTAATCTCATCGGGGGCGAGCAACCATGCAGTGTCGTCTTAAGGGTTGATGAGAAACAAAAAGATAAAGGATCGATGAGATACTTAAAGAGGAAGAGGTGAACAGGTTTGTGTTGGGTATGTGGTGTAAATGAAAGATTTTGCCTTACCTCTCGGTTGTTTCCAAATCATCTACTCCCATCTCCCTCTAGGGACCCCGGGTTGGTTTATTATTATAGTTGGAGGGTTTGTGCATAATACACAAGCGATCGACATGTGCCTTTCCTCCGAGTGGTAGGTTTTGGGCTACTTTGTACCAATTTGTTCCCGCAAAGCAAGTTTAAGGGGCCAGTTGAGTCATTTTGCATGTTTTTGTATGAAATTGTACCTGCGCTCCAAGTTTATGTATGAATTGTGTAATTAACTCTTATTTATAGGGAACGCCAAGTAAGATGGGACATTTTGTCTAAATTTTCACTACACATACCTAGTGTTTTGATAGTTGAGCTACCAATTGGTTATCAAAGTTGACAAATAATCCTTTTTATTTCTAAACAAGTCACTATGTTTGTGAAATCTCCACTATATTAATGTGGCCTTCATAAAATATGCCTTTTAAATTATTATTTCTTATAAAAAACATACTACTCCCTCCGATCCATAATAAGTGTCGCTCATCTAGTACAAAATTTTGTACTAACTTAGTACAAAATGAGCGACACTTATTATGGATCGGAGGGAGTACAAAAAAGGTTGCACGTTCTGTCAGTTTGATTATGTATGCGATTTGATATTGATTTGGTTGGATTGCTCAAAGCTAGTGACATAAAAGGGGTTTTCTCTTCGGAAATTGCTGATGGAGCTCAAAACTATTTTTTTTCAAAACTCAAAAGTAAAGTTACAAAAATGTTTTGAAAAAATAATAAACATGTACATTGGGATTTACTCTAGAACTGTGAAAAGTTACATGATGAAATACACGATGATGTGAGCTACAGAAAAAACATGCATTTTTAGCACATTTATTGTTCATTATAAAAGTGGATGATTTTGTTTTTTGTGTGTAGCTCACATAACAACGTATTTCATAATGGAAATTTACACACTTGTAGACAACGTCCCTATGCACATGTGCATTTTATTATTATTTTTTAACTTCAAAATGTGATTTTTGGATTGTTTAAAATTCCAAGCTCCATGGAGCTGGGGAGCCAAAAATCCACTCTCCTTTCTGTTCTTCTTTTGTTTATATATTGTGGACTGATAATTTCCAAATTTTTTTTATAACTGTCCTTGTATAATAACATGATGTGCTCATCTCAGCTGGCAAGACATGACACTGATGCTCGATCAGAAGCGCTGGAAGAAAATTCTTGAGAAGAAGCAGCAAAAAGCTTAAGGTGAGCTTTTTCTTTTAACCGGCTTTTATTTTGCCGCTGTGTTATTTCCAAGCAATTGTAAGTTAAACCTGATGTCGTGATCCGTTATCGCTCCTGTTAATATATAAACTCGGCGTTATCCATGTCATCATCATTTGCAATCTACTTAGTTGATGATTAGCGATGCTCCGTGTGGCCATGTCTTGACTTGTTGGGTGTTTGTTCTTGTTCATTGCAGTTCCATAATCTTAAGAGCTCCTTTCTATGTAGCTGCTGGGCATGTCAGAGGAAGTTCTGCATCAGTTTGGTTCGTGGATAGAGTTTTCTACCTCTTGTTTCCTTCCGTATTGATATTGTCGAAACTTCATTAGTTCTTGAAGTTGAACGTGTAACGGGTTGTATTGATCTGCTGCCATTTTAATCTCTACACCGCCTCAGCCTCTTCAAATGACAACGAGTTACCAAAAAGGCGCACGAAAGAGCATCTCTAAACGATTCCCTAACGATTTTGGTGACCTAACCGATCCTTTCTTCCCGCTGAATCCGTTGCCCTTGATCTCACCACTCCCACCCTACCCCTCCATCAACGATGTGGTCGAACCTAGTTGTCGTTCCCTGCTGTTGGAGACGATCGACTTGCTACTGACCATTGCTTGATAAGCCGAAGGGCCGGCTAGACGTACATGGCGGATCTCCACCATCGCCATCTAGAGCGCATCGGGGCGGAGCAATGTCTCTACAAGGCGTACACGGTCAATCGCACACACATTATTGACCTTTGTACACGGTCGATCGCACACACATCATTGACCTCTCAGACTTTGACAACGGCAAAGACAGTGATAACGACTAGAAGCGGCTCAAAGAGGAATACGATAGTTTATCTTTTTATGCAATTTTAATTATGAAGTATGTATCAAATCTAGTATGAATTTAGTTAAATTTACATTAAATTTGTGTTTGAATTTTTATTCTCCGTTCAGTTCAAAATATCAGTTAGAAATATCGTAAATAGTAGATATTCTTCTTTAAAATATATTTGGTTGTATTTTTCGCTAAATTGTAATGAATCAATTAGGGTTGCTCTAAACTTTGCACGGCGCATGATTTGTAACATGGTACTCGTAGTACTTGCAGCAAATTGCACAACAACGCGCTTAGAATTCCATTCTCTCCCAACCCCCACCCTCTCCTCTCCTCCGTTGACTGCCTTCGCCGAAGTTTGCGTCAGTGGCTCCCTTCGCCGGTGACGCCGGTCGGGGTGGAGTAGGGGGCGAGTTTGCTTGCCTGTAGCTAGGTATTTTATTCCCCTCCCGAGCTTTCTACAGTCGCTGACGAGAGGCGGCATGAAGATGTCTTCTTGTTCTCTTTCCTGGTGCGCGTGGTGGATGGCGGCGGAGATCAAGGCGTCCTCAAGCTCTGCTAATAAGCTCGCTTATTCTGACTCGAAGAATTTGTCTAGATATGCGATTGTTGCTCTCTTCCCATTCCATCATGGTGATGGAGGGCGAGGTGAGTTGTAGCCGCATCCTGGTGAATCTGGTGGTCGTAGATCCGCATTTGCGTTTCTTCTCAAGCGCTCATTCTCGGCGGTGGCCTTCAGGCGAGTTCATCTCTCCTATGATATGGGCAGGACGACGGAGGTTGAGATTGGACGGAGGAGGCGAACATGGACAAGATTCTGGACATTGGGACGTCCGACATCAGCGACGAGGACGGCGACCCCCGAGTACAGAACCGGTGTCAAAATAGCCGGAAGTCCGACATGATTCGGACGTCCGACACATCGGACGTCCGAAACTGCCTGCGCGCAGATCTGACGGGTTACGGCCCATGTATCCCTAGTTTTATCCCCTAGCTTATAAATAGAACACCCCTTACGAGTTTTAGGGTTAGCTTAAGTTTAGACAAGAATTTTAGGGTTAAGAGTTGTATCTGTTGGTGAAGCTTACCTCCGGGGTTGGCGATGCCGTTTATCCAATAAAGATTGCCGCAGAGGTTCTTGTGTTCATCAAGGATTATCGTGCTTTGGTTTGAGGCGTGGTGATCTCCATCACGTTGCTTGCTGGATTCGTTCCTCTTCTTCAGGTTGTGTTCATCGCGTGATTGGTAGGATTTCTATCCAGGTTGCTCGCTGTGAAAGATCGGGACAAACTCAAGAGGATCACCCCGGTGTTCGGATCATCAGGTGTGTCACTCCTTATCACGTGGTATCAGATTTTTGGGTTGATCACGGCGAGGTTGTGTTGATCGATCACATCTAGATCGGTTTGTTGGGAGGAGTTTGCTTGGAGGATTTTCTCGTTCAGATTAATTTGTTTGGAGGAGATTGTGCATAGAGGCTGCAGATTGCTTTTGTGTTTATGTAGATTTGTTTCCGCTAGATTGATTTGCAAGGATATTGATAGAGGTTGAAGAAAAGAAATCCCGTAATTGGATTTGGCTGTCAGGAGTCCCTAAATTGATATAGGTGCAGAATCCGCATCCATGCTCCAAATAAGGTGTGTAAGCACAAATTGGAAAGGCTATCTTGTGTGCTTTTCAGATTGTATGGCCACCGCTTCCGGTTCGCAGCGGTTTAGCCGCAAACGTGAAAACAATACTGCGGTTGGTCCATATTATGCAGATTTGGATGATATATCAAAGATTTTGCAGATATTAGACAAGGCTGAAACGCAAGCGGGAGCTATATCCAAAACAATCTCAGATTTTTCTGCTAGCTCTCAAAAGAAGTTGGTTCCAAATTCTGTTGAAATTAATCAGACGGTTGTCCCACTGCAGAAAATTGGTAAGGCAGCAGCCATGGTTTCTGAAGCATCGACGGTTGATGTCAAGATTGCTGTTGGCAAGGATGTTGTGGATGATGTTGTACCATTGAGTGGGCTGAATGTGAAACTCAAGAGAGTTCATGGTGATACTTGTATGACAGTGGATAGATGCCAGCGATGGAATTTATTTCAGGCATAGTGTATGATCAAAGGAAAAGCATGCAAGTTGATGATTGATGGTGGTAGCTGTACCAATGGCATTAGCAAAGCGATGGTGGAAGCATTGAGGTTATCCACATGGCGTATTCCTGAACCGAAGCATCTCGAGTGGTTGAATAGTTGCGGTATGATGAAGGTTACTCATAAGGTGCGTGTGCCATTTACAGTTGGTGACTATGTTGATGAGGTTGAGTGCGATGTGTTGCCATTGGAGGTGTGTGGACTGTTACTTGGGGGTCCATGGCAGTATGATCGCAATGCTATACATGCGGGCCGAGCAAATACATATTCTTTTATGCATGATGGCAAACGGCGGACTTTGAAGCCTATGGGAGATGATCATACCAAGTCCGATGTGGTGCTGGTGGTTCGCAAGGAGAAATTGCACAAGGTTAAACCACAACCAAGTTTAGCTAAGTTGCAGCCTGAGGAGCATGATGCTAGGAGCATCAGTATTGAAACTAATTCAGCCATACCTGTAGATGACAAGCCAGCTGTACTTGTTGGTGACAAGCCGGTTGAAGTTACGCCTCTTCGTGATGAAAGGAAGGAAATTGCAGCATGTTATACACCTTCAGTTTGTGTTGACAAAGGTGTTCAGACTGATGACAGTGGTGTTGTTCGTGACTCGGTGCATATGACGACGAGGTTCAATGACCACAGTTTTGTTTGCACACCTCTGCGACGTTTTGTTGGAGTAGCCGTGCATGTGCACAAAGGCAAGGATGGACGTGTTCGTCATTTGTGTGGCCCGGGCATTACCACTTTGCAGGGTCGTACAAAGAAGATTCATGTTCAGCAACAAAGGGCTCCAGCAAGAGTTGAGAAGAAGAAGGTGGTGGCTCCAGCAAGAGTTGAGAAGAAGAAGGTGGTGGCGCCAAAGTCCAAACTCATGTGGAGAAGAAAGGAGGCGCTCGGTGCTGCATCAAGTCAAGTGGCAAAGACGTGTGATGTTGTTGATATCAGGCACCCTCTCGAGAAGAACCTCACACGTTGGGGACAACGCTTTTTGAAGGGGGGAGGATGATATGGGCAGGACGACGGAGGTTGAGATTGGACGGAGGAGGCGAACATGGACAGGATTCTGGACATCGGACATCCGACCCAATTCGGACGTCCGGCATCAGCGACGAGGACGGCGACCCCCGAGTACAGAACCGATGTCAAAATAGCCGGAAGTCCGACACGATTCGGACGTCCACATCGGACGTCCGAAACTGCCTGCGCGCAGATCTGACGGGTTACGGCCCATGTATCCCTAGTTTTATCCCCTAGCTTATAAATAGAACACCCCCTACGAGTTTTAGGGTGAGCTTAAGTTTAGACAAGAATTTTAGGGTTAAGAGTTGTATCTGTTGGTGAAGCTTCCCTCCGGGGTTGGCGATGCCGTTTATCCAATAAAGATTGCCGCGGAGGTTCTTGTGTTCATCAAGGATTATCGTGCTTTGGTTTGAGGCGTGCTGATCTCCATCACGTTGCTTGTTGGATTCGTTTCTCTTCTTCAGGTTGCGTTCATCGCGTGATTGGTAGGATTTCTATCTAGGTTGCTCGCTGTGAAAGATCGGGACAAACTCAAGAGGATCACCCCGGTGTTCGTATCATCAGGTGTGTTGCTCCTTATCAGCCTAGCTATCGA
Organism: Bromus sterilis; assembly: GCA_950022295.1. NCBI lineage: Eukaryota > Viridiplantae > Streptophyta > Magnoliopsida > Poales > Poaceae > Bromus > Bromus sterilis. Next base: position 397,516,668 of record OX465596.1, read on the forward strand.
ATCTGCTGGCCGAAGGGCGGTCATGTTCTTGGACGCAAGAGCTGCAAAGCAGGCGCCATCTCAACCTCCAGGCGATGAGCCAAAATGGAGGTCCTCAAGCTCCCGGACGGCGATAGTCTTCGATACTCTCACCCCCAAGTGGCAGGTTCCTCGGCGGTGTTGGTACTGGTCGCGGCGGCCAACTCTGGCAACCATGTGGTGGCGGAGGACCGGATCACATTTTTGCGCAATTTTTTAGGGTTTGTGCTTTTGTAAAGTTTCTGAAAAGCTTATCTGTTAACTACATTTAATTAATGCATGCTCGGGTTTTAGAGACCCTTATTGTTGTTAAAGAAACGCATCTTGTCTCACCGCCCCACATGTCATACACATGACCAGTGTCCTCGTCCAGAACTATCTTGTACGCGTGTTCTCATCTACGTTCTCGTGGCCACATCTCAACACGTAGGCCGGCAGCCCGGCACCAGGTGTACCGTCCCGGACACGTGACACCTCAAGGATCACACGTGTGCAGCTGCATGAGCCTGCCCAAGCCTTAAAACCAGTCGAAGCCACACACACCTCCAGTGCACCGAAAGCAAGTTCGCCAACACAGTCTACTGCACAAGGAAAAAAAAGAAGCAAAAATGGCGGCGTCGTGCCACGAGGTGGAGGTGCCGGGGAAGGCGACGGAGACGGGGACGGCGCTGCTGGAGACGGCGACGGGGGCGATCCAGGGGTTCGGGCCCATCAACCAGATCCACCAGCACCTCTGCGCCTTCCACTTCTACGGCGACGACATGACGCGGCAGGTGGAGGCGCACCACTTCTGCGCGCACCTCAACGAGGACGTCCGGCAGTGCCTCGTCTTCGACGGCCCCGACGCCGGCGCCCGGCTCATCGGCGTCGAGTACATCGTCACGGAGGAGCTCTTCCTCACCCTCCCCGACGACGAGAAGCCGCTGTGGCACACCCACGAGTTCGAGGTCAAGGGCGGCGTGCTCTTCATGCCCGGCGTCCCCGGCATCGTCGAGCGCCGCGACCTCGAGCAGGTCGCCAAGACCTACGGCAAGACGATCCATTTCTGGCAGGTTGATCGTGGGGACGCCCTCCCCCTCGGCCTCCCGCAGATCATGATGGCGCTCACCCGGGAGGGCCAGCTCCGGCAGGACCTCGCCGAGTGTAAGCATACAAGCGAGCTTTCAAGATCATAATTTTCTTTGTCTTTTGCTCGCTTATTGGTTTTATGCAGGTGTGGAGAAGAAGTTTAGCGTGTCGTTCCAGAAGGAGAATGAGAACCGGACGTACATGAGCGGGCCGGCGCACGGCATCCACCCGCTGGCCAATGCCGCCGGGAAAGGCTTGAAGACGGAGATCCGTGAGGTTGATCTCCCGGCTGCCAACACTGGAGGCAGGATCTTCACTTGATCTGTTAATTAGCTGGAGTACGAATGTGATGTAGTTGGAGACCGATAGTACTCCATCCGATCCATAATAAGTGTCGCACATTTTGTACTAACCTAGTACAAATTTTGTACTAGATGAGCGACACTTATTATGGATCGGAGGGAGTAGTTAATAAAGTCTCTTCCGTTGGACATGTTGTTAATAGTGGTGCATTCGGATGCACAGTAAATTATGTGCGATATTATCTTTCAGGAGCGAACACACGTTCGAAGGAATGGCAAAGGGTGACAATTTGCAGTGTCGTAATTCAGTCTACGTGTGGCAAATTTGTGAGACTATTAGAATTGGCATTCGCAGATATTTACTATTAAAATGATATGTAATGTATTTTTCATCCTTCTTTATTGCAGTTTTAAATAGCTAGGCATAGCCTGTTGGCAGACCTTAAGGCTACGGCTATACTATTTGTAGGCTAAATAGAAGAAGCTGGTTATAGCCCTATTTAATCCCTAATTAGTATTTATTTTAGTCGCTAAACTCTCTGTTTTCTAAAAAAGAATTCTCCTTTCTTTTTTGTCTTCTTATATTCAATCTGATTTTATATTAATTATGAGTTGAATAGTTGATTCAATATTGCTTATGAGTTGAATACTTAAATACCTGTTTGGCTTGAATAGATGAATGAGTTGTAGCTCGAATCATGTTTTGGATCATAGTTTTATTTTGACAAAATATGGCTAATATTTTTGTTGTTTTAAAAAAACAGTTAAATAGATTAACTGCTATAACCTGCTGGATAATTAGATGATTAATTTCAGAATACATGGCTACAACAACTACTAACATGCTTTTTGTTTTCTAATTTTTTTTCTCTTTTCCTTTTTATCTTCTTCTATTCAAGCAGATTTGATATTAATTATGAGTTGAATAGTTGATTCTATATTGCTTATGAGTTGAATAGTTAAATACTTGTTTGGCTTGAATAGATGAATAAGTTCTAGCTCGAATCATGTTTTGGATTATAGTTTTTTTTGGCAAAATATGGCTAATATTTTCTTTATTAAAAAACCCGGCTAAATGGATTAGCTGTTCTAACCTGTTGGATAATTAGGCAATAATTTCAAGATTAGTTTTAGAATGCATGACTACAACAACTACTAACATGTGAAATATTAGCACGCTAGATGTATTAAGCAACATGAACAACAGCAGAAATATATACACCAACATATCTATAGTAACACAAGTAGTTTAGAATACGTCGCACGTACCGAACGTTTGTAGATAGGTTAACCACGGCGAGATCAGCGGTGAAGTTGTTGACGATAACATTGTTGATGACGAGTCGAAGAAGACGACGCCTGTGGAGACGATCCGCAGTTCCGGCTGGAAAACAACCAGTGGTGGAAGCGGCGAGCAGTCGCGTGATGGCTTCTCGCCCCTCGTTGGTTACCCCAAGTGGAAGGTTTGAGATGCAGTGCAGCAGCAAGTTTCCCTCGGTGAAGATACCAAGGTTATCGAACCAGTAGGACTCAAGAGATACAAGCAGGTGGCAACGTCGCCAGAAATTTCTTCCTGACTAGGGTGTTGTCGTGGACCTGCACACAACAACAAATAACTTTGCTCCCAACGAGTACAGAGGAGTTTTCAATTCCTACGGCCTTGTCGTTTACAAAGGATCAACGCAAGAGATAAAAGGTGCAAAGGAAAGTAAAAGCTGAAAGTAAATTGAGGGTGTGAACAATAATGTGAAGACGGACCGGGGTCCCGTGATTTTCACTAGTGATGTCTCTCTCCCAAAAGACGATAAAAGTGCTAGCGAGGTAAACAAATCACAGTTGGGCAATTGACAGGATTATGAAGGCACCGCAATGCTAACTATGCTGCAAAGAAAGAAAGGGCTCAAAAGCAATGGGCAGTACGCCAAGGTAAGTAGACCGAAATCCATCTACATCTACTACGAATCATCCACCTTGAGATATCTATCCAGAACATCTCGCTGGTATTAAGTTGCGAATCCCACCCAAAGTGTAAACTCAAAGCAACAGACAACTGCATTAAAAGAACTTTGCGTAAAGTAAACAATCCTTGCACCCGCAGGTACAAGCACCGTTGTTTTATCCCTGGTGGCAACAATACATCCCCTAGTCTCATGTTTCTGTCACTCAAGCTAGACATCAAGGGGCTGAACCCACAATCGAGCATAACGCTCTCTCTTGAAGTTGCAAATAAAATAATTGGCCAAAGCAAATACCGCAACGGAGAACATGCAAGAATTTACTCAAGAACAAAATATAAAAGAGAAGAACCAAATATATTACTCATCACAATCTGAACATAGTCTCATAATCCATCAGATCACAACAAACTCAGCATAGCAACAGGAGAAATTACATAGATGCCTCGATCATGTGAGGCAGCTCACGAGGACTCGAAAGTGGAAGCACAAAGGGGGGAGAGATTCATCACATAGCTACTGGTCACAGACCCATGGTCCAAGGGGGACTACTCACGGTGCATCCGGGAGGCGTCCATGGCTATGGATGGTCTTCCGGAGGGGGTTCCTCCTCCAGGCAGGGTGCCGGGGCAGCTTCTCCAGGCAGCCCCGATCTAAAAACGGCGGCAGCGGCGGTACAGAGGGGAGTTCGCGGAAAAGAGATCGATCTTATGGGTTTCCACCCCGAGGGGTAAATATAGGCGAAGGGGGGCATCGAGGGGACCCACGAGGCAGTCAGAAGGGTCCCTGGCGCGGCCCAGGGTGGGGCCGCGCCACCTTCCCTCCTTGCTGCCTGGTGGTGGCCCCCTTCCCTCTCTTGGTGATTCCGGAAGCTTCTGTTGCGCTGATTTTTTATACTCCCTCCGTTCCTTGATATAAGGTGTATAGTTTTCTTTAAAAAGTAACTTTTTAAACTTTGACCAAATTTATAGCAAAAAATATATACATCTATGATATTTAATAAATATAATATGAAAATATGTTTCAAGATGAATCTAATGATACTGTTGTGGAATAATTTATATCGGTATATTTATCCACAAATATGGTCAAAGTTAACTAAGTTTGACTTTTTGAGAAAAACTATACACCTTATAATTAGGAATGGAGGGAGTATATTTTTCCCGGAATTTTTGGAGCACTTTTAATGGCCGGAAAACCTGAAATACAAAAACAGCAGAAAACAGAAACTGGCAACTGGGTGCACTGAGTTAACAGGTTAGTCCAAATAGGTTCAAAAGTGTATGAAAGTTCAAGCAAAACATGGCAAAGTCACACAAAACATGCATGGAGCAAGCAGAAATTATAGATACGTTTGGGACGTATCAACATCCCCAAGCTTAATTCCTGCTCGTCCTCGAGTAGGTAAATGATAACAAGCATAATTTATGTGGTGACATGCCACACAACCATAAAAGGACTTTTAAGTAAAGCAATCAAAGCATGCAATTCAATTCAAGTCTTAACAAGCAAGAGTCTATATTAGCATTGACACAAGCAACAAAAGAACAAAGGGTGCAAGAGCTCTCGCTGTCCATGACTCAAATGTCTCCAGATGGTGTTTGCGTGCAAGCAAGGGATAGGGAAATACGAGAGAAAAAAAATAAGGTTGTTGAGAACAACTATCTACTAAAGTTTCACACTTGGTCTCCTTTGGATTCTTATCTGGACTCGTCCCCATACCACTAGCCAAGTACAAGTCAAACTGATCCACTCCCTTTCGATATTTTGAGCACTCATGCAATGGATGAGCGTGAGCAAGAAAGTTGACACCTAAAAGGCGAAACAGAAAGAAGGCGGAGGAGGAAGACAAAAAGGTGTGAAAGGCTCACATCAATGAGGACAATCATAGGCGAGAGAAGGCCATATGATAGATATGATGTGAGGAGTAGGGATTACCATATAACGGATGCACATGTGAGCTAAAAGCTCTCCAAGGGAACTAGTGGGGGTGCATCTAACTTACTTGCTCAAGAAGACCTAGAGCTCGTTTGAGGAGGCTCATCATTGGAATATACAAGCCAAGTTCTATAGTGTGAAGGGTCCCCACATAGCTATATGCATGATGATGATCTCTATGGAGTACAAGGGATAGAAGATGAAGTACTAGTGTGGATCTCTGAAAAGGAATAGTAGTATGCCCCCTTCTCTTTTTTTTTCTCTTTTTTTATTTTTTTTGTGGCCTCAATGGCTCTTTCTATTCAACTCTCATTTGTCCTCTATGGGATCTTTTGATTTTGTCCTCTTTGGGATCTTTTCCTCACTTTAGGGGCAATACTCTATATTTTACAAGAATGTAGGAGATCTTTCACACTTTACAAAGGTACTCACATAAAGAAAATGTAACTATCATGATGCAAATGTATGCTTCTGCCAGGGTAGCAGGATACGCAATGATACTAGCGTGTCATGGAGCAATGATTAGGGCAAGGCCCAACTAGCATGCGGCTCATCGATCAAGCAAGTAGCATGTATGACATGAATATCAAGTCATGAGAAGGTGGATGTTGCATGGCAATGTATCTCGGAAAGGCTATGGAAATGCCTTGTAGGTAGGTATGGTGGTTGTTTTGAGGAAAGATATAAGGAGGCTTATGATGACAGAGCGTATCATGCCAAGGGTTTGGATGCACCGACGAAGTATGCGCCAACTCTCGAGGTGAGAAAAGGGAAATGCACGGTACCGAAGAGGCTAGAAAAAGTATAGGTGGGTGGAAGTGTCAACTTTCGAATACTCACATTAGTCCGAAGAACTCATGCACTTATTATCGGTAACTCTCAATCTAATCAGGAGGTTCACAAAGAGACAAGCACCCCAAGGAGGAGTGTATGGGGGTTTGGTTATCCTTGCGCATCCTCGACTCATGGTACGTGAGTGTACTCTAATATTCGAACCCTCCAGAGGTTAGTGATCCATCTAGTAGCTAGAGTTCTCAACAGGGGTTTTTTGGTTTTCGAAAAACACACGGATTGCCCAAAATACGACATCTATCACTAATAGGCAAGAACTCTTGACACCATAGGTTCAAACATTACTCTAGTCAATACCTCAAAACTATTGCAAGTTACTACTAAAAAGAGAACAACAACTTTAACTACCTACTTTCAGTCAAGACACAGAACTCAGTGCAACAGGCAAACTCTCTAACAAGATAAAACATGCAACCTATAGAAAGTTCAACCTAAGACAAAAGAAAAGCTCTAGAAAAAAAACTAAAGCACTACAACTAAACAGAACAACAGCTAAGAAAAGAAAAAGAACAACTCACAGCTAAAAGAATAAGCATGCAAATCCTATGAGGAGTTCTAGTTCAAGAGGAGCGTGAATCTCTCCCACAAAAAAGAGTAAGTTGGGGTCTAACTTGTTACTACAACAAAGAATGCAAAACAAACCTAGAAAATTAAAGAGCGAGACGCTCCAAGCAAAGCACATAACGCATGAAGTGATAAACATATAGTGCAACGAGGGACAAACTGATGATTGTTGATGAAGAAGGGGATGCATCGGGGGCATCCCCAATCTTAGACGCTTGAGTCTTCTTGAATATTTATTGGGGGTGCATATAGGCATCCCCAAGCTTGAGCGTTTGACACTCCTGAATATTCTTTCATCACATTCCATCGGCACTCCAAAACTCCCTACATACATAACTCATTGTAGGCTGATTAGAGAGGTTAGTTGTGACGCCCCCAAAATCAATCCGTGTACAGTAATCATACACGCAGGGTACACGGCTGAGATTAGGGTGCCACGGTGAGAATATCACAGCACAACACTAAACACAAAAGGATAAACCAATATGTTACAATAAAAGGGGGGGGGTCACGCAGATCCGAATACATAAGTTATACAAGCCATAATATCTGAGTACAAACATAGTTAGTCAAGTTTTGCCTTAAGAAGGCTAGCACAAATAACATCAGAGATACATATCGAAAAGGCAAGGCCTCCTGCCTGGGAGCCTCCGAAACTACTCCTAGTCCTGGTCAGCGGGGGTCTCGACGTAGTAGTATCCGCCTCCGGGGTACTCCTGCTCCTGGGCTCCAACGTCGACTGCAGCGGCCGATCAGGCAAAACAGTAAAGGAAATAAAGCAGGTGAGTATCTAGTATACCCGCGAGTCTTACGTCCGCTACTAAGCATTATGCATTTGTATCAACGGAAAAAGGAGGCTGTATATATAGTGGACTGCAAGATAGAAATCAGAATAAGGGTAAGAAGCTAGGCCTATCAAAGACTAGCATCTTCCGACGTTGTCTTGCAGCATGAGAAGAGAAACAGCCAACAGTTCATATAAAGCAATAAAGTAACAATGAATCAGAAGTTGCTGCAACATTGTATAATATAAGTTGTAATGATTAATAATAACAATGCCTCCGAGTTCCCTTCCTCAACTTCCCTGCGAGGAAGAAGACCCGAAACCATACAGTTTAATAGTAATAGTTTCTAGTGGTAAGATCCAGCTTCAGCATAAAGCGTCCTGTTACCGTGGACACGACTATTCGAATAGATTAAACTCCCTGCAGGGGTGCACTACTATTCAGCCTGCACGCTCGGATCTCCAGGGTGGCGTGAACCTTGTTAGGGAACGCCCCACCGAGGCCATCCGACACGACGCAGCCCATCCTAGGCTCAACAGAGAGGCCATCCGCCGGACTATATCCTATGCGCCAAGGGGTCTAGGACCCTCACCCTTGCACGCTCCTGCACGGTGCGTGGCTGGCCGGTGAAGCGAAAGCAAATCCAAAAACACACCGTCCGGACGAAGAAGACACCACTTCCCGGCGCAGGCCGCGGTACTGCTGACGTCTGAAGAGCTTTCGGACAAACTACGACGCAGGGGAGCCCATAACTCCTTATCCCACGTGAAGGTAGTGCGTACATACCAATGGGCCTCTCAAGTCATCCGCCGAACCATTTAGCATTTTAATTAACCTGCGTGACAACCTTTATCGTTGCCTCGACTTAACCGACCCGCGGTCAACGACAGCAGTCAGGACCACCAGTACATCGGTGCCTGCCCTGTCGTCCCACCAAGTCACTGCGGTTACCAACAAGGTGAACCGTCTCCTTACCTTGTCTCGCGTGTTCTCTTGGTAGTGCTCGACTTTCGTGGTTTGGTAACTCTCGCGAGATACGAGCAGGGGCCAAGCACGCCAGTAACGTCGGTCGTACCCTCCCTGTCGTTCCCGACGATATACCGCTCGCGGGCACCGTTGGGTTGCCCGACTTTCTTACCTTTAAGGACAACCGCTTTTCAGGACCCTATGGCGGCAAGACAAAGTCAGCCTCGAGTGGAGTACAAGGGTTACTGCTTGATAGCTCACACTTGAGGTGACTAGGCATAACCCAGATAGGGGCCTTTGGCGATGTCTGCATTGTACCGTACCTGTGCAGTTGTATATATTGTATCCGTGTTCACTCCCCTGAGTGATCACGTCCCGCTATCTAGTCCTAGCTAACAATGCGCAGGGCTCACTGCTGAATATATGCATAATTATAACAGGCAGCATAGGATAAAGGAAGGTACATCAAGGGCGACAAAAGCAGGCTATGCAATTGAATAGGATTGTAATCGTAGCAGCAGCAGTAACAATGCCTAGTGCAAGAAAGTACGGAAAAGGTAGGAGATATCTGGGGAAGAGAATGGCTCTGCTTGCCTGGAAGCTCGACGGTAGGGGTAGGGTCGTCGACGAAGTAGTCGTACCCGGCGGCGGTGTAGTCGGCGGTAGCAGCGGGGTATACCGGAGATTAAGGGGGGGAGGAAATAGTAAATACACAGCAATAATATACAAACATATGCATGACATGACAGATGAAAATTTAACGGTGTTCTAACGCAGTGCAATGCACGATGCTCGGAGCGGGAATTCATCCGGGGATGAACTGCCAGCTCCGGCTGATTACCGGACAGGGTGTATGGAGGGGAAGGGTTCATGCCGGAGGTGTCGTGGACATCCGAAAAAGATAAGGGGAGTGTATCCGTGTTAGTTGAACCATTCCGGACAACTTTCGTGTTCGGAATAAATTCATCCGGGTACTTTTTATCGGTACCGGGAATTATCGACAGACAGCCCGGAGGGGGGGAATGTCGATGATCGGTGTGTTAGGGGGGTGAGGTAGACATACGGATAGCGTATTCGTATTCGTTATATTTTTCTAATCAATTTTCATGTACAAAGTTTTTTGATCTGAACTACGGTTTATTTTCTATGATTTTCTAAAGTTTTAAGCATTTTAAATCATTTTCTAAATCATTTTTAAATTATTTTTATTAATTAACAGAAACATTATCCACAACAGTTTGACTGGTCAACTGACATGGGGGGTCCCACATGTCAGTGACCCAATTCTAATAAAACAATTTTGTTAATTAAAATGGTGGGGGTGGCCCACATGTCATTCTAACAATTTAATAAAAACAATTTCTAAACTAAATAAAAGGCCAGGGGGCCCACTTGTAATAGACCCAGGGGAAAATTATCTCTATGATTATTTTAAATAGAGAGCAATTAGGGGGGTTAATTAGATTAGCTTTAATCTTTTAGTTAACGGGGGGGGGGGGGGGGAAGGCCCACTGGTCAGTGGCCTATGCCACTGCCGACTCCACCGGCGGCGAGCCAGAGGGCCACTCCGGCGAGGGAGGACCGCAGCAGGGAGTGGCGCGGCGGTGCGGCCATGTGTGCGGGGTAGGCCAGGCGGGCACGCACGGGGCGCGGGGAGCGCGGGTCAGGAGCGCCCGAGCCCGCGGCTATGGGCACAACCGGCGGCAGTCGGAGCTGCGCGCGATGGTGGACGTCATCTAGCGCGCTAACGGAGCACGGCGGGGAAGGGAAGTGAGGCGGTGCTCACCGCGAAGGCAGGGGAGGGGTCTGGGCTCGAGGGGATCGCTGGGGGGGGGGGGGCGAATCGGGCGCCGGAGTCGGGGTGACCGTGGCGGAGGAAAAAGTCGACAGCGCCGTCGTGGAGGCGTCCTGGCTCAATTGGGAGGGGGGATAGCTGATGCGGACCACGCCGGAGCTACCGGACTTGGTGGCGCGGGCTGGGGGGCTCGATGGCCACGCCGTCCATGGAGCTGTGCCCACGGCCGCGCGATCGAGCTCGAGCAGATGAGAAGCAGGGCGCGGTGCGAGGTAGGAGAGGGTAATGGGAAGGACACGACTAGGGGTTAGGGTTTTCTCCGGGGTTTGGCCCTCTTGTAGCCGTCGGCCAGCCGCCGGATGCCGGACACGGAGGGGGCTCGTCGGTGTGGCACCGGGATGGGTGCCACGCCCCTGTTTTCCCTGTAGCGAGGAAGGGGAAGGCCCCAGGTGGGCTGGGTTGGGCCACAGCGGGATGGGAGGGGGAGATGGGCTGGGGGGGAATAGGGGGTTTGGGGTAGGCTAGGTTTTATCTTTTTTTTTTGTTTTCTTTTCTTTTCGGTTTATTTCTGTTTTATATTTGTTTCACCCACTTAGGCATTTTTTTTAAATATGGGATGTGTCCCATAATTTAGTATTTACCTAAGGTTGGTGCCACAAAAGATTTGGGCACTTTTAAAAGTCATTTAATATTTGCATTAAATATTAAATTATTAAATTAGGGTTTTTGGCCTCTGTTTTGATTTGTTTAGAATTATTTAGAGATTAATAAGATCTCCAACTTGGTGATACATGCTCCACTGAATATTAATAACTTAATAAAAGTGGTAGCACAATTTTTGGACAATGTTATATTTTCACCTTGTTTTTATTATTCCACCAAAGGGCAATTGATTTGATCTCAATTCAAAGGTAGTTTGCTTTGAGTTTGATATTGCTTTGATTCCACATGACCAAGTTCCATGATCATAATGCATTCAAGAACATCAAAGTGAAATTTGAATTTGAACTGTTCCAAGTTGATCAAACAAAAGTTTTGAACAGTAGTGATGAACAGTAACCCTGATTACTGTTCACTGACAGTGAGGGTGTTACAAATCTCCCCCACTACAAGAATTCTCGTCTCGAGAATTTAAGTGGTAGCGGGAAAAAGATCGGGGTATTCTTCACGAAGACGATCTTCGCGTTCCCAAGTGGCTTCATCTTCAGAATGATTCGACCACTGAACTTTGAGAAACCTCGTCGTCTTGTTGCGGGTTTTGCGTTCAGACTGATCAAGAATGCGGCTTGGATGTTCTTGATAGGTCAAGTCCTGCTGCAACTCGATCATATCATGTTCCACTTCACTAATAGGGTCCTTGAAGCAGCGTCAGAGTTGCGACACGTGGAATACATCATGGACTTGAGAGAGGTTCGGCGGCAATTCCAATCGGTATGCCACTGGTCCACTCCTGGAAAGAATACGGAACGGGCCAATGTAGTGAGGAGCTAACTTGCCTTTGATCCCGAAGTGGTGAGTGCCCCTCATGGGAGTGACACGAAGGTACGCGTATTCACCAGGCTGATAGACCATTTCCTTGTGCTTGCGGTCATAGTTGCTCTTCTGACGAGACTGAGCAGCTTTCAAGTGTTCACGAATAACGCGAACCTGATCTTCGGCGTGCTGTATAATGTCCGGACCAATGAGGGTTCGTTCCCCAGTTTCTGACCAATTCAGTGGGGTTCGACACTTACGTCCATAGAGAACTTCAAAGGGTGCCATCTTCAGACTAGCTTGATAGCTATTGCTATACGATAATTCAGCAAATGGAAGAGATTCCTCCCATTTCTTACCGAATGAGATGACACAAGCTCAGAGCATATCTTCAAGAACTTGGTTGACTCGTTCGACTTGTCCTTGCGACTGGGGGTGATAAGCGGTGCTGAAATTCAGGTGAGTGCCCATAGCTTCCTGGAAACTAACCCAGAACTTCGAGGTGAAAATGCTGCCACGGTCTGAACTGATCTCCGACGGAATACCGTGGAGGGAAACAATTCTGGAAACATATAAGTCTGCTAACTGACTAGCATAGATCGTCTCCTTGACTGGAAGAAAGTGGGCAACTTTGGAGAATCGGTCGATGACGACAAAGATCGCATCATGACCCTTCTGGGATCGCGGAAATCCGGTGACGAAGTCCATTTCAATCTTGTCCCATTTCCATTCAGGAATAGAGAGTGGTTGTAGAGTACCAGCAGGTCTTTGATGTTCGGCTTTGACGTGACGGCAAACGTCACACTCGTCAACATATCGAGCGATGTCTTGCTTAATGTTAGACCACCAGTACCGCTGACGAAGGTCTTGGTACATCTTGGTACTACCTGGGTGAATCGACAAAGGAGTATCATGAGCTTCTTTCATGACGCGTGGGGTCAAGTTTAGATTGGGATTACTCCTAGGGACCACTAAACGATTCTTGAAATACAACGTACCATCATCAGCAACAGTGAAGCATGATGGCTTCCCACTAGCGATATACTTCTTGATCTTCTCGACATCAGAGTCACATTTTTGTATCCACTTGATGGTGCTGTCGAGGTCCGGCTCAACAACAAGGTTATTCACATGTCCCTGCGGAACAATTTCAAGGTTCAACTTGCGGAGCTCTTCATACAGAAGTGGCTGCTCTATCTGGACTTCGAGTTCAGAACAGTAGGCTTTGCGGCTTAAGGCATCGGCCACCACATTAGCTTTGCCAGGGGTGTAAGAAATTCCCATGTTGTAGTCGGCTATTGTCTCGAGCCATCTCTGCTGGCGGAGATTCATGTCTGGTTGAGTAAATAGGTACTTCAGGCTTTGGTGGTCGGTGTAGATCTCACAACGATTACCAACGAGGTAATGTCGCCACAGCTTCAATGCATAAATTACCGCTGCCAATTCGAGATCATGAGTTGGATAGTTTTCTTCGTGAGTACGCAATTGACGAGAGCCAAAAGCAATCACTTTGCGCTCTTGCATTAGGACACATCCTAATCCTTGACGAGACGCGTCGCAATATATCACAAAGTCCTTCTGAGTATCAGGAGGAGCAAGCACTGGGGGAGAAGTGAGCTTGTCCTTGAGAGCTTGAAAACTTTCTTGACATTTTTCAGTCCACTCAAACTTGACGCCTTTGTGCAGCAGGTTAGTCAGAGGCCTGGCAATCTTGGAGAAATTCTCAACAAAACGGCGGCAATAGCTGGCAAGTCCGAGGAAACTTCTGACTTGCTTGACAGTCTTGGGGGGAGTCCAATCAAGAATAGCCTGGATACGTTCGGGGTTGACGGCAACGCCATCCTTGGAAATCACATGACCAAGGTAGGTTACTTCAGGAAGCCAGAACTCACACTTTGAGTACTTAGCATACAGTTTGTGTTCTCGAAGATTTTCCAGTATAAGGCGAAGATGTTCAGCATGTTCTGCATCGGTCTTGGAGTAAATCAATGTATCATCCAGATAAACCACGACGAACTTGTCGAGGTATTCCATGAATATATAGTTCATCAACCTGGAGAAGGTGGCTGGTGCATTCGTCAAGCCAAAGGACATGACGGTGTACTCGTATGAACCATAGCGAGTAATGAATGCGGTCTTCGGGATGTCCTCATCACGGACTCGGATCTGATGGTAACCCAACCTCAAGTCGAGTTTCGAAAACACCGTGGATCCAGCAAGTTGATCATAAAGATCATTGATCCGAGGGAGAGGGTACTTGTTCTGTATCGTGGCCTGGTTGATAGGTCGGTAATCTTGGACCAAACGGTTCGTGCCATCACTCTTCTTGACAAAGAGCGAAGGTGCTCCCCAAGCAGAGGAACTTGGACGGATGAAGCCTTTCTCGAGGGCCGTGTCGATCTCCTTCTTCAATTCAAGGAGGTGGTGAGGTGGCATCTTATATGGGCGCTTGGCAATAGGGACGGTGCCAGGCTTCAAGTCGATGACGAATTCAACCTCTCTAATCGGGGGTATTCCCGGCAGTTCTTCTGGGAAGACGTCGGGAAAATCACAAACGACTAGAACTTGCTCAATTCCTTCAAGAGGCGAGACGTTCAAAGCATTCATCATATAGATATGTGTTTCAACATCACGGGTAATCCGGGTGGTGTGGTTAACAATCTCACCGGAGGGGTGAAAAAGTTGGACAGACTTGGTACCACAATACAGTGCGGAATCGTGGACTTTCAACCAATCCATTCCTAGGATGAGGTTTATGGTGGAAGACTTCAGAATGATGGGGGACACGTGGAATACAACTCCTTCGATTTCAAAGGCGGTATTGGGCACCATCATGGTGGTTCGGCATTGTCCTATCGGGGTGCGAACAACCATCGGTGTGTTCATCTTTCCAAGTGTAAAGTTATGCGATAATGCAAATGCTTCCAACATGAATGAATGCGATGCTCCTGTATCAAATAAGACAGTAGAAGGTATTGAGTTAATGAGGAGAGTACCCATCACTGTAACGGGATGTTCCTGAGCTTCTTCAACGTCAATGTGGTTAGCATGACCACGAGTGTGAGCAGAAGACCCAGTGTTATAGTTGGGGGTCCTATTGTTGCCACGGCCAGCAGGGTGAACTACCAGTTGATTCTGTCGCTGAGGGCAGTCTCTGGAAAAGGCTGATGACACTTGAAGCACAAGCCATCTTGAGGACGGAGCGGTGCAGTCTCAGTCTTTGGCTGTCTCGGTGGAGGCGGAGGCAGACGAGGTGCAACATACGACGGCCTTGGCACAGGGGCAGGTGGACGATACACATTGTGTGGAAGCCAAACGCGTTGCTTCTGTGCTGTGCCCGAAGATGAGCCAGCATCACGGGGGCGCTTCGGCGAACCACCGAACTTAAGCTGAGCGGTCTCAAGAGTGACAGTCTGGTTCACCATGGTGGCGAAGTCGGGGAAGACGTGCAAAGCTAGTGCAAGCTGGAGATCTGCGTTGAGTCCATCACGGAACTTCTCTTGCCTACTTGCATCATTGGGGAGGTCACTTGCAGCATAGCGGGAGAGGCGGAGGAATTCCCTCTGATATGCCTCGACAGTTTTGTTGCCCTGAACGAGGTTGCGAAACTCGGCCTTCATACGGTTCATAATCGCCTGGGGGACATAACGAGCACGGAAGGCAGTCTTGAAGTCATTCCAGGTGACGACATTCCCTTCAGCTAGCGAGCCCTTGTAAGTGTCCCACCACTGAGCAGCGGGGCCACGCAGGAAATAGGACGCAAAGTTGACGTAATCAACAGCGCTCACATTAGCGAACTCCAGCTGTCGAGTGATGTCACGAATCCAATCATCGGCATCCAGCGGCTGTTCAGGCTGGTGGAAGAGAGGGCGATTGAGACGCATGAAATCCCGCAGAGTAACCACAGGCGGCTGGTTCTGGTGCTGGTTCTGGTTTTGATTCTGGTTCTGGAGCTGATCTATGACTCCTTGCATAAACACCTGGTTCATCTGAAACTGCTGCATCATCGCGGCCATGTAGTCCGGCGGCGGAGGTGGATCGTTGGCACCACAACCACGACCACGACCACCACGACCAGCCATCCTGCTAGAATTTAACAGGGGTATTTCAGCGATGAACCTTCTGACGAGATGCCGGAAACGAGTAATAGGTAAAGCGACAACAAAGAGGAGGCGCGGATATATAGGAATAGTCATATAAGACAATACACATCCACACATAGAATCAATCGAAAATCGGGCAGCGTAACGTCGTAGAAATTAAGGAAAAAGGACACACTAGGCGGCGCGCAGACCGCGGTAAGGATTACACGACGCGACATAGATTCCACTATGTCAATCACGCCGCAAGAAAACTGTTGGCCACAGGAGTTAATGCCAGAGGACGCGCGGCCTGCCCAGAATGAGAATGGGATCCGCGGTCCGGGACCTGGGGTAGACCTCCTGCAACACGACTCAATCAATGGGGGAGCACCAAAAACGCCGGATGGAATCAAGAGAACGTGATCCTAATGTCAGAGTTTGTAAAACTTACCAGCAAGGATAAGAGAGCAGATTCCCAGAGCATAGGTAAGGAGAAAAGGATCCTAATACCATAGATATCACACGTAGTGACATCGATGTGGGCCCGTAAGCCAAATATTAAGTTAGAAAAATAGTTTTTCAAAGTCTAGACTCAACTTCGACCAAGTAGTGGTGGGGTGGCTTCCTACAGGCAGTCGGCTCTGATACCAACTTGTGACGCCCCCAAAATCGATCCGTGTACAGTAATCATACACGCAGGGTACACGGCTGAGATTAGGATGCCACGGTGAGAATATCACATCACAACACTAAACACAAAAGGATAAACCAATATGTTACAATAAAAGGGGGGGGGTCACGCGGACCCGAATACATAAGTTATACAAGCCATAATATCTGAGTACAGACATAGTTAGTCAAGATTTGCCTTAAGAAGGCTAGCACAAATAACATCAGAGATACATATCGAAAAGGAAAGGCCTCCTGCCTGGGAGCCTCCGAAACTACTCCTGGTCCTGGTCAGCGGGGGTCTCGACGTAGTAGTATCCGCCTCCGGGGTACTCCTGCTCCTGGGCTCCAACGTCGACTGCAGCGGCCGATCAGGCAAAACAGTAAAGGAAATAAAGCAGGTGAGTATCTAGTATACCCGCGAGTCTTACGTCCGCTACTAAGCATTATGCATTTGTATCAACGTTAAAAGGAGGCTGTATATATAGTGGACTGCAAGATAGAAATCAGAATAAGGGTAAGAAGCTAGGCCTATCAAAGACTAGCATCTTCCGACGTTGTCTTGCAGCATGAGAAGAGAAACAGCCAACAGTTCATATAAAGCAATAAAGTAACAATGAAGCAGAAGTTGCTGCAACATTGTATAATATAAGTTGTAATGATGAATAATAACAATGCCTCCGAGTTCCCTTCCTCAACTTCCCTGCGAGGAAGAAGACCCGAAACCATACAGTTTAATAGTAATAGTTTCTAGTGGTAAGATCCAGCTTCAGCATAAAGCGTCCTGTTACCGTGGACACGACTATTCGAATAGATTAAACTCCCTGCAGGGGTGCACTACTATTCAGCCTGCACGCTCGGATCTCCAGGGTGGCGTGAACCTTGTTAGGGAACGCCCCACCGAGGCCATCCGACACGACGCAGCCCATCCTAGGCTCAACAGAGAGGCCATCCGCCGGACTATATCCTATGCGCCAAGGGGTCTAGGACCCTCACCCTTGCACGCTCCTGCACGGTGCGTGGCTGGCCGGTGAAGCGAAAGCAAATCCAAAAACACACCGTCCGGACGAAGAAGACACCACTTCCCGGCGCAGGCCGCGGTACTGCTGACGTCTGAAGAGCTTTCGGACAAACTACGACGCAGGGGAGCCCATAACTCCTTATCCCACGTGAAGGTAGTGCGTACAGACCAACGGGCCTCTCAAGTCATCCGCCGAACCATTTAGCATTTTAATTAACCTGCGTGACAACCGTTATCGTTGCCTCGACTTAACCGACCCGCGGTCAACGACAGCAGTCAGGACCACCAGTACATCGGTGCCTGCCCTGTCGTCCCACCAAGTCACTGCGGTTACCAACAAGGTGAACCGTCTCCTTACCTTGTCTCGCGTGTGCTCTTGGTAGAGCTCGACTTTCGTGGTTTGGTAACTCTCGCGAGATACGAGCAGGGGCCAAGCACGGCAGTAACGTCGGTCCTACCCTCCCTGTCGTTCCCGATGATATACCGCTCGCGGGCACCGTTGGGTCGCCCGACTTTATTACCTTTAAGGACAACCGCTGTTCAGGACCCTGTGGCGGCAAGACAAAGTCAGCCTCGAGTGGAGTACAAGGGTTACTGCTTGATAGCTCACACTTGAGGTGACTAGGCATAACCCAGATAGGGGCCTTTGGCGATGTCTGCATTGTACCGTACCTGTGCAGTTGTATATATTGTATCCGTGTTCACTCCCCTGAGTGATCACGTCCCGCTATCTAGTCCTAGCTAACAATGCGCAGGGCTCACTGCTGAATATATGCATAATTATAACAGGCAGCATAGGATAAAGGAAGGTACATCAAGGGCGACAAAAGCAGGCTATGCAATTGAATAGGATTGTAATCGTAGCAGCAGCAGTAACAATGCCTAGTGCAAGAAAGTACGGAAAAGGTAGGAGATATCTGGGGAAGAGAATGGCTCTGCTTGCCTGGAAGCTCGACGGTAGGGGCAGGGTCGTCGACGAAGTAGTCGTACCCGGCGGCGGTGTAGTCGGCGGTAGCAGCGGGGTCTACCGGAGATTAAGGGGGGGAGGAAATAGTAAATACACAGCAATAATATACAAACATATGCATGACATGATAGATGAAAAGTTAACGGTGTTCTAACGCAGTGCAATGCACGATGCTCGGAGAGGGAATAAATCCGGGGATGAACTGCCAGCTCCGGCTGATTACCGGACAGGGTGTCCGGAGGGGAAGGGTTCATGCCGGAGGTGTCGTGGACATCCGACAAAGATAAGGGGAGTGTATCCGTGTTAGTTGAACCATTCCGGACAACTTTCGTGTTCGGAATAAATTCATCAGGGTACTTTTTATCGGTACCGGGAATTATCGACAGACAGCCCGGAGGGGGGGAATGTCGATGATCGGTGTGTTAGGGGGGTGAGGTAGACATACGGATAGCGTATTCGTATTCTTTATATTTTTCTGATCAATTTTCATGTACAAAGTTTTTTGATCTGAACTACGGATAGCCTATGCCACTGCCGACTCCACCGGCGGCGAGCCAGAGGGCCACTCCGGCGAGGGAGGACCGCAGCAGGGAGTGGCGCGGCGGTGCGGCCATGCGTGCGGGGTAGGCCAGGCGGGCACGCACGGGGCGCGGGGAGCGCGGGTCAGGAGCGCCCGAGCCCGCGGCCATGGGCACTACCGGCGGCGGTTGGAGCTTCGCGCGATGGTGGACGTCATCTAGCGCGCTGACGGAGCACGGCGGGGAAGGGAAGTGAGGCGGTGCTCACCGCGAAGGCAGGGGAGGGGTCTGGGCTCGAGGGGATCGCTGGGGGGGGGCGAATCGGGCGCCGGAGTCGGGGTGACCGTGGCGGAGGAAAAAGTCGACAGCGCCGTCGTGAAGGCGTCCTGGCTCAATTGGGAGGGGGGATAGCTGCTGCGGATCACGCCGGAGCTACCAGACTTGGTGGCGCGGGCTGGGGGGCTCGATGGCCACACCGTCCATGGAGCTGTGCCCACGGCTGCGCGGTCTAGCTCGAGCAGATGAGAAGCAGGGCGCGGCGCGAGGTAGGAGAGGGGAACGGGAAGGACACGGCTAGAGGTTAGGGTTTTCTCCAGGGGTTGGCCCTCTTTTAGCCGCCGGCCAGCCGCCGGATGCCGGACACGGAGGGGGATCGTCGGTGTGGCACCGGGGATGGATGCCACGCCCCTGTTTTCCCTGTAGCGAGGAAGGGGAAGGCCCCAGGTGGGCTGGGCTAGGCCACATCGGGATGGGAGGGGGAGATGGGCTGGGGGGAACAGGGGGTTTGGGGTAGGCTAGGTTTTATCTTTTTTTTGTTTTCTTTTCTTTTCGGTTTATTTCTGTTTTATATTTGTTTCACCCACTTAGGCATTTTTTTAAAATATGGGATATGTCCCATAATTTAGTATTTACCTAAGGTTGGTGCCACAAAAGATTTGGGCACTTTTAAAAGTCATTTAATATTTGTATTAAATATTAAATTATTAAATTAGGGTTTTTGGCCTCTGTTTTGATTTGTTTAGAATTATTTAGATATTAATAAGATCTCCAACTTGGTGATACATGCTCCACTGAATATTAATAACTTAATAAAAGTGGTAGCACAATTTTTGGACAATGTTTTATTTTCACCTTGTTTTTATTATTCCACCAAAGGGCAATTGATTTGATCTCAATTCAAAGGTAGTTTGCTTTGAGTTTGATATTACTTTGATTCCACATGACCAAGTGCCATGATCACAATGCATTCAAGAACATCAAAGTGGAATTTGAATTTGAACTGTTCCAAGTTGATCAAACAAAAGTTTTGAACAGTAGTGATGAACTGTAACCCTGATTACTGTTCACTGACAGTGAGGGTGTTACATTAGTACCCTAATAAAATAATTTTCCTCTACTGCAAATAAAGATTTCCAGGAAGAGCTACTGTTTCTCTTGCCTTCCCAAAAAAGTTTTCAAAGAAAAAGCAAGCTTAAGGATTGCAAAACTGCGAAAAGAAAAACCGGGGCAGAAGCTGAGAAAAACAGAACAGCAGAGAAAGGATAATTTTTTCGAGGTACTTCTGCAACTCAAATAAAAATACTCAGAACATACGCAAGTTTTGTAACTGTATAGAGCACGTTGTGTAAAATATTCATCTCAAAAAGATGAACTGGGATTTTTCTCGTCACGAGGACAGAATCTGTTTTCCGGACAACATGTCACAACTTTCACTTCCCTTGTCGTATGAGGCTAAACTTGGCACAAAGCTTGAAAAGTAAAGATACAATGATGTTTCTACAGTAGTAACAATCATCAAGACCACTAAGAACAGAACAAAAGCAAAAATAAAAACATAAATTCGTTGCGGGCTGCCTCCGAAAGCGCTTCTTTAAAGCCATTAGCTAGGCTTAAAGATTATAGAAGATGCTCTCACAAGAATAAGAATTTTGAAGCAAAAGAGATCATCAAGAAGAAAATATGAAACACATTTAAGCCTAATCCACTTCCCATGCATAGGCATCTCGTGAGAAATTAAATCAAAGAAGCACAAAGTGACATGCATAGGAAGGTGGAACAAGAACAACTTCGAAAGTTTCAGTTTAGAGAGAGGTGTTTTTGTCACATGGAAGTTTCTATAACCAAAATTTCCTCTCTCAAAGTAATTTTCAGTAGTATCATGAACAACATCAAGAATATAGCTATCATATAAATCATATGGTTCATGACCTACAAGGACTCGTGTATTGTTTTCAACACGATTTTTAGGATCATAAGATAAATGCAACCCATCACATTGAGCTTTGATAAGAGGAAAACTCTCCGGAGTTGGAGATTTTAAAAGGATAATAGGACACTAAAGTGTGGGTCTGATAGCAAAAATTTCATGCTTAACATGAGGAACTATAGAAAGTTCATCTCCGTAAGCATCATCCATAGTGGCATCACGGCCATAAGCATAGAAGGCATCAACTTCATCAAAAAGGGATATTTCAAAAGAATCCATAGGATCATAACACTCATATAAGGTAAGAGTCAAAGAGTTACTCTCGTTAGAAGGTAGACGTGGATGGCTCCATTCTTCCTCCTTTTGTTCGTCACTCTCCTCCTCTTTTTCATTCAAGGAGCTTTCAGGTTCAGCAATTTCTTCTTCCATAGAGTCCTGCAAATCATTAGTCTCTTCCTTTGGGGGAGAGATTCTCTCAAGATGATCAGTAATATAATAATTTGCATCGTAATTTTCCAAACAATAGTTGAGTATAGCAAGGCTCTCAGATTTTTAAGGGGCATCATCAATATTTTTGAGAAGAGAAGTAATTTCATAAGAACCCATATAAGCAACAAATTCTTCTATTTCCTCTGCATCATAAAAATCATAGTTTCTCTTAGCATAAGAAGCTAAGGTTTCATCATCATTGTACTCACATTGGAAAGCAAGGTGTTTGTGCCTCATAAAGCAACAAGATTTATCCCTGCAGAAAGATTTATTATATATTGAGCACAAGTTTCTAGCATACTCATACAACTGATGTATTTGTTTCCATAAGTGTATCCCCTTTTGAGACAAGCGGTGTTCCTTGTACCACTTCTTTTGATCCTCGGTGAATCCTCCATGCCAATAAGATCTGGTTTCAAAGAAGCCAGACATTGATTGGCAAGTAAGGAACTAGACATACTATATATATTTTTGAATTTTTGATATAGGACACTAAAGCAAAAACTTGAAAGTTAAACTAACAAGACTAAAAAGAAAAGATAAAAGATAGTGTGCAACTCCCCTATCTTGTAGACTTGAGTCCCCGGCAACGGCGCCAGAAATTTGCTTGATGGCTTCTCGTCCCTCGTTGGTTACCTCAAGTGGAAGGTTTGAGATGCAGTGCAGCAGCAAGTTTCCCTCGGTGAAGATAGCAAGGTTATCGAACCAGTAGGACTCAGGAGATACAAGTAGGTGGCAACGTCGTCATAAATTGCTTCCTGACTAGGGTGTTGTCGTGGACCTGCACATAGCAACAAATAACGTTGCTCCCAACGAGTACAGAGGAGTTGTAAATTCCTCCGGCCTTGTCGTTTACAAAGGATCAACGCAAGAGATAAAAGGTGCAAAGGAAAGTAAAAGCTGAAAGTAAATTGAGGGTGTGAACAATAATGTGAAGATGGACCGGGTCCCGTGATTTTCACTAGTGATGTCTCTGTCCCAAAAGACGATAAAAGTGCTAGCGAGGTAAACAAATCACAGTTGGGCAATTGACAGGATTATGAAGGCACCGCAATGCTAACTATGCTGCAAAGAAAGGAAGGGCTCAAAAGCAATGGGCAGTACGCCAACGTAAGTAGACCGAAATCCATCTTCATCTACTACGAATCATCCACCTCGAGATATCTATCCAGAACATCTCGCTGGTATTAAGTTGCGAATCCCACCCAAAGTGTAAACTCAAAGCAACAGACAACTGCATTAAAAGAACTTTGCGTAAAGTAAACAATCCTTGCACTCGCAGGTACAAGCACCATTGTTTTATCCTTGGTGGCAACAACACATCCCCTAGTCTCATGTTTCTGTCACTCAAGCTAGACATCAAGGGGCTGAACCCACAATCGAGCATAACACTCTGTCTTGGAGTTGAAAATAAAATACTTGGCCAAAGCAAATACCGCAACGGAGAGAATGCAAGAATTTACTCAAGAACAAAATATAAAAGAGAAGAACCAAATATATTACTCATCACAATCTGAACATAGTCTCATAATCCACCAGATCCCAACAAACTCAGCATAGCAACAGCAGAAATTACATAGATTCCTCGATCATGTGAGGCAGATCACGAGGACTCGAAAGTGGAAGCACAAAGGGGGGAGAGATTCATCACATAGCTACTGGTCACGGACCCATGGTCAAGGGGGGACTACTCACGGTGCATCCGGGAGGCGTCCATGGCTATGGATGGTCTCCCGGAGGGGGTTCCTCCTCCCGGCAGGGTGCCGGGGCGGCTTCTCCAGGCAGCCCCGATCTAGAAACGGCGGTGGCGGCGGTACAGAGGGGAGTTCGCGGAAAATAGATCGATCTTAGGGGTTTCCACCCCGAGGGGTAAATATAGGCGAAGGGGGGCATCGAGGGGACCCACGAGGCAGTCAGGAGGGTCCCTGGCGCGGCCCAGGTTGGGGCCGCGCCACCTGCCCTCCTCGCTGCCTGGTGGTGGCCCCCCTTCCCTCTCTTGGTGATTCCGGAAGCTTCTGTTGCGCTGATTTTTTATATATTTTTCCCGGAATTTTTGGAGCACTTTTAATGGCCGGAAAACCTGAAATACAAAAACAGCAGAAAACAGAAACTGGCAACTGGGTGCACTCTCTTATCTTCGTGCTTGGTCCATGCTACGTACTATACGTATAGAGAGGACTCGACACGCTAGCTATTAAGCAAATGAAGAAACCATTAATATAAGTACAGAAGATCGATAATCGTCATGAACATATATATACAGAGAGAGAAGTGATCGTCTGGGTTCAATCGGTTCGCCATCATTCCTGATCCCGGTGATCGTGAACTTTTCATCCGGGCCCAACCATTTTTTCGGGCCTCGTCTCCTTACCGAACTTTGGCTCGATCCGGATACGGAGGGCTAGAAAAGAATAAAGAAGAGAGTTAATATATATGTCTACATACCAAAACAATTAATGCATCAATTCAATTAGCTAGTCTCATCAGCACAGGCTATATATACTAATATATATACCTCGCCGGACTTTGCAACAACTCCTTCCTCCGTTCGCTCATCGTAGTCGTCATCACGGTCTACTTCTTCATCCTTGGAGCGTGCTTCACTCTCTCCTTCCAGACCATCGGTGTCGTTCAGAAACGACAAGGTCACATCACCTTCCTGGATGTCGTCGCCCATCGATGGTCCCGGTCCTTCTTGGATGTCGTCGTCCACCGACGGTCCTTCTGCTCCTTCGCGGATGATTTCACCCATAACGTCTTCTTCTTCTAAGTTTCTTCGACCATCGTCCATAGTTTCTGCAAAATATTACAACATATGACACTTAATATACAAACATGAGATAGCTAGCCATGGATTTGGATCGAAAACTTCGCACAATGCATCCTCTCTCGACCCGCCTCGGCGTTCCTCGACCCTCGACCCCTCGACGACCCTCGACGACTGTCTAACCCTCTCTCTGCGACCCCTCGGCCCATCGACGACTCGAGACCTCGATCTCTCGATGATCCTCTCGACCCCTCGACGACCCTCGAACCCTCTGCGACCCCTCGACGACTCGACCCATGACCTCTCTCGCTGACCCTCGATCGACCGTCTATGTACCGACGCGTATAGTTCCCGATCCTCGACCCGCACAGCGATCCTCGACACCCTCTCGTTCTTGATTTTCACAAAAAGAGGATTCTATTTTTTCTTCTTCTTCTCTTATTTTTTTCTTCTTCCTCATCTTCTTCTCCTTCCTTCCTCTTCTTATTTTTCTTTTTCCCTCTCCTTCTTTTTCTTTTTCCTTCTCTTCCTATTTTCTTATCCAACACTAGAACATTTTAACTTATAAAACAGAAAAAAATAAGATGAACAAAAAAATTATTTTCCATTTTATTTTTCTCCTCTTTTTTGTCTTCCTCTATCCCTCTTCTTCTCCTCTTCTTATTTTCCTTTTTCCCTCTCCTTTTTATTTTTCCTTTTTCCTTCCATCTTTTTTCTTTCTAACCCCCCAACACTAGAACATTTTAACTTAGTAAATTTGAGACTTATAAAACAGAAAAAAAATTGAGAGAACAAAAAAAATTCCCCCCAACTGCTGCAGCCATCCATGGCACGCACGCCATGGCCGTGTCCATGGACGTCAGCAGGTGGCGAGGGCGGCGAGGGGCAGACGGCCGGAGCCGCGAGAAGCGGCGAGGGGCGGCCGACGGTTCCCTCCTAGCCATGGCGGTGCACAGGAGGAGCTCCCCCTCTCGGCCATGGCGCGGCACGGTGGCATGTTAATTAATTTGGGTGCAATGCAAGAGAGGAGAGGGGGATGGCGATATGCTCACAGCGGGGGTGGCGCCGGCGAGGTTGTCGACGTCGTCGGGGGCGGTGCGGCGCGACAGTTGGGCAGCCTGACGGCGTCGGTTTCAACTCCGCTCGGGTCGGGGGCAAATGGTGATATGAGAACTGAAAAATCCTAAGTGCCAGTTATATACCAGGAACATTGGTCCCGGTTGGTGGCACAAACCGGTACGAAAGGACTCCTTTGGTTCCGGTTCGTGCCACCAACCAGTACTAAAGGTATTTTTCGGCAGCCCAATTGGCGGGAAAGAGAGACCTTTGGTACCGGTTGGTGGCACGAACCGGAACCAAAGGAGACCTTTCGTACCGGTTGGTGGCACGAACCGGAACCAAAGGTGGCCTTTCGTTCCGGTTTGTGCCACCAACCGGGACAAAACTTGCGCTGCCGCGGAGCGGTGGGATGTTTAGTCCCACCTCGCTAGTCGAGTGACATCCGTAGTGGTTTATAAGGCTTGATGCTCGTACGATTTCGAGATCCTCTCAATCGCAGGCTTTCGGGCCTACTCTGTTACTGCTTGCCTGTGGGCCTTCTAGGTCTTCTGCGGGCCTGGATCCTGGCCCATTAGTGGGTTTCTAGTTGTATCCATGTCGTGTCAGCCCAGTAGGTGGCATTATTTTTCTCTGAAAAAGGTCCTTCAGTCCCGGTTGGTGCCTCCAACCGGTACTAAAGGCTTCTCCCACCGTAATTAACCACTAACTAACCCTTCAGACGAAAACACATCTGTTTCAAAGGCATTTCATTTGTCTAAACTTATTTCAACTCAAGACTTTTTTTTGCATCCAACATGCAACATTCAAAGCGACATACTAAAATTTCAACCCTTTTTGACTTCATTTGCTATTTTTCATGCATTTAATGATTTATTTTGGGCTAAATGACCCTGTAATTGGAAAGCACTACAAATGAACTCAGAAAAGGTTGAAACTTGGCATGGTATCATCATTTGACCCACATATCATGTGTGCAAAAGTTGAGAGGATTACAGCAAAAACTGGACGCACTTCGTGTACAAACTGGACCATCTCTTTCAAAGCACGAGGATTTCAGATGAAAACACATCTGTTTCAAAGGCATTTCATTTTTCTAAACTTATTTCAACTCAAGACTTTTTTTTCATCCAACATGCAACATTCAAAGCCACATACTAAAATTTCAACCCTTTCTGACTTCATTTGCTATTTTTCAAGCATTTAATGATTTATTTTGAGCTAAATGACCCTGTAATTGGAAAGCACTACAACTGAACTCAGAAAAAGGTTGAAACTTGCATGGTATAATCATTTGACCCACATAGCATGTGTGCAAAAGTTGAGAGGACTACGGAAAAACTGGATGCACTTCGTGTACAAACTGGACCATCTCTTTCAAAGTACGAGGGTTTCAGACGAAAACACATCTGTTTCAAAGGCATTTCATTTTTCTAAACTTATCTCAACTCAAGACTTCTTTTTTTGCATCCAACATGCAACATTCAAAGCCACATAATAAAATTTCAACCCTTTTTGACTTCATTTGCTATTTTTCATGCCTTTAATGATTTATTTTGAGCTAAATGACCCTGTAATTGGAAAGCGCTACAACTGAACTCAGAAAAAGTTGAAATTTGGCATGGTATCATCATTTGACCCACATAGCATGTGTGAAATATTTGAGAGGATTACGACAAAAACTGGATGCACTTCGTGTACAAACTAGACCATCTCTTTCAAAGTACGAGGGTTTGAGACGAAAACACATCTGTTTCAAAGGCATTTCATTTTTCTAAACTTATTTCAACTCAAGACTTTTTTTTGCATCCAACATGCAACATTCAAAGCCACATACTAAAATTTCAACCCTTTCTGACTTCACTTGCTATTTTTCATGCATTTAATGATTTATTTTGAGCTAAATGACCTTGTAATTGGAAAGCACTACAACTGAACTCTGAAAAGGTTGAAACTTGGCATGGTATCATAATTTGACCCACATAGGACGTGTGCAAAAGTTGAGAGGATTACGGCAAAAACTGGATGCACTTCGTGTACAAACTAGACCATCTCTTTCAAAGTACGAGGGTCTCACACGAAAACACATCTGTTTCAAAGGCATTTCATTTTTATAAACTTATTTCAACTCAAGACTTTTTTTGCATCCAACATGCAACATTCAAAGCCACATACTAAAATTTCAACCCTTGCTGACTTCATTTGCTATTTTTCATGCATTTAATGATTTATTTTGAGCTAAATGACCCTGTAATTGGAAAGCACTACAACTGAACTCAGAAAAGGTTGAAACTTGGGATGGTATAATCATTTGACCCACATAGCTTGTGTGAAAAAGTTGAGAGGATTACGGCAAAAACTGGATGCACTTCGTGTACAAACTGGACCATCTCTTTCAAAGTACGAGGGTTTCAGACGAAAACACATTTGTTTCAAAGGAATTTCATTTTTCTAAACTTATTTCAACTCAAGACTTTTTTTTGCATCCAAGATGCAACATTCAAAGCCACATAATAAAATTTCAACCCTTTCTTACTTCATTTGCTATTTTTCATGCATTTAATGATTTATTTTGAGCTAAATGACCCTGTAATCACTACTGGAATTCACAAGTTTTCCATGTGCCAGGACCTTTGCCGTCTGTTTTTCGTCGGGGCAGACGGCAAAGTAGGTATATGCCGTCTGCTTCCATGGATACAGACGGCAAATCAGGGACATACGGCAAACAACTGCTTTGCCGTCTGCGTCGGCCAAAACAGACGGCAAAGGATACTATGCCATCTAGGGGCAGACGGCAAACGACCTAGGGGGCCCACTCAAGCGAGAACGGCGGCCTGGCTAACTGCCCACGGCTTTGCTGTCTGCAGACAGACGGCAAAACAAACTTCTCCGTCTGTCTGCAGACGGCAAAGCCGTGGGCCGTTAACTGCCCGTGCGGCCTCTCTCTCTCCCCCACTCTCCCCCACATCCTCCACCCACCCCGCGTCCTCACCGCCGCCGCGCCCCTCACCGTTGCTGTGCCCGCCGCCGCCCTCGCCGCCTGCTGCCGATGAGGCCCGCCGCCCGCCCCTCTCCTCCTCCCTCCTCTCTCTCCTCTCCTCCTCTCTCCTCCTCTACCCCTCTAACAGCCGCCGCCGCCCTCACTGTAGTGCGCCGCCGCCGCCATCCTCGTCGTCGTCGCCGGCGCCACCTCCTCCCCCCCGCTGCCGTCGTCCCCACCGCCGTCGTCCCCCACACCGGCAAGTGAGCCCCCTCCCCCTCTCTATTTTTTTTTTCTGTTTTAGTTAATTTGTAGTTAGTTGTAGTTAGTTTTAGTTAGTTAGTTGTCGTTAGGTTAGTTAGTTTTAGTTAGAATTTTAGATTTTAGAGACTTTTTCTGTTTTAGTTAGAATTGCTACTGTTTTTAATATAAGTTAGTTAGTTTTTAATTGCTACTGTTTTTAATAGATTTTAGATTAGTAAATTTTAGTATTGTATTAGCTAGTATATTGTAGTTAGTTAGTTTTATTTAGTTTTACTTATTAGTTGTAGTTAGTTTTTTTATTTAAATTTTGTTATTAGAAGAAGGTAAAGAATTAGAAAATAAAAATAATTAGAAAAGGAGAAGGAACAAGAAGAAGAATAAGAAGAGAAGAACAAGAGGAGAAATAGAAGAGGAAGAAAAAGAAGAAGAGGAGAAAAAATAATTAGAAGAAGAAGTAGAAGAAGAAGAATAGGAGAAAGAAGAATAAGAAGAAGAGGAGAAGGAAAAGAAGAAGAATAGGAGAAAGAAAAAGAAGAAGAGAAGAAGAAGAAAAGTTGGGGGTTAGATTATTAGTATTAAGCCCATGTTTTATTAGTTATAGTTAGTATAGGTTTTATGTATAGTTAGTTTTAGTTAGCAATTAGTAAGAAACAAATGAAAAGGACAGAGAAAGAAAGTTGAATAAAGAAAGAAAACAAAACAAAGAAAGAAAAGGACAAAGAAAAAGGATTACATAAAGAAAGAAAAGAAAAGGAAAAAATAAATGAAAAGAAGGAGGAGGAGGAGGATAAGAAGAAGAAGGTGAAGAAGAAGGAGAAGAAGGAGAAGAAGGAGAAGAAGGTGAAAGAGGATTGTGTTAGATTTTTTTAGGGTTAATTAGATATGTTTTCTTCTCTGTTTAGTTTAGGTATTGTAAGTTTTTTGTAGGAATGAGGAGATAGAGTAGAGAGAGATGGAGTGTGAGTGTATTGGACTTCTCACAGGGAAAATAAAAAGAGCTTAGAGCTCATGTTAAGATTCCTTAGGAATTTGGTGGTGTCAATCCTATGATCCAAAGGCAATCCATAAGAAAAATCCTTAGGAATCCAAAAAATCCCTTAGGAGTAAAAGTTGAATAGGAAAAGAAGAAGAGAAAGAAAGAAAAGAAAGGAAATAAAAGAAGAAGAGGGAAACAAATTAGGGGTAAAAGTAATAG
The DNA here is from genome assembly GCA_950022295.1 of Bromus sterilis. Classification (NCBI taxonomy): domain Eukaryota; kingdom Viridiplantae; phylum Streptophyta; class Magnoliopsida; order Poales; family Poaceae; genus Bromus; species Bromus sterilis. The sequence continues at coordinate 397,546,598 of OX465596.1, forward strand.
TAAAAGAAGAAGAGAAAAAAGAAGTTGAAGGTTAATAAAAAGAACAAGGAGGAGGAGGGGAGCTTGGGGTAAAATAAGAATAAGAAGAAGAAGTTGGAGGTGGAGATGAATAAGTAGAAGTTGGAGGTGGAGAAGAATAATAAGAAGAAGTTGGAGGTGGAGATGAATGAGTAGAAGTTGGAGGTGGAGAAGAATAAGAAAAATAAGTTAGGGGTGAAGAAGAAGTTGGAGGTGAAGAAGAAGAAGGAGGAGGAGGAGGAGGAGAAAAAAAGAAGAGAAAATGAAATGAAATAAATGAAAATAATAGGGAAAAAAATAAAAAAGATGTAATTACCGGGATCAAGTGTGTGTGTTGATTGGGTGCATTTTAATGTGCAGGAATTTTACTGGTGTGAAGGTCTGGTGGTCGACGACCTCCGCCCTCTCCATTCGGCGACCTCCCTGAGTTCGAGGGTGAGCAAAAAAATTCTTGTCCTCTCCCCCTTTTTCCTTTGCTCAATTCTGGCCTTCATGCCGATAACGGTAGCTCTAGCAGTATGTAAAGTTGCGTAACCAGTATGCGTCTCCCATTCGAAAGGATTACAGTATAAATATGCATTCATTTGCATATTTATAATAGTAATTCTTTCGAATTGTCCAACGTTATCCATGGACAGCCCGCGTATGTGTAGATTGGGTCGTTTTTCCATGCTCTGGTCCTGATCTGACGCGGAATTTCGTCAGCGCCTCCCTGTTGTTCTCCGGATACACAAACTCTCGGCTTGTTGTCGAGACGTGTATTAGGAGAACAGCGGGGAGGTGCTGCCGAAATACCGCGTCGGATCGGGACCAAAGCATGGGAAACTGACCCAATCTACACATACTCGGGTGGGATTAGGACCTATCTTTACCTATTAGTGTGTAGGTTAATTGCATATGCCGTAGCTATGTATGATAAAAGCAATAAAAAGTGGACGTAATAAAATGGTATATTTGTTGTTTAGTAGCTAGCTGTAGCAACAAGATGAGCGATGATCGTGCGTGGATGTACACTGGTCGCCCTAATCAGAAAGAGATCACCAATGAATGGGCAATGAAAACCAAGGAGTTTCTGAGAGCGGCGTTTGCAAATGGGCAGAGAAAAACCTGGTGCCCCTGCGTTAGGTGCGACAATTATAAACAGGCGACAGAGGTGGATATGGGTAAACACTTGCAGAAGTGGGGTTATAAGCCTGGTTATACGGTGTGGACCTTCCATGGCGAGTCTGGCGGACGACGGAGAGAGGAGGTGGTCCGTCAGCGCACGGATGAGTACGGAACCGGGATCGAAGACATGGTGCAGGACTTTGACGATGCGCGGGATGAGGACGATGAGATGGAGGAATCTGCGAAGGCCTTCTATGATATGTTGGAGTCTTCGAAACGTCCGCTGCACGCTCACACTGAGCTTTGTCAGCTCGATGCCATCGCACAGTTCATGGCTTTGAAGGCACAATTCAACTTGGGCACAGATTGTTACAATGCGATCACGACCCTAATTGGGCGGTTTCTACCAAAATATCATGTTATGCCTGCAAACCTGTACCAATCGGATAAAATCCTCAAGGTACTTAAGATGCCCTATGAGCAGATACATGCTTGTGAAAATGGATGTGCTTTATTTAGGAAAGAGTATGCGGACGAAGACTATTGTCCCAAATGCAAGTCATCCAGGTATGTTGTGGTAGACAATGGTCAAGGTGAGAAGACGCAGACCAAAATACCCGTAAATGTTCTTAGGTATCTTCCAGTGATACCAAGAATTCAACGCCTTTACATGATGGAAGAGACAGCCAGACAGATGACATGGCACAAACATGGGAAGAGAACAGAATTTGATGCAGATGGGAAGCCGATGTTGACTCACCCATCGGATGGTTCAGCATGGAAGCACTTTGATGAAAAACATTCGGAAAAAGCTAAGGAGCCAAGGCATTGCCAAATCACCGTCGGCACAGATGGGTTCAATCCTTTCGGTCTGATGGCAGCCCCATACAGTTGTTGGCCTGTATTTGTCATGCCACTCAATCTCCCCCCCTCAGAGATTATGAAAAGGAAGAACATTTTCCTGACGTTGATAATACCAGGGCCCAAATATCCGGGGAAGAATATGGATGTGTACATGCAACCGCTTAAGGAGGAATTGCAACAAGCTTGGGACGAAGGGTTCAAGACATACGATGCAGCTAGCAAAAAGACCTTCAAAATGCATGTTTGGTACCAGTACTCGATGCATGACTTGCCGGCGTATGCGCTTTTCGCTGGCTTCTGTGTTCATGGAAGTTCGTGTGCCCAACATGCAAGGCTGCTCTTCAGTTTCATTGGCTGAAGGCGGGTGGCAAGTATTCCTGCTTTGACTTGCATAGACAGTTTCTGCCTCCTAAGCATCCTTTTAGAAAAGACAAGAAGAACTTCATCAAAGGCAAAGTTGTCAAAAACCTGGGAGCACCTACGATGACGGGCGAACATGTCTTGGCACAGTTGAACTCTCTCGAGCCTGATCCAGAACGTCCCGGGTATTTCAAGGGATATAATTCGGAACACGCCTGGACTCACAAGACATGCTTCTGGGATCTCCCCTACTTCAAAGACCTCGAACTTCCACACAATATTGACGTGATGCACACTGAAAAAAATATCGGCGAGGCCCTGTTTGGTACATTTTTCGGCATAGATGGGAAGTCAAAGGATAATCCTAAAGCTAGAGTCGACCAGGAGACTCTTTGTGATAGACCCTCACAGAACATGCGACAGCCGAAAGGAAAGAAGAATTGGTCCAAGCCAAGGGCCTGGTTCAATCTTGAAAGGGGGCATATCAGGGAAATTCTCTTGTGGGTGCAAAACAGTTTGATGTTCCCCGATGGGTATGCTGCGAATCTGAGGAGGGGAGCGAGTCCTGAAAAACATAAAATATTAGGGCTGAAGAGTCATGATTGGCACATATGGCTTGAGCGGGTAATGCCGGTGATGTTGCGCGGCTATATCCCCGAGGAAGAGTGGCTAGTACTGGCAGAACTGAGCTATTTCTTTCGTGTTCTTTGTGCTAAAGAACTATCCGATGGCGTGCTAGAAGACATGGAAGATATGGCGCCGGAGTTGCTCTGCGAGTTAGAGAAGATCTTTCCACCGGGTTTTTTTAATCCGATGCAGCATTTGATATTGCATCTCCCGACCGAGGCAAGATTAGGGGGCCCTGTGCAAAATCGTTGGTGCTATTCAACGGAGAGAATGCAGAAGACGCTTCGAGCAAAATGTAAAAATAAACGTAGATTGAAGCATCGATGGCCGAGGCTTTCATTACCGAGGAGGCGGAAAACTTCGTGACAACACATTATGAAGCCAAAAATCGCCATTTGCATAATCCAAAGCCTTGGTACAATACTGGCGACCCCCAACGGCGTCAATCCAACCTCAGCCTATTCAAAGGGAAGCTTGGACCTGTTGGTGCTTCGAGAAATAAGAATTTGGATATCAAATAATGGCAGACTCTTACACTGTATATCTTCACCAACCTAACAGAAGTGCGACCGTACATCGAGTAAGTGCTCGGTACGTACATTGTTTCACAACTTCTAATAATTCTTGTTTCTTATTAATTCCCCTGAACTCATACAGTCGATACGTCGCCAAATTCTCGAATGGAGTGGTTATTGAAAGTGATTCCATCGCAGAGTATGAGCTTCTTGCCAATCAAGGAGACGGCAATCCTGGTTTCATCTCTTGGTTCAAACGAACGGTAACTATCATTCATATATAGGGTTTCATTTGTTGGTTCGACCTATTTTTCACTAATATAACAATCCTTTCCTATAAAACTTTCATACCGAATTGAGACAAGTCGCTAATGGTTTTGACAATAAGGTCCGTGTATTTGAGAAATACGACATCAACGGGTATCGCTTTCATACCGTTGATAAAGAGCGAAAAATGGCCGATCAAAAAAGTACAAATTCGGGTGTCTCTGCTGTCGGCGACGGAGGTATTGAGTATTATGGAAGAGTTGAAGCAATATACGGACTTCTATTCTATGGTGAAAATCCTCCCAACGTCGTTGTCTTCAAATGTCATTGGTTTCTCCCGTCGAGGACTAGACGAACTCATGAACATGTTGCCAGATTGCACAGCTGGGCGCCACGTGTCCTCTTTGCCAACTGCAAGCAGACGGCAAAGGCCTTTGCCGTCTGCTTGCTGACGGCAAAGAGGCTATATAGCCTCTGTTTTATCTGTTTTCTTTCAAATCCCTGCATTTTGACAAATATATATATATATATATATATATAATCTCCAACAACATTATATAGTATCCAACAAACAGTATATAGTAACCAACAACAATATATAGTCTCCAACAAGGTTTTCATACAAGATTCACATGTGAACAAGGTTCCAACAAGCATTTCATAGTTTCACATATATACATGGCACATACATAGCACATAGTGACCAAAACAGTTTATGAAACTAAACTACAAGTCCAAATGCAGCACTCCATCATAGCATGACTCCCTTGAAGCAAATCTGCAAAATGAAGCTAAAAAAGTTATAAGAAGAATAAGGAGAAGAACAAGAAGAAGAAGGAGAAGAGAAGAAGAAGAATCTAGAAGAAGAAGAAGAAGAAAAAAAGATCCTCTCCTTCTTCTATTTTCTTCTTCTTTTGAGCAGACAAAGCTAACATAAGCAATGGTGATCAAATTAAGCTAGAGTTAGCATATTTTCAGGAAATTGAGCTAAATTTAGCATTTTTGAGCAACTAAGCAAACTTTAGCAATTGTTGAGCCAATTTAAGCTAGCTTTAGCATTTTTGACCCAATTAAGCTAGATTTAGCATTTTGTGAGCAAACTAAGTTGACTATGTAAGTTTTTGAACTAACTAAGCTAGTTATGTCTTTTATGTGCAAAATATGCAAAGTATGGCATTTTTTGATTAAATATAGGATTTTAGAAGCTAAATATGCATTTTCAAACTAACTAAGCATTTTAAAACTTACCGGAGTGTAGCCCTCAAGGCTGAGGTGGCTGAGAAGCATCCGTCGGGTTGCCCGATGTTGACGGTGGAGAAGGGTCATGGGACGCAGCCCGAGAGTTATGCTGCACAAAAATATCAACTAGAGGTTAGCACGACGCCACTCAATATGGTATTGATGATCATCGAAAGATACTCACCGTCCCCACTGGAGAAATGATCGGCATCGGTGGAGCGGCCTGACCAGTCTTCTCGCACATAGTCTGCACATTTGTTATTCATGAGTCAATCATATTAGGCCACTCATGACGCATTCTTTGGGTGAATAGAACAAGTGACTTACCACGAAGAGCTCATACAAGGCCCGGTTCGATGCATCGTGTCGTGCCGCGGCCTCCTCGAGAGCCTTCGCCGTCCTCTCCTCCGCCAGCCGCTCTCTCTCCGCTGCCTTCTCCTCTGCCAACCGCTCCTTCTCCTCCAGTAGCCGCTGGGTGTTCTGTCGCTCTTTCTCAAGAGCTTCCTGCAACCCCACTCCTCTAGTTAGCATTGTAATATTCGATGAGAGAAAACAAGAATGCAAGAGTCCTTATGGATAACCTGGATAGCGAGGTCGACTGGCCGCGGACGAGTCCTGATAGCAGGAGAAGAGCTCGTTTGGCGCGCCTTGATCTCAGGAAGAGTCTTATCGCACCTGATCAACTTATCTCCAATGGCCATGGCGCCATGGCGCCTTCCGCCACCAGAGATCATCACCAGCTCCGGCTCAATAGGCTTCCCAAGCGGGTTATAATCCTCCCCGTGCTTCTCCTTCGCCACCTCAGTATAAGCCTTGAGCTTACTGTAGGCGACAATGTTGGTGAAAGTCGAAGGACTGGCGAGATCAGACTCTGAGAGCGCCTTTGCCTTCTTGTACGACGCTGTATGGGCCATGCCATACATGTCGAACACCTGAGGCACCTCCGTTTTATGCTCCGCCTAAAAGACAAAGCAAAGCACGATATTAGTAAGTTGTGGGTGCCAAAAAGACAAAGAAAAGTAGAATTTGCATGAAAATTGAAGCAAAGCACATACCCATTTATTCCCGTAACCAGCTAAGTTGCGGCTTCCTTGATGGTGTGGCACACCAACCATTTGGGCGCGGCGCTCCTTGGCATTGTTGTGGATGGCCAACCAGGCATCTGAGCACCAGTGGTCCACAATGGCCTCCTAACAATCCATCTTGTCCGCACACCATCTCGGTGGCGCCTAAGTTAGTAAACAAGGCAACGACAAGCCTGATCCAACGGCTCACAAGCCTGATCCAACGACTCAGAAGCGCTCGAAAAAAACATGCAATCCGTGTGCTTCTTCCTGATTGGTTGGATCCAACGGCTCAGAAGCCTGATCCAACGACTCACAAGCGCTTGAAAGAAACACGCGATCCGTGTGCTTCTTCCTGATTGGTTGGATTCAAAATCGTGTACGGTTAAAAGCGCGTGGAAGAGGACTCCACGCAACGCCAGTCGCCACTAGTTCTTTTCTCGTGCACTGTTTCCCCTTCCGCGCCACCGCCACCATGCCGCCCCTCCGCCGCCCACCAAGCTACCACGGCGTCCGCGAGCGCTCGGACGGCACATTCATGGCGGTGATCACTTGCGCCAACAACGAGCGTGTGTGTCTCGGCAGGTTCTGGCATGCATATTTAGCCGCCCGCGCGTATGACGTTGCGGCATGGAGGCTCGGCCGCCCGCGCGCGGAGAGGAATAACCACCACTGTCGCAGCTTGGAAGAGGCGGAGGACATGGCAGATCCGCCGCTCCTCCTCACTGAAGAGGACCACCGCCTCCATCGTCGACGAGCGGTGCTCGACCTCACCTCGGAGAAGGACTAGCGTGCCGTGCAGGATTGGTACGCGAGCCATCCCCGTGAAGCCTCGGAGGAGGTGGAACACTGGACGAGGCTGGTGGTTGAGAGCGCGGAGCGGCGACAGGAGCGTCATGAATGGCGGGAGGAGCGGCGGGCGGCCAAGGCGATGGAGGAGTAGGAACTGGCGAGATGCGCCGCCAACTGGCCCCTCGGTGACCCCCGCTGGATAGCGCTGGAGGATGACATCATCTCCGTCACCAAAGACGATTTCTCCGACGACGAGGAGGAGTAGTTTTTTTATGTTCTAGGTTTGAGATGTTAAGTTGTTGAATGTTTTAAGTTTGCCGCGTCGCCGCCACCATTTGCTCTTTTTCATGCATTTAATGATTTACTTTGAGCTAAATGACCCTGAAATTGGACTAATGCTTGTGGGCGTGCCTTTAGTATCGGGTCGAGCAACAAACCGGGACTAATGCTTGTGGGCCAGGAGCGAGGTGCATTGGTCCCGGTTCTTGGCTGGAACCGGGACATATGCCCCCAGAAGAACCGGGACCAATGCCGCACGAGACCCGGTCGGCCCCCTGGGCGCACGAACCGGGACGTATTCCCCTGTCGTCGATATGTGACGACAGATGCCATAGGGATGGCTAAAGTGAGGGGAAGACGCGAGGAAGAAGATGTCGATGGTGCCGGAATCGGGTTGGGCACAAACACGGTGGAGGACACCACGATGTACCCAGGTTCGGGGCTCTCCGGAGAGATAACACCCCTACTCCTGCTTGTCTCTTCTATATCAATGAACTGGGCTAAAATAACTGCTTCTCTATCTTCTCAGGGGAAGGTGAGCGCCGCCGTGAGCAAGGCTCTCTCCTGCTTCCCTGAGGAGTAACTACCAGCAGTGAATGAACTGATGAGAATGTGAGTAATGGTGCTAATGAGCCGATCGTGCCCCACGCAGGAGGGGTACCCCGGGCTCTTATAGCGTGAGCCCGGGGTAAATCGGTAACTTCACTGCCGATTGGGCCCAGCCGTCATCCTCTAATCGGCTGGGTCCCACCGACTGCTCTTCTCCGGCTGATCCGGACCCTACGAGCGGCGGCCCATGCTGTAGACTTGTAGGTCATGATGATGAACAGTGGCGCTAGGAGGTGCGGTCTTGTCGTCCTGTTCGCGGAATCGGCAGAGAGGTCGACACCGTATCTCTGCCAGATCTTCGATGTGACGTGGCTTCTCTGCCACCCCGATCTCTCGGGATTGCGCATTTATGACCCCGTACTTGGACCTCCGACTGGTCTCGGGGTCAACTTCTCCAGAGGCGGTAGGTTGTACCGACTGCGCCTGGGCCGACTGGTGGCCCTTGGCAGGGTCGATTGCTCTAGGAAATCGGCCGTGCTAACGTCCACCTCGGCCCAGCTGCGGGCCAATCGGATGATGGTCTTGATGACAATAGGGTGGATCGGTTGCGCCTGGGCCATCTGCTGGCATTCGGTACGGTTGCCTAGCTCGGTCGAGCTGCAGCCCAATCGGTCCATCCTTTTCTTGAAAGGTTGCTTCCGCTTGGGTGAGCCCATCTGGGTACCAATCTCCCGACAGTAGGCCCTAAAGCTGTAAAGGTCCCACGGTCATTTGACCGCGGGGCCTTTGCAGTTTTCAATCTTTTTTCAATATCTTCCGAATGCTATGGCCTCATCAAATGCGTCATTCCGAGTTCGTCGGCCGACTCGGAGCTCACACTCGGCTGGCCAAGATTTCGTCCGATCTGTTTTGAATCATCTTTGATTTCTGCCTTCACTTTTTGAGAATAGTATCCCTCGCCGATTGCCTTCCAACGGTTACTTCCGATTTCTTCGGGATGGAATCAATGGATCGTGGCCCACGAACCACGTGCGACATGACATAACTGCAGGCCTCGACCCCCACGTCGCACGCCTCGCTTCCCACGCTGGGATCTCTTGCGCCGGCTTGCCGGTTGGTCTTCCTGTGTGCTAGGCCACACCGGGCCACACAGCCGCAACCGAATCCCACTCCCCTCCCCCGCCGCCCTTATAAGCCACAGGGGAGGGCCTGTGCCCCTTCCTTCTCCCATACGTCGTCTTCCTCCTCCATCTCCTGCTGCTCGCGCGCGCCATTGCCGCTCCACCTGAAGCTCTCCATCGCGCTCGTCTCTCCGCCTCCGCGCACGGGATCCGCTCCGGCCGTGCGCTCGCGTTCTGCTCCGCCGCCGCGGTATTTTCTCGCCACTAGCATCTCGTCCCTCTTCTCGCTCCGCCCGCGAGCTCCATGGCTCCCTGGCGGGACACCTCTCAGGCCAGCCGCGGGTGCTGGAAGGGGGCCAAAGTCACCGCGGGCGATATCCAAGCTCTGGTTCACGCCCGCAAGATGCCGGCTGAGGTCCAGTGGCGCATCCCCGGCGCCGAGATCGTGCCCACCGCACGCGCTAGCGAGAGGGTCGTCTTCCTCGCTCACTTTGAGCGTGGATTCGGACTCCCTGCCAGCACCTTCTTCCGCAACTTCCTCGACTTCCACCGACTGCAACCACATCACCTCGCGGCGAACTTCATCATGATCCTCTCCGGCTTCGTCACGCTGTGTGAGGGATATCTCGGCTGCCGCCCAAGCGTTGCTCTTTGGAAGCAGTTCTTCAACCTCCGAGCTCACAATGCTCGGACGGGAGCAGTGGTGCCGTCTGCTACGGAAGGTGGAGAGCCAACCTATCCGACCGATATGACCGATTGCGGTAGTTGCCTTGTCGCAGCCGGCAAACCGAGGTACAAGAGTCCCGAGATCGTCCAGTCCTGCAAGAACTGGCAGACCACCTTCTTTTACGTCAAGTCACCCGATCAAGGCCCCGACCTCCTGAATCTGCCCGAGTTCTCCCTCACCCGGCCGACTTAAAAACATCAATGGTCGTTGAAATATGGCGTCGGAGATCTTGACGTGGATGCTCAAGTTGCCCGAGTTGCTCAGCTGGATCAAGAAGGGCTCCTATCAACTGATCTTGTTGCTACTTAGCTTCAAGCCCGAGTGCTTCCTCTGCAACGCCGAGTGCACCGCATGTGCGACATGTCGGGGCCCCGAGATCCCACTCGGCTTTGCACGTGGCGGGTGAAGCTCGAGGACCTTTGCTCCAGGGTGAAGGCTATCACATCCAGCGCCTTGCCTGATCCTTTCCGCTTCGGCCTCGAGTACCTACACCGCCGACAGAAACCATCCGTGGTATGTCCTGATTTACCCCTTCTTCGATTGCTTTTGCCCCGTACCCGATTTCTCTGACGATTTTCTTCTTTTGCTTAGTATTTCCTTCAATCCGATGTGATGGAAGATGGCCAAGTGGCTGGCATGTACGCTCCCGACCGCGAGGAAGATGACCCCGCGGACTTCGAGTACAACGGCGAGGCTCCTTCTGAATCCGATGATGAGGATGCCGACAACGGAGAATCCTCCAGGGAATCCTCCGACTTCGAAGATCTCGCTGACGATGCTGACGTCGAGGTCGCCGACCCCAAGAACGCCGACACCCGAACTGCGGCTCAAGGGGGTATGCCTGACCCTTCCCTTGAGAAATTTCTGGCCGAATGGAGCGATGACGATAGTGTCTCAAAGGTCGATAATTCTGATGCAGCTCCTCGAGCCAAGCCACCGAAGGTGCCGACTAGACGCGCCTCGGCGACTAGCTCCTCTTCTGGTGCTGCTTCCAGCAAGGCCGCAAAAGCGACGCCGGCTTCCTCCAAGGGCAAACAACCCCAAGCCACGGCCACTCGGGTGCCGATTGGCCAGGCGCCTCTGATTGTCGCCCCCCTGAGATGTCGGATGCCCACGGGCGCGCCGAGAACAGTCGGGTATGCCCTTGTCTTCATGCCTTGAACTTCATTGTTTTCCCTTGTACTGATTTGCCTCTTTTTCTTCTTTCAGGGAGCCGATTGGCCTTGATGATATCGACGCCGACATTCCTGCCCATGTCGGCGCAGTCATCTCCCCTGCTGCATCTGCTGCTACAACTAAAAAACGGCCTCCCGCTCCACATCGATCTTCCAAGGACGCCGAGCGCGCCGCCAAGAAAGCCCGCCTCGTGGAAGCCAAGACCACCACTACTTCCGCCACTGCCTCCAAGACCTCCAAAGAAACAGCTGACCCGGGAGTTACTGGTGGCGAAGGAGCGCAATCGACCAATCCGATTGCTCCGTCTCCGCCACAACGCTCCGACCCATTCTCTGCCCCCGTCCTCTCTACCACCTTGCCCGTCCTGACGACCACTTCGCCGATCATAGAGACGAATCCACCAACCGCAGCAACCACCTCATTGATCACGATGACCACCTCGCCTATCATGACAACCACTCCGCCGATTGTGGCAACTACCTCGACCTCATCTCGCCCGATTGCGCCACGGCCACGACCAAGTGCCTCCGACCTTTTGGCGACGTCGGCGCCATCACTCTCTACCGTCATCACCTCTGCTGCCGCGACGCAAGCTTTATCATCCCAGCCGACCTCTTCCGCGTCGGAGATTCTGATGCGCTCGGTAGACCAGTTCCGGGCCGAGTATTCTCCACTTGCCATATTGGCACCGAGCCTGATGCTCCACATCGCACTCAAGACCCTCTGACGACAGCCTTTAGTCGAGTAAACGACTTCGCCGCCGCCCTTGCTCGGGACCTCTAACAGCTCGACCGCCATCATGTGGTAAGCTCTTGAATTTTCCTTTATGATTTTCCTTCAACTGGGAGACTTTTCTTCCGGTGGGTGCGCACAAGCGCACCCACTGGGTGTAGTCCCCGAGATTCAGGCCGATTTCTTGCAATCGGTTTGGATCTTTTATGCCCTTTGCTTTCTCTCCCGCCTTCCTCCAATCGGGAGAATTTTCTTCCGGTGGGTGCACGCAAGCGCACCCACTGGGTGTAGTCCCCGAGATTCGGGCCGATTGCTTGCAATCGGTTCGGATCTTTTATGCCCTTTGCTCTCTCTCCTGCCTTCCTCCAATCGGGAGACTTTTCTTCCGGTGGGTGCGCGCAAGCGCACCCACTGGGTGTAGTCCCCGAGATTCAGGCCGATTGCTTGCAATCGAATCAGATCTTATTTTAGCTGCTGTATCTCTAAATTTCATCTTGCTGTTCTTCTCAGGCTGTTATGGAAGAAAAACGCGAGATCTTCGAAAAACTCCTCGACGCTTATACCGCCTGCCTCCGAACTCTCGCCCGAGCCCAGCTCGAGGTCAACAACCAATCGACCGAGATCAATAGGCTGAAAGGTAACTTCTGCATCATTTCTATCTTCCCTCCGATTTGACAATTTCTCTTGTAGTAATATCTTCATGTCTTCTTCTAGCTTCTGTTCCCATGGTAGATGACCTTCAGAGCCGTAACGCTGAACTGATTGCAGAACTTAACCAGCAAGGGCCAGCACTTGCCGAAGCCAAGGAAGAAACGACCCGACTGCAGGGGGTGGAAGCCGACTTGACTCGAACTATCAAAGGCCTCCACTCCGAGATGGCTGCCCTTGAAAAGAAACATCTAGCTGACATAGCTGCCGTGACCGCTGATGGTGACGGGATCCTTGCTGAACGAGATGCAGATGTTGCCGCCCGAGAAGCATTGCAAGCCGAGAGGGACAAAGCAATTGCTGCGCGGGACTCTATCCGAAAGGATCGTGATGATCATATCGCCAAATATGCAGAGCTGGAGAAACGCAACTATGAAGACACCACAAAAATGCGCCGCCGGGCCAAGGGCCTCTGCGACACAATGAGCGAGATGGACGCCCTTCTCAGTGGTAAGTGCATCTTGCCTCCGAGTGCATTTCCGACTACATCCTTCTTTTGCACTATTACTCACTCTTTTCTTCATGATGCAGAGGCCTGGCCTGAATCTGAAGCAGCTGCTTATGCAGCCATAGCCAAATCTCGGGAGGAGACCATCACGGCCGGGGGGTCCTGCCAGCTTGATGACGACGTCTGGACTCGGCATGAGTATTTAATTGGAACAGCAGCTCGCATTCCCGTCATCAAGGGGATTGCCTTGTCCTTCAAATTTGGCATTCTGAAGATTGCTGAGTTGCTGTGGTCGTCGACCGAGCTCAAGATTGGACTTCAAAGGACGAAGCATGCTGCCAGCTCCTCTGCCGAGATCCCCACGTCGGCTCCCTTGGACGAAGAAGACTCTGACAAGGGAGATGCTCCGAATGCTACCACCGAGCAGACCCGGATTCTTCTGAAGGCCATTCCTCGTCGGATCGACGTCTTGCTTAACTCTGCTGGTCGGACTGGCGCTGAGACTGCTCTTCAAACTGTGTTGAGCTGGTACCCGTAAGTGAAACTTTCCAAACTCTACAGCCTCAGAGAGAACGCCGCCGACGTGCTTGAGAAGACCTATGCTGAAGTGAACCGGCTCGCCAGCGCTATGGTGAACTGGTTTTATCCTTATGATTATACCCCATATCTCGACGAGGGAGGGAACCCGCTGGCTGCAACTTCTATCTCTGGCTTGGCCGAAGAGCTTTCTGACAGCGGTTCGTCCCATACCTCTCCGAGGTCCAAGCGTGCTAGGGCCACGTCTTCTGATGCACAGTGGGAGCCAGATGCTGCTGCCGCGCACGCTGATCTGGCTGCTCCGACTGCCAGCTCTGCGCCCTCGACTGCCCCGACTTCCTGAGCCGAGCCGCCAATGACGTCACCTACTTTAGCTTGCCGACCTTGGATCAGCCTTATCTTGTTTTTTCTTTCCGACTATTTGCTTGTAAGACATGATTTTAATTCTTCCGACACCCACTGGGTGTGACTTTGATGTAATGAACTCATTCGGCCTGCTATCTCTTATGCAATCCGATTGCTCATTTCCAGTTTTTACTTGTGTGATCGACTTTGCGTCTTTGTCGGTTTCCTTTATCGGTCCGCACTTGGGGGTGTCTACCTTGTCTGTATTGCTGCCGACATGCGGTCTGCAATCGGATCAAAGGTAGATTTCCAGCCAAGGTTCGATAAGCTTTTCATATTTACACGACAAGGTTTAATGCAAAGGATTCTGCGACGTTAGGAGCCGATTGCCCACTACCGAGCTCGATGCCTTGGTTCGCGGCGCAATCGGTAACTTGATTTATCGACTATGCCCTTTGCAGAGAGTTTCGAGTTGTTTCTCGGGAACTTGTACCGCTGACTGCCCCAACCGCTGCCCTTCTCAATGCCACAAAAACTTTTGTGATTTGCCCCTGAGTTAGGTGCTAAGTTGAGTGCTAGCCTGCAGTCCCCGTTCCTCGATGGCCTATTCGTCTGACCTCGTGGTCGGTCAGTCCCCGAGTGCGTTATGCATGTCTCGGGTATGACTAAGCGTTGCCGACTTGGGATAGCTTTTTCGAATGAAATTATGCAAAGCTAATCGAATGCTCTTTTTCAGAGGCATGACAGCTTTACTGATCGTTTTCCAAATGGCGTACATAAATTTCTGCCGCTCAACTATAGAACGGACATAACAGCTCAGCGTTCCACGTCCGCTCCATTTCTACTCCTGATGTGTCCTTGTGCCGAGTACCCTTGGTGCAGTCGATCAAATAATATGAGTTGTTCTTGAGTGCCCGGCTGATGACGAATGGTCCTTCCCAGGGTGAGGATAGATTGTGCTGCCCGTCTGACTTCTGAATTCGGCGTAGAACCATGTCGCCCTCTCGGAAGGCGAGAGGACGAATCTTCTTGCTGTGGTAGTGCCGCAACTTCTGCTGATAGACTGCCGATCTGGACAAGGCCAGCAAACAGGCTTCTTCCTTGAGGTCGACGCCGTCCTCTCATGCTAACCTGTCTTCTTCTTCGGTGTACAAGGCATGCCGAGGCGAATCAAACTCTATGTCGGATGGGACGATTGCTTCTGAACCATACACCAGGAAGAAAGGAGTGAATCCAGTCGACCTGTTTGGTGTGGTCCTTAAACTGAACAATGCTGCGGGGAGTTCTTCAATCCATGCTACGGGTGCCCTCTCAAGTGGTTCCACCAATCGGGGTCTGATACCCGAGAGGATGAGGCCATTTTCTCTTTCTACTTGACCATTCGACTGTGGATGCGCCACAGATGCAAGATCAAGCCGAATGCCCTGCTGAGATGCATATCGAGCCAGTGCACCCTTTGCAAAATTTGTGCCGTTGTCGTTGATGCTGCTGTGAGGTACACCATATCTGCACACGATATCGGCCACGAATTGGACCGCAGTCGGGCCATCAAGCTTCTTGATCGGGCGAGCTTCAATCCATTTGGTAAACTTGTCCACTGCAACCAGGAGATGTGTCATGCCACTCCGTGCCCTCTTGAATGGACCAACCATATCAACACCCCATACTGCAAATGGCCATGCTATTGGGATTGTCTTCAATGCTGATGCTGGCTGATGACTTCTTGCCTTAAACCGCTGGCAACCCTTGCAATATTTCACCAAATTCTCAGCTGCTGCAAGCGCAGTCGGCCAGTAGAAACCATGTCGGAAAGCTTTGCTGGCGATGGCTTTTGCAGATGCGTGATGACCGCATTCACCCTCATGAATGTCTCTGAGCAATTCCAAGCCCCTGTCCTCTTCTACACATCTCTGAAAGACACCAGTCGCACTTTTGCGCACTAGCTCGTTGTTGATTATCGTGTATGCCCAAGATCTGCGGCTGATTTGCCCTGACTCTGCTTCGTCTTCTGGGAGGACTCCGTCTGCTAGGAAATCTCTAATCGGCTGTGCCCATGATGGCGCACTGACAACTACCATTACTGCTGCATGCTGGGGTGGGACTTCTTCTTGGATCTCGATTCCTTGGCCACTGGCCTCTTGGATCTCGGCCTCTTGAACTTTTTTCGTCTCGACTTCTTCCTCTGAACTGCCGATTGCGGCGTCTGGCACGCATTCGGCAGCCCCTGGTGGCGACTGCTCGTCTGAAGCTGGAACTTTTTCACTACAACCGGCGATTTATGTCATCATTGGTTCTTCTGAGGCTATGCCACCTGGCATTGCCTCTGCTTGCTTTCCTTTGGCCTTGCTCTCCTTACCGCGCTCGGCAGCCCCTGACTTGCAATCGGCAGCCCCTGGTTTGCAATCGGCGGCCCCTTGTGGTGTCGGATCTGCTGTTGCTGAAGCACCCTGGACGCTGGACTGCTTCTTCAGGGTTGGAATTTTTGCCGGTTGAGCTTCTTTTGCCTTCTTCAACGCTTCAAGGTCGGTCTCCGAGATGAAGATGGACTCAGACTCTGGGGATGGCGTGATGGATGGCTTCTTGATGTGCTCAAGCGACACACCTGGTGGGATAGCTTGCCTCGTTGAGCCGAGCTTGGACAGCGCATCTGCTGCTTCGTTGTTTGCTCTCGGCACATGGTGGAACTCGCATCCCTCAAAGTACCCACTGATCTGCTGCACCAGGAAACGATAGCTTGACATATTCGCATCCTTTGCATCCCAGGTGCCTGTGCATTGATGTACTACTAGGTCGGAGTCACCAAAGCACTCAATATTCCGAATGCCGATTTCCTTGGCAAGCTTGATACCATGCACAAGGGCTTCGTACTCGGCGACGTTGTTTGATGCTGCAAAGTGAATCTGGAGCACATATTGCAAATGATCTCCTCTTGGTGAAGTAAGTACTACGCCAGACCCTAGGCCGCTCTTCATCTTGGAGCCGTCAAAGTGCATTCGCCAGAAATCCGATCCTGGGAGCTGCGGCATATATTGAGTTTCAGCCCAGTCCACCAGGAAATCGGCCAATGCTTGCGACTTGATTGCAGGTCTCGGCTCATACTGGATGCCATGGTTGGCGATCTCGATTGCCCACTTCGCCACTCTTCCGGTTGCATCTCTGCTTCCTATGATGTCGGCCAATGGAGCCGAACTGACGACGGTGACCAAGTGGGCTTGAAAATATGGCTTCAGTCTCTTGGCTGCCATGTGTACTCCATAGCACATCTTCTGGTAGTGAGGGTAGTTCTGCTTGGACGCCGAGAGCACTTCACTAATGTAATATACAGGTCGTTGAATCTGCTGTGCCTTGTTCTTCTCGGGCCGCTCCACCACCATAACTGCACTGATCACCCGATTGGTTGCCGCAATGTACAACATCATTGGCTCCTTCTCAATCGGGGCAGCCAGAATCGACGAGGTGGAGAGCATGCGCTTGAGCTCTCGGTGCTTCGCTTGCTTGGGGGGTCCAGGTGAACTTCTCCGTCTTCTTCATAAGTTGGTTCAACGGGATTGCTTTTTCACCTAGCCAACTGAGGAATCGGCTGAGTGATGCGAGGCAACCGGTGAACTTCTGTACTTGCTTCAGGTTCTTGGGTTGTTCATGCGCTCTAGCGCGGCTATCTTCTCGGGATTGCATTCGATTCCTCTCTCGGAAACGAGAAACCCCAAGAGATTGCCGGCCTGGACTCCAAAAACACATTTCTCCGGATTGAGCTTGATCTGATAAGTTCTCAAATTTGCAAATGTCTCTCTGAGGTCGTCTAGAAGTGTGATTCCCTTTGCCGACTTCACCACCAAATCGTCCACGTAAACGTGGAGATTTCTGCCGAGTTGGGAGTGTGTACACCTCTGAATTGTACGCTGATAAGTGGCACCTCCGTTTTTCAAACCAAAAGGCATGGTGATATAACAATAAGCCCCGAAAGGGGTTATAAATGCGGTTTTTATTTGATCTTCCACAACAAGTTTAATCTGGTGATAGCCAGCTGTGGCATCCAGAAAAGACAAAAGCTCGCAGCCGGCCGTAGAATCAATCACTTGATCGATGCGGGGCAGAGCAAACGGATCCTTTGGGCACGCCTTGTTCAAGCATGTGTAGTCGATACACATGCGCCAGGTCTTGTTCTTCTTCATGACGAGAACTGGGTTCGCCAGCCACTCTGGGTAAAACACTTCCATGATGAAACCTGCAGCTTGCAGCTTCGCAATCTCTTCGCCGATTGCCCTTCTCTTGTCTTCAGAAAAAACGTCTCAGGGGTTGCTTGAACGGCTTCGAGCCTGGCCGAATGTGCATCTTGTGCTCGGCGAGTTCTCTCGGCACACCAGGCATGTCTTGTGGAGACCATGCGAAGATGTCCCGATTCTCACGGAGAAACTCGACGAGCTCGCTTTCCTATTTGTCGCTAAGTCCAACTCCGACTACAACGAACTTGGTTGAGTTGGAGGGATCTAGAGCGATCTTCTTGCTGTCCTTGGCCGACTGAAAAGCCGACTCCTCATCTGCTCTCTTGGCTGGGCCGACTAGGAGTGGATTCTTGTTCTGCGCCTGCGCCATCGCAATTACCTTGCCGAGCTGACGCTTCTCCGTTTCTACCACCTGAGAATCAGCCAAACTGCTGCCAGCCGACGTGCACTCGAGGGATTTCCTGAAGTCCCTGGTGACGGTGATGACGCCGTTTGGTCCTGGGATCTTCATCTTGAGGTAAGTCTGCTGTGCGTTGATCATGAACTTGGCAAATGCGGGCAATCCCAACAGAGCATGATAAGGACTGCTGAGGTCGGCGACTTCGAACCAAATCGGCTCCCTCCTGAAGTTTTCTTCTGTGCCAAATATAACATCCAGCCGAATGCGACCCATGGGGGTGCAAGGCAACCCAGGGACAGTCCCGTGGAAAGTCGTCCGACTGCGCTCCAGGTCCTTCTCTGTGAGACCTAGCTTGATCAATGTGTCCCTGTACAGAATGTTGATTGTACTTCCTCCATCGACGAGCACTTGGGAGAACTTGCATGAGAACCTTGGTCCTGCGAACAGAGCATCAACCACAAGAGGATAATTGCCCGGATTCGGCAAGATGGTGGGATGATCTGCTCTGTCCCAGGATATAGGACACTCGGACCAATGCATGAACTGAGGAATCGGCGGCATAGTGGCATTGACCTCCTGAGCTCGGGCTCTCCGACTGCCCTTGTCCATGGACTCACTGGTGAAAATCATGTAGGCGGCGTCTTGCCGCGGGAACTGGTTCTTCTGCTGAGGCGGTACTTTGTTCTAGGGTGGTGGAGGGGGTGGAGGTGGTAAAGCTTCTCCCTTCGCGATCCTTCTCACGAAATCGCACTGCCGAGTGGTGTGCGCAGATGGCCTGCCGGGCGTGCTGTGCAGCTTGCACGGTGCATCCAACACATCATCAAACGTGTACTTGGGCTTCATCTGCCCCGGGGGCCTCACATTTGGTCTCATCTTCCGACTGCCTCCTGCAGCCGCTGGATCTTCTTCGTTCTGGACAGCGGCCACCTGCCGACTGCCATACTGAGGATCAGGTTGCTCATCCTTGCGCTTGCCATTTTTCTACTGGTTGTTGTTGTTGTTGTTGTTGTTGCGGTTGTTCTCTCTCCTTTCCTTCCGACTGAGGCCTTGGTTCCCTGTGTCCGACTGCGGAGCCCCTGGTGACTGGATTACACCTCCAACTCCGAGATGGATAGGGCGCATCGCAGAATCGGACATAGCGAACGCATTTTCCACCTTCATGAGCTCGGCGAGCGACGTGAAGTCTTTTTGGAGCAACTTGTGCTTTAACATTGAGTCGGCCAGGTATCCATCTGTGAAGTACTGAATGGCCTGGATCTCATGGACTCCTTCACATGAGTTCTTCAGCTTGATCCACTGAGATAAATAATCTCGGAGGGGTTCATCCTTGCCCTGCACACAAAGAGCCAACTGCCTCGGGAGGTTCGGCCGCTCATACGTGCTTGTGAAGTTATGGATAAATGCACTTGTGAAATCTTCCCAGCAGTTTACACTGTCCTTGGGAAGGCTGTTTAACCATGTCCGAGCCAATCCCTGCAGCATCAGAGGTGCATAGCGGACTGCTACACGCCGATTGCCTCCTGCAATACGAACTGCGGTCAGGTAATCGGACAACCAATCTACTGGCTTCACAGAACCATTGTACTTGGGCGTGTCTCTTGGCAGCGTGAAGCCTTTGGGAAACTTCTTGGTCCGAATACGATGACCGAAACACGACGGGCCAGCCTCTCCTTCTTCATCTTCTTGAGCCTCCTTCCCCAGGAGCTCAATGCGATGCCTTGCATCATTTTGACCGATTTGGTGAGGGCCAAGCCGGGCGCTGATTGCTGGTCTTGGTGCCGACTGCTGAGGCATGTCGTTGCGCCTCTTGTTAACAGATGGCTCTTCGATTCTTCTGCTTGCTGCTGGGGGTGGCCGATTGCTTCTGACCCTACTCTCGTGCCGAGATGGAGCAGGCTGCTGTCTGTTCTGGCGCGATGAATTCGCTCGATGGCTAGCTCCCGGATTCGGCCTCACAGTTCCTCTTGAGGCTCCAGGTTCGGCATTTTGATTCTCCATTGCCACGAGCCTCTGCTCCTTTGCGGCTGCCAACAGCTCACGCATTCGGTGCGACTGCTCTCGCCATTCCTCTCCCTCCAGGTCTTCTAGCTCGAGTGCTATCTGCTCAGCTGCTCTCAGGTTTTTGTCCGGCGTGCTATATGCTGGCCTCTGGATGAACGCCGATTGCGCTGGCTGCTCCGGCTGTGCCGGCCTCCTTGGCCGCTCCGGCTGCTCAGCTCCCGACAACTTCTGGTTGACTTCCCTACCTCGGCTTCTCAAATCTTCCAAGACCGCGGGCTCAATCGGCCGGCGCGGTCCGTTTAGAGATTTTGCTACCAGTGTTTCAGCAGAGACTGTTAAGTTGAACTTCCGCCTAGAACTTCAAGCTACATCTATCAGCAACTTGAACAATGGACGGACCTTGAATTGCAAGTTTGGTGCCAATAGACTTCACTAAAAGTCTTAACCGGTACGTGGCTGCCAGTAGCCTACCCCGCGGGTGGAGCATATGCGTCATACTCCCTGGTCTCTTCATGAGTTTTCTAGAGATCACCCAAATCTCATAGACGGCGACGTTTAACAGTCAGACTCATATAGGTGTATTCTTTCAAGGTCGTTCTGTAGGATAGCACCTTTGCTATGAATAGCCAACAGAAACAGATTAAGGCATGTCGCCCACCTGCCTTACAGAATTTGAGAGTTATGCATCTCACATAGCGAGGGTTAAATAGAACTCTCATCAGTTAAACCACTAGCTTGTTTTTCCCAGATCCTAATTCACGGGATCTCCGATCACATAGGTTGATCGCGGGATGGCGTTCTCATATTTTTTTTGAGATTTCACTTTTTTGTGACCCATTATTGACGTTTATATGAGTTTTTTGGTTTTTTGATTTTTTGTGTGACTTTTTTATATTTTGATGTTTTTTACATCTTTTTGTTTCTCTTTTAAAAACAGTTTTTTTGAAAAAAATACATTCGTGCTTTTTCGTGGAGGCACAAATATATTTTCGTGAAAGATACACCACGTGCTTTAAAAAAATTGTACGTCTCGTACCTTTTGAAAGGTACGAACGTTCATCTCGTGGAAGCATAAATATGCTTTCGCGAAATGCACGCCGCGTAACACTAAAAAGAGAAAAAAATAGTGCACCCCGTACTTTTCGAAAAGGTATAAACGTGCTCATCGTGAAGGCATGAGTTTGCTTTCGCAAAAAGCACATATTAAAAAGGAAGAAAGGCACGCCGCAACCTAAAAAAAATGGCACGCCGTGTGCCTAAAACAGAAGCGCATCGTCCCGTGCCTTCATAAAAGCACGAACGTGCTTTTCATAAAGGCATGAGTATACTTTCATGAAAAGCACGTCGCGTGCCTCTAAAAATAAAAACGAAAACCTTTATACCGAAACAAGTGTGTACAAAATGCAACTTGTCAAGCGCAGAAGGAATGAACGCGTTCATTGGAAGGAGTGCTCGCTAATTAGTGATTTCACTATCAACCCGTTGAGAACTATGTCGGCAATCGGTTGCGGCTTAGATGATACTTTGCTACCCCTAAAAAAGATGATATTTTCCTAATTTATTTATGCGTTTTTCTACCAATTCTTGTTTTTGTTTTTATGCATCCCACCATTTTTGGTTCCACTCTTTTTGCATCCCACTAAATTTTTTCCTTCCTTTTTTCTTTTCTTTTCTTTTTGTCATTTTTTATTTTCGTCAATCCTTACCTGCTCCATTCTATAGAACCCACAATTTTAATGGTGTGGTAATTTTAGAGTTATGTTTTGGGTGTGGCTAGGTCTCAATCGACTGAGATTTAACCAAGTCTCAATCATGTCATATAACATGCAAGAAAGAAGAAGAAAATTAAAAAGAAAGTTTTGCAACGATCTTAATGTAAAATTTCACGGATATAACATCGACTGAGACTTAACTAAGTCTTAGTTGACTGAGACCTAGCAAGGCCGTTATGTTTTTCTTATTTTTTTGCTGTTTTTAAAGTCATATATGATAATTCCTCTTGTTCATTTACATCAATGATGACATTCAAAATTTTAAGAGGTATCGCTAGAATGAAGTACATGCACAAGGAAACTTTAGAGGTATTTTTTGATGAATTAGTTAGAAGTGAGATGCATCTACAAAAACTAAGTGAGGATGTTTGTTGATGTGAGGTACCTAGGATTTCGCATAGGGAAAAAGATGTACTCGTTGGTGATTCGGACGACAAACAAGTAGAGAGTTTTACCCAGGTTCAGACTCTCGGAGGATAATACCCTAATCCTACTTTGTTTGATCTTGTATTGATTGGTGGTAACAATGAAGTTCTCGATGAGATGCAATCTCGCTAGGGTTTGAAGGTTAAAGATGATGTCTATATAGTTATCCCCTTTTGGGAGAGCCCTTGTGTGACTTTATATAGGTAGCCAGATAAGGTTTACATGAGTCCTTATCTCGTGTTCCACCAAATTGGTTGCATCTTCTTGGGATTCGATGGGCCACCAGGTGGGCCTTCAACTGCGTGGCATCGGGTACGTGAATAGTGGGGTGCCCGGAGGTTATTCCCACATCATTTGTCGTGATAGGAACCCTTAGAAAATTGATAAGAGCTTTTTCGATTGCGAGAATGGTGGAAAATACTTTGCGAACTCAAATATATATGCAAACTTGAAAGTTTAGTATATATGTTGATTTAGAAATTTCTCGCACAACAATTTCAGAAGGATTATAGGACATCATTCATGTAATTTATATTTCAGATTTGATTTACTGATATGATATGTTTATCATTGAATTTTGGTTTTTTTATTATTATTTATGAATTTCAAAGGTACACCAAGGATGCATAATTTTTGTACAAAGAAATCTTCAATATGGATGATTCAAGATTTTATTTTGTCATATTCCTACTGTAAACTTCGGAAGACCGTTACCAATTGTTGTATCAACTCAAGCTCGAAGAACAAGTTCAAGCATTATGTTTCATCATCGGAGAGTGACTCAAGCTGTAGAAACATATCAAACTCAAAAAGCAAGACATCAGGTAAGAGTGCTGCATCATTGAAGCCCAACGATGATGCAAGAACAAAATTCAACTTGAAGATCAACAAATAAGGTAAAAGAACTGAATCATTGAAGTCCAGCAATGATGGTTACTCTTTAGGGAAAAGTTTATGCCAGGCAAATTAGTTCAGGTCACATTTGGCTGCAATCATCTTCAATCAACACTGCCATCCACCCTTCATCTCATTCAACTTCACACACTCCATCTCTACATATCGAAAGAGAGATCCAAAGCAATAAAAGAAGATGAAAAAAGTCTTAGGTGATTTCATGTTCACTTCTTGACTCTTGGACACACCTATGAACTCCTATTTCTTGAATCCATATTCGTCAAGATCATCTCTTTAATCTCAATACAATCCTTTCGAGAGAGTGTTCCTTTGGATTACTGAGAGAAGGTTTGTCTGATATCTTTCACGGAGTACTTATCAACTGATTTTTCTTTGCATATAACCCTTGGATGGTGAGGCTGTTGGGAAACGTAGTAGAAAACAAAAATTTTCGGCCTACGAATCAAGAACCCAAGATCATCCAAGAAGATTGCATACAAGGTTTTAGGTCATGGCTCACCAACCGATGTAGCGGAAGTAGAGTTGGAGAAGCTCGTGGACGTAGTGGAAGTAGATCTCGCAAGTTCTCCCACGAACAGTCCCTCGATCAATCCCACGAACAAGTCCCGCGATCTAGTCCCACGGACAAGTCCCATGAACAAGCTCCTCGAAGAAGGGTCGAAGGTACGACCCCTCCATTAGTATCCACACATCCCGTAGCAGCAATCCAGCAGCGCTCCACCGTCCAGAGATGAAAGCCACCGAGAAAACTAGAGGGAGAAAACCCTAACGGATTCCGATCTAGAACAGCGTCTAAACCGGGGTCTAATTGTGGAGCAACGGGGTTTAGAGGAGGGAGGGTGGCGCATAGGCCTTGGGGACAAGTTGTGCTGCGCCCCCCACCCCTCCCCCACTTTATATAGGTGGCCAAGAGGCCCTTGGGGCGCAATAAGGGGGATGGGGAGTCCAACTTGGACTCCCAAACCTCCCAAACCTTCCCACCGGAAACCTGCCATATTGGAGAGTTGGACTTTCCACCTGGAGGGGGATTCCTTCCCCTTGGTGCGCCCCCCACCCCTTGGCCGGCCAGGGCAGCCTAGGTGGCTTGCCCCCAAGGTTAGGGGCGCAGGGGAGTGGGTGGTACTGCCCGGAACCTTCTGGAACCTTCCATGACCTTCTAGAAGCTTCCAGGACCTTCCGGGACATACCGGGACCGTTTCGGGACATTCCGGACACTTCTGGAGCACTTCCAGGACCTTCCGAGACCGTTCTCGGACGTTCCGGAGCCATCCGGATAGTTTCCAAGACCATCCGAGTTACATTTTAAGCCACCGGATGACCGCGAAGGTTGTCGGGACGCCCAACGATTATCCGGAAACAATTCCGGTTGATCCAGGACTTCCCCAGTACCATTCTCATATGTTCCGGAACCACCTGGGACTACTCCAGAGTGATCCGGACATAACCTTAAATACCCAGAACTAATTCTGGTGCCCTTATGAACAATTCCATAAATCTCCGGAACTACTTCCGGTACCCATATGAACTATTCTGCTTTTCTTCCACTAAACCTTCTACCATACTAGTATTCTAACAGACTACTGCTCGTTAAGTGTGTGACCCAATAGGTTCGGTATAATGCGGACATGACTCAGAACATCTTCCGGACATAGGTCAACAGCCTTTTGTCAATAGCCAATAATCAACAGCGGAGCCATGGACACTCATGTTGACTCCCGCACATACACGAAGAAACTTCGAGTGAACCATTATGTTTAGTCATGTACCATTCCCTTTGCTTCGTGATATATGACAAAGTTAGAGGAGAGAAGTTTGGCACCCATGTGTAACAACTTCTTGAACACAAGCCACTCGTTATCCTCTTTGCTCGTTTGTCCATTTTCTCGTTATCGTATTCCGGTATCCCCGTGACTGAATCACAATGCGTCTGGCCAGACTATAATGGATACCGTCATACCGAGTGGGCCCAAAGTCAATATCTCTTCATCGTGAAGGAGCAAATCCCATTCTTGAACTATCACAGTCACTAGCCACACCATCTGACATACCCAGAACTTATTTTACTACTTCCCATTTACGGGAGGATTCATCTAAGAACCAAAGCATGTCTTCCTGTGTGAAGCAACTCGATACTCTCATGGTCTAAAGAATTACGTATATGATAACATTTCATGATATGACTTATAACGTAGTTACGATGTGATCTCTAAGTATATCATTCAATACTGGGGTCGGTTCAACATCATTGTTCTGCTAACAATATGTTCCCATTGCTACTGACATCCTTGTTACAAGAACAATGTCCATGATTAAGAAAACGTAATCATCAGTTAGCACATGAGCTGGTCTTAGAGGCTAAACCAGGAACTCTTGGTGTTTACATTTCCACACATGCAAATGAATTTTCTTCTGAATCTCACAGTCAGGGTCATTGCAATTATAGCACAGAAATATAAACATTAATTACGAACGTGGAAATATATATAATAACATTTTATTATTGCCTCTAGGGCATATTTCCAACAGTCTCCCACTTGCACTAGAGTCAATAATATTGTCAGTGCGTGAGCACTTTACACCTATGGCATACCGGTGTAATAAATGCCTCATTTGTGGTATAGACCTCATCTTCGGATCTGACGTTTCAGGCCCGTTTGTATCTTGCATATATTCGCGTTTTCACGCTATCATAAAATTCACTAATTTTATCAGTTTAGCTTTGTATATGTTTGAATCATTTGGTAGGACCTTGGTTCCTTAGAATAAGTCATGAAATCATTCATCAATGTTCCATGAGCTTCAAGCATCTAGGAAACCATACCATGTTCATAAATGAACTGATGATTCAAAATACCCTCCCTTGTTACTTCTTTAAGCAACAATATACTTAGCCTCTGTTATAGAATTCGCCACAGTATCTAATTTTAACACAGTTCCTTCATACTGTGCCACCCTTATGTGTGAAACACATAATCCCAATTAAAATCGAAAATCGATCGGAGTAAGTATGAAGACTGAATTGGTGTAACTGTTTACATCAAAATTCAGCTGGTGTAACTTGTTACAACGAGCTCTTCATTATCTCCATTTTCCGAGAAACATATCTTATCTATCATAAGTTTAACTTTTCACTGTTTGTCCAATGATCAACATATTGATCACTTTGGTATCTTGCTCATAACCTTTTGAAGCACTGGACATATCTGGTCGTTTTACATATTATGGTGTACATGATTAATCCAAACACACGGGTGAGTGGAATTCAATTCACGTGTTTTTGCTTATCTGTGTTCATCAACACCGATTTCTGCAAACAACTTTTCACCACGACTTCGGCAAGAACATGTTTCTTGGCATTTCATACTAAACTACTTTAGTCTCATGTCAATATGTAGTGTTGGCTTTAGCATGATCAGACACTTACTATCTTCATAGATCACTATGCTCAATACTAATGCTATATCAGCCCAAGTTCTTCAACTGAAAACTATTTCCAATGAAGTCCTTATTTGTGTCAAGAAATTTATATCATTTCTAATCAACAATATGTCATCTACATAAGGTTTTAGAAATATTATTCAGCTCCCACTTACTTTCTTGAATATTCAAGCATCTTCGTTATTCCTGATGAAAACAAACTCTTTTGGCAATTTCATCACAACAAAAATTCCAACTCCATTATGCTAGCTCCAGTCCATCACTGGATATCCAAGGCTTGCATCTATTTTAGCATCCTTTGAATCGACAAAACATTCCGGTCGTATCACGTATACGTC
The DNA here is from genome assembly GCA_950022295.1 of Bromus sterilis. NCBI lineage: Eukaryota > Viridiplantae > Streptophyta > Magnoliopsida > Poales > Poaceae > Bromus > Bromus sterilis. The sequence goes on from OX465596.1 coordinate 397,573,586, forward strand.
CTTTGTTATATTTCCATGTAGGAACTTTGTTTTGACGTTCATTCTACCATATCCTATAAATGAGATATGTAGTAATTGCTAGTATAACCCGAACTGACTAAAGCATTTCTACGGTCGACACTATTTCGCCGTAGTCAACCTTTGAACTTGCTAGAAAACAATTTTCCAACGAGTTGAGCTTTATGGATAAAACAATTTCATCCGAATCAATTATAGATCCATATATATATTCTTCAGACTTTTAGTCTTTCCGAGGGTCTACCAAGTTCAAAACTTGACTTACTTCCATGGATACTATCTCGGATTATTTGGCATTTAGCCAAATCCCGGAGTCAGGGCCCATCAACGCTTCTTTGTATATCACAGGTTTATCATTGTCGAACAACAATATCTCGTTTTACATATCATGAATGTTTGTACGTTTTTTGTCTAACCTGTGTGGTTCAGCTGCGCACTCCTCTGAAGATTCAACAATCTTTGACAAGTTGCACTGTCCTCCCACTCACTCTTTTGTAAGAAACTATTTTTCTTCAAAATACATTGTTCTTAACAGCAAACAGCTTTGCTTTTGTGTAGTGATAGAGGAATACCAAAACTTTTGGCATAACCTTAACAAAGTAGCACTTATCTGATTTGGGTTTTTGAGTATGTCAAACATATGCCTCATATACCCAAATTTTAAGAAAAGACAACATGGTTTTAACAGTCCATACCACATCTAATATGGTGTCATTTCAACAGATTTGATGGTGCTCTTTTCAGTGTAAAAGCTGTAGTCACTAACGCATAACTTTAATAAGTATAATGGCAAATTGATAAACGTCATATTTGATCTTACCGTGTCATACATGGATTGATTACATCTCTCGAACACTTTACTCATAGTGGTGTTCCGGGAGACACAAGTTATGACACTTCTTCACAACTCATCAGACGTTCGCTAAACTTGTAACTCAAATATTACTTTCTACAATCTAATTTGCAGAAGCTTTATTTTCTTGTTGCAATGAATTTCTATTTCACTCTAAAATTCCTTGAACATTTCAAAGATTTCAGACGTATGTCTCTATTGAACAGATATCCACATATCTACTTAGCCTCATGAGTGAAGATAGGGAATCCACTGCACACAACTACACTTATTGGACTACACACATCATCATGTATGATTACCAATGGTTTAGTTGCCCGTTCATGTATGGCCTATTAACGGTGTTTTAGTCACATTAATTCGAGACAAAGATTGCAAGCGTCAAGTGATTCATAATCATATGACTCAAAAGTCCATCACTTATGGAAATTCTTCATGCATGTTATGTCACTTGTGATAAACGGCAGTGCCACATCTATGTGGTATTTCTGTTAGTCTTGCGACGTTTAGCGTCAGTGTTATGAATGTTTAGTATTATTATCAAGATTCATAACATACACCCTATTCATAATGGAAGTATGGCCTTAACGTTATTCATAGCTTTGAACAACTCTCTTGCAACAAACATGATTCAAAATGATGTTTTGCAACAAGGCTAAAGTGTAGTAACAATTTACTCAACTCTAAAATGAATTGTGAAGATAATCATAGAGTCAACACACGGTATAGTAAACCTTTTACCGTGTTCCCGAGCGTGTCAAAACTCATCATTAGCTAGTCATAAAGGCCATAGTATTTCTTGCATCGAGTTGCAACAATATGCAATCGATGTGATATTCCGGTGATCAACAGTTTAATCACAATATACAGAATCCACAATTAACTGCTTAATCATGATTCCCAAGAATTACATCTCTTGACCAGGAATGAATTCATCTATAACTCCGTATGACTTTCATTTCTGAGCTGGTTAGTCCAGTCTTCTTTCGTTTTGCCTTTATACGTACCATAGTTCTATTTCCAATGTCACTCCTACTCACAGAAGATCACACATGATCAAGGGTGGCGCAGGCCATGGACTTTCCGGCGTGTAAGTCTTAGTAACACCCTATGGAACTTCCTTTCCCTTAATCCTCATCATCATATGATCATTGTTCTTCTGGATCCCACACTTATCAGTTTTGTTTAAGCATAATGAACATTTTCACTAACGCTTACAATCAGACATTGTACTAGATATCTTATATCCTACATCAATTGTCTTATCACTGAAAACAATTTTTCAGTTCCATGAATATAACATAACTATCCCAAACGTTTCAAAGTTCGGGTTTCATGGTGATTACGACAATACACTTAGCTGTGGTGGAATTCTAGCCTTTTGGATTATGTACATAAGTCACATCATCCATTGCATTAGCGGGAGAGCATCGAAAATTAGCGATAGGACATGGTCCTTCTCGGCACTATTGAGGATAGTCCTCACAATACGGTACCAATCGTAAAGTTTTTACCAGATAATACAGTTAATCAAAATCAATTGGGAAGGTGGTAACGCGAGCCATTATTCTACAACGATAATGCCAATACTAAGACTTTGTTCATAATTAAGTTGCACTTGTAATTAATCAATTTAATTACTAAGTGCGCTCCCACTCAGATCAATATCTCTCGTAATTGATGCTGGAGTGATTCAAGATCCAACCCAATCGTCCGCCATTGATGTGACATCACTGATGACTTAGACTGGACCGGTAGGCCAACTTGCCAATCACGCCAAAGGTGATTCTTGTTCATCTTTCGATGGGCGTGTTCCGATAGCAAACTTTTATCCAAACCGTCAAGACAACCAAGTGTAATTGCTGTGTGTTCTTTTAACACACCCGTCTTTTATGCGTCACACCGTGTGCACCCATGTGACATGACCTGCTCCGGTGTGAAACATAGTATAGACGGTGCTACAGTTGGAAGAACACTATCAACTTGATATTGTTTTGCGAGAGATCACCCTAATAAAATACGACTACCGCGCATCAAACAAGGGTGCATCAAAGGGATAAACATCACAGGCAGTTCATAAAATTATGTGATATAGTATAGCCCTTTGCTTCGTGAAGTCTTCATTGTCTTCACGTCGTCGTGGTTGAAGTCACCGTGTCCACCAACTTTGTCCTTGGCGCCGGGAACATCACCACGGCTTCCGGCATGTGCGTCGGGGTCCACCTCCGCATCGTGGATCATCACCTTGCATCTATCTATTGCTTTGCCTCGAGCTAATAAACAGTTCTGGCACGCAGGCCATAACTAAGTGACAATCATATGACTCTAGTCATCATGCCGTACCACGACACGCAGGTCGCGGATAAATATTACATCAGATAGCATCTCATACAAACACATTGCAAATCTTGAAGGCTATACCACATCACATGCATACTCTGCAAAAACGAGTTAGATCGCCATCTACACGGGTTGTTGCAACTTTTATTGTGGTTGTTAAGTAGGTTTACAAGGCAAACGAGAAACCCTAGATAAAACAAAACACGATACTTCTTTTGTTGCTAGTTTAACATACGGGGTGCGTGCAGCAACTAATGCCACAAGCCAAACTTCGTTAAACGCGTGACCCCCGTGTGGATTTGATTTCATAAAATCCAAGAGCCCCTCCATGTTAAATCTTCTATTGCGAGATTAAGATGAGATCCAAGGAGTTTGATGTAGACCATGATCAAGGCAACCAGCATACTGAAAGCAGCATAGAGGGATCGATGGAAAACTCAATCCTTGTAGCAAAACCTCAACTTGCCATCAAGCATAGATAAAATCACATGACAGGGAAGCAACAAGAAAATCAATGCCTCATATCACACATATGATCTAGACCTAAACATGCATCTAATCAAGGATCGCTCTGATACCACTGTTGGGAAACGTAGTAGAAAACAAAAATTTTCGGCCTACGAATCAAGAACCCAAGATCATCCAAGAAGATTGCATACAAGGTTTTAGGTCATGGCTCACCAACCGATGTAGCGGAAGTAGAGTTGGTGAAGCTCGTGGACGTAGTGGAAGTAGATCTCGCAAGTTCTCCCACGAACAGTCCCTCGATCAATCCCACGAACAAGTCCCACGATCTAGTCCCACGGACAAGTCCCATGAACAAGCTCCTCGAAGAAGGGTCGAAGGTACGACCCCTCCATTAGTATCCACACATCCCGTAGCAGCAATCCAGCAGCGCTCCGCCGTCCAGAGATGAACGCCACCGAGAAAACTAGAGGGAGAAAACTCTAACGGATTCCGATCTAGAACAGCGTCTAAACCGGGGTCTAATTGTGGAGCAACGGGGTTTAGAGGAGGGAGGGTGGCGCATAGGCCTTGGGGACAAGTTGTGCTGCGCCCCCCACGCCTCCCCCACTTTATATAGGTGGCCAAGAGGCCCTTGGGGCGCAATAAGGGGGGTGGGGAGTCCAACTTGGACTCCCAAACCTCCCAAACCTTCCCACCGGAAACCTGCCATATTGGAGAGTTGAACTTTCCACCTGGAGGGGGATTCCTTCCCCTTGGTGCGCCCCCCACCCCTTGGTCGGCCAGGGCAGCCTAGGTGGCTTGCCCCCAAGTCTAGGGGCGCAGGGGAGTGGGTGGTACTGCCCGGAACCTTCTGGAACCTTCCATGACCTTCTAGAAGCTTCCAGGACCTTCCGGGACATACCGGGACCGTTTCGGGACATTCCGGACACTTCTGGAGCACTTCCAGGACCTTCCGAGACCGTTCTCGGACGTTACGGAGCCATCCGGATAGTTTCCAAGACCATCCGAGTTACAGTTTAAGCCACCGGATGACCGCGAAGGTTGTCGGGACGCCCAGCGATTATCCGGAAACTATTCCGGTTGATCCAGGACTTCCCCAGTACCATTCTCATATGTTCCGGAACCACCTGGGACTACTCCAGAGTTATCCGGACATAACCTTAAATACCCAGAACTACTTCTGGTGCCCTTATGAACAATTCCATAAATCTCCGGAACTACTTCCGGTACCCGTATGAACTATTCTGCTTTGCTTCCACTAAACCTTCTACCATACTAGTATTCTAACAGACTACTGCTCGTTAAGTGTGTGACCCAATAGGTTCGGTATAATGCGGACATGACTCAGAACATCTTCCGGACATAGGTCAACAGCCTTTTGTCAATAGCCAATAATCAACAGCGGAGCCATGGACACTCATGTTGACTCCCGCACATACACGAAGAAACTTCGAGTGAACCATTATGTTTAGTCATGTACCATTCCCTTTGCTTCGTGATATATGACAAAGTTAGAGGAGAGAAGTTTGGCACCCATGTGTAACAACTTCTTGAACACAAGCCACTCGTTATCCTCTTTGCTCGTTTGTCCATTTTCTCGTTATCGTATTCCGGTATCCCCGTGACTGAATCACAATGCGTCTGGCCAGACTATAATGGATACCGTCATACCGAGTGGGCCCAAAGTCAATATCTCTTCATCGTGAAGGAGCAAATCCCATTCTTGAACTATCACAGTCACTAGCCACACCATCTGACATACCCAGAACTTATTTTACTACTTCCCATTTACGGGAGGATTCATCTAAGAACCAAAGCATGTCTTCCTGTGTGAAGCAACTCGATACTCTCATGGTCTAAAGAATTACGTATATGATAACATTTCATGATATGACTTATAACGTAGTTACGATGTGATCTCTAAGTATATCATTCAATACTGGGGTCGGTTCAACATCATTGTTCTGCTAACAATATGTTCCCATTGCTACTGACATCCTTGTTACAAGAACAATGTCCATGATTAAGAAAACGTAATCATCAGTTAGCACATGAGCTGGTCTTAGAGGCTAAACCAGGAACTCTTGGTGTTTACATTTCCACACATGCAAATGAATTTTCTTCTGAATCTCACAGTCAGGGTCATTGCAATTATAGCACAGAAATATAAACATTAATTACGAACGTGGAAATATATATAATAACATTTTATTATTGCCTCTAGGGCATATTTCCAACAGTCTCCCACTTGCACTAGAGTCAATAATATTGTCAGTGCGTGAGCACTTTACACCTATGGCATACCGGTGTAATAAATGCCTCATTTGTGGTATAGACCTCATCTTCGGATCTGACGTTTCAGGCCCGTTTGTATCTTGCATATATTCACGTTTTCACGCTATCATAAAATTCACTAATTTTATCAGTTTAGCTTTGTATATGTTTGAATCATTTGGTAGGACCTTGGTTCCTTAGAATAAGTCATGAAATCATTCATCAATGTTCCATGAGCTTCAAGCATCTAGGAAACCATACCATGTTCATAAATGAACTGATGATTCAAAATACCCTCCCTTGTTACTTCTTTAAGCAACAATATACTTAGCCTCTGTTATAGAATTCGCCACAGTATCTAATTTTAACACAGTTCCTTCATACTGTGCCACCCTTATGTGTGAAACACATAATCCCAATTAAAATCGAAAATCGATCGGAGTAAGTATGAAGACTGAATTGGTGTAACTGTTTACATCAAAATTCAGCTGGTGTAACTTGTTACAACGAGCTCTTCATTATCTCCATTTTCCGAGAAACATATCTTATCTATCATAAGTTTAACTTTTCACTGTTTGTCCAATGATCAACATATTGATCACTTTGGTATCTTGCTCATAACCTTTTGAAGCACTGGACATATCTGGTCGTTTTACATATTATGGTGTACATGATTAATCCAAACACACGGGTGAGTGGAATTCAATTCACGTGTTTTTGCTTATCTGTGTTCATCAACACCGATTTCTGCAAACAACTTTTCACCACGACTTCGGCAAGAACATGTTTCTTGGCATTTCATACTAAACTACTTTAGTCTCATGTCAATATGTAGTGTTGGCTTTAGCATGATCAGACACTTACTATCTTCATAGATCACTATGCTCAATACTAATGCTATATCAGCCCAAGTTCTTCAACTGAAAACTATTTCCAATGAAGTCCTTATTTGTGTCAAGAAATTTATATCATTTCTAATCAACAATATGTCATCTACATAAGGTTTTAGAAATATTATTCAGCTCCCACTTACTTTCTTGAATATTCAAGCATCTTCGTTATTCCTGATGAAAACAAACTCTTTTGGCAATTTCATCACAACAAAAATTCCAACTCCATTATGCTAGCTCCAGTCCATCACTGGATATCCAAGGCTTGCATCTATTTTAGCATCCTTTGAATCGACAAAACATTCCGGTCGTATCACGTATACGTCCTTTGTTATATTTCCATGTAGGAACTTTGTTTTGACGTTCATTCTACCATATCCTATAAATGAGATATGTAGTAATTGCTAGTATAACCCGAACTGACTAAAGCATTTCTACGGTCGACACTATTTCGCCGTAGTCAACCTTTGAACTTGCTAGAAAACAATTTTCCAACGAGTTGAGCTTTATGGATAAAACAATTTCATCCGAATCAATTATAGATCCATATATATATTCTTCAGACTTTTAGTCTTTCCGAGGGTCTACCAAGTTCAAAACTTGACTTACTTCCATGGATACTATCTCGGATTATTTGGCATTTAGCCAAATCCCGGAGTCAGGGCCCATCAACGCTTCTTTGTATATCACAGGTTTATCATTGTCGAACAACAATATCTCGTTTTACATATCATGAATGTTTGTACGTTTTTTGTCTAACCTGTGTGGTTCAGCTGCGCACTCCTCTGAAGATTCAACAATCTTTGACAAGTTGCACTGTCCTCCCACTCACTCTTTTGTAAGAAACTATTTTTCTTCAAAATACATTGTTCTTAACAGCAAACAGCTTTGCTTTTGTGTAGTGATAGAGGAATACCAAAACTTTTGGCATAACCTTAACAAAGTAGCACTTATCTGATTTGGGTTTTTGAGTATGTCAAACATATGCCTCATATACCCAAATTTTAAGAAAAGACAACATGGTTTTAACAGTCCATACCACATCTAATATGGTGTCATTTCAACAGATTTGATGGTGCTCTTTTCAGTGTAAAAGCTGTAGTCACTAACGCATAACTTTAATAAGTATAATGGCAAATTGATAAACGTCATATTTGATCTTACCGTGTCATACATGGATTGATTACATCTCTCGAACACTTTACTCATAGTGGTGTTCCGGGAGACACAAGTTATGACACTTCTTCAAAACTCATCAGACGTTCGCTAAACTTGTAACTCAAATATTACTTTCTACAATCTAATTTGCAGAAGCTTTATTTTCTTGTTGCAATGAATTTCTATTTCACTCTAAAATTCCTTGAACATTTCAAAGATTTCAGACGTATGTCTCTATTGAACAGATATCCACATATCTACTTAGCCTCATGAGTGAAGATAGGGAATCCACTGCACACAACTACACTTATTGGACTACACACATCATCATGTATGATTACCAATGGTTTAGTTGCCCGTTCATTTATGGCCTATTAACGGTGTTTTAGTCACATTAATTCGAGACAAAGATTGCAAGCGTCAAGTGATTCATAATCATATGACTCAAAAGTCCATCACTTATGGAAATTCTTCATGCATGTTATGTCACTTGTGATAAACGGCAGTGCCACATCTATGTGGTATTTCTGTTAGTCTTGCGACGTTTAGCGTCAGTGTTATGAATGTTTAGTATTATTATCAAGATTCATAACATACACCCTATTCATAATGGAAGTATGGCCTTAACGTTATTCATAGCTTTGAACAACTCTCTTGCAACAAACATGATTCAAAATGATGTTTTGCAACAAGGCTAAAGTGTAGTAACAATTTACTCAACTCTAAAATGAATTGTGAAGATAATCATAGAGTCAACACACGGTATAGTAAACCTTTTACCGTGTTCCCGAGCGTGTCAAAACTCATCATTAGCTAGTCATAAAGGCCATAGTATTTCTTGCATCGAGTTGCAACAATATGCAATCGATGTGATATTCCGGTGATCAACAGTTTAATCACAATATACAGAATCCACAATTAACTGCTTAATCATGATTCCCAAGAATTACATCTCTTGACCAGGAATGAATTCATCTATAACTCCGTATGACTTTCATTTCTGAGCTGGTTAGTCCAGTCTTCTTTCGTTTTGCCTTTATACGTACCATAGTTCTATTTCCAATGTCACTCCTACTCACAGAAGATCACACATGATCAAGGGTGGCGCAGGCCATGGACTTTCCGGCGTGTAAGTCTTAGTAACACCCTATGGAACTTCCTTTCCCTTAATCCTCATCATCATATGATCATTGTTCTTCTGGATCCCACACTTATCAGTTTTGTTTAAGCATAATGAACATTTTCACTAACGCTTAAAATCAGACATTGTACTAGATATCTTATATCCTACATCAATTGTCTTATCACTGAAAACAATTTTTCAGTTCCATGAATATAACATAACTATCCCAAACGTTTCAAAGTTCGGGTTTCATGGTGATTACGACAATACACTTAGCTGTGGTGGAATTCTAGCCTTTTGGATTATGTACATAAGTCACATCATCCATTGCATTAGCGGGAGAGCATCGAAAATTAGCGATAGGACATGGTCCTTCTCGGCACTATTGAGGATAGTCCTCACAATACGGTACCAATCGTAAAGTTTTTACCAGATAATACAGTTAATCAAAATCAATTGGGAAGGTGGTAACGCGAGCCATTATTCTACAACGATAATGCCAATACTAAGACTTTGTTCATAATTAAGTTGCACTTGTAATTAATCAATTTAATTACTAAGTGCGCTCCCACTCAGATCAATATCTCTCGTAATTGATGCTGGAGTGATTCAAGATCCAACCCAATCGTCCGCCATTGATGTGACATCACTGATGACTTAGACTGGACCGGTAGGCCAACTTGCCAATCACGCCAAAGGTGATTCTTGTTCATCTTTCGATGGGCGTGTTCCGATAGCAAACTTTTATCCAAACCGTCAAGACAACCAAGTGTAATTGCTGTGTGTTCTTTTAACACACCCGTCTTTTATGCGTCACACCGTGTGCACCCATGTGACATGACCTGCTCCGGTGTGAAACATAGTATAGACGGTGCTACAGTTGGAAGAACACTATCAACTTGATATTGTTTTGCGAGAGATCACCCTAATAAAATACGACTACCGCGCATCAAACAAGGGTGCATCAAAGGGATAAACATCACAGGCAGTTCATAAAATTATGTGATATAGTATAGCCCTTTGCTTCGTGAAGTCTTCATTGTCTTCACGTCGTCGTGGTTGAAGTCACCGTGTCCACCAACTTTGTCCTTGGCGCCGGGAACATCACCACGGCTTCCGGCATGTGCGTCGGGGTCCACCTCCGCATCGTGGATCATCACCTTGCATCTATCTATTGCTTTGCCTCGAGCTAATAAACAGTTCTGGCACGCAGGCCATAACTAAGTGACAATCATATGACTCTAGTCATCATGCCGTACCACGACACGCAGGTCGCGGATAAATATTACATCAGATAGCATCTCATACAAACACATTGCAAATCTTGAAGGCTATACCACATCACATGCATACTCTGCAAAAACGAGTTAGATCGCCATCTACACGGGTTGTTGCAACTTTTATCGTGGTTGTTAAGTAGGTTTACAAGGAAAACGAGAAACCCTAGATAAAACAAAACACGATACTTCTTTTGTTGCTAGTTTAACATACGGGGTGCGTGCAGCAACTAATGCCACAAGCCAAACTTCGTTAAACGCGTGACCCCCGTGTGGATTTGATTTCATAAAATCCACAAGCCCCTCCATGTTAAATCTTCTATTGCGAGATTAAGATGAGATCCAAGGAGTTTGATGTAGACCATGATCAAGGCAACCAGCATACTGAAAGCAGCATAGAGGGATCGATGGAAAACTCAATCCTTGTAGCAAAACCTCAACTTGCCATCAAGCATAGATAAAATCACATGACAGGGAAGCAACAAGAAAATCAATGCCTCATATCACACATATGATCTAGACCTAAACATGCATCTAATCAAGGATCGCTCTGATACCACTGTTGGGAAACGTAGTAGAAAACAAAAATTTTCGGCCTACGAATCAAGAACCCAAGATCATCCAAGAAGATTGCATACAAGGTTTTAGGTCATGGCTCACCAACCGATGTAGCGGAAGTAGAGTTGGTGAAGCTCGTGGACGTAGTGGAAGTAGATCTCGCAAGTTCTCCCACGAACAGTCCCTCGATCAATCCCACGAACAAGTCCCACGATCTAGTCCCACGGACAAGTCCCATGAACAAGCTCCTCGAAGAAGGGTCGAAGGTACGACCCCTCCATTAGTATCCACACATCCCGTAGCAGCAATCCAGCAGCGCTCCGCCGTCCAGAGATGAACGCCACCGAGAAAACTAGAGGGAGAAAACCCTAACGGATTCCGATCTAGAACAGCGTCTAAACCGGGGTCTAATTGTGGAGCAACGGGGTTTAGAGGAGGGAGGGTGGCGCATAGGCCTTGGGGACAAGTTGTGCTGTGCCCCCCACGCCTCCCCCACTTTATATAGGTGGCCAAGAGGCCCTTGGGGCGCAATAAGGGGGGTGGGGAGTCCAACTTGGACTCCCAAACCTCCCAAACCTTCCCACCGGAAACCTGCCATATTGGAGAGTTGAACTTTCCACCTGGAGGGGGATTCCTTCCCCTTGGTGCGCCCCCCACCCCTTGGTCGGCCAGGGCAGCCTAGGTGGCTTGCCCCCAAGTCTAGGGGCGCAGGGGAGTGGGTGGTACTGCCCGGAACCTTCTGGAACCTTCCATGACCTTCTAGAAGCTTCCAGGACCTTCCGGGACATACCGGGACCGTTTCGGGACATTCCGGACACTTCTGGAGCACTTCCAGGACCTTCCGAGACCGTTCTCGGACGTTACGGAGCCATCCGGATAGTTTCCAAGACCATCCGAGTTACAGTTTAAGCCACCGGATGACCGCGAAGGTTGTCGGGACGCCCAGCGATTATCCGGAAACTATTCCGGTTGATCCAGGACTTCCCCAGTACCATTCTCATATGTTCCGGAACCACCTGGGACTACTCCAGAGTTATCCGGACATAACCTTAAATACCCAGAACTACTTCTGGTGCCCTTATGAACAATTCCATAAATCTCCGGAACTACTTCCGGTACCCGTATGAACTATTCTGCTTTGCTTCCACTAAACCTTCTACCATACTAGTATTCTAACAGACTACTGCTCGTTAAGTGTGTGACCCAATAGGTTCGGTATAATGCGGACATGACTCAGAACATCTTCCGGACATAGGTCAACAGCCTTTTGTCAATAGCCAATAATCAACAGCGGAGCCATGGACACTCATGTTGACTCCCGCACATACACGAAGAAACTTCGAGTGAACCATTATGTTTAGTCATGTACCATTCCCTTTGCTTCGTGATATATGACAAAGTTAGAGGAGAGAAGTTTGGCACCCATGTGTAACAACTTCTTGAACACAAGCCACTCGTTATCCTCTTTGCTCGTTTGTCCATTTTCTCGTTATCGTATTCCGGTATCCCCGTGACTGAATCACAATGCGTCTGGCCAGACTATAATGGATACCGTCATACCGAGTGGGCCCAAAGTCAATATCTCTTCATCGTGAAGGAGCAAATCCCATTCTTGAACTATCACAGTCACTAGCCACACCATCTGACATACCCAGAACTTATTTTACTACTTCCCATTTACGGGAGGATTCATCTAAGAACCAAAGCATGTCTTCCTGTGTGAAGCAACTCGATACTCTCATGGTCTAAGGAATTACGTATATGATAACATTTCATGATATGACTTATAACGTAGTTACGATGTGATCTCTAAGTATATCATTCAATACTGGGGTCGGTTCAACATCATTGTTCTGCTAACAATATGTTCCCATTGCTACTGACATCCTTGTTACAAGAACAATGTCCATGATTAAGAAAACGTAATCATCAGTTAGCACATGAGCTGGTCTTAGAGGATAAACCAGGAACTCTTGGTGTTTACATTTCCACACATGCAAATGAGTTTTCTTCTGAATCTCACAGTCAGGGTCTTTGCAATTATAGCACAGAAATATAAACATTAATTACGAACGTGGAAATATATATAATAACATTTTATTATTGCCTCTAGGGCATATTTCCAACAGAGGCCATTGTAGATACTTAGGATTCCTTGTGATGCTATCAAATTGTAGATGTGAAGGACTTAAGAATTTTGTATAGATATGAAGATCACCCACTTCGTGAATATCTATCCTTCAAGCCATGATGGAATACATTGTTTGTGCTTCTTGGGCAACTTGGTGGGTGTCATAACTGTATCACCAACTATCTGAACCATGGAAAAACATCCTCATGTCAACCAATGATTTGTTTATCTACCCAACCCCTTGATTTCAAGCAACTTACTATATTTCCACTGCTATCTCATTGTGCTTGCTTGATTGCATGGGCATCCACTTGTATTTGTGCTTAAAGTATGACAAATCCTGAAATCGTATATAAGTTTTTTGAGGTCAATCCAACCCCCATGTACACAATATACGAGATCCGTCACACTAGGAAAAGGAAAAATAAAAAGAACAAAAAATAGAGGCGCTTTACCTGCCACCAAGCATCGTCAAGCAACTACAGACCAGCGCCACTTCTTTGCATACCACCTCTGCAACGTCTCGCTGCAAAGGGGGGGGGTACTTTATCTTCCACTAAGCACCGTCATCACGCCTCAACCACCTGAATCCGGGCACTAGAGATATAAGGAAGATGTGGACGCACGCATCACAAATATCACACCGATCACTAGTCAACCTAGGTAGAATCATATCCAAAATGATGCCCTCAAGAGTGAAAATTAGATAGAGTGACATCATCATTTGATTAGCGGATCCATACCTAGAGTTTCTCCTGAAGCACTCAGACAGGAAGACATGAGAAGCAACGACGATGCTTCAGATAAGGTCACAATGCCTATGCATATCGCCGTCGTCAGCATAATAACTGCAGAGGGATTGACCTTCATCAGTAGCCTCGGCTCCCAAACCGGTGTCGGATTCTCCATACAACATGTCACTGACACTTTTTTCCATTCCAACCTTAGGCCCTATACAACTGGATGATTCGACACCCAGAACTAGATCAGCCCGAGCCACACCATGAGGGTATCAGAATCCATCTGAGACCATCGCCATAGTGTTTCACCACAAAGTGCTAGACAGGAGTAGCCCCAACACCCGCCAGGAGAGCATCCTCGTCGAGAGAAGACACATCATCGCCACACCACCAGGAGGAATGTTGATCGACATGAACCATCGCATCGCCAAGCAGGACCTCCATTGTTGGGAAAGTACTGTGCTACCTCACTATCTTGGATATCCAGAAGTCGCGTGTCATGCAAGGGAGCATGACCCGTCACAATCGCCGTTCGTGGTAAGGGTTTAGCCCAACCGCCTCCTTTGGCGGATGTGATGGAAGACTAAGCATGACCCTTGCTTAGGCAAGCTCCAATGGGGCGCTAAGTTCAAAATTTTTACTTTAGTTTTTACTGTAATATTTTTCCAACTTAAAGCCTTGCCTCGGTAATACGATACTTAGTTTGGAATTTGCCGTGTAATTGTATTTTAGTTGCTAAATGTTTCTAAAATAGTACTATCCTCATTCTAAAATAAGTGTCACGACTTTATATTGTACTCTCTCTGATCCAGATCGGAGGGAGTACTAATTTTAATGGAAAGTTATTCTATAGTTGAGGCATATATTTATGGACGCATAGGATTTTTTTTTGAACGTGACGCATAGGATGTTGTCAAGCTTACGTTGACGTTTTATATTGTTCTCTTTCTTTAAACGTCTACTGTACTACACAAGCTTTCTTGCCTAAGCGTCTCTAGGCTGAAACAGTGTCTTGTGCTTCCATTTGGCACTCGTGTGCATTGATATGGAAATTTCATGCCTCTTACCAAAGCATATACCTAGCCCGGGAGCACATTAGTACATACACGAATAGCCATATGTTACCTTCCAAATCATCGTTTTAAACAAAGAGATGTGTGGATAAAGAATCACCTAAAACCCTACACTAGAAGGAAAACTAACGTCCTAATCACATCCCTTCGCTCTCAATGCCCAGCTGAATGCCAATTGAACCAATCATGGCCGTTTCCGCCAAGCAAAACTTTGGAGCAGATTAAGAAGCTGTGATCGACGATCCTGCCTCGCAAGGTTTTAGCGGAAACAAGAAGATACAATCGCCTGCAGCGCTGTTCGTACCCGAAGCATACACCGGGAAGAATCCAAATCTCCTTGGTTCAGAATGTCATCTTCCATTGTTCCGGCGCCTATATAAACCACGGGTGCCAAACGATCGATATCTCTCATCTCACACTCAGAGATCGCTAGTTCGCTACCACCCATCTGACCAAAGATGAAGAACATATCTTTCCTCTCCATTCTTGTCCTCTGCCTGGCTGCGTTGCAGCTGCACGCCAATGCCTCCCACTCCCACTCCCAGGAGGCCCAGCTGAGGGAGTTCATCTCGTCTAGGCAGAACAGCGACAGCAGCACCGGCACGTTCAGAGTGCGTAACATCGCTGACAGAGTCGCCGGCAGCATGAGCACGGAGAGCTCTGTCTCTGACCAGAGCTCCATGAAGGCGGCCGACATGATCACGGCGTTGCCCGGGCAGCCGGAGGGCGTGGACTTCAACCAGTACGGCGGGTACGTGACCGTGGACGAGGAGAACGGCCGCGCGCTCTTCTACTACCTTGTCGAATCGCCTTCCGGTGCCTCGGACAAGCCACTCGTCTTGTGGCTCAATGGAGGTTAGAATGATCAACAAGAAGTTGATAACCCAAACATCTCTTGTAGAAATTTCCCTAGAACATTAGTGACGCTTGCAATCTCCCATACACAGGGCCTGGATGTTCGTCGCTGGGCTACGGGGCAATGCAGGAGCTCGGTCCGTTCCGGGTGACCGAGGACAACAAGACGCTCAGCAGAAACATGAACGCCTGGAACAACGGTAAAACCCATGGCTAGCTTCTTGTACCTTCAGCAGGCTCGATGTATCACTGATCATGCGGCAAGACTCTAATACTTTCGTTGTGAAAAATAATGGCAGTGGCTAACGTGATCTTCCTGGAGTCGCCCGCCGGTGTGGGATACTCTTACTCGAACACGACCACCGACTACGATCTCAGTGGAGACGAGAGAACCGCCGATGACGCATACGTCTTCCTGGTGAAGTGGCTGGAGAGGTTCCCGGAGTACAAGGGCCGTGCCTTCTACATCTCTGGGGAGAGCTTCGCCGGGCACTACGTGCCGGAGCTCGCCGCCACCATACTGCTCCACAACACATACAACAACAGAACTATCGTAAACCTTCAGGGAATCTTGGTACGTGAAATTAACTACCTGATGAACATTGTACAAAATTTTCTGTCTGTTGAATATACTGATGTTTGTCATGTTTTGTCTTGAAGGTTGGAAACCCGTACCTTGATGCCAACAGGAATATTATGGGGGCGGTCAACTACTACTGGACCCACGCGGTGATGTCCGACGAGGTCTACGCCAATATCACCAAGAACTGCGACTTCGACAGCGTGGATGGTACATATTCAGATGCCGCATGCGGTAGCGCCATTGATGCCTTCAATCCTGGCAACATCGATAGCTACAACATTTACGCTCCAGTTTGCATGGACGCACCCAATGGAACGTATTACCCCAGTGGCTACGTAAGTCGACAACAGTAAAATTAGCCCATGTTCTTGGTTCATAACATCATGGTCTCAGCAGCTAACTTCTGTTTGTTTCTTCAAATTGCAGTTACCTGGGTATGATCCGTGCAGTGATTATCCTACGACAGCCTACCTCAATGATCCGGCGGTGCAGATAGCTTTCCACGCTAGATCGACGAACTGGGCAGGCTGCACGTAAGATCCTGCACTTTGCAGAAACAGCTGATGTGCACTAATTAATCGGTTGCCATTTTAACCCACACGTCCGGAACTCATGTGATTTATACATGCATGTAGAAACTTGCACTGGAAGGATTCGCCAATGTCCATGCTGCCAACCCTCAAATGGTTGATTGAAAGCAAGCTTCCGATTTGGATATTCAGGTAAGAAACCAGTACAATCCGACATTCTGAGACACTTTAAAAATAGTCCAGTGTAGTAACAAACCATCCTGCATGTTTCAGTGGTGATTTTGATACTGTGTGCTCACTCCCGGCCACGAGGTATTCTATCCAAGACCTTGCCCTCAGGGTGACCACACCATGGCGTCCATGGACGGCAAAGGAGGAGGTAATTGAATTAACCCTATTGTGTAGAAACTAACATTCATCTTAGATCATCTTGAAGCTGCTAGTTCTTGACACGGATGGTTGCACCTGCAGGTGGGAGGCTATGTTCAGCAATACGCCGGGGGTTTCACATTCCTATCTGTGATGGGAGCTGGCCATATGGTTCCATCCTTCCAGCCTGAGAGGGCATTGGTGATGTTGAGCTCGTTCCTGAGTGGGGTGCTCCCACCTTATGTAGAACAGCAGTGATTCTTGACGGCCATTAAACTCCATATGCATCCATGAGAGGTCTTGGTTTGCGCCAAGCTTCATGACAAGTGATGTGGAGGAAGTTGCCATAGTTTTTCGATCATTCCCAAATGTTCATTTGCTTAATGTGTGGCTTAGTATTTACTTGTATCCGGTTACACTATTGAGAATGGTTTTCCTAGTGGACATGGATTTTGTTTTGAACGAATTTATGATAAGATCTTAAATAATGATAAATACTGTGCGTTCTTTCCAGAATATCAGAACACCATCTCACCTCGCCTTCCATTACTAGATTAGATGATAACCTGCTTGTTGCTGCAGAAATTGGTTGCAGCGTTTGTTGATAAAATGGGAATATTAATATTTGGATTAATAATGGGAAAACTGAAATTAATAGTATACGATTTATTGTATATGATTTTTATAGTAGGGCTTTTGGAATAAATACTTTTGAGTCATAGAACTCATGTTGTGTTACCTTTTGTTTACTACACTTGGCACGCATGTTGCGTGTATGTTTATGTCGTGCATGTCATGTGTGGGGTTTCAGAGCTTAGTTGTGTCCTCACTCGCGGACTTTCTTAGAGAGGAGTGTCTCTTTGTGTTCTGGGAGATCGAGAGTTTATCCCACCACCCTAGTTGCTGACGCTCCGTCTCATATCACATAAGAGCTTCGTGTGCACTGGGAGATCAGGAGTTTATCACACCACGCTAGATGTTGATGCTTCGGTTTAGTTGCATAGCACCATTCGCTGTATGATCGTGCCCGCTCGAGTCCACAACCTATTGTTCGGGTTGGAACTTGTTTATGCACTTGCTAACGTTCGATCGATAATATGGGGTGAAGCAACTCGTCTATGTGTTTGGGAGTTCATCACCCAAAGGCATCTAGACTTGTGTGGGAATGTTGGATACCCATTTTAGTGAAAATCCAGTCCTGATGGGAATGCCATCCAAATTTCGGTATCTCCTACAGTAAATGGTACCGGGCCCCCGTATCTTATGGCGTGTGTGCGCATCGGGTATGAATCTTAGCTTTCCATATGGCCGAATACAATTAGAATTGCATACTCAGATTCCGGGCCCCGACAAGATCACCTGTCATAAGGCCCCTCACATGTTAAACATTCAAATAACGATCAGCGGGCTTTGACCTGACGGGAATGCTCTGTTTGGGCATTTTTAAGGCCGTGGTAGAGAGATGAGGGCAAAAGTGAGGAATGTTAAGACGCTTGGGTAAAACTGAGTAGTCCTAAGGAACCAAGAGCATGAAAATAGAAATCCGTTCAATTAAACATAAACAACGCAAGACTAATAGATCTAAGAGGATGTACATATATAAAGCCAACCACAATCATGTTAGGCAGGTCATGTGATCTTTGCATTGAGGACTGGGAGAAGAGGATGCCACAACCAAGGATGACTACCCACGCATGGTCATCGAAGCAATGAGGTTGAAGAATAAGGCTTCGACAACAATTTCTCCTTCTCACAGAGTACTAGAAAAGGACTTCAGATTGAATCGCCTTGGATCGCAATGAAACAGTGACACAAAAAGTAGCAATTAATTCATTTGGGGATTTCATCGATATAGAAAGACATCGGAAAAAAAGAGGCATCGGAGGAAGCCCTATGCGCCCATGCCCTATTGGTGTGCCCTAAACTAGGGCCACATGGAAGAAGGGGGGACTATTTTCGAACATAAAAGAAGGGTCTCGAGACCCCTGCTGCATTAATTCATGATAACAGTACATCTTACAAAGAAGCCCCTAAAAAAAGATAGGGATAAAACATAGGACTTGCAGATTATAGATTGAACCCTGAAACAAATCGCCCCAAGTTTGTTGTGAATTAAATTCGCATAGTGATTTTCCATTTTTATCCTCGGAAAATAGATTTTCCTTATTCACAAAGCCATGCAAAAATAGCAGCCAACACTTAGCTCTAAGTTAATATGATAGTCATAATTAGCAACCCGGAAGAAAACAAAAATCCCACTGGTTTGGTCGCTAGGGCCGCCTGTCTATCAAACCCAGGAACTCGAATCTCGCGGGCTGTCACCCACACCACCACACTGATAACCTTTACAATCCTAAATCAACTCGCAGGTACATGCCAGATAGGAAACCCAAGGACTCTGTAGCCCCTCGTCGCCGGTGGAAGGAGGACAGAGCCACAAGGCATGCAGACACAAGAAGGAGTGAGGTCGCCACCCTTTACGTCTTGGGGTGAAGAGGGGAAAAGGGAGCGAAAACGGCTATGGCATCAGAAACTGAGAATGGCATTGTTGAAAATAGCCTTGGACTCTGACCTTAAAAAATAACTGGAAAGAAAATGACAGTATACTTCCATTTGCGCTATATAGAATACTAGGAATGATTTGATTTTTAATGAAACAAATTTCACAATTTTTTGGCAGGTTATCTTCAAAGCTATAGCTTGGATCTGTATGTGGTTGTTTTTTTGGAAAAGAGAATATATTAATATCGAAATGATACCAATTACACCCGGCCTCTGCAACTACGCACCGCCAAAAAGGAAGTACGGATGCACTCAGCCAACCAAAACAAAAAGAGAAGAAAAAAAAATCTCGCTACAGAGTTACAATCCTTGCAGCAGCAGCACAACCACCACCCAACAACCACATGATGTCCAATTCTTCAAAAGCACTGTGACGCCCCCAAAATCAGACCGTGTACAGTAATCATACACGCAGGGTATACGGCTGAGATTAGGGTGCCACGGTGAGAATATCACAGCACAACACTAAACACAAAAGGATAAACAAATATGTTACAATAGAGGGGGGTCACGCGGACCCGAATACATAAGTCATACAAGCCATAATATCTGAGTACAGACATAGTTAGTCAAGTTTTGCCTTAAGAAGGCTAGCACAAATCACATCAGAGATACAGATCGAAAAGGCGAGGCCTCCTGCCTAGGATCCACCGAACTACTCCTGGTCAACGGGGAAATCAACGTCGTAGTAGGCGCCTCCGGGGTACTCCTGCTCCTGGGCTCCAACGTCGGCTGCAGCGGCCGATCAGGCAAAGCAAAAAGGGGGAAATAAAGCAAAGGTGAGTATCTAGCATACCCGCGAGTCTTACGTCCGCTACTAAGCATTATGCATTGTATCAACGGAAAGAAGAGGTTGTATATAGTGGAATGAAAGACAGAAATCCAGAGCAAGGGTAAGAAACTAGGCCTATCGAAGACTAGCAACTTCCGACGATGTCTTGCAGCATGAGGTAAGAATCAGCCAACAGTTTATATAAAGCATAAAGTAACAATGCAGCAGAAGTTGCTACAGCATTGTATAATAATAAGTTGTAATAATTAACAATGCCTCCGAGTTCACCTTCTCGACATCCCCGCAAGGAAGAAAACCCGGAACTATACAGTTTAATAATAATAGTTTGTAGTGGTAAGATCCAGCTTCAGCATAAAGCGTCATGTTACCGTGGACACGGCTATTCGAATAGATTAATCTTCCCTGCAGGGGTGCACTTGTGTTACGCTACACGCACGGATCTCCAGGGTGGCGGGAACCTTGTTAGGGAACGCTCCACCGAGGCTATCCGACACTTCATAGCCCATCTTTCAAACTCAACAGAGAGGCCATCCGCCGGTCTAAATCCTAAGTACTCAGGGCCTTGGACCCCAACCCTGACGTACTCCTGCACGGTGCGTGGGTGGCCGGGAAGCCGTAACAAAAACAACACAGCTCGAGCCAAGAAGACAACGCACTTCCCGGCAATCAGCCCGCGGTACTGCTGACGTCTGAAGAGTCATCGGACGACACTACGAAGCAGAGGAGCCCATAAACTCGTAATTCCCACGAATAGGTAGTGCGTACATGGCATATAGCCAACTCAAGACATTCACTGAACCATTTAGCATTTTAATTAACCTGCGTGACAACCGTTATCGTTTCCTCGACTTAACCGACCCGCAGACAACGACAGCAGCCAGGACCACCAGTACATCGGTGCCTGCCCCGTCGTCCCACCAAGTCACTGCGGTTACCAACAAGGTGAACCGTCTCCTTACCTTGTCTCGCGTGTGCTCCTGGAGGAGCTCGAATTTCGTAGTTTGGTAACTCTCGCGGCCAACGATCGGGGGCCAAGCACACCGGTACACTGGTCGTACCCTCCCGGTCGTCCCGTCGCAATACCTCTCGCGGGTACCGTTCGGTCGCCCGACTTCTTACCTTTAAGGAAACCAGTTGGTTCGAGTTCCTACCATTAAGTGAAACCAGGAGGTATCACCCTCGATGGCACACTTAAAGAGGTTTGACAGAGACATCAACGGAATAAACTAAAGAGGTAAACCTCGTATCATCCCGGTGATGCTACGCTACTAAGCCGAAGAGAGTGAAATACGAGTCCATTCCACTCGTAAGTTAAACTCGAAGCGACTCGTCAGAGTCTCGCCGTTGTAGGTTCCCTTGGGTGTCTGCATTGATCCGTACCTGTTTCAGTTGTAATATATCGTTCCCGCGATCACGCCCCTCTATTCTAAACCTAGCTAACAATGCGCAGGGTTTACTGCTGAATAATGCATAAGTAATAATAGGCAGCATAGGATTAAAGGAAGGTACATCAAGGGGCGACAAAAACAGGCTATGCAATTGAATAGGATTGTAATCGTAGCAGCAGCAGTAACAATGCCTAGTGCAAGAAATGTACGGAAAGATAGGCGATATCTGGGGAAGAGAATGGCTCTGCTTGCCTGGAAGCTCGACGGTAGGGGTAGGGTCGTCGACGAAGTAGTCGTACTCAGCAGCGGTGTAGTCGACGGCAGCAGCGGGGTCTATCGGAAAATAAAGGGGGGGAGAAACAGTAAATAAAAAGCACAACAATGCAAACAGAGGCATGACATGACAGATGAAATGTTAACGGTGTTCTAACGCAGTGCAATGCACGTTGCTCGGAGCGGGAATTCATCCGGGGATGAACGGCCAGCTCCGGGTGATTACCGGACAAGGTGTCCGGAGGGGGAAGATATCATGCCGGAGGTGTCGTGGACATCCGACAAACATGTGAAAGGTGTATCCGTGTTAGTTGATCCATTCCGAACAACTTTCGTGTTCGAAATAAATTCATCCGGAGGGTTTATCGGTATCGGGAAATTATCAGACTAACGGTACCGGAGGGGGACGGTTCGATGTTCGGTATGTTAGAGGGGTGTGGTGGGGGTATGGATATCGTATCCAAACTCGGTGATCCGTTCTGAGCAACTTTCGTATACAAAAGTTTTACATCCGGGCAACGTATATCGGTACCGGGAATTATCGACAGACGGCCCGAAGGGGGGGGAATGTTGATGTTCGGTACGTTAGAGGGGGGTGGTAGACATACCGATAGCGTATCCGTATTCGTTATATTTTTCTGATCAATTTTCATGTATAAAGTTTTTGAATCTGAGTTACGTTTTAAAAGTTATTGAATTTCAAAGTTTTAAATCATTTTTAAACAATTTCTGGAATTTCTTTTATTAACAAATCCAACCTTATCCAGAACCTTATCGACAACAGTGCTGACAGGTGGGCTCCACATGTCAGCCACACATTTTAATAATTCAATTAATTAAATCTAAAATAATCAGTGGGACCTACATGTCATTGACACACATGCTAATAAATCCTTTAAAAAAACTAGAAAAATGTTAAATGGCCTTAGACCCACCTGTAAGTCTCAGGGGGTTATATCTATTTCTAATTTTACTTAAGGGGGGGGGGTTATCTACTAATCTCTCTTCTTTCTTTTAACAGGGGGATTAGGGGTGGCCCCCCCCTGTCAGCGGGGGGTTAGCCCCAGCCAGAGGGCACACCGGCCATGCTCGTGGCCACGGGCCAGTGGCGGGCACGGCGAGGCAGTCCAGGAGCACGGCGGCGAAGGGGTTGGCGGCACGAGCGTGGGGGTGTGGCCACCCGCGCGTGCGTGCGCTCACGAGCAAGGTGCGAGCGGCGCGTGGCCTGGGCGCAGCCGGTGGCCACAGGAGCGCGAGCTCCTGGCCATGGCGGTTGGTGGCTACGACGACGATGAGGGAGGGGCTACGGCGACCTATTCGCGAGGGGAAAGGGGGGATGGTGGTAGAGCTCACCGGGGAGCGCGATGGGGTACTTAGGGAAGCCGGAGCGGAGAAGGTCGACGCGGTAGTCGGCTCGGTGGCGTTTCGACGTCGATTGATTGAGGGGGCAGATGAAGACGTCCACCAGCAGGCTCCTGGACAAGCTCCTGCTCGCCGAGGTGGTCACCGGCCGGGTCGACGGCGTGGGCGCGACGACGGCGGCCGCGGCTTGGAAGAAACGAGAGGGAGGGAGTTGCGAGGGGGGGAATGGTTAGCGGTTAGGGTTCCTACGGGGTCGGGGACGCCTTATCCACAGGCATGGGGGGGAGCAGGTAGGGGGGCAGGTGGGGTGGGGGCGGCCGAGCAGTGCTCCCCCCTGCCCATGGCGCGTGGTGAGGCAGAGGAGGGAGGGAGAAGGTGGGAGGAGAAGAAGAGAGAGAGGGGGGGCTGGGCCCGGGGTGGGCCTCGCCCCCGTCGTAGTTTAATTTAATTTTTTCTTTTTTTTCTTTTCTTTTTTTTTCTTTTCGGTTTTATTTTTTCTGGGTATCAAATGGTTTTAGAAAAAATGCGACAACAGTCCCAATAATTGTGTTAAACCGTAAAGTGATGCCACAATAAATTTGGGCATTAATTAAATTCATTTGAATATTGTTATTTATTTTAAAAGGCTTTTTGGTATTGTTTTGCTACTGTTATCATTTAATTGCATTATTTAAATAACTTAATGAATTCACATTCCAATATTTATAAGACCTACTGATTTTTAGGCATTTAATAAAATTGGTTTCACAATTTTTAGTGCATTTAAAATTCCTACTTGTTTATTAAATTTACCATGGCCATTTAATAATCCCTAAGCTTCTGGTTTTATTCCTTAATATTAATAAATCATTTTAATTAAAATAACCAGTACCATAGTAACATGGCTTAATGATTGCTAGGCATCCCATTAATAGGTTTCATCATTGTGGTTTATCTAAGATTTCCATTTTATTTTAATTTATAAAACAATTTGATAACCCCACAACATTGGTTCCATCATAAGCATTGACTTGTGATTATTCACATGGCTAGTTGGATTTGGTTTAACCATGGTCAAGTTGATTGACATGCATCCACAATCCTTGGAGCAAGATTTACAACCCACACTTATTTGAAAATTTTATCAGGGTTGGAATTTCAATGAGCTGTGATCAAAGGTGTTCAAGGCTTGATCATCATCAGTAATGATCACTAACAGTGGAATCATTGTAGTCATTACTGTACTGGATCTGAGGGTGTTACAAGCACCGCCTTCAAGAAGGAATCAGTGCCAGGCACAACACATTAAGGCCAGACCTTGGGTTTTCACCCTGAAGATAGTCCCCGCTCTCAAAACAATATCTTTAGCAAGACCATTGCCAGGCACAACCAATTAAGGCCAGACCTTGGATTTTCATCCAGAAAGGTAGAACTTTGAACTTCACATGTGTTGTCGCCACCGCTAACATATTGCTGCCACGATTCCTGAAACTCCGAGCCAGTTCCGCATCGACGCAAAGACTCCAATTACCATTGCAAGTCCTTCAATCTCAGCCTTAATGACATTCTCACCTCTGACTTCACCATGGATTTTCCCATGATGGCAACAGAGCAGAGCTTCGAGCCAATTTTTGCGTTGCGACCGAATCCCATCCGAACCAGCAATCTCCAAGCATATGTCGAAGGGAAATCACCGGTGGAGCCTTCCAGAACCCGTCACTTCGGCCAGATCAAAGAGGACAAGCATGGCAGATCTTCTTCCTAGCGCAGTTTGGAACCCTAGGACCACCACCATTATTGGGCAGATCGGTAGGCCCCCACGCCGCCGCTCACCTGCCGACCCCCTCCGGCGAAAAAGGAGGCACGACAACGAAAAACCACGCACACACGTCGTCCCGCTGGTAACCGTCCACGACGATGCAACAAGACGATCGCGATAACCGTGCCGCCTCCCCACACACCTCCGGGCGCCCTGGTGGTCGTGCTTAGACCCACAGCTGCTGCCAATCCTCACACACGTACGCCCATGGAAGGCAGAATCCGTGCAGGTGAGGGCTCGCCGCCGCCGCCGCAGGTCGGGGTCGCCGCCCCAGATCCCGCACGCGAAAGATAATGGCCGCCGTCCCCGAACGCCGCCGGTGATCCGCCGCCGCGACTCCACCCAGCACGTTCGGCCCTGGGCCCGCCGCCACCGCAGCCAACACCAGCGGCAGCGGTAAGGGAGCTCACCGGCAAGACGCATCCACCGAAGGTCGCCTAGCCTAACGTCTGCCCCACTGTCCGCCGTCCGCCGGAGAACAGGAGGAACCGTGCTAGAGAAGCCGACGCCCCAGATCCGCCGCCCTCCTCGCCCCACGCGTTGGAGCTGCGCAGCGAATGCGCGCTGGTCCCGCCGCCGCCAGCACGTGACAAGGACTTTGCCTCGGAGGCGAGCGCCGGCGACGGCGAGGGAAGAAGGCGGCTGGGGTATCCGCGGCTGGTGCAGGGAGGGCGCCGCCCGAGTCGCCCAACACGAGCGACCCAGCAATCGTCTGTTGCTCATGGAGGAGCCGTTCGGTTTCCTACGCAGCACAAACCCCAGTTCGTCTGTATGTGGTTGTTACTAACTCATGCGGACTTAAGGAAGCTTTTGGTTATTGGGTGCAACCGTTGGAAGATGGTAGCACGTGCTATTTACAATCGATTTGGATGGCGGGCTAATAATAGGCTAACTGTATAGGCATCGTAGTCTATTCTTTGTCGCCGAATGTGGCACTTTTTACCGTTATGTTCAGTTTTTAAGCTCGGACTATGAGTATTACTAGACCTTGAGACTTTGTTACATTTATATTTGAATAATATTGTTGCATGCATCGATTGATGCAGAGGCCCGGGTTCTTCTTCTTTTTCAAAAAATACTCCATTTGGCACTGGCATACACTGAAACGGAAACATGTTTCCTTGCCGTCGACGTACATCTGAGCAGAGCATATACGTATGCATGGTGCCGGGAGCGTACAGTACATACACGAATACCCATTGATTACCGTCCAAATTGTCGTTGTAAACAAATAGATGTGCGGATATAAAACTATCTTCACTACCAGCAAAACTAACGTTCCAACCACGGCCGGCTCTCAGTGCCTGGCTGAATGACAATTGGACCAATCATGGCCGTTTCAACGAAGCAAAACTATGGGGCAAAAAGAAGCTGTGATCCTCCCTCGCAAGGTTTGAGCAGAAACCATAACGCACAGCTTAAAGCCTGCAAAACTTGACGCACGAAGGCATACATCGGGAAGAATCCAATGTTCCATTGTTCATGCGCCTATATAAACCATGCGTGCCAATGATACCTCTCATCTCAGACTCAAGAGATCACCAGCCATTTCACCAAAGATGAAGACCATTTCTTCCTTGTCCCTGCTAATCCTATGCTTGGCTGCACTGCAACTGCACGCCAATGCCTCCCAGGAGGCTCGGCTGAGAGAGTTCATTTCCTCTAGGAGGAACAGCGGTAGCAACACCGACACGTTCAGTTTGCGTAACATAGCTGATAGGGTTACCGGCAGCCTGAGCGCCGATAGCACCCTCTCTGACCAGAGCTCCATGAAGGCGGCCGACATGATCACGGCGTTGCCCGGGCAGCCGGAGGGCGTGGACTTCAACCAGTACGGCGGGTACGTGACCGTCGACGAGGAGAACGGTCGCGCGCTCTTCTACTACCTCGTCGAATCGCCTTCTGGTGCCTCGGACAAGCCACTCCTCCTGTGGCTGAACGGAGGTCAGAATGATCAATAAGTTGATGACAGAACATTTCTTCTTGGGGAAATTTCTCTAGGACAATGGTGACACTTCTTGTATACACAGGGCCAGGGTGCTCGTCGCTGGGCTACGGGGCAATGCAGGAGCTCGGCCCCTTCCGCGTCACCGAGGACAACAAAACGCTCAGCAGAAACATCAACGCCTGGAACAACGGTAAGTTCGCAGTGAAAAATACTGTTCTTGTGAAAAAGTTCTAATACTTTTCTTGTGAAAAATGATGGCATGCAGTGGCTAACGTGATCTTCCTGGAGTCGCCCGCCGGTGTGGGATTCTCTTACTCGAACACGACTACCGACTACGATCTCAGCGGAGACGAGAGGACCGCCGATGACGCGTACGTCTTCCTGGTGAAATGGCTGGAGAGGTTCCCGGAGTACAAGGGCCGCGCCTTCTACATCTCCGGCGAGAGCTTCGCCGGGCACTACGTGCCGGAGCTCGCCGCCACCATCCTGCTCCACAACACATACAACAACAGAACCATCGTAAACCTTCAGGGCATCTTGGTACGTTAAATCAAACGAAACACTGTAAAATTTTCGGGTTCGTTTTTTCTGCTGAAAAAATAAAATAATGTGGATCATGTATTTCTATTGAAGGTGGGTAATCCATTCCTGGATGGGAACAGGAATATTAAGGGGGTTGTGAACTACTTTTGGACCCACGCGGTGATGTCGGACGAGGTCTACGCCAACGTCACCAAGAACTGCGACTTCGACAGCGTGGATGATACATTTGCAAATCCCGCATGCGTTGGCGCTGCGAAGGCGTTCAACTCTGGCAACATCGATGGCTACAACATATACGCTCCAGTCTGCATCGACGCGCCAAATGGAACGTATTACCCTAGTGGCTACGTAAGTCCACAATTCTCCTTTTTCTGACTGCCAAGTCATGTTCTCCGTTCAGAAAAGAATCAGTTCAGGTTTAGGATAGATAACCGTTGTCTGATTCTTCAAATTATTGCAGTTACCTGGGTATGACCCGTGCAGTGATTATCCTACGACTGCCTACCTCAATGATCCAGCGGTGCAGATGGCTTTCCACGCTAGAACGACAAAGTGGACAGGCTGCACGTAAGATCCTTCAACTTGCAGCTAATGCACACTAATTAAGTGGTAAGGCAACTCATGTGATTTTATGCATGCATGCAGAAACTTGAACTGGAAGGATGCGCCAATGTCCATGCTGCCAACCCTCAAATGGTTGATCGAAAGCAAGCTTCCGATTTGGATATTCAGGTAACGAATTAGTACAATCAAATATTCTCAGACACTTTAAAAGCACTGTAAACAAACCTGACTGCACTTTTCAGTGGTGATTTTGACTCTGTGTGCCCGCTTCCGGGGACGAGATACACTATCCAAGACCTAGCCCTCCCCGTCACCAGTCCATGGCGCCCATGGACGGCGAAGGAGGAGGTAAACCCTATTGTGCAAACTATCATTTATCTTAGCTAACCCTGAAGCTGCTGGTTTTTTACATGGATGGTTGCACCTGTAGGTGGGAGGCTATGTTCAGCAGTACGCCGGGGGATTCACATTCCTAACTGTGAGGGGAGCTGGCCATCTGGTTCCATCCTTCCAGCCTGAGAGGGCCTTAGTGATGTTGAGCTCGTTCCTGCAAGGGGTGCTTCCACCTTACGTAGAAACAGCAGTGATTCATGGTGCCCATAACTCCATAAGACTCCATCCATGAGAAGTCATGGCTAGCGGCAAGCTCCATGACAAGTGCTACCTGCAAGGTGCATATAGGAGTTGTCAATGGTCATAGTTTCTTTCGTCACTTTAGAAAGTTTATTTGCTTAATGTGTGGTTGAATATTTACCTGTATCCGGTCACTGCTGAGAATGGTTGTCCTACTGGACATGGGTTCATTTGACGAATTTATGACAGGATCTTAAATAAAGATAAACATGGTGCCTTATGCCTATCGTTGATTATTTCCCCAAAAACGCGAATGTTGTGTATTCATAAAAAAGACCTAATTAAGAGGAGAAAAGGCTATAACTACCCTTCTAAGTGGAGGGTGGACCCTGATATCCACCGAACGTGTGGTGGAGAGGGTGGCAATTCCGAACGATTTTGATGACAATTTTAGTTAATGATAGATGACAATTTTCAGGTGATAGATGGCAATTTTTGAAAATACAAGGCAATTTTTGGTTCTACGCGGCAACTTTGCCTTCATATTTGTCATCTATGCCTAACTAAAATTGCCATCAAAATCGTTCGGAATTGCCACCCTTTCCACCACACGTTCGGTGAGTATCATTACCGCAGATTTAAGTGCTCTGAGGGAGTACTGAAAAAAAACCCTCCATTTATCTGGATGACTTGTCGAATCCTTTTGATTTGCCATTATTTGAAAAATATTTTTCTCAGTCCAAGATATAAAACATATAATTCAGGACATGCAGCTAAATAATGACCATGATTGCTATTGCGCGATATAGCATGCTAATTGTAGATTTTAAGACAATACCCCTCTAGATGACCATGATGTAGTTGTTGTGGTCGCTCCCGCCAGCGACCAACCCTAGGCTCCACAGCCTCTGCCCCCTCTCCCCTCGTCGTCGCCGGTGTGCACCACCCGGCAAAGCCTGATCGGCGTCGGCGGCGGCGGCGGGGTGGGGGGGGGCTCCTTTCCTTGCAAGTGGTGGGGGTCGTCGCGGGGCGGCTCCTTTCGGGTGGCAAAGCAGTGCGGGCCGGGGGGCATGGCAGTGGTGGTCTTGGTCGTCAGCGACGCACATATGGCTCTATTAGGGCGGTCATCGTCGGGCGGTCCGGCTCACAATGGGCGTCGTGTGGCAGGGCTGGCGGCTCAGATCTAGCCGACTCGGGGGCATTTTGGCGTCGGCTGCATGTGGCCGGGCCCACCCGTTCGGCGGCCATGGGAGTGGTGGGGTTCGCGACGACGGTGGACCTCTGGCCGGTCTGCCGTTTTGACTCTCCCACGATGCGGGCTACAAACAACATGGACTGTGGGCGCCCCCTCTACGATGATGGGTGGAGGTGGCGATGTGGTGGCGGTGGAATGCGTGCTGGTCGAGGTCTGACCGGTTCTCTCGGCGGCAGCGGAGCAGTCTTAGGGGTGGGCGGCGATCTTGGGTTCCCCTGGTCGGTGGTCGGGCCAACATCGGTGGCCTTGCGCAGATCTACTTCGTCCATCTCGATGGGGTGTTGGGTGCTTGGTGAGAGGGATGGGCGGCGCCGATGCTAGGGTTTGCCCGTAGAACACAAGGGGTGTGCTGGTCGTGGATGCGTCCGCTCCCCCTCCTCTTCATTCCATGTCCATTTGTGTGTGGAGGAAGCTCCGTCGATGTCCAAGGCAGGATGTGGGTTACGATTTCGTCGGTCGTGGGCATCCCTTCGGACCAAAGCCGATCACTTTGGCTGGTCTTGGGGTGGTCCGGATATAGGGTGGGGGTCTAGGCGGCGGGAGGCATGATGTTTATACGCGGAGCACATGTCTTGGGTACGGGCAGGCAACCTTAGCCATGTGGGTGGCAAGGTTGTTGTTGCGCTGCATAGAGTGGTGGCGGAGGGGTGTGAGCTCCGAGGTGCATAGCCTTCTCGGGGTTTCCCATCCGCGGCGGTGGTGTTCGCGGACGTCTTAACCTTCCTGAAGGCTCAATCGCGGTTTCTCCCTCTTCTTCGTGTACTCCAGGTGAAAACTCGATCCACTGGATCTGGCTATGGCGGCACTACGGTGGCGTGTCCTCCTTGAAGGCACCGGTTTGAAGTCCATGTTATGTCTTGTCCGGCACCTTTGTATCTAGCGTAGGGTGTGTGTGTTGGGTTTGAGTGTGGTGTGCGTTTGTATCGATGGGATTAATTGTATCGTGATGATGATTGCTTTATAATATAAAGCAGAACGAAAGCCTGTTTCGACGATCACTAAAGTATCAAGTCTCCAAAGCAAGTATCAAGTCTAGGACATCATATATATGTTACTTCCCATTATGAAGGTAGTAACATAAACTCGTAATACATGTATTTTACTCTTCAGAGCACCTGTCGTTACCCCTAAAAAAAGTAATCACTTCCTTATAATATAATGGTAGGCTATTTATGTAAAAAAATAATTTTCCCTTTGAATAAATTTACTCTACATACCCATCACCAAATAAATGTATTCCACTTTATAATCTCAGAATCATACTTTGCTGCCAACACATATGTTTTTTTTTTGTGTGTGTTCATTTTAGCTGCATGGTCCGACACTGTACACTGAAAGAGAATCCGAATAACCTCTTTTTGGCAATCAAGAGTTGGAAGATTCATTTTTTTATGCTTTCTCCACTACAAGAAGAAAGAGAAAAGAATAAAGAGATAATGGTGATCAGGTAGGACAGGAGAAGGGCCGAGACTGACAGGGATATGTATCGAAGATCATACATATTAAAGCGGCATTGCATAAAGTAGTAACATCTCTTAATTTGTAGTATATCATCTATAGAGTTCATGCACAGGCTCATCTTCTTGGAATCATTTTCCCCCAGCGCTTGGAGATGAACACCGATATACATAGTAGTATCTAGTAATCTAGGCACGTCGATCGTGGCTAGCTGGACTGGAGTACATATGCTAATACAAAAGATGGTGAGAGATCACATGACGGTGCAGGCGTTAACGTTCTCGTCGTTGAACATGTTCATGTAGTGGACCTCCGGCGCGGCGGGGTCGGCCATGGCCTGCGGCGCGTTGCGGACCAGGCCCGCCGGCGCCTTCTTGTCGTAGGAGCCGCCGACGTAAGGGTAGGTGGCCACCGAGTAGGGAATGTACGGCCACATCTCCGCGTTCTTCCCCGTTCTCTTGATCCTCGCCAGCACGTTGCGCGGCTCCACGAACCCCGTTACCGTTACCTTGCTTATCTTGCGGTTCACCGCCACCGCCGTCACACCTTATTTGGCAATATGTATATGAATAAACATTCACCGAATGAATATATGCACAAAACTTTATACTCCCTCGTTTAGGATTGGTTGACGCTGAAATTGATGTATCTAGCATTGAAATACGTCTAGATACATCTGTTTTAGCGTTAACTAATTCTGAATGGAGGTAGTATAGACCAAAAAAAATGAATGTTGATTAACGTTTGTTTGAGATATGTATATATGTACCACGGATCGATTTCACCGCGCTCGTTACCCTCCTCTCGCAGCCCTCACAGTCCATCTTCACCTTGATGTTCACCGTCTGCAGATGGATAAATAGATAGATAGATAGATAGATAAAAAACGGAAATTGTGAATGGAGATCATGCTCCAATATGGAACCCTCCATGGATCGAAACTCTAAATTTGTAATTTTTTCATATTTTTACATTTCAAAAATTCTAAAAAAATACAGAGATAGATGACGCCACAATGCACAAGTGTGTAAAATTTTAGGACGAAAAACTAAAAACTGAGTGTTGTGCAAAAAAAAACAAATCAAATATTTTTTAACACATGGTACTATACATCTTTCCATGCCATGAATTTATTTTGTTGTGTAGATCATATTTCACGGTATTTCATCTTTTCTTTTCTTGAAATGTTACACACATACACCTCACATCCTCCTTTACTTGTACGATTTTTTCAGATTTTTTTTTTGAAAATTTAAAAATATATTTTTTGAATTTTTTAAAAAATGAGAGCGCCATGGATCGAGCTCGAGCTCCAAAAATCCTCACTCGATAAAAAGAAAGAAACACCAGTTAATCGTGTGCGTAGAAGCTCAACAAGATCCAGAACATGGAACTGTTTCCGATGAACAGATGGACCAAGAAAGAGAGACCATGTGGAAATTAATTCCACAAACCTCACCTGAAGTGGCCGCCTTTTCCTAACCCTGAAGGCCTCCCTTGTCTCAGTCAAGCTGCACAAACCGGTGAGGTGATCCAAGGCGCCCATGATCTTCTAATCTGGCTCAACTTCTGCTCTTCCAGCAACAAGGATTGATGCAGCCTTCTTGTGCTTGCTTGGAGTGCCAAGGCTATGTACAGAACCTTAGGGGGTGGGAGGGGTCCTATATATGCTCACGAGAAAGAAGAGAAACAAGGACAGCATACCTAATTCTGCATGGTTAGGGTAGATGCTCCCTAGCTAAAAAAAAGTCACATCTTGATGCTTATACAGGAGACAGAGAGAGAGAGAGAGAGAGAGAGAGAGAGAGAGAGAGAGAACGTTAGCTTAAACCTCTGAGGTTTTAGGATTAAGTAAAGTGTGTTGGGCAAACAGTTCTTTTTCCCAGCAGGATGGGACATGCATGCCCCCGTACCCCCGCAGCTCCATCCAGCGCGAGGTGCCCTGAGCGCGACGGCACTCCAATCATGCAATCAATCAGAACCCAAGGGGATAAAAAGTCTTACCCAAGGAAATGGACTGCTTTTCTATCGGATCATGTTCTGAAAGGTCTACATACCGAATCCGAATTCCAATCTTGATCTAAGATCGATTACTTGCCAAAATTATGCACCGAAATCTATGGCATAAAACGGTGATAGGTCAGTATGTTCTTCACTGATGATGCGCCGGGTCTATCACGTTACTGCAGTACGATATATCATTGCTCTCTGCTCCTTTTCGGGTCTGTATCACCGCCGTAGTTTTCAGCCGCATGCAAGGTTCGATCTCCACTTCTCTCTCTGCTTTCAGTTTACAGTGGCTTTGAACATCTGTCTCGCTTTATATGTTATATACTTGCGTCTGCTTTAATTTGCTGCTCCTTTCAACTTCAACACTAGATGAATGGCGACGTTCATGACACAAATTTCTCCGCTCCTTATGCTGCTGCCTTTTTGGAAAGAAAAGAAAAAGGAATTTCTCATTGTTAAAATTTGAGCATCGTGCACTGATTATTGATTCATGAAGAAAAAGTAACGAAACATCTACATAATAACTTGGATAAATACTGAAGAGCAAAGTGTGTAGGTTTTGACACAAACAAGCATCACGCACTCGTCACTTCGTCAGCAGGAGTTGATCACAGGTCTCAGCCCCTTCTAGAGAGAAGGGATATAGAAGGGCTTATCAGTTATCACCAACAATTATACACTAACAATATATATATAACTTTTATGATATAAATAATAATTTAAGTAGTCCTTGGAAATGTGAATTTTTATCAATTTTATACCACATGAGTAAATATTTTTTTCAGTTGACACAAGTACATACTAATATATTTTCCAAAAATGGTACTTATCAATAAAGTAACTGTTGATCAAAGATTTGTCATAATAAGATCTGACGAGGAAATCCTCGTCTGATAGGCCTATGACGACATATAGCCAGCTAAAAGCCCAGGGCCAGAAATGCTATGGTCAAAATAACAACAACAAAGAGGGGTCATGGTCTAGTTGGAGTGAGGCAATCAGTCGAACAGAATTTGTCAGTTGGTTATTGTAAGACTAAGGTTTTAATCCTTAGGTTTTGAAGATTGTTGGACAAAACAGTAGATAAACTAATATTGTTTACGAGTATAAACATATACTTAGGTTCCTGAAGAATGAAAGATATGGGTAGAAGGTCGAAGCACAACTCAAGGTAGCGAAGCTGTACCTAGCTAGCTTGGTGCCGAAACAATTGAAGAAGGACGACCCCCTGCTGGAGCTGGATAAAGACGTAGTCTTTTTCCTAGTATCTTTTATATTCTTGAGCCGTAAAACCGTACTATCAAGAAGGGTTAGTTAGTTGAGATTTAGGTCAAACCATTGAATTAACTGAATCTTCTCTACTCAAAATAAAACCCAGAGAGTTTTCCACGAGGAGAAATCTCACTGAGAACTGAGTTATTGCTCGAAGGCAAAGTCATCGCACGTTGTGCCTCCGAGAGAGAACTCATTCGATGATCGGCTTTCTTATTCCTCAAGTAAAGTTACGCATTGATGAGAAATCCAACCATTGTGGACACCCGTCAAGCTGTCGCATCAGGTCATATTCGTCATTTCACCATTGGGATCGCCACCTATAAATACCCAGCACCCACCCACCATTTGTGGTTGGCTGCGCCGCTAAATATTCTCAGACACAAGTACTGTGAGCATTCCAAGGAAGATCTCGAGAGAAAAACCATGTCCACTTTGAGTTGAGCAATTCATCTAGACTTAGGTTGAGATTAGCTAGCCTTTTTTTATCTTGGAGATCTGCAAGTCTCCTTGACAGTTAGAGGTTCTCCTTCAGCAGTCGAAGAGTAATTGTCACTGCGAAGAGAAAGTCTGTGAAGGTTTCGTAGATGGCCTAAATCATCTACCCCGAGTGAAAACTGGACATCTCGAGGAGTTTGTTATAGTTGAGAATAGGAGGCTCCTGTGTTCAATCACAAGTCCCTCCAACCAGACGTAGCACTTTGCAGAGTGTGAACTGGTTTACCAAACATCGTTGCGTCAACAGGCTCATTCTACATCTAGTAATTATCTTTCGTTATTGGTGTAGTTTTCCTTCTGCAATGTTTATCCTCATTGTTTACTTTCGTTGCTCTTAGATATCCATGTTTCCTTTCGTTTATGTTTTGTGTGTTTCTCCTCGGCATTTCGATTAAGTTATTTTCCGCTGCTATAGTGAATTCACTTCTCTTTCGGTACGGTGCAAATTTTTGAAGTGACCATTCACCCTCTCCCCCTCTGGTCCTTGTTGTGCTTTCGGTTATTCTCAAGAAAATGCATCAAATGGTTGCAGTTCATCAATCGGAACCAACGGAAAGTTAAGAGACAATAAATTATGAGGAGTGTTACCACCAGACTTCACTATGCATTAAGTACATATTGTGAGAGTTTTCACCAAATTGTTAGCCCTCGCAACCCGGGATGCTAGGTCTTTTTTTTGTTTTTCCCCCGTTAGCACCACGATATGTGGTTTGGATCTTTCGATGTTTCCGGGGTAGCTTTTGAGGGCTCAAAGGTTCTTTTTTGTTACAGTCGATACCTTCAATGGACTAACTTCGAGTCAAGATACATAGGACTTATTCAAAAAATATAAATAATCATTTGGTGTCTTAAGTTAGTTAATCACCGATGATGAAATTTAGTTGGCCGATGGAGCCTTCATCAATTTGTTCGATGCCATGCAACTAGCGGAGGAGCAGAGTTAACAAATAATTTCCAAAATAATCATCCTAGAAGGGAGGCTATAAACTAATCTACTAATTAGTCCATCCAACTATACTGCATCCATCTAGAAAAGCTACATGAGTGATGGGTTAGAGCATCTATTGGACTCCTTAATCACCCTCTTTACGATTCGGGCAAACAACCCGATCATTGATTGGATAAAATTTTGATTCAACTGGACCCCTCAAACCCACTCTTTACATTTGAGATGCCAGTCATCCTCAAACTCAGCCCATATGTGGGGAATAAATGGGGCATTCGGATGCGTCGGAAAATGGCTACCACATCATACTAACGGACGAGAACCACACGAAAAGACACGCGTCCGCCGGGAGGTCACTAGTCAACATTCATTCCACCTCTCTGGCGCGGCCCCTGAGAGGCCAAGCCCGACTATTTAAGCTAGAGGGCAAGTCTCAACCCTAGCTGCCGCCCCCCCCCTCCCATTCGCGTCACCATCGTGTCCCCTTTCGTGGTTGAAATATGCCCTAGAAGCGGTAAAAAAGTGATTTTTTCAGTGTTCATCATTAATTTTTAAATTTATGGGTGATAATAAAGAAATATTTATTATTTCAATGTTCATAATTAATATTATATTTATGTGTTGTAATTGCAAATCATGAATATGAGATTCAAAAGAAAACTCATTTGCATATGTGGAAACATAAACACAAGTACTTACTAGTTTGGCCTCTAAGACTAGCTCTCATGTATTGCATTATGATTGGGTTTTCTTGATCATAGGCATACTCATTGTGACATTGATACCGACAAAAATGAGAGAACATTGTTATCAAACAATGATGTTGGATAGATCCAACTTAATGATATACTTCAAGATCTCATCGTAACAACGTTATAACTCATATCATACAATTGTTATACAACAGTAACAAGTAACTTGATATCGAATGATGTACTTTGATGGTCGTACGTTACTCATAACTGGGTGACAATAATGGCAAGTTTTCAAGTGCATCAGAAAGTATGTCTATAGGCTTCATAGCTCAATACTAGGATTTTCTACTCCTACGATAGAGAGATAATTCTCTAGGCCCACTCGGCATTAGGGTATCCACTATAGTCTGACTAGGCACAGGATGATTCAGTCACGGGGATACCTAAATGCGAGAACAACTAAAGGAACAAATTGATATTGAGTATAACATGATGTTGTGATCAAGAGTTAATTCACAAGAATGTCATTCGTCTCTCCTCATGTTTTGTTATGTATCATGAAGAAAGTTGATTGACCTGCATCCACAATCCTTGGAGCAAGATTTACAACCCACACTTATTTGAAAATTTTATCAGGGTTGGAATTTCAATGAGCTGTGATCAAAGGTGTTCAAGGCTTGATCATCATCAGTAATGATCACTAACAGTGGAATCACTGTAGTGATTACTGTACTGGATCTGAGGGTGTTACAAGCACCGCCTTCAAGAAGGAATCAGTGCCAGGCACAACACATTAAGGCCAGACCTTGGGTTTTCACCCTGAAGATAGTCCCCGCTCTCAAAACAATATCTTCAGCAAGACCATTGCCAGGCACAACCAATTAAGGCCAGACCTTGGATTTTCATCCAGAAAGGTAGAACTTTGAAATTCACATGTGTTGTCGCCACCGCTAACATATTGCTGCCACGATTCCTGAAACTCCGAGCCAGTTCCGCATCGACGCAAAGACTCCAATTACCATTGCAAGTCCTTCAATCTCAGCCTTAATGACATTCTCACCTCTGACTTCACCATGGATTTTTCCCATGATGGCAATAAAGCAGAGCTTCGAGACACTTTTTGCGTTGCGACCGAATCCCATCCGAACCAGCAATCTACAGGCATATGTCCAAGGGAAATCACCGGTGGAGCCTTCCGGAACCCGTCACTTCGGCCAGATCAAAGAGGACAAGCATGGCAGATCTTCTTCCTAGCGCAGTTTGGAACCCTAGGACCACCACCATTATTGGGAAGATCGGTACGCCCCCACGCCGCCGCTCACCTGCCGACCCCCTCCGGCGAAAAAGGAGGCACGACAACGAAAAACCACGCACACACGCCGTCCCGCTGGTAACCGTCCACGACGATGCAGCAAGACGATCGCGAGCACCGTGCCGCCTCCCCACACACCTCCGGGCGCCCTGGTGGCCGCGCTTAGACCCACAGCTGCTGCCAATCCTCACACACGTACGCCCATGGAAGGCAGAATCTGTGCAGGTGAGGGCTCGCCGCCGCCGTCGCAGGTCGGGGTCGCCGCCCCAGATCCCGCACGCGAAAGATCATGGCCGCCGTCCCCGAATGCCGCCGGTGATCCGCCGCCGCGACTCCCCCCAGCACGTTCGGCCCTGGGCCCGCCGCCACCGCAGCCAACACCAGCGGCAGCGGTAAGGGAGCTCACCGGCAAGACGCATCCACCGAAGGTCACCCAGCCCAACGTCTGCCCCACTGTCCGCCGTCCGCCGGAGAACAGGAGGAACCGTGCTGGAGAAGCCGACGCCCCAGATCCGTCGCCCTCCTCGCCCCACGCGCTGGAGCTGCGCAGCGAATGCGCGCTGGTCCCGCCGCCGCCAGCACGTGACAAGGACTCATTGTGACATTGATACCGACAAAAATGAGAGAACATTGTTATCAAAATATGATGTTGGATAGATCCAACTTAATGATATACTTCAAGATCTCATCGTAACAACGTTATAACTCATATGATACAATTGTTATACAACAGTAACAAGTAACTTGATATCGAATGATGTACTTTGATGCTCGTTAAACGTTACTCATAACTGGGTGACAATAATGGCAAGTTTTCAAGAGCATTAGAAAGTATGTCTATAGGCTTCATAGATCAATACTAGGATTTTCTACTCCTACGATAGAGAGATAATTCTCTAGGCCCACTCGGCATTAGGGTATCCACTATAGTCTGACTAGGCACAGGATGATTCAGTCACGGGGATACCTAAATGCGAGAACAACTAAAGGAACAAATTGATATTGAGTATAACATGATGTTGTGATCAAGAGTTAATTCACAAGAATGTCATTCGTCTCTCCTCATGTTTTGTTATGTATCATGAAGAAACATAAATAGTGCATGCTAACAAAAGGTCCACTCGATAACTTAATCAATTTAGGTTTCCACATTCTGCTAATGATTATTGACAGGAAGGTATTCCGGGGACTTGTCCACATAATATCAAACCTACATGATCACACACTTAATGAGTAGCATTTTGTTAGACAACTAGAAGATGAAAAGAGAAATGAGGAAAGGCAACGAAAGTGTTCTAAAGGGCTCCGAAAATGTTTCGGGTGGTCTCGTAATGTTTAGAAATTGTCCCGGATGGTTCCGGAACATTTGAAAATGGTTTTAGATGATGCTAGAAAGTTCAAGGAAGGCCCTGGGGTCATCAGGAATGGTTTTGGCAGGTCGTGAAACTTTGAAAATTGGTCCTAGATGGATTAGGAACATACTTTAATGGTTCTGGCTAGTTGAAAATGTTTCGGGTGGTCTCGTAATGTTTAGAAATTGTCCCGGATGGTTCCGGAACATTTGAAAATGGTTTTAGATGATCCTAGAAAGTTCAAGGATGGCCCTGGGGTCATCAAGAATGGTTTTGGCAGGTCGTGAAACTTTGAAAATTGGTCCTAGATGGTTTAGGAACTGTCGGGACCCGGGGTTAGCGTATGCAAGCCTCTCTACAACACCATCATATGGAGAGCCGAGAACCGTACCCACTTGTCTAAGCAGACAAGGCCAAGCACAGAATGTTCTCGGAAAGCATCGAACGTGAGGGGCA
The DNA here is from genome assembly GCA_950022295.1 of Bromus sterilis. Classification (NCBI taxonomy): domain Eukaryota; kingdom Viridiplantae; phylum Streptophyta; class Magnoliopsida; order Poales; family Poaceae; genus Bromus; species Bromus sterilis. The sequence continues at coordinate 397,613,884 of OX465596.1, forward strand.
TCCCATCCAGGCCGGATGATCAACTGAAATGGGTCCTCATCGTCCGCACACAAGTCTAAATGATATGGGTGATGAACTCCCATACTCATAGACAAGTCGCCTCAACCATACTATCGATTGTATTATAACCCTTACGTAGACTTACTCCAGCCCGATCACTGAGTCGGGGTCTAGGGCGGGCTCGATCATACATCAAAGTGTGCACGAGACGGAGTCTCGAGCAATCGCATCGCGATGCCCCAAGCTGCGCACATCTAAGGGCCACTTGGTGTATAAAAGACCGCCAGCCAGATCACAACTAAGGTCTCGAAAACCCATACAAAAACATGCATGTTATAAACATACACGCAGCACACATGTCTAGTATGAACAGCAGGTATCATTGCAATTCTCTATAATGTATACATCTTTATAAATAACTCTTACAGAGTGCACACAAAGATCACAAGCATGTGATCCAACATTACAACAGACAAGCGGAAGAAAATTAGGTCTGAGTACAGACAAGTTTAACAAATGGCTTAGAGAAGCCTTATCTAAAAACAAGCCCTCCACGAGGGAACCAGTCGTCTGACTGGGACTACACTAGCTTGGTCTTGGTCTGAGTCTTCATTCTTCGAGCTTCGGGTAGAAGTCACCATCGGGGTCGGTGGGTTCATCTAAAACATAGATTAAGCAAACGTGAGTACAAAATCGTACTCAGCAAGACTTACATAGGAGCTATACTACTCATGCATATGTATCAAGGTAAAGGGAGGTGGGGTTTCACTTGCAGAAGTGCCAGCTTTGACTTGGCTAGTCCTGAACTACGAGTACCATACTTGAGGTAATAAGCGTACACGAGTCCACTACATCTCTTCAACCAATTACACCACTATGGTTACTTCATCGACTTCCCCACGAGAAGCACCCCATAGCACTCACGATTATCTTGGTGTGTTTTAGAAGTATCCAGTTCAAGTTGTCTAATAATCAAGCTAAGCTTTCCAAGCAGTCCTTAACCGCGGACGCGGCTATTCGAATAGTTTTGTTAACCCTGCAGGGGTGTACCGCTACACACACGTGTCATCAGTTACCGCATTTTGCATGTCACCGTTCAAAAGGTGACAGCGAGGATGCCACCACAACACTTCGCCCACCGCTCCGTTCTAGTCCAGAGAGTCGCCTATCTGAGGGGTATCCGTATGGAAGTCCGGCCGAGGTTCCAGTACAGCCTCAAACGATGTGTGCAGGGTCCCAAGCCGGTCTTGAAAAGCCGTTCATCCACTTCGCAGACCGTGCCACAACCCTACCAGAACTCCGAACTACTGCGACTCTTGGGGTTCGAACGGGGTGAGGTACTAGGATGAGAGAGGTCAGTGAGCCCAATGTGTGGTTGTACTCTTCTTCTTGGATCACTACACAAAAACTCGGACTTAAGGCGGTGTTCAACGAGACAACCCACTGTGTACTCCTACACAGCCTCTCATCGTTCACCTTGTATTAGGGTAGATTCACGAACACATTTCACTTTCATCAACACCATGTTTACCATCATCCCGACTCACATCAAAAGCAACCTCGTTGTAACACTAAGCATGCAATAAGCAATAACAGTTGCAGGGGCCACATGATATCAACCAACTCCTACATCTGCTAGGATTGTGGTTTGCTTACTACTGTGACAAGATGATAGGTCATGCAAAGGATATGGGTTCAACTATGCGGTAGAAACGTTATCATAGTGATCATACTAAACAATGCATAAGCGAGACATGAGAGGGAAGTGGGATTTTATCGACATGATCAATGGGAGTTTGCTTGCCTTGCTGACGGGGTTCAGTCACGGGGTCTTCAACGAAGGGGGTGGCCTCCGATTCCGGTTGCACTTCTATCAGCAACATGACAATCATAGGATCAACATAATGTACAATGCACAATCACATGAATAAGATTGTAATGGTGATGTTCATGGTACTGATGTGTTGAGCATTCCATTTAAAAGGAGTATATTGCATTTGAAATGAAAATTCAAACTCCATTTGATTTATCGATGAATTTCAAATGCATTTGAATGCATGAAAGTTCATTTGAAAATGTTGATCATGAAGTGAGGTGGTATAGTTGAAGTAATGTCTCTAATGTGTGGATGAATTCATTCAAAAGAAGTGTGTTGCAAAGTCATTTGCAAATTCACTTCAAATTTAAATTTGAAAAGGATCCATATGCATGTTTGCTACTGTTCACCCATTTTAAAAATGGTCAAACATAGAAACAAGTTGCATATTCATAATCCTTGTATTTTTCTGATAATTTGAGACATATTATTTGTCCAATTTGGAGTTAGGATTAAAAAGTTATTGAATTTCAAAGTTTAATATATTTTCTGGAATTTTCTGAATTAATTAAAACGATTTAATTCCTTTACTGCGTCAGCCTGGCGCAGTGCTGACGTCAGGGGGCAGCTGACGAGTGGGGCCCTTCTGTCAGTCGGGGGGGGGGGGGGTTTAAACCCGGTTAGTTAAACTAACCAGGGGTTAGTTAGTGGCCTTGGGCCCACTTGTCAGTGTCACTAAGGGTGTAATTAGAGGGGTGGTTAGCTCCTAACGACGCCCACGTCATCAAGCCACCGGCGGCTAGACGCCGGTGACATCCCGACGCGGCGGCGACACACTGGACAGCGACTCCGGCGACCAAATGGTACGCCGCGACCACCAAACGAACCCCCGTGCTTGCGCGCTTCACCCAGGGCACAACAGCGTCACCGGGGAGCACTGGAGTGACGCCGGCGACGAACTCCCGCGGCGGCCGTGGCATGGAGATGAAGCATACGTCGCCGTAGTGCTTCTCCGCGGCCGTGTGCTGGTGCAACGCATTGCTGGGAACCTCAGGAACGCGACGGACAGGCTGGGCTGGTCAGCAAAGCACGGTAGCAAGCAAATCATCGACCATGGCGGCGAGCTCGCTCGGCTCCCATGGCGGATCGAGCTAGAGGTCAAACGGGGAGGCGACAAGTTGGGGGAAGCGGGATGCTGCTCACCCTAGAGCTACTGGAGTGGACGGCGAGGTCGTAGGGGAGTTGATGGTGACGAATTCCGGCGAAGACTCCGCGACGGCCGGCGGGACGAGGTTGGAGCTGGCGTCGTCTCCGGGTCCGTTGAGCTCCAATTGATGGAGGGGATCGACGAAGACGTCGTCGTGGGCCCGTCTGGACACAGTGGCTCGCCGTGTAGGGCTCTGTGGCTGCGCGTTTGCTCGTCGGCGGCGACGTCGTGCGCTCGGTCGCGATGGGATCTCGACGAGGAGGAGGCTAGAGGAAGCGGCGAGAGGGGGAAGTGAGGGAGGAGGTCGAGGGCATTGCCCTGGCGCGATAAGGACGACGGGGAGGGTGCCAGGCAGCCTAGTAGCTGCCGCCAGCGTCGGCATGCGCTCCAGCGAGCTGCTTGCCGCGCCGGGGAAGAAGACAAATGAGGCAGCGGGCTGGGCCGGCTTGGTGGGCTCGGGGGGGATAAGTTGGGCCGAATGGCCAGGTAAGTCCTTTTCCCTTTTCTGTTTCTGTTTTCATTCTGTCTTTTTGTTTTGCTGTGCTAAATAAATAGCTAGGCATTTTATTAAATGCTGGAACTTTTTATGTGGCATCACAATATACTAGGTTAGCCACTTGTAAAGTTTGAACATTTTTAAAATTTAAATAATTTGAATCTTAACTCAAATAGGGGTTTTTGATTAATTCCAAGGCACTGTTTGAATATTTGAAAAATCCATGAGTATGGGGTGGGTCCCACATCACTTGATATGTGATCACACTCATTTATAAGACTTTTCAAAAATCTAACATGAATTTTTGGAGAAGATTTTTATCTGGCCTTTTGAATTAATTTCTCAGGGCTTTTCTTTTCCCCATTTTTGAATTTCTTTTTGAATTTTTCACATGATGCAAAGGGACTTGCTAATCCTAGCACATACCTAACTTGGAGTTGTGACAACTCGCCCCCACTCAAAAGAATCTCGTCCCGAGATTCAGAAGTCTGCGGGAGGAAGGAGGGGTACTCTGTACTGAGACGGTCTTCTCTTTCCCACGTGGCTTCTTTCTCTGAGTGATGAGACCACTAAACTTTCAGAAACTTGATCTTCTTTCGGCGAGTGACGCGCTCTGCTGAATCAAGAATACAAACAGGGTACTCTCGATAAGAAAGGTCATCTTGGAGATCAAGCGTTTCATGGTCGACTTCGCGGATGGGGTCCTTGAAGCAACGCCTGAGTTGTGACACATGGAATACATCATGTACTCGGGAAAGGTGCGGGGGTAGTTCAAGTTGGTAGGAAAATTCTCCACGTTTAGTAAGAATGCGGAAAGGTCCGATGTAACGTGGGGCCAATTTGCCTTTGATACCGAAACGTTGGGTTCCCTTCAGAGGAGTAACCCGAAGGTAAGCCTTCTCATCCAGATTGTAGCTCTCCTGCCTATGATGACGATCATAGTAGCTTTTCTGGCGAGACTGGGCTGCTTTCAATTGATCACGAACAATGTGAACTTGCTCTTCTGCTTCCTTGATCATGTCCGGTCCAAAGAATTGTCTTTCACCGGTTTCTGACCAGTTTAGTGGTGTTCGACATCGTCGTCCATAAAGGAGTTCAAAAGGAGCCATGTTCAGACTAGATTGAAAACTATTGTTATAAGCAAATTCGGAAAATGGAAGAGACTTCTCCCAATTCTTTCCGAATGAGATAACACAAGCTCTGAGCATGTCTTCAAGAATTTGGTTAACCCTTTCGACTTGACCGCTAGATTGAGGATGGAAAGCTGTACTAAAGGAGAGATGAGTTCCCATAGCATGTTGGAAGCTTCCCCAAAATCTAGAGGTGAAAAGGCTACCACGATCAGAATTGATTTCCAAAGGAACACCGTGAAGGGATACAATTCTAGAGACGTACAAGTCCGCTAACTGGCTAGCAGTTATAGACTCGCGAACTGGAAGGAAGTGAGCAACTTTGGAAAGCCTATCTATGACAACGAAGATGGCATCGTTTCCTTTCTGGGTTTTTGGAAAGCCGGTGATGAAGTCCATACCGACTTTGTCCCATTTCCACTCTGGAATAGGCCAAGGTTGAAGTGTGCCAGCAGGTCTTTGATGTTCTGCCTTAATGCGACGACAAACATCACATTCGGCAACAAATTGAGCAATGTCTCTCTTCATCCTAGTCCACCAAAATCTCTGGCATAGATCTCGGTACATTTTTGTGCTACCGGGATGAATCGAGAGGGGTGTGTCATGGGCTTCTTTGAGGATGAGTTGCCTTAGTTCCCTATTCTTAGGTACTACCAAACGATTTCCAAAGAATAACGTTCCTTTACTATCTGTGGAGAAACATTTAGCAACTCCGCTAGCAATGTTCTCCTTCATCCGACGAACACCTCGTGCACGCCTTTGGGCAACTATGATTTGATCCTCAAGGGTTGGTTTCGCCACCAAGTTGAAAAGAGATCCACGAGGAACAATCTCGAGGTTAAGCTTTCGAAATTCCTCATGAAGAAGTGGTTGATACTGTTGTAACATGAGGTTGTTACAATACGACTTACGACTTAGTGCATCAGCCATGACATTGGCTTTGCCTGGGGTGTAAGAAATTCCTAAGTCATAATCTTTTATCAACTCAATCCAGCGTCTTTGCCTGAGGTTAAGATCTGGCTGGGTGAAAATGTATTTGAGGCTTTGGTGGTCGGAATAGATCTCGCAACGATTACCAATGAGGTAATGTCGCCAAGTTGTTCGGGCATGAACTACGGCAGCGAGTTCAAGATCGTGGGTAGGATAGTTCTCTTCATGTGGCCGCAACTGGCGTGAAGCATAAGCTACCACATGTCTATCTTGCATAAGTATGCATCCTAACCCTTGCCGTGAGGCGTCACAAAAGATCTCGAAATCCTTTTTGGTGTCTGGAGGTGCAAGTACGGGTGCAGAAGTCAACCTTCTTTTTAGCTCTTGAAAGCTTTCCTCGCACTTGGGAGTCCATAGGAATTTCTTATCTTTCTTGAGGAGTTCAGTTAGAGGCTTTGCAACTTTAGAAAAGTTCTCGACGAAGCGGCGGCAATAGCTGGCTAGGCCAAGAAAACTCCTAACTTGCTTAACCGATTCAGGTGGAGTCCAGTCAAGGACGGCCTGAACTCTCTCGGGATTCACAGCAATGCCTTTTCAGAAATCACGTGGCCTAAGTAGGTCACTTCTGGTAGCCAAAATTCACACTTGGAGAATTTAGCATACAGGCGATGCTCTCTAAGTTTCATCAATACCAGCCTTAGGTGTTCGGCATGTTCTTCTTCGTTCTTCGAGTATATAAGGATGTCATCGAGGTAAACCACGACGAACTGGTCGAAATACTCCATGAAGATCGAGTTCATCATGCGTGAAAAAGTGGCGGGGGCATTGGTTAGACCGAAGGACATGACGGTGAACTCGTAAAGACCATAACGAGTAGTGAAAGCCGTCTTGGGAATGTCCTCGCTTCGGATCTTGATTTGATGATAACCTAATCTCAAATCCATCTTGGAGAAGACAGAGGATTCAGCAAGTTGATCATAAAGATCATTGATCCTGGGCAGTGGGTACTTGTTCTTTATCGTCGCTAGATTTAGCGGGCGATAGTCTACGCACATCCTTTCTGTTCCATCTTTCTTCGTTACGAACAAAACGGGGCAACCCCATGGCGATGAGCTAGGGCGGATGAAGCCTTTTTCCAACAAAGCTTCCAGTTGGGTTTTAAGCTCAGCTAACTCACGTGGGGCCATTTTTTATGGGCGTCTGGAAATTGGTGCGGTTCCTGGGGCAAGATCTACAATGAACTCTACACATCTGTCGGGTGGCATTCCCGGCAGCTCTTCAGGAAAGACATCCGGGAAGTCACGAACCACCGGAACATCTTCAAGGTCAGGGAGGGGAAGCACATTCAAAGAATGCACCTGGGTTCTTGTTCTTGGTGAGGAGTAAACTATTGTCTGGCCTGAAGGATGTGTAAGTCTAACTGACTTGGCTTTACAATCAAGAAAAGCATGTTGTCTTGATAACCAATCCATACCAAGGATGAAATCAATGTCTGAAGACTTGAGGGCTATAAGAGAAGCAAGGAATACTAAACCCTCAATTGCAATTTGATTACCATGGCTTACTCTATTAGTTTGCCATTTGGAACCAGGAGTTTGAATGATCATTGGGGTGAACATTTCATCAAAGGATATCTCATGCCGAAGTGCATAACTCTCATACATGAATGAGTGAGATGCTCCTGGGTCGAAAAGAACAGAAGTGGGAACAAAATTGACTGGGAGCGTACCAAGAATGACGTCAGAAGTACTATCAGTCTCTTCAGCTGAGATTTGGTTCACACGTCCAAGATTTTCTGAGGTGGATGGCTTAGCGGTGGAAACCTTCGGGGGTGGCTTGGCACGAACAGTGGGGTTTCCTTTGGCATGGGGTGGAGCATTTTGGTTGATGGAGCACTCACGAGAATAGTGACCAGGCTGGCCACATCTAAAGCAGGCTCCAAAGATAGTGCGGGGAGCTAGGTTGTTTGGTGGAGCTGGTGGACGAGGCGGCACAAGGGATGGCCTCGGTGGGTTGTTTTGGGGAAACAAACTATTAGGAATCCAGATCATACGCTTCTGAGGGCGTGAACTGGAAGAAGGGGTAAGCTCAAGAGCATGTTTGCGAGACTTCTCGAAAACTTCATTGCCATGCTCAGCTCTGAAGGATCTGTTGACTAAATCCTCAAAGGTGGCAAATTCGATGAGGTTGAGATCATGACGGAGGATGGGGCTAAGTCCCTTACGGAACCTTGCCTGCTTTCTGGCATCGGTGGTGATCTCATCTTGGGCATAACGAGCAAGACGGTTGAATTCCCTCAGGTACTCACGAATGGACATCTCTCCTTGATTCAGATTGCAAAACTCTTCCTTCTTGCGCTCCATCAACTCATCCAGAATGTGGTACCCTCGAAAGGCAACACAGAACTCCTGCCAAGTCACTACGTGACCATCTGGCTGCATTGCAACATAGTTCTCCCACCACTGAAGAGCAGCACCTTCCAAGAAGTATACCGCGAAAATAACTCGGTCATCGGGAGCAACATGTGCTGTATCAAGCTTACGCTCGATGGAACGGAGCCAATCATCAGCTTCAAGGGGCTCAGAAGAACATCGGAATACCGGTGGCTTGAGGAGGATGAAGTCCTGAATGCTGACCACCACATTACGATGGTGGGCGGTATTCTGCTCGATGAGCTCCAGAAGGCGTGTTTGATCACGTCTATTCCGCTCGGCTTCCATCATGATTTCCGCCGCAGAAGGCGGGGTTGGAGGTTCATCATCATTTCGATTCCGATCACGGTCTCGATTCCGAAGAACAGCACTACGAGTTCCACCTGACATCCTGTGTGATAAAAATCAACAATCAGAACAGGTTGTACGATGGAGGCAAGGATAAAAGGATATGATTTAGGCGGAAAGGATAATAATGCGAAGGCAATGACTCAAAGAAACACGGAACAAATCCGGCAGCATAACGGCTACACTGGGATGGAAAATGAAACAACCTCGAAGAAATTGGACAGAACTTCTTCAAGGAACTCAAAACACAGAGACTCTGGACATTCACAACAATCCTACGGCTATAAGGAGGCAAACAACGAGATGTTCTATTCAGACATAGATGAGCCTAGTCCTATCATCCTGTAGAAAAGATAAGGGTGACTCAGAACTCAGATCGATGAGGGTAAGGAGAAAAAAAAGCCTTACGTTGTTCCCTTATATACCCAGAGTAACTATATAACTATAGAAGGCTAGACTCGACTTCGGCCAAGGCTGATAATCCTACAGTCAGTCCTGCTCTGATACCAAGTCTGTCGGGACCCGGGGTTAGCGTATGCAAGCCTCGCTACAACACCATCATATGGAGATCCGAGAACCGTACCCACTTGTCTAAGCAGACAAGGCCAAGCACAGAACGTTCTCGGAAAGAATCGAACGTGAGGGGCATCCCATCCAGGCCGGATGATCAACTGAAATGGGTCCTCATCGTCCGCACACAAGTCTAAATGATATGGGTGGTGAACTCCCATACTCATAGACAAGTCGCCTCAACCATACTATCGATTGTATTATAACCCTTACATAGACTTACTCCAGCCCGATCACTTAGTCGGGGTCTAGGGCGGGCTCGATCATACATCAAAGTGTGCACGAGACGGAGTCTCAAGCAATCGCATCGCGATGCCCCAAGCTGCGCACATCTAAGGGCCACTTGGTGTATAAAAGACCGCCAGCCAGATCACAACTAAGGTCTCGAAAACCCATACAAAGACATGCATGTTATAAACATACACGCATCACACATGTCTAGTATGAACAACAGGTAACATTGCAATTCTCTACAATGTATACATCTTTATTAATAACTCTTACAGAGTGCACACAGAGATCACAAGCATGTGATCCAACATTACAACAGACAAGCGGAAGAAAAGTAGGTCTGAGTACAGACAAGTTTAACAAATGGCTTAAAGAAGCCTTATCTAAAAAAAAGCCCTCCACGAGGGAACCAGTCGTCTGACTGGGACTAGACTAGCTTGATCTTCAGTCGTCCAGCTCGATGAAGAAGCCACCTTCGGGGTCAGTGGTTTCATCTAAAACATAGATTAAGCAAACATGAGTACAAAATCGTACTCAGCAAGACTTACATAGGAGCTATACTACTCATGCATATGTATCAAGGTAAAGGGAGGTGGGGTTTCACTTGCAGAAGTGCCAGCTTTGACTTGGCTAGTCCTGAACTACGAGTACCAGACTTGAGGTAAGAAGCGTACAGGAGTCCACTACATCTCTTCAACCAATTACACCACTATGGTTACTTCCTCGACTTCCCCACGGGAAGCACCCCATAGCACTCACGCTTATCTTGGTGTGTTATAGTTGAAGTAATGTCTCTGATGTGTGGATGAATTCATTCAAAAGAAGTATGTTGCAAAGTCATTTGCAAATTCACTTCAAATTTGAATTTGAAAAGGATCCATATGCATGTTTGCTACTGTTCACCCATTTTAAAATGGTCAAACATAGAAATAAGTTGCATATTCATAATCCTTGTATTTTTCTGATAATTTTAGACATATTATTTGTCCAATTTGGAGTTAGGATTAAAAAGTTATTGAATTTCAAAGTTTAATCTATTTTCTGGAATTTTCTGAATTAATTAAAATGATTTAATTCCTTTACTGCGTCAGCCTGGCGTAGTGCTGACGTCAGGGGGCAGCTGACGAGTGGGGCCCTTCTGTCAGTGGGGGGGGGGTTTAAACCCGGTTAGTTAGTGGCCTTGGGCCCACTTGTCAGTGTCACTAAGGGTGTAATTAGAGGGGTGGTTAGCTCCTAACGACGCCCACGTCATCAAGCCACCGGCGGCTAGACGCCGGTGACATCCCGACGCGGCGGCGACACACTGGACGGCGACTCCGGCGACCAAATGGTACGCCGCGACCACCAAACGAACCCCCGTGCTTGCGCGCTTCACCCAGGGCACAGCAGCGTCACCGGGGAGCACTGGAGTGACGCCGGCGACGAACTCCCGCGGTGGCCGTGGCATGGAGATGAAGCAGACGTCGCCGTAGTGCTTCTCCGCGGCCGTGTGCTGGTGCAACGCATTTCTGGGAACCTCAGGAACGCGACGTACAGGCTGGGCTGGTCAGCAGAGCACGGTAGCGAGCAAATCGTCGACCATGGCGGCGAGCTCGCTCGGCTCCCATGGAGGATCGAGCTAGAGGTCAAACGGGGAGGCGACAAGTTGGGGGAAACGGGATGCTGCTCACCCTGGAGCTACTGGAGTGGACGGCGAGGTCGTAGGGGAGTTGATGGTGACGAATTCCGGCGAAGACTCCGCGACGGCCGGCGGGACGAGGTTGGAGCTGGCGTATTCTCCGGGTCCGTTGAGCTCCAGTTGATGGAGGGGATCGACGAAGACGTCGTCGTGGGCCCGTCTGGACACAGTGGCTCGCTGTGTAGGGCTCTGTGGCCGCGCGTTTGCTCGTCGGCGGCGACGTCGTGCGCTCGGTCGCGATGGGATCTCGACGAGGAGGAGGCTAGAGGAAGCGGCGAGAGGGGGAAGTGAGGGAGGAGGTCGAGGGCATCGCCCTGGCGCTATAAGGACGACGGGGAGGGTGCCAGGCAGCCTAGCAGCTGCCGCCGGCGTCGGCATGCGCTCCAGCGAGCTGCTTGCCGCGCCAGGGAAGAAGACAGACGAGGCAGCGGGCTGTGCCGGCTTGGTGGGCTCGGGGGGGATAAGTTGGGCCGAATGGCCAGGTAAGTCCTTTTCCCTTTTCTGTTTCTGTTTTCTTTCTGTCTTTTTGTTTTGCTATGCTAAATAAATAGCTAGGCATTTTATTAAATGCTGAAACTTTTTATGTGGCATCACAATATACGAGGTTAGCCACTTGTAAAGTTTGAACATTTTCAAAATTCAAATAATTTGAATCTTAACTCAAATAGGGGTTTTTGATTAATTCCAAGGCACTGTTTGAATATTTGAACAATCCATGAGTATGGGGTGGGTCCCACATCACTTGATACGTGATCACACTCATTTATAAGACTTTTCAAAAATCTAACATGAATTTTTGGAGAAGATTTTTATCTGGCCTTTTGAATTAATTTCTCAGGGCTTTTTTTTCCCCATTTTTGAATTTCTTGTTGAATTTTTCACATGATGCAAAGGGACTTGCTAATCCTAGCACATACCTAACTTGGGGTTGTGACAGGAACATACTTTAATGGTTCTGGCTAGTTATGGAACATCCAAGAATGATCCCGGGTGGTCCTGGAATGTTCCAAAATGGTCCTGGAAAGTCCCCGAAGATCGTGGAAGGTCTCGAATGGCAATGAACCGACTGAAAGATGCAAGGAAACAAATCGGTTTTTGGACATCACGAAGTTCCTTCGGTTTCTTGATCTTGATGATGGCGTCAATTTTCACAGGGTTAGCCTCTAGTCTTCGCTCAAAGACGAGGAAACCGAGTAACTTCCTCACTGGAACACCACAAACACATTTCTTTGGATTGAGCTTTACACTGAATATTCACAAATTCTTAAAAGTTTCAGCCAAGTCGGCGAAGAGATCGTATACCTTAACCAACTTGACGATAATATCATCTCCACATTCCTGCTATTCTTTGAACGCAAACAAGTTTGTATCATATGTTGATAAATAGCGAAAATCACGTGAAAGAGAATATGGAGGTGGGCCACGATGGCATGGAGACAAACGTGGAATTCGATTAGTTTATTGTTTTTATTTAAGTATTAAAATTTGTCAATGGATGAAATATTTTCCATTTATATAAATTATATTCAAATTTCAATGAATTTTGTTCGAATTTATCCGACTTTACCAAATCTTGATTGAAATGGTCATGGACTTTTACGGTTATTGTTGGATGGTCAGCTCCCGCATCAATATCCGTAGATTGATCTTGTTTCCAATCGTGAATGAATATTGTGTCCGTTTTAAGGAGCTGTTTGGATCATGACCCTGGGACGCACTGCCAAAAATTGGTCTCGTTGACGCAACCTTGTGGCTCATTTGGAAGAAAGCTAAATTAATCGTGCGCCCACACCTGTACAGCAGTCCTAGTTCAATCCACAGGCAATTTTTTGGCAAGGTGTGTGTTAGGATTAGATCCTAACCGCCTTAGGCGGTTGTAGTATGCCCAAAGGGTCACACGGACATGTCTGTCCGTAGGGACGCCTTCTCATTGTATAGGCGCCTGTAGTCTTCGTAGAGGCGCCTTTTCCTTGTAACCGACCTCATCAACCGGCATGTACCTTGTATAAATATCCATCTAATGATCAATGAAAGACACAAGTTTTCATCCAATTTACAACACGTTATCAGTCACTCGTCTCTACCAAGAGCACCAGGCCACACGGAGGCGCTAGCCCCTCCGTCGACGGAGACGGCCATCGACCGGTGCCTGAGAGGCCCTCCTTCCCGCAGGCTTCTCAGCATAGTTTTCTCATTTTTGCAGGGCCACGGTGCCCAATAGCGCACCATCCCACAACGCAGCGTGTGGGCATGGCAAGATGAAGGAATCATTTCTAAACAGAAGAATGGGAAGAACAAAAGAAAGAACAAGTAAGGCAACGATGCATTCACCGCATCAATTTTCCTTCCCGCACTAGTGGTTGGACCTCCATCGCGAGGCCTCCTCTTCGGAACCAGCGGCTGCGGAAGCAGACACCCTCGGTCTGCATCACTACCGCGCCGTGTCCGTCCGGCCTCGCCCGGCTGTTGCCCGGCCGCGTCGCGGCCGCTCGGCTGTGGCCGCGTTTCCGCGTGCCCGCCCGCCGTCGCCGCGGCCGTGCCACGACCTCCGTGCCATCGGCCGCACCCCGCACGGCCTTCGCGTCGCGCCTCCTCCCGGCCTTCGCGCCGGTGCCCCCATCCTCAACCCCAACCCTCCATTGGCGTGCAGATCGAGGACGAGGCGTCGTCCTCCGAGTCACCGCGCCCCCGGCCCCATCTTCGTCGCCGCCTCCGCCCACAGAGAGCCCGCCACCGCCGCCGCCGTATGCTCGCCGGGTCCTCCGCCGTTTTGAAGTGGCACTGGAGCGTCAGCGCCCCGGCTCCTCGACGCCTTGGCTCCGGCCGACCTCCACCTCCTCGGCTACGCTGCGGAGGAGGGCGGATCCTCCTAGAGCTCGCCGGCGCCAGGCGCGGACGGCTACCGTCGACGGGATCGGGTGAGAGATTGGAGAGGCGGAGAGGCAGGGATGCAGTCAAACACGACCGCTCCTCCTCCCCCTCACTCGCTTATCCGCTTGCTTGAGCAGCTGCCAGCCTGGGCCTGGGCCGAAAGGCCAAGTGGGTTGCATCCTTCTTTAGAAATATAAAAAAAACATACGGGCAGAGGCTAATTTGCAAAAAAAAATCTTTGCATTAGTCCAACTATCAATACTAATTAGTATTTGTTAAGTTTTAGCCCTGTATAATTGGGATTTTTAAAAATATAGATCCGACTACTAGTGCCGTAATAAGTACTTGTCATGTTTTAGATTCTATATTTATGTTGTACCCAATTGTATTGTATATTATTATTTTAGACAACATGATATATATAAATATATTATATGTTCAATGTATTTGCACTTTGCAATCCCTATAACATATACACATGGTACAACATATTATTTTGCAATGTAAATATCAATTCACCATCAATTAAGTCCAAAAATGCTTGCAAAGCACAAAATAAACTTAATTCGAATTGAATTATCATGCAATAATTATTATCTCAAATTTATATGTGATCACAAGGTAATGTGGCATCTACTGCGCAATATGCAGATTATCCACAATTATCGTAAGGTCTACATTTTGTCAAAATTGACATTATGACTACCTTCATAGTGCTCTTCCATATATTTTAATCATATAATAACATAAGGTACTAAACCAAGGCATCTACTGACTATAGTCAGATTATGTTTCTAGTACTGCAAGATATACCTCATAATAGATGTAATTGTCTCAAAAGTGTTATCATAGATGATTTGAGATCTACATTCAAGTCCTCACTTGAACTCGCAACAAAAAAAAGCTTTATTACAACATTACCATGATGACTTCTAATTTACTGACAAGTAAATAAATAAAAAGTCTATGGTTTGAACCCCATGTAAGCCAAGATGACCATAATTCGATGAGCGAACTCTCGACGGTCACAACTAATCTACATGGCATATGGATGTTGAGATCAACAATGTGTCTCATGGAAGTATAGCGGCACGTCAACCACCCCATGGTGCATGCCCCGCTAGCAAATCAAAATTATGAGTGAACATGTGGCAAGTTATCAATAATGTATGCACATCATGAGACAATCATCTTGCCTAAAGCAAATCATGATTGAACACATCTCTGACTCAAAAGGTTTAAATCCGCGGGAGAATACCATCATGAGGTTCATAAAATTGGCTTCGGCTTGCAATTTGCAAAAACAACCCACATTATGATGAAAATAGAAGACATTGTCTACTATCTTTCTCGTTAATAGGATCTTAATTATAGCAACAATATCGTGCAAAAGATACCTACTTTATCTTCGATCTTCTGCATTTACTACTCTACGAGGAGAAAATTGATGAAATCCTTAGGAATCATCATTACAATCATGTCGGTGTTTCTCCTCTACATGTTGTATATGCACATTTTCGGGATATCACAGTGATGGCTCTCTTAAAAGTCAATCAACAAACTGCGAAGGGAAATGAAAATGCAACAAGAAGCACAAGCCACATGCATCGGATCGTGGGAAAGGCACTACAAAGACAAAGTTTCATAAAAACTAATCTTTGTAAAAAGTGTGTATGCTACAAGCATCCCCCAAATGCCATACTCTACAACATATGCTCAATTTGTTCAAACAATCCATGACACAACCGATCCACTGATGGGTAAAGATATGAAGCACACTTCAATCTTCAATCTGACTGTGTCCAGAAAGCTATTGTTCACATCATGTAACAACAAAGCTCTTCTACAGTCATGAAATCCCATGAACAAGAACATGGTCATTAAATATGCTTTACATGACATGTTTTCGAGACTTCACTAGTCTCCCAACTCCTTATCAACATCCATTTATTGTTGTAATACATACATTGTTGTCGTTGTCATCATATATTGTTCATCACAATATAGTGTATCAGCACTTTGATACAATTACATTTGTATGTGTTCTATATATCTACTAAAGATTTCTCATATTGAGAATCTTCAAAACTATATATAGATTTCTACGGGGGTCAATCTGATGAAAGAGTATAAGTGCCTTGTGGACATATGCACCACAAACTCTATAGTTAGGGCAGTAAAAAATACATCTCCACTCTTACTTAGAGAAAAAGAGATATTTTAACAATCGCTAGACGCGATGATGTAATTATTGGTTCCATTTGAATCATATTACTGTCCCTATGGATACTCAAGAACCATCAATGATTTCTTTATTGAGTCCAGGTTCAACTCATATCTCACTAAACTATTGAGATATCTGTCAAAATAGTTTCTATATAGAAACTCATGATGACAACAAAGAGAAATATATTCTCTTTACCATATGCAATAGATATAAAAGCATATTCTCTGTGTATCATCAGAATTGCACTACACATACTACAAAACCCGTAGCACATGTTGCATACAAGATAGTTTTCCAGAATGTTATTTACATGATAAACTTGGCACACTCGCCTTGGTCATTTTGACATTGACTTGAAATGAAAACTATCAGCAATTCCATTAATCATGCCTAAAATGATGCTAAGTTCCAGCAATATTTGGATTTTATGTGCACAACATGTGACAAGGAAAGCTAATTTTAAGGTCCAGGCACCTTAAATTGTTTAACCACTCTGATTTCTTGGACGCATCAAGACGAGTAAGTGGTACTTCTCAACCATTGATTGGACTACTCAGTTTGTTCCATGGTTCTAAAAGGCACATCTACACGATGGTGTTCTGTGTGCATCTGCCCACATGAACCATTTGACTCATTATCCTGAAGATCAATTTCAATGAAATTCGAATGGACAATGTTGCAAATCTCTTTGTGTGCCATAAACATGGCCTTGTGATGTAAATTAAGCACTTTGTCTCATATGTCCAGTTTCAAAATGGTTTGATAGCATCATGTATCCAAATAATTAAGCTCATTGCATGATCTTTACTTCGGAATTGTAGCTTACCAACTTCACGTTGGAGTCATGCAGTTTTACACACCACTGACTTAATTCAACTGTAACATACTACATATCGTAGTACACCCCCTCTGAAATTAGTACGTGCAAATCAAAAGTATTTCCCATCTGCGATAATTCGGTTCCATACCGAAATCACCACCATAGCATATACATCAATGGCCCTTCACATAAAGTTTGGGATCTATGTGAGGAATAACTGTATTTCCGTCAACTATAAATACCTTAAGCCCCTGTCAGGGGGAGTTATTTATGACTCGTATGCTCAATGAGGAATATTTCCAGGCATTAGGGGGAGATTCAAAGTACCAAAAAGAATGCCAGGAAATCACTTGGAATGTCTAACACATTTCTACCTCAAATCACGTACTCGAAGATCTAAACCCATTGTTTAGAAGATTTGCAACACATTGCAAATAACCTGCCAATCTCATTTACCGACTATAATGGTGTCACACAATCCTATAATCCTAAGAAAATGCTCCCAAAAGAGTGGAGGTACCAACAAAAACCACTCAACTACTCATTCAAAACAAGAAGGGTAGAAGTACGGCCACAACATATCAGGATTCAGCTTTCTGCAAGCAACAAAGGATATTGAGGCCTCTGACTCGGTAAATTCAAGTCAACTTCACGTTGATAGACATCTAATGGGTAGTATACACCCAATGAGAGGGAAACCTCCATAACCCAGCTCAATAGTGCATACAATGACTGGGACATCGGAAACCTAGACTCAACCGTATTGGGAAACACGAAGAGTCATCAAGGGTAATAAGATTTCACCAAAATTTTATACATTCTGGAGAATCATATAAATGAAAGCCTAAAACCGTCGACATAAATTTCTCATGATTGCAAACAACCTTTACAATGATCCGGATCCAAAGACCATGGCCATGGCAGAGTTTAAATAATACTCGCTCGGACTGAACTCAAACAAAGGATGCAATCCAAGAAGAAATAGCCTCGCTCAACAAAAGGAAGGTATTCACAAAAGTAATACCTACACTAGTTTTCATCCTAAAGTGTAATGAGAACATACATGTGGTGAATAGCAAGGCTTGTAGCATAAGGGTTCACGCAGATACCCAAATCGATTCTCCACACACAAGTGAAATCAATTTCCACTTATCTCAATGGCAGCACAATTCATCTATTTAGGCAGTTGATAGATGTAGTGACCATATATATTAATGTGTCACTTGATTCAGACATATAAGTTCTCATGGGAATTCCAATTCTGAATCCAAAATGAAAATGCATCATGTTTTGTGTAAACTCAATAAGTCACTACATGACTTACAATAGTCGAAATAAAATTGGTACAATCGACTTAGTGAGTTCCTTATGCAAAAGGATACTCCAACAATGATGATTGCCCATGCGTGTTCATCAACAAATCCTCATTAGGATTCCACTATAAGTGCATGGTAATGATTATAACATCATTGACAACACACACGATATTGATGAAACACGTAATCATCCATAGACGGAATTTGAGATGAAGGATGTAAGTAAAAAACAACCTTTGCTTCAGCTACAATCGAGCCTCTTCACTCATCTATTATGATACACCATGTTGTCTATATCCAGAATATATTGGACATGAACAAGTCTTATCCATCTATAACTTTCATGGTTGATTCAATATCTAGACGTAGAGAAAGATCCATTTTAAAACATGAGAAGATGGAAATAAGATATTGGAACTCAAGGTTCCATACTCTAGTGCCACTAGATCCACCAAACACAATTGGTTTGGACTCGTGAATATCTTTGATATCTCCAAGGCACAAAACACATTGTCCTAGTTTTTAAATTAAATATGGACACCGATATCATCGGATACATCGATCAGATCCCCACTATGTCAGATCGTAGACACACACCGTGTACTCACTTGATGTGATAGCCATCATATGGAAGTCTTTAAAATAGACCTTAGTGGCTAATCTACCAATCATTCTGAAATACATGACCTCATATTAATATATGTTTCTTTACAGAATGATAAACCACATACAACATTCATGTGGAATTGGTTCTATTGAATCACCAACTATTATCTACAACGATAATAATACTTGTGTTGCTTAGATGTAAACGGGTTATATAATAAGCAATATCACTAAGCGTATTGCCCCAAATTTCATGGAACAGGGGGAGTCCCTTCCTGAAATATAACCTATCCAAACATTGTATTATACTCTTTTTCCCTTTATGAGTTTACTCTCAAGGTTCTCATCAAGGTTTTTAATGAGGTAATATCAACACAAGAATATATGTCATACCTCCTATTTTCCCCCACCGGGGTTTTTAACGGATGTATACAAGGCATATTAATTGTCCTCTAAACTTACTAATTGAGTTTTGTCCTCTCAAGGTTTTCTCATATAAGTTATCAAAGAGACAATTACCATCATATGTCATATCATTTTCTCCTTATATTTTTCCCACTGGGTTTTAAAGGAGTTTACAATGACATATCAGATCACACTCTTTTTCCTTATGAGCTTTCTCTCGAAATCTCTCATAAAAGGTTTTAATGAGGTGATATATGCAATACTTTCAACATTCTCCAATAGGGATTTTAAATGAAAGTATACCAAGCATATATATTGTTCTCCATACTCATCAACGAGTTTTTCTCCTTCTTCAAAGGTTTTTCTCATATGAGTTATCAAGGAGACAATAATCATTATATGTTGCATCATTTTCTCCTTATTTTTCCCACTGGGCTTAAAGGAGTTTTATCAACATATCTACACAATTCTCCTCATATTTTTCCCACAGGGTTTTTGAAGGAGTTATACAAGATCATATACGCTTGTGATCAAGATCAATATTTTTAAGATAATACAAGGAAATCAAGATTATACAAGGAATACAAGAATAAGCATTGTGCAAGGGGGAGTGTTAGGATTAGATCCTAACCGCCTTAGGCGGTTGTAGTATGCCCAAAGGGTCACACGGACATGTCTGTCCGTAGGGACACCTTCTCATTGTATAGGCGCCTGTAGTCTTCGTAGAGGCGCCTTTTCCTTGTAACCGACCTCATCAACCGGCATGTACCTTGTATAAATATCCCTCTAATGATCAATGAAAGACACAAGTTTTCATCCAATTTACAACAGTGTGGGTGGCTAAGATTGGCAAGGCTGATGTGAGCTCATACCAAGGGCAAGCGTTGGAAATGCTCTTAGCCTTGATGAAATAATGTAGTGGCACTGATAACATAAGGACAACGGAATGTACCCATGGGGAAATTCCCTTCATACAATCATACAACACCAGGACAGCATGCCAAATGGTGCTCTCTCCCAAGTGCAAGTTTTTTTTTCTAAGCTTGTGTACAAACCACAACTCGACAACATACTGCCGGAATATGCAGTATTCAATATAGTTCTTTTTGTCTCGTGATTAAGGTCTGAAGAACTTTTTATCGCAAAAAAAAGGTCTGAAGAACTTTTCAAGGCTCAAACACTGTTCGATTGATCGCGTCAAAGCATTCTCCTTCCATTGTCCCTTACATACACATATAAACACCTGGAAACCCCATCGATGTAATCCTGCTAATTTTCTTCGGTAAAACATCATGAGGAACACCTCCTTGTTGTGCTTCCTTCTCCTCATCTGCGTTGCATCATCGTGGCGCGCAGACGCGTCTCAGGAGGCTCGACTCAGGGAGCTCATCCAGTCGAAAAGGGCCAGCACCCATAGCAGCAGTAGCAACAGCGTGCATGAGCTCCGATCAGAGTACTCCGTCTCCGACCAGACCGACCTGAAGAACGCCGACAGGATCGCCGCGCTGCCGGGGCAGCCCAACGGCGCCGTCGGCTTCGGTCAGTACGGCGGGTACGTGACCGTCGACGAGGTCAACGGCCGCTCCCTCTTCTACTACCTCGTCGAGGCGGCCACCCACCCGGCGACGAGGCCTCTCGTCCTGTGGCTCAATGGAGGTTCGGCATGCACAGACAGATGCACACCGTCACGTGCCTGTCTCTCATGCTACATGTTGTACTAATTGATTGATGTTTTCACGATCATGCAGGCCCTGGATGCTCATCGTTCGGCTACGGAGCAATGGCAGAGCTGGGCCCGTTCCGCGTCAACAGCGACAACAGAACCCTTAGCAGAAACGAGCACGCCTGGAACAACGGTGAGGGAGGCGGCCGCCGGCCGGCCACACTAAGCATTACAGAAACTGGTAATGGTGATCGGCAAGAACCATCTTGGTTGACATGTGATGTTCCGGCGGCTGTGCTGTGCAGTGGCCAACGTGCTCTTCCTGGAGTCGCCGGCCGGCGTCGGGTTTTCCTACTCCAACATGACCGCCGACTACGACAAGAGCGGAGACCAGAGGACGGCCGACGACGCGTTCGTCTTCCTCGTCAACTGGCTGGAGAGGTTCCCGGAGTACAAAGGCCGCGCCTTCTACATCTCCGGGGAGAGCTACGCCGGCCACTACGTGCCGCAGCTCGCAGCCGCCATCCTGAGCCACAGCACCAACAACACTTCCATAAACCTACAGGGTATTCTGGTACGTAATTCATGGGATTGATCAGTTAAATAAACTTAGCATTTTGCACATTTTTCTTGAATTATGTACTGTACTAGTACTACTAATATTTGCAGCTGATTCGGTGCATGTCTACCTGTTTCATGTATAGGTTGGCAACCCATATCTTGATGATAACATGAACTCAAAAGGGGTGGTGGACTTCCTGTGGAGCCACGCGGTGATATCAGATCAGGTGTACGCCAACATCACCATGAACTGCAACTTCAGTCTGGCCGATGGTAACGCATGCTCTGGTGCCATGGCCGCATATGATTCTGCCAACACCGACCCCTTCGACATTTACGGACCTGTTTGTATCGACGCGCCCGATGGAACATACTACCCCAGCCGCTATGTAAGACACCACAATTTTTATCTGAATTACATGCAGGTAGCACTTATAATTCCCTTGAATATTTTATTTCTGAAGAAAAATAACGTGGTCTAAATCGTGCAGATACCCGGGTACGATCCATGCACCGGCTACTACATAGAGGCCTACCTCAACGATCCCTTGGTGCAGCAGGCTCTGCACGTTAGGACGACCAAGTGGGCAGGCTGCACGTAAGAGCTTGCTAAATTGGGGCCAAACAAATAACTTTTGTGAGCAAGCCTTTTCTTTCCACTTACCACTGCCGTGCTACTTTGCCCAGGGACCTGCACTGGAAAGATTCATCGGCGTCGATGGTGCCAACGCTCAAATTGCTCATGGAGCGCGGCCTGCATGTGTGGCTGTTCAGGTAGGTAACATGCCATGCCAACCCCAGACTGAACTTCAACTTGCAAGCACTGATCATCTAACATGCCAAAGTGTGCTTAATTATTGGTAACAAAACTCAATAATGTATGTGTTTCAGCGGCGATTTCGACTCCGTATGCCCGTTTACCGCCACGAGGTACTCCATCCGTGACCTCGGCGTCGCCATCACAGAGCCATGGCGCCCATGGACTGCAAACAAAGAGGTAAGTTAAAAGAGACATGACTACTACATCTACATGTGTGGTTGATTTGCACTTGTTTCTTGGTACTGTATTGACTGACACTGATAAACTTGCAAGCAATGATCATCTATTGTATTGAGTATATTAACTCACACTGGTTAATGGTTGAAGGTTGGAGGGTATGTTGAAGCTTACACGGGAGGTCTGGTGTTCGCATCTGTGAGGGGAGCTGGTCATCAGGTCCCTTACTTCCAGCCTGAGAAAGCGCTGATACTGTTCAGCTCATTCCTCAAAGGAACACTTCCACTCTATGAAAAGGGGCAGTAATGTGGAGCTGATTGAGAATTGTGGTGTCATGCATCCAGATATCATATTGCCTTAATTAGAAGATTCTAAATCTATTCCTTTTGCTCCTGAATGTATTTTTAGTGCAGAAGATTAGACATGGCCGTAGGTTATGTATGTGAATAAACAATAAACTTGTGGCACCTCCGGTCTGTTACAACAACTTTCAAGATTACGCGCAAACTTAAGATGAAAATCCTTATTATTCTCAGCAATTAGGGATACATAGAAAGTAGATGATCATGCGCGTCCTCTCTCACCCGGGGAGGCTAAAACACGGAATGATGGCTTTGTGGCGATGTCAAATTACAGTAGGGAGTAGTATATATATTTTTTGATAAAGATTAATATATGTGAGAGTCCCTAAAAGCTTAGGATTAATAAATCACCTTAGCAGTGAAGTAGAACCTTCGTAGGCAACTGAATACTCAAAAGGAGTATTACATTCATAGGAGTTATGTTGTTGATATTTCTTTTTGGAGGATAGGGAACATAAACAATAAATTGTGCGTGGAGATCCGTATAAAAAATAAATTTAAACTTTTTTTTTCTTTTTACATGTACTATCACTTGACTGAGACTTAGTTAAGTCTTAGTCGACTGAGACCTAGACACACCCTTCTGCTGAACTGTTAGCTTGCCCCACTTCCTCCTTTTGAGTTATTTCTGAGACTAAACATCCAAACCATCCTTTGTGAATGGCTCTAACCCTTAGCCAATTTATGAAAGGGGTGGAGCTGCACATGACTTTAAAAAAAACTTGAAAAAACAATTATTAAACTGCCGTGGCACCATCTAAACAGCGAATTTTCAACTCTCACTCATAGCCACTAGACCTGTAGTGCGCTTTGCCGCACGTTGCCGGGTTCAAAGAACTGTGCCCAAACATTATTGCATCACACATCTTAATTATGTATATGCAGCACAGTTAGCAGGGAAAATTATGGTGTAAAAAAACATTGAGAAAACCTTAGACAAGACCAAATAGAATGTTTGAGTCCCTGCAGGATGTGTAGCACAGTAATAAGCAAACTAAGCATGGTAAGCCAAATATAAAACTCAGAAACCATCATTAGAAGAGATTCATGACTCATAACTAAGGAAAATACAATGAATATTTTGTGTACAATGATGAAAATTGTTAACACTTTATCCACTAAGTTAGGAAGAGATGAACAGGAAAGCACATTGGAACCGGAGAGGTTTGCCACCTACAACGGTGACCAGTATCGAAAGCAAACTTGGCCTACCCGACGAAGCACC
Organism: Bromus sterilis; assembly: GCA_950022295.1. Lineage (NCBI taxonomy): Eukaryota > Viridiplantae > Streptophyta > Magnoliopsida > Poales > Poaceae > Bromus > Bromus sterilis. Next base: position 397,637,775 of record OX465596.1, read on the forward strand.
AACGCCACGATCCCCAATCGAACAACAGAAAATCCTAATCCTAGAGAATAGCAACGAACGGCCCAAAAAACCATTCAGCAACGTAGCAGAAGATCCTAGTCTGTGTTCCGACTTCTGGACAGTCAGTGCTTCACCACTACAAATTATGACAAATAAGTACCAAACCCATTTGGACACAAGATCAGAAAAAAAGTTCAAGTCGAAAAAGAATTACGGTATGGCCTGAGCAATGAAATATTAACAACATGGTCATGATCAATGTTCATCCTAGGTACATAGTTGTTGAAAATCCTGGCGATACATATCTCTACAGAAATAGACGATAAAATACTTATTAAGGACAACTCATAACTGAATACTTATTGAGCTGAAGAACAGCTTTTCTGCATGCATTCATCAGCGGAGCAAATAATGCCCACTGCTTCCTACTTGTTATCTTCAGAACCTAAGAAATATAAACTGAAAACCAAACTGATAGTCTCAGAAACCAAATGTCATTATGACATACTGTAATCCTTGTAAAACAACAAATCTTATGTTCTGCTACCCAATTTCTATGTCACTTGCCTAAATTATTCATATTCAAACCACCCTATATGTTGAATGATCACAAAATAGAAAGCACATATACAAACTTTCTCTAAACAGAGCATCACAACACACAACATAGGCAATGCAGGAGCTAAATCAAAAATAATAATAAATACGTCACTTATCTGAGGAATATTCATAGCAATTAAGCATAGCAATTAACAATGAGGGATACTAATGAGGAAAATCTAAAAATGGATAAATCATCTCACATAATCTTTACAGATTGTTTTCTTAAGAACACATTCTGTGCTTGTTTGTTGAAGGCCTTCAGAATACATTCCATTTCATTTTGAGCTCCTGTCCCTCCCATCTACATTGATGATAGCAGAGATATTCTAAATTAGAAAAAAAAACTAAAACTACTTTTGCGTGGAAGGACAAAAAGGATTGATAGCACAAATATTTTAACTGACAAATTCAACTCCCTATATAATGCGCGGACCTAATGAAACTGACTATAAGGGTAAACCGAGCAGTCAACCGTTAATTTTGCTACCGCGACAAAAGCCTAACAAAGTATTATGTATGCAGATTGATTAGAAGTAGTGACATATATAGTTTCTTTCAAGTTAGCATCTATGCAGACTTGTAGGTAACTACATACAATGAATCAACTGCTACACCATTGATTACAAGTAGTGACATATATAATTCTGCTATTCTATGTTTCAATCTCACATGAACCTGACGAATGTTTTAAGCAAAGCTCGGTAAATTAGATTGCTCGCCGTAATCTCAGTAAATTAGAATGCTTGTGTAACCAATAGATGTATAAGCCTTCTAATAGCAATTAGTTCTACCAATATAATGTGAAAGCGGAACAGAGAGAAATAGGATAGTATTGTTTACGCAAAGCACTAAATGTGAGGAGAGAAAAATGCACCTCTTGGAAGTATCACAAGTGCATGAGGGTTTGAGGAGGATCATGACGAAGAAGGGGTCTGGAGGTAGGAGAAAAAACCCTCCATCGGGCTCCTTACCTCGCCTCGGGCATCGATTTCACCGAGGGCCAATCCCCCATACACCATGCTTGCAGCCTTGCCTGCCGGTCCAGACCACTCCTATCCGCATCAAGGTGGTTGAACGCGCTCGCTAATTTAGTAAAAACAATCATTTTAGTTAGGACATCCATCAGTAGAAAAATGGCAGTTAAGAAGATGCTCGCATGGCTGAATCAATAAATAATACGAAGCATAAGAAAATAGTTTTTGGACCCACAGTTGAGCTGACAGTAATTATGAATAATTCAAAACATGAAAAAAAGTGGTAAGAAATTTAAGCATCTTAATAGTAAGTGGCAAGCACAAACAAGAGGAAAGGAAGATGCACCTGTAAGGAACTAATGAAAGCGTTAAGGATGGCCATGGACCTTTCCACCTTGCCGCAAGAATGCTCTCCAACAGTTAGAACATCAGATGGCATTTTGCCATGCCCGGCTAGGTTAGAACCGTAGGTTGTGAATGGTAAAATGATCTCCAAGTTTATTTGAGAAACTCATCTTATTTACAGCTTTAAGTCCTGAAGAAAATGGTAAAATGTTGTCAGAAACTACACAATATGTGTTGATTTTGCTCATCCTATATAAGCATGAATAATTGTATGTGATATCCTGAAGCCTAACTGGCACTGTTAAATGCAAATTACAGAACATCCTAAGCGCGGGAAATTTTACATTCAGCGGAGTGTGTACAATCTTTAAGCGCTGCTAACAGATTTCTGAACTGAATGCCCGTATCCATAAAATTTAAATGCTTCACAAAGTATGACAATGCACTGAAACGTGATAGTGCTTTCTAGTACTCACTGCCTAGAACTGAGTTGATCTAAATAAAAAAATGAAAAATAATATATTAAGTAAAGCAGGTGAAGCTAGAATTGGGCAATCATCACACTATTTTTTGTAGGATATCATATCTCTGAACACAAACTTTGGACAAACCAACGATATGAAAGCAAGCATTGGAATCAAATATGATCTAAGAAGTGCAAAATTGGATGCGATTTACTTGCTTATTCATTTATGCAACATGCAACTAAAGAGAAATTAGATGAATCCCCTTTAAACATTGATAATCAAATTATAAGCCTCTAGTTTATACTCAACTTACTGACTGCATCAATTATATACAACATTTTTTGACGATTTATTATGAAATGAAAACAACATCCATGTATGTAATGCAGAACACTGTATTCATATAGGAGATAGACATATCAGGGTAATACATATGGGTTTGAAGGTATTAGAATTTAAAACCATTCAACTTTCTAAATTAATACTAAAATCAAATAAATGATCTGATATGAACATAGAGGGCATGGGATTCCAGTAACTCAGGCAAATCCATCCATAAAACTGAAACACTAACAATAAGATAGATTGGTGTGCCAGCTTGCCCAGGTTATGCTCAATTGCTCATACAATACCAAACAACATAAAAAGGAATAAATCAGACTACATATATAAATTTTTCCAGATAAAAACAATGCAAGTAACAGAAATAGGAGGATATGGAATAGAACCTTGCTCTAGCCACACACAACCTCTGTTATATACTTCTCCTGAAATAACAAACCGGAAAAATGACTGATTTTAGCAAATGACAATGACAATGCTGTTGCGACTGCCGTGGGGGCACATAACCTCAAACATAGCATAATAAAAAAACACTGGAGTTGAGGAGTTGTAGTAGGATCTAGTGGCAGCATGTCGATTATAATGGTGCACACTCTAGTAAGAAGGGGAAGGCATTTATCATTTAATTAAGTACTTGCTTACCTTGCTGTATTACAAAATTCTACTGTAACCAATCATGCTTATAAATAATTATACAACTGAGATATTACCTTATGTCCCACATCTCATATATATTTACTAATGGCTACACGGATCCTTCCTGGATAATGCCCAAGAATGACTTTCTTGAACAATAAAAGAACACAAAATACACGTGAAAGGGCCATGTTTCTATCTAAAATTAGATGGTGCCCATAGTAAAAAAGTAAATGTAGCATTGCCGTGGTTAGCACAATTACTGCTTGGGAGAGATGTTTTGGTTCAGATCCATGTCTGTACGTGGTGACCACCCTTTCCACTCCTTGTAGCCACAAATGAGGCATTTATTACACCGATATGCCATAGGTGTAAAGTGCTCAAGCACTGACAATATTATTGACTCTAGTGCAAGTGGGAGACTGTTGGAAATATGCCCTAGAGGCAATAATAAAATGTTATTATATATATATTTCCACGTTCGTAATTAATGTTTATATTTCTGTGCTATAATTGCAATGACCCTGACTGTGAGATTCAGAAGAAAACTCATTTGCATGTGTGGAAATGTAAACACCAAGAGTTCCTGGTTTAGCCTCTAAGACCAGCTCATGTGCTAACTGATGATTACGTTTTCTTAATCATGGACATTGTTCTTGTAACAAGGATGTCAGTAGCAATGCGAACATATTGTTAGCAGAACAATGATGTTGAACCGACCCCAGTATTGAATGATATACTTAGAGATCACATCGTAACTACGTTATAAGTCATATCATGAAATGTTTTCATATACGTAATTCCTTAGACCATGAGAGTATCGAGTTGCTTCACACAGGAAGACATGCTTTGGTTCTTAGATGAATCTTCCCGTAAATGGGAAGTAGTAAAATAAGTTTTGGGTATGTCAGATGGTGTGGCTAGTGACTGTGATAGTTCAAGAATGGGATTTGCTCCTTCACGATGAAGAATATATTCACTTCGGGCCCACTCGGTATGACGGTATCCATTATAGTCTGGCCAGACGCATTGTGATTCAGTCACGGAGATACCGGAATACGATAACGAGAAAAGGGACAAACGAGCAAAGAGGATAACGAGTGGCTTGTGTTCAAAAGTTGTTACACATGGGTGCCAAACTTCTCTCCTCTAACTTTGTCATATATCGCGAAGCAAAGGGAATGGTACATGACTAAACATAATGGTTCACTCGAAGTTTCTTCGTGTATGTGCGGGAGTCAACATGGGTGTCCATGGCTCCGCTGTTGATTATTGGCTATTGACAAAAGGCTGTTGACCTATGTACGGAAGATGTTCTGAGTCATGTCCGCATTATACCGAACCTATTGGGTCACACACTTAACGAGCAGTATTCTGTTAGAATACTAGTATGGTAGAAGGTTTAGTGGAAGCAAAGCAGAATAGTTCATACGGGTACCGGAAGTAGTTCCGGAGATTTATGGAATTGTTCATAAGGGCACCAGAAGTAGTTCTGGGTATTTAAGGTTATGTCCGGATCACTCTGGAGTAGTCCCAGGTGGTTCCGGAACATATGAGAATGGTACTGGGGAAGTCCTGGATCAACCGGAATAGTTTCCGGATAATCGCTGGGCGTCCCGACAACCTTCGCGGTCATCGGGTGGCTTAAACTGTAACTCGGATGGTCTTGGAAACTATCCGGATGGCTCCGGAACGTCCGAGAACGGTCTCGGAAGGTCCTGGAAGTGCTCCAGAAGTGTCCGGAATGTCCCGAAACGGTCCCGGTATGTCCCGGAAGGTCCTGGAAGCTTCTAGAAGGTCATGGAAGGTTCCGGAAGGTTCCGGGTAGTACCACCCACTCCCCTGCGCCCCTAACCTTGGGGGGAAAGCCACCTAGGCTGCCCTGGCCGGCCAAGGGGTGGGGGGCGCACCAAGGGGAAGGAATCCTCCTCCAGGTGGAAAGTCCAACTCTCCAATATGGCAGGTTTTCGGTGGGAAGGTATGGGAAGATTTGGGAGGTTTGGGAGTCCAAGTTGGACTCCCCACCCACCTTATTGCGCCCCAAGGGCCTCTTGGCCACCTATATAATGTGGGGGAGGGGTGGGGGGCGCAACACAACTTGTCCCCAAGGTCTATGCGCCACCCTCCCTCCTCTAAACCCCGTTGCTCCACAATTAGACCCCGGTTTAGACGCTGTTCTAGATCGGAATCCGTTAGGGTTTTCTCCCTCTAGTTTTCTCGGTGGCGTTCATCTCTGGACGGCGGAGCGCTGCTGGATTGCTGCTACGGGATGTGTGGATACTAATGGAGGGGTCGTACCTTCGACCCTTCTTCGAGGAGCTTGTTCATGGGACTTGTCCGTGGGACTAGATCGCGGGACTTGTTCGTGGGATTGATCGAGGGACTGTTCGTGGGAGAACTTGCGAGATCTACTTCCACTACGTCCACGAGCTTCACCAACTCTTCTTCCGCTGCAACCGTTGGTGAGCAAAGACCTAAACCTTGTATGCAATCTATCTTGGATGATCTTGGGTGCTTGTTACGTAGGCCGAAATTTTGAATTCTACTACGTTTCCCAACAGTGTTATGCACTGAAATATCTATTTTTCCCTTAGACAAAATACATGAGAGAGGAGAGATGGGGAAGCATGAGAGATCACCATGCAGGGAGGGATGGGACAGCCTTGGCCACCAGCGAACGGCGGCGAGGTCCGGCGAGACCGGAGCAAGGAGGGACGAGGGAGGCCACCTGGCGCGTCGGGCTGGAGTAGGGCGGAGGACGGCCCGGGCGCATCTGGCCAGAGCGGGCAGGGAGGGGCGTCCTTGAGGGCGACGCGGGGACCGAGGACCGCGGCGGCCGCCGTCGATGTCGGGGAGAGATTGGATAAGGGCAGGATGGGGACAGGGAGTGGCGCCGGTGAGGCACTGGAGTTGGGTGGCGGTGGGAAGGAAGCCACGGTGCGCTACCTAGCGCGCAGAGTGGAGAAGACGGGAGCAACACCAACCGTTCCTGCGTGAAGGTGGGCTGGTGGGATGGCAATCTTCTCGTAAATTGTAGGTATAATAGGGGTACAAAGATATTTTGAAACGTTTTGTTCTGTGGGATTGCTCAAAATCTTTGAGATTCTGGGAAAAGGAGGTGGTTGTGAAGATTTTGGATTGCACTGGGATTCTATAGAATCCTGCCAGGATTTTGGAACCTCATTCGAGTTCTTTTGGTTGGTTGATTTTGCAGACCCAGATTATGTAGAATCAGCTCAAAAGAACTGGCCCTTAATTTCATCACGAAATCGAGCACACATCATAACTGAAGATCTTTTTCGAATTTTGATGTCATTTTTGAACACCTGTTAATTACCTCACTGTCTGGGGTAAACCAAGGGCGTCATGGCTTCGTGACGGGTAGGTTAAGATCCTTGATGGAGTACCTCATCGCGGTAATGGAGACCACATCATCCTTGTTGGATATATGCCCTAGAGGCAATAATAAAGTGTGTTATTATTTATATATTCATGTTCATAATTAATGTTTATATTTCTGTGCTATAATTGCAATGATCCTGACTATGAGATTCAGAAGAAAACTCATATGCATGTGTGGAAATGTAAACAAACAAGAGTTCCTGGTTTTGTCTCTAAGACCAGCCCATGTGCTTATTGATGATTATGTTTTCTTAATCATGGACATTGTTCTTGTAACAAGGATATCAATAGCAATGAGAGCATATTGTTAGCAAAACAATGATGTTGAACCGACCCCAGTGTTAAATGATATACTTAGAGAACTCATCGTAAAACAACGTTATAAGTCATATCATAAAATGTTATTTTATACATAGTTCCTTAGACCATGAGAATGTCAAGTTGCTTCACACAAGAAGATGTGCTTTGGTTCTTAGATGAATTTTCCCATAAATGGGAAGCAGTAAAATAAGTTCTGGGTACATTGGACAGTGTGTCTAGTAACGGTGATAGTTCGAGACTGGGATTTGCTCCTTCACGATGAAGAGATGTAGACTCAGGGCCCACTCGGTGTAACGGTATCCATTCTCGTCTGGCCAGACACTTTGTGATTCAGTCATGGGGATACCGGTATACGTAACGAGGAATGAAGACAAACGAGCAATGAGGATAACTGATGGCTTGTGATCAAGAAGTTGTTTCACATAGGTGCCAAACTTCTCTCCTCTAACTTTGTCATATATCGCGAAGAAAAAGGAATAGTATACGATAAGCATAAAGGTTCACTCGAAGTCTTTTCGTGTATGTGTGGGAGTCAACATGGGTGTCCATGGCTCCGCTATTGATTATTGATGAATGACTGTAAGTCTGGAAAGCGTTCCGAGTCATGTCCACATAATACCGAACCTATTGGGTCACACATTTAAAGTGTAGTAATCTGTTAGAATACTAGGATGATTGAAGGTTTAGTGGAAGCAAGTAAAGAGAAAATAATATGGCTAAGACACTTTGGAATTGTTTCAGATAACTTTAGCTCATATGAAAATGGTAATGGGAAAGTTTACCGGAATAGTTTCGGTGATCGGTGGACAGCTTAAACAATATGTTGTGTTCACCGGACATATTAACCTTAGCCCGGATTGATCCGAGACCTATTTAGATGGCTCCGGAACATTCGTTAGAGGTCCCGGAAGGTCCTGGAAGTGTTCCAGAAGTGTCCGGAATGTCCCGAAACGATCCCGATAGGTCCCGGAAAGGTCTTGGAAGCTTTTAGAAGGTCACGGAAGGTTCCGGGCAGTACCAACTGCTTGGTGTGCGAGGTGATGATAGTGATTTCTCGCCCTTCGTTGGTAAACCCCAAGAGGAAGGTGTGATGTAGCACAGCAGAAAATTTCCCTCAGTAAAGATACCAAGGTTTGTCTCCAGTAGGACTCCGGAGATGATAAGTAGGTGTCAGCGGCGCAACTGACGCGGACCTGCACACAGACGCAAATAACTTTGTTCCCAACGAAGTTCAGAGAGGTTGTCAATCTCTCCGGTCTTGTTGTTCACAAAGGATCAAACACAAGGGATAATGATATCAACTGAAAGTAAAAGCAGAAAAGTAAATGAGTGTGGAAACAGTGATGAGGATATGGACCGGGATACGTGATGTTCACTAGTGATGTCTCTCTCCCCAAAGACGATAAAACTGCTATGCGAGGTGAACAAATTACAGAAGGGCAATTGACAGGATTATGAACGCACCGCAATGCTAACTATGCTACAAAAGAAAGGAAGAGGCTCAAAATCATGGGAAGAACGCCAAAATAAGTAGACCGAAATCCAACTGTTTCTACTACTAATCATCCACCTTGAGATATCTATCCAGAACATCTCGCTGATATTAAGTTGCGAGCCCCACCCAAAGTGTAAACCCAAAGCAACAGACAACTGCATTAAAAAGCACTTTACGTAAAGTAAACAATCCTTGCAACCGCAGTTACAAGCACCATTGTTTTCCCCCTTGTGGCAACAACACATCCCCTAGACTCATGTTTCTGTAACTCAAGCGTGTCATCAGGGGGCATGAACCCACAATCGAGCATATCGTTCCCTCTTGGGGTTACTACCTACTACTTGGCCAAAGCAATAAACAACAACGGAGAACATGCAAGAATTACTTAAGAACAAAAATATAAAAGATAAGAACCAAATATATTACTCTATCACAATCTGAACATAATCTCATAATCCATCAGATCCCATCAAACTCAGCATAGCAACAACAGAAAGATTACAAAAGTGCCTCGATCATGTAGGGCAGCTCACGAGGTCTAAACCATGAAGAACAAAGAGGGGAGGAGAACATCACATAGCTACTGATCACGGACCCATGGTCCAAAGGAAACTACTCACGGCACATCCGGGAAGCATCCATGGTGGAGAGGAGACTCCCGGAGGTCGGCCCTCCCTCCGGCAGGGTGCCGGGAAAAGGTCTGCTGGTGCTCCCGATCTCGGAAGCGCGGCGGCGGAGGAACAGAGGCGAGATCGAGAAAAAGGGTTTTTCTCCTGAGGGTTTCTCGTCACGGAGAATATATAGGCGAAGGCGGGCAGCCAGGGGGGCCACCAGGGGTCCAGGCGGCCCCCTGGCGCGGCCAGCCCCTAGGGCGCGCCACCAGGGCGCCTGGGCCCCTGGTGGGGGCCCTCTGGCCCCACTCAGGTCCTTCCGGAAGGTTCTTCTGCGCTAATTTTTTATCTGATTTTTCCTGAATTTTTGGAGTACTTTTTATATGGGGGAAAACTGAAATAGAAAAACAGCAGAAAACAGGAATTCGCACTGTGGTGCACTGAGTTAATAGGTTAGTCCAAATACGATCAAAAGTGTATGAAAGTGTATCTAGATCATACCAATATCACACAAAACATGCATGGAGCAAGCAGAAATTATAGATACGTTTTGGACGTATCAACATCCCCAAGCTTAATTCCTGCTCGTCCTCGAGTAGGTAAATGATAACAGCATAATTTCTGTGGTGACATGCTAGAAACCATATAAGAACTCTAAAAAAGTAAAGCAATCAAGGTTAGAGATTCAATTCAAGTCATAACATGCAAGAGTCCATATTAGCATTGAAACAAGTAACAAAAGAACATTAGGTGCAAGAGCTCTCGCTGTCCGTGACTCAAATGTCTCCAAATGGTGTTTGCGAGCAAGAAGGGGGATAGGGAATACGAGAAAAATATTTATTTGTTGAGAACTCAATGTACTAAAGTTTCACACTTGGTCTTTTTCTGGAATCTTATCTTGACTCGTCCCCAGACCACAAGCCAGGTACAAGTCAATTTGATCCACTCCTTTTTCAATATTTTGAGAACTCATGCAATGGATGAGCGTAAGCACGAGAGTTGACACTTAGGATGGCAAAGAGAGAAGTACGGAGGAGGAGGAAGACAAAAAAGAATGAGAAAGGCTCACATCAATGAGGACAATCATAGGCAAGATATGCCAAATGATAGATATGATGTGAGGAGTAGGGATTGCCATGCAACGGATGCACATATGAGCTAGGAAGCTCTCCAATGAAACAAGTGGGGGTGCATCTAACTTGCTCGCTCATGAAGATCTAGAGCTCGTTTGAGGAGGCTCATCCTTGGAATATGCAAGCCAAGTTCTATAGTGTGAAGGTCCCCACATAGCTATATGCATAATGATCATCTCTATGGAGTACAAGGATATAGAGGGAGTACTAGTGTGGATCTCTCAAAAGGATAGTAGTGTTTCCCCTTTCTCTCTTTTTTTTGTTCTTTTTTATTTTTTTTGTATTTTTTGGTGGCCTCAATGGCTCTTTCTATTTAACTCTCATTTGTCCTCTTTGGGATCTTTTATTGTGTCCACTTTGAGATCTTTTCCTCACTTAAGGGCAACACTCTATTTTACAAGAAGGTATAGGAAATCTTTCACACTTTACAAGGTACTCAAAATCATAAAGAAGATGTAACTATCATGATGTATGCAATGAATGTCGCTGCCAGTGTAGCAGGAACATGTATGAAATGAAGATCAAGTCATGAAGAGGTGGATGTTGCATGGCAATATATCTCGGAAAGGCTATGGAAATGCCTTGATAGGTAGGTATGGTGGATGTTTTGAGGAAAGATATAAGGAGGCTTATGATGACAGAGCGTATCATGCCAAGGGTTTGGATGTACCGGCGAAGGTGGACACCAACTCTCGGAGTGAGAAGAAGGAAATGCACGGCATGGGAGAGGCTAGCAAAATATGGGAAGATGGAAGTGTCAACTTTCAATACTTACATTAGTCCGAAGAACTCATGCACTTATTATCGGTAACTCTCAATCTAATAAGGAGGTTCACAAAGAGACAAGTACCCCGAGGAGGAGTGTATGGGGGTTTGGTTATCCTTGCGCATCCTCGACTCATTGTACGCGAGAGTACTCTAATATTCGATCCCTCCAAAGATTAGTGATCCATCTAGTAGTTAGAGTTCTCAACTAGTTTTTGTAGGTTTTGAAAATACACACGGATTGCCCAAAACACGACACCTATCACTAATAGGCTAAAGCTCTTGACACCAAAATTTCAGACATTACTCACATCAATACCTCAAAACTATTGCAAGTTACTACTAGAATTAAATAGCAACCTCAATTACCTACTTCCAAGACAAAACACAACTCAGTGAAACAACCAACTCTCTTAACAAGATAAGCATGAAAACTAAAGAGAGTTCCAGCAACAAAATAAACAAAATCCAAGGCTCTTGCTAAAGACAAACTAAGACTAAAACTAAACATGGCAGTAGCTATGAAAAGATAAAGAACACACAACAGCAAAAAGATAAGCTGGAAAAATCCTATGATGTGTTCTAGATTGGAGTGGAGCGTGTTTCTCTCCCACACAAAGTAAAATGGGGTCTAACTTGTTATGACCATCAAGCAAAAATAAAGAAAACTAAAAATAAAACCTAAGAGCGAGACGATCCAAGCATAGCACATAACACATGAAGTGATAAAAATATAGTGAGATGAAGGACGAACTGATGATTGTTGATGGAGAAGGGGATGCACGGGGGCATCCCCAAGCTTAGACGCTTGAGTCTCCTTGAATATTTATTGGGGATGCATGGGGGCATCCCCAAGCTTGAGCGCTTGACACTCCTGGATCTTCTTTCATCATCTTCCATCGCACACTTGAAAACTCCCTTCATACATAACTCATCATAAGCTGATTAGAGAGGTTAGTACCCTTAATAAAATAATTTTTCCCCACTGGATATAAAGGTATTCTTGAAGAGCTACTGTTTCTCAAGAGTGCCAAAAAGTTTTTTCCAAAGAAAAAGCAAGCTTAAGGTTTGCAAAAGTGAAGAGAGGCAAAACGTGGCAGAATCTGTGAAAAACAGAACAACAGGTAGTAGAGAATTGTTTCGGGGCACTTCTGCAACTCAAATCAAAAAACTCAGAACATACGAAAGTTTCAAAATTGTATAGAGCATGCTGTCAAAACAATTCAGATCAAAAAGATGATCTGGTGATTTTATTCGAATTTTTATGTCAAGGGACAGAATCTGTTTTCTGTACAGCACGTCACTACTTTTGCTTCCCTTATCGTAAGAGGCTATAACTTGGCACAAAGCTGAAAAATAAAGTTACAATGATGTTGCTACAGTAGTAACAAAAATCAAGACACAACAAAAGCAAAAAAGAAACCTAATTCGTTGTGGGCTGCCTCCCAAAAGCTCTTCTTTAGAGCCATTAGCTAGGCTTAAAGATTATGAAAGATGCTCACAAGAGAATAAGAATTTTGAAGCAAAAGAGATCATCAAGAAGCAAACATGAAACACATTTAAGCCTAACCCACTTCCTATGCATAGGCATCTTGTAAGAAAATAAATCAAAGAAGCACAAAGTGACATGCATAGGAAGGTAGAACAAGAACAACTTCAAAATTTTCAACATGAAGAGAGGTGTTTTTGTAACATGGAAGTTTCTACAACCAAACTTTCCTCTCTCAAAGTAATTTTCAGTAGCATCATGAACAACATCCAGAATATAACTATCACATAAATCATGTTGTTCATGACCTACAAGCACACGTGTATTGTTTTCAACACGGTTTTTAGGATGATAAGATAGATGCAACCCATCACATTGAGCCTTGATAAGAGCAAAATTCTCCGGAATAGTTGGAGATTTCAAAAGGATAATAGGGCAATCAAGTGCGGGTGCGACAGCAATAATTTCATGCTTAACATAAGGAACTATAGCAAGTTCATCTTTGTAGGCATCATCCATAGTGGCATCATGGCCATCAACAAAGCAAGTATCAAAATCATCAGAAAGGGAAGTATCAAGTGAGTCCTCGGAATCATAAGATTCCTCTTCATAGCAATCATTAGCCTCTTCTTGGCAGCAAGCATTCTATTTTTAAAATCCTCAATATAAGCATTGGAAGTATAATTCTCAAAGCAATAAGCAAGAACAGCAAAGTTTTCAGACTCGAAAATAGTATCGTGATACTTTTCAATTAAAGAAGCAATCTCATAGGCACCTTTAAAAGCAACAAACTCTTTAATATTTTCAACATCAAAGTAATCATAAACACCTTTAGCATAAGAAGATAATATCTCATTTTCGTTAAACTCACATTGGAAAGGAAGGTGTTTATGATCTATATTAGAACAGCAAGTAAAATCATAAATGTGGCACAAAAGTTTAGCATGGCAATAAGAAACATGTATTTGGTCCCATAAGTGTTTCCCTTTCTGAGATAGGCGGTGCAGCGCATAATAAGCATGCTCATCCAATGATTTTCCCTCAACCAAGTCGGTTGGGTTTTTAGCGCAAGTTGATACGTCCAAAACGTACTATAATTTCTGCTTGCTCCATGATCTAGATACACTTTCATACACTTTTGATCATATTTGGACTAACCTATTAACTCAGTGCACCACAATGCCAGTTCCTGTTTTCCCCCATATAAAAAGTGCCAGAAAAATTCCGGGAAGAATATAGGAAAAATCAGTGTACAGGAAGCTTCGCGAAGAGCCCGAGTGGGGCCAGAGGGGAGCCAGGGGTGGCCCAGGCGGCCACCTGGCGCGGCCACCCCCTGGGCCGCGCCAGGGGGGCGCCTGGGGCCCCTGGTCCACCTCTGGCTGCCCCCCTTCGCCTATATATTCCCCGTGACGTGAAACCCTCTGGGACAGAACCCTTTTTCGCGATCTCGCCTCTGTTCCGCTGCCGCCGCGCTTCCGAGATCGGGAGCACCAGAAGACCTTTTCCCGGCACCGTGCCGGAGGGAGGGTTGACCTCCGGGAGTCTCCTCTCCACCATGGATGCTTCCCGGATGTCTTGTGAGTAGTTTTCCTTGGACCATGGGTTCGTGATCAGTAGCTATGTGATGTTCTCTTCCCCACTTTGTTCTTCATGGTTTAGAACAAGTGAGCTGCCCTACATGATCGAGGCACTTTTGTAATCTTTATGTTGTTGCTATGCTGAGTTTGATGGGATCTGATGGATTATGAGATTATGTTCAGATTGTGATTGAGTAATATATTTGGTTCTTATCTCTTATATTTTTGTTCCTAAGTAATTCTTGCATGTTCTCCGTTGTTGTTTATTGCTTTGGCCAAGTAGTAGGTAGTAACCCCAAGAGGGAATGTTTTGCTCGATTGTGGGTTCATGCCCCCCGATGACACGCTTGAGTGACAGAAACATGAGTCTAGGGGATGTGTTGTTGCCACAAGGGGGAAAACAACGGTGCTTGTAACCGCGGTTGCAAGGATTGTTTACTTTACGCAAAGTGCTTTTTAATGCAGTTATCTGTTGCTTTGGGTTTACACTTTGGGTGGGGCTCGCAACTTAATACCAGCGAGATGTTCTGGATAGATATCTCAAGGTGGATGATTAGTAGTAGATGTAGTTGGATTTCGGTCTACTTATTTTGGCGTACTGCCCATGCTTTTGAGCCTCTTCCTTTCTTTTGTAGCATAGTTAGCATTGCGGTGCGTTAATAATCCTGTCAATTGCCCTTCTGTAATTTGTTCACCTCGCATAGCAGTTTTATCGTCTTTTGGGAGAGAGACATCACTAGTGAACATCACGTATCCGGGTCCATATCCTCATTACTGTTTACATGCTCATTTACTTTTCTGCTTTTACTTTCAGTTGCTATCATTATCCCTTGCGTTTGATCCTTTGTGAACAACAAGACCGGAGAGATTGACAACCTCTCTGAACTTCGTTGGGAACAAAGTTATTTGTGTCTGTGTGCAGGTCCGCGTCAGTTGCGCCGCTGACACCTACTTATCATCTCTGGAGTCCTACTGGAGACAAACCTTGGTATCTTTACTGAGGGAAATTTGTTGATGTGCTACATCACGCGTTCCACTTGGGGTTTACCAACGAAGGGCGAGAAATCACTATCATTACCTCGCACATCAAGCCAAATTTCTGGCGCCGTTGCCAGGGACTCCCAGTGCTAAGATAGGGGAGTTGAACACTACCCTTTACCTTTGTTTTTTTAGTCTTGTTAGTTTACCCTTCAGTTTTTATCTCAATGTCCTTTATGAAAAACCACAAAAATAGTTGCTACCTTTTGCCTTTGTCTTTCTTTGCCTATTTATGCTATCCTCATCATGGGTGATGAACCACCCAAATATGGTAGGATGGACATGTTTCACTTGGATCGTCTTCGATCAATTTGTTCTCGCGCTAAAAACCCAACCGACTTGGTTGAGGGAAAATCATTGGATGAGCATGCTCATTATACGAGGCACCGCCTATCTCAGAAAGGGAAACACTTATGGCATCAAATACATGTTTCTTATTGCCATGCTAAACTTTTGTGCCACATTTACGATTTTACTTGCTGTTCTAATATAGATCATAAACACCTTCCTTTCCTATGTGAGTTTAATGAAAATGAGATATTATCTTCTTATGCTAAAGGTGTTTATGATTACTTTGATGTTGAAAAGATTGAAGAGTTTGTTGCTTTTAAAGGTGCCTATGAGATTGCTTCTTTAATTGAAAAGTATCACGATACTATTTTCGAGTCTGAAAACTTTGCTGTTCTTGCTTATTGCTTTGAGAATTATACTTCCAATGCTTATATTGAGGATTTTGAAAATAGAATGCTTGCTGCCCAAGAAGAGGCTAATGATTGCTATGAAGAGGAATCTTATGATTCCGAGGACTCACTTGATACTTCCCTTTCTGATGATTTTGATACTTGCTTTATTGATGGCCATGATGCCACTATGGATGATGCCTACAAAGATGAACTTGCTATAGTTCCTTATGTTAAGCATGAAATTATTGCTGTTTCACCCACACTTGATTGCCCTATTATCCTTTTGAAATCTCCAACTATTCCGGAGAATTTTGCTCTTATCAAGGCTCAATGTGATGGGTTGCATTTATCTTATGATCCTAAAAACCGTATTGAAAACAATACACGTGTGCTTGTAGGTCATGAACAATATGATTTATATGATAGTTATATTCTTGATGTTGTTCATGATACTGCTGAAAATTACTTTGAGAGAGGAAAGTTTGGTTACAGAAACTTCCATGTGACAAAAACACCTCTCTCTAAACTGAAACTTTCGAAGTTGTTCTTGTTCCACCTTCCTATGCATGTCACTTTGTGCTTCTTTGATTTATTTTCTTACGAGATGCCTATGCATAGGAAGTGGGTTAGGCTTAAATGTGTTTCATGTTTGCTTCTTGATGATCTCTTTTGCTTCAAAATTCTTATTCTTGTGAGAGCATCTTCTATAATCTTTAAGCCTAGCTAATGGCTTTAAAGAAGCGCTTTTGGGAGGCAGCCCACAACGAATTAGGTTTCTTTTTTGCTTTTATTGTGTCTTGATGGTTGTTACTACTGTAGCAAAATCATTGTATCTTTATTTTTCATCTTTGTGCCAAGTTATAGCCTCTTATGATAAGGGAAGCAAAAGTTGTGACATGCTGTCCAGAAAACAGATTATGTCCATTGACAGAAAAATTCGAATCAAATCACCAGATCATATTTTTGATCTGAATTGTTTTGACAGCGTGCTCTATACAATTGTGAAACTTTCGTATGTTCTGAGTTTTTTTATTTGAGTTGCACAAGTGCCCCTAAAAAATTCTTTACTACCTGCTGTTCTGTTTTTCACAGATTCTGCCACGTTTTGTCTCTCCTAACTTTTGCAAACCTTAAGCTTGCTTTTTCTTTGCAAAAACTTTTTGGCACTCTTGAGAAACAGTAGCTCTTCAAGAATATCTTGATATACAGTGGGGAAAAATTATTTTATTAAGGGTACTAACCTCTCTAATCAGCTTATGATGAGTTATGTATGAAGGGAGTTTTCAAGTGTGCGATGGAAGATGATGAAAGAAGATCCAGGAGTGTCAAGCGCTCAAGCTTGGGGATGCCCCCATGCATCCCCAATAAATATTCAAGGAGACTCAAGCGTCTAAGCTTGGGGATGCCCCCGTGCATCCCCTTCTCCATCAACAATCATCAGTTCGTCCTTCGTCTCACTATATTTTTATCACTTCATGCGTTATGTGTTATGCTTGGAGCGTCTCGCTCTTAGGTTTTATTTTTAGTTTTCTTTAGTTTTGCTTGCTGTTCATAACAAGTTAGACCCCGTCTTACTTTGTGTGGGAGAGAAACACGCTCCACTTTCAAAATCTAGAACACATCATAGGATTTTTCCTGCTTATCTTTTTGCTGTTGTTTGTTCTTTATCTTTTCCTAGCTGCTGCCATGTTTAGTTTTAGTCTTAGTTTGTCTTTAGCAAGATCCTTGGCTTTTGTTTAGTCTGTTGCTGGAAATCATTTTAGTTTTCATGTTTATCTTGTTAAAGAGAGTTGGTTGTTGCACTGAGTTGTGTTTTGTCTTGGAAGTAGGTAATTGAGGTTGCTATTTAATTCTAGTAGTAACTTGCAATAGTTTTGAAGTTTTGATGTGAGTAATGTTTGAACTTTTGGTGTCAAGAGCTCTAGCCTATTAGTGATAGGTGTCGTATTTTGGGCAATCCGTGTGTATTTTCAAAACCTACAAAACTAGTTGAGAACTCTAGCTACTAGATGGATCACTAATCTTTGGAGGGATCGAATATTAGAGTACACTCACGTACCATGAGTCGAGGATGCGCAAGGATAACCAAACCCCCATACACTCCTCCTCGGGGTACTTGTCTCTTTGTGAACCTCCTTATTAGATTGAGAGTTACCGATAATAAGTGCATGAGTTCTTCGGACTAATGTAAGTATTGAAAGTTGACACTATCACCTTCCCATATTTTGCTAGCCTCTCCCGTGCCGTGCATTTCCTTCTTCTCACTCCGAGAGTTGGTGTCCACCTTTGCCGGTACATCCAGACCCTTGGCATGATACGCTCTGTCATCATAAACCTCCTTATATCTTTTCTCAAAACAGCCACCATACCTACCTATCAAGGCATTTCCATAGCCTTTCCGAGATATATTGCCATGCAACATCCACCTCTTCATGACTTGATCTTCATGTCATACATGTTCCTGCTACACTGGCAACGACATACATTGCATACATCATGATAGTTACATCTTCTTTATCATTTTGAGTACCTTGTAAAGTGTGAAAGATCATCTTTACCTTCTTGTAAAATAGAGTGTTGCCCTTAAGTGTGGAAAAGATCCCAAAGTGGACACAATAAAAGATCCCAAAGAGGACAAATGAGAGTTAAATAGAAAGAGCCATTGAGGCCACAAAAAAATACAAAAAAAGAGAAAAAGGAGAAAAAGAAATAAAAAGAGAGAAAGGGGCAACACTACAATCCTTTTGAGAGATCCACACTAGTACTCCCTTTATATCCTTGTACTCCATAGAGATGATCATTATGAATGTAGCTATGTGGGGACCTTCACACTATAGAACTTGGCTTGCATATTCCAAGGATGAGCCTCCTCAAACGAGCTCTAGGTCTTCATGAGCGAGCAAGTTAGATGCACCCCCACTAGTTACATTGGAGAGCTTCCTAACTCGTATGTGCATCCGTTGCATAGCAATCCCTACTACTCACATCATATCTATCATTTGGCATCTCTTTCCTATGATTGTCCTCATTGATGTGAGCCTTTCTCACCCTTTTTGTCTTCCTCCTCCACACTATTTCTCTCTTTGCCATCCAAAGTGTCAACTCTCGTCCTTACGCTCATCCATTGCATGAGTGCTCAATATATTGAAAAAGGAGTGGATCAAATTGACTTGTACCTGGCTAGTGGTCTGGGGACGAGTCAAGATAAGATTCCAGAAAAAGACCAAGTGTGAAACTTTAGTAGATTGAGTTCTCAACAAATAAATTTTTTTCTCGTATTCCCTACCCCCCTTCTTGCACGCAAACACCATTTGGAGACATTCGAGTCACGGACAGCGAGAGCTCTTGCACCTAATGTTCTTTTGTTACTTGTTTCAATGCTAATATAGACTCTTGCATGTTATGACTTGAATGGAATCTCTAACCTTGATTGCTTTACTTTTCAAAGTTCTTATATGGTTGCTAGCATCTCACCACAGAAATTATGCCGTTATCATTTACCTACTCGAGGACGAGCAAGAATTAAGCTTGGGGATGTTGATACGTCCAAAACGTATCTATAATTTCTGCTTGCTCCATGCATGTTTTGTGTGATATTGCTATGATCTAGATACACTTTCATACACTTTTGATCATATTTGGACTAACCTGTTAACTCAGTGCACCACAGTGCCAGTTCCTGTTTTCTACTGTTTTTCTATTTCAGTTTTCCCCCATATAAAAAGTGCCAGAAAAATTCCGGGAAAAAAATATAGGAAAAATCAGCGTACAGGAAGCTTCGCGAAGAGCCCGAGACTCATGTTTCTGTAACTCAAGCGTGTCATCAGGGGGCATGAACCCACAATCGAGCATAACGTTCCCTCTTGGGGTTACTACCTACTACTTGGCCAAAGCAATAAACAGCAACAGAGAACATGCAAGAATTACTTAAGAACAAAAATATAAAAGATAAGAACCAAATATATTACTCTATCACAATCTGAACATAATCTCATAATCTATCAGATCCCATCAAACTCAGCATAGCAATAGCAGAAAGATTACAAAAGTGCCTCGATCATGTAGGGCAGCTCACGAGGTCTAAACCATGAAGAACAAAGAGGGGAGGAGAACATCACATAGCTACTGATCACGGACCCATGGTCCAAAGGAAACTACTCACGGCACATCCCGGAAGCATCCATGGTGGAGAGGAGACTCCCGGAGGTCGGCCCTCCCTCCGGCAGGGTGCCGGGAAGAGGTCTGCTGGTGCTCCCGATCTCAAAAGCGCGGCGGCGGCGGAACAGAGGCGAGATCGAGAAAAAGGGTTCTTCTCCTGAGGGTTTCTCGTCACGGAGAATATATAGGCGAAGGGGGGCAGACAGGGGGGCCACCAGGGGTCCAGGCGGCCCCCTGGCGCGGCCAGCCCCTAGGGCGCGCCACCAGGGCGCCTGGGCCCCTGGTGGTGGCCCTCTGGCCCCACTCAGGTCCTTCCGGAAGGTTCTTCTGCGCTGATTTTTTATCTGATTTTTCCCGAATTTTTGGAGTACTTTTTATATGGGGGAAAACTGAAATAGAAAAACAGCAGAAAACAGGAACTGGCACTGTGGTGCACTGAGTTAATAGGTTAGTCCAAATATGATCAAAAGTGTATGAAAGTGTATCTAGATCATAGCAATATCACACAAAACATGCATGGAGCAAGCAGAAATTATAGATACGTTTTGGACGTATCACCACCCACTGGGCCCACCCCCTAGCTTGGGGGGCAAGCCACCTAGGCTGCCCTGGACGGCCAGGAGGGGGGCGCCACAAAGGGGGGGAATCCTACTTGGAGTAGGATTCCCCAATCCTATTATGGAAGGAGTCCTAGTGGGAAAGTCCAAGGAGGTTTGGAGTCCAAGTTGGAGTCCCCACCCCCTAGGCCAGCGCACCAAGCCCCTTGGCCACATATATAAGGTGAGCCAAGGGGGGGTAGGAGACACACAAGCCCCTGCGCCCCCCCACCTTGCTCTAGTTGCTCCACTTTTAGACCCCGGTTTAGATTCTAATCTAGATCGGAACTCGCTAGGGTTTTCTCTCTCTAGTTTTCTCGGAGGCGTTCTTCTCTGGACGGCGGAGCGCTGCCGAATTGCTGTGCCGGACGTGTGGATACCGGTGGAGAGATCATAGCTTTGATCTTACTTTCAGGATCATCTTCTTCTTCCTCGGAGAACTATTCGAGGGAATCAACGAGGAGATCCGTTCATGGGAGAGATCGTGGGACGGATCGTGAGATCTTCTTCAACCCGCATCACCAACTCTTCTTCCGCTGCAAGTGTTGGTGAGCATTATCCTAAACCTTGTATGCAATATATCATGGATGATCTTGGGTTCTTAACTCGTAGGTACGAAAAAAAAATCTACTACGTTTCCCAACAGTGGTATCATGAGCGATCCTTGATTAGATGCATGTTTAGATAGATCATATGTTGATATGAGGCATTGATTTTCTTGTTTGCTTCCCTATCATGTGATCTTTTCTTTGCTCAACGGAATGATGTGAATTTGCTACAAGGTTTGAGTTTTGCCATGATCCCTCTATGCTGCTCTTAGTATGCTGGTTGACTTGATCATGGACTACATCAAATTCCTTGAATCTCATCCTAGTCTTGCTATAGAAATTTTTACATGAACGGGCTTGTGGATTTTATGAACTCAAATCCACACGGGGTTCACGCGTTTAACGAAGTTTGGCTTGTGGCATTAGTTGCTACACGCACCCGTATGTTAAACTAGCAACAAAAGAAGTATCGTGTTTTGTTTTGTCTAGGTTTTCTCGTTTGCCATGTAAACCTTCTTAACAACCACGATAAAATTTCCAACAACCCGTGTAGATAGCGATCTAACTCGTTTTTGCAGAGATTGCATGTGATGTGGTATAACCTTCAAGATTTTCAATTTGTTTTTATGAGATGCTATATGATGTAATATGTTTTCGCGGCCTGCGAGCCGTGGTACGTCATGATGACTGGAGTCATATGATTGTCACTTAATTATGGCCTGCATTCCAGAACTGTTTAATAGCTTGAGGCAAGGCTATAGATGGAGACGAGGTGGTGATCAATGATGTGAAGGTGGACCCCAACACACATGCCGAAGCCGTGAGGAGGTCCCGGCGCCAAGGACAAAAGGTGGTGGGTGGAGACTTCAACCACGGAGTCATGAAGGCAACGAAGACTTCACGACACAAAGGGCTATACCATGTCACATATTTTATGAATTGCCTGTGATGTTAATCCCTTTGATGCACCCTTGTTTGATGCGCGGTAGTTGTGTTTTATTAGGGTGATCTCTCGCAAAATAATATCAAGTAGATAGTGTTCTCCCAACTGTAGCACCGTCTATACTATGTTTCACACCGGAGCAGGTCATGTCACATGGGTGCACACGGTGTGACGCATAAAGGTGGGTGTGTTAAGAACACACTTCATTTGCACTTGGTTGTCTTGACGGTTTGGATAAAAGTTTGCTACCGGAACACGCCCATCGAAAGATGAACAAGAGTCACCCTTGCGTGATTGGAAAGTTGGCCTACCAATTCAGTCTAAGTCATCAGTGATGTCACATCAATGGCGGACGAATAAACTTGGATCTTGAATCACTTAGAATCAACTACGAGAGATGTTGGTCTGAGTGGGAGCACTTATTAAATTAATAGTATGATTAATTAGTGCAACTTAATTATGAACATTGTCTAAAGTGAAACTTGTGTTTATGTTGTAGATTGAAATGGCCCGTGTCAATCCCCAGTTTAACTTAGGTCCGTTGATTGAGAAAGAAAAATTGAAAGCTGATGGAAGCAACTATGTGGACTGGGTTCGTGCCCTGAGAATTGTACTCAGGAGTGCTAAGAAGGACTATGTCCTAACGACACCTCTCCCAGCAGCACCGGGGCCTGAAGCCACGGTTGCTGAGCAGAATGTGCACCAGACTAAGCTTGATGATAGTACTGCAGTTCAGTGTCTTATGACTGCGTGTATGGAATCAGAGTTACAAGGGAGGTTTGAAAACACCGATCCCCACTTGATTGTTAAGGAGTTAGACGCTCTGTATGCCAAACACGCTAGAACTAAACGGTATGAGGTAACTCATGCCATGTGGAATTGCAAGATGAAGGAAGGAACACCTGTCAGTGAGCACGTGATAAAGATCATGCGCCTTGGGCAAAGGTTGACTGAGCTGGGATTTCCGGTCCCGGAATCACTGGGTACAGATATTGTCCTGATGTCACTCCCGCCAAGTTTCAAAGGCTTTGTTCAGAACTATCGCATGAATGGGATGGATAAGTCAGCTAATGAACTGCTTGCAATGCTGAAAAATGCGGAGACTACCATGCAGGCTGACCCTAACTATACGTTGGCGGTTAGCAAGACCACCAGTTTCAAGAAGAAGGGCAAGTCCAAGGGCAAGGGCGCCTACAAGCCTGGCGCCAAGACCAAGAAACCCTCTGGTACTAGCCCTAACAAAGATACTGAGTGCTTCTACTGCAAAGCTAAAGGTCACTGGAAGAGGAACTGCAAGAAGTATCTGGCAGATAGAAAGAAGCCTGGTTTTACCAACGAAGGTATAAAAGTTATATATGTCATAGATGTTTTTCTTTCCGGCCCTCACTCTAAGTCATGGGTATTTGATACTGGAGTTGTTGCTCATATCTGTAATTCATTACAGGGACTAAGGAGAATAAGGAAGCTGGAAAGGAATGAAGTGACGATGCGTGTCGGAAATGGAGCTACGATCTCTGCTAAGGCCGTGGGCGTCTACACTCTACATCTACCTTCAGGATTTACCATAGAATTAGATAACTGTTATTTCGTTCCTGCTATTTTTAAGAACATTATGTCCGGATCATCTTTAATCCGCGATGGTTATAATTTTAAGTCTGAGAACAATGGTTGCTCTATTTACTTGAAGAATATGTTCTATGGTTTTGCACCTATTAAGAATGGGCTGTTTTATTTAGATCTTGAATGTAGAAACGACATCTTAAACATAAGCTTTAAATGACTTAAGAAGGATGAAAATACCACTTACATGTTGGGAAACGTAGTAGAAAACAAAAAAATTTGGCCTACGAATCAAGAACCCAAGATCATCCAAGAAGATTGCATACAAGGTTTTAGGTCATGGCTCACCAACGGATGTAGCGGAAGTAGAGTTGGTGTAGCTCATTGAAGTAGATCTCGCGGATCGTCCACAAACAGTCC
Organism: Bromus sterilis; assembly: GCA_950022295.1. Taxonomy (NCBI): domain Eukaryota; kingdom Viridiplantae; phylum Streptophyta; class Magnoliopsida; order Poales; family Poaceae; genus Bromus; species Bromus sterilis. The sequence continues at coordinate 397,661,881 of OX465596.1, forward strand.
CTCGATCAAGATCACCGAGGAAGAAGAAGCACCTCGATCCGTCCCACGCACAAGTCCCTCGAGCAAGTCCCTCGAACAAGATCTCCGAGGAAGAAGAAGTTCCTCGGAGAAGGACCAAAGATATGATCCCTCTATTAGTATCCTGATGGCTTCTCGCCCTTCGTTGGTTACCCCAAGTGGAAGGTTGAGATGTAGCGCAGCAGCAAGTTTCCCTCAATGAAGATACCAAGGTTTGTCTCCAGTAGGACTCCAGAGATGATAAGTAGGTGTCAGCGGTGCAACTGACGTGGACCTGCACACAGACACAGATAACTTTGTTCCCAACAAAGTTCCGAGAGGTTGTCAATCTCTCCGGTCTTGTTGTTCACAAAAGGTAAAACACAAAGGATAATGATAGCAACTAAAAGTAAAAATCAGGAAAGTAAATAAGCGTGGAAACAGTAATAAGGATATGGACCGGGATACGTGATGTTCGCTAGTGATGTCTCTCTCCCAAAAGACGATAAAACTGCTATGCGAGGTAAACAAATTACAGAAGGGCAATTGACAGGATTATGAACGCAACGCAATGCTAACTATGCTACAAAAGAAAGGAAGAGGCTCAAAATCACGGGCAGTACACCAAAATAAGCAGACCGTAATCCAACTGCATCTACTACTAATCATCCACCTTGAGATATCTATCCAGAACATTTCGCTGGTATTAAGTTGCGAGCCCCACCCAAAGTGTAAACCCAAAGCAACAGACAGCTGCATTAAAAAGTACTTTGCGTAAAGTAAACAATCATTGCAACCGCGGTTACAAGCACCGTTGTTTTCCCCCTTGTGGCAACAGCACATCCCCTAAACTCATGTTTCTGTCACTCGAGCGTGTCATCGGGGGGCATGAACCCAAAATCGAGCATAACGTTCCCTCTTGGAGTCACTACCTACTACTTGGCCAAAGCAATAAACAGCAACGGAGAACATGCAAGAATTACTTAGGAACAAAAATATAAGAGATAAAAACCAAATATATTACTCTATCACAATCTGAACATAATCTCATAATCCATCAGATCCCATCAAACTCAGCATAGCAATAGCAGAAAGATTACAAAAGTGCCTCGATCATGTAGGGCAGCTCACGAGGTCTAAACCATGAAGAACAAAGACGGGAGGACAACATCACATAGCTACTGATCACGGACCCATGGTCCAAGGAAAACTACTCACGAGACATCCGGGGAGCATCCATGGTGGAGAGGAGACTCCCGGAGGTCGGCCCTCCCTCCGGCAGGGTGCCGGGAAGAGGTCTTCTGGTGCTCCCGATCTCGGAAGCGCGGCGGCGGCGGAACAGATGCGATTTTGTGAAATAGGGTTCTGTCTTCGAAGTTTCCCCGTGACGGAGAATAAATAGGCGATGGGGGGCAGCCAGAGGTGGACCAGGGGCCCCAGGCGCCCCCCTGGTGCGTCCAGGGGTGGGGCCGCGCCGGCTTGCCGCCTGGGCCCCCCTGGCTCCCCTCTGGCCCCACTCGGGCTCTTCGCGAAGCTTCGTGTACGCTGATTTTTCCTGTATTTTTTCCGGATTTTTTCTGGAACTTTTTATATGGGGGAAAACTGAAATAGAAAAACAGCAGAATAAGGAACTGGCACTAGGGTGCACTGAGTTAATAGGTTAGTCCAAATATGATCAAAAGTGTATGAAAGTGTATCTAGATCATAGCAATATGAGACAAAACATGCATGGAGCAAGCAGAAATTATAGATACGTTTTGGACGTATCATATCCACACGTTCCGTAGCAGCAATCCAGCAACGCTCCGTCGTCCAGAGATGAACGCCACCGAGAAAACTAGAGGGAGAAAACCCTAACGGATTCCGATCTAGAACAACCTGTAAACCGGGGTCTAATTGTGGAGCAACGAGGTTTAGAGGAGGGAGGGTGGCGCATAGGCCTTGGCGACAAGTTGTGTGCTGCGCCCCCACCCCCTCCCCTTATTATATAGGTGGCCAGGAGGCCCTTGGGGCGCAATAAGGGGGGTGGGGAGTCCAACTTGGACTCCCAAACCTTCCCACCGGAAACCTGCCATATTGGAGAGTTGGACTTCCCACCTGGAGGAAGATTCCTCCCCCTTGGTGCGCCCCCACCCCTTGGTCGGCCAGGGCAGCCTAGGTGGCTTGCCCCCCAAGGCTAGGGGCGTGGGGTAGTGGATGGTACTGCCCGGAAACTTCCGAAACTTTCCAGAAGCTTCCAGGACCTTCCGGGAACATCCGGGATCGCTTTGGGACATTCCGGAACCTTCTGGAGCACTTCCAGGACCTTCCGGGACCGTTCTCGGACGTTCCGGAGACATCCGGATAGTTTCCAAGACCATCCGAGTTACAGTTCAAGCCACCCGATGACCGCGAAGGTTGTCGGGACGCCCAGCGATTATCCAGAAACTATTCCGGTTGATCCAGGACTTCCCCAGTACCATTCTCATATGTTCCGGAACCACCTGGGACTACTCCAGAGTGATCCGTACATATCCTTAAAGGACCCAAAACTACTTCTGGTGCCCTTATGAACTATTTCATAAATCCCCGGAACTACTTCCGGTACCCGTATGAACTATTCTGCTTTGCTTCCACTAAACCTTCTACCATTTCAGCATTCTAACAGACTACTGCTCGTTAAGTGTGTGACCCAATAGGTTCGGTATAATACGGACATGACTCAGAACATCTTCTGGACATAGGTCATTTTGTCAATAGCCAATAATCAACAGCGGAGCCATGGACACCCATGTTGACTCCCGCACATACACGAAGAAACTTCGAGTGAACCATTATGTTTATTCATGTACCATTCCCTTTGCTTCGTGATATATGACATAGTTAGAGGAGAGATGTTTGGCACCCATGTGTAACAACTTCTTGAACACAAGCCACTCGTTATCCTCTTTGCTCGTTTGTCTCTATTTCTCGTTATTGTATTCTGGTATCCCCGTGATTAAATCACAATGCGTCTGGCCAGACTAGAATGGATACCGTCATACCGAGTGGGCCCAAAGTCAATATCTCTTCATCGTGAAGGAGCAAATCCCATTCTTGAACTATCACAGTCACTAACCACACCATCTGACATACCCAGAACTTATTTTACTACTTCCCATTTACAGGAGGATTCATCTAAGAACCAAAGCATGTCTTCCTGTGTGAAGCAACTCGATACTCTCATGGTCTAAGGAATTACGTATATGATAACATTTCATGATATGACTTATAACGTAGTTACGATGTGATCTCTCAGTATATCATTCAATATTGGGGTCGGTTCAACATCATTTTTCTGCTAACAATATGTTCTCATTGCTACTGACATCCTTGATACAAGAACAATGTTCATGATTAAGAAAACGTAATCATCAGTTAGCACATGAGCTGGTCTTAGAGGCTAAACCAGGAACTCTTGGTGTTTACCTTTCCACACATGCAAATGAGTTTTCTTCTGAATCTCACAGTCAGGGTCATTGCAATTATAGCACAGAAATATAAACATTAATTATGAACGTGGAAATATATATAATAACATTTTATTATTGCCTCTAGGGCATATTTCCAACAGTCTTCCACTTGCACTAGAGTCAATAATATTTTCAGTGCTTGAGCACTTTACACCTATGGCATACCGGTGTAAAGCATGCTTTATTTGTGGTATAGACTTCATCTTCGGATCTGACGTTTCAGGCCCGATTGTATCTTGCATATCTTCGCGTTTTCACGCTATCATAAAATTCACTAATTTTATCAGTTTAGCTTTGTATATGTTTGAAGCAATTGGTAGGACCTTGGTTCCTTAGAATAAGTCATGAAATCATTCATCAATGTTCCATGAGTTTCAAGCATCTAGGAAACCATGCCACGTTCATAAATGATCTTATGATTCAATATACCCTCCTTGTTACTTCTTTAAGCAACAATATACTTAGCCTGTGTTATAGAATTCACCACAGTATCGAACTTGACAAAGTTCCTCCATACTGCGCCAGCCTTACGTGTGAAACACATAATCCCAATTAAAATCGAAAATCGGTCGGAGTAAGTATGAAGACTGAATTGGTGTAACTGTTTACATCAAAATTCAGCTGGTGTAACTTATTACAACGAGTTCTTCATTATCTCCATTTTTGAGAAACATATCTTATCTATCATAAGTTTAACTTTTCACTGTTTGTCCAATGATCAACATATTGATCACTTTGGTATCTTGCTCACAACCTTTTAGAGCACTGGACATATCTAGTCGTTTTACATATTATGGTGTACATGATTAATCCAAACACATAGGTGAGTGAATTCAATCCATGTGTTTTGCTTTATCTGTGTTCATGAACACTGACTTTTGCAAACAACATTTCACCATGACCTCGGCAAGAACATCTTTCTTGGCGTATTCATACTAAACTACTTTAGTATCATGTCAACATGTAATGTTGGCTTTAGCATGATCAGGCACTTATTAGCCCAAGTACTTCAGTTGAAAACTATTTCCAAGGAGGTCCTTATTCGTGTCAAGAAATTTATATCATTTCTAGTCAACAATATGTCATCTACATAATTTTTTAGAAATATCATTCAGCTCCCACTTACTTTCTTGAATATTCAAGCATCTTCGTTATTCCTGATGAAAACAAACTCTTTTGGCAATTTCATCACAACGAAAATTCCAACTCCATTATGCTTAGCCTCAGTCCATTACTGGATATTTGAGGCTTGCATCTATTCCAGCATCCTTTGAATCGTCAAAACATTCCCCAACTGACTAAAGCATCTCTACGGTCGACATTACTTCACCGTATTCAACCTTTGAACTTTGCTAGAAAACATATTTCCAACGAGTTGAGCTTTATGGATAAAAAAAATTCATCTGAATCAGTTATAGATCCATTTATACATTCTTCAGACTCTTACACTACTAGAAAATAGGCTATAGATAATATAGACATTAATGGCGCACTATACATGTGGTGCACCACTACTATATAGTAATGGCGCACCTATACATAGTTCGCCATTAATAACCTAAATAGAAATGGCGCACCTGGTAAAAAGTGTGCCATTGCTATGTTTGACTAAGGTTTGACCCATTTCTAAACATAGTAATAGCGCATTTTTCATAGATGCGCCATTAATAAATTACATAGCAATGGCACACCTTTACAAAAGTGCGCCATTACTATGTCCAAAAATAGATATGAGTGGCGCACCGTACCAGTGCGCCATTGGTAAGCGCTGACGTCTCGCACATGCCTGCCCACAATCCCACCCTGCCACTACCGCACCATGCACATGCCCGGTCCCACCATCCCACCCACCGCACGCACCAACACAGCCCCACCTTTTCTCTTCTCAATCCCCACCCACCGCTCTCCCAATCCTTCGCCCGGTCCTCCTCCAGATCCCCCGCAACGCCAGCCCCAAACCCTAGACGGCGGGGAGCTCTGGGCCAAGACCAAGGGCCAACCACTGGTGGCCCGCATGCCTCCACGCTCCTGACCCCGACGCCCCCATCATCTCCTCCCCCGTCACCGACTACTCCGACGACCAGCGCCCCGCCACCGCCGTCAAGCCCTTCCTCGTCGCGCCCGACGCCGACGAGCTCGCCATGGCCAACACCGCGCTCGCCTTCCTCGCCGTCGTCGCCTATGCCAGGGCCACAGCCGTCTGGATCCTCCGCGACGCCCTCACCTGCCGTCGGCCTCGAACCCCCCGCCGTCGGCCTGCTGGACCGCGCCAGGCTCGAGAGCTTGGTCCGCGCGTTCGACAAGGCTGGGCCCCGACCGCTACAGCGCCGCTCTAACCAGGACGTCATCCTCCTGAAAACAGGCCCAAGGTAAACGGCGGCGCTGCATCCCTCCCTCCCTCAAACCGTCGCTGTAGCGGGTTTCCTCGTCATTTCCATCCCGTGGTTTCTTTCTTTCCTGTGATGTTTCTTTAGTGGATCTTCTCTCATCGTTCATCTTCTGTTAGGAGTCAGCAGCAAGTGATTCACTTCACTTAATTAGCAGGGAAATAACGCTCCTCCCGATGAGAATCCCTGAATCTCAATCCTCAATGGGGCAGGGTTTGACTCTGCTTCCGTTTCGTTCTGGTGTTATTTACGTCTGCCAGGATCATAAACATAAATTGGCTTCAGATGATTAGTATTAGTACTCTCTACTAACCTTGTTTCTTAGGAAATGGATGCTTTTACTGAACTCTCTAGTAACCGATTTTATTTGGTAATGGAAGCTTTAAATGAACTCTCTAGTAACTGATAAGTACAACGCTTTCATTAGAATTATGGGAGTGTTAATGCCTTTCCAAAAATCAGTATACGGTCTATTTTCAGTGTTAGTTTTCGGACAAAAAAGTATTGGTTTATTGGATGTTGTTTTCACTTATCCATTCTTCAGTTTCAAGGTAGGAATTGCTTTTTCAAATGCTGAAGCTATCTTTTTTTTTCAAACCTCTAATTCAATTTATTTTTTGTAGGTTCCTAGCTGCAAAGTTTAGAAATTTTGGTTTTTTCGGTCATGTAATAACTCTGATTTGTAATAGAATAAAGTGGGCTTTTTAAACTGGTCAACCCATCCACCACATCTAAAAAAAATCCAGATCCACCGGCTTCCACACCCAGGCCCACGTGGCCTTTTAATTTATTCGGTAAACAGTGGGGCACACAGTGAGTATATCAATGGCGCACTCTATTGGTATAACAGTGGCGCATGTGGAAGCTATTAATGGTGCATGTCTTGGTGCGCCATTATTACCTAAGATAGTAATGGCGCATAAAATGTGCGCCATTACTATAAGTTAGTAGTGGCGTGCTAGTAATGGCGCACCGGATGTGCGCCATTAGTAGCAAAGATAGGTGCGCCACTAATGTCCTGTTTTCCAGTAGTGTTAGTCTTTCGGAGGGTCTACCAAGTTCAAAACTTGACTTACTTCCATGGATACTATCTCAGATTATTTGGCATTTAGCCAAATCCCGGAGTCAGGGCCCATCAACGCTTCTTTGTATATCACAGGTTTATCGTTGTCGAACAACAATATCTCGTTTACATAAAAATGTTTGTAAGAGTTTTGTCTAACCTGTATGGTTCAGCTGCGCACTTCTCTGAAGATTCAACAATCTTTGACAAGTTGCACTGTCCTCCCACTCACTATTTTGCAAGAAACCATTTTCTTCAAAACACATTGTTCTTAACAGCAAACAATTTTGCTTTTGTGTAGTGATAGAGGAATACCAAACCTTTTGGAATAACCTTCACAAAGTAGCACTTATCTGATTTGGTGTTTTGAGTATGTCAAACATATGTCTCATACACCCAAATTGTAAGAAAAGACAATATGGTTTTATCATTTCCATATCATATCTAATATGGTGTCATTTCAACAGATTTGATGGTGCTCTTCTCAGTGTAAAAGTTGTAGTCTCTAACGCATAACTTTAAGTATAATGGCAAATTGATAAACATCATATTTGATCTTACCGTGTCATACATGGCTTGATTATGTCTCTCGAACACTTTACTCTTAGTTGAGTTCCGCGAGGCACAAGTTATGACACCTTTTCACAACTCATCAGACGTTCGCTAAACTTGTAACTCAAATATTACTTTCTACAATCTAATTTGAAGAAGCTTTATTTTCTCGTTACAATGAATTTCTATTTCACTCTAAAATTCCTTGAATATTTCAAAGATTTCAGACGTATGTCTCTATTGAACAGATACCCACATATCTACTTCAACTCATGAGTGAAGATAGGGAATCCACTGCACGCAACTACACTTATTGGACTACACACATCATCATGTATGATTACCAATGGTTTAGTTGCCCGTTCATGTATGGCCTATCAACGGTGTTTTAGTCACATTACTTCGAGACAAAGATCGCAAACGTCAATTGATTCATAATCATATGACTCGAAAGTCCATCACTTATGGAAATTCTTCATGCATGTTATGTCACTTGTGATAAACGGCAGTGCCACATCTATGTGGTATTTCTGTCAGTCTTGCGACGTTTAGCGTCAGTGTTATGGATGTTTAGTATTATTATCAAGATTCATAACATACAACCTATTCATAATCGAAGTATGGCCTTTACATTATTCATAGCTTTGAACAACTCTCTTGCAATAAACATGATTCAAAAATGATGTTTTGCAAAAAGGCTAAAGTGTAGTAACAATTTACTCAACTCTAAAATGAATTATGAAGATAATCATAGAGTCAACACACGGTATAGTAACCTTTTACCGTGTTCCCGAGCGTGTCAAAACTCATCACTAGCTAGTCATAAATGCCATAGTATTTCTTGCATCGAGTTGCAACAATATGCAATCGATGTGATATTCCGGTGATCAACTGTTTAATCACAATACCAAAGAATTAAGATTAACCATTTAATCATGATTCCCAAGAATTACATCTTTTGACCAGCAATGAATTCATCTATAACTTCGTATGACTTTCATTTCTGAGATGGATATTCCAATCTTCTTTTCTCTTTGCCTTTATACGTATCATAGTTCTATTTCCAATGTCACTCCTACTCACAAAAGATCACATATGATCAAGGGTGGCGCATGCCATGGACTTTCTGGCGTGTGAGTCTTACTAACATCCTTTGGACTTCCTTTCCCTTAATCCTCATCATCATATGATCGGTGTTCTTCTGGATCCCACACTTATACGTTTTGTTTAGAGCACAGTGAACATTTTCACTAATTCTTACAATCATACATTGTACTAGATATCTTATATCCAACATTAATTGTCTTACTATTGAAAACAATTTTTCAGTTCCATGAATTTAACATAACTATCCCAAACGTTTCGAAGTTCGGGTTTCATGGTGGTGAAGACAATGGACTTAGCTGTGGTGGAATTCTAGCATTTTGGATTATGGACGTGAGTCACATCATCCATAGCATCGGCGGGAGAGCATTAAAATTTTGCGATAGGACATGGTCCTTCTCGGCACTATTGAGGATAGTCCTCGCAATACGGTACCAATCGTAAAGTTTTTACCAGATAATACAGTTAATCAAAATCAATTGAGAAGGTGGTAACGCGAGCCATTATTCTACAACGATAATGCAAATACTTAGACTTTGTTCATAATTAAGTTGCACTTGTGATTAATCAATTTAATTATTAAGTGCGCTCCCACTCAGATCAATATCTCTCGTAATTGATGCTGGAGTGATTCAAGATCCGACCCAATCGTCCGCCATTGATGTGACATCACTGATGACTTAGACTGGACCGGTAGGCCAACTTGCCAATCATGCCAAAGGTGATTCTTGTTCATCTTTCGATGGGCGTGTTCCGGTAGCAAACTTTTATCCAAACCGTCAAGACAACCAAGTGTAATTGCATTGTGTTCTTAACACACCCGCCTTTTATGCGTCACACCGTGTGCACCCATGTGACATGACCTGCTTCGATGTGAAACATAGTATAGACGGTGCTACAGTTGGAAGAACACTATCAACTTGATATTGTTTTGCGAGAGATCACCCTAATAAAATACGACTACCGCGCATCAAACAAGGGTGCATCAAAGGGATAAACATCATAGGCAGTTCATAAAATTATGTGATATGATATAGCCCTTTGCTTCGTGAAGTCTTCATTGTCTTCACGTCTTCGTGGTTGAAGTCACTGTGTCCACCAACTTTGTCCTTGGCGCCGGGAACATCACCACGGCTTCCGGCATGTGCGTCGGGGTCCACCTCCGCATCGTAGATCATCACCTTGCATCATCTATTGCTTTGCCTCGAGCTAATAAACAGTTCTGGCACGCATGCCATAATTAAGTGACAATCATATGACTCCAGTCATCATGCCGTACCACGATACGCAGGTCGCGAATAAATATTACATAACATATAGCATCTCATACAAACACATTGCAAATCTTGAAGGCTATACCACATCACATGCACATTCTGCAAAAACGAGTTAGATCGCCATCTACACGGGTTGTTGCAACTTTTATCGTGGTTGATTAGCAGGTTACATGCAAACGTTGTTCCCTATACAAACCAAACACGATACTTCATTGTTGCTAGTTTAACGTTCGGGGTGCGTGTAGCAACTAATGCCACAAGCCAAACTTCGTTCAACGCGTGACCCCCGTGTGGATTTGAGTTCATAAAATCCACAAGCCCCTCCATGTTAAATCTTCTATTGCGAGATTAAGATGATATCCAAGGAGTTTGATGTAGACCATGATCAAGGCAACCAGCATACTGAAAGAAGCATAGAGGGATCGATGGAAAACTCAATCCTTGTAGAAAAACCTCAACTTGCCATCAAGCATAGAAAAAATCACATGACAGGGAAGCAACAAGAAAATCAATGCCTCATATCAAACATATGATCTAAACCTAAACATGCATCTAATCAAGGATCGCTCTGATACCACTGTTGGGAAACGTAGTAGAAAACAAAAAAATTCGGTCTACGAATCAAGAACCCAAGATCATCCAAGAAGATTGCATACAAGGTTTTAGGTCATGGCTCACCAACGGATGTAGCGGAAGTAGAGTTGGTGTAGCTCGTTGAAGTAGATCTCGTGGATCGTACCACAAACAGTCCCTCGATCAAGATCACCGAGGAAGAAGAAGCACCTCGATCCGTCCCACGCACAAGTCCCTCGAGCAAGTCCCTCGAACAACATCTCCGAGGAAGAAGAAGCTCCTCGGAGAAGGACCAAAGATATGATACCTCTATTAGTATCCACACGTTCCGTAGCAGAAATCCAGCAGCGCTTCGCCGTCCGGAGATGAACGCCGCCAAGAAAACTAGAGGGAGAAAACCCTAACGGATTCCGATCTAGAACAGCGTCTAAACCTGGGTCTAATTGTGGAGCAACGGGGTTTAGAGGAGGGAGGGTGGCGCATAGGCCTTGGGGACAAGTTGTGTGCTGCACCCCCACCCCCTCCTCTCATTATATAGGTGGACAGGAGGCCCTTGGTGCGCAATAAGGGGGGGTGGGGAGTCCAACTTGGACTCCCAAACCTCCCAAACCTTCCCACCGGAAACCTGCCATATTGGAGAGTTGGACTTCCCACCTGGAGGAGGATTCCTCTCCCTTGGTGCGCCCCCACCCCTTGGCCAGCCAAGGCAGCCTAGGTGGCTTGCCCCCCAAGGATAGGGGCGTGGGGTAGTGGGTGGTACTGCCCGGAAACTTCCAGAACCTTCTATAAGCTTCCAGGACCTTCCGGGATCGTTTCGGGACATTCCGGAACCTTCTGTAGCACTTCCAAAACATGCAAGGAGCAAGCAGAAATTATAGATACGTTTTGGACGTATCATATCCACACGTTCCGTAGCAGCAATCCAGCAGCGCTCCGTCGTCCAGAGATGAATGCCACCGAGAAAACTAGAGGGAGAAAACCCTAACGGATTCCGATCTAGAACAGCGTGTAAACCGGGGTCTAATTGTGGAGCAACGGGGTTTAGAGGAGGGAGGGTGGCGCATAGGCCTTGGCGACAAGTTGTGTGTTGCGCCCCCACCCCCTCCCCTTATTATATACGTGGCCAGGAGGCCCTTGGGGCGCAATAAGGGGGGGTGGGGAGTCCAACTTGGACTCCCAAACCTCCCAAACCTTCCCACCGGAAACCTGCCATATTGGAGAGTTGGACTTCCCACCTGGAGGAAGATTCCTCCCCCTTGGTGCGCCCCCCACCCCTTGGCCGGCCAGGGAAGCCTAGGTGGCTTTCCCCCCAAGGCTAGGGGCGTGGGGTAGTGGGTGGTACTGCCTGGAAACTTCCGGAACCTTCCAGAAGCTTCCAAGACCTTCCGGGAACATCCGGGATCGTTTCGGGACATTCCGGAACCTTCTGGAGCACTTCCAGGACCTTCCGGGACCGTTCTCGGACGTTCCTGAGCCATCCGGATAGTTTCCAAGACCATCCGAGTTACAGTTTAAGCCACCCGATGACCGCGAAGGTTGTCGGGACGCCCAGCGATTATCCGGAAACTATTCCGGTTGATCCAGGACTTCCCAGTACCATTCTCATATGTTCCGGAACCACCTAGGACTACTCCAGAGTGATCCGGACATATCCTTAAATACCCAAAACTACTTCTGGTGCCCTTATGAACTATTTCATAAATCCCCGGAACTACTTCCGGTACCCGTATGAACTATTCTGCTTTGCTTCCACTAAACCTTCTACCATTTCAGCATTCTAACAGACTAGTGCTCGTTAAGTGTGTGACCCAATAGGTTCGGTATAATACGGACATGACTCAGAACATCTTCCGGACATAGGTCAACAGCATTTTGTCAATAGCCAATAATCAACAGCGGAGCCATGGACACCCATGTTGACTCCCGCATATACACGAAGAAACTTCGAGTAAACCATTATGTTTATTCATGTACCATTCCCTTTGCTTCGTGATATATGACAAAGTTAGAGGAGAGATGTTTGGCACCCATGTTTAACAACTTCTTGAACACAAGCCACTCGTTATCCTCTTTGCTCGTTTGTCTCTATTTCTCGTTATTGTATTCTGGTATCCCCGTGATTAAATCACAATGCGTCTGGCCAGACTAGAATGGATACCGTCATACCGAGTGGGCCCAAAGTCAATATCTCTTCATCGTGAAGGAGAAAATCCCATTCTTGAACTATCACAGTCACTAGCCACACCATCAGACATACCCAGAACTTATTTTACTACTTCCCATTTACGGGAGGATTCATCTAAGAACCAAAGCATGTCTTCCTGTGTGAAGCAACTCGATACTCTCATGGTCTAAGGAATTACGTATATGATAACATTTCATGATATGACTTATAACGTAGTTACGATGTGATCTCTAAGTATATCATTCAATACTGGGGTCGGTTCAACATCATTGTTCTGCTAACAATATGTTCTCATTTCTACTGACATCCTTGATACAAGAACAATGTCCATGATTAAGAAAATGTAATCATGAGTTAGCACATGAGCTGGTCTTAGAGGCTAAACCAGGAACTCTTGGTGTTTACATTTCCACACATGCAAATGAGTTTTCTTCTGAATCTCACAGTCAGGGTCATTGCAATTATAGCAAAGAAATATAAAAATTAATTATGAATGTTGAAATATATATATAATAACATTTTATTATTGCCTCTAGGGCATATTTCCAACATTACATGTGGCACTGCCGTCTAGGTCACATCGGAAAGAAACGCATGCAGAAACTTCATATAGATGGGATTTTCCATTCTTTTGATTTCGAATCATTTGATAAGTGTGAGGCTTGTCTGATGGGCAAACTGACCCGGACGCCGTTCACAGGTCATTTTGAACGGGCGACAGACTTATTGGAAATAATACATAGTGATGTGTGTGGACCGATGAGTGTACCGGCGCGTGGTGGATATCTTTACTTCGTAACTTTTACTGACGATTTGAGTATATATGGTTATATTTACTTAATGAAGCAAAAATCTGAAACTTTCGAAAAGTTCAAAGAATTTCAGAATGAAGTTGGGAATCATCGTGACAAGAAAATCAAATTTCTACGATCTGATCATGGTGGTGAATATCTTAGTCATGAGTTTATTGAACACCTCATGGAGCGTGGAATCGTTTCACAGCTGACGCCACCTGGAACTCCACAGAGAAATGGAGTGTCTGAGAGGCGTAACCGAACTTTGTTAGACATGGTGAGGTCCATGATGTCATTAACTGATCTTCCACTTTCTTTTTGGGGTTATGCGTTAGAGACTGGTGCTTTTACTTTAAATAGGGCGTCGTCAAAGTCTGTGGAAACGACACCATACGAGTTATGGAATGGGAACAAACCCAACATTTCGTTCCTGAAAATTTGGGGTTGTGATGTTTATGTAAAACGTTTACAACCGAACAAACTCGACCCTAAAGCAGACAAGTGCTACTTTGTAGGTTATGCCAAAGACACCGTAGGCTATTCCTTTTACCACCCCTCCGATGGCAAAGTCTTTATTGCTAAAGGAGGAACTTTTCTTGAGAAAGAGTTTCTTAGCAAAGAGGTGAGTGGGAGGACAGTACAGCTTGATGAGGTTAGTGAACCTTCAGAACCAAGGAATGAGACAATGGAAGTTGTTCCAACAGTCATTCCGATGAAGGAACCGGAAGCTCCTGCAAGTGATGCAGGAACTTCTGAGAAGCTTGTGACTGAACCAAGGAGATCGGGCAGAGTACGTCAGCTACCCGAGTGGTATGCTAACGACGTATTCATATTGGAAGATGATGAGCCTGTGAACTACAAAGAAGCGATGATGAGCCCCAACTCCACTGAATGGCTACAAGCCATGAAATCCGAAATGGAATCCATGTACGAAAACCAAGTATGGGACTTGGTGATCCCTCCAGAGGTAGTGAAACCAATTGAATGTAAATGGATTTTCAAAAGAAATACAGACGCGGATGGTAATGTCACTATTCATAAAGCTACACTTGTTGCGAAAGGGTTCCGACAAGTGCAAGGAGTTGACTACGACGAGACTTTCTCGCCAGTAGCAATGCTTAAGTCTGTGCGGATTTTACTAGCAATTGCTGCATATTTCGACTATGAGATATGGCAGATGGACGTCAAAACAGCTTTCCTAAATGGGAACCTCGAGGAGAATGTATACATGATACAACCTGAGGGTTTTGTCGCACCAAAGGATGCTGGAAAGGTGTGCAAGCTTAAAAGATCCATCTATGGACTAAAGCAAGCATCATGGAGTTGGAATCTTTGTTTTGATGACGTGGTCAAAGGTTTTGGCTTCATCCAGAATGGCGAAGAAGCTTGTGTTTACAAGAAAGTAAGTGGGAGGGCAATATCTTTTCTAATACTATATGTAGACGACATATTGTTGATTGGAAATGATAAAGAATTTCTTAACACTATAAAGGAGTCATTGAAAAGTAGTTTTTCGATGAAAGACTTAGGTGAAGCCGCTTACATATTGGGCATTAAGATCTATAGAGATAGATCCCGGCGCCTGATAGGGCTGAGCCAGAGCACGTATATAGACAAGGTTCTGAATAGGTTCAGAATGGAGAAATCTAAGAAGGGATTCCTCCCAATGTCACATGGTGTGGTACTCTGCAAGAGTCAGTGTCCTAAGAACACTGAGGAGCAGGTAGAGATGAGCACAGTTCCATATGCATCGGCAATTGGATCTGTTATGTATGCCATGATATGTACAAGACCAGATGTTTCCTATGCTCTGAGTATATGTAGCAAATACCAGAGCAACCCAGGTAATGCACACTAGGTAGCAGTCAAAAATATTTTGAAGTATCTAAACAGAACGAAGAATATGTTCTTGGTATTCGGAGGTGATGAAGACCTTGTTGTAAAGGGTTACACTGATTCAAGCTTCATGACAGATCAGAATGACTTCAAATCTCAATCAGGATATGTTTTCACACTCAACGGGGGTGCCGTGAGCTGGAAAAGTTCTAAGCAGAATACGGTGGCGGATTCTACAACGGAGGCGGAGTACATCGCAGCTTCAGAAGCTACGAAGGAGGGATATTGGATTACGAAATTCATCACTGAGCTCGGTGTGGTTCCTAGTGCTGAAGACCCCATGGAGATCTACTGTGACAATAGTGGAGCCGTGGCGCAAGCTAGAGAACCAAGGTCCCACCAGAAATCCAAACACATTGAACGCCATTATCAATAAATCCGAGAGTTCGTTGACAAAGGATATGTGAAAGTATGCAAGATTCACACGGACCTGAATGTGTCAGATCCGATGACGAAGCCTCTTCCACGAGCAAAGCATGAGCAACACCGAACAGCCATTGGTGTGAGAGAACTTATGTAACTAGTATTATTGTATCTAGTGCAAGTGGGAGACTGTTGGATATATGCCCTAGAGGCAATAATAAAGTGTGTTATTATTTATATATTCATGTTCATAATTAATGTTTATATTTCTGTGCTATAATTTCAATGATCCTAACTATGAGATTCAGAAGAAAACTCATATGCATGTGTGGAAATGTAAACAAACAAGAGTTCCTGGTTTTGCCTCTAAGACCAGCCCATGTGCTTATTGATGATTATGTTTTCTTAATCATGGACATTGCTCTTGCAACAAGGATGTCAATAGCAATGAGCGCATATTGTTAGCAGAACAATGATGTTGAACCGACCCCAATGTTAAATTATATACTTAGAGAACTCATCGTAAAACAACTTTATAAGTCATATCATAAAATGTTATTTTATACATAGTTCCTTAGACCATGAGAATGTCAAGTTGCTTCACACAAGAAGATGTGCTTTGGTTCTTAGATGAATCTTCCCGTAAATGGGAAGTAGTAAAATAAGTTCTGGGTACATTGGACATTGTGTCTAGTAACGGTGATAGTTCGAGACTGGGATTTGCTCCTTCACGATGAAGAGATATAGACTCAGGGCCCACTCGGTGTAACGGTATCCATTCTCGTCTGGCCAGACACTTTATGATTTAGTCACGGGGATACCGGTATACGTAACGAGGAATGAAGACAAACGAGCAATGAGGATAACTGATGGCTTGTGATCAAGAAGTTGTTTCCCATAGGTGCCAAACTTCTCTCCTGTAACTTTGTCATATATCGCGAAGCAAAAGGAATAGTATATGATAAACATAAAGGTTCACTCGAAGTCTTTTCGTGTATGTGTGGGAGTCAACATGGGTGTCCATGGCTTCGCTATTGATTATTGACGAATGACTGTAAGTCTGGAAAGCGTTCCGAGTCATGTCCACATAATACCGAACCTATTGGGTCACACACTTAAAGTGCAGTAATCTGTTAGAATACTAGGGTGATTGAAGGTTTAGTGGAAGCAATTAAAGAGCAAAGAATATGGCTCAGACACTTTGGAATTGTTTCAGATAACTTTAGTTCATATGAAAATGGTAATGGGAAAGTTTATCGGAATAGTTTCGGTGATCGGTGGACAGCTTAAACAATATGTTGTGTTCACCGGACATATTAACCTTAGCCCAGATTGATCCGAGACCTATTTAGATGGCTCCGGAACATTCTTTAGAGGTCCCGGAAGGTCCTGGAAGTGTTCCAGAAGTGTCTGGAATGTCCCGAAACGGTCCCGATAGGTCCCGGAAAGGTCCTGGAAGCTTCTAGAAGGTCACGGAAGGTTCCGGGCAGTACCACCCACTGGCCCCACCCCCTAGCTTGGGGAGCAAGCCACCTAGGCTGTGTTGGATATGTGCCCTAGAGACAAATTAATAAAGATATTTGTCACATATCCGTTTTGTTCATAATACGTTTTATACTGTGCTATAACTGTATTACTTGGAAATACTAATACAGGTGTAGTATAAAACATGGTCCGTAGTTTAACTCGGGTAAACTATCTCATTGGGCAATTGATTGATCAAGCTTTCCTGATCATGGCGACACTTAAGTCCATTGACAATGAGGTCATGTCATTAAGGGAAATGATGTGATGGACGTACACCCACCTAAAGTATTGCAATGTGATCGAGTCACATAGTTCAGCGTTGCTATGACTTTGTAACGTATGGCTTAGTCCTTAGACCGTAATGATCATACGTAATCACGATCTATGAGGAGACTTTGATTTGTATCCCACCGCCTGACTGAAATATGTTGGCTATAACGGAGCACTTTGGTTATTCCGAAATAGATGGTTGATGAGTATGTTAATAGATCAGAGCGGGATTTGTCAGTCCTTGTGACAGGACAGGTACTCTGGGCCCACTCGGTGATATTGCATCAACACCTTGCAAGGACGTGACTAGGTCACAAGAGATGCAATGATCATGGACGAGAGAAGTTGTTTGTTGTGAACGAGATGTGAACACGGTATGTGGGATACCGATGATCAAACCTCGGACAAACAAAGTACCGCAGCACAAAGGGATTACGTCGTATCGTTAACGGTTTCCAAAAGCGATCGAAGTTCATTCGATGGAAGCGCAGGGGATGTCAAGGATTGTAACCAGGTCCAACTGACTAGTCATTGGTCAATGAGAAGAGTCTCGACCATGTCTGCTGTTTCCCGGACCGTTAGGGTGTTACACTTAAGGGCAATCGATGCATAGGACAGTTACGGGATCAATCGGTGAAATAGGAGAAATCACCGGAATAGTTCCGGAGGAGGACGGAATGGTTTCCGGACATTTTGAATAGTTCAAAATAAAATTTAATTGTTTTAATAAATTTTTTATTATTTAATTAGCTGAATTAAATATTTAAAACATATTAAATAAATTAAAAAATGGGAAAAAGGCTATATGGGCCCATGGGGCCCATTAGGGGAGGAAGGGGTTTCCCCCCTTGGGCTTGGCGCCAAGGGTGGGGACCATCCCCCCCTATGGCCGGCGCACCTCCCCCCCCCCTTGGGGGTTTAGTCCCACATGGGGGAGGGGAGGAGGATCACACCCCCGCTTGGCCTATATAAGGAGGGGTAGACCCCCCTTTTCCCAATACACCAAATCTCCTTCTTTCTTCCTTCTCCTTCCCGGAAGTGGACTCCCCTTGTTTGGAGTCTGCACCAGGACTGGAGTTCTCCACCATAAGGCAGGCCGTCGCTCTGCTGGAGTCGGGATCCGTAGCCATCTTTCTTCCGCTGCTCGCCTGGTTCGGGGCCCGGCAGGAACATCGATTGTACCGTACGTGTATAATCTCTTCGAGGCACTACACCTGTGGTGCTACTTCATCGCTGGAGGTTTACCGGGAGTCATCCTCGCCGGTGGTGGTCTTCTACACGACAGGGAGGTCGTAGTTCTGAGTCTACGCCAACCGCGTTCGCAAGAACGTTTCCCTCTTTCGGTCTTCAAAGGTATGAACACCGATTCCCTCCGTTACTTTACATCGCCATAGCATAGATCTTGGGTTCGGGTACCGTAGGTGTGAAAAATTTGTGTTTTCTGCCCCGTATCCCAACAGTGGTATCATGAGCTAGCTATGCGTAGATGTTTTGTACGGATAGAACACATCTAGGATGTGGGCATCGAATCTTCATTCGTTACCCTCCCACGTGTACTCATTTAGCGTTGTGGCAATGTTTGATGAAGCGGGCCCCGACCGACCTTACGCGTTTACGCGAGACTGGTTCCACGCTTGACATATGGCTTGTACCATATAAAGTGGCTGGGGGGTGTCTGTCTCTCTGCATTAGCGATGCGAAGATGTTTGCAACGGAGGGCCCCGATAGGGGTGTAATAGAGACGGATGGGAGACGGTGTTGTGGCATGTTTTTCGCAGGATAGAAACGGTTCTCTCTCTCGAAACCCCTAGCAGCCATGTAAAACTTGCACAAGCTAAAGTAGAAAGGCGTTTAACTTTGCTTTGCATGAAGGGGGATCATAGGTTGTATGATTTATAGTTTTACTTCCTGTTTTATGCTAGTATGCTAGATATATCGACGGTAGCACGAAACAGGACCATCTCTCACAATACCAACATTGTGTTCTCCCTTGGTGGGCGCCGCCTGGAAGGTTCTCCCATATGGCTTGATGCTCCGTACATACCGGAGTTGTCCTACATATTAAACGGAGTTCGCATGAGGTTGGGTTCGGCAAGCCTGGCATATGCAGATATGGCCTTGCTGAACAACTAACATCAAGGTCTGATTGGCAGGCTTGACGTATGTAGATGCGGGCCTGGAACACAGAAGACCGAAAGGTCGAGCACGAGTCACATGCCTGATGTGATTGGCTTAGAGGCCTACCTGGTTCGCATACTGATGGCCGTAACGATCGGGGGAGGTATGGGGGCTGGGATTGTGTAATCACTTAGTTAAATTGAGAGGTGTTTATCTAAGTGGGAGCTTTCTAGAATTTTGAGATTAAATTGAAACTCCACATTATGAACAAAAGTCTAAATATGTATCCTTGTGAATCAACCTTGTAGATGGCAACACCTCGCCCCTCGTTCAACTTAGGATCATTCCTAGAGAAAGATAAACTAAAAACAGATGGGACAAACTTCACCAACTGGTTCCGCACCCTAAGGATTCTCCTCGTTCCCCTCAAAATGGCATACGTACTAGAGGACGCGTTAGGTGACGCACCAGCAGATGATGCCAGTCAAGACGAGAAGAATGTCTATCTCTCCAGGACTGATGATTACAACCTTGTCCAGAGTGGCATGCTCTACTCCATGGAGGCTGAGCTGCAGAAACGCTTTGAGAGGATGGGTGCATATGAGATTATCACCGACCTCAAGGCGGTCTTCGCACCTCAAGCCAGGGCTGAACGGTACGAGGCTTCTGAAGCCTTCTTCTCAGCAAAGATGGACGAGCACGGCAGCGTGAGTGAGCACGTAGTCAAAATGTCTGGCTACGTTCAGCGCTTGAATGCTCTGGAATGCCAGATTCCAGATTAACTTGCTGTTGATAGGGTGTTGCAGTCGCTTCCCCCTAGCTACAAAGGCTTTGTGCTGAACTACAACATGCAGAGGATGACCAAAACCCCTTCTGAGTTGTTCGCCATGCTGAAGAGCGACGAGGTTGAGATCAAGAAGGAGCACGCCGTCTTCATGGTCAACAAGACCATTGACTTCAAGAAGTCAAGTAGGCGGGAGAAGGCCAAGAGAGGTGGCCCCAAGAGGGATGGCAAGTCAGTTGCCGCTCCTCCCAAGGCACCCAAGCCTAAACTCAGAGTGGAGTGCTTCTACTGCAAGGGTGAAGGTCACTGGAAACGCAACTGTCCCAAGTACCTAAAGGACAAGAAGGCTGGCAAGGTCGCCAAGAGAGACGAAGGTATATTTGATATACATATTGTTGATCTTCTCTTGACAAGCGCTGGGAACACATCCTGGATATTTGATACAGGATCTGTCGCTCATATTTCTAATTCCATTCAGGGACTAAGGAATAGGAGACGCTTGCTCAAAGATGAAGTGACGATGCGCTTGGGGAATGGTTGTCGGATTGAGGTCTTGGCGGTCGGCACGAAGCATCTTAGTCTCCCTTCGGGATTGGTTTTAGTTCTGAATAATTGCTACTATGTACCCGCGTTGAGTGTGAACATCGTTAGTGGCTCTTGCTTGAAGCGAGACCACTATTCTTTTAAGTCTGATACAATTGGTTGTTCGATTTATAAGGATGAAATGTTTTATGTTCACGCACCGGAGTTGCATGGTTTATTCGTACTTCATCTCGATGGTGACGTGTGTCACATTAACAATATTGAGGCCAAAAGATTGAAGAATGATGAAGATCACATGATGATGTGGCATTGCCGACTTGGTCATATTGGTATAAAACGCATGGAGAAGCTCCATAAGGATGGACTTCTTGAGTCATTGGATTTTGGATCCCTTGATACATGTGAACAATGCCTCATGGGCAAAATGACAAGGACTCCATTCAATGGCGTAATGGAGCGTGCGGATGTCTTATTGGGGATCATACACTCGGATGTATGTGGACCCATGAACGTCCCCACTCGCAATGGTCTTCGTTACTTCGTGACCTTTACTGATGACTTGATTAGATATGGGTATATTTACTTGATGAAGCACAAGTCTGAAACCTTTGAAAAGTTCAAGGAATTTCAGAATGAGGTCGAAAATCAACTCGAAAAAAAAAATCAAGCACCTTCGATCGGATCGAGGTGGCGAGTATTTGAGTCACGAGTTTGGCAATCATCTGAAGTCTTGTGGCATAGTACCACAGCTTACGCCGGCAGGCACACCTCAGAGAAACGGTGTGGCTGAGCGACGTAATCGAACCCTATTGGATAGTGTACGATCGATGATGTCTCATACTGATTTGCCTGTGTCATTCTGGGGGTATGCATTAGAAACTGCCGTTCATATTCTTAATAGGGCACCATCCAAATCCGTAAAGACAACACCATTTGAAGAATGGCATGGCACAAAACCTGAGTTGTCTCACCTGAAGATTTGGGGTTGTGAGGCTTATGTTAGGAAACTACAGCCTGACAAACTTGAATCCAAGGCGGATAAGTGCATCTTTGTGGGCTATCCCAAGGAAACTTGTGGATACACCTTCTACAACAAGTCTGACAGCAAAACGTTTGTTGCCAAGACGGAACACTTTCTTGAGAAGGAGTTTCTCGCGAAAGAGTTGAGTGGGAGGAAAATAGACCTCGATGAAGTGACTGACCAATCACTCCAATTGGAAGAAACGGCTACGGAAATTGTTCTGGAACCATCTTCCACAGTGGGAGTTGAAGAGAATGGCCAGAACGACATTCATAACGATCATGACATTAATGATGATCATGATGAGAATGAAGAGGAACCTTTTATGCCCCGTAGGTCATCAAGAGTCCGTCAACCTATTGAGTTTTACGGACAGCTTGTGAATGCAATCTCGGCTGATGAGTCGGATGAACCTACAAGTTACAAAGAAGCAATGGAGGGACCCGAGTCCGAGAAATGGCTTGAAGCCATGAAATCCGAAATAGACTCCATGTACACCAAAAAAGTATGGCCTTTGGTGGATATTCCCGAGGACCGCAAGGCTGCCGAGAATAAATGGATTTTCAAGAAAAAGACTGACGCAGACGGAAACGTATCTGTCTACAAAGCTCGACTTGTCGCGAAGGGTTTCCGACAAATTCAAGGAGTTGACTACGAGGAGACGTTCTCTCCTGTAGCGATGATAAAGTCTATTCGGATCCTACTAGCAATAGTTGCATATCATGATTACGAGATATGGCAGATGGATGTGAAAACTGCATTCCTAAATGGAAACATTGAGGAAGAGTTGTATATGATGCAACCAGAGGGGTTTGTCGATCCAAGGAACGCTGGTAAGGTTTGCAAGCTTCAACGGTCCATCTATGGGTTGAAGCAAGCATCTCGGAGCTGGAATCTTCGATTTGATGAGGTCATTAAAGCTTTTGGATTTGTCCAAAACGTCGAAGAGTTCTGCGTCTATAAGAAACTGAGTGGGAGCTCTGTAGTATTTCTTGTGTTATATGTAGATGACATATTACTAATAGGGAACGATAAGAAATTCTTAGAGGAAGTGAAGGAATATCTGAATGGACAATTTTCCATGAAGGACCTAGGTGAAGCTGCGTACATATTGGGGATTAAGATCTATAGAGATAGACCTAATCGACGGTTGGCCTTGAGTCAGAACACTTATATTGACAAGATATTGAAAAGGTTCAAAATGGATGACTCCAAGAGAGGTCTCTTGCCAGTTATAAAAGGTGTCAAATTAAGTGTGACTCAATGCCCAACCACAGCAAAAGAGAAAGAGGAGATGTCCTCAAAGCCCTATGCCTCAGCCATAGTTTCTCTCATGTATGCTATGTTATGTACCAGACCGGTTTTAGCGCTGGCCATTAGTATGACTAATCGCTACCAGAGTAACCCGGGAATGGCTCACTGGACAGCAGTAAAGAACATCCTTAAGTACTTAAGAAGAACCAAGGATCTCTTTCTCGTTTATGGAGGAGTTGATGAGGAGCTCACCGTAAAAGGTTACGTTGACGCAAGCCTCGGCTCAGATCTAGATGACTCGAAATCCTAGACGGGATATGTTTTCATGTTGAACGGTGGCGCAATTAGCTGGAGGAGCGGCAAACAGTCAGTCGTCGCTCAATCTTCAATGGAGTCGGAGTATATTGCCGCTTGCGAAGCGTCAAACGAGGCGCTGTGGCTGAAGAAGTTCGTGATCGAGCTTGGCGTCTTTCCAAGTTGCACTGACCCCGTGGGGATCTTCTGCGATAACACGGGTGCCATTGCTAACGCGAAGGAGACAAGAACTCACTCTACAGCCAAGCACATCCTCCGAAAGTTCCATGTGACGCGAGACTACGTCAGGGATGGACACACTAGGATTCACAAGATACATACGGATCTGAACGCAGCAGACCCGATGACTAAACCTCTTCCACAGGGCAAGTTTGAAGCACACCGAGAGACCATTGGTGTTAGATACATACCTGATGTAAACTAGTGTAATTTTTACTCTAGTCCAAGTGGGAGACTGTTGGATATGTGCCCTAGAGACAAATTAATAAAGATATTTGTCACATATCCGTTTTGTTCATAATACGTTTTATACTGTGCTATAACTGTATTACTTGGAAATACTAATACAGGTGTAGTATAAAACATGGTCCGTAGTTTAACTCGGGTAAACTGTCTCATTGGGCAATTGATTGATCAAGCTTTCCTGATCATGGCGACACTTAAGTCCATTGACAATGAGGTCATATCATTAAGGGAAATGATGTGATGGACGTACACCCACCTAAAGTATTGCAATGTGATCGAGTCACATAGTTCAGCGTTGCTATGACTTTGTAACGTATGGCTTAGTCCTTAGACCGTAATGATCATACGTAATCACGATCTATGAGGAGACTTTGATTTGTATCCCACCGCCTGACTGAAATATGCTGGCTATAACGGAGCACTTTGGGTATTCCGAAATAGATGGTTGATGAGTATGTTAATAGATCAGAGCGGGATTTGTCAGTCCTTGTGACAGGACAGGTACTCTGGGCCCACTCGGTGATATTGCATCAACACCTTGCAAGGACGTGACTAGGTCACAAGAGATGCAATGATCATGGACGAGAGAAGTTGTTTGTTGTGAACGAGATGTGAACACGGTATGTGGGATACCGACGATCAAACCTCGGACAAACAAAGTACCGCAGCACGAAGGGATTACGTCGTATCGTTAACGGTTTCCAAAAGCGATCGAAGTTCATTCGATGGAAGCGCAGGGGCTGTCAAGGATTGTAACCAGGTCCAACTGACTAGTCATTGGTCAATGAGAAGAGTCTCGACCATGTCTGTTGTTTCCCGGACCGTTAGGGTGTTACACTTAAGGGCAATCGATGCATAGGACAGTTACGGGATCAATCGGTGAAATAGGAGAAATCACCGGAATAGTTCCGGAGGAGGACGGAATGGTTTCCGGACATTTTGAATAGTTCAAAATAAATTTTAATTGTTTTAATAATGTTTTTATTATTTAATTATCTGAATTAAATATTTAAAACATATTAAATAAATTAAAAAAATGGGAAAAAGGCTATATGGGCCCATGGGGCCCATTAGGGGAGGAAGGGGTTTCCCCCCTTGGGCTTGGCGCCAAGGGTGGGGCCCATCCCCCGCTATGGCCGGCGCACCTCCCCCCCCCTTGGGGGTTTAGTCCCACATGGGGGAGGGGAGGAGGATCACACCCCCCCTTGGCCTATATAAGGAGGGGTAGACCCCCCTTTTCCCAATACACCAAATCTCCTTCTTTCTTCCTTCTCCTTCCCGGAAGTGGACTCCCCTTGTTTGGAGTCTACACCAGGACTGGAGTTCTCCACCATAAGGCAAGCCGTCGCTCTGCTGGAGTCGGGATCCGTAGCCATCTTTCTTCCGCTGCTCGCCTGGTTCGGGGCCTGACAGGAACATCGATTGTACCGTACGTGTATAATCTCTTCGAGGCACTACACCTGTGGTGCTACTTCGTTGCTGGAGGTTTATCGGGAGTCATCCTCGCCGGTGGTGGTCTTCTACACGACAGGGAGGTCATAGTTCTGAGTCTACGCCAACCACGTTCGCAAGAACGTTTCCCTCTTTCGGTCTTCAAAGGTATGAACATCGATTCCCTCTGTTACTTTACATCGCCATAGCATAGATCTTGGATTCGGGTACCGTAGGTTTGAAAAATTTTTGTTTTCTGCCCCGTATCCCAACAGGCTGCCCTGGCCGGCCAGGAGGTGGGGGTGCCACAAAGGGGGGGAATCCTACTTGGAGTAGGATTCCCCAATCCTATTATGGAAGGAGTCCTAGTGGGAAAGTCCTAGGAGGTTTGGAGTCCAAGTTGGACTCCCCACCCCCTAGGCCGGCGCACCAAGCCCCTTGGCCGCCTATATAAGGTGAGCCAAGGGGGGGGAGGAGAAACACAAGCCCCTGCCCCCCCCCTTGCTCTAGTTGCTCCACTTTTAGACCCCGGTTTAGATTCTAATCTAGATCGGAACTCGCTAGGGTTTTCTCTCTCTAGTTTTCTCGGAGGCGTTCTTCTCTGGACGCGGAGCGCTGCCGGATTGCTGTGCCTGACGTGTGGATACCGGTGGAGAGATCATAGATTTGATCTTACTTCGAGGATCATCTTCTTCTTCCTCGGAGAACTGTTCGAGGGAATCGACGAGGAGATCCGTTCGTGGGAGAGATCGTGGGACGGATCGTGAGATCTTCTTCAACCCGCATCACCAACTCTTCTTCCGCTGCAATTGTTGGTGAGCATCATCCTAAACCTTGTATGCAATCTATCATGGATGATCTTGGGTTCTTAACTCGTAGGTACGAATTTTTTGTTTTCTACTACGTTTCCCAACAATCCATATCTCCACTGAAGAAAGCGCGGTCATTCTATGTGCCTTTTGAGTCTCCTCCAATTCTTCGGCGTGGCGCCACTCCGACACCCAAACACTAGCATGTCCACGGTTCACTCCACTTCCATTCATTGCCGACATTTTTGTCCTATATTTATTTCCCTCATACTCAATGCCTGACTGACTGACCACCACGTACATCATGCTCACGCCGGAGTGGCGCCGACAACTTAAGGAGGAGTAACAAGCTCGGGAAGCCTGTATCACAGTCGGCATGCCTCCATACTCGCCGGAGTGGAAGAAGGAGGATTAGGATCAGGCCGAGGTGAATGCGGAGGAGGAGCAAGATGCTTCCATGGAGAACGCGGAGCCGCAAAGGAAGGACGACGGTGACACATGTGAGGCGTTTCCACCCCTCCACCTGTCGCCTTTGCTTTCCTCGAGGCCGAGGAGGCGAACGTGGAGGCAGTCATCCTCACCTCCTTCCAGTTCGAGGCAGAGGTGGAGGTCATCCACTGCACCATCCATCGATGAAAGGAGATTGACAATATGTTCGTTGATCTGGAAGCGAATGAGGAGCCGCGCAAGAGCAAGAGTTATGGCTGCCGCTCATATGCCCGCCGCCCGGCACGGGAATCGTCAATAACTATCCTTCAAAGAGAAATATCAATAACATAACTCCTCTGAATGTAATATTCAGTTAAGCAACTATAGCAACATTTTTTTTCTTGAAAAGGTTTAAAAAATCTTCCTGAAAAAAGTCCCATTTTTCTTATCCCAGCTATTTCTAAGACTAAACATCCAAACCATCCTTTGTGAATGCTCTTAACACCAATTTAGAATAGCCGCAAAAAAACCAATTTATGAAAGGGGTGGAGCTCCACGTGACTTCTAGAAAAACTTGAAAAAACAAAAATCGCATAGCCTTGTTATTAAACTGCCTCGGCATCATCTGAACAGCAAATAAATTTCCTTGTAGCTGAGTTCAATCTCCTGTTTTTAAATGGTGTGTCTAGATCTTAGTCCACTAAGATTTAAAAAAATCTTAATCAAGTTATAGACCATGTAAAAATATATCTTTTTACACGAATCTTCACACATGATCTAATGAATATAGCATCGATTGAAACTTGGTGAAATCTTAGTATCAATCCCCGTCTCCAAATGCTCAACTCTCACTCCCATTTGCATAAGAATCACAAGTTCACAACTTCAAAATGGTCAATTATTTTTTGCTTACCGAAAACAATATGCATAACCAAATCGATCATTGTAACTGCCACACCCACGCTAGAATACGTTTTTGAGTGTAGCTCTCTTTGTACGTTGTAGTAGCATGTTACATCAACTGATATAGAATAGCCTCTGTGTAGATTAGTTACCATTTATTGAAAGCGTGCCATTTTAACACATAGCCAAATCGGCCAAGGTAACCGCCGCACGCTCCATCATGTGCTAGATTAGCAATTCCACTCTACCACCCGCGGCAAATCCCCCACAAATATGATAGACATAACGAGGTGGCAATGACCAATCCTCTCAAAATGCTCACCCCATCACGCCTTGCCATCATATATAAACCCCTACCACAGATCCATCTTCGTCATCAGCTACTCATTTCACCACAAGAGATCGACCATGAGGACCGCCGGAACCTTGGGCCTCCTCCTCCTTCTCGTCTCCATTGCTGCGTTGCGCGCCGACGCGTCGCAGGAGAGCAGGCTCATGGAGCTCATCCGGTCCAGACGCAGCAGCATCGCCAACCACAGCCTAGATCAGGTCACTAGTCTCACTACCACCACCAGTAGCCCCAGAGAGTACCATGTCTACGACCAGGCCGGCCTGAAGGCCGCCGATAAGATCCGTTTGCTGCCGGGGCAGCTCGGCGGCACCGTCTTCTTCAACCACTACGGGGGGTACGTGACCGTCGACGAGAACAACGGCCGTGCACTCTTTTACTACTTCGTCGAGTCCGAGGACCACCCGGCGTCCAAGCCGCTCCTCCTGTGGCTCAATGGAGGTTAGTTTTTTTTTAAGGGACAATGGAGGTTAGTTCGTCACGTTGACAATGCTTTCAGTTAATTTGCTTCACCTATTGCGTTGTTTGATGATAGTAGTAACATCAATGCGTACATGGTGCATTTCCAGGTCCTGGATGCTCATCGCTAGGCTACGGAGCGATGATGGAGCTCGGCCCGTTCCGCGTGAACAGCGACAATAGAACCCTCAGCGTCAACATGCAGGCCTGGAACAAAGGTGACGAGCCTCAACTCAACTATCAACGTTTACACGATCAAATTGGTTTATATGTGAGATCTTTGCATTGCAGTGGCCAATGTGATCTTCCTGGAATCGCCGGCCGGCGTCGGGTTCTCCTACTCCAACACGACCTCCGACTACGACGAGAGCGGGGACAAGAGGACGGCCGACGACGCGTTCGTCTTCCTCGTCAACTGGCTGGAGAGGTTCCCGGAGTACAAAGGCCGCCCCTTCTACATCTCCGGCGAGAGCTACGGCGGCCACTACGTGCCGCAGCTCGCAGCTACCGTCCTGAGCCACAACCTGAACAATAGCACAAAAACCTCCATAAACCTACGGGGTATCCTGGTCAGTAGTTATCACGTACTTATCACACATGTTCAGTGGATTTTTTTTTTTACAGTGAAGTTAGTGCGCCTCTGTTTTGGTTAATCAGGTCGGCAATCCATACCTTGATGACAATATGAACTGGAAGGGCAGGATTGACTACCTGTGGAGCCATGGTGTGATATCAGATGAGGTGCGGGCCAATATCACCAAGAACTGCAATTTCGACCGGCCAGATGACAAAGCCTGCGTTGATGCTACGAACTTTGAGTCTGGTGACATCGATTCATACGACATATACGGACCGATTTGCAGGAAAGCACCCGATGGAACAATCTACCCCAGCCCCCCCTATGTAAGAGAGCACCACTGAATACACAAGGAGGTTGGGGTTTAGAATTTGCTTGAACATTTGCTCTCTGAAAAACACATGCATTTTTGCTCTAAATTTTTCAGATACCGGGGGCGTTCGATCCTTGCAGCGAAGTTTACGTGGCCGCATACCTCAATGATCCCAAGACCCAACAGGCTTTGCATGCTAGACCCACAGAGTGGTCACAATGCGTGTAATATAAGATTGCTAGCTTAACTACGTTTATGATGATGAAACAGAATGCTTTTGCAGCAAATGAACTGCCCTTAACTGACGCTCCTCTGCTGCTTCTGCAGCAAACTGGAGTGGAACTGGAATGATAGTCCGGCGTCCATGGCGCCGACGCTCAAATGGCTGATGGAGCACAAACTGGCCGTGTGGATCTTCAGGTAACTCAGCTCATGCCAAATTAATTCCAGACTGAACCACAAGTAATGAAACATGCAACTGTTGTGCCGGAGTTTGTAACGAAGAGATGTTTTCAGCGGCGACTTCGACTCCATATGCCCGTTCACCGGCACAAGGTACACCATCCAGGACCTCGGCCTCAACGTGACGCAGCCATGCCGCCCTTGGGCAGCAAACGATGAGGTAATTAGACTGAACATGACCACATGTTGTGTTTTGCTTGCAATGGTTTGTTACTTTGTTCGTCACCACTGTGATGAATAATCTGCTGTGCAGGTTGGAGGGTACGTTCAGGGATACACGGGCGGCTTGGTGTTTGCAACAGTGAGGGGAGCTGGGCACACGGTCCCTTCAAACCAGCCCGAGAGCGCTCTCACATTGTTCAGCTCCTTCCTCAACGGAACTCTTCCACCACCCTACTAAAAGGGGAAGGCATGACATGTGAAGTGAACCGAGTAGAAATCGTGCATGAGATGCTTGAGCAACGCACATTTGATGTAGTGCAGGGTGCAGCCATGTAGTATGCTGTTGACCTTAAGCATGTGTCATCTCCTTTGGTCTCTCCAAGAGCCTTGAAATGTTCTCCAGGCTTTAATAATGAGAAGGAAAGGAAAACAACATGTCCATTACCATTGCTCTATTGAATACTTACAAGTTACAACATATATATGCCAAGCTTAGAAAAGCTTACAATTAGGAGACAGCACCATTTGGCATGCTGTTTTGGTGCTGTGTTACTTCTAACTTCTGATGGAAAAATGAGAACGATGATCAAGTAGTTACAAGCTGTTAGTACCATCGAATGATTAGCAAACAAATCATTATTTTTAAATTCCTCCTTTTGAAGAAAACTAAATTAGTACATCGTCATGTTTTGTGTCTTGTTTTCATTCTTGCCATCATTGCAAGCTTGCACGGAAATACACTCTCATTAACATTAAAAAAATGCTCATCCGGCACAGAACAGATGTGCTATTCACTCTTATTATTTTCATGTGAACAGCATACAACCCTTCTCAGCACACAAGTGCTAAACCAATGACTATGACCTGAATATGACCTTCATAGCTGTGTGTAAGCAGCGATTTATTTGTAGATCCAATATTCCAATCAGAACACGCCGTAAACAAGTGAGCGCCCAAATAACCCAGCTCAGTTCGGAATGTCAGCTGGTGGGAGCATGCCCTTGAGGAAAGAGTAGAAAAGAACAAGCGCTCTCTTTGGTTGGTAACTAGGAACCAGATGGCCAGCACCCCTCACCGATGCAAACGTGAAGCCTCCCTTGTGCTGCTGCACATAGCCTCCAACCTAAATCCATCACACAACCCCATTAATTTCATCATGGAATCGAGCACACATCATAACTGAATACTACTTAGCTCTTTTCCGAATTCTGATGTCATTTCTGAACACCCGTTAATTACCTCACTGTCTGGGGTAAACCAAGGGTGCCATGGCTTCGTGACGGGTAGGTTAAGATCCTTGATGGAGTACCTCGTCGCTGTAATGGAGACCACATCATCCATATCTCCACTGAAGAAAGTGTGGCCATTCTAGTTAGAAACATGATGCCTAGCTACTTTATTCTGCTCAACTCAATGATCATTGTGTATGCACAGTATATATATATATACCTGTAGATCCATACACTTAGCCCACGTTCAACTAGCCTTCTCACAGTCGGCACCATGGAAACTGGGTTGTGGATATAAGGGAACTCGGAGCTGGGACTGAAACTGAAAGAAATGAGAATATATGTTATGCAGCAGGTAGCACAAAAGAAAAGAGTCCATATTGGATTGTGGTGTTGCGCTCAAGAGAAAATAAAAACCGTTGGGGTGAGTATATACATAGTTTTTGGGCAAGCTACCCAATGTATGTTGGTTCGGACGTGCAGAGCTTCTCGCACCTTGCCATTGTTCAGGTAAGCCTTGACGTAGTTGTCAATGCATGGATCGTAGCCAGCCAGCTGAAATATCAAAATTGCAAACACTGTGACTGGCTGCCTGACTGGACATAGAAATGCTTCAATTTTATTCGAAATGACAGTTGGAGCTAGCTGTAGCCGATCGATCTCATCATCTTACGTAGCTGCTGGAGTGGTTCGTCCCGGGAAGGCAAATCGGGGCGTATATGTTGTGGAAATCGATGTTGCCACTGTTTAACTCGAAGTCAACCAGTAAGCACTGGTCGTCATCTTTTGGGGTGAAGGTGCAGTTGGCACGGATCCTGGCCCAAATCTCATCAGAGATCACCCCGTGGCTCCATAAAAACTCCAAGTTACCCTCGTGCCTCTTGTAATCGTCAAGGAGCGGATTACCGACCTGGATAACAATGCAAACAAAACATGCATATGGCTAGTTATACTTATGCCGCACAAGATTGAGAAAACTAAAATAATTCTGCATATGGCTACTTACGAAGATGCCATGGAGATTTATGAAAGTGGTGCCGTGGAGTTCATTCATGAAGGTGATTACGGTGGCGAGCTGCGGGATGTAGTGCCCGCCGTAGCTTTCCCCGGCGATGTAGAAGTCGCGGCCCTTGTACTCAGGGAACCTCTCCAGCCAGCTGAGCAGGAAGACGAACGTATCCTCAGCGGTTCTCTGGTCACCCCGCTTGTTGATATTGTCTGAATTGTTGCTCGCATAGGAGAACCCCACGCCGTTTGGGGAATCCAGAAAGATCACGTTAGCCACTGCACACATCCAATCAGTTTAGTATCCAATAGTATGTGTAGTTGGGTACTACTCTGTCTAATCACGTTAGTCACTGCAAATATCCAAGTTCAGTGAAGCTCAGAAGCCAGCTTTCACTTAGCAACTTACGGTTGTTCCAGGCGTGCTTGTTCCTGCTCAGGGTCTTGCCGTCGGGCTTCACTCGGAATGGGCCGAGCTCCGTCATGGCACCGTACCCTACCGACGAGCATCCAGGCCCACCGTTGAGCCAAAGGAGGAGTGGCTTGGAGGCCGCATCATAGGGAGCCTCGACGAAGTAGTAGAAGAGCTCGCGGCCGTACTCCTCACTCACCGTGACGTAGCCGGCATACTGGTCGAAGTTGACGCGCGGCGGCTGGCCGGGCAACGCCAAAATCTTGTCTGCCGCCTTGGCGCCTGCCGGTGGGATCGGGCATCGCGTGGGCAGATGGCTGAAGCTGCTGGCATGGGCCCATGGGTCAGTTTCCTCATGCACGTTTGCATTACTGCCCCTGTCAGCTTGCCTCTTCTTAGGCCTGGATTCAATATACCTCTTGAGTAGATCCTCTTGTGAGGCATCTGTGAGTGATGCGCCCAGCAGAATGAGCAATAGAAAGAAGGTAATGGTGTGCCTGATCATATTTTCTTGTAAATTTGAGATCTTGTAAAAGATCATTCAGTTGTGGTGTATATATGGGCTAGGAATATATGGTCAGAAGCATGCAGCTCGGATTCTCCACTTGGTACATGAAATCCATGAGCATACATCTCAAGAGGCTTATATGGTGACAAAGGAGATAAAATAAGTTGGTTGTAATTAGTACACCTATTGCTACCAAACTGCTTGGTGCCAAAATATCTGGTGGATAACTCTATATTTTCTTCAAGTGAGACGATGATAGCTAAACAGGGGTATAGTATATTCTCTGTTTTGTCTGGTTTGGATTCCAAGAAGAGAGTTTTGAGTTTACACAACACGAATGGTCAAGTGAGACGATGATAGCTAACTAGGGAGTATGTTACACTGAAAGTACCCAACTGTGAGCGGTGGGTTAACAATGCCGGCGAAAACTAATTCTACTCACTGGCTTAGTGCCAATTTACTTCGTTTAAGACTAAGCTTTTGAAAGCCTGTTTTGAATGAATCTTCCAATGCAAACTGGCTCTTAGCATAGATGGATTGTACAGGAAAGGTACATTTTTTTTTAGAAAAGGGGAAAGCCCCAGACATATGGCGTAATACTTAATTATGCCATCTCATTTCTGCTGACCCGCCATCTCACATGCCAAATTGCAAAAAGAGTAGGAACTTCAAGTTGATTTGTGATTTGTGTTACTGGTAGGTACCACGGAATTAAATTTAGCCCGGGCGAAAACATTTAAGTTCTAATTTTTTTAAGGTACCAAACCTAATGAAATTCAGCTATCAAACCAAAGTAGATACTGCTGTATGAAATTTGGGTGCCTTCTTCTAATT
Organism: Bromus sterilis; assembly: GCA_950022295.1. NCBI lineage: Eukaryota > Viridiplantae > Streptophyta > Magnoliopsida > Poales > Poaceae > Bromus > Bromus sterilis. The sequence continues at coordinate 397,695,742 of OX465596.1, forward strand.
TGTCCACTCTACAGTCTACACAACTACTTATCAAATTCAAACATGGTCTGACGCAGAAAAAAATATATGAAAATGTAGGTAGAGCATTGAGGATGAAAGACCTCTGCAAGAATCCACTCAGCCTCTTCCTCCGATTCCATCACCGGCGGCAGGAGGCGAGACGCGGCGTGGTGTCTAGCAGCAAACAGCAAGCAGCCGTGCAGCGAGGGGTCCGTGGAGGAGGAGCTGGAAGCAACTTCGAGGAGGAAGAGGAGGTAGGGAGGAGGAGACACGGTGCCATGGTCCATGGATGAGGAGCTAGCGACGGCATGGAGGAGCAGTCGTCCAGCCAGCGGCGCTAGGGATTGGGGATCGACCGAATCGATTTGGGGTTCGATTGATTTCTCCAGATGCGCCGAGCAAAAAAGAAAGAAAAAACACTACAGCAGTAGTACATGTTTTCTTTCAAATCTTATTTCTTCTTCATCTTAATGAAAATGATAGACAACGCTTGGAAAAAAATTAGCATCAAATCTCTTCTTAATTTATGAAAACAAATATTTAGCTCCATAAAATATGTCAAATCAGAAAAATTAGACTCTAAAGCGGATTTTTAAGGATTAGTGGTGGTTTAGGCTGATCGACCATGTTGACTAGATGTTTTTTTTTCCTCATTTAGAAAACCAGCCCTGGCTATCTTCTTCTCTTTATGTGTGTCCCCGTCGAGCGATTTGTTGTTGTTGTCATCGCCAGGGGCGTAGGCAAGCCCGAGGCAACACTGACCATGGCCTGGGGCGTGGCAGCAAGTTCTTTCGTTAGCTGCAGCAATTGTAGGTATTGTTTTGCACTGTTCATTTCTGTACCAAGAGGTTGGCCTGGATCGTTACTTTATCCTGACTACAATACCAGTCGTCGCTGATCTCCAGTCACGGGCGTTCTTCGGAGGAATGTCCTCATCCGTTGGGTCTTTCGGGAGACGTACTTCATCGTCGCAATCGTGGATGCAATCGCCATCGATGCCATACCGAAAGCGATCGATGAATTGCACGGTGAAGCTTCACTGCTACTGAAACTTAAAAGCACCATGATGTATGTCATGGATTTTATTGAATCCAAGGCAACCCTTGCTCCAATCGAAAGTACTTTTGACTCTCCTTCACACTCAAATTACATTTTGAAGAAATGATGATTCATGTGCTCTAATGATTGTTGTTAGTGTGCAGGGTGTTGATTGCCAATTTCTTAAGTGGCATGATGATTCTTAAAGTGAATTAATCACGCATGCGTTTATTGATGTAAAGTTGTCAACCGTCTGTAGAGTGATGTGAGGATGATGGTGAGTTAGAAATATATCAAAGACATGACTATGTTCACAGAAATCTTATATTTACAAATATCATCATATTTGCTTTCAGTTATTCTTTAGATAAATAAAAAATATGTTCCCATTATCAAATTTTAGTTCGCGCATTGAACAGGTCACCTTTCAAGTGCATAAATAAATATAATTCTTTTTTGTATTTATTAACAACATAACATATATTCGTATACAAAATAAATGCCAAATTTATGCCCTTAGAAATGTATAATGTCCAAAATAATGAAGGGTGTAATAGGTGTGAAATTGCATAAGATAGAAACAATTTCATAACACTTTAGACACACTAAAAATGATGAGATTGCACTTGTGAGGATCATCATGCTACATTAAGTAGTTCCATTGAAGCTTGAGAGCGGTTATTGTGCGTCCAGATTCATCTATACTCAGGTATGAACAGTAAAAAAAAATTTAAATATACCATAGTATTACAAAATGAAAAAAAAATGAAAATTCAAGATGCTTATGTTCACAAGGTACGTGCAAAAATTTATGATGTTTAGACATCTGAGGATCTTGTGTCAAAACAAAAATCAAAGTATCTGGGAAACTTTAAAAAAGAACACTATTCATTATCGATTGTCTTTTTTGGCACGTTATCCTCAAATGTCCAAACAACACGAAATTTTGCACTCATCATCTGCACATGAGCATATTGAATGCCTCCAAAATTTAGATTTTTGTAAAATAAAATTAATATTTTTTTAAAATTTACTTTTGATCGGGTATAGATGAGCCTGGGAACCTTTCTGAATCATAGTAAAACTTGTACATTTTTTCTTTAAGCCAACATGTATGATGTATCCTTCCTTTACTATCCATCTATGTTCTATACCAAGGATTAGTTTGGAATGGAAAAAAGATGTAAAAAATGGTTTCCACATGCTTGGTCTTCACCGAAGTAAACTGGCAGTAGGCCAGTGAGTAAAATTGGTTCCCGCCGGCATTGTTAACCCAGCGCTCAGAGTTAGCTAGGTGCGTTCGATGCAACAACATAGTTGGCTATTATCGTCTGACTTTGACCTTTGGCGCCATTTAAACTCAAAACTCTCTTTGGGGAATCCAAACCAGGCAAGTAGAGCTAGCTAGCTAGGCAACTCCACCTCGGAGAATCCGAGCAATCTCATGATCGGTTTCTCACCCACCATATATCTCCCTACCCCATATATAAACCCCAGCAGAGAGCAGACTGATCTTTCACAGATCACAAAGTCAGAAGCAAACATGATCAGGAACACCATTACCTTCTTCCTGTTGCTCGTTCTGCTGGGCGCGTCGCCCGCAGATGCCACCCAGCAGGACCAGCTCATGAGGTTCATCGAGGCCAGGGCCAAGAAGGCGCGAGATTTAAGGGCCGGAAATGGAAACACCGCCGAGGAACCCGATCTATGGGCCGACCCCAGCAGCTTCAGCCACCTTCCCGTTAAATGCGCAACGCCGGCGGTGGGCGCCAAGGCGGCCGACAAGATCACGGCGCTGCCCGGCCAGCCGCCGCGCGTCAACTTCGGCCAGTACTCCGGCTACGTCACCGTCAGCGAGAAGCACGGCCGCGAGCTCTTCTACTACTTTGTGGAGGCCCCCTACGAGTCGGCCTCCAAGCCCCTCCTCCTCTGGCTCAACGGCGGGCCCGGGTGCTCGTCGCTGGGGTACGGCGCCATGACGGAGCTCGGCCCGTTCCGGGTGAACCCCGACGGCAAGACCCTCAGTAGGAACAGGCACGCCTGGAACAACCGTAAGCTGAGCTAACCAATCAAAGTAATACGTAGGAGATAGTAGTACAAAACTAATGGAAACTGAACTGGTTGGATTCGTGCATTTTGCAGTTGCTAACGTGATCTTCCTGGAGTCGCCGGCCGGCGTGGGGTTCTCCTACGCGAGCAACAACTCGAACAACAACGACAATGTGGGCGACCCGAGGACCGCCGAGGACGCGTTCATCTTCCTGCTCAACTGGCTGGAGAGGTTCCCCGAGTACAAGGGCCGCGACTTCTACATCGCCGGCGAGAGCTACGGCGGCCACTACGTCCCGCAGCTCGCCACCGTCATCGGGTTCATGAACGACTTCTACGGCTCCCCCCCTCTCATAAACCTCAAAGGCATCTTGGTAATAAGTGGTGCATGCCTAGCTGAGCTAGTTTGATCGCATGCCTTGACCTCGTTTTGTGCCGCAACTTATAACTACCATTCCTTGGGAACTCATTGCGTTATGTAGGTCGGCAATCCGTACCTGGACGATTACAGGAACGAGGAGGGGGGCCTGGAGTTCTTGTGGAACCACGGGGTGATCTCCGACGAGGGGTGGGAGAACATCCGTGAAAACTGCACCTTCAGCCCCAAAGACGACTGGCAGTGCTTCGTGGCGGCGCACAAGCCCCAGAAAGGCAACATCGATGAGCACAACATATACGCTCCGATCTGCATTGTGTCGGAACGCGACGGCTCGTACCACGCCGCCGGCTACGTAAGATATACTCCTCCATTTGGTTAGTCTTTGATCGAGGCTAGCCGATCGATCGATGGTGTTATTCTTTGGCCATTCACAGTAGGTGTTTGCAATTTTTGATTTATCAGCTGGCTGGCTACGATCCGTGCATCGACCACTACGTCCTGGCTTACCTCAACAATGGCGAGGTGCAAAAAGCTCTGCACGCTCGGCCCAACACAAAGTGGACAGCTTGCAGGTAAGAATATTACTCCCTCTAGTAATACTATACCTGAATAATGCTCTGCTGCTATAATATATTTTCTTTACTTTTGGGCGCAAGATCCCGATCTAATTTGCACTACGCTCCTTCATTTCTTTCAGCTCAGACTTGGACTATAACGACGGCCCAGTTTCCATGGTACCAACCATCACAAGGCTAGTCAAACGTGGGTTAAGTGTATGGCTCTATAGGTATATATACTCACTGTGCATGCACAATGAACATTGAGCAGAATAAAGTAGCTAGGCTTCAGGTTTCTAACTAGAACGACCATGATTTCTTCAGTGGAGATATGGATGATGTGTGCTCCATTACCGCGACGAGGTACTCCGTCAAGGATCTCGACCTACCCATCACGAAGCCATGGCGCCCTTGGTATACCCCGGACAGCGAGGTAATTAACGGGTGTTCAGAAATGGACATCAGAAAGAGCTAAGTAAAATTGAGATATGATGTGTGCTTGATCTTGTGATGAAATTAATGGGGTTGTGGTGGATTTAGGTTGGAGGCTATGTTCAGCAGTACAAGGGAGGCTTCACGTTTGCATCGGTGAGGGGTGCTGGCCATCTGGTTCCAAGTTTCCAGCCAAAGCGAGCGCTTGTTCTTCTCTACTCTTTCCTCAAGGGCATGCTCCCACCAGCTGACATCCCAAACTGAGTTTCTCACAATAAATCATTTACACACAACTTCGAAGTGTCGGTTAAAATGTATTCAGGCCATCATCTTGCGTTTTAAGCTTTGCGTGCTGATGAAAAGAGTTGTAATGTTTTTCACACTGAAAAGAATAAATGGCATATTACACCCTATCTTGTGCCAGATAAGCATGTTATGCTAATCACAGCGTATCTCCACTTGTTTAGCATATGCTAGTTTATGTGATGTGATGTTGCTATACTGGGGCAAGAAGAGAGTCACAACTAATATTAGCAGGAGATCACACCTTTGAACACCCCCCCTCCCCCCCCCCTTGCCGTTGTTCAATGCCATGAGGGGTGGTGCCGGACGGACCTAGCTCCGGTGGTGTAGCCAGGACGTCCGCTGGCGGCACCCTGGTTCTTCTTGCTCGGGTTCGTTTTGGGTCCAGCGAGGGTGGTGGTGGGGGCGTGGATGGATGTGGTGGTTGGTGAAGGTGGTGCTCCCTTCGAGGATCTCCAACACGACGCAGGACTCTCGACGCTCGGCATGGGTGGTGATGCGGCCGCCGACCTGAACTTCTCTTCGTTGGCTGCGTGCATCGTTGGTGGTCTGGATTCGCTCGGATCCAGCCCACAATGGCATGTATTTGGACAAGTGCGGCGTCGGGGCTTCCATGGCCCTCGTGGTGGTGCGCTGGTGAGCAACTCACGTCACTATATCGGTCCTTCGAGAGGTCATATCTCCAATTGTGGCGAAAGCCTTGCTCCAGGTGGAGCCGGCGACGGCAACCCTCGTGGGCGCCGCTAACCTTATTGAAGGTGTCGTTGTTATTCAATCTGACCTTCTCGTTGTCGTCTTGTTTTGGTATGTGCTCAAACTCTATGTGAAAAACTTGCCTGGACCTTGTCGATGCCGATGGTACCGACGTCTATGGACGTCGTTTTCCTCGCTGGAGGTGACGTCGTGGAGTTCCAGCACCTATAGTATTTTGTGGTTTTCGAGTGAAAACCTTAGATCGGGCGTTGCTGGATCGGATGATGTTGTTGGTCCTTCACATCACTATCTCCTTGGAGGTGTCATCTTGGTGACCCAAACGACGACTTTGGATCTATGTGTTGTTGTGGCTGCTGTAGCAGGTGGTGGAAGTGGTTGGTGTTTTGTGGTGGTGGTTGTTTTGTGGTGCCTTTGTGTAACGCTTCGACCAAACCCACCGGTTAACCACCGATTTCATGGTCGATGTGCCTGTGATTTAGACTATTCTCACGTACCAACACTAGTATTTTCTACACTTTGTCCTCACTCGTGCGCACCCAGGATCAACTTCCCGGCCGATCACCCATCCCAAGACTACTACAAGCCTAGCACGCTTAACCTAGTAGTTCGTTCCTGATAGGATCTCGGAAAAAAAGATGCGCCTTGTTGATATGAATAGTCTATCATTCCTATTTAGATCCAAGTCGGTTACATACACCACCCCTCACAGAAACCAATGCCCCCGTCGGCCCAGCAGGAATGTTCCCCTTTGACACACGTTTATGCGCAGCAGTGCAGGCATCCGGCCCACATGTACCCCATGTAAACCTCACTGATCTGGACACGCACCGTGTAACCGCCAGGGTCGGCTCTGATATCAACCGTAACGCCTCGACCAAACCTATCGGTTAACTACCGATTCCATGATCGGTGCGCCAAGGATCCAGACTGTCCTCACGTATCAATACTAGTCTTTCCTACACACTTTATCCTCGCTCGCGCGTACCCGAAATCAACTTCTCGGTCGGTCATGCATCCCAAGGCTACTCCTAGCCTAGCAGCTTAACATGTTAGTCTTTCCTGATGGGCTCCTAGAAAAGAAGGTGCACCTTGTTGATATGAGTAGTCTATCATTCCTATTGAGATCCAAGGTTGTTACATACCATTTGAAAACCGTGTGCATGACTGGTGAGTGATGGCACCGATTGACGGCTCCTCGTTGGTTACCCAAAGTGGAAGGTTAGGATGTTGTAGCAGAAAATTTCCCTTACACGAGGACTGTAAGGTTTATCTAATCCAGGAGGACTCCAAGGACCAACAAGAAGGTGGTCAAACGAGCAAGGCGTCGTTTGAGATAGATTACTCACTCAACCTGGACCTGCACACAAAAGCAAATAACTTTGCTTCCAACGAGTCATAGAGGTTGTTAATATCTCCGATCTTGTTGTTTACAAAGAATCAAAACACAAGGGTGGAAATAATAATGGCAATTGAAAGGAAAGTAAAAGCAGTAAATTGGAGCGGTGTAAACTATCATGGAAATATGGACTGGGGTCCCATGATTTTCACTATTGATGTCTCTCTCCGAAAAGGCAAAAGCAACTATGTTGGGCAAATAAATTAAAGCTAGGCAACTGAAAGAATTATAAATGCATCGCAATGCTAATTATGCTACAAGAAAGTTAGAGGCTCAATCATGGAGGCATTATACCAAAATAAGTAGACCATTTATTCATCAGCATTTATTCACTAATCATCCACCTTGAGATATCTATCCAGAACATCTCGCTGGTATTAAGTTGTGAAACCCGGCCAAATTGTAGGCTCAAAGCAACGGACGACTGCCTTAACACTCTATGTGTAATGTAAGCAATCTTTGCAACCGCAGTTACAAGCACCGTTGTTTTCTTCCTGGTGTTGTTTTCTCCCTGGTGGCAACAACACATCCCCTAGTCTCATGTTTCTGTCACTCAAGCTAGACATCGGGGGACATGAAACCACAATCGTGGATAACACTCCCTCTTGGAGTTACAATCTACTACTTGGCCAAAGCAACAAACATAACGGGGAAAATGCAAGAACACTCAAGAACTAAAATATAAAGATAAACCAAATATATTACTCATCACAACATAATCTCATAATTCATCGGATCCCAGCAAACACAACATAGCAAAACAGGAACTAATACATAGTTGCCTTGATCATAATAGGCAGCTCACAAGGGCTAAACATTGAAGCACAAGATTGGAGAGAAGACATCACATAGCTCAACCCATGGTCCAAGGGGGACTACTCACGACACATTCCGAAAACGATCATGGTGGTGGATGATACGGTGAGGATCTCTCACTCCTCGTTGGTTACCCCAAGTGGAAGGTGAGATGTAGCGTAGCAGCAAATTTCCCTCGGTAAAGATACCAAGGTTATCGAACCAGTAGGACTCCAAGAGATACAATAAGGTGTCACGGCGCTTGACGTGGACCTGCACACAGCAACAAATAACTTTGCTCCCAACGAGTACAGAGGAGTTTTCAATTCCTCCGGCCTTGCTGTTTACAAAGGATCAACGCAAGAGATAATAATAGTGGCAACTGAAAGTAAAGACTGAAAGTAAACAATAATGTAAAGATGGACCGAGGTCCCGTGATTTTCACTAGTGATGTCTCTCTCCCAAAAGACGATAAAAGTGCTAGCGAGGTAAACAAATCACAGTTGGGAAATTGACAGAATTATGAAGGCACCGCAATGCTAACTATGATGCAAAGAAAGGAAGGGCTTAAAAGCAATGGACAGTACGCCAAGGTAAGTAGACCGAAATCCAACTGCATCTACTACGAATTATCCACCTTGAGATATCTATCCAGAACATCTCGCTGGTATTAAGTTGTGAATCCCACCCAAAGTGTAAACTCAAAGCAACAGACAACTGCATTAAAAGAACTTTGCGTAAAGTAAACAATCCTTGCACCCGCGGATACAAGCACCGTTGTTTTATCCCTGGTGGCAACAGCACACCCCCTAGTCTCATGTTTATGTCACTCAAGCTAGACATCAAGGGGCTGAACCCACAATCAAGCATAACGCTCCCTCTTGGAGTTGCAACAAATCACTTGGCCAAAGTAAAATACGGCAACGGAGAACATGCAAGAATTTACTCAAGAAAAAAATATAAAAAACAAGAACCAAATATATTACTCATCAGAATCTGAACATAGTCTCATAATCCATCAGATCCCAGAAATCTCAGCATAGCAACAGCAGAAATTACAATAGTGCCTCGATCATGTGAGGCAGCTCACGAGGTCTCGAAAGTGGAAGCACAAAGAGGGGAGAGAAGTACATCACATAGCTACTGGTCACGGACCCATGGTCCACGGGAAACTACTCATGGTACATACGGGAGGCGTCCATGGCTATGGATGGTCTCCCGGAGGGGGTTCCTCCTCCCGGCAGGGTGCCGGGGCAGCTTCTCCAGGCAGCCCCGATCTAGAAACGGCGGCGGCGGCGGTACAGACGCGAGTTCGCGGAAAAGAGATCGATATTAGGGGTTTCCACCCCGAGGGCTAAATATAGGCGGAGGGGGGTGTCGAGGGGACCCACGGGGCAGCCAGGAGGCTCCCTGGCGCGGCCTAGGGTGGGGCCGCGCCAGGGACCCTTCTGGAGTCCCTGTGGTGGCCCCCTCCGCTGCCTTGGTGATTCCGGAAGCTTCCGGGTCGCTGATTTTTTATCTGATTTTTCCGGATTTTTTGGATCACTTTTAATGGCCGGAAAACCTGAAATACAAAAACAGCAGAAAACATCAACTGGCAGCTGGGTGCACTGGGTTAATAGATTAGTCCAAATATGCTCAAAAGTGTATGAAAGTTCAAGCAAATCATGGAAAAGTCACACAAAACATGCATGGAGCAAGCAGAAATTATAGATACGTTTGGGACGTATCAACATCCCCAAGCTTAATTCCTGCTCGTCCTCGAGTAGGTAAATGATAACAAGCATAATTTCTGTGGTGACATGACACACAACCATATAAGGACTTCTTAAGTAAAGCAATCAAAGCATGCAATTCAATTCAAGTCTTAACAAGCAAGAGTCTATATTAGCATTGACACAAGCAACAAAAAGAACAAAAGGTGCAAGAGCTCTCGATGTCCATGATTCGAATGTCTCCAGATGGTGTTTTCGTGCAAGCAGGGGACTGGGAAAAAGAGAGAAAAAAGGTTGTCGAGAACAACTACCTACTAAAGTTTCACACTTAGTCTCCTTTGGATTCTTATCTTGACTCGTCCCAAGACCACTAGCCAGGTACAAGTCAAACTGATCCACTCCCTTTCGATATTTTGAGCACTCATGCAATGGATGAGCGTGAGCAAGAAAGTTGACATCTAAACGGAGAAACAGAAAGAAGGTGAAGGAGGAAGACAAAAAGGTGTGAAAGGCTCACATCAATGAGGACAATCATAGGCGAGAGAAGGCCATATGATAGATATGATGTGAGGAGTAGGGATTGCCATGCAACGGATGCACATGTGAGCTAAAAGCTCTCCAAGGGAACTAGTGGGGGTGCATCTAACTTGCTTGCTCAAGAAGACCTAGAGCTCGTTTGAGGAGGCTCATCATTGGAATATACAAGCCAAGTTCTATAGTGTGAAGGTCCCCACATAGCTATATGCATGATGATGATCTCTATGGAGTACAAGGGATAGAGGATGAAGTACTAGTGTGGATCTCTCAAAAGGAATAGTAGTGTGCCCCCTTCTCTCTTTTTATTTTTCTTTTTCTCTTTTTTCTATTTTTTTGAAGGCTTCAATGGCTCTTTCTATTTATCTCTCATTTGTCCTCTTCGGGATCTTTCGATTTTGTCCTATTTGGGATCTTTTCCTCACTTTAGGGGCAACACTCTATATTTTACAAGAATATACTCACATAAAGAAGATATAACTATCATGATGCAAATGTATGCCTCTGCCAGGATAGTAGGATATGCAATGATACTAGCGCGTCATGTAGCAATGATTAGGGCAAGGCCCAACTAGCATGCGGCTCATCGATCAAGCAAGTAGCATGTATGGCATGAAGATCAAGTCATGAGAAGGTGGATGTTGCATGGCAATGTATCTCGGAAAGGCTATGGAAATGCCTTGTAGGTAGGTATGGTGGCTGTTTTGAGGAAAGATATAAGGAGGCTTATGATGACAGAGTGTATCGTTCCAAGGGTTTGGATGCACCGACGAAGTATGCGCCAACTCTTAAGGTGAGAAAGGGCAATGCACGGTACCGAAGAGGCTAGAAAAAGTATATGTGGGTGGAAGTGTCAACTTTCGAATACTCACATTAGTCCGAAGAACTCATGCACTTATTATCGGTAACTCTCAATCTAATCAGGAGGTTCACAAAGAGACAAGTACCCCGAGGAGGAGTGTATGGGGGTTTGGTTATCCTTGCGCATCCTCGACTCATGGTACGTGAGTGTACTCTAATATTCGAACCCTCCAGAGGTTAGTGATCCATCTAGTAGCTAGAGTTCTCAACAGGGGTTTTTGGTTTTCGAAAAACACACGGATTACCAAAAATACGACATCTATCACTAATAGGCTCGAGCTCTTGACAGCAAAAGTTCAAACATTACTCTAGTGAATACCTCAAAACTATTGCAAGTTACTACTACAAAGAGAAAAGCAACTTCAACTACCTACTTCTAGTCAAGACACAAAACTCAGTGCAACAGGCAAACTCTCTAGCAAGATAAAACATGCAACCTATAAAAAGTTCAACCTAAAACAAAAGAAAAGCTCTAGAAGAACTAAAGAACTACAACTAAACAGAGCAGCAGCTAAGAAAAGAAAAAGAACAACTCACAGCTAAAAGAATAAGCATGCAAATCCTATGAGGAGTTCTAGTTCAAGTGGAGCGTGTATCTCTCCCACACAAAAGAGTAAGCTGGGGTCTAACTTGTTACTACAGCAAACAAAGCAAAAACAAACCTAAGAAAGTAAAGAGCGAGACGCTCCAAGCATAGCACATAACGCATGAAGTGATAAAAATATAGTGCAACGAAGGACGAACTGATAATTGTTGATGAAGAAGGGGATGCACGGGGGCATCCCCAAGCTTAGACGCTTGAGTCTCCTTGAATATTTCTTGGGGGTGCACATAGGCATCCCCAAGCTTGAGCGTTTGACACTCCAAGATCTTCTTTCATCATTTTCCATCGCGCACTTGAAAACTCCCTTCATACATAACTCATTGTAGACTGATTAGAGAGGTTAGTTCCCTACTAAAATAATTTTTCCTCTACTGGAAATAAATATAATCTTGAAGATCTACTGTTTATCAAGATTGCCAAAAAGTTTTTGCAAAGAAAAAAGCAAGCTTAAGGTTTGCAAAACGAAGAAAAGGCAAAACAAGACAGAATCTGTGAAAAACAGACCAGCAGGTAGAAACGAATTTTTTAGGTGTACTTCTGCAACTCAAATCAAAAAACTCAAAACATACGCAAGTTTCGTAATTGTATAGAGCACACTGTGTAAAACATTCAGCTCAAAAATATGAACTGGGATTTTTTCATGATTTTTCTAGTCACGAGGACAGAATCTGTTTTCTAGACAGCATGTCACAACTTTCACTTCCCTTGTCGTATGAGGCTATAAAAGGCACAAAGCTTGAAAAGTAAAGATACAATGATGTTGCTACAGGAGTAACAATCATCAAGACCACTAAAAACAGAAGAAAATCAAAAAGGAAAACCTAAATTCGTTGCGGGCTGCCTCCCGAAAGCGCTTCTTTAGAGCCATTAGCTAGGCTTAAAGCAGAAGATCAAGTTGTATCCATTGAACCATCATCACGATCATCAAAAAGCTCTTCAATAGTACAACTAGTCTTAATAGGTTTCTCAAATAAAGGATGAATGAAAATGCTTCTTGGAATAAAATCAAAAGGAGGGAAATCAATTGGAGTTTCATTAAAGTTAAAGATAGGTGTCTCCTCCAAAGTTTTCACCGTTTCAACTCTCTTGGCAATGGGTGTGTTTGCTTTAGCTCGAGGAACCTTGGGGACGTAAACGAACTTAGGTTCCTTCTTTGCCGGAGTTTCATCCTTTTTGGTTTTGATTGAGGAAAAGGTAGTTCCTAGAGTTTCAATAACGTCCTCAATCTTTTCTATCCTAGAAGACTTCTCATCAAGGGATTTAATAGTCTCCAAAGTTTTGACAATTTTCTGCATGGAGTTATCTAGCCTATTCAAATTCCCTTGAATCTTACGATCCAACTCATTCACCCTATCGATACTTGGCATCTCTAGCTCTATTTTCAAGTTTTCTCATAATTTGAGCTAAAGTAATGTCCTCCTTAATACTAACAACTGGGAGACTTCCAACAAGATTTTCAATAACATTAAGGGCTTCCCAAACTGAGGCCTCTATGAAGTTCCCATTGATAGCAGTGTATAAAATAAACCTATTACAAGAAGTGATCCCAACATAAAAAATTCTAGGAAAGATAGTAGTGGATTGCTTCTTGGTGGCTCTTTTTTGAGAATCATTAATTCTATACCAAGCATCTTTTAAACTTTCACCACCCCTTTGAGTAAAGGTAAGTACTTCTGCCTCACCAAAGGCAAAAGGAACAGCCATAGTGGGAACTACTGACAAGGTAACATGTATTTTTGGTATTTTTGATAAGGGACACAAAAGTAAAAACTGAAAGGTAAACTAACAAGACTAAAAAGAAAAGATAAAAGATAGTGTGGAACTCCTCTATCTTGTAGACTGGAGTCCCCGGCAACGATGCCAGAAATTTTCTTGATGGCTTCTCGCCCCTCGTTGGTTACCCCAAGTGGAAGGTGAGATGTAGCGTAGCAGCAAATTTCCGTCGGTAAAGATACCAAGGTTATCGAACCAGTAGGACTCCAAGAGATACAAGAAGGTGCCACGGCGCTTGACGTGGACCTGCACACAGCAACAAATAACTTTGCTCCCAACGAGTACAGAGGAGTTATCAATTCCTCCGGCCTTGCTGTTTACAAAGGATCGACGCAAGAGATAATAATAGTGGCAACTGAAAGTAAAGACTGAAAGTAAACAGTAATGTAAAGATGGACCGAGGTCCCGTGATTTTCACTAGTGATGTCTCTCTCCAAAAATACGATAAAAGTGCTAGCGAGGTAAACAAATCACGGTTGGGCAATTGACAGAATTATGAAGGCACCGCAATGCTAACTATGTTGCAAAGAAAGGAAGGGCTCAAAAGCAATGGGCAGTACGCCAAGGTAAGTAGACCGAAATCCAACTGACTACGAATCATCCACCTTAAGATATCTATCCAGAACATCTCGCTGGTATTAAGTTGCGAATCCCACCCAAAGTGTAAACTCAAAGCAACAGACAACTGCATTAAAATAACTTTGCATAAAGTAAACAATCCTTGCACCCGCGGATACAAGCACAGTTGTTTTATCCCTGGCGGCAACATCACATCCCCTAGTCTCATGTTTCTGTCACTCGAGCTAGACATCAAGGGGCTGAACCCACAATCAAGCATAACGCTCCCTCTTGGAGTTGGAACAAATCACTTGGCCAAAGTAAAATACGGCAACGGATAACATGCAAGAATTTACTCAAGAACAAAATATAAAAGAGAAGAACCAAATATATTACTCATCACAATCTGAACATAGTCTCATAATCCATCAGATCCCAGAAAACTCAGCATAACAACAACAGAAATTACAATAGTGCCTCGATCATGTGAGGCAGCTCACGAGGTCTCGAAAGTGGAAGCACAAAGAGGGGAGAGAAGTACATCACATAGCTACTGGTCACGGACCCATGGTCCAAGGGAAACTACTCACGGTACATACGGGAGGCGTCCATGGCTATGGATGGTCTCCCGGAGGGGGTTCCTCCTCCCGGCAGGGTGCCGGGGCAGCTTCTCCAGGCAGCCCCGATCTAGAAACGGCGGCGGCGGCGGTACAGAGGCGAGTTCGCGGAAAAGAGATCGATATTAGGGGTTTCCACCCCGAGGGCTAAATATAGGCGGAGGGGGTGTCGAGGGGACCCACAGGGCAGCCAGGAGGCTCCCTGGCGCGGCCTAGGGTGGGGCCGCGTCAGGGACCCTTCTGGAGTCCCTGTGGTGGCCCCCCCTCCGCTGCCTTGGTGATTCCAGAAGCTTCCGGGTCGCTGATTTTTTATCTGATTTTTCCGGATTTTTTGCAGCACTTTTAATGGCCGGAAACCCTAAAATACAAAAATAGCAGAAAACAGCAATTGACAGCTGGGTGCACTGGGTTAATAGATTTGTCCAAATATGCTCAAAAGTGTATGAAAGTTCAAGCAAATCATGGCAAAGTCACACAAAACATGCATGGAGCAAGCAGAAATTATAGATACGTTTGGGACGTATCAGTGGAGAGGTCTCCGAAGGTTAATCCTCCCTCCGAAAAGGTGCCCGGAAAGCTTCTCCTGGCGATCCCGAGATCAGAATCGCTCCGGCAGCGGAACAATGGACGAAATCTCGTAACAGGGTTGCTCCCGAGGGTTTTCGGAGCGAGGACTAAATATAGGCGGAAGGGGCACCAAGAAGAGGCCCCACTTGACCAGGCGCCCAGGTGGCACGGCCTCCCCCCTGGCCACTTCAGCAGGGCGCCTGGCTAGGGGGTGATCCCCCTCCAACCCCTCTTCGGGCTTCTGAAGTCTTCTGAACTGCTAATTTTATATATTTTTTTGGAATTTTCCGAGCACTTTTTTTTTGACTTTTTTTTGCAATGCACGGACAATAGCAGACAAAAACTGGCCCTGAGCACTGAGTTAATAGGTTAGTCCAAATATGTTCTAAAAGGTATGAAAATTCATCAAAACATATAGCAATATCACCAATATAAGCCTGGAACAAGAAAAAATTACGTTTGAGACGTATCAGTGAGCTCCCAGCAGACTTAAACACAACTCTGGACAGTGGGCTGGTGATGGCTTCTCGCCCCTCGTTGGTTACCCAAAGTGGAAGGTTGAGATGTAGACAGCAGCAAATTTCCCTCGGTGAAGCTACCATGGTTTGTCTCCAGTAGGACTCCGACAACAACAGGAAGGTGACAACGGCGCCAGCAATTAGGCGGTTGACGTGGACCTGCACACACAACAGATAATTTTGCTCCCAACGAGTTCAGAGAGGTTGTCAATCCCTCCGGCCTTGTTGTTTACAAAGGATCAAACGCACGGGATAATAATGATAGCGATAGCAACAGAAAAGGAAATAAAGCAGAAAATAAATAGTGGGTGTAAAAAGTGTTGGAAATATGGACCGGCGTCCCATGATGTTCACTAGTGATGTCTCTCTCCCAAAAGATGATAAAATAGCCATGCGAGGTAAACAAATTACAGCTGAGCAATTTTCAGGATTATGTGCGCAAACCAATGCTAACTATGCTATAAAGAAAGGAAGAGGCTCAAAAGCATGGGCGGTACGCCAAGACAAGTAGACCGAAATCCATCTGCATCTACCTACTAATCATCCACCTTGAGATATATATCCAGAACATCTCGCTGGTATTAAGTTGCGAATCCCACCCAAAGTGTAAACTCAAAGCAACAGACAACTGCATTAAAGAACTTTGCGTAAAGTAAACAATCCTTGCACCCGCAAGTACAAGCACCGTTGTTTTCTCCGTTGTGGCAACATCACATCCCCTAGACTCATGTTTCTGTCACTCAAGCTAGTCAGCAGGGGGCATGAACCCACAATCATGCATAACGCTCCCTCTTGGAGTCACTACCTACTACTTGGCCAAAGCAATAAACAGCAACGGAGAACATGCAAGAATTACTCAAGAACATAAATATAAAGAGGAGAATCAAATATATTACTCAAACACAATTTGAACATAGTCTCATAATCCATCAGATCCCAGCAAACTCAGCATAGCAATAGCAGAAAGATTACATATGTGCCTCGATCACGTAGGGAAACTCACGAGGTCTAAACCATGAAGAACAAAGAGGGGAGGAGAACATCACATAGCTACTGATTATGGACCCATGGTCCAATGTGGACTACTCATGGTTCATCCGGGAAGCATCCATGGTGGTGGAGAAGCTCCCGGAGGTGGTTCCTCCCTCCGGAAGGGTGCCGGTAAGAGGTCTCCTGGTGCTCCCGATCTTGGAAGTGCGGCAGCGGCGGAACAGAGGAGAGATCGCAAAAAAGGGTTCTGTCCTCGAGGGTTTTGGGACGAGAGGGATATATAGGCGAAGGGGGGCAGCCAGAGGTGGACCAGGGGCCCCAGGCGCCCCCCCCTGACGCGGCCTAGGGGTGGTCGTGCCAGGTGGCCGCCTAGGCCACCCCTGGCTCCCCTCTAGCCCCACTTGGGCTCTTCCCGAAGCTTCCTGTACGCTGATTTTTCCTATATTTTTCCCGGAATTTTTCTGGCACTTTAAGTAATGGCAAAACCTGAAATACAAAAACAACAGAAAACAGGAATTGGCACTGGGGTGCACTGAGTTAATAGGTTAGTCCAAATATGATCAAAAGTGTATGGAAGTGCATCAATATCATAGCAATATCACACAAAAGAAGCATGGAGCAAGCAGAAATTATAGATACGTTTTGGACGTATCAACATCCCCAAGCTTAATTTCTGCTCGTCCTCGAGTAGGTAAATAATAACAAGCATAATTTCTGTGGTGACATGCTACCAACCATACAAGAACTTTTAAGTACATCAATCAAGGCATGTAATTCAATTCAAGTCATAACAGGCAAGAGTCTATATTAGCATTGAAACAAGCAACATAAGAACATAAAGGTGCAAGAGCTCTCGTTGTCCGTGACTCGAATGTCTCCAAATGGTGTTTGCGTGCAAGAAGGGGGATAGGTAATACGAGAGAAAAAGTATTTTTGTGTTGAGAACTCAATCTACTAAAATTTCACACTTGGTCTTCTTTGGAATCTTATCTTGACTCATCCCCAAACCACTAGCCAGGTACAAGTCAAAATGATCCACTCCCTTTCGATATTTTGAGCACTCATGTAATGGATGAGCGTAAGAAATAAAGTTGACACTTAGGATGGCAAAGAGAGGAAAAATGATGGGGGAGGAAGACAAAAAAGGTTTGAAAGGCTCACATAAATGAGGACAATCATAGGCGAGAGAAAGCCAAATGATAGATATGATGTGAGGAGTAGGGATTGCCATGCAACGGATGCACATATGATCTAAGGTAAGCTCTCCAATGGAACTAGTAGGGGTGCATCCAACTTGCTTGCTCAAGAAGACCTAGAGCTCATTTGAGGAGGCTCGTCATTGGAATATACAAGCCAAGTTCTATAGTGTGAAGGTCCCCACATAGCTATATGCATGAATGATAATCTCTATGGAGTACAAGATATAAGAAGGAGTACGAGTGTGGATCTCTCAAAAAAGAATAGTAGTGTGCCCCCTTCTCTCTTTTTATTTCTTTTTCTCTTTTTTCTATTTTTTGTATTTTTTTGGTGGCCTCAATGGCTCTTTCTATTTCTCTCATTTGTCCTCTTTGAGATCTTTTGATTTTGTCCTCTTTGGGATCTTTTGATTTTGTCCTCTTTGGGATATTTTCCTCACTTTAGGGGCAACACTCTATATATTACAAGAAGTATAGAAGATCTTTCACACTTTACAAAAGTACTCAACATACAGAAAATGAAACTATCATGAAGTATGAAAATGTATGCCTCTGCCAGTGTAGCAAGATATGCAATGATACTAGCGCATCATGTAGCAATGATTAGGGCAAGGCCCAACTAGCATGCGGCTCATCGATCAAGCAAAAGCATGTATGACATGAAGATCAAGTCATGAGAAGGTGGATGTTGCATGGCAATGTATCTCGGAAAGGCTATGGAAATGCCTTGATAGGTAGGTATGTGTTGGGATACGGGGCAGAAAACACAAATTTTTCACACCTACGGTACCCGAACCCAAGATCTATCCTATGGCGATGTAAAGTAACGGGGGGAATCGGTGTTCATACCTTTGAAGACCGAAAGCGGGAAACGTTCTTACGAACGTGGTTGGCGTAGACTCAGAACTACGACCTCCCTGTCGTGTAGAAGACCACCACCGGCGAGGATGACTCCCGGTAAAACTCCAGCGACGAAGCAGCACCACAGGTGTAATGCCTCGAAGGGATTATACACGTACGGCACAATCGGTGTTCCTCCCGGGCTCTGAACCAGGCGAGCAGCGGAAAGAAGACGGCTACGGATCCCGACTCCGGCAGAGCGACGGCCTGCCTTATGGTGGAGAACTCCAATCCTGGTGCAGACTCCAAACAAGGGGAGTCCACTTCCGGAAATGGAGAAGGAAGAAGAAGGGGATCAATTGTTGTATGGAAAAAGGGGGGTCTACCCCTCTATATAAAGGCCAAGGGGGGTGTGATCCCTCTTCCCTCCCCCATGTGGGACTAAACCCCCAAGGGGGGAGGGGTGCGCCGGCCTAGGGGGGGTTGGGCCCCACCCCTTGGTGCCAAGCCCAAGGGGGGAAACCCCCTCCTCCCCTAATGGGCCTCTAAGGCCCATATAGCCTTTTTCCATTATTTTAATTATTTAATAAGTTTTAAATATTTAATTCAGATAATTAAATAATAAAAACATTATTAAAACAATTAAACTTTATTTTGAACTATTCAAAATGTCCGGAAACCATTCCGTCCTCCTCTGGAACTATTCCGGTGATTTCTCCTATTTCACCGATTGATCCCGTAACTGTCCTATGCATTGATTGCCCTTAAGTGTAACACCCTAACGGTCCGGGAAACAGCAGACATGGTCGAGACTCTTCTCATGGACCAATGACTAGTCAGTTGGACCTGGTTACAATCCTTGACAGCCCCTGCGCTTCCATCGAATGAGCTTCGATCGCTTTTGGAAACGGTTAACGATACAACGTAATCCCTTTGTTCTGCGGTACTTTGTTTGTCCGAGGTTCGATCGTCGGTATCCCACATACCGTGTTCACATCTCGTTCACGACAAACAACTTCTCTCGTCCATGATCATTGCATCTCTTGTGACCTAGTCACGTCCTTGCAAGGGGTTGATGCAATATCACCGAGTGGGCCCAGAGTACCTGTCCTGTCACAAGGACTGACAAATCCCGCTTTGATCTATTAACATACTCATCAACCATCTATTTCGGAATACCCAAAGTGCTCCGTTATAGCCAGCATATTTCAGTCAGGCGGTGGGATACAAATCAAAGTCTCCTCATAGATCGTGATTACGTATGATCATTACGGTCTAAGGACTAAGGCATACGTTACAAAGTCATAGCAACGCTGAACTATGTGACTCGATCACATTGCATTACTTTAGGTGGGTGTCTGTCCATCACATCATTCCCCTAATGATATGACCTCATTGTCAATGGAATTAAGTGTCGCCATGATCAGGAAAGCTTGATCAATCAATTGCCCAATGAGATAGTTTACCCGAGTTAAACTACGGACCATGTTTTATACTACACTTGTATTAGTATTTCCAAGTAATACAGTTATAGCACAGTATAAAACGTATTATGAACAAAACGGATATGTGACAAATATCTTTATTAATTTGTCTCTAGGGCACATATCCAACAGTCTCCCACTTGCACTAGAGTACAAATTACACTAGTTTACATCAGGTATGTATCTAACACCAATGGTCTCTCGGTGTTCTTCAAACTTGCCCTGTGGAAGAGGTTTAGTCATCGGGTCTGCTGCGTTCAGATCCGTATGTATCTTGTGAATCCTAGTGTGTCCATCCCTGACGTAGTCTCGCGTCACATGGAACTTTCGCAGGATGTGCTTGGCTGTAGAGTGAGTTCTTGGCTCCTTCGCGTTAGAAATGGCACCCGTGTTGTCGCAGAAGATTCCCACGGGGTCAGTGCAACTGGGAAAGACGCCAAGCTCGATCACGAACTTCTTCAGCCACAGCGCCTCGTTTGACGCTTCGCAAGCGGCAATATACTCCGACTCCATTGAAGATTGAGCGACGACTGACTGTTTGCCGCTCCTCCAGCTAATCGCGCCTCCGTTCAACATGAAAACATATCCCGTCTGGGACTTCGAGTCATCTAGGTCTGAGCCGAGGCTTGCGTCAACGTAACCCTTTACGGTGAGCTCCTCATCAACTCCTCCATAAACAAGAAAAAGATCCTCGTTCTTCTCAAGTACTTAAGGATGTTCTTCACTGCTGTCCAATGGGCTATTCCCGGATTACTCTGGTAGCGATTAGTCATACTAATGGCCAGCGCTAAATCCGGTCTGGTACATAACATAGCATACATGAGAGAACCTATGGCTGAGGCATAGGGCTTTGAGGACATCTCCTCTTTCTCTTTAGCTGTGGTCGGGCATTGAGTCACGCTTAATTTGACACCTTTTATGACTGGCAAGAGACCTCTCTTGGAGTCATCCATTTTGAACCTTTTCAAAATCTTGTCAATATAAGTATTCTGACTCAAGGCCAACCTCCGATTAGGTCTATCTCTATAGATCTTAATCCCCAGTATGTACGCAGCTTCACCTAGGTCCTTCATGGAAAATTGTCCATTCAGATATTCCTTCACTTCCTCTAAGAATTTCTTATCGTTCCCTATTAGTAATATGTCATCCACATATAACACAAGGAATGCTACAGAGCTCCCACTCAGTTTCTTATAGACGCAGAACTCTTCGACGTTTTGGACAAATCCAAAAGCTTTAATGACCTCATCAAATCGAAGATTCCAGCTCCGAGATGCTTGCTTCAACCCATAGATGGACCGTTGAAGCTTGCAAACCTTACCAGCATTCCTTGGATCGACAAACTCCTCTGGTTGCATCATATACAACTCTTCCTCAATGTTGCCATTTAGGAATGCAGTTTTCACATCCATCTGCCATATCTCGTAATCATGATATGCAGCTATTGCTAGTAGGATCCGAATAGACTTTATCATCGCTACAGGAGAGAATGTCTCCTCGTAGTCAACTCCTTGAATTTGTCGGAAACCCTTCGCGACAAGTCGAGCTTTGTAGACAGATACGTTTCCGTCTGCGTCAGTCTTTTTCTTGAAAATCCATTTATTCTCGAAGGCCTTGCGGTCCTCGGGAATATCCACCAAAGTCCATACTTTGTTGGTGTACATGGAGTCTATTTCGGATTTCATGCCTTCTAGCCATTTCTCGGACTCGGGTCCCTCCATTGCTTCTTTGTAACTCGTAGGTTCATCCGACTCAACAGCCGAGATTGCATTCACAAGCTGTCCGTAAAACTCAGTAGGTTGACGGACCCTTGATGACCTACGGGGCATAAAAGGTTCCTCTTCATTCTCATCATGATCATCG
Source organism: Bromus sterilis (assembly GCA_950022295.1). Taxonomy (NCBI): domain Eukaryota; kingdom Viridiplantae; phylum Streptophyta; class Magnoliopsida; order Poales; family Poaceae; genus Bromus; species Bromus sterilis. Next base: position 397,717,525 of record OX465596.1, read on the forward strand.
TGAATGTCATGATCGTTATGAATGTCGTTCTGGCCATTCTCTTCAACTCCCACTGTGGAAGATGGTTCCAGAACATATTCCGTAGCCATTTCATCCAATTGGAGTGATTGGTCAGTTACTTCGTCGAGGTCTATTTTCCTCCCACTCAACTCTTTCGCGAGAAACTCCTTCTCAAGAAAGTGTCCCGTCTTGGCAACAAACGTTTTGCTGTCAGACTTGTTGTAGAAGGTGTACCCACAAGTTTCCTTGGGATAGCCCACAAAGATGCACTTATCCGCCTTGGATTCAAGTTTGTCAGGCTGTAGTTTCCTAACATAAGCCTCACAACCCCAAATCTTCAGGTGAGACAACTCAGGTTTAGTGCCATGCCATTCTTCAAATGGTGTTGTCTTTACGGATTTGGATGGTGCCCTATTAAGAATATGAATGGCGGTTTCTAATGCATACCCCCAGAATGACACAGGCAAATCAGTATGAGACATCATCGATCGTACACTATCCAATAGGGTTCGATTACGTCGCTCAGCTACACCGTTTCTCTGAGGTGTGCCTGCCGGCGTAAGCTGTGGTACTATGCCACAAGACTTCAGATGATTGCCAAACTCGTGACTCAAATACTCGCCACCTCGATCCGATCGAAGGTGCTTGATTTTCCTTCCAAGTTGATTTTCGACCTCATTCTGAAATTCCTTGAACTTTTCAAAGGTTTCAGACTTGTGCTTCATCAAGTAAATATACCCATATCTACTCAAGTCATCAGTAAAGGTCACGAAGTAACGAAGATCATTGCGAGTGGGGATGTTCATGGGTCCACATACATCCGTGTGTATGATCCCCAATAAAACATCCGCACGCTCCATCACACCATTGAATGGAGTCCTTGTCATTTTGCCCATGAGGCATTGTTCACATGTATCAAGGGATCCAAAATCCAATGAGTCAAGAAGTCCATCCTTATGGAGCTTCTCCATGCGTTTTACACCAATATGACCAAGTCGGCAATGCCACATCATCATGTGATCTTCATTATTCTTCAATCCTTTGGCCTCAATATTGTTAACGTGACTCACGTCACCATCGAGATTAAGTATGAATAAACCATGCGACTCCGGTGCGTGAACATAAAACATATCATCCTTATAAATCGAACAACCAAATGTATCGGACTTAAAAGAATAGTGGTCTCGCTTCAAGCAAGAACCACTCACGATGTTCACACTCAACGCGGGTACATAGTAACATTTATTCAGAACTAAAACCAATCCCGAAGGGAGACTAAGATGCTTCGTGCCGACCGCCAAGACTTCAATCTGGCAGCCATTCCCCACACGCATCGTCACTTCATCTTTGACCAAGCGTCTCCTATTCCTTAGTCCCTGAATGGAATTAGAAATATGAGCGACAGATCCTGTATCAAATATCCAGGATGTGTTCCCAGCGCTTGTCAAGAGAAGATCAACAATATGTATATCAAATATACCTTCGTCTCTCTTGGCGACCTTGCCAGCCTTCTTGTCCTTTAGGTACTTGGGACAGTTGCGCTTCCAGTGACCTTCACCCTTGCAGTAGAAGCACTCCACTCCGAGTTTAGGCTTGGGTGCCTTGGGAGGAGCGGCAACTGACTTGCCATCCCTCCTGGGGCCACCTCTCCTGGCCTTCTCCCGTCTGCTTGACTTCTTGAAGTCAGTGGTCTTGTTGACCATGAAGACGGCGTGCTCCTTCTTGATTTCAACCTCAGCGCTCTTTAGCATGGCGAACAACTCAGAAGGGGTTTTGGTCATCCCCTGCATGTTGTAGTTCAGCACAAAGCCTTTGTAGCTAGGGGGAAGCGACTGCAGCACCCTATCAACCGCAAGTTCATCTGGAATCTGACATTCCAGAGCATTCAAGCGCTGAACGTAGCCAGACATTTTGACCACGTGCTCACTCACGCTGCCGTGCTCATCCATCTTTGCTGAGAAGAAGGCTTCAGAAGCCTCGTACCGTTCAGCCCTGGCTTGAGGTGCGAAGACCGCCTTGAGGTCGGTGATAATCTCATATGCACCCATCCTCTCAAAGCGTTTCTGCAGCTCAGCCTCCATGGAGTAGAGCATGCCACTCTGGACAAGGTTGTAATCATCAGTCCTGGAGAGATAGACATTCTTCTCGTCTTGACTGGCATCATCTGCTGGTGCGTCACCTAACGCGTCCTCTAGTACGTATGCCATTTTGAGGGGAACGAGGAGAATCCTTAGGGTGCGGAACCAGTTGGTGAAGTTTGTCCCATCTGTTTTTAGCTTATCTTTCTCTAGGAATGATCCTAAGTTGAACGAGGGGCGAGGTGCTGCCATCTACAAGGTTGGATTCACAACGATACATATTTAGACTTTTGTTCATAATGTGGAGTTTCAATTTAATCTTAAAATTCTAGAAAGCTCCCACTTAGATAAACACCTCTCAATTTAACTAAGTGATTACACAATCCCAGCCCCCATACCTCCCCCGATATGTACGGCCCAGTATGCGAACCAGGTAGGCCTCTTCAAGTCAAGACACAAAACTCAGTGCAACAGGCAAACTCAGTGCCTACTTCAAGTCAAGACACAAAACTCAGTGCAACAGGCAAACTCTCTAAATAACATAAACATGAAAACTTAAGAGAGTTCCATCAACAAACTAAACAAAAGCTCTTAAAAAAGATAAGCATGAAAACTAAGAGCTAAAACATGACAGCAGATACGAAAAAGATAAAGAACACACACAGCAAAGATAAGCATGAAAATCCTATGTTGTGTTCTAGGGTGAAGTGGAGCGTGTTTCTCTCCCACATAAAGAAAGCTGGGTTCTAACTTGTTATGAACAGCAATCAAAGCTAAAGAAAACTAAAAAGGAAATAAAGAGAAAGACGCTCCAAGCATAGCACATAACGCATGAAGTGATAAAAATATAGTGGAACGAAAGACGAACTGGTAATTGTTGATGGAGAAGGGGATGCATGGGGGCATCCCCAAGCTTAGACGCTTGAGTCTCCTTGAATATTTATTGGGGATGCATGGGGGCATCCCCAAGCTTGATCGTTTGACCCTTCTGAATCTTCTTTTATCATCTTCCCTCGCACACTTGAAAACTCCCTTCATACATAACTCATCATAATCTGATTAGCGAGGTTAGTACCCACAATAAAATAATTTTTCTCTACTGGAAATAAGGATATCCTTGAAGAGCTACTGTTTCTCAAGATCGCCAAAAAGTTTTTGCAAAGAAAAAGCAAGCTTAAGGTTTGCAAAACAAAGAAATGAAAACAGGACAGAATCTGTGAAAAACAGACCAACAGGTAGTAAAAAAAATTTTAGGGATACTTCTGCAACTCAAATCAAAAAACTCAGAACATACGAAAGTTCCGTGATTTTATAGAGCACGCTGTGTAAAAATTCATCTCAAAAAGATGAACTGGGATTTTTCTATGATTTTTCCCGTCACGAGGACAGAATCTGTTTTCTGGATAGCATGTCACAACTTTCAATTCCCTTGTCATATGAGGCTATAAATGGCACAAAGCTTGAAAAGTAAAGATACAATGATGTAGATACAGTAGTAAAAATCATCAAGACCACTAAAACAGAAGAAAAACAAAAAGGAAAACCTAAATTCATTGCGGGTTGCCTCCCGAAAGCGCTTTTTTAAAGCCATTAGCTAGGCTTGATGCAAAAATATCAAGTCTTATCAAGAAAATAACTAGCCCGTGTGACGGACTCAAAAGGCAACTTGATTTTTTTTCTAGGGAAGTGTTCCATCCATTTCTTTAGAGGGGATTGGAGTTTGATAATCCCTTCTTTCATATCAATAACAGCACCCACGGTGCGAAGAAAAGGACGTCGCAAAAAAATTGGAAAAGAAGGTTCACATTCAATGTCCATAATAGTAAAATCAACGGGAACATAATTGTCATTGACGATGATAAGAACATCATCGATCTTCCCCAAAGGTTTCTTTACGGAAGAGTCAACAAGACGAACACCAAAAGAACAAGGGTCATGTGACGCCCCCAAAATCAGACTGTGTGCAGTAATCATACACGCAAGGTACACGATCGAGATTAGGGACTCGCGATGAGATATCACAACACAACTCTACAAAATAAAATAATACAAGTTGTTTAATACAAGCCAGGGGCCACGAGGGCTCGAATACAACGGCTCGAGAGCACAAAGTCAGCGGAAGCAAAAGTATCTGAGTACAGACACAAGAATACAAGGTTGCCTTAAGATGGCTAGCACAAATAACAACAACGATCGAAAAGGAGAGGCCTCCTGCCTGGGAACCTCCAAACTACTCCTGGTCAACGGGGAACTCGACGTCGTAGAAGGCATCGGGGATCTTCATGTTGCGGTGGTCGACATCGGGGATCTCCTGCTCCTGGACTCCAAGGCTCCAACGTCGACTGCAGTGGCCGATCAGGCAAAACAAAAAGGGGGAAATAAAGCAAAGGTGAGTATCTAGCATACCCGCGAGTCTTACATCCGCTACTAAGCATTTATGCATTTATATCAAATGGAAAGGGAGGTTGTATATAGTGGACTGCAAGATAGAAATCAGAATAAGGGAAAGAAGCTAGGCCTATCGAAGACTAGCATCTTCCGGCGATGTCTTGCAGCACAAGAAAAGAACAGCCAACAGTTCAACAACATGAATGTAATAACAATGCGGCAGAAGTTGCTGCAGCATTGTATAATAATAAGTTGTAATAATTAATAAAAATAATGCCTCCGAGTTCCCTTCCTCGACTTCCCTGCGAGGAAGAAAACCCAGAACCATACAGTTGAATAGTAGTAGTTTGTAGTGGTAAGATCCAGCTTCAGCATAAAGCGTCCTGTTACCGTGGACACGGCTATTCGAATAGATTAATCTTCCCTGCAGGGGTGCACTGGCGTGACTCTACGACGCTCGGATCTCTAGGGTGGTGTACACCTTGTTAGGGAACACCCCACCAAAGCTATCCGACACAAATAGCCCATCCTTCGGCAATCAACAGAGAGGTCATCCGCCGGACTATATCCTATGTACGCCGGGCTTTGGACCCTAACCCGAACGTACTCCTGAACGGTGCGTGACTGGCCGGTGAAGCAAAATCAAAGCAAATACAAATACACCGCTCGAGCAACAGAAGACAACACCACTTCCCGGCAATCAGCCCGCGATACTGCTGACGTCGGAAGACCCTCGAACGAGACTACAATGCAGGGGAGCCCACACTCCTCATCCCACGTGTAGGTAGTGCGTACAAGCCAAAAGGCTACTCAAGACATCCGCCGAACCATTTAGCATTTTAATTAACCTACGTGACAACCGTTATCGTTGCCTCGACTTAACTGGCCTGCGGAAAACGACAGCAGTCAGGACCACCAGTACATCGGTGCCTGCCCTATCGTCCCACCAAGTCTCTGCGGTTACCAACAAGGTGAACCGTCTCCTTACCTTATCTCGCGTATGCTCTTGGTAGAGCTCTACTTTCGTGGTTTGGTAACTTCCGCGAGATACGAGCAGGGGCCAAGCACGCCAGTAACGTCAGTCGTACCCTCCTTGTCGTTCCCGACGCAATACCGCTCGTGGGCACCGTTGGGTCGCCCGACTTCTTACCTTAAGGACAACCGAGGCTCAGGTCCCTAGGGTGGCTATACGGATTCAGCAACGAGTGGAGTATGAGGATTACTCCTCGATAGCTCACACTTAAAGGTGGATCGGCAGAGCCGAGCTAGGGGGCCTTAGGCGGTGTCTGCATTGTACCGTACTTGTGCAGTTTATAATAAGTAGTACCCATGTTCACTCCCCTGAGTGATCACGGCCCGCTATCTAATCCTAGCTAACAATGCGCAGGGCTCACTGCTGAAATAAAACATAATTATAATAGGCAGCATAGGATAAAGGAAGGTACATCAAGGGGCGACAAAAACATGCTATGCAATTGAATAGGATTGTAATCGTAGCAGCAGCAGTAACAATGGCTAGTGCAAGAAAGTACGGAAAAGATAGGTGATATATGGGGAAGAGAATGCCTCTGCTTGCCTGGTAGCTCGACGGCAGGGGTAGGGTCGTCGATGAAGTAGTCGTACCCGGCAGCGGTGTAGTTGGCGGTAGCAGCGGGGTCTACCGGAGAACAAAGGGGGGAAGAAACAGTAAATATAAAGCAATCATAGCAAACAGATGAATGGCATGACGTATGCAATGTTAACGGTGTTCTAACGCAGTGCAATGCACGTTGCACGGAGCGGGAGTCCATCCAGGGATGAACTGCCGGCTCCGGGTGATTACCGGACAGGGTGTCCGGAGGGGGAAAGGATCATGCCGGAGGTGTCATGGACATCCGACAAACATGTGAAGGGTGTATCCATGTTAGTTGATCCATTCTGAACAACTTTCATGTTTAGAATAAATTCATCCGGATACTTTAACAGTACCGGAAAAATCATCGGACAGACGGTCCGGAGGGGGACGATTCGATGTTCGGTATGCTAGAGGGGTGTGGTGGAGGTATGGGTAGTGTATCCGTATTCAATGTATTTTTCTGATCAATTTTGATGTATAAAGTTTTTCCATCGGAGCTACGGTTTAAAAGATATTAAATTCTAAAGTTTTAATTCAATTTTAAAGGATTTATGATATTGTTTTATTATTAAAATGTAGCATTATCTAGAATAGTGTTTTGACTGAGTCAACCCTGACAGGTGGGACCCAACTGTCATAGGGTCATAATAATTTAACAGATATTTAATTTGTTTAATGACCTGGGCCCATCTGTCAGCCACTGTTATCCCATATATTTAGTTAAACAGGGTGTTTAAGTGGGTTGGGCCCACATGCCATATGTTCATTTTAACTAAGAGAGGGGGTTATTTGTAACTGGGGGTTAGCTAGGGGATTAGAGGCTTGATTAAGCCAGGGGGCATGTGACGCCCCCAAAATCTGACTGTGTGCAGTAATCATACACGCAAGATACACGATCGAGATTAGGGACTCACGGTGAGATATCACAACACAACACTACAAATAAAATAATACAAGCTGTTTAATACAAGCCAGGGGCCACGAGGGCTCGAATACAACAGCTCGAGAGCACAAAGTTAGCGGAAGCAATAGTATCTGAGTACAGACACAAGGTACACATGATCTGCCTTAAGAAGGCTAGCACAAATAACAACAGATCGAAAAGGCGAAGCCTCCTGCCTGGGAACCTCCAAACTACTCCTGGTCAACGGGGAACTCGACGTTGTAGAAGGCATCGGGGATCTTCATGTTGCGGTGGTCAGCATCGAGGATCTCCTGCTCCTGGACTCCAACGTCGACTGCAGCGGCCGATCGGGCAAAACAAAAAGGGGAAATAAAGAAAGGGTGAGTATCTAGCATACCCGCGAGTCTTACGTCCGCTACTAAGCAATTATGCATTGTATCAAAAGGAAGGGGAGGCTATATATAGTGGACTGGAAGATAGAAATCAGAATAAGGGTAAGAAGCTAGGCCTATCGAAGACTAGCATCTTCTGACGTGTCTTGCAGCATGAGAAGAGAAATAACCAACAGTTCAATAACATGAATGTAATAACAATGCAGCACAAGTTGTTGCAGCATTGTATAATAGTAAGTTGTAATAATTAATAATAATAATGCCTCCGAGTTCCCTTCCTCGACTCCCTGCGAGGAAGAAAACCCGGAACCATTCAGTTTAATAGTAGTAGTTTGTAGTGGTAAGATCCAGCTTCAGCACAAAGCGTCTTGTTACCGTGGACACGGCTATTCGAATAGATTAATCTTCCATGCAGGGGTGCACTGGCGTGACTCTACGACGCTCGGATCTCCAGGGTGGCGTACACCTTGTTAGGGAACACCCCACCGAAGCTATCCGACACAAAGTAGCCCATCCTTCGGCAATCAACAGAGAGGTCATCCGCCGGACTATATCCTATGTACGCCGGGCTTTGGACCCTAACCCGAACGTACTCCTGCACGGTGCGTGACTGGCCGGTGAAGCAAAATCAAAGAAAATACAAATACACCGCTCGAGCAAGAGAAGACAACACCACTTCTCGGCAATCATCCCGCGATACTGCTGACGTCTGAAGACCCTCGAACGAGACTACGATGCAGGGGATCCCACACTCCTTATCCCACGTGTAGGTAGTGCGTACAAGCCAAAAGGCTACTCAAGACATCCGCCGAACCATTTAGCATTTTAATTAACCTGCGTGACAACCGTTATCGTTACCTCGACTTAACTGACCCGCGGACAACGACAGCAGTCAGGACCACCAGTACATCGGTGCCTGCCCTGTCGTCCCACCAAGTCTCTGCGGTTACCAACAAGGTGAACCGTCTCCTTACCTTATCTCGCGTGTGCTCTTGGTAGAGCTCGACTTTCGTGGTTTGGTAACTCTCGCGAGATACGAGCAGGGGCCAAGCACGCCAGTAACGTCGGTCGTACCCTCCCTGTCGTTCCCGACGCAATACCGCTCGCGGGAAGCGTTGGGTCGCCCGACTTCTTACCTTAAGGACAACCTTTGCTCAGGCACCTAGAGCGGCTATGCAGAGTCAGCATCAAGTGTAGTACGAGGATTACTCCTCGATAGCTTCACTTGATGTGGATCGGCAGAGCCGAGCTAGGGGGCCTTAGGCGGTGTCTGCATTGTACCGTACCTGTTATAGTTAACATATCATATCCGCGTTCACTCCCAGAGCAATCACGGCCCGCTATCTAATCTTAGCTAACAATGCGCAGGGCTCACTACTGAATAATGCATAATTATAATGGGCATCATGGGATAAAGGAAGGTACATCAAGGGGCGACAAAATTAGGCTATGCAATTGAATAGGATTGTAACGTAGCAGCGGCAGTAACCATGCCTAGTGCAAGAAAGTACGGAAAAGATAGGTGATATCTGGGGAAGAGAATGGCTCTGCTTTCCTAGTAGCTCGACGGTAGGGGTAGGGTCGTCGACGAAGTAGTCGTACCCGACAGAAGTGTAGTCGGCGGTAGAAGCGGGGTCTACCAGAGAACAAAGTGGGGAAGAAAAAGTAAATACAAAGCAATCATAGCAAACAGATGAATGGCATGACGTATGCAATGTTAACGGTGTTCTAACGCAGTGCAATGCACGTTGCACGGAGCAGGAGTCCATTTGGGGATGAACTGCCAGCTCCGGGTGATTACCGGATAGGGTGTCCAGAGGGGTAAGGGTTCATGCCGGAGGTGTTTTGGACATCCGACAAACGTGTGGAGTGTGTAACCATGCTAGTTGAAACAATCCGAACAACTTTCGTGTTCAGAATAAATTCATCCGGGTACTTTGACAGTACCGGACAAATCATCGGAAAGACGGTCCGGAGGGGGGCGGTTCGATGTTCGGTGCGTTAGAGGGGTGTGGTTGGTATACAAATAGAGTATCTGTATTCTTTATATTTTTTGATCGATTTTCATGTATAAAGTTTTTGAATCTGACTTACGGTTTAAAAGATATTCAAATTCAAAGTTTAAATCATTTTAAATCAATTTATGGATTTTCTTTATTAATAAAATGCAACATTATCCATAGAGGGTTGACTGGTCAAACATACCAATGGGTCCCACTGGTCAGCCTCACAAGTAATAAAACCATTTTAATAATTTAATTAACAGTGGGGTCCCACATGTCATACACTAGACTTAATACTAATTCATTTTAATTAACAACTGACAGGTGGGGTCCAGGTGTAAGCCACTCAGTGCTAAATATCTCAGTTTTAATTTATTTAAAAGGCCTAGGGCCCACCTGTCATAGGCACAAGTTTTAATTAATTAGTCTAATTAATCTGAAGAGTTATTTAGGGGCTGGGCCCACTGTCATCCACACATATAATTAACATGGGTTACTTCAAAGCAGTTTTAATTAGCAACTAAGCTAATTTGTGCTGACACGCGGGGCCACAAGTCAGTGGGTCAACCCACTGGCTTATGCGAGCCCATGCCTACGCCGGCGACGAACAACGGCGAGGCCCGCCGGCGAGGGAGTCGCGGCGGCAAGGGGCACGCGGCCGCGCGGCGAGCCAGGTCTGGCACGGTAGCATCCCAGGCGCGCACGGGGCGGGAGGAACGTGGCCGAGGGGAACACGTCGGCGGACCGAGCCACGACGGCGACAGGGGGAATCGCGCTCCGGCGTCCAATTCGTGTGTGAGGCGACTCGTTCGAGCGAGCGAGCGAGCGTGCAACGTAGGGGAAACAGGCGCGAGCTGGGGGCGGCCGGAGCGGCAGAGCTGCAACGGCCCGCGCAGTGGCCGGAGTACGGCGAGCACGGCGAGATGACTACGGCGTCCTACAGTGAGCGAACTAAGAGGGGCAAAGGGGGAATAGACGTAGTGCCTCACAGTGAGCGCGGTGGAGGGCTTGGTGTGGCCGGAGAGGGCTCGATGGTGGCGAATTCGACCGGGGCATCCGACGGCCCGAGGTGGAAGACGATGACGATTGCGAGGGTTGGGTTAGGGTTGCGGGGACAGGAGGCGCCCCTTAACGTCGCCGGCTGGCCGTGGATGGTCGCCACGGCGACGGCCGCTGCCGTGGCCGGCGTGGATGGCGTCCACGACGCAGCATGAACAGGGAAGAGGAGGGAGAGAGCTCGGGTGGGCTCGGCCCAGTGGGGGGGAGGGGGGAAGGGGAGTGGGTCGGGTGGTGGTGGGCTTCGCCTAGTGCGGTAGATAGGGTTCTTACCATTTTTTATTTTATTTTTCTTTTCTGTTCTTTCTGTTTGCATTTTATTTCTCAACTTATGCAATTTTGTAAAATGGTAGAATAGCTCCAAAATTAGTGTTTCACTTTATACTAGTGCCACAAAAAGTTTGGTGGCATTATAAGATCATTTGCATTATTGTTTTATCTAAAAGGAATTAAATGCCACTGTTTTGCTATTGTTTTTATCTATTTACAGTATTAAAGTATTTTAATAAATCCCCAATTCAATTTTAATAAGGCCTACTGATTATTAAGCATTTAACAAAATAGGTTTCAACATTTTTAGAGAAACTTTATTTTATCACTTTGTTTTTATTATCAAGAAAAAATGAATTTTGGATTTTGATTTGAACCATGATGATCAAGGCATAGTTGGCACATTGGTTTTAATATCAACCCTCGCGATTATGGATATGATCAAATGCAAAGTGGATCAAGGCATGGTTAGCAACAGTAATGATCATTATCAACAGTGATTACTGTTCCATGACAGTGAGGGTGTTACAAATCTCCCCCACTACAAGAATTCTTGTCCCGAGAATTTACAAGGTGGTTCTAGGGACAGTGTTCTGGTTTCGTATCCTAACGAGTCTTCTTGGTATTGTTTCCCTTCTCGAAGGAGTTGATCCTTGATGATGTTGTCTTCGTTTCTCTGCATCGTTGCACCGCGACGAATTGTCATTCTTCCTTCAGGGTTGCATCGTACCTACGAACAGGCTAGGTGAAAATTTTAAGGGGTTCGGATTGGTACCCGATTAATCAACCGAGATGGTCCAAGGGAATGGGGTACAAAGTATCTTACGAGTTTAAACTCAGGGAAACACACCGAGAGAATCAAAAGGAGGTATGAGAAGTTTCAAGCGGATATACATGCATTCGATGTCAATGACGAACGATGAAAATGGGGGTTCCAGAGCATGAGGCATAAGCACTGAGACTGATATCGAACTGAATAACACAGGGTAGAGGACTCGTGAGTTGCATACGAGGTCAAGCAAGAGGAATAACCTCGAGAAAATAAAGGTACACGAGAGTCAGGTTTCGATCTTGTGGAACTGTGGGTTATGGGCCCACATTGAATAAGAAGGGTGGTGAAAAACAATGTGATCAAGTTGCATGGTAAGTCAGAGAACAACTTGTTAGCTATGTCGGCAACAACATCAGTGCCAAGGGCGAGGGACGGAGAGAACCATTTTCCTGCTCGTTAAGACGAGGCGGACCAATTGGCAAAGTTCTCGTCCATCGGTGGTCACTGATACGTCCCAAACGTATCTATATTTTCTGCTTGCTCCATGCATGTTTTTTGTGACTTTTCCATGTTTTGCTTGAACTTTCATACACTTTTGAACCTATTTGGACTAACCTATTAACTCAGTGCACCCAGTTGTCAGTTTCTGTTTTCTGCTGTTTTTGTATTTCAGGTTTTCCGGCCATTAAAAGTGCTCCAAAAATTCCAGTAAAAATATATAAAAAATCAGCGCAACAGAAGCTTCCGGAATCACCAAGAGAGGGAAGGGGGCCACCACCAGGCAGCCACGAGGGCAGGTGGCGCGGCCCCACCCTGGGCCGTGCCAGGGACCCTCCTGACTGCCTCGTGGGTCCCCTCGACGCCCCCCTTCGCCTATATTTACCCCTCGGGGTGGAAACCCCTAATACGGACTCCTCTTTCGCGATATCGCCTCTGTTCCGCCGCCGCCGTTTCTAGATCGGGGCTGCCTGGAGAAGCTGCTCCGGCACCCTGCCGGGAGAAGCTACCCCCTCCGGGAGACCCTCCATAGCCATGGACGCCTCCCGTATGTACCATGAGTAGTTTCCCTTGGACCATGGGTCCGTGACCAGTAGATATGTGATCTATCTCTCCCATTTTGTGCTTCCACTTTCGAGTCCTCATGAGCTGCCTCACATGATCGAGGCATCTATGTAATTTCTGCTGCTGCTATGCTGAGTTTGTTGGGATCTGATGGATTATGAGATTAAGTTCAGATTGTGATGAGTAATATATTTGGTTCTTCTCTTTTATATTTTGTTCTTGAATAAATTCTTGCATGTTCTCTGTTGCGGTATTTGCTTTGGCCAAGTATTTTATTTGCAACTCCAAGAGAGAGTGTTATGCTCGATTGTGGGTTCAACCCCTTGATGTCTAGCTTGAGTGACAGAAACATGAGACTAGGGGATGTGTTGTTGCCACCAGGGATAAAACAACGGTGCTTGTACCTGCGGGTGCAAGGATTGTTTACTTTACGCAAAGTTCTTTTAATGCAGTTGTCTGTTGCTTTGAGTTTACACTTTGGGTGGGATTCGCAACTTAACACCAGTGAGATGTTCTGGATAGATATCTCAAGGTGGATGATTCGTAGTAGATGCAGACGGACTTCGGTCTACTTACCTTGGCGTACTTCCCATTGCTTTTGAGCCCTTCCTTTCTTTGCAGCATAGTTAGCATTGCGGTGCCTTCATAATCCTGTCAATTGCCCAACTGTGATTTGTTTACCTCGCTAGCACTTTTATCGTCTTTTGGGAGAGAGACATCACTAGTGAAAATCACGGGACCCCGGTCCATCTTCACATCACTGTTTACATCCTTAGTTTACTTTCAATATTTACCTTCAGTTGCCACTATTATTATCTCTCGCGTTGATCCTTTGTATACAGCAAGGCCGGAGGAATTAACAACTCCTCTGTACTCGTTGGGAGCAAACTTATTTGTTGTTGTGTGTAGGTCCACGTCAACCGCCTAATTTCTGGCGCCGTTGACATCTACTTGTATCTCCTGAGTCCTACTGGTTCGATAACCTTGGTATCTTCACCGAGGGAAACTTGCTGCTGCACTACATCTCAAACCTTCCACTTGGGGTAACCAACGAGGGGCGAGAAGCCATCAAGAAAATTTCTGGCGCCGTTGCCGGGGACTCAAGTCTACAAGATAGGGGAGTTGCACGCTATCTTTTACCTTTGCTTTTTAGTCTTGTTAGTTTACCTTTCAGTTTTTACTTTTGTGTCCTTAATCAAAAATACCAAAAATACCTACTACTACTATGGGTTCCAATGAAAACACTAAGCTGTGTGACTTCACTAGTCAAAACAATAGTGACTTTATATGCACTCCTATTGCTCCACCTGCCACTTCAGCACCTTCTTATGAGATTAAACCTGCTCTGCTTAACCATGTTATGAAAGATCAATTCTCAGGAGCAGGAGAAGATGCTGCCTTGCACCGAAACAACTTTATCGAGCTCTGCGATATGCAGAAGTACAAGGAAGTGGATGGAGACATCGTCAAGCTGAAGCTTTTTCCTTTCTCTTTGAGAGGAAGAGCCAAGGAGTGGCTACAATCTTTGCCCAAGAACAATATCGATTCTTGGAGCAAATGCAAAGATGCTTTTATAGGGAAGTACTATCCCCCTGCTAAAATTATTCAATTGCGGAGTAACATTATGAATTTCAGGCAATTGGATAATGAACACGTTGCCCAGGCTTGGGAACGTATGAAGACGCTTGTCAATATATGCCCCACACATGGACTGACTACCTGGATGGTTATCCAGACTTTTTATGCGGGCTAGAACTTCACCTCGCGGAACCTGTTAGATTCGGCCGCGAGAGGAACTTTTATGTCAACCACGCTTGGTGCTGCCACAAAGCTACTTGATGAGATGATGCTGAACTACTCGCAATGGCACACCGAGAGATCTCCAACCGGTAAGAAGGTAAACTCTGTCGAGGAGATCTCCTCTTTAAATGAAAAGGTTCACCTTATCATGTCTCTACTTACCAAGCAACCCTCTATTGATCCTCAAGATGTTCCTTTAAATTCTTTGGTTGCTTAGGAGCAAGTAGATGTGAATTTTGTCTCTAGAAACAACTTCAACAATAATGCTTATAGGAGTAACTTTGGTAGCAACAATCCTAGGCCTTTCCCATCCAACAACTATGGGAACAACACTTATCCTACCACCAGAAACTCCACTTCAGAACTAGAGACCTTGCTTAAAGACTTTATCACTACCCAGAAAGCCTTCAACAAGAGTGTGGAGGAGAAATTAGATAAATTATATAATCTTTGTTTGAAGGTAGACAACTTAGCCCTTGATGTTGAGATGTTAAAAATTAGAACCTCTCCCCTTGAGGAGAGTAAGGTCACTCCTATTAATGCTATCCAGTTACAAATCAATGAAAATATTAGGATGATGGCTAATCTTAAAGAGAGATGGGCTAGAGAAAAGGAGGAAGAAGAGAGAATTAAGAGCCTTCCTACCTACCACACAGTAGCCACTATCCAAGTAGTTGAGTATGTCCAAACTATTAGCACCCATCACACCCCTAGTCCCACTGGACCTATCAATGGTGATGCTACCACCTCAACCATAGATGAAGAAACCTCTATGAACATAAAGGCTTTCAAACAAGTGAACCTACATGATATCACTACCTCCTTGATAGATAGTAGTGACCTAGACTTTGACAACTGCACTTTACCTGAAGTTATTGGTTTCCTACACAAGATGTCTAGAGACCCCCACACTAGCACACTCAATCTTGCCTTCACAGAGCATATCACCAATGCTCTAATCAAAGTTAGGGAGGAGAAGATTGTACTAGAAGCCTCCATACCTATGAAGCTAGAAGATGGTTGGGATCCTATGATAAAAATTAAATTGAATAACTTCTCTTGTTATGCTCTTTGTGATGTTGGAGCAAGTACCTCTGTTATGCCCAAAAGAATGTATGATATGCTTGAATTGAAACCTTTTTATCCTTGTTCTTTTGGTTTTCGTCTTGTTGATTCTTCCGTAACGAAACCTTTGGGGAAGATCGATGACAATTATGTTCCCGTTCATTTCACTATTATGGACATTGAGTGTGAGCCCTCTTGTCCAATTATTTTGGGACATCCTTTTCTTCGCACAGTTGGTGCTATCATTGACATGAAAGAGGGAACTATCAAATTCCAATTCCCTCTCAGGAAAGGGATGGAACATTTCCCTAGGAAAAAGATTAAGTTACCTTTTGAGTCCGTCACACGGGCTAGTTATTCTCTTGAAAAGACTTGATCTTCTGCTTTAAGCCTATCTAATGGCTCTAAAAAAGCACTTTCGGGAGGCAGCCCGCAACGAATTTAGGTTTTTCTTTTTGCTTTTGTTCTGTTCTTAGTGGTCTTGATGATTGTAACTAGTGTAGCAACATCATTGTATCTTTACTTTTCAAGCTTTGTGCCAAGTTTAGCCTCATACGGCAAGGGAAGTAAAAGTTGTGACATGCTGTCCAGAAAACAGATTCTGTCCTCGTGACTAGAAAAATAAGAGAAAAATCCCATTTCATCTTTTTGAGATGAATTATTTACACAGCGTGCTCTATACAATTACGAAACTTCCGTATGTTCTGAATTTTTTTATTTGAGTTTCAGAAGTACCCCTAAAAAAATCGTTTCTATCTGCTGTTTTGTTTTTCACAGATTCTGCCACGTTTTGTCTCTCTTCACTTTTGCAAACCTTAAGCTTGCTTTTTCTTTGCAAAAACCTTTTGGAAATCTTGGGAAACAGTAGCTCTTCCTGGAAATCTTTATTTGCAGTAGAGGAAAATTATTTTATTAGGGTACTAACCTCTTTAATCAGCCTACAATGAGTTATGTATGGAGGGAGTTTTCAAGTGCGCGATGGAGGATGATGAAAGAAGATTCAGGAGGGTCAAACGCTCAAGCTTGGGGATGCCCATGTGCACCCCCAATAAATATTCAAGGAGACTCAAGCGTCTAAGCTTGGGGATGCCCCCGTGCATCCCCTTCTTCATCAACAATTATCAGTTCGTCTCTCGTTGCACTATATTTTTATCACTTCATGCGTTATGTGCTTTTCTTGGAGCATCTCGCTCTTAGGTTTTGTTTTTAGTTTTATTTCGCTTTGTTTGCTGTAGTAACAAGTTAGACCCCAACTTACTCTTTTGTGTGGGAGAGATTCACGCTCCGCTTGAACTAGAACTCCTCATAGGATTTGCATGCTTATTCTTTTAGCTGAGAGTTGTTCTTTTTCTTTTCTTAGCTGTTGTCTGTTTAGTTGTAGTGCTTTAGTTTTTCTAGAGCTTTTATTTTTGTCTTAGTTTGAACTCTCTATAGGTTGCATGTTTTATCTTGTTAGAGAGTTTGCCTGTTGCACTGAGTTCTGTGTCTTGACTGAAAGTAGGTAGTTAAAGTTGTTGTTCTCTTTGTAGTAGTAACTTGCAATAGTTTTGAGGTATTGACTAGAGTAATGTTTGAACTTATGGTGTCAAGAGATCTTGCCTATTAGTGATAGATGTCGTATTTTTGGCAATCCGTGTGTTTTTTGAAAACCAAAAACCCCTGTTGAGAACTCTAGCTACTAGATGGATCACTAACCTCTGGAGGGTTCGAATATTAGAGTACACTCACGTACCATGAGTCAAGGATGCGCAAGGATAACTAAACCCCCATACACTCCTCCTCGGGGTACCTGTCTCTTTGTGAACCTCCTGATTAGATTGAGAGTTACCGATAATAAGTGCATGAGTTCTTCGGACTAATGTGAGTATTCAAAAGTTGACACTTCCACCCACCTATAATTTTTCTAGCATCTTCAGTACCGTTCATTGCCCTTTCTCACCTCGAGAGTTGGCGCATACTTCGCCGGTGCATCCAAACCCTTGGCACGATACGCTCTGTCATCATAAGCCTCCTTATATCTTTCCTCAAAACAGCCACCATACCTACCTATCAAGGCATTTCCATAGCCTTTCCGAGATACATTGCCATGCAACATCCACCTTCTCATGACTTGATCTTCATGTCATACATGCTACTTGCTTGATCGATGAGCCGCATGCTAGTTGGGCCTTGCCCTAATCATTGCTACATGACGCGCTAGTATCATTGCATATCCTGCTATCCTGGCAGAAGCATACATTTGCATCATGATAGTTACATTTTCTTTATGTGAGTACTTTTGTAAAGTCTGAAATATCTCCTATATTCTTGTAAAATATAGAGTATTGCCCCTAAAGTGAGGAAAAGATCCCAAAGAGGACAAAATCAAAAGATCCCAAAGAGGACAAATGAGAGTTAAATAGAAAGAGCCATTGAGGCCACCAAAAAAAAGAGAAAAAAGAGAAAAAGAAAAATAAAAAGAGAGAAGGGGGCACACTACTATTCCTTTTGAGAGATCCACACTAGTACTTCATCTTCTATCCCTTGTACTCCATAGAGATCATCATCATGCATATAGCTATGTGGGGACCCTTCACACTATAGAACTTGGCTTGTATATTCCAATGATGAGCCTCCTCAAACGAGCTCTAGGTCTTCTTGAGAAAGCAAGTTAGATGCACCCCCACTAGTTCCCTTGGAGAGATTTTAGCTCACATGCGCATCCATTGTATGGCAATCCCTACTCCTCACATCATATCGATCATATGGCCTTCTCTCGCCTATGATTGTCCTCATTGATGTGAGCCTTTCACACCTTTTTGTCTTCCTCCTCCACCTTCTTTCTGTTTCGCCTTTTAGGTGTCAACTTTATTGCTCACGCTCACCCATTGCATGAGTGCTCAAAATATCGAAAGGGAGTGGATCGGTTTGACTTGTACCTGGCTAGTGGTCTGGGGACGAGTCCAGATAAAAATCCAAAGGAGACCAAGTGTGAAACTTTAGTAGATAGTTGTTCTCAACAACCTTATTTTTTTCCCCTCGTATTTCCCTATCCCTTGCTTGCACGCAAACACCATCTGGAGACATTCGAGTCACAGACAGCGAGAGCTCTTGCACCTTTTGTTCTTTTGTTGCTTGTGTCAATGCTAAATATAGACTCTTGCTTGTTAAGACTTGAATTGAATTGCATGCTTTGATTGCTTTACTTAAAAGTCATTTTATGGTTGTGTGGCATGTCACCACAGAAATTATGCTTGTTATCATTTACCTACTCGAAGACGAGCAGGAATTAAGCTTGGGGATGTTGATACGTCCCAAACATATCTATAATTTCTACTTGCTCCATGCATGTTTTGTGTGACTTTTCCATGTTTTGCTTGAACTTTCATACACTTTTGAACCTATTTGGACTAACCTATTAACTCAGTGCACCCAGTTGCCGGTTTCTGTTTTCTGCTGTTTTGTATTTCAGGTTTTCCGGCCATTAAAAGTGCTCCAAAAATTCCGGGAAAGATATATAAAAAATCAGCGCAACAGAAGCTTCCGGAATCACCAAGAGAGGGAAGGGGGGCCACCACCAGACAGCCAGGAGGGCAGGTGGCGCGGCACCACCCTGGGCCGCTCCAGGGACCCTCCTGACTGCCTCGTGGATCCCCTCGACGCCCCCCTTCGCCTATATTTACCCCTCGGGGTGGAAACCCCTAATATGGACTCCTCTTTCGCGATCTCGCCTCTGTTCCGCCGCCGCCACCGTTTCTAGATTGGGGCTTCCTGGAGAAGCTGCTTCGGCACCCTGCCGGGAGAAGCTACCCCCTCCGGGAGACCCTCCATAGCCATGGACGCCTCCCGTATGTACCGTGAGTAGTTTCCCTTGGACCATGGGACCGTGACCAGTAGCTATGTGATCTATATCTCCCCTTTTGTGCTTCCACTTTCGAGTCCTCGTGAGCTGCCTCACATGATCGAGGCATCTATGTAATTTCTGTTGTTTCTATGCTGAGTTTGTTGGTATCTGATGGATTATGAGATTATGTTCAGATTGTGATGAGTAATATATTTGGTTCTTCTCTTTTATATTTTTTTCTTGAGTAAATTCTTGCATGTTCTCCGTTGCGGTATTTGCTTTGGCCAAGTTTTTTATTTGCAACTCCAAGAGAGAGCGTTATGCTCGATTGTGGGTTCAGCCCCTTGATGTCTAGCTTGAGTGACAGAAACATGAGACTAGGGGATGTGCTGTTGCCACCAGATATAAAACAACGGTGCTTGTACCTGCGGGTGCAAGGATTGTTTACTTTACGCAAAGTTCTTTTAATGGAGTTGTCTATTGCTTTGAGTTTACACTTTGGGTGGGATTCGCAACTTAATACCACCGAGATGTTCTGGATAGATATCTCAAGGTGGATGATTCGTAGTAGATGTAGATGGATTTCGGTCTACTTACCTTGGCGTACTTCCCATTGCTTTTGAGCCCTTCCTTTCTTTGCAGCATAGTTAGCATTGCGGTGCCTTCATAATCCTGTCAATTGCCCAACTATGATTTGTTTACCTCGCTAGCACTTTTATCGTCTTTTGGGAGAGAGACATCACTAGTGAAAATCACGGGACCCCGGTCGATCTTCACATCACTGTTTACATCCTTAGTTTACTTTCAGTCTTTACCTTCAGTTGCCACTATTATTATCTCTTGCGTTGATCCTTTGTAAACAGCAAGGCCGGAGGAATTGACAACTCCTCTGTACTCGTTGGGAGCAAAGTTATTTGTTGCTGTGTGCAGGTCCACGTCAACCGCCTAATTTTTGGCGCTGTTGTCATCTACTTGTATCTCCTGAGTCCTACAGGTTCGATAACCTTGGTATCTTCACCGAGGGAAACTTGCTGCTGCACTGCATCTCAAACCTTCCACTTGGGTAACCAAAGAGGGGCGACAAGCCATCAGTCACCGAAATGTTATCAACAATGGTAACAGGTTGTACGGACAAAGTAGTACACCGAAGTGTTTACATCAGCAGGGAATTATCACTGCTCAGACGAGTTACCTCAGAAGAAGGATTAAACAGACCAATGGAAGGGAAAATGTAATGATACACAAGTATCAGGTGTATATCTTTCCCAAGGGAAAGCAGACCAAGATATACATGACCAAGTTTGTATTGACAGGGAGTCAAAGGGGGTTGTCAATGATGACACAAATCATCGAGGGGAAAGAATGGTATTTCCCCAATGAATTAAATTGAAACTTTGAAGAAGGCAAAATGTTGATGATGACCACGACACTTTATGTCGAGAGGTTTCAAGAGAATGCAATCGAATAGCAACATCACCAAACAAAAGGGGTGGTGGAACAAAAGGTAAGCGGTGTTCTCGGTTGATGACAACCCAGAACCATGAAATGGCTATGACAGGGATAGGCATTGTTTCATCACAATTCATAAGAGGCAGTGCAAAGGCATGATATCCTCGAGATACTAGGGGTAATACTCGAAGGTATAATGGTGGATCATAGGTGTAGAAGAATTGATACCAAGGGTATAATTATATTTACGAGAAGCTTTCATGATAAGTTCTACATAGTATCCATGGGCATGAACACAAGGTTCAGGGTCGACTCCCACTTCTTTAATGCATAGACTTTCATTCACTTCTCGTTGTTGATGAATTTGTAGCGTTCAAAAATTTATCTGACATAACACTAGTAGAGTAAGACCCGTAGAACTTCATGGGTTCGCACGGATGGATGAAGCATAGATACAACCCATAGGGACGTTTTACGAATCTATACGACAAACAATAGGAACAAGAGATAAAAGTTTGAAAGCAGAAGACTGATGACACGGACCACATGATACCGTTCGCCAAAGGCATTTCGTATCAGGGGAAGCTCGTCACTGATGTAGGACACAAGGGGACGATAATTAGTAATCCACCAAAAAGGTCAGGCGGCGTACAGAGAGTCTGGTGCGAGTATCGATACTCAACCATAAAAGAAAGATTGCCAAAGCATTGGCGATAGAAGCATCGGAATAATTCGATGCTTAAGGGCAAAGGAATTATGACTTCCGTATCGGTGTACCAGACTCAGATACATCGATCAAACAAGAATAAGTTGAATACAAGCTTGATGGTTAATAAATTAAGGTTTGATTTATTGAGAACCAGCTCATGTCCGGAATGACGTCTGAGCCAGAAGAATGGATTCATAGGGATCAACTGATGATTGCGTGCACTAGCACACACGACGATTCAAAAGATCAGAATGGCAATGGCAAGGGAGGTCAACAAAGACTACAAGACGAACGGGATTAATCATAGTGCAAGCAGGTAAGAAGAATCTCCAAGGCAGTAGGATGTCGAGGATTGGCGCGAGATCGGATAGTATTTCAATGTATTTTGGGAATCATAGGAACCACTGGGGATGAACGGATCCTCGATAAATGTGAGGAATTATCCGCAGGGTGAAAAGAAGTTGCACGACAATGGGCTCAACGGATTCCTGAAACAACGGAAAGTATTTCGATGCATCTTGTGAACACAAGAGCAACTGGGATTGAATGGATGAACGGAAGGTGTATGTGGTTATACATACGGACTTATCAGTGGCAGGGAATTGTAAAGGTGATCGGCACATATGATCTCGGGAATTTTATCGGAGAGTAATCTTCGGCATCTTCTGGTGAATCCAATGATCATCTGCAATGAGGGGCACTCCGGAAGGAAAGTAGTCACGAGAACCTAATGTCAGAGTTAGCAAAATCTTTAACCCGAAAGAGAAGAGAGATCAGAGTCCTAGAGTAAGGGTACGGAGAAAAAGATCCTAATACCACCCAGTTTGCGACGTGGGCCGATAAGCCACACGACACTGTTAGTAAAGTAGTTTTGCAAAGACTAGATCGACTTCGACCAAGGAGTTGGAAGGGGGTGTCCTACAGGCAGTCGGCTCTGATACCAACTTGTCACACCCCCAAAATCAGACCGTGTACAGTAATAATACACGCAAGGTACACGATCGAGATTAGGGACTCACGATGAGATATCACAACACAACTCTACAAATAAAATAATACAAGTTGTTTAGTACAAGCCAGGGGCCACGAGGGCTCGAATACAATAGCTCGAGAGCACAAAGTTAGCGGAAGCAATAGTATCTGAGTATAGACAGAAGGTACACATGATCTGCCTTAAGAAGGCTAGCACAAATAACAACAGATCGAAAAGGCGAGGCCTCCTGCCTGGGAACCTCCAAACTACTCCTGGTCAACGGGGAACTCAACGTTGTAGAAGGCATCGGGGATCTTCATGTTGCGGTGGTCGACATCGAGGATCTCCTGCTCCTGGACTCCAACGTCGACTGCAGCGACCGATCAGGCAAAACAAAAAGGGGAAATAAAGCAAGGGTGAGTATCTAGCATACCCGCGAGTCTTACGTCCGCTACTAAGCAATTATGCATTGTATCAAAAGGAAGGGGAGGCTATATATAGTGGACTGGAAGATAGAAATCAGAATAAGGGTAAGAAGCTAGGCCTATCGAAGACTAGCATCTTTTGACGTGTCTTGCAGCATGAGAAGAGAAACAACCAACAGTTCAATAACATGAATGTAATAACAATGCAGCAGAAGTTGCTGCAGCATTGTATAATAGTAAGTTGTAATAATTAATAATAATAATGCCTCCGAGTTCCCTTCCTCGACTCCCTGCGAGGAAGAAAACCCGGAACCATTCAGTTTAATAGTAGTAGTTTGTAGTGGTAAGATCCACCTTCAGCACAAAGCGTCTTGTTACCGTGGACACGGCTATTCAAATAGATTAATCTTCCATGCAGGGGTGCACTGGCGTGAATCTACGACGCTCGGATCTCCAGGGTGGCGTACACCTTGTTAGGGAACACCCCACCGAAGCTATCCGACACAAAGTAGCCCATCCTTCGGCAATCAACAGAGAGGTCATCCGCCGGACTATATCCTATGTACGCCGGGCTTTGGACCCTAACCCGAACGTACTCCTGCACGGTGCGTGACTGGCCGGTGAAGCAAAATCAAAGCAAATACAAATACACCGCTCCAGCAAGAGAAGACAACACCACTTCCCGGCAATCATCCCGCGATACTGCTGACGTCTGAAGACCCTCGAACGAGACTACGATGCAGGGGATCCCACACTCCTTATCCCACGTGTAGGTAGTGCGTACAAGCCAAAAGGCTACTCAAGACATCCGCCGAACCATTTAGCATTTTAATTAACCTACGTGACAACCGTTATCGTTACCTCGACTTAACTGACCCGCGGACAACGACAGCAGTCAGGACCACCAGTACATCGGTGCCTGCCCTGTCGTCCCACCAAGTCTCTGCGGTTACCAACAAGGTGAACCGTCTCCTTACCTTATCTCGCGTGTGCTCTTGGTAGAGCTCGACTTTCGTGGTTTGGTAACTCTCGCGAGATACGAGCAGGGGCCAAGCACGCCAGTAACGTCGGTCGTACCCTCCCTGTCGTTCCCGACGCAATACCGCTCGCGGGCAGCGTTGGGTCGCCCGACTTCTTACCTTAAGGACAACCTTTGCTCAGGCACCTAGAGCGTCTATGCAGAGTCAGCATCAAGTGTAGTACGAGGATTACTCCTTGATAGCTTCACTTGATGTGGATCGGCAGAGCCGAGCTAGGGGGCCTTAGGCGGTGTCTGCATTGTACCGTACCTGTTATAGTTAACATATCATATCCGCGTTCACTCCCAGAGCAATCACGTCCCGCTATCTAATCTTAGCTAACAATGCGCAGGGCTCACTACTGAATAATGCATAATTATAATGGGCAGCATGGGATAAAGGAAGGTACATCAAGGGGCGACAAAATCAGGCTATGCAATTGAATAGGATTGTAACGTAGCAGCAGCAGTAACCATGCCTAGTGCAAGAAAGTACGGAAAAGATAGGTGATATCTAGGGAAGAGAATGGCTCTGCTTGCCTAGTAGCTCGACGGTAGGGGTAGGGTCGTCGACGAAGTAGTCGTACCCGGCAGAAGTGTAGTTGGCGGTAGAAGCGGGGTCTACCGGAGAACAAAGGGGGGAAGAAAAAGTAAATACAAAGCAATCATAGCAAACAGATGAATGGCATGACGTATGCAATGTTAACGGTGTTCTAACGCAGTGCAATGCACGTTGCACGGAGCAGGAGTCCATTTGGGGATGAACTGCCAGCTCCGGGTGATTACCGGACAGGGTGTCCAGAGGGGTAAGGGTTCATGCCGGAGGTGTTTTGGACATCCGACAAACGTGTGGAGTGTGTAACCATGCTAGTTGAAACAATCCGAACAACTTTCGTGTTCAGAATAAATTCATCCGGGTACTTTGACAGTACCGGACAAATCATCGGAAAGACGGTCCGGAGGGGGGCGGTTCGATGTTCGGTGCGTTAGAGGGGTGTGGTTGGTATACAGATAGCGTATCTGTATTCGTTATATTTTTCTGATCTATTTTCATGTATAAAGTTTTTGAATCTGACTTACGGTTTAAAAGATATTCAAATTCAAAGTTCAAATCAATTTCTGGATTTTCTTTATTAATGAAATGCAACATTATCCACAGAGGGTTGACTGGTCAAACCAGACCAGTGGGTCCCACTGGTCAGCCTCACAAGTAATACAACCATTTTAATAATTTAATTAACAGTGGGGTCCCACATGTCATACACTGGACTTAATACTAATTCATTTTAATTAACAACTCACACGTGGAGTCCAGGTGTAAGCCACTCAGTGCTAAATATCTCAGTTTTAATTTATTTAAAAGGCCTAGGGCCCCCACCTGTCATAGGCACGGGTTTTAATTAATTAGTCTAATTAATCTGAAGGGTTATTTAGGGGCTGGGCCCACTGTCATCCACACATATAATTAACATGGGTTACTTCAAAGCAGTTTTCATTAGCAACTAAGCTAATTTGTGCTGACACGCGGGGCCACAAGTCAGTGGGTCAACCCACTGGCTTAAGAGAGCCCATGCCTACGCCGGCGATGAACGACGGCGAGGCTCGCCGGCGAGGGAGTCGTGGCGCAAGGGGCACGCGACTGCGCGGCGAGCCAGGTCTGGCACGGGAGCATCCCAGGCGCGCACGGGGCGGGAGGAACGTGGCCGAGGGGAACACGTCGACGGACCGAGCCACGACGGCGACATGGGGAATAGCGCTCCGACGTCCAATTCGTGTGTGAGGCGACTCGTTCGAATGAGCGAGCGAGCGTGCAACGTAGGGGGCAACAGGCGCGAGCTGGGGGCGGCCGGAGCGGCATAGCTGCAATGGCCCGCGCGGTGGCCGGAGTACGGCGAGCACGGCGCGATGACTACGACGTCCTACAGTGAGCGAACTAAGAGGGGAAAGGGGGAATCGACGTAGTGGCTCACAGTGAGCGCGGTGGAGGGCTTGGTGTGGCCGGAGAGGGCTCCATGGCGGCGAATTCGACAGGGGCATCCGGCGGCCCGTGGTGGAAGACGATGACGATTGCGAGGGCTAGGGCCCGAGATGGCCGCCACGGCGACGGCCGCTGCCGTGGCCGGCGTGGATGGCATCCACGACGCGCCATGAACAGGGAAGAGGAGGGAGAGAGCTCGGGTGGGCTCGGCCCAGTGGGGGGAGGGGGGAAGGGGAGTGGGTCGGGTGGTGGTGGGCTTCGCCTAGTGCGGTAGATAGGGTTCTTACCATTTTTTCTTTTATTTTTCTTTTCTGTTCTTTCTGTTTGCATTTTATTTTTCAACTTATGCAATTTTGTAAAATGGTAGAATAGCTCCAAAATTAGTGTTTCACTTTATACTAGTGCCACAAAAAGTTTGGTGGCATTATAAAATCATTTGCATTATTGTTTTATCTAAAAGGAATTAAATGCCACTGTTTTGCTATTGTTTTTATCTATTTACAGTATTAAAGTATTTTAATAAATCCCCAATTCAATTTTAATGAGGCCTACTGATTATTAAGCATTTAACAAAATAGGTTTCAACATTTTTAGAGAAACTTTATTTTATCACTTTGTTTTTATTATCAAGAAAAAATGAATTTTGGATTTTGATTTGAACCATGATGATCAAGGCATAGTTGGCACATTGGTTTTAATATCAACCCTCGTGATTATGGATATGATCAAATGCAAAGTGGATCAAGGCATGGTTAGCAACAGTAATGATCATTATCAACAGTGATTACTGTTCCATGACAGTGAGGGTGTTACAGGGCCCAGCGGTTAGTGGGACGACCCGTGGCTAAGCACACACGCGTGCACGCCGGCGAGGCAGTGGCGCCGGCGGTGAGCTTGTGCTCGCCCCGGGCCACGTTAGGAGGCTTGGGTGGGCGCATTCGATCGGGCGCAGAGCCGCGCGCCGAATGGTGGCGACCCCGTGACATGTGGAGGCCGGAGGCGACCCTGGCGACGACCGTAGGCGGCAGCGCGGTCGGGACAGAAGGGGATCCTCGCTCCCTTGCGTTCTCCCGAGCGGGAAGTAGTTGGGCCTGATCTATGACACACAAGGTGGAGGGCAATGCCACTGGTGAGCGCTACAGGGGTCCGGGGGCACGGCAATGGCCACCACGACGGCGGACGGAGCACACGTAAGGGGGGCCGTCGACTGGGACTTGGAGGACGGCCATGAGCGGTTGGCGGTGGTCGGGGATCTCACCAGTGAGGCGTAGGGGCTGGCAGCGAGCCCGAGGAGGGCGTGAGGCGGCCGGAATCCAAGAATGTCGTCGGCGGCTGGAGGTAGTAGACGACGACGATTCCGGGCGCTGCGGTGGCTCCGGGCTCCTCCGCTTCTGCTGGACTACGAAGACGACCATGGCGGAGCGGCTGGACACCTTGGTTTGTCCTGGGATGGCCGGTGGCCGCGGTTGGTCACGGCCGGCGGCGACGCCTTCGCACGGGCAAGCTCGGAGAGGGAAATGGGGGCGCCAGGGGAGAAAAGGGAGGGGGCTAGGGTTTCCACGGGGACGGGGGTGCACGAGGGACTTATCCCCGCCGGTGACGACGCAATGGACGCCACGGCGATGGCGATGGACGTGGAGCCGCGGGATGGTCTCCACGCCATGCCCCTGCGTGCCCTCCATACAGAGGAGGAAGAAAAGCCCCTAGATGGGTCGGGCCCTTTTTCTGTAGCAATAGGCCTCCAGCGCACGGCAGGTTTAGGCCTTTTTCAAATTTCTCTTTTGTTTCCTTTAACCAGCAGCATAATCCTTCTGTTATAATTTTTTATTTGCTTATCCAATGATTTGTGCTAGGTGTAAAACTTGTTGGTTTAATGGTATTACACTTTATGGAAGTGCCACAAAAAGTTTGGTCATTATTAAAAATCTTTTACTATTTGTTTTTGGACTCAACTTATAAAAGGGGGCTTTTAGCTGATGTTTATAAATTGTTTGATTTATGTAATATCTTAATAAATTCCCATAGTTGTTCTAGCATGGTCCACTGATTTTTAGGGATTTTACAAAAGTGGTTTCACAATTTTTGGACAATGTTTTATTTCCACTTAAATTTTTGGCAAATCAATTTGGTTGAAAAAGATAAGCCATGATCAAAGGTGATTAGTGACTTGCTAATCACAGAGATTTATCATTAACAAAAGTTTTACTGTTGTCTGACACTGAGGGTGTTACAGGTCAAAAGGTTTCAATTCAAATATATCATACATTCTTTTGGGCATAACGGAGGTACTAGCTCCAACATCACATAAAGCATAGCAAGAGAAGTTATTCAACTTAATTTTAATCATAGGATCCCAACCATCTTCTAGCTTTCTAGGTATGGAGGCTTCTACCCTAAGCTTCTCCTCCCTAGCTTTAATGAGAGCATTAGTGATATGCTCCGTGAAGGCAAGATTAAGTGTGCTAGTGTGGGGATCTCTGGACATCTTGTGAAGGAAACGAATAACTTCAGAAAGGGTGCAATTATCAAAATCAAGATCACTACTATCAAGTAAAGTGGTAGTGGTGTCCTTTAGGCTCACTTGTTTGGTAGCTTCTATTGTCATAGGAGTTTCTTCTTGTACGGTTGAGGTCATAGCAACACCATTAATAGGTCCTATGGGACTAGGGGTGCATTGGGTGCTAAGAGTTTGGATATCCTCAACAACTTGGATAGTAGCAACGGTATGGTGTGTAGGAAGGCTCTTAATTCTATCTTCTTCCTCCTTTATAGTCGAAACCACTTCAGGTTTAGCTGCCATTTGGTTTATCAAAGTAGCCTGTGTGTGAGACATATTGGAAACTTGGGTTTCCGTGGTGGTGAGCCTAGTCTAAAGGTTAGAAATCTCAATGTTCAGACTCTCTAGTTGTCTACCAATGTCTTGCAAGATAGAAGTATGCTCATCTAATTGTCTAGAGAAGGTCCTATTTTGTTCATATTGGGTGTGCATGTAGTTCTTAGTGGCCTTATCTATTTCCAAAAGTTTCTCATAACTAGGCATGTCTCTATCTCTAGGGGTAGAGTTTCTGGTGCTAGGATAAGTGTTGTTGTTTCCATAGTTGTTGGAGGGGAACGGTCTAGGATTTCTACCAAAATTACTCCTATAAGCATTGTTATTGAAGTTGTTTCTAGAGATAAAGTTCACATCTACTTGATCTTGAGCAATCAAAGAATTTAAAGGAACATCATGAGGATCAATAGGAGATTTCTTGGTAAGTAGAGACATAATCAAGTCAACTTTTTCATTTAGGGAGGAGATCTCCTCGATAGAGTTTACTTTCCTACCTGTTGGAGCTCTTTCGGTGTGCCATTGGGAATAGTTGTTCATCATCTCATCGAGTAGTTTTGTGGCAGCACCAAGCGTTGTTGACATAAAGGTTCCTCCCGCGGCCGAATCTAGCAAGTTCCGCGAGGTAAAGTTCAAGACGGCATAAAAAGTTTGGATAACCATCCAAGTAGTCAAACCATGCGTAGGGCAATTCTTAACAAGAGATTTCATGCGCTCCCAAGCTTGGGCAACGTGCTCATTATCCAATTTCTTAAAATTCATAATATTACTCCTCAATTGGATAATCTTAGCTGGGGGGTAGTACTTCCCAATAAAAGCATCCTTGCACTTATCCCAAGAATCTATGCTATTTTCTAGGCAAGGATTGAAACCAGATTTTAGCTCCTCCTCTCAAGGAGAAAGGAAAAAGCTTAAGCTTAACGATATCCCCATCTACTTATTTGTACTTTTGCACATCACAGAGCTCAACAAAATTATTTAAGTGCAAAGCAGCAGCATCTCCAGCACCGGAGAACTGATCTTTCATAACAAGGTTCAGCAAAGCAGGTTTAATCTCATAAGAAGGTGCTGAAGTGGCAGGTGGAGCAATAGGAGTGCAGATAAAGTCACTATTGTTATGACTAGTGAAGTCACACAACTTGGTGTTCTCGGAGGAACCCATAACAGCAGCAAGCAAGGTAACTATTTTTTTTATTTTTGATAAAGGACACTAAAGAAAAATCTGAAAGGTAAACTAACAAGACTAAAAAGCAAAGATAAAAGATAGTGCGCAACTCCCCTATATTGAAGAGTGGAGTCCCCGGCAACGGCGCTAGAAATTAGCTTTGATGGCTTCTCGCCCCTCGTTGGTTACCCAAAGTGGAAGGTTGAGATGTAGACAACAACAAATTTCCCTCGGTGAAGATACCAAGGTTTGTCTCCAGTAGAACTCCGACAACGACAGGAAGGTGACAACGGCGCCAGCAATTAGGCGGTTGACGTGGACCTGCACACACAACAGATAACTTTGCTCCCAACGAGTTCAGAGAGGTTGTCAATCCCTCCGGCCTTTTTGTTTACAAAGGATCAAACGCACGGGATAATAATGAGAGCGATAGCAACAGAAAAGGAAATAAAGCAGAAAATAAATAGTGGGTGTAAACAGTGTTGGAAATATGGACCAGGGTCCCATGATGTTCACTAGTGATGTCTCTCTTGTTGGGGTTCGCAGCAGAAAACACAAATTTTTCCTAACTGGCGTTCCCTTAACCCAAGATCTAGCTAGCCGTATTACCGTAACAGATAGTAGTGCGGAAATAACATACCTCGGGGTGTAGTCCGTTGCGCCGGAAACGTTCCCGCAAACGTGGTTGATGTAGCCGATCAAGTTTCACAGCCCCCTGGCTGTGTTGAGCACCCGGATGGGTGTAGTGCCACACGTGCAGCACCTCGTAGTACTCGCACACGTACGAGACTCGATGACGACCTCCGTTCTCCGATCCAGCGGAGGGGGCGGAAGCAGACCTCCGGACGGAGCTTCGGCAGCACGACGGCCTCCGATTCTAGCAGAGAGGTCTCAATTCCACTACAGGCTCACACTAGGGAGCCCACCGTGGAAGAGACCAGAGAGGGGAGGAGACCGGAGAAAACCGATCTCAATTCGGAGTTATATTTATTTTCTCACGAATTTCTGTGTATTAATTATGTGCACCCTGCCTGTCTTTATATAGGCTGGGGAAGGGAGTCAACCCACCTCCCCTAGCAATGTGGGACTAAACCCTTTGCTAGGGGGTGGCCGGCCAAGGGGGGAGAGGGGGCGCACCCCTCATGGGCCCTAGGGCCCATGGCGCCTCCCCCCCCTTTTTCTTTTCTTTTTCTTTTCCCTTTAATTCCTTAATGGGCCTTTTTCTCCACTAAGGCCCATAGCACATATTAATTAGAAATAAAATGATTTTAATTATTAATTCAATTAATTAATAACTAAAACATATTATTCCATCTCCCGGTGCTCCGGAAACACTTCCGGCTCACTCTGAACTTGTTTCGGTTCAATACGGTACTCCTCCGATATTGTCTCCCTTATTCTCTGGTTGCTCCGATGGTTCCGAAAAGGTCTCCGATTTCATCGAGCCCTTAAGTGTGTTACCCTACGGTCCGAGAACACTCCAGTCATGACCGAGCAGAGGCAACAGTCAATGATCATCAGCGGGACCTGGATGCCCATAATGACCCCTGTGCATTCCGGATATCAACACCGATTGGACCTTACGCCGTATAGCATTCCCTTTGTCAGCGATACTGGATTGTTCCTGCGCAGCTTCATGGATTGTTCCTGCGCAGCTTCATGGATGGAATCTCACCGAGTGGGCCCTGAGTATCTATCCATTATATGGATTGACAAATCCCGCTCTTGTAAACAATACTCCTCAACGTATCTCCACGGAATACCTAAGATACAACCGTTATGACCCGCATATTTCAGTCAGGTGGTGGGATGTAAGTCAAAGCATCCGGGAAGACAGTGATTATGCACGTACTCACGGTCAAAGGAACGGTCTACCACGTTCTGTAATTACAACACTGAACCTTCATAAGATTTGATCATGTTGTAATGCTTTCTTTGGGTAGTGTTCATCACGTCACTTAACCCGTGAGGTGACCTCATAGTCAAGAGACTTAATTGTCCATGATCGCGAAACCACGACCATCATGTTGACCATGAACTAGTTATCTATGCAGAGGCTAACTAGGAACTCTGGGGTTTCTATACCACACATGCATCATTGTTTCACTGATGCAGTTCTAGCATGGTATGAAACTGGTTATGAACTTGCTTAGATATATTGGAATAATCATATATTATTTGCCTCTAGAGCATATATCCAACAGTCTCCCACTTGCACTAGAGTGCTAATAATCTAGCCGCATTTTCCCGATCATAAACATCTTATCACATAAGTTTTCATTGATCATGCACGCTCATGGAAGAGGGTTCGTCAACGAACTGCACCAATTCAGATTCGTATGTTTCCTTTGCAACTGGTCCAGGTCAAAAGCTCTTTTGACATACCACTCATTATCATATAATGGTTGGATATAAGTTTCGCGGGAGAGTGAGACTATTATTTCACAGTATCCTTCAATGATCTCTTGGTTCGGTCTTTAGAAGACTCATCCTTTAGTCATATATACTGGGAAATACACTCAGCCAGAAGTCCAATACTTCTAACGCTAAACTTTTATCCATACGTCTACTTTCTTAAGTAGTATTATGTTTGTAGTACCGTGAATTTTGCTCACATTCCTTTCATGTCTTTGGTGATGTCTCTAATTCCATATAGACCCATAATATGGCTTGCAATTGTAATCTTGCATTACATTCAAGTCTATTATCCTTTCTATATTTTAGAGAATAGTCCTTAGTATGCCTCTCTATACTGAATGCATGGACTTTATTCAGATTCTGCGTTTTACTCCTAAAGCACATCGAAATCTGTTCTTCTACCAAGAACTTTTGAGTCATTCTGTTTGTTGGATTCACAATGCATGTTATATGGTAGAATCATATGTCAAGAACATATGAGATCACATGTCCAGTACATGGTGCATCTCTATTCTTCCATCAAGACATTGCCTGTGATATTTGGATTTCATCCATTATATAATTTCTATCCACAAGAACCTGTTTCTTGTCTAGAAGATTATTCCAACCTTCACTTCGTTTCATTATCCGTATCTTAATCTACTCATATAGATTTCAACGTGTAATGTGTTGGTATTTCATATAAAAGAAGATTCTTGCAATCTTGTATTTTCTTTGCCTTATGCTCTATATATATCATAATGCACATATGTATATGAGACGATTCTCTATATACACAATCAATGCATATCCATATATATACATATGAGATCATTCTTCACACATATCAATGCATATATGTTTGAGACAATGATCCTGCTCCCACTCAAATATATCCATCTTATACTCATATATTTGTGGTTCAGCTTTCATCAAGTCATTTTATTGTTCACTATGTCTCACATAATGACAATGCTTCCAAAGCTCCCACTCAGAAAATGCCCTCTGCATTCCAAGTTTCAGGGAAGTCTTCAAAGCTCCCACTCAGTTTCATGAAACTGCAGGCCCACTCAATATTTTGGTCATCACAAAATCACTTGATCAAATCAAGGTTGAGGGTTCCTGTCTTGAGGTACTATAGTCCATCCTTTTAACGAAGTAACCTTCGTCATGCCCATTACAGTTCTCTTTCAAATCCAAATTTGACTGAGATGCAATTTCAGGCTATGGTCCATCGTAGTGTAAATGAAATATTTTATTGATTAAAGCATTCCTACGTTTCCGTAGTCAATCACCATTGAACTTTGGTCATAACCAAATAATGCCTTATGTCCATTACATTATTCTCAATAACTCTCCAGTTTGTCGAGAATATGAAATAACCGATTTATTTCACGGGACGTGAGTCATCCTTAATGTAACTCAATATTATTTCATTTCTCCTCGTGTTCTAGGCTACCATCATTCCTTTGTGTCTTCAAGCAATATTATTCCCTATTGTTTTATTAAGAAGACTCATGATTATTGTTCTGTACAGAACGTATTCATGACAACCTTCTAATTTCAACAATGGCTTCAACTCATATACCAAGATCAATCATCTTTGGCATATCCTTCCTTATGCAGTGTCATTACAGCGGAACATGCTTCCGTTGCAATACTCTGATATTCTGAAGGCAAGGTCCAATACCCCGGTCAAAGTTTTCATTATCTCCCATTGGATCTGTGTCAAGATACTTTTCTCGTATTACCAATTAAGCAACACAAATTTTGCTATTCGGGGAGAATATGTAATTTCAATTGCTCGTAGTTTTATTACAAAGAAATTCTTTCTTTTAAGAAACCTTATAACACCATCAGTTATGGAGCTATCATGTCTCGTTAAAACCAGGATGGTTTCCTATTCATGAAGTGGGTGTTTTAACTTAATGAATTAACAACTTATTCAACAATAACTATAGTGCTAGGGGAAAGAACGTTTAGACCATACTACGGTTTAGTATGACTACGAATGGTTTAAGTAGTCTAGCACTTTCAACTTCCATCGTAGTTTGTGGTACAACTTCCACAAGTCTCCCATTATGTCAATATCAATACTTTTCACTCCGGATCGTAGCGTAGTGATATGTACCCTTGTATTCTCACTTCTTACTGTGATTCCCGAATCTCAGTTTTATGATCTCAATTGAATACAACTTTCAATTAATCATATGAAGTCTTTAATGATAACTCACATGCCCATTCTACATCATTTATGTATAATGATTGGCACAAGTTCTACTTGCTAGAACCTTGTCATGATCATATTTATTGCAGAGGTTCATAGATCGTGTATCTAATCCATCTCATGCAATCAAGTTATGATTCTTCATTCGATAATGAACTCACAAGTTAATAGATCATACATTTAATGAATTCATCAGTTATGAAGTCACCTCATGCAATCAGATCTTTGACTTGTTATAATCAAGACAACTTTATCATTAAACATTGAATGTTTCTTGACAATAATAGTAGTATTATAAATGCTTTCTATCATATCATAAATCAAGACGTAATCAAAGTATAAGCACACTTTTATTCATAGAGATGGAACAACTGACTTGTCTCATTACATGAATAACTTTGTCTCGCGAGATGCAAGACACACAACTAAGTGTTCATACTATAATGATTACATAAGATTTATCTAATACTCTAAGTATCTCCTATGATAGATGTCTCGGTGGAATCCATGCTGGTCATCAACTGACTTGATATCCATCAATCCTCGATTTCACCTCTTCCCGTCCATGCAACAGCAGGTCCTGTTTTCATAAAACAGAATAAGTATCAAATACTCATTTACTGCATCTGTTGTATAAGGGAGTAAACATTTATAAAGTATATCAAGTATATACCTTCTCCATCGATGACTTCTGCATCCTCGAAAGGAGCAATGTCCGTGGTCAAGAGATCAGTCGTGAAGTTCTGGAGACTCATATTAGCTCCTCTTCCGACATAGCTATGAACATAATCACCATAACTCGGAGGGAGTGAGTGCAATAACGTATTTATTGCAAACTCTTCCGTGGTGCTTTCGTTCATTGTCCAATATTCATAGTCCTCCACTAGGGTCAGGTACATCTCATGCATCCTGTCTAAGTGATCATCAAGGCTTGTGCGTTCTTCCATCTTTGTAGATAGAAACTTGCTTTCTAACTCAAATCTGGAAATTCTGAACTCACGTACGAACATTGTCTTTAGCGTGTCCATCAAGTCATATGGGCCAGTGTCCTGCAACTGTATGCCCAACTTCTCTGACATGCTGAAGAACATGACATTCCTGACTACGGAGCATTTCTGTCGGCGAGCATAATGATCAAGTATCTCTTGATCGCCAACATCATCGTCCGGATGTTCTTCCACATGCATTTCTATTGTAAACAAGATGTCTGCTCTCTTGAGCGACGTCCTAAGGCGTGAATACCAACTAATGAAGTTTGACCCATTTTCTTTAAGTCTTTCACCATGTAAGAAGGAAACCATTTCAAGGTACTGGGTATTATCCATTTTTCTACAAACATAATTGCAAGGAACACAATTAAGACTAGTTCACAACAAATGAGTTCATATAATCATATGAGCTCGCACCAAAGCATTTCATCCCTAGGAAGTTTTAGTGATTACATGATCCAGATTCACTGCCCGACCTCGAATATCACACGGCCGACGGGTCAGTTTCAAAGGTAGACAACAACTTGTGCGATCACATTATCTTATATATACTGTGACTCATGCTCGATCTTTCGATCTCTAGTATTCCGAGGCCATATCTGCATATGCTAGGCTCGCCAAATTAACCTCCATGTTATATGCTGCTCAGCAAGGCCATATTTTCATATGCCAGGCTTGCCGAACCCAACCTCATGCGAACTCCATTGAATATGTAGGACAACTCCGGTATGTACGGAGCATCAAGCCATATGGGAGAACCTTCCAGGTGGTGCACACTTCGGTAGAATACTTGTGTTTGGCTTTGTTAAGGGATCATCTTATCACATGCTACCGTCGTGTATCTTATACTAGCAAGTTTTAAGATGTCTGGGCTATGGCAACACTAAGTCTACAGTGTCTCCATTTTAGTTTGTTTTATGATGACGATTACTACTTATTAGTAACACATAGAAAAAGCTATCACTACATCACAAACAAACAAACGATAGCCCCCACTTTGCAATACAAGGTTTAGACGATCTAGTTGTATATTGCAAGTTTTACGTGGCTGCTAGGGCTTTCATAGTTAAACAAGTTTTAACCTACGAGTCAACCACAACGTCAATCATACGATTGTCTCTATTACACCCCGCACGGGGCCCTCCGTTGCAAATGCCACATCCGCTAAAGTAGAGAGACGGACACCCCCCTAGCCACTTTATACGGTACAAGCCGCATGTCAAGCGTGGAACCAGTCTCGCGTAAGAGTACGCGTAAAGTCGGTCGGGGGCCGCTTCATCAAACAATGCCGCAGATGTGAACAAGTACACGTGAGAGGGTAACAATCATACAATCAACGCCCACATCCCCGATGTGTTCTATCCGTACAGTAATACTAAGCATAGACCTAGCTCATGATACCACTGTTGGGGTTCGCAGCAGAAAACACAAATTTTTCCTAACTGGCGTTCCCTTAACCCAAGATCTAGCTAGCCGTATTACCGTAACAGATAGTAGTGCGGAAATAACATACCTCGGGGTGTAGTCCGTTGCGCGGGAAACGTTCCCGCAAACGTGGTTGATGTAGCCGATCAAGTTTCACAGCCCCCTGGCTGTGTTGAGCACCCGGATGGGTGTAGTGCCACACGTGCAGCACCTCGTAGTACTCGCACACGTACGAGACTCGATGACGACCTCCGTTCTCCGATCCAGCGGAGGGGGCGGAAGCAGACCTCCGGACGGAGCTTCGGCAGCACGACGGCCTCCGATTCTAGTAGAGAGGTCTCAATTCCACTACAGGCTCACACTAGGGAGCCCACCGTGGAAGAGACCAGAGAGGGGAGGAGACCGGAGAAAACCGATCTCAATTCGGAGTTATATTTATTTTCTCACGAATTTCTGTGTATTAATTATGTGCACCCTGCCTGTCTTTATATAGGCTGGGGAAGGGAGTCAACCCACCTCCCCTAGCAATGTGGGACTAAACCCTTTGCTAGGGGGTGGCCGGCCAAGGGGGGAGAGGGGGCGCACCCCTCATGGGCCCTAGGGCCCATGGCGCCTCCCCGCCCCCCTTTTTCTTTTCTTTTTCTTTTCCCTTTAATTCCTTAATGGGCCTTTTTCTCCACTAAGGCCCATAGCACATATTAATTAGAAATAAAATGATTTTAATTATTAATTCAATTAATTAATAACTAAAACATATTATTCCATCTCCCGGTGCTCCGGAAACACTTCCGGCTCACTCCGAACTTGTTTCGGTTCAATACGGTACTCCTCCGATATTGTCTCCCTTATTCTTTGGTTGCTCCGATGGTTCCGAAAAGGTCTCCGATTTCATCGAGCCCTTAAGTGTGTTACCCTACGGTCCGAGAACACTCCAGTCATGACCGAGCAGAGGCAACAGTCAATGATCATCAGCGGGACCTGGATGCCCATAATGACCCCTGTGCATTCCGGATATCAACACCGATTGGACCTTACGCCGTATAGCATTCCCTTTGTCAGCGATACTGGATTGTTCCGAGATTCGATCAATGACATCCTATGTCTGGTTCAACCTCGTTCCGAACTAATCCTCATTCACTCGTTCCCGTGATATTCATCCCCGTGACCTAGTCACACGCTGCGCAGCTTCATGGATGGAATCTCACCGAGTGGGCCCTGAGTATCTATCCATTATATGGATTGACAAATCCCGCTCTTGTAAACAATACTCCTCAACGTATCTCCACGGAATACCTAAGATACAACCGTTATGACCCGCATATTTCAGTCAGGTGGTGGGATGTAAGTCAAAGCATCCGGGAAGACAGTGATTATGCACGTACTCACGGTCAAAGGAACGGTCTACCACGTTCTGTAATTACAACACTGAACCTTCATAAGATTTGATCATGTTGTAATGCTTTCTTTGGGTAGTGTTCATCACGTCACTTAACCCGTGAGGTGACCTCATAGTCAAGAGACTTAATTGTCCATGATCGCGAAACCACGACCATCATGTTGACCATGAACTAGTTATCTATGCAGAGGCTAACTAGGAACTCTGGGGTTTCTATACCACACATGCATCATTGTTTCACTGATGCAGTTCTAGCATGGTATGAAACTGGTTATGAACTTGCTTAGATATATTGGAATAATCATATATTATTTGCCTCTAGAGCATATATCCAACAGTCTCCCACTTGCACTAGAGTGCTAATAATCTAGCCGCATTTTCCCGATCATAAACATCTTATCACATAAGTTTTCATTGATCATGCACGCTCATGGAAGAGGGTTCGTCAACGAACTGCACCAATTCAGATTCGTATGTTTCCTTTGCAACTGGTCCAGGTCAAAAGCTCTTTTGACATACCACTCATTATCATATAATGGTTGGATATAAGTTTCGCGGGAGAGTGAGACTATTATTTCACAGTATCCTTCAATGATCTCTTGGTTCGGTCTTTAGAAGACTCATCCTTTAGTCATATATACTGGGAAATACACTCAGCCAGAAGTCCAATACTTCTAACGCTAAACTTTTATCCATACGTCTACTTTCTTAAGTAGTATTATGTTTGTAGTACCGTGAATTTTGCTCACATTCCTTTCATGTCTTTGGTGATGTCTCTAATTCCATATAGACCCATAATATGGCTTGCAATTGTAATCTTGCATTACATTCAAGTCTATTATCCTTTCTATATTTTAGAGAATAGTCCTTAGTATGCCTCTCTATACTGAATGCATGGACTTTATTCAGATTCTGCGTTTTACTCCTAAAGCACATCGAAATCTGTTCTTCTACCAAGAACTTTTGAGTCATTCTGTTTGTTGGATTCACAATGCATGTTATATGGTAGAATCATATGTCAAGAACATATGAGATCACATGTCCAGTACATGGTGCATCTCTATTCTTCCATCAAGACATTGCCTGTGATATTTGGATTTCATCCATTATATAATTTCTATCCACAAGAACCTGTTTCTTGTCTAGAAGATTATTCCAACCTTCACTTCGTTTCATTATCCGTATCTTAATCTACTCATATAGATTTCAACGTGTAATGTGTTGGTATTTCATATAAAAGAAGATTCTTGCAATCTTGTATTTTCTTTGCCTTATG
Organism: Bromus sterilis; assembly: GCA_950022295.1. Taxonomy (NCBI): domain Eukaryota; kingdom Viridiplantae; phylum Streptophyta; class Magnoliopsida; order Poales; family Poaceae; genus Bromus; species Bromus sterilis. Next base: position 397,757,007 of record OX465596.1, read on the forward strand.
CTCTATATATATCATAATGCACATATGTATATGAGACGATTCTCTATATACACAATCAATGCATATCCATATATATACATATGAGATCATTCTTCACACATATCAATGCATATATGTTTGAGACAATGATCCTGCTCCCACTCAAATATATCCATCTTATACTCATATATTTGTGGTTCAGCTTTCATCAAGTCATTTTATTGTTCACTATGTCTCACATAATGACAATGCTTCCAAAGCTCCCACTCAGAAAATGCCCTCTGCATTCCAAGTTTCAGGGAAGTCTTCAAAGCTCCCACTCAGTTTCATGAAACTGCAGGCCCACTCAATATTTTGGTCATCACAAAATCACTTGATCAAATCAAGGTTGAGGGTTCCTGTCTTGAGGTACTATAGTCCATCCTTTTAACGAAGTAACCTTCGTCATGCCCATTACAGTTCTCTTTCAAATCCAAATTTGACTGAGATGCAATTTCAGGCTATGGTCCATCGTAGTGTAAATGAAATATTTTATTGATTAAAGCATTCCTACGTTTCCGTAGTCAATCACCATTGAACTTTGGTCATAACCAAATAATGCCTTATGTCCATTACATTATTCTCAATAACTCTCCAGTTTGTCGAGAATATGAAATAACCGATTTATTTCACGGGACGTGAGTCATCCTTAATGTAACTCAATATTATTTCATTTCTCCTCGTGTTCTAGGCTACCATCATTCCTTTGTGTCTTCAAGCAATATTATTCCCTATTGTTTTATTAAGAAGACTCATGATTATTGTTCTGTACAGAACGTATTCATGACAACCTTCTAATTTCAACAATGGCTTCAACTCATATACCAAGATCAATCATCTTTGGCATATCCTTCCTTATGCAGTGTCATTACAGCGGAACATGCTTCCGTTGCAATACTCTGATATTCTGAAGGCAAGGTCCAATACCCCGGTCAAAGTTTTCATTATCTCCCATTGGATCTGTGTCAAGATACTTTTCTCGTATTACCAATTAAGCAACACAAATTTTGCTATTCGGGGAGAATATGTAATTTCAATTGCTCGTAGTTTTATTACAAAGAAATTCTTTCTTTTAAGAAACCTTATAACACCATCAGTTATGGAGCTATCATGTCTCGTTAAAACCAGGATGGTTTCCTATTCATGAAGTGGGTGTTTTAACTTAATGAATTAACAACTTATTCAACAATAACTATAGTGCTAGGGGAAAGAACGTTTAGACCATACTACGGTTTAGTATGACTACGAATGGTTTAAGTAGTCTAGCACTTTCAACTTCCATCGTAGTTTGTGGTACAACTTCCACAAGTCTCCCATTATGTCAATATCAATACTTTTCACTCCGGATCGTAGCGTAGTGATATGTACCCTTGTATTCTCACTTCTTACTGTGATTCCCGAATCTCAGTTTTATGATCTCAATTGAATACAACTTTCAATTAATCATATGAAGTCTTTAATGATAACTCACATGCCCATTCTACATCATTTATGTATAATGATTGGCACAAGTTCTACTTGCTAGAACCTTGTCATGATCATATTTATTGCAGAGGTTCATAGATCGTGTATCTAATCCATCTCATGCAATCAAGTTATGATTCTTCATTCGATAATGAACTCACAAGTTAATAGATCATACATTTAATGAATTCATCAGTTATGAAGTCACCTCATGCAATCAGATCTTTGACTTGTTATAATCAAGACAACTTTATCATTAAACATTGAATGTTTCTTGACAATAATAGTAGTATTATAAATGCTTTCTATCATATCATAAATCAAGACGTAATCAAAGTATAAGCACACTTTTATTCATAGAGATGGAACAACTGACTTGTCTCATTACATGAATAACTTTGTCTCGCGAGATGCAAGACACACAACTAAGTGTTCATACTATAATGATTACATAAGATTTATCTAATACTCTAAGTATCTCCTATGATAGATGTCTCGGTGGAATCCATGCTGGTCATCAACTGACTTGATATCCATCAATCCTCGATTTCACCTCTTCCCGTCCATGCAACAGCAGGTCCTGTTTTCATAAAACAGAATAAGTATCAAATACTCATTTACTGCATCTGTTGTATAAGGGAGTAAACATTTATAAAGTATATCAAGTATATACCTTCTCCATCGATGACTTCTGCATCCTCGAAAGGAGCAATGTCCGTGGTCAAGAGATCAGTCGTGAAGTTCTGGAGACTCATATTAGCTCCTCTTCCGACATAGCTATGAACATAATCACCATAACTCGGAGGGAGTGAGTGCAATAACGTATTTATTGCAAACTCTTCCGTGGTGCTTTCGTTCATTGTCCAATATTCATAGTCCTCCACTAGGGTCAGGTACATCTCATGCATCCTGTCTAAGTGATCATCAAGGCTTGTGCGTTCTTCCATCTTTGTAGATAGAAACTTGCTTTCTAACTCAAATCTGGAAATTCTGAACTCACGTACGAACATTGTCTTTAGCGTGTCCATCAAGTCATATGGGCCAGTGTCCTGCAACTGTATGCCCAACTTCTCTGACATGCTGAAGAACATGACATTCCTGACTACGGAGCATTTCTGTCGGCGAGCATAATGATCAAGTATCTCTTGATCGCCAACATCATCGTCCGGATGTTCTTCCACATGCATTTCTATTGTAAACAAGATGTCTGCTCTCTTGAGCGACGTCCTAAGGCGTGAATACCAACTAATGAAGTTTGACCCATTTTCTTTAAGTCTTTCACCATGTAAGAAGGAAACCATTTCAAGGTACTGGGTATTATCCATTTTTCTACAAACATAATTGCAAGGAACACAATTAAGACTAGTTCACAACAAATGAGTTCATATAATCATATGAGCTCGCACCAAAGCATTTCATCCCTAGGAAGTTTTAGTGATTACATGATCCAGATTCACTGCCCGACCTCGAATATCACACGGCCGACGGGTCAGTTTCAAAGGTAGACAACAACTTGTGCGATCACATTATCTTATATATACTGTGACTCATGCTCGATCTTTCGATCTCTAGTATTCCGAGGCCATATCTGCATATGCTAGGCTCGCCAAATTAACCTCCATGTTATATGCTGCTCAGCAAGGCCATATTTTCATATGCCAGGCTTGCCGAACCCAACCTCATGCGAACTCCATTGAATATGTAGGACAACTCCGGTATGTACGGAGCATCAAGCCATATGGGAGAACCTTCCAGGTGGTGCACACTTCGGTAGAATACTTGTGTTTGGCTTTGTTAAGGGATCATCTTATCACATGCTACCGTCGTGTATCTTATACTAGCAAGTTTTAAGATGTCTGGGCTATGGCAACACTAAGTCTACAGTGTCTCCATTTTAGTTTGTTTTATGATGACGATTACTACTTATTAGTAACACATAGAAAAAGCTATCACTACATCACAAACAAACAAACGATAGCCCCCACTTTGCAATACAAGGTTTAGACGATCTAGTTGTATATTGCAAGTTTTACGTGGCTGCTAGGGCTTTCATAGTTAAACAAGCTTTAACCTACGAGTCAACCACAACGTCAATCATACGATTGTCTCTATTACACCCCGCACGGGGCCCTCCGTTGCAAATGCCACATCCGCTAAAGTAGAGAGACGGACACCCCCCTAGCCACTTTATACGGTACAAGCCGCATGTCAAGCGTGGAACCAGTCTCGCGTAAGAGTACGCGTAAAGTCGGTCGGGGGCCGCTTCATCAAACAATGCCGCAGATGTGAACAAGTACACGTGAGAGGGTAACAATCATACAATCAACGCCCACATCCCCGATGTGTTCTATCCGTACAGTAATACTAAGCATAGACCTAGCTCATGATACCACTGTTGGGGTTCGCAGCAGAAAACACAAATTTTTCCTAACTGGCGTTCCCTTAACCCAAGATCTAGCTAGCCGTATTACCGTAACAGATAGTAGTGCGGAAATAACATACCTCGGGGTGTAGTCCGTTGCGCGGGAAACGTTCCCGCAAACGTGGTTGATGTAGCCGATCAAGTTTCACAGCCCCCTGGCTGTGTTGAGCACCCGGATGGGTGTAGTGCCACACGTGCAGCACCTCGTAGTACTCGCACACGTACGAGACTCGATGACGACCTCCGTTCTCCGATCCAGCGGAGGGGGCGGAAGCAGACCTCCGGACGGAGCTTCGGCAGCACGACGGCCTCCGATTCTAGTAGAGAGGTCTCAATTCCACTACAGGCTCACACTAGGGAGCCCACCGTGGAAGAGACCAGAGAGGGGAGGAGACCGGAGAAAACCGATCTCAATTCGGAGTTATATTTATTTTCTCACGAATTTCTGTGTATTAATTATGTGCACCCTGCCTGTCTTTATATAGGCTGGGGAAGGGAGTCAACCCACCTCCCCTAGCAATGTGGGACTAAACCCTTTGCTAGGGGGTGGCCGGCCAAGGGGGGAGAGGGGGCGCACCCCTCATGGGCCCTAGGGCCCATGGCGCCTCCCCGCCCCCCTTTTTCTTTTCTTTTTCTTTTCCCTTTAATTCCTTAATGGGCCTTTTTCTCCACTAAGGCCCATAGCACATATTAATTAGAAATAAAATGATTTTAATTATTAATTCAATTAATTAATAACTAAAACATATTATTCCATCTCCCGGTGCTCCGGAAACACTTCCGGCTCACTCCGAACTTGTTTCGGTTCAATACGGTACTCCTCCGATATTGTCTCCCTTATTCTTTGGTTGCTCCGATGGTTCCGAAAAGGTCTCCGATTTCATCGAGCCCTTAAGTGTGTTACCCTACGGTCCGAGAACACTCCAGTCATGACCGAGCAGAGGCAACAGTCAATGATCATCAGCGGGACCTGGATGCCCATAATGACCCCTGTGCATTCCGGATATCAACACCGATTGGACCTTACGCCGTATAGCATTCCCTTTGTCAGCGATACTGGATTGTTCCGAGATTCGATCAATGACATCCTATGTCTGGTTCAACCTCGTTCCGAACTAATCCTAATTCACTCGTTCCCGTGATATTCATCCCCGTGACCTAGTCACACGCTGCGCAGCTTCATGGATGGAATCTCACCGAGTGGGCCCTGAGTATCTATCCATTATATGGATTGACAAATCCCGCTCTTGTAAACAATACTCCTCAACGTATCTCCACGGAATACCTAAGATACAACCGTTATGACCCGCATATTTCAGTCAGGTGGTGGGATGTAAGTCAAAGCATCCGGGAAGACAGTGATTATGCACGTACTCACGGTCAAAGGAACGGTCTACCACGTTCTGTAATTACAACACTGAACCTTCATAAGATTTGATCATGTTGTAATGCTTTCTTTGGGTAGTGTTCATCACGTCACTTAACCCGTGAGGTGACCTCATAGTCAAGAGACTTAATTGTCCATGATCGCGAAACCACGACCATCATGTTGACCATGAACTAGTTATCGATGTAGAGGCTAACTAGGAACTCTGGGGTTTCTATACCACACCTGCATCATTGTTTCACTGATGCAGTTCTAGCATGGTATGAAACTGGTTATGAACTTGCTTAGATATATTGGAATAATCATATATTATTTGCCTCTAGAGCATATATCCAACATCTCTCCCAAAAGACGATAAAATAGCCATGCGAGGTAAACAAATTACAGCTGGGCAATTGACAGGATTATGTGCGCAAACCAATGCTAACTATGCTATAAAGAAAGGAAGAGGCTCAAAAGCATGGGCGGTCGCCAAGACAAGTAGACCGAAATCCATCTGCATCTACCTACTAATCATCCACCTTGAGATATCTATCCAGAACATCTCGCTGGTATTAAGTTGTTAATCTCACCCAAAGTGTAAACTCAAAGCAACAGACAACTGCATTAAAGAACTTTGCGTAAAGTAAACAATCCTTGCACCCGCAATTACAAGCACCGTTGTTTTCTCCCTTGTGGCAACATCACGTCCCCTAGACTCATGTTTCTGTCACTCAAGCTAGTCATCAGGGGGCATGAACCCACAATCATGCATAACGCTCCCTCTTGGAGTTACTACCTACTACTTGGCCAAAGCAATAAACAACAACGGAGAACATGAAAGAATTACTCAAGAACATAAATATAAAAGAGGAGAATCAAATATATTACTCAAACACAATCTGAACATAGTCTCATAATTCATCAGATCCCAGCAAACTCAGCATAGAAACAAAAGAAAGATTACATATGTGCCTCGATCATGTAGGGCAGCTCACGAGGTCTAAACCATGAAGAGCAAGAGGGGAGGAGAACATCACATAGCTACTGATCATGGACCCATGGTCCAAGGTGGACTACTCACGGTTCGTCCGGGAAACATCCATGGTGGCAGAGAAGCTCCGAAGGTGGTTCCTCCCTCCGGCAGGGTGCCGGGAAGAGGGCTCCTGGTGCTCCCGATCTTGGAAGCGCGGCGGCGGCGGAACAGATGAGAGATCGCGAAAAAGGGTTCTGTCCTCGAGGGTTTCGGGACGAGAGGGATATATTGGCGAAGGGGGCAGCCAGAGGTGGACCAGGGGCCCAGGCGCCCCCCTGGCGCGGCCTAGGGGGTGGCCGCGCCAGGTGGCCGCCTGGGCCACCCATGGCTCCCCTCTGGCCCCACTTGGGCTCTTCCCGAAGCTTTCTGTACGCTGATTTTTCCTATATTTTTCCCAGAATTTTTCTGGCACTTTAAGTAATGGGAAAACCTGAAATACAAAAACAGGAACTGGCACTGGGGTGCACTGAGTTAATAGGTTAGTCCAAATATGATCAAAAGTGTATGGAAGTGCATCAATATCATAGCAATATCACACAAAAGAAGCATGGAGCAAGCAGAAATTATAGATACGTTTTGGACGTATCAGCTGGTATGTCTTGTTGGTCCACTCTTGGTGAGTTGGGGATGTTCCCTCGTGATCAGGAGGAGCTACCCCGACCTTGGCCACACGGTAAAGTCCGATTCGAGAGCGCGACCTGGGGATCGGATTGGGTGTCGACTTCTCATGTGCCACCCATAATTGTGTGTTGTTAGTTAGAGGGATTATGGCGTTTTGGAACTTTAGATGCATCACCCACCAAATGCAGACGGACGTACGTGCGAAGCTTATATTGGGCAGTTGGTATACCTCTGCAAGGTTAAATCTTTTCGAAAAGTCGTGTCCACGATCATGGACGACTTGAGACATACTCATGTTTCATAGACAACATCAACTAATATAAACTTAATAACTTGATCAACGTGTGAGTGTGGCTTGATCTCTTCTTCGTCGGGTGATGAAGGAAAGAACAAGGACATGATATGTGTTATAATTGCGTAAGTAAATGAATAGCATATTTGTTGGAGCCGATTCTTCATTGGATGCTTGATTTTTTATCTTACTCTTTAGATCGTTAGCCACTTCACAAATGCTTGTGCGGCAACAATCTCACCACTTGGCATACTCATGATACGCCCCCAGTCAAATGATGCACCTCCAGTCAGAAATTGTTCCGCGTCTTCCCCTGATTAAAGTGTACCAGATCAGTTTGCACATACGTTACGTAGAAACATTTATGTATATGTAGCAAAGCTCCACACACACTATTAAGGTGAACAAGTTAAAATGCATTTGTTTTACAAAAAGTACCACTACAACAACTCGAGTTTCTGGCGAACCACGACAAGCACATGCATTGTACACCAATAAGGCTGCAGGTGGGAGTGAGAATAAGTGGGACTAAATTTCTCATCCCACTTAAAACCCATTAGTGGGAGCCCATTGGATAACAAGAAAATTAAGCGGGTTAACCCACTTTAGCCCATTGAAGTCCCACTTACCCACCTTCCCAGCCCCACCTGCAACCACTCCTCGCCGGTCATGGCGTTCACCACACACCACGCATCCCCCGATGTCGCCTTCCGAACCAGAACCATGCCACCTCCACGTCTCCCTCGTCGATGGACTCGTACGTCCGATTGCTGTTGGACGTGGTGAAGACGCCGACGCCCTTGCCCTCCTTCTTGGACGAGAAGCCGTGGCGGATGATGCGGCAGACGGTGCACCTGTTGGTGGCGCATTGGAGAGGCTGGCGTCGGCGGAGCCGAGCGTGCAACATCTTGTTGCCGTCGGCGGGTAGGAGTTGGCGAGCGCAGTGGGGGACGACACCTTGACGATCACGTCCATGTTAATCCTGGCCAGCGTGTTGACCATGGCCGGGACGAGCAGTGAAGTTGCAGCGCACCTAGATGAGCGCGTAAGTGGGGCTCCTAGCGTCAGCCGCGACCTGCTCGTTGGGATTTACACCGTATGTTGTATTATTATTTTTGAGTGAGATTCCACTTATTTTCACTTAATCCATTAAATTTTAATTGAGTTATTCACAAATACCCATCAAACAATGATGAGACTAGGTGGAATTATGGTGGGATGTCCACCTAGGATCCCACCTGCAGCCTGGATACACCAAGAACAGCCGTGCTCATCCACTCCATAGCACGTGACAAGGTGTGCCACTTGTATTGCTGGAACCGACGGTGACTGCACATGGCTGTCCTTGCAAATCCGAATCGACAGCATTCTTCCTCCGCGGCATCTCCCATTTTCTTGGCGAGCCATCCAACCATGACCGGACAGCTCACCAGATCTGGCGTCGGAGAGGGAGCCCGTCCACTGGCGCCCTCCTCACGTGGCCCGTGCGAAACAGCGACAGAGCACGGGGCCGGGCGCACGTTGTTGCTGGTGGGGACCTCGCGCGTGCTGCCCCCACCCCCACCCCGTTTCGTTGGAGGATAAGGGCAAACCCGGCTCGACCGATACGGGCGCGGGCTTACCGGCGGCATGGCCGCATCGGCACACGTGGATGATCGTTTTGCCGCCGTCGAGCAGTGGCTCCTCCCTCCCTCCATCGAGCGTCTCCTCCACGTGTATGTCAACAAAGCAGCAGGCTAGCAGTAGCTGTCCTGAATCCACGACCAGGAAGAGAATCAGTTCACGTAATCTGTAGTAAGCAGAGAGATTGGTACTATCTGCACGGTCCTTGGAGCACCCCGTTGTCTTGTCTTGTCATATCATATCATACCCTCCATCTCCGTCGCCCACAACCACACGTACCGTCCACGCCGCCAGCGCCCAACAAACCTGTTCCTTTCCTCTCCTTCCTGTCTCCGATCGATCCATCGCACGGAAGACGGAACTGTGTCGCACCACATGTTGCTGGTTTTTCTACCCCCATGTGGCTCCACCTAGGAGGAAGCGACTACTTGTTGTGCCGCGTTCTATGCTCCCGTGGTCCTTGGGGTCAGCAGCTCGCCGCCTGGCTGCCGCCACGCGCGCAGCAGCCTCGTCGGCCGCGGTGGCGGCGGCTCCATCGCCGGCAACGCAGCAGCAAGAGTTCCGGCCTCCCGTCGACGACGGGGGAGAGCGCCAGCCGCGGGCCGCCGTGTGGGAGGATCATCGCTGGCCTCGCCATCGATTTCGCCGGTGAGCGTACTAAGTTTTGTGCTGCTTGCTCAAGAAATGTTGACCTGTAGAGTTCAGGTGCGTCTGACCTCTCTTTGCTTGACAATTCGCATGCTTGTCCGGCTTGGCGCCTTGCATGCTCCAGTGCCCAGTGTCCAATTCGTACTGCTTCAAACTATCATCCATGCTCTTTTGTACTAGTTCATTGGATCAAAATTAGATATCGCTGAAATAAATATACCTTAACGTAGTATTTCTATACCAGATACATCTGTTTCAAAGATAAATAATTCTAAACGAAAAAGATACCACAAGATTACACGAAACATCAAACGTCTGCCATTTCTTCTGCAACAATGAGCATGTGTTGCTACTGAGTATTGGTCGCTAAACACTCAGGAGGTGTTTGGCTACACAAATGGTAATGGTAATGGTAACGTAATCAGATTACAATGTTTTAGGAATGGTAATGAGTTTTTTTCAAGTTTGTTTGGTTCGTTCCCAGGAATGCATCTTTCCCGTCGATGAACTGCTTTTTCCTGGCCTCGGTTGCGCCGGCTCTCCTTGAAAGCAAGCACCGTCGGCTCTGGCCTTGTGCGCCACCGCTGCCCTGAACATGCGTGTTGCCGCCTTCCCCTAATCTCAAGTGTCGCCGGCCACCGCCAGGATGTGCAGATCGAGGAAGAGAAGAGTAGCGAGGGGAGGCGAGACTGGGACTGGATCAAGGAGGCGGAGGCGCTGGCCAGAAGTGAGGGCAGCTGCGGCAGCGCTGGACCGGAAGTGAGGGCGTTGGCGGCGCTGGACCGAAAGTAACGCCGGCGGCGGAGCTGTATTGGATGTGAGGACGGCGGTGGCGGCGCTGGACCGGATCTGAGGGCGGCGGCGGCGCTGGATCGGAAGTGAGGACGGCGGCGGCGTCACTGGAGGAGGAGGGTCGCTCGAGAAGGGGGGCGAACGAGGCCACGGTAAAGGAACCGTTACCGGTGGGAGATGGGCTGTATCGATGGATGGCTAGACCGAATCTATTTACGGAGTAAACCGATTACTAGGAGATTGTACCAAACGTCCGGAACGTTTTTCGTTTACGGTGTAAACAGGTTACAGGCAAAAAATCCCTAAACAAACACCTCCTCAGTGTTAGTGTGTTAGTTTCTTCCAAGGCAAGCGGTAAGTAAGTTTCTAGCACAAATGAACAGCGCGGGTAACTCCAACATGGCGCCCTATTTCATCCGCTTTGATCCGTCGATCACCGCTTAAATCCATGCGATAAAAATCACGGTTCAACGCGGCGATCCAAATGAACCATGATTCATTTTTTGCTCAAAATTTGGTTTGCCCGAACACCATCAATGTCCCCGATTTGTTTTCCCTGGCCCGCCTATCACGTGCCAATCATTTCCCTCCCCTTCCACTCCCCCATCTCATCCGCTCTCGTCATGTCCGACGCACCCCGCGCCGCCCCCATCCAAGTCGAGACTCTCCCCCACTCCAATGTGATCGACGTTGGAAAATCAAAGGTGCAACACACTGCTGAATATCGGACGACCCTGACTATCGAGACGGCCAAGCACATCCAGCAGAGGAAGATGATGAAGAAGGAGGCCACCGCTGTCGCGAAGAAGAAGAAGGAAAATGACACCGTCACCGCCGCTGTGCCCACTATGGCCGCGCAAGCACCCGCTATGACCCCAGAGGTCCTCAATGGCAAACAAAAATGGAAGAAATTCGTTCAACCGTGAAAGAAAGAGGGCCCCTCAAAGGATGTGGACACAAAAGTGAGAGGCCAAGGAGGAACAAGGACTTCAAGAGAGAAGGAAGACTTGGTACTTCTTCTATACTTCTTTGAGTTGGTAAGGAAGAAACTCAAGATCGAAGAGGTCGATGCTCATGCTCGAACCGTTGAAGCAAATGCAAAGAAAACCACGATTGACGCCGAGATGAGGAAGATGAATCTCGTCATGTTTACGGAGCAGACGAAGATCATGACGACGAACATGAACTTAGTGGCCCAAAAGAGGAAGGAGTGGTTCGAAGAATGTGAATCTCCCCATGTTGGCACGAACTGCGCGATCTAATGACCTATGTTTAAATGTTTAATTTTAAGAAAATAAATCAAGTGAACCATATAGATCGTTTTCGTTGGGGTGCACAGACCTATTAAGGTTAAACATAAATCGAACAAAGATCCGTTAAAACACATTTGAGATTCGTTTAGATTGCTTTGACAGTGTGACATTCTAGCACATACTCCATCCATTCTATCACAAATTCACAATATGGGCTTGTTTGATTCATAGGGTAGAAAAATCATAGGAATAGGAAAATCATAGGATTGCAATGGCATGCCCACTCCAATCTTATAGGATTTTGCTTGCACTAAAGTTTGTTTGATTCCATCAAAGAAATTGTAGCAAGAGGTTGGAGTGAATGTTAGGATTCCTATAGGAAGTAGTACAAAAATTCCTATGAAAAAAATTCCTATAGAAACAATTCATATGAATCAAATGAGTAACGTAGGAAAAAATCCTATGGATAAAATCCTACAAGAATTTTATAGAATTCTTATGAATCAAACGAGTCCTATAGTTGTTTTAGAAGTTAGTTGTATCTCGACTGGATAGTGAATTAGTGATCTAGTATTCCAGTGGACAATAATTCTACTAGTTCCATCATTATTCTGTAGTGTCCACACAAGATGCGTGGCCAAGCAAGCAACTCGACAAGCCACATGGCCCCCGTCGCGTGGGCCCGGGCATAGGAAAAGCATGTACTAGCTCGTCAGGTCTGACACGGCACCCGCTCCAACATCCGCGGAATCCAACGGCCAGGATCCGCCCAACTCCCCCAAACCAAGGGACAAAAAACGTCACGCCCGTCCCGTGCACACTTGCGCCACCAGTCGTACCCTTCCTCCACTAATTAATTAATCATCGACGTCTCCGCCGCTAAACGGCTCACAACCACCCTAATTTATTCCTCCCCACCGCGCCGCACCGCCCGGCCGGGCCTCGGTACCTCCGCCGCATCGCCGTCGTGCGTCGTCGTCCCCCTCCACCTCGGCTCCCCCGTAAAAGCCTCGGCCATCATCGCCGCGCCCCCGCCTTCAAATGCCCGACACCCCAACGACCCCTTTCGGCACCGACCCTCCCCACAACCACCACATGGCTCCCGGTCTCCTCCGCCCCGCCTCCCCGTGCCGCCCCCTCGCGCCGGCCCCCGCCGCCGCCGCCTCCGGCCAGAGCCGCGCTACCGTGACGGTGAGTGAGATTCCCCGCCCTCCCATTTCCGGAGCTTCCGTTTTTGCTGATTCGTGGCTTTCCTGCGGTGCGGCAGATCGGTGGTGATTCCAGAGCGCGCAGCGTCCTCCTGAGGGCGGAAGGATCTGGACGGTGAGTTATACGACCCGAGGCACCAAGTTTTTCGCTTTGGTTGAGTGACCAGGTCACAGAATTATCTGTGATTTTCTGAATTTCTGCTACGATAGTACTCCTATGTTTTTTCCTAGCCTCTTGAGCTGGGAGATGTTGCCGTGCACAAATTAGAAGTTTCTAGAGTAGCATCTCGGTTTTTTGTGTGGACCTCTTGTGTTTCTTCTCTCTTAGCATGCATGCAAGTGTCGAGTTGCTTTCATACTTCTCTGTTTCTGTACTTTAATGTGCATGGCTCTGTTCTTCATGTTCCGTCAGTATTTATGGAAGATCGAAAAAGATCCAAATTTTGTGATAAATCTCGGCATGTGCGATTTTTTCAAGGAACACAACACTGCAATTACGCAACTTTTAAATAAGTTTTGTGTCGCACTAATCTACGATTTAATTGTACTAATTTGTAGTGATCCACTGTTTTCCAGTGGGAAACACCACGGTAAGTGGATGAACATAGTTCAGTACTGCTTTGGGCTATACTATAGCATTTCAAATTACATCTTTGCAAAACTTGTCATGGACTATCAATATTGTTAATGATTAGTTCAAATTTAGCCCTTTATGCTATAGGTTGTGGAAATATCATCTCTATTTCACTCAATTGTACATAGACCAGTACACAAATTTTGTTGATTTGTTCTGTTAAGAATTCTGAGCTGGTTGAGGAGTTCTGCTTCCAACTGTGTAGTGCTATCTCTGAAATGAACCAGTAATGCACTAGGCCTGAAACAGACTTTTTTTAAACTTAATGTAGTGCGGGAAAACACCGAATTTTATGTTTTCCCCATTTGGTATTAAATCTTCTATTTATCTAGAGGGGAACATTCCTATAATGTATATCACCATAATAAGATATACAATATCTGCAGAAATGAAATCTCATGTACTACAAAGGCCTCAAGAGATCATTCTGGCTTGACCCGGCAACTTCTAGAGTTTCAACATGATACTAAAGATGAGGCAGATGGGGAATATGATCCATTTGGACAACTGGAAGCGAGATTCAAGGATTTCAAGCAACGAAACTATGTGTAAGTCGGTCATGTAGTGCATAATGGATAGTTCATTTTCAGAAGTAAGTTGATCTTGACATTGTTTGTATTTTTAACTGTGGTCAGGGAAAATATTACTAATTATCAAAAACTTGCTGAGCAGCAAACACCAGAGGTATATAGCATTGTAATGTTAATTTCAAAACCTCGTAATTTTCACCGTACTGATCATTATTTGTATTACTTTTGGTTTATTGTTCCTGTGTCCAGTTCATGGTGGTTGCTTGTGCTGACTCCAGAGTCTGCCCTACCAGTATTTTGGGGCTTCAGCCTGGGGATGCATTTACTGTCCGTAATGTGGCAAATTTGGTACCACCATATGAGGTATTACTTATTTAGCGTATCTTTAGGTTTTGTTGAACTTTTAAAGCAATGCAGTTTTTATTGTGGAAGTTCTGATAGTAATAATGCTGCAATATAAGCATGGAGCGTCAGAGACTACTGCGGCACTAGAGTTCGCCGTCAATTCACTTCAGGTAAGATTATTTTATGACATGGTTTTCATTTTCCTTTCCTCTCATGCACCTGACAGAATATTTATAGTGAAGCATCCAGTATTGAAACAACTGCCTTCCTTCGCTCAGGTACCGAATGTGTTAGTGGTAGGTCATAGTCGTTGTGGTGGCATCCAAGCACTAATGAGTATGAAAAGTAAGAAAGACGATCAAAGCTCTAGGTACAATTCTCTTCCCATTTTCCCTTTCAAGATTCTATATTTTTTACTGTTACATGATACAAGTCTGATTTGTTTTTGTTGAGCAGAACCTTTATCAGAGACTGGGTCTCACTTGGGAAGAGTGCAAGATTAAGCACCGAAGCAGCAGCTGGAAATTTGAGTTTCGAATCGCAGTGCAGACATTGTGAAAAGGTGATTTGGCTCATATCAGTGTGATTCGTGATTGCAATAAGCAGGAACTGTCTGAAAATAGTACTTCCAGAGTAGTTCATAGGATTAGTCTCTTGCATGGCCTTAGTTACTCCATGTCATCTCAAGATTTTAGGTTGTACTCAGTATTCATTCATTCAATATTACATGCTTCTTTCATGGTTGAGTTCATAGGCATTAAAGTTTTGGAATTAGATGCAGAGGTTTTATAGCCCTATAGGTCAAAATTGTCAATCCGTGCATGCTAAATTGCAATTGTTTCATATCTTAATTCCTGTATGGTTCCATGAAATTCGAGCATGTGAGATAGTTGAACATAGAGCCATGTGTACCTGTTAACTACTTATATCTGAAGTGAAAGCATTGTCGTTGTCTGACCTTGAATAAACTATTTGGTGCAGGAATCAATTAATAGCTCACTGCTGAACTTGTTAACATACCCTTGGATAGAGGAAAGGGTTAAGGAAGGAACTTTGAAACTTCATGGGGGATACTACAACTTTATTGATTGCACATTTGAGAAGTGGACATTAGTGTACCGTCCAGGGCTGGAAGGTGGCAGCAAGTACGCCATAAAGAACAGGTCTACCTGGTCTTGATCAAATGAATAGGCATTGTTTATACTCTGGTAAAGTTGCTCTGCTCCCTTTGGTTAAGCATGGTCTTACTATGCCATTTTTTCTGCTATTCTCATTGCAACTTGCTCCAGGTGGTATTGATATAGAAACTTGTTTACACTGCAGAAGAATAAGATCTCAATTGGAGTAAAGTGCAACACAGTGAACAATACGTTATTACCAAAGTAAAGTCTGTAAACTGCCGGGGGCAAAGTGAAGTCAGTCCAGTTACCTACCTATTTAGATCTGTGAATTCGTGATTAGTAGAACTGCAAAAATCACAGTCGAACCAGGCAATGTATAATGCTGCCACATTTGGCAGACCTTGTGTTGTAACGTCTGTATAATGTTGATGTATCATTGTAACAATAAGATACGGCTTTGTAATGTTCTTTTTCATCAGTTTATAGATTATTTTGAAGGAGTACCCTTTTGGATCTGTACTGTATCTCATTGTCGTCCCTATTTATTTCTGTATCGGGTGGTTTCTGTTGTCCGAGCAATTACTTCTTGACCACTTTTCATGACCTTTGTACTCCTAACATTCAAACTGTTCTGTGCCAAGCTCACTCCTAACATTCAAACTGACGAACAAACATCAACCTGTTGATGTGTTTATATCTAGTGTACTGTCGTACTGACACTTGTCTCATTTTCTCCTGGTACTTTTATACCGTCATTGCAGAACCTGAAGGACAAGAGTTCAGAGATTGCAAAGCCAGTTGAATTAGAAAGCACTTATCAAACCAAATTCTGTGATATACAGCACTAATTCTAGAGGTGGATACACTTGACAAGAAACTAAGAAACATGCTGCATACCATCATCATCTGGTAAGTGGTCACTAGCTACCTAAACCCTGGGAAATGAGCGCCGAGAAGCGGTGCCTCTTGTAGCTCTCCGCGGCGAGTAGCTGATCCTCCCGGCTGAGCAGCACCGCGCGGAGCGCCGCCTGCAGCGCCGGCCGGGACGTGCCCGGCGTCTGCCCGACCTCCAGCTCCAGGACGCTCCGAGTCCTCCCGCCGACGGTGGCCATCTCGGCGCGGACGGGGCTCGCGCTGACGGAGCGCACGGCGCGGCCCAGCTCGGACATGAGCCCCGGGCGGTCGGCGCAGCACACCCAGGCCCTGACGCGCTTGGCGCTGTCCCTGGCGTCCCAGCGCTCCTCCTCCACGCCCACCTCGTCGCTCTCCCCCGGCACGGCCACGCCCGCCACCGCGTCGCCCCGCAGCTCCCGCACGTGCCGCACCACCTCGCCGAGCAGCGCCGCCTTGTCCATCTGCGCAAATGTGTCCGGCTCAGTTTCATTGGCCCCTACGATGGCAACGATGGCGAGCATGAAGTAGCTCACCTGGGAAGCCGACGGGAGGAGACTGCGCAGAGTGGCGAGGTGGGTGTTGATGCGCTGCCGCCGCTTGCGCTCCGCCTCGCTGTGGCTCCTGCTCGTCCGTGCGCCGCCGCGCGTCGGCCCCGGGGCCGGCGCCGGGCGGTGATCGCCGTCCATCTCCGGCTCCTCCGGCTCGCCATTCCGTGTCGGCACCATCATCATGTATGCTAGTATATCTGTCCTGTTTGAAACGACCAAGAGGCGGGAAGCCGGGGCCGCTAAATAAGGGGAGGCAAGGAAGGATGATGGCGCCGACACCCTCGGCTTTACCGCGTCGGGAGCGGTCGGGAGCGACGGTGTCCCGATCCGCGGCGCCGGCCGGTCGGAGAAAAGCTGCGTGCTCGCTCGCTGACCTTACCGCCAATTGCTGGGCGCGCCTTTTACTGCTGCTTGAGAGTTGGGAGAGAGTGAGGGGGTAAAAACGGGAGCGAGGATGGAACGACAGCGGCGACTGCAGCTCATGGAATAGACGCTGCTTTTGCCGGGGCTTTGGAGTCGGAGTAGTAGTAATTCCTGCCGGAGAAGGCGTCGGCGAGCGAGCACCGCCAGTCCGCCACTGTGCTGCTCCTTTTTCCCCGGTTCGTGCAGCAGTGCAGTGCTACACCATCAGGTAACGGTACTAGGAGCACATGTGCGCGATCCATCCACCGTACTCGATGTATGTCGGGGCCGGACAAGCGGGTCAAAGCTCGAAGGGCCTCAAGCTTTCACCGTCGATCTTTGCAGTAAATTGTCGAGCAAAAGGGGGCGGCCGGACGGATGGAAGTGACCGGAGAGCCAGCCTGCTTTTAACCGCCGTAACAGCGAGCTCCCTCTTTAGGTTACATGCACAAGGAAAGGTGAAAAAGCGGAGCGGCTCACATCCACAATCCACAGGAACGTAGGCACAGTGAGGACTGGTGGTTGGTTTCTTCCCGGGGTCCGGCCGGCGAAGGAGTCGAGAAGGGAACAGCGGCGTCGGGTTGCTCGGCCCCCCTTTTGCCCCGTGCTGGGCTGACACGCGCTCGATGTAGCGCAACAGGGACGACGACGAATACTCCCTCTGCTGCTGCTGCCTGCCTTCAATGGCGAGCAGGATGGATCGATGATGAGTTGCGTATGATCCCGCCTGTGCGTGCGTGGGAGCGGCTGCCGACCGACAGGCTCGTGGCTTTGCAGGCGGTGCTCGCGTCGTGCCCCGTCAAAGGGAAGACAGCCTAGCAGCCTTCCTGGTGGCGTTGGTGCCGTCCAAACCTGGTGTAATTTTTTTTAAACATGTTCTTTAATTTCTGTGCCAAAAACTATACAACTTATATCTAGGAATGGAGGGAGTAAGAAATACTCCACCAGTAGTCGCCATTATCATTGAAGTAGGACAAAACTTGTTGCAGTAATCGGTCAGAAAGTCTTTGTACTAATGTTCCAAAAAACCAAAGCAGCAAAACAATAACCACTGCTGATAAAAAACTGTGTGTCAAAAGAATTTAATCTGAAGACATATAAACATAGATGAACGAAGATCAAATCTAAGCAAATCCACCAAAGATATCCAGAGTCATGTGAGATCCATCGAAAATGAATCTCCACAACTTTATTCCATCTTTAAAGGATTCGTTGTCTCGTCTTTCTGAGTAAAACACAAATCTGAAATAAACTCATAAAAACATCTAAATACAAAGCCCTTCCGTCGATAGAGATGGAGATCCATCACACCCATGATCCTAAAGCTGCAGGAGACTAGGCAGATCAGTGACGCCGCCAACGGGAGATAAAAATCCTAACTGCATGTTCCTTGGAGGGGATGGAGAGAAGGACTAATTTTGCCACGTAAAATTTGTAACATTATAAATACTAGGACATTTTCCCGTGCGTTTCAATGGGAAGACAATTTGATGTGCATTTAAGTTTAATTGTAATTCTCTATACAAAATGAATTCTAATTTATAATTTGTTTTATTTTGAGCAATGGAACTGAATTTGTATTGACTATCAAAAATAGGTTATAAAATCTAGACATATACTATTTCAACTAGAAGGAAAAAAAATCCAAGTAACAATAGAGAAACTAAAAATAACAAACATATTAAGTGATTAAGGCTTGGTGTGTCACTATTTCAGTGCAATCTAGGGAGATGTCGCAAAAAAAGACACAAAATTTAGAAGGTCCTTATCACATATTACATATGTGACATTTTTCCTCTATGAATGATTGCAAGAGAATTTGTTCGAAAAGATTAGCAGCATAAAAACTCATAAATAGTTGCCAATTAAAGCCCTTGAGGTATTTTAGTGCATCAAACTAATCGTATTTATCATAATGTTTTGAAATGTCACTTGGGATGAACTGATAGAAAAGGCTAAATGAAGCACATGCTGTATGGAAGGTGGGTTTTGAAAATTCCCAAAAAAAACTGAAAAATACATTAATTTGAGAGCAACACACAAATAATATGTGCCTTTTCAACATATACATTTTGTTAGCTTCTCAAAATCCATGGTTTTATTTTATTTTTGTAGCTCGCAGTTCATGATTTTTTTTATCCTGAAAATTGTACACACATACATTACAACCTTGTGTTTTTTAGAATTATTTGAAACTCTAAAGTTTAAATTTTAGAATTTAAAATTTTTTAACCTTCATCTCTAAAATGGTCTACACACTTTTTTTTGTGCAGCTCGCGTTCATAATTTTTTATCATGAAAATTGTATATACATACATTACATCCTTGTGTTTTTCCAAGAATTATTTGAAACTCCAAATTTTAAATTTTGGAATTTTAAAAAATTCAGCCTTCATTTGTAAAATGGTATACACACACACATATATTTTTCGGTATTAATCAAAGACCGATCAAAATCCCATATGCCTTATAGATATTTATAATACTTTTAAAATAAATTTAATTCTTCAAACAATTCAAAAGTTATTTGAGTTAAAAAAAAACAGGGAAAGAGGAAAAAGAATGATAGTCGCTGATGGGTCTGGACGGGCCGTGAGAGTGGAAACGGACCAAAGAAAAAAATGAATCGTTTTTTCTTTTCTGCGGGCCGCGCTGATGGTCCGGCATGGGCCGCAGGACTGGAAACAGATAAAAAAATGAATTGTTTTTTCTCTCCCAGATACTGTGGGTTAATTGCTACTACTTCTAGGTTTTTTTTTGAAAAATATGGATGACGACTGAAAATTTCGAAGAAACACAAGTTCTTTTATTATTAGGTATAGATAGAGATGTATTCATGTATAGCTATGTGACCAAGGAAGAAAATAATTTTTATGTGTCATGACATTACAATTGCTAGTACCAAGAGAAAATATACAAACGGCAAATTTACCATGATATTTTGTGTTAAGAAAATATAATTTTATGAAATTTTCCATCCTTAAATTTCAATTTACATGATCTAAAAACTAGAATTTCGATGGCTCAGAAGTAATTATGCATTGCTACAGAAGGCCGTGGTCAAAAAATATATTTATCGTGCTACATAAACTAAATCTACCATGGGCGAGAAATAAAATTATTATACTACAAAACTAAAATTTTCATCATTCAATTATAAAATTTCCGTGGTAAAAAAATAAAATTGTCATTATTTAAAAATTAAAAGTGTCATAATTACATAAAAACAAGTAAATAAAAATAAATTTTCATGTATTTAACCTATTTTTTAAAGATTTTTACCATACAGTAAAAATACAAAAATATTTTTAATTATAAATTTTCCGTGTATATAAAAACAATTTTTAATTTATTTCTGTAATTTCCCAATATAATAAAAAAGAGATTGGGATTCAAACAAGACCTCGAAGATGAAAGCAAAAGGGAATTGCCACTATGCTAATCACATGCGCTTAGTTAAGACGGCGTTTACATTCCTTTTATTTCACATGCGCTTAGTTAAGTAGTGCAACTATTTTTAATATTGCATTAATCAAGTGAAGCTGTTTTTACTACTGCATTACAAATGTAAGGCTGTGTTCATGTCTTATTTAGCTTATCAATACTTTTAGTAGTGAATTTCTCATTTGTAGGTTGTTTTAGTAATTCATTTCATAACTTTTTTAGAGGAGGCTTGTGTGAACTATGGTATTGTGGAGTGGATAGATGCCCCTTGGCCCGGCACAATGTAGAGATCTATTCTTATGGCTGGATGATGGATAAGAAATAGCATGTCAAGGAGGTTGCCAAACTCAAAAAGGAAATCATCAAACTGACAAACCAAGTTGATAAAATGGGTGACCAGTACCAAAATCTTGTTGATGAATCTCTTTGAGTGGCAGAATGGAAATCAGGAATTCAAGTGCAACAAGCAAGCTAGTCATGATGATGTAATAGATCTTGAGGACAAGAACATCTCCATGGAGATAAACAAGGGGATGGATAAGTTGAACATTGAATTCAAACAGCTCAAGAACATCTCCATCTCTCATTCTCACATCATCAGGAACACCAGGAAGGAGAGGGGTTAGAAAATAGAGGATATAGAAGAGATCAAGGAAGAGAGTGATGAAATCATGCAACCGAGGGATTGCGTGAAGGAAGAGAACAAGAAGCTAGAATCTGGTATAGCTGATCTTCTCGTTGTTGGGCAATGCAATAAAGACAAGCTTCTGGAGATCAATGCCATCATTGTTGAGTGAAGTAGGAGAAGGTTGTGGTTAAATAAATATGGCCTTGGTAGTATATAAGCAGGCCTATGACATCTCCTGTTAGGTGTATTTTTTAGCCCTGATATATGCAGTGGCTTAAGTTAATTCTAATGTAAGACTTTGTAGTAAGTACTGTTGGAAACTTGATGATATGGTAATGTGAGGATTTGTAATGAACCTTGTATGCTAAGTATTCTAAGTATGCCCCTAATGGATCTTTTATGATACAGTAAGTATTAAGTACTCAAGTATTTTTTTTATCCTGTTGTGCTTCACCATGATGTATTAGATCTTGTTGTAGTTGGTCATCATAACGAACATATAAAATAATTAAATTGAGATAATTGCTATAAAAAATAAATAAATGGGATAATTGTTATAAAAAAATAAAATTAGATAATTACTATAAATCACAAACAAATTATATAATTGTTATAAAAACAAAAAAAGAGACATTTTTTGTCTTATAAAATAAATAAAATGAGATAATTGTTATGAAAACAAAAAAATGAGAAATTTTGGTTTCATAAAATAAATAAAGTGAGATCAGTGTTATAAAAATAATAAAATTAGACATTTTGGTTTCATAAAATAAATAAAATGATATAATTGCTATAATAATAAACAAATGAGCTAACTGTTATAAATAAAATAAAACGGGAAATTTTGGTCTTATAAAATGAATAAAATGAGATAATTTTTATAAATAACAAATGAGATAATTGATAAAAATAATAAAATGATAAAATTTGGTTTTATAAAATAAATAAATTGAGATAATAGTTATAGAAAACAATCACATGACATAATTGTTATAAAAACATCAAATTGATGATAATAATGATGACCATAACATCACATTATCAAATAATTCATTACATAGCTTCCCAAACAGAGTTCAACATAGCATCACAACTAGTTCATTACATAGCATCGCAGGTAATTTAAATATTCCATTACATAGCATCACTAAATACTACATTCACTCATTGCAAATGTTCTTGATCCTCTTAATCTTCACCTTGTTCTCCTCCCCAACCTTAAACATGTCACCTATGCAATATTCAAGCCTTTTCTTCTCCTTTTTGAGCTCACCAATAAATTCTGTCTGGGAATCTAGATTCTTCTTCAACACATACACCTCCCACTTAAGATCAATGTTCTTTTTCTCAACCTTGCCAACACATTCATCCTCACACTCTCCATAATAATATTCTTGAAATTCTCCCTAACCATAGATCTGGAAACATTTCTACAATAATATTTGGTAAGTTAAATGTTTTTGTTGTAATTCTCCTGTAGCTCCTTCGTTTCTACTGCTAACTTTGCTAACTTCTCATCCTTAGCTTGATTGTTACTAATTCTTCCATCCTTTGTTTCCTCGTACATAGCCCACCACTTGTTTAGTGAATTCTTCAATGAATTTAATTTGAATAATAAATTAGACATGAAGAAGGAATTTATAATGAGTCAACTACTTAACTAAGAATATTTATTAACTAGTTTGAAAATTCAACACTAACCAAATAAATAGCTTGTGAACACAAACAAAATTATCAGCAACTAAGTGTTGTTCTTAACACTGACATTGTAGCACCAAACCATTACAAATTGGATCTAACTAACAATTGTAGCAATGAACCATTAGCAACTGGATAGCAAGTAACAATTATGCACTACAAAATGCAGAGTAATGCACTATACTGGATACCACTGACCACTAATCACTAACAATTATGCACTACAAAATGCATACCAAGTAAGATTTATCCACAACCACTAATAACTAACCATTAACCATTTCTACACTAACATATAACAATTATGCACTATACTAGATAGCAAGTAACTAAAAAAACTAACCCTTTCTGCACATCCATAAATCCTCCTGCTAGTATGGGGTCCTTCAAAAACAACATGCCTCTCAGGGGATTTGCCATGATCACAAAGATGCATTCCAGTGGGATCAATACCTTACCAATCCATGTCCTCTGTAGTTGTTGGGCACTAAGGAAAGAAATAAATGGAAGCTAATCAAACCATAGGCAGGAAAATCACAAATTGGGATCCTAACCCTTGGCAAAAAGGGTCAAAGTACTCACGTATGGCTTAGAATCAAGCTCCTCTCCCATCGGAGACATCGTGTTTGTCCGAGATGGTATCGCCGCCGTGCGTCGTCCCATGAAACCATGGCTGCAGGCCTGCAGCGGCGGTCGGCGGCAACAGAACCAGGGTGGCGGCGGTGGCGAAGTCGCCTGAGAGGAGAGAGCTAGGTCGCGGAAGGGAGAGACAGGTGCGCGAGTGGCTAGCTCAAATGTGGTCTTGTCCGGTCTAGCCAGGTCAAACCGACCGCTAACGACCGTACCGTTGTTAGCCAAGTTGGCATATGGCCTGACAAGTAGGACCAACTGTTCAGTTTCCCTATCAAAAAGCACTGAATCGAACGTTTAGTGTTTTCTTTGCAAAATTGTTACTGAAAAATAGGTAGACATTGTAAACTGTTAGCGATTCAATGAATTTTGGCACTTAAAGATTGGATCGTGGTGGTTTTTAGCAATTAACTCGCACTTGGACAACAGGTTGGGCATTGACCATCAGTCCGAATACGACAATTAGCCCGAATAGACTTAAGGGGAGTAGTATCCTATGGCGTCGATGGCGAGCAGTCCAGCAGAAGACCTTAACCATGCTTTGGATTTTAACTTTCCAAAGCTGTGGCCGACCACATTAACAGTGGATGTAGCACTCTTTGGGAAACTTGGTTTCTCTTGATTGATCACAAAGGACAGAGGTCACAAAATCCCATCAATCTTCCTTCCTTTGGGAAACTTGGTTTCTTGCAACAAAGTGATCACGGCAGCATCACAAAAGGCTAGGTAAGAACTGCAGTGGATCAGCCGGTACCAGTCAAGGTTTCTACAAACCCACAAAATAGTTACCACCCCAACAAGAGAAGCTGTGCAGCTATCATCAGCAAAATCTTTACCGATGTTGCTCCGACCATAGTGTGGCAGCACCTCAGCCTCTTATACATCTCCAAGGAAAGCCCTGACGCTTTGTTCAAACATGTTGGCGCAGTGTTCCCTTCATATAGCCAATCATTATAATATCTTTTGGAGTAAATCCTTCAGCGAAAATCATAGTCAAATTCCAATTCACCACATATATAGCCAGACCTCATCCAAGAGAATTATTGTCAAAGTACAATTGAAGTTCAAACTGGATCCGAGCAAAGTCCAGACAAACCCAGTTCAGATCAGAGACCAAAATAGCAACACTGGCCTCACTGGACACACCATGAGAAGAATGGGACCAAAATGGCATCTAATACAAGTTCAAAGGACAACAGAGCTTTGCACAAACTAGGAAAATATCTTAAAAGCTGGAGATACAACGCATAACATCAACTGTCCGATTATTGCAGCACATTATTTGAATCTGCATTGCTCAGCATCAAAGAGCAATCCTCAGGAATCTCAAATCTACAAAGCTAGCTCAAGGAGAGTCATGAGATTGGAAAGTTTACAACAGCTATATCATCTAAAGCATAAATGGCAAGAAAGGGTGGCATCAACTCAACAACTAAGAAAAGACTACCCGGTGAAGAAATAATTTCTTCCATAACAGAAGTCACCATGCTCCTCATGTAGATACTGTCAGCAGCAAATGAATATTGAACCTACAGATCAAATGCTTCAGTTGACGACAACAACAGGATCAAATTAATAGCCCAACTAACCGGTCTGATCTACGATCATGCCATGCCAATCATCATCATCGCTTTCGAGTCACAACTCACTGTGTTTCTTCTTGTTCTTGCTGCCTTTGGGTCGACCACGCTTCTTTGCTCCCACCTTCACTGACTTCACTCTCGTGGGCGGTTCCGGCGCTGCAGGCACCTCCACTCTCGCGTGCATCACAGGTTCCCGCACGGCTGGCACCTCCGCTCTGGTGGGCATCACAGGTTCCGGCATGGCTGGCACCCCCACTCTCATGCGCATTAAAGGTTCTGGAGCAGGTTCCGGTACCAGCGGCTCCTCTACTCTCATGCTCATTACTGGTTCCGGTGAAGGTTCCGATGCCACTGGCTCCTCCTCTTCAGAACTGATGGTAATGGGAGCCCCATTCTCAGCAGCATTCCTACCATTGGCTTCCACGCCACCATTGGTTCCAAGCCATGGCACATTCAGCTGACCCAGGGATCCCTGTGGCTGTGAATTGATCAAACTCTGGAAACCAGGGCACCCGGGAAATCCAATGGGGAAGAAACCCCAAGTGCAATAGTACATGTCGGTGCCCGGCACAATGGGCGGTGGCTCGGCCATTGCCTCAGCTAAAAATGGCTGGTGGCAGCTGGAGCATTTGAGTTTGTGTGCCTCGTAGATGCGATCATACTGGTGAATATGGGAGCACCCTCTGCACAATGTCCAGAATGTCGACACAGGCAATGCGCCAGACTCCACCGGTGGAGTAACTGCTCCGTCAGGTGGCTGGGAAGCTGCTTGCACCGGAGTGGGCTGTGGAGGCAGCTGCGATTGAGTAGCTGCTCGCACTGGAGTGGGCTGTGGAGGCTGCGGCGATTGAGTAGCCGCTCGCACCGGAGTTGGCTGTGGAGGCGGCAGTGACTGGGTAGCTGCTTGCAACGGACTAGGCTGTGGAGGCGGCAGTGACTGGGTAGCTGCTTGCAACGGACTCCGCTGTGCAGGAGGCGGTGACTGGGTAGCTGCTCGCAACGGACTCCGCTGTGGAGACGGCGGTAAGTGGGTAGCTGGTCGCAATGGACTTGGCTGTGGAGGCGGCGGCGGTGACTGGGTAGCTGGTCGCAATGGAGCCGACTGTGGCGGTGGCTGGGTAGCTGCTTGCAATCGACTCGGCTGCAGATGCGGTGGTGGCTGGGTAGCTGCTTGCAGCGGACTCGGCTGCAGATGCGGCGGTGGCTGGGTAGCTGCTTGCAGCGGACTCTGCTGTGGAGGCGGCGTTGGATGGGGAGCTGCCCGTACCGGAATCCGCTGTGGAGGCGGCCGTGGCTGGGGAGTTGCCCATACCGGTCTCTGCTGTGGAGGCAGCGATGGCTGCAGCTTCCTCTCCAACGCTGGCTGTTGCATCGGCGCCGGAGGAGGGTGGTAAGCGCGAGGTGCAGAGGCGGCATCCAGTTCGGCGTCGAGGGCCGATTTAAGCCCGGCGTTGGAGAGGAAGGCCCAGGCATCGGCGACGAGGCGGGAGGCCTCGGCGACGTAGACGGAGCAGGGGCGGTCGGGGTGGGACCGGTTGAGGAGGAGGGAGAGCCGGCGGAAGTTGGAATGGACGACGTCCGGATGGCGGGACGCGGGCTTGGCGGGGTCGATGCCGAGGACGGCGTAGGGGTCGGGCTGGCCGCTGGGTATGCGGCGGCGCTGCGCGGCGAGGAGGACGTCGGCGGCGGCGTGGAGATCCTCGGCGCCCGGGGTGCGGGGGTCGGCGGCGATGGCCTGGGAGGAGAACTCCTTGCAGCCCTCGAGGTCCTTGGCCATGAGGAGCTTCTCCGCCACGCTCATCCACTTGTCCGCCTGCCGCCGTGCGGCAGCGGCGGCCGGATCCATGGCTGGATTTGGGTGGAGGAGGGGGCGGTGGAGCTCCAATTGAGGGAGGGGATTCGGGGGATGGTTCAGCGGGGTGTGCGTGGCGATAATAGCGATGTTAACCTTGGACGATTCCGTCAATAAGCAAACCCGGTTGTACTAGAACGACTTTTCATGGGCTGATACAAGCCTATGTGTGTGTGCGCGCTGCTTAGGACACCCAGGGCGGCCCAATAGGAAACTGCACTGAAACTGTGGCTGTATCTATGGCTATATCGATGATTATGCGATAACGTGGTTGTACATGTGAATACAATTGTAGATGTGATTGTTCGTGATTGTATATGTGGGTGCGCTCATTGTTGTGGTTGTACCTGTGGCTGCACGCTGTGACTATCACTAGTACAAAACATGCCTTTGGATATGAGCAAAGGTCATGGTTCGAACACGAACCGGTTCTATTGGGCCAGTAGAACCGGTTCGTGGCTCCGGGCTTTAGAACCGGTTCGTGTGGTGGGGACCCAGCCCAGCGGTGCCCTGCCAGCGCCCCTTTAGAACCGGTTTGTACTACCAACCGGTTCTAAAGATGTGGTGGAAGGTTGCCGTTCAGCATGCGGGCCACCTAGCAGCATTAGAACCGGTTGGTACCTAGAACCGGTTCTAAAGGTTCACTAAGTTTAGTACCACCTCGCTAACCGAAGAGGAGTTCGACCGGTTTATAAGCACGGGTTAGAGTGGACTTATCATAGCATAACAATTTCAATAAAGGTTGTCCATGAAGGATTTAACTATATCTTGTATACTGTAGTTTAAATTTTGGTTGAACCTTGATTGGTGGGCAGATTTGCTAGATTTGCCAACGAGGCGGGGTCCAGCTGAAACCCCGTATGAGATTGCGAAATCTAATACGGGCATTTCAGCTGGAGCTCTCTTGTCTGCAGAGTAGTTAGATTTGCCCACTAATCAGGGGCTAACCGAAAATTGCCTTTACGGTGTACAGGGTGTGGAGTAATCTTCCATTGACATCCTATAATGAAATTGTTATACTTTTTTTATTTTAGTTTTTGTCGTAGCCCTCTCAACAGGTATTACAAGCAGGTATTTTTTTTGGAGGGCTACATCAGTTGAACTTGCTGAAACTGTTGAGAGTGCTACGACAAAAACTGGATGCACTTCTTGTAAAAACTGGACCATCAAGGGTTTCAAATTGTTGCTCTCGGACAAACTCTTCTGAGCACTACTTCCAGCATTATCACGAGCCTTGTTAAAAGATTCCATTATTGTGCGTCCAGGCATTCATTTGCGAAATATTAATGAAACTGTCTTTTGAGCCTGCAGTGATCATAACTTTCAAATTGTTGCTCTCGGACAAACTCTTCTGAGCACTACTTCCAGCATTATCACGAGCCTTGTTAAAACATTCCATCATTGTGCGTCCAGGCAGTCATTTGCGAAATATTAATGAAACTGCCTTTTGAGCCTGCAGTGATCATAGCTTTCAAATTGTTGCTCTCGGACAAACTCTTCTGAGCACTACTTCCAGCATTATCACGAGCCTTGTTAAGAACCTGATTTACTCGTTTTTTTTAAAGATTCCATCATTGTGTGTCCAGGCAGTCATTTGCGAAATATTAATGAAACTGCCTTTTTATCCTGCAGTGATCATAGCTTTCAAATTGTTGCTCTCGGACAAACTCTTCTGAGCACTACTTCCAGCATTATCTTCTGAGCACTACTTCCAGCGCCCCTTTAGAACCGGTTTATACTACCAACCGGTTCTAAAGATGTGGTGGCAGGTTTATAAGCACGGGTCAGTGTGGACTTATCGTAACATTGGTCGATATGAAGTGAAAGATTTCTAGCTAGATATATGTAAGATCAACAAAACATACGATTTCTCCTGCATACAGCCCGACGGTGGCTCTAGAGTGCAAGCATATCAAATGCACCGTCGAACGTATGCAGGAGAATCCGAATGGTTTGTATTTGGTCGATGAAGTGAAAGATTTCTAACTAGATATATATAAGATCAACAAAACACACGGTTTCGCCTGGTTACAGCTCGACGGTGTGGCTCTCGTGAGTGCCCGCATATCAAAAGCACCGTCAGACCGCAACCAGGCGAATCCGAATGATTTGTATTCGGCCGATGAAATGAGTGTCGAACATGTCCGAGAGGTGGGATATATATAGGCAACGACAAGCCTGATCCAACGGCTGACAAGCCTGATCCAACGATCACAAAGCGCTTGAAAGAAAAACGCGATCCGTGTGCTTCTTCCTGATTGGTCGAGGTGAGCTGAAAGAAACAAAGCGCTTGAAGTACCAGTTTGTGGTTGAAACCGGTGCTAAAGACCTTGTGACTTCATTTGAAAGAAACACGCGATCCGTGTGCTTCTTCCTGATTGGTTGGATCCAACGGCTCAGAAGCCTGATCCAACGACTCACAATCGCTTGAAAGAAACACGCGATCCGTGTGCTTCTTCCTGATTGGTTGGATCCAACGGCTCAAAAGCCTAATCCAATGACTCACAAGCGCTTGAAAGAAACACGCGATCCGTGTGCTTCTTCCTGATTGGTTGGATTCAAAATCGTGTACGGTTAAAAGCGCGTGGAAGAGGACTCCACGCAACGCCAGTCGCCACTAGTTCTTTTCTCGTGCACTCTTTCCCCTTCCGCGCCACCGCCACCATGCCGCCTCGCCGCCGCCGACCAAGCTACCACGGCGTCCGCGAGCGCTCGGACGGCACATTCATGGCGGTGATCACTTGCGCCAACAACGAGCGTGTGTGTCTCGGCAGGTTCTGGCATGCATATTTAGCCGCCCCCGCGTACGACGTTGCGGCGTGGAGGCTCGGCCGCCCGCGCGCGGAGATGAATAACCGCCACTGTCGCAGCTTGGAAGATGCGGAGGACATTGCAGATCCGCCGCTCCTCCTCACTGAAGAGGACCACCGCCTCCATCGTCGACGAGCGGTGCTCGGCCTCACCTCGGAGCAGGACCAGCGTGCATTGCAGGATTGGTACGCGAGCCATCCTCGTGAAGCCTCGGAGGAGGCGGAACACTGGACGAGGCTGGCGGCAGAGAGCGCGGAGCGGCGACAGGAGCGTCATGAATGGCGGGAGGAGCGGCAGGCGGCCAAGGCGATGGCGGAGGAGGAACTGACGAGAGGCTCCGCCAACTGGCCCCTCGGTGACCCCCGCTGGATAGCGCTGGAGGATGACATCAACTCCGACACCGAAGACGATTTCTCCGACGACGAGGAGTAGTTTTTTTATGTTCTAGGTTTGAGATGTTAAGTTTGTTGAATGTTTTAAGTTTGCCGCGTCGCCGCCACCATTTGCTCTTTTTCATGCATTTAATGATTTATTTTGAGCTAAATGACCCTGAAATTGGACTAATGCTTGTGGGCGTGACTTTAGTCCCGGGTCGAGCCACAAACCAAAACTAATGCTTGTGGGCCAGGAGCGAGGTGCATTGGTCCCGGTTCTTGGCTGGAACCAGGACATATGCCCCCAGAAAAGGTTGAAACTTGGCAAGGTATCATCATTTGACCCACATAACATGTGTGCAAAAGTTGAGAGGATTACGGCAAAAACTGGATCCACTTCGTGTACAAACTGGACCATCTTATAAGGGTTTCAAACGAAAACTCATCTGTTACAAAGACATTTCATTTTTCTAAACTTATTTCAACTCAAGACTTTTTTTGCATTCAATATGCACCATTCAAAGCCACATACTAAAATTTCAACCCTTTCTGACTTCATTTGCTATTTTTCATGCATTTAATGATTTATTTTGAGCTAAATGACCTTGAATTTGGAAAGCACTACAACTGAACTCAGAAAAGGTTGAAACTTGGCAAGGTATCATCATTTGACCCACATAACATGTGTGCAAAAGTTGAGAGGATTACAGCAAAAACTGGATGCACTTCGTGTACAAACTGGACCATCTCTTTCAAAGTATAAGAGTTTCAAACGAAAACTCATATGTTACAGAGACATTTCATTTTTCTAAACTTATTTCAACTCAAGAATTTTTTTGCATTCAATATGCACCATTTAAAGCCACATACTTAAATTTCAACCCTTTTTGACTTCATTTGCTATTTTTCATGCATTTAATGATTTATTTTGAGCTAAATGACCTTGAATTTGGAAAAGCACTACAACTGAACTCAGAAAAGGTTGAAACTTGGCAAGGTATCATCATTTGACCCACATAACATGTGTGAAAAAGTTGAGAGTATTACGGAAAAAATTGGATGCACTTCGTGTACAAACTGGACCATCTCTTTCAAAGTATAAGGGTTTCAAACGAAAACTCATCTGTTACAAAGACATTTCATTTTTCTAAACTTATTTCAACTCAAGACTTTTTTTGCATTCAATATGAACCATTCAAAGTCACATACTAAAATTTCAACCCTTTTTGACTTCATTTGCTATTTTTCATGCATTTAATGATTTATTTTGAGCTAAATGACCTTGAATTTGGAAAAGCACTACAACTGAACTCAGAAAAGGTTGAAACTTGGCAAGGTATCATCATTTGACCCACATAACATGTGTGCAAAAGTTGAGAGGATTACGACAAAAACTGGATGCACTTCGTGTACAAACTGGACCATCTTATAAGGGTTTCAAACGAAAACTCATCTGTTACAAAGACATTTCATTTTTCTAAACTTATTTCAACTCAAGACTTTTTTTGCATTCAATATGCACCATTCAAAGCCACATACTAAAATTTCAACCCTTTCTGACGTCATTTGCTATTTTTCATGCATTTAATGATTTATTTTGAGCTAAATGACCTTGAATTTGGAAAACACTACAACTGAACTCAGAAAAGGTTGAAACTTGGCAAGGTATCATAATTTGAACCACATAACATGTGTGCAAAAGTTTAGAGGATTACGGCAAAAATTGGATGCACTTCGTGTACAAACTGGACCATCTCTTTCAAAGTATAAGGGTTTCAAACGAAAACTCATCTGTTACAAAGACATTTCATTTTTCTAAACTTATTTCAACTCAAGACTTTTTTTTCATTCAATATGCACCATTTAAAGCCACATACTAAAATTTCAACCTTTTCTGACTTCATTTGCTATTTTTCATGCATTTAATGATTTATTTTGAGCTAAATGACCTAATTTGGAAAAGCACTACAACTGAACTCAGAAAAGGTTGAAACTTGTCAAGGTATCATCATTTGACCCACATAACATGTGTGCAAAAGTTAAGAGGATTACGACAAAAATTGGATGCATTTCGTGTACAAACTGGACCATCTCTTTCAAAGTATAAGGGTTTCAAACGAAAACTCATCTGTTACAAAGACATTTCATTTTTCTAAACTTATTTCAACTCAAGACTTTTTTTGCATTCAATATGAACCATTCAAAGCCACATACTTAAATTTCAACCCTTTTTGACTTCATTTGCTATTTTTCATGCATTTAATGATTTATTTTGAGCTAAATGACCTTGAATTTGGAAAAGCACTACAACTGAACTCAGAAAAGGTTGAAACTTGGCAAGGTATCATCATTTGACCTACATAACATGTGTGCAAAAGTTGAGAGGATTACGACAAAAACTGGATGCACTTCGTGTACAAACTGGACCATCTCTTTCAAAGTATAAGGGTTTCAAACGAAAACTCATCTGTTACAAAGACATTTCATTTTTCTAAACTTCTTTTAACTCAAGACTTTTTTTTCATTCAATATGCACCATTCAAAGCTACATACTAAAATTTCAACCCTTTCTGACTTCCTTTTCTATTTTTCATGCATTGAATGATTTATTTTGAGCTAAATGACCTTGAATTTGGAAAAGCACTACAACTGAACTCAGAAAAGGTTGAAACTTGGCAAGGTATCATCATTTGACCCACATAACATGTGTGAAAAAGTTGAGAGGATTACGGTAAAAACTGGATACACTTCGTGTACAAACTGGACCATCTCTTTCAAAGTATAAGGGTTTCAAACAAAAACTCATTTGTTACAAAGATTTATTAAAAAACTCCAACTAATCTAATAGGTAGTCAAAATATAAAAACAAACATAAATCTGGTGTCAAAATATAAAGTATAGCAAATATAAAAACTCGAACTATTCTAATAGCTAGTCAAAATATAAAAACAAATATAAAAATAGCAAATGGAAAAAAGTATAGCAATTTCATTATAGGATGTCAACGGAAGATTACTCCACACTCTGTACACCATAAAGGACAATTTCAGTTAAGCCCTGATTGGTTGGAAAATCTAGAAATCTGCCGACCAATCAAGGTTCAATAGAAATTGCTTTTACAGTATACAGCGTATAGATGAATCACTCGTGGACAACCTTTATTAAACTTGCTATGCTACGATAAGTCCACACTGACCCGTGCTTATAAACCGGTCGAACTAGTCTTCGGTTAGCGAGGTGGTACTAAAATATAAATGTTTATAACCGGTTTCAACCACGAACCGCTGCTAAAGGTCCCTCCCCTTCCCGCGTGTTTTTTTGGCCGAAAAATGGATGAAATTGGTGACCTTTAGAACCGGTTTGTGGCTGAAACCGGTTCTAAAGGTCCATTAGCACCGGTTGCTGCTACAAACCGGTGCTAAAAGTCCATGCTATATATATACCAGCACTTAGCGTCAGTTCCGTCCATCGCTTCAGATCGAACCACGCCGCCAGGCTGCTGCGC
Organism: Bromus sterilis; assembly: GCA_950022295.1. Classification (NCBI taxonomy): domain Eukaryota; kingdom Viridiplantae; phylum Streptophyta; class Magnoliopsida; order Poales; family Poaceae; genus Bromus; species Bromus sterilis. Next base: position 397,790,749 of record OX465596.1, read on the forward strand.
TGCCTCGCCGTCGCCGTCCACGCCGCCAGGAGCCGCCCACTCTCCTCGCCGACGGCCGCCACCGGATCCGCTCCCGCCCGCACCGTTCAAGCCGCCCCCGCCCGCACCGTTCAAGTCATCGCCGCCGTCCAGCGCGTCCGATGACCCCTCCCACTCCCCCCTCTCCTCCTCCTCTATGTTCATATTCTGCTCAGGAATTCTAGGATTGCCATGTGCAATTGATAGGTTGTGTGCAATAATCTATGCCGCCATGTGATTTTTTGAAGTGAAGTTGGTGTTGATTATTTCTAGGATTATTGGTGTTGAAATTGTTGAAATTGCTAGGATTATTTTGCGTATTGCCAAAACAGAGAGATAGTTAGATGGTGCTTTGTTCTTTGAAGTGAAATTGGTCGTGGATTTAGAGAGAATTTGATGATGCAAGCTATAGTGTAAATTAGGGTTCCACAAGTTTGTATGTTTTCGGAGAACACAAGTAAAAAGAAAGTGGAGGATTTTTTTTTGTTAAACCAAAAATTGATAGAACAGACATTCTTGATCTATTTTGTTACCAATGAGGCACAATTTGTATTACTTCTCATGTTATATTTTTATAATTTTCATTATATTTTTATTACTTTGAATTAATTTTATAATTATGAACACATAGTATGTCTCATCCCAAGTGCGAGATTTGTCAAGACAACTCGGGTCGATGCAACGATCCCGTGTTTGATGAAGCAGACACATACTTCTTCATCACGCTTAGGTCCTGGTTCCAAAATGTTACGGTATGTAACTTGCACGACATGTTCTTGTTATGGTGCATGCATGCATGACTCAACTAGTGCATCCCTTGCTTTGAAAGACACCACGTTTGTGACAAGATCAATATTCAAGATTTCGATGAAACTATTAGTAAATAAGTTAACATTAAGACGAAACATTTCGTTCTTAAGGTTAAGATCTTTAATCAACCAAATGCCACATTCTTTGGCGGTTCAAAATGGGATGCATTATGCAAGAATTATGCATTTCATGATAATATGAAAATAGCATTTGATCTTGGACGCCGCCGTCGAGGATCCAATGTTTTTCGTGATGATAAAATTTTGATGGAACTAGGCGACATGATTCCAGTTCGATGTTCATGTGAGTTTGTTAAACAACAATTTTGTTACTTCTACAACTTATTTTTCTTTGCTCCAAATGTTTGACAACTCATTTATAATTGCCAGCTTATGTTCTTGCCACGGAAGAAGTACAAGATATTTTTGATTGTACCTTCTATAACAATGACTTCGACCTAAGTAAGAGTGAACAACATGCATTTATCGAAGTTATTAAATTGGTACCTTCGTATGCAAACTATTTAAGGGCTGACCGTCCTTTTGGAGCATATGTGCCATTTGTCCTTAAGTTGGAGGACTATATGCTTAAATGGCCTAGCCTGGTATGATTTTTATCATTCTCTCTCAGTAGCCTTGAAAGCTCAAGAATGATCAGAGGGGGAGGGGGTGAATGATCACTTCTAAAAATTCTAAGGAACTTAGAAGGAATTCATGCAAACTACGAAGGACTAAGAACATCCCGAAGGAGTTACAGTATCGAAGGTAATGCATAGCTCGAAAGAATTAAGGGCGAAGGGAAACATCGAAGGCATACAGGCTACGAGAGAATACTTAATTTAAATGTATGAAGGAAAACGAGCCTGACACTACGATGTTTGGTAAACCAGTTCACACTCTGCAAAGTGCTACGTCTGGTTGGAGGGACTGGTGATTGAACACCTGGAGCAAAACTCTCTCCGTCCTATTCTCCACTGCAACAAACTCCTCGAGCTTGTCCAGTTTTCACTCGTGGTAGATGATTCAGGACATCTCCGAGACCTTTACAAACTTCCTTCAGCAGTGACAATTACTCTTCGACTGCTTGACAGGCGACGCCTAACCGTCTAGGAGACTTGCAGTTCTCCAAGATAAAAGGATCGGCTAATTTCGACCTAAGTCATAGTGAATTTCTCAACTCAGCTCAGACTTGGGATTTGGTTTTCTCTCGATGAATCTCTCTTGGGATGCTCACAGACTTCTGTCTTAGAATCTTCAGTGGAGCAGCCAACCCGAAATGGCGGGTAGGTGCGGGGTATTTATAGTTGGCGATCCCGATGGGTAAAATGACTGAAGTGACCCGATGCAACCGCTTGACGCGTGTCCACAACGGTCGGATTCCAATCACTGCGCAACTTTACTTGAGGAACAAGTAAGCTGACTTACCGAGCGAGTTCTCTCTCAAAGGCACGAAGTGCGATGACTTTGCCTTCGAGCTATTCACTCGACTCAGTAAGATTTCTCTCGGTAGGCTTTTGTGGGTTTTGGTTGAGCAGAGCAAGTTCACTTCAACTAAGATCTCAACTAGCAAACCCCTCTTAATAGTACGGTTTTTCCTACGACTCAAGAAATAAAGAGAAACTAGTAAAAAGACTAAGTCTTCGACCAGCTTCAGCTTTCTCCTCGTTGCGCTTTTACTCGAGAGAGACTTTTTCTTCGACTACATTTTTAGGGGTCGTCTTCCTTCAAAGGTTTCGGTAGATGACTGCAGCTCTGCTGCAGTGAGTTGTCCTTCAACCTTCTACTCGCAAACTCCATTCTTTTGGAACCTAAGTATCTGTTTATACTCGAAAACAATATTAGTTCCACTTCTGCTTTGTCCAACAATGTCCAAAACCTTCGGTGGGAAAAACTTGCTCTTACAATCTCCCCCTTTTTGGACGATTGTTGACAAAACAGGCATCGAAAAATAATTTAAAAAGTTTGAGTTTTCGATGATAAACCAGTGCTAAGGATTGATGAAGAACTCCCCCTTGATGTATGCACGTAAGATAAAGATTTCCTATGAAGTGCATATTTGACAAGTAGAGTCGAGGGAAAACATCAATAATCTTAGCGAGTGAAATTGCATTCCAGATAATATCCAATGAGGAACATGCAATCTCCTCGAATGACCTGTGAACTTATATGAAAGATAACTTCCTGCAAAAGGTTAAGTATCGCAAGCAGCAGATAGATATCTTACGAGAAAGAGTAGCAGTTCACAGTCCTACTTAGAGTTAGTTACAACCAGATCGAATATGAATCGAAAGTTTGTTGAAACTACTCAGAAAACCTCAAAGATCAAAAGTTTAGCAAATGAAAAGCAAAGCCCTTAACCCCGTAGGCAAACTAATTTTTTCGATGCCACTACATCTCCCCCTTTTTGTCACAACGTACAAAAAGTCGAGAGGAGAGGGTCGAAAGAAATCCCTACTCGCGAGGCTGGCTCCGGCGACGACGAGAAGATTCGGCGAGCGTTGGAGCACGACGAATTGGACGAGCACCGGGAGGAGTGATCTTCGTGCGGAAGGAGTGCTGATCTCCAGAAGATTCCAGCTGCGATTCCGGCGGAGTCTGGGGGCTTCGAGGAAGTGGCGAGTAAACTCTCGGTTGACGCTGAGGAGGGGCTTCTTCGTGCTCGGAGTCGGAGGAGAGGGTGTCCATAGTGATGTGATAATAGTCGTCGACACTGAGCACATCTCTGTTCTTCGGCAGACGAGGGATATTGGGATCCGGTCGATCTACTCGATCATCATTTGTCCAATTTCTGTTCAGATGGGGAGGATATTCTTCGAACCCGCATCGTTGAAGTTGACCGAGGGAATTGAACTTCCTTAAACCTTTCCAATCACGGCGAAGGCATTCACGCAGCATCTGATTGTTGTTCATGGCAATGTTTCGCAGGTGATTGATTTCGTCCATCATAGCTTGCTTCTGAATGAAATCTTGATCAATGTGATGTTGAAGCATTTGCTGGGACCGAAGAGAAACTTCCAAATGATGCACTGGCTTTATAAACTTCGAGCGTATATTGCGCTCTGTTAAGTGGGCGCGGATGCCAGTGTGCTCAGCAAAAGGATCGGTGGGTCGAGCAACAACCTGCAATACTTCACGAACAGGAGGAGTGAAAATCTTTGGGTAAATGGATACGGGGAATGGCACGTCCCGAGAGTAATTGCAGATTGCCATAAGCCATGGTGCATATGGCTTGTGGGAATTGTGGTCATCAGCACAAGACACCAAAGTTCTGAGGAAGTAGTCTTCAAAATCGAAGGGACGACCGTGGACTAGCTTCATCAGAGCAAGTTGCACATCATTTGGAAAGGGAAAATCATCGTGCACATCGAGCATTGGCATCAAGGTCTTCGATAGAATATAAAACCATGCCTTTGCTTCAAATATCAAGTGTCTTGGCTTCGGCTCAGTGGGGTAGTGATCTCCTACAACATCTGGATCCATAAGCGTAGAGAATTCAGCTGGAGTTGCAGCAGGTAAGTCATGGAGCTTGTGAGGTAATCCTTCGAAACGAGGTAAATTGATGATGGACAGAAATTGATCGACAGTCATATGAAAGACTTGGCCTTGAATCATATAATCAAATTTCCATGTCTTCGAGTTCTCCGGATCTCCAGTGACATAAAGCGTTGCATAAAACTGCTTGATAAGCTCGGGATTGTAACCACAATCGAGAGCAAACATCTTGTGAGCATGCAGACTATCAATTGTTTCGGCAACATTCTCGAAACAAGTAGTGGAGTACACCGAAGGCATATCAAGGTATTGATGCTGGAAAACTCTTGCCTTGTTGTACAGCACACGAGTATAGTAGATAGCTTGTTCTTGGGTCCAAAACCGAAGAGAATATGCACTTCTGGGCTTCTCGTAGGGATTGGTACCGAAGAAAAATGGTTTGTGTTCGCGCCTTTTGAAGATAGGACCTCCACGAGGAACATCTGAGCGGAACAGAGGTAGCATTTCTCTCGGATGAGCAGAGTGAAGCAGCTCATCAACTGGAAAAACTTCAGCAGCATTATCTGGCATCTGGAATACAGGCTCAGCAGGTCGAGTGATGGATGATGGAATGTTTACGATATCCTGAGTCGGAATGACTGCAGGAGCATTCTCTTCGGGCTGAGTTACGACGGCATCTCCTTCGTCGGTTTGAGCATTTTGAGCGGCCTCTTCATTTTCCATGGCCTCCAAGTCTTCATCTAGTTGTGCAAAAGCATCAACCATTTCTTCGTTCGAGGAACTTGAAGAGGAGGAGGAAGAATTGTCACTTGAACTGACATCTCCAGAACGATTGCGTGCGACCTGGTCTCGTCGAGAAGAAACTGTCGTGATGTCAACATCAGCATCTTCTCCTTCAGGCAGAGTGTGGGCAGAAGAGTAATCTTTCTGGGCAGAGGGAATGGGGACTTGTGTTTCTTGCTCGACTTGAGCCACTTGCTCGGTCTCTGCATGGACTTGGGTTTCGATTACTGGGGTGGTCGATGGAATGACGAGAGGAGGTGATGGTGGGTTTGGAGGTGGCGTCGAGGCTTTTGGTGGTGAGGGTTGACGAGGTGGAAGTGGAGGTGTTTGTTGTCGAGGTGGAGGAGTGGCTTGGCAAGGGGGTGGAGTTGTTTGTCGAGGAGGTGGGGTTCTTTGGCGAGGTGATGGTGTTTTCTTGCGGGGAGGAGAGGGTTGCTTGGTTGGATTTGGTTCAGATTCTTGTCGAGCTGTGGCAGCATCGACCTCGGTGGTCTTGGACTTCTTGGCGGTCTTCTCGGTCTCTGGCGTCCCACGCACAGAGGTTGGGGCAGCAGACTTTCTCTTTCGAGATTGTCTTTGAAACAGAGCATCATTGTGCTCTTTGCAAACAGCAGACACAACTTGTTTAACTTTGTCGAACACAATAGTTAAATTCTCTTTCTGAGCCCTCCTGGAGGCTTCAGCCGAAGCAATCTTGGATCTGAAAAATTTTCGGGACTCAACGTCCTCGGTTTCTTCTTGAAGTTGCCTGGTGTAAAACCTCACTTATTCCTTATCCTTTTTATCCTGGGTGATATAATCTTCCCAGCGAATCATGTATCGAGCAACATGCACTTGTATTTCAGCAGGAACATCGTCCTCGGCAGTGACTCTGCTCGGTGTGGAAGCCATCTTCCAGAGAATGTGTGAAATATGTGCAGCATCCCATGGAGCATTTGCATTTGATTCTCCTTCGTTAGAACTCTCTTCATCGGCACGAGGGCCGGAATCAACTGGTGCAATAGGGGCAGGAGCTGGGGCAGCTCGAGGAACTGGAGCAGCTTGCGCCTTCTGTCTAGCCTCCTTGGCTTTCTTTTCGGCTTCCTTGGTGGCCTTGACAGCAGCAATGGGCTTTGAGGCCACTGCTTTATCCTTCGAGGCACTAGGGGCCTCAACATTCTTCTTCGCAGCACTTGGGGCTACAACCTTTTCCTTCGGGTTTGTAGGTATAGTGCCTTCAGAAATCTGGCGACGATATTTTTCACTGACCAAATGGAGAATACCAAGTTGTTGAGCAACCAGAGCCTTTTTATGCTCGGGCTGACTGTGAAAGTTCAGGAGTTTGGAATTAATCAAGTCTTTTGCCTCTTGTTCCTTTTGTTTTGCCAGCCTTTCTTTACGTTGAACAAGGGTTTCTTCATCCTCAGAAACTTGAGCTTGCTTTCCCTTCGTTGTGACCGAAGGTTTTGGTTGGCGAACAGGAACAGGTGGAGCAGAAGAAATGGGCGGATCAGTGACCAAATTTGTCAAGTCAATATTTCCTCGAGGAGCCTGTGTAGCTGGCTCCTGGATCCTTATGCCTTTACTGCTCGGCTTTTTCTTCAGAGGTATGTCCTTGACATCAGCCTCAGTACCAGGGTCTTGATCATCTGAGTTAGCTTCTCCTTCGAAGCTTGCATCAGGAGGAGATACTATTACAACCTTTTTCTGTCGCTTGGCTGACTTCTTGCCACCCTTTGATTTGGCACTAGGGCCAACTTCCTCGACACCTTCAGCAGCAGCAGCTTCCTTTCGTGCTTTGTCTTCTTTTCTCTTCTGTGCTCGAGCTTCTCGAGCTTCAACAAGTTCTTTAAAATCTTCAGGTGTTTTGAGAGCTGTAGGGTGAGCATCAGCAGTAGGAGGTGGTCGATTATCCTTCGTCCACTTTGGCCTTAAAGATTTAACATCCGACCAGGGATTTTTCATTGCAAACAGCCTCTCCCATCGTGGCATTAGAGACTTGTACTCATACCAACGAAGAGCTTGAAGCCTTCGTATCTCTTGCAAACGATTTTCTCTCGTACGTTCATCTTCAGATCCTGAAGGTGTCCTCAAGTTCTTCTCTATGATCAAATCCTCAGATAAACCTTCAGAATTGTTGGTGATTCTAGTTCTGCCTCCCACACGCTTGGGTGCTCTAATATTTCCTTCGTTCCCAGATATTTTCCTGTGAAAAAGGAAGGTACGAGGGAATATAGGGAAGTTGTGAACAAGTATCAGCAATTACGAGGAAAAACATTTTGAAAGCAGCAATCATATCGAGAGATTTGTCTTATCGCAAGTTTTCATGAAAGTGCTAGGCTAGATTTTCATCGGGTGGAAATCTAACGAAGAACTTGTATGAATTAATTGCGCAAGTATAAGTCTATCGATACGATACTGAAGGGATTGCCTAAGTGAGAGAATCCGAGTGATTTCTTACCAAGGTCAGATGGGGAATCGACAGAAAAGGCTACAAACAGATTACCCAAGTTTCAAAGATCCAAACGGATCAAACAGTCCTAAAAGAAATCACAGAAAAATCAACACAGAAACTGGAAACGATGAACAGATGAGATAGAATCGAATCCAGAGCCACACATACCCTAACTTGGTGATGTGAAGCGACTACGGCGACGCGGATGAAGATCTTTGTCGACGGGAACGTCTCCGGCGGCTTCCTTCCGGCAGCTAAGCGGCGAGGGAGTCGACGACGACGAGGCAGCACGACGGCGCGCGAGAGAGAGCTTCTGGAAGCGAAGAGACGAAGTTGAGGAAATAGCGATGTCTAGGCCGGTGGGGTGGATCAGTATTTATAAGAGGGGGTCTGACCGAGCTGTCAGATCTGATCCAACGACGCAGATTTCGCGTCTCTCCGCATTCAACGGACGGATTTTGTGGCGGTAATCGCGGGAAAATCCCAACGAACCGAAAGATAGTTGCTCCACGTCCGAGACAAAACTCATCGAACATCGAGTATAAAGGAAGATAAAACTTCGATAGATTTTCCTTCGGAATCAATGACATACGAAGGGAATCTTGATCGAGTACAATATATACATGTTCACGAGAGGAAAGCACAGAAGGGGTAGGGATAGAATAGAGGGAAAACAGGGTCCGATACTTAGTCAATCCGAGGGAAAAACAACGATAAGACTCGGATTGATAAGTGTATAGGACAACACCAAACGAACAAAAAAATAAACGAAAAAGAAACACGATAGAAAAATTAACGTAAGTAATCAACAATGAAAACTAATGATACATAGTACCGATGGTTATGATCTTACAGCACATTGCGTGAGTCTAAGATGTTCAACTCACACCTCAGTGTACAGAACCTCTTTTCATCCAAAGGCTTTGTAAAAATATCAGCCAATTGATCTTCGGTGCGAACATGACTGATAACAATATCTTCGCGCTGAACGTGATCTCGAAGAAAATGATGACGAATATCAATATGCTTCGTTTGAGAGTGTTGCACTGGATTATGGGCAATTTTGATAGCACTCTCGTTATCACAGAGCAATGGAATTTTCTTCACAAGAATACCATAGTCTTTCAGCGTTTGCTTGAGCCACAGAATCTGAGTACAGCATGAACCGGCAGCAATATACTCGGCTTCAGCCGTAGAAATAGATACACAATTCTGTTTCTTCGAGGCCCAACAGACAAGAGATCTACCGAGAAAATGACATGTGCCTGAGGTAGATTTCCTGTCGACTCGATCACCAGCCCAGTCGGAATCAGAGTAACCAACGAGATCAAACTGGGCACCCTTGGGATACCAAAGACCCAAGGTTGGTGTGTGAGCCAGATATCGAAGGATTCGCTTGACAGCAATAAGATGAGATTCCTTCGGATTTGCCTGAAAACGAGCACACATACAAACTGATAGCATAATGTCAGGTCTAGATGCACAAAGGTAAAGAAGCGAACCGATCATCGAGCGATATTTCTTCTGATCGAAAGGTTTGCCCTTCTCATCTGCATCTAGATGAGCATTCGTAGGCATTGGAGTCTTGATGGTTTTGCAACTGACAAGATCAAACTTCTTCAGGCAATCTCTGAGATACTTCTCTTGAGAAATGAAAGTACCATTTTTCTGTTGACGGATTTGAAGTCCGAGAAAGAACTTCAATTCTCCCATCATTGACATTTCATATTTCTTCGACATCATGCGAGAAAATTCTTCGCTAATATCAGGGTTAGTACAGCCAAAAATAATATCATCGACATAAATTTGACACAAAAAAATGTCATTTTTGTATGCACGAGTAAAAAGAGTCGGATCGGTTGTTCCTGGTTTGAAGCCCTTCTTTAGAAGAAAATCCTTCAGTGTTTCATACCAAGCACAAGGTGCTTGCTTTAACCCATATAGGGCCTTGTGCAATCTGTACACCTTATCAGGATTCTTCGGGTCTTCAAAACCTGGTGGCTGCATAACATACACTTCTTCTTCGATTTCACCGTTAAGAAATGCACTTTTGACATCCATTTGATATAGCAATATACCATTGTAATTGGCAAAAGCAAGCATGACACGAATGGATTCAAGACGAGCAACTGGGGCATAAGTCTCACCAAAATCAATACCTTCGATTTGGGTGTATCCTTGTGCAACCAGTCGAGCTTTATTCCTTACCACTATGCCATCTTCATCTTGCTTGTTGCGAAATATCCACTTCGTACCAATGATATTATGCTTTGTGGGATCAGGTCTATCGACAAGGGACCAGACTTTATTTCTCTCGAACTGGTTAAGTTCTTCGAGCATAGCAGTCATCCAGTCTGAGTCCTTCATGGCTTCATCGAATTTTGATGATTCTAGCATGGATACAAACGAAAAATTTCCACAGAAGTTAGCTAATCGAGTACGAGAACGAGTGGTGGGTCGACCTGGTAAACGAATTTCTTCGAGAATTGAGTCGACATCCACTCTTCTTCGAACGCGAGGAAAAATTTCTTCATCATCTTGTGGATCCGGTTGTCCTTCGGGATCAGCTAGTTCATCGGGAACATTTTCTTCGTTTACGCGTTCTCCTTCGACCTGTACATCATTTGCTTCAGGATGTTGATCTCCAGCGCCCCGGGCTATGTGTGGGAACATTGGACCATCATCATCCTTGTTGTCTTGACGTGCATTTCCATCAACAGGCCGAATATCTCCAATAGCCATGTACCTGATAACTTCATCCAATGGTGGTTCATCCAGGTTAAGAGGTAATTGCTCCTTTTGAGAGCCGTTAGACTCATCAAAGCGAACATTTACAGTTTCTACAACTTTGCCAAGATGTGAGTTGTAAACTCTGTAAGTGTGAGAATTTGAACCATAACCTAGAAGAAAACCTTCGTGTGCCTTTGGGGCAAACTTGGAGCTGTGATTCATATCTCTAATGTAACATGTAGCACCAAAAACCCTGAGATAAGACACATTGGGCTTTTTACCAGTGATGAGTTCATGTGAAGTTTTCTTCAGAAATCTGTGCAGATAAACCTTGTTGATGATATGACATGCAGTGTTGATAGCTTCAGCCCAGAACCTGATAGGGGTCTTGTATTCAGCGAGCATTGTTCTGGCCATTTCAATAAGTGTTCGATTCTTTCTCTCGACCACACCATTTTGTTGCGGTGTATAAGCAGCCGAGAATTCATGAGTAAAGCCATATTCATCAAGAAATTCTTCGATATGAGTATTTTTGAATTCTGTACCATTGTCACTTCTGATATGCTTGAGAGATAATTCATATTCAGTTTGAGCTCTCTTTGCGAAGGTTTTGAAAATTTCAACGACCTTGCTCTTGTCATCAAGAAAGAAAACCCAGGTATATCGAGAGAAATCATCAACAATAACCAGACCATACTTGTTACCTCCAAGACTAGCATAATTTTGAGGACCGAATAAATCCATATGAAGTAATTCAAGAGGACGAGTAGTAGTCATGACGGTTTTTGCTGAGTGATGTTTCTTGGAAATCTTTCCAGCTTCACAGGCACTGCATAGACGATCTTTATCGAATTTCACATTATCAATTCCAACGATGTTCTTCTTCGAGATAAGAGTTTGAAGATTTTTCATCCCTGCATGACCAAGTCTTCGGTGCCATAACCAACCAGAAGTGGCTTTGGCCATCAAACATGTGGACACTGCAGGTCCCGAAGAAAAATCAACGACGTAAAGATCACCTTTGCGATATCCTTCGAACACGAAGGAATAATCATCCTGTGAAAAGACAACACAACGAGAAGCAGAAAACAGTACAAGCATACCCATATCACAAAGTTTTGAGATAGACATAAGATTATATCCAAGTGATTGAACAAGTAACACCTTATCAATATGCTTGTCTTTCGATATTGCAACCTTACCCAAACCAAGTACTTTTCCTTTGTTTTTGTCACCGAAGGTAATGTATTTCTGTGAAGATTCAGACAGTTTTGCTTCGGCGAACAACTCTTTGTCTCCGGTCATATGATTTGTACATCCGCTATCCATGACCCATTCGGATCCACCGGAGACATAGCCCTGCAGAAGAATTAGTTCTTCTTAACCACCCACAAGCGAGCAGGTGACTTAGAAGGCATGGTAGAGCTAGATGGGGCAGCAATATTATATCGAACATGATTGCATTGTCGATCAGGACCATCAAGCACACCATAAATATAATTCCTCGATGAGGGGTTAGAGTACTGATGAGTAACAACAACTTTGGTGTTATCATTACGATGACGATAAACATTTCTATCGACACGATAGTATTCCTTCTGGGGAACATTTGAAGCAGGCACCAAGGGTTCATTTCTATCCTCGAGAGAATAGTAGTGATTCGGTGGTACCGAGGATTTTCCCTGCATAGAATGGTTAGGGGGCAGTTTTTCTACGAGAGATTTGCGAACCCAAATCTGTCGCTTATAGAAACCATTCTTCGGAGGAGTACCAATGAATTCAGCTGACACTTTTCCTTCCTGATCTTTGACAAGTTTGTAGTTAGAATCAAGTGATTCATCAACAATAGCTTTGTCAATTTTGCAACTGAAACCTGAAAGGTTAGCAATATCAATGGGCTTTTCTTTCGCAAGAACCCAGACAATTTTAGGATACTGCTCGGGTTCCCAATAGGTTCCGCCAGGATTGATTTTCCTTTCGAAGCCAACTCCTTCGTTTCGGGGATTCCCGTGAAGAAGAGCCTTTCGTAGGATATCACATAGGTACTGGTGTCCCTGCACACTTTTGAACATGCCTGTTTCAAATAAATCTTTCAACCTGAGGAGTTCCTCGGTAATGGTTTCCTCGTTCGAGGGGTTAGCATCATCAATAACAATAGGTTGCTTTCCTTTCGATCTCTCGGAAATAGAATCAATTTTACTTCGTTCCAAACAAGTCAAGCAAGGTGGAATAGATTCATTTTTATCTTCTGAGCCCTGTTGAGCCATGAGAGTGAGATTTACACTTTCCAACTCTTCGTTAGCCTCTCTCAGTTTCTCGAGAGCCATTTTCCCTTGAAGGAATTCGTAGTTTAGCTTCTCGTAGTCCACTGAGAGAAGATCATGACGAGAGGAAAGTTCATCAAACTTTTCTTTCAGAGAAGTATGCTCATTCGTCAAAGTTTGACTCTTCTCAATCTCATTGATCAGCAAAGTCTCAAATTTTTGAATAGTTTCACTTAGAGAATCTAGTTCATCTTGTTGGATAGAAGCAATTTTAGCAAGTTTAGCATAGCTTATCCTAGAGTTACTTTCATAAGCAGATCCATCAGAAGTATCGTAGGAATTCTTAGATGAGGATACCTTAGCCTTGGCCATGAAGCAGTAAGCTGGAGATTCATCTTCACTGCTCTGGTTGGAGAAGAATGAACTTGAATTCTTGTTTGAGGCGAATGCTATCCCAGCAACACCATCAGATTCAGTACCAGAACCAGAACCTGATCTTGACTTTGATCCTGCTTCAGAACCGGAAGCTTCATCTTCAGAGTTCATCTCTTTACCCAGATAGGCTTTGGCTCGGTGTGAATTCTGTCGACGAGAGGAATGTGATTTCGAGGAAGAACTCTCTCGATGCTTGTGATACTTCTTCTTCTTGTCATCATCAGAACCATCTTTCTTGTCTTTTCTGGACCTTGAATCATATTTCTTCGAATCGTGGTGTCTGCTCGATCTGTAAGACTTGCTCGAAGAGCTGCTGTGAGAGTGCTTTGATTTATATTCAGTTTCCCAGAGAGGACAATCAGCAATGAAGTGACCTGGCTTCTTGCACTTATAGCAACAATTATCTTTCGCTGAAGGGTTTCTGGATGATGATCGATGCTGTGATGAATTGCTAGAATGTCTTGAAGAATAGTTTTTCTTCGGTGAAGAGGAGTTCCTTTTCTGAAAGCGGTTGAATCTTCTCATTATCAGTGCAAGATCTTTCCCAATGTTCTCGGGGTCATCAGATGCACCAGCAGATTCAGAACTAGCTTCAGGAGAGGAGTGACGTGAAGCTCTGGCCTTGAGTGCATGAGATTTCTTTCGAATCCCATTGACATCACGTTTCTCATCTTCTTCCATCTCGAAAGTATTAAGCCTTTCAAGAATATCAGCGGCAACCATATCTTTGAAATCAGTTCTTTCCTTAATCATTAGCACAATGTGATCGAAGGAATCATCAAGAGAACGGAGCAAAGTTCTGACAATAATCCGATTGGTAATGTCATCTGCACCGAGGGAAATCAGTTCATTTGACAGCGCAGTGAGTCTGCTGTATATGGAACAAACTTTTTCTCCCTCGTGCCTCTTGAACCGATAGAACTTGCTTCGAAGGGTGTCAATTCGAGCATCTTTCTGAGTAGAGACACCTTCACCAATCTTCTCGAGATAATCCCAAACACCTTTGGCCGAAGGAATATTCTTGACCTCATGATATTTTTCAGGAATCAGATGATTTGTGATGAATACCCAGACTTCAGCATCTAGTTCTATCTTCTTTGTCTCTTCAGGAGTGATGGCATCAGTGTCCTTGACAGTTACACCATTTTTGACAACTTCCCAAGCGGCAGAGTTGATAGCCATGATATTCCTCTTCATTTTGTCCTTCCAATAGGAATAGTCCTTCCCATTGAAAATAGGGATTGGTTCCCCCGAGCGAACAGCTGCAAACGACATTCTTGACAACACTCCAGGTTGTTAGACCAAAATACGCAGAGCGTAGGGAGTGCCTAGCTCTGATACCAATTGAAAGCTCAAGAATGATCAGAGGGGGAGGGGGTGAATTATCACTTCTAAAAATTCTAAGGAACTTAGAAGGAATTCATGCAAACTACGAAGGACTAAGAACATCCCGAAGGAGTTACAGTATCGAAGGTAATGCATAGCTCGAAAGAATTAAGGGCGAAGGGAAACATCGAAGGCATACAGGCTACGAGAGAATACTTAATTTAAATGTATGAAGGAAAACGAGCCTGACACTACGATGTTTGGTAAACCAGTTCACACTCTGCAAAGTGCTACGTCTGGTTGGAGGGACTGGTGATTGAACACCTGGAGCAAAACTCTCTCCGTCCTATTCTCCACTGCAACAAACTCCTCGAGCTTGTCCAGTTTTCACTCGTGGTAGATGATTCAGGACATCTCCGAGACCTTTACAAACTTCCTTCAGCAGTGACAATTACTCTTCGACTGCTTGACAGGCGACGCCTAACCGTCTAGGAGACTTGCAGTTCTCCAAGATAAAAGGATCGGCTAATTTCGACCTAAGTCATAGTGAATTGCTCAACTCAGCTCAGACTTGGGATTTGGTTTTCTCTCGATGAATCTCTCTTGGGATGCTCACAGACTTCTGTCTTAGAATCTTCAGTGGAGCAGCCAACCCGAAATGGCGGGTAGGTGCGGGGTATTTATAGTTGGCGATCCCGATGGGTAAAATGACTGAAGTGACCCGATGCAACCGCTTGACGCGTGTCCACAACGGTCGGATTCCAATCACTGCGCAACTTTACTTGAGGAACAAGTAAGCTGACTTACCGAGCGAGTTCTCTCTCGAAGGCACGAAGTGCGATGACTTTGCCTTTGAGCTATTCACTCGACTCAGTAAGATTTCTCTCGGTAGGCTTTTGTGGGTTTTGGTTGAGCAGAGCAAGTTCACTTCAACTAAGATCTCAACTAGCAAACCCCTCTTAATAGTACGGTTTTTCCTACGACTCAAGAAATAAAGAGAAACTAGTAAAAAGACTAAGTCTTCGACCAGCTTCAGCTTTCTCCTCGTTGCGCTTTTACTCGAGAGAGACTTTTTCTTCGACTACATTTTTAGGGGTCGTCTTCCTTCAAAGGTTTCGGTAGATGACTGCAGCTCTGCTGCAGTGAGTTGTCCTTCAACCTTCTACTCGCAAACTCCATTCTTTCGGAACCTAAGTATCTGTTTATACTCGAAAACAATATTAGTTCCACTTCTGCTTTGTCCAACAATGTCCAAAACCTTCGGGGGGCAAAACTTGCTCTTACAAGCCTATATCTTCTTCAAAAAGACATTTTATTAATTATACTCATTGCTAACTATGCTACTAATATGTATGTTATTCAACAGAAGATACCGCAAACTTGTACGCCTAAATGGATGCTGGGATTTAAAGGCGAAGTTACAATTGTTTGTGCACGGCCTTGGACATAACCTTTTCAACATGATTACTACACTGAAAGTGGATCAGATGGCTGTGTCAAAATCAAAGCATGGTTGAAGATAGTGGTCCAGAAGAAGCCAAAACCTGGAGACAGGTTGTTCTCTATCCTCTACCGTGGAGAATATGGACACCCTTTTTGGGTTTATTTCTTTTTACCTTCGCGTGTTTGATTAGGTCCTATATATTTAGTAGGAGTGAATTCGAAGAATTATGTCCTATATATATTTAGTAGTAGTGAATCTGAACAAATTAGGTTATCGAAGTTAAACTAGGAAAAATCTTTGTGTTGGATATAATGTCTTTCGTACTTGTTCTTATTGAAGTTAAATTATATATTGTCCTATATATATGAGATGTGATCGATATATTTAGACTATATTGTCCGTGTGTATGAGATGTTGTGAAGCATATGTACCGAGATACACATCTTGTAAGTGTATGACGCAGGAACCGCTTGATATATTCATATATTGATCATCTTCATTAAATAATAAGATTGCGGAGAACCTTTAATTAATAATCCAAAAACAAAACTATTAAACACAAAAAAATAACAAATAAACCCTTAAACCACGAAACCTTTAGAACTGGTTTATGTTACCAACCGGTGCTAAAGGTGCTCAAGCCCTCGCGCTGCCGTGCAACCACGTGGCCTGGCTGCAGCTGGTTTAGAACCGGTTCTAAAGGCTTTACCCTTTAGCACCGAGCCTTTAGAACCAGTTTAAAAAACCGGTTCTAAAGGCCCCCCTGAACCGGTTCTAATGACCTGTTTTGCACTAGTGTATGACTATGGTTATGTGTCCAAAAATCGCTATGTATCAACCGCAGAAGGATTAAAGAAAAATCCTAAAATGCACAATAACGCGATATTTGACGCATTCGAAGCGCGCATCAATGACCTTCACGAGGGATACCCATCAATTAGTGATTAGGTAAAAACATGGAGAAATGATATTCTACCATGCATGTTATCATCATGTATGTATCCATCATAAGTCGTTGTCTTAACATCTGTTTCATGTTTTTTTTAGTTTGCGGCAAATTTTAGTATATTTTGATGGTGTTACATTATGTGTCTTGAGTTTATTTTTCTTGTTTCAAAGTGTTACTAGTATTATATTTTGTTAAGTGCCAACAAGTGCATTTATTTTAGAGTGGAATTGTTGTTATACATGAAACACAACGATAGCATACACATTGAAACAAGAAAATAAACATTATAGCTTTTGCCAAGATGATAGAAAACATATCACATATATCAAAATAATGATGATCAATGAATGCATAAATGATATATCATCTTGAATAGAAGAAAAGGCTTTATCGTCTTCCTCAACTACATCGACATCGACACAATTTGCGTCGCATCCTTCGCAAGCCATGACAGACTTTTCCGGGTCTCATCACTACAAGATCCTCAAGGAAGTCTACAAGGAGGCAAAGTTAATTATGCTCGAGTACTCCAGAAAATGTTCTCTCAGAGTTGAGGAGCCAACGAACTTTGTAGAGGCAAGAAAAAAAATCTAAGCTGGACGCACACCATGAATGAGGAGATAAAGGTGATTGAGAGCAACGTGACGTGGACTCTTGGGAACCCTACCTTCGAACCATATGGCCATAGATTTGAGGTGGGTTTACAAGTTAAAGAAGCGCACTCAAGCTAGGTGCGATTGTGAATTATAAAGCAAGACTCATCGTAAAGGTCTACGGACAACGTGAAGGAGTTGATTATAAGGAGGTGTTTGGACCGGTTGCTCGACTCGGGATAGTGAGGCCACTCCTAGCTTTGGCGGAACAAGGGGATTGGAACGTTCATAACATGAATGTTAAATCCGCTTTCTTCAATGGTGATCTCATAGAAGAAGTGTACGTTGAACAATCCCTTGGCTACGAGAAGAAAGATGAAGAATAAAATGTTTACAAACTCAAGAAGGCACTATACGTGCTGAAGCAAGTGCCAAGATCTTGGAACACAAAGTTAGACCAAATTTTGGTCTCATTCGGGCTTAAAAGGTATCCCATCGAGCATGTAGTCTATACAAGGAACTCTGAAGGTTCAATCATGCTAGTCGAAGTTTATGTTGACGATCTGATTATCATCGAAGGTAGCACACTAGAAATTAAAGGTTTCAAAGCACATATGAAGAAGAAGTTTAGCATGAGTGGTATGGGTTTACACGGTCGAGTTATTGGACAAGTGTAACATGACAAATTGCAACGAGATGCAAGCTATGGACCAACGTCACAAGTTGAGAAAGATCAACTCAAATTCGCCGGTGGACACCACTACATATCGAAGCGTTATGGATATATAGCCTAAGATATTTGGTGCGTACCCGACCTAGCTTGGCTTATTCAGTCGGGATCGTGGATCATTTCATGGAAAATTCGATAATCGAATACTTGAACTCGCTCAAGGAAATCTTACGCTACATGAAAGTCACTATTAGTCTGTGTTGCACATATTGAAATGGAAAGGAAGGTTTGGTTCTTCTTGGCTATTTAGACAACGATATGCCAGATGATGTTGATAACCGGATCAACACATCATGCATGGTATTCTACCCAGGTGTGAATCCTATTAGCTGGAATTCTCATAATTAAAAAGTGGTTGCATTATCTTCATGCGAGGCAGAATACATAGCGGTGAGCACGGTGGCTTATCAAGTTGTGTGGCTGAAAAGAATCTTTTCTGATCTTGCAAAGAGGAAGGTATCAAAGGTGTCACTGAAGATCGACAACCAAGCGACAATCTCATTATGCAAAAATCCGGTTCATCATGAGAGGAGCAAGCACAAAGATATCCGGTTCCATAACATCCGTGAGTGCATTGAGTAGGGGATGATCGAGGTTCAATATGTGAACACAAAAGATTAACTTATCGATATTCTCACGAAGTTCTTCGAATGATAGAAGTTCATGGAAACACAGGAAAAGATCGGCATCCAAGCTGTCAAACAAGAAAATCGTGTTTGTATCGAATGTTTGTATTAATCACGACTTGTTTCTCCGGTTCGGACTCATATGCATTACTGACTCGTATAGGACTAGCAGCTAGGTTCTAGTATAAATATACATGTATCCATACACCTGTCTTTGAAACACTTATCAATGAAAGCAAGAGAAAAGAAAATAACATGCTCGATACGAGCCTATGGCAATAAAACCGTTTCTTCGGGAGTTCCGTCGAGAGGGAGTCTTGTTTCGATCTTTCCAATCCACAATCTAGTGCAGGCACAATATAATGTTAGTTTTCAAGAATCAATCAAGCTACTTATGTGCTTTGGTTGGTTAGCTTTGCATGTACGCGACCTTACATTAATTGGTGAATCGAGGTAAGGTAACACTATAAAACCAACAACCCATAAATGTTCTCAATCAACTAATACCTTAGTCATAACTCCATTGTACACACACTCCTACTAATGTTTGTTGTGACTATGTTATTATGATACCTCTTACCATCCCGTTGTGCCAACAAAGGAAACACTATATAAAACTAGCATATGCTTAATAAGTGGACATATGTCATGATTTAAATTCGAATATGCTTATCCGACACAAGCTAGGATGTGCTACTTCCCTTATTCATTTCAATGTGCACAACATTACAACACCGAGAATGGCCTGAATATATTGTTATCCAAGCCTAAAAGTTGTATGTAAGCAACGATTTATTATGAGGAAGGAGGGAGCTAATCCCACATTAATCTGAGCACAATGTAGACACATGTGAGTGCCCAAATAGCCCATTTCACTTTGGGATTTCAGCAGGTGGGAGCATGCCCTTGAGGAAAGAGTAGAAGAGAACAAGTGCTCTCTTTGGCTGGAAAGTAGGAACCCTATGGCCAGCTCCTCTCACTGATGCAAACGTGAAGCCTCCCTTGTATTGCTGAACATAGCCTCCAACCTGCAGCCACCACAACCCCATATTTCATCAGAGGATCAAACACACATCATATCTGAATTTTACTTAGCTCTTGCTAGTATCCATTTCTGCTCTTCGGTTAGTTACCTCGCTGTCCGGGGTGTACCAAGGGCGCCATGGCGCCGTGATGGGTAGGTTGAGGTCATTGACGGAGTATCTCGTCGCGGTAATCGAGCATATGGAATCCATATCGCCACTGAAGAGAATGTGCTAATTCTTGTTAGAAACCTTAAGCCAACTGATTTATTCGTTATCCAAAGCTCACTGCTCATGCATGAAATTGGAGTGCCATCTACTTCCTCGGTAACAAAATGTAATAGTACGTTTTTTAGTAGTACATATATAGTACCTGAAGATCCATACGCTCAACCCAATTTTGACTAGCCTTTTGATGGTTGGCACCATGGAAACTGGGCCGTCGTCATAGCCCAAGTCTAAGCTGAAAGGAGGAAATGAAGGAACGGTAGTGCAAATTAGATCGTGGTACGCGGCGTGTTGCTCTCAGAAGAGAAAAATGGTGTGTTTGTGTCGGCCAATGAAGGGCTTGGCCTGGGACTCGGTGAGATCCAGAGCCCACCATATATACTTACTCGCAACCTGACCAACTCGTGTTGGTCCGGGCGTGCAGAGCTTTTTGCACCTCGCCGTTGTTCAGGTAAGCGTCGACGTAGTGGTCCATGCATGGATCGTAGCCAGCCAGCTGAAAAAACAAAATTGCAACCGGACATAGAATCTAGCTATACTTTTAATTTTCTTATTCAGCTTTTTATAAGATGTTCATTTTCTTATCCTTATGGCGAAAGAAAGATCGAGACTGTATATATCTTATGTTCTTACGTAGCTGCTGGAGTGGTAGGTGCCGTTGCGTGCCGGCTCAAGGCAGATCGGGGCGTATATGTTGTAGCGATCGATGTTGCCTCTCTGGGACGCGTGCGCCGCCACGAAGCACTGCCAGTCGTCTTTCGGGGTGAAGGTGCAGTTGGCACGGATGCCGGCCCAGACCTCGTCGGAGATCACCCCGTGGCTCCATAAGAACTCCAGGTTACCCTCCCCGTTCTTGTAATCGTCAAGGAGCGGATTGCCGACCTAGATAATGCAAAACGAAACATGCATATGGTGAACACCAGAATAATTCTGCTAAGAAATTAGCATGCGATCAAACTAGCCAGGCACTACTTACGAAGATGCCTTTGAGGTTTATGAGAGTGGTGCCGTGGAACTCGTTCATGAACTCGATCACGGTGGCCAGCTGCGGGACGTAATGGCCGCCGTAGCTCTCCCCGGCGATGTAGAAGTCCCGGCCCTTGTACTCCGGGAACCTCTCCAGCCATTTCAGCAGGAAGATATAAGCGTCGTTAGCTGTTCTCGGGTCGCCCACGTTGTTGTTGTTGTTCGAGTTGTTGCTCGCGTAGGAGAACCCGACGCCGGCCGGCGACTCCAGAAAGATCACGTTAGCCACTGCACACATGATATCCAGTTAATTCAGTGTATCTGATCTCCTCAGAACTCAGAAGCCAGCTTCACTTAGCTAAGCTTACCATTGTTCCAGGCGTGTTTGTTCCTTCTGAGGGTCTTGCCGTCGGGGTTCACCCGGAACGGGCCGAGCTCCGTCATGGCGCCGTACCCCAGCGACGAGCATCCGGGGCCGCCGTTGAGCCAGAGGAGGAGCGGTTTGGAGGCCGCGAAGTAGGGGGTCTCGACGAAGTAGTAGAAGAGCTCCCGGCCGTACTCCTCGCTCACCGTGACGTAACCGGAGTACTGGTCGAAGTTGACGCGCGGCTGGCCGGGCAGCGCCGTGATCTTGTCGGCCGCCTTGGCGCCGACTAGTGGGATCGGGAATCGCGTGGGCAGGTGGCTGAAGCTGCTGGGGTCGGCCCATGGGTCAGTTTCCTCAGGCACGTTTGCATTACTTCTGCCCCTGTCAGCTTGCCTCTTCTTGGCCCTGGATTCGATGACCCTCATGAGCTGATCCTCCTGCGAGGCATCTGCGACTGATGCGCCCAGCAGAACGAGCAACACGAAGAAGGTGATGGTGTGCCTCATTTCGCTCGTGATTTTGTGATCTTGTGAAAGATCAGTTTGTTGAGGTGCATATATAGGGTAGGAGAAGATGAGGTGGGAGATGATGCAAGAACAACGGTCTCAACTCTCAAACACGCAACCCGGATTCTCCAAGGTGCTTGCCTGGTTTGGGTTCCCCGAAGAGAGTTTTGAGTTTACATGGTGCGAGCGGTAAGTGAGGAGGCAATGGCTAACGATGTTACATCGAAATCACCCAACCCTGAACAGTGGGTTAAAAACGCCGGCGGAAGCCAATTTTAACTCAATGGCATACTGCCAATTTACTTCGATTAAGACCAAGCTTCTAGAAAGTCCATTTTACATCAATTTTCTGATGCAAACTGGCCCTTGTTACTACTCGCTCGCTTTTTTTTAGATAAAAGACTTAAGCCGAGCCCGAGTAAAGCTCTAGCCGAGTCTGACTTTAAATTAACAAAGCCATCAACCGGCCATAATTACAAGGGAATCGCATTACAAAAACTGAAAGTAAAGCAGGGCAGAAAAAAGGATACAAAGAGCTGATGAAACAGCACAATGGCAAACAAAGTTGCCGATGGAAAAAATAGCTATAGATAATATGGACACTAATGACGCACCACATGTGCAGTGCGTCATTACTAAATAGCAATGATGCGCCATTAGTGCCCCTGTTACTAATGGCGCACGTATCAACAGGTACGCCACCGCCCATTCACTCCTGAACAAGCCCCCCTCCCCTGACTTAGCAATGGCGCACTACTTGGAAGTGCGCCATAAGGCACGAGGGATGCTAATGGCGCACTTCTGCGATGTGCGCCATTGCTATGTCAAGGGAGGGGTGGGCCCAGGCCTGATGACATAGCAATAGCGCATATTGCGGAAGTGCGCCATTACTAAGTGTATAACTCTAATGGCGCACTTCTGGGATGTGCGCCATTGCTATCCTGGTCCCCCCTCTGGCCAGCTGGGACCACCTGTCCCAGAGTTAGTAATGGTGCATATTTGATGAGGTGCGCCATTGCTAACTCTGGGAGCAGCTAGATATTTTTGCAGCACATCACACTCACTTTCCCCACCTCCAACAAGCTTCTCTCGGTTCCTTCCTTCTTCTCACCTTATTTGCACCATAGATCTACCCAAAATAAGTAGTTGTATCTCCTTTTTTAATTGGTAAGTAAGGTATCTCTCTTTATTGTTGTGTAGATCTAGTTTGTTCTCTCTCGAACACACTTTTTGTCGGTGTATATGTGTGGTGTGATGTGATGATCATGGGGTATATATGTATGTGTGTTGTGATAATGGATGTGTGATGATCATGGGATATGTATGTACATGTGTGTTTGCAGGTACCTCACATATGCGATAGTTGCCAATATTTTGCCGGAATGTTGATTCATTTCCGTTTCGGCGAAAATTTGGCACACTTTGCATTCTTTTTTGTCCTAATAATTAGGCAAGGTCATGCCAAATTTTTTTGGTTCTAAAATATCGTTTTGCTCTATGCCCCGTAGGCGACCATGGTTCGCAAGATGACCAGAGGCATCGTGGATAGATTTTTGAGCTCCGCGAAGGCCGAGATGATTCAAAAGAACGAGACGGAGATAAGATGTCCGTGTCGAAGATGCAAGCTGAAGTGCCTTTTGGACCCGGATTCAAAAACCATAAAGGGGCACCTGCTCACGCGTGGTTTCATGGATGGCTATCGGTGGCACGGTGATGAAGAAGATTATGAATTCGTCTAGGGTGGCCGGGCAACAGTAAGCAGAAATAGCGCCGAGGGCGGGCGAGAAGATGAAGAATCTCCCGGACATGATCACGATGCAGGACACAATCATCATGTAGAAGATGACGGACATGATCATGAGGAAGATCAAGACGAAGGGCATGATCATCATGAAGATGAAGATGTCGGAGAAGACGGCGATGATGGACCATCGTCGATGGACTGGGTGCAGGACCCTCATCTTCAAGAGTTGCTTCTGAACCAGGCGAGTAATAACGCAAGAGCTGCCGCCCGAGAGAAAGCCAAGCTGAATCAACTTGAGATGGACGCAGTTACTCCATTGTATGAAGGATGCAATCCCGAGGATACCCGCCTGAAAGTAGCGCTCATGGCTCTGGAGATGAAAGTAAAACATAAAATGACCGACACATGCTTCGACAAAAACATGTCATTCTGGCAAGACTGTCTTCCCAAGGGGAACACGTGCCCGGCCAGTTTCAATGAGGCGAAGAAAATCGTGTGTCCTCTGGATTTACCGCATGTTAGATACCATGTCCGCGTTAACGATTGCATCATTTATCGGCATGAGTACGCGGAGTCTACCGTATGTCCGAAGTGCGGCGCCAGTCGATACAAGAAGAAGAAGAAAGCTCCTCAAAAAACGGTGTGGTACTTTCCGATCATTCCTCGTCTGCAGCGTTATTTCGCGGACCCTAAGCAAGCTAAGCTCATGCGCTGGCATGCGGAAAGGAAGCAACAAAAGGAAAAAGCTGAAAAAAATGATCCAGAAAAAGACAGGATGTTGAGTCACCCTTCCGATGGGACCCAGTGGGAGGCGTTGAACTTCGAGGAGGACTTTGGGAAGGATCCAAGGAACGTAGTGTTGGTCGTGAGCACCGATGAAGTCAATCCTTTCGGCAACCAGAGCAACACACATAGCACCTGGCCAGTGTTTGTGGGCATGTACAACATCCCCCCTGGGAGTGCATGAAGAGGAAGTACATGCACATGAGTGTGCTAATTGAAGAGCCGAAACAACCAGGAAACGACCTCAATCTGTATGTGGGGCTCCTAAAAGAGGAGCTAGATACGCTATGGAGAACCCCAGTCAATACGTGGGACGCTCTAGAAGAAACATATTTCCCTATGAAAGCCGCACTGCTCACGACTGTGCACGACTATCTCGGTTTAGGATATGTCGCGGGGCAGGTGGTCCACGGACACTCTGGATGCGCTAGATGCATGGACGACACAATGTATCACCATCTACCTAAGGATCCCGGGTCTTCAAAAACCGTGTTCATGGGACATCGAAGATGGCTTCCTCACAATGACCCATGGAGAAAAGGCAAGGATCTGTTCGATGAAACAACCGAACCCCGAAAGGCCCCACGTAGGAGGAGCAGCACCGAAATAGACATGCTGTTGAAAAATTGGAAAGAGTGCCCACCGCCAGGAAAGATCAATTCTAAGCGAAAGGCGCCAGAGCCGCTGTTTAAGGTATGGAAAACGAGGTCTATTTTTTGGGACTTGCCGTACTGGAACATCCTCGGTGTGCCAAACAGCCTTGATGTCATGCATATCACAAAGAATGTGTGCGAGAGTCTGCTTGCTACCCTGCTCAACATGCCAGAAAAGACCAAAGATGGGCCGAAAGCAAGGGCAGACTTGCTATCAATGGGCATCAGGGAGGAGCTTCACGCAAACCGCCCTAATGATGATGATGATGATGACGACGACGATGAAGATGATGATGAGCCACCGAAGGACACGGAAAGTCGTCGCAAAGGCAAAAAGGCCAAGAAGCAGAGCGAACATTATTACTGCCCCCCCCCCCCCCCCCCGCGTGCTTCACTCTAAGTCAGAAGGAGATCCAGCAGTTTATCAACTGCCTCCTAGGAATAAAACTTCCTTACGGTTTCGCTGGGAAGATCAGCAGATACCTAGACTCAGCGAAGCAGAGGTTCAGCGGGATGAAGTCTCACGACTGTCACGTGCTGATGACGCAGCTACTTCCGGTTGCAATGCGCGGGATCATGGACGACCACGTCCGTGAAACGCTATTTGGCCTATGCAACTTTTTCGATGTCATCTCTCGGAAGTCGGTTGGCGTGACGCAACTCAGAAGGCTACAAGAAGAGATCGTGGTGATACTATGCGAGCTCGAGATATACTTCCCGCCCGCATTCTTCGACGTCATGGTGCATCTCCTCGTCCATATCGTGGATGATATCATCCAACTCGGGCCGATGTTCCTGCACAACATGATGCCGTTCGAAAGGATGAATGGTGTGATCAAAGGATACGTTCGCAACAGGGCACGTCCAGATGGAAGCATAGCCCAGGGCTTTCTGACCGAAGAGTGCATCTCCTTTTACACGAATTATCTAGGCATCGATAACCCCGTTGGTCTGCCCGTCAACAGGCACCTCGGCAGGCTCGTTGGATGTGGTCACCGCGAGGGTCGCCGCGAAATGCATGTCGACTTCCAGGATCGACTCGCCGAGTTTGAAAGAGCAAACCTAGTCGCGCTGCAACACATTGACTTGGTCGATCCTTGGGTGGTAGAGCACAAAACCTCAATTGAGAAGACGTACAATGACCGAGGCCAACAGTGGACAGACGGAGATGTACTCAAAGAGCACAACTCATGCTTCACGCGTTGGTTCAAGGACAAGCTTCTATCGTACCCTTTCCATGACGACTCTTCCGAGAAAGAAAAACTCGTATTTTCCTTGTCACAGGGCGCCGAGCACAACCTGATGACATATCAAGCGTATGATATCAACGGCTACACATTCTACACTGAGGAAAAGGACATGAAGAGCGATTATCAGAACTCCGGAGTAACGATGGAAGCCTACACCGGTAACGTCAAGAAGAGATACTACGAAAGGATTGAGGAGATCTAGGATCTCAGCTACGCTGGAGAGAAGGTGCCGATGTTCCGCGTCAGGTGGGCCAAGAGCATCGTAAAAGAAAGCCGGTATTTCACCACCATGGTTATACCCGAAGCCAAATCCAAGACCGCAGGCGCAAACGTCACCGCGCAAAATGAGCCATGGGTACTGGCTAGCCAAGTGGACCAATGCTTCTTCATTACCGACCCGTCAAAGCTCAGCCGTGTTGTTGTGCGGAGAGGCAAAAGGAACATCATCGGAATGGATGGAGCCGCCAACGAGCAAGACTTCGACAAGTACGGCGACCCGAAGATTGAAGATGACGACGACAATGATGCAGTAGCATACAAAACAAGAAGAAGCAGGACCACCCTACCTAAATGCGGTCGCCCGTTCAAGAGAAGAAATCAAGGGGTTCCGGGCTAAATTATGCAAACGCAAAAAAGAAGGGCAAAAAGATTGTGAAAAGATGATAGCTAATAAGATCCAATCACAACGTGTTTGCCGCGCGTGTGTGTATGTGGGAATTTTGTATCATTTTTCTATGAAGATATTGATATGTCATTATTACTATATATTTTTAAAAAGTGCCAACGAGCAAGACTTCGACAAGTACGGCGACCCGAAGATTGAAGATGACGACGACGATGATGCAGTAGCATGCAAAAAAAGAAGAAGCAGGACCACCCTACCTAAATGCGGTCGCCCGTTCAAGAGAAGAAATCAAGGGGTTCCGGGGCTAAATTATGCAAACGCAAAAAAGAAGGGCAAAAAGATTGTGAAAAGATGATAGCTAATAAGATCCAATCACAACGTGTTTGCCGCGCGTGTGTGTATGTGGGAATTTTGTATCATTTTTCTATGAAGATATTGATATGTCATTATTACTATATATTTTTAAAAAGTGCAAAAAAATGGGGCTGCCTATATTTTTGGAGATTTTTTAAATATTATATTATTTTAGAGATGGATATGCCATGTGGTTATTTTAAAGTGTTTGGATGTTTATGATAAGGTTGATATAAATTTTTTAAAGTGCAAAAAAGATGGGACTACCATTATTTTAAAGTGTTTGGATGTTTATGATAAGGTTGATATAAAAAAATTTCAGTGCAAAAAATATGGACTACAGGGTTCGAACCTGGGTGGCTAGATTCATGTATCAAGGGACCAACCACTAGACTATGTAAGTGGTTCTATCCATTGGCACAGACGCACCTGTTTTAAACTAGATATAGATTAATGTTAAGGGCGCACCTTGCCGAAAGTGCGCCATTGTTATCGACTAACCTTATGGTGCACGTACCAAATGTGCGCCATTGCTAACCCGTACCCCCTAACCCCCACCTCTCCCCTCTCCCGACACCCTGACCCCACACTTCTCCCCGCGCCCCTCCTATGCGTCCGGCGACCCTCGGGCGACCCCGTGTCCCCGCGACCCTCCAGCGACCCCGCGCCCCTCCTCCCACGTCCTTTCTCTCTCTCTCTCTCTCTATCTCTCTTTCTCTCACCGCCCCCTTCGCCTCTCTCTGCAGGACTCGCCGCCACCTGTCGTCGTCGTCCACACCGCCGCCCACACCATCTCCCAGCCGCGCCACCGCCGACCGCCTCGACCTCGTCGACCCCGGCCAACCGGCTCCTCGTCTACGACAACTTCCCCAACGACAACCTCTTCTCCCTCGTCCACGGTCAGTCCTAGTCTCCCAGATCTCCTCACTTCATTACTCCATTGCCATTTCCGTGCTCTGTGACATTGCCATTGCCATGCTCTGCTCCGTTCTCTGAAACAATTGATCTGTTGATGCATTTCATCATGTTTTTGTGTATGATGATCCTTTACTGCTGGTTGCGGCTGTGGACTTGTACTACTTGCGTAGATTCGTGGCATAGTTCATCCTGTCCATGCTCATCCCTGGTTGAATCTCTCAACAGTTTGTGAATTAGAGCGAGTGTTTCATCTGTTTTGTGGTATGTCTCTACTGGTTTGACTCTAGGATTTGGTATGATGTACATAAGGGTTGATTGATAGTTTTCTAATTGATAAAAAATTGCCTACTAGTTAGCTGCTAGTACATAATTATCTGATTGATTAAAGATTGCAGTTTAGCTGATGCCGATTTAGACACCTGGCATGTTATTTTGTCAGAAGTTGGAACTACTTCTGCTGTCTCCTTGGTTTTATTCGTTTGAGCTAATTTTGTACAATCCATCAATAATTGAATGCTATGAGATTCGTTCCATGTGAGAATGGTGCGAGTGGTTCAGGTCCTGGGTTAGTATCCTGGTGTGATGCAACCGATTATACTTGTGCTTAAACTATTTTTACTTTCATATAAGAATAGTGTGAATGTCTTAAGGTCCAGAGTTAGTCTCTGAGTTACTGTACAATTTATTATACAAGTGATGATCAGTTTAAACTGTAGTAATATGCTATATATGGCCAGTACATATAACAAATCGGTAGTCGATTATATTTGTTTCCTGGTAGCGGAGAAATTACTGATTCTTCAGCAATCTCTTGCTTCCTGGCGCTTTAGTGTTATCTCATTTGTTTGGTTGGTTCAATTTCAGTTAAACCCAATGAAAAAAATAGCGTGCTATGACAAAATAGCGAGGCCTTAAAAATATGCTATTAGCGTGCTATTTCGCGCTATAGCATGCTATTACCGAGACATTGTACACATATTCATTTAGCGAGGGATTGCCCAAAACGCTATAGCGCGCTATTTTTTTCATTGGTTAAACCTAGTGAGTACTGACATTTCTTTCTTTCTTTTTTGTGGCAGGTACATGCATGTATGTAGGTTTTCTTGTGTATGAACCCAGTAACAAAGCATGGGTGAACCAATCAAAGCTCAAAATCCCACAACATGTTGATTTTCTTGTGTATAAAATTAATTCACTATACATAAATACATGAATAATTTTCTGGTGTTGTAGTCATGCTTGGTGTATACTAATGATCCACTAGATCATATGCTATTGTTTATATAAGTATACATAAATACATGAATAATTTACTGTGGTCTTGAACTGAAATTATCCAAATGTAATGTTATTTGTTTGGTGCAAATGATTGTTTTTTACTGAATTAGCCATAAGCCATAAGCCATAAGCCAGCAAACACTAACCACAGACAAGTGATTTTTCCTCATTAAATATGTCCTCTATTGGTCTTTTTCAGTGTTGCAGTGAGCAAGATTGTTGTACTGGATATTGCTATGGATGGGTTCCTTTTGTTCTATTGGTCTTCTTTCAGTGATATGGCTGCTACTCTCTAGCTAAAGTTGTAAACAGTAGATGCTTGATCTGTGTAGTGAATTAGTGAATCACAAGAAAGAATAATAATCAAGCATCACTACTTATCTTCCTTTATTCTTTCCATGTAATGCAGACTGCAAGCAGTAACTAGCGAAGCTTCGTTTTCACTGATCTTATAACTGAAGGTAACTCACTGATCTTATAACTCATCTTCCTCACTGTCAAAAGCAAAGTGCATGCCCTTACTTTGGTTTTTATTCATATGAATTAAGCACATCACATAGATGACACTTAAGGAATTTATATCATGTATCATGGCTCAGCTTATCAGTAACCAACCAGTAATACGGACTGTTTTTTTTGGAGAAACTACATTGTGAAACTTGTGATGAGAAGTGTGTTTGGTGAAACCATAGCTTAGTTCTGTTCACAGTTCTATTTATATATTGTATGCTTTTGTCACTTGTCCTTTGTGCACCTGGTTATGCCTATATATATGTGCTTTTTGTGCATGTACAAATAATGACCCCATTCTCCCGAAATGTCGATTAATTTCCGTTTTGGTTGAGAATGGGGTCCTAGCTCAAGATAATTAGCAAAGTTCATGCCGATTTTTTCCGTGATTTCGTGCATGACCTTTGTTAATTTTCTTGACCTAGAAGGTGCTTTGCATGCACTTTTTCTAGTTATTTTTCCTTTTCTAGTTTTCCTCTAAATGTGAGAAGAATAGATACTAGCTACCCTGATCTCATCCAATCACTCCAGTAGCATTTTTTCTTATCCTATTTAGTGGGTGTAGATGGCCGACAACGATGAGGCCTCCGGTTCGAACCACCAGAAGCAATATTGGGAGATGAGCATGGACGATGATCCACAACCTCAACCCCGCTACGAGGGCATCGGGGATGACTCTACCAATCCCGAGTACACAACCGCTAGCGGGGATGATTGTGGTGCCGCGGAGGCCGATCCCGCCACTGATGATGGCAGCCAACCCACAGATGGAAGCCAACCGAAGAGGTAAAAAAAGGAGAGGCGCCCGAGCAAGCTAGGCACCGTCAAGGAGGAATTTACCGAAGTGGACAAAAATGGGCTTCCAACAGCGCCCAAAGAATTAGTCGGTGGGTACGCCGGACAACTCAGGTGCTTTCTCCGGGGCACCGTCTCGATCAACACCGAGAACCTAAGGCATCCTGACCGAGCGAATTTGCGCAACCTCCTCTTCACGAAGCTGCACAATCGATACAAGTTCCCCGCTCAATTCACAAACACACAACTCCACGGGAATAAAGTGAATAGTGCCGCCCTCACGAAGATGAGCACATCCCTGGCTACTTGGAGAAGCACGGTGAATAAAATGATTAGTAAAGGTGTTAGTTACGAGAAGATCAAGGAGGCAAATCCTTCGATCAGCGAAACTGACTACGAGGAGTTCAAGCTCAAGTGCGAGGACACCTCAACCAGTGAATCGAGTCAGTGGGGGAAAAGTATGCGGGAATTGAACTTAGGGGTCCACAGACTCGGTCCCGGCGGTTACAGAGTGGCGGAACCGAAATGGGACAAGGAGGACGCGGAGCGTGCCGCGCAAGGCCTACCGCCCCTCTTCAACAAATACGGAGATAAGTCTACCGATAACTATGTCAGGGCCCGGTACAAGAGTGACGAGGGGGTGACCCCTTGACTCCTACGGATAAACCTACCTGGTGTCCCTGAAGACAGAAGGCCCATGAAGATACAACCTCGGCCCGCTAATTGGCACCGACGTAGGAGTCTGCGACTCACAAGGAAGGTGCGAGAACCTGCCGTATGGAGCAAGCTAGGGTTAGGAAAGCTTACCTGTAAACGTAGATAAACTCCCCGAGACCTAGCCCAGTATATAAGGGCTAGGAGGGGCGACGAAAAGGAGGCCAATATCATCTGTAACCCTAGCCTTGAGCGCTCCAGCCTTGGCATCCACTGTAATCGCATCTCCCCCATCAATAATATCGAGCAGGAGCGTGCCTTCCTGTTTGCCGACGAGCTATCGTCCAACCTGTGCCTCTCATGACTAACCCAGGGTCCCTGACCATGGGATTTTACGGGGTTGATCCCCGTCAATTGGCACCGTCTGCGGGAACAACACAGGTTGGGATCACGATCTCGGCGGTCCCGTCTTCAGCAAGCTACAACTCAAGGGCAAGAACCAGATCTAGCCCACTCGAAGGATTCAAGATCACGGCGGACATCTCTGCCACCCCATCAAGACCGCTCGGGCTACAGCTGTGCCAGGACCGACACTACGGTAACGGCCAAGTGCAGCGTCAGCGCCGAAGGAATCGATGACCCAGAAGAACGGCGAGGGGCCTCTACGAAGGAATTCCACTCGACGAAGCGCGACACGCAGCGGAGGACTCGCAAATCTTTCAACCCACCGCCGCCCGGACACCCGCCGCACATCAAGACGACGACTACGAGATCGAAACCAGCGATCAGCAGAACCATCACCAAGGAAGAAGGAATCGACGACCCAAAAGGCGCGCACAGGAGATCTACGGCGAGGCTCCAACGAACGAGTCACGTCACGCAGCCGTACAACCGACGACCACTCGACGACACGCCGTCGCACGAGCACCTGCCGCCAACCAGGACAGCGACTCCGAGACACCTGTGGGCGAGTACTATGACCTAGATCGAAGGCCGGATGAATTCACCAACCTCATCAAGAACCAAGACATGAGCCGAGGAATCGAAACCGACTCTCGCTTCCACGAACACCCGGAGGATCACGAGCAAATCTTCATAATCTAAAGAAGGAAGAGGCACGCCGGATCTAGCAAACTCACGACTAGAGAGCAGCTAGCAGGAGCCTGCACGATCCACAGCTTCGAGGATGACTGGGGACGTGTGATGGCTTCTCGCCCTTCGTTGGTTACCCCAAGTGGAAGGTGGAGATGTAGCGCAGCAGCAAGTTTCCCTCGGTGAAGATACCAAGGTTTGTCTCCAGTAGGACTCCAGAGATGATAAGTAGGTGTCAGCGGCGCGACTGACGTGGACCTTCACACAGACACAGATAACTTTGTTCCCAACGAAGTTCAGAGAGGTTGTCAATCTCTCCGGTCTTGTTGTTTACAAAGGGTAAAACACAAGGGATAATGATAGCAAGTAAAATCAATAAAGTAAAGATAGCATGGAAACAGTAATAAGGATATGGACCGGGATACGTGATGTTCACTAGTGATGTCTCTCTCCCAAAAGACGATAAAACTGCTATGCGAGGTAAACAAATTACAGAAGGGCAATTGACAGGATTATGAACGCACCACAATGCTAACTATGCTACAAAAGAAAGGAAGAGGTTCAAAAGCACAGGCAGTACGCCAAAATAAGTAGACCGAAATCCAACTGCATCTACTACTAATCATCCACCTTGAGATATCTATCCAGAACATCTCGCTGGTATTAAGTTGCGAGCCCCACCCAAAGTGTAAACCCAAAGCAACAGACAACTGCATTAAAAAGCACTTTGCATAAAGTCAACAATCCTTGTAACCGCGGTTACAATCACCGTTGTTTTCACCCTTGTGCCAACAACACATCCCCTAGACTCATGTTTCTGTCACTCAAGCGTGTCATCGGGGGGCATGAACCCACAATCGAGCACAACGTTCCCTCTTGGAGTCACTACCTACTACTTGGCCAAAGCAATAAACAGCAACGGAGAACATGCAAGAATTACTTAGGAACAAAAATATAAGAGATAAAAACCAAATATATTACTCTATCACAATCTGAACATAATCTCATAATCCATCAGATCCCATCAAACTCAGCATAGCAACTGCAGAAATATTACAAAGGTGCCTCGGTCATGTAGGGCAGCTCACGAGGTCTAAACAATGAAGATCAAATAGGGGAGGAGAACATCACATAGCTACTGATCACGGACCCATGGTCCAAGGAAAACTACTCACGAGACATCCGGGAGCATCCATGGTGGAGAGGAGACTCCCGGAGGTCAATCCTCCCTCCGGCAGGGTGCCGGGAAGAGGTCTTCTGGTGCTCCCGATCTCGGAAGCGCAGCGGCGGCGGAACAGAGGCGAGTTTGCGAAATAGGGTTCTGTCTTTGGAGTTTTCCCGTGACGGAGAATAAATAGGTGAAGGGGGGCAGCCAGAGGTGGACCAGGGGCCCCAGGCGCCCCCCTGGCGCGGCCAGGGGTGGGGCCGCGCCGGGTGGCCGCCTGGGCCCCCTGGCTCCCCTCTGGCCCCTCCAGGGCTCTTCGCGAAGCTTCCTTCACGCTGATTTTTTATCTGAATTTTCCCGAATTTTTCTGGCACTTTTTATATGGGGGAAAACTGAAATAGAAAAACAGCAGAAAACAGGAACTGGCACTGGGGTGCACTGAGTTAATAGGTTAGTCCAAATATGATCAAAAGTATATGAAAGTGTATCTAGATCATAGCAATATCACACAAAACATGCATGGAGCAAGCAGAAATTATAGATACGTTTTGGACGTTTCAACATCCTCAAGCTTAATTCCTGCTCGTCCTCGAGTAGGTAAATGATAACAACATAATTTCTGTGGTGACATGCTAGCAACCATAATAGAACTTTGAAAAGTAAAGCAATCAAGGTTAGAGATTCAATTCAAGTCATAACATGCAAGAGTCTATATTAGCATTGAAACAAGTAACAAAAGAACATTAGGTGCAAGAGCTCTTGCTGTCCGTGACTCGAATGTCTCCAAATGGTGTTTGCGTGCAAGAAGGGGGATAGGGAATACGAGAAAAAAGTGTTTTTGTGTTGAGAACTCAATCTACTAAAGTTTCACACTTGGTCTTCTTTGGAATCTTATCTTGACTCGTCCCCCAGACCACTAGCCAGGTACAAGTCAATTTGATCCACTCCTTTTTCAATATTTTGAGCACTCATGAAATGGATGAGCGTAAACACGAGAGTTGACACTTAGGATGGCAAAGAGAGAAATATGGTGGAGGAGGAAGACAAAAAGGATGAGAAAGGATCACATCAATGAGGACAATCATAGGCAAGAGATGCCAAATGATAGATATGATGTGAGGAGTAGGGATTGCCATGCAACTGATGCACATACGAGCTAAGAAGCTCTCCAAAGGAACTAGTGGGGGTGCATCTAACTTGCTCGCTCATGAAGACCTAGAGCTTGTTTGAGGAGGCTCATCCTTGGAATATGCAAGCCAAGTTCTATAGTGTGAAGGTCCCCACATAGCTATATGCATGAAGATCATCTCTATGGAGTACAAGGATATAAAGGGAGTACTAGTGTGGATCTCTCAAAAGGATAGTAGTGTTGCCCCTTTCTCTCTTTTTATTTCTTTTTCTCTTTTTTCTATTTTTTTGTATTTTTTGGTGGCCTCAATGGCTCTTCCTATTTAACTCTCATTTGTCCTCTTTGGGATCTTTTAATGTGTCCACTTTGGGATCTTTTCCTCACTTAAGGGCAACACTCTAATTTACAAGAAGGTAAAGGAGATCTTTCACACTTTACAAGGTACTCAAAATCATAAAGAAGATGTAACTAACATGATGTATGCAAGGTATGTCGCTGCCAGTGTAGCAGGAACATGTATGAAATGAAGATCAAGTCATGAAGAGGTGGAAGTTGCATGGAAATGTAACTCGGAAAGGCTATGGAAATGCCTTGATAGGTAGGTATGGTGGCTGTTTTGAGGAAAGATATAAGGAGGCTTATGATGACAGAGCGTATCATGCCAAGGGTTTGGAAGTACCGGCAAAGGTGGACACCAACTCTCGGAGTGAGAAGAAGGCAATGCACGGCACGGAAGAGGCTAGCAAAATATGGGAAGGTGGAAGTGTTAACTTTCAATACTTACATTAGTCTGAAGAACTCATGCACTTATTATCGGTAACTCTCAATCTAATAAAGAGGTTCACAAAGAGACAAGTACCCCGAGGAGGAGTGTATGGGGGTTTGGTTATCCTTGCGCATCCTCGACTCATGGTACGTGAGTGTACTCTAATATTCGACCCCTCAGAAGAGTAGTGATCCATCTAGTAGCTAGAGTTCTCAACTAGTTTTGTAGGTTTTGAAAATAAACACGGATTGCCCAAAATACGACACCTATCACTAATAGGCAAGAGCTCTTGACACCAAAAGTTCAAACATTACTCACATCAATACCTCAAAACCATTGCAAGTTACTACTAGAAGAAAATAGCAACCTCAATTACCTACTTTCAAGACAAGACACAACGCAGTGCAACAACCAACTCTCTTTAACAAGATAAACATGAAAACTAAAAAGAGTTACAGCAACAAACTAAACAAAAGCCAAGGCTCTTGCTAAAGACAAACTAAGACTAAAACTAAACAAGGCAGTAGCTATGAAAAGATAAAGAACACACAACAGCAGAAAGATAAGCAGGAAAAATCCTATGATGTATGCTAAATTTTGAAAGTGGAGCGTGTTTCTCTCCCACACAAAGTAATAAGGGATCTAACTTGTTATGAACAGCAAGCAAAGCTAAAGAAAACTAAAAACAAAACCTAAGAGCGAGACGCTCCAAGCATAGCACATAACGCATGAAGTGATAAAAATATAGTGAGACGAAGGACGAACTGATGATTGTTGATGGAGAAGGGGATGCACGGGGGCATCCCCAAGCTTAGACGCTTGAGTCTCCTTGAATATTTGTTGGGGATGCATGGGGGCATCCCCAAGCTTGAGCGCTTGACACTCCTGGATCTTCTTTCATCATCTTCCATCGCACACTTGAAAACTCCCTTCATACATAACTCATCATAAGCTGATTAGAGAGGTTAGTACCCTTAATAAATAATTTTTCCCACTGGATATAAGGATAATCTTGAAGAGCTACTGTTTCTCAAGAGTGCCAAAAAGTTTTTGCAAAGAAAAAGCAAGCTTAAGGTTTGCAAAAGTAAGGAGAGACAAAACGCGGCAGAATCTGTAAAAGACAGAACAGCAGGTAGTAAAGAATTTTTTAGGGGCACTTCTGCCACTCAAATAAAAAAACTCAGAACATACGGAAGTTTCGTAATTGTATAGAGCATAATGTGTAAAAATTTCAGCTCAAAAAGATGAACTGGGATTTTTCTGGAAATTTTCTGGTCACGGGGAGAGAATCTGTTTTCTGGACAGCATGTCACAACTTTTACTTCCCTTGCTGTAAGAGGCTATAACTTGGCACAAAGTTGAAAAATAAAGATACAATGATGTTGCTACAGTAGTAACAATCATCAATACACAACAAAAGCAAAAATAAAAACCTAAATTCATTGCGGGCTGCCTCCCGAAAGCGCTTTCTTTTATGCCTTTAAGCTAGGCATGAAGCAAAAGAAGAATCAAGGGTATCCAAGATCAGAATCATAAAAACCTTCAAATTGATTTTCAATAAGCTCATTCTTCTTCTTACTAGGAAAGAGATACTTGCCTTTCTCCATACCGCGTAAGCGTATGTTCCTGTTACCAATATCAATGAAGCCTTTCATAGCACGGAGGAAGTCTCTTACGAGCACAATATTACTTTGGTTTGGCTCCATGATGAAGAAATCCATTGGTGCAATCCTATGAAGGAATGCAACTTGGAATTATTTTACCTTTCCTTTAATCTATGAAATATCTCCATTAGAATGTTCATGATAAGATGATAATTTATCCATATCTAGCTTCAAAGAATCATAAACTATTTTTGGCATAGTAGAAACTGTGGATCCAATATCACAAAGAGCAAGGAAGCCTTGGTTAGAGATGCTAATCCTAACAAAG
Source organism: Bromus sterilis (assembly GCA_950022295.1). Taxonomy (NCBI): domain Eukaryota; kingdom Viridiplantae; phylum Streptophyta; class Magnoliopsida; order Poales; family Poaceae; genus Bromus; species Bromus sterilis. The sequence goes on from OX465596.1 coordinate 397,828,119, forward strand.
GGCTCCCAATCATCATCTATCTCCAACATTTCTTTCTTGTTGGACTTAAGTTCCTCTACTTTACTCAAGTCTAGAGCATCCAATCTTTTTTCAATAGTGGCAAGTCTATCTATGACAGTATCAATACTACGATCATAAACAAAATAACTAGATAGAATATGCAAAATATCAAGAGCCCTATCTTCATCACACTCTAGAAAATCTCCTTCAGCTATAATGTCAAGAGAGTGTTTACACAACTTAAAAAGACCATGGTAAAAATTTCTAAGCACAATTTTTATAGGTATCCAAGGCATAATTCTTTTATGTGCTTCAGAGATCCTGTCCCATGCCTTCTTCATATTTTCTCCATCTTTTTGACGGAAATCGAGAACTTCCGATTCCCGCAAAGCACCTAGCCCTAACATGTTCATCTAAACAAGGAGGACTACTAACAGCAAGGTAATTTTTTTTGTAGTTTTTGATTAAAGACACAAAGATAAAAACTGAAAGATAAACTAACAAGACTAAAAAACAAAGGTAAAGGGTAGTGTGCAACTCCCCTATCTTAGCACTCGGAGTCCCCGGCAACGGCGCCAGAAATTCGCTTGATGGCTTCTCGCCCTTCGTTGGTTACCCCAAGTGGAAGGTGGAGATGTAGCGCAACAGCAAGTTTCCCACGGTGAAGATACCAAGGTTTGTCTCCAGTAGGACTCCAGAGATGATAAGTAGGTGTCAGCGGCGCGACTGACGTGGACCTTCACACAGACACAGATAACTTTGTTCCCAACGAAGTTCAGAGAGGTTGTCAATCTCTCCGGTCTTGTTGTTTACAAAGGGTAAAACACAAGGGATAATGATAGCAAGTAAAATCAATAAAGTAAAGATAGCATGGAAACAGTAATAAGGATATGGACCGGGATACGTGATGTTCACTAGTGATGTCTCTCTCCCAAAAGACGATAAAACTGCTATGCGAGGTAAACAAATTACAGAAGGGCAATTGACAGGATTATGAACGCACCACAATGCTAACTATGCTACAAAAGAAAGGAAGAGGTTCAAAAGCACAGGCAGTACGCCAAAATAAGTAGACCGAAATCCAACTGCATCTACTACTAATCATCCACCTTGAGATATCTATCCAGAACATCTCGCTGGTATTGTTGCGAGCCCCACCCAAAGTGTAAACCCAAAGCAACAGACAACTGCATTAAAAAGCACTTTGCGTAAAGTAAACAATCCTTGTAACCGCGGTTACAAGCACCGTTGTTTTCCCCCTTGTGGCAACAGTACATCCCCTAGACTCATGTTTCTGTCACTCAAGCGTGTCATCGGGGGGCATGAACCCACAATCGAGCACAACGTTCCCTCTTGGAGTCACTACCTACTACTTGGCCAAAGCAATAAACAGCAACGGAGAACATGCAAGAATTACTTAGGAACAAAAATATAAGAGATAAAAACCAAATATATTACTCTATCAGGGGACCAGGGGCCCTAGGCGCCCCCCTGGCGCGGCCAGGGGTGGGGCCGCGCCGGGTGGCCGCCTGGGCCCCCTGGCTCCCCTCTGGATCCTCCAGGGCTCTTCGCGAAGCTTCCTTCACGCTGATTTTTTATCTGAATTTTCCCGAATTTTTCTGGCACTTTTTATATGGGGGAAAACTGAAATAGAAAAACAGCAGAAAACAGGAACTGGCACTGGGGTGCACTGAGTTAATAGGTTAGTCCAAATATGATCAAAAGTATATGAAAGTGTATCTAGATCATAGCAATATCACACAAAACAAGCATGGAGCAAGCAGAAATTATAGATACGTTTTGGACGTTTCAACATCCTCAAGCTTAATTCCTGCTCGTCCTCGAGTAGGTAAATGATAACAACATAATTTCTGTGGTGACATGCTAGCAACCATAAAAGAACTTTGAAAAGTAAAGCAATCAAGGTTAGAGATTCAATTCAAGTCATAACATGCAAGAGTCTATATTAGCATTGAAACAAGTAACAAAAGAACATTAGGTGCAAGAGCTCTTGCTGTCCGTGACTTGAATGTCTCCAAATGGTGTTTGCGTGCAAGAAGGGGGATAGGGAATACGAGAAAAAAGTGTTTTTGTGTTGAGAACTCAATCTACTAAAGTTTCACACTTGGCCTTCTTTGGAATCTTATCTTGACTCGTCCCCAGACCACTAGCCAGGTACAAGTCAATTTGATCCACTCCTTTTTCAATATTTTGAGCACTCATGAAATGGATGAGTGTAAGCACGAGAGTTGACACTTAGGATGGCAAAGAGAGAAATATGGTGGAGGAGGAAGACAAAAAGGATGAGAAAGGCTCACATCAATGAGGACAATCATAGGCAAGAGATGCCAAATGATAGATATGATGTGAGGAGTAGGGATTGCCATGCAACGGATGCACATACGAGCTAAGAAGCTCTCCAAAGGAACTAGTGGGGGGTGCATCTAACTTTCTCGCTCATGAAGACCTAGAGCTTGTTTGAGGAGGCCCATCCTTGGAATATGCATGCCAAGTTCTATAGTGTGAAGGTCCCCACATAGCTATATGCATGAAGATCATCTCTATGGAGTACAAGGATATAAAGGGAGTACTAGTGTGGATCTCTCGAAAGGATAGTAGTGTTGCCCCTTTCTCTCTTTTTATTTCTTTTTCTCTTTTTTCTATTTTTTTGTATTTTTTGGTGGCCTCAATGGCTCTTCCTATTTAACTCTCATTTGTCCTCTTTGGGATCTTTTAATGTGTCCACTTTGGGATCTTTTCCTCACTTAAGGGCAACACTCTAATTTACAAGAAGGTAAAGGAGATCTTTCACACTTTACATGGTACTCAAAATCATAAATAAGATGTAACTAACATGATGTATGCAAGGTATGTCGCTGCCAGTGTAGCAGGAACATGTATGACATGAAGATCAAGTCATGAAGAGGTGGAAGTTGCATGGCAATGTAACTCGGAAAGGCTATGGAAATGCCTTGATAGGTAGGTATGGTGGCTGTTTTGAGGAAAGATATAAGGAGGCTTATGATGACAGAGCGTATCATGCCAAGGGTTTGGAAGTACCGGCGAAGCTGGACACCAACTCTCGGAGTGAGAAGAAGGCAATGCACGACATGGAAGAGGCTAGCAAAATATGGTAAAGTGGAAGTGTTAACTTTCAATACTTACATTAGTCCGAAGAACTCATGCACTTATTATCGGTAACTCTCAATCTAATAAGGAGGTTCACAAAGAGCCAAGTACCCCGAGGAGGAGTGTATGGGGGTTTGGTTGTCCTTGCGCATCCTCGACTCATGGTACGTGAGTGTACTCTAATATTCGACCCCTCAGAAGAGTAGTGATCCATCTAGTAGCTAGAGTTCTCAACTAGTTTTGTAGGTTTTGAAAATAAACACGGATTGCCCAAAATACGACACCTATCACTAATAGGCAAGAGATCTTGACACCAAAAGTTCAAACATTACTCACATCAATACCTCAAAACCATTGCAAGTTACTACTAGAAGAAAATAGCAACCTCGATTACCTACTTTCAAGACAAGACACAACTCAGTGCAACAACCAACTCTCTTTAACAAGATAAACATGAAAACTAAAAAGAGTTCCAGCAAAAAACTAAACAAAATCCAAGGCTCTTGCTAAAGACAAACTAAGACTAAAGCTAAACAAGGCAGTAGCTATGAAAAGATAAAGAACACACAAAAGCAGAAAGATAAGCAGGAAAAATCCTATGATGTGTTCTAAATTTTGAAAGTGGAGGGTGTTTCTCTCCCACACAAAGTAAGAAGGGATCTAACTTGTTATGAACAGCAAGCAAAGCTAAAGAAAACTAAAAACAAAACCTAAGAGCGAGACGCTCCAAGCATAGCACATAACGCATGAAGTGATAAAAATATAGTGAGACGAAGGACGAACTGATGATTGTTGATGGAGAAGGGGATGCACGGGGGCATCCCCAAGCTTAGACGCTTGAGTCTCCTTGAATATTTTTGTGGGATGCATGGGGGCATCCCCAAGATTTAGCGCTTGACACTCCTGGATCTTCTTTCACCATCTTCCATCGCACACTTGAAAACTCCCTTCAAACATAACTCATCATAAGCTGATTAGAGAGGTTAGTACCCTTAATAAATAATTTTTCCCACTGGATATAAGGGTTCTGTCTTCAGAGTTTCCCCGTGAAGGAGAATAAATAGGTGAAGGGGGGCAGCCAGAGGTGGACCAGGGGCCCCAGGTGCCCCCTGGCGCGGCCAGGGGTGGGGCCGCGCCGGGTGGCCGCCTGGCTCCCCTCTGGCCCCTCCAGGGCTCTTCGCGAAGCTTCCTTCACGCTGATTTTTTATCTGAATTTTCCCAAATTTTTCTGGCACTTTTTATATAGGGGAAAACTGAAATAGAAAAACAGCAGAAAACAGGAACTAGCACTGGGGTGCACTGAGTTAATAGGTTAGTCCAAATATGATCAAAAGTATATGAAAGTGCATCTAGATCATAGCAATATCACACAAAACATGCATGGAGCAAGCAGAAATTAGATATGTTTTGGACGTATCAACGTGTCAGGTCAGGCCACACTTTGAGAGACTGCCGCCTGTTTAACGAGCTAGCCGACGACCTCAAGAAGGAGAAGCAGAAAGAAGACAGGCGCAACCGGCGACCCGAACAATCGCCGCCCTCAAGCCCGTAAGGACGTCACATCCCGCTGCAAGGACAGGTGCTCATGATCCAAGAGGGAAGGGTGCCGCAAACACAACGCGACGCCTACACCCTGCAAGCTAGAGCAGCCGAGAGCATAAACATAGTCGAAGTCTACTAGCTACATGATACGGATACCAGCATCACGTTCTCATAGGACGACCATCCACCTGTAGTCCCAAGACCGGGGCACGCTCCCCTGGTGCTGGATGCACAAATCGGAGGGTACGACATGGATAGGGTCTTCATGGACGGAGGCAGCAGCATGAATATCATCTTTGCCAGCACCCTGCAAAAGATGCTGATCCCACGATCAGTATGGAGAAATCGAACACCGAGTTACACGGGGTAGTCCCAGGAGAAGCAGCCACATCCCTCGGAGTCATCGAACTCAAAGTTGTCTTCGGCAACCGACGCAACTTCGTAAAGCACGTCCTCGAGTTCGAGGTACTCGACTGGAAATCGCAGTACCACACCATATTGGGACGGCCAGCATTCGCGCAGTTCATGGTGGTCCCACACTACGCCTACCTCAAGCTCAAGATGCCAGGATCAGCAGGAGTCCTCACGATGAACGGAAGCTTCATCAAATCAGATCAATGTGATCGTGACTTCCACAGAATCTCCGACACATTCGGAGCCGAACAAGAACTTAGAGAAATAGCCATGGTGACGGACAAGAGTACCTTCCCATTGGTGAACGGAAGCGAATCCAAGGAGTACAGACGCGACTTCAGCATCAACAGCGACACAGTCACTCACCAAGTGCACCCGACGGACCCGAACAAAACAGTCCGCGTGTACGCCCACCTACCAGAGGAGCAGGCGACGGCTCTCGTCGCTTTCCTTCGAGACGAGTGGGAAATATTCGCCTGGTGCCCAGCCGACATGCCTGGGATACCACGCGAATTCGCGGAACACGCCCTACGCATCAAGCAAAACACGAAGCCGGTGAAGCAAGCGCTGAGACGATTCTCGGAGCCCAAGCGCAGAGCAATCGGAGAGGAAGTCAACCGGTTACTCGGCGCCCAGTTCATCCGAGAAACGAAGAAAGCCACCTGGATAGCCAACCCAGTGCTGGTGCCCAAGAAAGACACGACCATGTTGCGCATGTGTGTCGACTACGGACCAGTCAACAAGCATTGCCCGAAGGACCACTTCCCCCTGCCTAGAATCGATCAGATAATAGACTCGACAGCAGGGTGCGATCTACTTTCCTTTCTTGATGCCTACTCAGGATACAACCAGATCAGGATGAAGGAAGAAGACGAAGAGCACACATCGTTCATCACCCCCTATGGCGTATTCTGCTACAGGACCATGCCCTTCGGGCTCAAAAACGCAGGCGCCACTTACCAGCGAATGATGCAGGCCTGCCTGAAGGAGCAAATCGGAAGAAACGTGCAAGTCTAAGTGGACGACATCGTCATCAAGACCTACAAAGCAGCCACACTACTCGACGACCTGCGCGAAACCTTCGCGGCGCTCAACAAATACAGAATCAAACTCAACCCCAAGAAGTGCACATTCGGCGTACCGGCGGGGAAGCTTCTTGGATATATGGTCTCTGCCCGAGGAATCGAGGCAAACCCTGAGAAAGTCCAATCCATCACTAGAATGCAAGAACCAACCGACGTCAAAGGAGTACAACAGCTCACTGGAAAACTCGCAGCCCTAAGCCGCTTCATCAGCAGGCTGGGAGAACGCACGCTGCCTTTCTATCAGCTGCTCAGGAAAGGAGAGAAATTCGAGTGGACGGAGGAAGCCCGCCAAGCATTCGCGGACCTGAAAAAGACACTCTCGACCCCACCAATCCTGGCGGTACCCAAGGAACGAGAGAAGTTATACCTCTACCTGGCAGCACGTAACAGTGTAGTAAGCACATCGCTCGTTGTCGAACGCGCAGAAGAAGGCAAGGTCCAGAGCATCCAGAGACCAATCTACTACCTCAGCATGCTCCGGACCAAATCCCGGCAGAGGTACCCGCACTATCTGAAGCTACTACTGGCCATCGTCATGACCTCAAGAAAGGTGTCCCACTACTTTGACGAGCACCCTATCACAATCGTGAGCAGCGCACCACTCGCTGACATACTCAACAACCCTGGAGCGACTGGACGAGTCGCCGAGTGGAACATTGAGATCAGCCCACGGGACCTGCAGTTAAAGCACCCAACAGCCATCAAAGCCCAAGTACTCCCAGATTTCCTGGTCGAGTGGACGGAGGTTCAGACACCAGGCCCCCCAGACCTATCAAGTTCATGGTCAATGTTCTTCGATGGGTCCAAAAGACAACAAGGAGCTGGAGCAGGATTTGTGCTCATCTCCCCTAAAGGAACAAAGCTGAAATATGTCCTCCAGATTAACTTCAGTCACGCCTCCAACAACAAAGCAGAATACGAGGCACTCCTCCATGGCATGCGCATGGCCAAAACGTGCGGAGCCACTCGCCTCATAATTTACGGGGACTCCAATCTCGTCGTCCAGCAGACGATGAGAAACTGCGACACAGACACGCGATGCCTCCATAATGGAGATCTTTCCAGGTGGTGCTCACTAGGGTAAAGACACTTGGTTGGTTTTTATAGCGAGAGATTATCCTATCATGCTACCATCGCATATCTAGCATATTAGCAAGACAGGAAGTAAAACTGTAAATCATACATGCTATGATCCCCCCTTACAAGCAAATTAAAGTTAAAACGCCTTCTACTTTATCTTTTGCAAGTTTTACGTGGCTGCTAAGGGGTTTCGAGAGAGAACCGCTTTCTATCCTGCGAAAACAAGCCACAACACCAATCATGCAATCGTCTCTATTACACCCCTGTCGGGGCCCTCCGTTGCAAACGTCTTCGCGTCACTAATGTTAGAGAGACAGACACCCCCAACCACTTATATGGTACAAGCCATATGTCAAGCGTGGAACCAGTCTCGCGTAAACGCGTAAGGTCAGTCGGGGCCGCTTCATCAGGACATTGCCGCAACGCTAAACGAGTACACGTGGGAGGGTAACAATTGAAGAATTGATGCCCACATCCTAGATGTGTTCTACCCGTACAATACATCTACGCATAGCCTTGCTCATGATACCACCGTTGGGGAACGGGGCAGAAAATAATAATTTTTCCTACTACGACTCCCAAACCCAAGATCTATGCTATGCTGATGTATGTAACGGAAGGAATCAATGTTCATACCTTTGAAGACCGAAAGAGGGAAACTTTCCTCGAACGTGGTTGGCGTAGACTCTGATCCCATGACCTCCTTGTCGTGTTGAAGAACCTCCGACGATGAATCAACACCACACGTGTAGTGCCTCGCGGGATTACACACGTACGGTGCAACCGATGTCCCTCCGGGCTCCGAACCAGAAGAGCAGCGGAAAGAAGACTGATCCGGATCCCGATTCCGGCAGCGCGACGGCGTCCGGATGATGGTGAAACCCCCAACCAGGTGCAAACTCCAAACAAGGGGAGTCCGCTCTAGGTCAGAGAAAGAGAGAGAGAAAGAACTCAATGGGGTGAAGGAAAAAGGGCACCTACCCCTCCTTATATAGGCCAAGGAGGGGGGGAACCTCCTCCCCTCCCCCATGTGGGACTAAACTCCCAAGGGGGGGAGGGTGCGGCTAGGGAGGGGGCCAAAGCCCCTCCCTTGGCGCCATGGGCCAAGGGGGGGCCCCTTCTCCCCTCATGGGCCTCTTTAGGCCCATATGCCTTTTCCTTCATTTTATTTAATATTTAATCACATTTAATATTTAATTCTGTTAAATAATTAATAAAACATATTTAAACATTGATAAACATTATTTTGAACCTTTCAAAATATCCGGAACAACTTCCGGCACCTCCCGGAACAATTCCGATGTTCTCTCTTATTTCATCGATGATCCCGAATCAATCCTTTAATGCATCGATTGCCCTTAAGTGTGACACCCTACGGTTCGGGAAACAACAAACATGATTGAGACACTCTCTGACCAATGACCATCATGTGGGATCTGGTTACAATCCTTGATGTGCCCCCTGCGCTTCCATCGAATAAACTTCTTCGCCGTTGAACCGTTAACAATATGACTTGATCCCTTTGTGTTGTTGTACTATGATTTTCTGAGGTATGATCGTCGGTATCCAATACCTAGTTCTCCCTCGTCTCTAACAAACATGTTTACTCGTATGTGCATATTACATCTCCTGTGACCTAGTCACTAGCTAGCTGTTGATGCAATATCACCGAGTGGGCCCAGAGTACCTATCCGTCACTCGGATGGACAAATCCCGTTCTGATCTATTTCATAATCCTCAACGTATCTACTTCGGATTACCCAAGACACACCTTTATGGTTACCATGTTTCAGTGTAACGGTTCATGTACTCAAAGCACCCTAATAGATAGCAATTATGTATGATCATCACGGTCTAAGGATTGAGTCACTATGTTATTAAGTCATCGCAATGCTGAACTATGTGACTTGATCACACTGCAATGCTATAGGTGGGTGTGTGTTCATCACATCATTCTCCTAATGATATGACCTCATTGTCAATAGACAGTTCACATCTCATGATCAGGAAACCTTGATCATCAATTGCCCAATGAGCTAGTATGCCTGAGTTAACTAGGGACCAGGTTGTTATATACCACACGTGTATTAATGTTTCCGCTTAATACAGTCTATGAACAAACAAATATGTGACAAATATCTTTATTAATTTGCCTCTAGGGCACATATCCAACAGAAGCATCATGTCTACTTCAATCCTATGCAATCACTTGTCATGTTTGCCTGCTGTAGCTATATTAAATCTTGCTCCAAAGTGGTCACCCTGATGACATGTGTTGCAGTTTATATAAAGTTGCTACTTTGCTGCCCTATATCTTTTTAACCGTGCATCCTATTGAGCATTGCAATATGGCATTTTGATCTATGCCATGTCTAATTACATTATATGTATTGCATTGTCATGTTAGCATTCCTAGTCCTAGTTATATTCAGCTCCAAAGTTGCTATGCCACTGTTTTTAACAGCCACCTCTGTTTTTCACTAAGTCTGTAACTTTCCGATGCCATGTTGCACGCTTAATATCTTTTGATCTGTGATGGCTATTTGCATGATTCCTTTTGCCATGCCTTGCCTGCCATGTATACTTTAGTTGCATATCATTTTTGTGCATGTTTGCAACCTTTTGCTTGTTTATTTGTTTCTCTAAAGTGTGCTGCCTGATGTTGGCAGATTGTGTGCATAACTTGTTTTGTTTATATCTTTTTAACCGTAACTCCGTTTGGAGTGTTCTTTACATGTAACTTGATTAGAATTTCATGTACTTTGTGTTTATGCTATTTTTTTGCTGTTGTTAACAAACCTAAAATATGGTTTAGTGCAGAACAGTACCAAATCCTTTAATTGTCGTGGGTACTTAGTGGATGCCATGTTTAGGTTGTGCCTCACTTAAATTGACTAGCATAGATAGTTTCCTTTATGCTTCACCTCTTGTCATGTTTGTGTGCTATGCCATGCTTGAGTGATATGCCATGTTAACAACTTTTGCTCATGTTGTGTAGCTAAACAACTTGAACCATTCTAAATGTGCGGTATCATCGTGTGTGACGAGTACTTCACTTAACCTGTTAGTAACCGCTCCCGACGATAGATGTGATGCCGTGCGTTGTCTCGTGTTGTCTTCTTGTTGATGCTTTCTCGTGATTGCTTCGTAGTAATAGATGCTTGCTCGTCGATTGTCTTTTCCAGTGTTTACCTCTTGTGTGCTTCCGCGGGTACCTCTCGGAGACGTTTCGAGCTTACGATCGACTTCACCTTCGGTTTCGTCTTCTCATCAGGTAAGGGGGAGCATATATCATGCTTATAACTTTCAGCTCAATCGCGCCTAGGTGTAGGATAGAATGATTGCTTGATCCTACCACTTTATATTCATGCCTCTCAAATAAACCCAAACAGCCATGTCCCTCCACATCCTACCAAACCTTGTTCGGCTATGTTACTATTGCTCGCTGCTCAGCCACTGCTTAGTATGCATGCTAGGATGTTATCAACTGTTATCCTGTTACTCCTTGGTTTGGGCTATCACATTATTATATTGTTGTGGTTGATATCATTATTATAATGTTGACTACACTCGACGAACGATGGAAGGTCTAGGCTATCCTGCCCCAACGATTTGTTCCATTCGAGTCACCTAGGACCCGAGTTCCGGGTATTGTGTCTCTTGATGAGCGTGCCTAACCGCGTGTGGGATACTATGGGGTCCCCTCTTCTTACCTATCTAGCTTCAAACATTTCTAGTGGTGGCCCAAGCTGATTTTACCATTTGCAAACTGTGTGTGTGCGAGTTGACCGGCCTCGCGGATTTCCAAACAACTCGGGCCAGCGGAGACAGAGTTCCTTTGTTGGTCCAAACCTGGAAGCTCGAGGGCTGCCCACAGTGATGTGTTAGTTACCCCGACCTCGTCCAGACGGTAGAGGCCGACTCGAGAGCGCGGTCGGCTTTTGAGTTGGATGTCGACTCACCAGGGGCCACCCGGATTTGTGCGCTGTTAGTTAGAGGGACATGTCGTTTCGGATCTCTCGGAACTAAATCATAAAATGGTTGCCTGTGATGGGTAGAAACTGAGAGAGATGGGCGTGCGTGCGGAGCCTTGTAATGGGCAGTTGGTACACCCCTGCAGGGTTAAATCTTTTCGAGAAGCCGTGTCCACGGTTATGGACGACTTGAGACCTACTCCTTGTTCATAGACAACGACAACTGAGATAATCTTAATAAAACTTGATCAATGTGTGTGTGCCTTGACTGCTTCTTCTTTGTCGGGATGCGAAGAGGAGGGCAAGGATAGGATAGGTGTTATGTTTGCGTAAGTAGTTGATAGCAAGACTTATTGGAGGCAATTCCTCATCGAATGCTTGGTTCTCATCTTACTCTAAAATAGACCATTAGCCACTCATATATTGCTAGTGCATCTGCAACCTCACCACTACCTTCATCTTACCCGTGAGAAGTTAGTTACAAGACTTTGATATATTCTCACCCCTTGCTTTTCTTTTCCCTTTTATGTTTTGCCTGATCGGGCGCTGCAGTTGACTACTACCTCGACTCTTCTTCTGGACGCCTTCGCGGAGACTCGATGACGACTAGTGATGGCTTCTCGCCCCTCGTTGGTTACCCAAAGTGGAAGGTTGATATGTAGACAAGAGAAAATTTCCCTCGGTGAAGATACCAATGTTTGTTTCCAGTAGGACTCCGACAACGACAGGAAGGTGACAACGGCGCCAGCAATTAGGCGGTTGACGTGGACCTGCACACATAACAGATAACTTTGCTCCCAACGAGTTCAGAGAGGTTGTCAATCCCTCCGGCCTTGTTGTTCAAAAAGGATCAAACGCACGGGATAATAATGATAGTGATAGCAACAAAAAAGTAAATAAAGCAGAAAATAAATAGTGGATGTAAACAATATTGGAAATATGGACCGGGATCCCATGATGTTCACTAGTGATGTCTCTCTCCCAAAAGACGATAAAATAGCCATGCGAGGTAAACAAATTACAGCTGGGAAATTGACAGAATTATGTGCGCAAACCAATGCTAACTATGCTATAAAGAAAGGAAGAGGCTCAAAAGCATGGGCGGTACGCCAAGACAAGTAGACCGAAATCCATCTGCATCTACCTACTAATCATCCACCTTGAGATATCTATCCAGAACATCTCGCTGGTATTAAGTTGTGAATCCCACCCAAAGTGTAAACTCAAAGCAACAGACAACTGCATTAAAGAACTTTGCGTAAAGTAAACAATCCTTGCACCCCGCAAGTACAAGCACCGTTGTTTTCTCCCTTGTGGCAACAACACATCCCCTAGACTCATGTTTCTGTCACTCAAGCTAGTCATCGGGGGGCATGAACCCACAATCATGCATAACGCTCCCTCTTGGAGTCACTACCTACTACTTGGCCAAAGCAATAAACAACAACGGAGAACATGCAAGAATTACTCAAGAACATAAATATAAAAGAGGAGAATAAAATATATTACTCAAACACAATGTGAACATAGTCTCATAATCCATCAGATCCCAACAAACTCAGCATAGCAACAACAGAAAGATTACATATGTGCCTCGATCATGTAGGGCAGCTCACGAGGTCTAAACCATGAATAACAAAGAGGGGAGGAGAACATCACATAGCTACTGATCATGGACCCATGGTCCAAGGTGGACTACTCACGGTTCATCCGGGAAGCATCCATGGTGGTGGAGAAGCTCCTGGAGGTGGTTCCTCCCTCCGGAAGGGTGCCAGGAAGAAGTCTCCTGGTGCTCCCGATCTTGGAAGCGCGGCGGCGGCGGAACAGAGGGGAGATCGCGAAAAAGGGTTCTGTCCTCGAGGGTTTCGGGACGAGAGGGATATATAGGAGAAGGGGGGCAACCAGAGGTGGACCAGGGGCCCCAGGCGCCCCCTGGCGTGGCCTAGGGGGTGACCGCGCCAGGTGGCCGCCTGGGCCACCCCTGGCTCAACTCTGGCCCCACTCGGGCTCTTCGCGAAGCTTCCTGTACGCTGATTATTCCTATATTTTTCCCAGAATTTTTCTGGCACTATAAGTAATGGGAAAACCTGAAATACAAAAATAGCAGAAAACAGGAACTGGCATTGTGGTGCACTGAGTTAATAGGTTAGTCCAAATATGATCAAAAGTATATGGAAGTTCATCAATATCATAGCAATATCACACAAAAGAAGCATGGAGCAAGCAGAAATTATAGATACGTTTTGGACGTATCAACTAGTTAGGCGGATCCTGGCGGAGAGCCTGGACCCGTGTGGTTACGGGAATGGTGTGTTTTACCTTTGCCAATAGGCATTTGATTGTAGTCTGTACTCAGACATGTATCTTCCGGTGATGTAATGTATTTAAGGCAGTTGTATGCCGATTGTATGAGATGTTGTATCCTTGTAGTTGTAATGTTGTGATATCATGTTGGAAATCCGGGGCATATGGCAGTGTCATATGTCGCGGTGGGATCGATATGTGCTTTGTCCCCGGATATGGATGGAAACATCTAGATCTGGAACAGTACCGCATATCGGGCCTTACACAGAGCGGCATGAACCAAGACCCTGGAGTTAGAGAACATGCCACGGCTCCACCTCGATAGCCTCATGCCCGTGGCGCGCAACTTGTGATGGAGGATGTGGCAAGGCTCAGAGTGAGTAGAGGTCTCGCCCCACGACTTTTGCACCACCTCAAAAAAACCGGGGAGGCGCAACCAAAAATTCTCAAACTTGAAAGTTCGGGGTCTACGGGGGCCCCGGTCGTCAGCAAGAAGCAGTGGGCAGTGGTCTGAAAGGGAGGATGACAAGGCGTGAAGGACATGAGTGTCGAAGCGACCGTCCCACTCCGAGTTGTAGTAAAAGGCATCAAGCTTGAACAACGTGGGGTCAGCCCTCTCATTACTCCAAGTAAAGCGCCTGTTTTGAAGTGAACCTTCTTAAGCTCACAAGATTGTAGGGCGTTGCGGAAATGAATGATGTGACCCTGGTTTATGTTACGACTGTTCTTGTCTTGGGCACGTCTAATTTGGTTGAAGTCACCAAGGACCAACCAACGAACGCCAGCCGGGGGCTTGAGATTGGTGAGCTCGGCAAAGAAGTCATCTTTGCGGTTAGACGCCGTAGGACCGTAGACGGTGGTGATCATGAAATCACCCTCTTCCTCAGAGTTGATGATGTGAACCATCGCCGAAAGCGTAAACTCCGTAGCGGCGACGTTAGTCAGTTGCACCACAGAATCGTCCCACAAAAATAGGATCCCACCTCTCGTACCCACCACGGGTTTTTCGGCAAAGCTTTTGAGGCGATTACCACCAAGGTAGTAGGCGTCGTAGGTGGACACCAGTCCCAACTTAGTCTCTTGCAGACAAACAATATGACAAGTGGACGACGCAACGGTTTCGTGGACAGTATCTTGCATGTCCTTGTCATTCAAACCCCTCACGTTCCAATTCAAAATATTAGGAAGAAGTTCTAACATTGAACACAAAAATAACCCATCACAACCATCAGCCAAAGCCAACACTCTTAGAAGCAAAGCAGCGATCCAAAAATCTTCACGTACAGGCTCTAACTAGTCCACACAGCAGCAAGCAAACAACAAAATAAGCTCCCGTTGAGCGTGCCAGTACAGTAACCCGCAAACCCGATCGATCTTCTAAAACGAAACTGAGTAGAAAACTTGTAGTGTAGCATTAGGAGACTACACAGACCCAACAGCAGCGACATGGTCAGAAAAAGACTAGGCATCGGTGGAGTGATACGTCCCAAACGTATCTATAATTTCTGCTTGCTTCATGCATGTTTTGTGTGACTTTGCCATGATTTGCTTGAACTTTCATACACTTTTGAGCACATTTGGACTAATCTATTAACCCAGTGCACCCAGCTGCCAGTTGCTGTTTTCTGCTGTTTTTGTATTTCAGGTTTTCCGGCCATTAAAAGTGCTCCAAAAAATCCAGAAAAATCAGATAAAAAATCAGCGACCCGGAAGCTTTCGGAATCACCAAGGTAGCGGAGGGGGGCCACCACCAGGAGACCAGGAGGGTCCCTGGCGTGGCCCCATCCTAGGCCGCGCCAGGAGGCCTCCTGGCTGCCTGGTGGGTCCCCTCGACACCCCCCTCCGCCTATATTTAGCCCTCGGGGTGGAAACCCCTAATATCGAAGTACTTTTTCCAGAAGCAATTCCGATCTCCGCCACCATCGCCAACAAGCTTCGGGGGAACAGAATTCCTGTGCCGGCACCCTGACGGGACGGGGAAGTGCCCCCGGATTCATCTCCATCGACGTTGCTTCCTCCCTCCATGAAGCGGGAGTAGTTCTCCCTCGGGGCTGAGGTTTCTACCAGTAGCTATGTGTTCTTCTCTCTCTCCTATGATGTGATCTTCGTTGTGATCATAGGCTATGTTAATCTAGGGTGATCCCATGATATTTCCCCTTCCTCTATGTATTGGATTGATGTACTCAATTGATCTTATCTAGTATAATCCCCGAGACCAAGGTGGCAGCGGTCTATTGGACATGGGTTAGAAGAATGTTATCATGAGTGATTTCCTCTTTTGTGTGTTGATTGAAGATTGAGAGTTTCTTGGTGCTTGTCTTTGACTATCCTTGAGATATGTTGTGGTGATTGTGGTACTCTCTTTGGATGGCTGCGGTGACATTTGGAAATCCATAGATTGATAACTACGAACTTTGAGGTGTGCTTTTGTAGCCCTACATAATTCTCATCCTCTCTTGACCACAAAGGAATGACCTCCGAGTGCGTCTCCATTGCATGTCTTATGGGAAATATCATGTGATTAGACTATGTTAATGTTGTTGAGAGTTGCCACTAGTGAAAGTATGAAGCCTAGGCCTTGTTTCCACCATTGTTACACCGTTTGTGCTCACTTTTGTCACATGTTTTCTTGCTGCACTTTTTGTTACAGATTTATATTACCTTTCTTTGCCACACCTATCACTCGTATTTTACCATCTCTTCGCCGAACTAGTGCACCTATACAACTCCTAGTTGTATTAGGTGTGTTGGGGACACAAGAGACTTCTTGTATCTTAATTGCAGGGTTGCTTGAGAGAGACTATCTTCAACCTCTACTTCCCTGAGTTCGATAAACCTTAGGTCATCCACTTGAGGGAAATTGCTGTTGTCCTACAAACCTCTGCGCTTGGAGGCCCAACATAGTCTAAAAGAATAGAAGCGTGCATAGACATCAAGCTATTTCTGGCGCCGTTGCCGAGGAGGTAAGAGTTGAAGGTATATCTTTAGATCTTGCAATTAAATCTTTTCGTTTCTTGGTTTTATTTTCACTAGTTAGGCTTATGGAAAACAACACAAATATTATGAGAGAGCTTTATGAGCTCTACCTTGAGTTGGGACATGAAGTTTTTGAAGAGAAAATCAAAAAGATTATGGAGCTTTACTATTTGTACAACACTCATGATAGTAGCAATGTTATTAGTATGTCTTCTTTGAATACCTTTGATCCTAATGATAGGCATAGCTATAAGCTTGGGGATGCTACGTTTTATGAAGATGATCTTTTTAGCCCCCCAAGTTTTTATGAGGAAATTTATTTTGATGATACTTTGCCTCCTAGATATGATGATTATTGTGATGACACTTATGCTATAAAGAATAAATGTTTGCAAGTGTATCATGATAAGAATGATTCATGTGATAGCTATTTTGTTGAGTTTGCTCCCACTATTACTAATGAGAAGGATTTTGCTTATGTGGAGAGTAACAAATTTTCTATGCTTGTGGATCATGATAAGAATTTTTTATGTCATATTTATATTGTTGAGTTTATTCATGATCCCACTGGAAATTATTATGAGAGGGGAACATATGCTTATAGATATTTCAATAATATCAAGTTCCCTCTCTTTATGTTGAAGGTTTTGAAGTTGCACTTATTTTGCCTTCCTATGCTAATATCTTTATGCTTCAATGAGTTTTTCCTCTACAAGATCCCTTTGCATAGGAAGCATGTTAGAATTAAATGTGTTTGTTATTTGCTTCTTGATGCTCTCTTTTGTTCTTCAACTCTTATTCCTTATTCCTGTGGGAGCATCATTAAAATCTTAAGCCTATCTTTATGGCTATAAAGAAAGAGCTCTAGGGAGACAACCCTTGTTATCTTTAGTTTGAGTTTTTACTTTCAGTTTTTAGTGTTCTTGATGATTGTTACTACTGTAGCAACATCATTGTATCTTTACTTTTCAAGCTTTGTGCCTTTTATAGCCTCATACGACAAGGGAAGTGAAAGTTGTGACATGCTGTCCAGAAAACAGATTCTGTCCTCGTGACGGGAAAAATCACAGAAAAATCCCAGTTCATCTTTTTGATTTGAAATTTTTACACAGCGTTCTCTAGACAATTACGAAACTTTCGTATGTTCTGAGTTTTTTTATTCAAGTTGCAGAAGTACCCCTAAAAAATTCTTTACTACCTGTTGTTCTGTTTTTCACAGATTCTGCCACGTTTTGTCTCTCCTAACGTTTGCAAACCTTAAGCTTTCTTTTTATTTGCAAAAACCTTTTGGAAATTTTGAGAAACAGTATATATTTAAGAATATCTTTATTTCCAGTAGAGAAAAAATTATTTATTAAGGGTACTAACTTCTCTAATCAGCTTATGATGAGTTATGTATGAAGGGAGTTTTCAAGTGTGCGATGAAAAGATGATGAAAGAAGATTCGAGAGTGTCAAGCGCTCAAGCTTGGGGATGCCCCCATGCATCCCCAACAAATATTCAAGGAGACTCAAGCGTCTAAGCTTGGGGATGCCCCCGTGCATCCCCTTCTCCATCAACAATCATCAGTTCGTCCTTCGTCTCACTATATTTTTATCACTTCATGCGTTATGTGATATGCTTGGAGCGTCTCGCTCTTAGGTTTTATATTTAGTTTTCTTTAGCTTTGCTTTCTGTTCATAACAAGTTAGATCCCGTCTTACTTTGTGTGGGAGAGAAACACGCTCCGTTTGAACTAGAACTCCTCATAGGATTTGCATGATTATTTCCTTAGCTGTGAGTTGTTCTTTTTCTTTTCTTAGTTGCTTCCCTGTTTATTTGTAGTGCTTTAGTTTTCTTCTAGAGCTTTTCTTTTGTCTCAGGTTGAACTTTCTATAGGTTGCATGTTTTATCTTGTTAAAGAGTTTGCCTGTTGCACTGAGTTTTGTGTCTTGACTAGAAGTAGGTAGTTGAAGTTGCTATTCTCTTTGTAGTAGTAACTTGCAATAGTTTTGAGGTATTGACTAGAGTAATGTTTGAACTTTTGGTGTCAAGAGATCGAGCCTATTAGTGATAGATGTCGTATTTTGGGCAATCCGTGTGTTTTTCGAAAACCAAAAACCCTTGTTGAGAACTCTAGCTACTAGATGGATCACTAACCTCTGGAGGGTTCAAATATTAGAGTACACTCACGTACCATGAGTCGAGGATGCACAAGGATAACCAAACCCCCATACACTCCTCCTCGGGGTACTTGTCTCTTTGTGAACCTCCTGATTAGATTGAGAGTTACCGATAATAAGTGCATGAGTTCTTCGGACTAATGTGAGTATTCGAAAGTTGACACTTCCACCCACCTATAATTTTTCTAGCCTCTTCGGTACCGTGCATTTCCCTTTCTCATCTCGAGAGTTGGCGCATACTTCGCCGGTGCATCCAAACCCTTGGCACGATACGCTCTGTCATCATAAACCTCCTTATATCTTTCCTCAAAACAGCCACCATACCTACCTACAAGGCATTTCCATAGCCTTTCCGAGATACATTGCCATGCAACATCCACCTTCTCATGACTTGATCCTCATGTCATACATGCTACTTGCTTGATCGATAAGCCGCATGCTAGTTGGGCCGTGCCCTAATCATTGCTACATGATGCGCTAGTATCATTGCATATCCTGCTATCCTGGCAGAGGCATACATTTGCATCATGATAGTTATATCTTCCTTATGTGAGTACCTTTGTAAAGTGTGAAAGATCTCCTATATTCTTGTAAAATACAGAGTGTTGCCCCTAAAGTGAGGAAAAGATCCCAAAGAGGACAAAATCAAAAGATCCCAAAGAGGACAAATGAGAGTTAAATAGAAAGAGCCATTGAGGCCACCAAAAAAATACAAAAAAATATAAAAAAGGGAAAAAGAAAAATAAAAAGAGAGAAGGGGCACACTACTATTCCTTTTGAGAGATCCACACTAGTACTTCATCCTCTATCCCTTGTACTCCATAGAGATCATCATCATGCATATAGCTATCTGGGGACCTTCACACTATAGAACTTGGCTTTTATATTCCAATGATGATCCTCCTCAAACGAGCTCTAGGTCTTCTTGATCAAGCAAGTTAGATGCACCACCACTAGTTCCCTTGGAGAGCTTGTAGCTCACATGTGCATCCGTCGCATGGCAATCCCTACTCCTCACATCATATCTATCATATGGCCTTCTCTCGCCTATGATTGTCCTCATTGATGTGAGCCTTTCACACCTTTTTGTCTTCCTCCTCCACCTTATTTCCGTTTCGCCTTTTAGGTGTCAACTTCCTTGCTCACGCTCATCAATTGCATGAGTGCTTAAAATATCGAAAGGGAGTGGATCAGTTTGACTTGTACCTGGCTAGTGGTCTAGGGACGAGTCAAGATAAGAATCCAAAGGAGACCAAGTGTGAAACTTTAGTAGATAGTTGTTCTCAACAACCTTTTTTCTCTCTCTTTTCCCAGTCCCCTGCTTGCACGCAAACACCATCTGGAGACATTCGAGTCACGGACAGCTAGAGCTCTTGCACCTTTTGTTCTTTTGTTGCTTGTGTCAATGCTAATATAGACTCTTGCTTGTTAATACTTGAATTGAATTGCATGCTTTGATTGCTTTACTTAAAAGTCCTTATATGGTTGTGTGGCATGTCACCACAGAAATTATGCTTGTTATCATTTACCTACTCGAGGACGAGCAGGAATTAAGCTTGGGGATGTTGATACGTCCCAAACGTATCTATAATTTCTGCTTGCTCCATGCATGTTTTGTGTGACTTTTCCATGATTTGCTTGAACTTTCATACACTTTTGAGCATATTTGGACTAATCTATTAACCCAATGCACCCAGCTGCCAGTTGTTGTTTTCTGCTGTTTTTGTATTTTAGGTTTTCCGGCCATTAAAAGTGCTCCAAAAAATCCGAAAAAATCAGATAAAAAATCAGCGACCCGGAAGCTTCCGGAATCCCAAGGTAGCGGAGGGGGGCCACCACCAGGAGACCAGGAGGGTCCCTGGCGCGGCCCCACCCTAGGCCACGCCAGGAGGCCTCCTGGCTGCCTGGTGGGTCCCCTCGACACCCCCCCCTCCGCCTATATTTAACCCTCGGGGTGGAAACCCCTAATATCGAAGTACTTTTTCCAGAAGCAATTCCGATCTCCGCCGCCATCGCCAACAAGCTTCGGGGACCATAATTCCTGTGCCGGCACCCTGCCGGGACGGGGAAGTGCCCCCGGATTCATCTCCATCGACGTTTCTTCCTCCCTCCATGAAGCGGGAGTAGTTCTCCCTCGGGGCTGAGGTTTCTACCAGTAGCTATGTGTTCTTCTCTCTCTCCCATGATGTGATCTTCGTTGTGATCATAGGCTATGTTAATCTAGGGTGATCCCATGATATTTCCCCTTCCTCTATGTATTGGATTGATGTACTCAATTGATCTTATCTAGTATAATCCCCGAGACCAAGGTGGCAGCGGTCTATTGGACATGGGTTAGAAGAATATTACCATGAGTGATTTCCTCTTTTGTGTGTTGATTGAAGATTGAGAGTCTCTTGGTGCTTGT
The DNA here is from genome assembly GCA_950022295.1 of Bromus sterilis. Classification (NCBI taxonomy): domain Eukaryota; kingdom Viridiplantae; phylum Streptophyta; class Magnoliopsida; order Poales; family Poaceae; genus Bromus; species Bromus sterilis. Next base: position 397,849,192 of record OX465596.1, read on the forward strand.
ATTTGACTATCCTTGAGATATGTTGTGGTGATTGTGGTACTCTCTTTGGATGGCTGCGGTGACATTTGGAAATCCATAGATTGATAACTACGAACTTTGAGGTGTGCTTTTGTAGCCCTACATAACTCTCATCCTCTCTTGACCACAAAGGAATGACCTCCAAGTGTGTCTCCATTGCATGTCTTATGGGAAATATCATGTGATTAGACTATGTTAATGTTGTTGAGAGTTGCCACTAGTGAAAGTATGAAGCCTAGGCCTTGTTTCCACCATTGTTACACCGTTTGTGCTCACTTTTGTCACATGTTTTCTTGCTGCACTTTTTGTTACAGATTTATATTACCTTTCTTTGCCACACCTATCACTCGTATTTTACCATCTCTTCGCCGAACTAGTGCACCTATACAACTCCTAGTTGTATTAGGTGTGTTGGGGACACAAGAGACTTCTTGTATCTTAATTGCAGGGTTGCTTGAGAGAGACTATCTTCAACCTCTACTTCCCTGAGTTTGATAAACCTTAGGTCATCCACTTGAGGGAAGTTGCTGCTGTCCTACAAACCTCTATGCTTGGAGGCCCAACATAGTCTACAAGAATAGAAGCGTGCGTAGACATCATGGAGGCAGCAGCCGCGTCCGCATCCAGATCTTGCAGGTCGAGACCAGCGGCTTCACCATGGCTAAGCAGCGCCTCCTCTAGGGTGTCGTCTTCAGGTGTGGCCACTTTGAAGATGGCCCGCAGCGCGGACATCGCCTTGCCGGATACCTCCCCATCGAAGGTGTGTGCAAACGCTTTTAGAGCAGCTTCAGTCACCTCCTCGCCGTCTTGGACGATGCCGAGACCGCGGCAAACAGCTAGCTCAGCTGCCTTTGCCACCGGCATGGCCTTGCGCTTCTCCTTCATGCGGTTGCTGGTGCGGCACAGAGAGAAGCCACCGGTTTTGTCGATGGTCACACCAGCCAACTTCTTCCTCCGGTTTGCTGGCCGCCGTGGCGGCGGAGTGGAAAAAGGTGGGGACAACAGGTGGTCCTTGCACGCAGTGAAGAGCGCGGCAAGCGTCCCAGCTGCTGCCCCACCTTGGCTGTGAGAAACACTTCTTGGGTTGATGGCGGTGGCTTGAGTGGGCGGCGGCGAGGAGCCGAAGCCCGGAGGGCGCGGCGGGGTGAGCGAATCTTGTGCAAGAAACTCCAGCATGCGCCTAGTCTCCGCGCACCGGGCGGATTGCTGGGACACCTCCACCCTCAAAGGCGCGGCTAGGGAACCGCCTGAGAGGAGGAAGAAAGACGCCGAGTCCGTCGTAGAGAAGGGCGAATCCGGGAACACAGAGGTGGGCGACACTGGGGGCGCAAGAGGCGACGACACCTTCGCGGAACGGCGCAAGCAAAGGGCCGGGGAAGTCGAGCGATCCCCATACCTCCCTTGGGGATGAAGCGCAGTAGCCATCCTTCCCCGGAGAAGCAGAGTAGCATGCTTCGCTCCCGGGGACGCCATCTCAGCAGCGCGCGAAGCCGGGGAGGCAGAGCGATCCCACGGCCTCCCGTGGGGGAGAGGCGCAACAGACATCAACTCGTCGACTGGAGCAACCAGCTCAACACCATGCGGGGTGGGGGCGTGCTGCCGCCCACCGTCTCTGATCCCACGCCTGTTTCTAGAGCGATCACGCTCTCGACGCTGACCATCACGACCCCGGCCATTGCGGGAGCGACTGCGGCGGGAAGGCACACCCCAATCTCGTGGTTTCCTGTGGCCACGCCTATCACGGCCATCTTCATCATCATCTCTGTCGCGACGCCGGTCCCTGCGCTCTGAGCGCCATCATTGACCCTCTCCGTTCTGTCACGGATGGAGAGGTCACCGTCGATATGTCCAAAACGCCAGGTGAACCTTCCCGGGGCCGGAGGTGGCTCGTCAACGGGCCCGGTGAGGTCCTCGTCGATGTCGAGGTGGATGATGCACCTGCGCTGCAGCCCCCTGCGACCACGTCCCCGCACACCCGAAGCGGCATTGGGGCCAGGGAGGGTGACCCAGCGGACGCGCTGGACGAAGGAGGGGTTCTCCGTCTAGGCCCAAAGACACAACTCCTTTGTGTACGCCCTCGTCTTGCATCTTGGCTCGATGTAGTCCAGCGAACACGCCCGCCCGATCACCTGCTGCGCCACCAGCTCGTTCCAGGCGTAGAGGGGGAGGTTCTCGATGCAGAGCCGGACGTGATGTTGCAGGTTGATCTGCTCAGCGTTGTCTTCCAGCCTCCAAGGCCTCACTTGCACCCGGAGAGATTGAGTAATACAAGTTTATCACCCCGTAGAAAAAGGTGCAAAAGGTGGGAACAACAATATCACAACTTTATTTAGCCACACTATGCAAAACACAATACATTCTATTATACTGAACTAGCAAACATGCCCGTGCGTTACAATCGGGAGGAAAAATCACATTCTTCCATCATAATAATTTGACTCAAAACCACTCCACATGTCTAAAATATATATTTTAACATAACACCTAAATTGTGTTGTTGTTTATCCTTCTTGTCTTGAATGGTCATGGTCACGGTGCACACCTAATAGTAATACGTTCGACGTGATGAATATTAATGTGATAATCTCGACCACCCTACACACACCTATCATTGCAAGTGAATGTCTAGTAGTTTGAAAGTTAATCTCGTTGAGTTGGACGTAATGTCCGTGTTTCCTCAGCTACGGCGTATATCATCCATCATACACCCACTTATTTTTAAACTGTATATTTATTTATTTTAAATACATCAACATTATTATTAAAAGATATAAACATTTTTAAACCACATGGACTTTTTTAAAGAGAATAATATTTTTTTAATATGAATATATATTTAAGCATGTGAATATTATTTTGAATCACATACAATTATTTTCGAGAAAGGGTAAATAGTTTTTAAATTATATGAACATTATTTAACTACGTGAACATTTTTATTAAAACTAAGCAAACATTTAAAGAGCATGACTGCTTTTTAAAAATTAGAGAACATCTTTCAAAAGGCACAGAAAATTAAAACCTATTTTTCTTGCTAGCATATCGAAGATAGTGAACACTTTTCTTAAAACTACATAAACATTTAAAGAGAAAGAATTATTTTTAAAAATTATAGAACATCTTTCAAAATGCACAAAAAACTACGACTTATTTTTTCATCGTCATACACTCACTTATTTTCAAATTGTATAATTAGTTATTTTAAATGCATCAAAATTCTTTTTAAAAGACATATCCATTTTTAAAATCACATGGACTACTTTAAAAAGAAATTTGTTTTTGAAATTTTAATATATATTTAAGCATGTGAATACTGTTTTGAATGACATAATTTTTTTTTCAAGAAAGGGTGAGTATTTTTAAAAATATATGAACATTATTTAAATATGTGAACATTTTTCTTAAAACTACACAAACATTTAAAGAGCATGAATGACTTTTTATAATTAAAACATATTACAAATGGCACAACTAAACTAAAACATATTTTTTCTTGCTCGGACATCGAAGATAGTGAACACTTTTCTTAAAACTATACGAATACTTAAAAATAATTAATGATTATTTTTTAAAAGAACATCTTTCAAAATACATAAAAACTAAAACTTGTTTTTTCTTGCTCGCACATAACACAACACGGTCTTAGTTGAGTTGATCGTGGATTACTTACTGTGCATATGTACATAAATTATTTTCCCTCCTTTTTTTGAGATTTTAACACAACTTTAAACCACTATTGACAAGTTCAACGGGATACAAATAGGATCATGTGGTGCTAGAAGCCACACATGCCTTCCCGCACTCAACGAAGAAGCAAATTTAACGACTTTGAAGGCCTCTCTACCAGTGGTCCTTCTTACAAAAGAAAAACGACAATACGTAAATAAAGCCAAGTTTTCAACAAGTTCATCAATGATCATGCAATTCCCCCCTGCTGCGTTGATTGATCTCTGCCACCGCTTCTTGAGACTCACAGGAAATAATGACCCTTTGCAGCAAGAGGTCTTGAGCAAGGGATTGCGATTCTCGGCACGCCATAATCGCAAGGCTAGCCTCATCTTGTAGACCTTCAAAGACGCAGGCAGAAGATCCCATATAGCCCCCACTCCCATCCCTAGCAATGGCTGCGGCAACTCCCCTTGTACCGGCTCTGTTAGAACCGCCAGCGACTTCAATTTTGATCTCCCCGGCCACACTTGGGTTCATTATTTCATGTGGCCTGGGAGCTCTTTGTTGTCCCGAGCGAGCCATTGGCGCCACTTTCATATCCTGCAGCTCCGAGATAAAATGTTTGACAAACAGATGTGTTGAGAGCGGGCTTTGATGGACATCTTCATGGATTGCTTTTCGCCGAGCATGCCAGATTGCCCATAGAGTCACCACTACTAGAGTTAACTCTTGGTGCTTCAACGAAGCAATAAGAGAGAATAGCCACTTCTTCGCACTTCCTTCATGAGTAGCAATCAGATGGTCCAGGATATCATCGCCGGCTAGAGCCCACACGCACCTCGATGATGAACACTCAAGGAGCGAATGCATCCATGAGTCATGTGAGCCACAGAGTTGACATGCGTCATTCACTGCCATATTTCTTCTCTTTCGAACATCTTCTGTCGGGATAGATTGCCTACCCAGCCGCCATAAAAAGTGTCTCACCTTGCCATGGACGTCCACCTTCCAGAGAGACCGCTAGCCTCTGTGATCCCTTTCTGGGTTCGAGTGCCCCGGCCTGCCTTCCCACCAGTCAGTACGGCGAAGAACCGTCGCCGACAGCATTCTGTAACAGGATTTAATAGAGAAGATGCCACTCTTCTCAAAACACCACGCCCACCCATCCTCACAATTTCTCATGGGTAGAGGAATCTGCTTTATCACATCAACATCCCCTGGCAGAAAATGTTGTTCCAGTATATCCGAGTTCCAAGTTTGTGTGGCGGCATCCATCAAATCTGAGACCAGGGCCGGTGGTTGAAGACTGATTCTCGCCAAGGGTCTCATATTAATCTCCCTAGGGATCCAATTGTGTCCCCACACGGAGGTAGTTCTCCCATTACCTATCCTCCTAATCAACCCTTGTTTTAACACATCTCTGCCTTCCAGGATTGACCGCCAAATAAGAGAGGGGTGAGAACCTAATTCAGCAAACAGAATATCCCTATTCGGGTAGTAGATTGCTTTCATCATCTTGGCACAGAGTGACTCATCATTTGTAAATAATCTCCATGCTTGACTGGGCCAATACCTCTTATATACAACTGGGCCGCCTGAAACATTAAATGGGCCAGTCGGGAGCAAGAGGTATAGGCCCAATGAAAAGGCTGGGCCAGGCAGAGCGACGCCAAAGGCCCAATAGAGCAGCGAATTGTTTTGTTTTTTCTGTATATACTGAACTACGGGTTTATTAAGCAAAAAGGAAGGGGATTTTTGCAAAACGTCATGACGGACTAAGAAAGCCACCTTCCTTTATTATTAGGTATAGATTAAAAAAACGACGTGTCCCTCAGTGGCGGAGCCACGTACAAGCTGTGTAGTCAGCTGACTACACAGTTTTTTGACCATACAAACTTAAATCAAGCTAAAATTAGTTTGAAAAATATACAAATTCGCATATTTGACTACACAAGTTTGCCTTGACTACCCAGAGTTTATCTCCTGGCTCCGTCACTGGTGTCCCTAACGTTATTTGGGACAACATACACAGGGTGGAACGACCAACAAATCATTTTAGAAAGAACACCAATACATCAGGGACATTGATATGTGTATCCATCAGGCAGGAGGCGGCATGGTGAGACCGCAGGCGGGAGAACACCTTTCATGAAGGAGTAGAAAAGAACGAGTGATCTCTTGGGCTGGTAGCTAGGGACCATATGACCAGCTCCTCGCACTGAAGCAAATGTGAACCCTCCCTCGTATTGCTGAGCGTAGCCTCCGACCTAGTACATTTTATCATAACTTGGTTTGGATACATTTGAGTCACAAACTGTTACGGTAAGCATGTAGGGTTATTGTGTCTACATAGTTACCTCGTTGTCAGGGGTGTACCATGGACGCCACGGTTTTGTGACTGTCAGATTAAGATCCTTGACAGAGTACCTCGTCGCGGTAATCGGGCACGCATCATCCATGTCACCACTGTCATCGAATTAGCCACGATGTTATGAGACATGAGTACGCAGCAACTATAACAAGGGAAAAATGATCTCCATTTTGCGTTTTGAAGGAACTGTGAATGCTTAAAAAAAAGTTACCTGTAGATCCAGACTCTTAATCCGTTGTCGACAAGCCAAGCGATGGTTGGCACCATGGAGACTGGGGAATCGGTCCAGCCATGCAATTTCATCTCCCCTCTGTCTCCGAACCATAGTGCATATTAGTTTTTTCTTTTTTGAGTCAAAAATTAGAAAAGTTGACGAAGAAGGTGGGGTAAGATATCTGGCTCAGAAATATACCGAGCTTCTACCAAATAATAAGGGAGTTTGTCTTACTTACGCGCACAATTCCCACTTAGTGTTGGTTCGGGCATGCATAGCCTTCTGCACCTCAGGATTGTTCAGATAGGCGTCGACGTAGGAGTCGATGCATGGATCATAGCCTGCCAACTGTCTCATTTCAAACAGCTAATTAGTCAGTAGTAACACCACCTCTGATTTTGTTAATGCTGCTTTTTTTTTCTTCTACAAGTGAAAGATCGCCTGTATCTTGTGCAGGAGTGTCTCACTTACGTAGCTACTGGAGTGGAGACTCCCGTCTGGCGACTGGATGCAGATCGGGGCGTAAATGTTGTAGGAATTGATGTCGCCTTCTTCGAACGAGTTCTTCGCTTGGTCGCACGCATTGGCCTTGAGGTTACAGCGCCCGCTTATATTGTCCCACACCTCGTCTGAGATCACCCCGTGGTTCCACAGGAACTCTAGCGACCCCTTTGTGTTCGTGAAGTAATCCAGGAGCGGATTGCCCACCTGCAGAAATGATCCCCGATTTCTGTTAGCCGGAGATAACACCACTACAGACCTTTTTTCAGAGGAAAGCTCGCAACGCCGGCGGCCATGCATGATCGTCGGGCAACTTACGAAGATGCCCTTGAGGTTCATGTTGGTGGCACCCAGTTCGCGGAGGGCGACGATGATGGCGGCGAGCTGGGGAACGTAGTGCCCGCTGTAGCTCTCGCCGGAGATGTAGAAGTCGCGGCCCTTGTACTCGGGGAACCTCTCCAGCCAGTTGAGCAGGAAGATGTAGGCGTCCACCGCGGTCCTCGTGTCGCCGCTCGCCACCGACTTGTTCGAGTAGGAGAACCCGACGCCCGCCGGCGACTCTAGGAAGATCACATTTGCCACTGCAGGACACCACAATCCACATGAGAAATGAGATCACGGCGTGCATGAATTGAAACCATGAAGGTGTGAGATGACATGTAGTCAGTAACCCACCATTGTTCCAGGCATGCCTGTTTCTGCTGAGGGTCTTCCCGTCGGGGTTCACCCGGAACGGGCCGAGCTCCGTCATGGCGCCGGCGCCGAGCGACGAGCACCCAGGGCCGCCGTTGAGCCAGAGGACGAGCGGCTTGGAGGCCGCCTCGTAGGGGGCCTCCACGAAGTAGTAGAAGAGCGCGCGGCCATACTCCTCACTCACCGTGACGTACCCGGAGTACTGATCGAAGTTGACGCGCGGGGGCTGGCCGGGCAGCGCCGTGATCCTGTCAGCCTCCCTAGTGCCCGCCGGCGAGCTCTCGCACTTGGTGGGCAGGTGGCTGAAGCTGCTTAACGGGTCGGCCCACGTGTCCGGCTCGGCAGGCTCACTTACACTTGTCTGGGACCTCGATTTGATAAAGGCCCGTAGGACATCCTTCTGCTGCAAGGCCGCCGCGTCCGTGAGCGACGCCGCCAGTAAGAGTACTACGGCGAAGTACATGATATGGTTCCTCATCGTAATCCTCGAGCAGCGGCACTGCTTCCTCAGGAAAAGAACATCGTTTTGGTCTTTTTATGGACTGATGAGGGGGAGCTAGCGGTGAGCCTAGCACGAAACAAACTGTTTATGTATTTCGGACATTCCAAGCAGAAACATTGTGGTTAGGATTCTCCGAAATCAGCTTTGCTTGTTGAAAGCGAGCTATAGCTCATAGTGCGAGGTACATCCATTAATGTTTGACTGGCATGGGTTCGTTCAGTAGTAGTGTTGTATTCTACAGTAGATATCATTCCATGGTGCAGAACATTGTTGTCGTACGTAGTACGTACAGCAATGAAATGGACAGCGAACCTCTTTCCTGACGATGCCGTCTATGCTGTGGTGACACACTTCTGGCGACAATCCAAACAATGGGACTGAGATGACAACGAAACTTGACGGATTTAGGCATTTTCAAAAACCATCCGTAATCGTTTGAAGTGGATTGTCCGGATCTATTTTACCATCTAATACGGTCTTGTACCGTTCGCGGATCAATCCGCGTGTTCGTTTTTCGCAGAAATCTGATGCAAACCGGCAAGGGGAGGCTTTGCGGGTGTCCAAATCATCATCACGTAGTACTTCGACACCTTCGTCCCACTCCAAAAATCTTCCGCGCCAAAAATCTCACTGCGCGAAACGGTTGCCGCACATTCATGTTGATCGCTAGTAATTGATGCAGGCCGAGAGCATATGCGATCAGTCCTACGCCAGCATTGATGCCCAACCAGAACGAACGGAGGCACTCACTAGAGAGATGGACGACACGCTAACCGAGAACGCATGTCTTCGTGCCTATTCAATACTGAAGAGACACATGCGGCCGTTACGGGCAGCATCTTTTCTCATTGGAGGACTGCGCGCCGGATTGTATTCCATGAAAGCCACCCCACATCCCCTCCCATTGAAGAAAAGCTTGGTCAGCTCATCACCGTCGGTCGATTAGTCGCTTGGCTTCGCTGAAGCGCAGGGTGCTCTTCCCCTCCCGCTGAAGCTTCACTTTCCAGCCCCCATGACCGTCCGTTGAGCTTCTTTCTACCGCACGTGGGGAAGACAAGTTGTGGGAAACGACCTTCCTTTGGTGCAGATGACCGGTCAATCGCACCTTTTGTGTTGGCTACTCTGAAGCTGCAGTGAATCTTCTTCGTCGTTGGAAGCCCCAAAACTAACAAGAACGGACGACCCACTGCGGTCGGCGGTGTAGTTTTAGACTAAACTCATGTATTTCGCCTATTCTTTTAATAAAATTCATCCGATTTGCATGAAACTTGTCCGGTTTATATAAATTATATTATAATTTGAGTGAATTCAATCCGAGTTTATCCCACTTTGCTGGATTTTGGTTGAAATTCTCGCTGGCAGTTGCGACTATCGTTGGGTGGTCGACTCACGTTTCAATATTGCGGATTGGTCTGGACAGATCCGCGGATGAATACAACGTCCGTTTTAGGGGTCGGCGTTGGAGATGCCCTTACGTCTCCCTATGGATTGTTTTATAGACTACACATTTTTCTTTCTTATTTGCATTTATGACTCAGTTGAGACAAACTAAATGGACACATTAAACATTATATTGTGTGCATAGTTTGATAGCTTGTGTTACATTAGTGAATAGTTTGTGTTCACTATTTGGTTGTCTGCAATTGTGTTTTAGGCATGTGTAGATGCAAATCATAGTTGTTGAGTTGTGTGCAATGTAATTAATGTTCTATTCATCCCTTTCAAGTTTGATGAACTTACCTTTGTACTTCACAAAACACACATCACATATGAAACATGCAAAATAGCAGGTTAAACACCATTCCTAGCAAGCATTCTATGCCACAATTAACATGGGCATAAGAGTTTTAAAAAACCATGCATAGAAGTTTTAAGGTAGAAGGGGCATCTCCTGCCCCTGCACAACATTAGGGCATCTCTCTCTCTCTCTCTCTCTCTCTCTCTCTCTCCTCTAATTTCTCCAGTTTCTATAGTGAAAAAGTGAATGGTCGCGGCGTTTTGGTTCTGGGATGCACGTACTCTCTAATGAACAGTAAAATAAAAAAATGGTCAAAAAATTCTGATTTTTTTGTGGATGTTTGTATTAGTGTGGCAAATGTGCTTGGCAATTTTGACGTCATATGGCGCAGTAGTGCTTCATCGGTGAAAAAAACAAAATCAAGTGTGACATCTTGCTACATTTTGAGGCAACGTTTGGCATTCGATTTATCTTTTTTTACATAGGTCAAACAGCTTATGTTTTACATCTGAAAATTTGCATGTACCATTTGGTTGTGGCAATGAACACATAATTTGTTTTTGCCAATTCTTGACATTTTTAAAATTCATTTTTAGCACACAGGAGTACGTGCACCCTAGAGCCGAATTGAATATCCCAAAAGTGAATCCTTAGGTTACCACAGAGCCAAAGGACAAGCTTATCTATCAGTTCAATCTATGGACACTATATTTTTATTTTTGAGAACATATGGACACATTTTAACTTATAGTTCTTCTCCTTTGCTTTTATTTTTCCATTTGTAACATTTGAACCATATTTTTTCATATATATATTTATACAGTAGGACACTCGGGAAAAACTAAGCAAGCGGCACACAATATAAAAACTTTATTTAGCCACACAAAGCAAAACACAATACATTTTATTATAGTGAATTAAAAGAACGACGTGTCTCTAACGTTATTTTGGACAACATACACGAGGCGGACCGACCAACAAATCATTTTAGAAAGAACTCCAATATCTATCTCATCAGGGACATTGATATGTGTATCCACCTTCTTATGGGTTCCATACTGAGACCGCAGGCGGGAGAACACCTTTCATGAAGGAGTAGAAAAGAACGAGTGATCTCTTGGGCTGGAAGCTAGGGACCATATGCCCAGCTCCTCTCACTGAAGCAAACGTAAAACCTCCCTCGTATTGCTGAGCGTAGCCTCCGACCTAAATTTCATCATAATTCAGTTTAGTACACAGTTCAGTCACTAAACTAGTATAACAGGGGTTAAGGGTTATTGTATGTATGGTTACCTCGCTGTCAGGGGTGTACCATGGACGCCATGGCTTTGTGATTGCCAGATTGAGATCCTTGACGGAGTACCTCGTGGCGGTAATCGGGCACACATCGTCCATGTCACCACTGTCATCAATTACATATCCATGATGTTATGAGATGAGTAGAAGGAAAAAAAATCTTTGAAATTTGGTGTCTCAAGGTACTCAAGATGTTTACCTGTAGATCCAGACTTTTAATCCGCTGTCGACCAGCCAAGAAATGATTGGCACCATGGAAACGGGGGCATCGGTCCAGTTCAAGTGACTGTGAACAGAACAAGATGGAGGGTAAATATTCGGCATAAAATACTACTCCCTTTGATCCATAATAAGTGTCGTTCATCTAGTACAAAGTTTATACTAGCTTAATATAAAATAAGCGATACTTATTATGGATCGGAAGGAGTACTACGTAGTTTTCAAATAGAAGATGTTTAGGTGGTTTAAATTGAATCAACGAGAGTTCATAAGCAGGTGTGTTACTTACGCGCACTCTGACCACTTGGTGTTGGTTCGAACATGCATAGCCTTCTGCACCTGAACACTGTTGAAGTAGGTGTCGATGTAGGCCCCGATGCACGGATCGTAGCCTGCTAACTGTCCCAATCACACAAGCTAACTAATCAGTAGTACTACAATCGATTATATTTCATAGTGATAATGATTTCTAGAAGAGGAAGAGCATATATATATATTTGCTTCTTCTAGCACGTACGTAGCTGCTGGAGTGGAGACTCCCGTCAGGCGACTCGACGCAGATCGGGGCGTAGATGTTGTACCGATCGATGTCGCCGATCTTGAACGACTTCTTGGCTTGGCCGCACGCTAGGCCCTCGAACCGACCGAAGCTGCAGTGCTCGGTGATGTTGCCCCATACCTCGTCGGAGATCACCCCGTGGTTCCACAGGAACTCGTACACTCCCTTGGTGTTCTTGTACTCATCAAGGTACGGGTTGCCAACCTGCAGAAATATATGGACCCCAAATCAGTTGCTCCAACTTGTCAGGTCGAAGATCGAGTTCATGATGAGTCATATTTTTCCACGTACGAAGATGCCCTTGAGGTTCATGCTCGAGGCACCGAGCTCGCGGAGGGCGACGATGACGGCGGCGAGCTCGGGGACGTAGTGCCCGCTGTAGCTCTCGCCGGCGATGTAGAAGTCGCGGCCCTTGTACTCGGGGAACCTCTCCAGCCAGTTGAGCAGGAAGATGTAGGCGTCCACCGCGGTCTTGGTGTCGCCGCTCTCGGACGACGTGTTGGAGTAGGAGAACCCGACGCCCGCCGGCGACTCCAGGAAGATCACGTTTGCCACTGCAGGAGAGGACACCACAAACCACGTGAGATCACAGCATGCATGAAGCATTGAGGCCATGAAGGTGTAGTAGGAGGATGTGTCGTCAGACAGTAACCCACCATTGTTCCAGGCATGCCTGTTTCTGCTCAGTGTCTTCCCGTCGGGGTTCACCCGGAACGGGCCGAGCTCCGCCATGGCGCCGGCGCCGAGGGACGAGCACCCGGGCCCGCCGTTGAGCCAGAGGACGAGCGGCTTGGAGGCCGCCTCGTAGGGGGACTCCACGAAGTAGTAGAAGAGCGCGCGGCCGTACTCCTCGCTGACGGTGACGTAGCCGGAGTACTGGTCGAAGTTGACGCGCGGGGGTTGGCCGGGCAGCGCGGCGATCTTGTCGGCCTCCCTGGTTCCCGCCGGCGGGGTCTCGCACTTGGTGGGCAGGTGGCTGAAGCTGCTCGCCGGGTCAGTCCACGTGTCTGCCTCGGCAGCCCCGTTTGCGCTCGTCTCGGCCCTCGATTGGATGAAAGCCCTCAGGACATCCTTCTGGTTGACCGCCGCCGCATTCGCCAGCGACGCGCCCAGTAGAGTGACCAGTACTACTACCAGTACCAGCGCGTGGTACATGGTATGGTTCCTCATCGTACGTACTCTGCTAGGGACTTGCTGCTGAGGATGATACGTAGATCGTTTTGGTGTTTTTATACTGGTCAGGGGAAGCTGTGTGAGCCAAAAAGAAACTGTTTATGCATTCCGGACGTTACAATCAAGCAGGAATTTTGCGGTTAGGATTAATTCTCCGAAACCGGTACCGATCGATCGAAGAGAACGAGCTTAGCGATAGCTGTAATGGCAACCAGATATTGCATGATGCATCGACGTTTGACCTGGTTCAACAATGCTGTATTCCACGTATGGTTCCATAGGGCCGGACGCATCGGGGTCGTCGTTTCCTGGCGACGCCGTCGATGCCGAGGTGACACCTCTACGGGCTACCATCCAAACGATGAGACCGAGGTGACAAACATGCATGCCCGCCGACTGCCGGTACAAATATTGTTTACTGCCATCTGGTTGTGGTTCAATATATTTTTACTAGCACAAATGCCCGTGCGTTGCAACGGGAAAATATCACACTCCCAAACTCAATAAATATGGTTTAAAGACATTCGTCTCAACATATCAACATCCTTTTTTTTAATGTAAAGCTAATTATAAACCCTAAATTTAGAGTGGTCTGGTGATTAATATCCGAAAGTCAAAATCTTTTGGTTTGCATCATGAAATAATGAATCCCGATCTAAATTGAATACGTATAGAATTTATTGAGTGAATATTAAAAAACATCGAGCCAGCCTATTACCGCGGTTGCTCGCACTCACTCTAATCTATTTCTACTTTTTTCCTTTGTTTTGTTTTGTTTGTTTCTTACCTTTTTCGTTCTTTCATTTCTTCGCATGAAAAATAAACGTTTTGTACATTAACTTTCGAAAAAAATTCATAGTCAACAAATTTAAAAACTATTTGTAGTCAAATTTTGTAAAATTGATAAAAATGCTCGCACTTAAAATATTTGCTCTCCTCAGAACATTTTCATTTCTTTTTATTTCCATTTTTCGTCAGTTTTATAAGATGTTTGCACTAAATATAATATTTTAATTTAAATATATATATATATAATGTATAAAAATCATGAACATATTTATTAAACAGTTCATACTTTAATAATGCGTTAAAATGTTGGTCCAATTAAATGTATTACATTTTTCACACATAACTTTTTATAGTCTTAATTTTTATAAAATTATATTTTTTTTCTAAGTGTGAATTGTATTTCGTATTTCTAAATTTTCATATTTTATTTTGTTTTTTATTTTCTTTTCTTTCTTTCATTTTTTGCATGAAAAATAAACATTTTGCATGTTAACTTTTCAAAAAGTTCAGATTCAAAGAAATTTAAAACTATTCGCAGTCAAATTTTATAAAAATTAAAACAATGCCCGATCTTAAAAATATTTTCTCTTCTCGGAACATTTTTTTACATCACTTTTGTAAGATGTTTGCACTAAAACGTAATATTTTAAAAAATATGCATATATAAAAAACATTTGTTTCTTTTGCATCACTTTTATAAGATGTTTGCACCAAACAATAATATTTCAAAAACAATTCATGTATAAATGTATATACAAAAAACATGAACGCATTTATTAAATAGTTCACACTTTAAAAATGCATTAAAATGTTGGCGCACTTAAATGTGTTAAATTTTTCACACATGATTTTTTTTATTCTGATTTTTTATTAAATAGTAACTTTTCTGTTTTCACTAAAAAATCTTCATATATATTAAAAAACATATAAAAATCATGAACGGATTTATTAAATAGTTCACACTTTAATTTAGAAAATGATTAAACGTCTACAGGGCCAAAACAAATCTAAACGGGTCTAAACAGGGCACGCTAGATAAAAAACAATGTACAGAACGCTTTGTAGCAGTTTTGTATTAACTGGGCCTGGCCCAAGATCAAACAAAAAAGAGAGAGGCTGGCTGCTCACCTCGTGGGCTAGGCCCAAAACATGGTGGGCGCGGGATAGTTGCGCGGCGCACAGGTGTGAGCTGTCGCGCTGGGGCATGGGCGCTGAAGTTGGGCCTCACGTTTTTTTTTATAAAACATCGAAACGTTTTTTTGTATACTTGGCGGTGGCAATGTCCCGTAATTACGTACAAAAACAGGGATAAACTACGTGACGGACGAAAAAAAGGGGGAGAAACGCACCTCCCTTTATTATTAGGTATAGATTTTTGAATGAACAATCAAATGCACATGATGATTTCTGTCTGATTTTAGTACGATCGGCAGTTCTTCAGGGTTTCAAAAGCTTTGCTTCGTCATGATCAAGGCGCTGGCTGCATCCAGATATGTACATGCTGCAACTTTACTGGATGCATAAGAAAAAGATTTCGACACCCTTAAAATTTATTTTTCTTTTCTCTAAGGATGTGACCGTCAGGACATATGATACTTAATATATGGTCTTAGGTTTTTTCACAAATAAAAAATATCGTTGTGTGAAACCTTGGTTTGGCAAGAGCATAACCTTGAAGTTGGTATGTGTGTGTAACACAAGTATTTATTTTTCACCGATTTTTCTTATTAATTGTTCGATTTTGATTCTACGTAAGAAAAAAAATATAGCTCTCGTTGGTTGCTTGAAAACAGTTGACACGGTTGAAAGATGAACACTCATTCTTTTGGAGTGGGTTGATGCAGGGTCGAACCCACGTTGAGCTGAGTGGGGGCCTAGGCGGAAAAAAAATCCTATGAGACCTGGTCTCATTTCTTATGACGTGATACCCCTCCAAGAAAGCGCCACGTGTCCATACGAATCTCAAAGCATTCCCCCCCCCCCCCTTTTTTCCTAAGCAGCCAGCAAGATATACATTGTTCACGAACTCTCCTGCTATGCATCTTCTATCTCCTTACAAAAGTTATAATTTTAATCTACGTATGCCACTGACGCTAAGACCATGAAAATCTGAACTCAACAAATCGGTGATGGCTGCTAGCTTGGAATCTCAAAGTACATTTTCTATTATCCTTCAACGCTACACAGCAATACTGCATCACGGACTAACTCATCGCTCAATCGACCGAGAATTGGCCGGTTTGGACAGCCGTCGTAGCTGGCTGCTGCTCCTACTCCTCCAAGAAATTTGTGTGGACATGGCGGTGTAGGACAAAGCAGGCCAATCGGCAGATTTTGAAAGCACGCAGACTATAATGCGAGACGCCTATACGGCCACGCCAAAGTAGTAGCAGGATAGCAGTTCTGTCAGCCGTGCTGCAGCCATGAATCGTCAATCCAAGCGAACATGAAGTTCAGGTGAGAATGCATCGAGGAAGATTGGAAGAAGATGCTTTAAGATTCGAATGGACACGTGGTGCTTTCTTAGAGGGGTCTCAAGTCATAAGAAATAAGACCAGGTCTTATAGGATTTTTTTTCCGGCCTAGGCCCCCAGTCAATTTTTTATTTTTCAGTTATAAATGCTAGTAATATTTTACTAATTAGGCCCCCAGTTAACCAAATATTTAGGCGCCCACTCATTTAGGCCCCCATTAAATTTTCGGGTTGGGTCCGCCCCTGGGTTGATGAGGATAAAGGTGACCATTTTTAACAAGGGTAAGTTTATCATTGTAGATGGTTAGTCCATATGGTATTGGAAGAATATTTGCCTTTGGAGTACGCCTCGAGCCCTTCAATATCCTTCTCTTTATAATATTGTACAACGTAAGAAAGCTTATGATGTTATTGTTGGATATATGATCTAGAGACAAATTATAAATGATTATTTAAATATCTAAATAGGTTCATAACCAGTTTTATATTGTGCTAGAGTTGTATTGGTGAAACAATGATATAAGTGTGGTATAGAAACAATCAGAGTTCTTAGTTAGCCTCGCATAATAACTAGTTCATCGTCAACTGATGATTGTGGTTTCACGATCATGGACAATCAAGTCAATTGACGATGAGTTCACCTCATTAGGATAATGACGTGGATAACATTACCCAACGTAAGCATTGCAACACGATAAAATCATAAAAGTTCAGTGTTGTAATTAAAGAACGTGGTAGCTTGTTCCTTAGACCGTGAGATCAAATATAATTGCTATCTCCGAAGGATGCTTTGAGTGCATTAACCGTCACACCGTAAAAGGGTGGCCATAAAGGTGTATCTTGGGTAATCCAATGGGATATGTTGAGGAGTGTAGGATCAAGAGTGAGATTTGTCAATCCACATGATGGATCAATACTCAGGGCCCACTCGGTGAGATTACATCCATAAAGCTACGCAGTGTGTGACTAGGTCACTGGGATGGAATATCACGGAACGTGTAAAGCAGATTTGTCAGTAACGAGATTGAACTAATCATTGGATGTTGATGATCGAGTCTCGGACTAATCTAGTATCACATGGCAAAGGAAATGGAATACAACGTGTACAATTCAAACGGTTCACTTCCGGAATGCACAGGGGTCATTATGGGCATCCAGGTCCTACTGATGATCAATGACCGTAGCCTCGTCTCGGTCATGACTGGAGTGTTCTCAGACCGTAGGGTAACACACTGAAGGGATTGATGAATATCTGAGACAGTTTCGAAACTATCAGAGTTACCGGAGAAGAGAGAAGAACAAACCAGAAAATTTATGTGTTAGTCTGAAGGATGTTCTGAGTGATCCGGAAGGAGTTCTGGAGCACCAGGAGATGAAATAATATGTATTATTTATTAATTAAATGAATTAATAATTAATAAAAATTTATTTATAATTATATAGTGCAATGGGCCTACTTTGTGAAAGAAGCCCATTAGGGAAATAAAGGAGAAAAGAAAACTAAAAAGGAAAAGGGGAGAGGGGTGGGCGCCATGGGCCCTAGGCCCATGAGGGGTGCGCCACTACCTCCGTGGCCGGCGCCCTCCCCCCTAGCAAGGGTTTAGTCCCACATTGCGAAGGGAGAGGGGGTTGACTCCTCCTCCCCCCCCCCCCCCCCCCGCGTATATATAGATGGAGATGATGCACTTATTTAACTAGATGATACCCCGCGCCTTGCTGCGGGAATTGGTCGCTCTATATTTCAACAAAATTTAATAATATAAATTTTAAAATTTTAGATTAATAAAAGATGAACCAAAAATTTGAAAACACATGCAATTTATTATATTTGATTATGTTTAGTTATTGGTTTTTTTAATATAAGTATAATAAGAGAATGAAAAATAGTTTCCCATGCATAGTCGTATGTTGAGGTGGGCTTTATCCCATCCGTAATTGTGTGGTGATATGACATGCTTGTATGTTGACATAAATAAGTTAGTGGGAATCATGGGGATTGGTTGTCTTATATTTCAACAAAAAATTGATTACGTGAATTTTAAATATTTATATTAATAACAAATGAACAAAAAATTTAAAAACACATACAACTTACTATATTTGATTGTGTATATTTATAATTTTTTTAATATAATTGTAATAAGGGAATGAGAAATATGTATCCATGCATGCATGATTGCATGTTGTGGTGAGTCTTGTTTCATGCATGGTTGCATGTTGAGGTGGACCTTATCCTAATCATAATTGTGTGGTGATGTGGCATGCTTGCATGTTGAGATAGATAAGATAGTGGGGATCAACTATTATAGTATTATAGATACAACAATAATTCATGGAGATATAAATATAATCCCGAATTGAGATCAGTTTTCTCCGGTCTTCTCCCCTCTCTTGTCTCTCCCTCGTCGGGTTCCCCTTGTTTGGAGCCCGTGCTGGGATTGAGGCATTCTCCACCATACGGACGCCGTCGTGCTGCTGAAACTTCGGTCTGAGAGGTCTACTTCCTCAACCTTTGTTGGATCGGAGAACAGAGGTCGTCATCGAGTTTCGTATGTGTGTGAGTACTATGAGGTGCTTCATGTGCGGCATTTTCATCCGAAAGGGTGCTACTACGACCAGGGGGCTGTAAAGGTTATTCAGCTTCATCAACCACGTATGCGGGAACGTTTCCCGCGCAACGGACTATACCCCGAGGTGAAGAAGTATGTTTTCGCAAGTCTCTCCGCTACAGTAATACAGATAGATAGATCTTGGCTTAAGGGCGACGCTAGTTAGAAAAAATATTGTTTTCTGCTGCGAGACTCAACAGTTATAATATGGGGATGACTTCATCGAATACCCAATTCAGGAGATCTATGATAGGGGATAAGTGAAACGCATGATTACATTTAGTTCCTAGGCTGATAGAAGTTACCTTGACTAATGAATCAGACACACTTTAATGAAGGTTGACTTCTTCTAGCAAGCAATCTGCCAAGTCTACATACATGGATTTGATTAATATAGGACCCGTATTTAGATCGAAGCATATCCGGAAAACCAAAGTGCCTTAAAAAATACATTTCATGTGGTTTGTGCATACGGGTGTTATTATTAATAAGGATAACCTGGCTAAGCGTGGATGGTAAGGTTGTAAACAATATTGTTTCTGTGATCAAAACAAGACATATCCACATTTGTTTCTTGCTTGACCATTGGCTACTTTACTTTGGTGTACGATTCTTGTGGCTTTTTGTTTCCCTTGACCTACTAGTATATCAAATATGTTTGGGACCTGGATGGGTGGGGGGAACCTGATAATAAGGCATGGGACCGAGTGGGAGTCTGCACCTTGCTTTGGGCTTTATGAAATTGTTGGTATGATTATGTGTTTAACAGTAAAATGATTCATAATATTTTGCAGGTCATCTATTGAGCCACGGGATGGAGCTGTACATTGTCCTTATTACATCATGCAGAAGCGCGAGAGTTGTTGGTATTTGGGCATAAAACCAGCCTAAATACTTAAAAGCGCAGCTGCGCTGGTTAGCGTGAGCGAGCGCACCTGTATCTCAAGCGCATGCAGTAACAGACAAAGCGGAATACGACAAACCAGAAGACACTATTGATAGCATTAGCTGCGGGACCGTGCATGCACATATGGATAAAAGTAACTATACACGCGTGCATGTCCTGACATCACTCATTTATTCCATTTCATTTGTTTTAAAAAGCTATAACTTTTGAACCAAGCGTCAAAACGAAGATACATTTTCACCGTTACGTTTTTTGCGACGAGATCTTCAAAACTAGATCCCATATGAACATGCTTCAACGATTTTTATAAAAAAATTACTTTAGTGTTAAATACGAGCAACTTTCGCACATTATACGTACTAATGAATTTATCAAGCCACTATATCATTGTTCACTTATAGATCATGGCAAATAATGTTTCATCATATATAGGCAATTAAGCATCATATGTAGGTAACTTTGGTGATGACAATGTATTTTGTTGGTACCATTTTGCATTGTTAGGACAATTGTTTGGTTTTGCTAGAATAGTTGTCTGGTTTTTGCAAAGATAGTTGCTTGATTTGCTATGATAGTTGCTTAGTTTTATTAGGATAGTTGATTGGTTTTATTAGGACAATTGCTTAGTTTGCTAGGATTATTTTGCATTGTCTTTTTTGATATTTTAGTTGCTTGAATTTACTAACAATTGCTTGATTTTGCTAGGACATTTGCTTGCTTGATAGTTGCTTGGTTTTGATAGGATAGTTGTTTAGTTTTGCGTATCCATGTTCTACTCTATCTCGCCAGTGATCGGACCTTCACTCTTGGATATTTTTTTTGCATTGTGGCTTGGTAATACAGTTGCTTGATTTTGCTAAGACAATTTTGTATTGTGTTTTTATAATGAAGTTGCTTGAATTTTGCTAGGACGGTTTGCTTGATTTTAATATGAGTGTTGCTTAGTTTTGCTAGGACAATTTTTTACCGTGATTCTTATAATACCGTTGCTTCAATTTGCTAGGATAGTTGCTTGGTTTTGATAGGGAAGTTCCTTACTTTTGACAGAAATTTGGTATTTTTTACTCCCTCCGGCCACAAATACTTGTCGCAACCACCATTTTGCGAAAAAACCCTATACCTTTTCCCGACACAACCCGCACTCCCTCCCTCATCTCCCCACTCGCTCTCATGTCGCCGCCTGCTCCGCCGCCTGTCGCCGCCTGCTCCGCCGCCCCATCCCCGGCTATCACCTGCTCGCCTGCGCCGCCCAGCTTCCTCCCCGTCTCCCTTTACCCCGTATCACCCCTCCCCTGTAAGATCCCCTCCTCCCTCCTCCCCGCGCAGCTTCAATGGAGGAAAATGCAAGTTCGGCTCCTTCTAGGCCACTAGTAAGTCGATATCTCCTCCTCGATGAACACCCCATTGTATTCCTCATTTCCTCTATTTGTTGGTTGTTTTGCATCGCACTGAAACCTGTCAAACCCACATTGCTACTTATCGCAGCATTTGAATTGCTCTTGTGGCGTTGCTACTGAAAGGACGTGGATGTCGCCTAGAGGGGGGGTGAATAGGCGCTTAAAAACAATTACGGTTTCGGCTTGAACAAATGCGGAATAAAACTTAACGTTTAATTTGCAAAGCAAGAAACCTAAATAAGCTAGGCTCAACTATGTGCACCAACAACTTATACTAAGCAAGATAAACAACTATGTGATAGCAAGATATATAACAAGAGCACTAAGGCTATCACAAAGTAGGTGCACAAGTAAATAGGTTGACTAGATGAACAACCTATGGGACAAGCAATGCACAATAATATGAGCAAGCACAAGATAAACAATGTAATAAGCTTGCTCAAAGTAAGGGTAGAGATAACCGCAAGTGGAGCCGATGGAGACAAGGATTTGTTACCGAAGTTCCTTCTCTTGCGAGAAGTACGTCTCCGTTTGGAGAGGGTGAGGAGCACAATGCTCACACGAAGCCAACGAGGGCCACCCTATTTCTCCTCACGCTCTTACCAATGAAAGATGTCGTGATTCCACTATTAGGACACTTGAGGGCGGTCACTGAACCCGTACAAATGGCAACCCTTGGGGGCGGTCACCGAACCCGTACCAATGCTCGGGGAAATCTCCACAACCGAATTGGAGGCTCCCGTAGCGTCCCGAAGCTTTCCACCACAATGATTGAGCTCCGTAACAACAAGCCTCTAGGTGCCAACGCACCCACGAGGTGCAAGCTCTAGAGTGCCTATGCACTCAAGAGTAGCTATATTCTCAACTTCACTCACTACAAAGAATCCTCGAAGAGAACTCAAACCGATGCACCAAATGCAATGGCAAGAGCACACGAAGTGCTCAAGTCCCCAACTCTCAAATCCCACCAAAGCAACAAAAGCTATGGAGGAATATGAGAGGAAGAACAAGGAGAACACAAAGAACTCCAAGATCTATATCCACAAGGTTCCCCTCACAAAGAGGAGAGTTGACTTGGTGGAGAATGTGGATCTAGACCTCCTCTCTCTTTTCCCTCAAAAAGGAGCAAGAATCATGGGAGGGAAAGGGAGTAAGAAAGCTTAAAGAGGTCAACAATGAGGGGAAGAACTTGCACAAAAAGGGTGGGGACAAAGGAAGAAGAAGACCCCCTTTTATAGTCCCCCACGAATCCAGCCGTTGGGAACCGTTGGCAGCCCACCAACCACGGCACTACCGCTCGGAAAGCGGTACTACCGTGGTGCGGTACTACCGCACCGGGAGCGGTACTACCGCCCCACGGTACTACTGAAGCCCAGTGTCGTGCCCACTACCGCAAAGTCCAGTGGACTTACGGTAGTGAGTGCGGTACATGCCCGCGGTACTACCGTGGCACGGTACTACCGCACTGGGAGCGGTACTACCGCTCCGCGGTACTACCGGGGGCTAGTACCATGCCCACTACCGCAAAGTCCAGTGGACTTACGGTAGTGAGTGCGGTACTCGCCCACGGTACTACCGTGGCGCGGTACTACCGCTCGAAGAGCGGTACTACCGCCCTGGCAGAACCAGGGAGCTCAGGCCACACAACAGATGAACACCAAATGAAACAGGCAAACCCTAAACTGCCACAACTTCTGCAAATGAACTCCGATTAAGGCAAACTCAAGCTTGATGGAAAGCTAACGAACAGATCTGCCTAATCACGGCTAGAAATATTTAGAAGAGGCAAGGGAGAAATGTCAAACAAATAGAGGTGTGAAACCTCTAACCGAGACGACCTGACAAATCTCCCACATCGAAAAACATACGAGAAGACGCGTATGAAATCCGTTTTCGATGAACAAGAGCTTGTCATGAAGAAGACCACAAGCTCCAAAACTCACACGGAGAAAAGCCAAACAAGAACCAATAAAGATGATGCCAAGGATGCAAAAGGTTTGAGCTCTCCACGAACGACTCGGCCTAGCCTATAACACGGTCTCCTAACTACTACCAAGAGACC
Organism: Bromus sterilis; assembly: GCA_950022295.1. Taxonomy (NCBI): domain Eukaryota; kingdom Viridiplantae; phylum Streptophyta; class Magnoliopsida; order Poales; family Poaceae; genus Bromus; species Bromus sterilis. Next base: position 397,872,382 of record OX465596.1, read on the forward strand.
GGTAAACTAGACACCTATCTAGTCAAACCTTTGTCTTGCGCATAATCCACTTGAGCTTGATGACGACGATCATGCCCGCCTCAAGTTGGAACAATTTCCTTGATTCTGCCGGCTCGATGAAGACTTGTAGATAGCTCCCCCATACTCCATTATGGGTGAGCCTCTTTTAGGCACATCTTCACACGACCATTATCACCAAATGGTCGGCAAGCTCCAACCATACGACATCTTCGTGATGCTCCTCTTGACCTTGCACACATCTACTTGACCAATCTTTGGATAGCTCCATGAAGAACACCTTGGTCAACACGTAATCTTCATCTTACAACCTTGAAGCCACCATATGATCTTCAAGCGTTGCCTATGGACAAACCTTAAAGTATAACTCAAGGAAACCATTAGTCCATAAAGATTGTCATCAATTACCAAAACCAAACATAAGGGCACATGCCCTTTCAGCTACTTTCTGTAAAACCTCAACACCTAGCTGACGAGGGGATGACCCTACGACTCCTCTACGTGAGGGTACCTGGTGCGTATTCCCCATCAGTTTGATTTTCAGCGCTCTCCAAATGTGATTAAACAGTCTGTTATACTCTAGAACTGTGTTGTGCTAGATAGTTATGCGTTGATGAAATGGATTTTTTTGCCTTAGGTTTATTCCAGCCCCAAATACGGAATAGGTTTATCTGGATTTACTCTATCAAGTAATGTACGCGTCCACTCCTCTTTGATGTTCTTTGCTCTTAGTCTAGTTCTGTGTTGCTCCTGAATGCACCGATGATTGATAATGCAGGGTATTAAGATAGTGCTGAAATTAAGCCTTTTCGTCAGGTTCATTGTCCTTGTGAGTGCTGCCACATTACTTGACTATTAACTGATGTATATTTGCATAAGATATTTCAGTGTAGTAGCTTGCATAAGATGCAATTTGTAATTTGTAATTTTTAAGTTTAGTGTAGCAATACTCCACTGGATTGCTTCATACTTAAGGAAATAAAGTTCAGGAACACTACAACTATACTAAGAGCAAAGAACATCATCCGTTTAAAAATGCAGAGAAGTGATAGTAACTACAAGAGACAGTGATCTCAATTTGTAAACACTTTGTCTGAATTTTTTAAACACTTTGTCTGAATTTTTGAACACTTTGACACCAAGTTGGAGGCGCCTGATCAAATTGAGATCTAGCTTGCTCCCTGTTATGCATCGCTCTCTTTTATTTTGTTTGAACTACTAGCCGTACATGGCTAATTAATCTGGCCAGTATATAATTTTACATATTGAAATGCTTTGCTTGTCATGCTTCACTTCTCTATTAGCTACAGACACAATTACAAACATAGACAACACGATTACAAACAACACCATCATCCACCATGAGCGGCTATGATATCCAAGGTCTTCCGGTACAATTCACCATCACATCTTAGATTTATATGTAGATCTGGTTTTTGCATGTGCCCAGCAACTGCTTCTTCCTCTCCTCCAGACATGTGTGCTTCTTCCTCTCCTCTGGACATGTGTGCCTCTTCCTCTCCTCCCGACATGTGTACATCTTCCTCTTCTTCAGGCGGAGTGCTATTCAGATCGAGCACCATAGTGATGTGCTATTCAACACCTGCCCAATCATTAAGAAATTGTTAGAGCACCATAATTGAAGCAACAGTTTTCAGAGTTTTATGACAAGCAACACTTTTCAGATTTTTATGACAAGCAACAGTTTTCAGAGTTTTATGACAAGCAAAAGTTTTCAGAGTTTATTATTTCACAGTTATCACACTAAATTTCTGCTCATATATTTCTGAAAATGCAGTGGTAGGAGTAAGATTGTCCTGTACATCCATAGTTGATACTGAAAATGTTGTGAATTTCCAATTCATATGTTTATTCATATATTTCTGAAAACTGTCAAACTACCAAATTGTTGTCATAGTTGATACTGAAAATGCAGTGGTAGGAGTGATATATTTCTGCTCATAGTTGCTACTGTTGTGGGCTAGGATCAATGATTCTGCTCATATTTGAAAATGCAATATGTGGAGTATAACTTTCTCATAGTTGCTACTGTTGTGGGCTAGGATCAATGATTATGTGGGCTAGGATCAATGATTATGTGGGCTAGGACCTTGATCTGTATTTTTTTGAATTCATTTTCTAACCTTGATCTGCATTTTTTAACAATATCTGTATTTGAATTTTTTTTGCAGCAGAGCAATAGATGAAGCATGTGCCAAACTGAAAATCGTTGGAGTACAGAGGATCAGGTTCAATCGCACAAGACTCTATTGAATTGAGCAAGTGACAGGGAGGATCTGCTGCTATTGCAATTCAATTTTGATTTAGTTTGAACACCAACTAGAGTATCAAATGGTTAGTCGAGAAGATCAAGCGAGTGCTCGACAGATCTTGGATGTGAGTTTAAACAAAAATTTCCCTCACAAGCCATGTTCAGTACTATCAAGTTCAGTTTTAACAAAAGCAGAGCAAGAGCAGAGCAGAGCAAGAGCAGAAAAACAAAAGAAGACAATGATCAGCAGAGCAAGCAATGCGAGTAGGAACTAAATTCATTTTGCACTGAATCCAGTGTCATTGTTATGTGAGATGGTGAAAACTGAATCCACTGCTTATTGTCTCTCAAATCAAGTGCCTAGCTACCAAACTGTTGTTTCTTGTCTATTTTCCAAAGATGCATGAACTAGTGTTGCCTGAACATGCATGTTAGCTAGTATCTGTTAAACACATGCCTGAACTAGTGTTGCACTACTGTATTTTTTTGCTCCCAGATTGCTCCCAGATTAACATTACTCCCATGTGCCAAATAGCTATGGAGTACAAATTGATTAGTGACAAATCGTTTCTGACAAAGAAAAACTATATGCGGATCAAAACTATACGCTCACGGTTCAGTTTTGCTTAAGTGATGGAAATCTGACAAAGCAATAGCAAAAAACTGAACTAAATTCAGTTTGCATTGAACATGCATACTCATTACTTGTAGTAGTACTGATTTGCTTAATTTCCCAGATTAGTACCAGTATTGATTTGCTTGATTTCCCATATTAGTAATTGTGTGAATTCCAATTTGACAGATTTTTGTTTACACAGGCAGAAACAAACCGCACCTATCACAGCAGAGGAAGCAGAGGACTGAAATTGTCATCAGCAGCAGACGAATTCATGGGAGCAAATCGTGTGTCGAGGCGGGAGGAATTCGAGGTAGCCCAGCAGTAGCATCAGCAGCGGTGGACGGAATTTAGCTCCGGCGGCTTCGTGGCGGACGGAATTGAGCTCTGGCAGATGAAATTGATCAACACAGCGAGAGTACCAGACCAGCGCCGCGACGAAGACCACGCGCAGGTCGTGCTCGCACAGGCCCCTGCGTGGAGGACGCCGTTCGTGGCCGCTGGCTTGAGGTGGCGCACGCGCAGGTCGTCGTGGGCCGTGATCCTGGGCGGCGCGGTCGTGGTTCTGGTGGGCGGCGCGGTCGTGATCCTGGGCGGCGCGGTCGTGGTCCCCGGCGGCGCGGTCGTGGTTCCCGGCAGCGCAGTCCTGGGTGGCCTGCGCTGGTGAGAGGCCGTGGGAACGGACGCGCGGGCGACCGGAGGAGGACGAAGGAAAGGGACAGGGGCTTTTCTGAAGAGTTTTGAAATTAACAGGATAATTTTGCAAATTGTATAATGTTTATGTCGTGCACAAGTATTTGTGGCCGGAGGGAGTATAATATAGTTTCTTGCATTTGATAGAACAGTTGCTTAGTTTTGATAAGAGAGTTGCTCAGTTTTTGCTAGGACATTTCTTTTTTTTGCTATGATAGTTGCTTGTTTCTGCTACAATATTTTTGCATTATGTTTTTGGTAATAGTCTTGCTTGGATCTTATAAGATTATTTTTTGCTAGGTATAGTTGTTTTGGATCTTGCTCGAACATTTATAGGCAACTGATCATCAATGTTAGGAAATTAGACATCCATGATAGGCAAGTTGAGGTAATGTTGATAAAATTCATTTATGCACATAACATAATAAAGTTGCTTGTATTTAGCAGTAAAGATGCATCATATTTTGTGTCATTTTATCGATTTTACACAAACCAAGTTGATAAGAAGTCATACTAGACAAACAAAAAGAAATGCTTATTTATAGCACTGAAGTTTCCCAAAAATTAAATTCGTCGAAACCTATCCATATGGTGTCTAGTTTTGAAGAACTCGCCGCGAGAAACCCAACGGTGAAAACGGAACTGAATTTTGTTACTTGGTTCAAAAGTTACAGCTTTTTGAAATTTTTTAAATCAGAAATAAATGCACGTGCAGGTTCTAGCGCAAAGTAGTATGTGGAAACAATAATGGCAGAAATTTTCCCTTTTAAGCGGAGAGAACAGCGCATGGATGGTCCTTTATTTATTGGAAAGGGCCGCTCGATCAAACGTTTGGGCACGCGTGCGCCAGGTAGCTGCGTCTACCAGTGGGAGGTAGTAGCAATAATATGTACAACCGATTTAGATAGCGGCCCAATAATAGGCTATGTGTGTAGACATATATCCCTATTTTCCCCAGTTGTGACCTTTTATCTTTTAGCTACGAGCTTTTTTATTTTATGACTTGTACTTGCCTTGTGTATAATAAATGGATGTCTGCATCACTGTAGAGGCCGGAGGTATGTGTCGTTTTCCAAAAAAAAGTCTAGCTGTAGGATTGATACGCCCAACATGCATCACTATTTTGTATCATAATTCACCTCTATTCATTGATATATTTCATATTATGATGATGTTTTTATAGTGTTTTGGCTTGTTTTACACAGTTGAAAATTTCCGATGCCGAAACAGCAGACACAGAAATCAGCGGGAAAAGTGCACATAGAGTTGGCATATCAGCACATCTCCAAATGACCTAAAATTCTGGGGAAGAAATTTCTGGAGGAATCACGAAGGCACGCAAAAGTGAAGCCGAAAGGGGGCCACCAGGCTCCTAGGCGGCTTAGTGGCGCGGCCACCCCCTGGGCTCTCCTTTGGCATATATGTCTCTCGTGACATAAAAACCCGAGAACAAAAGTTGGATCGAGAGTTTCGCCGCTACTCCGTGGCGGAAACCTACAAAGAAGAAAAGACCTTTCCGGCAGGCATATTCTGTTGGGGAGAACTCCTCCCTGAGAGGGATATCGTCCTCATCGTCATCACCATCGTCACGGGCATCATCGAGATCATCATCACCATCATCCCCATCACCAGCACCATCTCCATCTTCGTCCCATCTCATCTCACCATTGCGATCCAAGTTATAACTTGCACTATTCATCCCCCCTACTTTGCCGGTGTTGATTAATCTTTTGGTGAATGCTATTAAGTTTTGTTGGAGAATTATTGTTATGATCAGATTGTTCATCATATATTCATCACCCCTAATCATGATCTCTTTCATGTCTTGTGAGTAGTCCATTTAGTTCTTGTGGACATGGGAGAAGACTTGTTGTTAGTAGTCATATGATGTTGAAATAATATGTGTTGATTGATATTTTATTTGTGTTGTTATTCTTCTAGTGGTGTTACGTGAACTTCGAGTACATAACACTTCTCCTTTTTAAGGACTTAGGGGAATGCATTGTGTATAAAGGATGCTTATGGTGGGTTGCCGGAGTGACAGAAACATGAACTCCGGTTTGCATATTTTTGCACGAGGGAGTGTTAGATCCTAAAGTTTATTGCCATGGTTAGGCTTTGCCTTAATTTCTCTCTTGTATTTGCGGATGCTTGTAAGGGTTTAATCATAAGAGTGTACTTGTCTTAGTTTAGACGATGTACTAGCATAGGTCCACCCACACAACACTTATCAACACAAAACATAGTACTAGAAGGAATTTGGCGGAAGCACTTGACTACCTCTCCCGTCTATCCTCAGGAACGCTTTAATCTTTATAAGTTTAATCCTTCGACTTATCCTTTGTTCAAAGGGATTCGCCAATTGCTGCACCTCAGCACCATTTATTTTCCTTGCTTTAATTTCTTGTTGCTTATACCAGAAAACTCATAAAAATTACCTTTTACTGCTTGCAATTATTCCTTTCTCAATATCATTTGCCAGTCCCTTCTGCTCCTCGTTGGGTTCGATACTCATACTTATCGAAAAGGCTACGATAGATCCCCTACACTTGTGGATCATCAATGATGAAACTCCATTTAATCACTTTTCTCGTCTTCCATAGTCTCTTGATCAATAGAATAGGAGGGAGTATGAATCAATTGGAGGATGTTTAGGATATCACTTCTCATTTACTTATTGGTCGACTCAATATAAGAGATAAATCGGCTTATTGGACGATTTATATATTTTATCAGTCGACCATTTATCGGTAAGTTTTTTTAAAAAAATCTTAGGTTTTACTAATTAAAATAATATAAATATGCTATGTTAATATTATACACAAAAGTATATTAGAAACAAATATCAACTTGATTTTTTTGCACCCGTTCTAGCCCGGACCGTCGGAGGGGACCATGGTGGCGGCGGCTAGCTTAATTGTGGTTGCGGGATGGCAGCGCTCAAACCCTTTTTGGTGAACAGGGGGAGCGAGGGTCGAGCTTTCATAGCTTAGGGGACAACTAGGTGGAATCAGGTGGAACGCGGCCCGAAATATCGGTCGAGAAGCTAATAAACCGGTTGTTAGAGCAAAAAAATCACCTTAAAAGAAAAACCTGGCCGATATGCACTTATTGTATCGGTTGAAGGACGATGAGCGATAAATCGGTCGATTTATCGGCTTATCGGCCGATATTTTGAACAGTATGTCGGTCTTAGTTTTTTGTCCATAGTGACACGTTAAGATGGTGAAGGCAATGTCACATGAAACAGTTTTGGTGTGAACGTCATTATTGTTGTCACACACAACATATATGCTTTGTTGTTTTTTTCGCACAGATAGATGGATCTAGATCTGGTAGAGTGTCTTCTGGTACTTCAATCCATCATGGTTGTGGTGGTGACAAATGTACTTTCAAGTTTTGTTTGGTTAGTGGTTTACCCCACTCCGTATTTTGTCCTCCCATATTGTTGTTGGACACTTAAGAAGAAAAAAAGGGGTTTGCCTGCCTTGTAAAGGTTTCTTCCTTGCCACAACGTGCCCAGTGGTTTTATGTTCTCGTCTACCATGATGTGCGGCTCTCACATAATTTTCTCATAACCTGTGAGGTTAATATATGTTGTGCAGATTTTGGTTTTTGCGAGTTTTTTTTTCATCAGAGGCGTGAAAAAAATGAAGAAGCAAAAGCGAAACTAGACGAACGATTTTAAAGGACTTTGGGGGGGTAACATTTGGTTGTACACTTGTACTATAGATCTTTGTTGTTGTGTGTGTAAAAAATACATATGTTTAATAAAGGAATGACATTTGTGTATTGAAATATAAAATATACCTAAATAGGAAACTATGCATGTCGGAATTTGTAAACGTGCAAGTTACTAATTATCAGTGTTGGGGGGCATCGTGAACTTATCGATTGATCTAAGATAATGGTTAGATCGCTCGGTTTATCGACATATCCGACAAACTTTCGGCTGATTTATTTTTTCGATCAGTCACCGGTAAAAGATAGGGTTTGTCTAGGGCACATCTAGATGTGCCCTAAGGTAGAGCACATCTAAGTTATATACTATTGATTTTACATGAAAATTTATTTAAATATTTTTAATATTTTTTTTCTTTCTAGTTCGATTGAACTTAGATGTGCGATGTGCCCTAGCAAATCTGTAAAAGATAAATTGATCGATTTATCAGAATATCGAAAGATATTTTGAACAGTGCAATTATTTTGGTGTGTAGCCCTAGAATTTTATTTTGGTATGTGGTTTTTCCTTTTTCCTCTTTCCATGCCTTTTCTCTTTTTCCCGTCATAGGAGTGGTATGCCTATGGCTACAATGTGTCGTATTTTCTAGTAAATCACTAATTAGCGGACACCCTCTCGCGCGCCCCCACAGAGGTCACTTTCGACGCTTTTTGGATCCGATACGTGTCGCGTTTTTACTGTGTATCACGCGAACAACTGTAGATGTGCGCAGACTCTTCTGTGGTTGCGCGTGGACCTATGGCTTGGACTGTGGCAGGACCGTGGCTGAAAAAACTGTGGCTGTGGCTGAAAATATTGTGGATGTGACTGAAAAAACTGTAGTTTTCGCTGAAAAACTGAGCTGTGACAGGAGTTATGGCTGAAAAAACTGTGGCTGTGTTTGAAAAAATTATGGCTGTGACTGAAAAAATGATGCTTTGGCTGAAAAAATTGTGATTTTGACAGAGGTTGTGGCTGAAAAAATTATGGTTGTGGAGTTGTGGCAGAGCTATGGCTGAAAAACTAGGTTATGGCTGTGCGGAAAACTGTGGCTAATCTGATTTGCGCTGTGGCTGCGCGCGTGCGTTCAAAATTTGCCACGTGGCAATTCCGAAGCGCACAAAAAATAACATCTGAGACGTGCTGAAGGATACTCGCTAATTAATTGGTCTCTATTTTCTAATGTTAGACTGGCATGGGGCACTCCGCCATACGAGTGTACCCAATAGGAAACTATAGGGGTTGGTGCTATATCACGCTCCCAGTGAGATGATAGCTCGTATCGCAGCCTAGCTAGTCGGACAATATAATAACTTTCAGGAGCTGTTTTGAGAAGAATCTATGGATCTGTTTGAACCGGTTCTAGATCTTCCTTGTGGGTTTTCTTTTTCTTTATTTCTATGTGTTTTTCATGAGTCTTATTCATATTTTTCTCAGTTTTTTAATACACATTCTAAAACAATTAATACACACATAATATTTTAATGATACATGTCGAACATTTTCACATATATGATAAAAAATCAAATACATGCTAAACACTTTCCAAATAAACATAAATAATTAAATATGCTTTGAGCATATTTTAATGGTACGAAGCATTTTGTAAAATGACACAAATATTTTTCATTTCATAAATGTAATTAAAAACGAAATCTATAATACCTAAATAGTTTATCCCCACTTATCTATTTATCTTAACATGCAACCTATCCACATCATCAAGTAGGTCTACCATGTAAAAATCATCCCACTGACTTTTCATGCACATGCTCCCATTAAATTTGCATGTGCATGCATTCTATCACAAATAAATAAAACTTTTTTTGCACTCAATCTCATAATTTATAATCAACCTTTTTTTATAGCAAATCAAATTATGAGTTACATCGCATTCCATTTTTTGGTGTGGTATTTTTTAATAAATACACATCCAAAGTTGATAACATTATTTTAGATTTAGTCAAGGGCGGACACATCTTCACCGTCTCTACTCGACGTTGTTTTCGTCTTATATCATCTTGCTGATATATTGTTAAGTAACTATATTCATAAAGCAAAAAATAGATACCATTTTTGGATTTTCATCAAAAAAAATTAGATTTCTTACTTTAAACAATATTTCTTTTGAAAAAGGATTTATAAGCATATTATACTATATTTCATGTTTTCGTGTGTTTAAAAGCATCAAATTATTTTTTAATAGTTTCCGCAGGGTATCATCTAGTAAAAATAAACAATGCAAGCCTCGCTAGAAGAAAATGTAAAGGATGCTATTTGGCCGACCCACTACAAGCTGGACGTAGCTAGCCCTCAAAAAATCTCCACGGGCCATGCTTAGGTCGCGTTCGGAACCCCGCCGCTCGGCTCCCGAAAAAATCTAGAGCTTGGTTACTACCGAACAAAAGCAATTAGTTCTAAAGTACGCGTTTACGGCCCGGCCCAGCGAAAAGCGTTACATGTCGCGTTCATAGTTTTACTTTGGAATTTTATTTTTTTAATTTTTGTGTACTTATTTTTAATGTTTAAAATTAATTTTTTCGATGGTTTTTTTTACTTTCTCGGTTTTCGCATGTTTTTCCTATGCGTTTTTGTGAAAAAAAAATATTTTTTTCAAAAAAAAAGAGACACGACCTTGCCACCACGGTAAGCACGAGTCGTGACTCAAAAAAAGAGGCACACGTGCCTCGTGTCTCCGCGAGAGGCACTATCGTGCCTCCGCGAGAGGCATTATCGTGTCTCTAAAAACAAGAAAAGCAAAAAAGGTCCAGAGCGCACCACTTGACGCGCGTGGAGGAAGAGTGTTGTCTCTTGCTACGAGTACTCTAAAACTAGTGATTTTGGTTACTATCGCTCCGCTCCGCTGCCCAAAAAATCAAGATCTCGATTCCTACCGCTTCAAAAAAATGAACAGACACCGGCCCACTCTTCTCCGTCCACTCTCGGAGCGGAGGACATCCGAACGGGCCCTTATTGTCAGATGTAGCTTCCCCTCGCCTATATTAGATCCTTCCGTGCTGTTTCTTTTCCTATTTATTATTTCTATGTCTATTTATTAGTTTTCTTCTTTTCATTCTAATTTTACATCTTTAAAAAATGTATATCTACTTTATTAATATGATTTACTTATTAATCATATAAACAATGATCATTTTTAAAATATATGATTAGTGTTTTTTAAATTATAGTTGAACTTTTTCTTTGCTACATATTAAATATTTTTTACACAATTATTGAAGTTTTTAATTTTTATTAAATTTTGTGAAAGTTTGATGAACATAATTTTTAATGGTACAATTTTTTTTTAAAACTTACATGAAAATTTGTTGACATTTTATAAGTATTTTTAGAAACTTATAATGAACATCTTTGTGAAACACATGAACACCTTTTGTAATATCACTTATATTGTTTTAAATAGAATGACATATTTTTATAATTAAATGAATATCTATATTTTGTTTAAAAAATAAAAAGTTATTTTGGTGAATATTTTCTAAATGTCATGAATGTTTTTTGAATACTACCTACATTTTGTAAAGTTCTAGATTTTATTAGAGTCAATTACACCACAAGTGTCTAAACTTGGCAAGAAAATTCAGTTTGGTGCTGAAACTCTCGGCATACAGATTTCTGGTGACAAAACTTGGTTTCGTCGTGCACATACAGTCATTTTCTCGTTTGGATACGAACTGGGTGCTCCAGTTTTTTGCGAAACCCCCTGAAATATATACTTTATTCTCAGAAAAGCCTTTGATCCCTTTTCTGTCAGTCCAAATCGTAACTGCAGAGCAGGGCGGCTGCGCTTCCAATTGTAGAGCAGGGTGCGTCGCTCCTCTCAGTCGAGCAGAACAACGGCGACGCTTCCAATTGCAGAGCAGGGCACGGCGCTTCTCTCAATCGAGCAAAACGGCAGCGGGCGCTCCAAATTGCAGAACAAGGCAGCGGCGCTCCCCTCAGTTGAGCAGAACGGCAGCGACGCTCCCCTCAGTTTGAGCATTACGGCGGCGGCGACGACTTCTGGTTAGACCACGTTTTATTCTCTCGCGTCTCTCTGTCACACACACACACACACACACACACACAAATTTACTCACAGAACTTTGCAAAGATCGGTATGATGAATCAAAGTTTCAGTAAATAAACTGCTTTGTACAGTTAACTGGTAGCCACAAGAACAAAAAGACATAGAAGAAATAGTGTATTTCATCTGCTTCAGATTGATTTCCTTTAGTACTGATGCAATTCTAATCATACTTTGATATTAGTTAGACAAATAAGGTACAACTAGCTCATTTGCTCACCTAAGCATCACTTTTCTCGTCAGTATTTTCTCCTGTTTGACTTGTTACCAGAATTCACACTAATATGGTTGTTGGTTGCATTGTTCTCTGATGCATTAAATTGGTTATTCATTGGCAATGGAATTTGCAAGGCCGAATTAGACCTCAGAAAACTAGAATGAACAAGAAATATTGCTATTTACTAAAAGCTTATACGACTGCACCAACAATATAGCATCCAAAAGCGCCTGACAAATATAGAACAAATTGTGCTTGAAGCTGATGTGTGTAAAGATTTGTTGGATGTTAGGTTTACTTGTGAGTATGTATGTAATAGACTAATAGTATGCAATTATGCTTGAGCAGGAAGAGTGTGGTTATGCCAAATGGGCTGACAAGCCATGGGAAGGGAGGGAAAGAACTGTCAATGCTAACAAGAAAGAGGTGCTGGAGAAGAAGCTAATGCATAAAGATGGATAGATAGAAGCTGGGAAGGAGAAGCACAGAGTAGAGAAGAAGATGATCGGAAGGATGTAGAAAGATCGACCAGTTACAATCTAGAGATAGGATGATTATATTTGTTGTGTTCATGTACTTTGGGTTGGTTGCAATAATGTTTCATATGGTTGAGAAGAAGTGATGACGTATAGAAGAGCAGCATAACAACCAGTTTGTGTATGCAGTTTTAGGGAATAGAAATTCAGAGATTCTAGTTTTCCACACTATAATTTCAGAAATATGCAGTGTTAATTGCTATTTACTGCTGGCTTGTACAGTTCATTAAATTGGCTTGACATTTTTATTTGTATCACAAGGAAGAGAAATGTTGTAGCACTCCATAACTATAAAGAGAAAGTTGAGTGTAAATGGCATGCTTTTTTTTAGCTGGGATGCTTGTATAATGTTGATTCTTATGTACAGTAAATTCAGAAAATGTATTGTTACAGAGTAAAATTCAGAAAATGCATTTTTGCACAGTAAAATTCAGAAAATGCAATTTTGGACATTAAAATTCAGAACTATGCAGTTTTGCACAGTATAATTTATAAAATGTAGTTTTGCACAGTAAAATTTAGAAAATGCATTGTAGGACAGTAAAATTCAGAAATATGAAATTTTGTACAGTAAAATTCAGAAAATGTAGTTTCGCACAGTAAAATTCAGAAAATGCAGTTTTGCACAGTAACTGAGGAAACAAAAACACATGTTTAGGTCCACACAAATGTCTTGTAACAAAATATAGCAGGAACACAAATGTTCAGATCCTCACGTTTATTACATCATAAATAAAAGGGAAATTTGTGTTATGATCAAAGTTCATACATGAACTTGAATTGTGATTTATAAGGTTTGGAAATCATCAAACCACTCTTCTTGTGGTGCATTTTGTGTCACTGGCTCCTCTTCTGCTTGGACATGAGAACTCTCTGAATTTGGTCCAAACATAAGGTTCCACAATCCATTGTTGTGTGCTCCTCCAGAATCTCTTCCTCCTCTGTTGTGTGATCCTCCAAAACCTCTTCCTCCTCTGGCAGATGCTACTTCAGATCCTCTGCCTCCCCTACCAGCTGCTCGTCCAGATCCTATGCATTCCCTCCCAGCTGCTCCACGAGCTGAGGTGGCTCTTCTCTTTCTACCTCTAGAAATTGCAGGTGCTTGGTTGCTTGATTGTGGTACATCTTCTGGTATGTCTTCAGTGACTCCTCTTCTTCTAACCCTTCCTCTTGACATAGCAGTTGTAACCCTGGGAGGGGGTATGTCATTTCTTGCTTGTGCAACAAATGCTGATTCTGGAAGAGGGCCATGATTCATGCTTGTTTGGTATGCTCTCCTCTCCTGAGTGTAACAAAATGCACAAGATTCAGATAGATATCCAGAAACCAAAAAAATAGCCATATGAAGAGACGATTACCATTTGTTGCATGAGAAAAACCATGGACCCTGGGGTTTGACTTGGATCCATGTGTGCATGGACTGTTCGTGGCATTATGTTCTAAATAAAGCATAAACAACATGTTATTATATTTTGCCAAGTGTAAAATATAGCAGTAAATTTAGTTGGTTAACATGTTTCATCTTACAGAAATTATTGTAGGATCATCAAACTCCTCTTCTTCATCATGTGCATCCTTTGTAGGTTGAGGTGCATCTCTGTTGGTCTCCTCCCACTTCATGTGGCCTTTCTTGTTGTGATTCGCACTTCCACAAAGAGAGCAGTGCATGGTTACACCATGCTTTGTCAGCTTCTTCCCTCCTTCTTTCATCAACTTCTCCTCTGGATCTTTTTTCCTGTTCCTCCTTGGTCTGCCCATTACCTTTGTGTACACAGGTGGATGTACATCAATGTGACGCCCCTAAAATCAATCCGTGTACAGTAATCATACACGCAGGGTACACGGCTGAGATTAGGGTGCCACGGTGAGAATATCACAGCACAACACTAAACACAAAAGGATAAACCAATATGTTACAATAAAGGGGGTCACGCGGACCCGAATACATAAGTTATACAAGCCATAATATCTGAGTACAGACATAGTTAGTCAAGTTTTGCCTTAAGAAGGCTAGCACAAATAACATCAGAGATACAGATCGAAAAGGCAAGGCCTCCTGCCTGGGAGCCTCCGAAACTACTCCTGGTCCTGGTCAGCGGGGGTCTCGACGTAGTAGTATCCGCCTCCGAGGTACTCCTGCTCCTGGGCTCCAACGTCGACTGCAGCGGCCGATCAGGCAAAACAGTAAAGGAAATAAAGCAGGTGAGTATCTAGTATACCCGCGAGTCTTACGTCCGCTACTAAGCATTATGCATTGTATCAACGGAAAGAAGAGGCTGTATATAGTGGACTGAAAGACAGAAATCCAGAGCAAGGGTAAGAAGCTAGGCCTATCGAAGACTAGCATCTTCCGACGATGTCTTGCAACATGAGGTAAGAATCAGCCAACAGTTCAGGTAAAGCATAAAGTAACAACGAAGCAGAAGTTGCTGCAACATTGTATAATATAAGTTGTAATGATTAACAATAATAATAATGCCTCCGAGTTCACCTCCTCGACATTCCCGCGAGGAAGAAAACCCGGAACCATACAGTTTAATAATAATAGTTTCTAGTGGTAAGATCCAACTTCAGCATAAAGCGTCCTGTTACCGTGGACACGGCTATTCGAATAGATTAAACTCCCTGCAGGGGTGCACTACTGTTCAGCCTGCACGCTCGGATCTCCAGGGTGGCGTGAACCTTGTTAGGGAACGCCCCACCGAGGCTATCCGACACGACGCAACCCATCCTAGGCTCAACAGAGAGGCCATCCGCCGGACTATATCCTATACGCCAAGGGGTCTAGGTCCCTCACCCTTGCACGCTCCTGCACGGTGCGAGTCTGGCCGGTGAAGCAAAAGCAAATCCAAACACACCTGCTGCAGCAAATAAGACAAGACCACTTCCCGGCGATCAGGCCGCAGTACTGCTGACGTCTGAAGAGCTTTCGGACGAACTACGACGCGGAGGGCCCACACCGTAATCCCACGTGTAGGTAGTGCGAACAGACCAACCGGTCTCTCAAGTCATCCGCCGAACCATTTAGCATTTTAATTAACCTGCGTGACAACCGTTATCTTTGCCTCGACTTAACCGACCCGCGGTCAACGACAGCAGTCAGGACCACCAGTACATCGGTGCCTGCCCTGTCGTCCCACCAAGTCACTGCGGTTACCAACAAGGTGAACCGTCTCCTTACCTTGTCTCGCGTGTGCTCTTGGTAGAGCTCGACTTTCGGGATTTGGTAACTCTCGCGAGATACGAGCAGGGGCCAAGCACGCCAGTAACGTCGGTCGTACCCTCCCTGTCGTTCCCGACGATATACCTCTCGCGGGCACCGTTGGGTCGCCCGACTTCTTACCTTAAGGACAACCGTTGTTCAGGACCCTAAGGCGGTAAGACAAAGTCAGCCTCGAGTGGAGTACAAGGATTACTCCTTGATAGCTCACACTTGAGGTGACTAGGCATAACCCAGATAGGGGCCTTTGGCGGTGTCTGCATTGTACCGTACCTGTGCAGTTGTATATATTGTATCCGTGTTCACTCCCCTAAGTGATCACGGCCCGCTATCTAATCCTAGCTAACAATGCGCAGGGCTCACTGCTGAATAATGCATAAGTAATAATAGGCAGCATAGGATAAAGGAAAGGTACATCAAGGGGCGACAAAATCAGGCTATGCAATTGAATAGGGTTGTAATCGTAGCAGCAGCAGTAACAATGCCTAGTGCAAGAAATGTACGGAAAGATAGGCGATATCTGGGGAAGAGAATGGCTCTGCTTGCCTGCAAGCTCGACGGTAGGAGTAGGGTCGTCGACGAAGTAGTCGTACCCGACGGCGGTGTAGTCGGCGGTAGCAGCGGGGTCTACCGGAGATTAAGGGGGGGGGGAGGAAACAGTAAATACACAGCAATAATATACAAACATATGCATGACATGACAGATGAAAAGTTAACGGTGTTCTAACGCAGTGCAATGTATAAGGCTCGGAGCGGGAATTCATCCGGGGATGAACTTCTGGCTCCGGGTGATTACCGGACAGGGTGTCCGGAGGGGGAAGGTTTCATGCCGGAGGTGTCATGGGTACCGGACAAACATAAGGGGGGTGTATCCTTGTTAGTTGAACCATTCCGGACAACTTTCGTGTTCGGAATAAATTCATCCGGATACTTTTTATCGGTACCGGAAATTATCGACAGACAGCCCGGAGGGGGGGAATGTCGATGATCGGTGTGTTAGGGGGGTGTGGTAGACATACAGGTAGCGTATCCGTATTCGTTATATTTTTCTGATCAATTTTCATGTATAAAGTTTTTCGATCCGATATACGGATTAAAAGATATTGATTTTATAAGTTTTAATCAATTTAAATCAATTTTCTGGATTTATTTTATTAATAAATTACAACATTATCCACAGAGGATTGACTGGTCAAACCTGACCAGTGGGACCCACTGGTCAGCCTCACATGTGATAAATCATTTTAATTTAATTAGAAAAATGCCAGGGCCCACATGTCATACACTGTAATTTATCTAAATTCTTTTAAATATTAATCTGACCGTGGGGTCAAGATGTCATAGACTCAGGGTTTTAACTTAACAATTTATTTAACAGGGCATAACTAATGGCCTAGGGCCCACTGGTCATTGACTGGGGGTAATTAGGGGGGGGGTCTAATCCCCGATTTAACTAAACAGGGGGGTGGGGTTGCCCACGGTTTACCCGTGCCTGGGCCGGCGCCGTGCTCGTGCCCGTGCCTGAGCGTGAGCACGCCGGCGAGGTAGGCTGCGGCCAGGCTAGGGCACGCCCACAGCGCGGACAAGGAGGGCAGAGTGCACTCGGGGTGACCACGGGGGCTACAAGGCGAGGCGCGGAGAGCTGAGCTCCTGGCCACGGTGGCCGAGCTCCGAGACGGCGCAAACGGCGACGGCCACAGGGCGCAGGGGGAAATAGGGGTGGGGATCGACGAGGGTGCTCACGAGGAGGGCAGAGGAGCGGTCTGGGCGGCCGGGGGAGGTCGAGGCACGGCGAATCGCGAGGCGGGGAGGTGGCGACCGTGGCGGCGGTCGGCGTCAAATTCGCCGCACACGCAGCCTCCGAGCTCGATTCCTGGCGCAGGTAGACGGAGTCGACGACGACGAGCGTGTGGGACAACTCGGACGGGCGAGGCGGGGTCGCTGGCCGCGCCGGGGATGACGACGCGTCCACGGGCGCCCTCGGCCGAGCTCTAGCAGGAGAAAGGGAGCGATGGGGAAGAATGGGGGGGGGGGGCGATCCACAATTCACGGGGGAAGGCAAATAACTAGCCCCACGCCCGAGCACTGTCGCGACCCAGCTCGAGCTGGTGCCGCCCGGCCATGGCGCCAAGCCCCTGCGCCAGAGGAACAGGAAGGGGGGTGGAAAGAAGAAAAGGTTGCGGTTGGGCCGGGGTGGGCTGGGGAGGGGGCTGGCTCGAGTGGGCTTCGCCCCAAGCGACGGATTGCATTTTTTTTATACTTTTGTATTTCTTTTCTTTTCTGTAATTTTCTTTTTGTAATTATTTTATATACCTTGGCATTTTTATAAAATGTGGCATGTGACCCATAATTGTTTTTATACCCTAGGATAGTGCCACAAAAGATTTGGGGTCAAAAGAAAATCATTTAATATTTGATTTAAATATTAAATGATTAAATTGGGGTTTTTAGCTACTGTTTCGATTTGTTTGGAATTAATTAGAGATTAATAAAATCTCCAACTTGGTGATTTATACTCCACTGAATATTAGTAATTTAATAAAAGTGGAAGATGAATATTTGGACAATGTTTATTTTCCACATGTTTTTAATATACCACCAAGGCAATTTATTTGATTTGAATTCAAAGTCAATTTGAATTGAGCTTGGCATTGCTTTGATCCAAGATGACCAAGTCCATGATCTCATTGCATTCAACATTATCAAAGGAGAATTTGAATTTGAACTGAACCAGTTGATCAAACAAAAGTTTTGAACAGTACAGATGAACAGTAACAGTGATTACTGTTCACTGACAGTGAGGGTGTTACAATCAATGCCATGCATCTTCGTCCAATGTTCCTGGTCCCTCACTGGTTTTACATTGAAAGCATAAACCTTTTTGTATGTCCCTACTGAGTAGCACTCATGCACTAGACTTGCAGGATCAATTCTCTCATTTCTAGCACAAGCAATAACATGGTGACACGGAATGCCAGCCAACTCCCATCTCTTGCAATCACAGGTTTCCATTTCCAAGTCCACTATGTAGGAGTGATTTAGTGACACAACTTTGAAAACCTTTTGACCAGCTCCAAAGACCATGCAGTTTGCAGCCCAATCAGTGTACTTGTCCAACTTTTTTTGAATTTTTGGGCACAATCTCATACTCCATTTTCTTTCTTCTTCAACTTCCTTCTGCTTGCTGCATAGCCTTGCTGTGATCTTGTTGTTTATATTGTCCACCATGGAGAAAATTGGAAGTTCTCTCGATGGCAAAATCCAGCTGCCAATTAAAACGAGAAGACTTGTTAGTTCTGTGCATTTAACAATTCAGAAAAGCACAATCCAGAAATTTTTAATTTAAAGTGCACTACATGCATACCTATTAAATACTTCAGACATGTTATTGAGCAAGATGTCACACTTTGAAAAAGGATTAAAAAAAGCTTTAATCCATGTTCTTGGTGGCCATTTCTCAACCCATTCGTATGCAGGAACGTTGTCTTCCTTCATCTTCTCCATTGCTCTGTTGTATGTTGGAATGTTTGTGGCTCTTGCAATAGCCCAGAGATTGTTCTTTAGTTGTTCCCCCTTGTGAAGCTTATGGAAATTCTGATACATATGCCTAACACAAAACCTATGCTCAGCATCTGGCCACACCTTTGCAACTGCAGCAATAAGACCCTAAAGAACACATAATCAATGCAAGTATTATTAAAGCTTAACTAGATTATAGTACAACAAGCAATAAGGTAATAAACACAAAGGCTTACACATACCTTTTGCTTGTCACTCATGATTGTGTATGGAGAGGTGTAGGATATGTTGAGATCATCCTTTAGGCTAGCCAAAAACCACTCCCAACTGCTAGTGGACTCTACTTCCACAATCCCATATGCTAATGGGAAAATACAATCATTGGGGTCAATACCCACAGCCGTTAGTAAATTCCCTTTGTATCTGGTCTTAATGTGACATCCATCTACAAAAATTATTGGCCTACAGCCCATCAACCAACCTCTCTTGCAAGCATCCAATGACCAGTACAAAGTTGAGAAATGGTCTTTTGTCTCCTTGGTAGTTTCATCAAAGATCTCCTTTGTGCAAAGGTAAAACTTGTTGCCAGGGTTTGTTTGTCGCAACTCCTCTCCATAATCCCATAGCATGTTATATTGGTCATCATCCTCACCTCTGATCTCCTTTACAGATGCTCTTCTAGCCCTTCCCAATTTTCTCCTACTCGGAATTAGGTTGTACGCCTGCTGAACCTTCTCTTCAAATTTCTGCAATGGCATCGTCTCATTGCCCCTGAACTCATCTCTGAATTTTTTGCTTAAAAATGGAGCATTCAGACCCTTGAGCTTCCATGTCTTAGGGCATGTGTGCTGATCACAGTATTTCTTGATCACAAAGCAATTTTTCCTGTTGTCCATCCCTGCTTTCAAGTACTAGGGGCAACCATCAATGCATATTGCTTCTACTATAGTTGATGTGTTTCTGGTCTTTTTGATTGCAACTCTGTTTCTGATGCTATAAGAGATAATAGCATGCCTCAGCTCCTCAACGGTACCAAAAACCATACCTAATCTGAATATAGGGGCATTCAAATCAGTTTCTGGATTGAAAGCCTTGAAGTAGTACTTCAGCTTGTCCCTCACTTCTTTGGATAACAATATGGTTGGATCATCTAGAGCATCTTCTGCTAGCTCTGTTTCATAGTCACACGTATAAACCTTTTCTATGTGATCATCCACCTCTTTATCAACATGTTCCTCAAACAAATCATCATCCCCATCCATAATATCATAGTCACTGTCATAGAACTCCTCATTTGTGTCTGAATTTGCTGCACCATTTTCATCATCTTCCTTCAATTCTTCATCGCCACATCTTGAAGATGTTGCTTCAGTAAACAATCTCATTGCTCTCCTTTTAGTTGACTCACTTCTCACTTCAGTTGAGCTAAGTTCTTCTTTGCCCTTGCCATCTTTTGTTGGGGTGATGACCTTTCGCAACTCAGGCAATTCATCAACTATAACATCATCTATAAGAAGGTTTTTTAACGTCTCCCCGTGGTTTATGAGCAACAACAGATTCTTCTCTACTGTGCTTGCTGCTATCATTGCAAGGCTATCAGCATCACACTTCATCTCTCTCATTCCTTCATTAAGTGTCCTTCCAGGCTGACACCAGTATACCTCATGTTGCCCAGTCTCTCTATTATAGCCCAGTTGCTTCACAAAGTCTTCAATCCACAATATAGACCAAGTATCACAGTCACAATGATCAAACCAATCAACTTCATAGTTAATGTAGCCGATGTTATTGTCAGTTCCACAAAATATTCCTTTGTGATGAATCTCTACTGTGAAATGTCCATCAAAATCACCTACAATCCAGAGAATGCAAAAATATTCAGTTAACAGAGAAATATTCAATTAACACTACATAAAAATCACAAAGCAACAATGAAATATGTTCACTTCAAAGTGCCAAAAACAACATGCATGTACAATACACACTGCAACAACAGCAACCAAAGTACTTACTTTTCCTAACTTTCAAAAATCAAGTACT
Source organism: Bromus sterilis (assembly GCA_950022295.1). Lineage (NCBI taxonomy): Eukaryota > Viridiplantae > Streptophyta > Magnoliopsida > Poales > Poaceae > Bromus > Bromus sterilis. The sequence continues at coordinate 397,893,318 of OX465596.1, forward strand.
ATACCCACATCCAATGTCCAAATATTCAGTTAGCAACTGTCAAAAAATTCTGTTATCTACTGTCAAAAAATTCAGTTATCTACTGTCGAAAAATTCAGTAATCTACTGTCGAAAAATTCAGTTATGCACTGTCGAAAAATTCAGTCAGCTATGGGTTAATGCGAAGGGGATTTCGTGCATATCTTGACAGCGGAGGCAGAGGAACTGGAGGCCTACGAATTCTTTTCTGAACTCTCTCATATCTACCTAGTCAATCAAGTGACAAAAAACCTATCATAAACAGGGGGAGAGAGAGGTGAACGAGAGATATTGAGTGCGTGCTAACCATATGCAGGGGCTGGCTCCCCGGGATCTCGCCGACGGGGCTCCATCTTCGTCCACGCCACCGATCAAAGCCGTCGAGTCGACGTTCCCGTCGCCTGCGAACGATCAACGGGAGGAGGAGAACTCCAGGCGCGAGACAGTCGAGCGGTTATCAGCGGCGGCGAGATTAAAGTATATATTTCAGGGGGTTTCGCGAAAAACTGGAACACACACCTGCGCCTGCGCCCTCCATCCACTGATAGTGGGTCCCACGGCACGCTGGCGGCCCTAGTCAGCACCCGGTTCGTATCCAAACGAGAAAATGACTGTACGTGCACGACAAAACCAAGTTTTGTCACCAGAAATCTGTACGCCGAGAGTTTCAGCACCAAACTGAATTTTCTTGCCAAGTTTAGACACTTGTGGTGTAATTGACTCATTTTATTATGTTGGACAAACTTTCTTTAAAATTGTCAAATTTTTATAATTTTAAGAAAAAGTTTCCCCATTTCAAAAACCTAAATGTTAATAATATAATTACAAAGAAAAAATATTACTAGGATGTGGGCTGACCCATTTATTAAGCGCCAACGGTGAGCGGCTATCACATCACGCGAAAAGCGAGATAAATTGTGCTCCCCTGTCTATAAAAAATCTCAACAATTTTGAAGATTCTAGGAACTAGCGGCGCCGACGAATGATATAAACACTACTGTTGCTTTAGATTTACTAATTTATTGTAGAAATTTTGGGATCTGCGATTGCACATTGAAAATAGAAAGGATTCTTTACTACTCGGTATGGATGAAATCTTGTCACACGTACATATATAAAGGTTGGTGATACAATGAATGGTCTCATATGGGCCCTTTCAAAGATATCGAAGTTAAGGTAGCCTTATTTCCAATGTTCCTCATGAATGTGCCACGTCCGGATGACTTCTCAACACATTTTCTTATAAGAAACTGGGATGTTGGTGATAAGGAAGGAATAAAGGAAGTATTAGGGGTGCTAAATGTATCAGAACCTCTAAAGGCGGATAATAGGAATTACAGCATTTTGATACCTAAGGTATGGAATCCAACCTCGTTAACACAACCGATCACTTTTGCAATCTCTCTTTCATGAGTCTGTTTGTTCATCAATCGACATGTATCTTGCTCATAAGGCCGGGTACACCCCTTTTTAAAAAACAAATCTTGCTCATAAAATACATCCTAAAGTCTTCTTAGGAACTTATGAAGTAACGGAGGCGAAGACCCACCCACTATACAACTCTACAATTTACACCTGCATGCTAAATATATTTACAAATGACAACAAATCAGTATAACCAGTTCACTGATCAACTAGTTCACTAACTAACTAGTTAACATACTAACTAGTCAACTATCCAACTTGTTTAGTTATGCTCCCTGCCAATGTAAATAGGTATTCATGTATGTCAATACACTATTCCCATGAGCTCAAATTTTAAATAAATTCACCTACTAGTTAAGTGGCTAATTAGTTGTGTTAACTAGTTCACTAACTAATTAGTTAGATAACTTAGTACTGCCTCTGTTCCTACATATAAGTCTTTTTAGAGATTGTACTATGAAATATATACGGATGTGTATAGATGTATTTTAAATTGTAGATTCACTCATTTTGCTCCGTATGTAGTTCATAGTGGAATATCTAAAAGACTTATATTTACAAATGGAGGTAGTAGTATGTTAACGAGTGAGGCCTTTTGGCTCTCGGGCTCCATGAAACCAGATATTTTCAAAGAAAAAAAAATCAACTTCTAAAGTTTCCAAGAAAATATATAAATAAATACACAACTACTTTTAGGTGTATACTAGATGTGTATACAAAGTCTACTATAATTTTTATGTCAAATAAAAAAATCATGTATTTTTATAGCGAATAATCCATGTATTAGAAATACAAGATTTTATTAGTTTTGCGTATCTCACATAAAAACTTATTTCACCATGAAACTGTACAGTGAAGTAATATACATTCATAGGTATATGTGTAAAAAATTTAGAATTTTTTAAAACATAATTTTTTTTATTTTTGAATGTTTCAAATTTCAGGTTCCATAGCTCCATTATCTATTTCTCTATGTTAACTAGTTAACCGACTTCTTCCATAACTAAATTCAGAGAATGTAATGCTAATTAAATTCAACCAAATTTCAGAAAAAAATCAGTATATTTCCTAAATGCAGACGCAGTATGAGTGTTACTAAATAGTTAACTATTTCAGAAAATTTTAGTTTCTCGAACAAATTCAATACTTTTTAAATCTACTGCTTCAGTTCACTTATGTGTTTAACAACATTAACACATACTGATGATAGTCATGAAAATGCCTACCCATGTCAATTTCATAAAAAGACACAAATTTATGTGGCCACAAGCAGTATAATGTACACTTTACCTCAGACTCTAGCACAACACCATAAAAAACTAGGTCCCATAGTGCTATGAGGTTTCTTCTGCAATCATCCACAACAAGATCACAAAAAAGAATCCGCCAAGTCAAAGCTAAAATAAATAAAAACTCAAATCCCAAACCCTAGGTTCTAAAGAGGATAAGACTAATCCAGAGCTCCATGTCGAGGCCAACCATCTCCACATCCTCGTTCTCCTTCCCTTCCTTCCACAAAGGCATGGTGTTGGTCGGCGGTGACAGGTAGTGTGGTGGGCGGTAGCTCGACGACGACGAGAGGACGAGGAGAGAGAGGTCTGCCTCGGTTGTGTCGATCTCCCTAGGGAGTGATCGAGGAGGTCCTAACCGGGTTGTTAACGGTGTGTCGTCACCTCTGTCGCCATGTGCACGATTTTCCACGTTAAAACCAACTTCAAATTAAGTTCCATGTTTTTTAAAGACTATTATTTGTTTGTTTTAAGGGTAACCACTATCATTTGTTGTGCATGGTGCAAATTGCAACGAATTGTATTAAGATCGTTTTCTGTTTATCCAGACACTAATATAACAATTTGATGCATTTTACTAGTTAATAAGAAATCGACTAGAGATACTCCAAGTGTTCGGCTAGACATGCCCTAAGTTGCGGTAGTAATTTTCTTTACATAATTGTACCTCGGTCTATTTATTAATTGCGGGGAGTGATTGTACCTTGATTTTACTCTGCTATTCTGTGACGTCAACCAGAGTTTTCTGTCTTCCGAAATAATGTATAACAAAAACAAAAACTGCTGATGCAAGGTTCCAAATTCACGATCTGGACATTGTAACCTCACTGTGTCTGTTCGTGGCTGGATCTGCTGAGGCTCGTCGTGCCCATCTGGAAGGCGCCAACAAACATCACTACCAAATTTTGTTTTTGGTAATAACTGATCCATGCATGCCATCTTATGATGAGGGGCAAAACGCATGAAGAGCAACACGACAATAGCACTTTATTCAAGTAAAGCTATCTCTCTGTGTTGGCAAACTGAATAAAAATTCTAGTGCTAAATATAGACAGGAATCAAGTAAGAAAGAACATGTGATGGATTCCAGCATGCCTCTCTGATGGGCTAAAAAGACAACCTATAGCCGCTCCTATCCTACATAAATCTTGTCTGCTGAGAAGATGAGCTACCAGCATTTGCCACATTGCTCTCCTCATCCCAGCCTGAAATGAATTACAGATCATAGAGCATATATCCATGGTGTGGGAAGGCAGCAATAATTAAGGTGCACATTGCTCACCTCGCAACATTTGCCTGAAAGCAAGATGATTTATTTCGTGTGGTGGTACGCCGCCTATCAATCAGGCAAAATTGAAGGGAGAGAGGACAAATCGGCCCATCCTCTTTCTGGGCGACACCCGAGAAACCAACTACCTTCCTTTCAGTGCATGCACATTCAGATTCTAACAACAAGGAGCACATCGATGGACTCACTGAAAGAGGATAATCATGGAACACCGCTGCTGCTTTGCTTTTGCTCCTGATTTGAACGCCACTGCAATCTGTCTGCTGGTAGATCGAACAATTGCCTTTTGTTCCCGCCCTACATTGGCAGCCTAGTTCTTTGATAACCAGATATGTGCTTCCGTACAGACGATTTGGAGCTCAACGTGCACGATTAAGACTAGTTTAATTAATGGAGGTGTTAAACTAGTGTTGAACCCTTAATCATGGACGCATGATAACGGCTACTCTTAATATAGTAGTAGCAGTAGATTGCACCAGCCACACTCAATTTGGAAGCTTTGCTATGCATGCATGTGGATGGAAAAGCTTATCCGCATCTCGAATTGTATGATCAAATCGCATGAGGGTTCCCTGATTTGGATGTTGAGACCACACATACAACGGTTGTTCTTTTTTTTTGAGAAAAATATATATTAATATCAAAAAGATACTAATTACACTTGGCATCTGCAACTACACAATGATCAAAAGACACTACAGATGCACTCAGCCAACCAAAAAATAAATAAAAATTAGTACTGCTACAGAGTTACAATCCTTACAGCCGCATCACAACCACCACCAAACCAACATCTAATGTTCAATTCTTCAAAATTAATCAACATACAACGGTTGTTAATTGTACATTATTAGCTTGCTTGAAATATCAAGAGTTATAAAATAGAGCCATAATTTTCAACGTACGGCACCGATTCTATTAACATGAAAACGATCTTGCATCAGAATTCCTGTTTACATCACCACATGTAGCTACGCTGCCAGTAGCACGGCGTGGTACGGTGCCATCCAATATTAGCAGGGCATTTTGTTGAATTAGCTCCTAGAATTAGGTGGCCAGTACGGCTAATCTAACTAGGCATGGCTATTTTTCTCCTAAAGGGACACTGTTTCTTGCATGTGGCGTGCATATTCGTGGGCAATAGCATGACCTAGATTAGATGGCACGCAATATGTGCATGGCTGGCACTACATGCACTGATGTGTATATATGGCACGACTGGGGCACGTGCCACATGCACGAGTAGTCCGGGATTTATGCACCACTTGCACTAAAAAAATTAACTGAAACTAGGCAAAAAAAAATGAATCAATGATGTTGTATAACGAACACCAAAAATAATAAAAATAATATTCAAATTCATAGACCACCTAACGACGATTACAAGCACTAAAGCGAGTCGAAAACGCACCACCGTCATCGTTCGTTCCACGTCGATGTTGGGCAAAACTTGTTATAGTAGACAGTCGAAAAGTTTCCGTGCTAAGACCCTATAAAACTAGCGCACCAGAGCAGCAATCGTCGTCATTGAAGAGTACCATAGATATGAAGGATTCAACATGACGACGCAAAAACGTAGATACGACCAGATCCGAAGACAGATCCTTCAAAAATATACCTCCACACTTCACCGATAATATTGACGCACAATCTCGTTTTCTCGAGTAAGACACAAACTCTAACAAAATTTAAAAAACAATTAAAATTAGAGCTCTTGTATCGATAAAACTCAGGAACCACCACACCATCATGATCTTAAGGCCACCGGAGATGGGAGCACCTTGCATTGTCGCATTTGTCATTTACGTCCATGCATGCGTGCGTCGTACGGGGTGCCAAATGTGTTACGTCGCTCTTATGGCAGATCGATATATAGTCAAGAGGAACAAATTCCACGTCGCACGGTCATATCCAGGTACAAACGGAGTGACGTATCGATCACAACAATGAAGCGTTGGTGAGAGGTTAGAAGGAAATTCACACCGTGGTACACCGTACACATTTCGGCACCAGCTATAGTCAAGTCATGTGTGCGTACGTGCAGTACCGCAGGGTGGTATAGGCCCACGAATGGATCCGCAAACCAACTCACCATGAAATGAAACGTACGTGCATGCAGTGTTTATTAGCCATGTCATCATTTCCCAACCGATAGTTTCAGGGTTTCAGCTTGTGGTTTCTAGCTACTCCATGAATGCAACCGCCTAATGATCGAGACCGAGAGAGGCCGAGCAAACCTTGCCGCGTCCTCCACGCGTACGTGCTGCCGCCCCGCCGTCCAACTTTGAAGTCTGATCACCAGCAAAACACAACCTTTGAAGTCTGATAGCCACACGAACTTAACTAAAATTCAACATGTTGTATGGTAGTACAAGACATTTGCCGCACTCGGAGCCGCCAACGACCACCGCGGATGCCGGATGGATGGAGCGAGCGGCAGTGCAGGGCTAGGGCTAGGCACGTAGAAGACGACGCGAGGCCTTTTGTTTTCAGGCACAGGTTTCCCCAGCTATGCATGCATGCATGCCACAGGACATGGCAGGCCAAGCCGTGCGTGGACCGGTGGATGGGGTTCCCGTTCCTGGCGTGCCCTCCCCTTCCTTGTGTAGCGAGGGAATATCTACTGCTACCATTAGTTTAGGTGCTACAAGTGCTATCATTCGAAAAAATATTTTGAAAAGTTTCAAAAAATTCCGCGAAAAAGTGTGGTAGTTGACAAGACATGCTTGAGCATGTTCTAAAATTTTCAGTTTAAAATTCAAAATGTGCATTCGGAAACAAAAAAGACAAATCTAGGATGAATAGTGGCATTTTCTTGCTTTTGTCTTTTTGTGACACTAGTGACACTATTCATCTTAGATTTGTCTTTTTTGTTTCTGAATGCACATTTCGAATTTTGAACTGAAAATTTTAGAACATGCTCAAGAATGTCTTGTCAGCTACCACACTTTTTCGCGGAATTTTTTGAACCTTTTTAAAATGTTTTTTTGAATGGTAGCACTTGTAGCACCTAAACTAGTGGTAGCACTAGATATTCCCTCGTTGTGTAGCGTACGTGCTCAGCATCCTTCCTTCGTAGGTGGACCTGGACCACGGAGGACGACGTCACCACCGATCTCCGGTCGATTTTTCTCGCATGTTAGCAAAGATCATTGCTAGATTCATTGAATAGAGAGAAAGAATTAGTCCAGTTTATAACGCAAACCAGACTAAAAACCATATAAATGATGCCCATCGGCTTACAACGCACGATCACACGTGCAACTACACGGATACACCTTGCCTAATTCCTACCAAGACAGCGAGAGGTCAAGACACAGAGCCACAAGACCGCTTCTCAACCGAAGCAAACAACTCGAAGCACAACCCAAACTTCTGGCCGGCACGTGTCAACGTACAACCCACCCTTGATGCCGAGAGGAAGTGACGAGTGGACAGCAGGACCCGACTGGACCTGAGGACAACGTCGTCGAAGAGGTGCCGCATCAGTGTACCTTGCGCCCTCGAGGCTCACGCTCAGGTGAAGGCCAACCCTAGCGCCAAGCATTGTCGTAGAACTCTTCGAGCAACACGAACGGCGTCTCCAAGGAGGGAATGACGCCAAGGCTCCGCCGTTGCCTGAACCAGCAAGCTGGATCTAGGGTTTCCCCTGTTGCACGAGAGGGGGGTGAAGAGGGCTAGGACGACGCCTTCAAGAAGGTGACGGCGCCCGGAGGCGTCGCCGCCGTCCGCAACAACACGGGATTTCTCCCAGCCCAACATCTTGCCCACAGCCTACTCTCATGCTGATGGAAGCTAGCGGCGAGAGCACCCCACCGGTGAGAGGCGATCCATGCTGCTGGCAGGGGGCGGTGACCACCTAGAGAAACACCCAGGACGGGCCGATGTGATGCCAGCCTTCTTCCGCTTCTCCTCATCGGACGGGCGGATGCAACGCCCATCGACGGCGCCATTCGTCGCCCACCGGCCACCAATCCTTTGCGCCATCACCTGCCACATCACGCCGTGCCGCCCTGGCCACCGGAGGATGCAACGACCATCGAAAGGCGGCCCAATTCATCTCCCCACCGTGCACCGGCCAGATTCGTGCCTCCCTCAGGAGCCAAGCCGCAAAACACGCTCGACCCTCCTGGTCCTGGAACCGGCCGGGCAGATCTGGTTGTCCCGCGCAGCCCCTCCTGGCGGGCCCTTCCTCACGTGCGCAACCTTCCTCGCCGAGCCTCCTGGCCGAGCCGCTCCAGATCCGGCAGCCCCGCGCCGACCTAGGATGTCACGCCCGCGCGCGCCCTTCTCTCCAGATCCACAAGCCATGCGTCGTCCTAGGCCGCGCCCGCGCGCGCCGCACCAGCGCACTCGTCGCCTCCTCCTTACCGTGTGCGCCCTGCTCCGCAGCCGCATCCCAGCCGACATGCCACGCCAAATCCAGTCGCCATGTCGCGCGGGACGGGTAAAATGCTCCGCCGTCACCTTCCTCGGAGGCAGCACGGGCTTCGCCGGACGCTCCTCTGGTGGCGGCGATACGAGGGGGGAGGGAGGGAGGATGGCGGCGGCGCTCGATCTTGGGCTCCCTCGAGTCGCCGGAGAGGGCGCATGGGGGTCGGCTGTTAGGCACTTCCTCCGATTCATAATAAATGTCGCTCTTTTTGTACTAAACTAGTATAAACTTTGTACTAAATGAGCGACACTCAATATGAATCGAAGGGAGTAGATTTATCTCCGGTCGACTTGGTTCTTCTCTTTCGTCTGTTGCGGCCTGCTTGACGAGTGGACAGTGGACTAAGGGCAACTCCAACGCTAGGGTGCAAATGGACACCGATTTTGTCCGTTTTTTGTCCGGTTTACGCAGACGCGTCCGCGCGCGCGTCCGTTTTTGTCCGGCGCCCTGCGCGGTCGCCCGACGCGCCGATGGAAACGCAAAAAAGGAAGAGTGAATGTCCGCTTTGGGAATTTCGTCGAACACCTGGTGGGCATGTCGTGCGCCCGTACGTCCTCCTCGTCGTCCAGGCCAGGGTGCGGCCACGACGGCGCAGCCCGGAGGTGCCACGGCCACGGGCGAAGGAGGCCAGGCCACGACCACGCCTCGCCGTCCACGACCATGGGAGCGGGCATGAGGGCGGAGCCAGGAGGTGCCACGGCCACGGGCGCGGCGGCCCGGCCACGGCCACGCCTCGCCATCCACGGCCATGGGCACGGGCGGAGGCGGGGCGGCCACGGCCACAGACAGAGGCAGGGCGGCCACGGGCGCGGCGGCCCGTCCAGTGCCACCCCTCGCCGTCCACGACCATGGGCGGAGGCGGGGCGGCCACGGCCAAGAACGGAGGCGGGTCGGCCACGGGCACGGCGGCACGGCCACGCCTTGCCGTGCACCCATCCTCCTCCTCGTCCAGGCCAGGGCGTGGCCACGGCGGCGGAGCCCGGAGGTGTCACGGCCACGGACGGAGGTGGGGCGGCCACGGGCGCGGCGGCCCGGCCACGGCCACGCCTCGCTGTCCACGGCCATGGAGGCGGGCACGACGCGGGGTGGCCATGGGCGCGCGGCCGATATGCAGGGAGCCCGACGGCGACGGACGGGGCGGGCCAGGGAGCCCGACTCCGGCGAGACGGAGAGCGCGAGGCCGCGGCGAGTAGCCTGGTGCGGAGCGACACGGCGGTGGTTGCCGCAGCGCGCATGTGTCGTCACTAGTAGAAAATGGGGCAACCATCTAAGCCTTCAGTACCGGTTTCCTTCCGAACCGGTACTAAATGGGTCATTTGTACCGGTTCGGGGGCGAGGAGCTTTTTACCGGTTTATTAGGGGCTTTCGTACCGGTTCGAGTTAGGAACCGGTACTAAAGGTTTTCGGCCAAAATTTCAGACGGTGGGTGGGGCCAGGGCTGGTCCTTTGGTACCGGTTCATGTGGAGAACCGGTACTAAAGGGTGCCTCCATATGGTCCCTGTCCCCCGCCCACCCGATTCATCCTTCATTTCTTCCTCTCTCTCTCTCACATTTCTAAAAATTTTGCACCTCTCACACTCCAACAAATCTTCATTTTTTGTCCACCATTTTAACAAGATTAACGACATCCATCTATCCAAGGGTTAGGAATATCATCCTTTCTTTTGGCGTTCCTAATTTAGCTCATTTCTTTGCTAGTTTAACTCGTATTATTTTTCTAGTGCTAGCAAGGTGTTCGATGAAATGCCTAAGTTAGGGATTTTATTTTATTTATATGAAATTTGAGCTGAAATTATATTATGTTTTGTAGGTTTTAGTATCATCCCCGTCCTCACCGCTGTCGATCGCCAGCGTCGTCCCCTAGCTGACACCATACCACCTCGGTGAGCCCCTTCTTTTTTATAAAAAAACTTAGTTTTATGTGATAAACTTGAATATTAATTAAGTTGGTCACTCATATATCTATGATGTTGTGTAATTAATGATTTTTGATATACATATATAATGCAGATGAGTCGGCAATGGATGTACGGTGACCGGTGCCATCCCGACTTCATTAAAGGCATGCATTATTTTCTCAGCGTGGCTGAGGCAAACAACCGGACGAATGGTTTCATCTATTGTCCATGTAGTTCCTGTAAAAATATGAAGGATTACTCTACCTCAGAGACCATTCACGTCCACCTGCTGGAGAACGGTTTCATGCCCAGCTATAATTGTTGGACCAAGCACGGAGAAAGTGGGGTTATATTGGAAGACAACGAAGAAGAAGAGGATAGTGACAACTATCCTATTTTCACTGAAGACGGTGATAGTAGAATGGGGGAAGACGAAGCTGAAGAAGAGCCCATTTTTATGAGCCGATTTTTGATGACCCCGATGACGATTTGGGTCGGGTCATTCTTGATGCGAAGATAAACTGCGGAAGTGAAAAGGAGAGGTTGAAGTTGGAGAAAATGTTAGAGGATCACAACAAACCGTTGTACCCAAATTGCGAAGATGGCCAGAAAAAGCTGGGTACCACGCTAGAATTTCTGCAATGGAAGGCAGAGAATGGTACTACTGACAAGGGATTTGAAAAGTTGCTGAAAATAATAAAGAAGATGCTTCCAGGGGAGAACGTATTGCCCTCTAGTACGTACGAAGCAAAGAAGGTTGTCTGCCCTCTAGGATTAGAGGTGCAGAAGATACATGCATGCATTAATGACTGCATCCTCTACCGCAAGGAGTACGAGAATTTGAATGCATGCCCGGTATGTAGTGCATTGAGGTATAAGATCAGACGAGATGACCCTGGCGATGTTGAGGGCGAGTCCATCCCCAGGAAGAGGGTTCCTGCGAAGGTGATGTGGTATGCTCCTATAATACCACGGTTGAAACGTTTGTTCCAAAACAAAGAGCATGCCGAGTTGTTGCGATGGCACAAACAGGACCGTAAGAAAGATGTGATGCTAAGACACCCCGCTGACGGGTCGCGGTGGAGAAAAATCGACAGACAGTTCAAGTCATTTTCAGATGACGCAAGGAACTTAAAACTTGGTCTAAGTACAGATGGATTTAATCCTTTCGGGGAGCATAGCTCCAGTCATAGCACCTGGCCAGTGACTCTATGTATCTATAACCTTCCTCCTTGGTTGTGCATGAAGCAGAAGTTCATTATGATGCCAGTGCTCATCCAAGGCCCGAGGCAACCAGGCAACGACATTGATGTGTACCTGAGGCCATTGGTTGAAGAACTTTTACAGTTGTGGCGTGAAGAAGGTGTACCTGTGTGGGATGAGCACAAAAAGGAGGAATTTGACCTGCATGCCTTGCTTTTTGTAACCATCAATGATTGGCCTGCTCTTAGTAACATTTCAGGGCAGTCAAACAAGGGATACAATGCATGCACACACTTTTTAGGTGAGACTGACAATATATATTTGGGAAACAAGAATGTGTACCTGGGGCATCGTCGATTTCTTCCAAAACAACATCACGTAAGAAAGAGAGGAAAGCATTTCAGAGGTGAGGCAGATAACCGAACGAAGCCTACCCGCACTACTGGGGATGTTATATATGATATGGTCAAGGATTTAAAAGTGATCTTTGGAAAGGGTCCTGGCGGACAATCTGTTCCGCATGATGTTGACGGACACGTACCCATGTGGAAGAAGAAGTCTATATTCTGGGAGCTACCCTACTGGAAATTCCTAGAGGTTCACTCGGCAATCGACGTGATGCACGTGACGAAAAATCTTTGCGTGAACCTGCTAAACTTCTTGGGCGTGTATGGGAAGACAAAATATACACCGGATGCACGGCAAGACCAGCAAAGTATCCACGAAGGAAACAACCTGAATCCAGAGAAGTATCAAGGTCCTGCCAGCTACGCTCTTACCAAAGAAGAGAAGGAGATCTTTTTTGAAGTACTGAGTAGCATCAAGGTCCCGTCTGGCTTCTCGTCGAATATAAAGGGGATAATAAACATGTCAGAGAAAAAGTTTCAAAACCTAAAGTCTCATGACTGCCACGTGATTATGACACAATTACTTCCGGTTGCATTGAGGGGGCTTCTGCCGGAAAATGTTCGAGTACCCATTGTGAAGCTATGTGCGTTCCTCAATGCAATTTCTTAGAAGGCGATCAATCCACTAACTCTACAAAACTTACAGAAGGATGTGGTGCAATGTCTAGTCAGCTTCGAGTTGGTGTTCCCACCATCATTCTTCAATATTATGACACATCTCCTAGTTCACCTGGTCGAAGAGATTAGCGTTCTCGGTCCTGTATTTCTACACAACATGTTTCCCTTTGAGAGATTCATGGGAGTCTTAAAGAAGTACGTTCATAACCGTGCTAGGCCAGAAGGAAGCATCTCCAAGGGCTATGGAACAGAGGAGGTCATTGAGTTTTCTGTTGACTTTATTCCTGACCTTAAGCCGATCGGTGTTCCTGAATCGCGCTATGAGGGGAGACTGGGTGGAAAAGGCATGCTAGGGAAGAAAGCAACAACGTGTATGGACGGACATTCTTTCACTCAAGCACACTACACAGTTCTACATAATTCCATCTTGGTGGCTCCGTACATAGTGGAACACAAGGATATCTTACGCTCCGAATACCCAAAGCAACGTGAAGATTGGATTGATGGAGAACACATGAAGACTTTCGGCGGTTGGTTGCAAAATCGTCTCATGAATGTCACTGATGAAGAACAACTATACTTGTTGGCCAAGCAACCATCTTCGACTATATCGACTTTTCAAGGGTACGAGATTAATGGTAATACATTTTACACGTTCGCCCAAGATAAAAAGAGCACCAACCAAAACAGTGGTGTCCGCTTTGATGAAGCAGAGGGCAATGGGAAGAAGGTCACATATTATGGGTACATAGAGGAGATATGGGAACTTGACTATGGACCTAATTTCAAGGTCCCTTTGTTCCGGTGCAAATGGTTCAACCTGAAAGACGGGGTACAGGTAGACCCGCAGTACGGAATGACTACAGTGGATCTCAAGAATCTAGGGTACGACACCGAACCATTCGACCTAGCCAGTGAAGTGGCTCAGGTTTTTTATGTGAAGGACATGTCTACCAAACCGAAAAAAAGAAAAGAAAGGCAAGAGTACACATCATACGATGAGCCAAAGCGCCACATAGTTCTTTCAGGAAAAAGAAACATCATGGGAGTAGAGGACAAGACAGACATGTCAGAAGATTATAATAAGTTTGATGATATTCCACCCTTCAAGGTAAAAACTGACCCAAGCATCATCTTAAATAATGAAGATTGTCCATGGTTGCGTCGCAATCAGAAGAAAGGGAAACACACGAAGAAAACTCAGAAGACTAGCTAGATAGGGATCATAACTTGTGTATCTCAATATGGAAATCACTTTTGTGTAATGATGTTACTGTATGTAAGATATTAACAATGGAGATGTAGTCTTTCACGGGCTTGCGTCATGGCCTACCGTGGCCCCCGCCTGCGCTACCCTCAGTCCCAGCCCACGCGTCCTCACCCGCCGAGGTTCGAGTACCGCGACCTCGATGCCAGCGACGACGACATCGGCGACTCCAACATTCGAATCTAGCCATGTGTATCTTAATTTTCAGTTGAGCTATGTACTTTAATTCGAGTTCAATCGTAATAAAATTTTATTCCCGCACATCCAGAGACAAAGAGAGAAAAAGAGAGAGAAAGGACAAGGGGCAGGGGTGAAAGAAATAGAAAAGAAAAAGAGAAAGATACAGAAAATAAAAGAAAAAGAAATAGAAAAGAGAAAGAAACAGAAAAAAAAAAGAAATAGAAATAGAAAAAAAGAAATAGAAAAGAGAAAGAAATAGAAAAAGAAAAAGAAAAGAAAAGAAAAAGAAAAAGAGAAAGAAACAGAAAATAAAAGAAAAGGAAATAGAAAAGAAAAAGAAAAAGGGGCTTTCGTACCGGTTCGTGTTAGGAACCGGTACGAAAGGTTTTCGGCCAAATTTCAGACGGTGGGGTGGGGACAGGGCTGGACCTTTGGTACCGGTTCGTCCCTACAACCGGTACCAAAGACCTTTGGTACCGGTTTGGGGTTGGAACCGGTACAAAAGGTCCTTTCCTTCCCCAAATCGACCCCGCGCGAGCCACTTCTCACACTGCTGCACACGAAGACGCCTCCGCCGCCTCCTCCCTCCCCGAGCAGGGGCTAACCGCTGCGCCCCCCCCCCCCCCCCCGAGGAGAATTTGCTCCCTGAGGCACGGGAGCTGCGCCGCGCTCTTCCTCGCCACCCCACTCGCCATCTCGAGTCGGAGACCTAGACATCACGCGAATCGGGCCAAGCTCTCCCGCCGGCCGCCGAGACTCCATCGACGAATTCGTCGCCAGCAGCGCAGGGATCGCCTCCCCGAGCTCGCCATCCGCTCCGCTGTGAGGTCACGAAACCCCCCGATCTCTTCCCTCTCTCCCCCGTGTTCCGTAGCCTCCTCCTTGTGGGCTCACCACGGGCGTGCCCCGCGCCCCGCCCACACCTTGCGTGTGTGCGCACGCCGTGCGTGGCCACGCCTCGCCCCCTTACACCGCAGCCCCTCTCACCGGAGAGGCTTCGCCAGGCGACCTCGCCGTCGCCGGCGGGGACGGTTTGTTTAAACCGTGGGCACAGCCCCCCTCCCCCTCACTGCCAGGTGGGACCCCCTCCCTAATTACCTAGTGATTAAGCAGAAAAAAAGGAAACCCCCCTGTTGGACTTACATGTGGGTCCCCCACCCACTAATTACCCCTCTAAATTAAAACTACCTATTAGTTAATCTTGTCTCTATGACACCTTGGTCCCACATGTAAGAAATTAGATTAGATGAATTAGTTTAAATTAGTAGTGTACGACATGTATGCCCCACTGTTTAATTAGGTTTAATTAAAATGGGTTATTTAATATGTCACTGACCAGTGAGACCCACTGGTCAGGTTTGACCTAGTCAAAGATTCCTTGTGGATAATGTTTAATTAAATAATAAAAGAAATTCCAGAAATTCTTTTAAATTGAATAAAACTTTGAAATTCAATATCTTTTAAACCGCAAGTCTGATTCAAAAACTTTATACATGCAAATTGATCAGAAAAATACAACGAATACGAATAGGCTATCTACATGTCAACCACCCCCCCTCTAACACAACGAACATCGACATTCCCCCCCTCCGGGCCGTCTGTCCGATAATTGCCTGATACCGTAAAACTGTCCGGATGAATTTATTCTGAACACGAAAGTTGTTCAGAATAGTTCAACTAGTCTGGGAGCGCCGAGTGTTGGGGTTAGGGTTATTGCTTTCTTCATTTCAATTGTTATTCATCTAGCAATCTGTTATGATCATGACATGATGAATGAATTAATTGTTTTCTTAATTTTGTAGTGACATTGAGCTATGAAGGACGACACCTTCGTCCGAAATGAGGATCAAGAAGAAGCCGTGCAGAGAATGATATTTGAGAGTGCCCGTGGGCCGGAACCCGATGGAGATGACTTTGAGCTCACACAATTTCTGAACGATGTCGGTGAGGGACTTGAGTCTGAAGAGATTAGAAGAGAGAACGAAGTGTCCATAACAAACTCCGGCGAGGTGTATATTTATGTATCAAGTCTATGTTCATCAGTAGATGCATTCATTTATTTGTGTTGCACTTATTAACGAAACATTTTTCTTTTAGCCTTCTGGATCATCGAGCAAGTCTGTTAAAACAAAACGAGGCCCGATGCAATTGCTAAAGGGCGAGGGTAGGTTAGCCCTCATCGCATTTAAGGATAACGGTGAACCGGTGCATCCCAAAGAGCACTGCCGCAAATTTATAAATCAAGCTGGAGTTCTTGTTAGGGACCATGTACCGATCAGCATTCAAGAGTGGCATAAGCCGAAGAACGCGGGGACTGAAGCTAGTTATGTCAACGACACGTTGAAAATTTTTCTTTGCGACAATCTACTGACACGCTTCAGCCTACCGGAAGACATGACGGAAGGCCAGAAGAAGAAACTCAAGGAATGGACTCTCAAGAAGATGGCCATGCAATTCCAGACATGGAAGAAAAATTTATGGGACAAATATAAGCATGAAGATCCAGTATTCAATGATAATCTAGTGAAGATAAAAGATCACTGGCCCGCATTTAAGAGGTATAAGCAATCGTCTACTCATGTGTCCCGATCGGTCACAAATACGAAAAATGCTTCAAAGAAGGAATTTTTCCATCATTTGGGGTCAGGTGGCTACAAGACTGCCATTCCGAAGTGGAGAGCGTTTGAAGATAAACTGATGGATGCAGGAATCACTCCAAAGATATGGGACTGGCCCGACCGGTCCAAGCTCTGGTTGTTCGCACATGGGGCAGGGTTGGACCCAATGACAGGGAAGATCGTTGCGCAGGGGAAATGGAAGGACAAAATTGAAGCAATCACGAAGAAGCTTATAGATGCAATTGAAAAGGTCAGAAAGGGAGAGTACATTCCCGATAGAGAGAATGACGAGCTGACACTCGCTTTGGGCAATCCTGAACACGTTGGACGGGTTCGAGCTCGCCCAGGTCTCAACAAGAAGGAAGCGTGGCCGGAGTGCGCTCACACTTATAGAAGCCATTCGCGAAATAAGAAGGAGTCAGACAGGTTAACGGAATTGTTAAATAGGGTGGAGGCGCTTGAGAAAAATCAGAGGGAACCTGATCAGCCGCTGTTTATACAGGATCCTCAAGTCGATGCCGCCCCATCTCAGCGAAGAAGCAGTGTGGGTTCCTCGCATCTTGACGGATGTGGAGGAAGCTACCCCGTGGATTATGTCACGGAGAAGACAGATTGCGAGCTACATATGTTATTCAGGAACGTGTCCGTTAAGGTGGCGTCGGCTATGTTTACCAAAATGAAGATGGAGCAACGCACCATCATATGCCCATTCCACCTGGTTGTGTTCGTGTCGGGGTGGATGAAGTTGTTTCGGGTTTTGAAACATTGGAGCTTGATTTTCCTAGAGGTGACGATGAGAAGACAATGGCCGATGTCAAGCACGGTTTCACCCTATGGCCCAAGAAATACATCGTCCTTTTGCAAAGGCCACCGACTCCTCGTAGTCCACCTGAGCAGGAAAGGCCACCGACTCCTCTTCGTAGCGGTCCACATAAGCAGCAAAGGCCATCGACTCCTCCTGGTAGCAGTCCACATGAGCAGCAAAGTCCACACCTACCTGAGAGGGACCCCAGCGTGAGTCCGCCATCTCGAGATCCTCCGCGTAAGACAGCGTCCTTTAAGCGGAACGGTACACCGCCTAGGAAGAGACCTAGAAAGGAGAAACCACTGCCGCCTATTGAGAAGTTACCTTGGGAAAAAACTATCGAGGAAAACATGGAAACCTGTAAGTCCGAGCTGAAATCCTTTTTTGCTAAGAAAGTGCCAGAGATCCCTTTTAAGAAGACTCTAGATCCGGTGAAAGTTGTGCGTACCGTTGAGAATCTATATGACCCTGTACCATCGCCGCCATCTGACTATAGGCGTTCTATACAAAAGTCGTATGACGAGATGATGAGGGCTAAAAAACCCACTCAATCGGGTGTCACAGCGAAAAAAGGGAAACAACAAGTGCACCAGCTCGGACAACAACCCGTCCAATCGGTCCCCCCTCTCATGGTGTTTGACGAGAAGGCCGTTGAAAGTTCTCGACAATCCATCGATTACCCCTTAGATGAAGTAGCATATCAATTTGTTCAAGGGAAAGATTTGGTCGAGAATCTCAGGAAGCTACCAACAAGTATGCGTAATTTGCATACGTGGTACAGTAATGCCACAAAGAGAGGGATCCAGTGTATCATGGTGCGAGTTAAGGAAGAGGACTACTTCCAAGAATACTCTGTGAGCGTTGACTTCAGCGAACTTTTTCAGTTATACAATCTCCGGGCCCTCGACAAATCTATCATCAGTTGCTATTGTCTGTAAGTGATTTATTTATGTAATTTGAGAAGTCTTTAGCTCAGCTCGTTCTTTGTCTGCAAATTATAATCTTTTGTGGGCTATATTATGCAGATCGAAGATGCTCGAATGCAAAAGGGATGAAATCAAGCACATTGGGTTCATTGACCCGGATACAATGCATGAAATAACCATAGAGGATCCCATCTATAACAGGGATACACCGGAGACTTTGCTAAGGTTTTTGAAGCGACAACGTGACAAAAAGATAATACTTTGGCCTTACAACTTCAAGTGAGTGTTACTGTCTTATAAGACATTTCTCTTTTGCTCACGAGATGTTCAAATTTTAACTGATGACTTATATATATGGCACTGCATATTTAAACGTGCGCAGGTTCCACTTTATTCTTATCGTTATTGATATGTACGAAGGAAAAGTTGAAGTCTTTGACTCAAAAAACAAAGAGCCTATGCTATACAAGACGGCTTTTCTTATGCTCAAAAAGTAATTTTAATTCTTATCGGGTTTTTCCGTTAATTTCCTAATATCAACTAATTGATAACTTTTTTATGCATTTTCTTTTGTCGGACAGCGTATGGGAAACGTTCATCAAGGAAGATCAGTAATGGAAACCGAAGCTGACATGGCGTTTGAACAAAGTAAGTAGTACTACCTAGGTCCACACACCTTTATCATACTTGATTATTGTTTAATTGAATTATATTCTTGTACAGAAATGCCCGCAACAACCACATGGGACTAATCTATGTGGATACTACGTTTGCGAGAACATCCATAAAATTGTCAGCGAGAGAACAAATAATGAAAAAAATAAAGAGGTACGAAAACAATATTCACAAATTTATTTTGTTATCATATATAAGTTGTGCTTAGTTTCAGTAATAATTGTTTGATTGTGATTTGATATATATACACACACATACACATAGCTCATGTATTCATTTCTATCTCATTCTTTTACAGTTGGCAAGAAAGCGGGACAAGATCTCAATCGAGGAACGCTTCAAAGCAATTAGCGATGAATTGGCGGGATTTTTCCTTCGGGACGTCATACCGCCATTCGGAGAGTTGCACTATGAATGAAGATGTACATGTAACATATAGTTTGACTCGGAGATCGAGTACCACTATGCTACATGTAATAGATAGTATGCCTCGGAGAGTACCACTATATATGCATGAAGATCGATCTTCATGCATACCTACTACTTAATTTGCGATCTTATGCAATTACATGTGTTATATTATATGCACCAAGTTGCTATGCATCACCTTTATCTTCATGTACTACCTAAACCCAAACGCATAGCAGGCGCATCGACGCGATATGAAACGGTCTGATACCCCTAAACCCCTCCCTAAGCATCAACGCGATATGAAACGGTCCGATACCCCTAAACCCCTCCTTAAAACCCTAAACCCTGAATTAACCTTTGGTACCGGTTCGTATTACAAACCGGTACCAAAGCTCCTTTGGCCTGCACACTCTCCTGGACGCCCACGTGGAGGCCCCTTTAATACCGGTTCGCAAGGAACCAGTACCAAAGGGGAGGGCTTTTGTACCGGGCCTTTTGTACCGGTTTCTTAACCGGTACAAAAGACCCTCTCAAACCGGTATTGATGAGCGATTTTCTACTAGTGCGTCCTCGGCGCGGTCTCCCAAGCAGCATGGCGCCTGGCCGCCTCCCGCTGGTCGCCGGTCGCCTGCGGGGGAGCGCCACCGCGCCTAGCCACCGAGGCCGCTCCGGCGGGTGGTGGGTGGGTCATTGGCAGGTGGGCCACGCCGGGACAAACCCGGACGGAGAAGGACGCAGATGCTGTCCGCACGCGTCCGTTTTTGACGCAAAGCCAACCCAGATTTAGGGTGGGCATGCGTTCAAATGGACACAGACGGACACAGAAATGGGGATAGGTCGCTGCGTTGGGCTGTTATTTTGACCCAAATGAAAAAAAAGGGACACGCGCCGGACAAAAACGGACGTAAATGCTTCTAGCGTTGAAGTTGCCCTAACTACGTACTCTGTCCCTGTGGGTACGTGCGTGTCCATGCATGCATGCATGAGTTGTTTCACCGTCTCAGCTTACTGTTCGCAAAAGGAAAAGGTTAACCTAGCGAGTACCTACCTGCATAGATCCACGGTCATTTTGCACGGTAGATCTATCAGCCGTAAGAATATGTATATGCTTAGAGTAAGCAGCCGTTCGAAAGTAAGCTTTATTGCACATTTCCTTATTTTACATGCCCACTGTGTCACCGACTACTTTTCAAGCGTCGCATATATTCTTGTCGTCGATCCACCTTTAAGTGCGAGACAAGTTTGGAACCACAAAGACAACCCCGGCCGGCCGATTTGCCATCGCATGCATGCAGAGACGCAGGTATTGTCGCTAGCTGATACTAGTCGTACGTTCACAATAGGCTCGGACGCTGATGATCGGTATACTTTTGATTCAAATTCAGGGAGACGAAAGCAAGCCCGTCTTTTGTGTCCGGTACCGGAGCTTTGTACCATTATGGTGCTGCAGCCGTGGGGGCTTACTGATCATGCAACGGAGATGTGGCCCGGGCCGGCAGAAAGGGGAAGAACCTTTTCCTTGAAAAAAGGAGGCCATGGACCATGATTTAGATTTTAGGCAGCGTATAACGCTCGATCGGGTGTAATTATATGTGCATGCCCTTCAACCTTTTCTCTCTCCCTCAAGTGCTTACAATTCTTGGGGGCAATGGGTTTTATGCATGTTCTCTGAATCGTGCTATGAGTAAACATCATGTGTAAGGTAAAAAGAGTAGGCATCAACGGTTCTTATACTACGCGTATTGAGCGCATTTCAACGGTATTTAATGAAATGCATTGATTTGTACATGTGTGATAAGAACCTGATCCGTTTTTTGAATCGTACTAAAATAGACTGTTTTATGGACGAGCACTTGGTATCTTCAATGTCAGAGCGACATAATCTGTGACTGAGAAGGCGTAAACACCTGACACTACTACTTCTTGCAAGGTACACTAGTAGAGAAAAGGGCTTTGGTTCAGACCTGGCCAGCCCATTAGTCGAGGTTCACTCACGAACCGGGATCCATGGGGGCATACGTTCCGGTTCATGCGCCCAGGGGTCGGCCGGGCCTCGTGGGACATCAGTCCCGGTTCGTCTGGGGCCTTTAGTCCCCGTTCCAGCCACAAACCGGGACTAAAGGGTGTCGCAACCTTAAGTCACGGTTGGTGGCTTGAACCGGTACTAAAGGTAGGACCTTTAGTCCCGGTTCCAGCCACCAACCGAGACTAAAAGTCTATTTTTTGGTTTTTGTTTTTTTAACATAAGAGTTTCTGTTTTTAGATTTTGAATAACTGTTAGAATATTTAAAAAATTTGAATGAATCTTTTTGTTTAGGTCCAAAAAAATTATACTCTTTATGTTAGTGCCAGTAGTTTAAAAGATTAAATAGTTTAAATTTAAATTCTTTTGAAATTTGTGTGAATCACTAGTTTGTGAATAACTTTAGTTTAAAAATGGATTTTTTAGTGACTGTTTTTCCTGTTGCTTAATATTAGTAGGTTTTATCAGTACGTTCAATTTAGAAAATTTTAGGATATTTTAAATAGGTGTTTTAATAAAAACCAGATTCTGTTTAACTCTTTATGAGGGTTTTGGATGAAAACTCGTCTGTTACAAGGCATTTCTTTTTTTTTAACTTATTTCAACCCATACTTTTTGTGCATTAACTATGCACCATTCAAAACTACATCCTCAAGTTTCAACCCTTTCTAACTTCATTTCTATTTTTCATGCATTTAATGATTGTTTTTGGGCTAAATGACACTGAAATTGAAATGACAGTACAAATGAACTCTAAAAAGGTTGAAACTTGGCATGGTATCATCATTTCACCCATATAGCATGTGCTAAAAAGTTGAGAGGGTTACGGAAAAAACTGAATGCACTTCGTGTACAAATTGGACCATCTTCTTTGAAATATGAGGGTTTCGGACGAAAACTCATTTGTTACAAAGGCATTTCTTTTTTTAACTTATTTCAACTTCAGATTTTTTGTGCATTCAATATGCACCATTCAAAGTCATGTTCTCAAATTTCAACCATTGCTAACTTTATTTGCTATTTTTCATGCATTTAATGTTTTTTGCGCTAAATGACCCTAAAATTGAAAAGCAGTACAAATAAACTCTGAAAAGGTTGAAACATGGCATGGTGTCATCATTTCACCCACATAGCATGTGCTAAAAAGTTGAGAGGATTACAGCAAAAACTGGATGCACTTCGTGTACAAACTGGACCATCTCCTTCGAAGTATAAGGGTTTTAGAAGAAAACAAATCTGTTACAAAGACATTTTTTTAACTTATTTCAACTCCAGACTTTTTGTGCATTCAATGTGCACCATTCAAAGTCACATCCTCAAATTCCAACCATTTCTAACTTTATTTGCTAATTTTCATGCATTTAATGCTTTTTTGCGCTAAATGACCCTGAAATTGAAAAACAGTACAAATGAACTCTAAAAAGGTTGAAACTTGGCACGGTGTCATCATTTCACCCACATAGCATGTGCTAAAAAGTTGAGAGGGTCACGGCAAAAACTGGATGCACTTCGTGCAGAAATTGAACCATCTCTTTCGAAGTCTTATGGTTTCGGATGAAAACACATTTGTTACAAAGGCATTTCTTTTTTTAACTTATTTCAAATCCAGACTTTTTGTGCATTCAATATGCACCATTCAAAGTCACATCCTCAAATTTCAACCATTTCTAACTTTATATGCTATTTTTCATGCATTTAATGTTTTTTTGCGCAAAATGACCCTTAAATTGAAAAGCAGTACAAATGAACTCTGAAAAGCTTGAAACTTGGCATGGTGTCATCATTTTACCCACCTAGCATGTGAAAAAAAGTTGAGAGGATTACGTCAAAAACTGGATGCACTTCGTATACAAACTGGACCATCTCCTTTGAACTATGAGGGTTTTGGAAGAAAACTCATTTATTACAAAGGCATTTCTTTTTTTATCTTATTTCAACTCCGGACTTTTTGTGCATTCAATGTGCACCATTCAAAGTCATATCCTCAAATTTCAACCCTTTCTAACTTCATTTTCTATTATTCATACATTTAATGATTTTTTTGCGCTAAATGACCCTGAAATTTACACCTCCCCCTCGTGGATCGCCTTTTCAATATTGAAAAAAATAGAATTCAAAATATAAAATCCTTCAAGATGCCCATTTCTTCTCCTTAAAAAATAATTCAAAAAAAGTTGGGATAAAAATAAGTCAAAAAAAGTTGGGATAGAAAATTAAAGTTGGGAAATATGAAATAACGGTTTTCCTACTATACTATTGAGGGAAATATAAAAAATTCCAGATTTTAGGTTTCAAAAAAAAAATGTATTGTTATTTATTATTATTTCATTACTTTTGTTTATTGAAATAAGTATTTAGAATTAAAACAATTTATAAGTGTTGCATTGCGACCAAGAGGTTAATTGGATTGATATGATAGTAATATCAACAACATGTGTGCGGTGTAGTTGGACGTGGGGACTGAAGGACTCAAAAGTTAAGTGTGCTATTGCTGGAGTAGTGGAAGTTTGACTACGACTAAGTAATTTGACTAGAAATTAAGGGTAATTAAAGACTAAACAGGTCAAATAACTCAAATAATAGAAATTGTGAAAATATAGAGAAAAAAAAGGAGTGAAAAAACTGGTTAAATAATGGAAATAATATAATTTTGAAAAAATAGAAAAAAGAGGATTTTTTTTGAATGATTATTTTTTCCCGTGGAGGTCTTTAGTACAGGTTCGTGTTACCAACCGGGACTAAAGGTCCTCCGCCCTAGCGCACCACAGCAGTCCACGTGGAGCCCCATCTGTTCCGGTTCGTAGGCGAATCGGGACTAAATGTATTGGGCTTTAGTTATGACCCTTTAGTATCGGTTCCGGAACCGAAACAAATAGGCCTATGAAACCGGGATAAATGGAGCTTTTTCTACTAGTGACAGTGAGTTATAGAAAGAAAGTTAAGTCAGACGTTCTAAGATAGAAATATCAAGCTTAGACTGGATCCAAATGCTAACATCAACTATTAGGCACAATTTTTACAGGTTTTATCACTTGACTAAGACTTCTTAAATCTCCCACTGAAAAATACTCCAACTGAAGAATCGTCGGAGGAACAGACACTCCCAAACCTGATTTATAAAAAAGAAATAGCATGTTAAGATGAAATGGTACTTACGAATGACAGACACGTGTCGTTGGCCACTCAAACCCACGACCATTTTTGGGGCAGGCCAGACGTGGATAAAGGCAGCCAACATGGATGGAGCCGAGCGGAAAGCGCGAGGAGGCCGGATTAGAGCAACTCTAGCAGATCTATTAAAAGGCTTCGGTCCGCAAAATAATCATCGATGTACGGTATCGGGCCAAAAAGTGATTCAAACAGGTACCGTATATCGGCTGAAACGGGAAAAACTAGTTCGATAACATAGTAGTATGTTAATTATTTAACTGGTTACTTTAATAACTAAATTCAGAAATGAAATACGAATTAAATTCAACTAAATTTTAGGAAAAATCGGTATTTTCCCTAAATGTAGGTCAAGTATAAGTGTTACTAACTAGTAAACCAACCAACTAGTTCACAAATTACATCACTATCTATCTTCGGGTAAATTCAAATAAATTTAGTTTCCGAACAAATTTGGTACTTTTAAATCTACTACTTGAACTCACTTATGGTACAAAAAACTTTAACATCTACATATGACAACCATGAATGTTCCTACCAGTGTCAATGTCATCAAAAGTCATAAATTTGTGCGGCCACAAGCATTGCAGTGTGCACTTTACCGCGGACTCCAAAGCAACACCATAAAAACAAGGCTCCACAGTGGTACCAGGTTTCTTTTGCAATCATCCACAACAACATCAGCAAATGAATCAGCCAAGTCAAAGCTCAAATCAGTAAAAATCTCAAATCCCAAACCCTAGCTTCTAAAAAGTGATAAAGAGAGTCACCTGATGATACGAATCATCGGGGGAATCCTCTTGAGTTTGTCCCAATCTTTCACAGCGAGCAACCTGGATAGAAATCCTTCCAATCACGCGATGAACGCAATCTGGAGAAGAGGAACGAATCCAGCAAGCAACGTGATGGAGATCACCACGCCTCAAACCAAAACACGACAATCCTTGATGAACACAAGAACCTCCGCGGCAATCTTTATTGGATAAACGACATCGCCAACCCCGGAGGGAAGCTTCACCAAGAGATACAACTCTTAACCCTAAAATTATTGTCTAAAAAGCTAACCCTAAAACTCGTAGGGGGTGTTCTATTTATAAGCTAGGGGATAAAACTAGGGATACATGGGCCGTAGCCCGTCAGATCTGCGCGCAGGCAGTTTTGGACGTCCGATGGGTTTCGGACGTCCGATGTTTCGGACGTCCGAATCGTGTTGGACTTCCGGCTATTTTGACATCGGTTCTGTACTCGGGGGTCGCCGTCCTCGTCGCTGATGTCGGACGTCGGAATTGGGTCGGACGTCCGATGTCCAGAATCATGTCCATCTTCGCCTCCTCCATCCAGCGCATATCTCAACCTCCGTCGTCCTGCCCATATCATCCTCCCCCCCCTTCAAAAAGCGTTGTCCCCAATGCGTGAGGTTCTTCTCGAGAGGGTGGCGTGATATCAACAACATCACACGTCTTTGTCACTTGACTTGATGCAGCACTGAGCGCCTCCTTTCTTCTCCACATGAGTTTGGACTTTGGCGCCACCACCTTCTTCTTCTCAACTCTTGCTGGAGCCCTTTGTTGCTGAACATGAATCTTCTTTGTACGACCCTGCAAAGTGGTAATTCCCGGGCCACACACCTGACGAACACGTCCATTCTTGCCTTTGTGCACATGCACGGCTACTCCAACAAAATGTCGCAGAGGTGTGCGAACAAAATTGTGGTCATCGAACCTCGTCGCCATATGCACCGAGTCACGAGCAACACCACTGTCATCAGTCTGAACACCTTTGTCAACACAAAATGAAGGTGTATAACATGCTGCAATTTCCTTCCTTTCATCACGAAGAGGCGTAACTTCAACCGGCTTGTCACCAACAAGTACAACTGGCTTGTCATCTACAGGCATGGCTGAATTAGTTTCAGTACTGATGCTCCTAGAATCATGCTCCTCAGGCTGCAACTTAGCTAAACTTGGTTGTGGTTTAGCCTTGTGCAATTTCTCCTTGCGAATCACCAGAACCACATCGGACTTGATATGATCATCTCCCATAGGTTTCAAAGTCCGTTGTTTGCCATCATGCATAAAAGAATATGTATTTGCTCGTTCCGCATGTATAACATTGCGATCATACTGCCATGGACGCCCAAGTAACAGTCCACACACCTCCAATGGCAACACATCGCACTCAACATCATCAACATAGTCACCAAATGTAAATGGCACACGCACCTTATGAGTAACCTTCAACATACCGCAGCTATTCAACCACTCGAGATGCTTCGGTTCAGGAATACGCCATGCGGACAACCTCAATGCTTCCACCATCACTTTGCTAATGCCATTGGTACAACTACCACCATCAATCAGCAACTTGCATGCTTTGCCTTTAATCATACACTACGCCTGAAATAAATTTCATCGCTGACATCTATCCACTGTCATACAAGTATCACCATGTACTCTCTTGAGTTGCACATTCAGTCCACTCAATGGTACAACATCATCCACAACACCCTTGCCAACATCATCCGCAATGTGAGAAATCATGGTTGTTGCCTTATCAATTTTCTGCAGTGGGATAACCGTCTGAGTAACCTCAACAGAATTTGGAATCAACTTCTTTTGAGAGCGAGTTTTATGATCGGAGATTTTCTTGGACATAGCTTCTATCTGTGTTTCAGTCTCCGCTAACACTTGCAAAATTGTTGACATAGCATCCAACCCTGCATCAGCATGACCAACCGCAGTATTGTTTGTACGTTTGCGGCTAAACCGCTGCGAACCGGGAGCGGCGGCCATACAATTTGGAAAGCACACAAGATATCCTTTCCAATTTGTGCTTACACGCCTTATTTGGAGAACGGATGCGGATTCTGCACCTATATCAATTTAGGGACTCCTGACAGCCAAATTCAATTACGGGATTTCTTTTCTTCAACCTCTGGCAATATCCTCGCAAATAAATTTAGCGGAAACAAATCTGCATAAACACAACAGCAATCTGCAGCCTCTATGCACAATTTCCTCCAAATAAATCAATCTGAACGAGAAAATCCTCCAAGCAAACTCCTCCCAACAAACCGATCTAGATGCAATCGATCAACACAACCTCGCCGTGATCAACACGAAAATATGATACCACATGATAAAGAGAGTCACCTGATGATACGAATCACCGGGGGAATCCTCTTGAGTTTGTCCCTATCTTTCACAGCGAGCAACCTAGATAGAAACCCTTCCAATCACGCGATGAACGCAACCTAAAGAAGAGGAACGAATCCAGCAAGCAACATGATGGAGATCGTCACGCCTCAAACCAAAACACGACAATCCTTGATGAACACAAGAACCTCCGCGGCAATCTTTATTGGATAAACGGCACCGCCAACCCCGGAAGGAAGCATCACCAAGAGATACAACTCTTAACCCTAAAATTCTTGTCTAAACTTAAGCTAACCCTAAAACTTGTAGGGGGTGTTCTATTTATAAGCTAGGGATAAAACTAGGGATACATGGGCCGTAGCCCGTCAGATCTGCGCGCAGGCAGTTTCGGACGTCCGATGGGTTTCAGACGTCCGATGTGTCGGACGTCCGAATCGTGTTGGACTTCCGGCTATTTTGACATCGGTTCTTTACTCGGGGGTCGTCGTCCTCGTCGCTGATGTCGGACGTCCGAATTGGGTCGGACGTCCGATGTCCACAATCCTGTTCATCTTCGCCTCCTCCGTCCAGCGCATATCTCAACCTCCGTCGTCCTGCCCATATCAAAAAGGAGAAGACGAACACATAGCTCAATGCCAAGGCTAACCATCCCCACATCCTCGTTTGTGTCCTCCTCCCCTTCCTTCCACGAAGGTATGGTGGTGGTCGGCGGTGACGAGTAGTGTGGTGGGTGGTACCTCGACGACAATGAGAGGACGAGGAGAGCGAGCGGGAGAGAGGTGTGTTGGTTGTCTCGGTATCCGTAGGGAGTGACCGAGGCGGTCCCAACCGGGCCGTTAACGGTGTGTCATCACCCCTATCGCCATGTGCACAATTTGCCACTAAAACAAGCTTCAAATTAAGTTTGATGCTTTTCTACCACTATCAATTGTTGCGCATGGTGCAAAATGCCACGAGTTGCATGATGATGGTTTTTAGCTAATAAAGATACTAATATAACAATTTCGTCCATTTTACTCGTTTTTAAGAGAACGGCTAGAGATGCTCTAAGTATTCGGCTAGAAATGCCGTAAGCTCTAGTACGTTTCCTTTATACGTTATTGTACCTCGATTTGTTTATTTACTGCAGGGAGTGATTGTACCTTCATTTTACTCTGCTATTCTGTGACGTCAACCACAGTTCTCTGTCTTCTGAAATAATGTACCCGAAAAACAAAAAACTGCTGATGCAAGGTTCCAAATTCACGATATGGACATTGTAACCTCACTTGGTGTGTTCGTGGCTGGATCTGCTGATGCTCGTCGTGCACATTGGGAAGGCGCCAACAAACATCACTACCAACTTTTGTTTTTGGCAATAACTGATCCATGCATGCCATCTTGATTCTTGACATCTTGTGATGGGGGGCAAAACGCATGAAGAGCAACACGACAATAGCACTATAGCACCTTATTCAGGTAAAGCTATCTCTGTGTGTTGGCAAACTGAAGAAAATTTCTAGTGCTAAATGTAGACAAAAATCAAGTAAAAAGGGGATGGTGTCGATCTCTTCCATGATGCTTCCAGTCCGGCACTCCACTCCAGTAGCGGATTACACTACGGTGGTGGCTGACACCGTGACACATTACGATCTTGAGAACATGCGATGGATTCCAGCAGGTGTCTACGATGAGCAAAAGGATAACCTAGAGCCGCTCCTGTCCTGCATAAATCCTGTCTGCTGAGAAGATGAACCACCAGCATTAGGTTAGCCACATTCCTCTCCTCATCCCAGCCTGAAATGAATTACAGATCATGGAGCATAGTATGTTCATGGTGGGAAGGCACGCACATTGCTCACCTCACCTCACCACCTTGCCTGAAAAGCAAAAGGATTTATTTCATGTGGTGGTACGCCGCCTATCAATCAGGCAAAATTGAAGGGAGAGAGGACAAATCGGCCCATCATCCTTTCTTGGCGACACCCCAGAAACCAACTACCTTCCTTTCAGTGCATGCACATTCAGATTCTAAACAACATCGACTCAGTGAAAGAGGATAATCATGGGACACCGCTAGCTGCTTTCCTTCCTACTGATTTGAACGCCACTGCAATCTATCTGCTGGTAGATCGATCGATCGATTGCCTTTTTATTTTGTTCCCCTCCCCTACATTGGCAGCCTACTTGTTTGGTTAGTGCCAAGGATGTGCTTCCGTACAGACGATTTAGAGTGGAACGTGCACGATTAAGACTAGTTTAATGGAAGTGTATTAGACTAGTCTTAAATTCTTAATCATGGACACATGATAACGGCTACTCTTAATGTAGTAGGAGTAGATTGCACCAGTTGCACTCAGTTTGGAAGCTTGCTTTGCATATGGATGAAAAAGCTTATCTGCATCTCGAATTGTCTTATCAAATTGAATGAGGTTCATTTGGATGTTGAGACCAAGCATACAAAAGTCAATTCCATTATTAATTTGCTTTAAAATAATCAAGAGCCGTAAGATAGAGCCATAATTTTCAACGTACGGCCCCGATTCTATTAACATGAAAACGATCTTGCATCGGCCGGATGGATCAGAATTCCTCCTGTCTACATCTCCACATGTAGCTACACGGCGTAGTACGGTGCCATCCCATATTAGCAGGACATTTTGTTAAACCAGCCCCTAGAATTAGGTGGTCGGTACAGCTAATCTAACTACTAGGCGTAGCTATTTTTCCTCCTAAAAAGGACACTGTTTCTTGCATGTGGCATGCATATTCGTGGGCAAATGCGCGCATGACCTAGATGGCACGCAATATATGCTTGGCACTACATGTACTGATGTACCTATATTGCACGACTGGTGCACGTGCCACATCCACGAGCAGTCCGGGATTTATGCACCACTTGCGTTGTTACTTTTTTTTCTTCCTACCACGTCCAAGTAAATAGCATAAACCTACCTGGACGTCATTTTGAAAAATCATCGCTTCTATTTTCTACACTGATACCCACCATATCAAAGGTCAGCTATTTAAAGAAATCCAGATGACTGTCTTAGCAAAAAAAAAATCACACCGTGGTACACACAACGGGGCCTTAGAAGGAAATTCACACCGTGGCATGCGTGCGTACGTGCGGTACCGCAGGGTGATAGGCCCACGAATGGAGCAAACCCAAATCCATGGAACGTAGTACGTGCAGTGTTTACTAGCCTAGCCATGCCATGTCATTTCCCCAACAGATAGTTTCTTCCCCATGAATGGTACTCCCCCCGTTTCTTTTTAATTCGCATATAAGATTTGGTCAAAGTCAAATTTGATAAAGTTTGACCAAATTTATATTAAAAAATATCAACATCTACAACATCAAAGTTATACCATATGAAAACTAATATCATGATGCTTCTAATGATATTGGTTTTATATTGTGGATCTTGATAGATTTTTCTATAGAAATGGTCAAACTTTATCAAGCTTGATTTTGACCAAATCATATATGCGAAGTAAAAAAAACGAAGGGATTACTACCGCCCATCCGAGGCCGAGAGCGGCCGAGCAAATCGCGCCGCGCGCGTCCACGCCTACGTGCTACCGCTAGCTCCACCCGTCAAACATTTTCCTTTTCAAAACAGAAGCATTTCACTTTTCAACACGTTATCAGCATCGCCCTTCCAGGTCGTTGCGCCATGACCGTGGGATGCGACATCCACATTGTCCCCTTCATTCATGATGCACAGGCTTTTCTGACGACCACCTCTAGGGACAATGAGCCGTAGATATAACGATCGAAACGAACGCATTGCAAACCGTCCGCAAAAATGTACGGGCGGCAGACGATATGACGGTTCTGCTATGCACCAAAAACATCCCACTGCTAAAATGCCCGTATATATACAAACTAGCGGCACGGCGATGGATCTGCTAGAGTTGCTCTTAACAGAGCATTTTGTTTACTTAGCTCCTAGAATTAGGTGGCTAGTACGGCTAATCTAATTGGGCATGCATAGCTATTTTCTTCCTAAAAGGTCACTGTTTCTTGCATGTGGCATGCATATTCGTGGACAATAGCATGGCCTAGATTTTTTTTTCTGTTTTTGAGAAACTAGCATGGCCTAGATGGGCACGCATTATGTGCATGGCACTACATGTACTGATGTATTTACTTTCTCCGTTCTGAATTATTTGACATGGGTTTATTTTAAGTTTAAATCAAACATAAACTAAAATCATGTCATTTAATTCAAAACGAAGGAAGTATATAGCACGACTGGTGCACGTATCATGAGCGGTCCGGGATTTATGCACCATTTGCATTGATTTTTTCTATTGAAACAAGGCACCTTGCATTGTCGCATGCGTACGCGGTGTCAAATATGTTATTGAATCAGGTGAAACAAATTCCACGTTGCACGGTCATATTCGGGTCCAAATGGAGTGGTACGCACGTACGGGCGTGATGCGTCGATCAGAACAGTGAAGCGCTGGTGAGAGATTTTAGAAGGAAATTCACACCGTGTGTGCGTGCGGGGTACCGCAGGGTGATATAGGCCCACGAATGGATCAGCAAACCAACTCCCCATGAAACGTACGTACGTGCAGTGTTTATTAGCCATGTCATTTCCCAACCGATAGTTTCAGGCTTTCAGCTTGTGGTTTCTTACGAGACCGAGAGAGACCGAGCAAGCAGCGCCGCGTCGTCCATGCGTGCCGCTCCGCCGTCCAACTTTGAAATATAATACTCTTTAAAAAAATGAATATATTAATATCGCTAAGATATTGATTTATCCTAATCTCTGCACCACCAAGGTGTTTAAAAACATCAAGAATACACACAGTTAAAAATAAAATAAAACAAAAACAAAACACAAAATCCGTCATGGTGTTTAGCCGCTCGCAACAAAAGCACTCTTACCAGCACCGAATGCAACATTCGTAGTACAAACAAGGCGCTCCGAAAGAAATGCCTTAAAAAAGGAAACAGTGCAAAAGCATTGTGGTCGTACGATCAAAAATCTTGGATTTTCACCTTGAAGCAAGTTTGAGTTTCCAAAACAGTGTCTTCAACAAGATAATTGCCGGGTACAACCAATACAGGCAAGACTTTGGGTTTTCATCCTGAAATTCAAGACTCACTACTCGATCGAGGAGCACCACCAAGAATGCGGTATAGATGTGTTGCCATCTCCTCTTGCCAAGGTTGCTGCTGCAAGTATCCAAACACCCGACACACAGGAAGAGCCTGTACCGCGAATTCTTCAACGCAGCAAAATACTTCTCCATTACAAAACTTCGATCCGCCATAACTTTCTCCACTTCTGTCAGTGACATGAAAAATCTAAAACTAGACATTTTCGTAGCACCTGCAAGACACCGAAGCTTCACCCCCCACCCTCGTAAGGCCTCACTGGTAGAAAATAAAGGTGTGCGCGGCCGATTCTATTTCAATCTAGAAATATAGTGGCACCATATGTCAAACTGCGGAAAACTCTGAAAGGAAGACTGGAATTTGTCGATATCATGATCAAGGAAGCCTTCATGAATCAGATTTTTGACTTAGTGCTTGAAGAAACGCACGGTCAAACCACCTTTATTTAGATCAAGTCGATAACCTCCACACCACCAGCTTGTTGTAGAGGAGAAAGTAATTGAGCATTGTTCAATCCGGTGAGCCATTGCAGTGCAACTGCTGCTTCGTTCCGAGCAGTCGGCGGCTCGCTCGCCGCCAGTGTGGGTAACTTCAGGCTAGCAAACTGGGCGCCCTTAGGTTACTCATCAAGCTGCACGGCCTGGACCGAGGCTACCTGGTGAGGAGGCAAGTTGCCATGACCCTGCATAGGTTGCAGGCGCTCATGCGGCTGCAAGCCGATTCCTGTGCCTTTAGGGCCCACGCCATAACCACTTTGTGCTCTGCCGACCAACCCGTGCACGCTGCCATCGCCAAGATCGTCCGCTCAAAGGCTCAGTCGGGGGGCACCGCTCTTCCCTCGGCCTTTGGTGTTGAGCCGGCGGCGGCTAGGGTTTTGGGGCTCCCTAGGAGTCGCCCGTGCGGAGATGGCCCGGGAGGTCTTTTCTCCTAAACTAAAATTTGGTCACATGAACTTAACTAAAATTCGACTTCTACTACAAGACAATTGCCGCGCTCGGAGCGTCCAGCGATCAGCGCGGATCGATGGAACAAGCGGGAATGCAGGGCTAGGCCTAGGCAGGTAGTCGACGACGTGAGGCCTTCTGCTTCTGAGGCTGGCCAAGCCGTGCGTGGACCGGTGGATGGGCTGGCATCCTGGCCGGCGTGCCTTGTGTAGCGTACGTGATTAGCTTCCTTCCTTGGTAGGAAAGCAGCAACGCTTGCGGTGGTGGGCACAGCGGACCACGCAGCACGACGACACCAACGATCTTTGGTCGATTTGGTTCTTCTCTTTCGTCTGCTAGCTTGACGAGTGGACAGTGGCCTACCCTGTCCTTCCTTATAGTACCTTCGTGTGCATGCATGCATGAGTTCTTTCACCGTCTCACTCAATCTACAGCAAACTATTCGCAAAAGGGACAGGTTAACCTATCTAGCTACCTCCATAGGTCCACGGTCATTTTGCATGGTAGATCGACAAGCCGTAAGAATATATGCTTAGAGTAAGCAGGCGCTCGAAAGTAAGCTTTCTTGCACATTTTCTTATTTTACCAGTTGTCCACGTGACAGACTTTTATAGAGCATATATTCTTGCGGATCTACCTTCAAGTGCGAGACAAGTTTGGAACCACAAAGACAGCCCCGGATCGAGGGCATGCATTGTCGCTAGCTGATAGTAGAACGTACGCTGGGTACGTCCACAATAGGCTCGGACGCTGATGATCGATATACTTTTGAGTTGAGCTCCAAAGCATTCAGGGAGACGAAAGCAAGAGTGACTTTTATGTCCGGTGCCGGAGCTTGTACCGCTATAGTACCTCCGGCACAGTTGCCGCCTCGCTTTCATCAACAGTTTCAGCTTCCATACCAAGACGCCGGCCTCATCGCACAGTGAGCTATAGATAGATTTCCAGGAAAGCTGCAATACGCATGAAAATACAGTAGAATTGCATCAACTTTGCTAGCCATGCACGAAAGATGAAACATCATCAGTAGTACGTACTATTCAACGGTCGCCGGGACCAGTGCCGTCGGATCGGTAGTGCTGCAGTCGTGGGGAGTTGCATGCTTACTGATCGATAATGCATGCATGGGGGATGTGAGCCCGGCCGGCAGGAAAGGGAAGGACCTTTTCCTGGAAAAAGGAGGCCATGGACCATGATCTAGATTTTAGGCGATAGATCTGGTTGTAATTTATGCATGCTCTTCTATCAACCTTATCTCCCAAATGTTTGCAGCTATGGGGGCAACGGGTTTATGATCTCTGGATCGTGCTTTGAGTAAACATCATGTGTAAGGGGGGGGGGGGGGGGGGGGGGAAGAGTTGAGTTGTAGGCATCAATAATAGGTCTAGAATATGTGATTCTTCTTTTTAATGAAAACTAGTAAGGTGGCCCTCGCAAATGCGAGGGCAACATCTTTATTGTTCGTGAGTTCTAATTTATTACTTACCACATGTTAACATTTTTTATTTATATTTATCTACCTTATTGCTTGTACATAACATTCTAGACGTTGATGCATGCCTACTAAAGGCGTGTTTTTGACCTTTATTTTTCATATAAACATATCATTGTGTTGATAATAAAACAAAACATTGTGATACTTTTTGAACAACAAAACTAAGTCAATTGAGTTTTTTTTTCATAATATATTTATTAATAAGGCGCAATATATGAAGGCACCATCATAACTAACTACCGATAAGTGCATCCTCTATATAAGATCACCATGTTCTCTCGGAGATTTGCAACTCCATTCCCTTTTCTCAGTTTGAGCATGGCTATACAAAGTAATTTGGTTCATTCATATTTGACCTCCTTGTGTCATTAATTCTTTCATATACAATTAAATCTTTCTATTATATAACTAAACAAAAATATTAAGAAATACACATACTCCTCTGTTGATAATAATGTTTATATTTGCGAGGGCATAATTTCATATTATTTTTCTTGATATTTCAGATTATTGTATGTAGTAGTTTGTAATTATAATTCTTCAAATGTGACCGCGTTTGAGAACAGGATCAACTTTTAATGTTGGTAGACCTTCTTTGGAATGAAGGACTTTTATACTATTTTTTCTTGTGGACGCTCTTTAAATATTATACTTTGTACTTTCGAATCCCACAAATGCACCCTGAATAATGTCTAAAATAAGATGTAAAGCAGACCCTTTGTTAGATATAACACCGAAATTCTATAGGAGGTCAACTTAAAAGATAATCTATACGTATATCTAGAAAAAATTGTGATTGATCTTATATAGAGTGACATACAAATGATCATGAACATCAATAATTTATGTTTTTGGTGAATAGGAACCTGACATTTTCTGATAAAGCTCAGAGAAGCATAATTTTGCGAGGATAACTCCCAGATAAATTCAGTTGTCTAATTTTTACCACAATTACATTAGGGCTGACTTTTCAAAATAATTTATTGATCATGTTAAAAAGCTGACTGCATTTATTTTCATCTACATTTATATTATTGTTCAGAAAACTCGATGGAAGCGGAAAATGAATGCAAACACCCGTAACTTGTGGGCATAAATACCGAATAACTGAACTGTGCAAAGGAAGACAAAATCTGTTGTGCTATAATTAACTTCTCACATTTAACTTGGTGTACGATTGAGCACCCAGTACTACAGATGTACAGAGCTAAAACGCATACCCAAAGATAATATATGAACGACCATGATAGTTAGAAAAGAATAATCCATGACACCAACAGTTGAGCTCATATATTGTAAGTTACATATGTGGTGGTTCTCAACACGACTTTCTGAAGAATTGTGCCGATGCACATCTCAATGCACATCGAATATGAACAGTATGCTTATTGTTAATAGAGAAACTTACTTTCATCTACCTGATCATATGAACACATTAAATTGAAGTTTTCTGGTGTGTTTGCTTTGGCAGGTAGCTGGAACAGATTATGTTAACTGGTATTCTAATGAAAGCTGTCCGATCTAAGATGACACATGCATATATCTTAAGATTGCTATAATGCAAAAAGATGAACGATGCCATAAATATCCACATGTTACAACCATCAAAAAAGAATCAATGGAACCAATCTAAAGAAGGATACGTACGTAACAATATCGGCCCTCTTGGTTGTGTACATCACTGAAGTTTTTGGTCTTCTCTCACAACACCAATTCGTATGCAGGGACTAATAAATTCCATCGCCCATGGCCTTAATCTGATACAGGTCAAGCTCTGGCATCTTGGATATGTACGCGCATGCTGTGTTTCATCTCTCCTCACCCCAACAATTAGGATCTAGTTACGGATCACATCAGCCGTCGACGTGATCTGCTGATCAAGGTGGTCGGCGGCTGCCGCCGTGGGCTTCAAGATCTCTGTCTTAGAGACTTGAGAGGACATGGTGCCTTGAGACAAGAGGCATATGTGTACTTGAGGCTTTGTACATCGTCTTCGTCGGATAGGTGTGCGGAAGTTGACCTTGCCTCCATCCTCACATGAACAACTACATCAACACCAACCGCCAGGTCCCGAGTAATTCATCATCATGCAGAACGGCTTCGCTACCGGCTGTGACGGCGCAGGGAAAGCATGATGGGAAAAGAACTATCTCGATACGGTAAGACGTGGATAATGGAAACCTAATGATGATGTTTTTTCTTTCTTTCTATAATGGCATAAGTGGGTAATTTATCTCAACATCAATGTCAGAAAATCATCAAAATCTAACGGTTGTGGTTTTTTCATGTGTTAAACTAACGGCTAGATGTTTCTGATTATTGTGGAATTTTCTAGCTAATTCTCTATTATTGATCTGTATTTTGCTTTTAGTATCTAATAGATAGATATATAAAACGGAGAGTTTTATGGGCTTGTTATGTACTACTCCGGTCACCTCATTGTCTACTTAAAAAATACTGTACTAAAGAACACACATTTGACACGCAGCCTTGCAACCCGATCGCATCATTGCCTATTGCAAGACTACACCTCGTTCTACGATTGAAAGTCGACATCAGGTATCGGGTGTTACGCCTTCTCAGTCACAGATTATGTCCAAGTCAGACGTTCTAAGATATATAAGAATATCACGATTAGACTACATCCAAATGCTAAGATAAACTATTAGACATAATTAAGAAAAACTCTAATTAGCCAACTTGAATATGGATACACCCAATTTCAATGATGGCTGACCACTCAACTAATCTTTATCCAAGAAATGGCTATAAAAATAAATGATTACAGGCCGTTAAGATAAGAAGAAGCGGTAACTAGGATTGAGATTGACACGTGCCTTGCCACTCAAACTCGGGGCCATTTTTGGGGCGGGCAATGAAGGATAGCAGGTCACGTGGAGAAAGGCAGCTGCCGACATGGAGCCGAGGAAAGCGCGCGGAGGCCGGATTAGCCGAAGGATTGCTTTGCCGCTCCGCGATCGGCATGTGCATCTTCCGTGCGTGCGTGCGTGCGTGCGTGCGTGCGTGCCCTCAAGACATCTTCCTGAGTGAAGTCTATTTTAAACCTTAAAGTTGTAGGGCTGGTCGAAATCAAACCTCCATCTTTAAATCCCTGAAGTCTGTACCTTGTACTTAGCAATCCCAGTCAATTACAACCTTGAGCCTGCTTGTACCAGTTTGACACGCTACAAAAATAACGATCCCATTCAGCCCGCGCTCCGCCGTCCTGGCCTCGCCCAGCTCCGTCCAGCCCGCGCCCCATCGCCCGTCCGTGGTCGCGCCCCGTCGACGCCCAGCCAGTCGCGTCCCGTTGCCCGTCTGTGGCCGCGCCCAGCCGCCCGTCCATGGCAACGCCCCGCCACCGCCCAGCCAGCCGCGCCCCGCCGCCCGTCCATGGTCGCGCTCCACCGACGGCCAGCCAGCCGCGACCTGCCGTGACCCGCCTCGCCCGATTCGCTCAGGCCGCTCGTGGCCGCCGCGCCCGTGCCCGGCCACCGACGCCTATGGCCACCCCCTGCAGCGCCCATGGCCGTCGGTGGCTCCGCCCAGGCCGCCTGTCGGCGCGCCTGGCAGCCCGTGGACCCCCCCAGGTCGCCCGTGGCCGCGCCGCCCCGCCGGCGTGGCCTGCCGTGGTCGGTTCACCCCGCCATGGCCGCGCAGCCCTGCCAGTGGCTGCCGTGCTCGCTTGTTGCAAGTGTCCACGGCCACGACCAGCGTCGTCACATGGTTTGGCTCCATGCGCGAGACGTCTCTCGCTCCATACGAGCATTAAGCTCCACTACACGCCGGCGCGACCTCCATGTGCCTACTGCTTCAAAGGAAAAGAGACCAGAGGGAATTAGGGATAGAGGAAGATTATGACAAGTGGGGCAGGGGTGTAAGTGAGAGTAAACTTTGATTCCGCACGGGATTGACCTTTTCCCAGTGTGCCAAACAGGATGAAGGTTCAGATTAACCGGGATTAATGAGTACAAGGTACAGATTTCAGGGATTTAAAAGTGAGGGTTCATATGCGACGAGCTCTACTACTTCAAGGTTTAAAATAGACTTCACTCCATCTTCCTCCGTCGCACAGGCGATGCAGCTTTCCGAGCCCACGCGGAACACCAGCCGAAACCTGAAAGAAAATTTTACAACATCACATAGGTTCTCCTTTTTTGAACGAAAATCACATGGATTCAGATGACGTTTATTCACCCGAAGGGTCTTCATTTCCTGAATGTCAATCTTTAAATCGTACAAAGTAGTCGTCCTCATATATGAGAGCCCAACATTCAATCTTTTTACCACAAACATCCATCCTTTCGTAGTTCAATAAAACTTGGTAAATTTTGGATAAACATAGACGGAGTTTGTTTAAGTTTGAAATAATGTATAATCTCTTCGTTTCTTTTTTACTTTGTATGTAAGATTTGTCTAAAGTCAAACTTCATGATGTACATGGATGGGCGTCCTCGCGTGGACAAACGGCGTGCTGGATCCTCTGGTGGCGCTGTGGTGGAGGGGATGCCAGATCCGACCCAATCTGGCTCGCTGGTGTGGCCTGCGGGGAGGTGTGTTGTTGGGGGGCTCTTCGGTGCTGCTGGCGCGGTGGCTCCACGAGAGGTGGACGGTCAGCAGAGGTGCTTAGCGTGAGGGTGATGGTGGTGTTGGGTAGCTCCGGGCGAAAGCTTACCGGGCTCTTGTTGGTCGACGACGTCGGCGTCTACGGGCGTCGTTTCACCTCCTTGTAGGCGCCATTGTGGAGTCCACCCCTGCACATCCTCGGATCCCGTTCTTCGGGTGAAAGCCCAAAGCCCGGTCGGGTCGGGCGACGACGTAGACCTCGTCGCTTCCCTTTTTGGGGCGTCGCCTTGCAGATCTTTGGATCCCGTTCGCAAGCTTCATGGACTGGACGTTTGTGGCATCACGGTCGGCACGTGACCGTGGTGATGTCGTCTTTTGAGGTACTTCTTGTGTGGCAATGATTGCGGCTTCAAGCGGAGTTGGTTTGTAGTTGGATCTTGATAGTCGATCTCTTCCACGTGTTCGAGGGGTCGTCGTGCCTCACTCTGTCTATCTGAAGTTGGAGCTATTGAAGAGGGGGCCTTGCGGTGACGAAGACATGCGACAGGTGGTCGGTTACGGTGCTGGGTCGACGCAAGTCTAATGCTTTT
Organism: Bromus sterilis; assembly: GCA_950022295.1. Taxonomy (NCBI): domain Eukaryota; kingdom Viridiplantae; phylum Streptophyta; class Magnoliopsida; order Poales; family Poaceae; genus Bromus; species Bromus sterilis. The sequence goes on from OX465596.1 coordinate 397,933,842, forward strand.
ATCCTACGATGCTCGTCGACAGATTCGGAGCTGCCTCGTGGTCGATGCATGCGGCTGACTGTTTGTCAACGGCCAGCACAGGCCTCTGCGCTTGCTTGCGGTGAGGGTTTCTTGGTGATTGTTGATGGTGGAGTCGGATTCGCCCTCGAGGAGGCGTGATGACGATGACGCCGGATTGCAGCCATGACGGTGCTTTCCTCCTTGGCAGTGTGTGTGCGTTCTTGTGTGGTTTGCCAGGTCTCCCTGTGTGCCTTGTTATTGCGGGCATGGTGCAACGGTTTTCGCTCGATTTTCTGATAATCAACCGAGAAACTTTTTTCGACCTTTTAAATGAATCGGTCCCTATGAGACCGTGTTTAGAAAAAATGAAGATTATGAATATGATTGCGAGCTTAAGGCATCTCTAACACTGATACCTAAAACGGATATCATAAATACTTGCGGATCGGTCCGCGAACAATGATACGAAAGGTAGCCATCCAACCATATTTATTAAATCCGGACATTAAGATAAGTCAGATTGATTTTGTAGAAGGATAGAGGGATTTGACGGAGTCGATGGATGTTGTATTGAGCCTCTCGGGCGAGTATATATAGGAGTACAATACTTGAGAGGCAAGAAGCCTCTTCTAAAGATAAGGTAGGAGATGAATTACAAATCATACAAAAATCTCGTCATATCTCTAACTGCCTAATATAACTCTAACACTCCCCCGCAGTCGTAGCGGTAGCGTCGTGAACAACTGGAACGTCGCGGACGGTCAGACTGGAGATAAACCGAAGTGGACTCCAGAAGGCTGACAATCCCCCGCAGTCCAAGCGGGAGTGTCGAGGACGGTGTCGCGGCGCGAAGCTTGGACTGTAGAGGAAGCCGATGAGTGCTCAGGCGAGGTGGTAGCCCTTGTGTCGTTGTCGAAGTAGCCGAGAGCGGAGGGTGGTGAAGCCGTAGTCGAGGTAGCCGTGCGAGAAATGCCGTGGTCGATGTCGAGTCGGGGTAGCCAGTGTCGAGGTAGTCGCTGAGGAGCCGCTGATGCAAGGAAGTCAGAAGCGCAATGCGGCTCGAGAAGAGCGGCACTAGCGGGCGGTCGTCAATAGTAGCATGGGACGTCGCGATGAAGATGGTGGTGACGTCCGGAAGGAGACGGTGTTGACGAAGCGTCGCGCCGGGTTTGCCAATCCCGGGGACACGTCGTAGACGAAGGCACGCGTCGGTGTTGCCAGCACCGGACATGCGTAGACAGACGAAGACGATGTCGACGAAGCGCCGCACCAGGCTTGCCAGGCCCGGGAACACGTCGTAGATGAAGGCGCACATCGGTATTGCCAGTACCGAGCATGCGTAGACGGGGACCAGTAGGAGATGTACGCCCTGTCGGAGGGACCAGCAGAGAAGGGCTCAACGATGGTTGCGGCGCAACTTGGCGGAGGGTAGAAGGTGCCAAGGGTGGAGATGTCGCGGTTGCCGGAGCTAGATGAAGTGGTCGGGGAAGATGGCGGCAACGATGGCGATGAGCTCGTGCTGGACGAAGACGAATAGGTGGACGGCGATGTAGTCGGCGAAACCAAAGGCGACCCGTGAGGGGCCACGTCGGTCGCCGGTAGAGGCGGCGCGGCTCGGGTGAGAAGCAGCGGCGCGGGTGCCACGGCGACGACGATGCTCGAAGTAGGCGCTGAAGAACCCAACAACGTGACGAGGATCATGCGCGGACGGTGGCGTTCCCGCGCCAAAAGAGACGGCGCGTGATGGCGGAGAAGTTAATAGGTTTAGTTGGGTTGCCTTCCCTGTTAACCGCGCCAACCCCCACAAGTCTAGGGGATCAATTGTAGCTTTTCGATAAATAAGGATGTCGATCCCAACGAGGAGCAGAAGGTGTTGATAAGTGACACTGGATAAGGAAAGACTACAAACACTCAAAGGTAAATATTTAGGGGTTTTTGGTTTAAGCAACAGAAAAGTAAAAGAGGGGCAAAGTAAACAGGGTAACTGAGGAGTAGCAAGTGGCCCAATCCTTTTACAAGGATAAGCCTAAGAACTGAACTTATAAAGGCTAAAGCGTTCTCGAGAAAACACGGGAGAGATAGTCTAGTCACTTTCACCATACTCTGCCAAGTAATATGTATTGTGTGATAAGTATCGGTGGGTGGATCAATGCTAGTACACCTTCTAGACTAAGATAAGTGTACTCTTATGATTAGACACCTTGCAAGCATCCGCAAATACAAGGTAGTAATTAAGGCATAAGCCTAACCACAGCATTACGATCAAGGATCCATAACTCCCTTGTGCGAAAGTCTGCGAACTGGGGTTCAGGTTTCTGTCACTCCGGCAACCCACCATAAGCATCCTTTGTGCACAATGTTTCCCTCTAGGCCCATTAAAGGTGAAGTGTTATGTGTTCGACTCACATAACACCACTAGAGAAATAACAACACAACTTAAGTATCACACAACACATAATGCTTCAACATCATATGACTACTAACAACTAGACTGCTCCCATGTTCTCAAGACTAAAGTAACTACTCACAAGACATAAAAGAGATCATGATCAGAGGTGATAAATAGGTGATGAACAATCTGGACACAATAATATTTCTCCAACAAAACTCAATAGCATTCACCACAAAGTAGTAATCAACACCAACAGAGTAGAGGGATAGATAGTACGGATTACAACACAAGTTGCAATTGTGAGATGAGATTGGATGTAGATGGAGATGGTGCTGATGTTGGGGATGATGTTGATGATGATCTCGATGATGCCCGTGACGATGATGATGATGATGATGGCGACGATCTCCCCTTTCGGGAGGTGATCTCCCCGGCGGAATCTCTCCGCCGGAGATTGGTTTTCTCCTCTGTAGGTTTCCGCACCGTGGCGGCGGCGTCTCGCGAAAGAAGCTCCTGTTTAGGGGTTTCTACCCCCAAGGGGTTATATAGGCGAAAGGGGGCACCGAGAGGGGCCACCAGGCACCCAGGAGGGTGCTTGGCGCGGCCAGGAAGGGGGGCCGCGCCAGGCACCCTTCTGGCTGCCTGGTGGGTCCCCTCACCTTCTCCTTCGGTGACTCCCAGTCATTTGGCATAAAAATGCTCCCCGTAAAATTTCATCGTATTTGGACTTGATCTGCTTCAGCAACTTGGTTTCCACTTCTTCACCGCTGAATCCTGGTTCTGCTGTTTCGGCACCAGAAAGTTGTAAACTGTGTAAAATAAGCCAAAACAACATAAGAACAACACTTTAAAGTGGAAAATATCAATGAATAAGGTGAAATCACAATATAAAATAGTGATTCTTTTTGGACGTATCAACTCCCCCAAGCTTAGACCTCGCTTGTCCTCAAGCGATTACTGAGCTCGGTAAACCTGTCCACAAGTTTAGAGAGTGAAGTGTCGATAAAAAGAATACGAACAAGAAGCATCAAGATTCCTCACCAAACTTAAGCATCCTCAACAGCAACCTGAACTCATAAGGTCCTTATAAGAAGTAGTAACAATTATAACAAAGTAGGACCTGGAAAACTCATCAAATCATGACAAACATAGCCTTGGTCAAGGAACAACTAATAGCTTTTACTTTTGCTCTTTCTCTTTTGATTAAACAGTTGAAAGTTTTGGAAGAACATGCTATTAGTCAAGAAGTGCACATGCCAACACAAAGGAAGATGTCTACTAAGCATAAGCTTTTGCAAACAACTTACTTATCAAAAGATAATGTCAACAAAGATGTGACATGCTAGATCTCAATGCAACTTTATATGCAAGCATATTTATTAACACCAAGTATCTGCTCTCTCTCTTTAGAAAGGAAGGAAGAAGGAAGGACTGACTCAGCACAAAATAAAGATAAACCCCGTGCAAAATGGTAAGCAGGGAAAACTCATGTGCCATCTCTAGATCAAACAGAATAAAAACAAGCTTTTGGGAGGTGCATGATCCGTCAACGAATGCTGATAGATAACTCACTCACTTCATGATTTGGACAAGTTTCGAGGAACGGCTCCCATGTGGGGACGATCACATCCCCTTGGATTCCTTTGTTTATCACTCGAAAAAGGGCGAAGGAACTTGTGTGTTTAGTATTTATCTTTTACGAGCTGGGCACTCATGCCAGTCCCTTCTCGTATTAGGGGTTTGCAAATTAGACATGCAATCCCAAGATAAAACTTGTCCAAATTAAGAAGATCATGGGTTACCCACCACTTCCTCATGAGCTGAATCAGTGGCACAAAACAGAAGATTTTGAACATCTAAAGATAGCACATAAATTATATACTTTAGGAGTGGTAGTGGAATACCACAAGTAGGTAGGTATGGTGGACTCAAGTGGAAGATGTTGGTTTCAGGGTATGGAAGTACAAGCAGAATTCCTCTTGGTACAGAGTTTTGGCTAGCAAGGCTTTGAGAGAGCAGACAAATGATGACAACTTAGATACAAGCAGTACAAAGCATAAACATTAAGACTAACATGAAACATCAAGTTTTCTTCCTTGTCAACATAACACTTCAAGCATAATAGCACAAAGGTTTTGGCTATGTCGCTACTTTGAGAAAAACATGCTTGTTGTTATGACCAAAGCTATACTTGCCAAGATTAAATAAAGTTTTCGAAGCCATACCTGATATAAGGTCAAAACTCCCCATAAGAATCATCTCATGATGTCGATTGCGTGAAGAGAATACCAAGTGTAGCGAAGAAACCAATAAACTTCTCATTAATATTCCTTCATAGACGACTCCGAACTCACTGATACAAAGCTCTCCACAAAAGGAGTGATAGACCTCAAAGCAACACCTATTTCATAAAGTGACCTCCCTAAACATGATAAGACTCTACTTGACTCCTAAAGACAAAGACAAAAGATAAAGATACCAGGCACTCCCCCAAGCTTGGAACAAACCAAGGGGATGCCATTACCCGAGGAGTTTTACTCCTCCACTTCCTGCTCCTGGTTGTTGGGGATGAACATGCTTTCCCTGGCGAAGTGCTTCCACGGTAAAGGTTCTCCAGTCTCGAAGGTCATCTCGGTCTCCGGGATCCTGCACTCAGTAGCCAAACCCATACGTGAGAACTTGAGTTCATACTCACAGTTCTGGTTCTGAAGATCATAGATTTGTGCTTGTAGTGCGTAGAGCTTGTCTTCTAATGTAGACAAACTCGACAACATCCCCTTTGTCTCCTTCTTGTGGAAAGTCTTCAACTCGTTCATCATGTCGAAGTTGTCTTCAACACTACGCTCCACCATCTTCTTGTACTTGAAAAACTCTTGTTCCATCTCCTTCAGCCGATCTTCGGTGCTCCCCCCTTTGAATGGCCCCTTCAGATCTTCCTTGCGGAGGACATCGTCCTCAACATGAAGGACCTGAGGATGCTTCCTCACCTCTGCGAGGTAAGGGTTGATGACGTTGACGACGAACTTGTCCTTGGGGGAACTTGGAGAAGCCATGGCACCTAAATCTGCTAAAAGTTTTCCTGGCAGAAACAACCGAAAGAGAAAACACACGAAATCGCGAGGTACGGTGCCGGGACGATCCGGGAAAATATATAGCAAAAATTTCTGCAACAGAAGGAAGGTTCCGAGTCTAGGTGGAGTCGGAGGCGGTGTCCAAGGGAGTCAGGAGGGTGCCCGGCGCGGCCTGAAGGGGGGCCGCGCCAGGGGGCCTCCTGGCCTCCCTGGAGCTCCACTCCGGCTCCAATAAGGCTTGGAATTTCCCTAATTTTGCAAAACTTTGGAAAATAAACTTTTATTGGCGTTCGCAGTGTTTTCTTACCATAATTCATACCTTTCCCATTTCTGCTCCTGCCAGAATCTGAAACTGGGCTGCAACATGTTCTTCATGAGTACTTGTGTATATCATGCTTACATCCACATTGATTGGATCACCTGCCATATAATGTTTGAGTCTTTGTCCATTCACAACTTGAGGCTTGGTGCCTTCGAAATTATTGATACCAGTTTGACACGCTACAAAAATAACGATCCCAACCAGCCCGCGCTCCGCCGTCCTGGCCTCGCCCAGCTCCAGCCATCCCGCGCCCCATCGCCCGTCCGTGGTCGCGCCCCGTCGACGCCCAGCCAGTCGCGTCCCATTAACCGTCTGTGGCCGCGCCCAGCCAGCCTCGTCCCGCCGCCCGTCCATGGCAACGCCCCGCCACCGCCCAGCCAGCCGCGCCCCGCCGCCCATCCATGGTCGCGCTCCACCGACGGCCAACCAGCCGCGACCTGCCGTGACCCGCCTCACCCAATTCGCCCAGGCCGCTCGTGGCCGCCGCGCCCGTGCCCCGCCACCGACGCCTATGGCCACCCCCTGCAGCGCCCGTGGCCGTCCGTGGCTCCGCCCAGGCCGCCTGTGGGCGCGCCTGGCAGCCCGTGGACTCATCCGCCTCACCCGAGGCCTGCCCGTGGCCGTCCGTGGCACCGTCCAGGCCGCCCGTGGCTGTGCCCGACAGCCGTGGACTCACCCGCCTCGCCCATGGCGCCGCCCAGGTCGCTCGTGGCCGCGCCGCCCCGTCGGCGTGGCCTGCCGTGGTCGATTCACCCCGCCATGGCCGCGCAGCCCTGCCAGTGGCTGTCGTGCTCGCTTGTTGCAAGTGTCCACGGCCACGACCAGCGTCGTCACATGGTTTGGCTTCATGCACGAGACGTCTCTCGCTCCATACGAGCATTAAGCTCCACTACACGCCGGCGCGACCTCCATGTGCCTACTGCTTCAGAGGAAAAGAGACCAGAGGGAATTAGGGATAGAGGAAGATTATGACAAGTGGGGCAGGGGTGTAAGTGAGAGTAAACTTTGATTCCGCACGGGATTGACCTTTTCCCAGTGTGCCAAACAGGATGAAGGTTCAGATTAACCGGGATTAATGAGTACAAGGTACAAATTTCAGGGATTTAAAAGTGAGGGTTCATATGCGACGAGCTCTACTACTTCAAGGTTTAAAATAGACTTCACTCCATCTTCCTCCGTCGCACAGGCGATGCAGCTTTCCGAGCCCACGCGGAACACCAGCCGAAACCTGAAAGAAAATTTTACAACATCACATAGGTTCTCCTTTTTTGAACGAAAATCACATGGATTCAGATGACGTTTATTCACCCGAAGGGTCTTCATTTCCTGAATGTCGATCATTAAATCGTACAAAGTAGTCGTCCTCATATATGAGAGCCCAACATTCAATCTTTTTACCACAAACATCCATCCTTTCGTAGTTCAATAAAACCTGGTAAATTTTGGATAAACATAGACGGAGTTTGTTTAAGTTTGAAATAATGTATAATCTCTTCGTTTCTTTTTTACTTTGTATGTAAGATTTGTCTAAAGTCAAACTTCATGATGTACATGGATGGGCGTCCTCGCGTGGACAAACGGCGTGCTGGATCCTCTGGTGGCGCTGTGGTGGAGGGGATGCCAGATCCGACCCAATCTGGCTCGCTGGTGTGGCCTGCGGGGAGGTGTGTTGTTGGGGGGCTCTTCGGTGCTGCTGGCGCGGTGGCTCCACGAGAGGTGGACGGTCAGCAGAGGTGCTTAGCGTGAGGGTGATGGTGGTGTTGGGTAGCTCCGGGCGAAAGCTTACCGGGCTCTTGTTGGTCGACGACGTCGGCGTCTACGGGCGTCGTTTCACCTCCTTGTAGGCGCCATTGTGGAGTCCACCCCTGCACATCCTCGGATCCCGTTCTTCGGGTGAAAGCCCAAAGCCCGGTCGGGTCGGGCGACGACGTAGACCTCGTCGCTTCCCTTTTTGGGGCGTCGCCTTGCAGATCTTTGGATCCCGTTCGCAAGCTTCATGGACTGGACGTTTGTGGCATCACGGTCGGCACGTGACCGTGGTGATGTCGTCTTTTGAGGTACTTCTTGTGTGGCAATGATTGCGGCTTCAAGCGGAGTTGGTTTGTAGTTGGATCTTGATAGTCGATCTCTTCCACGTGTTCGAGGGGTCGCCGTGCCTCACTCTGTCTATCTGAAGTTGGAGCTATTGAAGAGGGGGCCTTGCGGTGACGAAGACATGCGACAGGTGGTCGGTTACGGTGCTGGGTCGACGCAAGTCTAATGCTTTTATCCTACGATGCTCGTCGACAGATTCGGAGCTGCCTCGTGGTCGATGCATGCGGCTGACTGTTTGTCAACGGCCAGCACAGGCCTCTGCGCTTGCTTGCGGTGAGGGTTTCTTGGTGATTGTTGATGGTGGAGTCGGATTCGCCCTCGAGGAGGCGTGATGACGATGACGCCGGATTGCAGCCCCGACGGTGCTTTCCTCCTTGGCAGTGTGTGTGCGTTCTTGTGTGGTTTGCCAGGTCTCCCTGTGTGCCTTGTTATTGCGGGCATGGTGCAACGGTTTTCGCTCGATTTTCTGATAATCAACCGAGAAACTTTTTTCGACCTTTTAAATGAATCGGTCCCTATGAGACCGTGTTTAGAAAAAATGAAGATTATGAATATGATTGCGAGCTTAAGGCATCTCTAACACTGATACCTAAAACGGATATCATAAATACTTGCGGATCGGTCCGCGAACAATGATACGAAAGGTAGCCATCCAACCATATTTATTAAATCCGGACATTAAGATAAGTCAGATTGATTTTGTAGAAGGATAGAGGGATTTGGCGGAGTCGATGGATGTTGTATTGAGCCTCTCGGGCGAGTATATATAGGAGTACAATACTTGAGAGGCAAGAAGCCTCTTCTAAAGATAAGGTAGGAGATGAATTACAAATCATACAAATATCTCGTCATATCTCTAACTGCCTAATATAACTCTAACACTCCCCCGCAGTCGTAGCGGTAGCGTCGTGAACAACTGGAACGTCGCGGACGGTCAGACTGGAGATAAACCGAAGTGGACTCCAGAAGGCTGACACTCCCCCGCAGTCCAAGCGGGAGTGTCGAGGACGGTGTCGCGGCGCGAAGCTTGGACTGTAGAGGAAGCCGATGAGTGCTCAGGCGAGGTGGTAGCCCTTGTGTCGTTGTCGAAGTAGCCGAGAGCGGAGGGTGGTGAAGCCGTAGTCGAGGTAGCCGTGCGAGAAATGCCGTGGTCGATGTCGAGTCGGGGTAGCCAGTGTCGAGGTAGTCGCTGAGGAGCCGCTGATGCAAGGAAGTTAGAAGCGCAATGCGGCTCGAGAAGAGCGGCACTAGAGGGCGGTCGTCAATAGTAGCATGGGACGTCGCGATGAAGATGGTGGTGACGTCCGGAAGGAGACGGTGTTGACGAAGCGTCGCGCCGGGTTTTCCAATCCCGGGGACACGTCGTAGACGAAGGCACGCGTCGGTGTTGCCAGCACCGGACATGCGTAGACAGACGAAGACGATGTCGACGAAGCGCCGCACCAGGCTTGCCAGGCCCGGGAACACGTCGTAGATGAAGGCGCACATCGGTATTGCCAGTACCGAGCATGCGTAGACGGGGACCAGTAGGAGATGTACGCCGTGTCGGAGGGACCAGCAGAGAAGGGCTCAACGATGGTTGCGGCGCAACTTGGCGGAGGGTAGAAGGTGCCAAGGGTGGAGATGTCGCGGTTGCCGGAGCTAGATGAAGTGGTCGGGGAAGATGGCGGCAACGATGGCGATGAGCTCGTGCTGGACGAAGACGAATAGGTGGACGGCGATGTAGTCGGCGAAACCAAAGGCGACCCGTGAGGGGCCACGTCGGTCGCCGGTAGAGGCGGCGCGGCTCGGGTGAGAAGCAGCGGCGCGGGTGCCACGGCGACGACGATGCTCGAAGTAGGCGCTGAAGAACCCAACAACGTGACGAGGATCATGCGCGGACGGTGGCGTTCCCGCGCCAAAAGAGACGGCGCGTGATGGCGGAGAAGTTAAAAGGTTTAGTTGGGTTGCCTTCCCTGTTAACCGCGCCAACCCCCACAAGTCTAGGGGATCAATTGTAGCTTTTCGATAAATAAGGATGTCGATCCCAACGAGGAGCAGAAGGTGTTGATAAGTGACACTGGATAAGGAAAGACTACAAACACTCAAAGGTAAACATTTAGGGGTTTTTGGTTTAAGCAACAGAAAAGTAAAAGAGGGGCGAAGTAAACAGGGTAACTGAGGAGTAGCAAGTGGCCCAATCCTTTTACAAGGATAAGCCTAAGAACTGAACTTATAAAGGCTAAAGCGTTCTCGAGAAAACACGGGAGAGATAGTCTAGTCACTTTCACCATACTCTGCCAAGTAATATGTATTGTGTGATAAGTATCGGTGGGTGGATCAATGCTAGTACACCTTCTAGACTAAGATAAGTGTACTCTTATGATTACACACCTTGCAAGCATCCGCAAATACAAGGTAGTAATTAAGGCATAAGCCTAACCACAGCATTACGATCAAGGATCCATAACTCCCTTGTGCGAAAGTCTGCGAACTGGGGTTCAGGTTTCTGTCACTCCGGCAACCCACCATAAGCATCCTTTGTGCACAATGTTTCCCTCTAGGCCCATTAAAGGTGAAGTGTTATGTGTTCGACTCACATAACACCACTAGAGAAATAACAACACAACTTAAGTATCACACAACACATAATGCTTCAACATCATATGACTACTAACAACTAGACTGCTCCCATGTTCTCAAGACTAAAGTAACTACTCACAAGACATAAAAGAGATCATGATCAGAGGTGCTAAATAGGTGATGAACAATCTGGACACAATAATATTTCTCCAACAAAACTCAATAGCATTCACCACAAAGTAGTAATCAACACCAACAGAGTAGAGGGATAGATAGTACGGATTACAACACAAGTTGCAATTGTGAGATGAGATTGGATGTAGATGGAGATGGTGCTGATGTTGGGGATGATGTTGATGATGATCTCGATGATGCCCGTGACGATGATGATGATGATGATGGCGACGATCTCCCCTTTCGGGAGGTGATCTCCCCGGCGGAATCTCTCCGCCAGAGATTGGTTTTCTCCTCTGTAGGTTTCCGCACCGTGGCGGCGGCGTCTCGCGAAAGCAGCTCCTGTTTAGGGGTTTCTACCCCCAAGGGGTTATATAGGCGAAAGGGGGCACCGAGAGGGGCCACCAGGCACCCAGGAGGGTGCTTGGCGCGGCCAGGAAGGGGGGCCGCGCCAGGCACCCTTCTGGCTGCCTGGTGGGTCCCCTCACCTTCTCCTTCGGTGACTCCCAGTCATTTGGCATAAAAATGCTCCCCGTAAAATTTCATCGTATTTGGACTTGATCTGCTTCAGCAACTTGGTTTCCACTTCTTCACCGCTGAATCCTGGTTCTGCTGTTTCGGCACCAGAAAGTTGTAAACTGTGTAAAATAAGCCAAAACAACATAAGAACAACACTTTAAAGTGGAAAATATCAATGAATAAGGTGAAATCACAATATAAAATAGTGATTCTTTTTGGACGTATCAACTCCCCCAAGCTTAGACCTCGCTTGTCCTCAAGCGATTACTGAGCTCGGTAAACCTGTCCACAAGTTTAGAGAGTGAAGTGTCGATAAAAAGAATACGAACAAGAAGCATCAAGATTCCTCACCAAACTTAAGCATCCTCAACAGCAACCTGAACTCATAAGGTCCTTATAAGAAGTAGTAACAATTATAACAAAGTAGGACCTGGAAAACTCATCAAATCATGACAAACATAGCCTTGGTCAAGGAACAACTAATAGCTTTTACTTTTGCTCTTTCTCTTTTGATTAAACAGTTGAAAGTTTTGGAAGAACATGCTATTAGTCAAGAAGTGCACATGCCAACACAAAGGAAGATGTCTACTAAGCATAAGCTTTTGCAAACAACTTACTTATCAAAAGATAATGTCAACAAAGATGTGACATGCTAGATCTCAATGCAACTTTATATGCAAGCATATTTATTAACACCAAGTATCTGCTCTCTCTCTTTAGAAAGGAAGGAAGAAGGAAGGACTGACTCAGCACAAAATAAAGATAAACCCCGTGCAAAATGGTAAGCAGGGAAAACTCATGTGCCATCTCTAGATCAAACAGAATAAAAACAAGCTTTTGGGAGGTGCATGATCCGTCAACGAATGCTGATAGATAACTCACTCACTTCATGATTTGGACAAGTTTCGAGGAACGGCTCCCATGTGGGGACGATCACATCCCCTTGGATTCCTTTGTTTATCACTCGAAAAAGGGCGAAGGAACTTGTGTGTTTAGTATTTATCTTTTACGAGCTGGGCACTCATGCCAGTCCCTTCTCGTATTAGGGGTTTGCAAATTAGACATGCAATCCCAAGATAAAACTTGTCCAAATTAAGAAGATCATGGGTTACCCACCACTTCCTCATGAGCTGAATCAGTGGCACAAAACAGAAGATTTTGAACATCTAAAGATAGCACATAAATTATATACTTTAGGAGTGGTAGTGGAATACCACAAGTAGGTAGGTATGGTGGACTCAAGTGGAAGATGTTGGTTTCAGGGTATGGAAGTACAAGCAGAATTCCTCTTGGTACAGAGTTTTGGCTAGCAAGGCTTTGAGAGAGCAGACAAATGATGACAACTTAGATACAAGCAGTACAAAGCATAAACATTAAGACTAACATGAAACATCAAGTTTTCTTCCTTGTCAACATAACACTTCAAGCATAATAGCACAAAGGTTTTGGCTATGTCGCTACTTTGAGAAAAACATGCTTGTTGTTATGACCAAAGCTATACTTGCCAAGATTAAATAAAGTTTTCGAAGCCATACCTGATATAAGGTCAAAACTCCCCATAAGAATCATCTCATGATGTCGATTGCGTGAAGAGAATACCAAGTGTAGCGAAGAAACCAATAAACTTCTCATTAATATTCCTTCATAGACGACTCCGAACTCACTGATACAAAGCTCTCCACAAAAGGAGTGATAGACCTCAAAGCAACACCTATTTCATAAAGTGACCTCCCTAAACATGATAAGACTCTACTTGACTCCTAAAGACAAAGACAAAAGATAAAGATACCAGGCACTCCCCCAAGCTTGGAACAAGCCAAGGGGATGCCATTACCCGAGGAGTTTTACTCCTCCACTTCCTGCTCCTGGTTGTTGGGGATGAACATGCTTTCCCTGGCGAAGTGCTTCCACGGTAAAGGTTCTCCAGTCTCGAAGGTCATCTCGGTCTCCGGGATCCTGCACTCAGTAGCCAAACCCATACGTGAGAACTTGAGTTCATACTCACAGTTCTGGTTCTGAAGATCATAGATTTGTGCTTGTAGTGCGTAGAGCTTGTCTTCTAATGTAGACAAACTCGACAACATCCCCTTTGTCTCCTTCTTGTGGAAAGTCTTCAACTCGTTCATCATGTCGAAGTTGTCTTCAACACTACGCTCCACCATCTTCTTGTACTTGAAAAACTCTTGTTCCATCTCCTTCAGCCGATCTTCGGTGCTCCCCCCTTTGAATGGCCCCTTCAGATCTTCCTTGCGGAGGACATCGTCCTCAACATGAAGGACCTGAGGATGCTTCCTCACCTCTGCGAGGTAAGGGTTGATGACGTTGACGACGAACTTGTCCTTGGGGGAACTTGGAGAAGCCATGGCACCTAAATCTGCTAAAAGTTTTCCTGGCAGAAACAACCGAAAGAGAAAACACACGAAATCGCGAGGTACGGTGCCGGGACGATCCGGGAAAATATATAGCAAAAATTTCTGCAACAGAAGGAAGGTTCCGAGTCTAGGTGGAGTCGGAGGCGGTGTCCAAGGGAGTTAGGAGGGTGCCCGGCGCGGCCTGAAGGGGGGCCGCGCCAGGGGGCCTCCTGGCCTCCCTGGAGCTCCACTCCGGCTCCAATAAGGCTTGGAATTTCCCTAATTTTGCAAAACTTTGGAAAATAAACTTTTATTGGCGTTCGCAGTGTTTTCTTACCATAATTCATACCTTTCCCATTTCTGCTCCTGCCAGAATCTGAAACTGGGCTGCAACATGTTCTTCATGAGTACTTGTGTATATCATGCTTACATCCACATTGATTGGATCACCTGCCATATAATGTTTGAGTCTTTGTCCATTCACAACTTGAGGCTTGGTGCCTTCGAAATTATTGATACCAGTTTGACACGCTACAAAAATAACGATCCCAACCAGCCCGCGCTCCGCCGTCCTGGCCTCGCCCAGCTCCAGCCATCCCGCGCCCCATCGCCCGTCCGTGGTCGCGCCCCGTCGACGCCCAGCCAGTCGCGTCCCATTAACCGTCTGTGGCCGCGCCCAGCCAGCCTCGTCCCGCCGCCCGTCCATGGCAACGCCCCGCCACCGCCCAGCCAGCCGCGCCCCGCCGCCCATCCATGGTCGCGCTCCACCGACGGCCAACCAGCCGCGACCTGCCGTGACCCGCCTCACCCAATTCGCCCAGGCCGCTCGTGGCCGCCGCGCCCGTGCCCCGCCACCGACGCCTATGGCCACCCCCTGCAGCGCCCGTGGCCGTCCGTGGCTCCGCCCAGGCCGCCTGTGGGCGCGCCTGGCAGCCCGTGGACTCATCCGCCTCACCCGAGGCCTGCCCGTGGCCGTCCGTGGCACCGTCCAGGCCGCCCGTGGCTGTGCCCGACAGCCGTGGACTCACCCGCCTCGCCCATGGCGCCGCCCAGGTCGCTCGTGGCCGCGCCGCCCCGTCGGCGTGGCCTGCCGTGGTCGATTCACCCCGCCATGGCCGCGCAGCCCTGCCAGTGGCTGTCGTGCTCGCTTGTTGCAAGTGTCCACGGCCACGACCAGCGTCGTCACATGGTTTGGCTTCATGCACGAGACGTCTCTCGCTCCATACGAGCATTAAGCTCCACTACACGCCGGCGCGACCTCCATGTGCCTACTGCTTCAGAGGAAAAGAGACCAGAGGGAATTAGGGATAGAGGAAGATTATGACAAGTGGGGCAGGGGTGTAAGTGAGAGTAAACTTTGATTCCGCACGGGATTGACCTTTTCCCAGTGTGCCAAACAGGATGAAGGTTCAGATTAACCGGGATTAATGAGTACAAGGTACAAATTTCAGGGATTTAAAAGTGAGGGTTCATATGCGACGAGCTCTACTACTTCAAGGTTTAAAATAGACTTCACTCCATCTTCCTCCGTCGCACAGGCGATGCAGCTTTCCGAGCCCACGCGGAACACCAGCCGAAACCTGAAAGAAAATTTTACAACATCACATAGGTTCTCCTTTTTTGAACGAAAATCACATGGATTCAGATGACGTTTATTCACCCGAAGGGTCTTCATTTCCTGAATGTCGATCATTAAATCGTACAAAGTAGTCGTCCTCATATATGAGAGCCCAACATTCAATCTTTTTACCACAAACATCCATCCTTTCGTAGTTCAATAAAACCTGGTAAATTTTGGATAAACATAGACGGAGTTTGTTTAAGTTTGAAATAATGTATAATCTCTTCGTTTCTTTTTTACTTTGTATGTAAGATTTGTCTAAAGTCAAACTTCATGATGTACATGGATGGGCGTCCTCGCGTGGACAAACGGCGTGCTGGATCCTCTGGTGGCGCTGTGGTGGAGGGGATGCCAGATCCGACCCAATCTGGCTCGCTGGTGTGGCCTGCGGGGAGGTGTGTTGTTGGGGGGCTCTTCGGTGCTGCTGGCGCGGTGGCTCCACGAGAGGTGGACGGTCAGCAGAGGTGCTTAGCGTGAGGGTGATGGTGGTGTTGGGTAGCTCCGGGCGAAAGCTTACCGGGCTCTTGTTGGTCGACGACGTCGGCGTCTACGGGCGTCGTTTCACCTCCTTGTAGGCGCCATTGTGGAGTCCACCCCTGCACATCCTCGGATCCCGTTCTTCGGGTGAAAGCCCAAAGCCCGGTCGGGTCGGGCGACGACGTAGACCTCGTCGCTTCCCTTTTTGGGGCGTCGCCTTGCAGATCTTTGGATCCCGTTCGCAAGCTTCATGGACTGGACGTTTGTGGCATCACGGTCGGCACGTGACCGTGGTGATGTCGTCTTTTGAGGTACTTCTTGTGTGGCAATGATTGCGGCTTCAAGCGGAGTTGGTTTGTAGTTGGATCTTGATAGTCGATCTCTTCCACGTGTTCGAGGGGTCGCCGTGCCTCACTCTGTCTATCTGAAGTTGGAGCTATTGAAGAGGGGGCCTTGCGGTGACGAAGACATGCGACAGGTGGTCGGTTACGGTGCTGGGTCGACGCAAGTCTAATGCTTTTATCCTACGATGCTCGTCGACAGATTCGGAGCTGCCTCGTGGTCGATGCATGCGGCTGACTGTTTGTCAACGGCCAGCACAGGCCTCTGCGCTTGCTTGCGGTGAGGGTTTCTTGGTGATTGTTGATGGTGGAGTCGGATTCGCCCTCGAGGAGGCGTGATGACGATGACGCCGGATTGCAGCCCCGACGGTGCTTTCCTCCTTGGCAGTGTGTGTGCGTTCTTGTGTGGTTTGCCAGGTCTCCCTGTGTGCCTTGTTATTGCGGGCATGGTGCAACGGTTTTCGCTCGATTTTCTGATAATCAACCGAGAAACTTTTTTCGACCTTTTAAATGAATCGGTCCCTATGAGACCGTGTTTAGAAAAAATGAAGATTATGAATATGATTGCGAGCTTAAGGCATCTCTAACACTGATACCTAAAACGGATATCATAAATACTTGCGGATCGGTCCGCGAACAATGATACGAAAGGTAGCCATCCAACCATATTTATTAAATCCAGACATTAAGATAAGTCAGATTGATTTTGTAGAAGGATAGAGGGATTTGGCGGAGTCGATGGATGTTGTATTGAGCCTCTCGGGCGAGTATATATAGGAGTACAATACTTGAGAGGCAAGAAGCCTCTTCTAAAGATAAGGTAGGAGATGAATTACAAATCATACACAAATCTCGTCATATCTCTAACTGCCTAATATAACTCTAACACTCCCCCGCAGTCGTAGCGGTAGCGTCGTGAACAACTGGAACGTCGCGGACGGTCAGACTGGAGATAAACCGAAGTGGACTCCAGAAGGCTGACACTCCCCCGCAGTCCAAGCAGGAGTGTCGAGGACGGTGTCGCGGCGCGAAGCTTGGACTGTAGAGGAAGCCGATGAGTGCTCAGGCGAGGTGGTAGACCTTGTGTCGTTGTCGAAGTAGCCGAGAGCGGAGGGTGGTGAAGCCGTAGTCGAGGTAGCCGTGCGAGAAATGCCGTGGTCGATGTCGAGTCGGGGTAGCCAGTGTCGAGGTAGTCGCTGAGGAGCCGCTGATGCAAGGAAGTCAGAAGCGCAATGCGGCTCGAGAAGAGCGGCACTAGCGGGCGGTCGTCAATAGTAGCATGGGACGTCGCGATGAAGATGGTGATGACGTCCGGAAGGAGACGGTGTTGACGAAGCGTCGCGCCGGGTTTGCCAATCCCGGGGACACGTCCTAGACGAAGGAACGCGTCGGTGTTGCCAGCACCAGACATGCGTAGACAGACGAAGACGACGTCGACGAAGCGCCGCACTAGGCTTGCCAGGCCCGGGAACACGTCGTAGATGAAGGCGCACATCGGTATTGCCAGTACCGAGCATGCGTAGACGGGGACCAGTAGGAGATGTACGCCGTGTCGGAGGGACCAGCAGAGAAGGGCTCAACGATGGTTGCGGCGCAACTTGGCGGAGGGTAGAAGGTGCCAAGGGTGGAGATGTCGCGGTTGCCGGAGCTAGATGAAGTGGTCGGGGAAGATGGCGGCAACGATGGCGATGAGCTCGTGCTGGACGAAGACGAATAGGTGGACGGCGATGTAGTCGGCGAAACCAAAGGCGACCCATGAGGGGCCACGTCGGTCGCCCGTAGAGGCGGCGCGGCTCGGGTGAGAAGCAGCGGCGCGGGTGCCACGGCGACGACGATGCTCGAAGTAGGCGCTGAAGAACCCAACAACGTGACGAGGATCATGCGCGGACGGTGGCGTTCCCGCGCCAAAAGAGGCGGCGCGTGATGGTGGAGAAGTTAATAGGTTTAGTTGGGTTGCCTTCCCTGTTAACCGCGCCAACCCCCACAAGTCTAGGGGATCAATTGTAGCTTTTTGATAAATAAGGATGTCGATCCCAACGAGGAGCAGAAGGTGTTGATAAGTGACACTGGATAAGGAAAGACTACAAACACTCAAAGGTAAATATTTAGGGGTTTTTGGTTTAAGCAACAGAAAAGTAAAAGACGGGCAAAGTAAACAGGGTAACTGAGGAGTAGCAAGTGGCCCAATCCTTTTACAAGGATAAGCCTAAGAACTGAACTTATAAAGGCTAAAGCGTTCTCGAGAAAACACGGGAGAGATAGTCTAGTCACTTTCACCATACTCTGCCAAGTAATATGTATTGTGTGATAAGTATCGGTGGGTGGATCAATGCTAGTACACCTTCTAGACTAAGATAAGTGTACTCTTATGATTACACACCTTGCAAGCATCCGCAAATACAAGGTAGTAATTAAGGCATAAGCCTAACCACAGCATTACGATCAAGGATCCATAACTCCCTTGTGCGAAAGTCTGCGAACTGGGGTTCAGGTTTCTGTCACTCCGGCAACCCACCATAAGCATCCTTTGTGCACAATGTTTCCCTCTAGGCCCATTAAAGGTGAAGTGTTATGTGTTCGACTCACATAACACCACTAGAGAAATAACAACACAACTTAAGTATCACACAACACATAATACTTCAACATCATATGACTACTAACAACTAGACTGCTCCCATGTTCTCAAGAACTAAAGTAACTACTCACAAGACATAAAAGAGATCATGATTAGAGGTGATAAATAGGTGATGAACAATCTGGACACAATAATATTTCTCCAACAAAACTCAATAGCATTCACCACAAAGTAGTAATCAACACCAACAGAGTAGAGGGATAGATAGTACGGATTACAACACAAGTTGCAATTGTGAGATGAGATTGGATGTAGATGGAGATGGTGCTGATGTTGGGGATGATGTTGATGATGATCTCGATGATGCCCGTGACGATGATGATGATGATGGCGACGATCTCCCCTTCCGGGAGGTGATCTCCCCGGCGGAATCTCTCCGCCGGAGATTGGTTTTCTCCTCTGTAGGTTTCCGCACCGTGGCGGCGGCGTCTCGCGAAAGCAGCTCCTGTTTAGGGGTTTCTACCCCCAAGGGGTTATATAGGCGAAAGGGGGCACCGAGAGGGGCCACCAGGCACCCAGGAGGATGCCTGGCGCGGCCAGGAAGGGGGGCCGCGCCAGGCACCCTTCTGGCTGCCTGGTGGGTACCCTCACCTTCTCCTTCGGTGACTCCCAGTCATTTGGCATAAAAATGCTCCCCGTAAAATTTCATCGTATTTGGACTTGATCTGCTTCAGCAACTTGGTTTCCACTTCTTCACCGCTGAATCCTGGTTCTGCTGTTTCGGCACCGGAAAGTTGTAAACTGTGTAAAATAAGCCAAAACAACATAAGAACAACACTTTAAAGTGGAAAATATCAATGAATAAGGTGAAATCACAATATAAAATAGTGATTATTTTTGGACGTATCAACTCCCCCAAGCTTAGACCTCGCTTGTCCTCAAGCGATTACTGAGCTCGGTAAACCTGTCCACAAGTTTAGAGAGTGAAGTGTCCATAAAAAGAATACGAACAAGAAGCATCAAGATTCCTCACCAAACTTAAGCATCCTCAACAGCAACCTCAACTCATAAGGTCCTTATAAGAAGTAGTAACAATTATAACAAAGTAGGACCTAGAAAACTCATCAAATCATGACAAACATAGCCTTGGTCAAGGAACAACTAATAGCTTTTACTTTTGCTCTTTCTCTTTTGATTAAACAATTGAAACTTTTGAAAGAACATGCTATTAGTCAAGAAGTGCACATGCCAACACAAAGGAAGATGTCTACTAAGCATAAGCTTTTGCAAACAACTTACTTATCAAAAGATAATGTCAACGAAGATGTGACATGCTAGATCTCAATGCAACTTTATATGCAAGCATCTTTATTAACACCAAGTATCTGCTCTCTCTCTTTAGAAAGGAAGGAAGAAGGAAGGACTGACTCAGCACAAAATAAAGATAAACCCCGTGCAAAAGGGTAAGCAGGGAAAACTCATGTGCCATCTCTAGATCAAACAGAATAAAAACAAGCTTTTGGGAGGTGCATGATCCGTCAACGAATGCTGATAGATAACTCACTCACTTCATGATTTGGACAAGTTTCGAGGAACGGCTCCCATGTGGGGACGATCACATCCCCTTGGATTCCTTTGTTTATCACTCGAAAAAGGGCGAAGGAACTTGTGTGTTTAGTATTTATCTTTTACGAGCTGGGCACTCATGCCAGTCCCTTCTCGTATTAGGGGTTTGCAAATTAGACATGCAATCCCAAGATAAAACTTGTCCAAATTAAGAAGATCATGGGTTACCCACCACTTCCTCATGAGCTGAATCAGTGGCACAAAACAGAAGATTTTGAACATCTAAAGATAGCACATAAATTATATACTTTAGGAGTGGTAGTGGAATACCACAAGTAGGTAGGTATGGTGGACTCAAGTGGAAGATGTTGGTTTCAGGGTATGGAAGTACAAGCAGAATTCCGCTTGGTACAGAGTTTTGGCTAGCAAGGCTTTGAGAGAGCAGACAAATGATGACAACTTAGATACAAGCAGTACAAAGCATAAACATTAAGACTAACATGAAACATCAAGTTGTCTTCCTTGTCAACATAACACTTCAAGCATAATAACACAAAGGTTTTGGCTATGTCGCTACTTTGAGAAAAACATGCTTGTTGTTATGACCAAAGCTATACTTGCCAAGATTAAATAAAGTTTTCGAAGCCATACCTGATATAAGGTCAAAACTCCCCATAAGAATCATCTCATGATGTCGATTGCGTGAAGAGAATACCAAGTGTAGCGAAGAAACCAATAAACTTCTCATTAATATTCCTTCATAGACGACTCCGAACTCACTGATACAAAGCTCTCCACAAAAGGAGTGATAGACCTCAAAGCAACACCTATTTCATAAAGTGACCTCCCTAAACATGATAAGACTCTACTTGACTCCTAAAGACAAAGACAAAAGATAAAAGATACCAGGCACTCCCCCAAGCTTGGAACAAGCCAAGGGGATGCCATTACCCGAGGAGTTTTACTCCTCCAATTCCTGCTCCTGGTTGTTGGGGATGAACATGCTTTCCCTGGCGAAGTGCTTCCACGGTAAAGGTTCTCCAGCCTCGAAGGTCATCTCGGTCTCCGGGATCCTGCACTCAGTAGCCAAACCCATACGTGAGAACTTGAGTTCATACTCACAGTTCTGGTTCTGAAGATCATAGATTTGTGCTTGTAGTGCGTAGAGCTTGTCTTCTAATGTAGACAAACTCGACAGCATCCCCTTTGTCTCCTTCTTGTGGAAAGTCTTCAACTCGTTCATCATGTCGAAGTTGTCTTCAACACTACGCTCCACCATCTTCTTGTACTTGAAAAACTCTTGTTCCATCTCCTTCAGCCGATCTTCGGTGCTCCCCCCTTTGACTGGCCCCTTCAGATCTTCCTTGCGGAGGACACCGTCCTCAACATGAAGGACCTGAGGATGCTTCCTCACCTCTGCGAGGTAAGGGTTGATGACGTTGACGACGAACTTGTCCTTGGGGGAACTTGGAGAAGCCATGGCACCTAAATCTGCTAAAAGTTTTCCTGGCAGAAACAACCGAAAGAGAAAACACACGAAATCGCGAGGTAGGGTGCCGGGACGATCCGGACAAATATATAGCAAAAATTTCTGCAACAGAAGGAAGGTTCCGAGTCTAGGTGGAGTCGGAGGCGGTGTCCAGGGGAGTCAGGAGGGTGCCCGGCGCGGCCTGAAGGGGGGCCGCGCCAGGGGGCCTCCTGGCCTCCCTGGAGCTCCGCTCTGGCTCCAATAAGGCTTGGAATTTCCCTAATTTTGCAAAAACTTTGAAAAATAAACTTTTATTGACGTTCGCGGTGTTTTCTTACCATAATTCATACCTTTCCCGATTCTGCTCCTGCCGGAATCTGAAACTGGGCTGCAACATGTTCTTCATGAGTACTTGTGTATATCATGCTTGCATCCACATTGATTGGATCACCTACCATATAATGGTTGAGTCTTTGTCCATTCACAACTTGAGGCTTGGTGCCTTCGAAATTATTGATCTTGATAGCACCGGACCGATATACTTCTTCAATATGAAAAGGTCCTTCCCATCTGGAAAACAGTTTACCTGGAGAAACCCTGAAACGAGATCTAAACAACAAAACTTTATCACCAACATTAAATTCACGTTTCAGAATTCTTTTATCGTGCCACTTCTTTACCTTTTCCTTGAACATTTTAGCGCTCTCGTAAGCTTCACTTCTCCACTCATCTAGAGAAGTCAAGTTCATGAGCCGCTTTTCACCAGCTAATTTTGGGTCAGCATTCAGCTCTCTAACAGCCCAGAAAGCTTTGTGCTCTAACTCTAATGGTAAATGGAAAGCCTTGCCATAGACCATCTTATAAGGAGACATGCCCATGGGGTTTTTGTAAGCAGTTCTATACGCCCACAAAGCATCTCCTAACTTTTTTGACCAGTCCTTTCTAGAACTGTTTACTGTTTTCTGTAAGATCAACTTGATCTCCCTATTGGTGAGCTCAACTTGCCCACTAGTTTGAGGGTGGTACGGTGATGCAATCCTATGATTGACATCGTACTTGGCTAGAGCTTTCCTAAAAGCTCCATGTGTGTTGTGACCCTCCATCTGTCATGAGGTACCTTGGTACTCCAAACCTAGGAAAATTTACATCCTTGAGCATTTTCAAAGATGTCTTGTGATCAGCATTCTCAGTGGGGATTGCTTCAACCCACTTGGTTACATAATCAACAGCAACTAAGATGTGTGTGTACTTGTGTGAAGGAGGAAAAGGACCCATAAAATCAAAACCCCAGCAATCGAAAGGTTCGATCACCAGTGAGTAATTCATAGGCATCTCATTTCTCCTGCTAATGTTTCCAACTCTCTGACACTTATCACAAGATAGAACGTACCTTCGGGCGTCCTTAAAAAGAGTAGGCCAATAAAAACCTGATTGTAAAACTTTATGTGCGGTCCTTTCACCAGCATGATGTCCTCCATAGGGACTGTCGTGACATTGTCGAAGAATGTCTTGTTGCTCGTGTTCCGGTATACACCTTCTTACGATCCTGTCCGCACCTTCTTTATAAAGATGTGGATCATCCCAAAAGTAGTGCCTCAAATCCGTGAAGAATTTCTTCCTCTGCTGAAATGTAAAACCTGGAGGCAAAAACTTTGCAACGATAAAATTACCATAATCTGCAAACCAAGGATCGGAATGAGATTGTACTTTGACAACAGCAAGTTGTTCATCTGGAAAACTGTCGTTGACCGGAATAGGATCGTGCGGGATGTCTTCCATCCTTAAAAGATTATCCGCCACCGGGTTGTCTTCTCCTTTTCTATCGACAATCTGCAAATCAAATTCTTGAAGAAGGAGTACCCACCTAATGAGTCTTGGTTTGGCATCCTTTTTCTGCATAAGATACTTAATGGCAGCATGATCAGTATGAATAATAACTTTAGAATCAACAATATAATGCCTAAACTTATCACAAGCAAACACCACTGCCAAGAATTCCTTCTCGGTAGTAGCATAGTTCTTTTGAGCACTATCAAGTGTTTTGCTGGCATAGTGGATGACATTCAGCTTCTTGTCAACCCTTTGTCCTAAAACAGCTCCAACAGCAAAATCACTAGCATCACACATAATTTCAAAGGGAAAATTCCAGTCAGGTGGTTGTACTATAGGAGCGGATATCAAGGCTTTCTTAAGAACTTCAAAAGCTTCCTTACAATCTTCGTCAAATACAAAAGGAACATCCTTCTGGAGAAGATTGGTGAGGGGTTTCGAGGTCTTAGAAAAGTCCTTAATAAATCTTCTATAGAAACCAGCATGACCTAGAAAACTATGAATACCTTTGATGTCCCTTGGATAGGGCATCCTTTCAATAGCTTCAATTTTTGCCTTGTCCACTTCAATTCCCCTTGCGGAAATCTTGTGTCCAAGAACTATCCCTTCGTTAACCATGAAATGGCACTTCTCCCAGTTGAGCACCAAATTTGTTTCTTCACATCTCTGCAAAACTTTATTAAGATTGTGGAGACAGTGGTCAAAGGAGCTTCCATAGACGGAAAAGTCGTCCATGAAAACTTCTACAATCTCCTCACAGAAACCATGAAATATTGCAGACATACACCTCTGAAAAGTAGCAGGTGCATTACATAAACCAAAAGGCATACGCCTATAAGCATAAGTACCGTAGGGACACGTGAAAGTGGTCTTCTCTTGATCCGCGGTGTTAACGTGAATCTGGGAGAAGCCAGAATACCCATCAAGATAGCAGAAGTGGGTGTTTTTAGACAACCGCTCGAGCATCTGATCAATAAAGGGCAAAGGATAATGGTCCTTCCGGGTGGCCTTGTTTAACTTCCTGAAATCAATACACATTCTATATCCAATCATGGTCCTCTGAGGTATTAGTTCATTTTTATCATTAGGGACAACAGTCATACCTCCATTTTTTGGAACACAATGAACGGTACTTACCCACTTACTATCAGCTATAGGATGGATGATACCTGCGGCTAGAAGTTTGAGAACCTCTGTCCTAACCACGTCCTTCATCGTTGGGTTCAACCGTCGTTGGTGATCAACAACCGGTTTAGCATCGGGCTCGAGATTGATAGTATGTTGGCAAATGGATGGACTAATACCCTTGAGATCATCAAGAGTATAGCCAATAGCACCTCGGTGTCTGCGAAGTGTTTCCAATAATCGCTCTTCTTCATACCCTGAAAGGTTAGAATTGATAATAACAGGATATACTTTCTTTTCATCTAAATAAGCATACTTGAGCGTATCGGGTAGTGGTTTTAGGTCGAACACCGGGTCTTCTTTTGGTTGCGACAGGATTCCTAAAGGTTCAACCGGTAGGTTGTGCTTCAAGATAGCAGGTTGTCTTAAAAATATGTCTTCTAGTTCATTCCTTTCCTGCATATGTATATCATTCTCGTGGTCCTCCATAAATTGCTGAAAAGTATCGTTAGGAGGAATAGCAATGGAAGCAATTTCTTCAATAATTTTGTCATTACTTGACAAGTCAGTACCACGAGGCTGCTTAGAAAACTTAGAGAAATTGAATTCATACGGCTCACCGTTGAATTCAACAGAAACTTTACCTTTCTTGCAATCTATCATAGCTCCACAAGTGCTGAGGAAGGGCCTACCAAAGATAATAGGGCAAAAACTATCTTGCACTGAACCAAGTACAAGAAAGTCTGTAGGATATTTTACCTTCCCGCAGAGTACTTCAACATCTCTTACAATCCCAATTGGAGAGATTGTTTGTTTATTTGCAAGATGGATGGTGACATCTATGTCCTCGATCTCACACGGCTGAATCTCGTGCATGATCTCTTGATAAAGTGTGAAGGGGATAGCGCTGACGCTGGATCCCAAATCACATAGCCCATAGTAATTATGATCTCCTATCTTGACTGATACAACAGGTGTACCTGAAATTGGGCCTTTGTTCCTGGCTGTGACAATGTTAGTGGCAACATCACAAAAACTAATAGTGGAACCTTCAATATCACTTGTTACCAGATCCTTGACCATTGCAACTTGAGGATGGACCTTGATCGTGTCCTCAGGTTTGTCAGTGGTCCTTCCATTTTTATTTAAAATACCTGTAACAAAAGAGTGCTCCTTTATCCTGGAGGGATAAGGAGGCTGTTCATACACAACTGTAGGTAAAACAGGATCAGTAACATTAATCTCAATGGTTGACTCCTTGAAAGGTTTATGATGTTGACTCTCCTTCGTCCTGGAAGAATCAATATGAGAAGCAAAGTCTTTGCAAAAGTCAACCATTAGCTGGGAATCAAGACCAATTTTAGAGCAAAAGGTATTAAAGTAACCAGTCTTTACATAACTCTCAATGTAGCTATGCTCATAGTTTATAGCGGGTTCAATACCTTTATCAATTTCCCAGTCTTCAGTATTCTTCTGGATCCTTTCTATAAGATCCCATTTTTCTTCCATACTTCTGGTCTGGAATACCCCACTAGAGGAGGCATCCAACATCGCCTTGTCCTGACGAGAAAGCCTGGCATAAAAATTTGTGAGTATAATTTCCTTGGGGAGCTCATGGTTTGGGCATTTGAGCATCAGGGACTTCAGTCTCCCCCAAGCTTGAGCGATGCTCTCTCCGTCGCGAGACCAAAAGTTGTAGATGTAATTCCTGTCTTGGTGAATTTCACGAAGAGGATAAAACTTTGCATAAAAGAGAGACATAAGCTCTGGCCATTCAAGCGAATCAGAGTTATCGAGTAGCTTATACCAATCTGAAGCTTTATCTTTGAGCGATATGGAGAATAGTTTCTTCATGACGAACTCCATCGTCACACCTGCAAGCTTAAATAAAGAACATAATTGTGATAGATATAGCAGGTGTTCTCCCGGATGTCCTTCTCCTGTATAACGATTAGCCAAGATATAATCAACAATAGTAGATGGTATTTTATAAGGCACAATTTCAGTAGGGGTAGGAGTGACCACCACAGTCGTGGGGCGGCTCCTTACCAGCAACGAACCAACAGCAGAAGAGTCCATAAGGACTGAAAGTAACAACAGAAAATAAAAGTTTCCTTACCGGCTTCACTTACCAATAGCGCTACACTCCCCGGCAACGTCGCCAGAAAAGCTCGTTGATGGAGGAGAAGTTAATAGGTTTAGTTGGGTTGCCTTCCCTGTTAACCGCGCCAACCCTCACAAGTCTAGGGGATCAATTGTAGCTTTTCGATAAATAAGGATGTCGATCCCAACGAGGAGCAGAAGGTGTTGATAAGTGACACTGGATAAGGAAAGACTGCAAACACTCAAAGGTAAATATTTAGGGGTTTTTGGTTTAAGCAACAAAAAAGTAAAAGACGGGCAAAGTAAACAGGGTAACTGAGGAGTAGCAAGTGGCCCAATCCTTTTACAAGGATATGCCTAAGAACTGAACTTATAAAGGCTAAAGCGTTCTCGAGAAAACACGGGAGAGATAGTCTAGTCACTTTCACCATACTCTGCCAAGTAATATGTATTGTGTGATAAGTATCGGTGGGTGGATCAATGCTAGTACACCTTCTAGACTAAGATAAGTGTACTCTTATGATTACACACCTTTCAAGCATCCACAAATACAAGGTAGTAATTAAGGCATAAGCCTAACCACAGCATTACGATCAAGGATCCATAACTCCCTTGTGCGAAAGTCTGCGAACTGGGGTTCAGGTTTCTGTCACTCCGGCAACCCACCATAAGCATCCTTTGTGCACAATGTTTCCCTCTAGGCCCATTAAAGGTGAAGTGTTATGTGTTCGACTCACATAACACCACTACAGAAATAATAACACAACTTAAGTATCACACAACACATAATACTTCAACATCATATGACTTCTAACAACTAGACTGCTCCCATGTTCTCAAGAACTAAAGTAACTACTCACAAGACATAAAAGAGATCATGATTAGAGGTGATAAATAGGTGATGAACAATCTGCACACAATAATATTTCTCCAACAAAACTCAATAGCATTCACCACAAAGTAGTAATCAACACCAATAGAGTAGAGGGGATAGATAGTACGGATTACAACACAAGTTGCAATTGTGAGATGAGATTGGATGTAGATGGAGATGGTGCTGATGTTGGGGATGATGTTGATGATGATCTCGATGATGCCCATGACGATGATGATGATGATGATGATGATGATGGCGACGATCTCCCCTTCTGGGAGGTGATCTCCCCGGCGGAATCTCTCCACCGGAGATTGGTTTTCTCCTCTGTAGGTTTCCGCACCGTGGCGGCGGCGTCTCGCGAAAGCAGCTCCTGTTTAGGGGTTTCTACCCCCAAGGGGTTATATAGGCGAAAGGGGGCACCGAGAGGGGCCACCAGGCACCCAGGAGGGTGCCTGGCGCGGCCAGGAAGGGGGGCCGCGCCAGGCACCCTTCTGGCTGCCTGGTGGGTCCCCTCACCTTCCCCTTCGGTGACTCCCAGTCATTTGGCATAAAAATGCTCCCCGTAAAATTTCATCGTATTTGGACTTGATCTGCTTTAGCAACTTGGTTTCCACTTCTTCACCGCTGAATCCTGGTTCTGCTGTTTCGGCACCGGAAAGTTGTAAACTGTGTAAAATAAGCCAAAACAACATAAGAACAACACTTTGAAGTGGAAAATATCAATGAATAAGGTGAAATCACAATATAAAATAGTGATTATTTTTGGACGTATCAACTCCCCCAAGCTTAGACCTCGCTTGTCCTCAAGCGATTACTGAGCTCGGTAAACCTGTCCACAAGTTTAGAGAGTGAAGTGTCCATATAAAATAGTGATGCTTTTTGGACGTATCAGCGAGGCGCATACCACATAGATATCGACGCGCAGGGACGGCGGAGTGGACCGCGCGCCGCGGCGGCGCGTGTTGTCGGGGGCGACGGCGGGGAAGACCTCGGAGCGGCGCCGTTGACCGCGTGTCGTGGCACTACGACCCAAAGGGGCGACGCAACGGCGACGAGCGTGTCGGGCAGCCGTGGGAACAGCCTCAGGACGGCGACGTGGTCTGCATGCCACGACATTGCGGCCCGTGGGGGCGACGCAGCGGCAGCGCGCAAGTCGGGGGAGCCGTCGGGAGAACCACGGGGCGGCGACACCGCGGCCCGAAGGGGCGACGCGGTGGCAGCTGATGCTCGATCGGTGATAGGTGCTCGTACTCAGATACATTCTTCACGGAATCCTGCGGGGCGCATGCGGACGACTGCGCGGGTCGTCGACGCGGCGCGGATGGGGCGATCGGGCGGGCAGACGGGTGATCAACCCGCTCGTCCGCGAGGTGGAGGGCGCTGCTCGACGTGATGATGTCGATGGGGGGTCGAGCAGAACCGGCTGGCGCAGGCTCGACGCGGGCGAGTCGGTGCGAGTCAGCCGGCGGGTCCAGCCGACGCGACTCCAGCCGGCGTGGGGGCGAGTTGACGCGAGTCCGGCCGGCGCGGGGCCAGCCGGCGTGGTGCGGGGACGATGATGGCGGGGGAGGACTCCCGATCTGAAGCGAAGGCGGCGACGTTCGGCGAGGGCGACGGGCGGGCTGACGCGCGAAAGGCGACCATTACGGGTCGCCACGTCGCGCGAAGCTGGCGAGGCGGCGCACGAAGCCGCCGTGTCGGTGAAGAAGCCGGTAATCGCGCCGTTGTCGGAAAAGAGGCGCGGAGGATCGACGGCGACGGTGGGCGACTCAATCCGATCTAAGATCGGTAAGCCAAAAAGAAAACCGATCAAGTGATCGGAAAAAAGACTGCAGGTAATGTCTACGCACGCTTCTATTCTTGTAGACTATGTTGGGCCTCTAAGCGCAGAGGTTTGTAGGACTGCAACAATTTCCCTCAAGTGGATGACCTAAGGTTTATCGAACTCAGGGAAGTAGAGGTTGAAGATGGTCTCTCTCAAGCAACCCAGCAATTAAGATACAAGAAGTCTCTTGTGTCCCCAACACACCTAATAAAACTAGGAGTTGTATAGGTGCACTAGTTCGGCGAAGAGATGGTAAAATATGGGTGATAGGTGTAGCAAAGCAAGGTAATATAAATCTGTAATAAAAAGTGAAGCAAGCAAACAAGTAGTAAACGTGAGCGCAAACGGTATTGCAATGGTGGAAACAAGGCCTAGGCTTCATACTTTCACTAGTGGCAACTCCCAACAACATTAACATAGTCTAATCACATGATATTCCTCATAAAACATGCAATGGAGACGTACTCGGAGGTCAATCCTTTATGGTCAAGAGAGGACGAGAATTGTGTAGGGCTACAAAAGCACACCTCAAAGTTCGTAGTTCTCATCTATGGATTTCCCAATTTCACCGCGGCCATCCAACGAGAGTACCACAATCACCACAACATATCTAAAGGATAGTCAAAGACAAGCACCAAGAGACTCTCAATCTTCAATCCACACACAAAAGAGGAAGTCACTCATGAAAATATTCTTCTAACCCATGTCCAATAAACCGCTGTCACGATGGTCTCGGGGATTATACTAGATAAGATCAAGTGAGTACATCAATCCAATACATAGAAGAAGGGGAAACATCATGGGATCACCCTAGATTAACATAGCCAATGATCACAACAAAGATCACATCATGGGAGAGAGAGAAAACCACATAGCTACTGGTAGAAACCTCAGCCCCGAGGAGGAACTACTCCCGCATCATGGATGGAGGAAGCAACATCGATGGAGATGAATCCGGGGGCACTTCCCCGTCCCGGTAGGGTGCCCGCACAGAAATTCTGGTCCCCCAAGCTTGTTGGCGATGGCGGCGGAGATCGGAATTGCTTCTGGAGAAAAGGGGTATGGAATCAGGGTTTTCGCGACGGGAGAATAAATAGGAGCCAAAGGGGGCACCAGGGGGCCACCAGTCGCCTAGGCGGCCTCCCGGCGTGGCCAAGCTCTGGGCCGCGCCCACTGGCCGCCTAGGCACCAGGTGGGGCCCCTCTGGCCTTTCTTTGGTGAATCCGGAAGCTTTCGGAACGCTGATTTTTTTATCTGATTTTTTCCGATTTTTTGGAGCACTTTTAATATGGGGGAAACCTGAAATAGAAAAATAGCAGAAAACAGGAACTGGCACTGGGGTGCACTGAGTTAATAGGTTAGTCCAAATATGATCAAAAGTGTATGAAAGTTCATCAATATCATAGCAATATCACACAAAAGAGGCATGGAGCAAGCAGAAATTATAGATACGTTTTGGACGTATCAACATCCCCAAGCTTAATTCCTGCTCGTCCTCGAGTAGGTAAATGATAACAAGCATAATTTCTGTGGTGACATGCTAACAACCTTATAAGAACTTTGTAAGTAAAGCAATCAAAGCATGCAATTCAATTCGAGTCATAACAGGCAAGAGTCTATATCTAGTATTGAAACAAGCAACATAAGAACATAAAGGTGCAAGAGTTCTCGCTGTCCGTGACTCGAATGTCTCCAAATGGTGTTTGCGTGCAAGAATGGGGATAGGGATATACGAGAAAAAGTATTTTTATTGTTGAGAACTTAATCTACTAAAGTTTCACACTTAGTCTTCTTTGGAATCTTATCTTGACTCATCCCCAGACCACTAGCCAGGTACAAATCAAAATGATCCACTCCTTTTCGACATTTTGAGCACTCATGCAATGGATGAGCGTAAGCAAGAAAGTTGAAACTTAGGATGGCAAAGAGAGAATATGGTGGAGGAGGAAGACAAAAAGGTGTGAAAGGCTTACATCAATGAGGATAATCATAGACGAGAGAAATCCAAATGATATATATGATGTGTGGAGTAGGGATTGCCATGCAACGGATGCACATGTGAGCTAAGATAAGCTCTCCAATGGAACTAGTGTGGTGCATCCAACTTGCTTGCTCAAGAAGACCTAGAGCTCATTTGAGGAGGCTCATCATTGGAATATACAAGCCAAGTTCTATAGTGTGAAGGTCCCCACATAGCTATATGCATGAATGATAATCTCTATCAAGTACAAGATATAAGAAGGAGTACGAGTGTGGATCTCTTAGAAGGAATAGTAGTGTGCCCCCTTCTCCCTTTTTATTTTTATTTTTTATTTTTTCTATTTTTTTGTATTTTTATATTTTGGTGGCCTTATTGGCTCTTTCTATTTCTCTCTCATTTGTCCTCTTTGGGATCTTTTAATTTGTCCTCTTTGGGATCTTTTGATTTTGTCCACTTTGGGATCTTTTCCTCACTTTAGGGGCAACACTCTATGACGGGGATCAACCCCGGAAAATCCCATGGTCAGGGACCCTGGGTTAGTCATGAGATGCACAGGTTGGACGATAGCTCGTCGGCAAAAAGGAAGGCTCGCTCCTGCTAGATATTATTGATGGGGGAGATGCGATTATAGTGGAGGCCAAGGCTGGAGCGCTCAAGGCTAGGGTTACAGGTGATATTAGATGTCTTGCCGTCGCCCCTCCTAGCCTTTATATACCGGGCTAGGTCTCGGGGAGTTTATTTACATGTACAGGTAAGCTTTCCTAACCCTAGCTTGCTCCGTACGGCAGGTCTTCGCACCTTCCTTCTGAGTCGTGGACTCCTACGTCGGTGCCAACTAGCGGGCCGAGGTTGTATCTTCATGGGCCTTCTGCCTTCATGGACACCAGGTAGGCTTATCCGTAGGAGTCGTGGGGTCACCCCCTCGTCAGTAGCCCCCGAGTGCCTAGGGGACTCGAAGAGTCGCGCAGGGACTCGAGTACATTCATTTGTCGGTTATTGGTATGCGCGGTTCATCCGCGGGTCGCTGGCAGTCTGGTGGCCATGAAAAAACCTGTTTCGAGGGATGCTAAGCTGAAAGGGCCCAAGGAGTCGACGGGTCGAGCCTTGGTGAATTGCACTAGGGCAAATACCACAGTAGCCCAATCAAACCCACGCCCCTCGACGTGAGCTTGGAACAATGGTGTCGAGCAAAAGTCGGGCCGCTTCAGGTCTTACGGTGTTCATTTGCCGCCAGTAATGTGTACAGCCTAAGGCGCGTCCGCACGGCTTTTTCTATCATGCGCAGCGCATGGAAAAGGTTGGGAGTGAAATCGCTCTTCGGCAAGTCCCAGCCCGTCCGTACTTCGCAGCGGGGTCTTACCTACACGCTAATCTTGCGTGGCATCTGGGCACAGTGTATCGTGTTCCAGGAATGTGTGTTTTTGAGGCGCAGAGCCTTATAGCATTGCACCCGCTTGGAACAAAACATCAAGCGAGCTGTTCACTCATTCACCCGAGGAGCTTGTTTCGAGTGCTCAGTCGGGGTTTTTTTCGCGAGTAATCACTCGAATGCCGTTTCGGCTCTTGAGGTGAGGGAGCACCTGAGACTCTTAGCGCCGTATGATCTTGGCGAATGCATGTTTTGTCTTACGTCGGGTTGAGGGAGCACCCGAGACTCTCATAAGTGCGAGTGGTCACTCGAGCACATGGCTGACCTTTAGGTGAGGGAGCACCCGGGACTCTTATGATGTACACTCCCGATGGGAGTAATATGTTTTTCTTCATCGGGAAAAAGATCTGAAAGATAGAATCTCAAGGCCTTGATGGCATACTCAGTACGCCTTGCTGTGATATGACGTTGGTGTGGTCTTCTGCAATTTTTTGACCGCTGCGGTCTGTCGTGGGAAATGACTTGGCGCTGTCCCGCCGAAATTTTCGCGTCGCGCGATCATGGTCCTCTTTTTGCGTGCGTAGTGGGCGGTGTTGTTATTGCGCCATTGGATTTTCCATACTTTTCGCCTCTGTATGGGGTCGTGCCACGTTTTACTAGGAAAAAAATTGCATGGTGGCCCTTCTTGCTAGGCTCTTTGAGTTAAATACCATGTGGATGGGTAAATTGTATGTTTTACCCGGCCATTGCCTTTTTCCTCTTTCTCTGCTTCCTTCGTGTTCCTGAGCCTTCGTATTTTCTCTTCTGCGTGTTGTTGTGAGATCTATGTCCAAGCGCCCCCGTGCTGCTGTCGAGTCGGCCAAGACGTCCCGCAAGTGGGAGCGGTCCACGTTCGGGGTTGGAGATCTGGATGCGCTGGTTGCTGATGACATGGTGGTGGCGGGCGATGTCCGTCTTCCTGGTGATGAGTCGATTCCAGCGCCGGCGGTGGACGAGCGGGTATGCTTCCAGGCTTTCTTCCACCGTGGGTTTTCTCTTCCGCTGCATCCTTTCGTTCAGGGCTTGCTGTATTCCTATCGGCTCCAGTTGCATGACCTGACTCCCAATGGGATTTTGCACATAGCGTGTTTCATCACTCTTTGCGAGGCCTTCTTGGGGATTTACCCCCATTGGAGACTTTGGAGGCGCCTTTTTAATGTAAAAAGGACGAACTCTGAGTACGCCGTGGGTCGAGTGGGTATCTCCATTGGGGATAAACATTCATATTTTGACTTGGAGAAGATCGATACCATTAGTGGCTCGCGAAGAGGCTGGTTTATCTGAAGAATCGCTTCGTTGTTGGTCAGCAATTTGGTCTTGCTTCTTTCAATCCGGGCACGCGGGTGGTCAGGCAACCTTCATGGTCTCATTCTTTGACCGAGGTGGAGTCGTCCGAGCTGACTCCGTTTTTGGAGAGGATTTCTGTGTTGAATGATAACTTGACTGGTGGTCAGCTTATCTCTGTTTTTATGGGGACGCAAGTTCAACCGTTGCAGCATCGAGCTCGCCCTATGTGGCAGTACGAGGGACTCGGTGACTCGACGAGATGCTCGCCTGAAGAGCTAGAACATGATGCCTTGCTGGCTCGTATCCAGCATGTGACCAAGTGCTCGAGTGTTGCCGAGATGCGCCTTGTCCTTCCATATGCTTCTGATCATTCTCCGCCACCGGTTGGTGCCCGTGTTCATTCATTTGTTTGGACGAGTACCTAGTTTTGTTTTGTTGTTGACATTGCTTGCCTTTGCAGGGCCATGCTCTGGTGCCGTGTAATCCTCCGCAGCCGGAAGACGCCGATATTCGTGAGGAGCCTGATGCTTCCGCGGCTGATAATGCTGCGCCGGCTGTTGATGCTGAGATTGTGCTAGTGGAGGCTGGAGATAGTGAGGACTTGAGTCCCTTTCTTGCGAAACGGTCGCGCCCCTTGGATGCTGAAGATCATGCTGCGTTAGGTGATGATGTCCTGCCTGCTTCTCCTTTTGCTGGTCCTTCCCCTTTGGCTGCTGCTCCGGCCCCTCCTCCCAAGAGGGTCAGGCTTGGGAGGCTGGGGCGTCCTCGTGCTGCGCGTGTCGGGTAAGAGTCTGCTGGATTTGTGCCCGTTCCTTTTTTCCTTGTTCTTGCGTCTAACAATGCTTATTTTGTAGTGCTGCGCCTGCTCCGGCTGCTTCGTGCACCAGCGCAGCTGCTACTGATCTGAAGTCGACGAGTTCTGGGGAGGCAGCCAAACATCTCGAGGGCTTCTCGGTTGCCGCTGGTCAATCTGGGCCGACGACGACTCCTGCCGTTTCGGCTGCGGGTGTAGTTCCTGGTGCGCCTTCTTCTGAGGCGCCTGGTGCTGTTGCTCCTGAGCCCAAGCCGATTGAACTTGGGACTCCGTACTTTGGCCGTCTTGATCTGGCGATTGAAGACAAGGCCCGTGTTTTCGACCATGTCTCCAAGCTGGTAAGATGATTCGTCTCTGTGTTACTTTATCATCGGGGGCACGTCAGTGCTCCCGATGGGAGTAGCCCCCGAGGCTAGAAATAACTGTTTGCAGTTGCTTGTAGTCTTGTCTTTCCCTGACACTTGATTGCCTGGTATTTGTAGCCTATTTTCCAACACTGTGAGCGTTTGATGATTGATGTTGAGCGTTGGCAACGGGCCCATGATTCTGCCCAGGATGCCTTGTCTGCTATGGATGGTGAGTTTTTTGTTTTTGCGTTGCTGAGCTTTGGGTGCTTCGTCTTCTGTTCTGAGTGTTGTCTTGCCTTGTAGATCGTCGCCGGGTAGCCGAGAAGCACGCCGAGAAGGCGGAACAGACGGTTTCCGTTTTCAAGGCTGCCTTGGCTTCCAAGGAGGCGGAGTTGCACGGTCAACATGAGGAGCTGGTTCGCCTTCACCAGGCTGAGGACGCGTGTGCGCGGGTGGAAGCAGTCGAGGGCAAACGTCTTCGCTCTTTGGCGGGCTCGCTTGTGTGTAAGTGTTGGTATTCAATCATTGTTCTTGCTGTTACTACTGTCTTCCCCTGGTGACGTTTCTTTGCTTGGTGCAGCTGCTGTAGGTACGAAGCCGGTGGAAACGGCTGCGTCAGGGTCTGGAACTCTCCAAGGTGCTGTGGATGATGTTGCAGAGGCTGTTTCGGTGGTCGGGGAAGTCTGCGCCCGGGCTTCCAATCTTGTGGGGCTTGCGCACGAACATCTTATGCCGGAGGGTCCAAAGGTGCCTGATGGCCTGGGCGCTCGGGTGGCTGCATTCGGTCCTGATGGGAGACGTATGGTGGAGCTGGTTGCAGAGAGCGTGGTGAGTAGTTCTTCCACGACCCTTGTCGTCCTTATAGGGCATGGGATTTCCTTTGATGATTCCTTGGTTGAGACCATCCCGGACTATTCTGATGAGCAGGACGACCGAGCCGATAAGCTGGCTCGTCTCCTGCAACAGGTTGTGGATGCTCAGGGTCCCCCTGTCGTAGGTGAGGGGGAGGCATAGTAGTGTTGCGTCGCTTTGAAACTGTGTCTGTAATTCGTGAATCCATTGTGATGGTTGATCTTTTTGCTACCTTTATCTGAGTAACTGCTTGGCTGTTCCTCTTGCTGTTTTTTGATTTCTTTGTTTTGTTCATCTTGCGGTAGGCCACTCCGGGCGTTCTTCTTCCGTGGAGTTCGCTGAAGGATGACGCTCGCGAGGGTGCGTACGAGTCCGTTTGCTTGCGGCTGAAGGACGTTGAGCGTGAGATTGTTCGACTGAAGGGATCCGTAGCCGTTCAGCGTACTCGTCGCGAGCGTGCCGAGGCCGTGGTTGAGAGCCTTGCTTCGTGGGTGGTGAAGTTGTCCGACCTCCTGCGGGGTGAGTCTTGCCTCTACTTGGTTGCTTGATTCCGCTTAGTGGGTTTTTCCGTCTCTGTCTTGATCGTAGTTCTTGACTTTTGAAGTGTTGGCAGGGCGAACTCGGGATGAAGAGAGGGCCGTTCATTCGGAGATGTCGCGGCTTGATGATCCTAGTGTGCAAGCGAGGAATCCCTTTTGGGCAGATGGGGCTCGTGCTCGAGCGTTTGCTTTGCTTCGTCTCCGAGTTGAGCGGGTACCGGATGCTCTCAAATACTGCCAGCGGGTATTGGGTAGTATCCATGCTGAATTATATCCGTTGGAGGTGGTTCCTTCGTCCCTTGAGAGGCTCTGTCGCATATTTTCTCAGCCTGCCGAGTTACGTCGAGTGATGGATCATCAGATTCGTGCTGGAGCCCGAGCTGCTTTGGGCTTGGTCCATGGTCATTGGCCAGGGGTGGATTTTTCTCAGGTGGTGGCGGGTCCTCCAGGCGGTAGGGGTCATCCGATGAACGAGCACTATATGGCTGTAGATGAACCTGCGCGCCGGGGTGTGAGGCGAGTTTGTGAAGAGAACGACCGCCATCTGGGTGCACTTATTAAGGCGAAGTTGCACCCTAAAGATTAGGTGCTTCCCTTCGTTGTGTATGCTTCTTCTTGGTGGTGTATATTCCATTTTGTCTTGTTCACGTCGCGGGGGATCGTCTGCGTTGTAATTGCAGGGGACGTTTGCCGCGGCTTGCCCTTGAGTGTAAAGTTTTTTATGTGTCGCGGTTGCGAAGGACGCCTCGGGGGGTGGCAGTTTCAGCGAACCCTCGAGTGCCAAGTTTTGATGTGCCGCGGTTGCGGAGGACGACTCGGGGGGTGGCTGCTTCGGCGAGCCCCCGAGTGCCAAGTTTTGATGTGCCGCGGTTGCGGAGGACGACTCGAGGGGTGGCTGCTTCGGCGAGCCCCCGAGTGCCAAGTTTTGATGTGCCGCGGTTGCGGAGGACGACTCGGGGGGTGGCTGCTTCGGCGAGCCCCCGAGTGCCAAGTTTAATGTGTCGTGGTTGCGGAGGACGACTCGGGGGGTGGCTGCTTCGGCGAGCCCCCGAGTGCCAAGTTTAATGTGCCGCAGTTGGGGAGGACGACTCGGGGGGTGGCTGCTTCGGCGAGCCCCCGAGTGCCAAGTTTAATGTGACGCAGTTGCGGAGGACGTCTCGGGGGGTGGCTGCTTCGGCGAGCCCCCGAGTGCCAAGTTTAATGTGCCGCGGTTGCGGAGAACGTCTCTGGGGGTGGCTGCTTCGGCGAGCCCCCGAGTGCCAAGTTTAATGTGTCACGGTTGCGGAAGACGTCTCGGGGGGTGGCTGCTTTGGCGAGCCCCCGAGTGCCAAGTTTAATGTGCCGCGGTTGCGGAAGACGTCTCGGGGCGTGGATGCTTCGGCGAGCCGCCGAGTGCCAAGTTTAATGTGCCGCGGTTGCGGAGGACGACTCGGGGGGTGGCTGCATCGGCGAGCCCCTGAGTGCCTGGGTTCTTCGGGCGATTTTCCTTTTATTCTACGGGAACTCTTCTTCTGCGAGTCCCGTGGTCCTGCTGTCTTGGAGGGCTATGAAGGCTTTTGCTATCTTGTGGAATTCTTTGTCGCAGCGGTCGGATCTGACGAAACTGAAGCTAATTGTAATGACCCCGTGCGGGCCAGGCATCTTCAGCTTGAGGTAGGCGTAATGGGGTACGGCCATGAAGCGAGCGAAAGCTGGTCGCCCGAGGATTGCGTGGTATTGCGAATTCCAGTCGACCACTTCAAAGTCAAGCGTTTCCTTCCGAGGGGGTAGACTGCTTTTCCTTGTACGATCCCGTGGAAGGTTGTGCCTGAGGACTTGAGTGCGTTGTTTTGGATGAGCATCTCGTCGAGTGTTCGGGTGAAGACGATGTTGATCCCGCTGCCGCCATCCATGAATACTCGCGACATGTCGTAATTTCCGATTCTGGCCTCGAGTACTAGCGCGACATGCCCTGGTTGGGGAACGACTGGCGGATGGTCGTCCCGGGAGAAGGAGATTTCTGTCTCCGACCCGCGCAGGTACTCTGGGACGGCCGGGTGTGCGGAGGTTGCCAGGAAGACCTGTCTGGTGACTTGTTTCTGCTGCCTGTTGGAAGGTCTGCCTTCTTGTATCATGTAGATCCTCCCGTGGGCTTCTGGGTACTGGTTTTATTCTTCTGGTGTCCTTTTCCGTTCCTGGATGGCGGACACCTGTCTTGTTGGCAGAGGGGGGCTGGTGGCGCATCGTGGGCGACGGGCCCAACTGCTATGCTTGCGAGTGATCGTGCTGTTGCGGCCGCGAAGCGGCTTTTCTCCTCGGCCAACTCGTTGAAGCTTCTGCAATTACTGAGGGTGTGGGATGATCTGAGCTCTCCTCGCTCGTTTCTGAATCCGTGTATAGAGCACGGTCCGTCGAGTTGTTCTTTGGCGGAGCGGAATGCGCGAGTGCCGTCGCGTGGCTGCCTTGTCCTCCATTCTCGTCTCTGAGCCTGGGGCTCGTCTTCTGGGTTGTCTCGTTGCTGTGGTATGTTGTCCTCACGGTGCCTGCCATTCCGATCGTCCGAGAAACCGGCGGCGACCATGTCAGGTCCTCTATCGTTGAAGAAGTTCCGTCTGGGTCGCTTCCTTCTTTTGTCGTCTCCTCTATCTCCGTTGTAGTCGTAGTCGTACTCTGATCGTGCAGTGTGGGTTTCTGTTTCATTACGAACGGAATCTTCTCCGTCCGCCCAGCTGTTGGCTAGTTCTAACAGCCGTGCGAGTGTTCGGACTTTCATCTGTCTGAGCTGCTCCTTGAATTCAACGCGCTGAAGACCTCGCCTGAATGCGTCGATCGCACTTTCATCCGAGATGTCTTCCGCTGAATTCTTGAGTATCGTCCATCGCTGGATGTATGCCCGCAGGGCCTCCCTCGTTCCTTGTTTGCATGCCCGCAGCTCCTCGAGTGAGGTTGGTCGCTTGTATGTGGATTTGAAGTTTTCTATGAAGGCTCCTCGGAACTGGCTCCAGGAGCTGATGGATCCGCGCCGAAGATTTTTCAGCCAATGTCGAGCGGAGCTCTCGAGCATGAGCTGCACGTACTGCATTGCCGTGACGTTGGTTCCTCTTTGAAACTTGACTGCTGTTAGGTAGTCGTCGAGCCATGCCTCTGGCTCCTCGAGTCCGTTCTACTTTAGTGTCATGGAGTTCAGTTTGAACCCGTTTTGCATACGCGTCTCACGTATGGCACGTGTGAAGCAGAGTGCTCCACATGGCTCGATTTCCTCGTCGGAAGCCTCTTCATCTGAGTACTCCTCGCGTGCTGCACGTCTTCGCCTGCTGCGGTTGACTCTGTTCTGTGTGATGTCGTCTCGCGCATCTCGCCGAGTGCTGCGGCGCCTATTGTTGTCGTCGCTGTCGTGTTTCTTGTACTTGTCGGGGCGCCTGCGCCTGTCGTCATTACTGTCGTCGCCGCCGTCGTCGTCTGGTGAACTGGGGTCCCTGTCCGGTGTCCGCTCGCGAGTCTGCCGTTTTGCGCTGGATTTCTTAGGTACTGAGGCATCGATAGCGTCCTTCATTATCTGCAAAGCTATGAAAGTGTAGCGATCCGTCTTGCCCTTTCTGCTTTTTTGGGCACGGGACAGGTAGTCCTGGGCGCTTATGAGTGCTTCAGCAGGAGTGAGGGGATCTTCTTCATCGTCGTCCTCCTCTGATCTGAAGTCATCTTCCGGTTTCCGCACTACTCTCACCCTTTCTGTCTTCCGCGGGTTGTTGAGTTTTGATCTGTTGCGGGTGGGGGAGTCGTGGCCTGCCGAGTCACTTCTGGGAGATTGTGTGCGACTGCTTTTCCTTTCGGGTTCCGCTTTTGCTTGCTTCTCCATGGCTAGGCGCCACTGTCTCGTCTGCTGGGTTAACTCACCCGCTAACTTGTTGTATGCCCTTAGCTCGTCTCTTGAGGCATCTGATGATAGTAACCTGCCGCGGGCGACTGCTTCCTTGGACAAGTAAATTTTTTCTTTGGGTGGTTCGCCCGCCGCTACAACCGGGGTTTGCTGCCTGCTGCGTGATGGCTGGCTGCCTTGGCCAGGTGCTTGCTGTTTGCTGCTTAGCGGCTGACTACTTTTTTGATTGCTGGGTTCTTGTTCCACCGGGACTTTCTTTGGTATGGTCCCCGGTTCTCCTAGCTGTACGACCATCTGATTGGTGTTGCTGGGACCTGCTGCCCAGTTGGTGGTTGGGGTGTCTTGACGAGTGCCCGGGTCGTCGATTCGCCCGTTGTTACCTGACGCTGATGCGCTAACTTCTGCCATGAACACCTGCGATGGTGTCCTTGCCGTCTCCTTGCTGACACGTGCGATCATGCTTCTCCATGCTGGGGCTTCACTCGAGCGGTCGTGAGTGGCGTGGAGCCGTGAGTTGGGTGGGTAGCTACAACCGCCAGATAGGTTGGCCGTGCGGGCGGCGTCTACTACGGTCATTGCTGCAGGTGTTGCCGTGGGCGCACGGGTGCCGTCGATGAGGCGAAGGGTACTCCAATGGTTGATGTAGATCTGATACGCTCCGAAGATCAGATTGACGGCGGAGTGTAGATTGGTGAAGACTGGCTTGAGGGCCGGGAGGTGGGCCGTGAATCCGAGGGACTCGAACAGGTTGGATCTTGCCGGAGCCGTCGAGTCGATGAGTGCTGCTGATGATGAGGCCGCCGAGATCGCGTTCCCAACCTGCGCGGTTCCCATAGACGGCGCCAATTGATGGGGATCAACCCCGGAAAATCCCATGGTCAGGTACCCTGGGTTAGTCATGAGATGCACAGGTTGGACGATATCTCGTCGGCAAACAGGAAGCCTCGCTCCTGCTCGATATTATTGATGGGGGAGATGAGATTACAGTGGAGGCCAAGGATGGAGCGCTCAAGGCTAGGGTTACAGGTGATATTAGATGTCTTTCTGTCGCCCCTCCTAGCCTTTATATACCGGGCTAGGTCTCGGGGAGTTTATTTACATGTACAGGTAAGCTTTCCTAACCCTAGCTTGCTCCGTACGGCAGGTCTTCGCACCTTCCTTGTGAGTCGTGGACTCCTACGTCGGTGCCAACTAGCGGACTGAGGTTGTATCTTCATGGGCCTTCTGCCTTCATGGAAACCAGGTAGGCTTATCCGTAGGAGTCGTGGGGTCACCCCCTCGTCACTCTATATATTACAAAAAGTATAGTAGATCTTTCACACTTTACAAAGTACTCAAATCATAAAGAAAATGTAACTATCATGATGTATGAAAATGTATGCCTCTGCCAGTGTAGCAGGATATGCAATGATACTAGCGCGTCATGTAGAAATGATTAGGGCAAGGCCCAACTAGCATGCGGCTCATCGATCAAGCAAGTAGCATGTATGACATGAAGATCAAGTCATGAGAAGATGGATGTTGCATGGCAATATATCTTGGAAAGGCTATGGAAATGCCTTGATAGGTAGGTATGGTGGATGTTTTGAGGAAGGATATAAGGAGGCTTATGATGACAGAGTGTATCGTGCCAAGGGTTTGGATGTACCGGCGAAGGTGGACGCTAACTCTCGGAGTGAGAAGAAAGCAATGCACGGCACAGGAAAGGCTAGCAAAATATGGGAAGGTGGAAGTGTCAACTTTCTAATACTCACATTAGTCCGAAGAACTCATGCACTTATTATCGGTAACTATCAATCTAATAAGGAGGTTTCACAAAGAGACAAGTACCCCGAGGAGGAGTGTATGGTGATTTGGTTATCTTTGCGCATCCTCGACTCATGGTACGTGAGTGTACTCTAATATTCGACCCCTCAGAAGAGTAGTGATCCATCTAGTAGCTAGAGTTCTCAACTAATTTGTATGTTTTTGAAAATAAAAACGGATTGCCCAAAATACGACATCTATCACTAATAGGCTAAATCTCTTTACACCAAAAGTCCAAACATTACTCAAAACAATACCTCAAAACTTTTGCAAGTTACTACTACAAAAAGAATAGCAGCCTCAATTACCTACTTCAAGTCAAGACACAAAACTCAGTGCAACAGGCAAACTCTCTAAAAAATATAAACATGAAAATTCAAGAGAGTTCCAGCAACAAACTAAACAAAAGCTCTTTGAAAAGATAAGCATGAAAGCTAAGAGCAAAACATGACAGTAGCTATGAAAAGATAAAGAACACACACAGCAAAGATAAGCAGGAATAAGTCCTATGTTGTGTTCTAAATTTTGGAAATAGAGCGTGTTTCTCTCCCACAAAAAGAAAGCTGAGTTCTAACTTTTTATGAACAACAAGCAAAGCTAAAGAAAATAAAAACAAAACCTAAGAGCGAGACGCTCCAAGAATAGCACATAACGCATGAAGCGATAAAAATATAGTGAAACGAGAGACGAACTGATAATTGTCGATGGAGAAGGGGATGCACGGGGGCATCCCCAAGCTTAGACACTTGAGTCTCCTTGAATATTTATTTGGGATGCTGGGGGCATCCCCAAGCTTGAACGCTTGA
This sequence comes from Bromus sterilis, assembly GCA_950022295.1. NCBI lineage: Eukaryota > Viridiplantae > Streptophyta > Magnoliopsida > Poales > Poaceae > Bromus > Bromus sterilis. The sequence continues at coordinate 397,976,834 of OX465596.1, forward strand.
CACTTCTTAATCTTCTTTCATCATCTTCCCTCGCACACTTGAAAACTCCCTTCATACATAACTCATCATAATCTGATTACCGAGGTTAGTACCCATAATAAAATAATTTTTCTCTACTGGAATTAAAGATAATCTTGAATAGCTACTGTTTCTCAAGATTTCCAAAAAGTTTTTCCAAGTAAAAAGCAAGCTTAAGGTTTGCAAAACGAAGAAAAGACAAAACAGGACAGAATCTGTGAAAAACAGACCAGCAGGTAGAAACGAATTTTTTAGGGATACTTCTGCAACTCAAATAAAAAAACTCAGAACATACGAAAGTTTCTTAATTTTATAGAGCACGCTGTGTAAAAAAATCAGCTCAAAAATATGAACTGAGATTTTTATCTGATTTTTCTAGTCACGAGGACAGAATCTGTTTTCTGGACAGCATGTCACAACTTTCACTTCCCTTGTCGTATGAGGCTATAAATGGCACAGAGCTTGAAAAGTAAAGATACAATGATGTTGCTACAGTAGTAACAATCATCAAGACCACTAAAACCAGAAGAAAAATAAAAAGGAAAGCCTAAATTCGTTGCGGGCTGCCTCCCGAAAGCGCTTCTTTAAAGCTATTAGCTAGGCTTAAGATTTTAACGATGCTCTCGCAGGAATAAGAGTTGAAGAACAAAAGAGAGCATCAAGAAGCAAATACGAAACACATTTAAGTCTAACATGCTTCCTATGCAAAGGGATCTTGTAGATAAATAACTCACTGAAGCATAAAGATATTAGCATAGGAAGGCAAAAATGTGCAACTTCAAAACCTTCAACATAAAGAGAGGGAACTTGATATTATTGAAATATCTATAAGCATATGATCCTTTCTCATAATAAGTTCCAGTGGGATCATGAATAAACTCAACAATATAAGTATCACATAAAGCATTGTTACATGATCCAATGCAAAAAGGTACTCTTACTCTCCACATAAGCATAATCTTTCTCATTGTTAATAGTGGGAGTAGGACTATCATAAACAACTTGAACACTATAGATTAATTGTGTATTAGGAAGATGGTGTTCAGCAAGAGAGTAATCCCCTCCATGATTATGACAAGTTTCATAAGGATAATTTCTCCTTATGTCATAGGTACCTTTACAATCACTATAGATAGGAGTTATAACATCATCATAGTATAGAAGAGTATTATCATTGCTAGCAACTATATTTGTAAACATGTTGTCTTTATTATTACTAGCAAAAGAATTATCAATTACCACATCAATAATGGGTAAAGGACTTGCAATCCTATCATCCCCAAGCTTAGAGCTTTCCATATCATCATTTTCAGAGTTGGCACCAAAAAGATTTTCAAGATCATAAATAGCATTATCATCATCTTCCCAATCACAATAAGTAACATGCATATCATAATCAAAATCATCTTCAATAGTGCCTACGGACTTAACATCAGGATAATAATGAATGCAATCAAGCTCACCATCCTCCATAAATTTATGTCTGTTAGGATAAAAATTGATGCGAGGAATATGCTCAGGCCAGGTTGATACCCATTCTTCTTCCTTCTTGCTCCCCTTCCTCCTCCTCTTCTTTTTCTTCTTCTTCACCTTAGGAGGGAGTGGTTGGAGATGAAGTTTCTCCATATATCCTGGTTTATCATTAGAAACAATAGGAGAAACTTGGGAGAAACTCTCCTTTTTATTAGTAGAAATATAAGAGACATTTTTATACTTTGGTAAAGTTCCCTCCTTTCTAATCTTACTTATGTAATCATTTTCATGGCAATTAACAACACAATAGAGATGTCAATTTTTCAAAGTGTTGTTTATTCCCAAGGAATTAACATCTAGCCAAGAAGTCTTTTCTGATAACTCTTCACACATCAAAAATAACATAAGTTCATCATAAAGATCAGGGGTGATCATGTTATCACACAACTGGTTAACAGTTATGTTTTGAAAGTTCATGCATTAAAAATTAAAGTGACCCTCTATACCACAATGTTCACAAGTAAAAGGATAAAGGTCACACAATTCTCTAGAAATTTCATTTAAATCTTTGACCCAAGTGATTGTTCTTTCATGCTTATGTTGCTTACAATACTTCTCTTCTTCAATCATAGGCCTTTCACAAGGTCTATCCACACCACATAAATTAACATGCTTATATAAAACTTCATTTTCAGGAATTGGATCATGCATGTTGCAATCATCATGAACAATTTTATTTTCTTTGCAAATCTCTTTAAAAGGTTCATGATGCTTGATCCAATCCTCCTTAGGCATATTAAGATGTGAAGCAAAATATTTGAGGAAATCAACAAGGAGTTGAGAATCAAGCCCAAACTTAGCACTAAACTTATTAAATCTTGTAGTTTCAACAAAGGACTTAATGCAATCATACTCATAAATTATACCTGACTCTTTACCTTTGTCGATCTCCCAATCTTCAGTGTTGCATTGAATACTTTCAAGGAGTTCCCATTTAGCATCAATCTTTCCGTTTGTGAAAGAACCCATAGAGGAAGCATCGAGCAAGTCTTCATCCTGTCGGGAGAGCCTTGCATAAAAATTAGTAATAATTATATCTTTGGGGAGCCCATGATTAGGAAATTTTAGCATTAAAGTTTTCAGTCTCCCCCAAGCTTGAGCTATGCTCTCTCCTTCATAAGGATAGAAATTATAAACATAATTACTATTCTCATGAACTTCATGAAGAGGATAAAACTTGGAGTAAAAGAGAGACTGGATCTCTTCCCAATCCCGTAGGTGAGAATCATGTAGTAGCCTATACCATTCCAATGCTTTTCCTTTCAGTGACAAGGCAAATAATTTCTTCATGACTTCACCTCTTGTCAAACCTGAAATCTTAAACAACTCACAAAGTTCTGTAAGTTTCAACAAATGAATACTAGGATTGACTGTTCCATCATAATAATCATTCCTAATTATTTCAATTATCCCAAGTGGTATTTGGAACGGGATACATTCAGTAGGTGGAGGAGACTTCTCTACCACGGGTGTGGTAAAGCGGCCTTTCCCAAGCAACAAGCTAAGAGTGCGGTTTTCCATAAACATAACTAGTGAAAATAAAAACAAGAAACGAAAAGATTTAATTGCAAGATCTAAAGATATACCTTCAAACACTTACTTCCCCGGCAACGGCGCCAGAAATAGCTTGATGTCTACGCACGCTTCTATTCTTTTAGACTATGTTGGGCCTCCAAGCGCAGAGGTTTGTAGGACAGCAGCAATTTCCCTCAAGTGGATGACCTAAGGTTTATCGAACTCAGGGAAGTAGAGGTTGAAGATGGTCTCTCTCAAGCAACCCAGCAATTAAGATACAAGAAGTCTCTTGTGTCCCCAACACACCTAATACAACTAGGAGTTGTATAGGTGCACTAGTTCGGCGAAGAGATGGTAAAATATGGGTGATAGGTGTAGCAAAGCAAGGTAATATAAATCTGTAATAAAAAGTGAAGCAAGCAAACAAGTAGTAAACGTGAGCGCAAACGGTATTGCAATGGTGGAAACAAGGCCTAGGCTTCATACTTTCACTAGTGGAAACTCCCAACAACATTAACATAGTCTAATCACATGATATTCCTCATAAAACATGCAATGGAGACGTACTCGGAGGTCAATCCTTTATGGTCAAGAGAGGACGAGAATTGTGTAGGGCTACAAAAGCACACCTCAAAGTTCGTAGTTCTCATCTATGGATTTCCCAATTTCACCGCGGCCATCCAACGAGAGTACCACAATCACCACAACATATCTAAAGGATAGTCAAAGACAAGCACCAAGAGACTCTCAATCTTCAATCCACACACAAAAGAGGAAGTCACTCATGAAAATATTCTTCTAACCCATGTCCAATAAACCGCTGTCACGATGGTCTCGGGGATTATACTAGATAAGATCAAGTGAGTACATCAATCCAATACATAGAAGAAGGGGAAACATCATGGGATCACCCTAGATTAACATAGCCAATGATCACAACAAAGATCACATCATGGGGGAGAGACAAAACCACATAACTAATGGTAGAAACCTCAGCCCCGAGGAGGAACTACTCCCGCATCATGGAAGGAGGAAGCAACGTCGCTGGAGATGAATCTGGGGCACTTCCCCGTCCCGGCAGGGTGCCGACACTGGAATTCTGGTCCCCCGAAGCTTGTTGGCGATGGCGGCGGAGATCGGAATTGCTTCTGAAGAAAAGGGGTCTGGAATCAGGGTTTTCGCAGCGGGAGAATAAATAGGAGCCAAAGAGGGGCACCAGGGGGGCCACCAGTCGCCTAGGCGGCCTCCCGGCGTGGCCAAGCCCTGGGCCGCGCCCACTGGCCGCCTAGGCACCAGGTGGGGGCCCTCTGGCCTTTCTTCGGTGAATCCGGAAGCTTCCGGAACGCTGATTTTTTATCTGATTATTCCCGATTTTTTGGAGCACTTTTAATATGGGGGAAACCTGAAATAGAAAAACAGCAGAAAAGAAGAACTGGCACTGGGGTGCACTGAGTTACTAGGTTAGTCCAAATATGATCAAAAGTGTATGAAAGTTCATCAATATCATAGCAATATCACACAAAAGAGGCATGGAGCAAGCAGAAATTATAGATACGTTTTGGACGTATCAGCAGGGCATCCGATCACGGAACGGCGGACGAACCCTGCGTACGGGTTGCGCAGCGCCCGGCGGAGATCATGGAGATCGACCTCCCCGGGGGCGGCGCGACGGAAGCGTGCCGACGGCGGTTAGCGCGGCGCCATGAAGGGACGGTGGCGCTAGAGTTTGGGAGCAGCAGCGGTGGCGCGAGGGCTAGGCGGCGGTTGCTCTATGGTTTAGGATCGAATTAGGCTGATACCACGTAGAAGGATAGAGGGATTTGACGGAGTCGATGGATGTTGTATTGAGCCTCTCGGACGAGTATATATAGGAGTACAAGACTTGAGAGGCAAGAAGCCTCTCGTAGAGATAAGGTAGGAGATGAATTACAAATCATACACAAATCTCTTCATATCTCTAACTTCCTAATATAACTCTAACAGGTTTAAATGGTATATTAAGTCTGTGTTTTTTTGGGGGGGGGGGGGGTTAAGGTTGTGGTTGTTGGGAAGAGATAAAATAAAAGAAAAAGTAACCATGTGCTTGCCTTTGGTTGAGTAGGTTATGTGCAGACTTTTCTAAAGCCTCCTATAATCTAGGTCGGATTTACGAAACAATGAACATGCGGATAGATCCTTAGACTGATACAACATGTTCCAAATCTTCACGAAAGATTTAAGAGATCGCGTTGAAGATACCTTAATACGATCATATTCGTTGGTCACTAAAGCATCGAATTGTTTCGATACTGCCACCCAACAACAATTGTACCACAGTTCAGGACCAATCTCAGTTTTAGGACGTGGCGTGCACTTTTTTTTAAGAAGACGGTACATACGCAGACACACCAGGGGCGAATTACCAGTAAGGCTTCGATAGGCTCGAGCCTATCCTCCGATTCTGACAAACTATACTTGCCCAGTATTGCTTCCGTACACCCCCCCTCCTAAACTTAAAAAGGGTATTTCCGTCCTTTCATGCTAATTGAAACGGTTGGGGGAACCGGGTCGCTGATGCTATGCTACTGAGATCTGTTCGCGTCGTCCGAGACTGGCCACTGGGATCGAGCGAATGCGGCCGGGACGTGCCGGTGTGCAGCAACGCCAGCGCTTGGCCAGCCGCTGATCCATCCAGCAGCCAACTGCAAGCTCACAAACATCTCAGACGAGCGTTCCGGACATAAGGATTCTCATGTGCAGACTTGCTTCATCATGGAGGGCGCTATAGGTTACCTGGTTCTCCGCGGCAACAATCTACGAACACTGCGGCATGAACGACGAGTGATCTGGCTCTTCGATGGCTGTACCCCCCACGCTTCGTGCACGTAGGCAGATGATGCGGACGCACACCCCGACGCCAAATGGGGTTGCGCGTGCATGGCAAAATCAGCACCGCGTGGACTCCGGCGAACCGCCGACAGGGTTCCGTCCAACAGTTTCTGAAGCACAGCTAACGTAGAGCACGAGGCGAGGCCGCCGGCATCGTGGACGATGGCGGCTGCGCGCATGGCGGAGTCCATGAGACGCAAATCCGGAGAACATGGCGAGGGACGTACAATGGCAACGTAGGCATCATGCAACGTCAATAGTGACAAGGCCAATTCTAATTAGATTTAGCGATCGATTTAGGAGAGGAGTACGAATGGGTAATCAGGCGTATAATGATTTTTATAGACTAAAGTACCCTTTTAGACGAAGGGGTAAGTTCTAATCCCCACCATTGATTTGCCTTGAAAACTGTAAACTTTCTAAAGGGGGGGTTTACCGAAGCATTACTCATACTTGCCTACTTAGAATGTCCAATGTATACTTGATAGCGAAGCCATTTGTTCTCTGTTTTTTAAGTTAGTTAGCTAATAGACTCTTATTTACTTATTTGTAGCATAAAAATGATACAACATACGTGTTGTCTAGCTTAGTTACTATCTTGAGACTACCCTTCATTTTCATCTTGGATTCGCCATTGAGACACACATAAATACATACACACACTTATACCTATAAACGTATACACGTATACCCTACCTCTATATGCACCTCCAAAAGATTGATCTTGATTCGGTGAAACATGTACTACCTCCATTCGAATGTATACGTACGTGTTGTTTCAAATCATCGATTTAATTAACTATTACCTCCGATCCATATTGATGAACTCAACTTTGTCTAGATTCGTATGTATCTAGTTAAGTATTTAGACTAGATGCATATGTATCTAGACAAACTTAAGTCCATTAATACGGATCGGAGGGAGTATATATATTATATTATTATGTATCACTAAATTCATATATGAATAATCGTATATAATACATATCTTTTGTTGAGGGTGTACATAATAAATATCCAATTAGTTAAAAGATCAACATAAAATTACTCGTATGCTCTATACGTATACATCCGAACGAAGGTAGGCACTACTAGTACATTACACCCGTCGTGTGTGCAATGCACAGCCATTTCACTGGTGGCACGGCACCACCACCACCCACCACCACCAGAGCCGGGCAATAATTTGCACCGCATGTAATAACGACTGGAGCCGATCAAAACCAAACCGGAGGCAGGCGAGGCGATCGAGTGGTTAAAAAAGACGGGTGAAAAAGCGAGGCAAGCCATCGAAGGCCAGTCGAAGCTGTAAAGTGAAACTTGCCAGAGAGCGAGCACACGCGCTACTGCATGATTTACCTGCGTGGCCGGGGCCGGGCCCATCTCCCGTCGGCCCACCTTGCCCACGGCAGCTGCTGCCAAGCAGAACACGCCTGGGCCCCAGAGACACTGGTCCGTGGGCCCCTTCCTCTGGTCGCACTCTCCACTCATGCAGTCTCGCGATAGCTGTCTCACGGACTGACCGCTGGGACCCGGTTCGGGTGCTCGCCCACGTGTCAGGGTCGTTTACCGACTGTCCAGGGTCGCGACGGTCCAGTCCAGGCCGCACGGCGCCAAGAGTTTGGTTTGCCAAGACCTTTCTGCCTGAGAGCTGCTGCGCTAGTGGAGTACTACCGTACCGCACGTAAATTCAAGGAGTCAGCGAAGTGGACCGAAATCAAAACCACAATTTACTTGCTACTGAACCTAAATGCAACGTTGCACTTGAAGAATTGGGGAGCGCTGTACTGAGTCACAGTCGTAATTTTCGCATCTCCAGCTGAGGCCCCAACAGCCCCAAGGCGACGATAATAATCTTTTTCCTCCAGTCGTGGCCCAGCAGCCCATATAACTTAGTCTCGAGAAGATCTAGGTTAAGCCGACAAGTGTCTAGTCCTATTTAGGTTGAGATTGTTTTCTGGCCCTGGATCCCATGGACCTCGGCTTATAAGGGCGCCGGGTCCTGGGATTCCGCGAGTCCGACTCCGACCCGAGCAGTCCAATCGACCGCCGACGGCCGAGTAGTCCAATCAGCACAGGCTAGCTTTTAATGGTCGCGTCGCTGCGTGTTCCCACTTGATCGCGCCGCGCGTCCACATCCCTTCCGCCCACCCGTCGCCATAAAAGACGAGCCTCGTCGACATGGGTGAGCGCTTCCCCGGCGACGGCGCGACGGCCAATGCACTACTAGGAAACTGTCTATCTGTGGCGCACCTAAATTACCTTTCTGTGGCGCATATGGTGGTGCGCCACAGAATCACCGCCACTAAAATTTGGTTTCTGTGGCGCATGTAGCCGTGCGCCACAGAAATTCACATTTCTGTGGCGCACCTGGGCTACATGCGCCACAGAAATATTACATTTCTGTGGCGCACTCTACCCCTGTGCGCCACAGAATTCGGTGCGCCACAAAAAACTTCATGCGCCACTAAAAACTTGTTTATATGCGCCACTAAAAATATATTTCATTTAAAAATAATAATCTATATCAGCATCAATCTGATTGATCTTCACAAATACAAATAGCAAATTAAAAAAATAGATTGATCATCACAAAGTACTCCAAATCACTAGTACACGATTCATCACAAGATTGATCATCATTAGTTATCCAAATCCATCACAAGTTATCCAAATCCATCACATCATCACTCCATTACAAGTCTACGACAAATCTGTTTTGTACTTACACAAGACATCACAAGTCATCATAAGTCATCATTGTCCAGCTAGCGTATCATGTAGAGCACAAGCGCGATGACGGTGAGCAAGATCAGCGGGAGCACGACCATCCGGTTCACAAGCATCCGGTTCTTCTTCCTTGTGTGGTCCCTCCACTTGGCTACCGCCTCCTCTCTAGTCGCGTACCCTTTGTAGTTGTTGCCGCTGAACTTGTTCACTTGTCTATGACAGTCCTCCCATTTGTCGTAGACTCCAGGAACCCGTCCATCGAACACCACGTAGCACTTCGTCATCTGTATAGTCAAGGCATATATACAAAGCAAAGGATTCATAAACCTAAAAGATACATACTCATTGTAGCTAGGCACACTTCATGATGAATACTTTCCCGGCAGACTTGGCGGCGGGAACGGTTTATAGCCATCTTTCGTCGTCCACGTCCTGATGTCAGCCTGCATTTGGAGGCGTTCTTCGACCTCTCTCTTAGGCAAACCTCTGGCGTAGTGTAAGGTCCCCCCTGAAGGCATGACATCGTGCTGCATGATTTCAGATATTTGGTTTTGGATGCGGAAGAAGTCTTCTCTGAGATTATCATCGTCGATTTGCGCCAACTTCTCGGCCCATCCTCGGAGACTAGATGGCAGTGTAAGCATCTGACAATCACGGACGAAGCCCCGCTGGTGATGGAGGACGTAGAAGGCCTCCTTCACGCTGCGAGCCGGCTGCTTGACGCAGGGGAACTCCGTTGTGTGTTTGAACACGTGTTTGCCATTTCGGATACATTCCGCCGTTTTGTTGGCAAAACTGCATCCCTTTGAGGCGTAGCCCTCGAGAGCATCATCTAGAACACTCCTTATTCGAGTGTAGTCTTTGTTCTTTATCAAACTCCCCGAGTCAAAATAGGTGGCTAGCGAATACCTCGGGGAAAGTACGATAAGTGTGCAGTATATGTTTCTGCGCAACACGAATGAAACGGCATGTTGGAAAAGAGCAATGGAACAAATCTAATTAAGGAAGCTAAAGTTACGTACGACGACGAGGGAGTGGGCACTTACTCGGGAAAGAAAGGCAAAAGAATGACGTCCTTCCTCTTGTTGTCCACCAAGAACTGTTGGAGGTATGTCTTCGCCATTTGCCGCTCCGCTGACCGTTCCGCCAACTGGCAGTCACGCATGTAGTATGGATCCACTATCGCGATGTCCGGGGTGTTCTCTCTCTTGATCTTCATCGCTAGATGGAGCGCGTAAAGGCGGACCAAGTTATAGTCCAGCCGTCTCGAGTGAAACAGATTGAAGATGTCCTCGTAGGCTATGAAGAACAGATCCGCGGGGGCTTCATGGACGAAGTGCACGTCCTTTGGCACCTTGACCTTGAAAACCGGGTAACCTGGATTTGTGTCACGAAGAAGGAGCTTCTCTAGTACCTTGATACTATCATGCAAACTAAGCATAGCTCCACGTGCGAGATTGTGTAGCTCCTTGCTCAGTATCGGTTCACCAGCTACATGAACTCGGACCATGCCATCCTTGGTTGGTGGTACCACGTCGTCCTGAGCCCGGATCCTCTTCGGTGGCTGCTTCTTGGTCTGCGGCTTACTTCTCTTCCTTCGCTTCTTCTTGACAGGGCCATCCACTGGGGATTTGATCTGCTCACTGGCCGTGTGGCGGAGTGTGTTAGGGCTGAAAACGATTCCCATGGGTTTGTTTGTTTGATCGTCGGCCGGAGGCGTATCTTGAGATAAACCATAGTCCAGGCGCCGCTTCTTGGAAGGATCAGTTTGATCATCGCGAGCGCGGCGCCCGAAGGCTTCTTCTTGCTCTAGGACTGGCATGTACAATCCTTCGCTGATGCCGGTGTTGATGTACCCATGGACGTTATCATCGTCGTCGGTGCCGCCATGAAGTGGCGCCATGTCCTCTTCATCACGTGGTGGCGTGGGCGGGGGCGATGGCGGTTGCGATGCAATGATGGGGCCCTTGCCATGGGGCGGTACACACGCTCCCAACAATTGTTGGTGGCTATTGGTTGTGGCGATGACCGGTGGTGGTGCCTGCGGTCGTGGCCGAACAATCGAGGTGGCGCCGCCGGTGGTGCACTCTATCGTGCCAAGATGAATCTGGGTCTTCGGCCATGTCAAGGGCCATCCGAAGCATTCAGCAAGGGCCTTGTGCTCCTCGGCTCCCTGAGGATGGATGGGGGGGCCAAGTCGTCGAACCCAGACAACACCCGAGCCAACCTGACCTTCATCACTGCATCATCCAGTGGAATGTTGTGCATCATGCGGTTCGCCGGTTGTAGGAGAAAGCCCGTGGCAACATTCTTCAACACGCCTACCACGTTATGCAGGAGTACGCAAGCAGTGTCCTGAGTCAAAACATGCATGTGTTTGTCATCATGAGATGGCAGTCATGAAAGGCATAAAGGAGAGGACGCGGACAAACTAATTAGCTAGTTACCTTGGTGATGGCGTTGAGCTCCTCTAACGTCGAGACAGGGTCGGGCGCCACTAATGTCGAGACACGGCCGATGACGGCGGGCGGCGTCTCAAAGTCCCGCTCGGGTGCATTATTAAGTAATGCGGTGTTGGCGGCGGCCGGCTGGGTCACCATGTCCGTTGACACGTCGACTGCGGCCGAGTTGCTGCCGGTCATGCTGGGCAACTGTATCGGTCCCACTCGACCTGCCGCATTCCAAGCAGCTAGCCCCTCCATCAACCCGGCGGGGATGATATCGCGAATCCTCTCCTCCACTTTTTGCGCGACGATGTCTGGAATTGACTCCACCTTCTTCTTCAGTTGTTCAACCTCCTCTTTTTCCTTTGTCGAGGACCAGGACTTCCTCTCCTTCCTTTTCTTGATATCCTTGTAGTACTCGCCAAACTTCATGCTCGTACCAAAGCCGGACACACGGCCAGCTGACGTCGGGGGCAACAACTTGTCCCTCTTCTTGTAAGCGTTCATAGCCCTGTTGAAAGCTGTGTCCCACGGCCCCGCCGACGACTGGGAATCCGACGTGCAAGGCGGAGGAGACGTCGCATTTAGTTCATTCTCCTGAACAAGAAAGGTGAACCCATTTAGAAATTTGGCTACCTTATTTAATTAGAATGCAATAAATTTGAGATCCGTGGTAAATTCCTTACCAGCTCTAGCTCAAACGCCTTCACCTCCGGATCGTCGGTAACGAAATCTTGGGCTTTGTCGTCCCAATAGTAGCGGGCCCGGACAAAGTTCCTCAGCTATGGATCCGTGATTTTGTGCCACCTGTTCTCTATTCCCAGGCGTTCCAGTTCGGCGTCCTCCTTGTCCCAAATGGGTTGTTTTCCTCTGTAACCGCCGCTTCCGCACTTATGGTTACCTATGTTCTGGTCCCGCATTTTCTTCCCCTATGCAGTCCATATTTTAGCCTCCTCGGAAGCTAGCCCCGCCTTGAAGGTGTTGAACTCTTCTTCGTCGATCATCGGCTCTTTCACAGTTATCGCCTCCCAGCTTTGACCTTTAGCTATCTTGGTCTTCACCCGGAATTTCCAGCTGCTCAAGGCGTTGCTCATCTTCGTGACGGCTAATCTGTTTACCGCGTTCCCTGCATCTAGGTTATCATACTGCGCTGGGAACTTGTATCGTTTGTGAAGCTTCCTAATGAGGTTGTCTACCATAGCCGCATTGGATCTGATGTGCTTGGTGTTGATAGACATGCTTTCTCGGACGATGCACCCGAGTTGCATGTTGTACCCTCTTGCAACATGTGCAGGCTCCAAAGGTAGGCCACTTAGTGAGACTGCAGTGATCTCCTCGCAGGTGGGTAAGAGCACTTGCGGCGTCCGATCCTTCCTGTCCTTCTTTTTCTTCTTAGCGGACGGTTCGGAGGCGCCGCCATCGGTGCGGTCGCCGCCATCGGTGGTGGTGTCATCCTCGCCTACACTGGTTGTTGCTTCATCGTCGCCACCGGCATGCTCATGATCACCGCCGTCGTCTTGCTCATCATAATTATCGTCGTCCGACATTTGCTGGGACAACCGCCAGTATGACACCTTGTTGGCGTCTACGGCTTGTTCTTCGCCAGTATTAGAAGGGCCAGCACCGTCGTTGCCCGACATGTTTGCACTTCATAAAAAGAGAGGCAAAAACTTAATACAAAAAATCGACCGAAAAATTCGGCATGACCTTTGCTAAATTTTGGACCTATGAGTGCCCATTTCTCAACCGAAACGGAAGTGAATCAACACTTCGGGAGAAACGGGCAACTCTCAACATAGCCTAACCAATCAGAGGGTCATATATATATATCAGATAATCACATTTTAACACATGCTTTGTTCAACTATAGCAATATAACAACATAATAAAAACTGGAAAAAGCACATAAGTGTCTTGTATAAACTGTCCTGATGCTTCACCACTGCCATATAACAGCATAAAAAAAGCTAAAAAATGCACATAACTAGAATGTGACACACCAAACTGGGAAATTTTAATTATTGCAGTTAATTGCATTACAAAACCCATTGCGAAATGCTACCCATTTCTCTCCATAACAAAAAATGCACATAACTACAAGTCCAGCACGCACAGGCGAGCAAAACCTGTGAGGGGCAGCATCACATCACAGAGAACAAGCGCAAAATCCCGTCTAAAAGCATCATAGATCCACACAGAGAGGACACGGGAGGACCAAAGGAAGGAAGGGTGACGGCTTACAGCGGGAGGCGCAAGGAAGAGGGCCGGCTTGTCGACGACGAGCTGGTCTGCGGGTCGGTGAACTCCTCGACGGCGCTAATCACACAGAGGAGATGGCAGCGGCGGGGGGGCTCGTCCTCTCGCGGTGGGCGGCAGGCGGCGGCGGTTGGGGAGGAAGTCCGCAGCCGTCGTCTTCGTTCGCGGGAGAGAGGGGAACGGCGGCCGTCCTCGTCGTCGCGGGAGCGAGGGGAGGCAGCAGGAAGCAGACGAGGACGGCGGGCGGCAGGCGGCGGCGGCGGTTCGTCGTCGCGGGAGCGGGAGTGGAGAGTTAGGGTTGGACGCGAGTGGAGTTTGTGCTGGAGAGGAGGGAACCTTTGGCTAAATCACAAATTTCTATGGCGCACGGGGTGCTGCCTGCGCCACAGAAAGTTAAATTTCTATGGCGCACGGGGTGCTGCGTGCGCCACAGAAATATGGGACTTAGTCTAAAACTGTTGATGCTCTATTCTTTGACAAGGAACACTTACTAGCCTAGTGGTCAGAGAGTTCCATTTTGTATCCAAAACCTGGGGCAGCCAGGTTCGAGTCCTGGCTCTCCCAATATTTTTTCCTTTTAATTTTTAAAGCAAGAATCTATACATTTGTGAGTAGACAATTAATTTAGTCAAAATACGCGGAGTAAAAAGGACCGGAGGGAGTATAAAGCAAGAATCTATACATATGATTGTCACACACATCAATACATGTCATCTCGATCACACATGTGCATACACAAAAAAAGTCACGTCATCTCGATCGGTTCCGAGCTAGCTAGCCCCTCTTAATCTTCTTGCCTTTCTTCGTCGCGATTGAACACTTTAGGGACACCTTGGGATTTCTTCTAGTGAACGAACAACCTTTAGTAGGTAGACTGGTCTTCCTTCTTACTTTACTAGTGGTAGGCATGTCGAAGTACTTGTCGAATTCCTCTTCGATCTTCGGATCGCCATTTTTATCGAAGTCTTGCTCGTTGGCATCTCCGTCCATTCCGATGATGCTCCTCTTGCCCCTCCTGACGACAACACGGCTGGGCTTTGACGGGTCAGTAATGAAGAAGCATTGGTCAACTTGGCTAGCGAGTACCCATGGCTCATTTTTCGCGGAGGCGTTCTTTGAGTTTGCATCGGGTATAACCATGGTGGTGAAATACCGGCCTTCTTTTTCGACATTCTTGGCCCATCTGACACGGAACATCGGCATCGTCTCCCCACAGTAGTCAAGCTCCCATATCTCCTTGATCCTTACGTAGAATCTTTCCTTGACAGTGGCCTCGTCATCGGCGAAGGATAGCATAGTAACTCCTGAGTTTTGATATTCGGAACTCTTGTCCTTTTCCTCGGTGTAGAATCTGTAACCGTTGATGTCGTACGACTTATAGGTCCTTAGGTTGTGCGCGGGGCCCTGTGATAAGGAGAATATGAGTTGTTGATCTTCGGTAAAAGGTGTCTGCGGTGGATTGTCCAGTACCCGTTTCTTGAACCAAGCCGTGAAGCTGGAGTTGTGCTCTCTGATTACGTCTCCCATCTTCCTCGGTCGGCCCAGATCGATGTACTTCTGCTCGATTAAGCTTTTGTGCTCTTCCATCCAAGGGTCGACCAATTCGATGTGTTGTAGCGCGACTCGGTCTGCCCTGTCAAAGTCGGCGCGTCGACCAGCGATGCCGGCATGAAGTGCGCGATAGCCCTCGCGGTGGCCATATCCATCGAGCCTGCCGAGGTGCTTCCTGGTGGGCAGACCAACATTCTCGTCCTTAGTTAGATAATTCTGGTAGAAGGAGATGCACTCGTAGGTCAGAAATCCCTTGGCTATGCTTCCATCTGGACGGGACCTGTTGCGAACGGATCCTTTAATGACACCGTTCATCCTCTCGAATGGCATCATGTTGTGCAGGAACGTCGGCCCGAGATGGATGATGTCATCCACGACATGGACCAGAAGGTGCACCATGATGTCGAAGAATGCGGGCGGAAAGTAAATCTCGAGCTCGCATAATATCACCACGATCTCTTCCTGGAGCATTTCGAGCTGCTTCACACCGATCGACTTCCTAGAGATGACGCCAAAAAATTTGCAGAGGCCAAACAGCGTCTCACGGACGTGCTCGTCCATTATCCCTCGGATCGCAACGGGAAGTATCTGCGTCATCAACACATGGCAGTCGTGAGACTTCATCCCGCTCAACCTCTTCTTCGCTAAGTCTAGATATCTGCTTATCTTCCCTGAGTAACCGTGAGGAACTTTCACTCCTAGGAGGCACCCGAAAAGCTGTTGCAGCTCCTCGTCACTCAAAGTGAAGCAAGCAGCGCGAAGCACCACCTCATTCTTCTTAGACGTTTTGCGGTGACCTTGAGTACCTTCCTTGGTCATCTCATCATCGTCGTCACCATCACTATCGGGATACCACAGATCTTTCTTGAGGCCAAGCAATTTTAGGTCGTGTCTTGCTTTCGGCCCATCCTTGGTCTTCTCCGGCATGTTCAGCAAAGTGCCAAACAGACTCTCGGTGACGTTTTTCGTGATGTGCATGACATCGAGGCTATGGGGCGTGCAGAGGATCTTCCAGTACTTCAGGTCCCAGAAAACAGACTTCGCTTTCCATACTCCGAACAACGGGTCTACCCTCGGTCGCTTCTTTCCCGGCTTGGGGCAGTCTTCCCAGTTTTGCAACAGCTCGTGGATTTCTTCGCCGCTCCTCGGACGTGGTGCTCTTTTGAGATCGTCGTTACCGTTGAACAGATCTCTGCGTTTTCTCCACGGGTGATCCATCTGAAGCCACTTCCGAGTCCCTTGGAACACGGTTTTCGAAGACCCGGGATCCTTTGGTAGCTGGAGATGCGGGGTCTTATCCATGCACTTGACACATGCCTTGTGTCCGTGGTTGACCTGGGCCGCTAAATATCCGTAACCAAGATAGTCTTGCACAGTTGTGAGCACCGCGGCTCTCATAGGGAAATATTCTTGACCGTGGGCGTCCCACGTAAGGGGTGGGGTATCCCACAACGTGGCCAACTCCTCTTTCAACAGCCCGAGATACAGATGCATGTCGATACCTGGTTGTTTCGGCCCCTGAATAAGAATACTTAAGTGTATGTACCTTTGCTTCGTGCACATCCAAGGGGGGATGTTGTACGGCCATACAAACACGGGCCATGTGTTATGCGTGCTACTCTGGTTGCTAAATGGATTGAGTCCATCGGAGCTAATACCCAGCTTGAGGTTCCTTGGATCGTTCCCGAAACCATCTTCGAGGTCCAATGCATCCCACTGGGAAGCGTCTGAAGGGTGTGTCAGGATCGTGCCCTTCTCCGGATCATCCTCGGGCCTCACCCTATCCGCATGCCATCGCATGAGCTTTGCTTCCTTAGGGTCTACGAAATAGCGCTGCAGACGGGGAGTGATAGGAAAGTACCATACTACTTTTCGAGGAACTTTCTTGTTCCCTCTCTTGTATCGTCCTTGGCCGCACACCGGACATGCGGTGTAATCCTTGTACTCGTCCCGATAAAGTGCGCAGTCATTGATGCAGGCGTGGTATTTAACGTGCGGTAGGTCGAGGGGGCACACAATCTTTTTGGCCTCATCGATACTTCTTGGCAATGTGTTCCCCTGTGGAAGAAGATCGTGCCAGATTTCCATGTTAGCGTTGAAGCTCACGTCGGTCCATTTGTGTTCCGCCTTCATCTCCAGAACCTTAAGCGTTACATTCAGGCGTGTATCCTCGGGTCGACACCCAGGATACAATGGAGTCATCCCGTCTATCTCCATTTCCTCCAGCTTGGCTTTCTCTCTGGCTGCAGCTCTAGCGTTGCTCGTCTCCTTCAGGAGCAGTTCTTGAACATGAGGGTCCCGCAAGGCCGAAGTTAGCAGTGTCTCAGTGTTCTCGTCCTCTCCACCACCATCTACTCCGGCATCATCTCCTTCTTCATGATGAATATGTACTCCGCCGGTATCTCTTTGTTCATGATGATGATGTCCGTCGGTATCTCCTTCTTCATGATGATGATGTCCGCCGGCATCTCCTTGTTCATGATGATGATGTCCGCCGGCATCTCCTTGTTGTTCACGCATGAAACCGCGCATGAGCAGGTGCTCCTCCAATAGTCCGGAATCAGGGTCGATCCAGGCCTGGAGTTTGCATTTTTTGCATGGACATCTTATCTGGGTCCTGTTGTTCAGAATCATGTCGGCTTTCGCCTCTTCCTTGTATCTACCCACTCGACCTCCACTCATCTTGATGACCATGGTTGCCTACGCGGCACAACAAAATAGAGTGTTTTAATTAGAACCACACTAATTAATGCGCATGCACATGGTCGCCGGAAAAATTCGGCATGACTTTTCTAAAAATAGGACACATGGGTAGTGCAAAAATTTGCCGAAACGGAAATGAATCAACATTTCGGCAAACATCCATGCACCACGCCGACGTAATAAGTGACAACTAACAAAAAGCTACTTCCCACATGCAAACATATATATGCATCCACGTGCACCACGCCGACGTAAGTGACACGGCACACCGAAGCCCGCCGGCCACACAAAACATACATATCCATGTCCGGCCAACTACTCACCTAGTAGATTAATTCGATCCGAGACGACAACCGCGGTGAGAGAGAGTGGTGTTTGGAGAGGATATAACTAGTGAAGAAAAAAGAGATATGGAGGAGGAAAGTAAGTGTTGGAGAGGGAGTGCTAGGGAGGAGTGTATGGGCAAAATGGGGTGGGGGGAGGAGGAGCACGAGCTAGGGAGGAGTTATAATGAACTTGGGGTGGTGGTGGTGGAGATGGGGTGCTTTAAATACTAGATCTGGACGCCACTTTCTGTGGCGCATTTAGCTCGGTGCGCCACAGAATGTCAGGTTTCTGTGGCGCATTCGACTACATGCGCCACAGAAAGTGGACGCCTGGTGGGCCCCGAAAATATTTCTGTGGCGCACGGACACCTGGTGCGCCACAAAATTCTATATTTCTGTGGCGCATATGTCCCGTGCGCCACAGAAAGTAGACCACTTTTTCACATGGTGGGCCCCACATATATTTCAATGGCGCACCTGAAGTACATGCGCAACAGAAATAACAACTTCTGTGGCGCACGAAGCGTAAATGCGCCACAGAAATGTCTATATTTCTATGGCGCACTATGTACCATGCGCCACAAAAATATTTCTGTGGAGCACACATTGTTTGGTGCGCCACAGAAACCATTCCCATCTATAGCCAGTTTCCTAGTAGTGATGGCTTCAGCCACCGCTCGTTGCACGAGTGGGAGGCGGCCCTGCTGTGTCAGGCAGATTACCCATGTCCGCCTAACACCCCTCCCCCCCCCCCCCATAACTGGGTGCTGAGGAACGGCGGCGTCCCGGTGCCGCCGATCCCGCACGGCCGGGCCTTCGACATGGATATCGAGGCTATCCGCGAGGGAATGCCGGAGGCGCTGCAGAACAGCCCGGAGTTCGCGCAGGACAACGAGGCCGCGTGGAAGGCCTACTTCAAGCGTCACCGCGACGAGGCGGTGGCGTCGACAAACGACATGCGGACGTCGGGCCGCGGGAACGCCAACGACTGAACACGCTGGTGGGGCGCGCCAGGCCGCACCCTCCACGTTGTCCTCGAGCACATCAAGGACAGCAACAACCCGCGCCTCCAGTACCCTCCGGTCGCCGCTACATCTCGCCGCGCGTACTCCCGCGCCTCCACGTCGTTGAGGGTGACAATGCCGCGGGGCATAGAATCGGCTGCGTCCTCGTCCTCCGGCGGGTCGGCCTCGCGCTTCACCGGCTCGGCGGCATCGCCTCCACAATTCCTCCCCATCAATACCGAGGTCAAGGCCAAGTCGGTAACGCCGCTCGGCCGGCGCACGCGCGCCGGCGGTATCGTCGCAAACGACAGGTGCTCTGATCGCTCCGCCTAGGCAGTTTATCCCCATCGGGGTCTCCTTTCTCGGCTGAAGCCAAAGAAGGAAGTGGTCGAGCCCTCGGTCGTCGAGGAGGAGGACTAGGACCTCGACTAGACGAGGCATGACTGGGCCCGGGATGAGATGGAGTTTCATTAGATGGAAGCGCAGGGGCCATCTAGGATTGTAACCAGGTCCGATCGATGGTCATTGATCAAGAGAGTGACTTGATCATGTCTGCTATTTCCCGGACTATAGGGTGTCACACTTAAGGGTATTCGACGCAATAAGGATTGATTCGGGATCACCGGAGAAATAAGAGAAAACACCGGAATTATTCTGGTGGAGGCCGGAAATTGTTCTGGGTATTTTAAAAGGTTCAAAATATTATTTAATAATATAAATATGTTTTATTATTTAATTAACATAATTAAATATTAAAATATAATTAAATATAATTAAAAACGAAAGAAAAGGCATATGGGCCTAAAGAGGCCCATTAGGGGAAGAGGGAGTCTCCATCCATGGGCCATGGCGCCATGAAGGGGCCCACCCCCTTTGTTGGTGCGCATCCCCCTCCCTTGGAATTAGTCCCACATGGGAAGTTGAGGGGAGGTTGCCCCCCTCCCTGGCCTATATAAGGAGGGGTAGGGTCGAAAATTCATGTTTGTGGACGAGCTCCACGGAGCCCGTTTCAAAAATTTAAACTTCCACTTGACCAAAAAATTTGAAATTTTGTGTGAATCAACATAAGCACATATAAAACACATGTGCAAAATTTGAAAACATTATCTTTTCACACGCGACGTACAAAAAAAGACAAATCTCATTTTCAAAATGGGCCAACTTTTTTTTCTTGTTGGGCTGGAATTTTGTCTTTTTTTCACAGCATTCAAATCATAATATTTTGAAGCGAAATTTCACACGCTTGTGAGAAATACATATAGGTTCAAGTGGATTTTTTTTATTTTTTTTTGAAACATTTAAATATGATTTTTGAATTTTTCAAAATAAAGTCCTCCCTGGAGCCCGGGAGCCAAAAGTCTGCACTCGGGGTAGGGTGCCCTTTTTCTTCATGAAATTTTGAGACAAGTTTCTCATCTCTCTTTCTTCTTTCTCCTTCCTTGAGTGGACTCCCCTTGTTTGGAGTCTACACTTGGTTGGAGACTTCTCCATTATACGCACACCGTCGTGCTGCTGGAATCGGGATCCGAATACATCTTATTTCCGTTGCTCGCCTAGTTCGGAGCCCGGAAAGACGTCGGGTACACCGTATGTGTGTAATCCCGTGAGGCACTACACTTGTGGTGCTACTTCACAAGGAGACGTTCGCAGCGTCTTCACCGACAACGTTCCGACGGGGACGCAATCCCGTCATCGTTCTACAAGGACCAGATGACTATCGGATTCATCGTGGAGCTGCGCGGCATCGGGGATTGCCGGTACGACTACATCAACCACGTTCATGCGGGAACATTTCTCGCTTAACGGACTACATACTGATATGTGACCTATTCCATCTTTTAGTTGCATCGCCATAGCATAGGTCTTGGGCTTGGGTCTCGTAGGTTTAGAAACATATTGTTTTCTACCCCGAACCCCAACAGAATCTACGCCGAATCTCGGCGCCTAGATCACATGCTTGTGGCCGCGTCTGAGAGGTCGATCGACCCCAACGTGATTTTAGCGCCGGCGCCTCCCCAATCGGCGCTATTTTAGCGCCAAAACATGCCCTGGGGGGCCGAACGGCTGAAGATGCTCTCAATCATCTTAAATGCAGGTATGAAGATACAGTACTACTTACTATGGTATATATTTCATCATGAAATTTTACACACATTTATATTTCATCCTTACATGCTTGCATAATTTCTTCAGATTTTTTTTCCATCGGAAAATTTGAATTTCTATTTTTGTCAAAAAACAGGCTCCGTGATGCACGAGAGCCAAAACGCCTCACTCATATTTAGATGAAAAAGTCCATTTTAATACCCTGATGAAAGTTGCTGGTTCACTTAACCCCTTGATCTTTATTTATGCTCCCTTCACCCCCTAAACAATCCCATACCGAACAAAATCAGTCCCTGGGTGGTTTTGTCTCGATTGGTTACTGATGTGGCAGTGGTCAGCGACGGTTTTGACTTGCGGGTGGGCCTTCTTCGTCAGGCTGCGAGGTCTCTTCGCTGAATCCTGTGCTCATCTTATGTAGCCTGGCTTGTTCTATGAGAAATTCCGCAGTGGCATAGCAAATGGAAATCTGCAAAATACTCAAGCACATTCCTCCCCCTTTGTACATAATTTCCTTTTATATCTATATATACATAGTCTATGGGCAAAATACTCAAGCAGATAGTCGGCGGTAGATAGAGAGAGAAATGGAGAATTTTTGCATTCGAACGAACCGGCGGCGGCTGCTCTATACCAGCCCCACCTGACAAGAGGGCCCCACCTGGGTCAAAACCGCCGTTAACTGGTGCCACATCAACAACGTGTGGAGACAAACCAGCCAGGGGGTTGTTTTGTCCGGTTTGGGTTTGTTTGGGGTCTAAAAGAAGCAGAAAAATAGATCAGGGGGTAAAGTGAACCATCCACTTTATTCAGGGTAGTAAAATGGACTTTTTTCTATTTAGATCGTTAAAATAATCGATCTTCTATATCTAAATAGTTAGTCTCACTAGTATATTTCTCTCAACATACAAGCATATCACCTCATCACTAAACATGCATAAGAAAAGATGTACCTCAACATGCCACTATGCATAACAAAAACCAACCCTAACATGCAACATGCATGAATATGAATTTTCATTTTATTATTACATTTATATTAAATTTATATATTAGTTTAAAACTTATTGTTTTACTTAACTAAATATGTCACTGAATTATATTGCAAAAAAAAATCTGTAACAATGTGCGGAGCATCAACTAGTTCAATATGAATTGTATAACAAGCAAAGTATATTTAAAAAAGAATATCTCAATTTCTAAATGATAAATATTTTTATAATATATAATTTGTATTACGGTTGTTTGAATTAGCGATCTAGTCATAGAGTGCGAATTTCTGGAGGCCGAGCTACACGTAGCCCTTTATTTTGAAAAAATCCTAAAACATATTTAAAAGTTCTAAAAAAATCCAAAAAAAAATCTATGAAAACTTATATGTATTCCGTATGAACATGTCAAATTTGGCTTGAAAATATTGTAATATGAAGTCTGCACAAAAAAAAATTCAGCCCAAAACCAATAACAAAAAGGCCCATTTAAAATCAATTATTTGTCTTTTTTTTCATACGCCACATGTGAAAGTATAATGGTATGAAAATTTACACATATGTCATATACATGTGTATATATATTCATAAAAAAATTCAATGTTTTTTTAATAATATAAAATACATTTTATGACTTGTTCAAACTAAAGGGCTACGTGTAGGTCGGTCTACGTTAGCATTATCCGTCTAGTCATACCCCTTCTCTAGTCACCCTAGGTCCAATCGTCCATCGCGTTCGGCCGGCACTTCGGTCATGAAGACCATTGCTTGTCAAGTGCCCGATGAAATACCCTTATTGTTCTTAGAGTCACACACATAATTAGTCTTGATGATCTCAACTATAACCGAGTGTTTGATCAACAAGACACCAAAAGAAATTGGGAGCTCATAGTGGAAGATGAAGAGGAGGCCCATGATGAGGTGGCCGAAGAGGAGGTACGGTGGCCATGTATACACAATCAACCGCCATCAAGATCAATTACACATAAATATTGTTAAAAAGAGGATGTTGCTTTGTG
Source organism: Bromus sterilis (assembly GCA_950022295.1). Classification (NCBI taxonomy): domain Eukaryota; kingdom Viridiplantae; phylum Streptophyta; class Magnoliopsida; order Poales; family Poaceae; genus Bromus; species Bromus sterilis. The sequence goes on from OX465596.1 coordinate 397,999,893, forward strand.
CAATGCTTGGATGAATGTGTCAGTTGATACACATCGATTGAAATTGATCAATCAAAAAAAAGTTTTAGAGTATAACTAAAGATTACTCTAATTTTATTTGTGGATTTGCCATCAAACCACACCCAATTATATGTGTGTTCATGATTTATTTATTGTACTATATGTTAAATTTTAATTATTTAAATAATTGATAAAAATGTGTGCACTTTTTAGAAACATATGTGACAAAGCTAAAATATTTGAGCAACCTTTTTAGGAAGTTAAATAGTATAAAAGATCTATTAAAAATGTCCAACCTTCAACTTCCTATAATGTAGAGAGTTAATACTAGATTGTATCCTCCTTTTAAATAATTTAGGGGATTTGTTAGTTTTCATAAGGTTATGAGTTGTGATTTTTTTGGTCTAGCTCTACATCCCAATATGTCTCAAGTGCCAAATTTACTAACAACATCTTAGCGTATCTCTAATTGATCCTTGATTTTTTGGTTAGAGGAGTAATATTTTTGATTTCCTTCTCTAATCGGTACCCAGACAAACTTGTATAACCGTTCGATGAGAATAATTTTACTTTAAGCGACCGCGGACTCTGCATTGACCCCGCCGCTAGAAAGCGGCTCAGATCTTCTTCCTCGCTGCCTCATTGACACCTCTTTGTGCTTTCTCGGGCATCTCCATGCCACATCGACCGCTAATAAGGACTCAACATCGCCGATCAAGTCGTAACACCTCCATCGCATAAATAAGTGTTCGACGGTTTGCCTTGGTGAGTGTGTTTTTTCTTTCTTTTTCTTCTCTTGTGTTTATTTTGTCAATTGAATTGAAAGAATTGAATCGATCCATTTTAAATTAAAGATGAGAAGCCTAAGAGAGATGACCTTCGAGGACGTTTCATCATCAAAGGAGGAAGAAGATATTTACAAATCGGAGCAAAAATAAACCCGTAGAGTAAATACAAATCTACGAAGGGTGCTGCCTGCAAGAAAAAAAGAGAAAGAGAGAGGGAGAGAGAGCTCAATTACGCCACCGCAAGTGCCCCCGCAACCACGAGTACTAGAAGGAGGAGGCTGTGCAAACTGCAAGCTAAACCCGATTCCACACGAACCAGCCGCGAGCGCCACGCATCGCCATCGCCATCGCCGTCGCCGCAAATCCCAATTCCCACGCACGCACGCCGACCAATCCCGCCCTTAACCCAATCGGGAACGCTACCCAATCGAATCCGCCACCAGAGGCAGCGCCTGTTACTCTGGCTGCGGTGGCTTCTGGCTTGGACCGCGCCCGTCCCGCCGCCCAAGAGCACCGCCAGAGCTCGCGGTGCCTTTAATGGTGCCGGACTCTCCTCTCGCGGTCACTCCGTAGGCCCCCGCCCCGACGAGGCTATAACTTGCAGGCCCCTTGCTCCGTTCCGTCGCAGCGCACCCCGTGGTCGAGCTCACGGCGGCGTCGGAGATGAATGGCCGAGCTCGGAGGCCGCCGGCGGCGCACGGCACCAAGGCCGCCCCGAAGGGCGACAGGGTAGGCTCTCCTTCAACCTCTCTCTCTGTTTCTGACACTTGCATTTTTGGGAATACTATAGAATTGCGCACCTCTGCTCCTGGAATTGAGCGCCCAGGAGGTGACAATGTGGGATTACGTCTTCGGTTTCCGCGTCGGATTCTCCATTCCCGGGCGTTCTCGGCAGTCGCCCACCGCCGGCGTGATCGACAAAAAAAAGCTTGCAACTTTGCCGTCTGTTCGGGGGCGGCTCGGGTCGTTCGAACTCCGTGTTCGAATGTTTTCCCCTTTTCCGTTTTCGATTTCCGCGCTCCGTTCCGTGGCCGGCTGTTTAGCATTCGCGGCCAAAGGCAGGCAGTGGGTTGCTGTTAATCCGTTGCACCGGCCATGGTTTTTCCTGTCCGATGGCCCATTCAATGTGGAAGAGTACAACGAGGAGCACTGTAGTTCGATTGATGCTCGTGCGATGCTGCTAATCAAGCGAATGATCGACATCGGTTGCTTTGGTGAGAGGCTCGAATTGGGTACCGATTTGCCTCTTTAATCCGCTTTGCTTTACCTAGCTTTAATCGGCTGGAGGGGGCGCAGGAATCTGTCGCTTTGCTTTTGTTAGCTTCTTTGACAGCTAATTGAACGAATGGATGCGGCTCTTTTCCCTCTTTTCTATCCTTGATTGATGGCATGGCATTTTGCGTTTCAGACGACGATGATGCAGAAGGAGCAGAGGAAGGCCATGCCGGTCAAGGGGCCGACGGCCAGAGCGGCGGCGACCAAAGGCATGGCCAACAGAATCCAGTCGAGGCGGGAGCGGAAGCTCGCGCTGCAGCAAGATGTAAGTGAATTCTATCTTGGTTTCCATGAATCAAATTAAGGAGACTCCATTGCTCAAGGTGACGGTGTGGGGAATTCTGTCTGCTAGGTGGACAAGCTGAAGAAGAAGCTGCGGCACGAGGAGAACGTCCACCGAGCTCTGGAGCGGGCATTCACGAGGCCGCTCGGCGCCCTGCCTCGCCTGCCCCCCTACCTGCCGTCTCAGGTCAGTGCACGAGCTCATTTCTGTTTGTAGCAATTCGATTCTGAAACCGTGTTGTTCATCTGGACTGAATTGTGGATTGTGTGATGTGCGCAGACGCTGGCTCTGCTAGCGGAGGTGGCGGTGCTGGAGGAGGAGGTGGTGCGGCTGGAGGAGCAGGTGGTCAATTTCCGGCAAGGGATCTACCAGGAGGCCATCATCTTCTCCTCCACCAAGAACGCGTACCTCCCCGGCGGCGAGGGCTGCGTGCCGGTGCCGTCGCAGCCCATGCCGTCGAGCCCGACTCGAAATGCAGAGTCATTTCCAGCGACACATCCCGGTTCGTCAGATCACGCTCCTGTTCGTCCGTCCCCGAACGGCAAGCAGACGCCAAGAAAGCCAATTCCAGCTCCGGCGAGCCAGGACGAGCACCCCGGCTCCGGCGCCGGAAAAGAGAACCAGTCCTGCAGCAACACGTCGACCAGAAACTGGCGCCTGTCGCCGTCGCAGAAGGTGGCTAAATCCAGGGTGACAGCGGCGGCAGCGCCAGAGAAACGCAGAGCTGCTCAGGTAAAACCAGCGGAGAAATTACTACTTACAGTTTTATTACTGCACCTGAATTGTCCCAAAAATATTCCCCTCTCTCACTACACTCAGTCTGGGAAGTTGCTGAATTCGTGCTTCCACTGTGCATTCCCCGCACAGGCGATCAGTACGGCGCCTGACCGGAAAAGGGTCGCAGACGGTGCCGGCAACAATAATTCAGAGCAGGACGGGTCGAGCGCGGCCAACAGGCTGTCGGAGGAGCTGCTGAGCTGCCTGCTGACCATCTACACGCAGATGGGCTCGTCGGCCGGCGCCGGCGACCAAGACGAGCAGCAGCAGCAGCAGCAGCAGCCATTGTCGCCGTCGGTGTCAGGGTCGTCGTCGTCGTCGTCGTCGGAAGCGTACCCGCAGGACCCCTACGGCATCCTGGAGCTGGGCGTCCGGGACGTCGGCCCCTACAGGCGGCTGCACGTGATCGACGCGGCGTCGTTCGGCCACCGGAATGCGCTGGCCGGCAACACGCTTCTCGCCCGGAGACTGAAGTGAGTCGTCGTTCTTGCCATCATCACTCATCGGCAACACCAGGCTGGACGCATACATTTCTCGTTCCATTATTGCAAGTTTAGATTTGGCTGTCCGGTCCGGTTAGTAGGGATGAGCGTTTGACTTGATGGCGCTGCTGAGCTGATCCAAATCGAATCTGTTGCAGGGCGTTGCTCCGGAAGCTCTCCACGGTTGACCTGGCGGGGCTCTCCCATCAGCAGAAGCTGGCCTTCTGGATCAACATCTACAACTCCTGCATGATGAATGTAAGCAAGCTCAGCTGGCACCCATAATTGCTGCCATATCTGGATTATTATTCATTGTTCATCTTCAGTCCATCTCATACTACTAGGAGTACATTCACATTCATGTATGAGAGCTTCTGGTCTAGCTTGGCGTGAAACTGCATCTTTGGGGGGCAGTTGGTGCAATAATAAGCGTCGCTTTCCGTGGAACCACTGTATGCGGGAGCTTTTTCGGGAAGTTCACAGCTACTGATGCCTGTTTGAGGCAGCCTGGTGGCTGGGTAGAGTAGTTCTGAGTCTGACGACGATGCTTATTCTTTAAGTTTGAACTGGGATGTGAGCACGTACTGTACTAATGCTAAGTACAGTGCATTTCCGGCATGTTTTGCGCACTGATTGCCTCGCGTTCATGGTCGTTATACTTTAGGTTTAAGTAAGTAAATGATTCGTGTCCCCCTGACCTGACCTAATCATCACCGGAGGCCTGGGTTACTTGCTGGATCCGACTTTAATATGCACATTGCCTTGCTTGCCTGTCATGTACTGCAGGCATTCCTGGAGCAAGGGATACCCACCATGCCCCATCTCCTCGTGGCCATGATGTCCAAGGTACGAGTACCCCCACATCCATCCAAGAACAACCTACTCAAACCAGTCAAGGTTAAAAGATCATACTCTGACGTTGGTATTTTTTGTTGTTGTTGGGTGCAGGCGGCGATAGAGGTGGGTGGGCGCACGCACAGCGCCATGTCCATCGAGCTCTTCATCCTGCGCCTGCCCTACGGCGCCAAGCATGTATGTCCCGATCGATAATGCCACCCTAGGCGACGATCTTGGTAGTTTCTATCTATGGCTGGACGAATGAATCTGAATCGTATGTATGACCCGTGATGGATGGATGGATGGAGCAGGTGAGCCCTGTGGACGACGGAGTGAAGGGCGCGTTCGGACTGGAGTGGCCGGAGCCGCTCGTCACCTTCGCGCTCTCCTGCGGGAGCTGGTCCTCCCCCGCCGTAAGATCTCTTGAAATTCCCATTCCCGGCAGTGACACAGCAGCAACAGTCTCTTGTACTGACGTTGATGGTGATGTGTTGTTGTTTGCCTCTGACGATTCAGGTTCGGGTGTACACGGCGGCGCGGGTGGAGGAGGAGCTGGAGGGGGCCAAGAGGGACTACCTGCAGGCGGCGGTGGGGGTGTCGTCGCCGGCGGGGCTGGCCATCCCCAAGCTGCTGCACTGGTACCTGCTGGACTTCGCCAAGGACGTGGAGTCGCTCATGGACTGGGTGTGCCTGCAGCTGCCCGCCGAGGTGCGGCAGGGCGCCATGAGGGCCGTGGCGGCCGCCGACGCGCGCCGCCGCATCCAGGTGTTGCCATACGACTTCAGGTTCAGGTACCTCCTGGCCGCCTGACGCAGCAGCTGGGGCTGGCGTTGTATTTGAGGTGTTTCCTGTCTGTAGGTAGGTCTTGTACACAGGGTTGCGATGAATAAATAAAGGTTGTGGTTTGTGTATTGCTGTTGTAAAATTTTCAGTGAATAGAGGAAATGAAATAATACAAGAAGGAAGCTTTTCTGTGCTCCAGTTGAGTGAAGTGGATCATCATGGATCGATGGGTCACAGCACACACACTGTTTTGTTGCTCCTTTTTTTTTCTGACATGAAGAAACGTACTGGTACTAGCATAGCACTCCACAGTTTGCTCGCAGGCGTGTCAGGTTTCCTCCTGTTGGCAAAAGGCAAAAGGTGGTCAGGGCAGGCAGGCAAGCATGCAGCTGTTGTGTCAGTGATAACCTAGGGCCAGCACCTTTTTGTCGACGTCCCTTCTTCCTTCCTCGCTGTAATGTTTGCAGTTCCGATTGATTAACTGTAAACTGACGGTAGTGTGAGTAGGAGAGTAGGTGACCGGCCAGTTCGGGCGGCCGGACCACATTTTGGCCCGGAGCTAGCGCACGAGGGCGGGGTACCGTTTCTTTCTTCCATCTGTTTTTCTCCCTAGTATTCTTCTCAGTGGTTTGTCCCTAGTAATCTACGCGTCATTAGACGACGGATGGGAAAAACTGTCATTATACGTATGCCTAGATCCGTGGGGCCCAAACGCAGGGGCCTACGGTGCCGTATAAAGAAGACTGAGAGGGCGAAGGAGGAGGACAGATCGGGGGTCAAGTTGAGGGCTTTGGAGCTAGTACGCGTTTGGCGATGGGGAACGAGTGATGGAATTGGAGCCGGACACGGTTTGGAAGTTTGGATGGAGCGACCACTCCGATGCTCCAGCCTGGTTGGGCTCTCTGTCTGCTTCTGCATTGGTGTGTGGGAAGCGATGGCATGATTGAGCCCCGTGTCTCGGTACGAGTAACTGGGCCTCGCACCACTCTGTCCGGTTCCCCGCAGGCGGGTGGTGGTGATCTTTCGTCGTCTTTGTGTGCGTGCGTTTGCGTATCCATCATGCATGCGTCCATGCATCATCCCGTCCCGTCCCGAGGTGCTACGCCGGAGCCGTAGCCACTGTTTTTTTTCTTTCTGTTTTTAGAGCATCTTCGACAGGCGCGCTATAGGCGTCCCGACGAGCTAAAAACCGTTATATAGCGCGCGCTGGCCAATATCGTGTGCTCCAACAGCCGCGCTCACCGAGCGCACGCTGCAAAAATGACCCAGTGCGCTGGCTGCCGCGGCGTGTATTTGGGGCCCACTCCAGCGCGCTGGGCACGCTCGAACTCAACCGCCTCCTTCCACTCCGCGACTCCCACCTCTCCCAGCGCGCCGCCGCTTCCCAGCATCCCGCACGCCTTCCCCGACTTCCTCCCCACCTCGCTGTCGCGCCGCCAGTTCAAACGCGCGCCTTGGCCAAGCGCGCCGGCGCGCCGCTGTTTTTCTCACCTTCATGCCCGCAAGGTGTTTGATAGAAAGCTTGCAAGGTATATGTCGTTAAAAAAATCATTTTTTTAGTACATGGACGTTGGATTTAGTTCTAAATTAGTTGTGTAAAATACAATTTTGTAGATGAGTTTGTCATTTGATTCTTTCGATGAGGAAGAATTTGATCTTCAAGGAGGAGGACCTCGCAATCATCCTAGCTATGCACAACAAAAGGCCGAAGCATGGTGGCTCGGTTTTTGGTCGTCAGAAATTATGGAGGGAAAGGCTCGAGGGACACAACAGACCGATGAGGAACTATTTTGTGGAAAATCCAACATACCCCGAGAGCTATTTTCGGTGCCGTTTTCGGATGAGCATTGAGTTGTTCAAACGCATTGCGGACCAACTAGCTATCCATGACCGCTTTTTTCAGCAAAGGAGGAATGATGCCGGAGATCTCGGGCATAGCACCTTCCAAAAGGTGACCAACGCTTTGCGTATGTTGGCATACGGTATTCCGGCGGATCTAGTTGATGACCACTTGGCCATGGGTGAGAGTCAAGCCATCAGGTGTGTCAAGCGCTTTGCCGTTGGGGTTGTTCAAGTCTATGGTGAGGAATATTTGAGAACACCCAATGCTCAAGACACCGCAAGACTTTTGGAGATCAACGCAGCTCGCGGGTTTTCAGGTATGCTTGGCTCAATAGATTGCATGCATTGGTCTTGGAAGAATTGTCCTGCAGCATGGCATGGACAATTCCAAGGCCACAAAAAGGATTTCACTATAATCCTTGAAGCGGTGGCCGATCTGGAGACTTGGATTTGGCATGTTTTATTTGAAATGCCCGGATCATTGAATGATATCAATGTTCTTCAACGGTCACCTCTCATGAATAGAATTGCAAATGGTGAAACTCCACCGGTGGAGTTTGTAGCAAATGGCCATACATATAACTATGGCTATTTTTTTCCGGATGGCATCTATCCAAGGTGGCAGACATTTGTGAAGCCGATGAAGGCACCGCAAGGTAACAAAAATCTTGCCTTCCACAATGCTCAAGCTGCGGCTAGGAAAGATGTGGAGAAAGCATTTGGGATTTTACAAGCCCAATTTGCTATTGTGAGATGACCGGCTAGATTTTGGGATCAAAAGATCCTTTGGTACATCATGAACGCTTGTGTGATCATGCATAACATGATCATCGAGAATGAGCGTGGACAAGATTTAGACTATGCTCATTATGAGTTGATGGGGCATTCCGTACGAGTGCGGAGAAGGGCTCATAGAGTGGCTCGTTTTGTTTTCTTCTATCATGACATTCGACGTGTCGATGCGCATGATAAACTTCAAAAGGATCTAGTCGAGGAGTGGTGGGCATGGAATGGGCAACAAGACTAGTTGTTGCATTGTTGGTGAACTATTTGTTGTATTGTTTAAACTATTTGTTGTATTGTTTGAACTATTTGTTGTATTGTCCATGAATAATTTATTTTAGTTGAATAAAATTGTTGGAATTATGCCATAGAGGCAATAATAAATTGTATTATTATAATTCCAGGTTCATTATTAAAGTTTATATGTCTGTGCTATGACTGCAAATGGATTATGTGGAGGTTTGCCAAGTAGCATGTTAACTGCCTTCGGAGGAAAACCCATATGCAGGTGTGGAGTATAAACACCAAGTGTTCTTAGTCTGCCTCTAGGACTAACCCGTGTGTTATGGATGACATGTTTTCTTGTTCATAGGGCATTGGAAATGCCGGTAACACATGGGAGCACATTGTTGCCAGAATAAGGGTGTTGAACCGACCCAATTGTATGATTTACTTTCAGATCGCATCGTTTCCATGTTATAAGTAAAATCATCTAAAGTTAATATGCATGTGTCCTTCATGACCATAAGAATGTTTCGTAACTTCATACCGGAGGGTGGGTTTTGACACTGTCCCAACACCACCCATAACAGGCGTGGCAATAACGGCTTTGATCACCCACACCCAAAAGTGTGTCAAGGGACTTAACGATTCGAGTTGGGAATTTTCTCCTCTAACGATGGAGAGATACTTTTGTGGGCCCTCTCGGTATTGCAGCATCCAACATCGTCTGGCCAGACACTGTGAATTGATCACAAGGGATACCGGAATACTAAACGAGAAAAATGGAACAAAACAAGTAGGAGGATGACTTGGTATAATGGTTAATGGTTAATCATGCGGATACCTAAAAGATCTCACCTCAGGTTTTGTATAGTATCGTGAAGTAAATAGGACTGGCATGTTAAGCTTGTGGTTCACTCGAATTTATATTCGTGTAGGTATGGGAACCGTTATGGGTGTCCATGGCTCCGCTATCGGTTATTGTTCCGCGGGAAAGTTAGTTTCTGGTTCATGTCCGTATCCTACCGAACCTATGGGATCACACACTTAAAGGTAGATGATCTGTAGAGTACTAGAGTGATAGGATCATGTATTTATCACACCGCGAAAGTCTCAGAGTGATTGGATTATGATCGATGAGAAAACCGGAACCGTTTCGGGACCCGGTAAGGTACCGGGAAGAGTTTTAAGAAAACCGGGTAAAACCGGAGGGCCGGAAAAGTTCCGAGTTGGTCTAGATATATTTAATATTCATTTATTATGTATTTCGAAAAGGTTTCGGAATTAAATCAATGAATTTAATATAAATTGGCTCCCTCTCACTTGGAAGGTGATATGGGCAGGACGACGGAGGTTGAGATATGCGCTGGACGGAGGAGGCGAAGATGGACAGGATTCGGGACATCGGACGTCCGACATCAGCGACGAGGACGGCAACCCCCGAGTACAGTACCGATGTCAAAACAGCCGGAAGTCCGACACGATTCGGATGTCCGACGCATCGGACGTCCGAAACCCATCGGACGTCCGAAACTTCCTGCGCGCAGATCTGACGGGCTATGGCCCATGTATCCCTAGTTTTATCCCCTAGCTTATAAATAGAACACCCCCTACGAGGTTTAGGGTTAGCTTAAGTTTAGACAAGAATTTTAGGGTTAAGAGTTGTATCTCTTGATGAAGCTTCCCTCCGGGGTTGGCGACGCCGTTTATCCAATAAAGATTGCCGCGGAGGTTCTTGTGTTCATCAAGGATTGTCGTGTTTTGGTTTGAGGCGTGGTGATCTCCATCACGTTGCTTGCTAGATTCATTCCTCTTCTTCAGGTTGCATTCTTCGCGTGATTGGAAGGATTTATATCCTGGTTGCTCGCTGTGAAAGATCGGGACAAACTTTAGAGGATTCCCCCGGTGATTCGTATCATCAGGTGTGTCCTTTCTTTATCATGTGGTATCAGATTTTCGGGTTGATCACGGCGAGATTGTGTTGATCGATCGCATCTAGATCGGTTTTGTTGGGAGGAGTTTGCTTGGAGGATTTCTCGTTCAGATCGATTTGTTTGGAGGAGATTGTGCGTAGAGGCTGCAGATTGCTGCTGTGTTTGTGCAGATTTGTTTCCGCTAGATTGATTTGCGGGGAGATTGCTAGAGGTTGAAGAGAAGAAATCCCATAATTGGATTTGGCTGTCAGGAGTCCCGAAATTGATATAGGTGCAGAATCCGCATCCATGCTCCAAATAAGGCGTGTAAGCACAAATTGGAAAGGATATCTTGTGTTCTTTCCAAATTGTATGGCCGCCGCTCCCGATTCACAGCGGTTGAGCCACAAACGTACAAACAATACTGCGATTGGTCATGCTGATGCAGGGTTGGATGCTATGTCAAAAAATTTGCAAGTGTTAACGGAGACCGAGACACAGATAGAAGCTATGTCCAAGACAATCTCAGATCATAAAACTCGCTCTCAAAAGAAGTTGATTCCAAATTCTGTTGAGATTACTCAGACGGTTGTCCCACTGCAGAAATTTGATAAGGCAACAGCCATGATTTCTGACATGGCGGATGATGTTGGCAAGGATGTTGTGGATGATGTTGTACCATTGAGTGGGCTGAATGTGCAACTTAAGCGAGTACACGGTGATACTTGTATGACAGTGGATATATGTCAGCGATGGAATTTATTTCAGGCGCAGTGTATGATTAAAGGCAAAACATGCAAGTTGATGATTGATGGTGGTAGCTGTACAAATGGCATTAGCAAGGCGATGGTGGCCGCATTGGGGTTGTCCAGATGGCGTATTCCTGAACCGAAGCATCTCGAGTGGTTGAATAGCTGCGGTATGCTGAAGGTTACTCATAAGGTGCGTGTGCCATTTACAGTTGGTGACTATGTTGATGAGGTAGATTGCGATGTGTTGCCACTGGAGGTGTGTGGACTGTTACTTGGGCGTCCATGGCAATATGATCGCAATGCTATACATGCGGGCCGAGCAAATACATATTCTTTTATGCATGATGGCAAATAGCGGACTTTGAAGACTATGGGAGATGATCATATCAAGTCCGATGTGGTGTTGGTGGTTCGCAGGGAGAAGTTGCACAAGGCTAAACCACAACCAAGTTTAGCTAAGTTGCACTCTGAGGAGCATGATGCTAGGAGCATCATTGCTGAAACTAATTCAGCCATGCCTGTAGATGACAAGCCAGTTGTACTTGTTGGTGACAAGCCGGTTGAAGTTACGCCTCTTCGTGATGAAAGGAAGGAAATCGCAGCATGTGACACACCTTCAGTTTGTGTTGACAAAGGTGTTCAGACTGATGACAGTGGTGTTGTTCGTGACTCGGTGCATATGGCGATGAGGTTCGATGACCACAGTTTTGTGCGCACACCTCTGCGACGTTTTGTCGGAGTAGACGTGCATGTGCACAAAGGTAAGGTGGACGTGTTCGTCAGTTGTGTGGCCCGCGCATTACCACTTTGCAGGGTCATACAAAGAAGATTCATGTTCAGCAACAAAGGGCTCTAGCAAGAGTTGAGAAGAAGAAGGTGGTGGCGCCAAAGTCCAAACTCGTGTGGAGAAGAAAGGAGGCGCTCAGTGCTGCCTCAAGTCAAGTGGCAAAGACATGTGATGTTGTTGATATCACGCCACCCTCTCGAGAAGAACCTCACGCGTTGCGGACAACGCTTTTTGAAGGGGGGAGGATGATATGGGCAGGACGATGGAGGTTGAGATATGCGCTGGATGGAGGAGGCGAAGATGGACAGGATTCGGGACATCGGACGTCCGACCCAATTCTGACGTCCGACATCAGCGACGAGTACGACGACCCCCGAGTACAGTACCGATGTCAAAACAGCCGGAAGTCCGACACGATTCGGACGTCCGACGCATCGGACGTCCGAAACCCATCGGACGTTCGAAACTGCCTGCGCAGATCTGACGGGCTACGGCCCATGTATCCCTAGTTTTATCCCCTAGCTTATAAATACAACACCCCCTACGAGTTTTAGGGTTAGCTTAAGTTTAGACAAGAATTTTAGGGTTAAGAGTTGTATCTCTTGGTGAAGCTTCCCTCCGGGGTTGGCGATGTCGTTTATCCAATAAAGATTGCCGCGGAGGTTCTTGTGTTCATCAAGGATTGTCGTGTTTTGGTTTGAGGCGTGGTGATCTCCATCACGTTGCTTGCTGGATTCGTTCCTCTTCTTCAGGTTGCGTTCTTCGTGTGATTGGAAGGATTTATATCCGGGTTGCTCGCTGTGAAAGATCGGGACAAACTTTAGAGGATTCCCCCGGTGATTCGTATCATCAGGTGTGTCCTTTCTTTATCAGAAGGCCCAAGTGGGGAGGGAGCACTTGGGCCAAGGGAGCCCAAGAGGGGAGGGCGCATTGGGGGAGCTTCCAGGAAGCTTCCCCCGTCCCCCTTGGCGCAACCCTAGGGAGGCGAACCCTTGGGCGCAGCCCCTAGGGCTGCCCCTCCTCCAAGATGGCTCCCCTCCCCCTTCCCATATAAATAGAGGAGGTGGGGGCACCCCTTCAACACACAATTGGATTTGTTCTCCGCCGGAGAGATGCCCCCTCTCTCTCCCTCTCATTAGATCCAATCTTCACCACCCCTAAGGGCTGCTCCTCCCTCCTCTCTACTCCGGTGGCGCCGAGCTCTGGACGGCGGAGCCCTGCCGGGTCATCTACACTGTACGTGTGGATCAACCGTAGAGAGATCGTGCGTTCAATCTTTGTTCGAGGGACTCCACATTGATTAGATATGTTTGTGGGATTGTTTATCTTCACGCTTCTCCAACTCTCCATCAACATCTTCCGCTGCGAGAGAGTGCATCCGTTGAACGGTTCCAAAAGGTAACAAGATCGATCTTCTCATCTGCATCTTCCTAGATCCGTTCTTGGGTTTGGTTTTCGTAGTGCCGGATTTTTTTGTTTTCTACTCCGAATCCCAACAGAGGTATCAGAGCTAGTCTAGTGCTAGATGCAGGTTCGATCTAGAGTTCATAAGTGATGAACGAGCATTGCACAAAAATTTTCATTGCGCGCGGTTTTTTGATAATAGATCTAAACTGAATCTTCTAGTTGCTTCCCCTCTAATTGCACAAGTTGATCCCTCATGTATTTCTTGATTTTGTTACAAACATCTTGCCCCTCGGGGTCCTTCTATGCTGCTCCTGAGTATGCTGGTCGCGCGAAGATGATTTGGGTCTTGCTTTTGGTGTGGAGAAATTGTGTAACAAAAGGGGCGTGTTAGATTGTTGATCTAGCACGGGGATCACGCGTATTGATGATTGTTCAGTATTGGTCATGAGATTAAATTGTAGTCTCATGGTTGATACGCCCCGAGTGTTAATCTAGCAACCTAAAGATTGTGCTTTATGTGGTTACGTAGCTAGCAAAACGTTTTTCCTTGCAAACTCTAGCAGCCACGTAAAAGATGCAAAGAACGAGTAGAAGAACGTCTAACTTGTTTTTGCAGGAACATGTGATGTGGTATAGTCTTCGTCATGATAAAAGTTGTATGAGATGATTATACTTTGTACATGTTAAATTTGCATGACTTGCATGTCATGGTACGGCATGATGGCTGGAGCCATATGATTGTCATTTATTCGGCCTGCGTGCCAAACTTCATGTAATTTTCTTTTTATAGAATAGATGCTAGCAATAGTTGTAGTATCTACATGAAGATGATGATCATACGTCATGATGCTTGACGACATGTCGTGCGTGGAGGTGATGCTCTCCGCCAAAAAGGGATGAAGAAAGAAAAGCATGGTGCTTGGAGCTTCTTGAAGAAAAGGGATATACCATATCACATACATTAAACTGCCTGTGATGTTAATCCTTTTCATTGCATGTTTTGATTGCGCACTAGTGATACGTCCAAAACGTATCTATAATTTCTGCTTGCTCCATGCATGTTTTGTGTGATATTGCTATGATCTAGATACACTTTCATACACTTTTGATCATATTTGGACTAACCTATTAACTCAGTGCACCACAGTGCCAGTTCCTGTTTTCTGCTGCTTTTCTATTTCAGTTTTCCCCCATATAAAAAGTGCCAGAAAAATTCCGGGAAAAATATAGGAAAAATCAGCGCACAGGAAGCTTCGCGAAGAGCCCGAGTGGGGCTAGAGGGAAGCCAAGGGTGGCCCAGGCGGACACCCGGAGCGGCCACCCCCTGGGACGCACCAGGGGGCGCCTGGGGCCCCTGGTCCACCTCTGGCTCCCCCACTTCGCCTATATATTCCCCGTGACGTGAAACCCTCGAGGACAGAACCGTTTTTCGCGATCTCGCCTCTGTTCCGCCGCCGCCGCGCTTCCGAGCTCGGGAGCACCATAAGACCTCTTCCCGGTACCCTGCCGGAGGGAGGGTTGACCTCCGGGAGTCTCCTCTTCACCATGGATGCTTCCCAGATGTCTTGTGAGTAGTTTTCCTTGGAACATGGTTCCGTGATCAGTAGCTATGTGATGTTCTCCTCCCCTCTTTGTTCTTCATGGTTTAGACCTCGTGAGCTGCCCTACATGATCGAGGCACTTTTGTAATCTTTCTGCTGTTGATATGCTGAGTTTGATGGGATTTGATGGATTATGAGATTATGTTCAGATTGTGATTGAGTAATATATTTGGTTCTTATCTCTTATATTTTTGTTCCTAAGTAATTCTTGCATGTTCTCCGTTGTTGTTTATTGCTTTGGCCAAGTAGTAGGTAGTAACCCCAAGAGGGAACGATTTGCTCGATTGTGGGTTCATGCCCCCCGATGACACGCTTGAGTGACAGAAACATGAGTCTAGGGGATGTGTTGTTGCCACAAGGGGGAAAACAACGGTGCTTGTAACCGCAGTTGCAAGGATTGTTTACTTTACGCAAAGTGCTTTTTAATGCAGTTGTCTGTTGCTTTGGGTTTACACTTTGGGTGGGGCTCGCAACTTAATACCAGCGAGATGTTCTGGATAGATATCTCAAGGTGGATGATTAGTAGTAGATGCAGTTGGATTTCGGTCTACTTATTTTGGCGTACTGCCCATGCTTTTGAGCCTCTTCCTTTCTTTTGTAGCATAGTTAGCATTGCAGCGCGTTCATAATCCTGTCAATTGCCCTTCTGTAATTTTTTCACCTCGCATAGCAGTTTTGTCGTCTTTTGGGAGAGAGACATCACTAGTGAAGATCACGTATCCCGGTCCATATCCTCATCACTGTTTACACGCTCATTTAATTTTCTGCTTTTACTTTCAGTTGCTATCATTATCTCTTGCGTTTGATCCTTTGTGAACAACAAGACCGGAGAGATTGACAACCTCTCTGAACTTCGTTGGGAACAAAGTTATTTGTGTCTGTGTGCAGGTCCGCGTCAGTTGCGCCGCTGACACCTACTTATCATCTCTGGAGTCCTACTGGAGACAAACCTTGGTATCTTTACTGAGGGAAATTTGTTGATGTGCTACATCACGCCTTCCACTTGGGGTTTACCAACGAAGGGCGAGAAATCACTATCTTTACCTCGCACATCAAGCCAAATTTCTGGCGCCGTTGCCGGGGACTCCGAGTGCTAAGATAGGGGAGTTGCACACTACCCTTTTCCTTTGTTTTTTAGTCTTGTTAGTTTACCTTTCAGTTTTTATCTTTGAGTCTTATATCAAAAATCACAAATTTTTTTGTTTATCTTGCTAGTAGTTGCCATTATTTCTGGTCCTTTTGCCTTTGTTGAGACAGAGGTTCTCACCTTTAAACAAAAAGGTGGTGAAAGTTTAAAATATGCTTGGTATAGAATTAATGATTCTCAAAAAAGAGCCACCAAGAAGCAATTCACTACTACCCTGCTTAGAAATTTTTATGTCGTGATTACTCCTTGGAATAGGTTCATATTAGATACTGCTATCAATGGGAATTTCCTAGAAGCCCCAATTTGGGAGTCTCTTAATATTATTGAAAATCTTGTTGGAAATCTCCCTATTGCTAGCATACAAGAAGATATAACTCTAGCTCACATTATGAAGAAACTTGAAAAGATAGAGTTAGAAATACCAAGTATAACTAGGATACATGAGTTGGATCGCAAGATTCAAGGGAATTTGAATAGGCTTGATAGCTCCATGCTTAAAATTATTAAAACTTTGGAGGTCATCAAATCCCGTGATACGGATCTTTCTAGGATTGATAAGATTGAGGAAATCATTAACACTCTAGGAACTACTTTTTCCTCAATCAAACCAAAAAAGGTAGAGACTTCAGCAAGAAGGGAACCTAAGTTCAATTATGTCCCTAGGGTTCCCCGACCTAAAAATAAACCACCCATTGCTAAAGAAGTTGAAACCGTGAAAACTTTGGAAGAAATACCTCTCTTTGATAATTCTATAAATGAATCTTCCATTGATTTTCCGCCTTTTGGTTTTCTCCCTAGAAGTATCTTCATTAGGCCTTTATTTGAAAGACCTCTTAAGACTAGTTGTACAATTGAAGAGCTTTTTGATGATCTTGATAATGATTCGATTGCTACAACTTGATCTTTTGCATCATGCCTAACTTAAAGGCATAAAAGAAAGCGCTTTCGGGAGGCAGCCCGCAACGAATTTAGGTTTTTCTTTTTGCTTTTGTTGTGTCTTGATGTTTTTTACTACTGTAGCAACATCATTGTATCTTTATTTTTCAGCTTTGTGCCAAGTTATAGCCTCTTATGATAAGGGAAGCAAAAGTTGTGACATGCTGTCCAGAAACAGATTCTGTCCCTTGACAGAAAAATTCGAATCAAATCACCAGATCATCTTTTTGATCTGAATTGTTTTGACAGCGTGCTCTATACAATTGTGAAACTTTCGTATGTTTTGAGTTTTTTTATTTGAGTTGCAGAAGTGCCCCTAAAAAATTCTTTACTACCTGCTGTTCTGTTTTTCACAGATTCTGCCACGTTTTGTCTCTCCTAACTTTTGCAAACCTTAAGCTTGCTTTTTCTTTGCAAAACATTTTCGGCACTCTTGAGAAATAGTAGCTCTTCAATAATATCTTTATATCCAGTGGAGAAAATATATTTTATTAAGGGTACTAACCTCTCTAATCAGCTTATGATGAGTTATGTATGAAGGGAGTTTTCAAGTGTGCGATGGAAGATGATGAAAGAAGATCCAGGAGTGTCAAGCGCTCAAGCTTGGGGATGCCCCCATGCATCCCCAATAAATATTCAAGGAGACTCAAGCGTCTAAGCTTGGGGATGCCCCCGTGCATCCCCTTCTCCATCAACAATCATCAGTTCGCCCTTCGTCTCACTATATTTTTATCACTTCATGCGTTATGTGCTATGCTTGGAGCGTCTCGCTATTAGGTTTTATTTTTAGTTTTCTTTAGTTTTGCTTGCTGTTCATAACAAGTTAGACCCCGTCTTACTTTGTGTGGGAGAGAAACATGCTCCACTTTCAAAATCTAGAACACATCATAGGATTTTTCCTGCTTATCTTTTTGTTGTTGTGTGTTCCTTATCTTTTCATAGCTGCTGCCATGTTTAGTTTTAGTCTTAGTTTGTCTTTAGCAAGAGCTTTGGCTTTTTTTTAGTCTGTTGCTGGAACTCTTTTTAGTTTTCATGTTTATCTTGTTAAAGAGAGTTGGTTGTTGCACTGAGTTGTGTTTTGTCTTGGAAGTAGGTAATTGAGGTTGCTATTTAATTCTAGTAGTAACTTGCAATAGTTTTGAAGTTTTGATGTGAGTAATGTTTGAACTTTTGGTGTCAAGAGCTCTAGCCTATTAGTGATAGGTGTCGTATTTTGGGCAATCCGTGTGTATTTTCCAAACCTACAAAACTAGTTGAGAACTCTAGCTACTAGATGGATCACTAATATTTGGAGGGATCGAATATTAGAGTACACTCACGTACCATGAGTCGAGGATGCGCAAGGATAACCAAACCCCCATACACTCCTCCTCGGGGTGCTTGTCTCTTTGTGAACCTCCTTATTAGATTGAGAGTTACCGATAATAAGTGCATGAGTTCTTCGGACTAATGTAAGTATTGAAAGTTGACACTTCCACCTTCCCATATTTGCTAGCCTCTCCCGTGCCGTGCATTGCCTTCTTCTCACTCCGAGAGTTGGTGTCCACCTTCGCCGGTACATCCAAACCCTTGGCATGATACGCTCTGTCATCATAAACCTCCTTATATCCTTCCTCAAAACAGCCACCATACCTACCTATCAAGGCATTTCCATAGCCTTTCCGAGATATATTGACATGCAACATCCACCTCTTCATGACTTGATCTTCATGTCATACATGTTCCTGCTACACTGGCAGCGACATACATTGCATACATCATGATAGTTACATCTTCTTTATGATTTTGAGTACCTTGTAAAGTGTGAAAGATCTCCTTTACCTTCTTGTAAAATAGAGTGTTGCCCTTAAGTGAGAAAAAGATCCCAAAGTGGGCACAATAAAAGATCCCAAAGAGGACAAATGAGAGTTAAGTAGAAAGAGCCATTGAGGCCACAAAAAAATACAAAAAAAATAGAAAAAAGAGAAAAAGAAATAAAAAGAGAGAAAGGGGCAACACTACTATCCTTTTGAGAGATCCACACTAGTACTCCCTTTATATCCTTGTACTCCATAGAGATGATCATTATGCATATAGCTATGTGGGGACCTTCACACTATAGAACTTGGCTTGCATATTCCAAGGATGAGCCTCCTCAAACGAGCTCTAGGTCTTCATGAGCGAGAAAGTTAGATGCACCCCCACTAGTTCTATTGGAGAGCTTCCTAGCTCGTATGTGCACCCGTTGCATGGCAATCCCTACTCCTCACATCATATCTATCATTTGGCATCTCTTGCCTATGATTGTCCTCATTGATGTGAGCCTTTCTCACCCTTTTTGTCTTCCTCCTCCACACTATTTCTCTCTTTGCCATCCAAAGTGTCAACTCTCGTGCTTACGCTCATCCATTGCATGAGTGCTCAAAATATTGAAAAAGGAGTGGATCAAATTGACTTGTACCTGGCTACTGGTCTGGGGACGAGTCAAGATAAGATTCCAGAAAGAGACCAAGTGTGAAACTTTAGTAGATTGAGTTCTCAACAAATAAATGTTTTTTCTCGTATTCCCTACCCCCTTCTTGCACGCAAACACCATTTGGAGACATTCGAGTCACGGACAGCGAGAGCTCTTGCACCTAATGTTCTTTTGTTACTTGTTTCAATGCTAATATAGACTCTTGCATGTGATGACTTGAATTGAATCTCTAACCTTGATTGCTTTACTTTTCAAAGTTCTTATATGGTTTCTAGCATGTCACTATAGAAATTATGCCGTTATCATTTACCTACTCGAGGACGAGCAGGAATTCAGGTTGGGGATGTTGATACGTCCAAAACGTATCTATAATTTCTGCTTGCTCCATGCATATTTTGTGTGATATTGCTATGATCTAGATACACTTTCATACACATTTGATCATATTTGTACTAACCTATTAACTCAGTGCACCACAGTTCCAGTTCCTGTTTTCTGTTGTTTTTCTATTTCAGTTTTCCCCCATATAAAAAGTGCCAGAAAAATTCCGGGAAAAATATAGGAAAAATCAGCGTACAGGAAGCTTCGCGAAGATCCCGAGTGGGGCCAGAGAGGATCCAAGGGTGGCCCAGGCGGACACCCGGCGCGGCCACCCCCTGGGCCGCGCCAGGGGGGCGCCTGGGGCCCCTGGTCCACCTCTGGCTGCCCCCTTCGCCTAAATATTCCCCGTGACGTGAAACCCTCGAGGACAGAACCCTTTTTCGCGATTTCGCCTCTGTTCCGCCGCCGTCGCGCTTTCGAGATCGGGAGCACCAGAAGACCTCTTCCCGGCACCCTGCCGGAGGGAGGGTTGACCTCCAGGAGTCTCCTCTCCACCATGGATGCTTCCCGGATGTCTTGTGAGTAGTTTTCCTTGGACCTTGGGTCCGTGATCAGTAGCTATGTGATGTTCTCATCCCCTCTTTGTTCTTCGTGGTTTAGACCTCGTGAGCTGCCCTACATGATCGAGGCACTTTTGTAATCTTTCTGCTGTTGCTATGTTGAGTTTGATGGGATCTGATGGATTATGAGATTATGTCCAGATTGTGATTGAGTAATATATTTGGTTCTTATCTCTTATATTTTTGTTCCTAAGTAATTCTTGCATGTTCTCCGTTGCTGTTTATTGCTTTGGCCAAGTAGTAGGTAGTAACCCCAAGAGGGAACGATTTGCTCGATTGTGGGTTCATGCCCCCCGATGACACGCTTGAGTGACAGAAACATGAGTCTAGGGGATGTGTTGTTGCCACAAGGGGGAAAACAACGGTGCTTGTAACCGCAGTTGCAAGGATTGTTTACTTTACGCAAAGTGCTTTTTAATGCAGTTGTCTGTTGCTTTGGGTTTACACTTTGGGTGGGGCTCGCAACTTAATACCAGCGAGATGTTCTGGATAGATATCTCAAGGTGGATGATTAGTAGTAGATGCAGTTAGATTTCGGTCTACTTATTTTGGCGTACTACCCATGCTTTTGAGCCTCTTCCTTTCTTTTGTAGCATAGTTAGCATTGCGGTGCGTTCATAATCCTGTCAATTGCCCTTCTGTAATTTGTTCACCTCGCATAGAAGTTTTATCGTCTTTTGGGAGAGAGACATCACTAGTGAACATCACGTATCCCGGTCCATATCCTCATCACTGTTTACACGCTCATTTACTTTTCTGCTTTTACTTTCAGTTGCTATCATTATCCCTTGCTTTTGATCCTTTGTGAACAACAAGACCGGAGAGATTGACAACCTCTCTGAACTTCGTTGGGAACAAAGTTATTTGTGTCTGTGTGCAGGTCCGCGTCAGTTGCGCCGCTGACACCTACTTATCATCTCTGGAGTCCTACTGGAGACAAACCTTGGTATCTTTACTGAGGGAAGTTTGCTGTTGTGATACATCACGCCTTCCACTTGGGGTTTACTAACAAAGGGCGAGAAATCACTATCATTACCTCGCACATCAACTAGTCGTAATTTTAATAGGATGATCTCTCTTAAAATATCAAGAAGTTCGTGCTCTCCCAGTCGTGCAACCGTCTGTAATAAACGCCACCAGAGGTGCGTCGTGTAACACGAGTACCAACGGAAAGGTAACAAAGAGGCGGGTGGATTGAGTTGTCTCCACAGCAATAGCGCTTGGTTGTCTTGACGTTCTAGCTTATCCGATCTGAGCTCGGAGCACAAGTGTCGAAAGACTAATACAAGAGTCATAAGTCGGTTATGATTGGTTTAGTTAGACCTACCGGGTTGATCTCCTCCATGGCTGAGTGTTACACCGGTGGCAGGTGTATTGATCCGGATCTTGATTACCCTAAGATCAATTTTGAGAGATATTGGTTTTAGTGGGAGCATTAGATTAAACTTGTTAAGATTAATGCAATTAATTTTGAACCATGTCTAAATCAATCTGTTTATATCGTTGTAGAGAGATGGCCCGCAACAACAATGCTTTTAGCTTAGGACCGATGCTTGAAAAAGAAATGCTTGCCGCAAATAGAGGCGAATATGCGGACTGGTTCTGCAATTTGGGTTTGTCCTCAAAGTTGCTTAAAAAGGACTATGTTCTCATAGCATCTCTTCCAGCAACTCCCATAGAGGATGCATAGTAGGACGATAAGAACGTCTATGTCACTAAAGTGGATGACCACACCGCAGTACAATGCTTGATGCTGACATGCATGGATACTGAGCTTCAGAAACGTTTTGAGAAACTTCACCATTTTTGACATGGTGACAAAATTGAACGCTCTGTATCTGAAGCGAGCTAGGACTGAACATTACGAGATAATGAAGCAGTCGTGGGAATGCAAGATGGCAGAAGGTGGCTCATTAAGTGAGCACGTGATCAAACTTGTTGGTTACGCACAAAGGCTAAGTGCTCTTGGATTTGTGATCCCTATGACACTCGGCACTAACGTTCTCCTTGCGTCACGCCCCCGTCTTACAATGGTTTTATCATGAATAATAAAATGAATGGGCTTGACAAGACCATAGACGAATTTTTCGCTATGCTTAAGACGGCGGAAGAATCTATACAAAAGGATCCAGACCATATGATGGTGCTAATCAGGGACACTGGAAGAGGAACTGTAAGAAGTATCTGGGAGATATGAAGAATGGTCTAATCACTGTATGTATAAATAAGTTATAAGAAGTTAATAGACAATTTCATTATTTCACCTTCATAGGTATATTTGATACCATATCGATTGCACTTGGTTTGCAACTCGATATAGCGAATTATCAGAATTCGAAGGAGA
Source organism: Bromus sterilis (assembly GCA_950022295.1). Taxonomy (NCBI): domain Eukaryota; kingdom Viridiplantae; phylum Streptophyta; class Magnoliopsida; order Poales; family Poaceae; genus Bromus; species Bromus sterilis. Next base: position 398,022,248 of record OX465596.1, read on the forward strand.
AGAGTGAATGAAGTGCAAGTCCGCGTCGGAAGTGGTGCCCAAGTCACCCAAGGCCGTCGGCGTTCGTCTATCAAGATTTATCTTAGAGTTAATAAATGTTATTTGATTCAGAGGTTGTGTAAAACATTAATATTGTATTGTGTTGTCTACACGGTGGATGTGTTATCCATGCTTTGAATAATGGTTGTTCGAAAATTATTACTCTCTGAATGTCACCCTACGTGGTGAATTATTTAAGTTGAAATCTTGATGTTATGTATATTTTCTTGATTGCTAAATAAATTAAGTTATGTGATGATAATGCCATTATTGTAATAGCATAAATGACTTAGTCGCATTAGAACAAAGTGCATACGAAAGCTTCATATTGATGAAGTCATTCAATCTCTTGACTTTGAGTCATTTGACACATGCAATGTTTTTCTAATAGACAAAATCATTTGTTCAAGTGTTTAGTAAACTATTGGTAATAGCACATAACGATGTGTGGAGAACCAATAAACAATACTTTACATAAAACTTTGTGATAATGACTTGTGTAGATATACCGATATTTAGACAAGACATAATATCTGAAATTTTGAAAAATTTCAAAACTGTTTCAACACAAAGAGAATAATCTTCACACATAGATCAAATATTTGACGATCAGATCATAAAATAAATGAGTTAAATAATTTAGCAAACATCATCGAGTCTATGAAGTCAGTTCATAAACTAGCGTCACCTGAAACCCCGTATAGCTACGGAGTATCTTGACGCATAACCAAGCCCTATATGACATATTGGAATTAAAATTGTTTTCTACCATGAATTCCAACATGACATGGTGAGGTCGGTGATGAACTTAAACCACACTCCCATTTATTATACTGCTTAACGCTTTTGAGAAACCACTTACGAACTAAATAGAGCGTCGTCATATGTTTGTTGAAACAATGCCCTTTAAGAATATGGCATGGATAAGAACTCCAATTGTTGTTTCATAATTTCGGAGATGTATTTAGAATATACTCGATCCCGAATATAAGTATTGAAGAAACATCATGTTACGAACAACACTTCCACTACCATACCCGAGAAAAATGTTTATCACGGGACATGGGATTTTTCCTGAGAAAATTGCTCTCTTGAAACAATTAAGTAGGAGTACTAATAGCTTGATAATGATTACATTGAATCATTTGGTTCTACAGAATGAAACTCAGAAACTCGTTCTAGAGATAAACTCTGTGACCAAACCAGAAATTCCTATATTTGATGAAAAGGAATGATGAAACTCTGAAATGTGTTCAAGAGATGAAATGATCAAGTCTTATGATCTATCACACAGCTTTGTAAATTCACGTTGGACCAAGGTGGTTCTATAGTGTGATAAACCTGTGAACTACAAGAAACCATGACGAGAACTAACTCCACTGTATGGCTTAAAAACCATAAAAACTATACGAAAGCCATCCATCTAAATCAAGTTGAGAACTTGGTAAAACCCTCCAAAGGATACCTAATCATTAGAGTGGATTTGACTTTCATAGATATGAACATAGACGATAGCTTAATCGTTGATATTGCTCAACTTATCATAAAATAAGTTTTTCGATAGAGTTCAAAAGGTTGACTACAATATGTGTAGTGATGCAAATGTTCATATGGAAAATTACTGATAATCGCGACATTACTTCCGAAGTATGACATATGGATTTTTATTCTGAGAAAATTAAACAAAGGGTGTATGCATGATACAACCTGAAAGGATTTAATGATCTATACGATATTAGTAAAAGTGAGAATTCTTCAAAGATCAATCCATAGTTGAAGCAAATATCACAGAGCTGGAGTAATAGTTTTTGATGAAGTTATAAAAGTTATTATTTCATCAATAATCATATAAGATATGGAATTAAGTGGGAGCACGATTCTAATCATATATGTGAATAACATATGAGTGATTGAGAATAAATATTTTAGCAAAATAAAGCACTAAGGTATTGGATTTCCTGAAAGTGCAACAAGCACCAAAGTAATCTAAATAGTAGATTAGTTCTCCTGAAGTACCTCAGATGAAGAAAGGTTCTATGAGAGTTCATTACAAATAGATGAAAGAAAGTTTCATAATGATTTGTAATATTTTAATCGGTCTGTAGCTAAGTAGCAAAGTGGGATGTTGAAAATTGTTTTTCAAGCTAAGGCACATAGCGGGATTTCTACAACGTAGACGTGAAACATGGCAACTCTGTAAGTTGCATAGGAGGGTATTTGGATCAGGAACACCATCATAATGATTGTCATAGTTCCGAACGTTTGATCTGCATAAACCATATTTTGATATGAGCATCATGATCAAAACAAAGTAAGCTAAGAGCTCACTGTAGTCCAAACATGTTGAACGATAGTGCCCTATCTTCAAATACTTCATAAAAATGAAGGGGTACATTAAGATACACAGGATTGAGACGAGCCTAAAAGTGTTAAGCTCCGTGACGAAGTCTATACCACAAACGAGCATGAAGACAAAAGTGCCATTGGTCTGAGGAAACCATGCAACTAGATTCTTGTCTCTAGTGCAAGTGGGAGACTGTTGGAATTATGCCCTAGATGCATTGTATTATTATAATTCCAGGTTCATTATTAAAGTTTATATGTCTGTGCTATAACTGCAAATGGCTTATGCGGAGGTTTGCCAAGTAGCATGTTAACTGCCTCCGGAGTAAAACCCATATGCAGGTGTGGAGTATAAACACCAAGTATTCTTAGTCTGCCTCTAGGACTAACCCGTGTGTTATGGATGACAAGTTTTCCTGTTCATAGGGCATTGGAAATGCCGGTAACACATGGGAGCACATTGTTGCCAGAACAAGGGTGTTGAACTGACCCAATTGTATGATTTACTTTGAGATCGCATCGTTTCCATGTTATAAGTAAAATCATCTAAAGTTAATATGCATGTGTCCTTCATGACCATAATAATGTTTCGTAACTTCATACCGGAGGGTGGATTTTGACACTGTCCCAACACCACCCGTAACAGGCGTGGCAATAACGGCTTTGATCACTCACACCCGAAAGTGTGTCAAGGGACTTAACGATTCGAGTTGGGAATTTGCTCCTCTAACGATGGAGAGATACTTCTGTGGGGCCTCTCGGTATTACGGCATCCAACATCGTCTGGCCAGACACTGTGAATTGATCACAAGGGATACCAGAATACTAAACGAGAAAAATGGAACAAAACAAGTAGGAGGATGACTTGGTATAATGGTTAATGGTTAATCATGCGGATACCTAAAAGATCTCACCTCAGGTTTTGTATAGTATCGTGAAGCAAATAGGACTGACATGTTAAGCTTGTGGTTCACTCGAATTTATATTCGTGTAGGTACGGGAACCGTTATGGGTGTCCATGGCTCCGCTATCGGTTATTGTTCCGCGGGAAAGTCAGTTTCCGGTTCATGTCCGTATCCTACCGAACCTATGGGGTCACACACTTAAAGGTAGATGATCTGTAGAGTACTAGAGTGATAGGAGCATGTATTTATCACACCGCGAAAGTCTCGGAGTGATTGGATTATGATCGATGAGAAAACCGGAACCGTTTCGGGACCCGGTAAGGTAGCAGGAAGAGTTTTAAGAAAACCGGGTAAAACCGGAGGGCCGGAAAAGTTCCGAGTTGGTCTAGATATATTTAATATTCATTTATTATGTATTTCAAAAAGGTTTCAGAATTAAATCAATGAATTTAATATAAATGGGCTCCCTCTCACTTGGAAGGCCCAAGTGGGGAGGGAGCACTTGGGCCAAGGGAGCCCAAGAGGGGAGGGCGCCTTGGGGAAGCTTCCCCCCTCCCCCTTGGCGCAACCCTAGGGAGGGGAACCCTAGGGCTGCCCCCTCCTCCAAGATGGCCCCCCTCCCCCTTCCCCTATAAATAGAGGAGGTGGGGGCACCCCTTCAACACACAATTGGATTTGTTCTCCGCCGAAGGGCTGCCCCCTCTCTCTCCCTCTCATTAAATCCAATCTTCACCACCCCGAAGGGCTGCTCCTCCCTCCTCTCTACTCCGGTGGCGCAGAGCTCTGGACGGCGGAGCCCTGCCGGGTCATCTACACTGTACGTGTGGATCAACCGTAGAAAGATCGTGCGTTCGATCTTTGTTCGAGGGACTCCACGGTGATTAGATCTGTTTGTGGGATTGTTCATCTTCACGCTGTTGGGAAACGTAGTAGAAAACAAAAAAATTCGGCCTACGAATCAAGAACCCAAGATCATCCAAGAAGATTGCATACAAGGTTTTAGGTCATGGCTCACCAACCGATGTAGCGGAAGTAGAGTTGGTGAAGCTCGTGGACGTAGTGGAAGTAGATCTCGCAAGTTCTCCCACGAACAGTCCCTCGATCAATCCCACGAACAAGTCTCGCGATCTAGTCCCACGGACAAGTCCCATGAACAAGCTCCTCGAAGAAGGGTCGAAGGTACGACCCCTCCATTAGTATCCACACATCCCGTAGCAGCAATCCAGCAGCGCTCCTCCGTCCAGAGATGAACGCCACCGAGAAAACTAGAGGGAGAAAACCCTAACGGATTCCGATCTAGAACAACGTCTAAACCGGGGTCTAAAAGTGGAGCAACGGGGTTTAGAGGAGGGAGGGTGGTGCATAGGCCTTGGGGATTGATTGTGTGTTTCTCCCCCTCCCCCTGGCTCACCTTATATAGGTGGCCAGGAGGTCTAGGGCGCATCCCAAGGAGGATTGGGAGTCCAACTTGGACACCCAAGCCTTCCAAACCTTCCCACACCTTCCCACCGGAAACCTGCCATAATGGGTTTTGGTATTCCCACCTGGAGGGGGATTCCTTCCCCTTGGTGCGCCCCCCACCCCTTGGCCGGCCAGGGCAGCCTAGGTGGCTTGCCCCCCAAGGCTAGGGGCGCAGGGCAGTGGGTGGTACTGCCCGGAACCTTTCGGAACCTTCTAGAAGCTTCCAGGACCTTCCGGGACCTACCGGGACAGTTTCGGGACATTCCGGACACTTTTGGAGCACTTCCAATACCTTCCGGAACCTCTAACGAATGTTCCGGAGCCATATAAATGGGGTTCGGAGCCATCCGGGCAAAGGTTATTATGTCCGGTGAACACAACATATTGTTTAAGCTGTCCACCGATCACCGAAACTATTCCGGTTGATCGTAAACTTTCCCATTACCATTCTCATATGTTCCGGAACCACCTGGGACTACTCCAGAGAGATCCGAACATATCCTAAATACCCAAAACTACTTCTGGTGCCCTTATGAACTATTCCATAAATCTCCGGAACTACTTCCGGTACCCGTATGAACTATTCTGCTTTGCTTCCACTAAACCTTCTACCATACTAGTATTCTAACAGACTACTGCTCGTTAAGTGTGTGACCCAATAGGTTCGGTATAATGCGGACATGACTCAGAACATCTTCCGGACATAGGTCAACAGCCTTTCGTCAATAGCCAATAATCAACAGCGGAGCCATGGACACCCATGTTGACTCCCGCACATACACGAAGAAACTTCGAGTGAACCATTATGTTTATTCATGTACCATTCCCTTTGCTTCGTGATATATGACAAAGTTAGAGGAGAGATGTTTGGCACCCATGTGTAACAACTTCTTGAACACAAGCCACTCGTTATCCTCTTTGCTCGTTTGTCCATTTTCTCGTTATCGTATTCCGGTATCCCCGTGACTGAATCACAATGCGTCTGGCCAGACTATAATGGATACCGTCATACCGAGTGGGCCCGAAGTGAATATCTTCTTCATCGTGAAGGAGCAAATCCCATTCTTGAACTATCACAGTCACTAGCCACACCATCTGACATACCCAGAACTTATTTTACTACTTCCCATTTACGGGAGGATTCATCTAAGAACCAAAGCATGTCTTCCTGTGTGAAGCAACTCGATACTCTCATGGTCTAAGGAATTACGTATATGATAACATTTCATGATATGACTTATAACGTAGTTACGATGTGATCTCTAAGTATATCATTCAATACTGGGGTCGGTTCAACATCATTGTTCTGCTAACAATATGTTCCCATTGCTACTGACATCCTTGTTACAAGAACAATGTCCATGATTAAGAAAACGTAATCATCAGTTAGCACATGAGCTGGTCTTAGAGGCTAAACCAGGAACTCTTGGTGTTTACATTTCCACACATGCAAGTGAGTTTTCTTCTGAATCTCATAGTCAGGGTCATTGCAATTATAGCACAGAAATATAAACATTAATTACGAACGTGGAAATATATATATATATAATAACATTTTATTATTGCCTCTAGGGCATATTTTCAACACACGCTTCTCCAACTCTTCATCAACATCTTCCGCTGCGAGAGAGTGCATCCGTTGAACGGTTGAAAAAGGTAACAAGATCGATCTTCTCATTTGCATCTTCCTAGATCGTTCTTGGGTTTGGTTTTCGTAGTGCCGGAATTTTTTTGTTTTCTACTCCGAATCCCAACAAAATTTTGCTTGTGAGATCAATTTGCCTATATATTTGGTTGCGCGCGCTAGATAGAGCGCCTGCTGAAGTGCTGCACCGGCGACCTTCAAGTTTAGCGTGTCTGGAAAAGCGCAATCATCGCTCCGCGCGCTAAAATGCTAATTCGGCGCTGTAAAAATGTTTTAGCACCCCGCGCGTGCGCCTGTTGGAGATGCTCTTATATTATGTTACACCATGGTAAAGGAGAAAAAGGAAGCTACGGGGATTGTGTTCCTGACTTACCGTGGTGACGGAATCATGCATGAAAGGACCGTGGGTGGATCCATCCTTCTCTCTCTCGAGAAAGCGAAAATGAAAAGAAAAGAAGAGGGCATGGCAATCGATTGTACGTCAGGGTATGACCATGAGAGCTAGTATTAGCTTATCTTCTAGTGTTCTTTTTGGTGGAAACTGCTTTAGGATCCCGATTTCCATGCGGTCCTTAATATTGAAAATTCAAAATATAAATTTATAGGTTTCATTTTTTTAAAAGAAACACTCACAAACATATGGAATGTTACTTGTCTGCAAAATTTCACAATAAAATACATATGTATGCGAGCTATACAAAAACCTTGTATTTCTAGCACACATACTTTTTAGTAATCACTATTAAAGTAGTACATGACTTTATATTTTTTTCTTGTAGCTCACAGCAAAGGGTATTTCATCATGAAACTTTCCAGAAGTATTGTATACACCTAAATGTTCATCTGTATTATTTTCAGATTTTTTTTCATAACAAAAAAAATGATTTTCATTTTTTTTATAAAAAAAGAGCTCCATGCAGTTAGCTTAAAAAATCCCCATTGTTTTTTTGGGAGGGTAAAAATGAGTTTTATTCAATTATGACTAGTTACAGTCGAGAGGCATTAATTCCTTGATACAAGAGGGATAATGGTTCAACCATCAACCTGGCCATTGCTCGGGCCAGACCGGGCTCGGGCCGGGCCTGCAAAGCCCGACGCAAGAAAAGCTAGGCCCGAGCCCGGCCCAGCCCGGCCAACAATCTGCAAAATCGGGCCCGGGCCCGGCCCGAGCCCGACAAAGCCCAACTCGGCCCGACCCGATCATTCGTTATTTCGCGTTTTCTGCAGACCTGAGCCCGACCTGACAAGTGTGTTTGGCCCAAAATGTAGGCTCGAACCCGGCCCGACGTGTAAGGCCGGCCCGGCCCGGCCCGAGATTTTCGGGCCGGGCTGCATCGGGTCGTCCAGGCCGGGCTGCCCACGGCTTGCCTTGCTCAATACAACTGTATGGAGGCAACCGATTTGCTATCTTATTTTACTGTTTATGAATCTAAGTATGTACAAACTCCCATAGGCTGGGAGGGGAATCTGTTGAACTTTAGGAACATATCAAAGAGGCATGTGTGAGATTTGATCTTCATGAGAGGGGAGATCTGGTCCCTCAGTAAAAAAGGGGAATATACTATTAAGTCCTTTTACACCTTTCTTATTGATGATGGGAATAGATATCCTGACAATTTTTTGTGGAAAATCAAAAGCCCTTGTAGAATAAAATTTTATATGTGGTTGTTTAGTACAAATTGCATTTTGACAAAAGACAATTTGATTAAAATAAATTGGGGTGGAATTCCTGTCCGCCCAGTCTATGGATAGATTGAAAGTGTTGAACATATTTTCTACAAATATTCAATGGCCAATATGATTTGAAACATCCTGATGTGTTCTTTCAACTTGAATTGCATACCGAAAGATGTTGCTACTATACTTGGGGCTTGGATAGATGGATTTGATGCTCATATTAAGAAATTGATGTTGGTAGGCGTTGCAACTATGTTTTCGTCTATTTGGAGATTGAGAAATAATGTTGTCTTTTCTGATAAAAAGTTCATTGACCATGTGTACATGTCAATCTAATTGCCTGTCGATTATATGATTGGTCTATTTTGTAGAAAGACCAGAGAGATCAAGAAATGCTTAAGTGGGGAGTACTGATGTTTGAGTTACTAGCTAAGGAATACTTCAGAAGGGTACATGGATGGCAACTACAGGTGGACAAGTTGTGATGAGTGATACATATTTGAGCCATCCTTCACATTTCAAAGAAAAAAAAATTAGTCTAAATTCAATGAAAATTTTCCTATTTAATGCATCAAACAACATCTTTTCCTCTATAGGAATTGAGGTACATGTCATCTTATTTCCTATGATTTCCTGGAAATGTGATATTTCTATCCTATGAGCCAAAAAAAACCTTAGTAGTTGCCCATAACAAAAATGAAAGGCCATCAGTGTTAAACATCCTTCTGCGAGAATATGATCTCCTAAAAGTACAAGTTGTCAAACCATAAGATCATCATCGGGTCACAAAAAGACCCCAGAAAAGTAAACAAGTTTCCTTGTTTTTTCTTTACTGTTTTCCTTTTTATCACACGTTTCCTTTTAACCCACATTGTATATTATTGTATACGCATCTAAATTTTATTTATACAAATTGAACAACTTAAAAAATACGTGATGTGTATTTTTTTTTTCAAATACATCTTTCTTAAAGATTTTTAAACACATGTTAAACTTTTATGAATGACACAAAACTTTTTTATATTGTATAATTTTTTTAAAATGTCACGAACATATTATTGAAATGTGTTAACACTTTTTAACAAATCTAGTTATATTTGTCTGAATGGTGAAATACATTTATTTTTATTTATTTATACATTTATTTACATATTGTAAATTTATTTCAAAAAATATCACCAATATTTTTTAAAAATATGTGAACAAATGGTTTAAACTTCATGTACCTTTTAGTATGGTAAGGAATATTTTTAAGTTTCATGAACACTTTTTAAATTGTATTAAAAATATCACCAACATATATTTTTCAGTTTCATGTAAATTTTATTGAATTTTTTACAGTGCATAAATATTTTTAATGTGTGTAATTAACACTTTTAAAATTTTGAAATAAATTATATTCTAACCAACTGTAAAATAAAATAAAAGAATAATTAGCCAACGAACGAAGTGTCAGGTTCTACTCGGCCGTCCAGTAAATGCTGAGCTGGATATGAGCGCTCGCTCTGTCTCTCAGTTGGCAAGATAGGCAGACAGTGAGCCAATCACGCACTCTATGTTGCTCCTGGGCCTACCCATCCGCTCATCATCGATTTTGCAATTTCTGACATTAAGAGGCTAGAAATATTCGCAAAGGCTATTTTTCATCTATTGCAAAGAACTATGGTTGCCTTGTTTTCATATTTGAAAATAATGGTAGCCTCGTTTTTGGCATTCTCGTCTTAGTGTCCCCATCCATCAAAGAAACTTTTCATATTTCATTTTTCTTCCGGTGTCTTTACAATTTATTTTTTAAATACATGTTTATCTTCTCAGTGGGATCCCTTTGAGCACAAGGAACGTGGAGGACAGATGGGAGTGGGGTTTTGAGAAGAAGGGGAAATTCACGGTCAAATCCGCATACCGCATGCTGGTTGATGTGAGGGCGAGACGTGGTGACTGGCTAGAGGAGAGACCGGCCAGCTCAAGTGGCGAAGCTGAGGCACGAGAATGGCAGCAGATTTGGAAGTGTTCAGTTCCTGGGAAGATTCAACATTTCATGTGGCGGTTGGCAAAACAATCTATCCCGACGGAGGATGTTCGAAAAAAGAGGAAGATGGCGGTGAGTGACCTCTGTCCGATCTGTGGCAGCAAAGACTCCTGGAGACACTCTTTAATCGAGTGTAACTTGGCCAAGGCTATGTGGGTTTTGGGGGAGGAGGAAACCATCGACCATCTCATGGTGATACGGGAGACAAATGCCAAACTCTGGATTGCTAAGGTACTGGACTCTATGGGTTCCATGGAGGCGAGCGTGGTGTTTGTGACTTTGTGGGCGTTGTGGCATGCTCGCCGCAAGCTGCTTCATGAGGGAATCCACCAAACTCCGCTATCAATGCACATGTTTATCAAAAGCTATCTAAAGGAGCTGGAAGGGGAAGCTCGTCCAAGGGCCCAGCAGGCTCCAGCGCCGGCGAGGGAACCCGGGCGAAAGTGGACTACGATTGAGACTGGGAGTGTGCATGTCAGGGTGGATGGAGGGCTCTCCAGAAATAGTGAAACGGGGGCGGTTGCTGCGGCCTGCCGGGATCACAGGGGAGGATTTCAAGGGGCTTCGGCAGTGGTATATCCCGGGATCACAGACCCAGCATGCTTGGAAGCCCTAGCTTGTAGATAAGGACAATCCCTCGCGCAAGATCTGATGTTTGCCAGGGTCATAATCTCGAGTGATGCAAAGGGGGTTGTGGGTGACATTCTGGAGGAAGCTGGTGGAAAGTTTAGTATGATTACTTCTGAAATAGTTTCAAATAGGAGTCTTTTCTTAGTCTGCAATTTTGTTTTCGAAGGGAGGAATTATAATCCCGATGCCCATCATCTAGTTAAGTTTGCTACTAGTTTAGGTCCGGGTAGGCACTTATGGGTTTTGGACCCGCCAAATCCAGTTTGTATTCCGAGACATTTGGATTTGATTGAATGAGAAGTGTTTTACCCCTCAAAAAAAATGTTTATCTTCTCAGTACATATTGTACATATTTTTTATAAACACGTACTCCCTCTGATCCATATTAATGGACTTAAGGTTGTCTAGATAAACATGCATCTAGTCTAAATACTTAATTAGATACACACGAATCTAGAAAAAGTTGAGTCCATTAATATAGATCGAAGGTAATAATATTTTTATGATGCATGTTAAATATATTTGAATACATGATGAGTATTTTACTCAATATGTATTTGAATTTTTTTTTATAAATATATGTTAACACTTTAAATATAAATTGAACATGTTTTTGGATGATATGCAATATTTTTAAGGTATGCGATTATTTTAAATGTCATAAAGATATTTTGAATGGCACATAATAATTTTAAACCTACAAGAACACTTTTATACATTGTATAACTATTTTCTATAAAATGTGACAAAATATATTTGAACATGTATACATGTTTTTGAATAACACGGAAGAATTGTTTTCACAATTATGAAAAAATGCAATATGTATTTTGTTTGAAAACACTTTTTTTTTCAAATGCGTGAATTTTGTTTAAATATCTTGATTTTTTTAACACTATGAACAACTTTTAGAAGTTTACAAATTTATTTGATCACACATATTTTTTCAAAAATATAAAAGAACAAACTTATGTACCATTCGACTAGACCAAGTATCTAGTCGCTTTAGATGAGAGTATATTCACGCTTGCTGCGAGCAGGTCAAAACCCCTCCGGGGGATATCTCCCTAGTGCTATGTTTTGCCTACTGCAATATTGATGGAAAGTTGGCGTCAAGCATTTGTTTTAGTGAGTCAGTCCTTCAATAGTGCTGTTTTGGGATGCCCTTGTTGCGAGCGAGACAAATGCTCTACAAGGGAGAGTGGATTTTCAGTGCTAGAGTTGCATGGAGCTTGTTTTTAATATATTTATCAAAAAAGATATTTTTAAGCTTCAAAAAATTCTGAAAAAATCACACGTGAACATATAGAAGTGTACTACATTCGTGTTAAATATTATGATGACATACTCTTGTCTGTGAGCTGTGCGAAAAACAGAACAAAATGAACACTTTCATATTGAATAGTACATTGCTAGAAAAGATTGATTTTGTTTTTTTGCACAGCTCACACCAATGTGTATTTCAAACTAAAATTTACATGAATGTAGTATACATCTATATGTTCACTTGTGATTTTTGTCAGATTTATTTGAAACCTTAAAATAGGATTTTCTTTTTCTTTTTTAAAACGAGCTCCATGGAGCTCGAGCTCTATTAGTGATTCCGCCCTTCAAGGGACATCCCACTAGTGTTATGTTTTGAATACTGCAAGGTCGAATGAAACTTGGCCTCAATCATTCGTCCTTGCGAGTCAATCCTCTACTATTGCGGTTTTTGGAAGTTTAATTAGACTCATATGGACCTAATTAATTTGGAATATTTCACATAAATTATGTCCTTTTTAACTAGAAAATTGCTCGTACGTTGCAACGTGAACATATATATGGACCGAATTTAGAAAATTTTAAATAACTTATGTGTTTTGTTTTCACTAGGAAATTGCTCGTACGTTGTATATTTTCGTTGCAACGTACTAGCAATTTCCTAGTGAAAACAAAACACAACATATTTTCTCTCTCTCTCACTCACTCACTCACTCACTCACTCGAGATGCTTGAAAATAATGAGAAAAAATACATACCCCTTTACCCCATTCATACATACGATCGATAAGGTAGGAATACTCAAAATCCTCAAATCATTTTTTAATGATGGAATAAGTTTAATGAAGTAAACATGCCTATATAGCTTATATAAGATCCTTTTTGATGTTATCAGTTATCATTGACCGCAAACTTGGACCCTTCTTGTTGTAAATTGTATTTGGCAGCTTCTTATACATATTTTTCACCTTTTTAAAATCTAAACTTGAACCAAAACCAAACATTTTGTCAAATAAGAACATCAATTATATAATATTTTAATAGATATAAATTTACTTGTGAAACACCATAATACATAAACTTACAAATCAATAGCACCATATGATGAGAACATTGACAATAATTCTCTTAGAAAGTGGTTGGCTGGTAGAAGCAAAAAAAAGGTGTGTGCATGGTCTTGCTCCCTTGATTCTTTATATCAAGGAAACCAAGCACACTAATCTACTGTTGTGCATATTTGTACTGCAGTAATCCAACCAATTCTCCAAACATATGTGTACTATATAAATCTAGTGTTGGACATTGAGTGGCTAAATCGAAGGGGTAACACAGGTGCAGTAGCTTAATGTGAAAGTCTTGCGTTGTGAGGGCGTGGGGGTGAATGACTTGATGAAGCCCACGAGCGAAATGCGAGGGTGAGAAAAACACGGAACACTCAGTATTTTTTTAGATATGAGAGATAGGAGAGATTCACTTTTATCTTTAATTCTGATGTTATCAATCTTTTTGAATTTTTCAATATATGTCGATTTTCTTACATACATATTGGACATTTATGTATAAATGTTGAATATCTTTTAGATACACGTTGAGAATTTTCTAAATACACGCTGAGCAATTATGGGAATACATTATGAACATTTATAAAATGCACACCTAACAGTTTTAATGCACAATGAATCATTTCTAAGACACATTTGAATTTTGCTGCAAAACATTCTAAATGTGCAAAAATCTGTTAAGCGTGGAACATTTTTGTAAATGCCACAATTATTTTTGCCCTGACCGCCACACCGCCACAACAGAAGAAACTGGACGAGGGGAGGGACGACATAGGTTTAAGGGGTTGCTCAAGGGAACTGGTTGTGAGGTGCATGAGAACGAAGTGACTGAGCGGATAAGGTGAAAAAAACGATAGGATAATTTGTGGGCGAGGTACACAAATGGGCAAGAAAAAAATTGAAAATAAAATCAAAAAGTCCTACGTCATGAGGATGTGGGAGTGAACGACTTGACGAAATGCAAGGGGGAGCGAAACACGAAACACTTTCTATTTTTTAGATAGGAGAGATTCACTTTTATTCTTTAATTCCTAGATTTATCAATCTTTTTTGAGTTTTCAAACATATGTCTACTTTCTGGAAAACATATTTGAACATTTATGTACAAATGGTGAATATTTTTGTAGATATACGTTGAGAATTTTGTAAATACACGTTGAGGAATGATCGAAATACATGTTCAACATTTGTAAAATGCACATTGAAATATTTTTTAAGACATATTTGTTTTTTTCAAAATACTCATATACATGTTAAAAATGTGCGAAAATCTGTTAAGTGTAGATTTTTTTAAATGCCATGATTATTTTTTAAATGATATGCACATTTTTTTTATAATTGTGTGAACTAAATTTTGCATTTCATTAATATTTTTTGTAAATGGCATGAAACATATATTTAAACTTGATATTTTCCAAATTGCATGAATATCTTTTTGAATGATACGATTAATTTTTAAAGATTCCATGAATAAATTATTATAATTTTGTAAATAAATTTACAAAATATCATGAACATATATTTAAATGTGTCAATACTTTTCAAATGTCATTGCTGTTTTTGAAATAGTATTATAATTCTTTCAATTACACGAACAAACTTTATATTTCCTCAATATATTTTGAATACATGGTAAACTCTAAAAAAATAAGTAAAGTAATTATTGAATGGAATAATCATTTGGTGAATTTTTGTTTTTTTTGTTATACTTGTGATCGAGTTTTACGCCATCCATCTTGTATCATGCATTCACGCGTCCTCATGGCTGGTTAACTTCGGAGATTTATGCGGGTACATAAGTTGAAGATTTGTATGATGTAGGCCGCAAGCTACAGATTCAAAACTTAAAATGCTCCTAAGGAGGTTTGAATGTGAGACTCAAAGATTAAAGACCCATCTTGCAACCAACCCACTTAAGTTAAGTTTTTGTCCTACTAATTGAGAAAATTAATTATTTCACTTTGATAGTAGGACGGCAATGGGTACCCATTATTCACGTACCCCGTGGGTAAAAACCCTATTAGGGTAAGGGTGTGAGATAAAAAATTACCCATGGGTCTTTAAATAGAGAAATCTCTTACCCATAGGGTAGAGCAGGTACGCGTATGGGATTCCATACCCGTTTACCCATGTACCCATCCAAAGTCTGATAAGTGGGCTTCTGAATAAACCCAAGTGACCTAACATATTTTCTCTAATCCCGCTAGGGTAACCATGGGAATGGCTCATGATGGTAGTCAGGCCCCTTCGACTAATGTCCTTTGAATCTCGCACTATCTTCTATGGGTATCTAGCTTTTTTCGAGTCACATCACAGATCAATTGTGAAGCTATTTTTTGGCCCAATTTGTTGTTTTGTTGTTTAAAATGTGACATTTTTTATAAATTATGGTTGTATGTCGTTGTTGATGTCCATTTTTTGGCTCGATTTTTGTGTTATATACGCGGGGTATTTTTACCCATAGGTATCAGTTTACCCTGTCGGGTGAAGGGTATGGGGGGGGGGGGAATTTTATCCGCTAGCGGGTATGGGTACGGGTGACGGGTAAGCTCCTGCGGGTGGAGCCACTAGCTTACCCTTTTAATTCTTGTGTAAATAGGATGATAGTTGTATGCACCTTGGATCTAATAACTTATGTACAAAACCATGTTAACTTAGAAAAAATATATTAAAACATACTTCGATAACTTAGGTGTAAAAAGTATGATAACTTACAGAGCGATGGCATCATAAATTGCGTTGCACGGGTTTGGTAATTTTGTACCCCTAATTCCAAGATGGAACCTAATTCGGAAGCTCTTCGGCATGGCGGATTTAGTGGTGAAAATGAACTTTGAATTATGTTGATGGTTTAAGCTATAAATTATTTTGATTTTTTGAAGTGGAAAGATATATGATAACATTAGCCTTTTGTCATTTGTGCATGTGTGAAGAAAATTGCGTTAACAGTTTCGTATGCCTTGGTAATTTACGTGCCAGAGGTGTGATAACTTATATAGCCAAGGTTTGAGAACTTAGGACTCGAAAGAAAAACTCATCAAAACATATCAATACGAGTTTTAGTTTTGAAGGTCTCGCCGCGAGGGATTTAATGATGAAAAACGATTTTGAATTGGATCAATGGCTTAAGTTACAAACATTTTGATTTTTTTAAATGGGGAAATCGAGGATGAGAAGATCGTTCTGCACTATCATTACATTCCTAACATTCATCAGTTGTAAATATTTAGATTATTTATAATATATATAAAAAATAAAACGAAAAGGAAAAAAATAGATAAAACTAACGAACATAACACTGCTGGACTGGCCCACTATATGCTCTTCTTGAGATGAGGAGTACCTGTCGTCATGAAGTGCGAGATATAGAGAGCGGAAATTGCCTTTGGAGAACAAGTTCCAGGGAGGGTTTTTTGAAATTTTAATTTTCACTTGGTGAAAAAATCTGATTTTTTTGTGAATAAACATACATACACATAATACATACCTGTACAAATTTAAAATTATTATATTTTTATACGTGACGCACAGGAAAAAGACAAATGTGATTTCAAAATGATGCGTCATTTTAGATTATTGGGTTTTGAGTTTTGTCTTTTTTGCGCAGTCTTCAAATCATAATATTTTCACACTAAAATTTACACGCTAGTGCGAAGCACAATACGTTTTCCATGTTTTTTTTGGATATTTTGAAAATGTTTAAATATGGCAGGCCCGGTGGCGCGGTCCGCTTGTAACCGTGTGACACCATGTATGTACTCGTGTCGAGAGAATGGAAAACCTGACTCTTGTTCGAATTTTTTTTTAAATAATACGATTTTTAATAACAAAATCAGTAATAGCACGCTATTTGGAAATATCAAAAAACTAGTGCGTTGTCGGCATTATTAAGGCCGAAACCAAACGATTCGGCAGTAGAAAAGCCGAAAGCTCTTGTTTCGGCCCAAGTAAGGCCGAAAGAAGTCGTTTCGGCAGAGGCCGGGCCGAAAGAGGTCTGTCGGCGCCGACACGGCCGACCTGCATGGGCATTCCGCTGCGCAGAGCCGAGCCCCACTGTTTCGGCCCTGGTAAGGCCGAAACATCCTGGATAAGTCGGATACATAAATGTCTCATACATAAATAAGTCGGATACATAAATGTCGCATACATAAATGTCTCACTCGTCTATATGATTACGATATCGCGGCTGTCTCGGAGGACGCTGCCGACGCCCTGAAGGCTCCCAGCGATTCGGACCATGGTGGTCACGCAAACCTCGACCGCGCAACGGCTCCTCCTCATGTGCCTGTGTCTCCTGTGTGATGGGCGGAGGTGGAGTGCCGTACATGTCGTGCTCGCCATGCGTATCATGCGAAGACTCGGCATCCCCCCTGTAGATGCAATGTTAATACTATGTACATTTTTATTTTCCTATTGATAAGTACGAAGAGTGAAAAGTACATACCTAGCCCCATGCCTTGACTTAATGGAGAAGCAGATGGATTCCACCCGTATTGAGGCATCCCATACTGGTAATTTGGTTGTGGCATCTCGTATTGAGGCATCCCATACGGGTAATTTGGTTGTGGCATCCACGTTGAACTACCAGGCTGGGAAGGATCTAAATGGTAAGTAGGTCGATGCAACTGCCACGATGAACTACCAGGCTGGGATAGATCTGGCTGGCTAGTGGGTGGTGGTTGGGGAGTCTGTACTGGCGTAAGACGTGGACGTGGTTCCTGACGATGCATAGAGTGACGCGGGGCTGATACCTGTGAATCCCTAGTGTGGGAAGAGTGGCGCGAAGGATCTTCACGGCGGGGCACAACGTCTGTAGAGCGGCTACATGTAAGAACGTTGTAGACATTGTGTAGCTTATCCTCAAGCCGCTTGAACCACCCAACATGTTCGGGCTGCGGGGTAAAAGCAGTCACGTCGCGCTGAATCTCATCTATCAACTCTGCCTGTAATGGATAATGTTAAGTTTGATCAATCAAACCTAACATAAAGAAAAATAAGATGCTTGTTACTTACCGCATAGAGCCTGGTTCCCGCAATAGCCTCAAGTGGATACATATCTGCAACAGAAGGGGGTTGCATCTGCTCAGGGTGAGAAGTCTGCACCAAGCGTAGACGAGTTGTACGCATGTACGTCTGAAGATACACATCAAAATCTGCGCGCCATTCCTCAAATGGCTCATTCGATGGACATACTGATGTTGTGGCAGTCACCCATCCCGCAATGTACGGCTGCAGGGTTTGCGTCCATACTGTCATCGATCTCTCTGCTTGGTGACTCATCCTACATGTGTAAATAAAGCAGGAAATTAGGTTTCTATATACTACAATATATTACGCATGCATGTGTAAATAAATGTAGGGAATTTACGAACCTGTGGATATCCTATGGCAAGCGGGGTAGTCTAAGGGGAGGGTTCGACAGTTGGCGCCGACCAAACTGTCTCATGACCCTTTGCTGCGCCATCTCCTCCACAGTGACATCGAAAACAAGAAAGGCTTTAGTGTACCAGTATTCTTGATCTCTCGTACACAAGGGTGAAATCCCGCCCGGGAATCTCACAGCCAAAGTAGCAGGGTCATATGGCTCCCATATGACCTCACCCTCGTCCAGCTGATCAAACTGCATCGTGAACGACGCGTAGCAATTCTTGACTTGATGTTGCGCATACCGTCTCTGCAAACAAAAACTAGTTAGTTCTAGGAAGTGCCTACTTGAATAACATGACAAGATAAACTAGTTACCTGTCTACGTGTCCACACGCTTCCAGCAGTAGGCATCTCATCATCATATGCATCAATGCGGCTATCCCAAGGTCGCATAGCATCGACGTCAGGTCGACCGATAGGTAGCCTCTCCCATGACCATAGATGCAAGAATAGTGGACAACCAAGTATAGAAGAAGTATCCTTATTCTTCGTACAAGCGTTGCACATAGCTCGGTACGTACCTGCTAAGACGGCAGAACCAAAACTCCTCGGCACAATGTTAGCCTGGTTCTGTGCCACCGAGATCTCTTGCGCAATAGGGATGAACCTCGCACTAATAGTGTCGACGTGGTTATCAGTGAACATGACCTTTCCCAATAACCAGAGAATATATGCCTTCAGACATATAGTAATCTGTGGTCCAGTCAACTCCACCTGTGGCCATCCTAACTGACCAATCTGCATTTAACATTGAACATGTCAAACTTAATGTGTATAAGCGTCAACACCTATTGCAGTAAGTATCTGCCCCTTGTACTTGCCTGTGAGGAATGTGCCATCCACACACAACACCGGACGGCAATATCTGAAAGCTTCTATGCAAATATTGAATGAGAAGAACACTCGGTGCAAGATCTTATATTCTGGCATCGTATCATTTGTGAAGTGTTGGACATTGACATATGTGCCAGGATTCCTCTCTTGCAATGTGCGAAGAAGACGGACAGCATTATCATACGAGTCAAAAAAGGTCCCAAACCTATTCTATAGAGCCCTCTGCTTAGCTCTCCAAGCCTTCCCATACGGAATATCATAATTCCATCTTGCCTTAACTGCTTTTTGTACTCCCTTTACTTCCATGTCTTTCTTCTGAATTATCTCATTGAACAAGAGTCGTGCAATGAGGGTTGATGTTAGGTTTGGATGATCTTGCCTCATATTTTTAAGGACACATGTGTGGCCCTCGACGCTCGTCACTACCCAATTAATGTCATACTTCGGAACATGGTCGTGCACCCTTGCAGGACACCCTTCTACAATACAAGTCATAGTCAAATATTGTTTATTTGATACGTCAGTTTGATAAATCCTTTGCGTGGTTAATGCCCACTTCGTTACAGCTTCCCGTAGTGCTTGCTTCGTGCTATACTGAGCTCCAATTTCAACATTATTCATGTGATACTCCCACGATGATTCATGTCCATCATTAACAGTCATGACGGTCGACATGTCCAAATTCCAGGAATCTGGAATAGGCACATCCTCGTCATTCTCATCATCATCATCCTCTTCTTCATCCTCTTCATCATCCTCCTCATCATGTTCAGCAGCATCTTCATCTGAATCTAGATCTACCGCCAGACCATCCTCGTCTTCCCTCTCCATCTGTTCCTGCATTCTTCCCCCCTGCTCATCACCATCAGCCTCGCCAATATCGACAGCTTCTGATGACTGACTACTTTGTCCTGTGGTATGTGTTTCATAGCCGCACTGATCAAAAGGTTGCGACCCAGATACATTCATCTGCCTGTTTGCCTCACTACTCTGACAATGCTCAGGATCGCCGCAATCTTGTCCCAAATTATTCTGGTTTGGCACAAAGGAAACTAGGACGATGGGTTGAGTCCCTCGGCGTTTGCATGATGCTAGCCAAGACAACCACTGTTTTGTCCGATCTAGCGGTAACAACTCCCAACAAATATTTGTACGGTCTTTGGTCCATAATGACTGAATCCTAACGGTCCACAAATTAGGATCGAACCCAAAATTCACCGTCAAATAGTTCTGAACCACACTAATTCTGACTTTTTCTGGATCTGCCAACGGTATCACCACGTGCTGAAATTCACTGAGATCAACACCCGACTCATTTGCACGGACAGTACCAGAACCATAGTAAACACCAACATTTACAAATTCAGACATGACTCCTCACCTAAAAAATATATATATTCCATCATCAAATACTACATACTAAATCAATCACCTAAAATTTATATAAACCACCGAAAATGAACCACCTAAATTTTATGCCGCATCTAAAAATAAATGTCTCGCATCTAATAAATTTTATGTAAACTACCTAAAATTTATACCGCCTAAAATATATGTAAACATACTAAATGAGCCAACTAAATTTATCTAAATATATACTAAATATATCAGCAAAAATGTCTCGCATCTAATAAATTTATCTAAAAATAAGTGTCTCGCATCTAATAAATTTTATGTAAACTACCTAAAATTTATACCGCCTAAAATATATGTAAATTTTACCAAAAATAAATGTCTCGCATCTAATAAATTTATCTAAAAATAAATGTCTCGCATCTAATAAATTTTATGTAAACTACCTAAAATTTATACCGCCTAAAATATATGTAAACATACTAAATGAGCCAACTAAATTTATCTAAATATATACTAAATATATCAGCAAAAATTTATCTATATCATCTACAATAATATATGTTGCATCTATAAAATGTATCTAAATATATTACCATGTACGCGTATGTAAAATTACAGAAAAACTAGGGATTACCCTTGATGCGTGCGAACCCTTGCTGCCGGACTTCAAAAGAGCACCACCACCATCGCAGCACCGCTTCTCCTATCCTCACAACACCAACACACACCACTATTGTCCACCATTGTTGCCAAAAAAAGCTCCACCTCCTAACCCAAAAACATCACCCAAAACGCCACCAAAAGCTATCCCATGACCAGATCCTTGATGCTTACAGCCTCCTCTATCTATTCCACTAAAAAAATCTGATTTTTATTAGCTATTATGAGAGATCACGGTTAGGGGAAAGATGAAGGAGAGAGAGAGCTCGGTACGAATGGAAGCTAGAGGAAGAAGAAAGGAGGAGGGAGGGATCGGCTGGTTTCGGCCTTATCCAGACTGTTTCGGCTGTACCCGAGCCGAAACGGTGGGGCCCGCGCGGCAGCCACATGCAGATCGGCGTAACTGGGGCCGATTAGCTGCTTCGGCCTTACCAGGGCCGAAACTATCCCTTTCGTCAGTAGCCGGGCCGAATCTACTGGTTTCGGCCCTACTACGGCCGACAGCGACCTAATTTTCAATTTTTTCCAAATCGCGTGCTATTACTGATTTTATTATTAAAAAACGTATTATTTAAAAAAAAAATCCTCTTGTTCCGTCATGGCGCACAATGACTCGTACCATCAAGCAACAGCAACTGAAAAGAGGCTCACAGTGACGGCAACAATCGTGAACAGTGCGCATCACAATCTCGATTCTCCATCTATGGATGGATCGGCGGTCAGCCCCCAACAAACGTGATTTAAAAAAATAAAAATAAACCCCAATAAACGTGCAAGAAACTTGATCATTCTCCAGGTTTCATACTGCCGGCGACAACGTTATAGAATACCTACAATCGGCATCACGATTTTGGCACGTACTCCTACTCATGATTTCTCTGAAAAAATCGGGCTCAATAACAGAATATATCTGCCTGAATCCTGATTGAATGTCAGCCGGCATGAAATATGCGAGCGGAAGCATGAAAAGGAATTGGCTAAAATTTCTCTCGTTTAAGTTCCAAAGGAAGGCGTGTGCCACTTGTGGATGAAAAAGATGATGGGTCCATATGCTCTCCTATCACACCTATCGGCAAGCGATTGGAAAGCTAGTTAGCGTCGAAATGGTCCCAAACTCTAGCTAGGTTTTCAACGGAACAGGAAAATTCCAACGAGCTTCCTGTACAGAAAGAAGGAGAGATGGCGTCCGACGACGACGAGAGGAAGCTAGCAATGCAATTAAGCGCGGCGTGGCCGGCCGGCAGGCGCGCGTACTCCGCCGTCGTGTCCCTCTCCGGCGTGGGGCACGCTTGCATGGGATGGGATCCACGGAGGCCGACCGGCCGGAAAGCGTCGCGTGGGGGCGGGCAGGCAGGAGCATATGGCACAGCTAAGATTTCTCCGAGAAGTTGAGGAGAGCAAGGCGCAGCGTCACGTGCGTGCTCGCCTTCCTTTACAACGACGGGTCGCCGTCGATGATCGATCGACGCCTAATAAACCCTTCGATTCTCTTTCATTTCATGTGTTGTGTTGTGCCGGCCGGCTTTCTCTTCACCGAACGGAGATGGTGGATAGATAGGCCTTTTGAGCTTCCATCGTCTTCTTTCAGTTGTTCTGGTTGTAGCAGTGGATCAGAAGCTTCAATTATAAGCTAAGAGAGATGATCCTCACTCTACCACTTGGCTGGCCGAATTCTCCGTCTACAAAGACTGCCCGATTGTGCTTAATTTAATTGGATACTGATCATGGGTTCTTTCGATCTGAACTAACTAACTAATACAGCCTGCCGCACATGGAGACGCAGCACGCTAGCTCAACCGGTCTCATCGATCGATATCGTTAACCACCTAAAACACGTCAACGTGGATTGAAGCCCGTCCCACTCCCATCGATCAAACATGCCATGTGCATGCACATTCCACAACTTAATCCACGGCCATAGCTACTGCACGCATTCTCCAATAATTCGCTAGCTAGCCATAGCATCATTGTACGTACGGGCAAGAGATGACTAGCTCATCAACCCCCCACAAATTAAACACGTACAAACATCGACGGCCGTTGATTAGCCACTATAAATCGCTACGAAATGTAGTGCCTCGCTGACAAGGCAACAAAGCAAATACATAAAGGATTCTACGTTTGATCATGACATGACATGCGCGCACACATACATGGATCAAATGCGTAGCTAGCGAGCGAAAGCTCTTTCTGTTTGGAGGATGTGAGAAAAACTCGATGGGAAATGGAAGTTAGCAGCTTGTGGTGATCTAGTTAGTGGTGTTTGATGCGGAGATCAACAAGTTGAACAGAGCCCATGACGGCAACTTTGATGGTAATCCTCAATAGGGTGGGGAGACACACATGATGAACGGGGGAAAAGAACCCTTCTTCCGCCCGACACCGGACCCCAAGCGGTCCTTCCAGCATCCCCATCAACCTCATCCATCCCATTGGCCATGGTCCAAAACACCATTGTTGGTAAATGTAGTGTTGAGAATATCAAGACATATGGGTGTGAGATCGTTATCAAAAATTCCGAAATACCTAATGAAATTCCGAATCTTAAGCCACTTGATGTATTACTTTGTAAGATCTTGATAAATAATTAATAAAATGATCATATACATCGTTCTGATGCAGAGCCCGGGGATCTTACTCCTTTTCCAAAAAAAGAAAAAAGTTATGACCGAACTCTACTCAGTTTTGATCTTTTGGTTTACTACTTTTAATCGAATTGTTGGTAAAACATTGATTTTACTGCAACGTCTTGTTGATGATTGGTAAACCGCCAATCTTACAAATGTGAAGTGCCGTGCATAAAAACAGGGAGAACGTAGCATCAATAGAGAATTTTGCCAAGTACACAAGAGAGACAAGGATTTTGTCCATGTTTGGGTTTGCTTGGGAATATTACCCCACTGTTGTTGAGGTTGTCAAATTTGGTGGAAGGGTACTGTACACAAGGAGATCCGTGTTAGAGTAACTCTAACAAATCCGGTATTTTTTGAACCTGCAAAAACATTATGCGGGTCACCATAAAACAATTATATGCATTATGAAATGTCGCGGGACAAAACAGATCTGGTATTTTAGAACCATAAATCCACAAATTTAAATATACTAGAGTTTTCCATTACATAATTGGCCGAACATCTCCGGAGATCATACAAACAAAAAAAAACAATTAATAGTTGGCTAGAGCATGCCGCTCAAGACTTGACGTTGAGGTAGTACTCATACACGGAGGTGGTCATCATGACCTGCGCGACTTGGAGCTCATCGCCGGCAGCCTCTAGGCACTCGACAGCGTCTTCTCCAATCGCTAGCGCTTCCCTGACGGCGAAGATCTCACACTCTGGCTCGCGGACGCGCTTGGTTGACACTAGATATGGTCCCCTAGATGTGGAGTGTGCTTTTGGTGTGCTTCAATCTTACTGCGCTATTGTTTGGCACAATGCTAGATGTTTGAGCGTTGAAACTTTGGAGGATGTGATGATTGCATGTGTGATCATGCACAATATGATTGTAGAGAATTGTCGTGATGACAGTATCTACGATCAAAGGTGGGATTACCCGGGTGATAATGTTGTGCCTCAAGGAGGGGCGGCAACATATGCACAGTTCGTTCAATTTCATCGCGACATGCGTGATCGGGTAACTCACGTGCAACTCCAAGATTATTTGGTTGAGCATATATGGGCTTACATAAGAAACCAATAACCGGTTTGTAAAACTAAATTGTTTTAAATTTATGTGCTACAATTTATTGTTTTGCAAAACTATATGATCTGGATACAATTTATTGGGATGTAAAATAATGTGCTACAATGTGTATTCATTATATTCTTATATGATTAAATTTGGATAAAAACGGATCAAATGAATCGCCTCATTGAATGCACCGATCAAAGAAAAGCGTACTGGTGGTGAAAGGTTATTCGTTGAACTATCCAAACGAACAAAATATGAATACATTTGGTATTTATTTAGATCGCCCTCTTAGAGCCGCCCTAACCATGATACCCAGGACTTATGTGTTTTAACTGAACTTAACCCAACACATTGGACATTGGTTAGTGTGTTGCCTGTTTCTGGATATGGATAGAACTTCCCTGTTACCGACATGAGAGTATCTCATTTTCCTTAGGACGGTGCAATTTCACGGTTCGGTACAACATAAGTGATTAAGTGTCCACAAGAGTTGTACAAGCAGCACGGTGGAACTACATGGAAATGCATTGTGAGGTCACGCTCGGAGGACGCAAAGGACACCCGGACTGATCCAACCAAACAGGCGAACGATGAGTTCGTTCAATCAGATCGACTCCACGATGATGGTACGGTGCACAGCGCTATAACGACCATCCAACCTCTTTAATCTTTATGCCCCCGTTCCCTCCACCCTATGCCCTATGGTAATGGAATGGCTGGGGCTGGCTATATATCCGCGCCACAAGGGAAGCCCCTTTGCTTAAGAAAAAAGCCTCACTGCACCAGCTCCATCGATCGCCATTACCGATCCACCTAGCTAGCAAGGTTCTATCCTATCTATCTCGCTCGTCGATGCCGTCTTTCGTCGACGGCCCCAGTCTCCGGTCGCTGCTCCGGCCGTCCACAAACGGGCGCCGGACCAAGATCCCCGACAGCGCCGCTGGCGGCGGTGGCGGCAAAGGAGGAGGAGGCGGCCATGGTGGAAGGATCTTTAAGATGTTCAAGCTCATGCCGATGCTCTCGTCTGGGTGCAAGATGGTGGCGCTGCTGGGCCGGCACAACCGGGCCCTCCTCGCCGACCACGCGACCACGGTGACGCTGTTCGGGCACCGGCGCGGCCGCGTGAGCCTGGCCATCCACGAGGACACCCGCGCGCCGCCGGTGTTCCTCATCGAGCTCCCCATGCTGACCAGCGCGCTGCACAAGGAGATCGCGTCCGGCGTGGTCAAGCTCGCGCTGGAGAGCGACACCCGCAGCGCGCGCCGCCGGCTCGTGGAGGAGTACGTGTGGGCCGTCTTCTGCAACGGCCGCAAGGCCGGCTACTCCATCCGCCGGAAGGACGCCTCCGACGACGAGCGCCACGTCATGCGCCTGCTGCGCGGCGTCTCCATGGGCGCCGGCGTGCTTCCGGCCGCTCCCGAGAAGGAGGGCGGCGTGCCCGCGGGGCCCGACGGGGAGCTCACGTACGTGCGCGCCCGCGTCGAGCGCGTCGTCGGATCCAAGGACTCCGAGGCGTTCTACATGATCAACCCCCACGAGGGCGGCGTGCCAGGCGACGGCGGCGGCGACGACGACGGCACTTCGCCGGAGCTTAGCATTTTCCTTGTGAGGATGAAGTGATGATCAAAGTAAAGATCAGTACTTCGTCTGACACATATATTTTCTTCTCTTTCTGGACACCCCTTCATGCGAGCAGATTACATCGGTTTTCGTCGAAATTGGAATATATATACATAGAGATCATGTGTAATATAGCAACTTTAATGTACATGTCATGCTAGACAGTTACTTATATTTTGATAGTCCATTTGAACTTAGAAATATGCTTCTTGATCATGATCTGTTTCCTGATTATTATTATTTTTGCGGGGAATCTGTTGCCTAACTATGGCAGATCACGTCAAAGAAAAATCATCATTAATGATGAGCTATTTACCTGAAATTTTGTTGTTGTGACTGAACTATTGGACTGGAGTATCCTAACTGCACGCACAAGGAACTTCTGAGTTCAACTTCAAGCTAGAGTGTGGTGTTCTCAGCTTTAAGTTGATATGCAACAATATCCTCAAGAAATGGAAAGATCTTAAGCAGCAACATAAATTAAGTAGCTATCGATCGGCATCAACCCAGCATGGCAGATCGAAGCAAGCATCGCCCTTGGACAGGTTTCTGGTCCTGAAACCGAAAGGCAATCATCTTCAGTACGTGGGGCGGTTCATCTTATTTGAAGATGCATGGGCGACCTATGTAGTCCATGCATGCTGGGCCAGGATGCACGATCTAGATTAATGAGAATGTCTATCATGAACTTCTGTTAGCGTTCGGCTGGTGGTAAGAGGTGTACAGCATTAACTTTCCAGCTCGCCGTCGTACCCTCTCTCCGTGGGCACGCATCATACGGCATTGCATGGATCTCTTCCCCGTCTGATTCGGTTACCTGTGGATGCTTCAAGTTCACAAGGTTTGAACAGAGGGTGTGAGAGCCAACTTATCGGTGTGAGAGCCGGGATTAGGTTATACTAGGAGCAAAAGGAGAGAAGAGTATGTTGTGCTTTGAAGACATAATATAGTCACCTTGTAACCAAAAAAACATGGACCCTAAATTATGAGGTACTCGCATCTGACCACAATTAAAACAAAAAACAATAACATATGAGTTACAGCTGCTTACGGTCGCAAAATACCAAGCATGCAGCAAGACTGTACAATCAACGTGCTTTCCTACTACATACAGACAAATATTAAATCAACACCATGAAGGAAAACTAAGAAAACATAATATCAAGAAGACACTTCATTTTCTCTGGCGGCGTACGCCACGTCCAAAAAGACAAATCCAATTATGCACATAGGATGCTCTTGCCTTCCGAAAATCAACACCTGCATTTTTTGTTTCGACTTTTTAACATTTTAAAATTTCATTTCCCAAAGGCAGGAGTATATGCTCCCATTTATGGAATTGGATTTCTCCTTTTTTGTGCATTTTCTCTGTTGCTTTTCAACGATTTTTCTTGTGGTTTTTTAGTTTTTCATATTTCTTTATTTTGTTTTTATTTCTACTTTATTTTTATTGATTTTCAAGAATTTTCTTGCATTTTGATTTTTTATGATCCTTTATCGTTTTTCTTCAAGGTTATTCATATACATCAGAAGTATTAATTACTAGATGATATCTCGCGCGTTGCTGCGGAAATTGTTAAGAAAGAATTTGTTGTTTTAGGACATGTGAGAGAAAAATTGATGAAAAATCCAACAATGAGTTTGATTTTTATTTTGTTAATTTAGTTACTTGACAATATATCAGCTAGATGATAGTATGAG
This sequence comes from Bromus sterilis, assembly GCA_950022295.1. Lineage (NCBI taxonomy): Eukaryota > Viridiplantae > Streptophyta > Magnoliopsida > Poales > Poaceae > Bromus > Bromus sterilis. Next base: position 398,050,592 of record OX465596.1, read on the forward strand.
ACGAAAACAACGTTGAGAATAGAGACAATGAAGATGTGTTCACCCTTGGCTAAACCTAAAACAATGATAACAACTATGGATGTGTATAAAAAATTTCACATAGAAAATAAAATGCGACGTAACTCGTAATTTTACTTTCTATAAAAAAGTTGCTTATAAATTGTGAGGTTGAGTGCATAATTTTTTTATTTTTTTATGATAGGATGCATGCACATGCGAAGTTAATGGAAGCATGCGCATGAAGAGTTAATGGAAGAGTTTTTACATGGTAAACCTATTTGATGATGTGAATAGCTTGCATGTAAAGATAAATAAATTAGTGGGGATGAACTATTTAGGTATTATAGATACACGTATAACATTTTTCAAATATATGATAATAATGGTTTTTTCAAATATAGGTTTTTTTACCTTTTTTCATATACATTGTACAATGCTCATATATATTTGAAACATTATTTTTACACATGTTTAACATTTTCAAATATATGATTACTAATATTTTTCAAATACATATTTTAACCTTTTTTCAAGTACATGTTAGGGCCAGTTCTTTTGGCGACTTCTCCCAGAAGGTGCCCTCTCCCCAGCTTCTCTGAGAAGCCGCCCCAAAAAGTTAGGGAGGTTTCCGGAATGTTATTAAGTACACGTTGAAACATTCTTTGAAACTACACAGACATTTTTGGATATTTTATAAACATTTTCTACAAATTTCATCAACATATTTTTGAAATGCTTGAACATTTTGTTTAATAAAAAATACATCTTTTGGTACAAAACATTATTTGAAATACACAAACACTTAATATTGAAAATGCCACATAATTTGTATGAACACATGAACATTTTTAATATTATCTACATTTCCTTAAAAATATGCTATCAGAACTTTCAGACAACGTTTACATTTTTTCAAGTTTGCAATTTTTTAAAGTAATTTTATTTTTGGAATATATGGCTTAAGTTTTTGTGAAATATAAAAAGAAAAAATGGAAAAGGAGAGAACAGAAGTAAACTAACATGTAGGGAGTTATTCGGCTAGGTCCATTAGTAGCAACGCTGAGGCGACATGAAGCAAGACAAAACCCGTTTCCTCTGTGCCTGAAATCAGTAATATGGAGTACTCTTTGCAAAGAACATTTTCATCTCCTTTGGAGTTGACAAGTGGAGTTGTTGCTTGTGTAGATTTGTTTTTCAAAACATTTTATCTCTTTAATCGTGCGTTTAAATCACGAATCATTTTCACGGTTGGATTACTCACGTCGAGATCTTTAAATTAAGGTCCCATGTTAATAGGTTTCAACAAACTTTTTTTTATGATTTTTTTCCTTTTTTGAGAGGCGCACCTGTGGTTCTCACGGAAGAAGACCTGCGCCTCTCGAAAAAAAAGGAAAACACGTATTTTCCATTTTAGAGAGGCATCAACATACCTTTCACGGAAGCAAACCTATGCCTCAACGAGAGGCCTCTAAAAAACACATTTCTTACTTTTTAAAAGGTATGACCAAGCCTCTCATGAAAACAAACATGTGCCTTCATAAGAGGCACGATCATGCGTCTTTGAAAATAAAAGAAAATATATTATTTTCGTTTTCGAGAGGCACAATTGTTACTCTTATGGAAGAAAAATTGTGTCGAAGCGTAAAAATCAGTTTTTCTCCCCAAAATGTAAGAAAGACATGCAAAAACTATTAAAATACCAAAAACACGTAATAATAATAATAAATTAAACCAAAAGTAAGAGTTAGCGCGCGATACGTGACACACTCTCAACACCAAAAGTGATCCATATGAGGCCCCCGTAAGAAATACTCCTTAATCAGTTACTCTCCTCTATGCATCGCTATTAATAAGCGCAAAGCCAGCGAAAGTATATCTTACTTCCCCTGAGAGGGAGAAAAAATCTCGCATGGCTTCATTTGCTTGCCGAGCTACCAGGCAAATCCATTTTATATGTGATTTTCGCGCTCGCTATTTAGTTGGTTTTCTCTTTTTTTCTGTTTTTATGTTGCTTCATCGGTTTTCCTAATTGTTTTTGTTTTTCTTTATTTTTATCAGGTTTCGAAATTTCTTTTATAACTTTCACTGTTTAGTTACTTTTTTTTCATGTCTTTACTAGTTTTTAGGTTTTTCATTCTTTATTTTGGTTTCTCTGTGACATTTTTTGGTTTTTTTTGGTATTCTTTTTTTTTTGTATAGACGTTTTACATTTCTTTATACATGGTTACATTTTTTGAATACATGCTCAATATATTTTTAAATTCATTCTCAATATTTTTTTCATACATGTTTAACATTTTCTAAATAAATGGTTAAATTTTTTATACACAGTGTGTATTATATATATATATACATATACATATATATATGATCAACCATTTTTGCATACACATATAAGTTTTTGAAATACAGGACTAACTTTTTTTCATACACATTGTATATTTTTCGTATATATGAGAAATAATTTTCCATTTTTGACAAATTTTTCTAAATGCATCATCAACTTTTTTTCATATACATTGTTTTTTTGTATACGTTTTTTGTGCACATGAGAAGTATTGTTTATACACATTAAAAAAATAAATGGTTCAGTAATATTTTTAAAATACTTAATATATAATTTATTCATATATATAATATTTTAAAATATAAAACAATTTATAAGAAAGAAAAAAGTAAAAATAAAAACGTGAAACAATAACAAACGAAATGAAAGTTCTGACCTACGGCCCATTGTGTATGGGCTGATGGGCCCGTGTGGTTTGTGCTTGTAATAGCGCACTAGTAATAAATCTCTCCAAAAGTTCTAATTTAATTGCAATTTTACTTTTTCACCTTTGTGTGAAACTTTGCCAAGATGTTTTCTTTAAAAATTCATGTGACAAAAAATTGCTCCCACAATTTTTCTATCAATTGATGAATTTATTAAAATTCTTTGCGTTTATTCCAACCACCTTTGCCATTTTCTCTATGCGTAAAAAATCATTGCCTAAAGAAGTCATTTGAGGTATCTTCAAATTTTGTCATGCCCTAGCTTCCCTCCAATTCCGACGATTTACCCCCCCCCCCTTTAATTTGGTTGTTGTTCAACTGACTTTGAATGGAATTAGTTTGCAGACTTCCAATTTAAAAGCTAGTCTCTACTACATAATAAAACACCTTACTAGTAATTGGAGAACATTATATTTCCAACCTGCTAACTTACTATGTTTTTACATAGGCATAGGGAAAGTCCAACCTGTTGCAGTTTCTCGGAATGCCAGCCCCCCCCCCCCCCCCCCCCCCGAATCCTACTATGGTCACAGCTGCAGCTAACTTTGCGCCTACCGCTAGGCGTAGCATAGTACCCCCGGCACGACACTATGTTCGAAAGGATGGCAACCCAATACACGATGCGATGTCACCCTTCCTTGGTCCTGCGGTGCCATGTTGGTAAGGGCACGACCCACATGTTCTAAAGATGTGCCAAAAAAATGAAGTACACGCTCAGCATATTTAAAATACACACCAAACATTAAAAGAACTATATGGATATATTTTTATACATTGTGTACAAAGAATACAAAAAACAGAATTTTTATAATTGAAATATAAAAATAAACAAAAATGAATTCATAAGTAAAATAAAAATAAAAAATGGATAGAAACTTTTGGAAAATGGTTCCATGGAAACCCTTTATGAATAGTAAATTCGAGAAATAAATTCTTAAAAATAATAAAAAACTAAATTGCTTGTGTAACATACATAGTGAATCGCTATATATGAGTATGACGTTTCACAAAAAAAGATGGCATTCATGGTATTATGAGTATGATAAAATCAGAGATATGAAAACACCGTTTGAATGAATAGTAAGATCTCAATTGTAGTTGCACTAAGAATACCATGAGTGTTAGGAAGCAACGATTCGGTGTCCGGTTGCATCTGCACCCGGAGAGACTAAATTTTTTTGAGTAAATATGGAAAAAACTCAAAAAAATCCAAAAAAATTTGTGGCGGAAGATGCTTATGTGCGAGATGTTTCTGCATATTTTGGAAAAGTTTGGACTTCTGAAGAGCGCGCGGCAAAAAAGACAAATTTGTAGTTTCTTGATAAGACGTTCATGCACTATTTCGGGTTGAATTTGTCTTTTTTGCCGCGCGCTCTCCAGGAGTCCAAACTTCTCCAAAATTTACAGAAACATCTCACATATAAGCATCTTTCACCACCAAAAAATTTGGAATTTTTTGAACTTTTTTCAAATGTCTTTTTGAGGATCTTTTGCGCAGGAGTAGATGAGCCTGGGCTCATCTTTGAATTTCCCTGAGTGTTATTCCTTTATGAAACTTCACACGTGTGTAGAATGGTCAAATTTAATACCCTAAAATTTCAAAAAATAAATTATTTTAGTATTCACATAGATGCACATGTAACCATGTTCACCTTAATATTTTTTGTAAACACCCTTATATATAAACTAAACACAAACGATTGAACGTATGGTAGAAAGATTCTTAATGGGTCGCAACCCACTACAGGCATTCATGGTATTATGGGTAAAAATGATAAAATCGACGATATTAAAACACCGTTTGAATGAATAGTATGATCTCAATTGTACTTGCATTAAGAATACCATGGGTGTTATTCCTTCATGGAACTTCACACGTGTGTAGATGGTCGACCAAATTTAATACCCCAAAATTTCAAAAATAAATAAATTATTTTATTATTCACATAGATGCACATGTGACCATGTTCACCTTTATATTTTTTGTAAACATCCTTATATATAAACTATACACAAAAGGAGTGAACGTATGGTAGAAAGATTCTTAGTGGGTGACAACTCACTAACAGGCGCGTGCAGGCGAGAGCTTGATTTTTTTTTAGAACCGGGTCTCGCCCCTTACCATTTCAGAAGAAAACGGAAATACAAGTGTCATGAGTCTGAATAAAGGGGTGAGGGGGAGGCGAGAGCTTTGATACCTCATCATAAGCAATGTATAGAACTAGCGCCTATTGCTCGTTTTAAGCGGTTCTCATTTGATGGGCGACAAAATCGATCTCTCTCATTGGTTCGCGGTCGCCCCACTCAAAAAATTCGATGAATATCAAGTCTCTACTATCCCCCTCCCGCTCCACTCCACTTTTTTTTTGCGAATACCACTCCACTTCATTACCTATCCTATCGTTGAGCGACACCAGAACTCACCCTGCATGCTGGATTTCTGTTAATTGATGAAGAAAATTGGCTAATTTCCTGATCGAGTTCCCTTAATTGTTTGGTGATCATCTGTGTCTCGGAATCCTAGTTTCGGCTCATCCATGAGAGACTCATTTATTAACAGCTTTCTCACGGTTGATATGCTTTGCTAATCATAGATGGAATGAAAAGAGAAAGAGTGTGATGGACACAAATAATAATCTAGCTAGTGGATCTGACAAGAACTTTGGAAAGGGCAAAAAAAAAAGTGCATTATATATGTTCACCGTACATCCTTGCACTGCTTAGCAGAGAGGTTTTGTCAGGAAAATTGGGTTTTAGAGATTCTTGTCAATTGCATATTTTGAGATGCATAAAGCTCTAACCCGATGGTTGATTGATAAGTTCAACTGCGACACCGAGACACTTGAATTTGAAGAAGGCATATCAATTCCTATGAGGTCGCTTGTGAAGCTTGTCCTTGGAATCCCTCCATGTTCCATCAAAGTTGTAGAGGGTCTTGATGTCAGACAATGCTCTCTACAAACATTATTCTTGCAATATAAGATTCAAGAACATGAAGAAAGTGATGAAAGAAATGTGCAGCATCATGTATAGCCTTCATGATGGTGATACTTGCAATTCATCTAGCACCAAATACACTGGATATTGATAGGTCATTTCGAGGAACTGCCCGATAGGTTGGATTGATGCAATCATGCTGCTGACTTCCAATTCAAAAGCAAGTCTCTACTACATAAAAAGAAAACCTCACTAGTAATTGGAGAATGTTATGTTTTCAACCTGCTAACTTGCTATGTTTTGACTTATTCGCAGGGAAAGTTGTTCAACCTGCTGATGTTTCTCGGAATACCACAACGCCTCCCTGTATCATGTGTGCAAATAAACACTGCTTGAAAATGTTTCAACTCCACGTACGTCACACATACCAGGATGCAGTCCTACTAGTAGCCAGTCAGTATTCCAGAGCAACCCAAAATTAAAACCCAGAGACCAGAGCGGGTCAGCCGGGCCAGGCCAGGGGCATGCAGCGCACGCAGAAAAGGCAAGCTATGCAGGCTAGCCAGCTCCCTCCCTGAGCCGCTAGCAACAGTCTAGGGTGAGTGCTTTGGCTTTGCACGGGAGATGCAAGGTACCCCATGAACAGTGGCCAAAGTACAAGCAACGAGCAGAGCAAAGCCCCACGAAACGAAAGGAGAAACCTTGCAGCTGCACAAGTTAAAAGCATCGCAAGCACCTTCTGCAGTCGTGGCTTTCCCTCCCGGCCTCCCCTCCTCAGCCGAGAGCTCGATCGGCTCGGCCACCCACGGCGGCACCTCTTTCACACACAAACACGCACGCCTACACACACTCAGACACTCTCTATCTTGCTCGTAGCCGAGCTCTGGTGAGTCGATCAACGACGTTGTCTTATCTTGCTTTGGTGGTCCTTTTCCTTTCAGGCCCTGGCCAAAGCCATGTCTGGCTTTTTCTACGCGCCGATCAACTAGCCTTGCGCTCCGCTCACAGTTTGCACATGTAAGAGCATCTCCGAGAGCATTTGCATAATGAATTTATAAAAACTAGGTATAGCAAGAGGAGAAAGAGGGTTTACAAAGCCAACCAAGTTTTTGCTTTCACAGCCTTTGTATAATGGATTGCTATATTTGCACAAAAGACACAATGACATGTGGGCCTAAATTGTCATACACACTACACACTACTATCCGTACATGTATATGTATACTACCATAACTCACCATACAATAAACATACGTACACGTACACATACACATGCAACACACACCACATGTACAACACACACCACATATACACGTACACATACACACACATACACACCCCACACGTACACGTACAACACACATACACACCCACACGTACAACACACACATACAGTACACGTATACGTACAACATAGATACACACCCGCACGTACAGCACACACGTACACATACATGTACACACATGCAGCACACACCACACACATGGCCCACCAGTCATTGAGACTAAAATATGGAGGGACCACTTTAGAAGGCTTTGTAAAATTATAGCAAGTGGTCTCTCCACTTTGCAAATATAGCAAGTGTTGGTGCAAGCATAGCAAGCTTTGTAAAAAAATTAGATGGGGGACCACTTATATAAAAGCTGTTGGAGAAGGTTTTTTGGTTAGAATGTGTATAATACAAATTGTGTGCAAATATACAAAGTCTGTTGGAGTTGCTCTAAATAGAGCTATAGAAGAAAGAACACAAGATGCCAATGAAGACCTGCAGAAATCAAACGGATGTTCTTGAAGGTATACCGTCTGAGTCGAGCCTGACCTCGCTCAGAGCATCTCCAGCCGTTCGCCCCCCCAAGACGATTTTCGGCGCTATTTTAGCGCCACTTGGGGGGGGGGGCTCTGGCGGCGATAACGGCTTGGGGCGAGTTTCCCCCAGCCGCGCCCCCAAGGGCGAACCCAAGAAAACGGCGACGCGCACACAAGTTTGAATAGTTTTCTTCCCGCTTCAAAAAACAGCAAAGTTCGGCGACCAACATGCCATGGTTCGGCGATCAAACATGCCACAGGCGGCGTGATCTACGCGGGGAACAAAAAAGTAGGCCGGCCGACAGTTCAAAGCGGGCCGTCCAGGTCGACCGCAGAAGCCAGTAGCTCGCCGAATGTCTCAACCGGCGTGGACGGCGTGTCCGCCGTGGGCGAGGCAGGCACGCCCAGCGCAGGCGGGGCTGTGGGGGCGTGACAACGGGCGACACCATCTGGGGAAAGATCTTGTCGCGTTCGGAGACAAGCCAGGCCCTCATCTGTGCGTCCACCGATCCCAAATCCATCGTCGCCATTGTCGACAGGAAGGCGAGATCGGTGTTCATCTTCTTGGCGGCGGCGGTGTTCTCAGGAGGTCTAGCTTGGCATCCTGTTTGCCCAAAAGCTCGGCCCATCTCGCCCTGGACGTATCCTCCCTGACCGCGACGTTGCTCGCGGCGTCGACGATGCATTTCTCGATGGCCGACTGCAGCCGCTCGGCAGCCGGCTCCGCGGCCTTCGACGCCTTGGCCTTCTTGTTACCCTCGACGGGGCGCCCTTCAGACGCCGGCGGCGCCGCCGCGTCTGGGTCATAGACGCCGTTCTTGGTCTTGACGAGCATCACGCGACATTCCGCCCATTTGTCGCACATCTCGATCAGCGGGAAGACGTGGATGAACTTGAATTCGGTGCCGGTGTCATCTCGATACATGCTGAACATGCGCGCATACTACCAAACGGATGTCAGTATAGGCGTGCGAACGGCGAGATTGCGGCGAGTTCGCGTCGAGATCATACCTTTTGATCGGCGCTGGCGCCGCTTTCCGGCCGAGCGTTCACCTCCTCTTGGATGCCGTGCCACTTGTTGCACGCCGTCTGCACCGCTGCCCAGTGGTTTGACATGGCTTTCGCGTCGCGCTCCATGTAGACTTCCTTAAATTTGGGGTCGACCATCTTGCGCTCGTCGAAAGCCGCCTTGATCCTCTTCCAGTATGTGTCCCCGTTTTGGTTGGAGCCCGTGATGGGGTCCAAGCTCACCATCTTCCATGACTCGGCGAGGCACTCGTCCTCCTTGGCCGTCCACTTGTAGCGGTTCAAGGACGGCTCGCTGCTCTTCCTCTTCTTCTTCCCTTTGCCGGCCAACTCTTCCGTCGCTTTCTGGGTCTCTTCTTCGTCGTCCACCTCAAAGTCTTGCGTCTCCCTGTCGGCGCGCTGGGCGAAGTCGGTGTCGTCGGCGAAGAAGGCCTCTGAACCAACGGCGACGTGTGCCTCGGACCCCGCGATAATGATGTCCTCCATCTCCGTGGAGAATGGGATGGATTCTCGACGCAACAAGGACGGGGCTGTAGTCGCGTAGGCCGGCGAGTAGACCGGCGAGCAGGATACCGAGGTTGTCCGCGGCAGAGGCATGTGGGGGAAGGCGAGGTTGGGGTTGAAGCCGCTGTGGTCAGGCGACGCCGCCCATGCCGACGACGTAGAAGGCGAGAAGTTGCCGGCGGGGGAGGTGACGCTCTGCTGAGTTGGGAGAGGGAACAACACCCCGCCGGAGCGGAGAGCCGCCGCCGCCGCAATTGCCTCCTTGGCCGCCGCAGTCTGCGCGAGTGTGTCCTGGAGCTCACGCCTCGCCGCCGCCGCCGCGGCTTCCGTCGCCTCCAGCTTCTTCGTCGTCGCCTCTTGCGTGGCCTTCATGATCTCCCGGGACTTCTGGCTTAAGAGGCGGTTGCGCCGGTCGGTCGTGGAAAACGAGCGGCGCTGTTCGTCGGCGAGCCACTCGGCGTCCGTAAAGCCCTCCGGCCTTGGTGGCGGCGCTCTCGGCTTCCTGGGCTGCTTGGTCGTCGGAACTGGTGCGCCGTCAACGCGGCGAGGGGCCTCGTATTTTTTCTTCGACGCCATGGGGGGAGATCTGGGGAAAATGGCGGGAGCCGGGGCAAATGGCGGGGGGAAGGGGAGAAAATGGCGAAAGGGAAAGGCCTATCACGCCGACAGAGCGGCCCCACGCGTCGTTTCGTTTCATCCGATGCCACCAAGAGACCCCAGGACGCTGGGTTTGGCTTGGGATCGGCAGATCCTTTTTTGCTCAATCCGGCGCTAAACGGATTCTTGGCGACGCGGTTGAGCGAATTTAGTTCGCCCGGCGCAGAAAAAGTCGTCTTGGAGGCCTCTCGGGGGTCGCGCTAGAGATGCTCTCAGCTGTGTGTTTATCACTTGCCTAGAACTGCTAGGAGCGAATAGCTCAGTAGCATACATGGCTTGCGTGCATGCAGAGTTAGCACAGTGCTTCTCCTAGGATTACGTATAGACCTAGCTATAGACACCATGCAGCTAGAGTGTAGAGCCGCACAGGAAATAAACATCAAAAGAGGCCGATGCGTGGGAGGGAGGGATGGTGTCGCAGAGCGAAAGCACAGCAGGAAGATACCCACGCGGCGTCTGGGCCTTGCCCTTCCGCTCCTCGCTGCCATCTTCTCTACCCCATCTCTCTCTTCCTTCCTCGACCCCATTCTTTCTCCGGTCTCTGCCGTGCGTCGTCCGGTCCGGCCACGGCCGGCCTGCATTGCTGGGCGCGCTGTCTTTTGAGGCTTTGGTGACAGGCTGATCACTATGAGGCAGGAAAGCAGCGCCTACTTTTGGACCGGGAGGAGACGGGGCCGGGAGCTCGCTGAGGTGAACTCACTTCGATCACTGCGTTGCGTTGCTGCTGCTTCTGCAATCTCGAGAGTGGTGTGTGTGGTCGCGTCAACAAGGCAGGAAAGCGGAGCCTTGATTGACAAGACGGTCACGGTCCTGGAACAGCGCCGCTCCTACCACGCAGACTCGCTGCACTCTATGCGTTAGATGCTGTTGGGTGTCGACAGAAGTAAAACCAACAGTTTATCTACAACTGGATCCATACCAGCTTAAATGTTCGGACGGTCTGTTCAATCACTGCTTGGATTTTTTTTATCATCCAACCAAATTTTGAAAAACCTGTTCAAACGATTCGGATTGATCGGTATCCTTCATATTCAGTTCATAGGTGGGTTAGATATGGAAAGGCCTAGGCGCGCTCGTTTCGTCCGCCACATCGTATCATATACAGTCTATAATAACTCATTCGTCCCGCACATAAATATGCTTGCGTGGATGCATCCGTTCTTTAGAGTAAACCTTATTCATCTCATTACACTTCTCTTCTCCCCACTCCACCCTTCTTCAACATTGCAAGAAACAGATCTAACTCAGAGGTTCCTCGAAAAGGAGCTGGCCCTCAATCGGTCTTGGGAGGATGTGCGTTGATAGACCTCACCACTCTGACTATAGTGCAAAGCGTGGTGTGGCGCGGGCGACTCGAGGCATATGACGGTGCAACCATTGCGGTCGTGTCTTCTCCCCTCTTTGTCGGGCTCCAAGGCAGGCATGACCAAGCGGCGTATCCGCCTTCTTCATGGACGAACGTTGTAAGTCGGGGAGGAAGCTCTCCGTGAGGGCCGCTGCAAGTTGGGAGGAAGCTCTTTTCGCACTTGCATCTTTGATATGCGTCAGAGGCGGACAGCCTGCTCCATTGCAAAGAACAAAGATCGAATTGTAGATTATCACATTCGTAGTTATGATTTTTCCTATTCAATTTGAAGCTAGCCGCCGATTATAATCCTAGATTATCACATTCGAAGGTACACGGTAGCACGAATGCTTTCTTATATTTTAACTTGAAAGCTTCTCATGTAAGCGAACCTTAGACGGTAATGAGAATAAAATTTAAAATCGTGGTTCATTTTATATCATTGAATGTTGAATGGTAAAATGTTGTGCTATATGATCTACGTGCATGGACTTGTAAATTAGAATATAGGAAGTATGGTTGTTCGAGAGGACAAAAGTAGGAATCCAGCCGGGGTTGTATGAGGACGCACCCGATCGCATCCGCGGACGTTTGGAGACTCGAATTAAGTGGATGTGGTTGTAGATGCTATAAGGGTATCTCCAACATGGATCACCGAGATGTTAAATGAATTAAGCATATTCTATTTAAAACACATACGAGGGCATCAGAAGCTCCAAATGGACATACAAAAAGATTCAGGGCATACGGGAAGATTAAACACTACATCTTCGATGAGAAAAGATTCATGACATACGAGGGCATCGGAAGCTCCAAATGGGAAAAACATCTTCGGCCATGACAGTGAAAACAAGTAGGTCATCTGCTACAGAGGAAGTAGTCAAAGCACACAAACAAGCATTGAAGACGTAGTTGAAAACTTAAGTGAGCAATCACGCCACAAAGTTTCCTAAGAATCTTATCACCTCATCGCCCAATGCATGTTCTTAAAAGATGGAGTTTCTAAGGTCTTCTCTTTCATATGGCTATACACGCAGTCATCGGGATGTGATCGTCGAAGAAGCAGCTCATCGCAAGAACCTTTGCTAGTGTATGAGTTATCTACTTATTTTTGTTTTATTATTTCCATAGCCTTTCTCTTGTGTATCTGGTTCACATGAAAGGAACGCGTGAGAAAGTAAAAAAGATGCAAGTTACACATGATGGTCAAATTCTATAAGAGTAGAAAGTGTGTCTACAATGAGCTTGAGTATTGACACATATATCCAAAGTTAGGTAGTGTATTGTAAAAACAAAAAAATAGTTCTTTCAGCAAGCCAACTAGTATGAAATGAAATGGGGGGATCGCAATACAAATTTTTCATAGAAAGGCTTCTTGGAGAGCAAAGAAAAACAATATTTCCACTCTCAAAAGAAGCGACGGGACTATCACAGATAATATGGATGAGATCAAAGGTACCACAAATTCTTTTAAAAACATCTTTATTCTGGTGATCCTTTGGTAAATCCTATGCAGATTATTCCTCTAGTCAAATCTTTGGTGAATGGTGAGATGAATGTGGAACTTTGTAAACCGTTTTCTGAAAAATAAATTAGTGATGCTCTTTTCCAAATTGGACCACTGAAAGCGCCTAGGCCAGATGGTTTTCCAGCTTGTTTTTTTCAGAGGAATTGGGGACTGATCAAGGTGGATATTATTCGTGCTATCCAACAGTTCTTTATCTCTGGAGTGATGCCATAAGGGATTAATGATACTACTATTGTTCTTATTCCTAAAGTGAAGAATCCCCAGTCAATCAAAGACTTCCGGCCCATAAGTCTCTGTAATGTCATTTATAAAATTATCTCCAAGTGTCTTGTCAACAGACTGAGGCCTATGATGGATGGTATGATCTCTCCTACCCAAAGTTCTTTTATTCCCGGAAGAAGATTAATAACGGATAATACTTTTTTCGCTTTTGAATGTATGCATTTGTTGAGTACGTTAAAGGATAGTCGTGTTGAATATTGTGCATACAAGTTGGACCTTGCCAAAGCTTATGATCGTGTGGATTGGAAATTCTTGGAAAGTATGCTTAAGGCGTTTGGGTTTGCCTCAACTTGGATAAATTGGATTATGGTTTGTGTTTCTTCGGTAAATTTTTCTGTGAGATTTAATGGGCAACCTTTGGAATCTTTTCGGCCTTCGCGTGGTCTTAGGCAAGGGGATCCCTTATCCCCTTACCTATTATCATTTGTGGCTGAAGCCCTCTCTTTGTTGTTAGCGGATGCTTCAGGTAGAGGGCTTATCCAGGAATATAGGCTGAACAGAAATGCTCTTGGTATCTCTCACTTATTATTTGCGATGACAGTCTCCTATTTTTTAAGGGGTCGTTTGAACAATCTTTGGTCGTTAAAAATGTTCTAACTATTTATGAGAAGGGTACATGTCAGTTGCTCAGCCCAGATAATTGTTCTATTATGTTTGGAAAGAAGTGCAGTTTGGAAAATCAAGTGTCTATAATGGTTATTCTTCAAATAACTAGTGATGGGTTTGAGGGCAAATATTTGGGATTGCCAATGCCAGACGAGCGGATGAAGGCGGGAAAATTTCAGGCTACAAAAGATAAGATGCTTAAGCGCGCGTCGGACTGGATTAAAAAATATGCTTCAAGCGGGGCAAAAGAAATTCAGATCAAGGCAGTTATGCAGGAACTTCCGGTATATGCTATGGGGATCTATAAATTTACAGCTTCGCTGTGTGAGGAATTATCCCAGATTATTAGGAATTTTTGATGGGGTGATGAGGAAAATAGGTGAAGAACACACTGGATGGCTTGGGACAAGTTAACTCGTCCCAAAAGTGAAGGGGCATGGGGTTTCGTGATCTCAGATTATTTAACTAGGCTTTGTTGGCTAAACAAGCTTGGCGTTTATTGGTTTATCCTGATTCCCTATGTGCTAAGGCGATCAAGGCTGAATATTATCCCCATGGGCACCTCCTCGAGACGGCTTTCCCACAAGCTACTGCTTGGTGTGCGAGGTGATGATAGTGATTTCTCGCCCTTCGTTGGTAAACCCCAAGAGGAAGGTGTGATGTAGCACAACAGAAAATTTCCCTCAGTAAAGATACCAAGGTTTGTCTCCAGTAGGACTCCGGAGATGATAAGTAGGTGTCAGTGGCGCAACTAACGCGGACCTGCACACAGACACAAATAACTTTGTTCCCAACGAAGTTCAGAGAGGTTGTCAATCTCTCCGGTCTTGTTGTTCACAAAGGATCAAACACAAGGGATAATGATAGCAACTGAAAGTAAAAGCAGAAAAGTAAATGAATGTGGAAACAGTGATGAGGATATGGACCGGGATACGTGATGTTCACTAGTGATGTCTCTCTCCCAAAAGGCGATAAAACTGCTATGCGAGGTGAACAAATTACAGAAGGGCAATTGACAGGATTATGAACGCACCGCAATGCTAACTATGCTACAAAAGAAAGGAAGAGGCTCAAAAGCATGGGCAGAACGCCAAAATAGGAAGAGGCTCAAAAGTATGGCGATGAGGGAGGTCTGGAATTTTCCTAGTGAGGAAAGGTTCAGTTGTTCTGGACCAGATTGACTTCTTATTTTGTTGGATCAAGTGAATTCTTCGGTACGCGAGCAAATCTTATTTACCTTCTGGAGAGCTTGTCACTTGAGGAATGATATGATTTTTGGTAAGGGTAAGGAATCCATCTCCGCATCGGTGATTTTTGTTCAAAATTATTGGACTTCCTTCTCGTCAGCTGAAGGGATATGACAGAGGTAAAGGGAGAGCTGATGAGGGTATGAATTTATATGTTGAGGAGAAAAAACCCTTGACTTGGAAGCCTTTTGCCCCGAAAGTCATTAAGATAAATGTTGATGCGAGCTTTGTGGAGGCCATTAGCTCTGCGAGTGTGGGGGTTATAGCCCAGAACCATATGGGTGAAACCTTAATATCCTCTTGGGAGTATATTGGGCTTTGCAACAGTGTGTATGAAGCGGAGCTTAAAGCTTGTCTTAAATGGATTTATATAGGTATGTTACTTCGTAAACCCATTGTTTTAGAAACTGACAGTTTCTTTGTGGCTTCCTTTCTTGGGAATGAGACTTTTGACAGGCCTTCTCTAATTGATCTAAAGAAGAAAGCCATGAGTGCCGCAAAGCTGTTGGAATATTTCAAAATTTCAAAGATTAAGAGGGAGGCCAACGCGCCCGCTCACGAGTTAGCTAAGTTTAGTTTTGATAATAGGGTCGATTGTTTACTCCTTAATACTGTACCGCCCTGCGTGGTGAATATTATATTGAACGATTGTATGAATCTTGTTGTCTAATTTATAAAATTAAAAATTAAAAAAAATAGTATTAGATTGGACTCAAACTAGACTCACACAACGTGTGGTGTCATGAAGGGAATGAATAATTGAGTTTGCACATGGTTGCTCTTTTTTCATACTATAAGAAGTAGTAGAACACCCATGTCATATAATGGTGCTACTCTTTCTCAATTTGCAGTACGATCACATTTTTCGTGCAACTCAAATGGGTCTTTGAGATTTTATAATTTCATATGGGCTGTAAAAATTTTGATGGACCAATCCTCACAAAATCTAACAATTCCTCGCCAGTTTTTATAGATATATTGAATTGCAGTTGTTTCAATTGTACTATATGATATACATTCAATTCAATGAATACCTGTTAAGGTTGAGCTCCATGTCGACAAGCAATTACACTTATCTACAACTGATAATGAATTATGCCTTGAATTGTTAGTTTTACACGAACAAATTTCACTAAATGTTGGTATCAAATACGTGATCCGTGGGGTATACTTGAAAATTTCTTAGATAACATAAAACGAACTAAAGCCACTTGAATGTGGATCCAGATCCTCTGACTTTGAGAAGAGAAGTCACCTAAGCTACAGTTCAAACCAGTGTAAAACGAAGAAGCAAAGTCAGAGTACTATAGCAACTACTGTAAAAGCATTTACTGTACATAATTAATGTAGATAAAAAATAATGTAAATTTTATTTTATTTCACCATAATTTTTTTTGTATGTTATTACTGTGAAAGTATGCAATATATTTATAATTTCCAAATTAATTCAAGGTATTTTAGCCTTAATCATATGGATGTGAAGAAGGGAAGTTAGGGAACTGTAGCTTAGGTGACTTCCCTTCCAAAGTCAGAGGATCTGAATCCCTTGAATGTATACTACAAATCATATATCCTAGTACATAAAACGGCCTTGGAGACGGTTTATGGACACCACCCTGAGGTGGCTTGGTCTATCTTCTCCGACTAACTGGAGCTAACATTCATAAACTGTAGGCGATTGTAAAGCCGCCTGATATAACAGTAACCTCAGTCAGTTGTTTTAATAATAGGGAAATTGGTTATTTACCCAATACTTGACCAGCCTTGGATTATGTACCCAAAGTTGGTGGTTCATTGGTAAAATACCCAAAACATATTTGAAATACTGCTGAAGTATTGCAGTTGGTTAGTCGAAAAAATCCCTAAAGTACAGTTTAAGGCATTCCATTTCGTTATAGTAGAACGTCCAATTTTTAATATGATTTCTCATGAGGCCAAACATATAGTCGTGTGTTAAGGTATGAAACTACAAAAAGAAGTGAAGCGGGACAATGACAACATGTGCTCAAGCACATTGATGTCTTCGACAATAACGGACTTCAACACCTCTTGTACCTCGCCTCCGCTTCTCCATGGATTAACACAACCGAGGCAATCACATATTCGATGCTTGCGACATCTTTTACTTCAATCTCAAAATACAACTACAACTAATCTACTACTGAAAATAGGGCCATGCTTCTTCATCTCTTTCAACATTCTCTTGTGAATGGTACAATACCAAACATACACGATATTGTGGGTGGCACCTCCTCTCTTCTTTGGTGGATTAGTGATGCTGGTTGTGTTGATGTCCTCCTTGCCATGATACATGGCGAGGTGTGATGGTGAACGCAACACCACCTCCCATCCCCATCTCATACATGTCCACGATGACTACGTGTCATCCTCAGGGTAGAGGTGAGGTTTGATGGAGACTACAATGCCACCACACATACTCTCCTTCTCACGTGTGGCGGTGATGATGCCCGAGCGAGGCCATCATGGGGTGTAGGGCGAGGTGCGGTGGTAAAGCTGAGAGAGAGAGAGCGAGCGAGAGAGAGAGACTTTATTGTTTAGAAAGAGGAGAGTATATCAGAAATGACAAAGAGAGCGCAAGCTCCATGAAGCTCAATTTTTAAAAAATTCAAAACTTAAATTTGTAACCATATAAAATTCTGAAGAAGTAAACATGTACATTGAGATGTACTCTACAAGTGTGAAAACACTAGTACAAAAAAGCTCTTCTATGGTGTGCCAAAAAAGTTATTCCTGGCGTAGACGCTAGACGCCAGCAATATTGTGCGAGTGATAAAAATATTAGTTGGCGGTGATGTTCCATGCCAGCTGTACAATGACCTATCTGTGACATTCTAAACAATAGCACGCCATAGATATAATTTTTAGAACGTACAAAAAACCCGTAAGTATAAACAGAATGAGCTCCATTAAGCAGAAGTAGCTCCACTAAGCAGGAGGATCTCCATCAAGCAGAGTCAAACATTATATAGAAAACGTAGCTCCATTAAACAGGAGCTGCATTAAGCAGGGTGCGTAGTTCAGCATCTTAACATCATAGTTTAACACTACTTAACTTAAACAGTACTACAAGGTCATCTATCAATTAAACGGAACAAACTAATTAAGAACGAATGGCATCTTTGATCTTTCGAAACTTCTCCTCCTTCTGAACATCGTTAATGATGTTAGTGATGTTCATAGCAAACAACTCGCTAGCCTCGGACTCGAGATGGTTCACATACATCTTGAGTTTGTCCTTGGCATTCGTGGCCTCAAGATGGTCATGGATGAGGTTGGTCTTGCCCTCGACTAGCTCGTCACGCTCCTCCATTAGCTTTTTTCCATCTTGCTCCAAGATCTTGATGGTCTCCTTGTGAGACTTGATGATCCTCTTCCAGAACCTCAATCTTCGCTAACTTGTTGCGTATAAAAAACTGGTTTGCCAACGAAAAAGGATGGCACTCAATATTGATGGTGTTGCTGGCTTGGTCGTCCATAACTTGAGCTAAGCGAGGATTCATTTGCTACTGCTCTACCAAAAACAGAAAAATTTCAACGCTAGCGTGGTGAGCTTGGTGATGGTGTTTCTTAAACTTTCAACGCCAGCACTAACCGTATTCAACTAGCGTACAAAAAATGCCAACGCCAGCACTATATGAAAAAAAAATGGTCGCATGGAATTTATTTGGCACGCCAGCAATCAAAGTTGACGATAAGCTTTTTTTCTAACTAGTGAAAGTTGCATGATGAAATACATTACGATGTGAGGTGCACAAAAAAATCATGCACCTTTCACACTTATATTGTTCATTAAAAAGTTTGGTTTTTTTGTAGATCGCATAACAATGTATTCCATCATGAAAATTTACACATTGGTAGAGAACATCCATATGTACTTGCCAGTATTTTTCAAAATTGTTTGAAACTTCAAAATATGAATTTAGAATTGTTTTATATTTGGGGCTCCATGGAGCCCAAGTGCCAAAAATCCACTCTATGGTGCCTCCGGCACATTGAGAATTTTGGCGTACAGAATATCGAAGTCGCTTTCTTAATAGAACCACCTCAAAGATTGAATTCCAATGGTTGGTTTACAAAACAGAAACCACTTTGTGAATTCTAACTAAACACGAGTTCAATTGTTCCATTTCCGTGAATACTCGCCTTCATGATATTTACTTTGTCCGAGTTTATATGCCCCGCTCGAAGCCAAAATTAGTACTATATTAAATGATAAGTTATATATCACAAAAAGTATAACATTGGGAATAAGAAGGTAATGATATATTTTTGTGTGGCAAATAACTCTTTTTGTTTGCTAGACAAACTTCTGATCAAATTAAGGGCAAACTATACGATAAGTCATTGGGAAATTTTCTATTGGGCAAGTCAATTTTTTGGGGCCATTGGGTTAAGGTTCAACGGCCGTGCTTCTTTCTCTAGCTTTCTTAATTTCTTCTTCCATTGTTTCTTTTTCCATAAAATTAACATATTAAAGTTGCAAGTTCACTCAACTTACATATTGCTATTGCAGTCAAATTAAGCCTTAAAATCCAAGGGGGAAACTGAAATGTGATCCTATATCCAACGGTGTATGCACAGTAAACGCCGGCTCCAAAATCAATGACGTTTTACACCAAAGCCTTGGCATTGGTGTATATACTAGCCTCAACTCAAAGGCCAGCAAACACTGCCAGCCCTGATCCACATCCACATGACAAATTTCTACTTACTACATACGATCACGACGCGGTAACAACTAGGATGCTTTGTGTCCATCCAGTCTTCATCTTTATCTTCTTTTTCTCAGGTGCATATCTACTGAGAATTGTAGTAGAGCAAAATTATGAGACACGGCTGGCTGATCATGGGGAGAAGGCTGAAAAGGCCCATATGGTAGAGAACCACAAACCAATGGCTCCACGGAATGGGCACGCCTGCAGTGCACTGCACCTCCCCAATTATGGAGTGTTATTTAGGCTCTACATTATCAACAAGGATGGTGCGTATGGCGTCAAAGTAGTGGTAGGACAAATACGTGTACAATTTGCAGCTGGTTGCCGCTACCTAGTAGAACAAATATTGGCGGTAATTGTGCAAAAGAAACAAAAATACAACTAAATTAATATTGGCATAGGAACTACGAGCATTCTCAGCTGGTTCGCTAGTTTTTTTTTTAAGGGAACACAATACAACGCAGACACTCACATACACGAGTATACACTCACCCCTATGAACGCACACATGCACACCCTACCCTATGAGCATATTCGCAATACTGAGCCGGCACATCATCTTGAGATTAACGAAGTCACCACCTCGTCTTCGACGGAAACGTCTCCTCCCACTGAAAGCGCATCACCAGAAAGCCTGAAATATATTCAGGAAAATGCGAACACCAATGTCAAATCTGGGATTTGAACTCTGGTGGGCTGGGGATACAACCATCCACCTAGCCAACTCCCAGATTTGAACTCTGATGGGCTGGGGATACAACCATCCACCTAGCCAACTCAACCACAGCTTGATGCGCGCTGGTTCGCTAGTTGATGGAACAATCTTTTCCATGTTAGATTTGGTTAGGTTGAGATAACCAAAAACAGATAATAATGGGCTATAGCTTGTCACGTGCATGCAACTTGCAAGAAAACGAAGAATGATACTCAATTCTCAGTTTCCCGTACGAAATGCGGATCAATGTCCATATTATAAGTACGGATTAGAAGCCAAAGAAAACAGAGGGTTAAACCCTAGGGTCAATGCAGATCTAGATTCTAGTAGCAAGTACGGCGGCGCGCGCCGGCCATTAACCTCGCAAGGATGCAGGAGGCAATGTGGTAGTAGTACATACTCTCCCTGATCAGTACGGTGTCGGCGGCGGTGGCGGTTGGTGCTGCGGCGCGCGAGCAGCAGGCGGCCACATCACTTCTTGGGGCTGCGGGTGGCAGGCGTAGACGGGGACGGGCACGCCGCAAGGCTCCACCGGCGGTGCTGCCGACGCGGCCAGGTGCGGCGCCTGCCGCCGTAGGTGGCGCTGCTCTTGCGGCTCCGGTTGGTGCTGCTGATGGGCCGCGCGGTGCTCGTCCGCGTCCGCGCTGCCGGAGAGCGACACGGACACGGACATGGCCGCGTCGTTGTCGGCAGGGAGGCGGTGGAAGGTGGGGTTCGTGAAGGCGGCCGCGACGACGACGATCGTTGCCGCGGCGTAGAGCGGGCCTACCACGGCGCCCCCGACGATCTGGCCGTGCGGGCCGGCGAGCGAGATGGAGAGCCCGGCAGCCACGGCCGCGGCCTGGGGCGCCACGGCGGCCATGGCCGGGGGCATGAAGGTGGCGGAGATGGAGAGGATCTCGAACCGGCCCTGGAAGACGACGACGGCCGGGGCGGCGCCGGGGGCCGTGGGGCAGGGGTGGCGGAGCGAGACGTTGCCGACCGCGCCGGTGCCGGCGAGCACGCAGATCCCGAGGTTGCGGCGGCTCGCGAAGCGCGACAGCGCCTCGGCGACGTCGCGGCCTGCGGGGATCTCGATCACGTGAGGCCGCATCGCCGCCGCGGGCTCCGCCTCCCGCGTGATCACCACGGGCGGCTTCGGCTTGTTCTTGGACCCCGGTGGCCGGCCCCTCCGTTTCTTGGCCACCTCGATGCTCGACCCGTCGCCGCCACCTCCGCCGCCGGACACGGAAACCAGCTGGGAGCCGGCGGCACCGCTCCCAGGCTCCTTCATCTCGGCGGTGCCCCGGCTGTCCACCTCATCAGAGAAGCACTCCAGCTGCTGCTGCTGCGGCTCACCGTGGCCGGCATGGCGGTGGTGCTGCTGGTGCATCGGATGGGGCTGCTGCGGCGGGGGCGTCGCGAACATGCCCTCCTTGCTCATGTCCGGCTTGCCGAAGGACATGGTGAAGCTGAGGAGGAAAGCTCAGTGGGTCGCGGATGATGAGAGCAGCAGTAGAAACCAGCAAGTAGGTAGAAGAAAGATGCGGCCGCGAGCAAGTAGAGAGAGAGAGAGAGAGAGAGAGAGAGAGAGAGAGGGAGGGAGCAAGAGGTCACAGGAAGCAAGTTTGGCGCGGCAAGTGGCGAGGATAGTCGGGATGGAGCTATGGCGAGCGATAAGAAAGTGATATGGGGGCGGAGAAGAGATGAAAGCGAGAGCAGGCTGGGCTGGCTGGCTGCAGCAGTGGGAACAGGACAGGATGAGCCTGAGCAGCGGAGGCGGTGCCACACTGCCGGCGAGAGAGATAGACTGGGACTGGGAGGGTGTTCCCTTTTATCCCTTTGTCTTTTCCACGCCGGCCGGTGTCCATCTTTTGTCCTAGCGTATCCATCTTCTTGCCCTATAACTTGAGCCTAGATACGCCATTATCACAAGTACTTCAGAATTTAGGGTACTCCCTTCATCAGAATGTGCTGGACACTTAAGACTAGCCATAGTAAAAGTAACATAGGTGGTAAAAAAGATAATATGGTGAGTAATTAATGAATAAGGAAGTAAATAGAGTAACATAAAATCTTACCACCATATATTGCTTTTCAATGAGGAAAACACATATTCAGTAGTTTGATAAAAAAAAAATCATGCATGTTTTGCATCGTTGATGCTCATTTAATCCAACGAATTGTATTTCTAATCCAATCCGAGCAAATTTCGTTGTCGGTCGCCCATCCAAACAACCGAGCCATGTCACGCACGAGTTAATCTTACTGCTCGAGCCACCCACCCCATCTTCTCGTCTCGCATCCCTCTGGCGAACGCAGCCTCGAGCTCGCCAAGATACGTCACCGCCACAGCTACTCTGCCACCACCCTGCTCTGCACTAACAAGTCTGCGTTGGTTATAACTGATCCACGTTACCAGTCCTTCGTCTCGTCTCTATCTCTGTCTGCTCGGCTGAACCCAACTCTCAACACCGGCAACGACACCCTCACCCCCCTCCCGCAGCCTTGCCCCATCACCATTCCTTCCATCGGTTGGTGCCTGTTTCGGTTCTTCAAAGCATACACATTGCAGGTGTCGCCCCCTAGGGGGCGCTTGATGTGCGAGATGATGATAATGGTTTCTCGCCATTCGTTGGTTACCCCAAGTGGAAGGTGAGATGTAGGATAGCAACAAATTTCCCCTATGTAGAGGATAGGGTTTGTCTCCCGTAGGACTCTAGCAATGATAAGTAGGTGTCAGCGGCGCAACTGACGTGGACCTGCACACAACACAAATAACTTTGCTCCCAACGAAGTTCAGAGAGGTTGTCAATCTCTCCGGTCTTGTTGTTTACAAAAGATCAAAACACGAGGGATAATGATAATGATAGAAACTGAAAGTAAAAGCAGAAAAGTAAATGAGCGTGTAAACAAGGATGAGAATATGGACCGGGGTCCCGTGATGTTCACTAGTGATGTCTCTCTCCCAAAAGACGATAAAACTGCTATGCGAGGTAAACAAATTACAAATGGGCAATTGACAGGATTATAAGCGCACCGCAATGCTAACTATGCTACAAAGAAAGGATGAGGCTCAAAAGCATGGGCAGTACGCCAAAATAAGTAGACCGAAATCCAACCGCATCTACTATTAATCATCCACATTGAGATATCTATCCAGAACATTTCGCTGGTATTAAGTTGTGAGCCCCACCCAAAGTGTAAACCCAAAGCAACAGACAACTGCATTAAAAAGCACTTTGCGTAAAGTAAACAATCCTTGCAACCGCGGTTACAAGCACCATTTTCCCCCTTGTGGCAACATCACATCCCCTAGACTCATGTTTCTGTCACTCAAGTGTGTCATCAGGGGGCATGAACCCACAATCGAGCATAACGTTCCCTCTTGGAGTTACTACCTACTACTTAGCCAAAGCAATAAACAACAACGGAGAACATGCAAGAATTACTTAGGAACAAAAATATAAAAGATAAGAATCAAATATATTACTCTATCACAATCTGAACATAATCTCATAATCCACCAAATCTCATTAAACTCACCATAGCAACAGCAGGAAGATTAAAAAAGTGCCTCGATCATGTAGGGCAGCTCACGAGGTATAAACCATGAAGAACAAAGAGGGGAGGAGAACATCACATAGCTACTGATCACGGACGCATGGTCCAAAGGAAACTAGTCACGGCACGTTCGGGAAGCGTCCATGGTGACGGGGAAGCTCCCGGAGGTCGATCCTCCATACGGCAGGGTGCCGGGAAGAAGTCTGTTGGCGCTCCCGATCTTGGAAGTGCGGCGGTGGAGAAACAGAGGCGAGATCGCGAAAAGGGGTTCTCTCCTCGGAAGTTTCACTTCACGGGGAATATATAGGCGAAGGGGGGCAGCCAGGGGGTCCACCAGGAGTCCAGGCGCCCCCTGGAGCGGCCAAGCCCTAGGCCGCGCCAGGTGTCCGCCTGAGCACCTGGTGGTGGCCCCCCGGCCCTCCTTCGGGGTTCTAGAGGCTTCCGATGCGCTGATTTTTTATCCGATTTTTCCTGAATTTTTGGAGCACTTTTAATATGAGGGAAACCTGGAATAAAAAAACAATAGAAAACAGAAACTGGCAATGGGGTGCACTGAGTTAATAGGTTAGTCCAAATATGAACAAAAGTGTATTGAAGTGTATCTAGATCATAGCAATATCACACAAAACATGCATGGAGCAAGCAGAAATTATCGATACGTTTGGGACGTATCAGCATCCCCAAGCTTAATTCCTGCTCGTCCTCGAGTAGGTAAATGATAACAAGCATAATTTCTGTGGTGACATCCTAGCAACCATATAATAACTTTGAAAAGTAAAGCAATCAAGATATGTGATTCAATTCAAGTCATAACATGCAATAGTCTATATTAGCATTAAAACAAGTAACAAAAGAACATTAGGTGCAAGAGCTCTTGTTGTCCGTGACTCGAATGTCTCCAAATGGTGTTTGTGTGCAAGAAGGGGGATAGGGAATACGAGAAAACAATATTTTTGTGTTGAGACCTCAATCTACTAAAGTTTCACACTTGGTCTTCTTTGGAATCTTATCTTGACTCGTCCCCAGACCACTAGCCAGGTACAAGTCAATTTGATCCACTCCTTTTCGATATTTTGAGCACTCATGCAATGGATGAGCGTAAGCACGAGAGTTGACACTTAGGCTGGCAAAGAGAGAAATATGGTGGAGGAGGAAGACAAAAAGGTGAGAAAGGCTCACATCAACGAGGAAAATCATAGGCGAGAAGGCCAAATGATAGATATGATGTGAGGAGTAGGGATTGCCATGCAACGAATGCACATATGAGCTAAAAAGATCTCCAATGGAACTAGTGGGGGTGCATCTAACTTGCTCGCTCATGAAGACCTAGAGCTCTTTTGAGGAGGCTCATCCTTGGAATATGCAAGCCAAGTTCTGTAGTGTGAAGGTTCCCACATAGCTATATGCATAAATGATCATCTCTATGGAGTACAAGGATAAGCGGGAGTACTAGTGTGGATCTTTCAAAAGGATAGTAGTGTTGCCCCGTTCTCTCTTTTTTCTTTTTTTTGGTGGCCTCAATGGCTCTTTCTATTTAATTCTCATTTGTCCTCTTTGGGATCTTTTATTTTGTCCACTTTTGGATCTTTTCCTCACTTTAAGGGAAACACTCTAATTTACAAGAGGGTACAGAAGATCTTTCACACTTTACAAGGTACTCAAATCATAAAGAAGATGTAGATATCATGATGTATGCAATGTATGCCTCTGCCAGTGTAGCAGGACCATGTATGACATGAAGATCAAGTCATGAAGAGGTGGATGTTGCATGTCAATATATCTCAGAAAGGCTATGGAAATGCCTTGATAGGTAGGTATGGTGGCTGTTTTGAGGAAAGATATAAGGAGGTTTATGATGATAGGGTGTATCATGAGTACCAGCGAAGGTGGACGCCAACTCTCGGAGTGAGAAGAAGGCAATTGATACGTCCAAAACGTATCTATAATTTCTGCTTGCTCCATGCCTCTTTTGTGTGATATTGCTATGATATTGATGAACTTCCATACACTTTTGATCATATTTGGACTAACCTATTAACTCAGTGCACCCCAGTGCCAGTTCCTGTTTTCTGCTATTTTTCTATTTAAGGTTTCCCCCATATTAAAAGTGCTCCAAAAATTCGGGAAAAATCCAATAAAAAATCAGCGTAGAAGAATCTCCGGGAATCACCGAGGGGGGGGGGGGGCAGAGGGGACCCACCAGGGCCCTAGGCGCCCTCCCGGCGCGCCCTAGGGTGGGGCCGCGCCAGGGGGCCGCCTGGACCCCTGGTGGCCCCCCTGGCTGCCCCCTTCGCCTATTTATTCCTCGTGACGCAAAAACCCCGAGTCGGGAACCCTTTTTCGTGATCTCTCCTCTGTTCTGCCGCCGCCGCGCTTCCAAGATCGGGAGCACCAGAAGACCTCTTCCCGGCACCCTGCCGGAGGGAGGAACCACCTCCGGGAGCTTCTCCACCACCATGGATGCTTCTCGGATGAACCGTGAGTAGTCCACCTTGGACCATGGGTCTATTATCAGTAGCTATGTGATGTTCTCCTCCCCTCTTTGTTCTTCATGGATTAGACCTCGTGAGCTTCCCTACATGATCGAGGCACATATGTAATATTTCAGCTGTTGCTATGCTGAGTTTGCTGGGATCCGATGGATTATGAGATTATGTTCAGATTGTGTTTGAGTAATATATTTGATTCTCCTCTTTTATATTTATGTTTTTGAGTAATTCTTGCATGTTCTCCGTTGCTGTTTATTGCTGTGGCCAAGTAGTAGGTAGTGACTCCAAGAGGGAGCGTTATGCATGATTGTGGGTTCATGCCCCCCGATGACTAGCTTGAGTGACATAAACATGAGCCTAGGGGATGTGTTGTTGCCACAAGGGGGGAAAACAACGGTGCTTGTACTTGCGGGTACAAGGATTGTTTACTTTACGCAAAGTTTTTTAATGCAGTTTTCTGTTGCTTTGAGTTTACACTTTGGGTGGGATTCGCAACTTAATACCAGCGAGATGTTCTGGACAGATATCTCAAGGTGGATGATTAGTAGGTAGATGCATATGGATTTCGGTCTACTTGTCTTGGCGTACCGCCCATGCTTTTGAGCCTCTTCCTTTCTATATAGCATAATTAGCATTGGTTTGCGCACATAATCCTGTCAATGGCCCAGCTGTAATTTGTTTACCTTGCATGGCTATTTTATCTTCTTTTGGGAGAGAGACATCACTAGTGAACATCATAGGACCCCGGTCCATATTTCCAATACTGTTTACACCCACTATCAATTTACTGCTTTCTTTACTTTTTAGTTGCTATCACTATTATTAGTATCCCGTGTGTTTTATCCTTTGTAAACAACAAGGACGGAGGAATTGACAACTCCTCTGTACTCGTTGGGAAGCAAAGTTATTTGCTGTGTGTGCAGGTCCAGGTCAAGGAAGTAACTTTTGTCTAAAACGGTGCCATTGTTTCCTTGCCACCTACTTGTTGTCATTGGAGTCCTACTGGTCGATCCTAAACCTTAGCATCTTCACTATGGGAAATTGCCGCTGTCTACATCTCTCCACTTTGGGTAACCAACGAGGGGGCGTTAAATCGTACCATCAGCAATGCACGGCACTGGAGAGGCTAGCAAATATGAGGAGGTGGAAGTGTCAAGTTTCAATACTTACATTAGTCCGAAGAACTCATGCACTTATTATCGGTAACTCTCAATCTAATAGGGAGGTTCACAAAGAGACAAGTACCCCGAGGAGGAGTGTATGGGGGTTTGGTTATCCTTGCGCATCCTCGACTCATGGTACGTGAGTGTACTCTAATATCCGATCCCTCCAAAGATTAGCGATCCATCTAGTAGCTAGAGTTCTCAACTAGTTTTTGTAGGTTTTGAAAATAAACACGGATTGCCCAAAATACGATACCTATCACTAATAGGCTAGAGATGTTGACACCAAAATTTCAAACATTACTCACATCAATACCTCAAGACTATTGCAATTTACTACTAAAATTAAATAGCAACCTCAATTACCTACTTTCAAGACAAGACACAACTCATTGCAACAACCAAATCTCTTAACAAGATAAACATGAAAACTAAAGAGAGTTCCAGCAACAAACTAAACAAAATCCAAGGCTCTTGCTAAATACAAACTAAAACTAAAACTAAACATTGCAGTAGCTACGAAAAGTTAAAGAACACACAACAGCAAAAAGATAAGCATGAAAAATCCTATGATGTGTTCTAGATTGGAGTGGAGCGTGTTTCTCTCCCACACAAAGTAAGATGGGGTCTAACTTGTTATGAACAGCAAGAAAAGCGAAAGAAAACTAAAAATAAAACCTAAGAGCGGGACGCTCCAAGCATAGCACATAACGCATGAAGTGATAAAAATATAGTGAGACGAAGGATGAACTGATGATTTTTGATGGAGAATGGAATGCACGGGGGCATCCCCAAGCTTAGACGCTTGAGTCTCCTTGAATATTTATTGGGGATGCATTGGGGCATCCCCAAGCTTGAGCGCTTGACACTCCCGGATCTTCTTTCATCATCTTCCATCGCACACTTGAAAACTCCCTTCATACATAACTCATCATAAGCTGATTAGAGAGGTTAGTACCCTTAATAAAATAAAAATTTCCCCACTGGATATAAAGATATCTTGAAGAGATACTGTTTCTCAAGATTGCCAAAAGGTTTTTTCAAAGAAAAAGCAAGCTTAAGGTTTCCAAAAGTAAGGAGAGACAAAACGTGGCAGAATCTGTGAAAAACAGAACAACAGGTAGTAGAGAATTTTTCGGGGTACTTCTGCAACTCAAATAAAAAAACTCAGAACATACGAAAGTTTAACAATTGTATAGATCATGCTGTGTAAAAAATTCAGCTCAAAAATATGAATTGGTGATTTGATCCGATTTGTTCCGTCAAGAAGACAAAATCTGTTTTCTGGACAGCATGTCACAACTTTTGCTTCCCTTATCATAAGAGGCTATGACTTGGCACAAAGCTTGAAAATAAAGATACAATGATGTTTCTACATTAGTAACAATCATCAAGACCACTAAAAACAGAAGTAAAAACATCTTGGGTTGCCTCCCAACAAGCTCTTTCTTTTACGCCTTTAAGTTAGGGATAAGGCAAAAGAAGAATCAAGTTTTATCAAGAGAAAGAGAATAGCTAGCCCGTGTAACAGACTCAAATTGTAATTTTATTTTCTTTCTAGGGAAGTGTTCCATCCCCCTTTTGAGAGGGAATTGAAATTTTATATTCCCCTCTTTCATGTCAATAACTGCACCTACGGTGCGAAGAAAAGGACGTCCCAAAATAATTGGACATAAAGGTTCACACTCTATCTATATCCATAATAATAAAATCAACGGGAACATAGTTTTCATTGACAATGATAAGAACATCGTCGATATTCCCCAAAGGTTTATATACGGAAGAATCAACAAGACGAACACCAATAGAACAAGAATCAAAAGGTTTCAATTCAAACATATCATACATTCTTTTGGGCATGACGGAGGTACTAGGTCCAACGTCACATAAAGCATAGCAAGAGAAGTTATTTAATTTAATTTTGATCATAGGGTCCCAACCATCATCTAGCTTCCTAGGTATGGAGGCTTCTATCCTAAGCTTCTCCTCCCTAGCTTTGATGAGAGCATTTGTGATATGCTCCGTGAAGGCAAGATTAAGTGTGCTAGTGTGGGAGTGTCTAGACATTTTGTGTAACAAGCTAATAACTTATGAGAGGGTGCAACTATCAAAATCAATATCACTACTATCAAAGGTGGCAGTAGTGTCATCTAGACTCACTTGTTTGAAACCCTCTATGGTCATAGGAGTTTCTTCTTCTATGGTTGAGGTATTAGCATCACCATTAATAGGTCCAATGGGACTAGGAGTGCATTGGGTGCTAATAGTTTCGGTATCCTCAACAATTTGAATAGTGGCGACTATGTGGTGTGTAGGAAGGCTCTTAATTCTATCTTATTCCTCTTTTTCTCTAGCCCATCTTTCTTTAATTTTAGCCATCATCCTAATATTTTAATTAATTTGTAATTGGATAAGATTAATAGGAGTGGCCTTCCTCTCCTCAAGGGGAGAGGTTCTAATTTTCAGCATCTCAACATCAAGGGCTAAGCTGTCTACCTTCAAAGAGAGATTATCTAACTTAGCTAATTTCTCTTCTACACTCTTGTTGAAGGCTTTTTGGGTAGTGATAAAGTCTCTAAGCATGTTTTCTAGTTCAGAAGTGGGGTTCTTGTTGCTAGGATAAATGTTGTTGTTCCCATAGTTGGATGGAAACGGTCTAGGGTTGCTAGCAAAATTGCCCCTATAAGCATTGTTGTTGAAGTTGTTTCTAGCAATAAAGTTCACTTCTAATTGTTCTTGAGCAACCAAATAATTTAAAGGAACATCATGAGGATCAATAGAGGGTTGCTTG
Organism: Bromus sterilis; assembly: GCA_950022295.1. Lineage (NCBI taxonomy): Eukaryota > Viridiplantae > Streptophyta > Magnoliopsida > Poales > Poaceae > Bromus > Bromus sterilis. The sequence goes on from OX465596.1 coordinate 398,080,740, forward strand.
GTAAGTAGCGACATAATTAATTCAACTTTTTCATTTAGCGAGGTAATCTCCTCGACAGAGTTTACCTTCCTACCTGTTGGAGCGCGTTCGGTGAGCCATTGGGAATAATTGGTCATCATCTCATCGAGAAGCTTTGTGGCAGCACCAAGTGTAGTTGACATAAAGGTTCCTCCCGCGGCCGAATCTAACAGGTTCCGCGAGGTAAAGTTCAAGCCTGCATAAAAAGTCTGGATAACCATCCAGGTAGTCAAACCATGTGTAGGGAATTTCTTAACAAGAGATTTCATACGTTCCGAAGCTTGGGCAACGTGTTCATTATCCAATTGCTTAAAATTCATAATGCTACTCCTCAATTGGATAATTTTAGCAGGGGGTAGTACTTCTCAATAAAAGCATCTTTGCACTTATTCCAAGAATCTATGCTATTCCTAGGCAAAGATTGAAACCAGATTTTAGCTCCGTCCCTCAAAGAGAAAGAAAAAATCATGAGCTTAACAACATCGCCTTCTACTTCTTTATACTTTTGCATCTCACATAATTCAACAAAATTATTCAAGTGTAAAGCAGCATCATCTCCAGCACTAGAGAATTGATCTCTCATAACAAGGTTTAGCAAAGCAGGTTTAATTTCATAAGAGGTAGCTGAAGTGGCAGGCGTGGCAATAGGAGTGTAGATAAAGTCTTTGTTGTTGTGACTAGTGAAGTCACACAACTTGGTGTTTTCAGTGGAACCCATAGTAGCAGCAAGTGTGGCAGATTTTTTTTGTAATTTTTGATATAAGACTCAAAGATAAAAACTGAAAGGTAAACTAACAAGACTAAAAAGTAAAGGTAAAAGGTAGTGGGAAACTCCCCTATCTTATCACTCGGAATCCCCAACAACGGCGCCAGAAATTTACTTCCTGGCGTGAGAGTTCACGGGTGTAGTTTTGCTTGCTTCCGTGGCAACGGCGCCAGAAATTTGCTTGATGTGCGAGATGATGATAATGGTTTCTCGCCCTTCGTTGGTTACCCCAAGTGGAAGGTGAGATGTAGGATAGCAGCAAATTTCCCCTATGTAGAGGATAGGGTTTGTCACCCGTAGGACTCCGGCAATGATAAGTAGGTGTCAGCGGCGCAACTGACGTGGACCTGCACACAACACAAATAACTTTGCTCCCAACGAAGTTCAGAGAGGTTGTCAATCTCTCCAGTCTTGTTGTTTACAAATGATCAAAACACGAGGGATAATGATAATGATAGCAACTTAAAGTAAAAGCAGAAAAGTAAATGAGCGTGTAAACAATGATGAGAATATGGACCGGGGTCCCGTGATGTTCACTAGTGATGTCTCTCTCCCAAAATACGATAAAACTGCTATGCGAGGTAAACAAATTACAGATGGGCAATTGGCAGGATTATAAGCGCACCGCAATGCTAACTATGCTACAAAGAAAGGAAGAGGCTCAAAATCATGGGAAGTATGCCAAAATAAGTAGACCGAAATCCAACTGCATCTACTACTAATCATCCACCTTGGGATATCTATCCAGAACATCTCGCTGGTATTAAGTTGTGAGCCCCACCCAAAGTGTAAACCCAAAGCAACAGACAAAGGCATTAAAAAGAACTTTGCGTAAAGTAAACAATCCTTGCAACCGCGGTTACAAGCATCTTTTTCCCCCTTGTGGCAACAACACATCCCCTAGACTCATGTTTCTGTCACTCAAGCGTGTCATCAGGGGGCATGAACCCACAATCGAGCATAATGTTCCCTTTTGGAGTTACTACCTACTACTTGGCCAAAGCACTAAACAACAACAGAGAACATGAAAGAATTACTTAGGAACAAAAATATAAAAGATAAGAACCAAATATATTACTCTATCACAATCTGAACATAATCTCATAATCCATCAGACCCCATCAAACTCAGCATAGCAACATCAGAAAGATTACATATGTGCCTCGATCATGTAGGGCATCTCACGAGGTCTAAACCATGAAGAACAAAGAGGGGAGGAGAACATCACATAGCTACTGACCATGGACCCATGGTCCAAAGGAAACTACTAATGGCAGATCCGGGAAGCGTCCATGGTGAAGGGGAAGCTCCCGGAGTTCGATCCTCCCTCCGGCAGGGTGCCGGGAAGAAGTCTGCTGACGCTCCCGATCTTGGAAGCGCGGCGACGGTGGAACAGAGGCGAGATCGCGAAAAGGGGTTCTCTCCTCGGAAGTTTCACGTCACGGGGAATATATAGGCGAAGGGGGCAGCCAGGGGGGGGGCACCAGGAGTCCAGGCGCCCCTGGCACGACCAAGCGCTAGACCGCGCGAGGTGGCTGCCTGGGCACCTGGTGGTGGCCCCCCGTCCCTCCTTCGCGGTTCTGGAGGCTTCCGATGCGCTAATATGGGGGAAACCTGGAATAAAAAACCAGCAGAAAATAGAAACTGGCACTGGAGTGCATTGAGTTAATATGTTAGTCCAAATATGATCAAAAGTGTATGAAAGTGTATCTAGATCATAGCAATATCACACAAAACATGCATGAAGCAAGCAGAAATTATCGATACGTTTGGGACGTATCAGCGCTTAGGCATGCTTAGGCGCTAGGCAATGACCAAACGCCTCATCTTGGGTATAAGCGAAACTCATGTAGTGCAAGCAAGAAATTTTCCACTCAATCAAGTAACCATGCTCTATTGAATAGATAGTTCAAATTGAACATATTACAATGGTAGTAACTAGTTGTTTACTCACCTATATGCTCTAAATCAATATCGATACAAATGTAACACACTAAATACATCCTCATAACCAACATTTCATGTCCGCCTAGACTACTCTAGTGCGGTTAAGATTCAACTAGGCGCTAGGCGAAGGCCCACCGCCTCAGTTACGCCTAGCGCTTTTTCGATGTTAGTTAATTGTTCACCTATTCCCAAGGTTACAAAGATCAAAAGGACACAATTTCACCTTGTCAAAGTTATAGAGCTTGACGACATGTTCATATTGAGAAAGTGTATGACACATTTAGATAACCATTAGGTTCAACATACATTAGTATATATTGGTGATTAAATGAGTCATCCAGTTTTACTTATCGACTCCGATCACTACTAGGATAATGGCCTTCAGCATCGCGGGGTACAGGCCCATTAGCAGCGCGAGGTACTCGCACTGTAGATAACGCGCTGCTGCTAACTTCTATCTAGCTAAAAGAACAGTTAGCAGTTTGTGTGGGGAAACCCGCGCTGCAGAACTAAACTTTCACTAGCAGCGCCTCTAGCCAGCCCGCGTTGCATGTACATTTTTAGCATTTTTATTTATTGTGCAATATTATTTGTTTATACAGTTTTTTATAAATTTCCAGCATACACACATAACATTTATATACAAAGTAAAATTACACACATATAAACCACATCATATCATAGACATGCAATAGGCTCATCGATCATCATATACATTTATACATCATCTCATAAGTTTAATATCGAATACAAAGGTCAACGTTTCCTAGTTTAACTTCGCTAATATCCAACAACATAATGTTTAACAACAACTACGAGCCAAGCCGCGGGCGGTAAACACCCAAAGATAAGGAACCGCCACGGGAACATAGCTCAGGTGAGAGACGTGAAGAATCTGCCAGGTATTGGCCTTGGAGAACCCGACGTCCAAAGCAACCAAGTAGAGACGGACGTTCTTGTCCTCCTCCCTGACCCGGCGACGTACCACCTCCTCGGGGACCGGTTCCCTCTGCACCGACTGTGGCCCACGTGACCACCACCAAAGAAGCTCCGGGTCGACGACAGGACCCGGAATCCTCACTAAGCGGCGCGCCCCGAAAACTACCTCCCAGTGCCAGCCCGGGGGAGCCCAGTCCCGGACATTGCGCATCCCATCAAGCAGGTGCTCTCCGCCACCGCGACGGGGATGCGGGCCAGGCATCGTTGCCGAGAAGTTATGTAATATATAAAGTTTTATTAAAATGAACGAGAAAAAAAATTATACTGACTAACAAATTAACAAAATAAGAAAAAAGTACTTTTAAATAATGCCCCATACTTAGATTGGACACATAAGCGATTTCCGGGAAAGTGTGTCCACAAACCCAAGCAGGATGCACAAGTTACGTACTTGTACATATCACAAGGGTTTGTGTCACACTTTCCCGAATGTCACATAGTGTCACAATATATTTGAATCATCGGCATTCTAAAAAAGGAGAAATAGTGCCTCATATTTAGATTGGACACATAAGCGATTCCAGGGAGAGTGTGGCAGCGAAACCAAATAGGATGCACAAGTTCCGTTCTTGTACATATCACAAGGGTTCGCCTCACACTCTCCCCGATGTCACATAATGTCACAATATATTTAAATCATCGGCATTCTAAAAAATAGCAAAAGTGATGATAAAAAGTAATTTTATGTCGAAACACCATTTAACTCCCGTTTCAAAAAATCTCGGGCACTCGATATGTTTTACTTTTCTAGCACAAGTCATGCCGAAATCCACGGAAATTTTCGGCATCACATTTGCTAAAAAATGGACATATCGAGCGCCAGAAATTTGCCGGAACAGAAATTAATCGACATTCCGGCAAAACATTGATCACTCATAACCCTGAAATTTTTGATATGACATTTCCTAATATAATTTTTCTCAACAAAATCCCAATTGTCTCAATATGCTAACAAAAATCCTAATACCTCAATATGCTAACCAAAAATCCTAATTGCCTCATGTCATTGCTAAAAGTAGGAAAATGATTCTAGCATATGTCACTACATTCACCAAATTGGCTCAACAAAAATCCTATTTTTGCAATTCTAATTGAGGAAGGGGGGAGGGGGCAACTCACCACACAAGGGGTGGCCGGCGACGGCGCGACGACGACGAGGGCGCGGGCGGGTGATACGATGTGTATCTCTCACTCCTCGTTGGTTACCCCAAGTGGAAGGTGAGATGTAGCGTAGCAGCAAATTTCCCTTAGCAAAAATGCTAAGGTTGAGTATCGTCCATGAGGACTCGCAGAGATACAAGTAGGTGGTGAAGTGAACAATTGGCGCCATTGACAATCTAAGGATTGCTAACTTCACTTGGACCTGCACACACAACAGATAGCTTTGCTCCCAACGAGTACAGAGGAGTTGTCAATTCCTCCGGTCTTGTTGTTTACAAAGGATTAACGCAAAAGATAATGATAGTGATAGCAACTGAAAAGTAAACTAAGGATGTAAACAGTGATATGAAGATGGACCGGGGTCTCATGATTTTCACTAGTGGTGTCTCTCTCCCAAAAGACGATAAAAGTGCTAGCGAGGTAAAGAAATCACAGTTGGGCAATTGACAGGATTATGAAGGCACAACAATGCTAACTATGCTACAAAGAAAGGAAGGGCTCAAAAGAAATGGGCAGTACGCCAAGGTAAGTAGACCGAAATCCATCTGCATCTACTACGAATCATCCACCTTGAGATATCTATCCAGAACATCTCACTGGTATTAATTTGAAAATCCCACCCAAAGTGTAAATCCAAAGCAACAGAAAACTGCATTAAAAGAACTTTGCGTAAAGTAAACAATCCTTGCATCCGCGGATACAAGCACCGTTGTTTTATCCCTGGTGGCAACAACACATCCCCTAGTCTCATGTTTCTGTCACTCAAGCTAGACATCAAGGGGCTGAACCCACAATCAAGCATAACGCTCCCTCTTGGAGTTGCAAAATATCGCTTGGCCAAAGTAAAATACGGCAACGGAGAACATGCAAGAATTTACTCAAGAACAAAATATAAAAGAGAAGAACCAAATATATTACTCATCACAATCTGAAGTATCATAATCCATCAGATCCCAACAAACTCAGCATAGCAACGGAAGAAAATTACAAAGGTGCCTTGATCATGTGAGGCAGCTCACGAGGTCTCAAAAGTGGAGGCACAAAGAGGGGAGAGATAGATCACATAGATACTGGTCACGAACCCATGGTCCAAGGGAGACTACTCACGGTACATACGGGAGGCGTCCATGGCTATGGATGGTCTCCCGGAGGGGGTAGCTTCTCCCGGCAGGGTGCCGGAGCAGCTTCTCCAGGCAGCCCCGATCTAGAAACGGAGGTGGCGGCGGTACAGAGGCGGGATCGCGAAAGAGGAGTTCTCTCTAGGGGTTTCCGTCATGGGGGGTAAATATAGGCGAAGGGGGGCACCGAGAGGGGCCACAGGGCAGCCAGGAGGCTCCCTGGCGCGGCCTAGGGTCGGGCCGCGCCAGGGACCCTTCTGGAGTCCCTGTGGTGGCCCCCCTTCCCTCCTTTGGTGTTTCCGAAAGCTTCCGTGTCGCTGATTTTTTATCTGATTTTCCTGGTTTTTTGGAGCACTTTTAATGGCCGGAAAACCTGAAATACAAAACAGCAGAAAACAGCAACTGACAGCTGGGTGCACTGGGTTAATAGATTAGTCCAAATATGCTCAAAATTGTATGAAAGTTGAAGAAAAACATGGCAAAGTCACACAAAACATGCATGGAACAAGCAGAAATTATAGATACGTTTGGGACGTATCAACATCCCCAAGCTTAATTCCTGCTCGTCCTCGAGTAGGTAAATGATAACAAGCATTATTTCTGTGGTGACATGCCACACAACCATATAAGAACTTTGTAAGTAAAGCAATCAAAGCATGCAATTCAATTCAAGTCTTAACAAGCAAGAGTCTATATTAGCATTGACACAAGAAACAAAACAACAAAAGGTGCAAGAGCTCTCGCTGTCCGTGACTCGAATGTCTCCAGATGGTGTTGATACGCCCCAAACGTATCTATAATTTCTGCTTGCTCCATGCATGTTTTGTGTGATAATGCTATGCTTTTGATACACTTTCATATCTTTTTATAACATATTTTGGAACTAACCTATTAATGGTTGCAAGAGTGCACACGTTCTTGTTTTTCTACTTTATGTGTAGGAATTACTTGGTTAAAGTAAAAATCACAAAAAGAAGCCTTGTAAGAGTTGGACTCTAAATTTCCCGAAATCTGTCCCTACCAGACAGGTTTTAAAGATCGCCTCGGAAATTCTAGAAGACGGCCTCAAACGGACAAACTTAAAACTAAAAAGTTGTAGGGAATTTTTTTCCGGTGGATTTACACATAAAACTCGGCCCAATCGGAGTTAGGATGCTTCCAGAAACCCCGAAATACAGAAGACGTAATCTGGATGACGGGAATCCGAGAGTCTATATAAAGAGAGGAAACCTAGGTCAAATGGCACCACGAAATTTCCTCCCCCTTGGCAGCCGTCTTGAGGGAGAGATCAATCTTCACAGCACCACCATCTCCAAGGAAGAAGAAGGGGCCAAGGGCCGTGGCCACCGCCGTGGCCGTGGGTGTCGCCGTGGCCGCCGTTGCCGTCTCCTTCATCTCCTTCGGGCTGCACCTCTCCATCAACAACTCTCTCTCTCTCTCTCTCACCATGTCCATGTGTGAGTAGTTCCCCTCGGGGCTAAGGCTTGTATCTTGATCTATGTGGTTTCTCTCTCTCTCCCATGATGTGATCTTTGTTGTGATCATAGGCTATGTTAATCTAGGGTGATCCCATGATATTTCCCCTTCCTCTATGTATTGGATTGATGTACTCAATTGATCTTATCTAGTATAATCCCCGAGACCAAGGTGACAGCGGTCTATTGGACATGGGTTAGAAGAATATTATCATGAGTGATTTCCTCTTTTGTGTGTGGATTGAAGATTGAGAGTCTCTTGTTGTTTGTCTTTGACTATCCTTGAGATATGTTGTGGTGATTGTGGTACTCTCTTTGGATGGCCGCGGTGACATTGGTAAATCCATAGATTGAGAACTACGAACTTTGAGGTGTGTTTTTGTAGCCCTACATAATTCTCATCCTCTCTTGACCACAAAGGAATGACCTCCGAGTGCGTCTCCATTGCATGTTTTATGGGAAATATCATGTGATTAGACTATGTTAATGTTGTTGGGAGTTGCCACTAGTGAAAGTATGAAGCCTAGGCCTTGTTTCCACCATTGTTACACCGTTTGTGCTCACTTTTATTACATGTTTGCTTGCTGCACTTTTTATTACAGATTTATATTACCTTGTTTTGCCACACCTATCACCCTTATTTTTTCATCTCTTCGCCGAACTAGTGCACCTATACAACTCCTAGTTGTATTTGGTGTGTTGGGGACACAAGAGACTTCTTGTATCTTAATTGCAGGGTTGCTTGAGAGAGACCATCTTCAGCCTCTACTTCCCTGAGTTCGATAAAACTTAGGTCATCCACTTGAGGGAAATTGCTGCTGTCCTAGAAACCTCTGCGCTTGGAGGCTCAACATAGTCTAAAAGAATAGAAGCGTGCATAGACATCAAGCTATTTATGGCGCCGTTGCCGGGGAGGTGAGTGCTTGAAGGTATATCTTTAGATCTTGCAATTAAATCTTTTCGTTTCTTGTTTTTATTTTCACTAGTTAGGCTTTATGGAAAACAACAAAAATATTATGAGAGAGTGTTATGAGCTCTACCTTGAGTTGGGACATGAAGTGTTTGATGAGGAAATCAAAAAGCCTATGGAGCTTTATTATTTGCATAACACTCATGATAGTAGTAATGTTATTTGCATGTCTTCTTTGAATACTTTTGATGCTAATGATATGCAAAGCTATAAGCTTGGGGATGCTACGTTTTATGAAGATGATCTTTTTAGCCTCCCAAGTTTTGACGAGGAAATTTATTTTGATGATACTTTGCCTCCTATCTATGATGATTATTGTGTCATATGCTATAAAGAATAAATATTTGAAAGTGTATCATGATAAGAATGATTCATGTGATAGCTATTTTCTTGAATTTGCTCCCACTATTACTAATGAGAAGGATTTTGCTTATGTGGAGAGTAACAAATTTTCAATGCTTGTGGATCATGATAAGAATTTTTTATGTGATACTTATATTGTTGAGTTTATTCATGATCCCACTGAAAATTATTATGAGAGGGGAAGATATGCTTATAGATATTTCAATAATATCAAGTTCCCTCTCTTTATGTTGAAGGTTTTGAAGTTGCACTTATTTTGGCTTCCTATGCTAATCTCTTTATGCTTCAATGAGTTATTTCTCTACAAGATCCCTTTGCATAGGAAGCATTTTAGACTTAAATGTGTTTGATATTTGCTTCTTGATGCTCTCTTTTGTTCTTCAACTCTTATTCCTACGAGAGCATCGCTAAAATCTTAAGCCTATCTTTATGGCTATAAAGAAAGAGCTGTAGGGAGACAACCCTTGTTATCTTTACTTTGAGTTTTTACTTTTAGTTTTTAGTGGTATTGATGATTATTACTACTGTAGCAACATCATTGTATCTTTATTTTCAAGCTTTGTGCCAAGTATAGCCTCATATGACAAGGGAAGTGAAAGTTGTGACATGCTGTCCAGAAAACAGATTATGTCCTCGTGACGGGAAAAAACATAGAAAAATCCCAGTTCATATTTTTGATCTGAGTTTTTTACACGGCATGCTCTATACAATCACGGAACTTTCGTATGTTCTGAGATTTTTTATTTGAGTTGCAGAAGTATCCCTAAAAAATTCTTTACTACCTGCTGGTCTGTTTTTCACAGATTCTGTCCTGTTTTGCCTTTTCTTCGTTTTGCAAACCTTAAGCTTGATTTTTCTTTGCAAAAACCTTTTGGCAATCTTGAGAAACAGTAACTCTTCAAGAATATCCTTATTTCCAGTAGAGAAAAATTATTTTATTATGGGTACTAACCTCGCTAATCAGATTATGATGAGTTATGTATGAAGGGAGTTTTCAAGTGTGCGAGGGAAGATGATGAAAGAAGATTAAGAAGTGTCAAGCACTCAAGCTTGGGGATGCCTCCATGAATCCCCAAGAAATATTCAAGGAGACTCAAGCGTCTAAGCTTGGGGATGCCCCCGTGCATCCCATTCTCTATCGACAATCATCAGTTCGTCCTTCGTCTCACTATATTTTTATCACTTCATGCGTTATGTGCTATGCTTGGAGCGTCTCGCTCTTAGGTTTTATTTTTAGTTTTATTTAGCTTTGCTTGATGTTCATAACAAGTTAGATCCCGTCTTACTTTGTGTGGGAGAGAAACACGCTCCACTTTCAAAATCTAGAACACATCATAGGATTCTTCATGCCTATCTTTTTGCTTTTGTGTCTTCTTTATCTTTTCATAGCTACTGCCATGTTTAGCTCTTAGTTTTCATGCGTATCTTTTTACGAGCTTTTGTTTAGTTTGTTTCTGGAACTCTATTTAGTTTTCATGTTTATCTTGTTAAGAGAGTTGGTTGTTGCACTGAGTTGTGTCTTGTCTTGAAAGTAGGTAATTGAGGTTGCTATTCTTTTGTAGTAGTAACTTGCAATAGTTTTGAGGTATTGTTTCGAGTAATGTTTGGACTTTTGGTGTCAAGAGCTTTAGCCTATTAGTGATAGATGTCGTATTTTGGGCAATCTGTGTTTATTTTCAAAACTTACAAAATTAGTTGAGAACTTTAGCTACTAGATGGATCACTACTCTTCTGAGGGGTCGAATATTAGAGTACACTCACGTACCATGAGTCGAGGATGCGCAAGGATAACCAAACCCCCATACACTCCTCCTCGGGGTACTTGTCTCTTTGTGAAACCTCCTTATTAGATTGAGAGTTACCGATAATAAGAGCATGAGTCTTCAGACTAATGTGAGTATTCGAAAGTTGACACTTCCACCTTCCCATATTTTTCTAGCCTCTCATGTGCCGTGCATTGCTTTCTTCTCACTCCGAGAGTTGGCGTCCACCTTCGCCGGTACATCCAAACCCTTGGCATGATACGCTCTGCAATCATAAACCTCCTTATATCCTTCCTCAAAACAGCCACCATACCTACCTACCAAGGCATTTTCATAGCCTTTCCGAGATATATTGTCATGCAACATCCACCTTCTCATGACTTGATCTTCATGTCATACCTGATACTTGCTTGATCGATGAGCTGCATGCTAGTTGGGCCTTGCCCTAATCATTGCTACATGACGCGCTAGTATCATTGCATATCCTGCTACACTCGCAGAGGCATACATTTGCATACATCATGATAGTTACCTCTTCTTTATGATTTGAGTACTTTTGTAAAGTGTGAAAGATCTTCTATATACTTCTTGTAATATATAGAGTGTTGCCTCTAAAGTGAGGAAAAGATCTCAAAGAGGACAAAATCAAAAGATCCCAAAGAGGACAAATGAGAGAAATAGAAAGAGCCATTGAGGCCACCAAAAAAATACAAAAAAAGAGAAAAATAAAAAGAGAGAATGGGGCACACTACTATTCCTTTTGAGAGATCCACACTAGTACTTCATCCTCTATCCCTTGTACCCCATAGAGATCATCATCATGCATATAGCTATGTGGGAACCTTCACACTATAGAACTTGGCTTGTATATTCCAATGATGAGCCTCCTCAAACGAACTCTAGGTCTTCTTGAGCAAGCAAGTTAGATGGACCCCCACTAGTTCCCTTGGAGAGCTTTTAGCTCACATGTGCATCCGTTGCATGGCAATCCCTACTCCTCACATCATATCTATCATATGGCCTTCTCTCGCCTATGATTGTCCTCATTGATGTGAGCCTTTCACTCCTTTTTGTCTTCCTCCTCCACCTTCTTTCTGTTTCGCCTTTTAGGTGTCAACTTTCGTGCTTACGCTCATCCATTGCATGAGTGCTCAAAATATCGAAAAGGAGTGGATCAAATTGACTTGTACCTGGCTAGTGGTCTGGGGACGAGTCAAGATAAGATTTCAAAGGAGACCAAGTGTGAAACTTTAGTAGATTGAGTTCTCAACACAAAAATACTTTTTTCTCGTATATCCCTATCCCCTTTCTTGCACGCAAACACCATTTGGAGACATTCGAGTCATGGACAGCGAGAGCTCTTGCACCTTTATGTTCTTATGTTGCTTATTTCAATGCTAAATATATACTATTGCTTGTTATGACTTGAATTGAATTACATGTCTTGATTGCTCTACTTAAAAGTTCTTATATGGTTCCTAGCATGTCACCACAAAAATTATGCTTGTTATCATTTACCTACTCGAGGACGAGTAGGAATTAAGCTTGGGGATGTTGATACGCCCCAAACGTATCTATAATTTCTGCTTGCTCCATGCATGTTTTGTGTGATATTGCTATGCTTTTGATACACTTTCATATCTTTTTATAACATATTTTGGAACTAACCTATTAATGGTTGCAAGAATGCACAAGTTCTTGTTTTTCTACTTTATGTGTAGAAATTACTTGGTTAAAGGAAAAATCACAAAAAGAAGCCTTGTAAGAGTTGGACTCTAAATTTCCCGAAATCTGTCACTACCAGACAGGTTTTAAAGATCGCCTCGTAAACGCTAGAAGACGGCTTCAAACGGACAAACTTAAAACTACAAAGTTGTAGGGAATTTTTTTCCGGTGGATTTAGACATAATCTGGATGACGGGAATCCGAGAGTCTATATAAAGAGAGGAAACCTAGGTCAAATGGCACCACCAAATTTCCTCCCCCTCGGCAGCCGTCTTGAGGGAAAGATCAATCTTCATAGCACCACTGTGACGCCCCCAAAATCAAGCCGTGTACAGTAATCATACACGCAAGGTACACGATCGAGATTAGGGACTCACGATGAGATATCACAACACAACCCTACAAATAAAATAATACAAGTTGTTTAATACAAGCCAGGGGCCACGAGGGCTCGAATACAACAGCTCGAGAGCACAAAGTCAGCGGAAGCAAATAGTATCTGAGTACAGACACAAGGATACAAGGTTTCCTTAAGAAGGCTAGCACAAAATCAACACTCGATCGAAAAGGCGAGGCCTCCTGCCTGGGAACCTCCAAACTACTCCTGGTCAAAGGGGAACTCGACGTCGTAGAAGGCAGCAGGGATCTTCACGTTGCGGTGGTCGGCATCGGGGTCCTCCTGCTCCTGGGCTTCAACGTCGACTGCAGCGGCCGATCAGGCAAAACAGTAAAGGAAATAAAGCAGGTGAGTATCTAGTATACCCGCGAGTCTTACGTCCGCTACTAAGCATTATGCATTGTATCAACGGAATGAAGAGGCTGTATATAGTGGACTGAAAGACAGAAATCCAGAGCAAGGGTAAGAAGCTAGGCCTAACGAAGAATAGCATCTTCCGACGATGTCTTGCAGCATGAGGTAAGAATCAACCAACAGTTTATATAAAGCATAAAGTAACAATGCAGCAGAAGTTGCTGCAGCATTGTATAATAATAAGTTGTAATAATTAACAATGCCTCCGAGTTCACCTCCTCGACATCCCCGCGAGGAAGAGAACCCGGAACCATACAGTTTAATAATAATAGTTTCTAGTGGTAAGATCCAGCTTCAGCATAAAGCGTCCTGTTACCGTGGACACGGCTATTCGAATAGATTAATCTTCCCTGCAGGGGTGCACTTGTGTTACGCTACACGCACGGATCTCCAGGGTGGCGGGAACCTTGTTAGGGAACGCTCCACCGAGGCTATCCGACACTTCATAGCCCATCTTTCAAACTCAACAGAGAGGCCATCCGCCGGTCTAAATCCTAAGTACGCTGGGCCTTGGACCCCAACCCGAACGTACTCCTGCACGGTGCGTGGCTGGCCGGTGAAGTTAAAGCAAATCCAAATAAGACACCACCACGCGAGCAAATAAGACAACACCACTTCCTGGCGCAGGCCGCGGTACTGCTGACGTCTGAAGAGTGCTCGGACGACACTACGAAGCAGAGGAGCCCATAACTCGTAATTCCCACGGGTAGGTAGTGCATACATGGCATATAGCCAACTCAAGACATTCACTGAACCATTTAGCATTTTAATTAACCTGCGTGACAACCGTTATCGTTGCCTCGACTTAACTGACCCGCGGACAACGACAGCATCCAGGACCACCAGTACATCGGTGCCTTCCCCGTCGTCCCACCAAGTCACTGCGGTTACCAACAAGGTGAACCGTCTCCTTACCTTGTCTCGCGTGTGCTCCTGGAGGAGCTCGACTTTCGTGGTTTGGTAACTCTCGCGGCCAACGATCAGGGGCCAAGCACACCGGTACACTGGTCGTACCCTCCCTGTCGTCCCGTTGCAATACCACTCGCGGGCACCGTTGGGTCGCCCGACTTCTTACCTTTAAGGACACCGGTTGGTTCGAGTGCCTACCATTTAGTGAAACCAGGAGGCATCACCCTCGATGGAACACTTAAAAAGGTTTGATAGAGACATCCGAGGAATGAACTAAAGAGGTAAACCTCGTATCATCCCGGTGATGCTACGCTACTGAGCCGACGAGAGTGAAATACGAGTCCATTCCACTCGTAAGTCAAACTCGAAGCGACTCGGCAGAGTCTCGCCGTTGTAGGTCCCCTAAGGTGTCTGCATTGATCCGTACCTGTTGCAGTTGTAATATATCATTTCCGCGATCACTCCCAAAGTGATCACGACCCGCTATTCTAAACCTAACTAACAATGCACAGGGTTTATTGCTGAATAATGCATAAGTAATAATAGGCAGCTTAGGATTAAAGGAAGGTACATCAAGGGGCGACAAAAAACAGGCTATGCAATTGAATAGGATTTTAATCGTAGCGGCAACAGTAACAATGCCTAGTGCAAGAAAGTACGGAAAGATAGGCGATATCTGGGGAAGAGAATGGCTCTGCTTGCCTGGTAGCTCGACAGTAGCGGTACGGTCGTCGACGAAGTAGTCGTACTCAGCATCGGTGTAGTCGACGGCAGCAACGGGGTCTACCGGAGATTAAGGGGGGAAGAAACAATAAATACACAACAATAATAGCAATACAAATGCAAGACATAACAGATGAATTGTAAACGGGGTTCTAACGCAGTGCGATGCACGATACTCGGAGCGGGAATTCATCCGGGGATGAAATACCAGCTCCGGGTGATCACCGGACAGGGTATCCGGAGGGGGAAAGATCAAGCCGGGGGTGTCGTGGACATCCGACACGCGTGTGGGTTGTGTATCCGGGTTAGTTGATCTATTCCGAACAACTTTCGTGTTCGGAATAAATTCATCCGGGCACTCTAACAGTACCGGACAGTTTAACGGTTATCGGGCAATCTATCGGACAGTGCCACCGGAGGGGGGGGGGACAGTTCGATGATCGGTATGTTAGAGGGGTTTGGTTAGGATATGGGTATCGTATCAGTATTCAGTGATTCGTTCTGAGAACCTTTCGTATACAAAAGTTTTACATCCGGGCAACGTATATCGGTACCGGGAATTATCGACAGACGACCCGAAGGGGGGAATGTCGATGTTCGGTATGTTAGAGGGGGGTGGTAGACATACGGATAGCGTATACGTATTCGTTATATTTTTCTGATCAATTTTGATGTATAAATTTTTTCGATCCGAGTTACGGTTTAAAAGATATCGATTATTCAAGATTTAATCATTTTAATCATTTATGGATTTCCTTTTATCAATAAACCAACATTATCCAAATTAGTGATATTGACTGGTCAAACTGACATAGGGGACCCACATGTCATAGGCTAGGCCTTTGACTGGTCAACTGACCAGTAGGTCCCACATGTCATAGACCCATGTTGATTTCTTTGAAAATTTCTAAGTCTGAGAACCTGTTATGGTTTATGGCTTTGCGAATTTTATAACTAAATAATTATGCCTCAAACAAATATATGCCCATGACATTATTTGATCTTGGTTAAGTGTACAACATGCCCATGCCATTTGCATTATTAATAAAAATCAATAACACAAAGTTTTGGGCTTACGAAGTGGTTAAGATAATAATTCTGACATAGCAAAAATTTGCTAAGTGTGAGAATTTCTGTTTTAACAGAAAGTAGCTTTTTGCAAGATTTATTGTGATCAATCCATGCATAATTTGGAGTTGGTCCAATGTAATGAAATCATCCTTGGCATGTCTAATTTCAGGATCTATAACTTTTACTCAGTTTGAAGTTTGTTTGATGGTGCTTTTGAGACTGTCAATGGAGTAGCAGCATGCAGACAGTAGTCATGCAGTGCAAAACACATAAAAAAAGGGGGGGGGGGTTTAATGTCCCAGGAGGACTCGAACCCAGCATCGCTGAGATGCAAACAACGAGCTCGAGCCACTACACCACAATGAAGGATCTTAACAGAATACAAAACTGTAAGTACATGAATAAAGGATATGACGCTACTCCGCTTCCAACAAAACTGAATAAATCTGAAGACTGGATACGAGTGCGGAGGATTACAGAGCATCGACGGAGGGAGCACGTAGAGGCCACGACCGTTTCCAAGGGGAGCCGGAGCGGGGGAGGCCAGCAGCGGCTGGGCTGGCGGTGACGGCAGGCCGACGCGCGGCAAGGCGCGGCCGCACAGCGTCGGGCGAGCAGCAGCCGCCCGCCACGGCAGGGTCGCACGACCATGGCCACATCCGGGCACGTCGAGGCCGGCCGGCGAGGGGCAGTGGGCGGGCGCGGCGAGAAGGTGTACAGGGAGACGCAAGTGCGGGGCAAAGGGACCCAGGGCGCGACCGGTGAGGGGTGGGTGTGGGCGCGGTGAGCAGGGCCCGCCCATGGCGGCACGACGGCTTCGATGTTTAGAACGTTGGGGCTACATCACACAAGCAATCAAGAAGATGGAGGAGGAGGTGCGAACGCTCACTATGAAGGGGGAATATGTGCTCGGCGAGGTCCAAGGAGGAGCCGTCGGCGACGAATTTGCGTGGCATCGCCGAGGTACAGGGACGGGGATGGGCCAGCTCGAGGTCGTCAAGTGGGGGCCTCCTGGCTGGAACTGGTGGTCGAGGAGGAGGCTCGGGGTCCTGGAGGTTCTTCCCGACACGGGGGCGAGGCGGAACGACGAAGGTGGCCGCGCGGACGCGGCGGCGCGACCACGGCCGCGACTGCTGCCGAGCGAGGCAGAGCAGGTGGGCGGCGGTGTGAGGGAGAAGGGGAGGGGGGAAATATCCTGGGCTGTCAGCGTGGGCGAGGGGGGCGTTCTTATCTCCAGGGCAGGTGAGGCAAGTGAGGGGGAGGGGCCGGCAGGGTGTGCTCCCTGGCCATGGCCATGGCGCCACGCAGGGGGAGCAGGTGGGAGGAGAGAGGAGGGAGGGAGCTGGCCCTAGGTGGGCCTCGCCCAGTGGCGCTAGATAGGGTTTTCGTTTTTTTTGTTAGTTTTCTTTTTGTTTTAAATTTCTTTAGCCTAACAATTTAATTTTGTAATCAGTGAAACCTATACCAATATTATGGTGGCAATTTAGTTTACTGAACCAAAAAAATGTGAACCCCAAACAAAAATCAATTGAATTTTTATTTAATTTAAACTTGATCAAATGGGCTACCTTGCTACTATTTTGCAATGGTTTATATTATCTAAACTACTTATTAAATTCCCAATACAGTTTTAAGGTGACCTACTGATTATTTGGTATTTAATAAAATTGTTTCCTTAATTTTTGGATCAACTATTATCCCCACTTGTTTATTTTAATTACCATGACAAATTAATAATCCCCAAGCAATAGTTTTTATTGCATAATATTTCTAAAATACTTTAGTAGAATATCCATTGCTATTTTTAAGATGGCCCAAGATTATTTGCTATTAAATAATGAAAGTTCTTGCAACACCTAGGGTTTACTTCAAAATTCCACATTGCTTTTATATTAATATTATAAGGCAATTTAATCACCCACCATTATTGGTTTTATAATTAACACTGACCTGGGATTCTGCAAATGACTAAGGTTGATTGGGTTGAACAATGATCAAGTGGATTGACATGCATCCACAATTCTTGGAGGAAAGTTTTATAGTTTACCCAATTTGAAAATTTTATCCGGGTTGGAATTTGACAGAGCTATGATCAAGGTGATCATGGCTTGATCATCAACAGTAATGAGCCTTAAACAGTGGAATCACTGTAGTGATTACTGTACTGGATCTGAGGGTGTTACAACCACCATCTCCAAGGAAGAAGAAGGGGCCAAGGGCTGCTGCCCTCAAGGGCCGTGGCCACCGCCGTGGCCGTGGGCGTCGCCGTGGCCGCCGTTGACGTCTGCTTCATCTACTTCGGGCTGCACCTCTCCATCAAAAACTCTCTTGCTCTCACCATGTCCATGTGTGAGTAGTTCCCCTCGGGGCTAAGGC
The DNA here is from genome assembly GCA_950022295.1 of Bromus sterilis. Classification (NCBI taxonomy): domain Eukaryota; kingdom Viridiplantae; phylum Streptophyta; class Magnoliopsida; order Poales; family Poaceae; genus Bromus; species Bromus sterilis. Next base: position 398,098,935 of record OX465596.1, read on the forward strand.
TTGTATCTTGATCTATGTAGTTTCTCTCTCTCTCCCATGATGTGATCTTTGTTGTGATCATAGGCTATGTTAATCTAGGGTGATCCCATGATATTTCCCCTTCCTCTATGTGTTGGATTGATGTACTCAATTGATCTTATCTAGTATAATCCCCGAGACCAAGGTGACAGCGGTCTATTGGACATGGGTTAGAAGAATATTATCATGAGTGATTTCCTCTTTTGTGTGTGGATTGAAGATTGAGAGTCTCTTGTTGCTTGTCTTTGACTATCCTTGAGATATGTTGTGGTGATTGTGGTACTCTCTTTGGATGGCCGCGGTGACATTGGGAAATCCATAGATTGAGAACTATGAACTTTGAGGTGTGTTTTTGTAGCCCTACATAATTCTCATCCTCTCTTGACCACAAAGGAATGACCTCCGAGTGCGTCTCCATTGCATGTTTTATGGGAAATATCATGTGATTAGACTATGTTAATGTTGTTGGGAGTTGCCACTAGTGAAAGTATGAAGCCTATGCCTTGTTTCCACCATTGTTACACCGTTTGTGCTCACTTTTATTATATGTTTGCTTGCTGCACTTTTTATTACAGATTTATATTACCTTGTTTTGCCACACCTATCACCCATATTTTATCATCTCTTCGCCGAACTAGTGCACCTATACAACTCCTAGTTGTATTTGGTGTGTTGGTGACACAAGAGACTTCTTGTATCTTAATTGCAGGGTTGCTTGACAGAGACCATCTTCAACCTCTACTTCCCTGAGTTCGATAAACCTTAGGTCATCCACTTGAGGGAAATTGCTGTTGTCCTACAAACCTCTGCGCTTGGAGGCCCAACATAGTCTATAAGAATAGAAGCGTGCGTAGACATCAGGTGTTTGCGTGCAAGCAGGGGATAGGGAAATACGAGATAAAAAAGGTAATTGTTGAGAACAACTATCTACTAAAGTTTCACACTTAGTCTCCTTTGGATTCTTATCTTGACTCGTCCCAGACCACTAGCCAGGTACAAGTCAAACTGATCCACTCCCTTTCGATATTTTGAGCACTCATGCAATGGATGAGCGTGAGCAAGAAAGTTGATACCTAAAAGGCGAAACATAAAGAAGGTGGAGGAGGAAGACAAAAAGTTGTGAAAGGCTCACATCAATGAGGACAATCATAGGCGAGAGAAGGCCATATGATAGATATGATGTGAGGAGCAGGGATTGCCATACAACGGATGCACATGTGAGCTAAAATCTCTCGAAGGAAACTAGTGGGGGTGCATCTAACTTGCTTGCTCAAGAAGACCTAGAGCTCGTTTGAGGAGGCTCATCATTGGAATATACAATCCAAGTTCTATAGTGTGAAGGTCCCCACATAGCTATATGCATGATGATGATATCTATGGAGTACAAGGGATAGAGGATGAAGTACTAGTGTGGATCTCTCAAAAGGAATAGTAGTGTGCCCCCCTTCTCTCTTTTTATTTTTATTTTTCTCCTTTTTTCTTTTTTTTTGTATTTTTTTGGTGGCCTCAATGACTCTTTCTATTTAAATCTCATTTGTCCTCTTTGGGATCTTTTAATTTTGTCCTATTTGGGATCTTTTCCTCACTTAGGGGCAACACTCTATATTTTACAAGAATATAGGAGATCTTTCACACTTTACAAAGGTACTCACATAAAGAAGATATAACTATCATCATGCAAAGGTATGACATGAGGATCAAGTCATGAGTAGATGGATGTTGCATGGCAATGTATCTCGGAAAGGCTATGGAAATGCCTTGTAGGTACGTATGGTGGCTGTTTTGAGGAAAGATATAAGGAGCCTTATGATGACAGAGCGTATCGTGCCAAGGGTTTGGATGCACCGGCGAAGTATGCGCCAACTCTCGAGGTGAGAAAGGGCAATGCACGGTACCGAAGAGGCTAGAAAAAGTATAGGTGGGTGGAAGTGTCAACTTTCGAATACTCACATTAGTCCGAAGAACTCATGCACTTATTATCGGTAACTCTCAATCTAATCAGGAGGTTCACAAAGATAAAAGTACCCCGAGGAGGAGTGTATGGGGGTTTGGTTACCCTTCCGCATCCTCGACTCATGGTACGTGAGTGTACTCTAATATTCGAACCCTCCAGAGGTTAGTGATCCATCTAGTAGTTAGAGTTCTCAACAGGGGTTTTTGGTTTTCGAAAAACACACGGATTGCCCAAAATACGACATCTATCACTAATAGGCTAGATCTCTTGACACCAAAAGTTCAAACATTACTCTAGTCAATACCTCAAAACTATTGCAAGTTACTACTACAAAGAGAAAAGCAACTTCAACTACCTACTTCTAGTCAAGACACAAAACTCAGTGCAACAGGCAAACTCTCTAACAAGATAAAACATGCAACCTATAGAAAGTTCAACCTAAAACAAAAGAAAAGCTCTAGGAAAACTAAAGCACTACAACTAAACAGAGCAGCAGCTAAGAAAAGAAAAAGAACAACTCACAGCTAAAAGAATAAGCAAGCAAATCCTATGAGGAGTTCTAGTTCAAGAGGAGCGTGTAACTTTCCCACACAAAAGTAAGTAAGCTGGGATTTAACTTGTTACTACATCAAACAAAGCAAAAGAAAACTAAAAACAAAACCTAAGAGCGAGACGCTCCAAGAATAGCACATAACGCATGAAGTGATAAAAATATAGTGCAACGAGAGACGAACTGATAATTGTTGATGAAGAAGGGGATGCACGGGGGCATCCCCAAGCTTAGACGCTTGATTCTCCTTGAATATTTATTGGGGGTGCACATGGGCATCCCCAAGCTTGAGCGTTTGACACTCCAAGATCTTCTTTCATCATCTTCCATCGCGCACTTGAAAACTCCCTTCATACATAACTCATTGTAGACTGATTAGAGAGGTTAGTACCCTATTAAAATAATTTTTCTCTTACTGGAAATAAACATAAACTTGAAGAGCTACTGTTTCCCAAAATTTAAAAAAAGTTTTTGCAAAGAAAAAGCAAGCTTAAGGTTTGCAAAAGTGAAGAGAGACAAAACGTGGCAGAATCTGTGAAAAACAGAACAGCAGATAGAAACGATTTTTTTAGGGGTACTTATGCAACTCAAATCAAAAAACTCAGAACATAGGCAAGTTTCTTAATTGTATAGAGCACGCTGTGTAAAAAATTCAGCTAAAAAAGAAGAACTGGGATTTTTCCATTATTTTTCTAGTCACGAGGACAAAATCTGTTTTCTGGACAGCATGTCACAACTTTTACTTCCCTAGTTGTATGAGGCTATAAAAGGCACAAAGCTTAAAAAGTAAAGATACAATGATGTTGCTACAGTAGTAACAATCATCAAGAACACTAAGAACAGAAGAAAAGAAAAAATAAAAACCTAAATTCGTTGCGGGCTGCCTCCCGAAAGCGCTTCTTTAGAGCCATTAGCTAGGCTTAAAGCAGAAGATCAAGTTTTTTTCAAGAGAATAACTAGCCCGTGTGACGGACTCAAAAGGCAACTTAATCTTTTTCCTAGGGAAATGTTCCATCCCTTTCTTGAGAGGGAATTGGAATTTGATATTCCCCTCTTTCATGTCAATAACAGCACCAACTGTGCGAAGAAAAGGACGTCCCAAAATAATTGGACAAGAAGGTTCACATTCAATGTCCATAATAGTGAAATCAACGGGAACATAATTGTTATTGACAATGATAAGAACATCGTCGATCTTCCCCAAAGGTTTCTTTATGGAAGAATCAACAAGACGAACACCAAAAGAACAAGAATCAAAAGGTTTCAATTCAAGCATATCATACATTCTTTTGGGCATAACAGAGGTACTTGCTCCAACATCACAAAGAGCATAACAAGAGAAGTTATTCAATTTGATTTTTATCATAGGATCCGAACCATCTTCTAGCTTCCTAGGTATGGAGGCTTCTAGTCTAAGCCTCACCTCCCTAACTTTGATTAGAGCATTGGTGATATGCTCTGTGAAGGCAAGATTAAGTGTGCTAGTGTGGGGGTCTCTAGACATCTTGTGTAGGAAACCAATAACTTCAGGTAAAGTCCAGTTGTCAAAGTCTAGATCACTACTATCTATCAAGGAGGTAGTGATATCATTTAAGCTCACTTGTTTGAAAGCCTCTACGTTCATAGAAGTTTCTTCATCTATGGTTGAGGTGGTAGCATCACCATTGATAGGTCCAGTGGGACTAGGGGTGTGATGGGTGCTAACAGTTTGGATATCCTCAACTACTTGGATAGTGGCTACTGTGTGGTAGGTAGGAAGGCTCTTAATTCTTTCATCTTCCTCTTTTTCTCTAGCCCATCTTTCTTTAAGTTTAGCCATCATCCTAATGTTTTCATTGATTTGTAACTGGATAGCATTAATAGGAGTGACCTTACTCTCCTCAAGGGGAGAGGTTCTAATTTTTAACATCTCAACATCAAGGGCTAAGTTATCTACCTTCAAACAAAGATTATCTAATTTAGCTAGTTTTTCTTCCACATTCTTGTCGAAGGCTTTTTGGGTAGTGATAAAGTCTCTAAGCATACTCTCTAGTTCAGAGGTGGAGTTTTTGGTGCTAGGATAAGTGTTGTTGTTCCCATAGTTGTTGGATGGGAAAGGCCTAGGATTTTTGCTACCAAAATTACTCCTATAAGCATTGTTATTGAAGTTGTTTCTAGAGATAAAGTTCACATCTATTTGTTCTTGAGCAAATAAAGAATTTAAAGGAACATTCTTAGGATCAATAGGAGCTTGCTTGGTAAGTAGAGACATGATAAGATCAACCTTTTCATTTAGAGAGGAGATCTCCTCGACATAATTTACCTTCTTACCAGTTGGAGATCTTTCGGTGTGCCACTAAGAGTAGTTCAGCATCATCTCGTCAAGTAGCTTTGTGGCAGCACCAAGTGTGGTCGACATAAAGGTTCCTCCCGCGGCCGAATCTAATAGGTTCCGCGAGGTAAAGTTCAAGCCTGCATAAAAGGTCTGGATAACCATCCAGGTAGTCAGTCCATGTGTGGGGCAGTTCTTGACAAGCGTCTTCATACGTTCCCATGCCTGGGCAACATGTTCATTATCCAATTGCCTGAAATTCATAATGTTACTCCTCAATTGAATAATTTTAGCAGGGGGATAGTACTTCCCGATAAAAGCATCCTTGCACTTATCCCAAGAATCTATGCTATTCTTAGGCAAGGAATGAAACCAGATTTTAGCTTCATCCCTTAAAGAGAAAGGAAAAAGCTTAAGCTTAACAATTTCACCATCTACTTCTTTGTACTTTTGCATATCACAAAGCTCAATAAAATTATGTAAATGCAAAAAAACATCATCTCTAGCACCAGAGAATTGATCTTTCATAACAAGGTTTAACAAAGCAGGTTTAATCTCTTAAGAAGGTGCTGAAGTAGCAGGCGTAGCAATAGGAGTGCAGATAAAGTCACTGTTGTGGTGACTAGTGAAGTCACACAACTTGGTGTTTTCATTGGAACCAATAGTAGCAACAGGTATTTTTGGTATTTTTGATAAGGGACACAAAAGTAAAAACTGAAAGGTAAACTAACAAGACTAAAAAGCAAAGATAAAAGATAGTGGGCAACTCCCCTATCTTGTAGACTGGAGTCCCCGGCAACGGCACTGGAAATTGGCTTGATACGGTGAGGATCTCTCACTCCTCGTTGGTTACCCCAAGTGGAAGGTGAGATGTAGCGTAGCAGCAAATTTCCCTTATAAAAAATGCTAAGGTTAGTATCGTCCAGGAGGACTCGCAGAGATACAAGTAGGTGGTGAAGTGAACAATTGGCGCCGTTGACAATCTAAGGATTGCTAACTTCACCTGGACCTGCACACACAACAGATAGCTTTGCTCCCAACGAGTACAGAGGAGTTGTCAATTCCTCCGGCCTTGTTGTTTACAAATGATTAACGCAAAAGATAATGATAGTGATAGCAACTGAAAAGTAAACTAAGGATGTAAACAGTGATATGAAGATGGACCGGGGTCCCGTGATTTTCACTAGTGATGTCTCTCTCCGAAAAGACGATAAAAGTGCTAGCGAGGTAAACAAATCACAGTTGGGCAATTGACAGGATTATGAAGGCACAACAATGCTAACTATGCTGCAAAGAAAGGAAGGGCTCAAAAGAAATGGGCAGTACGCCAAGGTAAGTAGACCGAAATCCATCTGCATCTACTACGAATCATCCACCTTGAGATATCTATCCAGAACATCTCGCTGGTATTAAGTTGCGAATCCCACCCAAAGTGTAAATCCAAAGAAACAAACAACTGCATTAAAAGAACTTTGCGTAAAGTAAACAATACTTGCATCCACGGATACAAGCACCGTTGTTTTATCCCTAGTGGCAACAACACATCCCCTAGTCTCATGTTTCTGTCACTCAAGCTAGACATCAAGGGGCTGAACCCACAATCAAGCATAACGCTCCCTCTTGGAGTTGCAACAAATCACTTGGCCAAAGTAAAATACGGCAACGGAGAACATGCAAGAATTTACTCAAGAACAAAATATAAAAGAGAAGAACCAAATATATTACTCATCACAATCTTAACATAGTCTCATAATCCATCAGATCCCAACAAACTCAGCATAGCAATGGCAGAAAATTACAAAGGTGCCTCGATCATGTGAGGCAGCTCACGAGGTCTCAAAAGTGGAGGCACAAAGAGGGGAGAGATAGATCACATAGCTACTGGTCACGAACCCATGGTCCAAGGCAGACTACTCACTGTACATACGGGAGGCGTCCATGGCTATGGATGGTCTCCCGGAGGGGGTAGCTTCTCCCGGCAGGGTGCCGGAGCAGCTTCTCCAGGCAGCCCCGATTTAGAAACGGCGGTGGCGGCGGTACAGAGGCGAGATCGCGAAAGAGGAGTTCTCTCTAGGGGTTTCCGTCACGGGGGGTAAATATAGGCGAAGGGGGGCACCGAGAGGGGCCACAGGGCAGCCAGGAGGCTCCCTGGCGTGGCCTACGGTCGGGCCGCGCTAGGGACCCTTCTGGAGTCCCTGTGGTGGCCCCCCTTCCCTCCTTTGGTGTTTCGGGAAGCTTCCGTGTCGCTGATTTTTTTATCTGATTTTTCTGGATTTTTTGGAGCACTTTTAATGGCCGCAAAACTTGGAATACAAAAACAACAGAAAACAGCACTGGCAGCTGGGTGCACTGGGTTAATATATTAGTCCAAATATGCTCAAAAATGTATGAAAGTTCAAAAAAAACATGGCAAAGTCACGTAAAACATGCATGGATCAAGCAGAAATTATAGATACGTTTAGGACGTATCAGCGGGTGAGGGTGGACGAGGGCGAGGGCGACAACAACGACGACGGTGAGGATGGCTCGGGCAAGGGCGGGTGACGAGGAGGAGAGGGCGCGGGCGGGCGACATCGAGGAGAGGGCGGGGGAGAGCGAGGAGAAGAGGGCGCGGGGCGGGTGCGAGGGAAGTGGGATCAGTTAGATCCAGATGCAGTGCTATATCACATTATCTGCAGCGCGGGACGCGGCAGGCGCACTATAGATGGGCAGATCTTCTACAAAGTGGGGCGCTGACCCGCGCTGCTGATATGTGGCCCCAAACTAACTAGCCGGTTTCTACCCACATTAGCAGCGCGGGGTTGGATACATGCGCTGCAGATGTCCTAGGCATCTGCAGCGCGGCATCGCTGCCATGCGCCTTTACATTTGCTAGCCAAGGGCGTCACAGGTGTCCCCACATACTTGCAGCGTGGGTTGAGGCCAGCCGCGCTGCTAATTGCTAGGCAGCTGCAGCGCACTCAACTGACCCGCGCTGTTATTGTTTACCTGCAGTGCGGACCATCGGCCCCGCGCTGCGAATCGTCATTCTTGTATGACCATTATCCTAGTAGTGGATGCATAATGCCTCACAACTGTTGGAGCAGTTTTTTTCCTGATCAAACTTTTCGTCGTTGGTAGATTGTTTGGCCCCGCAACTCTGATCTCATATCTAGCAGTTTCAAGAAGCTCATTAATCTTTTTAGATGGATTACTTGGCACTGGAATATGAGTGTGGGAGCCATTTTCGCTAACAGAATCACCCTCGATTATGCAAGGTTTACCCAAAGTTGGAAAACTCAAACACTCAACGGATTCCACATGTCCTATAACATGGGAAATGTAAACTCTTTGTGTCATTTTTGAGATGCCTCTGACATATTAAATGCCTTCTCAAGGGCATCTCCTTCCTTTCAACTCCTTTCTCTACTTCAGCCACCAATTTTTTTCGCTATTATCAGAAATTAGTGGATGGCATTCATCTTTGCTTCCTTGTCTCCAGTGTCCTATCTAACATTTAATGGTGTTGCAACCAAATAAAAAAAAGTTATGGAAGTAACACTTTACAAAGTAATACCCACCTACAAAAACAGACTAATACAAAACTAACTTGATAACAGTGCTACATTTTATAAATATATGGAAAATAATCTGTGTTGCAAAAGGCGGCGCCTTGGGGCGCTTAGGCATGCTTAGGCGCTAGGCAATGATCAAACGCCTCACCTAGGGTATAAGCAAAACTCTAGCAGTGCAAGCAAGAAGTTATCCACTCAATCACGAAACCATGCTATATTGAATAGGTAGTTCAAATTGTCCATATTACAATGGCGGTAACTAGTTGTTTACTCACCTATATGCTCTAAGTCAATACCGATACACATGTAACACCCTAAATACATCCTCACATCCAACATTCTTTTTCCGCCTAGGATTCGCTTAAGAGTCACCTAGGCTCTAGGTGAAGGCCCACAGCCTCACTTATGCCTAACGCTTTTTCTAACCTTATTTAATTGTTTACCTATTCCCAAGGTTACAAAGACCAAAAGGACACAATTCCCCCTTGTGAAAGTTGTAGTCTTGTAGAGCTTGACTAAATGTTCATATTGAAAAAGTGTATGACACATTTAGATAACCATTTGGTTCAACATACATATATATTAGTAATTAAATGAGTCATCCAGATTTATTTATCGATTCTCGTGGATAATGTCTCACAACTGGTGGAGCATTTTTCGCCTAATAAAACATTTCGACATTGGTAGATTATTTGGTCCCGCAACTCTGATATATGATCTTCCAGTTCAAGGAGATCTTTAAACTTTTTAGATGGATCAAATTCCACTGAAATCTGAGTGTGAGAGCCAATTTTTCTAATTGGATCGCCCTCGATTATGCAAGATTTACCAAAAGTTGGAAAACTCAAACAACTCAGCAGATTCTACATATCTTATAACCTAGGAAAACTATTCGCTATCATGTTGAGAAGCCTCTAACATATTGAATGCCTTCTCCAGGGCATATGCTTGCTTTGAACTGCTTGCTCTACTCTAGCCACCACAGTGGCTTTGCTATCATGAGAACTTAGTGGATGGCATTCATCTTTGTGTCCTTGTCTCTAGTGGCATATCTCACTATAAAGTAATACCTACCTATAGAAACTGACCATTACATCTCTAAAAAACAAGACTATTACAAAACTAACTTGATACCAATGCTACATTTTTTAAATATGGAAGTTAATCTCTGTTGCAAAAGGCTATGCCTAGGGGGCTCTTGGGCATGTTTAGGTGCTAGGCAATTACCAAACGCATCTCCTAGGATATAAGCAAAACTCTAGTATTGTAAGCAAGAAGTCGTCCACTCAATTAAGGAATCATGTTGTGTTGAATAGAAAGTTTAAATTGTCCATATTACAATGGCAAGAACTAGTTATTTACTCACCTAGATGTTCTAAGTCAATATCGATACACATGTAACCCCATAGGGGGCGCTTAGGCATGCTTAGGCGCTAGGCAATGATCAAACACCTCCTCTAGGCTATAAGCGAAACTCTAGTAGTGCAAGCAAGAAGTTTTCCACTCAATCAAGGAACCATGCTCTATTGAATAGATAGTTAAAATTTTCCATATTACAATGGTAGTAACTAGTTGTTTAGTTACTTATATGCTCTAAATCAATATCGATACACATGTAACACCCTAAATACATCCTCATAGCCAACATATTATGTCCGCCTAGGCTGCTCTAGTACGCTTAAGCATCACCTAGGCACAAGGCAAAGGCCCACCGCCTTTTCGACGTTAGTTAATTGTTGACCTATTCCCAAGGTTACAAAGATCAAAAGGACACAATTCCACGCTGTCAAAGTTGTAGAGCTCGACAAAATGTTCATATTGAAAAAGTCTATGACACATTTAGATAACCATTAGGTTCAACATACATTATTATATATTAGTGATTAAATGAGTCATCCAGTTTTACATACCGATTCCGATGGATAATGTTGCACAACTTTTGGAGCAGTTTTTGGCTGAGCAAACTTTTTGTTGTTGGTAGATTGTTTGGCCCCGCAACTCTGATCTCATATCTAATAGTTTCAAGAAGATCATCAGTCTTTTTAGATGGATCAAATGGCACTGTAATCTGAGTGTGGGATCCATTTTCGCTACAAGAATCACCCTCGATTATGCAAGGTTTGCCCAAAGTTGGAAAACTCAAACACTCTGCAGATTCTGCATGTCCTATAACATGGATAATGTAAACTCTTTTCGATCATGTTTGAGATGCTCGTGACATATTAAATGCCTTCTAAAGGGAATCTCCTTGCTTTCAACTCCTCTCTCTACTCCAGCCACCAAAGTTTTTCTATCATCGAAACTTAGTGGATGGTATTCATCTTTGTGTCCTTGTCTCTGGAGTCCTATTTGACATTTAATGGTGCTGCAACCAAATAAAACAAATTATGGAAGTAACATTTTATAAAGTAATACCCACCTACAGAAACATACTATTGCAAAAATAACTTTGTACGAGTGCTACATTTTATAAATATATGGAATTTAATTTGTGTTGCAAAAGGTGATGCCTAGGGCGCTTAGGCATGCTTAGGCGCTAGGCAATGATTAAACGCCTCACCTAGTGTATAATCGAAACTCTAGCAGTGCAAGCAAGAAGTTGTCAACTCAATAACGGAACCATGCTATATTGAATAGAATATTCAAATTGTCCATATTACAATGACAGTAACTAGTTGTTTACTCACCTATATGCTCTAAGTCAATATCGATACACATGTAACACACTAAATACATCCTCACAACCAACATTTTATGTCCTCCTAGGATGTGCTTAAGCGTCAGCTATGTACTAGGCGAAGGAACACCACCTCACTTACGCCTAACGCCGTTTCCGGCCTTAGTTAATTCATTACATATTCCCAAAGTTACTAAGACGAAAATGACACAATTCCACCTTGTGAAAGTTGTAGAGCTTGACTAAATGTTCATATTAAAAAAGTGTATGACACATTTAGATAGCCATTATGTTAAACATACATCAGTATATACTAGTGATTAAATCAGTCATCCAGATTTACTTATCGATTCTCATGGATAATGTCTTGCAACTGCTGGAGCGTTTTTTGCCTGATAACTTTTTTCGACGTTGGTAGATTATTTTGTCCCGCAACTCTGATCTCTAATCTTACAGTTAAAGGAGATCATTAACTCTTTGCTATCATGTTGAGAAGCCTCTAACATATTGAATGCCTTCTCCAGGGAATCTCCTTGCTTTGAACTGCTTGCTCTACTCCAGCCACCAAAGTGTCTTTGCTATCATGCGAACTGAGTGGATGTCATTCATCTTTGTGTCATTGCCTCTAGTGGTCTATCTGACTTTCAATGGTGTTGAAACCAAATAAAAAAAGAAGAAATGTAAGTAACACTTTATAAAGTATACCCACATATAGAAACAGACTATTACATCTCTAAAAAAGAGACTATTACAAAATAACTTGATACCAATGCTACATTTTCAAAATATGGAAGTCAATCTCTGTTGCAAAAGGCTATTCCTAAGGGGTGCTTGGGCATGTTTAGGTGCTAGGAAATTACCAAACGCCTCACCTGGGGTATAAGCGAAAATCTAGTAGTGCAAGCAAGAAGTCGTCCACTCAATTAAGGAACCATGTTGTATAGAATAGACAGTTTAAATTGTCTGTATCACAATGACAGTAACTAGTTGTTTACTCACATAGATGTTCTAAGTCAATATCGATACACATGTAACACCCTAGGGGGCGCTTAGGCATGGTTAGGCGCTAGGCAATGACCAAACGCCCCATCTAGGGTATAAGCGAAACTCTAGTAGTGCAAGCAAGAAGTTTTTCACTCAATCAAGGAACCAAGCTCTATTGAATAGATTGTTAAAATTGTCCATATTACAATGGTATAACTAGTTGTTTACTCACCTATATGCTCTAAATCAATACTGATACACATGTAACGCCCTAAATACATCCTCTTAGCCAACATTTTATGTCCTCCTAGGCTGCTCTAGTGCGCTTAAGCAACACCTAGGCTTTAGGAGAAGACCCACCACCTCAGTTACGCCTAGCGCTTTTTCGATGTTAGTTAATTGTTTACCAATTCCGAAGGTTACAAATATCAAAAGGACACAATTCCACCTTATCAAAGTTGTAGAGCATGACAAAATGTTCATATTGAAAAAGTGTATGACACATTTAGATAACCATTAGGTTCAACATACATTAGTATATATTAGTGATTAAACGAGTCATCCAATTTTACTTATCGATTCCGATGGATAATGCCTCACAACTGTTGGAGCAGTATTTCGCGTGATCAAACTATTCATCGTTGGTAGATTGTTTGGCCTCGCAACATTTATCTCGTATCTAACAGTTTCAAGAAGATCATCAGTCTTTTTAGATGGATCACATGCCACTGGAATCTGAGTGTGGGAGCCATTTTCGCTAAAAGAATCACCCTCGATTATGCAAGGTTTACCCAAATTTGGAAAACTCAAACACTCAGCAGATTCCGCATGTCCTATAACATTAGAAATGCCTTCTCAAGGGAAACTCCTTCCTTTCAACTCCTTTCTCTACTCCAGCCACCACGGTTTTTTGCTATTGTCAGAACTTAGTGGATGGCATTCATCTTTGTGTCCTTGTCTCTAGTGTCCTATCTGGCATTTAATGGTGCTGCGACCAAATAAAAAATAAGTTATGAAAGTAACACTTTACAAAGTAATACCCACCTACAGAAACGGACTAATACAAAACTAACTTTATACCAGTGCTACATTTTATAAATATATGGAAATTAATCTATATTGCAAAAGGCGAAGCCTAGGGGCACTTAGGCATGCTTAGGCACTAGGCAATGATCAAACGCCTCACCTAGGGTATAAGCAAAACTATAGCAATGTAAGCAACAAGTTGTCCACTCAATCACGGAACCAAGCTATATTGAATAGACAGTCCCAATTGTCTATATTACAATGGCGGTAGCTCGTTTTTTAATCACCTATATGATCTAAGTACATATCGATACACATGTAACACACTAAATACATCCCCACATCCAACATTCTATGTCCGCGCCTAGGATGCGCTTAAGAGTCACCTAGGCGCTAGGCGAAGGACCCCCTGACTCACTTACGCTTAGCGCTTTTTCCGACCTTAGTTAATTTTATTACCTATTCCCAAGGTTATAAAGTACAAAAGGACACAATTACACCTTGTCAAACTTGTAGCGCTTGACTAAATGTTCATATTGAAAAAGTGTATGACACATTTAGATAGCCATTAGGTTCAACATACATCATTGTATATTAGTGATTAAATGAGTCATACACATTTACTTAACGATTCTCATGGATAATGTCTCACAACTGCTGGAGTGTTTTTCTCGTGATGAAACTTTTCGATGTTGGTAGATTATTTCGTCCCACAACTCTGACCTCTGATCTTGCAGTTTCAGCGAGATCATTGACCTTTTTAGATGGATCACATGCCGCTGAATTATGAGTGTGAGAGCCATTTTCGCTAACAGAATCGCCCTCGATCATGCAAGGTTTACCAAAAATTGGAAAACTCAAACACTCAGCAGATTCTGCAGGTCCTATAACCTGGGAAAATGTAAACTCTTCGCTATCATGTTGAGAAGCCTCTAACATATTGAATGCCTTCTCAAGGGAATCTCCTTGATTTGAACTGCTTGCTCTACTCCAGCCAACACAATGTATCTGATATCATGAGAACTTAGTAGATGATATTCATCTTTGTGTCCTTGTCTCTAGTGGCCTATCTGACATTGAATGGTATACTTTATAACACTTTATAAAGTAATACCCAGCTATAGAAACAGACTATTACATCTCTAAAAAATAGACTATTACATAACTAACTTGATACCAATGCTACATTTTCTAAATATGGAATTTAATCTGTATTGCAAAAGGCAATGTCTTGGGGGGCCTTCGGCATGTTTAGGCCCTAGGCAATGACCAAACGCCTCACCTAGGGTATAAGAGAAACTCTAGTAGTGCAAGCAAGAAGTCGTCCACTTAATTAAGGAACCATATTGTATTGAATAGACAGTTTAAATTGTCCATATTGCAATAGCAGTAACTAGTTGTTTACTCAACTTGATGTTCTAAGTTAATGTCGATACACATGTAAATCCCTAGGGGCCGCTGATACGTCTCAAACGTATCGATAATTTCTGCTTGCTCCATGCATGTTTTGTGTGATATTGCTATGATCTAGATACACTTTCATACACTTTTGATCATATTTGGACTAACCTATTAACTCAGTGCACCCCAGTGCCAGTTTCTGTTTTCTGTTGTTTTTATATTTCAGTTTTCCCCCATATTAAAAGTGCTCAAAAAATTTCAGGAAAAATCAGATAAAAAATCAGCATGAAGAAACCTTCCAGGGTCCCAAAGGGGGACCAGGTGGGACCCATCAGGGCCCCAGGCGCCTAGCATGCGCGGCCTAGGGATTGGTCGTGCCAGGGGGTGTCTGGACTCCTGGTGGGCCTCCTGGCTGCCCCCCTTCGCCTATATAACTCCCGTGAAAGTGAAACTTCCGAAGACAGAACCATTTTCACGATCTTGCCTCTGTTCCGCCGCCGCCACGCTTCCAAGATCGGGAGGACCAGCAAGACCCTTCCCGGCACCCTGCCGGAGGGAGGATCGACCTTCGGGAGCTTCCCCTCCACCATGGACGCTTCTCGGATGTGCCGTGAGTAGTTTCCTTTGGACCATGGGTCCATGATCAGTATCTATGTGATGTTCTCCTCCCCTCTTTGTTCTTCATGGTTTAGACCTCGTGAGCTGCCCTACATGATCGAGGCACATATGTAATATTTCTGCTTTTGCTATGCTGAGTTTGATGGGATCTGATGGATTATGAGATTATGTCCAAATTGTGATAGAGTAATATATTTGGTTTTTATCTCTTATAGTTTTGTTCCTAAGTAATTATTGCATGTTCTTCGTTGCTGTTTATTGCTTTGGCCAAGTAGTAGGTAGTAACTCCAAGAGGGAACATTATGCTCGATTGTGGGTACATGCCCCCTGATGACAAGCTTGAGTGACAGAAACATGAGTCTAGGGGATGTGCTGTGGCCACAAGGGGGAAAACAACGGTGCTTGTGACCGCGGTTGCAAGGATTGTTTACTTTACGCAAAGTTCTTTTTAATGCAGTCGTCTGTTGCTTTGGGTTTACACTTTGGGTGGGGCTCGCAACTTAATACCAACGAGATGTTCTGGATAGATATCTCAAGGTGGATGATTAGTAGTAGATGCAGATGGATTTCGGTCTACTTATTTTGGCGTATTGCCCATGATTATGAGCCACTTCCTTTATTTGTAGCATAGTTAGCATTGTGGTGCGTTTATAATCCTGTCAATTGCCCTTCTGTAATTTGTTTACCTCACATAGCAGTTTTATCGTCTTTTGGGAGAGAGACATCACTAGTGAACATCACGGGACCCCGGTCCATATTCTCATCATTGTTTACACGCTTATTTACTTTTCAGTATTTACTTTCAGTTGCTATCATTATCATTATCCCTTGTGTTTTGATCCTTTGTAAACAACAAGACCAGAGAGATTGACAACCTCTCTGAACTTCGCTGGGGGCAAAGTTAATTGTGTCCGTGTGCACGTCAAGGTGAAGTAAGAAACCTTGATCAGTTGTGAAGGGCGCCATTGTTCACTTCACCACCTACTTATCAATGTCGGATTCCTACTGGTCGACACTCTCCACCTTGGTATCTTCACCAAGGGAAACTTGTCGCTACGCTGCATCTCACCTTCCACTTGGGATAACCAACGAAGGGCGAGAAGGAATTATCATCTCTCGCGTATCAGCCGATTAGCATGCTTAGGCGCTAGGCAACGACGAAACGCCTAAACTAGGGTATAAGAGAAACTCTAGTAGTGCAAGCAACAAGTTTTCCAATCAATGAAGGAACCGTGCTCTATTGAGTAGATAGTTCAAATTGTCCATATTACAATGGTAATAACTAGTTGTTTACTCACCTATATGCTCTAAATCAATATCGATACACATGTAACACCCTAAATACATCCTCATATCCAACATTTTATGTTCTCCTAGGCTGCTCTAGTGCGCTTGAGCGTCACCTAGGCGCTAAAAGAAAGCCCACCGCGTCAGTTGTTTTTAGACGTTACTTAATTGTTTACCTATTCCCCAGGTTACAAAGATCTAAAGGACACAATTCCACCTTGTCAAAGTTGTAGAGCTTGATGCAATGTTCATATTGAGAAAGTGTATGACACATTGATATAACCATTAGGTTCGAAATACATTAGTATATATTAGTGATTAAATGAGTCATCCAGTTTACTTACCGATTTCGATGGATAATGCCTCACAACTGTTGCAGCAGTTTTTCGCCTGATCAAACTATTCGTCGTTGGTAGATTGTTTGTTACCGCAACTTTGATCTCATATCTGACTTAGTGGGTGACATTCATCTTTGTGTCCTTGTCTCTAGTGTCCTATCTGAAATTTCATGGTGGTGCAACCAAATAAAAAAGTAGTTATGGAAGTAACACTTTATAAAGTAATACCCACCTACAGAAACATTCTATTACAAAAGTAACTTGATACAAGTGCTACATTTTATAAATATATGGAAGTTAATCTCTATTGCAAAAGGTGACGCCTAGGGGCGCTTATGCATTCTTAGGCGCTAGGCAATGATCAACCGCCGCACCTAGGGTATAAGCGAAACTCTAGCAGTGCAAGCAAGAAGTTGTCCACTCAATCACGGAACCATACTATATTGAATAGAAATTTCAAATTGTCCATATTATAGTGGCAGTAACTAGTTGTTTACTCACCTATATGCTCTAAGTCAATATCAATACACATGTAATAACCTAAATACATCCTCACATCTAACATTTTATGTTCTCCTAGGATGCGCTTAAGCGTCACCTAGGCGCTAGGCGAAGGCCCACCGCCACACTTACGCCTAGTGCTTTTTCCGACCTTGTTTAACTGCGTACCTATTCCTATGGTTAAAAAGACCAAAAGGACACATTTCCACCTTGTCAAAGTTGTAGAGCTTGACGAAATGTTCATATTGATAAAGTGTATGCCACATTTGGATAACCATTAGGTTCAACATACATCAGTATATATTATTGGTTAAATGAGTCATCCAGTTTTACTTACCGATTTCGATGGATAATGCCTCATAGCTGTTGGAGCAGTCTTTCGCCTGATCAAAATTTTCGTCATTGGTATCTTATTTGGCCCCGCAACTCTGATATCTAATCTAATAGTTTCAAGAAGATCGTCAACCTTGTTAGCTGGATCACATGCTACTGGAATCTGAGTGTGAGAGCCATTTTCACTAACAGAATCGCCCTCGATTATGCAAGATTTACCAAAAGTTGGAAAACTCAAACACTCAGCATATTCTACATGTCCTATAACCTGGGAAAATGTAAACTCTTCACTATCATGTTGAGAAGCCTCTAATATATTGACTGCCTTCTCAAGGGATGGAAGTACACAATGTCTTTGCTATCATGAGAACTTAGTGGATGACGTTCATCTTTTGTCCTTGTCTCTAGTGCCTATCTGACATTTAATGGTGTTGAAACCAAATAAAAAGAGAAGAAATGGAAGTAACACTTTATAATGTAAAACCCACATATAGAAACAGACTATTACAAAACTAACTTGATACCAATGCTACATTTTTTAAATATGGAAGTTAATCTCTGTTGCAAATGGCGATGCCAAGGGGACCCTTTTGCATGTTTAGGCCTTAGGAAATTACCAAACGCCTCACATAGGGTATAAGTGAAAATCTAGGAGTGCAAGCAAGAAGTCATCCACTCAATTTGTTGGGATACGGGGCAGAAAACACAAATTTTTCCATACCTACGGTACCCGAACCCAAGATCTATGCTATGGCGATGTAAAGTAACGGAGGGAATCGGTGTTCATACCTTTGAAGACCGAAAGAGGGAAACGTTCTTGCGAACGTGGTTGGCGTAGACTCAGAACTATGACCTCCCTGTCGTGTAGAAGACCACCACCGGCGAGGATGACTCCCAGTAAACCTCCAGCGACGAAGTAGCACCACAGGTGTAGTGCCTCGAAGAGATTATACACGTACGGTACAATCGATGTTCCTCCCGGGCCCCGAACCAGGCGAGCAGCGGAAGAAAGACGGCTACGGATCCCGACTCCAGCAGAACGACGACCTGCCTTATGGTGGAGAACTCCAATCCAGGTGCAGACTCCAAACAAGGGGAGTCCACTTCCGGGAAGGAGAAGGAGGAAGAAGGAGATATTGGTGTGTTGGAAAAGGGGGGGGGGCTACCCCTCCTTATATAGGCCAAGGGGGGGTGTGATCCTCCTCCCATCCCCCATGTGGGACTAAAATCCCAAGGGGGGGGGAGTGCGCCGGCCATAGGGGGGGATGGGCCCCACCCTTGGCGCCAAGCCCAAGGGGGGAGACCCCCTCCTCCCTTAATGGGCCCCATGGGCCCATTTAGCCTTTTTCCCATTTTTTAATTTATTTAATATGTTTTAAATATTTAATTCAGATAAATAATAAAACATTATTAAAACAATTAAACTTTATTTTGAACTATTCAAAATGTCCGGAAACCATTTCGTCCTCCTCCGGAACTATTCCGGTGATTTCTCCTATTTCACCGATTGATCCCGTAACTGTCCTATGCATCGATTGCCCTTAAGTGTAACACCCTAACGGTCCTGGAAACAGCAAACATGGTCGAGACTCTTCTCATTGACCAATGACTAGTCAGTTGGACCTGGTTACAATCCTTGACAGCCCCTGCGCTTCCATCGAATGAACTTCGATCTCTTTTGGAAACCGTTAACGATACGACGTAATCCCTTTGTGCTGCGGTACTTTGTTTGTCCGAGGTTTGATCGTCGGTATCCTACATACCGTGTTCACATCTCATTCACAACAAACAACTTCTCTCGTCCATGATCACTGCATCTCTTGTGACCTAGTCACGTCCTTGCAAGGTGTTTGATGCAATATCACCGAGTGGGCCCAGAGTACCTGTCCTGTCACAAGGACTGACAAATCCCGCTCTGATCTATTAACATACTCATCAACCATCTATTTCGGAATACCCAAAGTGCACCGTTATAGCCAGCATATTTCAGTCAGGTGGTGGGATACAAATCAAAGTCTCCTCATAGATGATAATTACGTATGATCATTACGGTCTAAGGACTAAGCCATACGTTACAAAGTCATAGCAACGCTGAACTATGTGACTCGATCACATTGCAATACTTTAGGTGGGTGTACGTCCATCACATCATTCCCCTTAACGATATGACCTCATTGTCAATGGACTTAAGTGTCGCCATGATTAGGAAAGCTTGATCAATCAATTGCCCAATGAGATAGTTTACCCGAGTTAAACTACGGACCATGTTTTATACTACACCTGTATTAGTATTTCCAAGTAATACAGTTATAGCACAGTATAAAACGTATTATGAACAAAACGGATATGTGACAAATATCTTTATTAATTTGTCTCTAGGGCACATATCCAACACAATTAAGGAACCATGTTGTATTGAATAGATAACTTAAATTTTCCATATTACAATGGCAGTAACTAGTTGCTTACTCGCCTATATGCTCTAAGTTAATATCGATATACATGTAACACCCTAAATACATCCTCATAGCTAACATTTTATGTCCTCCTAGGCTGTTCTAGTGCTCTTAAGTGCCACCTAGGCGCTAGGCGAAGGCCCACCATATCACTTTCGCCTAGCTCCTTTTCTGGCCTTAGTTAATTGTTTACCTATTCCTAAGGTTACAAAGACCAAAAGGACACAATTCCACGTTGTCAAAGTTGTAGAGGTTGTTGAAATGTTCATATTGAAAAAGTGTATGCCACATTTAGATAACCATTAGGTTCAACATACATCAGAATATATTAGTGATTAAATGAGTCTTCCAGTTTTACTTACCGATTTTGATGGATAATGGCTCACAATTGTTGGAGCAGTTTTTCTCCTAATCAAACTTTTCGTCGTTGGTAGATTATTTGGCCTCGCAACTCTGATCTTTGATCTAATATTTTCAAGAAGATCATCAACCTTGTCAAATGGATCACATGCTGCTGGAATCTGAGTGTGAGAGCCATTTTCGCTAACAGAATCGCCCTCGATTATGAAAGATTTAGCAAAATTTGGAAAACTCAAACACTCAACAGATTCCGCATGTCCTACAACCTATGGAAATGTAAACACTTTGTTATCATGTTGAGAAGCGAGTAACATATTGAATGCCTTCTTAAGGGAATCTCCTTGCTTTCAACTGCCTGCTCTACTCCAGCCACCAAAGTGTCATTGCTATCATGAGAACTTAGTGGATGGCATTAATCTTTGTGTCCTTGTCTCCACTGGTATATCTGACATTTAATGGTACTACAACCACATGAAATGGAAGTTATGGAAGCAACACTTTATAAAATAATTCCCACCTATAGAAACAGACTATTACAAAACTAACTTGATACCAATACTACATTTTATAAATAGGGAAGTAACATTTATAAAGTAATAACATATGCTTTGTTGTATAAAAATGTGCATATAACACGTTTTTATTAAAGGGAGTTTCACCTCCGATGTCACTTATCTGAAACCAAAATTGTGCCACAATGAACCAGGGAAAAAAGAACTAAATACTAAAGCAAAGAAGGGGTAGTCTCACATAACTCCAGGGAGAGATGGTCAGGTTGAGCTGTACGGAGAGGAAGCACTATGACTTGCTTCCCACCCAAAACAATGTTCCAGTTTGTAAGTCGGTTTCTTGGTGATTTTTGGGCCTAAATATTCCGCAACAACATAACAAAACTCTCCTCCTTATGTATTACGATCACAATAAACTTTCCCATGATAACCCACCTTGGCTAGTCTAGCTTCACCTACAATACCCAAATTTTGTATTGCCCCCATTACAAAAACTCTTTCCTATGCAAAACAATTAAGAACTAAATACCCACCCTCCTACATTTCTATTTTTTTACTACTTCCGGTACATGAAACTATCGTTGGCTAGAAACTTGGCTTCACCACCAACCCTTAGCCCTTGCCTTCCCAAACCTATTCTGCCACACTAGAAATCGGTTTATCAAAAGTGGCGGACATCTATAATTTTGGTTTAAAAAATTCTTGCAAAACCGTCCATCACGGGTTTTCAGCAATCCACGGATCATAACGAGCACTTACTCGTTGGAGGACAGCCCTTATCATCTGTAAGTGTGTACAATTTAGAAATGATGCTAGATGATATCGACACTCATGCTACTAGAATATGGTCATTGCGGGTCCTAAACCAAGTGAAGATCTTTGCTTGGCTCCTCTTCAAAGACTGACTCAACATGAAAGGTAACCTCCTTCACAAGCATATCATTAACTCCGTCTGCTACCCTAGATGTGGTCATGTCACGAAATATACCTTGCACCTCTTCACCAGTATTTCTCCACCTCGCTGCATTGTGGCTCTTTGGGCATGCAAAGTACCTCCTAGCATGCACTTTTATATTTGGTCTTCTATTTTTCTTATCATGCTCTAGAAGATATTGGCTGTCCAAAATGCGATGACTTTACACAATATCGACTTGCAGGATTTTCAACATATCTTTCATCCTTGTTGTAGGATTTTTAGTCATCCACAGATCACGACGAGCGCTTCCTCCTTGGAGGACACCACTTCTCGTCTCGCAAGGCGTAAAATTTGGAATTGATTTTAGATGATATTGTCATTAGATGATGCCTCGCGCGTTGCTACGGGACCTTGCTAAACAAATGCATAAAAGTTGCTATAAAACATCTAAAATAAATGGAAAGCAAATATAATACTCCCTCCGATTGGAAATACTTGTTTTCAAATAGACGTATATAGTATACAATACGTCTATTTGAAGACAAGTATTTCCAATCGGAGGGAGTATAACAAAATAAAAAAGGTATAGAAAAAATGATAAAAGAATATAATTTCTAACAAAAATGTGAAAGGTAAATTACATATATATGTTTCAGTGACACAACGCATATATTTTCAACACAAAATGTATCGCAAAAAATAATTTGCATGAATTAATGATGTGGTAATGCGGCATGCATAGAGTAATAAAAAATCATGTAATTTATGACATAGAGACATGTCTTGTTTATGTGGCATGGTGATACGTCCAAACGTATCCATAATTTTTGCTTGCTCCAAGATTTTTTGGTGATATTTCTATATGTTCTAATGCACTTTCATATCACTTACAACATATTTTGGACTAACCTACTAATTTAGTGCCCAGTGCCAGTTTCTGTCTGTTATTATCCGTGCATTGCAGAAAAAAGTGAAAAATAAAAGTGCTCGGAAAATTTCAGAAAAAATACTAAAAAATATCCAAGATGGAAGACTCCAGAAGCCCGAAGGGGTCCTCTAGGGGCCACCCCTTGGACAGGCACCTCCCTGGCGCGACCAGGGGGTGGCCGCGCCACCTGGCCGCCTGGGCCAGGGGGTACCCCTCAGGCCCTCGTAGGCCTATATTTACAAGCTGCTCCAAAAACCCTTAGAGAGCCCCCCGTCACGTGATTTCATCTACTCTTATCTCGGGATTCCCATCTCGGGATCGCCAGAAGAACTTGTCCCAGCACGCTGCCGAAGGGAGGAATTGACCTACGGAGGCTTCTCCACCACCATGATCGCCTTTGGGATGCGCCGTGAGTAGTTTCCCTTGGACCATGGGTCCATGATCAGTAGCTAGATGATGTCTTCTCTCCAATATTGTGCGTCAATGTTTATCCCTTGTGAGTTTCCTATCATGATCAAGCCTTGGGAAGGATATATCGTGCTCTACTTTCCTTGGGAAGGATATACACCTAATACTTGTGTATCATCACATTTTCCTTTCCATTTGTCTGTTTAATCTGATTATCAAATTTTCCTTTCCATTGGTCTATTTAGCCTTTCTTTTAATGTATCTTATTTGAGCAGTGATAATTCCCTGCTCACATAAACACCTCGGTGTATAACCTCGTCAGTAAAACCTTGTTACTATTGTTGATGACATTTCGGTAACCACCGTGACGAGAAATTTGCCAATTGGTCCGCCTCGTATTAACGATCAGGAAAATGGTTCTCTTTGTCCAATGCCCCTGGTACCGATGTTGTTGACGACATAGCTGAAAAGTTGTTCTCTGATAATCCTGGCATCGTGATCGCGTAATATGCCACCACTCTAAACCCCAGTTCCACATGATCGAAACCTCACTCTTTGGTATGTTCCTATTCCCGAAGTTGTTCCTCATCCTCGCGTAGGATAACAATCCCCGAAGACTCGTTAGAATACGAAACCAAAGCTTTACCCCTTTCACTACCTTTTAATTCTCGGGACGAGAATTCCTGTAGTGGGGACATTTTTAACACCGTCAGTGTCATGTAACAGTAATCCCTTTTGTAAAGGACAATCACTATTCCTAATCTTGCCTTGATCATCTTTGCATCTGATCACATTCAAAATCCCTTTGGTTGGAATTAAAAACAATGTGGAAATAAAACTTTAGCCATAAATTTCGCAACCAATTTTATTAAATGCCTAAAAATCAACGGACCTTGTTACACCAACATTGGGAATTTATTACAATGATTTAATATAACAGTAGCCGAAATAGCCGAAATACTCGTTTAACAATTATATAAAAGCCAAATGAATTTATAAAAGTCCCAAACTTTTTGTAACATCATATTATAGTGTAATAGTAATAAGGGAGCAAGTCTCATATTTTACAAAATAAAATTGATGGCTAAACAAAATGGGAAACATAAATGCAAAAGAATAGAAAAGAAAAGAAAAGGAAAAAAGGAAAGGAGCCCACTGATTGTACGAGAGATGATAACGGCTTCTAACCCTTCGTTGGTTACCCCAAGTGGAAGGTTGAGATGTAGATAGCAGCAAATTTCCCTTGGCAAAGATACCAAGGTTGAGTTCGACTAGTAGGACTCCAAGGTCGACAAGTGATACGTCTCAAACGTATCTATAATTTTTGCTTGTTCCATGCTCATTTTGTGTCATTGATACATATTGTTGCCATAATTTTGAATCATTTGTTGGAATAACCTACTAATATAGAGCCCAGTGCCAGTTTCTGTCTGTTTTGTCTTTGCAATGCAGAAAAAGTCCAAAAATGAAGTTGCTCAGAAAATTCCCAAAAAAATACCAAAATTCTTTTACATCAGAAGAGTCCTCTAGCCGGAGGACGAAGTCAAGGGGCTGACCACACCCTCCAGGCGCCCGCTGGGCGCGGCCATGGGGGACCCGTGCGAGTAGGCCGCCTGGGTGACCTGGGACCCCCCCTCGGTATCCCCTTTGGCCCTATTTATTTCCCCCTACGCGAAAACCCAAGATATCCAACTCCTTTTTCCAGAAGCGATCCCGATCTCCGCCGCCATCGAAACCTAGCTTCTGGGGTCACCAGGATCCTGCTCCGGCACCTTGCTGGAGATGACCTTGGCCCCCGGGGTCATCTTCATCAACTCCTCTTCTCTCCATGATGCTTCTTGAGTAGTTTCCCCTTGGACTACAGGTTCATGGGAGTAGCTATGTGGTATCTTCTCCCCCTAGATCTTCAATACAAAGTTCTCATGAGTTGCCCTACATGATTGAGATCCATATTATGTAATTGGTGTTGTGTTTGTTGGGATCTGATGAATTGATACATTGTTCAGTCCTAAGAAGTTTATGAATTATTGTTGCTGCAACTTTTTGTTCTTAATGCTTGTTACTAGTGCACGAGTAGCATGATTTCAGATCTGAGCACTATATGGTTGCATGATTATAATTATTGTTCTAGATCTTAGCTACAGTTGTATGCACCTGTTAATAGTCTGGAACCGGCGATCTCAATGGTGACAGCTTGGGACACCAAAGGGAATGGGCTATAATTTGAGGATTACATGTGTTCATAGAGTGTTAATGCTTTGTTCTGGTGCTCTTTGACAGGAGCACCTTAATCTCCACATGTTCCTTTTGGCCCCGTTTGTAGCGGGATGGTAGGACAAAAGATGTTGTGCAAAGTTCTTATTGCCAGCACGTACAACTACATACGGAATACATGCCTGATGGTATGAGAGTTGACGGGTATAGTTTGCTTCCCCAGCACCAGCACGATAGCTTCTCGCCCCTCGTTGGTTACCCAAAGTGGAAGGTTGAGATGTAGATAGCAGCAATTTCCCTCGGTGAAGATACCAAGGTTTGTCTCCAGCAGGACTCCAACAACGACAGGAAGGTGACAACGGCGCCAGAAGTTAGACGGTTGACGTGGACCTGCACACACAACAGATAACTTCGCTCCTAACGAGTTCAGAGAGGTTGTTATCTATCCGGCCTTGTTGTTCACAAAGGATCAAACGCACGGGATAATAGTGATAGTGATAGCAACGGAAAAGGAAATAAAGCAGTAAATAAATAGCGGGTGTAAACAGTGTTGGAAATATGGACCGGGGTCCCATGATGTTCACTAGTGATGTCTCTCTAACAAAACACGATATAATATCCCTGCGAGGTAAACAAATTTTAGCTGTGCAATTGACAGGATTATGTGCGCAAACCAATGCTAACTATGCTATAAAGAAAGGAAGAGGCTCAAAAGCATGGGCGGTACGCCAAGACAAGTAGACCAAAATCCATCTGCATCTACCTACTAATTATCCACCTTGAGATATCTATCCAGAACATCTCGCTGGTATTAAGTTGTGAATCCCACCCAAAGTGTAAAATCAAAGCAACAGACAACTCCATTAAAGAGCTTTGCGTAAAGTAAACAATCCGTGCACCCGCAAGTACAAGCACCGTTGTTTTCTCCCTTGTGGCAACAACACATCCCCTAGACTCATGTTTCTGTCACTCAAGCTAGTCATCGGGGGGCATGAACCCACAATCATGCATAACGCTCCCTCTTGGAGTCACTACCTACTACTTGGCCAAAGCAATAAACAACAACGGGGAACATGCAAGAATTACTCAAGAACATAAATATAAAAGAGGAGAATCAAATATATTACTCAAACACAATATGAACATAGTCTCATAATCCATCAGATCCCAGCAAACTCAACATAGCAACAACAGAAAGATTACATATGTGCCTCGATCATGTAGGGCAGCTCACGAGGTCTAATCCATGAAGAACAAAGAGGGGAGGAGAACATCACATAGCTACTGATCATAGACCCATGGTCCAAGGTGGACTAGTCACGGTTCATCCGGGAAGCATCCATGGTGGTGGAGAAGCTCCCGGAGGTGGTTCCTCCCTCCGGCAGGGTGCCGGGAAGAGGTCTCCTGGTGCTCCCGATCTTGGAAGCGCGGCGGCGGCGGAACAGAGGATAGCTCGCGAAAAAGGGTTCTGTCCCCGAGGGTTTCTCGTCACGGGGAATAAATAGCCAGAGGTGGACCAGGGGCCCCAGGCGCCCCCCCCTGGCGCGGCCTAGGGGGTGGCCGCGCCAGGTGGCCGCCTTGGCCACCCCTGGCCCCCCTCGGCCCCCACTTTGGCTCTTTTAGAAGGTTCCCGTACGTTGATTTTTCCTATATTTTCCCCGGAATTTTTCTGGCACTTTAAATAATGGGAAAACCTGAAATACAAAAACAACAGAAAACTGTAACTGGCACTGGGGTGCACTGAGTTAATAGGTTAGTCCAAATATGATCAAAAGTGTATGGAAGTTCATCAATATCATAGCAATATCTCACAAAAGAGGCATTCCTGCTCGTCCTCGAGTAGGTAAATGATAACAAACATAATTTTTGTGGTGACCAGCTAACAACCATATAAGAACTTCTAAGTAAAGCAATCAAGGCATGTAATTCAATTCAAGTCATAACAGGCAAGAGTCTATATTGGCATTGAAACAAGCAACATAAGAACATAATGGTGCAAGAGCTCTCGCTATCCGTGACTCGAATGTCAACGAATGGTGTTTTCATGCAAGAAAGGGGATAGGGATATACGAGAAAAAAAGTATTTTTGTGTTGAGAACTCAATCTACTAAAGTTTCACACTTGGTCTTCTTTGGAATCTTATCTTGACTCATCCCCAGACCACTTGCCAGGTACAAGAAAAAAATGATGCACTCCTTTTCGACATTTTGAGCACTCATGCAATGGATGAGCGTAAGAAAGAAAGTTGACACTTAGGATGGCAAAGAGAGAATATGGTGGAGGAGGAAGACAAAACGGTGAGAAAGGCTCACATCAATGAGGACAATCATAGGCGAGAGAAAGCCAAATGATAGATATGATGTGAGGAGTAGGGATTGCCATGCAACGGATGCACATATGAGCTAAAAAGCTCTCCAATGGAACTAGTGGGGGTGCATCCAACTTTCTTGCTCAATAAGACCTAGAGCTCATTTGAGGAGGCTCATCATTGGAATATACAAGCCAAGTTCTATAGGGTGAAGGTCCCCACATAGCTATATGCATGAATGATAATCTCTATGGAGTACAAGATATAAGAGGGAGTATGAGTGTGGATCTCTCAAAAGGAATAGTAGTTTGCCCCCTTCTCTCTTTTTATTTACTTTTCTCTTTTTTCTATTTTTTGTATTTTTTGGTGGCCTCAATGGCTCTTTCTATTTCTCTCATTTGTCCTCTTTGGGATCTTTTGATTTTGTCCTCTTTGGGATCTTTTCCTCACTTTTTAGGGGCAACACTCTATATATTACAAGAAGTATAGAAGATATTTCACACTTTACAAGAGTACTCAAATCATAAAGAAGATGTAACTATCATGAAGTATACAAATGTATGCCTCTGCAAGTGTAGCGGGATATGCAATAATACTAGCGCGTCATGTAGCAATGATTAGGGCAAGACCCAACTAGCATGCGGCTCATCGATCAAGCAAGTGGCATGTATGACAGGAAGATCAAGTCATGAGAAGGTGGATGTTGGATGGCAATGTATCTCAGAAAGGCTATGGAAATGCCTTGATAGTTTGGTATGGTGGCTGTTTTGAGGAAGGATATAATGGGGTTTTATGATGACAGAGCGTATCGTGCCAAGGGTTTGGATGTACCGGCGAAGGTGGACGTCAACTCTCGGAGTGAGAAGAAGGAAAAGCACGGCACAGGAGAGGCTAGAAAAATATGGGAAGGTGGAAGTGTCAACTTTCGAATACTCACATTAGTCCGAAGAACTCATGCAATTATTATCGGTAACTCCTAATCTAATAAGGAGGTTATCAAAGATACAAGTACCCCAAGGAGGAGTGTATGGGGGTTTGGTTATCCTTGTGCATCCTCGACTCATGGTACATGAGTGTACTCTAATATTCGATCCCTCCAAAGAGTAGTGATCCATCTAGTAGCTAAAGTTCTCAACTAATTTGTAAGTTTTGAAAATACACACGGATTGCCCAAAATACGACATCTATTACTAATAGGCTAAAGCTCTTGACACCAAAAGTCCAAACATTACTCATAGCAACACCACAAAACTATTGCAAGTTGCTACTACAAAAGAATAGCAACCTCAATTACCTACTCCAAGTCAAGACACAAAACTCAGTGCAACATGCAAACTCTCTAAACAAGATAAACATGAAAACTCAAGAGAGTTCTAGCAACAAACTAAACAAAATCTCTTTAAAAAGATAAGCATGAAAACTAAGAGCTAAACATGACAGTAGCTATGAAAAAGATAAATAACACACACAACAAAGATAAGCAAGAATCCTATGTTGCGTTCTAGATTGAAGTGGAGCGTGTCTCTCTCCCACACAAAGAAAGTTGGGTTCTAACTTGTTATGAACAGAAATAAAATCTAAAGAAAACTAAAAAGGAAACAAAGAGCGAGACGCTCCAAGCATAGCACATAACGCATGAAGTGATAAAAATATTTTGGAACGAAAGACGAACTGATAATTGTTGATGGAGAAGGTGATGCACGGGGGCATCCCCAAGCTTAGACGCTTGAGTCTCCTTGAATATTTCTTGGGGATTCATGGGGTCATCCCCAAGCTTGAGCGCTTGACACTTCTAAATCTCCTTTCATCATCTTCCCTCGCACACTTGAAAACTCCCTTCATACATAACTCATCATAATCTGATTAGCGAGGTTAGTACCCATAATAAAATAATTTTTCCTCTACTGGAAATAAGGATATTCTTGAATAGATATTGTTTATCAAGATTGCCAAAAAGTTTTTGCAAAGAAAAAGCAAGCTTAAGGTTTGCAAAACGAAGAAAAAGCAAAACAGGACAGAATCTGTGAAAAACAGACCAGCATGTAGTAAAGAATTATTTAGGGATACTTATGCAACTCAAATAAAAAAACTCAGAGCATACGAAAGTTCCGTAATTGTATAGAGAACACTGTGTAAACAATTCAGCTCAAAAAGATAAACTGGGATTTTTCCATGATTTTTACCGTCACGAGGACAGAATCTGTTTTCTGGACAGCATGTCACAACTTTCACTTCCCTTGTCATATGAGGCTATAAATGGCACAAACTTGAAAAGTAAAGATACAATGATGTTGCTACAGTAGTAACAATCATCAAGACCACTAAAAACGGAAAAACAAAAAGGAAAACCTAAATTCGTTGCGGGCTTCCTCCCGAAAGCGCTTCTTTAAAGCCATTAGCTAGGCATAAAGATTATAAAAGATGCTCTCATAAGAATAAGGACTTGAAGCAACAGAGAGCATCAAGAAGAAAATATGAAACACATTTTAAGCCTAACCCACTTCCTATGCATAGGCATCTTATAAGAAAATAAATCAAAGAAGCACAAAGTGACAAGCATAGGAAGGTGGAACAAGAGCAACTTTAAAATTTTCATCAAAAAGAGAGGTGTTTTTGTAACATGAAAGATTTTAGAACCAAGCTTTCCTCTCTCAAATTAATTTTCAGTAGTATCATGAACACTATCAAGAATATAACTATCACATAAATCATGTTGTTCATGACCTGCAAGCACACATGTATAGTTTTCAACACGGTCTTTAGGATCATAAGATAAATGCAACCCGTCACATTGACGTTTAATAAGGACAAAAATCTCCGGAATATTTGGAGATTTCAAAAGGATAATAGGAAAATCAAGTGTAGGTCCAATGGCAACAATTTCATGCTTAACATGAGGAACTATAGAAAGTTCATCTCCGTAAGCATCATCCATAGTGGCATCATGGCCATAAGCATAGAAGGCATCAACTTCATCAAAAAGGGATATTTCAAAAGAATCCATAGGACCATAACACTCATATAAGGTAATATTCAAAGAGTTACTCTCACTAAAAGGTAGACATGGATGGCTCCATTCTTCCTCCTTTTGTTTGTCATTCTCCTCCTCTTTTTCATCCAAGGAGCTTTCGGTTTCATCAATTTCTTCTTTCATAGAGTCTTGCAAAACATTAGTCTCTTCCTTTGGGGGAGAGATTCTCTCAAGATGATCAGTAATATAATAATTTGCATCATAATTTTCCAAACAATAGTTAAGTATAGCAAGACTCTCAGATTTTTAAGGGGCATCATTAATATTTCTAAGAAGAGAAGTAATTTCATAGGCACCCTTATAAGCAACAAATTCTTCTATTGTCTCTGCATCATAAAAATCATAGTTTCCCTTAGCATAAGACGCTAAGGTTTCATCATCATTGTACTCACATTGGAAAGAAAGGTGTTTGTGCCTCAGAAAGAAACAAGATTCATCCCTGCAGAAAGATATATTATATATTGAGCACAAGTTTCTAGCATACTCATACAACTGGTGTATTTGTTTCCATAAGTGTATCCCCTTTTGAGAAAAGCGGTGTTTGATGTCTACGCACGCTTCTATTCTTATAGACTATGTTGGGCCTCCAAGCACAGAGGTTTGTAGGACAACAGCAATTTCCCTCAAGT
This sequence comes from Bromus sterilis, assembly GCA_950022295.1. NCBI lineage: Eukaryota > Viridiplantae > Streptophyta > Magnoliopsida > Poales > Poaceae > Bromus > Bromus sterilis. The sequence goes on from OX465596.1 coordinate 398,130,246, forward strand.
GGATGACCTAAGGTTTATCGAACTCAGGGAAGTAGAGGTTGAAGATGGTCTCTCTCAAGCAACCATGCAATTAAGATACAAGAAGTCTCTTGTGTCCCCAACACACCTAATACAACTAGGAGCTGTATAGGTGCACTAGTTCGGCGAAGAGATGGTAAAATATGGGTGATAGGTGCAGCAAAACAAAGTAATATAAATCTGTAATAAGTGGTAAACGTGAGCACAAACGGTATTTCAATGGTGGAAACAAGGCCTAGGATTCATACTTTCACTAGTGGCAACTCCCAACAACATTAACATAGTCTAATCACATGATATTCCTCATAAAACATGCAATGGATATGTACTCGGAGGTCATTCCTTTGTGGTGAAGAGAGGACGAGAATTGTGTAGGGCTACAAAAGCACACCCCAGAGTTCATAGTTCTCATCTATGGATTTCCCAATGTCACCGCGGCCACCCAAAGAGAGTACCACAATCACCACAACATATCTAAAGGATAGTCAAAGACAAGCACCAAGAGACTCTCAATCTTCAATCCACACAGAAAATAGGAAATCACTCATGAAAATATTCTTCTAACCCATGTCCAATAGACCGTTGTCACCATGGTCTCGGGGATTATACTAGATAAGATGAAGTGAGTACACCAATCCAATACATAGAAGAATCGGAAACATCATGGGATCATCCTAGATTAGCATAGCCTATGATCACAATCAAGATCACATCATGGGAGAGAGAAAAGACCACATAGATACTGGTACAAAGCTCAGCCCCGATGAGGAACTACTCCCGCGTCATGGAGGGAGGAAGCAACGTCGATGGAGATGAATCCGGGGGCACTTCCCCGTCCCGGCAGGGTGCCGGCACAAGAATTATGGTCCCCCGAAGCTTGTCGGCGATGGCGGCGGAGATCGGAATTGCTTCTGGAGAAAAGGGGTCCGGAATCAGGGTTTTCGCATCGTGAGTAAAAATAAGGGCCAAGGGGGGCAGCCAAGGGGGCCACTAGGAGTCTAGGCGGCCTCCCGGCGCGGCCACCCCCTAGGCCACGCCCACTTGCCGCCTAGGCACCAGGTGGGGCCCCTCTGGCCCCCCTTCGGGCGTAAGGAATCTTCTGGAATGCTGATTTTTTTATATATTTTCTGAGCACTTTTAATAATGGGAAAACCTGAAATACAAAAACAGCAGAAAACAGAAACTGGCACTGGGGTGCACTGCGTTAATAAGTTAGTCCAAATATGATCAAAAGTGTATGAAAGTGTATCAATACCATAGAAATATCACACAAAAGAAGCATGGAGCAAGCAGAAATTATAGATACGTTTTGGACGTATCAACATCCCCAAGCTTAATTCCTGCTCGTCCTCGAGTAGGTAAATGATAACAAACATAATTTCTGTGGTGACATGCTACCAACCATATAAGAACTTTTAAGTAAAGCAATCAAGGAATGTAATCTAATTCAAGTCATAACAGGCAAGAGTCTATATTAGCATTGAAACAAGCAACATAAGAACATAAAGGTGCAAGAGCTCTCGCTGTCCGTGACTCGAATGTCTCCAAATGGTGTTTGCGTGCAAGAAAGGGGATAGGGATTACGAGAGAAAAGGGTATTTTTGTGTTGAGAACTCAATCTACTAAAGTTTCACACTTGGTCTTCTTTGAAATCTTATCTTAACTCATCCCTAGACCACTAGCCAGGTACAAGTCAAAATGATCCACTCCTTTTCGATATTTTGATCACTCATGCAATGGATGAGCGTAAGCAAGGAAAGTTGACACTTAGGATGGCAAAGAGAGAAAGAATGAAGGAGGGGGAAGACAAAAAAAGGTGTGAAAGGCTCACATCAATGAGGACAATCATAGGCAAGAGAAATCCAAATGATAGATATGATGTGAGGAGTAGGGATTGCCATGCAACGGATGCACATATGAGCTAAGGTAATCTCTCCAATGGAACTAGTGGGGGTGCATCCAACTTGCTTGCTCAAGAAGACCTAGAGCTCATTTGAGGAGGCTCATCATTGGAATATACAAGCCAAGTTCTATAGTGTGAAGGTACCCACATAGCTATATGCATGAATGATAATCTCTATGGAGTACAAGATATAAGATGGAGTACGAGTGTGGATCTCTCGAAAGGAATAGTACTGTGCCCCCTTCTCTGTTTTTATTTCTTTTTCTCTTTTTTCTATTTTTTTCTAATTTGTTGTGGCCTCAATGGCTCTTTCTATTTAACTCTCATTTGTCCTCTTTGGGATCTTTTGATTTTGTCCTCTTTGGGATCTTTTCCTCACTTTAGGGGCAACATTCTATATATTACAAGAAGTATAGAAGATCTTTCACACTTTACAAAAGTACTCAAATAAAGAAAATGAAACTATCATGAAGTATGCAAATGTATGCCTCTGCCAGTGTAGCAAGATATGCAATGATACTAGCGCGTCTTGTAGCAATGATTAGGGCAAGGCCCAACTAGCATGCGGCTCATCAATCAAACAAGTAGCATGTATGACATGAAGATCAAGTCATGAGAAGGTGGATGTTGCATGGCAATGTATCTCGAAAAGGCTATGGAAATTCCTTGATAGGTAGGTATGGTGGCTGTTTTGAGGAAGGATATAAGGAGGTTTATGATGACAGAGCGTATCGTGCCAAGGATTTGGATTTACCGGCGAAGGTGGACACCAACTCTCGGAGTGAGAAGAAAGCAATGCACGGCACAGGAGAGGCTAGAAAAATATGGGAAGGTGGAAGTGTCAACTTTCGAATACTCACATTAGTCTGAAGAACTCATGCACTTATTATCGGTAACTCTCAATCTAATAATGAGGTTCACAAAGAGACAAGTACCCCGAGGAGGATTGTATGGGGGTTTGGTTATCCTTGCGCATCCTCGACTCATGGTACGTGAGTGTACTCTAATATTCGATCCCTCCAAAGAGTAGTGATCCATCTAGTAGCTAAAGTTCTCAACTAATTTGTAAGTTTTGAAAATAAACACGGATTGCCCAAAATACGACATCTATTACTAATAGGCTAAAGCTCTTGACACCAAAAGTCCAAAAATTACTCAAAGCAACACCTCAAAACTATTACAAGTTAGTACTACAATTGAATAGCAACCTCAATTACCTACTCCAAGTCAAGACACACAACTCAGTGCAACAGGCAAACTCTCTAAACAAGATAAACATGAAAATTCAAGAGAGTTCCAGCAACAAACTAAACAAAAACTCTTAAAACGATAAGCATGGAAACTAAGAGAGAAACATGACAGTAGCTATGAAAAAGATAAACAACACTCACATCAAAGATATATGCATGAAAAATCCTATGATGTGTTCTAGGTTTTGAAAGTGGAGCGTGTTTCTCTCCCAGACAAAGAAATCTGGGTTCTAACTTGTTTTGAACAGCAAGCAAAGCTAAATAAAACTAAAAATAAAACCTAAGAGCGAGACGCTCCAAGCATAGCACATAACGCATGAAGTGATAAAAATATAGTGAAACGAAAGACGAACTGATAATTGTTGATGGAGAAGGGGATGCATGGGGGCATCCCCAAGCTTATACGCTTGAGTCTCCTTGAACATGTCTTGGGGATGCATGGGGGCATCCCCAAGCTTGAGCGTTTGACACTCCTGAATCTTCTTTCATCATCTTCCATCACACACTTGAAAACTCCCTTCATACATAACTCATCATAATCTGATTAGCGAGGTTAGTACCCATAATAAAATAATTTTTTCTCTACAGGAAATAAGGATATTCTTGAAGATATACTGTTTCTCAATATTGCTAAAAAGTTTTTTCAAAGGAAAAGCAAGCTTAAAGTTTGTAAAACGAAGAAAAGGCAAAACAGGACAGATTCTGTGAAAAACAGACCAGCAGGTAGTAAAGAATTTTTTAGGGATACTTCTGCAACTCAAATCAAAAAACTTAGAACATACGAAAGTTCCGTGATTGTATAGAGCACGCTGTGTAAAAAGTTCAGCTCAAAAAGACGAACTGGGATTTTTCTATGATTTTTACTGTCACGAGGACAGAATCTGTTTTCTGGACAACATGTCACAACTTTCACTTCCCTTGTCATATGAGGCTATAAATGGCACAAAGCTTGAAAAGTAAAGATACAATGATGTTGATACAGTAGTAACAATCATCAAGACCACTAAAAACTGAAAGAACAAACTGAAAGTGAATATAACAAGGGTTGTCTCCCTAGATCTGTTTCTTTATATCCATAAAGATAGGCTTAAGACTTTAATGACGCTCTCGTAGGAATAAGAGTTGAAGAACAAAAGAGAGCATCAAGAAGAAAATACCAAACACATTTAAGCCTAACATGCTTCCTATGCATATGAATATTGCAATATAATAATTCATTGAATCACAAAGCAATAAGCATAGGAAGGCAAAACAAGTGCAGCTTCAAAACCTTCAACATAAAGAGAGGGAACTTGATATTATTGAAATATCTATAAGCATGTGTTCCCTTCTCATAATAATTTTCAGTGGTATCATGAATAAACTCAACAATATAAATATCACATAAAGCATTGTTACCATGATCCATATGAAAAAAGGTACTCTTACACTCCACATAAATATAAATATCACATAAAGCATTGTTACCATGATCCACATGCAAAAAGGTACTCTTACTCTCCACATAAGCATAATCTTTCTCATTGGTAATAGTGAGAGCAGGACTATCATAAACAACTTGAACACTATAGATTAATTGTTTATTGGGAAGATGGTGTTCAGTAAGGGAGTAATTCCCTCCATGATTATGACAAGTTTCATAAGGATAATTTCTCCTTATGTCAAAGGTACCTTTACAATCACTGTAGATAGGAGTTATAACATCATCATAGTAGAGAAGAGCATTATCATTGCTAGCAACTATATTTGTAAACATGTTGTCTTTATTCTTACTAGCAAAAGAATTATCAATTATCACATCACTAATGGGTAAAGGACTTGCAATCCTATCATCCCCAAGCTTAGAGCTTTCCATATCATCATTTTCAGAGTTGGCACCAAAAAGATTTTCGAGATCATAAGTAGCATTATCATCATCTTCCCAATAACAATAAGTAACATGCATATCATAATCAAAATCATCTTCAATAGTGCCTACGGACTTAACATCAGGATAATAATGAATGCAATCAAGCTCACCATCCTCCATAAATTTATGTCCGTTAGGATAAAAATTGATGCGAGGAATATGCTCAGACCAGGTTGATACCCATTCTTCTTCCTTCTTGCTCCTCTTCCTCCTCCTCTTCTTTTTCTTCTTTTTCACCTTAGGAGGGAGTGGTTGGAGATGAAGTTTCTCCATATATCCTGGTTTATCATTAGAAACAATAGGGGAAACTTGGGAGAAACTCTCTTTTTTATTAGTGGAAATATAAGAGACATTTTTATACTTTGGTAAAGTTCCCTCCTTTCTAATCTTACTTATGCAATCATTTTCATGGCAATTAACAACACAATAGAGATGGCAATTTTTCAAAGTGTTGTTTATTCCTAAGGCATTAACATCTAGCCAAGAAGTCCTTTCTGATAACTCTTCACACATCAAAAATAACATAAGTTCATCATAAAGATCAGGGGTGATCATGTTATCACACAACTGGTTAACATTTATGTTTTGAAAATTCATGCATTCAAAATTAAAGTGACCCTCTATACCACAAAGTTCACAAGTAAAAGGATAAAGGTCACACAATTCTCTAGCAATTTCTTTTAAATATTTGACCCAAGTGATTGTTCTTTCATGCTTATGTTGCTTACAATACTTCTCTTCTTCAATCATAGGCCTTTCACAAGGTCTATCCACTCCACAAAAATTAACATGCTTATATAAAACTTCATTTTCAGGAATTGGATCATGCATGTTGCAATCATCATGAACAATTTTATTTTCTTTGCAAATCTCTTTAAATGTTTCATGATGCTTGATCCAATCCTCCATAGGCATATTAAGATGTGAAGCAAAAGATTTGAGCAAATCAACAAGGAGTTGAGAATCAAGCCCAAACTTAGCACTAAACTTATTAAAACTTGCAGTTTCAACAAAGGACTTAATGCAATCATACTCATAAATTATACCTGACTCTTTAGCTTTGTCGATCTCCCAATCTTCAGTGTTGCGTTGAATTCTTTCAAGGAGTTCCCATTTAGCATCAATCTTTTCATTTGTGAAAGAACCCATAGAGGAAGCATCGAGCAAGTCTTTATCCTGTCGAGAGAGCCTTGCATAAAAATTAGTAAAAATGATATCTTTGGGAGCCCATGGTTAGGACATTTTAGAATTAAAGTTTCCAGTCTCCCCCAAGCTTGAGCTATGCTCTCTCCGTCATGAGGATAGAAATTATAAACATAATTTCTATTCTCATGGACTTCATGAAGAGGATAAAACTTGGAGTAAAAGAGAGAGTGGATCTCTTCCCAATCCAGCAGGTGAGAATCATCTAGTAGCCTATACCATTCCAATTCTTTTCCTTTCAGTGACAAGGCAAATAATTTCTTCATGACTTCACCTCTTGTCAAACCTGAAATCTTAAATAACTCACAAAGTTCTGTAAGTTTCAACAAATGAATACTAGGATTGACTGTCCCATCATAACAATCATTAATAATTATTTCAACTATCCCAAGTGGTATTTTGAACGGGATACATTCAGTAGGTGGAGGATACTTTTCTACCACGGGTGTGGTAAAGCGGCCTTCCCCAAACATCAAACTAAGAGTGCAGTTTTCCATAAGCATAACTAGTGAAAAATAAAAATAAGAAACAAAAATATTTAATTGAAAGATCTAAATATATACCTTCAACGCTTACCTCCCCAGCAACGGGGCCAGAAATAGCTTGCTGTCTACGCACGCTTCTATTTTTGTAGACTTTGTTCGGCCTCCAAGCGCAGAGGTCTTTAGGACAGCAGCAATTTCCCTCTTACCCAGATTCGGGGACGAAGCACATATCGGTCCCAGCGCGACATATGACAAAGCCATATGCCCCGGATTTCCAACATGATATCACAACATTACAGATACAAGGATACAACATCTCATACAATCGGCATACAACTGCCTCAAATACAATACAACAGCGGAAGATACATGTCTGAGTACAGACTACAATCAAATGCCTAGTGGCAAAGAGAAAAACATCGATCCCCATAACCACACGGGTCCAGGCCCTCCGCCGGGATCCGCCTAACTAGTCGTCGTCGAGTCTCCACGTGAAACGTCGAACACCATACCTGTTGTCGATCAAGAACCCTGAAAAGAGTTTGGGGGTAGTATCATGAGTACAGAAGTACTCAGCATCCAACTGTAGTGGTCATCTGACCCAGCAAGGACTTCATCACTCGTCATTCTAGGACAACTAGTAGTTTACGGTAAGGATGTGGTAAGTGGTGAGGTTGCTGCCGCACTAGCATTATGAAGTGGCTAACAATCTAGAGAATAAGATAAGAAGCCAAGCATTCGATGAGGAATCGCCTCCAACAAGTCTTGCTATCAACTACTTACGCAAACATAACACCTGTCCTATCCTTGTCCTCCTCTTCGCATCCCAACAAAGAAGAAGCAGTCAAGGCACACACACATTGATCAAGTTATATTAAGATTATCTCGGTTGTTGTTGTCTATGAACAAGGAGTAGGTCTCAAGTCGTCCATAACCGTGGACATGGCTTCTCGAAAAGATTTAACCCTGCAGGGGTGTACCAACTGCCCATTACAAGGCTCCGCATGCACGCCCATCTCTCTCAGTTGCTACCCATTATAGGCAACCATTTTATGATTTAGTTCTGAGAGATCTGAAACGACAGGTCCCTCTAACTAACAACGAACAAATCCGGGTGGCCCCCGGTGAGTCGACATCCAACTCAAAAGCCGGTCGCGCTCTCGAATCGGCCTCTACCGTATGACTCCAGGTTTGGATTGCCGGTTAATCACACATGGGAAACCGGGTCCTCAGCCGTTCATGATGGGCCAACAAGGAAACTATGTCCTCACTGGTCCAGGTTGGTTTGAAAACTACTGGCGGCCGACCAGCACACACACACGGTTTCAAATGGTAAATCAGCTTGGGTCACCATTGGAAATGTTTGAAGCTAGGTAGGTAAGAAAAGGGGACCCCATAAAATCCCACACGCGGTTAGGCACGCTCGTCAAGAGACACAATACCCGGAACTCGGGTCCTAGGTGACTCGAATGGAACAAAGCGTCGGGGCGGGATAGCCTAGACCTTCCATCCTTCGTCGAATATAGTCAACATTATAATAATCATATCATCAACAACAATATAATAATGTGATAGCCCAAACCAAGGAGTAACAGGGTAACATCGTAGCATCCTAAGCATGCATACTAAGCAGGGGCTGAGCAACGAGCAATAGTAACATAGCAGTACATGGTTTGCTGGGAGGGGACATGGCTGTATCGGTTTGAAAGAGGTTGTAAACATGTGGTAGGATCAAACATCGAACCTATACTAGACTAGCATGCAAACCGCTGGTTGAAATAGAATGGATCATAAGTAATGCATAGTCCTTGCCTGTTGATAAGTCGGGTTCCGAAGGTGTAGTTGATCGCAAGCTCGCATCGTCTCCGAGAGGTACCCGCGGAAGCACACAAGACGGTAAACACTGGAAAGAAATCAACGAGCAAGCATCTATTACTACGAAGCAATCACGAGCAAGCATCAACAAGAAGGCAACACGAGACATCGCACCTACCGTCGAGAGCGGTTACTAACAGGTTAAGTGGAGTACTCGTCACACACGACGATACCGCACATTTACAAGGGTTCAAGTTGTTTAGCTACACAAGGTGAGCAAAGGTTGTTAACATGGCATCTCACTCAATCATGGCATAGCACACAAACATTTCAAGAGGTGAAGCATAAAGGAAACTATCTATGCTAGTCAACTTAAGTGAGGCACAACCTAAACATGGCATATCACTAAGTACCCGACGATGATTAAAGCATTTGGTACTGTTCTGCCCTAAACCATATTTTAGGTTGGTTAACAGCAGCAAACAATAGCATAAACACAAAGTACACGAAAAACTAATCAAGTTACATATAAAGAACACCCCAAACGGAGTTACGGTTAAAAAGATACAAGCAATACAAGTTTAGAGCACACTTTAGAGCACACAATCTGCCAACATCAGGTAGCACACTTTAGAGCAATGCATCAACAAGCTACTGAGTGCAAACATGCACCAAATGATATACAACTAAAGTAGACATGTCAGGGAAGGCTTGGCGACCGGAATCATGCAAATAGGCATCATGAACAACTAATTATAGCTCATGCAAAATGCAATAAAACATTACTGGTCAAGGACTTTGTGAAAATCAGAGAAACATGGAAGAAACTGTTATTTTTATGTTGTATAAATAGGGGTAAATCGATAAGCAAAAGTGTAGCAACATGACATAGCAATATATGGGCATGAACTAGACATAATGATGATCAGGTACAAACAAGAATCAAGGTCATAGGCATCACAGATCAAAAGATATTAAGCAAGCAACAGGGCATCGGAACGTTACAGACTTAGAGAAAAACAGGGGTGGCTGTCAAAAACAGCAGCGTAGCAACTTTGGAGCTCAATAACTATATGACCAGCAAGCATATCATGACAATGCAATACATATAATGGAAGTAGACATGATGCTTAACAGTATGAAAAAAGAATCAATGCAATAGGCCTCATGGATGTGTCACAATCATAATACGAACTTGCAATAAAATAATAACAGCAGCACTTAACAGCAATTAGTAGCAGTTAACGTCCTGATGCCCACTTCAACACAGATTAACAACATCAAGATGGCCTCAAATCAAAATGCTCACAAAAGATGAACTGAAGTACACACAATTCTAAACAAATTTCCTTTTGGGCGCAACGTCATCCGAGCTACGGTCTACTCGCAAATTTACTCGCAAAATTGAAACAACACACAGTTTTCTCAGACTTAGCATAAATAAGAAAGGAAAAAAACAGAAAGCAGATAAAAAAAGGAGGTCGGGCCTCACCCAGTGGGCTCGGCCCATCTGGCGGCTGGTGGTGCGGCTGGCTGGCTTGGCCTGGCTGGGCCTCGTCGGTTGGGCCGCGGTGGCCTGGGCCGTTGGGGCGCGCCGGCCTGGACGTTGGGCTCCCGGCCCACCTGACGGCTTCCAGCGAGCGGGCACGGAGGCGCCTCCTCGTCCAGGAAGAACAGAGGGGGCGGCGCGGCCATGCTCCGGTGGCCGGGCGAGGCGCAGGCGGCAGGGAAGGTTGAGCCGGCGCGGATCCGGTGGCCGGGGCGCCGGATCTGGTGGTGGGGGAGTCCTCGTCGTCCCGGGGTGGCGCGGCACGACGAGACCGAGCTCGGGCGGCGGTGCTGTCGCGGCCATGGCGCGGCTCGGCTGCCGGCGGCGGTGACCCTGCGGAGGAGGAGGAGGCAGTGGGGTGAGAGGGAGAGGGAGGACAGGAGAAGGAAGGCGCGGAGGAAGAGGAGGCGGCGCGGCGGCGCGGTGACGGCTGCCACGGGCGGCCTCGGGCGCGTCCACGGGAGAGGTTGGAGGAGGGAGAGAGAGGTGAGGCTGGGGCTGACGTGGCGGCCTCTGGGACGTTGGATCGCCAGATCTGACAGTCCAGAGCGCTTGGGACTGATGTTTCAGATCTGAGGGGCTAGGGTTGCAAAAATGGGGCTATTTTTGGGGCAAAGTGGAGGGGTGGCTGAAATTTTGTGGATAGGGAAACCATAGAAAGGGGTGGGAGTGTGGTGGTCTTTATATAGCCCAGGTGGCTGGCATTTTGCAAAAACATCCCCGGTTTTTCTCTCTCGCGCGCGGTGTCTACGTTTCTGATCGCCGGGGGTCCGCAGGACCTCCGATTCGGGTAAAACTTTGAACTGCGCGATCAGCGCGTCGAGCCGGCGGCGTTAACCTAGCGCTGGAACCGTTCTGAGAACACTTTCCGGCGCACTATAAAAGTATCCCGTTTAATTATTAAACGGGGTTTTCGTTCCGTTGGCTGCGGCTGGTCTTGCGCGGTTTTCGCAACGGTGATTGGGAAAAACCCGGTGTCGCAAAGGTCGAGTGTCAGGGTGGCAAGGGTCGGTCTCCGTCCGATACGAGATAAGAGGGGGGAAATGATCGCCGATTGATAAATCGAGGATGCAAACACCGCAAACAAATCAGACAATCAAACAATTCACACCAAAAACAAAAATTTTAATTTTTGTGAAATCTGGGCTGTTACAAAACCTCAACCCCGATGAGGAACTACTCCCAAATCATGGAGGGAGGAAGCAACGTCGATGGAGATGAATCCAGGGGTACTTCCCGTCCCAGCAGGGTGCCGGCACAGGAATTCTGGTCCCCCGAAGCTTGTCGGCAATGGCGGCGGAGATCGGAATTGCTTCTGGAGAAAAGGGGTCCGGAATCAGGGTTTTTGCGTCGCGAGTAAAAATAAGGGCCAAGGGGGGAAGCCAGAGGGGCCACCAGGAGTCTAGGAGGCCTCCCGGCGCGGCCACCCCCTAGTCCGCACCCACTGGCCGCCTAGGCACCAGGTGGGGCCCCTCTGGGCCCCCTTCGGGCGTAAGGAAGCTTCTAGAACGCTGATTTTTTATATATTTATCCAGGAATTTTCTGAGCACTTTTAATAATGGGAAAACATGAAATACAAAAACAGCAGAAAACAAAAACTGGCACTAGGGTGCAGTGAGTTAATAAGTTAGTCCAAATATGATCAAAAGTGTATGAAAGTGTATCAATACCATAGCAATATCACACAAAAGAAGCATGGAGCAAGAAGAAATTATAGATACGTTTTGGACGTATCAGTGTTCCTTGTACCACTTTTGTTGATCCTCGGTGAATCCTCCATGCCAATAAGATCTGGTTTCAAAGAAGTCAGACATTGATTGGAAAGTAAGGAACTAGACATACTTTTTTTTGGATTTTTGATAAAGGACACTAAAGCAAAAACTGAAAGGTAAACTAACAAGACTAAAAAGCGAAGATAAAAGATAGTGTGCAACTCCCCTATCTTGAAGAGTGGAGTCCCCGGCAACGGCGCCAGAAATTAGCTTTGATGGTACAAGAGTTGACGGGTATAGTTTGCTTCCCCAGCAACAGCACGATAGCTTCTCGCCCCTCGTTGGTTACCCAAATTGGAAGGTTGAGATGTAGATAGCAGCAAGTTCCCTCGGTGAAGATACCAAGGTTTTTCTCCAGCAGGACTCCAACAACGACATGAAGGTGACAACGGCGCCAGAAGTTAGGCGGTTGACGTGGACCTGCACACACAACAGATAACTTCGCTCCCAACGAGTTCAGAGAGGTTGTCAATTTCTCCGGCCTTGTTGTTCACAAAGGATCAAACGCACGGGATAATAATGATACTGATAGCAACGGAAAAGGAAATAAAGCAGTAAATAAATAGCGGGTGTAAAAAGTATTGGAAATATGGACCGGGGTCCCATGATGTTCACTAGTGATGTCTCTCTCCAAAAAGACGATAAAATAGCCATGGAGGTAAACAAATTACAGCTGGGCAATTGACAGAATTATGTGCGCAAACCAATGCTAGCTATGTTATAAAGAAAGGAAGAGGCTCAAAAGCATGGGCGGTACGCCAAGACAAGTAGACCGAAATCCATCTGCATCTACCTACTAATCATCCACCTTGAGATATCTATTCAGAACATCTCGCTGGTATTAAGTTGCGAATCCCACCCAAAGTGTAAACTCAAAGAAACAGACAACTGCATTAAAGAACTTTGCGTAAAGTAAACAATCCTTGCACCCGCAACTACAAGCACCGTTGTTTTCTACCTTGTGGAAATAGCACATCCCCTAGACTCATGTTTTTGTCACTCAAGCTAGTCATCGGGGGGCATGAACCCACAATCAAGCATAACACTTCCTCTTGGAGTCACTACCTACTACTTGGCCAAAGCAATAAACAGCAACGGAGAACATGCAAGAATTACTCAAGAACATAAATATAAAAGAGGAGAATCAAATATATTACTCAAACACAATCTGAACATAGTCTCATAATCCATCAGATCCCAGCAAACTCAGCATAGCAACAACAGAAAGATTACATATGTGCCTCGATCATGTAGGGCAGTTCACGACGTCTAATCCATGAAGAACAAAGAGGGGAGGAGAACATCGCATAGCTACTGATCATAGACCCATGGTCCAAGGTGGACTACTCACGGTTCATCCGGGAAGCATCCATGATGGTGGAGAAGCTCCCGGAGGTGGTTCCTCCCTCCGACAGGGTGCCGGGAAGAGGTCTCATGGTGCTCCCGATCTTGGAAGCGCGGCGGCGGCGGAACAGAGGAGATATTGCGAAAAAGGGTTCTGTCCCTAAGGGTTTCTTGTCAGGCGGAATAAATAGGCGAAGGGGGCAGCTAGAGGTGGACCAGGGGCCCCTCTCGGCCCCCACTTTGGCTCTTCTGGAATGTTCCCGTACGCTGATTTTTCCTATATTTTGCCCGAAATTTTTCTGGCACTTTAAATAATGGGAAAACCTGAAATACAAAAAAAGCAGAAAACAGGAACTAGCACTGGGGTGCACTGAGTTAATAGGTTAGTCCAAATATGATCAAAAGTGTATTTAAGTTCATCAATATCATAGCAATATCACACAAAAGAGGCATGGAGTAAGCAGAAATTATAGATACATTTTGGACGTATCAATGCCTACGTTTGGTTCTTGAACTAGGATGCTCTAGTTTGTTCTTTTGCTAGAGTCAGTGCAATTTTTCCAATTTCCCAACTGTAACTTGTGCACCCAACACTTGTCTTTTTTCTTGGAGAGTTACCACTAGTGAAACCTTGAACCCCGGTCCATCTTTCATCTTTATTGCCTTCATTGTTACTATTGCTCTCTTTGCTGCTACTACTTTGTTACTACTTTGTGGTGTTGGTGATTCGGCAAGTCTTAAAGGCTACACCCGTCAACACACCGTTGCTACTAAATATCTTGTCTAGTGCTTTTTCAGGTGTGATTGAATTTACAACTCAACTTCTAAGGCTTATACTTATTCTTTGGCTCCCCTTGTGTCGAATCAATAAATTGGGTTATACCTACCCGCGAAGACTATTTTCTGGCACCGTCGCCGGGGAGCATAACATTACTTATAAGTTCACTTGATAAGTACACTTTTACTTATTACTCTATTTTCTTACAATGGTTAAATTCTTTGAAACTAGATCTTATTGGCAAGGTGTATCCACTAAGGATCAACAAAAATGTTATAAGGAATACCTCCTATCTGAAAAAGGGATATTTATATGGAAAATAGTGAATCAACTTGATAGTTATGCTAGAAACTTATGCTTTGATTATGATAAATCTTTTTGCTGTGATGAATCTTGTTGCTGCTTGATGTTTAAACACCTTCCTTTCCAATGTTGGTGTAATAATAATGAAATCTTGGTATCTTATACTAAGGGACATTATGATTTATTTGATGTAGCACAAATAGAAGAATTTGTTGTCTTTAAGGGTGCCTATGAAATTGCTTCCTTTGTTGAGGATATTGAAGATGCCCCTTACAAATCTGAGAGTCTTGCTATACTTAAATATTGCTTTGAGAATTTAAAGGATAATGCTTATATTACTGACCATCTCAAAAGGTTCTCTCCACAATAGGAAGATAATAATGCTTTGCATGACTCTATGGAAGAAGAAATTGTTGAAACCGAATGCTCCTTCGATGAAAAAGAGGAGGAGAGTGACAAACAAAGGGAGGAAGAATGGAGTAGCTACCCATCTCTACCTACTAATAAGAGAAACTCTCTGAATCTTACATTATATAATTGCCCTCGATGCTTACCAAAGGAGGATGAATGCTATATTGATTGCTATGATCCTATTGAAACTTTTGAAATATCCCTTTTTGATGAAATTGATGCTTGTGGCCATGATGCCCCTATGAATGAAACTTGCAAGGATGATTTTTCTACTGTTGTTTATGATAACCCTTGATATTGTGAGAAGTCTTATGATAACCCTCTACTTTTTCCTACTATGGATGTTCTTAATGATGAGGATTTTTTCTTAGAAAGTTTATATGGTTATGTGCTAGTAGATCATGAAAAACATGCTTTATGTGATAATTATATTATTGAGTTTGTTCATGATGCTACTGAAAATTAATATGAGAGCGGAAATTTTGGTTGTAGAAATTTTCATGTTAGGAAAACACCTCTCTCCATGTTGAAAATCTTGAAGGTGCTCTTGTTTTACCTTCCTATGCTTTATACTTTGTGCTTCATTAATTTATTTGCTTACAAGATGCCCGTGCATAGGAAGTATGTTATACTTAAATGTGGTTTATATTTGCTCCTTTGATGCTCTCTTTTGTGCTTCAACTTTATTCTTTTGTGACCATCGTTACACCCATGCCTAGCTAACGACTTTAAGGAAACGCTTCTGGGAGGCTGCCCAAAACGGATTAGGTTTCTTTTTCTTTTGTTCTGTCTTGGATATTGATGTCACGAGAGTTTACTTCTCGCCCCTCGTTGGTTACCCAAATTGGAAGGTTGAGATGTAGACAGCAGCAAATTTCCCTCGGTGAAGATACAAAGGTTTGTCTCCAGTAGGACTCTGATAACGACAAGAAGGTGACAACGGCGCCAGAGATTAGCGGTTGTCATGGACCTGCACACACACCAGATAGCTTTGCTCCCAACGAGTACAAAGGGGTTGTCAATCCCTCCGGCCTTGTTGTTTACAAAGGATAAAACGGATGGGATAATAATGATAGCGATAGCAACGGAAAAATAATAAAAGAGTAAACTGATAGCGGGTGTAAACAGTGTTGGAAATATGGACCGGGATCCTATGATGTTCACTAGTGATGTCTCTCTCCCAAAAGTCGATAAAATAGCCATGCGAGGTAAACAAATTACAGTTGGGCAATTGACAGGATTATGTGCGCAAAACAATGCTAATTATGCTATAAAGAAAGGCAGAGGCTCAAAAGCATGGGCGGTACGCCAAGACAAGTAGACCGAAATCCATTTGCATCTACCTACTAATCATCCACCTTGAGATATATATCCAGAACATCTCGCTGGTATTAAGTTGTGAATCCCACCCAAAGTGTAAACTCAAAGCAACAGACAACTGCATTAAAGAACTTTGCGTAAAGTAAACAATCCTTGCACCCGCAAGTACAAGCACCGTTGTTTTCGCCCTTGTGGCAACATCACATCCCCTAGACTCATGTTTCTGTCACTCAAGCTAGTCATCGGGGGGTATGAACCCACAATCATGCATAACGCTCCCTCTTGGAGTCACTACCTACTACTTGGCCAAAGCAATAAACAACAATGGAGAACATGCAAGAATTACTCAAGAACAAAAATATAAAAGAGGAGAATCAAATATATAACTCAAACACAATCTGAACATAATCTCATAATCCATCGGATCCCAGCAAACTGAGCATAGCAACAACAGAAATATTAGATAAGTGTCTCGATCATGTAGGGCAGCTCACGAGGTCTAATCCATGAAGAACAAAGAGGGGAGGAGAACATCACATAGCTACTGATCATAGACCCATGGTCAAAGGTGGACTACTCACGGTCCATCCGGGAAGCATCCATGGTGGTGGAGAAGCTCCCGGAGGTGATTCCTCCCTCTGGCAGGGTTCAGGGAAGAGGTCTTCTGGTGCTCCCGATCTTGGAAGCGCAGCGGCGGCTGAACAGAGGAGAGATCGCGAATAAGGGTTCCTGTCTCGAGGTATTTGCGTCACGGGGAATAAATAGGCGAAGTGGGCAGCCAAGGGGGCCACCAGGGGTCCAGGCGGCCCCCTGGCGCGGCCCCACCCTGGGGGGCGCCGGGAAGGCGCCTGGGGCCCTGGTGGGTCCCCTCTGGCCCCCCTCGGTGATTCCGGAAGCTTCCTGATCGCTGATTTTTTATTGGATTTTTCCCGAATTTTTGGACACTTTTAATATGGGGGAAACCTGAAATAGAAAAACAGCAGAAAACAAGAACTGGCACTGGGGTGCACTGAGTTAATAGGTTAGTACAACTATCATGATGTATGCAATTTGTGTCGCTGCCAGTGTAGCAGGAACATGTATGACATGAAGATCAAGTCATGAAGAGGTGGATGTTGCATGGCAATATAACTCAGAAAGGCTATGGAAATGCCTTGATAGGTAGGTATGGTGGCTGTTTTGAGGAAAGATATAAGGAGGCTTATGATGACAGAGCGTATCATGCCAAGGGTTTGGATGTACCGGCGAAGGTGGATACCAACTCTCGGAGTGAGAAGAAGGCAATGCACGGCACGGGAGAGGCTAGCAAAATATGGGAAGGTGGAAGTGTCAACTTTCAATACTTACGTTAGTCCGAAGAACTCATGCACTTATTATCGGTAACCCTCAATCTAATAAGGAGGTTCACAAAGAGACAAGTACGCCGAGGAGGAGTGTATGGGGGTTTGGTTATCCTTGCGCATCCTCGACTCATGGTACGTGAGTGTTCTCTGATATTCGATCCCTCCAAAGATTAGTGATCCATCTAGTAGCTAGAGTTCTCAACTAGTTTTGTAGGTTTTGAAAATACACACGGATTGCCCAAAATACGACACCTATCACTAATAGGCTAGAACTCTTGACACCAAAAGTTCAAACATTACTCACATCAATACCTCAAAACTATTGCAAGTTACTAGTAGAAGAAAATAGCAACCTCAATTACCTACTTTCAAGACAAGACACAACTCAGTGCAACAACCAACTCTCTTTAACAAGATAAACATGAAAACTAAAAAGAGTTCCAGCAACAAACTAAACAAAAGCCAAGGCTCTTGCTAAAGACAAACTAAGACTAAAACTAAACATGGCAGTAGCTATGAAAAGGTAAAGAACACACAATAGCAAAAAGATAAGCAGGAAAAATCCTATGATGTGTTCTAAATTTTGAAAGTGGAGCATGTTTCTCTCCCAAAAAAAGTAAGACGGGATCTAACTTGTTATGAACAGCAAGCAAAGCTAAAGAAAACTAAAAATAAAACCTAAGAGCGAGACGCTCCAAGCATAGCACATAACGCATGAAGTGATAAAAATATAGTGAGACGAAGGACGAACTGATGATTGTTGATGGAGAAGGGGATGCACGGGGGCATCCGCAAGCTTAGAAGCTTGATTCTCCTTGAATATTTGTTGGGGATGCATGGGGGCATCCCCAAGCTTGAGCGCTTGACACTCCTGGGTCTTCTTTCATCATCCTCCATCGCACACTTGAAAACTCCCTTCATACATAACTCATCATAAGCTGATTAGAGAGGTTAGTACCCTTAATAAATAATTTTTCCCCACTGGATATAAAGATATTCTTGAATATCTACTGTTTCTCAAGAGTGCCAAAAGGTTTTTGCAAAGAAAAAAAGCAAGCTTAAGGTTTGCAAAAGTTAGGAGAGACAAAACGTGGCAGAATCTGTGAAAAACAGAACAGCAGGTAGTAAAGAATTTTTTAGAAGCACGTATGCAACTCAAATCAAAAAACTCAGAACATACGGAAGTTTCGTAATTGTATAGAGCATACTGTGTAAAAATCTCAGCTCAAAAAGATGAACTGGGATTTTTCTGGAATTTTTCTGGTCACGAGTACAGAATCTGTTTTCTGGACAGCATGTCACCACTTTTACTTCCCTTGCCGTAAGAGGCTATCACTTGGCACAAAGCTGAAAAATAAAGATACAATGATGTTGCTACAGTAGTAACAATCATCAAGACACAACAAAAGCAAAAATAAAAACCTAAATTCGTTGCGGGCTGCCTCCCGAAAGCGCTTTCTTTTATGCCTTTAAGCTAGGCATGATGCAAAACAAGAATCAAGGGCATCCAAGATCGGAATCATAAAAACCTTCAAATTGATTTTCAATAAGCTCATTCTTATTCTTACTAGGAAAGAGATACTTACCTTTCGCCATACCGCGTAAGCGTATGTGCCTGTTACCAATATCAATGAAGCCTTTCATAGCACGGAGGAAGTCTCTTCCGAGCACTATATTACTTTGGTTTGGCTCCATGATGAAGAAATCCATTGGTGCAGTCCTATGAAGGAATGCAACTTGGACTTCTTTTACCTTTCCTTTAATCTCTGAAATACCTCCATTAGAATGTTCATGATAAGATGATAATTTATCCATATCTAGCTTCAAAGAATCATAAACTATTTTTGGCATAGTAGAAACTGTGGATCCAATATCACAAAGAGCAAGGAAGATTTTGTTAGAGATACTAATCCTAACAAAGGGCTCCCAATCATCATCTGTTTCCAACATTTCTTTCTTGTTGGACTTGAGTTCCTCTACTTTACTCAAGTCTAGAGCATCCAATCTTTTTTCAATAGTGGCAAGTCTATCTATGACAGTATCAATACTACGATCATAAACAAAGTAACTAGATAGACTATGCAAAATATCAAGATCCCTATCTTCATCACACTCTAGAAAATCTCCTTCAGCTATAATGTCAAGAGAGTGTTTACACCACTTAAAAAGACCATGGTAAAAATTTCTAAGCACAATTTTTATAGGTATCCAAGGCATAATTCTTTTATGTGCTTCAGAGATTCTGTCCCATGCCTTCTTCATATTTTCTCCATCCCTTTGACGGAAATCGAGAACTTCCGATTCCCGCAAAGCACTTAGCCTTAACATGTTCATCTAAACAAGGAGGACTACTAACAGCAAGATAAATAATTTTTTTGTACATTTTGATAAAAGACACAAAGATAAAAACTGAAAGGTAAACTAACAAGACTAAAAAACAAAGGTAAAGGGTAGTGTGCAACTCCCCTATCTTAGTACTCGGAGTCCCCGGCATCGGCGCCAGAAATTCGCTTGATGGCTTCTCGCCCTTCGTTGGTTACCCCAAGTGGAAGTTTGAGATGTAGCGCAGCAGCAAGTTTCCCTCAGTGAAGATACCAAGGTTTGTCTCCAGTAGGACTCCAGAGATGATAAGTAGGTGTCAGCGGCGCAACTGACGTGGACCTGCACACAGACACAGATAACTTTGTTCCCAACGAAGTTCAGAGAGGTTGTCAATCTCTCCAGTCTTGTTGTTCACAAAGGGTAAAACACAAAGGATAATGATAGCAACTGAAAGTAAAAAGCAGGAAAGTAAATAAGCGTGGAAACAGTAATAAGGATATGGACCGGGATACGTGATGTTCGCTAGTGATGTCTCTCTCCCAAAAGATGATAAAACTGCTATGCGAGGTAAACAAATTACAGAAGGGCAATTGACAGGATTATGAACGCACCGCAATGATGCTACAAAAGAAAGGAAGAGGCTAAAAAGCACGGGTAGTATGCCAAAATAAGTAGACCGTAATCCAACTGCATCTACTACTAATCATCCACCTTGAGATATCTATCCAGAACATCTCGCTGGTATTAAGTTGCAAGCCCCACCCAAAGTGTAAACCCAAAGCAACAGACAACTGCATTAAAAAAGAACTTTGCGTAAAGTAAACAATCCTTGCAACTGCGGTACAAGCACCGTTGTTTTCCCCCTTGTGGCAACAACACATCCCCTAGACTCATGTTTCTGTCACTCAAGCATGTCATCGGGGGGCATGAACCCACAATCGAGCATAACGTTCCCTCTTGGAGTCACTACCTACTACTTGGCCAAAGCAATAAACAGCAACGGAGAACATGCAAGAATTACTTAGGAACAAATATATAAGAGATAAAAACCAAATATATTACTCTATCACAATCTGAATATAATCTCATAATCCACCAGATCCCATCAAACTCAGCATAGCAATAGCAGAAATATTACAAAAGTGCCTCGATCATGTAGGGAAGCTCTGGAGGTCTAAACCATGAAGAACAAAGAGGGGAGGAGAACATCACATAGCTACTGATCACGGACCCACGGTTCAAGGAAAACTACTCACGAGATATCCGGGGAGCATCCATGGTGGAGAGGAGACTCCCGGAGGTCAATCCTCCCTCCGGCAGGGTGCCAGGATGAGGTCTTCTGGTGCTCCCGATCTCGGAAGCGCAGCGGCGGAACAGAGGCGAGTTTGCGAAATAGGGTTCTGTCTTCGGAATTTCCCCGTGATGGAGAATAAATAGGCGAAGGGGGCAGCCAGAGGTGGACCAGGGGCCCCAGGCGCCCCCCTGGCGCGGCCAGGGGTGGGGCCGCGCCGGGTGGCCGCCTGGGCCCCCCTGGCTCCCCTCTGGCCCCACTCAGGCTCTTCGCGAAGCTTCCTGTACGCTGATTTTTCCTGTATTTTTCCCGGAATTTTTCTGGCACTTTTTATATGGGCGAAAACTGAAATAGAAAAACAGCAGAAAACAGGAACTGGCACTGGGGTGCACTGAGTTAATAGGTTAGTCCAAATATGATCAAAAGTGTATGAAAGTGTATCTAGATCATAGCAATATCACACAAAACATGCATGGAGCAAGCAGAAATTATAGATACGATTTGGACGTATCAGGTGCATGGGGGCTGACGGGGATCAACCCCGGAAAATCCCATGGTCAGGGACCCTGGGTTAGTCATGAGAGGCACAGGTTGGACGATAGCTCGTCGGCAAACAGGAAGGCACGCTCCTGCTCGATATTATTGATGAGGGAGATGCGATTACAGTGGATGCCAAGGCTGGAGCGCTCAAGGCTAGGGTTACAGATGATATTGGTTGCCCTTTGGCGTCATCTCTCCTAGCCCTTATATAATGGGCTAGGTCTCGGGGAGTTCATCTACGTTTACAGGTAAGCTTTCCTAACCCTAGCTTGCTCCGTACGGCAGGTTTTCGCACCTTCCTTGTGAGTCGCAGACTCTTACGTCGGTGCCAATTAGCGGGCCGAGGTTGTATCTTCATGGGCCTTCTGTCTTCAGGGACACCAGGTAGGCTTATCCGTAGGAGTCGTGGGGTCACCCCCTCGCCAGTAGCCCCCGAGTGCCTGGGGGACTCGAAGAGTCGCGTAGGGACTCGAGTACATCTATTAGTCAGTTTATTTGTATGCGCGGTACAACCGCGGGTCGCTGGCAGTCTGGTGGCCATGACAAAACCTGTTTCGAGGGATACTAAGCTGAAAGGGCCCAAGGAGTCGACTGGTCGAGCCTTGGTGAATTGCACTAGGGAAAATACCGCAGTAGCCCAATCAAACCCACGTCCCTCGACGTGAGCTTGGAACACTGGTGTCGAGAAAAAGTCCTGCCGCTTCAGGTCTTACGGTGTTCATTTGCCGCCAGTAATGTGCATAGCCTAAGGCGCGTCCGCCCGGCTTTTTCTATTATGCGCAGCGCATGGAAAAGGTTGGGAGTGAAATCGCTCTTCGGTAAGTCCCAGCCCGGCCGAACTTCGCAGCGGGGTCTTACCTACACGCTAATCTTGCGTGGCATCTGGGCACAGTGTATCGTGTTCCAGGAATGTGTGTTTTTGAGGCGCGGAGCCTAATAGTATTGCACCCACTTGGAACAAAACATCAAGCGAGTTGTTCACTCATTCACCCGTGGAGCTTGTTTCGAGTCCTCAGACGGTGAGTTCTTCGCGAGTAGTCACTCGAATTCCGTTTCGGCTCTTGAGGTGAGGGAGCACCTGAGACTCTAGCGCCGTATGATCTTGGCGAGTGAATCTTTTGTCTTGCGTTGGGTTGAGGGAGCACCCGAGACTCTCGTGAGTGCGAGTGATCACTCGAGCACATTGCTGACCTTTGGGTGAGGGAGCACCTAGGACTCTCATGATGTGCTCTCCCGATGGGAGTAAGATGTTTTTCTTCATTGGGAAAAAGA
Source organism: Bromus sterilis (assembly GCA_950022295.1). Classification (NCBI taxonomy): domain Eukaryota; kingdom Viridiplantae; phylum Streptophyta; class Magnoliopsida; order Poales; family Poaceae; genus Bromus; species Bromus sterilis. The sequence goes on from OX465596.1 coordinate 398,153,074, forward strand.
TCTGAAAGATGGAATCTCTGAGCCTTGATGTATGTTTGTATTCTTCACCGCTAGTCAGGATAACGATGCCTCTGTTTGATGGTTGTCAGGGATGCTCCGCCAGTGAACCGTCACTTCTTCATGACCGGTCATAATGATGGCCGTTGTGGCGTGCGGCAGGCGCCGGTTGAGTTTCCGATACGCACGTTGGAAACGCGCGTGAATTGACGCGTCTCACGCACAGTGCGTCCCGTGGGAAAGCATCTTGGTCTTGGAATCTGAGACGTCTGCGACGTTTGGTCTTTTGAATTAATTGTTGATGTCGTCGTGGCTTCTCTGTGCTGGGAGGTTAATGTTCTATAAATAAGCCTTTTTCTTCCACAGCGTTTCGCCTCTATCCAGCTTGCTGCTTTGCCTCTTCCTTCTTCTCTTCTTCCTCTCATGGTTCCCGGGCGAGGTGCTGGCCGTGGCCGTGGTGGCCGTGTACCACGCTCATGCCGTGGTGGTCGTCATGGTACGGCGCCAGTTCCTTCCTCCTCTCCCTTGGAGGAGGGTTTCTGGCGCTATGATTTTCTTTTACGCGTTCGTGGCCAGAGCGTCAATCGCGTTCTTCTTCCCTCTGCTTTTTCCGCCATCGTCTCTGAACGTGGCTTAGATGGCTTGCTTCTGCATCTTCAAGGGAGTTGTCGATCTCCTTCTTATGTTGACTTGGAGGTTGATAGTTCCCGCTTGACTTTTCTTGGCTCTGGTTGGAGTTTGTTTGCTCGGCGGTTGAATCTGCGAGATGGCGATATGCTCGGCTGTCATTTTGACGGCGAAAGAACTGTCACTGTCCGCGGGTTCGATCCGAGCGGCAACAGCATGGATCCGCACTGGCAGGAGTCGAACAACGACAACTCCGCAAGGTTGAGGAGTCCTACGCCTGCATCTTCTACAGCTCTGTCTTCTGGCGACTCCTCAGGTGATGGTGCCGCCTCCATCAGCTCCAAAGATGACATCGACGTCAAGACATCGAACAAGCGGGCGCGCCAAGCGACCTTGTAGAACTGGAGGCGTCCTCATCTTCACTGGCAACTCAGGCGGAGCTGGAGAAGAAGCTAGTGGAGAAGGAGAAGAAGTTGGTGGAGCATCATCTTCAACTTCTCCTGCAAATAAGTCGAGCTTCACCTTTTGTTATGTCATTGACATCCTCTGCTAGCTTCCTTTTTTCCTTTGTCTATGGTGATGCCTTTGTATCAGAGTCGATTACCCCTCATGGGCACACATGTAGAAGTCTTAATTCCTTGGGTAATTCCCTCTTGTAACAAGAGCTGCCTTCTATCCAAATGTAGTTGAGTCCTTTTTGTACTGAAAATGATCTTTATGATGTAAACTATGCTTGAGACTTTGCAATGGAATTTATCTTTGGGCCTTATGCAAACGAGAACTGTGTTCGAGTCCTTGGCGATCAGGAGCTGTCTTCGAGTTCTTTGCGACCGAGAGCTGTGTTCGAGTCCCTCCAAACTTTGCGCTGTGGGCTCTATCGGGTGAGCGACAGCGCTCCCGATGGGAGTAGCCCCCGAGGCTACGCTTGAGTCGGAGGATCGAGCGTAGGCTGAGGTTTGTTTCCCTTGTCGTTCTTCCGTTAATTTCTGTCTTTTATCGGGTGCGCGACAGCGCTCCCGATGGGAGTAGCCCCTGAGTCTTTAGGTGATCAATGGCGATCGAATGAAGACTAAAGTAGTCTGTGTCCTGTGTTCCCTCCGAAATTTCTTCAGAGTACTTGGTGTTTCATCTGATTGTGGTCATGCCTTTCGAGCCTTGCTCTCAGCAGGTGGGGCTGGCCGGGTATTTTTGTTTGGTCCTTTTAAGCTTCGGAATACGCGAGTGGTTCTCAGGGGGAGGTGGTGCTCGAGCCCCCGAGAGCTTACGATAGCGTCTCTCGGGGGGATTCTACGCTTAAGCCCCCGAGTGTTTTTGGTTAAGATCGCTTGAGTGGCGATAGCGTCTCTCGGGGGGATTTTATGCTTAAGCCCCCAAGTGCTTTGGTTAAGATCGCGTAGGCGATAGCGTCTCTCGGGGGGATTTTATTCTTAAGCCCCCGAGTGCTTTGGTTAAGATCGCGTAGGCGATAGCGTCTCTCGGGGGGATTTTATTCTTAATCCCCCGAGTGCTTTGGTTAAGATCGCGTAGGCGATAGCGTCTCTCGGGGGGAGTTTTTGTGCTCGAGGCCCCGAGTTCTTTGATTAAGATCGCGTGGGCGATAGCGTCTCTTGGGGGGATTTTATTCTTAAGCCCCCGAGTGCTTTGGTTAAGATCGCGTAGGCGATAGCGTCTCTCGGGGGGAGTTTTTGTGCTCGAGCCCCCGAGTTCTTTGTATAAGATCGCGTGGGCGATAGCGTCTCTCGGGGGGATTTTATTCTTAAGCCCCCGAGTGCTTTGGTTAAGATCGCGTAGGCGATAGCGTCTCTCGGGGGGATTTTATGCTTAAGCCCCCGAGTGCTTTGAGATGGCAGTATTTGGGCAACATTTATTTTATTGCGGTCGAGCGGCTACATGAGTTGCCAGTCATGTCTGACCGATGGGGACTATGGATAGAACAGTCGCAAGTCTGCTACGTTCCATGGGTTGCCCACGTCCTCGTCTGTCTTCGGGTTCTTCAGGCTGTAGGCGCCACCACCGATGACTTCTGAGACTATGAATGGTCCTTCCCATTGGGGGCAAGTTTATGGACCTTCTCTTGTATCAGCCGTAGGACTAGGTCACCTTTGTTGAAGGTTCTAGTGTGCAAGCGACTGCTTTGGTAGGTGCGTAGCTTGTCCTGGTACCCCTCTGATTTTGCCAGGGATGTATCTCTTGCTTCGTCAGCCGAATCTTTTTCATCTGGTAGTGCTTCTTCTGCTTCTTCTTCTTCGTCTCCGGTGACCCGAGGTGCTCCGAACTTGAGGTCATGTGGTAGGATTGCCTCTGCCCCGTACACCATGAAGAAGGGTGTGTACTGGGTCGCGGTGTTTGGTGTAGTTCGTAGGCTCCATAGTACCGCGGGGAGTTCTCTACCCAGTTGCCGGCGGCTTGCTCGAGTGGTGCGAGGAGCCGCTTCTTGATTCCCCCGCATACAAGGCCGTTTGGTTTTTCCACTTGGTCGTTGGACTGCGGGTGAGCGACTGATGCATAATTTATTTTGATGCCTAGTTCTTCGCAAGAGTTCTAGAATTCTGCGGCTGTGAAGTTCGTGCCGTTGTCCGTGATGATGTTGTGTGGCACGCCGAACCTGAAGATGATCGATTTGATGAAGTTGACAGTCGTGAGGGCTGTGGAGCTGGTGATGAGTACTGCTTCGATCCATTTAGTGAACTTGTCGACTGCGACGAGCAGGTGTTGTTGGGGTTTGCAGCAGAAAACACAAATTTTTCTAACTAGCGTTCCCGTAACCCAAGATCTAGCTAGCCGTATTACCGTAACGGAAAGTAGTGCGGAAATAACATACCTCGGGGTGTAGTCCGTTGCGCGGGAAACGTTCCCGCAAACATGGTTGATGTAGCCGATCAAGTTTGACAGCCCCCTGGCTGTGTTGAGCACCCGGATGGGTGTAGTGTCACACGTGCAGCACCTCGTAGTACTCGCACACGTACGAGACTCGATGACGACCTCCGTTCTCCGATCCAGCGAAGGTGGCGGAAGCAGACCTCCGGACGGAGCTTCGGCAACACGACGGCCTCCGATTCTAGCAGAGAAGCCTCAATTCCACTATAGGCTCACACTAGGGAACCCACCGTAAAAGAGACAAGGGAGGGGAGAAGACCGGAGAAAACCGATCTCAATTCAGAGTAATATTTAATTTCTCACGAGTTTCTGTGTATCAAATATGTGCACCCAGCCCATCTATATATAGGCAGAGGGGAGGGAGTCAACCCCTCTCCCTTAGCAATGTGGGACTAAAGTCCCATTGCTAAGGGGGTGGCCGGCCAAGGGGGGGGAGGGGGCGCACCCTCATGGGCCCTAGGGCCCATGGCGCCTCCCCATTCTTTTCTTTTTTCTTTTTCCCTATTATTTCCCCTAATGGGCCTTTTTCTCCACTAAGGCCCATTGCACATATTAATTAGAAATAAAATGATTTTAATTATTAATTCAATTAATTAATAACTATAACATAATATTCCATCTCCCGGTGCTCTGGAACACCTTCCGGTTCACTCCGAACTTGTTTCGGTTCAACACGGTACTTCTCCGATATTGTTTCCTTTATTCTCTGGTTACTCCGATGGTTCCGAAAAGGTCTCTGATTTCATCGAGCCCTTAAGTGTGTTACCCTACGGTCCGAGAACACTCCAGTCATGACCGAGATGAGGCTACGGTCAATGACCATCAGCGGGACCTGGATGCCCTTAATGACCCCTGTGCATTCCGGACATCAAACGCCGATTGGACCTTACGCCGTATAGCATTCCCTTTGTCAGCGATACTGGATTGTTCCGAGATTCGATCAATGACATCCTATGTTTTGTTCAACCTCGTTCCGAACTAATCCTCATTCACTCGTTCCCGTGATATCATCCCCTTGACCTAGTCACACGCTGCAGCTTTATGGATGGAATCTCACCGAGTGGGCCCAAAGTATCTATCCGTTATATGGATTGACAAATCCCGCTCTTGTAACAATACTCCTCAACATATCTCCACGGAATACCTAAGATACAACCGTTATGACCCGCATATTTCAGTCAGGTGGTGGGATGTAAGTCAAAGCATCCGGGAAGATAGTAATTATGCACGTACTCACGGTCAAAGGAACGGTCTACCACGTTCTGTAATTACAACACTGAACCTTCATAAGATTTGATCATGTTGTAATGCTTACTTTGGGTAATGTTCATCACGTCACTTAAACAGTGAGGTGACCTCATAGTCAAGAGACTTAATTGTCCATGATCGCGAAACCACGGCCATCATGTTGACCATGAACTAGTTATCGATGTAGAGGCTAACTAGGAACTCTGGGGGTTTCTATACCACACCTGCATCATTGTTTCACTGACGCAGTTCTAGCACGGTATGAAACTGGTTATGAAGTTGCTTAGATATATTGGAATAATCATATATTATTTGCCTCTAGAGCATATATCCAACAGGTGTGTCCTTCCGCCCTTTGATGATTTCTTGAGTGGGCCCACCATGTCGAGTCCCCAGGTGGCGAACGGCCAGGATAGTGGTATGGTCTTGAGCTCTGAGGCGGGAGTGTGTGGCCTGTTGGCGAATTTCTGGCAGGCGACACAACGTCGCACGATTTCCTCTACGTTTTTCATGGTTGTGGGCCAATAGAACCCGGCTCGGAATGCTTTGGACACGAGTACTCGACTGCTCGCATGGTGCCTTCGTGGATTTCGAGCAGTAGGGCTTTGCCGTCCTCTTCGTCGATGCACCTTTGGAGTATCTGGGTGATGCTGCGCTTGTATAGTTGTTTGTTGATCACCGTGAACGCCTTGGATCGTCGGCTGATGCGTCGTGCTTCGGCCACGTCTTGCGGTAGCGTACCTTCGGTTATGAATCGGAGGAACGGTTTTTCCCAGACAGGTCCTTCGAGATCTGTCGGAGTTGTGCTGTCGGGTGTGCTGGTTCTTGTGCCTTCTGATGGGGTTGCTGCTGCCACCTGCGCCAGGTCTGTTGCGTCCTCGCCGTCCACGACTGCTTTAGGTGCTGCTGCCTGTGCCTTGAGGGATCTCCGGCTGATGCTTTTGAGAAAAACGCCGGGTGGTATTGGTCCTCGGGTCGAACCGATGTTCGCGAGTTCGTCAGCTTCTGTGTTGTTGGCCCTGGTGATGTAGTGGAGCTCGCACCCGTCGAAACATCCTTCGAGTGCGTTGTAGAGCTTCTGGTAGGCCGCCATGTTGTCGGCTATTGCGCCGCAGTTTCTCATCGTCTGCTGGACGACGAGATTGGAGTCCCCGTAGATTATTAGGCGAGTGGCTCCGCATGTTTTGGCCATGCTCATGCCATGGAGGAGTGCCTCGTATTCTGCTTCGTTGTTGGAGGCGTGACTGAAGTTGATCTGGAGGACATATTTTAGCTTTGTTCCTTTAGGGGAGATGAGCACGACTCTTTCCCCGGCTCCTTGTTGTCTCTTGGACCCATCGAAAAACATTGACCATGAACTTGATAGGTCTGGGGGGCCTGGTGTCTTGACCTCCGTCCACTCGACCAGGAAATCTCGGAGTACTTGGGCTTTGATGGTTGTTGGGTGCTTGAACTGCAGGTCCCGTGGGCTGGGCTCAATGTTCCACTCGGCGACTCGTCCAGTCGCTCCAGGGTTATTGAGTATGTCAGCGAGTGGTGCGCTGCTCACGATTGTGATAGGGTGCTCGTCGAAGTAGTAGGAAACCTTTCTTGAGGTCATGATAATGGCTAATAGTAGCTTCTGATAATGCGGGTACCGCTGTTGGGATTTGGTTAGGAGCATGCTGAGGTAGTAGATTGGTCTCTGGATGCTCTGGACCTTGCCTTCTTCTGCGCATTCGACAACGTGTGATGTGCTTACTACACTGTTACGTGTTGCCACGTAGAGGTATAGCTTCTCTCATTCCTTGAGTACCGCCAGGATTGGTGGGGTCGAGAGTGTCTTTTTCAGGTCCGCGAATGCTTGGCGGGCTTCCTCCGTCCATTCGAATTTCTCTCATTTCCTGAGCAGCTGATAGAAAGGCAGCGTGCGTTCTCCCAGCCTGCTGATGAAGCGACTTAGGGCTGCGAGTTTTCCAGTGAGCTGCTGTACTCCTTTGACGTCGGTTGGTTCTTGCATTCGGGAGATGGCTTGGACTTTCTCAGGGTTTGCCTCGATTCCTCAGGCAGAGACCATATAGCCGAGCAGCTTCCCTGCCGGTACGCCGAATGCGCACTTCTTTGGGTTGAGTTTGATTCTGTATTTGTTGAGCGCTGCGAAGGTTTCGCGCGGGTCGTCGAGTAGTTGGCTGCTTTGTAGGTCTTGATGACGATGTCGTCCACATAGACTTGCAAATTTCTTCCGATTTGCTCCTTTAGGCAGACCTGCATCATTCGCTGGTATGTGCCGCCTGCGTTTTTGAGCCCGAAGGGCATGGTCTTGTAGCAGAATACGCCATAGGGGGTGATGAACGATGTGTGCTCTTCGTCTTCTTCCTTCACCCTGATCTGGTTGTATCCTGAGTAAGCGTCAAGAAAGGAAAGTAGATCGCACCCTGCTGTCGAGTCGATTATCTGATCGATTCTAGGCAGAGGGAAGTGGCCCTTCGGGCAATGCTTGTTGACTGGTCCGTAGTCGACACACATACACTGCACGGTCGTGTCTTTCTTGGGCACCAGAACTGGGTTGGCTATCCAGGTGGCTTTCTTCGTTTCTCGAATGAACTGGGCGTTGAGTAACCGGTTGACTTCCTCTCCGATTGCTCTGCGCTTGGGCTCCGAGAATCGTCTCAGAGCTTGCTTCACCGGCTTCGTGTTTTGTTTGATGCGTAGGGCGTGCTCCGCGAGTTCGCGTGGTACTCCAGGCATGTCGGCTGGGCACCAGGCGAATATTTCCCACTAATCTTGAAGGAAAGCGACGAGGGTCGTCGCCTGCTCCTCTGGTAGGTGGGCGTACACGTGGACTCTTTTGTCCGGGTCCGTCGAGTGCACTTGGTGAGTGACTGTGTCGCTGTCGATGCTGAAGTCGCGTCCGTACTCCTTAGATTCGCTTCGGCTCACCAATGGGAAGGTACTCTTGTCCGCCACCATGGCTATTTCTCTGAGTTCTTGCTCAGCTCCGAATGTGTCGGAGATTTTGTGAAAGTCACGGTCACATTGATCTGATTTGATGAAGCTTCCGTTGATCGTGAGGACTCCTGCTAATCCTGGCATCTTGAGCTTGAGGTAGGCGTAGTGTGGGACCGCCATGAACTGCACGAATGCTGGCCGTTCCAATATGGCGTGGTACTGCGGTTGCCAGTCGAGTACCTCGAACACGAGGACGTGCTTTGCGAAGTTGCGTCGGTTGCCGAAGACAACTTCGAGTTCGATGACTCCGAGGGATGTGGCTGCTTCTCCTGGGACTACCCCGTGTAACTCGGTGCTCGATTTTATCCATACTGATCGTGGGATCAGCATCTTTTGCAGGGTGCTGGCGAAGATGATATTCATGCTGCTGCCTCCGTCCATGAAGACCCTATCCATGTTGTATCCTCTGATTTGTGCATCGAGAACCAGGGGCGCGTGCCCCAGTCTTGGGACTGCGGGTGGATGGTCGTCCTGTGAGAACGTGATGCTGGTCTCCGTATCATGTAGCTGGTATAATTTGACTATGTTTGTGCTCTCAGCTGCTCTAGTTTGCAGGGTGTAGGCATCGCGTTGTGCTTGCGGCACCCTTCCCTCTTGGATCATGAGCACCTGTCCTTGCGGCGGGCTGTGACGTCCTTCCGGGCTTGAGGGCGGCGATTGTTCGGATCGCCGGTTGCGCCTGTCTTCTTTCTGCTTCTCCTTCTTGAGGTTGTCGGCTAGCTCATTGAACAGGCGGCAGTCTCTCAAGGTGTGGCCTGACCTGACACGTGTTTGCTAGATGTGGATCGTGCAGGGTCCTGCTAGCTGCTCTCTAGTCATGAGTTTGCTAGATCCGGCGTGCCTCTTCCTTCTTGAGATTATAAAGATTTGCTCGTGATCCTCCGGGTGCTCGTGGAAGCGAGGGTCGGTTTCGATTCCTCGACTCATGTCTTGGTTCTTGATGAGGTTAGCGAATTCATCTGGCCTTCGATCTGGGTCATAGTACTCGCCCACCGGTGTCTCGGAGTCGCTGTCCTGGCTGGCGGCAGGTGTTCGTGCGATGGCGTTTCGTCGAGCGGTCGTCGGTTGCGCGGCTGCGTTACGTGGCTCGTTCATTGGAGCCTCGCCGTAGATCTCCCATGCGCGCCTTTTGGGTCGTCGATTCCTTCTTCCTTGGCGATGGTTCTGCTGATCGCTGGTTTCGATCTCGTATTCATCGTCTTGATGTGTGGCGGGTGCCCGGGCGGTGGTGGGTTGTCGAAAGATTTGCGAGTCCTCCGCTGCGCGTCGCGGTTCGTCGAGTGGAATTCCTTCGTAGAGGCCCGTCGCCGTTCTTCTGGGTCGTCGATTCCTTCGGTGCTGACGCTGCACTTGGCCGTTACCGTAGTATCGGTCCTGGCACAGCTGTAGCCCGAGCGGTCTTGATGGGGCGGCGGAGATGTTCGCCGTGATCTTGAATCCTTCGAGTGGGCTAGATCTGGTTCTTGCCCTTGAGTTGTAGCTTGCTGAAGACGGGACCGTCGAGATCGTGATCCCAACCTGTGTAGTTCCCACATACGGCGCCAATTGACGGGGATCAACCCCGGAAAATCCCATGGTCAGGGACCCTGGGTTAGTCATGAGAGGCACGGGTTGGACGATAGCTCGTCGGCAAACAGGAAGGCACGCTCCTGCTCGATATTATTGATGGGGGAGATGCGATTACAGTGGATGCCAAGGCTGGAGCGCTCAAGGCTAGGGTTACAGATGATATTGGTTGCCCTTTGGCGTCGTCTCTCCTAGCCCTTATATATTGGGCTAGGTCTCGGGGAGTTCATCTACGTTTACAGGTAAGCTTTCCTAACCCTAGCTTGCTCCGTACGACAGGTTTTCGCACCTTCCTTGTGAGTCGCAGACTCTTACGTCGGTGCCAATTAGCGGGCCGAGGTTGTATCTTAATGGGGCTTCGGTCTTCAGGGACACCAGGTAGGCTTATCCGTAGGAGTCGTGGGGTCACCCCCTCGTCAGGGGCATCCCCAAGCTTGAGCGCTTGACAATCCTGAATCTTCTTTCATCATCTCCTTTTGCATACTTGAAAACTCCCTTCATACGAAACTCATCATAAGCTGATTAGAGTGGTTAGTACCCATGATAAAATAATTTTTCTCCACTGGAAATAAAGATATTCTTGAAGAGCTAATGTTTATCAAGATTTCCAAAAAGTTTTTTTGCAAAGGAAAAGCAAGCTTAAGGTTTACAAAATGAAGGAAAAGAAAAACGTGGCAGAATCTGTCAAAAACAGACCAGCAGGTAGTAAATAATTTTTTCGGGGTACTTCTGCAACTCAAATCCAAAAACTCAGAACAGACACACGAAAACCAATTGCATGGATCATAATGTCAAAAAAGTTCAGATCAAAAAGATCATCTGGTGATTTAATGCCAATTTTTTCGTCAAGGGGCAGATCTGTTTCTGGACAACATGTCACAACTTTTGAACTTTCTTGCAATCGGAGGCTAAAACTTGGCACAAAGATTGAAAATAAAGATACAATGATGTTGTTACAGTAGTAAAAAACATTAAGACCACTAAAATTGAAAGTAAAAACATCTTGGGATAACTCCCAACAAGCGCTTTCTTTTATGCCTTTTAGCTAGGCATGGTACAAAGAAGAGGAATCAAAATTCATCATAGTTATCGGAGTTGTAAAGACCTTCAAATGGTTCCTCAACTAGTTCATCCTTATTCCGTTTAGGAAAGTGATACGTACCTTTCGCCTTTCCACGTAAGCGTATGTGTCCCTTACCTATATCAATGAATCCTTTTAAAGCTCGGAGGAAGTCCCTTCCAAGCATTATGTTTCCTTGGTTTGGCTCCATGATGAAGAAATCAACCATTGCACCCCTTTTAAGGAATGAAACTTAGACATCTTTTACTTTCCCCTAGATCTCAGAAATATCTCCATTAGCATGTTCATGATAAGATGACAAATTGTCCATGTTTAGTTTTAAAGAATCATAAACAACTTTTGGCATTGTAGAAACCATGGACCCAATATCACAAAAATCCAGGAAGTCTTGGTTAGAGATGCTAATCCTAACAAAAGGCTCCCAGTCATTATCTACCTCTATAATATATTTCTTATTGGGCTCGGGTTTCTCCACTTTTCTCAAGTCTAGAGCATCCATTCTTTTTTCAATAGTAGCAAGTCTATCTATAACATTATCAAAACTATGATCCTAAACAAAGTAACTAGATAGACCATGTATAATATCAAGAGCTCTAGCTTCATCACACTCTAAGAAATCTCCTTCAGCTATAATATCAAGAGAGTGTTTACACCATCTAAAAATACCATGGTAAAAGTTTCTAAGCACAATTTCTATAGGTATCCAAGGCATAATTCTCCTATGTGCATCAGAAATTATGTCCCATGCCTTATTTATATTTTCTCCATCCCTTTGATGGAAATCTAGAACTTCCGATTCCCTCAAGGCACCTAGTCCTAACATGCTTGACTAGACAGAAAGGACAATTAAAAGCAAGGTAACTATTTTTTTGTGATTTTTGATAAAGAACACTAAGATAAAAAACGATAAGGTAAACTAACAAGACTAAAAAGCAAATATAAAAGATAGTGTGCAACTCCCCTATCTTGAAGAGTGGAGTCCCCAGCAACGGCGCCAGAAATTAGCTTTATGGCACTTAAGTAGTGCTTCTTATTGGTTACCCCAAGTGGAAGGTAGAGATGTAGATAGCGGCTAATTTCCCTTACATGAGGACAGTAAGGTTTATCGAATCCAAGAGGACTCCAAGGATTGACAAGTAGGTGCCAATGGCGCCATAGATTACTTGATAACGCGAGAGTTGACATGGACCTGCACACAGAAACAAATAACTTTGCTCCCAACGAGTACAGAGGGGTTGTCAATCCCTCCGGCCTTGTCATTTACAAAGGATCAAACGCAAGAGATAATGATAGTGGTAACGATAATAAATGCAAAGTAAAGTAAAAACGGTAAATAGAGTGGAGTTGTAAACAATGGTGGAAATATGGACCGGGGTCCCATGATGTTCACTAGTGATGTCTCTCTCCCAAAAGATAGTAAAACAATTATGATGGGTGAACAAATTACAACTGAGCAATTGACAGAAATATAAACGCACCGCAATGATAATTATGCTACTGGAAAGTAAGAGGCTCAAAACTATGGGTAGTACGCCAAGACAAGTAGACTGAAATCCATCTGCATCTACTCACTAATCATCCACCTTGAGATATCTATCCAGAACATCTCGCTGGTATTAAGTTGCGATCCCCACCCAAAGTGTAAACTCAAAGAAACAGACAATTGCATTAACGATCTATGCGTAAGGTAAACAATCCTTGCAACTGCGGTTACAAGCACCGTTGTAATATCACGGGAACGAGTAAACAGCACATCCCCTAGTCTCATGTTTCTTTCACTCAAGCTAGACATCGGGGGGTTGAACCCACAATCATGCATAACGCTCCCTCTTGGAGTCACTATCTACTACTTGGCCAAATCAATAAAAAGTAACGGAGAACATGCAATAATTACTCAAGAACAAAATATAAAAGGTAAACCAAATACATAACTCAATACGATCTAAACATAATCTCATAATCCATTGGATCCCAACAAACACAGCATAGCAACAGCAGGAAAATTACATAGGTGCCTTGATCATGTAGGGAGGCTCACAAGGACTAAACATTGAAGAACAAGATTGGAGAGAAGACATCACATAGCTACTGATCATGGACCCATGGTCTAAGGGAGACTACTCATGCACATCCGGGAAGCGTCCATGGTGGTGGAGAAGCTCCTAGAGGTCAATCCTCCCTCCGACAGGGTACCAGGAAGAGGTCTTCTGGTGCTCCCGATCTTGGAAGTGTGGCGGCGGCGGAATGGAGAGATATTTCGTGATGCGGGGTTCTCCTCGAGGGTTTCTGCGACAAGGGGTAAAAATAGGCCGAAGGGGGCACCACAGGTGGGGCCAACCTCCCAGGCGCCCTGGTATCGCGGCCAGGGGTGGTGTCGCGCCACCTGGACGCCTGGGAGGGGGTGGCCCCCCTCCGGCTCTTCTTCGGTGGCTCCGGAAGCTTCCTTGATGCTGATTTTTATTCTGATTTTTTCAGAATTTTCTGGCATTTTATATTGGGGAAAAATCACTTCAACTAAAGACATCAGCAGACAGGAAATGGCAGTGGGAGCACTGAGTTAGTAGGTTAGTTCAAATATGTATAAAATGATATAAAAGTGTAGAAAAAACATGTAGCAATGTCAAATAAAAGTGCATGAAACAATCAGAAATTATAGATACGTTTGGGACGTATCAGTAATGTAAGCAATCCTTGCAACCGCAGTTACAAACACTGTTGTTTTCTCCCTGGTGGAAATAACACATCCCCTAGTCTCATGTTTATGTCACTCAAGGTAGACATCGGGGGGGGGGGGGGCATGAACCCACAATAAAGCATAACGCTCCCTCTTGGAGTTACAATCTACTACTTGGCCAAAGCAACAAACATAACGGGGAACATGCAAGAATACTCAAGAAGTAAAATATAAAAGGTAAACCAAATATATTACTCATCACAAACTGAACATAATCTCATAATCCATCGGATCCCAACAAACACAGCATAGCAACACAGAAACTAATACAAAAGTGCCTTGATCATGTAGGGCAGCTCACAAGGTCTAAGAATTAAGGAACAAGATTCGAGAAAATACATAATCTAGCTACTGATCATGGTGTTCGGGTTCGGGGCAGAAAACACAAATTTTTCATAACCTACGAGACACATACCCAAGAGCTATGCTATGGCGATGCAAGTAACGGAAAGAAATAGATCACATACCAGTATGTAGTCCGTTAAGCGGGAAACGTTCCCGCATGAACGTGGTTGGTGTAGTCGTACCGGCAATCCCCGATGCCGCGCAGATCCATGATGACTCTTGTAGCCACCCGATCCTTGTAGACCGATGACGGGATTACGTCCCCGTCGGAACGTTGCTGATGAAGACCTCGCGATACGACCACGACGATGAAGTAGCACCACAAGTGTAGTGCCTCGCGGGATTATACACATACAGTATACCCGACGTCCCTCCGGGCTCCGAACCAGTAGAGCAGCGGAAAGAAGATGGATTCGGATCCCGATTCCAGCAGCACGACGGCGTGCGTATAGTGGAGAAATCCCAGTCCAAGTGTAGACTCCAAACAAGGGGAGTCCACTCGAGGAAGGAGAAAGGAGGGAGAGAGAGATTAGAGAAACTTGTATCAAATCAATTTGTATGAAGAAAAAGGGCACCCTACCCCTCCTTATATAGGCCAAGGAGGGGTGCCACCCTCCCCTCCACTTCCGGGGTGGGACTAATCCCAAGGGGAGGGCAAATGGCGCAGCCCTAGGGGGTGGGCCCCCTTCATGGCGCCATGGCCCATGGGGGAGGACTCCCTCTCCCCCTAATGGGCCCTATGAGGCCCATGTGCCTTTTCTTCCATTTTTAATTATATTTAAATACATTCTAATATTTAATTCAGATAATTAAATAATAAAACATATATTAAACATTATTAAATATATTTTGAACCTTTCAAAATACCCGGAACAACTTCCGGCCTTCATCGGAACAATTCCGGTGTTCTCTCCAATTTCTCTGGTGATCCCGAATCAATCCTTACTGCGTCGAGTACCCTTAATTTTAACACCCTACGGTCCGGGAAACAGCAGACATGATCGAGACAATTCTCATTGATCAATGACTAATCAATTGGACCTGGTTACAATCCTTGATAGCCCATGCGCTACCATCGAATGAACTTCAATCCCTGTTGGATCCGTTAACCGTGTGCCTGTTCCCTTTGTCCTATGGTACTTTGCTTGTCCGAGGTTTGATCATCGGTATCCAATATACCTAGTTCGTCCTCGTTCTCAACAAACAAGTTTACTCGTTCCCTTGATATTACAACTCCGTGACCTAGTCACACGTTTGCAAACTTTATGATGCAATATCACCGAGTGGGCCCAGAGTACCTATCCGTCACACGGATGGACAAATCCCGCTTTGATCTATTTGCATACTCATCAACCATCTATTTCGGAATACCCAAAGTGCACCGTTATGGCCAGCATATTTCAGTCAGGCGGTGGGATACAAATCAAAGTCTCCTCATAGATGACAATTACGTACGATCATTACGGTCAAAGGATCTGGTCACTACGTTATAGTTATCGCAATGTCGAACTATGTGACTTGATCACATCGCAACACTTCTGGTGGGTGTATGTCCATCATATCATTATCCAATGATACGACTCCATTGTCAACAGACGCCATTGTCTCATGATCAGGAAACCTTGATCATCAATCGCCCAATGGACTAGTATACTAGGGTTGACTAGGGACCTGGTTGTTTGTATACCACACATGTATTAATGTTTCCGCTTAATATAGTTATAGCATAGTATCAAACGTATTATGAACTAATGGAATATGCTCGATAAAACATATTTTATTTGCCTCTAGGGCACATTCCCAACAGTCTCCCACTTGCACTAGAGTACAAATAATCTAGTTGCATTTTCTCTGGATCATAACTCCTTATTGATCATGCTTGCCCGTGGAAGAGGTTGTATCAACGGTCTGGGTACCATTCAGAACCGTATGTCCTTTTGCAAATCATAATTTCACCTAATTTGACATTCCTTCATTATCCACTATAATGATGAGGTATATATATTTGGCGGTGAAGTGAGACTTCTTAATAAAACAATAGTGAATAACATTGCTTGAAACACAAAGAAATGATGGTAGCCTAAAACACGAGGAGAAATGAAATAATATTGAGTTACATATAGGATGGCTCACGTCCTGTGAAATAAATCGGTTATTTCAAATTCTCGACAAACTGGAGAGTTATTGAGAATAATGTAATGGGCATAAGGCATTATTTGGTTATGACCAAAGTTCAATGGTGATTGACTACGGAAACATAGGAATGCTTTAATCAATAAAATATTTCATTTACACTACGATGGACTATAGCCTGAAATTTCATCTCAGTCAAATTTGGGATTTGAAAGAGAATTGCAATGGGCATGACGAAGGTTACTTCGTTAAAAGTATGGACTATAGTACCTCAAGACAGGAACCCTCAATCTTGATTTGATCAAGTGATTTTGTGATGACCAAAATATTGAGTGGACCTTCAGTTTCATGAAACTGAGTGGGAGCTTTGAAGACTTCCTGGAAACTTGGAACGCAGAGGGAATTTTCTGAATGGGAGCTTTGGAAGCTTTGTCATTATGTGAGACATAGTGAACAATAAAATGACTTGATGAAAGCTGAACCACAAATATATGAGTATATGATGGATATATTTGAGTGGGAGCATGATCATGGTCTCAAACATATATGCATTGATATGTGTGAAGAATGATCTCATATGCATATATATGGATATGCATTGATTGTGTATATAGAGAGTCTTCTTTTATACATATGTGCATTATGATATATATAGAGCATAAGGCAAATAAAATACAAGATTGCAAGAATCTTCTTTTATGTGAAATACCAACACATTACACGTTGAAATCTATATGAGTAAATTAAGGTACGTATAATGAAACGAAGTGAAGGTTGGAATAATCTTCTAAGACAAGAAACAGGTTCTTGTGGCTAGAAATTATATAATGGATGAAATCCAAATATCACAAGCAATATCTTGATGGAAGAATAGAGATGCACCATGTACTGGACATGTGATCTTATATGTTCTTGACATATGCTTCTACCATATAACATGCATTGTGAATCCAACAACAGAATGACTCAAAAAAAATTCTTGGAAGAAGAACAGATTCCAATGTGCTTTAGGACTAAGACACAGAATCTGAATAAAGTCCATGCATTCAGTATATGAGGAATACTGAGGACTATTCTCTAAAATATAGAAAGGATAATAGACTTGAATGTAATGCAAGATTACAATTGCAAGCCATATTATGGGCCTATATGGAATTAGAGACATCGCCAAAGACATGAAAGAAATGTGAGCAAAATTCACGGTACTACAAACATAATACTACTTAAGAAAGTAGACGTATGGATAAAAGTTTAGCGTTAGAAGTATTGGACTTCTGGTTGAGTGTATTTCCCAGTATATATGACTATGGATGAGTCTTCTAAAGACTGAACCAAGAGATCATTGGAGGATACTGTGCAATAATAGTCTCACTCTCCCGCGAAACTTATATCCAACCATTATATGATAATGAGTGGTATGTCAAAAGAGTTTTTGACCTATACCAGTTGCAAAGGAAACATACGAATCTGAATTGGTGCAGTTCGTTGACGAACCCTCTTCCATGAGCATGCATGATCAATGAACACTTATGCGATAAGATGATTATGATCGAAAAAAAATGCGGCTAGATTATTAGCACTCTAGTGCATTGTATGCAACTTTTGTTGGATATATGCTCTAGAGGCAAATAATATATGATTATTCCAATATATCTAAGCAAGTTGATAACCAATTTCATACCGTGCTAGAACTGTGTCAGTGAAACAATGATGCGGGTGTGGTATAGAAACCCCCAGAGTTCCTAGTTAGCCTCTACATCGGTAACTAGTTCATGGTCAACATGATGGTCGTGGTTTCGCGATCATGGACAATTAAGTCTCTTGACTATGAGGTCACCTCACTGTTTAAGTGACGTGATGAACATTACCCAAAGTAAGCATTACAGCATGATCAAATCTTATGAAGGTTCAGTGTTGTAATTACGGAACGTGGTAGACCGTTCCTTTGACCGTGAGTACGTGCATAATTACTATCTTCCCGGATGCTTTGACTTACATCCCACCACCGGACTGAAATATGCGGGTCATAACGGTTGTATCTTAGGTAATCCGTGGAGATATGTTGAGGAGTATTGTTACAAGAGCGGGATTTTTCAATCCATATAATGGATAGATACTCTGGGCCCACTCGGTGAGATTCCATCCATAAAGCTGCAGCGTGTGACTAGGTCACGGGGATGAATATCACGGGAATGAGTGAATGAGGATTAGTTCGGAACGAGGTTGAACCAGACATAGGATGTCATTGATCGAATCTCGGAACAATCCAGTATCGGTGACAAAGGGAATGCTATACGGCGTAAGGTCCAATCGGTGTTTGATATCCGGAATGCACAGGGGTCATTATGGGCATCCTGGTCCCGCTGATGATCATTGACCGTAGCCTCATCTCGGTCATGACTGGAGTGTTCACGGACCGTAGGGTAACACACTTAAGGGCTCGATGAAATCCGAGACCTTTTCGGAACCATCGGAGTAACCAGAGAATAAAGGAAACAATATCGGAGAAGTACCGTGTTGAACCGAAACAAGTTCGGAGTGAACCGGAAGGTGTTCCGGAGCACCAGGAGATGGAATATTATGTTTTAGTTATTAATTAATTGAATCAATAATTAAAATCATTTTATTTCTAATTAATATGTGCAATGGGCCTTAGTGGAGAAAAAGGCCCATTAGGGGAAATAAAAGGGAAAAAGAAAAAGAAAAGAGGGGGGAGGCGCCATGGGCCCTAGGGCCCATGAGGGGTGCGCCCCCTCCACCCCCCCCCCTCCTTGCCCGGCCACCTCCCCTTAGCAAAGGGACTTTAGTCCCACATTGCTAAGGGAGAGGGGTTGACTCCCTCCCCTCTGCCTATATATAGATAGGCAGGGTGCACATATTTAATAGACAGAAATTCGTGAGAAATTAAATATTACTTCGAATTGAGATCGGTTTTCTCCGGTCTTCTCCCCTCCCTTGTATCTTTCACGGTGGGCTCCCTAGTGTGAGCCTGTAGTGGAATTGAGGCTTCTCTGCTAGAATCGGAGGCCGTCGTGCTGTCGAAGCTCCGTCCGGAGGTCTGCTTCCGCCACCTTCGCTGGATCGGAGAACGGAGGTCGTCATCGAGTCTCGTATGTGTGCGAGTACTACGAGGTGCTGCACGTGTGGCACTACACCCATACGGGTGCTCAACACAGCCAGGGGGCTGTGAAACTTGATCGGCTACATCAACCACGTTTGCGGGAACGTTTCCCGCGCAACGGACTACACCCCAAGGTATGTTATTTCCGTACTACTTTCCGTTACGGTAATACGGCTAGCTAGATCTTGGGTTATGGGAACGCTAGTTAGAAAATTTTGTGTTTTCTGCTGCGAACCCCAACAGTGGTATCAGAGCTAGGTCTATGCTTAGTATTACTGTACGGATAGAACACATCGGGGATGTGGGCGTTGATTGTATGATTGTTACCCTCCCACGTGTACTTGTTCACATCTGCGGCATTGTTTGATGAAACGGCCCCCGACCGACTTTAGGCGTACACTTACGCGAGACTGGTTCCACGCTTGACATACGGCTTGTACCGTATAAAGTGGCTGGGGGTGTCTGTCTCTCTACTTTAGCGGATGTGGCATTTGCAACGGAGGGCCCCGTGCGGGGTGTAATAGAGACAATCGTATGGTTAACGTTGTGGTTGACTCGTAGGTTAAAACCTGTTTAACTATGAAAGCCGTAGCAGCCACGTAAAACTTGCAATATACAACTAGACCATCTAAACCTTGTATTGCTAAGTGGGGGCTATCGTTTGTTTTGTTTGTGATGTAGTGATAGCTTTGCTATGTGTTACTAGTAAGTAGTAATCGTCATCATAAAACAAACTAAAATGGAGACACTGTAGACTTAGTGTTGCCATAGCTCAGACATCTTAAAACTTGCTAGTATAGGATGCACGACGGTAGCATGTGATAAGATGGTCCCTTAACAAAGCCAAACACAAGTATTCTACCGAAGTGTGCACCGCCTGGAAGGTTCTCCCATATGGCTTGATGCTCCGTACATACCGGAGTTGTCCTACATATTAAATGGAGTTCGCATGAGGTTGGGTTCGGCAAGCCTGGCATATGCAGATATGGCCTTGCTGAGCAGCATATAACATGGAGGTTAATTTGGCGAGCCTAGCATATGCAGATATGGCCTCGGAATACTAGAGATCGAAAGATCGAGCATGAGTCACAGTACATATAAGATAATGTGATCGCACAAGTTGTTGTCTACCTTTGAAACTGACCCGTCGGCCGTGTGATATTCGAGGTCGGGCAGTGAATCTGGATCATGTAATCACTAAAACTTCCTAGGGATGAATTGTTTTAGTGCGAGCTCATTTATAATATGATTATATGAACTCATTGTTGTGAACTAGTCTTAATCGTGTTCCTTGCAATTATGTTTGTAGAAAATGAATACACTAGAGCAACGTGAACTATCTTTCTTCATGGAAGGTGAAAGACTTAAAGAAAATGGGTCAAACTTTGCTGACTGGTACTTACGCCTTAGGACGTCGCTCAAGAGAGCAAACATCTTGTTTACAATAGAAGTGCATGTGGAAGAACATCCGGACGATCATGTTGGCGATCAAGGGATACTTGATCACTATGCTCGCCGACAGAAATGCTCCGTAGTCAGGAATGTCATGATCTTCAGCATGTCAGAGGTTTTGGGCATACAGTTTCAGGACACTGGCTTATATGACATGATGGACACGCTAAAGAAAATGTTCGTACGTGAGTTCAGAATTGCCAGATTTGAGTTAGAAAGCAAGTTTCTATCTACAAAGATGGAAGAACGCACAAGCCTTGGTGATCACTTGGACAGGATGCATGAGATGTACCTGACCCTGGTGGAGGGATATGAATATTGGACAATGAACGAAAGCACCACAGAAGAGTTTGCAATAAACACGTTATTGCACTCACTCCCTCCGACTTATGGTGATTATGTTCATAGCTATGTTGGAAGAGGAGCTAATATGAGTCTCCAGAACTTCATGACTGATCTCTTGGCCGCGGACATTGCTCCTATCGAGGATGCAGAAGTTGTGGATGGAGAAGGTATATACTTGATATACTTTATAAATGTTTATTCCCTTATACAACATTTGCAGTAAATGAGTATTTGATACTTATTCTGTTTTATGAAAACAGGACCTGCCGTTGCATGGACGGGAAGAGGTGAAATCGAGGATTGATGGATATCAAGTCAGTTGATGGCCAGCATGGATTCCGCCGAGACATCTATCATAGGAGATACTTAGAGTATTAGATAAATCTTATGTAATCATTATAGTATGAACACTTAGTTGTGTGTCTTGCATCTCGCGAGTCAAAGTTATTCATGTAATGAGACAAGTCAGTTGTTCCATCTTTATGAATAAAAGTGTGCTTATACTTTGATTACGTCTTGATTTATGATATGATAGAAAGCATTTATAATACTGCTATTATTGTCAAGAAATATTCAATGTTTAATGATAAAGTTGTCTTGATTATAACAAGTCAAAGATTTGATTGCATGAGGTGACTTCATAACTGATGAATTCATTAAATGTATGATCTATTAACTTGTGAGTTCATTATCGAATGAAAATCATAACTTGATTGTATGAGATGGATTAGATACACGATCTATGAACCTCTGCAATAAATATAACCATGACAAGGTTCTAGCAAGTAGAACTTGTGCCAATCATTATACATAAATGATGTACTAAATGGGCACGTGAGTTATCATTAAAGACTTCATATGATTAATTGAAAGTTGTATTCAATTGAGATCATAAAACTGAGATTCAGGAATCACAGTGAGAAGTGAGAATACAAGGATACATATCACTACGCTACGATCCGAAGTGATAAGTATTGATATTGACATAATGGGAGACTTGTGGAAGTTGTACCACAAACTACGATGGAAGTTGAAAGTGCTAGACTACTTAAACCATTCGTAGTCATACTAAACCGTAGTATGGTCTAAACTTTCTTTCCCCTAGCACTATAGTTATTGTCGAATAAGGTTGTTTAATTCATTAAGTTAAAACACCCACTTCATGAATAGGAAACCATCCTGGATCTAACGAGACATGATAGCTCCATAACTGATGGTGTTATAAGGTTTCTTAAAAGAAAGAATTTATTTGTAATAAAACTACAAGCAATTGAAATTACATACTCTCCCCGAATAGAAAAATGTGTGTTGCTTGATTGGTAATGCGAGAAGAAGTCTCCCGACACGGATCCAATGGGAAATAATGGAAACTTTAACCGGGGTATTGGACCTTGCCTTCAGAATATCAGAGTATTGCAACGGAAGCGTGTTCCGCTGTAATGACGCTATATAAGGAAGGATATGCCAAAGATGATTGATCTTGGTATATGAGTTGAAGCCATTGTTGAATTTAGAAGGTTGTCATGAATACGTTTTGTACAGAACAATAATCATGAGTCTTCTTAATAAAACAATAGTAAAATAACATTGCTTGAAGACACAAAGAATGATGGTAGCCTAAAACACGAGGAGAAATGAAATAATATTGAGTTACATATAGGATGGCTCACGTCCTGTGAAATAAATAGTTTATTTCAAATTCTCGACAAACTGGAGAGTTATTGAGAATAATGTAATGGGCATAAGGCATTATTTGGTTTTCACCAAAGTTCAATGGTGATTGACTACGGAAACGTAGGAATGCTTTAATCAATAAAACTACTTCATTTATACTACGATGGACCATAGCCTGAAATTGCATCTCAGTCAAGTTTGGGATTTGAAAGAGAATTGCAATGGGCATGACGAAGGTTACTTCGTTAAAAGGATGGACTATAGTACCTCAAGACAGGAACCCTCAACCTTGATTTGATCAAGTGATTTTTGTGATGACCAAAATATTGAGTGGGCCTGCAGTTTCATGAAACTGAGTGGGAGCTTTGAAGACTTCCCGGAAACTTGGAATGCAGAGGGCATTTTCTGAGTGGGAGCTTTGGAAGCATTGTCATTATGTGAGACATAGTGAACAATAAAATGACTTGATGAGAGCTGAACCACAAATATATGAGTATATGATGGATATATTTGAGTGGGAGCATGATCATTGTCTCAAACATATATTCATTGATATGTGTGAAGAATGATCTCATATGTATATACATGGATATGCATTGATTGTGTATATAGAGAGTCGTCTTATATACATATGTGCATTATGATATATATAAAGCATAAGGCAAATAAAATACAAGATTGCAAGAATCTTATTTTATGTGAAATACCAACACATTACACGTTGAAATCTATATGAGTAGATTAAGATACGGATAATGAAACGAAGTGAAGGTTGGAATAATCTTCTAAGACAAGAAACAGGTTCTTGTGGCTAGAAATTATATAATGGATGAAATCCAAATATCACAAGCAATGTCTTGATGGAAGAATAGAGATGCACCATGTACTGGACATGTGATCTTATATGTTCTTGACATATGATTTTACCATATAACATGCATTGTGAATCCAACAACAGAATGACTCAAAAAAATTTCTTGGAAGAAGAACAGATTCCGATGTGCTTTAGGAGTAAAACACAGAATCTGAATAAAGTCTATGCATTCAGTATATGAGGAATACTGAGGACTATTCTCTAAAATATAGAAAGGATAATAGACTTGAATGTAATGTAAGATTACAATTGCAAGCCATATTATGGGCCTATATGGAATTAGAGACATCACCAAAGACATGAAAGAAATGTGAGCAAAATTCACGGTACTACAAACATAATACTACTTAAGAAAGTAGACGTATGGATAAAAGTTTAGCGTTAGAAGTATTGGACTTCTGGTTGAGTGTATTCGCCAGTATATATGACTATGGATGAGTCTTCTAAAGACTGAACCAAGAGATCATTGGAGGATACTGTGAAATAATAGTCTCACTCTCCCGCGAAACTTATTTCCAACCATTATATGATAATGAGTGGTATGTCAAAAGAGTTTTTGACCTATACCAGTTCCAAAGGAAACATACGAATCTGAATTGGTGCAGTTCGTTGACGAACCCTCTTCCATGAGCATGCATGATCAATGAACACTTATGTGATAAGATGATTATGATCGGAAAAATAATGCGGCTAGATTATTAGCACTCTAGTGCATTGTATGCAAATTTTGTTGGATATATGCTCTAGAGGCAAATAATATATGATTATTCCAATATATCTAAGAAAGTTCATAACCAGTTTCATACCGTGCTAGAACTGCGTCAGTGAAACAATGATGCAGGTGTGGTATAGAAACCCCCAGAGTTCCTAGTTAGCCTCTACATCGATAACTAGTTCACGGTCAACATGATGGTCGTGGTTTCGCGATCATGGACAATTAAGTCTCTTGACTATGAGGTCACCTCACTGTTTAAGTGACATGATGAACATTGCCCAAAGTAAGCATTACAGCATGATCAAATCTTATGAAGGTTCAGTGTTGTAATTACAGAACGTGGTAGACCGTTCCTTTGACTGTGAGTACGAGCATAATTACTATCTTCCCGGATGCTTTGACTTACATCCCACCACCTGACTGAAATATGCGGGTCATAACGGTTGTAACTTAGGTATTCCGTGGAGATATGTTGAGGAGTATTGTTACAAGAGAGGGATTTGTCAATCCATATAATGGATAGATACTCTGGGCCCACTCGGTGATATTCCATCCATAAAGCTGTAGCGTGTGACTAGGTCACGGGGATGAATATCACGGGAACGAGTGAATGAGGATTAGTTCGGAACGAGGTTGAACCAAACATAGGATGTCATTGATCGAATCTCGGAACAATCCAGTATCGCTGACAAAGGGAATGCTATACGGCGTAAGGTCCAATCGGTGTTTGATATCCGGAATGCACAGGGGTCATTATGGGCATCCAAGTCCCGCTGATGATCATTGACCGTAGCCTCATCTCGGTCATGACTGGAGTGTTCTCGGACCGTAGGGTAACACACTTAAGGGCTCGATGAAATCGGAGACCTTTTTGGAACCATCGGAGTAACCAGAGAATAAAGGAAACAATATCGGAGAAGTACCGTGTTGAACCGAAACAAGTTCGGAGTGAACCGGAAGGTGTTCCGGAGCACCGGGAGATGGAATATTATGTTTTAGTTATTAATTAATTGAATTAATAATTAAAATCATTTTATTTCTAATTAATATGTGCAATGGGCCTTAGTGGAGAAAAAGGCCCATTAGGGGAAATAAAAGGGAAAAAGAAAAAGAAAAGAGGGGGGAGGCGCCATGGGCCC
The DNA here is from genome assembly GCA_950022295.1 of Bromus sterilis. Lineage (NCBI taxonomy): Eukaryota > Viridiplantae > Streptophyta > Magnoliopsida > Poales > Poaceae > Bromus > Bromus sterilis. The sequence goes on from OX465596.1 coordinate 398,177,990, forward strand.
TAGGGCCCATGAGGGGTGCGCCCCCTCCCCCCCTTGTCCGGCCACCTCCCCTTAGCAAAGGGACTTTAGTCCCACATTGCTAAGGGATAGGGGTTGACTCCCTCCCCTCTGCCTATATATAGATGGGCAGGGTGCACATATTTAATAGACAGAAATTCGTGAGAAATTAAATATTACTCCGAATTGAGATCGGTTTTCTCCGGTCTTCTCCCCTCCCTTGTCTCTTTCACGGTGGGCTCCCTAGTGTGAGCCTGTAGTGGAATTGAGGCTTCTCTGCTAGAATCGGAGGCCGTCGTGCTGCCGAAGCTCCGTCCGGAGGTCTGCTTCCGCCACCTTCGCTGGATCGGAGAACGGAGGTCGTCATCGAGTCTCGTACGTGTGCGAGTACTACGAGGTGCTGCACGTGTGGCACTACAACCATCCGGGTGCTCAACACAGCCAGGGGGCTGTGAAACTTGATCGGCTACATCAACCACGTTTGCGGGAATGTTTCCCGCGCAACGGACTACACCCCGAGGTATGTTATTTTCGCACTACTTTCCGTTACGGTAATACGGCTAGCTAGATCTTGGGTTATGGGAACGCTAGTTAGAAAAATTTGTGTTTTCTGCTGCGAACCCCAACAACTTTGATGTCTAACCATGTTTCTTTCAACTTAGGCATTCATTAGTATGATATCTCAATTTTCTAGGTTAGTGTCAAAACTTGAACCAGCATAACATTTATGGTCAAGTCCACTATCCTTCACAAATTTGAGATGTATCCTCAGTTCTCTTCAGACACTGAAGGATAAACTTAACTCTTTGTTCAATGATTTACTCATAAATCATATCACAACATGTTCTTACTACTAAGAACTTGGGTCACATTACGTCGAGTACATAACTCTGGTTTTATATGAAATAACCTATGACAAAGGCATAGAGGATCCAACACATCCATTTCTTTCATTAACCATTAACCATTGTTCTTTTACTGAGATTAACTCAATACTTCTCTTGGATATACAAGTAAGGACCACTTCTTGACTTGTCCCATTCTGAACTCCTTCAGAATCTTATCCAGGAAAGTATTACGACTCAATGTTATTAAACACATATCTATCTTAATAGATCTTCAATGCTTAATACTTATTCATCTTCATTTATGAAAGATTCAAATAATCATTAACACCAACTGCACCATTCATAATATGTTATCCATATATGAGAATGTTATCATGCTCCCACTCAAATATGTCATGCACATATTAAGTTATAGGATAACACTCATATTGCTCCCACTCAAATATGTCGGCCACATATAACACAAGGATAACATCCACATGGCTCCCACTTAGATATGTCAGACACATATTAAGTTCAGGATACTAACCACATGTCTCCTACTCAAATATGCCATTTACATATAAGTCTAGGATAATACTCCCATAGCTCCCACTCAAAATATGCCGTCTACATATTAAGTTTCAGGAAACTATTCAGCTCCCACTCAGTTTCATGCAAATGCATGTTTCCTCGATATTTTGGCTAAGTCCAAAATCCTTTGATCATCCATCAAAATGAGAATTCAGTTTACGAGACACTAGTATCCATATGTTTTTCCAAAACCTTCTTGTTGTACCAATTACAACACTTCTTCAAATACAGGATTTGAGGAAGTCACGGTATTGATAACAATCCTGGATCAATCGTAGTGAATATCCCGTTGAATCAAGCATTGCTACACATTGTAGTCAACCCATTGAATTTGTCAGAAACAATCTTTGTGACAAACCAATCTTGACGTCCCTTTGATGTTCACATTTATTCCTCATAACTCTGAAGTTATTGTGAATATCAAGTAACCTCCTTACTTGATAAGATTCAAGCAATCTTAAATGTAACTCAACATAGGATTTCATGACTCGTAGTCATATCTCGTACTTAGGTCCACCATCGCTTCTTTGTAGTTCGTAAGAATGTCTTGTTCTATTAACATGACAAGTGGATCATGAATATCATTTTGCACCAGGGGCAAATATATATTCTTGAATCCTACCTTTCTCAGTAAAAGCTCCCATCAGAAGATCATGATCATTATCATTAGTTTCTCCTCTTATTGTAGAGCTTTGCTTCCAGAACATATTCCGTTGCACTACTCTGACATTTGGAGGCAAGGTCAATTACCTTGGTTGAACTTTCACTTTTCTTCCATTACCACATTTATCAAGAACAATTCTTGACAAACACCAAACATAGCAATACAAGTTTTTCTCCTTTTGGTTCTAGTTGTGGAAGATGCATCCATAGTTGTCTAAGGATACACTACAAAGATAATTTATCTTACATAAATCAAGCTTCCTAGAAACCACAACACACCATGACATATATAGTGTTGGTTTCCACGAACTCAGATGGTTCCCTATGCTGAAGTGAGTGTTTGCAAATTAAATTAATAACTCTAAACAATAATAACGTAACTTGGTAAGAGATAACTTAGACCATACACTTTTCGATAGAATATGATCACAATGTTCAGGAACGTCAATCATATTGAAGTGTCTCAAGACATTGCAATTTGTGGAACAACTTTCACACAAGTCTTTATGCCCAAGACTAACTCAAAACATTTGTCACTTTGATCAAATCGTAGAGACTTGTCTTTCTTGTTAATTTAATATCCATCTTTACTCTGAAATCCCTTTTGATCATATCAAATTATTTCAGACTCATGTTTCATTAGTGAATACAAATATTCATCTAAGTCCACATACGAAGTTCACGAAATAATGAAATTCACCACATGATGAAATACGATACGTCACAATGTATGATACTCAACAATCAGTACACATTCTGTTTACCAGAATGCGAGGTTTTAGTCATCTCACCTAAAAGGCATGGTTTGTATATGTCAAGAGATCAAGTATCTTAAGACATCATCATACCATTCATGACTTAAACTGTAGTGTCATTATTAAGCCTGGATATTTCTTGGCATTACAATATTTCTTATAAATGATCAAACAACTATCATCAATATAAGAATAACTCATTCATAATCGTAATGTGACCATAAGAGACATCATTCATAAAAGGAGAACAACTGACTTGTTTCTCGCTAATATGAATAATTGTCTTCGCGAGATGCAAGACACACTAATAAGGTCCTCATTCAAACGATCATAAAGTTTATTCATATATTAATCAATTGATAGATGTAGAGGGAGAGTGTTGTCGACCATCTACTATCTTGATTGCCGTCAGCACACATTGTCCACTCATCCCTTCCAAATCACTCTCAAGCAGTAAGTTCAAGCATCGAATACTTAATCAACCGCAATTAGTGTTTCGTGGGAAAGACATCTATAACTCGTATATCAAATATACCTTCTCCGTCAATGACCATTCCTGCATTGGTTCTACTCTTAAAGTTCTTGACTTTAACCATGACCTCATGACAGGTGAACGATTATCCTTCATGACATAGTCTAGACATGGTCTTTGTAACTAGGAGGAAGCGGATGCAACTCCCCAGTTATCGCAAAGTAACCAGTCATTCAGTAGTCCAAGTTATACACAAGGTGTTCCATGTATCTTATACATTTTCCAAGTGACTTTCTCAGCAGGTTGTTCCTTCCACCATAGTTGAAAGAAACCCCGTCCATATACTCATATTCCATTACTCTGATTTGTGACCAAGTGCTTTCAAGTTCACCTAGCACGTCATACGTGTTGGTTAACATGCATTCACAATTCAGATTCCATAGAATGAATTATGGTGTATTGGACAGTCATTCATAAGTGACGGTGAGTGCGATACGCATCATCATCTTCCTTGATTGCGGAGTTGTCAGGTGTATCTCCTAGCAGTTCTTCGTATTATGTTTAGCAAGTCATTACTAATGAGTATGTCTCTAATGGTGTTGGTACACATCAATGAAGTAAGACCCATTTACCTTAAGTTCTATCATACTAAAAGAGCCATAGTTCTAAACATTGGTATGACGTTATCTACAATGATATTTGCTAAGACATGAAGATTAAGTTCATAATATGGAGTTCATGTTTCAAAAACAATTCTGGAACTCCCACTCAGACAAACATCCCTCATAGTTTGTTCTAAGTGATTACACGATCCCTGAAGAACATACCTCCCCCGTGTGACACGACCATCAGTATGTTGTTCAAGGTAGGCCATCATGTCAATCACATCATCCATGTGACTCATGCTCGACCTTTCGGTCTCTTGTGTCCCGAGGCCATGTCTGCACATGCCAGGCTCGCCACAATAACCTTAGTGAGTATATGCCGCGTATCCAAGGCCATGTTTCTGGACATGCTAGGCTTGCTCCACCCATCTCTTGTGAACGTAAAAATGTTTGACACCCGTGTGACACGTGATGCCTCCATAATGAAGAAATTTCCAGATGGTGCTTCACTAAGGAAGGACACTTTGTTGGATTAGTGAGGGATCATCCTATTATGCTACCGTCGTATATCTAACATATTAGCAAAACAGGATGCAACATAAATCATACATGCTATGATTCCCCCCGACATGCAAATTAAAGTTGAAAATGCCTTTCTACTTTATCTTTTGCAAGTTTTACGTGGCTGCTAGGGGTTTCGAGAAAAGAACCGCTTACTATCCTGCGAGAACAAGCCACAACACCAATCCCGCAATTGTCTCTATTACACCCCTGTCGGGGTCCTCCGTTGCAAACATCTTCGCATCGCTAATGCAGAGAGACAGACACCCCCCTAGCCACTTTATATGGTACAAGCCATATGTCAAGCGTGGAACCAGTCTCGCGTAAATGCGTAAGGTCGGTCGGGGGCCGCTTCATCAAACATTGCCGCAATGCTAAATGAGTACACGTGAGAGGGTAACAATTGGAGAATTGATGCCCACATACTAGATGTGTTCTATCCGTACAATACATCTACGCATAGCCTTGCTCTGATACCACTATTGGGGTTCGGGGCAGAAAACACAAATTTTTCATAACCTACGAGACCCATACCCAAGACCTATGCTATGGCGATGCAAGTAACGGACAGAAATAGATCACATACCAGTATGTAGTCCGTTAAGCGGGAAATGTTCCCGCATGAACGTGGTTGGTGTAGTCGTACCGGCAATCCCCGATGCCGCGCAGATCCATGATGACTCCTGTAGCCACCCGATCCTTGTAGACCGATGACGGGATTACGTCCCCGTCGGAACGTTGCTGATGAAGACCTCGCGATACGACCACGACGATGAAGTAGCACCACAAGTGTAGTGCCTCGCGGGATTATACACATACAGTATACCCGACGTCCCTCCGGGCTCCGAACCAGTAGAGCAGCGGAAAGAAGATGGATTCGGATCCCGATTCCAGCAGCACGACGGCGTGCGTATAGTGGAGAAATCCCCAACCAAGTGTAGACTCCAAACAAGGGGAGTCCACTCGAGGAAGGAGAAAGGAGGGAGAGAGAGATTACAGAAACCTGTCTCAAATCAATTTGTATGAAGAAAAAGGGCACCCTAACCCTCCTTATATAGACCAAGGAGGGGTGCCACCCTCCCCTCCACTTCCGGGGTGGGACTAATCCCAAGGGGAGGGAAAATGCGCAGCCCTAGGGGGTGGGCCCCCTTCATGGCGCCATGGCCCATGGGGGAGGACTCCCTCTCCCCCTAATGGGCCCTATGAGGCCCATGTGCCTTTTCTTCCATTTTTAATTATATTTAAATACATTTTAATAGTTAATTCAGATAATTAAATAATAAAACATATATTAAACATTATTAAATATATTTTGAACCTTTCAAAATACCCGGAACAACTTCCGGCCTTCATCGGAACAATTCCGGTGTTCTCTCCAATTTCTCCGGTGATCCCGAATCAATCCTTACTACGTCGAGTACCCTTAAGTGTAACACCCTACGGTCCGGGAAACAGCAGACATGATCGAGACAATTCTCATTGATCAATGACTAATCAATTGGACCTGGTTACAATCCTTGATAGCCCCTGCGCTACCATCGAATGAACTTCAATCGCTGTTGGATCCGTTAACCGTGTGCCTGTTCCCTTTGTCCTATGGTACTTTGCTTGTCCGAGGTTTGATCATCGGTATCCAATATACCTAGTTCGTCCTCGTTCTCAACAAACAAGTTTACTCGTTCCCGTGATATTACAACTCCGTGACCTAGTCACACGTTTGCAAACTTTATGATGCAATATCACCGAGTGGGCCCAGAGTACCTATCCGTCACACGGATGGAAAAATCCCGCTTTGATCTATTTGCATACTCATCAACCATCTATTTCGGAATACCCAAAGTGCACCGTTATGGCCAGCATATTTCAGTCAGGCGGTGGGATACAAATCAAAGTCTCCTCATAGATGACAATTACGTACGATCATTACGGTCAAAGGATCTGGTCACTACGTTATAGTTATCGCAATGTCGAACTATGTGACTTGATCACATCGCAACACTTCTGGTGGGTGTATGTCCATCATATCATTATCCAATGATACGACTCCATTGTCAACAGACGCCATTGTCTCATGATCAGGAAACCTTGATCATCAATCGCCCAATGGACTAGTATACTAGGGTTGACTAGGGACCTGGTTGTTTGTATACCACACCTGTATTAATGTTTCCGCTTAATACAGTTATAGCATAGTATCAAACGTATTATGAACCAATGGAATATGCTCGATAAAACATATTTTATTTGCCTCTAGGGCACATTCCCAACACATGGACCCATGGTCCAAGGGGGACTACTCGAACACATCCGGGAGGTGATCATGGTGAAGGAGAGGTCTCCGGAGGTGAATCCTCCCTCGTTGAAGATTGGAGTCCCCGAAAACGGCGCCAGAAATTGTCTTGATCGCTTCTCGCCCCTCGTTGGTTACCCCAAGTGGAAGGTTGAGATGTAGCTAGCATTAAATTTCCCTAGGTGAAGATACCAAGGTTTATGTCTCCGGCGGACTCCGAATTCTTCAAATAGGTGTCAATGGAGCCAGAGATTAAGTTGTCGGATGGAGATGAGGTTGACGTGGACCTGCACACTGAAACAAATAACTTTGCTCCCAACGAGTTCAGAGAGGTTGTCACTCTCTCAGGCCTTGTCGTTTACAAAGGATCAAATGCACGGTGGAAATAGTAATGGTGATTGCAACTAAAAAGGAAATAAAGTAGTAAATAGTTGAGGTGTAAACAATGGTGGAAATATGGACCGGGGTCCCATGATGTTCACTAGTGATGTCTCTCTCCAAAAAGACGATAAAACATCTAAGCTGGGTAAGCAAATTACAGCTGGGCAATTGACAGAATTATAAACGGACCGCAATGCTAACTATGCTACACGAAAGTTAGAGGCTCGAGAGTATGGGAATTACGCCAAGACAAGTAGGCCGTTTATCCATCATCATCTACTCACTAATCACCCAGCTTGAGATATCTATCCAGAACATTTCGCTGGTATTAAGTTGCGAGCCCCACCCAAAGTGTAAACCCAAAGTAACAGACAACTGCATTACCAAACTTTGTGTAAGGTAAACAATCCTTGCAACCACGGTTACAAGCACCATTGTTTTCTCCCTGGTGGCAACAACACATCCCCTAGTCTCATGTTTATGTCACTCAAGCTAGACATCGAGGGGCATGAACCCACAATCAAGCATAACGCTCCCTCTTGGAGTTACTATCTACTACTTGGCCAAAGCAATAAAAAGCAACGGAGAACATGTAAGAATTACCCAAGAACAAAATATAAAAGGAGAAGAAAATATATAACTCATCACAATCTGAACATAATCTCATAATTCATCGGATCCCAGCAAACACAGCATAGCAACAGCAGGAAAATTACATAGATGCCTTGATCATGTAGGAAAGCTCACAAGGGCTTAAAATTGAAGCACAATATTGGAGAGAGGACATCACATAGTTACTAGTCATGGACCCGTGGTCCAATGGGGACTACTCACGGTACATACGGGAAGTGCTCATGGTGGTGGAGAAGCTCCCGAAGGTCAATCCTCCCTCCGGCAGGGTGCCGGTAAGGGGTCTTTTGGTGCTCCCGATCTTGTAAGCGCGGCGGCGGCGGAAAAGAGGTGAATATCGCGATGCGGGGTTCCTCCCGAGGGTTTCTGGAACGGGGTGTGAATATAGGCCGAAGGGGGCACCAGGGGGTGGCCCCTACTCCCATGCGGCCTCCTGGCACGGCCGGGAGTGGGGCCGTGCCCCCTGGCCGCCTGGGAGGGGGGGCCTTCAGCCCTCCTTCGGTCTTCCGGAAGCTTCTGACGCGCTGATTTTTTATATATTTTTGTTGAATTTTTTTGGGCACTGTAAATATGGGTAAAAACCTGCAATTCACAGACATCAACAGACAGAAACTGGCACTGGGTGCACTGAGTTACTAGGTTAGTAGAAATATGTGTAAAAAGGTATGAAAGTGTAGCAAAACACATAGCAATGTCACCCAAATGAGCATGGAACAAGCAGAAATTATAGATACGTTTGGGAGGCATCAACATCCCCAAGCTTAATTCCTACTTGTCCTCGAGTAGGTAAATGATAACACAGATAATTTTTGTGGTAACATGCTAACACACATATAAGAACTTTAAAGTAAAGAAAGTAAGATATGCAATTCAAGTCAGGACAATAACAAGCAAGAGTCTATATCTAGTATTGAAACTAGCAAAGTAAGAACATAAAGGTGCAAGAACTCTCATTGTTCGTGACTCGAATGTCTCCAAATGGTGTTTGCGTGCAAGAAGTGGGAGATGGGTTTAGAGCATAAAAATACTATATAGTTTAATTGAGAACTCAATCTACTAAAACTTCACACTTGGTCTCCTTAGAATCTTATTTTGACTCGTCCCCAGACCACTGGTTAGGCACAAGTCAAACTGATCCTCTCCCTTTCGACTTTGAGCACTCATGCAATGGATGAGCGCGAGCAAGATATGTTGGCACCTAGGATGGCAAAGAGAAAAATGATGGGGAAGGAAGACAAAAAGGTGTGAAAGGCATGCATCAATGAGGACAATCATAGGGGAGAGAAATCCAAATGATAGATATGATGTGAGACTAGGGATTGCCATGCAAAGGATGCACATATGAGCTAAGGTAAGCTCTCCAATGGAACTAGTGGGGTCCATCCAACTTGCTTGCTCATGAAGACCTAGAGATCATTTGAGGAGGCTCATCCTTGGACCAAGTTCTATAGTGTAAAGATCCCCACATAGTTATGCATGAATGATAATTTCTATGGAGTACAAATATGAATATGGAGTACGAGTGTGGATCTTTCAAAAGGAATAGTAGTGTTGCCCTTTTTTCTCTTTTCTTTTCTTTTTTTCTTCTTTCTATTTTTTTTGTGTTTTTGTGGCCTCATTGGCTCTTTCTATTTATCTCTTAGTTGTCCTCTTTGGGATCTTTTAATTTTTTCCTCTTTTGGGATCTTTTATTTTGTCCTTTTGGAATATTTTCCTCACTTTAAGGGCAACACTCTATATTTTACAAGAATATAAATAAGATCTTCACACTTTACAAGAAGTACTCAACATAAAGAAAAATGAAAACTATCAATGTATGCCTCTGCCAGTGTAGCAGGATATGCAATGATACTAGCGCGTCAGGGAGACTGTCAGGACCAGTTTCTGGAGCCTCGCAACCTGTTCGACAGAATGCATGCGCCTGCTGAGGACATGGTCGAGGAAGGCTACGACCACTACACCGAGTTGCTCATGGACCAAATCATCTTCGACGTCGGCCGCCACGGGCTACAACCCCGACGAGACCCAAATTCAGGACGGCCGTGGACTCGGCCAAGATGGCGCTGGGTATGATGACGTCCTCGACGTCCAAGATGGCACCGGTGAAGATTGGTTCGTCAACCAAAATGGCGTTCTCCACGGGCGTGGCCCTGAAGACCACTATCGCAATGAAACCGAAGGCCAAGAAGAGGAAGCCAAAGATGGTTTGTCATCGGTGTTGAGCCATTGGTCCTCGATGAGCTCTCTCAAAAAGCAAGTGCACGAAAAAGTAGGACCAAAGCATTCACGCCAAGGCATTTACCAAAGAGGAAGACGAACTCATTTGCAATGCTTGGAAAGAGATTGGGCAAGATCCCAAGGTCGGTGTCGAGCAAAAAGGGTCAATCTTTTTGTCATAGAGTCCATGTCTACTTTCAAGAGCGAAAGATGTACCATCCGTACAAGTTCGAGAGCAATCAAACCGATGAGTCCCTTAAGAAGAGATGGTCATTGATTCAACAAGAGTGGAAAAAATTGCACTACGCTTGAGAGCATGGAAAAGCACCACGTGAGTGGCCTAGGAGTCAAGGATATGGTATGCATCTTCTTCATTCCTCATATGTAGTTGCCATGGCCATGTCCATTGCATATGTGGTTGCAACGGCCATATATTTTGTTCATACGTGCATGTTCTTCATTGCTCATCTCCATTGCATATGTGGTTATCACAGTCATTGTGTGTAGGATTTTCAAGTTTTGGATTTGTTCAAGGCCCGGCATGACAACAAGCCATTCACTCCAACCCATTATTGAACCATCATTTGCAAGTTGCCCGAGTTTAGAGAGCAATATGCTGACCAAAAGAAGAATGGAGGGCCGACGACCGTGGTTGAGCATTGATGAGGATGAGAAAATGCCGAGGGGAACGACGAACGCTAAAATGAATAACAAGCGTGATGTGACCACACTTGCCTTTCAAGAAACCTTGAAATGTTTCATGATGAGCAAGGAGACGAGGGAGGAGAAGAAGTGCCAAGAGAAGGACGAGCAAATGAAGGCGTATCTCAAGATTTGAAAGAAGAACATTGATATTGAGGAGACAAAGGCCAAGTGAAGCTCGCGCTCATCGAAAAACAAATGAAGATCACGAAGATGAACTTGAACACGATTTCTCCAAAAAAAATGATCTGGTTCGAAAAGATGTAAAACGAGATACTTGAGCCTGATCATTGATCGGCGACAATCATGTGTGGCCTTGGTCTGTTTTATAGGTTGACATGTGTAGCCGGTCGTCGTTAGTTTACCAACAAAAATTGTGGACATTATGGTTGTGAACTGACGTGACCACTGATATGATTGTTGGCATGCTTGTTTATTTGTACGAACAAAATGTCAATAATTATGTTGGCGCATTTCGCATCCGCAACTATGAAGAATGCGCGGACGCACCCAAGCAACGGTCCACGCGGTGATGTAAACTGATGAAAAATGAATAAAACCCATGTTTGTTTACCGCGTGTTGGAGTTAACTTAAGTTCCCATGTACGTATAGGTTTTGGTTGTGAGAACGGGCGCGGAACGTTGACGAATGCCGCCGATGCTTTGCGCCTTTGCACGTCAGTCGTTCGACTGCCCAGCCCAGGCACAGAAAGGCACCGCGGGCGGCGGGGCGAACCCACCCCAGTCGATGCCCCCGCATCCTTCCACGCCAAGGCACGGCGCGCTCCCGTGCACACCGTGCGGTGCGGTGCGGGGCCGAGGTTCCGGCGCCTCGTGGTCGCCGGGGAGATAGATACCCCGCGGCTGTCTGGCTAGCTCTTGCTTTGCACCGCACCCACCCGGCGCGGGCTCCATCGTCGTCCCCAGCGAGAGGCCCCGCCGCAGCGCGCATGCTCTGCGCCCTTCAATGCATGGCTCCCTCGTCCAGGTGCCCCGGAAAGTGACCGGCCTCGTCAACTTGACACCAAGTCCATTCGAGTTTACACCAGTGCTTATCACTAGAGCTTTGCAGTACGTAGCCGTGATTAGTGACCAGAAGTGCATGTACTTGCTTGCGGCGGCCCAGTCAGTCCTGTGCTTTGACGACTGTTTGGCATGTGCGAATTCACTATGTCCATTAATCACAGGACCACGGGTAGATAGATAGATTCATAGGTAGATATGCGAGATTTGTGTTTGCAGCAATCGTTGGGCGACCTGTGCCTCCTGCAGCGCCAATAAACAACTCCCTTCTCTTGTTCATTGATCGTGCCGGCACAGTGATCTGGTTCTGCCAGCAGCGTTCGATTCGGGAGAGGTCGGCGTACGATCGCTTCCCCTGTGCTGCCCGGACTGGTGACGCCGCGAACAGTTTAGTTGCTGTTAGGCAACATTCTTTCATTATGGCCTCAGTTGACGATCACCTCCGTTTCCAAGAAACCTTGTTGATCACCGTCTCATGGTACAATGAGGAATGAATTACAGTACAAAAAACCACCGCTCTACAGAAATCACTATTTTTGAGCGATACTTATTATGGATCAAAGGGAGTACATTGAAGCGACCTTTTGCAGAAAACAGTTTTTTACGTGTGTTTTTTTTGCAGAAATTACTACTTTTGAGCTTAATTTTTTGCAGAAAACATCTAACCACTATGTTACGCATTTTAATAACATTTATGATAGATGGGGCCCGATTTTGTCGACGTGGCCTAACTGCCAGCATCTAACGACCAATGTTTTCTGAAAAAAATTAAACCCAAAATTAATTGTTCCTGCAAAAAAAGTAAAAAGTGTTTTCTGCAAAAGGTGGCTTCAATGCGGTGGTTTTTTGCAATTCACTCTACACCTAGTGAGTGTGCACAAGACCAGAACACCACACAAGCTAAAACAGTAGAATCTAGATTTGACTAGCGTATCAACAACTGTTGCCGCTGTACTGATTCTAGCTAGGAGAACTCTCCATGCACCGAGCTGAAAGCCTGAAACTCAGGGTTCACGGTCCATCTCAACGCATGCAGGATCGTGCACGCGATGCCAACATGCATGATACCACCCGACTGGCAAGGGAGCAACGAGCAAGGTGAGACATCATGGCGACCCGGCCGGCCGGCGACCAAAAAACGGGCCATCATCACCGGCCAAATGCAGCAACAATCCCGCCCGGTTCTTCCAGCTCCAGCGCAAAAGGAAGAAAGTAAAAAAGGAAATCCCCGGCCAGCCTCTGACCATGCCAGGCGCGCGCCGGCGCCGGAGCCGGACCTGAATCATGGGCGCCGGGCCCCCGCCCCCGCCCCAGCGCCCACCGGCGACCGGCGAGTACGATCAGATTCTTCGGTATCCCCACCACACACCGCCACGGCCTACAGATCGAGATGGACTAAAATAACATATCCCCAGGCATGCACTGCCGGTCCGGTCCGTGCCCCCACTAGCTAGCAGCTCTGCGCCCATGCAGGCATGCCATTGCCATTCCATGCAGGCCTACCCGAGCCATTCCATAGCCCGTAGGCCTCACAGGGCGACCTGGCCATCCATGCAAAAGCTTACTTACTGTACAAACTTTAACTTCTGCTGCATCTGCATGCAGCGGGCTGTTGACCACAACACGCTGGTCTTTCTTGCATGGTGCATTGTTGTCAAGTTCTTACTGTACATTACCATTATGCACGGTGCCCAGGTGCAGCTAGCCATCAGCCAGGTGCCAAGTTCACACGCCCAGCATATTCTCATTCTGAAAAACTAGAAGTTCATACCAGGTTCTCACTCCACCTATCGATCAGTTTGGGGTGAAAATCACCAAGCAGAAACGGTGATTACTGATTAGTTCAAAGCTGATGCAACAACGTCCTTGGATGAAGTTTTCAGAACTTCTGTTGGCACGTTGGCGCCACCTTCCTGTCCCAACACGTTAGATCTGCACTTCTGGCTACTGGGTTAAATGAGATGGGGATGGTATCCTGGCTCTTGGGTCCTGCTGTCCATAAAGCCCACCTGCACAACAGTAACAATAATATGGTTAGTCATCCAGCTGATCAAAGGGGTGTGGCAATAAAATGATTCACAATAAGCATACTCCAGCGAAAATGATTTACAATATGCACACTCCAGCGAAAATGATTCAGAACATGCATATGATTCATCAGCATGACATATATGATACATGCATGTTTGCAATGGGTACAAACTTCTCTAACTGGAAGAAAGTGGTATACATAGACAAAAGCAACTTGACAGCCAAAATAATACTCCAACATAATGTATTGATGTGTATACCTCAACATATATAGAGATCTATTGCTCCAGTGGTTGCCAAAACTAGCTACATTAACTTATCAGTTTATTCAATGAAAGATGTTTCTATAAAACACTATATATTTTATCAGCACTGCTTGAGACATGCATACAGCACAAACCATCCACACTACTCCGTGTCCATTGAAAAAAGAACCACTCTTTGCAGAGATCTATTAATCCAGTCCTGTGCTTCTCAAAACTGCATTAATTTATCAGTCTATCCAAGGCAAGACTTCTCTATGCACACTATAATTTATAAATATACTCCAGACATACAAAACAAACCAACAAACTATTCCCTGTCCTTAAAAAATTGAAAGCTACTCTTTGCAATATATTAGCTTGGAGCATACTCCCTACACTTAATTTCTGATTTTCGTTATGTATAATATAGCGAAGAATACTTCATACATGCAATGAGAATATTTTACTATGACAACTAAACCAACAGAAGACAGTACCACTGAATCAGCAGGCTGTGCTAATGAATGGATAAAACTAGCTAAAAATGGTATAATATGGAGGGATCTGATATATGTACTCTAGTATCTAAAATTAAGCAGAACACACACAGATTCTATAATAATTAAAGAAGAAGGCAAGTATATCACACTGAAAGTAGAACATGTGTGTGCAACTTTGAAAATGCATTTCTTTTAAAGAGGTCGAAAAATCAAACAAAATATGAAAAGGAAATCATAGATGTGAAATATGCATGATGTGCATGCACCTGTAAATTTCATACAAAGAAGTGAAATCATTTGTGAAACGTTTTTTAAGAACTCGCAGGAGATCTGTGTTTCTAAGGAAAGCATGTGAAGTACATGATGGCTATGGGTTTATGTTCCGTAAGCGCACACAGGCAGCCTCAACACACAAACCCAAGCATCCCCCCCCCCCACTAGGTAGAGATAATTCGTATCAGACTAGCATTTCCGGCCCTACTCCTCTTCGTACATGTGTCTTAGATCTTGTCGGCAACTACCGAAGGCGACAAGGATCAATGCTTGAACACTCTACGGTTGCGCTCAAGCCATATGAATAGGAGAGTGCACAAGATGATTGAGTTAAGACCCTGCCTAATATTTTCGTCAACACCTTGATAAAAAGAGCACTGCTAGAGGAGGATAGAGTCATCGGCCACCAGTGTTAGAGATTGAAGTCCCAACCAGGAGAAGATGGTGTGCCAAACTTAGTGCGCGTAGATACATTGCACAAGGAGGTGGCGGGATGTCTTGTTCCCCTGGTAGCAGAGGGGGCACCTTGGCGGATGCATGAGGCCCGGGTGTGCAAGTCGATCCACGATCCAACAGTGATCGCACAGGACAAGCCACGCGATGAACTTTAAGCGGAGATGAGCCAAGGGCCTCTAGACCATTAGATCCCAACCGCACTCCACGCACCTAGCAAATGCGGTGAGGTAGACCGATTTCGAGGTGTGTGATAGAGAAGCACCCCATTTCCCAAGTCTAACAATATGCTACCTGCCCTAGCGTCATGCTCATGATCTGTAGCCAGACGTGGAGGAATTGCAGGATGATGGTGACCGAGAGAGTGTCATGCAAGTCTCTAGTTCAATCGGTGTCGTTTAGGCCATCACTGACCAGGTGGTTACGAGCCACCGGTCGAACCAACACGCATAGGTCGGGATCAAGCTGTGGGTAACGACAATCCAAGGGTCTTGCCAAAAGAGAGAGGATGTGTCGTTCCCGATGGTCAATATAGTGGGGGCGCGATTATGGCTTGGGCATCATCCGAAGCCGTCATTGCATTAGCTGACCAGCGCAGATCATCTAAAGTTTTCGCAATCCAAAGCCACTTCGAGCGAATGGCATCATTCAAGGCCTTAAGGCGAACCTCTTGTCGTGATAGTAACATTCCAACCACCCACATATAGTTTCCTTCATTTTTAGCTACACCCTAACATTTAGTGGCTCAAAGAGACCTACAATCCTTATATGGTTTTAGATGGTTCAGACCCACAATTGTGGCAACTTGCATACATTCTTTTACTCTAATCATATAAAAAGGTTAACCCGAAAGTGCTATAATGGGTGATTATAATGTAACTATGTGCAAGTGTAACTCGAGGTATATACTTGGAAATATGGGCATACCTCTAAATGTGCTCCCTCGCCCCGCATTCGCCTCTAACTAAATGGGGGATCACATTGTATGCAACTACAACAGCCTCCAAGGTGGACGTCGCTAAAAAATTAAAAGCGATTTGCACTACCTTTATCCATCCACTACTCTTCTCCTAAACTTTCTTCTATATTCCTCTTGTTGATGTGGTGGAACAATTTTATTTCATTAGTTGTTGGAGGAATCCTCTAAGAGCATCTGCGGTGTGTAGTTTTTGTTGCTTCTACACACACTCTCTTATCTAGCAGTGACCTCCATACATGGCATGCTCCAGCCTCTAATCCCAAAACATTAAGATCGCCTCTTAGATTGGCGGAATCATATATGGAATCGGTCACGACTTTAAAGTCTGGATACAATTACCGCGGAAGGTTGGCTTATGTGGAGGATTGGGCATGCTACGAAATGTGCATGTTTTAACAATTTGGTAGGGTTCATCTAGAGGCGACCTCGACCTCTATACATTGTGTGTGTTTTCACAAAGCTTAAGTGGTGCCAATATAGAGGGTGCGTATTACGCCGAACCGTTGGACCTTCACGGTACAAATCCAACTATGGAGGAGTTGTCGCATGACAAAGGTGAGGGAAGAATTTTCGAAGGGTAGGTAATTTGTTCTTTATTGCTCGTTTGGTCTAACTAGGAGGCATGCATTATAAAGCTCATATAAAAGCCCGGGAGCCTACAACGAGTATCCTGAACTTAGAAAGGACTAACAAAACTAGGAAACAATATCTAGACATAACATCCTACCAAATTGAAAGATATGCATTTCTTTCTTAATGTGACATGTTGTTGGCTACGCCAGCTAAGCCCTCACAGAAGATTTCTCCCTCCTCGGGTTAGCTCGCCCTCAAGATGAAAAGTGGAAATGGCTTCTGGACATCATCCCTTGGCGGCCGCATCATCATCCTTGAGGAACAAAACGACCACCATGATATATAACTTTTTGCAACGGTGACCTTAAGCAAATTGGTCTTTGCAGTTGAAACGCATGTCCTGGGATCAACATCCTACCATCTTCACATGAGAGAACGTGCATCATTCATGTCCAGCTTGTACCAAAACCACTCCTCCACGTGGTGGGAAAGCCGGAGCAAGCGGTGTCATGGTCCTGAAGAAAATCTAGCATTGGATGATCTCATTGCTAGATCTGAAGATGGTGGTGCTCAATTTTCCCGACGTTCACTAGTGGACGCCAAAATCATCGCCTGCAAAAGAGAAGTCGATCGCACATCTCCACATCGAGTGTGAGATGCTCGTGGATGTTGGTAGTGCAAATCATCACTTGTTGGTCAACTCATAGGCGTGGGGCAGACCAAGTAAGGCATTGAAATGCGTGTTGAAGTATGACACCATGCATGTGCTTGTGAGGGAGATGAGATCATAAAGAGTGAAGTTGCGATATGGTGGACCAAATCTGGTGCTAACCAACTCGGTGAACTTATTTCATGGTGGGGGTCATAGGCGTCCTTTTACTGGCCATACCAAAGTTGAGGATCACCCACCAGATGGATGACGTTGGTCACCTTCTCAGCTTCTGATGTGTCTCGTACAACGAATAATAGAGAGCAACAAGTTAGCTAGGACAATGGGTCATCCTCAGTGTCATAGGTGGTAAGATCCATCTTAAAGTAACATGTGGTCTACTTTCCGTCATGTTGTGTGAGATTAGCGACCGGTCGGTGGATGGCTAGATGCCATATTTTACCAGTGCTAGATCCGCCAGACGGATGCTCCCCTTCTCCATACAGGGAATCACCAAGTTTTGTGTGTGTGCATGTGATAAATGTCGCACATGGTACTTGATATGATGTTTGGCGAAAAAAATTGATGGTCGTTGGTGATCATCATTTTTCTGTTACATAAGGCAAGTACGAACTCCGGGTCTTCTCAAGTTCTCAGCAAGGTTCATGGTGTAGTTGGTGATGATAGGAATCATGTGAGAGGAAGGTCCCTGAATCTGATTCCAAATTTTCACATAGTCCATATTGTGTTGAACCCTAGGACCTTTGCACTGCGACTCAAGCCAGGGAGGGTTGTCGCACGACAGAGGCAAGGGGAGAAGTATCAAAGGGGTATAATTGGTTATTCACTGCTTGCCTGATCTGACTAGGAGGTGGGCGTGACAAAAAAATCTACACCTATGGGTAACCTACAACCTTCTTACATAACTTTCCTAACTAATGTCTCCATCCTGATGAATTAAACTGGATGGCCCTCCTCCCCCTGATTTCATCCAACCAAAAAATTCCACCTAATCCCTTACGTTAACCATGTTTGATGCCTTCACATAATTGTAGCATTGTTGTGGGCATTACAATGCGCGCACAAAAGACTTGATGCCCAAGGCCAGGATCCCAACGAACCTAAAAAGGACTAAACTACTAGGAAACAATCTCCGGTGATAAGATCCTACCAAAATGAAAGATGCATATTAACTTCCTGGTGTGATCTGCTGTCGGTTACACCAGCTAAGCCCTCACGACGTTGCAATGTTGCCTCTAAACACTGTGGATGCCTTAAGGCTGCTTAGATGCATCGATATGGTGAAAATTTAGAATGTATGGAGGCAACCTTTAAGAGGCAACACTACATTACAATGTTGCCTCTAAACACCAATGGTAGTGTTTGGAGGCAACACTACCTCTAAGCAGTGTTCATCGTGTTGCCTCTAAACTTAGCGCGAGAACTACATTGTGTAGTATTCGGCTAGTCTCTAATATAGATCCCAACACAACATAAATTGATTCTTGCTTATCAACAAATTTAGTTGGGTAGCTTCTCTGGACACACATATAGGGCCAACGGATTATTTTAGTCAAATAAAAAGGTTAAGGGTTGTTTCTTAGGTTGGAGGCGATCAGGCGAACAACCGCAGTGTATGAATGTCCATCTCTATAGGCTTAGATGCAGCTAATTCTTTGGTACCATATTCAACGATCAGTGTCCTAAAAAAGCTAATTGACAAGTCAATAATCAAACAGCCGGGCACACATGCATATCACCTCACTTGCACTTTCCTAATGCTTTCTACAAAAAGTTGTTAACCCGAAATTGCCACATGAGGATTATATGCAAGTGTAAAATGAGGTTTACCTCAACAAATTCAACTCTATGGGCCATCACCCGGCCCACACATAGCCGACCATGCTGATGCAAGTTCAACACAGAGTAAACTGACTGATAGTATTTCGTTGTTCATGCATAAACACGTACTTCTTTCGTACCGAAATATAAATCTTTAAACTATATTAGTATAGTACTTCTGAAGTATACTTTAAAGACCTATATTTCAATACGGAGGGAATATATGCCTATGAGTTTTTTTAGCAAAATACCATTATTTCATTAGGTAAACTTACTAAGGTTCTATTTTTATAGCGTGGATGCTCCAGTCGACACCACACTTTGCATAACATGCATGTGCATGCATATATAATGTGAGCTTTTATTGGCTCGATAAATGCCATCAAGATGATACCATTTAGATGCAGCTATATGCATGTGAAAGTTTAATGCCTTTTCACAGAAAATGAAAATTTAGGAACAGAAATGTTAATCTTTAAGTTTGAAACTTTTACAAGATCATTCCTGTTTAAAATGCAGCACGTATCACACAATAAAAGGAGATATGTCCCAGAGAAATGCAAACAGATCCTAGTATCATATCATCATGAATTTTAGAACTTAGCAAAAAATATATCATTTATGAAAAATAAATACATGTAGCGTATAGATAGGAACGCACACATGTGAATTTTTTAAAACAATGCAATCATTAGCGGTCTCCATTTACCATAACTTAAATAGCTTTTTACACTACGTTACTATAGCCTACTGTAGCTTGGTTAGCATACTGTAGTTTTTTGCTCAGCTCAGATATTTCATATTTCCCTACCAAATTTCACTTATGCATTTATCTATTTGCATGCTTGCTTTTTTTCATAATTTTCTGAAACATATTGTTTTGATTTTTCACCAAATCACGATATCATGACCATATGATCCTATGATCAGAAAAATAAGTTTGTATACCACACAGAAAAGGCAGGAATATGACATGATGCTTTGTTGAAAATCCAACCTACTTCAGCATGAAAGAAGTGTCATAAACTGAATTAAAGAACGAACCTCTTTTAGCCTCAAAAAAGGAAAAAATGAGCCTCTTTCACAAGGCTCTGGCCTGCTTCAGCATGGGCTGAACAGGCCGGCTAAGCCTTGACCGACTCTCAAAGATGGGCTGGGCTGACATTGCTACTGCGAAGTACTTCCATAGTGTAGGTCACACAAATTGCTTTTTAATCTTTTTTTTTTCAAAAAGTACCCCTCAAAAAAATCTTTTTCAAAAAAAACTGTCGAGGCAAAATACCTCGCAGCATGTTCAGAACTTTACCAAAATTCTAGACCTAACCCTACACAAGTTTTTTTCACGAATAAACCCTGTACAAGTTTTTTTCTTTTTTACTTGGAATAAACCCTATACGAGTTGAGAGAGAAAAGACAAGTGGAACACATCTCCTTGTGGATTTTAGAGGTGTTTCACGCGATCTTACACTATAGGATCATCTACGATGCAAATTGCTCAAAGAGCTGATCAGGAAAATAAACTAATTTTTGCTTAAGCATTGATGCTTATTGGTACAGCACAGGTGCTGCTATAAAAATAAGCATTGGTGCTTAAGAAAAACTGGTTTAAATTTTTATGAACATTTCTCTCAACACTTGGTATCGTAGATGACCTAAGAATAATTTGCGCTTATAAGTTATAACAACCCCAATAATTAGTCCACTCAACGGAATGACACCCTTTCTTTGTATGAACTGCCCTTCTATTAATCGCAATGGCATGTTCATACAGGATAAATTCTTGATCTTTATATCTACAATCCAAGCCCTCTTTTTTTTTGCAAATAAATCCTTGATCTTTATATTTACAACCCAAGCCCTATGTGCCAATAAAAATGCTTGGCACGTTCGGGCTTCTACTTAAAATGCCCCTGGCCCTCACCAGGGCCATGATCAACCTCCCCTATCATCCTACAGTTACGCTGTTGTATTAATTTACAACTATGATTCGCAAAAAAATACTTACAACTACCGCTACTGCTAATACTAGGCGTACTTCTGCTGTTACTACTACTACCCAGGTATTTACCTTGCTCATTATAGAAGAAGGATGGGATCTCCAAACCCTCACCCCGAACCCTTTGGCTTGCCTGATGCTTGAGCTGCTGCAGCCCATCAACCTGACCTTGATCAGCACATTGAGTTGAAGAGCTAGGGTTCAAGCTGGACATCTGCCGCGAATAATTGAGCACATGTTCCTCAGGTATAACCACTGTGCTTACTGGATGCATTTTATCCGAGGTTCCACATATGTAATCATACTCTTCCATGTTGCCTGAGTTCCTTGTGCTGGCAGTGCTAGCGTCAGTGCTGAAATTACCGGTTGCATCAGAATTGCTTATCAGTGAAGAACCCTCGCTTTGAGTTGTGGAAGATCTATCCAGCGTGCAGGTGCTGTCATTCACTAAATGATCCTTGCATGACTGCGATTGTGCACGTTGGTGCCTGCTAAAGTAACTCCTTCCTTCCAAACAAGTTGGTTCTGCATCTGATATCTGCCTAGCTTTTCTCATGCGTGATGGGCCTTGAGCAATAATCAATTTCCTTAAAGACCTTGGAGCCCGCGGTGAAAACCTGATGTGTTTAATGTGACATAATTTAGGATACGAAAAAATATATCAGAAAGCGATACACGGTGTAACAGTGGTCTACTTACCTTGCATAAAGCAGCATATATGCACACTCTGACCGGACATTTTCCAGAGAAGCAGATTTCACCTGAAGACAATGCTCAAGACTATTTAGCAGGGAAGATTGACTAACATGAGTACATAAATAATCATTCTTATGGTATGAAAATATGTCCCTGGGCAAGATAATTTTGTTTAAACAAAAACAAATCACCATCTACTCACTGTTTCCAACAAGAGATTTAGTCTTTTATTATTCAAAAACTAAATCCAAATATAAGCAACACAAGATCAGCTGATCTTTCAATATGAAAAAGGGTGCACTAAGCAGATGAGGGAAGTATTACTACCTGGCTATCATCCATTTCGTACCATTTCCCCTTTGTGTCCTTGACATAACATACATAATGACCACAAGAGGATGAATTTGTAACATCTCTATGAACAACAACAGCATAGAGCCTGTACACAGGGGAACAATCATCTGTTGTACTCATGTAGCTAGACAGATTCAAGTACTCTGGAAACCTGATGGCCTTGTTAATCTTGCCAGACATACCAGGCTGTCAAAAGAAAAAAAGAGTTCTAATTAACATAAATACAACAAAGAAAGCTAGGTAAGCAAGATCCAAACTCAACACAGAAAATATGCAACCCAGCATAATTTGATTTAATAATGCATTGAGTCCACGAAGATTTTGTGAAAAACAACCTAATAATCTTAATTATACCTGGTATCTTTTCAGTGCAATAGTCAGGATATTTGGTGCTTCTGATATTGTCAACTTCTTTTTGGCACGCTCATATGACTTACATCTGGTGACATAAATAAAATAAGTTAAAAGGCAATAGCATTCGAAGAAATAAACCGTCGGCCGGTCAGGTACCATTAATCTAGAAGATTAGACTGGAAGAAAATGCACTCATTTATCTATAAATCTGAAATAAATTATATAAAGAGATTGTCGACCTCAACTTATACAATAGTGAATTAGCTAAAAGCCCAAAAGTGTTATTGAGTTTCATTGGGGATGCGAAGTGATAAATGCGAGCAACGTAATAAAAATAGAAAGTCATATCATGAAGTGATCTTTACTAACCTGGTACAATGGTATCTATTATCGCCATCTAAGACTTCTGAAGATGTAAATCGATGAAGCGCTTCTTCAAGAGTACTGATATCCCCGTCTATTTCCACAGTAAGATCCAGAATACGTTCGCAATGTTCTGAACTTACCCTACACTTTGTGCATTTTATCTAGGAAAAAACATTAAACACTTAAAAAGGATGCAAGATGCTGTTACAGTAGATATGCAACACTGGCACTTAGAAAATATATAATTTGAAAGGTCGAGTACTGTTGAAGAAAAGTAGAAAACCTTTGATCGTAGATAGCCCCCGAACATTAGTTGCATCAGTGTTGTTTCTTCAGCTAACTTATGGGCACCTTTTATATTGGCTTCCTTCATGCTAGCAGATTGCATGGTATCAATTGCATACCTGTTAAACTTATTATTCAGTGCAGTTCAATGGGAATATTCTTAGTTTTATGGTAAAAATATCTTCTTCTTTTTTCAAAAAAGGGAAGGCCCCGGCCTCTGCATCATCATGATGCACACATCCAAATTTATATAAAAGTGGGTCAAGTAGTCCAAAGTACTAAAATACAAAGTGGAAAGACCACAATCGGTCGGATAAAAAGATTAAATGACTTAACCACATAATCTATTAGTGACACGACAGCCAAACCGGTTGAATAACGCCTGAGCAACCATCTCGGGTTCTCCTTTATAGTCAGGTACCAATTTGTTTGGTTTATACAATAACATATTTAAATTCTGTCTATGTACCTCGTTAGACACCTTGGCTTGTTGAATAGATAAACGGTTGTATTTTTTATCTCAAACACACACCTAAATGCATGTCGGGGTTTTTTTTGCGAGGAAAATGCATGTCGGTTTTTATTAGAAGAAAATGCCAAGAGGGCACCACAAGAATGGCTACGACCGAAACCCAAATACAGAGAAACAAAACTGCTAGCCTAACCTACAAAACAATTGTACTCAAAAGTATATACAATATACAATATTTTTTGCCAGGGAGAGGTATAGAATTTTAACCAAAGAGAATGAGAAACATAAAGTGTCACCTGAGAAACTCATGAGCATCTTCCTCTTTGCCCAGGCCAAAGCTACTTCCGATGTCTAGCAAATGTGAGAGTATTCCAGTAGGTGATAATTGAGATTGTCCCTTCTTACCCTCCATAATGAGTTTTTCTAACTCACACAAGAAGCACCATTCCTTTTGGGAACCTAGAAAATATAGTAGTAATATACTATAACTCAAGGGAATGTGGTGAATAACATAAGAAATAGAGTTTAGCATTTACAGTTTTTCGAATGAAGCCCTTCGAGAAGGTACGCTGTAAGTGGTCGGGTAAATAGCAAGCATTGAAGGACAACATTCGCGTAGCAACTGTAAAGAGAACCAAAAGAAGAAAGTTAGGTAAAAACAACAACATTGAAGTGCTAAACTCAGATTCAATAAATTGTTTATACTATAAACTAAAGTGCCCTAATACGTTTAATTGTCAATAAGTTTTGATATGTCAATCCCTGGATACTGCCACTGGACTCTTGTCTCATTAAAGGAAATAATTTGGAAAGTGACAGGTTTTAACAATCTCCCAATTATAACTTATAGGATACACCGTATAAAAGCACATAAATGTTCGTCACACTTAGTTCCAAAATATTTGTTGTACAGTTTAGTTAATTATTTACCTGTTCCCAAGGTTATAAAGACCAAAAGGACGCAATTCCACCTTGTCAAAGTTGTAGAGCTTGATGAAACGTTCATACGGAAAAAGTGTCTGGCACATTTAGATAATCATTAGGTTCAGCATACATAAGTATATATTAGTGATTAAATGATTCTTCCAGTTTTACTTACCGATTCCGATGGATAACTCCTCACAACTGTTGGAGCGCTTTGTTGCCTGATCAAACTTTTCGTCTTTTTTGGTAGATTATTTGGCACCGCAGCTCTGATCTCTGATCCAACAGTTTCAGGAAGATCATCAGCCTTTTTAGATGGATCACATGCCGCTGGAATCTGACTGTGAGAGACATTTTCGCTAACAGATCCGCCCTCGATTATGCAAGAATTACCAAAAGCTGGAAAACTCGAACAGACAGCAGATTCCTCATGTCCTGTAACCTGAGGAAATGTAAACTCAAGGGGCATCTCCTTGCTTTCAACTGCTTGCTCTACTCCAGCCACCACACTGGCTTTGCTATCAACAGCACTTAGTGGATGGCATTTATCTTTGTGTCCTTGTCTCCAGTGACCTATCTGACATTTGACAGTGCTGCAACCAAATAAAAGAGAAGTTATGGAAGTAACATTTTATAAAGTAATACCCACCTACAGAATTATACTATGACAAAACTAACTTGATACCAATGCTACATTTTATAATATGGGAGTAACACTTTATACAGTAATACCACATGCTCTGCTGGATAAAGATGTGCATAGAACACTTTTTTTATTAAAGAGAGTTTCCCCTCCGATTTCAACTATCTGAAACCAAAAGTGTGCTACAGCGAACTAAGGAAAATAAGAACAGAAAAAAGGTGGTGTCATCACTGGTGCGATATCTTCATATGTTTTCCTAAAGAAAATTTTGTATACTAGACGGTCTTTGCAAATTTTAGTTTCAGAACCAAAATCACGTACAATTTATACAGATGGTTTATGCGCGACAAGCATGATAAGCAATCTCAAACCACCGGAAAAAAGCTCGTCCTATGTTCAAAACACGAAAAGCTTACATACTTTGATAATTTTTAGGTGTACTGAGCTTGATTGATTCTATCCTACTAATAGACTTTCCGACTGCATGCTTGTGTTCCTAACTTTAATTATTGGTATTTTCTAATAATTACATAGAAAATACTTATCCTCTTGTGCATAAAAGATTGACCAGTCTATTTTTTACCCTTATTTTGACCAAATAGCACAATGCATCTGGCTATTGATATGCTGTTCGGCCAAACAGCATAGTACCTCATAGTCATGCAAGTGCAAACAATCAAAGATAATTAAGAGTTGTGTTTAGCAGCAATAGGGTAAACATAATAATGACACATTCCCCAAAGTAGATAATGTCTTCAAAAGCATACAGTTGAACTTCTCCAACATTAACTATTGGCATACAATTATATTTATAATGAAACTTATTTTGTGATTCTTATTTTTTTTAAGTAACATACCAAAATATTTTCTAAACTTACATCTTGGAGAATGTGTTCAGTCTAAATGTCATGGATTTGAAGTGAATGGTGTAAATGAGACGGAATAAAACATGAAAATGGTAAAAATAAAATTATATTAAATGAGTGGGTAATGAGCTTCCCTAGTAGAGTAAAAGCTGTGGTAACTGCTAGAGCAGCGGCTGTTCTGTGGGCTATTTGGAAAACCAGGAACAGGACATGTTTTGATAATGTTTTCCCTTATGATCCGACTAGTGTTGTAGCACAGACAGTTCATTGGCTGGAATTTTGGTCACCTTTGCGTCACGAGGAACAAGTCAGAGGGGCAAGACTAATGCTACAAGAGGCGTTGGAGTTGTTTACCAAAAGAAGAGGTTGGGCTCAGCTGGTCTTGCAAATTGCTGACTGAAAAGCAAGATCCGAGAAGATGAACAGAGGATCTTGATAAGAGTTGTTCGTTCCAGAGTTGTACTAGTTGTTCTTGTTTGGGTTAAGGATGTTATACTCTCGCAGTTTTAGTTCTTTAATATGAGGTTTGAACTTTGGTACATGTTTAGATGAGTATGGAGAGAGGGTGATGAAATGTCAGTGGCCTTTGAGGAAATTGATACTGGATCTGCAAGTCTTATTTTACCCCTTACTGTTACTGATGTACTCCCTTTGGAAACTAATATAAGATGTTTTAGATAACTAAACTAGTGATCTAAAACATCTTATATTAATTTACGGAGGGAGTAGTATAGAGTCTTGTTGCATTTTAATTTGGCAGATATTTTACTTTGTTAAATTTTGGACTGTTCTGCCTCGAATCACTGCTAGCATAGGTGCCAATCAGGTGGGTGTGGTTTTGCTGCTCTTCTTTTCTTTGGATAGTCAAGATTTCTACCTTCCTATGCTTTGCCCAAATTCGCGCGTCTCTGTTATCTTCGCATGCTATTTGTCTGACTGCATGACATTTTTCTTTAATGGAACAGACTGTAAACATTGCTCCCCTACCGCTCTCGCCTCTCGATCCACTGCCCCCCATGACTGCACCCCGTCCGGGAGATTCTGAGGCTTTGCATATGCATGTGCTACGACGCCCCGGTGCGGCGACACGTCGCTGGTCGAGGTAACGCCGCTCTTGTGGCTAGCTGAGACGTCGTGCACGTACGAGCGCAGATGCTACTGGATCGTTGCGGCGGCAAAAATATATTCAGGAGATACGCTGCTGTTGAGTTGATTCAGAAGATGACGAGCTCAAAAGTGCAGTGAAACTGGCCGGAATCCAAGCCACGGTGGCGTGGCACGGGCGATCTTTTTTTTTTTCGGGAAAAGGAGGAAAGAAAAACTGGGAGACGAATTGTTGGTTGGTCCCAGGGAGCATACTGGAGTTTGGAATTTTTTTACGCGTGCGGGTAGAAGTGCAGCAGCCGGGGGATGTGTATGCGTGTACATATGCGTTGGGTGCGGCGCCGAGCAGCACCTCATCCGCCCAAAGTTAATATGGTGCCATATACCTTGATAATATTACGTACTCCTTTCGATTCATAATAAATACCGTTTATTTTATATTAAACTAATATAAATTTTATACTAGATGAGCGACATTTATTATGGATCGGAGGAAGTAGGAGATACGCATTTCTGATCAATACGATGTTAATTTTCTAGAAATGTAGTAGGTTCAATCCATGACCCTGTTTGGATACTCTAACTCGGTTAGAGGTTAGAGTTAGATTCTAACTCTAGTCTAACCCAAAACTAACTCTAACCAAAGAGGTGTTTGGATGGTGGGTTAGATTGGCAATAAATTTACCATTCCAACCATTTGACTATTTTATTCAGAATTTTGTATGATGAAGATAGTGGAAAAAATTAACTTTTTCTGGGCCCTACCCAACTCTAATCCAAATAAGCACCTCTTGGGTGGGTTAGATTTTTTGAATGGGTTAGATGCATCTAACCAACTCTAACCCTCCTGTTTGGATGTTTTGGGGTTAGTTTGGTATAATCTAACCAACTCTAACTCTAACTCATGTATCCAAACAGCCCTGTTCATCAACCTTTCGGAAGCTACACATGAGATTCAGTTATGACAGCAGGAGTTTATTAATTGATGTGGTGTGCTGCTGTGTTGTTACTGCTAGAGCTTTAAATGCAAACGTGGATTTATGTGGATGGGATTAGTGGGGATTGGATGAAGAGAGGGGGTTTACCTAACCAAACAATACCAAGAAAAAACCTGCTCAAATAAAATTAGATCAAACGCATAAAATCTTAAATTAAATATTATAAAAACTACACACAAAAAAATCAGTGAGGCATGGCATGCCGTCGCACACAGCATGGCTAGTTTGCCTAATATGAACAAGATCACATGATCCTCTGCGTATAGTGCCAAAGCTAAAATTTTAATCAATCCCATATTATTTTTCTTCATTTGATACCTAAAACTGGATCGTGTTCCACTATCATGAAGATAACAGAACAAAGTAATTTTTAACCAATTCCATATAATTTATGAAAAAAAAGATCAGTGGCAGCATTAAATTGCATTCATAGCGTCTGGATTTCAAGCAAGACAAAGTAACTCGTCATCATTGTAGAAAATTGGTGAACTGTCTGAACTGAACTAGTACATAAATTGGCTCAATGATTTGACCGACTGAACCCAATGTGAGCGCTCCAGATGCTGGCTTCTATGCTAGTAATTTCTGAAAGCAGAGCCTACTCTCAGAATAAACTGGGGCGAAGTTGATCATGTGATAATTCTAATCTATTTACTTTTACGATGAGTGATAATTCTAGATAGCTGTTGCGTCCACTGAAAATCAGACATTATGCAGGCAATGCAGATTGTGGCATACTGGCATGTCTGCACTGAGCAAATAACAGGGGAAAACAAGCTTTCGACATAACGCGCGGTAACTGTAAGACTGTAACTGTAAGCCACTATAGCCTCTCATGCTCGAGGAAGCAAATAACTGGGCTTTTCTATAGCATAATCGACATGAATTGCACAGTAAATCAGTGATAAAAGCGGGGACTGGAGCGCGCTTACCAATACTTGACGCTCTTGCAGCTCTTGCACCTGAACGAAGTCGGCTTGAGGCATACCGCGCACGATCCCTTCTTCCCCGCCGCTGCCGGTGCCGTAGGATCCGCCGCCGCCGCCACCTGTTCGACCGGCGGGCAAGCCACCTTCTGTTCGACTGATGGTGCCGTAGGCTCCGCTGCCGCTACCTGTTCGACCGGCGGCAAGGCCACCTCATGTTTGACCGGCGGCCAGGCCACCTGCTGTTCGGCCGGCGGCCAGGCCACCTGATGTTCGACAGGCGGCCAGGACACCTCATGTTCGACCGGCGACCAGGACACCTGGTGTTCGACAGGCGCCCAGGCCACCGGATGCTCGACGGGCGTCCAGGCCACCCCCACGCCCGGCGCCGTCCACAGAGGCGCGTCGAACGCGGCGGGGTGACCATTGTAGTAGTACGCGTCGCGCTCGGCGAGCCACGCCAGCCTCCGCGCCTCGTCCCTCCGCGCGGCCGCGCGCCACATCGCCGACACCAGCGCCACCACCGCGAGGGCCACCACCGCGGCCAGGAACGACGCCATCGCCCTCAAGCTCTTCCTCCGCCCACCCGCACAGATCTCTCTCGCGGCCGCCCCAAGCACTCGCGCTCTCGCTCCGCACCAGAGACCAGACCTCGCAACCCAAAGCAAAAGCCAACGCACGCGGAATGAATTGTTGCTGCGCCTCGCCTCGCCTCCCCCGCGCGGATTTAGAGCCGGGGCGCGCGCCCGCTTTTGTCCCGGAGCGCGAGCAGTAACGGCAGCCCTCGGAAGGCTCCAGAGTGCGGGCGGCGCGGGCGGGCTGCGGTGCGCGAATGGAAAACGTGAGGGAGGCGGGGCGGGGAGGAAGAGGCCAAGCGCGCGCTCGCTAGTAGTAACGGCTGTCTTTATTTTTCCTCCTCTACCTTTTTTCCCTCCCCCCGGCGGCGGCGGGTGAGCGCGCGGACGGCGGCGGCGGCGGCGGCGGCGCGCGCCGGTCGCTTCTGGGCCGTCCGATGCGGGCGGGATGCTCCCCCCGCGCCCGCGCGTGCGGACAGGGGGATCGCGGGAAAGAAACCGGCTGCGCTGTTTTGCACTTTGCACCCCCGGGTTTTAACCGCGTGGACGCGTGTTTCTACTCCTGTGAAAAGGAAAGGAGTATACTATCACACTTATCTTAGTTCTTTTATAGAAACAAATTATTTTATTTTATTTTATTTTAGTATACATTGTAACAGGTATGTTCGAAAATTTGTTGGTTTGAATCTGGCTGCCACGCGACTGTTCAGCGGTTTGCGTCATCTTTTCTGATGTTTGATGGTAGACCGAAAGCGCTTTTCTGCATTGACATTACTACCCAGTTCACGTACGTCATCCCTGTTTTTCGGCGTATAAAAATGGGCGTATATTACCTTATTAGGGGCGTTCCTCAAAGGACAAGTATCATTTTCACCCCCGAACCAAAATGTGTATTTTGCAACAACGGGTCATGTTCCGGGGTCCACTTTGACAATATTTCTCTCTGGTGTGAGATCGATCGGACGGGAACATGAGCCGTGACAGCGACTCCAGCCTGACTGAATGGCTGACGTGGCGGGAAGTCAGACGCGCGGACAAGTGTCCACACGGCGCGTCGGGGGATTTCGCTGCGGCCGGTCACGACCGTACGCAGGCGCACCCTCTGCCATGACAGGTGGAGCCCGCTTTTACGGAGGCCCACGCGTCATCGGGGCTGGTTGTGGCGCCCTTCGGTGGTGGTTGGCGCTATTTGACAAATACACAGCCTGTTTCTCGCGCGGGTCCTACGGGAAAGCGCGCGCCGGAAATTCGTGTATCCAGGGCGTCGCCTGAGTATATCTAGGCGTTAATGCTTCTTTCAAGATAATCTTTGGATATTAATTGCTCATAATACAATGTAGGGGTATGAGGCAAGAACATATATCTGCCATTAAGGTGGCCTTTGTTTGAGCTACAGCTACAGGTTTTTAGATTCTATGTCTCTGAAAATCAGAAGCATTAACAAACAGTCAGATTTTATCGCAGATTTGTAGAAATCGATTCCTAAATTGTACTAACAGCCAGCGATAATTCGAAGCTGCAAAAGAGGTGATTCCCGAGCTGCGAAAGGTTATTTTTCATTCTACCCAAATCCCTCCCCGTTATTACGGCTGAATTGCCACTCTGAGCGATAGCAATCGTTCCCTGTTTCTTCTCCACCCGAACAACACGTCAAGACTCGATGGAGAAGGACCTAGGTTCCGGCGGCGCTGACGTACGATATCCCTCCGGCAACCCTGTTCTGCGGATCCGAGTGCGCCGAACTCCGGCAAGCCTCCTCCCCGCTTCGAACTTGCAGCTCCTCAGCCGCCGGCCCCATGTTCGGCCCCCCAACACCACCGAGCGACAAGAGATCCATCCATCCCCAACCTCCGTCGGCCCCGTCCGCTCTCTGCCCCAGGCTCTAGCAGCGACGCCCAAATGGTCACCTCCAGCGCCCGTACCAAGCTAGCCCAGCTCCCTATTTCTCCAACGCCACAAGGCATAGATGTGTTCTTGCGTTCAAAAATAAATAAATAGATGTGTTCTTGCCTGCACTCTGTCCCAAAAAAATGTATTACTTTCCCAACTCGTTGCCACAATATGCTATAGTAGTTTGCATGGATGTACGCAAATTCAAGAGGATGTATGGATAGAAGATTTGTGAAAAAACTTATGAGTGCGATCAATTCTGTAAGTTTTGTGATTAATCATGTATCCATTCGGGATTTTGCAAACAGGGTAAACAAACAGCCCGCTTCTGATTTTCAGAATCTGTAGCTATAGCTGATTTTGGGAATCCAAGCCATAGCCGATTCTTAGAAATCCGCAGCCCAAACAAAGGGGGCCTAAATTGTGTTAATCCAATCATCTAGATTTTGGAATACCTTGATATCTTTGGGTGTGCTGCAGGCAATTAAATTGTGTTTATCCAATCATCTAGATTTTGGAATACCTTGATATCTTTGGGTGTGCTGCAGGCAATTAAATTGTGTTTATCCAATCATCTAGATTTTGGAATACCTTGATATCTTTGGGTGTGCTGCAGGCAAATTTTCCATTAAATATCTTGGTGTTCCTTTACATTATAAAAAAACTTAGAAAGCAAGATATCCAACCTATAGTAGATAAAATCCTTAAAAGCATATCAGGTTGGAGAGGAAAACTACTATCATATGCAGCCAGGATCAACTTGATCAGAGCCTGCCTAAGTAGTATTCCTGTTTAGGTTGAATACTCAATTAGCACACTGCTTTTGGAGTGATGCAGAGGGTAATAGGAAGATACATCTAGCAAATTGGCACCTTGTGTGCATGAAAAAAGATTTTGGGGGATTAGGTATTCCTAATCCGAGGGATGTCAATTTATGTTTGTTAGGAAATTGGATTAAGAGGTTCTATGCTGATGAGGGTAAAATTTTGGAGAGAACTAGTATCTCATAAATACCTAAGTAAAGCTCCAAATATATTTGCATGTAAAAACCAAAACTCCTCGTGATTCTGGCAGGGGGTGTTATGGGCAGCAAAAGCTGTCAAACATGGCTTCAGATGGGTAGTGGGGGACGGTAAGAAAATTAGACTGTGGGACGACATGTGGTTTGGAACCTCTCCTCTTGCCGTCCAATTTTGGCCTATGTATAGAATTTGTCATCGGCAAAATGTCACTATTGCTAATGTTATTTCTGAAGGAAATATCAAACTAACTTTTCGTAGAATTTTCACACAACAAATGATGAAATCTTGGTACTGCTTAGAAGAAATCCGCAAAGATGTTGTCTTGTCAAATGACACTGATGCGCTTATCTGGCAACATGAGAATAAAGGGATTTGTATTTCTAGCTCTCTGTATAGCATCATCAACTTTAGAGGGATTGTTCCTATTTTTATCTCTGTTGTTTGAAATATCATTTCACCACCTAGGGTTAACATTTTTCTGTGGCTGTTAGCGAAGAACAGATTAATGACCAAGGATAACCTCCTAAAGAGGGGGATTGAAAAACCTCCTGAATGTCTCTTTTGCTCTGAACATGAAAGCATTCACCACTTGTTCTTTCAGTGTGTAGTTGCTAAACAAATCTGGGAACATGTGGCAACTTTCTTTAGATTACCTGTAGGTTCTTGCTATTTCTCTATAGCCCAATACTGACCTGCTCATCCTAAGCATGATTGTTTGAATGCGGTTTGTGCATGTGTACTGTGGTGCATATGGAAGCTTAGAAACGACCATGTTTTTAACAATGCGTGTTGGATGGATATTAAGCAGGACTGGTAGAGAATTCTAACTTCCTTAAGAAGGTGGCAGATCTTGTTCAAAGGAGAAACGTTGAAGAAAGTCGTAGAGTTTTCTGTGACAATCTCCGACAAAATCAAGTCGCCGCACTTGCTGATTCTGGGATAGAAGATGGAGCACGAGGAGAGAAGATGGAGTTCTCTCTCCCTAGTGATCACCCTTCAATGGAGGCTCGCCACATCATGCCGCCTGTTGCAGAACATGAGGAGCGCAAGAAGACCGCCCTTCTCAGCCCGGTGACACCTCTGGAGATGGCAAATTCGCATGTGCAGTCGCCGTTGAAGAAATCGAAGATGGTGGCAGAGGTCGCCTCCAGCTTCCAGCCGATGCAGGCTGTTTGAACAGGAGATACATGTTGTGGTTGTCTCCTTTGCTTTTCTCCAATTTCCTTAGAAAGTAGACTTGTTTTATTTTTCGGTGCTCTTATGTTTAGCCTGTTTGGCTTGTACTGAACCAAACTAGACATGGTGTGGTTCTGGTTTCGTTAATAAATGAAACCGGGGGGCCTTCGTGGCTTCCTTTTTCTCAAGAAATGATCTAGATAACTTCAACGTCGAGCACTCATGTGTTTAGCACGCAATTAATATCATAGTTAATATTATAACTAATGTGCAATTAATATATTTTTACGAGTGAATGTGCAATCAGTAGGTTACCTAATAACAACATGTGTTGTATGTCCGCAGTTAATACAAGTTCAAGATAAGTTATGAAGAGAGGAAATCAAGGAAAAAGGAACCGCTTTCACCGGCGTTACCGATCATCCGTAAGACCAATTGTCTAGTATCATTGGGAAAAAATAACTCTGGAACGGAAGTGTTTAATTATGAGGAACCCGGTTTTAGAAAATGCAACTTGCATCACCTTGATGACCCCGCCATCGAGGAGGAAGTGAGAATTGTCATCGACCAAAAATCTGGTGACAAAGCCCCCGAGATGACACCGGAGCTTTCTTCAAGAAGTGTTGGGACACCAATAAACCCGAGATCATGTTGCAAACCTACCGCGGTTATGTTATGCAATTTTATATTACCCAAAAGACGGGGAAGGAAATTGCTGAGTATATATCAATTAATGTAATATGTGCCATCATGAAGATCATTGATAACATGGTTATCATCTAGCTTATCTCATATTAACGGTGTGCTATATCAGGGTAGCCCGATCAGTCGTAGGTAGGACGTTCTATCGGCCATTAAATGGAGTTTGGTGTCCTCATTGATGCTTTTCGAGGAGGCACGTCGAAAAATCGTGTCTCCAAGACGTCGTGTGATGGGAAACTGGTGTATACTTCGGCGTTAATGTTCTTCCTGAGATAATATTTGGATATTAATTGCCCATAATACAATGTACTCCCTCCGTTTCTGTGTGTTAGGCCTCTTATAAATCGCAGCGGGAGCAAGGTGAAAATCTATTGGCTAACCTTCCCTCGAATCAGCTTTCATCAGTACTAGTTTCCACATGCGAATTATATGATGGAGTACTAGTTGCATGCAGAAAATTAATTGCATACGGGTGTGAACAAAAAGGAACAGCCATGCGTTGCGTGCTAATTAAACTGCATTTAATGTTTACAGGCCTTAATCTTATGGCACTCCCAATGCTAGTATCTTAGCACGATATCATAGGCATTTTGCTTATGTGGCATAGTACTTAATGAAGAAAGAGAGTGAGGTTGTATCTTAGCTAAGATACAACCTTTGCACGTGGCCATATGCAAAAATCATGATTAAACCAATCACATGTATGCATGAAGCTAAAATCATTAAATAAGATACAACATCTAAGGGCTCTCCCAATGCATTGTTTCTTAGCACAATATCATAGGAGAAATTAAAACTTAGGATACAAGTACCACAATGCATTGTATCTTAGCACAATATCATAGGAGCAATAAAAACTTAAGATACAACTCCCACAATGCATTGTTTCTTAGAGGTTGTATCTTATTTAATGATTTTGGCTTCATGCATAAATGTGATTGGCTTAACCATGCTTTTTCATATGGCCACGTGTAAGGGTTGTATCTTAGTTAAGATACAACCTCCCTCTCTTTCTTCATTAAATAACATGCCACATAAGCAAAATACCTATGATTACGTGCTAAGATACTAGCATTGGGAGTGCCCTTAGAGGTTGTATCTTATTTAATGATTTTACCTTCATGCATACATGTAATTGGTCTAGTCATGCTTTTTACATATGGCCACGTGCAAGGGTTGTATCTTAGACCTCCCGCAATGGTAGTATCAGAAGGTTAGTATCATGCACATGATACTAGTGTATGATACTACCTCCACAATGCATAGTATCATAGTTTAGTGTCATAAGTAGTAATATTGATTGTCATGCAAGACACATACTAGCTTAGCATTTATTATGATACGGTATCATAATATGATACTCAACCTTTTCTTTCATCATTTAATTCTATGTCACATCACCAAATTTGCTTATGTGTCATGCATGATACTAGCTATGATACTCCCATTGCGGGAGGTCTTAGCTAAGATACAACCTCCCTCTCTTTCTTCATTAAGTACCATGCCACATAAGCAAAATGCATATGATTACATGCTAAGATACAAGCATTGGGAGTGCCCTTAGACTAAAGTGGAACAAATAGTTTTTGAAGATAGGCCCTATGCACCGGAACGGAGGAAGTAGGAGTATGAGGAAAAAACAGATATCACCCATTAAATAGCGCTTATTCAATGATCTAGATAACTTCAATGTTGAGCACTCATATGTTTAGTGTAAAATTGATATCATAGCTAATATTGTAACTAATGTGCAATTAATATCTTGTTATGAGTGAATGTGCAATTAATAGTTTACCTAATATCAGCGTGTGTTGTATGTACGCAGTTAATACTAGTAAAAGATAAGTTATGGAAAGAGGAAATCAGGGAAAAGGAACCACTTTCACCATCATAAAGCATGATAACGCTTGGTCACCGATCATGCGTAAGACCAAATGTCTGGTGTCATTGAAAAAAGCAACTCTTAAAAGAAGTGTTTAATTTTGAGGGGTCTAGTTTTTTAAACTGTAACGTGCATCACCTTGAAGGCCCCGTCACCGAGGAGGAAGTGAGAAATGTCATCGACAAAAAATCCGGTGAGAAAGCCCCCGATGACAGGGAGCCTTCAAGAAGTGTTTGGACTCCAATAAACCCGAGATCATGTTGCCAACCTACTATGGTTATGTTCTAAAAATATTGTATATTGTCCAAAAAACAGGGAAGGGAATTGTTGAGTATATATCAATTAGGGTAATCCATGCCATCATGAAGATCATTGATAACATGGTTATCATCCAGCTTGTGCCCATATTGACGGTGTGCTATACCGAGGGTGGCCCGAGAAGGCGTAGGTCGGACGTTCTATTGGCCTCAAGGTCCATGGTGATGGCCTCGGTAGGGATCCTATCCCCACGGGGGGAGCCCTCCTTCCGAAAGATGTATCATCTTGGCGATCATGTTGGTGATCCTAATCCAATACAATCGATAGGTCGGTTCAACCTTGTAACCCTGGGCATCATCCCCCAATATAAAGCGAGGCCGAGGATAAATTGAGACAACTTGACTCATCGCCAATGTCTCGGTAGTACTTAGATGCATGGTGTAACCTCCTCTCGCAAGGTGTTCCACCCACCATTAATCAAAACAAAGCAAGAAGTATGGTATTAAGTCTGATCATGAGGGTTTGAACCTGAGTAAACACCCGGCGAGCGATCCTTCCTAGTACTTTGGTGACGAGGGGGTGACCCCACGACTCCCGCATGTGAGGCTACCTGGTGCGTATGAAGGCAGAAGGCCCGTTGGGAAGCCACGACAAGCCCACGACTGGCCCGACCAGGCGCCGACGTAGGAGTCCGCGACTAGCATGGAAGGCACAACTTGGCGTACAAGGCAAGACTAGAACTAGGAAACTATCTATGTAACCTAGTACGGACTCCCTGAGACCTAGCCTAGTATATAAAGGCTGGGAGGGGAGACGTCTAGGATAATAGAATACACATCTACTCATCTAGCCTTGCGATAACTCGCCTTGGCCTCCACTGTAATCGCCCCCTTACGCAATAATATCGAGCAGGAAGTGCTTGTCCTGTTAGCCGACGAGTATCGTCCAACCTTTGCCTCCTCTATGACTAACCCAGGGTCCCTGACCATGGGATTTTCCGGGGTTGATCCCCGTCATTTGGCGCCGTCTGTGGGAACTACACAGGTTGGAATCACGATCTCGGCGGTCCCTCCCTCAGCACATCAAGACTCGAGGCCTAGAACCAGATCTAGCCCGCTCGAGGAATTCAAGTTCACCACAAGCATCTCCATCATCTCGTCAAGATCATCTAGACTGCAGCCGAATCAAATCCGACACCCCGACGAACATCAGATCCATCGCCGACGGAAAAGAACTCGACGACTTAGAAGGCAAACGCAAGGACTCTACTCGGGGACACCACTCGAAGAGTCGCGGCGTGTAACAGAAGGCTCGCCCACCAGTCGACGACCCTCCGCCGCCCGGACTCCCATCACACGCCAAGTTAGCGACTCCGAAACCCAGACCGGAGAATACTACGACCCGGATCGAAGGCCAGATGAATTCGCCAACTTCATCCGGAGCCAATCACTTAGCGACGGGATAGAACTTGACCCAATATTCCACAGCCGAGCAGAAGACCCCTCGCAGATCCTCCAAATCTCAAGGAGAAGAAGGCACGCCGGCTCCAGCAAACTCACAGCTAAAGAGCAACTGGAAGGACCTTGCGCGAGCCACTGTTTTGAAGACAGTCGGGGACATCTCAGAGCAAGCCACACCCTAGGATATTGCCGCCTATTCACCGAATTCTCCAACATCCTCAAGGAGGAGAAGCAGCGTGAAGCCAAACGCACTCGAAGAAGCGCACAGTCGCCCGCACCAAGTACAGAGGGGCAATACCCCCACGTCCCATGGACGAATCTGCATGATCCAAGAAGGAAGATCCTCGAAAGCAAAGCAATATGCCTACACCTTACAGGCCGAAGCAGCCGAAGGCCTAAAGATAACTGAAACGTACCAACCGCTGAGACAAGCATCACTGATACGTCCGAAACGTATCTATAATTTCTGCTTGCTCCATGCCTCTTTTGTGTGATATTGCTATGATATTGATGAATTTCCATACACTTTTGATCATATTTGGACTAACCTATTAACTCAGTGCACCCCAGTGCCAGTTTCTGTTTTCTGCTATTTTTCTATTTCAGGTTTCCCCCTTATTAAAAGTGCGAGAAAAAATCCGAGAAAAATATAGGAAAAATCAGCGTACCAGAAGCTTCGCGAAGAGCCTGAGAGGGGCCAGAGGGGGGACAGGGGGCCCAGGCGGCCAGAGGGCGCGACCCCACCCCTGGCCGCGCCAAGGGGGCGCCTGGAGCCCCTGGCTCACCTCTGGCTGCCCCCTTTCGCCTATTTATTCCCCGTGACGAGCCCCCGTGGACGGAACCCTTTTTCGCGATCTCTCCTCTGTTCCGCCGCCGCCGCGCTTCCAAGATCGGGAGCACCAGATGACCTCTTCCCGGCACCCTGCCGGAGGGAGGAACCACCTCCGAGAGCTTCTCCACTGTAACAGCCCAGATTTCACAAAAAATAAAAAATTTGTTTTCGGTGTGAATTGTTTGATTCTCTGATTTGTTTGAGGTGTTTGCATCCCCGATTTATCGATCGGCGATTATTTTCCCCCTCTTATCTCGTACCGGACGGAGACCGACCCTTGCCACCCTGACACTCAACATTTGCGACACCGAGTTTCACCCGATCACCGTCGCGAAAACCGCACGAGACCAGCCGCAGCCAACAGAATGAAAAACCCTGTTAAATAATTAAACGTGTTATTTTTATAGCGCGCCGGAAAGTGTTCTCGGAACGGTTCCAGCGCTAGGTGAACGCCGCCGGCTCGACGCGCTGATCGCGCAGTTTGAAGTTTTACCCGAATTGGAGGTCCTGCGGACCCCCGGCGGTCAGAAACGTAAACACCGCGCGCGAGAGAGAAAAACCGGGGATGTTTTTGCAAACTGCGAGCCACCTGGGCTATATAAAGACCACCACACTCCCACCCTTTTGTAGAGTTTCCCTAGCCACAAAATTGCAGCCACCTCCTCCACTTTGCCCCAAAAATAGCCCCATTTTCATCCAAACCCTAGCCCGGATCTGAAAAATTCACTCCCAAGCCATCTGGACCGTCAGATCTCGCGATCCGACGGCTCCGGAGGCGCCACGTCACCCCCAGCAACCTCCAACCGTTTGAGCCCACGCCGCCCGAGCCGGTTCGGCCTCGTCTCCGCGCCGCCGCACCATTCCGCCCGCCCGTCCGACCGCCGTGCGCCGGCAAGCCGCGCACCATCCTCCTCTCCCTCCTCCCCCCTCCTCTAGCTCTCACCTCATCTCCTCCCTCGCAGGCAACCGAAGCCCGCGTCGCCGTTGTTCTTGCCATGTCCTGCGTGCCATGGGAGCTGAAAGCCGAGCTCCTCCTCCCGGTCCTCACCAACGTGGCGCGCCGCCCCGGACCCAGCCGCCGTCCTCTGCTGCACCGCCGCCCCTGCTCCGCTCCGCCTGCCGCCGGTAGCCGGCCGGCGAGCCGTGCACCAACCGACACCGCCACCTGGAGACGAGGACGAGGCAGCCGATCCAGCCGCCGGCCTCCTCCTCGGCCCGATCCAGGCCGACGCGCACGTGGGCCGTGGCCCACCTCCTCCCTGGTCTAGCGGCCTCCAGCGGCCAAATGGGACGGCCCAACAGTGAGGCTTTTTTTTCTTTTTTTAGTTTTTTTTTCTATTAATTTTTGCTAAGTCTGAGATATAGTGTTGTTGTTTCCGTTTGGCGAGTAAATTTTCGAATAAACCGTAGCTCGGATCGCGTTGCGCCCAAAATATGAATTGCTTAGTTTTACGTGCTCTTTCGTTCGTATGTAGAAAGTTTTTCCGTTTGAGGCCGTCTAGATAATTTAATTATGCGTCAAAGTGGGACCTATATGTGCTTCGTCCCGGGATCTGGATGGAAACATGTAGATCTGGAACAGTACCGCATATCGGGCCTTACAACTTGGTATCAGAGCCTTACCGACCGTAGGATCCCTTTTCTGGCCGAAGTCGAGTTTAGACAAAAACTATTTTGTAGTTATTAAGTTAGTTGTCGGAGAGTAGGAATATTTTTACTCCTTACCCTTGCTCTGGTCAGGACAAGTGTCGTAAGTGTTTTACTCTCGTCTTATCCCCTTCAAACTCTAGGATCTCGAGTGTGTGGAGTATCGGAACCGTTACAATGCCTTGCTTGCAGCGTATTGTCTCGATTCCGATCTCAGGTTGGGAAATCCTGTAGTACCTTTAGACTTCCAACTCTGGTGTACATCTAGGTCATCCATTGCCATCCATCCTTTTACCGGTGTTTTCACGACTTGCGTCGAAAACACTATCCTTTGATCCGGTTATCATTGTCGTTCCTCCTCTTGACACCGACGGTTTCGTATTTTCGACGATGTCGTCTCCCTGCGGAAAGCTTCTCGCTAGAAGTTCATCGTTCGACATGGAGAAGAGTCCCTTGTTGGTGGTGTTGAAGATTGTCTACTCTCTTTTCTCTCCCCTCCTCTCCCCCGGATCGTCCTGGATCTCGGGACGAGATCCCTTGTTGGTGGTGTTGTATTGTAACAGCCCAGATTTCACAAAAATTAAAAATTTTGTTTTCTGTGTGAATTGTTTGGTTGTCTGATTTGTTTACGGTGTTTGAATCCCCGATTTATCGATCGGCGATTACTTTCCCCCTCTTATCTCGTACCAGAAGGAGACCGACCCTTGCCACCCTGACACTCGACATTTGCGACACCAGGTTTCACCCGATCACCGTCGCGAAAACCGCACGAGACCAGCCGCAACCAACAGAACGAAAAACCCCGTTAAATAATTAAATGTGTTATTTTTATAGCGCGTCGGAAAGTGTTCTCGGAACGGTTCCAACGCTAGGTGAACGCCGCCGGCTCGACGCGCTGATCGCGCAGTTTGAAGTTTTACCCGAATTGGAGGTTCTGCGGACCCCCGGCGGTCAGAAACGTAAACACCGTGCGCGCGAGAGAAAAACCGGGGATGTTTTTGCAAACTGCGAGCCACCTGGGCTATATAAAGACCACCACACTCCCAACCCTTTGTAGGGTTTCCCTAGCCACAAAATTGCAGCCACCCCTCCACTTTGCCCCAAAAATAGCCCCATTTGCGTCCAAACCCTACCCCAGATCTGAAAAATTCACTCCCAAGCCATATGGACCGTCAGATTCGCGATCCGACGGCTCCGGAGGCGCCACGTCACCCCCAGCAACCTCCAGCCGTTTGAGCCCACGCCGCCCGAGCCGGTTCGGCCTCGTCTCCTCGCCGCCGCACCACTCCGACCGCCCATCCGACCGCCGTGCGCCGGCACCATCCTCCTCTCCCTCCTCCCCCCCCCCTCCTCTAGCTCTCACCTCATCTCCTCCCTCGCAGGCAACCGAAGCCCGCGCCGCCGCTGTTCTTGCCATGGCCTGCGTGTTACGGGAGCCGCAAGCCGAGCTCCTCCTCCCGGTCCTCACCAACGTGTCGAGCCGCCCCGGACCCAGCCACCGTCCTCTGCTGCACCGCCGCGCCTGGTCCCCGCCGCCCCTGCTCCGCTCCGCCCACCGCCGGTAGCCGGCCGGCGAGCCGTGCACCAACCGACGCCGCCACCTGGAGACGAGGACGAGGCAGCCGATCCAGCCGCCGGCCTCCTCCTCGGCCCGATCCAGGCCGACGCGCACGTGGGCCCGCGGCCCACCTCCTCCCTGGTCCAGCAGCCTCCAGCGGCCAGATGGGCCGGCCCAACA
This sequence comes from Bromus sterilis, assembly GCA_950022295.1. Taxonomy (NCBI): domain Eukaryota; kingdom Viridiplantae; phylum Streptophyta; class Magnoliopsida; order Poales; family Poaceae; genus Bromus; species Bromus sterilis. Next base: position 398,220,418 of record OX465596.1, read on the forward strand.
GTGAGGCTTTTTTTTCTTTTTTTAGTTGTTTTATTATTTTTTCCTGTCTGTTAATTTTTGCTAAGTCTGAGATATAGTGATGTTGTTTCCGTTTTGCGAGTAAATTTGCGAATAAACCGTAGCTCGGATCGTGTTGCGCCTAAAATATGAATTGCTCAGTTTTACGTGCTCTTTCGTTCGTATGTAGAAAGTTTTTCCGTTTGAGTCCATCTAGATAATTGAATTCTGCGTCGAAGTGGGACCGATATGTGCTTCGTCCCTGGATCTGGATGGAAACATCTAGATCTGGAACAGTACCGCATATCGGGCCTTACATCCACCACCATGGACGCTTCCCGGATGAACCGTGAGTAGTCCACCTTGGACCATGGGTCTATGATCAGTAGCTATGTGATGTTCTCCTCCCCTCTTTGTTCTTCATGGATTAGACCTCGTGAGCTTCCCTACATGATCGAGGCACATATGTAATCTTTCTGCTGCTGCTATGATGAGTTTGCTGGGATCCGATGGATTATGAGATTATGTTTAGATTGTGTTTGAGTAATATATTTGATTCTCCTCTTTTATATTTATGTTCTTAAGTACTTCTTGCATGTTCTCCGTTGTTGTTTATTGCTTTGGCCAAGCAGTAGGTAGTGACTCCAAGAGGGAGCGTTATGCATGATTGTGGGTTCATGCCCCCCGATGACTAGCTTGCGTGGGATTCACAACTTAATACCAGCGAGATGTTCTGGATAGATATCTCAAGGTGGATGATTAGTAGGTAGATGCAGATGGATTTCGGTCTACTTGTCTTGGCGTACCGCCCATGCTTTTGAGCCTCTTTCATTCTTTATAGCATAATTAGCATTGGTTTGCGCACATAATCCTGTCAATTGCCCAACTGTAATTTGTTTACCTCGCATGGTTATTTTATCATCTTTTGGGAGAGAGGCATAACTAGTGAACATCATAGGACCCCGGTGCATATTTCCACCACTGTTTACACTCGCTATCAATTTACTTTCAATATTTACTTTTCAGCTGATATCACTATCATTATTATCCCGTGCGTTTTATCCTTCGTAAATGACAAGGCCGGAGGAATTGACAACTCCTCTGTACTCGTTGGGAAGCGAAGCTATCTGTGTGTGTGCAGGTCCAGGTGAAGTAAGCAACCTTAGGTTGTAAACGGCGCCATTGTTCACTTCACCACCTACTTGTTGACGTTGGAGTCCTACTGGTTCGATACTCAACCTTAGCATCTTCGCTAAGGGAAATTTGCCGCTACGCTACATCTCACCTTCCACTTGGGGTAACAAACGAGGGACGAGAAGTTATCTCGTGTATCAAGCAAATTTCTGGCGCCGTTGCCGGGGACTCCACTCTTCAAGGCAGGGGAGTTGCACACTCTCTTTTATCTTTGCTTTTTAGTCTTATTAGTTTACTTTTTCAGATTTTGCTTTAGTGTCCTTTATCAAAAAACAAAAAAAATTAGTATGTCTAGTTCCTTACTTGCCAATCAATGCGTGCCTTCTTTGAAACCAAATCTTATTGGCATGGAGGATTCACCGAGGATCAACAAAAGTGGTACAAGGAACACCGCTTGTCTCAAAAGGGGATACACTTATGGAAACAAATACATCAGTTGTATGAGTATGCTAGAAACTTTTGCTCAATATATAATATATCTTTCTGCAGGGATGAATCTTGTTGCTTTATGAGGCACAAACACCTTGTTTTCCAATGTGAGTACAATGATGATGAAACCTTAGCTTCTTATGCTAAGAGAAACTATGATTTTTATGATGCTGAGGAAATAGAAGAATTTGTTGCTTATAAGGGTGCCTATGAAATTACTTCTCTTCTTAAAAATATTGATGAAGCCCCTTAGAAATCTGAGAGTCTTGCTATACTTAAATATTGTCTGGAAAATTACGATGCAAATTATTATATTACTGATCATCTTGAGAGAATCTCTCCCCCAAAGGAAGAGACTAATGATTTGCGGGACTCTATGGAAGAAGAAATTGCTGAACCTAAAAGCTCTTTGGATGAAAAAGAGGAGGAAGAATGGAGCCCATGGATTCTTTTGAAATATCCCTTTTTGATGAAGTTGTTGCCTTCTATGTTTATGGTCGTGATGCCAATATGGATGATGCTTACGGAGATGAACTTGTTATAGTTCCTCATGTTAAGCATGAAATTTTTGCTATTGCACCCACACTTGATTGTCCTATTATCCTTTTGAAATCTCCAACTCATATTCCGGAGAACTGTGCTCTTATTAAGGTTCAATGTGATGGGATGCATTTATCTTATGTTCCTAAAGACCGTGTTAAAAACTATACACGTGTGCTTGTAGGTCATGAACAACATGATTTATGTGATAGTTATATTCTTGATGTTGTTCATGATACTACTAAAAATTATTTTGAGAGAGGAAAGTTTTGTTGTAGAAACTCTCATGTTACAAAAACTCCTCTCTTTATGTAGAAAGTTTTCAAAATTTTCTTGTCCCACCTTCCTATGCTTATCTCTTTGTGCTTCTTTGATCTATCTTCTTACAACATACCAATGCATAGGAAGTGGGTTAGGCTTAAATGTGTTTCATATTTGCTTCTTTATGCTCTCTTTTGCTTCAAATTCTTATTCTTATGAGAGCACCTTTTATAATCATTAAGCCTAGCTAATGGCTTTAAAGAAGTGCTTTCGGGAGGCAGCCCGCAACGAATTTAGGATTTCCTTTTTGTTTTTCTTCTGTTTTTAGTGGTATTGATGATTGTTACTACTGTAGCAACATTATTGTATCTTTACTTTTCAAGCTTTGTGCCTTTCATAGCCTCATACGACAAGGGAAGTGAAAGTTGTGACATGTCCAAAAACAGATTCTGTCCTCGTGACTAGAAAAATCACAGAAAAATCCCAGTTCATCTTTTTGAGCTGAAATTTTTACACAGCGTGCTCTATACAATTACGAAACTTGTGTATGTTCTGAGTTTTTTATTTGAGTTGCAGAAGTATCCCTAAAACAATTTACTACCTGCTGGTCTGTTTTTCATAGATTTTGTCCTGTTTTGCCTTTTCTTCGTTTTGCAAACCTTAAGCTTGCTTTTTCTTTGCAATTTTTTATTGGAAATCTTGAGAAACAGTATACCTTCAAGATTATCTTTATTTCCAGTAGATAAAAAATACTTTATTATGGGTACTAACCTCGCTAATCAGATTATGATGAGTTATGTATGAAGGGAGTTTTCAAGTGTGCGAGGGAAGATGATGAAAGAAGATTAAGAAGTGTCAAGCGCTCAAGCTTGAGGATGCCCCCATGCATCCCCAAGAAATATTCAAGGAGACTCAAGCGTCTAAGCTTGGGGATGCCCCCGTGCATCCCCTTCTCCATCAACAATTATCAGTTTGTCTCTCGTTTCACTATATTTTTATCACTTCATGTGTTATGTGCTATTCTTGGAGCGTCTCGCTCTTAGGTTTTATTTTTAGTTTTCTTTAGCTTTTCTTGTTGTTCATAAAAAGTTAGAACCCAACTTTCTTTGTGTGGGAGAGAAACACGCTCCACTTCCAAAATTTAGAACACAACATAGGACTTTTCATGCTTATCTTTGTTGTGTGTGTTCTTTATTTTTTTCGTAGCTACTGTCATGTTTTGCTGTTAGCTTTCATGCTTATCTTTTCAAAGAGCTTTTATTTAGTTTGTTGTTGGAACTCTCTCGAGTTTTCATGTTTATCTTGTTTAGAGAGTTTGCCTGTTGCACTGAGTTTTATGTCTTGACTTGAAGTAGGTAATTGAGGTTGCTTTTCTTTTGTAGTAGTAACTTGAAATAGTTTTGAGGTATTGTTTTGAGTAATGTTTGGAATTTTGGTGTCAAGAGCTTTAGCCTATTAGTGATACATGTCGTATATTGGGCAATCCGTGTTTATTTTAAAGTATGGTTCTTATGTTGTTTTGGCTTGTTTTACACAGTTTACAACTTTCCGATGCCGAAGCAGCAGAACCAGGATTCAGCGGTGAAAAGTGGACACCAAGTTGCTGAATCAGATCAAGTCCAAATGCGATGAAAATTTATGGGAATTGACTGGGAATCACCGAGGAAGGAGGTGAGGGGACCCACCAAGCATCCAGGAGGGTGCCTGGCGCGGCCCCCCTCCTGGCCGCGCCAGGCACCCTCCTGGATGCCTGGTGGCCCCCCTCGGTGCCCCCTCTCGCCTATAAGACCCCCCTGGGGTGAAAACCCTAAAAGAAGAAGAGTTTCCGCGTTTCGCCGCCGTCACGGGGAGGAAACCTACAGAGGAGAAAAGCCATCTCCGGCGGGCAGATTCCGCCGGGGAGATCACCTCCCGGAAGGGGAGATCGTCGCCATCATCATCATCGTCACGGGCATCATCGAGATCATCATCAACATCATCCCCAACATCAGCACCATCTCCATCACCATCCCATCTCATCTCACAATTGCAACTTGTGTTGTAATCCGTACTATCTATCCTCTCTACTCTGTTGGTGTTGATTACTACTTTGTGGTGAATGCTATTGAGTTTTGTTGGAGAATTATCATTGTGTCCAGATTGTTTGCCACCCATCTATCACCTCTGATCATGATCTCTTTTATGTCTTGTGAGTAGTTACTTTAGTTCTTGAGAACATGGGAGAAGTCTAGTTGTTAGTAGTCATATGATGTTGAAGTATTATGTGTTGTTTGATACTTAAGTTGTGTTTTTATTTCTCTAGTGGTGTTATGTGAGTCGAACACTTAACACTTCACCTTTAATGGGCCTAGAGGAATACATTGTGCACAAAGGATTCTTATGGTGGGTTGCCGGAGTGACAGAAACCTGAACCCCAGTTCACACACTTTTGCACAAGGGAGTTATGGATCCTTGATCGTAATGTTGTGGTTAGGCTTATGCCTTAATTACTACCTTGTATTTGCGGATGCTTGCAAGGTGTGTAATCATAAGAGTACACTTATCTTAGTCTAGAAGGTGTACTAGCATTGATCCACCCACCAACACTTATCAACACAATACATATTACTTGGCGGAGTATGGTGAAAGTAACTTGAATATCTCTCCCGTGTGTTCTCAAGAACGCTTTAGCTTTTATAAGTTTAGTTCCTAGGCTTATCCTTGTGAAAGGATTGGGCCACTTGCTACTCATCAGTTACCCTGTTTACTTTGCTTGTCTTTTACTTTTCTGTTGCTTAAACCAAAACCCCCTAAATATTTACCTTTGAGTGTGTGCAGCCTTTCCTTATCCAGTGTCACTTATCAGCACCTTCTGCTCCTCGTGGGATCGACATCCTTATTTATCGAAAAGCTACAATTGATCCCCTAGACTTGTGGGTTATCAAGAAACGTTTATTGGCGCGGTTAACAGGGGAGGCATCCCAACTAAACCTATTAACTTCTCCGCCATCAACGAGCTTTTCTGGCGCCGTTGCCGGGGAGTGTAGCGCTATTGGTAAGTGAAGCCGGTAAGGAAACCTTTATTTTATTTTTGTTACTTTCAGTCCTTATGGACTCTGCTGCTGTTGCTTCGTTGCTGGTAAGGAGTCGCCCCACGACTGTGGTGGTCACGCCTACCCCTACTGAATTTTTGCCCTATAAAATACCACCTGGTATTATTGATCATTTCTTGTCTAATCGTTACACAGGAGAAGGACATCCGGGAGAACACCTGCTATATCTATCACAATTATGTTCTCTATTTAAGCTTGCAGGTGTAACGATGGAGTTCGTCGTGAAGAAATTATTCTCCGTATCACTCAAAGATAAAGCTTTAGATTGGTATAAGCTACTTGATAAATTCGATCTGCTTGAATGGACAGAGCTTATGTCTCTCTTTTATGCAAAGTTTTATCCTCTTTGTGAAATTCACCAAGACAGGAACTACATCTACAACTTTTGGTCTCGCGACGGAGAGAGCATCGCTCAAGCTTGGGGGAGACTGAAGTCCCTGATGCTCAAATGCCCAAACCATGAGCTCCCTAAGGAAATTATACTTACAAATTTTTATGCCAGGCTTTCTCGTCAGGACAAGGAGATGTTGGATGCCTCCTCTAGCGGGATATTCCAGACCAGAAGTATGGAAGAAAAATGGGATCTTCTAGAAAGGATACAGAAGAACACTGAAGACTGGGAAATTGATAAAGGTATTGAACCCGCTATAAACTATGAGCATGACTACATTGAGAGTTATGTGAAGACTGATTACCATAATAATTTTTGCTCTAAAATTGGTCTTGATTCCCAGCTAATGGTTAACTTTTGCAAGGACTTTGCTTCTCATATTGATTCTTCTAAGAAGAAGGAGAGTCAACATCATAAACCTTTCAAGGAGTCACCTATTGAGATTAATGTTACTGACTGTTTTACCTGCAGTTGTGTATGAACAGCCTCCTTATCCCTCAAGGATAAAGGAGCACTCTTTTGTTACAGGTATTCTAAACAAGAACGGAAGGACCACTGACGAACCTGAGGACATGATCAAGGTCAAGCCTCAAGTTGCAATGGTCAAGGATCTGGTAACCAGTGATATTAAAGAATCCACTATTAGTTTTTGTGTTGTTTCCACTAACATTGTCACAACCAAGAACAAAGGCCCAATTTCAGGTACACCAGTTGTATTTGTCAAAATAGGGAATCATAATTATTATGGGCTATGTGATTTGGGATCTAGCGTTAGCGCTATTCCCTTCACACTTTATCAAGAGATCATGCACGAGATTCAGTCGTGTGAGATCGAGGACATTGATGTCACGATTCATCTTGCAAATAGACAAACAATCTCTCCAGTTGGGATTGTGAGAGATGTTGAAGTACTCTGCGGGAAGGTAAAATATCCCACTGACTTTCTTGTGCTTGGTTCAGTACAAGATAGTTTTTTCCCTATTATCTTTGGTAGTCCCTTCCTCAACACTTGTGGAGCTATAATAGATTGCAAGAAAGGTAAAGTTTCTGTTGAATTCAACGGTGAGTCGTATGAATTTATCTTTTCTAAGTTTTCTAAGCAGCCTCGTGGTACTGACTTGTCAAGTAATGATAAAATTATTGAAGAAATTGCTTCTATTGCTATTCCTCCTAATGATACTTTGCAACAATTTATGGAAGACCACGAGAATGACATACATATGCCGGAGAGGGATGAACTAGAAGACATATTCTTAGGACAAACTCCTATCCTGAAGCACAACCTCCCGGTTGAACCTTTAGGAATCCTCTCGCAACCAAAAGAAGACCCGGTGTTTGACCTAAAACCACTACCCGGTACACTCAAGTATGCTTATTTAGATGAAAAGAAAGTATATCCTGTTATTATCAATTCTAACCTTTCAGGGTATGAAGAAGAGCGATTATTGGAGACACTCCGCAGACACCGAGGTGCTATTGGCTATACTCTTGATGATCTCAAGGGTATTAGTCCATCCATTTTCCAACATACTATCAATCTCGAGCCCGATGCCAAACCAGTTGTTGATCATCAACGACGGTTGAACCCAAGGACGAAGGAAGTGGTTAGGATGGAGGTTCTCAAACTTATAGCCGCAGGTATCATCTATCCTATAGCTGATAGTAAGTGGGTAAGTCCCGTTCATTGTGTTCCTAAGAAAGCGGGTATAACTGTTGTTCCTAATGATAAAAATGAACTAATACCTCAGAGGACTATTATTGGATATAGAATGTGTACTGATTTCAGGAAGTTGAACAAGGCCACCAGGAAGGACCACTATCATCTGCCCTTTATTGATGAGATGCTCGAGCGGCTGTCTAAAAACACCCACTTCTGCTATCTTGACGGGTATTCTGGCTTCTCCCAGATTCATGTTAACATCGCGGATCAAGAGAAGACCACCTTTACGTGTCCTTACGGTACTTATGCTTATAGGCGTATGCCTTTTGGTTTATGTAATGCACCTGCTACTTTTCAGAGGTGTATGTCTGCAATATTTCATGGTTTCTGTGAGGAGATTGTAGAAGTTTTCATGGACGACTTTTCCGTCTATGGAAACTCCTTTAACCACTGTATCCACAATCTTAATAAAGTTTTGCAGAGATGTGAAGAAACTAATTTGGTGCTCAATTGGGAGAAGTGTCATTTTATGGTTAACGAAGGGATAGTTCTTGGACACAAGATTTCCGAAAGGGGAATTGAAGTGGACAAGGCAAAAATTGAAGCTATTGAAAGGATGCCCTATCCAAGGGACATCAAAGGTATTCATAGTTTTCTAGGTCATGTTGGTTTCTATAGAAGATTTATCAAGGACTTTTCTAAGACCTCGAGGCCCCTTACCAATCTTCTCCAGAAGGATTCTCCTTTTGTATTTGATGAAGATTGTAAGGAAGCTTTTGAAGTTCTTAACAAAGCCTTGATAACCGCTCCTATAGTACAACCACCTGACTGGAATTTTCCCTTTGAAATTATGTGTGATGCTAGTGATTTTGTTGTTGGAGCTGTTTTAGGACAAAGGGTTGACAAGAAGCTGAATGTCATCCACTATGCCAGCAAGACACTTGATAGTGCTCAAAAGAATTATGCTACTACCGAGAAGGAATTCTTGGCAGTGGTGTTTGCTTGTGATAAGTTTAGGCAGTATATTGTTGATTCTAAAGTTATTATTCATACTGACCATGCTGCCATTAAGTATCTTATGCAGAAAAAGGATGCCAAACCAAGACTCATTAGATGGGTACTCCTTCTTCAAGAATTTGATTTGCAGATTGTCGATAGAAAAGGAGAAGACAATCCGGTGGCGGATAATCTTTCAAGGATGGAAGATATTCCGCACGATCCTATTCCAGTCAACGACAGTTTTCCAGATGAACAACTTGCTGTTGTAAAAGTACAATCTCATTTCGACCCTTGGTTTGCAGATTATGCTAATTTTATCGTTGCAAAGTTTTTGCCTCCAGGTTTTACATTTCAGCAGAGGAAGAAATTCTTCACGGATTTGAGGCACTACTTTTGGGATGATCCACATCTTTTCAAAGAAGGTCCAGATGGGATCGTGAGAAGATGTATACCGGAGCATGAACAGCAGGACATTCTTCGACAATGTCACGATAGTCCCTATGGAGGACATCATGCTGGTGAAAGGACCGCACATAAAGTTTTACAATCAGGTTTTTATTGGCCTGCTCTTTTTAAGGACGCCCGAAGGTACGTTCTATCTTGTGATAAGTGTCAGAGAGTTGGTAACATTAGCAGGAGAAATGAGATGCTTATGAATTACTCACTAGTGATCGAACCTTTCGATTGCTGGGGTTTTGATTTTATGGGTCCTTTTCCTCATTCACACAAGTACACACACATCTTAGTTGTTGTTGATTATGTAACCAAGTGGGTAGAGGCAATCCCCACTGAGAGTGCTGATCACAAGACATCTTTGAAAATGCTCAAGGATGTAATTTTTCCTATGTTTGGAGTACCAAGGTACCTCATGACAGATGGAGGGTCACACTTCATGCATGGAGCTTTTAGGAAAGCTCTAGCCAAGTACGATGTCAATCATAGGATTGCATCACCGTACCACCCTCAAACTAGTGGGCAAGTTGAGCTCACCAATAGAGAGGTCAAGTTGATCTTACAGAAGACAGTCAATAGAAATAGAAAGGATTGGTCAAATAAGTTAGGAGATGCTTTGTGGGCGTATAGAACTGCTTACAAAAACCCCATGGGCATGTCTCTGTATAAAATGGTCTATGGCAAGGCTTGCCATTTACCATTAGAGTTAGAGCACAAGGCTTTCTGGGCTGTCAGAGAGCTAAATGCTGACCCAAAGTTAGCTGGTGAAAAGCGTCTCTTGAACTTTACTTCTCTAGATGAGTGGAGGAGTGAAGCTTACGAGAGCGCTAAAATGTTCAAGGAAAAGGTAAAGAAGTGGCACGATAAAAGAATTCTGAAACGTGAATTTAATGTGGGTGATAAAGTTTTGTTGTTTAGATCCCGTTTCAGGTTTTCTCCAGGTAAACTACTTTCCAGATGGGAAGGACCTTTTCTTATCGAAGAAGTATATCGGTCTGGTGCAATCAAGATCAATAATTTTGAAGGCACCAAACCTCAAGTTGTGAATGGACAAAGACTCAAACATTACATAGGAGGTGATCCTATCAATGTGGATGCAAACATGATATATACAAAGACTCATGAAGAACATGTTGCAGCCAAGTTTCAGACTCCGGCAGGAGCAAAATAAGAAAAGGTATGTATTACGGTAAGGAAACATCGCGAACATCAATAAAAGATTACTTTTCAAAGTTTTTGCAAAATTAGGAAAATTCCAAGCCCGAGTGGAGCCGGATAAGAGCTCCGGGGGGCCCAGGAGGCCTCCTGGCGCCCCCCCCCTCCTGGCCGCGCCAGGCACCCTCCTGGGTGCCCTGGACTCCGAGTCTAACTCCAGCTAGGCTTGGAACCTTCCTTCTGTTGCGGAAATTTTTGCTATATATTTGCCCGGATAGTCCCGGCACCGTATCTCTTGATTTCGCGTGTTTTCTTTCTCGGTCTGTTTCTTCCAGGGTGAAAAGCTGTTGCTAGAGATGTCTTATTGTGGCTCGAGCGGAGAGGACTTCTTGGGATGGCATCTACGTCAAGTTCAGAAGGATCTTAATCAAGGGAAGCACGTTGATTGGGCTACCGAAGAAGAAATTGCCGCAAGACAAGCGGAGATGGAGCGCGCCGTGAGAGAGGAAGTCAAGACTATCACTGCCCAACAACAAGGAGGTCCAAGCAATCCCATCATGGTGGGATCTGTCAAACCTCAGTATGATATTTCTCTTAACCTTTCAGGGCCCTCCACTTCACTTGAAGATCAACGCATGCTTTCCACCATCTCCGAGGCCTACCGCATCACCAACCAACTCATTGAAGATTTCTGTGTACTAAAAATACAAGTGGAATTCTTGGAGTTAGAGAACCAAACCCTTCGTCGTGTCATCAGGGATCTGAAGAAACAACCACAACAAGAATGAGGAGTAAATCTCCTCGGGTAATGGCATCCCCTCAGCTTGTTCCAAGCTTGGGGGAGTGCCGGGTATCTTTATATTTATCTTTGTCTTTAGGAGTCAAGTAGAGTGGTATCATGTCTAGGGAAGTTACTTTATGAAATAGGTGTTGCTTCGAGGTCTATCACTCCTTTTGTGGAGAGCTTTGTATCCATGAGTGTGGATTCGTCTATGAAGGAATATTAATGAGAAGTCTATTGGTTTCTTTGCTGCACTCGGTATTCTCTTCACGCAATCGACATTATGAGCTGATTCTTATGGGGAGTATTGACCTTATCAGGTATGGCTTCGAAAACTTTATTTAAATCTTGGCAAGTATAGCTTTGGTCATAACAACAAGCATGTTTTTCTCAAAGTAGCGACATAGCCAAAACCTTGTGTTATTATGCTTGAAGTGTTATGTTGACAAGGAAGACAACTTGATGTTTCATGCTAGTTTTAATGTTTATGCTTTGTATTGCTTGCATCTAAGTTGTCATCAATTGTCTGGTCTTCTCAAAGCCTTGCTAGCCAAAACTCTGTACTAAGCGGAATTCTGCTTGTACTTCCATACCCTGAAACCAACATCTTCCACTTGAGTCCACCATACCTTACTATTTGTGGTATTCCACTACCACTCCTAAAGTATATAATTTGTGTGCTATCTCTAGATGTTCAAAATCTTCTGTTTTGTGCCACTGATCCAGCTCATGAGGAAGTGGTGAGTAACCCATGATCTTCTTAATTTGGACAAGTTTTTATCTTGGGATTGCATGTCTAATCTGCAAACCCCTAATACGAGAAGGGACTGGCACGAGTGCCCAGCTCGTAAAAGATAAATACTAACACACAAGTTCCTTCGCCCATTCATGAGTGATAAACAAAGGAATTTAAGGGGATGTGATCGTCCTCGCATGGGAGCCGTTCCTCGAAACTTGTCCAAATCATGAAGTGAGTGAGTTATCTATTAGCAGTCGTTGACGGATCATGCACCTCCCAAAAGTCTGTTTTTATTCTGTTTGATCTAGAGATGGCACATGAGTTTTCCCTGCTTACCATTTTGCACGGGGTTTATCCTTTATTTTGTGCTGAGTCAGTCCTTCCTACTTCCTTCCTTCTTGAGAGAGAACAGACACTTGATGTTAACAAAGATTCTTTCATACAAAGCTGCATTGAAAGTTAGCATGTTACATCTTTGTTGACATTATCTTTTGATAAGTCTGTTGTTTACAAAAGCTTATGCTGAGTAAACATCTTCCTTTGTGTTAACATGCGCACTTCTTGACTAATAACATGTTCTTTCCAAAGCTTCAACTGGTTTCATTATAAGTGAAAGAGCAAAAGTAAAAGTTATTAGTTGTTCCTTGACCAAGGCTATGTTTGCCATGATTTGATGAGTTTTCCAGGTCATACTTTGTTATAATTGTTACTACTTTCTCATAAGGACCTTATGAGTTGAGGTTGCTGTTGAGAATGCTTCAGTTTGGTGAGAAATCTTGATGCTTCTTGTCCGTATTCTTTTATCAACACTTCACTCTCTAAACTTGTGGACGGGTTTACCGAGCTCAGTAATCGCTTGGGGACAAGCGAGGTCTAAGCTTGGGGGAGTTGATACGTCCAAAAAGCGTCACTATTTTATATTGTAATTTCATCCTATTCATTGATATATTCCACTTTAAAGTATGGTTCTTATGTTGTTTTGGCTTGTTTTACACAGTTTACAACTTTCCGATGCCGAAGCAGCAGAACCAGGATTCAGCGGTGAAAAGTGGACACCAAGTTGCTGAATCAGATCAAGTCCAAATGCGATGAAAATTTACGGGGATCATTTTTATGGGAATTGGCTGGGAATCACCGAGGAAGGAGGTGAGGGGACCCACCAGGCAGCCAGAAGGGTGCCTGGCGCGGGGCCCCTCCTGGTCGCGCCAGGCACCCTCATGGATGCCTGGTGGCCCCCCTCGGTGCCCCCTCTCGCCTATAAGACCCCCCTGGGGTGAAAACCCTAAAAGAAGAAGAGTTTCCGCGTTTCGCCGCCGTCACGGGGCATAAACCTACAGTGGAGAAAAGCCATCTCTGGCGGGCAGATTCCGCCGGGGAGATCACCTCCCGGAAGGGGAGATCGTCGCCATCATCATCATCATCGTCACGGGCATCATCGACATCATCATCAACATCATCCCCAACATCAGCACCATCTCCATCACCATCCCATCTCATCTCACAATTGCAACTTGTGTTGTAATCCGTACTATCTATCCTCTCTACTCTGTTGGTGTTGATTACTACTTTGTGGTGAATGCTATTGAGTTTTGTTGGAGAATTATCATTGTGTCCAGATTGTTTGCCACCCATCTATCACCTCTGATCATGATCTCTTTTATGTCTTGTGAGTAGTTACTTTAGTTCTTGAGAACATGGAAGAAGTCTAGTTGTTAGTAGTCATATGATGTTGAAGTATTATGTGTTGTTTGATACTTAAGTTGTGTTGTTATTTCTCTAGTGGTGTTATGTGAATCGAACACTTAACACTTCACCTTTAATGGGCCTAGAGGAATACATTGTGCCAAAGGATTCTTATGGTGGGTTGCCGGAGTGACAGAAACCTGAACCCCAGTTCGCACATTTTTGCACAAGGGAGTTATGGATCCTTGATCGTAATGCTGTGGTTAGGCTTATGCCTTAATTACTACCTTGTATTTGCGGATGCTTGCAAGGTGTGTAATCATAAGAGTACACTTATCTTAGTCTAGAAGTTGTACTAGCATTGATCCACCCACCAACACTTATCAACACAATACATATTACTTGGCGGAGTATGGTGAAAGTAACTTGACTATCTCTCCCGTGTGTTCTCAAGAACGCTTTAGCTTTTATAAGTTTAGTTCCTAGGCTTATCCTTGTGAAAGGATTGGGACACTTGCTACTCCTCAGTTACCCTGTTTACTTTGCTTGTCTTTTACTTTAAATATTTACCTTTGAGTGTGTGCAGCCTTTCCTTATCCAGTGTCACTTATCAGCACCTTCTGCTCCTCGTGGGATCGACATCCTTATTTATCGAAAATCTACAATTGATCCCCTAGACTTGTGGGTTATCAAGAATCATTTATTGGCGCGGTTAACAGGGGAGGCATCCCAACTAAACCTATTAACTTCTCCGCCATCAATTGATCACTACTCTTCTGAGGGGTTGAATATTAGAGTACACTCACGTACCATGAGTCGAGGATGCGCAAGGATAACCAAACCCCCATACACTCCTCCTCGGGGTACTTGTCTCTTTGTGAACCTCATTATTAGATTGAGAGTTACCGATAATAAGTGCATGAGTTCTTCGGACTAATGTGAGTATTCGAAAGTTGACACTTCCACCTTCCCATATTTTTCTAGCCTCTCCTGTGCCGTGCATTGATTTCTTCTCACTCCGAGAGTTAGCGTCCACCTTCGCCGGTACATCCAAACCCTTGGCATGATACACTCTGTCATCATAAACCTCCTTATATCCTTCCTCAAAACAGCCACCATGCCTTCCTACCAAGGCATTTTCATAGCCTTTCCGAGATATATTGCCATGCAACATCCATCTTCTCATGACTTGATCTTCATGTCATACATGCTACTTGCTTGATCAATGAGCCGCATGCTAGTTGGGCCTTGCCCTAATCATTGCTACATGACGCGCTAGTATCATTGCATATCCTGCTACACTGGCAGAGTCATACATTTGCATACATCATGATAGTTACATTTTCTTTATGATTTGAGTACTTTGTAAAGTGTGAAAGATCTTCTATACTTTTTGTAATATATAGAGTGTTGCCCCTAAAGTGAGGAAAAGATCCCAAAGTGGACAAATCAAAAGATCCCAAAGTGGACAATTTAAAAGATCCCAAAGTGGACAAATGAGAAAAATAGAAAGAGCCATTGAGGCCACCAAAAAAAAAGAGAAAAAGAAATAAAAAGAGAGAAGGGGCACACTATTATTCCTTTTGAGAGATCCACACTCGTACTCCCTCTTATATCTTGTAATCCATAGAGATTATCATTCATGCATATAGCTGTGTGGGGATCTTCACACTGTAGAACTTGGCTTGTATATTCCAATGATGAGCCTCCTCAAAAGAGATCTAGGTCTTCTTGAGAAAGCAAGTTGGATGCACCCCCACTAGTTCCATTGGAGAGCTTACCTTAGCTCATATGTGCATCCGTTGCATGGCAAACCCTACTCCTCACATCATATCTATCATTTGGCTTTCTCTCGCCTATGATTGTCCTCATTGATGTGAGCCTTTCACACCTTTTTGTCTTCCTCCTCCACCATATTCTCTCTTTTCCATCCCAAGTGTCAACTTTCTTGCTTACGCTCATCCATTGCATGAGTGCTCAAAATGTCGAAAAGGAGTGGATCATTTTGACTTGTACCTGGCTAGTGGTCTGGGGATGAGTCAAGATAAGATTCCAAAGAAGACAAAGTGTGAAACTTTAGTAGATTGAGTTCTCAACATAAAAATACTTTTTCTCTCGTATATCCCTATCCCCTTTCTTGCACGCAAACACCATTTGGAGACATTTGAGTCACGGACAACGAGAGATCTTGCACCTTTATGTTCTTATGTTGTTTGTTTCAATACTAGATATAGACTCTTGCCTATTATGACTTGAATTGAATTACATGCCTTGATTGCTTTACTTAAAAGTTCTTTTATGGTTGTTAGCATGTCACCACAGAAATTATGCTTTTATCATTTACCTACTCGAGGACGAGCAGGAATTAAGCGGGGATGTTGATACGTCCAAAACGCATATATAATTTCAGCTTGCTCCATGACTCTTTTGTGTGATATTGCTATGATATTGATGAATTTCCATACACTTTTGATCATATTTGGACTAACCTATTAACTCAGTGTACCCCAGTGCCAGTTCCTGTTTTCTGCTATTTTTCTATTTCAGGTTTCCCCCTTATTAAAAGTGCCAGAAAAATTCCGGGAAAAATATAGGAAAAATCAGCGTACCGGAAGCTTCGCGAAGAGCCCGAGAGGGGCCAGGGGGGCAGGGGGGCCCAGGCGGCCAGAGGGTGCAGCCCCACCCATGGCCGCGCCAGGGGGGCGCCTGGAGCCCCTGGCCCACCTCTGGTGCCCCCTTTCGCCTATTTATTCCCCGTGACGAGAAACCCTCGGGGACGGAACCCTTTTTTGCGATATCTCCTCTGTTCCGCCGCCGCCGCGCTTCCAAGATCGGGAGCACCAGAAGAACTCTTCCCGGCACCCTACCGGAGGGAGGAACCACCTCCGGGAGCTTCTCCACCACCATGGACGCTTCCCGGATGAACCGTGAGTAGTCCACCTTGGACCATGGGTCTATGATCAGTAGCTATGTGATGTTCTCCTCCCCTCTTTGTTCTTCATGGATTAGACCTCGTGAGCTTCCCTACATGATCGAGGCACATATGTAATCTTTCTGTTCTTGCTATGCTGATTTTGCTGGGATCCGATGGATTATGAGATTATGTTCAGATTATGTTTGAGTAATATATTTGATTCTCCTCTTTTATATTTATGTTCTTGAGTAATTCTTGCATGTTCTCCGTTGTTGTTTATTGCTTTGGCCAAGTAGTAGGTAGTGACTCCAAGAGGGAGCGTTATGCATGATTGTGGGTTCATGTCCCCCCGATGACTAGCTTGAGTGACAGAAACATGAGTCTAAGGGATGTGATGTTGCCACAAGGGGGAAAACAACGGTGCTTGTACTTGCGGGTGCAAGGATTGTTTACTTTACGCAAAGTTCTTTAATGCAGTTGTCTGTTGCTTTGAGTTTACACTTTGGGTGGGATTCGCAAATTAATACCAGCGAGATGTTCTGGATAGATATCTCAAGGTGGATGATTAGTAGGTAGATGCAGATGGATTTAGGTCTACTTGTCTTGGCGTACCGCCCATGCTTTTGAGCCTCTTCCTTTCTTTATAGCATAATTAGCATTGGTTTGCGCACATAATCCTGTCAATTGCCCAGCTATAATTTGTTTACCTCGCATGGCTATTTTATCGTCTTTTGGGAGAGAGACATCACTAGTGAACATCATAGGACCCCGGTCCATATTTCCACCACTGTTTACACTCGCTATCAATTTACTTTCAATATTTACTTTTCAGCTGCTATCACTATCATTATTATCCCGTGCGTTTTATCCTTCGTAAACGACAAGGCCGGAGGAATTGACAACTCCTCCGTACTCGTTGGGAAGAGAAGCTATTTGTGTGTGTGCAGGTCCAGGTGAAGTAAGCAACCTTAGGTTGTAAACGGCGCCATTGTTCACTTCACCACCTACTTGTTGACGTTGGAGTCCTACTGGTTCGATACTCAACCTTAGCATCTTCGCTAAGGGAAATTTGCCGCTACGCTACATCTCACCTTCCACTTGGGGTAACCAACGAGGGACGAGAATTTATCTCGTGTATCAATCACTTTCTCACAGAGTGACCATCCGCCCGCAGTCCTAAGGCCTGGGCATGCACCCTTGGTCCTCGAAGCTCAGATCGGAGGATACGACATGGATAGAGTCTTCATGAACGGAGGCAGCAGTCTAAACATAATCTTCGCCAGCACCCTACGCAAGATGTTAATCCCACGATCAGTTTGGAAAAAGTCAGGCACCACAATATACGGCGTAGTTCCAAGCGAAGCAGCCACCTCCATCGGAACAATACAGCTTGATGTGATCTTCGGCAGCAAGTGCAACTTCGCAAAGCAAGCGCTCGAGTTCGAAGTGCTCGACTGGCAGTCGCGGTATCACGCCATACTCGGGCGACCAGCATTCACACAGTTCATGGCGGTTCCACACTACGCATATCTCAAGCTCAAGATGCCAGGACCCGCAGGAATCATCACAGTCAAGGGAAGCTTCACCAAATCGGACCAGTGCGACCGCGACTTCCACAAAGTCTCCGACACATTTGGAGCCCAACAACAGTTCAAAGAAATAGCCATGGTGACGGACAAAAGCATATTTCCGCTGGCAAGCCGAAGCGAGACAAAAGAATTTGGCCGCGATTTCAGCATCGACAGCGACACAATCACACACCAAGTCCACCCAACAGACCCAGAAAAGACAGTTCGCGTATATGCCCACCTTCCAGAAGAGCAAGCAACCGCCCTCATAACCTTCCTTCGCGAAGAGTGGAAAATTTTCGCATGGTGCCCAGCCGACATGCCCGGGATACCACGAGAATTCGCAGAACACGCGCTCCACATCCAGCCAAACACCAAACCAGTAAAGCAGGCACTGCGACGATTCTCAGAACCCAAGCGCAGAGAAATCGTAGAAGAAGTCAACCGACTACTCGACACACAGTTCATCTGAGAGACGAAGAAATCAACATGGATAGCAAACCCAGTCCTAGTCCCTAAAAAGGACACCGAGGTACTGAGGATGTACGTCGACTATGGGCCTATGAACAAGCACTGCGCAAAAGGCCACTTTCCCCTGCCAAGAATCGATCAAATAATCGACTCCATAGCAGGATGCGACCTCCTCTCCTTCCTCGACGCATACTCAGGATACAATTAGATCAGGATGAAGGAAGAAGACAAAGAGCACACCTCTTTCATCACCCCCTACGGATTATTCTGCTACCAAACATGCCCTTTGGCCTAAAAAATGCGGGAGCCACGTACCAGCGGATGATGCAAGCATGTTTGAGAGACCAGATTGGCAGGACCGTCCAAGTCTATGTAGACGACATTGTCATCAAAACCTACAGCGCAAACACGCTACTCGATGACCTCCGCGAGACATTCACGGCCCTCAACAAGTACAGGATCAAGCTAAACCCCAAAAAATGTGTGTTCGGCGTTCCAGCCGGAAAACTACTCGGATACATGGTCTCCGCCCGAGGAATCGAAGCAAACCCCGAAAAGGTTCAAGCAATCACCAAGATGCAAAGGCCAACCAACATCAGAGACAGCAGCTCATAGGAAAGCTCGCAGCATTGAGCCGCTTCATCAGCAGGTTAGGCGAAAGGACCTTACCGTTCTACAAACTGCTGAGAAAAGGAGAAAAAATCGAGTGGACTGAGAAGCCAGCAATGCATTCGCAGACTTAAAGAAGACCCTCTCGACCCCACCAATCTTGGCGGTGCCTAAAGAAAGGGAAAAGTTGTATCTCTACATAGCAGCACGCAGTAGTGTCGTGAGCACAGTGCTTGTCATCGAGCGCGCAGAAGAAGGAAAAATTCAGAGCATCCAAAGACCAATTTACTACCTCAGCACACTACTCACGAAGCCACATCAGTGGTACCCACACTGCCAGAAGCTCCTGCTCGCCATTATCATGACCTCCAGGAAAGTATCGCACTACTTCGACGAACACTCCATCACAATCGTGAGCAGTGCACCACTCGCGGACATTCTCAACAATCCTAGAGCGACCGGTCGAGTCGCCGAGTGGAACATGGAGCTCAGCCCGCGGGACCTGCAGTTCAAACACCCGACAGCAATCAAATCTCAAGTACTCCCAGACTTCCTGGTCGAGTGGGCAGAAGTCCAAACACCAGGTCCCCCAGACCTATCCAACTCATGGACGATGTATTTCGACGGATCTAGAAGACAGCAAGGAGTCGGAGCAGGCGTCATCATAGTCTCCCCCAAAGAAACAAAGCTCAAATACATCCTCCATATCAACTTCAGCAACGCCTCCAACAACGAAGCAGAATACGAGGCACTAATTCACGGCATGCGCATGGCAAAAACTTTTGGTGCCACTCGCCTCTCGATCTATGGCGACTCCAACCTCGTCGTCCAGCAGGCGATGAGAGACTGTAACGCAGTCGCAGACAACATGGCAGCTTATCAGAAGCTCTATAACACACTAGAGGGAGGATTCGACGGCTGTGAACTCAACTACATCCCCAGAGCAAATAATACAGAAGCCGACGAACTCGTGAACATCGGATCGACTCGAGGACCAGTACCACCAGGCGTTTTCCTCGAGAGCATCAACCAGAGATCAATAAAAGGAAAGCCAGCGGAACCCAAGATAGTCGCAGAGGAAGACGACACAAATGAGCCAACACAGGTGGCAGCAACGAGCGCAGCTGACGGCACAAACAGCCAAGCAATCGAAGCCGAAGAACCAGCAGCACTCGAAGACCCGGCCTGGGCAAGACCCTTCCTTCGATTCCTAGTCGAAGGCACCCTACCACAAGACGTCGCAGAAGCCCGACGCATCAGTCGACGATCTAAAGCATTCACAGTAATCAACAGAAAGCTCTACAAGCACAGCATTTCTCAGGTCCTCCAAAAGTGTATAGACGAAGAATACGGCAAAGCCCTACTGCTCGAGATTCACGAAGGCACCTGTGGACACCACGCAAGCAGTCGCGCACTCGTGGCCAAGGCCTTTCGAGCAGGTTTCTACTGGTCGACCGCTATGAGAAATGCAGAGGATATCGTACGGCGTTGCATCGCCTGCCAAAAGTTCGCCAGCAGGCCGCATGCCCCAGCATCGGAACTCAAAACCATACCGTTATCATGGCCATTTTCCACATGGGGACTCGACATGGTGGGCCCACTCAAAAAATCATCAAAAGGAGGACGAACACACCTACTAGTCGCAGTTGACAAGTTCACCAAATGGATTGAAGCAGTACCAATCACCAACTCAACAGCCCTAACGGCAGTCAACTTCATCAAGTCAATCATCTTCAGATTCGGGGTACCACACAACATCATCACAGACAATGGTACAAACTTCACAGCGGCAGAATTCCAAAACTTCTGTCAAGAGCTGGGCATCAAAATCAACTACGCATCAGTCGCACACCCGCAGTCCAATGGCCAAGTGGAGAAAGCAAACGGCCTAGTATGCGGAGGAATAAAGAAGCGACTCCTAGCACCACTAGAACAAGCCGCAAGCAACTGGGTAGAGGAGCTCCCCGCGGTACTATGGAGCCTGCGCACCACCCCAAACAGCTCGACCCAGTATACACCTTTTCTTCTTGGTATACGGGGCAGAAGCAGTGCTGCCGCACGACTTAAAATTCGGAGCCCCCAGAATCTCAGGGTACGAAGAGGAAGAGGCAGAAGAAGCACTGCAGAACGACAAAGACATAGCAGATGAAGCTCGGGACACAGCTATCACAAGATATGAAGGATACCAGGACAAATTACGCACATATCAAAGCAGTCGCTTGCGGACCAGAACGTTCAACAAAGGAGACCTTGTGCTACGGCTAATACAGGAAAAAGTGCACAAACTTGCCCCACAATGGGAAGGTCCATTCATCATCTCGGAAGTCATAGGAGGAGGAGGATACAGATTGAATAATCCGAAGACCAATGAGGACGTGGGAAATCCATGGAACGTAGCGAACCTACGCCTGTTCTACCCATAGTCCTCCAGGCATTATCAGAGACATCGGCAGCAGCACCGATCGGCAACTCATGTAAAATTCGAAGGAATAAAATAGTGTTGCCCAAAGCATCTTACTCAAAAGCACTCGGGGGCTCGAGCGTAAAACTCCCCCCGAGAGACGCTATCTTCGCTCACGCGACCTTTACTTGAAAGCACTCGGGGGCTCGAGCCTAAAACTCCCCCCGAGAGACGTTATCTTCTCTAACGCGACCTTTACTTAAAATTACTCGGGGGCTAGAGCCTAAAACTCCCCCCGAGAGACGCTATCTTCGCTCACGCGACCTTACTTAAAAGCACTCGGGGGCTCGAGTCTAAAACTCCCCCCGAGAGACGCTATCTTCGCTAACGCGACCTTTACATAAAAGCACTCGGGGGCTCGAGCCTAAAACTCTCCTCGAGAGACGCTATCTTCGCTCACGCACCTTTACTTAAAAGCACTCGGGGGCTCGAGCCTAACCCCCCCCCCCCCCCCGAGAGACGCTATCTTTGCTCACGCGACTTTTACCTAAAAAGCACTCGGGGGCTCGAGCATAAAACTCCCCCGAGAGACGCTATCCTCTCTTAAAAACGCGACCTTATCTACAACCATCGGGAGGCCAGAACGCAAGACTCTCGCCAAAAAAACAAAATCTCCGGCAAAGAAAGTCGCATCAAAAAGTGCACGATTCTTTAGTCTTCACCCGATCGCAAGCGATCACCTAAAGACTCGGGGGCTACTCCCATCGGGAGCGCTGGCGCGCACCCGATCCAAATTTGGAAAATTTCAAAAATAGCTACAAACCAGTGAGACAAAAATTCATAAAGCCTACGCTTGATTCTGCAAATCAAACACAGCCTCTGGGGGCTACTCCCATCGGCAGCGCTGGCGCGCACCCGAGAAGATAATTTCATTACAAAGGAGTCGAAGATAATTTCATTACAAAGGAGTCGAAGACAATTTCATTACACAGGAATCGAGGACAGTCATTTCATTACAAAGAAGTCGAAACGACAGTTGCCGCTACAAAAGGACCTGTGGAACTACAAGATGGGCTACATTCAACTTCTACATGTGTGCTCATGCTGAGATAATTGGCACTTTCGTGCCACAACCTGACGGACAACACCACAGACAAAGTAGCAACCCATCCCGTGAAGAAGAAGGTCGCCTTTCTCCAGTTCTACAAGGTGTCTCTCCTACTGATGCAGCCGCTTGACGATCGGCTTGACGTCCAGTTCATCCTTAGAACTAGAAGAGAAAACACCATCGGCCGAGGAATCAGCCGAAGACGAAGACATGGGAGAAGTGGGCGAACCACCACTCGAGCCATCGGAATCGCCGCTTCTTGTTTTCTTCCCAGTATGGATCCAGGCGGTTGCCACCAGCATCAAATGCACGGATAATAACAGTATCTTCGTCGTCAAAACGACAACAAAGGCTATCTCCGCCTCGCAGATTCAACTGACGAGAAAACGCCCTCCAGCCAGACCCAAGGAAAATCAAGGATGAATTATCAATTTCCATCTCCACCCAAGATGAAGAACGAGCGCATCCGTGAAGACGGAGCCAGAATCCCCTCAAGTCACGCTCAGAAGCAATGGAGGCAAACGAGAATGGAAGAGGAATACGGGCAGCTTTCCGACTAAGAACACGCAAAAGAAAATCATAGCGCCAAAAACCCTCTTCCATGGAGGAAGAAGAAGAAGGCACCGACGCGGTACCATAACGTCCACCGCGTGAAGAACGAGACGTGCGGCCACCACGACCACGGCGGCCACGGCCTCGCCCAGCCACACCACTACCACGCTTGGGCGCCATATGAAGAAGAAGCAGAAGAGAAAGATGCGAAGAATGGATGCCAAGGACGGGCAACCACAGGAAGTATTTATAGCGCAATCCAAGGGCAAACCAGGAAAAATACGCGGAAGCTCAGGCGGCGCCATCATTGCATCAAAGACCAAACGGGCCGGGCGTTACGAATTCCAAGGCAAAAATGCCTTCACACGGTCACCATTATTTACAGGACACGTCAAATCTCGCTTGTTTCCCATACAAGCCTTGGAAACCCAACAGGCAACAGGCAACACGACGTCCAAACCATCATTATGACGGTCCATAAGACGCGATGGATCAAAAAATCAAGCATCATCATAGGTCATCAAACAGCATGACAATGCATATCAGAATGCCATCTCAAGAGGGACGGATCAAGATAAAAGCAGTTGGAAAAAACCAAAAGATTCCAAAAGCCAGCTATATGTCCAAATTTTCTGACACTAAAAAATTCTTACTCCCATCGGGAGTACCTTTATTCGAGTTCGGGTGCTCCCTCGCCCAGAAGGCAAAGATGTGCTCGAGTGATCACTCGCACCAGCAGAAACAACATACTCTCAGAGTTCGTGTGCTCCCTCACCCCGAAAAGCAGTAAAGCATTCGAGTGATTACTCGCAAAAAAGACTTAGAAATTCAACAACATGACTTACTCTCGCACTCGACGATATTCCGAGTGGGTGCTTTCTTAGTTTTCTCGCCTGAGTTCACTACAAACTCCGCGGGTGACGACTAAACAGCTCGCTTGATTGTTTATTCCAAGTGGGTGCATCACTAACCAGGCTCCGTGCCTCTACAAAAGCAATTATGCCTGGGCTACGACACACTGTACCCAGATGCCACGCAAGCTTAGCGTGTAGGTAAGACCCCGCTGCGCAGAACGGCCGGGCCGGGACTTGCCGCAGAGCGATTTCACTCCCGACCTTTTCCATGCGCTCGCATGATAGAAAGAGCCGAGCGGACGCGCTCAGGCTATGTGCTTAGACTGGCAGCAATTGATCCTATAAGACCTGGAGCGGCATGACTTTGCTTGACACCGGTCGTTCCAAGTTCATGTCGAGGGACATGAGCTTGATTGGGCTAGTGTGGTATTTGCCACTAGCGCAATTCACCAAGGCTCGACCAGTCGACTCCTTGGGCCCTTTCAGCTTAGCAATCCCTCGAAACAGATATTGTCATGGCTCAAAACTGTCAGCGACCCGCGGCGATGCCGCGCCTACATACAATAAAGCATTGATGAATTTGAGTCCCTGCGCGACTCTTCGAGTCCCCCAGGCACTCGGGGGCTACTGACGAGGGGGTGACCCCCACGACTCCCGCATGTGAGGCTACCTGGTGCGTATGAAGGCAGAAGGCCCGGTGGGAAGCCACGACTGGCCCGACCAGGCGCCGACGTAGGAGTCCGCGACTAGCATGGAAGGCACAACTTGGCGTACAAGGCAAGACTAGAACTAGGAAACTATCTCTGTAACCTAGTACGGACTCCCCAAGACCTAGCCTGGTATATAAAGGCTGGGAGGGGAGACGTCTAGGATAATACAATACACATCTACTCATCTAGCCTTACGAGAACTCGCCTTGGCATCCACTGTAATCGCCCCCTTACGCAATAATATCGAGCAGGAAGTGCTTCTCCTGTTAGCCTACGAGTATCGTCCAACCTGTGCCTCCTCTATGACTAACCCAGGGTCCCTGACCATGGGATTTGCCGAGGTTGATCCCCGTCATTTGGTCTCTCGCTCCACCCTACCGGGACTACAGTCGATTTTCTGCACCGTCAGTTAACACTCCAAACTAGGATATGCCGACCAGGGATCCAATCCATTGGATCTACACATCAAGATGACTTCTCGGCGGGCCAGAGTTTCACCTTTTTCTCCCTCACATTCATTGCACACAAAGCATAATGGCTCTAAACTAGCCCTTCGCCCCGCCCCGTCCATACCTTATACTTCGGGACGATCGAGTTCATCATCTTTCATCACGGTGACACGTGACCGCGTCCCACTCGCCTTCGAGTAAATGGCGTGGCCCAATGAGATGCTCTAGAGCCCTCCTACCCATCGTTACTATTCGGGATACACATCTAGCGCATCTCGGAAGCTCTTCATCAGTCCACACCATATCTCTGGCACCACGGAGGGGATGCTTAGCCTACATAACAACCTGCTATCTCGACCATGTCTCGCAGCTCATCACAATGGTTTGCACCAACTGTCCGCATATGGACAACCTCGATGGTAGCAACTACATGGAGGTCGATAGATATACCGACCTCAACAACTACATAGGCGCAAGCTTCTACTCCAACACCTCTGACGACTCAGGAAGTTGTGCATCGGCCCGGAGACCGACTACTACTACAAACCCAAGGTCATCGCCTTGGAGCAGGTCTTCGTGTAAAACACTAGAGCGAATCAAGACGGATCCACCGCCAATGTAACACCCGAAAGAGAATTTAGGGGGGTGGAGAGCCGACATGCGACTACCGCAATAGTAGGATCCGTACCTCCGTCCTCCGACACTCCAGGCTTCAGACCACCAAGGTCAAGCATGCCGCCACTAAACGTGATGAACTTCCAAGTACTCCACACCCTCTACAAGGGGAAGAAGTAACCACAAAGGCCATGGAGGCCATTAGGCAGGCCACAATGACAACGCATTTGAAGCCCAGAGGTAGCAAGATAAAAAAAGTTAGTATTTCATATGCAAACCATATTCAGAAATGATGTCAAACTCCAAGACAATACCAACGAGTCTAGGCTCCTTATAAATACAAAGGACGTCCTCTCTGTGATTGTCCAACCGCGGCCACGCAAACGTCAGTCCCCAGCCCATGGAGGCAACAAGGTCGTAAGGATAAACGAAGAGGCCCAACCGAAATGCTTCAGCTGCAGCCATGCGGCTTCTGCTAGCACTGCCCGGCCTTGGACCATTAATGAGCGCATTGGGCATCAAACTAACCTTTGAGGCCACATTAGGGCTTGGGAAAATGAAAGATGCAGGTATAACTACGAGACCACATCAGCACCAACCCACTCACAGGGAGCATAGCCCCTCGTTGTTTCACGTACGAGGTGATAACACACCCCTTCCTAAAATTCGTCATCGTGTGAGGCGTGGACAAGTATCCAAGTGTCGCCAAGGTGGCCCACTAGCTCAACCATTATCTTACAGTCATGGATATGGACGAAGGTGACATTGGCAATGCATTGCGCTACATCCCCTCTATCTCACATGATACACAAGAACCATAACTATGTGAGATCTCCCTACCTATCAGTGAAAAATGGAGTGTATGATTATGGGTGGGTATTGCCTCTTATATATCCTAGACCACATTTGCTCTTGGAGTACATTGATGATAATGTTTGTTATGGATGTGAGTTGTGATAGTTATCGAATAAAGTTATAGTTGAACTCAAACAACCTCAGTTACATATATCCAGATGGTTATTGTGTGAAAACAAGCCACAACATACAAGATTCCCAAAATGTTGAGCAAAACACATAGATATGATTTTCACTATATATATGGGACGCTCTTAGATGTAGAAGTCTTTGGATATCATGTATATCATATATTTAGATAGCTAGGTCTAAACAAGATACAAAGTTATCCTAATAATTGAAAGTAATTGCATGTGTCACATATGTAGAAGTAAAGTCGTTAAGGATGGATCTACGAATAGATGGACACAAGGATGTGTTGAGATATATAGACTATGTAAGCTAGCTTCTCTTGGATACATGTCCAATACTAAACTAAGCGCAAATAGTCCTATGCAGTCAGATATTGCTCATCTTGTATTCTATCTTCTATCCTATTTATCAGAACCATATCAACCCAAAGAGTTTCTAGTTGATCGGAAAGTATCCGCTTTCTTTTCACCCTTATCTAGCAACCAAAGATCAAGTTTAGGCAACACTTGGCGGTTGAAAGGGCAGAGCACAGTTTTCCATTTAGGCATTCTGGTTTGCCATTTTTTCAAATTCATGGGTGATATGAGAATAAAATGATTGAGTCCTCGTAAGAAAAGGTATAAATTAAAATGAATGATGTGTTTCTTTTAGCAAGTTTGTTACTGTTATAAGTCGGTGTAATAATGTGCCGCTTTAATTGGTAGCGGCATCAGTAAGCGAGGGTGGCAACACATGAGGAGTACAGAGTCTTATCTTTCATGATGAAAATCCAAGCACTGTTCTTAATTGGTTGTGACTGACAATGACCTTATTGAAGACATTATTTTGAGAGGGTGGTCTTTCTTTAGGATGAAAACCTAAGATCTATGGTCGATCGGGCGAAACGGAATCCCCCCTGCCCCCGCGCCGCTCCCGTCGGGGCGACTCGGACGGCTCGAACCCTAGCCCGCCGCCGGACTCCCCTCCCCTCTCTCCTCTCCCTCGCCGCCACCGGGCTCGATCACATTATTTTTGTAAAGCCAGGCGGACTTTACCTGAACATTCTCTTCCCCGTCTTCATTTTGTTCAATTCATGATTGATGTGATCGAGCTCACAGAAGTCATAATAATGGATGTGTTTAACCAAGTATATTAGTACAATCGATGTGTGCGATAGGGTGATAGTAGGCGTAATGCTACCGTGGCTTTTACAAAGCTGATGGGACTTTACCTGCGAAAGGTCACTGGCCTTTTCCTCATGTGTTTATGTAAGCGTTATGTTCTTTTCCATTGAGAGCGATCGGATGATCGATTTGCACTGCCATGGGAGCAAAAGTTTGGCATCCCTTTCCATCGCCATCTAGAGACAAAAAGGTGAAAGAGGCAGTTCTCTTTGTTAACCATTTGGAGTCCTGTAGTACCCCTCGTGTTCTTTGCCCTTTTTCTTGCCAAATTTTCTATTCTGTGATGAACTTATCGGTGCAAGAATTCGATGTGGTTGGGCTTGACATTGTTGACCGGTTGTTGTCATGTATATGTACTTATACATTTCATCCTATCAGTTGTTAACGACAGCAACAGTAGAATTTAAATTAGACGCATTAGGTTTGCCCGGTGCATTTGGCAATGATGGTCTCCTTGCGTCGCCCTGTCGCTCCCACGAGCGGCGGCGGCAACAAACCCTAGCCACCCCAGCCTCAACCCCCCCCCCCTCCCCCCCCCCTCCCTCTCCCTCCCCTTCCCTTGCCGTCGCCAGTGCGTGCCACCGGGAAAAGCACAATCGACGTTCGCGGCAGCGGGACTTTTCTTTCCTCGCGCGCGGTGGGGGTCAACGCGGGACGATTCCCCTCGAGCGGTGGTCCAATGTGGATCAAGGGCACGACGGCGTAGCAAAGGCGGCTGTCGGCTATGGATGACTCCGGGAGGGCGGTCGTCGTCGGACGGCAGTGGCCCTGGCTGCTGGCGGTGTGTGGATGGTTCCGGGAGGGCGGCCGTCGTCGGGCGGCATGTATGACTGCGCAGGCGGCCCAGATCTGCCCGCCTCGGGGCGGTTGGGCGTCGCCGACGTGCAAGCCTGCTCGTCCAGTATTGGGCAATGACCATGGGGGTGGTGCGTGCGGTGGGGGTCGCAGCGGCGGCGGTGGACCTTTGACCAATCTACCAACTTGATCCTTCGGCAGTGCGGGCGGTGGGCGTCTAGACCGCGGTCTGCCCCTCTGTGGTGATGGGTGGAGGCGGTGACGCGATGGTGGCAGTTGATGTGGTCGGTGCGGAGGAGCGGCAGTAATTGCGCAATCGATGCGGTGGTGCGATGGGGCGTGCCCAACAGGGCAACGACGAATTTGGCGGCGGCCCTGCCGATCTAACTTGTGGGCGGTGTGGACTGGGGGTGGCTCCGATGGGGCTGCAACGACTCAGGCTAGAGGCGACACAGGACGGTCACCGCCTCACGTGCTTCCGGGATGGGCCAGATCTAGGCTTCGTGCTCATGAGGGGCAATTCGGATCCCGGGGCGGATCGGAGCATGCGCTTCGAATAGGCGTGGTTGGGCTTGGCCAGGGAGGTGCCCGCGGGCGGTGGTCGTGCTCGTTCGGTATGGTGCTCCTTGGTGGTGGTCGTGG
This sequence comes from Bromus sterilis, assembly GCA_950022295.1. Classification (NCBI taxonomy): domain Eukaryota; kingdom Viridiplantae; phylum Streptophyta; class Magnoliopsida; order Poales; family Poaceae; genus Bromus; species Bromus sterilis. The sequence continues at coordinate 398,249,630 of OX465596.1, forward strand.
TAGCGGTGGCGCTGACCTCAGACTTGGCGCCGTGTGAGCTCATCGCGCCATGGGCTTGGGCTGTCTCACCAGCTATCGACGACAGTCCCGGAGTCGTGCCCCCTCCCCCCGCCCAGTTCACAAGGGTTGGCTTGGGATGCAAGGGTGGGTGCTTTCGACGATGGAGGCGCCTACCCGGACTTCGTGATGCCGGGCGGAGAGCTGATGGTGTGTCATTCGCTCGTCGCTCTTTCTACCGAGGTCAAGGGCATTGATGTGAGCGGCACGCGCTATCTGGCGGAATGGATGTTGGGGCGACGGCCCTGGATGGCGGTCCACATGGTTGCTCTTCAACGGGCACCATTGTGGTGGTGGTGGCTTTATCCGGGTTGCGTGGGCAACACGTGGTGGAGTGATGGGTAGCACGGACTTGCTCTCTGTCAGGGGTGGTATCCTGATCCAGATATGAGGATTAGACCTCCACGTGATCCTTCTGGTGGCATTGATGGCACGGGCGAGTTACCGAGCGAAAGTTCCATGGCTTTGGCGCCAGTGGAGGCGACACCCGTAGGTGTCGAGTTCTTCTTGACGACGTCGTCGTTGATCTTCTCTCCGTGCCAAGGCTCCGGGTGAATACCATTGTACGGCTAGACTCGGCAGCGGCGATGCTCTGCGCTTCTTCCCTCTTGAGGGCGTTGTCGTGGACCCTAGGTGTGCTAGAATGTTGTGTGGGTGTGCTTAGTTCTTCCGATACTCCTTACCGAACGCGTAGTTGTTCGCTTGCGCCGATTATCTTAGGATCAGTTGTGTAAGGGGATTACCTCACCATCTTGTTTCGATCGACCGTATGTTTTATTCGATTACTTTATCTATAGAAAAGAATGAAATCCTGTTTTCTGGTTTGGCGATGAAAAGGTAGTTACATGTTATGTCTCATTTCTGAAAAAATATTTTGAATGAAGGGGTTCCCCTATTTCATTTGTCAATGAAGCTGAATAAACAGTGTATGAAGACAAACGGTTCCAGAATAGACAGTGTACGAGAAGACTTAGTTTACACCATCACATGCACTCGCTGAAAAAGATCTACAGTACAAATATATTGGCATACTCAATTTTCTAGACCTTGAACGCTACTGCCATCACAGGAAGCACAGCAAGCAGGTGCGACTTGGCGAGCCTTGTAGGCGTCGGTGGGTTGACCCTGTGATCCTCCTAGCCTCGACAAGCAGGCACGGTACCCCGAATTGTCTGGTAGTTCAAGCCGCCGGCGCGTCAGCTGACTCTCTCTGTGCGCACGCGGGCAGGCCAGACCCAAGGACCACGCCGTGCCCCCAAAGGTCTTTGAATACTCTACTCGGAGCAGGAGCACGACGGAGCAAGGCAACAAGCGCAAGGTGACAAGCTAGGGGGAGGGCGGGGGAGTGGAACTCACTCCGCCGGCGCGCGCGCATGTGCGGGTGGTTGGGGCGGCCTCGCGGCGGTGGACGGTGGTGGGGAACTGGGGTCTGGTCGGGGGGTGGAGCCATCAGCCATGGCTCAATGCAACAGTGGGGGAGCTCGGACGTTGGCTCGCTCGCATGTGATGTCGCGAGGATCTAGTGTCAGCGTCAGTAGGGTCAAGGGCGTGGGAGCTAGGGTTTCGTGATGTATTTTAGTGGGTTTGAGGTTTGTTGTTTGTGTGGGGTGGGGTGGGGGGAGGGGGGCTCGCCGTTGGAGCATGCTGTTGTTTGTTAGTGGGGTTTGTGCTGAGGTGAACATTCTCCAGGTGGTGTAGGGCAGGAACAATGGGGACTTGGCATCAGCCTAGGGACCAGTTGGAGTAGAATGTTGGCTGCTTGATCATTGTTTGGTGAGAAGAACTGTCCCGAAAGGATTGGCTAGCTGATCTTTCTCTAGTGTCCCCTCTTTTTGTTTGACAGCCTTGATCATTCTCTAGCTTAGGCTTATATTAGCTTGTGACATATATATGGTTGATTGGTTGCACCTGGATGGAAAGTATAGTTCTGCAAGTAGCATTAACTATTAAATTATGTAACACCTGTGCAGAGAGTTTGGGTTCCTGAATGCCTCATCTGCACGTGTGGCGGTTGGTTCAAATTTAAATTGCTATTGTTGCTAAAAAAATGTGTTTAACGTTGCGCATGTAGGAACTACAGTTCATGTAACAGAACAACAAATTATCAGATTTTAACAGTCCATTCGGTGGTGTAGGGTGCTGCAGGGTGCTGCTCTGGTCCTGCAATATTTACCCAGAAGGTTCAGACTCTGAGTTGGTAATTGGTAGAGCATGCTCATTTCCCTCCTACTCCGTAGCTGAAAAGATGAGCTATTTCACGTCCACGTTGTCTGAAAATTATGCTTGTGCAAGGTCGCTAACTTGCAACTTTGAGACGAGTGTATAGAAGCTGCAAAGTATTGTTCACTGGGTGAAAAAGTTGAATAGATCAACAATATTAATTTTCAGATAGGTAGTCGTTTTCCCTTTTTTGGGCCTTGTTTGGCTTCATCAGACTTTCATCTGCTGCTTTGGGGAATTTAGTAGATCACCTACTAGAAGAAAGCCCTAAAGAACCTGAAACATGCAAAATAAAAGCAGCTACTTACAAAAAGGAAAAAAATTACTTCTGTCCATTGCACCGCGAGGAGACCTCCTATTTAACGCCCGAGTCATCTAATAGTTGAGGGAAACGCCGAAATAGTAATCGTAGCAACGAATACCACGAGTCCTTTCGTACGCGACACGTAGCGCATCGTATGCGCACCACTTGTCGCGCTCTGGAGCTTTTCCAAAAAAAAAATTGTTTTTAGAGGCACGATAGTGCATTTTCACGAAGGCACGATAGTGCATTTTCACGAAGGCACGAGTGCCTCTCGCGGAGGCACGAGTGCCTTTTCACGGAGGCACGAGTGCCTTTTCACGGAGGCACGAGTGCCTTTCGCGGACACACAACAATGCCTCTCGCGGAGGCACAAGGCACGACTCGTGCCTCCTTTTTTGAGGCACGACTCGTGCTTCCTTTTTTGAGGCACGACTCGTGTCTCCCGCGGAGGCAAGGTCGTGCCTTTTTAAAAAAATACGTATAGAAAAAATATGTAAAACCCGGGAAAGTCAAAAAAATCATCGAAAAAAACAATTTTAAACACCAAAATACGTACACAAAAATAAAAAAAATGAGATCCTAAGAAAACGTTGTGAACGCAACACATGGCGTTATTCGCTGAGTCGGGCCACAAACGAGTATTCTAGAACTAGTTGCTCTCAAAAAACATACAAGGCTCATGCATGCATGTGGGTCGGTGCGTCAGTTTGGTTCTCATGTTTGCCATAAATCCGCTTTTCTGCGTGTGTTTTTTTCCTTTTCATTGTTTCCCGTTTTCATTAATTCTTTTTTTTCATAAAATAAATTGTTATAGTTCTAATACTGGTAAAATACATGGAAAAATAATTGTGTGATCATTTTTAATAAAGCATGTTTTTTTAAGTGAGATTTTTTTTAAATATATGTGAAAAAAGGTTAGCCGTGTATTGGAGAAAATATTAATTGTGTACTCTACAATAATCTACATGCATTTAAAATAAAATTCTTCAAGATTCCAAAAAACAAAATAATTATATTAGTGAATCATAAGAAAAATGATAGAGAAAACCATGAATGGAAATGGAAAAATGAAAATACAAAAAATTGATGATACCCCAAAAAACAAAAATTCGAAAAAAAAATCCTGAAATCGAAGGTCACCAGGAGATGCTTACTGGATCGGCATAGTAGAGAGTGCGTTTTATACCATCTCCTCTCTTTTTTTTGCGGGGGAAGAAGAGTTTTAACTAATTGATCAAAGATTTGCAATCAATTAGGATCGGATTAGTAGCTTCCATAGGAAAGTTTATAAGCCACCAGGTTGGGTCTTGTTGACTTCTACCTATGGCCGCCATAACATGGCCAGCGATGTTTTGGTGCAGGTGATCTTCCGGAGGTGGACATTGTGATCTTCTAGGATAAGGTACTTGATCTGCAAATTGAGTCTTCAGACCCTCCTCACATGTCACTAGTCGGCTTACAGAGGCCCTACACAATGTAAGTTATCAATGGAAATAACATGCCCATCATGATCACACAATAACATGCATGCACCTGTTGACCTATCTTCGATGATAAAGGCGGTGTCGACGTTTAACTTTACCTCCTTAGTTGTAGGTGTCTCCCACGCTAATGGCACAATCGTGGTCTCATCGCTCCGCAGTCGGTGCGCTCTTGCGAGTAGATCACCACTTGCTTGCCCTCTATATGAGGCAAAGTGTGTCAAATAGGATTTTCCACCTTGGAGGACTGTACTTGTGTGGCCTATTTTTGCCAATGCTACATTTCATGTTGCGAGGTATAGCATTCGCTCTCCCATGGAAAGTGCTCAAGTGATCCCGAGCTCATATGAGCTCGGTATGAACAGTAAATTCGAAAAAAATACAAAAAAAAATCAAAAAAATATGAATTTTTTTGTGACGAACATTTGACAAATGTTTGATATGCTTGCAAAATTTCATCACGAAATGACATTCGTGTAATACGCAGAAAAAAAAACAAAATCGGAACTCCAAAATGCTGTAAAAAAATAACATTTTTGGAGCATCGATTTTGTTTTTTTGCTGTGTATTCCACGGATGTTATTTTATGATGAAATTTTGCAAGCATATTAAAAATTTGTCAAATGTTCACCACAAAAAAATTCAGATTTTTTTGTATTTTTTCGATTTTACTATTCACCCGAGCTCATATGAGCTCGGGATCAATTGCTTTTCGTCCCTCTCCCATAGCCATTTATGCATAGCCTGAGCTTGTAGCATGGGGTTAACATGGAGCGGAAGTGGTTCCCAGAAGTTTTCAAACTAGTCGATGTGTCGTCCTTTCTGGTTTTTGCTTTCTATTTTAGTTTCATATGATCTACTTCCTCCGATCCTAAAAAAGTGTCTTGAAAAAACAACTAGGGAGGGAGTAGTATTTTTTGTTTGTGTTTTCATTCGATTTTTTATGTGGTAGCTCATTTTTTTGTTATTTTATTTTTACTAGCTTTCTTTATTTTAATTTTAATTTGTATCTCCTACTTTTTTGATATTTTTTATGACATGAACACCAAAATGTTTTTTAGATGTGTTGAAATTTATTTTCTTTTCAGTTTTCAATTTCTTATTATTTTTATTGTTGAATATAAAATACATAAAGAATTAAACAAATTAATATTTCTTAAATTGCTCATTTAACATTAAACAAACATTTTATTTAAATCACATGAATGTTCTGTAAATCACGTGGACATTTTCCTAAATATATGAAAGTTTTTCAAAATGCACCAGGCACTTTTTTAGTTATATAAAATGTTTTTAACATATTTTAAATTATACGAGCATTAAAAAGTGTCAAATTATTTTCCTAATTATATAAATATTTTATTACATGATTTTTTTCTTAAACGTATGGAACAATTTATGAATTGTTTTTTATAAAAATGTGTTGAGCACTTTTTTTACTTACATGGAAAATTTAGAGATGAAATGAAATATGTGAACATTTTTTGAAGTACATAAACTTTTTAAAATACATCAACAGTTTTTTTCAAATACATGAGGGTATTTTTAATCTTAGATGAACACTTCTAAAAATATATAAAAAATAAAAGTACAATAATATTGTTTTATGTCTACAATTTTTCTATGACGCGTGTTTTTTCATTTAATTTTTTTATAATAAATTTGTATGATTTTTTCTTGATTTAGGAGAAGAATTTATTAAGTGGGTCTCACTAGTTGTTGAGATGGTCTTGAGGAAATCTATTTATCCATGTAGAAGTTCACAATGTCATGAGCTAAGTCCAAAAGGCCTACTAGTTATGGTTTTAGGCCCCCGGAAAACCATTTGCCATAGACTTATACCAAACACTACTCTCTTGTTTAGAGTTTCTCTCTATTTTACTGACGATCTCGGTCGTCGATGTGAGATTGTTACTTTATCCATACCGAATCAGTGCCTCTTTGAGGGTAGACGTGGAAGAGTCTAGGGAGCCTTGAAGCAGTCCAATCGGTGGCCAAAACTTCACCATGGCGATGGAACCTATCTCTCCATCAGTTTCAAGAAAAGTGGGCCGAGATCGATCTGGATGAGATGCTCAAGAATATGGAATTGATGGACAAGGAACTAGACGACATACTGATCGCGAAGGAGGAGGCAAAGAAATTTGAGGAGGAGGCTAAGTGGATGACGATCGTAAGAGTTAACACTGATACATCTTTTAGTTTGGCGACATTTTTCGATACGATGAATTTTATCTAGGGTTTGGCCCAAACACTGAAGATCCATGAAGCAGGAGAGAATCTGTTCATCTTCAAAATGTTAGGCCTTGGGAATTTGAACCTAGTTTTGCATGGGGGGTCATAGATCTTTCAAGGTTCGAGGTGATTATTGAGGATTATTATGGAAAAATAGATCTTGAATCGATCGTGTTGGATGTTTTATATGCGGGGGATCGAATGCACAAGGTGTCGGGCCTCTACAGTCATGAATCAGTGGTTAATAAACTTGCATGGATAATTGACAAGGTGAGGGAGGTGCAGATACGGTCCAAATCACTTTTATGAAGGTGATTATGTTAGGGTTCATGTTCGTGTTCTAACAACAACCCACTAGCTCGGTTCACTTGTATGAAGGTGATTATGTTAGGGTTCATGCCGATGCGGTCGATTCATCTGCGATGGGTTGATTTGATAAGTTATCGACTTTTTTATTAGCTCGACACTATTAAAATTGTTAATCTGTTTGCACGTCTTATACATGAACACAAATAAATAAAGTTGTTTCTTAATTAACTTATAGTAAATCATTCTCTTACAAAAATCTGACTTTGAGGATGGGTGATAAGGGCGTATTCGACGTCCATCTCTAAAATGGACACCACATTCGTCTATGGATCGGACAGGGCAATCCCTAGACACTTATGCATGAGCCGCGAACGTCCACAAGCATTTCAATCAAAATCCGATAATGTAGGATAAATTTGGGTGAAAATTATTCAAAGTTGGTTACGATTTAAATAAATCAAACACATTTCATGTAAATCAAACGGTTCTCATAAAAATCGGACTTTAACCTAGTCAAAAACTACACCGGGACCCGTGCACGAGGTCGTGAACTCAACGAATTGAAGCTGCTTCAGTGCTTCTCCAGATCATCGACATAGAAACTTCCAAAACTAGATGATGCGCTAATAAATAATTTATTATTTTTAAATATAAAAAATTTATGAAACATAATATAAGTTTATTATAATTTCTTTGAAATTAATATTGTTTAGACTCAAAATATAAGAAATTTTCTAAGAAAAATTGATGATAAATAAAAAGTGAGTGTCTTTAAAAATAATTATTACCTTCACAATGTACCGGTGAGATGATATGAGATGAAAAAGAATGTTGAGTAGACACAGTGGAGACATCACCTTTGATTAAACATATTACAATGATAGCAATTATATATGTGCATTCATACATAAATTATCGCATAGAAAAAAATATGAGGTAACTTATAATTTGATTCTCTATTAAAAAAGGCACTTATAAATTCGAGTGCAAAAGAAAGTTAATATTTATATGTGATAAGTTGCATGTGCATGTGAAGTTAATGGGAGCTCCCTTATGTGGCATACTTTGCATGGCCTAGTAGAAAAGAAATTAAAATGATTGGCTTAGTGGGATGATGAGGTGGACACCTTGCATGTTGAGAGAATTAAGACCAACTTCTTAAGAATGTTAGATTGGCACTGGAACACGGTGATCGAGCATGTCCACATGGGACACGAGAAGTGTTCCCGTCTGCCTCCCATGTTCTATTCTTCCTCTGAGCCGTCGTCCGGTGTTTGGACATCACCGACGAAAGGGAGGTCCACGATCGACATCGGTATTGTAGTTTTCCGATGAGGGTGGCGTCCGTGAGGCCGAGTTGTCTACGTTGTCATCCGTGGTTGCTTGTGATGCCTTCGCGTCAGCCTCCTACAGGGTCGATTTGTAGTTGGCGCGATTGCGACACACAGACTTATCAAGCGTTCATTTTTTCTTGATGAAGTTTGGGGTCTCCGCTGTCGTAGCCGCCAAGGTCGCGCGCTCGCATGCCACTGTATATTTGGTTCTCCGCCTGTCGGTTTTGCTCGTGGAGGCCCATTTTGTAACTTTAGTCATCCAGTGTCCACCAGAAAGCAGAAATCAGTGGCGGTGCATGCTGCTGCTCCGTCATGACGACATCAAAGTGGGATCGCGTTTGCTCCATGGTGATGTCGGCAAGGATTGGCGCAGGCAAGGGCTCGGCTCGGCATCTAACGTCTCATCCATCGTCGTCTTGTTCTCGCTCAACTCCGGTGAGCTCGACGTCAAGCCATCCTCTATACGTCATGCATGACGGGCCCGCAAGTCACTGTCTATGTGGGCCAGCTCATGTTTCTGCTCTGTCGATAGGCTCTCCCACAATATTTTAGATATCAACATCATGATGAAATTGTAGAATGGAGGAGTAATTAGAGGTGTGATGTAGTGTGCATAGTGCAGTGCGCGATCACGTTTAAATAGCAAGGAGTCAGCGAGGTTATTGCTTGAATGCAGGGCGTCGAAGTGGATTTCTCGACCACCATGCCAATTCAATGCTAGCAGGCAAACCGACATGCAATCAATTTGAATTTCGTACATATTCGTCTCATCACGTTTCTTTTGCATTAAACATGCGCGAAGACTAAAGCTCTCGATCGACACGCAGCTACGGCTCCATTGAGTGATCCCATCGTTCTGGGCTGGCATCAATGCCGGCTCCAGTGAGCGGTTGCGCTCGCTCTGGAGCGGTTGATTGGCATGAATGCACGGTCACCACTTCGCGCGTGAATAGTTTTTTCGCAAAGTGATTTGAATGGGTCATGGGTGCCAGGTGAGAACATGGTTGCGGTTCGAACACCCGCGGAGCCTCCCCTTCGATTTGCGTCGGATTAGCGGTAAAGCGGATATGTGGACCAGCTCACGAATGGATACTAAACCATGTTGAATGGTAAAACAGATCCAAACCTTCTGATCTAGATGGTTGCAGAAGTTTTATTGATCGACATTGAAAGATACCCTAAAACATGTATGCCTTAGTTTCCTGTGGTTTAGGGTGTTGGCTTGTTTGACATGAGAAGACAGTTGCACATATTATTTTAATTTATGATCTAACATTGGATACTTGTATAAAAAAACTATAATAAGGACCAAATGTCAGCTCGAGGGTCGTAGGAGCGAATGAAATCGTTCCCCATGGGGAATTGAGCACGACCGAACACGATTCGGTTTGCTTGACACATTCCCTCCAACAAATTCATGAGCGTGCCCGGCAAAATTGAACAAAAAAAACAAATTTAGTAGAACAAAAAATTCTTAAAATGCTAAGAAATTATTTCTATCTATTTTAATTAGGAAAAAACATACAAATTTGATGAAGCGTGCATAAAAACTACTAGACCCAATTAGCTTTTTTAAAGAAACGTTTTCAACAAATTTGTTATGTAAAAATAATAATGCAAAATAAGTTGCAAAACATGCCTTTTTTGGAAATAAAAATTTATTAAATTTCCATTAGAACATATGAAACACTACTAAAATGTTGAAATGATTGTATATAAAATTATAAAAATATCATCATTTGAGGAGAAAAAGGCCAATTTTGCCACGAGAACAAGTATTTTTTTGTCTATAATTGTCATGGTATGGAAAAACAATGCTTTTTACAAGTTTTCATGGACACATGGCAAAGTATGTTATTATTAAAAACAAGGAATTGGCATGTTATGTCAAATAAATTTGGTATAGTGTGTATAATACAATTGTCATGCTCTAACTAAAAAAATTGCATGGCGTAAAAAATTAAATTGTCATGCTACCTATAAAAACTTGCCATGGGCTATTAGAAAACATTGTCGTGGACTAAATATTAAAATTGCCATGCTATTCAGACAAAAAAAAATCACGTTATGTCAAATAAATTTGCCATGGTGTATGTAATACAATTGTCATCCTCTAACTAGAAAAATTACCATGGTGTATAAAATTAAATTACCAACCTACCTATAAAAAACCCATTAGCTATTTAATTATTATTTCCCATGGTCTAAATATTGTAATTGCCATGGTACCTACAAGAACATTAGCACGATGTAAATGATAAAAATGTCATGGTTGAGTTGAAAATTTTGCCATGTTGTGTTAAATATGTTTGCCGTAGACATATGACATTTTAGAAAATGATGCATGAAAAAAATTACCATGAGTTTCGTCTAAAATTTTGCAAAAAAATAAAAATAATTTCCATGACCATTTATATCTAATGCACAAAATCATGTACAACATTTTAATGTAAAAATTGCTATGTATGTAAAATAATTATTTTGCATATTTTGTCATCCCTAAAAAAAGAAAAATGGGAGGTGAGATTGAAACCAAGTCTCGTCGATATAGGATCGAGGTCATAGTCAGTGCAATAGTCAGTGCAGTGGACATGTGTGTTCGATTAAACTGTGAAATCTGATGTATCTCGCCCTTTTGCCCCGAGATCCATGCATCACATTAAATGGTGAGAAAGGAATTTGCGCTATGCGCCCATAATTCTGACGTGTGCTACCTATACCCCTTTCAGCAATTATGAACTTTTGTTGCTAAAAAGAAGCAATTAGGAACTTTTAAATCCATTTTATGCTTGAATACCAGGATATCAAAGCATGTGTAAACACGAAAGCTCTGAAAAGAGCAGGCTAGTAGTATGTACTTCCTCCGATTCATAATAAGTGTCGTTCACTTAGTATAAAATTTATGCTAGTTTAGTATAAAATGGACGACACTTATTATAGATCGAAGGAAGTAGTTTTTATGATGTGCTTCTGCTTCTCTATATTGAGACCTTAAGTACACGGCATATCGATTAAGTTTACTCTTAAGCAAACGAAACATGCATAATTATGACACCCAATGGCAGCCCCAAAAAAGCGCACCATCACAAAGACACGGCAGGAAAGAACAGCATCAGGGTTCCATCCATGGGACACCTGCTACTCACTGAACAAAAGGCCTGAGCCTGCGTTCCTGGTTCACCAAATCTCAGGATGCTGTGAGTATGTGACAGTTTCATCCACGTGAAAACCAACAGGGCCATCAATCAGATTACCACACGACCTGCTGTTGAAGGGGTTCCATTCATGTTTTCCCAAAATCGCGCGACAACGTAGCAAACAGCAGAGACTCCATTGCCATTGCCCCATGCATCATTAGAACTTATGTACAAGCTTCCTGCGAGTTGACTTTGAACACAAAAGTGTCGAGGCCTCCAAAGTCACCGGTCAGTACTCAGTTGTCAGTAGTCACCGGTCTGGATCATAAGAAAATAATTATTAGCAAAGTTACATTGGTTTACAAATTGGGCGCGGACGATTGCAGATGGTTAACATGTTAATAAAAAAACTGGTGCATTACGAAAACCACAGAAGATCAAGAACATATATGTATACGGGTGTCATGCTTCAAACCAAAGCTTAGACTAAAATGTGCAGATAAGTCATCCCAGTGACACAATTAAACACCCTAAAGGCGTGCAGATTCATCAGCACTAGTGAATCATACTAACAGAGCTTGGTTGAACAACTAGACAGCAAGATTGTGTGGTGTTTTAAGTTTGAATAGAACTGCATAGGAAATCCATATGTTGATGGCATACAAAATTGTGAGATCAAGTCTGTGGAGTATATGGAAGCTGTTTTTTTTTCTGAGGAATCGCAAGCAAGCTAGTTTTATATGCAACAAGTTCTAGTCATCTGGCTATCAGAAAATGAAGCAAGCATTCAGGTTGCAACCATTATATCAAATCAATAGTACTGCTCAATCAAACTGTAGAAAACACAACACATCTGAACCATCAAGCAACTAATCTCTTGGAGTAGTGAAATATACGAAGGTCAATAGCTACCTTGTGTCCTGAACTTCTGATAGACTGAATAGTATGAAGAATTACATGCAAAAAGGTTCAGTTGCAAGACTCTTCAAAAGTTGAGAAGCATTTTTTAAAAGAACACGCATGAGGCCTGTTTGCCTATGTATTAAGATAGAGAGCAAAGGTTTGTACAAGATATGCTTAGAGCGCTGACAGGCCACCAGTCCCGAACCAGGGGATAATATAATAACTTCATAGTGTCTAGAATAACTCATTTAGTCTTTTTGATATTAATATATTCTCCTTTTTTTTTTAAAGGTGGCTTCATAATTTGCCAAATAAGCAGATTATAAACACAATTTCCAGTGAATCAAACTAATAGAGCTTCGGTGAACAAATTAGCACCAAACGTGGAAATAACTGATTTACTAGTCCAGACAATATGTATGCTGTTTTAAATTTGAATAGAACTGCAAAGAAAATCCAAAAAAGTTGATGAAACGTAAATCCCTGCTGTGAAAACTTAAAATGATGGAGGCTAAACGTAAATCCCCACAAAGAAAAGGAAGGTTCATCCATAGCGAAATTTACAATCTGCTAAACTGCTTCGTCTTGAGAAAACTTCAAATGGGGAAACAATTTCATCAGCTTCCTAAAAACTTATTTACAGTTGAGATAAAAGGCAGTGTGCACTAATTTATATCAGCCTTCAAAACTTGGGACCATATGCAGGTGCCCCCTTTATCCAAAGAAAAAACGCAGTCACCGGGACTTCGGTGGATTGCTCCAAGACAGGAAAAACAGGTTTCGGTTTATGCTAGAAATTATCCGAGGACCATTTATGAAGATGGTATTCTTCGCATTCTCAATTTAATAAGCGGGCGGCTTGTACGGTGGGTCGGTGGCGGGCGACCCGGTGGGGGCTCATCGCTGCACGGCGGCGGCTCGGCCAGGCGGTGGCTCCCTACTACGCTGTCGACGCGGTGGCTGTGGTTGGCCTCCCCGGGTGGTGCCGTGTGGGGCTTCCCCGTGCCTGATCTGTCGGATTCGGCGTCGGTGGTTCGTCCTTCGACGGGGGCTGCGGGCAGCATAGGCCACGCACAATTCTTCCCTGCTGCCAGTAGGGATCATGGCGGCGTGGTGGTGGTGGTACTGGTGCGTTCCTGCGCTGCGACGGCCAGTCTGGTCGGCAGGGGACGAGGGCCTCGGTGGCGCGGTTCGAAGGCGGATGTGGTGGTGCGGGCTGGTGATGGCTACGACGGCTGCGGTCCGGCTGGCAGCGCGGGACGATGGTGCGGCAGCCTCCTTCTCTCGGGACTAAGCCAGGCGCTTGGTCCTAGGGTTTGTGCTCGGGCAGGCCGTATCTGGGCCTGGGGCAGATCGGGGTCGACCCCCGGGTAGGAGTGGCTGGTCTTGGCCTGGGGTGCCTCCGTGGACGGGCCATCACGGGGGTGGTGTGCTGTGGCGGTGGCCTGGCAATGCTACCTGACCTATTGATCGGCGCATTGACCTCGGATTCGGCGTCGGGCGAGCTCCAGGAGGGCTTGCTGGCGGCCGTCGGTAGTCCAAGGGTCGTGTCCCCGCGGTTCATGGAGACTGGCTGGGGATGCAGGCGTCGACGCCTCCTATAGTGGAGGGTCAACCCAGATCCGGGGACTGATGTCGGGCACTGAGTGGACAGTTGAGCTCTACTCGTCCGATCGGGGTTGAAGTGTCGTGAGGTGGAGGGTGGCGGTGTCTTGGGGCAGGGATGCCGGGGCGGCGGCCCTGGATGGTGGACCACATGGTTGCTTTCCGGCAGGCACCGTGGTGGTGGTGGTGGCTCTCCTCCCGGTTGCGTGGATAACGGGTGGCAGAGCGGCAGGTAGCTCGGGCATTCCCTCTCTAGTAGGGGTGAGGCCCCGATCCGGATCTGGGTACTATACCTCGTCACGCTCTTCCTGACGACATCGGCGGCACGAGTGAGTTGCCGAGTGAAAGCTCTGTGCCTTGGCATCGGCGGCGGCGACATCCGTGGGTGCCGCTCTCTTCCTGAAGACGTCGTCGTGGTTCTTCTCCTCGTGTCAAGGCTCCGGGTGAAGACCTTTGTCTAGCTGGACTCGGCAGCGGCGACGCTCTGCGCCGTCTTCTCTCTTGAGGGCGTTGCTGTGGAGCCTAGGTGTGTTAGGATGTAGCGTGGGGTTGTGTGTAGTTGTGTCGATGCCTTCTGATGGTCGCGTAGATGCACCGTTCATCTTAGGATCGACTTTGTAAGAGGGTTACCTCACCACCTTGTATCGTTCGGCCGTGTACCTTGGTTCGATTCCTTTATCTATAAAGGGGGGCGAAAGCCTACTTTCTGATGAAACAGAGGCATCTATAATACCTAAATAGTTCATCCCCACTAACTCAATTATCTTGACATGCAAGCTATCCACATCATCAAGTAGATCCACCATGTAAAACCACTTCCATTAACTCTTCATGCACATGCTCCCATTAAATTTGCATGTGCATGTATCCTATCACAAATAATATTTTTTTATGCATTCAACCTCACAATTTATAAACAAATTGTTTTATAGAAAGTCAAATTATGAGTTACGTCGCATTTTATTTTTTATGTGATTTTTTATACATATCCATAGTTGCTATCATTGTTTTAGGTTTAGCCAAGAATGAACACGTCTTCATTGTCTCTACTTCCAACGCTGGTATATTGTCAAGTAACTAATACTCCCTCCATTCCAAACTAGATGACTTTCATTTGTTCACATGTGTAGATACATATGTGAACAAATGAAAGTCATCTAATTTGAAACGGAAGAAGTATAAATTAACAAAACAAAAATCAAACTCATTTTTGAATTTTTCATCAAATTTTCTATCACATGTCTTAAAACATCAAATTCTTTCTTAATAGTTTTCGCAGCAACGAGCGGGGTATCATCTAGTTTCATAGATAGTTGCGGCATCCACCTATCTTCATGAGTGATCCTCGGAAAATTTCAAGAAAAAGATTGATAAGAATTACCAGAAGATCACGCAGAGCAGAAGTCCGGGGCCGAGAAGTAGGCAAACACGGGGTGACCAAATGTCATACCATCTTCTTCGGCCACCAAAGGTTCCAGCTTCTGGGTGTTCATGTCGTAGGAGAAGTTGCCGAAGCCCATGGTGTTGATGAACACCCTGCCGGTTCGCCCCCGGTCGACGTCGCCCAGCGACAGCTTAAAGTGGCGCATCAAGGGGTCCTTGGGCAGGTCCGGCACCGAGTCAAGCACCTCCGCCATGGGTATACGCCTCTCCAGCACCCAGCCGTTGTCCCCATGGCCACGCACGCACATCTGGAGACCGTGCTGCTGCTCCAGCGAAGCCACGCACAGCCGTCCGTCCTCGGGCATCTCGCCGATGCGGTACTTGTGGTACCCGTCGAGGTCCCCCCACATCATCCCCGGCGCCCGGAGGAAGGAGATCTTCATGGTGGCGGCGTCGAGCGCGAGCACGGAGGGGCTGTTGAGGATGTGCCAGTACAAGCCCCGCGCGGCGTGCACGCACACCAATTCAGAATTTCTACTAGAAATGACGAAATGGTTAAAAAAGATCTATACATAAGAAAATTAGACTTTCTTCCACGGAACTATTCACGGCATATCACACATTTTTCATTGGTTTTATACTCTTTCCTTATTCTTAGAATAATTTTGAAGGTCTTTTGAAGCATCTCGCGGGATATTTAAGCATGAAAGATTCGCTGGTTTTTTCCTTTTACTTTTTGCACTCGAACCGCATGCCGTCGAAGTCCACGGTGACGCCGCGCGCCCGCGGCAGCGCGGACCAGCGGCACCAGCCGTCGCGGAAGGAGCCGACCCAGGCGCACAGGCGGTCGACGTCGAGGGCGACGCAGAGGAGCTCGAACCGGAGCCCGCCCGGGAGGGCCTGCGCGGCGTCGCGGTCGCGGGAGAGGAGCGCGGAGCCGATGACGTCGCCGCCGTTCAGGGATTCGACGGGCGGCGGTGGCAGCAGCGCGTGGCGGCGCGAGACGGGGTCGCAAACGAGGAAGTCGCGGGCGTCGAAGTGGGTCTTCCGGCAGAGGAGCAGGAGGCCGAGGTGGGAGTCGTAGAGGGTGTAGTCGAAGATGTCGGGGAGGAAGTCGAGGGAGAGGCGCGGGGAGGAGGCCGTGAAGGGCTGGAAGGCCGGCGCGGTGGTCGGCGGCGGCTGGAAGGCCATCGGGTCCTGCGGGGAGATGGGGTGGTGGAAGTGCCCGAGGAGGGTAGGAGATGCGCGCGAGTGGGGGAAGATGCGGTGAGAGACGCGATGGGCGAGGGCGGCGCGGCGGATGGCGGTCATCGTCGCCATTGCCGGCGAAGTGAGGCCGGACGGATTGGGGTTTTGGGGCGTCTGCGTTGTGCTCCGTGCTGCAGGTGTAGTTTACCAGAGCAGAGCAAAACAGGGGATTCAGACGCCGTCGGCTTCGGTTATGTGCATTGCCTGCCATTCTTTCCCTTTTTTCTTGAGAAATGCATATTACCACCTTGATTCTTTTTATATCTTGTCAATTCTTCAAGTTGAACTCTTGTAAGTGGGCAACTTTTATGAAACATATGTGTAACTATAGCTTGTACTTACTATGTTCTAAATTTGGTTACTACTCATAGATTATGATGGTTGGACATTGATTCAAACACTAAAGAGAGTGTAAGTGGGATTAGGAAAATCTAATGGCTGGAAATTGAGCCAGACACTAAAAGAGAGTGAAAGTGAGATTAGGGAAATCAATCCAACCAAGAATATTGGGCATTTGTTCTCCTTCTTTTGAATAAGAACCGCTTGTGTTGGTGACATCCCCGTTGCAGCGCTGGAGGTAGATACTCATCATTTGAGTCGCATTTACCAAAATATTTATCACTTAGCTTGCTATCATGAATGAAATAGTGTGATGCCATGTAAGCAATGATGATATACTTTTCCGTGCGAGATGAGAACATTGGTCCCTTTTCAATATACGTCATTTTTGCTTGAACACCACAAAATCTTGCTCAACGACATTGCGAAGGGATGAATATGAACTTTTTAACATATCATACTTTCCTGAGGCGGATGGTGACGACAAAGACGAATTTTCGTTAGATGGTATGTACTCCTCTTAAAAGGAGCAAGGTATTCCTTTCGGTTTGAATACTTAGTGTCCACAAGAGAGTATTTTACTAGAACTAAAATCATATACAAAGTTAGCGTAGCCAATAAGAACATAACTAATTATGACATTTGTTATTATGTTATAACTTTAAGATGTACAAGAAATAAAAAAATGTGTTCTAATGCGTGATTCAAGATCCCTTGTGTGATGTGCACTGCTCGGTCAACCTGCAATTATATTAAAATCATATATTAGATAGTAACATACATACTGAATACGGGACACAAATACATGACATATCGCTGATCAAGATCAGACTGTGCGGTGGTGATATCTGGACCAGATGAGACTGCACCTAGAGCAACTCTAACAAGGACCGTATCCCGCAAACCCTTAAAAGTGCGATGCGGGTCAAGAAAAGCGCGCGATAAGGGCCGGAATCGGCTGCGATAGAACGGAACCCGCAAACCATAAACAGCGAATTTCAACACATTGTGAATACAAATATTGATAAAATAAATGTTACGAACATCATCCGAATTATTACAACAATGTTTTGAATGAAACAATACAACAATCGTTCTGAATAAAATAATATAACAAAATTGTTTTGAAATAAAATGGTTTTTTTATTGCCCATGCCTAGACCAAATATGCTCAACAAGTTCCTGTTGAAGTAGTATGTGGGTGTTGCTATCTTCTATCTCTCGGTATGTCTGAATAAATGCTTGAATACGGTCAGGGTTTCTATCCGGCTTCACACGAGTACCCACATTGTCGTAGAAGAGTCTCAAATCTAAGTCCCTCTCATCTTCAATGATCATGTTATGAAGAATGACACAACATGTCATTATGTTTGGGAGAGTTTTCTTGTTCCAAAACCAACAAGGACCATGAACAATGGCAAACCTAGCTTGCAAAACACCGAAGGTTCTTTCAATATCCTTTCGACAACCCTCTTGTGCCTTGACAAATAAAGCTTGCTTCATATTGATAGGATTTGAGATGGTTTTCACAAATGTAGACTAAGAAGGATAAATACCATCACAAAGATAGTACCCTTTTGTGTATGCATGCCCATTCACTGTGTAGTTGCAAGCTGGAGCATCACCATTAGCAAGCCTAGCAAACAAATGTGACCTGTGTAATACATTGATGGCATTGAGGGTACCCGGCAGATCAAAAAAAGCGAAGCCAAATTCATAAATCCTCTGATGCAACCGCCTCAAGCACAATGGTTGCATCACCACCCTTACCACAATACTGCCCATGCCATGCCTTTGGTCAATTTTTCCAAGTCCAATTCATACAATCAAGGCTTTCTAGCATACCCGGCCAACCTCTCTTCTCATT
Organism: Bromus sterilis; assembly: GCA_950022295.1. Classification (NCBI taxonomy): domain Eukaryota; kingdom Viridiplantae; phylum Streptophyta; class Magnoliopsida; order Poales; family Poaceae; genus Bromus; species Bromus sterilis. The sequence continues at coordinate 398,268,052 of OX465596.1, forward strand.
TGTTGCCATCAACCTCACCGGGTCTTCTTCATTGGGTGCCTGAAGATAAACGGGGCCGAAGACACGGATCATCACTTTCGCAAACCTACATAGCGACTCCATCGTAGTATCTTCGCCAATGCGAAGATACTCATCGGTATAGACTGTCGGAACTCCATACGCAATGAGTCTCATTGCTGCGGAGATTTTTTGGTACGGTGAGAATCCAAGCAAGTTGGCGGCATCTCTCCATTGGGTAAAATATCGCGAATTGGCCTCGCATGCTTCTACAATCTATACGAAGAGAGATCGACGCATACGGTACCTTTGTCGGAAGAGATGCGACGGGTATGTTGGTGTATCCGAGAAGTAATCTCTCATCAACATCTCGTTTCCGAGGATGCGGTTGCGAGGGATGCAAAGGCGCCCCACCGTGAAACCACACAGTCTCTTCTTCTTCCTCTCTTCTAGTTCGTGCACGGCGAGAACCACCACCACCATTTGTTGCCGGTGCCTCTCGAGGAGCGTCTCCGTATCCGAGTCGTCAGACGAGGATGAATTCTTGAGAAAAAATTGCACGCACAGGGTCAACCCCATCTACAAAGCCGCAACAAAATAGGACCTCACCGGCGGGAGGGGATCTTGGCAAAGCCGAGACAGCGTGAAAAGAGCTTGGTAAAGAACTCACCGGCGGGAGGGGAGCTTGGCAAAGGCGACAACGGTGGATCTTGCGGGCGCCGCTTCCCTTTCGGCTAGGACTAGGCGGCGGCGAATTCGGTGCGGGTGGCGCTTCCCTTTCGGCTACGAGCTCGGAGGGCGGTGGATCTGGCGTCTGGCGACTTGTTTTCGGCTTGGGGCGACGAAACTGTGCCAAAATCGGTGGAGGCGCAACTGGCAACCAGGAGGGGAAAGGGAAAGGAGAGAGCATGCGAGTGAAATGTTCGTCGCGCCAACCGTTTTCGGCGGGTACGGGATGCGCTCGGGTCGAGGAGAGGACCCTTGTTTCTACACGTCGAGTGGGGCGATTTGTTGTGTCCCTTAAAAAAATTACGGGCCGACGGTGTTTAAGGGTCCTGTTCTGGCCGTTTTTTCGCCGTAAATCCTTAAACTGACTGTTATTATAAAAGTCCGCCGTGGATACGGGTCTTATTAAAGATGCTCTTAGACATGAATATTTGTAAAAACTAGATGATACCCCGCGCGTTGCTGCGGGAGTTTTTCAGAAAAAAAGAAAAAGAAAAATGGTTTTTTGAAATATAAGAAAATTTATTAAGTGTGTTATAATTTGATTATAAATTCTCTTTTGAAATCAATACTGTTTAGAGCAAAAATGTCAAAAAATTGATGAAAAAAAAACGTGTATGATTTTTGTTTTGTTAATTTATTAGTTTGATAATATATGGTGAGAGACAATATGAGATGAAAATAATGTTGAGTAGAGACAGTGGAGACATCTCCACAATTGGCTAAGCCTAAAGCAATAATATCAATTATAGATGTGCATAGAAAAATAAAATACGAGATAAATCATAATTTGTTTTTTTATAAAAAAATCTAAAATAAATTGTGAGGCTAAGTGCATAAAAAGTTATTATTTATTTAGGTTGCATGGGCATGCAATTAATGGAAGCATGTGCATGCATAGTTAGTGGATTTTTTTGAATGGTGGACCTACTTGATGATGTGGATAGCTTGCATGTCAAGATAGATATGTTAGTGGGGATGAACTATTTAGGTATTAGACTAGCCATAGTGGGGAGTAACTTCGACTAGTAACATCGCGTTGTTAATAGTCTATGTTACTACCTCTATAGTGGGGAGTAACATAGATGTGGTGTCATACAACACTTCATTTATTGTGTTGTAGACTCATATTGTATTGGTATGTGTGATGTTACTCAAAGAGCAAGTAACTACCTATGTTACCATATCTCTCTCTTTCCTCATTAACTACTTGCCACATCATCTATTTTGCATAGATAAGTGTGATGTTACTAGTGATGTTAGGGCTCTCCCAATGCATTGTATCTTAGCACAGTATCATATGAGCAATAAAAACTTAAGATACAATCACCACAATGCATTGTTTCTTAGGGGTTGTATCTTATTTAATGATTTTAGTCACATGCATACATGTGATTGGTTTAACAATGCTTTTTGCATATGACTACGTGCAAGGGTTGTATATTAGCTAAGATACAACCTTCCTCTCTTTCTTCATTATATGCTATGCCACATAAGCAAAATGGCTATAATATCGTGCTAAGATACTAGCATTGGAAGTGACCTTACTCCCACTATGGGTAGTCTTATAGATTACGGATACCTTGCATTCAATTCAATTTGTGGGCCGGGAGCACGAAGGAGGGAGGGACATGGACGAACGGGCCGTCCGGTTGGCCTTCGCCTCTTCCCAAAATCTTATCTTCCCGTAGGCGGGAAAACCTAGGCGCAAAATCCCGCGGACTCCAAAACTTCCTCGCGCCTGATTGGTCCAGCCGTGACTCCCACGGATCGCTCCTCCTCGAGCCCCATCGTAGCCGTCCATCCGCCTCCCCATCCCACCGTCCAACGCCCGCGCCCACGGATCGACGGGCCCACCACGCCCCCCGCCGCGCCGTATAAATAGCCCCGCCTCTCCTCCGCGATTCCCCACCACAGTTCTCCCCGGCAGTTCTTGCTCTCTCCTCCATCCCAATCCCGGACTACCGCCCGCTTACCATGGACGCCTCAGGCACCGGCGCGAAGGGCAGCAAGAAGGGCGCGGCCGGGCGCAAGGCCGGCGGGCCCAGGAAGAAGTCGGTGTCGCGGTCCGTCAAGGCAGGCCTCCAGTTCCCCGTCAGCCGCATCGGGCGCTACCTCAAGAAGGGCCGCTACGCGCAGCGCGTCGGCACCGGCGCCCCCGTCTACCTCGCCGCCGTCCTCGAGTACCTCGCCGCCGAGCTGCTCGAGCTCGCCGGCAACGCCGCCAAGGACAACAAGAAGGCCCGCATCATCCCGCGCCACCTCATGCTCGCCGTCAGGAACGACGAGGAGCTCGGCAGGCTGCTGTCCGGCGTCACCATCGCGCACGGCGGCGTCGTCCCCAAGATCAACCCGGTGCTGCTCCCCAAGAGGACGGCGGAGAAGGAGGGCAAGGAGCCCAAGTCTCCCAAGACGGCCTCCAAGTCCCCCAAGAAGGCTGCTACCCCGAAGAAGGCTTAGAGATCCGTTTAGGCTGTGTAGTGTTCGTTGCACAGGAATGTGAAAGTATTGGTCTTGTTGTTGATGTAGCATTTGTTCTGTGGTTGTTAATGGAAGAATTTCAGAAATCTCTCTGAATTGTCCAAGTATTTCGCTGTCTCATGTCATCATCCTATTTTTGTAGTTGTTGCACTGAAAATTCCCCTCAGGAGTGCTCGCTGTAGGCTTCGTTTTGTATAATAAATGTCCTGGTCGTGGCCAGGCTCTATTGAACTGGCGGAATGTGTTCGACTCATCTTTGCTAAATCAGTTTGTTGATCAGTTGATGAGAATTTCCATGAACCAACTGTTCACAATGCACTATAGATCTGAAATCTCAGAAATTTCAATTGAGTTGGAAGAATTTCAGAGATCTCTCTTAAATTGTCCGATTGTTGCGCTGCATCATGGCGTCCAATTGTTGTATGCATTGCACTGGAGATTTGCATCACCGACGGCGAGTTCCCCTGTCATCTAGCGTGAGCGCCGTCTCCACTGTTCAAGCGATGTACGGATCTTAAAGTAAAGGAGGAGCCACGACAACTATGGACTGATTCGCTAAAAAAGAAGTTATTCAAAGACACCTCTCATTGCGCTCGCCTCGAGCCTTCATCGAAAGACTTGTGTTTTGTTTTCAGTTTTTCCTTTTCTTTTTCGCTCGGTGACAAAATATGTAAAGATTTGTTTTAGTTAGGAGGCTCCATGTCACCAAAAACCCCACGGCGATGCTCAAGTTAGACATCACCAAGGCTTTCGACTCAGTGCAGTGGCCGTTCCTGTTGGAAGTTTTGAGGCGGATGGGTTTCGGTCATCGGTGGATCTCCTGGATCTCTGGATTGCTCAACACCTCGACTACTAAGGTGATGGTCAATGGTATAGCTGGGGAGGCTATATTCAACTGTCGTGGCCTACGGCAGGGTGACCCCCTATCCCCCATGTTGTTCATTCTCATCATGGAGCCCCTACACCAACTTTTCAACTTGGCCGCGGATCGCGGGTTGTTAGCCCCACTGACCGCGTCTGGTATGCGGCATAGGGTCTCGATTTTTGCGGATGACGTCATGCTCTTCACCAAACCCGTGGAGAGGGAGTTGTGGACCTGCAGGGCCATTCTTGAGGTTTTTGCGGAGGCCTCGGGCCTGCGAGTCAATGGCGCCAAAAGCGCGTCATATTGCATTAGTTGCTCGGCGGATCAGAGAGCGCTCGTCCAGCAGGTTCTGAGTTTTTCTCCAGGCCAATTCCCGTGCAAGTATCTCGGCCTGCCCCTTACCCTCCGGAAACAATCGGCTGCGCAGCTCCAAGGACTAGTGGACCAGCTAGCCCACCGCCTTCCGACCTGGCGGGGCTCGGCTCTGGCCAAGAGTGGGAGACTCACCCCGATCAAATCGGTTCTTACTGCCATCCCGGTTCATTCGATGATGGCACTCGACCTCCCCATAAAAACGATTGAGGACATGAACAAAGTCATTAGAGGCTTCTTATGGTGCGGGAAAGAGGAGGCAAAAGGAGGAAATTGTGCGGTCGCTTGGGACACTGTTTGCTCGCCAAAGTGGACTGATGGCTTGGACCTCCCGGACTTGAGGTGGATGAACATCGCGATGCAGGCTAGGTGGCCTTGGCTCCGTCGGGTAGATGAGTCCAGACCATGGAAGGACTTAGAGATCCCTGTACCGGTGGAGTCGTTGAGACTCTGCCAATCGGCAGCTCAAACTACCCTTGGGGATGGATCCTCCTCTCTCTTTTGGGAGGATCGTTGGCTGAAGGGGATGCGCATCGAGGATTTCGCCCCACGCATCTACGCTCGAATTCCGGCTGAACGGCGGGCGTACCTAACGGTGGCCGCAGCGGTGGAGGAGGGCAGCTGGCTGATGGACATTGACCCAAACTTAGACCCGGACGCCGTGCATGAGTTCTTAAACCTGTGGACTAGAGTGGCAGAGGTGGAGTTGGACCTGACTACTCCTGATAAATTGACTTGGTCCTGGGAGCGCAGTGGAGAGTTCTCGGTGCGCTCGGCATATGCGGCTAAGTTTGCGGGCCGAGAAACCAACCCAGCTGCCGAGTTCATCTGGACGTCTAGGGCACCCCTGCGTTGCAAATTCTTTGTGTGGCTCGCCTTAAAAAATAGATGTTGGACCTCGGACAGATTGGCTAAGAGGGCCTGCCTCACCAGGATGCCTGCCCCTTCTGTAGTCAGGGCGAGGAGTCGATCAACCACATCCTGGTGGCGTGTGTCTTCGCTAGGACAGTTTGGTCTATGGTGTGCGGAGCATTGGGGAGGCCGGACTGGGTGCCGCCGCCGCCGACGTCCCTGAACGAGTGGTGTGAGACTCAGGTTAGCGGGCCTGGCCTCAGCAGGGACATTAGGACCCTCTTGGCCTTGGTTCTCTAGGAGCTGTGGAAACACCGGAATAAGATCGTATTTGACGGGGCGGTTCCTTCCATCCCGGAGATGCGGAGGAGGATATCGGAGGAAGGGCGAGCTTGGGTGCAAGCGGGGCTGATCAAGGAGGGCATGGAGGCTGTCCTCAATGCGGTGGCTGGGCGGGCAAATCGCGAGAGCTCTGCTTCCTAGTTTAGCTTAGTTAGATGGGTGGAGTGTATTTGCGGACGGGTTTGTAACAACAATGTGGATGGGTTTTCCCCCCTTTTTTCTATCTATTAATCGATGATGCGCATGCTATGCGCATCCGAGATTTTTTTTTTGTTTTAGTTAGGTGGAAAATTTGCATCAAGTCCTTTTTTTTGTTTCACTAGATGATTGACACATATATAAGGATTTCATCAGTCAAAAAAACTCAGTACAAAAAAAACGTCTATTTTCATTTCCGGCTCAGGCCTAAAATCTGCGGCAGCCTCTTGCGCTCGTAGCGGACCCGTTAGGCCTTGTACAATGCAAGGTGCTTAGGGGAGTGCTTAGCAAAATAAATCGATCTTTTTTTGTAGCACTTGTGCTTATTTCTATAGAAGAGGTGCCTAATTAAGCGTCTACCCTTTACATCTAAGCACCAATGCTTAGAAAATAATCTGTTTTTTCTCTAAGCACCTCTTCTAAGCACCTTGCATTATATATGGTCTTAACGCACAAAACAATCCCCTCCGCTCTCTCTCTCCCCCGATTAGCAGGCCGGGTTAGGCCCATACCTTCTTCGTCCTCTCAGTGCAAGCGTTTCCGTCCTCCTTCCTCATCCCGATGAGCTTCTTCTTCTTCTTCTTCTTCTTCAAGTAAAACACAACGAAGTAAGGGGGTTTGCGCAGGACGCGACGACAACTGACATGGATGTTGCTTGCGATCCAGATCGCGGCGAGTGATGTCCTCGCCCTAACTGGTCCTCTCGGTGCTCTGTGTGAATAAAAACTGAACCTTCAGAGAAATACTTAGTCTTTGTGCATATTTTACCTAGACAAAAAATGTATGTTGCAATAGAATGTGAATTTCTAGTTCCAATTCACATTAGGGGATGGAAAATGTCTAGCAAAAAATGAACTGGAAAAAACATGCTAGTGATTACCCCTGAAGAGCAAATAAGCTGGAGAAATTTTTGACATAAATGTGACATTCTCAAATATACTGATCCTTGAAATACTAATAACTCAAGAGGTAAAATTCCCAGTCCTTGTAAAATATTATCGGTGGAATCTACTTAACAAATATATGGAATGACACCTACTGGAACCTGAAAACTGCAATGTAAGATCCTAAATACATATAAAAGATAGTAACAAATGATGTTTGCACATGATTGCAAAAAAAACGGTGTTGTTTTTACTAACTGCTTGTGTACTTCAGCCAACAAATTACCAAACAAAGACGCTAGCTGGTATCATGGGATCATACCTGGATAGTGACATCCACTGTTCCATCAGCAACTATAATTCTGACACGAGGAACATCTTATCTTTACTATACGGCGCGAAGGGAATTTTTCATGTTAAGTTTGTGTCGAATATAGTGTACTAGTTGGGTTATATTGGACTTGGAGTTGTAGTGTGGGTAGGATACATGTAGTGTTGGAGTCCGACAAGTTGTATTCTTGGGCTCTCATATAATGAGGGACACCCCATGGTTGTAACCTATGTCAACATAATAGCACAGACACGCAAGGGAGCCGGCGGTGTGTGCCGGTGCCCGTGTGGCCGGAGTGCAGTATTATAGCGGTGTCATGGGGAGGAGCACCCATAGTCAGACCCCGGAGATGTAGCCGATGTTCGGTGAACTTCGTTAACAAATCTCGATGTCGTGCCTCGTGTGATTGCTTGATTCTTGAATGATCTACTACGCGCTGCGGATTTATTCTAACAAGTGGTATCATGAGCAAGGTTCGATTGAAGCGTATCGTTTGATCTAGAGGATGAAAAAGTGATCGAAAGATCGGCAGCAAAGCGTATCGTACAGCAGCGAAACACGTGCGGCGATTTTGATCGGGCGAGCGTGGGAAGAGGCGCAACTGGCTAGGTCCAGGTGCGGTCAATGGCGCTGCGTTGTAGGTGGATCGCGCCCGAGGAAGCTGCCCAGCCCTAAGGCGATGCTATCCGATTTTGTTTGGACAAAAAGGAAACCGAGCAGTGGAAGGACACGTGATGTGTTTGTGTGGACTCGGAGCAAGACAAATCGATTGTGGCAAAGAAAAATCCATCAGCTTTACTATATGTGCGTGTACATCAGAAGGCAAGGCTGTTTGAAAGCAATTGCTAGCATTGGATTTTTTGTGTGTGCTAGAGGAGCAACCTCACATGAAGACTAGCTGGAGCTAGTTAGCTGCTAGTAGTATATAGAATTGTGTACTTGGGATCACGTAGAATTGTGTACTTGGGATCACGTGAGGAAGCTCGGATAATTTTTTACAGTTTCAGCTATACGAAGAATTATGGCGCCGACGGTACCAGATTTGAGGTGGAGAAGTTCGATGGAACTGGAAACTTTGGGTTATGGTAGACATGGGTGAAAAATTTGTTGTCACAACAGGGACGCTTGAAGGCGTTGCGGGATGCTAAGCCAGCTAAGATGGACGCTGAGGTTATTTATCATGTGATGGATGAGAATTCGCCGAAGAAGATCTGGATGGTGGATCTAGTGCTAATGTGGCAGCTCGTGGTGATGACTCAGACAACAGTAGTGATGTTCTCGTAGTATCAGACAGGCGGTCAACCAAAAGTGAAGCGTGGATGTTGGATTCAGCTAGCTCTTTCCACGCGACACACAACAGGGAGTGGTTCTCTTCGTACAAGTCTGGTGAGTTTGGTTCAGCCTATGTGGGCGATGACACAGGTTATCGTGTTGCTGGAATAGGCGACATCAAAATCAAGATGTTTAACGGAGTTGAGCGGATGCTTCGGGGAGTCAGGCATGTGCCAGGGCTAAGAAGAAATCTAATTTCGCTTGGAGTTCTTCATGATGGTGGTATGGAATTCCGTTGTGATCGGGATAAGAAGACCTTGAATATCATGGAAGATGAGGTGACCGTAATGATTGGAGAGAGGACGGCTTCGCATCTTTATAAGTTGCAAGGGAGCACTATTGCAGGTGGAGTCACGGAGACTGGAGTTGCAGGAATAGCGGAAGGATCTCACGGAGGTGGTGGGTCTGCGGCAGGCTCATCGAGTGGCTCTCAGTAAGCTACGAAGAAGGCAACTCAAGTCCGGAGTACATGGAAGTTTGACGCGTGGACAAATTCAAGGTGGTGGAGAATATTCGCCAAGGTGGAGTTTGTTGAGTTTGTGTTGAATATAGTGTACTAGTTGGGTTACATTGGACTTGGAGTTGTAGTGTGGGTAGGATACGTGTAGTGTTGGAGTCCGACACGTTGTATCCTTGGGCTCTCATATAATGAGGGGCACCCCACGGTTGTAACCTATGCCAACATAATAGCACATGCACGCAGGGGAGCCGGCGGCATGTGCCGGCGCCCGGGTGGCTGGAGTGCAGTATTATAGCGGTGTCATGGGGAGGAGCGCCCATAGTCAGGCCCGGCGATGTAGCCGATGTTCGGTGAATTTCGTTAACAAATCTTGATGTCGTGCCTCGTGTGATTGCTTGATCCTTAAATGATCTACTACGCGCTGCGGATTTATTCTAACATTTCACCGGTTCAAACAACGTGATGCGATGCGACAGATCTGCACATAGTAAAATGCGAGTAGTTAGTTAGTAAGTTAGCAAGACAAACAATAAGTGGGCCGAGTTCCTCAATCAAGATGATATCTATATCTCTTATAAGACAAAACCCCACTTAGATGCATTTAAGGTGTCTATCTCAACATGCAAGCTATCCACATCACCCACTATTGTATCCAATCATTTGTCCATGTCATCCACTAACAAAACTCAACTAACATGCATTTGGGGATATCTATCTCAACATGCAAGCTATCCACATGACCCACTATTGTATCCAATTATTTAACCATGTCATCCACTAAAAAAATTCAACTAACATGCATTTGAGGTATCTATCTCAACATGCAAGCTATCCACAACACTCATTGTTGTATTCAATAATTTATCCATGTCATCCACTTTTATTTACATGAATTTTATACCCTTCCAATTTACATTGTGGAGTTCGTATAAAAATTTCCGCTGCATCGCGTGGGGTATTCTCCTAGTTATAAAAAAAAAGCTTCCTGGAAACACAAGCATAACCCAGTGAACACATAACCTGACAACCAAGAAGTGCTGGTACTAACACATTATTTATCCCGCAAAAAATACAAAAGGTAATCGACTGCAGATTGTACCTGAAACTTACGGAAATGTAATTTTTGGATCTCCGTAAATCTCGTCAGGAGATGATCCATATTCTCTAGTACAAATAGAACGGGCATCCTCACTAGCAATTTGAGCTACCTGCGTGGGGAATTTTTTTTGTGTTGATGAGGCCTATGACTCTTGGCTCTGGTTCAGCAGCATGCAGAGCCGCTTGCTGCCCCTGAAATTAAGCAAGTTGGTGTAACTCATAACAAGTGTCTAACACTAAGCACTCTACTTCAAACAAAATGATTTCATATAGAAGTTACAGATCAAGCAAAACAATTTTTAACTGTTTTCACTTTAAAACATGAAACAGTATAGTCAGCTCAAGTAGCATGAAGTTTGAACACAAAAATATCAAGTTGAGTAACAAAAATCCATCATCTGTTCTGAACCACAAGCAAGGCTCAGGATAGAATAACTGATAGGTGATATAGAAGAGTACACTGAAGATTGAAAACTAATACTAAGAATTGAACCAAGTCTGGGAGAACAAACTAACACATGAAAACTGGGTACTGAATACTGATAACTAAACCAGAAATGAGAGAACAAGTATAAATGATAACTAAAACCTAAATACTGAGGACTAATATCAGGTTGAGTAACAAAAATCCAGCATCTGTTCTGAACCACAAGCAAGACTCATGATAGAATGAAAATAACTGATAGGTGATACATAGACTGGGAGAAAAAACTAAAACATAAAACCTGGGTACTGAGGACTGAGAACTAAACCAAAAATAAGAGAACAAATTCAATTAAAAATTTAAAGCTGAATACTGATGAATAATAAAAATGAAAAAGTAATTGTTGAAATAGTAATGAAATACAAGGAGGTTGATGACTGAAGACTGAAGACTGAAGATTAATAATAATGAAATACAAAACGTCTGGATGAAGACTAAAATGACTTAGGGAACAAAGTATTTTCAAAATATATAATGAATAGAGGTTAACGACTCATGATTGATGATTGAACCAAAACTTCAACTCCTTCGTAAAACTGAAAATAGCTAAATACATGGAGGTTGAAGAATGAACAATGATGATTGATAACTAATACTAGAAATTGAACCAGAACTTACAGAAGAAACTAAAAAACTTCTTTGTAAAACTAAAATTAACTGAAAATTGATAGCTGATTAATGAGGACTAATACTGACTAGCTGGAAAAATGCTAAAAACTTAAACTACAACAAATGAGGTAATAGATATAGACCCTCACCCCTCGTACAAGAAAGTCTTTCCTTAATAATAAATGTGGTACTATTTTGAACAAGCAATCTCTTCTAAAACAACCAGTCTGATCAAAATCATAAAAAATATTGAGGATGTATTGAGATTTCTCTCTAAAATCAAACCAGATTGAAATGCATATATAAAAACAGCAGCGAACGGTATATGAAGCACCCCCGGCTATGATGCGGCAACATATAGATCACTCGCAAAAAACTGAGTACAGCTGACATTTGCAGAAAAATGCACCATCACTAACAGGAATAGTGTGCGATCTCAAGCATGAGCCTTGTTTGAAACTTTCTTAACATATGGAACAAGTTCCGTTGCATATAACTAGTTTCAGACCATCTACTGTCCTTACTATGTAACACTACTTTGAGATATTCATAAATATCATTCTTTCAGGTGAGCGCTCAACTCTTCAAGAAGAATCACATCCATTACTAACAAAAACTAACCAAGAACCATCCACAATAAAAAAGCTGACAACAAAAAAATTGCACTCTGCGATTCCTTCAGATTAGAACTCCTGCATATAAAAAACACAGTTCAATTACCTACTCTGATCATCTATAAAACATTTTCTTGGCCTCTCTGAAAACTTACAGTACACAAAACTGTAGTGCAAACTCAATCAGACTGAGTATTTTTCCTAATTCCAGCACACAAAATAAAAACTACATCCAAGACGAAGGTTGAAGCAGACATAGTGAACTAAATTTGGGGGAAAATACGTGTACATGCCTGCAAGAAATTTAAGGGGGTCCTACGATGAACCGCTCAACAAGCTCACCAGGATTGAACAATTTTTTTTCCTGATCTACAATCCATTGCTATGGAGGTCTGTGGCCGACCACACCCACAGTGAACTGAAGAAAAATCCGATGCGACGGGATGGCAGTCGCATATCAAAACAGATAGAAGGGGGTTCGAATCAAGGAGATACCATGCTCCCGTCCGGCGCCGGTGATTGCTATCGCCCGAACAGACTGGAGCTTTTCGGTGGCGTGTGCGGCGGGTCGCCTCCGCCGAGCTCCTCTCCGCAGTCGTTCTTGTGGGGGCGCGCCTCCTGCTTGCCAACTCCCGCGCGCCATCTCCGCCGCTAAAGCGCCGACGAGGACGCCCCCACCCCGCCTTCCCTCCGCCGTCTCGAATAAAAAATTTAAAAATGTCTGACGCTAGCAGGCAAAATCAACATTTCTAACCTTTTTCCAAAACAAATTCACAACCTAAACCTAGTGGCAAACTATTTCAAAATTCTAACCCTTTTGTCTAGCGCCCAACCACCAGGCGCTATACACACGCATCTAGCGCCCCGTCAGAGGCGCTAAGACCCTGCCAGCGTGTCAACGTGGACCCTCACCGGGCCCCACCCTGAAAGTGTAGCGCCTGATGAAGAGGAGCTACACATATAGGCTTAGCGCCTGATGGTAAGGAGCTACACAATTCTGTAAATTTTAAATTTCTGTGCTGTTGTAACTTTTATCTGTTTTGCGATGACGATTGTATTAGATGCGTTGCTCGGATGAGGTCGACCCCAAAATAAAAATTTCTCTATGTGATGTGCTCTACAATATTTATTAAGGAAGTTTATTTGTTTGAGCTCGTTTGGATGGTGGAAATGCTTGTTGAACACTGCTACTTTATGTTTACTGCTGAAACTTTTGTTTTGTGCAATGTTTGCTTGATGATGCCATCACATCCGTGCATTTTTTGCATATGTTTTCTTCACATAGATTGCTCAGCAACATGTGTACTACTTTAATATCATGTACTTGTTTGTCATGATATCTTGATGTAGCTTGCTCATGTGTTTTTCGAAAGTACTGTACTCGTTAATCTGTTTTCCTTAGTCGCATATAGTTGCATCTTGCTAGCTTTGTATCTTTTGATCTATTCCTTCTATGTCTTCATCTCAATGGAATACATTGCTTCTTGACATGTCTATTATCATGCTATGCACTGCTATATCATGTTATCTTTCCTGTACATTAATATATTGAGGTCTCAAAGTGACTACTTGCTGTTTCTGCCAACATCACTGAAAATCTGCTAAGTCTGGAGTATATTTTTCCTGTCTTGCATGCTTGTTATATAATTTTATATGGGTATTTTGAACACAAGTGTTATATATGAATTGCTGAGCATCATGTTCATGTATTGCATTATCATGTTGTTGTAGTTTAAATATCACTTTTGCTACTGATTAGGGAGCATGATAATAACAGTTTGCCCTGATTCCTGGTTTCCACTAAGTCTGTAACCTGAAGTAGCTCTCTTGCATCCTTGTTATATCTTGATCCATGGTTCTTTTGAGCGTAAGCATAATGTATGGACTCATGTTCATCATGTAAGCTAGCTGTAGCTATATTGCATTGTCAATTTGGTGTTGGTTTGATATTGCTTTACCTGCTATTTAGTGTACTTGAGAGCAATGAAACAACATGCTACATATTGCAAACATGCACAAAGATGATATGCATTTACAGTAGACATGACAAGCAAGACATGGCACAAAGATTTCATGTACAGAAGCAGCATGGTTAAATAGATATAAGCCATGCAAAAAAGCTAATTTACAGTACTGATTTAGGACTTAGTGATATTCAGGAAAACAGGGCACAAAGGTTAATAAGATGCTCACTAAACAATTGGTAAAGAAATATCAAACCACCACCAAATTGACAATGCAATATAGCTACAGCTAGCTTACATGATGAACATGAGTCCATACATTATGTTTACGCTCAAAAGAACCATGGATCAACATATAACACAGATGCAAGAGAGCTACTTCAGGTTACAGACTTAGTGGAAACCAGGAATCAGGGCAAACTGTTATTATCATGCTCCCTAATCAGTAGCAAAAATGTTATTTAAACTACAACAACATGATAATGCAATACATGAACATGATGTCTACATGATGCTCATCAATTCATATATAACACTTGTGTTCAAAATACCCATATAAAATTATATAACAAGCATGCAAGACAGGAACAATATACTCTAGACTTAGAATTTTTTTAGTAATGTTGGCAGAAACAGCAAGTAGTTACTTTGGGGCCTCAATATATTTATGTACAGGAAAGATAACATGACATAGCAATGCATAACATGATAGTAGACGTGTCAAGGAGCAATGTATTCCGTTGGGATGAAAAACATAGGAGGCATGAATCAAAAGATACAAAGCTAGCAAGATGCAACTATATGCAACTAAGGAAAACAGATTAACAAGTATATTACTTTCGAAAAACACATGAGCAAGCTACATCAAGATATCATGACAAACAAGTACATGATATTAAAGTACACATGTTGCCGAGCAATCTATGTGAAGAAAACATATGCAAAAGATGCACGGATGTGATGGCATCACCAAACAAACATTGCACAAAATAAAAGTTTCAGCAGTAAACATAAAGTAGCAGTGTTCAACAAGCATTTCCACCATCCAAACAAGCTCAAACAAATAAACTTCCTAGATAAATATTGTAGAGCACATCACATAGAGAAATTTTTATTTTGGGGTCGACCTCATCCGAGCAACGCATCTAATGCAATCGCCATCGCAAAACAGATAAAAGTTACAACATCACAGAAATTTAAAATTTACAAAATTGTGTAGCTCCTTACCATCAGGCGCTAAGCCTATATGTGTAGCTCTTCTTCATCAGGCCTACACTTCCAGGGTGGGGCCCGGTGGGGGTCCACGTTGACACGCTGACAGGGTCTTAGCGCCTCTGACGGGGGCGCTAGATGCGTGTGTATAGCGCCTGGTGGTTGGGCGCTAGACAAAAGAGTTAGAATTTTGAAATAGTTTGCCACTAGGTTTAGATTGTGAATTTGTTTTGCAAAAAGGTTAGAAATGTTGATTTTGCCACGCTAGCATATCAAATAATTAAACACATATCAGTCGGGATATTCAATTCGGCTCTAGGGTCCACGTGCTACTACGTGCTAAAACTGAATTTGATAAATGTCAAAAAATTGACAAGCCTAAACCTTAAGCGATTTGACCTGTGCAAAAAAGACAAATCAAACGCCAAGCGTGGCCTCAAAATGTAGCAAAATGTGACAGTTGATTTTCTTTTTTTCACCGACGAAACACTACTGCGCCATATGGCGTCAAAATTGCCAAGCACACATGTCACACTAATACAAACATCCACACAAAAATTCAGATTTTTTTATTTTTCTTTCCATTTGTTTTGATTTACTGTTCATTAAAGAGCACATGCACCTCAGAGCCAAAACGCCGCGTCCCATATCAGGACAACAATATAGACACTAAGATTCGTGCATATCGGACGGACCAAAAAACGACCTGAGACGAATTATTTTTCAGACGTCTGAAAAATAGTAAAACTGAAAATTTATATAAAATTTGTACAGTACACGTTTTTTTACACTAGGTACAATGGTCATCACCGCAACGCTTTTTAGACACCAAACACCAAACTAGTACATGTCAATTATTTATCATGCATCATCTTTCCAAAATTGACACGTCTCTAAAGCAAATACTTTATATACACCACAGTAATTTGTTTAATTAGACCATGATAGTTTTTAACATTTACACTAGGATAGTTTTATTGTAGGTACCATGGCAAATTAATTATTTAGACCATGATTGTTTTTTTGTAGAAAGCATGGTCTTTACTTAGACCATAACAATATTTCCAGTTGGACCATGACAATGTCATTAATTGGACCATGATAATTGTAAGGCCCGATATGCGGTACTGTTTCAGATCTAGATGTTTCCATCCAGACCCGGGGACGAAGCACATATCGGTCCCACCGCGACATATGATGAAATCATATGCCCCGGATTTTCAACATGATATCACAACATTAAAAGCTACAAGGATACAAGATCTCATACAATCGACATACAACTGCCTTAATACAATACATCAGCGGAATATACATGTCTGAGTACAAACTACAATCAAATGCCTAGCGGCAAAGGTAAATCACACCATTCCCGTAACCGCACGGGTCCAGGCTCTCCGCCGGGATCCGCCTAACTAGTCGTCGTCGAGTCTCCGCGAAGGCGTCCAGAAGAAGGTCGAGGTAGTAAACAACTGCAGCGGCCGATCAGGCAAAACATAAAAAGGAAAAAGAAAAGAAAGGGTGAGAATATATCAAAAGTCTTGTAACTAACTTCTCACGAGTAACATGGGGGTAGTGGTGAGGTTGTAGACGCACTAGCAATATATGAGTGGCTAACGGTATAATTTAGAGTAAGATGAGAACCAAGCATTCGATGAGGAATCACCTCCAACAAGTCTTGCTATCAACTACTTACGCAAGCATAACACCTATCCTATCCTTGTCTTCCTCTTTGCATCCCGACGAAGAAGAAGCAGTCAAGGCACACACACGTTGATCAAGTTATAGTTATGATTCAGTTGATGTTATCTATGAACAAGACGTAGGTTCCAAGTCGTCCATAACCGTGGACACGGCTTCTCAAAAAGATTTAACCCTGCAGGGGTGTACCAACTGCCCATTACAAGGCTCTTCATGCACGCCCATCTCTCTCAGTTGCTACCAATCACAGCCAACCATTTTATGATTTAGTTCCGAGAGATCCAAAACGACAAGTACCTCTAGCTAACAACGAATAAATCCGGGTGGCCCCCGGTGAGTCGACATCCAACTCAAAAGCCGGCCGCGCTCTCGAATTGGCCTCTACCGTCTGGACGAGGTCGGGTTAGCTACCCAAACTATGTGGGCATCCCCCTAGCTTCCTGGGGTGGACCAAAAAGAGATACCATGTCTCAGCTGGCCGAAGTTATTTTAAAGATTATCTGCCAGGAGCGACCCAACAGACACATCCACGGTTTTCAAATGGTAAATTCAGCTTGGGCCACCACTAGAAATGTTTGAAGCTAGGTAGGTAAGAAGAGGGGACCCCATAGCATCCCACACACGGTTAGGCACGCTCAGTCTTAGAACCAATACCCGGAACTCGGATCCTAGGTGACTTGAATGGAACAAAGCGTCGGGGCGGGATAGCCTAGACCTTCCATCCTTCGTCGAATATAGTCAATATTATAATAATCATATCATCCACAATAAATATAATAATGTGATAGCCCAATCCAAGGAGTAATAGGATAATAGTTGATAACATCCTAGCATGCATACTAAGCAGTGGTTAAGCAACGAGCAATAGTAACATAGCCGAACAAGGTTTGCTGGGATGTGGAGGACATGGCTGTTTGGGTTTATTTGAGAGGCATGAATATGAAGTGGTAGGATCAAGCAATCGTTCTATCCTACACTTAGGCGCGAGTGAGCTGAAACTTATCAGCATGATATATGCTCCCCCTTACCTGATGAGAAGGCGAAACCGAAGGTGAAGTCGATCGCAAGCTCGCATCGTCTCCGAGAGGTACCCGCGGAAGCACACAAGAAGGAAACACTGGAAAAGGCAATCGACGAGCAAACATCTATTAATACGAAGCAATCGACAAGAAACAACATCAAGAAGGAAACACGAGACAACGCACGGTATCGCACCAACCGTCGAGAGCGGTTACTAACAGGTTAAGTGGAGTACTCGTCACACACGACGATACCGCACATTTACGGTGGTTCAAGTTGTTTAGCTACACAACATGAGCAAAGGTTGTTAACATGACATCTCACTCAAGCATGGCATATCACACAATCATGGCAAGAGGTAAAGCATAAATAGAAACTATCTATGCTAGTCAATTTAAGTGAGGCACAACCTAAACATGGCATAACAATATGGACCCCACGACGATTAAAGCATTTGGTACTGTTCTGACCTAAACCATATTTTAGGTTGGTTAACAACAACAAACAATAGCGTAAACACAAAGTACACGAAAAACTAATCAAATTACATACAAAGAACACTCCAAACGGAGTTACGGTTAAAAAGATACAAGCAATACAAGTTATGCACACAATCTGCCAACATCAGGAAGCACACTTTAGAGCAATGCATAAACAGGATAATGAATGCAAACATGCTCACAAATGATATGCAACTAAAGTAGACATGACAGGGAAGGCATGACAAAAGGAATCATGCAAAAAGGCATCATGAACAATTAGTTATAGCCCAAGCAAAATGCAATAAAACATTGCTGGTCTAGGACTTCGTGAAAATCAAGAAATCATGGCAGAAACTGTTATTTTCATGCTGTATAAACAGGGGTAAAACTATATGCAAAAGTGCAACTATAAGGCCCGATATGCGGTACTGTTCCAGATATAGATGTTTCCACCAAGATCCGGGGACGAAGCACATATCGGTCCCACCGCGACATATGACATAGCCATATGCCCCAGATTTCCAACATGATATCACAACATTACAGATACATGATACAACATCTCATACAATCGGCATACAACTGCCTTAAATACAATACAACAGCGGAAGATACATGTCTGAGTACAAACTACAATCAAATGCCTAGTGGCAAAGAGAAAACATCGATCCCATAACCACACGGGTCCAGGCCCTCCGCCGGGATCCGCCTAACTAGTCGTCGTCGAGTCTCCACGTGAAACGTCGATCACCGTACCTGTTGTCGATCAAGAACCCTGAAAAGAGTTTGGGGGTAGTATCATGAGTACAGAGGTACTCAGCATCCAACTGTAGTGGTCATCTGACCAGACAATGACTTCATCACTCGTCATTCTAGGACAACTAATAGTTTACGGTAAGGATGGGGTAAGTGGTGAGGTTGCTGCCGCACTAACATTTATGAAGTGGATAAAAATCTAGAGAGTAAGGTAAGAAGCCAAGCATTCGATGAGGAATCGCCTCCAACAAGTCTTGCTATCAACTACTACGCAAACATAACACCTATCCTATCCTTGTCCTCCTCTTCACATCCCGACGAAGAAGAAGCAGTCAAGGCACACACACACACGTTGATCAAGTTGTATTAAGATTATCTCAGTTGATGTTATCTATGAACAAGGAGTAGGTCTCAAGTCATCCATAACCGTGGACACGGCTTCTCGAAAAGATTTAACCCTGCAGGGGTGTACCAAATGCCCATTACAAGGCTCCGCACGCACGCCCATCTCTCTCAGTTGCTACCCATGATAGGCAACCATTTTATGATTTAGTCCCAAGAGATCCGGAACGACAGGTCCCTCTAACTAACAATGCACAAATCCGGGTGGCCCCCGGTGAGTTGACATCCAACTCAAAAGCCGGTCGCGCTCTCGAATCGGCCTCTACCGTCTGGACGAGGTCGGGTTAGCTAGCCGAACAGATGTGGGCAGCCCCCTAGCTTCCATGTGTGGACCAACAAAGAAACCATGTCTCCGCTGGCCCGAGTTGTTTTAAATAATATCTGCCAGGAGCTACCCGACAGACACACACACGGTTTTCAAATGGTAAAATCAGCTTGGGCCACCACTAGAAATGTTTGAAGCTAGATAGGTAAGAAAATGGGACCCCATAAAATCCCACATGCGGTTAGGCACGCTCAGTCTTAAAACCAATACCCGGAACTCGGATCCTATGTGACTCAAATGGAACAAAGCGTCGGGGCGGGATAGCCTAGACCTTCCATCCTTCGTCGAATATAGTCAACATTTATAATAATCATATCATCCATAACAATAATAATAATGTGATATCCCAAAGCAAGGAGTAACATGGTACATCGTAGCATCCTAAGCATGCATAATAAGCAGGGGCTGAGCAACGAGCAATAGTAACATAGCAGTACATGGTTTGCTGGGAGGGGACATGGCTGTATCAGTTTGAAAGAGGATGTAAACATGTGGTAGGATCAAACATTGAACCTAACCTAGACTAGCATGCAAACCGCTGGTTGAAATAGAATGGATCATAAGTAATGTATAGTCCTTGCCTGTTGATAAGTCGGGTTCCGAAGGTGTAGTTGATCGCAAGCTCGCATCGTCTCCGAAAGGTACCCGCGACAGCACACAAGACGATAAATACTGGAAAGCAATCAACGAGCAAGCACTCTATTACTACGGGGCAACACAAGATCAAGAAGACATGACATGACACGGCAACGCGATACGGATCTATCGTCGAGAACGGTTACTAACAGTTTAAGTGGGGTATCGGTCACACGCGACGAATACCGCACGTTTACGGTGGTTCAAGTTGTTTAGCTACAGGTGATCAAATCAACGGTTATTAACATGGAAACTCAAGCAAGCATGGCATAGCACACAAACATGGCAAGAGGTGAAGCACAAAGTAAACTATATATGCTAGTCAATTTAAGTGAGGCACAACCTAAACATGGCATAACACTAAGTGCCGCACGATGATTAAAAGATTTGGTACTGTTCTGTCCTAAACCATATTTTAGGTTGGTTAACAACAGCAAACAATAGCATAAACACAAAGTACACAAAAAACTAATCAAGTTACATATAAAGAACACTCCAAACGGAGTTACGGTTAAAAAGATACAAGCAAAACAAGTTACGGGCACAATCTGCCAACATCAGGAAGCACACTTTAGAGCATTGCATAAACAGGATAATCAATGCAAACATGCTCACAAAAGATATGGAATTAAAGTAGACATGACAGGTAAGGCATGGCAAAAAGAATCATGCAAAAAGGCATCATAGATCAAAAGATATTAAGCAAACAACATGGCATCGGAACGTTACAGACTTAGAGAAAAACAGAGGTGGCTATCAAAAACAGCAGCATAGCAACTTTGGAGCTCAACAACTATATGAACAGCAAGCATATCATGACAATGCAATACATATAATGAAAGTAGACATGATGCTTAACAATATGCAATTGGAATCACTCAATTCCGATAAACGGTCGCGACACACTCGTCGACCGAAGTTGCACCAAAATATAAACAGCAACACACTAACAGCATGGTAGCTACTTTGGAGCAAGATACAATCATGATGCAGCAAGCAATTATGGCATGTGAAAGCATGAAACTGAAGTAGAAACAATGCTTAACGCAACGCAAAAGGAATCACTCCATTCCGACGTACGGTTGCGAAGCAACCGTCGCCCGAAGTTTCAACAAAATAACAACAGCAACACTTAACAGGAAAAAAAAGCAATTAACGGCCTGATGCCCACTTTAGCACACAATTACACAATCAAGATGACCTCAAACGGAAAAACTTTCTACATACGAAAGCTAGAGCACGCAAAACTGAGCAACTTTCGTTTTGGGGGCACGTTCATCGGAGCTACGGATTAACGGGAAATCACATTACAAAACAGCATCAGCACACAGTTTTTAACAGACTTAGCAAAATTAGCAGAAATAAGTCAGAAAAAATAATAAAAAAAAGGACTCGGGCCTCACCCCTGATGGGCTCAGCCCATCTGGCCTGAAGACTGGCCTGGCTGGCCTGGGCTGGGGCGCCTGGCTCGGGCTGGGCTGGCTGGCCAGGGAGCTGGGCCGCGGCCCACGCGGGCGTCCACGGCGGTTGGAGCCGGTGGCGTGCGGCTCGGGCCGCTCCCGACCGCAACCAGCGGCGGCGGCTGCACGACAAGGCGGTGAGGCGGAGATGCGGCGGGGCTCGCGGAGGAGGCCGACTGCCGGAGGGTGGCGAGGTGGTTTGGCCCGAGGCCATGGCGCGGTGGGAGGAGGAGCTCGGCCGAGCTCGAGGTCGACCCGTCCATGGCGGCTGCACGCAGAGAGGAGAGGGAAGTTAGGGGAGAGGAGGGAGGAGAGGGAAGGAGGAGAGGGGGCGCGGGAGGAGGAGAGGAGGGCCGCGGCTGCGGTGGCCCGGCTGGCCGGCGGCGGCCGGAGATGGGCGGTGCGGCGACGCAGTTCCTCGGGCTGGAGCGGCTGGAGGTTGGAGGAGAGGAGCTCCAGGCGACGTGGCTCCATCTGGGCCATCACATCTGAGGGGGCTAGGATTTTTTCGGATCTGGGGCTATTTGGACGAAAATTGGGGGAAAAACTGGGGGTGTGCTGCAAATTTGTGCTAAGGAAACCCTAGAAATGGGTGGGACTGTGGTGGTCTTTATATAGTCCAGGTGGCTGCCAGTTTTCAAAAACATCCCCGGTTTTTCTCTCTCGCGCGCGGTGTTCACGTTTCTGACCGCCGAGGGTCCGCTGTACCTCCGATTCAGGTAAAACTTCGAACTGCGCGATCAGCGAGTCGAGTCGGCGACGTTCACCTCGCGCTGGAACCGTTCCGAAAACACTTTCTGGCGCTCTATAAAAATATCCCGTTTAATTATTAAACGGGGTTTTCGTTCCGTTGGCTGTGGTTGGTCTCGTGCGATTTTCGCGACGGTGATCGGGTGAATCCCGGTGTCGCAAAGGCCGAGTGTCAGGGTGGCAGGGGTCGGTCTCCGTCCGATACGAGATAAGAGGGGGAAAATAATCGCCGATCGATAAATCGGGGACGCAAACACCGCAAACAAATCAGACAATCAAACAATTCACACCGAAAACAAAATTTTTAATTTTTGTGAAATCTGGGCTGTTACAATACAACACCACCAACAAGGGATCTCGTCCCGAGATCCAGGACGATCCGGGGGAGAGAAAAGAGTCGACGATCTTCAACACCACCAACAAGGGACTCTGCTCCATGTTGACGTCGAACTTCTGTCGAGATAATTTTTCGCAGAGAGACGACATCGTCGGAAAAACGAAATCGTCAGTGACAAGAGGGAGAACGATCGCGAAAACCAGATCAAGGGATAGTGATTTTCGACGCAAGTCGTAAAAACACCGGTAAAAGGATGGATGGCAATGGATGACCCAGATGATAACCGAAATGGGAGAAGCTAAAGGTACTACAGGAATTCCCACCTGAGCTCGGAATTGAGAAAATACGCTGCAAGCAAGGCATTGTAACGGTTCCGAAACTCCACACACTCGAGATCCTAAAGTTTTGAAGGGGATAAGGCGAGAATAAAACACTTACGACACTTGTCCTGACCAGAGCAAGAGTAAGGAGTAAAAAGATTCCTACTCTCCGACAACTAACTTAGTAACTACAAGATAGTTTTTGTCTAGACTCGACTTCGGCCAGAAAAGGGATCCTACGGTCGGTAAAGCTCTGATACCAAGTTGTAAGGCCCGATATGCGGTACTGTTCCAGATCTAGATGTTTCCATCCAGATCCGGGGATGAAGCACATATCGGTCCCACCGCGACATATGATATAGCCATATGCCCCGGATTTCCAACATGATATCACAACATTACAGATACAAGATACAACATCTCATACAATCGGCATACAACTGCCTTAAATAGAATACAACAGCAGAAGATACATGTCTGAGTACAAACTACAATCAAATTCCTAGTGGCAAAGAACAAACATCGATCCCATAACCACACGGGTCCAGGCCCTCCGCCGGGATCCGCCTAACTAGTCATCGTCGAGTCTCCACGTGAAACGTCGATCACCGTACCTATTGTCGATCAAGAACCCTGAAAAGAGTTTGGGGGTAGTATCATGAGTACAGAGGTACTCAACATCCAACTGTAGTGGTCATCTGACCCAGCAAGGACTTCATCACTCGTCATTCTAGGACAACTAGTAGTTTACGGTAAGGATGGGGTAAGTGGTGAGGTTGCTGCCGCACTAGCATTTATGAAGTGGCTAACGATCTAGAGAGTAAGGTAAGAAGCCAAGCATTCGATGAGGAATCGCCTCCAACAAGTCTTGCTATCAACTACTACGCAAACATAACACCTATCCTATCCTTGTCCTCCTCTTCGCATCCCGACGAAGAAGAAGCAGTCAAGACACACACACAAGTTGATCAAGTTGTATTAAGATTATCTCAGTTGATGTTGTCTATGAACAAGGAGTAGGTCTCAAGTCGTCCATAACCGTGGACACGGCTTCTCGAAAAGATTTAACCCTGCAGGGGTGTACCAACCGCCCATTACAAGGCTCCGCACGCACGCCCATCTCTCTCAGTTGCTACCCATGATAGGCATCCATTTTATGATTTAGTCCCAAGAGATCCGGAACGACAGGTCCCTCTAACTAACAATGCACAAATCCGGGTGGCCCCCGGTGAGTCGACATCCAACTCAAAAGCCGGCCGCGCTCTCGAATCGGCCTCTACCGTCTGGACGAGGTCGGGTTAGCTACCCAAACAGATGTGGGCAGCCCCCTAGCTTCCAGGTGTGGACCAACAAAGAAACCATGTCTCCGCTGGCCCGAGTTGTTTTAAATAATATCTGCCAGGAGCTACCCGACAGACACACACACGGTTTTCAAATGGTAAAATCAGCTTGGGCCACCACTAGAAATTTTTGAAGCTAGATAGGTAAGAAAAGGGGACCCCATAAAATCCCACACGCGGTTAGGCACACTCAGTCTTAAAACCAATACCCGGAACTCGGATCCTATGTGACTCGAATGGAACAAAGCGTCGGGGCGGGATAGCCTATACCTTCCATCCTTCGTCGAATATAGTCAACATTTATAATAATCATATCATCCATAACAATAATAATAATGTGATATCCCAAACCAAGGAGTAACAGGGTATATCGTAGCATCCTAAGCATGCATACTAAGCAGGGGCTGAGCAACGAACAATAGTAACATAGCAGTACATGGTGTGCTGGGAGGGGACATGGCTGTATCGGTTTGGAAGAGGCTGTAAACATGTGGTAGGATCAAACATCGAACCTAACCTAGACTAGGATGCAAACCGCTGGTTGAAATAGAATGGATCATAAGTAATGTATAGTCCTTGCCTGTTGATAAGTCGGGTTCCGAAGGTGTAGTTGATCGCAAGCTTGCATCGTCTCCGAAAGGTACCCGCGACAACACACAAGACGATAAACACTGGAAAGCAATCAACGAGCAAGCACTCTATTACTAAGGGGCAACACAAGATCAAGAAGACATCACACGACACGGCAACGCGATACGGATCTATCGTCGAGAACGGTTACTAACAGTTTAAGTGGGGTATCGGTCACACGCGACGAATACCGCACGTTTACGGTGGTTCAAGTTGTTTAGCTACAGGTGATCAAATTAACGGTTATTAACATGGAAACTCAAGCAAGCATGGCATAGTACACAAACATGGCAAGAGGTGAAGCACAAAGTAAACTATCTATGCTAGTCAATTTAAGTGAGGCACAACCTAAACATGGCATAACACTAAGTGCCGCACGATGATTAAAGATTTGGTACTGTTCTGTCCTAAACCATATTTTAGGTTGGTTAACAACAGCAAACAATAGCATAAACACAAAGTACACGAAAAACTAATCAAGTTACATATAAAGAACACTCCAAACGGAGTTACGGTTAAAAAGATACAAGCAAAACAAGTTACGGGCACAATCTGCCAACATCAGGAAGCACACTTTAGAGCATTGCATAAACAGGATAATCAATGCAAACATGCTCACAAAAGATATGGAATTAAAGTAGACATGACAGGTAAGGCATGGCAAAAAGAATCATGCAAAAAGGCATCATAGATCAAAAGATATTAAGCAAACAACATGGCATCGGAACGTTACAGACTTAGAGAAAAACAGAGGTGGCTATCAAAAACAGCAGCATAACAACTTTGGAGCTCAACAACTATATTACCAGCAAGCATATCATGACAATGCAATACACATAATGAAAGTAGACATGATACTTAACAATATGCAATTGGAATCACTCAATTCCGATAAACGGTCGCGACACACTCGTCGACCGAAGTTGCAACAAAATATAAACAGCAGCACATTAACAGCATGGTAGCTACTTTGGAGCAAGATACAATCATGATGCAGCAAGCAATTATGGCATGTGAAAGCATTACTCTGAAGTAGAAACAATGCTTAACGCAACGCAAAAAAAATCACTCCATTCCGACGTACGGTTGCGAAGCAACCGCCGCCCGAAGTTTCAACAAAATAACAACAGCAGCACTTAACAGGAAAAAAAAGCAATTAACGGCCTGATGCCCACTTTAGCACACAATTACATATTCAAGATGACCTCAAACGGAAAAACTTTCTACATACGAAAGCTAGAGCACGCAAAACTGAGCAGCTTTCGTTTTGGGGGCACGTTCATCGGAGCTACGAATTAACGGGAAATCGCATTACAAAACAGCATCAACACACAGTTTTTAACAGACTTAGCAAAATTAGCAGAAATAAGTCAGAAAAAATAATAAAAAAAAGGACTCGGGCCTCACCCCTGATGGGCTCAGCCCATCTGGCCTGGGCTGGGGCGCCTGACTCGGGCTGGGCTGGCTGGCCAGGGAGCTTGGCCGCGGCCCACGCGGGCGTCCACGGCGGTTGGAGCCGGTGGCGTGCGGCTCGGGCCGCTCCCGACCGCAACCAGCGGCGGCGGCTTGTCGGACTCGCCGGCCGGCGGCTGCACGGCAAGGCGGCGAGGCGGAGATGCGGCGGGGCGCGCGGAGGAGGCCGACTGCTGGAGGGTGGCGAGATGGTTTGGCCCGAGGCCATGGCGCGGTGGGAGGAGGAGCTCGGCCGAGCTCGAGGTCGACCCGTCCATGGCGGCTGCACGCAGAGAGGAGAGGGAAGTTAGGGGAGAGGAGGGAGGAGAGGGGGCGCGGGAGGAGGAGAGGAGGGCCGCGGCTGCAGTGGCCCGGCTGGCCGGCGGCGGCCGGAGACGGGCGGTGCGGCGGCCCAGTTCCTCGGGCTGGAGCGGCTGGAGGTTGGAGGAGAGGAGCTCCAGGCGACGTGGCACCATCTGGGCCATCAGATCTGAGGGGGCTAGGATTTTTTCGGATCTGGGGCTATTTGGACGAAAATTGGTGGCAAATTTGGGGATGTGGCTGAAAATTTGTGCTAGAAATGGGTGGGAGTGTGGTGGTCTTTATATAGTCCAGGTGGCTGGCAGTTTGCAAAAACATCCTCGGTTTTCTCTCTCGCGCGCGGGGTTCACTTTTCTGACCGCCGGGGGTCCGCAGTACCTCCGATTCGGGTAAAACTTCGAACTGCGCGATCAGCGAGTCGAGTCGGCGGCGTTCACCTCGCGCTGGAACTGTTCCGAAAACACTTTCCGGCGCTCTATAAAAATATCCCGTTTAATTATTAAACGGGGTTTTCGTTCCGTTGGCTGCGGCTGGTCTCGTGCGATTTTCGCGACGGTGATCGGGTGAATCCCGGTTTCGCAAAGGCCGAGTGTCAGGGTGGCAGGGGTCGGTCTCCGTCCAATACGAGATAAGAGGGGGAAAAATAATCGCCGATCGATAAATCGGGGATGCAAACACCGCAAACAAATCAGACAATCAAACAATTCACACCGAAAACAAATTTTTTAATTTTTGTGAAATCTGGGCTGTTACAGCAACAACATGACATAGCAATATATGGGCATGAACTAGACATGACGGTGATCAGGTACAAACAAGAATCAAGGTCATAGGCATCATAGATCAAAAGATATTAAGCATGCAACATGGCATCGGAAAGTTACAGACTTAGAGAAAAACAGAGGTGGCTGTCAACATCAGCAGCATAGCAACTTTGGAGCTAAACATATCTATGACCAGAAATGTAAACATGACAATGCAATACATATAATGAAAGTAGACATGGCATAGATCAAAATGACATATTGCAATGCTCAATAGGATGCACGGTTAAAAAGATATAGGGCAACTTTATATAAACAGCAACACACTAACATCAGGGTCACCACTTTGGAGCAAGAATTAATATAGCTACAGCAGGCAAACATGACAAGTAATTGCATAGGATTGAAGTAGACATGATGCTTAAAAGTATGCAACAAGAATCAATACCATAGGCCTCATGGATGCGTCACAATCATCCATCAAACTTGCAATAAAATAACAACAACAACACTTAGCAGGAAGTAACAACAGTTAACAGTCTGATGCCCACTTCAACAATGATTAACAACATCAAGACGACCTCAAATCAAAATGCTCACAAAAGATGAACTGGAGTACACACAAAACTAAACAATTTTCCTTTTGGGCGCAACGCGATCCGAGCTACGGTTTACTCGCAAACTTCAACGCAAAACAACATCAACAACATAATTTCTCAGACTTAGCAAAAATACAGAGATCTCAAGAATAATTAAAAAAGCATACGGGCCTCACCCATCGGGCCAGCCCAAGAGGCTGCGGAGGGAGGCCGGCTGGGCCTTGGACGGCGGCTGGGACGCGTTGGCCTAGCAGGCCGGCTGCGGGCCTGCTGGAGGGGGCGGCTGGATCGGGGCTGACAGCTCCGGCGGCGGGCGGCGCGCCTCCGGCCAGGCTCCGACGGCCGGCTGCGGGGTGAGGGGCGCCGGATCCGTGCGCGTGGTGGTCGCCGGCGGCTGGATCCGTCGAGAGGCGACGACGAGCTTGATCCAGGCGGCGGCGGGCGGCCACGAGCTCCACCAGAGCTCGGGCTTGGCATGGAGGGCGGCGGCGGTCTCCTGCGGGGAAAGAGGAGGGAGAGGGTGAGAGATGAGAGGGAGGAGAGGGAAGGAGAGAGAGGAAGGAAGGGCGCCAACGCGAGGGAGGGGGAAGAACCCTAGCTAGGAGGGGGCAAGGGCGAGAGGGGCGCGACTCAAATAGGGGAGGGCGAGGCAGCTGGCTCACGTGAGGGGCTCCACCTCCTCTCTGCCTCACGCCATGGCTGTGAGGGGGGACCTCCACGTGAGGGAAGGAGGGGAAAAAGGAGAGAGGGGCTCCGTTGGGATGCGGTGGAGGAGAGGAGTTGGGCTGGGGAAAATGAAAGAGGCCCAAAACGCTAAGAGAAAATATCTGCATTTTATTCTTTTATAAAAGACAGCAGAGGAAAAGGCTAAAAAGAAACAGCAAAGGACATAATAAAATCATATAACAATATGATTATGAGTCCTTAGCAATTGTAGGATTTTTAGGAAAAGAAATGAGTCCAAAATATTTAAGTAATTCACCGGACATTTAAATCAATTTAAATGCTAGTTGAATTACAACCCAATTTTCTGGACATGAACAAATCATGGATTTTGGCACAAGCCTTCATCATGACAAAACATGATGATTTCCAAAAAGGCTTGATCAAAGGATGAAAGATGATCATGAAAGAAAATGGCAAAGAATAAAGGTGCAAGTTTTTATCCCCAATGGAAAAAATAAAAGTGAATTTTTTTCTGGATTTTTGTTAGTTTTGGGCTGTTACAATAATTTCATTTTAGGTAGCATATTTATCATGTAGTCATGTAGACCATGAAATTTCATCTAAAATTTTCCATGCCTTTGAGAAACAATCACCTTTTAATTTTCCATGTGGCTATTACACTACTTTTAAAACTTATAAAAAATATTTTTTCGTAAAATTACCATTTGAAAATTAGATACATTTTCATGTTTTCTAAATAATATTTTTTATTTTTCACAACATGACCACTTTATTTTTTTTATTTTTTAGTTAATAACATATTTTGTATAAAAATAATTAGCTAGGCCTCTAGGTCAAATAGGGGTCGTGATGGACCCCACCAAAATAAGCTTTCAAGGAAGGGCGAAATGTTCACGGAAGGATTTCTGCCCGAACGAACGAAGTCGTTCGCTAGAGGAACCCCTGGCCCTAGCTGACGTTCCCTGGCGATACCGTTTTTCTCTCTCAAAGTAGTATATTTTGTCATACTCGTTAGCCGATGGATGCAAATTATGAAAAATAGAATTACTTTTTGGATGTGAACGGAAAAACCAGTTAATGCGTTTTTTCATAAACCTATCAATACTTGCCATCATTGACTAAGTAACGTTGATGCCACTGAAATTGTCTTATCAGTACAATCCTCATCGTGTACTGGGTGGCAAGGTCCACAGTGGTTCATAGTAGGCGTGTGCGCTCCCGAGAGCCGTTTAAGATTTTCTATTTTTTTCATTTTAAAATAGCATGGCAAATGCCACATTTTTGTTTTTTCGTTTATTTTTTCTGTAGGAATGGCAAATTATGTAAATTGTATATACCATGGCAAATCTCACTTTTCATTCTTCAATTAGGAATGTTAAATTATGCAAAAAAATTATAGAGATGGTGGCAAAATATGCAAAAGAAATGTAGATAGTATGGTAAAATATGCAAAACTAGAGGATACCCCGCGCGTTGCTACGGATTCATTTGCAATATTTTATGAATTTATGAAATATAAATAATTGAGTTAATAATATATAAACTAAAACAAAAAATGAAATTATATATTTTATTTAATGATTGTGTAGTTGAAAATGTTTAATTAATATAAGTGATATGATACAATGAAAAAATCCCCCTTCTTTGATTTTTTGTATTCAATTATATATTGCATGTTTGTAGACAAGACTTTGATTTGTATAAATGAAATCAGATGGGGGGGGACCCTCCTTCTTTTGCTAAAAAACAATGAAAAAATATATCATGCATGTTGATTGAACCTTGATGTGGTAGCATGTGTGGTGAGATGAATTTATGCATGAGATTAACTATTAATTAAAACTTTTATCTCATGCATATTATGGTGGGTCTTTGATGATGTGTCATGCGTGCATGTTAAGATAATAAATGTAATGACTTAGGGCCAGTTCTTTTGGGGCTTTTAGCAGCTTATTGCGAAAATAAGCTAGAAGCTGAAAAGAACTGTTTTTTCAAAACTGGGCTCAGCTTATCTCCACAGCCGTTGCCTTCACGCTGGAAAAAAGCTGGGGGGGGGGTGGAGGAGCTTCTCGCAGCTTCCCGCAAGTGATCCAACCGGTACGTTGCAATGCCCCCATCATATGTACAAAATTACAAACAAAATGCCCCCCGCCCCCACACAGAACCGTGTCCCTCATCCCCTCGCTCCTCACTCTCCCCCATCCTCTCCTCCTCTCTCTCTCCCCAGTTCCCCCCGCCACCGCCAGCCCCGCTTCCAACCCCGCCGCCGTCGCCAGGCTAGGTTCCCCACCGCCGGGCTAGGGTTCCCCGCCCCGTGCCGAGCTCCTCCTCCTCGGCATCCGGCCGCGCCCTGCGCTGTGCCGAGCTCCCCCGTCGCCGGGCTGGCGTGCCCCGCCCTGTGCCGAGCTCCTCCTCCGCCGCCGGGCTAGGGTTCCCCGCCGCCGCTGGGCTAGGGTTCCCCGCCGCCGCCGGGCTAGGGTTCCCCGCCGCCAGGCTAGGTTTCCCCGCTCCGTGCCGAGCTCCTCCTCCTTAGCATCCGGCCGCGCCCCACGCTGTGCCGCCTGTGCCGAGCTCCTCCGTTGCCGGGCTCCGGCTCGAGGTCCCCCGCCGCTCGAGGTCGGCCGGCTCGAACCCATCTCTCCAGTCTTCTCCTTGCAAGGGGTATTACAGATATTTCTCTGGATGGATAGAAATAAGCTAATGGAATAGAAGTTGAAAAGAACTGAATGGCTTATTTTCACTGGGCTTAATTTTACAGTGGCTTTTCAGGGGCTTCTTTCCACCGCGGCTTATGCATAAGCTTTAACGCAAAAGAACTGGCCCTTAGTGGGGATGTTGAGGTGAACACTTTACATGTTAACAATATTGGGACCAACTTATTAAGAATGTAATATGTAAGATGTAAGATGTAAGATGTTGGTAGCATGAAAATTTTAGTAGTTTGGACCATGGCAAATTGTTTTCCATAGCATGCAAAATTAAGTTTTATGGCATGGCAAATTTAGTTTTAGACCATGGAAAATTTAATTCTTACAGCATGGTAAATTCAGTTTTGAATCATGGATATTTTTCATAGCATGGAAAATTTAATTTTAGATCATGGAAAATTTAGTTCTACAGCACGACAAAAATAAGATTGTATTACGGAAAAAATGATTAATTTTGGACCATGAAAAAATAAAATAAAAAACAAAGTTTATCTTAATCACAAAATGCCATGGTAAATTTTCCATTGCATCTTTCTTAATGAACAATTTAGCATTCATCTTACTTTGGTCAAATATATTTTCATAATATTATAAATAGTGTTTTCTTATAGTCTCATGACATTTTTTATATAAATATTCTTTGTACTACAAATTTTTGCCAAGTGAATCTTTTAGATGACAAAACTAATCTCATGCCAATTTTTTTATCAATTATGATAAAGCTGAGGATTTTCGGGCTAACTAAGGGATCATTGGGATCGCGCTAAATATGAGAGCAACTAGTTAGTGGGTAACCTGCGGAGCATCCGCAATGGTCACTTGGGTGCAACCAAAAGCCGCCACGTATCGCGTTTTAGTTGCGCGCGAACTGTTGCTGCGCATGAACTATGACTGCACGTGAACGGTGGCTATGACTGTAATTTTGGCTGCACCCGTAGCCGTGGCCGTGGTTGTGGCTCAATTTTTTTTCATCAAAACCTATCAAATGAGATATAGTTTTAAAGATCTCGACCCAAGAAATACAATGGTGAAAACAATTCGTGATTTGGAAAAACGATTGTTAAGATAAAATATTTTAAAAAAAGGATCTACGAAAAAAGCATAAATTTTAAACTTCTTAGGCTCACGCACGGGGTGGAAACAACGGCTTAAAACTTTCAAATAGCATGCACACGTTGCGCCACTTGTCAATACGAGATGAAAATTGACCTTCGCACAGAGTACCTTCTGACTAGTGATTTCTGCTAAATATGTGACATAGTGAATCATCAATTGGATCGTTGCGTTCGCGCTGGATAGGTTCCCTAGCGAACCACGAGTTGACTCTACCCTTCTTTGGGAGCGACTTGTCGCTTACAATTAGACCTTGTACAATGCAATGTGTTTCTTAGGGAGATATACTTAGCAAAATAAATCGATTTTTTTAAAGCACCGATATGTATTTCTACGAAAAGGATGCCTAATTAAACATTTGTCCTACAACGAAGCACCGATGGTTGAAGAAAAAATGATTTA
The DNA here is from genome assembly GCA_950022295.1 of Bromus sterilis. Lineage (NCBI taxonomy): Eukaryota > Viridiplantae > Streptophyta > Magnoliopsida > Poales > Poaceae > Bromus > Bromus sterilis. Next base: position 398,301,078 of record OX465596.1, read on the forward strand.
TTTTTAAGCACCTTTCCTAAGCACCTTGCATTGTACAAGGTCTTGAGATCCTAAAATTTCCATTTTCTAAGGTTCTTCCGCGTCTCATTTACTCGAGGGGATGTATGATAAGAGAAACGTACGGTATCTGTACCATACAAATAAGATTTTCGATGTTGAAAAGAAAAACCACATGATCCGGATCCGAATCCGGGTAGTGCTTGCTTGCATGAAGCTATGTAATCCGAAACAAACTCCATTTCGAAGTCGTGAGAACACGGTTTTTGCTCCATTTGGATATCTCTTCGACTCGGACACATGACGTCTCAACCGGAGCCCGAGGATCGGTAATCTTTATATACGCACCCACATACTCAATCGATCGTACATCCCAATCCCATCATCAGATCACCAGTTCTTTCTCCGGCCAGCGCGTCTGTGTTTGGAAGACAATCATCCGATGGCGTCGGTGGAGCGAGCAATGGCCAAGGCTGCCGCTGCCCTTCTCCCAGGTCTGCTCCCGACCCCGCCGAGGAGCGTCATGATCGCGCCGCCGTGCTTCATCATCCTGCCGGCATCATTCGCCTCTGAACCCAGGCCCGGCCGCGCTGACTCCGTCGAGAGGTGGGACGCGCACAAGAACGACAAGAAACCTAGGAGCCCGGCATCGTCGTGCGGCAGCTCAAGTCCCGGGCGTGGCTCCTCCTCCGAGGGTTGGGACACAAACAAGAAGACCTCCAGCAGCAGCAGCAGCACGTCCTCGTCATCGTCATCGTCGTCGCGTCGGGGAAGCAGCACGTCCTCGTCATCGTCGTCGAGCAGCGGAAGCGGCAGGAGCTACGGCGGGGCGTCGTCGTCGTGCGAGAGGTGGGATAACAACAAGCGGATGCTGCCCAGCCGTGCGTCCACCGCTGATCGCTGGGACGCGCACAAGAAGCCTCGGCCTCGCCCGGCACTGGCTGGCACGGGCGACAAGAAGGAGCAAGAGGACGAGCTAACGGCGATGGTTTTGACAGTGCCGCCGCGCAAAGGGCCCATGTTCTCTGGATCGACCTTCGTTGCCTCGCCTGAGCCGAGCATGCTTCCAATGCCAGCCTTCTTTCGCTCGCGGCGGAACCCTGGAATGGTACCTGTGCTGGCTGTGCAGACCTTATTGCAGGCACACTGAATATTCGACGTGCTACTAGTTAGTAACTGTGTTCTGACTACTGATTCATCGAAAACGCGTGATGTATAAGGAGCATTGATCGAACTGTAGCCTAAAGTTCAGAAACATTTGTTGTATCTTTGTCTTCTGTCAGTGCTTCAATGTACCGAAATAGTACCTCTTAATTCTGAACCTGCATTTCCGAACATTCTTGACATTAAACAGACCATGGCAACTGGGCTCTATTTCTTTACCTTTTTTAGGGTAAAAACCAGGCTTATATATTGGTATGCATGTTTAGGCTTTTGCTTCTATTTTTGCAGCTTTTTCGTTTTGGCTAAAAAGGCATAAAAACTTCAAAAGCATCTATTTAAGAGCTTTTATGGCTTTTGATGAATCAGTATGACAATATTTAGCTCCAAAAGCCATAAAAGATTCAAAAGCATCTATCTAAAAGTTTTTATGACTTCTTGGCTAAAATGAAAAAGCTGCAAAAGCCCAAACAAACAGGTCCCTGCCCGAATCACTATGTCCCCGTGGGGATCTGGCATAGGTTGCCAATTCATGTGCTAAACAGTACTATTCCTGCCAATAGCTACAATTGATATCGCTTGGAAAGATTTTAGGAGAGATCAAATGAAAACAAAGAGGATTTATTCAGGGAGTCGGGTTGAATCAGCTGACGAGCAGTCAGTTTGGACTTTGGACGCAGATAGTACCCTATACACTTTTCCAATTCTGTCAAGCCCACCTTTGACAGCTATGATCTCAGCCTCCTCTGCATCCCAGCACTGGTTGATTCTCCGGCAGACTGAAAGTGCCATTGCTCTTGTGTGGTCTGTGACATGATTCCCACACTTGCATCACCGGAATCTTTGAAGAAAGTTGCATTAATGTTAACCTTCAGGACTCCCGGGGTAGGCGGCGACCAACGATTCGATCTATCATCTTGAGCAAACGATTCGATCTATCATCCCGAGGCCTTGCTTGTTAGGGCAACTCAAACGCGCCCACACAAACAGACGCGCGATTTGTTCGAAATTAGTTCGTTTGCGTCGGCTGGAGCGCCGCTGTCCGTGTGCGTCCGCGCTTTTGTGGTCGCTTCGGCCAACGCGCGAGCGTATTTGGGCGTTGTCCGTGCGTCGGCGCCCAAATATACTCATTTTTTTAATCAAATTTTCATCAAACATAGTCTCAAATAACAAGTTCAATACACAGAAAATAAATAGTTTTACAAGCCTAAATAAATAGTTTTAAATAGTTATTACAACCAAATTAAATTTTAAAAAGTTGATACATCTACTGGTTGCCAATGTGTCCCCACATGTGCTCAATCAAATTATCCTGGAGCTGAATATGTGTCTGATAATCTCGCATCTCGGCATGAAACTGAGTGAACTGTGCAACCATAGCAGGTACACGCTGAGGCAAAACATTTGCGCCCTGGAACTGGAAGCCCTGAAAACCGATATCCTCCGGGCGCTCATCCTTTACGATCATGTTGTGCATGATCACACAAGCAGTCATCACCTCCCACATCTTCTTAGAACTCCATGTTCTAGCAGGATGCCGAACAATAGCCCAACGAGACCGAAGCACACCAAATGCACGCTCCACATCCTTTGGTGCGCTTTCTTGTGCTTGAGCAAACCTAGCCCTCTTCTCTCCTTGGGGGTTTGAGATTGTCTTCACAAGGGTTGACCACTGAGGATAGATACCATCTGCAAGGTAGTATTCTTTGGTGTACTGATGACCATTGACCTCAAAGTTAACCTCCGGGCTATGCCCCTCAGCTAGTCTAGCAAACACATGAGATATCTGAAGCACATTGATGTCATTATGAGAACCAGCCATGCCAAAAAAAGAATGCCATACCCATAGATCCTGAGATGCCACCGCCTCAAGTATGGCCGTGCAAGCTTTCACATGACCTTTGTACTGTCCCTGCCAAGCAAATGGACAGTTCTTCCATTCCCAACGCATGCAATCTATGCTACCAAGCGTTCTCGGAAACCCTCTCTCGGCATTGATTGCTAACAATCGAGCAGTGTTGGCCTCATTTGGTTCCCTCAAGTACTTGGGACCGAACACTGCTACCACAACCTTGAAAAATCAGTAAAGTGATGCAAGGCATGTGGATTCACTCATCTGAACATACTCATCTATGAGATTACCCGAAACTCCATATGCAAGCATTCAGATGACAGCAGTACACTTCTGATAAGAAGAAAACCCAATGTAGCCTAGTGCATCTTTTTTGCATATGAAGTAGTCATCATATTCTACCACTCCTTCCCTAATGCGGCTGAACACATGCTTAGCCATTCTAAACTGACGCGGAAATATTTATGACCAAACAATGATTTTGGCACCCTAAATTAATCATCCCACAGCAGGACGTGGCCAGTCACTCAGTTGTGATTCAAAGCAGGTTCATGTCCTATAATCGACCCTCTAAACAACGATCGCTGGTTTTCAATGTGGTTGTTTACGATCAAAGTCGCCATCACCAATTCCTCATCATCAGTTAACTCATCCGACGAACAAAGGAAATGCTCGAAAAAAACTCATCACCACTGTCCATTGTACCTTGTGGGCAAAGTGTCGAACACCCTGCATGCGCGGTGAAGCAGTGGCCAACGCGGCAACAGTGACACGCGCCGGAGCGATTGCACGCCTTCCACAGCGGCGCAGGACGCGGTGACGGTCGTTTCCGACGAGGGAGTCCGGCGCAGGGGGCGGCGAAGGGACTGCGGCGTCGGGCCGGGAAAGGGGCGCAGCAGACGAGCAAGCGGATGTAGCTGGTGGCGCGACCACGACCGGCGACGGTGAACAAGCGCGCGGAGAGACAACCGACGCGGGTGCTTGCGGCGGTGATACATCTCAAACGTATCTACTTTTCCAAACACTTTTGCTATTGTTTTGGCGTCATTCTTGGATGATTTGAACGAAACTAACCCAGACTGACGTTTTTTTCAGCAGAGCTGCCTGTATGGTTTTCTTGTGTGCAGGAATAAGGATTTTTAGGTACCTCAGAAAATTCCTAGAAAAAAATACAGAAAATCCACGCACCCGAAGGAGTCCCGGACCAAAAGATGGGACAGAGGGGGGCCAGGGGCCCCCAGGCGCCCTGCTGGCGCGGCCACCCCCTGGCCGCGCTGGGTGGATCCCACCCCCTCTGGTGACCTACCTTCGCCCCTATTTTTACCCGTCACGAGAAAACCCCGGAACATAAGTCGTTTTCCCAATTCTTGTCGCGGAGCCGCCGCCACCCTCTGTTCTTCTCCGGGAGAGCTAATCTGGAGGTTGTTTTGGCCTCCGGTAAGGGGAGATCATCGCCATCGTCATCACCATCACCACTCCATCATCCCTCCATGTCTTCTCCTTTCATGTGTGAGTAATTCCCTGCTGTAGGCAAAGGGGATGGTAGGGATTGGATGAGTTAGATCATGTAATAGTTCATCAGATTGTTGGGGGCATATTACCTATCATCTACTTTGGTGTTTATCATCTTTGCTACAACTTGTTGCTCCTAATGCTTGTCACTTTGGGCCTGAGTGCCATGTTTTCAGATCTGAACCACTTGTGTTTTCATGAGTTTATTTGTGTTGTTGATCCTATCTATGAGTTGTATGCACCTATTGTAGTCCGGAACCGGCGATCCCAATGGTGAAAGCTTGGGACACCAAAGGGGATGGACTATAATTTGAGGATTTCATGTATCCATTGAGTGTTAATGCTTTGTTCCAGTGCTCTTTGACAGAATCACCTTAATCTCCATAAGTTCCTTTTGGCCCCATTCCTAGCGGGATGGTAGGACAAAAGATGTTGTGCAAGTTCTTATTGCAAACATGTACAACTACCTTGGGATGCATGCCCAATGTTTGATATTGCCTAGATGATCATTGTTTTTTTTTGTGTGCCTTGCCCCGTGTTAGAATATATTGCATGTTCACTCTCATCCAAGCAGTGCCCAACCATCCATCTCCCTAGCCTACAGTGTTTCAATCCTGCTGGTTACTAGTTGTTCACTTTAGCTGTTTTACTTTCGTTGTTTCACCGCCACAATTTCCGTTGCCACCATCACTGACGAGGGGGTGACCCCACGAATCCTATGGATGAGCCTACCCGGTGTACCCGAAGACAGAAGGCCCACAAAGATGCCGCCTGGGCCCAGCCCTGGCCCACTAGTGGCACCAACGTATGAGTCCGCGAGTCACAAGGAAGGTGCAAACTAGCCATACGAACAAGATCATGGTTAGGAAACCTCATCTGTAATACAGGACAGACTCCCCGAGACCTAGCCTAGTATATAAAGGCTAGGAGGGGAGACGTCGAGATCAAGCAATACACAATCTGTAACCCTAGCCTTGTGCGCACTAGCCTTGGCTCCCTTGTAATTTCCATCTCCAATCAATAACATCGAGCAGGAACGTATCCTCCTGTTAGCCGACGAGCTATCGTCCAACCTGTGCCTCTCATGATTAACCCAGGGTCCCTGACCATGGGATTTTCCGGGGTACATCCCCTTCAATTGGCGCCGTCTGTGGGAACCGCACAGGTTGGGAACGCCATCTCGGCGGCCTCCTCAGCATCTTCAACACCCACCGGCGCGACGACTTCACCAACGCTCCTCGATCCGACGACCCAAGCGGAATCCGATCTGTTCGGGTCCCTCGGTTTCACGGCCCACCTCGCGACTCTCCGACCAGTCTTCGCCGACCTACGCTCTGGCATCGACCTGATCTTCGGAGCATATCAGTTCTACATCAACCACTGGGCGCTCTCCGCCTCACGGACGACGCCCGAGCACCCGCGACGACATCTACAACAACAATCGACGCAGCCGCCACCCGTGCGGCCACCCTTCAAGCCAGTCGCGACTGCTTACCCAAACCAAGGCTCCACATCGCCCGCGATCATTCGGCTGGACCCTCGGCCAGGAAAAACAACGTCACACGCACGAGCAACAAGGCAGCCAGGGCACCATCCCAGGTGTTTATGGCAGAAGTCGACGCGCCGCCAGCAAACGGCGAGGGCCAGGACGACGACTCGAACACTCGCCAAGCCAACGGCAATACAAAAGCGCCCGGAACCACCAACAAGATCGTCGTGAAGCGGGGAGAAGTGGGAAGCATACCAACGAAAGTACCACAAGGACAAGAACAGAGCAACCGCAAGAGCGACAAGCCGTCAAGCAGTAAGAAACAAACCCCGAGTGTGGCGGTGGACGACCCACCCAAAGACCGAATCTACCTGTCCAAAGAATCAATGGCCAAGGTAAAAGACGCAGTCGAACATGGGAAGTTACTACCGGCAAGCGCAACAAGGGACGAGCTCAGGGCATACAACAAATTGGCAATCGAGCTAACCCGGCAAGTGAGACAACAACGCCTAGAGCTGGAGAAGCAAGAAAAGGCGGCTGCCGAGCAGAAAAGCAATCGCAAGCCCTCTCCAAGAGACGACTCCCCGGATCACGGCTCCCCTCTCCGCAATAAATCAAAATTCAGCAACCTGCGACGAACAGACAAGAAGAGAGTGGACCGGAAGCTCGACGACGACTTCAAGCTAGAAGAGGAGGACGACGAAGAGGAACCCCTCATACCAGCAGAAGCCCTTATAAGCTCCCAAAACTACCTATCTCGCGCCCAGAAAAATAGGCAGAACAGACCAGACCACAACACTTCAATAGCCTTACAGATAATGAAGGACGCCATCGCCGCCTTAGCACCCAAAAAATCAAGTGCAAGGCGACCGACCCGTGCAAGGACACCAGACAGGGACCCCAGCTCACCCGACGACGACGACAACAGCGACGACTGGTGCAAACGCTCCGGCAAAAACAGGAAGCACGACAGCGACGACAATGACAACAGGCGCCGCAGCAGTCGACGAGACGCGCGCGACGACATCACACAGATCAAAGTCAACCGCAGACGACGAAGACGCGCAGCACGCGAAGAGTACTCGGACGAAGAAGCCTTCGACGAAGAAATCGAGCCATGCGGAGCACTATGGTTCACGCGTTCCATACGCGAGACGCGAATGCCGAGCGGGTTCAAACTGAACTCCACAAAGCTCAAATACAATGGACTCGAGGAGCCAGAGGCGTGGCTCGACGACTACCTAACAGCAGTCAAGTTCCAGCGAGGGACCAACGTCACGACAATGCAGTATGTGCAGCTCATGCTCGAGAGCTCAGCACGACACTGGTTGAAGAATCTCCCGCGAGGATCCATCAGCTCATGGAGGCAGTTCCGTGAAGCCTTCATAGAAAACTTCAAATCCACATACAAGAGTCCGACATAGCTCGAGGAATTACGAGCATGCAAGCAAGGAACCAGGGAAACCCTTCGAGCCTACATCCCGCGATGGACCATACTCAAGAATTCAGCAGAAGACATATCAGACGAAAGCGCAATCGACGCGTTCAGGCGAGGCCTGCAGCGCATCGAATTCAAGGAATAGCTCGGGCAGATGAAAGTCCGAACACTCGCACGGCTGCTGGAGCAAGCCAACAGCTGGGCGGACGGCGAGGATTCCGTTCGCAACGAAACAGAAATCCATATCGCACGCTCAGAACACGACTACGACTACCACAACGGAGAAAGAGGACTCGACCGCCGAAGGAAGCGACCCAGGCGCAGCTTCTACGAAGACAGGGGACCCGACATGGTCGCCGCCGGCTTCCCAGACGACAGAGACGGCAGGCATCGTGACGATAGCAGAATACAACGCAGAGACAACCTCGAAGATACGCCCCAAGCTCAGAAACGAGACTGGAGGACGAGGCAGCCGCGCGACAGCACCAGAACATACCGCTCGGCCAAAGAACAACTTGACGGACCGTGCTCGATTCACGGATTCAGAAACGAACAAGGGGAGCTCAGATCAGGACACACCCTCAGGAACTGCAGAAGCTTCAACGAGTTGGCGGAGGAAAAAAGCCGATCCACGACAACAACGGCCCAGCCACTCGCGAGCATAGCAGTCGGGCCCATCGCCCACGACGCACCACCAGCCCCTCCCCTACCAGCAAGGAAAGTGGCCGCAATCCAGCAATGGCGCAGGACACCAGATGCAGAGGAACAGTACCCAGAAGCCCATGACAGGATTTACATGATACAAGAAGGCATGCCTTCAAATAGACAACAGAAGCAGGTCACAAGACAAGTCTTCCTCGCAGCCTCCTCACACCCCGCTATCCCAGAATACTTGCGCGGGTCCGAGATAGATATTACCTTATCTCGGGAGGACCACCCGCCTGCCATCCCTCAACCAGGACATGCCGCGCTAGTGCTCGAGGCCAGAATTGGGAACTACGACATCTCACGAGTATTCATGGACGGAGGCAGCGGGATCAACATCATATTTACAAGGACACTCGAAGAATGTTAATCCAGAGCTTCACACTGAAATCCTCAAGCACAAACTTCCACGGGATTGTGCCAGGAAAGGCAGTCTACCCTCTGGGAAAAATAAGCCTGGAAGTGGTCTTTGGTGAGGCGACCAACTTCCGCAAGGAAATCCTAGACTTCGAAGTGGTCGACTGGAAATCGCAGTACCACGCAATCCTCGGAAGACCGGCCTTCGCCCGCTTCATGGCAGTACCTCACTACGCCTACCTTAAGCTAAAGATGCCAGGCCCTCATGGTGTCATCACAATCAGCGGCAGCTTCGTCCGGTCCGACCGCTGCGACAAGGAATTCCACAAGATATCAGAGGCCTTTGGATCCCACCAAGCCAGCGAGACCACGGGACCCGAAGAAGAAGCGCTCCCGTAGAAGAATCTGCCACCCGAAGGACCCGAGCACTCGGAGAAGAAGCCATCTAGCACTTAAGGCTACCATGCCGCCGTTTTTAATAAAGGGGGGCTGCCCTCATCAGACCGCCCCCCATTCTTACTAAATGTAAGAAACACCAGGAAGAATATTGAAAAATGTTCTTCCAAAAATTGATCCATTGGCACTCAGGGGCTCGCCGCAGCGGCCACCCCCCGAGGTGTCCTTCGCAATCGCGACACAAATAAAATTGGCACTCGGGGGCTGGCCGCAGCAGCCACCCTTCGAGGCGTTCTTCGCAATCGCGACACAAATAAAATTGGCAGTCGGGGGCTCGCCGCAGCAGCCACCCCCTGATGTGTTCTTCGCAATCGCGACACAAATAAAATTGGCACTCGGGGGCTCGCCGCAGTAGCCACCCCCCGAGGCGTTCTTCGCAATCGCGACACAAATAAAATTGGCACTCGGGGGCTCGCCGCAGCAACCACCCCCCGAGGCGTACTTCGCAATCGCGACATAAATAAAATTGGCACTCGGGGGCTCGCCGCAGCAGCCACCCCCCGAGGCGTTCCTCGCAATCGCGACACAAATTAAATTGGCACTCGGAGGCTCGCCGCAGCAGCCGTCCTCCGAGGCGTTCTTCGCAATCGCGACATAAACAAAACTGGCACTCGGGGGCTCGCCTCAGCATTCACCCCCCGAGGCGTTCTTCGCAATCACGACGCACAAGGGCTCGCCACAACAGCAAAACCCTTTACCTACAGTACACCAAGAAGAAGCATATACAAAGGAAGGAAGCATCTAACCCCCAGTGACGAGGACATCCCTACTACAACTACTACTTCCCGAACTCTTCATGATGAACAAGTCAATCAAATTCGACTTGGACCTATTACAAGAGCCCGTGCTAAGTTATTAGAACATCAGGTGAATTTGCTTTTACTTGAGTCTGATGATCGGCTTAGTGATAATTATATACTGCCTAAATCCTTGTGTGTTTGTATGATCAGGTATCAAGGTGAAGACAAGGAGCTAGGAGGAGCTGAGGTTCAAGAAGGAGAAGCCAAGGAACAAGGACAAGCTACATTGGAAGAACAACCTCAAGAAGACAAGGCCAGGAAGAACCAAGCTTTAGGCCGCGGTACTACCGCGCTGACCGCGGTACTACCGCGCCTACTACCGCACGTACTACCGGGCAAACAGAAGGTTTACGGTAGTCCTTATGGTACTACCGTACCTACTACCGCGCTGGTCAGGAGAGATGCAGAAGTGGTTACGGTAGTAGCCGCGGTACTACCGCGTCTATCACGGTACTACCGTGCTGCCTGCGCGCAGAAACGGGCCTACGGCCCCTGTATCCGAGTCTGGACCCCCTTAGACTATAAATACAAGTCCCCCTACGAGTTTTAGAGTCAGACCACGTTTAGATAAACCCTAGTTCCTGAGGATTGCTCCAAGCATTCATCTTGAATCAAATACTTCAATTCGTATCGATCTGAAGTGTTACTACTGCTAGTCTTGTGTGATTTGTTGTTCCACTGGGAATTAGTAGATTGCAAATTACCGTCTCGTGGTCGACGGCTACGTTGCGCAAGTGTGTGAAGTTGTGAATATCCAAAGGGTAGAGAGCTGTCGCATTGGCAACAGGGATCTAGCGAGGAGAGTTCATCGGCTACATACAAGTTATCTATCTTCGTCCTCATATTCACCGTTCGCTTACTGAGAAGATCGGGCCACCCCTTATCATCTTGGTATCAGATTTCCAATGTTCCCTCGGTAAGCATCCACCAAATCCCCTGTAGATCGTTTTTCTTCGTCCTACCCAGAAAAAGCCATACAAAAATATTAGGGTTTAGTGTTTTTGCCATAACCTAGAGTGCATCTTTTCCAAGTTTTAGTTGCTGATCGTCGTCCAGTTTGCGTAACTTGTTTTTGATCGAGTCTTAGCTTTCCTATTTTTTGTGTCTCACAAGTCGGAGTGTCTTTATCGTGTTAGATTGGTTTGTGTCGAGTTAGTTTGTTTTCGTTATCTTTTATCCCTCAGTTTGTGTCTCCGTTTGATAGCCATAGTTAGCCTTTCTTTGGTGTCGCACTTTCCTATTGAGACTAGCATATCTTTGCTCTTCGTGCTGCTCCTATAGGTTTTGAAGTGCATCAAGTGGTTTGTGCAAAGTTGAGTTGGGTTGCTGTTTACTTCACGTTGAGTCAGAAAAGTAAAAAAAAAGAGAACGAGAAAAGAGAAAAATAATCAAAAAGAAAGAAAGAGTTGAGCAAAAAGCCTAGCAAAAAGAGACAGAAAAGGCAAATTTGATTACATATTTTGTGCAGCCTTGAGTTACTTTTTCTACCACGTTCATAGCATTAGTAGATTGAGCAATCTTGTGCCCGTACACTTTGAGCTTTTGCTAGAATTTCTCTCTTGTGCAATTGCAACACGAGCATTACTCCGCCACACATATTGTGCGCTCAATTTCATAGTTGCTTTTGCCCAGTTGTTCTCCACCGCGTGTGTTCCCGTAGAACTTCTTGGCATACGATCAGCACTACGATTTGTGAATTGGTGTCGGTAGGGATCCATACCTATAACTCCACTACATAGTCCTATTTTTTCGTGTGACGGTTTCTTATACCAGGGTATTCACTTCATCACATCCGTGCACTAGTCCTCCATCCGAACGGGTACGCATTACTATTCACTTTGGAACGGTAAGATTCACCTTTTCTTGTCAGTTTTGAGTGAGTTGTGAGTGTCCACCAAAAGATTTTGATCTAGTGCACTAACCTACTAATCATGTCTCAAAGTGGTTTTAATGTGATGCAGAAACAGGACAAGGATGCGCCAGTCATATGGGAGGCATATGAAGGTCTCCGTGATCACTTGACTGGGATGTTTACTAAATCCGTTGATGCGATTGATACAAATGGTCAAGCGGTCCAAATGAAAGTGGACGCGACTGAAGCTGCAGTCGCCACTATGCAACAACAACTTGCTGCTATACAGCAGAGCCTACAACAAATGACAACATCTGTCACGGGCATACAAGCAGCTATTGTACAACGCCAGCCTGACGCTCAGGACGATGATGGTAGTGTCCATGGTGACAATGCTGATTTGCGGGGCAATCAAGGCCGTTGACGTGGTGTTCAAGGGCCGGGTCGCCAACCTCCACTTGGTTTTGGTGCGCGCCGTCTACCCATTCAGGAAGAAGATGTCTTGAGCAAGCCCAAGTTTAACATCCCCAAATTTGAAGGTTCCACGGATGTGGAAGAGTACCTCACATGTGAGCTTAAGATGGAAAAATTATGGCGTTTGCATGATTATCCGGAGGACAAGAAGATCAAGATTGCGTCGTCCGAATTTGACGGTTATGCTTTGCGTTGGTGGGAGAGTGTGTTGACCGAGATACAAGAAACCGATGGGCAGCCTATTCGTACATGGCGTGACATGAAGGCGACCATGAAAGCTCGGGTTGTTCCCACTAATTACTTACAGATAGTTTTTGACAAATTGCAACAATTGAAGCAAGGTACTATGTCCGTTGATTCATACTACATGGAGATGGAGATGTTGCTGCAACGTGCGCGCGTTCGCGAAGAGGTTGAGATGACTATGCAACGTGTTCTCCATGGGCTGAAATTTAATATCAAGAGTATTGTGCGGAATCACCAATACTATAATATGAATGATCTATTGCATCTTGCAAGGGAGGCTGAATCCTAGCTTGCAGAAGAGGCACAACTGAAGTCCAGATACTGTACATGTAGCAGATTTTCTCCACGGACACCGTCCGCGCCTATGGAGAATTATGGTGCCAATACTCGGGCTTCTTCTTCAGTTTCCAAGCCAGCCTCCAATGGTTCTATGGCCAAGAAGCCAGCTGCTCCTGCCATTAGTGCAGGCTCAAACATGTCTACAGCTCGCAATCGCGAGATGACTTGTCATTCTTGCGGTAATCCGGGTCACTTTAAGAGAGATTGCCCGAACCGAAAGGTCATGTTTATTAATGAAGAAACCGGCGAGTAGAAACCGGTGATGATGAAGACCCAGCCGCGTTGGATGATGAAGGTTACAATACCGAAGAAGGCATGGATGATTTTCCGTCGCATGCTCCTACCATTGTTGTGTCACAACGTGCTCTTACAGTGCAGCCACATGCTGATTCTCAGCGCTGTAATTTGTTCCAAACCAAGGCACTCGTTGGCCCCAACAAAGCTTGCAAAGTGATCATTGATGGAGGTAGCTGCCGCAACCTCGCAATCAAGGAGTTATGTGCCAAGCTCAATCTGAAATACTTACCTCACCCAAATCCTTATTATGTCTAATGGTTGAGTGACAGTGGTGAGATGAAGGTGAACCACATGGTGCGCGTAAATTTTGAGATAGGCCCATACAAGGATTCCATCGATTTTGAGGTGGTGCCTATGACAGTTTGCCATCTCTTATTGGGTCGGCCGTGGTTATATGATCGCCATGTGCAACACAATGGTCGAGCCAATACATATCATTTGGAGTTCAAGGGCAAGAAAGTTAATCTCCATCCTATGTCCCCACAGCAAATTGTGAATGAGTCTCGTCAGAAGGTAGAGGTGAATGTAGAACCAACACAAGAGAACAATGTAATATCTGTGAGTGATAATATAACGAAAAGTGCGAGAGAGACTAGTTTGCTTACATTAGCCACCAAAGAAGACATGAGAGAATTTAGTGAGGATCCTACCGCCATACCTCTTGTCCTCATGTATAAAGGCGAGGTTTTGGTTTCTAATGATAACCATCCTATTTCTCCTGGTGTGGCTACTGTTTTGCAGGATTATGATGATGTGTTTCCGGCGGAGGTTCCAGCGGGATTACCACCCTTGCGTGGTATTGAGCACCAAATTGATCTTATACCGGGTGCAACTCTTCCTAACCGGGCACCATACAGGACAAACCCCCAAGAGACAAAGGAAATTCAGCAACAAGTACAAGCGCTTCTGGATAAAGGGTATATTCGTGTCAGCCTTAGCCCTTGTGCTGTTCCTGTTATTTTGGTTCCTAAGAAAGATGGTACATGGTGTATGTGTGTAGATTGTAGAGCTATTTATAACATCACTATTTGATATCGTCATCCTATTCCACGTTTAGAGGATATGCTTGATGAATTGTGTGGTGCTGCTATTTTCTCTAAAATTGATTTGCGTAGTGGATACCATCAAATTAGGATGAAAGAAGGGGATGAATGGAAAACTGCTTTCAAAACTAAGTTCGGCTTATATGAGTGGTTAGTTATGCCTTTTGGTCTTACTAATGCTCTTAGTACTTTCATGAGATTAATGAACCATGTTTTGAGGGAGTTTATTGGACATTTTGTGGTTGTGTATTTTGATGATATACTTATTTACAGCCGCAATGAATTTGAACATGCTGATCATATTAGACAAGTTTTGCAAGTGTTGCGTGAGTCTAAATTATATGCTAATCTTGAGAAGTGCACTTTTGCAAAAGATAAGGTCATATTTTTGGGATATGTTGTATCTAAGCATGGGGTAGAAGTAGATTCTTCTAAAATTGAGGCAATTCAAAATTGGCCTACTCCCATGAATGTTAGCCAAGTACGAAGTTTTCACGGTCTTGCTGGTTTTTACAGACGTTTTGTGAAAGACTTTAGTACTATTGCTGCACCGTTGAATGAATTGACTAAGAAAGTCGTGCCTTTTGTTTGGGGCGTTGCCCAAGACCTTGCATTTGATGAGTTGAAACGTTTGCTTACTTCTGCACCATTACTTGCGTTACCAGATTTTACTAAGCAATTTGAAGTTGAATGTGATGCTAGTGGTATAGGCATTGGTGGTGTTTTGATGCAAGAAGGTAGACCTATAGCTTATTTCAGTGAGAAGCTTTCTGGTGCTAGATTGAATTATCCTGTTTATGATAAAGAATTGTATGCACTTGTTAGAGTTCTTGAGGTTTGGCAACATTATTTGTGGCCAAAAGAATTTATCATTCATTCTGATCATGAAGCTTTGAAATATCTAAAAGCTCAATCTAATTTGCATAGACGCTTAGCTAAGTGGGTTGAGTTCATTGAGTCTTTTCCCTACATCATCAAATATAAGAAAGGGAAAGATAATGTTGTTGCTGATGCTCTCTCTAGGAAGAATATGTTATTGACACATCTTGATGTTAAAATTCCTGGATTAGAGAGTTTGTGTGATTTATATGCAACTGATCATGATTTTGCTGAACCATATCGTTTGTGTTTGCTTCGGAATGCATGGGACAAGTTCCACATACATGATAGATTTTTGTTTCGAGCTAACAAACTTTGTGTTCCAGAATCTTCTGTGCGTTTGCTATTGTTGCAGGAATCACATGCAGGAGGATTGATGGGTCACTTTGGGCGTGAGAAGACACTACTCATGCTTGCTGATAATTTTTATTGGCCCAGGATGAGGCGTGATGTGGACAGGTTTGTTCGACGCTGCATTGTATGCAATACATCCAAGTCCAAGATGAAGCCTCGCGGTTTGTATACTCCACTATCGGCTCCTACCACACCTTGGGAAGATATTAGTATGGACTTTGTGTTAGGATTGCCACGTACTAAATATGGTCATGATAGTATATTTGTGGTAGTGGATAGATTTTCCAAGATGGCACATTTTATTGCTTGCCATAAGAGCGACGATGCATCGCATGTTGCTAACCTGTTTTTCAGGGAGATTGTACGCTTGCATGGAGTGCCAAAGACAATTGTTTCTGACAGGGATGTAAAGTTTGTGAGCTACTTCTGGAAGACACTTTGGGGAAAGCTAGGAACAAAGCTAATGTTCAGTACTACATGTCATCCTCAAACTGATGGTCAAACAGAGGTGGTCAATAGAACATTGTCACAATTGCTGCGAGCTATGATCAAGAAAAATCTGCGTGAATGGGAGGAGTGTTTGCCACATGTTGAGTTTGCTCATAACAGGGCAGTACACACTACTACTCAGCTTTGTCCTTTTGAGGTGGTTTATGGTTTTAAGCCTATTACACCCCTTGATTTGTTGCCTCTTCCATTACATGACAGAGTTAATATGGAGGCATCCCAACGAGCAGATTACGTGAAGAAGATTCATGAGAAGACACGAGAGGCTATTGAGAAGCAAGGAAAGAACGTTGCTGCTGCACGCAACCAGTCACGAAAGCAAGTTCTATTTCAGCCTGGAGATATGGTTTGGGTACATCTGCGCAAGGATAGATTTCCAGGATTGCGGGACTCCAAGTTGAAGCCACGTGGTGCTGGTCCTTATAAAGTGATTGCCAAGATCAATGATAATGCCTACTCGATTGATATTCCCATTGCTGAGTTTGGGGGTGCAAGTAACAACTTTAATTTATCTGATTTATCACCACATATGGGAGATGACCTCGGAGCGTCGGGGTCGACGCCTTTTGAAGGGGGGGGGAGATGATGAGGACATCCCTACTACAACTACTACTTCCCCAACTCTTCATGATGAACAAGCCAATCAAATTCGACTTGGACCTATTACAAGGGCCCGTGCTAAGTTATTAGAACAGCAGGTGAATTTGCTTTTACTCGAGTCTGATGATCGGCTTAGTGAGAATTATATACTGCCTAAATCCTTGTGTGTTTGTATGATCAGGTATCAAGGTGAAGACAAGGAGCTAGGAGGAGCTGAGGTTCAAGAAGGAGAAGCCAAGGAACAAGGACAAGCTACATTGGAAGAAGAACCTCAAGAAGACAAGGCCAGGAAGAACCAAGCTTTAGGCCGCGGTACTACCGCGCTGACCGCGGTACTACCGCGCCACGGTACTACCGCGCTGACCGCGGTACTACCGCGCCACGGTACTACCGGGCCTACTACCGCACGTACTACCGGACAAACAGAAGGTTTACGGTAGTCCTTACGGTACTACCGTACCTACTACCGCGCTGGTCAGGAGAGATGCGGAAGTGGTTACGGTAGTAGCCGCGGTACTACCGCCCCCGCGGTACTACCGCGTCTATCACGGTACTACCGTGCTGCCAGCGCGCAGAAACGGGCCTACGGCCCCTGTATCCGAGTCTGGACCCCCTTAGACTATAAATACAAGTCCCCCTACGAGTTTTAGAGTCAGACCATGTTTAGATAAACCCTAGTTCCTGAGGATTGCTCCAAGCATTCATCTTGAATCAAATACTTCAATTCGTATCGATCTGAAGTGTTGCTACTGCAAGTCTTGTGTGATCTGTTGTTCCACTGGGAATTAGTAGATTGAAAATTACCGTCTCGTGGTCGACGGCTACGTTGCGCAAGTGTGTGAAGTTGTGAATATCCAAAGGGTAGAGAGCTGTCGCATTGGCAACAGGGATCTAGCGAGGAGAGTTCATCGGCTACATACAAGTTATCTATCTTCGTCCTCATATTCACCGTTCGCTTACTGAGAAGATCGGGCCACCCCTTATCACCCAGGCTCCATCTTCGCCTTAATCAGGGCACCTAGATAACGATTGTTCTCTTCACAAACCCGCTCCACAACTCGGTGCGCAAGCCCGTCGACCGCCGAGTAATGCTCATCCATCGGGTAATCCCTGCCACCAGGAGGACCCCTCACCACTTGAGCAATATCATCTCCCGGCCAATGACTATGGACCAAACCCAAGGCAGCGCGGGCTCCAGCATGAATCTGGTGATTCATCACGCGACGCAGCTCTGTAGGCTGAGAAAATACGCGGCAAAGCGTCTCAAAGGATGACGGCACCACCTGTAGTGGATAAGACTCAGCATGGATCCTACCCAGCACCTGCTGACAGTACCGCAGAGTAGCCGGCACTCGCTCAGCTTGAAGACGAAGCACAGAAAATGCCCGAGCACGAGCCCCGACTGCCCAGAAAGGATTGCTCGCCTGCACTTCAGGATCATCCAACCGAGACAGCTCCGACTGGACGGCCTTCTCTTCATCCCAGGACCGCCCCGACAGCACTTCGAAAAACAGAATCAAAATCAAGACGACGACAGGAAAGCTACTAAAGGCAGTCGAGCAATCGAGCAGCAGCAAGACTCACCTCGCAGGAGGTCAGACAACTTTACCACCCACGAAGCAAGACTATCCAGCGCGGCCTCAGCACGCTCGCGTTTGGAGCGATGGACTGCTACAACCCCCTTCAAGCGAACAACCTCCCACTCAGCTTCCCTTAGCCTCAAGCACACAGACTCATACACGCCCTCGCGAGCGTCCTCCTTCAAATAACTCCAAGACCGAAGCACGCCCAGGGCGGCCTACCACAAAGCGAACAAAAAGACAATCAAACACAACAGCAGGAATGGCCAAACAAGTTACTTCAATCCAGGCACCACAGATCCACCACCACAAAGGAGACATATTACAACCAGAAAGTTTCAGACTGAAGGGAATATGCCCGAGAGGCAATAATAAAGTGGTTATTATCTTATTCCATGTTTATGATAAATGTTTATTTTCATGCTATAATTGTGTTAACCGGAAACGTTAATACATGTGTGTTTAATAAACAGAGAAAAGGTTCCTAGTAATGCCTCTCTTTATACTAGCTTGTTGATTAACGGATGATCAAGGTTTCCTGATCATGAACATTGGATGTTGTTAATAACAAGGTCATGTCATTGGAGAATGATGTGATGAACATACACCCACAGTAGTTATAGCAATACGATCATGTCATCAAGTTTCTATTGCTGTATCAAACTTTCACGAAGTAACCCTAATCCTTAGACCATGAGATCACGTCAATCACTGACACCGGAAGAGTACTTTGATTCCATCAAACGTCACACCGTAACAGGGTGATTATAAAGGTGTCGTTGGGTACTTGGAAAGTGTTAGTTGAGGCTCGTGGATCAAGAGTGGGATTTGTCCATCCAGATGACGGAGAGATATACTCTGGGCCCTCTCGGTGATATCACATTGACATCGCTTGCAAGCACGTGACTGGCTCACGAGGATGTTATATCACGGAACGAGTAAAGAGTACTTGTCGGTAACGAGATCGAACTAGGTATGGATGATACCAAATGATCGGATCTCGGACAAGTAAAATATCGCGAGACAAAAGGAATTGGTTACGGAGTTTTGGTTCACACGATCACTAGTTCATCGTTGAGTAAGTGGGAGTCATCATGGATCTCCAGATCCCGCTGATGATTATTGATCAGAGAAGAGTCTCTGTCATGTCCATTTTATTCACGAACCGTAGGGTGACACACTTAAGGATTCGTTGACGTGTTTGAGTGGATACGGAACGCCAGAGAATATACTGGGCAGCACATGGACTGTTTTGATAAAACTGCTGGAATAGTTTCGGTATATCAAAATAGTGCAAGGGGATAATTGTTAATGTGTTCATTGAATGAAGTGTTCATCAATGAAGTACTCATTAAATGAAGTGTTCATTAATTTGAGTGACATTAAACAAGATAATTAAAAGTGTTTTAATGTGATAAACTCTTGGAATTTTGAGTGGAGAATTATGGAAGTTATGGGAATAATGTGTGACCCTTTGTTTTTGTGAGTGGAGAGTCCATCCACATGATGAGGGGAGAGGTGGGGGCACCTCTTGGGGCGTGCTACCCCTTGGGGGCTGCCTCCCCCTCCTATATATAGATGGGTGGAGACCCCTCTACACACTCATTCCTCCATCTCTCATATGCCCTTTGGTTGGCATCTTCCTCCCCTTGCTAGCTGATCCAGTTTCACGAGTACGGTGCTTAGGCGAAGCCCTGCTCAAGATCTTCTCTACCACCACCACCACTATGTTGTAGTGCTGCTGGAGTTCCCGAGGATCCACTACTTCCGCTGCCCAACTGGAGCAAGGGGCGGAGGTCGTCACTGATCTGTACGTGTGACCGACTACGGAGACGCTGCCCGTTCGTGGCGTCAAGTCTTCATCACGACCTTGAGGTCGGCGAGTGTTCGACTACATCACCCACGAGAATAGTTCTCGTTAAAGCTTTTGGTCTTCGAGGGTGAGTCCTTCTCAAACCGTTACAAGTGATCTTCTAGATGTGATCTTGGCTGTTACAACCGTAGGAAAATTTTTGTTTTCTATGCAACGAACCCTTCAGTGGTATCAGAGCCACGTCTATGCGTAGATGCTTTGTACGGTTAGAACACATAGAGATGTGGGCGTTGATCCTCTAGTTGTTACCCTCTTTTGTGCACTTGTTCATATTGCGGCAATGTTGGATTGAAGCGGCCCTAAGCGCAGATTGCGTGTCACGCTTGACATACGGCTTGTACCGTATAAAGTGGCTTTGGGGGTGTCAGTTTCTCTAACATTAGTGATATGGCATTTGCAACGGAGGGCCCTGGAAAGGAATGAAAAGAAACAACTAGCGAATCAACGTTGTGGTTCTTGTCCGTAGGTAAGATTGGTTCTTTCCTAGGAAGCCCAAAACCACGTAAAATTTGCAAAGATAATTTAGAAGCGTCTAACTTGTTTTTGCAGGGCATGTGATGTGATATGGTCATTGTTACAAAATTGTTGTATGAAATGAGATTTATTGTAAACAACCGGCAGGAGCCATATGGTTGTGTTTTTCCTTTTTTTAAGGCCTGCGTGCTGTTGATATATCCATGAGATATATTGTAATGGAGAAGGACGACCATGGTGGTGGCGCCATGGACCTTGGTGCCGCGCCGGTGGCATGATGGAGATCATACCAAGACGCACAAAGATGGAGATCTATTGCGAGAAGGACCATATCATATCACATTATCCATGCATGTGATGTTTATCCTTTTATGCATCTTATTTTGCTTAGTTACGATCATGATCGCTGCGGTAGCATTATAAGATGATCCCTCTCACTTAATATCAAGATAATTATATGTTCTTCCTTAGTATGCACCGTTAAGAAAGTTCGTCGTTTCGAGACACCACGTGATGATCGGGTGTGATAGACTCTACGTTCGCATACAACGGGTGTTTTCAAGCCTAGCATGTACAGACATGGCCTTGAAACACATGCAAATACTAAGGTTCTACTTGGCGAGCCTAGCATGTACAGACATGGCCTCGGAACATGGACCGAAAGGTTAAGCACGAATCATATGGATGATATGATGAACCATATTGAGATGCTCGCCATTGCAGCTACACTGCCTCACGTGATGATCGGTCGTGGTGTAGTGAATTTGGTTCGTGTAATCACCAAAGACGACTCGAGGGATGTTGTTTTTGAGTGGGAGTTAGATGAACTCATTTTATCATGAACTAAATCAAAGTGAATTTGCATAGTTCGTTGTAGTCATTGGCATTTGTTTACTACCTTTGCGCTTAGCTATAATTGAGATAATAGAACTATAGAATTCTGGATATTTAACTTTACGGACTGGTACCGTATTGTT
This sequence comes from Bromus sterilis, assembly GCA_950022295.1. Taxonomy (NCBI): domain Eukaryota; kingdom Viridiplantae; phylum Streptophyta; class Magnoliopsida; order Poales; family Poaceae; genus Bromus; species Bromus sterilis. Next base: position 398,322,340 of record OX465596.1, read on the forward strand.
TGAGTGTCAATCTAAAGTTTAAAGTCTTATTGCAAACTTTAGCAAACCTTGCTTACTCCATGAAGTTTAATAATGTGTATTAAATCGAGAGTAACAATTCCAGTGTTAGTGTCTAAGTATCACACTTGCCTCCATGATCCTTGATATTCAAATGTTGTTTGTTATTATCAAGGTTATCTAGGAGCTGAAAGGATTGTTTCAAAAACTATCATGTGTGGAAGATATAGCGATATCTGAAACAATGTTTAATTGCAATGTGATAGAGTAAAATTTAGTGAGAAACATGTTCTCATATTGTATGAGAATTTGTGAAGGTTGGAGACACTATGTGTCCTAATCTCTCAAAAAGGTTTTGGGAACTAATATTGTACTCACAGTTTGTCCCTATGAGCTATGGTAGTTTTGTCATGAAAGTTGTCATGATAGGATGAATGGAAGATGTAGGTAAAATGTTTACTACACTATAAGATTACTAAAGAATGGAATTTGGAAGAACACCAAACATTTGATGACGGTGATCTACATCAAAGTGAGAATCAAAGGGTGTTAGTATTTGACTAACACACTTTGGATTATGTGTCATATGAATGGTGCCACAAGTGATGTTGATAAATTCTTCTAAAAAGGAAAGGAATTGCTGAAAGAGGATCTAAAAAATATTTTGGCGAAAAAGAAAAAGGAAAAGACTGGAAATGTCCAGCTCGGGTATATAGATGATATACATGTTATGGGTATATTCATTGCTTGTTAAACAACGTGATTCTTGAGTATTGGATACTGATTGGTTGGTATGAAGTGTCATACGGAACAACGCAATACAAGAGTTGCAATGGCCTGAGTAACTAGCAAATGAATATGGGATGATTCTCATCAAGAACAAAATAAAGTGTTATTGTGTTTATCGTTGGAATTAAACCTAGCCTTCAAGATTTATTTGAATAATTGTTATTCTGTTCTGGTGTTATACGAACAATAGTTGTTCAAATTATCACCATATTCATAGAAGATGGATGAACTCTATAAATCTTGTTGGAGAAATCACATCCATAATAACTGATGCTAAACATGTCGCAAGACAAATGATTATAAGATCACTTATGAGTGACACCACCGTTTGAATCATATTGGAAAGAAACACATGAAGAAACTCCATGGTGATGGAATTTTGGAGTCTTTTGATTTTGAATCAATTGACGGTTGTGAGAAATTTCTAGAGATGATTGAAACACCGTTTAAATCATATTGGAAAGATAACATGAAGAAACTCCATGTTGGTGGAATTTTGGAGTCTTTTGATTTTGAATCAATTGACGCTTGTAAGAATTTCCTAGAAATGATTGAAACTCCGTTCATAGGCAAAGAAGAACGGACGACTAACTTATTGGACATTATACATGTTGATGTGTATAGTTCATTATGTGTAGCCATGTGTGGTGGGTCTTATAACTTCATATACTTTAACCAAGGATTTGAGTGGATATATGTGTATATTTACTTGATAAGGAAGAAGTATGAAATGTTTGAAAATGTTCAAATAAATTTCAAGATGAAGTGAAAATCATTGTAACGAGAAAATAAGAGTTTATGATTGGATCATAAAAGAAGATTTTTGAGTTAAAAGTTTAGCAAATGCCTGAGAGTTTAGGAATCGTTCCAAAACTTGCATTTCCCGAAACACCATAGGAGTATGGAGTGTTCGAGAGATGTAATCAAACCTTGTTTGACATGGTAAGGATCAAAGGTGTTATTTATAAAATTGCCATTATATTTTAAGGATTAAGCTTTAGAGACTACCGCTTTTCACTGAAAAGAGCGCCATCGAGATCCGTTGAAATGACACCATATGAGTTGTGGAATGGGATAAAACCCAATTTGTCTTTTCTTAAATTTTGGTATGCAAGGCATATGTAAAATGTTTACAACCAAAGTCGGATAAAGTACGTCTTTGTAGGTTATCCCAATGTAACCGTTGGTTATTCCTCCATAAAGACAAAAGTGTTTTGTGGCTAAGTGCATCAAGTTTCTTGAGAAGGAATTTTTTTGCGAAAAGTTAAGTGGGAGGACAGTAGAACTTCGATTAGGTTGTTGAACCTAAGCTTTATGTGCTAAGTGGCGCAGCGCCGGAAAGTGTCCCGGAAGCGGCCGCAATGCTCTTGGCTCCCGTGTCCCAAAGGTTGTGGTCACGGCGATCTAAGTTCCTATTGAACTGCGTAGTTCGGGTAATCGATCAAATAGAAAGATTTGAGATTGAATCATTGTTATTTGATAATAATGGACCGACTACATGCAAAGAAGCAATGATGGGCCCTGACTCCGTCAAAATGGCTAGAAGCTATAAAATCCGTGATAGTTCCATACACGAGAAACCAAGTTTCTGAACTTGGAAGACCCTCTAGATACCGTGTTTGGATCTATAAAGAAACAGACGTGGATGTTCTCACATCTATGAAATATTCGACATATCGTTAAAATGGTTTACGATTATGTTCAAAGAGTTGGCTATGACAAGATTTGATCTTTCATAACGATATTTAGTCTGGACGGATTATTGTAGCAACCACTACATATGCTAGTTTTGGTATATGGTAGTTGAACAAACGGAACAACGTTCTTCTAATAGAATGGTTACCTAGGACGTGTACAGGACACGGTCCAAAGGGTTCTGTTAATTCAAAGGATGCTAAAATAGCATGCAAATTTCAATGGTTGAAATAAGCATTCGCGGAGTTGGAATCTTCATCATGATGAAATTGTTAAAACGTTTAGTTTCATCAGAGACGGTGAAGATGCTTGCTTTTGCAAGAAATTAAGTGGGAGCGCTGAGACATATTTCTAATACATTATGTAGAAGACATATTGTTGATTGGAAATGATGTATCTTTTATTGACACGGGTGAAGTTTCATTGAAAATTTGATTTTAATGGAAGATTTGGGCAAAAGCAGTATATTGGGCTAATATGGTCTATATAGATAGACTGAGGTGCTAATATGGTTGGGCCGAAGTACATATATGAAATATTGAATAAGTTCAATATGGAAACGACGAGAAAGGTTTTTGCCGCATGGAAAAGGTTGAAGCGAGATTCAAGTGTTTTGACACTTAGTGAGTAAAACCACATGAATGATTTGATCAATCATTTACACCATGATATGTACAATTCCAGAATGTCCTATGCTCTAAATGTTATGAGCATATACCAGAATGATTCATAAGATGATCATTGGACAATAGTAAAGATATCCTTACGTGCTTTGGAAGGACTAAGAATATATATTATGTATGTTGGACAATAGTTCATTGTAAAGTGTTACATTGATACTAGTTTTGTCGCAAGATACAATCTAAATTTATCTCAATTTTGGCGGTATGTTAAGGTGGCAAAATGTAATGGAAGAAAGTTCCATGATAGATTTGGAATAGTTCCAAATGGATTTGGATGAGTTCCAAAGTTAAGACATTATAACGAATACTACAACGAAAGGCTAAGTATATGACTGCTCTAGCAGCAGCAAAGGAGGGCATTTGTGTCAAGAAGTTTGTTTGACAAACTAGGTGTAGTTCCAAGCGAGCTAATACTATGAAGATCTATTGTACGACAATAGATTCAACATGTTTTGAGCTCAAGGGACTAAGGTCTCACCGGAGGACCAAATTTATGCAATGCCATCTCATTAGTGAATGAGTGATGCGTAGAGACGCAAAGAAATGCAAATACACACGGACCTGAAGTGTCAGATCTGGAGATTAGGTTTACCACTAGCAATGCGTATTGATAACAACTGAATGCCATAGGTGTTGGATGCGCAAGTACCAAACTAGATTATTGACTCTAGTGCAAGTGGGAGACTGAAGGGAATATGCCCGAGAGGCAATAATAAAGTGGTTATTATCTTATTCCATGTTTATGATAAATGTTTATTTTCATGCTATAATTGTGTTAACCGGAAACGTTAATACATGTGTGTTTAATAAACAGAGAAAAGGTTCCTAGTAATGCCTCTCTTTATACTAGCTTGTTGATTAACGGATGATCAAGGTTTCCTGATCATGAACATTGGATGTTGTTAATAACAAGGTCATGTCATTGGAGAATGATGTGATGAACATACACCCACAGTAGTTATAGCAATACGATCATGTCATCAAGTTTCTATTGCTGTATCAAACTTTCACGAAGTAACCCTAATCCTTAGACCATGAGATCACGTCAATCACTGACACCGGAAGAGTACTTTGATTCCATCAAACGTCACACCGTAACAGGGTGATTATAAAGGTGTCGTTGGGTACTTGGAAAGTGTTAGTTGAGGCTCGTGGATCAAGAGTGGGATTTGTCCATCCAGATGACGGAGAGATATACTCTGGGCCCTCTCGGTGATATCACATTGACATCGCTTGCAAGCACGTGACTGGCTCACGAGGATGTTATATCACGGAACGAGTAAAGAGTACTTGTCGGTAACGAGATCGAACTAGGTATGGATGATACCAAATGATCGGATCTCGGACAAGTAAAATATCGCGAGACAAAAGGAATTGGTTACGGAGTTTTGGTTCACACGATCACTAGTTCATCGTTGAGTAAGTGGGAGTCATCATGGATCTCCAGATCCCGCTGATGATTATTGATCAGAGAAGAGTCTCTGTCATGTCCATTTTATTCACGAACCGTAGGGTGACACACTTAAGGATTCGTTGACGTGTTTGAGTGGATACGGAACGCCAGAGAATATACTGGACAGCACATGGACTGTTTTGATAAAACTGCTGGAATAGTTTCGGTATATCAAAATAGTGCAAGGGGATAATTGTTAATGTGTTCATTGAATGAAGTGTTCATCAATGAAGTACTCATTAAATGAAGTGTTCATTAATTTGAGTGACATTAAACAAGATAATTAAAAGTGTTTTAATGTGATAAACTCTTGGAATTTTGAGTGGAGAATTATGGAAGTTATGGGAATAATGTGTGACCCTTTGTTTTTGTGAGTGGAGAGTCCATCCACATGATGAGGGGAGAGGTGGGGGCACCTCTTGGGGCGTGCTACCCCTTGGGGGCTGCCTCCCCCTCCTATATATAGATGGGTGGAGACCCCTCTACACACTCATTCCTCCATCTCTCATATGCCCTTTGGTTGGCATCTTCCTCCCCTTGCTAGCTGATCCAGTTTCACGAGTACGGTGCTTAGGCGAAGCCCTGCTCAAGATCTTCTCTACCACCACCACCACTATGTTGTAGTGCTGCTGGAGTTCCCGAGGATCCACTACTTCCGCTGCCCAACTGGAGCAAGGGGCGGAGGTCGTCACTGATCTGTACGTGTGACCGACTACGGAGACGCTGCCCGTTCGTGGCGTCAAGTCTTCATCACGACCTTGAGGTCGGCGAGTGTTCGACTACATCACCCACGAGAATAGTTCTCGTTAAAGCTTTTGGTCTTCGAGGGTGAGTCCTTCTCAAACCGTTACAAGTGATCTTCTAGATGTGATCTTGGCTGTTACAACCGTAGGAAAAATTTTGTTTTCTATGCAACGAACCCTTCACTTCGAAAAACAGAATCAAAATCAAGACGACGACAGGAAAGCTACTAAAGGCAGTCGAGCAATCGAGCAGCAGCAAGACTCACCTCGCAGGAGGTCAGACAACTTTACCACCCACGAAGCAAGACTATCCAGCGCGGCCTCAGCACGCTCGCGTTTGGAGCGATGGACTGCTACAACCCCCTTCAAGCGAACAACCTCCCACTCAGCTTCCCTTAGCCTCAAGCACACAGACTCATACACGCCCTCGCGAGCGTCCTCCTTCAAATAACTCCAAGACCGAAGCACGCCCAGGGCGGCCTACCACAAAGCGAACAAAAAGACAATCAAACACAACAGCAGGAATGGCCAAACAAGTTACTTCAATCCAGGCACCACAGATCCACCACCACAAAGGAGACATATTACAACCAGAAAGTTTCAGACGACACGACATGGCTACGACCCCCCCTTGCCTACAGAGGAGGGATACTGACCATCCACAACCTCCTGCAGGCGACGAGCCAGAACAGTGGCTCGCGCACTCTGCTCGTCAGTATAAGCAGGGACAATCTCAACCAGCGAGTCGTCAATAGCAACTCCGTGCCCCAAAAGAACAACAAGGGACGTGGAAAGACCACTCACCACGGTCTCCCCAACTAGCTCTTCCAAGAGATCCCCGCCATTACCAAATGCAGCAACACGGGCGTCCAGACCAGCAGGTACCTCCGCGCCCTCCGGCATGAGGTGCTGGTGAACAAGACCCACAAGAGTAGAAGCCCGGGCACAGACCCCCTTGGCAACATCAACAGCGGCCGACATGGCATCCACGACCCCCCGGAGAACTCCAGATTCCGAAGCAGCCACTTCCGACGCACTCGCACCCGTAGAGGCTGCACCAAGCAACAAAAATCACTACAAAAGGAGGAAGGAGACAAAGCACCCATCAACGGAAGAACGACTTACACACAAGCGAGTTCTCTAAGACCCGAAGACGCTCGCATTCGACCACCTCCGCCTGCACAAGCGCATCCTCACCCTGACGCAGGCGCACAAGTTCCTCATGTTGATCGTGCAACTCCTTCTCCTTGGAGGCCAAAGCAGCCTTAAGGGTGGAAACCGTCCTTTCCGCCTTCTCAGCCCGCTTCTCAGCAGTTTGACGACGGTCTGAAAACGCAAGACAACACTCAGAACCGAAGACCCAGCAGTTCAAGCACGGCAACACAGAAAGGAATACTCACTACTCATGGCAGACAAAGCATCCTGGGCAGAAGTGTGCGCCCGCCGCCAACTGATACGTCCTAAACGTATCTACTTTTCCAAACACTTTTGCTATTGTTTTGCCTTCATTCTTGCATGATTTGAACGAAACTAACCCAGACTGACGTTGTTTTCAGCAGAGCTACCAGTGCTGTTTTATTTTTTGCAGGTTTCTGGATATTTAGGTACGCTGGAAAAATGCCAAAAAATATAAAAAAAATCAGCGTTCCGGAAGCTTCCACCAGGACAAAGGGGGGCCACAGGGCAGCCAGGGGGCAGTCAGGAGGTGCCTGGCGCGGCCCAGCTCCTGGCCGCGCCACCTGCCCTCCTGGGTGGGTTCCCACACCCCCTGATGCCCTACTTTGGCCCTATTTATTCCCCCGTCGAGGAAACCCCGAAAGAGAGGTCGCTTTTCCAATCTACGTCGCGGAGCCACCGCAACCCTCTGTTCTTCCTCGGAGAGCTAATCTGGAGGCTGAATTGGCCTCCGGTGAGGGGAAAATCATCGCCATCGTCATCATCATCGCCTCTCCATCACCCCTCCATGACTTCTCCTCTCATGTGTGAGTAATTCCCTGCGGTAGGCAAAGGGGATGGTAGGGATTGGATGAGATAGATCATGTAATAGTTCAATCAAATTGTTGGGGGCATGTTGCCTATCATCTACTTGATGTTTATCATCTCTGTTACAACTTGTTGCTCTTAATGCTTGTCACTTTGGCCCGAGTGCCATGATTTCAGATCTGATCACCCTTTTGTTTCTTGAGTTTGTGGTGTTCTTGATCCTATCTATGAGTTGTATGCACCTATTATAGTCCGGAACCGGCGATCCCAATGGTGACAGCTTGGGACACCAAAGGGGATGGACTATAATTTGAGGATTCCGTGTATCCATGAATTGTTAATGCTTTGTTCCGGTGCTCTTTTACAGGAGTACCTTAATCTCCCTAAGTTCCTTTTGGCCCGTTTGTAGCGGGAGGGTAGGACAAAAGATGTTGTGCAAAGTTCTTATTGCAAGCACGTACAACTACCTTGGGATACATGCCTGATGTTTGATATTTGCCTAGATGATCCTTTGTTTTCTGTGAGCCTTGCCCAAGTTAGAATCTGTTACATGTTCGTTCTCATCCAAGCAGCGCCCAACCATCCATCTCCCTAGCCTACAGTGTTTTCCTTCTGCTGGTTACTAGTTGTTTACCTTTGCTGTTCCACTATCACTATCACCACTATTATCATCACCACTACCACCACCATATCACAGTTGCTACTCATACCTTTGTGCAAGCAAGTGTTTATTTCAGGTGCGGTTGAATTGACAACTCAATTGTCAAAGCCTGTACGTATTCTTTGTGTCCCCAAGTGTCGAATCAATAAATTGGGTTATCTTGCCCGCGAAGACTATCTCGATCCCCTACAGTTGAGGGTTATCAAGTACTGTTTTCTGGCGCCGTTGCCGGGGACCATAGCTTTATTTACAGGTCTACTCGAAGTATCCTACCTGCTGCACGTTATCCACTATGGGTAAGAAAGGAGACCCTAAATTTCCGATCTTACCATCCCGTACGAGACGAGGTACTACTCTTAGCATTAGTGCTAAACTTGATTCACCTTCGGTTATGAGTCAGTTTGATTCACCTCAGTTACATGCTACTTCTGCTGAGTCTGGCAATGTGTCAGATACTTTTGATGATGCTTCTACTACTTTTGAGACTACAGGTTCACTTAGTTCTTTTATAGAAGAACAGATTGCTGCTGCTGCCCGACTCTCGGGTGTTGAAATTCCTGTTATCCAAACTCCTATTGGGAAAACTCATAACTTTGCTGACCTTAAGGAGAAACTCTTTGAGGATGATTATATTACACTTGATGATGATTTTTGCAGGGAACTTAATGAATGTGCTGATTCCGACCCTGCTACTATAAAGAAGCTGCTAGCAAAACACTCCCTGAAGAACAAGTTTACTCCTGGTCCTACTTTTGCTACGTCTCCTATTCGCATCACTGATCCTGATTATGATTTCTCTGTTGACCTTTCACTTATATCCACAGTTGAAGCTGATCCCTTTTATGGCAGAAAAAATGATGATGCTATCGGGCACCTGACCAAACTCACTGAGTTAGGCGGCTTGTTTACCACAGATGAAAGGATCCGGAACTTTTATGTGACCAAGCTTCTTCCTTTTTCCTTGAAAGGAGATGCTAGAGCATGGTACGAATGCATTACCATGTGGTTCCATTCAGAGTCCTCAAGATATGGCTATATCTTTCGTTGATAAGTATTTTCCTGCTCATATGCAACATGCTGCTTTACAAAGAATTTATAACTTTAAGATGAGCATCTCCCTAAAGCTTGGGGGAGATTTTTCAGTTTGCTAAAGGCTAGACCGGGACATGAAATCCCTAAAGATGAATTACTTGATATATTTTATGCTGGTCTAACCGATGGGTCCAAATCCTACCTAGATAGTTGTGCTGGTTGTGTTTTCAGGCAAAGAACACCGGACGATGCGGAAGAATTTATGGGCAAAATTGCCAAAAACCATGAAGATTGGTCCATGCCTGAACCACCTCCACCACCAAAGAAGAGGGGCATGCTAGTCCTAAGCCCGGAAGATATGCAAGAAGCAAAGAAGTCCATAAGAGAGAAAGGTATTAAAGCTAACGACGTGAAGAATCTACCCCCAATTGAGAAGCTGTGTGAGCCTACCACTCACCCACCTATGGTAGAAGCACACTCTCTTTTAGATTTCAATGCAAGTGACATCCCTAAAGGTAAGCCTCCTGACCAATGTTTAGATGAGCTTGATAATTTTATTATGAAGCAGAATCACTTCAATAAGAAGATACAAGGTCAGTTGCATGATAATACTCTTGCTAGCAAAAGTTTGCTTGATGTTCTAGGTAGAACAGTTAATGATGTTAGATGTCTTGTGAAGCATTTTCATATGGTTCAAACTCAGCTTGAACAATTTTCTAATGTGCAAAAAGATTTGCTTGCTAATAATGCCAAACAGGACAATTTACAAGCTTACGGTATAAAGACCCGGGGTGGCACACACACCCAGGACCGTCTCTATCCAGAGGGGCGTCCAAAGAGGATCGAGCAAGATTCTCAAGTGCAGGAAGAAGAAATTGTTAGCTCCCCAAAGAAGAAGAAGAAGAAAAAGAAACACAAGGAAGCTGACAATTCCAATGATCCTATAGAAGAAGAAGAACAAGCTGTGGATCCAAACAACATATCTACATCCGATGCTGAGACTGAAGACGGTGCTGAACCTGAAAAAGATACTGAAAAGAATGATCCACCTGAGGTTCGTGAAGAAGAAGCACCCGATAAGCGCAAGAAGTATACTAGAGAAGACTTCCTTGCAAGGAGACATGGGAAGGAACGAGAACCATGGGTATAGAAACCCATGTCTTTCCCAAGCAAGTCCGTCAAATCCAAAGAAGAAGAGCACTACAACAAGTTTTGTGAGTGGATGAAACCTCTTTTTCTTCAAATTCCTTTGACTGATGCTATTAAATTACCTCCTTACTCAAAATATATGAAAGATATTTTTACTAATAAAAGAAAAGTCCCTAATGAGGCAATATCTACTATGCTTGCTAACTACTCTTTCAGTGGCAAGATTCCTGAGAAGCTCGGTGATCCAGGTATACCCACCATTTCTTGCTCCATAAAGAATAATTATGTTAGAACTGTCTTATGTGATCTTGGTGCAGGAGTGAGTGTTATGCCCTTCTATCTCTACAAAAGGCTTTGTTTAGAGAAACTAACTCCTACAGATATCTCTCTTCAGATGGTCGACAAGTCCACGGCCGTCCCAATCGGTATTTGTGAGGATGTTCCTGTTGAAGTTGCCAATTGCTTAATACTTACTGATTTTGTTGTGCTTGACATGCCCGAGGATGGGAGCATGTCCATTATCCTTGGTAGACCTTTTCTTAACACCGCAGGTGCCGTTATTGATTGCAATAAAGGGAAGGTTACCTTCAACGTAAATGACAAAGAACACACGGTGTATTTTCCGAAGAAAATCGACAAAAGGCATGGCCTTAACTCCATTGAGAATATCGAGACCGTGAAGATTGGAGACTGGGATTGTCCACTACATGTATACCACAAATACAAAACAATTATGGTGGGGACAATGTCCATTAAAGTGAGAGTGCAATGATCACTTCATAAGAGGCGAGACTTTCTGCGCTATATATCACCGGTGTGTTAGTAAGACTTGATCAACCTTGCTAACTAGCAAGTTTTATATAGGTAAAAAGTTGAGCTTGTTATGTTTTCATTTCCTATAGATTTTATTCTCCTTGTCGTACCCAAGTCTTTGTGTTTAAAGCTTCACTTGTTCTAACTTTTGTCTCAAGTTCACGAAAGTTTTTGCATCTTTTTGAACTTTGAAAAATTCTCTACAGTGAAGTTGCCCAGAAAATTCCAGAAAATTCAAAATAAATTTTCCAGGTAAAAAGCCATCGGGGAGTACCTGTGGCTGACCAGGGGGGGTCCACCCCTGGCCCAGGAGGCCAGGTGGAACGGCCCAGCTCCTGGCCGCGCCACCCACCCTCCTGGGGCCCACAAGCACCCCTGCTGACATCTCTTCTTCCACTCTCTCTCTCTCTCACCCCGAAAACTCGTGTTCTTGCTCTGGTTTTGTGTTCTTGCTGTTCTTGAGCACGAAACTTCGATCTCTCTCTACAACCACTCATTTGAGCTGAAATTTGGAACAAATACTCTCTGGTATGTGACTCCTTCACCCCTCCAATTAGTTTTCTAGTTGGTGGCTTCAATAGTGAGTATTTAGTGGTTCTTGGTGCTGTTTAGTTTAGCTTAAATGTTTGTGTAGAAATTTATTTTTCAAGTTTTGTTGCCAGTTTGAGCCTTGGTAAAGTAAGTATAATGTTTTGCCCAATCTAGTTTTTCTTAAATCTTCGTTTTTGTGAATTGTTAAAAATTTCAGAAATGGAGAAGCTAGGAAAGTGGCTTGGGAAGAAGAAGCCCGAGCGTTCTAGCCGTGCCACGCGTTCCGCAGCTTCACCTTCAACCACAAGGGTGAGCTATAATGAAGATATCATACCCATGGAGATGTTGGACGCGTCACCCGCAAGAGCTATGGCATTTCCATGCGAAGATTTCATGGAGGATGCCGGCATACGAGAAGAGTTATATGCTCTGTGTGCCAATGCAGGTTTGACGCGGCTCGTTACAAGCCGTGTACCACAGTACAAGACACTCACCGCTATTTTTGTTAACAGTTTCAGGTTTTATCCTGATAATGATACTGTGGTGTTTCGACTTTATGAAAGATTGCTGACCATGCCTATGAGTACATTTTGTGAAGCTTTAGGTTTGCCAGGCTTGGTCGAGAAGAAGAAGAGGAAAAATGTCCAAACTGTTGCACTCAACACCCTCCTCGACTCGTTCTGTAACACTGAAGTGAGGGCATCCAACCGCCAGAAGATTTCCAACATTTTGTTCCCTCACCTCAGGTATTTCGCCTATTATATTGCAAGAGGAGTGTTGGCTCGAGACAACACGAGCAGCACTTCTACGCCTGATACTGCTATCATGGCGAATGCCCTCTCAGGGAAGCACGAGTATCATGTGGGTTCGCTTATTGCGAAACGCCTTGCTACTAATAGTAACAAAGGGGAACTCTTTGGTGGCGTCTATGCCACACTTCTTTTACAGTTTATCCAAGGAGAACCGCGCCCAGATGATACAGTCTTTCCTTTTGTCATCCTTGACTTGGCTGCCTTGAAGAGGCATTTCTTTGTTACTAAGGCCTCTGACCGCTATACACTTGATTATATTTTGCGGTTTAAAGACGGTGTGGAACACACTGTCCGTCTACCTGCACCACTTGTGTTTGATTTTTCTCGCAGGAACAGATTTCGTTTTTCAGTGGCCGAGTTTGATGAGATCACGGGGAGATACCAGTTTCACGACCCCATGGAGGGGGTCGAGCCAGACGAGGAGGAGCACGTGGTATATCCACCAGTTCAGGAGGAGACCGTCAGCCCCTGGGGTGAAGGGTCTTCCTCTGGATGGGGGGCTGGACCTTCCTCTTCCACGTGGGAGGATCCGAGGACTTCAGTGTACGCACCGGAGGGCTCATACAACCCTTGGGATTACCATTACCCCGGAGCAGGAGGCTCCTCGGGACCGCAGTAGAAGAGCCCAACTTAGGCCAAAAGCCTAAGCTTGGGGGAGTACGTGCTCTCCTCACCTTTCCATTTGTATCTACCGTTGGTTCGCTTTTATCTTTTTGCAAGTTTTTGCCTGTTCTTCTTTGTTCTTTTCTTTTGCAAAAACCCAAAAAGATTTCTCCTTTCTTTTGCTTTCGTTAAACCTTAAAAAACCCAAAAATATGTTTCCTTTGCTCTTTAGTTTGCTTTGTTTTCAGAGTTCATCTCGAGTCCGTGATGATTATAAATTTCCTACGTTCGATCGCGCAAGTGACAAGGCAGTAATGACGAAGATCGACGGAAGGGATGCAACAAGGAAAGACGGTATGAACTCTTTATGTTTCTACTTTTGTACATATGCATGTACTTGTGATTAGAGACCAGCTTGTAGCGACATAGTGCTATGTTTACAATGCTTTCCCAGTGGTTCATGCTTTCTTTGTGGTTAGCCTCAAATAGCTAGAGTTTATAATGTGTTGCTTGAAATGATTGACATGCATTGCATTGTTCATGGTGTGGCATATTGAAGTGGTATTTCCCTCCGGGGGATTCTTGGATTGACTTGGCACATGTTCACGCATGTTAAGACTAAAAAGTCTGTTCTGCCTTGATGATCTTTTTTACTTCAGAGTAGTTATATCACTTTCATGCCCGATTCAATGTTGCTTTGTCGCTCTGCATGATTATGACCGTTATGCTCTCTAGTTGGTCGCTTCCCCGTCTTTTGCTAGCCTTCCTCCAGCACCAAGCGGAATTCTGCTTGTGCTTCCAAACTCCTTTTTAAACCCAGTTGTTCCATTTGAGTCCACCATACCTACCTATATGTGGTATTTACAAGCCACTCCTAACTTAGACTTTCATGTGGCATCTCGAAATTTTTTCAAAAGCTTCTCCTTTGTAACCGTACAAGCTCATGGTGCGGTGAGGGGAAATCAGTATCTTTCATGCCAAAAATATTTTGACGGAAGTTTTAACTAGTCAAGGAAAAAAATATGAGAGTTACACCTCCCCCCATACTTGATGATGGAGTGAAATGGACCAAATGTTGCTTATGATAGATGGAACGATACCCTCCTTCCATCCTTGAGGCAAAATAAAAGGTTCCGTAGACCATCAAAGGATTTATGGATAAGGGAATATGTGTAAGCAAAAGGCATTAATATGGTTGGCATGGTGGATATTGAGAGACCTTTACCGTTCACTGTTGACTGGAAAGTTGCACCTCTCAAAAGATTTTTATCTCTGTTTTCAAAACCAAGAGCTCTGGCACATGTTTAGTCTTTGCTTCCTTTCACGGGTTTTCAACCTTGCCATCAAAAGCCACGGTTCGAGAGTCTCCACCTTCCTTTCTCCAAAGCACCAACTATGAGAGCATAATTGTCATTCTTTGTGTAACATGCATTGTCCCAAAGTACCACATTGTCTTCTGCATGATTGTGATGTTTCTTACTCCGAGTTCTGAGTTCTAGTCTCCTCTAAAACTCCGGAGGAGTTTCTGCATTTATGTTTTGCTTCACTCATGGAGGCTAGCGAGATACCACTCTGATATGTTCATGCTATGTGCATTGTGATCTTAGATTGATTTTCAGCAGCATATTGTTTACTTTTTGTTTGTTTGTGACTGATTACATGAAAGAAAGATTGCTTCGTGCATTGTCCTTGTAGCATGGTGTCAAAACTTGCTAAACTCTTTCGTAGTACATGCTTATATACATCTAATGAAGGAAAAGAGTTTGTCAAAGTTTTCTTTGTCGCGTCCAGTTCGTTGAACTGAATTGCTTTAGGACAAGCAATAGCTAAGCTTGGGGGAGTTGATACGTCCTAAACGTATCTACTTTTCCAAACACTTTTGCTATTGTTTTGCCTTCATTCTTGCATGATTTGAATGAAACTAACCCGGACTGACGCTGTTTTCAGCAGAGCTACCAGTGCTGTTTTCTTTTGTGCAGGTTTCTGGATATTTAGGTACGCTGGAAAAATCCCAAAAAAAAATATAAAAAATCAGCGTTCCGGAAGCTTCCACCAGGCCAAAGGGGGGCCACATGGCAGCTAGGGGGCATCCAGGAGGGTGCCTAGCGCGGCCCAGCTCCTGGCCACGCCACCTGCCCTCCTAGGTGGGTCCCACACCACCTGGTGCCCTACTTTGGCCCTATTTATTCCCCCGTCGAGGAAACCCCGAAAGAGAGGTCGCTTTTCCAATCTACGTCGCGGAGCCGCCGCAACCCTCTGTTCTTCGTCGGAGAGCTAATCTGGAGGCTGAATTGGCCTCCGATGAGGGGAAAATCATCGCCATCGTCATCATCATCGCCTCTCCATCACCCCTCCATGACTTCTCCTCTCATGTGTGAGTAATTCCCTGCTGTAGGCAAAGGGGATGGTAGGGATTGGATGAGTTAGATCATGTAATAGTTCAATCAGATTGTTGGGGGCATGTTGCCTATCATCTACTTGGTGTTTATCATCTCTGTTACAACTTATTGCTCTTAATGATTGTCACTTTGGGCCCAAGTGCCATGATTTCAGATCTGATCACCCTTTTGTTTCTTGAGTTTGTGGTGTTCTAGATCCTATCTATGAGTTCTATGCACCTATTATAGTCCGGAACCGGCGATCCCAATGGTGACAGCTTGGGACACCAAAGGGGATGGCCTAAATTTTAGGATTCCGTGTATCCATGAATTGTTAATGCTTTGTTCCGGTGCTCTTTGACAGGAGTACCTTAATCTCCCTAAGTTCCTTTTGGCCCCGTTTGTAGCGGGAGGGTAGGACAAAAGATGTTGTGCAAAGTTCTTATTGCAAGCACGTACAACTACCTTGGGATACATGCCTGATGTTTGATATTTGCCTAGATGATCCTTTGTTTTCTGTGAGCCTTGCCCAAGTTAGAATCTGTTACATGTTCGTTCTCATCCAAGCAGCGCCCAACCATCCATCTCCCTAGCCTACAGTGTTTTCCTTCTGCTGGTTACTAGTTGTTTACCTTTGCTGTTCCACTATCACTATCACCACTATTATCATCACCACTACCACCACCATATCATAGTTGCCACTAATACCTTTGTGCAAGCAAGTGTTTATTTCAGGTGCGGTTGAATTGAAAACTCAATTGTCAAAGCCTGTACGTATTCTTTGTGTCCCCAAGTGTTGAATCAATAAATTGGGTTATCTTTCCCACGAAGACTATCTCGATCCCCTACAGTTGAGGGTTATCACCAACGCTCAGCATCGACCATCAGACGCTCATAGTGCTGGAACACCGGCTACTCGAAGAAATCATATATTAAAGTCAGAACCAAAGCAAGACTACAACCAACCGCAAACGCTTGCTTGCAGCCTCGGGGGCTACTCCTGTAACAACCCATATTTCACAAAAATTAAAAATCTTGTTTTCGGTGTGAATTGGTTGATTGCCTGATTTGTTTGCGGTGTTTGCATCTCCGATTTATTGATCGGCGATTATTTATTTCCCTCTCTTATCTCGTACCGGACGGAGACCGACCCTTGCCACCCTGACACTCGACCTTGCGACACCGGGTTTCACCCGATCATCGTTGCGAAAACCCGCACAGGACCAGCCATAACCATCGGTGTGGAAAGAACCCCCATTTATATTTAGATGGGTTATTTTTATCGGGAGTTAATCGTCGTTTCGGTTGGGCGTGAAACATTGTAGACGACGTGCTTACAGTGTGGCGATGCTGTGTTTCAAATTTCGCGCGTGTCCGACTTCGTCGGGTAGGTGAACGTTCGGATGTGCCAGGCATAGTAGCCGGTATAAGTCCGAGGGGCGTATTTACAAAATGTCGCGCGTGCCTTTAGCTGGACCCCCGGATTCCCCACTTATCTTTGGATTCTATCCCACCCGAAATGGACCATTTCGTGGACCGAAAGCCTCCCAAAACACCCACCTGCTATAAATAGCAGGGCTAAACAGCCTATTAGCGAAACCCTAGCCGCCTCCCACCTCGTTTTCAGCAGCCACCCAATCCTCACCTAGATCCAGATCCCCCGATCTGCACCGTCGGATCCGGATCGAAGGGATCCCGTTGCGCCACGTCATCAGTTCTGGATCTCCTAACCCGAGCACCTCCTCTTGAGCTCTCCTACGACCATGGCTTCCCCGCCGCCTCGCGCCACCTTGCCTCCGGCCGGCGAGCCCGTGGCGTCCAGCCGGCGAGCCACCGCGCCTCGAGGCCTTGCCCCGGTGAGCCCCCTCCGTGCCGCGGCCACGCCTGCTTTCCTCCCGTCTCTCCCTCATCTCTTTATTCCTCTGTCCAGGACCGGCCGCCATGGCCATGGCCTCGAAGCTCCCTGTGCCGCCCCACGCGCCTGACCCTGCCTCTCCGACCTCCCTCGGCGCCGCCCCTCGCCGGAGACGGCCTAGCCCGCCGCCAGTTCGTCGGGACAGGGACAAGGTCCCGTGCCCGCTGCTCGTCCAAGAGGGACGTAGCCTCCGCAGCCGCTCGCGTGCATGGCTCCTCGCGCGGGCCGGCCGACCTCCACGGCCTGCCCCAGCCGAGGCCCAGCGGCAGCCAGCCAGCCCAGCTGGCCTCTCCACCGCAGATGGGCCGAGACCACTAGGTGAGTCCAGGCCTCGCTTTTTATTTTTTATTTTTTCCCTTCTGTTTCTTTTTCTTTTTTCTTTTCTAAGTCTGGAAAAAAACTGCGTGCTGATTTAATTTTGCGATGCTTATATCTTTTCACCGGTAGCTCCGATGGATACGCTTTCTACATGAAAGTTGCTCCGTTTTGCACGTAGATTATTAAAATGTTGCTTCTTGCCATGTTTGACTTTGTTTACATGCTGTTTACCTGTTAATTACACTACTTGCCACTGTAAACTGTAACTGCAATAACTTTTTAACTATTGGTCCGTTTAAAATGTTCTTTATATGTAACTTGACTAGAATTGCATGTAGATTGTGTTTATGCTACTCTTGCTTGCTAATAAAAATAATAAAATATTGATTAGGGAAAAACAATACCAAATGCAATAATTATTGTGGGGTCCGCAATAGTTTGCCATGTCTAGGATTTCACCCCACTTAAATTGACTAGCTTAGGTAGTTTATTTATGCTTCACCTCTTGCCATGTTTGTGTGCTATGCCATGCTTGCTGGAGTTGCCATGTTAACAACCTTTGTTGATCACCTGTAGCTAAGCAACCTGAACCACCGTAAACGTGCGATATTCGTCGTGTGTGTCGAGTACCCCACTTAACCTGTTAGTAAACGCTCTCGACGATAGGTGCGATGTCTCGCGTTGCCGTGTCGTGTGATGTATTATTGATATTGTGTTGCCCCGTAGTAATAGAGTGCTTGATCGTTGATTGCTTTCCAGTGTTTATCGTCTTGTGTGCTTCCGCGGGTACCTCTCGGAGACGATGCGAGCTTGCGATCCACTACACCTTCGGAACCCGACTTATCAACAGGCAAGGACTATACATTACTTATGATCCATTCTATTTCAACCAGCGGTTTGCATGCTAGTCTAGGATAGGTTCGATGTTTCATCCTACCACATGTTTACAGCCTCTTTCAAACCGATACAGCCATGTCCTCTCCCAGCAAACCTTGTACTGCTATGTTACTATTGCTCGTTGCTCAGCCCCTGCTTAGTATGCATGCTTAGGATGCTACGATGTTACCCTGTTAGTCCTTGGGTTGGGATATCACATTTATCATTATTATATTGTTGTTGATGACCTGATTATTATTATAATGTTGACTATATTCGGCAAAGGATGGAAGGTCTAGGCTATCCCGCCCCGACGCTTTGTTCCATTCGAGTCACGTAGGATCCGAGTTCCGGGTATTGGTTTTAAGACTGAGCGTGCCTAACCGCGTGTGGGATTTTATGGGGTCCCCTTTTCTTACCTACCTAGCTTCAAGCATTTCTAGTGGTGGCCCAAGCTGATTTACCATTTGAAACCGTGTGTGTGCTGGTCAGCTGCCAGTAGTTTCTAAACCAACCCGGACCAGTGAGGACATAGTTCCCTTGCTGGCCCACTTTGTCCGGCTGAGGACCCGGTTTCCCATGTGTGATTAACTGGCTATCCAAACCTGCGACAGACGGTAGAGACCAGATCGAGAGAGCGGCCGGCTCCTGAGCTGGATGTCGACTCACCGGGGGCCACCCGGATTTGTTCGTTGTTAGTTAGAATGAACTGTCGTTTCGGATCTCTTGGAACTAAATCATAAAATGGTTGCCTGTGATGGGTAGCAACTGAGAGTGATGGGCGTGCGTGCGGAGCCTCGTAATGGGCAGTTGGTACACCCCTGCAGGGTTAAATCTTTTCGAGAAGCCGTGTCCACGGTTATGGACGACTTGAGACCTACTCCTTGTTCATAGACAAAAAAAACTGAGATAATCTTAATAACTTGATCAACGTGTGTGTGCCTTGACTGCTTCTTCTTCGTCGGGATGCGAAGAGGAGGACAAGGATAGGATAGGTGTTATGCTTGCGAAAGTAGCTGATAGCAAGACTTGTTGGAGGCGATTCCTCATCGAATGCTTAGCTTCTTATCTTACTCTCTAGATCGTTAGCCACTTCATAAATGCTAGTGCGGCAGCAACCTCACCACTTACCCCTTCCTTACCGTAAACTACTAGTTGTCCTAGAATGACGAGTGATGAAGTCCTTGCTGGGTCAGATGACCACTACAGTTGGATGCTGAGTACTTCTGTACTCATGATACTACCCCCAAACTCTTTTCAGGGTTCTTGATCGACAACAGGTATGGTGATCGACGTTTCACGTGGAGACTCGACGACGACTAGTTAGGCGGATCCCGACAGAGGGCCTGGACCCGTGTGGTTATGGGATCGATGTTTTTCTCTTTGCCACTAGGCATTTGCTTGTAGTCTGTACTCAGACATGTATCTTCCGCTGTTGTATTGCATTAAGGCAGTTGTATGCCGATTGTATGAGATGTTGTATCCTTGTATCTGTAATGTTGTGATATCATGTTGGAAATCCGGGGCATATGGCTTCATCATATGTCGCAGTGGGACCGATATGTGCTTCGTCCCCGGATCTGGATGGAAACATCTAGATCTGGAACAATACCGCGTATCGGGCCTTACAACTTGGTATTAGAGCCTTACCGACCGTAGGATCCCCTCTCTGGCCGAAGTCGAGTCTAGACAAAAACTATTCTGTAGTTACTAAGTTAGTTATCGGAGAGTAGGAATCTTTTTACTCCCTACCCTTGCTCTGGTCAGGAAAAGTGTCGTAAGTGTTTTATTCTTGCCTTATCCCCTTTCAAACTTTAGGATCTCGAGTGTGTGGAGTTTTGGAACCGTTACAATGCCTTGCTTGCAGCGTATTGTCTCGATTCCGATCTCAGGTTGGGAAATACTGTAGTACCTTTATTTCTTCCGACTCTTGGTAAATATCTTGTTCGTCTGTTGAATTCAGTCCTCTTGCGAGTATCCTCACGATTTCCGTGAGAATGCTTCCCTTGATCGTCGCTTTGAATTGTCGTTCTTCCTCATGCCACTGACGGTTTCGTTTTTCCGACGATGTCGTCTCTCTGCGGAAAGTTTCTCGACGGAAGCTCGATGTCGACATGGAGCAGAGTCCCTTGTTGGTGGTGTTGAAGATTGTCGACTCTCTTTTCCCCCTTCCCTTCTCCCCCAGATCGTCCTGGATCTCGGGACGAGATCCCTTGTTGGTGGTGTTGTATTGTAACAGCCCATATTTCACAAAAATTAAAAATCTTGTTTTCGGTGTGAATTGGTTGATTGCCTGATTTGTTTGCGGTGTTTGCATCTCCGATTTATCGATCGGCGATTATTTTTTCCCTCTCTTATCTCGTACCGGACGGAGACCGACCCTTGCCACCCTGACACTCGACCTTGCGACACCGGGTTTCACCCGATCATCGTTGCAAAAACCCGCACAGGACCAGCCATAACCATCGGTGCGGAAAGAACCCCCATTTATATTTAGATGGGTTATTTTTATCGGGAGTTAATCGTCGTTTCGGTTGGGCGTGAAACGTTGTAGATGACGTGCTTACAGTGTGGCGATGCTGTGTTTCAAATTTCGCGCGTGTCCGACTTCGTCGGGTAGGTGAACATTCGGATGTGCCAGGCATAGTAGCCGGTATAAGTCCAAAGGGCGTATTTACAAAATGTCGTGCGTGCCTTTAGCTGGACCCCCGGATTCCCCGCTTATCTTCGGATTCTAGCCCACCCGAAAATCGGACCCGAAACGGACCATTTCGTGGCCCGAAAGCCTCCGCAAACACCCACCTGCTATAAATAGCAGGGCTACACAGCCTATTAGGGAAACCCTAGCCGCCTCCCACCTCGTTTTCAGCAGCCACCCAATCCTCACCCAGATCCAGATCCCTCGATCTGCACCGTCGGATCCGAATCGAAGGGATCCCATTGCGTCACGTCATCAGTTCTGGATCTCCTAGCCCGAGCACCTCCTCCTGAGCTCTCCTGCGACCATGGCTTCCCCGCCGCCTCGCGCCACCTTGCCTTCGGCCGGCGAGCCACCGCGCCTCGAGGCCTTGCCCCGGCGAGCCCCCTCCATGCCGCGGCCACGCCTGCTTTCCTCCCGTCTCTCCCTCATCTCTTTATTCCTCTGTCCAGGACCGCCCGCCATGGCCATGGCCTCGAAGCTCCCTGTGCCGCCCCGGCCAGATCCGGCGGGTGCTTATTGGCTTCTCGCCCTTCGTTGGTTACCCGAAGTGAAGGTTTGAGATGCAGTGCAGCAGCAGTTTTCCCTCGGTGAAGATACCAAGGTTTGTCTCCAGTAGGACTCCAGAGATGATAAGTAGGTGTCAGCGGCGCAACTGACGCGGACCTGCACACAGACACAGATAACTTTGTTCCCAACAAATGATAAAACGCAAGGGGTAATGATAGCAACTTGAAATTAAATGCAGAAAAGTAAATATAGCTTGGAATCAGTAATGAGGATATGGACCAGGATACGTGATGTTCACTAGTGATGTCTCTCTCCCAAAAGACGATAAAACTTGTATGCGAGGTAAACAAATTACAGAAGGGAAATTGACATGATTATGAACGCACCGCAATGCTAACTATGCTACAAAAGAAAGGAAGAGGTTCAAAAGCACGGGCAGGACGCCAAAATAAGTAGATCGAAATCCATCTGCATCTACTACTAATCATCCACCTTGAGATATCTATCCAGAACATCTTGCTGGTATTAAGTTGCGAGCCCCACCCAAAGTGTAAACCCAAAGCAACAAACAACTGCATTAAAAAGAACTTTGCGTAAAGTAAACAATCCTTGTAACCGCGGTTACCAGCACCGTTGTTTTCCCCCTTGTGGCAACAACACATCCCCTAGACTCATGTTTCTGTCACTCAAGCGTGTCATCGGGGGGGGGGGCATGAACCCACAATCTAGCACAACGCTCCCTCTTGGAGTCACTACCTACTACTTGGCCAAAGCAATAAACAGCAACGGAGAACATGCAAGAATTACTTAGGAACAAAAATATAAGAGATAAAAACCAAATATATTACTCTATCACAATCTGAACATAATCTCATAATCCATCAGATCCCTCCAAACTCAACATAGCAACAGCAGAAATATAACAAAGGTGCCTCGATCATGTAGGGAAGCTCACGAGGTCTAAACAATGAAGATCAAAGAGGGGAGGAGAACATCACATAGCTACTGATCACGGACCCATGGTCCAAGGAAAACTACTCACGAGACATCCGGGGAGCATCCATGGTGGAGAGGAGACTCCCGGAGGTCAATCCTCCCTCCGGCAGGGTGCCGGGAAGAGGTCTTCTGGTGCTCCCGATCTTGGAAGCGCGGCGGCGGAGGAACAGAGGCGAGTTCGCGGAATAGGGTTGCTCTTCTGGAGTTTTCCCGTGATGGGGGATAAATAGGCGAAGGGGGCAGCCAGAGGTGGACCAGGGAACCCAGGCACCCCCCTGGCGCGACTAGGGGTGGGGCCGCGCCGGGTGGCCGCCTGGGCCCCCTGGCTCCCCTCTGGCCCCTCCCCGGCTCTTCTCGAAGCTTCCATCACGCTGATTTTTTATCTGAATTTTCCCGAATTTTTCTGGCACTTTTTATATGGGGGAAAACTGAAATAGAAAAACAGCAGAAAACAGGAACTGGCACTGGGGTGCACTGAGTTAATAGGTTAGTCCAAATATGATAAAAAATGTATGAAAGTGTATCTAGATCATAGCAATATCACACAAAACATGCATGGAGCAAGCAGAAATTATAGATACGTTTTGGACGTATCAACATCCCCAAGCTTAATTCCTGCTCGTCCTCGAGTAGGTAAATGATAACAAGCATAATTTCTGTGGTGACATGCTAGCAACCATATAAGAACTTTGAAAAGTAAAGCAATCAAGGTTAGAGATTCAATTCAAGTCATAACATGCAAGAGTCTATATTAGCATTGAAACAAGTAACAAAAGAACATTAGGTGCAAGAGCTCTCGCTGTCCGTGACTCGAATGTCTCCAAATGGTGTTTGCGTGCAAGAAAGGGGATAGGGAATACGAGAGAAAAAAAGTATTTTTGTTGAGAACTCAATCTACTAAAGTTTCACACTTGGTCCTCTTTGGAATCTTATCTTGACTCGTCCCCGGACCACTAGCCAGGTACAAGTCAATTTGATCCACTCCTTTTCGATATTTCGAGCACTCATGCAATGGATGAGCGTAAGAACGAGAGTTGATACTTAGGATGGCAAAGAGAGAAATATGGTGGAGGAGGAAGACAAAAAGGATGAGAAAGGCTCACATCAATGAGGACAATCATAGGCAAGAGATGCCAAATGATAGATATGATGTGAGGAGTAGGGATTTCCATGCAACGGATGCACATACGAGCTAAGAAGCTCTCCAATGGAACTAGTGGGGGTGCATCTAACTTGCTCGCTCATGAAGACCTAGAGCTCGTTTGAGGAGGCTCATCCTTGGAATATGCAAGCCAAGTTCTATAGTTTGAAGGTCCCCACCTAGCTATATGCATAAAGATCATCTCTATGGAGTACAAGGATATAATGGGAGTACTAGTGTGGATCTCTCAAAAGGATAGTAGTGTTGCCCCTTTCTCTCTTTTTATTTATTTTTCTCTTTTTTCTATTTTTTTGTATTTTTTTGTGGCCTCAATGGCTCTTTCTATTTAACTCTCATTTGTCCTCTTAGGGATCTTTTAATGTGTCCACTTTGGGATCTTTTCCTCACTTAAGGGCAACACCCTAATTTACAAGAAGGTAAAGGAGATCTTTCACACTTTACAAGGTACTCAAAACATAAAGAAGATGTAACTATCATGATGTATGCAAGGTTTGTCGCTGCCAGTGTAGCAGGAACATGTATGACATGAAGATCAAGTCATGAAGAGGTGGAAGTTGCATGGCAATGTAACTCAGAAAGGCTATGGAAATGCCTTGATAGGTAGGTATGGTGGCTGTTTTGAGGAAAGATAAAGGAGGCTTATGATGACAGAGCGTATCATGCCAAGGGTTTGGATGTACCGGCGAAGGTGGACACCAACTCTCGGAGTGAGAAGAAGGCAATGCACGGCAAGGGAAAGGCTAGCAAAATATGGGAAGGTGGAAGTGTCAAATCTCAATACTTACATTAGTGCGAAGAACTCATGCACTTATTATCGGTAAATCTCAATCTAATAAGGAGGTTCACAAAGAGACAAGTACCCCGAGGAGGAGTGTATGGGGGTTTGGTTATCCTTGCGCATCCTCGACTCATGGTACGTGAGTGTTCTCTAATATTTGATCCCTCCAAGGATTAGTGATCCATCTAGTAGCTAGAGTTCTCAACTAGTTTTGTAGGTTTTGAAAATAAACACGGATTGCCCAAAATACGACACCTATCACTAATAGGCAAGAGCACTTGACACCAAAAGTCCAAACATTACTCACATCAATACTTCAAAACTATTGCAAGCTACTACTAAAGTTAAATAGCAACCTCAATTACCTACTTTCAAGAAAAGACACAACTCAGTGCAACAACCAACTCTCTTTAACAAGATAAACATGAAAACTAAAAAGAGTTCCAGCAACAAACTAAACAAAATCCAAGGCTCTTGCTAAAGACAAACTAAGACTAAAACTAAACATGGCAGCAGCTATGAAAAGATAAAGAATACACAACAGCAAAAAGATAGGCATGAAGAATCCTACGATGTGTTCTAGATTTTGAAAGTGGAGCGTGTTTCTCTCCCACAAAAAGTAAGAAGGGATCTAACTTGTTATGAACAGCAAGCAAAGTTAAAGAAAACTAAAAACAAAACCTAAGAGCGAGACGCTCCAAGCATAGCACATAACGCATGAAGTGATAAAAATATAGTGAGACGAAGGACGAACTGATGATTGTTGATGGAGAAGGGGATGCACGGGGGCATCCCCAAGCTTATACGCTTGAGTCTCCTTGAATATTTATTGGGTATGCATGGGGGCATCCCCAAGCTTGAGCGCTTGACACTCCTGGATCTTCTTTCATCATCTTCCATCGCACACTTGAAAACTCCCTTCATACATAACTCATCATAAGCTGATTAGAGAGGTTATTACCCCTAATAAATATATTTTTACCCACTGGATATAAAGATATTCTTGAAGAGCTACTGTTTTTCAAGAGTGCCAAAAAGTTTTTGCAAAGAAAAATCAAGCTTAAGGTTTGCAAAAGTAAGGAGAGACAAAACGTGGCAGAATCTGTGAAAAACAGAACAGCAGATAGTAAAGAATTTTTTAGGGGCACTTCTGCAACTCAAATAAAAAACTCAAAACATACGGAAGTTTCGTAATTGCATAGTACATACTTTGTAAAAAATTCAGCTCAAAAAGATGAACTGGAATTTTTCTGGTCACGAGGACAGAATCTGTTTTCTGGACAGCATGTCACAACTTTTACTTCCCTTGCCGTAAGAGGCTATAACTTGGCACAAAGCTGAAAAATAAAGATACAATGATGTTTCTACAGAAGTAACAATCATCAAGACACAACAAAAGCAAAAAGAAACACCTAAATTCGTTGCGGGCTGCCTCCCGAAAGCGCTTCTTTAAAGCCATTAGCTAGGCATAATGCAAAAGAAGGATCAAGTTTTATCAAGAGAAAGAGAATAACTAGCCCGTGTAACGGACTCAAAAGGTAACTTGATTTTCTTTCTAGGGAAGTGTTCCATCCCCTTTTTGAATGGGAATTGGAATTTAATATTCCCCTCTTTCATGTCAATAACCGCACCAACGGTGCGAAGAAAAGGACGTCCCAAAATAATTGGACACAAAGGTTCACACTCTATATCCATACCAATAAAATCAACGGGAACATAGTTGTCATTGACAATGATAAGAACATCGTCGATCTTCCCCAAAGGTTTCTTTACGGAAGAATCAACAAGACGAACACCAAAAGAACAAGGCTCAAAAGGCTTCAATTCAAACATATCAAATATTCTTTTGGGCATAACAGAGGTACTAGCTCCAACATCACATAAAGCATAGCAAGAGAAGTTATTCAATTTAATTTTGATCATAGGATCCCAACCATCATCTAGCTTCCTAGGTATGGAGGCTTCTACTCTAAGCTTCTCCTCCCTAGCTTTGATAAGAGCATTTGTGATATGCTCCGTGAAGGCAAGATTAAGTGTGCTAGTGTGGGGGTCTCTAGACATTTTGTGTAGCAAGCTAATAACTTCTGAGAGGGTGCAACTATCAAAATCAATATCACTACTATCAAAGGTGGTAGTAGTGTCATCTAGCCTCACTTGGTTGAAACCCTCTATGTTCATAGGAGTTTATTTTTCTACGGTTGAGGTATTAGCATCACCATTAATAGGTCCAACGGAACTAGGAGTGCCTTGGGTGCTAATAGTATGGGTGTCCTCAACAATTTGGATAGTGGCAACTGTGTGGTGTGTAGGAAGGCTCTTAATTCTATCCTCTTCGTCTTTTTCTCTAGCCCATCTTTCTTTAAGTTTAGCCATCATCCTAATATTTTCATTGATTTATAAGTGGATAGCATTAATAGGAGTGGCCTTATTCTCCTCAAGGGGGAGGTTCTAATTTTGAGCATCTCAATATCAAGGGCTAAGCTTTCTACCTTCAAAGAGATATTATCTATTTTAGCTAATTTCTCCTCTACATTTTTGTTGAAGGCTTTTTGGGTAGTGATAGAGTCTCTAAGCATGTTTTCCAATTCATAAGATGGGTTCTTGTTGCTAGGGTAAGTGTTGTTGTTCCCATAGTTGGATGGAAACGGTCTAGGATTGCTAGCAAAATTTCCCCTATAAGCATTGTTGTTGAAGTTGTTTCTAGCAATAAAGTTCACATCTACTTGTTCTTGAGCAACCAAAGAATTTAAAGGCACATCATGAGGATCAATAGAGGGTTGCTTGGTAAGTAGAGACATAATTAAGTCAACTTTTTCATTTAGGGAGGTAATTTCCTTGACAGAGTTTACCTTCCTACCTGTTGGAGCGCGTTCGGTGTGCCATTGGGAATAATTGGTCATCATTTCATCGAGAAGCTTCGTGGCAGCACCAAGTGTAGTTGACATAAAGGTTCCTCCCGCGGCCGAATCTAACAGGTTCCGCGAGGTAAAGTTCAAGCCTGCATAAAAAGTCTGGATAACCATCCAGGTAGTCAAACCATGTGTAGGGCATTTCTTAACAAGAGATTTCATTCGTTCCCAAGCTTGGGCAACGTGTTCATTAGCCAATTGCTTAAAATTCATAATATTACTCCTCAATTGGATAATCTTAGTAGGAGGGTAGTACTTCCCTATAAAAGCATCTTTGCACTTATCCCAAGAATCTATGCTATTTCTAGGCAAAGATTGAAACCAGATTTTAGCATCTCCCCTTAAAGAGAAAGGAAAGAGCTTGAGCTTAACAACATCACCTTCTACTTCTTTATACTTTTGCATATCATATAATTCAACAAAATTATTCAAGTGTAAAGCAGCATCATCTCCAGCACCAGAGAATTGATCTCTCATAACAAGGTTTAGCAAAGCAGGTTTAATTTCATAAGAGGTAGCTGAAGTGGCAGGTGTGGCAATGGGAGTGCAGATAAAGTCCTGGTTGTTGTGACTAGTGAAGTCACACAACTTGGTGTTTTCAGTGGAACCCATAGTAGCAGCAAGTGTGGCAGATTTTTTTGTAAATTTTGATAAAAGACACAAAGATAAAAACTGAAAGGTAAACTAACAAGACTAAAAAACAAAGGTAAAGGGTAGTGTGCAACTCCCCTATCTTAGCACTCGGAGTCCCCGGCAACGGCGCCAGAAATACTCTTGCTTATTGGCTTCTCGCCGTACCCCAAGTGAAGGTTTGAGATGCAGTGCAGCAGCAGTTTTCCCTCGGTGAAGATACCAAGGTTTGTCTCCAGTATGACTCCAGAGATGATAAGTAGGTGTCAGCGGCGCAACTGACGCGGACCTGCACACAGACACAGATAACTTTGTTCCCAAAGAAGTTCAGAGAGGTTGTCAATCTCTCCGATCTTGTTGTTCACAAATGATAAAACGCAAGGGGTAATGATAGCAACTTGAAAGTAAATGCAGAAAAGTAAATATAGCTTGGAATCAGTAATGAGGATATGGACCGGGATACGTGATGTTCACTAGTGATGTCTCTCTCCCAAAAGACGATAAAACTGCTATGCGAGGTAAACAAATTACAGAAGGGCAATTGACAGGATTATGAACGCACCGCAATGCTAACTATGCTACAAAAGAAAGGAAGAGGTTCAAAAGCACGAGCAGTACGCCAAAATAAGTAGACCGAAATCCATTTGCATCTACTACTAATCATCCACCTTGAGATATCTATCCAGAATATCTCGCTGGTATTAATTTGCGAGCCCCACCCAAACTGTAAACCCAAAGCAACAGACAACTGCATTAAAAAGAACTTTGCGTAAAGTAAACAATCCTTGTAACCGCGGTTACAAGCACCGTTGTTTTCCCCCTTGTGGCAACATCACATCCCCTAGACTCATGTTTCTGTCACTCAAGCGTGTCATCGGGGGGGGGGGCATGAACCCACAATCTAGCACAACGCTCCCTCTTGGAGTCACTACCTACTACTTGGCCAAAGCAATAAACAGCAACGGAGAACATGCAAGAATTACTTAGGAACAAAAATATAAGAGATAAACACCAAATATATTACTCTATCACAATATGAACATAATCTCATAATCCATCAGATCCCTCCAAACTCAACATAGCAACAGCAGAAATATTACAAAGGTGCCTCGATCATGTAGGGCAGCTCACGAGGTCTAAACAATGAAGATCAAAGAGGGGAGGAGAACATTACATAACTACTGATCACGGACCCATGGTCCAAGGAAAACTACTCACGAGACATCCGGGGAGCATCCATGGTGGAGAGGAGACTCCCGGAGGTCAATCCTCCCTCCGGCAGGGTGCCGGGAAGAGGTCTTCTGGTGCTCCCGATCTTGGAAGCGCGGCGGCGGAACTGAGGCGAGTTCGCGGAATAGGGTTCCTCTTCTGGAGTTTTCCCGTGACGGGGGATAAATAGGCGAAGGGGGGCAGCCAGAGGTGGACCAGGGGCCCCAGGCGCCCCCCTGGCGCGGCCAGGGGTGGGGCCGCGCCGGGTGGCCGCCTGGGCCCCCCTGGCTCCCCTCTGGCCCCTCCCAGGCTCTTCTCGAAGCTTCCGTCACGCTGATTTTTTATCTGAATTTTCCTGAATTTTTCTGGCACTTTTTATATGGGGGAAAACTGAAATAGAAAAACAGCAGAAAACAGGAACTGGCACTGGGGTGCACTGAGTTAATAGGTTAGTCCAAATATGATAAAAAAATGTATGAAAGTGTATCTAGATCATAGCAATATCACACAAAACATGCATGGAGCAAGAAGAAATTATAGATATGTTTTGGACGTATCAGCGGGCACCAGCCGGATCCGCCGCCCCACGCGCCTGACCCTGCCTCTCCGACCTCCCTCGGCGCCGCCCCTCGTCGGAGACGGCCTAGCCCGCCGCCAGTTCGTCGGGACAGGGACAAGGTCCCGTGCCCGCTGCTCGTCCAGGAGGGACGCAACCTCCGCAGCCGCTCGCGTGCGTGGCTCCTCGCGCGGGCCGGCCCACCTCCACGGTCTGCCCCAGCCGAGGCCCAGCGCCAGCCAGCCAGCCCAGCTGTCCTCTCCACCGCAGATGGGCCGAGCCCACTAGGTGAGGCCAGGCCGCCCCTTTTTTCCCTTCTGTTTTTTTTCTTTTTTCTTTTCTAAGTCTGGAAAAAAAAACTGCGTGCTGATTTAATTTTGCGATGCTTATATCTTTTCACCGGTAGCTCCGATGGAGACGCTTTCTACATGAAAGTTGCTCCGTTTTGCGCGTAGATTATTAAAATGTTGCTTGTTGCCATGTTTGACTTTGTTTACATGTTGTTTACCTGTTAATTACACTACTTGCCACTGTAAATTGTAACTGCAATAACTTTTTAACTGTTGCTCCGTTTAAAATGTTCTTTATATGTAACTTGACTAGAATTGCATGTACATTGTGTTTATGCTACTCTTGCTTGCTAATAAAAATAATAAAATATTTATTAGGTAAAAACAATACCAAATGCAATAATTATCGTGGGGTCCGCAATAATTTGCCATGTCTAGGATTTCACCCCACTTAAATTGACTAGCTTAGGTAGTTTATTTATGCTTCACCTCTTGCCATGTTTGTGTGCTATGCCATGCTTGCTTGAGTTGCGATGTTAACAACCTTTGTTGATCACCTGTAGCTAAGCAACCTGAACCACCGTAAACGTGCGGTATTCGTTGTGTGTGACGAGTACCCCACTTAACCTGTTAGTAAACGCTCTCGACGATAGGTGCGATGTCTCGCGTTGCCATGTCGTGTGATGTCTTCTTGATATTGTGTTGCCCCGTAGTAATAGAGTGCTTGCTCGTTGATTGCTTTCCAGTGTTTATCGTCTTGTGTGCTTCCACTACACCTTCGGAACCCGACTTATCAATAGGAAAGGACTATACATTACTTATGATCCATTCTATTTCAACCAGCGGTTTGCATGCTAGTCTAGGATAGGTTCGATGTTTGATCCTACCACATGTTTACAGCCTCTTTCAAACCGATACAGCCATGTCCTCTCCCAGAAAACCTTGTACTGCTATGTTACTATTGCTCGTTGCACAGCCCCTGCTTAGTATGCATGCTTAGGATGCTACGATGTTACCCTGTTACTCCTTGGGTTGGGATATCACATTTATCATTATTATATTGTTGTTGATGATCTGATTATTATTATAATGTTGACTATATTCGATGAAGGATGGAAGGTCTAGGCTATCCCGCCCCGACGCTTTGTTCCATTCGAGTCACCTAGGATCCGAGCTCCGGGTATTGGTTTTAAGACTGAGCGTGCCTTACCGCGTGTGGGATTTTATGGGGTCCCCTTTTCTTACCTACCTAGCTTCCAGCATTTCTAGTGGTGGCCCAAGCTGATTTACCATTTGAAACCGTGTGTGTGCTGGTCAGCTGCCAGTAGTTTTTAAACCAACCCGGACCAGTGAGGACATAGTTCCCTTGCTGGCCCACTTTGTCCGGCTGAGGACCCGGTTTCCCATGTGTGATTAACCGGCTATCCAAACCTGCGACAGACGGTAGAGACCAGATCGAGAGAGCGGCCGGCTCCTGACCTGGATGTCGACTCACCGGGGGCCACCCGGATTTGTTCGTTGTTAGTTAGAGGGACCTGTCGTTTCGGATCTCTTGGAACTAAATCATAAAATGGTTGCCTGTGATGGGTAGCAACTGAGAGTGATGGGCGTGCGTGCGGAGCCTCGTAATGGGCGGTTGGTACACCCCTGCAGGGTTAAATCTTTTCGAGAAGCCGTGTCCACGATTATGGACGACTTGAGACCTACTCCTTGTTCATCGACAACAACAACTGAGATAATCTTAATAACTTGATCAACGTGTGTGTGCCTTGACTGCTTCTTCTTTGTTGGGATGCGAAGAGGAGGACAAGGATAGGATAGGTGTTATGCTTGCGAAAGTAGCTGATAGCAAGACTTGTTGGAGGCGATTCCTCATCGAATGCTTAGCTTCTTATCTTACTCTCTAGATCGTTAGCCACTTCATAAATGCTAGTGCGGCAGCAACCTCACCACTTACCCCTTCCTTACCGTAAACTACTAGTTGTCCTAGAATGACGAGTGATGAAGTCCTTGCTGGGTCAGATGACCACTACAGTTGGATGCTGAGTACTTCTGTACTCATGATACTACCCCCAAACTCTTTTCAGGGTTCTTGATCGACAACAGGTATGGTGATCGACGTTTCACGTGGAGACTCGACGACGACTAGTTAGGCGGATCCCGACGGAGGGCCTGGACCCGTGTGGTTATGGGATCGATGTTTTTCTTTTTGCCACTAGGCATTTGCTTGTAGTCTGTACTCAGACATGTATCTTCCGTTGTTGTATTGTATTAAGGCAGTTGTATGCTGATCGTATGAGATGTTGGATCCTTGTATCTGTAATGTTGTGATATCATGTTGGAAATCCGGGGCATATGGCTTCGTCATATGTCGCGGTGGGACCGATATGTGCTTCGTCCCCGGATCTGGATGGAAACATCTAGATCTGGAACAGTACCGCATATCGGGCCTTTCAACTCCCATCGGGAGCACTGGTCGTGCTCCCAATGACGACACAAAGGAAAAACAGAGCCAAGGCAAGACTGCAAGCAACCGCAAGCACTTGCTTGCAGCCTCGGGGGCTACTCCACCGTGCCCCCGATGACAAAAACTACACAAGTAAACATGAAACAAACTTACCAGCCCAGCTATGCGGTCGAAGAAGCGGATTTTATCCTCAACACCAAGATCAAGACGAACCAAGTAAGGACGATCTGGAGCAGCAGGCTCGGCATCAAGAACAACAACACCAGACGCCACTGGAAGAGCAACAGCAGAAACCACACCCGCAGTCGGGACAGCAGGATTCACCGACGATACGGGCTGAACAACAGCAGCCGACGAATCCCCAGTATGCTTGGCAGCCGCTCCAGAATCAGTCGACTGCAGGTCCACAGCAGCCGCACTGGTGGAGGAAGCAGCCGAAGCAGTCGCAACACTACAAGATAAAAGCCTTCAGACAAAAGAATAGAGGAAAAACAGCCCCAGCAAAGACAAGCATATGCTTACCCGCCGCACGCAGAGCTAACACACAATAACCTCCCAAGCCTGG
Organism: Bromus sterilis; assembly: GCA_950022295.1. NCBI lineage: Eukaryota > Viridiplantae > Streptophyta > Magnoliopsida > Poales > Poaceae > Bromus > Bromus sterilis. Next base: position 398,355,541 of record OX465596.1, read on the forward strand.
GCCTTTTGCATCCAACAACAGAAGGAGACGGCTCAGCAGACGGTACAGACAGCGGAACATCACCAGTAGTCGCGTCAAGACCCTCGGCACCCGAAGGCCGCGACCGCTTGACACGAAAGGGCGCCGACTCCTCACTATCTCCGGTCCCCAGCAGCTCGACCCCCGTGGACTCGTCAGCACCAGTGGCACTCGCAAGCACACTGGCACCAGCACTCGGCGCAGTATCTTCAGCAGCGGAAGCATCCCGCTCCTCGCGAATGTCGGCATCCTCCGGCTGCGGAGGGTTGCACAACACAGGAACATGATCCTAAAAAAGCAAGAAGCATCATCAGCAAGCAGTCAAACAAGCATCTCAAGTCACATGGGAAATTCAAAAACGCGAACTGCGGTAGCGTGTGATCAGAAGAATACGGAGTGACGAAACCCATCTCAAAAACGCTCGAGCATTTGGCCACGTACTGGATCCGGGCCAGGAGGCCATCGGCATCAAGTTCTTGGCGGGAGCATCTCTTCGAGTCCCCGAATCCCTCATATTGCCACATTGGACGGGCTCGAGACTGCAACGGTTGAACGCGCCTCCCAATGAAAACAGAGATGGAGCCACTTCAGATGACTCTTTCGCAGACAAAGAATAAGACCAAGAAGCCTGCTTGACTACGCGCGCTTCAGAATTAAAGGGAGCAAGACCAAAACGCTGCCCATCAACGTGCTGATCCTTCAGATAGAACCAACTTTTCCGCCAAGCACTAACGGAGTCAAGCATCTCCAAATCAAAGTACGATTTGGAGTCCCTAATGGATATACCCACCTGCCCTACAGCGTACTCCGAATTCGTCCTCTTTATGCAAAAGAGGTGCTTCCAGAGCCCCCAATGGGGATAGATCCCCAAGAAAGCCTCACAAAGGGTAATAAAACAAGCAATGTGCAAAATCCCATTGGGAGTCAAATTGTGCAGCTAAAGCCGATAGGTGTACAGCAAACCACGAACAAAAGGGTGAATCGAAAGGGCAAACCCGCGAGGGAACAGGTTCATCCCCTGGAATCCGCACGGCATCTCCAGCCACCAAGCCATCGGCAATCAGCGGGCCGAGATCTGCAACCCCAAAAGTCGAGCGCTCCCACTTGCCCGACATCTTGGCCGATTTCGGAGCAGCACGGGAGCGCGTTGACATCAATCCCGCAACAAGCATCAACAGGAGGAAAGAGAAGGCAAAAGAACAGGGGAAATCTAGCAGCGAGGGGAGAAGGCAATGGCTGGGTCAAACCTAAAATTTACTCAGCCGCTCGGTATTTAACCACCAGCTAGGCGAGCAGGGGCACCGTTCAATATCAGCAGCCAGTAAAACGTGGCACGATCCCACGGCAGGCGAAAAATATGGAAAACCCAAACGGCGCAGCAACAGCACCGCCCACTTCGCGCGCAAAAAGAGGACCATAATCACACGAAGCAAAAATCTCGGCGGGACAGCGCCAAGTCATTTCCTTCAGCAGGTTACAATGGTCAAAGACACCAGAAAAACCAAGCCAGCGTCGCAAGGCGTATAAAGTACGTTTCCCAGCTTCAGATATTCAAAAAATTTAAATCTTTTTCCGATGAGCAAAACATTTTACTCCCATCGGGAGCATCTCCACGAGAGTTTCGGGTGCTCCCTCACCCATAAGTAAAAAACGTGCTCGAGTGATTACTCGCACCCATGAGAGTTTTCGGGTGCTCCCTCACCCAGAAGTAAAAACTTACTCGCACCCATGAGAGCTTCGGGTGCTCCCTCACCACGACGCAAGATGAGCAGACCTGCACTCGCCAGATCGAGCGGTCCCGGAGTATCGGGTGCTCCCTCACCCCGAGAGCAAAATCAATATTCAAGTGATTACTTGCAAAACTCTATATACTCAAACACTCGACGACCTCCCGAGCAAATATCCCTCTACGTTACTCCTCGCCCGAGCACTCGGAGAGACTCCTTGAGTGACCGCTAAAACAGCTCACTTGATTGTTTATTCCAAGTGGGTGCATTATCTACTAGGCTTCGCGCCTCAATAAAAAATACATATTTCTGGAACACGATACACTGTGCCCAGATGCCACGTAAGCTTAGCGTGTAGGTAAGACCCCGATGCGCAGATCGGCTGGGCTGGGACTTGCCGCAGAGCGATTTCACTCCCAACCCTTTCCATGCGCTTGCATGATAGAAAAAAGGCGGGCGGACGCGCCTAGGCTGCGAACTTTACTGGCGGCAATTGATCACTGTAAGACCTACAGCGGCATGACTTTTGCTAGACACCAGTGTTCCAAGCTCATCTCGAGGGACATGGGTTTGATTGGGCTACTGCGGTTTTTGCCACTAGTGCAATTCACCAAGGCTCGACCCGGCGACTCCTTGGGCCCTTTCAGCTTAGCATCCCTCGAAACAGGTTTTGTCATGGCCCCAGACTGCCAGCGACCCGCGGTTAAACCGTGCATACATCAAAAAACGACGCAAGTATGGACTCGAGTCCCTGCGCGCCTCTTCGAGTCCACCAGGCACTCGGGGGCTACTGACGAGGGGGTGACCCCACGACTCCTATGGATGAGCCTACCCGGTGTACCCGAAGACAGAAGGCCCACAAAGATGCCGCCTGGGCCCAGCCCTGGCCCACTAGTGGCACTGACGTATGAGCCCGCGAGTCACAAGGAAGGTGCAAACTTACCATACAGAACAAGATCATGGTTAGGAAACCTCATCTGTAACACATGACGGACTCCCCGAGACCTAGCCTAGTATATAAAGGCTAGGAGGGGAGACGTCGAGATCAAGCAATACACAATCTATAACCCTAGCCTTGTGCGCACTAGCCTTGGCTCCCCTGTAATCGCCATCTCCAATCAATAACATCGAGCAGGAACGTATCCTCCTGTTAGCCGACGATCTATCGTCCAACCTGTGCCTCTCATGATTAACCCAGGGTCCCTGACCATGGGATTTGCCGGGGTACATCCCCGTCAATCACTTCCATATCACCATTGCTACTAATACTTTGTTGCAAGCAAGTGTATTTCAGGTGCGGTTGAATTGACAACTCAACTGTTAAGTCTTGTGAGTATCATTTGGCCCCCCTTGTGTCGAATCTATAAATTGGGTTATTCTTACCCGCGAAGACTATCTCGATCCCCTACAGTTGTGGTTATCATGCGGCGACTGCTAGCAGTTGGCAGAGGAGATGCTGGCGGCGACCACGAGCGGATGGAGCTGGAGGCGTGACCACGACCGGGGCGTGTGGAGGAGAGAGTGGATGCTTTGCCCAATGACGAGCAGGCCAGGGAGAAGGAAGTGGACGCGGCGCGGACGTCCGGAGCGTGTTCTTGTCGACGCAAACCAGGCCCAAATTTGGGCAAAAAATGGGCCAGGACGGACAAGAAAACAGACGCATGTCCGTTTGCGCCGGCGCGTTGGGCCACGATTTCGGCCCGCGCCGACAAATCCGGACCAAAACGTACAGAAAAAAGCGTTTTGCGTCGGTGCGTTGGAGTTTCCCTTACAGCTCTAGCTAGCTTCGAATCACCTACAGATTCACTTCACTAACAAAGCTGATTCTGCGAATCAGTTTTGCCATTGAAATACACTTGGACGTGCTTCAAGCAATTGCACTAGAAATGGTTTGAATCCATTTTTAGCTTTGCAATTGTTTGTTTGTTTCAAATGCAACACACGACCAAACAACCCAACTCCAGTGGTCCATCACCTGCAACCAAAAGCCTACATACACGGAGGGAGTTACGGGTGCAGTGCAGGTCACGCACGACCAATCCACCCAACTCCAACGGATGACACATCTTGGGCCAACTGACCGAGCAATAGCCCGTGCAAACATCTTTGCGGCCGTTCCATTAGAAGTCTCGTATAACCCTGATGAATTTCTTGAGGACGGATGGGTAGATAGCCATGGCTAGAAGGAATGAACCGACATAGTCAAGTGCACATGGTGCACCAAGTCCATGGGTTCTCCGTGAGATAACATGGAGGCTTTCCATGTTGCAAGTTTCTTTAAAATCTAGTCTAGCAGCGGCAGGAGCTGATAGGAGGACATTTTGCGAATAGAGAGGGGTATCACAAGATACTAGCCGGAAAGGATGTCACCGGACAGTAAAGAGTCGCGACAATATCATTGGTAACAAGAGGGGTGCACTGGATGGGAATGGATGAGCATTTGGTGAAGTTTGTGTGAATCCCAGTGGCGGAACCAAAAGTTTCGGGGAGATGGAAGATCGCCAACAAATCGAAGGGAACAGGTGGTAAGCACTACCACATCATCAACAAAGAGAGAAATGATGGAGGCGACATGCTGAGAAGTAAGGCGCTTGAGAACACCAACCCGAACCATGTGTTGCAACATAGAGTTTAGGGCGTCAATCACAATGGTGAATAGCGGAATAGCGTCAGCGAAAGGGGATCACCATCATGCAAGCCACATGCACGGGGAAGTTAAGGCCCATGAGCACCACTAATCAGGACTCATGAAGAGGTCGTGGAGATGAGGATGAGGACCCATTCATGCCAAGGAGGTCCAAAACCAATGTGGTCTAGAGAAGAAAGTCCAGGACATGAAGTCGAAGTCGTGCGTGATGTCCATCTTAAGAAGTACCCAACGAGTCTTGAGATGGTGCAACTATCGTGTCGTCTGTTGGACCAACAAAAGTTGTTGTGGTGTCGGGACCCGGAATATGCGTATGTAATTCCAGTAACAACTCAATCACATGGAGAGCCGAGAGCCATACCCACTTGTCTAAGCAGACAAGGCCAAGCACAGAACACTCTCGGAAAGCATCGTACGTGAGGGGCATCCCATCCAGGACGGATGATCAACTGAGATGGGTCCTCATCGCCCGCTCACAAGTCTAAATGATTATGGGTGGTGAAATCCCATACTCATAGGCAAGTCGCCTCAACCATGTTATCGATTGAATCATAACCCTTACATAAACAGACTCCAGCCCGATCACTTAGTCGGGGTCTAGGGCGGGCTCGATCATACAACAAAGTGTGCACGTGACAGAGTCACGAGCAATCGCATCGCGATGCCCCAAGCTGCGCACATCTAAGGGCCACTTGGTATATAAAAGACCGCCAGCCAGATCACAACTAAGGTCTCGAAAACCCATACTAAGACATGCATGTTATAATCATACACGCAACACACATGCCTAGTATGAACAGCAGGTATCGTCACATAACTATACAAAGTACTTCTTTGTTGACTTACACATAGAGTACACAAAGATCACATGTCTGTGATCAACATTACATCATACAATGGAAGAAAATTAGGTCTGAGTACAGACAAGATTAACAAAATGGCTTAGAGAAGCCTTGTTCAACATACATGCCCTTCCACGAGGGACCAGACTGCTGTCTGGGACTATACTAACTTAGTCAACATCGAGCTTCAGGAAGGTGTCTCCATCGGGGTCTGGGTTTCCATCTAAAACATAGAATAAGCAAACGTGAGTACAAAGTCGTACTCAGCAAGACTTAGATAAGAACTATACTACTCATGCTCAAGTATCAAGGTAAAGGGAGGTGGGGTTTCAACATGCAGAAGTGCCAACTTTGACTTGGCTAGTCCTGTACTACGAGTACCAGAATTGAGGTAAGAAGCGTACACGAGTCCACTACCAAGTCTCCAACCGATACACCACTATGGATACCTCCTCGACTTCCCCACGAGGAAGCACGCCATAGCACTCACGCTTATCTTGCGAGTTTTAGAGTATCCATTCAAGTTGTCTAATAATCAGGCACAACTTTCCAAGTAGTCCTTAACCGCGGACGCGGCTATTCGAATAGTTTTGTTAACCCTGCAGGAGTGTACCGCTACACACACATGACCATCAGTTACCGCCAGGTCTCGGCACCATTCAAGGGGTGTCAGCGAGAATGTTCACCACAACACTTTGCCCACAGCTCCATTCTAGTCGAAGGAGTCAACTGTCTGAGTTCCAAACCTAACTGGAGTTCCGGCCGAGCTTCCAGTCAGGACTCAAACCATGTAGGCATGACTGACAAGCCCACCTCGACGGATGGTTCTCCACTTGACAAGCCATGTTCTACAAGCCCTACCATGAATGCCACGTTTCATTTCCTTTATCTTTCTATGCATATGCCGAATGGAAAACCCGAACTAGGTGTGACTCCTGGACTTGGCTCGGGGTGAGTTAATAGGTCGAGAGGGGTCAGTGAGCCCAATGTGTGGTTGTACTCTTTGTCTCGGATTACCATACAAAAACTCGGGCTTAAGGCGGTGTTCAACGAGACAACCCACTGTGTACTCCTACACAGCCTCTCATCATTCACCTTGTATTAGGGTAGATTCACCAACACTGTTTCACTTTCATCAACACCATGTTCACTATCATCCCGACTCACATCAAAAGCACCCTCATTGTAAACTCTAAGCATGCAATAAGCAGTAACAGTTGCAGGGGCCACATGATATCAATCAACTCCCATGTCAGCTAGGATTGTGGTTTGCTTACTACTGTGACAAGATGATAGGTCATGCATTGGATATGGGTTCAACTACGCGGTAGAATCGATAACAAGGTGATCTCCTAAACATGCATAAGCGAGACTGAGAGGGAATTGGGATTTTTTAGACATGATCAATGGGGTTTGATTTCCTTGCTGACGATACACGGTTCTTAACGGTGGTCTTCTTCTTCGGGGGTGATCACAGTCTCGGAGGCACTGTTACCGACACAATCATCAACAAAGGGGGGCAACATTGAAATAGAATGCACATACACATGATATAGTTGTCCATGATGTGATTGCTTCTGTTTTGTGGCAATTCAATTTAAATGAAGTGTATTGCATTTGGAATGCAAATTCAAACTCCATATGTTGCTCAAATTAGCCAAGTTGCAATTGCTTTTGTTTGCTCAATGTAAACCATCTTGCCATGTGTAATATATGCCTCTGATGTTCAAGTGAAGTGTGATGTATTGCAAAGGTTCAAGTTGAAATAACATTTGAGTTAAATTTGAATTAATTCCAATTAAACCAAATAGCAAAAGCTACTGGTCCCAATATAAGATCAACTCAAACATGGTTGAAAGTTGGTTATTTGGATAGAGAATTTTCTGCTAATCATTTTTCATATATTATTTGTCCCATTTGGAGTTAATATGAATTTTCTATGATTTTTCAAAGTTTATAGTATTTTCTGGATTTTCTAAATTACTTTTAATTCAATTAAGCTTTATGGCGTTAGCATGACCTCATCCTGACGTGGGGGCCCTCTGACTGGTGGGGTCCCTTTGTCAGTGTCACAGGGGGTTAATCCCGATTTGATTAAATAAACAGAGCTTAATTAAGGGGTCAGGGCCCACCTGTCATAGGCTGTTAGGGGAAACAGTGGGGTGATTAGGGGCCCTAATGGCCGGCGGCTTGACGCCTATGGCTCGGCCACGGCGGCGCCTCGCTGGACTTGGGTTTCCGGCCACGGGAGAGAAGGAGGAGAGCACCAGGAGGTGCATCTCGCTCTCCCGCGTGCAGAAGTGCTATCTGGGGGTCTCCAGGGGGCACTGGGGCGTCGCCGGCGACGACTTGCGCGGCGGCTGGCCACTGGCCTCGATGAACACGGCGATTACAGCGCGAGACGAGGCACGGGAAGGTGCGGGAGCACCGTGAGCTCACCGTGAGCGTGAAGAAGAACACGACGGGGTCGGGGAGGTCCTGGCGGCGAAGGAATCGCTCGTCGGAGCTCTCTGCGGCCGGCGGTGACTCGATTAAGGGGGCGGCTCCTCTGCTGGCGCTCGGCTCCAATTGATGCCGCGGATCGAAGGGGTCGTCGTCGGCGGAGAGAAAGGACACGGTGGTGCACGCTATCTCGGCCGGTGGCCACGTCGGTTCTTGTCGGCGTGCTCCGGCTCGCTTTGGGTCTTGCTCGAAAATGGCGAGGACGGAGAGGGAGAGCTAGCAGGAGAAGGGGGAGGTGGCGCGGGGTGTTCTGGGCGATGTCGTGGCGCCAGGAGGGGGGGGGGCAAGGGAGTCCTAGAAGGCCTCGGTGGCATGCACGGCGGTGAGCTCGCCACCGAGCTGCTTGCTGCCGTGGAGGAAGACGACAAGGGCGACGGGTGGGCTTGGGCTGGCTTCGGTTAGTTGGTCCCGAGCCAGGTAAGCTGGGCCTTTTCCTTTTATTTCTGTTTTCTCTCTGTTTTTCTTTTTCTGGCTTGTGTTTTTCTCTGGAAAAAAATAGCAAAGCATTTTGTTAAATGCCCAAAACTTTTATATGGCCTTAAGTGACATACTACTAGCCACTCACAAAGTTTGGGTATTTTTGAAATTCAAATAATTTGAATTTCAACTCAAATAGGGGTATTAATTAATTTCCAAGCCCTGTTTTGATTTTTTGAGAAATCTTGGTACATGCAGTGGGACCCACTTCACTTTATATGTGATCATGCTTATTTATAAGACTTTTCAAAAATAACAGAGGAATTTTTGGAAACAATTTTTTATGTGACCATTTGAATTAAATTCTTTTGTGGCTTTTTGCTTCCCCAATTTTGAATTTATTTTGAAATTTTCACATGATGCAAAGGGGCACTCAAACCCTAGCACTTACCCAAGTTGCGGTTCTGACAACTCGCCCCCACTCAAAAGAATCTCGTCCCGAGATTCAGAAGTCGTCGGGAGGAAGGTGGGGTACTCGGCACAGAGGCGGTCTTCTCTTTACCATGTTGCTTCTTTCTCGGAGTGACGTGACCATTGCACTTTCAGAAACCTGATCTTCTGACGACGAGTGACACGCTCTGCTGAATCAAGAATACGAACAGGGTACTCTCGATAAGAAAGGTCATCTTGGAGATCAAGCGTTTCATGGTCTACTTCGCGGATGGGGTCCTTGAAGCAACGCCTGATTTGTGACACATGGAATACGTCATGCACTCGGGAAAGGTGCGGAGGTAGTTCAAGTTGGTAGGAAACTTCTCCACGTTTAGCAAGAATGCGGAAAGGTCCGATGTCACAAGGGGCCAACTTGCCTTTGATACCGAAGCGTTGGGTTCCCTTCAGAGGAGTAACCCGAAGGTAAGCCTTCTCGTCCAGATTGTAGCTTTCTTGCCTATGATGACGATCATAGTAGCTTTTCTGACGAGACTGGGCGGCTTTCGATCGATCACGAACAATGCGAACTTGCTCTTCTGCTTCCTTGATCATATCCGGTCCAAAGAATTGTCTTTCACCGGTTTCTGACCAGTTAAGGGGTGTTCGATGATACGTCCAAAATACATCACTATTTTATATAGTAATTCTTTCTTATTCATTGATATATTTCACGATATGATGCTATTCTTATGTTGTTTTGGCTTATTTTACACAGTTTGCAACTTTCTGGTGCCGAAGCAGCAGACGCAGGATTCAGCGGTAAAAAGTGGACGCTGAGTTGCTGAAGAAGAACACCTCCAAATTACCTGAAAATCGACGGAGGATGTTTTCCAGCAGGATCACGAAGACACGCAAAAGAGCGACCACAGGGGGGCCACAGGGTGCCCAGGCGGCCACCTGGCGCGGCCCCACCCCTGGCCGCGCCGGGAGGGCGCCTGGACCCCCGGGGCCACTCCCGGCTCCCCCCTCTGGCCTATATACTCCTACTCGTCCAAAAACCCTAAAACGAGAGAGTTTCCGGAGTTCCGCCGCCGTTCCGTGGCGGAAACCTACAGAGAAGAAAAGCCATCTCTGGCGGGCAAATTCCGCCGGGGAGATCACCTCCCGGAAGGGGATATCGTCGCCATCGTCATCACCATCGTCACGGGCATCATCGAGATCATCATCAACATCATCCCCATCATCAGCACCATCTCCTCCTCCATCCAATCTTGGCTCACAATTGCAACTCGTGTTGTAATCCGTACTATCTATCCTCTCTACTCTACCGTTGTTGATTACTACTTTGTGGTGAATGCTATTGAGTTTTGTTGGAGAGATATTATTGTGTTCAGATTGTTTATCATCTATTTATCCCCACTGATCATGATCTCTTTTATGTCTTGTGAGTAGTTACTTTAGTTCTTGATGACATGGGAGAAGTCTAGTTGTTAGTAGTCATATGATGTTGAAGTAATATGTGTTGGTTGATATTTAAGTTGTGTTGTTATTTTCCTAGTGGTGTTGTGTGAGTCAAACACTCAACACTTCGCCTTATCAAGGACCTAGGGGAATGCATTGTGTATAAAGAATGCTTATGGTGGGTTGCCGGAGTGACAGAAACCTAAACCCCAGTTCACACACATTTGCACAAGGGAACAATGGATCACCGATCGTATTGCTATGGTTAGGCTTTTGCCTTAAATACTATCTTGTATTTGCGGATGCTTGCAAGGTGTTTAATCATAAGAGTACACTTATCTTAGTCTAGAGGGTGTACTAGCATAGATCCACCCACTCAACACTTATCAACACAACACATAGTACCGATACGGAATATGGTGAAAGCACATGACTACCTCTCCCGTGTGTCCTCAAGAACACTTTAGCTTTTATAAGTTCAGTTGCTAAGCCTCTCCTTTGCTAAGAAAGGATTGGGCCACTCTTTACTATCCAGTATCTTTTACTTTGCTCGTTTTTACTATCATGTCGCTTATACCAAGAAAACCCCTAAAAAAGTTATCTTTCAGTGCTTGCAGTAATCTCCTTACCAAAGTCACTTGCTACTACCTTCTGCTCCTCGTGGGTTTCGACACTCTTACTTATCTAAAACACTGCAATAGATCCCTCTACGTTGAGGGTCATCAAGCTACGTTTTATGGCGCCGTTGCCGAGGAGTGTAGCGCTATTAGTAAGTGAAGCCGGTAAGGAAGTTTTTATATTTCTGTTTTAGTTTTGTTGTTGCTGCTTTTGTCCTTATGGACACCCCTACTATTGGATCGTTGTCCTTGGGGAGCCGCCCCACAACTAAGGTAGTTACTCCTGACCCTGCTGAAATTGTGCCTTATAAGATACCATCTGGTATTATCGATTATGTCTTAACTAATCGCTATGCAGGAGACAGACATCCAGGTGAACACTTGCTATATTTATCACAACTATGTTCATTATTCAAGCTTGCAAGTGTGTCACTGGAGTTCGTTATGAAGAAATTATTCTTCGTATCGCTTACAGACAAAGCTTCAGATTGGTATAAGCTCCTCGATAACTCACATTCTCTTAATTGGGAAGAGCTTATGTCTCTCTTTTATACAAAGTTTTACCCTCTTCATGAAGTTTATCGAGACAGGAATTACATCTATAACTTTAGGTCTCGCAACGGAGAGAGCATCGCTCAAGCATGGGGGAGGCTTAAATCCCTAATGTTCAAATGTCCTATCCATAAGCTCCCCAAAGATATTATACTTACAAATTTTTATGCCATGCTTTCTCGTCAGGATAAGGAAAGGCTGGATACCTCCTCTAGCGGGGTATTTCAGACAAAGAGCGTTGAAGAAATATGGGATCTCATCGAAAGGATCCAGAAGAATACTGAAGATTGGGAAATCGATAAAGGTATTGAACCTGCTATAAATTATGAGCATGATTATATTGAGAGCTATGTGAAAACTGATTATTTTAATACCTTTTGCTTTAAGATTGGTCTGGATTCCGATCTAATGATTGATTTTTGTAAGAACTTTGCCTCTCATATTGATTCTTCTAAGAGGAAGAAGGATCAGTACCATAAGCCTTTCAAAGAAGTACCTATTGATATTCACGTTGTTGATCCTGTTTTGCCTGCAGTTATATATGAACAACCCCCTTTTCCTTCGAGAATAAGGGAGCACTCTTTTGTGACAGGCATCATAAATAAAAGTGAGAGAAAAACAGGCGAACCTGAGGACCAGATCAGAGTCGATCCTCAAGTTGCTATGGTTAAAGATTTAGTTACTAATTATGTTTCAGATTCTATTATAAATGTTTGTGCTGTTTCAACTAACATTGTCACAGCCAAGAATAAAAGCCCAATTTCAGGTACACCAGTTGTATCTGTTAAAATAGGAGATCACAATTATTACGGGCTATGCGATCTGGGATCAAGTGCTAGCGCGATTCCTTATTCGCTCTATCAAGAGATCATGGGTGAGATTTCACCCTGTGAACTTGAAGAGATTGATGTTACTATTCATCTTGCAAACAAAGCTACCATCTCTCCTATTGGGATTGTGAGAGATGTTGAAGTCCTATGCGGAAAGGTAAAGTATCCTACCGACTTTCTTGTACTTGGTTCAGTACAAGATAGTTTTTGCCCTATTATTTTTGGTAGACCTTTTCTCAGAACCTATGGAGCTATTACAGATTGCAAGAAAGGTAAAGTTTCTGTTGAATTCAATGGTGAGCCATATGAATTTAATTTTTCTAAACAACCTCGTGATACTGAATTACCTAGTGATGATAAAATTATTGAAAGTATTGCTTCTATTGCTATTCCCCCTAATGATCCTTTGCAGCAATACATGGAGGACCACGAGAATGATGCTCATATGCAGAAAAGAAATGAAATTGACAAAATCTTTTTGAGACAACCTGCTATCCTGAAGCACCACCTTCCGGTTGAACCTTTGGGAATTCTATCCAAACCAAAAGAAGACCGGGTGTTTGATCTCAAACCACTTCCCGATACGCTCAAGTATGCTTATTTAGATGAAAAGAAAGTATATCCTGTTATTATCAACTCTAACCTTTCAGGATATGAAGAAGAGCGATTATTGGAGGTACTTCGTAAACACCGTGGTACAATTGGCTATACCCTTGATAACCTTAAGGGAATTAGTCCATCTATCTGTCAACATACTATTGATACGTCTCAAACGTATCTACTTTTCCAAACACTTTTGCTATTGTTTTGCCCTCATTCTTGCATGATTTGGACGAAACTAACCCGGACTAACGCTGTTTTCAGCAGAGCTGCCTGTATGGTTTTATTGTGTGCAGGAAAATGGATTTTTAGACATCCCGGAAAATTCCCAGAAAAATACCAGAAAATCCACGCACCTGATGGAGCCAGGAGCCAGAAGTGGGACCAGAGGGGAGCCCTGGGGGCCCAAGGCGCCCCCCTGACGCGGCCAGGGGTGGGGTCGCGCCCTCTGGCCGCCTGGGCTGGTCCCCCCTCCTCTGGTGCCCTACCGAGGCTCCTATTTATCCCCGTGACGAGAAAACCCCAGAACAGAAGTCGTTTTCCCAGTTTCCGTCGCGGAGCTGCCGCCACCCTCTGTTCTTCTTCGAGAGGGCTAATCTGGAGGCTGTTTTGGCCTACGGAGAGGGAAGATCGTCGCCATCGTCATCACCATCGCCACTCCATCCATCCTCCATGACTTCTCTTCACATGTGTGAGTAATTCCCTGCTGTAGGAAAAGGGGATGGTAGGGATTGGATGAGTTTAATCATGTAATAGTTCGTCAGATTGTTGGGGGCATGTTGCCTATCATCTAGATTGGTGTTTATCTTCTTTGCTACAACTTGTTGTTCTTAATGCTTGTCACTTTGGGCCCGAGTGCCATGTTTTCAGATCTGAACCCTATGTGTTTTCATGAATATATTTGTGTTCTAGATCCTATCTATGAGTTGTATGCACCTATTATGGTCCGGAACCGGCGATCCCAAAGGTGACAGCTTGGGACACCAAAGGGGATGGTCCATGATTTGAGGATTCCATGTATCCATTGAGTTTATTGCTTTGTTCCGGTGCTCTTTGATAGGAGTACCTTAATCTCCATAAGTTCCTTTTGGCCCCGTTAGTAGCGGGATGGTAGGACAAAAGATGTTGTGCAAGTTCTTATTACAAGCATGCACAACTACCTACGGGATACATGCCTAATGTTTGATATTTGCCTAGATGATCATTGCTTTTCTGTGTGCCTTTCCCCGTGTTAGAATCTATTATATGTTTACTCTCATCCATGCAGCGCCCAACCATCCATCTCCCTAGCCTACAGTGCTTTCAATCCTGCTGGTCATTAATCGTTATTTTTGTTGTTACTTTTGCTGTTGCCACTATCACTATCATATTATCGTTACTACTTATCTATCGTTGCAAGAAAGTATATTTCAAGTGCGGTTGAACTGACAACTCAACTGTTAAAGCTTATAAATACTCTTTGGCTCCCCGTGTGTCGAATCAATAAATTGGGTTAACTTACCCGCGAAGATTACCTCGATCCCTTACGCCTGTGGGGCATCAAGCAGCGTTTTCTGGCGCCGTTGCCGGGGAGCATAGCAATATTTACAAGTCTACTTGAAGTATCCTGCCTGCTGCATATCATCCGCTATGGGTAAGAAAGGAGACCCCAAGGTTCCGATCTTACCATCCCGTACAAGAAAAGGTACTGTTCTGAACACTAGTGCTACACTTGATTCACCTTCTGTTATGAGTAAGCTTACTTCACCACCACTACATGATGCTTCTATTGAGTCTTTTACTATGTCCGATACTTTTGATAATGCTTCCACTACTCTTGATGATGCTACTTTTCTTGGTCACTATATCGAAACTCAGACTGCTAAGGCTGCAAAAAATCCAAGACCGAGACCCCTACTACCTATATTCCTACCTGCAAAACCTTTGGTTACCCGAGCTTAGATGAACTCAGGGAGAGAATCCTTGATGATGATTATGTTACTCTTGATGATGATTTTTGCAGGTAACTCAGAGAGTGTGTCGACTCTGACCCTGGTGCTGTTAAAGAGTTGCTCAAAAGGCACGCCATGAAGAACAAAGTTATTCCTGATCCTCAATTTGCCACATCTCCTATATGCATCACTGATCCTGATTATGATTTCTCTGTTGATCTTTCACTTATATCTACAGTCGAGGTTGATCCCTTTTATGGCAGAGAAAATGATGATGCTATAGCACACTTGACCAAACTCGCTGAGTTAAACAACCTATTCACTACCGATGAGAAGATACGAAACTTCTATGTTGCCAAGCTTTTTCCTTTTTCTTTGAAGGAGGACGCTAAATCATGGTACGATGCACTACTTTATGGTTCCATTAAAAGTCCTCAGGACTTAGTCAAATTCTTTGTTGATAAATATTTCCCAGCTCATCTGCAACATGCTGCTTTGCAAAGAATCTATAACTTTAAACAATTGTAGGATGAGCACCTCCCTAAAGCTTGGGGGAGGTTTTGTGATTTACTTAAGGTTATGCCGGGACATGGGATCCCCAAGAATGAACTGCTTGATATATTTTACGTTGGTTTAACCGATGAATCTAGAACCTATCTGGATAGTTGTGCTAGTTGTGTTTTCAGGGAAAGAACGCCGGACGATGCAGAAGAATTAATGTGCAAAATCGCCAAAAACTATGAAGACTGGTCCGTTCCTGAGCCACTTCTACCACTGAAAAAGAGGGGAATGCTTGTTCTGAACCCCGAAGATATGCAAGAAGCAAAGAATTCTATAAAGGAGAAAGGTATTAAAGCCGAAGACGTGAAGAATTTACCACCTATTGAGAAGTTGTGCGAGCCTACTACTCACCCTCCCTTGGTAGAGGTACACTCTCTATTAGACTTTACTGAAAGTGATATCCCTAAAGGTAAGCCTCCCGACCAATGTTTAGATGATCTTGATAATTTTATTGTAAAGCAAGACCATTTTAATAGGAGATTACAAAGTCAGTTGCATGATAATTCTCTTTCTATCAAAAGTTTATGTGATGTTCTAGAGAGAACAGTTAATGATGTTAAATGTCTTGTTAAGCATTTTCATATGGTTCAAACTCAGCTTGAACAAATTTCTAACGTGCAAAAAGATTTGCTTGCTAATAATGCCAAACAGGACATACAAGCTTATGGAATTAAAACGAGGGGTGGAACACACACCCAGGACCCACTCTATCCTGAGGGGCATCCAAGGAGGATCGAGCAAGATTCTCAAGTACAAGAAGAAGACGAGGTTGTTAGCTCTCCAAACAAGAAAAAGAAGAAGAAGAAACACAAGGAGGCTGACAATCCCGATGATCCTATTACAAGTGAAAAGCCAGTTTTTGATCCTAACAGCATATCTACCTCCGATGCTGAAACAGAAGACGATGCCGAGCATGAAGAAAAAGACGCCGAGAAGGATGATCCACCCAAGGTAAGAGAAGAAGAAGCATCCGATAAACGCAAGAGGTACTCTAAAGAAGACTTCATCGCAAGAAGACATGGGAAGGAAAGAGAACCATGGATACAGAAACCCATGCCCTTTCCAGGTAAGTCCCTCAAATCCAAAGAAGAAGAGCATTATAATAAATTTTGTGAATGGATGAAGCCTCTTTTTCTTCAAATACCTTTGACTGACGCTATTAAGTTACCTCCTTATTCGAAATATATGAAAGATATTGTCACTAATAAAAGAAAAGTTTCTAATGAGGCAATATCTACTATGCTTGTTAACTACTCTTTCAGTGGAAAGATTCCTAAGAAGCTCGGTGACCCAGGTATACCCACCATTCCTTGCTCCATAAAGAATAATTACGTCAGAACTGCTTTATGTGATCTTGGTGCAGGAGTGAGTGTTATGCCTTTCTTTATTTACAAAAGGCTTTGTTTAGAGAAACTAATCCCTACAGATATCTCCCTTCAGATGGCTGACAAATCAACAGCTGTCCCAATAGGTATTTGTGAGGATATACCCGTTGAAGTTGCTAACTGTTTGATCCTTACAGATTTTGTTGTGCTTGACATGCCTGAGGATGGGAGCATGTCCATTATCCTTGGTAGACCTTTTCTTAACACCGCAGGTGCTATTATTGATTGCAATAAAGGAAAGGTCACCTTCAACGTTGATGATAAAGAACACACGGTGTATTTTCCAAAGAAGATCGACAAAAGGCATGGCCTTAACTCTATAGAGAATATCGAGACCGTGAAGATTGGAGAATGGGACTGTCCACTACATGTGCACCACAAATACAAAACCATTATGGTGGGGACAATGTCCATCAAAGTAAAGGTGCAATGATCACTTCATAAGAGGGGAGACTTCTTGTTCTATATATCGTCGGTTTGTTGGTAAGACTTGATCAACCTTACTAGTGAGCATGTTTTATATAGGTAAAAAGTTAAGCTTGTTATGTTTTCATTTGCTTTAGCTTTCATTTTTGCTGTACCAAGTTTTTGTGTTTTTGAAGCTTCACAATACTAATCACCACTTTAAGTTTTCAGAAAGTTTTGCAGCTTTTTGAACTCCGAGAAATTTTCAACAGTGAAGTTTTCAGAAAAATTCCAGAAAAATAAGAATAAAAATTTCCATGCCGGGAGTGACCCAGAGGCACCTGGGGCTGACCAGGGGGGGCCACCAGTGGCCCAGGCGGCCAGCTGGCGCGGCCTGCCCCCTGGTCGCGCCCACAGGGCTCCTAGGGCCCACAGGGCTCCTGGGGCCCACAGGCCCCACTTCCAGGTATGTCTTCTTCCTCCTCCTTCTCTCTCCAGAAACACGAGTTCTGCCTTTGGTTCTTGCGTTCTTGCTGTTCTTGAGGAAATTTTCGATCTCCCTCTACAGTCCACCATTCAAGCTGAAATTTTGAGCAAATACTCCCTGGTATGTAACTCCTTCACCCCTCCAATTAGATTTTTGATTGGTGGCTTCATTTGTGAGTATTTAGTAGCTCTTGGTGCTGTTTATATGAGCTTGCATGCATGTGTAGAATTTTATTTTCCAAGTTTTGATGCAAGTTTATGCCTTAGGTAAGTGAGTTGAGTAGTTTTCCTTAACTCACTTTGTTTAAATCCTTGTTTTTGTAATTTGTCAAAAAAAATTCAGAAATGAGTTTGCTAGGAAGAGCAAAGGGGTGGCTTGGGAAGAAGAGGCCCGAGCGCTCCGACCGAGTTACAAGAGCTGCAGCTTCACCCTCGACTGCTAGGGTGAGCTACAACGAAGATCATGTGCCCTTAGAGTTGTTGGAGGACACAAATCAAGCACGTGCAATGACTTTCCCGTGTGATGTATTCCTTGAAGCTGCAGGAATTAGGGAGGATTTCTATAATCTTTGTGCTAATGCAGGTTTGACGCGGCTCGCAACGTGCCGTGTTACCCAGTATCAAAAACTCACCTCCTATTTCATTAACAGTTTTAGATATAACCTTGATGCTGGTTCTGTTGAGTTTAAAATTTACAATGATCTTTTGACCATGCCTTTGGAAAGGTTTTGTGAAATAATAGGTGTGCCGAACGTGGGAAAGACGGCGAAGATGAGCTCTCAGCCCTCCGAGCTGAGAACCGTCTTCAACTCGCTCTGTAGCATGGATACAAGGGATATTCATTGGTCAAAGATCTCGAGCATCTTATTTCCACACCTCAGGTATTTTGCGTATTATATTGCTAGAGGGGTGTTAGCTCGTGACAACACGAGCAACATATCTGCGCCGGATATTGCTATCCTGGCAACCGCCCTTTCAGGGAGGTTTGATTATAATGTGGGTGCCTTAATTGCTCGACGCCTTGCTATGAACGGTAACAAGGGAGACTTATTTGGTGGCATTTACGCCACACTTATCCTAGAGTCTCTTAATGGCACCCCACACCCCGATGATAAGCCTTTTACTTATTTAAGTTTTGATCTTGCTGCTATGAAAAGGCATAAGTTTGTTACCATGACTTCCGAGTTTGGTAACCTTGATTATATCTTGCGTTTCAGAGCTACCACGGAACGCAAGATCCGTCTACGTACACCTTTTTTGTTTGATTTTTCTCGCAGGAACGGATGGTCCTTTGATATTATCCAGTTCGATGAGTTCGTGGTCCAGCATCAGTTTCATAACCCCATGGAGGGGGTTGTGCCCAACGAGGAGGAGCATGGTGAGTTCCCACATTTCCAGGGAGAGACCGTCACCCAGTTTGTTGAAGGGTCTTCCTCTGCTTGGAGCGCGGATCCTTCTTCGTGGGAGGATCCGAGGACTTCGGTGTACGCACCGGAAGCCTCATACGACCCTTGGACTCACCCGTACTACCCTGGAGCAGGAGGATCCTGGGGACATTAGCTACTACCAACTTAGGTCAAAAGCCTAAGCTTGGGGGAGTACGTGCCCTTCTCACTTTTCCATTGTATTATCCATTTTATTCGCTTTGATCTTTTCGAAGTTTTTGCTCGTTTTTCTTTCTTTCTTTCTTTGCAAAAACAACAAAAAGATTTCCTCTTTTCTTTTGCTCTCTTTTAACCTTTAAAAAACCCAAAAATATTTCCTTTCTCTCTTTAGTTTGCTTTGTTTTCAGAGATCAGCTCGAGTCCGTGATGGCATTTGATAATATTTCCCACGTTCGATCGTGCAAGTGACAAGGCAGTAATGACGAAGATCGACGAAAGGGAAGCAACAAGGAAAACCGGTATGAACTCTTCTTGTTTCTACTTTTGTACATATGATTGTACTTATGATCTAGAGACCAGCTTGTAGCGACATAGTGCTATGTTTACAATGTTTTCCCAGTGTTCATGCTTTCCTTGTGGCTAGTTTCAAATAGCTAGAGTACATAATGTGTTGTTGAAATGATTTACATGCATTGCATTGTTCATGGTTTGGCATACTGAAGTGGTATTTCCCTTCGGAGAATTTTTGGATTGACTTCGCACATGTTCACACATGCTTATGACTATAAAGTCTACTTTTGCCTTGATGATCTTTTTGTTTCAGAATAGTTATATCACTTTCATGCCCGATTCAATGTTGCTTTGTCGCTCTGCATGATTCTGACAGTTATTGCTCTCTAGTTGGTCGCTTCCCAGTCTTTTGCTAGCCTTCGCTCACACTAAGAGGAATTCTACTTGTGCTTCCAAACTCCTTTTTCAAACCCAGTTGTTCCATTTGAGTCCACCATACCTACCTATATGTGGTATTTACCGTCCACTCCTAACTTAGACTTTCTTGTGCCATCTCGAAATTTATTCAAAAGCTTCCCTTTTGTAACCGTACAAGCTCATGGTCCGATGAGGGGAAATCAGTATCTTTCATGCCAAAAATATCTTGACGGAAGTTTTAACTAGTCAAAATAGAAAAAGAAAAAAATTTATGAGAGTTACACCTCCCCCATACTCGATGATGGAGTGATATGGACCAAATGCTGCTTATGATGAGTGGAACGATACCCTCCTTCCATCCTTGAGGCAAAATAAAAGGTTACATAGACCATTGAAGGATTCATGGATAAGGGAATATGTGTAAGCAAAAGGCATTTTATATGGTTGGCATGGGAGATATTGAGAGACCTTTACCGTTCACCGTTGACTGGAAAGTTGCACTTCTCAAGAATATTTTATCTCTGTTTTCAAAACCAAGAGCTCTGGCACATGTTTAGTCTTTGCTTCCTTTCACGGTTTTTCAACTTTGCCATCAAAAGCCACGGTTCGAGAGTCTCCCCTTCTTTCTTCAAAGCACCAACTATGAGAGAATAATTGTCATTCTTAGTGTAACATGCATTGTCCCAAAGTATTACATTGTCTTCTGCATGCTTGTGTTATTGCTAGTCTAAAATACTGAGTTCTAGTCACCTTTAAAACTCCGGAGGAGTTTCTGCATTTATGTTTTGCTTCACTCATGGAGGCTAGCGAAATGCCACTCAAGTATGTTCAAGCTATGTACATTGTGATCCTGTCTTTATTTTCAGTAGCTTATTATTTACTTTTAGTTGTTTGTGACTGATCACATGAAAGAAGAATTGCTTCGTGCATTGTCCATATAGCATTGTTTCATTACTTGCTAAACTATTTTCGTAGTACATGCTTATTTACATCTAATGAAGCAAAAGAGTTTGTCAAAGTTTTCTTTGTCGCGTCCAGTTCGTTGAACTGAATTGCTTGAGGACAAGCAATATGCTAAGCTTGGGAGAGTTGATACGTCTCAAACGTGTCTACTTTTCCAAACACTTTTGCTATTGTTTTGCCCTCATTCTTACATGATTTGGACGAAACTAACCCGGACTAACGCTGTTTTCAGCAGAGCTGCCTGTATTGTTTTATTGTGTGCAGGAAAATGGATTTTTAGACATCTCGGAAAATTCCCAGAAAAATACTAGAAAATCCACGCACCCGATGGAGCCAGGAGCCAGAAGTGGGACCAGAGGGGAGCCCTGGGGTCCCCAGGCGCCCCCCTGGCGCGGCCAGGGGTGGGGTCGCGCCCTCTGTCCGCCTGGGCTGCTCCCCCCTCCTCTGGTGCCCTACCGAGGCTCCTATTTATCCCCGTGACGACAAAACCCCAGAACAGAAGTCGTTTTCCCAGTTTCCGTCGCGTAGCCGCCGCCACCCTCTGTTCTTCTTCGGGAGGGCTAATCTGGAGGCTGTTTTGGCCTTCGGAGAGGGGAGATCGTCGCCATCGTCATCACCATCGCCACTCCATCCATCCTCCATGACTTCTCTTCACATGTGTGAGTAATTCCCTGTTGTAGGCAAAGGGGATGGTAGGGATTGGATGAGTTTAATCATGTAATAGTTCATCAGATTGTTGGGGGCATGTTGCCTATCATCTAGATTGGTGTTTATCTTCTTTGCTCCAACTTGTTGTTCTTAATGCTTGTCACTTTGGGACCGAGTGCCATGTTTTCAGATCTGAACCCTATGTGTTTTCATGAATATATTTGTGTTCTAGATCCTATCTATGAGTTGTATGCACCTATTATGGTCCGGAACCGGCGATACCAAAGGTGACATCTTGGGACACCAAAGGGGATGGTCCATGATTTGAGGATTCCATGTATCCATTGAGTTTATTGCTTTGTTCCGGTGCTCTTTGACAGGAGTACCTTAATCTCCATAAGTTCCTTTTGGCCCCGTTCGTAGCGGGATGGTAGGACAAAAGATGTTGTGCAAGTTCTTATTGCAAGCACGCACAACTACCTACGGGATACATGCCTAATGTTTGATATTTGCCTAGATGATCATTGCTTTTCTGTGTGCATTGCCCCGTGTTAGAATCTATTATATGTTTACTCTCATCCATGCAGCGCCCAACCATCCATCTCCCTAGCCTACAGTGCTTTCAATCCTGCTGGTCATTAATCGTTATTTTTGTTGTTACTTTTGCTGTTGCCACTATCACTATCATATTATCGTTACTACTTATCTATCGTTGCAAGCAAGTATATTTCAGGTGCGGTTGAACTGATAACTCAACTGTTAAAGCTTATAAATACTCTTTGGCTCCCCGTGTGTCGAATCAATAAATTGGGTTAACTTACCCGCGAAGACTACCTCAATCCCTTACGCCTGTGGGGCATCAACTATCAACCTAGAGCCTGATGCTAAACCTGGTGTTGACCATCAACGACGGTTGAACCCAAAGATGATGGATGTTGTGAGGACCGAAATCCTCAAGCTTCTAGCCACAGGTATTATCTACCCTATAGCCGATAGTAAGTGGGTAAGTCCAGTTCATTGTGTTCCTAAGAAAGGAGAGACAACTGTAGTCCCTAATGATAAGAATGAACTAATACCTCAGAGAATTATTATTGGATATAGAATGTTTATTGATTACAGGAAGTTGAACAAGGCAACCAGGAAGGACCACTACCCGTTGCCCTTTATTGATAAAATGCTTGAGAGGCTGTCGAAAAACACCCACTTTTGCTATCTTGACGGGTACTATGGCTTCTCTCAAATTCATGTTAACACTGCCGATCAAGATAAGACCACTTTCACTTGTCCTTATGGTACTTATGCTTATAGGCGTATGCCTTTTGGTTTATGCAATTCCCCTGCTACTTTTTAGAGATGTATGTCTGCAATATTTCATGGTTTCTGTGAGGAGATTGTGGAAGTCTTCATGGACGATTTCTCCGTCTATGGAACTTCCTTTGACCACTGTCTCCACAATCTTAATAAAGTTTTGCAGAGATGCGAGGATACAAACTTAGTTCTAAACTGGGAAAAGTGCCACTTCATGGTTAACGAAGGGATCGTGCTTGGCCACAAGATTTCCGAGAGGGGAATTGAAGTGGACAAGGCGAAGATTGAAGCTATCGAAAGGATGCCCCATCCAAGGGACATTAAAGGTATTCGTAGTTTTCTCAGTCATGCTGGTTTCTATAGAAGATTTATTAAAGACTTTTCTAAGACCTCGAGACCCCTCACTAATCTTCTCCAGAAGGATGTTCCTTTTGTATTTGATGAAGATTGTAAGGAGGCTTCCGAAGTTCTTAAGAAAGCTTTAATAACCCCTCCTATAGTACAACCGCCTGATTGGAGTTTTCCCTTCGAAATTATGTGTGATGCTAGTGATTTTGCTGTTGGAGCTGTTTTAGGACAAAGGGTTGATAAAAAGTTGAATGTTATTTATTATGCTAGTAAGACCCTTGATAGTGCTCAAAAGAATTAAGCTACTACTGAGAAGGAATTCTTAGCAGTAGTGTTTGCTTGTGATAAGTTTAGGCAGTATATTGTTGATTCTAAAGTTATTATTCATGCTGACCATGTTGCCATTAAGTATCTTATGACGAAGAAGGATGCCAAACCAAGGTTCATCAGATGGGTACTCCTTCTTCAAGAATTTGATCTGCAGATTGTTGATAGAAAAGGAGCAGACAATCCTGTAGCGGACAATCTTTCAAGGATGGAAGATATACCGAATGATCCCATCCCAGTCAACGACAGTTTTCCAGACGAACAACTTGCCGTTGTTAAAGTACAATCTCTTTCCAATCCTTGGTTTGCAGATTATGCTAATTTTATCGTTGCAAAATATTTGCCTCCAGGTTTAACATTTCAGCAAAGGAAGAAGTTCTTCCATGATTTGAGGCATTACTTTTGGGATGACCCACATCTTTTCAAAGAAGGTCCGGACAGGATCGTGAGAAGATGCATACCGGAGCACGAGCAGAAGGAAATTCTCAAGCAATGTCACGATAGTCCCTACGGAGGACATCACGCTGGTGAGAGGACCGCACATAAGGTTCTCCAATCAGGTTTTTATTGGCCTACTCTCTTTAAAGATGCTAGAAATTATGTTTTAGCCTGTGATAAATGTCAGAGAGTTGGTAATATTAGTTGAAGGAATGAGATTCCTATGAATTACTCACTAGTGATTGAGCCTTTTGATTGCTGGGATTTTGATTTCATGGGTCCTTTTCCTTCTTCGCACAAGTACACTCACATATTAGTTGTTGTTGATTATGTAACCAAGTGGGTTGAAGCAATCCCCACTAAAAGTTTTGATCACAAAACATCTTTGAAAATGCTCAAAGATGTAATTTTCCCTAGGTTTGGTGTACCTCGGTATCTCATGACTGATGGAGGATCACACTTCACGCATGGAGCTTTTAGAAAAGCTTTAGCCAAGTACGATGTCAATCATAGACTTGCGTCACCGTACCATCCTCAAACTAGTGGGCAAGTTGAGCTCACCAATAGAGAGATCAAGTTGATCTTGCAAAAGACAGTTAACAAAAATAGGAAGGACTGGTCAAATAAGTTGGGAGATGCTTTGTGGGCGTATAGAATTGCTTACAAAAACCCCATGGGCATGTCTCCCTATAAAATGGTCTATGGCAAGGCTTGCCATTTGCCATTAGAGTTATAACACAAAGCTTTCTGGGTTGTTAGAGAGCTTAATGCTGACCCAATGTTAGCTGGTGAAAAGCGTCTCATGAACTTGACTTCTCTAGATGAGTGGAGAAGTGAAGCTTACGAGAGCGCTAAAATGTTCAAGGAAAAGGTAAAGAAGTGGCATGATAGGAGGATTCTGAAACGTGAATTTAATGTTGGTGATAAAGTTTTATTGTTTAGATCCCGTTTCAGGTTTTCTCCAGGTAAACTACTTTCCAGGTGGGAAGGGCCATTTCATATCAAAGAAGTCTACCGGTCTGGTGCAATTAAGATTAACAATTTTGAAGGCACTAAACCTCAAGTTGTGAATGGGCAAAGACTCAAGCATTACATGGCGAGAGATCCCTTCAATATTGATGTAAATATAATACGCACAACAACTCATGAAGAACATGTTGCAGCCCTGTTTCAGACACCGACAGAAGCAGAATAAGAAAAGGTATGTATTACGGTAAGGAAACATCGCGAACCGCCATAAAAGTTCCATATTATGAGTTTTTGCAAAATTAGGAAAATTCGAGGCCTAAGCGGAGCCGGAGAGGAGCTCCAGGGGGCCCAGGTGCCCCCTGGCGCGCCCTACCTCCTGGTCGCGCCGGGAGGCCGCCTGGGCACCCAGGAGTCTGTCTCCGACCCCACTTTGGCTCGTTACCTTCCTTTTGTTGCAGAAATTTTTGCTATATATTCACTCGGATCGTTCCGGCAACGTATCTCGCGATTTCGTGTGTTTTCTTTTCGATCTGTTTCTGCCAGGAAATCCTTTAGCTAGACCTAGGTGTCATGGCTTCCCCAAGTTCCCTCAAGGACAAGTTCGTCGTCAACGTCATCAACCCTTACCTCGCTGAGGTGAACAAGCACCCCCAGATTCTTCGTGTGGAGGACGGTGTTCTCCACAAGGAAGATCTGAAGGGACCAGTCGTGGAGGGGAGCACCGAGGAGCGGCTGAAGGAGATGGAACATGAGGTCTTCAAGTTCAAGAAGATGGTGGAGCGTGGTGTTGAAGCTAACTTCGACATCAGGAACGAGATCGAGGCTTCCCATAAGAAAGAGATGAAGGAGATGTTGGCAAGTTTGTCCGCACTAGAAGAAAAAGTTTATCAGCTCCAAGCACAAATCTATGATCTGCACAACCAGAACTGTGAGTATGAACTAAAGTTTCTGCGCATGGGTTTAGGTGCTGAGTGCAGGATCCTGGAGACGGGAATGTCCTTCGAGACTGGAGAGGAGCTACCATGGAAGCGCTTCGCCAAGGAGTACCTGACTGAGAAGAACAAGAATGAGCAGTAAATCTCCTCGGATAATGGCATCCCCTCAGCTTGTTCCAAGCTTGGGGGAGTGCCCGGTATCTTTATCTTTATCTTAGTCTTATAGAGTCAAGTAGAGTCGTATCATGTCTAGGGAGTTTATTATATGAAATAGGTGTTTGCATTGAGGTCTATCACTCCGTCTGTGGAGAGATTGTATCCATGAGTGTGGAGTCGTCTATATTGGAATATTAATGAGAAGTCTATTGGTTCCTTCGCTGCACTCGGTATTCTCTTCACGCAATCGGCATCATATGACGATTCTTATGGGGAGTATTGACCTTATATCAGGTATGGCTTTGAAAACTTTATTTAATTTTGGCAAACATAGCTTCGGTCTTGACAACATACCTGTTTTCTCAAGTAGCGACATAGCCAAAACCTTTATGTTATTATGCTTGAAGTGTTATGTTGACAAGGAAGAAAACTTGATGTGTTATGCTTACCTTAATGTTTATTCCTTATATGTTTTGCATCTAAATTAGCATCAACTGTCTGTTCTCTCAAAGCCTTTGCTAGCCAAACTCTTTGCCAAGTAGATTTCTGCTTGTGCGTCCATACCCTGAAACCATTACCTTCCATGTGAGTCCACCATACCTTCCTATTCGTGGTATTCCCCTACCACTCCTATAAGTATAGAATTTATGTGTTATCCTTAAATGTTCAAAATCTTCTGTTTTGTGCCTCTTGTTTAGCTCATGAGGAAGTAGTAGGTAATTCATGATCTTCTTAAGTTGGACAAGTTTTATCCCGGGATTGCATGTCTAATCTGCAAACCCATAATACGAGGAGGAACTGGCATGGGTGCGCCCAGCTCGAAAGATAATATAACAAACAAACCCTCCTTCACGCTTGGTCTATGAGAAATCAGAAACTTTGGCAGTGATAAACAAAGGAGATTAAGGGGATGTGATCGTCCTCACTTGGGAGCCGTTCCTCGAAACTTGTCCATCTTGAGAAGTAATTGAGCTATCTATTAGCATTCGTTGACAAACTATGCACCGCCCCAAAATCTATTTTTATTCTGTTTGATTTAAGGATAGCACATGAGTTTTCCCCGCTTGCCCTTGACAAGGCCTTTCTTCCACTTTCATGTTGAGTCAGTTTTCCCACTCCCTTCTTTTCCCTAAGAGAACAGACATTTGATGTTAATGAGGATTCATCCATATAGAGTTGCATTAAGTTTTGCCATGCCATATCCTTGTTGACATTATCTTTTGATAAGTAAGTTGTTTGCGAAAGCTTTTGCCTAGCGAGCATCTTCCTTTGTGTTAGCATTTGCACTTCATGACTATTAACATGTCCTTTCAAAAGCTTCAAATTGTTTGTAGTTGTCCTTTGACCAAGGTTATGTTTGCCATAATTTGATGAGTTTCCTCAGCCCTACTTTTGATTATAATTGTTATTACTTTCTCATGAGGGCCTTATGAGTTGTGGTTGTTGTTGAAGATGCTTGAGTTTGATGGAGAAACCTTGATGCTTCTTGTCCGTATTTTATTTATCGACACTTCACTCTCTAAACTTGTGGACAGGTTTATCGAGCTCAGTATTCGCTTGGGGACAAGCGAGGTCTAAGCTTGGGGGAGTTGATACGTCCAAAATGCATCACTATTTTATATAGTAATTCTTTCTTATTCATTGATATATTTCACGATATGATGCTATTCTTATGTTGTTTTGGCTTATTTTACACAGTTTGCAACTTTCCGGTGCCGAAGCAGCAGACGCAGGATTCAGCGGTAAAAAGTGGACGCTGAGTTGCTGAAGAAGAACACCTCCAAATTACCTGAAAATCGACGGAGGCTGTTTTCCAGCAGGATCACGAAGACACGCAATAGAGCGACCAGAGGGGGGCCACAGGGTTCCCAGGCGGCCACCTGGCGCGGCCCCACCCCTGCCACGCCGGGAGGGCGCCTGGACCCCCGGGGCCACTCCCGGCTCCCCCCTCTGGCCTATATACTCCTCGTCGTCCAAAAACCCTAAAAGGAGAGAGTTTCCGGAGTTCCGCCGCCGCTCCGTGGCGGAAACCTACAGAGAAGAAAAGCCATCTCTGGCGGGCAAATTCCGTCGGGGAGATCACCTCCCGGAAGGGGATATCTTCGCCATCGTCATCACCATCGTCACGGGCATCATCGAGATCATCATCAACATCATCCCCATCATCAGCACCATCTCCACCTCCATCCAATCTTGTCTCACAATTGCAACTCGTGTTGTAATCCGTACTATCTATCCTCTCTACTCTACCGGTGTTGATTACTACTTTGTGGTGAATGCTATTGAGTTTTGTTGGAGAAATATTATTGTGTTCAAATTGTTTATCATCTATTTATCCCCACTGATCATGATCTATTTTATGTCTTGTGAGTAGTTACTTTAGTTCTTGAGGACATGGGAGAAGTCTAGGTGTTAGTAGTCATATGATGTTGAAGTAATATGTGTAGGTTGATATTTAAGTTGTGTTGTTATTTTCCTAGTGGTGTTGTGTGAGTCGAACACTCAACACTTCGCCTTATCAAGGACCTAGGGGAATGAATTGTGTATAAAGAATGCTTACGGTGGGTTGCCGGAGTGACAGAAACCTAAACCGCAGTTCGCACACTTTTTCACAAGGGAACAATGGATCACCGATCGTATTGCTATGGTTAGGCTTTTGCCTTAAATACTATCTTGTATTTGCGGATGCTTGCAAGGTGTTTAATCATAAGAGTACACTTATCTTAGTCTAGAGGGTGTACTAGCATAGATCCACCCACTCAACACTTATCAACACAGCACATAGTACCGATACGGAATATGGCGAAAGCACATGACTACCTCTCCCGTGTGTCCTCAAGAACACTTTAGCTTTTATAAGTTAAGTTTCTAAGCCTCTCCTTTTCTAAGAAAGGATTGGGCCACTCTTTAATATCCAATATCTTTTACTTTGCTCGTTTTTACTATCCTGTCGCTTATACCAAGAAAACCCTTAAAAAGTTATCTTTCAGTGCTTGCAGTTACCTCCTTACCAAAGTCACTTGCTACTACCTTCTGCTCCTCGTTGGGTTCGACACTCCTACTTATCAAAAACACTGCAATAGATTCCTCTACGTTGAGGGTCATCATTCGACATCGTCGTCCATAGAGGAGTTCAAAAGGAGCCATGTTCAGACTAGATTGGAAACTATTGTTATAAGAAAATTCGGCAAATGGAAGAGATTTCTCCCAATTCTTTCCGAATGAGATAACACAAGATCTGAGCATGTATTCAAGAATTTGGTTAACCCTTTCCACTTGACCACTAGACTAAGGATGGAAAGATGTACTAAAGGATAGATGAGTTCCCATAGCATTCTGAAAGCTTCCCCGGAATCTAGAGGTGAAAAGGCTACCACGATCAAAATTGATTTCCAAAGGAACACCATGGAGAGACACAATTCTAGAGAGATACAAGTCCGCCAACTGACTAGAAGTTATAGACTCGCGAACGGGAAGGAAGTGAGCAACTTTGGAAAGCCTATCAATGACAACGAAGATGGCATCATTTCCTTTCTGGGTTTTTGGAAAGCCGGTGATGAAGTCCATACCGACTTTGTCCCATTTCCACTCGGGAATAGGCAAAGGTTGAAGAGTACCAGCATGTCTTTAGTGTTCGGACTTAATGCGACGACAAACATCACATTCGGCAACATATCGAACAATTTCTCTCTTCATCCTAGTCCACCAAAATCTCTGGCGTAGATCTCGGTACATTTTTGTGCCACCAAAATGAATCGAGAGGGGTGTATCATGGGATTCTTTGAGGATGAGTTGCCTTAGATCCTTATTCTTAGGTACTACCAAACAATTTTCAAAGAATACCGTTCCTTTGCTATCTGTGGAGAAACATTTAGCAACTCCGCTAGCAATGTTCTCTTTGATCCGGCGAACACCTCGTGCACGCCTTTGGGCAACTATGATTTTATCCTCAATGGTTGGTTTCGCCACCCAGTTGAAAAGAGATCCACAAGGAACAATCTCGAGGTTGAGCTTTCGAAATTCCTCATGAATAAGTGGTTAATACTGTTGTAACATGAGGTTGTTACAATACGACTTACGACTTAGTGCATCAGCCATGACATTGGCTTTGCCTGGGGTGTAAGAAATTCCTAAGTCATAATCTTTTATCAACTCTATCCAGCGTCTTTTCCTGAGATTAAGATCTGGCTGGGTGAATATGTATTTGAGGCTTTGGTGGTCGGAATAGATCTCACAACGATTACCAAGGAGGTAATGTCGCCAAGTTGTCAGGGCATCAACTACGGCATCGTGTTCAAGATCATGGGTAGGATAGTTCTCTTCATGTGGATGCAACTGGGGTGAAGAATATGCTACCACATGTCTATCTTGCATAAGTATGCATCCTAACCCTTGCCGTGAAGCATCACAAAAGATCTCGAAATCCTTTTTGGTGTCTGGAGGCGCAAGTACGGGTGCAGAAGTCAATCTTCTTTTCAGCTATTGAAATATTTCCTCGCACTTGGGGGTCCATTCGAATTTCTTATCTTTCTTGAGGAGTTCAGTGTGACGCCCCCAAAATCAGACCGTGTACAGTAATCATACACACAGGGTACACGACTGAGATTAGGGTGCCACGGTGATAATATCACAGCACAACACTAAACACAAAAGGATAAACAAATATATTACAATAGAGGGGGTCACGCGGACCCGAATATATAAGTCATACAAGCCATAATATCTGAGTACAGACATAGTTAGTCAAGTTTTGCCTTAAGAAGGCTAGCACAAATCACATCAGAGATACAGAACGAAAAGGCGAGGCCTCCTTCCTGGGATCCACAGAACTACTCCTGGTCGACGGGGAACTCGACGTCGTAGTAGGCGCCTCCGGGGTACTCCTGCTCCTGAGCTCCAACGTCGGCTGCAACGGCCGATCAGGCAAAACAGTAAAGGAAATAAAGCAGGTGAGTATCTAGTATACCCGCGGGTCTTACGTCCGCTACTAAGCATTATGCATTGTTTCAACGGAAAGAAGAGGCTGTATATAGTGGACTGACAGACAGAAATCCAGAGCAAGGGTAAGAAGCTAGGCCTAACGAAGACTAGCATCTTCCGACGATGTCTTGCAGCATGAGGTAAGAACCAGCCAACAGTTCATATAAAGCAGTAAAGTAACAATGAAGCAGAAGTTGCTGCAACATTGAATAATAATAAGTTGTAATAACTAACAATGCCTCCGAGTTCACCTCCTCGACATCCCCGCGAGGAAGAGAACCCGGAACCATACAGTTTAATAATAGTTTCTAGTGGTAAGATCCAGCTTCAGCATAAAGCGTCCTGTTACCGTGGACACGGCTATTCGAATAGATTAATCTTCCCTGCAGGGGTGCACTTGTGTTACGCTACACGCACGGATCCCCAGGGTGAAGGGAACCTTGTTAGGGAACGCTCCACCGAGGCTATCCGACACTTCATAGCCCATCTTTCAAACTCAACAGAGAGGTCATCCGCCGGTCTAAATCCTAAGTACGCCGGGCCTTGGACCCCAACCCGAACGTACTCCTGCACGATGCGTGGCTGGCCGGTGAAGTTGAAGCAAATCCATATAAGACACACCGCTCGAGCAAATAAGACAACACCACTTCCCGGCACAGGCCGCGGTACTGCTGACGTCTGAAGAGTCCTCGGACGACACTAAGAAGCGGAGGAGCCCATAACTCGTAGTTCCCACGGGTAGGTAGTGCGTACATGGCATATAGCCAACTCAAGACATTCACTGAACCATTTAGCATTTTAATTAACCCGCGTGACAACAGTTATCGTTGCCTCTACTTAACTGACCCGCGGACAACGACAGCAGCCAGGACCACCAGTACATTGGTGCCTGCCCTGTCGTCCCACCAAGTCACTGCGGTTACCAACAAGGTGAACCGTCTCCTTACCTTGTCTCGCGTGTGCTCCTGGAGGAGCTCGACTTTCGTGGGTTGGTAACTCTCGCGGCCAACGAACAGGGGCCAAGCACACCGGTACACTGGTCGTACCCTCCCTGTCGTCCCGTCGCAATACCTCTCGCGGGCACCGCTGGGTCGCCCGACTTCTTACCTGAAGGACAACCGTTTACAGGACCCTATGGCAGCAAGACAAAGTCAGCCTCGAGTGGAGTACAAGGATTACTCCTTGATAGCTCACACTTGAGGTGACTAGGCATAACCCAGATAGGGGCCTTTGGCGGTGTCTGCTTTGTACCGTACCTGTGCAGTTATAATATTTGTACCCGCGTTCACTCCCCTGAGTGACCACGGCCCTCTATCTAATCCTAGCTAACAATGCGCAGGGCTCACTGCTGAAAAATGCATAATAATAATAGGCAGCATAGGATAAAGAATGGCACATCAAGGGGCGACAAAATTCAGGCTATGCAGTTGAATAGGATTGTAATCGTAGCAGCAGCAGTAACAATGCCTAGTGCAAGAAATGTACGGAAAGATAGGCGATATCTGGGGAAGAGAATGGCTCTGCTTGCCTGCAAGCTCGACGGTAGTAGTAGGGTCGTCGACGACGTAGTCGTACTCAGCAGCGGTGTAGTCGACGGCAGCAGCGGGGTCTACCGAAGATTAAGGGGGGGAGAAACAGTAAATACACAGCAAGCATATACAAACAGATGCATGACATGATAGATGAAATGTTAACGGTATTCCAACGCAGTGCAATGCCCGTTGTTCGGAGCGGGAATTCATCTGGGGATGAACTACCGGCTCCGGGTGATTACCGGACAGGGTGACCGGAGGGGGAAGGATCAAGCCGGAGGTGTCGTGGTTACCGGAACAAACATAAGGGGGTGTATCCGTGCTATTTGATCTATTCCGAACAACATTCGTCTTCGGAATAAATTCATCCGGGCACTCTATCAGTACCGGACAATTTATCGGACAGACGGTCCGGAGGGGGAATGTTCGATGTTCGTAGTGTTAGAGGGGTGTGGTAGACATATGGATAGCGTATCCGTATTCGTTATATTTTTCTGATCAATTTTCATGTATAAAGTTTTTGAATTCGAGTTACGGTTTAAAAGTTATTGAATTTCAAAGTTTAAATCAATTTAAATGATTTTCTGGATTTCTTTTATTATTTATTAAACATTATCCAGAACATTATCCATAACATTATCCAGAACAGTGCTGACATGTGGGACCCACATGTCAGCCCCTGTTAATTATAAAACATTTAATTAAATTAGAAAATGTCTCTGGGCCCACATGTCAGTGACTGGATCTTAATAAACCTATTTTAATAAACAAAATGACAGGTGGGGTCCAGGTGTCATTGACTCCAGTGTTAACTAAACATGTTTAATTAACTAAATGATCAGGGGACCCACATGTCAGTGACTAACAGTTATAATTCCAGTGTTAATTTTAACAGGGGGATTAATCAGGCCCTGGGCCCACACGTCAGTGGGGAGGGGGTGGGTTAGCCCCTGGCCAAACCGGGCGTGCTCGCCGGCAACGAGCCGTGGCAGAGGAGGTCCGGCGAGGTCGGCGTGGGTGCTGCAGAGGGCCAAACGGAGCGTCGAAGGCGGGTATCGGACCGGCGCGACGGCGCGCGTCGTGTGGGGGTAGATCACGGAGAGGCCCGTGGCCACGGCGGCGGACGCGCAGGCGGCGGCCGGTGCCGTGCTAGGCGGGGGGCGAGGCTACGGTGGATGGTACTTCGCGCGAGATGGGGCAAAAGGAGCGGCGGCTTACAATGAAGCGAGTAGGAGAGGTAGCAGGCGCGGGGGAAACCGGTGTGGAGCTCCACGACAGCAATGGCGCGGTGGCCGCGGCGGTGAAGAGGAGCTCGAATCGCGACGTGCGGTGCGTCCGTCGTTGATTGTTAGCGCGAGGTGGAGTGGTAGTCAGCTGCGGGCGTCCCAGACATGGTGACGCGGTGTATGGTGTCCAGTGGCCACGTCGGCGACGGTGGCGTGCCCACGGCCGCGCGGATCCGGTGGGGGGAGAAAGGGGAGACAGAGGCGAGGAGGAGGAGGAGGGGAAGAGGAGTGAGCAGAGAGAGGGGGGGTCGTCCTTATCTCCATGGGGGGCAGATGAGGAGGGGGAGCAGGTGGGGAGGGGGGGCCATGGCGCCCGTGGCCTCTCTGCCTGGCGCGTGCGGCATGGGAGGGGGAGGGGAGTTGGTGGGGAAGAGATGGGGGAGAGAGAAGGGAGGTGGGGGGGAGCTGGGCCCGGGGTGGGCCGTCGCCTTAGGCGAATTTTACTATTTTTCCAATTTCTTGGCCTTTTCTTTCTGTATTACCCTTTTGGTAATTGTTTTCCAAGCTTAGGAAATTTTGTAAAATGTGTTAGGTGCTCCAATATTAGTATAACATTATATAGCAGTGCCACAAAATTTTTTGCAGCAAAAGAAATTCATTAGGTATTTATTTTAAATATTTAATGCCCAAAGTAAGGGTTTTAACCTACTGTTTGAATTGTTTAGAATTTTCTGTAACTTCAAAAATTACCAAAGTTGGTCCAACATGATTATAATGATTTTAGGCAGTTTAAAAAAATGGTTCCATGATTTTTGGAACAACTTTATTTGAGCACTTTTGTTTTAAGTTTCATTTAAAGTAGTTTCAACTAGGGTTTGGTTTCTTGATGAGCAAGATGCATTTTGCTTTGGGGTTTTGATTACCAACCAGCATGGTTTGAAAAGAGTAGAAGCAAAGTTTGATTAGGGACAGGGGGTAACAGTGATTAACAAACAGTGATGGTCAACAGTGATGATGATTACTGTTACAGGAACTAAGGGTGTTACATTTAGTTAGAGGATTTGCAACTTTAGAAAAGTTCTCGACGAAGCGGCGGCAATAGCTTCCTAAGCCAAGAAAACTCCTAACTTGATTAACCGATTCAGGTGGAGTCCAGTCAAGGACGGCCTGAACTCTCTCGGGATTGACAGCAATGCCTTTCGCAGAAATCACGTGGCCTAAGTAGGTCACTTCTGGTAGGCAAAATTCGCACTTAGAGAACTTGGCATAAAGACGATGCTCTCGAACTTTCATCAATACCAGCCTAAGATGCTCGGCATGTTCTTCTTCGTTCTTCGAGTATATAAGGATGTCATCGAGGTAAACCACGACGAAGTTGTCCAAATACTCCATGAAGATCGAGTTCATCATGCGTGAAAAAGTAGCAGGGGCATTGGTTAAACCAAAGGACATGACGGTAAACTCGTAAAGACCATAACGAGTAGTGAAAGCCATTTTTGGAATGTCCTCGTTTCTGATTTTGATTTGATGATAGCCTAATCTCAAATCCATCTTGGAGAAGACACAGGATCCAGCAAGTTGATCATAAAGATCATTGATCCTGGGCAGTGGGTACTTGTTCTTTATCGTCGCTAGATTTAGCGGGCGATAGTCTACGCACATCCTTTTTGTTCCATCTTTCTTCGTTACGAACAGAACGGGGCAACCCCATGGCGATGAGCTAGGGCGGATGAAGCCTTTTGCCAACAAAGCTTCAAGTTGGATTTTAAGCTCAGCTAACTCACATGGGGCCATTTTGTATGGGCGTCTGGAAATTGGGGCGATGCCTGGGGCAAGATCCACAATGAATTCTACACATCTGTCAGGAGGCATTCCTGGCAGTTCTTCAGGAAAGACATCCGGGAAGTCACGAACCACCGGAATATCTTCAAGTTCAGGAAGGGAAAGCACATTCAAAGTATGCATATGGATTCTAGAACTGGGTGATGTGTAGTCAATTGTCTGGCCTGAAGGATGGGTAAGTTTAACCGACTTGGCTTTACAATCAAGGAAAGCATTCTGTCTTGACAACCAATCCATTCCTAGGATGACATCAATGTCTGAAGACTTGAGGGCTATAAGAGAAGCAAGGAATACTAAACCCTCAATTGAAATTTGATTGCCATGGCTTACTCTATTAGTTTGCCAATTTGAACCAGGAGTCTGAATGATCATTGGAGAAAACATTTCTTCAAAGGGAACTCATGATGAAGTGCATAACTCTCCGACATGA
Organism: Bromus sterilis; assembly: GCA_950022295.1. Taxonomy (NCBI): domain Eukaryota; kingdom Viridiplantae; phylum Streptophyta; class Magnoliopsida; order Poales; family Poaceae; genus Bromus; species Bromus sterilis. The sequence goes on from OX465596.1 coordinate 398,391,368, forward strand.
ATGAATGAGAGGCTCCTGGGTCAAAAAGAACGGAGGCGGGAACATGATTGACTGGGAGCGTACCAAGGACAACTTCAGAAGTATTAATAGCTTCCTCAACTGAGATTTGGTTCACACGACCACTGTAAGGCCCCCGATGCGGTGCTAACTCGAGTTAGTCGCTTTCGCGTCCCGCTCAAGTTAGTAGCGCATAAAGAGCCACCGACTCACGACACTCGCACTCGTGTCGCTGCCGGATTCTCGACAACAGGTATATGAACAAGAACTTAAACTAAGACATAAAATATATAGAGTCCAGGGCATACATCGCCACTGGAATTATTACATCATCTCAGAGGTCCATGGACCCAACAGAATATCATGCAACAAGTGGAAGACAAACCCGACCGAGTACGGTCAAAATCCAAATTGCCCTAGAGAGGGTTGCACATAAATAGTCCACCAACGGATCGTCGGAGCCCAACTATAGGATCTACTGAACGAGGTCGTCCTCATCGTCATCCTCCGGGGGCACCTCCACGAAGTATCGTCCAGTGCTCGGGTCAAGGTAGTAATCCACTGCAGCGGCCGATCAGGCAAAACAGTAAAAGCACAAAAGGAAAACAGGGGTGAGATTATATCATTACAGGATAACCAACTTCCTACGGTAAGACAAAGTAAAGGTAATGGTTGCAGCCGCACTAGCATGTATGGTGGATATCGTACTATTAGAGTAGAGGTAAGATCCAAGAATACACGTGACAGCGCGTCATAAGTCTGCTATCCACCTACTTACGTCAAACATAACACAACCTGGATCTTCTCTCGGTCCCCCCGGACGAAGAAAAGCAACCAAGGCACTCACACGGTAGGCAAGTTTTAATTATGATTCAAACTTGATGTTATTCTATGAACAAGGAGTAGGTCTCAAGTCGTCCATAACCGCGGACACGGCTTTTCAAAAAGATTTAACCCTGCAGGGGTGTACCAACTGCCCATCATAGGCTTCGCATGTACGCCCGGTTTCCACTTGGCTAGGTAAGCGCCTGAAACTCCGGTACGTCAGAGTCCCTCTAACTAACAACGCACAATTCCGGGTGGCCCCCGGTGAGTCGACACCCAACTCAAAAGCCGGCCGTGCTCTCGAATCGGCCTCTACCGTCCGTCGCAGGTTTGGATACCCGGTTAATCAGACATGGGACACCGGGTCCTCAGCCGGACAAAGTGGGCCAGCCAAGGAACAAGTCCTCCTGGCCCAAGGTGGTTTGTAAACAACTGGGGTACCACCAGCACACACACCTTGCAAATAGTAAATCAGCTCGGGCCACCACTAGAATAGTATGAAGCTAGGTACGTAAGACAAGGGGACCCCATAGAATCCCACACACGATTAGGCACGCTCGTCAAGAAACACAATACCCGGAACTCGGGACCTAGGTGACTCAAATGGAACAAAACACCTGGCGGGAACACCCTGGTCTCTCATCTTTCGTCAAGTATAAGTTAACATCATAATAATAATAAATATCAACCAACTTCTTTAAATAACATGATATCCCGAACCATAGCATAGGGTAAGCAGCAAGTTTTCCTACTCATACTAAGCAATGGCTGAGCAGCGGTAACATAGCAATACAAAGGTATGCTGGGACGTGGGGATCATGGCTGTTTGGGTTTTGAAGGTGGCATATTCAAAGTGGATAGTATCAAACAAACGTTCTAGGATACAACTAGGCAGGTAGGCAGAAAGGTATCAAGTAATGGTATAAATCTTCCCCTTGCCTGGGTAATCGGTCGTCGAAGCAGACGCAGCACGGTCCTCGGGCTCGGTGTCGGAAATCTCCACGTAAGTCTCCTCGGCAGTCTTAGGTGCTAACGTAAAGTACCGGCAAGGGAAAAGGCACACAAGTAAGCAATGGGTGCAATGCACAGGCAAAGATGGTATGATCAAGTTTAATCGACATGATGTGACCCTATCTAGTCAGATTTAAATGAAGGTGGTGACGACACGTCAACAACTTCATATGCAATTTATTTACGTAACATGGCTTTGGTCTTAGCCTTAATTTTTTGTGTAAGTAACATGTCAACATGGCATGATCATTAAAGCATATAACAGGAATTAAACATCATGAAAATAAAACATCGATTCCGGAGACGGAGTAGTGCCGGTGAAATTGACACAAGGAAGTTGCAACAAAATATTTGGAAATCCCTAGCCACATTGCATATGACAAGATGCATAGGGCTGGTCATCAAAGATGCAAGAATGAAGATGACCTGGGCAGGAACTTGGATCCTGAGTGCAAGGTTGCACTAGATGCATTTTGAAAAGGTTCAAATGGACAAACCACTATCACCATGCAAATCCTTTGGAGAAACTGCCCCAAAATCATATATGGCATGGCCATTTTTGGATTTGGGAAAAACTTGACACAAACAGAAGAAATGGAGGGCTTAATTGCAAAGTTGCCACACTCCAATTATTTAGAGGGGCAAAGTGCAAAAATGGACCTCACCATGATGATCAGTGGCTCAAGCTACCCCAAAAACATATATGGGATGCCACATTTGAGGTGAAAGATCTCCAAGGTTCAAAATCAGTTTGAATTTGAATTCAAACTCAAATTGAACTCAAACAGAAAAAGGAAAAGAAACCAAAAGAAAAGAAAAAGAGGGCGCAGCCACTTGGGCTGGCCTCGGGTGCACTGGGCCAGCTCCAAACCCACCAGTGGGCTCAGCCCACTTCCACTCGGGCTTCCCCACTGACATGAGGGGCCCGCTCGTCAGCCTCTACTTAAAATCCAAAAAAGGGGAGGCAAATGCCTCGCGTGGGATTCGAACCCACGCCCGCTGCTGCTCTCTACCACTGCTCTACTGCATGTTTTCTGAACCGAAACATGTACGAAGTTAGTAGAGGTATGAAACCCCTGTATTGAGCTTCAGAAAACCGGCGACGACGACGACTTGCGGCGAAGCAGCTCGCCTCGCCGTTTCAACGCCGGCAGCCCCGCAGTCACTGGGGATCGAAAGCTGGTACATCCAGCTACAGATTGCGGTCCCCCAATCCCACGGCGACGCACTGCTCCACTCGCCTCTCTCCTCTGAACATGGCGGCGGCAACTCCTTCAGACAACTGCTTCCTCGCGCACCTCTCTGAACCGGAGACAATTCCGACGAGCTTGCGCCGGCAGTCGTCCACATGCTACGCCTAGTCGAAGCAGGGCAGTACCACGGCAACGTGGGTGCCCGGATCTAGGACTGAAGCTCCCAAGGAGGGCCCTTTACTCACCGGGAAGGTCACGGCGGCGACATGTGAGCACTTCTTCAGACAATAGCGACTGCGAGACCGCACGGGCACAAGGGGACACCCTGGGTGCCACTAGCGTGTCTAGCGCATGGCTACAACCCACGCGAACAAGCCCAGAGCGCGCCATGGACACGGCGGTCACGGCTTCCCCGACACGGTGGCTCAACGCTGGGGATACTACGGTGCTACGGCGCGGGGCGAAACGAGACGAGCTACGGGCACGGGGTGGAGATGTAGCTCACCTAGGAGGCGCAGGAGGCGACCTCGAGCAACCGGAGGGGAAGGAGTCGATCGAAGCCGTCGTCGGGGAAGAAAGGGGTCCGCGGCGGCTTCCACGGCGAGGGGGGGAATCCGAGCAGCTACCGTCGACCTGCACACGGAATCGGGTCAGCAGCTGTCTCAGGGACGCGCTCGCAAACACGCGTCCAACAGGAAGGAAGAATGGCGACGAATTGCTCGTCCACCTCACCGGCGTCAGGCGGAACAGGGGAGGAACCCGACGTCCATGGGGGCGGCGGCGGTACGAATTGAGAGGGGGAACGGAGTGTCCTAGGGTTCCCGAAGCTAGCAAGGGCTCTGCCTTATAAAGGGACGCGTTGGAGCCACGTCGGCCGGCGTCGACGTCGATGCTCCGGCCCGGCTGTGAGAGGGACTCCGGCGGGGACCTCTCCAGCGTGGAAAGGTGAGGAGAGGGGAGCGTCCGATGGAGATCCAACGTCCACGATAGCATCCCGCGTACCGCTTCGCTGGACAGGCCCAGGTGGGCTCCGGATAAGGAACGCTTAGCTGGGTCGGCCTGCTGGATTGCCTCCAAGGAAAAAAGAAAAGGGGTTTTCCATTAAGAAAATTAACAGAAATCCCCAAGAGTTTTTGTGGCCAATCCACAAAATAGAAAAACATATAAAAATATGTTTTGAAATCCTTGGAATATTCTACATTTTCTAAAATTGGTTTGACCAATTTTTGAGCAACTAAAAATGTGGGGAATTTTTGAAAATTCAAATCACATTGAACTGTGGCCCAAATTTTTAGAGTTACAAAAAATGGAGCAAGGCTTTTAAAAAGCTTAGGAGGGGCAAGGAATTGGCTATGCCAAGTTTGGGGTCAAGGAGAGCATGCATGCAACATTGAAAAATCTCCAAACACCCTTCTTGAACCACTTTGTATGCAAATTCAAACAAACCAAATGGGCTCCAATCCCAATGCAAATTTAAATCACCACATGAAATTACAATCTTTAGCATCATGCCAAGTTACAAAGTCAACATACAAAGTACAATCTCATGGTGATTTCTTATTATTGCAAATGGGTTGTTACAACCACCAACAGTGGCTAAGGACTTTGCTTGCAAGGAGTTGGAGGTGGATTTCTGTGAAGACTTAGCTTTGGAAGACTTGGGTGGGGTGGCATCATGTCTTGGACGAGGATCAACTTTCACCGACAAAGAACATTTCCGTGCAATGTGGCCAGGCTTACCACACTTGTAGCAAATTCTGGTGTCAGGGGGTGGAGAAAGGATGGCAGGCTCACTACCATAGTGGTTGGGATTCGTGTTTGGTGGAGTAGGTTGAGGCACCATGTAGGATGGACTTGAAATAAGGTGTGAAGGAATGGCACTAGTTGGAATCCATATCCGGCGTTTCTGAGGGGCCGAACTAGAAGATGGAGCAAACTCACGAGCATGCTTGCGAGACTCTTTGAACACCTCATTGCCATACTCAGCTCTGAAGGATCTATTGACTAAATCCTCAAAGTTGACAAACTCATGAAGATTGAGATCATGACGAATAATAGGGCTAAGTCCCTTGCGGAACCGTGCTTGCTTCCTGGCATCAGTGGATATCTCCTCTTGGGCATAACGAGAAAGACGGTTGAACTCAGTCATATACTCGTGGATGGACCTATCTCCCTGAGTTAGATTGCAAAACTCTTCCTTCTTTCCTTCCATCATCTCATCCATAATGTGGTACCCTCGGAAGGCATCACGGAATTGGTGCCAAGTCACTACGTGACCATCAGGTTGCATTGCAACATAGTTCTGCCACCATTCAACAGCAGCACCTTCCAGGAAGTATACCACAAACATCACACGATCATTGGGAGCAACATGCGCCGTCTCAAGCTTACGCTCGATGGAACGGAGCCAATCATCAGCTTCAAGGGGCTCGGAGGAACATCGAAATACCGGTGGCTTGAGGAGGATGAAATCATGAATGCTGACAACCACATTGTGCTGACGAGCGGTATTCTGTTAGATGAGCTCCAGAAGGCGTGTTTGATCACGTCGATTCCGTTCATCTTCCATCATGATTTCATCCGCAGAAGGCGGTGGTGGAGGTTCATCATTACTTCTATTCCGATCGCGGTCTTGATTGCGACGAACAACACTACGAGTTCCACCTGACATCCTGTGTGATAAAAATCAATAATCAGAACAGTTTTTACGATGGAAACAAAGATAAGAGGACATGACTAGGAGGAAAAGATTGTAATGCAAAGGCAAAGATTCCTAGAAACACGGAATAAATCGGGCAGCATAACGACTACACCGGGATAGAAAATGAAACAACCTTGAGGAGATTGAACAGAACTTCCCCAAGGAACTCAAAAACACGAAGACTCTGGACGACCACAACAATCCTACGGCTACAAGGAAACACTCAACGAGATGTTCTAGTAAGACATAGATGAGCCTAGTACTATCTTCCCGTAGAAAAGATGAGGGTGACTCAGAACTCAGATCGATGAGGGTAAGGAGAAAAAGAAGCCTTACATTGTTCCCTTAATACCCAAGTAACTATATAACTATAGAATGCTAGACTCAACTTCGACCAAGGGTTGAATAATCCTACAGACAGTCCTGCTCTGATACCAAGCCTGTCGGGACCCGGAATATGTGTATGTAATTCCAGTCACAACTCAATCACATGGAGAGCCGAGAGCCGTACCCACTTGTCCAAGCAGACAAGGCCAAGCACATAACACTCTCAGAAAGCATCGTACGTGAGGGGCATCCCATCCAGGCCGGATGATCAACTGAGATGGGTCCTCATTGCCCGCTCACAAGTCTAAATGATTATGGGTGGTGAAATCCCATACTCATAGACAAGTCGCCTCAACCATGTCATCAATTGAATCATAACCCTTACATAAAAAGACTCTAGCCCGATCACTTATTCGGGGTCTAGGGCGGGCTCGATCATACAACAAAGTGTGCACGTGACAGAGTCATGAGCAATCGCATCGCGATGCCCCAAGATGCGCACATCTAAGGGCCACTTGGTGTATAAAAGACCGTCAGCCAGATCACAACTAAGGTCTTGAAAACCCATACTAAGACATGCATGTTATAATCATACACGCAGCACACATGCCTAGTATGAACAGCAGGTATCATCACATAACTCTACAAAGTACTTCTTTATTGACTTACACATAGAGTACACAAAGATCACATGTCTGTTATCAACATTACATCATACAATGGAAGAAAATTAGGTCTGAGTACAGACAAGATTAACAAAATGGCTTAGAGAAGCCTTGTTCAACATACATGCCCTTCCACGAGGGACCAGACTGCTGTCTAGGACTATACTAACTTAGTCAACGTCGAGCTTCAGGAAGGTGTCTCCATCGGGGTCTAGGTTTCCATCTAAAACATAGAATAAGCAAACGTGAGTACAAAGTTGTACTCAGCAAGACTTACATCAGAACTATACTACTCATGCTCAAGTATCATGGTAAAGGGAGGTGGGATTTCAACATGCAGAAGTGCCAGCTTTGACTTGGCTAGTCTTGTACAACGAGTGCCAGACTTGAGGTAAGAAGCGTACACGAGTCCACTACCAAGTCTCCAACCGATACACCACTATGGATACCTCCTCGACTTCCCCACGAGGAAGCACGCCATAGCACTCACACTTATCTTGCGAGTTTTAGAGTATCCATTCAAGTTGTCTAATAATCATGCACAGCTTTCCAAGTAGTCCTTAACCGCGGACGCGTCTATTCGAATAGTTTTGTTAACCCTGCAGGGGTGTACCGCTACACACACATGACCATCAGTTACCGCCAGGTCTCGGCACCATTCAAGGGGTGACGTCGAGGATGTTCACCACAACACTTCGCCCACACCTCCGTTCTAGTCGAAGGAGTCAACTGTCTGAGTTCCAAACCTAACTGGAGTTCCGGCCGAGCTTCCAGTCAGGACTCAAACCATGTAGGCACGACTGACAAGCCCACCTCGACGGATGGTTCTCCGCTTGACAAGCCATGTTCTACAAGCCCTACCATGAATGCCACATTTCATTTCCTTTATCTTTCTATGCATATGCCGAATGGAAAACCCGAACTAGGTGTGACTCCTAGACTTGGATCGGGGTGAGTTAATAGGTCGAGAGGGGTCAGTGAGCCCAATGTGTGGTTGTACTCTTTGTCTCGGAGTACCATACAAGAACTCGGGCTTAAGGCGGTGTTCAACGAGACAACCCACTGTGTACTCCTACACAACCTCTCATCGTTCACCTTGTATTAGGGTATATTTGTTGGGTCTCACAGCAGAAAACAATAATTTTTCTAACTAGCGTCGCCCTTAACCCAAGATTTATCTAGCTGTAATGTTGTAACGGAAAGACTTGCGGAAACATACCTCCGGGTGTAGTCCGTTACGCGGGAAACGTTCCCGCAAACGTGGTTGATGAAGCCGTAAACCTTTCACAGCCCCCTGGCTATGTTAGCACCCTGTTGGGTGGTAGTGCCGCACGTGCAACACCTCGTAGTACTCGCACACGTACGGACTCGATGACGACCTCCGTTCTCCGATCCAGCGAAGGTGGCGGAAGTAGACCTCCCGGAACCAGAGTTTCAGCAGCACGACGGCGTGCGTATGGTGGAGAAGCCTCAATCCCAGCATAGGTTCCAGACAAGGGGACCCCGGCTTGAGAGAGACGAGAGAGGGGAGAAGACCGGTGAAAACCGATCTCAATTCGGAGTAATATTTATTTTCTCACGAATTTCTGTGTATCAAATATGTGCACCCTGCCCATCTATATATAGGCAGACGGAAGGAGTCAACCCCCCTCCCTTAGCAATGTGGGACTAAACCCTTTGCCAAGGGGGGTAGCCGGCCAAGGAGGGGGGAGTGGGGCGCCACCCTCATGGGCCCTAAGGCCCATGGCGCCCCCTTTTTTTCTTTTTGTTTTCCCCTTTTTCCTTTTTTCCTTTCCACTAATGGGCTTCTTTCCCAAAGCTGGCCCATTGCACTTTTTAATTATAAATAAAATGTTATTAATTATTAATTAATTAATAATTATTAATTCACTTAATTAATAAATAATACATATTATTTCATCTCCCGATGATCCGGAACTCCTTCCAGCTCACTCCGAACAACCTCCGGACCAACACGGAACTTTTCTGGTACGTCTTTCTCTCTTCTCTGGTAACTCCGATAGTTCCGAATAGGTCTCCGATATTCATCGAGCCCTTAAGTGTGTTACCCTACGGTCCGAGAACACTCCAGTCATGACCGAGACAAAGGCTGCGGCCAATGATCAATAGCGGGACCTGGATGCCCATAATGACCCATGTGTATTCCGGAAGTAACCGATTGGACCGTTCACGTTGTATACCATTCCCTTTGTCATGCGATACTAGATTAGTCCAAGATTTGATCAACTGCATCCAATGCATTAGTTCTATCTTGTTACCGACAAATATTTATTCACTCGTTCCGTGATATTCATCCTTGTGACCTAGTCACACGCTGCGCAGCTTTATGGATGCAATCTCACCGAGTTGGCCATGAAGTATCTTTCCATTATATGGATTGACAAATCCCGCTCTTGAATCAACACTCCTCAACATATCCCATCGGATAGCCCAAGATACACCTTTATGGTCACCATGTTTCAGTGTGGCGGTTAATGCACTCAAAGCATCCTCAGAAGATAGCAATTATGCGTGATCTCACGGTCAAAGGAACAGGCTACTACGTTCTGTAATTACAACACTGAACTTTTACAATTTGATCATGTTGCAATGCTTGCATTGGGTAATGTTCATCACGTCATTCATTCAATGAGGTGACCTTACCGTCAATTGACTTGATTGTCCATGATCGTGAAACCACAATCATCAGTTGACGATAAACTAGTCATCATGAGAGGCTGGCTAGGAACTCTAGTTGTTTCTATACCACACCTGTATCATTGTTTCACTGATACAGTTCCAGCAAAGTATGAAACTGGTCATGAACTTATTTAGATATATTGGAATAATCACATATTATTTGCCTCTAGAGCATATATCCAACAGTCTCCCACTTGCACTAGATAGCAAATAATCTAGCTGCATATTTTCTCGATCATAATCATCTTATCATATAAGTGCTTATTGATCATGCTTGCTCATGGAAGAGGTTTCGTCAACGATCTGTACCCGTTCAGATTCGTATGTTCCTTTGCAACAGGTATTGGTCAACTTGCTTGATATACCCTTCATTATCTAATAATGCTTGAATTATAAGTTTGGCGGGAGAGTGAGACTTCTTATTTTACAGTATTCTCTAATGACAAAGTGGTTTTAGTCCCTAGGACTCCCATAGTCATGTATACTGAAAAATACACTCAGCCAGAAGTCTAAACTTCTTACGCTAAACTTTATTCAACCTTCTACTTCCTTAAGTAGATATTTATATTTTGTAGAGTTTTGGTTCGTGAAATTATAGCTCACAGTTCCTTTCTATTCCTTTTGGTGATATCTCTAATTCATATAGACCCATAATAAGGCTTGCAATCGTAATCCAGTATTACATTCAAGTCTATTATCTTTTCTATCATTTAGAGTATTGTCCTCGGTTTCTCTTCAGATACTGAATGCTTGGACTTTGCTCAGGTTCTGTGTTTTGCCAACCAAGCACATCGGAACCTGTTCTTCTTCTAAGAACTTTTGAGTCATTCTGTTATTGAATTCACAACTTCCGTTTTATGGTAGAATCATATGTCAAAGATCATATAGGATCACATGTCTTGAGACAAAGTGCATCCCTATTCTTCCATTAAAACATTATTTTGTGATATTAAGGTTTTACATCCTTTATATAATTCCTAGCCACAAGAACCTTTTCTTGTTTAGGATATCATTCCAATCCTTTTGATGTTCATTACACGTGTCCTAATCTATCCTTATAGATTTTAGTGTGTGACACATCTGTATTCCGTTCATATAATATTCTCGTAATCATTTCATCTTATTAGCCTTAATCTCCATGTATATCAACGTATGTATATGAGATTGTTTTCACATATATCATCGTATATATATATGAAATTGACATTGTGCTCCCACTCAAATATATCCGACATATATCTGCTAGTAAGCTTTTATTAAGTTTCTATTCTAATTATGTCAGACATAATAATATTGCTTCCAAAGCTCCCACTCAGAAAATGCTCTCTGCATTCCAAGTTTTCAGGAAGTCTCCAAAGCTCCCACGCAGTTTCATGAAATTGCAGTCCATCTCAATATTTTGATTACTTCAAAATCACTTGATCAAATCAAGGTTGAGAGTTTCTGCCTTGAGGTACTATGGTCCATCTTATCGAAACATTCTTTCGTTATGCCAATTGCTACTTCTCTTCAAATTCCACAATTTGAATGTGATGCAATTTCAAGCTATGGTCCCTTCATAGTGTTCGTGAATTAAATACCCATATTGATTTAGCATTACTACGCTTCCGTATTCAATCATTATTGAATTTATCCATAACATATTTTATGTGCCAAATCATGCCTTTATGTGTTGCATCATTCTTAATAACTTCCTGGTTATTCGAAATATGAAATAACTACTTTATTTCATAGGATGTAAGCCATCCCATATGCAACTCAATATGATTTCATTTCTCCTCGTTTCCTAGGTAACCATCAATCCTTCGTAATTTATGAGTAGTGTCCCTTTTGTTTCACTTAAGAAGATTCATGATTATTGTTCTGTACAGAACGTATTCATGACAATCTTCTTACTTTTAAACTAAGGCTTTAACTAATATACCATGATCATCATCAATAGCATATTTCCTCTTCTTATGGAGCCATTTCAGCGGAACGTTTTTTGTTGCATTACTCTGTTATCTGGAGGCAGGGTCAATCACCCTGGTCAAAGAATTCGCTTTTCTCCCATTGGTTTATTCCTTGAGAACCATCTTCTCATTCACCAATTTAAGCAATACAAGTTTTGCTATTTGGGAAGGTGTGTTTTACAATTGCTCACAACTCTAATACAAAGAAAGTTATATCATATAATGTAGGAGATATGCCCTAGAGGCAATAATAAATGTTATTATTTATCCCCATGTTCCTAATTATGTTTATATTCCATGCTATAACTGCTATGGTTCTCGAGTCTGCAATAACCACGAGGCTCGGAGGAAGACTCATATGCACGTGTGGAATAATAAACGGATAAAAAATATATATTCCTAGTCTCGCCTCTAAGACTAGCTCAAGTGTTGCATGATGGTTCTGTTTTCCTGATCATGGGCATGACTATGCCGGCAATTTTGAGGGCACAATGTTAGAAGAACATTTGTGTTGAATCGACCCGAATTGATGTTATGCTATGAGATACATTCGTCACAAGTTAATGGTTAATAACACAGAGAAAGTTGTGCGTTTGCATAATTCCTTAGACCATGAGGGTATCGAGTTCCTTCGTACTTGCTTCGTGAACTTTGGGGTTTTGTTAAACGTCATCTGTAAAAGGGTGGCTATTACGGCAGCTTGCGGGTTCACGGAAAAGTATGACAAGGAACTAGGTAGCTCGAGATTGGGATTTGCTCCTCCGTCGTTGGAGAGATATTCTTAGGGCCCTCTTGGTGTTACGGTATCCACCATCGTCTGGCCAGACACAGTGTGATTTGATCACAGGGATGCCGGAACGCGGGAACGAGAAAAGAGAACAATACCAGGAACGAGGTAACTGGCATAGTGGACAAGTTGTTGATTCACGGGGATGCCAATAAGTCTCACCTCGGGTATTTGTAATATATCGCGAAGCAACAGGAATAGCACACAGCAACTAAAGGTTCACTCGAATAATTCTTCGTATGGGTATAGGGATCAATATGGATGTCCTCGGTTCCGCTATTGATCATTGATCGGAAAGTGTTCCGGTCATGTCTATACTTCATCGAACCTACAGGGTCACACGCTTAAGGGTCATCTATCTGTTGAATACTAGACAGGGAGTCTGAGATAAAGTCACCGGAAAGGTTTCGGAGACGGCGGAAAAGTTCCGTGAGAGAAAACCGAAAAGTTGTTTCGGGGTAAACCACTAAGCCGAAAAGGTTTCGGAGAGCACCTGGTAATTTTGGAGAGTGCCAGAATTGTTCTGGTAACTTCTGGAATTTTTCTGGAGAAAAGATTAAAATATTTTTTTCGGAAATATTTCGGAGCTGCCGGAAATGTTCCGGAGCTGCCGGAAATGCTTAGGTTGCTTTTCGCAGATGAAAATCACTAATCCGGAATTGTTTCGGAATGCGCCCAAAATCATTTTAGTGGGTGTTGGAATTATTCTAAGACCCACAGAAATATTTTCGGAATTTTCGGACGCGAAAAAGTGGTGTCATGAATAGTAAAAAGTACTACTTGAGATATTTTTGGAAAGCCTTCTAGAAGGACTTGGGAGCCAAGAAAGCCCCCTTGGGTTTCCTATAAATAGAGGTGTGAGGGCAGCCCCATATCCTTGATCCAAGCTCTCCCTTGAGTTCTATACAAATGCCATGCATGATCTGGCTTTCTCTCTCCCTCCCAGCGAAATAGTTTCGTAGAGCCGAAAGGCTGTCTGGGTTCCGGCAGGAACTAGTTCTGGACGGCGAAGCCCTGCCGGATAGCTGACACCGTATGTGTGCAACCCCGTAGAGAGGTCGTAGTTTCGATCTTTTGCCCGAAGGGCTGTCCAAATTATCGTTCGAGTTTCAAGGGTCCTCCCGAAGGGCTGTCCGAGTTACCGATCGAGTTTCGAGGGGCCTCCCGAAGGGCTGTCCGTGACACCGTCCGAGGGACTGTCCGACCGCCTCCTGGAGCGCTGTTCGAGGAGCAGACGAGGGAGAACATCCTCGCGGTTGGGAGGTTGTAAATCCTAGCTGCGGGGATCTGCACCGACGATCTACATCGACTCTACTTCCGCTGCGCTACGAGTCGGTAACGATCAGATCAAAAACCTTGTATGCAGTCTCCATAGTGGTCCTGGGCTGTTCGTAGTGCGGAAATTTTTTGTTTTCTGCCGCGTTCCCCTACAGTGGCATCAGAGCCGTGCTATGCGTAGATGCATGTTGCGATCTAGAATACATAGAGATGTATGGGTATTGCATAATATAATTTTGGAGTAGATCAGATCTATTGCTGAAAATTATTTATGCGGGTGGCAGATGAAATCTGTTACCCGATGTTCTTGTTGCTTCCCTGGAATTTGTGTATTTCTGATCTCAATAACAGTATGGTGGAGTTCAAAGTTCTGGCAATCTGCGATCCTGATTGATCAAAGAAGTGCTAACAGTTCGTTGAATTCCACCATAGTTAGAGAAAGAAGAAATTCTGCAGACTAAAGGGCAATGCAGATATGATCTGCACGGGGATCACGCGTATGACGAAGTTCAGTATGGGGCTCGAGATTTTATTATCTCGTGTTTCATGCACCCCGCAAAGTTAATCTAGCGACTTGAATAATCATGCTTGATGATAAACGTTGGTAGCTGCGGTTTAAGTCAAAACCTTAGAAGCCACGTAAAATAAAATTTTGCATAAACCGATTAGAGGCGTCTAACTTGGTTTTGCAGGATGTGCATGTGATGTGGTATAGCAAAGCTCATATTAATTTGATTATGTATGAGATGACTATATAATGTAAATTTATTAACATGACCTGCGTGTCATGATTCGGCATGATGGCTGGAGCCATATGATTGTCACTTTAATGACCTGCGAGTCAACCTTATGTAATGCACTTATTTTATTAGCTATAGAGATAGCAATATTATTTGGTGCATCGACAAGGTGGTGGCAAACTTCGCGAAGGTGAACTCCGACGCAAATGCCTAAGACGAAGAAATACTTGACTTCTCCGTCAGAAGGGGCTATACCATATCATGCAATTATGAATTACCTGAGATGTTTATCCCTTAAGTTGCACCCTTCTTGATTGCGCGGTAGTCGCTTTTTATTAGGGTGATCTCTCACTTAAAATATCAAGTAGTTAGTGTTCTCCCAAATGTAGCACCGTCACAGCATCTATCCTTTCGGGGTGCGCCATGGATGCATGGGTACGAACGACTGGAGAAATGTAAGGCGGGTGAGGTCAGACCTCGCAGCAAGATCACTTGGTTGTCTTGACGTTCATGGCAGGATCGTCCTGAGCTCGGAACACATGCATCGAAAGATGAACAAGAGTCACATAGAGATGTGATCGGCAAGTTGGCCTACCAAATCAAAATCCTCGTCATGAGATGATGATTCTATGGCGTTGTATTGATATTTGGATCTTGAATCACTCATAATCAATTTTGAGAGATATTGATTTGAGTGGGAGCGCATTTTAGAATTAACTTGTTTAATTCTGAGTGCAATTAATTATGAACACTGTCTAAGTATAATTTGCTAATAGTTGTAGAATAATGGCTCGCGTTTCCACCTTCCCTATTAAAATTGAATAAGCTGTTAAATATCTGGTTAAAACTTTACGGTTGGTAACGTAATGCGAGGATTGTCCTCAAGAGTGCCGAGAAGGATTTTGTCCTATCGCATGCTTTCGGTGTCCTCCCGCTAATGCTATGGATGATGTGACTCTCGTCCTTCGATCCAAAAGCTAGAATTCCATTGTGGTCAAGTGCAATACGTTTGCTTCCATAAGACCCGAACTTCACAAGTTTGGGATAGTTATGTAATATTCATGGAACTGAAAATTGTTTCCAGATACAGACAAAGGCTAAAAGATATGAGATATCCAAAGCAATATTTGTTTGCAAAGTATTAGTAAAGTGTTTACTGGGCATTTGACTGATAAGAGAGGGATCCAGAAGAACGCCTGTCATATGATGAAGGTGAATAAAACAAACAACTTAAAGAGAAAGGAAATGTCCAAAGGGTGTTAGTATGACTCACACGCCTAGGAAGTCCGGGGCTAACGCCACTCTTAAAGTTGGGTGCTTCTTCTGAGAGTAGGAGAAATATATTGAAAGTTAAACTGTTAAAAGTATAAGGGCAAAAAGAAAGAAGACTGGAATGTCCAGCTCATGTATAAAAGTCATGAAAGTTATTGATGTATGGAAGGCTGGTCAAAAATAAATAGTTCTTGGGAATTGTGATTAAACAGTTAGTCCATAATTCTTGGGTATTATGATTAAAAGTTGATCACAGGAATACCCGCTCGATTGAATTCTGTTGCAACTCGATGCAAGAACCACTACGGCCTAAAAGACTTGCCAGTAATGAGGTTTAGATATGCGCTGGGAACATAGTAAAAGTTACTATACCTTCCATCGGTGTATCACCATCTGTATTTATTTTCATAATTCGTTTTAGAGATTTATACACTCTAGCCGATTGCATAAAGTATGTTGCAAGAAGGTTTTTCATAAAAGAACAATTGTTGTTCAGTATTATGAATAACATAAAGGGCCATGCTTCCATCGGGGATGGGATGTATGTTACGAATATTGATGGTAATAGGATACATCCATAACAATGACGCTAAATGTCGAAAGACTAAAAGAATACCACATATGTGTGGCACTGCATTTGGTCACATTGGAGAAACCCGCATGGAGAAATTCCACAATGATGGATTTTGAAGTCATTTGATTATGAATCATCTCACACTTGCAACTTTCGTCCTAAAAGTTAAGTGACTGAAATACCGTTCACAGGCCATGAGGAACGAACAACAAACTTATTGGTGATCATACATTTGATGTGTGTAGTCCGTTAAATGTTGTTAGTAGTGGATTTATCTATCTTCAGAAAAGACTCAAGTAGATATATGGATATTTACTTGATGAGACGTAAGTCTGGATCTTTTGAAATCATTCGAAAGGTTTTCAAAAATGAAGTGAAAGTTATTGTGACAAGAAAATTATGTTTCTACAATTCGATTGCAGAAAGGAATTTTTGAGTTACAAGTTTAGCCAATGTCTGATGAGTTGTGAAAAGAGCTTTCATAACTTGCACCTCCCGGAACACCACTGCAAGTGGAATGTCCTTGAAGATGTAATCAAACCATTTATGACATGGTAAGATCAAAGATGACATAAATCAATTTGCCATTATTCCTTTTAATGTAATGCTTTAGAGACTGCGGCTTTTACACTGAAAGGAGCGCCATCAGGTCTGTTGAAATGACGCCATGGTATGGTACGCCCAACCATGTTTTATCTTTTCTTAACATTTGGAATATGGGGATTGTGTAAACTGTTTACAAACCTATTCCAAATCAGACAAGTGCTACTTTGTAGGTTATCCCAAATTATTGGGAATTCCTCCACCACTATACCGAGGCAAAAGGTTTTGCCAGAAAGAACGGTATGCTTTTAAAGAGAATGGTTCTTGAAAAAAGGTGAGTGGGAGGACAGTGCAACTCGATGAGATAACAGTATCTTCGTCATCAGTTCAAAGGAAAGGAACCTTGGAAGTGATTCCAGAGTTTCCTACTGCAACTGATACGGAAGCCTCTACATGAGATGTATGGACTTCGGTCAAACTTGCAACTGAGCCACGTAGGCAAAACTCGTGCAAACCTCTCAGGTGCGCAAACGAGATATTGTTGTTAGACAACAGCATACCTACGATAATCAAGGAAGCGATGAAGGGCCCTGACTCCGGAATTGGCTAAATGCCAATACAAATCCGAGATAGTTTCCATATACGTAATTCAAGATTGTATCTTGATGGACCATTCGGAAGACATAGAGTCTAACGAATATTAATGGAACTATAAACTGATACGGATAAAAAAAAATTATCCATAAAGCTCGACTTGTTGCTTATAACAATTTCAAGGAATTAACTACGGCGAGATTGTCTCTCCGTAGTGATGCTTAAAGTCGGTTCGGGTTAAACTAGCAATTAATACGTATTTCATTCATGAGATATGAAACATGGATGCCAAAAGGATTTCCATGAGATGGAAATACTGCCTTGGAGATATAGTCCAAGGTATTTTGTCAGTCCAGAGGAAGCTAGTAAGTATGCAAACTTCAGAGTTCCTGCGATGGACAAAAGAGAGCATAATGGAGTTGGAATCTTCGTTTTTGATGAAATAGTCAAAAGAGTTTGATTTCATCAATGGATAACGAAGATGCTTGTGATTGCAAGAAAGTAAGTGGGAGCATAATAATATTTCTAAAAACCTTGTGTGTGCTTGACACATTGTTAATTGGAAATAATATAAATTTCTTGACATGAATTAGGACTTCATTGAAAATAGTTTTTTGATGAAGTGCTTGGGTTAAGTAGCCTTGATATTAGGCATAATTATCTAAGAGATAGAATTGCCTAATAGGGCTAAGCCAAAATACATACTGACAAGATGCCAAAACAATTTAGCATTAAAAACGACAAGGAGTGATTCTTGCCAAAGTCACATGGAAAGAGTTTTTGCAAGACTCAGTGTCCCAAAACACTGATGAGCAAATTACATGATGGAGATTCCACACACCTTCGTGTTGGGATTAATCATGTATTCCATGGTATGTAAAACAACCAGATATGTCCAATACTCCAAAGTTGTTGCGAGTATAGATACCAAAGTGATCAAAGAACTGATCGTGGGACAACAGTGAAAAATGTCATTGAGTACTAAAGTAGCACTGATGACATGTTTTCTCGCAAGAAGAGATTATGAAGTACTTGTTGTAAGTAATTACATCGATACGGTCTTCATCAATGCTCCATGCGATTTTCGATTTGAGTTAAAGTTTTTTTGTGTGTAATACACAATATGGTGGCACAGTAAGTTGGAATTGTTCATAACAGGTTACTGTGGCGAAATTCTATAACAAATGGCTATGTATGTTGCTGCTTTAGAAGCAACAAAGAAAATGTTGAATCATATAGTTCATTCATGAACTTAGTATGGTTCCAATATGGCTTTGGTCAATGGAACACTGTTGAAGATAGTTGCTCCATAGCTCAGTCTGAGGAATCAAGGTTCGACCAGTGATTCGCATATATACAAAGCCAAGTCCACACAAAATATGAATTTTGTGAAAGCGTGAAAACGCGAGGATATGCAAAGATACACACGGAGTTGAAATTGTCAGATCCGTTGGACATCAGGCTATACCACATGTGAAGCATATTTTACACCAGTATGTCGTAGGTGTAAAGTGCATTAGCATTGACTAGATTATTGACTCTAGTGCAAGTGGGAGTCTGTAGGAGATATGCCCTAGAGGCAATAATAAATGTTATTATTTATCCCCATGTTCCTAATTATGTTTATATTCCATGCTATAACTGCTATGGTTCTCGAGTCTGCAATAACCACGAGGCTCGGAGGAAGACTCATATGCACGTGTGGAATAATAAACGGATAAAAAATATATATTCCTAGTCTCGCCTCTAAGACTAGCTCAAGTGTTGCATGATGGTTCTGTTTTCCTGATCATGGGCATGACTATGCCGGCAATTTTGAGGGCACAATGTTAGAAGAACATTTGTGTTGAATCGACCCGAATTGATGTTATGCTATGAGATACATTCGTCACAAGTTAATGGTTAATAACACAGAGAAAGTTGTGCGTTTGCATAATTCCTTAGACCATGAGGGTATCGAGTTCCTTCGTACTTGCTTCGTGAACTTTGGGGTTTTGTTAAACGTCATCTGTAAAAGGGTGGCTATTACGGCAGCTTGCGGGTTCACGGAAAAGTATGACAAGGAACTAGGTAGCTCGAGATTGGGATTTGCTCCTCCGTCGTTGGAGAGATATTCTTAGGGCCCTCTTGGTGTTACGGTATCCACCATCGTCTGGCCAGACACAGTGTGATTTGATCACAGGGATGCCGGAACGCGGGAACGAGAAAAGAGAACAATACCAGGAACGAGGTAACTGGCATAGTGGACAAGTTGTTGATTCACGGGGATGCCAATAAGTCTCACCTCGGGTATTTGTAATATATCGCGAAGCAACAGGAATAGCACACAGCAACTAAAGGTTCACTCGAATAATTCTTCGTATGGGTATAGGGATCAATATGGATGTCCTCGGTTCCGCTATTGATCATTGATCGGAAAGTGTTCCGGTCATGTCTATACTTCATCGAACCTACAGGGTCACACGCTTAAGGGTCATCTATCTGTTGAATACTAGACAGGGAGTCTGAGATAAAGTCACCGGAAAGGTTTCGGAGACGGCGGAAAAGTTCCGTGAGAGAAAACCGAAAAGTTGTTTCGGGGTAAACCACTAAGCCGAAAAGGTTTCGGAGAGCACCTGGTAATTTTGGAGAGTGCCAGAATTGTTCTGGTAACTTCTGGAATTTTTCTGGAGAAAAGATTAAAATATTTTTTTCGGAAATATTTCGGAGCTGCCGGAAATGTTCCGGAGCTGCCGGAAATGCTTAGGTTGCTTTTCGCAGATGAAAATCACTAATCCGGAATTGTTTCGGAATGCGCCCAAAATCATTTTAGTGGGTGTTGGAATTATTCTAAGACCCACAGAAATATTTTCGGAATTTTCGGACGCGAAAAAGTGGTGTCATGAATAGTAAAAAGTACTACTTGAGATATTTTTGGAAAGCCTTCTAGAAGGACTTGGGAGCCAAGAAAGCCCCCTTGGGTTTCCTATAAATAGAGGTGTGAGGGCAGCCCCATATCCTTGATCCAAGCTCTCCCTTGAGTTCTATACAAATGCCATGCATGATCTGGCTTTCTCTCTCCCTCCCAGCGAAATAGTTTCGTAGAGCCGAAAGGCTGTCTGGGTTCCGGCAGGAACTAGTTCTGGACGGCGAAGCCCTGCCGGATAGCTGACACCGTATGTGTGCAACCCCGTAGAGAGGTCGTAGTTTCGATCTTTTGCCCGAAGGGCTGTCCAAATTATCGTTCGAGTTTCAAGGGTCCTCCCGAAGGGCTGTCCGAGTTACCGATCGAGTTTCGAGGGGCCTCCCGAAGGGCTGTCCGTGACACCGTCCGAGGGACTGTCCGACCGCCTCCTGGAGCGCTGTTCGAGGAGCAGACGAGGGAGAACATCCTCGCGGTTGGGAGGTTGTAAATCCTAGCTGCGGGGATCTGCACCGACGATCTACATCGACTCTACTTCCGCTGCGCTACGAGTCGGTAACGATCAGATCAAAAACCTTGTATGCAGTCTCCATAGTGGTCCTGGGCTGTTCGTAGTGCGGAAATTTTTTGTTTTCTGCCGCGTTCCCCTACATATAAAACTTCTAGAAACTTTCTAACACCATCATCATATGGAGTCATCAGCTTCATTAAATTCAGAATGGTTTCCTTATTTCATGAAGTGGGTGTTTTAACTTAATAAATTATAACAACTTTGTTCATTCAATAGCATTAGCGTAAGGGGAATGTATTTAGACCACACTACATTTTAGGATGACTACGAATGGTTTTAGGTGCTTGAGCACTTTAAACTTCCATCCTAATTTGTGGCATTATTTCCACAAGTCTCCCATTTATGTCAACTATAATACTCATCACTTTGATCACATCATGGTGATTTGTATTCTTATATCCAACTTCACTGTGATTCCGTAATCTCAGATTTATGATCTTAATTGAATGCCTTGTTCAATTAATCATGCGAAGCATCTTTAATGATTATTCATGCGCTTGGTTAATACATCACTTATGTACAATGTTTGGCGCAAGTTCTACTTTGCTAGAACTCCGTCATTAGTCATCTTGGTTGATAATAAATTCATGAGTTAATAGATCGAGTATCTAATGAGTTCATCATTTATGAATTCATCTCATGCATTTAGTATGGTTATGAATTTTGACCTTATTTTTATTCATAATAACTTAATCATTAAACATTGAATATCACTTGACAATTATGGTGTTTTATAAATGCTTCTATCATATTATAAACTCAATTGCAATCATAGTATATGCACACTTTATTCATCAAACTGGAACAACTGACTTGTCTCAAAACATGAATAACTTTGTCTTGCGAGATGCAAGACATATCACTAAGTGTTCATACTTAATCGATTACAAAAGATTTATCTAATACTCTAAGTATAATTCTATGATAGATGTCTTGGTGAAATCTTGGTGGCCATCAACTGTCTTGGTTGCCATCAATCCTGGATCACACCTCTTCCCATCCATGCAACGACAGGTCTTGTTTTCATAAAACAGAACAAGTATCAAATACTTATTAAACTGCAAATGTTGTATAAGGGAACAAACATTTATAACGAGTATATCTAATATATACCTTCTCCATCAACAATTTCTCCTTCAATGGGTGCAAACTTTGCATCAAGAAGATTAGTCATGAAATCTTGGAGATGCATGTTATCTCCTCTCCCGACATAGCCATGGACATAATCTTGATAACTCGGTGGAAGCGAATGTAGCACCGTGTTTATCGCAAACTCCTCTGTGGTAGATTCATTTGTTGTACCATAGTCAAAGTCTTCCACAAGTCTCAGATACATCCTATGCATCTTGTCTAGGTGGGCTCTCAGGCAGGTGTGCTCTTCCATTTTTGTAGAAAGAAACTGTTTTTCTATCTCAAATCTGGCCACTCTGAACTGAGGTATAAACAATGACTTTAGCGTGTCTATCATGTCATAAGCACTAGTTTCCCTAAACATATTGCTCAACTCATTTGACATGGAGTGTTCCATAACATTCTTCATCACAAAGTATTTCTGTCGACGAACATAGTAATCCATCATTTCTTGTTCATCTCCATTGTTATCCGAAGGATCTCCCACATGGCTTTCTATTATGAACAAGATGTTTACTCTCTTGAGTGAAGTCCTAAGGCGTAGATACCAATTAACGAAGTTTGACACATTTACTTTAAGTCTATCACCACCCATGAAAGAAAGCAATTCACGATGTTCATTTGGATTCATTTTCTACAAAATATTTGCAAGGAAAACAATTAAGACTAGTTCATAACAATGAGTTCATAATAATCATATAATAGATGAGCTCACACTAAAACAATCATCCCTAAGAAGTTTTAGTGATTACATGATCCAGATTCACTATCCGTCCTCGAATATCACAACGGCCGACAGATTAGTTTCAAAGGTAGACAACTAGTTTGTGCGATCACATCCTATATGTGACTCATGCTCGATATTTCGATCTCTAGTATTCCGAGGCCATATCTGCATATGCCAGGCTCTCCAAATTGACCTTAGTGTTATATGCTTCTTAGCAAGGCCATATCGACATATGCCAGGCTTGCCAGGCCCAACCTCATGCGAACTCTAATGCATGTATGACACCCGATCGTCACGGCCTGCCCATCATAAAGAGAACCTTCCAGGTGGTGCACACTTCGGTAGAATACTTATTTTTGGCATTTTATAAGGGATCATCTTATTTAATGCTACCGTCGTGTATCCTATCCTAGCAAGTTTTAAGATGTATAATCATGGTGGCACTAAGTCTACGGTGTCTCCATTTAAGTTTGTTTCATCATGATGAACGTTTACTACTTTCTAGTAATACATAGCAAAGCTATCACTACATCAAGATCAAGCAAACAATAATAGCCCCCTCTGCAATATAAAGTTAGACGCCTCTATATTTGTATATTGCATGTTTTACGTGGTTGCTAGGGCTTTTCATAGATCAACCGTTTCTACGAACATTGAACCACAACGCTGATTATAGATTGTCTCTATTACACCCCGTACGGGGCCCTCCGTTGCAAATACCATATCCGCTAAAGTAAGAGAGACAGACACGCCCCAGAGCCACTTTATACGGTACAAGCCGTATGTCAAGCGTGGAACCAGTCTCGCGTAAGCGTACGTGTAAGGTCGGTCGGGGGCCGCTTCATCAAACAATGCCACAGATATAACAAGTACACGTGAGAGGGTAACAATCGTAGAATCAACGCCCACATACCCGATGTGTTCTATCCGCACAGCAAAAAGAAGCATAGATCTAGCTCATGATACCACTGTTGGGTCTCGCAGCAGAAAACAATAATTTTTCTAACTAGCGTCGCCCTTAACCCAAGATCTATCTAGCTGTAATGCTGTAACGGAAAGACTTGCGGAAAAATACCTCGGGGTGTAGTCCGTTACACGGGAAACGTTAGCATAGGTTCCAGACAAGGGGACCCCGTCTTGAGAGAGACGAGAGAGGGGAGAAGACCGGTGAAAACCGATCTCAATTCGGAGTAATATTTATTTTCTCACGAATTTCTGTGTATCAAATATGTGCACCATGCCCATCTATATATAGGCAGACGGAAGGAGTCAACCCCCCTCCCTTAGCAATGTGGGACTAAACCCTTTTCCAAGGGGGGGATGGCCGGCCAAGGAGGGGGGAGTGGGGCGCCACCCTCATGGGCCCTAAGGCCCATGGCGCCCCCCCCCCCCTTTTTTCTTTTTCTTTTCCCCTTTTTCCTTTTTTCCTTTCCACTAATGGGCTTCTTTCCCAAAGCTGGCCCATTGCAATTTTTAATTATAAATAAAATGTCATTAATTATTAATTCACTTAACTAATAAATAATACATATTATTTCATCTCCCGATGATCCGGAACTCCTTCCAGCTCACTCCGAACAACCTCCGGACCAACACGAAACTTTTCCGGTACGTCTTTCTCTCTTCTCCGGTAACTCCGATAGTTCCGAATAGGTCTCCGATATTCATCGAGCCCTTAAGTGTGTTAACCTACGGTCCGAGAACACTCCAGTCATGACCGAGACAAAGGCTACGGCCAATGATCAATAGCGGGACCTGGATGCCCATAATGACCCCTTTGTATTCCGGAAGTAACCGATTGGACCGTTCACGTTGTATATCATTCCCTTTGTCATGCGATACTAGATTAGTCCAAGATTTGATCAACTGCATCCAATGCATTAGTTCTATCTTGTTACCGACAAATCTGTATTCACTCGTTCCGTGATATTCATCCTTGTGACCTAGTCACACGCTGCGCAGCTTTATGGATGCAATCTCACCGAGTTGGCCATGAAGTATATTTCCATTATATGGATTGACAAATCCTGCTCTTGAATCAACACTCCTCAACATATCTCATCGGATAGCCCAAGATACACCTTTATGGTCACCATGTTTCAGTGTGACGGTTAATGCACTCAAAGCATCCTCAGAAGATAGCAATTATGCGTGATCTCACGGTCAAAGGAACAGGCTACTACGTTCTGTAATTACAACACTGAACTTTTACGATTTGATCATGTTGCAATGATTGCATTGGGTAATGTTCATCACGTCATTCATTCAATAAGGTGACCTTACCGTCAATTGACTTGATTGACCATGATCGTGAAACCACAATCATCAGTTGACGATAAACTAGTCATCATGAGAGGCTGACTAGGAACTCTGGTTGTTTCTATACCACACCTATATCATTGTTTCACTGATACAGTTCCAGCATAGTATGAAACTGGTCATGAACTTATTTAGATATATTGGAATAATCACATATTATTTGCCTCTAGAGCATATATCCAACAATATTCACCAACACAGTTTCACTTTCATCAACACCATGTTCACTATCATCCCGACTCACATCAAAAGCATCCTCATTGTAAACTCTAAGCATGCAATAAGAAGTAACAGTTGCAGGGGCCACATGATATCAATCAACTCCTATGTCAGCTAGGATTCTGGTTTTCTTACTACTGTGACAAGATGATAGGTCATGCATCGGATAGGGGTTCAACTATGTGGTAGAATCGATAACAAGGTGATCTCCTAAACATGCATAAGAGAGACTGAGAGGGAATTGAGATTTTATAGACATGATCAATGGGTTTTGCTTGCCTTGCTGACGATACACGGTTCTTAACGGTGGTCTTCTTCTTCGGGGGTGATCACCGTCTCAGAGGCACTGTTACCGGCACAATCATCAACAAAGGGGGGGCAACATTAAAATAGAATGCACATACACATGATATAGTTGTCCATGATGTGATTGCTTCTGTTTTGTGGCAATTCAATTTAAATGAAGTGTATTGCATTTGGAATGCAAATTCAAACTCCATATGTTGCTCAAATTAGCCAAGTTGCAATTGCTTTTGTTTGATCATTGTAAACCATCTTGTCATGTGTAAGATATGCCTCGGATGTTCAAGTGAAGTGTGGTGTATTGCAAAGGTTCAAGTTGGAATAACATTTGAATTAAATTTGAATTAATTCCAATTAAACCAAATAGAAAAAGCTACTAGTCCCAATTTAAGATCAACTCAAACATGGTTGAAAGTTGATTATTTGGATAGAGAATTTTCTGCTGATCATTTTTCATATATTATTTGTCCCATTTGGAGTTAATGTGAATTTTCTATGATTTTTCAAAGTTTATAGTATTTTCTGGATTTTCTAAATTACTTTTAATTCAATTAAGCTTTATTGCGTCAGCATGACCTCATGCTGACGTGGAGGCCCTCTGACTGGTGGGGTCCCCTTGTCAGTGTCACAGGGGGTTAATTCTGATTTGATTAAATAAACAAAGCTTAATTAAGGGGCCAGGGCCCACGTGTCATAGGCTGTTAGGGGAAATACTGGGGTGATTAGGGGCCCTAATGGCCGGCGGCTTGACACCGGTGGCTCGGCCACGGCGGCGCCTCGCCGGACTTGGGTTTCCGGCCACGGAAGAGAAGGAGGAGAGCACCAGGGGTGCCTCTCGCTCTCCCGCGTGCAGCAGTGCTATCAGGGGGTCTCCAGGGGGCACTGGGGCGTCGCCGGCGACGACTTGCGCGGCGGCTGGCCACTGGCCTCGATGAACACGGCGATTACGGCGCGAGAGGAGGCACGGGAAGGTGCGGGAGCACCGTGAGCGCACTGTGAGCGTGAAGAAGAACACGGCGGGGTCGGGGAGGTCCTGGCGGCGGAGGAATCGCTCGTCGGAGCTCTCTGCGGTCGGCGGTGACTCGATGAAGGGGGCGGCTCCTCTGCTGGCGCTCGGCTCCAATTGATGCCGCGGATCGAAGGGGTCGTCGTCGGCGGAGCGAAAGGACACGGCGGCGCACGCTATCTCGGCCGGTGGCCGCGTCGGTTCTCGTCGGCGTGCTCCAGATCGCTTCGGGTCTTGCTCGAAAATGGCGAGGACGGAGAGGGAGAGCTACCAGGAGAAGGGGGAGGTGGCGCGGGGTGTTCTGGGCGATGTCGTGGCGCCAGGAGGGCGGGCAGGGGAGGCCTAGAAGGCCTCGGTGGCGTGCACGGCGGTGAGCTCGCCACCGAGCTGCTTGCCGCCGTGGAGGAAGACGACAAGGGCGCCGGGTGGGCTTGGGCTGGCTTCGGTTAGTTGGGCCCGAGCCGGGTAAGCTGGGCCTTTTCCTTTTATTTCTGTTCTCTCTCTATTTTTCTTTTTCTGGCTTGTGTTTTGCTCTGGAAAAAAATAGCAAAGCATTTTGTTAAATGCCCAAAACTTTTATATGGCCTTAAGTGACATACTACTAGCCATTCACAAAGTTTGGGTATTTTTGAAATTCAAATAATCTGAATTTCAACTCAAATAGGGGTATTATTTATTTTCCAAGCCCTGTTTTGAATTTTTGAGAAATCTTGGTGCATGCAGTGGGACCCACTTCACTTTATATGTGATCATGCTTATTTATAAGACTTTTCAAAAATAACAGAGGATTTTTTGGAAACATTTTTTATCTGGCCATTTGAATTAAATTCTTTTGGGGCTCTTTGCTTCCTCAATTTTGAATTTCTTTTGAAATTTTTACATAAAGCAAAGGGGCACTCAAACCCTAGCACTTACCCAAGTTGGGGTTCTGAAATGTGGACACTACGACCGGCGATGAAAGCGCTTTGATTGGTGGACACAATATCTCCAAGACGTGGTGCGCTTCACAATCGGCCAAGAAGCACGAAGTAATTTTGCACCAAATCCATTGGGTTAGGGGGCCTTGCCGGAGGGTGGCCTTTTGATCACCTCCCAAATCTCCATTTTGGTGAAAGGTTTCTTGAGCTTGGAAAGATCAAACGAACGAGGATCGATAGCATCAAGATTAATGGAAAAGCCTCTTGTCTCGCGGGATCCAAGGACAGCCAAAAAATGCCCGAACATTGCCTTGGCCAGGTCAGTCTCGCTGGACACACAGGAATCTCCTACCTAAAGATCAAGGACGTGTTTTTTCTAACACCGATGGGCTTTGTGGATTTCGAATAATCCCTCCTTAAGCGAGCAGAGACGGGCACTCTATCGAGATAAGGAATGCTCAAGGGAGGCCAGGACAAGGTAGGTACGCTTGAGCTCATGACGGCGCCATGTTTCAATTGGCGAGAGTGGTTGCGTGTCTTGTGCCGCACCAAAGCGGCCGATGAGCTCGCAGTTGACAAATAGACGGGTCGATATGCCCGCAAGCGAGCGCACGATGTAACCTTGCAACGGTCCTGCCGGCCTTGAGACATCTTGGCAGGATGCGGGCAAGGACCGTTGAGGAGGCATGCACATTGCAAGGTTGTGCTAGATGAGATAGTTAATGATTTTTTTTCTTTACAATAATAGTTTGATTTTTTTCAATGTAAAATACCGTTATAATTATTGTTACGGGATCAACTTTCTAACCATGGTGGTAAATCAATCTCTAATGAAAAATAACCTTTCATATATAGTTCATTAATCAAAACTAATATGGAATTATCAAAATATGTTTACATCCATATCAACGCATGAATAATTAGTTAGTTAGACCCCCTCCCGCAAAAAAAATATCTAGTTGGTTAAAAAAAATACCCTTAAAAAAATCATTTTAAGGAAAAATTACCTAGTTAGATAAAGACCACTGTTACTTGAAACAGTACTATACGCCTGAGTCCAGGCTACACGGTAAGCCCTCTAAAATGTTACCTAAAAAAAGCCCTCTAAAATGTTTGGCCTATCTGATATTTATCCGTAAACTACAAAATCTACATCGACTCTAGGCTGTCGACTGGTGTTAGGAAAACGAAGCCTAAAGATTGCTATTCTCCAGTGTGTCCGGGCTGTCCTAGCTCATGATATCTGATTAAAACCTCGTGTATGCACAAAAAGGCGAGCGCTACGCGTCCGCCGGACGTACCTGCGAAAACTTCGGCCGCCCGCATAACCATACGATAAAGCAAACAAGCAAACGAAGCCGTTCGATTGCGCGTAGCCGAGTCAACGGACTTTGCAACAGAGTTTTTGTTGCGATCGTACCATTGCAGCATAGTCTCTGTTGCAAAGGACCTCACGTATTTTTTTAATTTTTTTCTTTTCCGCGCATGAGCCAACCACCGGTGCAAGCCTTGCAACAGAGGCGTTGTTGCAATCGGACCTTTACAACATGGTCTCTGTTGCAAAAGGCTTCGCGTATTTTTTTTCATTTTTTTTTCATCATCGCAGCAAACTTTGCAACAGAACAACTGTTGCAAACTGACCTTTGCAACAATAGACCTGTTGCAAAAGGACAGCTAGCATCGTGGGTTGATTCGCGTGTCGTTGGATCTGACCACATCGGACGGTCGCAGAGCCGACGGACGCGCGCAAAAAGTCTGCCGGTTGAAGGCAATCTTTTCCCATGCAAAAATGCCACTATGATGCGTGGCATACATCTTCAATCCAATCAACGACGTACCTATCTCGTATTAAAGGAGCTGGTCATGATCTCATGTCGACTCTCCTCTTTCTCTACGCCGACATCCTTTTGCATCTATGCCACACCAACCTGATAGCATCACCGCATGTAACCTCGCGACTATGCCGACAATCTGTGGTTCGAGCCTGAATAGTTTGTTATTATCACGCAACCACTCAAGCCATCTTACAAAATAGATTTTCACCGTGATATTTAATTTGGCTTTAGAGAGCACATGCTTCTGCGTGTTAAAAATGGATTTTACAGATGTTTTTTAATGATGTGTTCCTTGTCACATTTAAAGTGTACATGCGATTTTCGGGTGAAAAGCTTGAACATTTTGACCTGTGTAAAAAAGATAAATTAAACATCAAATGTTGCCTCCAAATGTCACACTTTATTTTATTTTATTTCACCCATAAAGCACTACTATCCCATATGGCATCAAAATTATCAAGCACACTTACCACACTAATATGAACATCTATAAGAAAACAGGATTTAAAAAAATACTATTTATTTTAATTTTACCGTTCATTAGGAAGCATATGCTTTCAGAGCCAAATTTCCATCCCACTTTATAGATAAAGAAAAAAAAAACCAAATAAAGTAGATGATAAGGTAGTCCTCAAACAATGCCAACCCTAAGCTATTTAAAGGAAAAATAGAACAAACTAAGTAGAACACCACGCTACGCCATAAACACCTAAACTCTACGACAACGCTCTCAAGAGGGAGAACGGCGAAGGCAACATTGCTGGTGAGTCCACTCGGGCAGATGTTTTCACACGAAACCCAGCCACGGAGTGGAGTACCACGACAATGTCTTCAAAAAGAAAGTTGTGTCCGCGAGCATCACCCACCACGAGGCCACTAGGACAAGTGTAACGGGATCAGAACTCCAGATCCAAATCGGGGCAACACCACCGCCAGGGATAGAGCGCGCCTGAGCAATCCACAGCTCCACCTTTTGCCGTCCACATGACAAAAAGTGGAGACACCACTATCGCCATGGTGCCCAAGCCAACCATGCGGACCACCATCCCGACATCCATGTCAGCGACACCGCCAATCGCCCATCTCATGATGTTCCTACCATGGTAGGAGGAGTAAAAATCGACACCTTTCACTCCTAACCGTGAATCAGTCACAGAGTCTGGGTCGGCGCCTTCACAATAGGAGGCACCCATGCCTGCATCTCCAGCCAATCGCAGTGGACCAGGGAGACACAATCCCGTGACTACCGATGACCATCGCTGAGCACACTCGCACGTATACGACGCCATCAGCTCGACAAAATAGCAGAGTCCCGACCACTACCAGCATACCCGCAAGGACAGGAACCTCAAAGCCCGCATGCAACGACCCGGATCGAGCACACCAACGCCTACCTGGAGAAGGAGCTCTGACTCGCCACGGCTCCCCATCTGATCCGCTCGAGCACAAGCCGCATGTCATGGCTATATCCGTCATGTGAACCCGAGCCCCATCTGTCCTGGTTTGTGGGCAAACCGGGACTAAAGGTTTTGAGCATTAGTTACGACCCTTTAGTCCCGGTTTCGGAACCGGGACAAATGGGCCTCTGGAACCGGGACAAATGGGCCTTTTTCTACCAGTGAGGAGAAGGGAGAAACCACCACCACTAGCACCGCAGCACCGCCGCACGCAAACCCTCGTTGCCAAAGCAACCGCAAGCGCGACGATGATGATGCCACAACCGAGAGCCCACTTATAGAGAGCCAAAGGGCCACCATCCCACCACCCACACCCTGCACTGCGAGCTGAGGTCAGCTCCAAATCCGGTCGGATCTGGCTAGTACCAACGCGCATGTCGCTTTCGCCGCTGACCACTTCTCAGTCGGGCCTCAACGGGACACCTCCACCCCTCGCACCGCACGCCGACCCAACGGAGCCAGAGCAAGGGTGGACCAGCTAGATCTGACCATCGTAATAGCCGCTTTCCATCGCCTCACGCAGCGCCATCGACCCACCACGGCTCCCATGCAACACCATCATGCCCAGCGACCATTGTGTCACTGTCGTGCGCCATCTCTGAGAGCACGACATGTCGCTTCCGCGGCTCGGATTCGGAGTCGCGCTCCTATATGCGAGGGCGTCTTGCACCACCCCACCGCGACACGAGGAGGTAGAGGACCTCTGCCACCTCCATCGGTCGCGTGGGCTTAGCCCAACGACTTCTTTCAAAGGCGAAGGTGGGGAGGAACCGAGGAAGAGATGATAAAACAGGCTCGGCAACTAGGTTACAATCCCCGCTCGAGTTACCCACGGGGGACGACGCAGTCCCCTCTTTTATCCACTAGCGAACTCTACATTCCCCCCTCTAAACTTCTCCGGCGATTGAAGCCATTTGGTGTCTGGGAGCTCAGTCCAAGATTCACCTCCACACACAAAAAACCTTCCAGATTCTCGCGCGGAAACAGAGAAGAGACCTCGGTTTAGACCTCTTAGGCAAAATATGCAAAAAGTTAGTCGGGGCACATGCCAATTATACACGCAAAAATTAGTTCATATACACGACAAAAAATTAAGTTTTAACCATAAAAAATTAAGTTTATGTAGCATGATAAATTTATTTTTGGACCATGGTAAATTAAGTTTATGACTTTATGTAGAATGGCAAATTTAGTTCATGTAGTGTGACGAATTTGCTTATTAAACATGACAATTTTAGTTTATGTAGCACGCAAATTTAAATATTTGGACCATGGCAAATTTAGTTTATGTAGCATGGAAAATTTTAAATATTTAGCATGACAATTTAAGTATTTAAGCCATGGCAAATCATATTTTTTATCTTGAAAAAATTATTTATTTTATCATGGCAAATTTCACACAAAAAAGATTTCCTCACGAACAAAATTTCATGGCAATTTTGCCATGGAAAAATTCAAAAAAAAATAGTTTTTCTCAATGAAAATTTTGATGAAATATTTGACATTGTTTTTTCTCAGTCACATAGCAATTGTACTATTGTGGCAATTTTGCCATTTTTTAACCTCTGCTCACATATCAAAAAATTTACATAATATTTTTTCGTGGTATAACTTTTTTACATGGGAACATTATTCTTATGATAAATTTAATTATTTTTATATTTAAGTTTTTATTATTCATATTAAATGTGGCTTTTTCACCTAACTAACAGTGGTCGCGCTACAGAAGCCATCAAACCGAACCAATATTTCTCTCGTGCCTCTTGCCAAAGCGAACATTTCGTTCATAGTGACCCGTCGCTCTAGATTTGGGATCCTATAGTGAATAATATCACAAGTTAATATTATGCATATGATGCTAGTTTATGATAATATTTTCATAATGCATAATATTTAAGTTTTTTGCATATATCAAAAATCAAGGTATGAATTGCATGATACTTAAATTGATTTCAGGTATCATATGTGATCTTATACATTAATACCTTTTAGTCTCATACTAATATTTTATTGATATATATTTTTCCCATCATTTATTGTCATGACATGACCATTATATGCCTAATTGGCATTTCATAATACTATACCTATAATACCTTATTGCGGGATGTCTTAGTAAACGGCGGTTTTATCAATTTAACAAAATTCTTGCTTTTTTCCTAACACTAAGTGATTTTCAATAGCTTGGCTAGCCCACATGCTTTTGAGAAGGAGATCCTATATTCGAATAATCTCATATGTGATTTAGTTTACATTTTTCAATCTCTTTCTTGTATTGACAAGTGGAATCCACCCCCTGTATGTTTTGGGTTCGAACCCTCCTGGTCGTTATAGAGGGGGTTTAGCAATTTTTCATAAACTGCAAGTTTCTATCACACAAAAAGAACCAAAATATATTAGCAAAAGTACACGAAGCTAAATGCAGCGTCAACTCATCCAATAAATGCCATGTGGCAGCTTACTGCCGCATTGTAATTGGCAGGTGACCCATTTCATCACTTCACCCCAAGTTTGTTGATCCGATATCTATATTTGCAAGTTTGTGATCAAACAATTGCATAAGAACTAAGGGCGTGTTTGGTTTCTTGTGTGGCATGTGGCTCGCATCCATCATGCAGAATTAGGGTCGTTTGGTAAGCTGCATGGGCCCTTCGGCCTGGCCCGGTGGATGCAAAAAGGGGCTCTCAGCCAGGACGAGAGGAACGCAGGACTTCTTCGTATCTCGCGTGCAGGCAGGTTGGTTCGTTTCTTTCCCTTCCTCTTCCTCCTGTCTCGCGACACTGCGCCGCCGCCAAGCCATCTCCTCCTCCCGAGCGCGAGTCCTCCTCCTCCCTCCTCGGCTCCGGCCATCTCCTCCTCCCCTCCTTATCCCTCCTCGGCTCCGGCCATCTCCTCCTCCTCCCCTCCTCCTCCCTCCTCGGCACCGGCCATCTCCTCCTCCCCTCCTCTTCCCTCTTCGGCTCCGGCCATCTCCTCCTCCCTTCCTTGGCTCCGGCGAAGAGCCGCACCTGAGCGTGAGGCCTCCTCCCCTCATCCCCTTCTGCTGCTGCCTCTTCCACACCAATTTGAGCAAGATTCAAAAGAACCTGCACCTCGTACATCCATATCATACATGTTTACCAAACACCCATCTCGTTTAAACTTTGCATCGGCTCAACCAGGCCAGACTCACCCAGGTTCCCCCATACGATGCAGCCAAAAGCCACCCAAGCAATCAAACACGCCCTAAGGTCCCGTTCGGATGTCCTCGGAGCAAAGCGGGCCGGTGGCTGTTCAATTTTTCTGAGCGGTAAGAATTGAGCTCTAAATTTTTTGGGAGCAGAGCGGAGAAGAGGGATTCCGAACGCACGCGCTCTAAGTTTATTAGATTGCAAAGCATATTGCCTCCCTTAGATAGAACCGTTGGAACTTCTAGTGTAGCATATGGACCAGGTAACGGGACCAACAACTATCTAAGTACCAATTCGCTTTCCTCATCTTTTCTAGTCGACACGGGCTAATGAGTAAAGACTTTTAGAATCCACAACAAATCAATGCGCACTATTTCTTTCTCCATCTTCTTGCTTTGGAACCCAACCAATTGGTTCCCTTTTTCCTCGTGGCACGTTTTTATTCCTCCAACAACCGGGTTCAAAGGACCAAGCGCGTTTGGACAACTGTGTGGACACCGGAGACTCATACAGTATGTGTTGTTGTCTCCTGCCAGTGTTAATATGTCGCAGATCTAGAATGAGCATGGTCATATGCTTGTTGTCATATGTTTGTTGGTCCATCCCTCCGTTTGACTGTTGATTTATTTATCTAATTATTATATATTATTCTTACCAGATGAACATGGAAAATGGGGTATCCTTTGGCCTTTGTCACAACTCAGAAGGCATATTTAGGATTTGGATCTAAACTGCACACTTCATGCGAGATTAAATAATCCTGGGGTGTGGTTCATGCAATGTCTCTTGTAATATAACCAGCTCAAGCAGTGGTAAATTGGGGGATTTGATGATTTGCCACACCTTACATTAACATTTGATAATTTGCCACGGATTGTCTCAATGACGGGTGGACCCTGGCCTCACTTGTCATTCTTAGAGGGGTGGCAAATCATCAAATGGCAAAGTAAGGTGAGGCAAAATATCAAATTTTCCTGGTAAATTGGTACAGTAACTGCCACTGCTAGTCCTATACTCCTTCCATTCCTTGCAAGAAAAACTTCTGGTCCTATTCTCCTATTCGTTGCAAGAAATAAATATAAATTGCTGCTCTATTCCTTGCAAGAAAAACTACTGGTCCAATTCAAACGAGGAATCTACTGATTTGTCATTTTCTACGCCTGCTGATTTGACATATTCAACCCATCTTTGTTTGTACTACTGGCCGATCCAAGTTCAATTCCAAGCATTCTGCTTTCTGGCAGAGTTCTAAGATAAAATTGGTAAACCTGAATCGAGTTCGGCCGAAGAACACCCATGGATCATATTCTACTGAACTGTGCTATTGAGGAAATGACCAAGACAAAAGTAGGCGGCATAGACACAGACCAAAATTTCCCACTAATTGATATCAGAAATTAGCACACATCAAAAATTTCCACCATAATTTATCAAATCCGTGCAGGCAATGGCGACGAGCTGCAGCTTGTAAGAATTCCATGGGAGAGGAGGCGATCATAGTTTTACCAATGGCGTAACGCTACATTCCTGCTGGGCCTTGGCGATCTCTCAGAAGTCGAAGTCTTTGAGCAGCTTCCGGACCTGCTCGAGCGTGACGAAGAGCACCACGGTGAAGGGTCCCTGCCGCGTCACCGTCGGGATGAAGCCCTTGTACAGCGCCAGCGCGCCCTCCTTCCGCACCGTCTTGATGGCGCAGTCGAGCGCGCCGGCGTACGGCGGCGGGGCGCCGGGCTGCACCTTCATGTTCATGACCCTCGTCTTGACCACGTCCACGGGGCTGGACGCCGCCGCGGCCACCAGGCCGGCCGTGAAGCTCGCCGCCACGTGCGTGGCCAGGCCGTCGCCGCCGGGGCCGCGCCGGGAGAGGATTGCCTCCTTGGCCTGGTCGTAGGTGGCCAGCTGCGACGCCGTGACGATCATGGCGCGGTTGACCGTGAGCGACGACCCGCGCCAGAGCCTGCGCACGCCCTCGTCGCGCGCGATCCGGGCGATGGCGTGCGCGACGCTGCGGTAGTTGCGCCGCTCGGCGGCCGGGAGCCGGCCGTCCGCCTGCATCCGCACCATGGCCACGTCGGCCGGGTTGCCCACGGTGGCGCCGACGCCGCCGGCGACGAGCCCGGCCGCGATCTTGCGGTGCAGCGGCAGCGCGGCGCCGCCGGACTCCCGCTCCCACCGCCTCTTGATGGTGTCGTAGAGGCCCATGGAGGTGGAGGAGTAGACGGCCTGGCGCAGCACGGTGGCCGACACCCCGGAGAGCAGCCCGGCGGGGCCCTCGGCGCGCAAGATCTGGGCGCCGATGGCGATGGGCCCGGGCCTGCGGGGCGGCTGCAGGAGGTGGTCGTGGTGGTGGTGGACGCCGGGGGGGAAGACGAGCGCAAAGCGCATGGGCGGGGGAGGGGCGGCCGCCGCCGCCTCGCCGTGGAGCTGCATGCGGACCTTGATGAGGTCGAGCGGGTGCGTCGAGCAGCCGGCGACGACGGAGGCGGCGCCGCCCTCGACGAAGCCCTTCAGCCCCATGTCTCCGTGTCTGGTGCGTCGTCGGTGCGGAGGGTCATGTGGCTAGGAACCCGGAAGCCCCAGCGCTCGTGGGGAGGCGGAGGCGGGGGGCGGAGGCGGCCGAGGTAATGGACGGCCGCGGGGTGGAGGCGGCCAGCCAGGCAGGCGGGGGGTGCTGGGCTTGTGGGTCTCGGACGGAACCTAGGACTTGTGGGCCGTGCCTTTTGTAAACCCTAGTTGCACCTGGCCCACGTGCGCCTCCGGTCCCACCCCTGCGGGGATTTTTATCCGATTTCCTCTTCTACGGGGTACTTTGTCTATGCGGTTGGTGATGATTGTGCGAAAGCATTTTTTTAGCCACGCATCTTAAAAATGCATTTTGTTGCCATGCCACTTGTCAGCCATCGATCTTCTTCGAAAACCTTTTAACAACGGAAGCCAAAGAGAAAGAGAGCATATATTCCAAGCATAAAGATTAACTTCAGAGACACACACAAGACACGAGAATGAGCGACTCGAGAGGCGACACGAGAGGCGACACGAGAGATGTCGATGCAGCTAGGGTTTGCGACCTCGCTGCCGGACTTAGTTCATCGGAGATTAAGCTGCTCCGAGGACACAAGTATTCCCCGGTGGTGTTTGCGCCATCCTTCTCGAGACCTCCGCCTCCACAGCCGGGGTTGCTCCGCCGGCGATGGGGAAGATTGGAGCTGCTCACTGAGAGAGGAGTGGTGGTGGATCACGTTGATCTCGCCGCTGGAGAAGGTCTACATGAAGACGACGAGGTGAGATTCCCTCTGCATGTAGCGCGATGTGTGCCGATGTGGCAGTTTATGGAGCTTGTCCGGATCCAGTCTCTTATGCACGAGGGGGTGCGGTGCACGGGAGGTGAAGTCAATGGCGGACTAGGAGATTTGTCGCGTCTGACGAGTGGGGACATAGGCGAGAGCGTGGGTGGACCGCCTACTTCACCTGCTTCGCTACACTGGTGCGACCTCTCCCCCTCCTCCTTTTCCCCACATCTCAGATCTGGCGACGAGCGCAAGCTAGAGCGGATCGCTTGCTTTTCCCCGGCGTTCGATGGAGACTACGGAGGAGTTGGCGTTGTTCTCAGAGATCGCTGGCGGAGAGATGCGGAAGATGGAGAGGATGTGCGAGATACGCGGATGGTTTCCGCACCGAAGGGCGATGGCCAAATTTGCAGACAAGGTAGCTGCATCGATCACCAGGAGAGAGTGGATGATGGCGTTTGGAGAGAGGCAGGTGGATCCGATCGAGATCTTACTGTGGGCGATGGAGATGACAGACTCAACAATCCCGGCGACCAGGGAGAAGTGGTGGGGGATGAGATCACGCATAGAACATCCACTGGTCGATGGAGATCCAGAGAAGATCAATGGGGTCCTGGTGCTCACACTGCCGCCGATGCGGAGATTTGTGGCAGGGGTGCTGGATCGAGAACAATCCCCGGAGGTTGTGGAGGCGCTGCAACCGTTGAAGGCCAAGTTGCCTGTGAAGAAGAGAAAGTTTTTGGCTCCTACACGGCGCTCCCCCCGATTCCCTCGCCGCTCGGAGAGGCTGGCACGCCAAGAGTAGGTTTCTCTCCTGCTGGCAGTCGTTTCTGGCTGTTAGCAGGAGAGAGATCTAATGACGAGGAAGATAGTTGCGCCTCAGGTATGGAGTTAACTAGATCGGTGTATTTGATTTCTTCTCCTGTTTCTCCTGCTGATAAGATGTGTCGCAAAATCCGTAAGATTAAGCATAGAAATTTTGTCAAACCTTTGCTGGCTGATGATGCCATGATTGTGCAATACATAAATAAGGATAAGATGACAAGAGATAGTTGTCAATTTGAGGCTACTTCTGGGGATTTGGTTAAATTCCTCTGTGAGAGTATTTTTTGCGCACCTATCCCCAGCATTGAGCTGGAGGATTTGGTTGAGTTCCAATGTTCTTTTGATTATAAATTGGGCTTAATAAAATTGATCAGGCAAAGCAATTAGATGATTCTTCTAATGTTTTGCTGACATTAGATAGAATTACTGAGGATATCCTCCCTGTACCTATGTTGTTTCCTAATTTTGATATGATGGAAGAAGAAGAAATAGAGAAGGATTTATTTGACAATAAAGAATGCGATGTTGATACTGGGGGAAGTGGGGAGAATCTTGGTGGCCCTGGTAATGATGGGGGACCAATGGGTTTCCATTTCCTCAATTTAGAAAGCAATTCTCACACCATAAGGGGGGCTGACTGGAGGGCCCTAGCCGCAGAGCTCTAGGAGTCTATATAAGCCACATACCCGAGATGAAGAGACTGAGAAGGTTGAGCTAGGGTTTCCCTCTGCGCCGCCAGACTCAATGGCTTTCAACCCTGGTAGAGGCAGGGCTCCTGGTAGATTCTTTAGGGGAGGGAGACATAATTTCCAGGGGAGAGGATGGAATTATGGGGACAGAAATGCCTATGAGAGTTTTGGTCCGGGTTCCAGCTCTTTCGGTGGGAGATTTGATAGATCTCAAGCTGGTTCCAATGACAGAAGAGAGGGGGGTAGATTTGGGGATACTAAAATTGGTACTTCAGATGGAAACAGATCTAACCAGACTGCTGGAGGAGAGGCTGATCAACCACTGCACAAATCTTGGGTGCTGAGAAAGGTGTGTCTGCTACCCTCACTTCCAAGTCTGGTATGTCTCCTTCCCAAAATCTTCTTGAGACTTTGCTGGCACAATTGGCTCATGTCCAAAATCTGGGTGGAGGATCTGGGTTGGTGACTGGCTCTTCTAGTGCTACTTCCACCCAGAATATGGGCAGTGGGGGATCTGGTAACTCTGAGGGAGGGAATATGGCTCCTGTTGGGGAAGCCAACAAAGGGAAGCAGAAGATGGGATATGGAAAACTGGGAACTGACAACATTCTGGCTGAAGGAGGAAAATTCAGGGGGGTATGCAACAAATGCAAAAGCTCAAGTCATTTGACCAAGGATTGCAAACTAGGACACTGTGTGATATGTGGCAAAGATTCACACATCACTGAAGATTGTGACTGGCTTAAGCAATTGAAACCCACTCCCAAGTATGTGGGGTTTGCAGCTAAAGGTTTGGGGGTGCTGCTTGTTCAGAATGCAAAAGAAGCAATGGAATCATCTCATAGCAATCCTTTGGCCCTGATCCAGATCATCTCTGGTGAGATAAATGAGACTGATTTATTACAAGGATTCCAATACATGTTCAACTGGAATTGGAAGTGGAGGATCAAAAGTCAGAACAAGACTGGATGTCTCATGAGATTCCAAAATAAATCCAAGTTAATGGAACTGCATAGCTTCAAGAACTTTGTGCTGCTGGGGACTGGGGCCACTGTCAATGTACAACCCTGGACTTTTGATTGTCAAGATGTGGGCAAACTGCACACAGTCTGGGTGAATTTTGAGAAAGTGCCTGAAAATTACAGGCATTTTTTGGGATATGTGAAATTGCTGCTTCCTTGGGACCTGTGCTTGAAGTAGATATGGATACTATTGCTGCTGAAAAGATTAGGGTGAAGGTTGGTGTTAGAGACACTCATAAGATTCCACCATGCACTGAGTTCACCACTAATGACCTGATGATATTTAGAGTATTCATTGAGCTGGAGTCAGTGGTGGAGAAAGGATGGTTCTCTGAATCAAAGAGACCTGCTCATGATATGAAAGACCTAGAAGCTGGAGAGGGGGAAGGAGATCCTAGAAAGAAAATGAGAGGACATGATGGTCATGAACATATTTCTTTGGGAAGCATGTCACTTGCTCAATATGAGGAAGCAAAAAGTAAAGGAACTCACTCAGCTGGTGGATCTGGCAAGGACAAAGAATCTGAAAACAATTTCATGCTGGTGGAAGTTGTTAAGGAAATGTCCAAGTTAAAGGAAAGGCTGGTGGAATTAGAGGAAGCTAAAGCTAGAGCAGATGTGGTGGCTGCTAGAGACTCTAAGAAAATTGCAGACTTAGTGGGTGTGAAGAACAAACTGGAATCAGAAGTTGCTAATCAAAATCAAATGATTCAGGCCTTGGCTGATAAAATTAACAGAAGAGAGGAGCTAGATAAAGATATAGAGGGCATTAATGGAGACTTTGACCTGGGAGAAGATGGAGATTTAGAAAAGGATAATGGTATGAATCAATACAATGAGAAGGTGTACTTTGAACCTAGTCAAGAATCAGTGGAATCCTTTGGCACTAAAGTGGGAATACCATCTGGCTCTGGAACTGGTTCTATTCCTGATACTACCATGATGGAGAATGAGGCTAGGATATGCCCCAGGCTCAAAGACAGGGAAGATTGCAAGGTGGAGGATCTTGCAAGGGAGAGAGCTGCAGACAGAGACAACTATGGTATGAATTCTGACTTAGATCTACTTGATAGTGATAAATCCTCTCTTTTCCATATGGCACACCTAGTTGGGATTGATTTGGGATGTTCCCTAAATATGGTGGATCA
Organism: Bromus sterilis; assembly: GCA_950022295.1. NCBI lineage: Eukaryota > Viridiplantae > Streptophyta > Magnoliopsida > Poales > Poaceae > Bromus > Bromus sterilis. The sequence goes on from OX465596.1 coordinate 398,432,055, forward strand.
TAACTTAGACTTAATCTAAAAAATGCAACAAGCTTCCAAAGATCTATTTGATCAGAAGATTGCTGCTCAACAAGGAATGCATGATGATAAGAACTCTCCTGATCTGATTGATACTGGAGATGTTAATCTAGATGATTTATGCTCTGATTTGGAAGGAGAAGATGTGGAATTGGAGGCGATTCACCTCCAACAGATTAAAAACTGAAGGGTTCGTTGCATAGAAAACAAAAATTTTCCTACGATTGCAACTGCCAAGATCACATCTAGGAGATAACTTGTAACGGTTTGAGAAGGACTCACCCTCGAAGACCAAAAAGCTTTAACGAGAACGATTCTCGTGGGTGATGTAGTCGATCACTTGCCGACCTCAAGGTCGTGATGAAGATGGGCGCCACAAACGGGCAGCGCCTCCGTAATCGGTCACACGTACGGATCAGCGACGACCTCCGCCCCTTGCTCCAGTTGGGCAGCGGAAGTAGTGGATCCTCGGGAACTCCAACAGCACTACAACATAGTGGTGGTGGTGGTAGAGAAGATCTTGAGCAGGGCTTCGCCTAAGCACCGTACTCGTGAAACTGGATCAGCTAGCAAGGGGAGGAAGATGCCAACCAAAGGGCATATGAGAGATGGAGGAATTGGTGTGTAGAGGGGTCTCCACCCATCTATATATAGGAGGGGGAGGCAGCCCCCAAGGGGTAGCACGCCCCAAGAGGTGCCCCCACCTCTCCCTTCATCATGTGGGTGGACTCTCCACTCACAAAAACAAAGGGTCACACATTATTCCCATAACTTCCATAATTCTCCACTCAAAATTCCAAGAGTTTATCACATTAAAACACTTTTAATTATCTTGTTTAATATCACTCAAATTAATGAACACTTCATTCAATGAGTACTTCATTGATGAACACTTCATTCAATGAACACATTAACAATTATCCCCTTGCACTATTTTGATATACCGAAACTATTCCAGCAGTTTTATCAAAACAGTCCATGTGCTGTCCAGTATATTCTCTGGCGTTCCGTATCCACTCAAACGCGTCAACGAATCCTTAAGTGTGTCACCCTACGGTTCGTGAATAAAATGGACATGACAGAGACTCTTCTCTGATCAATAATCATCAGCGGGATCTGGAGATCCATGATGACTCCCACTTACTCAACGATGAACTAGTGATCGTGTGAACCAAAACTCCGTAACCAATTCCTTTTGTCTCGCGATATTTTACTTGTCCGAGATCCGATCATTTGGTATCATCCATACCTAGTTCGATCTCGTTACCGACAAGTACTCTTTACTCGTTCCGTGATATAACATCCTCGTGAGCCAGTCACGTGCTTGCAAGCGATGTCAATGTGATATCACCGAGAGGGCCCAGAGTATATCTCTCCGTCATCTGGATGGACAAATCCCACTCTTGATCCACGAGCCTCAACTAACACTTTCCAAGTACCCAACGACACCTTTATAATCACCCTGTTACGGTGTGACGTTTGATGGAATCAAAGTACTCTTTCGGTGTCAGTGATTGACGTGATCTCATGGTCTAAGGATTAGGGTTACTTCGTGAAAGTTTGATACAGCAATAGAAACTTGATGACATGATCGTATTGCTATAACTACTGTGGGTGTGTGTTCATCACATCATTCTCCAATGACATGACCTTGTTATTAACAACATCCAATGTTCATGATCAGGAAACCTTGATCATCTGTTAATCAACAAGCTAGTATAAAGAGAGGCATTACTAGGAACCTTTTCTCTGTTTATTAAACACACATGTATTAACGTTTCCGGTTAACACAATTATAGCATGAAAATAAACATTTATCATAAACATGGAATAAGATAATAACCACTTTATTATTTCCTCTCGGGCATATTCCCTTCAGTCTCCCACTTGCACTAGAGTCAATAATCTAGTTTGGTACTTGCGCATCCAACACCTATGGCATTCAGTTGTTATCCATACGCATTGCTAGTGGTAAACCTAATCTCCAGATCTGACACTTCAGGTCCGTGTGTATTTGCATTTCTTTGCGTCTCTACGCATCACTCATTCACTAATGAGATGGCATTGCATAAATTTGGTCCTCCGGTGATACCTTAGTCCCTTGAGCTCAAAACATGTTGAATCTATTGTCGTACAATAGATCTTCATAGTATTAGCTCGCTTGGAACTACACCTAGATTGTCAAACAAACTTCTTGACACAAATGCCCTCCTTTGCTGCTGCTAGAGCAGTCATATACTTAGCCTTTCCTTGTAGTATTCGTTATAATGTCTTAACTTTGGAACTCATCCAAATCCATTTGGAACTATTCCAAATCTATCATGGAACTTTCTTCCATTACATTTTGCCACCTTAACATACCGCCAAAATTGAGATAAATTTAGATTGTATCTTGCGACAAAACTAGTATCAATGTAACACTTTACAATGAACTATTGTCCAACATACATAATATATATTCTTAGTCCTTCCAAAGCATGTAAGGATATCTTTACTATTGTCCAATGATCATCTTATGAATCATTCTGGTATATGCTCATAACATTTAGAGCATAGGACATTCTTGGAATTGTACATATCATGGTGTACATGATTGATCAAATCATTCATGTGATTTTACTCACCAAGTGTCAAAACACTTGAATCTCGCTTCAACCTTTTCCATGCGGCAAGAACTTTTCTCGTCGTTTCCATATTGAACTTATTCAATATTTCATATATGTACTTCGGCCCAACCATATTAGCACCTCAATCTATCTATATAGACCATATTAGCCCAATATACTGGTTTTGCCCAAATCTTCCATTAAAATCAAATTTTCAATGAAACTTCACCCGTGTCAATAAAATATACATCATTTCCAATCAACAATATGTCTTCTACATAATGTATTAGAAATATGTCTCAGCGCTCCCACTTAATTTCTTGCAAAAGCAAGCATCTTCACCGTCTCTGATGAAACTAAACGTTTTAACAATTTCATCATGATGAAGATTCCAACTCCGTGAATGCTTATTTCAACCATTGAAATTTGCATGCTATTTTAGCATCCTTTGAATTAACAGAACCCTTTGGACCGTGTCCTGTACACGTCTTAGGTAACCATTCTATTAGAAGAACGTTGTTCTGTTTGTTCAACTACCATATACCAAAACTAGCATATGTAGTGGTTGCTACAATAATCCGTCCAGACTAAATATCGTTATGAAAGATCAAATCTTGTCATAGCCAATTCTTTGAACATAATCGTAAACCATTTTAACGATATGTCGAATATTTCATAGATGTGAGAACATCCACGTCTGTTTCTTTATAGATCCAAACACGGTATCTAGAGGGTCTTCCAAGTTCAGAAACTTGGTTTCTCGTGTATGAAACTATCACGGATTTTATAGCTTCTAGCCATTTTGACGGAGTCAGGGCCCATCATCGCTTCTTTGCATGTAGTCGGTCCATTATTATCAAATAACAATGATTCAATCTCAAATCTTACTATTTGATCGATTATCCGAACTACGCAGTTCAATAGGAACTTAGATCGCCGTGACCACAACCTTTGGGACACGGGAGCCAAGAGCATTGCGGCCGCTTCCGGGACACTTTCCGGCGCTGCGCCACTTAGCACATAAAGCTTAGGTTCAACAACCTAATCGAAGTTCTACTGTCCTCCCACTTAACTTTTCGCAAAAATTCCTTCTCAAGAAACTTGATGCTCTTAGCCACAAAAAAACTTTTGTCTTTAGTGTTCTGGGGGAATACCCAACGGTTACTTTGGGATAACCTACAAAGACGTACTTTATCCGACTTTGGTTGTAAACATTTTACATATGCCTTGCATACCAAAATTTAAGAAAAGACAAATTGGGTTTTATCCCATTCCATAACTTATATGGTGTCATTTCAACGGATCTCGATGGCGCTCCTTTCGGTGAAAAGCGGTAGTCTCTAAAGCTTAATCCTTAAAATATAATGGCAATTTTTTTTATAAATAACACCTTTGATCCTTACCATGTCAAACAAGGTTTGATTACATCTCTCGAACACTCCATACTCCTATGGTGTTTCGGGAAATGCAAGTTTTGGAACGATTCCTAAACTCTCAGGCATTTGCTAAACTTTTAACTCAAAAATCTTCTTTTATGATCCAATCATAACCTCTTATTTTCTCGTTACAATGATTTTCACTTCATCTTGAAATTTATTTGAACATTTTCAAACATTTCATACTTCTTCCTTATCAAGTAAATATACACATATATTCACTCAAATCCTCGGTTAAAGTATATGAAGTTATAAGACCCACCACACACGGCTACACATAATGAACTATACACATCAACATGTATAATGTCCAATAAGTTAGTCGTCCGTCCTTCTTTGGCCTATGAACGGAGTTTCAATCATTTCTAGGAAATTCTTACAAGCGTCAGTTGATTCAAAATCAAAAGACTCCAAAATTCCACCAACATGAAGTTTCTTCATGTTATCTTTCCAATATGATTTAAACGGTGTTTCAATCATCTGTAGAAATTTCTCACAACCGTCAATTGATTCAAAATCAAAATACTCCAAAATTCCATCACCATGGAGTTTCTTCATGTGTTTCTTTCCAATATGATTCAAACGGTGGTGTCACTCATAAGTGATCTTCTAATCATTTGTCTTGCGACATGTTTAGCATCAGTTATTATGGATGTGATTTCTCCAACAAGATTTATAGAGTTCATCCATCTTCTATGAATATGGTGATAATTTGAACAACTATTGTTCGTATAACACCAGAACAGAATAACAATTATTCAAATAAATCTTGAAGGCTAGGTTTAATTCCAACGATAAACACAATAACACTTTATTTTGTTCTTGATGAGAATCATCCCATATTCATTTGCTAGTTACTCAGGCCATTGCAACTCTTGTATTGCGTTGTTCCGTATGACACTTCATACCAACCAATCAATATCCAATACTCAAGAATCACACTGTTTAACAAGCAATGAATATACCCATAACATGTATATCATCTATATACCCGAGCTGGACATTTCCAGTCTTTTCCTTTTTCTTTTCGCCAAAATATTTTTCAGATCCTCTTTCAGCAATTCCTTTCCTTTTTAGAAGAATTTATCAACATCACTTGTGGCACCATTCATATGACACATAATCCAAAGTGTGTTAGTCAAATACTAACACCCTTTGATTCTCACTTTGATGTAGATCACCGTCATCAAATGTTTGGTGTTCTTCCAAATTCCATTCTTTAGTAATCTTATAGTGTAGTAAACATTTTACCTACATCTTCCATTCATCCTATCATGACAACTTTCATGACAGAACTACCATAGCTCATAGGGACAAACTGTGAGTACAATATTAGTTCCCAAAACCTTTTTGGGAGATTAGGACACATAGTGTCTCCAACCTTCACAAATTCTCATACAATATGAGAACATGTTTCTCACTAAATTTTACTCTATCACATTGCAACTAAACATTGTTTCAGATATCGCTATATCTTCCACACATGATAGTTTCTGAAACAATCCTTTCAGCTCCTAGATAACCTTGATAATAACAAACAACATTTGAATATCAAGGATCATGGAGGCAAGTGTGATACTTAGACACTAACACTGGAATTGTTACTCTCGATTTAATACACATTATTAAACTTCATGGAGCAAGCAAGGTTTGCTAAAGTTTGCAATAAGACTTTAAACTTTAGATTGACACTCAAACAATACGGTACCAGTCCGTAAAGTTAAATATCCAGAATTCTATAGTTCTATTATCTCAATTATAGCTAAGCGCAAAGGTAGTAAACAAATGCCAATGACTACAACGAACTATGCAAATTCACTTTGATTTAGTTTATGATAAAATGAGTTCATCTAACTCCCACTCAAAAACAACATCCCTCGAGTCGTCTTTGGTGATTACACGAACCAAATTCACTACACCACGACCGATCATCACGTGAGGCGGTGTAGCTGCAATGGCGAGCATCTCAATATGGTTCATCATATCATCCATATGACTCGTGCTTAACCTTTCGGTACATGTTCCGAGGCCATGTCTGTACATGCTAGGCTCGCCAAGTAGAACCTTAGTATTTGCATGTGTTTCAAGGCCATGTCTGTACATGCTAGGCTTGAAAACACCCGTTGTATGCGAACGTAGAGTCTATCACACCCGATCATCACGTGGTGTCTCGAAACGACGAACTTTCTTAACGGTGCATACTAAGGAAGAACATATAATTATCTTGATATTAAGTGAGAGGGATCATCTTATAATGCTACCGCAGCGATCATGATCGTAACTAAGCAAAATAAGATGCATAAAAGGATAAACATCACATGCATGGATAATGTGATATGATATGGTCCTTCTCGCAATAGATCTCCATCTTGTGCGTCTTGGTATGATCTCCATCATGCCACCGGCGCGGCACCAAGGTCCATGGCGCCACCACCATGGTCGTCCTTCTCCATTACAATATATCTCATGGATATATCTACAGCACGCAGGCCTTAAAAAGGAAAAACACAACCATATGGCTCCTGCCGGTTGTTTACAATAAATCTCATTTCATACAACAATTTTGTAACAATGACCATATCACATCACATGCCCTGCAAAAACAAGTTAGACGCTTCTAAATTATCTTTGCAAATTTTACGTGGTTTTGGGCTTCCTAGGAAAGAACCGATCTTACCTACGGACAAGAACCACAACGTTGATTCGCTAGTTGTTTATTTTCGTCCCTTTCCAGGGCCCTCCGTTGCAAATGCCATATCACTAATGTTAGAGAAACTGACACCCCCAAAGCCACTTTATACGGTACAAGCCGTATGTCAAGCGTGACACGCAATCTGCGCTTAGGGCCGCTTCAATCCAACATTGCCGCAATATGAACAAGTGCACAAAAGAGGGTAACAACTAGAGGATCAACGCCCACATCTCTATGTGTTCTAACCGTACAAAGCATGTACGCATAGACGAGGCTCTCATACCACTGAAGGGTTCGTTGCATAGAAAACAAAATTTTTCCTACGATTGCAACTGCCAAGATCACATCTAGGAGATAACTTGTAACGGTTTGAGAAGGACTCACCCTCGAAGACCAAAAAGCTTTAACGAGAACGATTCTCGTGGGTGATGTAGTCGATCACTTGCCGACCTCAAGGTCGTGATGAAGATGGGCGCCACAAACGGGCAGCGCCTCCGTAATCGGTCACACGTACGGATCAGCGACGACCTCCGCCCCTTGCTCCAGTTGGGCAGCGGAAGTAGTGGATCCTCGGGAACTCCAACAGCACTACAACATAGTGGTGGTGGTGGTAGAGAAGATCTTGAGCAGGGCTTCGCCTAAGCACCGTACTCGTGAAACTGGATCAGCTAGCAAGGGGAGGAAGATGCCAACCAAAGGGCATATGAGAGATGGAGGAATTGGTGTGTAGAGGGGTCTCCACCCATCTATATATAGGAGGGGGAGGCAGCCCCAAAGGGGTAGCACGCCCCAAGAGGTGCCCCCACCTCTCCCTTCATCATGTGGGTGGACTCTCCACTCACAAAAACAAAGGGTCACACATTATTCCCATAACTTCCATAATTCTCCACTCAAAATTCCAAGAGTTTATCACATTAAAACACTTTTAATTATCTTGTTTAATATCACTCAAATTAATGAACACTTCATTCAATGAGTACTTCATTGATGAACACTTCATTCAATGAACACATTAACAATTATCCCCTTGCACTATTTTGATATACCGAAACTATTCCAGTAGTTTTATCAAAACAGTCCATGTGCTGTCCAGTATATTCTCTGGCGTTCCGTATCCACTCAAACGCGTCAACGAATCCTTAAGTGTGTCACCCTACGGTTCGTGAATAAAATGGACATGACAGAGACTCTTCTCTGATCAATAATCATCAGCGGGATCTGGAGATCCATGATGACTCCCACTTACTCAACGATGAACTAGTGATCGTGTGAACCAAAACTCCGTAACCAATTCCTTTTGTCTCGCGATATTTTACTTGTCCGAGATCCGATCATTTGGTATCATCCATACCTAGTTCGATCTCGTTACCGACAAGTACTCTTTACTCGTTCCGTGATATAACATCCTCGTGAGCCAGTCACGTGCTTGCAAGCGATGTCAATGTGATATCACCGAGAGGGCCCAGAGTATATCTCTCCGTCATCTGGATGGACAAATCCCACTCTTGATCCACGAGCCTCAACTAACACTTTCCAAGTACCCAACGACACCTTTATAATCACCCTGTTACGGTGTGACGTTTGATGGAATCAAAGTACTCTTTCGGTGTCAGTGATTGACGTGATCTCATGGTCTAAGGATTAGGGTTACTTCGTGAAAGTTTGATACAGCAATAGAAACTTGATGACATGATCGTATTGCTATAACTACTGTGGGTGTGTGTTCATCACATCATTCTCCAATGACATGACCTTGTTATTAACAACATCCAATGTTCATGATCAGGAAACCTTGATCATCTGTTAATCAACAAGCTAGTATAAAGAGAGGCATTACTAGGAACCTTTTCTCTGTTTATTAAACACACATGTATTAACGTTTCCGGTTAACACAATTATAGCATGAAAATAAACATTTATCATAAACATGGAATAAGATAATAACCACTTTATTATTTCCTCTCGGGCATATTCCCTTCAAAAACATCTTTTCTAGTCAATCTAAATATAAGAGATGTTCCATAGCACATAGCTATGGGAAACACTCTGTGCTGGTTGGGAAAAAAGTTAAAAGCAGACTAAAAAAATGAGAGGTATGTTTTGGAATGTGAGAGGGATTGGCAAAGATTATAAAAGATCCTTTATTAGAGATCTCATTGCTGAAAGATCCTTGGAATTTATTGGCCTGGTGGAAACCATAAAACAAGATTTCACTAATAGTGAGTTACACAATTTATGTGGAGGCAGAAACTTTATTTGGAACTGGTCTGCATCTAAAGGGAAATCTGGAGGTATCCTCATGGGTGTAAATGGGGACAATTTTGATGTGGAACAGGTTGAGACTGGGGATTACTTTGCTAGGATGCTTCTGTTTGATAAAAGGGCAAAATTCAAATGGAATTTGGTGGTGGTATATGGTGATGCTCAGGTCTCAGGGAAAGCTGCATTCCTGGCTGAATTGGCTAGAATATATCAAAATAACAATTACCCCTACTTAGTTGGGGGTGATTTTAATATCATTAGGAAAAGTTCTGATAAGAACAAACCTAATACCCCTGATCATTGGAGCTTTGTGTTTAATGCAATTATTGAGCATGCTGGGCTCATGGAATTACCCCTGACTGATAGACAATATACTTGGGCCAATAATTTAGAAGACCCTACTTTTGAAAATTAGACAGGGTGATGTTCTGCCCAGATTGGGAGGAGCATTATCCTTTAGCATTCTTAACCTCTTTAGATAGGGAATTATCTGATCATACACCTTTGATTGTGGACTCAGGTGAATGCTCTTTTAGTGCACCAATCTTTATATTTGAAAACTCTTGGATGCTTAAGGAGGGATTTAAAGAATTTGTTTGCAAAAATTGGGGGAAACCTTTTGCCCTATCCAATATTGATAAATGGCAGGCAAGGATTAGAAATATCAGGAAAAAAATGAGAGGGTGGTGCAAAAATGCTGAGGCTCTTAGTAGAAAACTCAAGTTGGAAGTGTTAGAAAAGCTAGATAAAATTGACAAAGAAGCTGAGGTGGTTGGGTTGACAGCTCACAACTACAATGAAAGGAAAGAGTTGAGGGCTCAGCTGTTTAGGCTACTGGAACAGGAGGAGGTTAGATGGTTGCAGAGATACAAAAGTAATGAAATTAAAGATGGGGATTGCAATTCTAAGTATTACCATGCTAAAGTAAATGGTAGGAGGAGAAAAAAATAGGATTCTGTCTTTGGAACAAGATGGGAAAGTGATTGAAGGGGAAAACAATTTGATTGAATTTATTACTCAGTTCTATAAAGAATTATTTGGTGCTCCAGAGGTTTCCTCCATTACTCTGAGAGATCAACCAATGGATCAACTAACTCAAGAAGGGGCTGATGTTTTGCTGGCTGAGTTTACTATGGAAGAAATTAAGGAGGTGGTTTTTAACATGAAGAAAAATAAAAGCCCTAGACCTGATGGGTTACCTGCTGAGTTTTATCAACTATTTTGGGACCAGGTTAAGGGGGATTTGAAAGGGCTCCTTGATGATTTTCATAAAGGCAATTTAGATTTATCTAGATTGAATTATGGCATCATAACCCTAGTCCCCAAAATCAAAGATGCCAAGCAGATTCAGAAGTTTAGGCCTATTTGTCTTCTGAATGTTAGTTTCAAAATTATTACTAAAGTCCTGATGAACAGGCTTAGTAGGGTTGTTGCCCCAGTAATTTCTAGAAATCAAACTGCATTTATAAAAGGTAGATACATTATGGAAGGAGTGGTAATTTTGCATGAAGCTCTAAACACCATTCATTCCAAGAAACAGAATGCTTTAATGTTTAAAGTGGACTTTGAAAAAGCTTATGATAAAATTAAATGGCCTTTTGTGTATCAAATGCTTAAGATGAAAGGCTTTCCTGATAAATGGTGTGATTGGATCATGAAATCTATGATTGGTGGTAAAGTAGGGATCAAAGTTAATGATAATATAGGACCTTACTTCCCAACTCATAAAGGTCTGAGACAAGGAGATTCTTTGTCCCCTCTTCTTTTTGACTTAGCAGCTGATGCCCTAGCCCTAATCCTAGATAATGCCAAGAGGCAGGGTTTGCTGAGAGGGATTTTGGTGGACTGTGTAGAAGGAGGTGTCAATATGCTGCAATATGCAGATGACACTATATTCCTAATAAAAGATAATTTGGAGGATGCTCAGAGGCTCAAATTCTTCTAGGAGCTTTTGAGCAGATGTCTGGGTTGAAGATTAATTTTCATAAAAGTGAGATCTATACTTTTGGTGAGGCTGTAGATAAAGTTAAACAATACCAGGAAATTTTCTCTTGTGAAATTGGTGCTTTGCCCCTAAAATATCTTGGTATTCCTGTCACCAAAGGAAGAATTAAAAATAGTATGTGGGGAGGGACCCTTTCTAAGATTGAAGGCAGATGTAGCTGTTGGCAAGGGAAGATGCTAAACATGGCTGGGAGAACTGCTTTGGTTCAGTCCTTCCATACCAACATGCCTCTGTATATGATGTCCTTTTACCCCATACCTGCTGGAGTGAGGAAAAAGATTGATTTCTTCAGATCCAGGCTGATTTGGCAAGCAGATGAGGGGAAAAGGAAATATCATCTAGTTAATTGGAAGACATGTTGTCTTCCTAAGACTCAGGGAGGCCTGGGTCTTCTTAACATTGATATTATGAACAAAGCCTTGCTAGTCAAATGGTTGTGGAAGCTAGAGACTGAGGAAGGTTTATGGCAAGAGATACTTTTAAATAAATATGTTAAAGGGAAATGCATATCTGGAATTAAACCTAGGGTGGGTGACTCCCACTTCTGGAAAAATATCCTAAGTGTGAGAAATTTATTCTATGAAAACTGTAGGAAAAGAGTGGGCAATGGATGCAATACTAGATTTTGGGAAGAATTGTGGCTTGATGATAAACCCCTAAAGGATGCTTACCCCAGGATATTTGAACTGTGCCACAACAAAAACATTTCTGTTGCTGAGGCATTCAACATAGGACTCAGGAACTTCTCTTTCAGAAGAACTTTGTTGGGGGAATCCTTAACATTATGGAATAGTTGCATTAACAGATGTGATGATATTAACCTATCTGGTCAGAAAGATAGAGTAGTTTGGAAGATGACAAAAGATGGATGCTATACTGTCAAATCCATGTATAACAAAATAATTAGTGGTTACTACTCCTTTCCCCAAAAATTTCTTTGGAAAGTCAAAGTACCTGCTAAAATCAAGTTCTTTAGCTGGTTAATATGCAAGAATAGTATATTGACTAAAGATAACCTGTTAAGAAGGGGATGGAAAGGGGGGAATCAATGTACCTACTATGGTGCTCCTGAAACAATTGATCACTTATTTTTTTAACTGTTCCATGGCTAAGTTGATTTGGTGCCTACTTAGATGCTCCTTCAATTTGAGCAGTACCCCTGAGTCTGTCAATAGTTGTTTTGGTGATTGGATAAATAGGTTTACCAAAAGTGACAGAGATCTGGTGCTAGTGGGGATACTTGCTATGTTCTGGGCTATATGGAAAACTAGAAATGATATTGTATTTAATAGGAAAATGATTGTTTCTCCTATTACATGTGTTAAAATCATGAACTCCTGGATTAATGACTGGGCTATTTTACAGAGAAAAAAGGAAAAGGGAGAAATGCTGATGGTGGGAGCAAGTACAATAAGCCAAGTGGCAAGTGAAGTGTTCAAGGCGTCGCAAGGATGGAGTCCTGGAGTACTTCGGATCACAGATGGGAGTTGATGCAGCCGATTGGCTTCTTGGGTGTTGCTTTCTGCTAGTTATCTTCCCCTTTTGCTTCAGTTTCTGTGGTTCAGTATTTAGGGCGACCTTCATCTTTGCTGGGCTGTAGATTTCTTGCTTACAAAAGTTGCTTTTGGGGTAATGTCTAGTCCAGAACTGGGTCCTGCGTGACCTGTAGACTGGGAACTTGTATTCTGTTATCTCTGTTTTTTTCAATTCCTGTATCAGACTTCTATGATTTCTCTAATGGAAATCGGGGAATGGGGCAACCCCTTTTATTTTGCTCAAAAATAATAAAGATTAACTTCCGAACAAGTATGGCTTTAGAGCATCTTCAATAGGTGATGTAAATAGCATAAAAAATGCTTGATGTAAAATATACATCACCAAAAAGGGTTTTTACATTATCTGAAGTGTGCAACTCCAACAACTGATGTATAAGGCACGAGCTACCCAACTGATGATGTAAAATAACATTTCAACATTCTATTAGATAACTTAAACTTAAATATTCGAACTACATTCCAAAATTTGAACTAGAATTTAAATTATCAGTAGATCATACTACTCGTCGAACTCATCGGAGTTTTGTGATAACCACTCGAAGGAGGAGGAGACCAAGTTGGTCACCGGAGATGATTTGGCCTTGATATCTTCTTGACCCTCACCGTCGATGGGGTTGATGGCCCAGCCTCGTCGGACTTCTTATTTTTCTCCATCTCCCACTTCCAGAAGAACTCTTGCTCGTACTGTCAGGATCTTCCAGAAGAACTCTTGCTCGTACTAACAACTATATCTTTATTACTGCCTGACGGGGATCAACCCCGGAAAATCCCATGGTCAGGGACCCTGGGTTAGTCATGAGAGGCACAGGTTGGATGATAGCTCGTCGGCAAACAGGAAGGCTCTCTCCTGCTCGATATTATTGATTGGGGAGATGCGGTTACAATGGAGGCCAAGGCCGGAGCGCTCAAGGCTAGGGTTACAGGTGAGATTGGATGTCTTTGGTGTCGCCCCTCCTAGCCCTTATATACCGGGCTAGGTCTCGGGGAGTTCATCTACGTGTACAGGTAAACTTTCCTAACCCTAGCTTGCTCCGTACGGTAGATCTTCGCACCTTCCTTGTGAGTCGAGGACTCCTACGTCGGTGCCAACTAGCGGGCCGAGGCCGTATCTTCATGGGCCTTCTGCCTTCATGGACACCAGGTAGGCTCATCCGTAGGAGTCGTGGGGTCATCCCCTCGTCAGTAGCCCCCGAGTGCCTGGGGTACTCGAAGAGTCGCGCAGGGACTCAAGTATATTCATTTGTCGTTCATTGAGATGCACGGTTCATCCGTGGGTCGCTGGCAGTCTGTTGGCCATGACAAAACCTGTTTCGAGGGATGCTAAGCTGAAAGGGCCCAAGGAGTCGAAAGATCGAGCCTTGGTGAATTGCACTAGGGCAAATACCACAGTAGCCCAATCAAACCCACGTCCCTCGACGTGATCTTGGAACACTGGTGTCGAGCAAAAGTCCGGCCGCTTCAGGTCTTACGGTGTTCATTTGCCGCCAGTAGTGTGTGTAGCCTAAGGCGCGTCCGCCCGGATTTTCTATCATGCTCTGCGCATGGGAAAGGTTGGGAGTGAAATCGCTCTTCGGCAAGTCCCAGCCCGGCCGTACTTCGCAGCGGGGTCTTACCTACACGCTAATCTTGCGTGGCATCTGGGCACAGTGTATCGTGTTCCAGGAATGTGTGTTTTTGAGGCGTGGAGCCTTATAGCATTGCGCCCGCTTGGAACAAAACATCAAGCGGACTGTTCACTTATTCACCTGAGGAGCTTTGTTTTCGAGTGCTCAGTCGGGGGGTTTTTCGCGAGTAATTACTCGAATGCCGTTTCGGCTCTTCGGGTGAGGGAGCACCCGAGACTCTTAGCGCCGTATGGTCTTGGCGAATGTTTATTTGTCTTACGTCGGGTTGAGGGAGCACCCGAGACTCTCATAAGTGCGAGTGTTCACTCGAGCACGTGGCTAACCTTTAGGTGAGGGAGCACCCGGGACTCTTATGATGTACGCTCCTGATGGGAGTAAGATGTTTTTCTTCCTTGGGGAAAAGATCTAAAAGATGGAATATCAGAGCCTTGGTGTTTTTTTTGGTTTTTCTTTGCTGCTTGTGAGGGGCAGTGATGCCTCTGTTTGATGGCTGGCCGTGATGCTCTGCCATTGAACCGTCGCATCTTCTAGACCTGTCATAATGATGGCCGCTATGGCGTGCGGCAGGCGCCGGTTGGGTTTCCCATACGCGCGCGAATTGACGCGTCTTGCGTACAGTGCGTCCCGTGAGAAAGCATCTTCGTCTCGGAGTTCGAGACGGCTGGGACGATTGGTCTTTGAATTAATTGCTGCTGTCGTTTTGGCTTCTCTGTGCCTTGATGACAGTTTGTTCTATAAATAGGCATTTTTCTTCCACGCTTCTATCCAACTTCGCTGCTTCACTTCTTTCTTCATCTCTTCTTCCGCTCATGGTTCCTAGGCGAGGTGTTGGCCGTGGCCGTGGTCGTCGTGGCCGTGGTGGCCGCACACCATGCTCATGCCGTGGTGATCGCCATGGTGCGGTGCCAGTGCCTTCCTCCTCTCCCTTGGAGGAGGGATTCTGGCGCTATCATTTTATTTTGCGTGTTCGTGGCCAAAGTGCCAATCGCATCCTTCTTCCCTCTGCTTTTTCTGCCATTGTGTCTGAACGTGGCTTGGGTGGCTTGCTTCTGCACCTTCAAGGGAGTTGTCGATCTCCTTCTTATGTTGATTTGGAGGTTGATAGCTCTCGCTTGATTTTTCTTGGCTCTGGTTGGGGTTTGTTTGCTCGGCGGTTGAATTTGCGGGATGGTGATATGCTCAGTTGTCGTTTTGATGGTGAGAGCACTGTCACTGTCCGCGCTTTCGATCCGAGTGGCAATAGCATGGATCCGCGTGGGCAGGAGTCGAGCAGCGACAGCTCCACAAGGTCGAGAAGTCTATCACCGGCGTCTTCGACTGCTTCTTCCTCCAGGGACTCTTCTGGTGGTGGTGGTGAGCCGTCTTCAACTGCTTCCTCCTCTGCCTCTGAAGAAGACCTCGATGTCAAGCCACCGGTTAAACGAGCGCGGCCGGCGACCTTGTAGAACTGGAGGCAGCAGCGTCATCTTCGCCGGCAGCTTGGGTGGAGCTGGAGAGGAAGCTAGAGGGGCAGGAGAAGAAGCTGGTGGAGCAGCGTCTCCAATGGCTCCGGAAATAAGTCGAGCTTCACCTTTTGTTATGTCATTGACATCATGAGCCTGCTGCTTCGACTCCTACTTTGTCTGTGATGATGCTCTTGTACTAGAGTAGATTACCCCTCATGGGCACACATGTAGAAGTCATAGTTCCTTGGGTGATTTTCTCTTGTAACATGAGCTGCCTTCTATCCAAATGTAGTTGGGTCCTTTTTGTACTGAAGATGATATCTATGATGTAAACTGTGTTTTATCCTTTGTAATGGAATTTATATTTGAGCCTTTTATGCCACCGAAAACTGTGTCTTGACCATCAGGAGCTGTCTTCGAATCCTTTTGTAACTGAGAGTTATGCTCGAGTCTTTTGCTGCTGGGGACTGTCTTCGGGTCCATCATATGCTTGGTACTGTGGGTTATATCGGGTGCGCGACAGCGCTCCCGATGGGAGTAGCCCCCGAGGCTACGCTTGAGTCGAAGGGTCAGGCGTAGGATGAAATTTGTTTCCTTTGTTGTCTTTTTATCGGGTGCGCGGCAACGCTCCCGATGGGAGTAGCCCCCGAGTCTTTAGGTGATCGTTGGCGATCAGGTGAAGACTAAATGAGCTTGTGCTTCCTCCAAAGTGCTTGGATGCCATGGGAGTGTTGATTGGTCGTCTCTCGGGTGGGGTTTGTGCTCGAGACCCCGAGTGCTTCATGAATAAGATCGCGTAAGCGATAGCGTTGCTTGGGGGGATTTTATTCTTAAGCCCCCGAGTGCTTAAGATCGTGTAGGCGGTAGAGTTTCTCGGGGGGGGGGATTTTGCTTCTCAAGCCCCCGAGTGCTTCGATTAAGATCGCGTAGGCGATAGAGTTTCTCGGGGGGGGGGAGTTTTGTTCTTCAGCCCCCGAGTGCTTTGATTAAGATCGCATAGGCGATAGAGTTGCTCGGGGGGGGGGGTTTGCTCTTCAGCCCCCGAGTGCTTCGATTAAGATCGCATAGGCGATAGAGTTGCTCGGGGGGGGGGGGGAGTTTGCTTCTCAAGCCCCCGAGTGTTTCGATTAAGATCTCGTAGGAGATAGAGTTGCTCGGGGGGGAGTTTTGCTCTTCAGCTCCCGAGTGCTTCGATTAAGATCGCGTAGGCGATAGAGTTGCTCGGGGGGAGTTTTGCTCTCAAGCGCCCGAGTGCTTCGATTAAGATCGCGTAGGCGATAGAGTTTCTCAGGGGGAGTTTTGCTCTTCAGCCCCCGAGTGCTTCGATTAAGATCGCGTAGGCGATAGAGTTGCTCGGGGGGGGGGGAGTTTTGCTCTTCAGCACCCGAGTGCTTTGAGATGGCAGTATTTGGGCAACACTTTATTTTATTGCGGTCAAGTGATTTACATGAATTGCCAGTCATGTCCGACCGATAGGGGCTATGGATAGAACAGTCGCAAGTTTGCTACGTTCCATGGGTTACCCACGTCATCGTCTGTCTTTGGGTTCTTCAGCCTGTAGGCGCCCCCTCCGATGACTTCTGAGATGATGAATGGTCCTTCCCATTGGGGGGCAAGTTTGTGGACCTTCTCTTGTATTAGTCGTAGGACTAGGTCACCTTTGTTGAATGTTCTAGTGTGCAGTCGACTGCTTTGGTAGGTACGTAGTTTGTCTTGGTACCCTTCTGATTTTGTCAAGGCTGCGTCTCTTGCTTCGTCAGCCGTATCTTTGTCGTCTTGTAGTGCTTCTTCTGCTTCTTCTTCTTCGTAACCGGTGACCCGGGGTGCTCCGAACTTGAGGTCATGTGGTAAGACTGCCTCTGTCCCGTACACCATGAAGAAAGGTGTGTATTGGGTCGTAGTGTTTGGTGTGGTTCGTAGGCTCCACAAGACCGCGGGGAGTTCTTCTACCCAGTTGCCGGCGGCTTGCTCGAGTGGTGCGAGGATCCGTTTCTTGATTCCCCCCACAGACAAGGCCGTTTACTTTTTCCACCTGGCCGTTGGACTATGGGTGCGCGACTGATGCCTAATTTATTTTGATGCCCAGTTCTTCGCAGAAGTTCTGAAATTCTGTGGCCATGAAGTTCGTGCCGTTGTCCGTAATGATGTTATGTGGCACTCCGAATCTGAAGATGATCGACTTGATGAAGTTGACAACCGTGAGAGCTGTAGAGCTGGTGATGGGCACTGCTTCGATCCACTTTGTGAACTTGTCGACTGCGACGAGAAAGTGTGTCCTTCCGCCCTTTGATGATTTCTTTAGTGGGCCCACCATGTCGAGTCCCCAGGTGGCGAACGGCCAGGATAGTGGTATGGTCTTGAGCTCTGATGCGGGAGCGTGTGGCCTGTTGGCGAATTTTTGACAGGCGACGCAACGTCGCATGATTTCCTCTGCGTTTTTCATGGCTGTGGGCCAGTAGAACCCAGCTCGGAATGCTTTGGACACGATCACTCGACTTCTCGCATGGTGTCCACAGGTGCCTTCGTCGATTTCGAGCAAGAGGGCTTTGTCGTACTCTTCGTCAATGCACCTTTGGAGTATCTGGGTGATGCTACGCTTATATAGTTGTCTGTTTAACACCGTGAATGCCTTGGATCGTCGGCTGATGCGTCGTGCTTCGGCCACGTCTTGTGGTAGCGTGCCTTCGATTAGGAATCGGAGGAACGGTTTTGTCCAGACCGGTCCTTCGAACTCTGTCGGGGTTGTGCTGTCGGATGTGCTGGTGCCTGTGCCTTCTGATAGGGTTGCTGCTTCCACCTTGTAATTCCAAGTATGTGATCAGAGGGGGAGGGGGTGAATGATCACTTCAAATTTTCGCATGAAACTATGAAGTGAAGCATAACTTAGCAACAGAAGAGTTGCAACAGAAAGGTAAACATTGAAGCAGAACAGGATTGAAGCATAACATAGCGAATCAAAAACATCGAATCAATTGCATTGAAGCAAATCACTGAAGCAATTGATAAACTGAATGTAAGTGCGGAAAGTAAAACGAACTCTTGACTCGGCGATGTTTGTTCGACCAGTTCACACTCTGCAAAGTGCTACGTCTGGTTGGAGGGACTTGTGATTGAACACATGAGCTAACCTCTCTCCGTCCGTATCTCCACTGCACCAATCTCCTTGAGCTTGGTCAGTTCTTCACTCGTGGTTGATTATTGAGGAAATCACCGAAACCTTTGACAAACTGGACTTCGAGGCGACAATAACTCTTCGCTCTCTGAAGAACAACTCTCTAACCGTCTAGGAGAATTGCAGTTCTCCAAGATAAAAAGGCTAGTAAACTTCTTCCTAAGTCATAATGAATCAACTCAAATCAATAGGACTTATGCTTCGGTGGATGGGTTTTTCCGGTTTGCTTCGGTGGGGTTTGCTCTTTCTCTTCACTGTCAGGAAATATTCTTGGAGCAGCCGCCGGCCAATGAGGGCGGGGGTGGCGTATTTATAGGTGGCAATCCCTAGGTGCGAAATGACTGAAGTGACCCGATGTGACTGCTTGACACCTGTCCGCAACGGTCATATTTCCAATCAAAGCGCAACTTTACTTGCGGTCCAAGTAAAGCTGACTCACGGACTTGGTTCTGCTTCAGTAGCCGAAAGAACTAAGTCTTCGCTGGTGAAGCATTACGTAGTGCACATGAGATTTCTCAACTTTGGCTACTCACTGGTTTGGATTCGATCTGAGTCTTTTCACCAAAACCTTCGGAGTACATTTACTAAACCCCTCTTGATAGTACGGTTTTTCCTACAACTCAAAGAAGTGAAAAAGAACTACGCAAAAACTACTAAGTCTTGCGCCATCTTGGTCATCTCCTTCGATGAGACGAGCTTCAGGATTCCTTATCTTTTTAGGGGTCGTCATCTGTTATGAGCTTCACTCCAGAGGATATGCTTCAGTAAATATGTAAATCTTCGTTGAAGCTTTATCACCAACCTATAACTTCAGGAACCTAACCATCTGTTTTACACTAGAAAGCTTGTTAGTTCCTCTACTGTTTTGCCCAACAATATCCAAAACTCATGGGGATATAACTTTGCTCTTACAATCTCCCCCTTTTTGGACTATTGTTGACAAAATAGGCATCGATAAAGAAATGGAATTTTGAGTTGAGTTGAGAGCAAACTCTAAGATATGAAGCTTTTGACTCCCCCTGAATACAAGCATCGAAGATTTATATAATCGAAGTGAATGCTTGATGAAGAATATCATTGATGGGAAGCCTAACACATATCTTAGTGAATCAATTGCATATAGAGAATATTTTTCTTGAATAATATGCAATTTTCCAATGACCTGTGAACTTAAAGGATAACAACCACCTGCAAGATAAAAGATACGAGAGCAACTTGCAAGCACGGGGTTATTAACACATAACAGTAGCAGTTCACAACCGAAGTAAAACTTAAGTTACAACCCAATCGAAGTGAATGGAAGGTTCGTTGTAACTTAACACACAAAAGATCGAATCAAATCCCTAAACCCCGCAGCAAAACTAAACTCAATCGATGCTACTTTCTCCCCCTTTTTGTCAATATTTGGACAAAAGGTTTAGAGGTAGATCAAGAGTATCTATGCGTTAGCTGCAACCCGGGGACCCTGCTGATTGTCTTCGCCTGAAGAAGATGCATCTCCTGAAGTGTCTCCTTCGTCGAAGCAGGTGACTCCAGCTCGTCGATGTCCATCGGCGCTTGAAGCAAATCAAGATCGCTGTCGTTGAGAGGATCATCTTCTTGCTTCGAGGTGTGGGAGTCTTCATCAGAGAAGGTATCTGGGCGAATCTGTTCAGCTGGATTAACAAAGAGGACTTCATCAATCTTGTCCAGCGGCGGGATATTTGGGTTGGTGCGGTCGATCGAATCATTTCTGGAAAAGTGGCGTTGAAGATGTGGATACTCCTTGAAAATCCGGTCAGCTTCAAGCTTCTTCACAGAGTTGAACTTCCTTAATCCTTTCCAAGAGTGGCGCTTCAAAACCTTCAAGTACTGGTTGTTGTTTAAAGCAATGTTGCCAACTCTATTGATCTCATCTGAAAGATGTTGCATTTGGCGTTGATTTCCTTCAATGAAGTTTTCAAGCATTTGTTGAGTTTGAATGCCAACTTCAAAGTGATAAACTTCCTTCTGGAATTTCTTCGACATGTTGCGTTCATTGATATGCTGTCTGACACCGACATATGTGTCAAATGGATCATTTGGCCTTCTGAAGATATTCATAGTATCGCGCACAGGAGGACAGAACAGCTTCGGGTGATGCTTCGCAACGAAGTCTTCCCTGCGTCCATGATTGCAAATGGCTTGCATCCAGGGAGCATATAGCTTCAATTGATGTACAAGTTCAGCAGCTTGGACCATATACCGTAGGAAACAATCCTCGAAGTCAAACACATGGCCATGGGTAAGCTTCAGCAAAGCATGGCGTGTATGATAATGAATGTTTGACTCTTCATGAGCAGTGCTGAGAGGCATCAGTGAGTTGGACAAGATATAAAACCAAGTCTTTGAAATGAATACCAGATGCTTCGGGCGAATATTTTCAGGCATGTGATCTCCAGTGACTTCGGGATCCAGAAGTGATGCAAATTCAGCTTCAGTGGGATCAGGTATCAAATGAACTTTTGCAAGTTTTCCAGTGTGCCTTGGGATGTTTACTATATCCATGAATTCATCAGAATGCATCCTAAACACCTTTCCTTGAATCATACACTCAAGAATCCATGTACTAGTGTCATCAGGATTTCCAGAGACATAGAGAGTGGCATAGAATTGCTTCACTAGCTCGGAATTGAATGGGGTCTCCATGGCAAACATGCCGGTCAGATTCTGTGCTTCGATGGTTTCCATGTTATTCTGGAAGCACGTTGCAGAAGATAGACTGTGCATATCCAAATACTTGTGTCTGAAAAGAACACCCTTCTGGCAGTAGAGCTTTGTGTAGAGAATTTTTTGTTCAGCTGTCCAGAAACGAAGGTCATCTGCAGTCCGAGGTGAATCATATGGACTAGCGCCAAAGAAGCGAAGCTTCTGGCGATGAACTTCGAGATTGAATTCAGGGCCATGTCTTGAAGAAGATTCATCTCCCAAGAATATAGGAAAAGTCTCTCGTGGGTAGATGGAGTCCAGTTGAGTATCTTGTGCAGGGATGCAGTGAGGAGTGTGCCTTCGAGCAACTATGGCTCTCTCTTGCGGTTGATTGATGATTGCCAATTCATTGGCTTCGGCGTCGGCATTTGCATCGGCTTCAGCATTTGCTTCAGCAGCACGTTCTTTGGCTTCGCCTTCTTGTTCTTCAGACTCCTCAGCAGAGTGAGCCGAAGAATAATCCTTTGCAGGAATGTCTTGAGGAGGAGGAGAAGGCTCTGGCTCAAAGTTGTCGTGGGTGGACGGTTGAGGAGCGGGTTGAGGAGGAGGTGGAGTTTGAACACGGGGTGGAACGACTTCGGGAGCAGTTGGCTTCGTAGTGGGTTTGGGAAGAGTGATAATCTTGCATCGAGGGGGCGATGCTTGCCTTGGGGCCTTCTTTGCCGGATGAGAGCTCACCTCATCAGCTTCGTCTGTATCTGAGATAAGACGTCTCTTTCTCTGTTGCAGCTGGGGAAGGGGTGAAGCTAATTGCTTGAGCATGGCTTCGCGCTTTTTGGAGTCAAGAGCCATGAATGAAGCATTATGAGTTTTGCAACATTCGTCAACGGCAGACTTGATCTTGCCTTGATACACTTGAATGTTGTGCTTCGTCTTCTCATTTACATCAGCAATTTTCTTCGAAGCAGCTTCGGCTTCGTTCTTGAAATCCTCATCTGTTTCAGCATCTGCTTTCTTCTTAAATTTCAGAATTTTAGCAGTTTCAGATCTGTCCCTAGCATGCAAATCCCTCAGCTGATTGTATAAAGTTTCAATCATAGCAGAAAGAGTTGGTGAAATATAGACATTCCCAACATCCACAGCTTTGGGATCAACAGCTTCAGCAAGCTGGCAGAATGCCTGATTCAGGCTCAAGCAGTCCCAAAGTTCTCCTTCTCTTGCATCAGGGAAGTTATGTTCATTGTGCTCAGCTTCTTCATGAGCTTCGGGGACAGGGGCTGCGACTGGCTTCGGAGGGATATCCTTTGGTGCCATGTCAACCGCAGCTTCCTTCTGAGCGGCTCTAGCAACTTTCTTTGCTTTCTTTGTGCGAAGAATGTCAAGTTGGCTTGGCGCTTAGCTTCAGCTTCACTAAGATGTTTGGCTTCGGCAGCAGCCTTAGCCTCTTGAGCTTTTGCTTCAGCGAGCTTGCGCTTCGCTTCAGCTTTCTGATTCGATCCAGCCAGCTCTTTCCTCTGCTTCTCCAACAGAGTAGCATTCTTATCAGCAATCTCTTTTTCTTTAGCTTCTTTATCAGCCTTAGCTTGGGCTTGTGCTTCAGCATGAAGGCGTTCAGCTTCAGCACGGTCACGCTTGCGCAATTCTGCTTCTGACAGCTTCTTAGTGCCGACCTGAGCAAAAGTCTGACCAGGCTTGGCAACAGAAGTCTTCAGCTTCAAAGTTTTGGCTGGTTCAACAGCTTTTTCTTCGGGCTTAGCAGGCTTTGCCTTTGGGTCATGCCTTTCCTTGGTTCTTTGCTCAGCAGGAACAAGGCGGCGAGGTGACTTAGTAGCCAAGGGAGCCTCAACTACCAAGTTCGTCAAGTCAATGTTTTTCTTGGGAACAGGAGGGTCAGTTGGATCTTGAATTTTAATGCCCTTTGGAGCCGACGGTTTCTCTCCAGCCTTTTTCTTCAGTGGCTTCCGAATTTGTTTTCTCTTAGGACTTGGGGGAATGGGAGTGTGTTCAGATTCATCATCTGCTTCGTCAGCAGGATCTTCATCAATAGAATCTTCGAGCTGTGCAGCAGCATCAGCTTCATCATCTGCTTCATTATCACCCTCTTCTTCAGAAGCAGGAGGGGGTGAATCACTTAGTTTTCGAAGCTTTCGCCTCTTCTTAGGCTTCGATGCTTCGGCTTCATCTAGCCCTGCAGCAGCAAGAGCTTTGGCCTTCTTCTCTTCTCTTATTCTTTTCTTCTCAGCTAAAATTGCAAGTCTCTCTTGCTCTTCTGGATAGTCATCTGGAGTCTTGAGAGTATTCGGGTGAGGAACAGCAGGAGGCTTTGGGTAGTACTTTTTCCTGTTTGCAGCATTGTATTGGGCACACATGGCAGTGGTGTACCGATAAGGAGGGCTGAAAGAAAACTGCATTGCCCACTTCCAGTTTGGGATGCTCTTGTACTTGTACCACCTTATGGCCCAGTAGCGTCGAATCTTTTGCAATCGAATCTTTCTGTCATGATCAGATTCTTCAGGCGGTGTGTCATAGCCCATCTTGAGACGAATGCCTTCGGGTATGCCTCGGGCATTCTTGACTTCCTTCGTCTTGCCACCTTTGCCTTTCTGCTTCGGTGACTCTGGATAGTTTTCGAGCCCTTCAACGATGGGTGACTCATTTCCCATGGCAGCCTCTTCGTTAGACATCCTGTGACCAGAAATATAGACGAGAGGGAACAAGAAAAGGGAATGAATAAGCACAGGCAAAAGTTTCGACCAAAACCAAATTTTGACAAGAACCCAGAGCAATCTAAGATTAGATGCACGTCTGTTAATGGATTGGGCTAGAACTAGTTCAAGAACAAGACCTAACTCAGTCCAAACACAGAAAAGATCGAATCTCAAAACTGACCTGAGAAGATGGGATCACTTTGATGCTAAGAACAGATTTCCCAAGGATCAATGATCAGCACGGATCAAAACAGTCTTATAAACAGAAAACAAAACCCTAACAGAACTTAGATCCAAGCCCTAGATGAAGAGCTCGCAGATAAGATTGGATCCAAGAAGCTTAGCGTACCCTAACTTGGTGACGCAAAGCGGCTACGGCGACGGAGTGCAGAGACTTGCTCTTTGTCGACGAGGAACGTCCACGGCGGCGGCGGTCCGGCAGTGAAGTGGCACAGTCGTCGTCGGGAACGGGAGCCCTGCGGCGTGCTCGAGGAGGAAGACGGGGAAATCGGAAGTGAATGAACGTGGGGGAAACGGTTCGCTGAAGGGATCGCCTTAAATAGGAACGATCTGAAACGGTTGCCAGATCGTATCGGACGGTTCCCAGCGAGTGTCTCTTCCGATTCAACGGCTCAGATGAAAATGGCAGATCGCGAGCGAATCTCAACGACCCGTAAAAGACGGGGACTCAACGGCCGAAGAAAGAGTCTTGACCGAGAGCAAAAACTTCGATAAAGTTGGAAGCATTTGATTCGGAACTCAATGACGTTCGAAGCAATATGCTTTCCATTTCAATTGTGCTTAACATTCAAGACAGAGTAGATTGGGAGAGAATCAGAATGGAGGGGTAGGGTCCGAAACTTATCACTTCGAAGAACAACAACGAAGCTAAAAGTGATAAGTATAGGGGACAGAAGAAACGAATAAATATGAAAACAAACACAAAGCTGAAGGCAAATGGCGAACGAAGCTAAACACAGAAATTTGGACGAAGGAAAACTCAAGTGAAACTAAATAAGCAAACTCACAACGAAGGTGAATATATACAATGAAAAGTTTCGATCTTACTGAACATTGTGTGAGTCTAGGATGTTTAGCTCACATCTCAATGTACAAAACCTTTTCTCGTCCAATGGCTTCGTGAAAATATCTGCCAATTGATCTTCAGTTCTTACATGGCTGATCTCAATGTCTTCGCGCTGAACATGATCTCGAAGGAAATGGTGACGAATATCAATATGCTTCGTTCGAGAGTGTGGCACAGGATTGTGAGCAATCTTGATAGCACTCTCATTATCACAAAGCAGAGGGATTTTCTTCACAAAAATGCCATAATCTTTCAGCTTCTGCTTAAGCCAAAGTATTTGAGTGCAGCATGAGCCAGCAGCAATGTATTCAGCTTCAGCAGTAGATATTGAGACACAGTTCTGTTTCTTTGAAGCCCAACACACAAGAGATCTACCAAGAAAATGACAAATGCCTGAGGTAGATTTCATGTCAACCCTATCACCAGCCCAGTCTGAATCAGAATAACCAATCAAATCAAACTGAGTTCCTTTGGGATACCAAAGTCCCAATGAAGGAGTATGTGCTAGATATCGAAGAATTCGCTTCACAGCAATATGATGCGATTCCTTCGGATTTGCCTGAAAACGAGCACAAATACAAACTGATAGCATAATGTCAGGTCTAGATGCACATAAGTATAAGAGTGAACCTATCATAGACCGATACTTCTTCTGATCGAAGGGTTTCCCTTTCTCATCAGCATCAAGAAATCCATTTGTAGGCATGGGAGTTCTGATGGTCTTGCATTCAGCAAGATCAAATTTCTTCAGGCAGTCCTTCAAGTATTTTTCTTGTGAAATAAAAGTGCCATTCTTCTGTTGGCGAATCTGAAGTCCAAGGAAAAACTTCAATTCACCCATCATAGACATCTCATATTTCTTCGACATCATCCTTGCAAATTCTTCGCTGATTTCAGTGTTAGTACAGCCAAAAATGAAATTATCTACATATATCTGACACACAAATAGATCATTGTTATATGATCGAGTGAAAAGTGTGGGGTCAGTGGTTCCTGGTTTGAACCCTTTCTTCAGGAGGAAATCCTTCAATGTTTCATACCAAGCACGAGGTGCTTGCTTCAGTCCATACAAAGCTTTGTGAAGCCTGTACACCATATCAGGATTCTTCAAGTCTTCAAAACCTGGAGGCTGCATGACATACACTTCTTCTTCTATCTCACCATTAAGAAAAGCACTCTTGACATCCATTTGATATAGCAATATGTTCTTGTGGTTAGCAAAAGCAAGCATGACACGAATGGATTCGAGACGGGCTACTGGAGCATAGGTTTCACCAAAATCAATGCCTTCGATTTGGGTGTAACCTTGTGCTACCAATCTAGCCTTGTTTCTTACCACAATACCATCTTCATCTTGCTTGTTGCGAAATATCCACTTTGTGCCAATAACATTGTGCTTCGTGGGATCTGGCCTGTCAACTAGTGACCAGGCTTTGTTCCTTTCAAATTGGTGAAGTTCTTCCATCATAGCTAATAACCAATCCGGGTCCTTCATGGCTTCATCATACTTTGAAGGCTCTAGCATGGAGACAAATGAAAAACTTCCACATAAGTTAGCCAAACGAGTACGAGAACGAGTAGTGGGACGACCTGGTTGATTGATATCTTCGAGGATCGAATCCACATCAACTCTTCTTCGAACTCGTGATAACGTAGCATCATTTGCTTCAGGCTCAGCTTCTGCTTCAGGATATGCTTCAGCTTCAGCTTCGGCATTTCCTTCAGGATTTGCATTTCCTTCGTTCCCTTGTCCTTCTTCGTCCTGTTCATCATTAGCTTCAGGATGTTGATCTCCAGCGCCCCGGTCTATGTGTGGGAACATTGGACCATCATCGTCCCTAACAACTTGACGTGGATTGGCTTCAACAGGGCGAATCTCTCCAATAGCCATGGACCTGATCACTTCATCAAGTGGAGGTTCATCTAGATCATGAGGCAAATGCTCTTTTTGAGAGCCATTAGTTTCATCAAACCTTACATTCACAGTTTCCATAACTTTCCCAAAGTGAGAGTTATAGACTCTATAAGTGTGAGAGTTTGAGCCATAATCTAAAAGAAAACCTTCATGTGCCTTAGGGGAAAATTTGGAGCTATGATTCATATCTCTAATAAAGCATGGAGCACCAAATACCCTAATATATGAGACATTTGGTTTGTTACCAGTGATAAGCTCATGTGAAGTTTTCTTCAGAAACTTGTGAAGGTAAACCTTGTTGATGATGTGACATGCAGTGTTAATTGCTTCGGCCCAGAACCTAATAGGAGTCTTGTATTCAGCAAGCATAGTTCTGGCCATCTCAATGAGAGTTCTATTCTTCCTTTCAACTACACAATTCTGTTGAGGTGTATATGCAGCAGAGAATTCATGAGTAAAACCATGACATCAAGAAAATCTTCAATATGAGTATTTTTGAATTCAGTTCCATTATCACTTCGGATATGCTTCAGAGATAATTCATATTCTGTTTGAGCTCTCTTAGCGAATGACTTGAAGATTTCAACAACTTTGCTCTTGTCATCCAAGAAGAAAACCCAAGTATAACGAGAGAAATCATCAACAATAACAAGACCATATTTGTTTCCTCCCAGGCTTGCATAGTTTTGAGGACCAAAAAGATCCATATGAAGCAATTCAAGAGGACGAGTGGTGGTCATGATAGTCTTTGCTGAATGATGTTTCTTCGTGATTTTACCAGCTTCACAAGCACTGCAGAGACGATCCTTATCGAATTTTACTTCTCTAAGACCAATAACATGCTTCTTCTTCACCAGATTATGAAGATTTCTCATCCCTGCATGACCAAGTCTTCGATGCCATAACCAACCAGATGAAGCTTTTGCCATTAAGCATGTGGATACAGCAGGGCCCGAAGAAAAATCAACAATGTATAAATCTCCCTTACGGTAACCCTCGAAGACAAACGTATAGTCATCCTGTGAAAAGACAACACAACGCGAAGCAGAAAATAGAACAAGCATACCCATATCTCATAACTTCGAAATAGACATAAGATTATATCCAAGTGATTGGACTAGCATAACCTTGTCAATGTGCTTATCCTTCGATATGGCAACCTTACCCAAACCTAACACTTTACCCTTATTGTTATCACCGAAGGTAATGTACTTCTGAGAAGATTGAGATATTTCTTCGGTGAATAACTCCTTGTCTCCGGTCATAGGATTTGTACAACCACTATCCATGACCCATTCGGATCCACCGGAGACATAGCCCTGCAGAAGAATTAGTTCTTCTTAACCACCCACAAACGAGCAGGTGACTGAGAAGATGTTTAAGCACTGGTTGAAGCAATATTAAATCGAACAGGAGTGTATTGCTTCGGTGTACCATCAAGCACACCATAAATGTAAGTCCTCTGCGAATGGTTAGCATAAGAGTGAGCATATGCAATCTTAGTATGATTATTATGAGGACGATACGTATGGCGACCAGTACGATAGTATTGCTTCTGCGGAACATTTGATTCGGGCACCAATGGATCATTTCTCGTCTCAAGAGAATAGAAATGATTCGGTGGTACCGAAGGCTTTCCCTGCATAGTATGGTTAGCAGGCAGTTTTTCCACAAGTGCTTTCTGCACCCATATCTGCCTCTTATAGAAGCCATTCTTTGGTGGAGTACCTACATACTCAGCTGTAACTTTTCCCTGTTCATCTTTCATGAGTTTGTAGTCTGAATCAAGTGATTCATCCACAATGGCTTTGTTCATTTTGCAGTCAAAACCTGAAAGGTTAGCAATATCAATGGGTTTCTCCTTCGCTAGAACCCAAACAGTCTTAGGATACTGCTCAGTCTCCCAATAGGTGCCATCAGGGTTTATCTTTCTCTCGAAACCAACACCCTCATTCCTGGGATTCCTGTGAAGGAGAGCCTTCCTCAGGATATCACAGAGATATTGGTGTCCTTGCACACTTTTGAACATGCCTGTTTCAAATAAGTTTTTCAACCTGAGGAGTTCCTCGGTAACAGCATGATTTTCCTCATCAGAGGCATTAGTATCATCAATAACAATAGGAGCTTTCCCTTTGGAATCAGTTTTACTTCGTTCCAAGCAATCCAAACAAGGTGATTCGGTTTTATGATTTGCTTCAGAACCTTGTTGAGCCATGAGAGAGAGATTGACATTTTCCAATTCTTCATGAGCCTCTTTCAGTTTTTCGTGAGCCATTTTCCTCTGAAGAAATTCATAGTTGAGCTTCTCATAATCAACTGAAAGAAGATCATGCCGAGAGGATAATTCTTCAAACTTCTCCTTCAGAGCAGCATGCTCATTAGTTAAAGTTTGACCTCTCTCAATCTCATCGATCAACAGAGTTTCTGATTTCTTAATAGTTTTGCTTAGTGAATCAAGTTCATCTTGTTGGATTGAAGCAATTTTAGCAATTTTAGCATAGCTTATCTTTGAATCACTTTCATATGAGGAACAATCAGAAGTATCATAGTTTGATTTGGATGAAGATACCTTCGCCTTGGCCATGAAGCAATATGCAGGAGTTTCATCTTCACTGCTATTGTTGGTGAAGAATGAGCTCGAAGCATGTGTTGAAGCATCTGCCGAAGCGAAAGCCAAACCAGCAACACCATCTGATTCGGACCCAGACCCAGACCTCGAGCCTGATTCAGCTTCGGAACCAGAGACTTCGTCTTCAGAGTTCATCTCCTTTCCCAGATAGGCCTTGGCACGGTGAGAGCTGCTTCGACGAGACGAGTGAGTTTTCGATGAAGAACCCTCACGCTTCTTATGATACTTCTTCCTCTTATCATCATCAGAATCTTTCTTCTTTTCTCTTCTTGAACTGGAATCATGTCTCTTTGACTCATGACTTCTGGAGGATCTGTGAGACTTCGATGAAGAGTCTCTGAGCGAATGCTTTGATTTGTTCTCAGCTTCCCACAGAGAGCAATCAGCAATGTAGTGACCTGGTTTCTTGCACTTGTAGCAGCAATTGTCCTTTGATGGAGAGCTTCTTGAGGATGAACGGTGAGAAGAATGACTTGAGCTTCGTGAAGGATAACTCTTCTTCGGTGAAGAAAAACCTTTTCTCTGGAAGCGATTGAAGCGTCTCATGATCAGTGCTAGATCTTTTCCAATGCTTGCAGGATCATCTGATTCAACACCTGAAGCAGAACTGACTTCGGGTGAAGAATGACACGAAGCTTTTGCTTTCAAGGCATGAGATCTCCTTCGAGAACCATTTATGTCACGTTTCTCATCTTCTTCCATCTCAAAGGTATTGAGTCTCTCAAGAATATCAGCGGCGACAAGACGTCTGAAATCAGTCCTTTCCTTGATCATCAGCACAATGTGATCAAACGAATCATCCAATGAGCGAAGCAGAGTTCTAACAACTGAGTGGGGAGTAATGTCATCAGCACCAAGTGAGATCAACTCATTTTCAAGAGCAGTGAGTCTGCTGTAAATGGAGCTGACTTTTTCACCCTCATTTCTCTTGAATCGATAGAATTTGCTTCGAAGCGTGTCAATTCTGGCATCCTTCTGGGTAGAAACACCTTCACCAATCTTCTCAAGATAGTCCCAGACACCTTTGGCCGAAGGAATATTCTTCACTTCATGATACTTCTCTGGTGTCAAATGATTGGTGATGAAAACCCAAACTTCAGAATCAAGATCAATCAGCTTCGCTTCTTCAGGAGTGATGGCGTTCTCGTCTGCAACTGTGACTCCATACAAGACAACTTGCCAGGTAGTTGAGTTGATAGCCATAATATTTCTCTTCATCTTGTCCTTCCAGTATGGATATTCCTTTCCATTGAACACGGGTATGGGTGCGCCGGAGCGAATAGCTGCGAAAGACATACTTGCAAAACACTCTAGGAGGTTAATCAAAATAAAGAGTGACTAGCTCTGATACCAATTGTAATTCCAAGTATGTGATCAGAGGGGGAGGGGGTGAATGATCACTTCAAATTTTCGCATGAAACTACGAAGTGAAGCATAACTTAGCAGCAGAAGAGTTGCAACAGAAAGGTAAACATTGAAGCAGAACAGGATTGAAGCATAACATAGCGAATCAAAAACATCGAATCAATTGCATTGAAGCAAATCACTGAAGCAATTGATAAACTGAATGTAAGTGCGGAAATTAAAACGAACTCTTGACTCGGCGATGTTTGTTCGACCAGTTCACACTCTGCAAAGTGCTACGTCTGGTTGGAGGGACTTGTGATTGAACACAGGAGCTAATCTCTCTCCGTACGTATCTCCACTGCACCAATCTCCTTGAGCTTGGTCAGTTCTTCACTCGTGGTTGATTATTGAGGAAATCACCGAAACCTTTGACAAACTGGACTTCGAGGCGACAATAACTCTTCGCTCTCTGAAGAACAACTCTCTAACCGTCTAGGAGAATTGCAGTTCTCCAAGATAAAAAGGCTAGCAAACTTCTTCCTAAGTCATAATGAATCAACTCAGATCAATAGGACTTATGCTTCGGTGGATGGGTTTTTCCGGTTTGCTTCGGTGGGGTTTGCTCTTTCTCTTCACTGTCAGGAAATATTCTTGGAGCAGCCGCCGGCCAATGAGGGCGGGGGTGGCGTATTTATAGGTGGAAATCCCTAGGTGCGAAATGACTGAAGTGACCCGATGTGACAGCTTGACACCTGTCCGCAATGGTCATATTTCCAATCAAAGAGCAACTTTACTTGCGGTCCAAGTAAAGCTGACTCACGGACTTGGTTCTGCTTCAGTACCCGAAAGAACTAAGTCTTCGCTGGTGAAGCATTACCTAGTGCACATGAGATTTCTCAACTCTGGCTACTCACTGGTTTGGATTCGATCTGAGTCTATTCACCAAAACCTTCGGAGTACATTTACTAAACCCCTCTTGATAGTACGGTTTTTCCTACGACTCAAAGAAGTGAAAAAGAACTACGCAAAAACTACTAAGTCTTGCGCCATCGTGGTCATCTCCTTCGATGAGACGAGCTTCAGGATTCCTTATCTTTTTAGGGGTCGTCATCCGTGATGAGCTTCACTCCAAAGGATATGCTTCAGTAAATATGTAAATCTTCGTTGAAGCGTTGCTCTTACACACCTGCACTATTTCGCCGTCCACGACTGCTTCAGATGTTGCTGCCTGCACCTTGATGGACCTCCGGTTGATGCTTTCGAGAAAAACGCCGGGTGGTATAGGCGCCCTGGTCGAACCGATGTTCGCGAGCTCGTCGGCTTCTGTGTTGTTGTCCCTGGTGATGTAGTTGAGCTCGCAACCGTCGAAATTTCCTTCGAGTTCGTTGTAGAGCTTTTGGTATGCCGCCATGTTGTCGGCTATTGCGTTGCAGTTTCTCATCGTCTGCTGGACGACGAGATTGGAGTCCCCGTAAATTATGAGGCAAGTGGCTCTGCATGTTTTGGCCATGCGCATGCCATGGAGGAGTGCCTCATATTCTGCTTCGTTGTTGGAGGCGTGACTGAAGTTGATCTGGAGGGCGTATTTAAGCTTTGTTCCTTTGGGGGAGATGAGTACGACTCTTGTCCCAGCTCCTTGTTGTCTCTTGGACCCATTGAAGAACATTGACCATGAGCTTGATAGGTCTGGGGGGCCTGGTGTTTGAACCTCCGTCCACTCAACTAGGAAATCTGGGAGTACTTGGGCTTTGATGGTTGTTGGGTGCTTGAACTGCAGGTCCCATGGGCTGAGCTCGATGTTCCACTCGGCGACTCGCCCGGTTTCTCCTGGGTTATTGAGTATGTCGGCGAGTGGTGCGCTGCTCACGATTGTGATAGGGTGCTCGTCGAAGTATTGGGACACCTTTCTTGAGGTCATGATGATGGCCAGTAGTAGCTTCTGATAGTGCGGGTACCGCTGCTGGGATTTGGTCAGGAGCATGCTGAGGTAGTAGATTGGTCTCTGGATGCTCTGGATCTTGCCTTCTTCTGCGCGTTCGACGACGAGCGTTGTGCTTACTACACTGCTGCGTGCTGCCACGTAGAGGTATAGCTTCTCTCGTTCCTTGGGTACCGCCAGGATTGGTGGGGTCAAGAGTGTCTTTTTGAGGTCCACGAATGCTTGGCGGGCTTCCTCCGTCCACTCGAATTTCTCTCCTTTCCTGAGTAGCTGATAGAAAGGCAGCGTGCGTTCTCCCAACCTGCTGATGAAGCGGATTAGGGCTGCGAGTTTTCCAGTGAGCTGCTGTACTCCTTTGACGTCGGTTGGTTCTTGCATGCGAGTGATGGCTTGGAATTTCTCGGGGTTTGCTTCGATCCCGCGGGTAGAGACCATATAGCCAAGCAACTTTCCCGCCGGTACGCCGAATGCGCACTTCTTTGGGTTGAGTTTGATTCTGTATTTGTTGAGTGCCGCAAAGGTTTCGCGCAGGTCGTCGAGTAGTGTGGCTGCTTTGTAGGTCTTGATGACGATGTCGTCTACGTAGACTTGCACGTTTCTTCCAATTTGCTCCATCAGGCAGGCCTGCATCATTCGTTGGTAAGTGGCGCCTGCGTTTTTGAGCCCGAAGGGCATGGTCTTGTAGCAGAATACTCCGTAGGGGGTGATGAACGATGTGTGTTCTTCGTCTTCTTCCTTCATTCTGATCTGGTTGTATCCTGAGTAAGCGTCAAGAAAGGAGATTAGATCGCACCCTGCTATTGAGTCGATTATCTGATCGATTCTAGGCAGGGGGAAGTGATCCTTCGGGCAATGTTTGTTGACTGGTCCGTAGTCGACACACATGCGCAGTACGGTCGTGTCTTTCTTGGGCACCAGCATTGGGTTGGCTATCCAGGTGGCTTTCTTCGTTTCTCGGATGAACTGAGCGTCGAGTAACCGGTTGACTTCCTCTCCGATTGCTCCGAGAATCGTCTCAGTGCTTGCTTCACTGGCCTCGTGTTTGGCTTGATACGAAGGGCGTGTTCCGCGAATTCGCGTGGTATCCCAGGCATGTCGGCTGGGAACCAGGCGAATATTTCCCACTCATCTTGAAGGAAAGCGACGAGAGCCGCAACCTGCTCCTCTGGTAGGTGGGCGTACACACGGGCTGTTTTGTCCGGGTCCGTCGGGTGCACTTGATGAGTGGCTGTGTCGCTGTCGATGCTGAAGTCGTGTCCGTACTCCCTGGATTCGCTTCAGCTCACCAATGGGAAGGTACTCTTGTCCGTCACCATGGCTATTTCTTTGAGTTCTTGTTTGGCTCCGAATGTGTCGGAGATTCTGTGGAAGTCACGATCACATTGATCTGATTTGACGAAGCTTCCGTTGATCATGAGGACTCCTGATGATCCTGGCATCTTGAGCTTGAGGTAGGCGTAGTGTGGGACCGCCATGAATTGCGCGAATGCTGGCCGTCCCAGTATGGCGTGATACTGCGATTGCCAGTTGAGTACCTCGAACTCGAGGACGTGTTTTGCGAAGTTACGCCGGTTGCCAAAGACGACTTTGAGTTCGATGACTCCGAGGGATGTGGCTGCTTCTCCTGGGACTACCCCGTGCAACTCGGTGCTTGATTTTCTCCACACTGATCGTGGGATCAGCATCTTTTGCAGGGTGCTGGCGAAGATGATGTTCATGCTGCTGCCTCCGTCCATGAAGACCCGATCCATGTCGTATCCTCCGATTTGTGCATCGAGCACTAGGGGTGCGTGCCCCGGTCTTAGGACTGCGGGTGGATGGTCGTCCTGTGAGAACGTGATACTGGTCTCCGTGTCATGCAATTGGTAGACTTCGACTATGTTTATGCTCTCAG
Source organism: Bromus sterilis (assembly GCA_950022295.1). NCBI lineage: Eukaryota > Viridiplantae > Streptophyta > Magnoliopsida > Poales > Poaceae > Bromus > Bromus sterilis. Next base: position 398,467,058 of record OX465596.1, read on the forward strand.
CTGCTCTGGCCTGCAGGGTTTGGGCGTCGCGTTGTGCTTGCGGTATTCTTCCTTCTTGGATCATGAGCACCTGTGCTTGCGACGGGCTATGACATCCTTCCAGGTTTGAGGTCGGCGATTGCTCGGGTCGTTGGTTGCGTCTGTCTTCTTTCTGCTTCTCCTTCTTGAGGTCGTCGGCTAGCTCATTGAATAGGCGGCGGTCTCTCAAAGTGTGACCTGACCTGACGCGTCCCCAGTCATCCTCGAATTTGTGGATCGTGCAGGGTCCTGCTAGCTGCTCTCTGGCCGTGAGTTTGCTAGATCCGGCATGCCTCTTCCTTCTTGAGATTCTGAAGATCTGCTCGTGATCCTCCGGGTGCAAGTGGAAGCGAGGATCGATTTCGATTCCTCGACTCATGTCTTGGTTTTTGATGAGGTTGTCGAATTCATCCGGCCTTCGATCTGGGTCGTAGTACTCGCCGACGGGTGTCTTGGAGTCGCTGTCTTGGTTGACGGCAGATGCTCGTGCGGCGGTGTGTCGTCGAGTGGTCGTCGGTTGCGCGACTGCATGATGTGGCTCGTTCATTGGGGCCCTGCCGTAGTTATCCCATGCGCACCTTTTGGGTCGTCGATTCCTTCTGCCTTGGCGGTGATTCTGCTGATCGCTGGATTCGATCTCGTAGTCATTGTCTTGATGTGCGGCGGGTGCCCGGGCGGTGGTGGGTTGTCGGAAGATTTGCGAGTCCTCCGCTGCGCGTCGCAGTTCGTCGAGTGGGATCCCTTCGTAGAGGCCCCTCGCCGTTCTTCTGGGTCGTCGACTCCTACGGCGCTGGCGCCGTGCTTGGCTGTCACCGTAATATCGGTCCTGGCATGAATGTAGCTCGAGTAGTCTTGATGGGGTGGCGGAGATGTCCGCCGTGATCTTGAATCCTTCGAGTGGGCTAGGTCTGGATCTTGCCCTTGAGTTGTAGCTTGCTGAGGATGGGACCGCCGAGATCGTGATCCCAACCTGCGTAGTTCCCACAGACGACGCCAATTGACGGGGATCACCCCCGGCAAATCCCATGGTCAGGGACCCTGGGTTAGTCATGAGAGGCACAGGTTGGACGATAGCTCGTCGGCAAACAGGAAGGCTCGCTCCTGCTCGATATTATTGATTGGGGAGATGCGGTTACAATGGAGGCCAAGGCCGAAGCGCTCAAGGCTAGGGTTACAGGTGAGATTGGATGTCTTTGGTGTCGCCCCTCCTAGCCCTTATATACCGGGCTAGGTCTCGGGGAGTTCATCTACGTGTACATGTAAACTTTTCTAACCCTAGCTTGCTCCGTACGGCAGATCTTCGCGCCTTCCTTGTGAGTCGAGGACTCCTACGTCGGTGCCAACTAGCGGGCCGAGGCCGTATCTTCATGGGCCTTCTGCCTTCATGGACACCAGGTAGGCTCATCCATAGGAGTCATGGGGTCACCCCCTCGTCACTGCCTTTATAAATTAATAAAAGAATATATTTTTTTCACATCGTCCTAGGGCGCCCTTCGGATCAAGTGCTCCCTCCCCACTTGGACCTTTCAGATGAGATGGGGGCATTGATATTAAATCCCTTTTAATAATTTTAGAAAATTAAGAATTAAATATTAAACATGATTAGACCATCCTGAAACTTTTTCGACCCTTCGGTTTTCTCAGAACTCTCCCCGATACTTTACCGGTGTCCCGAAACGTTTCCGGATTTTTCTCCGATCAAATCTCGATCACTCCGAGACTTTTCCGGTGCGTTATACTCGTTCTCTTATCGCTCTAATACTCAAAAAATATATCACCCTTAAGTAAAGTGACCCCATAGGTTCGGTAGAATACGAACATGAACCGGAAATTGACTTTTCTCGGATCAATGACCAATAACAGAGCCATGGACACCCATAATTGTTCCCGCGTCTACGCAAATATAATTTGAGTGAACAGTTAGTCGACATGCTAATCCCTTTGCTTCATGATACTTTACAAAACCTGAGGTGATATTATATAGGCATCTTCATGATCAACTCGTAATTACTATGCCAATTATTCCCATACCGGTCTTGTTCTTTTCTCGTTCACATATTATGTATCCTTGTGATCTATTCACAACGTATCCGGCCGGATGTTTGGTGGATACGTAACACCGAGTGAGCCCAAAAGAATATTTCTCCTAAATAGGTGGAGCAAGTCTCAACTTGAATCATGAAGTCGCTAGACATACTCTCGAGTGTACAGGAGCAATGCCTTTATAGCCACCCTGTTACGGTTGGTGTTTGAACAAAGTCAAAGCACACCTTCCAGCATGTAGGTACTCAACATTCTCATGCAAATATCAATTAATTTGATGATTTAACTTATAATTCATTGATGATGAAATATCAAAGAAAATGATATAATTGGGTCGATTGATCACCCTTGTTTTGATAACAATGTGCTCCTATGTGTTACTTGCATACACAATGCCCATGGTCAGGAAAACATGATATCTGAAACACACGGATCAGTCCTAGAGGCAAGACTAAGAACACTTTGTGTTTATACCTCCACACCTGCATATGGGTTTTCCTTCGAAGGCAGTTCTCATGCACTTTGTAAACCTCTGCATAATGTCATTCCGGTTATAGCACAGAAATATAAACATTAATAATGAACCTAAAATTATAATAATACATTTTATTATTGCCTCTAGGGCATAATTCCAACATCCGACCCTTTGGACCAGACCTTGGGCCCTATGTATGACACTATATGAATTATGAAGCCTAGGATCTGAAGATGGAAGATCCACTACTGCCGTGGAGGACAAAATGGTAGTACTGTAGTCAATTTTTATTTCCTTGACCGTACCAATGTAGGACTTGTGTAAACCACGTACCCCCTAACATAGTATATAAGTCAAGGGTACGAGGCTCCTGCATGCATAGCAACAATCCCTTGGTTATTGTACTCGGTATTTCACCCCATTATAATCAAGAAGAAGCAGTAGTAGAGTTTTATCTCCATAGGAGAGCCTGGACCTAGGTAAATCAGTGTCTCATGTTACCATCTTGATCGATCGCTTAACTAATACACCCTACCGCGAGATTCTCTGAAATCATGCCCGACACTTTGTACACAGAATCACCATGGATTTTCTCTCTACACTGATCATAGAGCGCAACAGGATGGAGTACTCAATCTGGTTTTGGGTTGTTCCCCACTACAATGACTTTCGATCTATGTGAAAGACGTGGTCCTTTTCATTAGATTTATGATCTTGGACTTGAGTTTCATCAGGTATGTAGGAGTACAAAAAAGCTTGTCATGGTCGTTTACTGGCTAATCATATGTCATCACTAGCAAAAAGGCTTGTGCATTGGAACGGGTTTATACATATGTCTATACTGTTAAAGGATAGAAAGTCTTTTTTCCCGTTGATAGAGTTACCTTCATTTAAATTTCCCGTATATTGATAACCCTTTCAATCTATATCTCTATTACTTACAAAATAATTACCATTTCTTTTTCTACCGATAAACCTTGAGTCACCAATAATATGCATTCCAATTATATCTAGGTAAAACAATTCCTTTGCAATAATGCTTTTATAATTGTAATGCACAATAAATCTATAACTATTATTATCAGATCTCCTTTGTAACCAAGATCTCAAATCAATCTTAAAATAAAGATCAATCACTAATATATGGTTTATCACTCAGAAATTATGAGATCTCCTTTATCACTATTATTATGAGTATTTTTGGGCAAGCATCAGGAGTACATATCAATTTCCAAATATCCTCTGCTATACCTATTTTAGGATGAGAAGGAGATGAAGAAGAGTGGCGGCAACGCTGCCTTGGAAGATGGATAACTTTACTGTAAATATCTAGATTAAGAAATTGACTAGATTGGAATGGCAACCTATGGTGGACTCGGTGCTTCGGTTTTGTGCCTGGTTGGATGAGAGGATTGATCTCTAGGCTGGGGAGGCTCATTCTAATCAACAATGTGATTAAATCTTGACCCACACACCATCTGATTGTCTATGACTCGTCTAAGTGGGCTCTAGAGTGCGTTGATAGAGGATGTAGAGCATTATTTGGGTTGGGACAGAGGACATCCATGGAGGTAAGTGTTTGGTGACATGGAAGAGGGTATACCGCACCCAAGTATCTTGGAGGTTATAGATCTAGCTAAACAAGGCATTTAAATAAGACTTAGGTGGTAGTAGCTTAGGCGTACCGACTTCTCGAGACCTTGGCATGGGCTATTCATGGCTCCAGATCCCTCTATGTAGACGGTTTATGACAGCCTAGTTCAATGTAGGCGATCATATTCGTTTTATAAAAGATCGTGATTAATGGAGAAAGGATTGTGGAGATCGTCCCTATGATTTTCAACCAGATCGGGACTAGAACATGCAATCAATGGATAGTGAAGGAGGGTCTGAATCTGCATAATTAGGTTAATGAAAATGTGGGACAGCTATCAACGGAAGTCCAATTGCAGTTCGTTCGCCTGTGGGATGCTATGCTCATCATCCAACTCTCCCCGACCTAGAGGATGAAGCTATCTGAAAGTGGTTTGATTCTGGTATCTACAAAGTTGCTTCGACGTACAAGATGTTAAACAAAGGGTCTATCAGATACTTGGGAGCCAAAGTAATTTGGCTATGTTGTCCCCTCTTTCGTGCAGGCTGTTTATGCGGCTTGTATTGCAACAACAACTTTGAACTTTTGAGATGAGAGTTTGACATGGTCTCCAAGATCATAGCTCAGATTGCAGGAGACGGATCAGATAGATGATTGGTGGTTCTGCTCCCGTAAACACGCATTGAAAATAATACTTAGAGGTTTGAACTCCTTGATTATGTTGATGAGTTGGAACTTATAAAATCAATGTAATGGAAGCGTGTTCAATAGAGAAAATATCGTTAACGATTGGAAGCTAACTTCACGTATCGTATAAAAACTTTCACTTTGGGCAACTGCTGAAGCTAAGAGCATTTTACTTCTCTGTGAAGAATAAGGTGTTGTAGAAGGCTAGGGAGTTTGACTTCATCGGGATGTGGTGTTGGCCCTCTTCATTCTTTCTAAGAAAGCTACGATACACAATTTACATACTTTTAAGGACAGTGCTAAGCGTCAACCGACGGATCTTATGGACAGATCTGTCGCCTCTCCAGCCGTTGGATGACGAGATTCGTAGACCTCCGATCTCCTTCTGTAGCTTTATTACTTTGCAACAATGAATATTTTGTGCAAATTCCTTTGCAACACAATCTCTGTTGCAATTGTTTGCAACAAGGAAGTTGTTCCAAAATCCCCTTTGCAACACTGATAACCCTCAACTGTAAGGGATCGAGATAGCCTTCGCGGGCAAGATAACCCAATTTATTGATTCGACACAAGGGGACACAAAGAATACGTACAGGCTTTGAAAATTGAGTTGTCAGTTCAATCGCACCTGAAATAAACACTTGCTTGCACAAAAGTATTAGTAGCAACGGTAATATGGTAGTGGTAGTGTAGGTGATAATAGTGGTGATAGTGGTGGTGAAACTGCAAAAGTAAAACAGCGAAAGTGAACAACTAGTAACCAGCGGAAAGAAACACTGTAGGCTAGGGAGATGGATGGTTGGGCGCTGCTTGGATGAGAACAAACATGTAATAGATTTTAACACGGGCAAGGATCACAAAAAAGAAAGGATCATCTAGGCAAATATCAAACATCAGGCATGTATCCCAAGGTAGTTGTACGTGCTTGCAATAAGAACTTTGCACAACATCTTTTGTCCTACCCTCCCGCTATGAACGGGGCCAAAAGGAACTTAGGGAGATTAAGGTACTCCTATCAAAGAGCACCAGAACAAAGCATTAACACTTCATGGATACACGGAATCCTCAAATTATAGTCCATCCCCTTTGGTGTCCCAAGCTGTCACCATTGGGATCGCCGGTTCCGGACTATAATAGGTGCATACAACTCATAGATAGGATCAAGAACACCTCAAACTCAAGAAAAAAAAGGGTGATCAGATCTGAAATCATGGCACTCGGGCCCAAAGTGGCAAGCATTAAGAACAACAAGTTGTAACAGAGATGATAAACACCAAGTAGATGATAGGCAACATGCCCCCAACAATCTGATAAACTATTACATGATCTAACTCATCCAATCTCTACCATCCCCTTTGCCCACAGCAGGGAATTACTCACACATGAGAGAAGAAGTCATGGAAGGGTGATGGAGAGGCGATGATGATGACGATAGCGATGATTTCCCCTCACCGGAGGCCAAAATAGCCTCCAGATTAGCTCTCCCGGAGAAGAACAGAGGGTGGCAGCGGCTCCGCGACGTAGATTGGAAAAGCGACCTCTGTTTTGGAGTTTCCACGCCACGAGAATAAATAGAGGCCAAGGTAGGTCACCAGGGGGTGTGGGACCCACCTAGGAGGGTGTGTGGCGCGGCCAGGGGCTGGGTCGCGCCATGCACCCGTCTGGGTGCCCCCTGGCTGCCCTGTGGCCCCCCTTTGGACTCTCGGAAGCTTCGGGAATGCTGATATTTTATATATTTTTTGTAGATTTTTCCAGTGTACCTAAATATCCAGAAACCTGCACAATATAAAACAGCACTGGTAGCTCTGCTGAAAACATCGTCAGTCCGGGTTAGTTTCGTCCAAATTATGCAAGAATGAAGCCAAAACAATAGCAAAAGTGTTTGGAAAAGTAGATACGCTTGAGACGTATCAACTCCCCCAAGCTTAGCTATTGCTTGTCCTCAAGCAATTCAGTTCAACGAACTGGATGCGACAAAGAAAACTTTGATAAACTCTTTTACTTCAATAGATGTATATAAGCATGTACTACGAAAGAGTTTAGCAGGTTTTGAAACCATGCTATAAGGACAATGCACGAAGCAATCCTTCTTTCATGTGATCAGTCACAAACAAACAAAAGTAAATAATATGCTACTGAAAATCAATTCAAGATCACAATGCACATAGCATGAACATATCAGAGTGGTATCTCGCTAGCCTCCATGAGTGAAGCAAAACATAAATGCAGAAACTCCTTCGGAGTTTTAAAGGAGACTAGAACTAAGAATTTCAGACTAGCAATATAACAAGCATGCATAAGACAATGTAATACTTTGGGACAATGCATGTTACACTAAGAATGACAATTATGCTCTCAATAGTTGGTGCTTTGGAGAAATAAGGTGAAGACTCTCGAACCGTGGATTTTTTATGGCAAGGTTGAAAACTCGTGAAAGGAAGCAAAGACTAAGCATGTGCCAGAGCTCTTGGTTTTGAAAACAGCGATAAAACTCTTTTGAGAAGTGCAACTTTACAGTCAACGATGAACGGTAAAGGTCTCTCAATATCTCCCATGCCAACCATATTAATGCCTTTTGCTTACACAAGTTCCCTTATCCATAAATCCTTTGATGGTCGGAACCTTTATTTTGCCTCAAGGATGGAAGGAGGGTACCGTTCCACCTATCATAAGCAGCATTTGGTCCATTTCATTCCATCATCAAATATGGGGGAGGTGTAACTCTCATTTTTTTATTGACTAGTTAAAACTTCCGTCAAAATATTTTTGGCATGAAAGATATTGATTTTCCCTCACCGCACCATGAGCTTGTACGGTTAAAAAAGGGGAAACTTTTGTATAAATTTCGAGATGGCACAAGAAAGTCTAAGTTAGGAGTGGCCGGTAAATACCACATATAGGTAGGTATGGTGGACTCAAATGGAACAACTGGGTTGAAAGGGGTTTGGATACACAAGCAGAATTCCGCTTGGTGCGAGTGAAGGCTAGTAAAAGACTGGGAAGCGACCAACTAGAGAGCAATAATTGTCATAATCATGAAGAGCGACAAAGTAACATTGAATCGGGCACGAAAGTGATATAACTGTTCTGAAATAAAAAGGTCATCAAGGTTGAACAGACTTTTTAGTCTTAACATGCGTGAACATGTGCCAAGTCGATCCAATAATTCTCCGAAGGGAAATACCACTTCAATATGCCAAACCATGAACAATGCAATGCATGTCAATCATTTCAGGCAACACATTGTGAACTCTAGTTATTTGAGACTAACCACAAAGAAAGCATGAACCACTGGGAAAGCATTGTAAACATAGCACTATGTCGCTACAAGTTGGTCTCTAAGCATAAGTACAGGCATATGTACAAAAGTAGAAACAAAAAGAGTTCATACCGACTTTCCTTGTTGCATCCCTTCTGTCGATCCTCGTCATTACTGCCTTGTCACTTGCACAATCGAACGTAGGAAATATAATCGAATGCCATTACGGACCTGAGCTGAACTCTAAAAACAAAGCAAAATAAAGAGAGAAAGAAAATCTTTTTGGATTGTTTCAAAGGCTAAATAAAAGAAAAAAGAAAGGAGAAATATTTTTGTTGTTTTTGCAAAACAAAGGAACAAAGAAGAACAGGCAAAGACTTCAAAAATATGAAAGCGAACAAAATGGAAGATACAATGGAAAGGGAGGAGAGTACGTACTCCCCCAAGCTTAGGCTTTTGGCCTAAGTTGGGCTCGTCTACTGCGGTCCCGAGGAGCCTCCTGCTCCGGGTAATGGTAAGTCCAAGGGTTGTATGATCCCTCCGGTGCGTACACTGAAGTCCTCGGATCCTCCCATGAGGAAGGTCCCTCATCCCAACCAGAGGAAGACCCTCCGTCCCATGGGGCGACGGTCTCCTCCTGGATGGGTGGATACACCACGCGCTCCTCCTCATCTGGCGCAACCCCCTCCGTGGGGTCGTGAAACTGGTATCTCCCCATGATCTCATCAAACTAGGTATCTGAAAAGCGGTATCCGTTCCTGCGAGAAAAATCCAACACAAGTGGTGCAGGCAGACGGATGATGCGTTCCACATCGCCCTCAAACCGCAAAATATAATCAAGTGCATATCGGTCAGAGGCCCTAGTAAAAAATAAATGACTCTTCATGGCAGCCAAATCAAGACTAACAAAAGGAAAAACTGTATCATCTGGGCGCGGTTCTCCTCGGAGAAACTGCAAAAGAAGTGTGGCATAAACGCCACCAAAGAGATCCCCCTTGTTGCTATTAGCAGCAAGGCATCTAGCAATCAGTGTGCCCACATGATACTCGTGATCCCCTGAGAGGGCGTTCGCCACGATAGCAGTATCAGGCGAAGAAGTGTTGCTCGTGTTGTCTCGAGCCAACACCCCTCTAGCAATATAATACGCGAAATACCTGAGGTGAGGAAATAAAATATTGGAGATCTTCTGGCGGTTAGTGCTCCTCACTTCAGTGTTGCACAACGAGTCGAGAAGGGTCTTCAGCGCAGCAGTTTGAGAATTTTTTTCTCATCTTCTCTCCTCTGTCGGGCAACCCTAAAGCTTCACAAAAGGTACTCATAGGCATGGTTAGTAACCTTTCATAAATTTGAAACGCAATAGCATCATTTTCAGGATAGAATCTGAAACTGTTAATAAATATAGCGGTGAGTGTTTCATATTGTGGCACACGGCTCGTCACAAGCCGTGTCAAACCTACTCTGGCACACAGGGCGTCGAACTCCTCCTGTATGCCGGCATCCGCCATGAAATCTCTACATGGGAATGCCATGGCCTTTGCGGGTGATGCGTCCAACAGCTCCAATGGTACGATTTCTTCGTTATAGCTCACCCTCGTGGCTGAAGGTGAAGCTGTGGACCGCATAACACGGCTAGAGCGCTCTGGTTTCTTCTTCCCAAGCCATCTTCCTAGCCTATCCATTTCTGAAATTTTTGACAAATCACAAAAATGAAGGTTTAAGCAAAACTAGTTTGGGCAAAACATTCTACTTACTTTACCAAGGCTCAAACTAGCAACAAAACTTGGAAAATAAATTTCTACACTAACATTTAAGCTCAACTAAGCAGCACCAAGAACTACTAAATACTCACTAATGAAGCCACCAACTAGAAAACTAATTGGAGGGGTGAGGGAGTCACGTACCAAGGAGTATTTGTTCCAAATTTGAGCTCAAACGAGTGGATGTAGAGGGAGATCGAAGTTCCGTGCTCAAGAACAGCAAGAACACGAAACCAGAGCAAGAACACGAGTTTTTGAGAAGAAAGAGAGAGAGTGGAAGAAGAGATGCCAGCAGGGGGGGCTTGTGGGCCCCAGGAGGGTGTGTGGCGCGGCCAGGGGCTGGGCCGTGCCACCTGGCCTCCTGGGACAGGGGTGGACCCTGGTTAGCCACATGTACTCCCCGATGGCTTTTTACCTGGAAAATTTATTTTGAATTTTCTCGGCAACTTCACTGTAGAGAATTTTTCAAAGTTCAAAAAGCTGCAAAAACTTTCGTGAACTTGAGACATAAGTTAGAACAAGTGAAGCTTTAAACAAAAAACTTTGGGTACAACAAGGAGAATAAAAGCTAAAAGAAATGAAAAACATAACAAGCTCAGCTTTTTGCCTATATAAAACATGCTAGTTAGCAAGGTTGATCAAGTCTTACCAACAAATCGGTGATATATAGAGCAGAAAGTCTCGCCTCTTATGAAGTGATCATTGCACTCTCACTTTGATGGACATTGTCCCTACCATAGCATTGAGCAAAAAAGGATGATCTCCTTGCAGAAAGCAAACCAAAACAGGGGGTTGTTTTGTATTTGTGGTATACATGTAGTGGAAAATCCCATTCTCCAATCTTCACGGTCTCGATATTCTCAATGGAGTTAAGGTCATGCCTTTTGTCGATCTTCTTTGGAAAATACACCGTGTGTTCTTTGTCATTCACGTTGAAGGTAACCTTCCCTTTATTGCAATCAATAATTGCACCTGCGGTGTTAAGAAAAGGTCTACCAAGAATAATGGACATGCTCCCATCCTCGGGCATGTCAAGCACAACAAAATCAGTAAGTATTAAGAAATTGGCAACTTCAACAGGGACATCCGCACAAATACCGATCGGGACGGCCGTGGGCTTGTCGGCCATCTGAAGAGAGATATCTGTAGGAATTAGTTTCTCTAAACAAAGCCTTTTGTAGAGAGAAAAGGGCATAACACTCACTCCTGCACCAAGATCACATAAGGCAGTTCTAACATAATTATTCTTTATGGAGCAAGGAATGGTGGGTATACCTGGATCACCGAGCTTCTCAGGAATCTTGCCACTGAAAGAGTAGTTAGCAAGCATAGTAGATATTACCTCATTAGGAACTTTTATTTTATTAGTAACAATATCTTTCATATATTTAGAGTAAGGAGGTAGCTTAATATCATCAGTCAAAGGAATTTGAAGAAAAAGAGGTTTCATCCACTCACAAAACTTGTTGTAGTGCTCCTCTTCTTTGGTTTTAACAGACTTACTTGGAAAGGGCATGGATTTCTGTACCCATGGTTCTCGTTCCTTCCCGTGTCTCCTTGCAAGGAAGTCTTCTCTAGTGTACTTCTTGCGCTTATCAGGTGCTTCTTCTAATCTCACCTCAGGCGGATCATTCTTTTCAGCATCTTTTTTCAGGTTCAGCACCGTCTTCAGTGTCATAACCCCAAGTTAGGTATGTGCTAGGATCAGAGGTACCTTGCATTCATGCAAAAATTTCAAAAGAAAATTCAAAAATGGGGAAAAGAAAAGCCCTGAGAAATTATTTCAAATGGCTAGATAAAAATATTTTTCCAAAATTCATTTGAACATTTGGAAAATTCCTATAAATGGTGCTGATCATTTTAAAAATGGTTTGGGAGCAATCCCATGCTCATGGAATTTTCTAATTTTCAAATAATGGCTTGGAAATTAAATAAATACCCTATTTGATTTAAAATTCAAATGTTTTGAATTTTAAAAATTCTCAAATTTTATAAGTGGCTAGCTCTCTATTTTATGAGGCCATATAAAAAATTGTGGCATTTTATAAAATGCCTATCTATTTTTATTAGCTAGGTCAACCTATATGCAGAAATAATAAAAGGAAAAGAAAACAGAGCTTACCTGGCGCCACAGGCGAGGCCCACCTTCCCTGGCCTCGGCCCAGCCCACCCCAGACGCGTGTCGTCTTCCTCCCCGCCCCTCCAAGCAGCTCGCTGGAGGCAGGGGAGCACGCCGCGACGCCACCGCGACGTCTCGCGGATTCCAGGCCATCTAGGCCTCCTCCTCACGCCTCTGAGTCGCCCAGCAGCCCCCGCAGCCATTCCCCCCATCCATGCCTCCTCCACCTCCTTCCCCGGCGAGATCTCGCGGGTTCCCGAGCGCGTCTCGTCGCCGCCGTCACGCGCCACCGCGGCCACCGAGCTCGCCTAGCCGCGTAAAGCTGTCCAGGAGCGCTGCAGACGTCGGCTTCATCGACTTCCCCTGTCAATTTGAGCACGGAGGCCCCGGAGACGACGCCCGCCTCAAGAACTCGCCGCCGGCCGCCATGTTTTCCGACGACGAATTCGCCACCTGCTGAAGCTCCCCGGCGACGCCGACGCCGTCTTCGATCTCCTGGTGAGCCTCTGCTCACGTGGCCCCTTTCCGTGTCATCTCCCGTGCCCGTTTTCTTCTGGTCGCCGTCGACAGTAGTCCGGCCACCGCGCCCGACGACGTAGCCGTGGCCCGAGACCACACCTTTGACCCCTGCCTGCTCCATCCGTCGCGGACGACCGAGAGCTGCACGCCCGTGCCCTCAGTTCTTCTCCCCTTGGCCTCTGTCGCCGTTTCCAACTGAGCCCGAGACCGGCCGCCGCGCAAGTCGATGCCGGCGTCAACTCTGGCCACCCCGGTGACGCCCTTGTGGTGTACGTGATGCGGGCGGGCACGAGGAACACTTCTGTGCCCTCGGTTTGGCAAACCGTGGCCGGAACCTCTGTCCCCGTGAGCGCCGCCGTCTCGGTGGTTGCCGGCGTTTAAACGCCGGTGGACGCCGACATGGCTGGGTTAATTAGGGGGCTAACCCCTGTTTAGTTAGGCCTTGGGCCACTGACAGGTGGGGCCAGCCCCCTCTAAATCAATTTAAGTTTTAAATTAAAACGGGTTTAACCCCACTGTCACTGACAGACATGGCCCACCTGTCAGCCCCCTGGTGACATCAGCACTGCGTCACAGTGATGCAATAAATCTTTTTCTAGAGAATTAAATCTTTTACAGAAATTCCAGAAAATGGCAGAAAATAGGACAAACTTTGGAAAATCATAATAAATTCATACTAACTCCAAATATAGCAAATAATATATGAAAAATGATCAGGAGAAAATTATCTGCCATTTATTATGATTTTCCAAAGTTTGTCCTATTTTCGTGACGTTGGCCGAGTCGCAGTGCAGGCTGGGTCATGGCGCTGGTCGTCGAGTCACATTGCAGGCTGAGGCGTGGATGCGTGCGTCGTCCGAGTAGATGACGAGTCGGTGCAACTCGGGAGAGGCCACTGAGTTGGAGCAGCTTGGAGAGGGTCGCCGAGATAGCGCAAGTCGGAGAGAGCCGCCGAGCTGAGCGAGGTCGGGAAAGAGCTCCGAGTAGAGGCCAGGTCGGGGTGGCTCTCCGGGTTGAAGCAAGGAACGAAGACCTTCTGAGTCATGTGCAGCTCACCGTTCGCGTGGCTCATGAGCTGCAACCGAGGTCGAGCGGATCGTCGTTCGAGTAGATGTGTCAGCGCGTTCCGGTTTGCTCTGTACGCGTCCTATAATTGCTGGCGAGAGAGGAGTACGACGTCCGAGTTGGCACCAGGTCGGGGGCCAGGTCCGAGTAGTTCATGACTTGTGTCACGTCATGTGTGTTCATCATCGAGTGGAATGCACAACATGGACGTGTTAGTGAATGGCTGCATGGATAAGTTGATAGCTGACTGAATAATCATACAGAAATTTCAGAGTAATTAGCTTAGCTTGTGTCACGTGTATTCTTGTCTGTGTAGCTGGCCCCTGGTCGTCCGAGTTGAGGTGCTGCTGCTCGCATGCATGCAGCGGTATGGCCAGTCATCACCGAGCAGGTGGCCGGGCGCTGAGTTAAGGATTATCATACGCCTTTGTTGAATCCATCCAGCTGCTTGTTCTATTTACGTTCTGGCCGGAGTAACATTAGGGCGCGGGAGAGATGGTGACATGGTGTACGTGGAAGCTGCACTTGTGTATCTCCTCCCGAGCAGGAGTAGGTCGCTGGGTCGCGAGCAGGTCGGAGTCGAGGGGTGTCCGAGTTGGAGGAGAGCGTGCGAGGCACCCAAGTTGAATCGGATTGAGGAGCAGCACATCCATGCGCAGCCCCTCAGCGAGTAGCAGGCCGCCGAGGCACATCCGAGCGGAGGGAGGCCGGTCGTTGGGGGCGCTGGAGCGAAGTCAGCCATGGGCGTTGCTGCGTCCCGTCCGAGTCGTTGCGAGGAAAATGTTTGAGTAGTGTTCTCCTCCCGCCCGAGTTGAGCAGACCTGGAAATTAGTCACTTCATCTGCTAGATGAATCTCAGGTGTCAAGGCAAAGCGTTAATTACATTTTTAGGAGTATGGTAACAACAAATAGTAGTACAGTATTAGCATGTAATTATGACTCCAACGAACGATAACAGCAAATGGCAATATTAGCATGCAATTATGGGTTTCAGCGGGTATTAGCATGCAATTATGGCTCAATGGACTGCATGCTTCGGTTTCACATGCAATTGCTTTCATTCCGCCCCGACCGCTGCTATTTGTGCCCGAATGGGAAAAACAGAAAGAAGTGTTTCACCGGCTGAGACGGGCATGCGCCCTTGCTGAGCGGCCGATGCATGGGAAGAAGCCGTCGTCGAGGAGAGGAAGCAGTAGCTGTAGTCGGGTCCACGGCAGCGGTGAGCAGGGACGGCGGCGCGATGAGGAGAAGAACGCCATGCGCGCGGGCGGTGCAGCAAGGCGACGGTTGCACGTCGGAGTTGAAAAGGAGCACTTGCAGTTGTGCAACAAAGAGAAGTATTGTTCATCCATCAAAGGTACTGTTCATCCATCAACGGTTTACTTGTGCTAGTGTCGTGCTAGCTTTGTAGTTGGAGATAGGCTGGCTTGAAGCACTTCGCGCGGCTTTGTGGAAGAGAGATGGAAACCCAGACGGAGGTGTCCCGAAGGCGCTCCATCTAAGTCGCGGCGAGGACCTTTGCTGACGCAGCCATCGTCATGAGCAGGCATACCTGCAGTTGATCAGAACAGCCAGGGAGAAGAGAGAAGTCTATCCGTGATAGTTGTTCATCTTCCGGAGTTAAAGTAAATCACCCAGAAAATTTCTGCTCTTGAAAGATGATGCAAATCAAAAGCGAACAAACAATAGGAGTAAAAATGAAAACAAACCGTCTGCATTATGGATCGGTAGACGCCATGCCCCAAGGTGGGCGCCAACTGTCGTGGATATAATCGTGACAATAGATATAGGGGTTAGAACGGAGCATGAACTATCGAGATGCAAACGGGTGGACGCAGGTGATTTTGTCGAGTTCGGGACTCTCGCGGAGGAGATAAAATCCCTACGTCTCGTGCTCCCGGAGGCGCTTTTCCTTATCTTTGTATGAACAAGATGTACATGGCATATCTTCCCGTGGGAGAGAAAGAGTGAGGGAGAGGAGGAAAAAGTGTGTGCCTCTGCCCCCCCCCCCTCCTGGGTATGGTGCTAGGCTTATATAGAGTATGCCCCGACCCCTTTAATGTCCTAATGGCGGGGCTTAATTACAAGGCTAAATGTCTATCATTATTACAGGAAACTAACTATCCACTATTGCTAATAAAGAAGGAGTAACGCCTCTGGTTTCAATGCTCCGCGCCTGTTGTCCTTCCTTCTTCCGAGTGGTGGACAGCTTGCTAGTCTCCTCTTCCGAGTAGTGAGTTACTCGGAGCCAACCTGCTCTTCCGAGTAACCGGTTACTCGGAGACTATCTCTTCTTCCGAGTAACGGATTACTCGGAGACGTCGTGACCTATGTTCATGTAGTTTGCCAAGCTCCTAGCGGTTCGGTACTTTTATTTCATTTCTTAGGTATTCTTATGAAGTCATGATACTAAGGGTACCCCTTGATATCTGATACTTAAGGGTATGCCTTAGGTATGACCACGACATATGATCACCTAAACTTCAGAAGCTTATCACACACATGATCATTTGGATTACAAAATAAAAATACTAGCAAATGCAACTTGGACCAATTTAAATACATTTGGAGTTTGAATTTGAATTCACTTTCAAATCAACTTCAATTAAATTGTTACAAATGGAACCTAGATCGCATCAATACAATTCACATCATTTGACAACATAATCATGTGCTTGAGAATTGCAACTTATTTATGCTTTGTTTATATTGTTTGCTCGGATAGAAGTGGATCCGGAGCCCGAGATCACCCCCTTCGTTGAAGACCCCGTGACTGAACCTCGTCAGCAAGGCAAGCAAACCCCCTTTGATCATATCGATAAAATCCCACTTCCCTCTCATGTCTCGCTTATGCATTGTTTAGGATGATCACCATGATAACGTTTCTACCGCATAGTTGAACCCATATCCTTTGCATGACCTATCATCTTGTCACAGTAGTAAGCAAACCACAATCCTAGCAGATGTAGGAGTTGGTTGATATCATGTGGCCCCTGCAACTGTTACTGCTTATTGCATGCTTAGTGATACAACGAGGTTGCTTTTGATGTGAGTCGGGATGATGATAAACATGGTGTTGATGAAAGTGAAATGTGTTGGTGAATCTACCCTAATACAAGGTGAACGATGAGAGGCTGTGTAGGAGTACACAGTGGGTTGTCTCGTTGAACACTTCCTTAAGTCCGAGTTCTTGTGTGGTGATCCAAGATGAAGAGTACAACCACACATTGGGCTCACTGACCCCTCTCGGCTTACTAACTCATCCCCTTCGATGTCCAGATGTCGCAGTAGTTCGGACTTCTGTAGGTATTGTGGCCTGGTAGCCAAGTGAGAGAACGGCCCATCCGAGACCGGCTTTCGCACCACGCACACATCGTCTGGGTCCACTTCGGTAAACCGGCCGGGTTCACGATAGTGGAAGACAACCCAGATAGGCGGCTTTCATGGACTAGATCGGCTATGAGGTAACAGTTGTGGTGGCATCCTCGCTGTCATCTCTTGAACGGTGACACGCAAAAGGCGGTAACTGATGACACGTGTGTGTAGCGGTACACCCCTGCAGGGTTAACAAAACTATTCGAATAGCCGCGTCCGCGGTTAAGGACTGCTTGGAAAGCTTAGCTTGATTATTAGACAACTTGAACTGGATACTTCTAAAACTCGCAAGATAAGCGTGAGTGCTATGGTGTGCTTCTCGTGGGGAAGTCAAGGAAGTAACCATAGTAGTGTATTGGTTGAAGAGATGTAGTGGACTCGTGTACGCTTCTTACCTCAAGTCTGGTACTCGTAATTCCGGACTAGCCAAGTCAAAGCTGGCACTTCTGCAAGTGAAACCCCACCTCCCTTTACCTTGATAAATGTGCATGAGTAGTATAGTTCCTATGTAAGTCTTGCTGAGTACGATTTTGTACTCACGTTTGCTTAATCTATGTTTTAGATGAAACCACCGACCCCGATGGTGACTTCTACCCGAAGCTCGAAGAATGAAGACTCAGACCAAGACCAAGCTAGTGTAGTCCCAGTCAGACGACTGGTTCCCTCGTGGAGGGCTTGTTTTTAGATAAGGCTTCTCTAAGCCATTTGTTAAACTTGTCTGCACTCAGACCTACTTTGCTTCCGCTTGTCTGTTGTAATGTTGGATCACATGCTTGTGATCTCTGTGTGCACTCTGTAAGATTTATTAATAAAGATGTATACATTGTAGAGAATTGCAATGCTACCTGCTGTTCATACTAGACATGTGTGCTGCGTGTATGTTTATAACATGCATGTCCTTGTATGGGTTTTCGAGACCTTAGTTGTGATCTGGCTGGCGGTCTTTTATACACCAAGTGGCCCTTAGATGTGCGCAGCTTGGGGCATCGCGATGCGATTGTTCGAGACTCTGTCTCGGGTACACTTTGATGTATGATCGAGCCCGCCCTAGACCCCGACTAAGTGATCGGGCTGGAGTAAGTCTATGTAAGGGTTATAATACAATCGATAGTATGGTTGAGGCGACTTGTCTATGAGTATGGGAGTTCATCACCCATATCATTTAGACTTGTGTGCGGACGATGAGGACCCATTTCAGTTGATCATCCGGCCTGGATGGGATGCCCCTCACGTTCGATGCTTCCCGAGAACGTTCTGTGCTTGGCCTTGTCTGCTTAGACAAGTGGGTACGGTTCTCGGCTCTCCATATGATTGTGTTGTAGCGAGGCTTGCATTAGTTAACCCCGGGTCCCGACAGACTTGGTATCAGAGCAGGACTGACTGTAGGACTAGTAGCCTTGGCCGAAGTCGAGTCTAGCTTGCTATAGTTATATAGTTACTCTGGGTATATAAGGGAACAACATAAGGCTTCTTTTTTCTCCTTACCCCCTTCGTTCTGAGTTCCGAGTCACCCTTATCTTATTCTACGGGAAGATAGGACTAGGCTCACCTTTGTCTGATTAGAACATCTCGTTGTTTGCTTCCTTGTAGCCGTAGGAAAGTTGTGTCCGGTTTCCTAGCATTGTTGTAATGCTAATTTCTTACATCGTATTATGTAAGTGTTATATCTACATTGAAAGAAAATTGTTTTCTTGCAATTACAGCCGTTATGCTGTCCGAGTCATTCCAGGTTTCTTCATAATCTGATGCATTTGCAAAACCCTTCTATCTTTTTCGATTGTCCTTTTAGAAGAACTTCTAGGTGGCATGCCCGACAGTTCCATAGAGTTTGATGTAGGTTTTCTTCTAGAAACCTATAGTCTTTCATTTGCAGCCCTTTCTCCCACTTTAGATGTCTTCTAGCCAGAAGAACCACACTAACCATCGTGTTGGAGTACTTTGCTACTCTGACATATCTGTTGTAGCCCCTAGTAAACCTTGGTCATCCTCTAGGAAGCTATCCAGAGACCCAAACCCTTAAACCATGCCACCCGACAGATGTGTAGAGTTCATAGTGGATCTTGCCCCAGGAACCGCACCAAATTCCAGACGCCCATACAAAATGGCCCCACGTGAGTTAGCTGAGCTTAAAACCCAACTGGAGGCTTTGTTGGAAAAAGGCTTCATCCGCCCTAGCTCATCGCCATGGGGTTGTCCCGTTCTGTTCGTAACGAAGAAAGATGGAACAGAAAGGATGTGCGTAGACTATCACCCGCTAAATCTAGCGACGATAAAGAACAAGTACCCATTGCCCAGGATCAATGATCTTTATGATCAACTTGCAGGATCCTCTGTCTTCTCCAAGATGGATTTGAGATTAGGTTATCATCAAATCAAAATCCGAAACGAGGACATTCCCAAAACGGCTTTTACTACTCGTTATGGTATTTACGAGTACACCGTCATGTCCTTTGGTTTAACCAATGCCCCCGCCACTTTCTCACGCATGATGAACTCGATCTTCATGGAGTATTTGGACCAGTTCGTCGTGGTTTACCTCGATGACATCCTTATATACTCGAAGACCGAAGAAGAACATGCCGAACACCTAAGGCTGGTATTGATGAAACTTAGAGAGCATCGCCTGTATGCTAAATTCTCCAAGTGTGAATTTTGGCTACCAGAAGTGACCAACTTAGGCCACGTGATTTCTGCAAAAGGCATTGCTGTCAATCCCGAGAGAGTTCAGGCCGTCCTTGACTGGACTCCACCTGAATCGGTTAAGCAAGTTAGGAGTTTTCTTAGCCTAGCCAGCTATTGCCGTCGCTTCGTCGACAACTTTTCTAAAGTTGCAAAGCCTCTAACTGAACTCCTCAAGAAAGATAAGAAATTCCTATGGACTCCCAAGTGCGAGGAAAGCTTTCAAGAGCTAAAAAGAAGGTTGACTTCTGCACCCGTACTTGCACCTCCAGACACCAAAAAGGATTTCGAGATCTATTGTGACGCATCACGGCAAGGGTTAGGATGCATACTTATGCAAGATCGACATGTGGTAGCTTATGCTTCACGCCAGTTGCGGCCACATGAAGAGAACTATCCTACCCATGACCTTGAACTCGCTGTCGTAGTTCATGCCCTAACAACTTGGCGACATTACCTCCTTGGTAATCGTTGTGAGATCTATTCTGATCACCAAAGCCTCAAATACATTTTCACCCAGCCAGATCTTAATCTCAGGCAAAGACGCTAGATTGAGTTGATAAAATATTACGACGTAGTAATTTCTTACACCCCAGGCAAAGCCAATGTCATGGCTGATGCACTAAGTCGTAAGTCGTATTGTAACAACCTCATGTTACAACAGTATCAACCACTTCTTCATGAGGAATTTCGAAAGCTTAATCTCGAGATTGTTCCTTGTGGATCTCTTTTCAACTTGGTGGCGAAACCAACTCTTGAGGATCAAATAATAGTTGCCCAAAGGCGTGCAGGAGGTGTTCGCCGGATCAAGGAGAACATTGTTAGCGGAGTTGCTAAATGTTTCTCCACAGATAGCAAGGGAACAATATTCTTTGAAAATCGTTTGGTAGTACCTAAGAATAGGGAACTAAGGCAACTCATCCTCAAGGAAGCCCATGACACACCCCTCTCGATTCATCCCGGTAGCACAAAAATGTACCGACATCTACGCCAAAGATTTTGGTGGACTAGGATGAAGAGAGACATTGCTCAATTTGTTGCCGAATGTGATGTTTGTCGTCGCGTTAAGGCAGAACATCAAAGACCTGCTGGTACACTTCAACCTTTGCCTATCCCAGAGTGGAAATGGGACAAAGTCGGTATGGACTTCATCACCGGCTTTCCAAAAACCCATAAAGGAAACGATGCCATCTTCGTTGTCATAGATAGGCTTTCCAAAGTTGCTCACTTCCTTCCAGTTCGCGAGTCTATAACTGCTAGCCAGTTAGCGGACTTGTACGTCTCTAGAATTGTGTCTCTTCACGGTGTTCCTTTGGAAATCAATTCTGATCGTGGTAGCCTTTTTACCTCTAGATTTTGGGGAAGCTTCCAGCGTGCTATGGGAACTCATCTCTCCTTTAGTACGGCTTTCCATCCTCAGTCTAGCGGTCAAGTCGAAAGGGTTAACCAAATTCTCGAAGACATGCTCAGAGCTTGTGTTATCTCATTCGGAAAGAAGTGGGAGAAGTCTCTTCCATTCGCCGAATTTGCTTATAACAACAGTTTTCAATCTAGTCTGAACATGGCTCCTTTTGAACTCCTATATGGACGACGATGTCGAACACCCCTTAACTGGTCAGAAACCAGTGAAAGACAACTCTTTGGACCGGACATGATCAAGGAAGCAGAAGAGCAAGTTCGCATTGTTCGTGATCAATTGAAAGCCGCACAGTCTCGTCAGAAAAGCTACTATGATTGTCATCATAGGAAAGAAAGCTACAATCTGGATGAGAAGGCTTACCTCCGGGTTACTCCTCTAAAGGGAACCCAACGATTCGGTATCAAAGGCAAGTTGGCCCCACGTTACATCGGACCTTTCCGCATTCTTGCTAAACGTGGAGAAGTTGCCTACCAACTTGAACTACCCCCGCACCTTTCCCGAGTACATAATGTATTCCATGTGTCACAACTCAGGCGTTGCTTCAAGGACCCCATCCGCGAAGTCGACCATGAAACGCTTGATCTACAAGATGACCTTTCTTATCGAGAATACCCTGTTCGTGTTCTTGATTCAGCAGAGCGTGTCACTCGCCGAAAGAAGGTCAAGTTTCTGAAAGTTCAGTGGTCTCATCACTCAGAGAAAGAAGCCACGTGGGAAAGAGAAGACCGTCTCCATGCCGAGTACCCCTCCTTCCTCCCGCAGACTTCTGAATCTCGGGACGAGATTCTTTTGAGTGGGGGCGAGTTGTCACAACCCCAAGTTAGGTATGTGCTAGGATCAGAGGTACCTTGCATTCATGCAAAAATTTCAAAAGAAAATTAAAAAATGGGGAAAAGAAAAGCCCTGAGAAATTATTTCAAATGGCCAGATAAAAATCTTTTTCCAAAATTCATTTGAACATTTGGAAAATTCCTATAAATGGTGCTGATCATTTTAAAAATGGTTTGGGAGCAATCCCATGCTCATGGAATTTTCTAATTTTCAAATAATGGCTTGGAAATTAAATAAATACCCTATTTGATTTAAAATTCAAATGTTTTGAATTTTAAAAATGCTCAAAATTTATAAGTGGCTAGCTCTCTATTTTATGAGGCCATATAAAAAATTGTGGCATTTTATAAAATGCCTAGCTATTTTTATTAGCTAGGTCAACCTATATGCAGAAATAATAAACGGAAAAGAAAACAGAGCTTACCTGGCGCCACAGGCGAGGCCCACCTTCCCTGGCCTCGGCCCAGCCCACCCCAGACGCGTGTCGTCTTCCTCCCCGCCCCTCCAAGCAGCTCGCTGGAGGCAGGGGAGCACGCCGCGACGCCACCGCGAGGTCTCGCGGATTCCAGGCCATCTAGGCCTCCTCCTCACGCCTCTGAGTCGCCCAGCAGCCCCCGCAGCCATTCCCCCCATCCCTGCCTCCTCCACCTCCTTCCCCGGCGAGATCTCGCGGGTTCCCGAGCGCGTCTCGTCGCCGCCGTCACGCGCCACCACGGCCACCGAGCTCGCCTAGCGGCGCAAAGCTGTCCAGGAGCGCTGCAGACGTCGGCTTCATCGACTTCCCCTATCAATTTGAGCACGGAGGCCCCGGAGACGACGCCCGCCTCAAGAACTCGCCGCCGGCCGCCATGTTTTCCGACGACGAATTCGCCACCTGCTGAAGCTCCCAGGCGACGCCGACGCCGTCTTCGATCTCCTGGTGAGCCTCTGCTCGCGTTGCCCCTTTCCGTGTCATCTCCCGTGCCCGTTTTCTTCTGGTCGCCGTCGACAGTAGTCCGGCCACCGCGCCCGACGACGTAGCCGTGGCCCGAGACCACGCCTTTGACCCCTGCCTGCTCCATCCGTCGCGGACGACCGAGAGCTGCACGCCCGTGCCCTCAGTTCTTCTCCCCTTGGCCTCTGTCGCCGTTTCCAACTGAGCCCGAGACCGGCCGCCGCGCAAGTCGATGACGGCGTCAACTCTGGCCACCCCGGTGACGCCCTTGTCCTTCCTTCTTCCGAGTGGTGGACAGCTTGCTAGTCTCCTCTTCCGAGTAGTGAGTTACTCGGAGCCAACCTGCTCTTCCGAGTAACGGATTACTCGGAGACGTCGTGACCTATGTTCATGTAGTTTGCCAAGCTCCTGGCGGTTCGGTACTTTTATTTCATTTCTTAGGTATTCTTATGAAGTCATGATACTAAGGGTACCCCTTGATATCTGATACTTAAGGGTATGCCTTAGGTATGACCACGACATATGATCACCTAAACTTCAGAAGCTTATCACACACATGATCATTTGGATTACAAAATACAAATACTAGCAAATGCAACTTGGACCAATTTAAATACATTTGGAGTTTGAATTTGAATTCACTTTCAAATCAACTTCAATTAAATTGTTACAAATGGAACCTAGATCGCATCAATACAATTCACATCATTTGACAACATAATCATGTGCTTGAGAATTGCAACTTATTTATGCTTTGTTTATATTGTTTGCTCGGATAGAAGTGGATCCGGAGCCCGAGATCACCCCCTTCGTTGAAGACCCCGTGACTGAACCTCGTCAGCAAGGCAAGCAAACCCCCTTTGATCATATCGATAAAATCCCACTTCCCTCTCATGTCTCGCTTATGCATTGTTTAGGATGATCACCATGATAACGTTTCTACCGCATAGTTGAACCCATATCCTTTGCATGACCTATCATCTTGTCACAGTAGTAAGCAAACCACAATCCTAGCAGATGTAGGAGTTGGTTGATATCATGTGGCCCCTGCAACTGTTACTGCTTATTGCATGCTTAGTGATACAACGAGGTTGCTTTTGATGTGAGTCGGGATGATGATAAACATGGTGTTGATGAAAGTGAAATGTGTTGGTGAATCTACCCTAATACAAGGTGAACGATGAGAGGCTGTGTAGGAGTACACAGTGGGTTGTCTCGTTGAACACTTCCTTAAGTCCGAGTTCTTGTGTGGTGATCCAAGATGAAGAGTACAACCACACATTGGGCTCACTGACCCCTCTCGGCTTACTAACTCATCCCCTTCGATGTCCAGATGTCGCAGTAGTTCGGACTTCTGTAGGTATTGTGGCCTGGTAGCCAAGTGAGAGAACGGCCCATCCGAGACCGGCTTTCGCACCACGCACACATCGTCTGGGTCCACTTCGGTAAACCGGCCGGGTTCACGATAGTGGAAGACAACCCAGATAGGCGGCTTTCATGGACTAGATCGGCTATGAGGTAACAGTTGTGGTGGCATCCTCGCTGTCATCTCTTGAACGGTGACACGCAAAAGGCGGTAACTGATGACACGTGTGTGTAGCGGTACACCCCTGCAGGGTTAACAAAACTATTCGAATAGCCGCGTCCGCGGTTAAGGACTGCTTGGAAAGCTTAGCTTGATTATTAGACAACTTGAACTGGATACTTCTAAAACTCGCAAGATAAGCGTGAGTGCTATGGTGTGCTTCTCATGGGGAAGTCAAGGAAGTAACCATAGTAGTGTATTGGTTGAAGAGATGTAGTGGACTCGTGTACGCTTCTTACCTCAAGTCTGGTACTCGTAATTCCGGACTAGCCAAGTCAAAGCTGGCACTTCTGCAAGTGAAACCCCACCTCCCTTTACCTTGATAAATGTGCATGAGTAGTATAGTTCCTATGTAAGTCTTGCTGAGTACGATTTTGTACTCACGTTTGCTTAATCTATGTTTTAGATGAAACCACCGACCCCGATGGTGACTTCTACCCGAAGCTCGAAGAATGAAGACTCAGACCAAGACCAAGCTAGTGTAGTCCCAGTCAGACGACTGGTTCCCTCGTGGAGGGCTTGTTTTTAGATAAGGCTTCTCTAAGCCATTTGTTAAACTTGTCTGCACTCAGACCTACTTTGCTTCCGCTTGTCTGTTGTAATGTTGGATCACATGCTTGTGATCTCTGTGTGCACTCTATAAGATTTATTAATAAAGATGTATACATTGTAGAGAATTGCAATGCTACCTGCTGTTCATACTAGACATGTGTGCTGCGTGTATGTTTATAACATGCATGTACTTGTATGGGTTTTCGAGACCTTAGTTGTGATCTGGCTGGCGGTCTTTTATACACCAAGTGGCCCTTAGATGTGCGCAGCTTGGGGCATCGCGATGCGATTGTTCGAGACTCTGTCTCGGGTACACTTTGATGTATGATCGAGCCCGCCCTAGACCCCGACTAAGTGATCGGGCTGGAGTAAGTCTATGTAAGGGTTATAATACAATCGATAGTATGGTTGAGGCGACTTGTCTATGAGTATGGGAGTTCATCACCCATATCATTTAGACTTGTGTGCGGACGATGAGGACCCATTTCAGTTGATCATCCGGCCTGGATGGGATGCCCCTCACGTTCGATGCTTCCCGAGAACGTTCTGTGCTTGGCCTTGTCTGCTTAGACAAGTGGGTACGGTTCTCGGCTCTCCATATGATTGTGTTGTAGCGAGGCTTGCATACGCTAACCCCGGGTCCCGACATTCAGTCTCAGCATCAAAGGTAGATATGCTGTTTGAATCAACAACATGTTCTTCTTCTTCTATAGGATCATTGGAATTGTCAGCTTCCTTGTGTTTCTTTTTCTTCTTCTTCTTCTTCCGAGAGCTCACAATTTCTTCTTCCTGCACTTGAGAATCTTGCTCGATCCTCTTCGGATCTCCTTCTTGATAGAGAGGTTCCTGGGTGTGTGTTCCACCCCGGGTCTTTATACCATAAGCATGTAAATTGTCCTGTTTGGCATTGTTAGCAAACAAATCTTTTTGCACATTAGAAATTTGTTCAAGCTGAGTTTGAACCATATGAAAATGCTTAACAAGACATTTAACATCATTAATTGGTCTTCCTATAACATCAAGCAAAATTTTGATAGCAAGAGTATTATCATGCAACTGACCTTGTATCTTTTCATTGAAGTGACTTTGCTTCATAATAAAATTATCAAGCTCATCTAAACATTGGTCAGGAGGCTTACCTTTAGGAATGTCACTTGCATTGAAATATAAAAGAGAGTGTACCTCTACCATAGGTGGGTGAGTGGTAAGCTGATGGCGGAGAAGTTAATAGGTTTAGTTGGGTTGCCTTCCCTGTTAACCGCGCCAATAAACGATTCTTGATAAGCCACAAGTCTAGGGGATCAATTGTAGCTTTTCGATAAATAAGAGTATCGATCCCACGAGGAGCAAAAGGTGTTGATAAGTGACACTGGATAAGGAAAGGGCTGCAAACACTCAAAGGTAAATATTTAGGAGTTTTTGGTTTAAGCAACGGAAAAGTAAAAGACAGGCAAAGTGAACAGGGTAACTGAGGAATAGCAAGTGGCCCAATCCTTTCACAAGGATAAGCCTAGGAACTGAACTTATAAAAGCTAAAGCGTTCTCGAGAAAACACGGGAGAGATAGTCAAGTCACTTTCACCATACTCCGCCAAGTAATATGTATCGTGTTGATAAGTGTCGGTGGGTGGATCAATGCTAGTACACCTTCTAGACTAAGATAAGTGTACTCTTATGATTACACACCTTGCAAGCATCCGCAAATACAAGGTAGTAATTAAGGCATAAGCCTAACCACAGCATTACTATCAAGGATCCATAACTCCCTTGTGCGAAAGTCTACGAACTGGGGTTCAGGTTTCTGTCACTCCGGCAACCCACCGTAAGCATCCTTTGTGCACAATGTATTCCTCTAGGCCCATGAAAGGTGAAGTTTTATGTGTTTGACTCACATAACACCACTAGATAAATAACAAAACAACTTAAGTATCAAACAACACATAATACTTCAGCATCATATGACTACTAACAACTAGACTTCTCCCATGTTCTCAAGAACTAAAGTAACTACTCACAAGACATAAAAGAGATCATGATCAGAGGTGATAGATGGGTGGTAAACAATCTGGACACAATGATATTTCTCCAACAAAACTCAATAGCATTCACCACAAAATAGTAATCAACACCAACAGAGTAGAGATGATAGATAGTACGGATTACAACACAAGTTGCAATTGTGAGATGAGATGGGATGGAGATGGAGATGGTGCTGATGTTGGGGATGATGTTGATGATGATCTCGATGATGCCCGTGACGATGATGATGATGATGATGGCGACGATCTCCCCATCTGGGAGGTGATCTCCCCGGCGGAATCTGCCCGCCAGAGATGGCTTTTCTCCTCTGTAGGTTTCCGCCTCGTGGCGGCGGCGAAACACGGAAACGACTCTTCTTTAGGGGTTTCCTCCCCAGGGGGCTTATATAGGCGAAAGGGGGCACCGATGGGGGCCACCAGGCACCCAGGAGGGTGCCTGGCGCGGCCAGGAGGGGGCCCGCGCCAGGCACCCTTATGGCTGCCTGGTGGGTCCCCTCACCTCCTCCTTCGGTGATCTCCAGTCAATCTTCATAAAAATGCTCCCCGTAAAATTTTATCGCATTTGGACTTGATCTGATTTAGCAACTTGGTATCCACTTTTTACCGCTGAATTCTGGTTCTGCTGCTTCGGCACCGGAAAGTTGTAAACTGTGTAAAATAAGCCAAAACAACATAAGAACAATACTTTAAAGTGGAATATATCAATGAATAGGGTGAAATCACAATATAAAATAGTGATGCTTTTTGGACGTATCATAGGCTCACACAGCTTCTCAATTGGAGGTAGATTCTACATGTCTTTAGCTTTAATACCTTTCCCTTTTATAGACTTCGTTGCTTCTTGTATATCTTCGGGACTTAGGACAAGCATGCCCCTCTTCTTTGGTGATGGAGGTGGTTCAGGGACGGACCAATCTTCGTGGTTTTTGGAAATCTTGCCCATCAATTCTTCTGCATCGTCCGGTGTTCTTTGCCTGAAAACACAACCAGCGCAACTATCTAGATATGATTTAGATTTATCGGTTAGACCAGCATAAAATTCTTAGGGATCTCATGTCCCGGTTTAGCCTTCAGTAAACTGCAAAACTGATGTCTACGCACGCTTCTATTCTTGTAGACTATGTTGGGCCTCCAAGTGCAGAGGTTTGTAGGACAGCAGCAATTTCCCTCAAGTGGATGACCTAAGGTTTATCGAACTCAGGGAAGTAGAGGTTGAAGATGGTCTCTCTCAAGCAACCCTGCAATTAAGATACAAAAAGTCTCTTGTGTCCCCAACACACCTAATACAACTAGGAGTTGTATAGGTGCACTAGTTCGGCGAAGAAATGGTAAAATATGGGTGACAAGTGTGATAAAACGAAGTAATATAAATCTGTAATAAAAAGTGCAGCAAAGAAACAAGTAACAAAAGTGAGTGCAAACGGTGTAACAATGATGGAAACAAGGCCTAGGCTTCATACTTTCACTAGTGGCAACTCCCAACAACATTAACATAGTCTAATCACATGATATTTCCCATAAAACATGCAATGGAGACGTACTCGGAGGTCATTCCTTTGTGGTCAAGAGAGGACGAGAATTGTGTAGGGCTACAAAAGCACACCTCAGAGTTCGTAGTTCTCAATCTATGGATTTCCCAATGTCACCGTGGCCATCCAAAGAGAGTACCACAATCACCACAACCTATCTAAAGGATAGTCAAAGACAAGCACCAAAAGACTCTCAATCTTCAATCCACACACAAAAGAGGAAATCACTCATGAAAATATTCTTCTAACCCATGTCCAATAGACCGCTGTCACCATGGTCTCGGGGATTATACTAGATAGGATCAAGTGAGTACATCAAATCCAATACATAGAAGAAGGGGAAACATCATGGGATCACCCTAGATTAACATAGCCAATGATCACAAGAAAGATCACATCATGGAAGAGAGAGAAACCACATAGATCAAGATACAAGCCTTAGCCCCGAGGAGGAACTACTCACACATGGACATGGTGAGAGAGAGAGATTTGTTGATGGAGAGGTGCAGCCCGGAGAAGATGAAGAAGATGGCGGCGGCGGCGGCCACGACGGCGGCGACGGCCACGGCCACAGCCACGGCGGTGGCCACGGCCCTTGGGGGCAGCGGCCCTTGGCCCCTTCTTCTTCCTTGGAGATGGTGCTACTGTGGAGATTGATCTCCCCCTCAAGACGGCTGCCAAGGGGGAGGAATTTTCGTGGTGCCCTTTGACCTAGGTTTCCTCTCTTTATATAGACTCTCGGATTCCCGTCATCCAGATTACGTCTTCTGTATTTCGGGGTTTCTGGAAGCATCCGAACTCCTATTGGGCCGAATTTTATGTCTAAATCCACCGAATTTTTTTCCCTACAACTTTATAGTTTTAAGTTTTTCCGTTTGAGGCCGTCTTCTAGCGTTTCCGAGGCGATCTTTAAAACCCGTCTGGTGGGGACAGATTTCGGGAAAGTTAGAGTCCAACTCCTACAAGGCTCCTTTTTGTGATTTTTCCTTTATCCAAGTAATTCCTACACATAAAGTACAAAAACAAGAACTTGTGCACTCTTGCAACCATTAATAGGTTAGTTCCAAAATATGTTATAAAAAGATATGAAAGTGTATCAAAAGCATAGCAATATCACACAAAACATGCATGGAGCAAGCAGAAATTATAGATACATTTTGGACGTATCAAAAACCTCCCCCAAGCTTTAGGAAGATGCTCATCTTGTAACTGTTTAAAGTTATAAATTCTTCGTAAAGCAGCATGTTGCATATGAGCAGGAAAATACTTATCAACGAAAGATATAGCCATGTCTTGAGGACTTTGAATGGAACCACATGGTAGTGCATCGTACCATGCTCTAGCATCTCCTTTCAAGGAAAAAGGAAGAATCTTGGTCACATAAAAGTTCTGGATCCTTTCATCAGTAGTAAACAAGCTACCCAACTTAGTGAGTTTGGTCAGGTGCTCGATAGCATCATCATTTTCTCTGCCATAAAAGGGATCAGCTTCAACTGTGGATATAAGTGAAAGGTCAACAGAGAAATCATAATCAGGGTCAGTGATGCATATAGGAGACGTAGAAAAAGTAGGATCAGGAGTAAACTTGTTCTTCAAGGAGTGCTTTGCTAGCAACTTCTTTATAGTGGCAGGGTCGGAATCAGCACATTCATTAAGCTCCCTGCAAAAATCATCATCAAGTATAACATAATCGTCCTCAAGGAGTTTCTCCTTAAGGCCAGTAAAATCATGAATTTTTCCAATAGGGGTTTCCGTAACAGGAATTTCAACTCCCGAGAATCGGGCAGCAGCAGCAATCTGTTCTTCAATAAAAGAACCAAGTGAACCAGTAGTTTCAAAGGTAGTAGAAGCATCATCAAAAGCGTCTGACATATTGCCAGACTCAGCAGAAGTAGCATGTAAATGAGTTGAATCAAACTTACTCATAACTGAGGGTGAATCAAGTTTAGCACTAGTGCTAAGAGTAGTACCTCGTCTTGTACGGGATGGTAGGATCGGAACCTTGGGGTCTCCTTTCTTACCCATAGTGGATAACGTGCAGCAGGTAGGATACTTCAAGTAGACCTGTAAATAAAGCTATGGTCCCCGGCAACGGCGCCAGAAAACAGTACTTGATAACCCTCAACTGTAGGGGATCGAGATAGTCTTCGCGGGCAAGATAACCCAATTTATTGATTCAACACTTGGGGACACAAAGAACACGTACAGGCTTTGACAATTGAGTTGTCAGTTCAACCGCACCTGAAATAAACACTTGCTTGCACAAAAGTGTTAGTAGCAACGGTAATATGGTAGTGGTAGTGTAGGTGATAATAGTGGTGATAGTGGTGGTGAAACTACAAAAGTAAAACAGCGAAAGTGAACAACTAGTAACCAAGGGAAAGAAACACTGTAGGCTAGGGAGATGGATGGTTGGGCGCTGCTTGGATGAGAACAAACATGTAATAGATTCTAACACGGGCAAGGCTCATAGAAAAGAAAGGATCATCTAGGAAAATATCAAACATCAGGCATGTATCCCAAGGTAGTTGTACGTGCTTGCAATAAGAACTTTGCACAACATCTTTTGTCCTACCCTCCCGCTACGAACGGGGCCAAAAGGAACTTAGGGAGATTAAGGTACTCCTGTCAAAGAGCACCGGAACAAAGCATTAACACTTCATGGATACACGGAATCCTCAAATTATAGGCCAGACCCTTTGGTGTCCCAAGCTGTCACCATTGGGATCGCCGGTTCCGGACTATAATAGGTGCATACAACTCATAGATAGGATCAAGAACACCTCAAACTCAAGAAACAAAAGGGTGATCAGATCTGAAATCATGGCACTCGGGCCCAAAGTGGCAAGCATTAAGAACAACAAGTTGTAACAGAGATGATAAACACCAAGTAGATGATAGGCAACATGCCCCCAACAATCTGATAAACTATTACATGGTCTAACTCATCCAATCCCTACCATCCCCTTTGCCTACAGCAGGGAATTACTCACACATGAGAGAAGAAGTCATGGAAGGGTGATGGAGAGGCATGATGATGACGATGGCGATGATTTCCCCTCACCGGAGGCCAAAACTGCCTCCAGATTAGCTCTCCTGGAGAAGAACAGAGGGTGGCGGCGGCTCCGCGACGTAGATTGGAAAAGCGACCTCCGTTTCGGAGTTTTCAAGCCACGAGAATAAATAGAGGCCAAGGTAGGTCACCAGGGGGTGTGGGACCCACCCAGGAGGGTGTGTGGCGCGGCCAGGGGCTGGTCCGCGCCATGGACCCTTCTAGGTGCCCCCTGGCTGCCCTGTGGCCCCCCTTTGGACTCCCAGAAGCTTCGGGAACGCTGATTTTATATATATTTTTTGTAGATTTTTCCAGCGTACCTAAATATCCAGAAACCTGCACAGTATAAAATAGTACTGGTAGCTCTGCTGAAAACAGCGTCAGTCCGGGTTAGTTTCGTCCAAATTATGCAAGAATGAAGCCAAAACAATAGCAAAAGTGTTTGAAAAAGTAGATACGTTTGAGACGTATCAAACACGAATGTTGTTGCGAAGCCCAGAAAGGAAATGCAAAGTGTAAGTGCATCAAGTGCCCTCCCCTTGAGGTTTTGGAGTTCGATGACAAAATGATTAAGGGACTGATGTGTTTGTGAGTATACACAGGAGAACAGTCCCTGATGAGGTGTTTAACCACCAATGTCGACCCCCCAAAATGTTGAGGAACATTGGAGAAAACGGTGCGTTTCCTGAAGAATGAAGTCGCGCGAAATCCTGAGGAAACAGGATCCTGAAGCGTTCGGTTGAAGATGAAGCTGAAGACGGTCCTGAGGAAGTTCGCGCTGAAGACGAAGTTGAAGCGTAGTCTTCGCTAAGACTTTTTATACTTCTTGAGTAATGAAGTTGCGCGAAATCCTGAGGAAGTAGGATCCTGAAGCGTTCGGTTGAAGCTGAAGCTGAAGACGATCCTGAGGAAGTTCGCGCTGAAGACGAAGTTGAAGCGTAGTCTTCGCTAAGACTTTTTATACTTCTCGAGTCATAAGAAAACACCGCACTGTTGGAGGGGTTGAAGAAAACGAGTTCCGAAGGTCTGAGGAAGTGCTCAGTTAGGAATCCTGAAGAAAAACCCTGAGAGAAATCTACTGCAGTAGAAGTTCAGTTCCTCGGGTGTCTGAGACCTTGTTCTTCAGGACACTGAGGAATCTGTCTTCGGTTGAGGAGTCTGGAGACTGCGAGTGCAGTTCTCCTGAAGAGAGTGAGATCTCCTGCAGTAGAAGTTCAGTCCTCATGTGTCTGAGACGTTGTTCTTCAGGACACTGAGGTAACTAACTTCGGTTGAGGAGTCTGGAGAGAGAATACTTTGACCGTGCCACGTGTTGCGTGGTGAGAGGCTAGAACCTGTCTAGCAACGGTCATTTCCGAGGGCATGAGAGTAATTGCATGCATGGGCATTTATGTCCTTTCACCTCGGGTTGCTCCGCGGCTATAAATAGCCACCCCCAGCCCCATTTGTGGGTTGGCTGCTCCGAGAGAAAAACTGACACTTGTCATTTGAGAGCAACCCACCTCTGAGGAGACTGAAGAACCTATGTGAGGAAAACCACCAGCCTGAGTAGTTGAGCATTTCTGAGGAAGTCGGTTCGAGTGATCCGAAGCTTTTTACTCTTGAAGACTGTGATCTTCCAGCCGGTGTAGAAGTCTTCAATCTGAGGAAGTCAAGATGCAATTGTGACTTCCCGGAGTGACTGAGTCTGTAAAGGTTTCGGGAGTCTACCTTGAAGACTCACCTGAGTTATTGGACGGAGTCTGTGGACTTTAGTTCAAGGAGAACAAGGTGAAGACTATGTCTTCTGAGTTGAATCTCAGCCTCTCCAACCAGACGTAGAGTTGTCACAGCAACTTGAACTGGTCTACCAAACCATTGTCTTCAATCTCTGGTGATATCTCTTCAATCTCTTAAGCCTCAGTATTATGTCTTCAGTATCTATGTTGACTGCTTGTGCTTCAGCTCTCCCTCTGCTATTAGTTTTCATACTATGCATCTGAAGCACCTCTGCTTATCTGAATTGATTTATTTCTGTTGCATTATGATGAGCTGCCCTAATGATTACATTCTGTGAAGTTTTATTTCTTCATGATTTTGGTTACTTCTTCAGCTTCATGATTGCTTCAGTCCTGAAGAAAACAAAATCCGGTAGCAAAATTGAAAATCTCCCATTCACCCCCCCTCTGGTCAATATATTGCACTTTCAATTGGTATCAGAGCAAGGTACTCCCTTGTTCTGTGTGATTCGGTTTAACCACCTGGAGTTTTAGTTATGTCGACCTCAGGTACAATGAGCATTGCCTCAAACTGCCCCATCTTCGACGGAACAGACTATCCATACTGGAAGAACAAGATGAGGATGCATCTTGAAGCCATTGACAAGGATCTGTGGGACATTGTTGATCAAGGCATTCCTGAAGCAAATCTGATGACTGCTCCCGAAGTTGTCAAGAAAAACTGGCAGCTTGATGCAAAAGCTCGAAGCATCATTGGTGGTCATCTCAATAAGGCTCAGTTCAACCGTATCAGTGGTCTGGATACTGCAAAGAAGATATGGACAAGACTGTCTAAAGTTAATGAAGGAGTCTCAGCTCAACGAGACTCACGAGTTGATACACTCCGCAGTCTCTTCAATCGGTTCAAGAGGCTGGATAATGAGTACGTGCAACAAACCTTTGACAGACTCACTGACATATCCAATGAACTTCAAGCTCTTGGTGCTGTTGATATCACAGATCATGAAGTTGTGAAGAAACTGCTGAGGTCACTGGATGACTCATTTGAGTTCCTATCACTGATGATTCAAGAAAGGCCTGACTTCAAGACTCTGGATCCAGCAGACATTCTCGAGCGCCTCAATGCTCATGAACTGAAGCTCTCTGAAAAACGAGACTTATACAGCCCCACGCCTAAGGTCCGAGCGCTAAAAGCTAGAGCACGAAGAGTGTCCTCTGATGAAGAGTCTGAGGCTGATACTGATAATCCTGAGACTCTCAGCCATGAACTTGCTCTCCTTACCAGAAAGTTTCAAAGGTTCACGAAGAAGAATCGCTTCGGAAATTCCTCAAGATCGTCCTCAAGAAAAAGCAAAGATGATGATTCTGTCGAAGCTAGAAAGAGAGTTTTCCACAAGTGCAAGAAACCTGGGCATTACATCGCTGAGTGTCCTCTATGGGAAAAGGAAGCTAAACTGAAGAAGAAGAAGAAGAAGAAAGGGAAAGATGAAAGTTCTGATGAAAAGACAAAGAAGAAATCCTCAAGATCCTCACGGTCTACTGGATACAGGAATAGCAGTTCCCGTAAGGCTCGCGCTTATCTCGGGAAAGAATTGGACTCGGAAGAATCTGGTTCCAACCCTGATGCTGAGGAAGAAGAATCTGAAGAATCTGAGGGTGTGGCTGGTTTGGCTCTTGCCACGACACTTGTCTCAAAGTCAATCTTCAGCACTGAGGAATCTGGTCCATCACATGCTGATGATGAAGTTGAAGACACAACTCCTTCCTTCTGCTTCATGGCCAAGTCCTCCAAGGTATCTTCTTACTCATCATCAGATGAACCCTCTGATGAAGAACCTGATGAAAACTATGCTAAACTTGCTAAACTTGCATCTAAGCAACAACGTGCACTTGAAAAGACTCAGATCTCATTAAACAAAAGTGATGATATGTTGGTTGAGGAAATGACGAAGACTCAAAAGTTGACTGATGAATCAAAAATTCTTCAGTCAAAGTTTGATGACTTGTTCAATCGGCATGAGGCACTCCTTACTGATCATGAAAAGTTGTCTCATGAGTTCCTCATGAGGAAACAAGAACTTGAACGTGTAAGGATGTCTCATGACGATCTGAAGAA
This sequence comes from Bromus sterilis, assembly GCA_950022295.1. Classification (NCBI taxonomy): domain Eukaryota; kingdom Viridiplantae; phylum Streptophyta; class Magnoliopsida; order Poales; family Poaceae; genus Bromus; species Bromus sterilis. The sequence goes on from OX465596.1 coordinate 398,502,423, forward strand.
AGAAAATGATTCACTCCTCTCCCAACAGATCATCATGCCACAAGAAGGATTCAATCCTCCCTGTTTAAGATGCATTGAACGTGATCAAATCATATATGTGTCTAGTTCCTCAATGTCTTCAGACTCTGTTATTTCTATTACTTCTGTGGTATCTAACCCCTCATCTGAGGATACCATAGACATTACTGAAGAAAATGCTAGGTTGAAGAGTCTACTGGAAACAGGCATGTTCAAGAGTCTGAAAGGACATCAGACTCTCTGTGACATTTTCAAGAAACAGATCCTCAACAGAAACCCGAGGAAAGAAGGCATCGCATTCACTCGGAGACTCAACCCTGATAGGTCTTACTGGAAACCTGAACAATATCCTGAGACCATTTGGGTTCGAGCAATGATGCCTCCTCCTGATCCCTATACCTTATCTGGTTATGATGTTGTTTCTTCAGACGTGATGACTGAGTCATTTGACTCAAACTATAAACTGTTTAAGAATGGTAATGGTGAGGTATTTGCCAGATACATCGGAACTAACTGCAGGAACGGTCCTCCAGTCAAGCAGATCTGGGTGCCAAAGGACCTCATCACTAACCTTCCTGTGAATGCAGATGCAAATGAGCTGAGGATATCATCTGAGGACGATACCTCAAAAGGAAATGATTATAATCATATATCTGCTAACCATTTTGTTCACAGGGAAGCTCCTCATAAGAATGCTTACTCATTTGTTTATCCTGATGCTGCCATCTCACACCCCATTAGGTCTCATCATCCTCATCAATCCTCATGTGCCTCAAGACCACCCATAAAGATGTGGGTGGTTAAGAACTAATCATTCTTGCAGGGACATGTCCTGTGGCAATTACAATTTCTGCAGATCATATGCCCAGGACAACAACAAATGAGTCAGTTGAAGGATAATTATATTGTTTGATTTCATAGAATCAATCCTGAGGAACATCCTGAGGAATTAATTCTGGGGAATCTTAAACTCCTCAAACTGAGACTGGCTCATAACTTGCTGTATGAGATACTAATTCATTTGCAGGGAAAGACTGAATGGGTGATGGATAGTGGATGCACAAATCACATGACTGGTGACAGAAGTATTCTTATGGAATCATCACTAAGTCCTTCTTCAAAGAAAACCATCACCTTCGCTGACAAAGGTAAAAGTAAGGTATTGGGTCTCGGCAGAGTGGCTATCTCACGAGACCAACACATTGATAAAGTCATGCTTGTTGAATCTCTTGGATACAACTTGATGTTTGTATCTATGCTGTGTGATCTTGATCTCGCTGTTCTCTTCGGAAAACATGGTTGTATTGTCTTCATGATTAGCGATAAATCCATTGTCTTCAGTGGGGTTAGGAAAGGTGACCTGTATATTGTAGATTTCTCTGAAGTTCCTCAGGTTGCTACATGCCTTTTAGCACGAGCCTCAGAGTGCTGGCTATGGCATCGAAGACTCGGCCACGCTGGAATGAGAAATCTTCAGAAGCTGGTACTGAAGAAACATGTCCTCGGGATTGAGGAAATCAGATTCTCAAAGGACCGGCTCTGTGGTGCCTGCGAAGCTGGAAAGATGACCAAGGCCAACCACCCAACGAAGACCATCATGACTACTACGAGACCACTGGAATTGCTTCACATGGATCTATTTGGTCCTCCAAAGTATTCGAGCTTTGGAGGTAACATGTATGGTCTTGTTATTGTTGATGACTTCTCACGATACACTTGGGTGCATTTTCTTCTCTATAAGTCAGAAACTCCAGCAATCCTCAAGCGCTTCGCCCTGAGAGTCATGAACAACTACAACCTGAAGATCAAGCACATTCGAAGCGACAACGGCACTGAGTTCAAGAACTTCGGTGTGGAGGAATTCCTCGATGACTTGGGAATTGCTCATGAATTCTCTGCGCCATACACTCCTCAGCAAAATGGCGTTGTTGAGAGGAAGAATCGAACCCTCATCGAGATGGCTCGCACGATGCTGGCTGAGTACAATACTCCACTCAAGTGGTGGGCTAAAGCAATCAACACTGCCTGTCACATCGTCAATCGAGTGTATCTTCACAAGTTCTTCAATAAAACATCATACGAGTTAATGGTCGGTAAGAAACCCAATGTAAGTTACTTCAAAGTATTCGGTGCACCTTGCTGGATACGTGATCCTCATCACGAGTCCAAATTTGCACCCAAAGCATGTGAGGGTTTCATGCTTGGTTATGGTATCAACTCGCACACCTACAGAGTCTTCAACATTAGTCATTACAAAATTGTTGAAACTGTAGGCGTGCGTTTTGATGAGTCTGATGGTTCCCAAAGAGAGCACCTGCCACATGATTTAGGTGAAGCACCACCTGAAGAACAGATCAAGAAGATGGGTGCTGGTGACATCATTCCTGTGGATCATCCTGAAGAAATCCACATACCTCCTGCTCCTGAAGAACACCCAAATCCTGAAGCGAATAATCCTGATGACGATCCTGGTCCTGAGGCACCTGATACGCCTGAAGCTCCTAAAGCACCTGAAGCTGATGCTAACGAATCTGACAGCAGTGACGAAGATGCGCCTCAAGATCATCCTCCTCGACTTCCTCGTGTGGCGAATGAAGTTCAAGTGGACAAAATCCTCGCTGACATCAACCTACCAGGTCCTCTTACTCGTGCAAGAGCTAATCGCATAGCTAACTTTTGTGGGCATTTCTCGTTTGTATCAATTTCAGAGCCCACCAAAGTCACCGAGGCATTCCGAGAAGCGGAATGGATTCAGGCAATGCAAGACGAACTTCTTCAGTTTAAACTGAATGATGTTTGGGAACTAGTCAAACGTCCTGATCCTCGAGTTCACAATGTCATCGGCACGAAGTGGATCTACCGCAACAAACTTGATGAAGATGGACAAGTCATCAGAAAAAAAGCTCGTCTCGTAGCTCAAGGATATACTCAAGTAGAGGGGATCGACTTCGGTGAAACCTTCGCTCCTGTAGCTAGACTTGAGTCCATTCGCATTATGCTTGCATTCGCTAATCATCATAATATCAAGTTATATCAAATGGATGTGAAAAGTGCCTTCCTCAATGGTAATATCGAGGAAGAAGTATATGTTGCTCAACCTCCAGGTTTTGAAGACGCCAAGAAGCCTGATATGGTGTACAGATTGAAGAAAGCCCTCTATGGACTGAAGCAAGCCCCTCGGGCTTGGTATGACACACTAAGGGACTTCCTCATCAGCAAGGGCTTAAAATCTGGTTCCCTCGACCCAACTCTTTTCACAAAACGATATGATGATGCATTATTCATATGTCAAATTTATGTTGATGACATAATATTTGGATGCACTAACAAGAAATACAGTGAAGAATTTGCATTCTTGATGAGTGAACAGTATCAGATGTCGATGATGGGCGAGCTGAAGTTCTTCTTAGGACTCCAAATTCGTCAACAACGCAATGGCATCTTCGTCTCTCAGGAGAAGTACCTCAAGGAGTGCCTGAGGAAATTCGGAATGCAAGACTGCAAGGGCATCAAGACACCGATGCCTACAAACGGACAACTTGGTCCCGATGAAAATGGCAAGGACTACGATCAAAAGGTATACCGCTCCATGATAGGGTCTCTGCTATACCTATGTGCATCCAGGCCTGATATAATGTTGAGCGTTTGCATGTGTGCCCGATTCCAAGCGGCACCAAAGGAATCGCATCACCAAGCGGTGAAACGAATTCTTCGATATTTGGCTCACACCCCGTCGCTAGGCTTATGGTATCCAAAAGGCACACAGCTGGATCTCGTCGGGTACTCAGACTCAGATTATGCTGGAGATCGAGTGGATCGGAAGTCTACCTCAGGAACATGTCACTTCCTCGGACGTTCTCTTGTGTGCTGGTCATCGAAGAAGCAGAATTGCGTCTCTCTCTCCACCGCTGAAGCTGAATACATTGCTGCTGGTGCAAGCTGCTCACAGCTTCTTTGGATGAAGCAAACTCTGAAGGACTACGGCATCAACCTGAAGAAAGTACCACTCCTATGTGACAATGAGAGCGCCATCAAGATCTCTCAGAATCCGGTACAGCACTCGAGGACGACGCATATTGAGATTCGGTATCACTTTCTTCGGGATCATGTCTTGAAGGAAGATATCGTCATCAGCCATGTGAAGACTGAAGACCAACTTGCTGATATATTCACTAAGCCTTTGGATGAGAAGCGATTTAGCACTCTGAGGTGTGAGCTAAATATCTTAGATTCCTCAAACGTCCAGTGAATGGACACACATCCTAACGCTTAAACAATATTGAAGAATCCTGATGCACAACACACGATGCGTCGTACTCCTCAAATCATGAGGAACTACCTTGCTAAGTGTGAAGAAATCAACGTGGAAATTGACTCAAGATCCATACGACAATTGTATGGTATCAAGTGTCTCATTCCCTATAAGGTGGGTAGCGCCACCGCCCAAAACACCTCAGAATTTGGTGTTCCTCAACTTCCTCAGGATTTGATGTTATTGATCTTCCTCAGGATTCGAAGTCTTCATTACTGATGATTATCGTGTTTGTCCTCAACAGCGTTCACCTATAGTTATTGATCTTCAGTTTTTTGCTTCTTCAACTAGGTGAACGTGATCGGACCCGTCCCTCTGTGCTCACTTATCTAATCTGTCTATCTCATATGCGCTCATCCGGAAATCATATATTCCTCAGGCTGAGACCTTAAGTCATCATCATCAGCCTGAGACCATTTGTCTTCGTCTTCAGCCCTTGTCCTCAAGGTCCTCAAATCACGGATTTTCTGTTACAGCTGCCTTCAATTTGTTGCGATTTTACCGCACGTCGTAATTATCCACCATCACGATATCCACTGAGGATCCCAACAATCAGGGGCTATCTCGTCCACAAATTTCGCAACCTCCTCAGCTTTCACCCCTCTATAAATAGCCCTCTACCCCCCCACCCCCGGTCATTTACCCTCCACCGCTTCTCTCACTCTCGCGTCGCCGCCCTTGAGCTCCTCAAGCTCGAGCGCTAACATCGCCGGAGTTCGCCGTCGCCGGGGACGAAGACTCATTGTCCCTCAGCATTCGCCTCAAGTCTGGTATGCTTATTCCTCAGTGGTTAATTCCTCAGCATATTATTCCTCAGCACTGTTGTGTCCTCAAGCCAGTTCTTCTTCAACTGTACTGCTAGCTTTCTGAGACCTGTACCTATGCCTCATTTCTTCATTTTCCTCAGCCTATTCCTCATGAACGCATATAACCGTACCCCACTTCCCTCGCAACTTAATTCTGTCACAGGTACATGTCTGCTGAGGAATCGTATGGTTCTCATAGTCTCACTTCATTTGCAGCTCAGCTTGAACGCACAATTCCTCAGACACCTCAGCTGAAGAAAATGGCTCCTCGGCGTAAGCATACTGATACCGCTAAAGACCTGCCTCCTGAACTCTATGAGAAGCTGAAGACTCCCGAAAGAGAAACTACTGATGAACGAAAGAAACAGGTACAGAAGATCACGAGGGAATGGGCCAAGCGTTGGGTGGCCTATCAATGGCTTAATCCTCAGCATGAGGAAATGTTTGCAGTAAATCCGCCACTAAAGACCTTGGGTATCAAGGCTCGACCTCCACCAGCTCCTGGAGTCATTCCTGATCCCACAACACTGCATACTCCTGAAGACTTTCCTGCTGCACATGAACAGTACCTCAAGCGCACTCGCAGCCGTGTCAAGAATCTGGTCCGTGACTTGACTGCTTCAATACAGATTCCGCCTCAAGATCAGTCTCAACCCAGACAACAACCACCGCCTCAGCACCGCAAAAAGGCTCCTGGCATGAAACCTTCTCAGAAGACCTCAGCTAAGCCTCAAGTTGTTGGCTCCTCATGTCAACGCACGGATGGGGCTTCCCCCTCCTCAAGGACACGCACTGATGAATCAGGTCATACTCCTGAGGCCTCAACCACAATGCCTCAGCCTCAGCTGAAGACCAAAATTGTTCTTCAACGCGGCCCTCGCCCCTCACCAAAGAAAACTGCTATGCGTGGCGCCATTCATCATACTCCTCAATCCTCTGATGGTGAAGATGAATTTGAGGATTTGGCCGGCTTCGTCGCCACTGAAGCTGATAAGATTGAATACGTGCGTGTTGCGGCCAGACGCAAAGCTGAAGCAACGGGTTCAGAAATCCCGCTTCTCCTTGATCCCAAGAAGATCTTGGAGTACATTGAAATTTGGTCTGTTAAGCCTGACACTCCGCTTGATGATTTGGACATCCCGAAATACATCAAGTTCTATGTTCAACAGTTCCTCATAAATGAGATTCATCAACGTGATCTTCAGAAACAGTTGAAGGCCAAACTAAAGAAAGTCCACAGTGACTTCAAGAAGAAACCTATCACTGAAGTTACTCCTCAGGAGTTTACTGCGCATCAATGCGAAGTTCAACGTCTCAACATTGAGTTCGCTGCCAATCGTGCTTATATTGGTCAATCCAAGGAACGGATCTCACAACAGATGACCAAGTTGATGAAGCTTCGACAGCCGGCTTCCTCAGTCCCCACTGATGCCTCTGCCAAAAACCTCAAGTGCACGCCTGAAGCACAACCCTCAACTCCACCTGCTGCAAAGAAGCCTGCTATTGAGGACCCCATTGATGCTACACCCCTTTCCTCAGCTCCTCCTACAACACAGCCCGCTGATACCACCATTCATATCACTTCTGCCTCAACTCCACCTCAAAATCCTCAGCGCAGCTTAATAGTCTTCACTCCACCCCCTGCTGCAACACCCCTTGTTCCAACTCCACCGTCCCCACCGCCACCAGTTATCACTGAGGTTGAAGACATGGATGTTGATATTATGGATGATGGAACTCCTCGCATTCATGATGAGGACTATGGGCTGACAAACTCACCCACTCATACTGTCTTCTCACCTGAACCTCACTCCAACACCGTGACCGAGGTGCTTCCTGACACTTCTCTGCAGTCTGAAGCCTCTGTTGGTGCATCGTCCTCAGCGTCTGATGCTGATGACACTACAAATTCTGCTGCTAATACTAATGCTGCAGCAAACACCACCACTGATACTGATGCAGCTGACACTACAACTGCTGATCCTCAGCCAGACCCACCTGCTGCTGAAACTGAAGCTGAAGCCGACCAAAGCACAACTGCCCCTCCTGAAGCAGAAACCAGTACAAATGCTGAAGCCTCCAAGGATGGCTCTGAAGACAAACAGGCCACATCACCTCGTCTCCCCAAGGACATCAACACATCTGTGCCTAATGCCTCTGCAGCGACTCCGCCTCAGCCTCAAGCTACTCTTCAGATTGAAGTGCCTCAAGCGCCTTCCCCACCTCAAGGCCCAGTTCAAGCTCGGTCCTTGTGTCCGAAGCAGAAGCAACCATTCTTCCGTGACCTTGAAGCTGATGATACTCCAAGCTTTGATGCTACTGATTTCTTCAATGCCATGAGTTTCTTTCAAGAGGGGATTCAAAATCCGTATCACTCTGCTCCACCTCGAAAGCTGCTGAGGTTCTGGACTGCCACTCAGAAGAACTACTATGCTTCAGTGCTCTACAAGAAAAACAAACCGTTTCCTCACAAGCACATCCCTCGGATGGATATGGAAGCCCTTCCTTGCTTCAACAATGTGCTTCAGGATCTGCATCATGCCAAGCTGCTTCAGTTCTGCTCTGAATGCATACACTGGAATGAAGAGCTTGTGCTTCAGTTTTATGCCACGTTGTATGTTTCAGGAAATCCTCTGGATATCAACACCTGGGTCCTCGAGTGGATGACTGAGCATCATCACTACACCATCACTGTTCCTGAAGCAATTGACATTCTTGAGTTGCCTCAGTGCACTTCCCCTGCTGCCTGCTCCTATGGGTCTCAAATACTTCGAGATGACCTGATGAACATGCTCATGAAGCCTCAGGCCCCTGAAGCCCCAGCTCGCACAAAGTTTCCAGTCTCAGAGCTTCAGTATCTGCCGAGTACAATGTATCGGATTCTGGCGAAGACCTTCTGCCCCATCAAAGGCTATGAATCCACTGCTGAAGAAGTCATTGGTGTCATGAAGAACATACTTCACAACCTCTGCATGTCTGGGCCAATCAATGTTCCTGACTTCTTCTTCAGAACTCTAGTTGATGTTGCACAGAATCCTCATATCCTGAAGCCATACGCGCCTTGGATCATGAAGCTAATCCGAGAAGTGACTGGAATTGGTTTCCAACCTGATCACCCGAATCACAGGACTTATCTGCCGCCTGTCGAAGTGCTTCAGCATACTATTGCTTCAAATGACAAAGGCAAAGGCATCTTCTATGAAGAAGTTCTCCCGACCAATTCCCTCGGTGGAAATATTCGTCATCCTCAGTCTCGCACAACTGATGAAACAAGAACTCATGCCTCAACTGAGGATACAACTCAGGCTCGAGTGATGACTGATCGAGAGCTTCTGATTAGTCTTCATCAGAAAGTTGATAGAAATCATGACTGGGTAAAGCGTCAGTTTTCTGAGATTCTCAGCTATATGGCTCACACGCATTCTTCTGTGAAGAAAGTGCATCAGTATGCTCATCATACATATCAACATCATGATGCCCTGATGAGAGAAGTACTCACCCCTGAAGACCTTGCCAAGTTGGAGCTTCAACAGCCTCCGATTCCTGCCATCAGACCCCCAAGACAATTCAGACGCTGCACAACTCCTCCTCCGGCCATGGATTCTTATTCTTCAAACCATGAGATGACTGCTGAAGAAGCTGAAGACACTGTTGGATGTCCTCACACTGCAACGGATTGCCTCAGGCGTGACTCACCTCTGCCTTGAAGCAACTTCAAAGGGGTGTTAGCTTCAGTTTTTCTCTTTTTTGTTCATTTTATGACAAAGGGGGAGAAATCTGTTAGTCTTCAAGCGGGTTTTAGTTATGGGGTTCTTCAGTTACAACTCTCGTTCTTCAGCTTTTTTTTTATAACGAGTTGTAAACTGTAATTTTGGTGTTTGCCTGATACTATTCCTCAGTTACCTCATGCTATTTCCTCACGTTTATCATATATGCATGTGATTGTCTCTGCAAACACCTCTCTCTCAGTGCGTTGTTTAAATTCCTCAAACACTTCATAACATGCACTGCTTCAGAAATGCCTGAATATAGGGGAGCTCCTCATATACCTCAAAATGCTTTAGATATTAAACATTCTTCAACTTATATGCATATCCTTAGGGGGAGATTCACTATATTCAGCTTAATGTTAAAAATATTCTTCAAAGTTTTTTTTCAAACTCATAATTTTATCCCCGTTGAAGCTTAACCTGATTGTCATCGAACTCACCAAAAAGGGGGAGATTGTAAGTGCATCAAGTGCCCTCCCCTTGAGGTTTTGGAGTTCGATGACAAAACGGTTAAGGGACTGATGTGTTTGTGAGTATACACAGGAGAACAGTCCCTGATGAGGTGTTTAACCACCAATGTCGACCCCCCAAAATGTTGAGGAACATTGGAGAAAACGGTGCGTTTCCTGAAGAATGAAGTCGCGCGAAATCCTGAGGAAACAGGATCCTGAAGCGTTCGGTTGAAGCTAAAGCTGAAGACGATCCTGAGGAAGTTCGCGCTGAAGACGAAGTTGAAGCGTAGTCTTCGCTAAGACTTTTTATACTTCTTGAGTAATGAAGTTGCGCGAAATCCTGAGGAAGTAGGATCCTGAAGCGTTCGGTTGAAGCTGAAGCTGAAGACGATCCTGAGGAAGTTCGCGCTGAAGACGAAGTTGAAGCGTAGTCTTCACTAAGACTTTTTATACTTCTCGAGTCATAAGAAAACACCGCACTGTTGGAGGGGTTGAAGAAAACGAGTTCCGAAGGTTTGAGGAAGTGCTCAGTTAGGAATCCTGCAGAAAAACCCTGAGAGAAATCTCCTGCAGTAGAAGTTCAGTTCCTCGGGTGTCTGAGACCTTGTTCTTCAGGACACTGAGGAATCTGTCTTCGGTTGAGGAGTCTGGAGACTGCGAGTGCAGTTCTCCTGAAGAGAGTGAGATCTCCTGCAGTAGAAGTTCAGTCCTCATGTGTCTGAGACGTTGTTCTTCAGGACACTGAGGTAACTAACTTCGGTTGAGGAGTCTGGAGAGAGAATACTTTGACCGTGCCACATGTTGCGTGGTGAGAGGCTAGAACCTGTCTAGCAACGGTCATTTCCGAGGGCATGAGAGTAATTGCATGCATGGGCATTTATGTCCTTTCACCTCGGGTTGCTCCGCGGCTATAAATAGCCACCCCCAGCCCCATTTGTGGGTTGGCTGCTCCGAGAGAAAAACTGACACTTGTCATTTGAGAGCAACCCACCTCTGAGGAGACTGAAGAACCTATGTGAGGAAAACCACCAGCCTGAGTAGTTGAGCATTTCTGAGGAAGTCGGTTCGAGTGACCCGAAGCTTTTTACTCTTGAAGACTGTGATCTTCCAGTCGGTGTAGAAGTCTTCAGTCTGAGGAAGTCAAGATGCAATTGTGACTTCCCGGAGTGACTGAGTCTGTAAAGGTTTCGGGAGTCTACCTTGAAGACTCACCTGAGTTATTGGACGGAGTCTGTGGACTTTAGTTCAAGGAGAATAAGGTGAAGACTATGTCTTCTGAGTTGAATCTCATCCTCTCCAACCAGACGTAGAGTTGTCACAGCAACTTGAACTGGTCTACCAAACCATTGTCTTCAATCTCTGGTGATATCTCTTCAATCTCTTAAGCCTCAGTATCTATGTTGACTGCTTGTGCTTCAGCTCTCCCTCTGCTATTAGTCTTCATACTATGCATCTGAAGCACCTCTGCTTATCTGAATTGATTTATTTCTGTTGCATTATGATGAGCTGCCCTAATGATTACATTCTGTGAAGTTTTATTTCTTCATGATTTTGGTTACTTCTTCAGCTTCATGATTGCTTCAGTCCTGAAGAAAATCAAAATCCGGTAGCAAAATTGAAAATCTCCCATTCACCCCCCTCTGGTCGATATATTGCACTTTCATATTCCAGCGACTGAAGATCAAGCTAGTCTAGTCCCAGTCAGACGACTGGTTCCCTCGTGGAGGGCTTGTGTTTAAATAAGGCTTCTTAAGCCATTTGTTAAACTTGTCTGTACTCAGACATAATTTGCTTCCGTTTGTGTTGTAAATACAAGCCCTCCACGAGTACCTCCAACATTACAACACAAACGGAAGCAAATTATGTCTGAGTACAGAAAAGTTTAACAAATGGCTTAAGAAGCCTTATTTAAACACAAGCCCTCCACGAGGGAACCAGTCGTCTGACTGGGACTAGACTAGCTTGATATTCAGTCGTCCAGCTCGATGAAGAAGCCACCTTCGGGGTCGGTGGTATCATCTAAAACATAGATTAAGCAAACGTGAGTACAAAGTCGTACTCAGCAAGACTTACATAGGAGCTATACTACTCATGCACATGTATCAAGGTAAAGGGAGGTGGGGTTCATTTGCAGAAGTGCCAGCTTTGACTTGGCTAATCCTGAACTACGAATACCAGACTTTGAGGTAAGAAGCGTACACGAGTCCACTACTTTCTCCAACCAATTACACCACTATGGTGCCTTCCTCGACTTCCCCACGAGAAAGCACGCCATAGCACTCACACTTATCTTGGTGTGTTTTAGAAGTATCCAGTTCAAGTTATCTAATAATCAAGCTAAGCTTTCCAAGCAGTCCATAACCGCAGACGCGGCTATTCGAATAGTTTTGTTAACCCTGCAGGGGTGTACCGCTACACACACATGATCATCATTTATCGCCTTTGATCTCGACACCATTCAAGGGGTGCCAGCGAGGATGCTCACCACAACTGTTACCTCATAGCCGATCTAGTCCGAGAAAGCCGCCTACTTGGGTTGGTTACCACTATCGTGAACCCGGCCGGTTTACCGAAGTGGACCCAAGTGATGTGTGCGTGGTGCATAAGCCGGTCTCGGGTGAGCCGTTCTCTCACTTAGCATCCAGGCCACAGACCTACCAGAACTCCGAACTATTGCGACATCTGGACATCGAAAGGGATGAGTTAGTAAATTGAGAGGGGTCAGTGAGCCCAATGTGTGGTTGTACTCTTCATCTTGGATCACCACACAAGAACTCGGACTTAGGGCGGTGTTCAACAAGACAACCCACCGTGTACTCCTACACAGCCTCTCATCGTTCACCTTGTATTAGGATCGATTCACCAACACTTTTCTACCAACATCAACATGATCACTATCATCCCGACTCACATCACAGTAACATCATGGTATCATACTAAGCATGCAATAAGCGATAAACATTTGCAGGGGCCACATGATATCAAACAACTCCTACATTTGCTAGGATTGTGGTTTGCCTACTACTGTGACAAAATGATAGGTCATGCAAAGGAATGGGTTCATCTATGCGATAGAAACGAATCATGGTGATCATCCTAAACAATGCATAAGCGAGACATGAGAGGGAAGTGGGATTTTATCGACATGATCAATGGGGGTTTGCTTGCCTTGCTGACGAGGTTCGGGTTCTGGGTCTTCAGCGAAGGGGGCAGCCTCCTGCTCCGGTTCCACCTCTACTCGACAAACAACAAGAAAAGTAGCAAAGTAAAACAATGCACAATCACATGATGAAAGGTTGGAACTTGATGTAAATGCTTTGTTGTGTGAAGCAATTCCATTTAAATGGAGTATATTGCAATTTGAGTTGCAAATTCAAACTCCAATTTGAATTCAAACTTAGTCAAGTTATATGTGACATGGTTTGATCAATTTGAACCTTTTGGAAATGTGTATGATATGCCTCTGAAGTGTGGTTGAAATATAGCATAATTCCATGGTCCAAGTTGCAAAAGCATTTGATTTGAATTTGAATTAATTCCAAATAATTCAAATGACATATGCTACTGGTCCCATTTTAAAATCAACTCAAACATAGTTGAAAGTTGCATTTTTGGATAGCTTATTTTCTCCTGATCATTTTTCATATATTATTTGTCCAATTTGGAGTTAATATGAATTTTCTATGAATTTCCAAAGTTTGGGGTATTTTCTGGAATTTTTGGAATTTATTTAAATCAATTTGATTTTCTGGAAATTCATTATTGCGTCATGCTGACTTCAAGCTGGCGTCAGGGGGGCTAACAAGGGGGTCCCACCTGTCAGTGGCTGGTTGAATTAATCCGCTGGGTTAAATTATCCAGTGGCTTAATTAAGCCACTGGACCCACTTGTCATTGGCTCAGGGGGTCAATAGGGGGGTGGTTAACGTTTAAACACGCCGGCCACGTGGACTTCACCGGCGGCAAGTCGCCGGCGACCATCCGACGCGGCGGCGACGCACGGGACGGCGGCTCCGGCCACCATTTGGTGCGCTGAGACCACCAAACGGATTGATTCATTTATTTATGTAAAAAAACAAGGAACGAAGTAAAAATTAATGTTCCACTCCTAAATGTTTTAGAAATATTTAATTTTCGTAATGTGTATGATGCACCGGCATGGAGTGAGTAACAATCACGCAAACCCTCTCCGTACATTGCAATTGCAAGCAACATGATGAAGGGCGAAGCGCAGCGGACGCGAACACGTGTGCACAGCACAGGACAGAAGCACCATCGGAGACGAAACCAAACCAAATCAAGGCAGCAAAAAAACACCTTCCGGTTAACGTTAATCCAATCATAACACGGAACGGAAACACCACGTCTCGTCCTTCCTTCCATCCATCCATCCATGTAGCAAAGCAATTATACTAGCAGCAGTACTCCACGGCGCAGACGCCACGCAAGCCCTCTCCTCCGGCGGCGACAGGGTTCCTCCCGATGGAGCAGCCCTCCACCTCCACCTCCTCCCCCCCGCCGCCCCCGCGGCGGCCGCCCGCGAAGGTCAGGCTGCGGAGGCAGAGGCTGGAGGCGCTCCTGCAGGAGCTCCGGCAGACGCTCGACGGGCTGGGCGACGCCGATCTCGCCGTCGGCGTCTCCCTCCCCGACGCCACCGCCGCCGATTCGCCGGAGTACGGGGACAGCGAGTGCGGCGGCGACGACGACGATGATGATGGTGACGAGCCCGCGGCTTCGATGGCGAGCGACTCCGACCGCGCGGCGGACCAGGTACGGATGCGGCGAGGTTTGGTTACCTTGCGAGCCTGAAATTCAGACCATGGGGCATTAATTCGTTGCATTAATTGGCGCGTAACTGTTGACGAATCGCGGTAATTCGACCAATTTATCGTTATTTCAGGTTCGTCGAACTAACTTGATCGGTTATTAGCCATCTAGTAGATCTGAGTTAGGTAAAGTGCTTCGATTCTACTGTTCTCATATGGCTCCTCTGCGTGGTGAGTGCCGACTGCGTGTTCTCATATGGAACCTACCAACATCTGGACTCAGATGGTCTACCATCGAAAGATGCCCTTTTGTTTGAAGCAGGATCACATGCTGTGAGGTTGTCCAAAATAAAAATGTCAGCGTCTGTGATGGTGGAACCGTGGAACAGTGGAATGTGGTAATTTAGGCAAAAGATATTGTTAGTATCTAGTACAGTATAAACTAGGAAAGGAACTGCTGTTGACAGGGGATGTGGATCGAGATTCATATACCATGTGCAATCATTTTTCTATTTTACATGGGATTCCCACTTTTCTCATTTAGAAATGTGTGCCGAACAATCTCATGCCACTTTGATTATTTATTTTTTGTTGAGTGATAGGAGGGAGAGCATGGAGAGCTTTTATTATAGTTTGTTTTGCTATGAAGCCGCCCCAATGCTCTGAAGCCTGAACGTCTTGCTTTCCCCTTGCAGATGTTTGATCTTATTAAATCTAGGTTTGAATCACCTGAGTTTCTGCAAGAGTTTGACGAGATTCAAAAGTCTGTGTGTCAAAATGGTGCAGGTATGCCTCTAATGAATGCACTTATTATTGCTGCCAGTGCATAATTTCTCTAAATATGGCCAGCTAAAATAAACCATGCAGTCGATATGAACAATCAATTGCCTTCTATGTTGTGTTTCAGATATCTTTTTTATTTATTCTCGAAGTAGAGACACAATATTATATAGTTCATTCAATGCTCTTTGCCACAGTTGAATTGGATACATCATGGGATATGATAAAGGCGGACGTGTGGGAAGATGATGACGACAATGAATATGTTCTTGTTAAACCGGAGGATGCAGCTGAAGGGATAGCTTTCTTTGTAGCCACATACTTATCGACACTTACAAAAACCAAGGTAGGGATGTCTTGCTGTTTTCACTTTAATGTGATTTTACCCATCACCTTTAAACCTTCGTTCTTGTTCCCCTATGATGTGGTTATGATGCAATGAACAATCATTGCTTTAACGTTCGTCTATATGATAATCTGCGCATTTGAGAAAAAATGGTTCCTTTCCGTGTCATGCATCTCTCTTTATAAGAGATGCCCCAGTCACCAATTCACCATGTTCCAAACTTGATATACTTGTGCTGCTCTTCTCTATAATATCTGTGTCGTTCTTTTAACCAAGTTGTTTCTCCTCATATATGAGAGTTGATCTATTATCTGATCCATGAATATTTCATGTTTTACAGGAACTGTCTCCTGATCGACTTCAGAAAGGTTTGCTCTCTTTTCTCTGTTCATGAGAATGATTGCTCAAATCATTTTAAATGAATGTTTTGATGATGAGCTTCATCACCATTCTTCTTCCCAGCCCTTAAGAAGACATTTTCAGCCGAGAAGAGAAAAGGCAAATTTCGGAAGGCATGGGCTGGGACAAAAGTCATTTATAATGTAGCTTCATGGGGTGCCACAGCTGTTGGGTAAGTTATCTATAATACCTAAATAGTTCATCGCCACTAACTTAATAATCTTGACATGCAAGCTATCCACATCATCAAGTAGGCCCATCATGTAAAACCTCTTCCATTAACTCTTCATGCACATGCTCTCATTAACTTTGCATGTGCATGCATCCTATCACAAGTAATAACTTTTTATGCATTCAACCTCACAATTTATAAGCAAATTATTTTATAGAAAATCAAATTATGAGTTATGTCGCATTTTATTTTTCTATGTGAATTTTTTATACACATCCATAGTTGCTATCATTGTTTTAGGTTTATCCAAGGATGAACACGTCTTCATTCTCTCGACTTCCAACGCTGGTATATTGTCAAGTAACTAATACCCCCTCCATTCCAAATTAGATGACTTTCATTTGTTCACATGTGTAGATACATATGTGAACAAATGAAAGTCATCTAATTTGGAACGAAAGGAGTATAAATTATCAAAACAAAACTCAAAACTCATTTTTTTAATTTTTCATCAAATTTTCTCTCACATGTCTTAAAACATCAAATTCTTTCTTAATAGTTTCCGCAGCAACGCGCGGGGTATCATCTAGTTCAACTAAACTTGGACATGAACTTTCAAGAATGTTGGCTCAACATGCATAGCTTGTTACTAAGCCTGGGTTCTCAATGGAAATACTGCAAATTAGTTTCCTGTCGAATCCTCAGCTGCTAATTTCATTTTGGGAACACACAAGCTGATAAGCATAGTCAATGTACTGCCACCTATGTCTTCAGAGTTTGTCTTGGTCATCCAGTGGGTTACATACTGTTGCAAGCTTCAAAATGCTCCTGGAGCGAGGTTATGAACTATTGGTCTTCACTACTAATTAACCATGCGAGCAAATATGTGATATGTGTTGACCCTATGATTGATCGTTTACATGATCTAATGGAGACAACAAATCTAAACTCGTTCTGGCCTATGTAAGATTGCCATAATTTTGGGCATCAATCAGGGATAGGACCCCTATTCGGACAAGGGACTGTCATACCTGCTCTTAAAAACTGGATCGATATACATTGATCATTTATTTCCAGCATAATTTCATTTTGTAAGTACTGCAGTATACATAATACATACCCTGTGTGATCTGATTGCAGTGCACATTTTTCATGGTTACAGCATCTACAATAATCAAGCAATTCTTAAGGCAGCAAGTACAGTCTTACAGATATCCTGGCGTGTGGCATCCAAGTTACTGTGAGTAATTGCTTGTGGTGACTGTTGTTACTGGGGATGCGTGGAAGATTGAAGAACTGAGATTTATATTATTATTTTATGCCTATTGGGAAGGTTGAACAATTGAGGATTAGCATTTTAGGTTTATCGAAGGCTCAGAATGCCCATCCAAATAAATTAGTTGGTGCTAGAATGTGAATAGGCCATTGGCCTGTGTGAAGCAACTGAAGCTCAGCTGTATCCCTAGAATGTAAATATGACATCCATTTCAACAACTTACATTGGTGATAGAATAAACTTTGTGAAGCAACTGTTTAAGCTTGGCATTTGTACACGACAAATGAGTATTCCACTTGTTTGAATATTTTTATCTCTGAGCCAAAAAAGCATATGCTCAACTGATTACAAACAGTTGTAACAGAATACAGTGATGACAAGTCAAAACTCAGTAACATATGCAGGGCATCCTCCCTTGTTTTGTAATCGCTGGCACTTAAAATCGAAAATCTGCACCCTAAAGCACAAGGTCGCAGCAATTGTGCCAAATAAGAAACTACTCCTACCAAATAAGTCAATGTCACAATCTGACCGTTTCGAAAAAAAAAATGTCACAATCTGGAGAATCCATGGCCCAGCCATTGGTGTTGTTCCTTTTATTCCAACAGACCACCCAATTTTACACAGATCCAAACCCAAAGATGAAAGGGGGTAATCATAGGTCGTCTACATTGCATTCTCCAAGGTAAACCTTGACGCTTCGAGGAGAACCACAGCTACCTTCTGCTATAAGTGCTCTATCATTTGCTGCCATGTGCTGAATTATTTTGTATATCATCTCGATCTGATGCAAATAAAAAGCATAATGCATGAGTTAAGCAAAGTGCAAAATAGAATGTGAGAAAGACACACACAAAATGTGAAAATTACATCTTCAGGGCAATGGCAGCGATCTGCGATTTGTTCCAGGGTCAATGGTTCAGCAGGGTCTTTGCAGCTGAAAGAGAACAAGTAAACATATATGACCAACATGAATCTAAGTGCCTCCAAAAGGGGCATTCACAGGAACAGAAGTTAGGCGCAAGTCAACAATAATATATCATATGTTCAGGGGTCCTGCTGTTAACATTGGATTCTATGATGTGTTAAAACTGAAAGCATATTACAGAAAAAGTAGCAGTAAGAGATGCTTAATTGAGGTACCCGTCTGGTTCATAGCCACACTTGTCACTGAGTAAGAAAAAACAGTAACTGGGCTCCCTTAGAGGGTGTTTGGTGTTGGGCTTTTCCAGCTCCAGTTGCGGCTTCTGGCTTTGAAGCCAAAAGCTCCTATTTAGGGGCTTCCGGCTGCAGCTGTGGCTTTTGGCCTTGTCACAGCCACAGCCGGAAGCCACAGCTGCAGCCGGAAGCCCCTAAATAGGAGCTTTTGGCTTCAAAGCCGGAAGCCGCAGCTGCAGCTGGAAAAGCCCAACCAAACATCCTCTTAGAGTAGCCAAAGTGCGCCAATGGTTCTGATGGTCTTAGGGGAAAATGTCCGCAAATCTAGCAAATTTTAGTCCATAAACAGAAATTCTAGCATGCTCAAGCTTCATGGATAACGATCTGTTTATTCAGAAATCTTGCTATCCGGTGGCCTGTATCTGTCAATTATAATCCACAAAGATTTTCTGAAATGTGGATTACTTAAAACATTCCTAGTTACATACATCCATTTAATGCCAACTCCCTCCATTCGGAATTAGATGTCCTTGAAACAGATGTATCTAGACGTATTTTAATACTACATATATCCATTTAATGCCAATTAATTCTGAACGGAGGTAGTACAACACACTGAGCAGGCAACGGAGGGCATGCATTCTGTAATCTAGGGACATCTGTTTTCTAGACATTGTCAGCTAAACATTGCCTGAAATACTATGCAATATAAGTACAATGTTATCAAAAATAATAATAAATGGAATAAGAGATTTCATGCCTGGCCTCATTCATAACAGACAGCACCCTTTTCTGAAGTGCCAATACCTCTCCTGCTGCTTTCTTCCCTGCCTCAACACCTGTATAGCGCATAGAGCATATATGATGATAAGAATAAAAGTACTCCATTTCAAGACAAGTAATATGGATCGGAGGATAAGTTATGTATTCTGAGCAATATTAGCGCATCTTGAGTAGAGTACCAGGCTGATGGTAGGCATTGATGTTTACTAAAGAAGCATAAAGTCCAACTGCACGTTCATAGAGTCCAATCAGTGCTCCAACAGCTCTGGGAGTTACTTCTTGCACAGTAACGGAGATGGACTCCCTGTCATTAGCATAAAGAGCAGAACGTGTACCCTGCAAGGTAGAGGTCATTAATCATCATCCTGGTACACAAATTAACATAATTCAATCTCTTAAATCTGAACTTTCAAGGAAAACCTGCAACATCCCAAACAAGTAGTCACCGCATGTAACTCCAGGTTCGAGCTCCCAATCATGACCGGGAGGCCTGTCACGCAGAACCTCGATAAAAGTAACGAAGAAGTTGTGCACCCCTTCTCTTAGCTGTTGAATGTAGCTGCAACCAGAGACAGTTCAGTAAAAGGATGCAATTTAACCACAGAAGTACTGTAGAAAAATAAGTGTGAGCTTACGCATGCTGGTCTGTGCTTCCTTTGTTACCATATACAGTTAGCCCTTGATTAACCTGCCATTAAAATTTATATGCTTAACGAAGTACACTACAGAGCACAAAATTTGACAGTTGGTAGTGTAGTTACTACAACTTACAATCATCAGGTACTGCAAGTCAAGAAGCAAGAATACATACCCGGTTGCCATCAAGGTCAAATTCTTTCCCAAGAGATTCCATGACAAGTTGTTGCAAATATCTACTCAAAAGTAGCAGACTATCCTTGTAAGGAAGTACAACCATATCCTATAAGAGGGGTGACGTCACTAGTAAGAAAAAAACTGAAATCAGAAACCTCAACAGAAATTGTAACCAATGAAGCCACAAACCTTGCTGCCTATTCCTTCTGAACCCCAATACCAAGATAACGCAAGTAACGCTGCAGGATTTTCCTTAACCTGGACAAGTGCAAAACACCATTTGAGACATTCTCCATAGTCACATTGTGTGACCAAACTAGTCTATTCATCTAAATAGACATACCACAGTGTTCCTGGTCTCCTCATCCATTAGTGCTGCACCAATTAGCATTTCCTTGACATCGATACCCTGGTAAGGGGGAAAAAACACTCATGTTAATCTGGAAGTTCATGGAAGCCCACCTCTCTACAACACAGGGAAGCGAAGGCACTGACCTGTAATGCAGCTGGGAGTAACCCCACCGCTGACAATTCTGATGTTCTCCCACCAACCCAGTCAAACATAGGAAATCGATCTAACCATCCCTCTATTCTGGCAGTGTTATCTAATAAAGAATTTTCTTGAGTAATTGCAACACCCTGCAAAATAGTTTTGTGTCCTCAAATATTGATTATTTTATAATAAAGCTGTGAAGGCTATGCGAAATCAATTTATGTCTTCAAAAATTGTATGATTATCTCATGCACAGTTTCCAAACTGGTTTAGAAAAATCAACTGTATTATCAAGTCAGATGCTTTGTTATTGAGCAATGACAATGACCACAACACTATGTACTGATGGATCGAATCTACAGAAAATTGAGTTATACAACACAACTAAAATACTGCAAATGCAGTAGAACTGGATCCAGTCCAGTTGATACAAATTCTCTCCTTGTCACTACTACCTCCGTTCTGGTTTATTTGTATTCCTTGTATTTACGGTGATATTTTGACCATGATTTTTAACTAATAAAAGATAAGTTATATGTAGCAAAAATAATATCATCGGAAACTATGTTCAAATACGAATCCAACGATTTTTTTTGTGACATGCATTAATACTTTATTAGTTAAATCTATGGTCCAAATTTGGCACAAAATACAAAGGGGGCCAATAAACCAGGACGGAGGTAGTAGTTTCTACATGAAGCATGAGGCAAATCATTTCAGTGTAGACCTCATACAATGGCACCAGCATCTACATTCACTGGTTGTAGTTACAGATTAGCCCAACATACAGCACTTGCCTTTGCAAAATGTGAAACATGCAAGAAGGGGAAAAAGAACTGAGGTCAAAACCTGTTTTGAGAAATCCAGTCCAGCATCTCTGAAGGCTTTTTGTACTTCTAGTAGACCATTCCGTGTTTCAGGAGTGCCACCACTCTGTACGTATAAACAAACATGTGATGCAAACAAGTAAAAGGACAGACCCAGTGCATAGAAGCTCCCACACAAGGTGGGGTCTGGGGAGGGATTATAGGAACCTAGTCTTACCCCTGCTACAGTGCAATGCAGAGAGCAAACAAGTATCTAATAGAAATGGGAAATGAGGGGCATAATAAGGAAACATAGGAACTATATATGTACCTTAGATATTACAATCACAAGAGTAGATTCAAGTTCCGCTCCTAGTTGAGCAATTTGATGATCAATTCCAGCAGGATCGGTGTTGTCAATAAATCTTATCTGATCTCAAGCAGAATAATAAAAGGTAAGGCTTACAGTGCTTCAAACACACCTAAATACACAGAATGGAAAATTGCAATCAAAGTACTGTGCGCAGACTAAAGAACACAGGACAATACCTTCAACGGGGGGTTGTCAGGTGCAAGTGCTTCAGAGACAAATTGAGGCCCCAGAGATGATCCTCCAATTCCTATAGAGAGTATTTGAGTAAAACGACCAGCCTGAGACAACGGGGGTTTAATCTGCAACAAAACTGGCTTATAAGAGCTTGTAGTGAACTAATGATTAAAAATGAACATAGAAAAAGCCTGAATAAGCTTAATGTAATCAACACCTATTGTATTGTAAAATGTACATTCCCTAAATTCCATTCAAACCAATGACCAAACTGTGCGTGTGCTAATATAATCATCAAATGCTTCCAGGTGGTTTGCTACACAACCAAAGCTAACTAGCATTGATACTCTTTCTCTGGCTGACTATAAGCAATTGCATTGCCTCAACTCACCCCTACAATTAAGCTTTAATCATGGCAGAGCAATAAATACAGAAGAGTGATACCGTTGCATCACAAACTAGCATAATACAGGAGTAGCTAAAAATTGTAGTATATGGGAAAAAAAATGCGCTGACCTTGCCAGAGACGATGTCCTGAGAGAAGGTGAGGATGTGGTCGATGGTCTTCTCGATCTTGGTGCGGAGGAAGGAATTGGGGGCGAGGTTGGGGTCGCGGAGCCAGTAGTGGCCCACCATGCGGCCCTCGTCGGGGTTGGCGATGGCGCCCTTCTCGAGCTCCCCCATGGCGACGAAGGCCCGCTGCATGAGCGGCTCCATCTTCTGGAGAAACTCGTCGGTGAACCCCATCCTGCTGACGTCGACGAAGAGGCCCAGCTCCTTGTGCTGGTAGAGCCACTCGACGTAGCGGTCCCAGAGCTTGATCGGGTCCTTCTCGACCGCGGCGCCGGCCTGGCCCGGCGCCCTTGCCGCGAGCGGCGGGGCCGGGGCGTGGGAGGAGGAGGATGAGGAGGAGCGGGAGAGGTCCGCGATGGAATGGGGCGCGCGGAGGCGCAGGTGGGAGGGGCGCATGAGCAGCTGCCTCCGGAGCCGCAGCCGGCAGGGCGAGGAGGTGGGCGGCGCCGCCGCGCCGGAGATGGACGCCATCTCCTCCGCCGGCAGGTCGCGGTGGGCTCTTGGCTGGTCTCGGGCTCAGGCGCATCCAACTCCGAAGAGAGAGAGAGTGGGGGGAGGAGGAGGGTTTAGTTTTGGAGTCCACGAGGGGAGGGGGTGGGGAAGAGAGTAGTTGGTGACCTCGCTGGGCTTGGCTTTATCCGGGGGAAGACGAAGGCACACGACGACACCAACCACGTCACCGGCGGCGGACCCACATGTCGGCCACCGGGCACGGGCAGCAGCGGGTCTTTCACCGGCCTCGCGGCAGCTGGGAGCGGGCGCGGCGCACGTGTTGTCGCCGGCCGGGGGCGGAGAGATCTGAACGGCGGAGAGAGACGGACGGCGATGCGGTTCGGGGCCTTTGGGCCAATGGTAGGTGGGCTCGACTCGAGCAGGATCTTTCCGTGAGGGGGGGAGACCGGACAAAAACTGCGACACTATCACTGAAAAATAATGTGTTTCTCAAAAAAAAAACTGAAAAATAATGTAACTGGGACAGAACTAATAAAGCGGAAGATATTCGCGTCTGTGTTTCTTGAAATTTTTGGTTGGTTTCGGCCACTAGGATTGTGATGTTTCCGAGGAGCTGACGGAGAAATCGACCGATTTTTCAGAATGATAGGGAAAGCAATTCACGGCGTGTGGTTTCTGTTTCTGTGGTCATACTAGTACTTGTTTGGTTCTGAGCCTCGTGGCTCTGAACTTCTTTCTGATGGCACATGTATTGCACCTGCGGGCGGCGTTATTTTGCACACCAGCAGGTACCTACTCCATGATTCGCTAACGGATGTGCAATCTACCTTCTTCATGAGCATGATGATCTCGATCGCCAAGTCCCATGACCCATGAGCCTTTCTTATCTCCTCGAACAGATGACCATTCCTTTCTTATCTCCTTGAGCAGACGGCCATTCCTTGATCTATCCTGGTCTCTGTGGAATGCAGTGAATTGATAGCACTTGTGCCTGCCATCTTAGAAGAAGAAAAAACACATTTCTCAGCAATAGATTAATCAGGACGAACCTCCTCCATCTCCCCCGCCTGGTCGCATCTCTAATGGCCGTCTCGCCCCCGCAGCCACAGGGCAAAAACTTCAACCGCCTTCTGCCTCATGCTCTCCGCTAATGGCCATCTAGGAAAGCGATTTGCCTCCTTCCGACTTGCTATAGGCTAAAAGGCCAACTAAGCGTTTAGTTATGCCCTTTTAGGAAAGTGATGGGTTTAAAACGTTTCAGCATTCAGAATAATCGACAGTTTTGACAGTGAGCTGCTCAGTTGACCTGCCTTTCTGCAACCTCAACAAGTCAAAACAACATCGTTCTTTTTTTTTTGGAACAAGAAACAACATCGTTCGAGATCGAGGTAATCGCTATGAACGAAGGAAAATACTTAGGGGAAACCAAAAGTGTTTTCCAAAAAGTGCAGGAAAAAGGAACTTGTTTACCCTATTTGGCAAGAATTGAGTAGTACTTCCTCCGTTCGAAATTAACTACTATAGTTTAAACAGATGTATCTAGCACTAAAATACATCTAGATATATTCTTAAAAAAATACATCTAGTGATAATTAAGTCTGAATGGGGGTAATAGCTTTTGTTTGCACAAGAAAAATAACCTGATTGGTTGGTGAGGGGCGGCGATTCTCATTTCAACAACGACCAACCTGGCTGAGAGACAAAAAATAACAAGCACCAACCAGAGTAGGCCACGGAGATATGCTAATGGAGTTAGTTAAAAACTCTCTGATTGCAACTGGAAACCCTATGACAGAGACCGTTTGCAGCCACATGACGCAGCATGACTTGAATAATTAGCCGCCCCAGCATGAGGCTGGGGTACTCCCCTTTTCGAGAGAGAAAAAAAATCATATGCCCATTGCCCATCCCCTAAACTTTATTCCAACGGAGTGACAGAAAGGCGCAACAGTCCAACGTCATAATTCGCTAAAACTAACTTAGAAACAACCACAAGGCCTGAAATAAAGTACTCCTACTAATTATTCAGAACATTTTTTGTTCGTCGAAAAAAGGGGAAACAGCGTGGGTACCAGTTTATCTCTTCTCACAAACACCATCGGCGTTTCAGTGCGACATCCTTTTCACTAGAACTACGAAAGGCCACCGGGAAATCGCTCAGTCATCACGAGACCCAAGTACCTGCTTCTTGATGGAGCTGATTCTCGTGATCAACTCGTCCCTGTTTTCCTGCATCATGAGTAGAAATGTCAGTCGGTGTGGGCGTTTATCGGTTCAAACTTCAAACTGGGTACACTAATCACCTTAAATATCAGATATCGCGAGGTGAACCAAACTGTGAAGCCAAGCCCAACCACTTCCATCACCTGAGGAACCTGCTCATGCACAGTCGTGAATTACTGTGAGATTCACAAAATTTCCGTGCACTTTTCCTACAGTAGTTTAGAACTTGCTTAAAAAGGAAGGTGTTGATAAGATTGTTCAGAAACTAATTTCTTTATTAAGTGCGATCAGGTAACTGTTTCACCAAGATCAAACCAGATCCTATCCATTGGTGGAACCAGCAAGTTTTGCACTGCCCACCATTTACATAGTGTATTTATTTGGTATTACTGATATCAATATTATTTCTATAAACTTTTGAGGGGTGCATGGGAGCTTTGGATATGTCAGCAGGAATCAAGAAGGAGAGGATGTCTTAAGCTTCTCTTTAGCCTACAACATGATCATAGCTTACACCCTCTTCGGAAAGAGAGAATCTCATCTAGTGACTTTTAGTAGTGGACAACACTCTAGCCATCTAGCATTGATAATTTATTTGGAGAGTGGTTATATGGGGTTGAGTCCAAAACTGCGACACATATTCGCGTTGGAGTATGTGCATTACTTTGGGCTATTTGGAACTATCGAAATGGTGTCATTTTTAACAGAAATAATATCACAAACTTTTTATAGGTCATCTTCAGGGCTTCGGGTGCGATCCGACGTGGTCGTTACTCAGCAGTGTGGAAGCCAATGCGCTTATGGATTCTGGGTGCAACCGCTGGGAGACGGTAGCTCGGGATATCTACAACCGGTTTGGATGGCAATCGAACGATAGGATAGGTGTTTACTCATCTTCTACTATTCATGCCAGTTGTGGCAATGTTAACTTTTTCACCTTTTGCTGCGAGAACTTTGTATCGAACCTAATTACCTTTTTAATAATATGGCCGTATGCGTCATTTTGATGCAGAGACCGAGGGTATCCTCTTTTTCCAAAAAAAAAACACTCTAGCCAGCTTGATTTTTTCCTCTCGAGAGGAGAAAACAGGCGTGCTTTCCTAGATTGTAAGGTGATACCTGAAGAGAGTGTTGCAAAGTCGCTAGAACGAAGTGGTGGAAGCTCAAGGGGGAGGCAACTCAGGCTTTCAAGGAGAGGGTTATGAAGGAGGGCCCTTGGGAAGAAGGAGGTGATGCAAACACTATGTGGATGAAAATGGCGACTTGCGTTCGAAGGGTAGCTTCAGAGGAGTTTGGGGTGACCAAGAGTAGTAGAGTCGAAGCTAAAGATACCTGGTGGTGGAACGATGATGTTCAAAAGGTTATTAAAGAGAAGGAAGTCTGTTTTAAACACCTATTCCTGAGTAGGAGTGTAGGCAACATAGAGAAGTATAAGGTGGCCAAGAAAACAACAAAGCGAGTTGTGAGTGAAGCTAAGGGCGGACGTATGAGGACCTCTACCAGTGTTTAAACACGAAGAAAGGTGAAAGGGGCATCTATAAGATGGCCAAGATCCGAAAGAGGAAGACGAGGGATATCAACCAAGTGAAATGCGTCAAGGACGAAGCAGATTAGCTTCTGGTGAAGGACAAGGAGATCAAGCTGGTGAGAGTACTCTGACAAGTTGTTCAATGGAGAGAATGAGAGCTCTACCATTGAGCCTGACAACTCCTTTGATGATATGAACTGACGTTTTGTGCGGCGAATCCAAGAGGCCGAGGTCGGGGAGGGTTTACATAGGATGAAAGAAGGCAAGACGATGGGCCCTGATTGTATGTCCATTGACGTGTGGAGAGGCCTTGGATACATAGCGATAGTATGGCTAAACAAGTTTTTCAACCTCATTTTCCGATCAAACATGATGCCTAAAGAATGGAGGCGGAGTATATTAGTACCAATCTTCAAGAACAAAGGGGGTGTTCGGAGTTGTGGTAATTACTGTGGGATTAAGCTGATCAGCCATACAATGAAGCTATGAGAGATAGTCATTGAGCACCGCTTAAGAAGATAAGCATGACCAAAAATCAGTTTGGTTTCATGCTTAGAGGTCGACCATGGAAGCCACTTTTTTGGTACGACAACTTATGGAGAGATATAGGGAGCAAAAGAAAGACCTGCGTATGGTGTTCATTGACTTGAAGAAGGCCTACGATAAGATACCACACAATGGCATGTGATGGACATTGGAGAAACACAAAAGTATATTACCCTCATGAAGGACATGTACGCCAATGTTGTGACAAGCATGCAAACAAGCGATGGCGACACTGTTGACTTCCCAATTAAAATAGGACTCCATCAGGAGTCAGCTTTGAGCCCTTATCTTTTCACTTTGGTGATGGATGAGGTCACAAGGGATATAAAAGGGGACATCCCATGGGATATGTTCTTTGCACATTTGCACATGATGTGGTGCTAGTCGACGATAGTCGAACTTCGATTAATAGAAAGTTAGGATTTGTGGAGGCAGACTTTAGAACCGAAAGGTTTTAGGCTTAGTAGAACAAAAAAAACTAAGTGCATGAGGGGCGGTTTCGATATTACTAGGCATGAGGGAAGAGGAGAAAGTTAGCCTTGATGGGGAGGTGGTACCTCAGAAGGACACCCTTCTTTCGATATTTGGTGTTAATGCTGCAGTAGGATGGTGATATTGATGAAGATGTGAGCCATCGAATCAAAGTTGGATGGATGAAGTGGCGCCAAGCTTCTGGCATAATCTGTGATAATAGTGTCACAAAAGCTAAAAGGCAAGTTCTACAAAACGGCGATTCGACCTGTGATGTTGTATGGCATTGAATGTTGGCCAACTAAAAAGCGACATGTCCAACAACTAGGTGTGGCAAGGATGCGCGTATTGAGGATGGACATGTGGTCACGCAAGGAAGGATCGGGTCCAAAATGATGATATACGTGAGAGAGTTGGGGTGGCACCAATTGAGGAGAAGTTTTTCCAACATCGAGATGGTTTGGGCATATTCAGCGTGGGCCTCCTGAAGCGCCAGCACATAACAAGAGGTTAAGTCGTGTTGATAATGTCAAGAAAGGTCGGGGAAGACCAAACTTGACTTGGGACGAGTCCGTGAAGAGAGATCTCAAGGACTGGGTTATCACCAAAGATCTAGCTCTAAACAGGGGTGCGTGGAAGTTAGCTATCCACGTGCCAGAACCATGACTTGGTCTAGATATCTTATGGGTATTAACTCTAGCCTACCCCAACTTGTTTGGAACTGAAAGGTTTTGTTGTTGTTGTTGTTGTTGTTGTTGTTGTTGTTGTTGTTGTTGGCCAAACGTAAGTTTGACTTAGGATGAAAAAAATAAGACTTGTATTTGCGAGTGAGGGAGTATGCTCCCTTTAGTTATATGCTTTCTCCAAAATAAAATTTTGATTGCTAGTTCTTGCCTTTTTGTCGCATCATGCTATTTCAAGTGTCCAAGCGAGTCATGGAAGTATAATTGTCATTTTTCTTGTTCTAATTGATATCTATAAATAAAGACGCCAGATCCAAAGCTAGCCAGTTCTCAAACCAGATACATATTATGACACGCTGATGTAAACCATAATCCCAGATACATATTATGTCATGCTGATGTAAACCATAATCCCCACTCTACAGTGCGTATATTGGGACCAGGATGAGAGAAGAGTGATAAATAGAAAAAACGTACCACCGGGACTGATTCAAGTGCAGAAACCACTATTGATGATATCCAAATGGCAACAATGGCGGAGGACCCATAGACTAGAGCAGTATATGAACTGTCAGAATCCAACTGCATAAGACAGTTCACAGAGTTAGTCCATTAAAATTGCATTATCGCAACCAGTGCACAGAATAGCATTTGTCACAGCAAGAGCAACCCTAAAATAAAATTTAATGGGATTAGGGAGAACAAAAAAGTTGAAAAAAAAGAATATTATACCTAGTGAATCTACAACATTCACTCTATTTCATTTATCAAAATTGCGGCTGTACAAACTGAAAAGGCTAGTACACTTTCATCATGTAAGATCGAGAAAGTAGCTGAATGTAATTATAAAGACAAACCAGTGTGATCAAATTACCAGAAATTCTGAATCCAACGTATAAATTGATGTGGTTGTGTCATTGTTCTTTTGAAAACAAACCTTTGAATCATTTAGTGTCTCATAAAGCGTATTTGTTTAGCGTTATATGCACTTCAACAGATAGTTTTTCTTTGCTTCACACATATTTGCTTCTATGAAAAAAAAACACAGGGAAATCAGTTGTAACATCAGCAGAACTACTTCAATAGGATAGACTTTTTACAGTGGATGTGTAGGAAACTGGTTTTTTTTCACAAAACGACCACGATTTGAATTCTGAATTTGGAGGAAAGTTATTGGGATCTCTGCATGTGTATATAGGTTTTACTAAAACTTTGTGATGATCCCACGTGAAAGGAGCAAGAGAAGAAGGTGAACAGACTGCAATCGCACATTTGCATCTCTGTAGGAGTAAAGAAAACACAATCACTCTCCAAGCACTCACTTTAGGAGCCGGCAAAAAACTTAGATCAACTACGAACTAGTATCACTAACCAAGGAACCTCCTAATGCACATGTGACTGAAATTTCGTTAACTGCTTTCTGTCCATTGAACCCAGCTCTAAATGCCTCCGTCTCCCATAGTCTCCACCTTTGCCGCCACTTTCCATCCCTTCTCCTCGTTAACCCGCTCTCTGACACCAGCCCTCGCCCGAGGCCAGCATGTGACCCTCACTGACCTCAGTGCATCTCCAGTACCGGTGAGCGGTGAACCCCGAACACCACTCAGAAGACCTACCCCCCCTAACCTCTCCAGCAACAGCAAGGCCACCAGAGTCAGCTCTGCCTCGCAACTTTAACAAACTCTTCAGCGATGTCACCCATTCTCTCCTCAGCCTCCATATCCGCTCCACCTCGCAGCTCCGGAAAGTACTTGCACCACCAGACAGGACAAAGAAGTGCACAAATCACTGTGCAAATCGAGGGCTGAAAATTGCCTAAATTTTGGGTTCAGGAAACTGTATTGTACCAAATCCGTTTCAACTACTACAACACATTCATCACCATGACCAAAGATGGCAATGGCAACTTGCTTTGCTTGTTTCATAAAGGTGGAGTAAGTCAGGTACAGCCTGTGAAATTCATCTGAACAAAGAAATATCTGTCCCAATCCATATGCTCAACAAACACACTGAAACTTTGATCACCATAATGTGATCCAAATCTGAAAGTTTAGGGGGGTATATACATTTAACTCGTTTAAACTATAACACATTCATCACCATAACCCAAAGATGGCAATGGCGAGTTGATTTGTTTGTTTTCTAAATGTGGAGCAAATCAGATACATCCTGGAACTCATCTGAATACTGGGATATCTGCCCCAATCTATATGCTGAACAAACACACTGAAACCTCGATCAAGACAGACAGTGGACTCCTTGCATACAAATCGGCAAATACAAGGGGGATGCACGCGCTCACCTCGACGCCGAGCTGGTTGAGAACACTCCACGGAGCCAGCTCGCCCTCCTGCTCCTGCCCGTCTTCCTCCCCATTACCCGCCTCCCGGCCGAAACCCTCCAGCCCCTCCCGCTTCGCCGGCGCTGGCCACTCGGGCTTCTCGGAGACCAGAAGTCGGTACCCGTCCGAGTCCTTGTTCGCACGCAGGGCCAGCGAGGCTCCGGCGCGGCCAACACCTTGAGCAGGACTAGGGTTTTAGCTCTCCTAGCATTTATTTATTTGGACGGGATCCGAAAGGGAGGAGAGGCGGAAGCGCACCTTGCTGTTGTGGCAGGGAGCTCGGCGCGGGGCGGGTAGGGAGGCGCACGAGCGCCGCGCCGGTGTGGGAGGCGGCGGGGGCCATCGGGGATTTTTTTCAAGCTCGTACTCTGCTCGGGCGAGACTTGCGAGGGTGGCGGAGGTTTCTGGAGGAGCTCGCCGCCACAGTACCGCACTGCCTGTCTGTGTGTAGTGGCTGTCGTGCCCAGGCGTGGGAAGCGTGGCGGCGGCTTGTTGCGACCGAAATCACTAGTTTAGTACTAGTTGCAATCGAGTACCGCGTTTTCTCCGCGCGAGACACTTGGCGCTTCGCGCCGCGCGTTGTGGTGCTTTTTCGTTTTTTCTGTTTTTTAGAGGCACTGAGTCACGAGCGCCTCAAAAAAGAAGGCACGAGCGCCTTAAAAAAGAGGCACGAGTGCCTGAAAAAGGGCACGAGTGCCTTTTCACATTTTTCTGTTTTTCCTGTTTTTAGAGGCCTTTTCACGTTTTTTTGTTTTTCCTGTTTTTTGAAGGAGGCACGAGTGCCTTTTTCGAAGGCACGAGGCACGACTCGTGCCTCCCGCAAAGGTAAGGTCGTGCCTCTTTTTTTTCGAAATTTATTTTTGATTTTTTTTCACCAAAACATATAGAAAAAACGTGCGGAAACCGGAAAAGTCGAAAAAACCACCTAAAAACCAATTTCAAACATAAAAAACGCGTACACAAAAAAAAATGAAATCCTGAGGGATCGCTGTGAGCGCGACACGTGACGCTGTTCGCTGGAACGGGCTGCGAACGAGTACTCCCTAATTAGTTGCTCCCTGTTGCGACGGGCGTTTTTTGGGTTGGACGCTGGGATGATTGACAGAGGGAACCAGCCCTACTCTCTCTGCCGTAAAACCTATTTAACGCCCGTGGGCGATGGTCAATCACTAGTTAGAGCATCTTCAACGGTCTTTATAAAACTTCTTAGAATTTGTAAAAACTGCATTTTTAGCAATTGGGACAACAACAAAAAACAACTCCAACAGCATTTGTATAAATGGTCCCCATCAAAAAAATTACTAGTTTGCTAAAACTGCCCCCTCCCTTTGCATATTTGCAAAGTCCATAGCAGGATTGTAAACTGCCCAGAACATGTGCGGGAGAGCCAACCGCTCTCGCTGTGAAATTTCTTGCCCGAGGCGTCGTCGCCGGCCATCGCCTCACCGCCTCCCCCGCGGTCGTTCTCCCCTAGCGCTCCCCTGCGTGCCCCGAGCTCCCATGTCGTCCCACCTTTCTTTTCCCCGCCGGCGCGAGCTTCTCCGGCGCTGAATCGAGCTCACCCCACCCACGCAGCTGTCGGCGGGTTCGGCTTGGAGGAGGCCGACACCGGTTCAGGAGAAGCTCAGCACGGCCCCTGGTCCTCCCAGACGTTCGTCGCAGCCTCGCATGCGTCCCCCTCTGCCCCGCACGCGTCGGAGCGTGGCGGCGACCTGCTCCACCGCGGCAAGCTCACTCAGGTTGGTGTCGACGGCAACCCCGCCACACCTCGATTCCGGCATCAGCCCGCCCTCTCCTAGCGCCAACCCCGCCTCGACCCTGATGTGCTCCTCCGTTGTGCTTCCAATCGCCGGTCAAACCATCGTGTGAGGAAGAAGAGGAAACTGTGTGGCTGACTACAAGGGCCCACATGTCATTGTGACACACACAATTTACAAATCCATTTATACAAAGGCTGTAAAAGCAAAAATTGTGTTGGCTTTGTATACCCTCTCTTTCCTTTTGCTATCACCTCTTTTTACAAATTCAATTTGTAAAGGCTGTTGGAGATGCTCTTAGAGTTTACCCTTTGTGGAGGTCACGAGCGCGCGCTCTGGACGTGCCAAGTGTCGCGTTCTGATGCGTTTCGGTGTTTCCCTTTGGTTTCTCCGTGACCGACACATGCCACATTTTTAAACGCACAGCGCGCAGCCACAAACACAGATTCAGCCACAGTTTTCGCGCAGCCACGGTTTTTAGCCACAGCGCAGGACAGATTCGGCCACAGTTTTCAGCCACAGTTTCCATGCAACCACAGTTTTCAGCCACAACGCAGACACATACTCAGACATAGTTTTTCCAAAGCCACAGTTTTCAGCCACAGTGTAGGCACAAATTCAGCCACAGTTTTCGCACAGCCACAATTTTCAGCCACAACGCAGGACAGATTCAGCCAGAATTGTTGCTTCGCGCTGGACACAATCAGAGCGCGACACGTGGCGGCTTCAGAGCGTATCAAAGTGACCTCTACGGGGGCGCGCGGGAGGGTGCCCGCTAAATAGTGATTCCCGTCAAGATGCGCAAATCCTATCTTCACATAAAGGTTTCCCAGCGAGCGACGCGAGGTGGGCCGGTCTACGTTAGGTTTAATTGTTTTTATTTTTTTTCTTGTTTCATTTTTTCTGATTTATTCTTAGAACATATTGAACTTTTTTGCTATATATATTGAACATTTTTAATACACAATTTGTTTAATATGATGAAAAAATTTGTAACATGTTGAACTTTTTTATTGATAATTTGTTTATGTATAATGATTTTTAATATACAATGAATTTCTTTATTTTACAAGATGAACATTTCTTTAATTGCACAGAACAAATTCTTAATACAGAATTAACTTTTTTTAATATGCATTGAATTTTTTTTGTTTCAATGATTTTTGTATTATACACCGAACAAAATTTCATACTCCCTCCGTTCCAAAATAACTGTGAGTATATCTTTAACGAATATTAAAAAGATGTCTTTAACTAATATTAAAAAGTGGTTTGTGTCTTAGTTTTCCTTCCGATTTCTTGGGTCTCCTTTCACTGTTAGTGTCGTCCGTCGCGTGCATTCATATGAGCCTCGGTTCGTGCTATGGACCAAAAACCAACTCCACATAGGTGTTCTACGATTCATCGATGTCAATATCCAGAGATGTGTTTGGTTGAAATCTGCTTTTTTACCTGCATTGCATAGCCTTGGTACAAAGTCATGTTGAGCATATGTAAGCAAAAAAATAACATCTGCATGTTGTTTGGTTGGCTATATTGCAATGCAAGCTATATGGGGCAAGTTGTTTGGTTGCACACATTATCTTCGCTCAGCAAACTACACAATGTTTCGTTGCTCGCATGAGATATGATGAAGACTTAACAGCTACACATAATACACCGAGTTTCTTTTGCAAACACGATGGCTCTCGTATCGCCGTCTCGTGTGTGCTTCATAGCTTTTAGCATTCCATATATTTTGATGCATCCATCAAATCCGTTGGTCTCTTATCTGTGTCTCTGATATCATGCATGTCCACTATACCTTGTTCGTCTTCTTCTGACTTTCGTGATCTCTCTTTTCATCGTTGATCTACGCCTTATTCTCTCGTCGTCGAGCTTCTCTCACAGATGGTTATTCTTGGGCTATGATTTTATTTACAATACTTCATTCTCTTGATGCGCCATTTTTGATTGGCAACTCATCTTCTACTGATGTAGTGAGTTTCGCTGATGTGTCATCTTCTTTTTTATCCCTTTTGGCTTGACTCAATAGGTTGTGAAGATTCTTCATGCTATGAAGACACTTTCAAAACCGAATTTGGATTATCGCTCTTTTTTCTAGTGTCGCGCTTCTTCAAATGCAATTTTATTGCATACATTTTGCATTTGAGGAGGGTGTTAAGGAGTATTAATATAGGTGTAGGAGTCTGTATTAATCTATGTTTATCTCCCTTGCCCCCAAGTCTTGTGTACTATATATATGCCCCATGTATCATAACACAAAGGACATGTCGAAGGCTGCACGATGATACGTCCAAAATGCATCACTATTTTATATCATAATCCACCCCTATTCATTGATGTATTTGATGTTATGATGTTATTCTTATGTTGTTTTGGCTTGTTTTACACAGTTTGCAACTTTTCGATGCCGAAGCAGCAGACGCGGGATTCAGCGGTAAAAAGTGGACAGAGAGTTGCTGAATCAGAAGACCTCCAAATTACCTGAAAATCGACGGAGGTTATTTTCCAGAAAAATGACGGAGGCACTCAAAACGAGAGCCAGAGGGGGCCCACCAGGTGCCCAGGCGCCCCCCTGGCGCGGCCCCCACCAAGGGCGCGCCGGGTGGCCGTCTGGACTCCTGGGGCCACCCCAGGCCCCCCTCTGGCCTATTTATTCATCGTCATCCGAAAACCCTAAAAGAGAGGAGTTTCGCGAGTTCCGCCGCCGCTCCGTGGCGGAAACCTACAAGAAGAAAATACATCTCCGGCAGGCAGATTCCGCCGGGGAGAACACCTTCCAGAAGGGGAGATCATCGCCATCGTCATCACCAGATCAGGGACTCACGGTGAGATATCACAACACAACTCTACAAATAAAATAATACAAGCTGTTTAATACAAGCCAGGGGCCACGAGGGCTCGAATACAACAGCTCGAGAGCACAAAGTCAGCGGAAGCAAAAGTATCTGAGTACAGACACAAGGATACAAGGTTTCCTTAAGAAGGCTAGCACAAATAACAACAGATCGAAAAGGCGAGGCCTCCTGCCTGGGAACCTCCAAACTACTCCTGGTCAAAGGGGAACTCGACGTCGTAGAAGGCATCGTGGATCTTCATGTTGCTGTGGTCGGCATCGGGGATCTCCTGCTCCTGGACTCCAACGTCGACTGCAGTGGCCGATCAGGCAAAATAGTAAAGGAAATAAAGCAGGTGAGTATCTAGTATACCCGCGAGTCTTACGTCCGCTACTAAGCAT
Source organism: Bromus sterilis (assembly GCA_950022295.1). Classification (NCBI taxonomy): domain Eukaryota; kingdom Viridiplantae; phylum Streptophyta; class Magnoliopsida; order Poales; family Poaceae; genus Bromus; species Bromus sterilis. Next base: position 398,537,935 of record OX465596.1, read on the forward strand.
TATGCATTGTATCAACGGAAAGAAGAGGCTGTATATAGTGGACTGAAAGACAGAAATCTAGAGCAAGGGTAAGAAGCTAGGCCTAACGAAGACTAGCATCTTCCGACGATGTCTTGCAGCATGAGGTAAGAATCACCCAACAGTTTATATAAAGCATAAAGTAACAATGCAGCAGAAGTTGCTGCAGCATTGTATAATAATAAGTTGTAATAATTAACAATGCCTCCGAGTTCACCTCCTCGACATCCCCGCGAGGAAGAAAACCCGGAACCATACAGTTTAATAATAATAGTTTCTAGTGGTAAGATCCAGCTTCAGCATAAAGCGTCTTGTTACCGTGGACACGACTATTCGAATAGATTAATCTTCCCTGCAGGGGTGCACTTGTGTTACACTACACGCACGGATCTCCAGGGTGGCGGGAACCTTGTTAGGGAACGCTCCACCGAGGCTATCCGACACTTCATAGCCCATCTTTCAAACTCAACAGAGAGGCCATCCGCCGGTCTAAATCCTAAGTACGCCGGGCCTTGGACCCCAACCCGAACGTACTCCTGCACGATGCGTGGCTGGCCGGTGAAGTTGAAGCAAATCCAAATAAGACACCACCGCGCGAGCAAATAAGACAACACCACTTCCCGGCAATCAGCCCGCAGTACTGCTGACGTCTGAAGAGTCCTCGGACGACACTACGAAGCAGAGGAGCCCATAACTCGTAATTCCCACGGGTAGGTAGCGCGTACATGGCATATAGCCAACTCAAGACATCCACTGAACCATTTAGCATTTTAATTAACATGCGTGACAACCGTTGCCGTTGCCTCGACTTAAGTGACCCGCGGACAACGACAGCAGCCAGGACCACCAGTACATCGGTGCCTGCCCTATCGTCCCACCAAGACACTGCGGTTACCAACAAGGTGAACCGTCTCCTTACCTTGTCTCGCGTGTGCTCCTGGAGGAGCTCGACTTTCGTGGTTTGGTAACTCTCGCGGCCAACGACCAGGGGCCAAGCACACCGGTACACTGGTCGTGCCCTCCCTGTCGTCCCGTCGCAATACCTCTCGTGGGCACCGTTGGGTCGCCCGACTTCTTACCTGAAGGACAACCGTTGCTCAGGTACCTAGAGCGGCTATACAGAGTCAGCAACGAGTGGAGTACAAGGATTACTCCTTGATGGCTCACACTTGATGGTGGCTCGGCAGAGCCGAGCTAGGGGGCCTGAGGCGGTGTCTGCATTGTACCGTACCTGTGCAGTTATAATATTTGTATCCGCGTTCACTCCCCTGAGTGATCACGGCCTTCTATCTAATCCTAGCTAACAATGCGCAGGGCTCACTGCTGAATAATGCATAATAATAATAGGCAGCATAGGATAAAAGAGGTACATCAAGGGGCGACAAAAACAGGCTATGCAATTGAATAGGATTGTAACGTAGCAGCAGCGGTAACAATGCCTAGTGCAAGAAATGTACGGAAAGATAGGCGATATACGGGGAAGAGAATGGCTCTGCTTGCCTGCAAGCTCGACGGTAGGGGTACGGTCGTCGACGAAGTAGTCGTACTCAGCAGCGGTGTAGTCGACGGCAGCAGCGGGGTCTACCGGAGATTAAGGGGGGAAGAAACAGTAAATACACAGCAAACATATACAAACAGATGCATGTCATGACAGATGAAATGTTAACGGTGTTCTAACGCAGTGCAATGCACGTTGCTCGGAACGGAAATTCATCTGAGGATGAACTACCGGCTCCGGGTGATTACCGGACAGGGTGTCCGGAAGGGGAGATATCATGCCGGAGGTGTCGTGGACATCCAACAGATGTGTGGGTGGTGTATCCGGGTTAGTTGAAACAATCCGAACAACATTCGTGTTCGGAATAAATTCATCCGGGTACTTTAACAATACCGGACAAATCATCGAACAGACGGTCCGGAGGGGGGGGGAACGGTTCGACGTTTGGCATGTTAGAGGGGTGTGGTGGGAGTATGAGTAACGTATCCGAACTTGGTGATCCGTTCTGAGCAACTTTCGTATACAAAAGTTTTACATCCGGGCAACGTGTATCGGTAACGGGAATTATCGACAAACGGCCCGAAGGGGGGGAATGTCGATGTTTGGTACGTTAGAGGGGGGTGGTAGACATACGGATATCGTATTCGTATTCGTTATATTTTTCTGATCAGTTTCCATGTATAAAGTTTTTGAATCTGAGTTACGGTTTAAAAGTTATTGAATTTCAAAGTTTTAAATCATTTAAATGATTTTTGGAATTTCTTTTATTATTAAAATGGAAACATTATCCACAAGGGTTGACTGGTCAAATCTGACCAGTGGGTCCCACTGGTCAGCCCCACATTTCTAATAAATCATTTTATTAAATTTAAATATCCACAGGACCCACATGTCATACACTGGAATTTCTATTAACTCTTTTAATTAAATTAATCTGACAGTGGGGCCCACTGTCATAGACACAATGTTAATATAACTTAATTAAATCAATTTAACAAGGGGGTAGGGCCCATGTGTCATAGGCTGTGGGGGGATTTAAGTCTTAATAGTTTTATTTATTTAACCAACCGGCCTAGGGCCCACTACTCAGTGTCTATGAGGGGGGTGGTTAGGCTAATCGGGAATTAGCCCATGGCCACCCGTGCGGGTGCACGCCGGCGGCGGCCGGGGCACGGCGGCGCCAGGCCGGGGTGGCCCTCCGGTGACCATTCGGGGCGCAACCAAGGGGGAAAACTACCGCAGTGTCGCGTGCGCGCCCAATGATACACTGAACGGACGATGAGGACGTCTACCGTGATGCTAACGACGACAATGGCGCACGGCGGTTCCGGCCAAAAGCGGCAAACAGCAACCAGAGGCCAAATCGCGTGGGAAAAAGGGGGGAAGGACGCGAAGCTCACAGTGGAGCTCGTGGAAGTCACGGGGTAGCCGGAGACGCAGCGATGGCGACGAATTTTTCCGGAGGAGCGCGGTGGCCTTGGCGGGAAGAAGAGACGATGGCGACGCCGATGCAGTCCGGCAACTCCAATACGTGCGCGTGGTCGATGAGGACGAGCGCCACGGGGCTCCTGGACAACGTCTTGGAGCTCGGGGAGGAAGGTGGCCGCGGCGGCCATGGTGGCCCGGCCACGGCTGCGCCAGAAGCTGTACGGGAGAGGAGGGGAGGGCACAAGGAGGGGGAAGAGGAGTGGGTAGAGGGGGGGGAGAGAAATTGGCCTCGGCCTTATCCAGAGGGGGGGCAGGTGAGGTGGGGGAGGGGGGCCGACGGCATGGCCATGGCGCGCCCTGCTCCCCTGTTCGGCCGACTGTGCGTGGGGGAGGGGTAGAACAGGGGAGTGGTTGGGGAGGAGAGCGGGGCTGGGGGTGGGCTGGGCCAGGGGGGCTTGCCCACCGGCGTAGGTTAGGGTTTTGTTATTTTTTTGTGTTTTTTCCCTTTTTGTTTTCTTTTCTGTTTGTAATTATTTTAGTTACTTTATCAAATTGTAAAAACATGGGGCTGGCCCCAATATTAGTGTTATATATTATAGAATATTAATAAGAGTTTTCATGATTTATAAAAATCATTTGATATCTTGTTTTCTTTAAAAGGTATTAAAATCCACTGTTTTGCTACTGTTTTAATTATTTATAATATTAAAACATTTTAATAAAACCCCAAATCACTTTTATTATGGCCTACAGATTATTAGGCATTTTATAAAAAAAAACCATAATTTTTAGTTCATTTAAAATTCCCACTTGTTTATTATATTTTCCCTGGCAATTTAATAATCACTAAGCAATTGTTTTTATTTCATAATACTTTCTAAAACACTTTAATAGAATATCCATTGTTATTTTAATCATGGCCTAATGATTGCTAGGCATTTTATAAATAGATTCCATTATTTTGGTTCAGCTATGATTTCATTTTTATATTAACCTTCAAAACAATTTTTGATGACCCCACAACATTGGTTTCACAATCATCATAGACTTGTGATAATTCTAATGACTAAGGGTGACTTGGTTTAACCATGATCATGTTGATTGACTGGCATCCACAATTCTTGGAGCAAAGTTTTATAATTTACCCAATAGAAAATTTTATCCGGGGTTGGAAATTGACAAAGCTATGATCAAAGGTGATCATGGCTTGATCATCAACAGTAATGATCACTAAAAGTGGAATCACTGTAGTGATTACTGTACTGGATCTGAGGGTGTTACAGGAGATCATCGCCATCGTCATCACCATCGTCACGAGCATCATCGAGATCATCATCAACATCATCCCCAACATCAGCGCCATCTCCACCACCATCCTATCTCATCTCACAAGTGTAACTTGTGTTGTAATCCGTACTATCTATCCTCTCTACTCTACCGGTGTTGATTACTCCTTTGTGGTGAATTCTATTGAGTTTTGTTGGAGAAATATTGTTATGTCCAGATTGTTTATCATCTATTTATCACCACTGATCATGATCTCTTTTATGTCTTGTGAGTAGTTACTTTAGTTCTTGAGTACATGGGAGAAGTCTACTTGTTAGTAGTCATATGATGTTGAAGTAATATGTGTTGTTTGATATTTAAGTTGTGTGGTTATTTTCCTAGTGGTGTTGTGTGAGTCAAACACTCAACACTTCGCCTTTATAAGGACCTAGGGGAATGCATTGTGTATAAAGAATGCTTATGGTGGGTTGCCGGAGTGACAGAAACCTGAACCCCAGTTTGCATGCTTTTGCACAAGGGAATAATGGATTCTTGATCGTATTGCTATGGTTAGGCTTATGCCTTAATTTCTACCTTGTATTTGCGGATGCTTGCTGATACAGAGTGGCAACTCTCCTCGTTGGTTACCCCAAGTGGAAGGTGAGATGCAGTGTAGCATCAAGTTTCCCTTAGCAAAGATGCTAAGGTTGAGTATCGAACCAGTAGGACTCCAAGAGATACAAGTAGGTGTCACGGCGCTTGACGTGGACCTGCACACAGATACAAATAACTTTTCTCCCAACGAGTACAGAGGAGTTGTCAATTCCTCTGGCCTTGATGTTTACAAAGGATCAACGCAAGAGATAAAAGTGGAATTGAAAGTAAAGACTGAAAGTAAGGATCGTCAATCTTCCCCAAAGGCTTCTTTACGGAAGAATTAACAAGACGAACACCAAAAGAACAGGGATCAAAAGGTTTCAATTCAAGCATATCATACATTCTTTTGGGCATAACAGAGGTACTTGCTCCAACATCACAAAGAGCATAACAAGAGAAGTTATTCAATTTGATTTTTATCATAGGATCCCAACCATCTTCTAGCTTCCTAGGTATGGAGGCTTCTAGTCTAAGCTTCTCCTCCCTAACTTTGATTAGAGCATTGGTGATATCTCTGTGAAGGCAAGATTAAGTGTGCTAGTGTGGGGGTCTCTAGACATCTTGTGTAGGAAACCAATAACTTCAGGTAAAGTGCAGTTGTCAAAGTCTAGGTCACTACTATCTATCAAGGAGGTAGTGATATCATTTAGGCTCACTTGTTTGAAAGCCTCTATGTTCATAGAGGTTTCTTCATCTATGGTTGAGGTGGTAGCATCACCATTGGTAGATCCAGTGGGACTAGAGGTGTGATGGGTGCTAACAGTTTGGACATCCTCGACTACTTGGATAGTGGCTACTGTGTGGTAGGTAGGAAGGCTCTTAATTCTCTCTTCTTCCTCCTTTTCTCTGGCCCATCTCTCTTTTAGTTTTCCCAACATCCTAATGTTTTCATTAATTTGGACTTGGATGGCATTCATAGGAGTGGTCTTCCTCTCCTCGGGGGGAGAAGTTCTAATCTTCAGCATCTCTACATCATGGGCTATGTTGTCTACCTTCGAAGAGAGGATATCTAATTTATCTAATTTCTCTTCCACACTTTTGTTGAAGGCTTTTTGGGTAGTGATAAAGTCTTTGATCAAGATCTCTAGTTCAAAGGTGGAGTTTTTGGTGCTAGGATAAGTGTTGTTGTTCCCATAGTTGTTGGATGGGAAAGGCCTAGGGTTGATGCTACCAAAATTACTCCTATAAGAATTATTGTTGAAGTTGTTTCTAGAGACAAAATTCGCATCTACTTGCTCTTGAGCAACCAAAGAATTTAAAGGAACATCCTGAGGATCAATAGGAGCTTGCTTGGTAAGTAGAGACATGATAAGGTCAACCTTTTCATTTAGAGAGGAGATATCCTCGACAGAATTTACCTTCTTACCGGTTGGAGATCTTTCGGTGTGCCACTGAGAGTAGTTCATCATCATCTCATCAAGTAGCTTTGTGGCAGCACCAAGTGTGGTTGACATAAAAGTTCCTCCCGCGGCCGAATCTAACAGGTTCCGCGAGGTAAAGTTCAAGCCTGCATAAAAAGTCTGGATAACCATCCAGGTAGTCAGTCCATGTGTGGGGCAGTTCTTGACAAGCGTCTTCATACGTTCCCATGCCTGGGCAATGTGTTCATTATCCAATTGCCTGAAATTCATAATGTTACTCCTCAATTGAATAATTTTAGCAGGGAGGTAGTACTTCCCTATAAAAGCATCTTTGCATTTACTCCAAGAATCGATACTGTTCTTGGGTAAGGATTGCAGCCACTCCTTGGCTCTTCCTCTCAAAGAGAAAGGAAAAAGCTTCAGCTTGACGATGTCTGCATCCACTTCCTTGTACTTTTGCATATCACAGAGCTCGATAAAATTGTTTAAGTGCAAGGCAGCGTCCTCTCCAGCACCTGAGAATTGATCTTTCATAACAAGATTAAGCAGAGCAGGTTTAATTTCATAAGAAGGTGCTGAAGTGGCACGTGGAGCAATAGGAGTGCAGATAAATTCACTGTTGTTGTGACTAGTGAAGTCACACAACTTGGTGTTTTCATTGGAACCCATAGTAGCAGCAGGTATTTTTGGTATTTTTTATAAGGGACACAAAAGTAAAAACTGAAAGGTAAACTAACAAGACTAAAAATCAAAGATAAAAGATAGTGTGCAGCTCCCCTATCTTGTAGACTGGAGTCGCCGGCAACGGCGCCAGAAATTCGCTTTCTGGCTAGAGAGTTGACGGGACCAGTCTACTTGTAGCTCCTTGAATCCTCGGCAACGGCGCCAGAAATTCGCTTGATACAGAGTGGCAACTCTCCTCGTTGGTTACCCCAAGTGGAAGGTGAGATGCAGTGTAGCAGCAAGTTTCCCTTAGCAAAGATGCTAAGGTTGAGTATCAAACCAGTAGGACTCCAAGAGGTACAAGTAGGTGTCACGGCGCTTGACGTGGACCTGCACACAGATACAAATAACTTTGCTCCCAACGAGTACAGAGGAGTTGTCAATTCCTCCGGCCTTGCTGTTTACAAAGGATCAACGCAAGAGATAAAAGTGGAAATGAAAGTAAAGACTGAAAGTAAACTAAGGGTGTAAACAGTGATGTGAAGATGGACCGGGGTCCCGTGATTTTCACTAGTGATGTCTCTCTCCCAAAAGACGATAAAAGTGCTAGCAAGGTAAACAAATCACAGCTGGGCAATTGACATAATTATGAAGGCACCGCAATGCTAACTATGCTGCAAATAAAGGAAGGGCTCAAAAGCAATGGGCAGTACGCCAAGGTAAGTAGACCGAAATCCAACTGCATCTACTACGAATCATCCACCTTGAGATATCATTCCAGAACATCTCGCTGGTATTAAGTTGCGAATCCCACCCAAAGTGTAAACTCAAAGCAACAGACAACTGCATTAAAAGAACTTTGCGTAAAGTAAACAATCCTTGCACCCGCAGGTACAAGCACCGTTGTTTTATCCCTGGTGGCAACAACACATCCCCTAGTCTCATGTTTCTGTTACTCAAGCTAGACATCAGGGGGCTGAACCCACAATCAAGCATAACGCTCCCTCTTGGAGTTGCAAGTAAACTACTTGGCCAAAGCAAAATACTGCAACGGAGAACATGCAAGAATTTACTCAATAACAAAATATAAAAGAGAAGAACCAAATATATTACTCATCACAATCTGAACATAGTCTCATAATCCATCAGATCCCAGCAAACTCAGCATAGCAACAACAGAAATTACAAAAGTGCCTCGATCATGTGAGGCAGCTCACGAGGTCTCGAAAGTGGAAGCACAAAGAGGGGAGAGGTACATCATGTAGCTACTGGTAACGGACCCATGGTCCAAGGGGGGCTACTCACGGCACATCCGGGAGGCGTCCATGTCTATGGATGGTCTCCCGGAGGGGGTTCCTCCTCCCGGCAGGATAGCAGGATATGCAATGATACTGGCGCGTCATGTAGCAATGGTTAGGGCAAGGCCGAACTAGCATGCGGGTCATCGATCAAGCAAGTAGCATGTTGATAACCCTCAACTGTAGGGGATCGAGATAGTCTTCGCGGGCAAGATAAGCCAATTTATTGATTCGACACTTGGGGACACAAAGAATACGTACAGGCTTTGACAATTGAGTTGTCAATTCAACTGCACCTGAAATAAACACTTGCTTGCACAAAGGTATTAGTAGCAACTGTGATACGGTGGTAGTAGTGGTGGTGAAACATCAAAAGTAAAACAGCAAAAGTGAACAACTAGTAACCAGCAGGAAAGAAAACACTGTAGGCTAGGGAGATGGATGGTTGGGCGCTGCTTGGATGAGAACGAACATGTAATAGATTCTAACACGGGCAACGCTCACAGAAAAGAAAGGATCACCTAGGAAAATATCAAACATCAGGCATGTATCCCAGGATAGTTGTACGTGCTTGCAATAAGAACTTTGCACAACATCTTTTGTCCTACCCTCCCGCTGCAAACGGGGCCAAAAGGAACTTAGGGAGATTAAGGTACTCCTGTCAAAGAGCACCGGAACAAAGCATTAACACTTCATGGATACACAGAATCCTCAAATTATAGTCCATCCCCTTTGGTGTCCCAAGATGTCACCATTGGGATCGCCGGTTCCGGACTATAATAGGTGCATACAACTCATAGATAGGATCAAGAACACCACAAACTCAAGAAACAAAAGGGTGATCAGATCTGAAATCATGGCACTCGGGCCCAAAGTGACAAGCATTAAGAGCAACAAGTTGTAACAGAGATGATAAACACCAAGTAGATGATAGGCAACATGCCCCCAACAATCTGATTGAACTATTACATGATCTAACTCATTCAATCCCTACCATCCCCTTTGCCTACAGCAGGGAATTACTCACACATGAGAGAGGAAGTCATGGAGGGGTGATGGAGAGGCGATGATGATGACGATGGCGATGATTTCCCCTCACCGGAGGCCAAAGCAGCCTCCAGATTAGCTCTCCCGGAGAAGAACAGAGGGTTGCGGCGGCTCCGCGACGTAGATTGGAAAAGCGACTTCTGTTCTGGGGTTTCTACGTCAGGAGAATAAATAGGGCCAAAGTAGGGCACCAGGGGGTGTGGGACCCAGCCAGGAAGGCAGGTGGCGCGGCCAGGGGCTGGGCCGCACCAGGCACCCTCCTGGCTGCCCCCTGGCTGCCCTGTGGCCCCCCTTTGGACTCGCGGAAGCTTCCGGAACGCTGATTTTCTATATATATTTTTGGGATTTTTCCAGCGTACCTAAATATCCAGAAACCCGCACAAAAGAAAACAACACCGGTAGCTCTGCTGAAAACAGCGTCAGTCCGGGTTAGTTTCGTTCAAATCATGCAAGAATGAAGCCAAAACAATAGCAAAAGTGTTTGGAAAAGTAGATACGTTTGAGACATATCAACTCCCCCAAGCTTAGCTTTTGGTTGTCCCCAAGCAATTCAGTTCAACGAACTGGACGCGACAAAGAAAACTTTGACAAACTCTTTTGCTTCATTAGATGTATATAAGCATGTATTACGAAAGAGTTTAGCAAGTTTTGACACCATGCTACAAGGACAATGCACGAAGCAATCCTCCTTTCATGTAATCAGTCACAAACAAACAAAAAGTAAATAATATGTTGCTGAGAATCAATTCAAGATCACAATGCACATAGCATGAACATATCAGAGTGGTATCTCGCTAGCCTCCATGAGTGAAGCAAAACATAAATGCAGAAACTCCTCCAGAGTTTTAAAGGAGACTAGAACTCAGAACTCAAAGTAAGAAACACCACAAGCATGCAAAAGACAATGTGATACTTTGGGACAATGCATGTTACACTAAGAATGACAATTATGCTCTCATAGTTGGTGCTTTGGAGAAAGGAAGGTGGAGACTCTCGAACCGTGGCTTTTGATGGCAAGGTTGAAAACCCATGAAAGGAAGCAAAGACTAAGCATGTGCCAGAGCTCTTGGTTTTGAAAACAGACATAAAAAATCTTTTGAGAAGTGCAACTTTCCAGTCAACGGTGAACGGTAAAGGTCTCTCAATATCTCCCATGCCAACCATATTAATGCCTTTTGCTTACACTTCCCTTATCCATAAATCCTTTGATGGTCTACGGAACCTTTTATTTTTCCTCAAGTATGGAAGGAGGGTATCGTTCCATCTATCATAAGCAGCATTTGGTCCATTTCATTCCATCATCAAGGATGGGGGAGGTGTAACTCTCATATATTTTTATTGACTAGTTAAAACTTCCGTCAAAATATTTTTGGCATGAAAGATACTGATTTTCCCTCACCGCACCATGAGCTTGTACGGTTACAAAGGGGAAGCTTTTGAATAAATTTTGAGATGGCACAAGAAAGTATAAGTTAGGAGTGGTCGGTACATACCACATATAGGTAGGTATGTGGACTCAAATGGAACAACTGGTTTGAAAAGGAGTTTGGAAGCACAAGCAGAATTCCGCTTGGTGCTGGAGGAAGGCTAGCAAAAGACGGGGAAGCGACCAACTAGAGAGCATAACAGTCATAATCATGCAGAGCGACAAAGCAAAATTGAATCGGGCATAAAAGTGATATAGCTCACTCTGAAGTAAAAAGATCATCAAGGCAGAACAGACTTTTTAGTCTTAACATGCGTGAACATGTGCCAAGTCAATCCAAGAATCCCCCGGAGGGAAATACCACTTCAATATGCCACATCATGAACAATGCAATGCATGTCAATCATTTCAAGCAACACATTATAAACTCTAGCTATTTGAGACTAACCACAAAGAAAGCTTGAACCACTGGGAAAGAATTGTAAACATAGCACTATGTCGCTACAAGCTGGTCTCTAATCATAAGTACATGCATATGTACAAAAGTAGAAACAAAAAGAGTTCATACCGGCTTTCCTTGTTGCATCCCTTCCGTCGATCTTCGTCATTACTGCCTTGTCACTTGCACGATCGAACGTAGGAAATTATAATCATCACGGACTCGAGCTGAACTATGAAACAAAGCAAACTAAAGAGCAAAGGAAACATATTTTTTGGGTTTTTTAAAGGTTTAACGAAAGCAAAAGAAAGGAGAAATCCTTTTGGTTTTTTGCAATCTAAAAGAACAAAGAAGAACAGGCAAAAACTTGCAAAAAGATAAAAGCGAACCAACGGTAGATACAATGGAAAGGGGAGGAGAGCACGTACTCCCCCAAGCTTAGGCTTTTGGCCTAAGTTGGGCTCTTCTACTGCGGTCCCGAGGAGCCTCCTGCTCCGGGGTAATGGTAAGCCCAAGGGTTGTATGAGCCCTCCGGTGCGTACACTGAAGTCCTCGGATCCTCCCACGTGGAAGAGGAAGGTCCCGCCCCCCATCCAGAGGAAGACCCTTCACCCCAGGGGGTGACGGTCTCCTTCTGAACTGGTGGATATAGCACGTGCTCCTCCTCGTCTGGCTCGACCCCCTCCGTGGGGTCGTGAAACTGGTATCTCCCTGTGATCTCATCAAACTCGGCCACTGAAAAACGAAATCCGTTCCTGCGAGAAAAATCTAACATAAGTGGTGCAGGTAGACGGACAGTGCGTTCCACACCGTCTTTAAACCACAAAATATAATCAAGTGTGTAGCGGTCAGAGGCCTTAGTAACAAATAAATGCCTCTTCATGGCAGCCAAATCAAGGCTAACAAAAGGAAAGATTGTATCATCTGGCCGCGGTTCTCCTTGGAGAAACTGCAAAAGAAGTGTGGCATAGACGCCACCAAAGAGGCCCTCCTTGTTACTATTAGTAGCAAGGCGTTTCGCAATAAGCGAACCCACATGATACTCGTGCTTCCTTGAGAGGGCATTCGCCATGATAGCAGTATCAGGCATAGAAGTGTTGCTCGTGTTGTCTCGAGCCAACACTCCTCTAGCAATATAATAGGCGAAATACCTGATGTGAGGGAACATAATGTTGGAAATCTTCTGACGGTTGGATGCCCTCACTTCAGTGTTACAGAATGAGTCGAGGAGGGTGTTGAGTGCAACAGTTTGGATATTTTACCTCTTCTTCTTCTCGACCAAGCCTGGCAAACCTAAAACTTTACAAAATGTACTCATAGGCATGGTCAACAATCTTTCATAAAGTCGAAACACCACAGTATCATTGTCAGAATAAAACCTGAAACTGTTAACAAAAATAGCGGTGAGTGTCTCGTACTGTGGTACACGGCTCGTAACAAGCCGTGTCAAACCTGCATTGGCACACAGAGCATAGAACTCTTCTCGTATGCCGGCATCCTCCATGAAATCTTCGCATGGAAATGCCATGGATTTCGCTGGTGACGCGTCCAACATCTCTATAGGTACGATATCTTCATTATAGCTCACCCTTGTGGTCGAAGGTGAAGCTGTGGAACGCGTAACACGGCTAGAGCGCTCGGGTTTCTTCTTCCCAAGCCACTTTCCTAGCCTCTCCATTTCTGAAATTTTTAACAATTCACAAAAACGAAAATTTAAGCAAAACTAGTTTGGGCAAAATATTCTACTTACTTTACCAAGGCTCAAACTAGCAACAAAACTTGAAAAATAAATTTCTACACAACCATTTAAGCTCAACTAAACAGCACCAAGAACCACTAAATACTCACTAATGAAGCCACCAACTAGAAAACTAATTGGAGGGGTGAGGGAGTCACATACCAGAGAGTATTTGTTCCAAATTTCAGCTCAAATGAGTGGTTGTAGAGGGAGATCGAAGTTCCGTGCTCAAGAGCAACAAGAACACAAAATCAGAGCAAGAACACGAGTTTTTGGGAGAAAAAAGAGAGAGAGTGAGGGAAGAGATGCCAGCAGGGGGTGCCTGTGGGCCCCAGGAGGGTGGGTGGCACGACCAGGAGCTGGGCCGCGCCACCTGGCCTCCTGGGCCAGGGGTGGACCCCCCTGGTCAGCCACAGGTGCCTCCTGATGGATTTTTACCTGGAAATTTTGCTTTTGATTTTTCTGGAATTTTCTGGGCAACTTCACTGTAGAGAATTGTTCAAAGTTCAAAAAGCTGCAAAAAACTTTCGTGAACTTGAGACAAAAGTTAGAACAAGTGAAGCTTTAAACACAAAAACTTGGGTACAACAAGGAGAATAAAAGCTAAAGGAAATGAAAACATAACAAGCTCAACTTTTTACCTATATAGAACATGCTAGTTAGCAAGGTTGATCAAGTCTTACCAACAAACCCGTGGTATATAGCGCAGAAAGTCTCGCCTCTTATGAAGTGATCATTGCACTCTCACTTTAATGGACATTGTCCCCACCATAATTGTTTTGTATTTGTGGTATACATGTAGTGGACAATCCCATTCTCCAATCTTCACGGTCTCGATATTCTCTATAGAGTTAAGGCCATGCCTTTTGTCGATCTTCTTCGAAAAATACACCGTGTGTTCTTTGTCATTCACGTTGAAGGTGACCTTCCCTTTATTGCAATCAATAACAGCACCTGCGGTGTTAAGAAAAGGTCTACCAAGGATAATGGACATGCTCCCATCCTCGGGCATGTCAAGCACAACAAAATCAGTAAGTATTAAGCAATTGGCAACTTCAACAGGAACATCCTCACAAATACCGATCGGGACGGCCGTGGACTTGTCGGTCATCTGGAGAGAGATATTTGTAGGAATTAGTTTCTCTAAACAAAGTCTTTTTTAGAGAGAAAAGGGCATAACACTCACTCCTGCACCAAAATCACATAAAGCAGTTCTAACATAATTATTTTTATGGAGCAAGGAATGGTGGGTATACCTGGGTCACCGAGCTTCTCAGGAATCTTGCCACTGAAAGAGTAGTTAGCAAGCATAGTAGATATTGCCTCATTAGGGACTTTTCTTTTATTAGTAACAATATATTTCATGTATTTAGAGTAAGGAGGTAACTTAATAGCATCAGTCAAAGGGATTTGAAGAAAAAGAGGTTTCATCCACTCACAAAACTTGTTGTAGTGCTCTTCTTCTTTGGTTTTGACGGACTTGCTTGGGAAAGGCATGGGTTTCTGTACCCATGGTTCTCATTCCTTCCATGTCTCCTTGCAAGAAAGTCTTCTCTAGTATACTTCTTGCGCTTATCGGTGTTGGGAAACGTAGTAGAAAACAAAAAAATTCGACCTACGAATCAAGAACCCAAGATCATCCAAGAAGATTGCATACAAGGTTTTAGGTCATGGCTCACCAACCGATGTAGCGGAAGTAGAGTTGGTGTAGCTCGTTGAAGTAGATCTCGCGGATCGTCCCACAAACAGTCCCTCGATCAAGATCACCGAGGAAGAAGAAGCACCTCGATCCGTCCCACGCACAAGTCCCTCGAGCAAGTCCCTCGAACAAGATCTCCGAGGAAGAAGAAGCTCCTCGGAGAAGGACCAAAGATATGATCCCTCTATTAGTATCCACACGTTCCGTAGCAGCAATCCAGCAGCGCTCCGCCGTCCAGAGATGAACGCCACCGAGAAAACTAGAGGGAGAAAACCCTAACGGATTCCGATCTAGAACAGCGTCTAAACCGGGGTCTAATTGTGGAGCAACGGGGTTTAGAGGGAGAGGGGTGGCGCATAGGCCTTGGGGTTTTATGTGTGCTGCGCCCCCACCCCCTCCCCTCATTATATAGGTGGACAGGAGGCCCTTGGGGCGCAATAAGGGGGGGTGAGGAGTCCAACTTGGACTCCCAAAACTTCCAAACCTTCCCACACCTTCCCACCGGAAACCTGCCATATTTGGGTTTTGGTATTCCCACCTGGAGGAGGATTCCCTCCCCTTGGTGCGCCCCCACCTCCTTGGCCGGCCAGGGAAGCCTAGGTGGCTTTCCCCCCAAGGCTAGGGGCGTGGTGTAGTGGGTGGTACTGCCCGGAAACTTCTGGAACCTTCCAGAAGCTTCCAGGACCTTCCGGGACCTTCGGGGATCGTTTCGGGACATTCCGGAACCTTCTGGAGCACTTCCAGGACCTTCCGGGACCGTTCTCGGACGTTCCGGAGCCATCCGGATAGTTTCCAAGACCATCCGAGTTACAGTTTAAGCCAACCGATGACTGCGAAGGTTGTCGGGACGCCCAACGATTATCCGGAAACTATTCCGGTTGATCCAGGACTTCCCCAGTACCATTATCATATGTTCCGGAACCACCTGGGACTACTCTAGAGTGATCCGGACATATACTTAAATACCCAAAACTACTTCTGGTGCCCTTATGAACTAT
The DNA here is from genome assembly GCA_950022295.1 of Bromus sterilis. NCBI lineage: Eukaryota > Viridiplantae > Streptophyta > Magnoliopsida > Poales > Poaceae > Bromus > Bromus sterilis. The sequence continues at coordinate 398,553,471 of OX465596.1, forward strand.
TTCATAAATCCCCGGAACTACTTCCGGTACCCGTATGAACTATTCTTCTTTGCTTCTACTAAACCTTCTACCATTCCAGCATTCTAACAGACTACTGCTCGTTAAGTGTGTGACCCAATAGGTTCGGTATAATACGGACATGACTCAGAACATCTTCTGGACATAGGTCAACAGCCTTTTGTCAATAGTCAATAATCAACAGCGGAGCCATGGACACCCATGTTGACCCCCGCACATACACGAAGAAACTTCGAGTGAACCATTATGTTTATTCATGTACCATTCCCTTTGCTTCGTGATATATGACAAAGTTAGAGGAGAGATGTTTGGAACCCATGTCTAACAACTTCTTGAACACAAGCCACTCGTTATCCTCTTTGCTCGTTTGTCTCTATTTCTCGTTATTGTATTCCGGTATCCCCGTGATTAAATCACAATGCGTCTGGCCAGACTAGAATGGATACCGTCATACCGAGTGGGCCCAAAGTCAATATCTCTTCATCGTGAAGGAGAAAATCCCATTCTTGAACTATCACAGTCACTAGCCACACCATCTCACATACCCAGAACTTATTTTACTACTTCCCATTTACGGGAGGATTCATCTAAGAACCAAAGCATGTCTTCCTGTGTGAAGCAACTCGATACTCTCATGGTCTAAGGAATTACGTATATGATAAGATTTCATGATATGACTTATAACATAGTTACGATGTGATCTCTAAGTATATCATTCAATACTGGGGTCGGTTCAACATCATTGTTCTGCTAACAATATGTTCTCATTGCTACTGACATCCTTGATACAAGAACAATGTCCATGATTAAGAAAACGTAATCATCAGTTAGCACATGAGCTGGTCTTAGAGGCTAAACCAGGAACTCTTGGTGTTTACATTTCCACACATGCAAATGAGTTTTCTTCTGAATCTCACAGTCAGGGTCATTGCAATTATAGCACAGAAATATAAAAATTAATTATGAACGTGGAAATATATATAATAACATTTTATTATTGCCTCTAGGGCATATTTCCAACAGTCTCCCACTTGCACTAGAGTCAATAATATTGTCAGTGCTTGAGCACTTTACACCTATGGCATACCGGTGTAAAACATGCTTCATTTTTGGTATAGACTTCATCATCGGATCTGACGTTTCAGGCCCGTTTGTATCTTGCATATCTTCGCGTTTTCACGCTATCATAAAATTCACTAATTTTATCAGTTTAGCTTTGTATATGTTTGAATCATTTGGCAGGACCTTGGTTCCTTTAGAATAAGTCATGAAATCATTCATCAATGTTCCATGAGCTTCAAGCATCTAGGAAACCATACCATGTTCATAAATGAACTGATGATTCAAAATACCCTCCCTTGTTACTTCTTTAAGAAACAATATACTTAGCCTCTATTATAGAATTCGCCACAATATCTAACTTAACACAGTTCCTCCATACTGTGCCACCCTTACGTGTGAAACACATAATCCCAATTAAAATCGAAAATCGGTCGGAGTAAGTATGAAGACTGAATTGGTGTAACTGTTTACATCAAAAATTCAGCTGGTGTAACTCATTACAACGAGCTCTTCATTCTCTCCATTTTTCCGAGAAACATATCTTATCTTTCATAAGTTTAACTTTTCACTGTTTGTCCAATGATCAACATGTTGATCATTTTGGTATCTTGCTCACAACCTTTTGGAGCACTGGACATATCTGGTCGTTTTACATATTATGGTGTACATGATTAATTCAAACACACAGGTGAGTGGAATTCAATTCACGTGTTTTTGCCTATCTGTGTTCATCAACACCGATTTCTGCAATCAAACTTTTCACCATGACCTCGACAAGAACATGTTTCTTGGCGTTTCATACTAAACTACTTTAGTATCATGTCAATATGTAGTGTTGGCTTTAGTATGATCAGGCACTTACTATCTTCATAGATCACTGTGCTCAATACTAATGCTATATTAGCCCAAGTTCTTCAACTGAAAACTATTTCCAATGAAGTCCTTATTCGTGTCAAGAAATTTATATCATTTCCAATCAACAATATGTCATCTACATAAGTTTTTAGAAATATCATTCAGCTCCCACTTACTTTCTTGAACATTCAAGCATCTTCGTTTATTCCCGATGAAAACAAACTCTTTTGGCAATTTCATCATAACGAAAATTACAACTCCATTGTGCTAGCTTCAGTCCATCACTGGATATCCAAGGCTTGCATCTATTTTAGCATATTTTGAATCGACAAAACATTCTGGCCGTATCACATATACGTCCTTTGTTATATTTCCGTGTAGGAACTTTGTTCTGACGTTCATTCTACCATATCCTATAAATGAGATATGTAGTAATTGCTAATATAACCCGAATTGACTAAAGCATCTCTATGGTCGAAACTATTTCGCCGTAGTCAACCTTTGAACTTGCTAGAAAACAATTTTCCAACGAGTTGAGCTTTATGGATAAAACAATTTCATCCGAATCAATTATAGATCCATATATATATATATATATTCTTCAGACTTTTAGTCTTTCGGAGGGTCTACCAAGTTCAAAACTTGACTTATTTCCATGGATACTATCTTGGATTATTTGGCATTTAGCCAAATCCCGAAGTCAGGGCCCATCAACGCTTCTTTGTTTATCACAGGTTTATCATTGTCGAACAACAATATCTCGTTTACATAAAAATGTTTGTACGAGTTTTGTCTAACCTGTGTGGTTCAGCTACGCACTTTTCTGAAGATTCAACAATCTTTGACAAGTTGCACTGTCCTCCCACTCACTCTTTTGTAAGAAACTATTTTTCTTCAAAACACACCGTTCTTAACAACAAACAGTTTTGCTTTTGTGTAGTGATAGAGGCATACCAAAACTTTTGGCATAACCTTAACAAAATAGCACTTATCTGATTTGGGGTTTTGAGTATGTCAAACATATGCCTCATGTACCCAAATTTTAAGAAAATACAACATGGTTTTAACAGTCCATACCACATCTAATATGGTGTCATTTCAACAGATTTGATGGTGCTCTTTTCAGTGTAAAAGCCGTAGTCACTAACGCATAACTTTAATAAGTATAATGGAAAATTGATAAACGTCATATTTGATCTTACCGTGTCATACATGGCTTGATTACATCTCTCGAACACTTTACTCATAGTGGTGTTCCGGGAGACGCAAGTTATGACACTTCTTCACAACTCATCAGACGTTCGCTAAACTTGTAACTCAAATATTACTTTCTACAATCTAATTTGCAGAAGCTTTATTTTCTTGTTACACTGAATTTCTATTCCACTCTAAAATTCCTTGAACATTTCAAAGATTTCCGACGTATGTCTCTATTGAACAGATATCCACATATCTACTTCAACCCATGAGTGAAGATAGGGAATCCACTGCACACAACCACACTTATTGGACTACACACATCATCATGTATGATTACCAATGGCTTAGTTGCCCGTTCATGTATGGCCCATCAACGGTGTTTTAGTCACATTACTTCGAGACAAAGATCGCAAGCGTCAAGTGATTCATAATCATATGACTCGAAAGTCCATCACTTATGGAAATTCTTCATGCATGTTATGTCACTTGTGATAAACGACAGTGCCACATCTATGTGGTATTTCTGTCAGTCTTGCGACGTTGAGCGTCACTGTTATGGTTGTTTAGTATTATTATCAAGATTCATAACATACAACCTATTCATAATGGAAGTATGGCCTTTACGTTATTCATAGCTTTGAACAACTCTCTTGCAACAAACATGATTCAAAATGATGTTTTGCAACAAGGCTAAAGTGTAGTAACAATTTACTCAACTCTAAAATGAATTATGAAGATAATCATAGAGTCAACACACGGTATAGTAAACCTTTTACCGTGTTCCCGAGCGTGTCAAAACTCATCATTAGCTAGTCATAAAGGCCATAGTATTTCTTGCATCGACTTGCAACGATATGCAATTGAAGTGATATTCTAGTGATCAACAGTTTAATCACAATATACAAGAATTAAGATTAACCGCTTAATCATGATTCCCAAGAATTACATCTTTTGACCAGCAATGAATTCATCTATAACTTCGTATGACTTTCATTTCCGAGCTGGATATTCCAGTCTTCTTTCGCTTTGCCTTTATATGTATCATAGTTCTATTTCCAATGTCACTCCTACTCACATAAGATCACATATGATCAAGGGTGGCGCATGCCATGGAATTTCCGGCGTGTAAGTCTTACTAACATCCTTTGGACTTCCTTTCCCTTAATTCTCATCATCATATGATCGGTGTTCTTCTGGATCCCACACTTATCAATTTCGTTTGAGCACAATGAACATTTTCACTAATGCTTACAATCATACATTGTACTAGATATCTTATATCCAACATTAATTGTCTTACTACTGAAAACAATTTTTCAGTTCCATGAATATAACATAACTATCCCAAACGTTTCGAAGTTCGGGTTTCATGGTGGTGAAGACAATGCACTTAGCTGTGGTGGAATTCTAGCATTTTGGATTATGGACGTAAGTCACATCATCCATAGCATCAGCGGGAGAGCATAAAATTTTTGCGATAGGACAAGCTCCTTCTCGACACTATTGAGGATAGTCCTCACAATACGGTACCAATCGTAATTTTTTTACCAGATAATATAGTTAATCAAAATCAATTGGGAAGGTGGTAACGCGAGCCATTATTCTACAACGATAATGCAAATACTTAGACTTTGTTCATAATTAAGTTGCACTTGTGATTAATCAATTTAATTACTTAGTGCGCTCCCACTCAGATCAATATCTCTCGTAAGTAATGCTGGAGTGATTCAAGATCCGACCCAATCGTCCGCCATTGATGTGACATCACTGATGACTTAGACTGGACCGGTAGGACAACTTGCCAATCACGCCAAAGGTGATTCTTGTTCATCTTTCGATGGGCGTGTTCCGGTAGCAAACTTGAAAGCTCAAGAATGATCAGAGGGGGAGGGGGTGAATGATCACTTCTAAAAATTCTAAGGAACTTAGAAGGAATTCATGCAAACTGCTAAGGACTAAGAACATCTCGAAGGAAATACAGTATCGAGGGTAATGCATAGCTCGAAAGAATTAAGGGCGAAGGGAAACATCGAAGGCATACAGGCTATGAGAGAATACTTAATTTAAATGTATGAAGGAAAACGAGCCTGACACGACGATGTTTGGTAAACCAGTTCACACTCTGCAAAGTGCTACGTCTGGTTGGAGGGACTGGTGATTGAACACCTGGAGCAAAACTCTCTCCGTCCTATTCTCCACTGCAACAAACTCCTCGAGCTTTTCCAGTTTTCACTCGTGGTAGATGATTCAGGACATCTCCGAGACCTTTACAAACTTCCTTCAACAGTGACAATTACTCTTCGACTGCTTGACAGGCGACGCCTAACCGTCTAGGAGACTTGCAGTTCTCCAAGATAAAAAGATCGGCTAATTTCAACCTAAGTCATAGTGAATTGCTCAACTTAGCTCAGGCTTGGGATTTGGTTTTCTCTCGATGAATCTCTCTTGGGATGCTCACAGACTTCTGTCTTAGAATCTTCAGTGGAGCAGCCAACCCGAAATGGCGGGTAGGTGCGGGGTATTTATAGTTGGCGATCCCGATGGGTAAAATGACTGAAGTGACCCGATGCAACCGCTTGACGCGTGTCTACAACGGTCGGATTCCAATCACTGTGCAACTTTACTTGAGGAACAAGTAAGCTGACTTACCGAACGAGTTCTCTCTCGAAGGCACGAAGTGCGATGACTTTGCCTTCGAGCTATTCACTCGACTCAGTAAGATTTCTCTCGGTAGGCTTTTGTGGGTTTTGGTTGAGCAGAGCAAGTTCACTTCAACTAAGATCTCAACTAGCAAACCCCTCTTAATAGTATGGTTTTTCCTACGACTCAAGAAATAAAGAGAAGCTAGCAAAAAGACTAAGTCTTCGACCAGCTTCAGCTTTCTCCTCGTTGCGCTTTTGCTCGAGAGGAACATCTCCTTCCACGACATTTTTAGGGGTCGTCTTCCTTCAAAGGTTTCGGTAGATAGCTGCAGCTTCACTGCAGCGAGTTGTCCTTCGACCTTTTACATGCAAACTCCATTCTCTCGGAACCTAAGTATCTGTTTATACTCGAAAACAATATTAGTTCCACTTCTGCTTTGTCCAACAATGTCCAAAACCTTCGGGGGGCAAAACTTGCTCTTACAATCTCCCCCTTTTTGGACGATTGTTGACAAAACAGGCATCGATAAATAATTTGAAAAAGTTTGAGTTTTCGATGATAAACCAGTGCTAAGGATTGATGAAGAACTCCCCCTTGATGTATGCACGTAAGATAAAGATTTCCTGTGAAGTGCATATTTGACAAGTAGAGTCGAGGGAAAAACATCAATAATCTTAGCGAGTGAAATTGCATTCCAGATAGTGTCCAATGAGAAATATGCAATCTCCTCGAATGACCTGTGAACTTATATGAAAGATAACTCCCTGCAAAAGGTTAAGTATTGCAAGCAGCAGATAGATATCTTACGAAAAGATTAGCAGTTCACAGTCCTACTTAGAGTTAGTTACAACCAGATCGAATGGGAATCGAAAGTTTGTTGAAACTACTCAGAAAAACTCAAAGATCAAAAGTTTATCGAATGAAAAGAAAAGCCCTTAACCCCGTAGGCAAACTAATTTCTTCGATGCCACTACATCTCCCCCTTTTTGTCACAACGTACAAAAAGTCGAGAGGATAGGGTCGAAAGAAATCCCTACTCGCGAGGCTGGCTCCGACGACGACGAGAAGATTCGGCGAGCGTTGGAGCACGACGAATTGGACGAGCGCCGGGAGGAGTGATCTTCGTGCGGAAGGAGTGTTGATCTCCAGAAGATTCCAGCTGCGATTCCGGCGGAGTCCGGGGGCTTCGAGGATGTGGCGAGTAAACTCTCGGTTGACGCTGAGGAGGGGCTTCTTCTTGCTCGGAGTCGGAGGAGAGGGTGTCCATAGTGATGTGATAATAGTCATCGACATTGAGCACATCTCTGTTCTTCGGCAGACGAGGGATATTGGGATCCGGGCGATCTACTCGATCATCATTTGTCCAATTTCTATTCAGATGGGGAGGATATTCTTCGAACCCGCATCGTTGAAGTTGACCGAGGGAATTGAACTTCCTTAAACCTTTCCAATCACGGCGAAGGCATTCACGCAGCATCTGATTGTTGTTCATGGCAATGTTTCGCAGGTGATTGATTTCGTCCATCATAGCTTGCTTCTGAATGAAATCTTGATCAATGTGATGTTGAAGCATTTGCTGGGACCGAAGAGAAACTTCCAAATGATGCACTGGCTTTATAAACTTCGAGCGAATATTTCGCTCTGTTAAGTGGGCGCGGATGCCAGTGTGCTCAGCAAAAGGACTGGTGGTTCGAGCAACAACCTGCAATACTTCACGAACAGGAGGAGTGGAAATCTTCGGGTAAATGGATACGGGGAATGGCACGTCCCGAGAGTAATTGCAGATTGCCATCAGCCATGGTGCATATGGCTTGTGGGAATTGTGGTCATCAGCACAAGACACCAAAGTTCTGAGGAAGTAGTCTTCAAAATCGAAGGGACGACCGTGGACTAACTTCATCAGAGCAAGTTGCACATCATTTGGAATGGGAAAATCATCGTGCACATCGAGCATTGGCATCAAAGTATTCGATAGAATATAAAACCATGCCTTTGTTTCAAATACCAAGTGTCTTGGCTTCGGCTCAGTGGGGTAGTGATCTCCTACGACATCTGGATCCATAAGCGTAGAGAATTCAGCTGGAGTTGCAGCAGGTAAGTCATGGAGCTTGTGAGGTAATCCTTCGAAACGAGGTAAATTGATGATGGCCAGAAATTGATCGACAGTCATATGAAAAACTTGGCCTTGAATCATATAATCAAATTTCCATGTCTTCGAGTTCTCCGGATCTCCAGTGACATAAAGCGTTGCATAAAACTGCTTGATAAGCTCGGGATTGTAACCACAATCGAGAGCAAACATCTTGTGAGCATGCAGACTATCAATTGTTTCGGCAACATTCTCGAAACAAGTAGTGGAGTACACCGAAGGCATATCAAGGTATTGATGCTGGAAAACTCTTGCCTTGTTGTACAACACACGAGTATAGTAGATAGCTTGTTCTTGGGTCCAAAACCGAAGAGAATATGCACTTCTGGGCTTCTCGTAGGGATTGGTACCGAAGAAAAATGGTTTGTGTTCGCGCCTTTTGAAGATAGGACCTCCACGAGGAACATTTGAGCGGAACAGAGGTAGCATTTCTCTCGGATGAGCAGAGTGAAGCAGCTCATCAACTGGAAAAACTTCAGCAGCATTATCTGGCATCTGGAATACAGGTTCAGCAGGTCGAGTGATGGATGATGGAATGTTTACGATATCCTGAGTCGGAATGACTGCAGGAGCATTCTCTTCGGGCTGAGCTACGACGGCATCTCCTTCGTCGGTTTGAGCATTTTGTGCGGCCTCTTCATTTTCCATGGCCTCCAAGTCTTCATCTAGTTGGGCAAAAGCATCAACCATTTCTTCGTTCGAGGAACTTGAAGAGGAGGAGGAAGAATTGTCACTAGAACTGACATCTCCAGAACTATTGCATGCGACATGGTCTCGTCGAGAAGAAACTGTCGTGATGTCAATATCAGCATCTTCTCCTTCAGGCAGAGTCTTGGCAGAAGAGTAATCTTTCTGGGCAGAGGAAATGGGGACTTGTGTTTCTTGCTCGACCTGAGCCACTTGCTCGGTCTCTGCATGGACTTGGGTTTCAATGACTGGGGTGGTCGATGGAATGACGAGAGGAGGTGATGGTGGGTTTGGGGGTGGCGTCGAGGCTTTTGGTGGTGAGGGTTGACGAGGTGGAAGTGGAGGAGTTTGTTGTCGAGGTGGAGGAGTGGCTTGGCAATGGGGTGGAGTTGTTTTTCGAGGAGGTGGGGTTCTTTGGCGAGGTGATGGAATTTTCTTGCGGGGAGGAGAGGGTTGCTTGGTTGGATTTGGTTCAGATTCTTGTCGTGCTGTGGCAGCATCGACCTCGGTGGTCTTGGACTTCTTGGCGGTCTTCTCGAACTGTGGCGTCCCACGCACAGAGGTTGGGGCAGCAGACTTTCTCTTTCGAGATTGTCTTTGGAACAGAGCATCATTGTGCTCTTTGCAAACAGCAGACACAACTTGTTTAACTTTGTCGAACACAGCAGTTAAATTCTCTTTCTGAGCCCTCCTGGAGGCTTCAGCCGAAGCAATCTTGGATCTGAAAAAATTTCGGGACTCAGCGTCCTCGGTTTCTTCTTGAAGTTGCCTGGTGTAAAACCTCACTTGTTCCTTATCCTTTTTATCCTGGGTGATATAATCTTCCCAGCGAATCATGTATCGAGCAACATGCTCTTGGATTTCAGCAGGAACATCGTCCTCGGCAGTGACTCTGCTCGGTGTGGTAGCCATCTTCCAGAGAATGTGTGAAAAATGTGCAGCATCCCATGGAGCATTTGCATTTGATTCTCCTTCGTTAGAGCTCTCTTCATCGGCACGAGGGCCGGAACCAACTGGTGCAACAGGGGCAGGAGCTGGGGCAGCTCGAGGAACTGGAGCAGCTTGCGCCTTCTGTCTAGCCTCCTTGGCTTTCTTTTCGGCTTCCTTGGTGGCCTTGACAGTAGCAATGGGCTTTGAGGCCACTGCTTTATCCTTCGAGGCACTAGGGGCCTCAGCATTCTTCTTCGCAGCACTTGGGGCTACAACCTTTTCCTTCGGGTTTGTAGGTATAGTGCCTTCAGAAATCTGGCGTCGATATTTTTCACTGACCAAATGGAGAATACCAAGTTGTTGAGCAACCAGAGCCTTTTTATGCTCGGGCTGACTGTGAAAGTTCAGGAGTTTGGAATTAATCAAGTCTTTTGCCTCTTGTTCCTTTTGTTTTGCCAGCCTTTCTTTACGTTGAACAAGAGTTTCTTCATCCTCAGAAACTTGAGCTTGCTTTCCCTTCGTTGTGACCGAAGGTTTTGGTTGGCGAACAGGAACAGGTGGAGCAGAAGAGATGGGCGGATCAGTGACCAGGTTGGTCAAGTCAATATTTCCTCGAGGAGCCTGTGGAGCTGGCTCCTGGATCCTAATGCCCTTACTGCTCAGCTTTTTCTTCAGAGGTATGTCCTCGACATCAGCCTCAGTACCAGGGTCTTGATCATCTGAGTTAGCTTCTCCTTCGGAGCTTGCATCAGGAGGAGATACTATTACAACCTTTTTCTGTCGCTTGGCTGACTTCTTGCCACCCTTTGATTTGGCACTAGGGCCAACTTCCTCGGCACCTTCAGCAGCAGCAGCTTCCTTTCGTGCTTTGGCTTCTTTTCTCTTCTGTGCTCGAGCTTCTCGAGCTTCAACAAGCTCTTTAAAATCATCAGGTGTTTTGAGAGCTGTAGGGTGAGCATCAGCAGTAGGAGGTGGTCGATTATCCTTCGTCCACTTTGGCCTTAAAGATTTAACATCCGACCAGGGATTTTTCATTGCAAACAGCCTCTCCCATCGTGGGATAAGAGACTTGTACTCATACCAACGAAGAGCTTGAAGCCTTCGTATCTCTTGCAGACGATTTTCTCTCGTACGTTCATCCTCAGATCCTGAAGGTGTCCTCAAGTTCTTCTCTATGATCAAATCCTCAGATAAACCTTCAGAGTTGTTGGTGATTCTAGTTCTGCCTCCCACACGCTTGGGTGCTCTAATATTTCCTTCGTTGCCAGACATTTTCCTGCGAAAAAGGAAGGTACGAGGGAATATAGGGAAGTTGTGAACAAGTACCAGCAATTACGAGGAAAAACATTTTGAAAGCAGCAATCATATCGATAGATTTGTCTTATCGCAAGTTTTCATGAAAGTGCTAGGCTAGATTTTCATCGGATGGAAATCTAACGAAGAACTTGTATGAATTATTCGCACAAGTATAAGTCTATCGATACGATACTGAAGGAATTGCCTAAGTGAGAGAATCCGAGTGATTTCTTACCAAGGTCAGATGGGGAATCGACAGAAAAGGCTACAAACAGATTTCGCAAGTTTCAAAGATCCAATCGGATCAAACAGTCCTAAAAGAAATCACAGAAAATCAACACAGAAACTGGAAACGATGAACAGATGAGATAGAATCGAATCCAGAGCCACACATACCCTAACTTGGTGATGTGAGGCGACTACGGCAACGCAGATGAAGATCTTTGTCGACGGGAACGTCTCCGGCGGCTTCCTTCCGGCAGCTAAGCGGCGAGGGAGTCGACGGCGACGAGGCAGCACGACGGCGCGCGAGAGAGAGCTTCTGGAAGCGAAGAAGCGAAGTCGAGGAAATAGCGATGTCTAGGCCGGTGGGGTGGATCAGTATTTATAAGGGGGGGGGTCTGAACGAGCTGTCAGATCTGATCCAACGGCGCGGATTTCGCGTCTCTCCGCATTCAACGGACGGATTTTGTGGCGGTAATCGTGGGAAGTCCCAACGAACCGAGAGATAGTTGCTCCACGTCCGAGACCAAACTCATCGAACATCGAGTAAAAAGAAGATAAAAACTTCGATAGATTTTCCTTCGGAATCAATGACATCCGAAGGGAATCTTGATCGAGTACAATATATACATGTTCACGAGAGAAATACACAGAAGGGGTAGGGATAGAATAGAGGGAAAACAGGGTCCGATACTTAGTCAATCCGAGGGTAAAACAACGATAAGGCTCGGATTGATAAGTGTATAGGACAACACCAAACGAAAAAAAATAAACGAAAAAGAAACACGATAGAAAATAAATGTAAGTAATCAACAATGAAGACTAATGATACATAGTACGGATGGTTATGATCTTACATCACATTCCGTGAGTCTAAGATGTTCAACTCACACCTCAGTGTACAGAACCTCTTTTCATCCAAGGGCTTTGTGAATATATCAGCCAATTGATCTTCGGTGCGAACATGACTGATAACGATATCTTCTCGCTGAACGTGATCTCGAAGAAAATGATGGCGAATATCAATATGCTTCGTTCGAGAGTGTTGCACTGGATTATGGGCAATTTTGATAGCACTCTCGTTATCACAGAGCAATGGAATTTTCTTCACAAGAATACCATAGTCTTTCAGCGTTTGCTTGAGCCATAGAATCTGAGTACAACATGAACCGGCAGCAATATACTCGGCTTCAGCCATAGAAATAGATACACAATTCTGTTTCTTCGAAGCCCAACAGACAAGAGATCTACCGAGAAAATGACATGTGCCTGAGGTAGATTTCCTGTCGACTCGATCACCAGCCCAGTCGGAATCAGAGTAACCAACGAGATCAAACTGGGCACCCTTGGGATACCAAAGACCCAAGGTTGGTGTGTGATCCAGATATCGAAGGATTCGCTTGACAGCAATATGATGAGATTCCTTCGGATTTGCCTGAAAACGAGCACACATACAAACTGATAGCATAATGTCAGGTCTAGATGCACAAAGGTAAAGAAGCGAACCGATCATCGAGCGATATTTCTTCTGATCGAAAGGTTTGCCCTTCTCATCTGCATCTAGATGAACATTCGTAGGCATTGGAGTCTTGATAGTTTTGCAACTGACAAGATCAAACTTCTTCAGGCAATCTCTGAGATACTTCTCTTGAGAAATGAAAGTACCATTTTTCTGTTGACGGATTTGAAGCCCGAGAAAGAACTTCAATTCTCCCATCATTGACATTTCATATTTCTTCGACATCATGCGAGAAAATTCTTCGCTAATATCAGAGTTAGTACAGCCAAAAATAATATCATCGACATAAATTTGACACACAAAAAGGTCATTTTTGTATGCACGAGTAAAAAGAGTCGGATCGGTTGTTCCTGGTTTGAAGCCCTTCTTTAGAAGAAAATCCTTCAGTGTTTCATACCAAGCACGAGGTGCTTGCTTTAACCCATATAGGGCCTTGTGCAATCTGTACACCTTATCAGGATTCTTCGGGTCTTCAAAACCTGGTGGCTGCATAACATACACTTCTTCTTCGATTTCACCGTTAAGAAATGCACTTTTGACATCCATTTGATATAGCAATATACCATTGTAATTGGCAAAAGCAAGCATGACACGAATGGATTCAAGACGAGCAATTGGGGCATAAGTCTCACCAAAATCAATACCTTCGATTTGGGTGTATCCTTGTGCAACCAGTCGAGCTTTATTCCTTACCACTATGCCATCTTCATCTTTCTTGTTGCGAAAGATCCACTTCGTACCAATGATATTATGCTTTGTGGGATCAGGTCTATCGACAAGGGACCAGACTTTATTTCTCTCGAACTGGTTAAGTTCTTCGAGCATAGCAGTCATCCAGTCTGAGTCCTTCATGGCTTCATCGAATTTTGATGGTTCTAGCATGGATACAAACGAAAAATTTCCACAGAAGTTAGCTAATCGAGTACGAGAACGAGTGGTGGGTCGACCTGGTAAACGAATTTCTTCGAGAATTGAGTCGACGTCTACTCTTCTTCGAACGCGAGGAAAAACTGCTTCATCATCTTGTGGATCCGGTTGTCCTTCGGGATCAGCTTGTTCATCGGGAACATTTTCTTCGTTTACGCGTTCTCCTTCGACCTGTACATCATTTGCTTCAGGATGTTGATCTCCAGCGCCCCGGGCTATGTGTGGGAACATTGGACCATCATCATCCTTGTTTGCTTGACGTGCATTCCCATCGACAGGTCGAATATCTCCAATAGCCATGTACCTGATAACTTCATCCAATGGTGGTTCATCCAGGTTAAGAGGTAATTGCTCCTTTTGAGAGCCGTTAGTTTCATCAAATCGAACATTTACAGTTTCTACAACTTTGCCAAGTTGAGAGTTGTAAACTCTGTAAGTGTGAGAATTCGAACCATAACCTAGGAGAAAACCTTCGTGTGCCTTTGGGGCAAACTTGGAGCTGTGATTCATATCTCTGATGTAACATGTAGCACCAAAAACCCTGAGATAAGACACATTGGGCTTTTTACCAGTGATGAGTTCATGTGAAGTTTTCTTCAGAAATTTGTGCAGATAAACCTTGTTGATGATATGACATGCAGTGTTGATAGCTTCAGCCCAGAACCTGATAGGGGTCTTGTATTCAGCGAGCATTGTTCTGGCCATTTCAATAAGTGTTCGATTCTTTCTCTCGGCCACACCATTTTGTTGCGGTGTATAAGCAGCCGAGAATTCATGAGTAAAGCCATATTCATCATGAAATTCTTTGATATGAGTATTTTTGAATTCTGTACCATTATCACTTCTGATATGCTTGAGAGATAATTCATATTCAGTTTGAGCTCTCTTTGCGAAGGTTTTGAAAATTTCAACAACCTTGCTCTTGTCATCAAGAAAGAAAACCCAGGTATATCGAGAGAAATCATCAACAATAACCAGACCATACTTGTTACCTCCAAGACTAGCATAATTTTGAGGACCGAATAAATCCATATGAAGTAATTCAAGAGGACGAGTAGTAGTCATGACGGTTTTTGCTGAGTGATGTTTCTTGGCAATCTTTCCAGCTTCACAGGCACTGCATAGACGATCTTTATCGAATTTCACATTATCAATTCCAACGATGTTCTTCTTTGAGATAAGAGTTTGAAGATTTTTTATCCCTGCATGACCAAGTCTTTGGTGCCATAACCAACCAGAAGTGGCTTTGGCCATCAAACATGTGGACACTGCAGGTCCCGAAGAAAAATCAACGACGTAAAGATCACCTTTGCGATATCCTTCGAACACGAAGGAATAATCATCCTGTGAGAAGACAACACAACGAGACGCAGAAAACAGTACAAGCATACCCATATCACAAAGTTTCGATATAGACATAAGATTATATCCTAGAGATTGTACAAGTAACACCTTATCAATATGCTTGCCTTTCGATATTGCAACCTTACCCAAACCAAGTACTTTTCCTTTGTTTTTGTCACCGAAGGTAATGTATTTCTGTGAAGATTCAGACAGATTTGCTTCGGTGAACAACTCTTTGTCTCAGGTCATATGATTTGTACATCCACTATCCATGACCCATTCGGATCCACCGGAGACATAGCCCTGCAGAAGAATTAGTTCTTCTTAACCACCCACAAGCGAGCAGGTGACTTAGAAGGAATGGTAGAGCTAGATGGGGCAGCAATATTATATCGAACAGGATTGCATTGTCGATCAGGACCATCAAGCACACCATAAATATAATTCCTCGATGAGGGGTTAGAGTACTGATGAGTAACAACAACTTTGGTGTTATCATTACGATGACGATAAACATTTCTATCGACACGATAGTATTCCTTCTGGGGAACATTTGAAGCAGGCACCAAGGGTTCATTTCTATCCTCGAGAGAATAGTAGTGATTCGGTGGTACCGAGGATTTTCCCTGCATAGAATGGTTAGGGGGCAGTTTTTCTACGAGAGATTTGCGAACCCAAATCTGTCGCTTATAGAAACCATTCTTCGGAGGAGTACCAACGAATTCAGCTGACACTTTTCCTTCCTGATCTTTGACAAGCTTGTAGTCAGAATCAAGTGATTCATCAACAATAGCTTTGTCAATTTTGCAACTGAAACCTGAAAGGTTAGCAATATCAATGGGCTTTTCTTTCGCAAGAACCCAGACAGTTTTAGGATACTGCTCGGGTTCCCAGTAGGTTCCGTCAGGATTGATTTTCCTTTCGAAGCCAACTCCTTCGTTTCGGGGATTTCTGTGAAGAAGAGCCTTTCGTAGGATATCACATAGGTACTGGTGTCCCTGCACACTTTTGAACATGCCTGTTTCAAATAAATCTTTCAACCTGAGGAGTTCCTCGGTAATGGTTTCCTCGTTCGAGGGGTTAGCATCATCAATAACAATAGGTTGCTTTCCTTTCGATCTCTCGGAAATAGAGTCAATTTTACTTCGTTCCAAACAAGTCAAGCAGGGTGGAATAGATTCATTTTTATCTTCTGAGCCCTGTTGAGCCATGAGAGTGAGATTTACACTTTCCAACTCTTCATTAGCCTCTCTCAGTTTCTCGAGAGCCATTTTCCCTTGAAGGAATTCGTAGGTTAGCTTCTCGTAGTCCACTGAGAAAAGTTCATGACGAGAGGAAAGTTCATCATACTTTTCTTTCAGAGATGCATGCTCGTTAGTCAAAGTTTGACCCTTCTCAATCTCATTGATCAACAGAGTCTCAGATTTTTGAATAGTTTCACTTAGAGAATCTAGTTCATCTTGTTGAATAGAAGCAATTTTAGCAAGTTTAGCATAGCTTATCCTAGAGTCACTTTCATAAGCAGATCCATCAGAAGTATCGAAGGATTTCTTAGATGAAGATACCTTAGCCTTGGCCATGAAACAATAAGCTGGAGATTCCTCTTCACTGCTCTGGTTGGAGAAGAATGAACTTGAATTCTTGTTTGAGGCGAATGCTATCCCAGCAACACCATCAGATTCAGAACCAGAACCAGAACCTGATCTTGACTTTGATCCTGCTTCAGAACCGGAAGCTTCATCTTCAGACTTCATCTCTTTACCCAGATAGGCTTTGGCTCGGTGTGAATTCTGTCGACGAGAGGAATGTGATTTCGAGGAAGAACTCTCTCGATGCTTGTGATACTTCTTCTTCTTGTCATCATCAGAACCATCTTTCTTGTCTTTTCTGGACCTTGAATCATATTTCTTCGAATCGTGGTTTTTTCTCGATCTGTAAGACTTGCTCGAAGAGCTGCTGTGAGAGTGCTTTGATTTATGTTCAATTTCCCAGAGAGGACAATCAGCAATGAAGTGACCTGGCTTCTTGCACTTATAGCAACAATTATCTTTCGCTGAATAGTTTCTGGATGATGATCGATGCTGTGATGAATTGCTAGAATGTCTTGAAGAATAGTTTTTCTTCGGTGAAGAGTTCCTTTTCTGAAAGCGGTTGAATCTTCTCATAATCAGTGCAAGATCTTTCCCAATGTTCTCGGGGTCATCAGATGCACCAGCAGATTCAGAACTGGCTTCAGGAGAGGAGTGACGTGAAGCTCTGGCCTTGAGTGCATGAGATTTCTTTCGACTCCCATTGACATCACGTTTCTCATCTTCTTCCATCTCGAAAGTATTAAGCCTTTCAAGAATATCAGCGGCAACCATATCTTTGAAATCAGTTCTTTCCTTAATCATCAGCACAATGTGATCGAAGGAGTCATCAAGAGAACGAAGCAAAGTTCTGACAATAATCCGATTGGTAATGTCATCTGCACCGAGGGAAATCAGTTCATTTGACAGCGCAGTGAGTCTGCTGTATATGGAACAAACTTTTTCTCCCTCGTGCCTCTTGAACCGATAGAACTTGCTTCGAAGGGTGTCAATTCGAGCATCTTTCTGAGTAGAGACACCTTCACCAATCTTCTCGAGATAATCCCAAACACCTTTGGCCGAAGGAATATTCTTGACCTCATGATATTTTTCAGGAATCAGATGATTTGTGATGAATACCCAGACTTCAACATCTAGCTCTATCTTCTTTGTCACTTCAGGAGTGATGGCATCAGTGTCCTTGACAGTTACACCATTCTTGACAACTTCCCAAGCGGCGGAGTTGATAGCCATGATATTTCTCTTCATTTTGTCCTTCCAATAGGAATAGTCCTTCCCATTGAAAATGGGGATTGGTTCCCCCGAGCGAACAGCTGCAAATGACATTCTTGACAACACTCCAGGTTGTTAGACCAAAATACGCAGAGCGTAGGGAGTGCCTAGCTCTGATACCAATTGAAAGCTCAAGAATGATCAGAGGGGGAGGGGGTGAATGATCACTTCTAAAAATTCTAAGGAACTTAGAAGGAATTCATGCAAACTGCTAAGGACTAAGAACATCTCGAAGGAAATACAGTATCGAGGGTAATGCATAGCTCGAAAGAATTAAGGGCGAAGGGAAACATCGAAGGCATACAGGCTACGAGAGAATACTTAATTTAAATGTATGAAGGAAAACGAGCCTGACACGACGATGTTTGGTAAACCAGTTCACACTCTGCAAAGTGCTACGTCTGGTTGGAGGGACTGGTGATTGAACACCTGGAGCAAAACTCTCTCCGTCCTATTCTCCACTGCAACAAACTCCTCGAGCTTGTCCAGTTTTCACTCGTGGTAGATGATTCAGGACATCTCCGAGACCTTTACAAACTTCCTTCAGCAGTGACAATTACTCTTCGACTGCTTGACAGGTGACGCCTAACCGTCTAGGAGACTTGCAGTTCTCCAAGATAAAAAGATCGGCTAATTTCAACCTAAGTCATAGTGAATTGCTCAACTTAGCTCAGGCTTGGGATTTGGTTTTCTCTCGATGAATCTCTCTTGGGATGCTCACAGACTTCTGTCTTAGAATCTTCAGTGGAGCAGCCAACCCGAAATGGCGGGTAGGTGCGGGGTATTTATAGTTGGCGATCCCGATGGGTAAAATGACTGAAGTGACCCGATGCAACCGCTTGACGCATGTCTACAACGGTCGGATTCCAATCACTGCGCAACTTTACTTGAGGAACAAGTAAGCTGACTTACCGAAGGAGTTCTCTCTCGAAGGCACGAAGTGCGATGACTTTGCCTTCGAGCTATTCACTCGACTCAGTAAGATTTCTCTCGGTAGGCTTTTGTGGGTTTTGGTTGAGCAGAGCAAGTTCACTTCAACTAAGATCTCAACTAGCAAACACCTCTTAATAGTATGGTTTTTCCTACGACTCAAGAAATAAAGAGAAGCTAGTAAAAAGACTAAGTCTTCGACCAGCTTCAGCTTTATCCTCGTTGCGCTTTTGCTCGAGAGGAACATCTCCTTCCACGACATTTTTAGGGGTCGTCTTCCTTCAAAGGTTTCGGTAGATAGCTGCAGCTTCACTGCAGCGAGTTGTCCTTCGACATTTTACATGCAAACTCCATTCTCTCGGAACCTAAGTATCTGTTTATACTCGAAAACAATATTAGTTCCACTTCTGCTTTGTCCAACAATGTCCAAAACCTTCGGGGGGCAAAACTTGCTCTTACAAAACTTTTATCCAAACCGTCAAGACAACCAAGTGTAATTGCAGTGTGTTCTTAACACACCCGCCTTTTATGTGTCACACCGTGTGCACCCATGTGACATGACCTGCTCTGATGTGAAACATAGTATAGACGGTGCTACAATTGGAAGAACACTATCAACTTGATATTGTTTTGCGAGAGATCACCCTAATAAAATACGACTACCGCGCATCAAACAAGAGTGCATCAAAGGGATAAACATCACAGGCAGTTCATAAAATTATGTGAGATAGTATAGCCCTTTGCTTCGTGAAGTGTTCGTTGTCTTCACGTCGTTGTGGTACAAGTCACCGTCTCCACCAACTTTCTCCTTGGCGCCGGGACCAACACCACGGCTTCCGGCATGTGCGTCGAGGTCCACCTCCGCATCGTAGATCATCACCTTGCATCTATCTATTTCTTTGCCTCGAGCTAATAAACAGTTCTGGCACGCAGGCCATAATTAAGTGACAATCATATGACTCCAGTCATCATGCCGTACCGCGACACGCAGGTCGTGAATAAATATTACATAACATATAGCATCTCATACAAACACATTGCAAATCTTGAAGGCTATACCACATCACATGCATACTCTGCAAAAACAAGTTAGATCGCTATCTACATGGATTGTTGCAAATTTTATTGGGGTTGATTAGCAGGTTACATGCAAACGTTGTTCCCTAAACAAACCAAACACGATACTTCAATGTTGCTAGTTTAACGTTCGGGGTGCGTGTAGCAACTAATGCCACAAGCCAAACTTCGTTCAACGCGTGACCCCCGTGTGGATTTGAGTTCATAAAATCCACAAGCCCCTCCATGTTAAATATTCTATTGCGAGATTAAGATGAGAGCCAAGGAGTTTGATGTAGACCATGATCAAGGCAACCAGCATACTGAAAGCAGCATAGAGGGATCGATGGAAAACTCAATCCTTGTAGCAAAACCTCAACTTGCCATCAAGCATAGAAAAAATCACATGACAGGGAAGCAACAAGGAAATCAATGACTCATATCACACATATCATCTAGACCTAAACATGCATCTAATCAAGGGTCGCTCATGATACCGCTGTTGGGAAACGTAGTAGAAAACAAAAAAATTCGACCTACGAATCAAGAACCCAAGATCGTCCAAGAAGATTGCATACAAGGTTTTAGGTCATGGCTCACCAACCGATGTAGCGGAAGTAGAGTTGGTGTAGCTTGTTGAAGTAGATCTCGCGGATCGTCCCACAAACAGTCCCTCGATCAAGATCACCGAGGAAGAAGAAGCACCTCGATCCGTCCCATGCACAAGTCCCTCGAGCAAGTCCCTCGAACAAGATCTCCGAGGAAGAAGAAACTCCTCGGAGAAGGACCAAAGATATGATCCCTCTATTAGTATCCACACATTCCGTAGCAGCAATCCAGCAGCGCTCCACCGTCCAGAGATGAACGCCACCGAAAAAACTAGAGGGAGAAAACCCTAACGTATTCCGATCTAGAACAATGTCTAAACCGGGGTCTAATTGTGGAGCAACGCGGTTTAGAGGGAGAGGGGTGGCGCATAGGCCTTGGGGTTTGATGTGTGCTGTGCCCCCACCCCCTCCCCTTATTATATAGGTGGCCAGGAGGCCCTTGGGGCGCAATAAGGGGGGTGGGGAGTCCAACTTGGACTCCCAAACCTTCCAAACCTTCCCACACCTTCCCACCGGAAACCTGCCATATTTGGGTTTTGGTATTCCCACCTGGAGGAGGATTCCCTCCCCTTGGTGCGCCCCACCTCCTTGGCCGGCCAGGGCAGCCTAGGTGGCTTTCCCCCCAAGGCTAGGTGCGTGGCTAGGGGTGTGGGGTAGTGGGTGGTACTGCCCGGAAACTTCTGGAACCTTCCAGAAGCTTCCAGGACCTTCCGGGACCTTTGGGGATCGTTTCGGGACATTCCGGAACCTTCTGGAGCACTTCCATGACCTTCCGGGACCGTTCTCGGATGTTCCGGAGCCATCCGGATAGTTTCCAAGACCATCCGAGTTACAGTTTAAGCCACCCGATGACCGCGAAGGTTATCGGGACGCCCAGCGATTATCCGGAAACTATTCCGGTTGATCCAGGACTTCCCCAATACCATTATCGTATGTTCCGGAACCACCTGGGACTAATCTAGAGTGATCCGGACATATCCTTAAATACCCAAAACTACTTCTGGTGCCCTTATGAACTACTTCATAAATCCCCGGAACTACTTCCGGTACCCGTATGAACTATTCTGCTTTGCTTCCACTAAACCTTCTACCATTCCAGCATTCTAACAGACTACTTCTCGTTAAGTGTGTGACCCAATAGGTTCGGTATAATACGGACATGACTCAGAACATCTTCTGGACATAGGTCAACAGCCTTTTGTCAATAGTCAATAATCAACAGCGGAGCCATGGACACCCATGTTGACTCCCGCATATACACGAAGAAACTTCGAGTGAACCATTATGTTTATTCATGTACCATTCCCTTTGCTTCGTGATATATGACAAAGTTAGAGGAGAGATGTTTGGAACCCATGTGTAACAACTTCTTGAACACAAGCCACTCGTTATCCTCTTTGCTCGTTTGTCTCTATTTCTCGTTATTGTATTCCGGTATCCCCGTGATTAAATCACAATGCGTCTGGCCAGACTAGAATGGATACCGTCATACCGAGTGGGCCCAAAGTCAATATCTCTTCATCGTGAAGGAACAAATCCCATTCTTGAACTATCACAGTCACTAGCCACACCATCTCACATACCCAGAACTTATTTTACTACTTCCCATTTACGGGAGGATTCATCTAAGAACCAAAGCATGTCTTCCTGTGTGAAGCAACTCGATACTCTCATGGTTTAAGGAATTACGTATATGATAACATTTCATGATCTGACTTATAATATAGTTACGATGTGATCTCTAAGTATATCATTCAATACTGGGGTCGGCTCAACATCATTGTTCTGCTAACAATATGTTCTCATTTCTACTGACATCCTTGATACAAGAACAATGTCCATGATTAAGAAAACGTAATCATCAGTTAGCACATGAGCTGGTCTTAGAGGCTAAACCAGGAACTCTTGGTGTTTACATTTCCACACATGCAAATGAGTTTTCTTCTGAATCTCACAGTCAGGGTCATTGCAATTATAGCACAGAAATATAAACATTAATTATGAACGTGGAAATATATATAATAACATTTTATTATTGCCTCTAGGGCATATTTCCAACAATCGGGTGCTTCTTCTTCATGAACCTCGGGTGGATCATTCTTTTCAGCATTTTTTTCAGGTTCAGCACCGTCTTCAGTCTCAGCATTGGAGGTAGATATGTTGTTTGGATCAGCAGCTGGTTCTTCTTCTTCTATTGGATCATTGGAATAGTCAGCTTCCTTGTGTTTCTTCTTCTTCTTTGGAGAGCTAGCAATTTCTTCTTCCTGTACTTGAGAATCTTGCTCGATCCTCTTTGGATGCCCTTCCGGATAGAGAGGGTCATGGGTGTGTGTTCCACCCGGGTCTTTATACCATAAGCCTGTAAATTGTCCTGTTTGGCATTATTAGCAAGCAAATCTTTTTGCACATTAGAAATTTGTTCAAGCTGAGTTTGAACCATATGAAAATGCTTCACAAGACATTTAACTTCATTAACTGTTCTTCCTAGAACATCAAGCAAACTTTTGATAGCAAGAGTATTATCATGCAACTGACCTTGTATCTTCTCATTGAAGTGACTCTGCTTCATAATAAAATTATAAAGCTTACCTAAACATTGGTCAGGAGGTTTACCTTTAGGAGTGTCACTTGCATTGAAATCTAAAAGAGAGTGTACCTCTACCATAGGTGGGTGAGCGGTAGGCTCACACAGCTTCTCAATTGGGGGTAGATTCTTCACGTCTTTAGCTTTAATACCTTTCTCTTTTATAGACTTCTTTGCTTCTTGCATATCTTCGGGGCTTAGGACAAGCATGCCCCTCTTCTTTGGTGGTGGAGGTGGTTCAGGCACGGACCAATCTTCATGGTTTCTGGCAATCTTGCCCATCAATTCTTTCGCATCGTCCGGTGTTCTTCGCCTGAAAACACAACTAGCACAACTATCTAGATAGGATTTAGACCCATCGGTTAGACCAACATAAAATATATCAAGTAATTCATTCTTAGGGATCTCATGTTCCGGTCTAGCCTTCAGCAAACTGCAAAATCTCCCCCAAGCTTTAGGGAGATGCTCATCCTGCAACTGTTTAAAGTTATAAATTCTTTGCAAAGCAGCATGTTGCATATGAGCAGGAAAATACTTATCAATGAAAGATATAGCCATATCTTGAGGACTCTGAATGGAACCACATGGTAATGCATCATACCATGCCCTATCACCCCCTTTCAAGGAAAAAGGAAAAAAGCTTGGTCACATAGAAGTTCCAAATCCTTTCATCAGTAGTAAACAAGCCACCCAACTCAGTGAGTTTGGTCAGGTGCTCGATAGCATCATCATTTTCTCTGCCATAAAAGGGATCAACTTCAACTGTGGATATAAGTGAAAGGTCTACAAAGAAATCATAATCAGGATCAGTGATGCATATAGGAGACGTAGCAAAAGTAGGATCAGGAGTAAACTTGTTCTTCAGGGAGTGCTTTGCTAGCAACTTCTTTATAGTAGCAGGGTCGGAATCAACACATTCATTAATCTCCCTGCATAAATCATCATCAAGTATAACATAATCATCCTCAAGGAGTTTCTCCTTAAGGCCAGCAAGATCATGAATTTTTCCAATAGGTGTTTGGGCAACAGGAATTTCAACACCCGAGAATCGGGCAGCAGCAACAATCTGTTCTTCAATAAAAGAACCAAGTGAACCTGCAGTCTCAAAGGTAGTAGAAGCATCATCAAAAGTATCTGACATATTGCCAGACTCGGCAGAAGTAGCATGTAACTGAGGTGAATCAAACCGACTCATAACTGAAGGTGAATCAAGTTTAGCACTAGTGCTAAGAGTAGTACCTCGTCTCGTACAGTATGGTAAGATCGGAACCTTGGGGTCTCCTTTCTTTCCCATAGTGGATAGCGTGCAGCAGGTAGGATACTTCAAGTAGACCTGTAAATAAAGCTATGGTCCCCGGCAACGGCTCCAGAAAACAGTACTTGATAACCCTCAACTGTAGGGGATCGAGATAGTCTTCGCGGGCAAGATAACCCAATTTATTGATTCGACACTTGGGGACACGAAGAATACGTACAGGCTTTGACAATTGAGTTGTCAATTCAACCGCACCTGAAATAAACACTTGCTTGCACAAAGGTATTAGTAGCAACTGTGATACGGTGGTAGTAGTGGTGGTGATAATAGTGGTGATGGTGGTGGTGAAACAACAAAAGTAAACAACTAGTAACCAGCAGGAAAGAAAACACTGTAGGCTAGGGAGATGGATGGTTGGGCGCTGCTTGGATGAGAACGAACATGTAATAGATTCTAACACGGGCAAGGCTCACAGAAAAGAAAGGATCACCTAGGCAAATATCAAACATCAGGCATGTATCCCAGGATAGTTGTACGTGCTTGCAATAAGAACTTTGCACAACATCTTTTGTCCTACGCTCCCGCTACAAACGAGGCCAAAAGGAACTTAGAGAGATTAAGGTAGTCCTATCAAAGAGCACCGGAACAAAGCATTAACACTTCATGGATACATGGAATCCTCAAATTATAGTCCATCCCCTTTGGTGTCCCAAGCTGTCACCATTGGGATCGCCGGTTCCGGACTATAATAGGTGCATACAACTCATAGATAGGATCAATAACACCACAAACTCAAGAAACAAAAGGGTGATCAGATCTGAAATCATGGCACTCGGGCCCAAAGTGACAAGCATTAAGAGCAACAAGTTGTAACAGAGATGATAAACACCAAGTAGACGATAGGCAACATGCCCCCAACAATCTGATTGAACTATTACATGATCTAACTCATCCAATACCTACCATCCCCTTTGCCTACAGCAGGGAATTACTCACACATGAGAGAGGAAGTCATGGAGGGGTGATGGAGAGGCGAGGATGATGACGATGGCGATGATTTCCCCTCACCGGAGGCCAAAGCAGCCTCCAGATTAGCTCTGCCGGATAAGAACAGAGGGTTGCGGCGGCTCCGCGACGTAGATTGGAAAAGCGACTTCTGTTCTGGGGATTTTGCGTCGGGAGAATGAATAGGGCCAAAGTAGGGCACCGGGGGGTGTGGGACCCAGCCAGGAGGGCAGGTGGCGCGGCCAGGGGCTGGGCCGCGCCAGGCACCCTCGTGGCTGCCCCCTGGCTGCCCTGTGGCCCCCCTTTGGACTCGCGGAAGCTTCTGGAACGCTGATTTTTTTTAATTTTTTTTTGGGATTTTTCCAGCGTACCTAAATATCCAGAAACCTACACAAAAGAAAACAACACTGGTAGCTCTGCTGAAAACAGCGTCAGTCCGGGTTAGTTTCGTTCAAATCATGCAAGAATGAAGCCAAAACAATAGCAAAAGTGTTTGGAAAAGTAGATACATTTGAGACGTATCACATGTATGACATGAGGATCAAGTCATGAGAATGTGGATATTGCATGGCAATGTATCTCGGAAAGGCTATGGAAATGCCTTGTAGGTAGGTATGGTGGCTGTTTTGAGGAAAGATATAATGAGGCTTATGATGACAGAGCGTATCGTGCCAAGGGTTTGGATGCACCGGCGAAGTATGCGCCAACTCTCAAGGTGAGAAAGGGCAATGCACGGTACCGAAGAGGCTAGAAGAAGTATAGGTGGGTGGAAGTGTCAACTTTCGAATACTCACATTAGTCCGAAGAACTCATGCACTTATTATCGGTAACTCTCAATCTAATCAGGAGGTTCACAAAGAGAGAAGTACCCCGAGGAGGAGTGTATGGGGGTTTGGTTATCCTTGCGCATCCTCGACTCATGGTACGTGAGTGTACTCTAATATTCGAACCCTCCAGAGGTTAGTGATCCATTTAGCAGCTAGAGTTCTCAATAGGGGTTTTTGGTTTTCGAAAATCACACGGATTGCCCAAAATACGACATCTATCACTAATAGGCTCGAGCTCTTGACACCAAAAGTTCAAACATTACTGTAGTCAATACCTCAAAACTATTGCAAGTTACTACTACAAAGAGAATAGCAACTTCAACTACCTACTTGTAGTTAAGACACAAAACTCAGTGCAACAGGCAAACTCTCTAACAAGATAAAACATGCAACCTATACAAAGTTCAACCTAAAACAAAAGAAAAGCTCTAGAAAGACTAAATCACTAGAACTAAACAGAGCAGCAGCTAAGAAAAGAAAAAGAACAACTCACAGCTAAAAGAATAAGCATGCAAATCCTATGAGGAGTTCTAGTTCAAGCGGAGCGTGTATCTCTCCCACACAAAAGAGTAAGCTGGGTCTAACTTGTTACTACAGCAAACAAAGCAAAAAACAAACCTAGAAAAGTAAAGAGCGAGATGCTCCAAGCATAGCACACAACGCATGAAGTGATAAAAATATAGTGCAACAAGGGACGAACTGATAATTGTTGATGAAGAAGGGGATGCACGGGGGCATCCCCAAGCTTAGACGCTTGAGTCTCCTTGAATATTTATTGGGGTGCACATGGGCATCCCCAAGCTTGAGCGTTTGACACTCCAAGATCTTCTTTCATCATCTTCCATCGCGCACTTGAAAACTCCCTTCATACATGACTCATTGTAGACTGATTAGAGAGGTTAGTACCCATAATAAAATAATTTTTTCTCTACTGGAAATAAAGATTTCCAGGAAGAGCTAATGTTTCTATTGCCTGCCCAAAAGATTTTGCAAAGAAAAAACAAGATTAAGAATTGCGAAACTGCGAAAAGAAAAACCGGGGCAGAAGCTGAGAAAAACAGAACAGCTGAGGGAAAAGAATTTTTTCGAGGTACTTCTGCAACTCAAATCAAATAACTCTGAACAGATGCCTGAAAGTTAATTGTATGGAGCATGCTTTCAAAAAAATTCAGATCAAAAATATGATCTGGTGATTTATCCCGAATTTTTCGGTCAAGCAGACAGAATAAGTTCCTGGACAGCATGTACCAACTTTTGACATTTCTTGCAATCTGAGGCTAAACTTGGCACAAAGCTTGAAAAGTAAAGATACAATGATGTTGCTACAGTAGTAACAATCATCAAGACCACTAAGAACAGAAGAAAAGCAAAAGGAAAAACCTAAATTCGTTGCGGGTTGCCTCCCGAAAGCGCTTCTTTAGAGCCATTAGCTAGGCTTAAAGCAGAAGATCAAGTTCTTTCAAGAGAATAACTAGCCCGTGTGACGGACTCAAAAGGTAACTTAATCTTTTTCCTAGGGAAATGTTCCATCCCTTTCTTGAGAGGGAATTGGAATTTGATATTCCCCTCTTTCATGTCAATAACAACACCAACTGTGCGAAGAAAAGGACGCCCCAAAATAATTGGACAAGAGGGCTCACACTCAATGTCCATAATAGTGAAATCAACGGGAACATAATTGCCATTGACAATGATAAGAACATCGTCGATCTTCCGCAAAGGCTTCTTTACGGAAGAATCAACAAGACGAACACCAAAAGAACAGGGATCAAAAGGTTTCAATTCAAGCATATCATACATTCTTTTGGGCATAACCGAGGTACTTTCTCCAACATCACAAAGAGCATAACAAGAGAAGTTATTCAATTTGGTTTTTATCATAGGATCCCAACCATCTTCTAGCTTCCTAGGTATGGAGGCTTCTAGTCTAAGCTTATCCTCCCTAACTTTGATTAGAGCATTGGTGATATGCTCTGTGAAGGCAAGATTAAGTGTGCTAGTGTGGGGGTCTCTAGACATCTTGTGTAGGAAACCAATAACTTCAGGTAAAGTGTAGTTGTCAAAGTCTAGGTCACTACTATATATCAAGGAGGTAGTGATATCATTTAGGCTCACTTGTTTGAAAGCCTCTATGTTCATAGAGGTTTCTTCATCTATGGTTGAGGTGGTAGCATCACCATTGGTAGGTCCAGTGGGACTAGGGGTGTGATGGGTGCTAACAGTTTGGACATCCTCAACTACTTGGATAGTGGCTACTGTGTGGTAGGTAGGAAGGCTCTTAATTCTCTCTTCTTCCTCCTTTTCTCTGGCCCATCTCTCTTTTAGTTTTCCCAACATCCTAATGTTTTCATTAATTTGGACTTGGATGGCATTCATAGAAGTGGTCTTCCTCTCCTCGGGGTGAGAAGTTATAATCTTCAGCATCTCTACATCATGGGCTATGTTGTCTACCTTCGAAGAGAGGATATCTAATTTATCTAATTTCTCTTCCACACTCTTGTTGAAGGCTTTTTGGGTAGTGATAAAGTCTTTGATCAAGATCTCTAGTTCAAAGGTGGAGTTTTTGGTGCTAGGATAAGTGTTGTTGTTCCCATAGTTGTTGGATGGGAAAGGCCTAGGGTTGTTGCTACCAAAATTACTCCTATAAGCATTATTGTTGAAGTTGTTTCTAGAGACAAAATCCACATCTACTTGCTCTTGAGCAACCAAAGAATCTAAAGGAACATCCTGAGGATCAATAGGAGCTTGCTTGGTAAGTAGAGACATGATAAGGTCAACCTTTTCATTTAGAGAGGAGATCTCCTCGACAGAATTTACCTTCTTACCAGTTGGAGATCTTTCGGTGTGCCACTGAGAGTAGTTCATCATCATCATCTCATCAAGTAGCTTTGTGGCAGCACCAAGTGTGGTTGACATAAAAGTTCCTCCCGCGGCCGAATCTAACATGTTCCGCAAGGTAAAGTTCAAGCCTGCATAAAAAGTCTGGATAACCATCTAGGTAGTCAGTCCATGTGTGGGGCAGTTCTTGACAAGCGTCTTCATACGTTCCCATGCCTGGGCAACGTGTTCATTATCCAATTGCCTGAAATTCATAATGTTACTCCTCAGTTGAATAATTTTAGCAGGGGGGTAGTACTTCCCTATAAAAGCATCTTTGCATTTACTCCAAGAATCGATACTGTTCTTGGGTAAGGATTGCAGCCACTCCTTGGCTCTTCCTCTCAAAGAGAAAGGAAAAAGCTTCAGCTTGACGATGTCTCCATCCACTTCCTTGTACTTTTGCATATCACAGAGCTTGATAAAATTGTTTAAGTGCAAGGCAGCATCCTCTCCAGCACCTGAGAATTGATCTTTCATAACAAGATTAAGCAGAGCAGGTTTAATTTCATAAGAAGGTGCTGAAGTGGCAGGTGGAGCAATAGGAGTGCAGATAAAGTCACTGTTGTGACTAGTGAAGTCACACAACTTGGTGTTTTCATTGGAACTCATAGTAGCAGCAAGTATTTTTGGTATTTTTTATAAGGGACACAAAAGTAAAAACTGAAAGGTAAACTAACAAGACTAAAAAGCAAAGATAAAAGATAGTGTGCAACTCCCCTATCTTGTATACTGGAGTCCCCGGCAACGGCGCCAGAAATTCGCTTTCGGGCTAGAGAGTTGACGGGACCAGTCTACTTGTAGCTCCTTGAATCCCCGGCAACGGCGCCAGAAATTCCCTTGATACAGAGTGGCAACTCTCCTCGTTGGTTACCCCAAGTGGAAGGTGAGATGCAGTGTAGCAGCAAGTTTCCCTTAGCAAAGATGCTAAGGTTGAGTATCGAACCAGTAGGACTCCAAGAGATACAAGTAGGTGTCACGGCGCTTGACGTGGAGCTGCACATAGATACAAATAACTTTGCTCCCAACGAATACAGAGGAGTTGTAAATTCCTCCGGACTTGCTGTTTACAAAGGATCAACGCAAGAGATAAAAGTGGAAATGAAAGTAAAGACTGAAAGTAAACTAAGGGTGTAAAAATGATGTGAAGATGGACCGGGGTCCCATGATTTTCACTAGTGATATCTCTCTCCCAAAAGACGATAAAAGTGCTAGCAAGGTAAACAAATCACAGCTCGGCAATTGACAGAATTATGAAGGCACCGCAATGCTAACTATGCTGCAAAGAAAGGAAGGGCTCAAAAGCAATGGGCAGTACGCCAAGGTAAGTAGACCGAAATCCAACTGCATCTACTACGAATCATCCACCTTGAGATATCTATCCAGAACATCTCGCTGGTATTAAGTTGTGAATCCCACCCAAAGTGTAAACTCAAAGAAACAGACAACTGCATTAAAAGAACTTTGCGTAAAGTAAACAATCCTTGCACCCGCAGGTACAAGCACCGTTGTTTTATCCCTGGTGGCAACAACACATCCCCTAGTCTCATGTTTCTGTCACTCAAGATAGACATCAGGGGGCTGAACCCACAATCAAGCATAACGCTCCCTGTTGGAGTTGCAAGAAAACTACTTGGCCAAAGCAAAATACTGCAACGGAGAACATGCAAGAATTTACTCAAGAACAAAATATAAAAGAGAAGAACCAAATATATTACTCATCACAATCTGAACATAGTCTCATAATCCATTAGATCCCAGCAAACTCAGCATAGCAACAGCAGAAATTACAAAAGTGCCTCGATCATGTGAGGCAGCTCACGAGGTCTCGAAAGTGGAAGCACAAAGAGGGGAGAGGTACATCACATAGCTACTGGTCACGGACCCATGGTCCAAGGGGGACTACTCATGGCACATCCGGGAGGCGTCCATGGCTATGGATGGTCTCCCGGAGGGTGCCGGGGCAGCTTCTCCAGGCAGCCCCGATCTTGAAACGGCGGCGGCGGCGGTACAGAGGCAAGTTCGCGGAAAAGAGATCGATATTAGGGGTTTCCACCCCGAGGGCTAAATATAGGCGGAGGGGGGGTGTCGAGGGGACCCACCAGGCAGCTAGGAGGCCTCCTAGCGCGGCCTAGGGTGGGGCCGCACCAGGGACCCTCCTGGTCTCCTGGTGGTGCCCCCCCCTCCGTTACCTTGGTGATTCCGGAAGCTTCCGGTCGCTGATTTTTATTTGATTTTTCCGGATTTTTTGGAGCACTTTTAATGGCCAAAAAACCTGAAATACAAAAACAGCAGAAAACAGCACCTGGCAGCTGGGTGCACTGGGTTAATAGATTAGTCCAAATATGCTCAAAAGTGTATGAAAGTTCAAGCAAATCATGGCAAAGTCACACAAAACATGCATGGAGCAAGCAGAAATTATAGATACGTTTGGGACGTATCACTTGCAAGGTGTTTAATCATAATAGTGCACTTATCTTAGTCTAGAAGGTGTACTAGCATAGATCCACCCACTCAGCACTTATCAATACAAAACATAGTACCGATACGAAATATGGCGAAAGCACGTGACTACCTCTCCCGTGTGTCCTCAAGAACGCTTTAGCCTTTATAAGTTCAGTTGCCAGGCTTATCCTTTGCTCAAAAGGATTGGGCCACTTGTTAATCCTCAGCATCTTTTACTTTGCTTGATTTTATCTTCTTGTTGCTTATACCAAAAAAAACCTAAAAAGTTTATCTTTTAGTGCCTGCAATTATTTCTTTACAAAGTCACTTACCAATACCTTCTGCTCCACATTGGGTTAGACACTCTTATTTATCGAAAAACCTACAATCGACCCCTACAGTTGAGGGTCATCAAGTACTGTTTTCTGGCGCCATTGTCGGGGAGCGTAGCGCTATTAGTAAGTGAAGCTGGTAAGGAAGGTTTTATATTTCTGTTTTTATTTTGATGTTGCTACTCTTTGTCCTTATGGACACCTCTACTCTTGGTTCGTTGCTTATGGGGAGACGCCCCGCTACCGTGGTGGTCACTCCCACCCCTACTGAAACCTTATAAAATACCAACTGGTATTATCGATTATGTCTTGGCTAATCGTTATGCACGAGACAGACATCCAGGTGAACACCTATTATATTTATCACAACTATGTTCATTATTCAAGCTTGCAGGTGTGTCAATGGAGTTTGTCATGAAGAAATTATTCTCTGTATCACTTAGAGTTCGTCATGAAGAAATTATTCTCTGTATCACTTATAGATAAAGCTCCAGATTGGTATAAGCTCCTCGATAACTCACATTTACTTAATTGGCAAGAGCTTATGACTCTCTTTTATACAAAGTTTTATCCTCCTCATGAAATTCATCGAGACAGGAACCATATCTATCATTTTTGGTCTCGTGACGGAGAAAGCATCGCTCAAGCTTGGGGGAGATTGAAGTCCGTAATGTTCAAATGTCCTATTCATGAACTCCCCAAAGATATTATACTTAAAAATTTGTATGCCAGGCTTACTCGTCAGGATAAGGAGATGTTGGATGCCTCCTCTAGTGGGGTATTTCAAACAAGAAGCGTTGAAGAAAGATGGGATCTCATTGAGAGGATCCAAAATAACACTGAAGACTGGAAAATTGATAAAGGTATTGAACCCGTTATAAATTATGAGCATGATTATATTGAGAGCTATGTGAAAACTGATTACTTTAATACCTTTTTCTCTAAGATTGGTCTTGATTCCCAGCTTATGATTGATTTTTTGTAAGAACTTTTCCTCTCATATTGACTCTTAAAAAGAGGATAAGGATCAGTACCATAAACCTTTTAAAGAAATACCTGTTGCTATTGCTGACCCTATTCTGCCTGCGGTTATATATGAAAAAAAAACCTTTTCCCGCAAGGATGAGGGAGCACTCTTTTGTGACAGGCATAATAAATAAAAGTGAGAGAAGAATTGACGAACCTGAGGACCATATCAAGTTCGATCCTCAAGTTGCGGTGGTTAAAGATTTAGTTACTAATGATGTTTTAGATTCCAATATAATTTTTTGTGTTGTTTCAACTAACATTGTTACATCCAAGAATAAAAGCCCAATTTCAGGTACACTAGTTGTATCTGTCAAAATCGGAGATCACAATTATTACGGGCTATGCGATTTGGGATCAAGTGCTAGCGCTATTCCTTATTCACTCTATCAGGAGATCATGAGTGAGATTTCACCCTGTGAACATGAAGAGGTTGATGCTACTATTTATCTAGGAAACAAAGAAACTATCTCTCCCATTAGAATTGTGAGAGATGTTGAAGTCCTATGTGGAAAGGTAAAGTATCCTACTGACTTTCTAGTACTTGGTTTAGTACAAGATAGTTTTTGCCCTATTATCTTTGGTAGGTCTTTGCTCAGCACTTGTGGAGCTATAATAGATTACAGAAAAGGTAAAGTTTCAGTTGAATTCAATGGTGAGCCATATGAATTTATTTTTTCCAAGTTTTCCAAGCAGCCTCGTGGTACTAATTTACCTAGTAATGATAAAATTATTGAAGATATTGCTTCCATTGCTATTCCTCCTAATGATCCTTTGCATCAATATATGGAAGACCACGAGAATGATATGCATATGCAAGAAATGAACGAGTTAGACGAAATTTTCACAAGACAAATTGCTATCCTAAAGCACAACCTTCCGGTTGAACCTTTAGGAATCCTAGCACAACCCAAAGAAGACTCGATGTTTGACCTCAAACCACTTCCCGATGCGCTCAAGTATGCTTATTTAGATGAAAATAAAATATATCCTGTTATTATCAATGCTAACCTTTCAGGTTTTGAAGAAGAGCGACTATTGGAGACACTTCGCAAACATCGTGGTGCCCTTGGCTATACCCTTGATGACCTTAAGGGGATTAGTCCATCGATTTGCCAACATACTATCAATATCGAGCCCGATGCTAAACCAGTTGTTGATCATCAACGACGGTTGAACCCAAGGATGAAGGACGTGGTTAGGACTGAAATTCTCAAGCTTCTAGCCGCAGGTATCATCTACCCTACAGCTGATAGTAGGTGGGTAAGTCCAGTTCATTGTGTTCCTAAGAAAGGAGGTATGACTGTTGTTGCTAATGATAAAAATGAACTAATACCTCAAAGAGATGTTATTGGATATAGAATGTGTATTGATTACAGGAAGTTGAACAAGGAAACCAGGAAGGACCACTACCCGCTGCCCTTCATCGATCAGATGCTAGAGAGGTTGTCCAAAAACACCTACTTTTGCTATCTTGACGGGTACTCTGGCTTCTCTCAAATTCATGTTAACACTGCCGATCAAGAGAAGACCACTTTCACGTGTCCTTACGATACTTATGCTTATAGGTGTATGCCTTTTGATTTATGTAATGCACCTGCTACTTTTCAGAGATGCATGTCTGCTATTTTTCATGGTTTATGTGAGGAGATTGTGGAAGTCTTCATGGACGATTTCTCCGTCTATGGAACTTCCTTTGACCATTGTCTCCGCAATCTTAATAAAGTTTTGCAGAGATGCGAAGATACAATTTTAGTTCTAAACTGGGAAAAGTGTCACTTCATGGTTAACGAAGGGATCGTTCTTGGTCACAAGATTTCCAAGAGGGGAATTGAAGTGGACAAGGTGAAGATTGAAGCTATTGAAAGGATGCCCTATCCAAGGGGCATTAAAGGTATTCGTAGTTTTCTCGGTCATGCTGGTTTCTATAGAAGATTTATTAAAGACTTTTCTAAGACTTTGAGACCCCTCACTAATCTTCTCTAGAAGGATGTTCCTTTTGTGTTCGATTAAGATTGTAATGAGGCGTTCGAAGTTCTTAAGAAAGCTTTAATAACCGCTCCTATAGTACAACCACCTGATTGGAAATTGCCCTTTGAGATTATGTGTGATGCCAGTGATTTTGTTGTTGGAGTTGTTTTAGGACAAAGGTTGATAAGAAATTGAAGTTATACATTATGCTAACAAAACCCTTGATAGTGCTCAAAAGAATTATGCTACTACTAAGAAGGAATTCTTAGCAGTAGTGTTTGCTTGTGATAAGTTTAGGAAGTATATTGTTGATTCTAAAGTTATTATTCATAGTAACCATGCTGCCCTGCAGTACCTTATGGAGAAGAAGGATGCCAAACCAAGACTCATTCGGTGGGTACTCCTTCTTCAAGAATTTGATTAACTACTAGAAAAACAACTATAGTTAATATGGACACTAATGGCGCACTGTGGAAGTGGTGCGCCACTACTAAATAGCAATAGCGCATCACTTTGTCGTGCGCCATTAGAGCCCTTGTTATTAATGGCGCATCTTCCCACAAGTGCTCCATTGCTGAATTTCTCCTGGACTAGCACCTCTTCGCCAACTTAGTTATGGCGCACCAGGAAGTGGGTGCGCCATTAGCCCCACAAGACCTTACTGGCGCTTGTCCGGCAAGTGCGCCATTACTACCCCACCCCCCCCAGCCCCACCCCGGCCCGCACCCCGCACCCGCACCCTAACCCCCCCTCCCCGCACCGCGGTACCCTATCCGCCCTATCCACCCCTCCCCACAACCCTAGTCGCCCCCGCCCACACAACGCGCAACCCTAACCGCCCCCGCTGCCGCCCCGATCTAGTCGCCGCCGCCCTCCGCCCTCTCCCCTCACCGCCGCCGCGACCCTGCGCCCCTCCGGTAAGCCTCCCCCTCCCTCCCACTCTCTACTCCCTCTCTCGATCTCTCTCTCTCTCAAACGTGTGTGCTCGCATGCAGATCGACGGTGTGCTGTTGTGAGACACCGCTGTGTTGCAAGGCCTCGTCGACGCCGCTGTGCCGCAAGGCCTTCCTGCCGACGCCGTTGTGCCTCAAGGCCTCCCGCCGCTTGAGTCGTCATCGCTAAGTCAAGACCCTCACCGGCAAGACCATCAAGCTCGAAGTCGAGAGCAGCAACACCATCGACAACGTCAAGGCCAAGATCCAGGTCCACCGCCCATCCTCCCCCCCTCTTCCCCTCCCCCCGCACCTCATTCCGGCCGCGAATCGCGCTTGCTTGCTTAGTTCGTGTGCCTGAGAAAATCGGTGCTCCGGATGGTGTTTTTGTATGGATAGGTGCCGCACACTTACGTGATGAATGAAAGTAGAGACGCCCGTAAACCTCTGTCCTCCCATTTTCTTTTGATTCGTGAAAATTTAAACTTCTGAGCCTATTCGCTAACATTTGACGCACGACGTTGGATGGCAAACAAAATGTTTAAATCATGTAATCGAGTCTAATACCACTCTAGTCTAAATTGCTAAGCACATTGTTGCCCACAATCCACATTGTTGTCAGTGGATATTAACTTTACTGAGGTTAATTACATCCGTGCACTGAACTCATCGTGATTCTTTATTCCGAAGCTAAACTAATATATCTTATGTTAGTTTCTATGGACGGAGGAACTATCTTTAGCTTTCCAACGAGACTTCTACTAGCCTTTTTCTGTTAGTGCATATGATGCTAACATTGGTGCTACTTTACCAAAGGCACATCTTAATAGAAAATTGATACAGAAAAGGCTAGTCAAATAGGTGCAGCGGGCAAGATCCCTGATATCCTCCTTTACCTTTCAACCACATGTAGTGTCTGAAATAGATCATTGTAAGGATATATAATACATGTGCATTGTACTTCTCGTTTGATCAGTCAGTTCAGTTTGTGGTTTGAAGGTAGCAAGTCATATTTCATAAACTTTATGAGTTTATAACCTCTTTCAGACAGTGTCGTGGACTATAGTACTCTTTAGCTTCAGCTCGCTTTGTGCTGATGCCAAATAATTTTATTTAAAATGTTCATCTGCTGCAGGGATACTGTAATTTGTAAAGGGAGGTTTTACCATACATTCTTAACGTCTTAGTGCATTTGGTGTCAATCAGCTCGCTGCACTTCGTTGTCCAATATATTGGTGGCAGCATGGGAGTTTAACACGAGTTCCACTTTAATCTTACATATTCAAACTAAGCTAGTTGTTACAAGCATGAAATTAGAAAGGATAACAACTATAATACCATGTCTTTATTTTAAATATGAAACCATATCTACAACTCTAAATATCTTTGGAAAATTTATGCCCCAATATGTCTTTTGGCATTTGGAATCCAGCTAAAGGCTACCAGATAATATATCCCATACCCGCTTTTCCTGAAACACGTTTGTAGTGCATGATACCTTTCCTATGTTCTGTAGTAACCTGGAAGGACACTTACCTAACATCCTACCTGATAGGTCCCTCTCAAATAGCTACGTTGTAGCTGGCCAAGCAGGCATTACTGTTGTTAGTGATGCATACTAGGCCCCATTACAGATGGCCTATTGGTTGATGTGTACGTGATTCTATCAACCTAATTTCTCCAACACATGTTGTTTGCGTTCTGCACTAGCTAACTTGAAACTGTGAGGTTTCTAACTTCTAAGGTCATTAGTTTTAGCCACATGAAATTGTTACGTTTTTCCTCCATAATTTGACTGAAATCTGTCAAATCATACAGATGGCTCTATCCACACTCATTTTTAACCAGTTTCTGGCATGATGTTAACTTCCAGAAATTCAGTTTGGAAGATACTGTACTAAAGTTTGCATACAAACCAGTAGTAATTAAATTATGTTCCATGATGTTAGATTAAATACATGTTCTGCATGGTCTAGTATTAGGTGATTTTGGCACTCTACTTTAATTAATTGATGCTGTGATTTTGCTCATGTCAGTTTTTACAATGCTTTGCTCTTGTTTCCTGATGAGGTTTCCTCACGTAGGGACACATTACTAATCCTAACACTGCTTGATCATCTTATATTACAGAAATGGTTCGCTCTCTCAAAACCTGCTGCATCAGCACCAGCATCCGTATACCACCCCATCCCCGAGCCGCCACCCCCGAGCCGGAGACCGCGCCCGTGCCGGCGCCCGTGCCGGCCTTGTCGGGTTGCTCCACGGGCTCGCGCCTCTCTGCATCGTCGACGGAATCCTCCCATGTCTCCCGCTTTTCGACGGCAAGCTCTGACATTCAACCCACTGCTTCATAGTTGTCTCGAAATAGGCGGGAGCTAGAAGAGGAGTAGGCGGAGGAGGAGGCGGAGTACCCGGGCGTATTCGATGACCTGACGCGAGACCCGGCACGCCTAGCGGTTGTATGGGAAGCAGCTCAGGCCGAAAGAGAGAACAAGCTCATCATCATATCTTCTGACGAGGAGTGAAGGGTCTTTAGCTAGTGTTGGTTAAAAATGTGTGTACTCATACTTTGTTAATAATGGTGTTGGTTGAATTCTAATGTGGCTTTGACATTATGTGTGTGATGTTGATGATGGTTGTTAATATGGTTGGCTTTGTCATGTTGATGATGTTGTGATTATACTTTGTCATGTTTATTTTGTATCTGTGATCTGTTTGCATGAGCTGTTTATATCTGTGATGCAAATACAGAAAAGCAAAAAAAACCTATTATTCATAGTAATGGCGCACCTGGGGCCTTAGTAATAGCGCACTCCTGGTGCGCCATTACTTTCTGGGATAGTAATGGCGCACCAAACGTGCTCCATAACTAACTGTTAGTAGTGGCGTGTTAGCAATGGCGCACTATAGGTGCGCCATTAATGGCCAAATAGAGTGCGTCACTAGTAAGCTATTTTCCAGTAGTGATTTACAGATTGTTGATAGGAAAGGAGCGGACAATCCGGTGGCGGACAATCTTTCAAGGATGGAAGATATACCGCATGATCCCATTCCAGTCAACAACAACTTTCCAGATGAACAAGTAGCAATTGTAAAAGTACAATCTTTTTCCGATCCTTGGTTTGCAGATTATGCTAATTTTACCGTTGCAAAGTATTTTCCTCCAGGTTTAACATTTCAGCAAAGGAAGAAGTTCTTTCACGATTTGAGGCATTACTTTTGGGATGACCCTCATCTTTTCAAGGAAGGTCCGGACGGGATCATGAGAAGATGCATACCGGAGCACGAGCAGAAGGACATTCTCAGACAATGTCACGATAGTCCCTATGGAGGACATCATGCCGGTGAGAGGACCGCACATAAGGTTCTCCAATCAGGTTTTTATTGGCCTACTCTCTTTAAATATGCTAGAAATTATGTTTTATCTTGTGATAAGTGTCAGAGAGTTGGTCATATTAGTAGGAGGAATGAGATGCCTATGAATTACTCTCTAGTGATTGAGCCTTTTGATTGATGGGGTTTTGATTTTATGGGTCCTTTTCCTCCCTCACACAAGTACACCCACATTTTAGTAGATGTTGAGTATGTAACCAAGTGGGTTGAAGCAATCCCCACTGAGAATGTTGATCACAAGAAATCTTTGAAAATGATCAAAGATGTAATTTTTCTTAGGTTTGGTGTACCGAGGTACCTCATGACTGATGGAGGATCACACTTCACGGATGGATCTTTTAGAAAAGCTTTAGCCAAGTACGATGTCAATCATAGAATTGCTTCACCGTACCATCCTCAAACTAGTGGGCAAGTTGAGCTCACCAATAGAGATATCAAGTTGATCTTGCAAAAGGCAGCTAACAATTCTAAAAAGGACTGGTCAAAGAAGTTAGGAGATGCTTTTGGGCGTATAGAACTGCTTACAAAAACCCCATGAGCATGTCTCCCTATAAAATGGTCTATGGCAAGGCTTGCCATTTGCCATTAGAATTAGAACACAAAGCTTTCTGGGCTGTTAGAGAGCTTAATGCCTACCCAAAGTCGGCTGGTGAAAAGAGACTCATGAACTTGACTTCTCTAGATGAGTGGAGAAGTGAAGCTTACGAGGGTGCTAAAATGTTCAAGGAAAAGGCAAAGAAGTGGCATGATAGAACGATTTTGAAACGTGAATTTAATGTTGGTGATAAAGTTTTGTTGTTTAGATCTCGTTTCAGCTTTTCTCCAGGTAAATTACTTTCCAGATGGGAAGGGCCATTTCATATCGAAGAAGTCTACCGCTCCGGTGCAATCAAGATTAACAATTTTGATGG
This sequence comes from Bromus sterilis, assembly GCA_950022295.1. Taxonomy (NCBI): domain Eukaryota; kingdom Viridiplantae; phylum Streptophyta; class Magnoliopsida; order Poales; family Poaceae; genus Bromus; species Bromus sterilis. The sequence goes on from OX465596.1 coordinate 398,593,336, forward strand.
CACCAAACCTCAAGTTGTGAATGGTCAAAGACTCAAGCATTACGTGGCAGGAGACCCTGTTAATGTTGATGTAAATTTAATACACACAACAAGTCATGAAGAACATGTTGCATCCCTGTTTCAGACACCAGTAGGAACATAATAAGAAAAGGTATGTATTACGGTAAGGAAACATCACGAACCGCCATAAAAGTTCCATATTATGACTTTTCACAAAATTAGGAAAATTCGAGGCCTAAGTGGAGCCGGAGAAGAGCTCCAGGGGGGCCAGGCGCCCCCCTGGCGCGGCCTACCTCCTGGCCGCGCCGGAAGGTCGCCTGGGCACCCTGGAGTCCGTCTCCGACCCCGCTTTGGCTTGTTACTTTCCTTCTGTTGCAGAAAATTTTGCTGTATATTTGCTCGGATAGTTCCGGCACCATATCTTGCGATTTCGTGTGTTTTCTTCTCGAGCTGTTTCTGCCAGGAAATCTTTTAGTTAGACCTAGGTGCCATGGCTTCCCCAAGTTCCCCCAAGGACAAATTCGTCGTCAACGTCATCAACCCTTACCTCGCTAAGGTGAAGAAGCACCCTCAAACCATTCGGTAGGAGGATGGTGTTCTCCACCAAGAAGATCTAAAGGAACCCATCAACGAGGGGAGCATCAAGGCCAGGTTGGAAGAAGTGGAGCTTGAAGTCTTCAAGTACAAGAAGATGGTTGAGCGTGGTATTGAAGCCAACTTCGATGTCATCAACGAGTTAAAGGTGTTCTACAAGAAGGAGATGAAGGAGATGTGGGCAAGCATCACCACATCAAAAGAAAGAATTGATGAGATCCAAGGGCAGATTTATGATCTTCACAACCAGAACTGTGATTATGAATTAAAGTTTCTGCGCATGGGTTTAGGTGCAGAAAGCAGGATCTTGGAGACTGAAGCTTCTTATGAGACGGGAGAACCTCTTCCATGGAAGCTCTTCGCCAAGGACTACGTGATCAACAGGAATAGGAATGAGGAGTGAAATATCTCGGGTAATGGCATCCCCTTAGCTTGTTCCAAGCTTGGGGGAGTGCCCGGTATCTTTATCTTTATCTTTATCTTTATCTTAGACTTTTAGAGTCAAGTAGAGTCGTATCATGTCTAGGAAAGTTATCTTATGAAATAGGTGTTTGCATTGAGGTCTATCACTCCTTTGTGGGGAGACTTGTATCCGTGAGTGTGGAGTCGTCTATGATGGAATATTAATGAGAAGTCTATTGGTTCCTTCGCTGCACTCGACATTCTCTTCACGCAATCGACCTTATATGATGATTCTTATGGGGAGTATTGACCTTATATCAGGTATTATTTAAATGTTGGCAAACATAGCTTTGGTCATGACAGCATGCATGTTTTCTCAAGTACCGACATGGCCAAAACCTTTATGTTATTATGCTTGAAGTGTTATGTTGACAAGGAAGACAACTTGATGTGTTATGCTCACCTTAATGTTTATGCTTTATATGCTTTGCATCTAAGTCATCATCAATTCTCTGTTCTCTCAAAGCCTTTGCTAGCCAAACTCTTTGCCGAGCAGATTTCTGCTTGTGCATCCATACCCTGAAACCAATATCTTCCATTTGAGTCCATCATATCTTCCTATTTCTGGTATTTCCCTACCACTCTTAAAAGTATAGAATTTATGTGTTATCCTTAAATGTTCAAAATCTTCTGTTTTGTGCCTCTTGTTTAGCTCATGAGGAAGTAGTAGGTAATTCATGATCTTCTTAAGTTGGACAAGTTTTACCCCGGGATTGCATGTCTAATCTACAAACCCCTAATACGAGGAGGAACTGGCATGAGTGCACCCAGCTCGTAAGATAATACAATAAACAAACCCCCCTTCACGCTTGGTCTATGAGAAATCAGAAACTTTGGCAGTGATAAAAAAAGGAGATTAAGGGGATGTGATCGTCCCCACTTGGGAGCCGTTCCTCGAAACTTGTCCAGCTTGATAAGTAATTGAGCTATCTATTAGCATTCTTGACAAACCATGCACCTCCCAAAAATTTGTTTTCATTCTGTTTGATTTAAGGATAGCACATGAGTTTTCCCTACCTGCCTATAACAAGGCCTATCTTTTACTTTTATGTTGAGTCGGTTTTCCCCACTTCCTTATTTTCCCAAAGAGAACAGACATTTGATAGGCCTAAGTGGAGCCGGAGAAGAGTGAAGTGGGGAAAACTCATGTGCTATCCTTCATATAATGATGCATTAAGTTTTTGCCATGCCACATCCTTGTTGACATTATCATTTGATAAGTAAGTTGTTTGCAAAAGCTTATGACAAGCAAGCATCTTTCTTTGTGTTAGCATTTTCACTTCATGACTAATAACATGTTCTTTCAAAATCTTCAAATTGTTTCATTATAAAGTTAAAGAGCAAAAGTAAAAGTTATTAGTTGTCCTTTGACCAAGGATATGTTTGTCATAATTTGATGAGTTTCCTTAGCCCTACTTTTGATTATAATTGTTATTACTTTCTCGTAAGGGCCTTATGAGTTGAGGTTGCTGCTGAGGATGCTTGAGTTTGGTGAAGAAATCATGATGCTTCTTGTCCGTATTCTATTTATCGACACTTCACTCTCTAAACTTGTGGACAGGTTTACCAAGCTCAGTATTCGCTTGGGGACAAGCGAGGTCTAAGCTTGGGGGAGTTGATACGTCCAAAATGCATCACTATTTTATATCATAATTCACCCTTATTCATTGGTGTATTTCATGTTATGATGCTATTCTTATGTTGTTTTGGCTTGTTTTACACAGTTTACAAATTTCTGATGCCGAAGCAGCAGACGCAGGATTCAGCGGTAAAAAGTGGACAGAGTTGCTGAATCATAAGACCTCCAAATTACCTGAAAATCGACGGAGGTTATTTTCCAGAAAAATGACGGAGGCACGCAAAAACGAGAGCCAGAGGGGGCCACCAGGTGCCCAGGCACCCCCCTGGCGCGGTCCCCACCAGGGGCGCGCTGGGTGGCCGCCTGGACTCCTAGGGATACCCCAGGCTCCCCCCTCTGACTTATTTATTCATCGTCGTCCGAAAACCCTAAAAGAGAGTTGTTTCGTGAGTTCCGCCGCCGCTCTGTGGCGGAAACCTACAGAGAAGCAAAGACATCTTCGGCAGGCAGATTCCGCCGGGGAGAATACCTCCCGAAAGGGGAGATCATCGCCATCGTCATCACCATCGTCACGGGCATCATCGAGATCATCATGAACATCATCCCCAACATCAGCACCATCTCCACCACCATCCTATCTCATCTCACAAGTGTAACTTGTGCTGTAATCCGTACTATCTATCCTCTCTACTCTATCGGTGTTGATTACTCCTTTGTGGTGAATGCTATTGAGTTTTGTTGGAGAAATATTGTTATGTCCAGATTGTTTATCATCACTGATCATGATCTCTTTTATGTCTTGTGAGTAGTTACTTTAGTTCTTGAGGACATGGGAGAAGTCTAGTTGTTAGTAGTCATATAATGTTGAAGTAATATGTGTTGTTTGATATCTAAGTTGTGTTGTTATTTTCCTAGTGGTGTTGTGTGAGTCTAACACTCAACACTTCGCCTTTCTAAGGACCTAGGGTAATGCATTGTGTATAAAGAATGCTTACGGTGGGTTGTCGGAGTGACAGAAACCTGAACCCCAGTTTGCACGCTTCTGCAGAAGGAAATAATGGATTCTTGATCGTATTACTATGGTTAGGCTTATGCCTTAATTTCTACCTTGTATTTGCGAATGCTTGCAAGGTGTTTAATCATAAGAGTGCACTTATCTTAGTCTAGAGGTGTACTAGCATAGATCCACCCACTCAACACTTATCAACACAAAACATAGTACCGATATGGAATATGGCAAAAGCACGTGACTACTTCTCCCGTGTGTCCTCAAGAATGCTTTAGCCTTTATAAGTTTAGTTGTCAGGCTTATCATTTTCTCAAAAGGATTGGGCCACTTGTTACTCCTCAGTATCTTTTACTTTGCTTGCTTTTATCTTTTGTTGCTTATACCGAAACCCCCCTAAAAAGTTATATTTTAGTGTCTGCAGTTATTTCTTTACCAAAGTCACTTACCAATACCTGTGCTCCTCTTTGGGTTCGACACTCTTATTTATCGAAAACTCTACAATCGATCCCCTACAGTTGAGGGTTATCACACGATGATCCTCGAAGTTGTGGCATCTCAGGATCTTTGAATTTGGCATGTTTTTTAGTATGTCCGATTCTCATAATAACATCAATGTGCTTTAGTGCTCTTCGCTGTTTGCGAGGCTTGCGAAAGGCCATGCCCCAGATGTAAACTTTGAGGTTAATGGCCACCAGTATAACAAGGGATACTACCTCGTGGATGATATCTATCTTCTATGGCCAACAGGTGTGAAGACAAATCTGTAACACTCAAGGAGAGAAGAAAACAATGTTTGGCAAAGAACAAGAGAGTACTAAAGAAGGATGCCGAGCGTGCTTTGGTGTGTTCCAATCTTGTTGAACTAGTGTTCGACATCCTACGAGATGTTGAAACATTGAGACTTTAAACCAATGATGGATGCATGTGTGATCATGCACAATACAATCGTCGATGATGAGCATTCTGAGAGACTCAATGATCAAAGATGGTAGTATTAGGGTGGCAATGTTGTGCCTAGCATCGACAATGTTAATAGTAGCAATGGTCTAAGGCAGCCGATCAGCGACGCAACGCTAAAGCGAGGCAAACAAAGCAAATCATCAGACAATCTCTTCCGGCGACGTCACGTCAAACTGGCTGGAGCATGGAACACGCCATAACCCTTTACATCTGTCTTAGAAGGCTATAAGGAATACTACTTTAGAGCATGGTTAATAACACAGCCCACTGCTGGCTATAAGCCGCCTCCACGTCATCCATATAGTTTACCCATACAATAAACTGACTTTAAGCTGGCTATAACACTGATCCTGCAGATATAATATTCGCATGCAAAGAGAGAGAGCGTGGGAGGATGGAGCCTGCTTAGCGCGCCCACAAGGCTGCATGCGGGCGAAATCTTCTTGGATACTGCGTACAGCCCGGCGACTGATGAAGCGCTTGCTTGCTTCTCTTTCCTTATTAATCATCTTGCCAGCTAGGATTTTTCTGACGTGGAACGGCTTATAGCCAGCTGACTGTGCGCTAGTGTACTTGCTCTTAGCAATATATGACCCACATGTTTATCTCACAAAGTGCCTAGAAGCACGTGTTGCAGCTGGCTATTAATTAGTAGCCCGCTTCTCTTCTCTCTCCTCTTCTTTCTCTTCCAACTAAGCAACAATATACTATTTTATTCCTTATAGCCCGCTCTAATGTGGCTGCCGGAAGCACGGGGACCACTTAGCAGAAGCGATAATCTCCTGGCCCGCGTTGTAGTTGTTTCACTTAGCTACAACACCATGCAACCGTTCCTGGATCTCACACACTCTCCCTCCCTCTATCCGTATGTGCGCCGCTCCCGGCCCCTCCCATTGTCCCCCGTCCCCAATGAATCGTTGCCGCCATCACCCCCCGGTCCTCTTCCTGGTGAGCCGCCACTCTTCCCCTTCTCTCCTCTTCCCTTCTCCCGTTTTCTTCCTTCCCTCTCTCTCTCCTGTTCTTGTTTTTTAATTATTATTTTGTTATTATAATGTTAGTTAGTGCTAGATAGATGTTAGGATTTTAGTTAGGTGAGAATGAGAGAAAATGAAAGAAGGAGAAAAAGAAAACCAAACTTTTTCAAATTTCATCATGATATATGTAATCGGAAAATATGTTTTTTTACATGTTAAAATGATTGGAATAATGAATGATTTTCATGATTTATAGTGATATTATTTCGTTTAATGTATGGTTTGTAATAATATTATTTCATATAATGTATAGTTTATAAAATGAGAGAAAATGAAAAGAAGGAGAAAAATAACGAAAAATATTTTTTTACGTGTTCAAATGATTGGAACAATGAATGATTTTCATGATTTATAGTGATATTATTTCGTTTAATGTATGGTTTGTAATAATATTATTTCATATAATGTATGGTTTATAATAAATTTATTTGATATAAATATGACTTTTGCCGCTCTTGACGAGTTTCTTCGAGGCCGAACGTACTTATTAAACCTTTTAAGTAATAAATCCTTTTATTCAAAAATGTACAATGCCTATATTTATAGATCAATTATATCTAACGTCTGGTCTAGAGATGTATAGATAACGTAGTTATACTGTGTATAGAGGCCATTCCTGAAAATTAAAGAAAATACAGTGTACAGAGGCAAGGCTAGCTAGAGGCTACATAGCTAATGATTAAATTAAGCATGAAAATTCTTAGGTCTTAGCGCACTTGATCACGACTAGATCATCATGCATCTAATGTAGAGATTAAGGAGCTAATTAACCATGTCTCCAAATAACCTAAAACCCTCCCTAATCACATTTTAATTATTCGGAGTCCCCCTTTGAGAGCAACTAACGCTAAACCTCTCGTCAAGAGCTTCCACAAGTACCCACCGTGTTCCCCAGCTTCCTCTGCTTCCCGCCGCACCACCGACGAGCCCCGTTGCCGCCGAGCACCGGCCCAATGCCGCTGCCGCCTTTCAGACCATCGTGCCCAGCGCCTCCGTTCCCGTCGTCGCGCGGTCTCTTTGTTCCCGCACCGAAAGCCGCCGGCATCCTCCTGCCCCGGATCGCCTGGACGACTCTGAGCAGCATCATGACGCCCTCGACGTTGAGGCTCCACCACCCTGGGCCGTTGCCGCGGCGCACCTCGCGGCGCTGCGCGTTCGTCCGGCTCGTCTCGATGGCGTCGAGGAGGTCGGACACGACGTACTTGCTCGGCAGCGCCGCGGCGAAGGCGGTGGGGAGTGAGCCTGTGCCGCGAACGGCGCCAGTGCCGACGCCGGCGCCGAGGGTGATTGTCAGGTGCCGCGCGGGCTGGAGGGCACCAGCGAGGAGAGAACGGTTGAGCAGCTTCACGACGGCCGACGTGCGCACGGCCCGCTCAATCTGCCTGGCACTGCCGATGGCGGCAGGCATGTCGCCGGTAGCCCGGCCGGTCGGTGTGGCGGGCCTCCTGAGGCGCTGTATCCTAGCGTGAGCGCGAACCCATGGGTTCCAGTGCTGGTCGCCGTCTTCCTCGGCACCTGACAGAAATCGAACAGTACAAACAAAATTAATTAGTTGCGTCCGAGGCACATCGAAGGAAGAAAAAAAAGTACCCTAAAAAAATGGGTCTCTGCTCGACACGTCTCAATGCAACGTAAATTCAAAAGATCCATGCACGCGTCTAGGTAATGTTAAAATTAAGTACTGTAAATCATATATGCAGTTAGCAAGCTAGACCCGTGCAATTCATTGTTACCTTCTGCATTGGAGAGATCCTGGTAAGCGCAGAACCGAGAGAAGATCTCGGCAAGAGTGGCGCATTTCCTCTCCGCGGCACCGCCGCCGGCCTCGTCGGGCGGCACGACGACCGCGTAGAAGAACCCCGGCAGTTCGAAGACGAAGACGCGTGCGTCGACGCGCGCAACGAGCGCGTCCCTGGCGAGCATCCACTGATGGTCGCCGACGGTGCAGGAGGCCATGGACACGGGGTGGCCCTCGACGCGGATCATGTGCACCGACAGCTCGCCGGAGCGGAACAGCTGCGAGGCCTCGAAGCGGTCGCCGCAGAGGACGAAGAGGCTCACCGGCGAGCCCTCGGCGGCGAGCAGCTGCGTGTCCCTGCCCATGCGGTACTCCTTGGTGCGGCCGACCCTCAGCGGCGGCCGGCCAGCGTGCGCTCCTCCTGCCGCTCCCTCCCGAGACGCCATGGATGATCAGTCTGCGGCCGGCAATGCTGCTCCACACGAAGGCATCAAACGTGCACGCGTTACAATCATAAATCATAAAACGTAAGGACTAAGGAGTACTCGAGCATGCATGCACGCACGCACAATTCCGGCAGGTATACCGGCACAGTGCATGCCTAAAATGATTGAGCTGAGGACGTTATGATTCGTACAGTGTGCGTACTGTTCCGTGTAGATATTTTCGGGTATTTCGCATAGATGCAGATGCTACCGGCGACAGTGACAGGCACTTAGGCAGATCAGAACACATTCTGATCATGCATCGTTTGCAGCCTCTAACTAACACTTGCATGGTCGATTACGCGACAAACTACGCATGTGTAGGTACAGGTTGCAGTTGCACTACTCGTAGTGTACTGGAGTAGTAACTGAGTAGAAGTAGTGCAGTACTGCTTACCACCAGTTCACTGCTTGGCAACTAGGATGTGATCTTCGATATGCACGGGCAGAGCGGCTAGCTATAGGGAAGGGAGATACATGGGACTGCAAATTCGTAGACGGAGAGAGGAAGAAGGAAGAGACGACGGACGGAAGTATGTGTGAATGACTGAATGTGAGAGGGGAATGCAGGCAGCCACACTTAAATAAGAGACCTGGAGCTGGAACTGGACTGGAACTGGACGCGCGCGCTCTCCAGTTTGTAGGGAGGGAGATGGAGCGGGAGGGAGGGCGGGCGTACTACGTGGGCGGCGAGGCCATGCATGGGTGCATGCATGCACGCGCCACGCACGCGGGAGGGGGGACACCTCGCGCGCGCGCAGCAGCCCATGTGGCCTCGCCTACGCGCCACCTCGCCTGGGACCCGGTCCGGGAATGGGGCCCGCGGGGTTACACGTGGCCCCCACCGCGCTAACGTGGGCGTCGCCCGTCCACGCGTGGGCTGCGCTGGCCCCTTGCATGCCGCTCCTAGCCTCGGACGTGCGCGACCGCTCTTTTTTCATAGCACAGCTCGCGCGCGAGGTGGGTTTTTTTTTGGTCCAGTTTCCTTTTTTTTTCTTTTTGAAACTAAGGGTCCAGTTTCCTTTCCTCGGAGATTATACATAAATGGAACCGGTCAGTCAGTCAGTGTGGTCACTTCAACAATGCACGGGCCGTTGTGCTGCTTGCTCCGTATACAGTGGATGAAGTGAGGAAGGGGTTGTTTTCCATAGGCGATTTTAAGGCACCGGGGCCAGATGGGCTGCACGCAATTTTTTATAAGAGGTTCATCTCGCTGGGAGAAGATCTAGTTCAAGAGGTGCTCCAAACTATTAACTCTCGAGTCATGCCGGAGGGGTGAAATGATACGACCATCGTGATGATACCAAAGGTGCAATCACCGGAAAATCTGAAACAGTATAGACCGATTAGCCTATGCAATGTGGTTTATAAGGTGATCTCGAAGGTAATGGCAGCTAGACTGAAGGTGCTATTGCCTGAAATAATAAGTCCAACTCAAAGTGCATTTGTCCCAGGTCGCCTCATTACGGACAATGTTCTTATTGCTTATAAAAGCTTACATACGATTAAGCGGTAATCAGTGGGCAAAGAGGGCTGGTGTGCGGTGAAGCTTGATATGCACAAGGCTTATGATCGAGTAGAGTGGATTTTCTTGGAGGCCATCCTTCTCAAACTTGGGTTCCATGCTGATTGGGTTAAAATGATTATGCTATGCGTCTCTTCTGTTGAGTACAAAGTAAGATTTAACAGCATGGAAACAGATGTGATCAAACCTTCGAGGGGTCTTAGGCAAGGGGACCCCTTGTCGTCGTATCTATTTCTGCTCTGTACTGAAGGCTTAACAGCCCTGTTATCGCATGCTGAACAAGGTGGAAATCTGGAGGGGGTGAAGGTATGTAGGGATGCACCTCCTATATCTAACTTACTATTTGCAGATGACTCTTTAATCCTGATGAAAGATAATGCCGTGAATGCAAATAGCCTGAAGCTGGTACTGGATCAATACTGTTTAGCCTCTGGTCAGATGGTTAGCATGGATAAATCCAGTATATTTTTTAGTCCTAGCACGGGAGTGGATGCTAGGGCTGAAGTTTGCAATATCCTGAATATTTTTACTGAAGCCCTTAATGATAAATACCTTGGTCTGCCGGCACAACTAGGTTTGGAGAAAAGTGACAATTTCCAGTATCTGATTGACAGGCTCTTAATGAAACTTATGGGATGGAAGGAAAAATGCCTCTCCTCAGGAGGCAAAGAAGTTCTTATCAAGTCAGTTGCGCAAGCTATACCAACATATGTGATGTCCGTCTTTAAAATTCCTAAAATTTTTTGCAAAGGAATATCTGACGCCATTGCACAATATTGGTGGGGTGATGATGCAACGGGGAAAAAACTTCATTGGTTCGCTTGGTGGAAGATGTGCATCCCAAAGAAACAAGGAGGTATGGGATTCAGGGATATACATTGCTTTAATATAGCTCTCTTGGCTAAGAAAGCTTGGAGACTCATCGATAATCCAGAATCATTGTGTGCAACCATCCTAAAAGCTAGATACTTTCCTGATGGGGACCTTCTTAATGCTAGTTTGCAAAGAGGCTCTTCATATACCTGGCAGAGCATCATGGCCGGGTTGCAATGCATAAAGAGGGGTTATATATGGAGGATAGGTGATGGAAAAAATGTTAATGTATGGTCGGACCCATGGATACCCCAGTCGGATTTGAGGTTGGTCATCTTCAGATGTTGGGAATGTGCCCTAGCGGAAAATAAAATATGTTTTATCGAGCATATTCCATTAGTTCATAATACGTTTGATACTATGCTAAAACTGTATTAAGCGGAAACATTAATACATGTGTGGTATACAAACAACCATGTCCCTAGTCAACCCTAGTATACTAGTCCATTGGGCGATTGATGATCAAGGTTTCCTGATCATGAGACAATGGCGTCTGTTGACAATGGAGTCGTATCATTGGATAATGATATGATGGACATACACCCACCAGAAGTGTTGCGATGTGATCAAGTCACATAGTTCGACATTGCGATAACTATAACGTAGTGACCAGATCCTTTGACCATAATGATCATACGTAATTTTCATCTATGAGGAGACTTTGATTTGTATCCCACCGCCTGACTGAAATATGTTGGCCATAACGGTGCACTTTGGGTATTCCGAAATAGATGCTTGATGAGTATGCAAATAGATCAAAGCGGGATTTGTCCATCCGTGTGACGGATAGGTACTCTGGGCCCACTCGGTGATGTTACATCATAAAATTTGCAAATGTGTGACTAGGTCACGGAGTTGTAATATCACGGGAACGAGTAAACTTGTTTGTTGAGAACGAGGACGAACTAGGTATATTGGATACCGATGATCAAACCTCGGACAAGCAAAGTACCATAGGACAAAGGGAACAGGCACACGGTTAACGGATCCAACAGCAATTGAAGTTCATTCGATGGAAGCGCAGGGGCTATCAAGGATTGTAACCAGGTCCAAGTGATTAGTCATTGATCAATGAGAATTGTCTCGATCATGTCTGCTGTTTCCCGGACCGTAGGGTGTTACACTTAAGGGTACTCGACGCAGTAAGGATTGATTCGGGATCACCGGAGAAATTGGAGAGAACACCGGAATTGTTCCGGTGATGACCGGAATTGTTCCGATGAAGGCCGGAAGTTGTTCCGGGTATTTTGAAAGGTTCAAAATATATTTAATAATGTTTTATTATTTAATTATATGAATTAAATATTAAAATATAATTAAATATAAGTAAAAAAGTAATTTAAAAGGCATATGGGCCTCATAGGGCCCATTAGGGGGAGAGGGAGTCCTCCCCCATGGGCCATGGCGCCATGAGGGGGCCCACCCCCTTTAATTGGTGCGCCACCCCCCTCCCTTGGGATTAGTCCCACCCCGGAAGTGGAGGGGGTGGCACCCCTCCTTGGCCTATATAAGGAGGGGTAGAGGTGCCCTTTTAATCATCGTATTTTTGAGATAAGTTCTCATCTCTCTCTCCCTCCTTTCTCCTTCCTCGAGTGGACTCCCCTTGTTTGGAGTCTACACTTGGTTGGGGATTTCTCCACTAGACGCACGCCGTCGTGCTGCTGGAATAGGAATCTGAATCCATCTTCTTTCCGCTGCTCTACTGGTTCGGAGCCCGGAGGGACGTCGGGTATACTGTATGTGTATAATCCCGCGAGGTACTACACTTGTGGTGCTACTTCATCGTCGTGGTCGTATCGCGAGGTCTTCATCAGCAACGTTCCGACGGGGACGTAATCCCGTCGTCGGTCTACAAGGATCGGGTGTCTACAGGAGTCATCGTGGATCTGCGCGGCATCGGAGATTGCCGGTACGACTACACCAACCACGTTCATGCGGGAACGTTTCCCTCTTAACGGACTACATACAGGTATGTGATCTATTTTTGTCCGTTACTTGCATCGCCATAGCATAGGTCTTGGGTATGGGTCTCGTAGGTTATGAAAAATTTGTGTTTTCTGCCCCGAACTCCAACACCAGGCGTGGCCACAACTTATTGCCCATCGAAAGTTAAAAATTTTGTTTGGAGAGCTCTTCGTACTGCTGTCCCCTGTCGGGCTGTGTTGGCAGCAAAACACTTGAAGGTTCAAGCCCATTGCCCAGCCTGCAACCTGTTCGCAGACACTATCAAGCATCTGCTGTTTGAGTGCCCTATAGCTGATGAAGTATGGACTCTGCTGGGTTTAAAGGAGGAGATTCAGAAGGCCTGTGTAATTGACAGAGCAGGGGAGGCGGTCCTTGAGTACCTCCTGTGTTTGCCAGGCATTTCTTGTCCAGCCCTCGGCCAAGCAAATTTCAAAAACATAATTGTTGTTACTTCATGGTATCTCTGGTTTGAAAGAAGAAAGCTAACTCATGAAGAGAGTACCCAGACTCCGGGCCAAATTGTTTTAGCTATCAGGAGCCTTGCGGCCAACTTTGAGGCGGCCAGTAAACGTAAAGCTAAGCAAAAGATAGAGGGATGGAGCAGACCAAAGCAAGGATATATGAAGCTTAATGTTGATGCGGGATTTGATCATGACTTGCTAAGAGGGACAATAGGAGCAGTTCTGAGAGACCACAATGGAAAATTTGTGGCATGTGCTAATGAAAAGATTGAGATTTGATATGACAGTTTCACTGCTGAAGCAATGGCGGTGAGATTCGGACTCAATCTTGCGAAGATAGTGGGTTGATCCAAGATTGAAGTGGAATCAGACAACTCTGATGTTGTTTAAGCCCTTAAGGAAGTCTTGTCTACGTCGGTGGCAAGCTCTATATTTGATGATTGCTTTTACATGTCTCTAGATTTTAATCATGTAATTTTTGGTTTTTGTAAGAGGGATAACAATGCGGTAGCAGATGAGCTTGCTAGGCTAGCTAGGCACCAAACTCCGCAGGTTTGGCTTGATCTTCCTCCTAATGGCATAGTCCAGCAGCTTGTAACTGACGCTACAATGGTGGTTTGAAGGATGTGTTAAAGTTTCAAAAAAAAAACAATGCATGGCATAGTTTGATACTTTCTTCGATCCATAATAAGTGTCGCTTATTTTGTACTAAGCTAGTATAAATTTTGTACTAGATAAATGACATTTATTATAGATCCGAGGGGGTAGTTAATTAGGGCAACTCCAATATAAAGAATCAAACGGGCCTAACTTTGATTCGTTTCCTTTTTCGTTTAGGCTACCAAACAGATCGATAGCAGGTTCATGGTTGGCATCATCAAATCACTGCATTCAACGGGAAAGCAACGCATTTGGCTCGCTGAAAATTTTAATATTTAAATAAAGGTTAAAAACTGGTACAATTCACATCAAATATATGTCACGATTCATACCAAACAGAGGCTAGGGTACACCGTACACCATCAGATCGCACAGTTCACGCCTAATAAATGGACATAACATACTTTAGATGCATAGACGATGCCACATAAGCGGCAAGAACATGCCAAGACTGTAAAGTTCATGCCAAACGAAGACCCTGGCCGCGTACATCATCGATCATCGTGTTTGAACAACTTCGTTTGCCTCATCTCGATCCATTTCTTCCTCTTTGGGGTCAGCGTGACCATATTCGCCGTTATGGTCTTCAGTTTCACCTTCATCATTTCAAGGTCAACCGAGGTTTTCTTCGCTTCTGCTTCGATGGCTCGAGCATGAGCATTGTGCTCATCGATCTCGAGCTTTTTTCTTGCCAACTCAATAAAATATTTCTTGGCCTCTTCTCTTTCTTGCCTTTTCTTTTCTTCCCTATTTTTTTTTTGCTTGAGAAGGCCTATTTTTAGGTAATCAAACCCTTGTTTCTTGTATGGCTAAAGAAAAGAAGCATCAATCCTTGCTTCTTACTTGGAGTTGTTGTTTCCCCTTGAACTCTCGCTTATGTCCACTTTCTCCTTGATCACTTCTTTCTTTTGTGGTTGAAAATAGTCCATTCACTTTTTTTTTATTCTTGTGAACCAACGAACAATAAAAACAAGGTGGAGTACTTATCGTCATTTTACGCCTTGAAAGCTTGCAAAAATAGCAATACCTACATGAAAGTCATTAAATATAAACATAAACAAGGAAGATGCATGAACATATGAAGAGGAAAAGATGGGACAATGAATGTACCATGTATCCGACGCCGACTCCACTCACAAAAAGATTGAGGCCACTAGCATATGCGCGATTTTTTTTGTTGCATTTCGATTGGTCGCTTTTGTATTGATGTGACAGCCCTCACACTCTCAATTTTTTTATCACCAAACTTTCAATGCTCATGAAACCAATCATGCACATTTTTTTAGAATGCTTGCCCGTTTTGCTCAGGTCATTGGACGAATCAAGGTTAATTGCTAGCCAAGCTAAGAAAATCATAGTGTCCTCATGTTCCGTGTATGCTCCGGTTCGTTGGGTTATCTTCCTCTTTTGTCAAGCACTTGTGCATTAAGCACACCCTTGAACAATGGTTCATCACCATTGTCCATGAAGGCATGAACTTGCGGCCCTTGAGTTTGAGTTTCTTGGTCTTGTACTTCACCATGAAGGACTTCATCATCTTCATAGTCATGATCATCATGGGGGCCTTGAGTTTGGGTGAGTGCACCATTTATCATGCTCGTCATGATGTCCGAAGGATAGTCGAAGTAGTTCGGATTCTCGAGTGTTGGGGTAGGCAATTCCACAAATATCTCATGACCTTCCGCTACCGCGGTCGTAAACGATATTCGTTGGGCCCTCCGCTGCATCTCGGGTGAGAAGCCGATTGATACGTCCCATACGTATCTATAATTTTTACTTGTTCCATGCTTATTAGGTGACATTTTTACATGTATTGATGCATTTTCATATCATTTACAATATATTTGGGACTAACCTATTAACCTAGTGCCCAGTGTTAGTTTCTGTCTATTTTTTCCGTGCAATGCAAAAAATAGCTGAAAAATCACCATGCTTGCCTCCAAGATGCGTCATGAGTAGTTCCTCCTTAGACATAGGGTTCATGGCAACAAGCTAGTTGAAGATCTCTCTCTAGTCTTGTGCTTCAATGTTTAGCCCTTGTGAGCTGTTTATCATGATCAAGGCTTCTATGTATTAGTTTCTATGTTGTTATGTTGTGTTTGCTGGGATCCGATGGATTATGAGATTATGTTTAGATTGCGCAAGTAATATATTTTTTGATCTCTTTTCTATTGTGTTCTTGAGTAGTCATGCATATTCTCCATTACGGTTTATTGCTTTGACTAAGTAGTAAGTTGTAACTCCAAGTGGGAGTGCTATGCTAGACAATAGGTTCATGCCTCCTGGTGTCTATCTTTAGTGACAAAAACATGAGACTAGGAAATGTGATGTTGCCATTAGGGGTAAAACATCGAGGCTTATGACTGCGTGTCATAAGGATTGATTACATTACGCATAGAGTGTCGATGCAGTTGTCTGTTGCTTTGAGTTTGCAACATAGTTGTGGCTCGCAACTTAATACCAACGATATGTTCTGTATAGATATCTCAAGGTGGATGATTAGAAAGTAGATGTTGATTAATTAAGAGTCTACTTGTCTTGGTGTAATGCCCATACGATTGAACTTTGCACTCTTTGTTAGCATAATTAGCATTGCTATGCGTTTATAATTCTGTCAATTGCCTAGTTGTAATTTGTTCACCCAACATAGCTTTTACTGTCTTTTGGGAGATAGACATCACTAGTAAGCGTCGTGATGCCCCGGTCCATATTCTAATCATAAGTTCACACCATTATTATTTACTGCTTTATTTCTTTTTTAGTTGCATTATTATTATCTCTTGCATTTAACTTCTGTAAATAGCAAGTCCTGAGAGATTGACAACCTCTCTGTACTTGTTGGGAGCAAAGTTTGTTGTGTCTGTGTGCAGGTCCATGTCAAGTAATTTTGAAGTGTCGCGGAAGTTACTAGCCACCTACTTGTCGTCTTAGGAATCCTCCTCGTTCGATAAACATTATAGTTCCCACGTAAGGGAAATTTACTATTATATGTTAACCTTTCACTTGGGGTAACCAATGAGGAAGTGTTATTTGCACCCATCAAGCCAAATTTTTGGCGTCGTTGCCGGGGATTGCAATCTTCAAGATAGTGAACTTGCACGGCACCTTGTAACTTTGCTTTTTAGCCTTGTTAGTTTATCTTTCAATTTTTATCTTATTCTAGTTTGTTTGCTTTACTGTCTACAGAGAATACCAAGCTTTGTGACTTCACTAGGTGACGGTCGAAGGGATCCGTGCAGAGACAGGGAAGAGATGAGAGAAAAGAGAGAGACGAGAGGAGAGGGAGAGGAACTTACTTAGGATGGCGGCGAGGCGGGGCGGGGGCATCGGCGAAGACGTAGTGAATCGAGAGGAGGAGATGGCGTACTAAGGAGAGGAAGGGAGGTGGCTTAGCGATGAGGAATTTTACACTTGTTGCTGGCATGGCCCACATAAGCCCACCCCATATTTTTTTGTTTATATCAAAATTTTACTTTTTATACATTGTTTTTATTATTTTTATATTTATTATATATGTAATATTTTATATTTATTTTTATATGCATATATTATTAAAACATAATATTTCATATTCCTTTTTTTGTTTCAAAAAATTCACTTTTTATATAAATTATTTTCATATAAAATTTTATACATTGTTCTTCATTTTGTATAAATATTTTATACATAATATTTTATATTTTATATGCATATATTATAAAAATATAGTATTTCATATTTTTGTTTATTTCAAAAAATTAACTTTTTTATACATTTGTTCATTTTAATTTTTTTATAAATTGATTTCATATTGTTTTTTTGTTTATTACGAAAACATAGTCCTGACGTGTGATAGATTATGAATTTTTCTATTTTATACATTGTTTTTAAACAATTTTTTTGTTTATTATGAAATTTTTGTAACATGATACATGTTAAGCGTAACTATAATTTTTTTGTTATTCATGTTATATTTACATTTATTTATATATTCCTATGACATAATTTTGTATTATAACTAGTAACGAAATGCTTATCCGTAACTTCAATTTGTGACACACCCGTTTTAATATACGCCTGCATTCTTTTTCTCAAATAGGGTCGGCGTTGCACTTTTTAGTACGCTAGTAATATGTTATTAGTGCTAGTGTGGTAATTAATTTCCACGCCACTTATAAGTGGGACTCATATTTCTGTCGAGTCGTATCAAACAAATTGTAATTAGGTTTGGGATGTACTCCCTCCGTCCCATAATGTAGTAACGTTTTGGAGCTAGTCTAGCTCCAAAACGTTACTACATTATGGGACGGAGGGAGTATCATTTAGTGTACATGTCATTAAAATTTCATTTGCCGACATCTTCGTCTCTTAAAAAGACGGTCTGTGGCATCCTGGGATTTTGATGCGGACAACCACCTTGGGTAGGATGTTAACAATAATTTCCTTTCAGTGAAACTTGTGTTCAAGCTTCCTCGACGTTCATGTGACGCATTAGGGTCGACGTTATAAAGATCTAGCACCTCCATTAGCATCCCCATAATATCGATCCTAATATGCCCACTAAACACAACGTGCATGTCGCAACATACACATGCAGATGAAATGATAACCACGAAAGAATCTGCAACAACAACATCGAAAAGCCAAATTCACAAATGAATGCAACAAAGGTCTTTTGACTAAATTACAACTCGTACAATATGATCAAATTAAAATTCAAACATGTAAGGTTTATCAAATGTCTCAAGAATACTTTACAGAAAATCAAATGTTGTTCATATTCCTGCTCAGAGCACTGCTAGGGATAACCAACTAACATTGTCTTTCTCTAGAGATTATATGCTTTCTAGAGCTGCAAGTTTCGTGGAATAGCAAGAGTGAATACATGACATGCTCCGCAAAACTTACATAACATATATACTAAGTATGTATCATTATGAAAGGAAGGGGGTTGAGGCTATGCGGCAGCAATCACTAGCATTCTCTAAAGACACCTATAACTTGAGTTTATTAAAGATAAGATGAAACATCATATAAGAATAATGTAATTTAAACATTGTGCAACGCAATAATCATAACGTTCATATTCCTAGTCAGACCACTACCTGGGATAACCAACTAACATTGTCTTTCATCTAGAGATTACCTGCTTTCTAGAACTGCAAGTTTCGTGGAATAGCAAGAATGAATACATGACATGCTTTGCAAAACTTACATAATATCTTATGCTAACTATGTATCGTTATGAAAGGAAGGGGGTTGTGGTTATGCGGCAGCAAGCACTAGCATTCTATGAAGGCACCTATAATTTGAGTTTATTAAAGATAAGATGAAAGAGCGTATAAGATTACCCGTAAAAAAAGAGCGTATAAGAATAATCTAATCTAACAATGTGCAACACAACCAGATAGATAATCCTTGGTGAATTGCGTTCACATATGATCAATTCAGCTAAAACGTAGCAGCACAACATGATTTTTTCCTCACTTTTTTGTTCTTTTGACAATAACCATCTACGGTATTCATATTTTCAGCCCAATTTTCTTTGAAGCAGATTGAGAAACCATATCAAGCCGTTGATAGTATTCATATTTTCCAACATTGTTTTTAAATAAGCCATTACTTATTTTTTGTGTGGAGGAATATGCTACTGTTTATTACGCAGTCGAAATTCTCAATCTTTGTTGCTCCTACTATAATATGGTATATTTCACAGTGGCGAATGTTCATTATGAACATGCATGATGCATCCACGAGTATGCGCCACGATCGTTCATCTAAAGAACGATGATATTCCCCCTTCCTCTCCCTTCCTTTCCCTTCCTCTCCCTTCCTCCAGCGACTTGAGAGTCCGCCGTAGATCTTGCCGCCCAGCCCTCTCCCAGGGACTTGCCGCCGGCGCTGCCGGTTGGAGGGGTCATGGGGGTTGTGCGTGGTGCGTGCTGGTAGTTTTGTCTGGCTTCTTGCCATTATGTAGGGGGATCTGGCTGCTGGTGCGCTCGGGCAGCGCCTGACGGTCGCCGGAGATCTTCGATGCGGTGGTGGCGTGGAGCCGTTTGCTGCGGGCGAGTTCTTCTCCGACTACCCATCCAATAAGCTCTGTGGATCATTGGTCGCCTCCTCTCCTTTTGCTGACCATCGTGGTGATGGAAAAAAGGGGATCGACACCGGTGGAGTTGCGTCCGTCCCTTCTCTGCTGCAACAAGGATTTCAGATCCAGCAAGAAAGGAGATGCTCGCGTAGCACTTCTTTCTCGTTGGGCACTTGCAGATTTTCCCCGAGCTGATGGGGTTCGTGCTCATCTCGGAAGCTCTCATGACGGAGGCGGTGGCTCCCCTTTCGTCGAGCTGGCGAATCCTATGGCTGAAAGGCAGCCACAAAGTATTCCTCCTATGGAGGCAGTCCACTCTCTTGCTGGTAGCCGGAATCAAAGGCACTCTCGCCACCCCAAGTGGTCAGTCCCCGGCGACGGCGAGCAGTTTCTGGCAAGAAGACGGAGGACCCGATCGCTTTTCTTTTTGGTTTCTAGGGTCCTTACTGCAAAAGTCCATGGATTTTATTGTATCTTTCTGTTATTTTTAGGGGTCTTTCGCATGTACTGGTTTTACAACTCTGATCAATAAAGTTTATCATTTACGTTTGAAAAAAAAAGAACGATGATATTTGAAATAAATTCGAGTCACGTACAGTTGACAGCCGTACGTACCAACTTGGTGATGAGCAGAATCAAAGATGCATGCATGGGTCCTATTTTTCGAGGGAACATGTCATTCCCCGTATCTCGGTTGCGTGCATGGGCATGGCTCATTCTAAATTAATTAATCATTCAATATACCAAATCAATCAATCGATCCGAGATCCAGATCCTCACCGCAAAATATCACGGATCTTGACCACAAAATATCAGCGCTAGCTCGACCACTTCACGGTTCGCATGCCGGCAGCATGCAACCGCACTGTAGCTGCATGCACGATGCATGCACCTGCAAGGCTGCAAGTGCAACTTGCACTTACGTTCCAAAAAAACAAAAGTGCAACTTGCACCGGCAGAGGCTGGGGGTAGACCCGTTCGTTCACGGCCCATGCCCTGGCGAGCGAGATCGGTCGCGTACGTACGTACGCAGACGGCGCACCCATCGACGCCGGCGCCGGGCGAGTTGCCGCCGCCGCCGCCGCGCGTGCGTACGTGGGGGGCGCGCGAGCTCGACACGCGCGGTCGCCCCGCGCCACGTGCCTGGCCGGCACCCGTTTCTCTCCGTCGCGGTGGTGTGTTTGGCCCTGCCGTTTCGTCTAGCGCGACGGGTTCCCGCCTCTCTGGTCGGGCCAAGGGCTGGGCTGCATGCAAGGGGGCGCGCCTCGGAAAGCAGCGCGGGAACACGTCATCGGCTGCGCGCACGCACACACGAATGCTCCAACCGGCAACCGCCTGGCCGCCTTGCCCCGATCGGCCTCGACGGTCAACGGATTGTCAAAAGCCGCCGTTTCCGCGGGTCCTGGGGTCGCCTTTTGCCACCTCAACGCCTCGGTGGCACGGTGTCAGACTATTTCATAATTTCTTTCTCTTTCTTCTTTCTCTGCGACGGACTTTTCTAGCCGTTCTTGGAATTTGTAAAGATTGAATGAATCTCTGTCTTTATTTGAGAAGAAAAACATGAATTTATACAAGGACAACCGCCATTGCAGGGACGGCATGTCCGTTGGTGAGAGGCGCGGCCGCCGCTAGACGGGGCGCGTCTCTGCGAGAAGACATCCGCACGGCGGTTGGGGCGAGGGGAGATTTCCCTAATTACATGATTAATTTAATCACAACACTACCCCTAATCTACGCTTGCCCATGTAGAGTCATCCCATGATCATCCCACGATCATTCGGGTAGTGCCATCATCTTAGAGTATTTTCCTTTTAATAGTTCTTCACAAAACCTTCAAGAGAACCTGGAACATAAAATCACAAAGAGACAACATAATGTGATGTTATGAGCAGAGGTGTCTAGAGATGAGACTCCCCCTGATACTTGCAAGTCCTGAAGTCGTCGCATACCAATTCCATGAACATATTTCTGAAATGTAGAATTTGGTAGAGACTTGGTAAATAAATCAGCAAGATTCTCGCATGATTTAACTTGCAAGATGTTTATTTCCCCGCTTTTCTGAAGTTCATGGGGGAAAAACAGCTTAGGAGCGATATGCTTAGTGATGTTGCTCTTGATGTATCCCGTTTGCATTTGAGCAACACAAGCTGTATTATCTTCATAGATAATAGTTGGTGATTCGATAGAACCAATTCCACATGACTGTTGTATGTGGTTTATCATTCTGCGAAGCCAAACACACTCACGTGATGCTTCATATAATGCAATTATCTCAGAATGATTTGAGGACGTTGCTACCAAAGTCTGTTTTGAAGACTTCCATGATATAGCAGTCCCACCATGTAGAAACACAAAGCCGGTTTGTGATCTGGCATTATGGGGGTCTGATAGATAGCCAGCATCAGTGTATCCAATCATATTGAAGTCCATATTTCTCTGGAACTGGAAGAATAGCCCAAGATCCTTAGTGCCTTGGAGATATCGAAAGACATTCTTCACACCTGACCAATGGCGCTTGGTAGGTGTTGCGCTGTGTCTAGCAAGTAGATTCACTGCAAAAACAAGATCTGGTCTTGTGCAATTTGCAAGATACATAAGCGCTCCAATAGCACTGAGATATGGAACTTCAGGTTTCAAAATCTCTTCTCCATCATCCCTCGGTCTGAACGGATCTTTCTCTACGTCTAGAGAGCGAACCACCATAGGAGTTTTCGATGGATAGAATTTGTCCATATTGAATTTCTCCAATATTTTCTGGATATAGGCAGCTTGGCGTACCATGATTCCTGATGGAAGAAGCTCAAGTTGAATACCTAAGCAAAATTTGGTTTTACCCAAATCTTTCATCTCAAATTCCATCTTGAGGTGATTGCGTGCTTCATCAATGTCATGTGCGTTGCCAATGATGTTGAGATCATCAACATACATAGAAATGATGCAAAATCCTGTAGAGGACTTCTTGATGAAGACACATGGGCAATCATCACTGTTGGAGTAGCCTTTCTGAAGAAGGAACTCACTTAGTCGGTTGTACCACATCCGCCCCGACTGTTTAGCACTTGCATTCGGGACAAAGACTCCGTCAGGAACCTTCATGTAAATGTCCGAATCTAGTGACCCGTAAAGATATGCGGTCACGACATCCATCAACTGCATAGATAGATGATTTTGTACTGCCAAAGAAATAAGATATCGAAATGTGATACCACTCATAACTGGAGAATATGTTTCATTGAAATCAATGCCAGGTCTCTGCGTGAAACCTTGTGCTACGAGCCTTGCTTTGTATCTCACCACCTCATTGTTCTCATTCCGTTTCCGGATGAACACCCATTTGAATCCCACAGGGAAAACATTTGGAGGTGTAGGTATTGCTTCTGTGAATACCTTTCTTTTGTTAAGCGAGGCTAATTCTGCCTGTATTGCATCCTTCCATTGAGACCAGTCGGAGCGTTTTTCACACTCGATGATGGTCATAGGATCATGATCATTGAGAAGGGTATTTGCAATTGTAGCAGAAAAGTAAGTGTCAACAATCGTAGACTTACGATCAAATGATTCTCCAGAATCAATATAGTTGGTGGATATCTCCTGCACCCTTGATGACTCTTCATGATTTCCCAATATGTGTGAGTCTGGGTGTTCCGATGTCCCAGCCAGTATGTGCACGCTGGAGCTGGGTTGTGGAGGTTGCCCATCCACTGGGTGTTTGTCAACGTTGAGTTGACTTGCATTTACTGTCTCGGAGGTTTTTCTCCTCGATTTCCTGTGCTGCTTGCTAGAAGCAGGATCCAAGTTAGAGGCCATACTACTCCCCCTCTTTTTAGGAACAGGGAGTTGAGTGGTTTTTATTGGTACCTCCACTCTTTCGGGCGCATTTCTGGCTGGATTCAAGGATTTTGTAACACCTTTTAGATCAGTAAATGAATCTGGCAGATTATTTGCAAGATGTTGCAAATTTATGATTTTCCGAACTTGGAGTTCGGTCTCATGAGTACGTGGATCAGAGTGTGAAATGGCTTGAGCATTCCAATCAATTTCCGGGCATTCTTTCTGGTACTTGAAATCTCCCCCTAATGCCGGAAACTGTTCCTCATTAAATATGCAATCAGCGTGACGGGCTGTGAATAGATCCCCAGTAAGGGGTTCCAGGTACTTGATAATCGACGACGATTTGTACCCCACATAGATCCCCAGTTTCCTGTGTGGGCCCATAGATGTCCGCTGTGGTGGTGAGATCGGGATGTATGTAGCACATCCGAACTTGCGCAGATGGGAAATGCTTGGAGGATTTCCACGTACCATTTGCAGAGGGGAAGTACTGTGATATGCAGTTGGCCTCAGTTGTATCAAGTCAGCAGCGTGTAAAACGGCGTGACCCCAACATGAGGTTGGCAAGTTGCAATTGATTAACAAAGGTCTTGCAATGAGTTTGATCCTTTTAATCAGTGATTCAGCCAAACCATTTTGTGTATGGACATATGGAACAGAGTGCTGAACTTCAATCCCCAAAGCCATGCAATAATCATTGAAAGCTCGTGAGGAGAATCTGCAGCATTGTCCATTCGAATTGATTTAATTCGACTTTCAGGATAATGGGCTTGCAACTTAATGACTTGCCTCATTATCTTGGCAAATGCATGGTTTCGTGTGGATAGAAGACACACATGTGACCATCGTGTAGATGCGTCAATAAGAACCATGAAATACCCGAAAGGTCCAGTTAATGGTTGAATGGGACCACAGATGTCTCCTTGAATTCGTTCAAGGAACTGAAGTGCTTCAGCTTGTATTTTGAGGTGCGAAGGCCTCAAAATTAGCTTTCCCGTGGCACAAGATGTGCACACAAAATCAGAAGATTGAGGAAATTTTGACTCAAGTAAATTGTGACCAATGGAATTGCTAGTAATTTTTCTCATCATCCCGATACCGGGATGACCAAGGCGATCATGCCATGTTTGGAATGCGTTAACATTCTGAAAAATTACTTTGTAAGCAACATGTTCTACGGGTTTGATGTACGTATAGTACAAACCAGACGATAGAGAGGGAATTTTCTCATGTACCTCTTTGCCATATCCGTGATTTTTGGTGAAGAGTAGATACTCCTCTTTGTTGTCTTCATGGGTTTCAATGTGAAAACCATTTTTACGGATATCTCGGTAACTGATTAGGGTACGGGACGAATCGGGATACAATAAAGCATCCTCAATTGTCACTTGTGTACCGCTTGGGAGGGTAAATGTGGCACGTCCTGTGCCAACAATCACCGTATCGCGTCCAGCGATAGTTAAGATATCTCCATTTGTCTTTTTCAGAGTTTGGAAATATTTTATCTCCCTCAGTATTGAGTTCGTGGTGCCACTGTCCACAAGGCATAATTCCTCTTCCATCGGATTGTTCCCGTAGAGGACTATATAAAACAAAGAATTTTCAATAAGAAAAACTCATGTTAATATATAGAATACAATCTTATTTATATCAAATATGTTGATACAATTACAACCTTATTATATCAAATATGTTTGATACAATATAAAGACAACTAAGACACACTTATGTTCTTATTACAATCATTACAAATGGACATTAATAGGTAGATCACTATGGAGAACGTGGGACTAGTCGAAGTCGCCAAATGTGTCCTTTGAGGTGTACTCAATTAACATGTCCTCCGTTTCAGCAGGATCCTCAAAAGGGTGTGGAATCATGACTCCAGGAGGAACATCATGTGAACATCCAGCTCCATCATCGCTACGTGGATGAAGGTTGAAGTTGGCTTCAAACCTTTTCTTCTGAGGTGCATTGCGTCCTTGAGACTGCTGGTACAGCATAACTAGATGTTTAGGCATGGTGCACTTTTCTGTAGAGTGCGAGTAGCATCCACATTTGTAACAAAGCTTGGTTTTATCAAACTTGTGCTTTGCAATGCCTTTTCCCTTGCCCGAGTTTCTGAATTTCTTGTTCCTGTTGCCGTTTCGCCTATGCTTGAAGTTTGGTTGATTTCCCCTAGGGGAGTCATTAAACTTTTGTTTATTCGCGACATTCAGATGAACTTCAGGTAAGGGTTGTGCCCCAACTGGGCGCTGAGAGCCATTCTTAGCGAGTAGCTCATCATGTTTCTCAGCCTGAAGTAACATGTGAATAAGTTCTGAATAAACATCATAGTTGCGAGTACGGTATTGCTATTGAAGGATCCGATCGGAAGGGAGCATAGTAGACAAAGTCTTTTCTATCTTCTCCGCTTCACTAGGTTCCTTCTCACAAAAACGCAGTTTGGAACATATCTTATGAACCTCGTGATTGTATTCACCAATAGATTTGAAATCTTGAAGGCGTAGGTGAGTCCAATCATGGAGTGCTTCGGGCAGGACCACTGCCTTCTGCTGTTCATACCTCGTTTTGAGGGACAGAAACAGAGTACTAGGAGATTCCTCCTGTAAATACTCAGACTTGAGATCTGGATGAATATGGTGCCTTATGATGAATAAGGCAGCATAGTTTTGTTGTTCTGTCAGCGGCACTGCTCCTTCCGGGGGAGGAGTCTCCGGGTCCTGGATTGCACGTGCTATCCCGCGAGATGCAAGACTGATCTTGATGTCCATGGCCCATGTAGGGTAATTCTGGCCATTGAGGGCTAGCGCCTCAAACTCTTTGGCAGTCATTTCGACCTACATGGAGAACCAACGATTATTAATTTACAAGTAGTAAATTAAAAACCATCGTGGTTTGTAATAAGAATGCAAAATTTGACTCAAGTGTATAACTTGAAAAGGGTCAACCTCAATTGTTTGTCAAAAATTTGCAAGTCTGTCGTGCGAGAGAAATTAATCTCGATCGCGATGATATGTTAATTAAATTAATGATGTGGTATACACATAGAACATATCATCTCCGGTGTAAAACCGGTAATTTATTTATATTACAAAGTACATAATATAAATACATTTAGTTACATACAGTACTAAAACAGAAATACATTACTGAATTAATACAATAACTAATACTAGGTTAGACTAGTAAATAAAACAGAAACTCGAAACAAACAGATAAAAAAATAACAACAGACGGCCCGGATGGCCTCTTTGGCCCATTGGCCGGCGGAGGGAGGGAGGCTGGCGCGATGGGCCGCGGTCACAGCGGCCATTGGCCGGCCCAGTGGGGGGGCACCGCATAAGGAGGGGGGCTGGGGCGGTTACGGATAAGGAATCCGCCCCGACCTCTCCGTCTCTCCCGTACGGCGCCGCCACCACGGCTGGATGCCTCCCTTGACGCCGATGCTTCACCGGCGGCCATGGCGCGGTGCGGAGCTCTCCTCGGAGGAGGAGGTGGTCGAGGCCACGTCCACGTCCACCGGGTGCTGGCGGCCTCCCTCGTCGGCGTTGGAGAAGCCGAGGCTCGCCGGAGCCCACGTCCAGGCGCGGCGGCTCGGGCGCCGGTCGATGGCGGCCACGGCGCGGTCGAAGAGGTGGCCGAAGCGCCTCTCGGCGTTGGGCGCGGCGCCTTCCACAGGCTCGAAGCCGGGGGGGAATCGACTCGTCCCTGCCTCCTCTGCCGCGGGCGTCGGCGTGCGCGGCGGCACCCAGTGCGCCGGTGGAGGAGGCGGCGAGGGCGGGGCCCTGGTTCCAGGCGCGTGCAGCGGTGGCGCCGAGGCCGACGGAGACCGCCGCGCCGAGGCCGACGGGAGCGTGCGGGGAGGCGGCGCCGAGGCCGACCGGAGCGTGCGGGGAGGCGGCGCCAAGGTCGACGGGAGCGTGCGGGGATGCGGCGCCGAGACCGACGGGGACATTGGCGCTCTGGCCACGTCTAGTGGCGCTCTGGCCACGCCCCGCGTTGTCCAGTCCGCGTCCAGTGGCGGCCATGCCACGCCCAGTGGCACCCAGGGCGCGAGCAGCGGCGCCCAGGCCACGTCCGGTAGCAGCCCGACGGCGGCGACGGGCAGCAAGACGGCACCGGCGGTCGTCCTCTTGCATCAGGCGAAAGAAGAAGGAGGTGAGCGACGACATCTCACCGGCGGCGGCTTCTTCTCTTCTCTTTGCTCTTCTCTGGTAGTTCTATGTGCTGATAACGTGTAAAGATTGAATGAATCTCTGTCTTCATTTGAGAAGAGGAACATGAATTTAGACAAGGACAACCGCCATTGCAGGGACGGCATGTCCGTTGGTGAGAGGCTCGGCCGCCGCTAGACGGGGCGCATCTCTGCGAGAAGACAACCGCACGGCGGTTGGGGCGAGGGGAGATTTCCCTAATTACATGATTAATTTAATCACAACAGAATTTGCTAGGGAAGCGGTACTTCTTGTTAAGAACAAAGTGATTTTTTGTATTGATCTTGCGAAGAAGCTTACATTATATACATGGATGAACCGACTTGCGAGGGGATGGTGCGTCCGTTGCCGCAGACGGCGCATCTGTTCGCTAGGAGCAGCGTCGGTACGAGGAGGAACCGCTAGGCGGTTTGTACAAGTAGAGATTTTCCTAATTACATGATTTAATTAATCACAACACTCCCCCTAATCTATGCTTGACCATGTAGTATCATCTCACGATCATACGGGTAGTGTCATCGTCTCAAATGAATTCTTCCTCAATGGTTCTTCATTAAAATCTTTAAGAGAACCTGAAACATTAATCACAAAGAGAAAACAAAACAATGTGATGTTATGAGTAAAGGTGTCTCAAGATGAGACTCCCCCTGATACCTGCAAGTCCCGAAGTCGTCGCATACCAATTCCATGAACATATTTCTGGAATGTAGAATTTGGTAGAGACTTGGTAAATAAATCAGCAAGATTCTCGCATGATTTAACTTGCAAGATGTTTATTTCCCCTCTTTTCTGAAGTTCATGGGGAAAGAACAGCTTAGGAGCAATATGCTTAGTGATATTGCTCTTGATGTATCCTGTTTGCATTTGAGCAACACAGGCTGTATTCTCTTCATAGATAATAGTAGGTGATTCGATAGAACCTTTACCACATGACTATTGTATGTGGTTTATCATTCTGCGAAGCCATACACATTCACGTGATGCCTCATATAGTGCGATTATTTCAGAATGATTGGTGGATGTAGCCACTAGAGTCTGTTTGGAAGACTTCCATGAAATGGTTGTCCCACCGTGTAGGAACACAAAACCGGTTTGTGATCTGGCATTGTGGGGGTCAGATAAGTAGCCAGCATCAGTATATCCAATCATATCAATGTCCAGATTTCTCTGAAATTGAAAGAATAGGCCAAGATCCTTTGTGCCTTGGAGATATCGAAAAATATTCTTGACTCCCGCCCAATGGCGTTTAGTTGGAGTTGCGCTATGTCTAGCTAGTAAGTTCACTGCAAATGCAATATCAGGCCTGGTGCAATTTGCAAGATACATGAGCGCTCCAATAGCACTGAGATATGGAGTTTCAGGTCCTAATATCTCTTCTCCATCATCCCTTGGTCTAAATTGATCTTTCTCTACGTCTAGAGATCGAACTACCATAGGGGTTTTGGAAGGATAGGATTTGTCCATATTGAATTTCTCCAATATTTTCTGGATATAGGCGGTTTGATGAACCAATATACCTGAGGGAAGGTGCTCGAGTTGTAGTCCCAAGCAAAATTTGGTTTTACCCAAATCCTTCATCTCAAATTCCGTCTTTAGGTGATTGCGTGCTTCATCAATATCTTGTTTATTGCCAATGATGTTAAGATCATCAACATATACTGAAATAATGCAAAATCCAGTTGCGGACTTTTTGATAAAAACACATGGGCAATCATCATTATTGGAGTATCATTTTTCCAAAAGAAACTCACTAAGTCGGTTGTACCACATACGACCCGACTGTTTTAAGCCGTATAAAGACTTATTTAGTTTTACACAATATGTGTTGCGCATTGCGTTTGGATTCGGAATCTGGATTCCATCAAGAACCTTCATGTATATGTCCGAATCAAGTGAGCCGTAAAGGTAAGCGGTCACCACGTCCATCAACTGCATAGATAGACGATTTTGTACTGCCATAGAAATAAGATATCGGAATGTAATACCACTCATTACCGGAGAATATGTTTCATTGAAATCAATGCCAGGCCTCTGCGTGAAACCTTGGGCTACAAGCCTTGCTTTATATCTCACCACCTCGTTGTTTTCGTTCCTCTTACGGACGAAGACCCATTTGAATCCCACGGGGAAATTTTTGGGAGGTGTAGGTATTGCTTCAGTGAATACCTTTCGTTTCTTGAGTGAGGCTAATTCTACTTGGATTGCATTCTTCCATTTAGGCCAGTCGGAGCGTTTCTCACACTCTGCCATGGTCTTTGGATCATGATCATTTAGAAGGTTGTTTGCAACTGTAGTTGAGAAATATATGTCGACAAATGTAGACTTACGGTCGTAAGATTCTCCAGAATCTATATAGTTTGTGGATATTTCATTCACCCTTGTTGACTGTTCGTGATTTCCCAATACGATTGAGTCAGGGTTTTCCGATGTCCCAATCATTGAGTGCACAACTGAGCTGGGTTGTGGAGGTTGTCCTTCCACCGGGTGTTCATTACCCGTTTGATGATTATCAACACTAGGTTGATTTACATTTACTGTTTCAGAGGGTTTCTTCCTATGTTTCCTTTGTTGCTTGCGAGAAGTTGAATCCTGTTCAATGGTCGTGCTTCTCCCCCTCTTCTTTTGAACAACGGGTTGAGTGGTTTTTGTCGGTACCTCCACTCTTTTAGGGGCATTTTTGGCAGGATTGTAGGATTTTGTAACACCTTTATAGTCAGTAAATGAATCAGGCAGGTTATTTGCAATGTGTTGCAAATCGATTATTTTCCGAACTTGAAGTTCAGTTTCTTGAGTACGTGGATCAGAGGAGGAAATGCCTTGGGCATTCCAATTGATTTCCGGGCATTCTTTTTGGTACATGGTGTCTCCCCCTAATGCCGGGAAATGGTCCTCATTAAAGATGCAATCATCGTGATGGGCTGTGAATAGATCCCCTGTGAGGGGTTCAAGGTACTTGATTATCGACGGAGATTTGTACCCCACATAGATCCCCAATTTCCTGTGTGGGCCCATGGATGTACACTGCGGTGATGAGATTGGCACATATGTGGCGCGTCCGAATTTACGCAGATGGGAAATGTTTGGTAGATTTCCACGTACTAATTGCAGAGGGGAAGTGCTGTGATATGCAGTTGGTCGCAATTGAATTAAGTCAGCAGCGTGTAAAACTGCATGACCCCAACATGAAGTTGGTAAGTTGCAATTCATTAATAAGGGTCGTGCAATGAGCTTAATCTCTTACTTAGGGATTCAGCCAATCCATTTTGAATGTGGACATATGGGACAGAGTGTTGAACTTCAATTCCTAGAGCCATGCAATAATCATTGAAGGCATGTGAGGAAAATTCAGCAGCGTTATCCATTCAAATTGACTTAATTCGATTCTCAGGATAATGAGCTTGTAGTTTTATAACTTGTCTCATTATTTTGGCAAATGCATGGTTTCGTGTGGATAATAAACACACGTGGGACCATCTTGTAGATGCGTCAATTAGAACCATGAAATACCTAAAAGGTCCAGACAATGGTTGGATAGGACCACAAATATCGCCTTGAATTCGCTCAAGGAATTGGAGTGGTTCTGCTTGATTTTTAAGATAAGAGGGTCTTAAAATGAGTTTCCCAGTAGCACATGCAGTGCATATAAAATCCGAAGATTGTGGGAATTTTGCTTCATTTAAGTCATGACCATTGGAATTGCAGATAATTTTTCTCATCATCCCTATACCGGGATGACTGATACGTCCAAAACGTATCTATAATTTCTGCTTGCTCCATGCATGTTTTGTGTGATATTGCTATGATCTACATACACTTTCATACACTTTTGATCATATTTGGACTAACCTATTAACTCAGTGCACCCCAGTGCCAGTTCCTGTTTTCTGCTGTTTTTCTATGTCAGTTTTCCCCTATATAAAAAGTGCCAGAAAAATTCCGGGAAAAATACAGGAAAAATCAGCGTACAAGAAGCTTCGAGAAGAGCCCTGGAGGGGCCAGAGGGGAGCCAGGGGGCCCAGGCGGCCACCCGGCGCGGCCCCACCCCTGGCCGCGCCAGGGGGGCGCCTGGGGCCCCTGGTCCACCTCTGGCTGCCCCCCTTCGCCTATTTATTCTCCGATCCGGGAAAACTCGCCTATGTTCCGCCGCCGCCGCGCTTCCGAAGATCGGGAGCACCAGAAGACCTCTTCCCGGCACCCTTCCGGAGGGAGGATTGACCTCCGGGAGTCTCCTCTCCACCATGGATGCTCCCCGGATGTCTCGTGAGTAGGTTTTCTTGGACCATGGGTCCGTGATCAGTAGCTATGTGATGTTCTCCTCCCCTCTTTGATCTTCATTGTTTAGACCTCGTGAGCTGCCCTACATGATCGAGGCACCTTTGTAATATTTCTGCTGTTGCTATGCTGAGTTTGGAGGGATCTGATGGATTATGAGATTATGTTCAGATTGTGATAGAGTAATATATTTGGTTTTTATCTCTTATATTTTTGTTCCTAAGTAATTCTTGCATGTTCTCCGTTGATGTTTATTGCTTTGGCCAAGTAGTAGGTAGTGACTCCAAGAGGGAACGTTGTGCTAGATTGTGGGTTCATGCCCCCCGATGTCACGCTTGAGTGACAGAAACATGAGTCTAGGGGATGTGTTCTTGCCACAAGGGGGAAAACAATGGTGCTTGTAACCGCGGTTACAAGGATTGTTTACTTTACGCAAAGTTCTTTTTAATGCAGTTGTCTGTTGCTTTGGGTTTACACTTTGGGTGGGGCTCGCAACTTAATACCAGCGAGATGTTCTGGATAGATATCTCAAGGTGGATGATTAGTAGTAGATGCAGATGGATTTCGGTCTACTTATTTTGGCGTACTGCCCGTGCTTTTGAGCCTCTTCCTTTCTTTTGTAGCATAGTTAGCATTGCGGTGCATTCATAATCCTGTCAATTGCCCTTCTGTAATTTGTTTACCTCGCATAGCAGTTTTATCGTCTTTTGGGAGAGAGACATCACTAGTGAACATCACGTATCCCGGTCCATATCCTCATGATTATTTCCAAGCTATATTTACTTTACTGCTTTACTTGCTATCATTATCCCTTGCGTTTTATCCTTTGTGAACAACAAGACCGGAGAGGTTGACAACCTCTCTGAACTTCGTTGGGAACAAAGTTATCTGTGTCTGTGTGCAGGTCCACGTCAGTTGCGCCGCTGACACCTACTTATCATCTCTGGTGTCCTACTGGAGACAAACCTTGGTATCTTCACCGAGGGAAAACTACTGTTGCACTACATATCAAACCTTCCACTTGGGGTAACTAACGAAGGGCAAGAAGCCATCAAGCAAGTTTTCTGGCGCCGTTGCCGGGGACTCCGAGTGCTAAGATAGGGGAGTTGCACACTATCCTTTACCTTTGTTTTTTTAGTCTTGTTAGTTTACCTTTCAGTTTTTATCTTTGTGTCTTTTATCAAAATTTACAAAAAAATCTGCCACACTTGCTGCTACTATGGGTTCCACTGAAAACACCAAGTTGTGTGACTTCACTAGTCACAACAACCAAGACTTTATCTGCACTCCCATTGCCACACCTTCCACTTCAGCTACCTCTTATGAAATTAAACCTGCTTTGCTAAACCTTGTTATGAGAGATCAATTCTCTGGTGCTGGAGATGATGCTGCTTTACACTTGAATAATTTTGTTGAATTATGTGATATGCAAAAGTATAAAGAAGTAGAAGGTGATGTTGTTAAGTTCAAGCTCTTTCCTTTCTCTTTAAGGGGAGATGCTAAAATCTGGTTTCAATCTTTGCCTAGAAATAGCATAGATTCTTGGGATAAGTGCAAATATGCTTTTATAGGGAAGTACTACCCTCCTGCTAAGATTATCCAATTGAGGAGTAATATTATGAATTTGAAGCAATTGGATAATGAACACGTTGCCCAAGCTTGGGAACGAATGAAATCTCTTGTTAAGAAATGCCCTACACATGGTTTGACTACCTGGATGGTTATCCAGACTTTTTATGCAGGCTTGAACTTTACCTCGCGGAACCTGTTAGATTCGGCCGCGGGAGGAACCTTTATGTCAACTACACTTGGTGCTGCCACGAAGCTTCTCGATGAAATGATGACCAATTATTCCCAATGGCACACCGAACGCGCTCCAATAGGTAGGAAGGTAAATTCTGTTGAGGAAATTACCTCCCTCAGTGAAAAAGTTGACTTAATTATGTCTCTACTTACCAAGCAACCCTCTATTGATCCTCATGATGTTCCTTTAAATTCTTTGGTTGCCCAAGAACAAGTAGATGTGAACTTTATTGCTAGAAACAACTTCAAAAACAATGCTTATAGGGGAAATTTTTCTAGTAATCCTAGACCATTTCCATCCAGCTATGGGAACAACAATACCTACCCTAGCAACAAGAACCCCTCCTCTGAATTAGAAAGCATGCTTAGAGAATTTATCACTACCCAAAAAGCCTTCAACAAAAATGTAGAGGAGAAATTAGCTAAAATAGATAATCTCTCTTTGAAGGTAGAAAGCTTAGCCCTTGATATTGAGATGCTTAAAATTAGAATCTCTCCCCTTGAGGAGAATAAATCCACTCCTATTAATGTTATCCAGTTAAAAATCAATGAAAATATTAGGATGATGGCTAAACTTAAAGAAAGATGGGCTAGAGAAAAATAGGAAGAGGATAGAATTAAGAGCCTTCCTACACACCACACAGTTGCCACTATCCAAATTGTTGAGGACACCCAAACTATTAGCACCCAATGCACTCCTAGTCCCGTTGGACCTATTAATGGTGATGCTAATACCTCGACCGTAGAAAAAAAACTCCTATGAACATAGAGGGTTTCAAACAAGTGAGCCTAGATGACACTACTACCACCTTTGATAGTAGTGATATTGATTTTGATAGTTGCACTCTCTCAGAAGTTATCAGTTTGCTACACAAAATGTCTGGAGACCCCCACACTAGCACACTTAATCTTGCCTTCACGGAGCATATCACAAATGCTCTCATCAAATCTAGGGAGGACAAGCTTAGAGTAGAAGCCTCCATGCCTAGGAAGCTAGATGATGGTTGGTACCCTATGATAAAAATTAAATTAAATAACTTCTCTTGCTATGTTTTATGTGATGTTGGAGCTAGTACCTCCGTTATGCCCAAAAGAATATTTGATATGTTTGATTTGAAGCCCTTTGAGCCTTGTTCTTTTGGTGTTCGTCTTGTTGATTCTTCCGTAAAGAAACCTTTGGGGAATATCGACGATGTTCTTATCATTGTCAATGACAACTATGTTCCCGTTGATTTTATTGTTATGGATATAGAGTGTGAACCTTTGTGTCCAATTATTTTGGGACCTCCTTTTCTTCGCACCGTTGGTGCAGTTATTGACATGAAAGAGGGGAATATAAAATTCCAATTCCCATTCAAAAAGGGGATGGAACACTTCCCTAGAAAGAAAACCAAGTTACCTTTTGAGTCCGTTACACGTGCTAGTTATTCTCTTTCTCTTGATAAAACTTGATTCTTCTTTTGCATTAAGCCTAGCTAATGGCTTTAAAGAAGCGCTTTCGGGAGGCAGCCCGCAACGAATTTTGTTGTTTTATTTTTGCTTTTGTTGTGTCTTGATGATTGTTACTACTGTAGCAACATCATTGTATCTTTATTTTTCAGCTTTGTGCCAAGTTATAGCCTCTTACGGCAAGGGAAGTAAAAGTTGTGACATGCTGTCCAGAAAACAGATTCTGTTCTCGTGACCAGAACAATTCCATAAAAATCCCAGTTCATCTTTTTGAGCTGAAATTTTTACACAGTATGCTCTATACAATTACGAAACTTCCGTATGTTCAGAGTTTTTTGATTTGAGTTGCAGAAGTGCCCCTAAAAAATTCTTTACTATCTGTTGTTCTGTTTTTCACAGATTCTGCCACGTTTTGTCTCTCCTAACTTTTGCAAACCTTAAGCTTGCTTTTTCTTTTCAAAAACTTTTTGGAACTCTTGAGAAACAGTATCTATTCAAGAATATCTTTTTATCCAGTGGGGAAAAATTATTTATTAAGGGTACTAACCTCTCTAATCAGCTTATGATGAGTTATGTATGAAGGGAGTTTTCAAGTGTGCGATGGAAGATGATGAAAGAAGATCCAGGAGTGTCAAGCGCTCAATATTGGGGATGCCCCCATGCATCCCCAACAAATATTCAAGGAGACTCAAGCGTCTAAGATTGGGGATGCCCCCGTGCATCCCCTTCTCCATCAACAATCATCATTTCGTCCTTCGTCTCACTATATTTTTATCACTTCATGCGTTATGTGCTATGCTTGGAGCGTCTCGCTCTTAGGTTTTGTTTTTAGTTTTATTTAGCTTTGCTTGCTGTTCATAACAAGTTAGATCCCGTCCTACTTTGTGCGGGAGAGAAACACGCTCCACTTTCAAAATTTAGAACACATCATAGGATTTTTCCTGCTTATCTTTTTGCTGTTGTGTGTTCTTTATCTTTTCATAGCTACTGCCATGTTTAGTTTTAGTCTTACTTTGTCTTTAGCAAGAGCCTTGGCTTTTGTTTAGTTTGTTGCTGGAACTCTTTTTAGTTTTCATGTTTATCTTGTTAAAGATAGTTGGTTGTTGCACTGAGTTGTGTCTTGTTTTGAAAGTAGGTAATTGAGGTTGCTATTTAATTTTAGTAGTAACTTGCAATAGTTTTGAGGTATTGTTGTGAGTAATGTTTGAACTTTTGGTGTCAAGAGCTCTTGCCTATTAGTGATAGGTGTCGTATTTTGGGAAATCCGTGTGTATTTTCAAAACCTACAAAACTAGTTGAGAACTCTAGCTACTAGATGGATCACTACTCTTCTGAGGAGACGAATATCAGAGAACACTCACGTACCATGAGTCGAGGATGCGCAAGGATAACCAAACCCCCATACACTCCTCCTCGGGGTACTTGTCTCTTTGTGAACCTCCTTATTAGATTGAGAGTTACCGATAATAAGTGCATGAGTTCTTCGGACTAATGTAAGTATTGAAAGTTGACACTTCCACCTTCCCATATTTTGCTAGCCTCTCCCGTGCCGTGCATTGCCTTCTTCTCACTCCGAGAGTTGGTGTCCACCTTCGCCGGTACATTCAAACCCTTGGCATGATACGCTCTGTCATCATAAGCCTCTTTATATCTTTCCTCAAAACAGCCACCATACCTACCTATCAAGGCATTTCCATAGCCTTTCCGAGTTATATTGCCACGCAACTTCCACCTCTTCATGACTTGATCTTCATGTCATACATGTTCTTGCTACACTGGCAGCGACATACATTGCATACATCATGATAGTTACATCTTCTTTATGTTTTGAGTACCTTGTAAAGTGTGAAAGATCTCCTTTACTTTCTTGTAAAATAGAGTGTTGCCCTTAAGTGAGGAAAAAGATCCCAAAGTGGACACAATAAAAGATCCCAAAGAGGACAAATGAGAGTTAAATAGAAAGAGCCATTGAGGCCACACAAAAAATACAAAAAATAGAAAAAAAGAGAAAAAGAAATAAAAAGAGAGAAAGGGGCAACACTACTATCCTTTTGAGAGATCCACACTAGTACTCCCTCTATATCCTTGTACTCCATAGAGATGATCTTCATGCATATAGCTATGTGGGGACCTTCACACTATAGAACTTGGCTTGCATATTCCAAGGATGAGCCTCCTCAAACGAGCTCTAGGTCTTCATGAGCGAGCAAGTTAGATGCACCCCCACTAGTTCCTTTGGAGAGCTTCTTAGCTCGTATGTGCATCCGTTGCATGGCAATCCCTACTCCTCACATCATATCTATCATTTGGCATCCCTTGCCTATGATTGTCCTCATTGATGTGAGCCTTTCTCATCCTTTTTGTCTTCCTCCTTCACCATATTTCTCTCTTTGCCATCCTAAGTGTCAACTCTCGTGCTTACGCTCATCCATTGCATGAGTGCTCAAAATATCGAAAAGGAGTGGATCAAATTGACTTGTACCTGGCTAGTGGTCTGGGGACGAGTCAAGATAAGATTCCAAAGAAGACCAAGTGTGAAACTTTAGTAGATTAAGTTCTCAACGCAAACACCATTTGGAGACATTCGAGTCACGGACAGCGAGAGCTCTTGCACCTATTGCTCTTTTGTTACTTGTTTCAATTTTAATATAGACTCTTGCATGTTATGACTTGAATTGAATCTCTAACCTTGATTGCTTTACTTTTCAAAGTTCTTTTATGGTTGCTAGCATGTCACCACATAAATTATGTTGTTATCATTTACCTACTCGAGGACGAGCAGGAATTAAGCTTGGGGATGTTGATACGTCCAAAACGTATCTATAATTTCTGCTTGCTCCATGCATGTTTTGTGTGATATTACTATGATCTAGATACACTTTCATACACTTTTGATCATATTTGGACTAACCTATTAACTCAGTGCACCCCAGTGCCAGTTCCTGTTTTCTGTTGTTTTTCTATTTCAGTTTTCCCCCATATAAAAAGTGCCAGAAAAATTCCGGGAAAAATACAGGAAAAATCAGCGTACATGAAGCTTCGAGAAGAGCCCGGGAGGGGCCAGAGGGGAGCCAGGGGGGCCCAGGCGGCCACCCGGCGCGGCCCCACCCCTGGCCGCGCCAGGGGGGCGCCTGGGGCCCGTGGTCCACCTCTGGCTGCCCCCTTCGCCTATTTATTCTCCGTCACGGGAAAACTCCACAAGAGGAACCCTATTCCGCAAACTCGCCTCTGTTCCGCCGCCGCCGCGCTTCCGAAGATCGGGAGCACCATAAGACCTCTTCCCGGCACCCTACCGGAGGGAGGATTGACCTCCGGGAGTCTCCTCTCCACCATGGATGCTCCCCGGATGTCTCGTGAGTAGTTTTTCTTGGACTATGGGTCCGTGATCAGTAGCTATGTGATGTTCTCCTCCCCTCTTTGATCTTCATTTTTTAGACCTCGTGAGTTGCCCTACATGATCGAGGCACCTTTGTAATATTTCTGTTGTTGCTATGCTGAGTTTGGAGGGATCTGATGGATTATGAGATTATGTTCAGATTGTGATAGAGTAATATATTTGGTTTTTATCTCTTATATTTTGTTCCTAAGTAATTCTTGCATGTTCTCCGTTGCTGTTTATTGCTTTGGCCAATTAGTAGGTAGTGACTCCAAGAGGGAACGTTGTGCTAGATTGTGGGTTCATGCCCCCGATGACACGCTTGAGTGACATAAACATGAGTCTAGGGGATGTGTTGTTGCCACAAGGGGGAAAACAATGGTGCTTGTAACCGCGGTTACAAGGATTGTTTACTTTACGCAAAGTTCTTTTTAATGCAGTTGTCTGTTGCTTTGGGTTTACACTTTGGGTGGGGCTCGCAACTTAATACAAGCGAGATGTTCTGGATAGATATCTCAAGGTGGATGATTAGTAGTAGATGCAGATGGATTTCGGTCTACTTATTTTGGCATACTTCCCGTGCTTTTGAACCTCTTCCTTTCTTTTGTAGCATAGTTAGCATTGCGGTGCGTTCATAATCCTGTCAATTGCCCTTCTGTAATTTGTTTACCTCGCATAGCAGTTTTATCGTCTTTTGGGAGAGAGACATCACTAGTGAACATCACGTATCCCGGTCCATATCCTCATTATTATTTCCAAGCTATATTTACTTTACTGCTTTACTTGCTATCATTATCCTTGCGTTTTATCCTTTGTGAACAACAAGACCGGAGAGATTGACAACCTCTCTGAACTTCGTTGGGAACAAAGTTATCTGTGTCTGTGTGCAGGTCCACGTCAGTTGCGCCGCTG
The DNA here is from genome assembly GCA_950022295.1 of Bromus sterilis. Classification (NCBI taxonomy): domain Eukaryota; kingdom Viridiplantae; phylum Streptophyta; class Magnoliopsida; order Poales; family Poaceae; genus Bromus; species Bromus sterilis. The sequence continues at coordinate 398,632,611 of OX465596.1, forward strand.
ACACCTACTTATCATCTCTGGAGTCCTACTGGAGACAAACCTTGGTATCTTCACCGAGGGAAAACTGCTGCTGCACTACATCTCAAACCTTCCACTTGGGGTAACCAACGAAGGGCGAGAAGCCATCAATGACCAAGGCGATCATGCCAAGTTTGGAATGCATTAATATTCTGAAGAGGGAATTTTATCAAATATTTGTTTGTCATATCCGTTGTCTTTGGTAAAGAGGAGATATTCCTCTTTGTTGTCTTCATGGGTTTCAATGTGGAAACCATTTTTGCGAATATCTCTATAACTTATGAGGGTACAAATTGAATCAGGATACAATAAAGCATCCTCAATTACAATTTGTGTACCCATGGGAAGTGTAAGTATGGCTCGTCGAGAGCCAATAATTACTGCATCGCGTCCAGCGATTGTTAAAATATCTCCATTTAACTTTTTGAGAGTCTGAAAATATTTTATTTCCCTAAGTATAGAGTTTGTGGTACCACTGTCCACAAGGCTCATTTCCTCCTCCATTTGGATTGACACTCGTAGAAATCTATATATTGAAATGTAGAATTTACAGTTAATGAAAATACTTTATTGGATACATAGAATACATATAATTTTATTAATATCAAAGTGATGATACAATATATATTGTGATATTACAATATAGTATGATGAAGACAACAACAAATACCAATATGTTTTTATTACAACAATCTAATGGATGTTAAACAAATATATTATCTAGAGGAGTTTGATTGACTAGTCAAAGTCTCCGAACACGTCGTTGGCGTATTCGATCATCATATTCTCCGTGTCCATGGAGTCCTGCGGTAGATGGAATTCCTTGGTGTTGCTTGGTGCTCCTTGAACATCTTGCGAACAACCAGCTTCCATGTTGTTATCAGGTTGAAGATTGAAGTGTGCTTCATATCTTGCTCCTTGGGCAGGTCTGTTACGTCCCATGGATTGCAGGTAGAGGTTAACCAGATGGCTTGGGGTGCGGAATTTTTTGGTGATATGCTTGAAGCATCCACATTTCTGGCAAAGTTTAGTTTTGTCAAACTTGTTCTTTGCAATGTCCTTTCCCTTGTCTGAATTGTGTGGCATGTTCTTCTTGTTGTTGTTGCTTTTGCCCTTAAAGTTCTTGTTTTGGCCTTTAGAAAAGCCATTGAACTTAGTGTTTTTCTGAAAATTTGCATGTACCTCAGGTAGAGGGGCATACCCAACTGGGCGTTGATGATTATTCTTTAAAATAAGTTCATCATGTTTCTCGGCCTGAAGGAGCATATGTATAAGTTCAGAATAAACGGTGTATTTGCTTGCACAATACTGTTGCTGTAGGATCCTATCAGCTGGGAGCATGGTTGACAGTCTTTTCTATCTTGTCTCCTTCTGAAGGTTTCTTTTCGCAAAAGCGCAACTTTGAACAAATCTTGTGAACCGCGTGATTATAGGCTCCAACGGATTTGAAATCCTGGAGTCTTAAATGGGTCCACTCATGACTAGCTTCAGGTAGTATAACTGCCTTTTGCTGTTCATATCGAGTTTTGAGAGATAGCCACATATTGCTTGGAGATTCCTCCATCAAGTACTCAAACTTTAAATCTTGATGAATATGGTTCCTTATAATGTATAAGGCACCATACTTTTGTTTCTCATTGAGTTGTGCAACTCCCTGTGGAAGATCCTCAGGTGATATGAGTGCAACTGCAACACCACGGGATGAAAGACTAACTTTAACATCCATAGCCCATGTAGGATAGTTGTGTCCGTCAAGCGCTAGTTCTTCGAATTCTGTGACGGTCATTTTGTCCTACATGAATGTGAACCAGGGATTTGATTAATTTACTTGTATGTAAATTAAAATCATCATGGTCATGTTGTAATAAAATTTTGCAAAGTTGTGAGTCCAAGTAAAGGCTTGAATGATGATTTCAAATTATCTTTGATAACACTTTGGAGATAATTGCATCAATTATGATGTAGATCTCGCAGCACTAAGAAGCATAATCTGACTGTGGTCAGTAGATGCCTTGGTCTTAGTACCTTATGTTATTATATGGTTGAAAATATATGGAAGAACACTGTGAAGGTAGTCATAATGTCAATTTTGACAACATGTAGACCTTATAGTAGTTGTAGATAATCTGCGTATTGCGCAGTAGATGCCACATTACCTTGTGATCCCATATATAAATTTGAGATGATCAATGCCCTTTTGCATATCAATTTAATTCGAATTAAGTCATTATTGTGCTCTCTTAGGCATTTTAGGACTTAATTGATGATGAATTGATAAGGATCTCCATTGCAAAATAATATGTTGTACCATGTGTATATGTTGTAGGGATTGCAAAATGCAAACACATTGAACATATAATTTATATATATATATATATATATCATATTGTCTAAAAGATCAATATACAATACAATCGGGTACAACTTTAAATATATAAATATAGAATCTACACATGACAAGTACTTATAGCACTAGTAGTTGGATCTATATTATAAAACTACAAATATATACATGGCTAAAACTTGACAAATACTACTAAATAGTATAGATAGTTGGGCTAATGCATTAATTTATTTTTCTGCAATTTAGCCTATCCCCGTAGTTTTTTTTCCAGTGTGATGAGCCCACTTGGCCTTTCGGCCCAGGACCGGGCCGACCACCGCTTACGAGCGGATAAGAGAGAGCAAGGGGAACAGGGGAGGGGTCACAGTTGACTGTGTCCCCTTCCTCTCCGCCTCTCCTCTCCTCGATCCCGTCGGCTGCGGCCACCTGAGCCCGGCGCCGGCCTGCTCTAGGAGGAGCCGCCCTCCTCCGCGACGTAGCCGGGGAGGTTGAGGCCGGCCGGAGCCCAAGAGCCAGCGCGGAGTCCGGGGTGCTAGCGCTCCAGTGCTGCCGCGAACCGGCGGAGGAGGCGGCGGGCTTCCGGCGGAGGAGGCGGCGGGGTTGCTGCGGGTGGAGGCGGCGGTGAGGCGGGGGCCGGGAGGCACGGTGGAGTCGGGGCCGGGAGGCGCGGAAGCGCAGAGGACGACGCCTCGTCCTCGATCTGCATGTCGGCAACATCCACGGGCTCCATGGGCTCCTTCTTCACACCGGCGACGAGCCACTGCATCTCTTCTTCGGTCGGCGTCGCCTTCCACTCCATCGCGGCCACAGGTTCGAAGCCTGGAGGGGCGAAGAGCTCGTCTTCGACGGCGGGCGTCGACGTTGGAAGTTCCTGGAAGGCGTCGGGCTCCTCGGGCTCCACCTCCTCGGGTTCCTCCTCCTCTGGTGCCTCTGGTGGAGAGGCCGGGGGCCGCTGGACAGGCTCGTACTCCTCCATGGGGTAGTAGGCCGCGCCGTCACGGGTAGGACACGGTCCAAATCCGTGCACGGGGCAGAAGGCCACGTCCATGCCATTGTCGAAGAGTATCCCGGGCAGTGGTGGTGGCGGCGGGAACAGGAGGGCGTCGAAGCCATCCTCCTTGGCCAGAAGAGGTCCCGGTGGGCCTTGAAGAGGCCAGTCCATGTGGGGGGCACCGGCGGCCGGTGGTGGTGGTGCCTCCTCATGGTGAACGGCCACAGGAGGGTTGCCAGGCCCTTCCTGATCCGCTGCTGCGGCAGGTCCGCGGCGGCCACGGCGACCACGGCGTCTTGCAGAGCGACAGATTTTCCATCCAAGGAAGCGAACAAGGGCGGAGGCAATGTACTGGAGGTTTCTCCCTGCCATTTTCTTACCTTCTCGCTTGTTCTTCTTCGATTCTCTCTCGGCAGAGCAAAAGTGTCTGATAACGTGTTAAGAACAAAGTGATTTCTTGTATTGATCTTGCGAAGAAGTTTACATTATATACATGGATGAACCGACTTGCGAGGGGATGGTGCGTCCGTTGCCGCAGACGGCGCATCTGTTCGCTAGGAGCAGCATCGATACGAGGAGAAACCGCTCGGCGGTTTGTACAAGTAGAGATTTTCCTAATTACATGATTTAATTAATCACAACACTTCCGACGACCATCCGGCGGACACTTGCGGGCATGCCGACCCCGCGCTGGCTCGGTCATGCATCACGTCAACGCCGGAGAGCGCGTCAACCCGTACCACGAACGAGAGTGCAAACGCAGCTGCTTCTTAGAGCGAACTCTAGCACATACTCCCTCCATTCTAAAATGTAGTGATGTAATGCGTCTGCGTTTTTCAAGGTTCAACTTTGACCATAAATTTAACCAACGAGATTATTTGTGGTGGGAATAAAAATTATATATTTGAAAACTTCATTCGGATACAAATTCATTGATACAATTTTTGCTTCCGCCACAATCGGTCTTATTGGTTAAATATATGGTCAAAGTTGAAGCGTGGAAACCGAGGATGCACTACATTTTGAAATGAAGAGAGTACGTCATTTAATCATTGATCCGTATAATCAGTGCAGTTCATTCCATCGTCGACGAGTTTTTTATAGACGTACAAAGTTTTGGTTTATAATAGAATCGTCATAATCGCTGCGGTACATAAATATTTTGCGAACGGTCCACAAACCAACGCTTCAGAGTTTATATCTACAATTCGCCCTATGCTTTAGGGTTTCTGTCTCTTATTTATTCCCCCCCTTCGTCATCACAATTTATTTTCTCCGATGCGTACACTCCATTTCTTCGACGAGAAATCACATGGCTCTTGGTGCTACTGGAGGCCTCATGGGGTAAACGGCGACGACCGTGATGGCCGCTCCAATAGCTCCACTCAGGGCTCGGGTCTCTTCGATCAAGCTCTCGCTGGTGTTGTCGGCGACCGCTCTTGGAATCGGTTCATGCACCTCATGCACTACCTCCCCCTATACAGTCGCACGCAGCGACACCGACATGGCACTCCGCGAGGCCATCAACGCCGTGATATGTGATGATGTTGGCGCACTGGACCACCACGCCGTCGCCCAGCGGAAGTACGAGCTCGTCGAGTAGTGGTACAGGGAGGCCTCCAATCGCTTCAACGTCGACGAGTGAGGAGCCACTGTTAAGAGCTCCGAGTATATACTACCCCGGCGATCTAGGGCGACCCGGATCTCGAATTTGCGGGTTGAAGTTGTAGAGGATCTGCTAGAGTTGCTCTTATCATAGTCATCATCGACGGCCACCTCAACCGCTCAACTGAAGGCATTGCATCCTTTTTTAAGGAGTAACCCACCTCTGCATCAAAAAATGTATATATGGATCAACCTAAAACCACCTTTCACGAGATCTTAATCACTACACCTTCAAAACTTATGGGAGTCTTGTGGTGTATCCACGTACATCATATAATCCAGTGGTGTCACCAGGCTGACCTACATTGAGTTGAGAGCACCAGCCGACCTAGAAAATCCTTAGCGCACACCGCATGTGCACGCTTTAGAATTCATCACCGTCATCTTTCATCGTCCCTTCTTCAGATCAAAACATTGCATAAGCCTTGCTAGGCCCAACTATTGTCGATGTCACCTCGACGCCAGACAACGTCACCATCCTGCACATGACAACACTCGTCAAACGGTGGGACCCCGCATCTCCATGCCACCAGGACTCGTCATTGTCGACTCGCTAGGTGGCATGCCGCTCCACCGTCATGATAGCCACCTGCTGCCACTGGTCCCATCCTCGCAGCCAACAAACACTTACCAATCTCATCACTCCTCACCCGAAGAGCCAGATCCCACAGACATCGCTTCCAAGGATGTCACGACGCGCAAGGCGTCATCGCTGACCGACCCAATACATGTTTTGGGTTTTCACCCGGGATCTGGGACAGAGGTGGAGATAAGAACCCTCGACAACGTCTTTAGGAAGATACACGACACACATGTGCGTCGTCGCTGTCGTGGTCGAAAGAACGGCCAAGGGTTTCCCCCCGAACTCTTAATCTCATCCACCTTCGGATCTGAGGCGGAGGGGTCCGCGCCGCGACCACCCGCCGGCTCGTTGTTGTCCGAGCAGTCGAGGAACCTGGTCACCACATACTGCACACACCGCTAATCAATGGCAACACCGCCATGCCGTCCGGGGCCGCTGCCCCGGCTCCGGGGTCCTCCGCGAGGACTGGTATGACGTGATCCGCCACATCGCAGCCCACGCCATCGCCCAAACCTACCGCCTATGGGAGATGACACGCCACCGGGCGGCCCGCGTCGCTGGGAGTCGTCGCGCCAAAAGGGGACCACATGCACGAGCTTCCACCGTTGCCATTGAACGCACGGTCTTTGCTCAACACCGACCACCGGCAACGACGGAGGGGAAGGAAGGTCGGGAGGGAGTCTCGACAGCTAGGGTTTGGAACCTCGGCCACCCACACGGGGGGCGACGGAGGGGAAAGGAGTGGAGGGGAGGGGTGAAGACAAAAGGCGACAACGCTGGATGGCGGCGGCAACATTGGGTGTGGCGGTGGTACTGGAGCCGCTATGTCGCGATAGTCGCTAGGCATTGCATCTTTTTTTAACGATACAAAGCCTTATTTTTCTCGCGGCGACTTCTGTTTGTTTGGACTACAATCATGACACAATCTAACTAAATCTATTCCGCGACAGCATTTCTACTATAATATCTATGACATGTTACCATACAACAGAAATAAAATAAAAAGGATATTAGAGCATCTTCAACGATGATATTTAAAACAAATAAATTACTTATTCACATATCGTGATTCCTTTTTTTTCCAGCTTGCCTTTTAGTTTTTAGCTTTTTCCCTTTTTAACTCCTTGTATTTCACTCTTCTTCAATGAAAATTAGCACCTAGCTACTTTTTCGTCAAAAAGATGGTGATACAGAAGTCGATCATTCAACAATTTTTATAAATGTTTGTTCACAATATAAATAAATTCAAACATAATTCCTGTAAATATGACATAATTCATTTAAATTTGAATAGTTTGCATAACTCAAATACATTTTATATAAATCAAATGGTTTTCATTTAAATCAAATCAAATACATGAGTTTTGACATATTGCATTAATAAAAATTTAAGACTACACCAGTATTCGTGCATCAAATCTTTTATTTTTTTCTAGTAGGTCGTGACCTCTCGAAATTGAAGCTGCTTCACTCCTAGCTCTGGAACCGTCGGCAGTGAAGCTACGGAAGGCCTGCTCACATAGGACACAAGTCGTACTATTGTCCACCAAAAGTCGTATTGTTAGGGCAACTCCAATGCGCCGACGCATTTGTCTGTTTTCTGTTCGTTTTAGTCCGTTTGGGTCGGCGCGGACAGAAAACTCGGCCTAACGCACCGGCGCAAACGGACGTCCGTTCGTTTTCGCGTCTGTTCTGACCCATTTCCGGCCTAAAAATGAGGCTGGTTTGCGTCGATGCAGACACGCGTGGACGGGCGCGAGCGCCCGCCCTGGTCCTCCCCTGGCCTACTCGTCAGTCACACAGAACGTCACATTTCCCTCCATTCTCTCCAAAGCTTCCCGGGTCTTTTCATGGAGAGCGAGCCAAATCTCAGCGGCGCCGCCGCCGGCTCCGCTACGCCCGAGCCAAGCATCACCGCAGCAACCGCGCCAGTCGGCCCGAAGCGCCCGAAGAAACCGAAGAAGGAGTTGACGGAGGCGGAGGCGGCGCGGGACCGGGCCTTGCAATCGGTCAAAAGAGTCGACCGCCGCAAAGCCGCGGCCGCCGCGAAAGGCGAGGCTGCCGCAAAAGCCATGGCCGCGCAAGCCAAGGAGGAAGCCATGGCACGCGAGAACGAGTCCATCACGCAAAAAGCGATGGCGCGAGCTCTATACATGGCGGGATACGTGCGTGACCCCGCAATTGTGGTCGCGGCCGCTGCTGCCATGGCCGCGGGCTCGTCTGCTGCTGTCAAGAGCGGCACTGGATCATCCCAGCGCCCGCGCACATCCGCGACCACGCCGGTGGCGTCCAGCATGTCGACCACGCTGCATGACACGTCGCCGAAGGTGATGATGCAGCCGCCGGCGTCGATGGCCCCTCCAATGTGCGCCATCGATGTAGACCTCAATGCTGAGCCCGTTGGGGACGAGGGCAGTGGCTCCATGGCGGGGAGAAAGCGCCCGAGGGAGTTCTCTATGGACAGTTTGCCACCTCCCCGCAAACTGTTCGACGAAATGCCAGTCCCCGAAGAGCTCGTGGAAGCGCCCGGGGGAGAGGCAATCACCGCGTACGCCTCTTTGCTCATGGACCATATCATCTTTGAGGGGCGCGGCGTCGATCTGGACGAGACGCAAAGCCAGGACGCCCGCGCCTTCCAGCAAGATGACATGGCGGGCGCGGACGCCGGCGCGGACGCGGACTGCTTTGTGGACGATGACGGTGTCATGCATGGCCCCGGCGCCGAAGAAGAATGGCGCAGCGATGATGGTCTTGACATTGGTGAGACGCCATTGTCATTCATGGACGAGCTCACCCAACAAGCAAGAGCGCAAAAAAAGAGGGGCCAAAGCATCCGCATCAAGGCGTCCACGATCAAAGAAGATGAGCTCATTTGTCATGCTTGGAGGGATGTTGGCCAAAACCCCAAGACCGGCGCGGAGCAAAAAGGTACAGTCTTTTGGCACCACATCTATGCATACTTCCATGAGCGCAAGATGTTTCCTCCGTATGAAATGGAAAGCAGCCGGACGGAGGAATCGCTCAACAAAAGATGGAGGTTGATTCAACTAGAGTGCAACAAGTTTTGCACCACCCTCGAGACCATCGAAAACCGCCCCGTGAGTGGCCTCTGCGTCGGCGACATGGTATGAACATCTACTCCCTTTATTACATGTACAGTGCGCGCGCCCAGCGCATTAAATTGCTGCACTGCAGTGCTCTGGGCGCGCCCAGCGCATTAAATTACTGCAGCCCAGCGCGCGGCCAGCGCGCGCGCTGGGCGCGTTGTCTTAGCGCGTCGCATTAATTGTCTATGCTCATTGTGTGTAGTCTTTCCAAGCTTTGGAATTGTTCAAAGTTCAACATGGAAACAAGTCATTCACGCCCACCCATTGTTGGAACATCATTAGCAAGTTGCCAAAGTTTAGGGAGCAATATGTTGCCCAAAAGAAGAATGGAGGCCCGTCCGTCGTGGTTGATCATGGTGACCTCGAGAAGAGGTCAAGAGGGCAAAAAAACTCTAAAATCAAAGACAAGCGTGAGGCGGCAATACTTGCTTTGCAAGAAACCTTGAAAGGTTTAGCCACAAGCAAGGTGGCGAGAGAAGAGAAGAAGCGCCTAGAGAAAGAAGAGCAAATGAAGGCATATTTCGAGATTCAAAAGAAGAAGCTTGAGATTGAAGAGAAGCAAGTGAAGCTTGCCATGATGACGAAGCAAATGGAGATTATGAAGGTGGACTTGACCACCGTATCTCCAAGGAAGCGGACATGGTTCGAGAAGATGCAAAATGAAATGTTTGCTTCAGATGATTGATTGGGGACGCCAAAGGGATTGGCGTGGGTTTTTTTTGTTCTAGCGCTGGCATGTGCATCCAGCTTTGAATTCATGACGCGAACTGTGTATTTTTGTTTCCAGCGCGCGCCCTGGCATTGCGCCCCGGCATGGCGCGTTGGCATTGCCGCTGGCATGAGTAGAAATGCCGCTTTTGTTGGCGCTAACAAAATGCATCTCTGCGTTGGCCGACGCGTCAAAAAAGTCGCGGACAAGCGCGGACAAGTGTCCAAGGGCCGACGCAAAAGGACTAAATCCGGACAAGTCGCGCGTCCGTTTACGCCGGCGCGTTGGAGTTGCCCTTATCAACCGGAAACCATGTTGAAGGCCTACTGCTGCTACCGGAAGAAAGAAGCATGGAGAAAGTGCATGCGTAGGTCTTCCACAAATGTGTTTCATTTTTTTACTAAAGTTGAAGCATATATTGTTTGCACGTCGCCGGTTGAGGCGAGGTCCATGATAGTAGTGGATGTGGCGGCCTCACGGCGCGGAGTGGACTACATTATCGTCTGCAATCCCCCGCACTGCCTCCACCTCTGTTGCGATCGTGTCGTAGGTTATGTAAGCGTGGTATGTGGCTTCGTAGAGTGCTCAGTCCTACTCGAGGAAGTTTGGTTCCTCTGCCGCCATGGTCGCGACAGTTGCTCGCTCGCGAACTCGTTGTAGATACATAATTAGTATTTCTCAAATATATTATTAACATTTCAATATATATTTGAGATATATCTAAAACATGTTTGATATATTTTACCACTTTCAAAATACATGATTAATATTATTTCAAATAAATATATTTGAATACATTTTAAATATTTTCAAAGACACATTCAAACATATTGTAAAAATAAAAACATTTTGAAACTCTACAAAAAATATTTAAAAAAATGAAAGATCATTTTCTTGAAATGTGTTGAAATTTTTAAATGTCTATGAATATTTATTTTCAATGCTATCAACATTTTTAACACTATGTCAATAATGTTTGGAATGCTCGATGGAATTTAAAAATTTCAATATAATAATTTGACAATTTCATAAGTGTACAAATGAAAGTAATTAAAGGATAAAACAGCGCTCCTCCAAACTGAATTGGCCCATTACGAATGAGCTTGACACGACGGATGCTTTCGTCGCAATATTTATTTTACGCTTGTGGGCGCCAAGGATGCCGAGTCTTCACACTCTGAAGTGCAAGGCACCTCACGCGTCGGTTGGGCTGGCCCACTTCATTTTTTACTATTTTTTTTCTGCTGTTTCGTTTTTCTTCTCTTTCCGTTTTTCTTCTGTTTTGTATTTCCTTTTTTGACCTTTTTTAGTACACGATGATTTATTTTAAAATGCATATTGAATTTTCTTATAATACATTTAACAATATTTTAATATTTAATGAACTTTGTTTACTATACAATTATCAATTTTTTGATATACATTGTATAATTTTTTAATATACTGACTTTGTTATGTCATACAATAGATATATTTTTAGTACGCACCAAATAATTTTTAAATATAGTATGGTTTTTAATACATTGAACTATTTTACTTATGATACACTAAAAAATTATTATTCCACAATAAAAACATGAAAAATCGCAAAAAATGGAAAAAAAAAACAGTAAAGTACGAGCTGGTTGTATATGGACCGGACCGATCGAGCGTGCAAAGGCTTGCAGTATTGACGGTCACGAACGTCCTATAGGAGATGCCTACTATTTGAAGGAGGGACTCTCGCCCCTCAATAAAAAAAGTTAAAGGGTACTCTCTAACGGAGCACCCGTCTAGGTTACATTTTGTGTGCCTAGAAACCACTACGTATCATATTTTAAAGCGCGCGCGAACTATGGTTGCACCCGAACTGTTGCTACACACGAGTTGTGGCTATGGGTGTGACTGCGCCCGTGGCTCAAAAAAAAGTTCATCGAAATCTATCGACATGGGGTTTCGACGAAAGGAATACACCGGTTAAAAACGGTTCATGATATGAACAAACGATTCAAGAGGTAAAATATAAGAAAATGAATCTACGAAAAAAAGTACAAACTTTAATGTTTAATCTTTACAATCTCACGCGCGGGGATGAAAAATCAGATCAAAATTCTTCGGATAACAAAAATGGCTCACAGATGTTGCACCACTTGTTAATCAGGGCCGGGCCGACAAAATCGGGGGCCCCTGTGCCAAACACGAAAACGGGGCCCTATCTCACTAGAAAAAAATAAACTAGCGGATAACTATAATGCATATAAATATACAATGTAATGTCTTATAGAACAATCTTATATATAAAAATCATTACCCTTTCTCAACTGAGGATTTTCTTGGACCTTTTTGTGCTAAGATATCAATGTAATGCCAAGCGCCAGTTGTCCTCCGTCACGGCACCGGCGGGCGGCGGCGGGCAATGGACCAGGAACAAGCAGGCGACTAGGCGTTTAGGCGATGGTGTCAGAGCTATTCCAATTCCGATCGATCGATTGAGTCTGGCAGAGGCCGACGGTTCATTTTCTCCTAGTCTAGTACGTGCGGCCTCACCCAATGGATGGATCGAACCAGCCTGGAGGCGTGGATCGAAAGCGCAGGAAGGCAGCCACTCAGCCACAGCCCATATACAAAATCGTCAGGCCCAACAGAAATAAACTAGTACATAATATTTTTGGGGCCCCTGAATTTTATGGGCCCTGTGCGGGCTGCACACTCTGCACGTGCATGGGCCCGGGCCTGTTGTTAATATAGGGTTTAAAGTGAACTCAACAAAAGGCACCCTTTAAGTAGTGATTTCGCCTATAAAAGCTATCTGGGCCAGTTTTTTGGCAGCTTAAAAAATAAGCCGCCCTCTCCCCAGCTTCTACGATTAAAGACATATATCATTTGTTGGGGGTTCTAAACTAGCTCTCCCATAATTAGTTTAAAAGCCTCCATAAATTTGGAGAAAGACTTATTTTTCAAGCTGGAAAGGAGCAACTTATTTTTTAAGCCGCCCAAAAGAACTGACCAATAAAGATGTTTTTTTCGTCTTTTTGTTTTCTTGGCTTTTACATTTTTGTCTATTTTACTTTCTAGTTTTTTGGTTTGGTTTTATTAGTTTTTCATTCTTGACATGAAAATATATTCCGTCTGGAAAAATATATTCATCATAACAAATGGAAATTCAACACATATTAAAATAAGTTCTTTTTATATTAAAACTTCATCCAATGCATAATAAAAATATATTCATTGTATAAAATATAATAAATATAATTGTGCATTATTTTTTACATACATAACAAAAGTTCAATTTTATTTTTCTCTTCAAAATAAACATTTAATTAAATTTTCATCATACAAAATAAATAAATTTTTTCGTATATCATAAAAAATCATTGTTCATTAAAAAGTGTTTAATATATACAAAAACTAAAAATATAATATTCGTTAAAATCAACATTAAAAAATCATTATATAAAATAATTTAATTCAGTGTGTATTAAAAAAGTCATCGTACGCTTCAGGTGAAAAATTGGAAAGAGAAAAATGAAGAAGAAAACGAATCATGGGCAGGCCCACATGCGTTCAATAGGATTTGCGACAATAACATATACAGCCCCCCCCCCCCCACCCATTGTGGTGGGGGGATATCCAAGTAAAAGTGCCGAGGCTACAGTTCCTGTGCCGGCCCGTTAAAATTTCTGAATCCTATCTTATTTTGAATATACAAAATCTTGTTTATCAGTTAAAAAAATTATTTCCAAAATGTAAAACCTGTATGTTCATGAAATTTTGAAGAGAGCTCACAAAAACATAATACATACATAATTTTTGAAACATTCATGAAATTTGCATAAATGTCCCAATTTTTAAAAGCATGAATTTAAAACTAGTCACGTGTTTTAATTTGAAAATTTTAAAATGTTCATGCATTTAAGATATCATGAATTCTTGCAAAAAATAGTGGATTTTATAAAACAAAAATAATGAACTAAAACATAATTCAAAAGATACTTGACCTTGTATATACACAAGACCAGAAAACTCCGCCAAGCTATCCTACTGAAACATTCAGTAGAACAGTCTCGGAACAAGGAGAAAGAGGAACTGGGTTGGTCCGTAGCTACAGAGGGGTGCACGCGACGTCTATTATTCCCCGCCATGTGTGCGCAACAAGGTTTGCTGTTGTGGATAAGAGAACAAATGTACCTCCCCCCCCCCCCCCCCAAAAAAAACAGAAGATCGAAGGAAGCTGGGATGCAAAATATGAAGCTATGCTGTCCTGGTGGAATTTGATTTTTGTTTTCTTGGCATTTACAGTTTGACAAATCTAATCTAATTGTTCAATCAATGAATTGAACCACTTACAGCTGAAAACCATGGCACTGTTTCAAGGTCTCAAGCTACTACTCAGAATAGGTTGCGACTGTATAAGTGTGGAAAGTGATTGCATCCAACTTGTGGAACTGATGAATGGGCATACGGAGATTAGGGGACCAAACTCAGCTGTCCTATTGAACTGTATCCATCTTGCGGGAGGATTATCTAAGGTAGAATTCAAGCATTGTCCGAGGGAAGCAAACAAAGTGGCTCACACTCTAGCTAGAGTTACATACGATAATAAATGTAGTTATGAGTGGGGAGACAATATGCATGCCTGTATTTTTGCTCTCTCATGTACTTCATGATGTAACCCTGCTACAATTGAATTAAAGAGCCTTAGTTTTTACCGTCAATTTTTTTAGAATTGAATCACTTTCCAAAAATATTACTTTCTCTGTAAACTTTTATAAAACGTTTTAGGTTACTAAAGTAGTATACTAAAACATCTTATAAAAATTTACGGAGGGAGTACTTAAAAAGCCGCAGCAAAAATTCACGTCCTACGAAATTATTTTGATGCAACTTCATCAAATGGTGTAAAGAGTTTTTTTTTCTTCTTCAGAATTATATTTCTCCCCTCCTCCAAAATTCCTCTGATCCACACCAAGGCCATGGAAAATTGTACTGTTGAGACTTAAGAGCAACGTGAACTCATGAGTCATCACACAACCAGATTCGGTTTAGCCAAACCACTTGAACATTTATCAAATCGGTTGCTGAGTATTGATGCAGTAGTTGAGGAGTAGACTTGCAGTAGCATTGTCTAGGGCGCGGGCTTGGCTTGTTTAATTGAGGCGGTGGAGTTAATTGACTCCAAGCAATTCTTCATGAGCCAACTGATGGCTACATTAAAAGTTAAGAGCGCCCTGCCTTTACGTCGCACTATACAACCACAGGTAGCCGGCCAGTACTCCACTTGCTCTTAACAACTCTGCAGTGGGCTACAAAAAGGTCTACCTAACCAGTAACCACTGATCATGGACGACCGGCCAGTAGTTCCATCACGTTTGCCATATTATATTTAGAATTTTAGATTGCCTACAAATCTTTTATATGATCCCTGCGAGCAGTACTATGCTACGGATACCGCTGATTTCAAGGAAAAGTTGATTGGATTCCTGCAAAACAGACAAGGTTGATTGATCATGAAGTATGACCGGACGAACTGCCCAGCTCTGTAAGACAACAACTCTCCGGATTACAAAATTACTCCACACATTATAGACCTTTGCATGGGGTAAAATTTTTTTTGTTTGAACAGGAAGGGTCGCGAAGACCCAATTGTGCATTAATCTACACGTATGATACATTTTACAAAGAAACTCCTCTAAACTTTGAAAATAACAACTTGGGGCTTGATAATTACAAAGAGAATCCTAGATCTAAAACTTAAAAAGCAATTGCCTGGATTGATAGATGTGACAGGAGGGCGGATGGTAGAAAAGCAACGCGGACCTTTTGCATGTTGGGCTTGTGGGAGCTCTGGAAGCATCGCAATCGGATTGTGTTTGACGGAGAAATGCCGTCTGCGACTGGGTTCCGGCTCAGGATCCGTGAGGAAAGGGAGGCTTGGCAGCGTGCGGGTCTCCTGAAGGTGGAGGAGCGGGTCGGTAGGAGGTAGTCGTTTGGGTGTGTTCAGGGATGTGGACGGAAGTGCTTGACCTCCGTAGTAAGTAGGAGTTAAGCGTTGTAGTAGTGTGGACTCGGGATTCTTTCCCTTCCTTCCTTTAATACATGATACGCATGCTGGTGCGTATTCCAGAAAAAAAAAAAGCAATTGGGTCCTCCTTCACCGCGAGATCGTCGGAGCATCCCGTCGAGACCAATGTTGTCACCGCCGAGGAACGAGCCACTTGGGGCAATAGCACCGAAGGACGCCACACTGCAGGAGCTTGAGGGCCTCCATTTTGGCTCTTCGGTCTGGAGGTAAGAAAGACGCTGGCACACAGTCGCTTGCGCCCATAAACTATGTCGCCTTTCGACAAGATTGGTCGGCGACGAGTCGAAGATCACCGTCAAGAGTAAGCCCACATGATGAGCAGCAATCGGACTTGTACGGACAAATCCACTCCGAGCCGCGTGAACCACCCTCCCTGTCCATCGCCTCGATGGAGCAGAAGAACAACAACGAAGAAGGCTTGGAGAAGAACCTCCCCATAAGATAAATCAAGCTTATTGGGGAAGCTTGGAGCCGCCTGAATCTTTCCTGCCATCCACCCCGAACACCCGCGCGAGATCAACAGCTACTCCGTCCTGCCTCTGCTTGCGAGCAACCGGATAAAGCTCATCAGAGAGAAAAAAAAATCCTAACTACAAGCGAACATGCCCGCCTCCCTACTACATGTGAAAAGAAAGGCGGCTCCGGTGAATGTAGTGGCAGAGGTAGAGGGTGGACAAGGTGGGCCATGTCCCGCTCTGAGATTAGGAAATGAAGTTTATACCATAGCAAAAAAAAAAAAAAAAAAGAACAAATAAATTTACATGGGTGGTAGCACTGCTGGCCCACCCTGACTAAGTTGGCTAGGTCCGCCATTGGGTGGAGGGGAGCAGGAGGGAGGGAGTCAGAGACGAGGAAGACCGCCGAAGCAAAAAAAAAAGGCAGGGGGGGTGTTTACTCGCCATGGGGCAGCTTGTTGATTGGTATGGTTACAATTCGACAGATTTTTTGATGTTAAAACGGGCATGCAAAAGCTAGACAGTCAGTGCATGCTTATTTTACTCGTCAATCTAGCCGTGCTTAGCTGCAATCCACGTACGGGTTACTAAAGTGCACACGATTCCCAGTTGATCAATCTCCTGGGCCCTGATGCTGTTCATTAAAAATTGGTGATTCAGCCTGCACAACTAGATGCGATTTTGTATCATGGCAGAGAGAGAGAGAGAAAGAGAGGGAGATTGATCGGGATTAGGTCAAAAGAAAATGGGGAAAAAGTGGACAGAGACGCGAAAAAGGAAGTCAGAATTCTAAACATCTTATACACCCCCCTCCATTCTATGTGTACAACTGAAGTTCTCTTGGGCTTAGGTGTTTTTATTTAGCTTAAAAACAGAAAGAGACATATCGTGGTGCAGGTGTACGGTGAACAACTGAACACTTGTCTAAAGCGATACTAACTGTACATGCTACAGTGAGCGTGTTGCGAAAACACATTTCATTTCATCCACCTGTCGGTGCCGTTGGGTAACGCACGGAAACTAAACCATGCCGCGAGTTTGTGTGTGTTTGGATGGATGAGTCGCTCCGCTCCGCTGCGTTCCGCGCGGCTCATCCGATTTCAGGGACTCACCCGTCCTTGTTTTGCATACAAATTCGTTTCGCCTCGCTGCGCTCACTTGTCCGGCTGCCGAACCAAAAGCTTGCCTCGTTCGCTCGCTCGATGCAACACGGGCTGACACTCCCAACCAAACAGATTCAGTGATACAACTGAACACTTGTCATTTTACAGAATTTTTAACCAGACTCACCTAATTTGTCCTCGGTGAAGATCCGCTGTTCCGCAAAACAAAAATGCCGAAAGTATTGTCGGAATAGAACTGATAAAGCATAACCGAACGATATATTTACAAATTAAAAACATTGATAGTTCGTGCTACATTCTTCACCGGAACATTGCTTGTAGTGGACGCACCGTCTCATTTCTTATAGTGGAGGTAGTAGTCATAAGCGAAGTTCATTATGATCTCCGCGACGAGGTGCACGTCCTTGGCCTCCTCGAGGAGCTCGGCGACGCCTTCTTCGCCGACCGCCATCGCCTCACATGCGACGATGAGCTCGCATTTCGCCTTGTAGAGGCGGTGCGTGGACGGCCACAGGAGGTTGCCGAGCTCGTGGAAACGAGCCTAGGCACTCTTCTTGCTGTTGCGGCCCTACTCTGATCACCACTGCTCAACTGGGGCCGTGGGGCCACGGGAGTTGCCCGCCTCCGCGTCGTGGCGGGTGCGCTTGGGATGCGGCTACCGTGCCTGCCTCCACCCCCCCGGCACTATAGATATAGCAGCGGAGGCGGCCTTTTGCGGACGTTTGCGTACTTTTTACGGGTCGGAGGGGTAAGGAGTTTCTGCTCTGACCTGAAAAAACGGGCGTACGCTAAAAAGGCTGTATATATACGGGTCGACGACGGAATAGCGGATCTTTGCTCTTAGATTATGTATAACTGGAAGCCTTAAACCTGTTTTAAACGATCGGTCGACCTATACAAATGTTGGTTGTATTATTTTATCATTAAATTGGAGGAAGCAAAGCCGATCCAAATGTCCGGTCTTATCTCATCTCTTATATCCAACCCATATGAGAGCGGATTTAGAAATGTTTGGTGTGTCCATCAATGGGACCAGGCCCACAATGTCCATCTCAACCCCACATAAATATGATATATCCACTTTCCGAACGAAACCCTAGACACTTCATTCCACTTCTTTCCGGTCCACTCCGCCCGAAGTTCCTCTTCGGCTATCTCTGACCTTCTTCGGGATGGTAGGCAATGGATCTATGCCCTTCGTCACCCTACCTGTGGATTGGGATATCTATCAAACATTTTCATTCTCAATGCATGCAATCGACTGAAGTGAACATACCTGAATGTAACGCCCCGGCCACAGCCACCGGTTCCCGGCGTACGCCTGGCGGGATCTAGACTGTCCCCACAGACCAACACTAGTCTTTCCTGCGCACCCGGGAACAACTTCCCGGTCGGTCACCCATCCTCAAATCGCTCCAAGCCAAGCACACTTAACTTTGGGGTTCTTTGGATCTGGGCTCCCGGAAAAGAAGGTGCACCTTGTTGATATGAGTAGTCTTTCATTCCTACTAAGCCAGGATGTCACATACACCCCCACTCAAAGGAACCGATGTCCTCATCGGCCCACAGGAACGTTCCCCCTTGGCACACGTCTGTGTGTCCAGTGCCGACACATGTCCCACATGTTCGCGCAACTGACTCACACACGCCCGTGTAACCGCGAGGGTCGGCTCTGATACCATTTGTAACGCCCCGGCCACAGCCACCGGTTCTCGGCGTACGCCTGGCGGGATCTAGACTGTCCCCACAGACCAACACTAGTCTTTCCTGCGCACTTTGTCCTCACTCATGCGCACCCGGGAACAACTTCCCGGTCGGTCACCCATCCTCAAATCGCTCCAAGCCAAGCACGCTTAACTTTGAAGTTCTTTGGATCTGGGCTCCCGGAAAAGAAGGTGCACCTTGTTGATATGAGTAGTCTTTCATTCCTACTAAGCCAGGATGTCACACTGAAATAGGTATTGATGCTTCAATTGTCAATAACTTTTATGTGTCCTCAACATTTGGTTCTATTAAGCACCCCGGCCCAAACACCTTTACTGCGTCAGGGGCAAATCTCACCATTATGTCAATGCATGTGTTGTTTCTTCATCCGGGATCACATCAATGACATCTCTAGTCAAACCATTTGCAAGCATCCTCATAAAAGTTGTGCAGTTGCCCGCAACAATCCTTTCTTAGCGTGTAATATTGATCATATATCTTCACATTATCCACTATGCGCAAGAGCAGATGCCTTCTTATCTGAAAGTGATGCCAAAAACCCTCATGGAATACTGGGTTGGGTCAAAAGTAGTCGCCATGGAGAGGCTCTTGGCCTTGTATACTATCCCGAGGAACAACTATTCTGACAGTCATAGAACCCTTCAAGTTGAAAACATGTTCTTCCTCCTTCATTTCTCCAATGATGCTCGTCAACATCATCAAGTCTCTAACTTCATCGTCATTAGTGTTCAAATCCAATGAATCGACGTATTCCTTGAAAATGAATTCATCAAGCTTCGAATAAACAAACGAATCCTTTGATGAATATGTCATTTGCCTAAAATTGTGCAAAAGAACCTCAAGAAGTAGCACTGACATTTCATCAAACACAAGGCGATGAGGTATATGTTGGATGAAGTAGAACGCACTAGGATGTTCGAGGCACCGGCCATGTTCGGGCGGCAAGGATGTCCAAAATGGACAACAGATCTCAAGGAAGTTACAGGTTAGGGCCAAACAAGAACAACACAGAGCTAGGATGATGGTGCGGGCGGATGAGGAAAAAACAAAGAGGAAAAGGGCAAGAATGGATGTCAATTTGGTGGATTGCAGTGTGTGTTCGCTCGATTTGGTATGATGAATCATACACGCCTGACATTTTGAGGAATGCCTGGCAATTCAAACATATGAATTGAGTTTGAAGGGCCTGGTTGAATAATCAGATCGTTTTCAAGCAGTTTCAGCGAGCTTGTTTCCAAGTAGTTTCAATGGTAAATTTGAGTGTTTTTCCTTTTGCAAACGTAAACGAGTCCTGAATTGGGGACAAGAGCAGCAAAAACACAAAGTGAAATCCACATGAAACTGAGACATAAACTGCACAGCAGCAATATTCTCTGCCGGGCTGCTGCCGACTGCCAGTCAGTCAATCAGTCGTAGATTAGTGCTGAGAACAACAGAGACGCATCAGAGAGTGGAAAGGAGGAAACTGAAAACGAGACATCAATGGCCAAAAGAGAGAGAGAGAGAGAGAGAGAGAGAGAGAGATGACAGAGTGGCTAAACAAACAAATCTGGAGGATCAGTGGCGCAAGTAAAAGCGAGCGCAAAGGCAAAGCCGAAAGCTGCCTTCCCATCCGCCCGCGCGCTTTCTTTTCTTTTAAAGCGCCTCTTCTTCCTCCTCCTCCCCCTCCCCTTTCCCTAAAGCCCACCTGCTGCTGCTGCCGCCTGGGTGATGCCCGCGGCAGGAGCAATGAAGAAGATCAAGGCGGCGCGCGGGGGGCGAGCGGCGACGGCGACGGCGCCGACCGACCTGCTCGTCTGCTTCCCCGGCCGGCAGCACCTGGCGCTGATGCCCAAGTCGGTGTGCAGCCCGTCCAGGGCCACCCTCGACAAGGCCGTGGCCGCGCGCCGGAGACAGCTCCGGCTACCGGCCGCGCCCGCCACGCGGTATGCGGCCGGCGGTGCTGCCGCCGGAGGAGGGCGCGGTACTGGCAGTAGCCCGCTGTTCCGTGGTTCTGCTTCCAAGGCGAAGCAGACCGTCGAGGAGGACGACGAACCGCAGTCGCCCAAGGTGACGTGCGCCGGGCAGATCAAGGTCGGCCGGCCAAAGAAGCCGACCCCGGCGGTGGGGAAGAGCGGTAGGTGCGACGGCGGCGGTGGGGGGAGGTGGGTCACCGTCGAAGAGGAGATCGAGCGGCTGCAGGAGCAGAGGAAGAAGGTTGGCTGGCTGGAGGCCGTCGGGATCAGGCGGGACGCGCTGCCCTTCCTCGGCGGCGCGCTCTGGAGCCTTCGGCACAAGGTGAGGTGCTTCGGGTCGTCCTCGCTCCCCGCCGCGGTGGACTCCTCGACGGACGACGATGACGACGATGACACGGGGGAGCACGGGGAGCGCCACTCCACCGCTGCCGTCGGAGGCAGCGCCGCCGCTGCGAGCGTGTTCTCCAAGTGGCTCATGGTGCTGGAAACGAGCCATGAACCCCACGACCACGAGCAAGCCCCCGGGAATGGCAACGACGACGGGCTAGACCAAGAAGGCGAGCGACCGAGCAATGAGGCCGGAGACGACTGCTGCTCCAAAGCGCCGTCCGTGCCGCCGGCGAACGCGCTGCTCCTAATGCGGTGCCGGTCGGCGCCGGCCAAGGGGCTGACGAGGAAAGGAGCAGAACCGGCCGGCGAGGAGGCCACGCAGGAGAAGGGCGGCGTGGAGGAGAACAGGGACGAGCTGGTGTTCATGAGAACGGCGCCCGGTTTCCTGAAGCTGTCCCTCGACATTGCCAAGGAGACGTGGGTCGTCGGCGGCGTGGACCCACTCGCGCGCAGCCGGAGCTGGAAGAGGTGACCGATCGAGTCGTGGCACCGGCATCCGTTGTACAGAGCTCTGCATTTACCTTTCTCGTGCCTCGCCGGTTCCTGCTACGTGTTATTTTCCGATTCCAGAATATAAAATCCAAGCTATAGAGAATGTTGGAGTAGTACAGTATGTTTCTCCTCGATTCAGTGTTTCGACGCGACCGTAAGAGAATCAACAAGTGACACAGTGATGAAAGGGACATGGCTTCTTGCTCTAGGCCCCGCTCGCATTGGAATGCTAATCTAGGCATCTATTGATCTGTACGCATCACAGCCAAATGAAACAGAAAATCCTGCTTTTTTTTTACCAAAGAGCATGATCCTGACTGTCCTGCATCAGAGTTTTTTTTGACAGTAAAACAACTTTATTCCTCACAAAACAGACAAATCGTTTACAATCAGAGAGGAAATAAAGTCCGGGATTGAACTATCCCAAAACCTCGAGGATCTGCCAGCAAAAGCATTTTTAGCTAGTTCATGGGCCACTTGATTATCTTCTCTATAACAGTGTTTATAAGAGATGACGTCCAGATCAGTGGTCATTTGATGACACTCCATGACCATCGCTGCATCCTGCCCAAGGAATTCATCTAGTTGCAAAGCCTCGACATCAAAGGAGCTATCCGATTCAATTGCGACCTTATTGCATCCCAGTTGTGCTGCCAGATAAATTCCGTTTCTGATGGCTTGGCTTGGATTTTCGCCGAGTCAACTGATCCAACATGCGGTATGAACCAGTTTGCAGATCCAATAACATTACCATGATCATCCCTTGCAACTGCACCACTAGCTCTATTCACAAAAAAAAAAAAAAAAAAAAAACTGCACCACTAGCTCCAGAGAATGTATCCTGGTAGAAGGCCGCATCAACATTTATCTTTATGATTTTATGCAAAGGTTTTATCCACTTGTGATCCTCCTTTCTGGCTGGTATTTTATGTGTATAGGCTCTGCTAAAAATTGTGTCTAAGACACGGATAGATAGCACAGTGCCAACGTCCTGCATCAGAGTTACTACTGCGGAAGCCGGTAAAATAAGCTCAACTGAGCTTCCCAATCAACGCCGCAGTACTTACTTTTTGATCCCATCATGGCAACCTGCCCTGCTTACGTTACATCACCATCTCAAGATCACCAAATAATCAACATATGACAAACGGACGGTCTCTCAATCTGCAACCCAATCAAACCGCAGATTTACACCGAACGCACGACCACAGGTTACCACATACAGGTGAGTAGCAGTGTAGCACTATGGCTGGCAGGGGTTAATTAACCCTACTCACAACAGTGGTTAGATATGTCAACATCTAGCATGGCAAAAGCAGCCTAGAGAAATGAGTGTGCCGAACTGCTCGGCTGCAATCGTAATGGCGGCAGGTGGAGTTTGTCCAGCTGGGGCCAGACACGACGCATAGATGTATGCAACTTCGCTTCGAGTACCTGCAAAAGGGAAGCAGGGCAGAGAAAACCCTCTTCTACTTCTAGCCCTGGCCACTGCCTTGGAATCAAAAGCTAAAATTGTTCACAGAATCGAACGATCTTGCCCAAACATTTGTCTCTCTGAAAACATTATCACATGACATAACATGGGCAGCGCTGTAAAGTTTCCCGTTTACCTGTTCATCCCAAAGGCGCAAATGAGTTCCTAAGCCCGTGCTATGGAACTATGATTACATGTAGTTTCAGCGCATCAAGTTAGATGAGGACACGATAGTGTGAAAATCGTTCAGGCGTTGCTAAACTGCAGCAGGTAGTTTGTAACTTCGTTAAGAACATTGTCGCGTGAGGAACTCTACAGTTGTGCTCTAGTCTGGTGCAGCGAAGAGCGAGGATAGGAATAAGAGCCTGAATCACTTGAAGGCAGGGCTAAATGAAAGATTCGCGAGTCACCGGCAAGGCTACACAGGGGTAGGGGAAGACCTTCAGAGCAGACATTGGAAACTACCGGTACCGAAGAATTAGACCCTGGAAATTTGTTGCAGCAAAACTGTGTTAGCAGCATTTAATTAAACTTATGCATCAAACTGTTTCATGCCAAAAAAGAAAGAAAGTGCAGAATAGGCTGTGTGATGTATCTACAGCACAGTGTACATTTTAGATGTAAATTGGAAAGATCGTACGGAAATCTGCCCTGTGTAATAAAAATAATGTGAAAAAACTCAAGCAATGAACAAATAATTAGATGAGACTGACATATAACATTCTTTTTGGGCTGGCAGCAGGGTCTAAAACCGAGGTAGTGTAATTCCTCGTAAAAAGAATAGCAAGCAGTTTACCAGTTAGAGCAAGTACAATAGGATGACGTAGGCGGGCTGTAATGCATATAATATAATATTTTGGATGAGTTGGAAGAGAGAGAAGAGGAGAGAGAAGAGAGGCGGGCTACTAGTTAACAGCCGGCTGCAACACGTGCTCCTAGGCATATTGTGAGAGTATCAAGTGGGCCATATATCAACAAAGTAGTATATATTTATATGTAACTATTGTACTTGCTAGCTATAAGGTTGACTATAGATGACATGGCAACATCTTATAGCCGGCAACTGGCTATACTATTAACCATGCTCTTAACCATCGGAAGATAGATTCTTTCACCATCACATCTACAAAGCTACCTAAGAAAACAAAGGTTAAAAATCTATCAGTACACAGCTACTTGCTACTTCCAGAAAGGAAAAGGTCAGCAAATACAAAAAATACAGGTATGCTTTAATATCTCAATTATAATTAGTTGAAGCAAATAAAAAATAAAAAATCAAGAGGTACCACAGGAAACATACTAGACTACTTTGCTGCTGAATTAGATACTTTCTGGATCTCCGTTGTTATTGCCTCGGCAAGGTCTGATGCCTTATACTCAGCTCCAAAGCACCTTACTGTCTCCAGGCATGGATCTAGCAAGTACCTGTAATTCAGACAGTCAAGTTCTTGAATCTTTATCAACAAAGGAAGTTATATGAAGACTCCCATGTGCTCTTACATGTTATGAGAACTTTCTACAATATAATCCTGACCAACTTCACCAACTTTTTTAAAGAAAATGCGGTATTCTTGTGCTATCTGTCTTATTGCATCGACGGGGCCTGTTAATCCTATTATTCTTGTGTCAAATTCTGCAGTACAAATGAGACAAATCATCACTTCCAAATATAGTGCAAAACTGAAGGTTCCAATGACATAGAACAAGCAGAGAGGCTTACCACTAAGATATGCCTTAAGGTGAGCAGGTGAATCACGTTGAGGATCAATTGTTATGAAGAGTGGTTGAATCTTGGTATCATACTTTGACTCTATGGAACAACAAAATAAAGGTTAGCAAAAGATCATGAAGATAAAAAAAATCAATAAGCAGAATATAGCACACATAAAATCAATGCTTTAAATTGTGGACTGTCGGCGATCTTTAAGCTCAGCAGATAAAAATCAGTTCAGACTTGAGCATGACTGAGATAAAATAAAAGTGACTTAAAATAGTGTTGACAACATAATTGTTAACAAGAACTTAATACTAAGTTTACGCAAAGGAACATATACCATTGGGAATTAGTATCAAATGATTTTAGCGAAATTGGATGCTTTTAGCCAAATGTAAAGAGCAAAACATGCATTTGTGCACTCATAGATCAAAGAAATCGTATGTAGTATGCATAAGAAAGGTGTTAACTAATAGATCTGTGAAAGAAGAACACGGAGATAATGTCCTGATAAAACAATAACAAAAAGCAATGTCAAAAGATGAGGTGCCTCCAATAGTGTATTCAGAATGTGGTATATAGCAACACACCTAACAGCTTAACAACATCAGCGATCTTCTGAACTTCTTTCGGGCCCTCATCCGGCGACGATGTATAGCCAAAATACATCAGGGTCCAATTTCCTCGAAGCTTTGATTCAGTCACCACATTGTTTTCCGTATCACGGAGCTTAAATGGGCCTCCGATTGCAGGTCTGTTGGTATTGCACCTTTTGGGAATACTGGTCTGTTCTGCTTCTTTACCTGGAAACACCATGATATGAAAGAACACATAAATAATAAACTCAATAAGACACAATAAAAGGGTTAACGAAAATGTTTATTCGTTCAAGCTAAGCTACCATGTACAGCTGAAAATTAATAATGAAAACTACATCTTATTGAAGCTAAGAAACTCTCTAATATCGAGAATTCTTTTGAAGTAAAGTAACACTGAATACCAGAGTTGAACTGGCTGAAAAAAAAAATAACAATCAAAATGTATCACTTCAGCAATAAGAAGAAACATCACTTCTGATAGCATTGTAAGTACCTAAGGGAACTGCACGCTTCTCATCATTATAGTGAACATAAGTGGCTAGTCCAGCAAAGGCTAGAATGGCAGACGGCTGCAAAACCAACATTCACATGTACATAAGAATATTGCTCCTACAGATCATGTTAGGCCAAATTACAGTTCACATGTCTAATAAGAAAACTATCAAAGTTTATTGATGAGTCATGATAATAGTTATCAATACCGTAAAGGTATCATAAATCGTGGTTAAGGGAAGGGAGATAAAAGACAAAGATCGGGCAGGCCAGAAAAGCAACATACGACAATGTAGTATATTAGTGGCTGAGAATTTGACTTATTCTCTTCAGCAAACTGTCTCATGGGTCTGTCATACTTGGAGCTTCCTCCGGCAGAATAACCTCGAGACTGGTAACCCCGCACCAGAAATGGCCTGCACAACCAAATTCTAAGGATTACAAGAAACACACAACTAAACAAACAGAAAATGCCCATGTAGAACAACATAAATGCAAACAGGCTTGTGAGAATATCCACAGATAAGTAGCATTCAGACCATTAAGGATTTGAATTAAATCTTTGAGGAATAAACTGATGAGAATGACAAGCAATCCAGAGGGGGAGGAAATGCTTGTCAAATGAAATACGCCATGGCATAACTTCAATAATTCATCATCAAGCCATTTAGGCACTTATGCCAGTCACAGCCATCAACAACAGATCATTCAAAGCAACTAGAAATGTCAAATAGCAGTGCAGCAAAACTGAACAGTAGGACATGGTCATAATCGACCTACATATCAGCAGCTATTTTAAGCAACCACTAATCACATATACACACAAAATGCGGCACCTGAATGAAGAACATAGACTACGTGGGTGAGACATAAAGCGTGCAGGGCACACACAATTGCGGTGACTCACTTGCTATACTTCACAGAAATTTCGCCTCTAGTAAATTTACTCCCAAATCCGACGAGCCTAAAAGGCGATCTGACAGGCCCGAATCCTCTCAGTTCCTACAACGTACAGACAGCTCACTTTCTTCCCCACGCAGACGCAGAGCACCCTGCAGACCTAAACCAGCAATCGAAACGAGGACCGGCGAAGATGAACTAAGGACGCCGCCGGGGAAACGCCCGATGAGGCAATAGCACAAACAGGTAGCGCGCGCAGGACAGGGGCATCCCGCGGAAAAAATGACCGAGACACGAGGTAGCCGTACCTGGGCTGCCACGGCGGGGGCACTCCGCCGGCGTGGGCGGTGCCGAGGCGGCGTAGAAGAGAGAACTTGAGGAAGCGCGCGGGCATCATGGCCGTGGCCCGGGAGGAGGCTCCGGAGCGAGGAGGAGGGCGGTGGTGTCGACAAGGGATGGAGTGGAACTGTGGAAGGGGAGGAATTGGAAAATTTTGCGAGTTTTTGGGGGTCTCCGCGGCGGTGGGGCGTCTTCGTCGACTTCTAGTCCAAGAAAGCAGGTCTGATCTTCGTGCAGCCCAAGATACGTATCGTTTTGCTGTGTGGGCTGGTCTGATTTGATTTATTTATTTTTAAGGGAATGGTGGTTTGATCTGATTTGGCGCTTTACATAATTTCTGTTCCACAATCTTTGTCGGTGAATCAGCATGAAGCAAAAGCATAGTTGAAATGATCGTACACACGACATAATTATAAATGCGAAAATTAAAAAAACACAGAAAAATAGCAGAAATTGATATTTATTAATCAGTTATTGTCTCTCTCCATACAATACATGGTATATACAGGGAAAGAGCCGGAGAAGGGTAGATGGATAGAACCAAATCTAGAGGGAAAACTCTCACCCCAAGAAAGGGTGGGGCATGTACATGGTACGGCGGTTCCCCCCCCCCCCCCTCACACACACACACACACACACACCTTGGTCTGACATCTTGTATTGTCTATGTGTAAGGCCCGATATGCGGTACTGTTCCAGATCTAGATGTTTCCATCCAGATCCGGGGACGAAGCACATATCGGTTCCACCACGACATATGATGAAGTCATATACCCCGGATTTCCAACATGATATCACAACATTACAGATACAAGGATACAACATCTCATACAATCGGCATACAACTGCCTTAATACAATACAACAGCGGAAGATATATGTTTGAGTACAGACTACAATCAAAAGCCTACTGGCAAAGAGAAAAACATCGATCCCATAACCACACGGGTCCAGGCCCTCCGTCGGGATCCGCCTAACTAGTCGCCATCGAGTCTCCACGTGAAACGTCGATCACCATACCTGTTGTCAATCAAGAACCCTGAAAAGAGTTTGAGGGTAGTATCATGAGTACAGAAGTACTCAGCATCCAACTGTAGTGGTCATCTGTCCCAGCAAGGACTTCATCACTCGTCATTCTAGGACAACTAGTAGTTTACGGTAAGGAAGGGGTAAGTGGTGAGGTTGCTGCCGCACTAGCATTTATGAAGTGGCTAACGATCTAGAGAGTAAGATAAGAAGCCAAGCATTCGATGAGGAATCGCCTCCAACAAGTCTTGCTATCAACTACTACGCAAACATAACACCTATCCTATCCTTGTCCTCCTCTTCGCATCCCGACGAAGAAGAAGCAGTCAAGGCACTCACACGTTGATCAAGTTATATTAAGATTATCTCAGTTGTTATTGTCTATGAACAAGGAGTAGGTCTCAAGTCGTCCATAACCGTGGACACGGCTTCTCGAAAAGATTTAACCCTGCAGGGGTGTACCAACTGCCCATTACAAGGCTCTGCACGCACGCCCATCTCTCTCAGTTGCTACCCATCACAGGCAACCATTTTATGATTTAGTTCGAAGAGATCCGAAACGACAGGTCCCTCTAGCTAACAACAAACAAATCCGGGTGGCCCCCGGGGAGTCGACACCCAACCCAAAAGCTGGCCACGCTCTCGGATCGGACTCTTCCGTCTCAACAGGGTTTGGGTTACCGAGACGCCTCACGTGAGGCCTCGGGCCCTCGCCGGACAAAGGTGGACCAACAGGGAAACCATGTCCTCACTGGTCCGGGTTGGTTTAAAAACTACTGGCAGCTGACCAGCACACACACGGTTTCAAATGGTAAATCAGCTTGGGCCACCACTAGAAATGCTTGAAGCTAGGTAGGTAGGAAAAGGGGACCCCATAAAATCCCACACGCGGTTAGGCACGCTCAGTCTTAAAACCAATACCTGGAACTCGGATCCTAGGTGACTCGAATGGAACAAAGCGTCTGGGCGGGATAGCCTAGACCTTCCATCCTTCGTCGAATATAGTCAACATTATAATAATCATATCATCAACAACAATATAATAATGTGATAGCCCAAACCAAAAGTAACAAGGGTAACATCGTAGCATCCTAAGCATGCATACTAAGCAGGGGCTGAGCAACGAGCAATAGTAACATAGCAGTACAAGGTTTGCTGGGAGGGGACATGGATGTATCGGTTTGAAAGAGGCTGTAAACATGTGGTAGGATCAAACATTGAACTTAACCTAGACTAGCATGCAAACCGCTGGTTGAAATAGAATGGATCATAAGTAATGTATAGTCCTTGCCTGTTGATAAGTCGGGTTCCGAAGGTGTAGTGGATCGCAAGCTCGCATCGTCTCCGAAGGGTACCCGCGGAAGCACACAAGACGATAAACACTGGAAAGCAATCAATGAGCAAGCATCTATTACTACGAAGCAAACACGAGCAAGCATCAACAAGAAGGCAACACGAGACATCGCACCTACCGTCGAGAGCGGTTACTAACAGGTTAAGTGGAGTACTCGTCACACACGACGATACCGCACATTTAGAAAGGTTCAAGTTGTTTAGCTACAGGTGATCAACAAAGGTTGTTAACATGGCAACTCAAGCAAGCATGGCATAGCACACAAACATGGCAAAAGGTGAAGCATAAGATAAACTATCTATGCTAGTCAATTTAAGTGAGGCACAACCTAAACATGGCATAACACTAAGTGTCGCACGATGATTAAAAGATTTGGTACTGTTCTGCCCTAAACCATATTTTAGGTTGGTTAACAGCAGCGAACAATAGCATAGACACAAAGTACATGAAAAACTAATAAAGTTACATATAAGGCACACTCCAAACGAAGTTACGGTTAAAAAGATACAAGCAAAACAAGTTACGGGCACAATCTGTCAACATCACGAAGCACACTTTAGAGCAATGCATAAACAGGATAATCAATGCAAACATGCTTACAAATGATATGGAACTAAAGTAGACATGACAGGGAAGGCATGGAAAAAAGAATCATGCAAAAGGCATCATAGATCAAAAGATATTAAGCATGCAACATGGCATCGGAACGTTACAGACCTAGAGAAAAACAGAGGTGGCTGTCAAAAAACAGCAGCATAACAACTTTGGAGCTCAAACACTATATGACCAGCAAGCATATCATGACAATACAATACATATAATGGAAGTAGACATGATGCTTAACAATATGCAATTGGAATAACTCAATTCCGATAAACGGTCGCACATTAACATCGGGATCACCACTTTGGAGCAAGATTTAATATAGCTAAAGCACCCAAACATGACACGTTAAAGCATGGGAATGAAGTACACATGATGCTTAACACATAGGAAAAAAAATCAATGCAATAGGCCTCATGGATTTGTCACAATCATCAATCAAAGTTTGAACAAAATAACATCAGCAGCACTTGACAGAATTTAGCAACAGTTAACAGTCTGGTGCCTACTTCTACACAGATTTGCACCATCAATATGACCTCAAAATAAATAACTTCCTAAAGATGAACTCTAGAGCACACAAAGCACAACCAAACAAAAAAAGAATCACTTCGTTCCGACCTACGAGTCAACGGGAAATCGCTTTGCCAAACGGGATCAACAGCATATTTATCTCTGACTTAGAAGAATTCAGAGACAAGAAGAAAAAAAAACAGATGAAAAATAATAATAAAAAAGGGCGCTGGGCTGGCTCACCATGTGCCGAGGCCCATCTGGCCGATGGTGGCCTGGCGGCGGCCTTGGCGTGCTGGGCCGCGGGGTTGGGCCGCTGGGCGCGCCTGGCTGGGCAGCTGGGCCGACCCATCGCGGCAGGCGGCCTGGATCGGGGCTGTCCCGATCGGGACCGGCAGGTGGCGGCGCCGGCGGCCGACGCCGGCGAGGGGCGGCGACGAGGCGGTCCAGGCGGCGGCTGGGAGGAGCGCAGGCGGCGGGGGGCGCGCGGATCCGGCGCTGGCAAGCGGTGGCGGGATCGAGGGCGACGAGGTCGCCGGGCGACGGCTGTGCGAGCTCCTGCTCGGCCTCCCATGGCGGGCGGCGCTCCGGCGGCTTGGCTGCATGGGAGAGAGGGAGAAGACAGAGGTGAGAGGAGGGAAGAAGGAGAGGAGGTCAGCGCGGGAGGAGACCTGCGGGGACGGCGCCCGTGGCGGATGCAGCCGGCGGCGGCCGGAGGTGGTGGCGACGGCGCGCGGAAAGAGGAGGCTGGGGGTTGGCTAGTGTAACATCCCAAAATTCTCCGAATTTTTGAATGTTAATAAAATTAAATAGATAATGATTGTTTGCTTGATGTGTTCGATTTTCTCTGGAACTTAAAACTTTTGGTGTTGAAATGAATATTAAAGAGAGAGGGAATAAAATGACTTTCCCTAATATTCACCGTTGGTGTTTTGGAATTTATTATTTAAAAACAAAACCAACAAAATAAAATGAGAGAAGGTAATATGACTCCTTCAACATATTGAAGTTTGGGAAATGTTTTAAATCTTTATTGGAATTCTTTTAAAATATTTTTAAACATTTTTCAACACATGGCCTATCGCTGGAGAGGATATAAAAGGACTTATCCCCATTTTTAATTTGTTGGAAAATAGTTTAAATTATTATTGGGAGACTTTTTAATTTTACTTGGGAGTTATAAATATTTTCTAAAATTCTTTTTTGGAATTTATTTATGCTCTGGAAAAGTTTTTAAATCAATTTTCGGAGTTTTCGGTATTTTTAAAATGCCAGAAAAGTATTTAAAAAAATATTTAAAAATATTTAAAAATAAGTTGAAAAGTTTTTATTTTATTTTATTATTTTGGTCAAGCCAAAAATTCAATTTTACTGTTTTAAAAATATTGGCGAAGACGAAATTTTAAAATAAATTCCCGTGTTTTTTCTAATATTGTTTTGGGCCTAATGGGCCTGGTCTGTTTTTTTTCCAGCAGACCGAATTTGTTTTTATTTCGGATTTACAAAAAAAAAGAGGGATTAGGGGCTGGCTATAAATAGCCCCGATTAAGGCTAAGTTTATTTTCGCCAGCGTTTAGGGTTAGCTCTAATCTAATCCGCGGGACCCGCCGCCGCCGACGTCATCGCCGGAGTGCGTTTTTCGCGTTTTTTTCGAGGTAATTTGCGAGCCGCCGCCGTAGCCGCCTCGCCGGAGCCGCGCCGCCGCCGCCGCCGCCACGACCGACCGGCCGAAGCCCGAGCCGCGAGCCGCCATGGCCGTGCGCCCGCGCCCGCGAGCCAGGCCGTCGTCCCCTGGCCGCGCTGGCCTCCGCCGCCCCGCGCTCCGGGCCGGAGCGCCCCTGGCCAGCCGCCCCTGCGCGCCCGCTGGCCGGAGCCCGGAGCTCAAGCCCGTGGCCATGGCTCCCGTGGCCAGCCGTGGCGTGAGGTTGAAGACGCTGAAAAAAAAAATTAGAAACTAATTTTTTTTCCAGATCTGGATCCAAAACCGCCCAGGGACCCGATCGCGTTTTTCGCAAAAAATTTATTTATGTATCAGTCCTTTTTACAGTAGAACCCCCGGTACCCCCGTTTTTCACCCGAAACCGTTTTCGCGAGTACTTTTTAACCGTAACTCGGAATCGAGTGATTCCAGTTGCGTTGTGACCGGGTAGAAATTTTCTAGCCAGTAGACCTAGTGTTACAGAAGTTGAAGTATTTAAATTTGGATCCCAAGCTGATCCAAATTTGAACTTCCGGCAGCCGTAACTTTTTACCGGTGCGCCCGTTTGCGCCGTTTTTTTTGCGTTGGTTTTTATTTGACAAGTACTTTAAGTTTAGCTATTGTTTAGTTGATTTTCTTGCTGTTCATTTGGTTCTTTTGTTGTTGCATTGTTTATGTGTTATGGTGTGTTGAATGCTTCATTGTTTGACAGTGTAGATTGTCCGGAGTGCAGAAAGGATCAGAAATAAGTGTTAGATTGCTTCAACACCGTTCAAGGCAAGTTTCACTTTTGGTTAAGCTTCACTTTTGATTATGCATATACTATGTTTCCATGCATGTGAAGGTTGTTATGTTTATGCTGAAACCTGGTAGGATAGCCACGTGTTTTGATTGATCAATGTATCCAACGTTGTTATGTTTTAGTATTTCTTGTGCTATGTGATTTATGCTTACTGTTGCAATGATAACCATGGGAGGAATTGTTGTGTTATTCAAGTGTTGTGAAAACATTATTATCAGTAAAATAGTAACTTGCGATTGAGGTACTGTAGAGTGGTGTTACATCCTGAGGGCTCTGTGATATTTCACTTACGTTTTGTTTGTGTGGCATTGCACCCTGAGGGCTCTGCAATGTTCACTATGGGTCTAGGTAGTGGCACTGTATCCTGAGGGCTCTACAGTGTTCACGATAGGGTGATGTTGTATCCTGGGGCTCTGTAACGGTCACGAACGTGTTTGTAGTGGCATCGTATCCTGAGGGCTCTATGATGTTCACGAATCGGAGGTACGTGTGCAATTGTATCCTGAGGGCTCTACAATACTCACGAAGGCATGATCCTGAGGGCTCTCATGGCTGCCATTAGAAATCCTATGATCCCGAGGGCTCTCATAGGCGGTTAGTTAGCTGTTGTGCGTTGTGGGTCAATATTAACTTGAGTTGATAAAAATGTTGAGTAGTAAGTAGAAGTAGGTGAATATAAACTTTATGTACAACAAACCAAGCTTGATTCTTATTCTTGTTTTGAATTTAGTTGTAGGATTGCTTTATCACTTGTGTTACTTGCCGTACAAATCAGATGTACTGACCCGTGTTCGGGCTGTAACCTTCGTGTTGCAGGTTTCTCAGAAGATTAGTGTGTTATGATAGGGTTACGAGTCTACACTCAGCATGTCGCTTGTGGATTGTTGATGGGACTCCTCGCTACTAGTTTTGCTTCCGTTATCGTTATATTGAATAAGCTAGCCTTGAGCTATGCAAGTTGTTATTTGTTTTGAATTCTGGATCATACGATGTGATAATGTTGCACTTGTACTTTGATATACAACTGTTATACTGTGTGTGCTAGCGAGCTCGATCCAGGGACTAGCACTTGACCACACAGACTCCGATTCTATGTGAATTGGGTCGTTACAGCTAGGTGGCGATGTGGCGCGTTCCTGGCCGTAAGATCGGCCGATCTGACGGTCCAGAACCCCTTGGGCTGGATCCCAGATCTGGATTTAGGGTTTGGTGCAAAAATGGGGGATTTTTGGGGCAAATCTGGGGGTGTGGCTGCAATTTTGTGGCTAGGGAAACCCTAGAAAGAGGTGGGAGTGTGGTGGTCTTTATATAACCTGGGTGGCTGGCAGTTTGCAAAAACATCCCCGGTTTTTCTCTCGCGCGAGCGGTGCTCACGTTTCTGACCGCCGGGGGTCCGCAGGACCTCCGATTCGGGTAAAACTTCGAACTGCGCGATCAGCGCGTCGAGCCGACGGCGTTCACCTCGCGTTGGAACCGTTCCGAGAACACTTTCTGACGCGCTATAAAAATATCTCGTTTACTTATTAAACGGGGTTTTTCATTCCGTTGGCTGCGGCTGGTCTCGTGCGGTTTTCACGACGTGATCGGGTGAAACCCGGTGTCGCAAAGGTCGAGTCTCAGGGTGGCAAGGGTTGGTCTCTGTCCGATACGAGATAAGAGGGGGAAAAATAATCGCCGATCGATAAATCGTGGATGCAAACACCGCAAACAAATCAGACAATCAAACAATTCACACCGAAAACAAAATTTTTAATTTTTTGTGAAATCTGGGTTGTTACACTATGCCTCTAAAACTTTGAAAACCCCGGTCGAAAAATAGAAAGAAAAAGCTCATAGAATATGTCTTCTCATATTGAAAGAATTGTCTCATAAAAATTTTAATGTAAAAAACTACAGCAAAACTCACATAAGAGAAAAAGAGTACAATCCACTCAACATCAGGTTGAGTACTCTATCATTCAGATCAACATTCACAAATGGGGGTGTGATGATTCTCCCCCCGAGTCTTGCATTTCTTTAAGTCTTATCATACCAATTCCACGAACACACCTCTCAAAAGATGATGCCAGTAATGAATTAGTGAAGAAATCAGCGAGATTATCAAACGACTTATTATGCAAGATCCTCACCGCATTCAACTTCTGCAGCTCGTGGGCATAGAAAAAATTGGGGTTGATATATTTTGTCAGGTTACTCTTCACATACCTTGATTAAACTTGTGCAACACAAGCTGCATTATCTTCATAGACAATGGTGGTTTTTTTACAGTGTTCAGTCCACGCATCTGTTAAATGTGGCGAATCATTCGTCGAAGCCATACACACTCTCGTGATGCTTCATACAGTGCAATGATTTATGAGTGGTTCATCGAAGTCGATACAAGACTTTGCTTAGACGATTTCCATGAAATTCCAGTTCCACCACAAAGGAAAAAAATATCCAGTCTGTGACTTGGAAGTGTGTGAGTCCGACAAGTACCCAACATCAACGTAGCCTACCAATGATAGGTCTTGATTCCTTCTATAAAACAACCCAAAACCTTTCGTCCCTTGCAGGTATCGAAAGATGTCCTTGATGCATTTCCAATGTCTATTGCCTTTTACTGCGAACGCGATGTTTCGTTGTGTACAATTTGCGAGGTACATAAATGCTCCAACGACGCTCAAGTGGGGGAATTCCGGTCCCAGAACTCCCCACCTCTTCCTTAGGCCTGAACGGGTCCTTATCTTGCTGCAAAGACCACCCAATCATTGGGTTCTTAGAAGGATATGCCTTATCAAATCCAAATCTCTCGGACACCTTCTAGGTGTAGGTAGACTGGTGTACTAGAATCCCAACAGGGGAATGTTCAAGTTGCAGACGGAACTTGGTTTTAACCAAATCCTTCAT
This sequence comes from Bromus sterilis, assembly GCA_950022295.1. Taxonomy (NCBI): domain Eukaryota; kingdom Viridiplantae; phylum Streptophyta; class Magnoliopsida; order Poales; family Poaceae; genus Bromus; species Bromus sterilis. Next base: position 398,668,636 of record OX465596.1, read on the forward strand.
CTTGAATTTCGACATCAGGTTGAAACTCGCTTCCTCGATATCTCTAGCCTACCAATGATAGGTCTTGATTCCTTCTATAAAACAACCCAAAACCTTTGGTCCCTTGCAGGTATCGAAAGATGTCCTTGATGCCTTTCCAATGCCTTTTACTGCGAACGCGATGTTTCGTTGTGTACAATTTGTGAGGTACATAAGTGCTCCAACGACGCTCAAGTGGGGGAATTTCGGTCCCAGAACTCCCCACCTCTTCCTTAGGCCTGGATGGGTCCTTTGTTGGGATACGGGGCAGAAAACACAAAATTTTCATACCTACGGTACCCGAACCCAAGATCTATGCTATGGCGATGTAAAGTAACGGAGGGAATCGGTGTTCATACCTTTGAAGACCGAAAGAGGGAAACGTTCTTTCGAACGTGGTTGGCGTATACTCAGAACTACGACCTCCCTGTCGTGTAGAAGACCACCACCGGCGAGGATGACTCCCGGTAAACCTCCAGCGACGAAGTAGCACCACAGGTGTAGTGCCTCAAAGAGATTATACACGTACGGTACAATCGATGTTCCTCCCGGGCCCCGAACCAGGCGAGTAGTGGAAGAAAGACGGCTATGGATCCCGACTCCAGTAGAATGACGGCCTGCCTTATGGTGGAGAACTCCAATCCAGGTGCAGACTCCAAACAAGGGGAGTCCACTTCCGGGAAGGAGAAGGAGGAAGAAGGAGATATTGGTGTGTTGGAAAAAAGGGGGGGCTACCCCTCCTTATATAGGCCAAGGGGGGGTGTGATCCTCCTCCCCTCCCCCATGTGGAACTAAACTCCCAAAGGGGGGGGGGTTGCGCCGGCCATAGGGGGGTTGGGCCCCACCCTTGGCGCCAAGCCCAAGGGGGGAAACCCCTTCCTCCCCTAATGGGCCCCATGGGCCCATATAGCCTTTTCCCCATTTTTTTAATTTATTTAATATGTTTTAAATATTTAATTCAGATAATTAAATAATAAAACATTATTAAAACAATTAAAATTTATTTTGAACTATTCAAAATGTCCGGAAACCATTCCGTCCTCCTCCGGAACTATTCCGGTGATTTTTCCTATTTCACCGATTGATCCCGTAACTGTCCTATGCATCGATTGCCCTTAAGTGTAACACCCTAACGGTCCGGGAAACAGCAGACATGGTCGAGACTCTTCTCATTGACCAATGACTAGTCAGTTGGACCTGGTTACAATCCTTGACAGCCCCTGCGCTTCCATCAAATGAACTTCGATCGCTTTTGGAAACCGTTAACGATACGACGTAATCCCTTTGTGCTGCGGTACTTTGTTTGTCCGAGGTTTGATCGTCGGTATCCTACATACCGTGTTCACATCTCGTTCACAACAAACAAGTTTACTCGTCCATGATCATTGCATCTCTTGTGACCTGGTCACTTGCTTGCAAGCTATTGATGCAATATCACCGAGTGGGCCCAGAGTACCTGTCCTGTCACAAGGACTGACAGATCCCGCTCTGATCTATTAATATACTCATCAACCATCTATTTCGGAATACCCAAAGTGCACCGTTATAGCCAGCATATTTCAGTCAGGCGGTGGGATACAAATCAAAGTCTCCTCATAGATGACAATTACGTATGATCATTACGGTCTAAGGACTAAGCCATATGTTACAAAGTCATAGCAACGCTGAACTATGTGACTCGATCACATTGCAATACTTTAGGTGGTGTACGTCCATCACATCATTCCCCTTAACGATATGACCTCATTGTCAATGGACTTAAGTGTCGCCATGATCAGGAAAGCTTGATCAATCAATTGCCCAACGAGATAGTTTACCCGAGTTAAACTACAGACCATGTTTTATACTACACCTGTATTAGTATTTCCAAGTAATACAGTTATAGCACAGTATAAAACGTATTATGAACAAAACGGATATGTGACAAATATCTTTATTAATTTGTCTCTAGGGCACATATCCAACATCCTTATCTTGCTGCAAAGACCACCCAATCATTGGGTTTTTAGAAGGATATGCCTTATCAAATCCAAATCTCTCGGACACCTTCTGGATGTAGGTAGACTGGTGTACTAGAATCCCAATAGGGGAATGTTCAAGTTGCAGACCCAAACAGAACTTGGTTTTACCCAAATCCTTCATCGTGAATTTCGACATCAGGTTGAAACTCGCTTCCTCAATATCTCTAGTTATACCAATTATATTAAAATCGTTTACATACACCGATATTATACATAATCCATCCTGGGATCACCGTATAAAGACACATGTGCAATCCTCGTTGCTCGTGTAACCCTTCTGGTGAAGGAAATTGCTTAAACGATTATACCACATCCTACCAGACTATTTAAGTCCGTAGAATGACTTCCTGAGAAAAATATTGTATAGACCCCGATTTGTTTTATCTTGGTTTGGAATGGGGATATCTTTCGATACCTTCATGTAAATCCCTAAATCAAGGTTACCATATAGGTAAGCAGTGAAAAAATCCATCAATTTCATTGTTAAGTCCAAATTTACTGCCATTGAGATCAAGTATCTAAAGGTTATACCATCCATGACCGGGGAGTAAGTTTCTTCAAAATCGACACCAAGTCGTTGAGTGAACCCTTGAGTAACGAGCCTTGCTTTGTACTGAACCACCTCATTTGGCGTGCGAACAAAAACTCACTTATGGCCAACAGGGCGAATGTGGGGAGGAATTAGACTAACAGTTCCAAACACTTTTCGTTTGTCGAGAGATAATAACTCGAAGGTAACTTCCTTGTGCCAATCTTTCCAATCGGAACTCCTTTTACATTCAGCAAGACTGTTAGGCTTAGGGTCAGGATCTATGATTGAGGCAATTTTCTTAGCAAAGTTAATGTCGACAATTGCTAGTGCTCGCTTCAATGAACCTCTCGTATTTATATAATTTATCGACATTTCGTCATGGGGTGCATATGGCGCTATCTCTTGCTCTACTGTTTTTCCCATTACGGGAGCAAGGTTGAAAGGGCATGTGCCCTTATGTTTGGTTTTGGTAATTGATGACAATCTTTATGGACTAATGGTTTCCTTGAGTTATACTTTAAGGTTTGTCCATAGGCAACGCTTGAAGATCATATGGTGGCTTTAAGGTTGTAAGATGAAGAATACGTGTTGACCAAGGTGTTCTTCATGGAGCTATCCAAAGATTGGTCAAATAGATGTGTGCAAGGTCAAGAGGAGCATCACGAAGATATCGTATGCTTGGAGCTTGCCGACCATTTGGTGATAATGGTCGTGTGAAGATGTGCCTAAAAGAGGCTCACCCATAATGGAGTATGGGGGAGCTATCTACAAGTCTTCATCGAGCCGGAGGAATCAAGGAAGATGTTCCAACTTGAGGCGGGCATGATTGTCATCATCAAGCTCAAGTGAATTATGCGCAAGACAAAGGTTTGACTAGATAGGTGTCTAGTTTACCGGTCTCTTGGTAGTAGTTAGGAGACCGTGTTATAGGCTAGGCCGAGTCGTTCGTGGAGAGCTCAAACCTTTTGCATCCTTGGCATCATCTTTATTGGTTCTTGTTTGGCTTTTCTCCGTGTGAGTTTTGGAGCTTGTGGTCTTCTTCATGACAAGCTCTTGTTCATCGAAAACGGATTTCATATGCGTCTTCTCGTATGTTTTTCGATGTGGGAGATTTGACGGGTCGTCTCGGTTAGAGGTTTCACACCTTTATTTGTTTGACATTTCTCCCTTGCCACTTCTAAATATTTCCAGTAGTGATTAGGCAGCTCTGTTCGTTAGCTTTCCATCAAGCTTGAGTTTGCCTTAATCGGAGTTCATTTGCAGAAGTTGTGGCAATTCAGGGTTTGCCCGTTTCTTTGGAGTTCATCTGTTGTGTGGCCTGGGCTCCCTGGTTCTGCCAGGGCGGTAGTACCGTGAGCGAGTACCGCACTCACTACCGTAAGTCCACTGGACTTTGCGGTAGTGGGCACGGTAATGGCCCCCGGTAGTACCGTGGGGCGGTAGTACCGCTCCCAGCGCGGTAGTACCGTGCCACGGTAGTACCGTGGGCGAGTACCGCACTCACTACCGTAAGTCCACTGGACTTTGCGGTAGTGGGCATGGTACTGGCCCCCGGTAGTACCGTGGGGCGGTAGTACCGCTCCCAGCGCGGTAGTACCGTGCCACGGTAGTACCGCGGGCAAGTACCGCACTCACTACCGTAAGTCTACTGGACTCTGCGGTAGTGGGCACGGAACTAGGCTTCAGTAGTACCGTGGGGGCGGTAGTACCGCTCTCGGTGCGGTAGTACCGCACCACGGTAGTACCGCTCTCCGAGCGGTAGTACCGTGGTTGGTGAGCTGCCAACGGGTTCCAACGACTGGATTCGTGGGAGACTATAAAAGGGGGTCTTCTTCCTCCTTTGTCTCCACTGGTTTTTGTGCAAGTTCTTCCCCCCATTGTTGACCTCTTTGAGCTTGCTTACTCTCTTCCCCTCCTATGATTCTTGCTCCTTTTTGAGGGAAAAGAGAGAGGAGGTCTAGATCCACATCTCCACCAAGCCATCTCTCCTCTAAGTGAGGGGAACTTTGTGGATCTAGATCTTGGAGTTCTTGGTGTTCTCCTTGTTCTTCCTCTCATATTCCTCCATAGCTTTTGTTGCTTTGGTGGGATTTGAGAGTTGGGGACTTGAGCACTTCGTGTGCTCTTGCCATTGCATTTGGTGCATCAGTTTGAGTTCTCTTCGAGGATTCTTTGTAGTGAGTGAAGTTGAGAAGATTACTACTCTTGAGTGCATTGGCACTCTAGAGCTTGTTCTCTTGAGTGCATTGGCACTCTAGAGCTTGTTCCTCTTGGGTGCGTTGGCCCCTAGAGGCTTGTTGTTGCGGATCTCAATCATTGTGGTGGAAAGCTTCGGGACGCTACGGGAGCCTCCAATTCGGTTGTGGAGATAGCCCCGAGCATTTGTACGGGTTCAGTGACCGCCCTCAAGGGTCGCCATTTGTACGGGTTCGGTGACCGCCCTCAAGGGTCCTAATAGTGGAATCACGGCATCTTGCATTGGTAAAAGCGTGAGGAGAAATAGGGTGGCCCTCGTTGGCTTCGTGTGAGCATTGTGCTCCTCACCCTCTCCAAACGGAGACGTACTTCTCGCAAGAGAAGGAACTTCGGTAACAAATCCTTGTCTCCATCGGCTCCACTTGCGGTTATCTCTACCCTTACTTTGAGCAAGCTTATTACATTGTTTATCTTGTGCTTGCTCATATTATTGTGCATTGCTTGTCCCATAGGTTGTTCATCTAGTCAACCTATTTACTTGTGCACCTACTTTGTGATAGCCTTAGTGCTCTTGTTATTTATCTTGCTATCACATAGTTGTTTATCTTGCTTAGTATAAGTTGTTGGTGCACATAGTTGAGCCTAGCTTATTTAGGTTTCTTGCTTGGAAAATTAAACGTTAAATTTTATTCCGCATTTTTTCAAGCCAAAACCGTAATTGTTTTTAAGCGCCTATTCACCCCCCCTCCAGGCGACATCCACATCCTTTCAAAGGTCCTTCAACTTTTTTGTACCAATGTGTGTACTCACATGTTCTCTCGATGTTCCCTCAATAGGGACGTTCAAGTTCGGAATCACGAGACTTTCCGTACTTGCGCCAGGTCTCAACTGGTTCCCTTTTTTTCTTTCCAGGGGCTTTGGTGACTGGTTGTGATAAATCTCTCTTATCCTTTATCGTTGGGCGTCCTCGAGTACTTGGGATTTGAGAATCCGGATTTCGCATCATTTTATGCCTTTGAACGGGAGCAGATGTACCATTAGTTAACTTTGGTATCTCAACCCTTTCTGGTGCATTACAAACATGCACATGCGATTTTGTCACAGTTTTGAAGTCACTAAAGTGATCAGGTAGTTGATTGGTTAATGCATGCAAATCTATTATCTTTTAGACTTCTTTATTTGTCTCAGCAGTGTGTGGGTCATGAGCGTGGATCCCCATGGTTTTCCACGTGATTTATTGACTTTTCTCATGAAGGGGTTTAATATCTCCCCATAAATTTGGAAAGAGATCCCATCCTCTTCAAAGATGCAATCTACGAAACGGGTCATATGATCACCTGTCATGGGGTCCAAACACCTGATTATGGACACAATCGTATAACCAACGTATATCCTCGACTTACAGAGCAGACCCATTGATGATCGTTGGGGTGGTGGTATCGGTACATACACCTGGCAACCAAACCTGAGAATGTGAGAAATTTTCGGCGCCGACCCTTGTGCAAGCTGCATTGGAGACTGAATATTGTAGGTCGATAGTCTAAAATTGATGAGTTTAGCAGCATGTAACACAACATGCCCTCACCATATAGTTGATAAATTCATGATCTTGTGGTGCTTATCTTGGTGGGTGAATTGATTGCTTTTTGTACTCATCTTATTTCTTTTCCTTTCCTGTGGATCTCCTTTGTGTTTTTCATGTTCTTGTGACGGCTACCGACGGGAGAAGGAGGAATATGGAGAGGGGGTTATTTGTATGAGGTTTAAAGTGTGATTTTTGTGGCAAAAGTGAAAATGGATTGCACACTCAACATTTTTATCGAAACGGAAGGAGTATCATTGACCGCGGTCAAGAACTATATTGGTAAATTTATGAATATTTAAAAAATCTCATCTTCATAATCTCTTTCAGGGAGAAATCATATGTCTTCCATTAAATCGCGCTTGATCGCTATCGTTGAGTTCATCGAAGAATGATAAAAGAGAAAGATGTGACAACTCCTGGGTGACCTGGTACCCCTATGAACGGTAAATTCAATAAAAATCAAAATAAAAATAAAAAAATCAAAAAATTGAAACATCAGACATGATCAAACATTTGATGTTCTTGGAAAGTTTCAGCTTCAAAACCATTCAAGGAGTCTTCATAAAAAGACAAAATCTCTGTTCAAAAAATCATGAAAAAGTGCATACACTTTTAGGCAGTTTTTTTGGTTTTTCTTGATGAACGCTCCTCGAATGGTTTTTAAAGGTGAAACTTTGCAACAACATCAAATGCTTGCTAATATTCGATGTTCCAAAGTTTCATTTTTTCTTCTTTTGGAATTACTGTTTATAAAAGGTACCGGGGCACCAGGAGTTTACAATCCACTCTCATGATAAAAGGAGAATATGAAGCTTTTGCTGTAATCATACGAATGTAGCAGAATGATTTCGATTTATAATATTTGATGTTCCAAATTTTCAGATTTTTTGATTTTTATTTATATTTTAAAATATTTTTTATAAAAGGTACCAGGACATCCGGAGTTTATAATCTTTATCTAATAATAAAGAGAGGCAGATTTCTCTTTCCATCATGGTTCTGCAAAAAAAAATCCATTTTATTGAATTAACCCGCAGTCCATAGTTTCTAGCAAAAGAAATGTAAAAGTGTTGCGCTCCTCTCTCAACATGCCTCGCATGTAGGCTTTCTGGCCCTCAGCCCATCTTTTTTTTGAGGGGGTAAATACTGCTTTATTGCTCTAAATTAATAACAGGTAAGATACAAACTGGGTCATGAGGAATAGCAAGCTACAAGTGGCAACCCGGTTGAAGATTACAAGCAAATAAAGAAAGTTTATGAGTATCTAAATTGGAGCTACGGCCTTCAAAGATGACATCACATTCCTGGAAGAATTTCCGCCTCTTGATCACCTCCTTTGACACCATCTCAAAGTGGCCACCATACTGATGGTTAATGGCCTGTTCAACCACTCTTGAACCACATGCGATAATGATCCTTCGGAGTGACAGGTCTTCAGCCATCGCTAGGGCTTCACGACACGCTATTGCTTCAGCAATATCAGGGTCATTCAATCCCATCACCACCAAGGCGGAAGAACCTAGGTAGGCTCCATTGTGATCCCGGCAAACAGCCGTCGCCGCACAGGTGTTCTTCTCCCAATCAAAGCCAGCTTCCACCATTATTATTTCCTTGTCCGTCGGAGGTCTTTTCCACCCAGCCAGACGACTCTTCTTTCCCTTTCCCACATGCGATGACGCTCCTGGAACAGAAGGTTGCACGGACTTGGGCTTTGTCTTGTCAAGCATTTGAAGCTCAGTAACAAAGCGATCAACAAACAGTTTTGTGCCCAAGGGACTTTGGAAGATGCCCTCGTGGATGGCCTTGCGCCTGGCCGTCCAGATAGCCCACAACATGACCGAGAATTTGACAAAGTCTGCATGCGATAAAGAATCCCTCATGTTGAACAGCCATGTCTTCGCATTCTGGGTTGGCAGCACAATCATTTCTTCAACTATGTGCTCATCTGCTAGAGCCCAAACGCAGCTTGCCATGGTGCAGTCAACAAGGGAATGGCGCCAGGAATTTACCTCCCCGCAGAACTGACATTTGTCCTCCGTACTCATATTGCAGTGCTTCCTAACATCCTCTGTTGCCAAAGAGTGTTTAGCGAGTCTCCACAAGAAGTTTCTGACTTTGGCCGGGATCTTGGTGCCCCACATCTTGGCCCTCAGCCCATCTGCCGCATGTTGCGTGAGAAACGAAGCTGGCTCGTCTATCGGGCCGAGCTGAGCCTGTTCCACAGCAAAAAATAATTACCCATATGGGTCGAAGTTCTAAATCTTGTACCCAACACCACAACAGCTAGGCTTTTTTTTCGTTTTTTCGTTTTTTTTCTTTTTTAGCAATAAAAATGTTCAAAAATGTAAACGCAGTCGCTTGCGTGCTTTCTCTGCACTAACATTTTTCATAAATTCAAATATTCTTAAAGAATTTTTAAAAATGATTTTAAATCTATTTGCACTTAATAATAATTATTATTTTGTATAAATTCAAACTAAAAAAGTTTATGTGAATAATTAAACACATTTAAGTGCACTATTATTTTAACACATTTTTAAAATATGAAATATTTAATAAATGTATTTATGAATTTCAGTAATGTATATTTATTTAAATATTATTTTTAGAGTACAAATATCTTATAAAGCTAATGAAAATAATAATAAAAAAGAAATAAATTTTTACAGAAGCAAATATATTTAAGTGGGAGCATTTAAAAAATTATTATTTTTGAATATGAATAGCTTTTTTTCCATTAATGGCCTGGATTAATATGTTTTAATATCCACACAATTATATCGACGGGATCCTCCATTTCCTTATGCACTAAACATGTATCGTTTTAATTTATACCGGTATTTATTAGTTAAATGTACAAACCATAGGGATTTCGTCTTCAAAAGTTAAATCACGAACCCCTACAAGTTTAGGGTTTAAAATAAACTTTTTTTTTATTTTCGAGTTTATGGTTTAAAATATTTGTTTTCTTCCGCAACACATGAACATGTTTGCCAGTACGTGTTTATGCATGAACAACGAAATACTATCAATAAACGAAATGCTATCGATCAGTTTACTCTGGGTTGAACCTGCATTAGCACGGCCGGCTATGTGTGGGGTGGCCCACTCTCATGATAAAAGGAGTATATGCAGTTTTTCTTGTAATCATACAAAGATCAACACACGGTACAGAGATTTATTTTTGGATAAAGACACGGAACAGAGATAGCCAATCGCATCGCCGTGATTTAAGCAGCCGGAGCCGCTGATCGACAGACATCTCGCGCTCGTACGCCGGCTGCTCGTGTCGTCACGCCTTGCGGAGCTGGTGCATGGTCTTCAAGGTGGAGATGGCGGTGGCCGGGTCGAGGCTCTTGGGGCACGTCGCCGTGCAGCTCTTGATCATCCTGCACCTGTACAGCTTGTCCCACCCCTCCGACAGCGCCTGGATCCGCTCCTCCCCGTAGTCATCGCGGCTTCAAGACGTCCATTTCACAAGTTCCACGAATCATTTGTTCCAGTTAGATTTGTACTCGTCGATCGCCGGAGATAACAGAAGATTGTAGCAATGGTGGTTGATCATCTTAGGTAGCATGGGGCACGTACGTACCTGTCGGACACCCAGCGGTAGGCGTGGAGCAGCGCGGCGGGGCCGAGGAAGTCCTCCGAGTTCCACCAGTAGGACGGGCATGCCGTGCTGCAGCACGCGCACAGGATGCACTCGTAGAGCCCGTCCAGCTTCCGCCGCTCGCCGGGCGACTGCGCGTGCTCCCGGCCCTCCGCCGCCGGCCGCTTCGTCTTCAGCCACGGCTCGATCGACCTTCCGTTCGTGCGAGTTTAAATTAAAACTACTTGTACGGTACGGTATGTAAACTTAAGGAGTGGTAGGCGCGTGCGTACGTACTTGTACTGCTGGTAGAAGTTGGTGAGGTCGACGACGAGGTCCTTGACGACGTACATGTGCGGCAGCGGCGTGATCATCGTCGCCGTCGACGTGTCGGTGTCCACGGGCTTGAGGCACGCCACCGTGTTCACCCCGTCGATGTTCATGGAGCAGGAGCCGCAGATGCCCTCCCGGCACGACCGCCGGTACGCCAGCGTCGAGTCGTGCTCCGACTTGATCTTCTGGAGCACGTCCAGCACCTAGACAAACATGGACCCGATCGATAACCCAAGTTGCAACGAGCAAACAGCAAGAGAAAGGCATAACGTGAACGTACCATTGGCCCGCAGGTGGCGAGGTCGACGAAGTAGGACTGGAGGAACGGCCGGCCATGGGCGTCCGGGTTCCAGCGGTAAATCTGGAACTCCTTCACTGTCGTGTCCTTGCCGCCACCGCCGCCGCCGCGGCGCTTCTTCTCTTCCTCGGCGGCGGCGAGGCCGGCCTGCTTCTCCGCGGCCTCTCTTGCGTGCGCGCGCGCGGCCGGGTGGCCCTTGAGGGCGGGGAAGTGCTCGTCGCCCTTGACGGCGTTCTTGGCCGCGCCGGCCACCCGGTCCTTCGCCGAGACCAGCCTCGGCAGCGTCCGCCTCAGCATCGCGAGCGTCGCAGTGCGCGGTGCGGCCGGTTGTACGTGGCACGTGAGGAGGAGCGGTGGGCTTAAAAAGCTGGTGCGCTGCGCGGCACGTGCCCGGCCTGACGACACGTGTGGCACGGGTGGAACCAAGAGCGGTTTGCGGCGACCTCTGCTCACTCACTCGTGGGCGGCAGTTGACGACACAGCCATGGAATTATCTCGGCTATGTGCCGCCCGCCGCGCGGCTGTATGTAAGCATCGCCTGCAGCTATTTGATAGTGAGACGGTTTAATTATTTGTGTATTGATGTCCTGCATTTTATTTATATTTTAAAAATATCACATATATAAATGTACATATAAATATTATGAAAATGGCAAAATTTAGTGTATAAATAAATAAATTTAGTGTAATATTTTCCCCTATTATGGAAAATTCTTTGTCATTAAAAAATGAACATTTCAGAATTGTCCACGTATCAATAATGTATATGTGGCATTTTCTGAAATTTCTATATCATGTAAAGGCGTGTGTTTTCATATAACTATCGAAAAAGCTTAATACCATTCAAGGAAAATATGTTACTCCCATACAGAAATGTAAAGATTGTATTTGAAATATATTAACGTGTATAAGAATGTTAGACGTTATATTCGTTTATTTTAGATGTGTATAAAAAATGTTGTACCTCCAACCCATAATAAGTGTCATAGTTTTGATTAATGTGTAGTATAATATATGAAAATAGTACATATGAAAAATATGCATTTGATATATATATATATATATATATATATATATATATATATATATATATATATGGATAGACTATTCGTCACCCTGGGTGAGGAATAGTTATTCTTCACCCCATTTGATTTGACATTAATACACCGTAATTTTCCATTTCGTAAATTTGATCCTATTTCATACGTAAAAAGAGAACGTAAAAAAATATAATCACCATAAAATATATTTTATGTTATGTAATATTACAAACATAAAAATAATGGGGTAAAATATACATAAAATGTAATTTTTTTAATCTTATGAGCTATATTTTTGTTTTTTAATGTCAAAATTTATGTAGTGAATCCATATTAATGTAAATATTTGTATTACAAATGTAATTTTTTATGAAAGTTTCGTAAAACTACCTCGGGTGAAGAATACATTATTCTGTACCCTAGGTAATTTTACGAACCTAGGGTACAGAATAATTTTACGAACCTTTATGAACCTTTCATAAAAAAAATTGCATTTGTAATACAAATAGTTATATTAATATGGATTCACTTCATAAATTTTGACATAAAAAATAAAAAAAATTGGTCATAAGATCAAAAAAATTACATTTTATGTATATTTTACACCATTATTTTTACCTTTGTAATTTATCACCTAGGGTACAGAATAATTTATTCTTCACCCGAGGTAATTTTACGAACCTTTCATAAAAAAAATTGCATTGGTAATACAAATAGTTATATTAATATGGATTCACTTCATAAATTTTGACATAAAAAATAAAAAAAATTGGTCATAAGATCAAAAAAATTACATTTTATGTATATTTTACACCATTATTTTTACCTTTGTAATTTTACGTAATATAAAATATACTTTACGGCGATTATATTTTTTTACGTTCTCTTTTGACGTATGAAATAAGACAAAATTTATAAAATGTAATATTACGGTGCATTGATGTGAAAACAAAGGGGGGTGAAGAATAACTATTCCTCACACAGGGTGACGAATAGTCCATCCCTATATATATATATACTATATATATATATATATATATATATATAATGTACTACATACATAAAAAATAGGCATCAAAACATATTTTTTTAAAAATCAATTATATAATTGAGAAATGATAAACATGTATTACAAAATGTTCCTGTTATGTATGAAAAACTGTACATCATGATGAAAAACTAAACATAAAATATATATCAAAAGTTTAATCAGGTATTCAAAATACACTAGACATGTATGAATATATCGATAATGTATATTTTTTTTCATTGTGCCTAAAATATATACACATGCTTAAAAGATAACATAAATAAATAAATTTAATATTCAATATGAACAACAAAAAGGACATAGCAAATCAGCAAAGGAAGAAATAAAAAAAACAATGAGAAGAGAAGATAAGATAAAGATAAAAAAAACCAAAAATCATAATACACGTTAGAACAACAAAAACTTAAAAACCTAATACTGCAGGCTTGAGCAGGCCCATTGACACCCGCTCATAGGTGGAGCAAGGAATTACTTTGTACTATCTCTGTATGAAAATATAAGATATTTTTATAGTTTAGTTAGTCTAAAAAGCGCCTTATATTCTGATACGAAGAAAGTGGTGGCTAGATTGCCCGGGCGTAATTGTGACCCTGAAACAACAAAAAACTCCCTAGGGCCATGAGCTATTTAAGTACCATCTACATCGAGATGTAACTTAGTATTCATTCTGTGTTTTCTTGTTGGTTTTTATTATTTATATTTTTTTATTCATTCTTTTATGTTTTCTTTTGTTTTTTAGCACACCTCTATTGTTCAATACACATGTAATATTTTCGTATAATATTTTATAAATATATTTACCTTTTAAAATATGTGTTTTTAAGATATATGGTTCAATTTTTATTTTTTTTCATCCACATTATATATTTTTATAAACATCCAAAAAATGTATGGAAATTTAAGTTTTTTTAAAATTTATTAATATTTTCTGGTACATTTTCTATATATAATTATTAAATATTGTATATAACATTCATTTTAGCCACGAATTGTTTTCAAACGTGTTGAACATTTTTGAATATATAACATACATTTTTTTAATGATTTAAAATAATTATTTTAATTTATGTAATGTTTATATTTAAAAACATTTTGAAATACCACATACTATCTCCCTAACTTTATATAATATGATTTTGATATTTTATAGTGTTCAAAAGCATCATATTAAATTACGGATGGGGTACACGTTTTTGAAGCTTGTGACCATGTTTTAAATTCTACAAACAATTTTTTATTTTTTTTGGTAAAGCAGACCACACTAACAATTTATTTAACTTTAAAAAATCTTTTCAAATTCGTCGTTCTTGAATTGTCAAATAACTTAAACTTTTTGTATATATTTAAAATATTTCTTAAGAACGTGTGAACAAACGAAACAAAAAATGTCTTAATCTACATAAAGCTATTTAGATTGATCCAATAGTACCAACTGGTAAGCGTCTTTGACGAGAAACATTCTTTACTCTCATAATAGATTATACATTCTCGGTCCCCAAACATCCTAGTTTGAATTCAATCCCAAAACATACAGTGAGAAAGAAGAAAAACAACTTGGGCAGAAAAAGAGAGAGCGCCTATTGTAGGTGCCTACAATTGAATATGAAAAAAATAGTTATCAATTAAAAAAAGAATAAAGGAAATGTATAATTAAATATTAAATTTAAAATCCGAAAAAGGAAGAAAAATGGAAGAAAAGCAGCTAGTATGGAAAGGTCCTACAATGGCGAGTTACACAGAACGTTTTGTTGGGCCGGCCCATTTTTATACAATGGCGTGTATCTCGTGTTCGCGGATTGCATTCACGTACAATAGAAATCGCCACGAAATTACTATTTAAGGAGTATTCGAGCAACAAACACTCTCAGGACTTCCGCAGCCGACAAGTAGTATACTGTACATCCACCACTTACCACATTTGAAAGTTTATTTTTTGCCTTTTTTAGAGGCACGACCACAAATGTGTCTTCACGAGGAACGATGCACGATCGTACCTCTTTGAAAATAGAAAACATGTTACTTTTTCTTTTTTCAAGGCACGTGGCATGCCTTTCTGGAAAGCAAACATGTGCTTGCACGAGAGGCACGAACATACCTCTCTGTAGAAAAAAAGATTTTTTTTCTTTTTTAGAATTATGGATGTGCCTCTCACAGAAGCAAACATATGCCTTCACGAGAGGCCTGATTGTACATCTAGAAAAAACATGTTTTCTAATTTTAGTGGTACGGGCATGCCTTTGGTGGAAGAAAACATGTGCCTCCCTCCACGAGACGCACGATCGTAAGAAAAAAAACATTTATTTCTCGTTTGAAAATAAATTCTACTAAAATGTAAGGAAAAACCCTTTGAAAACTTAAAAAGGAAAAAAAACAAAGAAAAACTCATCTAAAAATAAAAAAACGCGTATACAAAAAATTATAAATTTTGACATAACACACAGAATGCAATATGTGGCGTGCTCTCTTAACACCAAAAATAATCCTTGCGGGTGCTCCCGAAGATGTACTCGTCAGATAGGTTCTCTCGGAATTGCTAGCGCACAAAAAAAAAACATGGCTAGGGCTTGCACTCCCTTTGGCAAATGCGACCCAGTAATTCCTCAAATGAATGTATTGCTCGCTCCCACATTCGCTTGCTTGATCGCCAACAATTGTTAGTTCATGAAAAAGGAACCCATTATTTATATTTTTTCAAAAATTAATAAATATTATTGATTTTAAAAAAATGGATTTGAGAAATCTTATTCTTAAAAAATATTTCATGAATTAGGGAAAAAATAAAAAATTTGGAATACGCCATAAATTAGAACAATTTTGTAAACATTAGTAATTTTTTTGATTTTATGCAAATTTAGAAATATTTCATGATTTTTTGGAAAAATAGAATAATAAAAAAATACGAATTTGAAAAAATAGAGTTAAATTTTTTATAAGTAAATAAATAAAACAAAAAAATGAGTAAAAGAAAAATAAATACAACGAAAACCCCGCCAAAAGCTTTTGGAAGGTTCTCAAAACCAGACTGGGTTGGGAAACAACTGGGATCTTACATTGCCGGTTGTATGAAATGTGCCTACACGTTGCATATGCTTAATACTTATTCGTGGCGACATAAGGCTGAATAAGGATTTGTCATGAAAAGAAAAAGAACTCGCAGTAGATGGATATTTAAATTTTAGTCACTTTTCTGTTGAACTATTTTTCAACTTTAAGAAAATGGATTAGGAAATTTAAGCATATCACAAATTTGAAAATGTTTATAAATTGGTAAGAATAACAATATACATAATTATCTATATTCAAAAGTATTAAAATTTTGGATTAAAAAAATACTTAGGAATTAAGAAGAGTTCATTAATATGACGTTCACCTTTCTTTAAAATTTCAAAATATTCTTAAAGTTCATGAATTCTAAAAAGCTTTCAATAATTTAGAAAATCTTCAATAACTTATTTTTTTAACATTTGGGATTATTTGGAAAGTTAACATATTTTCAAGGATTAGGAAATAAAAATTAAAAAGGAACAAGATGTATTTAAAAAAAAATTGAATACAAGTAAAACATATAAAGAGAACACAGAGAAAAAATAACAGACAAAACCTTCCAGAAAAGTACTCGTAGAAAAAGTGTCCTACAAAGGTCGACCCATGTAGGTCCATGTAGGCTTTACATTCACCCGATCGCCCATGTGGTATCCACGTATCATTTTGTAATGTTCATAAATTTTTCGTAGACCTCCTCATCGACTACGTTTGTCGCTTGGGCACGAAATTCACTTGAGTTTTCCTAACTGTTTGTAGAAAAACAAAATAAACATCTCAAATACCTCAAGAAAAGAATATATAAAACAACGTAGTCAGCAGTGTTATTTGTTTAGTCATGACGTGCTCTTCGTTGCCTCTATGTTAAGAAGACATGCGATGAGCGCTATGCCGCCTACGTGTCCGTCGATTAGCTTGGTATAAATTTCAAGGAGATCGTTGATGGGCAGAGCCTAACGTCTAAGAGAAACACCATCGTATGGCTCCACTACTAGGAGAGCAACGTCGTCGACGCGTCAACCAACCAGGTCGGTAAAACTTTCAAGGAGATCACCGATGGGTAGAGCTTGACGTTTGAGAAAAACTCGATCATATGGCTCCACTGCGAGCAGACGCAAGTTAATTTCATGGAGGAGCGGAAACACTAGATGGTGCCAATGTGGTTTGATCTGAGGAGACGAATGGCGCAACATTGGGGCTTGCTTCCCTTGAGAAAGCCATTTTCGGCCTCGATGATCGTCGATAGAATGACACAATGACGACTTCATCGGATCGTTAAATCGTAGTGCGTAGAGGACAAGTGGATTCATCACATGATGTGCCATATGCACTGCACTCATTGCCCTCGTATTGGGAACCATCTAATGCTTCTCTGAAGACTTCAAAAACTCATCAGTTTATCTGTATGTAAAGGTCAATAATCAATTTTCTATCCTTATGTAGTAATTTTCTAATGCAGTTTGTCTTAAATTAGTCTCGTAGTAGAGCCATATGATCGAGTATTTTAATCTCTCAAATTGAATATGTAATTATTGCGTTGATGAATGAAAAATGAAAACAAAAGAATTGATATGAATGTTGCCCTTATACATGAAAATGAAATGAAGGAGACACAAGTTGCCACCGATGATGTATGACTGAATGTATCAACGCATTCTTTCAGAAACACTGTTACCTGATGCTGAAAGCCAGAGCTTCTAGACCGAACACCGATCACTGGCTTGACTGTTCTCTCCAATTCCAAAAGCGAGAAGAAAAATGGGCGGCCTCTGACCGGCGGCCGTACGGCTTTACCTCGAGTCAAGAATTTGCAGAGGAATTTCGCGCGCACCAAAACGGGATGGACTGACTGACCGACGACTAACCGTAGCAGGAAATGGCTTAGTTTGACAAAGTCTCATCCCACCGACGTTGATATGAGATCCCTTTCTGACCGTGTGAGATGCAGGGTCTCGGATGAATGGTTGCGACGAGGTTAATTAACCTAGGTACGACCCTGGGTGGGTTTAATAATTTGTCACAGGTCTCTCAAAAAAAATAACCCGTCACAGGTGACACCGTGACGGAAACTGACCGCCCGTCACCGGTTCACCTACTCGACATTTGAACTGGTCGTTGCAGAACCTAGATATTCGAAGTGGCCTCAATATTACGAAAAATAAATAAAAATATCAACTATTTTCTTTGTTTTATAATGTAAAACGTTTTTGCAATCTTTTTTTTGAGCACATAAAGATTTTATTCCTCAAACAATAAATAAGTCATTTACAATGAACCGAGAAATAAAGTCAGGAATTTGATCCCTCCAAACAGCAGAAGCTCTATCCATGAATCCCCTTCTAGCCAATTCCGTTTATAAAGGCATGTAGTACAATGGTTGATAAAACTGTTCTATCTTAATGTCGCCATATAGTTTAAATATGATAAAATAATAATATACAATGGTTTTATCTTAGCTTAACTATAATAATTAGAGGTTTCTAAATTTGTGGTGAGAAAATTATTGTTAAGAGATGATCTTTTAAATAAGAGAAGGCAAAGTTTTTTTCAATTTCTTTCTTCTCTGTATCAACATGATAAGACTAAAATAATATCATTGTACATGTCCTAACATAAAAAAAAAATAGTAGACTAGTTACTTAAACAGGAGATGATCATCTCTGCCATCCAGAACCGATTTATGTATCAGACCTGATTTGGGACCCCGGTGCTACGCAACGTTGACTGCTCACGTGATTTGCTCTTGGTCGTGCGGCCACACCGTGGCGCACGTTTTGTTCCGCTTTGGAGCGCGTATGGATCATGCGCTGTGCTCGACGGTGTCATGAGCATATCATAATCCGTGCGCATGATCGGCAGCCTAGACGACGGCATCCTCGCCACGAACACGAGCATCATGCACGCACGCGCCTTCCCTACAAAAAACACACACACAATCATCATCACGCGGGCGCGTCTCGCATGGTAGAGAAAACCCATTAATTCGTATTTTAGAACTAAATCTCGTTAAATTCATGGCACCCGTTGCAAAATCGGAGCATTAAAATCCGAGCAGCGCATGGCCTTCGTCATTGTGGACGGATTTCCGCAAAATCGTTAAAACGGGCCACGTAAATATCGCTTTTTATTTTATGGTTGATTTAGCTAGAAAGATCCTTCATCTTTATAATTTTCGAAGGAGGCTTCAAATTCAACTTGTCCGTTTTAATATTTGATGTCTGGTCCATGTAAATATAGGAGAAGGGGGCAGCCAGGGGGGCCACCAGGGGTCCAGGCGGCCTCCCGGAGCGGCGCCACCCTAGGTCGCGCCCCCTGGCCGCCTGGGCACCAGGTGGGGCCCCTCTGGCCCCCCTTCGGGCATCCGGAAGTTTCCGGTACGCTGATTTTTTTTATATATTTTCCCCGAATTTTTCTGGCAATTTAAGTAATGGGAAAACCTGAAATAAAAAGACAGCAGAAAACAGAAACTCGCACTGGGGTGCACTGAGTTAATAGGTTAGTCCAAATATGATCAAAAGTGTATGAAAATGTATCAAAAGCATAGCAATATCACCCAAAAAATGTATGGATCAAGCAGAAATTATAGATACATTTGGGACGTATCAACGTCCCCAAGCTTAATTCCTGCTCGTCCTCGAATAGGTAAATGATAACAAGCATAATTTCTATGGTGACATGCTACCAACCATATAAGAACTTTTAAGTAAAGCAATCAGGGCATGTAATTCAATTCAAGTCATAACATGCAAGAGTCTATATTAGCATTGGAACAAGAAACATAGGAACATAAAGGTGCAAGAGCTCTCGCTCTCCATGACTCGAATGTCTTCAAATGGTGTTTGCGTGCAAGAAGTGGGGGATGGGAATACGAGAGAAAAACATAATATTTTTTTGGTTGAGAACTCAATCTACTAAAGTTTCACACTTAGTCTTTTTTGGAATCTTATCTTGACTCGTCCCTAGACCACTAGCCAGGTACAAGTCAAACTGATCCATTCCCTTTCGATATTTTGAGCACTCATGCAATTGATGAGCATAAACAAGAAAATTGAAACTTAGGATGGCAAAGAGAGATATGGTGGAGGAGGAAGACAAAAAAGGTGTGAAAGGCTCACATCAATGAGGACAACCATAGGCGAGAGAAAGCCAAATGATAGATATGATGTGAGGAATAGGGATTGCCATGCAACGAATGCACATATGAGCTATGGAAAGCTCTCCAATGAAACTAGTGGGGGTGCATCCAACTTGCTTGCTCAAGAAGACATAGAGCTCATTTGAGGAGGCTCATCATTGGAATATACAAGCCAAGTTCTATAGTGTGAAGGTCCCCACATAGCTATATGCATATATGATCATCTCTATGGAGTACAAGATATAAGAGGGAGTACGAGTGTGGATCTCTCAAAAGGAATAGTAGTGTTGCCCCCTTCTCTTTTTTTATTTTATTTTTCTCCTTTTTTTATTTTTTTATTTTTTCGTGGCCTCAATGGCTCTTTCTATTTAACTCTCATTTGTCCTCTTTGGGATCTTTTAATTTTTTCCTCTTTGGGATCTTTTCCTCACTTAGGGGCAACACTGTATTTTACAAGGAGTATAGAAGATTTTTCACACTTTACAAAAGTACTCAGCATAAAGAAGATGAAGCTATAATGATGTATGCAAATGTATGCCTCTGCCAGTGTAGCAGGATATGCAATGATACTATCGCGTCATGTAGAAATGATTAGGGAAAGTCCCAACTAGCATGCGGCTCATCAATCAAGCAAAAGCATGTATGACACGAAGATCAAGTCATGAGAAGGTGGATGTTGCATGGATATATATATCGGAAAGGCTATGGAAATGCCTTGATAGGTAGGTATGGTGGCTGTTTTGAGGAAAGATATAAGGAGGTTTATGATGATAGAGCGTATCATGCCAAGGGTTTGGATGCACCGCTAAGGTAGGGCCAACACTCAGAGTGAGAAAAGGCAACACACGGTACCGAAGAGGCTAGCAAATATGAGAAGGTGGAAGTGTCAACTTTCGAATACTTACATTAGTACGAAGAACTCATGCACTTATTATCGGTAACTCTCAGTCTAATCAGGAGGTTCACAAAGAGACAACTACCCCGAGGAGGAGTGTATGGGGGTTTGGTTATCCTTGCACATCCTCGACTCATGGTATGTGAGTGTACTCTAATATCCGATCCCTCCAAAGATTAGTGATCCATCTAATAGCTAGAGTTCTCAACTAGTTTTTGTAGTTTTTGAAAATAAACACGGATTTCCCAAAATACGACATCTATCACTAATAGGCTAAATCTCTTGACACCAAAAGTTCAAACATTACTCAAAACAATACCTCAAAACTATTGCAAGTTACTACTACAACTGAATAGCAACCTCATTTACCTACTTTAAGTCAAGACACACAACTCAGTGTAACAAGCCAACTCTCTAAACAAGATAAACATGAAAACTCAAGAGAGTTCCAACAACAAAATAAACAAAAATCTCTTGAAAATATAAGCATGAAAACTAAGAGCTAAAATGACAGCAGCTACGAAAAGATAAAGAACACACAAAAAAGAAAGATAAGCATGAAAATCCTATGATGTGTTCTAGTTTAAAGTGGAGCGTGTTTCTCTCCCACACAAAGAAAGCTGGGTTTAAACTTGTTATGAACAGCAGGCAAGGCTAAATAAAAGTAAAGAGCAAGACACTCCAAGCATAGCACATAACACATGAAGTGATAAAAATATAGTGAAACGAAGGACGAACTGATAATTGTTGATGAAGAAGGGAATGCACGGGGGCATCCCCAAGCTGAGAAGCTTGATTATCCTTGAATATTTCTTGGGGGTGCATTTGGGCATCCCCAAGCTTGAGTGTTTGACACTCCCGTATCTTCTTTCATCATCTTCCCTCGCACACTTGAAAACTCCCTTCATACATAAGTCATCATAAGCTGATTAGAGAGGTTAGTACCCACAATAAAACAATTTGACTCTATTGGAAATCAAAGATATTCTTGAAGGTCTACTGTTACTCAAGACCGCCAAAAAATTTTTGCAAAGAAAAAGCTAGCGCAAGACTTGCAAAACTGGGAAAAGGCAGAACATGGCAGAATCTGTGAAAAACAGACCAACAGGTAGTAAATATTTTTTTGGGGTACTTCTGCAACTCAAATCAAAAAACTCAGAACAGACGCTCGAAATATAATTGTATAGAGCATGATGTAAAAAACATTCACATCAAAAAGATGATCTTGTGATTTTAGCCGAATTTTTCTGTCCAAGGACATAATCTGTTTTCTGGACAGCATGTCACAACCTTTTAACTTTCTTGCAATCAGAGGCTAAACTTGGTACAAAGCTTGAAAATAAAGATACAATGATTTTGCTACAGTAGTAACAATCATCAAGATCACTAAAAAAAAAGGAAAAACATCGTGGGTTTCCTCCCAACAAGTGCTTTCTTTTACGCCTTTGAGCTAGGCATGAAGATTATAAAAGGTGCTCTCATAAGAATACGGATTTGAAGCAAAAGAGAGCATCAAGAAGCAAAGATGAAACACATTTAAGCCTTACCCACTTCCTATGCCTAGGAACTTTGTAAAGAAATAAATCATGAAAACACAAAGTAACAAGCATAGGAAGGTAAAAAGAGAACAATTTGAAGACTTTCATCAAAAAGAGATATGTTTTTGTAACATGAAAGTTTCTATGACCTAACTTTCCTCTCTCAAAATAATTTTCGGTAGTATCATGAACAACATCAATAATATAACTATCACATAAATCATGTTGTTCATGACCTAAAAGCACACGTGTATAGTTTTCAACACGGTCTTTAGGATCAAAAGATAAATGCAACCCGTCACATTGAGCCTTGATAAGAACAAAATTCTCCGGAATATGAGTTGAAGATTTCAAAAGGATAATAGGGCAATCAAGTGTGTGTGAAATAGAAAAAATTTCATTCTTAACATGAGGAACTATAGCAAGTTCATCTCCGTAAGCATCATCCATAGTGGCATCACAACCATAAGCATAGAAGGCATCAACTTCATCAAAAAGGGATATTTCAAAATAATCCATAGGATCATAACACTCATATAAGGTAAGAGTCAAAGAGTTACTCTCATTAGAAGGTAGACATGGATGGCTCCATTCTTCCTCCTTTTGTTCGTCACTCTCCTCCTCTTTTTCATCCAAGGAGCTTTCAGGTTCAGCAATTTCTTCTTCCATAGAGTCCAGCAAAACATTAGTCTCTTCCTTTGGGGGAGAGATTCTCTCAAGATGATCAGTAATATAATAATTTTCATCATAATTTTCAAAGCAATAGTTAAGTATAGCAAGACTCTCAGATTTGTAAGGGACATCATCAATATTTTTAAGAAGAGAAGTAATTTCGTAGGCACCCTTAAAAGCAACAAATTCTTCTATTTTCTCTACATCATAAAAATCATAATTTCTCTTAGCATAAGAAGCTAATGTTTCATAATCATTGTACTCCCATTGGAAAGCAATGTGTTTATGCCTCATAAAGCAATAAGATTCATCCCTGCAGAAAGATATATTATATATTGAGCACAAGTTTCTAGCATATTCATACAACTGATGTATTTGTTTCCATAAGTGTATCCCCTTTTGAGACAAGCGGTGTTCCTTGTAATATTCTTGTTGATACTTAGTGAATGCTCCATGCCAATAGGATCTGGTTTCAAAGAAGTTACGCATTGCTGGCAAGCAAGTAACTAGACATACTATTTTAGGGGTTTTTGGTATAAGACAAAAAAACTAAAAAGTAAACTAACAAGACTAAAAAGCAAAGATAAAATATAGTGTTCAACTCCCCTATCTTGAAGATTGGAGTCCCCGGCAACGGCGCCAGAAATTGGCTTAATGTCACTGAAGTAGTGCTCGTCGTTGGCTACCGCAAGTGGAAGGTTGAGATGTAGCACAACAACAAATTTCCCTTGGAAAAGATACCAACGTTGAAGATCGTCTCCCGTAGGACTCCGACGACGATAAGCAGGTGGTTCGGCAAGTGATGCGCCGTTGGTAATTACTTGCGTCGTCTGGACCTGCACACACAGCAAATAACTTTGCTCCCAACGAGTACAGAGAGGTTGTCAATCTCTCCGGCCTTGCCGTTTACAAAGGATCAAACGCAACAGATAATAGGTAATGATAGTGATAACTGCAACTAGAAAGTAAAACAAGAAGTAAATTGAGGGTGTAAACAGTGGTGGAAATATGGACCGAGGTCCCATGAAGTTCACTAGTGATGTCTCTCTCCCAAAAGACGATAAACATCTATGCGAGGTGAACAAATTACAGCTGGGCAATTGACAAGATTACGGACACAAACCAATGCTAACTATGCTACAAAAGAAAGGAAGAGGCTCAAAAGCATGGGCAGTACGCCAAAACAAGTAGACCGAAATCCATATGCATCTACTCACCAATCATCCACCTTGAGATATCTATCCATAACATCTCGCTAGTATTAAGTTGTGAGCCCCACCCAAAGTGTAAACCCAAAGTAACAGACAAATTAAATAAACTTTGTGTAAAGTAAACAATCCTTGCAACCGTCGTTACTAGCACCGTTGTTTTCCCCCCTTGTGGCAACAACACAATCCCTAGACTCATGTTTATGTCACTAAAGCTAGTCATCAGGGGGCATGAACCCACAATCATGCATAGCGCTCCCTCTTGGAGTTATAATCTACCACTTGGCCAAAGTAATAAAAAGCAACGGAGAACATGCAAGAATTACTCAAGAACACAAATATAAAAGGATAAGAACCAAATATATTTCTCATCACAATCTGAACATAATCTCATAATCCATCAGATCCCAGCAAACTCAACATAGCAACAACAAAAAGAATTACATATGTGCCTTGATCATGTAGGGCAGCTCACAAGGTCTAATCCATGAAGAACAAAGAAGGGGAGAGGACATCACATAGCTACTGATCATGGACCCATGGTGCCAAGGTGGACTACTCACGGTTCATCCGGGAAGCGTCCATGGTGGTGGAGAATCTCTCGGAGGTCAATCCTCCCTCAAGCAAGGTGCCGGGAAGAGGTCTTCTGTCGCTCCCGATCTTGGAAGCGCGACGGCGGTGGAACAGAGGCGAGATCGCGAAAAATGGTTCTGTCCTCGGGGGTTTCGGGACGAGAGGTAAGCATAGGCGAAGGGAGGAAGCCAGGGGGGCCACCAGGCGGCCTCCCGGCGCGGCCCCACCCTAGGCCGCGCCCCCTGGCCGCCTGGGCACCAGGTGGGGCCCCTCTGCCCCCCTTCGGGCATCTGGAAGCTTCCGGTACGCTGATATATATATATATATATATATATATGCCCGAATTTTTCTGGCAATTTAAGTAATGGGAAAACCTGAAATAAAAAGACAACAGAAAACAGAAACTGGCACTGGGTTGCATTGAGTTAATAGGTTAGTCCAAATATGATCAAAAGTGTATGCAAGTGTATCAAAATCATAGCAATATCACCCAAAACATGCATGGAGCAAGCATAATTTATAGTTACGTTTGGGACGTATCAGACCCGGGCCTCAGTGAAATGCACCGGTAATCCGACATGCGTCGGCCGGAAGAGTCCAATCCGAGAGCTCGGACGACTTTTGGATTGGGTGTCGACTCCCTGATACGTTACAAACGTATCTATAATTTCTGCTTGTTCCATGCACTTTTATGTGATATTGCTAAATGTTTTGCTACACTTTTATATCATTTTACACATATTTGGACTAACCTGCTAACTCAGTGCACCCATTGCCAGTATCTGTCTGCTGATGTATCTAGTTGTAGTGATTTTTCCCCAAATTAAAATGCTCCAAAAATTCCAGAAAAACCAGAATAAAAATCAGCGAGATAGAAGCTTCCGGAACCCTGAAGGAGGGCCAGGGGCCCCCACCTGGCGACCAGGCGGCCACGTGGCGCGGCCACACCCCTGGCCGCGGGCGCCTGGTATCCCCTGGCTCCCCCTTTTGGCCTATATTAGCTCTTCGTCGCAGAAACCCTTGAGGAGAACCCCGCATCGCGAAATACCTCTCTCTTTTGCCGCCGCCGCGCTTCCAAGATCGGGAGCACCAGAAGACCTCTTCCCGGCACCCTGCCAGAGGGAGTATTGACCTTCGGGAGCTTCTCCACCGCCATGGACGCTTCCCGGATGTGCCGTGAGTAGTCCCCCTTGGACCATGGGTCCATGACCAGTAACTATGTGATGTCTTCTCTCGAATCTTCTTCTTCAATGTTTAGTCCTTGTGAGCTGCCCTACATGATCAAGGCACCAATGCAATTTTCCTGTTGTTGCTATGCTGCGTTTGCAGGGATCTGATGGATTATGAGATTATGTTCATATCGTGATGAGTTATATATTTGGTTTAACTTTAATATTTTGTTCTTGAGTAATACTTGCATGTTCTCCGCTGCTTTTTATTGCTTTGGCCAAGTAGTAGATAGTAACTCCAAGAGGGAGCGCTATGCTTGATTGTGGGTTCATGCCCCCCGATGTCTAGCTTGAGTGACAGAAACATGATACTAGGGGATGTGCTGTTGCCACCAGGGAGAAAACAATGGTGCTTGTAACCGCGGTTGCAAGTATTGTTTACCTTACGCATAGATTGTTAATGCAATTGTCTGTTGCTTTGAGTTTACACTTTTGGTGGGGCTCGAACCTTAATACCAGCGAGATGTGTTGGAAAGATATCTCAAGGTGGATGATTAGTGAGTTGATATAGATGGATTCCGGTCTACTTGTCTTGGCATACTACCCATACTTTTGAGCCTCTTACTTTCAAGTAGCATAATTAGCATTGCGGTGCGTTAATAATTCTGTCAATTTCCCAACTGTAATTTGTTCACCCAGCTCAGTTGTTTTATCGTCTTTTGGGAGAGAGACATCACTGGTGAACATCATGGGACCCCGGTCCGTATTTCCACCATTGTTTACACCTCCGTCTTATTTACTTCTTTTACTTTCAGTTGCAACTATCACTACCACTACCATTATCTCTTGCGTTTGATCCTTTGTAAACCACAAGGCCGGAGAGATTGACAACCTCTCTGAACTCGTTGGGAGCAAAGTTATTTGTTGTGTGTGCAGGTCCAGGTAAAGCAAGTGATTTTCAACGGCACATCACTTTCCGAGCCACCTACTTGTCGACCTTGGAGTCCTACTGGTCGATCTCAACTTTGGTATCTTTGCCAAGGGAAATTTGCCGCTACGCTACATCTCAACCTTCCACTTGGGGTAGCCAACGAGGAGCACTACTTCAGTGCCATCACTCCCCGGGGGCCACCCTTAATTGAGCTTTGTTAGTTAGAGAGACCTGTCGTTTCGGATCTCTCGGAACTAAATCATAAAATGGTTGCCTGTGATGGGTAGCAACTGACAGAGATGGGCATGCGTGCGGAGCCTATAATGGGAAGTTGGTACACCCCTGCAGGGTTAAATCTTTTCGATAAGCCGTGTCCACGGTTGTGGACGGATTGAGACCTACTCCTTGTTCATAGATATAATCAACTGAATCATAACTAAAACTTGATCAACGTGTGAGTTCCTTGACTGCTTCTTCATAGGGATGCAAAGATGGGGACAAGGATTGGATAGGTGTTATGTTTGCGTAAGTAGCTGATAGATGACTGATACGTCCAAAACGTATCTATAATTTCTGCTTGCTCCATGCATGTTTTGTGTGATATTGCTATGATCTAGATACACTTTCATACACTTTTGATCATATTTGGACTAACCTATTAACTCAGTGCACCCCAGTGCAAGTTCCTATTTCTTCTGTTTTTCTATTTCAGTTTTCCCCCATATAAAAAGTGCCAGAAAAATTCGGGAAAATTCAGATAAAAAATCAGCTTGACGGAAGCTTCGAGAAATCCCGGGAGGGGCCAGAGGGGAGCCAGGGGGGGCCCCAGGCGGCCACCCAGCGCGGCCCCACCCCTGGCCCACCTCTGGCTGCCCCCTTTCGCCTATTTATCCCCCGTCACGGGAAAACCCCAGAAGAAAAACCCTATTCCGCGAACTCGCCTCTGTTCCGCCGCCGTCGCGATTCCGAAGATCGGGAGCACCAGAAGACCTCTTCCCGGCACCCTGCCGGAGAGAGGATTGACCTCCGGGAGTCTCCTCTCCACCATGGATGCTCCCCAGATGTCTCGTGAGTAGTTTTCCTTGGACCATGGGTCCTTGATCAGTAGCTATGTGATGTTCTCCTCCCCTCTTTGATCTTCATTGTTTAGACCTCGTGAGCTGCCCAACATGATCGAGGCACCTTTGTAATATTTCTGCTATTGCTATGTTGAGTTTGATAGGATCTGATGGATTATGAGATTATGTTCAGATTGTGATAGAGTAATATATTTGGTTTTTATCTCTTATATTTTTGTTCCTAAGTAATTCTTGCATGTTCTCCGTTGCTGTTTATTGCTTTGGACAAGTAGTAGGTAGTGAATCCAAGAGGGAGCGTTGTGCTAGATTGTGGGTTCATGCCCCCCGATGACACGCTTGAGTGACAGAAACATGAGTCTAGGGGATGTGCTGTTGCCACAAGGGGGAAAACAACGGTGCTTGTAACCGCGGTTACAAGGATTGTTTACTTTACGCGAAGTTCTTTTAATGCAGTTTCCTGTTGCTTTGGGTTTACACTTTGGGTGGGGCTCGCAACTTAATACCAGCGAGATGTTCTGGATAGATATCTCAAGGTGGATGATTAGTAGTAGATGCAGATGGATTTCGGTATACTTACCTTGGCGTACTGCCTGTGCTTTTGAACCTCTTCCTTTCTTTTGTAGCATAGTTAGCATTGCGGTGCGTTCATAATCCTGTCAATTGCCTTTCTGTAATTTGTTTACCTCGCATAGCAATTTTATCGTCTTTTGGGAGAGAGACATCACTAGTGAACATCACGTATCCCGGTCCATATCCTTATCATTGTTTCCACGCTATATTTACTTTTCTGCATTTACTTTCAAGTTGCTATTATTATCCCTTGCGTTTTATCCTTTGTAAACAACAAGACCGGAGAGATTGACAACCTCTCTGAACTTCGTTGGGAACAAAGTTATCTGTGTCTGTGTGCAGGTCCGCGTCAGTTGTGCTGCTGACACCTACTTATCATCTCTGGAGTCCTGCTGGAGACAAACCTTGGTATCTTCACCGAGGGAAAACTGCTGCTGCACTACATCTCAACCCTCCACTTGGGGTAACCAACGAAGGGGGCGAGAAGCCATCAAGCAAGAGTTTTTCTGGCGCCGTTGCCGGGGACTCCAAGTGCTAAGATAGGGGAGTTGCACACTACCCTTTACCTTTGTTTTTTAGTCTTGTTAGTTTATCTTTTAGTTTTTATCTTTGTGTCTTTTATCAAAATTTACAAAAATTTTATTTATCTTGCTGTTAGTAGTCATCCTTGTTTAGATGAACATGTTAGGGCTAGGTTCTTTGCGGGAATCGGAAGTTCTCGATTTCCGTCAAAGGGATGGAGAAAATATGAAGAAGGCATGGGACAGAATTTCTGAAGCACATAAAAGAATCATGCCATGGATATCTATAAAGATTGTGCTTAGAAATTTTTACCATGGTCTTTTTAAGTGGTGTAAACACTCTCTTGACATTATAGCTGAAGGAGATTTTCTAGAGTGTGATGAAGATAGGGCTCTTGAGATTTTGCATAGTCTATCTAGTTATTTTGTTTATGATCATAGTATTGATACTGTCATAGATAGACTTGCCACTATTGAAAAAAGACTAGATGCTCTAGATTTAGGGAAAGTAGAAGAACTTAAGTCCAACAAGAAATAAATGTTGGAGATAGATGATGATTGGGAGCCCTTTGTTAGGATTAGCATCTCTAACCAAAGCTTCCTTGCTCTTTGTGATATTGGATCCACAGTTTCTACTATGCCAAAAATAGTTTATGATTCTTTGAAACTGGATATGGATATATTATCATCTTATCATGAACATTCTAATGGAGATATTTCAGAGATTAAAGGAAAGGTAAAAGAAGTCCAAGTTGCATTCCTCCATAGGACTGCACCAATGGATTTCTTTATCATGGAGCCAAACCAAAGTAACATTGTGCTCGGAAGAGACTTCCTCCGTGCTATGAAAGGCTTCATTGATATTGGTAATAGGCACATACGCCTACGCGGTATGGCGAAAGGTAAGTATAGCTTTCCTAGTAAAAAGAAGAAGGAGCTTATTTAACATCAATTTGAGGGTTTTTATGATTCTGATCTTGGATACCCTTGATTCTTCTTTTGCATTAAGCCTAGCTAATGGCTTTAAAGAAGCGCTTTCGGGAGGCAGCCCGCAACGAATTTATGTTTTTATTTTTGCTTTTTTTGTGTCTTGATGATTGTTACTTCTGTAGCAACATCATTGTATCTTTATTTTTCAGCTTTGTGCCAAGTTATAGCCTCTTACGGCAAGGGAAGTAAAAGTTGTGACATGCTGTCCAGAAAACAGATTCTGTCCTCGTGACCATAAAAATTCCAGAAAAATCCCAGTTCATCTTTTTGAGTTGAAATTTTCACACAGTATGCTCTATACAATTACGAAACTTCCGTATTTTCTAAGTTTTTTGATTTGATTTGCAGAAGTACCCCTAAAAAATTCTTTACTATCTGCTGTTCTGTTTTTCACAGATTCTGCCACGTTTTGTCTCTCCTAACTTTTGCAAACCTTAAGCTTGCTTTTTCTTTGCAAAAACTTTTTGGCACTCTTGAGAAACAGTAGATATTCAAGAATATCTTTATATCCAGTGGAGAAAAATTATTTATTAAGGGTACTAACCTCTCTAATCAGCTTGTGATGAGTTATGTATGAAGGGAGTTTTCAAGTGTGCGATGGAAGATGATGAAAGAAGATCCAGGAGTGTCAAGCGCTCAAGCTTGGGGATGCCCCCATGCATCCCCAATAAATATTCAAGGAGACTCAAGCGTCTAAGCTTGGGGATGCCCCCGTGCATCCCCTTCTCCATCAACAATCATCAGTTCGTCCTTCGTCTCACTATATTTTTATCACTTCATGCGTTATGTGCTATGCTTGGAGCGTCTCGCTCTTAGGTTTTGTTTTTAGTTTTCTTTAGCTTTGCTTGCTGTTCATAACAAGTTAGATCCTTTATTACTTTGTGTGGGAAAGAAACACGCTCCACTTTCAAAATTTAGAACACATCATAGGATTTTTTCCTGCCTATCTTCTTGCTGCTGTGTGTTCTTTATCTTTTCATAGCTACTGCCATGTTTAGTCTTAGTTTTAGTTTGTCTTTAGCAAGAGCCTTGGATTTTGTTTTAGTTTGTTGATGGAACTCTCTTTAGTTTTCATGTTTATCTTGTTAAGAGAGTTGGTTGTTGCACTGACTTGTGTCTTGTCTTGAAAGTAGGTAATTGAGGTTGCTATTTAATTTTAGTAGTAACTTGCAATAGTTTTGAGGTATTGATGTGAGTAATGTTTGAACTTTTGGTGTCAAGAGCTCTTGCATATTAGTGATAGGTGTCGTATTTTGGGCAATCCGTGTTTATTTTCAAAACCTACAAAACTAGTTGAGAACTCTAGCTACTAGATGGATCAGTACTCTTCTGAGGAGTCGAATATTAGAGTACACTCACGTACCATGAGTCGAGGATGCGCAAGGATAACCAAACCCCCATACACTCCTCCTCGGGGTACTTGTCTCTTTGTGAACCTCCTTATTAGATTGAGAGTTACCGATAATAAGTGCATGAGTTCTTCGCACTAATGGAAGTATTGAGAGTTGACACTTCCACCTTCCCATATTTTGCTAGCCTTTCCCATGCCGTGCATTGCCTTCTTCTCACTCCGAGAGTTGGTGTCCACCTTCGCCGGTACTTCCAAACCCTTGGCATGATACGCTCTGTCATCATAAGCCTCCTTATATCTTCCCTCAAAACAGCCACCATACGTACCTATCAAGGCATTTCCATAGCCTTTTCGAGTTACATTGCCATGCAACTCCCACCTCTTCATGACTTAATCTTCATGTCATACATGTTCCTTCTACACTGGCAGCGGCATACATTGCATACAACATGATAGTTACATCTTCTTTATGATTTTGAGTACCTTGTAAAGTGTAAAAGATCTCCTTTACCCTCTTGTAAAATAGAGTGTTTCCCTTAAGTGAGGAAAAGATCCCAAAGTGGACACATTAAAAGATCCCAAAGAGGACAAATGAGAGTTAATAGAAAGAGCCATTGAGGCCACCAAAAAAATACAAAAAAATAGAAATAAAAAGAGAGAAAGGGGAAACACTACTATCCTTTTGAGAGATCCACACTAGTACTCCCTTTATATCCTTGTACTCCATAGAGATGATCATTATGCATATAGCTATGTGGGGACCTTCACACTATAGAACTTGGCTTGCATATTCCAAGGATGAGCCTCCTCGAAAGAGCTCTAGGTCTTCATGAGCGAGCAAGTTAGATGCACCCCCACTGGTTCCATTGGAGAGCTTCCTAGCTCGTATGTGCATCCGTTGCATGGCAATCCCTACTCCTCACATCATATCTATCATTTGGCATCTCTTACCTATGATTGTCCTCATTGATGTGAGCCTTTCTCATCCTTTTTGTCTTCCTCCTCCACCATATTTCTCTCTTTGCCATCCTAAATGTCAACTCTCGTGCTTACGCTCATCCATTGCATGAGTGCTCGAAATATCGAAAAGGAGTGGATCAAATTGACTTGTACCTGGCTAGTGATCTGGGGACGAGTCAAGATAAGATTCCAAAGAAGACCAAGTGTGAAACTTTAGTAGATTGAGTTCTCAACACAAAAATACTTTTTTTCTCGTATTCCCTATCCCCCTTCTTGCACGCAGACACCATTTGGAGACATTCGAGTCACGGACAGCGAGAGCTCTTGCACCTAATGTTCTTTTGTTACTTGTTTCAATGCTAATATAGACACTTGCCTGTTATGACTTGAATTGAATCTCTAACCTTGATTGCTTTACTTTTTCAAAGTTCTTATATGGTTGCTAGCATGTCACCACAGAAATTATGTTGTTATCATTTACCTACTCGAGGACGAGCAGGAATTAAGCTTGGGGATGTTGATACGTCCAAAACGTATCTATAATTTCTGCTTGCTCCATGCATGTTTTGTGTGATATTGCTATGATCTAGATACACTTTCATACACTTTTGATCATATTTGGACTAACCTATTAACTCAGTGCACCCCAGTGCCAGTTCCTATTTTCTGCTGTTTTTCTATTTTAGTTTTCCCCCATATAAAAAGTGCCAGAAAAATTCTGGAAAATTCAGATAAAAAATCAGCGTGACGGAAGCTTCGAGGAGAGCCCGGGAGGGGCCAGAGGGGAGCCAGGGGGGGCCCAGGCGGCCACCCGGCGCGGCCCCACCCCTGGCCGTGCCAGGGGGGCGCCTGGGGCCCCTGGCCCACCTCTGGCTGCCCCCTGTCGCCTATTTATCCCCCGTCACGGAAAAACCCCAGAAGCAGAACCCCATTCTGCGAACTCGCCTCTGTTCCGCCGCCGCCGCGATTCCGAAGATCGGGAGCACCAGAAGACCTCTTCCCGGCACCCTGCTAGAGAGAGGATTGACCTCCGGGAGTCTCCTCTCCACCATGGATGCTCCCCGGATGTCTCGTGAGTAGTTTTCCTTGGACCATGGGTCCGTGATCAGTAGCTATGTGATGTTCTCCTCCCCTCTTTGATCTTCATTGTTTAGACCTCGTGAGCTGCCCAACATGATCGAGGAACCTTTGTAATATTTCTTCTATTGCTATGTTGAGTTTGATAGGATCTGATGGATTATGAGATTATGTTCAGATTGTGATAGAGTAATATATTTGGTTTTTATCTCTTATATTTTTGTTCCTAAGTAATTCTTGCATGTTCTGCGTTGTTGTTTATTGCTTTGGCCAAGTAGTAGGTAGTGACTCCAAGAGGGAGCGTTGTGCTAGATTGTGGGTTCATGCCCCCCGATGACACGCTTGAGTAACAGAAACATGAGTCTAGGGGATGTGTTATTGCCACAAGGGGGAAAACAATGGTGCTTGTAACCGCGGTTACAAGGATTGTTTACTTTACGCAGAGTTCTTTTAATGCAGTTGTCTGTTGCTTTGGGTTTACACTTTGGGTGGGGCTCGCAACTTAATACCAGCGAGATGTTCTGGATAGATATCTCAAGGTGGATGATTAGTAGTAGATGCAGATGGATTTCGGTCTACTTACCTTGGCGTACTGCCTGTGCTTTTGAACCTCTTCCTTTCTTTTGTAGCATAGTTAGCATTGCGGTGCGTTCATAATCCTGTCAATTGCCTTTTTGTAATTTGTTTACCTCGCATAGCAATTTTATCGTCTTTTGGGAGAGAGACATCACTAGCGAACATCACGTATCACGGTCCATATCCTTATCATTGTTTACACGCTATATTTACTTTTCTTCATTTACTTTCAAGTTGCTATTATTATCCCTTGCGTTTTATCCTTTGTAAACAACAAGACCGGAGAGATTGACAACCTCTCTGAACTTCGTTGGGAACAAAGTTATCTGTGTCTGTGTGCAGGTCCGCGTCAGTTGTGCCGCTGACACCTACTTATCATCTCTGGAGTCCTGCTGGAGACAAACCTTGGTATCTTCACCGAGGGAGAACTGCTGCTGCACTACATCTCAACCCTCCACTTGGGGGTAACCAACGAAGGGGGCGAGAAGCCATCTAGCAATGACTTGTTGGAGGAGATTCCTCATTGAATGCTTGGCTCCTCATCTTACTCGAAATAGAACGTTAGCCACTCATATAATGCTAGTGCGGCTGTAACGTCAACCACTACCCCCATCTTACCGTGAGAAGTTAGTTATCTGATTTTGATATAGCTCAACTCCTTCTTTTCTCTTTTATGTACTCTATGCAAACGATCTTGGACTACAAAGGAGCCTGATGCCCTTCCTTCCGGACGCCTTTGTGGAGACTCGACGACGACTAGTTAGGCGGATCCCGGCGGAGTGACTGGACCCGTGTGGTTATGGGAACAATGTCTTTTCTCTTTTCCACTAGGCATTTGATTGTAGTCTGTACCCAGACATATACCTTCCGCTGATGTATTGTATTAAGGTAGCTGTATGCCGATTATATGAGATGCTGTATCCTTGTAGTTGTAATGTTGTGATATCATGTTGAAATCTGAGACATATGGCTTTGTCATATGTCGCGGTGGGTCCGATATGCGCTTCGTCCTCGGGTTTGGACGAAAATGTCCAGATCTGAAACAGTACCTCATATCGGGTCTTACAGTGGGACCTCCCCTGGTGCTATCTTTGGCTCTATTTATTCCCCTCGTTCCAAAAACCCTCAAAGATGACTCCTTTTCCATGTTTAACCCACTATTCCGTCGCCATCGCGATCCCCAAGATCGGGATCAGCAGAAGTTCCTGTCCCGGCACCTTATCGTAGGGAGGATTGATCTCTCGAGGCTCCTCCATCACCATGGCAGCAGGCTAGTTGATTTATTCTCTCCAATCTTGTGCTTCAATGTTTAGTCATTGTGAGTTGCCTATCATGATCAAGGCATATATGTTATAGTTTCAAGTTCTTATGCTGTGTCTGCTGGGGTCCGATGGATTATGAGATTATTTTCAGATTGTGAAAGTAATATATTTTGATCTCTTTTATATTGTGTTCTCGAGTGTTCTTGCATGTTCTCCGTTGTAGTTTATTACTTTGGCCAAGTAGTAGATTGTAACTCCAAGAGGGAGCATTATGCTTTATAGCGGGTTCATGCCTCCTAATGTCCAGCTTGAGTGACAAAAACATGGGAGTAGGGAATGTGTTATTGCCATTAAGGGTAAAACAACGGTGCTTATGATTACGTGTTACAAGTGTTGTTTACATTACGCATAGAGTGTTAAAGCAATCGTCCGTTACTTTGGGTTTACAACATATAGTTGTGGCTCACTACTTAATACCAGTGAGATGTTCTAGATTGGATATCTCAAGGAGGATGATTAGTTAGTAGATGCTGATGAATAAACAGTCTACTTGACTTCGTGTAATGGCCATACAATTGAATCTTGCACTCTCTTCTAGCACAATTAGCATTGCAGTGCGTTCATAATTCTGTCAATTGCCCAGCAGTAATGTGTTCACCCGACATAGTTTAAATCGTATTTTTGAAGAGAGACATCACATTGCATGATAACATTTGTTTTGTATTTGTATGTTGAATATGTGCATGATGATTCATATTTTTATCATGCATTTGAAGGTCCAAATTTGAGTTTTTTTTGAATGTAAATTTGAATTCCGCAATTACAATGCTTTTGCATACAAGATCGACAATCTCTAAAATACTATGGAGGCCTCTTTAAAAACATTTTGGAGGCAATTTATAAGAGTACTTGGATAGATTTTATCGTAGACCTAAACTCAAACTTGGGCCAAGGGATTCCAATGTCATCGTATACTTATTCCGTTTATTTTTTAAATAACATAATAGTTTACCTTTTCACCTTTCTAGGAGCTTTTTATGGGCACAACCTTTTTATAAGGATTGAGGAATTGCACCTCGTCCTCATTATTACCAGTTCAACACAACACATTGCTCTCACTACAAACTCTTGGTAGTTATGTTGGCTAAACTACCAATTTGTCTTTGTATCATCTTTGATGAATATAAGGAATTCCTTTCGAAACATTTTCATGTATAGTATATCTCCTGTATATGGAAAGTCCAAAATCTCATCAAAACATCGGGAAAGGTATGCATTTAGAAAACTTGAAAGAGATAAAAAAGAGTATCATGCCATGATTTCTTAGTAATTTAGAATTGATTTATTTTAAATTAATATTCGCACAAACATTCAACAATGGCCCCCTCTAACTTCTGGTCCCACACTAGACCTGGCCCAGCCCCAATGCTCCATCCTAGAGTACCATGAGACCTCATACAAAGATTTAGTCGCATGTGGAGTGAATGGATAGATAAACAGATATAGATATGTAAATAGATGGATGGATATATAGATAGATGGATAGGTAGACAAACAAATATATAAATTGATAGCTAGATAAATAATTGGTAGATGGATGGATAGATAGACATAGATGGATAGATATAAGATAGATATAGAGAGCATATCTTCATCTAGATATGTCTCTTGTTAGTGTAACTAAGGCAAATTAATTATTGTCGCAATTATGTGTGTGGCCATCCACTCGTCGCTTCTCCTCATACTCTTTTTCTCATGTCACTTAAATTCTTAAACCTTGATGCTTTTGAATGATAAACTATATCTTAAATGGGTAAATGTACGTGAATGATTTCCATGGTGCTACATTTACTGATAAATTGCAAAATTTCCAGTTTCGCATGACATAATTTGGTATAAGGAGGAACTTTGAAATCCAAAGGTTGGTACACATCAATGGATTATGTGCACGATTTTCTGATGGAGGAATTTAGAGTTGACTCTATTCTTTTTTGTTTTCATGAAATTGATATACATGCATATGCAACTCTCCAACCAGCTACATATTTACTTATAAATGAATGCAACTCTACATCTTTCTGATATATATGAATATTTTTTGGAAAATTACTTATCTATGGACACAATAGCAAATGAATTGAATAGTTCATCCACCTTACAAATGTGAATTAGTTATTTATGTCCCCACAAATAGACTACAAAGCTAAAATGGTAGTATGATCCCAACTCATATATTCAATGAAAAATTTGAGGAAACGCAAACAAAGATACGATGCATTTGGTTTAGTTGTATCTAAGACAGTCATTTAATACTTAAGATACAATATTAAGATATGGTGCTTATTCATTGGGAAGTAGACCCCCACTAACATTTTCTTGTGACACTTTGTGTCACTCCGACAAGGCCGAAGGAAGTGGTGTTAGGAAGAGTGGCGAGGGGGTGAAAAAATGGGATGCAACTGATGGCTTGCTTGTAGTGCGTTTCACACACAACCGTTGGGAAATCAAAGAGGAAGGATGACTCTTTGACGATCCATCTGGCTCACAAAGTTTCTATATAGCTCAGGAAAATCCGACTCATTCTCTAATGGACGATATTCTCTGGCTAGACTCTAGCTTGTCTCCTTCAAAAGTACATGCTATGGGAACCGAAGGACCCGGAAGATCCTGACGGTCAGCCTGTACCCTGAAAAATAAATAACCATCACATATCACCCCTCAGTTAGGAAACATGAGGAAAATATGTAATTTACCTTTTGGTTGTTTGATAATCCGAAGAGTCATCATCCAAAAAATCAATAATGGGAGCTAACTCAGGACGACTCACATTAACCGGAAGAGAAAGTCGACCGGGTGAAGTCATCTCGTCCAGATGATCTAAATTCTCAGTCGGAAGACTCGATTCTTCTTCTTTTTACCGGCTCTTCCCACTGGAAGAACAAGAGACGATTGAAACATATCTAAAAGGATTCAGATGAAACAAAGAAAGACACAAAAATATACCCCTTCTTCAAAGGAGTCTTCTAGTTCTTCGTCATGACTAGCGTTTTTGTCAAACTCAAATTCATCATCATCATAGCACATGCTTATTGGCTTCTCGCCCTTTGTTGGTTACCCCAAGTAAAGGTTTGAGATGCAGTGTAGCAGCAGTTTTCCCTCGGTGAAGATACCAAGGTTTGTCTCCAGTAGGACTCCGAAGATGATAAGTAGGTGTCAGCGGCGCAACTGACGCAGACCTGCACACAGACACAGATAACTTTGTTCCCAACGAAGTTCAGAGAGGTTGTCAATATCTCCGGTCTTGTTGTTCACAAATGATAAAACACACGGGATAATGATAGCAACTTGAAAGTAAATGCACAAAAGTAAATATAGCTTGGAATCAGTAATGAGGATATGGACCGGGATACGTGATGTTCACTAGTGATGTCTCTCTCCCAAAAGAAGATAAAACTGCTATGCGAGGTACACAAATTATAGAAGGGCAATTGACAAGATTATGAACGCACCGCAATGCTAACTATGCTACAAAAGAAAGGAAGAGGTTCAAAAGCACAGGCAGTACGCCAAGGTAAGTAGACCGAAATCCATCTGCATCTACTACTAATCATCCACCTTGAGATATCTATCCAGAACATCTCGCTGGTATTAAGTTGCGAGCCCCACCCAAAGTGTAAACCCAAAGCAACAGACAACTGCATTAAAAAGAACTCTGCGTAAATTAAACAATCCTTGTAACCGCGGTTACAAGCACCGTTGTTTTCCCCCTTGTGGCAACAACACATCCCCTAGACTCATGTTTCTGTCACTCAAGCGTGTCATCGGGGGGCATGAACCCACAATCTAGCACTACGCTCCCTCTTGGAGTCACTACCTACTACTTGGCCAAAGCAATAAACAACAACGGAGAACATGCAAGAATTACTTAGGAACAAAAATATAAGAGATAAAAACCAAATATATTACTCTATCACAATCTGAACATAATCTCATAATCCATCAGATCCCTCCAAACTCAACATAGCAACATCAGAAATATTACAAAGGTGCATAGATCATGTAGGGCAGCTCACGAGGTCTAAAAAATGAAGATCAAAGAGGGGAGGAGAACATCACATAGCTACAGATCACGGACCCATGGTCCAAGGAAAACTACTCACGAGACATCCGGGGAGCATCCATGGTGGAGAGGAGACTCTCGGAGGTCAATCCTCCCTCCGGCAGGGTGCCGGGAAGAGGTCTTCTGGTGTTCCCGATCTTGGAAGCGCGGCGGCGGAGGAACAGAGGCGAAATCGCGGAGTAGGGTTCTTCTCTGGAGTTTTCCCGTGACGGGGGATAAATAGGCGAAGGGGGGCAGCCAGAGGTGGACAGGGGGCCACAGGCGCCCCCCTGGCGTGGCCAGGGGTGGGTCCGCGCCGGGTGGCCGCCTGGGCCCCCTGGCTCCCCTCTGGCCCCTCCCGGGCTCTTCTCGAAGCTTCCGTCACGCTGATTTTTTATCTGAATTTTCCCGAATTTTTCTGGCACTTTTTATATGGGGGAAAACTGAAATAGAAAAACAGCAGAAAACAGGAACTGGCACTGGGGTGCACTGATTTAATAGGTTTGTTCAAATATGATCAAAAGTGTATGAAAGTGTATCTAGATCATAGCAATATCACACAAAACATGCATGGAGCAAGCAAAAATTATAGATACGTTTTGGACGTATCATCATCCCCAAGCTTAATTCCTGCTCGTCATCGAGTAGGTAAATGATAACAAGCATAATTTCTGTGGTGACATGCTAGCAACCATATAAGAACTTTGAAAAGTAAAGCAATCAAGGTTAGAGATTCAATTCAAGTCATAACATGCAAGAGTCTATATTAGCATTGAAACAAGTAACAAAAGAACATTAGGTGCAAGAGCTCTCGCTGTCCGTGACTCGAATGTCTCCAAATGGTGTTTGCGTGCAAGAAAGGGGATAGGGAATACGAGAGAAAAAAGTATTTTTGTTGATAACTCAATCTACTAAAGTTTCACACTTGGTCCTCTTTGGAATCTTATCTTGACTCGTCCCCAGACCACTAGCCAGGTACAAGTCAATTTGATCCACTCCTTTTGGATATTTCGAGCACTCATGCAATGGATGAGCGTAAGCACGAGAGTTGACACTTAGGATGGAAAAGAGAGAAATATGGTGGAGGAGGAAGACAAAAAGGAAGAGAAAGGCTCACATCAATGAGGACAATCATAGGCAAGAGCTGCCAAATGATAGATATGATGTGAGGAGTAGGGATTGCCATGCAACGTATGCACATACGAGCTAAGAAGCTCTCCAAAGGAACTAGTGGGGCTGCATCTAACTTGC
Organism: Bromus sterilis; assembly: GCA_950022295.1. NCBI lineage: Eukaryota > Viridiplantae > Streptophyta > Magnoliopsida > Poales > Poaceae > Bromus > Bromus sterilis. Next base: position 398,709,198 of record OX465596.1, read on the forward strand.
TCGCTCATGAAGACCTAGATCTCATTTGAGGAGGCTCATCCTTGGAATATGCAAGCCAAGTTCTATAGTGTGAAGGTCCCCACATAGCTATATGCAAAAAGATCATCTCTATGGAGTACAAGGATATAAAGGGAGTACTAGTGTGGATCTCTCAAAAGGATAGTAGTGTTGCCCCTTTCTCTCTTTTTATTTCTTTTTCTCTCTTTTTTTAATTTTTTTGTGGCCTCAATGGCTCTTTCTATTTAACTCTCATTTGTCCTCTTTGGGATCTTTTAATGTGTTTTACAAGAAGGTAAAGGAGATCTTTCACTCTCTACAAGGTACTCAAAACATAAAGAAGATGTAACTATCATGATGTATGCAAGGTATGTCGCTGCCAGTGTAGCAGGAACAAGTATGACATGAAGATCAAGTCATGAAGAGGTGGAAGTTGCATGGCAATGTAACTCGGAAAGGCTATGGAAATGCCTTGATAGGTAGGTATGGTGGCTTTTTTGAGGCAAGATAAAGGGAGGCTTAAGATGACAGAGCGTATCATGCCAAGGGTTTGGATGTACCGGCGAAGGTGGACACCAACTCTTGGAGTGAGAAGAAGGCAATGCACGGCACAGGAAAGGCTAGCAAAATATGGGAAGGTGGAAGTGTCAACTCTTAATACTTACATTAGTCCGAAGAACTCATGCACTTATTATCGGTAACTCTCAATCTAATAAGGAGGTTCACAAAGAGACAAGTACCCCGAGGAGGAGTGTATGGGGGTTTGGTTATCCTTGCGCATCCTCGACTCATGGTACGTGAGTGTACTCTAATATTCGATCCCTCCAAGGATTAGTGATCCATCTAGTAGCTAGAGTTCTCAACTAGTTTTGTAGGTTTTGAAAATAAACACGGATTGCCCAAAATACGACACCTATCACTAATAGGCAAGAGCTCTTGACACCAAAAGTCCAAACATTACTCACATCAATACTTCAAAACTATTGCAGGCTACTACTAAAATTAAATAGCAACCTCAATTACCTACTTTCAAGACAAGACACAATTCAGTGCAACAACCAACTCTCTTTAACAAGATAAAAATGAAAACTAAAAAGAGTTCCAGCAACAAACTAAACAAAAGCCAAGGCTCTTGCTAAATACAAACTAAGACTAAAACTAAACATGGCAGCAACTATGAAAAGATATAGAACACACAACAGCAAAAAGATAGGCATGAAGAATCCTATGATGTGTTCTAGATTTTGAAAGTGGAGCGTGTTTCTCTCCCACACAAAGTAAGAAGGTATCTAACTTGTTATGAACATCAAGAAAATCTAAAGAAAACTAAAAACAAAACCTAAGAGCGAGAAGCTCCAAGCATAGCACATAACGCATGAAGTGATAAAAATATAGTGAGACGAAGGACGAACTGATGATTGTCGATGGAGAAGGGGATGCACGGGGGCATCCCAAAGCTTAGATGCTTGAGTCTCCTTGAATATTTATTGGGGATAGATGGGGGCATTCCCAAACTTGAGCGCTTGACACTCCTGGATCTTCTTTCATCATCTTCCATCGCACACTTGAAAACTCTCTTCATACATAACTCATCATAAGCTGATTAGAGAGGTTAGTACCCTTAATAAATAATTTTTACCCACTGGATATAAATATAATCTTGAAGATCTACTGTTTCTCAAGAGTGCCAAAAAGTTTTTGCAAAGAAAAAGCAAGCTTAAGGTTTGCAAAAGTAAGGAGAGACAAAACGTGGCAGAATCTGTGAAAAACAGAACAGCAGATAGTAAAGAATTTTTTAGGGGCACTTCTGCAACTCAAATAAAAAAACTCAGAACATACGGAAGTTTCGTAATTGTATAGAGCATACTGTGTAAAACATTCAGCTCAAAAAGATGAACTGGGATTGTTTTGGAATTTTTCTGGTCACGAGGACAGAATCTGTTTTCTGGACTGCATGTCATAACTTTTACTTCCCTTGTCGTATAGGCTATAACTTGGCACAAAGCTGAAAAATAAAGATACAATGATGTTGATAAAGAAGTAACAATCATCAAGACACAACAAAAGCAAAAAGAAACACCTAAATTCGTTGCGGGCTGCCTCCCGAAAGCGCTTCTTTAAAGCCATTAGCTAGGCATAATGCAAAAGAAGAATCAAGTTTTATCAAGAGAAAGAGAATAACTAGCCCGTGTAACGGACTCAAAAGGTAACTTGATTTTATTTATAGGGAATTGTTCCATCCCCTTTTTGAATGGGAATTGGAATTTAATATTCCCCTCTTTCATGTCAATAACTGCACCAACAGTGCGAAGAAAAGGACGTCCCAAAATAATTGGACATAAAGGTTCACACTCTATATCCATAACAATAAAATCGACGGGAACATAGTTGTCATTGACAATGATAAGAACATCGTCGATCTTCCCTAAAGGTTTCTTTACGGAAGAATCAACAAGACGAACACCAAAATAACAAGGCTCAAAAGGCTTCAATTCAAACATATCAAATATTCTTTTGGGCATAACAGAGGTACTAGCTCCAACATCACATAAAGCATAGCAAGAGAAGTTATTCAATTTAATTTTGATCATAGGATCTCAACCATCATCTAGCTTCCTAGGTATGGAGGTTTCTACTCTAAGCTTCTCCTCCCTAGCTTTGATGAGAGCATTTGTGATATGCTCCGTGAAGGCAAGATTAAGTGTGCTAGTGTGGGGGTCTCTAGACATTTTGTGTAGCAAGCTAATAACTTCTGAGAGGTACAACTATCAAAATCAATATCACTACTATCAAAGGTGGTAGTAGTGTCATCTAGGCTCACTTGTTTCAAACCCTCTATGTTCATAGGATTTTCTTTTTCTATGGTTGAGGTATTAGCATCACCATTAATAGGTCCAAAGGGACTAGGAGTGCATTGGGTGCTAATAGTTTGAGTGTCCTCAACGATTTGGATAGTGGCAACTGTGTGGTGTGTAGGAAGGCTCTTAATTCTATCCTCTTCCTCTTTTTCTCTAGCCCATCTTTCTTTAAGTTTAGCCATCATCCTAATATTTTCATTGATTTGTAACTGGATAACATTAATAGGAGTGGCCTTATTCTTCTCACGGGGGGAGGTTCTAATTTTAAGCATCTCAATATCAAGGGCTAAGCTTTCTACCTTCAAAGAGAGATTATCTATTTTAGCTAATTTCTCCTCTACATTTTTGTTGAAGGCTTTTTGGGTAGTGATAAAGTCTCTAAGCATGCTTTATAATTCAGAAGGGGGGTTCTTGTTGCTAGGGTAAGTGTTGTTGTTCCCATAATTGGATGGAAACGGTCTAGGATTGCTAGCAAAATTTCCCCTATAAGCATTGTTGTTGAAGTTGTTTCTAGCAATAAAGTTCACATCTACTTGTTCTTGGGCAACCAAAGAATTTAAAGGAACATCATGAGGATCAACAGAGGGTTGCTTGGTAAGTAGAGACATAATTAAGTCAACTTTTTCATTGAGGGAGGTAATTTCCTCGACAGAGTTTACCTTCCTACCTGTTGGAGCGCGTTCGGTGTGCCATTGGGAATAATTGTTCATCATTTCATCGAGAAGCCTCGTGGCAACACCAAGTGTAGTTGACATAAAGGTTCCTCCCGCAGCCGAATCTAACAGGTTCCGCGAGGTAAAGTTCAAGCCTGCATAAAATGTCTGGATAACCATCCAAGTAGTCAAACCATGTGTAGGGCATTTCTTAACAAGAGATTTCATTCGTTCCCAAGCTTGGGCAACGTGTGCATTATCCAATTGCTTAAAATTCATAATATTACTCCTCAATTGGATAATCTTATCAGGAGGGTAGTACTTCCCTATAAAAGTATCTTTGCACTTATCCCAAGAATCTATGCTATTTCTAGGCAAAGATTGAAACCAGATTTTAGCATCTCCCCTTAAAGAGAAAGGAAAGAGCTTGAGCTTAACAACATCACCTTCTACTTCTTTATACTTTTGCATATCACATAATTCAACAAAATTATTCAAGTGTAAAGCAGCATCATCTCCAGCACCAGAGAATTGATCTCTCATAACAAGGTTTAGCAAAGCAGGTTTAATTTCATAAGAGGTAGCTGAAGTGGCAGGTGTGGCAATGGGAGTGCAGATAAAGTCCTGGTTGTTGTGACTAGTGAAGTCACACAACTTGGTGTTTTCAGTGGAACCCATAGTAGCAGCAAGCGTGGCAGATTTTTTTGTAGTTTTTGATAAAAGACACAAAGATAAAAACTGAAAGGTAAACTAACAAGACTAAAAAACAAAGGTAAAGGGTAGTGTGCAACTCCCCTATCTTAGCACTCGGAGTCCCCGGCAACGGCGCCAGAAATACTCTTGCTTATTGGCTTCTCGCCCTTCGTTTGTTACCCCAAGTGAAGGTTTGAGATGCAATGCAGCAACAGTTTTCCCACGGTGAAGATACCAAGGTTTGTCTCCAGTAGGACTACATAGATGATAAGTAGGTGTCAGCGGCGCAACTGACGCGGACCTGCACACAGACACAGATAACTTTGTTCCCAACGAAGTTCAGAGAGGTTGTCAATCTCTCCGGTCTTGTTGTTCACAAATGATAAAACGCACGGGATAATGATAGAAACTTGAAAGTAAATGCAGAAAAGTAAATATAGCTTGGAATCAGTAATGAGGATATGGACCGGGATACGTGATGTTCACTAGTGATGTCTCTCTCCCAAAAGACGATAAAACTGCTATGCGAGGTAAACAAATTATAGAAGGGCAATTGACAGGATTATGAACGCACCGCAATGCTAACTATGCTACAAAAGAAAGGAAGAGGTTCAAAAGCACATGCAGTACGCCAAGGTAAGTAGACCGAAATCCATCTGCATCTACTACTAATCATCCACCTTGAGATATCTATACAGAACATCTCGCTGGTATTAAGTTGCGAGCCCCACCCAAAGTGTAAACCCAAAGCAACAGACAACTGCATTAAAAAGAACTCTGCGTAAATTAAACAATCCTTGTAACCGCGGTTACAAGCACCGTTGTTTTCCCCCTTGTGTCAACATCACATCCCCTAGACTCATGTTTCTGTCACTCAAGCGTGTCATCGGGGGGCATGAACCCACAATCTAGCACTACACTCCCTCTTGGAGTCACTACCTACTACTTGGCCAAAGCAATAAACAGCAACGGAGAACATGCAAGAATTACTTAGGAACAAAAATATAAGAGATAAAAACCAAATATATTACTCTATCACAATCTGAACATAATCTCATAATCCATCAGATCCCTCCAAACTCAACATAGCAACAGCAGAAATATTACAAAGGTGCCTCGATCATGTAGGGCAGCTCACGAGGTGTAAACAATAAAGATCAAAGAGGGGAGGAGAACATCACATAGCTACTGATCACGGACCCATGGTCCAAGGAAAATTACTCACGAGACATCCGGGGATCATCCATGGTGGAGAGGAGACTCCCGGAGGTCAATCCTCCCTCCGGTAGGGTGCCGGGAAGAGGTCTTCTGGTGCTCCCGATCTTGGAAGCGTGGCGGCGGCGGAACAGAGGCGAGTTCGCGGAATAGGGTTCTTATCTGGAGTTTTCCCGTGACGGGGGATAAATAGGCGAAGGGGGGCAGCCAGAGGTGGACCAGGGGCCCCAGGCGCCCCCCTGGCTCCCCTCTGGCCCCTCCCGGGCTCTTCTCGAAGCTTTCGTCACGCTGATTTTTTATCTGAATTTTCCCGAATTTTTCTGGCACTTTTTATATGGGGGAAAACTGAAATAGAAAAACAGCAGAAAACAGGAACTGGCACTGGGGTGCACTGAGTTAATAGGTTAGTCCAAATATGATCAAAAGTGTATGAAAGTGTATCTAGATCATAGAAATATCACACAAAACATGCATGGAGCAAGCATAAATTATAGATACGTTTTGGACGTATCAGCACACTGCCATAAAAGGGGCATCGGCCAAAGTCCATGGATATGGCTCCTACACGAATGATACATTCAATCAGGCTAAAGTCCACTCCATTGATTGATAAAAAATAATGAAAGACAAAGACATTCAAAAACTTGATTAAAGGAAGAGTCGATCTGATTCATTTCATCAGGTAAAGGCTTTGCCCTTTTACATAAAGTCGATTCTCCCTTTAGCCCTAGGAGGCATCATCACAGAAAAAGGAAAGAAAATCCTAGGTCTACTTGTGTGCACGCCTTGGGATCTTGCGAGCGCGCCTTGGGATCAGCTTGACGTCTCCGACATCTCGCTCATAGCTGGAGTACATATCACCATCTCCACCACCCTGAGCGCCTTCATCGGATGATCAGTCGGAGGAGCGAGAGCTAGTGATGATCCTGTCACTCTGATTACTTGCGACAGGAGATCCACGAGAGTCGTCTTCGCTAGTGCTCTCCACACAACACTCCAGGCTATCACCATGAGCGTTAGAAGGCCTCACCAGGAGGGAGTCCTTCCCATCAAACCTGCAACAGAGGCATTCGCCCCTGCGCAAATCATACCAACGGGCAAAGGTTTTCCACCCTTTCCCCGGGAACATCAAGGCCTCCTCCTCAAAATCCGTTTCCACCCAGATGGGGCCATATGGTCACCCATCGGCGCGCAAGAACAAGCCTGGGGGCTTGAGGTCCTCCATGGAAATGTCAAAGGAAAGAGGAAGCTCTATGAAATGACGAATACGGGAGCGAATGTTTACCATGAAATCGTGGTTGGAGACGCCTTCGTGAAAGGTCGGATTGCGGGAGATGACCGCGGTTTCTTCACGTTCACCGCAACAACGACCAGCACGGCCGCGACGACCACGACCACTGCGGCCTCGGTCCCTGGCGCCATGGTTCATTCTAGGGCTTGTCCCTTTGGTTTCACGAAGGCGAAGATTGGGAGCCATGCAAGTGGGCATGGGGAAGAAAGGAGAAGAATATAGAAAATGAAGGAGATGTGTGAATGAATCGTGCCCGCGTCTCGGTTTAAATAGCCCAAGTTAGGGGTAAGACAGTAAATTCATCAATGACGACGGTAAAGATTCCCACGTCAGCTTTTAAGGCAGGTGACTCATCGGTTCCCCATACGATGGGACTTAACGGCGACGCCTCGATAACTGCGGAATCATGGATTGTGTTCACACCTTGGTGTGATTTATTGATACGTCCCAAACGTATCTATAATTTCTGCTTGCTCCATGCATGTTTTGTGTGATATTGCTATGATATAGATACACTTTCATACACTTTTGATCATATTTGGACTAACTTATTAACTCAGTGCACCCCAGTGCCAGTTTCTGTTTTATGCTCTTTCTCTATTTCAGTTTTCCCCCATATTAAAAGTGCTCCAAAAATTTGGGAAAAATCAGATAAAAAATCAGCATGAAGGAACCTTCCGGAGTGCCGAAGGAGGACCAGGTGAGACGCACCAGGGCCCCAGGTGGCCACCTGGCTCAGCCTAGGGCTTGGCCGTGCCAGGGGGCGCGTGGCCCCCTGGTGGCCCCCCTGGCTTCCCCCTTCTCCTATTTATTTCCCGTGACGTGAAACTTCCGGGGAGAGAACCCTTTTCCGCGATCCCGCCTCTGTTCCGCCGCCACCGTGCTTCCAAGATCGGGAGCACCAACAGACCTCTTCCCGGCACCCTGCTGGAGGGAGGATCGACCTCCGGGAGCTTCCCCTCCACCATGGACGCTTCCCGGATGTGCCGTGAGTAGTTTCCTTTGGACCATGGGTTCGTGATCAGTAGCTATGTGATGTTCTCCTCCCCTCTCTGTTCTTCATGGTTTAGACCTCGTGAGCTGCCCTACATGATCGAGGAACATATGTAATCTTTATGCTGTTCCTATGCTGAGTTTCATGGGATCTGATGGATTATGAGATTATGTTCAGATTGTGATAGAGTAATATATTTGTTTCTTATCTTTTATATTTTTGTTCCTAAGTAATTCTTGCATGTTCTCCGTTGTTGTTTATTTCTTTGGCCAAGTAGTAGGTAGTAACTCCAAGAGGGAACGTTATGCTTGATTGTGGGTTCATGCCCCCCGATGACACGCTTGAGTGACATAAACATGAGTCTAGGGGATGTGTTGTTGCCACAAGGGGGAAAACAACGATGCTTGTAACCGCGGTTGCAAGGATTGTTTAATTTATGCAAAGTGCTTTTTAATGAAGTTGTCTGTTGCTTTGGGTTTACACTTTGGGTGGGGCTCGCAACTTAATACCAGCGAGATGTTCTGGATAGATATCTCAAGGTGGATGATTAGTAGTAGACGCAGTTGGATTTTGGTCTACTTATTTTGGCGTACTGCCCATGCTTTTGAGCCTCTTCCTTTCTTTATAGCATAGTTACCATTACGGTGCGTTTATAATCCTGTCAATTGCCCAACTCTAATTTATTCACCTCGCATAGCAGTTTTATCGTCTTTTGAGAGAGAGACATCACTAGTGAACATCACGGGACCCCGGTCCATATTCTCATCACTGTTTACACGCTCATTTACTTTCTTGCTTTTACTTTCTAGTTGCTATCACTATTATCATTATCCCTTGTGTTTGATCCTTTGTAAACAACATGACCGGAGAGATTGACAACCTCTTTGAACTTCATTGGGAGCAAAGTTATTTGTGTTGTGTGCAGGTCCAGGTAAAGTAAGCAACCCTGAGGTCGTGAACGATGCCATTGTTCACTTTGCCACCTACTTCTCACTATCGGAGTCCTACTGGAGACAAACCTTGGTATCTTCACCGAGGGAAATTTGCTACTATCCTACATCTCACCTTACACTTGGGGTAACCAACGAAGGGCGAGAAACCATTATCATCATCTCGCACATCATTTATTTAAACGATACATCTTCTACGCAGATCGAAGCAAAGGACGCGAAGGGTGCCAACTCCGTGGACTACGGATGGCGGAAGTGCCAACAATCAAATACTCAAATTAGTCAAAGGAACTTATTCACTTATTATCGGTAACTCTCTATCTAATCAGGAGGTTAACAAATAGACAAGTACCCCGAGGAGGAGTGTATGGGGGTTTAGTTATCCTTGCGCATCCTCGACCCATCTAGTAGCTAGAGTTCTCAACTAAATGTTTTTTAGTTTTCAAAAATAAACACGGATTGCCCAAAATGCGACACATACCACGAATAGGCTAAAGCTCTTGACACCAAAATTCCAAACATTACTCAAATCAATACCTCAAAACTATTGCAAGTTACTACTTTACTTAAATAGCAACCTCAATTACCTACTCAAGTCAAGACACAAAACTCAATGCAACATGCCAACTCTCTAAACAAGATAAGCATGCAAACTCAAGATAGTTCCAAAAGCAACAACCTAAATAAAAGCTCTTAAAAATATAAGCGTGAAAACAAGAGCTAAGCATGATAGTAGCTACGAAAAGATAAAGAACACACAATCAAAGATAAGCATGAAAAGTATGTTGCGTTCTAAGGCGAAGTGGAGCGTGTTTTCTCTCCCAAGCAATGAAGGCTCGGGTCCAACTTGTTATGAACAGCAAGAAAAACTAAACAAACTAAAAATTAAAGAGCGAGACGCTCCAAGCATAGCACATAACATATGAAGTGATAAAAATATATCGTGGAGAAGAACGAACTTATGATTGTTGATGGAGAAGGGGATGCACGGGGGCATCCCCAAGCTTAGACGCTTGAGTCTCCTTGAATATTTCTTGGGGGTGCATGGGGGCATCCCCAAGCTTGAGCTTTTTTACACTCCCGGATCTTCTGTCATCATCTTCCTTCGCACACTTGAAAACTCCCTTTATACGAAACTCATCATAAGATGATTAGAGTGGTTAGTACCCATAATAAAAATAATTTTCCTCTACTGGAAATAAGATTTTCAGGAATAAATATTGTTTCTCAAGATTGCCAAAAAAATTGCAAAGAAAAATAAAGGTTAAGATTTGCAAAACGGTGAAAACGCAAAACAGGGTAGAATCTGAAAAAACAGACCAACATGTAGTAAATAATTTTTTAGGGGCACTTCTGCAACTCAAATAAAAAAACTAAGAACATATGGCAGAAAGTAAATTGTATAGAGCATAATGAAAAAATATTCATATAAAAAATATGATCTGGTGATTTTAGGCGAATTTTTCCATCAAGCAGACATAATCTATTTTCTGGACAGCATGTCACAACTTTATATTTTTCTTGCAATCAGAGGCTAAACTTGGCACCCAGCTTGAAAATAAAGATACAATGATGTTGCTACAGTAGTAACAAGCATCAAGACCACTAAAATTTAGAGTAAAAACATTTTGGGTTGCCTCCCAATAAGCGTTTTCTTTTATGCCTTTGAGCTAGGCATGATGCAAGAAGATCAAGTTTTATCAATTTTGAAAGCATAGCTTGCCCGTGTAACAGACTCAAATGGTAACTTCATATTATTTCTAGGGAAATGTTACATGCCCTTATTGAGGGGAAATTGGAATATAATAGTCCCTTCTTTCATATCAATGATAGCACCAACAGTGCGGAGAAAAGGACGTCCCAAAATAATTAGACATGAGGGATCACACTCAATGTGCATGAAAAAAAAAATCAACGGGAACATAATTATCATTGAACACTATAAGAACATCATCAATCATTCATAAAGGTTTCTTTATAGAAGAATCAACAAGACGAACACCAAAATAACAAGGATCAAAAGGTTTCAATTCAAGCATATCATATATTCTTTTGGGTAGAACGGAGGCACTAGCTCCAACATCACATAAAGAAAAGCAAGAAAATTATTCATTTTGATTTTGACCATAGGATCCCAACCATCTTATAGTTTTCTAGGAATAAAAACCTTTAATTTAAGCTTCTCCTCCCTAGCCTTGATAAGACCACTGGTAATATGCTCGGTGAAGGCAATGTTGAGTGAACTAGTGTGGGGTTATTTGGCCATTCTTTGCAAGAATGTGATCACTTCCGAAAGAGTGCAATTATGAAAATCAAGTTCTCTGCTATCAATCAAACTCGTGGTGTCATCCTCTACGTTTGACTTGCTTTCTATTATAACAGTTTTCATATCCTCCCAAGTGTGAGGACGTTTCAGAGCAGCTTCGAACCAAAGATCCGGTTTCTTCCCCGGGAGACCATGCCATGGGCATAATTCCCCATCATCACAATGACCCTATGAGCCGACCGACTTACAAGATGAAGACCAACGCCGAAGGAAGGAGTCTAAGCCACCTTGGAGGACAAGATAGTCATTGAAAAGAAAGAATAGGACTCCACCTCGTGTTATAGTTGGACTCATTGTAAAACCCTAGGACTTGGCATGTATATAAGACGAGGCCTTGGGACGTCCTAAGGGCGAAGAAACTTAGGGCCAGTTCTTTTGCAGCTTATTTCCAGCGGTGGAAATAAGCTGCCCCTCCCCCAGCTTATTCTAGAAGCTCAACATAAATTTTTATTTTAAAAGCTTACTAATCAATCTTTAACTACTAGTCTTCTAAAATAAAATTTTAAGTTGGGCTTCTAAAATAAGATGGGGGAGGGGCAACTTATTTCCACCGCTAGAAATAAGCTGCAAAAGAACTTGCCCTTAGATTAGTTCTTGAGACACCAGCGACTTCTAGCACCCTTATAATCGAGATCTCCCACATATAATACAAGAAAGGTAGGAAGTAGGTATTTCCCTCATCGAGGGGCCAAACCTGGGTAAATCTCCGTGTCTCTCCTGTCCCGACTCGACATCGCCGACTCTCCCCTGATCGACTCTCCCTTGTCGTATTCACTCGTAGCAAAGGCCCCTCTTAAGTTCTCTATGAGGACATCTGGCGTGTTTTTCCCATGACAGGTACCCCGAAGACGCATTTCTTCGGGTTGAGCTTGATGCGGTAGTGGTTGAGTGCTATGAAAGTCTTGTGCAGGTCCTCGAGGAGAGTATTTTCCTTGTATGTTTTCACAACTATGTCGTCCACGTATACTTGAATGTTACACCCGATTTGATCCTTCAAGCAAGCTTGCATCATCCGTTGATATGTGGCGCCTGCGTTCTTCAGTCCAACAGGCATCGTCATGTAGCTGAAAACGCCAAAAGGGGGTGTGATACGTCCAAAGCGCATCTATAATTTCTGCTTGCTCCATGCCTCTTTTGTGTGATATTGCTATGATATTGATGAACTTCCATACACTTTTGATCATATTTGGACTAACCTATTAACTCAGTGCACCCCAGTGCCAGTTCCTGTTTTTTGCTTTTTTTTCTATTTCAGGTTTCCCCATATAAAAAGTGCTCCAAAAATTCGGGAAAAATCCAATAAAAAATCAGCGTAGAAGAAGCTTAGGGAATCACCGAGGGGGGGGGGGGGGGCAGAGGGGACCCACCAGGGCCCCAAACGCCCTCCCTGCGCGCCCCAGGGTGGGGCCGCGCCAGGGGCCTGGACCCCTGGTGGCCCCCCCTGGCTGCCCCCCTTCGTCTATATATTCCTCGTGACGAGAAACCCCCGTGACGGGAACCCTTTTTCGCGATCTCTCCTCTGTTCCTCCGCCGCCGCGCTTCCAAGATCGGGAGCACCAGAAGACCTCTTCCCGGCACCCTACCGGAGGGAGGAATCACCTCCGGGAGCTTCTCCACCACCATGGATGCTTCCCGGATGAACCGTGAGTAGTCCACCTTGGACCATGTGTCTATGATCACTAGATATGTGATGTTCTCCTCCCCTCTTTGTTCTTCATGGATTAGACCTCGTGAGATGCCCTACATGATCGAGGCACATATGTAATATTTCTGCTGTTGCTATGTTGAGTTTGCTGGGATCCGATGGATTATGAGATTATGTTCAGATTTTGTTTGAGTAATATATTTGATTCTCCTCTTTTATATTTATGTTCTTGAGTAATTCTTGCATGTCTCCGTTGCTGTTTATTGCTTTGGCCAAGTAGAGGTAGTGACTCCAAGAGGGAGTGTTATGCATGATTGTGGGTTCATGCCCCCCGATAACTAGCTTGAGTGACAGAAACATGAGTCTAGGGGATGTGCTATTGCCACAAGGGGGAAAACAACGGTGCTTGTACTTGCGGGTGCAAGGATTGTTTACTTTACGCAAAGTTCTTTAATGCAGTTGTCCGTTGCTTTGAGTTTACACTTTGGGTGGGATTCGCAACTTAATACCAGCGAGATGTTCTGGATAGATATCTCAAGGTGGATGATTAGTAGGTAGATGCAGATGGATTTCGGTCTACTTGTCTTGGTGTAACGCCCATTCTTTTGAGCCTCTTCCTTTCTTTATAGCATAATTAGCATTGGTTTGCGCAAATAATCCTTTCAATTGCCCAGCTGTAATTTGTTTACCTCGCATGGCTATTTTTATCTTCTTTTGGGAGAGAGACATCACTAGTGAACATCATAGGACCCCGGTCCATATTTCCAACATTGTTTACACTATCAATTTACTTTCAGTATTTACTTTTCCGTTGCTATCACTATCATTATTATCCCGTGCATTTTATCCTTTGTAAACAACAAGGCCGGAGGAATTGACAACTCCTCTGTACTCATTGGGAAGCAAATCTATTTGCTGTGTGTGTAGGTCCAGGAGAAGCAAGTGATTATCAAACGGCGCATCACTTGCCGAACCACCTTCTTGTATCTGTTGGAGTCCTATTGGTTCGACACTCAACCTTAGCATCTTCGCTAAGGGAAATTGCTGCTATCTACATCTCAACCTTCCACTTTGGGTAACGAACGAGGGGGCGTTAATTCGTACCATCAGGGTGATGAACGACGTGTGCTCTTCGTGTTCTTCTTTCATTTGTATCTGGTTATAGCCTGAGTATGCGTCATGGAAAGAGAGGAGGTTGCACCCTGTCGTAGAGTTGATGATCTGGTCGATCTGAGGCAGGGGTAAATGGTCATTCGGGAAATGCTTGTTGACTGGCCCGTAGTCGACGCACCTCCGTAGTATGGGAGTGCCCTTTTTGGGTACTGATGGGTGTAGATAACACCTCCTCGTTGGTTACCCCAAGTGGAAGGTTATGATGTAGATAGTAGGAAATTTTCCCTAACTTTAGAGGCCAGGGTTATGTCTCTCGTAGGACTCCAAGAGCAGCAAGAAGGTGGTCAAACAAGCAATGCGCCGTCCGAATAGAAATTACTCACTCGACCTGGACCTGCACACAAATGCAAATAACTTTTCTCCCGACGAGTTCAGAGAGGTTGTCAATCTCTCTAGCCTTGTCATTTACAAAGGATCAAAACACAAGGGGGAATAATAATGGTGACTGCAACGGAAAGGAAATAAAAGCAGTAAATAGTTGAGGTGTAAACAATGGTGGAAATATGGACCGGGGTCCCATGATGTTCACTAGTGACGTCTCTCTCCCAAAAGACGATAAAATAGCTAAGCTGGGTAAAAAAATTACAGCTGGGCAATTGACATAATTATAAACGCACCACAATGCTAATTATGCTGCAAAGAAAGCTAGAGGCTCAAAAGAATGGGAAGTACGCCAAGAGAAGTAGACTGAAATCCAACTGCATCTACTCACTAATTAACCACCTTGAGATATCTATCCAGAACATCTCGCTTGTATTAAGTTTCCAGCCACACCCAAAGTGTAAACTCAAAGCAACAGACAACTGCATTACCAAACTATGCGTAAGGTAAACAATCCTTCCAACCGCAATTACAAGCACCGTTGTTTTCTCCCTGGTGGCAACAACACATCCCCTAGTCTCATGTGGATGGAAACTACTACTTGGTAGACATCGGGGGGCATGAACCCACAATCATGCATAACGCTCCCTCTTGGAGTTCCAATCTACTACTTGGCCAAAGCAATAAATAGCAATGGAGAACATGCAAGAATACTCGAGAACTAAAACATAAAAGGCAAACCAAATATATTACTCATCACAATTTGAACATAATCTCATAATCCATTGGATCCTAGAAAACACAGCATAGCAACAGCAGAACTAATACATTGATGTCTTGATCATGTAGGGAAACTCACAAGGGCTAAGATTTGAGGCACAAGATTGGAGAGAAAACATCAGATAGCTACTGGTCATGGACCCATGATCCAAGGTGGACTACTCACGACACATCCGAGAAGCACTTATGGTGGTGGAGAATCTCCCTGAGATCAATTCTCCCTTCGGTAAGGTGCCGGGACAGGATATTCTGGCGATCCTGATCTCGGGATCTTGGCGGCAGCGAAACAATAGGGAAAATCGCGTAAAAGAGCACCTCACGAGTGTTTTTAGGTCGAGGGGTAGTATAGGCGGAAGGAGGGCACCGGGGGAGGCCTGGCCCCACCAGGCGGGTCCCTGGCACGACATCCCCTTGGACCGTGCCAGGTAGTCGCCTGGGAGGGGGCCACCCCCTCCGGCTCTCCTTCGGTCTTCTGGATGCTTCTGGACTACTGATTTTTTATATATTTTTTCTGGATTTTTCCGACCATTTAAAAAATTAGGAAATACCTGCAATGCACAGACAACCGCAGAAAATTCTATAATTTTAAATATTCGGTCCCAAACGTATCTATAATTTCTTCTTGCTCCATGCATGTTTTTGGTGATATTGCTATGCTTTTGATACACTTTCATACACTTTTGATCATATTTGGACTAACCTATTAACTCAATGCACCCCAGTGCCAGTTTTTGTTTTCTGCTGTCTTTTTATTTCAAATTTTCCCATTACGTAAAATGCCAGAAACATTTCGGGAAAAATGTATAAAAAATCAGCGTAACGGAAGGTTCCAGAGTCCCGAAGGGGGGCCGGAGGGGACTGACCAGGGCTCCAGGCGCCCTGTGGGCGCGACCTTGGGTGGGGCCGCGCTAGGGGGCCACGTGGACCCCTGGCTTCCCCCCTTCGCCTATATATTTCCTTCGCCCCGAAACATCCAAAGACAGAACCCTTTTCGCGATCTCTCCTTTGTTCCGCTGCCGCCGCGCTTCCAATATCGGGAGCACCAGAAGACCTCTTGCCGGCAACCTGCCGGAGGGAGGATTGACCTTAGGGAACTTCTCCACCACCATGGACGTTTCCCGGATGATCCATGAGTAGTCCACCTTGGACCATGGGCCCATGATCAGTAGCTATGTGATGTTCTCTCCCCTCTTTGTTCTTCATGGATTAGACCTTGTGAGCTGCCCTACATGATCAAGGAACATATGTAATTCTTTCTGCTGTTGCTATGTTGAGTTTGCTGGGATCTGATGGATTATGAGATTATGGTCAGATTGTGATGAGTAATATATTTTGTTATTCTCTTTTATATTTGTGTTCTTGAGTAATTCTTGCATTTTCTCCGTTGCTGTTTATTGCTTTGGCCAAGTCATAGGTAGTGACTCCAAGAGGGAGCGTTATGCTCGATTGTGGGTTCATGCCCCCTGATGAATATCTTTAGTGACACAAACATGAGTCTAGGGGATGTGATGTTGCCACAAGGTGGAAACCAACGATGCTTGTAACCGCGGTTGCAAGGATTGTTTACTTTACGTAAAGTTCTTTTAATGTCGTTGTCTGTTGCTTTGGGTTTACACTTTGGGTGGGGCTCGCAACTTAATACCAACGAGATGTATTGGATAGATATCTCAAGGTGGATGATTAGTAGTAGATGCAGATGGATTTTGGTCTACTTATCTTGGCGTACTGCTCATGCTTTTGAGCCTCTTCCTTTCTTTTGTAGCATAGTTAGCATTGGTTTGCGCCCGTAATCCTGTCAATTGACCAGCTGTAATTTGTTTACCTCGCATAGTTGTTTATCGTCTTTTGGGAGAGAGACATCACCAGTGAACATCATGGGATCCCGGTCCATATTTTCACCACTGTTTACACCCTCAATTTACTTCCTGCTATTACTTTCCAGTTGAAGTTATCATTATCTTGTATCCTCTTGTGTTTGATCCTTTGTAAACGACAAGGCCGGAGAGATTTACAACCTCTCTGAACTTAGTTGGGAGCAAACTTATTTGTTGTGTGTGCTGGTCCAGGTAAAGTAAGCAACCTCGGTTGTGAACGACGCCATTGTTCACTTTGCCACCTACTTGTCGACCTTGGAGTCCTACTTGTTTGATCTCAACCTTGGTATCTTTGCTAAGGGAAATTTCCCGCTATCTACATCTCACCTTCCACTTGGGGTAACCAACGAAGGGCGAGAAGCCGTTATCATCTCTCGCGCATCAGTGTGTCGGTCGGTGAGGCTTACATGGGGTACAAGTTGGATGCTTGCAACTGGCGCACACAAACGTGTGCCAAATGGGAACGTTCCTGCTGGGCCGACGATGACGTCGGTTCCTTTGAGGGGTGGTGTATGTAACAACCCAGAACCTCAATAGGAATGATAGACTACTCATCTCAACAAGGTGCACCTTATTTTCCGGAAGCCCAGCTCCAAGGAACTCCAAACTTAAGCGTGCTTGGCTTGGAGTAGTCTTGGGATGGGTAACCGACCGGGAAGTTGATCCCGGGTGCGCACGAGTGAGGACAAAGTGTGCAGAAAACACTAGTGTTGGTTTGTGAGGACAGTCTGGATCCCACGCGCACCGACCATGGAATCGGTGATTAACCAGTTGGGAGTGGTCGCGGCGCTACATCAGCTTAGCTATTTTATAGTCTTTTGTGAGAGAGACATCACTAGTGAACATCATGGGACCCCGGTCCATATTTCCATCACTGTTTACAACTCACTTTATTTACTTTCATTGTAATCACCACTATTATTTCCACCCTTGCGTTTGATCCTTTGTAAACAACAGGACCGGAGAGATTGACAACCTATTTGTACTCGTTGGGAGAAAAGTTACTTGTTGTGTGTTCAGGTGATATGTCTCAAACGTATCTACTTTTCCAAACACTTTTGCTATTGTTTTGCCCTCATTCTTGCATGATTTGAACTAAACTAACCCGGACCGACGCTTTTTTCAGCAAAGCTGCCTGTATGGTTTTATTGTGTGCTTGAAAATGGATTTTTAGGTATTTCGGAAAATTCCCAGAACATCCAGGAAAAATCCACGCACCCGAAGCTTCCACGGGCCAGAGGTGGGGCCAGAGGGGAGCCACAGGGGCTCCAGGCGCCCTGATGGCGCGGCCCCACCCCTGGCCGCGCCGGGGGGACGCCTGGGGGACTCCCCCTCCTCTGGTTCCCTATCTCGACTCCTATTTATTCTCGTGACGGGAAAACCCTAGAACAGAAGTCGCTTTTCCAGTTTCCGTCGCGGAGCCGCCGCCACCCTCTATTCTTCCTCGGGAGGGCTAATCTGGAGGCTGATTTGGCCTCCGGAGAGGGGAGATCATCGCCATCGTCACCACCATCACCACTCCATCCTCCTCCATGACTTCTCTTCACAAGTGTGAGTAATTCCCTGTTGTAGGAAAAGGGGATGGTAGGGATTGGATGAGTTAGATCATGTAATAGTTCGTCAGATTGTTGGGGGCATGTTGCCTATCATCTACTTTGGTGTTTATCATCTTTGCTACAACTTGTTTCTCTTAATGCTTGTCACTTTGGGCCCGAGTGCCATGTTTTCAGATTTGAACCACTTGTGTTTTCATGAGTATATTTATGTTATTGATCCTATTTATGAGTTGTATGCACTTATTATGGTCCGGAACCGGCGATCCCAAAGGTGATAGCTTGGGGCATCAAAGGGGATGGACTATAATTTGAGGATTTCATGTATCCATTGAGTTTATTGCTTTGTTCCGGTGCTCTTTGACAGGAGCACCTTAATCTCCATCAGTTCCTTTTCGCCCCGTTCGTAGAGGGATGGTAGGACAAAAGATGTTGTGCAAGTTCTTATTGCAAGCACACACAACTACCTATGGGATACATGCGTAATGTTTGATATTTGCCTAGATGATCATTGCTTTTCTATGTGCCTTGTCCCGTGTTAGAATCTATTACATGTCCCCTCTTATCGAAGAAGCGCCCAACCATCCATCTCCCTAGCCTACATTGTTTTTAATCTTGCTGGTTACTAGTAGTTTGCTTTTGCCGTTTTACTTTTGCCGTCGCCTCTACCACTATCATATCACCGTTGTTATTAATATTTTGTCGCAAGCAAGTATATTTCCGGTGCGGTTGAATTGACAACTCAACTGTCAAATCTTATAAATATTCTTTGGATCTCCTTGTGTCGAATCAATAAATTGGGTTATCTTGCCCGCGAAGACTATCTCGATCCCCTATAGTTGAGGGTCATCAAGTACTGTTTTCTAGCGTCGTTGCCGGGGTTCATAGCTATATTTACAAGTCTACTTGAAGTATTCTGCCTACTGCACTTTATCCTCTATGGGTAAGAAAGGAGACCACAAGGTTCCGATCTTACCATCTACTACAAGAAAAGGTACCGTTCTGAGTACCAGTGCTACGCTTGATTCACCTTCCGTTATAAGTAAGTTCTCTTCACCACCACCACCACATGCCACTTCTACTGAGTCTGTTACTATGTCCGATACTTTTGATGATGCTTCCACTACTCTTGATGATACTAGTTTTCTTGGTCACTATCTTGAAGCTCAGATTGCTAAGGTTGCAGCACAGTCCGAGACTGAGACTCCTGATACCTATATTCCTACTTGCAAAACCTTTGGTTACCCAAACTTAGATAAACTCAAGGAGAGAATCCTTGATGATGATTATGTTATTCTTGATGATGATTTTTGCAGGGAACTCACAGAGTGTGCCGACTCTGACCCTGGTGCTGTTAAGAAGCTGCTTGAAAAGCACTCTACGAAGAACACGATTACTCCTGATCCTGAATTTGCTACATCTCCTATATGCATCACTGATCCTGATTATGATTTCTCTGTTGATCTTTCACTTATATCTACAGCCGAAACTGACCCCTTCTATGGCATAGAAAATGATGATGCTATAGCTCACCTGACCAAACTCACCGATTTGGGTAAGTTATTTACTACTGATGAGAGGATACGAAACTTTTATGTGGCTAAGCTTTTTTCCTTTCTCTTTTAAGGAAGACACTAAAGCATGGTATGATGCACTACCTTATGGTTCCATTAAAAGTCCTCAGGACTTAGATCAATCTTTTGTCGATAAATATTTTCCTGCTCATATGCAACATGCTGCATTACAAAGAATTTATAACTTTAAACAGTTGCAGGATGAGCACCTCCCTAAAGCTTGGGGGAGGTATTGTGGTTTAATTAAGGCTAGACCGGGACATGAAGTACCTAAGAATGAATTACTTGATATATTTTATGCTGGTCTAACCGATGAATCTAGATCATATCTGGATAGTTGTGCTGGTTGTGTTTTCATGGAAAGAACACCGGACGATGCTGAAGAACTAATGGTCAAGATTGGCAAGAACCACGAAGATTGGTCTGTCCCTGAGCCACCTCCACCACCAAAGAAGAGGGGCATGCTTGTTCTAAGACCCGAATATATGCAAGAAGCAAATAACTCTATAAGGGAGAAAGGCATTAAAGCCAAAGAGGTGAAGAATCTGCCTCCTATTGAGAAGTTGTGTGAGCCTACTACTCACCCTCCCTTGGTAGAGGTACACTCTCTTTTTTAATTCACTGAAAGTGACATCCCTAAAGGTAAGCCTCCCGACCAATTCTTAGATGAGCTTGACAATTTTATTATTAAGCAAGACCATTTTAATGAGAGGATACAAAGTCAGTTGCATGATAATACTCTTTCTATCAAAAGTTTACTTGATGTTCTAGGTAGAAAAGTTAATGATGTTAAATGTCTTGTTAAGAATTTTCATATGGTTCAAACTCAGCTTGAACAGATTTGTAATGTGCAAAAATATTTGCTTGCTAATAATGCAAAATAGGATATACAAGCTTATGGTATAAATACCAGGGGTGGTACACACACCCAGGACCCTCTCTACCCTGAGGGGCATCCAAAGCGGTTAGAGCAAGATTCTCAAGCGCAGGTAGAAGAAGAGATTGTTAGCTCTCCAAAGAAGAAAAGGAAGAAGAAGAAACACAAGGAAGCTGACAACTCCAATGATCCTATTACACGTGAAGAACCCGCTGTTGATCCCAACAGCATATCTACCTCCGATACTGAAATTGAAGAAGGTACTGAGGCCGAAGAAAATGGTAAGGAGAAGAATGATCCTCTCGAGGTGCGAGAATAAGAAGCACCCGATAAACGCAAGAAATACACAAGAGAAGACATCATTGCAAGAAGACATGGGAAGGAAAGAGAACCATGGGTACAGAAACCCATGCCCTTTCCAGTTAAGTCTCTAAAATCCAAAGAAGAAGAGCATTATAATAAATTTTATGAATGGATGAAACCTCTTTTTCTTAAAATTCCTTTGACTGATGCTATCAAGTTACCTCCTTATTCCAAATATATGAAATATATTGTTACTAATAAAAGAAAAGTTCCTAATGAGGCAATATCTACTATGCTTGCTAACTAGTCTTTCAGTGGAAAGATTCCTGAGAAGCTTGGTGATCCAGGTATTCCCACCATTCCTTGCTCCATAAAGAATAATTATGTCAAAACCGCCTTATGTGATCTTGGAGCAGGAGTGAGTGTCATGCCTTTTTCTCTTTATAAAAGGCTATGTTTAGAAAAACTAATCCCCACAGATATCTCTCTTCAGATGGCTGACAAGTCAACAGCCGTGTCGATTGGTATTTGTGAGGATGTTCCTGTTGAAGTTGCTAATTGCTTAATCCTTACAGATTTTATTTTTCTTGACATGCCCGAGGATGGGAGCATGTCTATTATTCTTGGTAGGCCTTTTCTTAACACCGCATGTGCTATCATTGATTGCAATAAAGGAAATGTTACCTTCAACATTGATGATAAAGAACACACGGTGTATTTTCCAAAGATCGACAAAAGGCATGGCCTTAACTCTATAGAGAATATCGAGACCGTGAAGATTGCAGAATGGGATTGTCCTCTACATGTGCACCACAAATACAAAACCATCACGGTGGGGACAATGTCCATAAAAGTAAAGGTGCAATGATCACTTCATAAGAGGTGAGACTTTTTGCTCTATATATCGCCGGTTCATTGGTAAGACTTGATCAACCTTGCTAGCTAGCATGTTTTATATAGGTAAAACGTGGAGCTTGTTATGTTTTCATTTGCTTTAGCTTTTGTTCTCCTTGCTGTACCAAGTTTTTATGTTTTTGAAGCTTCACAATTCTAATCATTGCTTCAAGTTTTCAGAAAGTTTCACAGCTTTTTGAACTTTGAATTTTTTTCAACAGTGAAGTTTTCAGAAAAATTCGAGAAAAAAGAAAATCAAAATTTCCTCGTCAAAAGTGACCCAGGGGCACCTGTGGCTGACCAGGGGGCCACCAGTGGCCCAGGTGGCCAGCTGGCGCGGCCTGCCCCTAGCCACGCCCACAGGGCGTCTGGGGCCCACAGGTCAGCTGTAACACCCTGGTCACTCACGGGTTCTCGGCCGTTACGCCTGGCGGGATCTATCCCACAGACCAACAGTAGTCTTTCCTGCGCACTTTGTCCTCACTCGTGCGCACCCGGGAACAACTTCCCGGTCGGTCACCCATTCTCAAATCGCTCCAAGACAAGCACGCTTAACTTTGGAGTTCTTTGGATCCGGGCTCCCGGAAAAGAAGGCACACCTTGTTGATATGAGTAGTCTTTCATTCCTACTAAGCCAGGATGTCACACACACCCACTCAAAGGAACCGACGTCCTCGTCGGCCCACAGGAACGTTCCCTCTTGGCACATGTCTGTGCGTCCAGTGCCGACACATGGCTCACCCATGTTCGCACATTGACCCGCACACGCCCGTGTAACCGCGAGGGTCAGATCTGATACCATTTAGTAACACCCCGGTCACACACTGGTTCTCTGCCGTTACGCCTGGCGGGATCTAGACTGTCCCCACAGACCAACAGTAGTCTTTCCTGCGCACTTTGTCCTCACTCGTGCGCACCCGGGAACAACTTCCCGGTCGGTCACCCATCCTCAAATCTCCAAGCCAAGCACGCTTAACTTTGGAGTTCTTTGGATCTGGGTTCCCGAAAAAGAAGGCACACCTTGTTGATATGAGAAGTCTTTCATTCCTACTAAGCCAGGATGTCACATCAGCTCTCCAGGTGTGTCTTCTTCCTCTCTCTCTCCTTTTCTTCCCCAAAACACGAGTTCTGCACCTGGAACTTGCGTTCTTGCTGCTCTCTATACAGAATTTCGATCTCTCTCTACAGCCCATCGTTTGAGCTGACATTTTGGGCAAATACTCCCTGGTATGTATCTCCTCCACCCCTATAATTAAATTTTTGATTGGTGGCTTCATTTGCGAGTGTATAGTAGTTCTTGGTGCTGTTCACATGAGCTTGCATGCATGTGTAGAAATTTATTTTCCAAGTTTTGATGCAAGTTTATGCCTTAGGTAAGTGAGTAGAGTAGTTTTCCTCAACTCACTTTGTTTAAATCCTTGTTTTTGTGAATTTTCAAAAATTTCAGAAATGAGTTTGCTAGGGAAAGCAAATGGGTGGCTTGGGAAGAAGAAGCCCGAGCGCTCCGATCGAGTTACTAGAGCTGCAGCTTCACCCTCAGCTGCAAGGGTGAGATACAATGAAGATCATGTGCCCCTAGATTTGTTGGAAAACACGAGTCCAGCATGCGCAATGATGTATCCGTGCGATGATTTTCTCGAAGCTGCAGGAATCAAGGAGGAATTTTATGGCCTTTGCGCCAATGCAGGTTTGACACGGCTAGCACTATGCCGTGTGACACAGTATAAGAAACTCACCTCATGTGTTATTAATAGTTTCAGATACAATCATGATGCTGGTGTTATTGAGTTTAAACTTTACAATGACCTTATGACCATGTCTTTGGCAAGATTTTGTGATATAATAGGTGTGGCGAACATTGGTCAAACAACGAAGATGAACACTCAGCCCTTCGAGCTGAGGACTCTCTTCGAGTCTCTTTGTAGCTAGGAGACGAGGGATATCCGACGTACAAAGATTTCTAGCATCTTATTCCCCACCTCTGGTATTTTTCATATTTTATTGCTAGAGGGGTGTTGGCTCGTGACAACATGAGCAACGGTTCCGCACCAGATTTTGCTATCTATGCGAACGCCCTCTCAGGTAGGAATGATTATAATGTGGGTGCCTTAATTGCTCCACGCCTTGATATGAATGGTAACAAGGGTGATTAATTTGGTGGCGTTTATGACACACTTATCCTTGAGTCTCTTGACGGCACCCCACATCCTGATGATGTTCCCTTTTCATACGCAAGTCTTGATCTTGCTGCTATGAAGAGGCATAAGTTTGTTACCAAGACTTCCCAGTTTGGTAACCTTGTTTATGTTTTGAGGTTTGAAAAGACCATTATTCGAGAGATCCGTCTACCTCCACCACTTTTGTTTGATTATACCCGCAGGAACGGATGGTCCTTCAACGATATCCAGTTTGATGAGTTCATGGCCCAGTATCAGTTGCATAACCCCATGGAGGGGGTTGTTCTCGACGAGGAGGAGCATGGTGAGTTCCCACCTTTCCAAGGGGAGACCGTCACCCAGTATGGTGAGTGGTCTTCCTATGCTTGGAGCGCAGATCCTTCCTCATGGGAGGACCCGAGGACTTCGGTGTACGCACCGGAGGGCTCGTACGACTCTTGGACTTACCTGTACCACCCCGGAGCAGGAGGCTCCTGGGGGCAATAGCTGCTACCAACTTAGGCCAAAAGCCGAAGCTTGGGGGAGTACGTGCCCTTCTCCCTTTTCCATTGTATGCTACGTTTTTTTATCTTTGATCTTTTCGAAGTTTTTTCCCGTTCTTCTTTGCCCTTTTTAAATTGCAAAAACAACAAAAAGATTTCTCTTTTCTTCTGCTTTCGTTAAACCTTTCAAAAACCCAAAAATATTTCCTTTCTCTCTTTAGTTTGCTTTGTTTTCAGAATTCAGCTCAAGTCCGTGATGACATTTGATTATATTTCCCACGTTCGGTCGTGCAAGTGACAAGGCAGTAATGACGAACATCGACGGAAGGGAAGCAACAAGGAAAATCGGTATGAACTCTTCTTGTTTCTACTTTTGTACATATGCCTGTACTTATGATCTAGAGACCAGCTTGTAGAGACATAGTGCTATGTTTACAATGCTTTCCCAGTGTTCATGATTTCTTTGTGGATGTTCTCAAATAGCTAGAGCGCATAATGTGTTATTGAAATGATTTACAAGCATTGCATTGTTCATGGTTTGGCATATTGAAGTGGTATTTCCCTTCGGAGAATTGTTGGATTGACTTGGCGCACGTTCACACATGTTTATGACTAAAAAGTCTATCAGGCCTTGATGATCTTTTTATTTCAGAATAGTTATATCTCTTTCATGCCCGTTTCAATGTTGCTTTGTCGCTCTGCATGATTATGACAATTATTGCTCTCTAGTTTGTGGCTTCCCGGTCTCTTGCTAGCCTTCGCTCGCACTAAGCGGTATTCTGCTTGTGTATCCAAACTCCTTTTCAAACCAGTTATTCCACTTGAGTCCACCGTACCTTCCTATATGTGGTATTTACCGTCCACCTCTAACTTAGACTTTCTTGTGCCTTCTCGAAATTTATTCAAAAGCTTCCCTTTTGTAACCGTACAAGCTCATGGTGCGATGAGGGAAAAATCAGTATCTACCATGCCAAAATTATTTTGTCGGAAGTTTTAACTAGTCAATTTAAAAAGAAAGAGTTACACCTCCCCCATACTTGATGATGGAATGAAATGGAACAAATGCTTCTAATGATAGATGGAACGAGAAAACTTCCTTCCATACTTGAGGCAAAATAAAAGGCACCATGGACCATCAAATGATAGGTGGATAAGGGAACAAAAGTGTAAGCAAAAGCATTAATATAGTTGGCATGCGAGATATTGAGAGACCTTTACCGTTCACCCTTGACTGGAAAGTTGCACTTCTCAAAAGAATTTCATCTCTGTTTTCAAAACCAAGAGCTCTGGCACATGTTTAGTCTTTGCTTCCAACCACGGGTTTTCAGCCTTGCACAAAAAAGCCACGGTTCGAGAGTCTCC
The DNA here is from genome assembly GCA_950022295.1 of Bromus sterilis. Classification (NCBI taxonomy): domain Eukaryota; kingdom Viridiplantae; phylum Streptophyta; class Magnoliopsida; order Poales; family Poaceae; genus Bromus; species Bromus sterilis. The sequence continues at coordinate 398,735,190 of OX465596.1, forward strand.
CCTTCTTTCTTCAAAGCACCAACTATTGAGAGCATAATTGTCATTCTTAGTGTAACATGCATTGTCCCAAAGTACCACATTTTCTTCTGCATGATTGTGATATTTCTTGTTCTGAAATTCTTAGTTCTAGTTTCCTTTAAAACTCCGGAGGAGTTTCTGCATTTATGATTTGCTTCACTCATGGAGGCTAGCGAGATACCACTCTAGTATGTTCATGCTATGTGCATTGTGATCTTGTCTTGATTTTCGGCAGCATAGTATTTACTTTTGGTTTTTTGTGATTGATCACTTGAAAGAAGGATTGCTTCGTGCATTGTCCTCATAGCATTGTTTTGATGCTTGCTAAACTCTTTTCATAGTACATGCTTATATACATCTAATGAAGCAAAAGAGTTTGTCAAAGTTTTCTTTGTCGTGTCCAGTTCGTTGAACTGAATTGCTTGAGTACAAGCAATATGCTAAGCTTGCGGGAGTTGATACGTCTCAAACGTATCTACTTTTCCAAACACTTTTGCTATTGTTTTGCCCTCATTCTTGCATGATTTGAACTAAACTAACCCGGACTGACACTGTTTTCAGCAGAGCTGCCTATATGGTTTTATTGTGTGCATGAAAATGGATTTTTAGGTATTTCGGAAAATTCCCAGAAAATTCAGGAAAAATCCACGCACCCGAAGCTTCCACGAGCTAGAGGTGGGGCCAGAGGGGAGCCACAAGGGCTCCAGACGCCCTGCTGGTGCGGCCCCACCCCTGGCCGCGCCGGGGGCCGCCTGGGGGACTCCCCCTCCTCTGGTTCCCTACCTCGACTCCTATTTATTCTCGTGACGGGAAAACACCAGAATAGAAGTCGCTTTTCCAGTTTCTGTCGCGGAGCTGCCGCCACCCACTGTTCTTCCTCGGGAGGGATAATCTGGAGGCTGATTTGGCCTCCGGAGAGGGGAGATCATCGCCATCGTCATCGCCATCACCACTCCATCCTCCCTCCATGACTTCTCTTCACATGTGTGAGTAATTCCCTGCTGTAGGCAAAGGGGATTGTAGGGATTGGATGAGTTAGATCATGTAATAGTTCGTCAGATTGTTGGGGGCATGTTGCCTATCATCTACTTTGGTGTTTATCATCTTTGCTACAACTTGTTTCTCTTAATGCTTGTCACTTTAGGCCCGAGTGCCATGTTTTCAGATCTGAACCACTTGTGTTTTCATGAGTATATTTATGTTCTTGATCCTATCTATGAGTTGTATGCACCTATTATGGTCCGGAACCGGCGATCCCAAAGGTGACAACTTGGGACACCAAAGGGGATGGACTATCATTTGAGGATTTCATGTATCCATTGAGTTTATTGCTTTGTTCCGGTGCTCTTTGACAGGAGCACCTTAATCTCCACAAGTTCCTTTTGGCCCCGTTCGTAGCGGGATGGTAGGAAAAAAGATGCTGTGAAAGTTCTTATTGCAAGCACGCACAACTACCTACGGGATACATGCCTAATGTTTGATATTTTCCTAGATGATCATTGCTTTTCTATGTGCCTTGCCCCGTGTTAGAATCTATTACATGTTCCCTCTTATCCAAGCAACGCCCAACAATCCATCTCCCTAGACTACATTGTTTTTAATCCTGCTGGTTACTAGTAGTTTGCTTTTGCCGTTTTACTTTTGTTGTCGCCTCTACCACTATCATATCATCGTTGCTATTAATATTTTGTTGCAAGCAAGTATATTTCAGGTGCGGTTAAATTGACAACTCAATTGTCAAAGCTTATAAATATTCTTTGGCTCCCCTTGTGTCGAATCAATAAATTGGGTTATCTTGCCCGCGAAGACTATCTCGATCCCCTACAGTTGAGAGTCATCAACAGGTCCAGGTCAAGTGAGTAATTATCATCAAACGCCGCCTTTCTCATTTGACCACCTTCTTGTTGACCTTAGAACTCCTCATGGATTCGATAAACCTTGCAGTCCTTCTTTAAGGGAAATTGGCGGCTATCTATATCTCTACCTTCTACTTGGGGTAACCAACGAGGAGCACTACTTCAGTGCCATCAAGCTAATTTCGGGCGCCGTTGCCGGGGACTCCAATCTTCAAGATAGGGGAGTTGCACACTATCTTTTACCTTTGCTTTTTAGTCTTGTTAGTTTACTTTCCAGTTGCTACCATTTGTCTTTGTCTTTGTCTGCCTACTGATGCTATCTTTACCATGGGTGTGGAACCACCCAAATATGGTAGGATGGACATGTTTCACTTGGACAGTCTTCGATCAATTGTCCTCGCGCTAAAAACCCAACCAACTTGGTTGAGGGAAAATAATTGGACGAGGATGCTCATTATACGCGACATCACTTATCTCAGAAAGGGAAACACTTATTGGATCAAATACATACTTCTTATTGCTATGCTAAATCTTTGTGGTATATTTATGATTTTACTTGCTGCTCTCAAAAAGATTTTAAACACTTTCCTTTCCAATGCGAGTTTAATTAAAATGAGATCTTATCTTCTTATGCTAAATGTGTGTATGATTACTTTGATGTTGAAATGATTGAAGAGTTAGTTGCCTTCAAGGGTGCATATGAGATTGCTTATTTGATTGAAAAGTATTATGATACTATTCACAAGTCCGAAAATTTTGCAGTGCTTCAATATTGCTTTGAGAACTATGTTTGCAATGATTATATAGAGGATTTTAAAAACAAAATATTTGCTGCCCAAGAAGAGGCCAATGGTTTCTATGATGAGGAATCCTATGATTTTGAGGACTCACTTGAAATATCCCTTTCTGAAGAACTTGATATTTGTTGTGTTTCTGGCCAAGATGCCACTATGAATGATGCTTACAAAGATGAACTTGCTATAGTTCCTTATGTTAAGCACGAAATTGTTGCTATTGCACCCACACTTGATTTTCCTATTATCTTTTTGAATTCTCCAAATCATATTTCAGAGAATTTTGCTCTTATTAAGGCTCAGTGTGATGGGATGCATTTATCTTATGATCCTAAAAACCGTGTTGAAAACTATAGACGTGTGCTTGTAATTCATGAACAAAATTATTTATTTGATAGTTATATTGTTGAGTTTGTTCATGATGCTACTGAAAATTACTTTGAGAGAGGAAAGTTTGGTTGTAGAAACTTCCATGTTACAAAAACACATCTCTTCATGTTGAAAGTTTTGAAGTTGTTCTTCTTTTACCTTCCTATGCTTGTTAGTTTGTGCTTTCATGATTTATTTCTTTACAAGGAGGCATAGTAAGTGGGTTAGGCTTAAATGTGTTTGATATTTCCTTCTTGATGCTCTCTTTTTCTTCAACTCTTATTCTCCTATGAGAGCATCTTTTATAATCCTTATGCCTAGCTAAAAGGCATACAAGCTACTCGACGGAAAAATTAGCCAAAAATTACGAGATCATCTTTTTATCTGATTTTTTTGACAATATGATCTATACAATTAGCTTTCAGGCGTCTGTTCTGAGTTTTTCGATTTGAGTTACAGAAGTACCCCGAAATAATTATTTACTACCTGCTGGTCTGTTTTTCACAGATTCTGCCACGTTTTTCGTTTCCATCATTTTTCAAATATTAAGCTTGCTTTTTCTTTGCAAATACTTTTTGGAAATCTCGAGAAACAATAGCTCTTCATGAAAATCTTTATTTCCAATGGAGAAAAGTTATTTTATTTATGTGTACTAACGACTCTAATCAGCTTATGATGAGTTTCATATGAAGGGAGTTTTCAAGTATGCGATGGAAGATGATGAAGGAAGATCTAGGAGTGTCAAACGCTCAAGGTTGGGGATGCTCCCATGCACCACCAACAAATATCCAAGGAGAATGAAGCGTCTAAGCTTGGGGATGCCCCCGTGCATCCCCTTCTCCATCAAGAATCATCAGTTCGTCCTTCTCCATGCTATATTTTTATCACTTCATATGTTATGTGCTAAACTTGGAGCACCTCGCTCTTTACTTTTTAGTTTGTTTAGTTTTGCTTGCTTTTCATAACAAGTTGGACCCTAGCCTTCATTGTTTGGGAGAGAAACACGCTCCACTCCACCCTAGAACACAACATAGGTTTTCATGCTTATTTTGTGTGTGTTCTTTATCTTTTCATAGCCGTTGTCATGCTTAGCTCTTAGTTTTCATGCTTTATCTTTTTAAGAGATTTTATTTAGGTTGATTTTGGAACTCTATTGAGTTATCATGCTTATCTTGTTTAAAGAGTTGGCTTGTTGCACTGAGTTGTGTGTCTTGCATGAGTAGGTAATTGAGGTTGCTATTAAGTGTAGTGATAACTTGCAATAGTTTTGAGGTATTGATTTGAGTAATGTTTGGACTTTTGGTGCCAAGAGCTTGAGACTATTAGTGATTTTTGGGCAATCCGTGTTTATTTTCGAAAACTACAAAAATTAGTTGAGAAATCTAGCTACTAGATGGATCGCTAACCTATGGAGGGGTTGGAATATGTAGAGTACCCTCACGTACCATGGGTCGAGGATGCGCGAGGATAACCAAACCGCCATACACTCCTCCTAGGGGTACTTGTCTCTTTGTGAACCTCCTGATTAGATAGAGAGTTACTGATAATAAGTGCATAAGTTCTTCGGACTAATGCGAGTATTCGATTGTTGGCACTTCCACCTTCCATATTTTGCTAGCCTCTTCGGTACTGTGCATTTCCCTTTCTCATCTTGAGAGTTGGTGCATACTTCGCCGGTGCATCCAAACCCTTGGCATGATACGCTCTGTCATCATAAACCTCCTTATATCTTCCTCCAAACAGCCACCACACCTACCTATCAAGGCATTTCCATAGCCTTTTCGAGATACATTGCCATGCAACATCCACTATCTCAAGACTTGATCTTCATGTCATACATGCTTTTGCTTGATCAAGGAGCCGCATGCTAGTTGGGCCTTTCCCTTATCATATCTACATGACGCGCTAGTATCATTGCATATCTTGCTACACTGGCAGAGTCATACTGCATACATCATGATAGTTTTCAGTTTTCTTTATGTTGAGTACTTATTGTAAAGTGTGAAGACCTTCTTTATATTCTTGTAAAATATAGAGTGTTGCCCTTAAGTGAGGAAAAGATCCCAAAGAGGAAAAATTAAAAGATCCCAAAGAGGAAAAATGAGAGATAAATAGAAAGAGCCAATGATGCCACAAAAAATACAAAAAATAGAGAAAAGAGAAAAAAAATAAAAAAGAGAAGGGGGCAACACTACTATTCCTCTTGAAAGATCCACACTCGTACTCCAGTGTCATATTTGTACTCCATAGAGATTATCATTCATGCATCACTATGTGGCGATCCTTACACTATAGAACTTGGCTTGCATATTCCAAGGATGAGCCTCCTCAAATGAGCTCTAGGTATTCATGAGCAAGCAAGTTGGATGCACCCCCACTAGTTCCATAGGAGAGCTTACCTTAGCTCATATGTGCATCCGTTGCATGGCAATCCCTACTCCTCACATAATATCTATCATTCGACTTTCTCTCGCCTATGATTGTCCTCATTGATGTGAGCCTTTCACACCTTTTTTTCTTCCTTCCCCATCATTTTTCTCTTTGCTATCCTAAGTGCCAACATATCTTGCTCGCGCTCATCCATTGCATGTGTTCTCAAAGTCGACAGGGAGAGGATCAGTTTGACTTGTGCCTGACTAGTGATCTAGGGACGAGTCAAAATAAGATTCCGAAGGAGACCAAGTGTAAAGTTTTAGTAGATCGAGTTCTCAATTAAACTATATAGTATTTTTATGCTCTAGACCCATCTCCCACTTCTTGCACGCAAACACCATTTGAGACATTCGAGTCATGGTTAGCAGGAGCTCTTGCACCTTTATGTTCTTACTTTGCTAGTTTCAATTCTTGATATAGACTCTTGCTTGTTATTATCTTGACTTGAATTGCATATCTTACTTGCTTTACTTTGAAGTTCTTATATGCGTGTTAGCATGTCACCACATAAATTATCTGTGTTATCATTTACCTACTGAAGGACGTGCATTTATTAAGCTTGGGGATGTTGATACGTCCCAAACGTATCTATAATTTCTTCTTGTTCCATGCTCTTTTAGGTGACATTGCTATGTGTTTTACTACACTTTCATACCTTTTTACACATATTTGGACGAACCTACTAACTCAGTGCACCCAGTCCCAGTTTTTGTCTGCTGATGTCTGTAAGTTGCATGTTTTTACCCATATTTACAGTGCTCCAAAAATTTCAAAAAAATCAGAAAAAATCAGCACGACGGAAGCTTCCGGAGCACCAAAGTGGGGCCAGAGGGGAGCCAGGCCCCACCCAGGCGGCCAACAGGTGGTGCGGCTTTCTCCCTCGCCGCGCCATCAGGGCGCCTGGGGGGAGGGGTGTGACGCCCCCGAAATCAAGTCGTGTACAGTAATCATACACGCAAGGTACACGATCGAGATCAGGGACTCACGGTAAGATATCACAACACAACTCTATAAATAAAATAATACAAGCTGTTTAATACAAGCAAGGGGCCACGAGGGGCTCGAATACAACAGCTCGAGAGCACAAAGTTAGCGAAAGCAATAGTATCTGAGTACAGACACAAGAATACAAGGTTGCCTTAAGAAGGCTAGCACAAATAACAACAGATCAAAAAGGCGAGGCCTCCTGCCTGGGAACCTCCAAACTCCTCCGGTCAACGGGGAACTCAACGTCGTAGAAGGCATCGGGGATCTTCATGTTGCGGTGGTCGGCATCGGGGATCTCCTGCTCCTGGACTCCAAGACTCCAACGTTAACTGCAGCGGCCGATCAGGCATAACAAAAAGGGGGAAATAAAGCAAAGGTGAGTATCTAGCATACCCGCGAGTCTTACATCCGCTACTAAGCATTTATGCATTTGTATCAATGGAAAGGGGAGGCTGTATATAGTGGACTGCAAGGTAGAAATCAGAATAAGGATAAGAAGCTAGGCCTATTGAAGACTAGCATCTTCCGACGATGTCTTGCAGCATGAGAAGAGAACAGCCAACAGTTCATATAAAGCAATAAAGTAACAATGAAGCAGAAGTTGCTGCAACATTGTATAATAGTAAGTTGTAATAATTAATAATAATAATGCCTCCGAGTTCCCCTTCTCGACTTCCCTGCGAGGAAGAAAACCCGGAACCATACAGTTTAATAGTAGTAGTTTGTAGTGGTAAGGTACAGCTTCAGCATAAAGCGTCCCGTTACCGTGGACACGGCTATTCGAATAGATTAAACTCCCTGCAGGGGTGCACTACTGTTCAGCCTGCACGCTCGGATCTCCAGGGTGGCGTACACCTTGTAAGGGAATGCCCCACCGAGGCTATCCGACACATCGCAGTTCATCCTAGGCTCAGCAGAGAGGCCATCCACCGGACTATATCCTATGCGCCAAGGGGTCTAGGTGCCTCACCCTTGCACGCTCCTGCACGGTACGAGACTGGCCGGTGAAGCAAAAGCAAATCCAAACACACCTGCTGAAGCAAAGAAGCCAAGACCTCTTCCCGACAATCAGCCCGTGGTACTGCTGACGTCTGAAGAGCTTTCGGACGAACTACGACACGGAGGGCCCACACTGTAATCCCACGTGTACGTAGTGCGTATAGACCAACGGGCCTCTCAAGTTATCCGATGAAACATTTAGCATATTAATTAACCTGTGGGACAACCATTATCGTTGCCTCGACTTAACTGATCCGCGGTCAACGACAGTAGTCAGGACCACCAGTACATCGGTGCCTGCCCTGTCATCCCACCAAGTCTCTGCGGTTACCAACAAGGTGAACCGACTCCTTACCTTATCTCGCGTGTGCTCTTGGTAGAGCTTGACTTTCGTGGTTTGGTAATTCTCGCGAGATACGAGCAGGGGCCAAGCACGCGAGTAACGTCGGTCGTACCCTCCCTGTCGTTCCCGACGGAATACTGCTCGCGGGCACCATTGGGTCGCCTGACTTCTTACCTTTAAGGATAACCGTTGCTCAGGTACCTAGAGCGGCTATATAGAGTCAGCAACGAGTGGAGGTACGAGGATTTCTCCTCGATAGTGTCAGAACCCCAACTTGGGTAAGTGCTAGAATTTGAGTGCTCCTTTGCATCATGTGAAAATTTCAAAAGAAAATAAAAAATGGGGAATAGATAAGCCCTAGAGAATTTAATTAAATGGCTAGACAAAAATTGCTTCCAAAAATTCCTCTGGTATTTTTAAAAAGTCTTATAAATATGCATGATCACATATAAAGTGAAGTGGGTCCCACTTCATGCACCAAGATTTGTCAAAAATTCCAAATAGGGCTTGGAAATTAATTAAATACCCTATTTGATTTGAAATTCAAATTATTTGAATTTCAAAAATCTCCAAAACTTGTGAGTGGCTAGATATATATATATTATAAGCCCACATAAAAGTTTTGAAGATTTTATAAATTGCCTTGCTATTTTCTTCAGGGCAAAACATATTTACAGAAAAAGAAAAAAACAGAAAGAATAAAGAAAAAGGGCTCACCTAGCTTCCAGCCCAACTCATCCCCCACCGGCCTGGCCCAGCCCAAGCCCACCTCCCATCCTGTCGTCTTCCCCAGGCAGGCGCGCGCACAGGTGCGTGGCGACCATGCCGGGATCGCCGACGACGCCGTGGCGACCTGCCTGCCTCCCCCTCGACACCTGCGTGTCCTAGAGAACCCTCTAGACGCCCCTAGACTTTCCCCTCTCTCACTGGCCGCCCTCCATCTCTTCCCCGTTCGATTTTGCGCCACCCGAGAGCTCGCCGCCGGCCGTCGTCCTGCACCAGCGTGGCCATCGAGCTCGTCCCGCCGCGCAAAGCTGTCCAGGAGGACCGGCGACGTCCAGTTCGTGAACTCCAGCAACCACGCGAGCCGAGACGGCCCCAAGACGACGCCAGCATTAACTCCCTCGCCGCCAGCCGCAACGAACTCCGGCGAGAGATTCGCCATCACCAGCAACTCCCCGACCCCTCCGACCTCGCCGTCGTGCTCAGGGTGAGCGTGCGCGTTTTTCCTCTTCTTGCACAATTTTTGGTGCCCGGGATGGCCATCTCCTTCGAGCCCGAGCTCCGGCCGCTGCCGTTGAGGTCGCCGCCGTCGACGTGGACCCCCCCGTGGTCCTCCGACTTGCCTGTGCGACGCGCGCGTGCGAGAGGCACCTGGCCGTGCCCTCCTTTGCCCCTCCCGCTGATGAAAACGCAACTGCGGCGGGGCTCCGACGTGCCCAGTGGCACCGGCGGCTAGCCGCCGGCCGGGTTGGATTAGCATAAGGGCTAATCAGCCCTTAATCGCACCCACAATCGCTGACAGGAGGGCCCCAGCCCCCTAACCACCCCCTGTCATTTTAATTAAACAAGGGTTTAACCCTGAGTCACTTACAGACCTGGCCCACTTGCCAGAGTACCCCTGACGTCAGCCATAAGTCATGCTGACGCAGTAAATAGAAAACAATTAAAATAATTAAGAAAATCGGAGAAAATTACAGAAAATTGAATAAACTTCTAAAATTCATAGAAAATTCATATGAACTCCAAATTAGACAAATAATATATGAAAAATGATCAGCAAAAAATAATCTATCCAAATATACAACTTTCAGCTATGTTTGAGTTGAATTTAAAATGGGACCAGTAGCTTTTTCTATTTGGTTTAATTGGAATTAATTCAAATTAAATTCAATTGCTTTTGTAATTTGAACCTTTGCAATACACCACATCTCACTTGAACATCAGAGGCATATCAAACACATGATCACATGGTTTACAATGGACAAACATTAGCAAATGCAAGTTGACCTAATTTAAATAACATTGTGAGTTTTAATTTGAATTAATTTTCAACTCAACTTCAATTAAAATGTGACAAATTGAACCTAGGTCACATCAATACCATTCACATCATGTGACAACATAAACATGTGCTTGTGCATTCTATTACAATGTTGCCCCCCTCTTGTTGATGATTGTGCCGGTAACAGTGCCTCCGAGACGGTGATCACCCCCGAAGAAGAAGACCACCGTTAAGACCCATGTATCGTCAGAAAGGCAAGCAAACCCCATTGATCATGTCTATAAAATCCTACTTCCCTCTCAGTCTCGCTTATGCATGTTTAGGAGATCACCTTGTTATTGATTCTACCGCATAGTTGAACACATATCCGATGCATGACCTATCATCTTGTCACAGTAGTAAGCAAACCACAATCCTAGCTGACAGAGGAGTTGATTGATATCATGTGCCCCCCTGCAATTGATAATGCTTATTGCATGCTTAGAGTTTACAATGAGGATGCTTTTGATGTGAGTCGGGATGATAGTGAACATGGTGTTGATGAAAGTGAAACTGTGTTGGTGAATCTACCCTAATACAAGGTGAACGACGAGAGGCTGTGTAGGAGTACACAGTGGGTTGTCTCGTTGAACACCGCCTTAAGCACCGAGTTCTTGTATGGTAATCCAAGACAAAGAGTACAACCTAACATTGGGCTCACTGACCCCTCTCGGCATAGTACCTTGATCCGTGTTGACGTCCAGGAGTCACATTAGTTCGGGCTTTCCATTTGGCATGTGCATAGGAAAAGAATGAAGGAATGGTTGCATCATATAGATATGTGGGTGCACCTGTGAGGCAGGAAAACCATCTGCCAAAGGTGGCGTCTCGGTCACTTGCATTGTTTGAGTCCGTTTCGTTGATCCGTCCGGGCTCTCGAGCGGAGGCAACTCAGATAGTCGACTCATGGAATAGACCGGTTGTGAGCGAAGTGTCGTGGTGAACATCCTCGCTGTCCCCTCTTGAACGGTGGCGAGCAAAAGGAGGTAACCGATGGTCATGTGTGTGTAGTTTACACCCTTGCAAGGTTAACAAAACTATTCTAATAGCCGCGTCCGCGGTCATGGACTACTTGGAACCTGTACCTGATTATTAGACGACTTGAATGGATACTTATAAAACTCGCAAGATAAGCGTGAGTGCTATGGTGTGCTCCTCGTGGGTAAGTCGAGGAAGTAACCATAGTGGTGTATTGGTTGGAGACTTGGTAGTGGACTCGTGTACGCTTCTTACCTCAAGTCTGGTACTCGTAGTACAGGACTAGCCAAGTCAAAGCTGGCACTTCTGCATGTTGAAACCCCACCTCCCTTTACCTTGAAACTTGAGCATGAGTAGTATAGATCTGATGTAAGTCTTGCTGAGTACGACTTTGTACTCACGTTTGCTTATTCTATGTTTTAGATGGAAACCCAGACCCCGATGGAGTCACCTTCCTGAAGCTCGACGTTGACTAAGCTAGTATAGTTCCAGACAGCAGTGTGGTCCCTCGTGGAAGGGCATGTATGTTTACAAGGCTTCTCTAAGCCATTTGTTAGACTTGTTTGTACTCAGACCTAATTTGCTTCCGTTGTCTGATGTAATGTTGATCACAGACATGTGATCTTTGTATACTCTATGTGTAAGTCAATAAAGAAGTACTTTGTAGAGTTATGTGATGATACCTGCTGTTCATACTAGACAGGTGTGCTGCGTGTATGTTTATAACATGCATGTCTTAGTATGGGTTTTCGAGACCTTAGTTGTGATCTCGATGGCGGTCTTTTATACACCAAGTGGCCCTTAGATGTGCGCAGCTTGGGGCATCGCGATGCGATTGCTCGTGACTCTGTCACGTGCACACTTTGTTGTATGATCGAGCCCGCCCTAGACCCCGACTAAGTGATCGGGCTGGAGTAAGTCTATGTAAGAGTTAGGATTCAATCGTTAAACAGGGTTGAGGCGACTTGTCTATGAGTATGGGATTCACCACCCATAAGCATTTAGACTTGGAGCGGACGATGAGGACCCATCTCAGTTGATCATCCGACCTGGATGGGATGCCCCTGACGTACGATGCTTTCCGAGAGTGTTCTGTGCTTGGCCTTGTCTGCTTAGACAAGTGGGTACAACTCTCGGCTCTCCATGTGATTGCATCGTGACTGGAATTACATACACATATTCCGAGTCCCGACAGACTTGGTATCAGAGCAGGACTGTCTGCAGGATTATTCAACCCTTGGTCGAAGTCGAGTCTAGCATTCTATAGTTATATAGTTACTTGGGTATAATGGGAACAACGTAAGGCTTCTTTTTATCCTTACCCTCATCGATCTGAGTTCTTGGTCACCCTTATCTTTTCTACGGGATGATAGGACTAGGCTCATCTTTGTCTTACTAGAACATCTCGTTGATTGCTTCCTTGTAGCCGTAGGACAGTTGTGGTCGGCCAGACTCATCGTGTTGTTGATTTCCTTGAGGAAGTTCAGTCCAATCTCCTCAAGGTTGTTTCATTTTCCATCCCGGTGTAGTCGTTATGCTGCCCGATTTATTCCGTGTTTCTAGGAATCTTTGCCTTTGCATTACAATCTTTTCCTCCTAATCATGTCCTCTTATCTTTGATTCCATCGTACAACCTGTTCTGATTGTTGATTTTTATCACACAGGATGTCAGGTGGAACTCGTAGTGCTGTTCGTCGCAATCGAGACCGTGATCGGGATCGAAATGATGATGCACATCCACCACCGCCTTCTGCGGCGAAAATCATGATGGAAGCCGAGCGGAATAGACGTGATCAAACACGCCTACTGGAACTCATCGAGCAGAATACCTCACGTCATCGCAATGTGGTTGTGAGCATTCAGGACTTCATCCTCCTCAAGCCACCGGTATTCCGATGTTCTTCTGAGCCCCTTGAAGCTGATGATTGGCTCCGTTCCATCGAGCGTAAGCTTGATACTGCACATGTTGCTCCCGATGACCGGGTTATTTTCGCGGTATACTTCCTGGAAGGTGCTGCTCTTCAATGGTGGGAGAACTATGTTGCTATGCAGCCAGATGGTCACGTAGTGACTTGGCAGGAGTTCTGTGTTGCCTTTCGAGGGTACCACATTCTGGATGAGTTAATGGAGCGCAAGAAGGAAGAGTTCTGCAATCTGACTCAAGGAGAGATGTCCATTCATGAGTATGTGAGAAAGTTCAACCGTCTTGCTCGATATGCCAAGATGAGATCACCATCGATGCCAGAAAGCAGGCAAGGTTCCGTAAGGGACTTAGCCCCATCCTTCGCCATGATCTCAACCTCATCGAATATGCCACCTTTGAGGATTTAGTCAACAGATCCTTCAGAGCTGAGAATGGCAATGAAGTGTTCAAAGAGTCTCGCAAGCATGCTCTTGAGCTTGCTCCTTCTTCAAGTTCGGCCCCTCAGAAACGCCGAATATTGATTCCAACTAGTGCCATACCTCAAAACCTTCTTCAGAGGACACCATCCAATATATGCCATCCACCCCAACACATTATTCCACCCCGGAATGATGGTGTGCAGCCAAGTACTCCCACTCCCAGCAATTCAGACAGGGTATGCTTTAAGTGTGGTCTTCCAGGCCATTACTTTCGTCAATGCCCTCAGTTCTTGATGACACCACGTCATTATCGACATAAGCCTTCAAGGAAATCCCCCTCCAAACCCTTGCAAGCAAAGCCTTCATCCACTAGTAGTGGTTTTGTGAACCAAATCTCCGTTGAGGAAACCACTGCTGCTTTTGACGTCATCCTTGGTACACTCCCAGTCAATCATGTTCCCGCCTCCGTTCTTTTCGATCTAGGAGCTTCTCATTCATTCATGTCGGAGAGTTATGCACTTCGTCATGAATTCCCTTTTTAAGAAATGTTTTCTCCAATGGTCATCCAAACTCCTGGTTCAAAGTGGCAAACTAATAGAGTAAGCCAAGGCAATCAAATTGCAATTGAGGGTTTAGTATTCCTTGCTTCTCTTATAACCCTCAAGTCTTCGGACATTGATGTCATCCTAGGAATGGATTGGTTATCAAGACAGAATGCTTTCCTTGATTGTAAAGCCAAATCAGTTAAACTCACCCATCCTTCAGGCCAGAAAATTGACTACACCTGACCCAGCTCTAGAATCCAGATGCATACTTTGAATGTGCTTCCCCTTCCTGACCTTGAAGATATTCCGGTGGTTCGTGACTTCCCGGATGTCTTTCCTGAAGAGCTGTCGGGTATGCCACCCGACAAATGTGTAGAATTCATAGTGGATCTTATACCAGGCACAACCCCAATTTCCAGACACCCATATAGAATGGCCCCACATGAGTTAGCTGAGCTAAAAACCCAACTTGATGCTTCGTTGGCAAAATGCTTCATCCGCCCTAGGTCATCGCCATGGGGTTGCCCCGTTCTGTTCGTAACGAAGAAAGATGGAACAGAAAGGATGTGCGTAGACTATCGCCCGCTAAATCTAGCGACGATAAAGAACAAGTACCCACTGCCCAGTATCAATGATCTTTATGATCAACTTGCTGGATCCTCTGTCTTCTCCAAGATGGATTTGAGATTAGGCTATCATCAAATCAAAATCAGGAACGAGGACATTCCCAAAACGGCTTTCACTACTCGTTATGGTCTTTACGAGTATACCGTCATGTCCTTCGGTTTAATCAATGCCCCTGCCACATTCTCGCGCTTGATGAATTCGATCTTCATGGAGTACCTAGATAAATTTGTTGTAGTTTATCTTGATGACATTCTCATCTACTCGAAGAACGAAGAAGAGCACACAGAACATCTTAGGTTGGTATTGTTGAAACTTAGAGAACATCGCCTTTATGCTATGTTTTCCAAATGTGAATTCTGGCTTCCAGAAGTGACCTACCTAGGCCACGTGATTTCTGCAAAAGGAATTGCTGTGAATCCCGAGAGAGTTCAGGCCGTCCTTGACTGGACTCCACATGAATCGGTTAAGCAAGTGAGAATTTTTCTTGGCCTAGCAAGCTATTGTCGCCGCTTCGTTGAGAACTTCTCCAAAGTTGCAAAGCCTCTAACTGAACTCCTCAAGAAAGATAAGAAATTCGAATGGACCCCCAAGTGCGAGGAAAGCTTTCAAGAGCTGAAAAGAAGATTGACTTCTGCACCCGTACTTGCGCCTCCAGACACCAAAAAGGATTTCGAAATCTATTGCGATGCTTCACGGCAAGTGTTAGGATGCATACTTATGCAAGATCGACATGTGGTAGCATATGCTTCACGCCAGTTGCGTCCACATGAAGAGAACTATCCTACCCATGATCTTGAACTCGCTGCCGTAGTTCATGCCCTGAAGACTTGGCGACATTACCTCCTTGGTAATCGTTGTGAAATCTATACCGATCACCAAAGCCTCAAATACATATTCACCCAGCCAGATCTTAACCTCAGGAAAAGACGCTGGATTGAGTTGATAAAAGATTATGACTTAAGTATGCCTTACACCCCAGGCAAAGCCAATGTCATGGCTGATGCACTAAGTCGTAAGTCGTATTGTAACAACCTCATGTTACAACAGTATCAACCACTTCTCTATGAGGAATTTCAAAAGATGAATCTCGAGATTGTTCCTCATGTATTCCTTTCCACCTTGGTAGTGAAACCAACTCTTGAGGATCAAATCAAAGCTGTTCAACAACGTGCTCGAGGTATCCGATATATCAAACAAAACATTGCTAGCGGTAAGGCCAAATGTTTTACCCTAGACACTGTGGGTACTGTGTACTTCGAGAATAGGATGGTAGTTCCGAAGAATAGGAATCTAAGGCAGCAGATCCTTAAGGAAGCTCATGACACCCCTCTCTCGATTCATCCTGGTAGTACTAAGATGTATCAAGATCTACGCCAGAGATTTTGGTGGACTAGGCTGAAGCGAGAAATCGCTCGATATGTTGCTGAGTGCGATGTTTGTCGTCATGTGAAAGCAGAGCATCAAAGACCTGCTGGTACTCTTCAACCTTTAGCCATTCCTGAATGTAAATGGGATAAAGTTAGTATGGATTTCATCAATGGCTTTCCAAAATTTCAAAAGGGAAACAATGCCATCTTCGTTGTCATTGACCGACTCTCAAAAGTTGCTCACTTCCTTCCAGTTCGCGAGTCTATAACTGCTAGTCAGTTAGCGGACTTGTATGTCTCTAGAATTGTGTCTCTTCATGGTGTTCCTTTGGAAATTAATTCTGATCGTGGTAGCCTTTTCACCTCTAGATTCTGGGGAAGCTTTCAGAATGCTATGGGAACTCATCTCTCCTTTAGTACAGCTTTGCATCCTCAATCTAGCGGTCAAGTTGAAAGGGTTAACCAAATTCTTGAAGACATGCTCAGAGCTTGTGTTATCTCATTCGGAAAGAATTAGGAGAAATATCTTCCATTTGCCGAATTTTCTTATAACAATAGTTTCCAATCTAGTCTGAACATGGCTCCTTTTGAACTCCTCTATGGACGACGATGTCGAACACCCCTAAACTGGTCAGAAACCGGTGAAAGACAATTCTTTGGACTGGATATGATCAAGGAAGCAGAAGAGCAAGTTCGCATTGTTCGTGATCGATTGAAAACCGCCCAGTCTCGTCAGAAAAGCTACTATGATCGTCATCATAGGCAAGAAAGCTACAGTTTGGATGAGAAGGCTTACCTTCGGGTTACTCCTCTGAAGGGAACCCAACGATTCGGTATCAAAGGCAAGTTGGCCCCACGTTACATCGGACCTTTCCGCATTCTTGCTAAACATGGAGAAGTTGCCTACCAACTTGAACTACCCCCGCACCTTTCCCGAGTACATGATGTATTCCATGCGTCACAACTCAGGCGTTGCTTCAAGGACCACATCCGCGAAGTCGACCATGAAACGCTTGATCTCCAAGATGAACTTTCTTATCGAGTGTACCCTGTTCGTATTCTTGATTCCGCAGAGCGTGTCACTCGTCGTCAGAAGATAAAGTTCCTCAAAGTGCAATGGTAACATCACTCCGAGAAAGAAGCAACCTGGGAAAGAGAAGACCGCCTTCATGCCGAGTACCCCACCTTCCTCCCGACGACTTATGAATCTCGAGACGAGATTCTTTTGAGTGGGGGCGAGTTGTTAGAATCCCAACTTGAGTAAGTGCTAGGATTTGAGTGCTCCTTTGCATCATGTGAAAATTTCAAAAGAAATTCAAAAATGGGGAATAGAAAAGCCCTAGAGAATTTAATTAAATGGCCAGACAAAAATTGCTTCCAAAAATTCCTCTGGTATTTTTAAAAAGTCTTATAAATATGCATGATCACATATAAAGTGAAGTGGGTCCCACTGCATGCACCAAGATTTGTCAAAAATTCCAAATAGGGCTTGGAAATTAATTAAATACCCTATTTGATTTGAAATTCAAATTATTTGAATTTCAAAAATCTCTAAAACTCGTGAGTGGCTATATATATATTATAAGCCCACATAAAAGTTTTGAAGATTTTATAAATTGCTTTGCTATTTTATTCAGGGTAAAACATATTTACAGAAAAAGAAAAACATAAAGAATAAAGAAAAAGGGGTCACCTAGCTTCCAGCCCAACTCATCCCCCACCGGCCTGGCCCAGCCCAAGCCCACCTCCCATCCTGTCGTCTTCCGCAGGCAGGCGCGCGCACAGGTGCGTGGAGACCATGCCGGGGTCGCCGACGACGCCGTGGAGACCTGCCTGCCTCCCCCTCGACACCTGCGTGTCCTAGAGGACCCTCTCGACTCCCCTAGCCTTTCACCTCTCTCACTGGCCGCCCTCCCTCTCTTCCCCGTTCGATTTGGCACCACCCGAGAGCTCGCCGTCGGCCGTCGTCCTGCACCAGCGTGGCCATCAAGCTCGTCTCGCCGCGCAAAGCTGTCCAGGAGGACCGGCGACGTCCACTTCGTCAACTCCAGCAAAAATGCGAGCCGAGACGGCCCCAAGACGATGCCAGCATCAACTCCCTCGCCGCCAGCCGCAACGAACTCCGGCGAGAGATTTGCCATCACCAGCAACTCGCCGACCCCTCCGACCTCGCCGTCGTGCTCAGGGTGAGCGTGCGCGTTTTTTTCCTCTTCTTGCGCAATTTTTGGAGCCCGGGATGGCCATCTCCTTCGAGCCCGAGCTTCGGCCGCTGTCGTTGAGGTCGCCGCCGTCGACGTGGACCCCCCTGTGGTCCTCCGACTTGCCTGTGCGACGCGCGCGTGCGAGAGGCACCTGGCCGTGCCCTCCTTTGCCCCTCCCGCTGACGAAAACGCATCTCCGGCGGGGCTCCGCCGTGCCCAGTGGCACCGGCGGCTAGCCGCCGGCCGGGTTGGATTAGCTTAAGGGCTAATCAGCCCTTAATCGCACCCACAGTCGCTGACAGGACGGCCCCAGCCCCCTAACCACCCCCTGCCAGTTTAATTAAACAGGGATTTAACCCTGAGTCACTTACAGACCTGGCCCACTTGCCAGAGGACCCCTGACGCCAGCCATAAGTCATGCTGACGCAGTAAATAGAAAATAATTCAAATAATTAAGGAAATCAGAGAAAATTGCAGAAAATTGAATAAACTTGTAAAATTCATGGAAAATTCATATGAACTCGAAATTAGACAACTAATATATGAAAAATGATCAGCAGAAAATAATCTATCCAAATATACAAATTTCAGCTATGTTTGAGTTGAATTTAAAATGGGACAAGTAGATTTTTCTAATTGGCTTAATTGGAATTAATTCAAATTAAATTCAAATGCTTTTGTAATTTGAACATTTGCAATAAACCACATCTCACTTGAACATCAGAGACATATCAAACACATGATCACATGGTTTACAATGGACAAACATTAGCAAATGCAAGTTGACCTAATTTGAATAACATTTGGAGTTTTAATTTGAATTAATTTTCAAATCAACTTCAATTAAAATGTGATAAATTGAACCTAGGTCACATCAATACCATTCACATCATGTGACAACATAAACATGTGCTTGTGCATTCTATTACAATGTTGCCCCCCTCTTGTTGATGATTGTGCCGGTAACAGTGCCTCTGAGACGGTGATCACCCCCGAAGAAGAAGACCACCGTTAAGACCCGTGTATCGTCAGAAAGGCAAGCAAACCCCATTGATCATGTCTATAAAATCCTACTTCCCTCTCAGTCTCGCTTATGCATGTTTAGGAGATCACCTTGTTATCGATTCTACCGCATAGTTGAACCCATATCCGATGCATGACCTATCATCTTGTCACAGTAGTAAGAAAACCACAATCCTAGCTGACATAGGAGTTGATTGATATCATGTGCCCCCTGCAATTGTTAATGCTTATTGCATGCTTAGAGTTTACAATGAGGATGCTTTTGATGTGAGTCGGCATGATAGTGAACATGGTGTTGATGAAAGTGAAACTGTGTTGGTGAATCTACCCTAATACAAGGTGAACGACGAGAGGCTGTGTAGGAGTACACAGTGGGTTGTCTCGTTGAACACCGCCTTAAGCACCGAGTTCTTGCATGGTAATCCAAGACAAAGAGTACAACCACACATTGGGCTCACTGACCCCTCTCGGCCTAGTACCTTGATCCGTGTTGACGTCCAGGAGTCACATTAGTTCGGGCTTTCCATTTGGCATGTGCATAGGAAAAGAATGATGGAATGGTTGCATCATATAGATATGTGGGTGCACCTGTTAGGCAGGAAAACCATCTGCCAAAGGTGGCGTCTCGGTCACTTGCATTGTTTGAGTCCGTTTCGTTGATCTGGCCGGGCTCTCGAGCGGAGCCAACTCAGATAGTCGACTCCTGGAATAGACCGGTTGTGAGCGAAGTGTCGTGGTGAACATCCTCGCTGTCACCTCTTGAACGGTGGCGAGCAAAAGCCGGTAACCGATGGTCATGTGTGTGTAGTTTACACCCTTGGAAGGTTAACAAAACTATTCTAATAGCCGCGTCCGCGGTCATGGACTACTTGGAACCTGTACCTGATTATTAGACGACTTGAATGGATACTTATAAAACTCGCAAGATAAGCGTGAGTGCTATGGTGTGCTCCTCGTGGGGAAGTCGAGGAAGTAACCATAGTGGTGTATTGGTTGGAGACTTGGTAGTGGACTCGTGTACGCTTCTTACCACAAGTCTGGTACTCGTAGTACAGGACTAGCCAAGTCAAAGCTGGCACTTCTGCATGTTGAAACCCCACCTCCCTTTACCTTGAAACTTGAGCATGAGTAGTATAGATCTGATGTAAGTCTTGCTGAGTACGACTTTGTACTCACGTTTGCTTATTCTATGTTTTAGATGGAAACCCAGACCTCGATGGAGTCACCTTCCTGAAGCTCGACGTTGACTAAGCTAGTATAGTTCCAGATAGTAGTCTGGTCCCTCGTGGAAGGGCATGTATGTTTACAAGGCTTCTCTAAGCCATTTTTTAAACTTGTCTGTACTCAGACCTAATTTGCTTCCGTTGTATGATGTAATGTTGATCATAGACATGTGATCTTTGTATACTCTATGTGTAAGTCAATAAAGAAGTACTTTGTAGAGTTATGTGATGATACCTGTTGTTCATACTAGACATGTGTGTTGCGTGTATGATTATAACATGCATGTATTAGTATGGGTTTTCGAGACCTTAGTTGTGATCTGGCTGGCGGTTTTTTATACACCAAGTGGCCCTTAGATGTGCGCAGCTTGGGGCATCACGATGCGATTGCTCGTGACTCTGTCACTTGCACACTTTGTTGTATAATCGAGCCTGCCCTAGACCCCGACTAAGTGATCGGGCTGGAGTAAGTCTATGTAAGAGTTAGGATTCAATCGATAAACATGGTTGAGGCGACTTGTCTATGAGTATGGGATTCACCACCCATAAGAATTTAGACTAGTGAGCGGACGATGAGGACCCATCTCAGTTGATCATTCGGCCTGGATGGGATGCCCCTCACATACGATGCTTTCCGAGAGTGTTCTGTTCTTGGCCTTGTCTGCTAAGACAAGTGGGTACGACTCTCGGCTCTCCATGTGATTGCATCGTGACTAGAATTACATACGCATATTCCGGGTCCCGACAGATAGATCCACTTGATGGTGGCTCGGCAGAGCCGAGCTAGGGGGCCTTAGGCGGTGTCTGCATTGTACCGTACCTATTACAGTTATATATATATATTGTATCCGCGTTCACTCCCCTGAGTGATCACAGCCCGCTATCTAATCCTAACTAACAATGCGCATGGCTCACTGCTGAATAATGCATACTTATAATAGGCAGCATAGGATAAAGGAGGTACATCAAGGGGCGACAAGAACATGCTATGCGATTGAATAGGATTGTAATCGTAGCAGCAACAGTAACAACGGCTAGTGCAAGAAATGTACGGAAATATAGGCGATACCTGGGGAAGAGAATGGCTCTTCTTGCCTGGAAGCTCGACGGTAGGGATACGGTCGTCGTCGACGAAGTAGTCGATCACAGGAGCATCGGCAGCGGACGTCAAGACTACCGGACAATAAGAGAGGGAGGAGAAACAATAAATACACAACAATAATAGAAATACAAATACAATACATGGCAACACAAAGTTAACGGTGTTCTAACGCAGTGCAAGGGGTATTGCTCGGAGCGGGAATTCATCAGGGGATGAACTACCGGCTCCGGGTGATTATCGACAAACGGCCCGAAGGGGGAAGGTTACATGTCTGTAGTGTCGTGAATACCTGACAGACGTGTGGATGGTGTATCCGTGATCATTGATGTATTCCGAACAACTTTTATGTTCAGAACATTTCCATCCGGAAAGTTTTACCGGTATCGGGTAATTACCGGACAGTGCAATCGGAGGGGGAATGTCTCATGTGCGGTATGTAAGAGGGGTGTGGTGGGGGTATGGGTAGCGTATCCGTATTCGTTATATTTTTCTGATCAATTTTGATGTATAAAGTTTTCCGATCTGAGCTACAGTTTAAAAGATATTGAATTTCAAAGTATAAATCATTTAAATCAATTTCCTGAATTTCTTCTATTATTAAATAAAGAATTATCCAGAACAGTGGGGTTTGACTAGTCAACTAACATGTGGGTCCCACATGTCAGCCTCTGGTATTAATAATTCATTTATTTAATCTAATAATCAAGAGGGGCCTACATGTCATACTCTGGACTTAATACTAATTCATTTTAATTAACAACTGACAGGTGGGGTTCAGGTGTAAGTGACACATGTTTATTATTAATCATTTCATTCACTCAACCATGGCCTGGGGCCCAGTGATAACCCACAAGTGTAGGGGATCGCAACAGTCTTCGCGGGTAAGAGTAACCCAATTTATTGATTCAACACAAGGGGAGCCAAAGAATACTTATAAGCCTTAACAGTTGAGTTGTCAATTCAACCACACCTGAAAAAGCACTAGACAAGATATAAGTAGCAACGGTGTGTTGACGGGTGTAGCCTTTAAGACTTCCCCAATCACCAACACCACAAAGTAGTAACAATGTAGTAGGAGCAGCAAAGAAAGTAAAAGTAACAACGAAGGTAATGAAGGTGAAAGATGGACCGGGGTTCAAGGTTTCACTAGTGGTACCTCTCTAGGCAAAAGGACAAGGTGCTTGGTGAACAAATTACAGTTGGCCAATTGAAAAAATTGCACCAACTCTAGCCAAAGAACAAACTAGAGCATCCTAGTCTAAGAACCAAACGTAGGCATGTGTTCCGTATGTAGTTGTACATGCTTTCAATAAGAACTTTGCACAACATCTATTGTCCTACCATCCTGCTACGAACGGGGCCACTTAAGGAACTTATGGAGATTAAGGTGCTCCTGCGGCGAAGCACCAGAACAAAGCATTAAAACTCCATGAACACATGTGATCCTCAAATTATAGCCCATCCCCTTTGGTCTCCCAAGCTGTCATCATTGGGATCGCCGGTTCCGGACTATAATAGGTGCATACAACCGTAGATAAGATCTAGAACAACAATTATAATCATGCAACCATAACGTGCTCAGATCTGAGATCATGCTACTCGTGCACTAGTAACAAGCATTAAGAACAAAAAATTGCAGAAACAATAATTCATAAACCTCTTAGGACTGAACAAGGTAACAATTCATCGGATCCCAACAAACACAACACCAATTACATCATACGGATCTCAATCATGTAGGGCAGCTCATGAGAACATTGTATTGAAGATCTAGGGGGAGAGAATACCACATAGCTACTGCCAAGAACCCATAGTCCAAGGAGGAACTACTCAAGAAGCATCATGGGGGAAGGAGAATCGATGAAGATGGCCCCGGGGGCCAAGGCCCTCCCCGGCAGGGTGCCGGAGCAGGATCCTGGTGACCCCCGAAGCTAGTTTTCGATGGCGGTGGAGATCGGAATCGCTTCTGGAAAAAGTACTTCGATATTAGGGGTTTCCTACTCGGGGGTAAAAATAGGGGCCAAAGGGGGCACCGAGAGGGGCCATCAGGCAGCCAGGAGGGTGCCTGGCGTGGCCTAGGGCTGGGCCGCGCCATGGACCCTTCTGGAGTCCTGGTGGTGGCCCCCTCTCTTCCTTGGTTATTCCGGAAGCTTCTGGGACGCTGATTTTTTATACAATTTTTCCGGAATTTTTGGAGCACTTTTAATTGCCGAAAAACCTGAAATACAAAAACAGCAGAAAACAGGAACTGGCAACTAGGTGCACTGAGTTAATAGGTTAGTCCAAATATGCTCAAAAGTGTATGAAAGTTCAAGCAAAACATGGCAAAGTCACACAAAACATGCATGGCACAAGCAGAAATTATAGATACGTTTGGGATGTATCAACATCCCCAAGCTTAATTCCTGCTCGTCCTCGAGTAGGTAAATGATAACAAGCATAATTTCTATGGTGACATGCCACACAACCATATAAGGACTTTTAAGTAAAGCAATTAAAGCATGCAATTCAATTCAAGTCTTAACAAGCAAGAGTCTATATTAGCATTGACACAAGCAACAAAAGAACATAAGGTGCAAGAGCTCTCGCTGTCCGTTACTCGAATGTCTCCAAATGGTGTTTGCGTGCAAGAAAGAGGATTTGGGAATACGAGAGAGAAAACTTTTTATTCTTGAGAACTAAATCTACTAAAGTTTCACACTTGGTCTCCTTTGAAGTCTTATCTGGACTCGTCCCCAGACCACTAGCCAGGTACAAGTCATACTGATCCACTCCCTTTTGATATTTTGAGCACTCATGCAATGGATGAGCGTGAGCAAGAAAGTTGACACCTAAACGACGAAATAGAAAGATGGTAGAGGAAGAAGACAAAAAGGTGTGAAAGGCTCACATCAATGAGGATAATCATAGGCGAGAGAAAGCCATATGATAGATATGTTGTGAGGAGTAGGGATTGCCATGCAACATGCGGATGCACATAGAGCTATAAGTGTATGAAAGCCCTCCAATGGAACTAGTGGGGGTGCATCCAACTTGCTTGCTCATGAATACCTAGAGCTCTTTTGAGGAGGCTCATCCTTGGAATATGCAAGCCAAGTTCTATAGTGTAAGTATCCCCACTTAGTTATGCAAGTACAACATGAAAACTCTCTACAAACTGAAGTACATGTGCTACTTTGAAGCACAAGTGTGTAATAAAGGATAGTAGTGTTGCCCCCTCTCCCTCTTTTTTTTGTATTTTTTTGATTTTGGGTGGCCTCCATGGCTCTTTATTTCTCTATTTTTTTCTTTCGTCCTCTTTGGGATCTTTTTTTTTGTATTTTTTTCCACTTTGGGATCTTTTATTCCTTTCCTCACTGTAGGGGCAACACTCTAGAAGAACATCAACACACTTTTATCTACTTACAACTCTGAATCAAAAAGTAATGACTCTATATGAATGCCTCTGCCAGTGTAGCAGTATGTGCAATGATCAAGCGCAACATGCAAAAAAAATACGAATAGCGGGCAAAGCCCCACTACATGAAGGCTATGATATCATGCAAGGCAATATGACAATGAAGGATAAGTCATATGAACATGAAGAACAATGGATGTTGCATGGCAATGTATCTCGAAAAGGCTATGGAAATGCCTTGTAGATAGGTATGGTGGATGTTTTGAGGAAAGATATAAGGAGGCTTATGATGACAGAGCGTATCATGCCAAGGGTTTGGATGCACCGGCGAAGTATGTGCCAACTCTCGTGGTGAGAAAGGGCAATGCACGGTACCGAAGAGGCTAGAAAAATATGGATGGTGGAAGTGTCAACTTTCGAATACTCACATTAGTCAGAAGAACTCATGCACTTATTATCGGTAACTCTCAATCTAATCAGGAGGTTCACAAAGAGACAAGTACCCCGAGGAGGAGTGTATGGGGGTTTGGTTATCCTTGCGCATCCTCGACTCATGGTACGTGAGTGTACTCTAATATTCGACCCCTCCAGAGATTAGTGATCCATCTAGTAGCTAGAGTTCTCAACAGGGTTTAGGTTTTCGAAAATCACACAGATTGCCCAAAATACAACATCTATCACTAATAGGCTAAAGCTCTTGACACCATAAGTTCAAACATTACTTAAGTCAATACCTCAAAACTATTGCAAGTTACTACTACAAAGAGAATAGCAACTTCAACTACCTACTTTCTAGTCAAGACACAAAACTCAGTGCAACAGGAAAACTCTCTAAACAATATAAGCATGCAAACTATAGAAAGTTCAAGCCTGAACCAATTAAAAGCTCTAGAAGAAAACTCTAAAGCACATGAACTAAACAGGGCAGCAGCTAACAAAAGATAAAGAACAATTCACAACAAAGAATAAGCATGAAAATCATATGAGGTGTTCTAGTTTAAGCAGAGCGTGTATCTCTCCCAATCAAGCATGTTAGGTTCCGACATTGTAATGACCAGCAAACAAAACAAAAGAACTAAGAAAATTAAAGAGCAAGACACTCCAAGCATAGCACATAACGCATGAAGTGATAAAAATATAGTGGAACGAGGGACGAACTGATGATTGTTGATGAAGAAGGGGATGCATGGGGGCATCCTCAATCTTAGACGCTTGAGTCTCCTTGAATATTTCTTGGGGGCTCCGGGCGCATCCCCAAGCTTGAGCTTTTGACACTCCAAGATCTTCTTTCATCATCTTCCATCGCACACTTGAAAACTCCCTTCATATATAACTCATCATAAGTCGATTAGAGAGGTTAGTACCCTATTAAAAATAATTTTCCTCTACTGAAAATAAATATTTCCAGGAAGGGCTACTGTTTCTCTTGCCTTCCCAAAAGTTTTTTCAAAGAAAAAGCAAGCTTAAGGTTTGCAAAACTGCCAAAAGAAAAACATGTACAGAAGCTGAGAAAAACAGAACAGCAGAGAGAAAAGAATTTTTTAGGGATACTGCTGCAACTCAAATCAAAAAACTCAGAACATACGAAAGTTCCGTAATTGTAGAGAGCACGCTGTGTAAAAAATTCAGCTCAAAAAGATGAACTGGGATTTTTATGTGATTTTTCTAGTCATGAGGACAGAATCTGTTTTCTGGACAGCATGTCACAACTTTCACTTCCCTTGTCGTATGAGGCTATAAAAGGCACAAAGCTTAAAAAATAAAGATACAATGATGTTTCTACAGTAGTAACAATCATCAAGACCACTAAGAACAGAAGAAAAGCAAAAATAAAAACCTAAATTCGTTGCGGGCTGCCTCCCGAAAGCGCTTCTTTAAAGCCATTAGCTAGGCATGAGTGTAATGATGCTCACGAAAGAATAAGAGTTGAAGCACAAAAGAGAGCATAAAAGGAGCAAAGACAGACCACATTTAAGTCTAACATGCTTCCTATGCATGGGCAACTTGAAACAAAATAAATAAATGAAGCACAAAGCAACAAGCATAGGAAGGTAAAACATGAGCACCTTCAGGATTTTCAACATGGAGAGGGGTGTTTTCCTAACATGAAAATTTCTATAACCATATTTCCCTCTCTCATAATAATTTTCAGTAGCATCATGAACAAACTCAACAATATAATTATCACACAAAGCATGCTTTTCATGATCTACTAGCACATAATAATGTAGACTTTCTAAGCAAACCTCACCATCATTAAGAACATCCATAGTAGGCAAAAATAGAGTTTTATCATAAGATTCATCCAGATAGCAAGGTTTATCATAAAGAATAGTAGAAAAATCATCCTTGCAAGTATCATTCATAGGGGCATCATGGCCACAAGCATCAATTTCATCAAAAAGGGATATTTCAAAAGAATCCATAGGATCATAGCAATCAATATAACATTCATCCTCCTTTGGTAAGCTTGGAGGGAAATCATATAAAGTAAGAGTCAAAGAGTTACTCTCATTAGTAGGTAGAGATGGGTAGCTACTCCATTCTTCCTCCTTTTGTTCGTCACTCTCCTCCTCTTTTTCATCCAAGGAGCATTCAGTTTCAGCAATTTCTTCTTCCGTAGAGTCCTGCAAAGCATTAGTCTCTTCCTCTTGTGGAGAGAACCTTTTGAGATGGTCAATAATATAATAATTGTCAATAAAATCCTCAAATCAATAATTAAGTATTTCAAGACTCTCGGATTTGTAAGGGGCATCATCAATATTTTCAACAAAGGAAGCAATTTCATAGGCACCCTTAAAGATAACAACTTCTTCTATTTGTTCTGCATCATAAAAATCATAGTTTCCCTTAGCATAAGAAGCTAAGATTTCATCATCATTGTACTCACATTGGAAAGCAAAGTGTTTGTGCCTCATAAAGCAAAAAGATTCATCCCTGCAAAAAGATATATTATATATTGAGCACAAGTTTCTAGCATAGTCATACAACTCCTGTATTAGTCCCCATGAGTGTATCCCTGTCAGAACCCTCTGTTAGGTAATGTGCTAGGGTTAGTAAGTCTCTTGCATCATGTTAAAATTTCAAAAGAAATCTTTGAAATCAAAATCAAAAGCAAAATGGGAGAAGGAACCCCCCAGATGAATTAATTCAAAAGGCCAGATAAAAATCTTCTCCAAAAATTCATGTTAGATTTTTGAAAAGTCTTATAAATGAGTGTGATCACATATCAAGTGATGTGGAACCACCCCATGCTCATGGATTTTTCAAATATTCAAACAGTGCCTTGGATTTAATCAAAAACCCCTATTTGAGTTAAGATTCAAATTATTTGAATTTTAAAAATGTTGAAACTTTATAAGTGGCTAGTCTATATTATTATGAGGCCATATAAAATTTTTCAGCATTTAATAAAATGCCTAGCTATTTATTTGCTAAGAAAAACAAATTTACAGAAAAGAAAAAGAAAGCAGAAAAGGGAAAGAGGACTTACCTGGGAGCAGCCCAGCTAGCTCCCCGCAGCCCACCTGGCCGGCCCAGCCCAGCCTCCCCGCTTGGCGTCTTCCTCCCCACGCCCCGAAGCTGCTCGGTGGAATGCATGCAGCACTCCACCGACGCCGCCGACGAGCCCGGCCACGCAGCTGCTTCCCCCTCGTCCCTATCGCATTCCGTGGACGTCTGGAAGACTCCACGACCCACTCTCCCCTTCCCCAGCTCACCCCGTGCTCTCCCACTGCGAGACCTGACGACCACCGAGCGCCGCCGTCGCCATAGCTCCGAGCCCACGCGGCCAGTGAGCTCCTCATGGCAAGACAAGGTGTCCGACGTGCTCCCCGACGACGACTACCTCCTCTGGCAGAAGGAATCGAGCCCCGTAGCTCTGTAGCCGACGTCCCCTTCTTCGTCTACGCCTCCGGCCACCGCGCGCCATCGAAAAATTCGTCCCCGACATGGCACCCCCGACCTCGCCGTCGCGTTCTTTGCAACCGTGGTGAGCAGGCGCATCGATCCCCTCTGTTTCCCCCTTCCAATTCGTCCTCTACCCCGAGCTGCCATGAGAGCCGGAGCATGTCGCCGCCATGGTTGACGTTGAGGTCGCCCCAGTGCTCCATCGACTCAACCATTGCGCGCATCATCATCCTGGTGATCTTGTGCGTCGCACGAGCCCCCTTTTGCCTCGCCCCGTGCCTGTTTTGCGAGTGCAGCTCCAAGCCGTAGCTCCGGTCGCCGCCGCGGTCGAAGCTGCCGTCGTCTGTGACCTCCCCGGCGACGTGCAGGTAGTGCTATCGACGCGGCTCATCGCGGGCTTTCGAATGGTGGTCCTGGCGCAGAGATTGGAGGCCAGGAGGAGGAGATAGAAGAGCGCCGCCGCGTCTGTGACGCCGGTGTTTAGCCGCCAGCAGGCCCGCCAACGTGGCCATGATTAGGGCTTAACCCCACCCGGGTTAAGTGAACCTAGGTCACTGACACTGGGCCCCAGTGGATTAATTAAGCCACTGGTTAATTTAAACAGCCGGATTAATTTAACCCAGCCACTGACAGGCCGACCCCACTAGTTAGACCCCCCTGACGTCATCCTTGCGCAAGCCTAACGCAATAAAGACTTTTCCAGAAATTGAAATGAATTAAAGAATTCCAGAAAATCCAGAAAATAGACCAAACTTTGGAAATTCATAGATATTTCATATCAACTCCAAATTGGACAAATAATATATAAAAAATGATCAGGAGAAAATAACCTATCCAAATATCCAACTTTAAACTTTGTTTGAGTTGAATTTAAAATGTGATCAGTATCATTTGCTATTTGATTTAAATGGAATTAAATCAAATTCAATTCAAAAGTGTTTGCAACTTGAACCATGGCAACATGCTACATTTCACTTACACATCAGAGGCATATCATACACAATTCCAAATGATTCAAATTGATCAATCAATGTCACATGTAACTTGGCTAAGTTTGAATTCAAATTGGAGTTTGAATTTGCAATTCAATTTGCAATATACTCCATTTAAATGGAATTTCCTCACACACCAAAGCATATACATCAAGTTTCAACCTTCCATCATGTGATTGTGCATTGTATTTACTTTGCTACCTTGTTTGTTGTTTGTCGAGTAGAGGTGGAACCGGAGCAGGAGGCTGCCCCCTTCGTTGAAGACCCCGAACCCGAACCTCGTCAGCAAGGCAAGCAAACCCCCATTGAGCATGTCGATAAAATCCCACTTCCCTCTCATGTCTCTCTTATGCATTGTATAGGATGATTACCATGATGCGTTTCTACTGCATAGATGAACCCATTCCTTTGCATGACCTATCATTTTGTCACAGTAGTAAGCAAACCACAATCCTAGCAAATGTAGGAGTTAATTGATATCATGTGGCCCCTGAAATTGTTACTGCTTATTGCATGCTTAGAGTGATACCATGTTGATACTGTTATGTGAGTCGGGATGGTAGTGATCATGATGTTGATGGTAGAAAAGTGTTGGTGAATCTACCCTAATACAAGGTGAACGATGAGAGGCTGTGTAGGAGTACACGGTGGGTTGTCTCGTTGAACACCGCCCTAAGTCCGAGTTCTTGTGTGGTGATCCAAGATGGAGAGTACAACCACACATTGGGCTCACTGACCCCTCTCAGCTTACTAACTCATCCCTTTCGATGTCCAGATGTCGCAATAGTTCGGAGTTCTGGTAGGTCTGTGGCCTGGATGCTAAGTGAGAGAACGACTCATCCGAGACCGGCTTATGCACCACGCACACATCACTTGGGTCCACTTCGGTAAACCGGTCGGGTTCACGATAGTGGTAGCCAACCCAAGTAGGCGGCTTTCTCGGACTAGATCGGCTCTGAGGTAACAGTTGTGGTGAGCATCCTCGCCGACACTTCTTGAACGGTGTCGAGTACAAAGGCGGTAAATGATGATCATGTGTGTGTAGTGGTACACACCTGCAGGGTTAACAAAACTATTCGAATAGCCGCGTCCGCGGTTATGGACTGCTTGGAAAGCTTAGCTTGATTATTAGACAACTTGAACTGGATACTTCTAAAACATACCAAGATAAGTGTGAGTGCTATGGAGTGCTTTCTCGTGGGGAAGTCGAGGAAGGCACCATAGTGGTGTAATTGGTTGGAGAAAGTAGTGGACTCGTGTACGCTTCTTACCTCAAGTCTGGTACTCGTAGTTCAGGACTAGCCAAGTCAAAGCTGGCACTTCTGCAAGTGAAACCCCACCTCCCTTTACCTTGATACATGTGCATGAGTAGTACAGTTCCTATGTAAGTCTTGCTGAGTACGACTTTGTACTCACGTTTGCTTAATCTATGTTTTAGATGAAACCACTGACCCCAAAGGTGGCTTCTTCATCGAGCTGGACGATTTAAGATCAAACTAGTTTAGTCCCAGTCAGACGACTGGTTCCCTCGTGGAGGGCATGTGTTTAAATAAGGCTTCTTAAGCCATTTGTTAAACTTGTCTGTACTCAGACATACTTTGCTTCCGCTTGTGTTGTAATGTTGGATCACATGTTTGTGATCTCTGTGTGCACTCTATAAGAGTTATCAATAAAATTGTATACTTTGTAGAGAATTGCAATGATACCTACTGTTCATACAAGGCATGTGTGCTGCGTGTATGTTTATAACATGCATGTCTTTGTATGGGTTTTCGAGACCTTAGTTGTGATCTGGCTGGCGGTCTTTCATACACCAAGTGACCCTTAGATGTCCGCAGCTTGGGGCATCGCGATGCGATTGTTCGAGACTCCGTCTCGTGCACACTTTGTGGTATGATCGAGCCCGCCCTAGACCCCGACTAAGTGATCGGGCTGGAGTAAGTCTATGTAAGAGTTATGAGATAGTCGATAGTATGGTTGAGACGACTTGTCTTTGAATATGGGAGCTCATCACCCATATCATTAGACTTGTGTGCGGACGATGAGGACCCATCTCAGTTGATCATCCGGCCTGGAAGGGATGCCCCTCACGTACGATGCTCTCCGAGAACGTTCTGTGCTTGCCTTGTCTGCTTAGACAAGTGGGTACGGTTCTCGGCTCTCCATATGACTATGTCTTAACTGGACTTGCATACGCTAACCCCGGGTCCCGACAGACTTGGTATCAGATCAGGACTGACTGTAGGACTAGTAGCCTTGTCCGAAGTCGAGTCTAGCCTTCTATAGTTATATAGTTACTCTGGGTATATAAGGGAACAACGTAAGGCTTCTTTTTTCTCCTTACCCCCTTCGTTCTGAGTTCTGAGTCACCCTCATCTTATTCTACGGGAAGATAGGACTAGGCTCTCCTCTGTCTGATTAGAACATCTCGTTGTTTGCTTCCTTGTAGCCGTAGGAAAGTTGTGATCGGTTTGTTAGAGTGGTTATGCTTCCTGATTTCTTACATCGTATGTAAGTGCTGTTTCCATGTTGTAAGAAATTGTCTTTTTCTTGCAATTACAGCCGTTATGCTGTCCGAGTCATTCCAGGTTTATCTCATAATCTGATGCATTTGCAAACTCCTTCTTTCTGTTTCAGATGGCAGATCTTCCCCCTCGGCAGATTGTTCGTTTGACCAGGTGCCTCGGTGTGCGTGGCCATCCCGCCACGTTGATCGAGATGATGTCCTATGTGGGATATCGATGGTATCCTGAGTACACCGTTGAGGAGCAGTTCCTTGACTTCAACCAGACCCAGTTCCACTGCATTGTCAGGATCTACCCGCACCACGTTGGAGTCACTCAGCCTATCCACTTTGGACATGGCATTGGCATGACCGAGAACATGGCTGTGCAGGATGCTGCATACTCATGTATTACACTGCTGAGAGAGGAGCACACTATGATGAGAGAGACCTCATTCCGCTATATCCCTGCTGCACTTCCAGGAGAAGAGGGATATTACACCGGACTCTACTCAGATCACTCTGCAGAAGATCCAGTACTTCAGATGACTGCTAGGTTTGCTAGTGATCGAGATCGTGATGCACACGCTCTCCGTTTTGAGCTTCACGCCACTCGTGTTCGTCTGTATCGAGCACTGACCCTTTTGGCACCCTTCGTGAGCGTTGGATCAGTTGAGTATGATGCTATCTACCCTATGAGGACTCAGATGCCTTCTCGAGTTGCTTGGCCCGAGATTGGAGGCTTTTTTCCACCCCGTGGTCCTTTGCTTCCACCCTACGCTGGACCTAGGCCCCATCCTTGCCCAAATGGATATCAGGGTCCACAGGCCTCCGTGTTTTCCGATGGTCACCTTCAGCTACCAGGATACGCGGGTAACTTTTACGAGGATTACTATGGAGATGGAGATGAGTGAGACCGCCTGTGGTCTTACTTAGTGAGGATGTAGTAGTATCTTAGTATATTGTACGCAAGGTGTCTAAGTTCCAGAGGCTTAGATAAATACTGTATAGGAAGTCAGAGTGCCTCTGAAGGATGTATCATCTTCATCACGTTTGTATTAGCTTGGTGCTTGTACTAAAACGATGTATGGTTTGTATGACAGCTTGTGAATATATGGCTTGTATGCTTTTATCACCATGTTGTCAAGATGATTACTTCCTTTGCTCTGTAATCCTTCCAGTACTTCAATACCTTGTTTAGACTCTCCCAATCAACTCTGTTTGACTTTGGTTTTTCACCTTCAGGATGTCTCAAGGAACCCGTGGCCAGCTTGTTCGTAACCAGGGTCATGGGAATGACCAGGAGGAAGGCAACCTTCCACCCCCTCCCACGATGGCTCAGGTTCTGATGGAGGTTGAGAGGAACCGCCGAGACTCTCACCATCTGCTGGAATTCATTGCTCGCAACACCACTCAGCAGCGCAACGAGTTGGTGTCCCTGAACGACTTCATCCGGCTTCATCCCCCGGTTTTCAGTTACTCCACCGAGCCCCTTGACGCCGATGACTGGCTTCGCAGCATCGAGAGGAAGCTCCAAGCAGGCCATGTTGCAAATGGCGACAAGGTCAGCTATGCCACCTATCATCTTGAAGGTGCAGCTAGCTCTTGGTGGGAGAACTTCCTAAACATGCGTCCCGTTGGACCGCCCGCATCTTGGGATGAATTCTGCACTTCCTTCCGTGAGCACCACATTCCCAAGGGTCTTATGGACCGCAAGTGTGAGGAGTTCTGCAACCTCACCCAAGGCGGAAGGACTGTTGAAGAGTTTAGTCGTGAGTTCAACCGACTTGCTCGTTATGCTACTGAAGAAGTCTCCACCGACGCAAAGAAGCAAGAGAGGTTCCTTCGCGGAATCAATTCTGGACTCCGTCGTGAGCTCAACCTACATGAATTTGCCACCTTCCAGGTCCTTGTCAACAAGGCCAACAAGGCAGAGGACATGAACACCCCCAACGACTTTCGCAAACACCCTAGAGACGATGGTTCATCCATTTCCGTCTCTCAGAAGCGCAAGATCTGGATCCCAAATAGTATGTTCCGCCAGAACAACCCACCGAGGCCATCCTATGTGGCGCCTCGTCCACCAACCCAGTTCCACCCAGCTCCACCAAACAACCCAGCTCCACGCACTGTTTTCGGAGCCTGTTACAAGTGTGGTCAGGCAGGCCACTACTCTCGTGATTGTCCCCAGAACCAACTCTAGAATCAGAATGCTCCACCCCGTGCCGGAGGCAACAACAATGGTCGTGGGAAGCCCCCCCAGAAGGTCTACACCGCCAAACCCGCTCCTTCCGCCACTCGTGGACGTGTGAACCAGATTGCCGCCGAAGAGACTGACGACACCACTGACGTCATTCTTGGTACGCTCCCAGTCAATTATGTTCCTACTTCCGTTCTTTTCGACCCAGGAGCATCTCATTCATTCATGTCGGAAAGTTATGCACTTCGTCATGAGTTATCCTTTGTTGAATTGTCCACCCCAATGATTATTCAAACTCCAGGGTCAAGATGGCAAACTAATAGAGTAAGCCATGGAAATCAAATTGCAATTGAGGGTTTAGTATTCCTTGCTTCACTCATAGCCCTCAAGTCTTCAGATATTGATGTCATCCTTGGCATGGATTGGCTATCAAGACAGAATGCCTACCTAGATTGCAAAGGCAAATCCGTGAAACTCACCCACCCTTCAGGCAAGACCGTCAACTATACCTCACCCAGAACAAGAACCCAAGTGCATTCCTTGAATGTACTTCCCCTTCCCGAACTTGAAGATATTCCGGTGGTTCGTGACTTCCCGGATGTCTTTCCTGAAGAGCTGTCGGGCATCCCACCCGACAGATGTGTAGAGTTTATAGTGGATCTTGCCCCAGGAACCGCACCAATTTCTAGACGCCCATACAAAATGGCCCCACGTGAGTTAGCTGAGCTTAAAACCCAACTGGAAGCTTTGTTGGAAAAAGGCTTCATCCGCCCTAGCTCATCGCCATGGGGTTGCCCCGTTCTGTTCGTAACGAAGAAAGATGGAACATAAAGGATGTGCGTAGACTATCGCCCGCTAAATCTAGCGACGATAAAGAACAAGTACCCACTTCCCAGGATCAATGATCTTTATGATCAACTTGCAGGATCCTCTGTCTTCTCCAAGATGGATTTGAGATTAGGTTATCATCAAATCAAAATCCGAAACGAGGACATTCCCAAAATGGCTTTTACTACTCGTTATGGTCTTTACGAGTACATCGTCATGTCCTTTGGTTTAACCAATGCCCCCGCCACTTTCTCACGCATGATGAATTCGATCTTCATGGAGTACTTAGATAAATTTGTTGTAGTTTATCTCGATGACATTCTCATCTACCCGAAGAACGAAGAAGAACATGCCGAACACGTAAGGCTGGTATTGATGAAACTTAGAGAGCATCGCCTTTATGCTAAATTCTCCAAGTGTGAATTTTGGCTACCAGAAGTGACCTACTTAGGCCACGTGATTTCTGCAAAAGGCATTGCTGTGAATCCCGAGAGAGTTCAGCCCGTCCTTGACTGGACTCCACCTGAATCAGTTAAGCAAGTTAGGAGTTTTCTTGGCCTAGCCAGCTATTGCCGTCGCTTCATCGAGAACTTTTCTAAAGTTGCAAAGCCTCTAACTGAACTCCTGAAGAAAGATAAGAAATTCCTATGGACTCCCAAGTGCGAGGAAAGCTTTCAAGAGCTAAAAAGAAGGTTGACTTCTGCAGCCGTACTTGCACCTCCAGACACCAAAAGGGGTTTCGAGATCTATTTTGACGCATCACGGCAAGGGTTAGGATGCATACTTCTGCAAGATGGACATGTGGTAGCTTATGCTTCACGCCAGTTGCGGACACATGAAGAGAACTATCCTACCCATGACCTTGAACTCGCTGCCGTAGTTCATGCCCTAACAACTTGGCGACATTACCTCCTTGGTAATCGTTGTGAGATTTATTCCGACCACCAAATCCTCAAATACATTTTCACCCAGCCAGATCTTAATCTCAGGCAAAGACGCTGGATTGAGTTGATAAAATATTACGACGTAGGAATTTCTTACACCCCAGGCAAAGCCAATGTCATGGCTGATGCACTAAGTCGTAAGTCGTATTGTAACAACCTCATGTTACAACGGTATCAACCACTTCTTCATGAGGAATTTTGCAAGCTCAATCTTGAGATTGTTCCTCATGGCTATCTTTCTACCTTGGTGGCGAAACCAACTCTTGAGGATCAAATCATAGTTTCCCAAAGGCGTGCACGAGGTGTTCGTCGGATCAAGGAGAACATTGCTAGCGGAGTTGCTAAATGTTTCTCCACAGATAGCAAGGGAACGGTATTCTTTGAAAATCGTTTGGTAGTACCTAAGAATAGGGAACTAAGGCAACTCATCCTCAAAGAAGCCCATGACACACCCCTCTCGATTCATCCCGGTAGCACAAAAATGTACCGAGATCTACGCCACAGATTTTGGTGGACCAGGATGAAGAGAGACATTGCTCAATTTGTTGCCGAATGTGATGTTTGTCGTCGCATTAAGGCAGAACATCAAAGACCTGCTGGTACACTGCAACCTTTGTCTATTCCCGAGTGGAAATGGGACAAAGTCGGTATGGACTTCATCACTGGCTTTCCAAAAACCCAGAAAGGAAACAATGCCATCTTCGTTGTCATAGATAGGCTTTCCAAAGTTTCTCACTTCCTTCCGGTTCGCGAGTCTATAACTGCTAGCCAGTTAGCGGACTTGTACATCTCTAGAATTGTATCCCTTCACGGTGTTCCTTTGGAAACCAATTCTGATCGCGGTAGCCTTTTCACCTCTAGATTTTGGGGAAGCTTTCAGAATGCTATGGGAACTCATCTCTCCTTTAGTACAGCTTTCCATCCTCAGTCTAGCGGTCAAGTCGAAAGGGTTAACCAAATTCTTGAAGACATGCTCAGAGCTTGTGTTATCTCATTCGGAAAGAATTGGGAGAAGTCTCTTCCATTCGCCGAATTTTCTTATAACAATAGTTTTCAATCTAGTCTGAACATGGCTCCTTTTGAACTCCTATATGGACGACGATGTCGAACACCACTAAACTGGTCAGAAACCGGTGAAAGACAATTCTTTGGACCGGACATGATCAAGGAAGCGGAAGAGCAAGTTCGCATTGTTCGTGATCAATTGAAAGCAGCCCAGTCTCGTCAGAAAAGCTACTATGATCGTCATCATAGGCAAGAGAGCTGCAATCTGGATGAGAAGGCTTACCTTCGGGTTACTCCTCTGAAGGGAACCCAACGTTTCGGTATCAAAGGCAAGTTGGCCCCACGTTACATCGGACCTTTCCGAATTCTTGCTAAACGTGGAGAAGTTACCTACCAACTTGAACTACCCCCGCACCTTTCCCGAGTACATGATGTATTCCATGTGTCCCAACTCAGGCGTTGCTTCAAGAACCCCATCCGCGAAGTCGACCATGAAATGCTTGATCTCCAAGATGACCTTTCTTATCGAGAATACCCCGTTCGTATTCTTGATTCCGCAGAGCGTGTCACTCGTCGTCAGAAGATTAGGTTTCTGAAAGCGCAATGGTCACACCACTCTGAGAGAGAAGCTACGTGGGAAAGAGAAGACCGTATCAGTGCCGAGTATCCCTCCTTCCTCCCGCAGACTTCTGAATCTCGGGACGAGATTCTGTTGAGTGGGGGCGAGTTGTCAGAACCCTCTGTTAGGTAATGTGCTAGGGTTAGTAAGTCTCTTGCATCATGTTAAAAGTTCAAAAGAAATCTTTGAAATCAAAATCAAAAGCAAAATGGGAGAAGGAACCCCCCAGATGAATTAATTCAAAAGGCCAGATAAAAATCTTCTCCGAAAATTCATGTTTGATTTTTGAAAAGTCTTATAAATGAGTGTGATCACATATCAAGTGATGTGGAACCACCCCATGCTCATGGATTTTTCAAATATTCAAACAGTGCCTTGGATTTAATCAAAAACCCCTATTTGAGTTAAGATTCAAATTATTTGAATTCTAAAAATGTTGAAACATTATAAGTGGCTAGTCTATATTATTATGAGGCCATATAAAAATTTTCAGCATTTAATAAAATGCCTCGCTATTTATTTGCTAAGAATAACAAATTTACAGAAAAGAAAAAGAAAGCAGAAAAGGGAAAGAGGACTTACCTGGGAGCAGCCCAGCTAGCTCCCCGCAGCCCACCTGGCCGGCCCAGCCCAGCCTCCCCGCTTGGCGTCTTCCTCCCCACGCCCCGAAGCTGCTCGGTGGAATGCATGCAGCACTCCACCGACGCCGCCGACGAGCCCGGCCACGCAACTGCTTCCCCCTCGTCCCTATCGCGTTCCGTGGACGTCTGGAAGACTCCACGACCCACTCTCCCCTTCCCCAGCTCACCCCGTGCTCTCCCACTGCGAGACCCGACGACCACCGAGCGCCGCCGTCGCCATAGCTCCGAGCCCACGCGGCCAGTGAGCTCCTCAGGGCAAGACAAGGTGTCCGACGTGCTCCCCGACGACGACTACCTCCTCTGGCAGAAGGAATCGAGCCCCGGAGCTCTGTAGCCGACGTCCCCTTCTTCGTCTTCGCCTCCGGCCACCGCGCGCCATCGACAAATTCGTCCCCGACAAGGCACCCCCGACCTCGCCGTCGCGTTCTTTGCAACCGTGGTGAGCAGGCGCATCGATCCCCTCTGTTTCCCCCTTCCAATTCGTCCTCTACCCCGAGCTGCCATGAGAGCCGGAGCATGTCGCCGCCATGGTTGACGTTGAGGTCGCCCCAGTGCTCCATCGACTCAACCATTGCGCGCATCATCATCCTAGTGATCTTGTGCGTCGAACGAGCCCCCTTTTACCTCGCCCCGTGCCTATTTTGCGAGTGCAGCTCCAAGCCGTAGCTCCGGTCGCCGCCGCGGTCGAAGCTGCCGTCGTCTGTGACCTCCCCGACGACGTGCAGGTAGTGCTATCGACGCGGCTCATCGCGGGCTTTCGAATGGTGGTCCTGGCGCAGAGATTGGAGGCCAGGAGGAGGAGATAGCATAGCGCCGCCGCGTCTATGACGCCGGCAGGCCCGCCGACGTGGCCATGATTAGGGCTTAACCCCACCCGGGTTAAGTGAACCTAGGTCACTGACACTTGGCCCCAGTGGATTAATTAAGCCACTGGTTAATTTAAACAGCCGGATTAATTTAACCCAGCCACTGACAGGCCGGCCCCACTAGTCAGACCCCCCTGACGTCATCCTTGCGCAAGCCTGACGCAATAAAGACTTTTCCAGAAATTGAAATGAATTAAAGAATTCCAGAAAATCCAGAAAATAGCCCAAACTTTGGAAATTCATAGAAATTTCATATCAACTCCAAATTGGACAAATAATATATGAAAAATGATCAGGAGAAAATAACCTATCCAAATATCCAACTTTCAACTTTGTTTGAGTTGAATTTAAAATGTGATCAGTAGCATTTTCTATTTTAGTTAAATGGAATTAAATCAAATTCAATTCAAAAGTGTTTGCAACTTGAACCATGGCAACATGCTACATTTCACTTACACATCAGAGGCATATCATACATAATTCCAAATGATTCCAATTGATCAATCAATGTCACATGTAACTTGGCTAAGTTTGAATTCAAATTGGAGTTTGAATTTGCAATTCAATTTGCAATATACTCCATTTAAATGGAATTTCCTCCCACACCAAAGCATATACATCAAGTTTCAACCTTCCATCATGTGATTGTGCATTGTATTTACTTTGCTACCTTGTTTGTTGTTTGTCGAGTAGAGGTGGAACCGGAGCAGGAGGCTGCCCCCTTCGTTGAAGACCCCGAACCCGAACCTCGTCAGCAAGGCAAGCAAACCCACATTGATCATGTCGATAAAATCCCACTTCCCTCTCATGTCTCTCTTATGCATTGTATAGGATTACCATGATGCGTTTCTACCGCATAGATGAACCCATTCCTTTGCATGACCTATCATTTTGTCATAGTAGTAAGCAAACCACAATCCTAGCAAATGTAGGAGTTGATTGATATCATGTGGCCCCTGAAATTGTTACTGCTTATTGCATGCTTAGAGTGATACCATGTTGATACTGTTATGTGAGTCGGGATGGTAGTGATCATGATGTTGATGGTAGAAAAGTGTTGGTGAATCTACCCTAATACAAGGTGAACGATGAGAGGCTGTGTAGGACTACATGGTGGGTTGTCTCGTTGAACACCTCCCTAAGTCCGAGTTCTTGTGTGGTGATCCAAGATGAAGAGTACAACCACACATTGGGCTCACTGACCCCTCTCAGCTTACTAACTCATCCCTTTCGATGTCCAGATGTCGCAATAGTTCGGAGTTCTGGTAGGTCTGTGGCCTAGATGCTAAGTGAGAGAACGGCTCATCCAAGACCGGCTTATGCACCACGCACACATCACTTGGGTCCACTTCGGTAAACCGGACGGGTTCACGATAGTGGTAACCAACCCAAGTAGGCGGCTTTGTCGGACTAGATCAGCTATGAGGTAACAGTTGTGGTGAGCATCCTCGTCAACACTTCTTGAACGGTGTCGAGTACAAAGGCGGTAAATGATGATCATGTGTGTGTAGCGGTACACCCCTGCAGGGTTAACAAAACTATTCGAATAGCCGCGTCCGCGGGTATGGACTGCTTGGAAAGCTTAGCTTGATTATTAGACAACTTGAACTGGATACTTCTAAAACACACCAAGATAAGTGTGAGTGCTATGGCGTGCTTTCTCGTGGGGAAGTCGAGGAAGACACCATAGTGGTGTAATTGGTTGGAGACAGTAGTGGACTCATGTACGCTTCTTACCTCAAGTCTGGTACTCGTAGTTCAGGACTAGCCAAGTCAAAGCTGGCACTTCTGCAAGTGAAACCCCACCTCCCTTTACCTTGATACATGTGCATGAGTAGTATAGTTCCTATGTAAGTTTTGCTGAGTACGACTTTGTACTCACGTTTGCTTAATCTATGTTTTAGATGAAACCACTGACCCCGAAGGTGGCTTCTTCATCGAGCTGGACGACTGAAGATCAAGCTAGTTTAGTCCAAGTCAGACGACTGATTCCCTCGTGGAGGGCATGTGTTTAAATAAGGCTTCTTAAGCCATTTGTTAAACTTGTCTGTACTCAGACATACTTTGCTTCCGCTTGTGTTGTAATGTTGGATCACATGTTTGTGATCTCTGTGTGCACTCTATAAGAGTTATCAATAAAATTGTATACTTTGTAGAGAATTGCAATGATACCTACTGTTCATACAAGGCATGTGTGCTGCGTGTATGTTTATAACATGCATGTCTTTGTATGGGTTTTCGAGACCTTAGTTGTGATCTGGCTGGCGGTCTTTCATACACCATGTGGCCCTTAGATGTGCGCAGCTTGGGGCATCGCGATGCGATTGTTCGAGACTCCGTCTCGTGCACACTTTGTGGTATGATCGAGCCCGCCCTAGACCCCGACTAAGTGATCGGGCTGGAGTAAGTCTATGTAAGAGTTATTAGATAGTCGATAGTATGGTTGAGGCGACTTGTCTTTGAATATGGGAGCTCATCACCCATATCATTAGACTTGTGTGCGGATGATGAGGACCCATCTCAGTTGATCATCCGGCCTGGATGGGATGCCCCTCACGTACGATGCTCTCCGAGAATGTTCTGTGCTTGGCCTTGTCTGCTTAGACAAGTGGGTACGGTTCTCGGCTCTCCATATGACTATGTCTTAACTGGACTTGCATACGCTAACCCCGGGTCCCGACAATCCCTTTTTGAGACAAGAGGTATTCCTTGCAATTTTTTTGTTGATCCTCCGTGAATCCGCCTTGCCAATAAGATCTAGTCTCAAAGAAAGTAGTCATTAGTAGAAAACAGAGTAATAAGCAAAAGTGTACTGATCAAGTGAACTTATAAGTAAAGCTATG
This sequence comes from Bromus sterilis, assembly GCA_950022295.1. Classification (NCBI taxonomy): domain Eukaryota; kingdom Viridiplantae; phylum Streptophyta; class Magnoliopsida; order Poales; family Poaceae; genus Bromus; species Bromus sterilis. The sequence continues at coordinate 398,777,189 of OX465596.1, forward strand.
CTCCCCGGCAATGACGCAAGAAAATAGTCGTGATAACCCACAAGTGTAGGGGATCGCAACAGTCTTCGCGGGTAAGAGTAACCCAATTTATTGATTCGACACAAGGGGAGCCAAATAATACTTATAAGCCTTAGCAGTTGAGTTGTCAATTCAACCACACTTGAAAAAGCACTAGACAAGATATAAGTAGCAACGGTGTGTTGACGGGTGTAGCCTTTAAGACTTCCCCAATCACCAACACCACAAAGTAGTAACAAAGTAGTAGGAGCAGCAAAGAAAGTAAAAGTAACAACGAAGGTAATGAAGGTGAAAGATGGACCGGGGTTCAAGGTTTCACTAGTGGTACCTCTCTAGGAAAAAGAACAAGGTGCTGGGTGAACAAATTACAGTTGGGAAATTGACCGAATTGCACCAACTCTAGCCAAAGAACAAACTAGAGCATCCTAGTCTAAGAACCAAACGTAGGCATGTGTTCCGTATGTAGTTGTATGTGCTTGCAATAAGAACTTTGCACAACATCTTTTGTCCTACCATCCCGCTACGAACGGGGCCACTTAAGGAACTTATGGAGATTAAGGTGCTCCTGCAGCGGAGCACCGGAACAAAGCATTAACACTCCATGAACAATATGTGATCCTCAAATTATAGCCCATCCCATTTGGTGTCCCAAGCTGTCACTATTGGGATCGCCGGTTCCGGACTATAATAGTTGCATACAACCGTAGATAAGATCTAGAACAACAATTATAATCATGCAACCATAACGTGCTCAGATCTGAGATCATGCTACTCATGCACTAGTAACAAGCATTAAGAACAACAAATTGCAGAAACAATAATTCATAAACCTCTTAGGACTGAACAAGATAACAATTCATCGGATCCCAACAAACACAACACCAATTAGATCATATGGATCTCAATCATGTAGGGAAGCTCATGAGAACATTGTATTGAAGATCTAGGGGGAGAGAATACCACATAGCTACTGCCAAGAATCCATAGTCCAAGGAGGAACTACTCAAGAAGCATCATGGGGGAAGGAGAGTCGATGAAGATGGCCCCGGGGGCCAAGGCCCTTCCCGGCAGGGTGCCGGAGCAGGATCCTGGTGACCCCCGAAGCTAGTTTTCGATGGCGGTGGAGATCGGAATCGCTTCTGGAAAAAGTACTTCGATATTAGGGGTTTCCTCCTCGGGGGTAAAAATAGGGGCCAAAGGGGGCATCGAGAGGGGCCACCAAGCAGCCAGGAGGGTGCCTGGCGCGGCCTAGGGCTGGGCCGCGCCATGGACCCTTCTGGAGTACTGGTGGTGGCCCCCCCTCTCTTCCTTGGTTATTCCGGAAGCTTCCGGGACACTGATTTTTTATATAATTTTTCCGGAATTTTTGGAGCACTTTTAATGGCCGGAAAACCTGAAATACAAAAATAGCAGAAAACAGGAATTGGCAACTGGGTGCACTGAGTTAATAGGTTAGTCCAAATATGCTCAAAAGTGTATGAAAGTTCAAGCAAAATATGGCAAAGTCACACAAAACATGCATGTGACAAGCAGAAATTATAGATACGTTTGGGACGTATCACCCAGCTGTCATAGAGTCAAGTTATTCCAACAGTTATTTTAATTTAATAGGGGTTACTTAAGTGGATGGACCGACATGTAAGTTACAGAGGGGTGTTTCCATTAGTTTTAACCAGAGACTATTAGGGGGCTGTTAGGGAGTGGATTAGCGCTAATTAAAAACCTGACATGGGGCCACCTGCCAGTGACAGAGGTCCACGCCGGCGAGGACAAGGGGCGCCGGCTGCGAGCGTGTGCTTGCTCCGGGCCACGGTAGGAGGCATGGGCGGGCGCGTTCGAACGGGCTCGTCGAGCCGGCCGATTGGGGGTCACAGGGCGGCCGGACATGGCCGGAGCAGAGCTCGCGGTGGTCAATGGCGGTGGCCGGCTTTCGGCTTCAATGGAAACCGGTGATGCGAGGCGAAATCGAGCGACCTACTAGGTTTAATCGATCCTACGATATACGGGGAGCACACTGGTGCCATTTGCGGGAGCTAAGGGGCACGGGGAGCATGGTTAGAGCCAGCCACGGCGGCGGCCAGAACACGGCGGCCATGGCAGGTGCGCCTACGATGACGGAGAGGGGCAAAATGCGCACGGGGATGATAGAGGGGCTCACAATGGCCGTGTAGAGAAGCAAAGCGGGCTCGGGGCGGGGCGGGTGGCCGGAATTGTAGAAGCTCGCCGGCGGTTCCAAGGTTGAAGAAGGCTTCGATTCACGCCGTGTGTATGCTCCGGGGACGACTCCGTCAGTAGGTAGGCGGGGTTGACGCTGGCGAGCGCGATGGACAACCCGTCTCGGCCTGAGGGCGTCAGTGGGCACGCCGGAGCGCGACCACGGCGATGTCGGGCTCAGGACCACTCGGGTGCGCGCCGTGGGGAGAAGAAAACAACGTGAGGGGGACTAGGGAGATGGCGGATAGGGTTTCCAAAGCGCAGGGGGGCAGGGGAGGTCTTATCCACGCCGCCGGCCGTGGATGGCCGCCACGGCACGCCGGCCGGACGTGGGATGGCCTCCACGCAAGGTGAACAACACATTGGGGAAGAAGACAAGGGGAGGGGAAGTGGGCCGAGCCCGGGTAGGCCGAGAAGGAGGTGGGACTCACCTAGGGTGAGGGACAAGCCCTTTTTGCATTTTCTTCTTTTTAATTTTTGTTTTCTTTCTTGTATTTAATTGTTTTAGGCACTTTTGCATTTTTGTAAAATATGCAACATAGTCCAAAATTAGTATTGCACATGAAGAAAGTTCCAAAAAAAGTTTGGTACTTTTATAAACTCTTTTGATATTTTTGTTTTATTTAAAAGGGATTAAATGCCACTAGTTTTCTACTGTTTGAATTGTTTGATTTATTTTACAGCTTAATAAATTTCCATTATTGTTCTAGCATGGTCCGATGATTATTTGGGATTTAACAAAAGTGGTTGCACCAATTTTGGACAAGGTTTTATTTAACACATATTTTTAATTTTCATGAAAAGGCATTTGGAGTTTGTGTTGATTCAAAAATGATCAAGGAATGATTAGCAACAGTAATTGTGATTACTGTAGGTGATTACAGTAGCGTGACACCCGGGGTGTTACAAATCTCCCCCACTACAAAGAATCTCGTCCTGAGAATTAAAAGGTAGTGGAAGGGTTAAAGCTTTGGTTTCGTATTCTAACGAATCTTCTGGTTCTTGTTGCCCTTCTCGAAGTAGTTAATCCTTGATGATGTGGTCTTCATTCCTCTGTATCGGTGCATCTCGACGGGTAGTCTTCCTTCTTTCGAGGCTGCATCGTACCTACGAATAGGCTAGGGGGGAAAACTTGAGGGGGTCGGATTGGTACAAGGTTAATCAACCGAGATGGTCCAAGTAAATGGGGTACAAAGTATCTCACAAGTTAAACTCAGGGAGATACATCGAGAGAAAAAAAAGAAGGCATGAGAAGTTTTCAAGCGGATATGCAAGCATTCGACGATGATAACGGAGGATGAAAAGGGGTCCAGAACATTAGGCATAAGCACTGAGTCTGAAAGTTGACTGAATATCACAAGGTAGAGGACTCGTGAGTAGCATACGAGGTCAATCAAGAGGAATAACCTCGAGAACAGAAAGGTACAAGAGAGTCAGGTTTCGATCCTGTGGAACTGTGGGTTATGGGCCCACATTGAATAAGAAGGGTGGTGACAAACAATGCGATCAAGTTGCAAGGTAACTCAGAGAACAACTTGTTAGCTATGTCGGCAACAACATCGGTGCCAAGGGCGAGGGACGAAGAGAACCATTTTCCTGCTCGTTAAGATGAGGCAGACCAATTGGAAAAATTCTCTCCATCGGTGGTCACCGAAAAGTCATGAACAATCGTAACATGTTGTACCGACAAAGTAGTACACCGAAGTGTTTACATAAGCAGGGAATTATCACTGCTCGGATAATTTATATTCAAAGAAAGGGTAAACAGACCAATGGAAAGGAAAATGTGATGATACACAAGTATCAGGTGTATATCTTTCCCAAGGGAAAGTAGAGCAAGATATATAGGACTAAGTTTGTATTGGCAGGGAGTCAAAGATGTTGTCGATGATAACAAAAATCATCGAGTGACGAGGGGGTGACCCCACGACTCCAATGGATGAGCCTACCCGATGTACCTGAAGACAGAAGGCCCACAGAGATGCCGCCTGGGCCCAGCCTTGGCCCACTATTTTCACCGACGTAGGAGTCCGCGACTCATAAGGAAGGTGCAAACTTGCCGTACGGAACAAGATCTGGATTACGAAACCTCATCTGTAATCCCTGACGGACTCCCCGAGACCTAGCCTAGTATATAAAGGCTAGGAAGGGGAGACGTCGAGATCAAGCAATACACAATCTGTAACCCTAGCCTTGTGCGCACTAGCCTTGGCCTCCCTGCAATCGCCATCTCCAATCAATAATATCGAGCAGGAACGTATCCTCCTGTTAGCCGACGAGCTATCGTCCAACCTGTGCCTCTCATGACTAACCCAGGGTCCCTGCCCATGCGATTTTCCGGGGTACATCCCCGTCAATTGGCGCCATCTGTGGGAACTACACAGGTTGAAATTACGATCTCGGCGGTTCCGTCTCTGGCAAGCCACAACTCAAGAACAAGAACCAGATGCAATCCACCCGAAGAATTCAAGATCACGGCAAACATCTCTGCCTTCCCAGCGAGATCACTCAGCCTGCAGCCGTGCCAAGACCAATACTACGGCGGCAATCGAGCACACCGCCAGCGAAAGAGAATTCGACGACCCAAAAGAAAGGCGCAAGGTTTCCACATGGAGATCCCGATCGACGAGCTGCACCGCGAAGCAGAGAACCCGCCGATCACTTGACGTCCCACCGCCACCCAGGCACCCGCCGCGCAACAAGACATCGACTTCGAGGTCGAGATCAACGATCTCCAAGACCATCGACAACGAGGAAGAAGTCGAGGACCCAGAAGACAGACGCAAGGATTCTACGAAGCGACTCCACTCGACGAGTCGAACTATACAGCCACGCGATCGCCGACCACTCGACGACCCGCTGCCGTGCGGACAGCCACCGCCCGCCAGGACAGCGACTCTGAGACTCAGGCCGGCGAATACTACGACCCAGATCGAAGGCCAGACGAATTCACCAATCTCATAAGGAACCAGAATCTAAGCGAGGGGATCGAAATCGACCCGCGAGTTCGCAAACACCCAGCGGACCACACGCTGTTCTTCCGAATCTTAAGGAGGAAACGGCATGCCGGATCCAGCAAGCTCACGGTCAGGGAACAACTAGAAGGACCCTTCACGATCCACTGCTTCGAAGACAACTGGGGAAACATCAGATCGAGCCACACCCTGGGAGACTGCCGCCTGTTCAACGAACTAGTCGACAGCCTCAAGGAAGAAAAACAGCGAGAAGCCAAGCGCACCCGAAGAACCGAGCAGTCGCCGACTCAAGGACAGGTGTGCACGATCCAAGAGGGCAGGGTATCGCAAGCCCAACGGGGCGCCTACACCCTGCAAGCCAGAGCAGCCGAGAACCTAAACACAGTCGAAGTCTACCAGCTACACAACGCAGAAACCAGCATCATGTTCTCCCAGATCGATCACCCGCCCGTAGTCCCAAGACCGGTATACGCGCCCCTGGTACTCGACGCTCAAATTGGAGGATACGACATGGACATAATCTTCATGGACAGAGGCAGCAGGATGAACATAATCTTCGCCAGCTCCCTACGCAAGATGCTGATCCCACGATCAGTGTGGAAGAAATCAAGCACCGTGCTATACAGAGTAGTAGCAGGAGAGGCGGCTACCTCCCTTGGAGTAATCGAGCTCGAAGTTGTCTTTGGCAGAAGACACAATTTCGCAAGACACACCCTCGAGTTTGAAGTACTCGATTGGCAGTCGCAATACCACGCCATATTGGGACGTCCAGCATTCGCGCAGTTCTTGTCGATTCCGCATTACGCCTACCTCAAACTCAAGATTCCAGGATCCGCGGGCGTCATTACAGTCAATGGGAGCTTCACCAAATCAGACAAGTGCGATCGCGATTTCCACAAAGTCTCCGACACCTTCGGAGCCGAGCAAGAACTCACAGAAATAGCCATGGCGACAGACAAAACCATCTTTCCACTAGCAAGCAGAAGCGAGACAAAGGAGTACGGGCGGGACTTCATGATCGACAGCGACACGGTCACCCACTAGGTGCACCCGACGGACCCAGAAAAAACAGTCCGCGTGTACGCTCACCTCCCGGAAGAGCAAGCGACTGCCCTCATCTCTTTCCTCCGCGAAGAATGGGAAATCTTTGCCTGGTGCCCAGCCGACATGCCAGGAGTACCGCGCGAGCTCGCGGAACACGCACCGCGCATCAAGCCAAACACCAAGCCAGTGAAGCAGGCGATTCGAAGATTCTCAAAACCCAAGCGCAGAGCAATCGGGGAGGAATTCAACCAATTACTCGACGCCTAATTTATCAGGGAGACAAAGAAAGCCACCAGGGTCGCCAACCCCGTGCTGGTCCCCAAGAAAGACACAGACGTACTGCGAATGTGCGTCGACTACGGGCCAGTCAACAAACACTGCCCAAAGGACCACTTTCCCCTGCCAAGGATCGATCAGATAATCGACTCGACAGCAGGATGCGACCTCCTATCGTTCCTCGACGCCTACTCAAGATACAACCAGATCAGAATGAAAGAAGAAGACGAAGAGCACACATCATTCATCACCCCTTACAGCGTATTTTGCTACAGAACAATGCCTTTCGGACTCAAGAACGCCGGTGCCACATACCAGCAGATGATGCAAGCCTGCTTAAAATATCAAATAGGAAGAAACGTGCAGGTCTACGTGGACGACATCGTCATCAAAACCTACAGTGCAAACAAGTTACTCGACGACCCGTGCGAGACCTTCGCAGCACTCAACAAATACAGAATCAAGCTCAACCCGAAGAAGTGCACATTCGGCGTCCCAGCCGGGAAACTGCTCGGGTACATGGTCTCCGCTCGAGGAATCGAAGCGAACCCCGAGAAAGTTCAAGAAATCGCCAGGATGAAGGAACCAACCGACATCACCGACGTACAGCAGCTCACCGAAAGACTTGCAGCCCTGAGTCGTTTCATCAGCAGATTGGGAGAACGCACATTGCCATTCTACCAGTTGCTAAGGAGAGAAATTCGAGTGAACCGAAGAAGCCCGCAAAGCATTCGCGGACCTGAAGTAGACATTCTCGACCGCACCGATCTTGGCGGTCCCCAAAGAAAAAGAAAAATTGTACCTCTACGTGGCAGCACGCAACAGCGTGGTAAGCACATCACTCGTCGTGGAGTGCACAGAAGAAGGCAAGGTCCAGAGCATACAAAGGACGATCTACTACCTCAGCATGCTCTTGACAAAGTCCCAACAGCGGTACTCGCACTACCAGAAGCTACTACTGGCCGTCATCACGACCTCAAGAAAAGTGTCGCACTACTTCGACGAACACCCTATCACAATCGTGAGCAGCGCACCACTAGCGGACATCCTCAACAACCCCGGAACGACCGGGCGAGTCGCCGAGTGGAACATTGAGCTCAGCCCGCGGGACCTGCAATTCAAGCACCCAACAGCAATCAAAGCCCAAGTACTCCCAGACTTTCTGGTCGAGTTGACGGGGGTCCAGACACCAGGCCCCTCGGACCTATCGAACGCATGGACAATGTTCTTTGATGGGTCAAAAATACAGCAAGGAGTCGGAGGAGGAGTCGTTCTGGTCTCCCCCAAAGGAACCAAGCTCAAATACATCCGCCCGATCAACTTCAACCACGCCTCCAACAACGAAGCCGAATACGAGGCACTGCTCTACGGCATGCGCGTGGCCAAAACATGCGGTGCCACTCGCCTCGTAATCTACGGAGACTCCAACCTTGTCGTCCAGTAGACGATGAAAGACTGCAATGCAGTAGCCGACAACATGGCGGCCTACCAGAAGCTCTACAACACGCTCGAAGGAAGTTTCGATGGCTGCGAACTCAACTATATCCCGAGAACAAATAACACAGAAGCCGATGAACTCACAAACATTGGCTCGACTCGAGGACCAGTACCACCAGGCGTCTTCCTCGAAAGCATCAGCCAGAGATCCATCAAGGGAAAAACAGTAGCACCAGAGGCAGCTATAGATGACGACAACACAGAGCCAACACAGGTGGCATCAGCAAGTCCATCTAAAGGCAACAACAGTCAAGCGGCCGAACCTACAGATCCAAAAACACTCAAAGGACCAGCATGGACAAAACCGTTCCTCCGATTCCTAATCGAAGGCACGCCACCGCAAGACGTCTCAGAAGCTCGGCGCATCAGTCGTCGATCCAAGGCATTCACAGTGATCAACAGACAGCTATACAAGCGCAGCATCACCCAGATACTCCAGAAGTGCATCGACGAAGAAGACAGCAAAGCCCTACTGCTCGAAATCCATGAGGGCACCTGCGGGCACCACGCGAGCAGTCGAGTGCTCGTGTCCAAAGTGTTCCGAGCAGGGTTTTATTGGCCCACCGCGATGAAAAACGCAGAGGACATCGTGCGGCGTTGCATTGCCTTTCAAAAATTCGCCAGTAGGCCACACGCTCCATCCTCAGAACTCAAGACCATACCACTATCATAGCCGTTCGCCACCTGGGGACTCGACATGGTAAGCCCACTCAAGAAGTCATCAAAAGGAGGAAGAACACACCTACTAGTAGCAGTCAACAAGTTCACCAAGTGTATCGAATCAGTGCCCATCACCAGTTCCACAGCCCTCACGACAGTGAACTTTATCAAATCAATCATCTTCAGGTTCGGGGTGCCACACAACATCATCACGGACAACTGCACGAACTTCACAGCGGCTGAATTTCAGAACTTCTGCGAAGAACTGGGCATCAAAATCAACTACGCATCAGTCGCGCACCCGCAGTCTAACGGCCAGGTGGAAAAAGCAAATGACCTAGTATGCGGAGGACTCAAAAAGCGGCTCCTTGCACCACTCGACCAAGCCGCAGGCAACTGGATAGAAGAACTCCCGGAAGTACTTTGGAGCCTGCGTACCACCCCAAATACCGCAACCCAGTACACACCCTTCTTCATGGTGTACGGGTCGGAGGCAGTGCTCCAGATGACCTCAAATTCGGGGCACCACGGATCTCGGGGTACGAGGAAGAGGAAGCAGAAGAAGCACTGCAAAATGACAAGGACACAACAGACGAAGAAAGAGACACAGCCCTAGCAAGATCGGAGGGGTACCAGGACAAGTTGTGCACTTACCAAAGCAGCCGCCTGCGCACCAGAACCTTCAACAAAGGCGACCTTGTCCTACAGCTCATACAAGAGAAAGTCCACAAGCTTGCCCCCCAATGGGAAGGACCTTTCATAATCACAGAAGTCATAGGAGGAGGCGCCTATAGACTGAAGAACCCGAAGACCGACGAAGACGTGGGAAATCCATGGAACATAGCGAACCCACGCTTGTTCTACCCATAGTCTCCACCAATCATGCTCACCTGGCAGCTCATGTAAACCTTCGACGCAATAAAATGACGTTGCCCAAATACTACTACCTCAAAGCACTCGGGGGCTCGAGTACAAACTCCCCCCGAGATACGCTATCGTCGCAATCGCGATCTTTTACCAAAGCACTCGGGGCTCGAGTACAAACTCCCCCCGAGAGACGCTATCGTCGCTCGCGCAATCTTTACCCAAAGCACTCGGGGGCTCGAGTACAGACTCCCCCCGAGAGACGCTATCGTAGCTCACGCGATCTTTACTCAAAGCACTCGGGGGCTCGAGTACAAACTCACCCCGAGAGACGCTATCGTCGCAATCGCGATCTTTTACCAAAGCACTCGGGGGCTCATACAAATCTCCCCCCGAGAGACATTATCGTTGCAATCGCGATCTTCCACCAAACCACTCGGGGGCTCGAATACAAAATCTCCCCCCGAAAGACGTCATCATCGCTCACGCAGATCGAAACTTAAAAGGGTCTAAGCCAAAACCCATCGACAAGTGCCGACCATGGAACTCTGTCAGGAATCGAAGGGAAAGACACGACTACAACCAGATTGAACACCAAGCACTCTGAAGAAATTTCGGACGGAACACAGGACGCAGACAATTCTTTAGTCTTCACCTAATCGCCAACGACCACCTAAAGACTCGGGGGCTACTCCCATCGAGAGCGCTGCCGCGCACCCGATAGAAGACAGAAAATAAGGGAAGAACGACAAAGGAAACAAATCTCAGCCTATGTTCGACTCCCCGACTCAAACTTAGCCTCGGGGGCTACTCCCATCGGGAGCACTGTCGCGCACCCGATAGAATCCACAGTACAAAGTTTTCACGAAGACAACTCTCGAAAGACTCGAAGACAGCTCTCGACCGCAAAGGACTCAAAGATAAATTGCAAAGGCTCCAGCACAGTTCGCATTACAAGGACACGAAGATCAATCTCAGTACAACAAGATTCAAAGTACATTGGATAGAAGGCAGCTCTGATTACCCGAAGGCAGTCCTCATTACATGGAGAACTAACCTAGTTACAAAAGACGCAAGCCTACAACATCATTCACCCAAGGAATAATGACTTCTACATGTGTGCCCATGTGATACGTCCCAAACGTATCTATAATTTCTGCTTGCTCCATGCATGTTTTCTGTGACTTTTCCATGTTTTGCTTGAACTTTCATACACTTTTGAACCTATTTGGACTAACCTATTAACTCAGTGCACCCAGGTGCCAATTTCTGTTTTCTGCTGTTTTTGTATTTCAGGTTTTTCGGCCATTAAAAGTGCTCCAAAAATTCCGGGAAAATATATAAAAAATCAGCGCAACAGAAGCTTCCGGAATCACCAAGAGAGGGAAGGGGGCCACCACCAGGCAGCCAGGAGGGCAGGTGGCACGGCCCCACCCTGGGCAGCTCCGCGCCAGGGACCCTCCTGACTGCCTCGTGGGTCCCCTCGACGCCCCCCTTCGCCTATATTTACCCCTCGGGGTGGAAACCCCTAATATAGATCTCTTTCTCGCGAACTCCCCTCTGTACCACCGCCGCTGCCGTTTCAAGATCGGGGCTGCCTGGAGAAGCTGCCCCGGCACCCTACCGGAAGGAGGAACCCCCTCCGGGAGACCATCCATAGCCATGGACGCCTCCCGGATGTGCCATGAGTAGTCCCCCTTGGACCATGGGTCCGTGACCAGTAGCTATGTGATAAATCTCTCCCCCTTTTGTGCTTCCACTTTCGAGTCCTCGTGAGATGCCTCACATGATCGAGGCATCTATGTAATTTTTGTTGTTGCTATGCTGAGTTTGTTGGGATCTGATGGATTATGAGACTATGTTCAGACTGTGATGAGTAATATATTTGGTTCTTCTCTTTTATATTGTGTTCTTGAGTAAATTCTTGCATGTTTTCCGTTGCGGTATTTTCTTTGGCCAAGTATTTTATTTGCAACTCCAAGAGAGAGCGTGATGCTCGATTGTGGGTTCAGCCCCTTGATGTCTAGCTTGAGTGACAGAAACATGAGACTAGGGGATGTGTTGTTGCCACCAGGGATAAAACAACGGTGCTTGTACCTGCGGGTGCAAGGATTGTTTACTTTACGCAAAGTTCTTTTAATGCAGTTGTCTGTTGCTTTGAGTTTACACTTTGGGTGGGATTCGTAACTTAATACCAGCGAGATGTTCTGGATAGATATCTCAAGGTGGATGATTCGTAGTAGATGCAGATGGATTTCGGTCTACTTACCTTGGCGTACTGCCCATTGATTTTGAGCCCTTCATTTCTTTGCAGCATAGTTAGCATTGCGGTGCCTTCATAATCCTGTCAATTTCCCAACTGTGATTTGTTTACCTCGCTAGCACTTTTATCGTCTTTTGGGAGAGAGACATCACTAGTGCAAATCACGGGACCCCGGTCCATCTTCACATTATTGTTCACACCCTCAATTTACTTTCAGCTTTTACTTTCCTTTGCACCTTTTATCTCTTGCGTTGATCCTTTGTAAACGACAAGGCCGGAGTAATTGACAACTCCTCTTTACTCGTTGGGAGCAAAGTTATTTGTTGCTGTGTGCAGGTCCATGACAACACACTAGTCAGGAAGCAATTTATGGCGATGTTGCCACCTACTTGTATCTCCTGAGTCCTACTGGTTCGATAACCTTGGTATCTTCACCCAGGGAAACTTGCTGCTGCACTGCATCTCAAACCTTCCACTTGGGGTAACCAACGAGGGGCGAGAAGCCATCAAGCAAATTTCTGGCGCCGTTGCCGGGGTCTCAAGTCTACAAGATAGGGGAGTTGCACACTATCTTTTATCTTTGCTTTTTAGTCTTGTTACTTTACCTTTCAGTTTTTACTTTTGTGTCCCTTATCAGAAATACCAAAAATACCTACTAATGCTATCTTCACCATGGGTGTGGAACCACCCAAATATGGTAGGATGGACATGTTTCACTTGGCTCGTCTTCGATCAATTTGTGCTCGCGCTAAAAACCCAACCGACTTGGTTCAGGGAAAATCATTGGATAAGCATGCTCATTACACGCGGCACCGCCTATCTCAGAAAGGGAAACACTTATGGGATCAAATATAAGTTTCTTATTGCTATGCTGAATCTTCATGCCACATTTATGATTTTACTTGCTGCTCTAATATAGAGCGTAAACACCTTCCTTTCCAATGTGAGTTTAATGAAAATGAGATCCTATCTTCTTATGCCAAAGGTGTTTATGATTACTTTGATGTTGAAAAGATTAAAGAGTTTGTTGCTTTTAAAGGTGCTTATGAGATTGCTTCTTTGATTGAAAAGTATTACGATACTATTCACAAGTCTGAAAACTTTGTTTTTCTTGCTTATTGCTTTGAGAATTATACTTCCAATGCTTATATTGAGGATTTTAAAAATAGAATGCTTGCTGACCAAGAAGAGGATAATGATTGCTACGAAGAGGAATCTTATGATTCCGAGGACTCACTTGATACTTCCCTTTCTGATGATTTTGATACTTGCTTTATTGATGGCCATGATGGCACTATGGATGATGCCTACGAAGATGAACTTGCTATAGTTCCTTATGTTAAGCATGAAATTATTGTTGTTGCACCCACACTTGATTGCCCTATTATCCTTTTGAAATCTCCAACTATTCCGGAGAATTTTTCTCTTATCAAGGCTCAATGTGATGGGTTGCATCTATCTTATCATCCTAAAAACCGTGTTGAAAACAATACACGTGTGCTTGTAGGTCATGAACAACATGATTTATGTGATAGTTATATTCTTGATGTTGTTCATGATGCTACTGAAAATTACTTTGAGAGAGAAAAGTTTGGTTGTAGAAACTTCCATGTTACAAAAACACCTCTCTTCATGTTGAAAGTTTTGAAGTTGTTCTTGTTCTACCTTCCTATGCATGTCACTTCGTGCTTCTTTGATTTATTTTCTTACAAGATGCCTATGCATAGGAAGTGGGTTAGGCTTGAATGTGTTTCACATTTGCTTCTTGATGCTCTATTTTGCTTCAATTCTTATTCTGTTGTGAGAATCTTTCATAATCTTTAGGCCTAGCTAATGGCTCTAAAGTAGCGCTTTCGGGAGGCAGCCCGCAACGAATTTAGGTTTTTATTTTTGCTTTTGTTCTGTTCTTAGTGGTCTTGATGATTGTTACTACTGTATCAACATCATTGTATCTTTAATTTTCAAGCTTTGTGACAAGTTTAGCCTCATATGACAAGGGCAGTGAAAGTTGTGACATGCTGTCCAGAAAACAGATTCTGTCCTCGTGACTAGAAAAATCATAGAAAAATCCCAGTTCATCTTTTGGAGCTGAAATTTTTACACAGTGTGCTCTATAAAATTACGAAACTTGCGTATGTTCTGAGTTTTTTGATTTGAGTTGCATAAGTACCCCTAAAAAATTCGTTTCTACCTGCTGTTCTGTTTTTCATAGATTCTGCCATGTTTTGTCTCTCTTCACTTTTACAAACTTTAAGCTTGCTTTTTCTTTGCAAAAACTTTTTGGAAATCTTGAGAAACAGTAGCTATTCAAGATTATATTTATTTTCAGTAGAGGAAAATTATTTTATTAGGGTACTAACCTCTCTAATCAGCCTACAATGAGTTATGTATGAAGGGAGTTTTCAAGTGCGCGATGGAAGGTGATGAAAGAAGATTCAGGAGTGTGAAACGCTCAAGCTTGGGAATGCCCATGTGCACCCCCAATAAATATTCAAGAAGACTGAAGCGTCTAAGCTTGGGGATGCCCCTGTGCATCCCCTTCTTCATCAACAATCATCAGTTTGTCCCTCGTTGCACTATATTTTTATCACTTCATGCGTTATGTGCTATTCTTGGAGCGTCTCGCTCTTAGATTTTGTTTTTAGTTTTCTTTTGCTTTGTTTGCTGTAGTAACAAGTTAGATCCCAGCTTACTTTCTTTTGTGTGGGAGAGATTCACGCTCCGCTTGAACTAGAACTCCTCATAGGATTTGCATGCTTATTCTTTTAGCTGTGAGTTGTTCTTTTTCTTTTCTTAGCTGATGTTCTGTTTAGTTGTAGTGCTTTAGTTTTTCTAGAGATTTTCTTTTGTCTTAGGTTGAACTTTCTATAGGTTGCATGTTTTATCTTGTTAGAGGGTTTGCCTGTTGCACTGAGTTCTGTGTCTTGACTGAAAGTAGGTAGTTAAAGTTGCTTTTCTCTTTGTAGTAGTAACTTGCAATAGTTTTGAGGTATTGACTAGAGTAATGTTTGAACTTATGGTGTCAAGAGCTCTTGCCTATTAGTGATAGATGTCGTATTTTGGGCAATCCATGTGTTTTTCGAAAACCAAAAAAAACCCTGTTGAGAACTCTAGCTACTAGATGAATCACTAACCTCTGGAGGGTTCGAATATTAGAGTACACTCACGTACCATGAGTCGAGGATGCGCAAGGATAACCAAACCCCTATACACTCCTTCTCGGGGTACCTGTCTCTTTGTGAACCTCCTCATTAGATTGAGAGTTACTGATAATAACTGCATGAGTTCTTCGGACCAATGTGAGTATTCGAAAGTTGACACTTCCACCCACCTATACTTTTTCTAGCCTCTTCGGTACCGTGCATTGCCCTTTCTCACCTTGAGAGTTGGCGCATACTTCGCCGGTGCATCCAAACCCTTGGCATGATACGCTCCGTCATCATAAGCCTCCTTATATCTTTCCTCAAAACAGCCACCATACCTACCTACAAGGCATTTCCATAGCCTTTCCGAGATACATTGCCATGCAACATCCACCTTCTCATGACTTGATCTTCATCTCATACATGCCACTTGCTTGATCGATGAGCCGCATGCTAGTTGGGCCTTTCCCTAATCATTGCTACATGGCGCGCTAGTATCATTGCATATCCTGCTACCCTGGCAGAGGCATACATTTGCATCATGATAGTTACATTTTCTTTATGTGAGTACCTTTGTAAAGTGTGAAAGATCTCCTATATTCTTGTAAAATATAGAGTATCGCCCCTAAAGTGAGGAAAAGATCCCAAAGAGGACAAAATCAAAAGATTCCAAAGAGGACAAATGAGAGTTAAATAGAAAGAGCCATTGAGGCCACCAAAAATAAAAATAAAGAGAAAAAGAGAAAAGAAAAATAAAAAAGAGAGAAGGGGGCATACTACTATTCCTTTTGAGAGATCCACACTAGTACTTCATCTTCTATCCTTTGTACTCCATAGAGATCATCATCATGCATATAGCTATGTGGGGACCCTTCACACTATAGAACTTGGCTTGTATATTCCAATGATGAGCCTCCTCAGACGAGCTCTAGGTCTTCTTGAGCAAGAAAGTTAAATGCACCCCCACTAGTTCCCTTAGAGAGATTTTAGCTCACATGAGCATCCGTTGTATGGCAATCCCTACTCCTCACATAATATCTATCATATGTCCTTCTCTCGCCTATGATTGTCCTCATTGATGTGAGCCTTTCACACCTTTTTGTCTTCCTCCTCCACCTTCTTTCTGTTTCGCCTTTTAGGTGTCAACTTTCTTGCTCACGCTCATCCATTGCATCAGTGCTCAAAATATCGAAAGGGAGTGGATCAGTTTGACTTGTACCTGGCTAGTGGTCTGGGGACGAGTCCAGATAAGAATCCAAAGGAGACCAAGTGTGAAACTTTAGTAGATAGTTGTTCTCAACAACCTTTTTTCTCTTTCTTCACAGTCCCTTGCTTGCACGCAAACACCATTTGGAGACATTCGAGTCACGGACAGCGAGAGCTCTTGCAACCTTTGTTCTTTTGTTACTTGTGTCAATGCTAATATAGACTCTTGCTTGTTAACACTTGAATTGAATTGCATGCTTTGATTGCTTTACTTAAAGGTCCTTATTTGGTTGTGTGGCATGTCACCACAGAAATTATGCTTGTTGATACGTCCCAAACGTATCTATAATTTCTGCTTGCTCCATGCATGTTTTGTGTGACTTTGCCATGTTTTTCTTGAACTTTCATACACTTTTGAACCTATTTGGACTAACCTATTAACTCAGTGCACCCAGTTGCCAGTTTCTGTTTTCTGCTGTTTTTGTATTTCAGGTTTTCCGGCCATTAAAAGTGCTCCAAAAATTCCGGAGAAAGTATATAAAAAATCAGCGCAATAGAAGCATCCGGAATCACCAAGAGAGGGAAGGGGGGGCCACCACCAGGCAGCCAGGAGGGCAGGTGGCGCGGCCCCACCCTGGGCCGCGCCAGGGACCCTCCTCACTTCCTCGTGGGTCCCCTCGACGCCCCCTTCGCCTATATTTACCCCTCGGGGTGGAAACCCCTAAGATCGATCTCTTTCTCGTGAACTCCCCTATGTACTGTCGCCGCCGCCGTTTCAAGATCGGGGCTGCCTGGAGAAGCTTCCCCGGCACCCTGCCGGAAGGAGGAACCCCCTCCGGGAGACCATCCATAGCCATGGACGCCTCCCGGATGTGCCGTGAGTAGTACCCCTTGGACCATGGGTCCATGACCAGTAGCTATGTGATGAATGTCTCCCCCTTTTGTGCTTCCACTTTCGAGTCCTCGTGAGCTGCCTCACATGATCGAGGCATCTATGTAATTTCTGCTGTTGCTATGCTGAGTTTGTTGGTATCTGATGGATTATGAGACTATGTTCAGATTGTGATAAGTAATATATTTGGTTCTTCTATTTTATATTTTGTTCTTGAGTAAATTCTTGCATGTTCTCCGTTGCGGTATTTTCTTTGGCCAAGTATTTTATTTGCAACTCCAAGAGAGAGCATTATGCTCGATTGTGGGTTCAGCCCCTTGATGTCTAGCTTGAGTGACAGAAACATGAGACTAGGGGATGTGATGTTGCCACCAGGGATAAAACAACGGTGCTTGTACCTGCGGGTGCAAGGATTGTTTACTTTACGCAAAGTTCTTTTAATGCAGTTGTTTGTTGCTTTGAGTTTACACTTTGGGTGGGATTCGCAACTTAATACCAGGGAGATGTTCTGGATAGATATCTCAAGGTGGATGATTCGTAGTAGATGCAGATGGATTTCGGTCTACTTACCTTGGCGTACTACCCACTTCTTTTGAGCCCTTCATTTCTTTGCAGCATAGTTAGCATTGCGGTGCCTTCATAATCCTGTCAATTGCCCAACTGTGATTTGTTTACCTCGCTAGCACTTTTATCGTCTTTTGGGAGAGAGACATCACTAGTGAAAATCACGGGACCCCGGTCCATCTTCACATTATTGTTCACACCCTCAATTTAATTTCAGCTTTTACTTTCCTTTGCACCTTTTATCTCTTGCGTTGATCCTTTGTAAACGACAAGGCCGGAGGAATTGACAACTCCTCTGTACTCGTTGGGAGCAAAGTTATTTGTTGCTGTGTGCAGGTCCACGACAACACCCTAGTCAGGAAGCAATTTCTGGCGACGTTGCCACCTACTTGTATCTCCTGAGTC
Source organism: Bromus sterilis (assembly GCA_950022295.1). Classification (NCBI taxonomy): domain Eukaryota; kingdom Viridiplantae; phylum Streptophyta; class Magnoliopsida; order Poales; family Poaceae; genus Bromus; species Bromus sterilis. Next base: position 398,795,210 of record OX465596.1, read on the forward strand.
CTACTGGTTCGATAACCTTGGTATCTTCACCGAGGGAAACTTGCTGCTGCATTGCATCTCAAACCTTCCACTTGGGGTAACCAACAAGGGGCGAGGAGCCATCACCATGCTTGGGTGATTGGCACTAAGACAGCGAGCATCATCACAAACAAAGGAGCAGTCGAAGCAGCACGCTCATGATGTCAATAACATAACAAAAGGTGAAGCTCGACTTATTTGCGGAGTAGTTGAAGACGATGCTCCACCACCTTCTTCTCCTGCTCCACCAGCTTCTTCTTCAGCTCCATCCGAGCTGCCGGCGAAGATGACGCCGTTGCCTCTAGTTCTACAAGGTCGTCTGGCGCGCCCGCTTGACCGGTGGCTTCACGTCGAGATCCTCTTCAGTACCGGAGGGAGAAGCAGTTAAAGACAGTTCAGCATCAGCAACCGAAGAGTCACCAGAGGAGGAAGCAGGTGAAGACGCAGGTGAAGGACTCCTCGAACTATCATAACCATCGCTGCTTGTCTCCGACAAGTACGGATCCATGCGGTTGCCACTCGGGTCAAAGGCGCAGACAACAAGAGTGTCTTCTCCATTAAAACGACAACAAAGAGTGTCACCATCACGCGAGTTCAACCGTCGAGCAAAGGACTTCCGGCCAAAGCCAAGAAAAATCAAGCGGAAACTATCGATCTCCAACTTAACATAAGAAGGAGATCGAGCGCACCCATGAAGACGAAGCAGCAAACCATCAAGACCGCGCTCAGAAACAAGGGCAGAGAAAGCAGAAGGAAGAAGAATGCGAGCAGCGTTCTGGCCACGGACGCGTAGGAGGAAATCATAGCGCTAGAAACCCTCCTCCGAGGAAGAGGAGGAAGGTGTCGACGGTGCACCACGACATCCACCGCGAGAAGAGCGTGGAGTACGACCACCGCGACCACGGCGAACCCGGCCGCGGCTAGTCATACCTGCACCTCGTTTTGGTCCCATGAGAAGATTAAGAAGAGGAGCTAGAGAGATAGAAGTCAAACTACTGCCAGATAAAGAAAAGGGGTCTATTTATAGCAGAACCCCAAGGGCACGTAGAAGCTCAGACGACGGCAGCAATTAATTCAAAGACCAAGCATGCTAGGCGATTCGAATTCCGAGACAAAGATGCCTTCACACGGGCGACACTGTGCGCTGGATGCGTCAAATCTCGCGCGTTTTCAATACGCGCACTGGTAACTCAACAGGCGGCTGCAGCACGCCACCAACAACCATAATTATGACCGGTCATGAAGACATGACGGTTCGCAGACAAAGCATTTTTAGGGTCCTCCAGCAAATAGAGCATATTTGAGGTAAATTAAAATGGCAGTGCAAAAAATACAGCCTGCAAGCACCGTTTTTACTAACTCAAATACATTTTTCAAATATATCTAACTCCCATCGGGAGCATCTCCGTTAGAGTTTCGGGTGCTCCCTCACCTAAAGAATAATTATGTGCTCGAGTGATTACTCGCACCCATGAAGATTTTCGGGTGCTCCCTCACCAAAAGGAAAGACGTGCTCGAGTAATTACTCGCACCCATGAGAGTTTCGGGTGCTCCCTCACCACGACAGAAGATAAAGAAGACCTGCACTCGCCAAATCGAGCGGTCCCAGAGTATCGGGTGCTCCCTCACCCCGAGAGCAAAAGAGACATTCGAGTGATTACTCACAGATCTCTATGAACTCGAGCACTCGAGGATCTCCCGAGCAAATACTCCTCTACATTATTCCTCGCCTGAGCACTCAGCAAAACTCCGCGAAGGACAGCTAAAACAGCTCACTTGATTGTTTATTCCAAGTGGGTGCATTATCAATTAGGCTCCGCGCCTCAATAAAAAATACATATTCCTGGAACACGACTCTGTGCCTAGATGCCACGCAAGCTTAGCGTGTAGGTAAGACTCCGCTGCGCAGATCGGCCGGGCTGGGACTTGCCGCAGAGCGGTTTCACTCCCAATCTTTCCCATGTGCTTGCATGATAGAAAAATCCGGGCGGACGCTCCTAGGTTACGAAATTTACTAGCGGAAACTGATCACTATAAGACCTGCAGCGGCTTGACTTTTGCTCGACACCAGTGTTCCAAGCTCATGTCGAGGGACATGGGTTTGATTGGGCTACTGCAGTTTTTTCCACTAGTGCAATTCACCAAGTCTCGACCAGTCGACTCCTTGGTCCCTTTCAGCTTAGAATCCCTCGAAACAGGTTTTGTCATGGCCCCAGACTGCCAGCGACCCGCGGTTGAACCGTGCATACATCAAAAACGACGCAAAGATGGATTCGAGTCCCTGCGCGCCTCTTCGAGTCCCCCAGGCACTCGGGGGCTACTGACGAGGGGGTGACCCCACGACTCCTATGGATGAGCCTACCCGGTGTACTCGAAGACAGAAGGCCCACAAAGATGCCGCCTGGGCCCAGCCTTGGCCCACTATTGGCACCGACGTAGGAGTCCGCGACTCATAAGGAAGGTGCAAACTTGTCGTACGGAACAAGATCAGGATTAGGAAACCTCATCTGTAATCCCTGACGGACTCCCCGAGACCTAGCCTAGTATATAAAGGCTAGGAAGGGGAGACGTCGAGATCAAGCAATAAACAATCTGTAACCCTAGCCTTGTGCGCACTAGCCTTGGCCTCCCTGCAATCACCATCTCCAATCAATAATATCGAGCAGGAACGTATCCTCCTATTAGCCGACGAGCTATCGTCCAACCTGTGCCTCTCATGACTAACCCAGGGTCCCTGACCATGGGATTTGCCGGGGTACATCCCCGTCATCGAGGGTCAAGAATGATATTTCACACGATGAATCCAATTAACACTTGGACGAGGGAAATGATGATGATGACCACGACACTTTATGTCGAGAGATTTCAAGAGAATGCAATCGAGTAGCAACATTACCAAACAAAAGGGGTGGTGGAGCAAAAGGTAAGCGATTTTCTCGCTTGACGACAACCCAGAACCATGAAACGGCTATGACATGGATAGGCATTGTTTCATCACAACTCATATGATGTAGTGTAAAGGCATGCTATCCTCGAGATACCAGGGGTAATTACTCGAAGGTAGAACGGTGGACCATAAGTGTAGAAGAATTTATACCAAGGGGGTTAATTATCTTTACAAGAAGCTTTCATGATAAGTTCTACATAGTATCCATGGGCATGAACACAAGGTTCAGGGTCGACTCCCACTTCATCAATGCATAACTCCTCATTCACTTCTCGCTGTTGGTGAATTTGTAGCGTTCAAAAATTTATCTGGCATAACACCAGTAGGGTATGACCCGTAGAAGTTCATGGGTTCACACAGATGGATCAAGCATGGATACAACCCAAAGGGAAATCCTACGAATCTATACGACAAACAACAGGAACAAGAGATACAAGTTTGAAAGCAGAAGGCTGATGACACGGACTACATGATACCGTTCGCCAAAGGCATTTCGTATCAGGGGAAGCTCGTAAATGATTTAGGACACAAGGGGATGGCAAGTAGTAATCCACCAAAAGGCCAGGCGGTGTACAGAGAGTCTGGGGAGAGTGTCGGTACTAAACCATAAGAAGAAAGAATGCAAAAGCATTGGAGATAGAAGCATCAGAATAATTCGATGCTTAAGTACAGAGGAATTATGAATTCCATATCGGTGTATCGGATTCAGATACATCGATCAAACAAAAATAAGTTGAATACAAGCTTGACGGTTAATAAATTAAGGTTTGATTTACCGAGAATCATCTCATGTCCGGAATGACGTCTGAGCCAGAAGAATGGATTCATAGGGATCAACTGATAATTGTGTGCACTCGCGCACATGATGATTCAACTGATCGGAATGGCAATGCCAAGGGAGGGCATCGAAGACCACAAGACAAACGGGATCAATCATAGTGCAAGCAGGTAAGAAGAATCTCCAACGCAGTAGGCTGCCGAGGATTGTCGCGAGATCGAATAGTATTGCAAAGTATTTTTGGAATCACAGGAACCACTTAGGATGAACGGATCCTCGGTAAACGCGAGGGATTATCCGCAGGGTGAAAAGAAGCTGCAAGGCAGTAGGCTCAGAGGATTCCCGAAACAACGAAACGTATTTCGATGCATCTTGTGAACACAAGAACAACTGGGATTGAATGGATGAACGAAAGGTGCATGTGGTTATACTTAAGGACTTATCGGTGGTAGGGAATTGTAAAGGTGATCGGCACATATGGTCTCGAGAATTTTATCTGAGAGTAATCTTAAAAATCTTCTCGTGAAGCAAGCGATCATCTGTAATGAGGGGCTCTCCAGGAGGAAGGATTCACGAGAACCTAATGTCAAAGTTAGCAAAATCTTTAACCCGAAAGGAAGAGAGAGCAGAGTCACAGAGTAAAGGTGAGGAGAAAAAGATCCTAATACCACCCAGTTTTGCGACGTGGGCCAATAAGCCACACAACACTGTTAGTAAAGTAAGTTTGCAACGACTAGACTCGACTTCGACCAAGGAGTTGGAAGGGGGTGTCCTACAGGAAGTCGGCTCTGATACCAACTTGTGACGCCCCCAAAATCAAGTCGTGTACAGTAATCATACACGCAAGGTACACGATCGAGATCAGGGACTCACGGTAAGATATCACAACACAACTCTATAAATAAAATAATACAAGTTGTTTAATACAAGCCAGGGGCCTCGAGGGGCTCGAAACAACAGTTCGAGAGCACAAAGTTAGCGAAAGAAATAGTATCTGAGTACAGACACAAGAATACAAGGTTGCCTTAAGAAGGCTAGCACAAATAACAACAGATCGAAAAGGCGAGGCCTCCTGCCTGGGAACCTCCAAACTACTCCGGTCAACGGGGAACTCGACGTCGTAGAAGGCATCGGGGATCTTCATGTTGCGGTGGTCGGCATCGGGGATCTCCTGCTCCTGGACTCCAAGGCTCCAACATCGACTGCAGCGGCCGATCAGGCAAAACAAAAAGGGGGAAATAAAGCAAAGGTGAGTATCTAGCATACCCGTGAGTCTTACGTCCGATACTAAGCATTTATGCATTTGTATCAATGGAAAGGGGAGGCTGTATATAGTGGACTGCAAGGTAGAAATCAGAATAAGGATAAGAAGCTAGGCCTATCCAAGACTAGCATCTTCCGACGATGTCTTGCAGCATGAGAAGAGAAAAGCCAACAGTTCATATAAAGCAATAAAGTAACAATGAAGCAGAAGTTGCTGCAACATTGTATAATAGTAAGTTGTAAAAATTAATAATAATAATGCCTCCGAGTTCCCCTCCTCGATTTCCCTGCGAGGAAGAAAACCCGGAACCATACAGTTTAATAGTAGTAGTTTGTAGTGGTAAGGTCCAGCTTCAGCATAAAGCGTCCTGTTACCGTGGACACGACTATTCGAATAGATTAAACTCCCTGCAGGGGTGCACTACTGTTCAGCCTGCACGATCGTATCTCCAGGGTGGCGTACACATCGTAGTTCATCCTAGGCTCAGCAGAGAGGCCATCCGGCGGACTATATCCTATGCACCAAGGGGTCTAGGTGCCTCACCCTTGCACGCTCCTGCACGGTACGAGACTGGCCGGTGAAGCAAAAGAAAATACAAACACACCTCCTGCAGCAAAGAAGACAAGACCGCTTCCCGGCAATCAGCCCGTGGTACTGCTGAAATCTGAAGAGCTTTCGGACGAACTACGATGCGGAGGGCCCACACCGTAATCCCACGGTAGGTAGTGCGTACAGACCAACGGGCCTCTCAAGTCATCCGCCGAACCATTTAGCATATTAATTAACCTGCGTGACAACCGTTATCGTTACCTCAACTTAACTGACCCGCGGTCAACGACAGCAGTCAGGACCACCAGTACATCGGTGCCTGCCCTGTCGTCCCACCAAGTCTCTGCGGTTACCAACAAGGTGAACCGACTCCTTACCTTATCTCGCGTGTGCTCTTGGTAGAGCTCGACTTTCGTGGTTTGGTAACTCTCGCGAGATACGAGCAGGCGCCAAGCACGCCAGTAACGTCGGTCGTACCCTCCCTGTCGCTCTCTACGCAATACCGCTCGCGGGCACCGTTGGGTCGCCCGAGTTCTAACCTTTAAGGACAACCGTTGCTCAGGTACCTAGAGAGGCTATACAGAGTCAACAACAAGTGGAGGTACGAGGATTTCTCCTCGATAGCTCCACTTGATGGTGGCTCGGCAGAGCCGAGCTAGGGGGCCTTAGGCGATGTCTGTATTGTACCATACCTGTTTCAGTTATATATATATATATCGTATCCGCATTTACTCCCCTGAGTGATCAGAACCCGCTATCTAATCTTAGCTAACAATGCGCAGGGCTCACTACTAAATAATGCATACTTATAATAGGCAGCATAGGATAAAGGAGGCACATCAAGGGGCGACAAGAATAGGCTATGCAATTGAATAGGATTGTAATCGTAGAAGCAACAGTAACAATGCCTAGTGCAAGAAATGTACGGAAATATAGGCGATATCTGGGGAAGAGAATGGCTCTGCTTGCCTGGAAGCTCAACGATAGGGATACGGTCGTCGTCGACTAAGTAGTCGATCACAGGAGCATCGGCAGCGGACGTCGAGACTACCAAACAATAAGAGAGGGGGAGAAACAATAAATACACAACAATAATAGCAATACAAATAGAATACATGGCAACGCAAAGTTAACGGTGTTCTAACGCAGTGCAAGGGGTATTGCTCGGAGCGGGAATTCATCCGGGGATGAACTACCGGCTCCGGGTGATTATCGACAAACGGCCCGGAGGGGGAAGATTACATGTCTGTAGTGTCATGAATACCTGACAGACGTGTGGATAGTGTATCCGTGATCGTTGATGTATTCCAAACAACTTTTATGTTCAGAACATTTCCATCCGGAAAGTTTTACCGGTATCGGGTAATTACCGGACAGTTCAATCGGAGGGGGAATGTCTTGTGTGCGGTATGTAAGAGGGGTGTGGTGGAGGTATGGGTAGAGTATCCGTATTAGTTATATTTTTCTGATCAATTTTGATGTATAAAGTTTGCCGATCTGAGCTACGGTTTAAAAGATATTGAATTTCAAAGTATAAATCGTTTAAATCAATTTCCTGAATTTCTTTTATTACGAAATAAAGCATTATCCAGAACAATGGGGTTTGACCATTCAACTGACATGTGGGTCCCACATGTCAGCCTCTGGTATTAATAATTCATTTATTTAATCTAATAATCCAAAGGGGCCTACATGTCATACTTTGGATTTAATACTAATTCATTTTAATTAACAACTGACAGGTGGGGTCCAGGTGTAAGTGACACATGTTTATGATTAATCATTTCATTTAGTCAACAATGGCCTGGGGCCTAGCTGTCATAGAGTCAAATTATTCCAACAGTTATTTTAATTTAATAGGGGTTACTTAAGTGGATGGACCCACATGTAAGTCACAAATGGGTGTTTCTATTAGTTTCAACCAGAGACTATTAGGTGCGTTGTTAGGGAGTGGATTAGCGCTAATTAAAAACCTGACATGGGGGCCACCTGCCAGTGACAAAGGTCCACGCCGGCGAGGACACGGGGCACCGGCGGCGAGCGTGTGCTCGCTCCGGGCCACGGTAGGAGGCGTGGACAGGCGCGTTCGAACGGGCTCGTCGAGCCGCGCCGATTGGGGGTCACAGGGCGGCCGGACATGGCCAGAGCAGAGCTCGCGGTGGTCAATGGCGGTGGACGGCTTACGGCTTCAATGGCAACCGGCGATGCGAGGCGAAATCGAGCGACCTACTAGGTTTAATCGATCCTACGGTATACGGGGAGCACACTGGTGCCATTTTCGGGAGCTAAGGGGCACGTGGAGCATGGTTAGAGCCAGCCACGGCGGCGGCCAGAACACGGCGACCACGGAGGGTGCGCCTACAGTGACGGAGAGGGGCAACATGTGCACGGGGATGATAGAGGGGCTCACAATGGCCGTATAGAGGAGAAAAGCGGGCTCGGGGGCGGGGCGGGTGGCCGAAATTGGAGAAGCTCGCTGGCGGTTCCGAGGTTGAAGAAGGCTTCGATTCACGCCGTGTGTATGCTCCGGGGACGACTCCGTCTGCAGGTAGGCGGGGTTGACGCTGGAGAGCGCGATGGACAACCCGGCTCAGCCTGAGGGCGTCAGTGGCCACGCCGGAGCGCGACCACGGCGACGGCGGGCTCAGGGCCACTCGGGTGCGCGTCGTGGGGAGAAGAAAACGGTGTGAGGGGGGAGTAGGGAGATGGCGGCTAGGGTTTCCGAAGCGCATGGGGGCGGGGGAGGTCTTATCCACGCCGCTGGCTGTGGATGGCCGCCACGGCACGCCGGCCGGCCGTGGGATGGCCTCCACGCAAGGTGAACAACACATTGGGGAAGAAGAAAAGGGGAGGGGAAGTGGGCCGGGCCCGGGCAGGCCGAGACGGAGGTGGGCCACGCCCAGGGCGAGGGGCAAGCCCTTTTTGCATTTTCTTCTTTATAATTTTTGTTTTCTTTCCTGTATTTAATTGTTTTAGGCACTTTTGCATTTTTGTAAAATATGCAACATAGTCCAAAATTAGTATTGCACATTAAGACAGTGCCACAAAAAGTTTGGTACTTTTATAAACTCTTTTGATATTTTTGTTTTATTGAAAAGGGATTAAATGCCACTGGTTTTCTACTGTTTGAATTGTTTGATTTATTTTATAGCTTAATAAATTTCCATTGTTGTTCTAGCATGGTCTAATGATTATTTGGGATTTAACAAAAGTGGTTGCACCAATTTTGGACAAGGTTTTATTTAAAACATATTTTTAATATTCATGAAAAGGCATTTGGAGTTTGTGTTTATTCAAAAATGATCAAGGCATGATTAGCAACAATAATTGTGATTACTGTAGGTGATTACAGTAGCGTCACACCCCGGGTGTTACAAGGGGCCACCCCCTGGTGTACCCCTTGGCCTATATTTACCCCTCGCTTCGAAAACCCTCAAAGAGACTGATGCTAGCAAGGAAGCTACTTCTCTCGTTCTCGTTGGTTACCCCAAGTGAAAGGTGAGATGTAGCGTAGCAGCAGAATTTCCCCTATGTAGAGGATAGGGTTTGTCTCCCGTATGACTCGCAGAGATACAAGTAGGTGGTAAAGTGAACAATGGCGCCGAGGTTGCTAACTTCGCCTAGACCTGCACACACAACAATTAACTTTGCTCCCAACGATTACAGAGGAGTTGTCAATTCCTCCGGCCTTTCTGTTTACAAAGGATCAACGCAAGAGATAATAATAGTGGCAACGAAAAGTAAGAATTGAAAGTAAATTGAAAGTGTAAACAATGATGGAAATATGAACCGGGGTCCCGTGATGTTCACTAGTGATGTCTCTCTCCCAAAAGACGATAAAAGTGCTAGCGAGGTAAACAAATCACAGCTGGGAAAAAAATTGACAGGATTATAAACGCACCGCAATGCTAACTATGCTACAAAAGAAAGGAAGAGGCTCAAAAGCAATGGGCAGTACGCCAAGGTAAGTAGACCGAAATCCATCTGCATCTACTACGAATCATCCACCTTGAGATATCTATCCAGAACATCTCACTGGTATTAAGTTGTGAATCCCACCCAAAGTGTAAACTCAAAGCAACAGACAACTGCATTAAAAGAACTATGCATAAAGTTAACAATCCTTGCACCCGCAAGTACAAGCATCGTTGTTTTATCCCTGGTGGAAATAACACATCCCCTAGTCTCATGTTTCTGTCAGTCAAGCTAGACATCAAGGGACTGAACCCACAATCAAGCATAACGCTGCCTCTTGGAGTTGCAACAAATCACTTGGAGAAAGTAAAATATGGCAACGGAGAACATGCAAGAATTTACTAAAGAACACAAATATAAAAGAGAACCAAATATATTACTCATCACAATCTGAACATAATCTCATAATCCATCAGATCCCAGCAAACTCGGCATAGCAACATAGAAAACTACAAAAGTGCCTCGATCATGTGAGGCAGCTCACGAGGTCTCGAAAGTGGAAGCACAAAGAGGGGAGGAGTACATCACATAGCTACTGGTCACGGACCCATGCTCCAAGGGGGACTACTCACGGCACATCCGGGAGGCGTCCATGGCGATGGATGGTCTCCCGGAGGGGATTCCTCTTTCCGTCAGGGTGCCGGGGCAGCTTCTCCTGGTAGCCCCGATCTTGAAACGGCGGTGGCAGCGGCGGAACAAGGAGGAGAACGGTAATAGCAGTTCGATCCTAGGGGTTTCCGTCACGGGGGTTAAATATAGGTGAAGGGGGCACCCAGAGGGGCCACAGGGCAGCCAGGAGGCCTCCTGGCGCGGCCTAGGGTGGGGCGGCGCCAGGGACCCTCCTGGGGCCCTGGTGGGTCCAGCCCCCTCCTCTCTTGATTATTCGGGAAGCTTCCGGGTCACTGTTTTTATTGGATTTTTCCGGAATTTAGTTGGCACTTTTAATGGCCGGAAAACCTGAAATACAAAAATAGCAGAAAAACAGGAACTGGCAACTGGGTTCACTGAGTTAATAGGTTAGTCCAAATATGATAGAAAGTGTATGAAAGGGCAAGAAAAACATGGCAAAGTCACACAAATCATGCATGGGGCAAGCAGAAATTATAGATACGTTTGGGACGTATCAACATCCCCAAGCTTAATTCCTGCTCGTCCTTGAGTAAGGAAATGATAACAAGCATAATTTCTGTGGCGACATGCCACACAACCATATAAGGACTTTTAAGTAAAGCAATCAAAGCATGCAATTCAATTCAAGTCTTCACAAGCAAGACTCTATATTAGCATTGACACAAGCAACAAAAGAACAAAAGGTGCAAAAGCTCTCGCTGTCCGTCACTCGAATGTCTCCAGATGGTGTTTCCGTGCAAGAAAGGGGATAGGGAATACGAGATAAAAAATAGTTGTTGAGAACCACTATCTACTAAAGTTTCACACTTGGTCTCCTTTGGATTCTTATCTGGACTCGTCCCCAGACCACTAGTCAGGTACAAGTAAAATTGATCCACTCCCTTTCGATATTTTGAGCACTCATGCAATGGATGAGCGTGAGCAAGAAAGTTGACACCTAAACGGAGAAACAGAAAGAAGGTGGAGGAGGAAGACAAAAAGGTGTGAAAGGCTCACATCCATGAGGACAATCATAGGCGAGAGAAAGCCATATGATAGATATGATGTGAGGAGTAGGGATTGCCATGCAATGGATGCACAAGTGAGCTAAATGCTCTCCAAGTGAACTAGTGGGGGTGCATCCAACTTGCTTGCTCAAGAAGACCTAGAGCTCGTTTGAGGAGGCTCATCATTGGAATATACAAGCCAAGTTTTATAGTGTGAAGGGTCCCCACATAGCTATATGCATGTAAGATAATCTCTATGGAGTACAAGGGATAGAGGATCAAGTACTAGTGTGGATCTCTCAAAAGGAATAGTAGTATGCCCCCTTCTCTCTTTTTTTTTCTCTTTTTTCTATTTATTTTTATTTTTTGTTGGCCTCAATGGCTCTTTCTATTTCTCTCATTTGTCCTCTTTGGGATATTTTCCTCACTTTAGGGGCAAGACTCTATATTTTACAAGAATATAGGAGATCTTTCACACTTTACAATGGTACTCACATAAAGAAGATGTAACTATCATGATGCAAATGTATGTCTCTGCCAGGGTAGCAGGATATGCAATGATACTAGCGCGTCATGTAGAAATGATTAGGGAAAGGCCCAACTAGCACGCGGCTCATCGATCAAGTCATGAGAAGGTGGATGTTGCATGGCAATGTATCTCGGAAAGGCTATGGAAATGCCTTGATAGGTAGGTATGGTGGCTGTTTTGAGGAAATATATAAGGAGGTTTATGATGACAGAGCGTATCGTGCCAAGGGTTTGGATGTATCGGCGAAGGTGGACGCCAACTCTCGGAGTGAGAAGGAGGCAATTCACGGCACAGGAGAGGCCAAAAAAATATGGGAAGGTGGAAGTGTCAACTTTTGAATACTCACATTAGTCCAAAGAACTCATGTCACAAAGAGACAAGTACCCCGAGGAGGAGTGTATGGGGGTTTGGTTATCCTTGCGCATCCTCGACTCATTGGACGTGAGTGTACTCTAATATTCGAACCCTCCAGAGGTTAGTGATCCATCTAGTAGCTAGAGTTCTCAACAGGGGTTTTGGTTTTTGAAAATCACACGGATTGCCCAAAATACGACATCTATCACTAATAGGCTCGAGCTCTTGACACCAAAAGTTCAAACATTACTCTAATCAATACCTCAAAACTATTGCAAGTTACTACTACAAAGAGAATAGCAACTTCAACTACCTACTTTCTAGTCAAGACACAATACTCAGTGCAACAGGCAAACTCTATAACAAGATAAAACATGCAACCTATAGAAAGTTCAACCTAAGATAAAACAAAAGCTCTAGAAGAAAACTAAAGCACAATAAGTAAACAGGGCAGCAGCTAAGAAAAGAAAAAGAACAACTCACAGCTAAGAGAATAAGCATGCAAATCCTATGAGGAGTTCTAGTTTAAGCGGAGCGTGTTTCTCTCCCACACAAAAGAAATATGGGGTCTAACTTGTTATGAACAGCAAACAACTGAAAACAAACCTAAGAAAAGTAAAGAGAGAGACGTTCCAGGCATAGCACATAACGCATGAAGTGATAAAAATATAGTGGAACGAGGGACGAACTAATAATTGTTGATGAAGAAGGGGATGCACGGGGGCATCCCCAAGCTTAGACGCTTGAGTCTCCATGAATATTTATTGGGGATGCATGGGGGCATCCCCAAGCTTGAGCGTTTGACACTCCAGGATCTTCTTTCATCATCTTCCATCGCACACTTGAAAACTCCCTTCATACATAACTCATTGTAAACTGATTAGAGAGGTTAGTACCCTATTAAAATATGTTTTACCTTACTGTAAATAAAGATATTCTTGAAGATCTACTGTTTCTCAAGATTTCCAAAAGGTTTTTCAAAGAAAAATCAAGCTTAAGGTTTGCAAAAGTTAGGAGAGACAAAACGTGGCAGAATCTGTGAAAAACAGAACAGAAGGTAGTAAATAATTTTTTAGGGGTACTTCTGCAACTTAAATAAAAAAACTCCGAACATACGGAAGTTCCGTGATTGTATATAGCATGCTGTGTAAAAAATTCAGCTAAAAAGGATAAACTGGGAATTTTCTATTATTTGTCCCGTCATGAGGACAGAATCTGTTTTCTGGACAGCATGTCACAACTTTCACTTCCCTTGTCATATGAGGCTATAAATGGCACAAAGCTTGAAAAGTAAAGATACAATGATGTTGCTACAGTAGTAACAATCATAAAGACCACTAAAAACAGAAGAAAAACAAAAAGTAAAACATAAATTCGTTGCGGGCTGCCTCCCGAAAGCGCTTCTTTAACGCCATTAGCTAGGCTTAAAGCAAAAGATCAAGTCTTATCAAGAAAATAACTAGCCCGTGTGATGGAATAAAAAGGCAACTTAATCTTTTTCCTAGGGAAATGTTCCATACCTTTCTTTAGAGGGAATTGGAATTTGATATTCCCCTCTTTCATGACAATAACAGCACCCACGGTACGAAGAAAAAGACGTCCCAAAATAATTGGACAAGAGGGCTCACACTCAATGTCCATAATAGTAAAATCAACGGGAACATAATTGTCATTAACAATGATAAGAACATCGTCGATCTTCCCCAAAGGTTTCTTTACAGAAGAATCGACAAGACGAACACCAAAAGAACAAGGATCAAAAGGTTTCAATTCAAGCACATCATACATTCTTTTGGGCATAACGGAGGTACTAGCTCCAACATCACAAAGAGCAAAGCAAGAGAAGTTATTCAATTTGATTTTTATCATAGGATTCCAACCATCTTCTAGCTTCCTAGGTATGGAGGCTTCTAGTCTAAGCTTATCCTCTCTAACTTATATTAGAGCATTGGTGATATGCTCTGTGAAAGCAAGGTTAAGTGTGCTAGTGTGGGGGTCTCTAGACATTTTGTGTAGGAAACCAATAACTTCAGGTAAGGTGCAATTTTCAAAGTCTAGATCACTACTCTCTATCAAGGAGGTAGTGATATCATTTAGGCTCACTTGTTTGAAAGCCACTATGTTCATAGAGGTTTCTTCATCTATGGTTGAGGCGGTAGCATCACCATTGATAGGTCCAGTGGGACTAGGGGTGTGATGGGTGCTAACAGTTTGGACATCCTCAACAACTTGGATAGTAGCTACGGTGTGGTAGGTACAAAGGATCTTAACTCTCTCTTCTTCCTCCTTTTCTCTAGCACATCTCTCTTTAAGTTTGCCCAACATCCTAATTTTTTCATTAATTTGCACTTGGATAGCATTGATAGGAGTGGTTTGCATCTCAACATCATGGGCTATGTTGTCTACCTTCGAAGAGAGGATATCTAATTTGTCTAATTTCTCTTCTACACTCTTGTTGAAGGCCTTTTGGGTAGTGATAAAGTCTTTGAGAAAGGTCTCTAGTTCAGAGGTGGAGTTTTTGGTGCTAGGATAAGTGTTGTTGTTCCCATAGTTGTTGGATGGGAAAGGTCTAGGATTGTTGCTACCAAAATTACTCCTATAAGAATTATTGTTGAAGTTGTTTCTAGAGATAAAGTTCACATCTACTTGTTCTTGAGCAACCAAGGAATTTAATGGAACATCCTGAGGATCAATAGGAGCTTGCTTGGTAGGTAGAGACATGATCAAGTCAACCTTTTCATTAAGAGAGGAGATCTCCTAGAAAAAAATTACATTCTTACCAGTTGGAGATCGTTCGGTGTGCCACTGAGAGTAAGTCAGCATCATCTCATGAAGTATCTTCGTGGCAGCACCAAGTGTGGTTGACATGAAAGTTCCTCCCGCGGTCGAGTCTAACAGATTCCGCGAGGTAAAGTTTAAGCCTGCATAAAAAGTCTGGATAACCATCCAGGTAGTCAGACCATGTGTAGGGCAGTTCTTAACAAGAGATTTCATTCGTTCCCAAGCTTGGGCAACGTGTTCATTATCCAATTTGTTAAAATTCATCATGTTACTTCTCAACTAGATAATTCTAGCAGGGGGATAGTACTTCCCAATAAAAGCATCCCTACACTTGTCCCAAGAATCGATACTATTCTTAGGTAAGGATTGCAGCCACTCCTTGTCTCTTCCTCTCAAGGAGAAGGGAAAGAGCTTCAGCTTGACGATGTCTCCATCTACTTCCTTGTACTTTTGCATATCACAAAGCTCAACAAAATTATTTAAGTGCAAGGAAGCATCCTCTCCAGCACCTGAGAATTGATCTTTCATAAAAAGATTAAGCAAAGCAGGTTTAATTTCATAAGAAGGTGCTGAAGTGGCAGGTGGAGCAATAGGAGTGCAGATAAAGTCACTGTTGTTGTGACTAGTGAAGTCACGCAACTTGGTGTTTTAATTAGAACCCATAGTAGCAGCAGGTATTTTTGGTATTTTTGATAAGGGACACAAAAGTAAAAACTGGAAGGTAAACTAACAAGACAAAAAAGCAAAGATAAAAGATAGTGTGCAACTCGCCTATCTTGTAGACTGGAGTCCCCGGTAACGGCGCCAGAAATTGCTTGATGCTAGCAAGGAAGATACTTCTCTCGCTTCTCGTTGGTTACCCCAAGTGGAAGGTGAGATGTAGCGTAGTAGCAGAATTTCCCCTATGTAGAGGATAGGGTTTGTCTCCCGTAGGACTCGCAGAGATACAAGTAGGTGGTAAAGTGAACAATATCGCCGAGGTTGCTAACTTCGCCTGGACCTACACACACAGCAAATAACTTTGCTCTCAACGAGTACAGAGGAGTTGTCAATTCCTCCGGCCTTTCTGTTTGCAAAGGATCAACGCAAGAGATAATAATAGTGGCAACAGAAAGTAAGAACTGAAAGTAAATTGAAAGTGTAAACAATGATGGAAATATGGACCGGGGTCCCGTGATGTTCACTACTGATGTCTCTCTCCCAAAAGACGATAAAAGTGCTAGCGAGGTAAACAAATAACAGCTGGGCAATTGACAGGATTATAAACGCACCGCAATGCTAACTATGCTATAAAAGAAAGGAAGAGGTCCAAAAGCAATGAGCAATACGCCAAGGTAAGTAGACCGAAATCCATCTGCATCTACTACGAATCATCCACCTTGAGATATCTATCCAGAACATCTCGCCAGTATTAAGTTGCGTATCCCACCCAAAGTGTAAACTCAAAGAAACAGACAACTGCATTAAAAGAACTATGTGTAAAGTAAACAATACTTGCACCCGCAAGTACAAGCACCGTTGTTTTATCCCTAGTGGCAACAACACATCCCCTAGTCTCATGTTTCTGTCACTCAAGCTAGACATCAAGGGGATGAACCCACAATCAAGCATAACGCTCCCTCTTGGAGTTGCAACAAATCACTTGCCAAAGTAAAATACGGCAACGGAGAACATGCAAGAATTTACTAAAGAACACAAATATAAAAGAGAACCAAATATATTACTCATCACAATCTGAACATAATCTCATAATCCATCAGATCCCAGCAAACTCAGCATAGCAACATAGAAAACTACAAAAGTGCCTCGATCATGTGAGGTAGCTCACGAGGTCTCGAAAGTGGAAGCACAAAGAGGGGAGGAATACATCACATAGCTACTGGTCACGGACCCATGGTCCAAGGGGGACTACTCATGGCACATCTGGGAGGCGTCCATGGCGATGGATGATCTCCTGGAGGGGATTCCTCCTTCCGGCAGGGTGCCAGGGTAGCTTCTCCTGGCAGCCCCGATCTTGAAACGGCGGCGGTGGCGGAACAGAGAGGAGAACGGGAATAGCAGATCGATCCTAGGGGTTTCCGTCACGGGGGGTAAATATAGGCGAAGGGGGCACCAAGAGGGCCCCCAGGGCAGCCAGGAGGCCTCCTGGCGCGACCTAGGGTGGGGCCGCGCCAGGGACCCTCCTGGGGCCTTGGTGGGTCCACCCCCTCCTCCGAGAGGGAGCGTTTATGCTTGATTGTGGGTTGATGCCCCCTGATGTCTAGCTTGAGTGACAGAAACATGAGACTAGGGGATGTTTTGTTGCCACCAGGGAGAAAACAACGGTGCTTTTAACCGCGGTTGCAAGGATTGTTTACCTTACGCAAAGTTTGTTAATGCAGTTTTCTGTTGCTTTAAGTATACACTTTGGGTGGGCTCCCAACTTAATACCAGCGAGATGTTCTAGATAGATATCTCAAGGTGGATGATTAGTGAGTAGATGAAGTTGGATTTCGGTCTACTTGTCTTGCCGTACTGCCCATACTTTTGAGCATCTAACTTTCTTTGCAACATAATTAGAATTGCGTTTATAATGTTGTCAATTGCACAAATGTAATTTGTTCACCCAGCTTAGCTATTTTATCGTCTTTTTGGAGAGAGACATCACTAGTGAACATCATGGGACCCCGGTCCATATTTTCACCACTGTTTACACCTCACTTTATTTCCTTCTTTATTTCCTTTGGTTATAATCACCACTATTATTTCCACCCTTGTGTTTGATCCTTTGTAAACAACAAGACCAGAGAGATTGACAACCTCTTTGTACTCATTGGGAGCAAAGTTACTTGTTGTGTGTGCAGGTCCAGGTCAAGTGAGTAATTATCATCAAACGATAGCTTGCTCATTTGACCACCTTCTTGTTGATCTTAGGAGTCCTCCTGGATTCAATAAACCTTGCAGTCCTCGTGTAAGAGAAATTGGCCGCTATCTACATCTCTACCTTCCACTTGGGGTAACCAACGAGGAGCACTACTTCAGTGCCATCAGTGTACGGTGAACTACCTGGGGATTCCTGGCATGTTGCACCATGGAAATATTTCCCACTGCTCGCGGAGGAATTCTATGAGCGCGCTTTCCTTTTCTGCGGGTAGGTTGGGGAAGATCCACACTGTCTCGGATGGGTCGGTTGGATGCATCTCGTGGGTTGTTTTGTCGCTGTCAATGTTGAAGTCGCGAGTGATCTCCTTGAGTTTGATGTGACTGGTTACTGGGAAAAGGCTCATGTCGGTCAGCATTCCGATTTCTACGAGTTCTTGTTGCGCTCCGAAGGTGTCGGATATCTGGTGAAAATCCTTGTCGCATTTGTCAGACTTTATAAAGCTTCCGTAGATGGTGATGACTCCTCCAGGTCCTGGAATTTCGAGCTTGAGGTACTGATACGTCTCAAACGTATCGACTTTTCCACACACTTTTGCTATTGTTTTGGCCTTATTCTTGCATGATTTAAATGAAACTAACCCGGACAGACGCTGTTTTCAGCGGAGTTGCATGTATGGTTTTCTTGTGTGCAAGAAAATGGATTTTTAGGTGTCCCGAAAATTCCAGTAAAAAATAGAGAAAATCCACGCACTGGGAGGAACCACCTATCATAAGAGGGGGCACCTGGCCCAGGCGTCCAGGTGGCGCGACCTGGCCCCTGGCCGCGTCACCAGGATGCCTAGGTGGGTCCCACCCCCTCTGGTGCCCTACTTTGGCTCCTATTTTTGCTCGTGGCGAGGAAATCCCGGAACATAAGTCACTTTTCCAATTCTCGTCGCGGAGCCGCCGCCACCCTTTGTTCTTCTCCAGGTGAGCTAATCTGGAGGCTGCTTTGGCCTCCGGTGAGGGGGAATCATCGCCATCGTCATCACCATCGCCACTCCATCATCCTTCCATGACTTCTCCTTTCATGTGTGAGTAATACCTTACTGTAGGCAAAGGAGATGGTAGGGATTGGATGAGTCACATCATGTAATTGTTCATCAGATTGTTGGGGGTATGTTGCCTATCATCTACTATGGTGTTTATCATCTTTGCTACAACTTTTTGTTCTTATTGCTTGTCACTTTGCGCCTGAGTGCCATGATTCCATATTTGAACCCTATGTGTTTCCATGAATATATTTTTGTTCATGATCCTATTTATGAGTTGTATGCACCTATTATAGTCCGGAACCGACGATCCCAATGGTGACAACTTGGGACACCAAAGGGGATGGACTATAATTTGAGGATTCCATGTATCCATTTATTGTTAATGCCTTGTTCCGGTGCTCTTTGGCAGGAGCACCTTAATATCCATAAGTTCATTTTGGCCCCGTTTGTAGAGGGATGGTAAGACAAAAATATGTTGTACAAGTTCTTATGGCAAGCACGTACAACTACCTTCGGGATACATGCCTAATGTTTCATATTTGCCTAGATGATCATTACTTTTCTATGTGCCTTGCCCCAAGTAAAATACATGGTGTCTCTCATCCATGCAGCCCCAACCATCCGTCCCCCTAGCCTATAGTGTTTTTATTCTGCTGGTTACAAGTTACTTTAATTTTACTGTTTTTTACTTACGTTGCTTTATCACCAATATATATGTTACCATCATCACCTCCATATCACCATTACCACTAATATCTCGTTGTTAAGCAAGTATATTTCAGGTGCAGTTGAATTGACAACTCAATCGTCAAAGCTTATAAATATTCTTTGGCTCCCCTTGTGCCGAATCAATAAATTGTGTTATCTTACCCGCGAAGACTATTGCGATCCCCTACACTTGTGGGTCATCAGACGAACTACCATATGGTTCTATTAAAAGTCCACAAGAATGGGATCAATATTTTGTTGCTAAATATTTTCCTGCTCATATGCAACATACTGCTTTGCACAGAATTTATAATTTTTAATAGTTGCAGGATGAGCACCTCCCTAAAGCTTGGGGGAGGTATTGCACTTTGCTCAAGGCTATGCCGGGACATGGAGTCCCTAAGCATGAATTACTTGATATATTTTATGATGGTCTAACCGATGAATCGAGAACCTATCTATATAGTTGTGCTAGTTGTGTTTTCAGGTAAAGAACACCAGACGATGATGAAGAACTATTGGGCAAGATAGCCAAAAATCACGAAGATTAGTCCGTACCTGAACCACCTACACCACCAAAAAAGAGGGGAATGCTCATCTTGAACCCCGAAGATATGAAAGAAGGGAAGAATTCTATTAAAGAGAGAGGTATTAAAGCTGAAGATGTGAAGAATCTACATCCAATTGGAAAACTTTGGGAGACCACGACTCACCCTCTTATGGTAGAGGTACACTCTCTTTTAGATTTCGATGCAGGTGACATCCCTCATGGTAAGCCTCCTGATCAATGTTTAGACGAGCTTCATAATTTTACTATGAAGCAAAATCACTTTAATGAGAGGATTCAAAGTCAGTTGCATGATAATTCCCTTGCTATTGAGAGTTTGCTTGATGTCTGATACGTCCCAAACGTATATATAATTTCTTCTTGCTCCATGCATGTTTTGTGTGATATTGCTATGATCTAGATACACTTTCACACCCTTTTGATCATATTTGGACTAACTTATTAACTCAGTGCACCACAGTGCCAGTTCCAGTTTTTTGTTGTTTTTCTATTCCAGGTTTCCACCATATTAAAAGTGCTCCAAAAATTCGGGAAAATCGGATAAAAAATCAGCGCAACGGAAGCTTCCGGAACCCCGAAGGAGGGCTGGGGGGCCACCACCAGGGACCCAGGCGGCCACCTGGCGCGGCCTAGGTTCTGGCCGCGCCAGGGGGGCACCTGGACTCCTGGTGGCCCCCTGGCTGCCCCCCTTCGCCTATTTATTCACCGTGACGCGAAACCCCCGAAGATAGAACCATTTTTTGCGAACTCGCCTCTATTCCGCCACCGCCGCGCTTCCAAGATCGGGAACGCCAGCAGACTTCTTCCCGGCACCCTGCCGGAGGGAGGATCGACCTCCGGGAGCTTCCCCTTCACCATGGACGCTTCCCGGATGTGCCTTGAGTAGTTTCCTTTGGACCATGGGTCCGTGATCAGTAGCTATGTGATGTTCTCCTCCCCTCTTTGTTCTTCATGGTTTAGACCTCGTCAGCTTCCCTACATGATCAAGGCACATATGTAATATTTCTGCTGTTGCTATGCTAAGTTTGATGGGATCTGATGGATTATGTGTAACAACCCAGATTTCACAAAAATAAAAATTTTGTTTTCGGTGTGAATCGTTTGATTGCCTAATTTGTTTGCGGTGTTTGAATCCCCGATTTATCGATCGGCGATTATTTTCCCCTATCTTATCTCGTATCGGATGGAGACTGACCCTTGCCACCCTGACACTCGACCTTTGCGACACCGGGTTTCACCCGATCACCGTCGCGGAAACCGCACGAGACCAGCCGCAGCCAACGGAACAAAAAACCCCATTTAATAATTAAACGGGTTATTTTTATAGCGCGCCGGAAAGTGTTTTCATAACGGTTCCAGCGCGAGATGAATGCCTCCGGCTCGACGCGCTGATCGCGCAGTTCGAAGTTTTACCCGAATCGGAGGTACTGCGGACCCCCGGCGGTCAGAAACGTGAGCACCGCGCGCACGAGAGAAAAATCGAGGATGTTTTTGCAAACTGCCAGCCACCTGGGCTATATAAAGACCACCCCACCACTTAGGGTTTTCCCTAAGCACCTAGGCAGCCCCTAGCCTCCCAGATCTGGAAAATCCCCCCCCCATTTGCGCATTTTTAGCCCAATTTCAGTCAAACCCTAGCCCTTGCGGATCTGGACCGTCGGATCGGCCGATCCAACGGCCTAGATCGGCTCCACCACCCACCTCTCTCTGTCCTCTCTCCCTCCACGCCGTCTCCTCCCGTGTGCTCCCTATGGCCGCGCCGCCCGCGCTCCGGCAGGCTGGCCGGCGAGCCGCCGCCGTCCGGCCACATCTCCTCCTCCTTCCTCTCCCTTCCCTTCCCTCCTCCTCTGGCCCTCACCATCTCCCTCTCTTCCCTCTCGCAGGAGCAGCCGCTCCATGGCCACGAGCAGAAGCTCGAGGAGCTCGGTCCCGTCGCCGCTTGGTTCCGCCGCCAGCCGGCGACCGCACAACCGCGGCTGGATCCGGCGCCCGATGACCCCGTGCCCGTCCCTGCCGCCTTCGTTGCGCAACCCTGCGCCGGCTCCCTCCTCCTCGCCGGCGTCAGGTCGCCACCGGCTGCCGCCTCCCGAAGCCCCAATCCAGGCGGATCGGGCACGAACCCCCTCCCGCTTGCGCCCGATTGGGCTCCTCCAGCCACGTGGGCCGGCGCGCCAGAGCGGCCCAGCTCGCCCACACAGCCTAGGCCGCCCCTCCTCTTGGGCCGAGCCCATGGTGAGCGCCCCCTGTTTTTTTTTCTTTTTTTCCTTTTTTTCTTTTTCCTGTTGGGCCCAGTAGCAGATTCGGCTCGTTTAGTTTTTCTATTCTTCTGCTAGGTTTTTTTATTTAAGTGCAGATTGTATTGTTTTTATTGTGGTGCCCGTATCTTTTCACCGGTAGCTCCGATGGAGACGCTTTCTACATGAAAGTTGCTCCGTTTTGCGCGTAGATTAATAAAATGTTGCTTGTTGCCATGGTTGAGCTTGTTTACTTATTGTTTGACTGCTAATTACACTGCTTGCCACTATAAACTGTAACTGCAATAACTTTTTATCCGTTGCTCGGATTAAAATGTTCTTCATATGTAACTTGACTAGAATTGCATGTAGATTGTGTTTATGCTGCTCTTTCTTGCTAATAAAAATAATAAAATATTGTTTAGGGAAAAACAGTACCAGATTCCATTTTATCGTGGGGCCCGTAATAGTTTGCCATGTATAGGTTTCACCCCACTTAAATTGACTAGCTTAGGTAGATTATTTATGCTTCACCTTTTGCTATGTTTGTGTGCTATGCCATGCTTTTGTGCTTTGCCATGTTAACAACCTTTGTTGATCACCTGTAGCTAAGAAACTTGAACCACCGTAAACGTGCAGTATCGTCGTGTGTGACGAGTACTCCACTTAACCTGTTAGTAACCGCTCTCGACGGTAGGTGCGCTGTCTCGTGTTGCCTTCTTGTTGATGCTTGCTCGTGTTTGCTTCGTAGTAATAGATGCTTGCTTTCCAGTGTTTACCGTCTTGTGTGCTTCCGCGGGTACCTCTCGGAGACGATGCGAGCTTGCGATCAACTTATCAACAGGCAAGGACTATACATTACTTATGATCCATTCTATTTCAACCAGCGGTTTGCATGCTAGTATAGGTTAGGCTCGATGTTTGATCCTACCACATGTTTACAGCCTGTTTCAAACCGATACAGCCATCTCCCTTCCCACCAAACCTTGTACTGCTATGTTACTATTGCTCGTTGCTCAGCCCCTGCTTAGTATGCATGCTTAGGATGCTACGATGTTACCCTGGTTACTCCTTGGTTTGGTATATCACATTATTATATTATTGTTGTTGATGTTGATTATTATAAATCTTGACTATATTCGACGAGGGATGGAAGGTCTAGGCTATCCCGCCCCGACGCTTTGTTCCATTCGAGTCACCTAGGACCAGAGTTCCGGGTATTGGTTTTAAGACTGAGCGTGCCTAACCGCGTGTGGGATTTTATGGGGTCCCCTTTTCATACCTACCTAGCTTCAAACATTTCTAGTGGTCGCCCAAGCTGATTTACCATTTGAAACCGTGTGTGTGCTGGTCGGCCGCCAGTTGTTTACAAACCAACCTGGACCAGTGAGGACTTAGTTCCCTTGCTGGCCCACCTTGTCCGGCTGAGGACCCGGTGTCCCATGTGTGATTAACCGGCTATCCAAACCTGCGACAGACGGTTGAGACCAGATTGAGAGCGCGTCCGGCTCCTGAGATGGATGTCGACTCACCGGGGGCCACCCGGATTTGTTCGTCGTTAGTTAGAGGGACCTGTCGTTTCGGATCTCTTGGAACTAATCATAAAATGGTTGCCTGTGACGGGTAGCAACTGAGAGAGATGGGCGTGCGTGCGGAGCCTTGTAATGGGAAGTTGGTACACCCCTGCAGGGTTAAATCTTTTCGAGAAGCCGTGTCCACGGTTATGGACGACTTGAGACCTACTCCTTGTTCATAGACAACAACAACTGAGATAATATTTATATAACTTGATCAACGTGTGTGTGCCTTGATTGCTTCTTCTTCGTCGGGATGTGAAGAGGAGGACAAGGATAGGATAGGTGTTATGTTTGCGTAAGTAGTTGATAGCAAGACTTGTTGGAGGCGATTCCTCATCGAATGCTTGGCTTCTTATCTTACTCTCTAGACCGTTAGCCACTTCATAAATGCTAGTGCGGCGGCAACCTCACCACTTACCCCATCCTTACCGTAAACTACTAGTTGTCCTAGAATGACGAGTGATGAAGTCCTTGCTGGGTCAGATGACCACTACAGTTGGATGCTGAGTACCTCTGTACTCATGATACTACCCCCAAACTCTTTTCAGGGTTCTTGATCGACAACAGGTATGGTGATCGACGTTTCACGTGGAGACTCGACGACGACTAGTTAGGCGGATCCCGGCGGAGGGCCTGGACCCGTGTGGTTATGGGATCGATGTTTTTCTCTTTGACACTAGACATTTGCTTGTAGTCTGTACTCAGACATGTATCTTCCGCTGTTGTATTGTATTTGAGGCAGTTGTATGCCGATTGTATGAGATGTTGTATCCTGTATCTGTAATGTTGTGATATCATGTTGGAAATCCGGGGCATATGGCATTGTCATATGTCGCGGTGGGACCGATATGTGCTTCCTTCCCGGATCTGGATGGAAACATCTAAATCTGGAACAGTACCGCATATAGGGCCTTACGACTTGGTATCAGAGCCTTACCGACCGTAGGATCCCTTCTCTGGCCGAAGTCGAGTCTAGACAAAAACTATTTTGTAGTTAGTAAGTTAGTTGTCGGAGAGTAGGATCTTTTTACTCCTTACCCTTGCTCTGGTCAGGACAAGTGGCGTAAGTGTTTTAATTCTGATCTTATCCCCTTCAAACTTTAGGATCTCGAGTGTGTGGAGTATCGAAATCGTTACAATGCTTTGCTTGGGAAGTATTGTCCCGATTCCGAGCTCAGGTGGGAAATCCTGTAGTACCTTTAGTTCTTCCAACTCTGGTTTGCATCTTGGTCAGCCGTTGCCATCCATCCTTTTGCCCAGTGTTTTCATGATTTGCGTCGAAAACACTATCCTTTGATCCGGTTCTCGTAGTCGTTCCTCCTCTTGACACCGATGACTTCGTATTTTCGACGATGTCGTATCCCTGCGGAAATTTATGTCAACGGAAGTTCGATGTCGACATGGAGCAGAGTCCCTTGTTGGTGGTGTTGAAGATCGTCGTCTCCCTTTTCTCTCTCCCCCCTCTCCCCCGGATCGTCCTGGATCTCGGGACGAGATCCCTTGTTGGTGGTGTTGTATTGTAACAGCCCAGATTTCACAAAAATAAAATTTTTCTTTTCGGTGTGAATCGTTTGATTGCCTGATTTGTTTGCGGTGTTTGCATCCCCGATTTATCGATCAACGATTATTTCCCCCCTCTTATCTCGTATCGGATGGAGACTGACCCTTGCCACCATGACACTCGACCTTTGCGAAACCGGGTTTCACCCGATCACCGTCGCGGAAACCGCACGAGACCTGCCGCAGCCAACGGAACAAAAAACCCCGTTTAATAATTAAACGGGTTATTTTTATAGCGCGCCGGAAAGTGTTTTCAGAACGGTTCCAGCGTGAGATGAATGCCTCCGGCTCGACGCGCTGATCGCACAGTTCGAAGTTTTACCTGAATCGGAGGTGCTGCGGACCCCCGGCGGTAAAAAACGTGAGCACCGCGCGCGCGAGAGAAAAACCGGGGATGTTTTTGCAAACTGCCAGCCACCTGGGCTATATAAATACCACCCACCACTTAGAGTTTTCCCTAAGCACCTAGGCAGCCCCTAGCCTCCCAGATCTGGAAACCCCCCCCCCATTTTCGCATCTTTAGCCCAATTTCAATCAAACCCTAGCCCTTGCGGATCTGGACCGTCGGATCGGCCGATCCAACGGCCCAGATCGGCTCCACCACCCACCTCTCTCTCTCCTCTCTCCCTCCACGCCGTCTCCTCTCGTGGGCTCCCTATGGCCGCGCCGCCCGCGCTTCGGCAGGCTGGCCGGCGAGCCGCCGCCGCCCGGCCACATCTCCTCCTTCCTCTCCCTTCCCTTCCCTCCTCCTCTGGCCCTCACCATCTCCCTCTCTTCCCTCTCGCTGGAGCAGCCGCTCCATGGCCACGAGCAGAAGCTCGAGGAGCTCGGTCCCGCCGCCGCTTGGTTCGCCGCCAACCGGCGACCGCACAATCGCGGCTGGATCCGGCGTCAGACGACCCCGTTCCCGTCCCTGCCGCCTCCGTTGCGCCACCCTGCGCCGGCTCCCTCCTCCTTGCCGGCGTCAGGTCGCCACCGGCTGCCTCCTCCCAAAGCCCCGATCTAGGCGGATCGGGCACGAACCCCCTCTCGCTTGCGCCCGGCTGGGCTCCTCCAGCCACGTGGGCCGGCGCGCCAGAGCGGCCCAGCTCGCCCGCACAGCCCAGGCCGTCCTGCCTCTCCAAGCCCAGTCCGCCCCTCCTCTTGGGCCGAGCCCATGGTGAGCGCCCCCTTTTTTTTCCTTTTTTTTTCTTTTTCCTGTTGGGACAATTAGCAGGTTCGGCCCGTTTAGTTTTTTTTTCTTCTGCTAGGTTTTTTTATTTAACTGCAGATTGTATTGTTTTTATTGCGGTACCCGTATCTTTTCACCGGTAGCTCCGATGAGACGCTTTCTACATGAAAGTTGCTCCGTTTTGCGCGTAGCTTAATAAAATGTTGCTTGTTGCCATGTTTGAGCTTGTTTACTTGTTGTTTGACTGCTAATTACACTGCTTGCCACTGTAAACTGTAACTGCAAAAAAAAATTATCCGTTGCTCGGATTAAAATGTTCTTTATATGTAACTTGACTAGAATTACATGTAGATTGTGTTTATGCTGCTCTTTCTTGCTAATAAAAATAATAAAATATTGTTTAGGGCAAAACAGTACCAGATTCCATTTTATCGTGGGGCCCGTAATAGTTTGCCATGTATAGGTTTCACCCCACTTAAATTGACTAGCTTAGGTAGATTATTTATGCTTCACATTTTGCTATGTTTGTGTGCTATGCCATGCTTCTGTGCATTGCCATGTTAACAACCTTTGTTGATCACCTGTAGCTAAGCAACTTGAACCACCGTAAACGTGCGGTATCGTCGTGTGTGACGAGTACTCCACTTAACCTGTTAGTAACCGCTCTCGACGGTAGGTGCGATGTCTCGTGTTGCCTTCTTGTTGATGCTTGCTCGTGTTTGCTTCGTAGTAATAGATGCTTTCTTGTTGATTGCTTTCCAGTGTTTACCGTCTTGTGTGCTTCCGCGGGTACCTCTCGGAGACGATGCGAGCTTGCGATCGGCTACACCTTTGGAACCTGACTTATCAACAGGCAAGGACTATACATTACTTATGATCCATTCTATTTCAACCAGTGGTTTGCATGCTAGTATAGGTTAGGCTCGATGTTTGATCCTACCACACGTTTACAGCCTCTTTCAAACCGATACAGCCATGTCCCTTCCCAGCAAACCTTGTACTGCTATGTTACTATTGCTCGTTGCTCAGCCCCTGCTTAGTATGCATGCTTAGGATGCGACGATGTTACCGTGGTTACTCCTTGGTTTGGGATATCACATTATTATATTATTGTTGTTGATGTTGATTATTAAAAATGTTGACTATATTCGACGAAGGATGGAAGGTCTAGGCTATCCCGCCCCGACGCTTTGTTCCATTCGTGTCACCTATGACCCGAGTTCCGGGTATTGGTTTTACGACTGAGCGTGCCTAACCGCGTGTGGGATTTTATGGGGTACCCTTTTCTTACCTACCTAGCTTCAAACATTTCTAGTGGTGGCCCAAGCTGATTTACCATTTGAAACCGTGTGTGTGCTGGTCGGCCGCCAGTTGTTTACAAAACAACCTGGACCAGTGAGGACTTAGTTCCCTTGCTGGCCCACCTTGTCCGGCTGAGGACCCGGTGTCCCATGTGTGATTAACCGGCTATCTAAACCTGCGACAGACGGTTGAGACCAGATCGAGAGCGCGGCCGGCTCCTAAGATGGATGTCGACTCACCGGGGGCCACCTAGATTTGTTCGTCGTTAGTTAGAGGGACCTGTCGTTTCGGATCTCTTGGAACTAAATCATAAAATGGTTGCCTGTGATGGGTACCAACTGACGGAGATGGGCGTGCGTGCGGAGCCTTGTAATGGGCAGTTGGTACACCCCTGCAGGGTTAAATATTTTCGAGAAGCCGTGTCCACGGTTATGGACGACTTGAGACCTACTCCTTGTTCATAGAAAACAACAACTGAGATAGTCTTTATATAACTTGATCAACGTGTGTGTGCCTTGACTGCTTCTTCTTCGTCGGGATGCGAAGAGGAGGACAAGGATAGGATAGGTGTTATGTTTGCGTAAGTAGTTGATAGCAAGACTTGTTGGAGGCGATTCCTCATCGAATGCTTGGCTTCTTATCTTACTCTCTAGACCGTTAGCCACTTCATAAATGCTAGTGCGGCAGCAACCTCACCACTTACCCCATCCTTACCGTAAACTACGATTTGTCCTAGAATGACGAGTGATGAAGTCCTTGCTGGGTCAGATGACCACTACAGTTGGATGCTGAGTACCTCTGTACTCATGATACTACCCCCAAACTCTTTTCAGGGTTCTTGATCGACAACAGGTAAGGTGATCGACGTTTCACGTGGACACTCGACGACGACTAGTTAGGCGGATCCCGGCGGAGGGCCTGGACCCGTGTGGTTATGGGATCGATGTTTTTCTCTTTGACACTAGGCATTTGCTTGTAGTCTGTACTCAGACATGTATCTTCCGCTGTTGTATTGTATTTGAGGCAGTTGTATGCCAATTGTATGAGATGTTGTATCCTGTATCTGTAATGTTGTGATATCATGTTGGAAATCCGGGGCATATGGCATTGTCATATGTCGCGGTGGGACCG
Organism: Bromus sterilis; assembly: GCA_950022295.1. NCBI lineage: Eukaryota > Viridiplantae > Streptophyta > Magnoliopsida > Poales > Poaceae > Bromus > Bromus sterilis. The sequence continues at coordinate 398,824,168 of OX465596.1, forward strand.
ATATATGCTTCGTCCTCGGATCTGGATGGAAACATCTAGATCTGGAACAGTACCGCATATCGGGCCTTACATTATGAGATTATGTTCAGGTTGTGATAGAGTAATATATTTGGTTCTTATCTTTTATATTTTTGTTCCTAAGTAATTCTTGCATGTTCTCCGTTGTTTTATTGCTTTGGCCAAGTAGTAGGTAGTAAGTCCAAGAGGGAACGTTATGCTCGATTGTGGGTTCATGCCCCATGATGACACACTTGAGTGGCAGAAACATGAGTCTAGGGGATGTGTTGTTTCCACAAGGGGGAAAACAACGGTGCTTGTAACCGCGGTTGCAAGGATTGTTTACTTTACGCAAAGTGCTTTTTAATGAAGTTGTCTGTTGCTTTGGGCTTACACTTTGGGTGGGGCTCGCAAATTAATACCAGCGAGATGTTCTGGATAGATATCTCAAGGTGGATGATTACTAGTAGATGCAATTGGATTTCGGTCTACTTAATTTCGCGTAATGCCCATGCTTTTGAGCTTCTTCTTTTCTTTGTAGCATAGTTAGCATTGCGGTGCGTTTATAATCCCCATCTGTGATTAGTTTACCTCGCATAGCAGTTTTATCGTCTTTTGGGAGAGAGACATCACTAGTGAACATCACGGGACCCCGGTCCATATTCTCATCATTGTTTACACGCTCAATTACTTTTCTGCTTTTACTTTCAGTTGCTATCATTATCATCATCCCTTATGTTTTGATCCTTTGTAAACAACAAGACTGGAGAGATTGACAACCTCTCTGAACTTCGTTGGGAGCAAAGTTACTTGTGTTGTGTGCAGGTCCACGTCAGTTGCGCCGATGACACCTACTTATCATCTCCGGAGGCCTACGGGAGACAGACCCTATGTAGAGGATAGGGTCTGTCTCCCGTAACCAACGAAGGACAGACCCTTCGTTGTTTCTGCTATCCTACATCTCACCTTCCACTTGGGGTAACCAACGAAGGGCGAGAAACAATTATCATCATCTCGCACATCAAGCAAATTTCTGGCGCTGTTGCCGGGGACTCCGAGTGCTAAGATAGGGGAGTTTCCCACTACCTTTTACCTTTGCATTTTAGTCTTGTTAGTTTACCTTTCAGTTTTTTCTTTAGTATCCTTTATGAAAAACGAAAAAAATTAGTTGCTACCTTTTGCCGTTGTCATTGTCTGCCTACTGATGCTATCTCTATCATGGGTGCTGAACCACCCAAATATGGTAGGATGGACATGCTTCACTTGGATCGTCTTCGATCAATTTGTGCTCGCACTAAAAACCAAACCGAATTGGTTGAGGGAAAATCATTGGATGAGCATGTTCATTATACGCTGCACCGCCTATCTCAAAAAGGGAAACACTTATGGGATCAAATACATGTTTTTTATTGCCATGCTGAAATTTTGTGCGACATTTATGATCTTACTTGTTGTTTTAATATAGATCGTAAAACCCTTCCTTTCCAATGTGAGTTTACTGAAAATGAGATCTTATCTTCTTATGCTAAAGGTGTTTATGATTACTTTGATGTTGAAAATATTGTAGAATTTGTTGCTTTTAAGGGTGCTTATGAGATTGCTTCTTTGATTGAAAAGTACCACGATACTATTTACAAGTCTAGAAACTTTGCAGTTCTTGCTTATTGCTTCAAGAATTATACTTCCAATTCTTATATTGAGGATTTTAAAATAAAATGTTTGCTTCCCAAGAAGAGGCTAATGATTGCTTTGATGAGGAATCCCATGATTCTGAGGACTCACTTGATACTTCCCTTTCTGATGAACTTAATACTTGCTTTGTTGATGGCCATGATGCCACTATGGATGACGCTTATGAAGATGAACTTGCTATAGTTCCTTATGTTAATCATGAAATTGTTGACATCGCACCCACACTTGAGTGTCCTATTATCCTTTTGAAATCTCCAACTCCGGAGAATTTTTCTCTTGTCAAAACTCAATGTGATGGGTTGCATTTAACTTATGATCCTAAAGACCGTGTTGAAAACTATACACGTGTGCATGTAGGTCATGAACAACATGATTTATATGATAGTTACATTCTTGATTTTGTTCATGATACTACTAAATTATTTCGAGAGAGGGAAGTTTGGTTGTAGAAACTTCCATATTACTAAAACACCTCTCTTCATGTTGAAAGTTTTTAAGTTGTTCTTTACCACCTTCCTATGCATGTCACTTTGTGCTTCTTTGATTTATTTTATTACAAGATGCCTATGCATATGAAGTGGGTTAGGCTTAAATGTGTTTCATATTTTCTTCTTGATGCTCTCTTTTGCTTCAAAATTCTTATTCTTGTGAGAGCATGTTCTATAATCTTTTTGCCTAGCTTAAAGGCGTAAAAGAAAGCGCTTGTTGGGAGGCAACCCAAGATGTTTTTACTTATGTTTTTAGTGGTCTTGATGATTGTTACTACTGTAGCAACATCATTGTATCTTTATTTTCAAGCTTTGTGCCAAGTTATAGCCTCTTATGATAAGGGAAGAAAAAGTTGTGACATGTTGTCCAGAAAACAGATTTTGTCTTCTTGACAGAACAAATCGGAACAAATCACCTGTTCATCTTTTTGAGCTGAAATTTTTACACAGAATGCTCTATACAATTTTGAAACTTTCATATGTTCTGTGTTTTTTATTTGAGTTGCAGAAGTACCCCGAAAAAAATCTCTACTACCTTCTGTTCTGTTTTTAACAGATTCTGCCACGTTTTGCCTCTCCTTAGTTTTGCAAACCTTAAGCTTTCTTTTTCTTTGAAAAAACCTTTTGGCAATCTTAAAAAACAGAAGATATTCAAGAATATCTTTATATCTAGTGGGGAAAAATATTTTATTAAGCGTACTAACTTTTGTAATCAGCTTATGATGAGTTATGTATGAAGGGAGTTTTCAAGTGTGCGAGGGAAGATGATGAAAGAAGATCCGGGAGTGTCAAGCACTCAAGCTTGGGGATGCCCCCATGCATCCCCAAAAAATATTCAAGGAGATTCAAACGTCTAAGCTTGGGTATGCCCCCGTGCATGCCCTTCTCCATCAACAATCATCAGTTCATCCTTCGTCTCACTATATTTTTATCACTTCATGCGTTATGTGGTCTATTTGGAGCGTCTCGCTCTTAGGTTTTATTTTTAGTTTTCTTTAGCTTTGCTTGCTGTTCATAACAAGTTAGACCCCAGATTACTTTGTGGGGTAGAGAAACAAGCTCCACTCCAATTTAGAACACATCATAGGATTTTTTTTCATGCCTATATTTTTACTCTTGTGTGTTTTTCTCTTTTCGTACCTACTGCCTTGTTTAGTTTTAGTCTTAGTTTGTCTTTAGCAAGAGCCTTGGCTTTTGTTTAGTTTGTTGCTGGAACTCTCTTTAGTTTTCATGTTTATCTTGTTAAGAGAATTGGTTGTTGCACTGAGTTGTGTCTTGTCTTGAAAGTACGTAATTGAGGTTGCTATTAAATTTTAGTAGTAACTTGCAATAGTTTTGAGGTATTGATGTGAGCAATGTTTGAAATTTTGGTGTCAAGAGCTCTATCCTATAAGTGATAGGTGTCGTATTTTGGGAAATCTGTGTTTATTTTCAAAACCTACAAAACTAGTTGAGAACTCTACCTACTAGATTGTAACAGCCCAGATTTCACAAAAATTAAAATTTTTGTTTTCGGTGTGAATTGTTTGATTGTCTGATTTGTTTGCGGTGTTTGCATCCCCGATTTATCGATCGGTGATTATTTTTCCCCCTATTATCTCGTATCGGACGGAGACCGACCCTTGCCACCTCGACACTCGACCTTTGCGACACTGGGTTTCACCCGATCACGTCGCGAAAACCGCACGAGTCCAGCCATCGCCAACGGAACAAAACCCCGTTTATTTAATAAACGGAATTATTTTTATGGGGTGCAGAAAAATGTTGTCGGAATGTCACTGCAGTGAGGTATGATCGATGGGCTCGACGCGCTGAGCGCGTGGTTCGAGATTTCGTCAGAATCGGAGTCCGTACGGAGTCTCGGCGGTCACGAACGCGATCACCGGACGCACGAGAGGGGTACCGAGGGCGTTTGCGTAAACAAACCAGCCAACCCTGCCCTATATATCACCCCCACCTCCCAAACCAGCCAATTAGGGTTCCCCCTTGCACATTTTGCAGCCACACCCCCAATTTTTGGTCCAATTTTCGCGCAGATCCCTCTCCCCACCAAAACCCTAGCCCTCCAGGCCACCAGAGCCGTCGATCTGGCCGATCTACGGCTCAGATCGAGTCCCACAGACTCCCAGCCGCCTCTCCAGCCAATCCGGGCCGCGCGGGCCCGCACCATCGCCGCTAGGCCCGCCTCAGACCGATCTGGGCCGCGCCACCCTGTGGAGCTCGGCCGCGCCGCCCGCGATTCCGGCGAGCCGCCGGCTGCCGGCCACCCTTGGCACTCCTCTCACCCCGCGCCCCTCCTTCCCTCTCCACTCTTCTCCCCTGACCTCCTCCCTCTCCGCCTTGCCTCACAGGACGCCGGCCGTCGGCCGAAGCTGCCATGGCCATGGCGCTTCGGAAGCTCGATTGGCCGCCCGATCTGCTCGCCGGAGAGCCGCACGGCGCCGCCAAGCCCGGATCCGCCTACAACGACCTCGGCTCGGCCGCCCCGACCCCCTGCCTCGACCTCCCTCCGGCCTCTGCAGCGCCACCCCTCGCCGGCGTCAACGCCGCCGCCGTCGCGCGCTACGGGAGTGGCCAGCCGCTCCAACCGCTGGTGCCAGCTGGGCCGGCGCAGCTCCAACCGCTGGTGCCAGCTGGGCCGGCGCAGCCCCAGCCGGCGCCCACGTGGGCCACCGCAGCCAGGCCGGCCTCAAGGCCCAACCGCCCCCTCCTAGCGCCCCAGGCCACTTGGGCCGAGCCCACTGGGTGAGATACAGCCCAGCCCCCCTTTTTTATTTTTATTTTTTTATCTCTGTTTTTTTACTTTTCCAGCACTCTGTAATTTTTCTAAGTCTGGAATGAAATTGCTGCTGATTCAATATCGTGTTGCGATTTCCCGTTGATTCGTAACTCCGATGAACGTGCCCCCAAAACGAAAGTTGCTCAATTTTGCGTGCTCTAGCATTCGTATGTAGAAAGTTTTTCCGTTTGAGCTCATCTTGATTGTGTAATTGTGTGCTAAAGTGGGCATCAGGCGTTAAACTGCTAATTTTCCTGTTAATGTGCCGCTGTTGCTGAAACTGTTATTTTGTTGCAACTTCGGTCGACGAGTGTGTCGCGACCGTTTATCGGAATTGAGTGATTCCAATTGCGTATTGTTAAGAATCATGTATACTTTCATCCCATGTATTTCTATGCCATGTTGCTGCAATGTTGCATATAGATTTACCCCTGTTTATACAGCTTGTGCCCGTAACTTGTTTTGCTTATATCTTTTTAACCGTAACTCCGTTTGGAGTGTTGTTTATATGTAACTTGATAGTTTTTCGTGTACTTTGTGTTTATGCATTTGTTTGCTGTTGTTAACCAACCTAAAATATGGTTTAGGACAGAACAGTACCAAATCCTTTAATTGTCGTGGAGCACTTAGTGTTATGCCATGTTTAGGTTGTGCCCCACTTAAATTGACTAGCATAGATAGTTTCCTTTATGCTTCACCTCTTGACATGTTTGTGTGTTATTCCATGCTTGATTGAGTTTCCATGTTAATAACCGTTGGTTGATCACCTGTAGCTAAGCAACTTGAACCTTTCTAAATGTGCGGTATCGTCGTGTGTGACGAGTACTCCACTTAAACTGTTAGTAACCGCTCTCGACGGTAGGTGCGATGTCTCGTGTTGACTTCTTGTTGATGCTAGCTCGTGTTTGACTCGTAGTAATAGAGTTCTTTCTCGTTGATTGCTTTCCAGTGTTTATCGTCTTGTGTGCTTCCGCGGGTACCTTCGGAGACGATGCGAGCTTGCGATCAACTACACCTTCAGAACCCGACTTATCAACAGGCAAGGACTATACATTACTTATGATCCATTCTATTTGAACCAGCGGTTTGCATGCTAGTCTAGGTTAGGTTCGATGTTTGATCCTACCACATGTTTACAGCCTCTTTCAAACCGATACAGCCATGTCCCTTCCCAGCAAACCTTGTACTGCTATGTTACTATTGCTCGTTGCTCAGCCCCTGCTTAGTATGCATGCTTAGGATGCTACGATGTCACCCTGTTACTCCTGGGTTTCGGATATCACATTATTATATTGTTGTTGATGATATGATTATTATAATGTTGACTATATTCGACGAAGGATGGAAGGTCTAGGCTATCCCGCCCCGACGCTTTGTTCCATTCGAGTCACCTAGGATCCGAGTTCCGGGTATTGGTTTTAAGACTGAGCGTGCCTAATCGTGTGTGGGATTTTATGGGGTCCCCTCTTCTTACCTACCTAGCTTCAAACATTTCTAGAGGTGGCCCAAGCTGATTTACCATTTGAAACCGTGTGTGTGCTGGTCAGCTGCCAGTAGTTTTCAAACAACTCGGGCCAGCGGAGACTTAGTTCCTCTGTTTGTCCACACTTGGTGAGCTAGGGAAGTCCCCTGTTATATAGGCGAGACTAACCCCGACCTTAGCCTTACGGAAGAGTCCGATCCGAGAGCGTGGCCAGCTTTTGGATTGGGTGTCGACTCCCCGGGGGCCACCCGGATTTGTGCGTTGTTAGTTAGAGGGGCCTGTCATTTCGGATCTCTTGGAACTAAATCATAAAATGGTTGCCTATGATGGGTAGCAACCGAGAGAGATGGGCGAGCATGCGACGCCTCGTAATGGGCAGTTGGTACACCCCTACAGGGTTAAATCTTTTCGAGAAGCCGTGTCCACGGTTATGGACGACTTGAGACCTACTCCTTGTTCATAGACAACAACAACCGAGATAATTTTAATATAACTTGATCAATGTGTGTGTGCCTTGACTGCTTCTTCTTCGTCGGGATGCAAAGAGGAGGACAAGGATAGGATAGGTGTTATGATTGCGTAAGTAGTTAATAGCAAGACTTGTTGGAGGCGATTCCTCATCGAATGCTTGGCTTCTTACCTTACTCTCTAGATCATTAGCCACTTCATTAATGCTAGTGCGGCAGCAACCTCACCACTTACCCCTTCCTTACCGTAAACTACTAGTTGTCCTAGAATGACGAGTGATGAAGTCCTTGCTGGGTCAGATGACCACTACAGTTGGATGATGAGTACCTCTGTACTGATGAAACTACCCCCAAACTCTTTTCAGGGTTCTTGATCGACAACAGGTGGTGACCGACGTTTCACGTGGAGACTCGACGACGACTAGTTAGGCGGATCCCGGCGGAGGGCCTGGACCCGTGTGGTTATGGGATCGATGTTTTCTCTTTGCCAATAGGCATTTGATTGTAGTCTGTACTCGGACATGTATCTTCCGTTGTTGTATTGTATCTGAGGCAGTTGTATGCCGATTGTATGATATGTTGTGATATCATGTTGGAAATCCGAGGCATATGGCTTTGTCATATGTCGCGGTGGGACCGATATGTGCTTCGTCCCCGAATCTGGATGGAAACATCTAGATCTGGAACAGTACCGCATATCGGGCCTTACATAGATGGATCACTAATCTTTGGAGGGATCGGATATTAGAGTACACTCACGTACCATGAGTCGAGGATGCCCAACGATAACCAAACCCCCATACACTCCTCCTCGGGGTACTTGTCTCTTTGTGAACCTCCTTATTAGATTGAGAGTTACCAATAATAAGTGCATGAGTTCTTCGGACTAATGTAAGTATTGAAAGTTGACACTTCCACCTCCTCATATTTGATAGCCTCTTCCGTGTCGTGCATTTCCTTCTTCTCACCCCGAGAGTTGGCGTCCAGCTTCGCCGGTACATCCAAACCCTTGGCATGATACGCTCTGTCATCATAAACCTCCTTATATATTTCCTCAAAACAGCCACCATACCTACCTATCAAGGCATTTCCATAGCCTTTCCGAGATATATTGCCATGCAACTTCCACCTCTTCATGACTTGATCTTCATATTTATACATTCCTGCTACACTGGCAGCGACATACATTGCATACATCATGATAGCTGCATCTTCTTAATGTTCTGAGTACCTTGTAAAGTATGAATGATCTTCTATACCCTCTTGTAAATTAGAGTGTTGCCCTTAAGTGAGGAAAAGATCCCAAAGTGGACAAAATAAAAGAGGACAAATGAGAGTTTAATAGAAAGAGCCATTGAGGCCACCAAAAAAATACAAAAAGGAGAAAAAGAGAAAAAGAAATAAAAAGAGAGAAAGGGGCAACACTACTATCCTTTTGAAAAGATCTACACTAGTAATACCTCTTATCCTTGTACTCCATACAGATGATCATTCATGCATATAGCTATTTGGGGACCTTCACACTATAGAACTTGGCTTGCATATTCCAAGGATGAGCCTCCTCAAAAGAGCTCTAGGACTTCTTGAGCAAGCAAGTTAGATGCACCCCCACTAGTTCCATTGGAGAGCTTTTTAGCTCATATGTGCATCCGTTGCATGGCAATCCCTACTCCTCACATCATATCTATCATTTGGCCTTCTCGCCTACGATTGTCCTCATTGATGTGAGCATTTCTCAACTTTTTGTCTTCCTCCTCCACCATATTTTTCTTTTTGCCATCCTAAGTGTCAACTCTTGTGCTTACGCTCATCCATTGCATGAGTGCTAAAAATATAGAAAAGGAGTGGATAAAATTGACTTGTACATGGCTAGTGGTCTGGGGACGAGTCAAGATAATATTCCAAAGAAGACCAAGTGTGAAACTTTAGTAGATTGAGTTCTCAACAAAAATACTTTTTTTCTCGTATTCCCTATCCCTCTTCCTGCATGCAAACACGATTTGGAGGCATTCGAGTCAAGGACAGCGAGAGATCTTGCACCTAATGTTCTTTTGTTACTTGTTTCAATGCTAATATAGTCTCTTGCGTGTTATGACTTGAATTGAATCACGTGCCTTGATTGCTTTACTTTTCAAAGTTCTTATATGGTTGCTAGCATGTCACCACAGAAATTATGCTTGTTATCATTTACCTACTCGAGGACGAGAAGGAATTAAGCTTGAGGATGTTGATACGTCCCAAACGTATCTATAATTTCTTCCTTCTCCATGCATGTTTTGTGTGATATAGCTATGATCTAGATACACTTTCGTACACTTTTGATCATATTTGGACTAACATATTAACTCAGTGCACCACAGTGCCAGTTCTTGTTTTTTGCTGTTTTTCTATTCCAGGTTTCCCCCATATTAAAAGTGCTCCAAAAATTCGGGAAAATTGGATAAAAAATCAGCGCAACAGTAGCTTCCGGAACCCCGAAGGAGGGCCGGGGGGCAACCACCAGGGACACAGGAGGCCACCTGGCGCGGCCTAGGGTCTGGCCGCGCCAGGAGGCGCCTGGACTCCTGGTGGCCCCCTGGTTGCCCCCCTTCGCCTATTTATTCCCCTTGACGCGAAACCCCTGAAGACAGAACCCTTTTCACGATCTCGCCTTTGCTCCACCGCCGCCGCGCTTCCAAGATCGGGAGCGCCAGCAGACTTCTTCCCAGCACCCTTCCGGGGGGAGGATCGACCTCAGGGAGCTTCCGCTTCACCATGGACACTTCCCGGATGTGCCGTGAGTACTTTCCTTTGGACCATGGGTCCGTGATCAGTAGCTATGTGATGTTCTCCTCCCCTCTTTGTTCTTCATGGTTTAGACCTCGTAAGCTGCCCTACATGATCGAGGCACATATGTAAGTTGTTGCTATGTTGAGTTTGATGGGATCTGATGGATTATGAGATTATGTTCAGATTGTGATAGAGTCATATATTTCGTTCTTATCTTTTATATTTTTGTTCCTAAGTAATTCTTGCATGTTCTCAGTTGCTGTTTATTGCTTTGGCCAAGTAGTAGGTAGTAACTCCAATAGGGAACATTATGCTCGATTGTGGGTTCATGCCCCCTGATGACACGCTTGAGTGACAAAAACACGAGTCTAGGGGATGTGTTGTTGCCACAAGGGGGAAAACAACGGTGCTTGTAACCGCGGTTACAAGGATTGTTTACTTTACGCAAAGTGCTTTTTAATGCAATTGTATGTTGCTTTAGGTTTACATTTTAGGTGGGGCTCACAACTTAATACCAGCGAGATGTTATGGATAGATATCTCAAGGTGGATGATTAGTAGAAGATGCAGTTGGATTTCTGTCTACTTATTTTGGCTTACTGCCTATGTTTATGAGCCTCTTCCTTTCTTTGTAGCATAGTTAGCATTGCGGAGCGTTTATAATCCTGTCAATTGCCCATCTGTTATTTTTGTACCTCGCATAGCAGTTTTATCGTCTTTTGGGAGAGAGACATCACTAGTGAACATCACGGGACCCTGGTCCATATTCTCATCATTGTTTACACGCTCATTTACTTTTCTGCTTTTACTTTCAGTTGCTATCATTATCGTTATCCCTTGTGTTTTGATTCTTTGTAAACAACAAGACCGGAGAGATTGACAACCTCTCTGAACTTCATTGGGAGAAAAGTTACTTGTGTTGTGTGCAGGTCCATGTCAGTTGCGCTGCTAACACCTACTTATCATCTCCGGAGTCCTACGGGAGACAAAACTTATCCTCTACATAGGGGAAATTTGCTGCTATCCTACATCTCACCTTCCACTTGGGGTAACCAACGAAGGGCGAGAAACCATTATCATCATCTCGCACATCTATGTCTTAGGTAGAACTGTTAATGATGTTAAAGGCCTTGTTAAGCATTTTCATATGGTTCGAACTCAGCTTGAACAAATTTCTGATGTGCAAAAAGATTTTCTTGGTAACAAAGCCAAACAAGATAACATGCAGGCTTTTGGGATCAAAACCCGAGGTAGCACACACACCCAAGATCCTCTTTATCCAGAAGGACATCCTAAGAGGATCGAGCAAGATTCTCAATTACAGGAAGAAGACATTTTCAGATCCCCTAAGAAGAAGAAGAAGAAGAAGAAGAAACACAAGGAATCTGACAATTCAGATGATCCCATAAATTATGGAAAACCTATTTTCGATCCTAATAGTATATCTACTTCCGATGCTGAAACTGAAGATGGTGTTGAACCTGATAAAGATAAAGAGAAGAATGATCCTCCTGAAGTACGAGAAGAAGAAGCACCTGATAACACAAGAAATACACTAGAGAAGACTTCATTGCAAGGAAGGATGGGAAGGAACGAGAACCATGGGTACAAAAACCGATGCCCTTCCTAGGTAGGTCTCTCAAAACTAAAGAATAAGAGCACTATAATAAATTTTGTGAATGGATGAAGCCTCTTTTTCGTCAAATTCCTTTGACTGATGCTATTAAGTTACCTCGGTATTCGAGCTATATGAAAGATATTGTGACTAATAAGAGAAAAGTTCCTAATGAGGCAATATATACTATGCTTGCTGACTACTCTTTCAGTGGCAAGATTCCTGAGAAGCTCGGTGATCCACGTATACCCACCATTCCTTGCTCCATAAAGAATAATTATGTTAGAACTGCTTTATGTGATCTTGGTGCAGGAGTGAGTGTTATACCTTTCTCTCTTTATAAAAGACTTTGCTTAGATAAACTAATCCCCACAGATATCTCTCTTCAAATGGCTGACAAGTCAACAGCCGTTCCCATTGGTATTTGTGAGGATGTTCCTGTTGAAGTTGCTAATTGCTTGATTCTTACTGATTTTGTTGTGCTTGACATGCCCGAAGATGGTATCATGTCTATTATTCCTGGTAGACCTTTTCTTAACACCGCAGGTGCTATTATTGATTGCAATAAAGGAAAGGTCACTTTCAATGTTAATGATAAAGAACACACAGTTTATTTTCCGAAGAAGATCGATAAAAGGCATGGCCTTAACTCCATTGACAATATTGAGAACGTAAAGATTGGTGATTGGGATTGTCCTCTACATGTGCACCACAAGTATAAAACAATTATGGTGGGGACAGTCTCCCTCAAAATAAAGGTACCATGAATGCCTTATAAGAAGTGAGACTTTTTGCTTATTATATCACTTGTTTAGTAGTAAGACTTGCTCCACCTTGCTAATAAACAAGTTTTATGTGAGTAAAAAGGGGAGCTTATTATATTTGCATTTATTTTAGCTTTCATCCTTCTTGATATACCAAAGTTCATGCTTTTGAAACTTCATATGTTTAACCACTGTTTCGAGCCCTCCGGAAGTTTTTCTATCTTTCACTACCTCTGAAATTTTTCAAAAATGAAGTTGTCAGAAAAATTATATTAAAAAAATTCACAAAAAAAGAAGAACAGGGACACTTGGGGCTACCCCTGGTCCAAGAGGCTAGGTAACGCTGCCTGCCCCTGGCCGCGCCACCAAGGCGCCTAGGCCCACCAGACCCCCTTTCCAAGTACTTCTTCCTCGCTTCTCTCTCTCTCTCTCTCTCTAAAAACACGAGTTTTGCTGCTGGAACTCGTGTTCTTGTTGTTCTTGGAGGCGAATTTCGATCTCTCTCTTCAGCCCATCATTTGAGTTTAGATTTTTAGCATTTGCTCCCTGGTATGTGACTCCTCCACCCCTCCAATTATAATTTTGAATGGTGGTCTTATTTTTGAGTATTTAGAAGTTTTTGGTGCTGTTCATATGAGCTCGCATGCATTCTTAGAAATTTATTTTTGAAGTTTTGACGCGTGTGATGGATTCTCGCCCCTCGTTGGTTACCCCAATTGGAAGGTGAGATGTAGTGCAGCGGCAAATTTCCCTCGATGAAGATACCAACGTTTGTCTCCAGTAGGACTCCGGAGATGATAAGTAGATGTCAGCGGCACAACTGACGTGGACCTGCACACCACACAAATAACTTTTCTTCCCAACGAGTACATAGAGGTTGTCAATCTCTCCGGCCTTGTTGTTCACAAAGGATCAAACACAAGGGATAATGATAATGGTGATAGAAGCTGGAAAGTAAAAGCAGGAAAATAAATGAGCGTGTAAACAGTAATGAGAATATGGACCGGGGTCCCGTGATGTTCACTAGTGATGTCTCTCTCCCAAAAGACGATAAAACTTCTATGCGAGGTAAACAAATTACAGCTGGGCAATTGACGGGATTAAAAACGCACCGCAATGCTAACTATGCTACAAAGAAAGGACGAGGCTCAAAAGCATGGGCGGTACGCCGAAATAAGTAGACCGAAATCCAACTGCATCTACTACTAATCATCCACCTTGAGGTATCTATCCAGAACATCTCGCTGGTATTAAGTTGCGAGCCCCACCCAGAGTGTAAACCCAAAGCACTGATTTAATAAGTTAGTCCAAATATGATCAAAAGTGTATGAAAGTGTATCTAGATCATAGCAATATCACACAAAACATGCATGGAGCAAGCAGAAATTATAGATACGTTTGGGACGTATCAAAATCACCAAGCTTAATTCCTGCTCGTCCTCGAGTAGGTAAATGATAACAAGCATAATTTCTGTGGTGACATGCTAGCAACCATATAAGAACTTTGAAAAGTAAATCAATCAAGGCATGTGATTCAATTCAAGTCATAACATTCAAGAGTCTATATTAGCATTGAAACAAGCAAGAAAAGAACATTAGGTGCAAGATCTCTCGCTGTCCGTAACTCGAATGTCTCCAAATGGTGTTTGCGTGAAAGAAGGGGGATAGGGAATACGAGAAAAAAGTATTTTTGTTGAGAACTCAATCTACTAAAGTTTCACCCTTGGTCTTCTTTGGAATCTTATCTTGACTCGTCCCCAGACCACTAGCAAGGTACAAGTCAATTTGATCCACTCCTTTTCGATATTTTGAGCACTCATGCAATGGATGAGCGTAAGCACGAGAATTGACACTTAGGATGGCAAAGAGAGAAATATGGTGGAGGAGGAAGACAAAAAGGGTGACAAAGGCTCACATCAATGAGGACAATCATAGGAGAGAGAGCCAAATGATAGATATGATATGAGAAGTAGGGATTTCCATGCAACGGATGCACATATGAGCTAAGAAAAGCTCTCCAATGGAACTAGTGGGGGTGCATCCAACTTGCTTGCTCATGAAGACCTAGAGCTCTTCTGAGGAGGCTCATCCTTGGAATATGCAAGCCAAGTTCTATAGTGTGAAGGTCCCCACATAGCTATATGCATAAATGATCATCTGTACGGAGTACAAGGATAAGAGGGAGTACTAGTGTGGATATTTTCAAAAGGATAGTAGTGTTGCCCCTTTCTCTCTTTTTATTTTCTTTTTCTCTTTTTTCTATTTTTTGTATTTTTTTGGTGGCCTCAATGGCTCTTTCTATTTAACTCTCATTTGTTCTCTTTGGGATCTTTAAATTTTGTCCACTTTGGGATCTTTTCCTCACTTAAGGGCAACACTCTATTTTACAAGAGGGTAAAGAAGATCTTCACACTTTACAAGGTACTCAAACATAAAGAAGATGTAGCTATCATGATGTATTGAATGTATGCCTCTGCCAGTGTAGCAGGAACATGTATGACATTAAGATCAAGTCATGAAGAGGTGGATGTTGCATGGAAATATATCTCGGAAAGGCTATGGAAATGCCTTGATAGGTAGGTATGGTGGCTGTTTTGAGATAAAAATATAAGGAGTTTTATGATGACAGATCGTATCATTCCAAGGGTTTGGATGTACCGGCGAAGGTGGACGCCAACTCTCGGAGTGAGAAGAGGGCAATGCACGGTACGGAAGATGCTAGCAAATATGAGGAGGTGGAAGTGTCAACTTTCAATACTTACATTAGTCCGAAGAACTCATGCACTTATTATCGGTAAGTCTCAATCTAATAAGGAGATTCACAAAGAGACAAGTACCCCGAGTAGGAGTGTGTGGGGGTTTGGTTATCCTTGCGCATCCTCGACTCATGGTACGTGAGTGTACTCTAATATCTGATCCCTCAAAATATTAGTGTCCATCTAGTAGCTAGAGTTCTCAACTAGTTTTGTAGGTTTTGAAAATAAACACGGATTGCCCAAAATACGACATCTATCACTAATAGTCTAGACCTCTTGACACCAAAAGTTCAAACATTACTCACAACAATACCTCAAAACTATTGCAAGTTACTACTAAAATTAAATAGCAACCTCAATTACCTACTTTCAAGACAAGATACAACTCAGTGCAACAAACAACTCTCTTAACAAGATAAGCATGAAAACTAAAGAGAGTTCCAGCAACAAACTAAATAAAAGCAAAGACTCTTGATAAAGACAAACTAAAACTAAAACTAAACATGGCAGTAGCTACGAAAAGATAAAGAACACACAACAACAGAAATATAAGGATGAAAAATCCTATGACGTGTTCTAGATTGGAGTGGAGCGTGTTTCTCTCCCACACAAAGTAAGCTGGGGTCTAACTTGAAATGAAAAGCAAGCAAAGCTAAAGAAAACTAAAAATTAAACCTAAGAGCGAGACGCTCCAAGCATAGCACATAACGCATGAAGTGGTAAAAATATTGTGAGACGAAGGACGAACTAATGATTGTTGATGGAGAAGGGGATGCACAGGGGCATCCCCAAGCTTAGACGCTTGATTCTCCTTGAATATTTATTGGGGATGCATGGGGCATCCCCAAGCTTGAGCGCTTGACACTCCCAGATCTTCTTTCATCATCTTCCCTCGCACACTTGAAAACTCCCTTCATACATAACTCATCATAAGCTGATTAGAGAGGTTAGTACCCTTAATCAAATATTTTTCCCCACTGGATATAAATATACTATTGAAGAGCTACTGTTTCTCAAGATTTCCAAAAGGTTTTTGCAAATAAAAACCAAGCTTAAGGTTTGCAAAAGTAAGGAGAGGCAAAACGTTGCAGAATCTGTGAAAAACAGAACAGTAGGTAGTAGAGAATTTTTCAGGGCACTTCTGCAACCCAAATCAAAAAACTCAGAACATACGAAAGTTTGAAAATTGTATAGATCATGTTATGTAAAAAAATCAGCTCAAAAAGATGAACTGGTGATTGGTTTCGATTTTTTCCGTCAAGAAGACAGAATCTGTTTTCTGGACAACATGTCACAACTTTTGCTTCCCTTATCATAAGAGGCTATAACTTGGCAAAAAGCTTGAAAATAAAGATACAATGATGTTGCTACAGTAGTAAAAATCATCAAGACCACTAAAAATAGAAGTAAAAACATCTTGGGTTTCCTCCCAACAAGCGCTTTCTTTTACGCCTTTAAGCTAGGAATAAATCAAAAGAAGAATCAAGTTTTATCAAGAGAAAGAGAATAGCTAGCCCGTGTAACGGACTCAAAAGGTAAATTGATTTTATTTCTAGGGAAGTGTTCCATCCACTTTTTGAGAGGGAATTGAAATTTTATATTCCCCTCTTTCATGCCAATAATAGCACCAACGGTGCTAAGAAAAGGATGTCCCAAAATAATTGGACATAAAAGTTCACACTCTATATCCATAATAGTAAAATCAACAGGAACATAGTTGTCATTGATAATGATAAGAACATCGTTGATCTACCCCAAAGGTTTCTTTACGGAAGAATCAACGAGATGAACACCAAAAGAACAAGGCTCAAAGGGTTTCAATTCAAACATATCATACATTCTTTTGGGCATGACGGAGGTACTAGCTCCAACGTCACATAAAGCATAGTTTAATTTAGTTTTTATCATAGGGTCCCAACCATCATCTAGCTTCCTAGGTATGGAGGCTTCTATTCTGAGCTTCTCCTCCCTATCTTTGATGAGAGCATTTGTGATATGCTCCGTGAAGGCAAGATTGAGTGTGCTAGTGTGGGGGTCTCTAGACAATTTGTGTAACAAGCTAATAACTTCTGAGAGGGTAAAACTATCAAAATCAATATCACTACTATAAAAGGTGGTACTAGTGTCATCTAGGCTCACTTGTTTGAAACCCCCTATGTTCATAGGAGTTTCTTCTTCTACGGTTGAGGTATCAGCATCACCATTAATAGGTCCGATGGGACTAGGAGTGCATTGGGTGCTAATAGTTTGGATGTCCTCAACAATTTGGATAGTGGCAACTGTGTGGTGTGTAGGAAGGCTCTTGATTCTATCATCTTCCTCGTGTAGGAAGGCTCTTGATTCTATCATCTTCCTCTTTTTCTCTATCCCATCTTTCTTTAAGTTTAGCCATCATCCTAATATTTTCATTAATTTGTAATTGGATAGCATTAATAGGAGTGGCCTTCCTCTCCTCAAGGGGAGAGGTTCTAATCTTTTAACATGTGAACATCAAGGGCTAAGCTATCTACCTTCAAAGAGAGATTATCTAACTTAGCTAATTTCTCTTATACATTCTTGTTGAAGGATTTTTGGGTAGTGATAAAGTATCTAAGCATGTTTTCTAATTCAGAAGTGGCGTTCTTGTTGCTAGGATAAGTGTTGTTCTTCCCATAGTTGGATGGAAACGGTCTAGGATTACTAGCAAAGTTTCCCCTATTAGCATTGTTGTTGAAGTTGTTTCTAGCAATAAAGTTCACATCTACTTGTTCCTGAGCAACCAAAGAATTTAAAGGAACATCATGAGGATCAGTAGAAGGTTGCTTGGTAAGTAGACACAAATTAAGTCAACTTTTTCATTTAGGGAGGTAATCTCCTCGACAGAGTTTACCTTCCTACCTGTTGGAGCGCGTTCGGTGTGCCATTGGGAATAGTTGGTCATCATCTCATCGAGAAGTTTTGTGGCAGCACCAACTGTAGTTGACATAAAGGTTCCTCCCGCGGACGAATCTAACAGGTTCCGCGAGGTAAAGTTCAAGCCTGCATAAAAAGTCTGGATAACCATCCAGGTAGTCAAACCATGTGTAGGGAATTTCTTAACAAGACATTTCATACGTTCGCAAGCTTGGTGTGACACCCCGCCTGAATACCACTGTACACAGACGAGTGTCGAGCACACACCAGCCCAGGAATCACTCTGGTGTGCGCGCTTCAACACGTACCAAGAACATAGGCACAACTATAAAAGGATTCATAAGCCAATGTGGCTTGAATCAATACATTACCACCATAGATGGTTCTTTACAGAGATAGGGGCAGCGGAATAACAACTCTCTACGGCAGCACGGACTTGGAGCGGCTCCAATCCACAGGGATCTGACTGGGTTACTCTTCCTAGCCGCACACGCTCGACTCCTCCTAGGGAAAGAAAATCCTTAGGCAACCTGAAAATCTGGCTACGCGAATAGCCAGGGATGAAAGCCATGTGAGTACGTTTGAATGTACTCGCAAACAAGCAAACCAAGTAACATATATAACAAGCAAAGCAATCCATGGTATTCAGGCATGCACTAAGTTATTAGAGCAAGATTAATATCATGGCAATGCAACTTAAACAACGTTCATAATCATGGCATAAGCAATATTAACATGATGAATCTAGCATACTAACATGAGCAAGACTAGAGCAATAACACATGGAATGAACAATATCAACATATTAAGCATGAGCATGCTACCATGATTAAGACTAGTGCAGGAACAAACAACACATGAAACACTCATGGTCATTGCATGACCATGCAGCTTACCTCCGAGTCCTCCTGACTCAACATCCGGGTCACCTCATGACCACTCACCGCTTTGGAGTCATCGCATGACTACCCAAAAGGTCCAATCTTTCATTATCAAGTTCATTATTAGCAATTTCTTGTTGACCTCGTGTGACCTAGTACGAACGGTGTCCCATGACCGAGGACTCGGCTATTCGAATAGATTTTTGACTCTGCAGAGTTGCGCACGTTCCCCACACATGGAGTTCTTCCTTCGCTCAAAACCCCCGGAACGAGTCCCACAGGATCCTTGGAACCAGCCCCGCGAGTAGTGAGCTAGACATCTCCAACGAGACCGATATACCGCGTGTCTCCCTTACCGCATCACCGACATGCTTCGCAAGTCATGTCCTGGGTAGCCCGGTGTCATCCCGACACTGACCATCGCATGGCTCCAACCATCGCGTGGCCCAAAACTTGTCCCAAACGGGGACGGGATCCCAAAACATACTAGCTGTCAAGACTACCGCCGTTACCTGATCAGGGTAACTGCCGCGCGTAGCCTTCCCACTTTGGTGAATACGCATAAGAGACGCCCACCGGCATACCGCATCAAGGCCTGCCCGCACAGGCAAATGTGGCTGCACTAGTGAAACTCGGTTCGGTGGCACTTGGTCAACGTTCAGATTAGGTTGATGAGCATATCAACATTTTTTTTCTTATAACATCCGATCCACTTCATAGCAACAATAATATGAACATGAAATACCGCTACCAAGTAAGTGCAGCACATAACAAGATATGATACGAACATGGCAAGGCATAAGTACAACACTTTAGCATGAATGTGGTCAACACGAACGAGGTACTGGTATGAACATGATATGAATAACATGAGCAACAATAATGATCAGCTACGATGAAAGCAACTGTAAAGCATAACGGTAACAACATATCTTCACATCATAGCATATGCAAGTCATTAGTGAAGCAAGATTCAATTGGCAAGTTCATATATTCACAAGTATTAACAACGATTGGTGACCATCTGAACCCTTGCACGAAACCAACAAATAAACCAGCGGCCACCAGAACGGTCTTTACAACTCAGCTCTGGGACGTTGCCGGAGTAACTCAACTGCTGCTCAAGACGGCCGAAAAGCATCTCGGAGCATGAGGCAGGGTCGATAAAAAGAATGCGGTGGTCCCCCAAGACGGCTGAATATTAGCTCATCTCAGGGCATGGGGTCATCACTGCGAAAAGAACTCAACACCTGCCCGAGACGGCCGAGAGGTCAGCTCAGAATTGGCGGTTGTTGAACAGAGAAATATACAGCAGGCATGCCACCCCAGACGGCCGACACAAGAATCAGCTCAGAACCGGGCGTGGTGCCAGTATCGAAGACAAGGCAAGCAAAGGTTCATCACGGTCACTCACCGCACAACGAAAGCAAACAGATGCATCACAATCATATGCGTTAGTTAAGCATACGAGAACAACACGGCACAATGCTTGAAGCATATATTAGATGGCTTGCTTGCCTGGGCGGGTGGTCGAAGAATCCACCGGACGGACGCACGATCTCCTTCCGAAAAGATCCGACGGGACCGGCGGTACTCTGGCGAAGCCTAATGACAACCGAGGGCAAAACAGTCAATTTCACAATGTTACAACATCATGAAAGTTGCACCAACGCGAAGGGCTCAGAAAACTGAGAACCTGGGCTTTTGAATCACCTTGATCGGAGTTACGGTCGCGGAGATATGGCCGTTCGTTTGATAGACGAAAAAAAACAGCGCTATCGGGCGAACGTCCACTGCTTAACGGTTCGGCCCGGAGAGAGAAAGCGCCTTCTGCAGAAATACGCTTTCAGAGCAGAGTAAGCGCATTCCATCCTGCAGAAGATCGAAATACGCTTTCGTTTAACGTAAGCGCATTCCGGGCTGAAGGAAACCCAGAATACGCTTCCCGAATGGGAAGACGTATCCCACCGAATACGCTGGCGCGCGGGCCCGAACTGGCTGACTGGCGGGGCCCACCCGCCAGGCCATCTCTCTCCTCCGTGCTCTGCTTCCTCTGCTCTTCTGTAGGCCGCGGCACGGGGCAGGGAAGGCCGGGCCGGCCAGGACGCGGCGGCCAGCCGGCGCGGCACTCGCCGCCGGAGACGAGGGGCGGCGGAGGGTGTCGAAGGGCGGCGGGGCTTGACGTCGAGGGGGGCCATGGCCGTGGGACGAACGCGGGCGGCAGGGGCCGTCGTCTCCACTGGTCCTAGGCGCGAGGGCCGTGGCGGCTCCAGGCTAGGCCGCCGGAGGGCTCTGCCTCGGCTGGGAGCAGGCGCTGCGGCGGGCGCTGCTCCGAGGAGGCCCGGGGCCGCGGGCTGCGAGCGAGGGAGGGGATAGAAGCGGCGGCCACACAGGCGAGGTACGGCAGCCGTGGGCATCAAGGTCGGCCATGGCGAGGCAAGGGCCGTGGCAACAGAGGACTCGAGGGGGAGGGGAGGCTGGGGTGCTGCGCTTGCTGCTGGGAGTCCACGGGTGCCTCCTTTAGCCAGGGGAGGAAGGGCACGCGCGAGCTCTCGACGTGTCCAGAGCGTGGACACGCGGTGGCCATGCCGGGGTGAGCACGGGTGGCACTGGCATCCATGGACTACCAGACGAGGCTAGAGAGCACGTGGTGACCAGGACCAACGTGGGAAGCATGCTGGACATGACCAAACGCGAGGAAGAGGACAAGGGCGAGAAGAGCTCAGTACAAACAGTTCATAGCACAGGCCAAATACTTGGTCACCAAGGCACCAACGTGTCCAAGGCATGCATTTGACCAGTGGCTATGTCCACTGTGTTGTGTGACACCTCGGGAGGCTACATCACCTCCATTGTCTGCCCTGGGTGGCACACAACAGTTGAAAATGCCATGACCTAGCTTTCCACAGCAAGGTGTTTGTACTGGTCTGGGGGAAGCACACCTGAGGGAATGACTCCAAACTGGTGTAACAGTTATCTAACACTATGATGATCATGTCCACCAAGTTTGGGCACAAATGGAACACTGTACATAGCACCTCCTTTACAAATGCACCCACTGGACAGAAGGTGTTTGTGCTTTGGTGTGGCCAGCACACTGGTCCCCTTGGCATGAAACTTGGCACAGCTTAATAATACACTAGTGTTAGTCTATACAAAAAATTTCAGCTCATTTGGACAAGGCTAGCTTCCACTTGCTTCACAAAGTCACCTGCTGGACAGAAACTTTGGGAATTTATTGTGCTCTGCTGGCTGGGTCATTGTGGCTCAAATTTGGTACAGCACCATGGCATAGGCAAGGGAAAAGGCACAAAAAGTTTGGGAGGCAATGGGCAAACAAAAATAACACTTCCTTTATAAAGTGCTATTCTGCCCGGAATTTGCAACTTGAAGCTATGCTCCATTTTTGAACTATGGAAACCCATGTTTTTACACCACTGGTCATGGGTAGGATACGAGAAGCTCCACAAATCAATTTGAGCACCAATTGGACAACAAAAAGGGTAGCTCCTTTGCAAATGGGCTAAAAGGGGATTATTGCCTTTACAAAAGAAACCACAATTTCCTTTATTCAAATATAGCCAATATCTCAGGGAGAGGTCAAAGGGATTACCAAGATCATCTCCACAAGCTTACACAACCTTTGGAGGGGTGTAGGTATTTTCCGGGATTTTAACTCCGTTAACCGAGGGCCGATGGAACTAAGCTGATATGCAAAACATCGCACTGAACGTGGCAACATTCTCGCATATCCCCGAGGCAAATGGCAGGGAAGAGGGTCATGACTTGCAACAAGGGCAGGGAAAAATGTTGCAAGGTCGCGGATTGTCTGATTTTTTCCGGTCATCAACCGGTATCCAGGGGAAAATTTTCCGGGAAGGAAAGGTCGGAAGGAATAACAGCACAAAAATCGATAACCCGATTTTTGGGGTGTTACAAACCTTCCCCCCTTAAAGGAATCTCGTCCTCGAGATTCGTAGGAGTAGCTCAAGACTACACCCACTCCTTCTCAAAACTTCCGGGTTGGGGAAAACGATGTACGGGTGCATCACGACCGAGACACGGATATCGCGGAATCGCCTCCACTGCTAGGGGTCACCATTTTTAGAAAGGCGAGAAATTCGCTTTTCCAAAAATTCTAACGTCACCCCGATGAATAGTGGCTGCTCCTGCTGATAGGTGGGTCCAGGGCCCACTGTCAGCCTCTCCTTCTTCTTCCTTCAGCTACCTCCGCTCTCCTGCAGTGGTGCTACTCCGAGCGGAGATGGGGCTGGGCTACACGCATCTAGCCCATAGGGCACTCAGGTCCCTACGGAGGTAGTGCGCGGCAGGCACGGGTCGATGGGGCAAGTGCTCTCGCATCGCGGGCCAGCACCAAGGCGGTACTGCTCGCGGATTCGCTTCGGGGACGACGATGGTCGAGCGGCGAAGCTCCTGGACCTCGTTCACCGTACACCGGGCTCGGGCTATAAGAGACGGCAACGCGGCTACTGGCAGCACACGCCATGCCTCTCTTTTATCTCTTGGGCTTGGAGGAGCTGGAGCCACGGTCTCCAGGCGAGGCCGTGTTCCTGGGGCTGCTACGGTGCCTGCTCGACGGGATGTTGGCTGCGCTGGTCGGCTCGTCGTTCTTGCTCTGGGTGGTCACCCGGCAGGAGCGAGATCGCGAGAGGGAGGGCAAGAAGGCGGCAGCTCGGGAGCGGGACGAAGACGGTGCAGCGGCTCGGGGTCCTCTGGGCTTGCTCCATGGTCGCTTCGGGCCGACGGAGTAAGCAGGGCTGCGGCGAGGCAAGGCAACTGGCGGCCGGATGTCACTCTAGGCGGTGACGGCGGCGCCACTTTCTCGGAGGCTTGGAAGGGTTCGGAGGGGTCTAGCAACGCGAGGGTCTCGCCTTTGGTTGCTCCTCATCGAGTAACAACCAGGCTGGACAGGCGTCGGGGTAGGATCTGGGTCTGTACTTGTACTGGGAGGGTTCCAAGGCTTGTGCCGCAATAAACTTCTCAGAGTTATCCGAGATTGCGACGGGCTTTGGGACTGGGTTCAGGGGCTGGGACAATCGCCTCTATCCTGGGGCAACGGTCTGGCAAAACGGGGCAGGCGCAGTCGAACGGGAGATGTGTCCTTGCATTCCGTCCGGGTACTGGGGTGATCGTACCCATTAGGAATGAATCTCGCGCGAGCGCGAGCGTGCAACGTGCCAACGACAAACTCAAATCAACACACAAACAACTGCAAGAGCAACACAACAGATCAAACCACACTAAGGTGTTTTAATGCTAATGGGTATATGTACTCTGGGACTACATATACCTAAACCAGCTCGCATTTATTACAGACTCGGAATGAGTCCAATGTTAAGAGTGTATGTGCTCTACTGATTACAAACATGTAGTAAAAACCACCGTTAGCTCTGTTAAACATTCCTGCTTAACAGTGGACAAATGCAACAGAAGCACAAACAAACACGACATACATAAAGCATTACAACACACAGGTAATGCAAGCATCACCCGCAACACAAACAACGGAAACAACCACAACCTGACTACGCACAAACAACAGAACAAACACAACCTGACTACGCACCTCACGGCAACTACTCACTCGAGACTACGGTTCCCATCCTCTAGCGAGGGCGGAAGACAAACAGGGCAACACCTGAAGAACTAGTCTAGCTCAGGCTCTCCGGGAGGACGCAGGCTGAGATGCTTCCCGAAGTCGAGTAACTCGGCCAGTCGGGACTCAATTCCTGGGGCAGGAGCCTGATCTTGCTGGAGCAGACCTTGCCGATACAGTTGAAGGATGGTCCGTTTGGTGGGGTCGGCATAGACAGTGCCTGAGATGCACTCGTCCACAGACTGGGAGGGCAGCACAACTTGAGAGGATGGCACCACCTGCGAAGATAGCACTGGGCTTGAGGGCAGCAGATCAACGGCTGGGGAGGTGTCGCGGCGACCTCTACGGTAGGCAGCCTCAACAACTCGCGCGGCATCT
Source organism: Bromus sterilis (assembly GCA_950022295.1). Lineage (NCBI taxonomy): Eukaryota > Viridiplantae > Streptophyta > Magnoliopsida > Poales > Poaceae > Bromus > Bromus sterilis. Next base: position 398,848,745 of record OX465596.1, read on the forward strand.
CTATCCATGTCGTGGAACCCTGCAAGAATGTCGCCCAGCAGTAGTCCCTAGGCAGTGACGAGCTGAACCAGGCGAGCTATTGCCGGGTCGGCTTCCGCGGTGGTGTCGGCGAACTCGCAGCCATGGATGGACGCATTCGGAAAGTAGCGGAACTCCCGCATCTCTCCGATTTGCGGGAACCTGGATCAAAGACGACTGATCGCTGCTGCGGCGGCCGTCTAAATCGCTAACGCTGGGGTGGGCATGGGACGACCCTCAAAGACTACAGGCTTGTCAATCTTGTCGGGACCAAGGTGGATGAACACCTTAGCGCAATATCGGCAAAGGCGAGGGACAGGCTCGGATTGGAACACTCGGTAGTTTGGGTTAACCACACAACCGAGGGCTTGGGAAAGAATTTCCCAAAGGAAACGGGGAAAACCAGCATGGTTAACCGCCGAGGTCTTGCTGTGAAAGGTCGGGTTTCTGAAGAAACCAGACATGGCTTTTAGGGAGAACTGGCTGGGGTTTTAGGGTGACCTGGCTTACTGAGCGGGAATGCTGCAGCAAGCAAAAAGGGAGGGGTTTTAAAGGCAGCAAGGCTGGGACACACAGGCAGGGCAAATCCTTCTCAGACTAAGAAAAGGATACGCCTGGCACGACAGACAACCGGGTTGGCTGGGATCAAAGCCGAGGGTGGCTGGGGGTCGGTCCACTAGTTAGGCAGGTGTCAAATCCGACTATGTCAACTGCTAAAATACAGTGGCCATACCGGATTTAACGGGATAGGGCAACACTACTGGGCTTACTATCGGTCTCCTTGCTGAAGGGACGGCTCAGAGCCAAACAACAAAGACGGAGCAAACAGCAAACAACAGACACCAAGAAGCAAACAGAGCAAAAAAATCTACGGCTAACCACACGTGGATACAGATCCACTAACAACACTAACTAAGCGCACTCGATGCCTCTCTAAGGATTTAGAAGTAAAAACACACAATGCTCCTGGTAGCAATTGGCGTAAAGCTTCTACTACTTCCTCAGGGAGAACATCAAACTTACTGCATGACCATTGCCAAGGTGGCTTAGTCAACTACTCTAGGGTGGCTTAGGAAAGATGGAACTGGCGTTTCCCAAAGGAAACTAGATCTGAGGAGAGATATACCATGACTAGGAAGCATGGTAAGGATATCTGGCTTACCTAGGGGTTTAAAGGCTCACGGTCATTACTCAGTGCGATAATTTCACACCAGAGACGAATGCCATGAGAGTCGGAACATAGATGAGAGGGAAACCCTATGATATTGTCTTTTGATCAATAGTAGCCGTGCCGAACTGGCAAAGATGGCTGAAATCCATCGGGGCTTTCTATTGAGCAAGAGACAACAATTCCAGCTAGGGGTAACCTACAGTCAGCCTGGCTGCTCTGATACCATGCCTTGTGACACCCCGCCTGAATTCCACTGTACACAGACGAGTGTCGAGCACACACCAACCCAGGAATCACTCTGGTGTGCGCGCTTCAACACGTACCAAGAACATAGGCACAACTGTAAAAGGATTCATAAGCCAATGTGGCTTGAATCAATACATTACCACCATAGATGGTTCTTTACAGAGATAGGGGCAGCGGAATAACAACTCTCTACGGCAGCACGAACTTGGAGCGGCTCCAATCCACAGGGATCTGACTGGGTTACTCTTCCTAGTCGCACACGCTCGACTCCTCCTAGGGAAAGCAAATCCTTAGGCAACCTGAAAATCTGGCTACGCGAATAGCCAGGGATGAAAGCCATGTGAGTACGTTTGAATGTACTCGCAAACAAGCAAACCAAGTAACATATATAACAAGCAAAGCAATCCATGGTATTCAAGCATGCACTAAGTTATTAGAGCAAGATTAATATCATGGCAATGCAACTTAAACAACGTTCATAATCATGGCATAAGCAATATTAACATGATGAATCTAGCATACTAACATGAGCAAGACTAGAGCAATAACACATGGAATGAACAATATCAACATATTAAGCATGAGCATTCTACCATGATTAAGACTAGTGCAGGAACAAACAACACATGAAACACTCATGGTCATCGCATGACCATGCAGCTTACCTCCGAGTCCTCCTGACTCGACATCCGGGTCACCTCATGACCACTCAACGCTTTGGAGTCATCGCATGACTACCCAAAAGTTCCAATCTTTCATTATCAAGTTCATTATTAGCAATTTCTTGTTGACCTCGTGTGACCTAGTACGAACTGTGTCCAATGACCGAGGACTCGGCTATTCAAATAGATTTTTGACTCTGCAGAGTTGCGCACGTTCCCCACACATGGAGTTCTTCCTTCGCTCAAAACCCCCGGAACCTGTCCCACAGGATCGTTGGAACCAGCCCCGCGAGTAGTTGATACGTCCCAAACGTATCTATAATTTCTGCTTGCTCCATGCATGTTTTGTGTGACTTTGCCATGTTTTGGTTGAACTTTATTACACTTTTAAACCAATTTGGACTAACCTACTAACTCAGTGCACCCAGTTGCCAGCTTCTGGTTTTCTGCTGTTTTTGTTTTTCAGGTTTTCCGGCTGATTAAAGTGCCCAAAAAATTCCGCAAAAATTATATTAAAAATCAGCGGGCAGGAAGCTTCCGGAATAACCAAGGGAGAGAGCCGCGACCACCACCAGGGAGCCAGAAGGGTCCCTGGCGCGGCCCCAACCCTAGGGCGCGCCAGACACCCTCCTGGCTGCCCTGGGTGGCCCCTCGACGCCCCCCTTCGCCTATATAACCCCCTCGGGGTAGAAACCCCTAAACAAGAACTCTTTTTCGCGGAAACCTCTCTGTTCCGCCGCCGCCGCCGTTTTCAGATCGGGGCTGCCTGGAGAAGCTGCCCCGGCACCCTGCCGGAAGGAGATCACCCCTCCGGGAGACCATCCATAGCCATGGACGCCTCCCGTATGTGCCGTGAGTAGTCCCCCTTGGACCATGGGTCCGTGATCATGAGCGATGTGATGTCCTCTCCCTCTTTTGTGCTTTCACTTTCGAGACCTCGTGAGCTGCCTCACATGATCGAGGCACCTATGTAATTTTCTGCTGTTGCTATGCTGAGTTTGTTGGGATCTAATGGATTACGAGACTATGTTCAGATTGTGATGAGTAATATATTTGGTTTGCCCTTTTATATTTTGTTCTTGAGTAAATTCTTGCATGTTCTCCGTTGCAGTATTTTCTTTGGCCAAGTTATTTGCTTGCAACTCCAAGAGAGAGCGTTATGCTCGATTGTGGGTTCATCCCCCTGATGTCTAGCTTGAGTGACAGAAACATGAGACTAGGGGATGTGCTATTGCCACCAAGGATAAAACAATGGTGATTGTGCCTATTGGTGCAAGAATTGTTTACTTTACGCAAAGTTCTTGTAATGCAGTTGTCTGTTGCTTTGAGTTTACACTTTGGGTGGGATTCGCAACTTAATACCAGCGAGATGTTCTGGATAGATATCTCAAGGTGGATGGTTCGTAGTAGATGCAGACGGATTTCGGTCTACTTACCTTGGCGTACTGCCCATTGCTTTTGAGCCCTTCCTTTCTTTGCAGCATAGTTAGCATTGCGGTGCCTTCATAATCCTGTCAATTGCCCAACTGAGATTTGTTTACCTCGCTAGCATTTTTATCGTCTTTTGGGAGAGAGACATCACTAGTGAAAATCACGGGACTCCGGTCCATCTTCATACCATTGTTCACACCCACTATTTACCGTTCTGTTTTTTTACTTTTACTAGTACCTTTTTTATCTCTTGCGTTTGATCCTTTGTAAACGACAAGGCCGGAGGAATTGACAACTCCTCTGAACTCGTTGGGAGCAAAGTTATTTGTTTTGTGCAGGTCCACGACAACTCCACGCATCAGAATAATTTCTGGCGCCGTTGCCACCTATCGTACTTATCGTTGAGTCCTACTGGAGACAAACCTTGGTATCTTTACTGAGTGAAATTACCGCTACGCTGCATCTCAACCTTCCACTTGGGGTAACCAACGAGGGGCGAGAAGCCATCAAGCTAATTTATGGCGCCGTTGCCGGGGACTCAAAGGAAGTACAAATACGTGAGTCCTGATAACCGCCAATTTCTGGCGCCGTTGTCGGACGCCTGTATCAAAAATAGGGGAGTTATACGCTATCTTTTACCTTTGCTTTTTAGTCTTGTTAGTTTACCTTTCAGTTTTTACTTTTGTGTCCCTAATCAAAAATACCAAAAATACCTGCTGCTACTATGGGTTCCAATGAAAACACTAAGTTGTGTGACTTCACCAGTCACAACAACAGTGACTTTATCTGCACTCCTATTGCTCCACCTGCCACTTCAGCACCTTCATATGAGATTAAACCTGCTCTGCTTAACCTTGTCATGAAAGATCAATTTTCAGGAGCAGGAGAAGATGCTGCTTTGCACCTAAACAACTTTATCGAGCTCTGCGGCATGCAGAAATACAAGGAGGTGGACGGAGACATCGTCAAGCTGAAGCTTTTCCCTTTCTCCTTGAGAGGGAGAGCCAAGGAGTGGCTACAGTCTCTACCCAAGAATAGTATTGATTCTTGGATTAAATGCAAGGATGATTTTATAGGGAAGTATTATCCCCCTGCTAAAATTATTCAATTGCGGGGTAACATTATGAATTTCAGTCAATTGGATAACGAACACGTTGCCCAGGCTTGGGAACGTATGAAGACGCTCGTCAAGAACTGCCCTACACATGGACTGACTACCTGGATGGTTATCCAGACTTTTTATGCAGGCTTGAACTTCACCTCGCGGAACCTGCTGGATTCGGCCGCGGGAGGTACCTTTATGTCAACCACAATTGGTGCTGCTACAAAACTACTAGATGAGATGATGCTAAATTATTCACAATGGCACACCGAGAGAACTCCAACTGGTAAGAAGGTAAACTCTGTCGAGGAGATTTCCTCTTTAAATGAAAAGGTTGACCTTATCATGTCTCTACTTACCAAGAAACCCTCTATTGATCCTCAAGATGTTCCTCTAAATTCTTTGGTTGCTCAGGAGCAAGTAGATGTCAATATTGTCTCTAGGAACAACTTCAACAATAATGCTTATAGGAGTAACTTTGGTAGAAACAATCCTAGGCCTTTCCCATCCAACAACTATGGGAACAACACTTATCCTACCACTAGAAACTCCACTTCAGAACTAGAGACTATGCTCAAAGACTTTATCACTACCCAGAAGGCCTTCAACAAGAGTGTGGAAGAAAAATTAGATAAACTAGATATCCTCTCTTCGAAGGTAGACAATATAGCCCACGACGTAGAGATACTGAAGATTAGAACCTCTCCCCCTGAGGAGAGGCAGGTCACTCCTATGAATGCCATCCAGGTCCAAATTAATGAAAACATTAGGATGCTGGGAAAACTTAAAGAGAGATGGGCTAGAGAGAAGGAGGAAGAAGATAGAATTAAGAGCCTTCCTACCTACCACACAGTAGCCACTATCCAAGTAGTTGAGGAGATCCAAACTGTTAGCACCCATCACACCCCTAGTCCCACTGGACCTATCAACGGTAATGCTACACCCTCAACCATAGAAGAGGAAACCTCTATGAACATAGAGGCTTTCAAACAAGTGAGCTTAAATGATATCACTACTTCCCTTATAGATAGTAGTGAACTAGACTTTGATAACTTCACCTTACCAGAAGTTATTGGTTTCCTACACAAAATCTCTAGAGACCCCCACACTAGCACACTAAATCTTGCCTTCACGGAGCATATCACCAATGCTCTAATTAAAGTTAGGGAGGAGAAGCTTAGACTAGAAGCCTCCATACCTAGGAAGCTAGAAGATGGTTGGGATCCTATGATTAAAATTAAATTGAATAACTTCTCTTGTTTTGCTCTTTGTGATTTTGGAGCAAGTACCTCTGTTATGCCCAAAAGAATGTATGATATGCTTGATTTGAAACCTTTTGATCCCTGTTCTTTTGGTGTTCGTCTTGTTGATTCTTCCGTAAAAAAGCCTTTGGGGAGGATCGACGATGTTCTTATCATTGTCAATGAAAATTATGTTCCCGTTGATTTCACTATTATGGACATTGAGTGTGAGCCCTCTTGTCCAATTATTTTGGGACGTCCTTTTCTTCGCACAGTTGGTGCTATCATTGACATGAAAGAGGGAACTATCAAGTTCCAATTCCCTCTCAAGAAAGGGATGGAACATTTCCCTAGGAAAAAGATTAAGTTACCTTTTGAGTCCGTCACACGGGCTAGTTATTCTCTGGAAAAACTTGATCTTCTGCTTTAAGCCTAGCTAATGGCTCTAAAGAAGCGCTTTCGGGAGGCAGCCCGCAACGAATTTAGGTTTTTGTTTTTGCTTTTGTTCTGTTCTTAGTGGTCTTGATGATTGTTACTACTGTAGCAACATCATTGTATCTTTCTTTTTCAAGCTGTGTGCCAAGTTTAGCCTCAGAGTGCTTGAAAGTTCAAAAGTTGGAGCTTGCTGTCCAGAAACAGATTATGTCTTCTTGACGGGAAAATTCGCGATAAATCACCAGATCATCTTTTTGATCTGAATTTTTTTGACAGCATGCTCATACAATTGGCTTGCTAGCCTCTGTTCAAAGTTTTTTGATTTGATTTGCAGAAGTACCTCGAAAAAATTCCCCTTTCTCTGCTGTTATGTTTTTCTCAGCTTCTGCCCCAGTTTTTCTTTTCGCAGTTTTGCAATCCTTAAGCTTGCTTTTTCTTTGCAAACTTTTTTGGGAAGGCAAGAGAAACAGTAGCTCTTCCTTGAAATCTTTATTTGCAGTAGAGGAAAATTATTTTATTAGGGTACTAACCTCTCTAATCAGCCTACAATGAGTTATGTATGAAGGGAGTTTTCAAGTGCGCGATGGAAGGTGATGAAAGAAGATCTAGGAGTGTCAAGCGCTCAAGCTTGGGGATGCCCAAGTGCACCCCCAATAAATATTCAAGGAGACTCAAGCGTTCAAGCTTGGGGATGCCCCCGAGGCATCCCCTTCTTCATCAACAATCATCGGTCTGTCTTTCGTTGCACTATATTTTTATCACTTCATGCGTTATGTGCTTTGCTTGGAGCGTCTCGCTCTTTACTTTTCTAGGTTGGTTTTGCTTTCTTTGCTGTAGTAACAAGTTAGACCCCAACTTACTCTTTTATGTGGGAGAGAAACACGCTCCACTTGAACTAGAACTCCTCATAGGATTTGCATGCTTATTTCTTTTAGCTGTGAGTTGTTCTTTTTCTTTTCTTAGCTGCTGGTCTGTTTAGCTGTAGTGCTTTAGTTTTTCTAGAGCTTTTATTTTCAGGTTGAACTTTCTATAGGTTGCATGTTTTATCTTGTTAGAGAGTTTGCCTGTTGCACTGAGTTCTGTGTCTTGACTAGAAAGTAGGTAGTTAAAGTTGCTGTTCTTTTTGAAGTAGTAACTTGCAATAGTTTTGAGGTACTGACTAGAGTAATGTTTGAACTTTTGGTGTCAAGAGCTCTTGCCTATTAGTGATAGATGTCGTATTTTGGGCAATCCGTGTGTTTTTCGAAAACCAAAAACCCCTGTTGAGAACTCTAGCTACTAGATGGATCACTAACCTCTGGAGGGTTCGAATATTAGAGTACACTCACGTACCATGAGTCGAGGATGCGCAAGGATAACCAAACCCCCATACACTCCTCCTCAGGGTACCTGTCTCTTTGTGAACCTCCTATTAGATTGAGAGTTACCGATAATAAGTGCATGAGTCCTTCGGACTAATGTGAGTATTCGAAAGTTGACACTTCCACTTACCCATACTTTTTCTAGCCTCTTCGGTACCGTGCATTGCCCTTTCTCACCTCGAGAGTTGGCGCATACTTCGCCGGTGCATCCAAACCCTTGGCATGATACGCTCTGTCATCATAAGCCTCATTATATCTTTCCTCAAAACAGCCACCATACCTACCTACAAGGCATTTCCATAGCCTTTCCGAGATACATTGCCATGCAACATCCACCCTCTCATGACTTGATCCTCATGTCATACATGCTAATTGCTTGATCGATGAGCCGCATGCTAGTTGGGCCTTGCCCTAATCATTGCTACATGACGCGCTAGTATCATTGCATATCCTGCTATCCTGGCAGAGGCATACATTTGCATCATGATTAGTTACATTTTCTTTTTGTGAGTACCTTTGTAAAGTGTGAAAGATCTCCTATATTCTTGTAAAATATAGAGTATTGCCCCTAAAGTGAGGAAAAGATCCCAAAGAGGACAAAATCAAAAGATCCCAGAGAGGACAAATGAGAGTTAAATAGAAAGAGCCATTGAGGCCACCAAAAAAAAGAGAAAAAGAGAAAAAGAAAAATAAAAAGAGAGAAGGGGGCATACTACTATTCCTTTTGAGAGATCCACACTAGTACTTCATCTTCTATCCCTTGTACTCCATAGAGATTATCATCATGCATATAGCTATGTGGGGAACTTTTACACTATAGAACTTGGCTTGTATATTCCAATGATGAGCCTCCTCAAACGAGCTCTAGGTCTTCTTGAGCAAGCAAGTTAGATGCACCCCCACTAGTTCCATCGGAGAGCTTTTAGCTCACATGTGCATCCGTTGTATGGCAATCCCTACTCCTCAAATCATATCTATCATATGGCCTTCTCTCGCCTATGATTGTCCTCATTGATGTGAGGCTTTCACACACCTTTTTGTCTTCCTCCTCCACCCTTTTTCTGTTTCGCCTTTTAGGTGTCAACTTTCTTCCTCACGCTCATCCATTGCGTGAGTGCTCAAAATATCGAAAGGGAGTGGATCAGTTTGACATGTACCTGGCTAGTGGTCTGGGGATGAGTCCAGATAAGAATCCAAAGGAGACTAAGTGTGAAACTTTAGTAGATAGTTGTTCTCAACGACCTTTTTTCTCTTTCTTCCCAGTCCCTTGCTTGCACGCAAACACCATCTGCAGACATTCGAGTCACGGACAGCAAGAGCTCTTGCACCTTTTGTTCTTTTGTTTCTTGTGTTAATGCCAATATAGACTCTTGCCTGTTAAGACTTGAATTGAATTGCATGCTTTGATTGCTTTACTTAACAGTCCTTATTTGGTTGTGTGGCATGTCACCACAGAAATTATGCTTGTTATCATTTACCTACTCGAGGACGAGTAGGAATTAAGATTGGGGATGTTGATACGTCCCAAACGTATTTATAATTTCTGCTTGCTCCATGCATGTTTTGTGTGACTTTGCCATGTTTGGGTTGAACTTTATTACACTTTTAAACCAATTTGGACTAACCTACTAACTCAGTGCATCCAGTTGCCAGCTTCTGGTTTTCTGCTGTTTTTGTTTTTCAGGTTTTCCGGCTGATTAAAGTGCCCAAAAAATTCCGCAAAAATTATATTAAAAATCAGCGGGCAGGAAGCTTCCGGAATAACCAAGGGAGAGAGCCGCGACCACCACCAGGGAGCCAGAAGGGTCCCTGGCGCGGCCCCAACCCTAGGGCGCGCCAGGCACTCTCCTGGCTGCCCTGGGTGGCCCCTCGACGCCCCCCTTCGCCTATATAACCCCCTCGGGGTAGAAACCCCTAAACAAGAACTCTTTTTCGCGGAAACCTCTCTGTTCCGCCGCCGCCGCCGTTTTCAGATCGGGGCTGCCTGGAGAAGCTGCCCCGGCACCCTGCCGGAAGGAGATCACCCCTCCGGGAGACCATCCATAGCCATGGACGCCTCCCGTATGTGCCGTGAGTAGTCCCCCTTGGACCATGGGTCCGTGATCAATAGCTATTTGATGTCCTCTCCCTCTTTTGTGCTTTCACTTTCGAGACCTCGTGAGCTGCCTCACATGATCGAGGCACCTATGTAATTTTCTGTTGTTGCTATGCTGAGTTTGTTGGGATCTGATGGATTACGAGACTATGTTCAGATTGTGATGAGTAGTATATTTGGTTTGCCCTTTTATATTTTGTTCTTGATTAAATTCTTGCATGTTCTCCGTTACAGTATTTGCTTTGGCCAAGTTATTTGCTTGCAACTCCAAGAGAGAGCGTTATGCTCGATTGTGGGTTCAGCCCCCTGATGTCTAGCTTGAGTGACAGAAACATGAGACTAGGGGATGTGCTGTTGCCACCAGGGATAAAACAACAGTGATTGTGCCTATTGGTGCAAGAATTGTTTACTTCACGCAAAGTTCTTGTAATGCAGTTGTCTGTTGCTTTGAGTTTACACTTTGGGTGGGATTCGCAACTTAATACCAGCGAGATGTTCTGGATAGATATCTCAAGGTGGATGATTCGTAGTAGATGCAGATGGATTTCGGTCTACTTACCTTGGCGTACTGCCCATTTCTTTTGAGCCCTTCCTTTCTTTGCAGCATAGTTAGCATTGCGGTGCCTTCATAATCCTGTCAATTGCCCAACTGTGATTTGTTTACCTCGCTAGCATTTTTATCGTCTTTTGGGAGCGAGACATCACTAGTGAAAATCACGGGACTCCGGTCCATCTTCATACCATTGTTCACACCCACTATTTACCTTTCTGTTTTTTTACTTTTACTAGTACCTTTTTTATCTCTTGCGTTTGATCCTTTGTAAACGACAAGGCCGGAGGAATTGACAACTCCTCTGAACTCGTTGGGAGCAAAGTTATTTGTTTTGTGCAGGTCCACGACAACTCCACGCATCAGAATAATTTCTGGCGCCGTTGCCACCTATCGTACTTATCGTTGAGTCCTACTGGAGACAAACCTTGGTATCTTTACTGAGGGAAATTACCGCTACGCTGCATCTCAACCTTCCACGTGAAGTAACCAACGCGGGGCGAGAAGCCATCAGTAGTGAGCTAGACATGGTAAAGTAATCCATGGTATTCAGGCATGCACTAAGTTATTAGAGCAAGATTAATATCATGGCAATGCAACTTAAACAACGTTCATAATCATGGCATAAGCAATATTAACATGATGAATCTAGCATACTAACATGAGCAAGACTAGAGCAATAACACATGGAATGAACAATATCAACATATTAAGCATGAGCATTCTACCATGATTAAGACTAGTGCAGGAACAAACAACACATGAAACACTCATGGTCATTGCATGACCATGCAGCTTACCTCCGAGTCCTCCTGACTCGACATCCGGGTCACCTCATGACCACTCACCGCTTTGGAGTCATCGCATGACTACCCAAAAGGTCCAATCTTTCATTATCAAGTTCATTATTAGCAATTTCTTGTTGACCTCGTGTGACCTAGTACGAACGGTGTCCCATGACCGAGGACTCGGCTATTCGAATAGATTTTTGACTCTGCAGAGTTGCGCACGTTCCCCACACATGGAGTTCTTCCTTCGCTCAAAACCCCCGGAACGTGTCCCACAGGATCCTTGGAACCAGCCCCGCGAGTAGTGAGCTAGACATCTCCAACGAGACCGATATACCGCGTGTCTCCCTTACCGCATCACCGACATGCTTCGCAAGTCATGTCCTGGGTAGCCCGGTGTCATCCCGACACTGACCATCGCATGGCTCCAACCATTGGGGACGGGATCCCAAAACATACTAGCTGTCAAGACTACCGCCGTTACCTGATCAGGGTAACTGCCGCGCGTAGCCTTCCCACTTCTGTGAATACGCATAAGAGACGCCCACCGGCATACCGCATCAAGGCCTGCCCGCACAGGTAAATGTGGCTGCACTAGTGAAACTCGATTCGGTGGCACTTGGTCAACGTTCAGATTTGGTTCAAGAGCATATCAACATTTTTTTCTTATAACATCCGATCCACTTCATAGCAACAATAATATGAACATGAAATACCGCTACCAAGTAAGTGCAGCACATAACAAGATATGATACGAACATGGCAAGGCATAAGTACAACACTTTAGCATGAATGTGGTCAACACGAACGAGGTATTGGTATGAACATGATATGAATAACATGAGCAACAATAATGATCAGCTACGATGAAAGCAACTGTAAAGCATAACGGTAACAACATATCTTCACATCATAGCATATGCAAGTCATTAGTGAATCAAGATTCAAATGGCAAGTTCATATCTTCACAAGTATTAACAACGATTGGTGACCATCTGAACCCTTGCACGAAACCAACAAATAAACCAGCGGCCACCAGAACGGTCTATACAACTCAGCTCTGGGACGTTGCCGGAGTAACTCAACTGCTGCTCAAGACGGCCGAAAAGCAGCTCAGAGCATGAGGCAGGGTCGATAAAAAGAATGCGGTGGTCCCCCAAGACGGCTGAATATTAGCTCAGCTCAGGGCATGGGGTCATCACTGCGAAAAGAACTCAACACCTGCCCGAGACGGCCGAGAGGTCAGCTCAGAACTCGGCGGTTGTTGAACAGATAAATATACAGCAGGCATGCCACCCCAGACGGCTGACACAAGAATCAGCTTAGAACCGGGCGTGGTGCCAGTATCGAAGACAAGGCAAGCAAAGGTTCGTCACAGTCACTCACCGCACAATGAAAGCAAACAGATGCATCACAATCATATGCGTTAGTTAAGCATACGAGAACAACACGGCACAATGCTTGAAACATATATTAGATGGCTTGCTTGCCTGGGGGGGGTCGAAGAATCCACCAGACGGACGCACGATCGCCTTCCGAAAAGATCCGACGGGACCGGCGGTACTCTAGCGAAGCCTAATGACAACCGAGGGCAAAACAGTCAATTTCACAATGTTACAACATCATGAAATTTGCACCAACGCGACGGGCTCGGAAAACTAAGAACCTGGGCTTTTGAATCACCTTGATCGGAGTTACGGTCGCGGAGATATGGCCGTTCGTTTGATAGAAGAAAAAAACGACGCTATCGGGCGAACGTCCACTTCTTAACGGTTCGGCCCGGAGAGAGAAAGTGCCTTCTGCAGAAATACGCTTTCAGAGCAGAGTAAGTGCATTCCATCCTGCAGAAGATCGAAATACGCTTTAGTTTAACGTAAGTGCATTCCAGGCTGAAGGAAACCAAGAATACGCTTCCCGAATGGGAAGACGCATCCCACCGAATACGCGGGCGCGCGGGCCCGAACTGGCTGACTGGCGGGGCCCACCCGCCAGGCCATCTCTCTCCTCCGTGCTCTGCTTCCTCTGCTCTTCTGTAGGCCGCGGCAAGGGCAGGGAAGGCCGGGCCGGACAGGACGCGGCGGCCAGCCGGCGCGACACTCGCCGCCGGAGACGAGGGGCGGCGGAGGGTGTCGAAGGGCGGCAGGGCTTGACGTCGAGGGGGGGCCGTGGCCATGGGCCGAACGCGGGCGGCCGGGGCCGTCGTCTCCACTGGTCCTGGGCGCGAGGGCCGTGGCGGCTCCAGGCTAGGCCGCCGGCAGGCTCTGCCTCGGCTGGGAGCAGGCGCTGCTCCGAGGAGGCCCGGGGCCGCGGGCTACAAGCGAGGGAGGGGATAGAAGCGGCGGACACACAGGCGAGGTACGGCGGCCGGGGGCAGCATGGTCGGCCATGGCGAGGCAAGGGCCGTGGCAACAGAGGACTCGAGGGGGAGGGGAGGCTGGGGTGCTGCGCTTGCTGCTGGGAGGCCACGGGTGCCTCCTTTAGCCAGGGGAGGGAGGGCACGCGCGAGCTCTCGACGTGTCCAGAGCGTGGACATGCGGTGGCCATGCCGGGGTGAGCACGGGTGGCACTGGCATCCACGGACTACCAAACGAGGCTAGAGAGCACGTGGTGACCAGGACCAACGTGGGAAGCATGCTGGACATGACCAAACGCGAGGAAGAGGACAAGGGCGAGCAGAGCTCAGTACAAACAGTTCACAGCACATGCCAAATACTTGGTCACCAAGGCACCGACGTGTCCAAGGCATGCATTTGACCAGTGGCTATGTCCACTGTGTTGTGTGACATCTCGGGAGGCTACAACACCTCCATTGTCTGCCCTGGGTGGCACACAGCAGTTGAAAATGCCATGACCTAGCTTTCCACAGCAAGGTGTTTGTACTGGTCTGGGGGAAACACACCTGAGGGAATGACTACAAACTGGTGTAACAGTTATCTAACACTATGATGATCATCTCCACCAAGTTTGGGCACAAATGGGCCACTGTACATAGCACCTCCTTTACAAATGCAACCACTGGACAGAAGGTGTTTGTGCTTTGGTGTGGCCAGCACACTGGTCCCCTTGGCATGAAACTTGGCACAGCTTAATAATACACTAGTGTTAGTCTGTACACAAAATTTCAGCTCATTTGGACAAGGCTAGCTTGCACTTGCTTCACAAAGTCACCTGCTGGACAGAAACTTTGGGAATTTATTGTGCTCTGCTGGCTGGGTCATTGTGACGCCCCCAAAATCAATCCGTGTACAGTAATCATACACGCAGGGTACACGGCTGAGATTAGGGTGCCACGGTGAGAATATCATAGCACAACACTAAACACAAAAGGATAAACCAATATGTTACAATAAAGGGGGGTCACGCGGACCCGAATACATAAGTTATACAAGCCATAATATCTGAGTACAGACATAGTTAGTCAAGTTTTTCCTTAAGAAGGCTAGCACAAATAACATCAGAGATACAGATCGAAAAGGCAAGGCCTCCTGCCTGGGAGCCTCCGAAACTACTCCTGGTCCTGGTCAGCGGGGGTCTCGACGTAGTAGTATCCGCCTCCGGGGTACTCCGGCTCCTAGGCTCCAACGTCGACTGCAGCGGCCGATCAGGAAAAACAGTAAAGGAAATAAAGCAGGTGAGTATCTAGTATACCCGCGAGTCTTACGTCCGCTACTAAGCATTATGCATTTGTATCAACAGAAAGGGGAGGCTGTATAAAGTGGACTGCAAGATAGAAATCAGAATAAGGGTAAGAAGCTAGGCCTATCGAAGACTAGCATCTTCTGACGATGTCTTGCAGCATGAGAAGAGAATCAGCAAACAGTTCATATAAAGCAATAAAGTAACAATGAAGCAGAAGTTGCTGCAACATTGTATAATATAAGTTGTAATGATTGATAATAATAATGCCTCCGAGTTCCCCTCCTCGACTCCCTGCGAGGAAGAAGACCCGGAACCATACAGTTTAATAGTAATAGTTTCTAGTGGTAAGATCCAGCTTCAGCATAAAGCGTCCTGTTACCGTGGACACGGCTATTCGAATAGATTAAACTCCCTGCAGGGGTGCACTACTGTTCAGCCTGCACGCTCGGATCTCCAGGGTGGCGTGAACCTTGTTAGGGAACGCTCCACCGAGGCTATCTGACACGACGCAGCCCATCCTAGGCTCAACAAAGAGGCCATCCTCCGGACTATATCCTATGCGCCAAGGGGTCTAGGTCCCTCACCCTTGCACGCTCCTGCACGGTGCGAGTCTGGTCGGTGAAGCAAAAGCAAATCCAAACACACCTGCTGCAGCAAAAGACAAGACCACTTCCCGGCGATCAGGCCGCAGTACTGCTGACGTCTGAAGAGCTTTCGGACGAACTACGACGCGGAGGGCCCACACCGTAATCCCACGTGTAGGTAGTGCGTACAGACCAACGGGCCTCTCAAGTCATCCGCCGAACCATTTAGCATTTTAATTAACCTGCGTGACAACCGTTATCGTTGCCCCGACTTAACCGACCCAAGGTCAACGACAGCAGTCAGGACCACCAGTACATCGGTGCCTGCCCTGTCGTCCCACCAAGTCACTGCGGTTACCAACAAGGTGAACCGTCTCCTTACCTTGTCTCGCGTGTGCTCTTGGTAGAGCTCGACTTTCGTGGTTTGGTAACTCTCGCGAGATACGAGCAGGGGCCAAGCACGCCAGTAACGTCGGTCGTACCCTCCCTGTCGTTCCCGATGATATACCGCTCGCGGGCACCGTTGGGTCGCCCGACTTTTTTACCTTTAAGGACAACCGCTGTTCAGGACCCTATGGCGGCAAGACAAAGTCAGCCTCGAGTGGAGTACAAGGGTTACTCCTTGATAGCTCACACTTGAGGTGACTAGGCATAACCCAGATAGGGGCCTTTGGCGGTGTCTACTTTGTATCGTACCTGTGCAGTTGTATATATTGTATCCGTGTTCACTCTCCTGAGTGATCACGTCCCGCTATCTAGTCCTAGCTAACAATGCGCAGGGTTCACTGCTGAATATATGCATAATTATAATAGGCAGCATAGGATAAGAAAGGTACATCAAGGGGCGAAAAAATCAGGCTATGCAATTGAATAGGATTGTAATCGTAGCAGGAGCAGTAACAATGCCTAGTGCAAGAAAGTACGGAAAAGGTAGGCGATATCTGGGGAAGAGAATGGCTCTGCTTGCCTGGAAGCTCGACGGTAGGGGTAGGGTCATCGACGAAGTAGTCGTACCCGGCAGCAGTGTAGTCGGCGGTAGCAGAGGGGTCTACCGGAGAATAAAGGGGGGGAGAAACAGTAAATACAAAGCAAGCAATGCAAACATATTAATGAAATGACAATTGTAAAGTTAACGGTGTTCTAACGCAGTGCAAAGTACGTTGTTCGGAGCGGGAATTCATCCGGGGATGAACTGCCAGCTCCGGGTGATTACCGGACAGGGTGTCCGGAGGGGGAGGGTTCATGCCGGAGGTGTCGTGGACATCCGACAAAGATAAGGGGGTGTATCCGTGTTAGTTGAACTATTCCGAACAACTTTCGTGTTCGGAATAAATTCATCCGGGTACTTTTATCGGTACCGGGAATTATCGACAGACAGCCCAGAGGGGGGGAATGTCGATGACCGGTGTGTTAGGGGGGTGGGGTAGACATACGGATAGCGTATCCATATTCGTTATATTTTTCTGATCAATTTTGATGTATAAAGTTTTTCGATCTGATATACGGATTAAAATATATTGATTTTATAAGTTTAATCAATTTTAAAACATTAAAAATCCTTTTTAATAATTTCTTTTATTATTACAGTAACATTATCCAGAACAGTGTTGACTGGCCAAACCTGACCTGTGGGACCCACTGGTCAGCCTCACATGATAATTAAACATTTTAATTATACCTAATTAGAGTGGGGTCCCACATGTCATACTAACAGAAATAAATTAAATCATTTTTATTTAATTAAAACAGTGGGGTGGCCCACATGTCAGTGACTTATTATCTAACAGTTATTTTAACAAAGAGTTTTAAGTGACTGGGCCCACTAGTAAGTCTAACAGCTAATAGTTTTTATTATTTCCTAACAGTGGCTTAATTAAACAGGGATTCTCACTGACAGGGGATTAGCCAGCGCTGGACCCACCTGTCAGCGAGCCCAGCACAGGCCAGAGCTTGCCGGCGGCGAGCCGTGCCACGGCCGGTGACCTAGAGCTCACTACAGGGGGTCAATTCGCGCGCCGTTGGCGGGAATGGAACGGGGTGGGCCTCACGCGTCTGCTGCGGCACGAGTTGGTCGCCGGGAAGGGCTAGAACGGCGGCAGGGTTTGCCGAGGCGGCGGCCGATTCAAGCTCAGTGGAGAACAGGGCTACGGTGCTCGAATTCGCGCGCGAGTAAGGGGGAAATGACCGCGGGCTTACAGCGGAGCGCGCAGTGGAGGTCGTGAGCTCGAGGATGCGAAGACGGTCGCAGAATCGACGGGGAGACGACGGCGGCCGGCGGGGAAAGCGAGCTCGATTCGCGGCCTCCGGCGTGCCCCACCCGAATTGAAGCCCGGGGAAGAGGTAGACGACGATGAAGGGCGGCTTGGACACGTCCGTTGGGATGAGGAGGTGCAGTGGCCGCGCAAGCTCACGGGCGGGCGTCCATGGCGGTTCTGGTTTGGCGCGAGGAGGAAGAAAATGGGGAGCGCGAGGGGGAATAGCTGAGGCGGCTAGGGTTCCCAGGGTTCGGGGGCGGGTCAGCCTTATCCCCTCGCCGGCAAGCCGGGATGGGCGACACGGCGGCCATGGCAGCCGTGGGATGGCTGCCACGCCATGGCCGGCCTCCGTGTAGCCAGAGGAAGGGGAAAATAGAGATGGGCCGGGGTTGGGCTGGTTGTTAGCTGGGCCGGGGAGAAACAGGGGGTAGGGGTGGGCCTCTTTGCCTTTTATCCCTTTCTGTATTTTCTTTTCAGCTTTTGTTCTTTTCTATTTATATTAGTTGCTTTAGCCTTTTTGTAAAATATGTAGTAGGTTCTAAAATTAGTGTAACACCATATATTACTGCCACAAAAAGATTGGGCAATAATAAAAGTCATTTAATATTTGATTTAAATATTAAATGATTTAAATAGGGTTTTTGGCCACTATTTTGATTTGTTTAGAATTTTTAGTAGCCCAATAAATACCAATGATTACATGGGCATGGTCCAACGAATATTTGGGATTTTATAAAAGTTGTTCCAAGATTTTTGGAAAAGATTTATTGTCACCATATTTTTAATATTCAACAAAAGGCATTTAGGGTTTGCTTGAATTCCAATTCAAATGGCTTGTACTTGTTTTGATTCCAGATGATCAAGGTCCATGATCACCATGCATTCAAGAACATCAAAGTGGAATTTGAAATTCGAACTGTTCCAAGTTGATCAACAAAAGTTTTGAACAGTACAGATGAACAGTAACAGTGATTACTGTTCACTGACAGTGAGGGTGTTACAGTCATTGTGGCTCAAATTTGGTACAGCACCATGGGATAGGCAAGGGAAAAGGCACAAAAAGTTTGGGAGGCAATGGGAAACCAAAAATAACACTTCCTTTGTAAAGTGCTATTCTGCCCGGAATTTGCAACTTGAAGCTATGCTCCATTTTTGAACTATGGAACCCCATGTTTTTACACCCATGGTCATGGGTAGGATACGAGAAGCTCCACAAATCAATCTGAGCACCAATTGGACAACCAAAAGGGTAGCTCCTTTGCAAATGGGCTAAAAGGGGATTATTGGCTTTACAAAAGAAACCACAATTTCCTTTATTCAAATATAGCCAATATCTCAGGGAGAGGTCAAAGGGATTACCAAGATCATCTCCACAAGCTTACACAACCTTTGGAGGGGTCTAGGTATTTTCCGGGATTTTAACTCCGTTAACCGAGGGCCGATGGAACTAAGCTGATATGCAAAACATCGCACTGAACGTGGCAACATTCTCGCATATCCCCGGGGAAAATGGCAGGGAAGAGGGTCATGACTTGCAACAAGGGCAGGGAAAAATGTTGCAAGGTCGCGTATTGTCTGAATTTTTCCGGTCATCAACTGGTATCCAGGGGAAAAATTTCCGGGAAGGAAAGGTCGGAAGGAATAACAGCACAAAAATCGATAACCCGATTTTTGGGGTGTTACACTTGGGAAGCGTTTTCATTATCCAATTGCTTAAAATTCATAATGTTACTTCTTAATTGGATAATTTTAGTAGGTGGGTAGTACTTCCCAATAAAAGCATCTTTGCACTTATCCCAAGAATCTATGCTATTCCAAGGCAAAGATTGAAACCAAATTTTACCTCCTTACCTTAAAGAGAAATAAAAATCTTGAGCTTAACAACATCACATTTACTTCTTCAAACTTTTGCATATCACATAACTCAACAAAGTTATTCAAGTGTAAAGCAGCACCATCTCCAGCACCAGAGAATTGATCTCTCATAACAAGGTTTAGCAAAGCAGGTTTAATTTCATAAGAGGTAGCTGAAGTGGCAGCTGTGGCAATAGGAGTGCAGATAAAGTCTTTGTTGTTGTGACTAGTGAAGTCACACAACTTGGTGTTTTTAGTGGAACCCATAGTAGCAGCAAGTGTGGCAGATTTTTTTTGTAATTTTTCAAATAAGACACAAAGATAAAAACTGAAAGGTAAACTAACAAGACTAAAAAGAAAAGGTAAAAGGTAGTGGGAAACTCCCCTATCTTAGCACTCGGAGTCCCCGGCAACGGCGCAAGAAATTTTCTTGATGGCTTCTCGCCCCTCGTTGGTTACCCCAAGTCGAAGGTGAGATGTAGTGCAGCGGCAAATTTCCCTCGGTGAAGATACCAAGGTTTCTCTCCTATAGGACTCCGGAGATGATAAGTAGGTGTCAGTGGCGCAACTGGCGTGGACCTGCACACAACACAAATAACTTTGCTTCACAACGAGTACAGAGAGGTTGTCAATCTCTCCGGCCTTGTTGTTCACAAAGGATCAAACACAAGGGATAATGATAATGGTGATAGCATCTCGAAAGTAAAAGAAGGAAATTAAATGAGTGTGTAAACAATAATGAGAATATGAACCGGGGTCCCGTGATGTTCACTTGTGATGTCTCTCTCCCAAAAGACAATAAAACTGCTATGCGAGGTAAACAAATTACAGCTGGGCAATTGACAGGATTAAAAATGCACCGCAATGCTAAATATGCTACAAAGAAAGGACGAGTCTCAAAAGCATGGGCGGTACGCCAAAATAAGTAAACCGAAATCCAAATGCATCTACTACTAATCATCCACCTTGAGATATCTATCCAGAACATCTCGTTGGTATTAAGTTGCGAGCCCCACCCGAAGTGTAAACCCAAAGCAACAGACAACTGCATTAAAAAGCACTTTGCGTAAAGTAAACAATCCTTGCAACCTCGATTACAAGCACCATTGTTTTCCCCCTTGTGGCAATAGCACATCCCCTAGACTCATGTTTCTGTCACTCAAGCGTGTCATCGGGGGGCATCAACCCTCAATCGAAAATAACGTTCCCTCTTGGAGTCACTACCTACTACTTGGCCAAAGCAATAAACAGCAACGGAGAACATGCAAGAATTACTTAGGAACAAAAATATAAAAGATAAGAACTAAATATATTACTCAATCACAATCTGAACATAATCTCATAATCCATCCGATCCCAGCAAACTCAGCATAGCAACAGCAGAAAATTACATATGTGTCTTTATCATGTAGGGAAGCTCACGAGGACTAAACCATGAAGAACAAAGAGGGGAGGAGAATAGATACTGATCACGGACCCATGGTCCAAGGAAGAATGCTCACGGCACATCCAGAAAGCGTCCATGGTGGAGGGGAATGTGACGCCCCCAAAATCAAGTCGTGTGGAAGTGCAATATGTCGACCAGAGAGAGGGGTGAATGGGAGATTTTAAAATATCTTGAGGAATTTCTAGTTCCTCAGGACTGAGGCAATACGCAATTGAGGAAGTTGAAACCTGACGAAGAACACACGAAGTACAAAAGCATAGACGTGAATGTAAAAACAACCTATTGCACAGCTAAGGTAAGATTGAGGCACTAACTGAGGAAACAGTGCAGAGTGAACTCAGAAAGTAAAGCATCAGGATAAGTTATCAGTCCATAAACAGAATAACTGAGGTTGAAGAAATAGCACCGGGACACTGAAGACGAAGACTTGATGAACCAGTTCGAGTTGCTGTGACAACTCTACGTCTGGTTGGAGAGGTTGAGATTGAACTCAGAAGACATAGTCTTCACCTTATTCTCCTTGAACTAGAGTCCTCAGACTTCGTCCAATAACTCAGGTGGGTCTTCAAGGTAGACTCCCGAAACTTTCACAGACTCAGTCACTCCGGGAAGTCACAGTTGCATCTTGACTTCCTCAGACTGAAGACTTCTACACCGGCTGGAAGATCACAGTCTTCAAGAGTAAAAAGCTTCGGATCACTCGAACCGACATCCTCAGAAATTCTCAACTACTCAGGCTGGTGGTTTTCCTCACTTAGGTTCTTCAATGTCCTCAGAGGTGGGTTGCTCTCAAATGACAAGTGTCAGTTTTTCTCTCGAAGCAGCCAACCCACTAATGGGGCTGGGGGTGGCTATTTATAGCCGCAGAGCAACCTGAGGTGAATGGACATAAATGCCCATGCACGCAATTACTCTCGTGCCCTCGGATATGACCGTTGCTAGACATGTTCTAGCCTCTCACCACGCAACACGTGGCACGGTCAAACTATTCTCTCTCTTCACTTTCTTCAGAAAGATCGCACTGGCGATCTTCCGACTCCTCAACCGAAGTTAGTTACCTCAGTGTCCTGAAGAACAACGTCTCAGACACCCGAGGACTGAACTTCTACTGCAGGAGATTTCCTTAGGGTTTTTCTTCAGGATTTCTAATTGAGCACTTCCTCAGAAATACAGAACTCATTTTTCTCAACCCCTCCAACAGTGCGGTGTTTTCCTATGACTCAAGAAGTATAAAAAGTCTTACCGAAGACTACGCTTCAACTTCGTCTTCAGCGCGAACGTCCTCAGGATCGTCCTCAGCTTCAACTTCAACCGAACGCTTCAGGATCCTGATTCCTCAGGATTTCGCGCAACTTCATTCTTCAGAAAACACACCGATTTCTTCAATGTTCCTCAACATTTTGGGGGGGTCGACAACGGTGGTTAACCTCATCCTCAGGGACTGGTTTCCTGTGTATACTCACAAACACATCAGTCCATCAACCATTTTGTCATCAAATACTCCAAAACCTCAAATGGGGCACTAGATGCACTTACAATCTCCCCCTTTTTGGTGATTTGATGACAATCAGGTTAAAGCTTCAACGGGATAAAATAAGTATTTTTGAGGAAAGACATGAAGAAAACAATTCATTGTTTCCGGATATAGAGATGCCCCCCCTGAGGATATGCATGTTTTGAAGACTTGATATAATTTTTGAAAAACATGAGGAGCTCTCCCTATATCCTGGTTTGTTTGAAACAGTGCATTATATAAAGTAATTTGAGGAATAGCACTGAGTAATGTGGTTGCTGAGGAATAACATGAGTAATAGATAAACTTGAAGAATAGCATGAGGTAACTTAAGAGTATCAGAAATCACACAAAGTATCAGTGTACAACTCATTACAAAAATGATCAGAAGAACGAGAGTTGTAACTGAGGAACCCATAATGACCAGCTTGAAGACAACTAAATTTCTCCCCCTTTTTCATTAAATGAATAAAAAGGATAGAGTACTGCTAACGTCCCAAAGAAGTGCCTCAGGGTTGATCATCCGGACGGAGGCACGCCGTGGCAGTGTGAGGACAAGCCGCAGTGTCTTCAACTTCTTCAGGAAAAAATTCTTGCGCTGAAGAAAAGGAGTCCATCGCCAGAGGTGGTGTCTTGCTTTTGGTGAACTGACGTGGAGGCCGAATCTCAGGAAGTGACGGTTGTCTGAGGTTGAGCCTGGCAAGGTCTTCAAGAGTGATCACTTCAGACATCAGGGCATCGAGTCTCTGATACATATGATGAGCATACTGATGAACCTTCTTCTGAGTGGTATGCATTTGCGCCATATAGCTGAGGATGTCACCAATCTGACGCTTTTTCCAGTCATGATTCCTGTCCACTTTCTGATGGAGACTGATGAGGAGCTCGCGATCAGTCATCAGGCGAGCTTGATTGGTTTCCTCAGTCGAGGCATGGGTGCGCTCCTCATGAGTGGTTCGAGACTGAGGTTGACGAATGTTCCCGCCAAGCGAGTCTGAGGAAGTATGGCTTCATAAAACGGCGCTTTTCCCTTGGCATTAGCGTCAATAGTGTGCTGAAGCACTTCAACCGGAGGAACGTACGGGCGATGATTAGCCTGATCAGGCTTGAATTTGATGCCAGTCTTGGTGCAGATGAGCCTCATGATCCATGGAGCATATGGTTTCAGAATAAGAAGATTTTGAGCGGCATCCACAAGCGTCCTGAAGAAGAAGTCTGAGACATTAACTGGAGCCGACATGCAAAGGCTATATAGAATGTTCTTCATGATGCCCACGACTTCCTCAGCAGAAGATTCATATACCTTGATGGGGCAGAAGGACTTGGCCAAAATTCTGTATAAGGTGTTGGGCAGATACTGAAGCTCTGAAACGAGAAACTGTGTTCGAGGTGGAGCTTCAGGAGCTTGGGGCTTCATCAGCATGTTCATTAGGTCATCCCTAAGAAGTGGAGCACCATATGTGCTTGGAACTGAGGCTTTAGAAGGAGGAAGCTGAAGAATTGCCACGATCTCAGGCACTGAGGCAGTGTAGTGCTGATGCTGAGTCATCCATTCAAGCACCCAAGTGTTGATGTCTTTGGGATCCCCTGAGACATAAAATGTTGCATAGAATTGAAGCACAAGTTCTTCATTTCAGTGGATGCACTCGGAGCAGAACTAAAGCAGATTGGCGTGATGCAAGTCCTGTAGCGCATTGTTGAAGCAAGGGATGGCCTCCATATCCAAATGAGGAATATGTTTATGAGGAAAAACCTTTTGAGCTATGAAGAGGACTGAGGCATAGTAATATTTCTAAGTAGCCGTCCAGAACCTCAGGAGCTTGCTGGGTGGAGGTGAATGGTAAGGATTCTGAATCCCAGCTTGAAAGAAGCTCATGGCGTTGAAGAAGGCATCCGTGTTCAAGTTCGGACGAGCACCAGCTTCAAGATTTCTATAGAATGGCTTCTTCTGCTTCGGACACAGAGAAATGGCTGAGGCAGGCTCCTGATGAGCTGGTGATGCAGTGGCAGAGGGTGGCTGAGGTGGAGAAGTATGTTCTTCAGCATGGGACTCGGGCACAGCCTTTGGGGAAGTGGAAGTTGCTAAGGGAGAGGAGACATGGCGATCCTCAGTGCGAGCAGGTGCAGCCTCAGTATCAGCATTTGTGCTGTGCTCGGCTTCAGCTTCAGTTTCAGCGGCGGGGGGATCCGTCTTAGGATCAGCAGTTGTTGTCGCCGCAGCATCAGTATCAGCAGCAGAAGTGGTGGGTGCACTTGTGGCTTCAGGTTCTTCAGCATCAGACGTTGAGGATGATGCACCAACTGATTCTTCAGACTGCCGAGAGGTATCAGGAAGTACCTCGGTCACGGTGGGGGAGTTTGTCAGCCCATAGTCATCATCATGGACACGAGGAGTTCCATGATCCATAATGTCTACGTCCATGTCTTCAACCTCAGTGATAATTGGTGGCAGTGGACACTGAGGATTTGTAACAATGGGTGGTACGACAGTGGGTGGAGTGAAGACAATTAAGCTGCGCTGAGGATTTGGAGGTGGAGTTGAGGAAGCAGTGATGAGGACAGCGGTATCAGCGGCCTTAGATCGATGCCGGAGGAGCTGAGGATAGTGGTGTAGCATCAATGGG
The DNA here is from genome assembly GCA_950022295.1 of Bromus sterilis. Classification (NCBI taxonomy): domain Eukaryota; kingdom Viridiplantae; phylum Streptophyta; class Magnoliopsida; order Poales; family Poaceae; genus Bromus; species Bromus sterilis. The sequence goes on from OX465596.1 coordinate 398,873,761, forward strand.
GTCCTCAACAGTGGGCTTCTTCGCGGCAGGTGGAGTTGAGGGTTGGGCCTCGGGCAGGCGCTTGAGGCTTTTGTGAGAGGCAGCAGTGGGTACTAAGGAAGAAGGCTGTTGAAGCTTCAGCAATTTTGCCATCTGCTGAGACATCCGTTCCTTGGATTTGCCAATATAAGCACGGTTGGAGGCACACTCAGTATTGAGGCGTTGAACTTCACATTGATGCTCAATAAACTCCTGAGGAGTAACATCGGTGATAGGTTTCTTTTTGAAGTCACTGAGGACTTTCTTCAGTTTGGCCTTCAACTGTTTCTGAAGATCACGTTGATGAATCTCATTGATGAGGAACTATTGAACATAGAACTTGATGTCTTTAGGAATGTCCAAATCATCAAGAGGAGTGTCAGGCTTGACAGACAAAATTTCAATGTACTCCAAGATCTTCTTGGGATCAAGGAGAAGCGGGATTTCTGAGCCCGTTGCTTCAGCTTTGCTCTGGCTGCAGCACGCACATATTCAATCTTATCTTCTTCACTGGCGACGAAGCCAGCCAAATCCTCAAATTCATCTTCATCATCAGAGGTTTGAGGAGTATGAGGAATGACGCCACACATAGCAGTTTTCTTGGGTGAGGGTCTGGGGCCACGTTGAAGAACAGTTTTGGTCTTCAGCTAAGACTGAGGCATTGTGGTTGAGGCCTCATGAGCATTACCAGATTCATCAGTGCGAATCCTTGAGGAAGGGGCAGCACCATCTGTGCGTTGGCATGAGGAACCAAGAACTTGAGGCGTAGATGAGGACTTTTGAGAGGGCTTGATGCCTGGAGCCTTTTTGCGGTGCTGAGGTGGATGTTGTGGCTGAGGTTGAGACTGAGCCTGAGGTGGGAGCTGAATTGAGGCAGTCAAATCACGAACCAGATTCTTGACTCGGCTGCCACTGCGCTTGAGGTATTGCTGATAGGCATCAGGAAAATCATCAGGGGTGCGCATTGTTGTGGGATCGGGATTGACTCCCGGGGCAGGTGGAGGGCGAGCCTTGATGCCCAAAGTCTTCAGCGGCGGATTGACAGCAAACATTTCCTCATGCTGAGGATTAAGCCATTGATATGCCACCCAGTGCTTGGCCCATTCCCTCGTGATCTTCTGGACCCTTTTCTTACGATCATCAACAGTTTCACGTTCGGGAGTCTTCAGCTTCTCATAGAGCTCAGGAGGCAGGTCTTTAGCAGTATCAGTGAGCTTACGGCGAGGAGCCATTTTCTTCAGTGGTGGAGACTAAGGAATTGTACGTTCAAGCTGAGCTGCAAATGAAGTGAGACTATGAGAACCATACGATTCCTCAGCAGACATGTACCTGTGACAGAATTAAGTTGCGAGGGAAGTAGGGTACGGTTATATGCGTTCATGAAGAATAGGCTGAGGAAAGCAAATGAATGAGGCATAGGTATAGGTTCTCAGAAAACCAGCAGTACAGTTGAGGATTGAATGGTTTGAGGACATAGCCGTACCGAGGAAAAGAAAACTGAGGAATAAAACACTGAGGAATAAGCATACCGGAACTGAGGCGAATGCTGAGGAACCACGAGTCAGTTCATCCCCGGCGACGGCGAACTCCGGCGACGTTAGCACGAGAGCTTGAGGAGCTCAAGGGCGGCGGCGCGAGAGTGAGAGAAGAGATGGGGGAAAATGACCGGGAGGGTAGAGGGCTATTTATAGAGGGGTGAAAGCTGAGGAGTTGCAAAATTTGTGGACCAGATTGCCCCTGATTGTTGGGATCCTCAGTGGATATTATAATGGTGGATAGGCACGACGTGCGGTAAAATCGCAACCAATTGAAGACAATTGTAACAGTAAATCCTTGATTTTAGGAACTTGAGGACAAAGACTAAGGATGAAGACAAATGGTCTCAGGCTGAGGATGAAGACTAATGATCTCAGGCTAAGGATTACATGATTTCCAAACGAACGCATATGAGATAGACAGATTAGATAAGTGAGCACAGAGGGACGGGTCCGATCACGTTCACCTAGATGAAGAAGCAAAAGCTGAAGAAACGATAACTATAGGTGAACGTTGTTGAGGAAAAACACGGTAATCATCAGGAATGAAGACTTCAACTGAGAAAACTGAGGAACAACAAATCCTGAGGTGAACAACAAATCCTGAGGTGTTTGGGCGGTGGCGCTACCCACCTTATAGGGAATGAGATACTTGATACCATACAATTGTCGTATGGATCTTGAGTCAATTCCACGTTAATTTCTTCACACTTAGCAAGGTAGTTCCTCATGAGTTGAGGAGTACGACGCATCATGTGTTGTACATCAGGATTCTTCAATATTTTTTAAGCGTTAGGATGTGTGTCCATTCACTGGACGTTTGAGGAATCTAAGATATTTAGCTCACACCTCAGAGTGCTAAATCGCTTCTCATCCAAAGGCTTAGTGAATATATCAGAAAGTTGGTCTTCAGTCTTCACGTGGATGATGACGATGTCTTCCTTCAATACATGATCCCGAAGAAAGTGATACCGAATCTCAATGTGCTTCGTCCTCGAGTGTTGTACTGGGTTCTGAGAGATCTTGATGGCGCTCTCATTGTCACATAGTAGTGGTACTTTCTTTAGGTTGATGTCGTAGTCCTTCAGAGTTTGCTTCATCCAAAGAAGCTGTGAGCAGCTAGCACCAGCAGCAATGTATTCAGCTTCAGCAGTGGAGAGTGAGACGCAGTTCTGCTTCTTCGATGACCATCAGACCAGAGAACGTCCGAGGAAATGACATGTTCCTGAGGTAGACTTCCGATCCACTCGATCTCCAGCATAATCTGAGTCTGAGTACCCAACGAGATCCAGCTGTGTGCCTTTTGGATACCATAAGCCTAGCGACGGGGTGTGAGCCAAATATCAAAGAATTCGTTTCACTGCTTGGTGATGCGATTCCTTAGGTGCCGCTTGGAATCGGGCACACATGCAAACGCTCAACATTATATCAGGCCTAGCTGCACATAGATATAGCAGAGAACCTATCATGGAGCGGTATACCTTCTGATCGTAGTCCTTGCCATTTTCATCAGGACCAAGCTGTCCATTTGTAGGCATCGGTTGCGTTGCGTTGCTGACGAATTTGGAGCCCTAAGAGATGAAGATGCCGTTGCGTTGCTGACGAATTTGGAGCCCTAAGAAGAACTTCAGTTCGCCCATCATGAACATCTGATACTGTTCACTCATCAAGAATTCAAATTCTTCACTATATTTCTTGTTAGTGCATCCAAATATTATGTCATCAACATAAATTTGACATATGAATAATGCATCATCATATCATTTTGTGAAAAGAGTTGGATCGAGGGAACCAGATTTGAAGCCCTTGCTGATGAGGAAGTCCCTTAGTGTGTCATACCAAGCCTGAGGAGCTTGCTTCAGTCCATAGAGGGCTTTCTTCAATCTGTACACCATATCAGGTTTCTTTGCGTCTTCAAAACCTGGAGGTTGAGCAACATATACTTCTTCCTCGACATTACCATTGAGGAAAGCACTTTTCACATCCATTTGATATAACTTGATATTATGATGGTTAGCGAATGCAAGCATAATACGAATGGACTCAAGTCTAGCAACAGGAGCGAAAGTTTCACCGAAGTCGATCCCCTCGACTTGTGTATATCCTTGAGCTACGAGACGAGCTTTGTTTCTGATGACTTGTCCATCTTCATCGAGCTTGTTGCGGTAGATCCACTTCGTGCCGATGACATTGTGAACTCGAGGATCCGGACGTTTGACTAATTCCCAAACATCATTCAGTTTGAACTGAGGAAGTTCGTCTTGCATCGCCTGAATCCATTCCGCTTCTTGGAATGCCTCGGTGACTTTGGTGGGCTCTGAAATTGAAACAAACGAGAAATGCCCACAAAAGTTAGCTATACGATTAGCTCTTGCACGAGTAAGAGGACCTGGTAGGTTGACGTCAGCGAGGATTTTGTCCACTTGAACTTCATTCGCTATGCGAGGAAGTCGAGGAGGATGATCTTGAGGCGCATCTTCGTCACTGTTATCAGATTCATTTTCATCTGCTTCAGGTGCTTCAGGAGCTTCAGGAGTATCAGGAGCCTCAGGATCAGGATCTTCATCAGGATTATTTGCATCAGGATTTGGATGTTCTTCAGGAGCAGGAGGTATGTGTGTTTCTTCAGGATGATCTACAGGAATGATATCACCAGCGCCCATATTCTTGATCTGTTCTTCAGGTGGAGCTTCATCTAAATCATGTGGCAGGTGCTCTCTTTGGGAGCCATCAGATTCATCAAACCGCACGTCTACAGTTTCAACAATTTTATGATGATTTTTGTTGAAGACCCTGTAGGTGTGCGATTCGAGGCCATAGCCAATCATGAAGCCTTCATAGGCTTTAGGCTCAAATTTAGATTGATGATGAGGCTCACGGATCCAACAAGGTGCGCCGAAGACCTTGAAGTAACTTACATTGGGTTTCTTACCAACCATTAGCTCGTATGAAGTTTTCTTGAGGAACTTATGAAGATACACCCTATTGACGATGTGACATGCAGTGTTGATTGCTTCAGCCCACCATATGAGAGGTGTGTTGTATTCAGCAAGCATCGTTCGAGCCATCTCGATGAGGGTTCGGTTCTTCCTTTCAACAACTCCATTTTGCTGAGGAGTGTATGGAGCCGAGTACTCATGAGTGATGCCCATCTCATCGAGGAATTCTTGTACGCCAGAGTTCTTGAATTCAGTGCCGTTGCCACTTCGAATGTGCTTGATGTTTAGGCTGTAGTTGTTCATGACGCACTTGGCGAACCGTTTGAAGACAGCTTGGGTTTCTGACTTAAAAGTGAGGAAATGCACCCAAGTGTATCGTGAGAAGTCATCAACAATAACCAGACCATAGAAATTTCCTCCGAAGCTTGAGTACTTAGGAGGACCGAAGAGATCCATATGAAGAAGCTCAAGAGGACGAGTAGTAGTCATGATGGTCTTGGCAGGATGCTTGGCCTTGGTCATCTTTCCAGCTTCGCAAGCACCACATAGCCGGTCCTTCATGAATCTGATTTCCTCAATTCCGAGGACATGTTTCTTCAGTACCAGCTTCTAGAGATTCCTCATTCCAGCGTGGCCGAGTCTTCGATGCCATAGCCAGCACTCTGAGGCTCGTGCCATGAGGCATGTAGCGACCCGAGGACCTTCAGAGAAATCTACAATATACAGATCACCTTTCCTAACTCCACTGAAGACAATGGAGTTATCGCTAACCATATAGAGAACACAACCATATTTTCCGAAGAGAACAACGAGATCAAGATCACATAGCATAGATATAGACATCAAGTTGTCTCCAAGGGATTCAACAAGCATGACTTTATCAATGTGTTGGTCTCGAGAGATAGCCACTCTGCCGAGACCCAATACCTTACTTTTACCTTTATCGGCGAAGGTGATGGTTTTCTTTGAAGAAGGACCCAGAGATGATTCCATAAGAAGGCTTCTGTCACCAGTCATGTGGTTTGTGCATCCACTGTCCATCACCCATTCAGTCTTTCCCTGCAAAGGAATTAGTATCTCATACAGCAAGTTATGAGCCAGTCTCAGTTTGAGGAATTTATGGTTCCTCAGGATTAATTCCTCAGGATGTTCCTCAGGATTAATTCCACGAAACCAAGCAATATAAATCCTTCAACTGACTCAATTGATGTTGTCCTGGGCATATGATCTGCAAAGTTTATGATTGCCACAGGACATGTCCCTGCACAGATGATTAGTTCTTCTTTACCACCCACATCTTAATGGGTGGTTTTGAGGCACATGAGGGTTGATGAGGGCGATGAGACCTAATGGGACTTGAGATGGTGGTATCAGGATAAACAAATGAATAAGCATTCTTATGAGGCGCGTCCCTGTGAACAAAATGGTTAGCAGATACATGATTATAATCATTTCCATTTGAGGTATCGTCCTCAGATGATACCCTCAGCTCGTTTGCATCTGCATTCACAGAAAGATTAGTGATGAGGTCCTTCTGGACCCAAATCTGCTTGACTAGAGGGCCATTCCTGCAGTTAGTTCCGATGTATCTGGCGAATACCTCACAATTAACATCCTTAAACAGTTTATAGTTTGAGTCAAAAGACTCAATCGCCACATCTGAATAAACAGCATCATAACCAGATAAGGTATAGGGATCAGGAGGAGGCATCTTTTCCCGAACCCAAGTGGTCTCAGGATATTGTTCAGGTTTCCAGTAAGACCCATCAGGGTTGAGTTTCCGAGTGAATGCGACACCTTCTTTCCTCGGGTTCCTGTTGAGGATCTGTTTCTTGAGGACGTCACAAAGAATCTGATGTCCTTTCAGACTCTGTACATGCCGGTTTCCAGTAGACTCTTCAACCTAGCATTTTCTTCAACAATGTCTATGGTATCCTCAGATGAGGGGTCAGATACCACAGAAGCAATAGAAGTAGCAGAGTCTGAAGACATTGAAGAACTAGGCACAGAGATAATACGGTCATGTTCAATGCATTTTAAACAGGGAGGATTGAATCCTTCTTCTGGCATGATGATCTGTTGAGTCATTTTCTTTCCTCAGATCGTCATGAGACATCCTCACACGTTCAAGTTCTTGCTTCCTCATGAGGAACTCATGAGCCAGCTTCTCATGATCGGTGAGGAGTGCCTCATGATGATTGAACAAGTCATCAAACTTTGACTAAAGAACTTTTGATTCATCAGTCAACTTTTGAGTCTTTGTCATTTCCTCAACCAACATATCATCACTCTTGTTTAGTGAGATCTGGATTTTTTCAAGTGCACGTTGTTGTTTAGATGCAAGTTTAGCAAGTTTAGCATAGTTTTCATCAGGTTCTTCATCAAAGGGATCATCTGATGATGAGTAAGTAGATACCTTAGAGGACTTGTCCATGAAGCAGAAGGTAGGGGTTGTGTCTTAAGCTTCATCATCAACACGCGATGGATCAGATTCCTCAGTGCTGAAGATTGACTTGGAGACATGCGACGTGGCAAGAGCCAGTCCAGCCACACCCTCAGATTCTTCCGTTTCTTCCTCAGCATCAGGGTCGGAACCAGATTCTTCAGATTCCAATTCTTTGCCGAGATATGCGCGAGCCTTACGGGAGTTGTTGTTTCTGTATCCAGCGGGCTTTGAGGATCATGAAGATTTCTTCTTTGTCTTTTCATCAGAACTGTCATCTTTCCCTTTCTTCTTCTTCTTCTTCTTCAATCTAGCTTCCTTTTCCCATAGAGGACACTCAGCGATGTAATGCCCAGGTTTCTTGCACTTGTGGCAGACTCTCTTTCTTGTTTCGACAGAGTCATCATCTTTGCTTTTTCTTGAGGAAGATCTTGAAGAATTTCCGAAGCGATTCTTCTTCGTGAATCTTTGAAACTTTCTGGTGAGGAGAGCAAGTTCCCGGCTAAGGGTTTCAGGATCATCAGTATCAGCCTCAGATTCCTCATCAGATGATACTCTTCGAGATCTAGCTTTTAGCGCGCGGACTTTAGGCGTGGAGTTGTACAAGTCTCGTTTTTCAGAGAGCTTCCGTTCATGAGCATTGAGGCACTCGAGAATGTCAGCAGGGTCTAGAGTCTTGAAATCAGGCCTTTCTTGAATCATCAGTGGTAGGAACTCAAATGAGTCATCCAGTGACCTCAGTAGTTTCTTCACCACCTCATGATCTGTGATATCAGCAGCACCCAGTGGTTGAAGTTCATTGGATATGTCTGTGAGTCTATCAAAGGTTTTTTGCACATGCTCGTTGTCCAGCCTCTTGAACCTGTTGAAGAGACTGCGGAGTGTATCAACTCGTGAGTCTTGTTGAGCTGAGACTCCTTCATTTACTTTTGACAGTCTAGTCCATATCTTCTTTGTTGTATCAAGACCACTGATACGGTTGAACTGAGCCTTGTTGAGATGACCACCTATAATGCTTCGAGCTTTTGCATCAAGTTGCCAGTTTTTCTTGACAACTTCAGGAGCAGTCATCAAATTTGCTTCAGGAATGCCTTGATCAACAATATCCCAAAGATCCTTGTCAATGGCTTCAAGATGCATCCTCATCTTGTTCTTCCACTAGGGGTAGTCTGTCCCGTCGAAGATGGGGCAGTTTGAAGCAGCGCTCATTGTACCTGAGGTCGACATAACTAAAACTGCAGGTGGTTAAACCGAATCTCACAGAACAAGGGAGTACCTTGCTCTGATACCAATTGAAAGTGCAATATGTCGACCAGAGGGGGGGTGAATGGGAGATTTTAAAATATCTTGAGGAATTTCTAGTTCCTCAGGACTGAGGCAATACGAAATTGAGGAAGTTGAAACCTGAGGAAGAACACACGAAGTACAAAAGCATAGACGTGAATGTAAAAACAACCTATTGCACAACTAAGGTAAGATTGAGGCACTACCTGAGGAAACAGTGCAGAGTGAACTCAGAAAATAAAGCATCAGGATAAGTCATTAGTGCATAAACAGAATAACTGAGGTTGAAGAAATAGCACCGGGACACGGAAGACGAAGACTTGATGAACCAGTTCAAGTTTCTTTGGCAACTCTACGTCTGGTTGGAGAGGCTGAGATTGAACTCAGAAGACATAGTCTTCACCTTATTCTCCTTGAACTACAGTCCTCAGACTCCGTCCAATAACTCAGGTGAGTCTTCAAGGTAGACTCCCTAAACCTTCACGGACTCAGTCACTCCGGGAAGTCATAATTGCATCTTGACTTCCTCACACTGAAGACTTCTACACCGGCTGGAAGATCACAGTCTTCAAGAGTAAAAAGCTTCGATCACTCGAACCGACTTCCTCAGAAATGCTCAACTACTCATGCTGGTGGTTTTCCTCACTTAGGTGCTTCAATGTCCTCAGAGGTGGGTTGCTCTCAAATGACAAGTGTCAGTTTTTCTCTCGGAGCAGCCAACCCACTAATGGGGCTGGGGGTGGCTATTTATAGCAGCGGAGCAACCCAGGGTGAATGGACATAAATGCCCATGCACGCGATTGCTCTCGTGCCCTCGGATATGACCGTTGCTAGACATGTTCTAGCCTCTCACCACACAACACGTGGCACTGTCAAACTATTCTCTCTCTTCACTTTCTTCAGAAGGATCGCACTAGCGATCTTCCGAGTCCTCAACCGAAGTTAGTTACCTCAGTGTCCTGAAGAACAACGTCTCAGACACCCGAGGACTGAACTTCTACTGCAGGATATTTCCTCAGCGTTTTTCTTCAGGATTTCTAATTGAGAACTTCCTCGGAAATACAGAACTCATTTTCCTCAACCCCTCCAACAGTGTGGTGTTTTCCTATGACTCAAGAAGTATAAAAAGTCTTAGCGAAGACTACGCTTCAACTTTGTCTTCAGCGCGAACGTCCTCAGGATCGTCCTCAGCTTCAGCTTCAACCGAACGCTTCAGGATCCTGATTCCTCAAGATTTCGCGCAACTTCATTCTTCAGAAAACACACTGATTTCTTCAATGTTCCTCAACATTTTGGGGGGTCGACAACGGTGGTTAACCTCATCCTCAGGGACTGGTTTCCTGTGTATACTCACAAACACATCAGTCCCTCAACCATTTTGTCATCAAATACTCCAAAACCTGAAAGGGGGCACTACATGCACTTACATCGTGTACAGTAATCATACACGCAAGGTACACGATCGAGATCAGGGACTCACAGTGAGATATCACAACACAACTCTACAAATAAAATAATACAAGTTGTTTAATACAAGCCAGGGGCCACGAGGGATCGAATACAACAGCTCGAGAGCACAAAGTCGGCGGAAGAAATATTACCTGAGTACAGACACAAGGATACAAGTTTTCCTTAAGAAGTCTAGCACAAATAACAACAGATCGAAAAGGCGAGGCCTCCTGCCTGGGAACCTCCAAACTACTCCTGGTCAAAGGGGAACTCGATGTCGTAAAAGGCATCGGGGGTCTTCACGTTGCGGTGGTCGGCATCGGGGAACTCCTGCTCCTGGACTCCAACGTCGTCTGCAGCGGCCGATCAGGAAAAAAAAAGGGGAAATAAAGAAAAGGTGAGTATCTAGCATACCCGTGAGTCTTACGTCCGCTACTAAGCATTTATGCATTTGTATCAAATGGAAAGGGGAGGCTGTATATGGTGGACTGAAAGTCAGAAATCAAAATAAGGATGAGAAGCTAGGCCTATTGAAGACTAGCATCTTCCGATGAATCTTGAAGCACAAGAAGAGAATCAACCAATAGTTCAATAGCATGAATGTAATAACAATGCAGCAGAAGTAGTTGCAGCATTGTATAATAATAAGTTGTATTAGATAACAATTATATATGCCTCCGAGATCCCCTCCTCGACTAACCTGCGAGGAAGAGAAACCGGAACCAACAGTTTAATAGTAGTAGTTTGTAGTAGTAGGCTCTGGCTTCAGCATAAAGCGTCCTATTACCGTGGACACGGCTATTCGAATAGATCAAACTACCTGCAGGAGTGCACTACTGTTCAGCATGCACGCTCGGATATCCAGGGTGGCGTACACCTTGTTAGGGAACACCCCACTGAGGCTATCCGACACGCCGAGGCCCATCCTACGGCTCATCAGAGAGGTCCCCGCCGGTCTACAGCCCTAAGGGCAAGGGGGTCATGGGCCTATCACCCCTCGCTATCTGGGTCGTTGTGAGGAGGGTGAATTCCAGCGCCGCAGCGCGATCCGTCCCTGCCACAATGCTGAACTGGACGTCTTTCAGAGCTTTCGAACGAGACCACAACGTGGAGGGCCCACACCGTAATCCCACGTGAAGGTAGTGCGTACAAGCCTTTGCGGCCTCTCAAGTCATCCACCTGAGCCGTTAAGCATTTTATTATTAACTGTCGGGACAACCGTTATCGTTGCCCTTTTCCGGATGAGTCGCGGATAATGACAGCAGTCAGGTCCACCAGTAACATCGGTGCCTGCCCTGGCGTCCCACCAACTCCTGCGGTTACCGACAAGGTGAACCGTCTCCTTACCTTGTCTCGTGTTTGCTCTTTGAAGAGCTCGACTTTCGTACAACAGGATACCTCTCGGCCACGAACAGTACCAGGCCCGCCGCACACCGGTGGAATACACCTGACCTGTCGTTTCGCTAAGATACCCTGCGCGGGCACCGTTGGGTCACCCGACTCCTTACCTGTAAGGACACCAGTTGATTCGAGTGCCTACCATCAAGTGAAACCAGGAGGAATCACCCTCGATGGTAAACTTGAAGAGGTTCGACATAGACATCAGCGGAATGAACTAAAGAGGAATATTCTCGTATCACCCCGGTGGTGCCGAGACACCAGCGGAATGAACTAAAGAGGAATACCCTCGTATCATCCCACTGATGCTACGCTACTGAGCCGACGAGAGTGAAATACGAGTTCGTCCACTCGTAAGTCAAACTCGAAGCGACTCGGCAGAGTCTCGCCGTTGTAGGTTCCCTAGGCGTCTGCATTGATCCGTACCTGTTGTAGTTATAATATTTTGTAACCCACGTTTACTCACCAGAGTGATCACGGCCCGCTATTATAAACCTAGCTAACAATGCGCAGGGTTCACTTCAGAAAAGAATATATATTTATAGGCAGCATAGGATAAAGGAAGGTACATCAAGGGGCGACAAAAATAGGCTATGCATTTGAATAGGATTGTAACATAGCAGCAGAAGTAACAATGCCTAGTGCAAGAAATGTACGGAAAGATAGGCGATATCTGGGGAAGGAAAATGGCTCTGCTTACCTGTAAGCTCGACGGTAGAGGTTGGGTCGTCGACGAAGTAGTCGTACTCGACAACGGTGTCGTCGTCGGCAGTATCAAGGTCTATCGGAGAATAAGGGGGAGAAACAATAAATACACAACAATAATAGTAATACAAATATATGACATAGAAGATACAAAGCAACGGCGCTCTAACGCAGTGTTAGGTATTTTAGTCGGAGCGGAAATTTATCCGGGGTTGACTCATCAGTACCGGTTTATTACCGGATAGATGATCCGGAGGGAGAAGGTTCCATGTCTGCAGTGTTAGAGATATCTGACAGACATGTGGATAGCACATCCGTGCTAGTTGATCCATTCTGATCAACTTTCATGTTCAGAACAATTTCATCCGAAAAGTTTTACCGGCTCCGGTCGTCTGACTGACAGATGAACCGGAGGGGAAATGTTCCACGTTCGGTATGTTAGAGGAGTGCGATGGGGGTATGGGTAGCGTATCCGTACTCGTTGTATTTTTCTGATCAACTTTGATGTATAAAGTTTTCCCATCTGACTTATGGATTATTCTATATGATTTTCTAAAGTTTAATTCATTTTCAAGAATATTTTAATTCAAATTAATAACGGTAAATACTTTTTATATTCAGACTGAGCCAACCACAGTCAATGACATGTGGGGCCGGTGGCACTACTGGAAAACAGCTATAGATAATATTGACACTAATGGCGCACCTGTGCGTCATTACTATTTAGTAATGGCGCACCATGTGCAGGTGCGCCATTAGTAACCTAAACAGTAATGGCGCACCTGGTGAAAAGTGCGCCATTACTATGTTTGACCAAGGTTTGACCCATTCCTGGACATAGTAATGGCGCACTTTTTATAAGTGCGCCATTAGTAAGGTGACATAGTAATGGCGCACCTGGTGAAAGGAGCGCCATTACTATGTTTGACCAAGGTTTGACCTAGTCAAAGACATAGTAATGGCGCACCTTTACAAAGTGCGCCATTACTATGTCTTTGACCAAGGTTGACCTAGTCAAAGGCATAGTAATGGCGCAATTTGTGAAGGTGCGCCATTACTAACTTTCTGATGTGGCCAATTTTTTTACCAAATGCACCCCCCCCCCCCCGAACCGCGTTTTCAGTTTTAAAAAAATAAACGAAAATGATAGAAATGTCAAAAAAATAAAATAAAATAAAATTCCCATGAGATATGTGGTCTAGTTGTTAGGAAAATTTAGAAACATGAATTTTGACTTTTTATGCAAAATCTCTCGAGAATTGTGTAAAATGGGCTTAACTTTTGCATACGACCTCCGATGAAAAAGTTTTTTATATGAAAAATCATCTACTCGAAAAGTTATATCCAAATTCAATCGGGTTTAACCCGTTGAACATTTTTAGAATCCTCAAAAACCTAACAGAAAAAAGTTACAGCCATTTGAAGATCTAGAGGGCAAAAAAATGAAAAAATATTCAAACTTACTAATGGCGCACTATTTGAAAAGTGCGCCACTAGTAACAGGAAAAAAATTTAATTTTTTTTAAAGTTCAAAATACGATAGGACACTAGTCGGTAAGTTTCAAAAAAAGTTCACCATTTCATCAGACCCATGGACATGAAAAGGTCCTAGACATGAACAAGGTTTAATAGGATTGATATGATACATATATCAACAAGTGCTTGTGAGGTGAGGTGGGGCAAGAGATGAATAGAACTAAGAAGTTAAGCATGCTGGGGCTGGAGTAGTGTGAGGATGGGTGACCCTCCGGGAAGTTTGACCACGGAGTGCAATTTGACTTGAGATTAAGCCGTAGTGACTCGAGATTAAGAAATAAAAATATTGAAAAAAATATTTAAAAATTTGAAAAAAGTTAGTAATGGCGCACCTTAGATAGCAATGTGCGCCACTACTATGTTCCCGCCTTCCAAATTCAAAATAATTAGAAAACAAATAAAAAAATGGGTGTCCAGTGGCGCACCAGTAGAGGTAGTAATGGCGCATATGTGGTGCGCCATTACTATATAGTAATGGCGCACCGAATGTGTGCCATTACTAAGTGTTAGTAATGGAGCAAAAAAAAGGTGTGCCATTAAAGGCCATTTTTCCAGTAGTGTGGGGTGCAGCCAATAGTTGACTAGTCAAGGTTGACCAGTCAACAGGGTCAACGTGGGGGCCATAGTTCATTGCCCCATGTTGGGATTCTTTTGAAATTCTACTAAGTCTGGGAATTCCGGCGTTAATTATCCATTGGCCGCCTTCGGGGGCCTACGGTTTAGGGTTCTGCCCATCCGCCGAGTTAATACCTGATATCAAGTCGAACAATTTTCTGTGATCTCGAATCCGGTACGGATGGCATTTTGGTTAGGGTTCATCTACTCAATTCAAACCTGGCCGAAAAGTGTTGCCCGACGTTAATTCTCAAAATTGTTAAAAGATGCAAAGTTCATCTGATGCTTGTCGTGATCCGTAGCTCAGATGAAGATGCATCCAACACGTGTTTTGCACTATAATATGTATACAATCATGACATGCCCTCGGATGGCTCTTGATTCTATCATCTTCCTCGTGTAGGAAGGCTCTTGATTCTATAATCTTCCTCTTTTTCTCTATCCCATCTTTCTTTAAGTTTAGCCATCATCTTAATATTTTCATTAATTTGTAATTGGATAGCATTAATAGGAGTGGCCTTCCTCTCTTCAAGGGGAGAGGTATTTTTTAGCATCTGAACATCAAGGGCTAAGCTATCTACCTTCAAAGAGAGATTATCTAACTTAGCTAATTTCTCTTATACATTCTTGTTGAAGGATTTTTGGGTAGTGATAAAGTATCTAAGCATGTTTACTAATTCAGAAGTGGGGTTCTTGTTGCTAGGATAAGTGTTGTTGTTCCCATAGTTGGATGGAAACGGTATAGGATTACTAGCAAAGTTGCCCCTATTAGCATTGTTGTTGAAGTTGTTTCTAGAATTAAAGTTCACATCTACTTGTTCCTGAGCAACCAAAGAATTTAAAGGAACATCATGAGGATCAGTAGAAGATTGCTTGGTAAGTAGAGACAAATTAAGTCAACTTTATCATTTAGGGAGGTAATCTCCTCGACAGAGTTTACCTTCCTACCTGTTGGAGCGCGTTCGGTGTGCCATTGGGAATAGTTGGTCATCATCTCATCGAGAAGTTTTGTGGCAGCACCAACTGTAGTTGACATAAAGGTTCCTCCCGCGGACGAATCTAACAGGTTCCGCGAGGTAAAGTTCAAGCCTGCATAAAAAGTCTGGATAACCATCCAGGTAGTCAAACCATGTGTAGGGAATTTCTTAACAAGAGATTTCATACGTTCCCAAGCTTGGGCAACGTTTTCGTTATCCAATTGCTTAAAATTCATAATGTTGCTTCTTAATTGGATAATTTTAGTAGGTGGGTAGTACTTCCCAATAAAAGCATCTTTGCACTTATCCCAAGAATCTATGCTATTCCAAGGCAAAGATTGAAACCAAATTTTAGCTCCTTCCCTTAAAGAGAAAGGAAAAAGCGTGAGCTTAACAACATCACATTTACTTCTTTATACTTTTGCATATCACATAACTCAACAAAATTATTCAAGTGTAAAGAAGCACCATCTCCAGCACTAGAGAATTGATCTCTCATAACAAGGTTTAGCAAAGCAGGTTTAATTTCATAAGAGGCAGATGAAGTGGCAGCGGTGGCAATAGGAGTGTAGATAAAGTCTTTGTTGTTGTGACTAGTGAAGTCACACTACTTGGTGTTTTTAGTGGAACCCATAGTAGCAGCAAGTGTGGCAGATTTTTTTTGTAATTTTTGAAATAAGACACAAAGATAAAAGCTGAAAGGTAAACTAACAAGACTAAAAATAAAAGGTAAAAGGTAGTGGGAAACTCCCCTATCTTAGCACTCGGAGTCCCCGGCAACGGTGCCAGAAATTTTCTTGATGGCTTCTCGCCCCTCGTTGTTTACCCCAAGTGGAAGGTGAGATGTAGTGCAGCGGCAAATTACCCTCGGTGAAGATACCAAGGTTTCTCTCCAATAGGACTCCGAAGATGATAAGTAGGTGTCAGCGGCGCAACTGACGTGGACCTGCACACAACACAAATAACTTTGCTTCCCAACGAGTACAGAGAGGTTGTCAATCTCTCCGGCCTTGTTGTTTACAAAGGATCAAACACAAGGGATAATGATAATGGTGATAGCAGCTGGAAAGTAAAAGAAGGGAATTAAATGAGTCTATAAACAGTAATGAGAATATGGACCGGGGTCCCGTGATGCTCACTTGTGATGTCTCTCTCCCAAAATACAATAAAACTGCTATGCGAGGTAAACAAATTACAGCTGGGCAATTGACAGGATTAAAAATGCACCGCAATGCTAAATATGCTACAAAGAAAGGATGAGTCTCAAAAGCATGGGCGGTACACCAAAATAAGTAGACCGAAATCCAAACTGCATCTACTACTAATCATCCACCTTGAGATATCTATCCAGAACATCTCGTTGGTATTAAGTTACGAGCCCCACCCGAAGTGTAAACCCAAAGCAACAGACAACTGCATTAAAAAGCACTTTGCGTAAAGTAAACAATCCTTGCAACCGCGGTTACAAGCACCATTGTTTTCCCCCTTGTGGCAACAACACATCCCCTAGACTCATGTTTCTATCACTCAAGCGTGCCGTCGGGGGGCATCAACCCAAAATCAAAAATAACGTTCCCTCTTGGAGTCAGTAGCTACTAGTTGGCCAAAGCAATAAACAGCAACGGAGAACATGCAAGAATTACTTAGGAACAAAAATAAAAAAGATAAGAACCAAATATATTACTCAATCACAATCTAAACATAATCTCATAATCCATCAGATCCCAGCAAACTCAGCATAGCAACTGCAGAAAATTACATATGTGCCTTGATCATGTAGGGAAGCCCACGAGGACTAAACAATGAAAAACAAAGAGGGGAGGAGAATAGCTACTGATCACGGACCCATGGTCCAAGGAAGACTACTCACGGCACATCCGGGAAGAGTCCATGGTGGAGGGGAAGCTCCCAAAGGTCAATCCTCCCTCCGGAAGGGTGCCGGGAAGAAGTCTGATGGCGCTCCCAATCCTGGAAGTGCGGCGGTAGTGGAACAGAGGCGAGATCGCGAAAAACGGTTCTGTCTTCAGAGGTTTCACGTCACGGAGATTAAATAGGCGAAGGGGGCATCCAAGGGGGCCACCAGGGGTCCAAGCGCCCCCTTGGCGCGGCCAGACCCTAGGCCGCGCCAGGTGGCCGCCTGGGTCCCTGGTGGTGGCCCTCTGGCCCCACCAAGGTGCTTCTAGAAGGTTCCCGTACACTCATTTGTTATCTGATTTTTCCCGAATTTTGGAGCACTTTTAATATGGGGGAGACCTGAAATAGAAAAACAGCAGAAAACAGGGACTGGCACTATGGTGCACTGAGTTAATAAGTTAGTCCAAATATGATCAAAAGTGTATGAAAGTGTATCTAGATCATAGCAATATCACACAAAACATGCATGGAGCAAGCAGAAATTATACATACGTTTGGGACGTATCAGCGTGCCATGACGTACCCGTGTTCGGATTTTCTTACAACGGCAGGTATTAAGGATGAATTTGATAACCTTTGTGCAACTGCAGGTTTGACATGCCTTGTGACACATCAGGTGCCACAGTATCCAAAACTCACTTATTCTTTTGTCAATTTGTTTAGATATAATGATCAAACTTCCATGGTTGAATTTAGAATATATGAGAAAGTTATCACCATGACATTGGAAGAGTTTTGTGATATTTTAGGTGTGCGGAATGTTGGGAAGACCAAGATACCTACTCACCCCTATGAGTTGAAGGCCATCTTCGATTCTCTTTGCAGCAAGGATCCGAAAGACGTTCATCGAGGGAAGATTTCCAGTATTTTCCCCACATCAGGTATTTCGCGTACTATATTTCTCGAGGGGTGGTAGCTCGTCCCGACACGAGAAACATTTTGGGTCCAGATATTTCTATCTTGGCAATCGCCCTCTTAGGATACAACAAGTATAATATTGGTGCTTTGATTGCTCACCGCCTTTTCGCTAACAGCGGCAAAGGGCCTCACTTTGGTGCGTTTATTCCACGCTTATTCTTGAGTGACGTGAGCTCACTGTACGTGTTGATGATGAAAATTTTACATTCTTACGTTTGATCTTACTACTATAAAGAGGCATGATTTTGTTACTAGGACTTCCGAGTTTGGTAACCTTGTTTATGTTATGAGATTTGGCGAGGATGCTCCTGGGGCCCGCAGCAGCCGAGCCCGACTTAGGCCAAAAGCCTAAGCTTGGCGGAGTACGTGCCCTTCTCCCCTTTCATTGTATCATCCATTTGTGTTTTCTTCTATCTTTTCGATGTTTTTGCCCGTTCTTCTTTACTCTTTCGTAATTTGAAATAAAAACAAAATTATTTCTCTCTTCTTTTGCTTTCGATTAACCTTTGAAAAATACAGAAAGATTTCCTTTCTCTCTTTAGTTTGCTTTGTTTGTAGAGTTCATCTCACGTCCATGGTTGTATTTGCACTTGATCTGCAAGCGACGGGGCAATAATGACGAATCGATGGAAGGGATGCAACAAGGAAATCCGTATGAACTCTTTTTGTTTCTACTTTTGAACATATGCCTATACTTGTGATCTAGAAACCAGCTTGTAGCAACATAGTGCTATGTTTACAATGCTTTCCCAGTAGTTCATAATTTCCTGTGACTAGTCTCAAATTGCTGAAGTGCATAATGTGTTATTGAAATAATTTGCATGCATTGCATTGTTCATGACCTTGCATATTGAAGTGGTATTTCCCGTTGAAGAATTTTTGGATTGACTTGGCACATGCTTACACATGTTTATGACTTAAAGTCTATCAAGACTTGATGATCTTTTTATTTCAGGATAGTTATATCACTTTCATGCCCGATTCAATGTTGCTTTGTCGCTCTGCATGATTATAACCGTTATTGCTCTCTAGTTGGTCGCTTCCCCTTATTTTTCTAGCCTTCGCCCGTACTAAGCGGAATTCTTCTTGTGCATCCAAAATCCTTGAAACCAGTTGCGCCATATGAGTCCACCATACCTTCCTATATATGGTATTTACCGTCCATCCTAACGAAGACTTTCTTGTACCATCTCAAAATTATTCAAATGCACTTCTCTTTTTGTATCCGTACAAGCTCATGGGGCGTTAGGGGGAATCATTATCTTCCATCCTAAAAATGTTTTACTCCTTGACAAAGTTTATTCTAGTCAAATTTATGAGGCAGAGGTTGGTCTGGAGAATGCTCCAGTTCTCACTTATTTCACATTTTTATTAAAGTTTGCACTTGCCCTCCATACTTGATAACGGAATGAAATGGAAATAAATGTTTGCCACTAACTGCTAATGATTGGTGGAGGGAGACTCACAATCTCCTCTTCCATACTTGAGGCAAGATAAAAGGCACCAAAAAATTGCTAGCCATGGACCGTTTATGACAGATGGAAAGGGAACACTAGTGTAGGCATAATACAAAAGCATGGTAACCGCCATTAATATGGTTGGTATGGAAGATATTGAGAACCTTTACCGTTACCGTTGACTAGAAAGTTACACTCCCAAAACATTTTATCTCCGTTTTCAAAACCACGAGCTCTAGTACTTGTTTAGTCTTTGCTTTGAGCCATGGGTTTTCAACCTTGCCATCAAAAGCCACGGTTCAAGAGTCTCCCCTTCTTTATTCAAAGCACCAACTATTGAGAGCATAATTGTCATTCTGAGTGTAATGTGCATTGTCCCAAAGTACCACATTGTCTTATGCATGCTTGTGATATCACTCATTATGAAATATTTGTTTCTAGTCTCCACTAAAACTCCAAAGGAGCTTCTGCATTTATGTTTTTCTTCACTCATGGAGGCTAGAGAGATGCCACTCTAGTTTGTTCAAGTAATCTGCATTGTGATATTGTCTTAATTTTCAGTAGCATATTATTCATTCATGGTTGTTTCAGACTTTTACCATGAAATAAGGATTGCTTCGTGCATTGTATTTGTAGCATTGTGCCAACACTTGCCAGTCTTTTTCGTAGTACATGCTTATATACATCTAATAAAGCAAAAGAAGTTTGTCAGAGTTTTCTTTGTCGCGTCCAGTTCTTTGAACTGAATTTCTTGAGGACAAGCAATATGCTAAGCTTGGGGGAGTTGATACCTCTCAAAAGTATCGACTTTTCCAAACACTTCTTCTATTGTTTTTGCCTCATTCTTGCATGATTTGAATCAAACTAACCCGAACTAACGCTGTTTTCAGCAGATTTCCTGTATGGTTTTCTTGTGTGCGGGAAAATCGATTTTTAGGTGTCCCGGAAAATTCCAATAAAAATAGAGAAAATCCACGCACCGGGAGGAACCATCTGTCAGAAAAGGGCCAGAGGGGGTCTACCCCTCGCCCAGGAAGCCAGGTGGCATGGCCTGGCCCCTGGCCGCGCCACTGGGGTGCTTGGGTGGGTCCCACCCCCTCTGCTGCCCTACCTTGTATCCTATTTTTACCCGTGGCGAGCAAATCCTAGAACAGAAGTCACTTTTCCAATTCTCATCGCAGAGTCTGTCGTGGGAAAGTCACGGCAGATGTCCGAAGAGTCAAACTTGACATGGGACCTTTGCTGTGAGACAATTTCTTGGAGAGAGTCGACATGGACAAGAGACTCGACGATTTACCCAGATTTCAGTCCTCTTTGTCTCGAGGTAAAATCCTACTCCTGCTTCTTATTATTATGGGTTCCGACTCTCGAAAGAAAATTCAGTTGATCGATTACAAGGGAGTCGGCTCGTAAACTTAGTATCGATGAGATCTAGGTTACGCCGACAAGTGTCTAGTCCTATCTTAGGTTCAGATTGTTCCTTTACCCTAGATCCCATGGACCTCGGCTTATAAAGGTACCGGATCCCGGGATTCCGCGAGTCCGATTCCGACACGAGGTAGAGTCCTATTCTACTATACAAATATGCTATATGCTATACAAGGTAAGTCGAACTCGTTCTATGGCTTCGATCTTCTTTCCTTGGCGCAGCTGGCCCGTGGCCGGGTCTTCTTTCGTGGGCCTTCCGTAGGCGATTCAGCCCATGGATCTAATGTCGGGTTATGGTCTTGATCTATCCCCCCGACATTATCCCCCAGGATTAGTGTGATGCTTCAGTCTTCGCAGCAATCTTCTTATCACCATCGTGGTTGCCAACTCTTTAATTGGACAGGCCGACTCTCGTATCTCTTTCAGGTCTATGGGGAGTCGGTGTCGATATTTTTGGTCCTCAAGGTAGTCAATCTTCATCGAGCCGACTCTCATAATTTAATCGACTCACACTCTTTGGTGATTGAAGTCGGTTTCACTGTTTAACAGTAGATCCGAATTTTCCGTATTTCTTGGAATTTTCGGTCGGTTTTATCCCGATTCTGATGGTGCAATCAATGCCCATTAGATTCGGTTGCGAAAATTGAGGGATTTCCTGCCGTTAGACATCATCATGCGATTCCTCGGGTTCCGGGACAGTTTTTTTTATAAATAGGTCTTGCCTTCCCATCTGTTTATTCTATCTCGTCCATACCTCTTCTTCATCGTCTTCTTCCCCGCGTAGTGTAGGTACCAAGCTTCATCTACATCGCGGCGTCAAGCTTCTTCTCCCTCGGCAGTCTGTGTAGAACGGACTGGGGCTGTGCCACTATCGCACGTTTCTTGAGTAAGTTCCTCATCCCCTACCGCTTGCTTCATTTGTTTCGCTCATCACCATTGTTGCGGACCTTCGAGCTCTTACTGTTTGATAACCTGAGGTAGTCTTTAATGGTAGATCTTGATATGCATGTTGGCGCATAGGTTAGGATTCCCCATACATCGCTCCGCGTCCATTACTCGTTTCGAGAAGATGTGATAGATATGTAGTTTCTGATTGCTTAGGGTTTTCCGGAGGCTCACAAATTTGCTCATATTTCTTGTTGATTTTCCTGAGCCTGTTAGATCTGTTCATGCCACTGTAATTTGTGAAACTTGTTTCGTAGTCGGCGTAGAGTCAGTTTCGGTCCGACTCCTTGGATTCCAGCTAGGGTTATCTTCTGTTTGTCTTAGTCGGCTCAGCACATATTATCTTTTATCTTTCTAGGTCTGACTCCTGTGCCATGGGCAAAAGGTTCCCTGCCGCTAGAAAGCCGGCAGGAAAAAAGCCACCAGTCCCAAAGCCGCCGACTCAGAGAACAACTGTAGAGGCGAACTGGGCCAAGAGCCAAGTGACTCTAGAGCAATTAAACAAAATAGTGGTAGATGGACTTCTCTAGCCCCAAACTGAGATTAAGTGTTGGGTCCCTGGAGAAGAGACCCGGCCAGAGCCTAGGGAAGGCGAAGTTATTGTCTTTGCCGATCATGTGTCCCAGGGATTTCGTCCTCCTGGGTCAAAATTCTTCAGAAGCGTGCTATACTTCTACAAGCTGCACCCTCATGACTTGAGTGCCAACTCGGTGCTCAACATATGCCACTTCCAAGTGTTTTGTGAAGCTTATATGCGGATCAAGCCAACTTTGAATATGTTCACCGAGTTCTATTACTGCAATCGGCAAACCGAATATAGCGGTGGTCCGGCTCTGGAATGTGGTAGAGTTACCATCGAAAAGCGAGTCAAGTCGATCTTTCCTGCGCCCAAATTAACAAGAAAGGTGAATTACTGGTAGAAATCTTATTTCTACTGTACTTTGGGAGATATCCAAGGTGAGCATCCTCTTCCCGACTTTCGTGAGAGTCGGCTGGTGTTCCATGATGGTTTGAATCTTTTTCCGAAGGACAGCCATCAGAAGAGAAATGAGCTGATTATTTATCGGATGAGGGCTTTGATGGCCCATGGGCTTACTGGCAGAGACCTGACCCAGTGTTGGGTGGGTTGGCAAATCCAACCCCTCAGCATAAGGGACTGGCTTATGTGTGAATACACAGGGAAAGATGATCCTATGCGCTTCGCCCACAATGAACATTCTGCGAGTGAGCTGGTGACGGCTTGTAATAAGTTTCTGGCTGAGCGTCTTGATGATCTCAAGAAAGTCGGTCTTGCTCAGTTCTGCAAAGATAATCCGGCTCCAGCGGTATGTTTCTGTCGCATACTCTTTTGACATGCTATTTTAAGTGTTTTTTGATCACCCGACTTGCTTTCTTTCCAGGAGGATGATCCAAGGTGGAATGCTGGTCAAGATCTTGCCGGGAGTGCTAAGAGTCCGAGTCATACAGTAAGAGTCAGATAATCTTATTTTTTTGCAATGCACTTCTTCTCCTTATCTCTTTTGTTCTTTGAAGGAGGACTCGGATGATCATTGATACTTCCAAAACGTATCTATAATTTCTCCTTGCTCCATGCCTCTTTTGTGTGATATTACTATGATATTGATGAACTTCCATACACTTTTGATCATATTTGGACTAACTTATTAACTCAGTGCACCCTAGTGCCAGTTCCTGTTTTCTGGTGTTTTTCTAATCCAGGTTTCCCCCATATTAAAAGTGCTCCAAAAATTCGGGAAAATCCAATAAAAATCAGCGCTGCAGAAGCTTCGGGAATCACCGGGGGGGGCAGAGGGGACCCGCCTGGACCCCTGGTGGGCCCCCTGGGTGCCCCCCTTCGCCCATATATTCTCCGGGACGCAAAAACCCCGAGACGGGGAACCCTTTTTCGTGATCTCTCCTCTGTTCCGCCGCCGCCGCACTTCCAAGATCGGGAGCACCAGGAGACCTCTTCCTGGCACCCTGCCGGAGGGAGGAACCACCTCCGGGAGCTTCTCCACCACCATGGATGCTTCCCGGATGAACCGTGAGTAGTCCACCTTGGACCATGGTTCTATTATCAGTAGCTATGTGATGATCTCCTCCCCTCTTTGTTCTTCATGGATTAGACCTCGTGAGCTGCCCTACATGATCGAGGCACATATGTAATATTTCTGTTGTTGCTATGCTGAGTATGCTGGGATCCGATGGATTATGAGACTATGTTCAGATTTTGTTTGATTAATATATTTGATTCTCTTCTTTTATCTTTATGTTCTTTAGTAATTCTTGCATGTTCTCCGTTGCTGTTTATTGCTTTGGCCAAGTAGTAGGGAGTGACTCCAAGAGGGAGCGTTATGCATGATTGTGGGTTCATGCCCCCTGATGACTAGCTTGAGTGACACAAACATGAGTCTAGGGTATGTGTTGTTGCCACAAGGGGGAAAACAACGGTGCTTGTACTTGCGGGTGCAAGGATTGTTTACTTTACACAAAGTTCTTTAACGCAGTTGTCTGTTGCTTTGAGTTTACACTTTGGGTGGGATTCGCAACTTAATACCAGCGAGATGTTTTGGATAGATATCTCAAGGTGGATGATTAGTAGGTAGATGCAGATGGATTTCGGTCTACTTGTCTTGGCGTACCGCCCATGCTTTTGAGCCTCTTCCTTTCTTTATAGCATAGTTAGCATTGGTTTGCTCACATAATCCTGTCAATTGCCCAGCTGTAATTTGTTTACCTCGCATGGCTATTTTATCATCTTTTGGGAGAGATACATCACTAGTGAACATCATGGGACCCCGGTCCATATTTCCAACACTGTTTACACCCACTATCAATTTACTGCTTTATTTACTTTTCCGTTGCTATCACTATCATTATTATCCCGTGCATTTTATCCTTTGTAAACAACAAGGCCGGAGGAATTGACAACTCCTCTGTACTCGCTGGGAAGCAAATTTATTTGTTGTGTGTGCAGGTCCAGGTGAATTAAGCAAGCTTGAGTTGTGAACGGTGCCATTGTTCACTTCAGCACCTTCTTGTATCTGTTGGAGTCCTACTGGTTGACCCTAAACCTTGGTATCTTCACCAAGGGAAATTGCCGCTACGCTACATCTCACCTTCCACTTTGGGTAACCAACGAGGGGCGAGAAGTAAACTCTCGTGACATCAAAGAAATTTCTGGCGCCGTTGCCGGGGAATCCACTCTTCAAGATAAGGGAGTTGCACACTATCTTTTATCTTTGCTTTTTAGTCTTTTTAGTTTACCTTTCTGTTTTTATCTTAGTGTCCTTTATCGAAAAGTCAAAAAAAATAGTATGTTTGTTTCCTTACTTGCCAATCAATGTCTGACTTCTTTGAAACCAGATCTTATTGGCATCGAGGATTCACTGAGGATCAACAAAAGTGGTACAAGGAACACCGCTTGTTTCAAAAGGGGATACATTTATGGAAAAAAATACATCAATTGTATGAGTATGCGAGAAACTTGTGCTCAATATATAATATATCTTTCTGCAGGGATGAATCTTGTTGCTTTATGAGGCACAAACACCTTGCTTTCCAATGTGAGTACAATAATGATGAAACCTTAGCTTCTTATGCTAAGAGAAATTATGATTTTGATGATGCAAAGCAAATAGAAGAATTTTTTGCTTATAAGGGTGCCTATGAAATTACTTCTCTTATTAAAAATATTGATGATGCCCCTTACAAATCTGAGAGTCTTTATATTCTTAACTATTGTTTGGAAAATTATGGTGCAAATTATTATATTACTGATCATCTTTAGAGAATCTCTCCCCCAAAGGAAGAGACTAATGATTTGCAGGACTCTATGGAAGAAGAAATTGCTGAACCTAAAAGCTCCTTGGATGAAAAAGAGGAGGAGAGTAAAGAACAAAAGAAGGAAGAATGGAGATATCCATGTCTACCTTCTAATGAGAGTAACTCTTTGAATCTTACCTTATATGATTATTATGATCCGATGGATTCTTTTGAAATATCCCTTTTTGATGAAGTTGATGTCTTCTATGCTTATGGTCGTGATGCCACTATGGATGATGCTTACGAAGATGAACTTGCTATAGTTCCTCATGTTAAGCATGAAATTTTTTATATTGCACCCACACTTTATTGTCCTATTATCTTTTTGACATCTCCAACTCTTATTCCGGAGAATTGTGCTCTTATCAAGGCTCAATGTGATGGGTTGCATTTATCTTATAATCCTAAAGACCGTGTTGAAAACTATACACGTGTGCTTGTAGGTCATGAACAACATAATTTATGTGATAGTTATATTATTGATGTTGTTCATGATACTACTGAAAATTATTTCGAGAGAGGGAAGTTTGGTTGTAGAAACTTCCATATTACTAAAACACCTCTCTTCATGTTGAAAGTTTTGAAGTTGTTCTTTTTCCACCTTCCTATGCATGTCACTTTGTGCTTCTTTGATTTATTTTCTTACAAGATGCTTGTGCATAGGAAGTGGGTTAGGCTTAAATGTGTTTCATATTTTCTTCTTGATGATCTCTTTTGCTTCAAAATTCGTATTCTTATGAGAGCACCTTTTATAATCTTTATGCCTAGCTTAAAGGCGTAAAAGAAAGCGCTTGTTCGGAGGCAACCCAAGATGTTTTTCTTCTGTTTTTAGTGGTCTTGATGATTGTTACTACTGTACCAACATCATTGTATCTTTATTTTTCAAGCTTTGTGCCAAGTATTGCCTCATATGGCAAGGGAAGAGAAAGTTGTGACATGCTGTCCAGAAAACAGATTCTGTCCTCGTGACTAGAAAAATCACAGAAAAATACCAGTTCATATTTTTGAACTGAAATTTTTACACAGCGTTCTCTATACAATTACGGAACTTTCGTATGTTCTGAGTTTTTTTATTTGAGTTGCAGAAGTATCCCTAAAAAAATTCTTTACTACCTGCTGGTCTGTTTTTCACAGATTCTGTCCTGTTTTGCCTTTTCTTCATTTTGCAAACCTTAAGCTTGCTTTTTCTTTGCAAAAACTTTTGGCAATCTTGAGAAACAGTAGCTCTTCAATATTATCCTTATTTCCAGTAGAGAAAAAAATGTTTTATTATGGGTACTAACCTCGCTAATCAGATTATGATGAGTTATGTATGAAGGGAGTTTTCAAGTGTGCGAGGGAAGATGATGAAAGAAGATTCAGGAGTGTCAAGCGCTCAACCTTTGGGATGCCCCCATGCATCCCCAAGAAATATTCAAGGATACTCAAGTGTCTAAGCTTGGGGATGCCCCTGTGCATCCCCTTCTCCATCAACAATTATCAGTTCATCTCTCGTTTCACTATATTTTTATCACTTCATGTGTTATGTGATATGCTTGGAGCGTCTCGCTCTTAGGATTTATTTTTAGTTTTCTTTAGCTTTGCTTGTTGTTAATAACAAGTTAGAACCCAGATTTCTTTGTTTGGGAGAGAAACATGCTCCACTTTCAAAATCTAGATAACTTCATAGGATTTTTCATGCGTATCTTCGATGTGTGTGTTCTTTATCTTTTTCATAGCTACTGCCATGTTAACTCTTAGTTTTCATGCTTATCTTTTTAAAGAGCTTTTGTTTAGTATGTTGCTATAACTCTCTTGAGTTTCCATGTTTATCTTGTTAAGAGAGTTTGCATGTTGCACTGAGTTGTGTGTCTTGACTTGAAGTAGGTAATTGAGGTTGCTATTATTTTGTACTAGTAACTTGCAATAGTTTTGAGGTATTGTTTTGAGCAATGTTTTGACTTTTGGTGTTAATAGCTTTAGCCTATTAGTGTTAGATTTCGTATTTTGGGAAATCTGTGTTTATTTTTCAAAACTTACAAAATTAGTTGAGAACTTTAGCTACTAGATGGATCACTACTCTTCGGAGGGATCGAATATTAGAGTACTCTCACGTACCATGAGTCGAGGATGCGTAAGGATAACCAAACCCCCATACTGTCGGGACCCGGGGTTTGCATATGTAATTCTAGTCACAATTCAATCATATGGAGAGCCGAGAGCCATACCCACTTGTCTAAGCAGACAAGGCCAAGTACAAGACACTCTCGGAAAGCTGGAACGTGAGGGGCATCCCATCCAGGCCGGATGATCAACTGAGATGGGTCCTCATCGCCCGCTCACAAGTCTAAATGATTATGGGTGGTGAAATCCCATACTCATAGACAAGTCGCCTCAACCATATTATCGATTGAATCATAACACTTACATAAACAGACTCCAGCCCGATCTCTTAGTCGGGGTCTCGGGCAGGCTCGATCGTACAACGAAGTGTGCCACGTGACAGAGTCATGAGCAATCGCATCGCGATGCCCTAAGCTGCGCACATCTAAGGGCCACTTGGTGTATGAAAGACCGCCGGCAAGAACTCAACTAAGCTATTGAATCCCACACTAAGACATGCACGTTATAATCATACACGCAGCATACATGTCTAGTGTAAACAGCAGGTAACACAACATGAACTCTACAAACTCATAGTTTTATTGCATCTGCTATACAGAGAAGATATAGTAGTGTTACAAGCAGAGATCACATAACTGTGACCCAACATTACATCATACAACAACGGAAGCAAATTATGTCTTAGTGAAGACAAGGTTAACAAATGGCTTAGAAGCCTTTAACAAAACACAACGACCCTCCAGAGGGACCAGGCTGCTGTCTGGGACTACATTACTTCGTCGACGTCGATCTTGAGGGGGAGGCCACCATCAGGGTCAGTGGTCTCGTCTCTAAAACATATAATAAGCAAACGTGAGTACAAAGCCGTACTCAGCAAGACTTACATCAGAACTATACTACTCAAGCTCAGGTATCAAGGTAAAGGTAAGTGGGGTTGTAATGCAGAAAGCTTTGACTTGGTTATCATGTACTACGACTACATAGAGTTGAGATGTGTAAGACCAAGTATGTGATCAGAGGGGGAGGGGGTGAATGATCACTTCAAATTTTTGCATGAAACTATGAAGTGAAGCATAACTTAGCAGCAGAAGAGATTCAACAGAAAGGTAAACATTGAGGCAGAACTAGATTGAAGCATAACATATCGAATCAAAAGAATCGAATCAATTGCATTGAAGCAAATCACTGAAGCAATTGATAAACTAAATGTAAGTGCGGAAAGTAAAACGAACTCTTGACTCGGCGATGCTTGTTCGACCAGTTCACACTCTGCAAAGTGCTACGTCTGGTTGGAGGGACTTGTGATTGAACACAGGAGCTAACCTCTCTCCGTCCGTATCTCCACTGCACCAATCTCCTTGAGCTTGGTCAGTTCTTCACTCATGGTTGATTATTGAGGGAATCACCGAACCCTTTGACAAACTGGACTTCGAGGCGACAATAACTCTTCGCTCTCTGAAGAACAACACTCTAACCGTCTAGGAGAATTGCAGTTCTCCAAGATAAAAAGGCTAGCAAACTTCTTCCTAAGTCATAATGAATCAACTCAGATCAATAGGACTTATGCATCGGTGGATGGGTTTTTGGTTTGCTTCGGTGGGGTTTGCTCTTTCTCTTCACTGTCAGGAAATGTTATGTGAGCAGCCACCGGCCAATGAGAGCGGGGGTGGCGTATTTATAGGTGGCAATCCCTAGGTGCGAAATGACTTAAATGACCCGATGTGACAGCTTGACACCTGTCCGCAACGGTCATATTTGCAATCAAAGCGCAACTTTACTTGCGGTCCAAGTAAAGCTGACTCACGGACTTGGTTCTGCTTCAGGAGCCGAAAGAACGAAGTCTTCGCTAGTGAAGCATTACCTAGTGCACATGAGATTTCTCAACTCTGGATTCTCACAGGTTTGGATTCGATCTGAGTCTTTTCACCAAAACCTTCGGAGTACATTTACTAAACCCCTCTTGATAGTACGGTTTTTCCTACGACTCAAAGAAGTGAAATGGAACTACGCAAAAACTACTAAGTCTTGCGCCATTTTGGTCATCTCCTTCAATGAGACGTGCTTCAGGATTCCTTATCTTTTTAGGCGTCGACATCCGTGATGAGCTTCACTCCAAAGGATATGCTTCAGTAAGTATGTAAATCTTCGTTGAAGCTTTATCACCAACCTATAACTTCAGGAACCTAACCATCTGTTTTACACTAGAAAACTGTTAGTTCCTTTACTGTTTTGCCCAACAATATCCAAAACTCATGGGGGTATAACTTTGCTCTTACAAGATGAGAGGCGCACACGAGTCCATATAATCTTGATCACCACATCAATACACCACCATGGATCCTTCCTCGACTTCCCCACGAGGAAGCAACCGAAGTAAAACTTAAGTTACAACCCAATCGGAGTGAATGGAAAGTTCGTTGTAACTTAACACACAAAAGATCGAATCAAATATCTAAACCCCGCAGCGAATCTAAACTCAATCGATGCTACTTTCTCCCCCTTTTTTTCAATAATTGGACAAAAGGTTGAGAGGTAGATCAAGAGTATTTACGCGTTTGCTGCAACCCGGGGACCCTACTGATTGTCTTCGCCTGAAGAAGATGCATCTCCTGAAGTGTCTCATTCGGTTGAAGCAGGCGACTCCAGTTCGTCAATGTCCATCGGCGCTTGAAGCAAATCAAGATCGCTGTCGTTGAGAGGATCATCTTCTTGCTTCGAGGTGTGGGAGTCTTCATCAGATAGGGTATCTGGGAGAATCTGTTCAGCTGGATTAACAAATAAAACTTCATCAATCTCTTCCAGCGGCGGGATCTTTGGGTTGGGGCGGTCGATCAAATCATTTCTGGAGAAGTGACGTTGAAGATGTGGATACTCCTTGAAAATCCGGTCAGCTTCAAGCTTCTTCACAGAGATGAACTTCCGTAATCCTTTCCAAGAGTGGCGCTTCAAAACCTTCAAGTACTGGTTGTTGTTTAAAGCAATGTTGCCAACTCTATTGATTTCATCTGAAAGATGTTGCATTTGGCGCTGATTTCCTTCAATGAAATTTTCAAGCATCTGTTGGGTGTGAATGCCAACTTCAAAGTGATAAACTTCTTTCTAGAATGACTTCGACATGTTGCGTTCATTGACATGATGTCTGACTCCGACATATGTGGCAAATGGATCATTTGGCCTTCTGAAGATATTCATAGTATCACGCACAGGAGGACAGAACAGCTTCGGGTGATGCTTCGCAACGAAGTCTTCACAACGTCCATGGTTGCAGATGGCTTGGAGCTAGGGAGCATATGGATTCAATTGCTGTACGAGTTCAGCAGCTTGTACCATATAGCGAAGAAAACAATCCTCGAAGTCAAACACATGTCCGTGAGTAAGCTTCAGCAAAGCATGACGTGTATGATAATGAAAGTTGGACTCGTCATGTGCCGTGCTGAGAGGCATCAGTGAGTTGGACAAGATGTAAAACCAAGTCTTCGAAATGAATACCAGATGCTTCGGGCGAATGTTTTCTGGCATATGATCTCCAGTGACTTCGGGATCCAGCAGTGAAGCAAATTCAGCTTCAGTAGGATCGGGCATCAAATGCACCTTTGCAAGTTCTCCAGTGTGCCTTGGGATGTTCACTATATCCATGAATTCATCAGAATGCATCCTAAATACCTTTCCTTGAATCATCCACTCAAGAATCCATGAGCTTGAATCATCAGGATTTCCAGAGACATAGAGAGTGGCATAGAATTGCTTCACTAGCTCGGAATTGAATGGGGTCTCCATGGCAAACAGGCTGGTAAGATTTTGTGCTTCGATGGTTTCCATGATGTTCTGGAAGCATGTTGTAGAAGTTAGACTGTGCATATCCAAGTACTTGTGCCTGAAAAGAACACCCTTCTGGCACTATAGCTTCGTGTACAGAATCTGTTGCTCAGTTGTCCAGAAGCGAAGGTCATCTGCAGTCCGGGGTGAATCATATGGACTTGCGCCGAAGAAGCAAAGCTTCTGGCGATGAACTTTGAGATTGAACTCAGGACCATGTCTAGAAGAAGAAGAACCATCTCCCAAGAAAATAGGAAAAGTTTCTCGAGGGTAGATGGAATCCAATTGAGTATCTTGTGCAGGAATGCAGTGCGGAGCTTGCCTTCGAGCAACTATGGCTCTCTCTTGTGCTTGAGTCATAATAGCCAATTCATTGGCTTCGGCTTCAGCTTCCACATCGGCTTCAGGCCCTTCTGGAGCAGCTTGTTTTCTGGCTTCGCCTTCTTGTTCTTCGGACTCCTCCGCAGAGTGAGCCGAAGAATAATCCTTTGAAGGAATTGGTATGTCTTGAGCAGGAGGAGAAGGCTCTGGCTCAAAGTTGTCGTGGGCGGACTGTTGAGGAGCGGGTTGAGGAGGAGGTGGAGTTGGAGCACGGGGTGGAACGACTTCGGGAGCGGTTGGCTTCGCAGATGGTTTGGTAAGAGTGATAATCTTGCATCGAGGGGGCGATGCCTGCCTTGGGGCCTTCTTGGCCGGATGAGAGCTCACCTCATTAGCTGCGTCCGTATCTGTGATAAGACGGCGTTTCCTTTGTTGCAGTTGGGGAAGGGGTGAAGCTAATTGCTTGAGCATGGCTTCGCGCTTCTTGGAATCAAGAACCATCACCGAAGCATTGTGCGTCTTGCAACATTCTTCAATGGCAGACTTGATCTTGCCTTGAAACACTTGAATATTGCTCTTTGTCTTTTCATTGACATCAGCAATTTTCTTCGAAGCTGCTTCGGCTTCGTTCTTGAAGTCTTCATCTGATTCAGCATCTGCTTTCTTCTTAAACTTCCATATTTTAGCAGATTCAGATCGGTCTCTAGCATGCAAATCCCTCAGCTGATTGTATAAAGTTTCAATCATATCAGAAAGAGTTGGTGAAATGTAAACATTCCCAACATCCATAGCTTTGGGATCAACAGCTTCAGCAAGCTGGCAGAATGCCTCATTCAGGCTTAAACAGTCCCAAAGTTCTCCTTCTCTTGCATCCGGGAAGTTATGTTGGCTCTGCTCAGCTTCTTCATGAGCTTCGGGGAAAGGGGCTGTGACTGGCTTCGGAGGGATATCCTTTGGTGCCATGTCTACAGCAGCTTCCTTCTGAGCGGCTCTATCAGCTTTCTCTGCTTTCTTTGTGCGAAGAATGTCAAGTTGAGCTTGGCGCTTGGCTTCAGCTTCACTAAGCTGTTTGGCTTCGGCAGCAGCCTTGGCCTCTTGAGCTTTTGCTTCAGTGAGCTTGCGCTTCGCTTCAGCTTTCTGATTAGATTCAGCCAGTTCTTTCCTTTGCTTCTCCAACTGAGCAGCATCTCTATCTTCCTTTTCCTTAGCTTTAGCTTCTTTATCAGCCTTAGCTTTGGCTTGTGCTTCAGCATGAAGGCGTTCAGCTTCAGCACGGTCTCGTTTGCGCATGTCTGCTTCAAACAGCTTCTTGGTGTCGACTTGGGCATAAGACTGGCCAGGCTTGGCAACAGATGATTTCAGCTTCGAAGCTTTGGCTGGTTCAGAAGCTTTAGCTTCGGGAATAGCAGCAGGCTTTGCCTTTGGGTCATGCCTCTCTTTCGTTCTCTGTTCAGCAGGAACAAGGCGGTGAGGTGGCTTTGTAGCCAAGGGAGCCTCAACCACCAAGTTTGTCAAATCAATGTTTCATTTTGGAACAGGAGGATCAGTTGGATCTTGAATCCTAATGCCTTTGGGAGCAGACGGTTTCTCTCCAGCCTTCTTCTTCAGTTGCTTCCGAAGACGAAGTCTCTTGGGACTAGGGGGAATGGGGGTGTGCTCAGACTCATCATCTGCTTCTTCAGCATGATCTTCATCAATTGAGTCTTCAAGCTGTGCAGCAGCATCAGCTTCGTCATCAGCTTCATTATCACCCTCTTCTTCAGAGATAGCAGGAGGGGGTGAAGCACTCAGTTTCCTAAGCCTTCGCTTCTTAGGCTTCGAAGCACCAGCTTCGGCATGGCCTTCAGCAGAAAGTGCTTTGGCCTTCTTCTCTTCTCGGATTCTCTTCTTCTCAGCCAATATGGCAAGTCTCTCTTGCTCGTCTGGATAGTCATCTGGTTTCTTGAGAGTATTTGGGTGAGGTACAGCAGGAGGCTTCGGGTAGTACTTTTTCCTGTTTGCAGCATTATATTGGGCACACATGGCAGTAGTATATCGATAAGGAGGGCTAAAAGCAAACTGCATAGCCCATTTCCATTCTGGGATGCTCTTGTACTTGTACCACCTTATGGCCCAGTAGCGTCGAATTTTTTGCAATCGAATCTTTCTGTCATGATCAGATTCTTCTAGAGGTGTGTCATAGCCCATCTTGAGGCGAATGGCTTCGGGTATGCCTCGGGCATTCTTGACTTCCTTCGTCTTGCCACCTTTGCCTTTCTGCTTCGGTGGCTCAGGATAGTTTTCAAGTCCTTCAACAATGGGTGACTCAATCCCCAAGGCTGCCTCTTCGTCAGACATCCTGTGACCAGAAAGATAGAAAAGAGGGAAAAGGAAAGGGAATGAATAATCACTGGCAAAAGTTTCGACCAAAACCAAATTTTGACAAGAACCCAGAGCAATCTAAGATCAGATGCAAATCTGTCAATGGATCGGGCTAGAACTAGTTCAAGAACAAGACCTAACTCAGTCCAAAATCACAGAATAGATCGAATCTCAAAACTGACCTGAGAAGATGGGATTACTTTGATGCTAATAACAGTTTTCCCAAGGAGCAATGATCAGCACGGATCAAAACAGTCCTATAAACAAAAACAAAGACCTAGCAGAACTTAGATCCAAGTCCTAGATGAAGAACTTGCAGAGAAGATTGGATCCAAGAAACTTGCGTACCCTAACTTGGTGACGCGAAGCGGCTACGGCGACGGAGTGCGGAGACGTGCTCTTCGTCGACGGGGAACGTCCACGGAGGCGGCGGTCCGGCAGTGAAGCGGCGCTGTCGTCGTCGGGGGACGAGAGCTCAGCGGTGTGCTCGAGGAGGGAGACGAGGAAATCGGAAGTGAATGAACGTGGGGAACGGTTCGCTGGAGGGTTCGCCTTATATAGGCCCGATCTGAAATGGTTGCCAGATCGTATCGGATGGCTGCCAGCGAGTGTCTCTTCCGATTCAACGGCTCAGATGAAATGGCGGTTTGCGAGCGAATCTCAACGGCCCGAGAAAGACGGGGACTCAACGGCCGAAGAATAAGTCTTGACCAAGAGAAAAAACTTCAATAAAGTTGGGAGCATTTGATTCAGAACTCAAAGACGTTCGAAGCAATATGCTTTCCGTTTCAATTGTGCTTAATCATTCAAGACATAATAGATTGGGAGCGAATCAGAATGGAGGGGTAGGTTCCGAAACTTATCACTTCGAAGAACAACAACAACAAAGCTAAGTATAGGGGACAAAAGAAACGAATAAATAAATAAAAACAAACACAAAACTGAAGGCAAATGGCGAACGAAGCTAAACACAGAAATTTGGACGAAGGAAAACTCAAGCGAAACTAAATAAACAAACTCACAACGAAGGTGAATATATACAGTGAAAAGTTTCGATCTTAGTGAACATTGTGTGAGTCTAGGATGTTTAGCTCACATCTCAACGCACAAAACCTTTTCTCGTCCAATGGATTCGTGAAAATATCTGCCAATTGATCTTCAGTTCTAACATGGTTGATCTCAATGTCTTCGCGCTGAACATGATCTCGAAGAAAATGGTGACGAATATCGATATGCTTCGTTTGAGAGTGTTGCACAGGATTGTGTGCAATTTTGATAGCACTCTCATTATCACAAAGCAGAGGGATTTTCTTCACAAATATGCCATAATCTTTCAGCGTCTGCTTAAGCCAAAGTATTTGAGTGCAGCATGAGCCAGCAGCAATGTATTCAGCTTTAGCAGTAGATATTGAGACACAGTTCTGTTTCTTTGAAGCCCAACACACAAGAGATCTAGCAAGGAAATGACAAGTGCCTGAGGTAGATTTCCTGTCAACTCTATCACCAGCCCAGTCTGAATCAGAATATCCAATCAAATCAAACTGAGTACCTTTGGGATACCAAAGTCCCAAAGAAGGAGTATGTGCTAGATATCGAAGAATTCGCTTCACAGCAGTATGATGCAATTCCTTCGGATTTGCCTGAAAACGAGCACAAATACAGACTGATAGCATAATATCAGGTCTAGATGCACATAAGTATAAGAGTGAACCTATCATAGACCGATACTTCTTCTGATCGAAGGGTTTCCCTTTCTCATCAGCATCAAGAAATCCATTAGTAGGCATGGGAATTCTGATGGTCTTGCATTCAGCAAGATCAAATTTCTTCAGGCAATCCTTCAAGTATTTCTCTTGTGAAATAAAGGTGCCATTCTTCTGTTGGCGAATCTAAAGTCCAAGGAAAAACTTCAATTCACCCATCATTGACATCTCATATTTCTTCGACATGATCCTTGCAAATTCTTCGCTGATCTCAGAGTTAGTGCAGCCAAAAATAATATCATCTACATATATCTGACACACAAATAAATCATTGTTATAAGATCGAGTGAAAAGAGTGGGGTCAGTGGTTCTAGGTTTGAAGCCTTTCTTCAGGAGGAAATCTTCAATGTTTCATACCAAGCACGAGGTGCTTGCTTCAGTCCATACAAAGCTTTGTGAAG
This sequence comes from Bromus sterilis, assembly GCA_950022295.1. Lineage (NCBI taxonomy): Eukaryota > Viridiplantae > Streptophyta > Magnoliopsida > Poales > Poaceae > Bromus > Bromus sterilis. Next base: position 398,909,912 of record OX465596.1, read on the forward strand.
CCTGTACACCATATCAGGATTCTTCGATTCTTCAAAACCTGATGGTTGCATAACATACACTTCTTATTCTATCTCACCATTAAGAAGAGCAATTTTGACATCCATTTGATATAGCAATATATTCTTGTGGTTAGCAAAAGCAAGCATGACACGAATGGATTCGAGACGGGCTACTGGAGCATAGGTTTCACCAAAATCAATGCCTTCGATTTGGGTGTAACCTTGTGCTACCAATCTAGCCTTATTTCTTACCACAATACCATCTTCATCTTGTTTGTTGCGAAATATCCACTTTATGCCAATAACATTGTGCTTCGTGGGATCTGGCCTGTCAACAAGTGACCAGACTTTTTTTCTTTCAAACTGGTGAAGTTCTTCCATCATAGCCAATAACCAATCAGGGTCCTTCATGGCTTCATCATACTTTGAAGGCTCTAGCATGGAAACAAAAGAAAAACTTCCACAGAAGTTAGCCAAACGAGTACGAGATCGAGTAGTGGGACGACCTGGTTGATTGATATCTTCAAGGATCGAATCAATATCAACTCTTCTTCGAACTCGTGATAACGTAGTATCATTAGCTTCAGGCTCAGCTTCTGCTCTAGGATCGGCATCAGCTTCGGGATCTGCTTCACCTTCAGCTTCTGCATTTCCTTCAGGATTAGCATTTCCTTTGTTCCCTTGTCCTTCTTCATCATGTTCATCATTAGCTTCAGGATGTTGATCTCGAGCGCCCCGGGCTATGTGTGGGAACATTGGACCATCATCATCCCTAACAGCTTGACGTGGATTGGCTTCAACAGGGCGAATCTCTCCAATAGCCATGGACCTGATCACTTCATCAAGTGGAGGTTCATCTAGATCATGAGGCAAATGCTCTTTTTGAGAGCCATTAGTTTCATCAAACCTCACATTCACAGTTTCCATAACTTTCCCAAAGTGAGAGTTATACACTCTGTAAGTGTGAGAGTTTGAGCCATAACCTAAAAGAAAACCTTCATGTGCCTTAGGGGCAAATTTGGAGTTATGATTCATATCTCTAATGAAGCATGGAGCACCAAATACCCTAAGATATGAAACATTTGGTTAGTTACCAGTGATAAGCTCATGTGAAGTTTTCTTCAGGAATTTGTGAAGGTAAACCTTGTTGATGATGTGACATGCAGTGTTAATTGCTTCGGCCCAGAACCTAATAGGAGTCTTGTATTCGGCAAGCATAGTTATGGCCATTTCAATGAGAGTTCTATTCTTCCTTTCAACTACACCATTCTGTTGAGGTGTATATGCAGCAGAGAACTCATGAGTAAAACCATGATCATCAAGAAAATCTTCAATATGAGTATTCTTGAATTCGGTTCCATTATCACTTCGGATATGCTTCAGAGATAATTCATATTCAGTTTGAGCTCTCTTAGCGAATGACTTGAAGATTTCAACAACTTTTCTCTTGTCATCCAAAAAGAAAACCCAAGTATAACGAGATAAATCATCAACAATAACAAGACAATATTTGTTTCCTCCCAGGCTTGCATAATTTTGAGGACCAAAAAGATCCATATGAAGCAATTCAAGAGGACGAGTGGTAGTCATGATAGTCTTCGCTGAATGATGTTTCTTCGTGATTTTACCAGCTTCGCAAGCACTGCAGAGAAGATCCTTATCGAATTTTACTTCGCTAAGGCCAATAACATGCTTCTTCTTCACCATATTATGAAGATTTATCATCCCTGCATGACCAAGTCTTCGATGCCATAACCAACCAGATGAAGCTTTTGCCAATAAGCATGTGGATACAGCAGGGCCCGAAGAAAAATCAACAATGTATAAATCTCCCTTTCGGTAACCCTCGAAGACAAACGTATAGTCATCCTGTGAAAATACAACACAACGCGAAGCAGAAAATAGAACAAGCATACCCATATCGCATAGCTTCGAAATAGACATAAGATTATATCCAAGTGATTGGACTAGCATAACCTTGTCAATGTGCTTATCTTTCGATATGGCAACCTTACCCAAACATAAAACTTTACCTTTGTTGTTATCACCGAAGGTAATGTACTTCTGAGAAGATTGAGATAGTTTTTCTTCGGTGAATAACTCCTTGTCTCCGGTCATATGATTTGTACAACCACTATCCATGACCCATTCGGATCCACCAGAGACATAGCCCTGCAGAAGAATTAGTTCTTCTTAACCACCCACAAATGAGCAGGTGACTGAGAAGATGTTGAAGCACTGGTTGAAGCAATATTAAAGCGAACAGGAGTGTATTGCTTCGGTGTGCCATCAAGCACACCATAAATGTAAGTCCTCTGCGAATGGTTAGCATAAGAATGAGCATATGCAATCTTAATATGATTATTATGAGGACGATACGTATGACGACCAGTACGATAGTATTGCTTCTGCGGAACATTTGGTTCGGGCACCAGTGAATCCTTTCTCGTCTCAAGAGAATAGAAATGATTCGGTGGTACCGAAGGCTTTCCCTGCATAGTATGGTTAGCAGGCAGTTTTTCCACAAGTGCTTTCTGCACCCATATCTGCCTCTTATAGAAGCCATTCTTTGGAGGAGTGCCTACATACTCAGCTGTAACTTTTCCATGTTCATCCGTAATGAGTTTGTAGTCTGAATCAAGTGATTCACCCACAATGGCTTTGTTCATTTTGCAATCGAAACCTGAAAGGTTAGCAATATCAATTGGTTTCTCCTTCGCTAGAACCCAAACAGTCTTAGGATACTGCTCAGGTTCCCAATAGGTGCCATCAGGGTTTATCTTTCTCTCGAAGCCAACACCCTCATTTCTGGGATTCCTGTGAAGGAGAGCCTTCCTCAGGATATCACAGAGATATTGGTGTCCTTGCACACTTTTGAGCATGCCTGTTTCAAATAAGTTTTTCAACCTGAGGAGTTCCTCGCTAACAGCAGGATTTTGCTCATCAGAGGCATTAGTATCATCAATAACAATAGGAGCTTTTCCTTTGGAATCAGTTTTGCTTCGTTCCAATCAAGTTAAACAAGGTGATTCAGTTTTATGATTTGCTTCAGAACCTTGTTGAGCCATGAGAGAGAGATTGACATTTACCAATTCTTCATGAGCCTCTTTCAGTTTTTCAAGAGCCATTTTCCTCTGAACAGATTCATAGGTGAGCTTCTCATAATCAACTGAAAGAAGATCATGCCGAGAGGATAATTCTTCAAACTTCTCCTTCAGAGCAGCATGCTCATTAGTTAAAGTTTGAATTTCTCTATCTCATCGATCAACAGAGTTTCTGATTTCTTAATGGTTTTGCATAGTGAATCAAGTTCATCTTGTTGGATTGAAGCAATTTTAGCAAGTTTAGCATAGCTTATCTTTGAATCACTATCATATGAGGAACAATCAGAAGTATCATAGTTTGATTTTGATGAAGATACCTTTGCCTTGGCCATGAAGCAATATGCAGGAGTTTCATCTTCACTACTGTTGTTGGTGAAGAATGAGCTCGAAGCAATGGTTGAAGCATCTGCCGAAGCGAAAGCCAAACCAGCAACACCATCTGATTCGGACCCAGACACAGACCTTGAGCCTGATTCAGCTTCGGAACCAGAGGCTTCGTCTTCAGAGTTCATCTCCTTTCCCAGATAGGCCTTGGCACGGTGAGAGCTGCTTCGACGAGACGAGTGAGTCTTCGATGAAGAACCCTCACGCTTCTTATGATACTTCTTCCTCTTATCATCATCAGAATCTTTCTTCTTTTCTCTTCTCGAACTAGAATCATGTCTCTTTGACTCATAGCTTCTGGAGGATCTGTGGGACTTTGATGAGGAGTCTCTGAGCGAATGCTTCGATTTGTTCTCAGCTTCCCACAGTGGGCAATCAGCAATGTAGTGACCTGGTTTCTTGCACTTATAGCAGCAGTTGTCCTTCGATGGTGAGCTTCTTGAGGATGAACGGTGAGAAGAATGACTTGAGCTTCTTGAAGGATAACTCTTCTTCGGTGAAGAAAAACCTTTTCCCTGAAAGCTATTGAAGCGTCTCATGATCAGTGCTAGATCTTTACCAATGCTTGCAGGATCATCAGATTCGACACCTGAAGCACAACTGACTTCGGGTGAAGAATGATGCGAAGCTTTTGCTTTCAAGGCATGAGATCTTCTTCGAGAACCATTTATGTCACGTTTCTCATCTTCTTCCATCTCAAAGGTATTGAGTCTCTCAAGAATATCAGCGACGACAAGACGTCTGAAATCAGTCCTTTCCTTGATCATCAGCACAATGTGATCAAACGAATCATCCAATGAGCGAAGCAGAGTTCCAAAACTGAGTGGGAGTAATGTCATCAGCACCAAGTGAGATCAACTCATTTGCAAGAGCTGTGAGTCTACTGTAAATGGAGCTGACTTTTTCACCCTCGTTTCTCTTGAATCGATAGAATTTGCTTCGAAGTGTGTCAATTCTGGCATCCTTCTGGGTAGAAACACCTTCACCAATCTTCTCAAGATAGTCCCAGACACCTTTGGCAGAAGGAATATTCTTCACTTCATGGTACTTCTCTGGCGTCAGATGATTGGTGATGAAACCCCAGACTTCAGAATCAAGATCGATCAGCTTCTCTTCTTCAGGAGTGATGGCATTCTAGTCTGCAACTGTAACTCCATATAAGACAACTTGCCAGGCAGTTGAGTTGATAGCCATAATATTTCTCTTCATCTTGTCCTTCCAGTACGGATAGTCCTTTCCATTGAACACGGGAATGGGTTCGCCAGAGCGAATGGCTGCGAAAGACATACTTGCAAAACACTCTGGGAGGTTAATCCAAACAAAGAGTGACTAGCTCTGGTACCAATTGTAATACCAAGTATGTGATCAGAGGGGGAGGGGGTGAATGATCACTTCAAATTTTTGCATGAAACTATGAAGTGAAGCATAACTTAGCAGCAGAAGAGATTCAACAGAAAGGTAAACATTGAGGCAGAACTGGATTGAAGCATAACATATCGAATCAAAAGCATGGAATCAATTGCGTTGAAGCAAATCACTGAAGCAATTGATAAACTGAATGTAAGTGCGGAAAGTAAAACGAACTCTTGCCTCGGCGATGCTTGTTCGACCAGTTCACACTCTGCAAAGTGCTATGTCTGGTTGGAGGGACTTGTGATTGAACACAGGAGATAACCTCTCTCCGTCCGTATCTCCACTGCACCAATCTCCTTGAGCTTGGTCAGTTCTTCACTCATGGTTGATTATTGAGGGAATCACCGAACCCTTTGACAAATTGGACTTCGAGGCAACAATAACTCTTCGCTCTCTGAAGAACAACACTCTAACCGTCTAGGAGAATTGCAGTTCTCCAAGATAAAAAGGCTAGCAAACTTCTTCCTAAGTCATAATGAATCAACACAGATCAATAGGACTTATGCATCGGTGGATGGGTTTTTGGTTTGCTTCAGTGGGGTTTGCTCTTTCTCTTCACTGTCAGGAAATGTTCTTTGAGCAGCCACCGGCCAATGAGGGCGGGGGTGGCGTATTTATAGGTGGCAATCCCTAGGTGCGAAATGACTTAAATGACCCGATGTGACAGCATGACACCTGTCCGCAACGGTCATATTTGCAATCAAACCGCAACTTTACTTGCGGTCCAAGTAAAGCTGACTCACGGATTTGGTTCTGCTTCAGGAGCCGAAAGAACGAAGTCTTCGCTGGTGAAGCATTACCTAGTGCACATGAGATTTCTCAACTCTGGCTTCTCACAGGTTTGGATTCGATCTGAGTCTTTTCACCAAAACCTTTGGAGTACATTTACTAAACCCCTCTTGATAGTACGGTTTTTCCTACGACTCAAAGAAGTGAAAAGGAACTACGCAAAAACTACTAAGTCTTGCGCCATCTTGGTCATCTCCTTCGATGAGACGTGCTTCAGGATTCCTTATCTTTTCAGGGGTCGACATCCGTGATGAGCTTCACTCCAGAGGATATGCTTCAGTAAGTATGTAAATATTCGTTGAAGCTTTATCACCAACCTATAACTTCAGGAACCTAACCATCTGTTTTACACTAGAAAAATGTTAGTTCCTTTACTGTTTTGCCCAACAATATCCAAAACTCATGGGGGTATAACTTTGCTCTTACAAGATGAGAGGCGCACACGAGTCCATATAATCTTGATCACCACATCAATACACCACCATGGATCCTTCCTCGACTTCCCCACGAGGAAGCAACCCAAAGCTCTCACACTTATCTTGAGATTTTCACAGTATCCATTTGAGTTGTCTAATAATCAAGTAAAGATCTCCAAGTAGTCCATAACCGCGGATACGGCTGTTCGAATAGTTCATTAACCCTGCAGGGGTGTACTTATTCACATACGTAGCTACCTGATGTGCGAGGTAATTATAGTGATTTCTCGCCCTTCGTTGGTGAGCCCCAAGTGGAAGGCGTGATGTAGCAGAGCAGCAAATTTCCCTTAGTAAAGATACCAAGGTTTGTCTCCAGTAAGACTCCGGAGATGATAAGTAGGTGTCAACGGCGCTACTGACGCAGACCTGCACACAGACACAAATAACTTTGTTCCCAACGAAATTCAGAGAGGTTGTCAATCTCTCCGGTCTTGTTGTTCACAAAGGATCAAACACAAAGGATAATGATAGCAACTGAAAGTAAAAGCAGAAAAGTAAATGAGCGTGTAAACGGTGATGAGGATATGGACCAGGATACGTGATGTTCACTAGTGATGTCTCTCTCCCAAAAGACGATAAAACTTCTATGCGAGGTGAACAAATTACATAAGGGCAATTGACAGGATTATGAACGCACCGCAATGCTAACTATGCTACAAAATAAAGGAAGAGGCTCATAAGCACGGGCAGTACGCAAAAATAAGTAGACCGAAATCCAACTTCATCTACTACTAATCATCCACCTTGAGATATCTATCCAGAACATCTCGCTGGTATTAAGTTGCGAGCCCCACCCAAAGTGTAAACCCAAAGCAACAGAAAACTGCATTAAAAAGCACCTTGCGTAAAGTAAACAATCCTTGCAACTGCGGTTACAATCACCGTTTTTTCCCCCTTGTGGCAATAGGACATCCCCTAGACTCATGTTTCTGTCACTCAAGCGTGTCATCGGGGGGCATGAACCCACAATCGAGCATAACGTTCCCTCTTGGAGTTACTACCTACTACTTGGCCAAAGCAATAAACAGCAACGGAGAACATGCAAGAATTACTTAGGAACAAAAATATAAGAGATAAGAACCAAATATATTACTCAATCACAATCTGAACATAATCTCATAATCCATCAGATCCCATCAAACTCAGCATAGCAATAGCAGAAAGATTACAAAAGTGCCTCGATCATGTAGGGCAGCTCACGAGGTCTAAACCATGAAGAACAAAGAGGGGAGTGGAACATCACATAGCTACTGATCACGGACCCATGGTCCAAGGAAAACTACTCACGAGACATCCGGGAAGCATCCATGATGGAGAGGAGACTCCCGGAGGTCAACCCTCCCTCCGGAAGGGTGCCGGGAAGAGGTCTTCTGGTGCTCCCGATCTCAGAAGCGCGGCGCCGGCGGAACAGAGGAGAGATCCCGAAAAAGGGTTCTCTTTTCGGAAGTTTCCCGTGACGGAGAATATATAGGCGAAGGGGGGCAGCCAGGGGGGCCACCAGGGGTCCAGGCGCCCCCCTGGCGCGGCCAAGCCCTAGGGCGCTCCACCAGGGCGTCTGGGTCCCTGGTGGTGGCCCTCTGGCCCCACCCAGGTTCTTCCGGAAGGTTCCTTCACGCTGATTTTTATCTGAATTTTCCCGAATTTTTGGAGCACTTTTTATATGGGGGAAAACTGAAATAGAAAAACAGCAGAAAACAAGAACTGGCACTGTGGTGCACTGAGTTAATAGGTTAGTCCAAATATGATCAAAAGTGTATGAAAGTGTATCTAGATCATAGCAATATCACACAAAACATGCATGGAGCAAGCAGAAATTATAGATACGTTTTGGACGTATCACTACCACTTACCGCCTAGAACTCGTCACCTTCAAGCGGTGTCGGCGAGGATAGTACCACGACACTTACCTCACGGCTCCAACTCTAGTCCAGGGGATCGCCTATCTAAGTATGTACCCCAATCGGGAATCCGGCCGGGGTTTTCGTTCAGGACCCAGACGATGTATGGACGATCCTACAAGCCCACCTCGAAGGATGGTGCTGCGCTTGCCTAAAACCTTGCTACATTATGAAATAAAATAGAAGAACAATTAACCCATGTGAATCCTGGACCATAGTCGGGGTGAGTTAATAGGTCGAGAGGGGTCAATGAGCCCAATATGTGGTAGTAATCTGTGTCTTGGATCACAACACAAGAACTCGGGGCCTAGGGCAGTGTAAATGAGACAACCCACTGTGTACTCCTACACAGCCTCTCATTGTTCACCTTTGTTAGGGTGACTTCACCAACACATTACCATTACATTGCGCTGTTCTCTACCATCCCGATACATCACCCAGATGGATCATCTTCAGTGCAATCACTCTAGCATAGCATAGCATAGCATAGCATAACATGGATGAAGGGCCACATGATGAACACAAACAATCTTGTATCTGCTAGGTTGAGGTTTGCTTAATACTGTGGCAGCAATGATAGGTCATGCAAAGGATGGGTTCAACTAGCGGTAGAACGGTAACATGTGAATCACCTAATCATGCATAAGAGAACAAGAGGGAAATGGGTTTCTATAGACATGATCAATGGGGTTTGCTTGCCTTATTGTCGAGACTTGGGGGTGCCACTCTTCGACGAAACATGAACTACGTCCGGCGATGGATCTATCGAGAAGAAGAAAACACCGAGACACAAGTATGAACATTACATTGCAATGCACATTCAAGAAATGAATCATGGAATGGTACTGATGTGACCTATGTTCAATTTGCAACAAGTTAATTGAAGTTGATTTGAATAAGAAATTCAAATTCAAACTCCAAATGTTGTTCAAATTATCCCAAGTTGCATTTGCTAATGTTTGGATATGGTAAACCATGTTGTCATGTGTATGATATGCCTCTGATGTGCAAGTATTAAGTTTGGCATTGCAAAGATTTAAATTGAAATGATTTAAACATTTATTTTGAATTATTCCAAATAACCCAAATAGCGAAATGCTACTGGTCCATCATCATAGATGTGTTTTTCATCTATGAAAATATGATACTTGGAATCCTTGCATTTTTCTGATGATTTTTCATATATTATTTATTTAATTTGGAGTTATGGTTTAAAATTATTGAATTTACAAGATTTAATAGTTTTCTGGAATTTCTGTTAATTAGAGAAATTAATTATTGCGTCATCATGACACAAAGGTGACGTTAGGGGGGGCTGACCAGTGGGGCCACTGTGTCATTGACTCAGAGTTAAAACTCTGTTTTAATTAAAAATTTAATTTAATTTGGGGGGGGGGGGCTCGCCCCACCTGTCATTGGCTTAGGCCAAACTAAACAGGGGGTTAGCCCCCTAATTAATCAAGCCTGCCGGCGTTTAGCCGCCGTTGGCACTAGACGCGGCGGCGCCCGCTGCGGACGGCGGCTCCGGCCACGGGAGGCTACGGGGAGATCACCAAATGGTTCCCCGCGCTCACGCGCGTCTAGTGGGGAAGGTGGGCGGCCAAGGGGCAGCCGGAGGGCGCGACGGCGAGCAAGCCCGCGGCGGCGCCGTTCGGCTGGTGAGGGAAGGAGGGAACCGGGGCGTGAGAACGAGAACGTAGAGGGGGAAACGAGAGAGGAGCTCACCCCGAGCACAATGGCGCGGTCGGCGGAGGCAGAGGAGCAGCTGCAGCGACAAATTCGCCGGAGGAAAGCCACGGCGGCCGGAGCAGAACGGTGATGCGGGCGTCTTCTACGAAGCTCCCACGCTCGGGATCTTCAACCTGGAGATGTTGCTCGTCGTCGCGCACCTTTTGGACATGATGGCTTGGCGCGGGAGGCACGGGGGCCACGTCTGCGCGCGACGGCGGCCGCCGGTGAGCTTCGAAACGCGCGGGAAATGGCGAGAAAGGGAGGGGAGCAACCTGGGAGAGGAGGGGGAAATGGATTAGGCGTCCAGCGCCTTCTCCTGGCAATGAGAAGAGGGCGGGGGAGGCCTCGGTGGCAAGCAGGTAGCTCGCTGGCGGCCATGTCGGGCTCGCCGGCGTCCTGCCTGCCTGCCTGGCCAGTGGAGGAAGACGGGGATGCCCCTGGCGGGCTGGGCCGACTTCTGCCCACTTGGGCCAGGTAAGGGAGAGGTAGGTGGCCTTCGGCCCTTTTTTTCCTGTATTATGTGTTTTGAATTGAATTAAATATCAATTCATTTTATAAAAATCACAGAGCAATTTATATGGGCTTATGTGACACATACCTAGTCACTCCCACTGTTTTGGGATTTTTGGAATTCAAATTATTTGAATCCAATTCAAATAGCATTTAAATTTAATTTTGAAGCCTCTAATTGAATTTTTGAAAAATCCATGAGCATGGGTTTGACTCCAAATCATTTTTAAAATGATCACACTCATTTATAGGACTTTTCAAAAGTGTTTGGAGGATTTTTGGAAAAACTTTTTATCTGGCCTTTTTATTTAATTATTTTTGAGGCTTTTCCAAATCCCCAATTATTAAATAAAGGAAATTTAAACATGATGCCTTATTTCTATAAATAAAAAGCACATACCAAAATTAGGGTTGTGACAACTCGTCCCCACTCAAAAGAATCTCGTCCCGAGAGTCAAGACGTAAGGTAAGAGGGAAAAATTCAAGGATGCATCTTCAAGAAAACCGAGAACCTCGCGATCAACTCATGGAATGAGATATGAAAACATCTCTTGAGTTGAGACACAAGACACACATCAAAATGATGGAAGGAGGTAGGGGGAGTTTCAATTTGGTAGACAACAGTTCCACGCTAAAGTAAATGGTGAACAAGTTTTCAAAGTAGAGAGGATTTAGGTTGCCCTTGATACCGAACAAGGCACCTTAAGGATAGGTGACTCATGGAACTATTTCCTAAGTCAGGCAAAAAGAATAACTTTTGATACAATGATCATAGAAGTTTCTTTCACCAGAATCAGGCATACAAAAACGATCGTTGAAGGAATTCGAAAGAATGGCACACTCAAATTTGGATGGAAACTATGGTTATAGAGACAATTCGGCAAACGAGAGGCACAGTCCCATTTCATACCGAAGGATATAACCTAGTGGTTGAGCATGCTTTCTATAGCTTGAGCATTCCACATTCATATGGCTTAACCAAATCTGTGCCGAAGATCTTGGTAGCACTTCATACAACCATGATGAATATAAGTAGGGGATGCGGATGCAAAGGAAGATAACACCTTCTCAGATTGATTTTCTTGGTATAGCAAGATGCTTGCCAACATAACTTATCTGCATGATCGACCGAGAGACATTTAGCACTCCGCTTCTAATGTTCTCCTTGATGTTCTAGATACCACAATCATGCTTCAAAGTAGCATCGATATGGTCATCAAGTAAAGGTCGAACTTCGGAACACAAAGGATCCATAAGGAACAACTTCTAGAATAATTCATTCAGTATCCTCATGGAGGAGTGGCTACTAATGAATGGCATTTGGGGATACCTTCGAGAATGGTGGATAGGTTCATCATAAAATTGTATACATACGAACCTGGATTACTAGGTGGTATTCCTATTGCTGATCATGGCTCCCTAACAACTACAACAGACATGCCAAAGTAACAAAGTACCCTGACACAACGGTTAGCATGGTTACTCTGGCTAAAAGACATCTGAAGTGGGAGGAAAGATTTGCAAATGCATCAACATCGGATTCTAGAAATCGGATGCTCCTCAACAAGAATTCCTAGAATGAATCGGATAGCATAACGGCTGTACCGGGATGAAAAATGAGACATCCTACAAGAATTTGGACAGAACTTTCTCAAGAAACTCGATAGAATGATGAAACTGGGGACAAAAGCACTCCTACGGCTACAAAGAAGCAATCAACGAGATGTCCTAGTAGAGACAAAGAAGAGCCTAGTCCTATCTTCCCGTAGAACAAGATGAGGGTGACTCAGAACTCAGATCGATGAGGGTAAGGAGAAAAATGAAGCCTTACGTTGTTCCCATATACCCAAAGTAACTATATAACTATAGAATGCTAGACTCGACTTCGACCAAGGTTTAGTAATCCTACAGGCAGTCCTGCTCTGATACCAAGTCCGTCGGGACCCGGGGTTTGCATATGTAATTCCAGTCACAATTCAATCATATCGAGAGCCGAGAGCCATACCCACTTGTCTAAGCAGACAAGGCCAAGTACAAGACACTCTCGGAAAGCTCGAACGTGAGGGGCCTCCCATCCAGGCCGGATGATCAACTGAGATGGGTCCTCATCGCCCGCTCACAAGTCTAAATGATTATGGGTGGTGAAATCCCATACTCATAGACAAGTCGCCCCAACCATATTATCGATTGAATCATAAAACTTACATAAACAGACTCCAGCCCGATCTCTTAGTCGGGGTCTCGGGCGGGCTCGATCGTACAACAAAGTGTGCCACGTGACAGAGTCACGAGCAACCGCATCGCGATGCCCCAAGCTGCGCACATCTAAGGGCCACTTGGTGTATGAAAGACCGCCGGCAAGAACTCAACTAAGCTATCGAATCCCACACTAAGACATGCACGTTATAATCATACACGCATCATACATGTCTAGTGTAAACAGCAGGTAACACAACATGAACTCTACAAACTCATAGTTTTATTGCATCTGCTATACAGAGCAGATATAGTAGTGTTACAAGCAGAGATCACATAGTTGTGACCCAACATTACATCATACAACAACGGAAGAAAATTGTGTCTTAGTAAAGACAAGGTTAACAAATGGCTTAAGAAGCCCTTAAGAAAACACAACGACCCTCCAGAGGGACAAGGTTGCTGTCTGGGACGACATTACTTCGTCGACGTCGAGCTTGAGGGGGAAGCCACCATCAGGGTCAGTGGTCTCGTCTCTAAAACATAGAATAAGCAAACGTGAGTACAAAGTCGTACTCATCAAGACTTACATCAGAACTATACTACTCATGCTCATGTATGAAGGTAAAGGTAAGTGGGGTTGTAATGCAGAAAGCTTTGACTTGGTTATCCTGTACTACGACTACATAGAGTTGAGATGAGAGGCGCACACGAGTCCATCTAATCTTGATCACCACATAAATACACCACCATGGATCCTTCCTTGACTTCCCCAGGAGGAAGCAACCCAAAGCACTCACACTTATCTTGAGATTTTTAGAGTATCCATTTGAGTTGTCTAATAATCAAGTAAAGATCTCCAAGTAGTCCATAACCGCGGTCACGGATATTCGAATAGTTCATTAACCCTGCATGGGTGTACTTCTTCACATACGTAGCTAGCACTTACCGCCTATAACTCGTCACCTTCAAGCGGTGTCGGCGAGGATAGTACCACGACACTTACCTCACGGCTCCAACTCTAGTCCAGGGAATCGCCTATCTGAGTATGTACCCCAATCGGGAATCCGGACGGGGTTTTCGTTCAGGACCCAGACAATGTATGGACGGTCCGACAAGCCCACCTCGACGGATGGTGCTGCGCTTGCCTAAAACCGTGCTACATTATGAAATCAAATAGAAGAACAATTAACCCATGCGAATCCTGGACCATAGTCGGGGTGAGTTAATAGGTCGAGAGGGGTCAATGAGCCCAACATATGGTAGTAATCTGTTTCTTGGATCACAACACAAGAACTCGGGGCCTAGGGCAGTGTAAATGAGACAACCCACTGTGTACTCCTACACAACCTCTCATTGTTCACCTTTGTTAGGGTGACTTCACCAACACATTACCATTACATTGCATTGTTCTCTACCATCCCGATACATCACCCATATGGATCATCTTCATTGCAATCACTCTAGCATAGCATAGCATAACATGGATGAAGGGCCTCATGATGAATACAAACAATCATGTATCTGCTAGGTTGAGGTTTGCTTAATACTGTGGCAGCAATGATAGGTCATGCAAAGGATGGGTTCAACTAGCGGTAGAACGGTAACATGTGAATCACCTAATCATGAATAAGAGAACAAGAGGGAAATGGGTTTATATAGACATGATCAATGGGGTTTGCTTGCCTTATTGGCGAGACTCGGGGGTGCCACTCTTCAAAGAAACAGGAACTACGTTCGGCGATGGATCTATCGAGAAGAAGAAAACACCGAGACACAAGTATGAACATTACATTGCAATGCACATTCAAGAAGTGAATCATGGCATGGTACTGATGTGACCTATGTTCAATTTGCAACAAGTTAATTGAAGTTGATTTGAATAAGAAATTCAAATTCAAACTCCAAATGTTGTTCAAATTATCCCAAGTTGCATTTGCTAATGTTTGGATATGGTAAACCATGTTGTCATGTGTATGGTATGCCTCTGATGTGCAAGTATTAAGGTTGGCATTGCAAAGATTTAAATTGAAATGATTTAAACATTTATGTTGAATTATTCCAAATAACCCAAATAGCTAAATGCTACTGGTCCATCATCATAGATGTGTTTTTCATCTATTAAAATATGATATTTGGAATCCTTGCATTTTTCTGATGATTTTTCATATATTATTTATTTAATTTGGAGTTATGGTTTAAAAGTTATTGAATATACAAGATTTAATAGTTTTCTGGAATTTATGTTAATTAGAGAAATTAATTATTGCGTCATCATGACACAAAGGTGACGTCAGGGGGGGCTGATCAGTGGGGCCACTATGTCATTGACTCATAGTTAAAACTCTGTTTTAATTAAATTTTTAATTTAATTTGGGGGGGTTGGCCCCACCTGTCAGTGGCTTAGGCCAAACTAAACAGGGGGGTTAGCCCCCTAATTCATCAAGCCTGCCGGTGTTTAGCCGCCGGTGGCACTGGACGCGGCGGCGCCCGCTGCGGACGGTGGCTCCAGCCACGGGAGGCTACGGGGAGACCACCAAATGGTTCCCCGCGCTCACCCGCGTCTAGTGGGGCAGGTGGGCGGCCAAGGGGCAGCCGGAGGGCGCGACGGCGAGCAAGCCCGCGGCGGCGCCGCTCGGCTGGTGAGGGAAGGAGGGCACCGGGGCGTGAGAACGAGAACGGAGAGGGGGAAACGAGAGAGGAGCTCACCCCGAGCACAATGGTGCGGTCGGCGGAGGCAGAGGAGCAGCTGCGGCTACGAATTCGCCGGAGGAAAGCCACGGCAGCCGGAGCAGAACGGTGATGTGGGCGTCTTGTACGAAGCTCCCACGCTCGGGATCTTCAACCTGGAGATGCTGCTCGTCGTCGCGCACCTTCTGGACATGATGGCTTGGTGCGGGAGGCACGGGGGCCACGTCTGCGCGCGACGGCGGCCCCCGGTGAGCTTCGGCACGCGCGGGAAATGGCGAGAAAGGGAGGGGAGCAACCTGGGAGAGGAGGGGGAAATGGATTAGGCGTCGAGGGCCTTCTCCTGGCGACGAGAAGAGTGCGGGGGAGGCCTCGGTGGCAAGCAGGTAGCTCGCTGGCGGCCATGTCGGGCTCGTCGGCGTCTTGCCTGCCTGCCTGGCCAGTGGAGGAAGACGGGGATGCCCCTGGCGGGCTGGGCCGACTTCTGCCCACTTGGGCCAGGTAAGGCAGAGGTAGGTGTCCTTCGGCCCTTTTTTCCTTTTTTTTGTTTCCTGTATTGTGTGTTTTGAATTTAATTAAATATCAATTCATTTTATAAAAATCCCAGAGAAATATATATGGGCTTATGTGACACATACCTAGTCACTCCCACTGTTTTGGGATTTTTGGAATTCAAATTATTTGAATCCAATTCAAATAGCATTTAAATTTAATTTCCAAGCCTCTAATTGAATTTTTGAAGAATCTGTGAGCATGGGTTTGACTCCAAATCATTTTTAAAATGATCAGACTCATTTATAGGACTTTTCAAAAGTGTTTGGAGGATTTTTGGAAAAACTTTTTATCTGGCCTTTTTATTTAATTCTTTTTTAGGCTTTTCCAAATCCCCAATTATTAAATAAAGGAAATTTAAACATGATGCCTTATTTCTATAAATTAAAAGCACATACCAAAATTAGGGTTGTGACACATACACTCCTCCTCGGGGTACTTGTCTCTTTGTGAAACCTCCTTATTAGATTGAGAGTTACCGATAATAAGTGCATGAGTTCTTCGGACTAATGTGAGTATTCGAAAGTTGACACTTCCACCTTCCCATATTTTTCTAGCCTTTCATGTGCCGTGCATTGCCTCCTTCTCGCTCCGAGAGTTGGCGTCCACCTTCGCTGGTACATCCAAACCCTTGGCACGATACGCTCTGTCATCATAAACCTCCTTATATCCTTCCTCAAAACAGCCACCATACCTACCTATCAAGGCATTTCCATAGCCTTTCCGAGATACATTGCCATGCAACATCCACCTTCTCATGAATTGATCTTCATGTCATACATGCTACTTGCATGATCGATGAGCCGCATGCTAGTTGGGCCTTGCCCTAATCATTGCTACATGACGCGCTAGTAACATTGCATATCCTGCTACACTGGCAGAGGCATACATTTGCATACTTCATGATAGTTACACCTTCTTTATGATATGAGTACTTTTGTAAAGTGTGAAAGATCTTCTATACTTTTTGTAATATATAGAGTGTTGCCCCTAAAGTGAGGAAAAGATCCCAAAGAGGACAAAATTAAAAGATCCCAAAGAGGACAAATGAGAGAAATAGAAAGAGCCATTGAGGCCACCAAAAAAATAGAAAAAAAATAGAAAAAGGAGAAAAAGAAATAAAAAGAGAGAAGGGGAACACTACTATTCATTTTGAGAGATCCACACTCGTACTCCCTCTTATATCTTGTACTCCATAGAGATTATCATTCATGCATATAGCTATGTGGGGACCTTCACACTATAGAACTTGGCTTGTATATTCCAATGATGAGCCTCCTCAAACGAGCTCTAGGTCTTCTTGAGCAAGAAATTTGGATGCACCCCCCACTAGTTCCATTGGAGAGCTTACCTTAGCTCATATGTGCATCCGTTGCATGGCAATCCCTACTCCTCACATCATATCTATCATTTGGATTTCTCTCGCCTATGATTGTCCTCATTGATGTGAGCCCTTCCCACCTTTTTGTCTTCCTCCTCCACCATATTCTCTCTCTTTGCCATCCTAAGTGTCAACTTTCTTGCTTACGCTCATCCATTGCATGAGTGCTCAAAATGTCGAAAAGGAGTGGATCATTTTGACTTGAACCTGACTAGTGGTCTGGGGATGAGTCAAGATAAGATACCAAAGGAGACCAAGTGTGAAACTTTGGTAGATTGAGTTCTCAACACAAAAATATTTTTTCTCTCGTATATCCCTATCCGCTTTCTTGCACGCAAACACCATTTGGAGACATTCGAGTCATGGACAGCGAGAGCTATTGCACCTTTATGTTCTTATGTTGCTTGTTTCAATGCTAAATATAGACTCTTTTCTGTTATGACTTGAATCGAATTACATGCCTTGATTGCTTTACTTAAAAGTTCTTATATGATTGTTAGCATGTCACCACAGAAATTATGTTTTTTATCATTTACCTATTCGAGGACGTGCAGGAATTAAGCTTGGGGATGTTGATACGTCCAAAACGTATCTATAATTTCTGCTTGCTCCATGCCTCTCTTGTGTGATATTGCTATGATATGATGAACTTCCATACACTTTTGATCATATTTGGACTAACTTATTAACTCAGTGCACCCAAGTGCCAGTTCTTGTTTTCTGCTGTTTTTCTATTTCAGGTTTCCCCCATATTAAAATTGCTCCAAAAATTCGGGAAAATCCAATAAAAAATCAGCGCTGCAGAAGCTTCAGGAATCATCGAGGGTGGACAGAGGGGACCCACCAGGGCCCAGGCGCCCTTCCGCCGCGCCCTAGGGTGGGGCTGCGCTAGGGGCCGCCTGGACCCCTGGTGGCCCCCCTGGCTGCCCCCCTTCGTCCATATATTCTCAGTGACGCAAAAACCCCGAGACGGGGAACCCTTTTTCGCGATCTCTTCTCTGTTCCGCCGCCGTCGCGCTTCCAAGATCGGGAGCACCAGGAGACCTCTTCCCGGCACCCTGCCGGACGGAGGAACCACCTCCGGGAGCTTCTCCACCACCATGGATGCTTCCCGGATGAACCGTGAGTAATCCACCTTGGACCATGGGTCTATGATCAATAGCTATGTGATGTTCTCCTCCCCTCTTTGTTCTTCATGGATTAGACCCCGTGAGCTGCCCTACATGATCGAGGCACATATGTAATATTTCTGTTGTTGCTATGCTGAGTTTTCTGGGATCCGATGTATTATGAGACTATGTTCAGATTGTGTTTGAGTAATATATTTGATTCTCCTCTTTTATATTTATGTTCTTGAGTAATTCTTGCATGTTCTCCGTTGTTGTTTATTGCTTTGGCCAAGTAGTAGGTAGTGACTCCAAGAGGGAGCGTTATGCATGATTGTGGGTTCATGCCCTCTGATGACTAGCTTGAGTGACAGAAACATGAGTCTAGGGGATGTGTTGTTGCCACAAGGGGGAAAACAACGGTGTTGGTACTTGCGGGTGCAAGGATTGTTTACTTTACGCAAAGTTCTTTAATGCAGTTGTCTGTTGCTTTGAGTTTACACTTTGGGTGGGATTCACAACTTAATACTAGCGAGATGTTCTGGATAGATATCTCAAGGTGCATGATTAGTAGGTAGATACAGATGGATTTCGGTCTACTTGTCTTGGCGTACCGCCCATGCTTTTGAGCCTCTTCCTTTCTTTATAGCATAGTTAGCATTGGTTTGCGCACACAATCCTGTCAATTGCACAGTTGTAATTTGTTTATCTCGCATGGCTATTTTATCGTCTTTTGGGAGAGAGACATCACTAGTTAACATCATGGGACCCCGGTCCATATTTCCAACACTGTTTACACCCACTATCAATTTACTGCTTTATTTACTTTTCCGTTGCTATCACTATCATTATTATCCCGTGTGTTTTATCCATTGTAAACAACAAGGCCGGAGGAATTGACAACTCCTCTGTACTCGTTGGGAAGCAAAGTTATTTGCTGTGTGTGCAGGTCCAGGTGAAGTAAGCAACCTTGAGTTGTGAACGGCGCCATTTTTCACTTCACCACCTTCTTGTATCTGTTGGAGTCCTACTGGTTGACCCTAAACCTTGGTATCTTCACCAAGGGAAATTGCCGCTACGCTACATCTCACCTTCCACTTTGGGTAACCAACGAGGGGCGAGAAGTAAACTCTCGTGACAT
Source organism: Bromus sterilis (assembly GCA_950022295.1). Lineage (NCBI taxonomy): Eukaryota > Viridiplantae > Streptophyta > Magnoliopsida > Poales > Poaceae > Bromus > Bromus sterilis. The sequence continues at coordinate 398,929,281 of OX465596.1, forward strand.
AAATCATGAGAATGAAGAAGAGGATGAAGAGGAGGTGCAAGATAAAGCTCCTACTATTGAGGTCGAGTCTCATAAGGAGAGTCAGAATGTGGATCCACCGGTACATATCCTGCCGTCTCTTTATAATGTTTGTTAGTTGGATTTTTGTTATCCTTATGGTGTGCCTTTTCTCTTAGGCGCAAAGCCATGCCAAAAGAGGCGTACTCGTAGTACCGACTCGGAGGACCCTATCTTGGTTATGGAAAATGAACCTTGTCGTGTTCGCAGCAAAACTGTTGATGTGTCGACTCCTTCCCGTAAGTCGGAAGGTTTTAAGGAAGAGCAACCACAAACCGGCAATTCTTCTTCTGAGGGATCATCCGTCCAAGCACCTATCCCTATCAACCGCGGGTAAGTGCCTTTATTGTTATGCCGACTTCATCTATTTATGTATATTTTTGACAAGTCATGTTTATTTCCTTGAGCAGCGCTCGAATTGACCCCGAGGATTTAGCCGACTCTGAAGTTGTGAAGGAGTCGGAAAATTTGCCTGGAAGTTTGCCAGAAACTATCATTTCTGAGAATTTAAGGAAGGCCGGCTTGAATTAGTTGAGTCCTTCGGGTCTCTACAAGGAAACTTCTCCTGTTGTTGGTGCCGAGAAGCCGGAGACTCAACCTGAAAAGGTTGAGATAGCTCACAGTTCCAACCCGACTCCTGCTGTGGAGAACGTGGTTGTTGATGATGAAGTAATGATCACATGGACTCACCAGGGCATCCCACATGCTAAAACAGTCTTTGCGAAAGTTGTGTATAGCAAGGAGCAGGTGGTGAGTCGTCCTCAGGAATTGATCCCGGAGAAAACTTCTCTTGAATAAATGTATAGGCGGTCGTTGGATTGTTCTACTGAGAAACATGGCATAGTTCTCCAACTACGACAACGCTATGAGGTATTTTTCTATATTGTCTTTGTTATGTATTTGTAGCTCCCATAAGCCGGCAAGGTTTGTTGAAGATCATGCTTGGGTTATGTAGAAAAATCAAGTCTTTTCCTATCATAAGTCGGTAGATTACTTTTTTGAGTTGTAGCCCCCATGAGTCGGTGAGATATGATTGTCTCTCTCCGGGTTATGAAAATTGTTTGAAGATGTAGCCCCCAAGTAGCTGGTTAGGAGATGTTGTCTAAGAAGATACTTAGTCGTATCTATTTGTTGACAGGTTGTTGCTTTGAAAGCTGGTGATGATGATGTGCAGCTTGAGGAGAACTATAGAGCCGAATTGGCCAAGCGTGAACAGGATGAAAAGGAAGTCGATCGCCTCCTTGATGAGTTGAAGAAGAAAGATGAGGAACTGAGTCAGGCTAAAGCCGACTCTGCTGAAGTTGAGAGCGCCTTGTCAAAGGCATGTGATGATGTGACGGCTCAGCGAGATGCGGCCGAGAAGAAACTTGAGGCGGCTGAGAAGAAGCTAGAAACGCTGAAGGGTAGCCTCAACCGACTCGTGTCAGCAATTTTTGGTAAGTCAGAAAGGCTTTTGGTAATTTCTGTTTTCCTGTTTTCATTGTTGTTTTGCTGACTTTGTTATATTTGCTTGCCTTTTTGCAGGCAAAGAGCATGATATTGTGAAGGAGTCTCCTGCTATGAAGTTGACCTGTACTTTTGCTATTGTTAATCAGTTGTTCGAGGGCGCCTGCAAAGCCATAGGTGCAACTCAGCCGAAGCCCCCAAGTACGAATTGAGTGACTGATATGATGGGGCACTTTCGGTTGTTCCTGAATGGGTGAAACTCGGAAAGCGCTCAGCTTCCTATATGGGTGTGATGCGAGGCTTGGAGCTTTCCAAAGCCTATCACCCTAATCTAAAGCCAGAACTGCTAGCCGCCGGCTTCCCTGAGTTTAAAGCTGTCCATTTGAAGTTCACCAAGGAGGATCACACCAGAGTTCGTAGAGAGACTCGCGTGGCTGCTACCAAGATAGCTGACGGGATGGATCTGGCTTATTTGGAAGCCGAATATGATGATTCCAACAAGAGGCGCCGAGTTGATCTGCCTTCTCCAACCGAGTTTGCTCTCCTTTTGTCCCCGAAGAAAGTCCCAGAACCGGCTGGTTTTGTCGAGCTGACTTCTGGTGCGGAAGAAGATGAGCTGAAGATGGATGAAATCTCTGATGCAGACTTGGTTGAGATGTGTAATGTCCTCCTGTCATATGCAGGTGGTGCCGGGTCATCGTCGCCAGGAAAAGCCGGTGATCAAGCGTACGCTTTAAGCGATCGGCTTTGAAAAACTTTTATGATACATTTGTACGGCCGTAGTGCCGGGTTTTGTAATATTGGCAAACATGTCCCGTGGCTTGAGACCAGTGTTTTTTGGTCAAGTACTCTTATGTTATTTTGCCTTGGATTTTCCTCGTGGCCTTTGAATGCTGGTCTTTTTATGGCGCAAGCTGGTTTTCACACTTTTTGCCCTTTTGCTTGTTGACTCATGATAGTCGTTTCTCGAGAGAGCTTGATCTTGACTGAGTTTCGTGCTTTGAAGAAAAGTTGGTTCCATTGTAGCCATTTGTCGTAGGAAGAAGAGTCGGCGTGTGTGCCATAGTGCCAAAACTTTTGTAAGAAATTTGTTGAAGTGTTACTCCCCAAGAGTCGGTTTATACATCTGGGTGCTGTACTGAGTCTTTTCTTCAGAAGAAACTTTGAAGTGTAGTCCACATGAGTCGATATTTGCATCTGGGTGCGGTGCCGAGTAACATAGGTCTAACTTGCAAAAAATTATTGTAAATAGTTTTAAGATGTAGGATGATGCAAAAAAGTGAATATGCAGAGGCTAGTAGAAGCCGACTTAGACCTCATCTTCTCGCGTTGAGAGAGATTATTGGTTCAAGAGTCAGAACTTCTCTGTAGAGTCGGTTTTTCAATGACTAGCGTGCCCGGCTCTTAGGACTAAATTTGATAGGCGTTTTATGTAAACCCCGAAGTTTAGACCAACCCGTTGCGCGTTAGTTATGTAAGATCTGAGCTATACAGGCCGGGCAGCGTGGGTGGCCCTTTCATGTATGTTCCGGGATTTCTTCGGTTAAGAGTAGATAGGAACCATCAAGCTCCCCTATTGCCCCTGATTAAGCAAATACTTGAGGAATTTTACATATATATGTTGGCTTCTCTTGCAAGAGTCGATGAGTATCATCGTGCTCCTCGATTTGCGTGACTGTGCAATATACATGCTCATATCCGATAGAGGGTTGATCAAGCCCCCAGGTGTGAGTTGTTTGATTGTCTGATTTGTTTGCGGGGTTTGCATCCCCGATTTATCGATCGGCGATTATTTTCCCCCTCTTATCTCGTATCGGACGGAGACCGACCCTTGCCACCCTGACACTCGACCTTTGCGACACCGGGTTTCACCCGATCACCGTCGCGAAAACCGCATGAGACCAGCCGCAACCAACGGAACAAAAAACCCTGTTTAATAATTAAACGGGATATTTTTATAGCGCGCCGGAAAGTGTTTTCGGAACGGTTCCAGCGCGAGGTGAACGCCTCCGGCTCGACGCACTGATCGCGCAGTTCGAAGTTTTACCCGAATCGGAGGTACTGCGGACGCCCGGCGGTCAGAAACGTGAGCACCGGACGCGCGCGAGAGAAACCGGGGATGTTTTTTGCAAACTGCCAGCCACCCATGCTATATAAAGACCACCATACTCCCACCCATTTTTTTAGGGTTTCCCTAGCCACAATTTTTCAGCCACCCCCCTCACACAAGCCCCAATTTTCGCAGCTATTCCCCCCCCCCCAAATCAGCAAACCCTAGCTCAGATCTGTTTGGAGCCGTCGGATCGGGCGATCGGAGGGCTCCGAAGCCGCCACGTCAGCGCCCTGGACCCTCTCTCTCTCCTCCAACTCCCTCCGCCTCCATGCCCATGGGCTCATGGTCAGCCGCCGGCCAACGGCGAGCCAGCCGCCGCGGCACCCCGCGCCCTCCTTCCTCCTCCTCTCTCCCTCCCTCTCTTCCCTCTCCTCTCTCTCTCTGACCCGCCTCCCTCTCTTCCTCACAGAACCAGCCCTCCACCTCGAGCCGCCATGGAGGTCCGCCACCTCGAGCCGCCATGGAGCCCGCGCCGCCCGAGCTTGGTGGCCACCGCCAGCCGGATCCGGCCGGATCCGAGTTAGCTCCGCCCGCCGCGCCACTTCCCTGGCCGGCCCGTGCCCGAGGCGCCGCCCCTCGCCGGCGCGGCCAACCGCCCTGCGCCGCCGCCTGCGGCACGGCTCGAGGAGGAGCCTGAAGCCAGCCTCCAGCGCCGGCTGGGCCTCCCAGTGCAGGTGGGCCACGGCCCAGCTCCACCAGCCCGCGCGCCCCAGGCCTGCCAGGCCAGATCCAGCCGGCCAGATGGGCTTGGCCCATTTGGGTGAGCCCCTGTTTTTTTTTCTTTTGTTATTTATCTTTTTCTGCTGCCTGTGAAAATTGCTAAGTCTGGAGCAATTACTGCTGATTCAATTTTGCACTGCGAATTCCCGTTAATCCGTAGCTCCGATGAACGTGCCCCCAAAACGAAAGTTGCTCAGCTTTGCGTGCTCTAGCATTCATCTTTTGTGAGCTTTTGCATTTGATCTCGTCTTGATTGTGTAATTGTGTGCTAAAGTGGGCATCAGGCCGTTAAACTGCTACTTTTTCCTGTTATGTGTTGTTGTTATTATTTTGTTGCAACTTTGCATGATGATTGTAACAAATCCATGAGGCCTATTGCATTGATTCCTTTTGCGTTGCGTTAAGCAATGTTTCTACTTCAGTTTCATGCATTCACATGCCATATTTGCTTGCTGCATCATGTTTATATCTTGCTCCAAAGTAGCTATCCTGATGTTATTGTGCTGCTATTGTTGAAACTGTTATTTTGTTGCAACTTCGGATGACGAGTGTGTCGCGACCGTTTATCGGAATTGAGTGATTCCAATTGCATTTTGTTAAGCATCATGTCTACTTTCATTACATGTATTGCATTGCCATTATATGCTTGCTGGTCATATAGTTATTGAGCTCCAAAGTTGCTATGCTGCTGTTTTTGACAGCCACCTCTGTTTTTCTCAAGTCTGTTACTTTGTGATGTCATGTTGTTTGCTTAATATCTTTTGATCTATGATGTCTTTTTGCATGATTCTTTTTGCCATGCATTCCATGTCATGTCTACTTTAATTTAAAGACAATTGTGAGCATGTTTTCATTGATTAACCTGTTTATTCATTGCTCTAAAGTGTGCTTCGTGATGTTGGCAGTTTGTGCCCGTAACTTGCTTTGCTTGTATCTTTTTAACCGTAACTCCGTTTGGGGTGTTCTTTATATGTAACTTGATTAGTTTTTCGTGTTCTTTGTGTTTTTGCTATTGTTTTCTGTTGTTAACCAACCTAAAATATGGTTTAGGACAGAACAATACCAAATGTTTTAATCATCGTGCGGCATGTAGTGTTATGCCATGTTTAGGTTGTGCCTCACTTAAATTGACTAGCATAGATAGTTTACTTTGTGCTTCACCTTTTTCCATGCTTGTGTGCTATGCCATGCTTGCTTGAGCTGCCATGTTAATAACCGTTGTTTGATCACCTGTAGCTAAGCAACTTGAACCACCCTAAACGTGTGGTATTCGTCGTGTGTGACCGATACCCCACTTAAACTGTTAGTAACCTTTCTCGACGATAGATCAGTATCGCGTTGTCGTGCCTTGTGTTGCCTCTTTGATCTTGTATTGCTCCGTAGTAATAGTGGTGCACCGTTGTTTGCTTTCCAGTGTTTACTTCTTGTGTGTTCCCGCTGGTACCTCTCGGAGACGATGCGAGCTTGCGATCAACTACACCTTCGGAACCCGACTTATCAACAGGCAAGGACTATACATTACTTATGATCCATTCTATTTCAACCAGAGGTTTGCATGCTAGTCTAGGTTAGGTTCGATGTTTGATCCTACCACATGTTTACAGCCTCTTTCAAACCGATACAGCCATGTCCCTTCCCAGCAAACCTTGTACTGCTATGTTACTATTGCTCGTTGCTCAGCCCCTGCTTAGTATGCATGCTTAGGATGCTACGATGTTCCCCTGTTGCCCCTGGGCTTGGGATATCACCTTATTATATTGTTGTTGATGATATGATTATTATTATAATGTTGACTATATCCGACGAAGGATGGAAGGTCTAGGCTATCCCGCCCCGACGCTTTGTTCCATTCGAGTCACCTAGGATCCGAGTTCCGGGTATTGGTTTTAAGACTGAGCGTGCCTAATCGCGTGTGGGATTTTATGGGGTCCCCTCTTCTTACCTACCTAGCTTCAAATATTTCTAGAGGTGGCCCAAGCTGATTTACCATTTGAAACCGTGTGTGTGCTGGTCAGCTGCCAGTAGTTTTCAAACAACTCGGTCCAGCGGAGACTTAGTTCCTCTGTTGGTCCACACACTGGTGAGCTAGGGAAGTCCCCTGTTATATAGGCGAGACTAAACCCGACCTTGGCCATACGGAAGAGTCCGATCCGAGAGCGCGGCCAGCTTTTGGATTGGGTGTCGACTCCCCGGGGGCCACCCGGATTTGTTCGTTGTTAGTTAGAGGGACCTGTCATTTCGGATCTCTTGGAACTAAATCATAAAATGGTTGCCTATAATGGGTAGCAACTGAGAGAGATGGGCGAGCATGCGACGCCTCGTAATGCGCAGTTGGTACACCCCTGCAGGGTTAAATCTTTTCGAGAAGCCGTGTCCACGGTTATGGACGACTTGAGACCTACGTCCTGTTCATAGACAACAACACCGGAGATAATCTTAATATAACTTGATCAACGTGTGTGTGTGCCTTGACTGCTTCTTCTTCGTCGGGATGCGAAGAGGAGGACAAGGATAGGATAGGTGTTATGATTGCGTAAGTAGTTGATAGCAAGACTTGTTGGAGGCGATTCCTCATCGAATGCTTGGCTTCTTACCTTACTCTCTAGATCGTTAGCCACTTCATAAATGCTAGTGTGGCAGCAACCTCACCACTTACCCCTTCCTTACCGTAAACTACTAGTTGTCCTAGAATGACGAGTGATGAAGTCCTTGCTGGGTCAGATGACCACTACAGTTGGATGCTGAGTACTTCTGTACTCATGATACTACCCCCAAACTCTTTTCAGGGTTCTGATCGACAACAGGTATGGTGATCGACGTTTCACGTGGAGACTCGACGACGACTAGTTAGGCGGATCCCGGCGGAGGGCCTGGACCCGTGTGGTTATGGGATCGATGCTTTTCTCTTTGCCAGTAGGCTTTTGCTTGTAGTCTGTACTCAGACGTGTATCTTCCGCTGTTGTATTGTATTAAGGCAGTTGTATGCGAATTGTATGAGATGTTGTATCCTTGTATCTGTAATGTTGTGATATCATGTTGGAAATCCGGGATATATGACTTCGTCATATGTCGCGGTGGGACCGATATGTGCTCCGTCCTCGGGTTCGGGCGGAAACGTCCGAATCTGAAACAGTATCGCATATCGGGCCTTACAACTTGGTATCAGAGCCTTACCGACCATAGGATCCCTTCTCTGGCCGAAGTCGAGTCTAGACAAAATTATTCTGTAGTTACTAAGTTAGATATCGGAGAGTAGGAATATTTTTACTCCTTACCCTTGCTCTGGTCAGGACAAGTGTCGTAAGTGTTTTACTCTCGACTTATCCCCCTTCAAAACTTTAGGATCTCGAGTGTGTTGAGTTTCCGAATAGTTACAATGCCCTGCTTGCAGCGTATTGTCTCGATTCCGATCTCAGGTGGGAAATCCTGTAGTACCTTGAGTTTTTCCGACTCTGGTTAAACATCTTGGTCGTCTATTGACTTCAGTTCTCTTGCCAGTATTTTCACAATTCCAGTGAGAATGCTTCCCTTGACCGTCGCTTTGAATTGTCGTTCTTCCTCTTTGACACTGGTGGTTTCGTTTTCCGATGTTACCGTCTCTCTGCGGAAATTTATCTCGACAGAAGTTCGACGTCGACATGGAGCAAAGTCCCTTGTTGGTGGTGTTGAAAATCGTCGAATCTCTCTTTTCTCCCCCACCCCTCTCCCCCGGATCGTCCTGGATCTCGGGACGAGATACCTTGTTGGTGGTGTTGTATTGTAACAGCCCAGTTTTCACAAAAATTAAAAATTTTGTTTTCGGTGTGAATTGTTTGATTGTCTGATTTGTTTGCACTGTTTGCATCCCCGATTTATCGATCGGCGATTATTTTTCCCCCTCTTATCTCGTATCGGACGGAGACCGACCCTTGCCACCCTGACACTCGACCTTTGCGACACCGGCTTTCACCCGATCACCGTCGCGAAAACCGCACGAGACCAACCGCAACCAATGGAACGAAAAACCCCGTTTAATATTTAAACGGGATATTTTTATAGCGCGCCGGAAAGTGTTTTCGGAACGGTTCCAGCGCGAGGTGAACGCCTCCGGCTCGACGCACTGATCGCGCAGTTCGAAGTTTTACCCGAATCGGAGGTACTGCGGACGCCCGGCTGTCAGAAACGTGAGCACCGGGCGCGCGAGAGAGAAACCGGGGATGTTTTTTGCAAACTGCCAGCCACCCATGCTATATAAAGACCACCACACTCCCACCCATTTTTTTAGGGTTTCCCTAGCCACAATTTTGCAGCCACCCCCCTCACACAAGCCCCAATTTTCGCAGGTATTCCCCCCCAAATCAGCAAACCCTAGCTCAGATCTTTTTGGAGCCGTCAGATCGGGCGATCGGAGGGCTCCGAAGCCGCCACGTCAGCGCCCTGGTCCCTCTCTCTCTCCTCCAACTCCCTCCGCCTCCATGCCCATGGGCTCACGGCCAGCCACCGGCCACCGGCGAGCCAGCCGCCGCGGCACCCCGCGCCCTCCTTCCTTCTCCTCTCTCCCTTCCTCTCTTCCCTCTCCTCTCTCTCTCTGACCCGCCTCCCTCTCTTCCTCGCAGAACCAGCCCGCCACCTCGAGCCGCCATGGAGGTCCGCCACCTCGAGCCACCATGAAGCCCGCGCCGCCCGAGCTTGGTGGCCGCCGCCAGCCGGATCCGGCCGGATCCGAGTTGGCTCCGCCCGCCGCGCCCCTTCCCTGGCCGGCCCGTGCCCGAGGCGCCGCCCCTCGCCGGCGTGGCCAACCGCCCTGCGCCGCCGCCTGCGGCACGGCTCGAGGAGGAGCCCGAAGCCAGCCTCCCAGTGCAGGTGGGCACGGCCCAGCTCCACCAGCCCGCGCGCCCCAGGCCTGCCAGGCCAGATCCAGCCGGCCAGATGGGATTGGCCCATTTGGGTGAGCCCCTGTTTTTTTTTCTTTTGTTATTTATCTTTTTCTGCTGCCTATGAAAATTGCTAAGTCTGGAGCAATTGCTGCTGATTCAATTTTGCACTGCGAATTCCCGTTAATCCGTAGCTCCGATGAACGTGCCCCCAAAACGAAAGTTGCTCAGTTTTGCGTGCTCTAGCATTCATCTTTTGTGAGATTTTGCATTTGAGCTCGTCTTGATTGTGTAATTGTGTGCTAAAGTGGGCATCAGGCCGTTAAACTGATAATATTTCCTGTTATGTGATGCTGTTATTATTTTGTTGCAACTTTGCATGATGATTGTAACAAATCCATGAGGCCTATTGCATTGATTCCTTTTGCGTTGCGTTAAGCAATGTTTCTACTTCAGTTTCATGCATTCACATGCCATATTTGCTTGCTGCATCATGTTTATATCTTGCTCCAAAGTAGCTATCATGATGTTATTGTGCTGCTATTGCTGAAACTATTATTTTGTTGCAACTTTGGATGACGAGTGTGTCGCGACCGTTTATCGGAATTGAGTGATTCCAATTGCATTTTGTTAAGCATCATGTCTACTTTCATTACATGTATTTCATTGCCATGATATGCTTGCTGGTCATATAGTTATTGAGCTCCAAAGTTGCTATGCTGCTGTTTTTGACAGCCACCTCTGTTTTTCTCAAGTCTATTACTTTGTGATGTCATGTTGTTTGCTTAATATCTTTTGATCTATGATGTCTTTTTGCATGATTCTTTTTGACATGCCTTCCATGTCATGTCTACTTTAATTTCAAGACAATTGTGAGCATGTTTGCATTGATTAACCTGTTTATTCATTGCTCTAAAGTGTGCTTCGTGATGTTGGCAGTTTGTGCCCGTAACTTGCTTTGCTTGTATCTTTTTAACCGTAACTCCGTTTGGGGTGTTCTTTATATGTAACTTGATTAGTTTTTCGTGTTCTTTGTGTTTGTGCTATTGTTTTCTGTTGTTAACCAACCTAAAATATGGTTTAGGACAGAACAATACCAAATGTTTTAATCATCGTGCGGCATGTAGTGTTATGCCATGTTTAGGTTGTGCCTCACTGTTAGTAACCTTTCTCGACGATAGATCAGTATCGCGTTGTCGTGCCTTGTGTTGCCTCTTTGATCTTGTATTGCTCCGTAGTAATAGTGGTGCACCGTTGTTTGCTTTCCAGTGTTTACTTCTTGTGTGTTCCCGCTGGTACCTCTCGGAGACAATGCGAGCTTGCGATCAACTACACCTTCGGAACCCGACTTATCAACAGGCAAGGACTATACATTACTTATGATCCATTCTATTTCAACCAGCGGTTTGCATGCTAGTCTAGGTTAGGTTCGATTTTTGATCCTACCACATGTTTACAGCCTCTTTCAAACCGATACAGCCATGTCCCTTCCCAGCAAACCTTGTACTGCTATGTTACTATTGCTCGTTGCTCAGCCCCTGCTTAGTATGCATGCTTAGGATGCTACGATGTTCCCCTGTTGCCCCTGGGCTTGGGATATCACCTTATTATATTGTTGTTGATGATATGATTATTATTATAATGTTGACTATATCCGACGAACGATGGAAGGTCTAGGCTATCCCGCCCCGACGCTTTGTTCCATTCGAGTCACCTACGATCCGAGTTCCGGGTATTGGTTTTAAGACTGAGCGTGCCTAATCGCGTGTGGGATTTTATGGGGTCCCCTCTTCTTACCTACCTAGCTTCAAACATTTCTAGAGGTGGCCCAAGCTGATTTACCATTTGAAACCGTGTGAGTGCTGGTCAGCTGCCAGTAGTTTTCAAACAACTCGGTCCAGCGGAGACTTAGTTCCTCTGTTGGTCCACACACTGGTGAGCTAGGGAAGTCCCCTGTTATATAGGCGAGACTAAACCCGACCTTGGCCATACGAAAGAGTCTGATCCGAGAGCGCGGCCAGCTTTTGGATTGGGTGTCGACTCCCCGGGGGCCACCCGGATTTGTTCGTTGTTAGTTAGAGGGACCTGTCGTTTCGGATCTCTTGGAACTAAATCATAAAATGGTTGCCTATAATGGGTAGCAACTGAGAGAGATGGGCGAGCATGCGACGCCTCGTAATGGGCAGTTGGTACACCCCTGCAGGGTTAAATCTTTTCGAGAAGCCGTGTCCACGGTTATGGACGATTTGAGACCTACGTACTGTTCATAGATAACAACAACTGAGATAATCTTAATACAACTTGATCAACGTGTGTGTGTGCCTTGACTGCTTCTTCTTCGTCGGGATGCGAAGAGGAGGACAAGGAGAGGATAGGTGTTATTATTGCGTAAGTAGTTGATAGCAAGACTTGTTGGAGGCGATTCCTCATCGAATTCTTGGCTTCTTACCTTACTCTCTAGATCTTTAGCCACTTCATAAATGCTAGTGCGGCAGCAACCTCACCACTTACCCCTTCCTTACCGTAAACTACTAGTTGTCCTAGAATGACGAGTGATGAAGTCCTTGCTGGGTCAGATGACCACTACAGTTGGATGCTGAGTACTTCTGTACTCATGATACTACCCCCAAACTCTTTTCAGGGTTCTGATCGACAACAGGTATGGTGATCGACGTTTCACGTGGAGACTCGACGACGACTAGTTAGGCGGATCCCGGCGGAGGGCCTGGACCCGTGTGGTTATGGGATCGATGCTTTTCTCTTTGCCAGTAGGCTTTTGCTTGTAGTCTGTACTCAGACGTGTATCTTCCGCTGTTGTATTGTATTAAGGCAGTTGTATGCCAATTGTATGAGATGTTGTATCCTTGTATCTGTAAGGTTGTGATATCATGTTGGAAATCCGGGATATATGACTTCGTCATATGTCGCGGTGGGACCGATATGTGCTCCGTCCTCGGGTTCGGGCGGAAACGTCTGAATCTGAAACAGTACCGCATATCGGGCCTTACAAAAGTGCTTTGGGGAAGCTTCTTGGATGGCTTGTGCGCAGTCCCGGTAACTTACTTCCTGCTGTGATGGTTGTTTGTAGCTCTGGGAATAATTACTGTTGTGTCTTTGCGAATGGCGTCTGCGCTTTTTATTGCGCGTCCGGCTTTGGCTTGGAATTCTCCCGTATCTGGCTTCATTAGACTCGGCATAATTGACGACAGCATCTACGAGTTCCCTCGGGTCTTCGGCGACTTCCTTTATGCGTTTTAGCGCGTTGGTTCTGGGTGTAAGCCGGTGATTTATTGACTCCTGGGGGTCGTTGTGCTGTAGTTGCTGTGAGAGTCGGTCTTGAGATTCTGCAAGGTTTTGATGTTCCCAAGCTATCTCTTTTTGCAGCCTCGTGGTTTTTTCCTGATATTCCTCTAGTTCTTGGTTAGAGTCAGTCTTGTTTCGACTCAGTCGCAGCCACACGTTGCTGTTTCGCGTGTCTGAGTTGTCTGATGGGTTCCAGAGGTCGCCGAATTTGTAGTCTTCGTAAGCCGGGCTCCTATCTTCTGAGGAATGTCGTCATCTACGAGCGTTTGTTGTGTAGACAGATCCTTCCCGAGGGGATTTGAGGTAGCGAGAATCTGGATTGTACTCCTCTGGGTCAGATCCGAGTCCACCTTTTTTAACGAATCGAATTGACCCGGTGTCTTCATACTGATCCTCATCTTGGTATGAGTCGGCATCAGAAAGGTTATCTGTGTCGCCGTAAGTCGGGATCTCAACGGTGTGTTCCTGCTCTCGAGACCCACCAATAAATCCTACGAAGGCATGGTGGGGGCGGTGTTTGGCCGACTCATACCTTGAGAGTTGCTTATTTGGTGATAGGTGAGTGCCGCATTTTTTAGGCCATAGGGCATTGTGGAAAGCCAGCTCGAGTTCTCCATGAAGGCTTCAAGATCCGGCTCTGGTTTGGATCTATCAGTTTGTCCGATGAAGATGTGGATAGATCTGATCTGGACCCGATATCCTGATTTGATGGAATCGGCTTCAGGTCCCCAGGTTGAATCGTTGATGCAGATCTTCCAACACCGGCTTTTGGTGATCCGTTCAGCGACGAATACCTCCATGCCTTGTAGATCTCCCTCCAGAATCTCAACACATGCATGCGAAGGCCCCACGGTGGGCGCCAACTGTCGTGGGAAAGTCACGATAGTTGACCGAAGAGTCGAACTTGACATGGGACCTTTGTTGCGAGGCGATTTCTTGGAGAGAGTCGACATGGACAAGAGACTCGGCGATTTACAAAGGTTTCAGCCCCTCTTTGTCTCGAGGTAAAAGCCTACTCCTGCTTCTTATTATTATGGGTTCCGACTCTCGAAAGGAGAGTCGGTTGATCGATTACAAGGGAGTTGGCTCGTAAACTTAGTCTCGATGAGATCTAGGTTACGCCGACAAGTGTCTAGTCCTATCTTAGGTTCAGATTGTTCCTTGACCCTGGATCCCATGGACCTCGGCTTATAAAGGTACCGGATCCCGGGATTCCGCGAGTCCGACTCCGACACGAGGTAGAGTCCTATTCTACTTTACAAATATGCTATATGCCATACCAGGTAAGTCGAATTCCTTCTATGGCTTCGATCTAATTTCCTTGGCGCAGCCGGCCCGTGGCCGGGTCTTCTTTCGTGGGCCTTCCGTAGGCGAGTCGGTCCATGGATCTAATCCCGGGTTACGGTCTTGATCTATCCCCCTGAATGATGGCTTCTCGCCCTTCGTTGGTTACCCCAAGTGGAAGGTTTGAGATGTAGTGCAGCAGCAGTTTTCCCTCTGTGAAGATACCAAGGTTTGTCTCCAGTAGACTCCAGAGATGATGAGTAGGTGTCAGCGGCGCAACTGACGCGGACCTGCACACAGACACAGATAACTTTGTTCCCAACGAAGTTCAGAGAGGTTGTCAATCTCTCCGGTCTTGTTGTTCACAAAAGATAAAACGCAAGGGATAATGATAGCAAGTAAAAGCAGTAAAGTAAATATAGCTTGGAAACAGTAATGAGGATATGGACCGGGATACGTGATGTTCACTAGTGATCTCTCTCTCCCAAAAGAAGATAAAACTGCTATGCGAGGTAAACAAATTACAGAAGGGCATTGACAGGATTATGAACGCACCGCAATGCTAACTATGCTACAAAAGAAAGTAAGAGGCTCAAAAGCACGGGCAGTACGCCAAAATAAGTAGACCGAAATCCATCTGCATCTTCTACTAATCATCCACCTTGAGATATCTATCCAGAACATCTCGCTGGTATTAAGTTGCGAGCCCCACCCAAAATGTAAACCCAAAGCAACAGAAAACTGCAATAAAAGAACTTTGCGTGAAGTAAACAATCCTTATAACCGCGGTTACAAGCACCGTTGTTTTCCCGCTTGTGGCAACAGCACATCCCCTAGACTCATGTTTCTGTCACTCAAGCGTGTCATCGGGGGGCATGAACCCACAATATAGCACAACGTTCCCTCTTGGAGTCACTACCTACTACTTGTCCAAAGCAATAAACAGCAACGGAGAACATGCAAGAATTACTTAGGAACAAAAATATAAGAGATAAAAACAAAATATATTACTCTATCACAATCTGAACATAATCTCATAATCCATCAGATCCCTCCAAACTCAGCATAGCAATACCAGAAATATTACAAAGGTGCCTCGATCATGTAGGGCAGCTCACGAGGTCTAAACAATGAAGATCAAAGAGGGGAGGAGAACATCACATAGCTACTGATCACGGACCCATGGTCCAAGGAAAACTACTCACGAGACATCCGGGCAGCATCCATGGTGGAGAGGATACTCCCGGAGGTCAATCCTCCCTCCGGCAGGGTGCCGGGAAGTGGTCTTCTGGTGCTCCCGATTTGGAAGCACGGCGGCGGCGGAACAGAGGCGAGTTTGCTGAATAGGGTTCCTCTTCTGGAGTTTTCCCGTGACGGAGAATAAATAGGCGAAGGGGGGCAGCCAGAGGTGGACCAGGGGCCCCAGGCGCCCCCCTGGCGCGACCAGGGGTGGGACCGCGCCGGGTGGCCGCCTGGGCCCCCCTGGCTCCCCTCTGGCCCCTCCCGGGCTCTTCTCGAAGCTTCCTGTACGCTGATTTTTTCTGTATTTTTCCCGGAATTTTTCTGGCACTTTTTATATGGGGGAAAACTGAAATAGTAAAACAGCAGAAAATAGGAACTGGCACTGGGGTGCACTGAGTTAATAGGTTAGTCCAAATATGATCAAAAGTGTATGAAAGTGTATCTAGATCATAGCAATATCACACAAAACATGCATGGAGCAAGCAGAAATTATAGATACGTTTTGGACGTATCAACATCCCCAAGCTTAATTCCTGCTCTTCCTCGAGTAGGTAAATGATAACAACATAATTTCGGTGGTGACATGCTAGCAACCATAAAAGAACTTTGAAAAGTAAAGCAATCAAGGTTAGAGATTCAATTCAAGTCATAACATGCAAGAGTCTATATTAGCATTGAAACAAGTAACAAAAGAACAATAGGTGCAAGAGCTCTCGCTGTCCGTGACTCGAATGTCTCCAAATGGTGTTTGCGTGCAAGAAGGGGGATAGAGAATACGAGAAAAAGTAATTTTTGTTGAGAACTCAATCTACTAAAGTTTCACACTTGGTCTTCTTTGGAATCTTATCTCGACTCGTCCCCAGACCACTAGCCAGGTACAAGTCAATTTGATCCACTCCTTTTCGATATTTTGAGCACTCATGCAATGGATGAGCGTAAGCACGAGAGTTGACACTTAAGATGGAAAAGAGAGAGAAGTAGGTGGAGGAGGAAGACAAAAAGGTGTGAAAGGCTCACATCAATGAGGACAATCATAGGCAAGAAATGCCAAATGATAGATATGATGTGAGGAGTAGGGATTGCCATGCAACGGATGCACATACGAGCTAGGAAGCTCTCCAAAGGAACTAGTGGGGGTGCATCTAACTTGCTCGCTCATGAAGACCTAGAGCTCATTTGAGGAAGCTCATCCTTGGAATATGCAAGCCAAGTTCTATAGTGTGAAGGTCCCCACATAGCTATATGCATAATGATCATCTCTACGGAGTACAAGGATATAAAGGGAGTACTAGTGTCGATCTCTCAAAAGGATAGTAGTGTTGCCCCTTTCTCTCTTTTTATTTTTTTTTCTCTTTTTCTATTTTTTTGTATTTTTTTGTGGCCTCAATGGCTCTTTCTATTTAACTCTCATTTGTCCTCTTTGGGATCTTTTAATGTGTCCACTTTGGGATCTTTTCCTCTCTTAAGGGCAACACTCTATTTTACAAGAAGGTAAAGGAGATCTTTCACACTTTACAAGGTACTCAAAACATAAAGAGGATGTAACTAACATGATGTATGCAAAGTATGTCGCTGCCAGTGTAGCAGGAACATGTATGACATCAAGATCAAGTCATGAAGAGGTGGATGTTGCATGGCAATATAACTCGGAAAGGCTATGGAAATGCCTTGATAGGTAGGTATGGTGGCTGTTTTGAGGGAAGATATAAGGAGGCTTATGATGACAGAGAGTATCATGCCAAGGGTTTGGATGTACCGGCGAAGGTGGACACCAACTCTCGGAGTGAGAAGAAGGCAATGCACG
This sequence comes from Bromus sterilis, assembly GCA_950022295.1. Classification (NCBI taxonomy): domain Eukaryota; kingdom Viridiplantae; phylum Streptophyta; class Magnoliopsida; order Poales; family Poaceae; genus Bromus; species Bromus sterilis. The sequence continues at coordinate 398,946,103 of OX465596.1, forward strand.
GCACGGGAGAGGCTAGCAAAATATGGGAAGGTGGAAGTGTCAACTCTCAATACTTACATTAGTCCGAAGAACTCATGCACTTATTATCGGTAACTCTCAATCTAATAAGGAGGTTCACAAAGAGACAAGTACCCCGAGGAGGAGTGTATGGGGGTTTGGTTATCCTTGCGCATCCTCGACTCATGGTACGTGAGTGTTCTCTGATATTCGACTCCTCAGAAGAGTAGTGATCCATCTAGTAGCTAGAGTTCTCAACTAATTTTTTAGGTTTTGAAAATACACACGGATTGCCCAAAATACGACACCTATCACTAATAGGCTAGAGCTCTTGACACCAAAAGTACAAACATTACTCACAACAATACCTCAAAACTATTGCAAGTTAGTACTAAAATTAAATAACAACCTCAATTACCTACTCTCAAGACAAGACACAACTCAGTGCAACAACCAACTCTCTTTAACAAGATAAACATGAAAACTAAAAAGAGTTCCAGCTACAAACTAAACAAAATCCAAGGCTCTTGCTAAAGACAAACTAAGACTAAAACTAAACATGGCAGTAGCTATGAAAAGATAAAGAACACACAACAGCAAAAAGATAAGCAGGAAAAATCCTATGATGTGTTCTAAATTTGAAAGTGGAGCGTGTTTCTCTCCCACACAAAGTAAGACGGGATCTAACTTCTTATGATCAGCAAGCAAAGCTAAAGAAAACTAAAAAAACAAAACCTAAGAGCGAGACGCTCCAAGCATAGCACATAACGCATGAAGTGATAAAAATATAGTGAGACGAAGGACGAACTGATGATTGTTGATGGAGAATGGGATGCATGGGGGAATCCCCAAGCTTAGACGCTTGAGTCTCCTTGAATATTTGTTGGGGATGCATGGGGGCATCCCCAAGCTTGAGCGCTTGACACTCCTGGATCTTCTTTCATCATCTTCTATCGCACACTTGAAAACTCCCTTCATACATAACTCATCATAAGCTAATTAGAGAGGTTAGTACCCTTAATAAATAATTTTTCCCACTGGATATAAAGATATTCTTGAAGAGATACTGTTTCTCAAGAGTTCCAAAAAGTTTTTGCAAAGAAAAAGCAAGCTTAAGGTTTGCAAAAGTTAGGAGAGACAAAACGTGGCAGAATCTGTGAAAAACAGAACAGCAGGTAGTAAAGAATTTTTTAAGGGCACTTCTGCAACTCAAATCAAAAAACTCAGAACATACGGAAGTTTCGTAATTGTATATAGCATACTTTGTAAAAATTTCAGCTCAAAAAGATGAACTGGTATTTTTCTAGAATTTTTCTGGTCACGAGGACAGAATCTGTTTTCTGGACAGCATGTCACAACTTTTACTTCCCTTGCCGTAAGAGGCTATAACTTGGCACAAAGCTGAAAAATAAAGATAAAATGTTGTTGCTACAGAAGTAACAATCATCAAGACACAAAAAAAGCAAAAAAGAAAACACCTAAATTCGTTGTGGGCTGCCTCCCGAAAGCGCTTCTTTAAAGCCATCAGCTAGGCATGATGAAAAAGAAGAATCAAGGGTATCCAAGATCAGAATCATAAAAACCTTCAAATTGATTTTCAATAAGCTCATTCTTCTTCTTACTAGGAAAGATATACTTACCTTTTTCCATACCGCGTAAGCGTATGTGCCTATTACCAATATCAATGAATCCTTTCATAGCACGGAGGAAGTCTCTTCCGAGCACAATGTTACTTTGGTTTGGCTCCATGATGAAGAAATCCATTGGTGCAGTCCTATGAAGGAATGCAACTTGGACTTCTTTTACCTTTCCTTTAATCTCTGAAATATCTCCATTAGAATGTTCATGATAAGATGATAATTTATCCATATTTAGCTTCAAAGAATCATAAACTATTTTTGGCATAGTAGAAACTGTGGATCCAATATCACAAAGAGCAAGGAAGCCTTGGTTAGAGATGCTAATCCTAACAAAGGGCTCCCAATCATCATCTATCTCCAACATTTCTTTCTTGTTGGGCTTAAGTTCCTCTTCTTTACTCAAATCTAGAGCATCCAATCTATTTTCATTAGTGGCAAGTCTATCTATGACAGTATCAACACTACGATCATAAACAAAATAACTAGATAGACTATGCAAAATATCAAGAGCCCTATCTTCATCATACTCTAGAAAATCTCCTTCAGCTATAATGTCAAGAGAGTGTTTACACCACTTAAAAAGACCATGGTAAAAATTTCTAAGCACAATTTTTATAGATATCCAAGGCATAATTCTTTTATGTGCTTCAGAAATTTTGTCCCATGCCTTCTTCATATTTTCTCCATCTCTTTGACGGAAATCGAGAACTTCCAATTCCCGTAAAGCACCTAGTCCTAACATGTTCAACTAAACAAGGAGGACTACTAAAAGCAAGATAAATAAATTTTTTGTAAATTTTGATAAAAGACACAAAGATAAAAACTGAAAGATAAACTAACAAGACTAAAAAAAAGGTAAAGGGTAGTGTGCAACTCCCCTATCTTAGCACTCGGAGTCCCCGGCAACGGCGCCAGAAAACTTGCTTGATGGCTTCTCGCCCTTCGTTGGTTACCCCAAGTGGAAGGTTTGAGATGTAGTGCAGCAGCAGTTTTCCCTCGGTGAAGATACCAAGGTTTGTCTCCAGTAGGACTCCGGAGATGATAAGTAGGCGTCAGCGGCGCAACTGACGCGGACCTGCACACAGACACAGATAACTTTGTTCCCAACGAAGTTCAGAGAGGTTGTCAATCTCTCCGGTCTTGTTGTTCACAAAAGATAAAACGCAAGGGATAATGATAGCAAGTAAAAGCAGTAAAGTAAATATAGCTTGGAAACAGTAATGAGGATATGGACCGGGATACGTGATGTTCACTAGTGATGTCTCTCTCCCAAAAGACGATAAAACTGCTATGCGAGGTAAAAAAATTACATAAGGGCAATTGACAGGATTATGAACGCACCGCAATGCTAACTATGCTACAAAAGAAAGGAAGAGGCTCAAAAGCACGGGCAGTATGCCAAAATAAGTAGACCGAAATCCATCTGCATCTACTACTAATCATCCACCTTGAGATATCTATCCATAACATCTCGCTGGTATTAAGTTGCGAGCCCCACCCAAAGTGTAAACCCAAAGCAACAGACAACTGCAATAAAAAAACTTTGCGTAAAGTAAACAATCCTTGTAACCGCGGTTACAAGCACCGTTGTTTTCCCCCTTGTGTCAACAGCACATCCCCTAGACTCATGTTTCTGTCACTCAAGTGTGTCATCGGGGGGCATGAACCCACAATCTAGCACAACGTTCCCTCTTGGAGTCACTACCTACTACTTGGCCAAAGCAATAAACAGCAACGGAGAACATGCAAGAATTACTTAGGAACAAAAATATAAGAGATAAAAACCAAATATATTACTCTATCACAATCTGAACATAATCTCATAATCCATCAGATCCCTCCAAACTCAGTATAGCAACAGCAGAAATATTACAAAGGTGCCTCGATCATGTAGGGCAGCTCACGAGGTCTAAACAATGAAGATCAAAGAGGGGAGGAGAACATCACATAGCTACTGATCACGGACCCATGGTCCAAGGAAAACTACTCACGAGACATCCGGGGAGCATCCATGGTGGAGAGGAGACTCCCGGAGGTCAATCCTCCCTCCGGCAGGGTGCCGGGAAGAGGTCTTCTGGTGCTCCCGATCTTGGAAGCGCGGCGGCGGCGGAACAGAGGCGAGTTTGTGGAACAGGGTTCCTCTTCTGGAGTTTTCCCGTGACGGAGAATAAATAGGTGAAGGGGGCAGCCAGAGGTGGACCAGGGGCCCCAGGCGCCCCCTGGCGCGGCCAGGGGTGGGGCCGCGCCGGGTGGCCGCCTGGGCCCCCCCTGGATCCCCTATGGCCCCTCCCGGGCTCTTCTCGAAGCTTCATGTACGCTGATTTTTTCTGTATTTTTCCCAGAATTTTTCTGGCACTTTTTATATGGGGGAAAACTGAAATAGAAAAACAGCAGAAAACAGGAACTGGCACTGGGGTGCACTGAGTTAATAGGTTAGTCCAAATATGATCAAAAGTGTATGAAAGTGTATCTAGATCATAGCAATATCACACGAAACATGCATGGAGCAATCAGAAATTATAGATACGTTTTGGACGTATCACCGACAGAGCCGCCGCCACCCTCTGTTCTTCTCCGGGAGAGCTAATCTGGAGGCTGCTTTGGCCTCTGGTGAGGGGGAATCATCGCCATTGTCATCACCATCGCCACTCCATCATCCTTCCATGACTTCTCCTTTCATGTGTGAGTAATTCCCTGTTGTAGGCAAAGGGGATGGTAGGGATTGGATGAGTTAGATCATGTAATTGGTCATCAAATTGTTGGGGGCATGTTGCCTATCATCTACTCTGGTGTTTATCATCTTTGCTACAACTTGTTGTTCTCATTGCTTGTCACTTTGGGCCCGAGCCCCATAATTCCAGATCTGAACCCTATGTGTTTGTATGAATAAATTTGTGTTCTTGATCCTATCTATGAGTTGTATGCAACTATTATAGTCCGTAACCGGTGATCCCAATGGTGACAGCTTGGGACACCAAAGGTAATGGACTATAATTTGAGGAGTACATGTATCCATTGATTGTTTAGGATTTGTTCCGGTGCTCTTTGACAGGAGAACCTTGATACGGGAGAGATGATAATTGCTTCTCGCCCTTCGTTGGTTACCCCAAGTTGAAGGTGAGATGCAGCATAGCGGCAAGTTTCCCTTGGTGAAGATACCAAGGTTTTAAGATTGTCTCCAGTAGGACTCCGGAAATGATAAGTAAGTGGTGAAGCGAACAATGGCGCCGTTCACATCCGAGGTTGCTTACTTCACCTGGACCTGCACACAACACAAATAACTTTTCTCCCAACGAAGTTCAGAGAGGTTGTCAATCTCTCCGGTCTTGTTGTTTACAAAGGATCAAAACGCAAGGGATAATGATAAAGATAGCAACTGAGAGTAAATGCTGAAAAGTAAATAAGCTTGTAAACAATGATGAGAATATGGACCGGGGTCCCGTGATGTTCACTAGTGATGTCTCTCTCCCACAAGACGATAAAACTGCTATGCGAGGTAAAAAATTACAGATGGGCAATTTTTAGGATTATAAACGCACCGCAATGCTAACTATGCTACAAAGAAAGGAAGAGGCTCGAAAACATAGGCAGTACGCCAAAATAAGTAGACCGAAATCCATCTGCATCTACTACTAATCATCCACCTTGAGATATCTATCCAGAACATCTGGCTGGTATTAAGTTGCGAGCCCCACCCAAAGTGTAAACCGAAAGCAACAGACAACTCCATTAAAAAGAACTTTGCGTAAAGTAAACAATCCATGCAACCGCGGTTACAAGCACCGTTGTTTTCCCCTTGTGGCCACAGCACATCCCCTAGACTCATGTTTCTGTCACTCAAGCGTGTCATCAGGGGGCATGTACCCACAATCGAGCATAATGTTCCCTCTTGGAGTCACTACCTACTACTTGGCCAAAGAAATAAACAGCAACGGAGAACATGCAAGAATTACTTAGGAACAAAAATATAAGAGATAAAAACCAAATATATTACTCTATCACAATCAGAACATAATCTCATAATCCATCAGATCCCAGCAAACTCAGCATAGCAAAGGCAGAAAAACTACATATGTGCCTCGATCATGTAGGGAAGCTCACGAGGTCTAAACCATGAAGAACAAAGAGGGGAGGAGAACATCACATGTATACTGATCACGGACCCATGGTCCAAAGGAAACTACTCACGGCACATCCGGGAAGCGTCCATGGTGGAGGGGAAGCTCCCGGAAGTCGATCCTCCCTCCGGCAAGGTGCCGGGAAGGTTCCTAATGGTGCTCCCGATCTTGGAAGCGCGGCGGCAGCGGAACAGAGGCGAGATCGCGAAAAATGGTTCTGTCTTTGGAAGTTTCCCATGGCGGAGAATAAATAGGCGAAGGGGGCAGACAGCGGGGCCACCAGCGGTCCAGGCGCCCCCCCTGGCGCGGCCATGCCCCTGGCTGCACCAGCTAGGCGCCTAGGGCCCTGGTGGGTCCCACCTGGCCCCCCTTCGGGACTCCGGAAGGTTCCTTCACGCTGATTTTTTATCTGATTTTTCCCGATATTTTTGAGCATTTTTAATATGGGGGACAACTGAAATAGAAAACAGCAGAAAACATAAACTGGCACTGGGGTGCACTGAGTTAATAGGTTAGTCGAAATAAGATCAAAAGTGTATGAAAGTGTATCTAGATCATAGCAATATCACACAGAACATTCATGTAGCAAGCAGAAATTATCGATACGTTTGGGACGTATCAACATCCCCAAGCTTAATTCCTGCTCGTCCTCGAGTAGGTAAATGATAACAAGCATAATTTCTGTGGTGACATGCTAGCAACCATATAAGAACTTTGAAAAGTAAAGCAATCAAGGTATGTGATTCAATTTAAGTCATAACATGCAAGAGTCTATATTAGCATTGAGAAACAAGTAACAAAAGAACATTAGGTGCAAGAGCTCTCGCTGTCCGTGACTCGAATGTCTCCAAATGGTGTTTGCGTGCAAGAAGAGGGATAGGGAATACGAGAAAAAAAGAATTTTTGTGTTGAGAACTCAATCTACTAAAGTTTCACACTTGGTCTTCTTTCGAATCTTATCTTGACTCGTCCCCAGACCACTAGCCAGGTACAAGTCAATTTGATCCACTCCTTTTTGATATTTTGAGCACTCATGCAATGGATGAGCGTAAGCACGAGAGTTGACACTTAGGATGGCGAAGAGAGAATATGGTGGAGGAGGAAGACAAAAAGGGTAAGAAAGGCTCACATCAATGAGGACAATCATAGGCGAGAAGGCCAAATGATAGATATGATGTGAGGAGTAGGGATTTCCATGCAACGGATGCACATATGAGCTAAAAAGCTCTCCAATGGAACTAGTGGGGGTGCATCTAACTTGCTTGCTCATGACAACCTAGAGCTCTTTTGAGGAGGCTCATCCTTGGAATATGCAAGCGAAGTTCTATAGTGTGAAGGTCCCCACATAGCTATATGCATGAATGATCATCTCTATGGAGTACAAGGATAAGAGGGAGTACTGGTGTGGATCTTTCAAAAGGATAGTAGTGTTGCCCCTTTCTCTCTTTTTATTTTTATTTTTCTATTTTTTTTGTATGTTTTGGTGGCCTCAATGGCTCTTTCTATTTAACTCTCATTTGTCCTCTTTGGGATCTTTTATTTTGTCCACTTTGGGATCTTTTCCTCACTTAAGAGCAACACTCTAATTTACAAGAGGGTATAGAAGATCTTTCACACTTTACAAGGTACTCAAATCATAAAGAAGATGTAGCTATCATGATGTATGCAATGTATGCCGCTGCCAGTGTAGCAGGAACATGTATGACATGAAGATCAAGTCATGAAGAGGTGGATGTTGCATGGCAATATATCTCGGAAAGGCTATGGAAATGCCTTGATAGGTAGGTATGGTGGCTGTTTTGAGGAAGGATATAAGGAGGTTTATGATGACAGAGCGTATCATGCCAAGGGTATGGATGTACCAGCAAAGGTGGACGCGAACTCTCGGAGTGAGAAGAACGCAATGCACGGCACAGGAGAGGCTAGCAAATACGAGGAGGTGGAAGTATCAACTTTCAATACTTACATTAGTCCGAAGAACTCATGCACTTATTATCGATAACTCTCAATCTAATAAGGAGGTTCACAAAGAGACAAGTACCCCAAGGAGGAGTGTATGGGGGTTTGGTTATCCTTGCGCATCCTCGACTCATGGTACGTGAGTGTACTCTAATATCCGATCCCTCCAAAGATTAGCGATCCATCTAGTAGCTAGAGTTCTCAACTAGTTTTGTAGGTTTTGAAAATAAACACACATTTCCCAAAATATGACACCGATCACTAATAGGCTAGAGCTCTTGACAACAAAATTTCAAACATTACTCACATCAATGCCTCAAAACTATTGCAAGTTACTACTAAAATTAAATAGCGACCTCAATTACCTACTTTCATGACAAGACACAACTCAGTGCAACAACCAACTCTCTTAACAAGATAAACATGAAAACTAAATGGGAGTTCCAGAAACAAACTAAACAAAATCCAAGGCTCTTGCTAAAGACAAACTAAGACTAAAACTAAACATGGTAGTAGCTACGAAAAGATAAAGAACACACAACAGCAAAAAGATACGGATGAAAAATCCTATGATGTGTTCTAGAATTTGAAAGTGGAGCGTGTTTCTCTCCCACAAAAAGTAAGACGGGGTCTAACTTATTATGAACAGAAAGAAAAGCTAAAGAAAACTAAAAATAAAACCTAAGAGTGAGACGCTCCAAGCATAGCACATAATGCATGAAGTGATAAAAATATAGTGAGACGAAGGACGAACTGATGATTGTTGATGGAGAAGGGGATGCACGGGGGCATCCCCAAGATTAGACGCTTGAGTCTCCTTGAATATTTATTGGGGATGCATGGGGGAATCCCCAAGCTTGAGCGCTTGACACTCCCGAATATTTTTTCATTATCTTCCATCGCACACTTGAAAACTTCCTTCATACATAACTCATCATAAGTTGATTAGAGAGGTTAGTACCCTTAATAAAATAATTTTTCCCCGCTGGATATAAAGATATTCTTGAAGAGCTACTATTTCTCAAGATTTCCAAAAGGTTTTTGCATAGAAAAAGCAAGCTTAAGGTTTGCAAAAGTAAGGAGAGACAAAACGTGGCAGAATCTGCGAAAACAGAACAACAGGTAGTAGAGAATTTTTTTGGGGTACTTCTGCTTCTCAAATAATAAAAACTCAGAACATACGAAAGTTCCTAAATTGTATAGAGAACTCTGTGTAAAAAATTCAGCTCAAAAAGACGAACTGGTGATTTGATCCGATTTTTTCCGTCACGAAGACAAAATCTGTTTTCTGGACAGCATGTCACAACTTTTGCTTCCCTTGTCATATGAGGCTATAACTTGGCACAAAGCTTGAAAATAAAGATACAATGATGTTGCTACAGTAGTAACAATCATCAAGACCATTAAAAACAGAAGTAAAAACATCTTGGGTAGCCTCCCAACAAGCGCTTTCATTTACGCCTTTAAGCTAGGCATAAGGGAATAAGATCAAGTTGTATCAATCGAACCATCATCAAGATCATCAAAAAGCTCTTCAATTGTACAACTACTCTTAAGATGTCTTTCAAATAAATGTCTAATGAAGATACTTCTAGGGATAAAACCAAAAGGCGGAAAATCAATGGGAGTTTCATTTATAAATTTATCAAAGAGAGGTATTTCTTCCAAAGTTTTCACGGTTTCAACTTCCTTGGCAATGGGTGGATTATTTTTGGGTCGGGGAACCTTAGGGACATAATTAAACTTAGGTTCCCTCCTTGCCGAAGTCTCTACTCTTTTTGGTTTGATTGAGGAGAAGGTGGTTCCTAGAGTATTAATGATCTCCTCAATCTTATCAATCCTAGAAGGATCCATATCATGGAATTTGATTGTCTCCAAAGTTTTAATAATATTAAGCATGGAGCTATCAAGCCTATTTGAATTCCATTGAATCTTGCGATCCAACTCATTTATCCTAGTTATACTTGGTATCTCTAACTCTATCTTTTCAAGTTTTTTCATAATGTGAGCTAGAGTTATAACTTCTTGTATGCTAGCAACAGGGAGATTTCCAACAAGATTTTCAATAACATTAAGAGACTCCCAAATTGGGGCTTCTAGGAAATTCCCATTGATAGAATTATCTAATATGAACCTATTCCAAGGAGTAATCCCAATATAAAAATTTCTAAGCAGGATAGTAATGGATTGCTTCTTGGTGGCTCTTTTCTGAGAATCATTAATTCTATATAGAGCATCTTTTAAACTTTCACCACCTTTTTGTTTAAAGCTGAGAACTTCTGTCTCAACAAAGACAAAAGGACCAGAAATCATGACAGCTACTAGCAAGATAAATAAATTTTTTGTGATTTTTGATATAGGACACGAAGATAAAAACTGAAAGGTAAACTGACAAGTCTAAAAAGTAAAGGTAAAAGGTAGTGGGAAACTCCCCTATCTTATCACTTGGAGTCCCCGGCAACGACGCCAGAAATTTTCTTGATACGCGAGAGATGATAATTGCATCTCGCCCTTCGTTGGTTACCCCAAGTGGAAGGTGAGATGCAGCGTAGTGGCAAGTTTCCCTTGGTGAAGATACCAAGGTTTTAAGATTGTCTCCAGTAGGACCCCGGCAATGATAAGTAGGTGGTGAAGCGAAAAATGGCGTCGTTCACAACCGAGGTTGCTTACTTCACCTGGACCTGCACACAACACAAATAACTTACCTCCCAACAAAGTTCAGAGAGGTTGTCAATCTCTTCGGTCTTGTTGTTTACAAAGGATCAAAACGCAAGGGATAATGATAATGATAGCAACTGAGAGTAAATGTTGAAAAGTAAATAAGCTTGTAAACAATGATGAGAATATGGATCGGGGTCCCGTGATGTTCACTAGTGATGTCTCTCTCCCAAAAGACGATAAAACTGCTATGCGAGGTAAACAAATTACAGATGGGCATTTGAAAGGATTATAAACGCACCGCAATGCTAACTATACTACAAAGAAAGGAAGAGGCTCATAAGCATGGGCAGTACGCCAAAATAAGTAGACCAAAATCCATCTTCATATACTACTAATCATCCACCTTGAGATATCTATCCAGAACATCTCGCTGGTATTAAGTTGCGAGCCCCACCCAAAGTGTAAACCGAAAGCAACAGACAACTGCATTAAAAAGAACTTTGCGTAAAGCAAATAATCCTTGCAACCGCAGTTACAAGCACCGTTGTTTTCCCCTTGTGGCCACAGCACATCCCCTAGACTCATGTTTCTGTCACTCAAGCGTGTCATCAGGGGGCATGTACCCACAATCGAGCATAATGTTCCCTCTTGGATTCATTACCTACTACTTGGCCAAAGCAATAAACAACAACGGAGAACATGCAAGAATTACTTAGGAACAAAAAATATAAGAGATAAAAACCAGATATATTACTCTATCACAATCTGAACATAATCTCATAATCCATCAGATCCCATCAAACTCAGTATAGCAAAGGCAGAAAAATTACATATGTGCCTCGATCATGTAGGGCAGCTCACGAGGTCTAAACCATGAATGGCAAAGAGGGGAGGAGAACATCACATAGCTACTGATCACGGACCCATGGTCCAAAGGAAACTACTCACGGCACATCCGGGAAGCGTCCACGGTGGAGGGGAAGCTCCCGGAAGTCGATCCTCCCTCCGGCAGGGTGCCGGGAAGGGTCCTGATGGTGCTCCCGATCTTGGAAGCGCGGCGGCAGCGGAACAGAGGCGAGATCGTGAAAAAGGGTTCGGTCGTTGGAAGTTTCCCGTGGCGGAGAATAAATAGGCGAAGGGGGGAAGCCAGGGGGCCACCAGGGGTCCAGGCGCCCCCCCCTGGCCGCGCCAGCTAGGCGCCTGGGGCCCTGGTGAGTCCCACCCGGCCCCCCTTTGGGACTCCGGAAGGTTCCTTCACGCTGATTTTTTATCTGATTTTCCTGAAAAATTTTAGCACTTTTAATATGGGGGAAAACTGAAATATAAAAACAGCTGAAAACAGAAACTGGCACTCGGGTGCACTGAGTTAATAGGTTAGTCCAAATATGATCAAAAGTGTATTAAAGTGTATCTAGATCATAGCAATATCACACAAAACATGCATGGAGCAAGCAGAAATTATCGATACGTTTGGGACGTATCACACCTTAATCTTCGTAAGTTCCTTTTGGCCACATTTGTAGCGGGATGGTAGGACAAAAGATGGTGTACAAGTTCTTATTGCAAGCACATACAACTACCTTCGGGATACATGCCTAATGTTTGATATTTGCCTAGATGATCATTACTTTTCCATGTGCCTTGCCCCAAGTAAAATACATGATGTCTCTCATCCATGCAGCGCCCAACCATCCGTCCCCCTAGCCTACAATGTTTTAATTCTGCTGGTTACAAGTTACTTTACTTTTACCCTTTTTTACTTAAGTTGCTTTATCACCACTATATCCGTTACCACCATCACCTCCATATCACTGTTACCACTAATATCTCGTTGACAAGCAAGTATCTTTCAGGTGCGGTTGAATTGCTAACTCAACTGTCAAAATTTATAAATATTCTTTGGCTACCCTTGTGTCGAGTCAATAAATTGGGTTATCTTACCTGCGAAGACTATCGCGATCCCCTACACTTTTGGGCCAGGTACGCGTACTGTGGGACAGCCATGAATCGGGCGAACGCTTGTCGACCAAGTAACGCGTGGTATTGTGGCTACCAATCTACAACATCAAAGTCGAGGTTGTCCTTTCTGAAGTTGTTTTTGTGCCCGAAAACAACGTCGAGGCTGATCTTTCCGAGTGTTAAAATTTCCTTGTTGAGCACAATGCCGTGGAAGGTGGTGTCAAAGGTCTTCAGGGCGGAGTTTGGGATGAACATCTCTCGCAGCGTCTTGGAGAAGATGATGTTGATGCTGCTGCCTCCGTCCATGAACACGCGCGACATGTCGTAGTTGCCTATTTGAGCTTCGAGAATTAGGGTTGCGTGTCCCGGCCTGGGGACAACTTGCGGATTATCTTTTTGGGAGAATGTTATGTCAGTATCGGAGCCCCATAGGTAGTATGGTGCTGCTGTGTTTGACGCAGTGGCCAGGTAGACTTGGAGGGTGGTTGCTTCTTGCTGCTTGCTAGATGGGCACCCTTCTTGGAACATGCATACCCGTCCATAGGTTGGTGGGTAGCCTTCTACGTCTTCACGTACTAGGTGGCCTTGTTGCATCACGTCTTTCGGGTGATGTGGAGACCAGAGTGCGCCGCGGGTGTGTTGGATTTCCTGTTGCGCGTCCCTGCCGTGTGCTTCAGAGAGTTGGTTGAAAAGTCTGCAGCTCCCTAAGATATGCCTTGATTTGAGTTACCCTTCTTTGTCTTCGAAAGAGTGGAACAGGCAGAGTCCGTCGCGCTGGTCTTGGAGAGGGTGTGCTGCACCTGTGTCGTCGTGGTGTTGATGCGACCACTGTCTTCGTTTGAGAGGTGGGTCTTCGTAGATGTTATGTCGAAGCAGGTGGTTTTCCTTATGGCACCTAATGTTAAGGGAACCACTCGCGACCATCTCGATTCCCTGGTTGTTGTAGGGGTCAAGCCTCGCTTTTTCCTTGTGGTTGTGGTGTCTGTCGTTGTTGTTGTGGCCGTCATGGTTGTAGTTCTTGAAATGAGTTGATTTGCGGTGAGTGACACGGTCGACCTTGGGAGTCGCCGCGTGGGCGGGTGCCTTAGTAGCGGAGGATTCAACGTTGATCATGGTTGATGCTGGTGTCGTGGTCGGTGTCGATCTTGGCCTTGCGGGTGGTGATCGGGCCCGATCCATGGGGCGGAGAATGCCCTTCGATTGACGTAGGTCCGAAAACCTCCAAAAGTTGGGGTCGTGCCTGCGCGTCGATCTGACGAGATCGACATCAAGATTGTAAGGTGCGTGGTGAAGTCGAGGGACCCAACAGATCGATCCCCGCTTGAGTCGCCGACTCGTTGAGTGTCGATGACGGAGTCGCCGAGTTGCCGATTGCCGATGATGGAACCGCCGAGACCGTAAATCCAACCCGCGTCTGTCCCACAGACGATGCCAATTGACGAGGGTGGACCTCGGCAAATCCCATGGTTAGGTACCTTGGGTTGATTGAAGGGGAAGGAGTGTGTAGTTGCTGACCTCGTCGGCTAATAGGAGACGGGGATTTACCCAGGTTCAGGACCCTCGATCGGTAAAACCCTACTTCCTACTTGATCTATTATATGACGAAGATGATTACAACGATGGATCCAACGAGATTTCTCAAGCCAGGAGGTGTTGTTAGATGTGCATTGCGATGTCCCGAGACGTCCCTCTCCCAGCCATTATATACCAAGCTAAGTCCCGAGGAGTCTGTCTAGGATTATAGGAGATTTCCTATTATACGTAGTCTTGTACGTCAACTCTTGGACTCCATGTCGGTTCAATCGTTCCTCGGGTGGGCTTGGCAGGTTGATGTTGGGCCTTCCGAGGCTTCTAGGGGTCACCGGTCTTGACACGCACCGGGTACCTCATGGAGGGGAATCATGACGGTATTCCCTCGTTGGCATCCCTGCGTTACCACCATTGCCAAGTCGCTTCTTGGCGTATAACCACCTCAAACGCCTGCACGCATCCCCAACTCGCCCAAGACGACACCTTCAGGAATGTGACGACACGAGTCGCGCCGCTGCCTCCCAGCCCAGTACTAGCTTGGGTTTTCTCCAGAGTATGAGAGGGGCGGGAGAGGGGATCAAACCTCGAAGGCGCAAGCAGGCGTCGCCGTCGTCGTGATCGGAACAGCCGGCCAAAGATTTCTCTCGGTCCGAGCTCACAACTCTGGCATCCCACCTTCAATGAATCCGGCGACCGGCAGCCGCCCCGGACCATATCCAGCGGGGAAAGAGGCGTAGGAGGGGGAGGGAGACGCCCTCCAGATCTGGCGTGTAGCCAGGGGCCCTGACCACCCGCCGCGCCCCGCGTCTGACGCCTCCACCTCTTGCCGCCCGCACGACCAAGGGGGGAGGAGGAGCACCAGCCAACGCCGCTCGCCGCTGAGCCAGCGTCGGCGAACTGCCCGAGGCCGTCGCCTCGGCAGCCGGGGCCCTTCGCGAGAAAGAAGAAGCAGCAGCGCCTCGCATTCCTTAGATGCCACGCGGCCTTCGCCGACGACCCCTCTGGTGGCGACGAGGAGGGAAAGGAAGGGGGAGGGGGCTCTCGGCGGCTAGGGTTGCGTCGCCGCCCACGTCGCCCCGAGAGGAGCGAAGCGGGGGCTGGCCCTTTTTTTCTAAGGCTTGAAAGTATCGATGTGCAGTGTATTCCTTCTTTCATAACTTTCTCATGACACCTGACACCCCCGCTCGAACTGGTCACCCCACGTTAGTCGCGCCCAAGAGGAAGAGAGGAAACCCCCGCCGTGCCAGCCACCGCGAGGTGCTTTTCCCCCGACGGCGGCGGCGAAGAGGGGAGGCGAGAGGTTTGGGAGGTGGCGCCACCCATGGAATGTAGATGCGTTTTCGTGATCAAACTTTTGCCCACGTATGGTTAATTACAACAGTGGGTTATCCTACTCATACAAATTAATTACCACACATCCAAACAGATTTTTCTTCTGATAAAGTGCTTCAACTCGTGCGTAAGCAAAAATTACTTGACAGATTTCGCACCACTTTACACTTACGGGAGACAAAACCTGTACTGGTAGTAGATCGCAGCGGGCCATCGTCAGCCGCGACGCACGCAGCTTTTCCGTTTTCCGGGCGACTAATTATGGACGCGGAACAATGCAGTTCACCAAACCTCCTACACGCGCACAGCCAGCCAGCCAAGTCGCACTCCCCACACACACGGACCTCCACCGCAACAACAATCCAACGCCTCCTTCCCCTTCCTCCTCTCTCCCCCCTCGCGCTCGGGGGTGGGTGGAACGTGCGCCGAACCAGCATCCCCCTCCCCCTCCCCTTCTTATACCACGCCGCCAGTTCACACCAAAGCTTCTCTCCCTCGCTTCCATCCTCCTCCTCGTCGGCCTCTTCCGGCCGGAACCAGATCGCGCGCGCAGTCGGCAGGGGGAATGGAAGATCCGCTCTTTTTAGCCACTTGTGGTCAGTGAGCAGTTTGGTTTGGTGGCGGTGGTAGTTGGCTTGGCTTTCTTGGAGCCTTGTTGCACTTGCGCTTGCTTGCACCACCACCAGCGCGCGCGTGCGAGGACGACAAGGGCCAAGGAGCTTCTGCTTTTGTCGCCCGCCCGCCATGGACTCCGGCAACAGCGGCAGCCTCCAGTCGTCCAGCGGCGGCGACGACGACTTCGACTCGCGGGCCGGCGGCGGCGGCGGCGTCGACTCATCGCCGCTCTCCGCGCTGCTCCGCCCCACGCCCTCGCCCTCCGCGGCCGCAGGGCCCTTCTCCATGCACGGATCGCTCTACGGGCTTCACGATTTCGCCTCCGTCCCGCCGCAGCAGCATCACCAGCAGCAACACCATCACCAACATCTCCACCAGCACCAGCACCAGCAGCAGGCGCCCTGGTCGGCGCAGTTCATGGCGGGGGCGGGTTCCTCGTCGCCGCCCGTCACGCAGGCCGACGCGGGCATGGGCGCGGGCGCGCACCAGGCGCCCGATCCGTCGGCCGCGGCTGCCGCGCCGGCGCCGCCCAGGGGGTCGCGGAAGCGGGCGCGCGCGTCGCGGCGCGCCCCCACCACCGTGCTCACCACCGACACCTCCAACTTCCGGGCCATGGTGCAGGAGTTCACCGGCATCCCTAACCCGCCATTCGCTGCCGGCGCGGGGGTTCCCGGCGCGTCCTTCAACTCCCGCTTCGACCACATCTTCTCCTCCTCCGCCCTCCGCTCCGCCGCCGACCCGGCCTCCTCGCTGCCGCCGTACCTCCTCCGTCCCTTCGCGCAGAAGCTGCAGACGGCGGCCTCCCCTTTCGTGCCCTTCACGTCGCCGTCCTCGTCAACGCCCCCGTCGTCCAACATCGGCATCGCCAATGCCAATGCCACGGCGGCCGCCACCACAGCAGCGCCTGCCAACCAGCGCGGCGTCGCCGGCGACGACTTCCAGCTAACATCATCGGCGCTTCTGCGGATGCAGGACCACAGCAGCAACTACCTGTCCTTCCAGAACCTCCTCGGCTCCACGCAGGCATCGTCGCAGCACATGTTCGGCGGCATGCCGCACGGTGCACCGAGGCTGCACGAGCAATCGCCGTCAGAGTTCATGCCCGGCGCAGGAAGCGGCCGCATCGGGCTCACCCACGGCGGGATGATGGTTTCGGAGGGGATGCACATGCACCAGCAAAGAACCGACGTCCACCAGGGCGGCGGCGACGAGCTGGCGGGCGTGGTGCGGGCCGGCGCGTCCGGGAGCGGCGGCGGCAGCGGCTGCAAGCTGAACTACCCGCCACACACGGGCGCGCCGTCGTCATCCGCTGCAGGCAGCACCGACATGCCGCCGGACGGCGGCTCCCGGAGCAGCCGCGGCGAAGGGCTAGACCCATGGCTTTGTACATCCGAGTAGTAAAGAGAAAGAGAAAGGTGCCTCCTGCATGTTAGCCGCTGTCTAATTTGCTCCCCGCCTCCATCTCCATGCATCACAAACACCAAAGGTCCGATTAACATTTCTATTTAGCACTATAATACCTTTTGTTATTACTCCTAAAGTACTTATCAAATCGCTTCAATCTCGCCGTCACCATCGGCCTTGTGTCCATTAAAACCTCATCTTGGATTCGCTAGCTTCTCCCTTACTCAAAGAAAGATAGAGTGATGGTGCAATTACGGACATTCATTTCCTGTTCTTGCTAGTGGCATTACTTGCTAGTGGCTGGTTTATCCGTTCTTGTTGGCTTACATCCGAAAATGTAGAATTATTATTATCCACCACCACCACCACCACCAGTGCCATTGCCGCCGGTGGAGCTACCGGCCGACGAGCAAGGTTTTCCGGCGGGGTGGCATGCATAAAGAAAGAAGGGCGCTATGTTTGAGAAGGAAGGAAGATGTAGTTCCAGCGGCCCCAACCGAAACTCATCAAACTGCCAAACAAGTCATTTTCTCGTACAAAAACCAGCGAAAAGCCACCAAAAAGACGGAGACAAGATGAGAAAGCTCATATCCTAGAGGGAGAAAGGCCTGCCTTTCTCTTTCTAGCAGCACTGCTCGGCTATCCATCCTACCTAGCTTTGGATTTCTAGTAGCTCCTACGCTAACCACTCCACATGATGCAAGTGCGAGAATAGAACCGGATTTGATTTAATGGCGAGGAGGAGAGGAGACCAACAACAACAACAACAACAACAACAACCGTAAGCTTTGCTGACCGTCCTATGCTAGGCATTAAAGAAAGATTGCGGCATGTGATGTGAATGTGATCCATACATACATATTTATCATATATATGTATCTATGTATGGTCTTAATAATCTTCTTCGAATCTTCTTCGTCAAGACGGATGATCGTGTAATTGTCCGGGGCGGCGACGACGACGAAGAAGATGGAGAGAGGGAGACGATCTTGGAGTTGTTTTTGTGAGTATGTGTCCCCTCCTTGCCTGCACTTGATTGCGGCCGTAGAAGGGCGGGGAAGTACTTTTGGCTCGCTTGTGTCCATGGGTTCGTATTAAATCCCGTCCCAAGTGGGGCGCTGGATTTGATCCCTGCACTTGATGGAGCAAGGGATTTCGGTTTGGATGGATGTGTACGGCGATCCGATTCCGATGTGCGCGGGCGAGGCGTCTTAATTAGTGCCACCAATTAAGAAGTAGGCTCCATGCCTCCATCCTCCTCCACACTTGTGAGCTCTTCACCTGTAGTCTGTAGAGTACGTGTGGTACCTGAACTTATGATGAATCTCCTACGATTGCCTGTGCAGGGTCTGGCCCAATCCATTGCCAATTATACGCACCTCAAGTGTTCATTAGCTTCGGCATTAATGCCACTTCGAATCCTCAAATGATCGAATTATTGTGCGATAAGAGAGACAAGAAAAATTTGATTATGTTACTCTGAAGGAAATGATGTGTGATCATGGGTAACTCCATGCATGGCTATTTGACATGACAAGTGTTGCAGGAATTAAAGAAGATCTGCCAAGAGGATGCAATGCAACTTTTGAGAAGGAGGAGAATGATACTAATACTAGCCCTAACCGTGGAGATGATTAGGTTCCACATTGGTTGCTGCAGTGACAGTGATTACCATCCGTCTAATCGTAGGGCTAGGCCGGTGAGCGTCCACGGGGTCTAACTAACCGAAAGCCGGATGCAAAGCTGAGATATCCACTGGTTTCTATCATTGCCCTCCATCCATGAACCATGAATCTAACTAACCTTTCTCTGCTGTAGCTAGTAGTAGTAGGGAATTAAGCTGATTTGATTGGCACAGTAGGTTAAGCAAGCAAGTGACCGATGATTGCATCCACAGCCCCGTCGTTTCACCTCACCACCATGTAGATTAGAGGGGTAGGAGGAGCATAGAAACATGTGAGTGAGGTGAGGTCGCTCTTGGGTGGAATCATGTTCGGCCATGGCAGAGGGAGGGAGGGAATAACTCTGTTCCACTGCGGTGCAATGATGCCCAGGCCCTCTCCCTCCCGTCCCCTCTCCCCAACCAAGTTGCCGCCCTCGCTGGGCTATGATGATGATGATCTCTCTCGCATCAGCACAGGGAGAGGGGGCCGGGCCCTGATCCTGGACTGGAGGACCTGGCTGGAGGACGGACGGACGCGCATAATTTCGAGCCAAACGTAGCGTACTGCCCAAAAGTTAAGGGGCTTTTCAGTGCTGCGAGGCCGAAAGACTCTGCCCGCCACGGCACGGGGCGGGCGGCGGCAACGCAGCCACAGCGGCATGCCTCCGTCCGTCTGTCGTCCTCGCCCTTTTTCATGGCGGGCTCTGGTCGATCGCTCTCTCATGGTTTTCCGCGCCGAATAAATGCCGGCAGGGGCAGGGGTAGGGGGCCATTTACTCCCTCCATTGCTCGTTTCAGCAGGGCGAGGGGAGGGGGATGAGTGAGGCAGGGTGGGTGCAGAAGCTCAGGTTTTAGGCTGCGTTCGCTTTGTCGGGTTTTCCCTGTTTACGCGGTGCCGATGATGAGCTCCCCCTGACACGCCGCAGATTCATTCCAATTGTAGCCTCGCCCTGCCTTGGCTTGCTGCTCTCCGGCGGCAAATCGGCGGTCTTGGCTCACTCACTGATTTCTTACTGAATAAATGGAAAATGGTCGACAGATTTAGCCGTGTGTCGCTGCTTGCAACTGCTATTCCTTGGAGATGGATTAATTGATCGGCGTTTTAGGTGCTCGGTGGCTGATGGAATGCTATAGATGGATGGTGGACGGCGCCGGAAATATACTATATATATAAGTTGGCTAAGCTAGCGTCAATGCTATGCATTTCAAGTGTTGAGGGTGATTGCTTTCTTTGATTGCCATGTGTCCTGGTTAGGCTTTGCCTTTTCTGGTTACTTCACTCTTTTTTATTTTCTCTTGAATGTTAGGTTTTGCTTTTTCTGGTTTACTTCAATTATTTTTATTTTCTCTTCAATTTACTGCTGAATGCTGGGTTCACCATCTATGTTCTTTTTTTTACTGCTTTTTAGGAAATGACATGACAACTAGCAGTTATTCTGATTGTTTTAGCTATACAAAATATTTAATATAGGTCCCATCGCCCATTGCTTTATCTTTTCTTTTCTTTTCTTCTTTCTCTTCTTCGTGCGTCTCTAATATACTATATATATTAGTTTTCTCATCTGTAAAAAATGCCATTTAGAAAAAGTTGGAGCAAACATAAAGTTTCCAACAAATAACATAAACATCCAAAAAATTATGAGATCATGTAAAAATGAGTCCAACATCCTCTTAACTTTACAGAATGATGTTCCATCGTCAAATTTTCGAAGGAAAAAATCTGCCAGAAACTTCCCAGCGCTGCCACCACGTCGCTGTCGCGCCACTCGCCACGTTGGTCCGCCTCCACTGTCGTCACACCGCCACACCAACAATCAGGTATCGGGTCGCAACGCCTGTCCACCAACACACCGTCGCACCACCGGCTACCATGGCATGAGTCACCGACTTGTGGGCCCTTTGCAGTTTTACGACACATTTTTATCTAAAAAAAGTTAGTTTTGATAAACATCCTGTAATAAAATTTACAGATGTTGTTTAGAGCAATCGTTGAAGATGCTCTTACATAAACCAACCAGTACTATCTGGATTAAAAAAACATGACTATATATAATGTTCCACCAAACCTGTCCCAAGCGAAAGTGCTATTATATATTGGTCCGAGCTCACATGAGCTCGGATGAACAGTAAAATAAAAAAAATAAAAAAATATCACAAAAATCTGAATTTGTTTTGTGGTAAACATTCAGAATTTTTTTACATGTGTAAAATTTCGTTATGAGATCACATTTGTGGAGGTGTGGGCGAAAGAACAAATTAGACGCTCAAAAAGACTAAGCATAGAAGTTGGAGCCGGAATTAGCATCGTGTACATCATTATTCCGCATCATACCTCATGCATATTCTCACAACAACATTGCATACTTTCAAAGATATATGTCCATCATACTTTACCAAATAAAAATCTGTTATCACTCATTGTTACCATCCATTATTTATAGTACTATCTTCTCATAAGATCACACACATAACTGTGCAACCAATACATTTGATAAATTCAGCATGATTTTTTGCTTCAAATTTGTTGGAAACAAAGTTACTGTTAACAAGGCCCTATAACTCTTTACCCCATGTTTACCATGAAAATTAATAATACTATTTTTTGAATTGTTAACAGGCAAACACTGACAAATTTTAATAAAGTACGTGAACTAACATCACATTGAATGAATTGGATGTTATGTTCGAATTTGGTGAGATAAGCAAGCCGCGTGCAGAAAGTGAAGCTAGCCTTGGCCAAGTGTCCATCAAAGGTTGTACCGGTTTTTTAGGTATTTGCACATCAGAAATTTCATCTAAATTTGAGCAAGCATGTGCTATATGATAAATCTTCCATCATTATTATGCAATGGGTATTTGATTTTATTTGCATTCTTGATGATCACACACGTGCAGGTGGAGCGAGATATATGTGCTTTGTGGATTACATGTTTGCTTACAAAGTGAGTTCCCTCAAGTGAGATGTATTGTATTTTTCCTACCATCATAGTTTATTTTTTTCCAAATAAGCATATACACCAATGAGCCCATTCTTTTCGTGCCACTCACGTGTGTTTGTTTTTATGGGTTGGAACCAGTGGGTTGTTCCATATATCAAATGCCTAAAGAATACATTTCACAAAAAACAATGCCTAAAGAATACCAATGAACAAATAATGTATCAATGTACAAATAGATTAATTGCTAAAGAGCAGCGATACAATAATGACGTATTGTCCATTCTCTTTGCTTGAAGGTGACATACTTTTCATTTTTTTATCATTTGTTTCACTATTGCCGAGCTACATTAGCCAATTGCTTACTATCTTCATCCAGACAACAACAAGCATTTACATGGGCTCTTTAACGGGCGCGGCGTGTCGACGCGCCTTCGTCTGCTAGTCTATCTTATATCTACTCGGGCTCTGGGACTGGGAGTGGACGGATCAACGGACGGAACGGGGCGGCGTATTCGATTCCGGCCGTATCCGGAGGTCCGGCCCACGGATCGCGTTTATGCCGCCAGCCGAGGCGCGCGTGCGTCACGGTCAACAGTGGCTGCGTGCCTGCGCGACGCCCACCTACGCACCTCCGTGCGATCGATCCACCGCAGCGCCAGCGCCAGCGTACGACCCTGCGCAGGGGACAAACGGGGACCGGCGAGACGCCGCCGCTGCTGCCCGGGTCTGCATTCACGCCCAGCCGGACTTGAAACCCCATGGCTGAACGGGACGATTGAGGATATTTGGTAGCAATTCTGCCATACTCCTCACTCCCATTATTCTTGTCGTGAATTTAGTAAGCTAACGACAAAAAATTATGTGACGGGAAGAAGCTTCGCCGCATTAAGATCCAAATCATCGGTGTTCATGTAGCACGAGAAAATTTTCTTCTCGCACACTTTCTTAATCACGCTCTTAATTTTTTTTAAACTTATCAGAGAAAAGACATGATAAGAGAATAGCTAGGCAACTCTAACCGGCCGATCCAAATAATCCGCGTGTATATGTTTACATTCGTCTGTATCCGCGCGGATAGAAAGAGCGGTTTAACACATCGCTGCAAACGAACGCGCGTCTATTTTTTGTTCATTATGACCCATTCCCGAGTAAATATAAGTCAAAGTAGTATGAATTAAACATTGACCAAATATATATCACTAGTATCATCAGCATACAGTAAATGAATTATCTCAGAAGGAAGCAAGTGTGAGGCCACGCCCCTTGATGTATCCCGCCTCAGAAGCCTTGCTCAACATACAAGATAAATCATCATCCTGCTAGTAGATATGATATGTCAGCATACCCACCGCAAGACAAAGAGAACGTGTGGTGGACTAGCAAAACAATATAATCACATGATCAACAAGTTGCAACGTAGAGCCAAACAATCAAATGACACACAGAGCAGTGTGAAACAAAACTTACGAGTTGCGAAAGGACACACTAATTGACCATCGATTTTGTGTGTGTGCATACGCACACTAATACTTGTTGACGGTCTCTTGAATGATGTATCATCGATGGCTTAGTGAGCTCAGAGTGCAATCATGGATCATTTCCTTGTAGTAAGGGTCGTAGTGGTTTTGCTCATGAAACCAATCATGTACGCTTGCCAAATGTTGAGCCCCTTCGATCCATCCCATGAAACGAATAAACGCTTGTGCCCAACCACGTCAAACCGAGAAATTTGTCCTTCTTCTTCGAGTATGTCAAACCCCTCTTATTCTTTGCATTCGCATAAGATATCGAGGATTGTTGGGTTTCTATCGATAACACTTGCTCCGACTACGGATTGTACTGATCATCCACTTGGTTATCATTGTGGGCACCTTGTTGTGGATTGTGGTCATCATCCCCACCAACGTTGAGCTTGGGTCAGGCATTCCACGAAATAGTCACCCGTGGTTGAGGGCCCCTCGGATGGATACCGCCATCGAAGGAGTGTCGACGATTCGATGAACACATAATCATTGTTGAGGTCGACAATGTATGATGGAGGGTGGTCGAAGGCGAAGGTGAAGGAGGCAGCGAAGTGAGCGATGATTGTTGTGTGTTGGCCTGACTATACTGATGGGCAGCAAAGTAGTATGACTCCTTGTACTAGGCGGGCTAGGGTGATGATTTCCTAGGCGACACTAGTACGTGGACCGCCGTGGATGAGGAGCTCGGTGCTGAGCTACTGCGGCCTCCATCTCCTTGTTGTTCTTCCTTTCTGCCATGCGTCGGGCTTGCCAGTTTTAATGTTTTTAAATTCACTGACGTGGCTCCCGACCTCCATATGGATCCACGTCGGTCATGAGTAAAGGGGTAATGGAAAAACGTGCGGGGAGATGGCGTTTGAGGCGGGGAGGATGTTCGAGGCAGTATGGCACGAGTAAAGGGGTTGATGGTGAAAATACACAATAACAGACGGAGGTTTGAGTTGCCTAATGTCGGTCTAAATAATGTCAAACTACCTCAAAGCTCCCCGATTTGAGGTGCCTTGGAGGATTTTGAACATTTTAACCAGTATGGCGAAAAAGAAATACAAACGTTGAATATATGTGTTCTAAAAGTTGGATTCGATCTCACATTTGAGTACTTGGTGGTAGAAATCACTGTTTTGACCTTTGGAAGAAAGATTAGCACGATATAACCATATTCGCAAAAAATATTCGGATCTAACCCTTTTTGGATATAACCATGGCGTTTGCGTTGTACGGGAGACACCATAGACTTTGGTGTTTTCCCTTGGTCCACCATCTAGTCGTCGCTCGTGCTCAATTCATTGACTATCCGACGCGGCAAGGGGGAAACTTTGCTGTTTATGGCGTTTCCCCAGACACTTATGCATCATCCCTTACGTCGGTTTTTTAATCCTTAAGATGGTCTCAAATGAAAAAATGGTTAACATGAATATTCTTCAGATTGATAAGGTATATGGTCCCTTGTGACAGTTTTTCATCCTTAAGATAGCCTTAAATGAAAAAAAAACTTCAACATGAACATTCTTCATATCAAACTTAAAAACACCGCCACCGGCCATCTCGACTCGTCGCCAGAGCAGAGGGAGAGGGAGTGGCGGAGGAGGGGGGGCTCCGGCTCCCCTCCCTTCGCACCGTAGATATAGTCGAGGGGGGGTTGCGGGCTGCCCATAAAAATTTTACTAGCCAGGACGAGGATGACGGATCTACTATGGTTCGAAAAATTATCCGTTCACCAAAAAAGCACGTATATATAGAAATCCACGACGGGATAGTAAAATCTGCTTGCTCTTAGGGCAACTCCAACGCGCCGACGCATTTGTCCGTTTTCTGTCCGATTTAGGTCGGCGCGGACAGAAAACTCGTCCCAACGCGCCGGCGCAAATGGACGCTCGTCTGTTTTCGCTTCTGTTCTGACCCATTACCGGCCCAAAAATGGGGCTGGTTTGCGTCGGCGCGGACACGCGCGGACGGGCGCGAGCGTCCGCCCTTGTCCTCCCCTGGCCTACTCGTCGGTCACACAGAACGCCACATTTCCCTCCATTCTCTCCAAAGCTTCCCACACCCTTTCATGGAGACCGAGCCAAATCTCAGCGACGGCGCCGCCGGCTGCGCCCCGCCCGAGCCAAGCATCACCGCAGCGATCGCGCCAGTCGGCCCAAAGCGCCCGAAAAGACCGAAAAAACTGAAGAAGGAGTTGACGGAGGCGGAGGCGGCGCGGGACAGGGCCTTGCAATCGGCCAAAAGAGCCGACCGCCGCAAAGCTGCGACCGCTGCCAAAGCCGAGGCTGCCGCGAAAGCCATGGCCACGCAAACCAAGGCGGAAGCCATGGCACGCGAGAATGAGGTCATCACGCAAAAAGCGGCGGCGCGAGCTCTATACATGGCGGGATACGTGCGTGACCCTGCAATCGTGGTCGCGACCACTGCTACCATGGCCGCGGGCTCCTCTACTGCTGTCAAGAGCGGCACGGGATCATCCCAGCGCCCGCGTACATCCGCGACCATGCCGGTGGCGTCGAGCTTGTCGACCATGCCGCATGACACATCGTCGGAGGTGATGATGCAGCCGCCGGCGTCAATGGGCCCTCCAATGTGCGCCATCGACGTCGAACTCAATGCCGAGCCCATTTGGGACGAGGGTTGTGGATCCATGGCAGGGAGAAAGCGCCCGAGGGAGTTTTTCACCGACAGTTTTCCACCTCCCCGCAAACTGTTCAACGAAATGCCAGGGCCCGAAGAGCTCGAGGAAGTGCCCGAGGATGGCGTAATCAACGCATACACCGTCATGCTCATGGACAATCTCATCTTTGAGGGGCTGATACGGTGAGGATAGTTCTCACTCCTCGTTGGTTACCCCAAGTGGAAGGTGAGATGTAGCGTAGCAGCAAATTTCCCCTATGTAGAGGATAGGGTTTGTCTCCCGTAGGACTCGCAGAGATACAAGAAGGTGGTAAAGTGAACAATGGCGCCGAGGTTGCTAACTTCACCTGGACCTGCACACATATACAAATAAATTTGCTCCCAACGAGTACAGAGGAGTTGTCAATTCCTCCGTCCTTGCTGTTTACAAAGGATCAACGCAAGAGATAATAATAGTGGCAACTGAAAGTAAAGACTGAAAGTAAATTCAGGGTGTAAACAATGATACGAAGATGGACCGGGGTCCCGTGATTTTCACTAGTGATGTCTCTCTCCCAAAAGACGATAAAAAGTGCTAGCGAGGTAAACAAATCACAGTTGGGCAATTGACAGGATTATGAAGGCACCGCAATGCTAACTATGCTGCAAAGAAAGGAAGGGCTCAAAAGCAATGGGCAGTACGCCAAGTTAAGTAGACCGAAATCCATCTGCATCTACTACGAATCAACCACCTTGAGATATCTATCCAGAACATCTCGCTGGTATTAAGTTGCGAATCCCACCCAAAGTGTAAACTCAAAGCAACAGACAACTTCATTAAAAGAACCATGCGTAAAGTAAACAATCCTTGCACCCGCAGGTACAAGCACCGTTGTTTTATCCCTGGTGGCAACAACACATCCCCTAGTCTCATGTTTCTGTCACTCAAGCTAGACATCAGGGGGCTGAACCCACAATCAAGCATAACACTCTCTCTTGGAGTTGCAAATAAAATACTTGGCCAAAGCAAATACCGCAACGGAGAACATGCAAGAATTTACTCAAGAACAAAATATAAAAGAGAAGAACCAAATATATTACTCATCACAATCTGAACATAGTCTCATAATCCATCAGATCCCAACAAACTCAGCATAGCAACAATAGTAATTACATAGATGCCTCGATCATGTGAGGCAGCTCACGAGGACTCGAAAGTGGAGGCACAAAAGAGGGAGAGATAGATCAGATAGCTACTGGTCACGGACCCATGGTCCAAGGAAAACTACTCACGGTACATACGGGAGGCGTCCATGGCCATGGATGGTCTCCCGGAGGGGGTAGCTTCTCCCGGCAGGGTGCCGGAGCAGCTTCTCCAGGCAGCCCCGATCTAGAAACGGCGGCGGCGGCGGAACAGAGGCGAGATCGCGAAAAGGGAGTCCGTATTAGGAGTTTCCACCCCGAGGGGTAAATATAGGCGAAGGGGGTGTCGAGGGGACCCACCAGGCAGCCAGGAGGCCTCCTGGCGCGGCCTAGGGTGGGGCCGCGCTAGGGACCCTCCTGGCCTCCTGGTGGTGGCCCCCCTTCGCTTCTTTGGTGTTTCCGGAAGCTTCCGTGACGCTGATTTTTTATCTGATTTTTCCGAATTTTTTTGGAGCACTTTTAATGGCTGGAAAACCTGAAATACAAAAACAGCAGAAAACAGCAACTGGCAACTGGGTGCACTGAGTTAGTAGGTTAGTCCAAATAGGTTCAAAAGTGTATGAAAGTTCAAGCAAAACATGGCAAAGTCACACAAAACATGCATGGAACAAGCAGAAATTATAGATACGTTTGGGACGTATCAACATCCCCAAGCTTAATTCCTGCTCGTCCTCGAGTTGGTAAATGATAACAAGCATAATTTCTGTGGTGACATGCCACACAACCATAAAAGGACTTTTAAGTAAAGCAATCAAAGCATGCAATTCAATTCAAGTCTTAACAAGCAAGAGTCTATATTTGCATTGACACAAGCAACAAAAGAACAAAAGGTGCAAGAGCTCTTGCTGTCCATGACTCGAATGTCTCCAGATGGTGTTTGCGTGCAAGCAAGGGATAGGGAAATACGAGAGAAAAAAATAAGGTTGTTGAGAGCAACTATCTACTAAAGTTTCACACTTGGTCTCCTTTGGGTTCTTATCTGGACTCGTCCCCAGACCACTAGCCAGGTACAAGTCAAACTGATCCACTCCCTTTCGATATTTTGAGCACTCATGCAATGGATGAGCGTGAGCAAGAAAGTTGACACCTAAAAGGCGAAACAGAAGGAAGGTGGAGGAGGAAGACAAAAAGGTGTGAAAGGCTCACATCAATGAGGACAATCATAGGTGAGAGAAGGCCATATGATAGATATGATGTGAGGAGTAGGGATTGCCATACAACGGATGCACATGCGAGCTAAAAGCTCTCCAAGGGAACTAGTGGGGGTGCATCTAACTTGCTTGCTCAAGAAGACCTAGAGCTCGTTTGAGGAGGATCATCATTGGAATATACAAGCCAAGTTCTATAGTGTGAAGGTCCCCACATAGCTATATGCATGATGATGATATCTATGGAGTACAAGGGATAGAATATGAAGTACTAGTGTGGATCTCTCAAAAGGAATAGTAGTATGCCCCCTTCTCTCTTTTAATTTTTTTCTTTTTCTCTTTTTTTATTTTTTATTTTTTGGTGGCCTCAATGGCTCTTTCTATTTAACTCTCATTTGTCCTCTTTGGGATCTTTTGATTTTGTCCTCTTTGGGATCTTTTCCTCACTTTAGGGGCAATACTCTATATTTTGCAAGAATATAGGAGATCTTTCACACTTTACAAAGGTACTCACATAAAGAAAATGTAACTATCATGATGCAAATGTATGCCTCTGCCAGGGTAGCAGGATATGCAATGATACTAGCGCGTCATGTAGCAATGATTAGGGCAAGGCCCAACTAGCATGCGGCTCATCGATCAAGCAAGTAACATGTATGGCATGAAGATCAAGTCATGAGAAGGTGGATGTTGCATGGCAATGTATCTCGGAAAGGCTATGGAAATGCCTTGTAGGTAGGTATGGTGGCTGTTTTGAGGAAAGATATAAGGAGGCTTATGATGACATAGCGTATCATGCCAAGGGTTTGGATGCACCGACGAAGTATGCGCTAACTCTCGAGGTGAGAAAGGACAATGCACGGTACCGAAGAGGCTAGAAAAAGTATAGGTGGGTGAAAGTGTCAACTTTCGAATACTCACATTAGTCCGAAGAACTCATGCACTTATTATCGGTAACTCTCAATCTAATCAGGAGGTTCACAAAGAGACAGGTACCCCGAGGAGGAGTGTATGGGGGTCTGGTTATCCTTGCGCATCCTCGACTCATGGTACGTGAGTGTACTCTAATATTCTAACCCTCCAGAGGTTAGTGATCCATCTAGTAGCTAGAGTTCTCAACAGGGGTTTTTGGTTTTCGAAAAACACACGGATTTCCCAAAATACGACATCTATCACTAATAGGCAAGAGCTCTTGACACCATAAGTTCAAACACTACTCTAATCAATATCTCAAAACTATTGCAAGTTACTACTACAAAGAGAAAAGCAACTTCAACTACCTACTTCTAGTCAAGACACAAAACTCAGTGCAATAGGAAAACTCTCTAACAAGATAAAGCATGCAACCTATAGAAAGTTCAACCTAAGACAAAAGAAAATCTCTAGAAAAACTAAACCACTACAACTAAACAGAACAGCAGCTAAGAAAAGAAAAAGAACAGCTCACAGCTAAAAGAATAAGCATGCAAATCCTATGAGGAGTTCTAGTTCAAGCGGAGCGTGAATCTCTCCCACACAAAACAAAGTAAGCTGGGATCTAACTTATTACTACAGCAAACAAAGCAAAAGAAAACTAAAAACAAAACCTAAGAGCGGGAGGCTCCAAGAAAAGCACATAACGCATGAAGTGATAAAAATATAGTGCAACGAGAGACGAACTGATAATTGTTGATGAAGAAGGGGATGCACGGGGGCATACCCAAGCTTAGACGCTTGAGTCTCCTTGAATATTTATTGGGGATGCATGGGGCCATCATCAAGATTGAGTGCTTTACACTCCTGGATCTTCTTTCATCATCCTCCATCGCGCACTTGAAAACTCCTTTCATACATAACTCATTGTAGGCTGATTAGAGAGGTTAGTACCCTGATAAAATAATTTTCCTCTACTGCAAATAAATATTTCCAGGAAGAGCTACTGTTTCCCAAGATTTCTGTCGGTACCCGGGGTTAGCGTATGCAAGTCCCGCTACGACATAGTCGTATGGAGAGCCGAGAACCGTACCCACTTGTCTAAGCAGACAAGGCCAAGCACAGAACATTCTCGGAAAGCATCGTACGTGAGGGGCATCCCATTCAGGCCGGATGATCATCTGAGATGGGTCCTCATCGTCCGCACACAAGTCTAATGATATGGGTGATGAACTCCCATATTCGCAGACAAGTCGCCTCAACCATACTATCGACTATCTCATAACTCTTACATAGACTTACTCCAGCCCGATCACTTAGTCGGGGTCTAGGGCGGGCTCGATCATACATCAAAATGTGCACGACACAGAGTCTCGAACAATCGCATCGCGATGCCCCAAGCTGCGCACATCTAAGGGCCACTTGGTGTATAAAAGACCGCCAGCCAGATCACAACTAAGGTCTCGAAAACCCATACTAAGACATGCATGTCATAAACATACACGCAACACACATGTCTAGTATGAACAGCAGGTATCATTGCAATTCTCTACAATGTATACATCTTTATTAATAACTCTTATAGAGTGCACAAAGAGATCACAAGTCTGTGATCCAACATTACATCAAACATGCGGAAGCAAAGTAGGTCTGAGTACAGACAAGTTTAACAAATGGCTTAGAGAAGCCTTATCTAAAAACAAGCCCTGCACGAGGGAACCAGTCGTCTGACTGGCACTACACTAGCTTGGTCTTGGTCTGAGTCTTCAATCTTCGAGCTTCGGGTAGAAGCCACCATCAGGTAGGTGGGTTCATCTAAAACATAGAATAAGCAAACGTGAGTACAAAGTCGTACTCAGCAAGACTTACATAGGAGCTATACTACTCATGCACATGTATCAAGGAAAAGGGAGGTAGGGTTTCACTTGCAGAAATGCCAGCTTTGACTTGGCTAGTACTGAACTACGAGCACCAGACTTGAGGTAAGAAGCGTACACGAGTCCACTACAATCTCCAACCAATTACACCACTATGGTTCCTTCCTCGACTCCCCCACGAGAAAGCACGCCATAACACTCACACTTATCTTGGTGTATTTTAGAAGTATCCAGTTCAAGTTGTCTAATAATCGAGCACAGCTTTCCAAGCAGTCCTTAACCGTGGACGCGGCTTTTCGAATAGTTTTGATAACCCTGCAGGGGTGTACCGCTACACACACGTGTCATCAGTTACCACCTTTTGCGTGCCACCGTTCAAGAGGCGACAGCGAGGATGCCACCACAACACTACGCCCACAGCTCCGTTCTAGTCCAGAGAGTCGCCTATCTGAGGGGGATCCGTATGGAAGTCCGGGCGAGGTTCCAGTACAGCCTCAAACGATGTGTGCAGTGTCCCAAGCCGGTCTTGAAAAGCCGTTCATCCACTTCGCAGACCGTGCCACAACCCTACCAGAACTCCGAACTACTGCGACTTCTGGGGTTCGAACGGGGTGAGGTACTAGGATGAGAGGGGTCAGTGAGCCTAATGTGTGGTTGTACTCTTCTTCTTGGATCACCACACAAGAACTCGGACTTAAGGCGGTGTTCAACGAGACAACCCACTGTGTACTCCTACACAGCCTCTCATCGTTCACCTTGTATTAGGGTAGATTCACCAACACAGTTTCACTTTCATCAACACCATGTTTACCATCATCCCGACTCACATCAAAAGCAACCTCATTGTATCACTAAGCATGCAATAAGCAGTAACAGTTGCAGGGGCCACATGATATCAACCAACTCCTACATCTGCTAGGATTGTGGTTTCCTTACTACTGTGACAAGATGATAGGTCATGCAAAGGATATGGTTCAACTATGCGGTAGAATCGATACAAGGTGATCTCCTAAACAATGCATAAGCGAGACATGAGAGGGAAGTGGGATTTTATCGACATGATCAATGGGGGTTTGCTTGCCTTGCTGACGGGGTTCATTCACGGGGTCTTCAACGAAGGGGGTGATCTCGGGTTCCGGCTCCACTTCTATCCGAGCAAACAATACAATCAAAGTGATCAACATAAGGTACAATGCACAAACACATGATCAATTGTATATGGTGATGTTCGTGGTACTGATGTGTTGAGCATTCCATTTAAAAGGGGTATATTGCATTTGAAATGCAAATTCAAACTCCATTTGATTTATCGATGAAATTCAAATGCATTTGAATGCATGAATGTTCATTTGAAAAGGTTGATCATGAAGTGATGTTGTAAAGGTGAGGTAAAGCCTCTGATGTGTGGATGAAACCATCTAAAACAAATATGTTGCAAAGTCATTTGCAAATTCACTCCAAATTTGAATTTTAAAAGGATCCATATGCATGTTTGCTACTGTTCACCCATTTTAAAATGGTCAAACATAGAAACAAGTTGCATATTCATAATCCTTGTATTTTTCTGATAATTTTTCATATATTATTTGTCCAATTTGGAGTTCATATGAATTTTATATGATTTATTGAAGTTTGGCTATTTTTCTGGATTTTCTGTAATTCTTAAATTCATTTCTAATTTTCTGGAATCTGATTTATTGCATCATGTTGACGTAGGGGTGATGTCACAGGGGGGGACTGACAACAGGGGCCCACCTTTAAGTGTCTAGGGGGTTAATTCCCTGTTAGCTTAACTAACAGAGGGGTTTAGGGGGTCTAGGGCCCACTTGTCATGGACTCGGGGGGGGGGGGTTAAGTTTGGGATTAGGGCTAATCGGCCGGCGGCTAACCGCCAGTGACCTAGCCACGGCGGCGCCCTCGCCGGAAACGGCTAGAGGCGACGGGGAGGGGAACGGAGGGCACGGGCGTGCGCCTCTCGTCGACGCGCACCCATTGGTGCTAGGAGGGGTTCCAGAGGAGGCCCATGGCCATGGCTATGAAAACCATGGCGGCGGCCGGGCCACAGTCGATGGCGAGATGGAGAAACCGGGCACGGGGAAGAGCTAGAGGAGGGGGAAACGGAGCGTAGCCTCACCGTGAACAAGATGGTGAAGTCGCCGGAGACAGGGGAGCCGTGGCTGCGACGAATTTGAAGACGGCGTCCTCGGCGGCCGGCGGCGAGTTCTTGAGGCGGCTGTCGTCTCCGGGGCCTCCGAGCTCAAATCAATGGAGGGATTCGACATAGGGGTAGACGGGGCGTCGCGTCGACGCGGTGGGGAGGCGCCGCTCGGCCGTTGGCCGCGGCTACGCTTGACGGCGGCGAGCTCAAGCTCTTTGTTGCGTTGTGGGCACGGAGAGAGAGAGGGGATGGCGAGCTGGGAGAGAGGGAGAAGATCGAGCGGGGCTCTGCGCGACTCCTTGGCGCCGAGAGAGGGGAAGGGGGGCCTAGGTGGCTCGGCTGCCGCGGGCATGCTCGCCACGGCGGCGAGCTGCCTGCTCTGGCGTCGGGGAGAAGACGACAAGGGGAGGGCCAGTGGGCTGGGCCAGGCCAGTGGAGAGGTGGGCCTTCGCCTGTGGGCGTAAGGTAAGCCTCTCCTTTCTTTTTCTTTTTATTATTTCTGTTTATTTGTTTTGCTCTGGTAAAAAAATACCATAGCATTTTATAAAAATGCCCAACTAATTTTATAAATACTAGGTGACCAGTAGCTAGTCACTTTTAGGATTTGGGCATTTTTGAAATTCAACTTATTTGAATTTCAAATCAAATAGGGTATTTAATTAATTTCCAAGCCCTATTTGGAATATTTGAAAAATCTTGGTGCATGCAGTGGGACCCACTTCACTTTATATGTGATCATGCATATTTATAAGACTTTTCAAAAATACCAGAGGAATTTTTGGAAGCAATTTTTGTCTGGCCATTTGAAAAATTTCTCTAGGGCTTTTCTTTTCCCCATTTTTGAATTTCTTTTCAAATTTTTATATGATGCAAAGGACACAAGCAACCCTAGCACTTACCCTAGTTGGGGTTGTGACAACTCGCCCCCACTCAAAAGAATCTCGTCCCGAGATTCAGAAGTCTACGGGAGGAAGGAGGGGTACTCGGCACGGATACGGTCTTCTCTTTCCCACTTGGCTTCTTTCTCAGAGTGGTGTGACCATTGCACTTTCAGAAACCTAATCTTCTGACGACGAGTGACACGCTCTGCTGAATCAAGAATACGAATAGGGTACTCTCGATAAGAAAGGTCATCTTGGAGATCAAGCGTTTCATGGTCAACTTCGCGGATGGGGTCCTTGAAGCAACGCCTGAGTTGTGACACATGGAATACATCGTGTACTCGGGAAAGGTTAGGGGGTAGTTCAAGTTGGTAGGAAACTTCTCCACGTTTAGCAAGAATGCGGAAAGGACCGATGTAATGTGGGGCCAACTTGCCTTTGATACTGAATCGTTGGGTTCCCTTCAAAGTAGTAACCCGAAGGTAAGCCTTCTTGTCCAGATTGTAGCTCTCTTGCCTATGATGACGATCATAGTAGCTTTTCTGAGGAGACTGGGCGGATTTAAATTGATCACGAACAATGCGAACTTGCTCTTCTGCTTCCATGATCATTTCCGGTCCAAAGAATTGTCTTTCACCGGTTTCTGACCAGTTAAGGGGTGTTCGACATCCTCGTCCATATAGGAGTTCAAAAGGAGACATGTTCAGACTAGATTGAAAACTATTGTTATAAGCAAATTCGGCGAATGGAAGAGACTTCTCCCAATTCTTTCCGAATGAGATAACACAAGCTCTGAGCATGTCCTCGAGAATTTGGTTAACCCTTTCGACTTGACCACTAGACTGAGGATGGAAAGTTGTACTAAAGGAGAGATGAGTTCCCATAGCATGTTGGAAGCTTCCCCAAAATCTAGAGGTGAAAAGGCTACCACGATCAGAATTGATTTCCAAAGGAACACCATGAAGGGATACAATTCTAGAGACGTGCAAGTCCGCTAACTGGCTAGCCGTTATAGACTCGCGAACTGGAAGAAAGTGAGCAACTTTGGAAAGTCTATCCACCACAACGAAGATGGCATCATTTCCTTTCTGGGTTTTTGGAAAGCCAGTGATGAAATCCATACCGACTTTATCCCATTTCCACTCAGGGATAGGCAATGGTTGAAGAGTCCCAGCAGGTCTTTGATGTTCTGCCTTAATGCGACGACAAACATCACATTCGGCAAAAAATTGAGCAATGTCTCTCTTCATCCTAGTCCACCAAAATCTCTGGCGTAGATCTCGGTACATTTTTGTGCTACCGGGATGAATCGAGAGGGGTGTGTCATGGGCTTCTTTGAGGATGAGTTGCCTTAGATCTCTATTCGTAGGTACTACCAAACGATTTCCAAAGAATACCGTTCCTTTACTATCTGTGGAGAAACATTTAGCCACTCCGCTAGCAATGTTCTCCTTGATCCGGCGAACACCTCGTGCACGCTGTTGGGCAACTATGATTTGATCCTCAAGGGTTGGTTTCGCCACCAAGTTGAAAAGAGATCCACGAGGAACAATCTCGAGATTGAGCTTTCGAAATTCCTCATGAAGAAGTGGTTGATACTGTTGTAACATGAGGTTGTTACAATACGACTTACGACTTAGTGCATCAGCCATGACATTGGCTTTGCCTAAGGTGTAAGATATTCCTAAGTCATAATCTTTTATCAACTCTATCCATCGTCTTTGCCTGAGATTAAGATCTGGCTGGGTGAAAATATATTTGAGGCTTTGGTTGTCTGAATAGATCTCACAACGATTACCAAGATGGTAATGTCGCCAAGTTGTTAGGGCATGAACTACGGCAGCGAGTTCAAGGTCATGGGTAGGATAGTTCTCTTCATGTGGCCGCAACTGGCGTGAAGCATAAGCTACCACATGTCTATCTTGCAGAAGTATGCATCCTAACCCTTGCCGTGATGCGTCACAATAGATCTCAAAATCCTTTTTGGGGTCTGGAGGTGCAAGTACGGGTGCAGAAGTCAATCTTCTTTTTAGCTCTTGAAAGCTTTCCTCGCACTTGGGTGTCCATAGGAATTTCTTATCTTTCTTGAGGAGTTCAGTAAGAGGCTTTGCAACTTTAGAAAAGTTCTCGACGAAGCGGCGGCAATAGCTGGCTAGGCCAAGAAAAATCCTAACTTGCTTAACCGATTCAGGTGGAGTCCAGTCAAGGACGGCCTGAACTCTCTCGGGATTCACAGCAATGCCTTTTGCAGAAATCACGTGGCCTAAGTAGGTCACTTCTGGTAGCCAAAATTCACACTTGGAGAATTTAGCATACATGCGATGCTCTCTAAGTTTCATCAATACCAGCCTTAGGTGTTCGGCATGTTCTTCTTCGTTCTTCGAGTAGATGAGAATGTCATCAAGATAAACCACAACAAATTTATCTAGGTACTCCATGAAGATCGAATTCATCATGCGTGAGAAAGTGGCGGGGGCATTGGTCAAACCAAAGGACATGACGGTGTACTCATAAAGACCATAACGAGTAGTGAAAGCCGTTTTTGGGATGTCCTCTTTTCGGA
Source organism: Bromus sterilis (assembly GCA_950022295.1). Classification (NCBI taxonomy): domain Eukaryota; kingdom Viridiplantae; phylum Streptophyta; class Magnoliopsida; order Poales; family Poaceae; genus Bromus; species Bromus sterilis. Next base: position 398,982,789 of record OX465596.1, read on the forward strand.
TTTTGATTTGATGATAACCTAATCTCAAATCCATTTTGGAGAAGACAGAGGATCCAGCAAGTTGATCATAAAGATCATTGATCCTGGGTAGTGGGTACTTGTTCTTTATCGTCGCTAAATTTAGCGGGCGATAGTCTACGCACATCCTTTCTGTTCCATCTTTCTTCGTTACGAACAGAACGGGGCAACCCCATGGCGATGAGCTAGGGCGGATGAAGCCTTTTCCAACAAAGCTTCCAGTTGGGTTTTAAGCTCAGTTAACTCACGTGGGGCCATTTTGTATGGGCGTCTGGAAATTGGTGCGGTTCCTGGGGCAAGATCTACTATGAATTCTACACATCTGTCGGGTGGCATTCCCGGCAGCTCTTCAGGAAAGACATCCGGGAAGTCACGAACCACCAGAACATCTTCAAGATCGGGAAGGGGAAGCACATTCAAAGAATGCACCTGGTTTCTTGTTCTTGGTTAGGAGTAATCTATTGTCTGGCCTGAAGGATGTGTAAGTCTAACTGACTTGGCTTTACAATAAAGAAAAGCATGTTGTCTTGATAACCAATCCATACCAAGGATGACATCAATGTCTGAAGATTTGAGGGCTATGAGTGAAGCAAGGAATACTAAACCCTCAATTGCAATTTGATTACCATGGCTTACTCTATTAGTTTGCCACTTGGAACCAGGAGTTTGAATGATCATTGGGGTGAACATTTCATCAAAGGATATCTCATGTCGAAGTGCATAACTCTCCGACATGAATGAGTGAGATGCTCCTGGATTGAAAAGGACAGAAGTGGGAACAAAATTGACTGGGAGCGTACCAAGAATGACGTCAGAAGTACTATCAGTTTCCTCAACTGAGATTTGGTTCACACGTACAAGATTTTCTGAGGTGGATGGCTTGGCAGTGGAAACCTTCGGGGGTGGCTTGGCACGAACATTGGGGTTTCCTTTGGCATGGGGTGGAGCATTTTGATTGACGGGGCACTCATGAGAATAGTGACCAGGCTGGCCACATCTGAAGCAAGCTCCAAAGATAGTGTGGGGAGCTGGGTTGTTTGGTGGAGCTGCTGGACGAGGCGGAACAAGGGATGGCCTCGGTGGGTTGTTTTGGTGGATCAAACTGTTAGGAATCCAGATCATGTGCTTCTAAGGGCGTGAACTGGAAGAAGGGGCAAGCTCAAGAGCATGCTTGCGAGACTTCTCGAAAACTTCATTTCCATGCTCAGCTCTGAAGGATCTGTTGACTAAATCCTCAAAGGTGGCAAACTCAAGGAGGTTGAGATCATGACGAAGGATGGGGCTAAGTCCCTTGCGGAACCTTGCCTGCTTTATGGCATCGGTGGTGATCTCATCTTGGGCATAACGAGCAAGACGGTTGAACTCCCTCACATACTCATGAATGGACATCTCTCCTTGATTCAGATTGCAGAACTCTTCCTTTTTGCGCTCCATCAACTCATCCAGAATGTGGTACCATCGAAAGGCAACACAGAACTCTTGCCAAGTCACTACGTGACCATCTGGCTGCATTGCAACATAGTTCTCCCACCACTGAAGAGCAGCACCTTCCAAGAAGTATACCGCGAAAACAACTCGGTCATCGGGAGCAACATGTGCGGTATCAAGCTTACGCTCGATGGAACGGAGCCAATCATCAGCTTCGAGGGGCTCAGAAGAACATCGGAATACCGGTGGCTTGAGGAAGATGAAGTCTTGAATGCTGACCACCACATTACGATGGTGGGCGGTATTCTGCTCGATGAGCTCCAGAAGGCGTGTTTGATCACGTCTATTCCGCTCAGCTTCCATCATGATTTCCGCCGCAGAAGGCGGTGGTAGAGGTTCATCATCATTTCGATTCCGAACACGGTCTCGATTCCGACGAACAGCACTACGAGTTCCACCTGACATCCTGTGTGATAAAAATAAACAATCAGAACAGGTTGTATGATGGAGGCAAGGATAAAAGGATATGATTTAGGTGGAAAAGATAATAATGCGAAGGCAATGATTCAAAGAAACACGGAACAAATCCGGCAGCATAACGGCTACACCGGGATGGAAAATGAAACAACCTCGAAGAAATTGGACAGAACTTCTTCAAGGAACTCAAAGCACGGAGACTCTGGACAACCACAACAATCCTACGGCTATAAGGAGGCAATCTACGAGATGTTCTAGTCAGACATAGATGAGCCTAGTCCTATCATCCCGTAGAAAAGATAAGGGTGACTCAGAACTCAGATCGATGAGGGTAAGGAGAAAAAAGAAGCCTTATGTTGTTCCCTTATATACCCAGAGTAACTATATAATTATAGCAAGCTAGACTCGACTTCGGCCAAGGCTGATAATCCTACAGTCAGTCCTGCTCTGATACCAAGTCTGTCGGGACCCGGGGTTAGCGTATGCAAGTCCCGCTACGACATAGTCGTATGGAGAGCCGAGAACCGTACCCACTTGTCTAAGCAGACAAGTCCAAGCACAGAACATTCTCGGAAAGCATCGTACGTGAGGGGCATCCCATTCAGGCCGGATGATCATCTGAGATGGGTCCTCATCGTCCGCACACAAGTCTAATGATATGGGTGATGAACTCCCATATTTGCAGACAAGTCGCCTCAACCATACTATCGACTATCTCATAACTCTTACATAGACTTACTCCAGCCCGATCACTTAGTCGGGGTCTAGGGCGGGCTCGATCATACATCAAAATGTGCACGAGACAAAGTCTCGAACAATCGCATCGCGATGCCCCAAGCTGCGCACATCTAAGGGCCACTTGGTGTATAAAAGACCGCCAGCCAGATCACAACTAAGGTCTCGAAAACCCATACTAAGACATGCATGTCATAAACATACACGCAGCACACATGTCTAGTATGAACAGCAGGTATCATTGCAATTCTCTACAATGTATACATCTTTATTAATAATTCTTACAGAGTGCACACAGAGATCACAAGTCTGTGATCCAACATTACATCAAACATGCGGAAGCAAAGTAGGTCTGAGTACAGACAAGTTTAAAAAATGGCTTAGAGAAGCCTTATCTAAAAACAAGCCCTCCACGAGGGAACCAGTCGTCTGACTGGGACTACACTAGCTTGGTCTTGGTCTGAGCCTTCAATTTTCGAGCTTCGGGTAGAAGCCACCATCAGGTAGGTGGGTTCATCTAAAACATAGAATAAGCAAACGTGAGTACAAAGTCGTACTCAGCAAGACTTACATAGGAGCTATACTACTCATGCACATGTATCAAGGAAAAGGGAGGTGGGGTTTCACTTGCAGAAATGCCAGCTTTGACTTGGCTAGTCCTGAACTACGAGTACCAGACTTGAGGTAAGAAGCGTACACGAGTCCACTACAATCTCCAACCAATTACACCACTATGGTGCCTTCCTCGACTTCCCCAAGAGAAAGCACGCCATAGCACTCACACTTATCTTGGTGTATTTTAGAAGTATCCAGTTCAAGTTGTCTAATAATCGAGCACAGCTTTCCAAGTAGTCCTTAACCGCGGACGCGGCTATTCGAATAGTTTTGATAACCCTGCAGGCGTGTACCGCTACACACACGTGTCATCAGTTACCGCCTTTTGCGTGCCACCGTTCAAGAGGCGACAGCGAGGATGCCACCACAACACTACGCCCACAGCTCCGTTCTAGTCCAGAGAGTTGCCTATCTGAGGGGGATCCGTATGGAAGTCCGGCCGAGGTTCCAGTACAGCCTCAATCGATGTGTGCAGGATCCCAAGCCGGTCTTGAAAAGCCGTTCATCCACTTCGCAGACCGTGCCACAGCCCTACCAGAACTCCGAACTACTGCGACTTCTGGGGTTCGAACGGGGTGAGGTACTAGGATGAGAGGGGTCAGTGAGCCCAATGTGTGGTTGTACTCTTCTTCTTGGATCACCACACAAGAACTCGAACTTAAGGCGGTGTTCAACGAGACAACCCACTGTGTACTCCTACACAGCCTCTCATCGTTCACCTTGTATTAGGGTAGATTCACCAACACAGTTTCACTTTCATAAACACCATGTTTACCATCATCCCGACTCACATCAAAAGCAACCTCATTGTACCACTAAGCATGCAATAAGCAGTAACAGTTGCAGGGGCCACATGATATCAACCAACTCCTACATCTTCTAGGATTGTGGTTTCCTTACTACTGTGACAAGATGATAGGTCATGCAAAGGATATGGTTCAACTATGCGGTAGAATCGATACAAGGTGATCTCCTAAACATGCATAAGCGAGACTGACAGGGAAGTGGGATTTTATAGACATGATCAATGGGGGTTTGCTTGCCTTGCTGACGAGGTTCAGTCACGGGGTCTCCAACGAAGGGGGTGATCTCGGGTTCCGGCTCCACTTCTATCCGAGCAAACAATACAAACAAAGTGATCAACATAAGGTACAATGCACAAACACATGATCAATTGTATATGGTGATGTTCGTGGTACTGATGCGTTGAGCATTCCATTTAAAAGGAGTATATTGCATTTGAAATGCAAATTCAAACTCCATTTGATTTATCGATGAAATTCAAATGCATTTGAATGCATGAATGTTCATTTGAAAAGGTTGATCATGAAGTGATGTTGTAAAGGTGAGGTAAAGACTCTGATGTGTGGATGAAACCATTAAAAACAAATGTGTTGCAAACTCATTTGCAAATTCACTCCAAATTTGAATTTGAAAAGGATCCATATGCATGTTTGCTACTGTTCACCCATTTTAAAATGGTCAAACATAGAAACAAGTTGCATATTCATAATCCTTGTATTTTTCTGATAATTTTTCATATATTATTTGTCCAATTTGGAGTTCATATGAATTTTATATGATTTATTGAAGTTTGGCTATTTTTCTGGATTTTCTGTAATTCTTAAATTCATTTCTAATTTTCTGGAATCTGATTTATTGCATCATGCTGACGTAGGGGTGATGTCACAGGGGGGGACTGACAACAGGGGCCCACCTGTAAGTGTCTAGGGGGTTAATTCCCTGTTAGCTTAACTAACAGAGGGGTTTAGGGGGTCTAGGGCCCACTTGTCATGGACTCGGGGGGGGGGGGGGTTAAGTTTGGGATTAGGGCTAATCGTCCGGCGGCTAACCGCCGGTGACCTAGCCACGGCGGCGCCCTCGTGGAGGGGAATGGAGGGCACGGGAGTGCGCCTCTCGTCGACGCGCACCCATTGGTGCTAGGAGGGGTTCCAAAGGAGGCCCGTGGCCATGGCTATGACAACCATGGCGGCGGCCGGGCCACGGTCGACGGTGGGCCACGGTCGACGGCGAGATGGCGAAACCGGGCACGGGGAAGAGCTGGAGGAGGGGGAAATGGAGCGTAGCCTCACCGTGAACAAGATGGTGAAGTCGCCGGAGACAGGGGAGCCGTGGCTGCGACGAATTTGAAGACGGCGTCCTCGGCGGCCGGCGGCGAGTTCTTGAGGCGGCTATCGTCTCCGGGGCCTCCGAGCTCAAATCAATGGAGGGATTCGGCGTAGGGGTAGACGGGGCGTCGCGTAGACACGGTGGGGAGGCGCTGCTCGGCCGTAGGCCGCGGCTACGCTTGACAGCGGCGAGCTCAAGCTCTCTGTTGCGTTGCGGGCACGAAGAGAGAGAGGGGATGGCGAGCTGGGAGAGAGGGAGAAGATCGAGCGGGGCTCTGCGCGCCTCCTTGGCGCCGAGAGAGGGGAAGGGGGGCCTAGGTGGCTCGGCTGCCGCGGGCATGCTCGCCACGGCGGCGAGCTGCCTGCTCTGGCGTCGGGGAGAAGACGACAAGGGGAGGGCCAGTGGGCTAGGCCAGGCCAGTGGAGAGGTGGGCCTTCGCCTGTGGGCGCAAGGTAAGCCTCTCCTTTCTTTTTCTTTTTATTATTTCTGTTTATTTGTTTTGTTCTGGTAAAAAATACCATAGCATTTTATAAAAATGCCCAATTAATTTTATAAATACTAGGTGACCAGTAGCTAGTCACTTTTAGGATTTGGGCATTTTTGAAATTCAACTTATTTGAATTTCAAATCAAATAGGGTATTTAATTAATTTCCAAGCCCTATTTGGAATATTTGAAAAATCTTGGTGCATGCAGTGGGACCCACTTCACTTTATATGTGATCATGCATATTTATAAGACTTTTTAAAAATACCAGAGGAATTTTTGGAAGCAATTTTTGTCTGGCCATTTGAAAAATTTCTCTAGGGCTTTTCTTTTCCCCATTTTTGAATTTCTTTTAAAAAATTTATATGATGCAAAGGACACAAGCAACCCTAGCACTTACCCTAGTTAGGGTTGTGACAATTTCCAAAAGGTTTTTGCAAAGAAAAAGCAAAATTAAGGTTTGCAAAAGCAAAATTAAGGTGTGCAAAAGATACTTCTGCAACTCAACTCAAAAAACTCAGAACATACGGAAGTTTCGTAATTGTATAGATCACGCTGTGTAAAAGTTTTAGCTCAAAAAGATGAACTGCGATTTTTCTCTGATTTTTCTAGTCACGAGGACAGAATCTTTTTTCTGGACAGCATGTCCCAACTTTTACTTCCCTTGCCGTATGACGCTAAACTGGGCACAAAGCTTGAAAAGTAAAGATACAATGATGTTGCTACAGTAGTAACAATCATCAAGACCACTAAGAAGAGAAGAAAAGCAAAAATAAACACCTAAATTCGTTGCGGGCTGCCTCCCGAAAGCGCTTATTTAGAGCCATTAGCTAGGCTTAAAGCAGAAGATCAAGTTTTTTCAAGAGAATAACTAGCCCGTGTGACGGACTCAAAAGGTAACTTAATCTTTTTCCTATGGAAATGTTCCATCCCTTTCTTGAGAGGGAATTGGAATTTGATATTCCCCTCTTTCATGTCAATAACAGCACCAACTGTGCGAAGAAAAGGACGTCCCAAAAAAATTGGACAAGAAGGTTCACATTCAATGTCCATAATAGTAAAATCAACGGGAAGATAAATGTCATTGACAATGAGAAGAACATCGTCGATCTTCCCCAAAGGTTTCTTTACGGAAGAATCAACAAGACAAACACCTAAAGAACAAGGATCAAAAGGTTTCAGTTCAAGCATATCATACATTCTTTTGGGCATAACAGAGGTACTTGCTCCAACATCACAAAGAGCATAACAAGAGAAGTTATTCAATTTAATTTTTATCATAGGATCCTGATAAGTCCCAAACGTATTTATAATTTCTGCTTGCTCCATGCATGTTTTTTGTGACTTTGCCATGTTTTGCTTGAACTTTCATACACTTTTGAACATATTTGGACTAATCTATTAACCCAGTGCACCCAGCTGCCAGTTGCTGTTTTCTGCTGTTTTGTATTTCAGGTTTTCCGGCCATTAAAAGAGCTCCAAAAAATCCAGGAAAATCAGATAAAAAATCAGCGTCGCGGAATCTTCCGGAAACACCAAAGCAGCGAAGGGGGCCCACCACCAGGGAGCCAGGAGGGTCCTTGGCGCGGCCCCACCCTAGGCCGCGCCAGGAGGCCTCCTGGCTGCCTGGTGGGTCCCCTCCACGCCCCCTTCGCCTATATTTACCCCCCGTGACGGAAACCCCTAAGACGAACTCCTTTTTCGCGATCTCGCCTCTGTTCCTCCGCCACCGCCGTTTCAAGATCGGGGCTGCCTAGAGAAGCTGCTCCGGCACCCTGCCGGGAGAAGCTACCACCTCCGGGAGACCATCCATTTCCATGGACGCCTCCCGTATGTACCGTGAGTAGTTCCCCTTGGACCATGGGTCCGTGACCAGTAGCTATGTGATCTGTCTCTCCCTATTTTGTGCCTCCACTTTCGAGTCCTCGTGAGCTGTCTCACATGATAGAGGCATCTATGTAATTTCTGTTGTTGCTATGCTGAGTTTGTTGGGATCTGATGGATTATGAGACTATGTTCAGATTGTGATGAGTAATATATTTGGTTCTTCTCTTTTATATTTTGTTCTTGAGTAAATTCTTGCATGTTCTCCGTTGCGGTATTTTCTTTGGCCAAGTATTTTATTTGCAACTCCAAGAGAGAGCTATATGCTCGATTGTGGGTTCAGCCCCTCGATGTCTAGCTTGAGTGACAGAAACATGAGACTAGGGGATGTGTTTTTGCCACCAGGGATAAAACAACGGTGCTTGTACTTGCGGGTGCAAGGATTGTTTACTTTACGCAAAGTTCTTTTAATGCAGTTGTCTGTTTCTTTGAGTTTACACTTTGGGTGGGATTCGCAACTTAATACCAGCGAGATGTTCTCGATAGATATCTCAAGGTGGATGATTCGTAGTAGATGCAGATGGATTTCGGTCTACTTACCTTGGCATACTGCCCATTGCTTTTGATCCCTTCCTTTCTTTGCAGCATAGTTAGCATTGCGGTGCCTTCGTAATCCTGTCAATTGCCCAACTGTGATTTGTTTACCTCGCTAGCATTTTTATCGTCTTTTGGGAGAGAGACATCACTAGTGAAAATCACGGGACCCCGGTCCTTCTTCACATTATTGTTCACACTACCAATTTACTTTCAGTATTTAATTTTCCGTTGCTATCACTATCATTATTATCTCTTGCGTTAATCCTTTGTAAACAGCAAGGCCAGAGGAATTGACAACTCCTCTGAACTCGTTGGGAGCAAAGTTATTTGTATCTATGTGCAGGTCCAGTTGAAGTTAGCAACCTAGGTTGTGAACGGCTCCATTGTTCACTTTACCACCTACTTGTATCTCTTGAGTCCTACTGGAGACAATCTAAACCTTAGCATCTTCGCTAAGGGAAACTTGCCATTGTGCTACATCAAACCTTCCACTTGGGGTAACCAACGAGGGGCGAGAAGCCATCAAGAAAATTTCTGGCGCCGTTGCCGGGGACTCAAGGCTACAAGATAGGGGAGTTGCACACTATCTTTTACCTTTGCTTTTTAGTCTTGTTACTTTACCTTTCAGTTTTTGCTTTTGTGTCCTTAATCCAAAATACCAAAAATACCTGCTGCTACTATGGGTTCCAATGAAAACATTAAGTTGTGTGACTTCACTAGTTACAACAACAGTGACTTTATCTGCACTCCTATTGCTCCACCTGCCACTTCAGCACCTTCTTATGAGATTAAACCTGCTGTGCTTAACCTTGTTATGAAAGATCAATTCTCAGGAGCAGGAGAAGATTCTGCTTTGCACCTAAACAACTTTATCGAGCTCTGCGACATGCAAAAGTACAAGGAAGTGGATGGAGACATCGTCAAGCCGAAGCTTTTTCCTTTCTCTTTGAGAGGAAGAGCCAAGGAGTGGCTACAATCTTTGCCCAAGAACAGTATCGATTCTTGGAGTAAATGCAAAGATGCTTTTATAGGGAAGTACTATCCCCCTGCTAAAATTATTCAATTACGGAGTAACATTATGAATTTCAGGCAATTGGATAATGAACACGTTGCCCAGGCTTGGGAACGTATGAAGACGCTTGTCAAGAACTGCCCCACACATGGACTGACTACCTGGATGGTTATCCAGACTTTTTATGCAGGCTTGAACTTCACCTCGCGGAACCTGTTAGATTCGGCCGCGGGAGGAACTTTTATGTCAACCACGCTTGGTGTTGCCACAAAGCTACTAGATGAGATGATGCTGAACTACTCTCAGTGGCACACCGACAGATCTCCAACTGGTAAGAAGGTAAATTCTGTCGAGGAGATCTCCTCTTTAAATGAAAAGGTTGACCTTATCATGTCTCTACTCACCAAGCAACCTTCTTTTGATCCTCAAGATGTTCCTTGAAATTCTTTGGTTGCTCAGGAGCAAGTAGATGTCAATTTTGTCTCTAGAAACAACTTCAATAATAATGCTTATAGGAGTAACTTTGGTAGCAACAATCCTAGGCCTTTCCCATCCAACAACTATGGGAACAACACTTATCCTACCACGAGAAACTCCACTTCAGAACTAGAGAGTATGCTTAGAGACTTTGTCACTACCCAAAAGGCCTTCAACAAGAATGTGGAAGAAAAACTAGCTAAATTAGATAATCTTTGTTTGAAGGTAAACAACTTAGCCCTTGATGTTGAGATGTTAAAAATTAGAACTTCTCCCCTTGAGGAGAGTAAGGTCACTCCTATTAATGCTATCCAGTTACATCAATGAAAATATTAGGATGATGGCTAAACTTAAAGAGAGATGGGCTAGAGAAAAGGAGGAAGAAGAGAGAACTAAGAGCCTTCCTACCTACCACACAGTAGCCACTATCCAAGTAGTTGAGGATGTCCAAACTGTTAGCACCCATCACACCCCTACTCCCACTTGACCTATCAATGGTGATGCTACCACCTCAGCCTTAGAAGAGGAAAACTCTATGAACATAGAGGCTTTCAAACAAGTCAGCTTAAATAATATCACTACTTCCTTGGTAGATAGTAGTGATTTAGACTTTGACAACTGCACTTTACCAGAAGTTATTGGTTTCCTACACAAGATGTCTAGAGACCCCCACACTAGCACACTCAATCTTGCCTTCACAGAGCATATCACCAATGCTCTAATCAAAGTTAGGGAGGAGAAGCTTAGGCTAGAAGCCTCCATAGCTAGGAATCTAGAAGATGGTTGGGATCCTATGATAAAAATTAAATTGAATAACTTCTCTTGCTATGCTCTTTGTGATGTTGGAGCAAGTACCTCTGTTATGCCCAACAGAATGTATGATATGCTTGAATTGAAACCTTTTGATTCTTGTTCTTTTGGTGTTCGTCTTCTTGATTCTTCCGTAGAGAAACCTTTGGGGAAGATCGACGATGTTCTTATCATTGTCAATAACAATTATGTTCCCGTTGATTTCACTATTATGGACATTGAGTGTGAACCTTCTTGTCCAATTATTTTGGGACGTCCTTTTCTTCGCACAGTTGGTGCTATCATTGACATGAAAGAGGGAACTATCAAATTCCAATTCCCTCTCAAGAAAGGGATGGAACATTTCCCTAGAAAAAAGATTAAGTTACCTTTTGAGTCCGGCACACGGGCTAGTTATTCTCTTGAAAAGACTTGATCTTCTGCTTTAAGCCTAGCTAATGGCTCTAAAGAAGCGCTTTCGGGAGGCAGCCCGCAACGAATTTAGGTTTTTATTTTTTCTTTTGTTCTGTTCTTAGTGGTCTTGATGATTGTTACTACTGTAGCAACATCATTGTATCTTTATTTTTCAAGCTTTGTGCCAAGTTTAGCCTCATACAACAAGGGAAGTAAAAGTTGTGACATGCTGTCCAGAAAACAGATTCTGTCCTCGTGACTAGAAAAATTACAGAAAAATCCCAGTTCATCTTTTTGAGCTGAAATTTTTACACAGCGTGCTCTATACAATTACTAAACTTCTGTATGTTCTGAGTTTTTTGATTTGAGTTCAGAAGTACCCCTAAAAAATTCGTTTCTGTCTGCTGTTCTGTTTTTCACAGATTCTGCCACGTTTTGTCTCTCTGTACTTTTGCAAACCTTAAGCTTGCTTTTTCTTTGCAAAAACTTTTAGGCAATCTTGAGAAATAGTAGCTATTCCTGGAAATCCTTATTTGCAGTAGAGGAAAAATTATTTTATTAGGGTACTAAAATCTCTAATCAGTCTACAATGAGTTATGTATGAAGGGAGTTTTCAAGTGCGCGATGGAAGATGATGAAAGAAGATTCGGGAGTGTCAAGCGCTCAAGCTTGGGGATTCCCTCATGCATCCCCAACAAATATTCAAGGAGACTCAAGCGTCTAAGCTTGGGGATGCCCCCGTGCATCCCCTTCTCCATCAACAATCATTAGTTTGTCCCTCGTTGCACTATATTTTTATCACTTCATGCGTTATGTGCTTTTCTTGGAGCGTCTCGCTCTTAGGTTTTGTTTCGTTTTTAGTTTTCTTTAGCTTTATTTGCTGTAGTAACAAGTTAGATCCCAGCTTACTTACTCTTTTGTGTGGGAGAGATTCACGCTCCGCTTGAACTAGAACTCCTCATAGGATTTGCAAGCTTATTCTTTTATCTGTGAGCTGTTCTTTTTCTTTTCTCAGCTGCTGTTCTGTTTAGTTGTAGTGCTTTAGTTTTTTTTTCTAGACCTTCTCTTTTGTCTTAGGTTGAAGTTTCTATAGGTTGCATGTTTTATCTTGTTAGAGAGTTTGCCTGTTGCACTGAGTTCTGTGTCTTGACTGAAAGTAGGTAGTTAAAGTTGTTGTTCTCTTTGTAGTAGTAACTTGCAATAGTTTTGAGGTATTGAATAGAGTAATGGTTGAACTTATGGTGTCAAGAGCTCTTGCCTATTAGTGATAGATGTCGTATTTTGGGCAATCCGTGTGTTTTTCGAAAACCAAAAAACCTCTGTTGAGAACTCTAGCTACTAGATGGATCACTAACCTCTAAAGGGTTCGAATATTAGAGTACACTCACGTACCATTAGTCGAGGATGCGCAAGGATAACCAAACCCCCATACGCTCCTCCTCGGGGTACCTGTCTCTTTGTGAACCTCCTGATTAGATTGAGAGTTACCGATAATAAGTGCATGAGTTCTTCGGACTAATGTGAGTATTCGAAAGTTGACACTTCCACCCACCTATACTTTTTCTAGCCTCTTCGGTACCGTGCATTGCCCTTTCTCACCTCGAGAGGTTGCGCATACTTCGCCGGTGCATCCAAACCCTTGGCACGATACACTCTGTCATCAAAAGCCTCCTTATATCTTTCCTCAAAACAACCACCATACCTACCTACAAGGCATTTCCATAGCCTTTCCGAGATACATTGCCATGCAACATCCACCTTCTCATGACTTGATCTTCATGTCATACATGCTACTTGCTTGATCGATGAGCCGCATGCTAGTTGGGCCTTGCCCTAAACATTGCTACATGACGCGCTAGTATCATTGCATATCCTGCTACACTGGCAGAGGCATACATTTGCATACTTCATGATAGTTACATTTTCTTTATGTGAGTACCTTTGTAAAGTGTGAAAGATCTCCTATATTCTTGTAAAATATAGAGTATTGCCCCTAAAGTGAGGAAAAGATCCCAAAGAGGAAAAAAATCAAAAGATCCCAAAGAGGACAAAATCAAAAGATCCCAAAGAGGACAAAATTAAAAGACCCCAAAGAGGACAAATGAGAGTTAAATAGAAAGAGCCATTGAGGCCACCAAAAAATACAAAAAAATAGAAAAAAGAGAAAAGAAAAATAAAAAGAGAGAAGGGGGCATACTACTATTCTTTTTGAGAGATCCACACTAGTACTTCATCTTCTATCCCTTGTACTCCATAGAGATCGTCATCATGCATATAACTATGTGGGGACCTTCACACTATAAAACTTGGCTTGTATATTCCAATGATGAGCCTCCTCAAATGAGCTCTAGGTCTTCTTGAGCAAGCAAGTTGGATGCACCCCCACTAGTTCCATTGGAGAGCTTACCTTAGCTCACATGTGCATCCGTTGTATGGCAATCCCTACTCCTCACATCATATCTATCATATGGCTTTCTTTCTCCTATGATTGTCCTCATTGATGTGAGCCTTTCACACCTTTTTGTCTTCCTCCTCCACCTTCTTTCTTTTCGCCTTTTAGGTGTCAACTTTCTTGCTCACGCTCATCCATTGCAGGAGTGCTCAAAATATTGAAAGGGAGTGGATCAGTTTGACTTGTACCTGACTAGTGGTCTGGGGACGAGTCGAGATAAGAATCCAAAGGATACCAAGTGTGAAACTTTTAGTAGATAGTTGTTCTCAACAACCTTTTTTCTCTTTCTTCCCAGTCCCTTGCTTGCACGCAAACACCATTTGGAGACATTCGAGTCACGGATAGCAAGAGCTCTTGCACCTTTTGTTCTTTTGTTGCCTATGTCAATACTAATATAGACTCTTGCTTGTTAAGACTTGAATTGAATTGCATACTTTGATTGCTTTACTTAAAAGTCCTTATTCGGTTGTGTGGCATGTCACCACAGAAATTATGCTTGTTATCATTTACCTACTCGAGGACGAGCAGGAATTAACCTTGGGGATGTTGATACGTCCCAAACGTATCTATAATTTCTGCTTGCTCCATGCATGTTTTGTGTGACTTTGCCATGTTTTGCTTGAACTTTCATACACTTTTGAACATATTTGGACTAATCTATTAACCCGGTGCACCCAACTGCCAGTTGATGTTTTCTGTTGTTTTTGTATTTCAGGTTTTCCGGCCATTAAAAGTGCTCCAAAAAATCCAGGAAAATCAGATAAAACATCAGCGTCGCGGAATCTTCCGGAAACACCAAAGCAGCGAAGGGGGGCCACCACCAGGGATCCAGGAGGGTCCCTGGCGCGGCCCCACCCTAGGCCGCGCCAGGAGGCCTCCTGGCTGCCTGGTGGGTCCCCTCGACGCCTCCCTCCGCATATATTTACCCCCCGTGAAGGAAACCCCTAAGACGAACTCCTTTTTCGCGATCTCGCCTCTGTTCCGCCGCCGCCGCCGTTTCAAGATCGGGACTTCCTGGAGAAGCTGCTCCGGCACCCTGCCGGGAGAAGCTACCCCCTCCAGGAGACCATCCATAGCCATTGTCGCCTCCTGTATGTACCGTGAGTAGTTCCCCTTGGACCATGGGTCCTTGACCAGTAGCTATGTGATCTATCTCTCACTCTTTTGTGCCTCCACTTTCGAGTCCTCGTGAGCTGCCTCAAATGATCAAGGCATCTATGTAATTTCTGTTGTTGCTATGCTGAGTTTGTTGGGATCTGATGGATTATGAGACTATGTTCAGATTGTGATGAGTAATATATTTTGTTATGCTCTTTTATATTTTGTTCTTGAGTAAATTCTTGCATGTTCTCCGTTGCGGTATTTGCTTTGGCCAAGTATTTTATTTGCAACTCCAAGAGAGAGCGTTATGCTCGATTGTGGGTTCAGCCCCTCGATGTCTAGCTTGAGTGACAGAAACATGAGACTAGGGGATGTGTTCACCAGGGATAAAACAATGGTGCTTGTACTTGTGGGTGCAAGGATTGTTTACTTTACGCAAAGTTCTTTTAATGCAGTTGTCTGTTTCGTTGAGTTTACACTTTGGGTGGGATTCGCAACTTAATACCAGCGAGATGTTCTGGATAGACATGAGACTAGGGGATGTGTTCACCAGGGATAAAACAACGGTGCTTGTACTTGTGGGTGCAAGGATTGTTTACTTTACGCAAAGTTCTTTTAATGCAGTTGTCTGTTGCTTTGAGTTTACAGTTTGGGTGGGATTTGCAACTTAATACCAGCGAGATATTCTGGATAGATATCTCAAGGTGGATGATTCGTAGTAGAAGCAGATGGATTTCGGCCTACTTACCTTGGCGTGCTGGCCATTGATTTTGAGCCCTTCCTTTCTTTGCAGCATAGTTAGCATCGCGGTGCCTTCATAATCCTGTCAATTGCCCAACTGTGATTTGTTTACCTCGCTAGCATTTTTATCGTCTTTTGGGAGAGAGACATCACTAGTGAAAATCACGGGACCCCAGTCCATCTTCACATCATTGTTCACAATACCAATTTACTTTCAGTATTTAATTTTCCGTTGCTATCACTATTATTATTATCTCTTGCGTTAATCCTTTGTAAACAACAAGGCCGGAGGAATTGACAACTCCTCTGAACTCGTTGGGAGCAAAGTTATTTGTATCTGTGTGCAGGTCCAGGTGAAGTTAGCAACTTAGGTTGTGAACGGCACCATTGTTCACTTTACCACCTACTTGTATGTCTTGAGTCCTACTGGAGACAATCTAAACCTTAGCATCTTCGCTAAGGGAAACTTGCCGTTGTGCTACATCAAACCTTCCACTTGGGGTAACGAACGAGGGGAGAGAAGCCATCAGATCCCAACAATCTTCTAGCTTCCTAGGTATGGAGGCTTCTAGTCTAAGCTTCTCCTCCCTAACTTTGATTAGAGCATTGGTGATATGCTCTGTGAAGGCAAGATTGAGTGTGCTAATGTGGGGGTCTCTAGACATCTTGTGTAGGAAACCAATAACTTCAGGTAAAGTGCAGTTGCCAAAGTCTAGATCACTACTATCTATCAAGGAGGTAGTGATATCATTTAGGTTCACTTGTTTGAAAGCCTCTACTTTCATAGAGGTTTCCTCTTCTAAGGTTGAGGTGGTAGCATCACCATTGATAGGTCCAGTGGGACTAGGGGTGTGATGGGTGCTAATAGTTTGGACATCCTCAACTACTTGGATAGTAGCTACTGTGTGGTCGGTAGGGAGGCTCTTAATTATCTCTTCTCCCTTGGGTACAACTTCGGGTTTAGCTTCCATTTGGTTTATCAAGGTAGATTGGGTATGAGACATGTTTGAAACATAAGTCTCAATGGCAGTGAGTCTAGTTTGGAGACTGGAAATGTCACCGTTCAGGCCCTCAAGCTGTTTGCTAATGTTTTGCAGGATAGAGGAGTGCTCATCTAATTGTCTAGAAAAGGCCTTGTTTTGTTCAAACTGAGTGTGCATATAGCTTTTGGTGGCCTTTTCTATTTCTACAAGTTTCTCATAGCTGGGCAGATCTTTCTCCCTATAGTTCTGGCTGTAGGAGTTGCTGGTGGTAGGATAAGTGTTGTTCCCATAGTTGTTGTATGGGAAAGGCCTAGGATTGTTGCTACCAAAGTTACTCCTATAAGCATTATTGTTGAAGTTGTTTCTAGAAACAAAATTAACATCTACTTGCTCCTGAGCAACCAAAGAATTTAAAGGAACATCTTGAGGATCAATAGAAAGTTGCTTGGTAAGAAGAGACATGATAAGGACAACCTTTTCATTTAAAGAGGAGATCTCCTTGACAGAATTTACCTTCTTACCAGTTGGAGATCTTTCGGTGTGCCATTGCGAGTAATTCAGCATCATCTCATCTAGTAGCTTTGTGGCAGCACCAAGCGTGGTTGACATAAAAGTTCTTCCCGCGGCCGAATCTAACAGGTTCCGCGAGGTGAAGTTCAAGCCTGCATAAAAAGTCTGGATAACCATCCAGGTAGTCAGTCCATGCGTGGGGCAGTTCTTGACAAGCGTCTTCATACGTTCCCAAGCCTGGGCAACATGTTCGTTATCCAATTGCCTGAAATTCATAATGTTACTACTCAATTGAATAATTTTAGCAGGGGGATAGTACTTCCCTATAAAAGCATCTTTGCATTTACTCCAAGAATCGATACTGTTCTTGGGCAAAGATTGTAGCCACTCCTTGGCTCTTCCTCTCAAAGAGAAAGGAAAAAGCTTCAGCTTGACGATGTCTCCATCCACTTCCTTGTACTTATGCATGTCGCGGAGCTCGATAAAGTTGTTTAGGTGCAAGGCAGCATCTTCTCCTGCTCCTGAGAATTGATCTTTCATGACAAGGTTAAGCAAAGCAGGTTTAATCTCATAAGAAGGTGCTGAAGTGGCAGGTGGAGCAATAGGAGTGCAGATAAAGTCACTGTTGTTGTGACTAGTGAAGTCACACAACTTAGTGTTTTCATTGGAACCCATAGTAGCAGCAGGTATTTTTGGTATTTTTTATTAAGGACACAAAAGTAAAAACTGAAAGGTAAACTAACAAGACTAAAAAGCAAAGATAAAAGATAGTGTGCAACTCCCCTATCTTGTAGACTGGAGTCCCCGGCAACGGCGCCATAAATTAGCTTGATACGGTGAGGATAGTTCTCACTCCTCGTTGGTTACCCCAAGTGGAAGGTGAGATGTAGCGTAGCAGAAAATTTCCCCTATGTAGAGGATAGGGTTTGTCTCCCGTAGGACTCGCAGAGATACAGGAAGGTGGTAAAGTGAACAATGGCGCCGAGGTTGCTCACTTCACCTGGACCTGAACACAGATACAAATAACTTTGCTCCCAACGAGTACAGAGGAGTTGTCAATTCCTCCGGCCTTTCTGTTTACAAAGGATCAAGGAAAGAGATAATAATAGTGGCAACTGAAAGTAAAGACTGAAAGTAAATTCAGGGTGTAAACAATGATATGAAGATGGACCGGGGTCCCGTGATTTTCACTAGTGATGTCTCTCTCCCAAAAGACGATAAAAAGTGCTAGCGAGGTAAACAAATCACAGTTGGGCAATTGACAGGATTATGAAGGCACCGCAATGCTAACTATGCTGCAAAGAAAGGAAGGGCTCAAAAGAAATGGGCAGTACGCCAAGTTAAGTAGACCGAAATCCATCTGCATCTACTACGAATCATCCACCTTGAGATATCTATCAAGAACATCTCGCTGGTATTAAGTTGCGAATCCCACCCAAAGTGTAAACTCAAAGCAACAGACAACTTCATTAAAAGAACCATGCGTAAAGTAAACAATCCTTGCACCCGCAGGTACAAGCACCATTGTTTTATCCCTGGTGGCAACAGCACATCCCCTAGTCTCATGTTTCTGTCACTCAACCTAGACATCAGGGGGCTGAACCCACAATCAAGCATAACGCTCTCTCTTGGAGTTGCAAATAAAATACTTGGCCAAAGCAAATACCGCAACGGAGAACATGCGAGAATTTACTCAAGAACAAAATATAAAAGAGAAGAACCAAATATATTACTCATCACAATCTGAACATAGTCTCATAATCCACCAGATCCCAACAAACTCAGCATAGCAACATCAGAAATTACATAGATGCCTCGATCATGTGAGGCAGCTCACGAGGACTCGAAAGTGGAGGCACAAAAGAGGGAGAGATAGATCACATAGCTACTGGTCACGGACCCATGGTCCAAGGGAAACTACTCACGGTACATACGGGACCATGGCCATGGATGGTCTCCCGGAGGGGGTAGCATCTCCCGGCAGGGTGCTGGAGCAGCTTCTCCAGGCAGCCCCTATCTAGAAACGGCGGCGGCGACGGAACAGAGGCGAGATCGTGAAAAGGGAGTCCGTATTAGGGGTTTCTGTTGGATATGTGCCCTAGAGACAAATTAATAAAGATATTTGTCACATATCCGTTTTGCTCATAATAAGTTTTATACTGTGCTATAACTGTATTACTTGGAAATACTAATACAGGTGTAGTATAAAACATGGTATGTAGTTTAACTCGGGTAAACTATCTCGTTGGGCAATTGATTGATCAAGCTTTCCTGATCATGGCGACACTTAAGTCCATTGACAATGAGGTCATATCGTTAAGGGGAATGATGTGATGGACGTACACCCACCTAAAGTATTGCAATGTGATCGAGTCACATAGTTCAGCGTTGCTATGACTTTGTAACATATGGCTTAGTCCTTAGACCGTAATGATCATACGTAATTGTTATCTATGAGGAGACTTTGATTTTTATCCCACCGCTTGACTGAATTATGCTGGCTATAACGGTGCACTTTGGGTATTCCGAAATAGATGGTTGATGAGTATGTTAATAGATCAGAGCGGGATTTGTCAGTCCTTGTGACAGGACAGGTACTCTGGGCCCACTCGGTGATATTGCATCAATAGCTTGCAAGCAAGTGACTAGGTCACACGAGATGCAATGATCATGGACGAGTAAACTTGTTTGTTGTGAACGAGATGTGAACACGGTATGTAGGATACCGACGATCAAACCTCGGACAAATAAAGTGCCGCAGCACAAAGGGATTACGTCGTATCGTTAACGGTTTCCAAAAGCGATCGAAGTTCATTCGATGGAAGCGCAGGGGCTGTCAAGGATTGTAACCAGGTCCAACTGACTAGTCATTGGTCAATGAGAAGAGTCTCGACCATGTCTGTTGTTTCCTGGACCGTTAGGGTGTTACACTTAAGGGCAATCGATGCATAGGACAGTTACGGGATCAATCGGTGAAATAGGAGAAATCACCGGAATAGTTCCGGAGGAGGACGGAATGGTTTCCGGACATTTTGAATAGTTCAAAATAAAGTTTAATTGTTTTAATAATATTTTATTATTTAATTATCTGAATTAAATATTTAAAACATATTAAATAAATTAAAAAAATGGGAAAAAGGCTAAATGGGCCCATGGGGCCCATTAAGGGAGGAGGGGGTCTCCCCCCTTGGGCTTGGCGCCAAGGGTGGGGCCCATCCCCCCCTATGGCCGGCGCACTCCCCCCCCTTGGGAGTTTAGTCCCACATGGGGGAGGGGAGGAGGATCACACCCCCCCTTGGCCTATATAAGGAGGGGTAGCCCCCCTTTTTCCAATACACCAATATCTCCTTCTTCCTCCTTCTCCTTCCCGGAAGTGGAATCCCCTTGTTTGGATTCTGCACCTGGTTGGAGTTCTCCACCATAAGGTAGGATGTCGTTCTGCCGGAGTCGGGATCCGTAGCCGTCTTTCTTCCGCTGCTCGCCTGGTTCGGGGCCCGGGAGGAACATCGATTGTACAGTACTTGTATAATCTCTTCGAGGCACTACACCTGTGGTGCTACTTCGTCGCTGGAGGTTTACCGGGAGTCATCCTCGCCGGTGGTGGTCTTCTACACGACAGGGAGGTCGTAGTTCCGAGTCTACGCCAGCCACGTTCGCAATAACGTTTCCCTCTTTCGGTCTTCAAAGGTATGAACACCGATTCCCTCCGTTACTTTACATCGCCATAGCATAGATCTTGGGTTCGGGTACCGTAGGTATGAAAAATTTGTGTTTTCTGCCCCGTATCCCAACAGTTTCCACCCCGAGGGGTAAATATAGGCGAAGGGGGGTGTCGAGGGGACCCACCAGGCAGCCAGGAGGCCTCCTGGCGCGGCCTAGGGTGGGGCCGTGCGAGGGACCCTCCTGGCCTCCTGTTGGTGGCCCCCCTTTGCTTCTTTGGTGTTTCCGGAAGCTTCCGTGACGCTGATTTTTTATCTGATTTTTCTGGATTTTTGGAGCACTTTTAATGGCCGGAAAACCTGAAATACAAAAACAGCAGAAAACAACAACTGGCAACTGGGTGCACTGAGTTAGTAGGTTAGTCCAAATAGGTTCAAAAGTGTATGAAAGTTCAAGCAAAACATGGCAAAGTCACACAAAACATGCATGGAACAAGCAGAAATTATATATACGTTTGGGACGTATCAGGGGCGCGACGTCGATCTGGACGAGACACAAAGCCAGGAAGGTTGCGCCTTCCAGCAAGATGAGGGCATTGCGGGCGCGGACGCGGACTGCTTTGTGGACGACGACGACGTCATGCATGGCCCCGGCGCTGAAGAAGAATGACGCACCGATGGTGGTATTGACATTGGTGAGGCGCCATTGTCATACATGGACGATGACGGGGATCAACCCCGGCAAATCCCATGGTCAGGGACCCTGAGTTAATCATGAGAGGCACAGGTTGGACGATAGCTCGTCGGCTAACAGGAGGAGACGTTCATGCTCGATATTATTGCTTGGAGATGCGATTACAGGGAAGGCCAAGGCTAGTGCGCACAAGGCTAGGGTTACAGATTGTGTATTGAGATCCTCGGACGGCGGACAAGCGACAAATGGGGCACGATTTACCCAGATTCAGGCCACCCTACATGCTGCTTGTCTGATCTTGTATTGATGATGATTTACAGAGGTGCCGTGAGGGCTTTGGTGGAGAGAGATCTGTCTAGTCCTATGCGTGGGGATTGAGAGCTTGTGTCTTGAGTTGCGATCTGTCTAGAGAGGTGCCCCTGCCTCGCTTTATATAGATATCCAGGTAGGGGTTTACATGAGTCCTAGTCGACTACAAGTAGGAGTCCTTGTCTTGCACCTCAAGTCTTCGGCTTCACGTCTTATTCCATCATGTCGGTGTCCACGAGTGGGCCCCTGGTGGGCCGCCAGCCATGACACGCACCAGGCACCCTCACGTAGAGGAGTCGTGGGTCACCCCCTCATCAGTAGCCCCCGAGTGCCTGGGGGACTCGAAGAGTCGCGCAGGGACTCGAATCTGCAGTAGCCGTCGTAGTGCGTGTCGATCATTTGTTGATGAGCAGTCAAAGATGTCGTGAGTATGCTCCCGATGGGAGTATTTGGATGAAGCATCGAAATTGCGGTCGAGTTCGTCGTCTTGTAGGTTGTGCGAGAAGCATTCGTCGGGTGCGCGCCAGCGCTCCCGATGGGAGTAGCCCCCGAGGCTATGTGCGACTCGTAGAGTCGGGCATAGGCTCAAGTTGTTGTAAAGCTAACCCCTTCGTTCTTGTCAGCTGCGCGAGTAGTGCTCGTCGGGTGCGCGTTAGCGCTCCCGATGGGAGTAGCCCCCGAGGCTATGTTCGACTGCTTGCAGTCGAGCATAGACTCAAAACTTCTTTGTCGTCGAGTAATTTTCATCCGAGGAAGTGCTCGACTCGGGTCTTGCGTCGTAGGCGTGAGTTGTTGTAGGGATCAGTCATGGACGAGGAGGTTGACGTCGCCGCGTCATGAGGGCGCCCAACCCCCGAGCACCTGCTGAGAAGGAGAAAAAGGTGTAACTGTATTAAGGTGTACTTGTGCGATATACAAAACAATTGTAAGGTGCATGATTTGAAGATGTTGCACTTTTGTCGAGTGGATAATGTAGCAGTATATAAAGTTTATGCGTGTCTTTTTGTGAGTAGGACCTCCAGCAGCATACTCTTGCCGGGTAACAGGGATGCTATGCCAGACTTGTTGAACCCGGAGACAAGAGCGGCCTTTTAGTACCCAGCCTCACTACTTTGACGAACGTGAATAAACAACATATAAAACTAAGCATGATTCAAAGTATAGTTTTGAAGCCCTTGGGATGGTTCTGCACGACTGCGTAGTCGACAGGATGATTTTATAGCCCTCAGATGTTTTTGCACGACTGCATAGTCGTCTTTAGCGACTGATCGAGAATGAATAAAGGTTTTGGAATCATTGCATAAGAATGTAAAGAAAACTTAGCTGTAGGATCAACGCGGCGGAGGATGTCGAAGATGAGCAGTCGACGAGGCGAGAACGGAGTCGATGTGACGGCGACTGCGACGTTCAGCCCCGAGTCCGCGAGCCTCCGAGTGTTGAGGCAGCGGAGTTGCGCAGCGAAGTCGTCGTGATGAATTTATCCGGCGAGTGACGAGAGGATTCGATGCGGCGATTCCTGCGCGATGGAGCTCGGTATGGGAGAGCCCATACAAAGGAGCTCGGCGCAGGATGATTCGTGTGCTTGGAGTCGACGGTGCGGCGAGTGACCGAGAAGGACTCGATGCGTCGGGTAGGATCCTTCGATTGCTCGTTGGGTGATGTCGTTGTAGCGGCGCGAGTCGATGTAAAAATCTTGGCGAGTCATCCATGGCATGTCGAGTTGGAGTAGAAGCCTTGTGGGTCAAGATTGAACCCGAATTCGCGATTGGAAATTCGCGATCTCGCGTAGATCCAAAAACGCGTTGCAGTGCGAGAGCCGCTGACGGAGATTTAACCGTTGGAGTTTTTCTGAATTTTTTTGTGCTGATGGAGGATTGAATCCCGCATGCTTTCACCGGAGGGATCTTCAAGTTGATGTCAGAGCCAATGTCAGGAATTTTTGTGCTGGAGTCGCGCGGAGTTCCGTCATATTCCGAGAGTGCTTCAGTCTGTCGGTCGCCGACGGAGATCCAGCCGTTGGAATTTGCTGAAAATTTCATAGATTTTCGAAAATTGGAGTTCGCATCTTTCCACCGAAGGGATCGTCGAGATGAGCTCCGAGTCGCCGTCGCGAGTTCCCACAACACAGACATTTTTTTGTCATGTAGGCTGCGCGTGAGCGCTTTAATTGATGTCGATCTTCGAGTGGCGCGCTCGATAATTTTCTTTTTTTCTCCGTGAGCTTGATGTAGATCTTGATGTAGTTGTTGAACAAGCCCTTGAGTTGTGACTTGCTGGAGACGGAACCGCCGAGATCGTAATTCCAACATGTGTAGTTCCCACGGACGGCGCCAATTGACGGGGATCAACCCCGGCAAATCCCATGGTCAGGGACCCTGGGTTAATCATGAGAGGCACAGGTCGGACGATAGCTCGTCGGCTAACAGGAGGAGACGTTCCTGCTCGATATTATTGCTTGGAGATGCGATTACAGGGAAGGCCAAGGCTAGTCCGCACAAGGCTAGGGTTACAGATTGTGTATTGAGATCCTCGGATGGCGGGCAAGCGACACATGGGGCACGATTTACCCAGCTTCAGGCCCCCGAAGGGAAAACCCTACATGCTGCTTGTCTGATCTTGTATTGATGATGATGTACATAGGTGCCGTGAGGGCTTTGGTGGAGAGAAATCTGTCTAGTCCTATGCATGGGGATTGAGAGCTTGTGTCTTGAGTTGCGATCTGTCTAGAGAGGTGCCCCTGCCTCGCTTTATATAGATAGCCAGGTAGGGGTTTACATGAGTCCTAGTCGACTACAAGTAGGAGTCCTTGTCTTGCGCCTCAAGTTTTCGACTTCACGTCTTATTCCATCATGTCGGTGTCCACGAGTGGGCCCCTGGTGGGCCGCCAGCCATGACACGCACCAGGTACCCTCACGTAGAGGATTCGTGGGGTCACCCCCTCGTCAGACGAGCTCACCCAACAAGCAAGAGCGCAAAAAAAGAGGGGCCAAATCATTCGCACCAAGGCGTTCACGATCAAAGAAGATGAGCTCATTTGTCATGCTTGGAGGGATGTTGGCTAAGACCCCAAGACCAGCGCGGAGAAAAAAGGCCCAGTCTTTTGGCGCCGCATCTATGCATACTTCCACGAGCGCAAGATGTTTCCTCCATATCAAATGGAAAGCAACTGTACGGAGGAATCGATCAAGAAAAGATGGGGGTTGATTCAACTAGAGTGCAACAAGTTTTGCGCCACCCTCGAGACCATCAAAAACCGCCACGTCAGTGGCCTCGGCGTAGGCGCCATGGTATGATCACCTACTGCCTTTATTACATGTACTGCAGCGCGCACTGGGCCTGCACCGCCCAGCGCATTAAATTTCTCTCATAGCGCGCGCGTCGCATTAAATTGTCTATGCTCACTGTGTGTAGGCTTTCCAAGATTTGAAATTGTTCAAAGTTCAACATGGAAACAAGTCATTCACCCGCACCCATTGTTGGAACATCATTAGCAAATTGCCAAAGTTTAGGGGAGCAATATGCTGCCCAAAAGAAGAATGGAGGCCCGTCCACCGTGGTTGATCATGGTGACCCCGAGAAGAGGCCAAGAGGGCAAAAAAACTATAAACTCGATGACAAACGTGAGGCGGCAACACTTGCTTTGCAAGAAACCATGAAAGGTTTAGCCACCAGCAAGATGGCGAGAGAAGACAAGAAGCGCCTAGAGAAAGAAGAGCAAATGAAGGCATATCTCGAGATTCAAAAGAAGAAACTTGAGATCGAAGAGAAGCAAGTGAAGCTTCCTGTGATGACGAAGAAAATGGAGATTATGAAGATGGACTTGAACACCGTATCTTCAAGAAAGCGGGCATGGTTCGAGAAGATGCAAAATGAGATGCTTGCTTCGGATGATTGATTGGGACGCCAAAAGGGATTGGTGTGGGCTTTTTTTTCTGACGCTGACATGTGTACCCAGCTTTGAATTCATGACGCGAACTGTGTGTTTTTTGTTGCCAGCACACGCACTGGCATTGCGCGCCCCGGCATGACGCGCTGGCATTGCCGCTGACATGAGTAAAAAATGTCACTTTTGTTTGCGTGGACAAAATGTGTCTCCACGTTGACCGACGCGTCAAGAAAGTCACGGACAAGCACGAACAACTGTCCAAGGACCGACACAAACAAACTAAATCTGGACAAATCGAGCGTCGAGCGTCCGTTTGCGCCCGCGTTGCGGTTGCCCTTAGTTCTGTTGAAGATGTGCTGAATTCCCTGCCTGTCCCTGCCGGCATCGGCGCATCCGCGCACACCCCGTACAGCTACCTATAGGCTATAGCTGCCTGATTCGTGCGTGACTGCACGGAGTACGCCGCCCAGCGCGTCTCAAGCTAGCCCCGCGTGATGACGCACCGTGCAGGCAGGAATAAATTTGGGTGACGCGACGATTGTATCACGGTTCGCGGTCTACGAGGCAGCCAAGCCAAGATCACCGGCCGGCCGATGGTGACTTGACATGCCACCGATTGTGTACCTCGTCTCCTTGCCCTGCCGAATCGAAGTGATGGACTGGAGCGTCACTCACACGCCGTGAAATGAAACCCCGAAGTGAAGTGAACGACGGGCTGCGCGTGCAGAGATCGGTCAAGAGCAGGCCGATCCAGACGACCGTCCACACTGCCTGTCTACCGCTCCATACAATATGCAGGAGTACTACCATTATTTTTCTTTTTAAAAGATTTATTTTACTGCTAGTGCCTGTCAGACAGCTCTGGGCCGGGCACAGCCATGATGCCCAGCTTGACCCCTGCCATGTGCTGCTATGCTATCTAGCCGCTTCATTTTCTGTGCAATGTTGGTTGTTTGTGTCATACGGACACGAGGCCCAGTTGCATGCTTGGTCTGGTAGAGTCGAGTAGTGCTCTGGTCAGGGATTGCCTTTTTTCAAAAACCTTTTCCTCTCTTTTTCGAAGAGACGATTACGATCCTGCTCCCTCGTTTTTTTGAGTTTAAACAAAGGAACAGTCCTCTTCACCACACGAGGGAGAAGAGAAATCGGGAATTTCAGTTCAAAAAGAAGCTAAGGGCAACTTTAACGCGCGGCCGTATGTAATCTGTTTTGATATAATTTCATCTGTTTGCGTTCATGCAAACAGAAATCGCAGTTCAATGCATTAATGTAGATGGACATCTGTTTAGTATTTTGTCCATCTCAAACCATTTTTGATTTAAATTTGGACTAGATTTGCGTTGATGCGGACTCACGTAGTCATCCGCTCTTGTCCTTATTTGGAAGAATGCAACGATGTTGATATACAAAGTGTTTATCTAGTTGCTCATACATGACAGAATCAATTCAAGGAACCTACTGAGAAGGAAAAAAAATTTATCTGCCATCATACAAATGTGTTTTATGCAATACAAAGCCTGAAGAAACATCACATCATTTATTCAGGGACTGTGATTTTGCCCTAGACTGTTGGAATACAATCACAAACAGAAACAGAGGGTTCAGTTTAGCTGAAGAAATCAACAATTTGATCAAGAATCTTCCAATAGGGATTGCATGGGAGATTGTCATCATGGGATGCTGGAAAATATGGATGATTCGAAATAATCACATCTTCAATAACATTGCTCCAGACATCCAAACATGGAAAATCAATTTGAGACAAGACCTGCAACTCCTTTTGTACATAATAAAGAGCAAACATCATGAATTGCTACAAGCATGGATTCTAGATAATTTACCATAAGCCATGATTTTAGATAGAACACACATTGGCTGATTTTTTGAGGTTTTCTGTTGTAAATTTGTACATTTGTAAATATTTTCATTATTAATAAATATTGTAGAACGATTGTTCTACAGCCAGAAAACCTCAAAAAAATCCCTTCCATGCTTCCACTATGGTCGACGTCTAAAACCCACCGCCACATTGCTCGTCCCCGTCCTAAACGCCCCGTCGGCTCCCCAGCTCGTGGAATTTCCCAAGTGGATGAACAAACCCAAAAGGAAGGCCACACCGGAGGAGAGGGCATGGAGAAGGGTATTGGTTTCGGCCAAAAATGTCGGGCAGCGCAAGGCATCGGCTTAAAGGAAGGTTGGCGCCCCCGCCGAAGCTCTCGCCTGTTGGGAAACGTAGTAGAAAACAAAAAATTTCGGCCTACGAATCAAGAACCCAAGATCATCCAAGAAGATTGCATACAAGGTTTTAGGTCATGGCTCACCAACCGATGTAGCGGAAGTAGAGTTGGTGAAGCTCGTGGACGTAGTGGAAGTAGATCTCGCAAGTTCTCCCACGAACAGTCCCTCGATCAATCCCACGAACAAGTCCCGCGATCTAGTCCCACGGACAAGTCCCATGAACAAGCTCCTCGAAGAAGGGTCGAAGGTACGACCCCTCCATTAGTATCCACACATCCCGTAGCAGCAATCCAGCAGCGCTCCGCCGTCCAGAGATGAACGCCACCGAGAAAACTAGAGGGAGAAAACCCTAACGGATTCCGATCTAGAACAGCGTCTAAACCGGGGTCTAAAAGTGGAGCAACGGGGTTTAGAGGAGGGAGGGTGGCGCATAGGCCTTGGGGATTGATTGTGTGTGTCTTCCCCCACCCTTGGATCACCTTATATAGGTGGTCAAGGGGCCTAGGGCGCAGCTCAAGGAGGTTTGGGAGTCCAACTTGGACTCCCAAGCCTTCCAAACCTTCCCACACCTTCCCACCGGAAACCTTCCATAATGGTATTTGGAAATCCCACCTGGAGGATCTCCCACCCCTTTTTGGTGCGCCCCCACCACCTGGCCGGCCAGGGCAGCCTAGGTGGCTTGCCCCCCAAGGCCAGGGGCGCAGGGAAGTGGGTGGTACTGCCCGGAACCTTCCGAAACCTTCTAGAAGCTTCCAGGACCTTCCGGGACCTACCGGGACTGTTTCGGGACATTCCGGACACTTTTGGAGCACTTCCAATACCTTCCGGAACCTCTAACGAATGTTCCGGAGCCATCTAAATGGGTTTCGGAGCCATCCGGGCAAAGGTTATTATGTCCGGTGAACACAACATATTGTTTAAGCTGTCCACCGATTACCGAAACTATTTCGGTTGATCGTAAACTTTCCCATTACCATTTTCATATTTTCCGGAACCACCTGGGACTACTCCAGGGAGATCCGAACATATCCTAAATACCCAGAACTACTTCTGGTGCCCTTATGAACTATTCCATAAATCTCCGGAACTACTTCCGGTACCCGTATGAACTATTCTGCTTTGCTTCCACTAAACCTTCTACCATACTAGTATTCTAACAGACTACTGCTCGTTAAGTGTGTGACCCAATAGGTTCGGTATAATGCGGACATGACTCAGAACATCTTCCGGACATAGGTCAACAACCTTTCGTCAATAGCCAATAATCAACAGCGGAGCCATGGACACCCATGTTGACTCCCGCACATACACGAAGAAACTTCGAGTGAACCATTATGTTTATTCATGTACCATTCCCTTTGCTTCGTGATATATGACAAAGTTAGAGGAGAGATGTTTGGCACCCATGTGTAACAACTTCTTGAACACAAGCCACTCGTTATCCTCTTTGCTCGTTTGTCCCTTTTCTCGTTATCGTATTCCGGTATCCCTGTGACTGAATCACAATGCGTCTGGCCAGACTATAATGGATACCATCATACCGAGTGGGCCCGAAGTGAATATCTTCTTCATCGTGAAGGAGCAAATCCCATTCTTGAACTATCACAGTCACTAGCCACACCATCTGACATACCCAGAACTTATTTTACTACTTCCCATTTACGGGAGGATTCATCTAAGAACCAAAGCATGTCTTCCTGTGTGAAGCAACTGGATACTCTCATGGTCTAAGGAATTACGTATATGATAACATTTCATGATATGACTTATAACGTAGTTACGATGTGATCTCTAAGTATATCATTCAATACTGGGGTCGGTTCAACATCATTGTTCTGCTAACAATATGTTCCCATTACTACTGACATCCTTGTTACAAGAACAATGTCCATGATTAAGAAAACGTAATCATCAGTTAGCACATGAGTTGGTCTTAGAGGCTAAACCAGGAACTCTTGGTGTTTACATTTCCACACATGCAAATGAGTTTTCTTCTGAATCTCACAGTCAGGGTCATTGCAATTATAGCACAGAAATATAAACATTAATTATGAACGTGGAAATATATATATATATAATAACATTTTATTATTGCCTCTAGGGCATATTTCCAACATCGCCGCCAAAGTCAAGGCCGATCAACTCGCGGCGGAGAAGCAGGACATCGCGACCAAAGAAGCAGCGCACGCTCTATACATGGTGCGATACGACCATGACCCGGCCATCATTGTCGCCGCCACCGAAGCTCTTGCCGCCAAAGTCAAGGCCGATCAAGTTGCGGCGGAGAAGGATGACATCGCGGCCAAAGCAGCGGCGAATGCTCTGTACATGGTGGGATATGGCCATGACCCGGCCATCCTTGCTATCGTTATGGCCGTGTCAAGCAGCACTGGCTCGTCGGTTGCAAGCCCGCATCGCATGGACTCACCCTGGAAGTCCATCATGCCGCAGGACACACCTGTGGCGTCCAGCTTGTCGACCACACCCCAGGACACGTCTCTGGAAGTGATGAAGGTCCCCCCCTTGACGTCTGCCACCCCAGCATTGGTCGTGGACGTCGACCTCAACATCACCCCCGTTGCCGAACAGTCTGGTGGGTCTGGGTCTCAGAGGAAGCAGCCAAGGGAGCTTTCCACGGGAAATTTCTTAGAGGGCCGCAACCTGTTCGATGGAATGCAAGCGCCTGGCGAGGACATGGTCAAGCAAGGCTACAACACCTATGTCGAGATGCTCATGGACCAAACAATCTTTGACGGCGGCTAAAACCCCGAGGAGACGTAGAGTCAGGACGGTCATGGCGTTGAACAAGATGGCGTCGGGCATGGTGACGAACAAGAAGGCGTCGGTCATGATCCATATTGCTTCATCGACACAAATGACATCCTCCACGGCCCTGGCCCCGAAGACCAATGGTGCGACTCCATGAAAGGCCAAGAGGAGGAGCAAGTGGACATTGATGTGGAGCATTGTTCATTGACGAGCTCTCTCAACAAGCAAGTGATCAAAATAGGAGGGGGCAAAGCATTCGCACAAAGGCATTCACCAAACATGAAGACGAGCTCCTTTGCAATGCTTGGAAGCAGATTGGGCAAGATCATAGGACCGATGCCGAGCAAAAGTGACTGATCTTTTGGACAAGAATCCATAACTAATTCCACAAGCACAAGATGTTCCATCCTTACAAGTTCAAATAGCACTCGCACCGATGAGTTGCGTAAGAAGGGATGGGGGATCATTCAACAAGAGTGAGGAACAAGTTCTATTCTACGCTCGAGAGCATCCAAGGATGTGAGGGAGGAGAAGAAGCGCCAAGAGAAGGATGGGAAAATGAAGACGTATCTCGAGATTCAAAAGAAAAAACTTGAGATCGAGGAGGCCAAGGTGAAGATCGAGGAGACCAATGCAATAACAATACTGGATGAACTGAAGCTCGCGCTCATCCATAAACAAATAGATATCATGAAGGTGGACTTGAACACCGTTTCTCCAAGGAAGCGGATTTAGTTCGAGAAGATGCAAAACGAGATGCTCCAAGGTTGATCGGCGACGGCCATGTGTGGGATTCGTCTTTTTTTGTAGGTTGGCATGTGTAGTCGGTCGTACGTTGAAATGGGAGCACAACTGTGTCCGCTGGGCCGTGAAACTGTTGTGGTTTTTTGGGTTTGGATAGCATGGTTGTTTATTTACGCGAATGAAATGCACCGATCCTTTGGCCACAACGACCAGAAACGCGCGGACGCGCCTGGACCCGACCCCCGCGCCAACGCAAACGAACGAAAAAACAAATAAAATAGTCCTTTTGCGTCAGCGCGTTGAAGTTGTCCTAATGAATGGATGGTGTTCAATTCCGAATAAGATGAACAAAACTTATGTGGGTACTTACTTGTCTGATCTCTGTCCAATGAAAAAATTATTCGAAAAATACGTTTACCGTCCTGTTTTAGTTGAATATTTATTTCGTCTCTCTCAAGCCATTCATATGTACTCTTAGAGTATCTTCAACATATTACCTATAAATTCTACCTAAAACTTATGTAGTTCTTCCGCTTCGATGTATTAGACTCGTTAACAAAAACTATTTATTCTGAAACTCATCAGAAATAAGGTGTGCGAGTAATTAATTATCCTAAAAATAAATAAACATATAGAAATTTTCAAAAGATTATAGAGTGAAGTAAAAAATATTGGAAAGGTGCAAACCACCACCTCTCTCCTCTTTAGTTATCCCACCTCCAATGAGCTACGTGCATATAGAAAATGAGGAGATCATATGTTGAATGGTATTGGTCTTGACTCATTTGTGATGAGAGAAAATATTTTTGTACTTTAAAATGCATTGGAAAGATAGAAGTACACTCTTTTGTGGACAAATTTTTAATGCTAAATATCCTCTTATTTTAGAATGGGTAAAGTATGTACTTTACCAACAATTTTATAGGTAATCATGTGTGTGTTGCTTTTTCAGCTTCCCTATAAATCTCTACCTTTATCATTTTTTCCCTTTTTCATTGTATTTCAATGCATACGAGCACAACTGTAAATTAGTTTGACATCAAAATAAATCAAATATTATTGTCTCAGATACATATAGTGTAGTGAAGTTGATAGTCGGTGAGGTAGATCGGTCGTCTGCACCAACAATCCTCTTCCACTAAATCTTTTTGACTGGCGCGCCACTTGGTCCCCCTACTTATATGATGAAGGAGGCTGATCGGGGCATTGGTTAGTGATGCTTCCGCGAGAGGGGAAGACCACCTTCCGCCTCCCCGGCCAAGCAGCTAATAGACCGATGATCATTCAGCCAAACTTGGCATCAACGGGAGGGGAGAAGTGGTGGCTTTATTGGGATCCAAGCCAGCGTGTAGTCCTCTAGTGAGGAGAGTTTCTACCGATAATCGCCGCATCGATTGTCTCTACGACCAACTTGTTAAGGAGACATGCTATCCATAATCAATGTCGCACGGCAGGAGAACCGACCTCTATCCCACAAAAACCTAGAGCTCGGCATCATGGCTAGTGGAGCGGAGGACTCATGGAGTTGGAGAAAGAAGGGGTATGGGTGTGTGTTGTGTTATACGGTGCTGCGAGGGTCCATTTAAATAGCGCCTAGGGGAGCAAAGAAGTCGGTTTGAATGCAGGGAACCAGAGTGGGTTTCTCGTGCGCCACGTTGGTTTAATACCGGTAGGCGATGGACGGTTAGTCATTCCGTCGCGTCTCTCCAGCATTGAACAAACGCGGAGACCAGGGCTCTCGGAAGGTGAGCTGTACGTACCTCCAGTGAATGCTCGTGTCGGTACTGGGTAGTCATCAACATCGGTCTCAATGGTCGGTCGCGTGTGTACTCGGCCAACATCCAATACCAACGACCTCCATGAATGTGTGATAATCGCTTCACGTGCGGGAGGATTTCTGGCGTGAGGGACTCTAGGGTGGGACCAGGTTTCCAGATGAGAACGTTTCGGTTGTTCGGACTCTCGTAAAAACCCCTGGTTTGGCTTAAATTTACGAGAAAACGAACAAGTGAACCATCACGGGGACGGATACAGGACCACATTGGATGATAAAATTGAAGTTCGTCAAGCATGGAAATTTTTGGTCATGGAGCATGGCATTTTATTTCTTTTTACAAGATGGCAAAAAATACTTTTTTATGAAACCATGTCAATTGAACTTTGTTAAGTATGACAATTTTAGGTCATGGAGCATGGCATCTTATTTCTTCAATTGCCATACTAAGCATGGAAATTGTTGATCATGGAGCATGGCATTTTATTTATTTAATTTCCATGATAATCATGGCAATTGGAGGTCATGGAGCATGTCATTTTCTTTCTTCAATTTCCATACTAAGCATGATAAATGTAGGTCATGGAGCATGGTATTTTTAGATCATGAAGCATGGAATTTTAGTTCTTTAATCGCCATGATAAGAATGGAAATTGTAGGTCAAGGAGCATGGTATTTTCTTTCTTCAATTGCCATACTAAGAATGGCAATTGCAGATCATGGAGCATGGTATTTTATTTTTTAATTTCGATGCTAAGCATAACACTGTAGGTCATGGAGCATGTCATTTTGTTTGGCGACATGGCAAATAATACTTTTTACGGAATCATGGCAATTGAAGTTTGTTAAGCATTGCCATTGTAGATCATGGAGCATGACCGTTTCTTTCTTTTGGCAACATGGTAAAAAACTTGTTTTTAATGGATCATAGCAACTGAAGTTCGTGAAGCATGAAAATTGTTGGTCATGGAACATGTTATTTTCTTTCTTTTACAACATGGCAATTGACATATTAAGTATAACAATTGTAGATCATGGATGTCAATTGATAGTTTACCTTCTTTCCTTTTTAGCATGACAATTATAGATCATAGATGCCAAACGTTTGTGTTTGTAATTTTTTTTCCATTGTATCATCTTTGGTCAAATAGTTTTTAATAGTATTTCATATATTTATATAGCAATTCTATAAAAAATATATTACCTTTTCCATAACAAAAATAATTTCAAGTTATTATTTATTATTTATTTGGTTTTTATAGTAATGATAGTAAATCTAGGTTTTTAGCCTAAGTAACAAATCTGCTTAAATCGCGCTAGAACGGGATCGAATCGAACACAAAGGGTTCACTCGATCTTTCCCTCGGAAGTGACCTCCTCATTCGCTCGAGACGCCTCCAGTGGGACCAATTGCGCTAGGTTGGGTCCATAGAAAAGAGATTACAACTTGCACCCTAATTATAGCAACAACACATCTTACATTCTTAAGAAGTTGGTCTCAATTCTTTTAACATGCAAAGTTTTCACCTCAACATTTTTTTCTCGAGAGTACGCAAATTGCATACCTTACCTTTATAGGAAAGAAATAAGACATACAACAATGGCTACCACTCACTGCGAACAACGAGGGTAGCACAACATCACACTCGACACATACAAGGAACAATCCAACACAAAACACGGCTACAACACAAAGAGTTACCCAAAATTGAGCATCTCGCCACGTCTCGGCCAACACCGGCGACCTCCGAAGAATAACAGTTCCAACTTCCTTGAATTAGCACGCGGCGATCGTACATTGCGCCAGAGGAGAATGGTCCGGGAAGCGGCGAGCATCGGAGGAGCGCATCATAGGGCCTCAACTCTCCTAGCACAATGCGACGCAATGCAAGCGCGGTGTGCCCTCCTCCTTGGCTCTTAGTGGTTTGCTGGTGATGACTTCGCGGTGGTTGTTGGCTTCGGTGCTTCGAGCTCGTCCCCGGGGTTGTCGTGGCCTTAGAGTCTGTCCCTTCTTGCACCGTGTATCTTTTTTCCGTGTTCTTTTACTTTCCCTGTATTATGCTCCCGTTGTACTCTGCTCCCGTTGTACTCCTGGCCGGTTGTTGGCTTTGTTAATTCAAAGTCGGGCAAAGTTCGACCTCTTCTCGGGTTCGGCTGCGTATTTTCTCTAAAAAAAGTAACAACATCAAAGACGCTGTTATCATGCCGATCATACGAATCAAGGCTTTCGCCCCGGATAGAGCCGCCGTCACGCGATCGCGAGAAAGATGGCGACGCACTCGACGACGCCTCCAAGAAGGTGAATGACACCCACGGGTGCCATCGACGCCGGTCTAGCCATAACCAGACATGATTTTTCATCTGTAGCGCTGCACATCTCCAAGCCACCATGATCTCGGCCAACCCCAAAAAAATGCCTCACACCGCCGTCATCGTACCTCATCAAAGGTCCACTATAATATGCATTACATAAAGGTTATCATTAATAGTTAATCTCATGCACGAATCCATTTCACCACACATGCCACCACATCAAGGCTCAGTTAACATGTATGAGGTTTTTTTTTCATTGTATCATATCACTTATATTAAATAATTTTCTCAACTATATAATAATCAAATACAATATATAATAATATATTTAGTTTTATTTTATATATTATTAATTTAAATATTTATGTTAAATCGAATCAAAATATATTGCAGTTAATTTCCGCAGCAACGCGTGGAATATCCTCTATTTAGTACTACCTCTGTCATAGTTTATAAAGCCTGCGCGTATTCCTAGATCGTCAATTTATCCAACATAACATAAGATATATATTATAAAAAATATATCATTAAAAACTTAAAATGTTATATTTTTAAATGGTATAATTTTTATGTTATATTTCTTAAATTATGTTGGTTAAATTGACGATGTAAGAGTACGTATAGAACTTATAAACTGTGACGGAGGTAGTATGTGTTTGCCCGCCTCGATGCCTATCTCACCGAGTTTGCCAGACGGAGCCCGTAGCTTTCTCGCACTATACGCAGAGGATGCTCCGCGACCCATACATCAATATCAACTAGAAGTATACCCCGCGCGTTGCAGCGGGAATTGCTATGAAAATTATATGCATAAATAAAAAGTATATAAGTATGATACATTAAGTTGTTTAAGTGAAGATGCAACCGAAATATGTGTGTATTAAAAATTATTAGAGTGGACAATAAAATGATTAAAAGATGGTTGATATGGAGATTGCATATAGATATTAATAAATATATTAGTTGAGATGACATAGACAATTGATTGGCTAAGAAATTGATGATGTGGATAGCTTGCATGTGAAGAGAGGCAATTTAAATGACCTAAGTGGGTGACATGGACAATTGATTGGCTAAGAGAATAGATGATGTGGATAACTTGCATGTTGAGATAGACAAATTAAATGATCTATAGTGGAGTTTTGTCTTATAAGAAGTATAGATAGGAAAACTGTACGTACAATCTGATGATACGTACACGGTGAAGCCATGTGTTATCGTGAATGCGACGTTGCCACTAGCAATGCTAAAGCGAGAGAAACCGTTTTTATGCTTCTTCGGAGTGGGTAGGTGGCTGTAGCTCGTCAACAACTGAACTATGCACACCATATGGGAAGTTTCGGTCTCTGCAAGTCATTTTCGCATTCTGTGAGATTAATTATGATATTACTTTCTTTGTTTCAAATTATTTATCTTAGATTTCTTTGAATATAAATGTATTTAAACTTAACTTTCGCTCGGCGAGGGAAATCGTCGTCGTGTTCTTTCTCAGGAATATAAATAGTGACCTTTCTTGCAAAAATAATAATATAAATAGTGACCTACGCATGCTCAAGTGTTCCACTTGTTTAAGGTGGTATTCTGTTGGGGGAACCAATTCGGATTAAATGGAATTTTAGAAGTTGGGAACACGCCCCTAACCTGTCCAAGTTGATTAATAGATTCATCGCTTGTTCCTGGCCATGATCCATTCTATTCCCTCGGTCAAACAAAATCTGGAATGATTTTATTCTCCAATCTAACAACAAGGTGGATCCATTCTGTTATATCTCATTCTATGGGCTTAGAACCATTTTATTCTATCCTGCTTGATTCTCGCAATGAAACACGACCGAAACCCCTAAGTGCAAAAGCAGATGCAAAAATATCGCTAGATGAATAAGAAAACATTTAACTATTATTTTTTTGTTTTTTTGCAAATGTGCAATTATGTATCATTACAGTGATAGATAGAGAGCAAGAATGAGATTACAAGGAGACCGTAAATCGTATAAACAAAGAAAGAAGGGGCTAGACGAGAAACCCGTCGCTCGCGCTGCCTCCAGGGGGGCGGCTTGGGCGAACCCTAGCCGCCGCCGCTCCCGTCCCCCCCTGCCCCCCCATTAACCTCCTCTCCCTACTGCCGCCGGAGGAAACCGGCGAGCGAAGCTCGTCCGACGAACGGCGGTGGCGGGCTCGCCTCGTCTTCCACGAGGAGGCCTCTGGCCTGCACGCATCAGTGCCCCTGGGCGCCATGCTGGGCGGCGGAGCCTGGGTGTTGGGGCGTGGACTTCTCGGTGGAGCTGCGCCTCATGGAAGCGTGAGCAGCGTGGGGGCGGTCGTGGCTTCCGGTGGTGGCTGATCAGGCATTCTACTACCTAGATGTGTTTGCCGCCGATGGTGGTGGTTCAAGCGCCAGTTGCTGGCCTCCAACGGCGTGGTACCGAAGGTGCGAGAGTGTGGCGGGCTGAGGCATCTGGTGCCGACGGCCGGAGCTGGGTCTGTCTGGCGGCCGGCGGGGCTAGACGTTGCAGTAGGTGCAGGGGCCGAGGATCCACCCATTCTTCGTGATTCTTCGCGCGACGGTGGTGGTGGTGGCGTGGTGTGGGCGCCGTGAAGGTGGTGATGCAATGTGGGCATGGTGGAGATGGTGCTTTGGTGCTTGGATCACGGCAGGGCTGCGTTGTTCTGTTCTTGATCTGGTCCATGTGGTGGTGGCGACAGTGCTACGAGATGTGCTCTCCTCCTGCTGCGGTCGCTGGCTCGTTCGAGAAACTCCGAGGATTGTGATCTGGGCTTGGGAGAAATCCCTGCTTCGTTCGAGGCTGACAACGGTTACGCCCGTGGGAGACGTTCCCTTCCTTAAGGTGTTGTTCTAGCCCAGATTTGACTCCTTCACTCGTGCTCGGGGGAAACCTCTAGTACGATCTTCGGACTAGGCGATGGCAGCGTCATGGCGTCGATCCCTCCTTGGAGGCATTGTCTTGTTGCTCGAGGAGTCTCGGTGCATCTCAAGCTGGTGGCGGCAATTTCTCTAGGCGTGGGCTTCCTAGGCGCAATGTACATCATCGCCGACGCTCTCTCGACAACGCCCACCCTAGGTTTACCCAAGCCTTGCCATTCACCTGTCGACTTCCTCTTGGCGCAAAAGGGTTGGGTACGTTGGTTTGTGTTATCCTCTGGTGCCGGTCATATTGTAGAGGTCTTCGGCCTTGGTTGTGCCGCGGTTTGGTAGCTCTATGATTTACCTATTGCCATTGGCAAGGGTTAATCTAGGTGATGCATATGTATCGTAGTGCAGGTGTGAAGTGTGGTTGTTAATCCTTAGATTAGTGTTGTAATGGTTACTCGGCTTCTTTGCCGCTTCTTCTCTAATGCAATGATATGCATGCTTGTGTGTATTCTAGAAAAAATGAGATGACAAGGGAGACACCTAACTACGTACACATAGAGTTATCTCACACTTGGAAAACTATTTGGAACCTTTTTCCCCAAACCCTAAAACCCTCTGGCGGCGACTAGGGTTAGATGGAGTTGATAGCGCCCGCTGATCTCATCGGCGAGGCGCACCGGTGATCTGGGAAAAGATGACAACAAGTTCTGCCAAAAGTGGATGGTAGTGTAGTGATACGTCCCAAACGTATCTATAATTTCTGTTTGCTCCATGCATGTTTTGTGTGACTTTGCCATGTTTTGCTTGAACTTTCATACACTTTTGAACATATTTGGACTAATCTATTAACCCAGTGCACCCAGCTGCCAGTTGCTGTTTTCTACTGTTTTTGTATTTCAGGTTTTCCGGCCATTAAAAGTGCTCCAAAAAATCCAGGAAAATCAGATAAAAAATCAGCGTCGCGGAAGCTTCCGGAAACACCAAAGCAGCGAAGGGGGGCCACCACCAGGGAGCCAGGAGGGTCCCTGGCGCGGCCCCACCCTAGGCCGCGCCAGGAGGCCTCCTGGCTGCCTGGTGGGTCCCCTCGACGCCCCCTTCGCCTATATTTACCCCCCGTGACGGAAACCCCTAGGACGAACTCCTTTGTCGCGATCTCGCCTCTATTCCGCCGCCGCCGCCGTTTCAAGATCGGGGCTGCCTGGAGAAGCTGCTCCGGCACCCTGCCGGGAGAAGCTACCCCCTCCGGGAGACCATCCATAGCCATGGACGCCTCCCGTATGTACCGTGAGTAGTTCCCCTTGGACCATGGGTCTGTGACCAGTAGCTATGTGATCTATCTCTCCCTCTTTTGTGCTTCCACTTTCGAGTCCTCGTGAGCTGCTTCACATGATCGAGGCATCTATGTAATTTCTGCTGTTGCTATGCTAAGTTTGTTGGGATATGGTGGATTATGAGACTATGTTCAGATTGTGATGAGTAATATATTTGGTTCTTCTCTTTTATATTTTGTTCTTGAGTAAATTTTTGCATGTTCTCCGTTGCGGTATTTGCTTTGGCCAAGTATTTTATTTGAAACTCCAAGAGAGAGCGTTATGCTCGATTGTGGGTTCAGCCCCTTGATGTCTAGCTTGAGTGACAGAAACATGAGACTAGGGGATGTGTTGTTGCCACCAGGGATAAAACAACGGTGCTTGTACTTGCGAGTGCAAGGATTGTTTACTTTACACAAAGTTCTTTTAATGCAGTTGTCTGTTGCTTTGATTTTACACTTTGGGTGGGATTCGCAACTTAATACCAGCGAGATGTTCTGGATAGATATCTCAAGGCGGATGATTCGTAGTAGATGCAGATGGATTTCGGTCTACTTACCTTGGCGTACTTCCCAATGCTTTTGAGCCCTTCCTTTCTTTGCAACATAGTTAGCATTGCGGTGCCTTCATAATCCTGTCAATTTCCCAACTGTGATTTGTTTACCTCGCTAGCACTTTTATCGTCTTTTGGGAGAGAGACATCACTAGTGAAAATCACGGGACCCCGGTCCATCTTCACATTATTGTTCACACTACCAATTTACTTTTAGTATTTACTTTTCCGTTGCTATCACTATCATTATTATCTCTTGCGTTAATCCTTTGTAAACAGCAAGGCCGGAGGAATTGACAACTCCTCTGAACTCATTGGGAGCAAAGTTATTTGTATCTGTGTGCAGGTCCAGGTGAAGTTAGCAACCTAGGTTGTGAACAACGCCATCGTTCACTTTACCACCTACTTGTATCTCTTGAGTCCTACTGGAGACAATCTAAACCTTAGCATCTTCGCTAAGGGAAACTTGTCGTTGTGCTACATCAAACCTTCCACTTGGGGTAACCAACGAGGGGCGAGAAGCCATCAAGCAAATTTCTGGCGCCGTTGCCGAGGACTCCAGTCTACAGGATAGGGGAGTTGCACACTATCTTTTACCTTTGCTTTTTAGTCTTGTTAGTTTACCTTTCAGTTTTTGTCTTTGTGTCCTTTATTAAAAATCCAATTTTTTTTTATTATGTCTAGTTCCTTACTTGCCAATCAATGTCTGACTTCTTTGAAACCAGATCTTATTGGCATGGAGGATTCACCGAGGATCAACAAAAGTGGTACAAGGAACACCGCTTGTCTCAAAAGGGGATACACTTATGGAAACAAATACACCAGTTGTATGACTATGCTAGAAACTTGTGCTCAATATATAATATATCTTTCTGCAGGGATGAATCTTGTTGCTTTATGAGGCACAAACACCTTGCTTTCTAATGTGAGTACAATGATGATGAAACCTTAACTTCATATGCTAAGAGAAACTATGATTTTTATGATGCAGAGGAAAAAGAAGAATTTGTTTCTTATAAGGGTGCCTATGAAATTACTTCTCTTCTTAAAAATATTGATGATGCCCCTTACAAATATGAGAGTATTGCTATACTTAACTATTGTTTGGAAAATTACGATGAAAATTATTATATTACTGATCATCTTGAGAGGTCTCTCCCCCAAAGGAAGAGACTAATGATTTGCAGGACTCTATGAAAGAAGAAATTGCTGAACCTGAAAGCTCCTTGGATGAAAAAGAGGAGGAGAGTGACGAACAAAAGGAGGAAGAATGGAGCCATCCACGTCTACCTTGTAATGAGAGTAACTCTTTGACTCTTACCTTATATGAGTGTTATGATCCCATGGACTCTTTTGAAATATCCCTTTTTGATGAAGTTGATGCCTTCTATGCTTATGGCCGTGATGCCACTATGGATGATGCTTACGGAGATGAACTTTCTATAGTTCCTCATGTTAAGCATGAATTTTTTTATATTGCACCCACACTTGATTTTCCTATTATCCTTTTGAAATCTCCAAATCATATTCCAGAGAATTATGCTCTTATTAAGGCTCAATGTGATGGGTTGCATTTATCTTATGTTCCTA
The DNA here is from genome assembly GCA_950022295.1 of Bromus sterilis. NCBI lineage: Eukaryota > Viridiplantae > Streptophyta > Magnoliopsida > Poales > Poaceae > Bromus > Bromus sterilis. Next base: position 399,024,288 of record OX465596.1, read on the forward strand.
AAGACCGTGTTGAAAACTATACACGTGTACTTGTAGGTCATGAACAACATGATTTATGTGATAGTTATATTCTTGATGTTGTTCATGATACTACTGAAAATTACTTTGAGAGAGGAAAGTTTGGTTATAGAAACTTCCATATTACTAAAACACCTTTCTTCATGTTGAAAGTTTTGAAGTTGTTCTTTTTCCACCTTCCTATGCATGTCACTTTGTGCTTCTTTGATTTATTTTCTTAGAAGATGACTATGCATAGGAAGTGGGTTAGGCTTAAATGTGTTTCATATTTGCTTTTTGATGCTCTCTTTTTCTTCAAATTCTTATTCTTATGAGAGCACCTTCTATAATCTTTAAGCCTAGCTAATGGCTTTAAAGAAGCGCTTTCGGGAGGCAGCCCGCAACGAATTTAGGTTTTTATTTTTGCTTTTCTTCTGTTTTTAGTGGTCTTGATAATTGTTACTACTGTAGCAACATCATTCTATTTTTACTTTTCAAGCTTTGTGCCAAGTTTAGCCTCATACGGCAAGGGAAGTAAAAGTTGTGACATGCTGTCCAGAAAACAGATTCTGTCCTCCTGACTAGAAAAATTAGAGAAAAATCCCAGTTCATCTTTTTGAGCTGAAATTTTTACACAGTGTGATCTATACAATTACGAAACTTCCGTAGGTTCTGAGTTTTTTGATTTAAGTTTGAGAATTACCCCTAAAAAATTCGTTTCTATCTGCTGTTCTGTTTTTCACAGATTCTGCCACGTTTTGTCTCTCTTCACTTTTGCAAACCTTAAGCTTGCTTTTTATTTTCAAAAACCTTTTGGAAATCTTGGGAAACAGTAGCTCTTCCTGGAAATCTTGATTTGCAGTAGAGTAAAATTATTTTATTAAGGTACTAACCTCTCTAATCAGCCTACAATAAGTTATGTATGAAGGGAGTTTTCAAGTGCGCGATGGAGGATGATGAAAGCAGATTCAGGAGTGTCAAACTCTCAAGCTTTGGGATGCCCATGTGCACCCCCAATAAATATTCAAGGAGACTCAAGCGTATAAGCTTGGGGATGCCCCCGATGCATCCCCTTCTTCATCAACAATTTTCAGTTCGTCTCTCGTTGCACTATATTTTTATCACTTCATGCATTATGTGCTATTCTTGGAGCGTCTCGCTCTTAGTTTTTGTTTTTAGTTTTCTTTTGATTTGTTTGCTGTAGTAACAAGTTAGACCCCAACTTACTCTTTTGTGTGGGAGAGATTCACGCTCCGCTTGAACTAGAACTCCTCATAGGATTTGCATGCTTATTCTTTTAGCTGTGAGTTGTTCTTTCTCTTTTCTTAGCTGCTGTTCTGTTTAGTTGTAGTGCTTTAGTTTTTTTTCTAGAGCTCTTCTTTTGTCTTCGGTTGAACTTTCTATAGGTTGTATGCTTATCTTGTTATAGAGTTTGCTTGTTGCACTGAGTTCTGTGTCTTGACTGAAAGTAGGTAGTTAAAGTTGTTGTTCTCTTTGTAGTAGTAACTTGCAATAGTTTTGAGGTATTGACTAGAGTAATGGTTGAACTTGTGGTGTCATGAGCTCTTGCCTATTAGTGATAGATGTCGTATTTTGGGCAATCCGTGTGTTTTTTGAAAACCAAAAAACCCCTGTTGAGGACTCTAGCTACTAGATGGATCACTAACCTCTGGAGGGTTCGAATATCAGAGTACACTCACGTACCATGAGTCGAGGATGCGCAAGGATAACCAAAACCACATACACTCCTCCTCGGGGTACCTGTCTCTTTGTGAACCTCCTGATTAGATTGAGAGTTACCGATAATAAGTGCATGAGTTCTTCGGACTAATGTGAGTATTCGAAAGTTGACACTTCCACCCACCTATACTTTTTCTAGCCTCTTCGGTACCGTGCATTGCCTTTTCTCACCTCGAGAGTTGGCGCATACTTCGCCGGTGCATCCAAACCCTTGGCACGATACGCTCTGTCATCATAAGCCTCCTTATATATTTCCTCAAAACAGCCACCATACCTACCTACAAGGCATTTCCATTGCCTTTCCGAGATACATTGCCATGCAACATCCACCTTCTCATGACTTGATCTTCATGTCATACATGCTACTTGCTTGATCGATTAGCCGCATGCTAGTTGGACTTTGCCCTAATCATTGCTACATGACGCGCTAGTATCATTGCATATCCTGCTACACTGGCAGAGGCATACATTTGCATACTTCATGATAGTTACATTTTCTTTATGTGAGTACCTTTGTAAAGTGTGAAAGATCTCCTATATTCTTGTAAAATATAGAGTATTGCCCCTAAAGTGAGGAAAAGATCCCAAAGAGGACAAAATCAAAAGATCCCAAAGAGGACAAAATCAAAAGATCCCAAAGAGGACAAATGAGAGTTAAATAGAAAGAGCCCGTATGTACCGTTTGAGGCCACCAAAAAAATAAAAAAATAAGAAAAAAGAGAAAATAAAAATAAAAAGAGAGAAGGGGGCATACTACTATTTCTTTTGAGAGATCCACACTAGTACTTCATCTTCTATCCCTTGTACTCCATAGAGATCATCATCATGCATATAGCTATGTGGGGACCTTCACACTATAGAACTTGGCTTGTATATTCCAATGATGAGCCTCCTCAAATGAGCTCTAGGTCTAACTGAGCAAGCAAGTTGGATGCACCCCACTAGTTCCATTGGAGAGCTTACCTTAGTTCAGATGTACATCCGTTGTATGGAAATCCATACTCCTCACATCCTATCTATCATATGGCTTTCTTTCGCCGATGATTGTCCTCACTGATGTGAGCCTTTCACACCTTTTTGTCTTCCTCCTCCACCTTATTTCTGTTTCGCCTTTTAGGTGTCGACTTTCTTGCTCATGCTCATCCATTGCATGAGTTCTCAAAATATCGAAAGGGAGTGGATCAGTTTGACTTGTACCTGACTAGTGGTCTGGGGACGAGTCCAGATAAGAATCCAAAGGAGACCAAGTGTGGAACTTTTAGTAGATAGTTGTTCTCAACAACCTTTTTTTCTTTCTTCCCAGTCCCTTGCTTGCACACAAACACCATTTGGAGACATTCGAGTCACGGACAACAAGAGCTCTTGCACCTTTTGTTCTTTTGTTGCTTGTATCAGTGCTAATATAGACTCTTGCTTGTTAAGACTTGAATTGAATTGCATGCTTTGATTGCTTTACTTAAAAGTCCTTATTTGGTTGTGTGGCATGTCACCACATAAATTATGCTTGTTATCATTTACCTACTCGAGGATGAGCAGGAATTAAGCTTGGGGATGTTGATACGTCCCAAACGTATCTATAATTTCTGCTTGCTCCATGCATGTTTTGTGTGACTTTGCCATGTTTTGCTTGAACTTTCATACACTTTTGAACATATTTGGACTAATCTATTAACCCAGTGCACCCAGCTGCCAGTTTCTGTTTTCTGCTGTTTTTGTATTTCAGGTTTTCCGGCCATTAAAAGTGCTCCAAAAAATCCAAGAAAATCAGATAAAAAATCAGCGTCGCGGAAGCTTCCGGAAACACCAAAGCAGCGAAGGGGGGCCACCACCAGGGAGCCAGGAGGGTCCCTGGCGCGGCCCCACGCTAGGCCACGCCAGGAGGCCTCCTGGCTGCCTGGTGGGTCCCCTCGACGCCCCCTTCGCCTATATTTACCCCCCGTGACGGAAACCCCTAGGACGAACTCCTTTTTCGCGATCTCGCCTCTGTTCCGCCACCGCCGCCGTTTCAAGATCGGAACTGCCTGGAGAAGCTGCTCCGGCACCCTGCCGGGAGAAGCTACCCCCTCCGGGAAACCATCCATAGCCATGGACACCTCCCGTATGTACCGTGAGTAGTTCCCCTTGGACCATGGGTCCGTGACCAGTAGCTATGTGATCTATCTCTCCCTCTTTTGTGCTTCCACTTTCGAGTCCTCGTGAGCCGCTTCACATGATTGAGGCATCTACGTAATTTGTGATGTTTCTATGCTGAATTTGTTGGGATCTGATGGATTATGAGACTATGTTCAGATTGTGATGAGTAATATATTTGGTTCTTCTCTTTTATATTTTGTTCTTGAGTAAATTCTTGCATGTTCTCCGTTGCGGTATTTGCTTTGGCCAAGTATTTTATTTGCAACTCCAAGAGAGAGCGTTATTCTCGATTGTGGGTTCAGCCCCTTGATGTCTAGCTTGAGCGACAGAAACTTGAGACTAGGGGATGTGCTGTTGCCACCAGGGATAAAACAACGGTTCTTGTACTTGCGAGTGCAAGGATTATTTACTTTACGCAAAGTTCTTTTCATACAGTTGTCTGTTGCTTTGAGTTTACACTTTGGGTGGGATTCGCAACTTAATACCAGCGAGATGTTCTGGATAGATATCTCAAGGTGGATGATTCGTAGTAGATGCAGATGGATTTCGTTCTACTTACCTTGGCGTACTGCCCATTGCTTTTGAGCCCTTCCTTTCTTTGCAGCATAGTTAGCATTGCGGTGCCTTCATAATCCTGTCAATTGCCCAACTGTGATTTGTTTACCTCGCTAGCACTTTTATCGTCTTTTGGGAGAGAGACATCAGTAGTGAAAATCACGGGACCCCGGTCCATCTTCACATTATTGTTCACACTACCAATTTACTTTTAGTATTTACTTTTCCGTTGCTATCACTACCAATTTACTTTAAACAGCAAGGCCGGAGGAATTGACAACTCCTCTGAACTCGTTGGGAGCAAAGTTATTTGTATCTGTGTGCAGGTCCAGGTGTTGTTAGCAACCTAGGTTGTGAACGGCGCCATTGTTCACTTTACCACCTACTTGTATCTCTTGAGTCCTACTGGAGACAATCTAAACCTTAGCATCTTCGCTAAGGGAAACTTGTCGTTGTGCTACATCAAACCTACTGGAGACAATCTAAACCTTAGCATCTTCGCTATTTGTATAGTCATCAACATATCTACTTCGCAATACCCAATATACACCTTTATGGTTACCATATTTCAGTGTAACGGGTAATGCACTCAAAGCATCCAGGTAGATAGCAATTATGTATGATCATCACGGTCTAAGGATTGGGTCACTACGTTATTATGTTGTCGCAATGTTGAACTATGTGACGGGATCACATTGCAACACTTCAAGTGGGTGCGTGTGTCCATCATATCATTATCCTAATGACATGGCCCCATTGTCAACAGACTGTTCACATCTCATGATCAGGAAACCTTGATCATCCCTTGCCCAATGGACTAGTTTGCTAGAGTTAACTAGGGAGTTGGTTGTTGTATACCACACGTGTATTAATGTTTCCGCTTAATACAGTTATAGCACAGTATAAAACGTATTATGAACTAATGGAATATGCTAATAAACGTACTTTATTATTTTCTCTCGGGCGCATTCTCAACAGTCCCCCACTTGCACTAGAGTATAAATAATCTAGTTGCATTTTTCTGTGGATCATAACTCCATATCATCTATATGGTTATCGATCATGCTTTCTTGTGGAAAAGGTTGAGTCAATGGTCTATACTATTCAGATCCATATGTCTTTTGAAAACCATTAATGTCACCTAGTTTGACATTCATTTCATTATCCCATTATAATTATGAGGTATATATATTTGGCGATAGAGTGAGACTTTGTTTGTTGTGTTTTAGCAATGACATCCGTTGAGTCACACCGACTTTCACTTATTCATGCACACCGAAACTCACTCAGTCAGAAGTCGAACTTCTTGAGCCAGAACATAGCTCTTGCCACTTCTAAAGTAGTCATATCAATGTAGATTAATCCTTAGTGCATTGTATGCAACTTTGATATCTAACAATGTTTCTTCCAACTTAGGCATTTATTAGCATGATATCTCTATTTTCTAGGTTAGTGTCAGAACTTGAGCCAGCTTAACCTTTATGGTCAAGTTACTATCCTTTACAAATTAGAGATGTATCATCAGTTCTCTCCAGACACTGAAGAATAAACTTAACTCTTTGTTTTATGATTTACTCATAAATCATATCACAACATGTTCTTCTTACTAAGAACTTGGGTCACATTACGTCGAGTACAAAACTATGGTTTTATATGAAAGAACCTATGACATAGGCATAGAGGATGTAGCACATCCATTTCTTTCATTTAACCATCATTTAACCATTGTTCTTGTACTGAGATTAACTCAATACTTATCTTGGATATACAAATTGTAACTACCTTCTTGACTTGTCCCATTCTGAACTCCTTCATAATCTTATCCAGGAAAGCATTCCGACTCAATGTTATCAAACACATTAATCTATCTTAATAGATTTTCAATGCTTAACTTTATTCATGAAAGATTAAATAATCATTAATACCAACTACACCATTCACAATATGTTATCCATATATGAGACTGTTGTCATGCTCCCACTCAAATATATCAGTCACATATAAGACTAGGATAACACTCACATAGCTCCCACTCAAATATGTCATCCACATATTAAGTTCAGGATATAATACTCCCATAGCTCCCACTCAAAATATGTCATCCACATATTAAGTTTAGGAAACTATTATGCTCCCACTCAGTTTCATGAAAATGCACGTTTCTCAATATTTTGGCTAAGTCCAAAATCACTTTGATCTGTTCCACAACCTTTGCTGGCGAGTCCGGTCCAAGGGCGTGGAGCGAGAGCGTAGTCGAAGTAGTCGTACACGCGGCAAAATCACAGATGCGAAAATTAAAGGGACACAGAGAAATAGTCTGGACTTGATCTTTATTATTCCCTCCGATCCATAATAAGTGTCGCTAATTTTGTACTAAGCTAGTTCAAACTTTGTACTAGATGAACGACACTTATTATGGATCGGAGGGAGTATCAAATTGGTGTCTCTCTCCATACAATACAATGGGTATATATAGGGGGGGAGGGGTAGGTGGAGAGGACCAAACCCTAGAGGGAAAACCCCCACCCAAGAAAGGGTAGGCCCCGCATGGGACAAGAGTCGGTTTCCCAACACTCCCCCTTGGTCCGTCATCCTGTATTGCCTATGTCTCAAAAACTCCGAAAAACCCAGTGGGAAAAATATGGAGAAAGAGCACATAGAATACGTCTCATGTTGCACGAATTGCCTCATCAAAAACCTCAATGTGAGAAACATCAGGAAAACTCACATAAGGGAAAAAGAGTACAATCCACTCAACATCAGGTTGAGTACTATATCATCTGAATCGAGATTCACAAATAAGGGTGTGAAGAATCTCCCCCTGAATCTGGCATTTCTCTAAGTCTCATCATATCGATTCCACGAACACACCTTTCAAAAGATGACGTCAGTAATGATTTAGTGAACAAATCAGCGAGATTTTCACAAGACTTAGTATGCAAGATCCTCACCTGGTTCATCTTCTGCAGCTCATGCACATAGAAGAACTTGGGGTTGATAAGTTTTGTGAGATTACTCTTCACATACCCTGACTGAACTTGTGCAACACAAGCTGCATTATCTTCATAGATAATGGTGGGGGTTTGTATGGTGTTCATCCCAGTCTGTGACTTGGAAGTGTGCGGGTCCGGCAGGTACCCAGCATCATCATAGCCTACCAATGATAGGTCTTGATTCCTTCTATAAGACAGCCCAAGATCTTTGGTCCCTTGCAGGTATCGGAAGACGTCCTTGATGCCTTTCCAATGTCTATTGGTAGGTTCAGAACTGTACCTAGCAAGCAAATTGACAGCGGAAGCGATGTCCGGCCGTGTACAATTCGCGAGGTACATGAGTGCTCCAACGGCGCTCAAGTAAGGGAATTCCGGTCCCAAAATTTCCTCCCCCTCTTCCTTAGGCCTGAACGGGTCCTTATCTTGCTGCAAAGACCTTCCAATCATTGGGGTCTTTGAAGGATATGCCTTATCAAATCCAAATCTCTCCAACACCTTCTGGGTGTAGGCAGACTGGTGCACTAGAATCCCAGCAGGGGAATATTCAAGTTGTAGACCCAAAAAGAACTTGGTTTTATCCAAATCCTTCATCTCGAATTCCTACATCAGGTAAGAACTCGCTTCCTCAATATATCTAGGTGTAGCGATTATATTCAAATCGTCCACGTGCACCGAGATTATACAGGATCCATCTTGGATCACTGCTCGTGTAGCCCTTCTGATGAAGGAAATCGCTCAAACGATTATACCACATTCTACCAAACTGTTTAAGTCTGTACATGACTTTAAGAAGAACATTGTATAGACCCCGATTTGCTCTATCTTGGTTACCATATAGGTAAGCAGTGACAACATCCATCAATTTCATTGTTAAGTCCAGATTTACTGCCATTGAGATCATGTATCTAAAGGTTATACCATCCATGACTGGGTAGTAAGTTTCCTCAATATTGACATCTGGTCATTGAGTGAACCCTTGAGTGACGAGCCTTGCTTTTGTACCAAAAACACCTCACTTATGAGGTAATTGCCTTCTGTCAATCTTTCCAATCCAACCTTCTTTTACAATCAGCAAGATTGTTAGGCCTAGGTCAGGATCTATGATTGAGGCAATTTTCTTAGCAAAGTTAATGTCGACAGTCGTCGTTGCTCGGTTCCTTGACTCTCCTTTATTTATATGATTTATGGCCATTTCGTCATGGGGCGCATCTGGCGCTACCTCTTGCTCTACCGTTTTTTCCCATTACATGAGCGAGGTCCTTTAGCTTTTCCGCACCGATGCGTGTACTCACATCTCCGCTGGATGTTCCCTCAATAGGGACATTCAAGTTCGGTATCCCGTGCGCCAGGTTTCAATTGGCTCCCCTTTTGTTTACTAGGGGCTTTGGTGACTATCTGTGATAAATCTCTCTTATCCTTCTTCCTCAGGCGTCCCCGAGTACTTAGGATTTGAGAAACCGGATTTCGCGTCCTTTTATACCTTTGGACGGGAGCGGGTGTACCATTAGTTAACTTCGGTATCTCAACCCTTTCCGGTGTATTTCGTGGTGGCATATGCGACTTTTTCACAGTTTTCAAGTCACTAAAGTGATCATTTAGTTGATTCGCTAATGCATGCAAATCTTTTATCTTTTGGACTTATTTATTTCTCAACAGTGCGTGGATCTTTGACGCGGATCCCCGTGGCTTGCCACGTTATTTCTCGACTTTTATCATCAATGGGTTGATTTCCTCCCCCTAAAGTCGGAAAGAGATCCTCGTCATATATGCAATCGCAAACGGGCCGTATGACAATTACATGTCATGGGGGTCCAAATACCTGATTATGGACATAGTCTCATAACCAATGTATATCCCCGACTTACGGAGCAGGCCCATTGCAGATCGCTGGGGTGGTGGTGTTGGTACGTACACCTGGCAACCGAACCTGTGAAGGTGGGAAATTTTCGGTGCCGACCCATACGCGAGCTGCATAGTAGAATGGATGTTGTAGGCTGACAGTATAAAGTTGATGATTTTAGCAGCGTGTAACACAGCGTGCTCCCAACATCTGGTTGGCAAAATACAACCCTGAAGGAGCGGTCTAGCAATGAATTTAATCAATGCTCTTGCAAGTCTGTTTTACATATGGACATGTGGTACTGAATGCTCGACCGCAGTTCCCATTGTCATGGTTCCTTGTTGCATCAGGCAATCATTGGACCACTTAGAGAAGCGTCAATGCGTACCATAAAGTACCAAAACAACCCTGGGATGGGCTGAATTGGACCGCATATGCCCCCTTGGATGTGTCCAAGTTGGGATTTCATCCTTCACTTTTAAGGGCACAGTCTAATGATTAACTTCCTCGTAGCGCATTGTAACTTCCCACATGTAATAAGCTACCAAACACCATGTAATTTTACTTCATCTGTTGGACTTGTAACTTGTCATGGTGGATGTTATTGAGATTTCATGTGATGATCTTGAGTTGCATTGGGATTGGAGTAAAAATGCTTTGTGATCAGGGGTGAACCATGTGGTGCATTTGAGTTTTTGCTGGAATTGTTCTTCTCACATGGCATCTTTTCCCAACCTCATGTTTGGCATAGCCAATTCAAATGTCTTGGCCATGATTGCCAACTTTTCAAAATCCTTTTACAACATCCAAAAACAGTACCCCTAGTTCAAAGTGAATTTGAATTCAAAAAGGGGCCACATTTTTGTTGTTGCCAAAATTGGTCAAGCCAATTTTGTTAAATCTAGGAAAATGCAAGGATTAAGAATTTCAAGCTCATGGAACTTTGAACCTTCTGTTTTCCTCTCAAAAACTCCCCAAAGGCCTTTTCTATTTAATTTTAAATGGAAATGGTGCTGTTTGAATTTTTGGGTGAATTTCTCTGCATCCAAAAATTGTGCAACCAATTTTGGATGATCTGGCATGAGGAAAGGAGTTTTTAAAAATATATTGCATGTATATTTTATCTCCTTTTCTTTTCCTTTTTCCTTTTCTTTTCTCAGCTGGGATTTCTTTTATTTGAAAGGGCCTAGCCTCTTCATTTCTCCCCTCCCAGCAAGGCCTGGCCCAATTGGACTCAGCCATCCCGCAGCCCAGCTGCTTTCCAGCGAAGCGGTACGGAGGGAGCTTCGTCCGCCGTCGATTGGAGATCGGGCGTCCCCGATAGATCGCCTTTCCACGTCGTCTCCCTCCTCCTCTCACAGCCGACGCCGGCATCGATGTCGACGCCCGTCGACGTGGCTAGAGGGAGCCACCCCCTTTTAAACCGCGCTCCCGAGCCCAGGAACCCCCCTAGGGTTCCAATCCCCCCAATCTTTTCCGCCACCGCCGCCGCTCGAGCGAGATCTCTCCTCCCCTGTTCCGCCGGGCACCATCATTCCGGTGAGGAATTCGCCGCCGCCTCGCCAAGATTCCTCGGGCCAGAGCTTGATTCAGGCCGTCTGTGGACTCACCTCCCCTTTTGCTTCACGTAGGCAACAGAGAGGAGCTTCTGAGCGTCCCCGTGACGACGACCCCGCCTCCGACCCGTCTGCTTCCTCGTCTCCGTCGACCCCCTTCCGTCGTCCCCGTTGCGAGTCGTCACCGGCCACCCCTAGGTGAGCAAGATGGCGCCCCTCCTTTTCCCCGTAGCAGTAGCAGTAGATCCGCGCGCGTGTGTCCACGAAGCAGTCCGCCGTGGCACGGCTTGCCGTGTCGCTGGTGAACCCCCGTGACCCCGGCGTGGTCTGGACGAGTGTGAGCGTGGTGTGGCCGCGTCCAGAGCACGCCAGTGGCCTCAAAGGAGGTAGCTTGGCGCCCCCTTTAAGTTTTGCGCGTTTCTGAAGTTTGCTGTAGACCGTGGCCGCCGTGGTTTTCCGGTGAAGCACGCGTCGTCGTTGTCGCGTCTCCGGTGCGTCGCAGTACAGGAATGGGTACCTGGGTGTACCCTCTACGCGCTGGAAGTCGCCGTCCAGTCGCCGGTGTAGCGTAGCCATGGAGAGGTTCGTCGCTGTTTTGCTCCGCGCGCTGTCAGGTCGGGGTTCTGACGAAGTTCAGTTCCCGTGTGCAGCACAGTTTAACTAGGATGGCACCCTTGTAGATTCAGATAACGTTTCACAGTGCAGTGGCGAGGGAGAGCTGCTTGCGCCTGGGAGACCTGGGTTCGATCCCTGGCTCCCCCCCCTTTTTTTTGCCGTGTCTCAATGTCCAGAGGCTGACGGCCGGAGCCCTCACGTCAGTGAGTGAGCTGCCCGAGTGGCCAGCGGGCTGAGCCCACGGTGGCTGTGGGATGGGCTCGGTTCAGCTGGGCCGTGGAGTGAAGTTGGGCCCCGAGCGCCCGAGGCTGGCCCATGCGGCCAAGTCCTCCCCTTTTTCCTTTTTTTTTCTTTCTTTTATTTTTCTTTTCTGGTTAATCCAAATTTGAATTTGAATTCAAATTCAAATCTGAATTTGGCCATCTTTGAAAACAAGGACATCCCATATATGAATTTGGGGTAGCTTGAGCTACTGATCATCATGGTGAGGTGCATTTTTGCATTTGGCCCCTCTATTAATTGGAGCTTGGTCATTTTTGCAATTTGCCCCCTGTAAGTCTTTGAATTTTGTCAAGTTTGTTCAAAATTTAAATTGCCCATGCCATATGTGGATTTTGGGTAATTTTTTACAAGGAGTTGCATGGTGATGATGATTTAATCATTTGAACCTTTTTCAAATATGCATGTGGTGCAATTTTGCACTCAGCCCCCTGAACTTCAGTGAATTTGCAACTGTCCTTGCAAATTCAAATGGGGACATATCATATATGCTTTTGGGGTGTTTTTCTGCAAGGATTTCAATAGTGAAGTCCTCATGATGTTTTGTGCAACTCATGAAATCAAGATGTGGACACCTGATCCAGGATCAGTCTGATCTTTCTGCTTACAACATTTTCAACTTCAGTGCATTTGAAATGTTGTTCATCCGATCTTTTCAAATCTTGGTCCATGTCATTCTTCAAATCTTCTATCCTCAAGTCAGCCCTAACATATTGTCATATGCAATGTGGCTGATTTCCAACAGTTGTTGCACCTCCTATGTGTCAATTTCACCGACACTACTCCGCCTCCGGAATCGTTGTTTTACTTTCACGTTGTTTAAATTCTTGCAATTGTTTTGTTGATCATGTCATGCTATCATGCTAATTACACCTAATTTAAGGCTTAGACCAAAGCCATTAGAATGTAAATAAATGCATATGAAAGTGATGACTTGTCGTCATCACCTTCATTTAAACTTGACTAAACAGGGTCATACCATATCTAAAAAACTTGAACATGCCATCCTTGTTTGAGTTTGCACCCGTTGCTTACTTGTGTGTTTTCCTTGCCGGTATCCTTACGTTAGCACCCGAGACTGACGAGGAGACTTACGTGGAGCTGTCCGACACCGAGCCCGAGGGTTCCGTGGGTGCTGCTTCGACTACCTTACCAGGCAAGGGGGAGAAACTGTGTCATTACTTTATAACTTTCTGCTCATGCCTAGCTGTAGACCTAGAACGTTGTTGCTTGATCCTATCCACCTTAAATGCCATGTTTCAAACCATACAGCCATGATCCCCACATCCCAGCAAACCATTGTACTGCTAAGTTACCGCTGCTCAGCCATTGCTTAGTATGGGTACAGAACTTGCTGCTTACCCTATATATTTTATGGTTGGGATATCATGCTTTAAAAGAAGTTGGTTAATATTTATTATTATTAAATGATGTTAAATTATATTCGACAAAAGGTGGAAGGCTGGACTATCCCGTCTGGTGCTTTGTTACATTTGAGTCACCTAGGACCCGAGTTCCGGGTATTGGTTCTTTGATCGAGCGTGCCTAATCGTGTGTGGGGTTTTATGGGGCCCCCTTGTCTTACCTACCTAGCTTCGTACAATTCTAGTGGTGGCCCGAGCTAATTTTACGTTGCCTCGTGTGTGTGTTGGTTGGAGCCCCAGCTGTTTTCGAAACAACCCGGGCTAGCGGATACATAGTTTCTCTGTTGGTCCAAAAACAGGGAGCTAGGGGGCTGTTCACATAGTTTGGACAGCTAACCCGACCTCATCCAGACGGTAGAGGCCGATTCGAGGGCGTGGCCAGCTCTAGAGTTGGGTGTCGACTCACCGGGGGCCACCCGGAGTTGTGCGTTGTTAGTTAGAGGGACTCGGACGTTCCGGAGTTTCAGGCGCTTACCTAGCCAAGTGGAAACCGGTCGTACATGCGACGTCTATAATGGACAGTTGGTACACCCCTGCAGGGTAAATCTTTTCGAAAAGCCGTGTCCGCGGTTATGGACAACTTTGAGCCTACGTCCTGTTCATAGAATAACATCAACTTAATCATGCTATAAAACTTGACAAACCGTGTGCGTGCCTTGGTTGTCTTTCTCCGTCCAGGGGGGGCCGAGGGAGAAACGTGGTTGTGTTATGTTTGCGTGAGTAGGTGAATAGCCGACTTATGACACGTTGTCAACGTAACTTCTTGGATCTCATCCCTATTCTGATAGAACGAGTAGCCACCACAATGCTAGTACGGCTGCAACCTGTCCATGTCTTTATCTTTCCTGTAGCGTTAGTTATTCCGTAATGACATGTTCTCACCCCCGTTTACATTTTTGTCTTTACCGCTTTGCCTGATCGGCCGCTGCAGTGGACTACTACCTCGATCCGAGCACCGGACGCTACTTCGTGGAGGTGCCCCCGGAGGATGACGACGAGTACGAGTACCTCGACCAGTAGGATCTTGTAGTTGGGTTCAGACGTTCCCGTGGGTGGATATTTATGTGTAGCCCTCTCTAGGGCAATTTGGATCTTGACCGTACTCGGTCCCCTTTATGCTTCCGCTTTATGTATTGAAGAGTTGTACTCAGATGATGTTGTATTATTTAAACAGTGGCGTTGTATGCCCTGCTCTATATATCAATCTATATGTATTTCTGTCTTGTAGAGTTGTGCTTTATATACCTGTTGTCGAGAATCCGGCAGCGACACGAGTGCGAGTGTCGTGCGCCGGTGGCGTTTGATGCGCTTCTAGCTTCGACCGGACGCGAAAGCGACTAGTCAGAGTTAGCACCGCATCAGGGGCCTTACAACTTGGTATCAGAGCAGGACTGACTGTAGGACCCTTTACTGGTCGAAGTTGAGTCTAGAAACTATTTTGGTAGTTATATAGGAAAATTTTCGGAGAGTAGGACCTCTTTCTGTTTTCTTCTTATCCCACCCTCCCACCCCTTTTTCCGTGAGGAAGTGAATCGATGTTTTGTCTCTGCAACTTATCCCCTTTCAAAACAATCTAGGTTCTCGTTTACATGAGGCTCCGATTCCTCTATAATTTTTTGCTAGCGACGAGATGTGTTGGCGTCTTTGAGACCACTGAGCCGCCACTTGGGGTTGACTACTCTACCTCGCTTACGGCGTACCCCAGGTGAAACGTCCATACAGGATTGGCGGGCATCCTATGGTAATATGGATGTGGTGTCTTTTCCCCTATGGACGACCGTGATGGCGGGCCGCTCAGGGCAGATGTCTCATTGTCAGGTTTCCAACCTCTCGTATATATATTGTTGTGTGCTCGCTAGCAGATTATTATCTTGGTTTCGGATGATCTTGGTTTGGGGATTCCAGTAGCACCTAGCTATCGACTTTCCGGGTTAACCTTGGTGGAATTTCAGCCTTCGGCTTTCTCATACCTCGTGAGGAAGTTTTGTTGTCAATATTGCTTTATCTTCTGGTTACTTCCATGATTCGACCATGTTCTCATAAGTGTTCCTGTGTACAGGATGCCAAGAGCGAACATGCCGCCGCCAGAGAACCCTATCCTTGGGGAGGCTGTAGCCGCAGTGGCTCAGGGCACAGCTGCTATCCTACAGATGCTGCAGAACCAGAGTGCTCAGAGGAATGATCGACCACAGCACACCACACTGCAGCAGTTCCTCGCGATCAACCCCCCCAGGTTCTCCGAGGCTCGAGACCCGCTGGAGGCGGATGACTGGATCGCAGAGATCAAGAAGCACTTCAATGCCAACACCGTCAGACCTGTCGACTACGTCACCTTCGCCTCCTTCCAGCTTCAGGGTGCCGCAGACAGTTGGTTCTCGACGTACAAGGCCAACAAGGGTGATGCAGAGATCACTTGGGAGGACTTCGTCAGGGATTTCAGAGCTGCTCATATTCCCATTGGACTGATCGAGAGGAAGCGCGAGGAGTTCCTAGCTCTGAGGCAGGGGGACAGGTCTGTGCAGGAGTATAACCTGGCCTTCTTCAGGCTTGCCAGGTACGCTCCAGAGGAGGTCTCGACAGAGGCCAAGCGCATTGCCAGGTTCCGCGGTGGTCTTGCCACGGACATCAAGTATGCGCTCACCTTGTCCACGCCACGCCGGTTCTCAGAGTTCGTCGACCAGGCTATCAGACAGGAGTCAGCTGAGGCAGAGCGTTCCGCAGAGAAGAGGAAGCAGAGAGAGTACAGTTCAGCAGTGATGGTCCACAAGAAGGCAAAGTCCTGGGTTGCAGAGCCTCAGCCTCAGCCGCAGCGTCAGCAGTTTCAGCCGAGGGGGGCAGTTGTTCGCACTTTTGCCCGCCCTCCCGTCCCAGTGCAGCACGGACCTCGCTCTACTCCACCCTCCGCGAGGACGCCTGCTCCACAGGGCCAGCCCAGGCCAGAGATCACGTGCTTCAAGTGTGGCAAGCCGGGGCACAAGTCTCCGCAGTGCACCGACCCCCGCTTTCCTCGGCTGTCTACGCCCCCACCTCGCTCTACACCGAGCAACGCGATGGTGCGGGCCCAGCCACGAGCGCTCCGTGTGAACAACGTGACTGTGGCAGATGCACATCAGTCGTCCGAGATTGTGCTTGGTAGGTTACTTGTTAATTCTGTTCCTGCGACCGTGTTGTTCGATTCTGGAGCTTCCCATTCCTTCGTCTCCCAGAAGTTTGTTCATGATCAGGTCCTTGCCTTGGAGGATCTTCCCAGTTTCCTTCCGATTGTCTCACCAGGTGCAAAGTTCACCACTTCTATCCGTGCTCCTTTTGTGACAGTCTCCATTCAGGGATGCAATTTCCCAGCTTCGCTCATCGTTTTGCCAAGTTCAGACATTGATTTCATTCTGGGTATGGATTGCCTTGTGTAGCACAAGGCCAACATTGCTTGCCCGTCCAGGTCAGTCAGACTGACACATGATTCAGGCGCAGAGATTTGGTACACTTGTGGTTCGACAGCAGGGTCAGCATAGTTGTACGCTCTGAACGCGGGAGTTGCTCCATTGATTGAGGAGGTCAGAAATGTTCGAGAGTTCCCAGATGTCTTCCCAGAGGAGTTGCCAGGTATTCCACCCGTGTGTGCTATTGAGTTCGTGATCGAGCTAGAACCTGGTAGACAGCCGATATCTCGGCAGCCTTACAAGATGTGTCCGGAGGAGCTGATTGAGTTGAAGGACCAGCTTGTCAATCTTGAGAAAGATGGGCTCATTCGTCCGAGCACTTCCCCTTGGGGTGCCCCGTGTCTTTTTGTGAAGAAGAAAGATGGTACTAGCCGGTTGGTCCAGGACTACCGTGGCATCAACAAGAAAACCATAAAAAACAAGTACCCTTTGCCCAACATCAATGACCTGTTTGAGCAGTTGCATGGAGCAAAGGTGTTTTCAAAGCTTGATTTAAAGATGGGGTACCACCAGATTCGTGTCCGTGAAGAGGACATCCCCAAGACAGCCTTCCGCACTCGTTATGGACTGTACGAGTTTACGGTCATGACGTTTGGCTTTTCTAACGCGCCTCCGACGTTCATGAGGGCCATGAACTATCTGTTCCAAGAATGGCTAGACGTGTTCGTACTCCTCTACCTCGACGACATCCTTCTCTTTTCCAAGTCAGAGACTGAGCATGAGGAGCATCTAAGATTGGTACTGCAAAAGTTGAGAGATCACCAGTTTTATGCCAAGTTCTCCAAGTGTGAGTTTTGGCTCAATAAGGTCAACTTCCTTGGCCATGTCATTTCCTCAGAGGGCATTGCCGTTGACCCAGACAGAGTCCGGGCGATTCAGGATTGGACTCCGCCGAAGAGTGTCAAGCAGCTGAGGAGTTTTCTCGGACTTGCCAGCTATTGCAGGAAGTTTGTCGAGAATTTCTCCAAGATAGCAAAGCCGATGACGGAGTTGTTGTGCAAGGGCAAGAGGTACATTTGGTCACAGGCTTGCCAGGCAGCTTTTGATGAGTTGAAGCTAAGGCTGACCACAGCTCCGATCCTTACACCGCCAGATGAGTCACAACCGTTTCAAGTTTTCGGTGACGCCTCGTTGAATGGCCTTGGCGGAGTGTTGATGCAGGGAAGGAGTATTGTGGCTTACACCTCGAGGCAGTTGAAGCAGGCTGAGAGGAATTATCCGACCCACGATCTTGAGCTGGCTGCAGTGATTCATGCGTTGGTTACTTGGCGACACCTCCTCCTAGGGAGGAAGGTTGATGTGTTCATAGATCACAAAAGCTTAAAGTACTTGTTCACGCAGCCTAACCTGAACTTGAGGCAAAGGAGATGGCTCGAGACTATTACTGAGTACTCCGTGGATATTCAGTATACGCCTGGCAAGGCGAATGTCATAGCCGATGCGTTGAGCCGCAAGGGCGATTGCAACAGTGTCCAGGTGCAGAAGATTCACCCTGATTTGTGTGAGTCCTTTCGAAGGCTCAATCTCGAGCTAGTTCCAGCAGGCTACCTAGCCAACCTTGTGGTGGAGCCCACTATCCATGAGAAGATTCATGAAGCTCAGTCTGGTAGCTCAATGATTCAGAAGGTCAAACAGGGTATTGCCGCCTCAGTTCCGAAGTACGGTTGCTTTTCAGTGCATAATGATGGCACCGTGATGTTCGAGGAGCGAGTTGTTGTTCCCAAGAAAGGAGATCTCAGAGAGGTCATCTTGAGAGAAGCCCATGACTCAAAGCTGTCTATCCACCCTGGTAGCACCAAGATGTATCAGGACCTCAAGCAGAGTTTTTGGTGGACTCGTATGAAGTGGGATGTTGCCCGTTTTGTCTCCCAGTGTGATGTGTGCAGGAGAGTGAAGGCACAGCACCAAAAGCCAGCAGGGCTGCTTCAGCCACTCGAGGTTCCGGAGTGGAAGTGGGACCACATAGAGATGGACTTTGTCACCGGTTTCCCGAGGTCTCAGAAGGGCAACAATGCTATCTTTGTTGTGAGTGATAATTTGTCCAAGGTTGCCCATTTTTTGCCTGTCAAGGAGACTGTCTCAGCTAGTCAGTTGGCAGAGCTGTACACCGCAAGAATTGTTTCGCTGCACGGCATTCCCAAGAAGATGAGTTCTGATCGTGGAAGCATCTTCACATCAAACTTCTGGAAGGCCTTTCAAGAGGCATTGTGTCGTCGATATGTGACGGCAGATGCCATGGGGATGGCTAAAGTGAGGGGAAGACACGAGGGAGGGAATGTCGATGGTGCCGGAATCGGGTTGGGCACAAGCACAGTGAAGACACCACGATGTACCCAGGTTCGGGGCTCTCCGGAGAGATAACACCCCTACTCCTGCTTATCTCTTATATATCAATGAAGGAACTACAATAACTGCTCTTCTATCTTCTCAGGGGAAAGAGTAAACCGCTGCCGTGGGCAAGGTCTTCTCCTCCTTCCCTGAGGAGTGACTACAGGCAGTAAATGAACTGGAGGGAGAAAGAGTTAATGAGATCTCAGGTGTGGCATCCCTCGCGCAGGAGGGGTACCCTGGCTCTTATGGTGTGAGTCCAGGGTACTTCGGTAACTTCAGTGCCGAATGGGCCCAGCTGTCAACCTCTAGTCAGCCTGGGCCCACCGACTGCTCCTATCCGGGTGATCCGGAGCCTACGAGCGGCGACCCATGCTGCTACCTTGTAGGGTCTAGTGATGAACAGTGGAGCTATGAGGTACGGTCTTGTCGGCCTGTCCTCGGAATCGGCGGAGAGGTCGACATCGTATCTCCCGGAAATCCTCGATGTGACTTGGCCTTCCTGCCACCCAGATATCTCGGGATATGGCATTTATGACCTCGTAATCATACCCCCGACTGGGTGTCAGGTAGCTCCGATTGCGCCTGGACCGACTGGTGGTTCCTGGGTAAGGCCGATTGCTCTGGGCAATCGGTCTTCTAGGAAGCGACCTCGGTCCAGCTGCAGGCCAATCGGACGATCGTCTTCAATGAACAAAGGGGTGGACCGATTGCGCCTGGGCCGACTGTCGGCACTTGGTATGGCCGATTGCTTTAGAGCAATCGGCCGTAGCTCTGCCTAGCTCGGCCCAGCTGCATCCCAATCGGCCCATCCTTGTCTTGAAAGCTTGCTTCCGCTTGGGTTAGCCTACCCGGGTACCAATCCCCCGACAGTAGCCCCTAAAGCTGTAAAGGTCCCACGGTCACTTGACCGCGGGGCCTTTGCAGTTTTTCAATTTGTCTTGAGGTTTTCCAACTTCTATGGCCTCTTCGAGTGCGTCATTCCGAGTTCGTCAGCCGACTCGGAGATCACACTCGGCTGACCTCGTTCCCATCCGATTGGATTTGGTTCCTTCTCGCTTCGTATCTTCATTTTCTGGAACAGTACCTTCTGCCGATTGCGCTCCAACGGTTACCTCCGACTTGCCCACGACGCGATCAATGAGCTGGAACCCACGACCCACGCGCGACGTGACATGACTGCAGGAGCCGACCGCCACGTCGCACGTCTCGCCTTCTGTGCCAGGATCCTCTGTGCTGATCTGTCGGTTAGCCTTCTTGTGCCCTAGGTCACACCGGGCCACATGGCCACAGGGTGATCCCACTCCCCTCCCCCTCCGCCCATATAAGCCACCGGGGGGGGGGAGCCTCGCCTCTTCCTTCTCCAGCACATCTCCTTCAACCTCCAGCTTTCCCTCTCTCTCTGCGCCATTGCCGCTCCTCGCGCAGATTTCTCTCCCGCGGACCTCTGCTCTCCCACCTGCTTCGGCAACTGATTCGCGCTCCTCGCCGCCTCCGCCGCCGCCACAGCAGTTCGCCGGCGTCGTTCTCGCGCTCCGCCTCGGTCTGCTTCCTCTCCTTCCTCTTCTGCGGAACCAATGGCGCCACGACGGGACGTCTCGCAGGCGAGCCGCGGGTGCTGGGGGATCCCAAGCCACCGCCGCCGCCGTCGAAGCACTGATTCGCGCCCGAAAGATGCCCGCAGAGATTGAATGGCGGATCCCGGGCCAGGCCGACGTCGTGCCCAGCGTGCGCACGGGCGAGAGGGTCGTCTTCCTCGCTCACTTTGAGCGTGGATTCGGCCTTCCCGCAAGCGCCTTCTTCCGCGAGTTCCTTGAGTTCCACCGACTTCAACCTCATCATCTCGCCGCTAACTTCATCATGAACCTTTCCGGGTTCGTGACACTCTGCGAGGGCTATCTCGGCTGCCGACCTAGCATCGCGCTCTTCAAGCGCTTCTTCAACCTCCGAGCCCACAATGCTCGAACAGGAGAGATCGTTGCCCCCACCATCGAAGGCGGCAAACCCTCCTATCCGACTGATATGACCGACTGCGGCAGTTGTCTTGCCGCAGCCGGCAAGATAAAATATCCCAGCCCCGACATCGTCCAGTCCTGCAAAAACTGGCAGACGTCGTTCTTCTATGTCAAGTCTCCCGATCAAGGCCCCGACCTCCTCAACCTGCCCGAGTTCTCACTCGCTAGGACGGTTGAGAAGCATCAATGGGCTCTGAAGTACGGTGCTGGGGATTGCGACGTCGACGCTCAAGCCACCAGGGTCACCCAGCTGGAGCGAGAGGGACTCCTTCCCACCGACCTGATAGCGGCATGGCTTCACGCGCGAATTCTTCCCCTGCAGCGCCGAGTGCACCGTCTCTGCGACGTGTCAGGGCCTCGGGACCCCACTCGGCTCTGCACGTGGGAAATGAAGACCGAGATCCTCTGCGCCCGAGTGAAAGCCATCACCGCCAATGCGTTGCCTGATCCTTTCCGGTTCGGGCTTGCCTACCTTACCCGACAGCGGAAACCGCCTGTGGTATGCTCCGATTACTTGTGCCTTCGTTTCAGCACTTCGTTCAGTCCGACTGCCTGCTCTTCCGATTGCTCTGATCACTTGTGCCCCTTTTAGCACTTCCTTCAGTCCAACCTCATGGAGGACGGCCAGGAAGCTGGTGTGTTTGCCCCTGATCGCACGGAAGAGGACCCCATTGACCTTGAGTACAATGGCGAGATCCCTTCCGCCGACTTCAGTGAAGATGATGAGGATGAAGACGAGTCCTCTGGGGAATCCTCCGACCCCATGGACGCCGAAGATGATGATGCTGCGCGCGCCATCCCTCCAAGGACCACCACTCGGCTGCCAGCTCAAGGGGGTACGCCCGACTCTTCCCTTGAGCGACTTTTGGCTGATTGGAGTGATCATGATAGTATCTCAACGGGTGCTGCTCCTGCTGCAGCTCCTCGGGATAAGCCTCCCAGGGTGCCAGCCAAACGCATCTCGGCAGCTGGCTCTTCCTCTGGTACCGCTCCCTCCAAGGTCATCCAAACCGTGCCGACTGCCCACAAAGGCAAGCAGGCCCAGAAGACGACAGCTCGAAGGACGACCACTCAGGCGCCGCTGAATGTCGCCCCACTCCGCTGCCGAATGCCTACCGGCGCACCTCGAACGATCGGGTATGCTTCTGACTTTCTGCACAGTAATTTGCTACCTCTGCTTCTACTGACTCTTCTCCTGTTTGTGAACTGCCGACTGCGGCGCCTGGCGCGCATTCGGCAGCCTCTGGTGCTGACTTCTCATCTGGGGTTGAAACTTGATTACTGTAATCGGCAACTTCTGATATCACTTGTTCTCCAGAGGTTGTGCCCTCTGGCGCAGCCTCTGCTTGCTTCTCTGTGGTATCGCTCTTCTTCTTCTCTTCTGCAGCCCCTGGTTTGCAATCGGCAGCCCCTGGTGCTATTGCCGAGACACCCTGAGCGCTGGATTGCTTCCTCATGGTTGCAGGCTTGGCCGGTTGAACTTCTTTTGCCTTTCTCAGAGATTCAAGATCGGTCTCCGAGATAAATATGGACTCGGAGTCCGGTGACGGAGTGATGGATGGCTTCTTGATGTGCTCGAGAGATACGCCTGGTGGAATTGCTTGCCTTGTGGAACCAAGCTTGGACAATGCATCTGCTGCTTCATTATTTGCTCTTGGAACATGATGGAACTCACAACCTTCAAAGTATCCGCTGATTTGCTGCACCAGGAATCGGTAGCTTGCCATGTTAGCATCTTTTGCATCCCAGGTGCCTGAACGCTGCTGTACCACCAGATCGGAGTCACCATAGCACTCAATATTCCGAATACCGATTTCCTTGGCCAACTTGATACCATGCACAAGGGCTTCGTACTCGGCTACATTGTTAGATGCTGCAAAGTGAATCTGGAGCACATATTGCAATTGATCTCCCCTTGGGGACGTGAGCACCACCCCAGCCCCTAGGCCATTCTTCATTTTGGAGCCATCGAAGTGCATTCGCCAGACATCCGACATGGGGAGCTGTGGCATGTACTGAGTTTCAGCCCAGTCCACCAGGAAATCGGCTAGTGCCTGCGACTTGATTGCAGTCCTTGGCTCATATTGGATGCCATGACTGGCCACCTCGATTGCCCATTTCGCCACTCTTCCGGTTGCATCTTTGCTTCCCATGATGTCGTCTAATGGAGCCGAACTGACAACAGTGATCAAGTGGGCTTGAAAATATGGCTTCAATCTCTTGGCCGCCATGTATACTCCATAGCACATCTTCTGGTAGTGAGGATAGTTCTGCTTGGATGCTGAAAGCACTTCGCTAATGTAGTACACTGGACGCTGGACTTGCTGTGCCTTGTCCTTCTCGGGCCGCTCCACCACCATAACTGCGCTGATCACCCGATTGGTTGCTGCAATGTATAACATCATGGGCTCCTTCTCAATCGGGGCAGCCAGAATCGGTGTCGTGGATAGCATGCGCTTGAGCTCTCGGAATGCTTCATTTGCCTGGGGGGTCCAAGTAAATTTCTCTGTCTTTTTCATCAACTGGTACAAGGGAATTGCCTTCTCGCCCAGCCGACTGAGGAATCGGCTGAGGGACGCGAGGCAACCGGTGAACTTCTGCACTTGCTTCAAGGTCTTGGGCTGCTCCATGCGCTCTATTGCGGCTATCTTCTCGGGGTTGCATTCGATTCTCCTCTCGGAAACGAGAAACCCCAAGAGCTTGCCGGATTGGACTCCAAACACACACTTCTCCGGGTTGAGCTTGATCTGATAGGTTCTCAGATTTGCAAAGGTCTCTCTGAGGTCGTCCAACAATGTGACTCCCCTTGCCGACTTCACCACCAAGTCGTCCACGTAAACGTGGATATTTCTGCCGAGCTGAGAGTGTGTGCACCTTTGCATCATGCGCTGATAAGTGGCACCTCCATTTTTCAGACCAAAAGGCATGGTGATGTAGCAGTAGGCCCCGAAAGGGGTTATGAATGCTGTCTTGATCTGATCTTCCGCGGCTAACTTTATCTGGTGATATCCAGCAGTAGCATCCAAAAAGGATAACAACTCACAGCCGGCCGTAGAATCAACCACTTGGTCAATTCGGGGCAAAGCAAACGGATCTTTGGGGCATGCCTTGTTCAAACAAGTGTAATCTATACACATACGCCAAGTCTTGTTCTTCTTCATGACGAGGACTGGATTGGCCAGCCACTCGGGGTAAAACACTTCCATGATGAAACCTGCAGCTTGTAACTTTGCAATCTCTTCGCCGATTGCTCTTCTCTTGTCCTCAGAAAAACGTCTCAGGGGTTGTTTGACCGGCTTCGAGCCTGGCCGAATGTGCAGCTTGTGCTCGGCGAGTTCTCTCGGAACACCAGGCATGTCCTGTGGAGACCATGCAAAGATGTCCCGATTCTCACGGAGAAACTCGACGAGCTCGCTTTCCTATTTGTCGCTAAGTCCAGCTCCGACCACAACAAACTTGGTCGAGTCGGAGGGATCTAGAGCGATTTTCTTGCTGTCCTTGGCCGATTGAAAAGCCGATTCCTCATCTGCTCTCTTTGCTGGGCCAACCGGCAGTGGATTCTTGCTCTGCGCTTGCGCCATTGCAATCGCCTTGCCGAGCTGACGCTTCTCTGTCTCCACCACTAAGGACTCGGCCAAACTGCTGCCAGCGGATGTGCACTCGAGGGACTTCCTGAAGTCTCCGGTGACTGTGATGACGCCGTTTGGCCCCGGGATCTTCATCTTCAGGTATGTCTGCTGTGCATTGATCATGAACTTGGCAAATGCTGGTAGTCCCAACAAAGCATGGTATGGACTGCTGAGGTCGGCCACCTCGAACCAAATCGGCTCTCTCCTGAAATTCTCCTTTGTGCCAAAAATGACATCCAACCGAATGCGACCCAAGGGGGTGCAAGACAACCCGGGGACGATCCCGTGAAATGTCGTCCGACTGCGCTCCAAATCCCTCTCTGTAAGTCCTAGCTTGAGCATCGTATCTCGGTACAGGATGTTGATTGTGCTTCCTCCATCAACTAGCACTCTTGAAAACTTGCATGAAAACTTAGGCCCTGCGACCAGGGCATCCACCACCAGCGGATAGTTGCCCGGATTCGGCAAAATGGTGGGGTGATCTGCTCTGTCCCAGGATATCGGACATTCTGACCAGTGCATGAATTGCGGGATCAGTGGCATAGTTGCATTGACTTCCTGAGCGCGGGCTCTCCGACTGCCCTTGTCCGTGGACTCACTGGTGAAAATCATGTATGCTGCATCCTGCTGTGGGTACTGGTTTTGCTGCTGAGGTGGTGGTGGGGGTAAAGCTTCTCCTTTTGCTATCCTTCTCACAAAATCACATTGCCGAGTGGTGTGCGCAGACGGCCTCCCAGGCGTGCTGTGCAACTTACATGGTGCATCCAACATGTCCTCAAACGTGTACTTGGGCTTCATCTGCCCTGGGGGTCTCACATTGGGTCTCATCTTCCGACTGCCTCCTGCGGCCGCTGGGTCTTCCTTATTCTGAACAGCGGCCACCTGCCGACTGCCATACTGAGTGTCCGGTTGCTCGTCCTTTCGCTTGCCGTTGTTCTGCTGGCTGTTGTTGTTGTTGTTGTTGCGGTTGTTCTCTCTTCTTTCTTTCCGACTGAGGCCTTGGTTTCCTGTGTCCGACTGCGGAGCCCCTGGTGACTGGATCACACCTCCAACTCCGAGTTGGATAGGGCGCATCGCAGAATCGGACATAGCGAAAGCATTTTCCACCTTCATGAGCTCGGCGAGCGATGTGAAGTCTTTGCGGAGCAGCTTGAGCTTCAGCATTGAATCGGCCAGGCATCCATCAGTGAAGTACTGAATGGCCTGAATCTCATGGACTCCTTCGCACGAATTCTTCAACTTGATCCATCGAGACAGGTAATCTCGGAGGGGATCGTCCTTGCCTTGCACGCACAAAGCTAACTGCCGAGGGAGGTTGGGCCTTTCATATGTGCTTGTGAAGTTGTGGATGAACGCAGTCGTGAAGTCCTCCCAACAGTTCACACTGTCCTTGGGCAAACTATTCAGCCATGTCCGAGCTGAACCCTGCAGCATGAGCGATGCATAGCGAACTGCCACACGCCGATTGCCTCCCGCAATGCGAACTGCTGTCAGGTAATCGGACAGCCAGTCCTTAGGCTTTACCGAGCCATTGTACTTGGGGGTATCTCTCGGCAGTGTAAAGCCTTTGGGGAACTTCTCCGTCCGAATGCGATGACCGAAACATGCTGGGCCAGCTTCTCCTTCTTCATCTTCCTGGGCCTCCTTCTCCAGGAGCTCAATGCGATGCCTTGCATCATCCTGACCGATTTGGCGAGGGCCAAGTCGGGTGCTGATTGCTGGTCTCGGTGCCGACTGCTGCGGCATGTCCTGGCGCCTACTGTTAACAGCCGGCTCTTCCATTCTTCTGCTTGCTGCTGGGCGATTGCTTCTGACCTTGCTGTCATGCCGAGATGGCGCGGGACGATGCCGATTCTGGCGCGACGCATTCGACCGCTGGCCGGCTCCCGGATTCGGCCTCACAGTTCCTCTTGATGCCTCTGGCTCAGCATTCTGATTGCCCCTTGCCGCGATCTTCTGCTCCTTCGCGGCTGCTATTAGTTCACGCATTCGGCGCGACTGCTCGCGCCGCTCATCTCCTTCCAACTCTTCCAGCTCAAGCGCTATCTGCTCGGCTGCTCTCAGATTCTTGTCGGGCGTGCTATATGTGGGCCTTTGGACAAACGCCGATTGCACCGGTTGCTCCGGTTGTGCTGGCCTTCTCGGACGCTCCGGTTTCTCAGCCCCAGACAACTGCTGGTTGACTGCCCGGCCTCGGCTTCTCAGGTCTTCCAGGACTGCAGGATCAATCGGCCGACGCGGTCCTGCATGCGCTGCGTTGTATTCCCGAGTGATGGCTCCCAGCCGACGCTCCTCAGCCAGCACTTGCTCGGCCCTGCGAGCCAGTGCAAGCCGTGCCGTTTCCAGCTCGGTATGCACTAGCTCCGGATCACCATTCCTGTTCACGGGTGTGTACAACACAACCCGCAACGCACTGGTGCCGATTCGCTCTGCTGCATCAGCCACTTCCTTTGCCTTCCTTGCTGCGCTTGCCGAGTCCCGATTGGTCGAGGACGACGCTCCCGCCATCATGACCTCAGCGTGCATTCGGCCCTCCCCTTGGCCAGGTGCTGCGACGCAGCCCCTAGTCAAGAGAGTGTCTGTAGCACATGAGAAAACTCGGATGTCTCTTGGATATGCCTCAGGGAAGGCACCGATGAAGAGACGGTGACTTCCCACCTGCAGCGACACCCCGGGCGGCAAGGGAGCTCCTTCCTTGTACCGCGCCGAGTAGTCCACCACATAGTCGATTGCCCCACGCCTTAGAATCAGGCCAGAGGCGTGGCTACCGCCCGATGCAGAGATTGATCCCGTCCGGATCTTGACTCCAGTCGACGCCTCGGTCTGCCCCATGGTGGGCTCCAACTGTCGTCGATATGTGACGGCAGATGCCATGGGGATGGCTAAAGTGAGGGGAAGACACGAGGGAGGGAATTTCGATGGTGCCGGAATCGGGTTGGGCACAAGCACAGTGAAGACACCATGATGTACCCAGGTTCGGGGCTCTCCGGAGAGATAACACCCCTACTCCTGCTTATCTCTTATATATCAATGAAGGAACTACAATAACTGCTCTTCTATCTTCTCAGGGGAAAGAGTAAACCGCCGCCGTGGGCAAGGTCTTCTCCTGCTTCCCTGAGGAGTGACTACAGGCAGTAAATGAACTGGAGGGAGAAAGAGTTAATGAGATCTCAGGTGTGGCGTCCCTCGCGCAGGAGGGGTACCCTGGCTCTTATAGTGTGAGTCCAGGGTACTTCGGTAACTTCAGTGCCGAATGGGCCCAGCTGTCAACCTCTAGTCGGCCTGGGCCCACGGACTGCTCCTATCCGGGTGATCCGGAGCCTACGAGCGGCGACCCATGCTGCTACCTTGTAGGGTCTAGTGATGAACAGTGGAGCTATGAGGTACGGTCTTGTCGGCCTGTCCGCGGAATCGGCGGAGAGGTCGACATCGTATCTCCCGGAAATCCTCGATGTGACTTGGCCTTCCTGCCACCCAGATATCTCGGGATATGGCATTTATGACCTCGTAATCATACCCCCGACTGGGTGTCAGGTAGCTCCGATTGCGCCTGGACCGACTGGTGGTTCCTGGGTAAGGCCGATTGCTCTGGGCAATCGGTCTTCTAGGAAGCGACCTCGGTCCAGCTGCAGGCCAATTGGACGATCGTCTTCAATGAACAAAGGGGTGGACCGATTGCGCCTGGGCCGACTGCCGGCACTTGGTATGGCCGATTCCTTTAGAGCAATCGGCCGTACCTCTGCCTAGCTCGGCCCAGCTGCAGCCCAATCGGCCCATCCTTGTCTTGAAAGCTTGCTTCCGCTTGGGTTAGCCTACCTGGGTACCAATCCCCCGACACATTGGGTACAAAGATTCTTTTCAGTACCGCGTATCACCCTCAGACCAGTGGGCAGGTTGAGCGTGTGAACCAGATTCTCGAGGACATGTTGAGGGCATGTGTGATCTCGTTTGGCATGAAGTGGGAAGAATGTTTGCCGTATGCTGAGTTTTCCTACAACAACAGCTATTAGGCAAGCCTGCAGGTAGCTCCCTTTGAGATCTTGTATGGCAGGAAGTGCAGGACACCGTTGAACTGGTCCGAGACAGGCGAGAGGCAATTGTTCGGCCCAGACGTGATCCAGGAGGTAGAAGACAAGGTCAGGATCATCAGGGAGCATCTCAAGGCAGCACAGTCTAGGCAGAAGGCCTATTATGACAAGAAGCACCGTGGTGTTGACTTCAAAGTTGGTGACTTCGCATACCTCAAAATGTCTCCACTTCGGGGCACTCCAAGTGTCTTCATGTGTACATCAGGTACATCATGGTGGTGTCGTGCTCATCTGGAGCATACATATGCACCGTATTTTTATGATGTAGTTAGAAAAAATTCTCTTGATGCAAGATCGATCGGCATTATGCCGGCGACATCAGGTCAGCTCCGATCAAGCGAGAAAATCCACATCATAGATCGAATAAATCCGAAAGAAGGGCAATAACGGAAACATAGACAGATGTAAAACCGTTGTTGCGATCAGATCTAGATTGTACCTCCGCGATGAACGGCGAGAGCCTGCTTGATGGAGGCTCGAGGCAGATCAGTCGGCGGAGCTCGTGCTGATAACGTGTTCCACAACCTTTGCCGGCGAGTCCGGTCCAAGGGCGTGAAGCGAGAGCGTAGTCGAAGTAGTCGTACACGCGACACAATCACAGATGCGAAAAGTAAAGGGACACAGAGAAATAGTCTGGACTTGATCATTATTATCAAATTGGTGTCTCTCTACATACAATACAATGGGTATATATAGGGGGGAGAGGGGTAGGTGGAGAGGACCAAACCCTAGAGGGAAAACCCCCACCCAAGAAAGGGTTGGCCCCGCATGGGACAAGAGTCGGTTTCCCAACATGATCATCCATCAAATTGAGAATTCCTGTTACGAGACACTAGCATCCATATGTTTTCAGAAACCTTCTTGTTGTACTTATTACAACACTTCTTCAAATGCAGGATTTGATGAAGTCACGGAATTTATGACATCTTGGATCGATCATAGTGAATATCCTATTTGACTCAAGCATCGCTACATATTGTAGTCAACCCTTTTGAATTTGTCAGAAACATCCTTTGTGACAAATCGATCTTGATGTCTTCTTTGATGTTACATTTCTTCCTGATAACCTTGAAGTTATCAAGTAACGTCTTTACTCGATAAGATTCAAATAATCTAACTTAATATAGGATTTCATGACTCATAGCCATTTCTCGTATTTAGGTCGACCATCTCTTGTTTATAGTTCGTAGGTACGTCTCGTTCCATTAACATGACAAGTGAATCATGAATATTATTTTTGCACAAGGGGAAAACTTGTATTCTTGAATCCTACTTTGTTTAGTAAAAGTTTCAACCGAAACACCATGATCATTATCATCATTTTCTCCTCTAATTGTAGATCTTTGGTTCCGGAACACATTTCGTTGCGCTAATCTGACATTTGGAGGCAAAGTCAATTACCTTGTTCGAATATTCACCTTTTCTACCATTAACACATTCATCAAGAACACCTCTTGACAAACACCAAACCTTAGCAACACAAGTTTTTCTCATTTGGTAGTTGTGGAAGATGCATCCATAGTTTACTAGGGATGAACTACAAAGATAATTTATCACATAAGTAAAACATCCTAGAAACCACTACACACCATAACTTATATAGTGTTGGTTTACACGAATTCAGATGGTTCCCTATACTGAAGTGAGTGTTTACATATTAAACTAATAACTCTAAACAATAGTAACGCAACTCGGTAAGAGATAACTTATACAATACACTATTCAATAGAGTATGATTAGAATGTTCAGGCACATCAACAATATTGAAGTTTCTCAAACATTATAATTTGTGGAACAATTTTCACAAGTCTGTATGCCCAAGGCTAACTCAAAACATGTGTCACTTTGATCAAATCATAGAGACTTGTCTTTCTTGTTAATTTAATACCTGTCTTCACTATGAAATACCTTTGATCATATCAAACTATTTCAGACTCATGTTTCATTAGTGAACCCACATATTCATCTAAGTCCACATATGAAGTTTACGAAATAATGAAATTCACTATTTGCTGAAATATGATGCATCACTATGTATGATATTCAACAACAACGCAAACTCCGTTTTACCAGAATGCAAGGTTTCCGTCATCTCACTCAAAGAGGCATGGTTTGTATGTGTCAAGAGATCAAGTATCTCAAGACATCATCATACCATTCATGACTTAAACGGTAGTGTCATTATTAAGTTTGGATAATTATTGCCATTACAATATTTCTTATAAATGATCAAACTACTATCATCAATATAAGAATAACACATTCATAACCGTAATGTGACCACAAGAGATATTATAGATAAAAGGAGAACAACTGACTTGTTTCTCACTAATATGAATAATTGTCTTCGCGAGATGCAAGACACACTATAAAGTTCACACTCAACGATCATAAATTTATTCATATAATTAATCAAATGATAGATGTAGAGGGAGAGTGTTGTCGACCATCAACTATCTTGATTACCGTCAACACACATTGTCACCTCATCCCTTCAAGCCACTCTTTAAGCAGCAAATTCAAGCACTGAATACTTAATCATCTGCAATTAGTGTTTTGTGGGGAAAGACATTCATAACCCGTATATCAAATATACTTTCTCCGTCAATGACTATTCCTACATTAGTTCTACTTTAAAGTTCTCAACTTTAACCATTGACCTCATGAAAGGTGAATGATTCTCCTTCATGACATAGTCCAGACATTGTCTTTGTAGCTGGGAGGAAGCGGATGCAACTCCCCAGTTATCGCAAAGTACCCAGTCATTCAGTAGTCCAAGTTGTACACGAGGTGTTCATGTATCTTATACATTTTCCAAGGGACTTTCTTAGCAGGTTGTTCCTTCCATCATGGTTGAAAGAAACCCCGTCCATACACTCATATTACATTGCTCTACTTTTTGACTTAGTGCTTTTAAGATCACCTAGCACGTCATACGTGTTGGTGTCGTTAACATTCATTCACAATTAAGATTCCATAGAATGAAGTATGGTGTATTGGACAGTCATATATAAGTGATGGTGAGTACGATACTCATCATAATCTTCCTCAATTACGAAGTTATCACGTGTATCTCCTAGCAGTTCTCGTATTATGTTTTAGCAACTCATTACTAATGAGTATATCTCTAACGGTGTTGGTACGAATCAATGAAGTAAGACCCATTTACCTTAAGTTCTTCATTACGCATAAAAGAGTCATAGTTATAAACATTGGTGACGACATTATCTACAATGATATTTGCTAAGACATGAAGACTAAGTTCATAATATGGAGTTCAATTTTTATCTATTCTAGAACTCCCACTTAGTTAACATCCCTCAAAATTTACTAAGTGATTACATGATCCAGATTCACTATCCTTCCTCGAATATAACACGGTCGACGGATTAGTTTCAAAGGCAGACAACTACTTGTGCGATCACATCATCCATGTGAATCATGCTCGATCTTTCGATCTCTCATTTTCCAGTCCCATATCTACATATGTCGAGCCTGCCATTATGACCTTAGTGTATGGTTGTTCAGCAAGGCCATATATGCATATGCTAGGCTTGCTCAACGCAACCTCATTCGAACGCTTACGTATGTATGACACCTGATCGTCACGGTGTGTCTATCATAAAGAGATCCTTCCAGGTGGTTGTATTATGCTACCGTCGTTGTATCTAGCATGTTAGCAAAAAAGGAAGTAAAATTGTAAATCATACTTGCTATGATCCCCCTTCATGCAAATTAAAGTTAAAACGACTTCTACTTTATTTTTTGCAAGTTTTACGTGGCTGCTAGGGGTTTCAAGAAAGAACTGATTTCTATCCTACGAAAAACATGCCACAACACCAATCCGGCAATTGTCTCTATTACACCCCTGTCGGGGCCCTCCGTTGCAAACTTCTTCGCATCGCTAATGTTAGAGAGACAGACACCCCCAACCACTTATATGGTACAAGCCATATGTCAAGTGTGGAACCAGTCTCTCGTAAACGCGTAAGGTCGGTCGGGGCTGCTTCATCAGGACATTGCCGCAATGCTAAACGAGTACACGTGAGAGGGTAACAATCGGAGAATTTGATGCCCACATACTAGATGTGTTCTATCCGTACAACACATCTACGCGTAGCCTTGATCTAATACCACTACTGTGGAACGACGCAGACAACAAAAAATTTCCTACCTACGTGTCCCGAACCCAAGACCTATGCTATGCTGATGTAAGTAACTGAGGGAAACAATCACATACCAGTATGTAGTCTGTTAAACGGGAAACGTTCCCGCATGAACGTGGTTGATGTAGTCATACCCGGCAATCCTGATGCCGAGGAGATCCTCGATGACTCTAGAGGCCACTTGGTCCTTGAAGACCGATGACGGGGTTACGTCCCCGTCGGAACCATGTCGGTGAAGACATTGCGACACGGCCTCGACGACGAAGGAGTACCACAAGTGTAGCACCTCGCGAGATTACACGCATACGGTGTAGCCGATGTTCCGTCCGGGCTCTGAACTAGGAGAGCAGTGGAAAGAAGATGGATTCGGATCCCGATTCCAGCAGCACGATGGCATGCGTATGGTGGAGAAATCCCCAACCCAGTGCAGACTCCAAACAAGGGGAGTCCACTCAAAGGAGGGAGAGAGAAATCTGAGAACTTGTCTCAAATCAATTGGGTGAAGAAAAAGGGGCACCCCACCCCTCCTTATATAGGCCAAGGAGGGGTGCACACCTCCCTCCCTCCCTGATGTGGGACTAAACTCCCTAGGTGGGAGTTGGCGCGTCTTGGAGGGGTGGGCCCCTCCCTTTGGTGCCTTGGCCCAAGGGGGAGGCTCCTCCTTCCCTAATGGGCCTCTTTAGGACCATATGTCTTTTCTTCCATTTTTAATATTTGATTCTGTTAAATAAATAATAAAATATATTTAAACATTATTTTGAACCTTTCAAAATATCCAGAACAACTTCCGTCACCTCACGGAACAATTCCGGTGTTCTCTCTTATTTCATCGATGATCCTGAATCTATTCTTAATGCGCCGAATACCCATAAGCGTGACACCCTACGGCTCGGGAAACAACAGACGTGATCAGACACTCTCTGACTAATGACCATCATGTGGGATCTGGTGACAATCCTTGATGGCCCATTTGCTTTCATCGAACTAACTTCATCGTTGAACTGTAAATGTTGATTCATGATCCCTTTGTCATACGGTAGTTTGTTTGTCCGAGGTTTGATCATCAGTATCCTATATACCTAGTTCATCCTCGTTACCGACAAACATATTTACTCGTATGTGATATTAAAACCCCGTGACCTAGTGTTGGCACTGAAGTAGTGCTCCTCGTTGGCCACCCCAAGTGGAAGGTTGAGAAGTAGATAGCGGCAAATTTCCCCTAACTTAGAGGATAGGGTTAATGTCTCCTGTAGGACTCCAAGAGCAGCAAGAAGGTGGTGAAGTAAGTGATGCGCCGTCTGAATTGAAATCACTTGCTTAACCTGGACTTACACATGACACAAGTAAATTTGCTGCCAACGAGTTCAGAGAGGTTTTCAATCTCTCCAGTCTTGTTGTTAACAAAGGACCAAAAACACGATGGAAATAGTGATGGTGATTGCAATAAAAAGGAAATAAAAGCAGTAAATGATGGCAGTGTAAAGAATGGTGGAAATATGGACCGGGGTCCCATGATTTTTCACTAGTGACGTCTCTCTACCAAAAGACGATAAAACGGCTACGCCGGGTGAACAAATTACAAATGGGAAATTGACATAATTATAAACGCACCGCAATGCTAATTATGCTACAAGAAAGTTAGAGGCTCAATCGTATGGGAAGTACGCCAAGACAAGTAAACCGTTTATTCATCAGCATCTACTCACTAATCATCCACCTTGAGATATCTATCCAGAACATCTCGCTGATATTATGTTGCGAGCCCCACCCAAAGTGTAAACGCAAAGAAACACACAACTGCATTAACAAACTATGTGTAAGGTAAACAATCCTTGCAACCGCCGTTACAAGCACCGTTGTTTTCTCCCTGGTGGCAACAACACATCCCCTAGTCTCATGTTTTTGTCACTCAAGCTAGACATCGGGGGCATGAACCCACAATCAAGCATAATGCTCCCTCTTGGAGTTACTATCTATTACTTGGCCAAAGCAATAAAAAGCAACGGAGAACATGCAAGAATTACTCAAGAACAAATATAAAAGGAGAATCAAATATATAAATCATCAAGATCTGAACATAATCTCATAATCCATCGAATCCCAACAAACACACCATAGCAACAGCAGAAACATTACATAGATGCCTTGATCATGTAGAGAAGCTCACAAGGGCTAAGAACTGAAGCACAAGATTGGAGAGAAGTGAAAGTGCAATCACGCCCTTAAGCATATTTTGTTGTTGATGACAATATACATATAGAGGACTAACTATGTTTGTTAAGTGATACATAGGAAGTTGGTTAGTCCTCTTGACATCATCGTGTAGGAATCATGTGCTAATCCTCAACCGCACTCAAGAATTCGACAAAACGATTGAAGATGACGCTAAGTCCTCTTTACTATTACATCTTGAGTCATAGGGATCCCCGCACTATTAAGAGGGGATCATAAGGTTGAGTTCAAGTCTTGCTCAAGTCATAAATACTATAACATGTAAAATAAACTTCTCTACAACCTATGAAAAATCAATGTAGTTTTGTAGGGATTCCAACGCACTTCAAAATGAGCACTCACTGCTTATGTCAGATCGTACATGTCACTTCCCGGACCGTCCGGGCTCAGCCTGGACTGTACGGACCTGGCCCCGGACCTTCTGAACAATTCTAGACCTGAAGAGTCTCTGCCGCGTAATTATTCAAACCGTCCGGGAGCCATGTTGGACCATCCGGACTGGACCCCGGACCATCCGAAGAATTACAAACCCAAAGGGGTTTGGCCACGTAATTATTCGGATCATTTGGGAACCATGTCGGACCGTCCGGGTGAAGCCCGGACCGTCCGGATTGGACCCCGGACCGTCCGAAGAATTACGAACCCGAAGGTGTTCGGCCGCGTAATTATTAGGACCATCTGGGTCACATGTCGGACCGTCCGGGCCAAGCCCAGACCGTCCGGACTGTACCCCGGACCGTCCGACCACACTATCCCATATCCACGACTATACCTAGCGTTGCCTTCCCGGTCGTCCGGATCTCAGGTCGGACCTTCTGGGCGCAGCCCAGACCGTACGACTTAAGTCCCGGACCGTCCGGACCCTCTGAGACTTCACCAAACGGCTAGTTTCTTGAGCCTCTATAAATAACCCCCACCCACTTAGGGTTAGGATTGACCACTTGGTTTACAACGCTCAAGAACACAAGGTGCTCCCTCTCCCTCATCTCCTGCACTCAATACAAGATCCCGGAGAGATTTGTGAGAGTTCTTGTTGGACCCCGTGATAGATCCATCCCTTCCCCATCTTCCGACAAAAGCAAATCGTGATTTGAGAAAGCATTGAGATTTTCCCCATTGATCTTGTTACTCTTGGAGGTTGGAGACTCCTAGGAGGGTAGAAGTTCTTCGGAGAGGAATCGACCATTGTGATTACCCCCGTTGAGTTTGTGATGGTTTGGTTGCCACCTTTAAGGTCAACCGGTAGTGGTTGGGAATCGCCTTCGTGGTGATATCTCAAGGGGAATAGAGTGAGCCTTCGTGGCGTTGGTGTGCCTTTGTGGTTTCACCCACTCTCTCCAAACGGTGAGTAGCTTCCCTCCAAGGAAGTGAACATGAGGATACATCGTTGTCTTCGCGTCATTCGGTTATCCCTACTCTTTCCCCTTTTACTTGCACTACCTTGTTATTTATCTCTCACTTGCTTACTTATATTGTTCTTGTTGTTTACCTTATCTTAACTAGTTCATCCTTGCAATTGTTACACCTTTATCTTCCGCATTATTGCCTAAAATTGCTAAGTAGTGATAAAAATTTGTAATATAACCTATTCACACCCCTCTAGGTCTATCTCGATCCTTTCAATTAGTGTCACAACCCCAAGTTACGTAAGTGCTAGGGTTTGAGTTCACCTTTGCATCATGCAAAAATTCAAAAGAAAATTCAAAAATGGGGAAAAGAAAAGCCCTGAGAAATTAAATCAAATGGCCAGATAAAAATCTTTTTCCAAAAATCATTTGAGTATTTGGAAAATTCCTACAAATGATGCTGATCATTTTAAAAATGGTTTGGGAGCAATCACATGCTCATGGAATTTTCTAATTTTCAAACAATGGCTTGGAAATTAAATAAATACCCTATTTGAATTAAGAGTCAAATTATTTGAATTTTTAAAGTGCTCAAAATTTATGAGTGGCTAACTCTATATTTTATGAGACCACATAAAAATTTGGGGCATTTAATAAAATGCCTAGGTATTTTTATCTAGGCAGAACAAATAGAACAAAATTAAATAAAAGAAAAAGAACAGAGAAGAGAGAGAAGAGGCCCAACTTACCTGTACCTGGCCCAGCAGCAGCCCAGCCCAGCCCACCAGGGGGCACATGCGTCTTCTTCCTCTGCCAGGCAGGCACGCAGGTCGCCGGCGAACGGCGTGCGGCCGCCAGGCAGCTGCCTGCCTCCCCCAGGCCACGTCCTGCCGTCCTGAGACGTCTGGGAGGTGCCCTGGTCCTTTCCCCCTCGTCTGTCTCGCTCTCCACCTCTCTGCTTCACCGTTCCGCGCAGCCCGAGCCCCAGCTGGAGAGCACCGCCGTGCGCGCGCGTGACCCCGTCCACTCACCAACTGCGCCACCGTGTCCTCCGTGTTCACCGCCGTCGTGTTCGTCATCTCCCGCACGGAATCGAGCCAGGGAGCCCCGAGTACGCCGCCTTCTTCTCCGAGTTCCGCCGGCTGCCGTGGACCTCATCGCCAAATTCGTCGTCCTCGAGCTCTCCTCGGCCCCGTCGACTGCGCCATCACGTTTGGGGTGAGCTTCTGCTCGTTTTCCCCCATCTCACGCTCTCTCCCGTGCACTGTAGCCCCACCTCCACCTCACCAGTCGCCGGTCGCCGCCATGGTTGGGGTAGCCGTCGCCCTGGAGCTCGTCTTTGGCCCCCTCCGAAGCCACTCGATGCTGAAGCCCGCGAGGAGCAGTTCTGTGCCCTCCAGACCCCTCCCCGTGCCCAAACCCTCGACTCCGGCAAGACTCCGGCGAGTCCCGAGCCGCCATCGCCATTAACCCCTCCCCTCTCTCACTGTCCCGCGGGCCCAAGGCCATTAGCCAGTTAATCCGCCCCGTTAGCCACTGATAGTGGGACCCAAAGCCCCTAATCCATGGTTAGTTTAAAACTAACCGGTTTAGTTAACCCAGTGAGGCTGACCAGTGGGACCCCCCTGTCAGGTCAGCCCAGGACGTCATCCTGGTGTCACTCTGACGCAGTAAATCTTTTAAATCTTTTTTATAATTCCAGAAATTACAAAAATTGGCCAAAACTTCAATAAATCATAGAAAATTCATTTTAACTCCAAATTGGACAAATAATATGTCTAAAATTATCAGAAAAATACAAGGATTATGAATATTCAATTTGTTTTCATGTTTGACCATTTTAAAATGGGTGAACAGTAGCAAACATGCATATGGATCCTTTTCAAATTCAAATTTGGAGTGATTTTGCAATTGACTTTGCAACACACTTAATTTGAATGGTTTCACCCCCACATCAGAAACATTATCTCAACTATACCACATCACTTCATGATCAACATTTTCAAATGAACTTTCATGCATTCAAATGCATTTGAATTTCATCG
The DNA here is from genome assembly GCA_950022295.1 of Bromus sterilis. Classification (NCBI taxonomy): domain Eukaryota; kingdom Viridiplantae; phylum Streptophyta; class Magnoliopsida; order Poales; family Poaceae; genus Bromus; species Bromus sterilis. Next base: position 399,062,706 of record OX465596.1, read on the forward strand.
ATAAATCAAATGGAGTTTGAATTTGCATTTCAAATGCAATATACTCCTTTTAAATGGAATGCTCAACACATCAGTACCTTGAACATCACCATTGCAATCTTATTCATGTGATTGTGCATTGTACATTATGTTGATCCTATGATTGTCATGTTGCTGATAGAAGTGGAGCCGGAACCCGAGATCACCCCCTTCGTTAAAGACCCCGTGACTGAACCCCGTCAGCAAGGCAAGCAAACCCCCATTGATCATGTCGATAAAATCACACTTCCCTCTCATGTCTCGCTTATGCATTGTTTAGGATGATCACCATGATAACGTTTCTACCGCATAGTTGAACCCATATCCTTTGCATGACCTATCATCTTGTCACAGTAGTAAGCAAACCACAATCCTAGCAGATGTAGGAGTTGGTTGATATCATGTGGCCCCTGCAACTGTTACTGCTTATTGCATGCTTAGTGATACAACGAGGTTGCTTTTGATGTGAGTCGGGATGATGATAAACATGGTGTTGATGAAAGTGAAATGTGTTGGTAGGTTGTGTAGGAGTACACAGTGGGTTGTCTCGTTGAACACCGCCTTAAGTCTGAGTTCTTGTGTGGTGATCCAAGAAGAAGAGTACAACCACACATTGGGCTCACTGACCCCTCTCATCCTAGTACCTCACCCCGTTCGAACCCCAAGAGTCGCAGTAGTCCGGAGTTCTGGTAGGGCTATGGCACGGTCTGCGAAGTGGATGAACGGCTTTTCAAGACCGGCTTGGGACCCTGCACACATCGTTTGAGGCTGTACTGGAACCTCGGCCGGACTTCCATACGGATCCCCCTTAGATATGCGACTCTCTGGACTAGAACGGAGCTGTGGGCGAAGTGTTGTGGTGAACATCCTCGCCGACACCCCTTGAATGGTGTCGAGGCCAAAGGCGGTAACTGATGGTCATGTGTGTGTAGTAGTACACCCCTGCAGGGTTAACAAAACTATTCGAATAGCCGCGTCCGCGGTTAAGGACTGCTTGGAAAGCTTAGCTTGATTATTAGACAACTTGAACTGGATACTTCTAAAACTCGCAAGATAAGCGTGAGTGCTATGGTGTGCTTCTCGTGGGGAAGTCGAGGAAGTAACCATAGTGGTGTAATTGGTTGAAGAGATGTAGTGGACTCGTGTACGCTTCTTACCTCAAGTCTGGTACTCGTAGTTCAGGACTAGCCAAGTCAAAGCTGGCACTTCTGCAAGTGAAACACCACCTCCCTTTACCTTGATACATATGCATGAGTAGTATAGCTCCTATGTAAGTCTTGCTGAGTACGATTTTGTACTCACGTTTGCTTAATCTATGTTTTAGATGAACCCACCGACCCCGATGGTGGTTTCTACCCGAAGCTCGAAGATTGAAGACTCAGACCAAGACCAAGCTAGTGTAGTCCCAGTCATACGACTGGTTCCCTCGTGGAGGGCTTGTTTTTCGATAAGGCTTCTCTAAGCCATTTGTTAAACTTGTCTGTACTCAGACCTACTTTGCTTCCGCTTGTCTGTTGTAATGCTGGATCACATGCTTGTGATCTCTGTGTGCACTCTATAAGAGTTATCAATAAAGTATATATACATTGTAGAGAATTGTAATGATACCTGCTGTTCATACAAGGCATGTGTGCTGCGTGTATGTTTATAACATGCATGTCTTAGTATGGGTTTTCGAGACCTTAGTTGTGATCTGGCTGGCGGTCCTTTATACACCAAGGGGCCCTTAGATGTGCGCAGCTTGGGGCATCGCGATGCGATTGCTCGAGACTCTGTCTTGTGCACACTTTGATGTATGATCGAGCCCGCCCTAGACCCCGACTAAGTGATCAGGCTGGAGTAAGTCTATGTAAGGGTTATAATACAATCGATAGTATGGTTGAGGCGACTTGTCTATGAGTATGGGAGTTCACCACCCATATCATTTAGAATTGTGTGTGGACTATGAGGACCCATTTCAGTTGATCATCCGGCTTGGATGGGATGCCCCTCACGTTCGATGCTTTCCGAGAACGTTCTGTGCTTGGCCTTGTCTGCTTAGACAAGTGGGTACGGTTCTCGGCTCTCCATATGATTGTGTTGTAGCGAGGCTTGCATACGCTAACCCCGGGTCCCGACAGACTTGGTATCAGAGCAGGACTGACTGTAGGATTATCAGCCTTGGCCGAAGTCGAGTCTAGCCTTCTATAGTTATATAGTTATTTTGGGTATATAAGGGAACAACGTAAGGCTTCTTTTTCTCCTTACCCTCATCGATCTGAGTTCTGAGTCACCCTTATCTTTTCTACGGGATGATAGGACTAGGCTCATCTATGTCTGAATAGAACATCTTGTTGATTGCCTCCTTATAGCCGTAGGATTGTTGTGGTTGTCCAGAGTCTCCGTGTTTTGAGTTCCTTGAAGAAGTTCTGTCCAATTTCTTCGAGGTTGTTTCATTTTTTCCATCCCAGTATAGCCGTTATGCTGCCGGATTTTTTCCGTGTTTCTTTGGGTCATTGCCTTCGCATTATTATCCTTTCCGCCTAAATCATATCCTTTTATCCTTGCCTCCATCGTACAAACTGTTCTGATTGTTGATTTTTATCACACAGGATGTCAGGTGGAACTCGTAGTGCTGTTCTTCGGAATCGAGACCGTGATCGGAATCGAAATGATGATGAACCTCCAACCCCGCCTTATGCGGAGGAAATCATGATGGAAGCCGAGCGGAATAGACGTGATCAAACACGCCTTCTGGAGCTCATCGAGCAGAATACCGCCCACCATCGTAATGTGGTGGTCAGCATTCAGGACTTCATCCTCCTCAAGCCACCGGTATTCCGATGTTCTTCTGAGCCCCTTGAAGCTGATGATTGGCTCCGTTCCATCGAGCGTAAGCTTGACACTGCACATGTTGCTCCCGATGACCGAGTTGTTTTCGCGGTATACTTCTTGGAAGGTGCTGCTCTTCAGTGGTGGGAGAACTATGTTGCAATGCAGCCAGATGGTCACGTAGTGACTTGGCAAGAGTTCTGTGTTGCCTTTCGAGGGTATCACATTCTGGATGAGTTGATGGAGCGCAAGAAGGAAGAGTTCTGCAATCTAAATCAAGGAGAGATGTCCATTCATGAGTATGTGAGGGAGTTCAACCGTCTTGCTCGTTATGCCCAAGATGAGATCACCACCGATGCCAGAAAACAGGCAAGGTTCCGCAAGGGACTTAGCCCCATCCTTCGTCATGATCTCAACCTCCTTGAGTTTGCCACCTTTGAGGATTTAGTCAACAGATCCTTCAGAGCTGAGCATGGCAATGAAGTTTTCGAGAAGTCTCGCAAGCATGCTCTTGAGCTTGCCCCTTCTTCCAGTTCACGCCCTCAGAAGCGCATGATCTGGATTCCTAATAGCTTGATCCACCAAAACAACCCACCGAGGCCATCCCTTGTGCCGCCTCGTCCACCAGCTCCACCAAACAACCCAGCTCCCCGCACTATCTTTGGAGCCTGCTTTAGATGTGGCCAGCCTGGTCACTATTCTCGTGAGTGCCCCGTAAGTCAGAATGCTCCACCCCATGCCAAAGGAAACCGCATTGTTCGTGCCAAACCACCCCCGAAGGTTCCCACCTCTAAGCCTTTCACTTCCACAAATCTTGGACGTGTGAACCAAATCTCAGTTGAGGAAACTTATAGTACTTCTGACGTCATTCTTGGTACGCTACCAGTCCATTTTGTTCCCACTTCTGTTCTTTTCGATCCTGGAGGATCTCACTCATTCATGTCGGAGAGTTATGCACTTCGGCATGATGTATCCTTTGAATAAATGTTCACCCCTATGATCATTCAAACTCCTGGTTCCAAGTGGCAAACTAATAGAGTAAGCCATGGCAATCAAATTGCAATTGAGGGTTTAGTATTCCTTGCTTCACTCATAGCCCTCAAGTCTTCAGACATTGATGTCATCCTTGGTATGGATTGGTTATCAAGACAACATGCTTTTCTTGATTGTAAAGCCAAGTCCGTTAGAGTTACACATCCTTCAGGCCAGACAATAGTTTACTCCTCACAAAGAACAAGAACCCAGGTGCATTCTTTGAATGTGCTTCCCCTTCCCGACCTTGAAGATGTTCCGGTGGTTCGTGACTTCCCGGATGTCTTTCCTGAAGAGCTGCCGGGAATGCCACCCGACAGATGTGTAGAGTTCATAGTGGATCTTGCCCCAGGAACCGCACCAATCTCCAGATGCCCATACAAAATGGCCCCACGTGAGTTAGCTGAGCTTAAAACCCAACTGGAAGCTTTGTTGGAAAAAGGCTTCATTCTCCCTAGCTCATCGCCATGGGGTTGCCCCGTTCTATTCGTAACGAAGAAAGATGGAACAGAAAGGATGTGCGTAGACTATCGCCCGCTAAATTTAGCGACGATAAAGAACAAGTACCCACTGCCCATGATCAATGATCTTTATGATCAACTTGCAGGATCCTCTGTCTTCTCCAAGATGGATTTGAGATTAGGTTATCATCAAATCAAAATCCAAAACGAGGACATTCCCAAAACGGCTTTTACTACTCGTTATGGTCTTTACGAGTACACCGTCATGTCCTTTGGTTTAACCAATGCCCCCGCCACTTTCTCACGCATGATGAATTCGATCTTCATGGAGTATTTGGACCAGTTCGTCGTGGTTTACCTCGATGACATCGTTATATACTCGAAGAACAAAGAAGAACATGCCGAACACCTAAGGATGGTATTGATGAAACTTAGAGAGCATCGCCTGTATGCTAAATTCTCCAAGTGTGAATTTTGGCTACTAGAAGTGACCTACTTAGGCCACATGATTTCTGCAAAAGGCATTGCTGTGAATCCCGAGAGAGTTCAGGCCGTCCTTGACTGGACTCCACCTGAATCAGTTAAGAAAGTTAGGAGTTTTCTTGGCCTAGCCAGCTATTGCCGTCGCTTCGTCGAGAACTTTTCTAAAGTTGCAAAGCCTCTAACTGAACTCCTCAAGAAAGATAAGAAATTCTTATGGACTTCCAAGTGCGAGGAAAGCTTTCGAGAGCTAAAAAGAAGATTGACTTCTGCACCCGTACTTGCACCTCCAGACACCAAAAAGGATTTCGAGATCTATTGTGACGCATCACGGCAAGGGTTAGGATGCATACTTCTGCAAGATCGACATGTCGTAGCTTATGCTTCACGCCAGTTGCGGCCACATGAAGAGAACTATCCTACCCACGATCTTGAACTCGCTGCCGTAGTTCATGCCCTAACAACTTGGCGACATTACCTCCTTGGTAATCGTTGTGAGATCTATTCCAACCACCAAAGCCTCAAATACATTTTCACCCAGCCAGATCTTAATCTCAGGCAAAGACGCTGGATTGAGTTGATAAAATATTACGATGTAGGAATTTCTTACACCCCAGGCAAAGCCAATGTCAAGGCTGATGCACTAAGTCGTAAGTCGTACTGTAACAACCTCATGTTACAGCAGTATCAACCACTTCTTCATGAGGAATTTCGAAAGCTTAATCTCGAGATTGTTCCTCGTGGATCTCTTTTCAACTTGGTGGCGAAACCAACCCTTGAGGATCAAATCGTAGTTTCCCAAAGGCGTGCACGAGGTGTTCGCCGGATCAAGGAGAACATTGCTAGCGGAGTTGCTAAATGTTTCTCCACAGATAGTAAAGGAACGGTATTCTTTGGAAATCGTTTGGTAGTACCTAAGAATAGGGAACTAAGGCAACTCATCCTCAAATAAGCCCATGACACACCCCTCTCGATTCATCCCGGTAGCACAAAAATGTACCGAGATCTACGCCAGAGATTTTGGTGGACTAGGATGAAGAGAGACATTGCTCAATTTGTTGCCGAATGTGATGTTTGTCGTCGCATTAAGGCAGAACATCAAAGACCTGCTGGTACACTTCAACCTTTGCCTATTCCCGAGTGGAAATGGGACAAAGTCGGTATGGACTTCATCACCGGCTTTCCAAAAACCCAGAAAGGAAATGATGCCATCTTCGTTGTCATAGATAGGCTTTCCAAAGTTGCTCACTTCCTTCCAGTTCGCGAGTCTATAACTGCTAGCCAGTTAGCGGACTTGTACGTCTCTAGAATTGTGTCTCTTCACGGTGTTCCTTTGGAAATCAATTCTGATCGTGGTAGCCTTTTGACCTCTAGATTTTGGGGAAGCTTTCAACATGCTATGGGAACTCATCTCTCCTTTAGTACAGCTTTCCATCCTTAATCTAGCGGTCAAGTCGAAAGGGTTAACCAAATTCTTGAAGACATGCTCAGAGCTTGTGTTATCTCATTCGGAAAGAATTGTGAGAAGTCTCTTCCATTTGCCGAATTTGCTTATAATAATAGTTTCCAATCTAGTCTGAACATGGCTCCTTTTGAACTCCTTTATGGACGACGATGTCGAACACCTTTAAACTGGTCAGAAACCGGTGAAAGACAACTCTTTGGACCGGACATGATCAAGGAAGCAGAAGAGCAAGTTCGCATTGTTAGTGATCAATTGAAAGCCGCTCAGTCTCGTCAGAAAAGCTACTATGATCGTCATCATAGGACAGAAAGCTACAATCTGGATGAGAAGGCTTACCTTCGGGTTACTCCTCTGAAGGGAACCCAACGTTTCGGTATCAAAGGCAAGTTGGCCCCACGTTACATCGGACCTTTCCGCATTATTGCTAAACGTGGAGAAGTTGCCTACCAACTTGAACTACCTCCGCACCTTTCCCGAGTACATGATGTATTCCATGTGTCACAACTCAGGCGTTGCTTCAAGGACCCCATCCGCGAAGTCGACCATGAAACGCTTGATCTACATGATGACCTTTCTTATCGAGAATACCCTGTTCGTATTCTTGATTCCACAGAGCGTGTCACTCGCCGAAAGAAGATCAAGTTTCTGAAAGTTCAGTGGTCACACCACTCTCAGAGAGAAGCCACGTGGGAAAGAGAAGACCGTCTCCGTGCCAAGTACCCCTCCTTCCTCCCGCAGACTTCTGAATCTCGGGACGAGATTCTTTTGAGTGGGGGCGAGTTGTCACAACCCCAAGTTAGGTAAGTGCTAGGGTTTGAGTTCACCTTTGCATCATGCACAATTCAAAAGAAAATTCAAAAATGGGGAAAAGAAAAGCCCTGAGAAATTAAATCAAATGGCCAGATAAAAATCTTTTTCCAAAAATCATTTGAGTATTTGGAAAATTCCTATAAATGATGCTGATAATTTTAAAAATGGTTTGGGAGCAATCCCATGCTCATGGACTTTTCTAATTTTCAAACAATGGCTTGGAAATTAAATAAATACCCTATTTGAATTAAGATTCAAATTATTTGAATTTTTAAAGTGCTCAAAATTTATGAGTGGCTAACTCTATATTTTATGAGACCACATAAAAATTTGGGACATTTAATAAAATGCCTAGGTATTTTTATCTAGGCAGAACAAATAGAACAAAATTAAATAAAAGAAAAAGAACAGAGAAGAGAGAGAAGAGGCCCAACTTACCTGTACCTGGCCCAGCAGCAGCCCAGCCCAACCCACCAGGGGGCACATGCATCTTCATCCTCTGCCAGGCAGGCACGCAGGTCGCCGGCGAACGACGTGCGGCCGCAAAGCAGCTGCCTGCCTCCCCCAGGCCACGTCCTGCCGTCCAGAGACGTCTGGGAGGTGCCCTGGTCCTTTCCCCCTCCTCTGTCTCGCTCTCCACCTCTCTGCTTCACCGTTCCGCGCAGCCCGAGCCCCAGCCGGAGAGCACCGCCGTGCGCGCGCGTGACCCCGGCCACTCACCAGCTGCGCCACCGTGTCCTCCGTGTTCACCGCCGTCGTGTTCGTCATCTCCCGCACGGAATCGAGCCAGGGAGCCCCGAGTACGCCGCCTTCTTCTCCGAGTTCTGCCGGCCGCCGTGGACCTCATCGCCAAATTCGTCGTCCTCGAGCTCTCCTCGGCCCCGTCGACTGCGCCATCACGTTTGGGGTGAGCTTCTGCTCGTTTTCCCCCATCTCACGCTCTCTCCCGTGCACCGTAGCCCCACCTCCACCTCACCAGTCGCCGGCCGCCGCCATGGTTGGGGTAGCCGTCGCCCTGGAGCTCGTCTTTGGCCCCCTCCGAAGCCACTTGATGCGTAAGCCCGCGAGGAGCAGTTCTGTGCCCTCCAGACCCCTCCCCGTGCCCAAACCCTCGACTCCGGCAAGACTCCAGCGAGTCCCGAGCCGCCGTCGCCATTAACCCCTCCCCTCTCTCACTGTCCCGTGGGCCCAAGGCCATTAGCCAGTTAATCCCCCCCGTTAGCCACTGATAGTGGGGCCCAAAGCCCCTAATCCCTGGTTAGTTTAAAACTAACCGGTTTAGTTAACCCAGTGAGGCTGACAAGTGGGACCCCCCTGTCAAGTCAGCCCATGACGTCAGCCTGGTGTCACTCTGACGCAGTAAATCTTTTAAATCTTTTTTATAATTCCAGAAATTACAAAAATTGGCCAAAACTTCAATAAATCATAGAAAATTCATTTTAACTCCAAATTGGACAAATAATATGTCTAAAATCATCAGAAAAATACAAGGATTATGAATATGCAATTTGTTTTCATGTTTGACCATTTTAAAATGGGTGAACAGTAGCAAACATGCATATGGATCCTTTTCAAATTCAAATTTGGAGTGATTTTGCAATTGACTTTGCAACACACTTAATTTGAATGGTTTCACCCCCACATCAGAAACATTATCTCAACTATACCACATCACTTCATGATCAACATTTTCAAATGAACTTTCATGCATTCAAATGCATTTGAATTTCATCGATAAATCAAATGGAGTTTGAATTTGCATTTCAAATGCAATATACTCCTTTTAAATGGAATGCTCAACACATCAGTACCTTGAACATCACCATTGCAATCTTATTCATGTGATTGTGCATTGTACATTATGTTGATCCTATGATTGTCATGTTGCTGATAGAAGTGGAGTCGGAACCCGAGATCACCCCCTTCGTTGAAGACCCCTTGACTGAACCCCGTCAGCAAGGCAAGCAAACCCCCATTGATCATGTCGATAAAATCCCACTTCCCTCTCATGTCTCGCTTATGAATTGTTTAGGATGATCACCATGATAACGTTTCTACTGCATAGTTGAACCCATATCCTTTGCATGACCTATCATCTTGTCACAGTAGTAAGCAAACCACAATCCTAGCAGATGTAGGAGTTGGTTGATATCATGTGGCCCCTGCAACTGTTACTGCTTATTGCATGCTTAGTGATACAACGAGGTTGCTTTTGATGTGAGTCGGGATGATGATAAACATGGTGTTGATGAAAGTGAAATGTGTTGGTAGGTTGTGTAGGAGTACACAGTGGGTTGTCTCGTTGAACACCGCCTTAAGTCTGAGTTCTTGTGTGGTGATCCAAGAAGAAGAGTACAACCACACATTGGGCTCACTGACCCCTCTCATCCTAGTACCTCACCCCGTTCGAACCCCAAGAGTCGCAGTAGTCCGGAGTTCTGGTAGGGCTATGGCACGGTCTGCGAAGTGGATGAACGGCTTTTCAAGACCGGCTTGGGACCCTGCACACATCGTTTGAGGCTGTACTGGAACCTCGGCCGGACTTCCATACGGATCCCCCTTAGATATGCGACTCTCTGGACTAGAACGGAGCTGTGGGCGAAGTGTTGTGGTGAACATCCTCGCCGACACCCCTTGAATGGTGTCGAGGCCAAAGGCGGTAACTGATGGTCATGTGTGTGTAGTAGTACACCCCTGCAGGGTTAACAAAACTATTCGAATAGCCGCGTCCGCGGTTAAGGACTGCTTGGAAAGCTTAGCTTGATTATTAGACAACTTGAACTGGATACTTCTAAAACTCGCAAGATAAGCGTGAGTGCTATGGTGTGCTTCTCGTGGGGAAGTCGAGGAAGTAACCATAGTGGTGTAATTGGTTGAAGAGATGTAGTGGACTCGTGTACGCTTCTTACCTCAAGTCTGGTACTCGTAGTTCAGGACTAGCCAAGTCAAAGCTGGCACTTCTGCAAGTGAAACACCACCTCCCTTTACCTTGATACATATGCATGAGTAGTATAGCTCCTATGTAAGTCTTGCTGAGTACGATTTTGTACTCACGTTTGCTTAATCTATGTTTTAGATGAACCCACCGACCCCGATGGTGGTTTCTACCCGAAGCTCGAAGATTGAAGACTCAGACCAAGACCAAGCTAGTGTAGTCCCAGTCATACGACTGGTTCCCTCGTGGAGGGCTTGTTTTTCGATAAGGCTTCTCTAAGCCATTTGTTAAACTTGTCTGTACTCAGACCTACTTTGCTTCCGCTTGTCTGTTGTAATGCTGGATCACATGCTTGTGATCTCTGTGTGCACTCTGTAAGAGTTATCAATAAAGTATATATACATTGTAGAGAATTGTAATGATACCTGCTGTTCATACAAGGCATGTGTGTTGCGTGTATGTTTATAACATGCATGTCTTAGTATGGGTTTTCGAGACCTTAGTTGTGATCTGGCTGGCGGTCCTTTATACACCAAGTGGCCCTTAGATGTGCGCAGCTTGGGGCATCGCGATGCGATTGCTCGAGACTCTGTCTTGTGCACACTTTGATGTATGATCGAGCCCGCCCTAGACCCCGACTAAGTGATCGGGCTGGAGTAAGTCTATGTAAGGGTTATAATACAATCGATAGTATGGTTGAGGCGACTTGTCTATGAGTATGGGAGTTCACCACCCATATCATTTAGACTTGTGTGCGAACGATGAGGACCCATTTCAGTTGATCATCCGGCCTGGATGGGATGCCCCTCACGTTCGATGCTTTCCGAGAATGTTTTGTGCTTGGCCTTGTCTGCTTAGACAAGGGTGTACGGTTCTCGGCTCTCCATATGATTGTGTTGTAGCGAGGCTTGCATACGCTAACCCCGGGTCCCGACAATTAGTATCAGAGCCTCAGGCTCTAATCTTGTGGCTTAACCTCCCTAGAGCGAGATGACCAAGGATGGCAACTCAAAAAGTTCGGGTGCTAGCGTGGAGGAGGTCGCAATTGCTGCGGATGCCGCTCGTTTGGAACCGAGAGATTGGCTGCCGAACGAAGAGCCTCCGCACCAGTTGCGGTTCCCCCATCCACGGTCAATGTTTCCGTTGAGATTGAGGATCCTAAGTTGTTCATTTCGAGTGATTTAGCACAAGCTCTAGAAAAACAGAAACAGGATATGGAAGCCTCCTTTGCAAAGATGAAGGCTATGGCATCGGAGTCACAAACGTCAAGTGGTGCGGCCCCAAGGTCCCCACAAGCGACCTTTGTGTACCCCTGTTCCGAGCTTCCTTTACAAAGAGGTGGTCCCTACCAATGGGACTATCCTACCCCCAAGCTTGTGGAACCTAAGTATAATTTTAATGGCAATCCGCCGGTACTAACCGAGACTAGTAACTTCTTGGATTGGAAAAGTCTTATGGCAGATTATCTTAGGTTTGTGTGTGAACCAATGTGGAACCTTATCGACTTCGGGAAAGGTTACTATCCAGTTGATCCAAACAACCTTACACCCAGTGAAGTGTTTGACAGACACCTCAACCTTGCTGCCATTGGTTTCTCGAAAAGAGGAATGGATGAGTTGACTCGATCACCATTTCTCCATATCACCAATGACAAGGAACTTTGGGATACTCTTCTCGTTGCCAAGTCCGGCACTGGATCTCTACAAATGACAAGATATGAGACCGCCAAGAATGCCTTGCACAACCTCCACATGAAGAAAGATGAGACGCCCCAACAACTCCATATCCGTCTCAAATTTCTCTTCAAACATGTCCAATCCTTCACTTGTGAGAAATTTTTGGATGGATATCAAATCACCAACCGTTACCTTGTGGACAAGATGTTGAATTCTCTCATGCTATACTCACATCAAATGGTGTGGTAATTGAGGCGTATGCCTGACTTCTTCAAGATGACACCGCAAGAGACTACTCGCCACATATGGTGGTCCATCCTCAAACCTTTCCCTCAAGGCTAGGCTCGAGGAGTTTGATGATGAGGAGGAAGATGATTTGCATGAAAATGATGATAACTCCGATAACACCCCATCATATGAAGATCTGGCTCTCTTTGTAAAGAGCTTCACCAAAGGAGACTTCAAGGGAAGATTCCAAAAGAAGAAGACAAGAACATGCTACAACTGTGAGAGGCCGGGACACTTTGCAGAGGATTGTCCGTATGAGAAGAGAGAGGAAAAGCCTCGATTTCGTCGGAAGGAAGTTGCCAAGAAGTTGCCTAGAAGGGTCTGATACCGAGGATGTTGGTGGTGTGGCCGGAGTTGCTCAAGATACACAAAATACCTTGCAGCTCCTCAACAAGGAAGATGAAGTTGTCAACTACAACTACATGAGTGACTACACCGGAAATGCACACAAGTGTCTCATGGCCAAGTTGGTTGATGATTATACTCCCTCCACCTCGGCCAAGATCAAGGTAACTCCTATTGACGAGTCCTTCATGTTCTCTTCCGAAACACCCAATGATGAATTTCATGATGCGGAAGGAGATGATGCAAATGTTACATGTGAAGATTTGTTGTTTGCTAAAGTGAGAAAAATGATGAGCTCTCTCAAAGGCAACAAGCTCAAAATGTTTCAATTGCTTATGGATGTGGTGGGTAAATGTAACACCCCGGGTGTCATACTACAGTAATCACTTTTACTGTGGCCATGTCACCATGATTAGGCATGTGATGATCACCCTTGACCCAGTCTTGTTCAAATTCAACCCGATTAAAAAAAATCCAAAACAATGTAGCAATTAATGTTCAACCAAAAATTGTGGAACCAATTTTATTAAATGCCAATCAGTAGGTCTTACTAAAAATGAAAAAAAGAATTTATTAAAATGTTCACTAGAGTAAATAAATAATAACAGCAGCCAGAAAGTCACCTTTAGCCCCTTTTAAGTAATTCAGAGAACTAAATGATTTTTGTTTAGTGCAAAACTTTTTGTGGCATCACTATGTGGTATAACAAGAAGGTTGGTACTGGTTGCACATTTTATAAAAATCTCAGCTAGCTAAAACAAATTAAAATAGGACCCAAAGATTAACAAACACTGGATAAATGGAAAAGACTAAAAAAATGCACCGGGCAAAGCCCACCCCTCCCCTCCACAGGCCAGCCCACCCGACATACTTCCCCTCCCCTTCTCTTCTTCCCCAATCCCCTGTTCATCCCCTGCGTGGCAGCAATCCATGGCGTGAACGCGCCGTGGCGGCCATCCACGGCTGCCGGCGGAGGATAAGTTCCCCCGCGCCCCCGCTTGGCCCCCGAAACCCTAGCCGCTCCCCCTCGGTTCCTCCCTTGCGCCGCCGCCCACCCGCTCTGCCTCGCTCGCCCGAAGCCGCGGCCGGGCCGCGCCGCCGCCTTCGTCGTGGCCAACGGCCACACCGGACCACACCGCCTTTCCCGTCCGCCTCGTTGTGCTCGCCTTCGTCTTCTTGCGCGCGGAGAACTAGCCGGGAAGGCCACGGACGCCGCCATCGTCTTCTTCCCCGCCGCCACAGCCGCTGTCGACCTCGCCGGATATGGCGCCCCCCCGGCCACCCCCGCGGTCCCCAGGACGCCCTCGAGCTTCTCTGTGATCCGCCATGCCGATTCCTCTCCGCCCCCTCCGTTCTGCCTCGGTAGCTGCCGCACTAGGCCACCGGTGGGCTCATGCTCACCGCGCCCAGTGTGCCCGTGTGCATGCCTAGAAGCCATGGTCGACTACACCTGTGCCATGTTCCATCGCCGCGCGCATGTGTAGGCCGCCCCTGCCTGCCGCCCCCGGGCACGCCTGCGTTGTTGCCGCTCTGGCAGCCGCTCGCTGTCGCGTCCTCGTCGCCGGTGTGCACGAGCGGTTAGGCATGTGGATGTGTTCCACTCGCAGGTGGGCCAACCCCTGTTAATTACGGGGGCTAATTCCTAATAAAGTTAAGCTTTTCCGGTTTGATTAGTTTAAAATGGATTAGTAAAACTGTGTTATTGAAATGTGGGCCTCCCAGTCTTTTAATTAATAAAATGGGTTAAATCAATTATGTTAAGTCATGTATCTATGACATGTGGGTCCATGTGCTAGTTTAATTAAATAAAATGATTTATACTGCTGCTGTGTATGACAGATAGGACCCACTGATCCGTTTGACCAGTCAAACCCCTTTTGGATAATGTTTAAATTAAATAATAAAAGATATTCTATAAAATGCTTTAAATTGAATAAAACTTTGAAATTCAATATCTTTTAAACCGTAACTCGGATCGAAAAACTTTATACATCAAAATTGATCAGAAAAATACGTAGAATATGAATACGCTATCTGTTTGTCTACTACCCCCTCTAACATACCGAACATCAAACCGTCCCCGTCCGGACCGTCTGTTCGATGATTTGTCGGGTATTGTTACAGTATCCGGATGAATTTATTCTGAACACGAAAGCTGTTCAGAATAGTTCAACTAACTCGGATAACCCACCCATACGTTTGTCGGATGTCCACGACACCTCCGGCATGATAACTTCCCCCTCCGGACACCCTGTCCGATAATCACCCGGAGCCGGTATTTCATCCCGATAAATTCCCGCTCCGAGCAAATCAACTAACACCGCGTTAGAGCCCCGTTGATTTGTGTCTGCTATGTCATACATTTGTATTTATATTATTGTTGTGTATTTACTGTTTCTCCCCCCTTATTCTTCGGTAGACCCCGTTGCTGCCGCTGATGACACCATCGAGTAAGACTACTTCGTCGACGATCGTACCGCTACTACCGAGCTTCCAGGCAAGCAGAGCCATTCTCTTCCCCAGATATCGCCTACCTTTTCTGTACTTTCTTGCACTAGGCATTGTTACTGCTGCTGCTACGATTACAATCCTATTCAATTGCATAGCCTGATTTTGTCGCCCCTTGATGTATTGTATTCAGCAGTGAGCCCTGCGCATTGTTAGCTAGGATTAGATAGCGGGTCGTGGCCACTCAGGGGAGTGAACACGGATACAAAACATATACAACTGCAACAGGTACGGATCAATGCAGACGCCCTAGGGAACCTACAACGGCGAGACTCTGGCGAGTCGCTTCGAGTTTGACTTACGAGTGGACGAACTCTTATTTCACTCTCGTCGGCTCAGTAGCGTAGTATCACCGGGATGATACGAGGTTTACCTCTTTAGTTCATTCCGGTGATGTCTCTGTCAAACCTCTTTAAGTGTGCCATCGAGGGTGATACTTCCTGGTTTCACTTAATGGTAGGCACTCGAACCAACTGGTGTCCTTAAAGGTAAGAGTCGGGCGACCCAACGGTGCCCGCGAGCGGTATATTGTCGGGAGCGACAGGAAGGGTACGACCGACGTTACTGGCGTGCTTGGCCCCTTCTCGTATCTCGCGAGAGTTACCAAACTACGAAAAGTCGAGCTCTACCAAGAGCACACGCGAGACAAGGTAAGGAGACGGTTCACCTTGATGGTAACCGGAGTGACTTGGTGGGACGACAGGGAAGGCACCGATGTACTGGTGGTCCTGACTGCTGTCGTTGACCGCGGATCGGTTAAGTCGAGGCAACGATAACGGTTGTCACGCAGGTTAATTAAAATGCTAAATGGTTCGGCGGATGACTTGAGAGGCCGCAAAGGCCTGTACGCACTACCTTCACGTGGGATAAGGATTTATGGGCTCCCCTGCGTCGTAGTTTGTCCGAAAGCTCTTGAGACGTCTGAAGTACCGCGGCCTGCGCCGGGAAGTTGTGTCTTCTTCGCTCGAGCGGTGTGTATTTGGATTTGGTTTTGCTTCACCGGCCAGCCACGCACTGTGCAGGAGCGTGCAAGGGTGAGGGTCCTAGACCCCTTGGCGCATAGGATATAGTCCGGCGGATGGCCTCTCTGTTGAGCCTAGGATGGGTTGCGTCGTGTCGGATAGCCTCAGTGGGGCGTTCCCTAACAAGGTTCACGCCACCCTAGAGATCCGAGCGTGCAGGCTGAACAGTAGTGCAGCCCTGCAGGGAGTTTAATCTATTCGAATAGCCGTGTCCACGGTAACAGGACGCTTTGTGCTGAAGCTGGATCTTACCACTACGAACTACTACTATTAAACTGTATGGTTCCGGGTTTTCTTCCTCGCAGGGAAGTCGAGGAGGGGAACTCGGAGGCATTATTATTATTAATTATTACAACTTACTATTATACAATGCTGCAGCAACTTCTGCTGCATTGTTATTACATTTCTGTTATTGAACTGTTGGCTGTTTCTCTTCTCATGCTGCAAGACTCGTCAGAAGATGCTAGTCTTCGATAGGCCTAGCTTCTTACCCTTATTCTGATTTCTATCTTGCAATCCACTATATATAGCCTCCCATTTCCATTTGATACAATGCATAATGCTTAGTAGCGGACGGAAGACTCGCGGGTATGCTAGATACTCACCTTTGCTTTATTTGCCCCTTTATGTTTTGCCTGATCGGCCGCTGCAGTCGACGTTGGAGCCTTGGAGTCCAGGAGCAGGAGATCCCCGATACCGACCACCTACACATGAAGATCCCTGATGCCTACTACTACGTCGAGTTCCCCGTTGACCAGGAGTAGTTTGGAGGTTCCCAGGAAGGAGGCCTCGCCTTTTCGATCTGTTGTTATTTGTGCTAGCCTTCTTAAGGCAACCTTGTATTCTTGTGTCTGTACTCAGATACTTTTGCTTCCGCTAACTTTGTGCTCTCGAGCTGTTGTATTCGAGCACTCGTGGCCCCTGGCTTGTATTAAACAGCTTGTATTATTTTATTTGTAGAGTTGTGTTGTGATATCTCACCGTGAGTCCCTAATCTCGATCGTGTACCTTGCGTGTATGATTACTGTACACGATCTTATTTTGGGGGCGTCACAAGTTGGTATTAGAGCCGACTGCTTGTAGGACACCCCCTTCCAACTCCTTGGTCGAAGTCGAGTCTAGTTCTTGCAAAACTACTTTACTAACAGTGTTGTGTGGCTTATCTGCCCACGTCGCAAAATGGGTGGTATTAGGATCTTTTTCTCCGTACCCTTACTCTGGGACTCTGATCTCTCTTCTCTTTCGGGTTAAAGATTTTTGCTAACTCTGACATTAGGTTCTCGTGACTACTTCCTCCCGGAGAGCCACTCATTACAGATGATCGCTTGCTTCACGAGAAGATACCGAAGATTACTCTCTGATAAAACTCCCGAGACCTTATGTGCCAATCACCTTTACAATTCCCTGCCACCGATAGGTCCGTATGTATAACCACATACACCTTTCGTTTATCCATTTAATCCCAGTTGCTCTTGTGTTCACAAGATGCATCGTAACACTTTCCGTTGTTTCGGGAATTCTTTGAGCCTACTGACTTGCAGCTTATTTTCACCCTGCAGATAATTCCTCACATTTAACGAGGATCCGTTCATCCTAAGTGGTTCCTGTGATTCCAAAAATACTTTGAAATGCTACTCGATCTCGCGACAATCCTCGGCAGCCTACTTCTTTGGAGATTCTTCTTACCTGCTTGCACTATGATTAATCCCGTTTGTCTTGTATACTTTGATGACCTCCCTTGGCATTTCCATTCTGATCTGTTGAATCATCGTGTGTGCTAGTGCACACAATCATCTGTTGATCCCTATGAATTCATTCTTTCAGCTCAGACGTCATTCCGGACATGAGTTGGCTCTCGGTAAATCACACCTGAATTGATTGACCGTCAAGCTTATATTCAACTTATCCATGTTTGATCGATGTATCTGAATCTGATACACCGTTATGGAAATCATAATTCCTTTGTACTTAAGCGCCAAAATATTGAGATGCTTCTATCATCTGATGCCTTTGTATTCTTTATTCTTACGGTTGAGTACCGATACTCACCCTAGACTCTCTGTACGCCACCTAACCTTTTGGTGGATTACCGCCTACCGTCCCCTTATGTCCTAAATCATTGACGAATTCCCCCTGATACAAGATGCCTCCCACTAATGGTATCATCTACTTCATGTCGTTAGCCTTCTGCTTTCAAACTTGTATCCTTTACTCTTGTTGTTGGTTGTAAAGATTTGTAAAATGTCCCTATGGGTTGTATCTAGGCTTCAGCCATCTGTGTGAACCCATGAACTTCTACGGGTCTTACTCTACTGGTGTTATGCCAGATAAATTTTTGAACGCTGCAAATTCATCGACGACGAGAAGTGAATGAAAGGTTATGCATTGAAGAAGTGGGAGTCGACCCTGAACCTTGTGTTCATGCCCATGGATACTATGTAGAACTTATCATGAAAGCTTCTCGTAGAGACAATTATGCCCTTGGTTTAAATTCTTCTACACCTATGATCCACCATTTTACCTTCGAGTATTACCCCTCTGGTATCTCGACAATATTGGGCCACCACCTCTCTTGAATTCTTGCTGGTGCGATGATTCTCATCGATTTTGCAATTCCACAGGTTCTGGGTTGTCTTCAGCCGAGAACACCGAATACCTTTGCTTCACCATTCCTTTGCTTGGAATCACCGCTATTCGTTTCTCATTCTCTGGAAACCCTCGACACATGGTGTCGTGGTCATCATCGGTATTTTTGCTTCTTCCCTGTGTCTATTGAATTCATGGTGAGAAATACCATCCTTGCCCCTCGATGATTTGTGTTATCATCGACAACCTCCTTTGACTCCCTGCCAATACAAACTTGGTCATGTATATCGTGCTCTGGTTTTCCTTGGGAAGGTTATGCCCCTAATTCTTGTGTATAATCACATTTTCCCTTCCTTTGGTCTGATTAAACTTTATTGTTATGTATCTTATCTAAGAAGTGATAATTCCCTGCTTGCGTAAACACTTCTGTGTACTACTTTGTCTGTACAACCTGTTACTACTGTTGATAACATTTCGGTAACCACCGATGGATGAGAACTTTGCCTATTGGTCCGCCTCGTTTTAACGAGCAGGAAAATGGTTCTCTTCGTCCCTCGCCCTTGGCACTGATGTTGTTGCCGACATAGTTGGCAAGCTTTTCTCTGACTTACCTTGCAACTTGATCGCATTGTTTGTCACCACCCTTCTTCTTCAATGTGGGCCCATAACCCATAGTTCCACAGGATCGAAACCTGACTCTTTTGTACATACCCGTTCCCAAGGATTATTCCTCATGCTTGACCTCGTGTACCATTCGCGAGTCGTTTACCTTGTGATCTTCGGTTCGATATCAGACTCAGTGCTTATGCCTGATACTCTGGACCCCCTTTTTTTCATCGTCTATCATCGGCATCGAATGCATGTCCGCTTGAAACTTCTCATACCTCCTTTTGTTTCTCTTGATGTATTTATCTGAGTTTAAACTCCAGAGATACGTTGTACCCCATTCCCTTGGACAGCCTTGGTTGATTAACCTGGTATCGATTCGACCCCCTAAGTTTCCCCTCCTATCCTATTCGTAAGTACGATGAAGACCCTGAAGGAAGGATGACAACTCGTTGAGCTGCACTGATGTAGAGAAATGAAGGCATCAACGTGAAGGATTAACTTCTTCAAGAAGGGCAACAAGAACAAGAAGTTCCGTTAGAATACGAAACTAGAGCTTTACCCCTTTCACTACCTTTTAATTCTCGGGACGAGAATTACTTATAGTGGGGGAGATTTGTAGCACCCCGGGTGTCATACTACATTAATCACTTTTACTGTGGCCATGTCACCATGATTAGGCATGTGATGATCACCCTTGACCCAGTCTTGTTCAAATTCAACCCGATTAAAAAAAATTCCAAAACAATGTGGCAATTAATGTTCAACCAAAAATTGTGGAACCAATTTTATTAAATGCCAAATAATCAGTAGGTCTTATTAAAAATGAAAAAAATAATTTATTAAAATGTTCACTAGAGTAAATAAATGGAAAAAACTAAAAAAATGCACCGGGCAAAGCCCACCCCTCCCCTCCACAGGCCAGCCCACCCGACCTACTTCCCCTCCCCTTCTCTTCTTCCCCAATCCTCTGTTCATCCCCTGCGTGGCAGCAATCCATGGCATGACCGCGCCGTGGCGGCCATCCACGGCTGCCGGCGGAGGATAAGTTCCCCCGCTCCCCCGCTTGGCCCCCGAAACCCTAGCCGCTCCCCCTCGGTTCCTCCCTTGCGCCGCCGCCCACCCACTCTGCCTCGCTCGCCCGAAGCCGCAGCCGGGCCGCGCCGCCGCCTTCGTCGTGGCCAACGGCCACACCGGGCCACACCGCCTTGCCCATCCGCCTCGTCATGCTCGCCTTCGTCTTCTTGCGCGCGGAGAACTAGCCGGGAAGGACACGAACGCTGCCATCGTCTTCTTCCCCGCCGCCACAGCTGCTGTCGACCTCGCCGGATATGGCGCCCCCCGGCCACCCCCGCGCTCCCCAGGACGCCCTCGATCTTCTCTGTGAGCCGCCATGCCGATTCCTCTCCGCCCCCTCCGTTCCGCCTCGGTAGCCGCCGCACTAGGCCGCCGGTGAGCTCATGCTCACCGCGCTGCTCGCCGCGCCCAGTGTGCCCGCGTGCATGCCTAGCAGCCATGGTCGGCTACACCTGTGCCATGTTCCATCGCCGTGCGCATGTGCAGGCCGCCCCTGCCTGCCGCCCCCGGGCACGCCTGCGTTGTTGCCGCTCTGGGAGCCACACACTGCCGCGCCCTCGTCGCCGGTGTGCACGGGCGGTTAGGCCTGTGGATGTGTTCCACTCGCAGGTGGGCCAGACCCTGTTAATTAGGGGGGCTAATTCCCAATTAAGTTAACCTTTTCCGTTTTGATTAGTTTAAAATGAATTAGTAAAACTGTGTTATTGACATGTGGGCCTCCCAGTCTTTTAATTAATAAAATGGGTTAAATCAATTATGTTAAGTCATGTATATATGACATGTGGGTCCATGTGCCAGTTTAATTAAATAAAATGATTTATACTGCTACTGTGTATGACAGATAGGACCCACTGGTCCGTTTGACCAGTCAAACCCCTTTTGTATAATGTTTAAATTAAATAATAAAGATATTCTAGAAAATGCTTTAAATTGAATAAAACTTTGAAATTCAATATCTTTTAAACCGTAACTCGGATCGAAAAACTTTATACATCAAAATTGATCAAAAAAATACGTAGAATACATATACGCTATCTGTTTGTCTACTACCCCCTCTAACATACCGAACATCAAACCGTCCCCCTCCGGACCGTTTGATGTTCGGAGGGGGACGGTATTGTCCGATGATTTGTCCGGTATTGTTACAGTATCTGGATGAATTTATTCTGAACACGAAAGTTGTTCAGAATAGTTCAACTAACTCGGATACCCCACCCATACGTTTGTCGGATGTCCACGATACCTCCGACATGATACCTTCCCCCTCCGGACACCCTGTCTGATAATCACCCGGAGCCGGTATTTCATCCCCGATAAATTCCCGCTCCCGTTAGAGCCCCGTTGATTTGTGTCTGCTATGTCATACATTTGTATTGCTATTATTGTTGTGTATTTAATGTTTCTCCCCCCTTATTCTCCGGTAGACCCCGTTGCTGCCGCTGATGACACCATCGAGTACGACTACTTCGTCGACGATCGTACCGCTACTATCGAGCTTCCAGGCAAGCAAAGCCATTCTCTTCCCCAGATATCGCCTACCTTTTCTGTACTTTCTTGCACTAGGCATTGTTACTACTGCTGCTACGATTACAATCCTATTCAATTGCATAGCCTGATTTTGTCTCCCCTTGATGTACGTTCCTTTATCCTATGCTGCCTACTTTAATTATGTATTGTATTCAGAAGTGAGCCCTGCGCATTGTTAGCTAGGATTAGATAGCGGGTCGTGGCCACTCAGGGGAGTGAACACGGATACAAAACATATACAAATGCAACAGGTACGGATCAATGCAGACGCCCTAGGGAACCTACAACGGCGATACTCTGCCGAGTCGCTTCGAGTTTGACTTACGAGTGGACGAAATCGTATTTCACTCTCGTCGGCTCAGTAGCGTAGTATCACCGGGATGATACGAGGTTTACCTCTTTAGTTCATTCCGCTGATGTCTCTGTCAAACCTCTTTAAGTGTGCCATCGAGGGTGATACCTCCTGGTTTCACTTAATGGTAGGCACTCGAACCAACTGGTGTCCTTAAAGGTAAGAGTCGGGCGACCCAACGGTGCCCGCGAGCGGTATATTGTCGGGAACGACAGGGAGGGTACGACCGACGTTACTGGCGTGCTTGGCCCCTGCTCGTATCTCGCGAGAGTTACCAAACTACGAAAAGTCGAGCTCTACCAAGAGCACACGCGAGACAAGGTAAGGAGACGGTTCACCTTGATGGTAACCGCAGTGACTTGGTGGGACGACAGGGAAGGCACCGATGTACTGGTGGACCTGACTGCTGTCGTTGACCGCGGGTCGGTTAAGTCGAGGCAACGATAACGTTTGTCACGCAGGTTAATTAAAATGCTAAATGGTTCGGCGGATGACTTGCGAGGCCGCAAAGGCCTGTACGCACTACCTTCACGTGGGATAAGGAGTTATGGGCTCCCCTGCGTCGTAGTTTGTCCGAAACCTCTTCAGACGTCAGCAGTACCGCGGCCTGCGCCGGGAAGTTGTGTCTTCTTCTCTTGAGCGGTGTGTATTTGGATTTGCTTTTGCTTCACCGGCCAGCCATGCACCGTGCAGGAGCGTGCAAGGGTGAGGGTCCTAGACCCCTTGGCGCATAGGATATAGTCCGGCGGATGACCTCTCTGTTGAGCCTAGGATGGGCTGCGTCGTGTCGGATAGCCTCGGTGGGGCGTTCCCTAACAAGGTTCACGCCACCCTGGAGATCCGAGCGTGCAGGCTGAACAGTAGTGCACCCCTGCAGGGAGTTTAATCTATTCGAATAGTCGTGTCCACGGTAACATGACGCTTTATGCTGAAGCTGGATCTTACCACTACGAACTACGACTATTAAACTGTATGGTTCAGGGTTTTCTTCCTCGCAGGGAAGTTGAGGAGGGGAACTCGGAGGCATTATTATTAATTATTACAACTTACTATTATACAATGCCGCAGCAACTTCTGCTGCATTGTTATTACATTTCTGTTATTGAACTGTTGGTTGTTTCTCTTCTCATGCTGCAAGACTCATCAGAAGATGCTAGTCTTCGATAGGCCTAGTTTCTTACCCTTATTCTGATTTCTATCTTGCAGTCCACTATATACAGCCTCCCCTTTCCATTTGATACAATGCATAATTCTTAGTAGCGGACGTAAGACTCGCGGGTATGCTAGATACTCACCTTTGCTTTATTTCCCCCTTTATGTTTTTCCTGATCGGCCGCTGCAGTCGATGTTGGAGCCTTGGAGTCCAGGAGCAGGAGATCCCCGATGCCGACCACCTACGCATGAAGATCCCCGACGCCTACTACTACGTCGAGTTCCCCATTTACCAGGAGTAGTTTGGAGGTTCCCAGGCAGGAAGCCTCGCCTTTTCGATATGTTGTTATTTGTGCTAGCCTTCTTAAGGCAACCTTGTATTCTTGTGTCTGTACTCAGATACTTTTGCTTCCGCTAACTTTGTGCTCTCGAGCTGTTGTATTCGAGCCCTCATGGCCCCTGGCTTGTATTAAACAACTTGTATTATTTTATTTGTAGAGTTGTGTTGTGATATCTCACCGTGAGTCCCTAATCTCGATCGTGTACCTTGCGTGTATGATTACTGTACATGGTCTGATTTTGGGGGCGTCAAAGTAAACACTCCACAACAATTAAGCATCTTGAAATCCACCTCACCGAGGAAAAGGAGAACTATGCTCTCCTTGAGCGAAAGGTTGTCTTTGAGGTGGCCCGCAATGATAAATTTCGCAAATTTGTTCAAACATCAAATGACTTAAATGACAAACATGCTGAATCCTTGAAAAAGGCTAATGAATTTTGTAAGGAACTTGCTAATGATATGAAAAATCTTGTCGAGGTAAACACCTCTATTTCTAAGGATGTTGAGGTACTCACCATGTCTCTCAAGACAAAAGATGATGAACTCACCATCCTTAAGAAGAATCTTGAGGCTCAAAAGTTTGCTCACATAAAAACCCTTACTAAGATGTCTCCTCCTACCATTGTACATGTTGATGCTTGTGCTACTAACTCTACTCTTGCTCAAGCATCTCTCATTGAGGAGAACTTAGCTCTTCATGCTCAACTAAAGAAGGGCCTCATAACTTGTGCCCAAGGCGAGAAAAACCTAAATGATGTACTAAGTCATCACAAGGAGTCCTTTGCTAATGAGGGACTTGGTTTTGATCCAAGTACGAGTGTGAAAAAGGATGTCACCCTTAGCAAGGGATCAACTCCTCAAAAGGTGATCTTTGTTCGCGAAGGTTGATGAGGTTGGTGTTGGGAGTGGGAACGCCACTAGGGGAAATTCCATTCCCAACAAGAAGGAGAAGATGCCTCCATCCTATGTGCTCCGTAAGGCAAAGGATGGAGATGTGTATGCCAAATTTATTGGGGCCCGTAACGCTTTACCTTTCTATGCTATTTGGGTTCCAAAGACCCTTCTTACTAACCTTAGAGGTCACATTTCAAAATGGTAACCTCTAACCAACGCCTAAATCTATGTGTATGATACTCTCTCCGGTGGAGTCAAATGGGTAATTGA
Source organism: Bromus sterilis (assembly GCA_950022295.1). Classification (NCBI taxonomy): domain Eukaryota; kingdom Viridiplantae; phylum Streptophyta; class Magnoliopsida; order Poales; family Poaceae; genus Bromus; species Bromus sterilis. The sequence goes on from OX465596.1 coordinate 399,087,361, forward strand.
TGGTGGATGCACTAATCATATGACCGGAGAAAGCCGTTTTCTCAAGGACTTCATGGATGCAAGACAACCATATATGAGCATTGTCCTTGGTGGTGGTTCCAAGGGAAATATACTTAGGTTGGGCAAGGTGGCTATCACTAATGACATGTCTCTTTCCAATGTCATGCTTGTCCAATCCCTTCAATACAATTTGCTTTACATTCATCAATTAGCTTCCATTGGTTATGATACACTATTTGGTCTAACAAGTGTGAAAGTCTTTAGGAGAGATACTCTTGAAGTGGCCTTTGTTGGAGAGTTGGATGGAAACCTTTACACGGTTTATTTCTCGAAAGAAAGCACTTACCATGCAACTTGTCTAATGGCCAAAACCGACAAGGGGTGGCTATGGCATCGTCGGCTAGCCCATGTCGGCATGAGAAATCTAAAAGATCTCCTAAAGGGTGAACACATCCTCAGACTAACAAATGTGTCTTTTGAGAAAAATCGTGTGTGTAGTGCATGCATAGCCGGGAAGCAACATCAAGCAAAGCATACCCCCAAGAATTTTATGTCAACTTCAAGGCCCTTGGAGCTCCTTCATGTGGATCTATTCGGGCCTCCATCATGGTATAGTCTTGGTGGGAAGAAATATGGTCTTGTCATTGTTGATGATTACTCAAGATACACATGAGTGTTCTTCCTCAAGTCCAAGGACGAGGCGAAGGCCAAATTCATTTACTTTTCCAAGCAAGCCCAAAGGAAATAGAACATGGCTATCTTGGCAATAAGAAGTGACAATGGCTCCGAAATCAAGAACTACACCTTGGAGGAATTATTTAGTGATGAGGGGATTGAGCATCAATACTCCGCACCATACACCCTCAACAAAATGGTGTAGCTGAGAGGAAGAACCGTACTCTTGTGGAGATGGCCCGGTCCATGTTGGATGAGTACAAGTCACCATATAAATTTTGGGCTGAATCCATCAACACCGCATGTCATGCATCAAGCCAGCTCTTCCTCCGCAAGGTCTTGATGAAGACCCGATGGTACGAATTAACGCCCCCTCATTGGTTACCCAAAGTGGAAGGTTGATATGTAGATAGCAATAAATTTCCCTCGGTGAAGATACCAAGCTTTGTCTCCAGTAGGACTCCGACAACGACAGGAAGGTGACAACGGCACCAGAGATTGGCGGTAGGCGTGGACCTGCACACACAACAGATAACTTTGCTCACAACGAGTACAAAGGGGATGTAAATCCCTCCGACCTTGTTGTTTACAAAGGATAAAACGCACGGGACAATAATGATAGTGATAGCTACGGAAAAGAAATACTGAAAGTAAATTGATAGCATAAACAGTGTAGGAAATATGGACCGGGGTCCTATGATGTTCACTAGTGATGTCTCTCTCCCAAAAGACGATAAAATAGCTATGCGAGGTAAAAAAATCACAGCTGGGCAATTGACAGGATTATGTGCGCAAACCAATGCTAATTGTTCTATAAAGAAAGGAAGAGGCTCAAAAGCATGGGCGGTACGCCAAGACAAGTAGACCGAAATCCATCTGCATCTACCTACTAATCATCCACCTTGAGATATCTATCCAGAACATCTCGCTGGTATTAAGTTGCGAGTCCCACCCAAAGTGTAAACTCAAAGCAACGGACAACTGCATTAAAGAACTTGGCGTAAAGTAAACAATCCTTGCACCCGCAAGTACAAGCACCATTGTTTTCCCCCTTGTGGCAACAACACATCCCCTAGACTCATGTTTCTGTCACTCAAGCTAGTCATCGGGGGGGCATGAACCCACAATCATGCATAACGCTCCCTCTTGGAGTCACTACCTACTACTTGGCAAAAGCAATAAACAGCAACGGAGAACATGAAAGAATTACTCTAGAACATAAATATAAAAGAGGAGAATCAAATATATTACTCAAACACAATATGAACATAATCTCATAATCCATCGGATCCCAGCAAACTCAGCATAGCAACAGCAGAAATATTACATAAGTGACTCGATCATGTAAGGCAGCTCATGAGGTCTAATCCATGAAGAATAAAGAGGGGAGGAGAACATCCCATAGCTACTGATCATAGACCCATGGTCCAAGGTGGACTACTCACGGTTCATCCGGGAAGCATCCATGGTGGTGGAGAAGCTTCCGGAGGTGATTCCTCCCTCCGGCAGGGTGCCGGGAAGAGGTCTTCTGGTGCTCCCGATCTTGGAAGCGTGGCGGCGGCGGCACAGGAGAGATCGCGAAAAAGGGTTCCCGTCACGGGGGTTTTTCTTCACGAGGATTAAATAGGCGAAGGGGGCAGCCAGGGAGGCCACCAGGGGTCCAGACGGCCCCCTGGCACGTCCCCACCCTAGGGCGCGCCGGGAGGGCGCCTGGGGCCCTGGTGGGTCCCCTCTGTCCCCCCCCCCTCGGTGATTCCGGAAGCTTCCTGATCGCTGATTTTTTATTGGATTTTCCCGAATTTTTGGAGCACTTTTTATATGGGGAAACCTAGAATAGAAAAACAACAGAAAACACGAACTGGCACTGGGGTGCACTGAGTTAATAGGTTAGTCCAAATATGATCAGAAGTGTATGGAAGTTCATCAATATCATAGCAATATCACACAAAAGAGGCATGGAGTAAGCAGAAATTATAGATACGTTTTGGACGTATCAACATCCCCAAGCTTAATTCCTGCTCGTCCTCGAGTAGGTAAATGATAAAAGCATAATTTCTGTGGTGACATGCTAACAACCATAAAAGAACTTTTAAGTAAAGAAATCAAGGAATGTAATTCAATTCAAGTCATAACAGGCAAGAGTCTATATTTAGCATTGAAATAAGCAACATAAGAACATAAAGGTGCAAGAGCTCTCGCTGTCCGTGACTCGAATGTCTCCAAATGGTGTTTGCGTGAAAGAAAGGGGATAGGGATATACAAGAGAAAAAGTATTTTGTGTTGAGAACTTAATCTACTAAAGTTTCACACTTGTTCTTCTTTGGAATCTTATCTGGACTCATCCCCGGACCACTAGCCAGGTACAAGTCAAAATGATCCACTCCTTTTCGACATTTTGAGCACTCATGCAATGGATGAGCGTAAGCAAGAAAGTTGACACTTAGGATGGCAAAGAGAGAATATGGTGGAGGAGGAAGTCAAAAAGGTGTGAAAGTCTCACATCAATGAGGAAAATCATAGGCGAGAGAAAGCCAAATGATAGATATGATGTGAGGAGTAGGGATTGCCATGCAACGGATGCACATATGAGCTAAGGTAAGCTCTCCAATGGAACTAGTGCGGGTGCATCCAACTTGCTTGCTCAAGAAGACCTAGAGCTCATTTGAGGAGGCTCATCATTTGAATATACAAGCCAAGTTCTATAGTGTGAAGGTCCCCACATAGCTATATGCATAAATGATAATCTCTATGGAGTACAAGATATAAAAGGGAGTACGAGTGTGGATCTGTCAGAAGGAATAGTAGTGTGCCCCCTTCTCTCTTTTTATTTTCTTTTTCTCTTTTTTTTCTATTTCTTTGTATTCTTTTGGTGGCCTCAATTGCTCTTTCTATTTCTCTCATTTGTCCTCTTTGGGATCTTTTAATTTGTCCACTTTGGGATCTTTTCCTCACTTTAGGGGCAACACTCTATATATTACAAAAAGTATAGAAGATCCTTCACACTTTAGGTACTCAAATCATAAATAAGATGTAACTATCATGATGTATGCAAATGTATGCCTCTGCCAGTGTAGCAGGATATGCAATGATACTAGCGCGTCATGTAGCGCGTCAACTAGCATGCGGCTCATCGATCAAGCAAGTAGCATGTATGACATGAAGATCAAGTCATGAGAAGATATATGTTGCATGGCAATATATCTCGGAAAGGCTATGGAAATGCCTTGATAGGTAGGTATGGTGGCTGTTTTGAGGAAGGATATAAGGAGGTTTATGATGAGAGAGCGTGTCATGCCAAGGGTTTGGATGTACCGGCGAAGGTGGACGCCAACTCTCGGAGTGAGTAGAAAGCAATGCACGGCACAGGAGAGGCTAGAAAAATATGGGAAGGTGGAAGTGTAAACTTTCGAATACTCACATTAGTCCGAAGAACTCATGCACTTATTATCGGTAATTCTCAATCTAATAAGGAGGTTCACAAAGAGAAAAGTACCCTGAGGAGGAGTGTATGGGGGTTTGGTTATCCTTGCGCATCCTCGAATCATGGTACGTGAGTGTACTCTAATATTCGACCCCTCAGAAGAGTAGTGATCCATCTAGCAGCTAAAGTTCTCAACTATTTTTGTAAGTTTTGAAAATAAACACGAATTTCCCAAAATACGACATCTATCACTAATAGGCTAAAGCGCTTGACACCAAAAGTTCAAACATTACTCAAAACAATACCTCAAAACTATTTCAAGTTACTACTACAAAAGAATAGCAACCTCAATTACCTAATTCAAGTCCAGACACAAAACTCAGTGCAACAGGCAAACTCTCTAAACAAGATAAACATGAAAACTCAAGAGAGTTCCAGCAACAAACTAAACAAGAGCTCTTTGAAAAGATAAACATGAAAACTAAGAGAAAAACATGACAGTAGCTATGAAAAAGATAAACAACAAACACAGCAAAGATAAGCACGAAAAATCCCACGTTGTCTTCTAGATTTTGGAAGTGGAGCGTGTTTCTCTCCCACACAAAGAAATCTGGGTTCTAACTTGTTATGAACAGCAATCAAAGCTAAAGAAAACTAAAAATAAAACCTAAGAGTGAGACGCTCCAAGCATAGCACATAATGCATGAAGTGATAAAAATATAGTGAAACGAGAGACGAACTGATAATTGTTGATGGAGAAGGGGATGCACGGGGGCATCCCCAAGCTTAGACACTTGATTCTCCTTCAATATTTCTTGGGGATGCATGGGGGCATCCCCAAGATTGAGAGCTTGACACTCCTGAATCTTCTTTCATCATCTTCCCCCGCACACTTGAAAACTCCCTTCATACATAACTCATCATAATCTGATTAGCGAGGTTAGTATCCATAATAAAATAATATTTCCTCTACTGGAAATAAAGATATTCTTGAAGGTCTACTGTTTCTCAAGAGTTCCAAAAAGTTTTTGCAAATAAAAAGCAAGCTTAAGTTTTGAAAAACGAAGAAAAGGCAAAACAAGACAGAATCTGTGAAAAACAGACCAGCAGGTGGTAAAGAATTTTTTAGGGATTCTTATGCAACTCAAATAAAAAAACTCAGAACATACGAAAGTTTCGTAACTATATAGATCACTCTGTTAACAAAATTCATCTCAAAAAGATGAACTGGGATTTTTCTGTGATTTTTCTAGTCACGAGGACAGAATCTGTTTTCTGGACAGCATGTCACAACTTTCACTTCCCTTATCATATGAGGCTATAAATGGCACAAAGCTTGAAAAGTAAAGATACAATGACGTTGCTACAGTAGTAACAATCATCAAGACCACTAAAAAAATAAGAAAAACAAAAAGGGAAACCTAAATTCGTTGCAGGCTGCCTCCCGAAAGTGCTTCTTTAAAGCCATTAGCTAGGCTTAAAGATTATAAAAGGTGCTCTCATAAGAATAAGAATTTGAAGCAAAAGAGAGCATCAAGAAGCTAATTTGAAACACATTTAAGCCTAACCCACTTCCTATGCATAGGCATCTTATAAGAAAAAAAATTAAAGAAGCAAAAAGAAACCAGCATAGGAAGGTGGAACAAGAACATCTTCAAAACTTTCAACATAAAGAGAGGAGTTTTAGTGATATGGAAGTTTCTACAACCAAACTTCCCTCTCTCAAAATAATTTTCAGTAGTATCATGAACAACATCAAGAATATAACTATCACATAAATCATGTTTTTCATGACCGATAAGCACACGTGTATAGTTTTTAACACGGTTTTTAGGATGATAAGAGAGATGCAACCCATCACATTGAGCCTTGATAAGAGCAAAATTCTCCGGAGTTGGAGATTTCAAAAGGATAATAGGGCAATAAAGTGTGGGTGCAACATCAACAATTTCATGCTTAACATAAGGAACTATAGCAAGTTCGTCTTTGTAAGCATCATCCATAGTGGCATCATGGCCATCAACAAAGCAAGTATCAAAATCATCAGAAAGGGATGTATCAAGTTGTCAGAACCCTCTGTTAGGTAATGTGCTAGGGTTAGCTAGTGCCTTTGCATCATGTCAAAATTTCAAAAAGAAATCTTGGAAATCATTTTCAAAATCCAAATGGGAGAAGGAACACCCCCCAGATGAATTAATTCAAAAGGCCAGATAAAAATCTTTTCCAAAAATTCATGTTAGAGTTTTGAAAAGTCTTATAAATGAGTGTGATCACATATCAAGTGATGTGGGACCCACCCCATGCTCATAGATTTTTGAAATATTCAAACAGTACCTTGGAATTAAAGAAATAACCCTTTTTGATTTAAAATTCAAATCATTTGAATTTTAAAAATGTTGAAAGTTTATGAGTGGCTAGTCTATATTATTAAGAGGCCACATAAAAGTTTTCAGCATTTAATAAAATGGTTTGGTATTTTTATCAGAGCCAAAACAAATTACAGAAAAAGAAAGGAAAGATTAAACAGAAGAAATTAGAAAACGTTACCTGGCGCCCAGGCGAAGCCGGCCCACCCCAGCCCAGCCGGCCCAAAGGGGCACGGGGGTCTTCTTCCCCCTCCCGCGCCTCCAAGCTGCTCGGTGGAATGCCACCGAGCTAGCTGGGCATGCCAAGTCGTCGCCGACGAGCTTCCAGGCCGCCCCGTGCCTCTTCTCGCGTCCTGGAGACGTCTCGCAGCCGCCACGTCCATTTCCTTCCCTCCAGCGCGACTCCTTCCTCCTCCTTCGCCGATTTCTTCCTCCACCCGAGAGCGCCGCCGCTCGCCGTCGCAAGAATTCGCGGCCATCGACGTCGAGGAGTCAAGCCAAGGTGTCCAAGCGCTTCGCCGTCGTCGTCTTCATCGAACTGCAGAAGGAATCGGAGCTGGACGCCTCCCCGAGCTCGCTAGCTTCATCGTCTTCATCGCCGGCCGCCGTGGATCGAGTTCGAATTCCGGCAACTCCAGCGCCTCCCCGAGCAAGCCACCACTCCAGACAGATTCAGGGTGAGCTCGCAAGCAAAACCCCTCACTTCTCCCCCTCGATTTCTTCCTCTAGCCGGATCCTCCATGGGAACCCGAGCACCTCGCCGCCATGGTCGTCGTCCTCCTCGCTCCAGTGCTCGTTGTGAACCCCCAGTGCGTGCGTTTGACTCCCAGTGTTGCCAGCGTTCGAACGCGCCCCGAATCGCCTCAAGTCTTGCACTACAACGTCGCTTCCGACCTCGCCGTGGTTCTGTTGCCGCCGGGGTCATCGCCGTCGTCGCTCCCGACCACCCCGTGACCCCCTGTTGCCTCCAGAAGATGCGGACGACCTCCAGGAGCAAGACGGTGCCCTCCGTTTCCCCTCCCGTGGCCGGAATCGTGTTCCCGTGCTGCGCCGCCGTGGCCAGGCCGCCGGCGAGTCAGCTCTAACCCCCCCTGTTTTTACCAGTTAAGTGACCCCTGGGTCACTGACCAGTGGGCCCAGTGGCTTAATTAAGCCACTGGATTAAGTTAACCCACGGGTTAAGTTAACCAGCCACTGACAGGGTGGCCCCACATGTCAGCCCCCCCTGACGCCAGCTTGACGTCAGCCTGACGCAGTAAATCATTTAAATGAATTTCCAGAGATTATTTGGATTAAAAGAATTCCAGAAATTCTAGAAAATACCCCAAACTTTTGAAATTCATAGAAAATTCATATTAACTCCAAATTGGACAAATAATATATGAAAAATGATCAGGAGAAAATTATCTTTCCAAATATGCAACTTTCAACTCTGTTTGAGTTGAATTTAAAATGTGATCAGTAGCTTTTTCTATTTGATTCAAATGGAATTAAATCAAATTCAAATCAAATATTTTTGCAACTTGAACCATGTCAACATGCTACATTTCAATCACACATCAGAGGCATATCATACACATTTGAAAATAATGCAAAATGATCAAACTATGTCACATACAACTTGGGTAATTTGAATTCAAATGTGGAATTTGAATTTGCATTTTAAATGCAATATATTCCACTTAAATGGAATTGTCTCACACACATCAAAAATTATACTTCATGTTTCAACATTCATTCATGTGCTTGAGCATTGCATTCATATTGATTGCTACTTCGTGCGTTGTTTGTCGAGTAGAGGTGGAACCGGAGCAGGAGGCTACCCCCTTCGCTGAAGATCCAAAACCCGAACCTCGTCAGCAAGGCAAGCAAACCCCCATTGATCATGTCGATAAAATCCCACTTCCCTCTCATGTCTCTCTTATGCATTGTATAGGATGATCACCATGTTACAATTCTACCGCATAGATGAACCCATTCCTTTGCATGACCTATCATTTGTCACAGTAGTAAGTAAACCACAATCCTAGCAAATGTAGGAGTTGGTTGATATCATGTAACCCCTGCAATGTTACTGCTTATTGCATGATTAGTATGATACCATGTTGTTACTGTGATGTGAGTCGGGATGTTAGTGATCATGTTGATGATGGTAGAAAAGTGTTGGTGAATCGACCCTAATACAAGGTGAACAATGAGAGGCTGTGTAGGAGTACACAGTGGGTTGTCTCATTGAACACCGCCCTAGTACGAGTTCTTGTGTGGTGATCCAAGATGAAGAGTACAACCACACATTGGGCTCACTGACCCCTCTCAACCTATTAACTCATCCCTTTCGATGTCCAGATGTCGCAGTAGTTCGGAGTTCTGGTAGGCTTGTGGCCTGGATGCTAAGTGAGAGAACGGCTCATCCGAGACCGGCTTATGCACCACGCACACATCACTTGGGTCCACTTCGGTAAACCGGCCGGGTTCACGATTGTGGTAGCCAACCCAAGTAGGCGGCTTTCTCGGACTAGATCGGCTATGAGGTAACAGTTGTGGTGAGCATCCTCGCTGGCACCCCTTGAATGGTGTCGAGATCAAAGGCGGTAAATGATGATCATGTGTGTGTAGCGGTACACCCTTGATAGGTTAAAAAAACTATTCGAATAGCCGCGTCCGCGGTTATGGACTGCTTGGAAAGCTTAGCTTGATTATTAGATAACTTGAACCGGATACTTCTAAAACACACCAAGATAAGTGTGAGTGCTATGGCATGCTTCCTCGTGGGGAAGTCGAGGAAGGCACCATAGTGGTGTATTGGTTGGTGAAAGTAGTGGACTCGTGTACGCTTCTTACCTCAAAGTCTGGTACTCGTAGTTCAGGATTAGCCAAGTCAAAGCTGGCACTTCTGCAAGTGAACCCCACCTCCCTTTACTTTGACACATGTGCATGAGTAGTATAGCTCCTATGTAAGTCTTGCTGAGTACGCCTTTGTACTCACGTTTGCTTAATCTATGTTTTAGATGACGCCACTGATCCCGAAGGAGGTTTCTTCATCGAGCTGGACGACTAAAGTTAAACTAGTCTAGTCCCAGTCAGCAGACTGGTTCCCTCGTGGAGGGCTTTGTGTTTAAATAAGGCTTCTTAAGCCATTTGTTAAACTTGTCTGTACTCAGACATAATTTTCTTCCGCTCTGTGTTGTAATGTTGGATCACATGTATGTGATCTCTGTGTGTACTCTATAATAGTTATAAATAAAATGTACACTTTGTAGAGAATTGCAATGGTACCTGCTGTTCATACAAGGCATGTGTGCTGCGTGTATGTTTATAACATGCATGTCTTCGTATGGGTTTTCGAGACCTTAGTTGTGTTCTGGCTGGCGGTCTTTCATACACCAAGTGGCCCTTAGATGTGCGCAGCTTGGGGCATCGTGATGCGATTGCTCGAGACTCCGTCTCGTGCACACTTTGTGGTATGATCGAGCCCTCCCTAGACCCCGACTAAGTGATCGGGCTGGAGTAAGTCTATGTAAGAGTTTTGAGATAGTCGGTAGTATGGTTGAGGCGACTTGTCTTTGAATATGGGAGTTCACCACCCATATCAGTTGACTTGTGTGCGGACGATGAGGACCCATCTCAGTTGATCATCCGGCCTGGATGGGATGCCCCTCACGTACGATGCTTTCCGAGAATGTTCAGTGCTTGGCCTTGTCTGCTTAGACAAGTGGGTGCGGTTCTCGGCTCTCCATATGACTATGTCTTAACTGTACTTGCATACGCTAACCCCGGGTCCCGACACAAGTGAGTCCTCGGAATCGTGGGATTTCTCATCAAAGCAATTATTAGCCTCTTCTAGGGCAGCAAACATTTTATTTTTAAAATCCTCAATATAAGAATTGGAAGTATAATTCTCGAAGCAATAAGCAAGAACTGCAAAGTTTTCAGATCTGTAAATAGCATCGTGGTACTTTTCAATCAAAGAAGCAATCTCATAAGCACCTTTAAAAGCAACAAACTCTTCAATCCTTTCAACATCAAAGTAATCATAAACACCTTTGGCATAATGTAAGTCAAAGTATGTGATCAGAGAGGGAGGGGGTGAATGATCACTTCAAATTTTTGCATGAAACTATGAAGTGAAGCATAACTTAGCAGCAGAAGAATTTCAACAGAAAGGTAAACATTGAAGCAGAACTGGATTGAAGCATAACATAGCGAATCAAAAGCATCGAATCAATTGCATTGAAGCAAATCACTGAAGCAATTGATAAACTGAATGTAAGTGCGGAAAGTAAAATGAACTCTTGACTCGGCGATGTATGTTCGACCAGTTCACACTCTGCAAAGTGCTACATCTGGTTGGAGGGACTTGTGATTGAACACAGGAGCTAACCTCTCTCCGTCCGTATCTCCACTGCGCCAATCTCCTTGAGCTTGGTCAGTTCTTCACTCGTGGTTGATTATTGAGGGATTCACCGAAACCTTTGACAAACTGGACTTCGAGGCGACAATAACTCTTCGCTCTCTGAAGAACAACACTCTAACCGTCTAGGATACTTGCAGTTCTCCAAGATAAAAAGGCTAGCAATCTTCTTACTAAGTCATAATGAATCAACTCAGATCAATAGGACTTATACTTCGGTGGATGGGATTTTTGGTTTGCTTCGGTGGGGTTTCTCTTTCTCTTCACTGTCAGGAAATATTCTTGGAGCAGCCACCGGCCAATGAGGGCGGGGGTGGCGTATTTATAGGTGGCAATCCCTAGGTGCGAAATGTCTTAAATGACCCAATGCGACAGCTTGACACCTGTCTGCAACGGTCATATTTTCAATCAAAGCGCAACTTTACTTGTGGTCCAAGTAAAGCTGACTCACAAACTTGGTTTTGCTTCAGGAGCCGAAAGAACTAAGTCTTCGCTGGTGAAGCATTACCTAGTGCACATGATATTTCTCAACTCTGGCTTCTCACTGGTTTGGATTCGATCTGAGTCTTTTCACCAAAACCTTCGGAGTACATTTGCTAAACCCCTCTTGATAGTACGGTTTTTCCTATGACTCAATGAAGTGAAAAAGAACTACGCAAAAACTACTAAGTCTTGCGCCATCTTGGTCATCTCCTTCGATGAGACGTGCTTCAGGATTCCTTATCTTTTTAGGGGTCGACATCCGTGATGAGCTTCACTCCAGAGGATATGCTTCAGTAAGTATGTAAATCTTCGTTGAAGCTTTATCACCAACTTATAACATCAGGAACCTAACCATCTGTTTTACACTAGAAAACTTGTTAGTTCCTTTACTGTTTTTCCCAACAATATCCAAAACTCATGGGGGTATAACTTTGCTCTTACAATCTCCCCCTTTTTGGACTATTGTTTACAAAACAGGCATCGAAAAAAATATGGAATTTTGAGTTGAGTTGAGAGTAAACTCTAAGATATGAAGCTTTTGACTCCCCCTGAATTCTGAGTCACCCTTATCTTATTCTACGGGAAGATAGGACTAGGCTCTCCTCTGTCTGATTAGAACATCTCGTTGATTGCTTCCTTATAGCCGTAGGAAAGTTGTGTCAGGTTTTCCTAGCATTGTTATAATGCTGATTTCTTACATCATATTATGTAAGTGCTGTTTTCATGATTGAAAGAAATTGTCATTTCTTACAATTACAGCCGTTATGCTATCCGAGTCATTCCAGGTTTATCTCATAATCTGATGCATTTGCAAACTCCTTTCTGTTTCAGATGGCAGATCTTCCCCCTCGGCAGATTGTTCGTTTGACCAGGTGCCTCGGTGTGCGTGGCCATCCCGCCACGTTGATCGAGATGATGTCCTATGTGGGATATCGATGGTACCCTGAGTACACCATCGAGGAGCAGTTTCACGACTTCAACCAGACGCAGTTCCACTGCATTGTCCGGATATATCCGCACCACGTTGGAGTCACCCAGCCTATCCACTTTGGACATGGCATTGGCGTTATCGAGAACATGGCTGTGCAGGATGCTGCATATTCATGTATTACACTGCTGAGAGAGGAGCACACCATGCTGAGAGAGACTTCATTCCACTATATCCCTGCTGCACTCCCAGGAGAAGAGGGATATTACACCGGACTCTACTCAGATCACTCTGCAGAGGATCCAGCACTCCAGGTGACTGCTAGGTTTGCTAGTGACAGAGATCGTGATGCACGCGCTCTCCGTTTCGAGCTCCACGCCACTCGTGTTCGTCTGTATCGAGCACTGACGCTCTTGGCACCCTTTGTGAGCGTTGGATCAGTTGAGTTTGATGCGATCTATCCAGTAAGGACTCAGATGCCTTCTCGAGTTGCTTGGCCCGAGATTGGAGGAATTTTTCCACCCCGTGGTCCTTTGCTTCCACCCTACACTGGACCTAGGCCCCATCCTTTCCCAAATGGATATCAGGGTCCACAAGCCTCCATGTTTTCCGATGGTCACCTCCAGCTACCGGGATACGCGGGTAACTTTTATGAGGACTACTATGGAGATGGAGATGAGTGAGACCGCCTGTGGTCTTACTTAGTGAGGATGTAGTAGTATCTTAGTATATTGTATGCAAGGCGTCTAAGTTCCAGAGGCTTAGATAAATAATGTATAGGAAGTCAGAGTGCCTCTGAAGGATGTATCATCTTCATCACGTTTGTATTAGCTTAGTGCTTGTACTAAAACGATGTATGGTTTGTATGACATCTTGTGAATATATGGCTTGTATGCTTTATCACCATGTTGTCAAGATGATTACTTCCTTTGCTCTGTAATCCTTCCAGTACTTCAATACCTTGTTTAGACTCTTCAAATCAACTCTGTTTGACTTTGGTTTTCACCTTCAGGATGTCTCAAGGAACCCGTGGCCAGGTTGGTCGTAACCAAGGTCGTGGGAATGACCAGGAGGAAGGCAACCTTCCACCCCCACCCACGATGTCCCAAGTGCTGATGGAGGTCGAGAGGAACCGCCGTGACTCTCACCACCTGCTGGAAGTCATCGCACGCAACACCACTCAGCAGCGCAATGAGCTGGTGTCTCTGAACGACTTCATCCGGCTTCTTCCCCCGGTTTTCAGTTACTCCACCGAGCCCCTTGACGCCGATGACTGGCTCCGCAGCATCGAGAGGAAGCTCCAAGCCGGCCATGTTGAAGATGGCGACAAGGTCAGCTATGCCACCTATCACCTCGAAGGTGCAGCAAGCTCTTGGTGGGAGAACTTTCTGAATATGCGTCCCGTTGGACCACCTGCATCTTGGGAGGAATTCTGCACGTCCTTCCGTGAGCACCACATTCCCAAGGGTCTAATGGACCGCAAGCGTGAGGAGTTCTGGAACCTCACTCAAGGCAGAAGAACCGTGGACGAGTTTAGTCGTGAGTTCAACCGACTTGCTCGTTATGCAACCGAAGAAGTCTCCACCGACTCCAAGAAACAAGAGAGGTTCCGTCGTGGCCTCAACTCCGGACTCCGTCGCGAGCTCAACCTTCATGACTTTGCCACATTCCAGGTCCTTGTCAATAAGGCCATCAAGGCAGAGGACATGAACACCCCCAACGACTTTCGCAAACACCCCAGAGATGACAGTTCATCCAGTTCTGGCTCCCAGAAGCGCAAGATCTGGATCCCCAACAGCATGTTCCGCCAGAACAACCCCCCGAGGCCATCCTATGTGGCGCCTCGTCCACCCACCCAGTTCCACCCAGCTCCACCAAACCACCCATCTCCACGCACTGTTTTCGGAGCCTGTTACAAGTGTGGTCAGGCAGGCCACTATTCTCGAGAGTGTCCCAAGAACCAGCTCCAACACCAGAACGTTCCACCCCGTGCCGGAGGCAACAACAACAACAATGGTCGTGGCGAGCCACCCCAGAAGGTCTACACCGCCAAACCCGCTCCTCCCGCCACTCGTGGGCGTCTGAACCAGATTGCCGCTGAAGGGACTGACGACACCACTGACGTCATTCTTGGTACGCTCCCAGTCAATTTTTTTCCTACTTCCGTTCTTTTCGACCCAGGAGCATCTCATTCATTCATGTCGGAAAGTTATGCACTTCGTCATGAGTTACCCTTTGTTGAATTGTCCACCCCGATGGTTATTCAAACTCCAGGGTCAAGATGGCAAACTAATAGAGTGAGCCATGGTAATCAAATTGCAATTGAGGGTTTAGTATTCCTTGCTTCACTCATAGCCCTCAAGTCTTCAGACATTGATGTCATCCTTGGCATGGATTGGCTATCAAGACAGAATGCCTACCTGGATTGCAGAAGCAAATCCGTGAAACTCACCCACCCTTCAGGCCAAACCGTCAGCTATACCTCACCCAGAACAAGAAACCAAGTGTATTCCTTGAATGTACTTCCCCTTCCCGAACTTGAAGATATTCCGGTGGTTCGTGACTTCCCGGATGTCTTTCCTGAAGAGCTGCCGGGCATGCCACCCGACAGGTGTGTAGAATTTATAGTGGATCTTGTTCCAGGAACCGCACCAATTTCCAAACGGCCATATAAAATGGCCCCACATGAGTTAGCTGAGCTAAAAACCCAACTTGATGCTTCGTTGGCAAAAGGCTTCATCCGCCCTAGCTCATCACCATGGGGTTGCCCCGTTCTGTTCATAAAGAAGAAAGATGGAACAGAAAGGATGTGCGTAGATTATCACCCGCTAAATTTAGCGACGATAAAGAACAAATACCCACTGCCCAGGATCAATGATCTTTATGATCAACTTGCAGGATCCTCCGTCTTCTCCAAGATGGATTTGAGATTAGGTTATCATCAGATCAGAATACGAAACGAGGACATTCCCAAAACGGATTTAACTACTCGTTATGGTCTTTACGAGTACACCGTCATGTCCTTTGGTTTAACCAATGCCCCCGCCACATTCTCACGTTTGATGAATTCGATCTTCATGGAGTACCTAGATAAATTTGTTGTGGTTTATCTTGATGATATTCTCATCTACTCGAAGAACGAAGGAGATCATGCCGAACACTTAAGGCTGGAATTGATGAAGCTTAGAGAGCATCGCATGTACGCTAAATTCTCCAAGTGTGAATTCTGGCTACCAGAAGTGACCTACTTAGGCCACGTGATTTCTGCAAAAGGCATTGCTGTGAATCCCGAGAGAGTTCAGGCCGTCCTTGACTGGACTCCACCTGAATCGGTTAAGAAAGTTAGGAGTTTTCTTGGCCTAGCCAGCTATTGCCGTCGCTTCGTCGAGAACTTTTCTAAAGTTGCAAAGCCTCTAACTGAACTCCTCAAGAAAGATAAGAAATTCTTATGGACTCCCAAGTGTGAGGAAAGCTTTCAAGAGCTAGAAAGAAGATTGACTTCTGCACCCGTACTTGCACCTCCAGACACCAAAAGAGATTTGGAGATCTATTGTGATGCCTCACGGCAAGGGTTAGGATGCATACTTCTGCAAGATCGACATGTGGTAGCTTATGCTTCACGCCAGTTGCGACCACATGAAGAGAACTATCCTACCCATGACCTTGAACTCGCTGTCGTAGTTCATGCCCTAACAACTTGGCGACATTACCTCCTTGGTAACCGTTGCGAGATCTATTCCGACCACCAAAGCCTCAAATATATTTTCACCCAGCCAGATCTTAATCTCAGGCAAAGACGCTGGATTGAGTTGATAAAAGATTACGACGTAGCAATTTCTTACACCCCAGGCATAGCCAATGTCATGGCTGATGCACTAAGTCGTAAGTCGTATTGTAACAACCTCATGTTACAACAGTATCAACCACTTCTTCATGAGGACTTTCGCAAACTCAACCTTGAGATTGTTCCTCATGGCTATCTTTCTACCTTGGTGGCGAAACCAACTCTTGAGGATCAAATTATAGTTGCCCAAAGGCGTGCACGAGGTGTTCGCCGGATCAAGGAGAACATTGCTAGCGGAGTTGCTAAATGTTTCTCCACAGATAGCAAAGGAACGGTATTCTTTGAAAATCATTTGGTAGTACCTAAGAATAAGGAACTAAGGCAACTCATCCTCAAGGAAGCCCATGACACACCCCTCTCAATTCATCCCGGTAGCACAAAAATGTACCGAGATCTACGCCAGAGATTTTGGTGGACTAGGATGAAGAGAGACATTGCTCAATTTGTTGCCCAATGTGATGTTTGTCGTCGCATTAAGGCAGAACATCAAAGACCTGCTGGTACACTTCAACCTTTGTCTATTCCCGAGTGGAAATGGGACAAAGTCGGTATGGATTTCATCACCGGCTTTCCAAGAACCCAGAAAGGAAACAATGCCATCTTCGTTGTCATAGATAGGCTTTCCAAAGTTGCTCACTTCCTTCCGGTTCGCGAGTCTATAACTGCTAGCCAGTTAGCGGACTTGTACATCTCTAGAATTGTATCCCTTCATGGTGTTCCTTTGGAAATCAATTCTGATCGCGGTAGCCTTTTTACCTCTAGAATTTGGGGAAGCTTTCAGAATGCTATGGGAACTCATCTCTCCTTTAGTACAGCTTTCCATCCTCAGTCTAGCGGTCAAGTCGAAAGGGTTAACCAAATTCTTGAAGACATGCTCAGAGCTTGCGTTATCCATTCGGAAAGAATTGGGAGAATTCTCTTCCATTTGCCGAATTTGCTTATAACAATAGTTTTCAATCTAATCTGAACATGGCTCCTTTTGAACTCCTTTATGGACGACGATGTCGAACACCACTAAACTGGTCAGAAACCGGTGAAAGACAATTCTTTGGACCGGATATGATCAAGAAAGCAGAAGAGCATGTTCGCATTGTTCGTGATCAATTGAAAGCAGCCCAGTCTCGTCAGAAAAGCTACTATGATCGTCATCATAGGCAAGAGAGCTACAATCTGGATGAGAAGGCTTACCTTCGGGTTACTCCTCTGAAGGGAACCCAACGTTTCGGTATCAAAGGCAAATTGGCCCCACGTTACATCGGACCTTTCCGCATTATTGCTAAACGTGGAGAAGTTGCCTACCAACTTGAACTACCTCCGCACCTCTCCCGAGTACATGATGTATTCCATGTGTCCCAACTCAAGCGTTGCTTCAAGGACCCCATCCGCGAAGTCGACCATGAAACGCTTGATCTCCAAGATGACCTTTCTTATCGAGAATACCCCGTTCGTATTCTTGATTCCACAGAGCGTGTCACTCGTCGTCAGAAGATTAGGTTTCTGAAAGTGCAATGGTCACACCACTCTGAAAGAGAAGCTACGTGGGAAAGAGAAGACCGTCTCACTGCCGAGTACCCCTCCTTCCTCCCGCAGACTTCTGAATCTCGGGACGAGATTCTTTTGAGTGGGGGCGAGTTGTCAGAACCCTCTGTTAGGTAATGTGCTAGGGTTAGCTAGTGCCTTTGCATCATGTCAAAATTTCAAAAAGAAATCTTGGAAATCATTTTCAAAATCCAAATGGGAGAAGGAACACCCCCCAGATGAATTAATTCAAAAGGCCAGATAAAAATCTTTTCCAAAAATTCATGTTAGAGTTTTGAAAAGTCTTATAAATGAGTGTGATCACATATCAAGTGATGTGGGACCCACCCCATGCTCATAGATTTTTGAAATATTCAAACAGTACCTTGGAATTAAAGAAATACCCCTTTTTGATTTAAAATTCAAATCATTTGAATTTTAAAAATGTTGAAAGTTTATGAGTGGCTAGTCTATATTATTAAGAGGCCACATAAAAGTTTTCAGCATTTAATAAAATGGTTTGGTATTTTTATCAGAGCCAAAACAAATTACAGAAAAAGAAAGGAAAGATTAAACAGAAGAAATTAGAAAACGTTACCTGGCACCCAGGCGAAGCCGGCCCACCCCAGCCCAGCCGGCCCAAAGGGGCACGGGGGTCTTCTTCCCCCTCCCGCGCCTCCAAGCAGCTCGGTGGAATGCCACCGAGCTAGCTGGGCACGCCACGTCGTCGTCGACGAGCTTCCAGGCCGCCCCGTGCCTCTTCTCGCGTCCTGGAGACGTCTCGCAGCCGCCACGTCCATTTCCTTCCCTCCAGCACGACTCCTTCCTCCTCCTTCGCCGATTTCTTCCTCCACCCGAGAGCGCCGCCGCTCGCCGTCGCAAGAATTCGCGGCCATCGACGTCGAGGAGTCAAGCCAAGGTGTCCAAGCGCTTCGCCGTCGTCGTCTTCATCGAACTGCAGAAGGAATCGGAGCCGGACGCCTCCCCGAGCTCGCTAGCTTCATCGTCTTCATCGCCGGCCGCCGTGGATCGAGTTCGAATTCCGGCAACTCCAGCGCCTCCCCGAGCAAGCCACCACTCCAGACAGATTCAGGGTGAGCTCGCAAGCAAAACCCCTCACTTCTCCCCCTCGATTTCTTCCTCTAGCCGGATCCGCCATGGGAACCCGAGCACGTCGCCGCCATGGTCGTCGTCCTCCTCGCTCCAATGCTCGTCGTGAACCCCCAGTGCGTGCGTTTGACTCCCAGTGTTGCCAGCGTTCGAACGCGCCCCGAATCGCCTCAAGTCTTGCACTACAACGTCGCTTCCGACCTCGCCGTGGTTCTGTTGCCGCCGGGGTCGTCGCCGTCGTCGCTCCCGACCACCCCGTGACCCCCTGTTGCCTCTAGAAGATGCAGACGACCTCCAGGAGCAAGACGGTGCCCTCCGTTTCCCCTCCCGTGGCCGGAATCGTGTTCCCGTGCTGCGCCGCCGTGGCCAGGCCGCCGGCGAGTCAGCTCTAACCCCCCCTGTTTTTACTAGTTAAGTGACCCCTGGGTCACTGACCAGTGGGCCCAGTGGCTTAATTAAGCCACTGGATTAAGTTAACCCACGGGTTAAGTTAACCAGCCACTGACAGGGTGGCCCCACATGTCAGCCCCCCCTGACGCCAGCTTGACGTCAGCCTGACGCAGTAAATCATTTAAATGAATTTCCAGAGATTATTTGGATTAAAAGAATTCCAGAAATTCCAGAAAATACCCCAAACTTTTGAAATTCATAGAAAATTCATATTAACTCCAAATTGGACAAATAATATATGAAAAATGATCAGGAGAAAATTATCTTTCCAAATATGCAACTTTCAACTCTGTTTGAGTTGAATTTAAAATGTGATCAGTAGCTTTTGCTATTTGATTTAAATGGAATTAAATCAAATTCAAATCAAATGTTTTTGCAACTTGAACCATGGCAACATGCTACATTTCAATCACACATCAGAGGCATATCATACACATTTGAAAATAATGCAAAATGATCAAACTATGTCACATACAACTTGGGTAATTTGAATTCAAATGTGGAATTTGAATTTGCATTTTAAATGCAATATATTCCACTTAAATGGAATTGTCTCACACACATCAAAAATTATACTTCAAGTTTCAACATTCATTCATGTGCTTGAGCATTGCATTCATATTGATTGCTACTTCGTGCGTTGTTTGTCGAGTAGAGGTGGAACCGGAGCAGGAGGCTACCCCCTTCGCTGAAGATCCAGAACCCGAACCTCGTCAGCAAGGCAAGCAAACCCCCATTGATCATGTCGATAAAATCCCACTTCCCTCTCATGTCTCGCTTATGCATTGTATAGGATGATCACCATGTTACGATTCTACCGCATAGATGAACCCATTACTTTGCATGACCTATCATTTGTCACAGTAGTAAGTAAACCACAATCCTAGCAAATGTAGGAGTTGGTTGATATCATGTAACCCCTGCAATGTTACTGCTTATTGCATGCTTAGTATGATACCATGTTGTTACTGTGATGTGAGTCGGGATGTTAGTGATCATGTTGATGATGGTAGAAAAGTGTTGGTGAATCGACCCTAATACAAGGTGAACAATGAGAGGCTGTGTAGGAGTACACAGTGGGTTGTCTCGTTGAACACCGCCCTAGTACGAGTTCTTGTGTGGTGATCCAAGATGAAGAGTACAACCACACATTGGGCTCACTGACCCCTCTCAACCTATTAACTCATCCCTTTCGATGTCCAGATGTCGCAGTAGTTCGGAGTTCTGGTAGGCTTGTGGCGTGGATGCTAAGTGAGAGAACGGCTCATCCGAGACCGGCTTATGCACCACGCACAAATCACTTGGGTCCACTTCGGTAAACCAGCCGGGTTCACGATTGTGGTAGCCAACCCAAGTAGGCGGCTTTCTCGGACTAGATCGGCTATGAGGTAACAGTTGTGGTGAGCATCCTCGCTGGCACCCCTTGAATGGTGTCGAGATCAAAGGCGGTAAATGATGATCATGTGTGTGTAGCGGTACACCCTTGCAAGGTTAACAAAACTATTCGAATAGCCGCGTCCGCGGTTATGGACTGCTTGGAAAGCTTAGCTTGATTATTAGATAACTTGAACCGGATACTTCTAAAACACACCAAGATAAGTGTGAGTGCTATGGCATGCTTCCTCGTGGGGAAGTCGAGGAAGGCACCATAGTGGTGTATTGGTTGGTGAAAGTAGTGGACTCGTGTACGCTTCTTACCTCAAAGTCTGGTACTCGTAGTTCAGGATTAGCCAAGTCAAAGCTGGCACTTCTGCAAGTGAACCCCACCTCCCTTTACTTTGACACATGTGCATGAGTAGTATAGCTCCTATGTAAGTCTTGCTGAGTACGCCTTTGTACTCACGTTTGCTTAATCTATGTTTTAGATGACGCCACTGATCCCGAAGGAGGTTTCTTCATCGAGCTGGACGACTAAAGTTAAACTAGTCTAGTCCCAGTCAGCAGACTGGTTCCCTCGTGGAGGGCTTTGTGTTTAAATAAGGCTTCTTAAGCCATTTGTTAAACTTGTCTGTACTCAGACATAATTTTCTTCCGCTCTGTGTTGTAATGTTGGATCACATGTATGTGATCTCTGTGTGTACTCTATAAGAGTTATAAATAAAATGTACACTTTGTAGAGAATTGCAATGGTACCTGCTGTTCATACAAGGAATGTGTGCTGCGTGTATGTTTATAACATGCATGTCTTCGTATGGGTTTTCGAGACCTTAGTTGTGTTCTGGCTGGCGGTCTTTCATACACCAAGTGGCCCTTAGATGTGCGCAGCTTTGGGCATCGCGATGCGATTGCTCGAGACTCCGTCTCGTGCACACTTTGTGGTATGATCGAGCCCTCCCTAGACCCCGACTAAGTGATCGGGCTGGAGTAAGTCTATGTAAGAGTTTTGAGATAGTCGGTAGTATGGTTGAGGCGACTTGTCTTTGAATATGGGAGTTCACCACCCATATCAGTTGACTTGTGTGCGGACGATGAGGACCCATCTCAGTTGATCATCCGGCCTGGATGGGATGCCCCTCACGTACGATGCTTTCCGAGAATGTTCAGTGCTTGGCCTTGTCTGCTTAGACAAGTGGGTGCGGTTCTCGGCTCTCCATATGACTATGTCTTAACTGTACTTGCATACGCTAACCCCGGGTCCCGACACAAGTGAGTCCTCGGAATCGTGGGATTTCTCATCAAAGCAATTATTAGCCTCTTCTAGGGCAGCAAACATTTTATTTTTAAAATCCTCAATATAAGAATTGGAAGTATAATTCTCGAAGCAATAAGCAAGAACTGCAAATTTTTCAGATCTGTAAATAGCATCGTGGTACTTTTCAATCAAAGAAGCAATCTCATAAGCACCTTTAAAAGCAACAAACTCTTCAATCTTTTCAACATCAAAGTAATCATAAACACCTTTGGCATAATGTAAGTCAAAGTATGTGATCAGAGAGGGAGGGGGTGAATGATCACTTCAAATTTTTGCATGAAACTATGAAGTGAAGCATAACTTAGCAGCAGAAGAATTTCAACAGAAAGGTAAACATTGAAGCAGAACTGGATTGAAGCATAACATAGCGAATCAAAAGCATCGAATCAATTGCATTGAAGCAAATCACTGAAGCAATTGATAAACTGAATGTAAGTGCGGAAAGTAAAACGAACTCTTGACTCGGCGATGTATGTTCGACCAGTTCACACTCTGCAAAGTGCTACATCTGGTTGGAGGGACTTGTGATTGAACACAGGAGCTAACCTCTCTCCGTCCGTATCTCCACTGCACCAATCTCCTTGAGCTTGGTCAGTTCTTCCCTCGTGGTTGATTATTGAGGGATTCACCGAAACCTTTGACAAACTGGACTTCGAGGCGACAATAACTCTTCGCTCTCTGAAGAACAACACTCTAACCGTCTAGGATACTTGCAGTTCTCCAAGATAAAAAAGGCTAGCAAACTTCTTACTAATTCATAATGAATCAACTCAGATCAATAGGACTTATACTTCGGTGGATGGGATTTTTCGTTTGCTTCGGTGGGGTTTCTCTTTCTCTTCACTGTCAGGAAATATTCTTGGAGCAGCCACCGGCCAATGAGGGCGGGGGTGGCGTATTTATAGGTGGCAATCCCTAGGTGCGAAATGTCTTAAATGACCCGATGCGACAGCTTGACACCTGTCCGCAACGGTCATATTTTCAATCAAAGCGCAACTTTACTTGTGGTCCAAGTAAAGCTGACTCACAAACTTGGTTCTGCTTCAGGAGCCGAAAGAACTAAGTCTTCGCTGGTGAAGCATTACCTAGTGCACATGATATTTCTCAACTCTGGCTTCTCACTGGTTTGGATTCGATCTGAGTCTTTTCACCAAAACCTTCGGAGTACATTTGCTAAACCCCTCTTGATAGTACGGTTTTTCCTATGACTCAATGAAGTGAAAAAGAACTACGCAAAAACTACTAAGTCTTGTGCCATCTTGGTCATCTCCTTCGATGAGACGTGCTTCAGGATTCCTTATCTTTTTAGGGGTCGACATCCGTGATGAGCTTCACTCCAGAGGATATGCTTCAGTAAGTATGTAAATCTTCGTTGAAGCTTTATCACCAACTTATAACATCAGGAACCTAACCATCTGTTTTACACTAGAAAACTTGTTAGTTCCTTTACTGTTTTTCCCAACAATATCCAAAACTCATGGGGGTATAACTTTGCTCTTACAATCTCCCCCTTTTTGGACTATTGTTTACAAAACAGGCATCGTAAAAAATATGGAATTTTGAGTTGAGTTGAGAGTAAACTCTAAGATATGAAACTTTTGACTCCCCCTGAATACAAGCTTCAAAGATTTATATAATCGAAGTAAATGCTTGATGAATAATATCTTTGATGGGAAGCCTATCACATATCTTAGTGAATCAATTGCATATAGAGGATATTTGTCTTGAAGAATATGCAATCATCCAATGACCTGTGAACTTATAGATAACAACCACCTGCAAGATAGAGGATACGAGAGCAACTTGCAAGCACGGGGGTTATTAACACATAACATGTAGCAGTTCACAACCAAAGTAAAACTTAGGTTACAACCCAATCGAAGTGAATGGAAAGTTTGTTGTAACTTAACACACAAAAGATCGAATCGAATCCCTAAACCCCGCAGCGAATCTGAACTCAATCGATGCTACTTTCTCCCCCTTTTTGTCAATTATTGAACAAAAGGATGAGAGGTAGACCAAGAGTATTTATGCGTTTGATGCAACCCGGGGACCCTGCTGATTGTCTTCGCCCGAAGAAGATGCATCTCCTGAAGTTTCTCCTTCGGTTGAAGCAGGCGACTCCAGCTCGTCAATGTCCATCGGCGCTTGAAGCAAATCAAGGTCGCTGTCATTGAGAGGATCATCTTCTTGCTTTGATGTGTGGGAGTCTTCATCAGATAGGGTATCTGGGCGAATCTGTTCAGCCAGATTAACAAATAAAACTTCATCAATATTTTCCAGCGGTGGGATCTTTGGGTTGGGGAGATCGATCGAATCATTGCTGGAGAAGTGACATTGAAGATGTGGATACTCCTTGAAAATCCGACCAGCTTCAAGCTTCTTTACAGAGTTGAACTTCCTTAATCCTTTCCAAGAGTGGCGCTTTAAAACCTTCAAGTACTGGTTGTTGTTTAAAGGAATGTTGCCAACTCTATTGATCTTATCTGAAAGATGTTGCATTTAGCGCTGATTTCCTTCAATGAAATTTTCAAGCATCTGATGGGTGTGAATGCCAACTTCAAAGTGATAAAATTCTTTCTGGAATGACTTCGACATGTTGCGTTCATTGACATGCTGTCTGACTCTGACATATGTGGCAAATTGATCATTTGGCCTTCTGAAGATATTCATGGTATCACGCACAGGAGGACAGAACAACTTCGGGTGATGCTTCGCAACGAAGTCTTCATGACGTCCATGGTTGCAAATGGCTGGGAGCCAGGGAGCATATGGCTTCAATTGATTTACAAGTTCAGCAGCTTGGACCATATAGCGAAGAAACCAATCCTCGAAGTCAAATACATGTCCATGAGTAAGCTTCAGCAAAGCATGACGTGTATGATAATGAATGTTGGACTCTTCATTTGCAGTGCTGAGAGGCATCAGTGAGTTGGACAAGATATAAAACCAAGTCTTCGAAATGAATACCAGATGCTTCGGGCGAATGTTTTCTGGCATATGATCTCCATTGACTTCGGGATCCAGCAGTGAAGCAAATTCAGCTTCAGTGGGATCAGGCATCAAATGCACCTTTGCCAGGTCTCCAGTGTGCCTTGGGATGTTTACAATATCCATGAATTCATCAGAATGCATCCTAAAAACTTTTCCTTGAATCATCCATTCAAGAATCCATGAGCTTGAATCATCAGGATTTCCAGAGACATAGAGAGTGGCATAGAATTGCTTCACTAGCTCGGAATTGAATGGTGTCTCCATGGCAAACAAGCTGGTAAGATTTTGTGCTTCAATGGTTTCCATGACATTCTGGAAGCACGTTGCAGAAGTTAGACTGTGCATATCCAAGTACTTGTGCCTGAAAAGAACACCCTTCTGACAGTATAGCTTCGTGTATAGAATCTGTTGCTCAGCTATCCAGAAGCGAAGGTCATCTGCAGTCCGTGGTGAATCATATGGAATTGCGCCAAAGAAGCGAAGGTTCTGGCGATGAACTTCGAGATTGAACTCAGGACCATTTCTTGAAGAAGAAGAACCGTCTCCCAAGAAAATAGGAAAAGTTTCTCGAGGCTAGATGGAGTCCAATTGAGTATCCTGGGCAGGTATGCAATGCGGAGTGTGCCTTCGAGAAACTATGGCTCGCTCTTGCGGTTGAGTCATAATGGCCAATTCATTGGCTTCGGCTTCGACATCGACATCGGCTTCAGGCTCTTCTGGAGCAGCTTGATCTTTGGCTTCGCCTTCTTCTTCTTCAGACTCCTCAGCCGAGTGAGCCGAAGAATAATCCTTTGAAGGAATTCGTATGTCTTGAGCAGGAGGAGAAGGCTCAGGCTCAAAGTTGTCGTGGGTGGACTGTTGAGGAGCGGGTTGAGGAGGACGTGGAGTTGGAGCACGGGGTGGAACGACTTCGGGAGCGGTTGGCTTCGCAGATGGTTTGGGAAGAGTGATAATCTTGCATCGAGGGGGCGATGCTTGCCTTGGGACCTTCTTGGCCGGATGAGAGCTCACCTCATCAGCTTCGTCTGCATCTGGGATAAGACGGCGTTTTCGTTGTTGCAGCTGGGGAAGCGGTGAAGCTAATTGCTTGAGCATGGTTTCGCGCTTCTTGGAGTCAAGAGCCATGACCGAAGCATTGTGCGTCTTGCAACATTCTTCAATGGCAGACTTGATCTTGCCTTGAAACACTTGAATATTTTGCCTCGTCTTTTCATTCACATCAGCAATTTTCTTCGAAGCAGCTTCGGCTTCGATCTTGAAGTCTTCATCTTATTCAGCATATGCTTTCTTCTTGAACTTCAGAATTTTAGCAGATTCAGATCTGTCTCTTGCATGCAAATCCCTCAGCTGATTGTACCAAGTTTCAATCATGGCAGAGATAGTTGGTGAAATGTAAACATTTCCAACATCCACAGCTTTGGGATCCACAGCTTCTGCAAGCTGGCAGAATGCCTGATTCAGGCTTAAACAGTCCCAAAGTTCTCCTTCTCTTGCATCTGGGAAGTTATGTTGACTCTGATCAACTTCTTCATGAGCTTCGGGGGCAGGAGCTGTGACTGGCTTTGGAGAGATATCCTTTGGGGCCATGTCAACAACGGCTTCCTTCTGAGCGGCTCTAGCATCTTTCTCTGCTTTCTTTGTGCGAATAATATCAAGTTGAGCCTTGCGCTTGGCTTCAGCTTCACTAAGCTATTTGGCTTCGGCAGCAGCCTTAGCCTCTTGAGCTTTAGCTTCAGCGAGCTTGCGCTTCGCTTCAGCTTTCTAATTAGATTCAGCAAGTTCTTTCCTTTGCTTTTCCAACAGAGCAGCATCTCTATCTGCTTTTTCTTTTGCTTTAGCTTCTTTATCAGCCTTAGCTTGGGCTTGTGCTTCAGCATGAAGGCGTTCAGCTTCAGCACGGTCTCGTTTGCGCTTGTCTGCTTTAGAAAACTTCTTGGTGCCGACCTGGGCATAAGACTGGCCAGGCTTGGCAACAGATGATTTCAGCTTCGAAGCTTTGGCTGGTTCAGGAGCTTTAGCTTCGGGCATAGCAGCAGGCTTTGCCTTCGGGTCATGCCTCTCCTTCGTTCTCTGTTCAGCAGGAACAAGGCGGCGAGGTGGCTTTGAAGCCAAGGGAGCCTCAACCATCAAGTTTGTCAAATCAATGTTTCGTTTAGGAACAGGAGGATCAGTTGGATCTTGAATCCTAATGCCTTTTGGAGCAGTCGGTTTCTCTCCAGCCTTCTTCTTCAGAGGCTTCCGAAGCCGAAGTCTCTTGGGACTAGGGGGAATGGGGGTGTGCTCAGACTCATCATCTGCTTTTTCAGCATGATCTTCTTCAATTGAGTCTTCAAGCTGTGCAGCAGCATCAGCTTCGTCATCAGCTTCATTATCACCCTCTTCTTCAAAGATAGCAGGAGGGGGTGAAGCACTCAATTTCCTAAGCCTTCGCTTCTTAGGCTTCGAAGCACTAGCTTCGGCATGGCCTGCAGCAGCAAGTGCTTTGGCCTTCTTCTCTTCTCTAATTCTCTTCTTCTCAGCCAATATGGCAAGTCTCTCTTGCTCATCTGGATAGTCATCTGGTTTCTTAAGAGTATTTGGGTGAGGTACAGCAGGAGGCTTCGGGTAGTACTTTTTCCTGTTTGCAGCATTATATTGGGCACACATGACAGTAGTGTACCGATAAGGAGGGCTGAAAGTAAACTGCATAGCCCATTTCCAGTCTGGGATGCTCTTGTACTTGTACCACCTTATGGCCCAGTAGCGTCGAATCTTTTGCAATCGAATCTTTCTGTCATGATCAGATTCTTCAGGAGGTGTGTCATAGCCCATCTTGAGACGAATGGCTTCGGGTATGCCTCAGGAATTTTTGACTTCCTTCGTCTTGCCACCTTTGCCTTTCTGCTTCGGTGGCTCAGGATAGTTTTCAAGTCCTTCAACAATGGGTGACTCATTCCCCATAGCTGCCTCTTCGTCAGACATCCTGTGACCAGAAAGATAGAAAAGAGGGAACAGGAAAGGGAATGAATAAGCACTGGCAAAAGTTTCGACCAAAACCAAATTTTGACAAGAACCCAGAGCAATCTAAGATCAGATGCTAATCTGTCAATGGATTGGTCTAGAACTAGTTCAAGAACAAGACCTAACTCAGTCCAAAATCACAGAATAGATCGAATCTCAAAACTAACCTAAGAAGATGGGATTACTTTGATGCTAATAACAGTTTTCCCAAGGAGCAATGATCAGCACGGATCAAAACAGTCCTATAAACAGAAAACAAAAAGCTAACAAAACTTAGATCCAAGCCCTAGATGAAGAACTCGCAGAGAAGATTGGATCCAAGAAACTTGCGTACCCTAACTTGGTGACGCGAAGCGGCTACGGCGACGGAGTGCGGAGACGTGCTCTTCGTCGACGGGGAACGTCCACGGCGGCGGCGGTCCGGCAGTGAAGCGGCGCAGTCGTCGTTGGGGACGAGATCTCAGCGTCGTGCTCGAGGAGGGAGGCAGGGAAATCGGGAGAGAATGAACGTGGGGAAATGGTTCGCTGGAGGGATCGCCTTATATAGGCCCGATCTGAAACGGTTGCCAGATCGTATCGGACGGCTGCCAGCGAGTGTCTCTTCCGATTCAACGGCTCAGATGAAATGGCGGTTCGCGAGCGAATCTCAACGGTCCGAGAAAGACGGGGACTCAACGGCCGAAGAATAAGTCTTGACCGAGAGCTAAAACTTCGATAAAGTTGGGAGCATTTGATTCGGAACTCAAAGACGTTCGAAGCAATATGCTTTCCGTTTCAATTGTGCTTAACCATTCAAGACAGAATAGATTGGGAGCGAATCAGAATGGAGGGGTAGGGTCCGAAACTTATCACTTCGAAGAACAACAACGAATCCAAAAGTGATAAGTACAGGGGACAAAAGAAACGAATAAATAAAGCAACACAGAACTGGAAGCAAATGGCGAACGAAACTAAACACATAAGCTTGGACGGAGGAAAACTCAAACGAAACTAAATAAACAAACACACAACGAAGGTGAATATAAAGTGAAAAGTTTCGATCTTACTGAACATTGTGTGAGTCTAGGATGTTTAGCTCACATCTCAATGCACAAAACCTTTTCTCGTCCAATGGCTTCGTGAAAATATCTGCCAATTGATCTTCAGTTCTAACATGGCTGATCTCCATGTCTTCGCGCTGAACATGATCTCGAAGAAAATGGTGACGAATATCGATATGCTTCGTTCGAGAGTGTTGCACAGGGTTGTGTGCAATTTTGATAGAACTCTCATTATCACAAAGCAGAGGGATTTTCTTTACAAATATGCCATAATCTTTTAGCGTCTGCTTAAGCCAAAGTATTTGAGTGCAGCATGAGCCAGCAGCAATGTATTCAGCTTCAGTAGTAGATATTGAGACACAGTTCTGTTTCTTTGAAGCCCAACACACAAGAGATCTACCAAGGAAATGACAAGTGCCTGAGGTAGATTTCCTGTCAACCCTATCACTAGCCCAGTCTGAATAAGAATATCCAATCAAATCAAACTGAGTACCTTTGGGATACCAAAGTCCCAAAGAAGGAGTGTGTGCTAGATATCGAAGAATTCGCTTCACAGCAATATGATGCGATTCCTTCGATTTGCCTGAAAACGAGCACACATACAAACTGATAGCATAATATCAGGTCTAGATGCACATAAGTATAAGAGTGAACCTATCATAGACCGATACTTCTTCTGATCGAAGGGTTTCCCTTTCTCATCAACATCAAGA
The DNA here is from genome assembly GCA_950022295.1 of Bromus sterilis. Lineage (NCBI taxonomy): Eukaryota > Viridiplantae > Streptophyta > Magnoliopsida > Poales > Poaceae > Bromus > Bromus sterilis. The sequence continues at coordinate 399,117,006 of OX465596.1, forward strand.
AAACCATTTGTAGGCATGGGAGTTCTGATGGTCTTGCATTCAGCAAGATCAAATTTCTTCAGGTAATCCTTCAAGTATTTCTCCTGTGAAATAAAGGTACCATTCTTCTGTTGGCGAATTTGAAGTCCAAAGAAAAAAATACAATTCACCCATCATAGACATCTCATATTTCTTCGACATCATCCTTGCAAATTCTTCGCTGATTTCAGTGTTAGTGCAGCCAAAAATGATATCATCTACATATATCTGACACACAAATAGATCATTGTTATATGATCGAGTGAAAAGAGTGGGGTCAGTGATTCCAGGTTTGAAGCCTTTCTTCAGGAGGAAATCCTTCAATGTTTCATACCAAGAATGAGGTGCTTGCTTCAGTCCATACAAAGCTTTGTGAAGCCTGTAAACCATATCAGGATTCTTCGAGTCTTCAAAACCTGGTCGCTGCATAACATACACTTCTTCTTCTATCTCACCATTAAGAAAAGCACTTTTCACATCCATTTGATATAGAAATATATTCTTGTGGTTAGCAAAAGCAAGCATGACACGAATGGATTCGAGACGGGCTACTGGAGCATAGGTTTCATCAAAATTAATGCCTTCGATTTGGGTGTAACCTTGTGCTACCAATCTAGCCTTATTTCTTACCACAATACCATCTTCATCTTGCTTGTTGCGAAATATCCACTTTGTGCCAATAACATTGTGCTTCGTGGGATCTGGCCTGTCAACAAGTGACCAGACTTTGTTCCTTTCAAATTGGTGAAGTTCTTCCATCATAGCCAATAACCAATCAGGGTCCTTCATGGCTTCATCATATTTTGAAGGCTCTAGCATGGAGACAAAAGAAAAACTTCCACAGAAGTTAGTCAAACGAGTACGAGATCGAGTAGTGGGACCTGGTTGATTGATATCTTCGAGGATCGAATCAACATCAACTCTTCTTCGAACTCGTGATAACGTAGTATCATTTGCTTCAGGCTCAGCTTCTGCTTCAGGATCTGCATCAGTGTCGGGATCTGCTTCACCTTCAGCTTCGGCATTTCCTTCAGGATTATCATTTCCTTCGCTCCCTTGTCCTTCTTCGTCCTGTTCACCATTAGCTTCAGGATGTTGATCTCCAGCGCCCCGGGCTATGTGTGGGAACATTGGACCATCATCATCCCTAACATCTTGACGTGGATTGGCTTCAACAGGGCGAATCTCTCCAATAGCCATGGACCTGATCACTTCATCAAGTGGAGGTTCATCTAGATCATGAGGCAAATGCTCTTTTTGAGAGCCATTAGTTTCATCAAACCTCACATTCACAGTTTCCATAACTTTCCCAAAGTGAGAGTTATACACTCTGTAAGTGTGAGAGTTTGAGCCATAACCTAAAAGAAAACCTTCATGTGCCTTAGGGGCAAATTTGGAGCTATGATTCATATCTCTAATAAAGCATGGAGCACCAAATACCCTAAGATATGAAACATTTGGTTTGTTACCAGTGATAAGCTCAAGTGAAGTTTTGTTCAGGAATTTGTGAAGGTAAACCTTGTTGATGATGTGACATGAAGTGTTAATTGCTTCGGCCCAGAACCTAATAGGAGTCTTGTATTCAGCAAGCATAGTTCTGGCCATTTCAATGGGAGTTCTATTCTTCCTTTCAACTACACCATTCTGTTGAGGTGTATATGCAGCAGAGAACTCATGAGTAAAACCATGATCATCAAGAAAATCTTCAATATGAGTATTCTTGAATTCGGTTCCATTATCACTTCGGATATGCTTCAGAGATAATTCATATTCAGTTTGAGCTCTCTTAGCGAATGACTTGAAGATTTCAACAACTTTGCTCTTGTCATCCAAAAAGAAAACCCAAGTGTAACAAGAGAAGTCATCAACAATAACAAGACCATATTTGTTTCCTCCCAGGCTTGCATAATTTTGAGGACCAAAAAGATCCATATGAAGCAATTCAAGAGGACGAGTGGTAGTCATGATAGTCTTCGCTGAATGATGTTTCTTCGTGATTTTACCAGCTTCGCAAGCACTGCAGAGACGATCCTTATCGAATTTTACTTCGCTAAGGCCAATAACATGCTTCTTCTTCACTAGATTATGAAGATTTCTCATCCCTTCATGACCAAGTCTTCGATGGCATAACCAACCAGATGAAGCTTTTGCCATTAAGCATGTGGATACAGCAGGGCCCGAAGAAAAATCAACAATGTATAAATCTCCCTTTCGGTAAGCTTCGAAGACAAACGTATAGTCATCCTGTGAAAAGACAACACAACGCGAAGCAGAAAATAGAACAAGCATACCCATATCGCATAACTTCGAAATAGACATAAGATTATATCCAAGTGATTGGACTAGCATAACCTTGTCAATGTGCTTATCTTTCGATATGGCAACCTTAACCAAACCTAAAACTTTACCCTTATTGTTATCACTGAAGGTAATGTACTTCTGAGAAGATTGAGATAGTTTTTCTTCGGTGAATAACTCCTTGTCTCCGGTCATATGATTTGTACAACCACTATCCATGACCCATTCGGATCCACCAGAGACATAGCCCTGCAAAAGAATTAGTTCTTCTTAACCACCCACAAACGAGCAGGTGACTGAGAAGATGTTGAAGCACTGGTTGAAGCAATATTAAAGCGAACATGAGTGTATTGCTTCGGTGTACCATCAAGCACACCATAAATGTAAGTCCTCTGCGAATGGTTAGCATAAGAATGAGCATATGCAATCTTAGTATGATTATTATGAGGACGATATGTATGACGACCAGTACGATAGTATTGTTTCTGCGGAACATTTGATTCGGTCACCAGTGGATCATTTCTTGTCTCAAGAGAGTAGAAATGATTCGGTGGCACCGAAGGCTTTCCTTGCATAGTATGGTTAGCAGGCAGTTTTTCCACAAGTGCTTTCTGCACCCATATCTGCCTCTTATAGAAGCCATTCTTAGGAGGAGTACCAACATACTCAGCTGTAACCTTTCCCTGTTCGTCTTAGATGAGCTTGTAGTCAGAATCAAGTGATTCATCCACAATGGTTTTGTTCATCTTTCATTCGAAACCTGAAAGGTTAGCTATATCAATGGGGTTCTCCTTCGCTAGAACCCAACCAGTCTTAGGATACTGCTCAGGCTCCCAATAGGTGCCATCAGGGTTTATCTTTCTCTCGAAACTAACTCCCTCATTTCTGGGATTCCTGTGAAGGAGAGCCTTCCTTAGGATATCACAGAGATATTGGTGTCCTTGCACACTTTTGAACATGCCTGTTTCAAATAAGTTTTTCAACCTGAGGAGTTCCTCGGTAACAGCAGGATTTTCCTCATCAGAGGCATTAGTATCATCAATGACAATAGGATCTTTCCCTTTGGAATCAGTTTTGCTTCGTTCCAAACAAGTTAAACAAGGTGATTCAGTTTTATGATTTGCTTCAGAACCTTGTTGAGCCATGAGAGAGAGATTGACATTTTCCAACTCTTCATGAGCCTCTTTCAGTTTTTCGAGAGCCATTTTCCTCTGAAGAAATTCATAGGTGAGCTTCTCATAATCAACTGAAAGAAGATCATGCCGAGAGGATAATTCTTCAAACTTCTCCTTCAGAGCAGCATGCTCATTAGTTAAAGTTTGACCTTTCTCTATCTCATCGATCAACAGAGTTTCTGATTTCTTAATGGTTTTTCTTAGTGAATCAAGTTCATCTTGTTGGATTGAAGCAATTTTAGCAAGTTTAGCATAGCTTATCTTTGAATCACTATCATATGAGGAGCAATCAGAAGTATCATAGTTTGATATGGATGAAGATACCTTCGCCTTGGCCATGAAGCAATATGCAGGAGTTTCATCTTCACTACTGTTGTTGGTGAAGAATGAGCTCGAAGCAATAGTTGAAGCATCTGCCGATGCGAAAGCCAAACCAGCAACACCATCTGATTCGGACCCAGACACAGACCTTGAGCCTGATTCAGCTTCGGAACCAGAGGCTTCGTCTTCAGAGTTCATCTCCTTTCCCAGATAGGCCTTGGCACGGTGAGAGCTGCTTCGACGAGACGAGTGAGTCTTCGATGAAGAACCCTCACGCTTCTTATGATACTTCTTCCTCTTATCATCATCAGAATCTTTCTTATTTTCCCTTCTCGAACTAGAATCATGTCTCTTTGACTCATAGCTTCTGGAGGATCTGTGGGACTTTGATGAAGAGTCTCTGAGCGAATGTTTCGATTTGTTCTCAGCTTCCCACAATGGGCAATCAGCAATGTAGTGACCTGGTTTCTTGCACTTGTAGCAGCAGTTGTCCTTCGATGGAGAGCTTCTTGAGGATGAACGGTGAGAAGAATGACTTGAGCTTCTTGAAGGATAACTCTTCTTGGGTGAAGAAAAACCTTTTCTCTGAAAGCGATTGAAGCGTCTCATGATCAGTGCTAGATCTTTTCCAATGTTTGCAGGATCATCTGATTCGACACCTGAAGCAGAACTGACTTCGGGTGAAGAATGACGCGAATCTTTTGCTCTCAAGGCATGAGATCTCCTTCGAGAACCATTTATGTCACGTTTCTCATCTTATTCCATCTCAAAGGTATTGAGCCTCTCAAGAATATCAGCGGCGACAAGACGTCTGAAATCAGTCCTTTCCTTGATCATCAGCACAATGTGATCAAACGAAACATCCAATGAGCGAAGCAGAGTTCTAACAACTGAGTGAGGAGTAATGTCATCAGCACCAAGTGAAATCAATTCATTTGCAAGAGCAGTGAGTCTGCTGTAAATGGAGCTGACTTTTTCACCCTCGTTTCTCTTGAATTGATAGAATTTGCTTTGAAGTGTGTCAATTATGGCATCCTTCTGGGTAGAAACACTTTCACCAATCTTCTCAAGATAGTCCCAGACACCTTTGGAAGAAGGAATATTCTTCACTTCATGATACTTCTCTGGTGTCAGATGATTGGTTATGAAAACCCAGACTTCAGAATCAAGATCGATCAGCTTCGCTTCTTCAGGAGTGATGGCGTTCTGGTCAGCAACTGTAACTCCATACAAGACAACTTGCCAGGCAGTTGAGTTGATAGCCATGATATTTCTCTTCATCTTGTCCTTCCAGTATGGATAGTCCTTTCCATTAAACACAGGTATGGGTTCGCCGGAGCGAATGGCTGCGAAAGACATACTTGCAAAACACTCTAGGAGGTTAATCCTATGAAGTGAAGCATAACTTAGCAGCAGAAGAATTTCAACAGAAAGGTAAACATTGAAGCAGAACTGGATTGAAGCATAACATAGCGAATCAAAACATCGAATCAATTGCATTGAAGCAAATCACTAAAGCAATTGATAAACTGAATGTAAGTGCGGAAAGTAAAACGAACTCTTGACTCGGCGATGTTTGTTCGACCAGTTCACACTCTGCAAAGTGCTACGTCTGGTTGGAGGGACTTGTGATTGAACACAGGAGCTAACCTCTCTCTATCCGTATCTCCACTGCACCAATCTCCTTGAGCTTGGTCAGTTCTTCACTAGTGGTTGATTATTGATGGAATCACCGAAACCTTTGACAAAATGGACTTCGAGGCAACAATAACTCTTCGCTCTCTGAAGAACAACACTCTAACCGTCTAGGAGACTTGCAGTTCTCCAAGATAAAAAGGCTAGCAAACTTCTTCCTAAGTCATAATGAATCAACTCAGATCAATAGGACTTATACTTCGGTGGATGGGATTTTTGGTTTGCTTCGGTGGGGTTGCTCTTTCTCTTCACTATCAGGAAATATTCTTGGAGCAGCCACCGGCCAATGAGGGCGGGGGTGGCGTATTTATAGGTGGCAATCCCTAGGTGCGAAATGTCTTAAATGACCCGGTGCGACAGCTTGACACCTGTCCGCAACGGTCATATTTTCAATCAAAGCGCAACTTTACTTGTGGTCCAAGTAAAGCTGACTCACGGACTTGGTTCTGCTTCAGGAGCCGAAAGAACTAAGTCTTCGCTGGTGAAGCATTACCTAGTGCACATGAGATTTCTCAACTCTGGTTTCTCACTGGTTTGGATTCGATCTGAGTCTTTTCACCAAAACCTTCGGAGTACATTTGCTAAACCCCTCTTGATAGTATGGTTTTTCCTACGACTCAATGAAGTGAAAAAGAACTACGCAAAAACTACTAAGTCTTGCGCCATCTTGGTCATCTCCTTCGATGAGACGTGCTTCAGGATTCCTTATCTTTTTAGGGGTCGACATCCGTGATGAGCTTCACTCCAGAGGATATGCTTCAGTAAGTATGTAAATCTTCGTTGAAGCTTTATCACCAACTTATAACATCAGGAACCTAACCATCTGTTTTACACTAGAAAACTTATTAGTTCCTTTACTGTTTTGCCCAACAATATCCAAAACTCATGGGGGTATAAATTTGCTCTTACACATAAGAAGATATGATCTCATTTTCATTAAACTCACATTGGAAAGGAAGGTGTTTATGCTCTATATTAGAGAAGCAAGTAAAATCCTAAATTCGGCACAAGAGTAATAGTTAATGTGCAAAAACCTCTATGCAGGTGGATTTTAATTGAATCAGTCAAGAGAAAAAAAACAGATTTCTATGACATTGAGGATGAAAAAATCTGACACTTTTGATTCTCTTTTGGTCGCTTTGGACATTCAGAATTATTATATCCTAGTCGGGGGCTGTGACACCCTCAGTGTCAAGCAAACAGTAACCCTGTTGTTAATGATAATTATTTGTGATTAGCAAGTCATTAATCACCCTTGATCATGCCCAAGTCATTTTCAAACTAAATTGAGTTACCAAAAAATAGTGAAAAAGAAAACTATAGCCAAAAATTGTGCAACCAAATTTATTAAATGCATAATAATAAGTAGGTCACGACACTATAGGAATTGGATATTATTACCAAGTATAATTTAAACAAAAAAAACTAAAACAACCCCATTTGCTCATTTACATTTTAAATAAAATCCAAAAGATTTTATTTGGCCACCAAACTTTTTGTAGCATTACTATATTATGTAACAGTAATAATGGAGAAACTTTCATATTTTAAAAAATACAATTGATGGCTAAACAAAAAGGGAAACATGAAAAGGAAATAGAAAAGGAATAAAAGGAAAAAAGAGAAAGAAATCTAGCAGCCCAGTGCAGCAAGTGCACAGTGCACTGGGCCTATCCCACTAAGCCCACCGGGGTCATCCCCGTCCCCTGTTCACCGAGCCTAGCGTGGCGAGATTGTTGGAGAACGGCGCAAAAAAAACATCCTACCTACGTGTCCCGAACCCAAGACCTACGCTATGCTGATGTAACTAACGGAGGGAAACGATCACATACCAGTATGTAGTCCATTAAGCGGGAAATGTTCCCGCGTGAACGTGGTTGATGTAGTCGTAACCGAAAATCCCGATGGCGAGGAGATCCTCGATGACTCCAGAGGCCACCCGGTCCTTGAAGACCGATGACGGGATTACGTCCCCGTCGGAACGTTGTCGGTGAAGATGTCGCGACACGGCCTCGATGAAGGAGTACCACAAGTGTAGCATCTCACGGGACTACACACATACGTTGTACCCGACGTTCCCTCCGGGCTACGAACCAGGCGAGCAGCGGAAATAAGATGGATTTGGATCCCGATTCCATCAGCACGACGGCGTGCGTATGGTGGAGAAATCCTCAACCCAGTGCAGACTTCAAACAAGGGGAGTCCACTCAAAGGAAGGAGAGAGGGAGAGAGAATTATGAGAATTTGTCTCAAATCAATTGGGTGAAGAAAAAGGGGAACCCCACCCCCTCCTTATATAGGCCAAGGATGGGTGCACACCTCCCTCCCTCCCACATGTGGGACTAAACTCCCAAGGGGGGAAGCTCCTCCTTCCCCTAATGGGGCTCTTTAGGCACATATTCCTTTGCTTCAATTTTTAATTATATTTAATTATATTTTAATAATTAATTCTGTTAATTACATAATAAAACATATTTAAAAATTATTAAAATTTATTTTGAACCTTTCAAAATATCCAGAACAACTTCTGGCACCTCCCGAAACAATTATCTCTTATTTCACCAATGATCTCGAATCTATCCTTAATGTGTCGACTACCCTTAAGCGTGACACCCTACGGTTCAGGAAACAGCAGAAATGATCAGACACTCTCTGACCAATGACCATCATGTGGGATCTGATACAATCCTAGATGGCCCATGCGCTTCCATCGAATTAACTTCATGGTTGAACCGTTAACGTTAGTCCTGATCCCTTTATCATACGGTACTTTGTTTGTCCGAGGTTTGATCATCGGTATCCTATATACCTAGTTCATCCTCGTTACCGACAAACATATTTACTCGTATGTGATATTACAACCCCATGACCTAGTCACACGTTTGCAAACTTTATGATGCAATATCACCGAGTTGGCCGAGAGTGCCTATTTGTCACTCGGATGGACAAATACCGTTTTGATCTATTTGTATAGTCATCAACATATCTACTTCGCAATACCCAAGATACACCTTTATGGTTACCATATTTCAGTGTAACGGGTAATGCACTCATAGCATCCAGGTAGATAGCAATTATGTATGATCATCACGGTCTAAGGATTGGGTCACTACGTTATTACGTTGTCGCAATGTTGAACTATGTGACAGGATCACATTGCAACACTTCAAGTGGGTGTGTGTGTCCATCATATCATTATCCCAATGACATGACCCCATTGTCAACAGACTGTTCACATCTCATGATCAGGAAACCTTGATCATCCCTTGCCCAATGGACTAGTTTGCTAGAGTTAACTAGGGACTTGGTTGTTGTATACCACACGTGTATTAATGTTTCCGCTTAATACAGTTATAGCACAATATAAAACGTATTATGAACTAATGCAATATGCTAATAAACGTACTTTATTATTTTCTCTCGGGCACATTCTCAACAGTCCCCCACTTGCACTAGAGTATAAATAATCTAGTTGCATTTTTCTGTGGATCATAACTCCATATCATCTATATGGTTATCGATCATGCTTGCTTGTGGAAAAGGTTGAGTCAATGGTTTATACCATTCAGATCCATATGTCTTTTGGAAACCATTAATGTCACCTAGTTTGACATTCATTTCATGATCCCATTATAATTATGAGGTATATATATTTGGCGATAGAGTGAGACTTTGTTTGTTGTGTTTTAGCAATGACATCCGTTGAGTCACACGGACTTTCACTTATTCATGCACACCGAAACTCACTCAGTCAGAAGTCAAACTTCTTGAGCCAGAATATAGCTCTTGCCACTTCTAAAGTAGTCATATAAATGTAGATTAATCCTTAGTGCATTGTATGCAACTTTGATATCTAACCATGTTTCTTCCAACTTAGGCATTTATTAGCATGATATCTCTATTTTCTAGGTTAGTGTCAGAACTTGAGCCAGCTTAACCTTTATGGTCAAGTTACTATCCTTTACAAATTAGAGATGTATCATCAGTTCTCTCCAGACACTGAAGAATAAACTTAACTCTTTGTTTTATGATTTACTCATAAATCATATCACAACATGTTCTTCTTACTAAGAACTTGGGTCACATTACGTCGAGTACAAAACTATGGTTTTATATGAAAGAACCTATGACATAGGCATAGAGGATGTAGCACATCCATTTCTTTCATTTAACCATCATTTAACCATTGTTCTTGTACTGAGATTAACTCAATACTTATCTTGGATATACAAATTGTAACTACCTTCTTGACTTGTCCCATTCTGAACTCCTTCATAATCTTATCCAGGAAAGAATTCCGACTCAATGTTATCAAACACATTAATCTATCTTAATAGATTTTCAATGCTTAACTTTATTCATGAAAGATTAAATAATCATTAATACCAACTACACCATTCACAATATGTTATCCATATATGAGACTGTTGTCATGCTCCCACTCAAATATGTCAGTCACATATAAGACTAGGATAACACTCACATAGCTCCCACTCAAATATGTCATCCACATATTAAGTTCAGGATATAATACTCCCATAGCTCCCACTCAAAATATGTCATCCACATATTAAGTTTAGGAAACTATTATGCTCCCACTCAGTTTCATGAAAATGCATGTTTCTCAATATTTTGGCTAAGTCCAAAATCACTTTGATCTGTTCCACAACCTTTTCCGGCGAGTCCGGTCCAAGGGCGTGGAGCGAGAGCGTAGTCGAAGTAGTCGTACACGCGGCACAGTCACAGATGCGAAAAGTCAAGGGACACAGAGAAATAGTCTGGACTTGATCTTTATTATCAAATTGGTGTCTCTCTCCTTACAATACAATGGGTATATATAGGGGGGAGAGGGGTAGGTGGAGAGTACCAAACCCTAGAGGGAAAACCCCCACCCAAGAAAGGGTGGGCCCCGCATGGGACAAGAGTCGGTTTCCCAACACTCCCCCTTGGTCCGTCATCCTGTATTGCCTATTTCTCAAAAACTCCGAAAAACCCAGTGGGAAAAATATGGAGAAAGAGCAGATAGAATACGTCTCCTCATGTTGCACGAATTGCCTCATAAAAACCCTCAATGTGAGAAACATCAGGAAAACTCACATAAGGGAAAAAGAGTACAATCCACTCAACATCAGGTTGAGTGCTCTATCATCTGAATCGAGATTCACAGATTAGGGTGTGAAGAATCTCCCCCTGAATCTGGAATTTCTCTAAGTCTCATCATACCGATTCCACGAACACACCTTTCAAAAGATGACGCCGGTAATGATTTAGTGAACAAATCAGCGAGATTTTCACAAGACTTAGTATGCAAGATCCTCACCTGGTTCATCTTCTGCAACTCATGCGCATAGAAGAACTTGGGGTTGATATGTTTTGTGAGATTACTCTTCACATACCCTGACTGAACTTGTGCAACACAAGCTGCATTATCTTCATAGATAATGGTGGGGGTTTGTATGGTGTTCATCCCAGTCTGTGACTTGGAAGTGTGCGGATCCGGCAGGTACCCAACATCAGCATAGCCTACCAATGATAGGTCTTGATTCCTTCTATAAGACAGCCCAAGATCTTTGGTCCCTTGCAGGTATCGGAAGCCGTCCTTGATGCCTTTCCAATGTCTATTGGTAGGCTCAGAACTGTACCTAGCAAGAAAATTGACAGCGGACGCGATGTCCGGCCGTGTACAATTCACGAGGTACATGAGTGCTCCAACGGCGCTCAAGTAAGGGAATTCCGGTCCCAGAATTTCCTCCCCCTCTTCCTTAGGCCTGAACGGGTCCTTATCTTGCTGAAAAGGCCTTCCAATCATTGGGGTCTTTGAAGGATATGCCTTATCAAATCCAAATCTCTCCAGCACCTTCTGGGTGTAGGCAGACTGGTGCACTAGAATCCCAGCAGGGGAATGTTCAAGTTGCAGACCCAAACAGAACTTGGTTTTATCCCAATCCTTCATCTCGAATTCCTACATCAGGTAAGAACTCGCTTCCTCAATATCTCTAGGTGTACCGATTATATTCAAATCGTCCACGTGTACCGAGATTATACAAGATCCATCTTGGATCACTGCTCGTGTAGCCCTTCTGATGAAGGAAATCTCTCAAACGATTATACCACATCCTACCAAACTGTTTAAGTCTGTACAATGACTTTAAGAAGAAAATTGTATAGACCCTGATTTGCTCTATCTTGGTTACCATATAGGTAAGCAGTGACAACATCCATCAATTTCATTGTTAAGTCCAGATTTACTGCCATTGAGATCATGTATCTAAACGTTATACCATCCATGACTGGGGAGTAAGTTTCCTCAATATTGACATCTGGTCATTGAGTGAACCCTTGAGTGACGAGCCTTGCTTTTGTACCAAAAACACCTCACTTATGAGGTAATTGCCTTCTGCCAATCTTTCCAATCCAACCTTCTTTTACAATCAGCAAGATTGTTAGGCCTAGGTCAGGATCTATGATTGAGGCAATTTTCTTAGCAAAGTTAATGTCGACAGTCGTCGTTGCTCGGTTCCTTGACTCTCCTTTATTTATATGATTTATGGCCATTTCGTCATGGGGCGCATCTGGCGCTACCTCTTCCTCTACCGTTTTTCCCATTACATGAGCGAGGTCATTTAGCTTTTCCGCGCCGATGTGTGTACTCACATCTCCGCTGGATGTTCCCTCAATAGGGACGTTGAAGTTCAGTATCCCGTGCACAGGACTTTCCGTACTTGCGCCAGGTTTCAATTGGCTCCCCTTTTGCTTACTAGGGGCTTTGGTGACTATCTGTGATAAATCTCTCTTATCCTTCTTCCTCAGGCGTCCCCGAGTACTTAGGATTTGAGAAACCGGATTTTGCGTCCTTTTAGGCCTTTGGACGGGAGCGGGTGTACCATTAGTTAACTTCGGTATCTCAACCCTTTCCGGTGCATTTCGTGGTGGCATATGCGACTTTTTCACAGTTTTCAAGTCACTAAAGTGATCAGCCAGTTGATTCGCTAATGCATGCAAATCTATTATCTTTTGGACTTATTTATTTCTCAACAGTGCGTGGGTCTTGAACGCGGATCCCCATGGCTTTCCACGTTATTTCTCGACTTTTATCATCAATGGGTTGATTTCCTCCCCCTAAAGTCGGAAAGAGATCCTCGTCATATATTCAATCGCAAACGGGCCGTATGACAATTACATGTCATGGGGGTCCAAATACCTGATTATGGACACAGTCTCATAACCAATGTATATCCCCGACTTACGGAGCAGGCCCATTGCAGATCGCTGGGGTGGTGGTGTTGGTACGTACACCTGGCAACCGAACCTATGAAGGTGGGAAATTTTCGGTGCCGACCCATACGCGAGCTGCATAGTAGAATGGATGTTGTAGGCTGACAGTATAAAGTTGATGATTTTAGCAGCGTGTAACACAGCGTGCTCCCAACATCTGGTTCGCAAAATACAACCCTGAAGGAGCGGTCTAGCAATGAATTTAATCAATGCCCTTGCAAGTTTGTTTTACATATGGACGTGTGGTATTGAATGCTTGACCGCAGTTCCCATTTTCATGGTTCCTTGTTGCATCAGGCAATCATTGGACCACTTAGAGAAGCGTCAATGGGTACCATAAAGTACCAAAACAACCCTGGGATGGGCTGAATTGGACCGCATATGTCCCCTTGGATGTGTCCAAGTTGGGATTTCAGCCTTCACTTTTAAGGGCACGGTCTAATGATTAACTTCCTCGTAGCGCATGCAGAGCACACAAAATCATCAGGAGTCGAGAAGTTTTCACATTAACATTATGACCATCCGAGTTGTCAATTGTATTAATCATCATACTAAGACAGAGTAGCCTAATCTATCATGCCAGAGGAAAAATAGTTCTGAGCTTCGGAAGGTAGTGTACACAGGCAGCGCTACAATTATCGTGTAGCGTAGCCCGGTGTCCAATGGAGGAAAAAACTTTCAGTAACATGTTTACCACTTTCATCATGCTCGGTGAATTTGGGATATTCTGGTCAATCACAACATCGGTCTCAACAGGAGACTATTAGCATGAATGTTTATGGAACTTAAGAGGTTGCGAGTGACTCGGGGTACAACGATGCATCACTTGATGATCAAAGTTGTTCCCTTGGGTTAGTATGATAGTGGCTCATCCGGAGCCAGATCGCAGCCGACGATTTTCATAACATTCCCTCGAGATTAAACTCAAAGAACATAATCTCTCTCAAAATGATATTTGTGTATTGTTTTCCACAAGACATGTTTACTCCATTGGGGGTGCCACACGTGTTCGAAGATATTTCTTTTAACGAATATAATGAAGCGAGGAAGTAGCAACATTACAAAAAAAATGCATATATATCTTAGAACATAACAAGCCATCATATTTAAATAGAGGAATTAATGAACGATTACCAAATATCATTCAAGCATCGAAATAATGAATATGTCATGCTCTTATAGAGCTTACAGACAAAAAAATGTATCAAGAATGCCGAAGAGATCATAATATTTAGGAGACTAGGCAGAGTCAATGATTACATCATCGACTTGGTCCTAGATTTCAAGCTGATTAAGCTTCTCCACATCTTTGGTTATTACCAAGGTAACGACATACTAAGACAGTGTGGAGGGGGCGAGCAACAAGTGCTCTACCATGTCCAATTTCATGGGCATCGAGGCGGGGGCGCCAAGTGCTCTACCATGGGCACCTACAGAGGTTCTTCCATGGGAGTCGATGGCGCCTCCCCCTGATATAACATCATAGCCAATGATGCCTCCCCCCGAACAATGTAGATACCCCAAACTTTTAGCACCATACAAATTCAACTCTATACTCTCATGCGAGCGAACTTTGTATTTCGTTCTGGCCAACAGCTATATGAAAGCGTGCCAAAAGGGAGGAAACACTTTGTTCCTGCCGTGTACTCATTTTGCAAAGTATCGTAGAGATGGAATTTAAAGAAGGGCAACGCCCATACATACTCGTCAGGAGTAGTAGTGGTCGGACCAGCTGGGTCCTCAAGTTCAAGTCCGTTCGAGTAACTTCCGCTCGAGGATGGTTCCACGTGTTGTCCACGTAGAATAGTGGTGGTGTGGACCAGCTGGGTTCACAAGCCTATCATTCACGAGAGTCTCTTGGACTCGATCGAGGACGATTTCTACATGCGATGTTCAGGTGGAGTAGTAGCTCATTATAGACAAGCTTGGTGATCTCCCGGGTGATGATTCCGACCATCAACAACCTATTCAAATATTTCAAGATTACGGTAGGTAATCCTGTAACATCGGGTAATTTGATTACATCAGGTAATCCATTGCATATTGCGATGATGATACAAATTTATTGATTAACATGATGTTCCAATATTTAAAAACGTGCTATCAATGATTCAAAGCGATTAAAAGTAATTAAACAATTAATTCTAGCCATGAAAACATACAGTACAAGCATGGTAAAGACGGAAACATGTTAAGCATATCACAAACAATTTGCACGGCACAAAACTGCAGCGCGGCCTGCAAGCACGCGGGCTCGCGGGTGGCTAGCAGTCATGGCACATAGCTTGGTCAAGCGTGTTTGCGGCCGACATAACGCGGTGGGTAGCTCATACGCATGCAGCACACGGCCAAGTGTGGGGTCCACGCACTTGCATACTGCAAACAACCGCATATGTACGCCCGTGTCTACTTAATGCAAGACAAACACAACGGCTGAGCTAGCACGATGGCCATGGCGAGTGCTGGTGTGCAGCAGGCACACGGAGGCGCAATTGAGTCCGGTTAGACTTCCGTTGTGAGCAGGAGAGTGCGGCGACCAAGTGCAGCAGGCTGCGGTGACCAGAAGGATCACGGCAGCGGCTGCCTGCAATGCACAGAGGCGAGCGCGTTGGAGCTTGCACGAGACTCGCATAAAACCATGCTTGTACGCAAAAATTATATCACGGGCTGGCGCAAGACAACGGATCGAGGCGGCCAGTGCATGTAGTGAGCGCATGTCAGCGGGACACAACGATCAACTCGCGGGCTAGCGCGGGACAACAGGTCGAGGCGACCTGCGCACATTAGCGGGACGCAGCGATCAGCTCGCGGGCTAGCGCAGGATAACAGATCGAGGCGGTTAGCACAAACAGTGAGCGCATCGGTCAACGCACGTCAGCGGGACGTGACAATCAACTCGCGGGCTTGTGCATGACAACAGTTCAAGGCGGCCAGCGTACGCAGCGACCAACTCACGGTTCAGATACGGCAAGATAAGCAACGTGCAAGCGTACATCAGGCGCGCGTCTGGAGCCAATGATAGATGCCATCTGGACAACATGTGCAGACTTGAGAAACAAGAAGAAGAAAAAACGTGCATCATCGGGACACCATGATGTGTGTACTGCGGGTACATCACAATGGTGTCGTGCACATCCGAGGCATCGCGGGGCTACGTAGTGCGGAGCTCAGTGTGTGGCTTGGCGGCTCAGCCGACCTGGCAACACACAATGAGTGACTCTACGGTAGCAATCAGCAATGTCGTGCTCATCGGAAGCACTTGTACATCACGCACATGGATGATAAAAATTCATGTGTACATCAGGTACATCATGGTGGTGTCGTGCTCATCTGGAGCATACATATGCACCGTATTTTTATGATGTAGTTAGCAAAAATTCTCTTGATGCAAGATTGATCGGCATTATGCCGGCGACATCAGGTCAGCTCCGATCAAGCGAGAAAATCCACATCATAGATCGAATAAATCCGAAAGAAGGGCAAGAACAGAAACATAGACAGATGTAAAACCGTTGTTGCGATCAGAACTAGATTGTACCTCCGCGATGAACGACGAGAGCCTGCTTGATGGAGGCTCGAGGCAGATCAGTCGGCGGAGCTCGTGCTGATAACATGTTCCACAACCTTTGCCGGTGAGTCCGGTCCAAGGGCGTGGAGCGAGAGCATAGTCGAAGTAGTCGTACACGCGGCACAATCACAGATGCGAAAAGTAAAGGGACACAGAGAAATAGTCTGGACTTGATCTTTATTATCAAATTGGTGTCTCTCTACATACAATACAATGGGTATATATAGGGGGGAGAGGGGTAGGTGGAGAGGACCAAACCCTAGAGGGAAAACCCCCACCCAAGAAAGGGTGGGCCCCACATGGGACAAGATTCGTATTCCCAACATGATCATCCATCAAATTGAGAATTCCTGTTACGAGACACTAGCATCCATATGTTTTCAGAAACCTTCTTGTTGTACTTATTACAACACTTCTTCAAATGCAGGATTTGAGGAAGTCACGGAATTGATGACATCTTGGATCGATCATAGTGAATATCCTATTTGACTCAAGCATCGCTACATATTGTAGTCAACCCTTTTGAATTTGTCAAAAACATCCTTTGTGACAAATCGATCTTGATGTTTTATTTGATGTTACATTTCTTCCTTATAACCTTGAAGTTATCAAGTAACCTCTTTACTCAATAAGATTCAAATAATCTAACTCAATATAGGATTTCATGACTCATAGCCATTTCTCGTATTTAGGTCCACCATCTCTTCTTTATAGTTCGTAGGTATGTCTCGTTCCATTAACATGACAAGTGAATCATGAATATTATTTTTGCACAAAGGGAAAACTTGTATTCTTGAATCCTACTTTGTTTAGTAAAAGTTTCAACCGAAACACCATGATCATTATCATCATTTTCTCCTCTAATTGTAGATCTTTGGTTCTGGAACACATTTCGTTGCGCTACTCTGACATTTGGAGGCAAAGTCAATTACCTTGTTCGAACTTTCACCTTTTCTTCCATTAACACATTCATCAAGAACACCTCTTGACAAAAACCAAACCTTAGGAACACAAGTTTTTATCCTTCGGTAGTTGTGGAAGATGCATCCATAGTTTACTAGGGATGCACTACAAAGATAATTTATCACATAAGTAAAACATCCTAGAAACCACTACACACCATAACTTATATAGTGTTGGTTTACACGAATTCAGATGGTTCCCTATACTGAAGTGAGTGTTTGCATATTAAACTAATAACTCTAAACAATAGTAACGCAACTCGGTAAGAGATAACTTATACAATACACTATTCAATAGAGTATGATTAGAATGTTCAGGCACATCAACAATATTGAAGTTTCTCAAACATTATAATTTGTGGAACAACTTTCACAAGTCTGTATGCCCAAGGCTAACTCAAAACATGTGTCACTTTGATCAAATCATAGAGACTTGTCTTTCTTGTTAATTTAATACATGTCTTCACTGTGAAATCCCTTTGATCATATCAAACTATTTCAGACTCATGTTTCATTAGTGAACCCACATATTCATCTAAGTCCAAATATGAAGTTTACGAAATAATGAAATTCACTACTTGCTGAAATATGATATTCAACAACAACACAAACTCTGTTTTACCAGAATGCAAGGTTTCCGTCATCTCACTCAAAGAGGCTTGGTTTGTATGTGTTAAGAGATCAAGTATGTCAAGACATCATCATACCATTCATGACTTAAACGGTAGTGTCATTATTAAGTTTGGATAATTATTGCCATTACAATATTTCTTATAAATGATCAAACTACTATCATCAATATAAGAATAACACATTCATAACCGTAATGTGACCATAAGAGATATCATAGATAAAAGGAGAACAACTGACTTGTTTCTCACTAATATGAATAATTGTCTTCGCGAGATGCAAGACACACTAATAAAGTTCACACTCAACGATCATAAATTTATTCATATAATTAATCAAATGATAGATGTAGAGGGAGAGTGTTGTCGACCATCAACTATCTTGATTACCGTCAGCACACATTGTCACCTCATCCCTTCAAGCCACTCTTTAAGCAGCAAATTCAAGCACTGAATACTTAATCATCCGCAATTAGTGTTTTGTGGGGAAAGACATTCATAACCCGTATATCAAATATACTTTCTCCGTCAATGACTATTCCTACATTAGTTCTACTTTAAAGTTCTCAACTTTAACCATTGACCTCATGAAAGGTGAATGATTCTCCTTCATGACATAGTTCAGACATTGTCTTTGTAGCTGGGAGGAAGCGGATGCAACTCCCCAGTTATCGCAAAGTACCCAGTCATTCAGTAGTCCAAGTTGTACACGAGGTGTTCATGTATCTTATACATTTTCCAAGGGACTTTCTTAGCAGGTTGTTCCTTCCATCATGGTTGAAAGAAACCCCGTCCATACACTCATATTACATTGCTCTACTTTTTGACTTAGTGCTTTTAAGATCACCTAGCACGTCATACGTGTTGGTGTCGTTAACATTCATTCACAATTAAGATTCCATAGAATGAAGTATGTGTTGGGGAACGCGGCAGAAAACAAAAAATTTCCGCACTACGAACAGCCCAGGACCACTATGGAGACTGCATACAAGGTTTTGATCTGATCGTTACCGACTCGTAGCGCAGCGGAAGTAGAGTCGATGTAGATCGTTGGTGCAGACCCCCGCGGCTAGGATTTACAACCTCCCAACCGCGAGGATGTCCTCCCTCGTCTGCTCCTCGGACAGCGCTCCGAGAGGCGGTCGGACAGTCCCTCGGACGATGTCACGGACAGCCCTTCGGGAGGCCCCTCGAAACTCGATCGGTAACTCGGACAGCCCTTCGGGAGGACTCTTGAAACTCGAACGATAATTTGGACAGCCCTTCGGGAGGACCCTCGAACAGCCCCTCGGGCAAAAGATCGAAACTACGACCTCTCTACGGGGTTGCACACATACGGTGTCATCTATCCGGCAGGGCTTCGCCGTCCAGAACTAGTTCCTACCGGAACCCAGACAGCCTTTCGGCTCTACGAAACTATTTCGTGGGAGGGAGAGAAGAAAGCCAGATCATGCAATGGCACTTGTTGAGAGTTCAAGTGAGAACTTGGATCAGATTTGAGAGACCCCTCTCCACCCCTATTTATAGGGTGAGAGGCTATGGGGAAAAACCCAAAATGCCCTCCAAACTGCATCATTGCCTGCATCATCATGCAAGCTGCATCATCGCCTGCATCATCATGCAAGCTGCATCATCGCCTGCATCATCATGCAAGCTGCATCATCGCCTGCATCATCATGCAAGCTGCATCATCGCCTGCATCATCATGCAAGCTGCATCATCGCCTGCATCATCATGAATAGTGTATCCACTATTCATGAAGACATTTATCTGCGACCGTAAAATCCGAAACTTTTCTGTAGGTCTTAGAAAAATTCCAGTACCCACTAAAAGGATTTTGGACGCGTTCCGAAACAATTCCGGATTAGTGATTTTCATCTGCGAAAAGCAACCAAAGCGGTTCCGGCAGCTCCGGAACATTTCCGGTTTTTTCTCTCTGGAAAAATCCCAGAAGTTCCCAGAACAATTCTGGCACCCTCCAAGAATTTCCAGGCGTGTGCCGAAACCATTTTGACTTAATGATATATTCCGAAACAACTTTTTGGTTTTACCGAAATTATTCCGGTGTTCTCTTTCCGGAACTTTTCCGTTTTTCCGAAACCTTTCCGGTGACTTTCTCTCAGACTCCCTGTCTAGTATTCAGCAGATAGATGACCCTTAAGCGTGTGACCCTATAGGTTCGGTGAAGTATAGACATGACCCGGAACACTTTCCGATCAATGATCAACATCGGAGCCGTGGACACCCATATTGACCCCTATACCCACACGAATAAATATTCGAGTGAACCTCCAGTTGCCGTGTGCTATTCCTGTTGCTTCGTGATATGTTACAAATACCCGAGGTGAGACTTATCGGCATCCCCGTGGATCAACACTTGTCCACTATGCCAGTTACCTCGTTACTAGTATTGTTCTCTTTTCTCGTTCCCGCGTTCCGGCATCCCTGTGATCAAATCACACTGTGTCTGGCCAGACGATGGTGGATACCGTAACACCGAGAGGGCCCGAAGAATATCTCTCCATCGACGGAGGAGCAAATCCCAATCTTGAGCTACCTAGTTCCTTGTCATACTTTTCCGTGAACCCGTAAGCCGCCGTAATAGCCACCCTTTTACAGATGACGTTTAACAAACCCCAAAGTTCACGAAGCAAGTACGAAGGAACTCGATACTCTCATGGTCTAAGGAATTATGCAAACGCTCAACTTTCTCTGTGTTATAATCCATTAACTGGTGACGAATGTATCTCATAGCATAACATCAATCTGGGTCGATTCAACACAAATGTTCTTCTAACATTGTGCCCTCAAAATTGCCGGCATAGTCATGCCCATGATCAGGAAAACAGAACCATCATGCAACACTTGAGCTAGTCTTAGAGGCGAGACTACGAATATATATTTTTTATCCGTTTATTATTCCACACGTGCATATGAGTCTTCCTCCGAGCCTCGTGGTTATTGCAGACTCGAGAACCATAGCAGTTATAGCATGGAATATAAACATAATTAGGAACATGGGGATAAATAATAACATTTATTATTGCCTCTAGGGCATATCTCCTACAGACTCCCACTTGCACTAGAGTCAATAATCTAGTCAATGCTAATGCACTTTACACCTACGGCATACTTGTGTAAAATATGCTTCACATGTGGTATAGCCTGATGTCCAACGGATCTGACAACTTCAACTCCGTGTGTATCTTTGCATATCCTCGCGTTTTCACGCTTTCACAAAATTCATATTTTGTGTGGACTTGGCTTTGTATATATGCGAATCACTGGTCGAACCTTGATTCCTCAGACTGAGCTATGGAGCAACTATCTTCAATAGTGTTCCATTGACCAAAGCCATATTGGAACCATACTAAGTTCATGAATGAACTATATGATTCAACATTTTCTTTGTTGCTTCTAAAGCAGCAACATACATAGCCATTTGTTATAGAATTTCGCCACAGTAACCTGTTATGAACAATTCCAACTTACTGTGCCACCATATTGTGTATTACACACACAAAAACCTTAACTCAAATCGAAAATCGCATGGAGCATTGATGAAAACCGTATCGATGTAATTACTTACAACAAGTTCTTCATAATCTCTTCTTGCGAGAAAACATGTCATCAGTGCTACTTTAGTACTCAATGACATTTTTCACTGTTGTCCCACGATCAGTTCTTTGATCACTTTGGTATCTATACTCGCAACAACTTTGGAGTATTGGACATATCTGGTTGTTTTACATACCATGGAATACATGATTAATCCCAACACGAAGGTGTGTGGAATCTCCATTATGTAATTTGCTCATCAGTGTTTTGGGACACTGAGTCTTGCAAAAACTCTTTCCATGTGACTTTGGCAAGAATCACTCCTTGTCGTTTTTAACGCTAAACTGTTTTAGCACCTTGTCAATATGTATTTTGGCTTAGCCCTATTAGGCAATTATATCTCGTAGATAATTATGCCTAATATCAAGACAACTTAGCCCAAGCACTTCGTTGAAAAACTATTTTCAATGAAGTCTTAATTTGTGTCAAGAAATTTATATTATTTCCAATTAACAATGTGTTAGGCACACAAGGTTTTTAGAAATATTATTATGCTCCCACTTACTTTCTTGTAGCCACAAGCATCTTCGTTATCCATCGATGAAATCAAACTCTTTTGATTATTTCATCAAAAACGAAGATTCCAACTCCATTATGCTCTCTTTTGTCCATCGCAGGAACTCTGAAGTTTGCATACTTACTAGCATCCTCTGGACTGACAAAATACCTTGGACTGTATCTCCAAGGCAGTATTTCCATCTCATGGAAATCCTTTTGGCATCCATGTTTCATATCTCATGAATGAAATACGTATTAATTGCTAGTTTAACCCGAACCGACTTTAAGCATCGCTACGGAGAGACAATCTCGCCGTAGTTAATTCCTTGAAATTGTTATAAGCAACAAGTCGAGCTTTATGGATAAAACATTTTTATCCGTATCAGTTTATAGTTCCATTAATATTCGTTAGACTCTAAGTCTTCCGAATGGTCCATCAAGATACAATCTTGAATTACGTATATGGAAACTATCTCGGATTTGTATTGGCATTTAGCCAATTCCGGAGTCAGGGCCCATCATCGCTTCCTTGATTATCGTAGGTATGCTGTTGTCTAACAACAATATCTCGTTTGCGCACCTGAGAGGTTTGCACGAGTTTTGCCTACGTGGCTCAGTTGCAAGTTTGACCGAAGTCCATACATCTCATGTAGAGGCTTCCGTATCAGTTGCAGTAGGAAACTCTGGAATCACTTCCAAGGTTCCTTTCCTTTGATCTGATGACGAAGATACTGTTATCTCGTCGAGTTGCACTGTCCTCCCACTCACCTTTTTTCAAGAACCATTCTCTTTAAAAGCATACCGTTATTTGTGGCAAAACCTTTTGCCTCGGTATAGTGGTGGAGGAATTCCCAATAATTTGGGATAACCTACAAAGTAGCACTTGTCTGATTTGGAATAGGTTTGTAAACAGTTTACACAATCCCCATATTCCAAATGTTAAGAAAAGATAAAACATGGTTGGGCGTACCATACCATGGCGTCATTTCAACAGACCTGATGGCGCTCCTTTAAGTGTAAAAGCCGTAGTCTCTAAAGCATTACATTAAAAGGGATAATGGCAAATTGATTTATGTCATCTTTGATCTTACCATGTCATAAATGGTTTGATTACATCTTCAAGGACATTCCACTTGCAGTGGTGTTCCGGGAGGTGCAAGTTATGAAAACTCTTTTCACAACTCATCAGACATTGGCTAAACTTGTAACTCAAAAATTCCTTTCTGCAATCAAATTGTAGAAACATAATTTTCTTGTCACAATAACTTTCACTTCATTTTTGAAAACCTTTCGAATGATTTCAAAAGATCCAGACTTACGTCTCATCAAGTAAATATCCATATATCTACTTGAGTCTTTTCTGAAGATAGATAAATCCACTACTAACAACATTTATCGGACTACACACATCAAATGTATGATCACCAATAAGTTTGTTGTTCGTTCCTCATGGCCTGTGAACGGTATTTCAGTCACTTAACTTTTCGGACGAAAGTTGCAAGTGTGAGATGATTCATAATCAAATGACTTCAAAATCCATCATTATGGAATTTCTCCATGCGGGTTTCTCCAATGTGACCAAATGCAGTGCCACACATATGTGGTATTCTTTTAGTCTTTCGACATTTAGCGTCATTGTTATGGATGTATCATATTACCATCAATATTCGTAACATACATCCCATCCCCGATGGAAGCATGGCCCTTTATGTTATTCATAATACTGAACAACAATTGTTCTTTTATGAACAACCTTCTTGCAACATACTTTATGCAATGGGCTAGAGTGTATAAAACTCTAAAACGAATTATGAAAATAAATACAGATGGTGATACACCGATGGAAGGTATAGTAACTTTTACTATGTTCCCAGCGCGTATCTAAAACTCATTACTGGCAAGTCTTTTAGGCCGTAGTGGTTCTTGCATCGAGTTGCAACAGAATGCAATCGAGCGGGTATTCCTGTGATCAACTTTTAATCATAATACCCAAGAATTATGGACTAACTGTTTAATCACAATTCCCAAGAACTATTTATTTTTGACCAGCCTTCCATACATCAATAACTTTCATGACTTTTATACATGAGCTGGACATTCCAGTCTTCTTTCTTTTTTCCCTTATACTTTTAACAGTTTAACTTTCAATATATTTCTCCTACTCTCAGAAGAAGCACCCAACTTTAAGAGTGGCGTTAGCCCCGGACTTCCTAGGCGTGTGAGTCATACTAACACCCTTTGGACATTTCCTTTCTCTTTAAGTTGTTTGTTTTATTCACCTTCATCATATGACAGGCGTTCTTCTGGATCCCTCTCTTATCAGTCAAATGCCCAGTAAACACTGTACTAATACTTTGCAAACAGATATTGCTTTGGATATCTCATATCTTTTAGCCTTTGTCTGTATCTGAAAACAATTTTCAGTTCCATGAATATTACATAACTATCCCAAACTTGTGAAGTTCGGGTCTTATGGAAGCAAACGTATTGCACTTGACCACAATGGAATTCTAGCTTTTGGATCGAAGGACGAGAGTCACATCATCCATAGCATTAGCGGGAGGACACCGAAAGCATGCGATAGGACAAAATCCTTCTCGGCACTCTTGAGGACAATCCTCGCATTACGTTACCAACCGTAAAGTTTTAACCAGATATTTAACAGCTTATTCAATTTTAATAGGGAAGGTGGAAACGCGAGCCATTATTCTACAACTATTAGCAAATTATACTTAGACAGTGTTCATAATTAATTGCACTCAGAATTAAACAAGTTAATTCTAAAATGCGCTCCCACTCAAATCAATATCTCTCAAAATTGATTATGAGTGATTCAAGATCCAAATATCAATACAACGCCATAGAATCATCATCTCATGACGAGGATTTTGATTTGGTAGGCCAACTTGCCGATCACATCTCTATGTCACTCTTGTTCATCTTTCGATGCATGTGTTCCGAGCTCAGGACGATCCTGCCATGAACGTCAAGACAACCAAGTGATCTTGCTGCGAGGTCTGACCTCACCCGCCTTACATTTCTCCAATCGTTCGTACCCATGCATCCATGGCGCACCCCGAAAGGATAGATGCTGTGACGGTGCTACATTTGGGAGAACACTAACTACTTGATATTTTAAGTGAGAGATCACCCTAATAAAAAGCGACTACCGCGCAATCAAGAAGGGTGCAACTTAAGGGATAAACATCTCAGGTAATTTATAATTGCATGATATGGTATAGCCCCTTCTGACGGAGAAGTCAAGTATTTCTTCGTCTTTGGCATTTGCGTCGGAGTTCACCTTCGCGAAGTTTGCCACCACCTTGTCGATGCACCAAATAATATTGCTATCTCTATAGCTAATAAAATAAGTGCATTACATAAGGTTGACTCGCAGGTCATTAAAGTGACAATCATATGGCTCCAGCCATCATGCCAAATCATGACACGCAGGTCATGTTAATAAATTTACATTATATAGTCATCTCATACATAATCAAATTAATATGAGCTTTGCTATACCACATCACATGCACATCCTGCAAAACCAAGTTAGATGCCTCTAATCGGTTTATGCAAAATTTTATTTTACGTGGCTTCTAAGGTTTTGACTTAAACCGCAGCTACCAACGTTTATCATCAAGCATGATTATTCAAGTCGCTAGATTAACTTTGCGGGGTGTATGAAACACGAGATAATAAAATCTCGAGCCCCATACTGAACTTCGTCATACGCGTGATCCCCGTGCAGATCATATCTGCATTGCCCTTTAGTCTGCAGAATTTCTTCTTTCTCTAACTATGGTGGAATTCAACGAACTGTTAGCACTTCTTTGATCAATCAGGATCGCAGATTGCCAGAACTTTGAAACTCCACCATACTGTTATTGAGATCAGAAATACACAAATTCCAGGGAAGCAACAAGAACATCGGGTAACAGATTTCATCTGCCACCCGCATAAATAATTTTCAGCAATAGATCTGATCTACTCTAAAATTATATTATGCAATACCCATACATCTCTATGTATTCTAGATCGCAACATGCATCTACGCATAGCACGGCTCTGATGCCACTGTTGGGGAACGCGGCAGAAAACAAAAAATTTCCGCACTACGAACAGCCCAGGACCACTATGGAGACTGCATACAAGGTTTTGATCTGATCGTTACCGACTCGTAGCGCAGCGGAAGTAGAGTCGATGTAGATCGTTGGTGCAGACCCCCGCGGCTAGGATTTACAACCTCCCAACCGCGAGGATGTCCTCCCTCGTCTGCTCCTCGGACAGCGCTCCGAGAGGCGGTCGGACAGTCCCTCGGACGATGTCACGGACAGCCCTTCGGGAGGCCCCTCGAAACTCGATCGGTAACTCGGACAGCCCTTCGGGAGGACTCTTGAAACTCGAACGATAATTTGGACAGCCCTTCGGGAGGACCCTCGAACAGCCCCTCGGGCAAAAGATCGAAACTACGACCTCTCTACGGGGTTGCACACATACGGTGTCATCTATCCGGCAGGGCTTCGCCGTCCAGAACTAGTTCCTACCGGAACCCAGACAGCCTTTCGGCTCTACGAAACTATTTTGTGGGAGGGAGAGAAGAAAGCCAGATCATGCAATGGCACTTGTTGAGAGTTCAAGTGAGAACTTGGATCAGATTTGAGAGACCCCTCTCCACCCCTATTTATAGGGTGAGAGGCTATGGGGAAAAACCCAAAATGCCCTCCAAACTGCATCATTGCCTGCATCATCATGCAAGCTGCATCATCGCCTGCATCATCATGCAAGCTGCATCATCGCCTGCATCATCATGCAAGCTGCATCATCGCCTGCATCATCATGCAAGCTGCATCATCGCCTGCATCATCATGCAAGCTGCATCATCGCCTGCATCATCATGAATAGTGTATCCACTATTCATGAAGACATTTATCTGCGACCGTAAAATCCGAAACTTTTCTGTAGGTCTTAGAAAAATTCCAGTACCCACTAAAAGGATTTTGGACGCGTTCCGAAACAATTCCGGATTAGTGATTTTCATCTGCGAAAAGCAACCAAAGCGGTTCCGGCAGCTCCGGAACATTTCCGGTTTTTTCTCTCTGGAAAAATCCCAGAAGTTCCCAGAACAATTCTGGCACCCTCCAAGAATTTCCAGGCGTGTGCCGAAACCATTTTGACTTAATGATATATTCCGAAACAACTTTTTGGTTTTACCGAAATTATTCCGGTGTTCTCTTTCCGGAACTTTTCCGTTTTTCCGAAACCTTTCCGGTGACTTTCTCTCAGACTCCCTGTCTAGTATTCAGCAGATAGATGACCCTTAAGCGTGTGACCCTATAGGTTCGGTGAAGTATAGACATGACCCGGAACACTTTCCGATCAATGATCAACATCGGAGCCGTGGACACCCATATTGACCCCTATACCCACACGAATAAATATTCGAGTGAACCTCCAGTTGCCGTGTGCTATTCCTGTTGCTTCGTGATATGTTACAAATACCCGAGGTGAGACTTATCGGCATCCCCGTGGATCAACACTTGTCCACTATGCCAGTTACCTCGTTACTAGTATTGTTCTCTTTTCTCGTTCCCGCGTTCCGGCATCCCTGTGATCAAATCACACTGTGTCTGGCCAGACGATGGTGGATACCGTAACACCGAGAGGGCCCGAAGAATATCTCTCCATCGACGGAGGAGCAAATCCCAATCTTGAGCTACCTAGTTCCTTGTCATACTTTTCCGTGAACCCGTAAGCCGCCGTAATAGCCACCCTTTTACAGATGACGTTTAACAAACCCCAAAGTTCACGAAGCAAGTACGAAGGAACTCGATACTCTCATGGTCTAAGGAATTATGCAAACGCTCAACTTTCTCTGTGTTATAATCCATTAACTGGTGACGAATGTATCTCATAGCATAACATCAATCTGGGTCGATTCAACACAAATGTTCTTCTAACATTGTGCCCTCAAAATTGCCGGCATAGTCATGCCCATGATCAGGAAAACAGAACCATCATGCAACACTTGAGCTAGTCTTAGAGGCGAGACTACGAATATATATTTTTTATCCGTTTATTATTCCACACGTGCATATGAGTCTTCCTCCGAGCCTCGTGGTTATTGCAGACTCGAGAACCATAGCAGTTATAGCATGGAATATAAACATAATTAGGAACATGGGGATAAATAATAACATTTATTATTGCCTCTAGGGCATATCTCCTACAGTATGGTGTATTGGACAGTCATATATAAGTGATGGTGAGTACGATACTCATCATAATCTTCCTCAATTACGAAGTTATCACGTGTATCTCCTAGCAGTTCTCGTATTATGTTTTAGCAACTCATTACTAATGAGTATATCTCTAACGGTGTTGGTACGAATCAATGAAGTAAGACCCATTTACCTTAAGTTCTTCATTACGCATAAAAGAGGCATAGTTATAAACATTGGTGACGACATTATCTACAATGATATTTGCTAAGACATGAAGACTAAGTTCATAATATGGAGTTCAATTTTAATCTATTCTAGAACTCCCACTTAGTTAACATCCCTCAAAATTTACTAAGTGATTACATGATCCAGATTCACTATCCGTCCTCGAATATAACACGGTCGACGGATTAGTTTCAAAGGTAGACAACTACTTGTGCGATCACATCATCCATGTGAATCATGCTCGATCTTTCGATCTCTCGTTTTCCAGTCCCATATCTAGATATGTCGAGCCTGCCATTATGACCTTAGTGTATGGTTGTTCAGCAAGGCCATATATGCATATGCCAGGCTTTCTCAACCCAACCTCATTCGAACGCTTACGTATGTATGACACCTGATCGTCACGGCGTGTCTATCATAAAGAGATCCTTCCAAGTGGTTGCCCACTAAGGGAGAACACAGTTTTGGTATTGTGAGGGATTATCCTATTATGCTACCGTCGTTGTATCTAGCATGTTAGAAAAATAGGAAGTAAAATTGTAAATCATACTTGCTATGATCCCCCTTCATGCAAATTAAAGTTAAAACACCTTCTACTTTATTTTTTGCAAGTTTTACGTGGCTGCTAGGGGTTTCAAGAAAGAACCGATTTCTATCCTACGAAAAACATGCCACAACACCAATCCGGCAATTGTCTCTATTACACCCCTGTCGGGGCCCTCCGTTGCAAACGTCTTCGCATCGCTAATGTTAGAGAGACAGACACCCCCCAACCACTTATATGGTACAAGCCATATGTCAAGCGTGGAACCAGTCTTTCGTAAACGCGTAAGGTCGGTCGGGGCTGCTTCATCAGGACATTGTCGCAATGCTAAACGAGTACACGTGAGAGGGTAACAATCGGAGAATTTGATGCCCACATACTATATGTGTTCTATCCGTACAATACATCTACGCGTAGCCTTGCTCTAATACCACTACTGGGGAACGACACAGACAACAACAAATTTCCTACCTACGTGTCCCGAACCCAAGACCTATGCTATGCTGATGTAAGTAACGGAGGGAAACAATCACATACCAGTATGTAGTCTGTTAAGCGGGAAACATTCCCGCGTGAACGTGGTTGATGTAGTCATACCCGGCAATCCTGATGCCGAGGAGATCCTCGATGACTCTAGAGGCCACTCAGTCCTTGAAGACCGATGACGGGATTATGTCCTCGTCGGAACCATGTCGATGAAGACGTTGCAACACGGCCTCGACGATGAAGGAGTACCACAAGTGTAGCACCTCGCGAGATTACACGCATACGGTGTAGCCGACGTTCCCTCCGGGCTCTGAACTAGGAGAGCAGTGGAAAGAAGATGGATTCGGATCCCGATTCCAGCAGCACGATGGCATGCGTATGGTGGAGAAATCCCCAACCCAGTGCAGACTCCAAACAAGGGGAGTCCACTCAAAGGAGGGAGAGAGGGAGAGAGAAATCTGAGAACTTGTCTCAAATCAATTGGGTGAAGAAAAAGGGGCACCCCACCACTCCTTATATAGGCCAAGGAGGGGTGCACACCACCCTCCCTCCCCGATGTGGGACTAAACTCCCAAGGGGGGAGTTGGTGCGTCTTGGAGGGGTGGGCCCCTCCCTTTGGTGCCTTGGCCCAAGGGGGAGGCTCCTCCTTCCCCTAATGGGCCTCTTTAGGACCATATGTCTTTTCTTGCATTTTTAATATTTAATTGTATTAAATAAATAATAAAATATATTTAAACATTATTTTGAAACTTTCAAAATATCCAGAACAACTTCCGTCACCTCACAGAACAATTCCGGTGTTCTCTCTTATTTCACCGATGATCCTGAATCTATTCTTAATGCGCCGAATACCCTTAAACGTGACACCCTATGGCTCGGGAAACAGCAGACGTGATCAGACACTCTCTGACTAATGACCATCATGTGGGATCTGGTGACAATCCTTGATGGCCCATTCGCTTTCATCGAATTAACTTCATCGTTGAACTGTTCATGTTGATTCATGATCCCTTTGTCATACGGTAGTTTGTTTGTCCGAGGTTTGATCGTCGGTATCCTATATACCTAGTTCATCCTCGTTACTGACAAACATATTTACTCGTATGTGATATTACAACCCCGTGACCTAGTGATGGCACTGAAGTAGTGCTTCTCGTTGGCTACCACAAGTGGAAGGTTGAGAAGTAGACAGTGGAAAATTTCCCCTAACTTAGAGGTTAGGGTTTATGTCTCTCGTAGGACTCCAAGAGCAGCAAGAAGGTGGTGAAGTAAGTGATGCGCCGCCTGAATTGAAATCACTTGCTTAACCTGGACTTACACACGACACAAGTAACTTTGCTGCCAACGAGTTCAGAGAGGTTTTCAATCTCTCCAGTCTTGTTGTTAACAAAGGATCAAAAAAACGATGGAAATAGTGATGGTGATTGCAACAAAAAGGAAATAAAAGCAGTAAATGATGGCAGTGTAAAGAATGGTGGAAATATGGACCGGGGTCCCATGATTTTTCACTAGTGATGTCTCTCTCCCAAAAGACGATAAAACGGCTACGTCGGGTGAACAAATTACAAATGGGAAATTGACATAATTATAAACGCACCGCAATGCTAATTATGCTACAAAAAAGTTAGAGGCTCAATCGTAAGGGAAGTACGCCAAGACTAGTAGACCGTTTATTCATCAGCATCTACTCACTAATCATCCACCTTGAGATATCTATCCAGAACATCTCGCTGGTATTATGTTGCGAGCCCCACCCAAAGTGTAAACGCAAAGAACCACACAACTGCATTAACAAACTATGTGTAAGGTAAACAATCCTTGCAACCGCCGTTACAAGCACCGTTGTTTTATCCCTGGTGGCAACAACACATCCCCTAGTCTCATGTTTTTGTCACTCAAGCTAGACATCGGGGGCATGAACCCACAATCAAGCATAACGCTCCCTCTTGGAGTTACTATCTACTACTTGCCCAAAGCAATAAAAAGCAACGGAGAACATGCAAGAATTACTCAAGAACAAAATATAAAAGGAGAATCAAATATATAAATCATCAAGATCTGAACATAATCTCATAATCCATGGGATCCCAACAAACACACCATAGCAACAACAGAAATATTACATAGATGCCTTGATCATGTAGGGCAGCTCACAAGGGCTAAGAACTGAAGCACAAGATTGGAGAGAAGTGAAAGTGCAATCACGCCCTTAAGCATATTTTGTTGTTGATGACAATATACATATAGGGGGCTAACTATGTTTGTTAAGTGATACATAGGAAGTTGGTTAGTCCTCTTGACATCATCGTGTAGGAATCATGTGCTAATCCTCAACCGCAATCAAGAATTCGACAAAACGATTGAAGATGACGCTAAGTCCTCTTTACTATTACATCTTGAGTCATAGGGATCCCCGCACTATTAAGAGGGGATCATAAGGTTGAGTTCAAATCTTGCTCAAGTCATAAATACTATAACATGTAAAATAAACTTCTCTACAACCTATGAAAAATCAATGTAGTTTTGTAGGGATTCCAACGCACTTCAAAATGAGCACTCACTGCTTATGTCGTATCGTACATGTCACTTCCCGGACCATCCGGGCTCAGCCTGGACTGTACGGACCTGGCCCCTGACCGTCTGAACATTTCTACACCGGAAGAGTCTCTGCCGCGTAATTATTCGAACCGTCCGGGAGCCATGTTGGACCGTCCGGACTGGACCCCGGACCGTCCGAAGAAATACGGACCCAAAGGGGTTTGGCCACGTAATTATTCGGATCATTTGGGAACCATTTCGGACCGTCCGGGTGAAGCCCGGACCGTCCGTATTGGACCCCGGACCATCCAAAGAATTAAGAACCGAAAGGTGTTCGGCCGCGTAATTATTCGGACCATCTGGGTCACATGTCGGACCGTCCGGGCCAAGCCCAGACCGTCTGGACCGTACCCCGGACCGTCTGACCACACTATCCCATATCCACGACTATACCTAGCGTTGCCTTCCCGGTCGTCCGGATCTCAGGTCGGACCGTCTGGGCGCAGCCCGGACCGTACGACTTAAGTCCCGGACCGTCCGGACCCTCTGAGACTTCACCAAAGGGCTAGTTTCTTGAGCTTCTATAAATAACCCCCACCCACTTAGGGTTAGGATTGACCACTTGGTTTACAATGCTCAAGAACACCAAGTGCTCCCTCTCCCTCATCTCCTGCACTCAATCCAAGATCCCGGAGAGATTTGTGAGAGTTCTTGTTGGACCCCGTGATAGATCCATCCCTTCCCCATCTTCCGACAAAAGAAAATCGTGATTTGAGAAAGCATTGAGCTTTTCCCCATTGATCTTGTTACTCTTGGAGGTTGGAGACTCCTAGGAGGGTAGAAGTTATTCGGAGAGGAATCGACCATTGTGATTACCCCCGTTGAGTTTGTGAGGGTTTGGTTGCCACCTTTAAGGTCAACCGATAGTGGTTGGGAATCGCCTTCGTGGTGATATCTCAAGGGGAATAGAGTGATCCTTCGTGGCATTGGTGTGCCTTTGTGGTTTCACCCACTCTCTCCAAACGGCGAGTAGCTTCCCTCCAAGGAAGTGAACATCAGGATACATCATTGTCTTCGCGTCATTCGGTTATCCCTACTCTTTCCCCTTTTACTTGCACTACCTTGTTATTTATCTCTCACTTGCTTACTTATATTGTTCTTGTTGTTTACCTTATCTTAACTAGTTCATCCATGCAATTGTTACACCTTTATCTTCCGCATTATTTCCTAAAATTTCTAAGTAGTGATAAAATTTGTAATATAACCTATTCACCCCCTCTAGTTCTATCTCGATCCTTTCAATTAGTATCAGAGCCTCGGGCTCTAATCTTGTGTCTTAACCTCCCTAGAGCGAGATGACCAAGGATGGCAACCCAAAAAGTTCGGGTGCTAGCGTGGAGGAGGTCGCAATTGCTGCGGATGCCGCTCGTTTGGAACCGAGAGATTGGCTGCCGAACGAAGAGCCTCCGCACCAGTTGCGGTTCCCCCATCCACGGTCAATGTTTCCGTTGAGATTGAGGATCCTAAGTTGTTCATTCGAGTGATTTAGCACAAGCTCTAGAAAAACAGAAACAGGATATGGAAGCCGCCTTTGCAAAGATGAAGGCTATGGCATCGGAGTCACAAACGTCAAGTGGTGCGGCCCCAAGGTCCCCACAAGCGACCTTTGTGTACCCCTGTTCCGAGCTTCCTTTACAAAGAGGTGGTCCCTACCAATGGGACTATCCTACCCCCAAGCTTGTGGAACCCTAAGTATAATTTTAATGGCAATCCGCCGTTACTAACCGAGACTAGTAACTTCTTGGATTGGAAAAGTCTTATGGCAGATTATCTTAGGTTTGTGTGAACCAATGTGGAACCTTATCGACTCCGGGAAAGGTTACTATCCAGTTGATCCAAACAACCTTACACCCAGTGAAGTGTTTGACAGACACCTCAACCTTGCTGCCATTGGTTTCTCGAAAAGAGGAATGGATGAGTTGACTCGATCACCATTTCTCCATATCACCAATGACAAGGAACTTTGGGATACTCTTCTCATTGCCAAGTCCAGCACTGGATCTCTACAAATGACAAGATATGACACCGCCAAGAATGCCTTGCACAACCTTCACATGAAGAAAGATGAGACGCCCCAAAAACTCCATATCCGTCTCAAATTTCTCTTCGCACATGTCCAATCCTTCACTTGTGAGAAATCTTTGGATGGATATCAAATCACCAACCGTTACCTTGTGGACAAGATGTTAAATTCTCTCATGCTATACTCACATCAAATGGTGTGGTAATTGAGGCGTATGCCCGACTTCTTCAAGATGACACCGCAAGAGACTACTCACCACATATGGTGGTCCATCCTCAAACCTTTCCCTCAAGGCTAGGCTCGAGGAGTTTGATGATGAGGAGGAAGATGATGAGCATGAAAATGATGATAACTCCGATAGCACCCCATCATATTAATATCTGGCTCTCTTTGTAAAGAGGTTCACCAAAGGAGACTTCAAGGGAAGATTCCAAAAGAAGAAGACAAGAACATGCTAGAACTGTGAGAGGCCGGGACACTTTGCAGAGGATTTTCCGTATGAGAAGAGAGAGGAAAAGCCTCGATTTCCTCGGAAGGAAGTTGCCAAGAAGCTCATAAATCCTCTCAAGAACAAGTTCAAGAAGAAAGCCTTGTTGGCCCTAGAAGGGTCTGATCCCGAGGATGTTGGTGGTGTGTCCGGAGTTGCTCAAGATACACAAAAGACCTTGAAGCTCCTCAACAAGGAAGATGAAGTTGTCAACTACAACTACATGAGTGACTACACTGGAAATGCACACAAGTGTCTCATGGCCAAGTTGGTTGATGATTATACTCCCTCCACCTCGGCCAAGATCAAGGTAACTCCTATTGATGAGTCCTTCATGTTCTCTTCCGAAACACCCAATGATGAATTTCATGATGCGGAAGGAGATGATGCAAATGTTACATGTGAAGATTTTTTGTTTGCTAAAGTGAGAAAAATGATGATCTCTCTCAAAGGCAACAAGCTCAAAATGTTTCAATTGGTTATGGATGTGGTGGGTAAGCACTCCACAACAATTAAGCATGTTGAAATCCTCCTCACCGAGGAAAAGGAGAACTATGCTCTCCTTGAGCGAAAGGTTGCCTTTGAGGTGGCTCGTAATGATAAATTTTGCAAATTTGTTCAAACATCAAATGACTTAAATGACAAACATGATGAATCCTTGAAAAAGGCTAATGAAATTTGTAAGGAACTTGCTAATGATATGAACAATCTTGTCGAGTTAAACACCTCTCTTTCTAAGGATGTTGAGGTACTCACCATGTCTCTCAAGACAAAAGATAATGAACTCAGCATCCTTAAGAAGAATCTTGAGGCTCACAAGTTTGCTCACATAAAAACCCTTACTAAGATGTCTCCTCCAACCATTGTACATGTTGATGCTTGTGCTACTAACTCTACTCTTGCTCAAGCATCTCTCATTGAGGAGAACTTAGCTCTTCACGCTCAACTAAAGAAGGGCCTCATAACTTGTGCCCAAGGCGAGAAAAACCTAAATGATGTACTAAGTCATCACAAGGAGTCATTTTCTAAGGATGGACTTGGTTTTGATCCAAGTACGAGTGTGAAAAAGGATGTCACCCTTAGCAAGGGATCAACTCCTCAAAAGGTGATCTTTGTTCGCGAAGGGCACAAGGACAATGGTAAGAAGAAGGTTGATGAGGTTGGTGTTGGGAGCGAGAAGGCCAGTAGGGGAAATCCATTCCCAACTAGAAGAAGGAGAAGTTGCCTCCATCCTATGTTCTCCGTAAGGCAAAGGATGGAGATGTGTATGCCAAATTTATTGGGGCCCATAACGCTTTACCTTTCTATGCTATTTGGGTTCCAAAGACCCTTCTTACTAACCTTAGAGGTCACATTTCAAAATGGGAACCTCTAACCAACGCCTAAATCTATGTGTATGATGCTCTCTCCGGTGGAGTCAAATGGGTAATTGATGGTGGATGCACTAATCATATGACCGGAGAAAGCCGTTTTCTCAAGGACTTCATGGATGCAATACAACCATATATGAGCATTGTCCTTGGTGGTGGTTCCAAGGGAAAGATACTTAGGTTGGGCAAGGTGGCTATCAATAATGACATGTCTCTTTCCAATGTCATGCTTGTCCAATCCCTTCAATACAATTTTCTTTACATTCGTCAATTAGCTTCCGTTGGT
Source organism: Bromus sterilis (assembly GCA_950022295.1). Lineage (NCBI taxonomy): Eukaryota > Viridiplantae > Streptophyta > Magnoliopsida > Poales > Poaceae > Bromus > Bromus sterilis. The sequence goes on from OX465596.1 coordinate 399,153,306, forward strand.
TATGATACACTATTTGGTCTAACAAGTGTGAAAGTCTTTAGGAGAGATACTCTTGAAGTGGCCTTTGTTCGAGAGTTGGATGGAAACCTTTACACGGTTGATTTCTCGAAAGAAAGCACATACCATGCAACTTGTCTAATGGCCAAAACCGACAAGGGGTGGCTATGGCATCGTCGGCTAGCCCATGTCGGCATGAAAAATCTAAAAGATCTCCTAAAGGGTGAACACATCCTCAGACTAACAAACGTGTCTTTTGAGAAAGATCGTGTGTGTAGTGCATGCATAGCCGGGAAGCAACATCAAGCAAAGCATAATCCCAAGAATGTTATGTCACCTTCAAGGCCCTTGGAGCTCCTTCATGTGGATCTCTTCGGGCCTCCATCATGGTATAGTCTTGGTGGGAAGAAATATGGTCTTGTCATTGTTGATGATTACTCAAGATACATGTGAGTGTTCTTCGTCAAGTCCAAGGACGAGACGAAGGCCACATTCATTGACTTTGCCAAGCAAGCCCAAAGGAAATACAGCATGGCTATCTTGGCAATAAGAAGTGACAATGGCTCCGAAATCAAGAACTACACCTTGGAGGAATTCTTTAGTGATGAGGGGATTGAGCATCAATACTCCGAACCATACACCCCTCAACAAAATGGTGTAGCTAAGAGGAAGAACCGTACTCCTGTGGAGATGGCCCGGTCCATGTTGGATGAGTACAAGTCACCATATAACATTTGGGCTGAAGCCATCAACACCGCATGTCATGCATCAAGCCGGCTCTTCCTCCGCAAGGTCTTGATGAAGACCCGATGGTACGAATTAACGCCCCCTCGTTGGTTACCCAAAGTGGAAGGTTGATATGTAGATAGCAGCAAATTTCCCTCGGTGAAGATACCAAGGTTTGTCTCCAGTAGGACTCCGACAACGACAGGAAGGTGACAACGGCACCAGAGATTGGCGGTAGGCGTGGACCTGCACACAAAACAGATAACTTTGCTCCCAATGAGTACAAAGGGGTTGTCAATCCCTCCGACCTTGTTTTTTACAAAGGATAAAACGCACGGGATAATAATGATAGTGATAGCTACGGAAAAATAAATACTGAAAGTAAATTGATAGCGTAAATAGTGTAGGAAATATGGACCGGGGTCCTATGATGTTCACTAGTGATGTCTCTCTCCCAAAAGACGAAAAAATAGCTATGCGAGGTAAAAAAAAATCACAGCTGGGCAATTGACAGGATTATGTGCGCAAACCAATGCTAATTCTTCTATAAAGAAAGGAAGAGGCTCAAAAGCATGGGCGGTACGCCAAGAAAAGTAGACCGAAATCCATCTGCATCTACCTACTAATCATCCACCTTGAGATATCTATCCAGAACATCTCGCTGGTATTAAGTTGCGAATCCCACCCAAAGTGTAAACTCAAAGCAACGGAAAACTGCATTAAAGAACTTTGAGTAAAGTAAACAATCCTTGCACCCGCAAGTACAAGCACCATTGTTTTTCCCTTGTGGAAACAGCACATCCCCTAGACTCATTTTTCTGTCACTCAAGCTAGTCATCGGGGGGCATGAACCCACAATCATGCATAACGCTCCCTCTTGGAGTCACTACCTACTACTTGGCAAAAGCAATAAACAGCAACAGAGAACACGCAAGAATTACTCTAGAACATAAATATAAAAAAGGAGAATCAAATATATTACTGAAACACAATCTGAACATAATCTCATAATCCATCGGATCCCAGCAAACTCAGCAAAGCAACAGCAGAAATATTACATAAGTGCCTCGATCATGTAGGGCATCTCACGAGGTCTAATCCATGAAGAATAAAGAGGGGAGGAGAACATCACATAGCTACTGATCATAGACCCATGGTCCAAGGTGGACTACTCACGGTTCATCCGGGAAGCATCCATGGTGGTGGAGAAGCTCCCGGAGGTGATTCCTCCCTCTGGAAGGGTGCCGGGAAGAGGTCTTCTGGTGCTCCCGATCTTGGAAGCGCGTCGGCGGCGGAACAGAGGAGAGATCGCGAAAAAGGGTTCCCGTCACGGGGGTTTTGCATCTCGAGGATTAAATAGGCAAAGGGGGGCAGCCAGGGAGGCCACCAGGGGTCCAAACGGCCCCCTGGCACGGCCCCACCCTAGGGCGTGCCGGGAGGGTGCCTAGGGCCCTGGTGGGTCCCCTCTGTCCCCCCCCCCTCGGTGATTCCGGAAGCTTCCTGATTGCTGATTATTTATTGGATTTTTCCCGAATTTTTGGAGCACTTTTTATATGGGGGAAACCTGGAATACAAAAACAACAGAAAACACGAACTGGCACTGGAGTGCACTGAGTTAATAGGTTAGTCCAAATATGATCAAAAGTGTATGGAAGTTCCTCAATATCATAGCAATATCACACATAAGAGGCATGGAGCAAGCCGAAATTATAGATACGTTTTGGACGTATCAACATCCCCAAGCTTAATTCCTGCTCGTCCTCGAGTAGGTAAATGATAAAAGCATAATTTCTGTGGTGACATGCTAACAACCATAAAAGAACTTTTAAGTAAATAAATCAAGGCATGTAATTCAATTCAAGTCATAACAGGCAAGATTCCATATTTAGCATTGAAATAAGAAACATAAGAACATAAAGGTGCAAGAGCTCTCGCTATCCGTGACTCGAATATCTCCAAATGGTGTTTGCGTGCAAGAAAGGGGATAGGGATATACGAGAGAAAAAGTATTTTTGTGTTGAGAACTTAATCGACTAAAGTTTCACACTTGGACTTCTTTGGAATCTTATCTTGACTCATCCCCGGACCACTAGCCAGGTACAAGTCAAAATGATCCACTCCTTTTCGACATTTTGAGCTCTCATGCAATGGATGAGCGTAAGCAAGAAAGTTGACACCTAGGATGGCAAAGAGAGAATATGGTGGAGGAGGAAGTCAAAAAGGTGTGAAAGGCTGATATCAATGAGGACAATCATAGGAGAGAGAAAGCCAAATGATAGATATGATGTGACGAGTAGGGATTGCCATGCAACGGATGCACATATGAGCTAAGGTAATGTAACTGCCCAGTTTTTGCAAAAATTAAAAAAATTTGTTTTCGGTGTGAATTGTTTGATTGTCTGATTTGTTTGCGGTGTTTGCATCCCCGATTTATCGATCGGCGATTATTTTTCCCCTTCTTATCTCGTATCGGACGGAGACCGACCCTTGCCATCCTGACACTTGACCTTTGCGACACCGGGTTTCACCCGATCACCGTCGCAAAAACCGCACGAGACCACCCACAGCCAACGGAACGAAAACCCCGTCTAATAATTAAACGGGATTTTTTTTATAGCGTGCCGGAAAGTGTTTTCGGAACGGTTCCAGCGCGAGGTGAACGCCGCCGGCTCGACGCGCTGATCGCACAGTTCGAAGTTTTACCCGAACCGGAGGTTCTGCGGACCCCCGGCAGTCAGAAACGTGAGCACTGCGCGCGCGAGAGAAAAACCGGAGATGTTTTTGCAAACTGCCAGCCACCGGGGCTATATAAAGACCACCACCCCACTTATGGTTTCCCTAAGCACCTAGGCAGCCACCAGCCCTAGATCTGGCACAAAAACACCCCATTTTCGCAGTTTTTATCCCCATTTTTACCTAAAACCCTAAGTTCCTTCGATCTGGACCGTCAGATCTGGAGATCCGACGGCCCAGATGCTCCTGGCTTCCCACCAACCGTCTCCTCTCTCCTCCAGCCGTTTGAGCCCGTGCCGCAGCCCCGCGTCGCCTCCACGCCCCGGCAACCGGGCAACCTCGCCGCCGGCGAGCACCGCCCCATGCCCGCGCGCCCTGGTGAGCTCTGCCCTCTCCTCCTCCGCGCCTTCTCCTCCGTCCTCACCTTCCTCTCCCTCTGACGCAGGACAGTCGCCGCCGCTGCCTCGCCATGGTCGGCGAGGAGCTCGCCTGAGCTTGAAGCCGCCGCCCAAGAAGCCGGCAGGCCACACCAACGTCCGGATCTGGCCGGCGCGCCTCCGTTCCCGGCCGCCCCGCCGTGTGTCCTGCCGCCCCCTTGCCGGCATCAAGGCCGCCACCGGCCACCGCGGCTCCGGCTCCGATCCGATCTGGATCGGGAACAACCGCACGCCCAGGTGGGCCACGCCCCAGCCCAGCTCGCCCCAGCCAGGCCGCAGCCCCCTCACCAGGCCACTTGGGCCACGGCCCAGAGGTGAGGTTGCCCCCTTTTTTATTTATTTTTATTTTTTTATTAGTTCTGTTTTTTTTCTGTTGGGCCCAATAGCACTAGTTTCGGCCTGTTTAGTTTTTTTTGCTAGGTTTTATTTGTTTATTTAGGCAGGATTGTATTAGCTTTTTGCGAGTGCTATAACTTTTCACCGGTAGCTCCGATGGAGACGCTTTCTACATGAAAGTTTCTCCATTTTGCGCGTAGATTATTAAAATGTTGCTATTTGCCATGTTTGAGCTTGTTTACTTGTTGTTTATCTGCTAATTACAACTGTGTGCCACTGTAAACTGTAACTGCAATAACTTTTTATCCGTTGCTCTGATTAAAATGTTTCTTATATGTAACTTGACTAGAACTGCATGTAGATTGTGTTTATGCTGTTCTTGCTTGCTAATAAAAATAATAAAATATTGTTTAGGGCAAAACAGTACCAAATACAATAAATATCGTGGGGTCCGCAATAGTTGCCATGTATAGGTTTTACCCCCACTTAAAGTGACTAGATTAGATAGTTTATTTATGCTTCACCTCTTGTAATGTTTGTGTGCTATGCCATGCTTGAGTGAGATGCCATGTTAACAACCTTTTTTGATCACCTGTAGCTAAACAACTTGAACCTTGCTAAACGTGCGGTATCGTCGTGTGTGATGGGTACTCCACTTAACCTGTTAGTAACCGCTCTCGACGGTAGGTGCGATGTTTTGTTTTGTCTCGTGTTGCCTTCTTGTTGATGCTTGCTCGTGTTTGCCTCGTAGTAATAGATGCTTGCTCGTTGATTGCTTTCCAGTGTTTACCTCTTGTGTGCTTCCGTGGGTACCCTCTCGGAGACGATGCGAGCTTGCGATCAACTACACCTTCGGAACCCGACTTATCAACAGGCAAGGACTATACATTACTTATGATCCATTCTATTTCAACCAGCGGTTTGCATGCTAGTCTAGGTCAGGTTCGATGTTTGATCCTACCACATGTTTACAGTCTCTTTCAAACCGATACAGCCATGTCCCCTCCCAGCAAACCATGTACTGCTAAGTTACTGTTGCTCGTTGCTCAGCCCCTGCATAGTATGCATGCTTAGGATGCTACGATGTTACCCTGTTACTCCTTGGTTTGGGATATCACATTATTATATTGTTGTTGATGATATTGTTTATTATAAATGTTGACTATATTCGACGAAGGATGGAAGGTCTAGGCTATCCCGCCCCGACGCTTTGTTCCATTCGAGTCACCTAGGATCCGAGTTCCGGGTATTGGTTTTAAGACTGAGCGTGCCTAACCGCATGTGGGATTTTATGGGGTCCCCTTTTCTTACCTACCTAGCTTCAAACATTTCTAGTGGTGGCCCAAGCTGATTTACCATTTGAAACCATGTGTGTGCTGGTCGGCCGCCAGTTGTTTACAAACAAACCTGGACCAGTGAGGATTTAGTTCCCTTGCTGGCCCACTTTGTCCGGCTGAGGACCCGGTGTCCCATGTGTGATTAACCGGCTATCCAAACCTGCGACAGACGGTTGAGACCAGATCGAGAGCGCGGCCGGCTCCTGAGATGGATGTCGACTCACCGGGGGCCACCCGGATTTGTTCGTTGTTAGTTAGAGGGACCTGTCGTTTCGGATCTCTTGGAACTAAATCATAAAATGGTTGCCTATAATGGATAGCAACTGAGAGAGATGGGCGTGCGTGCGGAGCCTCGTAATGGGCAGTTGGTACACCCCTGCAGGGTTAAATCTTTTCGAGAAGCCGTGTCCACGGTTATGGACGACTTGAGACCTACTCCTTGTTCATAGACAACAACAATTGAGATAATCTTAATATAACTTGATCAACGTGTGTGTGTGCCTTGACTGCTTCTTCTTCGTCGGGATGCGAAGAGGAGGACAAGGATAGGATAGGTGTTATGTTTATGTAAGTAGTTGATAGCAAGACTTGTTGGAAGCGATTCCTCATCGAATGCTTGGCTTCTTATCTTACTCTCTAGATTGTTAGCCACTTCATAAATGCTAGTGCGGCAGCAACCTCACCACTTACCCCATCCTTACCGTAAACTACTAGTTTTCCTAGAATGACGAGTGATGACTCCTTGCTGGGTCAGATGACCACTACAGTTGGATGCTGAGTACTTCTGTACTCATGATACTACCCCCAAACTCTTTTCAGGGTTCTTGATCGACAACAGGTATTGTGACCGACGTTTCACGTGGAGACTCGACGACGACTAGTTAGGCGGATCCCGGCGGAGGGCCTGGACCCGTGTGGTTATGGGGATCGATGTTTTTCTCTTTGCTAGTAGGCATTTCTTGTAGTCTGTACTCAGACATATATCTTCCTCTGTTGTATTGTATTAAGGCAGTTGTATGCCGATTGTATGAGATGTTGTATCCTTGTATCTGTAATGTTGTGATATCATGTTGGAAATCTGGGGCATATGGCTTTTTCATATGTCGCGGTGGGACCGATATGTGCTTTGTCCCCGGATCTGGGTGGAAACACCTAGATCTGGAACAGTACCACATATCGGGCCTTACAGGTAAGCTCTCCAATGGAACTAGTGGGGGTGCATCCAACTTGCTTGCTCAAGAAGACCTAGAGCTCATTTCAGGAGGCTCATCATTGGAATATACAAGCCAAGTTCTATAGTGTGAAGGTCCCCACATAGCTATATGCATAAATGATAATCTCTATGGAGTACAAGATATAAAAGGGAGTACGAGTGTGGATCTCTCAGAAGGAATAGTAGTGTGCCCCCTTCTCTCTTTTTATTTTATTTTTCTCTTTTTTTCTATTTCTTTGTATTCTTTTGGTGGCCTCAATGGCTCTTTATATTTCTCTCATTTGTCCTCTTTGGGATATTTTAATTTGTCCACTTTGGGATCTTTTCCTCACTTTAGGGGCCACACTCTATATATTACAAAAAGTATAGAAGATCCTTCACACATTAGGTACTCAAATCATAAATAAGATGTAACTATCATGATGTATGCAAATGTATGCCTCAGCCAGTGTAGCAGGATATGCAATGATACTAGCGCGTCATGTAGCAATGATTATGGAAAGGCCCAACTAGCATGCGGCTCATCGATCAAGCAAGTAGCATGTATGACATGAAGATCAAGTCATGAGAAGATAGATGTTGCATGGCAATATATCTCGGAAAGGCTATGGAAATGCCTTGATAGGTAGGTATGGTGGCTGTTTTGAGGAAGGATATAAGGAAGTTTATGATGACAGAGTGTATCATGCCAAGGGTTTGGATCTACCGGCGAAGGTGGACGCCAACTCTCGGAGTGAGAAGAAAGCAATGCATGGCACATGAGAGGCTAGAAAAATATGGGAAGGTGGAAGTGTCAACTTTCGAATACTCACATTAGTCCGAAGAACTAATGCACTTATTACCGGTAACTCTCAATCTAATAAGGAGGTTCACAGAGAGAAAAGTACACTGAGGAGGAGTGTATGGGGGTTTGGTTATCCTTGCGCATCCTCGACTCATGGTACGTGAGTGTACTCTAATATTCGACCCCTCAGAAGAGTAGTGATCCATCTAGTAGCTAAAGTTCTCAACTAATTTTGTAAGTTTTGAAAATAAAGACGGATTTCCCAAAATACGACATCCATCACTAATAGGCTAAAGCGCTTGAGACCAAAATTTCAAACATTACTCAAAACAATACCTCAAAACTATTGCAAGTTACTACTACAAAAGAATAGCAACCTCAATTACCTACTTCAAGTCAAGACACAAAACTCAGTGCAACAGGCAAACTCTCTAAACAAGATAAACATGAAAACTCAAGAGAGTTCCAGCAACAAACTAAACAAAAGCTCTTTGAAAAGATAAACATGAAAGCTAAGAGAAAAACATGACAGTAGCTCTGAAAAAGATAAAGAACAAACACAACAAAGATAAGCAAGAAAAATCCTATGTTGTGTTCTAGATTTTGGAAGTGGAACGTGTTTCTCTCCCACACAAAGAAATATGGGTTCTAACTTGTTATGAACAGCAATCAAAGCTAAAGAAAACAAAAAATAAAACCTAAGAGCGAGACACTCCAAGCATAGCACATAATGCAGGAAGTGATAAAAATATAGTGAAACCAGAAAAGAACTGATAATTGTTGATGGAGAAGGGGATGCACGGGGGCATCCCCAAGCTTAGACGCTTGAGTCTCCTTGAATATTTCTTGGGGATGCATGGGGGCATACCCAAGATTGAGAGCTTGACACTCCTGAATCTTCTTTCATCATCTTCCCTCGCACACTTGAAAACTCCCTTCATACATAACTAATCATAATCTGATTAGCGAGGTTAGTACCCATAATAAAATAATCTTTCCTCTACTGGAAATAAAGATATTCTTGAAGGTATACTGTTTCTCAAGAGTTCCAAAAAGGTTTTGCAAATAAAAAGCAAGCTTAAGTTTTGCAAAACGAAGAAAAGGCAAAACAGGACAAAATCTGTGAAAAACAAACCAGCAGGTGGTAAAGAATTTTTTAGGGATTCTTCTGCAACTCAAATCAAAAAACTCAGAACATACGAAAGTTTCGTAATTGTATAGATCACTCTGTTAACAAAATTCATCTCAAAAAGATGAACTGGGATTTTTATGTGATTTTTCTAGTCACGAGGACAGAATCTGTTTTCTGGACAGCATGTCAAAACTTTCACTTCCCTTATCATATGAGGCTATAAATGGCACAAAGCTTGAAAAGTAAAGATACAATACGTTGCTACAGTAGTAACAATCATCAATACCACTAAAAAAATAAGAAAAACAAAAATGAAAACCAAAATTCGTTGCAGGCTGCCTCCTGAAAGCGCTTCTTTAAAGCCATTAGCTAGGCTTAAAGATTATAAAAGGTGCTCTCATAAGAATAAGAATTTGAAGCAAAAGAGAGCATCAAGAAGAAAATTTGAAACACATTTAAGCCAAACCCACTTCCTATGCATAGGCATCTTATAAGAAAAAAAATCAAAGAAGCAAAAAGAAATCAGCATAGGAAGGTGGAACGAGAACATCTTCAAAACTTTCAACATAAAGAGAGGAGTTTTAATGATATGGAAGTTTCTACAACCAAACTTCCCTCTCTCAAAATAATTTTCAGTAGTATCATGAACAACATCAAGAATATAACTATCACATAAATCATGTTGTTCATGACCGATAAGCACACGTGTATAGTTTTTAACACGGTTTTTAGGATGATAAGAGAGATGCAACCCATCACATTGAGCCTTGATAAGAGCAAAATTCTCCGGAGTTGAAGATTTCAAAATGATAATAGGGCAATCAAGTGTGGGTACAACAGCAACAATTTCATGCTTAACATAAGGAACTATAGCAAGTTCATCTTTGTAAGCATCATCCATAGTGGCATCATGGCCATCAACAAAGGAAGTATCAAAATCATCAGAAAGGGATGTATCAAGTGAGTCCTCGGAATCATGGGATTCCTCATCAAAGCAATCATTAGCCTCTTCTAGGGCAGCAAACATTTTATTTTTAAAATCCTCAATATAAGAATTGGAAGTTTAATTCTCGAAGCAATAAGCAAGAACTGCAAAGTTTCCAGATCTGTAAATAGTATCGTGATACTTTTCAATCAAAGAAGCAATCTCATAAGCACCTTTAAAAGAAACAAACTCTTCAATCTTTTCAACATCAAAGTAATCATAAATTCCTTTGGCATAAGAAGATAGGATCTCATTTTCATTAAACTCACATTGGAAAGGAAGGTGTTTATGCTCTATATTAGAGCAGCAAGTAAAATCCTAAATTTGGCATAAACACTCAGCATAGCAATAAGAAGTTTGTATTTGGTCCCATAAGTGTTTCCCTTTATGAGAAATTTGGTGCCGCGTATAATGAGCATGCTCATCCAATGATTTTTCCCTCAACCAAGTCTGTTGGGTTTTAGCGCGAGCACAAATTGATCGAAGACGATCCAAGTGAAACATGTCCATCCTTCCATATTTGGGTGGTTCAGCACCCATGGTGAGGATAGCATCACTAGGCAAAGCAAGACAAAGGCAAAAGGTAGCAACTATTTTTGTGGTTTTTGATAAAGGACACTAAAGCAAAAAACTGAAAGGTAAACTAACAAGACTAAAAAGCAAAGATAAAAGATAATGTGCAACTCCCCTATCCTGAAGAGTGGAGTCCCCGGCAACGGCGCCAGAAATTGCTTTTGATGGTACGAATTAACGCCCCCTCGTTGGTTACCCAAAGTGGAAGGTTGATATGTAGACATCAGCAAATTTCCCTCGGTGAAGATACCAAGGTTTGTCTCCAGTAGGACTCCGACAACGACAGGAAGGTGACAACGGCGCCAGAGATTGGCGGTAGGCGTGGACCTGCACACACAACAGATAACTTTAATCCCAACGAGTACAAAGGGGTTGTCAATCCCTCCGGCCTTGTTGTTTACAAAGGATAAACGCACGGGATAATAATGATAGTGATAGCTACGGAAAAGTAAATACTGAAAGTAAATTGATAGCGTAAATAGTGTAGGAAATATGGACCGGGGTCCTATGATGTTCACTAGTGATGTCTCTCTCCCAAAAGACGATAAAATAGCTATGCGATGTAAACAAATCACAGCTGGGCAATTGACAGGATTATGTGCGCAAACCAATGGTAATTATGCTATAAAGAAAGGAAGAGGCTCAAAAGCATGGGCGGTACGCCAAGAAAAGTAGACCGAAATCCATCTGCATCTACCTACTAATCATCCACCTTGAGATATCTATCCAGAACATCTCGCTGGTATTAAGTTGAGAATCCCACCCAAAGTGTAAACTCAAAGCAACGGACAACTGCATTAAAGAACTTTGCGTAAATAAACAATCCTTGCACCCGCAAGTACAAGCACCATTGTTTACCCCTTGTGGCAACAGCACATCCCCTAGACTCATGTTTCTGTCACTCAAGCTAGTCATCTCGGGGCATGCACCGACAATCATGCATAATGCTCCCTCTTGGAGTCACTACCTACTACTTGGCCAAAGCAATAAACAACAACGGAGAACATGAAAGAATTACTCTAGAACATAAATATAAAAGAGGAGAATAAAATATATTACTCAAACACGATCTGAACATAATCTCATAATCCATCAGATCCCAGCAAACTTAGCATAGCAACAGCAGAAATATTACATAAGTGTCTCGATCATGTAGGGCAGCTCACGAGGTCTAATCCATGAAGAACAAAGAGGGGAGGAGAACATCACTTAGCTACTGATAATAGACCCATGGTCCAAGGTGGACTACTCACGATTCATCCGGGAATCATCCATGGTGGTGGAGAAGCTCCCGGAGGTGATTCCTCCCTCCGGCAGGGTGCCGGCAAGAGGTCTTCAGGTGCTCCCGATCTTGGAAGCGCGGCGGCGGAGGAACAGAGGAGAGATCGCAAAAAGGGTTCCCGTCACGGGGGTTCTGCATCACGAGGATTAAATAGGCGAAGGGGGGCAGCCAGGTGGCCCACCAAGGGTCCAGGCGGCCCCCTGGCGCGGCCCCACCCTAGGGCGCGCCGGGAGGGCGCCTGGGGCCCTGGCGGGTCCCCTCTGCCCCCCCCCCCCCTCGGTGATTCCGGAAGCTTCCTGATCGCTGATTTTTTATTGGTTTTTTCCGAATTTTTGGAGCACTTTTTATATGGGGGAAACCTGGAATAGAAAAACAGCAGAAAACAGGAACTGGCACTGAGGTGCACTGAGTTAATAGGTTAGTCCATATATGATCAAAAGTGTATGGAACTTCATCAATATCATAGCAATATCACACAAAAGAGGTATGGAGCAAGCAGAAATTATAGATACGTTTTGGACGTATCAACATGATAAAAACAAAAAGATACAATGAGGCTATAAAAGTCACAAAGCTTGAAAAGTAAAGATACAATAATGTTGCTACAGTAGTAACAATCATCAAGACCAGAATAAAAACAAAAAGGAAAATCTAAATTCGTTGCGGGCTGCCTCCTGAAAGTGCTTCTTTAAAGTCATTAGCTAGGCTTAAAGATTATAAAAGGTGCTCTCATAAGAATAAGAATTTGAAGCAAAAGAGAGCATCAAGAAGCAAATTTGAAACACATTTAAGCCTAACCCACTTCCTATGCATAGGCATCTTATAAGAAAACAAATCAAAGAAGCAAAAATAAACTAGCATAGGAAGGTGGAGCGAGAACATCTTCAAAACTTTCAACATAAAGAGAGGAGTTTTAGTAATATGGAAGTTTCTACAACCAAACTTCCCTCTCTCAAAATAATTTTCAGTAGTATCATGAATAACATAAAGAATATAACTATCACATAAATCATGTTATTCATGACCTATAAGCACAGGTGTATAGTTTTTAACACGGTTTTTAGGATGATAAGAGAGATGCAACCCATCACATTGAGCCTTGATAAGAGCAAAATTCTACGGAGTTGGAGATTTCAAAAGGATAATAGGGCAATCAAGTGTGGGTGCAACAGCAACAATTTCATGCTTAACATAAGGAACTATAGCAAGTTCATCTTTGTAAGCATCATCCATAGTGGCATCATGGCCATCAACAAAGAAAGTATCAAACTCATCGGAAAGGGATGTATCAAGTGAGTCCTCGGAATCATGGGATTCCTCATCAAAGCAATCATTAGCCTCTTCTAGGGAAGCAAACATTTTATTTTTTAAATCCTCAATATAAGAATTGGAAGTATAATTCTCGAAGCAATAAGCAAGAACTGCAAAGTTTTCAGATCTGTAAATAGTATCGTGATACTTTTCAATCAAAGAAGCAATCTCATAAGCACCTTTAAAATCAACAAACTCTTCAATCCTTTCAACATCAAAGTAATCATAAACACCTTTGGCATAAGAAGATAGGATCTCATTTTCATTAAACTCACATTGGAAAGGAAGGTGTTTATGCTCTATATTAGAGCAGCAAGTAAAATCATAAATTTGGCATAAACACTCAGCATAGCAATAAGAAGTTTGTATTTGGTCCCATAAGTGTTTCCCTTTCTGAGAAAGTCGGTGACGCGTATAATGATCATGCTCATCCAATGATTTTCCCTCAACCAAGTCGGTTGGGTTTTTAGCGCGAGCACAAATTGATCGAAGACGATCCAAGTCAAACATGTCCATCCTTCCATATTTGGGTGGTTCAGCACCCATGGTGAGGATATCATCACTAGGCAAAGCAAGACAAAGGCAAAAGGTAGCAACTATTTTTGTGGTTTTTGATAAAGGACACTAAAGCAAAAACTGAAAGGTAAACTAACAGGACTAAAAAGCAAAGATAAAAGATAATGTGCAACTCCCCTATCCTGAAGAGTGGAGTCCCCGGCAACGGCGCCAGAAATTGCTTTTGATGGTACGAATTAACGCCCCCTCGTTGGTTACCCAAAGTGAAAGGTTGATATGTAGACAGCAACAAATTTCCCTCGGTGAAGATACCAAGGTTTGTCTCCAGTAGGACTCCGACAACGACAGGAAGGTGACAACGGCGCCAGAGATTCTCGGTAGGCGTGGACCTGCACACACAATAGATAACTTTTCTCCCAACGAGTACAAAGGGGTTGTCAAACCCTCTGGCCTTGTTGTTTACAAAGGATAAAACACACGGGATAATAATGATAGTGATAGCTACGGAAAAGTAAATACTGAAAGTAAATTGATAGCGTAAACAGTGTAGGAAATATGGACCGGGGTCCTATGATGTTCACTAGTGATGTCTCTCTCCCAAAAGACGATAAAATAGCTATGCGAGGTAAAAAAAATCACAGCTGGGCAATTGAGAGGATTATGTGGGCAAACAAATGCTAATTATGCTATAAAGAAAGGAAGAGGCTCAAAAGCATGGGCGGTACGCCAAGACAATTAAACAGAAATCCATCTGCATCTACCTACTAATCATCCACCTTGAGATATCTATTCAGAACATCTCGCTGGTATTAAGTTGTGAATCCCACCCAAAGTGTAAACTCAAAGCAACGGACAACTGCATTAAAGAACTTTGCGTAAAGTAAACAATCCTTGCACCCGCAAGTACAAGCACCGTTGTTTTCCCCCTTGTGGCAACAGCACATCCCCTAGACTCATGTTTTTGTCACTCAAGCTAGTCATCGGGGGGCATGAACCCACAATCATATATAACGCTCCCTCTTGGAGTCACTGCCTACAACTTGGCCAAAGAAATAAACAGCAACGGAGAACATGCAAGAATTACTCAAGAACATAAATATAAAAGAGGAGAATCAATTATATTACTCAAACACAATCTGAACATAATCTCATAATCCATCGGATCCCAGCAAACTCAGCATAGCAACAGAAGAAATATTACATAAGTGCCTCGATCATGTAGGGCAGCTCACGAGGTCTAATCCATGAAGAACAAAGAGGGGAGGAGAACATCACATAGCTACTGATCATAGACCCATTGTCCAAGGTGGACTACTCACGGTTCATCCGCGAAGCATCCATTGTGGCGGAGAAGCTCCCGGAGGTGATTCCTCCCTCCGGCAGGGTGCCGAGAAGAGGTCTTCTCGTGCTCCCGATCTTGGAAGCGCGGAGGCGGCGAAACGGAGGAGAGATCGCGAAAAATGGTTCCCGTCACGGGGGTTTTGCGTCACGAGGATTAAATAGGCGAAGGGGGGCATCCAGGGGGGGCCACAAGAGGTCCAGGCGGCCCCCTGGCATGGTCCCACCCAAGGGCGCGCCGAGAGGGCGTCTGGGGCCCTGGTGGGTCCCCTCTGGCCCATCCTCGGTGATTCCGGATGCTTGCTGGTCACTGATTGTTTATTGGATTTTTCCCGAATTTTTGGAGCACTTTTTATATGGGGGAAACCTGGAATAGAAAAACAGCAGAAAACAGGAACTAGCATTGGGGTGCACTGAGTTAATAGGTTAGTCCATATATGATCAAAAGTGTATGGAAGTTCATCAATATCATAGAAATATCACACAAAAGAGGCATGGAGCAAACAGAAATTATAGATTCGTTTTGGATGTATCAAGACCCCCTATGAACTTCTAACCGGACACAAGACAAACGTCAAATACTTCCGAGTATTCGGTTGTAAGTGGTTCTTTCTCAACAAGAAAGATCGGTTAGCTAAGTTTCAATCCAAAACAATTAAGGGTATATTTGTTGGGTATGCTTCAAACTCTCGCGCCTATAGGGTCTATAACAATCCATTGGATGTGTTGTGGAAACTTGTGACGTGGAGTTTCATGAATTTAATGGCTCCCATGGGGAGCAAGTTTATCTAAGTGATGTAGGTAATAATGAAGATTCCTCTCAATACATTTTGGTTATGGGCATTGGAGATCATGTGCCCATTGCTCAACTACCTAGAGATGATGAGGTGGGTGATGGCCCAAGTGTTCCACCACCACAAGCACCTCATCCTACCACTCAAGATCCAATTTCTCATGATGAGCCCATTATCAAAGAACAAGAACAAGACCCTCCACAATCCGATGTGGTTGCTCAAGCACAAGTTGATGATGTAGTTGAACCACGTGAAGATAGACTTGACCGCATTTTCTTTGGAGAAAATGAGGCTATTGATGATGGTTCCACCTTCATGATGAACCAAATGTATATCATGAACCCGAATGGGTGAAGCCTCTTGATATGTCCAAAACGTATCTATAATTTCTGCTTTCTCCATGCATGTTTTGTGTGATATTGCTATGATCTAGACAAACTTTCATACATTTTTTATCATATTTGGACTAACCTATTAACTCAGTGCACCCCAGTGCCAGTTCCTGTTTTCTGCTGTTTTTCTATTTCAGTTTACCCCCATACAAAAAGTGCCAGAAAAATTCGGGAAAATTCAGATAAAAAATCAGCGTGACGGAAGCTTCGCGAAGAGCCCGAGAGGGGCCAGAGGGGAGCCAGGGGGGACCAGGCGGCCACCCGGCGCGGCCCCACCCCTGGCTGCGCCAGGGGGCGCCTGGGGCCCCTGGTCCACCTCTGGCTTCCCCCCTTCGCCTATTTATTCTCCGTCACGGGAAAACTCCAGAAGAAGAACCCTATTCCGCAAACTCGCCTCTGTTCCGCCGCCGCGCTTCCGAGATCGGGAGCACCAGAAGACCTCTTCCCGGCACCCTGCCGAAGGGAGGATTGACCTCCGGGAGTCTCCTCTCCACCATGGATGCTCCCCGGATGTCTCGTGAGTAGTTTTCCTTGGACCATCGGTCCGTGATCAGTAGCTATGTGATGTTCTCCTCCCCTCTTTGATCTTCATTGTTTAGACCTCGTGAGCTGCCCTACATGATCGAGGCACTTTTGTAATATTTCTTCTATTGCTATGCTAAGTTTGATGGGATCTGATGGATTATGAGATTATGTTCAAATTGTGATAGAGTAATATGTTTGGTTTTTCTCTCTTATATTTTTGTTCCTAAGTAATTCTTGCATGTTCTCCGTTGCTGTTTATTGCTTTGGCCAAGTAGTAGGTAGTGACTCCAAGAGGGAACGTTGTGCTAGATTGTGGGTTCATGCCCCCCAATGACATGCTTGAGTGACAGAAACATGAGTCTAGGGGATGTGATGTTGCCACAAGGGGGAAAACAACGGTGCTTGTAACCGCGGTTACAAGGATTGTTTACTTTACGCAGAGTTCTTTTTAATGCAGTTGTCTGTTGCTTTGGGTTTACACTTTGGGTGGGGCTAGCAACTTAATACCAGCGAGATGTTCTGGATAGATATCTCAAGGTGGATGATTAGTAGTAGATGCAGTTGGATTACGGTCTACTTATTTTGGCATACTTCCCGTGCTTTTGAGCCTCTTCCTTTCTTTTGTAGCATAGTTAGCATTGCGGTGCGTTTATAATCCTGTCAATTGCCCTTCTGTAATTTGTTTACCTCGCATAGCAGTTTTATCGTCTTTTGGGAGAGAGACATCACTAGTGAACATCACGTATCCCGGTCCATATCCTTATTATTATTTCCACACTATATTTACTTTACTGCTTTTATTTGCTATCATTATCACTTGCGTTTTACCCTTTGTGAACAACAAGACCGGAGAGATTGACAACCTCTCTGAACTTCATTGGGAACAAAGTTATCTGTGTCTGTGTGCAGGTCCACGTCAGTTGCGCCGCTGACACCTACTTATCATCTCCGGAGTCCTACTGGAGACAAACCTTGGTATCTTCACCGAGGGAAACTTGCTGATGCGCTACATCTCCACCTTCCACTTGGGGTAACCAACGAAGGGCGAGAAGCCATCAAGCGAATTTCTGGCGCCGTTGCCGGGGACTCCGAGTGCTAAGATAGGGGAGTTGCACACTACCCTTTACCTTTGTTTTTTTTAGTCTTGTTAGTTTACCTTTCTGTTTTTATCTCAGTGTCCTTTATGAAAAACCACAAAAATAGTTGCTACCTTTTGCCTTTGTCTTGCTTTGCCTATTTATGATATCCTCACCATGGGTGATGAACCACCCAAATATGGTAGGATGGACATGTTTCACTTGGATCGTCTTCGATCAATTTGTGCTCGCGCTAAAAACCCAACCGACTTGGTTGAGGGAAAATCATTGGATGAGCATGCTCATTATACGCGGCACCTCCTATCTCAGAAAGGGAAACACTTATGGGACCAAATACATGTTTCTTATTGCCATGCTAAACTTTTGTGCCACATTTATGATTTTACTTGTTGTTCTAATATAGATCATAAACACCTTCCTTTCCAATGTGAGTTTAATGAAAATGAGATATTATCTTCTTATGCTAAAGGTTTTTATGATTACTTTGATGTTGAAAAGATTGAAGAGTTTGTTGCTTTTAAAGGTGCCTATGAGATTGCTTCTTTAATTGAAAAGTATCACGATACTATTTTCGAGTCTGAAAACTTTGTTGTTCTTGCTTATTGCTTTGAGAATTATACTTCCAATGCTTATATTGAGGATTTTAAAAATAGAATGCTTGCTGCCCAAGAAGAGGCTAATGATTGCTATGAAGAGGAATCTTATGATTCCGAGGACTCACTTGATACTTCCCTTTCTGATGATTTTGATACTTGCTTTGTTGATGGCCATGATGCCACTATGGATGATTCCTACAAAGATGAACTTGCTATAGTTCCTTATGTTAAGCATGAAATTATTGCTGTTGCACCCACACTTGATTGCCCTATTATCCTTTTGAAATCTCCAACTATTCCGGAGAATTTTGCTCTTATCAAGGCTCAATGGGATGGGTTGCATCTATCTTATCATCCTAAAAACCGTGTTGAAAACAATACACGTGTGCTTGTAGGTCATGAACAACATGATTTATGTGATAGTTATATTCTTGATGTTTTTCATGATGCTACTGAAAATTACTTTGAGAGAGGAAAGTTTGGTTGTAGAAACTTCCATGTTACAAAAACACCTCTCTTCATGTTGAAAATTTTGAAGTTGTTCTTGTTCTACCTTCCTATGCATGTCACTTTGTGCTTTTTGATTTATTTTCTTACAAGATGCCTATGCATAGGAAGTGGGTTAGGATTAAATGTGTTTCATATTTGCTTCTTGATGCTCTCTTTTGCTTCAAATTCTTATTCTTATGAGAGCACCTTTTATAATCCTTATGCCTAGCTTAAAGGCATAAAAGAAAGCGCTTTCGGGAGGCAGCCCGCAACGAATTTAGGTTTTTCTTTTTGCTTTTGTTGTGTCTTGATGATTGTTACTTCTGTATAAAAATCATTGTATCTTTATTTTTCAACTTTGTGCCAAGTTATAGCCTCTTACGGCAAGGGAAGTAAAAGTTGTGACATGCTGTCCAGAAAACAGATTCTGTCCTCGTGACCACAAAAATTCCAGAAAAATCCCAGTTCATCTTTTTGTGCTAAAATTTTTACACAGTATGCTCTATACAATTACGAAACTTCCGTATGTTCTGAGTTTTTTGATTTGAGTTACAGAAGTTCCCCTAAAAAATTCTTTACTAGCTGCTGTTCTGTTTTGCACAGATTCAGCCACGTTTTGTCTCTCCTAACTTTTGCAAACCTTAAGCTTGATTTTTCTTTGCAAAAACTTTTTTGCACTCTTGAGAAACAGTAGCTCTTCAATAATATATTTATATCCAGTGGGGAAAAATTATTTTATTAAGGGTACTAACCTCTCTAATCAGCTTATGATGAGTTATGTATGAAGGGAGTTTTCAAGTGTGCGATAGAAGATGATGAAAGAAGATCCAGGAGTGTCAAGCGCTCAAGCTTGGGGATGACCCCATGCATCCCCAATAAATATTAAAGAAGACTCAAGCGTCTAAGCTTGGGGATGTCCCCGTGCATCCCCTTCTCCATCAACAATCATCCGTTCGTCCTTCGTCTCACTATATTTTTATCACTTCATGCGTTATGTGCTATGCTTGGAGCGTCTCGCTCTTAGGTTTTGTTTTTATTTTTCTTTAGCTTTGCTTGCTGTTCATAACAAGTTAGATCCCTTCTTACTTTGTGTGGGAGAGAAACACGCTCCACTTTCAAAATCTAGAACACATCATAGGATTTTTCCTGCTTATCTTTTTGATGTTATGTGTTCTTTATCTTTTCATAGCTACTGCCATGTTTATTTTTAGTCTTAGTTTGTCTTTAGCAAGAGCCTTGGATTTTGTTTAGTTTGTTGCTGGAACTCTTTTTAGTTTTCATGTTTATCTTGTTAAGGAGAGTTGGTTGTTGCACTGAGTTGTGTCTTGTCTTGAAAGTAGGTGATTGAGGTTGCTATTTAATTTTAGTAGTAACTTGCAATGGTTTTGAGGTATTGATGTGAGTAAAGTTTGAACTTTTGGTGTCAAGAGCTCTTGCCTATTAGTGATAGGTGTCGTATTTTGGGCAATCCGTGTTTATTTTCAAAACCTACAAAAACTATTTGAGAACTCTAGCTACTAGATGGATCACTAATCTTTTGAGGGATCGAATATTAGAGAACACTCACGTACCATCAGTCGAGGATGCGCAAGGATAACCAAACCCCCATACACTCCTCCTCGGGGTACTTGTCTCTTTGTGAACCTCCTTATTAGATTGAGAGTTACCGATAATAAGTGCATGAGTTCTTCGGACTAATGTAAGTATTGAAAGTTGACACTTCCACCTTCCCACATTTTGCTAGCCTCTCCCGTGTCGTGCATTACCTTCTTCTCACTCCGAGAGTTGGTGTCCACCTTCGCCGGTACATCCAAACCCTTGGCATGATACGCTCTGTCATCATAAACCTCCTTATATCTTTCCTCAAAACAGTCACCATACCTACCTATCAAGGCATTTCCATAGCCTTTCCGAGTTACATTGCCATGCAACTTCCACCTCTTCATGACTTGATCTTCATGTCATACATGTTCCTGCTACACTGGCAGCGGCATACATTGCATACTTCATGTTAGTTACATATTCTTTATGATTTTGAGTACCTTGTAAAGTGTGAAAGATCTCCTTTACCTTCTTGTAAAATAGGGTGTTGCCCTTAAGTGAGGAAAAGATCCCAAAGTGGACACATTAAAAGATCCCAAAGAGGACAAATGAGAGTTAAATAGAAAGAGCCATTGAGGCCACAAAAAAATACAAAAAAAGAAAAAATAGCAAAAAAATAAATAAAAAGAGAGAAAGGGGCAACACTACTATCCTTTTGAGAGATCCACACTAGTACTCCCTTTATATCCTTGTACTCCATAGAGATGATCATTATGCATATAGCTATGTGGGGACCTTCACACTATAGAACTTGGCTTGCATATTCCAAGGATGAGCCTCCTCAAACGAGCTCTAGGTCTTCATGAGCGAGCAAGTTAGATGCACCCCCACTAGTTCCATTAGAGAGCTTCCTAGCTCGTATGTGCATCCGTTGCATGGCAATCCCTACTCCTCACATCATATCTATCATTTGGCATCGCTTGCCTATGATTGTCCTCATTGATGTGAGCCTTTCTCCTCCTTTTTTGTCTTCCTCCTCCATACTCCTCTCTTTGCCATCCCAAGTGTCAACTCTCGTGCTTACGCTCATCAATTGCATGAGTGCTCAAAATATCGAAAAGGAGTGGATCAAATTGACTTGTACCTGGCTAGTGGTCTGGGGACGAGTCAAGATAAGATTCCAAAGAAGACCAAGTGTGAAACTTTAGTAGATTGAGTTCTCAACACAAAAAATTACTTTTTCTCGTATTCCCTATCCCCCTTCTTACACGCAAACACCATTTGGAGACATTCGAGTCATGGACAGCGAGGGCTCTTGCACCTATTGTTCTTTTGTTACTTGTTTCAATGCTAATATAGACTCTTGCATGTTATGACTTGAATTGAATTTCTAACCTTGATTTCTTTACTTTTCAAAGTTCTTATATGGTTGCTAGCATGTCACCACAGAAATTATGTTGTTATCATTTACCTACTCGAGGACGAGGAGGAATTAAGCTTGGGGATGTTGATACGTCCAAAACGTATCTATAATTTCTGCTTGCTCCATGCATGTTTTGTGTGATATTGCTATGATCTAGATATACTTTCATACATTTTATCATATTTGGACTAACCTATTAACTCAATGCACCCCAGTGCCAGTTCCTGTTTTCTGCTGTTTTTCTATTTCAGTCTTCCCGCATACAAAAAGTGCCAGAAAAATTCGGGAAAATTCAGATAAAAATCAGCATGACGGAAGCTTCGCGAAGAGCCCGAGAGGGGCCAGGGAGGCCCAGGCGGCCACCCGGCGCGGCCCCACCCCTGGCCTGGCCAGGGGGGCGCCTGGGGCCCCTGGTCCATCTCTGGCTGCCCCCTTCGCCTATTTATTCTCCGTCATGGGAAACCTCCAGAAGAAGAACCCTATTCCGCAAACTCGTCTCTGTTCCGCCGCCGCCGCGCTTCCGAGAACGGGAGCACCAGAAGACCTCTTCCCGGCACCCTGCCGGAGGGAGGATTGACCTCCGGGAGTCTCCTCTCCACCATGGATGCTCCCCGGATGTCTCGTGAGTAGTTTTCGTTGGACCATGGGCCCGTGATCAGTAGCTATGTGATGTTCTCCTCCCCTCTTTGATCTTCATTGTTTAGACCTCGTGAGCTGCCCTACATGATCGAGGCACTTTTGTAATATTTCTTCTATTGCTATGCTGAGTTTGATGGGATCTGATGGATTATGAGATTATGTTCAGATTGTGATAGAGTAATATATTTGGTTTTTATCTCTTATATTTTTTGTTCCTAAGTAATTGTTGCATGTGCTCCGTTGTTGTTTATTGCTTTGGCCAAGTAGTAGGTAGTGACTCCAAGAGGGAACGTTGTGCTAGATTGTGGGTTCATGCCCCCCGATGACATGCTTGAGTGACATAAACATGAGTCTAGGGGATGTGTTGTTGCCACAAGGGGGAAAACAACGGTGCTTGTAACCGCGATTACAAGGATTGTTTACTTTACGCAGAGTTCTTTTTAATTCGGTTGTTTGTTGCTTTGGGTTTACACTTTGGGTGGGGCTCGCAACTTAATACCAGCGAGATGTTCTGGATAGATATCTCAAGGTGGATGATTAGTAGTAGATGCAGTTGGATTACGGTTTACTTATTTTGGCGTACTGCCCGTGCTTTTGAGCCTCTTCCTTTCTTTTGTAGCATAGTTAGCATTGCGGTGCGTTTATAATCCTGTCAATTGCCCTTCTGTAATTTGTTTACCTCGCATAGCAGTTTTATCGTCTTTTGGGAGAGAGACATCACTAGTGAACATCACGTATCCCGGTCCATATCCTTATTATTATTTCCACACTATATTTACTTTACTGCTTTTATTTGCCATTATCCCTTGCGTTTTACCTTTTGTGAACAACAAGACCGGAGAGATTGACAACCTCTCTGAACTTCGTTGGGAACAAAGTTAAATGTGTCTGTGTGCAGGTCCACGTCAGTTGCGCCGCTGACACCTACTTATCATCTCCGGAGTCCTACTGGAGACAAACCTTGGTATCTTCACCGAGGGAAACTTGCTGCTGCGCTACATCTCCACCTTGCACTTGGGGTAACCAACGAAGGGCGAGAAGCCATCACCTCTTGAGACTCCAAATTCTACCATGCCTTTGGTAGCAAGACGAGTTGAAGTAGACAAGATTCTCACGGGTTTGGGGCAAGGTATAGTTACTCGTAGTCAACTTATGAACTTTTGCGCTCACTTCTCGTTTGTGTCTAGCATTGAACCTATTAGCGTTGACAAGCACTTGATGGTGCGGATTGGCTCATTGCAATGCAAGATGAGCGTACTAGTTTCACCTGGAATGAAGTGTGGTCTCTCGTGGATAGGCCTTCCGGTCAAGATCATAACATCATTGGCACTAAATGGATTTTCAAGAACAAACAAAATGAACATGGCACCATCATCTGCAACAAGGCAAGGTTAGTGGCTCAAGGGTACTCCCAAGTTGAAGGCTTGGCTTTTGATGAGACCTTTGCTCCCGTTGCCTGTCTTGAATCTATATGCATGTTTCTTGCTTATGCCGCATTCAATGGATTTCCATTATTTCAAATGGATGTAAAAATTTCTTTCGTTAACAGTTCCCTACAAGAGGATGTATATGTAGCACAACCACCCGTCTTTTATGACCCTCAACACAAGGACCACGTGTACAAACTTCAGAAGGCGTTATATGGTCTTAATCAAGACCCTCGGGCTTGGTATGACCATCTTAGGAAGTTTTTACTCGAGGAAGGATTTGTGAGGGGTGTCATTGATGCCACTCTTTTTACCAAGAGAACCAATGGTGAGTTTCTCAAATTCCAAATCTATGTAGATGACATAATATTTGGTTCTCCTAATCTATCTTTGTGCAGGTGGTTCTCGGAAACTATGACCAAGAACTTTGAGATGTCCATGATGGAGGAGGGCTCGTGCGTTCGTCTCAGATCTGGATGCCATGCCACCTAAGTGGTCCCGCAGTGGTGAGTATATGTCCCCATTCCCTTAGGTATAGGTTGCTTGTGTTTCCCATGGTCAAATTTGTGCCCTCAAGTATATTTGACTTGCATTGGTTCGCCCATGGATTTTTCATATCCATTTTTTTGGACATCCGGCTTTGATTCCGGTCGTCCGGGTGCGGTCCGATGGTTCTCACCTACTTGATGGTCCTCTTACCCATGCAACCCCAAGTTAGTCTCACTATGATTACCTCCTTGCACAGACTCTCGCCGCCAGGGCTTTCACGACTCTCAGGATGCACAGCGTCCTCGTCGCCGTCTTCGACGCGGTGATAGGGCGGCCAATAGTGAAGTTGAATACGAAGGCCTTGACGATGACTACCCGGAAGACCTTGAGGATGAAGAGATTGTACCTTAGCGTCCCAATCCCAACACCCGCAAGAAATCTATCCCTAATCGTCAGAGAGAAACCCACTCACCTGCTCCTCGTCGCGTTCCTCTTGCACGGCGGGAACCACTTTAGGGCTTGGCTATTTCGGAGATGCCCCCTAACCGGTGTAGCAGTGCTCCGTTTGACTACTATGTCATGGATTCCAAGCTCTACTCTCAGCTGCGGGGTGGGACAAATTGTTTTACTCTGGCCAATACTGCTATGGATGCTCGCTTCCACACTTTGGTGCAACATGACATCTATGACACTGTCTTCCTGACCATCAATGCCAAAACCCCCAAGAAGTTCATCAACATGAGCTATTTGGAGAATCGACCTGAGGTGTTTGTTGATCTGATTCGTCTCATCGATGCCATGGGTCTTCGTCATGCATTGACTCTCAAGTGCGACTGGAGCCATGATGTTATCCTCCAGTTCTATGCTACCTGCTTCTTTACTGGCGATGTTTTTCGCGGGAACAATGTCACACTCACTTGGAAGACTCACCACTAGACGATCACGATTACATATGACCAGTGGTGTGAAGCTCTTGGGATGCCTACTTGGTCTGATGCCCTCTTTTAGATTCACAGTTAACATACAGAGTTTCTTTCAGCGCCCCTTGCAGCTTGCATGGGCTGCCTTATGCCTTCTTTTGACATACCCGAGGGGACCAACCAGGATGCCAACACCGCATCCATCTTTCTGTCGAGGTACCGACAGTTGTACCTCTGTCTCCTCTAGACTATTGTGCCCAAGCATGGAGACAAGGCCATGGCTCGCTCCTTCACTATCAATCTCATGGCCCGAGCCAAAGATGTGTACAACTGCTTTGGGTTTGGTACTGTCCCTCCTCCCGTTGATGTGGCTAACTTCCTTTGGCACGAGGTGTGGTTGTTCTCTATTCAAAAGCAGGGCCACTTTCCGCTTGCTCCTTACATCTAGCGTGTTATTGATGCATTAGTTGCCACTCCCATCCAGAAACCCATAATACACTCTGATTGGATACCTAAGAGGGGGTCATATCTGGATACTTGTGGGCCTCCGCCTCCCTCTGCTGTTGGTGCTGGTGTCTCCACCTTTGCTGGTCCTCCTCAGCGCCCACCGATGGCTGAGCCATTTCAGACATTTGCTCGCTTCTTGGGAAAATCTTAAAAGGCCATCTTCAGTATGTGAAAGTCCAACGCCAACGCCATCCACCATCTTGAGACCCGGCGCATCACGCAGGCCAATGCTCTCAAGGCACGGCTTCGAACCTGCCCTGGTAGCCCTGTGAGTGGTGACGAGGGGTTTCCACCTGCTCCTCAACATCAGGACTATGGATTTCCATCCGAGGTGGACTATGCTGATTTCTTCATGGATGTGGTGGCTGATCATAGTGATGTCGCGTAGCTCTGTCATGTGCTTCCTTATGCCCCTTTTTGGTCCTTGTTGGCAAAGGGGGGAAACCTATCTAGTTTCTAGTTTCATTTCCGCATAGAAACCCCCAGTCTTAGTGGTGATTTATGTTGTGTGGCAGATATGTATTAAGACCTATGCACTATGTTGCTTTTATGTATTAAGACCTATGCATTATGTATCAAACTATGTGTTTATCTATCCTTGCATGATAAAATGGTGGTGTATGGCGTGATGAGTACTATGTGCATCATTATGAATCTTATCTTCCGATTGTTACTTCATCGTGTACTATTGTGTCTTAAAACCATTATGCATTCTCATATAAATTTGTTTGGTTATATGATCATGGGGGAGGCGTCCTAACATGTGTCTTGCTTAATTTCTAAAACCACCATGCACATGTTAAGGGGGAGCCTCCCTCAAAGAAATGAAAATGCTCTCCAAATCTTAATTGTGATTATTTTTTAGAGCTATATGTGTATTGTCATCAACTACGAAAAAGGGGGAGATTGAAAGTGCAATCACGCCCTTAATCATATTTTGTTGTTGATGAAAATATACATATAGGGGACTAACTATGTTTTCTAAGTGATACATAGGAAGTTGGTTAGTCCTCTTGACATCATCGTGTAGGGATCGTGTGCTAATCCTCAACCGCACTCATGAATTCGACAAAACGATTGAAGATGACGCTAAGTCCTCTTTACTATTACATCTTGAGTCATAGGGATCCCTGCACTATTAAGAGGGGATCATAAGGTTGAGTTCAAGTCTTGCTCAAGTAATAAATACTATAATATGTAAAATACACTTCTCTACAACCTATGAAAAATCAATGTAGTTGTGTAGGGATTCCAACGCACTTCAAAATGAGCACTCACTGCTTATGTCGGATCGTCTGGGTCAATGCACGAACCGTCCGGGCTCAGCAGAAAAACAGAGCCTTTAAATTGGTATAAGAGCCTCATGCTCTAATCTTGTGGCTTAACCGCCATAGAGTGAGATGACCAAGGACGGCGGCAAAACAGTGGAGAATTTCGCGATGTGGGGTCTTTTTTCAGGGTTTCTGTACCGGGGGTAAATATAGGAGGACGGAGGGCCAGAGGGGAGGCCCCACCCCTCCAGGCGGCCTCCTGGCGTGGACAGGGGTGGGGTCGCGCCACCTGGACGCCTGGGACGGGGTGGCCCCCTCCAGCTCCCCTTCGGTCTTCCGGAGTCTCCTGAAACGCTGACTTTTTATATATTTTTCTTGGAATTTTTTGGGCACTGTAAATATGGGTATAAACCTGCAATTCACAGACATCAATAGACAGAAACTGGCACTGGGTGCACTGAGTTAGTAGGTTATTCCAAATATGTGTAAAATGTATGAAAGTGTAGCAAAACACATGGCAATGTCACCCAAATAAGCATGGAAAAAACAGAAATTATAGATACGTTTGGGACGTATCACCTAGTCACACGTTTGCAAACTTTATGATGCAATATCATCGAGTGGGCCCAGAGTACCTATCCGTCACTCGGATGGAGAAATCCCGTTTTGATCTATTTGCATACTCATCAACATATCTACTTCGGAATACCCAAGATACACCTTTATGGTTACCATATTTCAGTGTAACGGTTAATGCGCTCAAAGCATCCTGGTAGATTGCAATTATGTATGATCATCACGGTCTAAGTATTGGGTCACTACGTTATTACGTTGTCGCAATGTCGAACTATGTGACTGGATCACATTGCAACACTTAAGGTGGGTGTGTGTCCATCATACCATTCTCCCAATGACATGATCCCATTGTCAACAGACTATTCACATCTCATGATCAGGAAACCTTGATCATCGATTTCCCAATGGACTAGTTGAGTTAACTAGGGGCATGGTTGTTGTATACCACACGTGTGTTAATTTTTCCGCTTAATACAGTTATAGCATGGTATAAAACGTATTATGAACTAATGGAATATGCTAATAAACATACTTTATTGTTTGCTCTAGGGAATATTCCCAACAGAGATCACCGCGGTGCTCGACGCTGACAGCCATGCGATGCACGCCACGGCGACACCATAGTGCACGCATTGTCGCTATATAAGTCACTGTTGACCAGGTAGACAAACCCTAGATCGAGATCATCCCCTCGCCATCATTGTCGCTTTTCTGCCGAGTGTCACCGTCACCATGGTCGCGCCCACGCGTGGCCACTAACGTCCATGAGACCCTCCACCTTTTCCATTAGCCGCGCCGTCGTCCTCTTCATCGCCGAGCCAGAAGGAGTCGAGCAGGGAGCCACTCCACGCCGCACCACACCACCATTCCCATTTTGCCCCTGGCCGCCGCGTCGCAGCCGGAATTCACCGCCATCGAGCCTCCCCCGAGCCCACTGCCCCCCTCTACGCCACCCTGGTGATCATGGCCACCGTCCCCAACCCTCCCCTCGGCCTATCTCCCGCTCTAGCCCGATTTTCCATTAGGGAAGGAGCTCATGTTGTTGGCGAGCTCGCCGTCGTGGCTAGGCTCACGATTTTGACGCATCAGGTGTGTCATTGTGCTCCACGCATGCACAGGAAACGAACGCATGTGAGAACCCACCAAATCGTGCCTGGAAGCAGACTAAGGCATAGACTAGTGGTGGGAAGGGGCTGATGCCTTCCCACCCACCCAGGTTCAAGGCATGGTACTTGCAATTTTGGGTTTGTTGCACCTATTAAACTATGGGGGTTCCCTTACAGTCTTTCTATCAAAAAACGTGCCTGGAAACGTCGTCGTATTCGCCATCTACTGGTCGCTACCCCGCTCATTGTCGTCGTCGCTCTGTCGCGTCTAGGGCGAATCCACCGCCGCAAATTGACCGTGCACGCTCTCAGGAACCCGTAGCACAAGGCCACGTCTCGAATGGTGGCCGGATTCAAGCGCACGCTCAACTCCGGCGAACTCTGCCTCGCCGGCGACGACCTGTGTGGTTGACAGGAGGGGCCCGCGCGTCAGAATGTTAATTAACATTAATCCCCCCTGTGTATATGACATGTGGGCCCGATGCCTGTTAATCAATCTGTGATAAATTAAAAGGAATAACCCCCACTGTTATTAATTTGAGCATATAACAGGTGGGCCCTAGCCATTATCTAAATTAAATAAACTGGTTAGTTGTCTCTGTTAGAATGGCACCTGGGCTCCACCCCACTGTTTAAATAAATTAAATGGATTTAGTTTAATATAGAGAATGACATGTGGGACCCACCCCTGACAAATTCCTATTTAATTAGATTAAACTCTATTTAATAAAAGGTGTGTATGACATGTGGGTCCCCCTTGTAAGTGGAACTATTTTGGATAATTTTTTGGATAAGGTTGATTTAAATAATAAAAGAAATTCTAGAAAATGATTAAAATGATTTAATACTTTGAAATTCAATATCTTTTAAACCGTAAATCAGATCAAAATAATTTATACATGAAAGTTCCTCAGAAAAATACAAAAAATATGAATACGCCACCCACATACCCAACACCCCCTCTAACATACCGAACACAAGACCTTCCCCTCTGGGTAGTTTGCCGGTAATCACCTGGAGCTGGCAGTTCATCCCCGGATGAATTCCCGCTCCGAGCTAAGCATTTAGCATTGCATTAGAATATTGTCAACATTGAATTTGCCATGCCATGAATCTGTGTTGCATATTGTTTGCATTATATGTACTGTTTCTCCCCCCCCCCCTTCCTTTCAGTAGACCCCGCATATGCCGTCGATGACACCATCGAGTACGACGACTACGTCAACGACCAGACTACTACTATTGAGCTTCCAAGAAAGTAGAGCCCTTCCCCTCTCCCAGATACCGCCTACCTTTTCCGTATTATTCTTGCATTAGGCATTGCTGATGCTACTGATATTATTCCTATTCCATTGCATTACTTGTCTTTGTCGCCCCTTTACTATTGTACCTTACCTTGTTCTATGCTGCTTAGAATAATTACTCCCAAGTTGGCCCTATGCCCTTGGCCGTCTTCTATGCTTAGTTATCGGGTCGTGATCATTCTGGGAGTGAATGTGCGACTTTACATTATTGCAACTTCATCGTACGCAAGACAAAGTAAGGAGTCGGGTCACCCAACGGTGCCCGCGATAGGTATTGTGACAGGACGACCGGGTCGGCACTTACCGGTGTGCGGTGGACCTGGAACTTGGTCGTTGTCTGTGATATACCCATTGAACCACGAAAGTCGAGTGAATCCCAGGTTGCTCGCGAATTAAGGTAAGGAGACGGGACACCCTTAAGGGTACCCGCGAGATATGACGGGATGACAGGGCATTCGGATACCGCCTGGAGAGAGAGGTGGACTGGCTATTGTTCGTTGATCGTGAGTTACCCAGTCGGAGCGACGATCACGATCGTGTCCGCGAGTTATTAATAAAGCGCTTAGTGGATCGGTGTCAGTGGTCTGAGATGGTCACTGGCTTATGAGCGCTACCTCCACGTGGGATAATGAGTGTGGGCTCCTCGGCGTCGTGCGTTCTCGTTCGAAAGCTCTTCAGAGATCACTACCATTGCGGGAGGATTCCCGGGATTGGATGGTAACTCCCTCGCCCTGGTAATGGGGAGGTAGGTCTTCTTCGCCGGCTAGTATTGCAATGTGCAGGAGTACAAAAGGCGAAGGCCCAAGACCCCTGCGTACTTAGGATTTAGACCGACGTGTCGGCCTCTCTGTTGAGCCTAGGATGTTCTACGGTGTGTCGGATTTCCTTCGTCGGACATGCCTGAATAAGGTGTACGGGACTTGGGGGTCCGAGCGTGTAGGGTAACAGTAGTGCAGCCCCTGCAGGGATGAAATCTATTCGAATATCAGTGTCCACGATAGCATGACGCTTGGTGTTGTATCTGTATCCACAACTACAACTTGAACTATTATTGCTATATTATAAACTGTTGATATGGTTCCCGGGATTGCTTTCTCGTCGGGATGTCGAGAAATGATCTCGGGACTTGATGTTATTACTACTGTATATCATTATCAATACAACCTTGGAAACTGTTAGCTATTATCTTCTTATGTTGCAAGATCGCTTCAAGATGTTGATCTTCGATAGGCCTAGCTTCTCCCCTTTTAATCTGGCTTTCTGCAGTTCATTCTACTATATAGCCTCCCCTTTCCATTTGATACAATTGCATAAATGCTTAGAATGCCTGGACGTAAGACTCGCGAGTATGCTAGATACTCACCCCCCCCCTCTTGCTTTTCTATCTTTGTTTTCTATACACGGTTGCTGCAATCAGAAGTTGGATCCCAGGAGCAGGAGTACCCCGGAGGTGCCTACTATGACGTGGAGATTCCCGAGGACCAGGAGTAGTTAGGAGGTTCCCAGGAAGAAGGCCTCGCCTTTTCGATTTGTATCATTTGTGCTAGCCTTATTAAGACAAAACTTGACTAACTATGTTTGTACCCAGATATTATGGTTCGTATGACTTATGTATTCGGGTCCTCGTGACCCCTGGCTTGTAATATTAAGACTTTATCATGGTTGTTTATAGAGTTGTGTTGTGATATTCTTATAGTGACACCCTGATATTGATCGTGTATTGTGTGTGTATGATTAGTACATGATCGTAAATCAAGGGCGTCATAGGGGCCTTCGAGGAAAATGGAGGTCTACCATTCAAGTCCACTCTTTGTGACTCTGGCCGAAAGAAAGATTTTCTAGTGACAATTTATCGAAGGAGAAACAATACACTTGGCATAGTACAAGGGAATCTCGTTCGTCAAACTCAAAACAGAAGAATAGGGCGGAGGTGACCTCCCCGGATAGGAATCATACATAGACCAAATGCAAAGGAGGGCCACAGCAAAACCAACTTCACCACAAGGTGGTTCCTGCTACGCTATCTATTACATAGCATGGAGAAATGAATGCGAACAATGTCTCGGAGGAGGGTTCGGCTTCTTTATCCAAGGAAGAGATTGATAACCTTGCTAATTCTTTTGTAGAAAGAGGTTTGAAGGAAAAGAAGCCTACACCACCATAATTTGAATCTTTTGCAAAGGTTGCTAGTCAACCCTGCTAGATTAAATGACTTCCATGAGTTGGAAATACCGAGGGAATGGGAACCCTTGGATAGTTAGAGAGCTTAGCAAAATTGTGAAGCAAGAATATCTTGCCCTTTTACTTTTCATGGACACTAAAATAAAGGGCATGCGTGTTGTGGATCTGAAAACTTCTTCATGTTTTTCTGGTTGTTTAGTCATTGATAGTAGCGGGTTTAGTGGATATGTGATACGTCCAAAACGTATCTATAATTTCTGCTTGCTCCATGCCTCTTTTGTGTGATATTGCTATGATATTGATGAACTTCCATACAGTTTTGATCATATTTGGACTAACCTATTAACTCAGTGCACCCCAGTGCCAGTTCCTGTTTTCTGCTGTTTTTCTATTTCAGGTTTCCCCCATCTTAAAAGTGCTCCAAAAATTCGGGAAAAATCCAATAAAAAATCAGCGTAGAAGAAACTTCGGGAATCACCGAGGGGGGGCCAGAGGGGACCCACCAGGGCCCCAGTCGCCCTTCCGGCGCGCCCTAGCGTGGGGCCGCACCAGGGGGCCGCCTGGACCCCTGGTGGGGCCCCTGGCTGCCCCCCTTCACCTATTTATTCATCGTGAGATGAAACCCCGTGACGGGAACCCTTTTTCGCGATTTCTCCTCTGTTCCGCTGCCGCCACGCTTCCAAGATGGGGAGCACCTGAAGACCTCTTCCCGGCACCCTGCCGGAGGGAGGAACCACCTCCGGAGATTCTCCACCACCATGGATGCTTCCCGGATGAACCGTGAATAGTCCACCTTGGACCATGGGTCTATGATCAGTAGATATGTGATGTTCTCCTTGTAAGAGCAAAGTTATTCCCTCAAGAGTTTTGGATATTGTTGGTCAAAACAGTAGAGGAACTATCAAGTTTTCTAGTGTGAAACAGATGATTAGGTTCCTGAAGTTATAGGTTGGTGATAAAGCTTCAATGAAGATTTACTCTTTTATCGAAGCATATCCTCTGGAGCGAAGTTTATCACGGATGACGACCCCTAAAAAGATAAGGAATCCTGAAGCACGTCTCATCGAAGAAGATGATCAAGATGGCGCATGACTTAGTTGTTTTTGCGTAGTTCTTTTTACTTCTTTGATTCATAGGAAAAACCGTACTATCAAGAGGGGTTTAGTAAATGTACTCCGAAGGTTTTGATGAAAAGACTCAGATCGAATCTTAACCAGTGAGAAGCCAGAGTTGAAGAAATCTCATGTGAGCTAGGTAATGCTTCACCAGCGAAGACTTTGTTCTTTCGGCTCCTGAAGCAGAACCAAGTCCGTGAGTCAGCTTTACTTGGACCGCAAGTAAAGTTGCGCTGTGACTGGAAATATGACCGTTAGGGACAGGTGTCAAGCTGTCACATCGGGTCACTTCAGTCATTTCGCACCTAGGGATTGCCACCTATAAATACGCCACCCAAGCCCTCATTGGCCGGTGGCTGCTCCAAGATTGATTCCCTACAGAGGAGAGAGAGAGAGCAACCCCACCGAAGCATTTCAAAAACCCATCCACCGAAGCATAAGTCCTATTGATCTAAGTTGATTCATTATGACTTAGGAAGAAGTTTGCTAGCCTTTTTATCTTGGAGAACTGCAATTCTCCTAGACGGTTAGAGAGTTGTTCTTCAGAGAGCGAAGAGTTATTGTCGCCTCGAAGTCCAGTTTGTCAAAGGTTTCGGTGATTTCCTCAATAATCAACCACGAGTGAAGAACTGACCAAGCTCAAGGAGATTGGTGCAGTGGAGAAACGGACGGAGAGAGGTTAACTCCTGTGTTCAATCACAAGTCCCTCCAACCAGACGTAGCACTTTGCAGAGTGTGAACTGGTCGAACAAACATCGCCGAGTCAAGAGTTTGTTTTACTTTCGGCACTTACATTCAGTTTATCAATTGCTTCAGTGATCTGCTTCAATGCAATTGATTCGATGCTTTTGATTCGCTATGTTCTGCTTCGATCATGTTCTGCTTCAATGTTTACCTTTCTGTTGAATGTCTTCGGTTGCTGAGTTATGCTTCACTTCATAGTTTCATGCAAAATTTTGAAGTGATCATTCACCCCCTCCCCCTCTGATCACATACTTGGTCTAACAATTGGTATCAGAGCTAGGCACTCTTTATTTGGATTAACCTCCTGTAGTGTTTTCAAGTATGTCTTCTAGTATGTCTTTCGCAGCTATTCGCTCTGGTGAACCTATTCCTATTTTTAATGGGAAGGACTACCCGTACTGGAAGGACAAGATGAAAAGAAATATCATGGCTATCAACTCAACTGCCTGGCAAGTTGTCTTGTATGGAGTCACTGTTGCTGATGAGAAGGAGATCACCCCTGAAGAAGCAACGCTGATTGATCTTGATTCTGTAGTTTGGGTTTTCATCACCAATCACTTGACACCTGAAAAGTATCATGAAGTGAAGAATATTCCTTCGGCCAAAGGTGTCTGGGACTATCTTGAAAAGATTGGTGAAGGTGTTTCTACTCAGAGAGATGCCAGAATTGACACACTCCGAAGCAAATTCTATCGCTTCAAAAGACTCGAGGGTGAAAAAGTCCACTCAATTTACAGCAGACTCACAGCTCTTGCAAATGAGTTGATTTCCCTCGGTGCTGATGACATAACTCCTCACTCTGTTGTGAGAACTCTGCTTCGCTCGTTAGATGACTCGTTTGATCACATTGTGCTGATGATCAAGGAAAGGACTGATTACAGACGTCTTGTTGCTGCTGATGTTCTTGAGAGACTCACTACCTTTGAAATGGAAGAAGATGAGAAACGTGACATAAATGGTTCTCGAAGGAGATCTCATGCTTTGAAAGCAAAAGCTTCGCGTCATTCTTCGCCCGAAGTCAGTTCTGCTTGAGGTGTCGAATCAGATGATCCCGCAAGCATTGGAAAGGATTTAGCACTGATAATGAGACGCTTCAATCGCTTTCAGAAGAAAGGTTTTTCTTCACCCAAGAAGAGTTATCCTTCAAGAAGCTCAAGTCATTCTTATCACCGTTCATCCTCAAGAAGCTCTCCATCGAAGGACAACTGCTGCTATAAGTGCAAGAAACTAGGACACTACATTGCTGATTGCCCTCTGTGGGAAGCTGAAAACAAATCGAAGCATTCACTCAGAGACTCTTCATCGAAGTCTTACAGATCCTCCAGAAGTCATGAGTCAAAGAAACATGGTTCCAGTTCAAGAAGGGAAAAGAAGAAAGATTCTGATGATGATAAAAGGAAGAAGTATCATAAGAAGCGTGAGGGTTCTTCGTCGAAGACTCATTCGTCTCGTCGAAGCAGCTCTCATCGTGCCAAGGCCTATCTAGGAAAGGAGATGAACTCAAAAGATGAAGCCTCTGGTTCCGAAGCTGAACAAGACTCAAGGTCTGCTTCAGGGTCCGAATCAGATGGAGTTGCTGGTTTGGCTTTTGCTTCGGCAGATGCTTCAGTCAATGCTTCGAGCTCATTCTTCACCAACAACAGTAGTGAAGATGAAACTCCTGCATATTGCTTCATGGCCAAGGCAAAGGTATCTTCATCCAAGTCAACCTATGATACTTCTGATTATTCCTCATGTGAAAGTGATACTAGGATAAGCTATGCTAAACTTGCTAAAATTGCTTCAATTCAACAAGATGAACTTGATTCACTAAGCAAAACCATTAAGAAGTCAGAAACGTTGTTGATCGATGAGATTGAGAAGAATCAAACTTTAACCAATGAGCATGCTGCTCTGAAGGAGAAGTTTGAAGAATTATCCTCTCGGCATGATCTTCTTTCAGTTGATTATGAGAAGCTTACCTATGAATTTCTTCAGAGGAAAGTGGCTCTCGAAAAACTGACAGAGGCTCATGAAGAATTGGAAAATGTCAATCTCTCTCTCATGGCTCAACAAGGTTCTGAAGCAATTGATAAATCTGAATCACCTTGTTTGGATTGTTTGGAGCGAAGCAAAACTATTTCCAAAGGGAAAGCTCCTATTGTTATTAATGATACTAATGCCTCCGATGAGGAAAATCCTGCAGTTACCGAGGAACTCCTCAGGTTGAAAAACTTATTTGAAACAGGCATGTTCAAAAGTGTGCAAGGACACCAATATCTCTGTGATATCCTGAGGAAGGCCCTCCTTCACAGGAATCCCAGGAATGAAGGTGTTGGTTTCGAGAGAAAGATAAATCCTGATGGCACATACTGGGAGCCTGAACAGTATCCTAAGACTGTTTGGGTTCTAGCTAAGGAGAAACCCATTGATATTGCTAACCTTTCAGGTTTCGACTGCAAAATGAACAAAGTCATTGTGGATGAATCACTTGATTCAGACTACAAACTCATGAAAGATGAACAGGGAAAAGTTTCAGCTGAGTATGTAGGTACTCTACCAAAGAATGGATTTTACAAGAGGCAAATATGGGTGCAGAAAGCACTTGTGGAAAAGTTGCCTGCTAACCCTTCTATGCAGGGAAAGTCTTCGGTACCACCGAATCATTTCTACTCTCTTGAGACAAGAAATGATCCATTGGTAACCGAATCAAATGTTCCGCAGAAGCAATACTATCGTACTGGTCGTCACACGTATCGTCCTCATAATAATCATACTAAGATTGCATACGCGCATACTTATGCTAACCATTCGCAGAGGACTTACATTTATGGTGTGCTTGATGGTTCACCGAAGCAATACACTCCTGTTCGATTTAATATTGCTTCGACCAGTGCTTCAACATCTTCTCAGTCACCTGCTCGTTTGTGGGTGGTTAAGAAGAACTAATTCTTCTGCAGGGCTATGTCTCCGGTGGATCCGAATGGGTCATGGATAGTGGTTGTACAAATCATATGACCGGAGACAAGGAGTTGTTCACCGAAGCAAAACTATCTCAATCTTCTCTGAAGTACGTTACCTTCGGTGATAACAACAAAGGTAAAGTGTTAGGTTTGGGTAAGATTGCCATATCGAGGGATAAGCACATTGACAAGGTTATGCTAGTCAAATCTCTTGGATATAATCTTATGTCTATTTCAAAGTTATGCGATATGGGTATGCTTGTGTTATTTTCTGCTTCGCGTTGTGTTGTCTTTTCACAGGATGACTATACGTTTGTCTTCGAGGGATACCGAAAGGGAGATCTATACATTGTTGATTTTTCTTCGGGCCCTGCTGTATCCACTTGCTTAATGGCAAAAGCTTCATCTGGCTGGTTATGGCATCGAAGACTTGGTCATGCAGGGATGAGAAATCTTCATAACCTAGTGAAGAAGAATCATGTTATTGGTCTTACCGAAGTAAAATTCGATAAGGATCGTCTCTGCAGTGCTTGCGAAGCTGGTAAAATTACGAAGAAACATCATTCAGCTAAGACCATCATGACTACCACTCGTCCTCTTGAATTGCTTCATATGGATCTTTTTGGTCCTCAAAATTATGCAAGTCTGGGAGGAAACAAATATGGTCTAGTTATTGTTGATGACTTCTCACGTTATACTTGTGTTTTCTTTTTGGATGACAAGAGCAAAGTGGTTGAAATCTTCAAGTCATTCGCTAAGAGAGCTCAAACAGAATATGAATTATCTCTGAAGCATATCCGAAGTGATAATGGAACTGAGTTCAAAAATACTCATATTGAAGATTTTCTTGATGATCATGGTTTTATGCATGAGTTCTCTGCTGCCTATACACCTCAACAGAATGGTGTATTTGAAAGGAAGAATAGAACCCTCATTGAGATGGCCAGAACTATGCTTGCTAAATACAAGACTCCTATTAGGTTCTGGGCCGAAGCAATCAATACTGCATGTCACATCATTAACAAGGTTTACCTTCACAAATTCTTGAAGAAGACTTCACATGAACTTATCACTGGTAACAAACCAAATGTCTCATATCTTAGGGTATTTGGTGCTCCATGCTTTATTAGAGATATGAATCATAGCTCTAAATTTTCCCCTAAGGCTCATGAAGGTTTTCTTCTAGGTTATGGCTCAAACTCTCACACTTACAGGGTCTATAACTCTCACTTTGGGAAAGTTATGGAAACTGTAAATGTAAGGTTTGATGAAACTAATGGCTCTCAAAAGGAGCATTTGCCTCATGATCTAGATGAACCTCCTCTTGATGAAGTAATAAGGTCCATGGCTATTGGTGAGATTCGCCCTGTTGAAGCCAATCAACGTCAAGCTGTTAGGGATGATGATGGTCCAATGTTCCCACACATAGCCCGGGGCGCTGGAAATCAACATCCTGAAGCAAATGATGAACAGGACGAAGAAGGTCAAGGGAACGAAGGAAATGTTGAAGCTGAAGGTGAAGCTGATCCCGAAGCTGATGCAGATCCTGAAGCAGAAGCTGAGCCTGAAGAAAATGATACAACGTTATCCCGAGTTCGAAGAAGAGTTGATGTGGATTCTATCCTCGAAGATATCAATCAACCAGGTCGTCCCACTACTCGATCTCGTACTTGTTTGGCTAACTTCTGTGGAAACTTTTCTTTTGTCTCCATGCTAGAGCCTTCAAAATATGATGAAGCCATGAAGGACCCTGATTGGTTATTAGCTATGATGGAAGAACTTCACCAATTTGAAAGGAACAAAGTCTGGTCACTTGTTGAAAGGCCAGATCCCACGAAGCACAACGTTATTGGCACCAAGTGGATATTTCGCAACAAGCAAGATGAAGACGGTATTGTGGTAAGAAATAAGGCTAGATTGGTAGCACAAGGTTACACCCAAATCGAAGGCATTGACTTTGGTGAAACCTATGCTCCAGTAGCTCGTCTCGAATCCATTCGTGTCATGCTTGCTTTTGCTAACCACAAAAATATATTGCTATATCAAATGGATGTCAAGAGTGCTTTTCTTAATGGTGAAATCGAATAAGAAGTGTATGTTATGCAGCCTCCAGGTTTTGAAGAATCGAAGAATCCTGATATGGTGTACAGGCTTCACAAAGCTTTGTATGGACTGAAGCAAGCACCTCGTGCTTGGTATGAAACATTGAAGGATTTCCTCCTGAAGAAAGGCTTCAAACCAGGAACAACTGACCCCACTCTTTTCACTCGATCATATAACAATGATCTATTTGTGTGTCAGATTTATGTAGATGATATCATTTTTGGCTGTTCTAACACTGAGATCAGCGAAGAATTTGCAAGGATGATGTCGAAGAAATATGAGATGTCAATGATGGGAGAATTGAAGTTTTTCCTTGGACTTCAGATTCGACAACAGAAGAATGGCACCTTTATTTCACAAGAGAAATACTTGAAGGATTGCCTGAAAAAGTTTGATCTTGCTGAATGCAAGACCATTAGAACTCCCATGCCTACTAATGGTTTTCTTGATGCAGATGAGAAAGGGAAACCCTTCGATCAGAAAAAGTTTCGGTCTATGATAGGTTCACTCTTATACTTATGTGCATCTAGACCTGACATCATGCTATCAGTTTGTATTTGTGCTCGTTTTCAGGCAAATCCGAAGGAATCGCATCATATAGCTGTGACGCGAATTCTTCGATATCTAGCACATACTCCTTCTTTGGGACTTTGGTATCCCAAAGGCACTCAGTTTGATTTGATTGGATATTCTGATTCAGACTGGGCTGGTGATAGGGTTGACAGGAAATCTACCTCAGGCACTTGCCATTTTCTTGGTAGATCTCTTGTGTGTTGGGCTTCAAAGAAACAGAATTTTGTCTCAATATCTACTGCTGAAGCTGAATACATTGCTGCTGGCTCATGCTGCACTCAAATACTTTGGCTTAAGAAGACGCTGAAAGATTATGGTATTTATGTGAAGAAAATCCCTCTGCTTTGTGACAATGAGAGTGCCATCAAGATTGCTCACAATCCGGTGCAACACTCTCGAACGAAGCACATTGATATTCGTCATCATTTTCTTCGAGATCATGTTCAGCGCGAAGACATTGAGATTAGCCATGTAAGAACTGAAGATCAATTGGCAGACATATTCACGAAGCCATTGGACGAGAAAAGGTTTTGTGCATTGAGATGTGAGCTGAACATCTTAGACTCACACAATGTTCAGTAAGATCGAAACTTTTCACTGTATATATTCACCTTCGTTTGTGTTTCTTTTTTTTTTAGTTTCGCTTGAGTTTTCCTTCGTCCAAGTTTCGCTTCATTTGCCATTTGCTTTTTGTTTTTAGTTTGCTTTATTTATTCGTTTCTTTTGTCCCCTATGCTTATCACTTTTTAGCTTCGTTGTTGTTCTTCGAAGTGATAAGTTTCGGACCCTACCCCTCCATTCTGTTTCGCTCCCAATCTTTTCTATCTTGAATGATAAGAACAATTGAAACGGAAAGCATATTGCTTCGAGCATCATTGAGTTCCAAAGCAAATGTTTCCAACTTTATCGAAGTTTTTTCTCTCAGTCAAGACTTATTCTTCGGCCGTTGAGTCCCCGTCTTCTCCGGGTCGTTGAGATTCACTCGTGATACGCCACTTCATCTTAGCCATTGAATCGGAAGAGTCAGTTGCTGGACACCGTTCGATTTGATCTGGCAACCGCTCCAGGTCAGGCCTATTTAAGGCATCCCCCCACCGAAATGGTTCACCCCACGCTCATTCTCTCGAACTTCTCCGTCTCCGTCCTCGAGCAACCGCAGAGCTCTCGTCTCCGTCGTCGCCGTCGCCGCTTCACTGCCGGAACACCGCCGCCGTGGACATTCCCCGTCGACGCAGAGCACTTCTCCGCCCTCCGTCGCCGTAGCCGCCTTGCGTCACCAAGTTAGGGTACGCAAAGCTCCTTGGATCCAATCTTGTTTCCCGTGTTCCTCATCTAGGGTTTGGATCTAAGTTCTGCTAGGGTTTTGATTTCTGTTTATAGGGCCGCTTGATCCGTGCTGTTTCTTGCTCCTTGGGAAACCTGTTCTTAGAATCCAAAGTAATCCCATCTTCTCTCAGGTCAGTGCTTAAGACTCGATGTCGTCTGTGTTCTGGATTGGGTTAGGTCTTGTTCTCGAACTGGTTCTAGCCGAATCCATAACCAGAGTTGCATCCAATCTTAGATTGATCTGAGTTCCTGTCAAAATTGATTTGTTTTTGGTCGAAACCTTTGCCTGTGCTTATTCATTCCCTCTGTTTGTTTCCCTCTTGTCTATACTTCTAATCACAGGATGTCTGACGAAGAGGCTGCAATGGGGAATGAGTCTCCAATTGTTGAAGGACTGGAAAATTACCCAGAGCCACCGAAGCAGAAGGGCAAAGGAGGCAAAACAAAGGAAGTGAATAATGCCCGAGGCATACCCGAAGCCATTCGCCTCAAGATGGGCTATGACACTCCTCCAGAAGAGTCAGATCATGATAGAAAGATTCGACTGCAAAGGATTTGAAGATATTGGGCTATTCGGTGGTACAAGTACAAAAGTATCCCAACTTGGAAGTGGGCAATGCAATTTGCTTTCAGCCCACCTTATCGGTACACCACCGCCATGTGCGCTCAGTACACTGCAGCCAACCGGAAGAAGTACTACCCGAAGCCTCCGGCTATCCCGCACCCAAATTCACTCAAGACCCCGGATGATTATCCTGAAGAGCAAGAACGGCTTGCTATTCTGGCTGAGAAGAAGAGGATCCGAGACGAGAAAAAGGCAAAATCTCTTGCTGCTGCAGGGCTTGATGAAGCCGAACCATCGAAGCCTCAGAAGAAGTGAAAGCTTCGGAAGCTAAGTGATTCACCTCCTCCTGCTTCAGAAGAGGAAGCTGAACACGAAGCTGATGACGAAGCTGATGCAGCTGCACAGCTTGAAGACTCGATCGATGACGATCCTGCTGATGAAGCAGATGATGAGTCAGAGCACTCACCCATCCCCCCAAGTCCTAAAAAGAAACTGAGTAAGAAGCCTCTGAAGAAGAAGGCTGGAGCGAAGCCAACTGCTCCTAAGGGTGTTAAGTTTCATGAACCTACAGCACCTCCTGCTCCAAAGAGGAACATTGACTTGACGAACTTGGTAGTCGAGGCACCCCTGTCCTCCAAGCCTCCCCGCCGTCCTGTTCCATCCGAGCAGAGGACCAAGGAACGGCATGACCCGAAGGCAAAGCCTGTGGCTAAGCCTACTGCTGTGCCCGAAGCCAAAGCTCCAGAGCCTGTTAAAGCTTCGAAGCCGAAGACAACTGTGGCTAAGCCTGGCCAAACATATGCCCAGGTTGGCACAAAGAAGTTGACAGAAGCTGAATTGCGGAAGAGAGACCACATTGAAGCTGAACGTCTGCACGCCGAAGCTCAAGCCAAAGCTAAGGCTGAAAAATAAGCCAAAGAGAAAGAGAAAGCTGATAAAGAAGCAGCTGATCTTGAAAAGCAAAGGAAGGAGCTGGCCGAGGCAAACCAGCAAGCTGAAGCGAAGTGCAAACTAGCTGAAGCTCAAGCACAAGAGGCTAAGGCTGCCGCCGAAGCCAAACAACTTGCTGAAGCTGAAGCCAAACACCAAGCTCAGCTGAACATCCTTCGCACGAAGAAGGCTGAGAAAGCTGCCAGGGCCGCTCCAAAGGAAGCCGCTGTGGACATGGCACCGAAGGAAATTCCCCCGAAGCCAGTCGCAGCTCCTGTTCCCGAAGCCCAAGTTGAAGCTGAACATAGTGAGCACAACTTCCCGGATGCTAGGGAAGGTGAACTTTGGGACTGTCTGGGTCTGAGTCAGACATACCTTAAGCTTGCTGAAGCTGTTAATCCCCAAGCTGTAGATATTGGAGATACTTACATTTCACCAAATCTTTCAGCCATGGTCGAAACTTTGTACAATCAGCTGAGAGATCTACATTCAAGGGATAGATCAGAAACTGCAAAGATCCTGAAATTCCAGAAGAGAGCAGATGAAGAATCTGATGAGGACTTCAAGAGCGAAGCCATAGCAGCTTCGAAGAATATTGCTATTGTTAATGAACAAACGAAGCAAAATATTCAAGTCTTTCAAGACAAGTTGAAGTCTGCCATTGAAGAATGCTGCAAGACTCACAATGCTTCAGTCATGGCTCTTGACTCAAAGAAGCGCGAAGCCATGGTTAAGCAATTAGCTTCACCTCTTCCCAAGCTGCAACCTAGGAAGAGACGACTCATTGCTGACACTGAAGAAGCTGATGAGGTGAGCTCTCATCCGGCCAAGAAGGCCCCTAGAAAGGCATCGCCTCCTCGATGCAGAATCATCAAGCTTGGCAAACCCACATCGAAGCCATCCGCCCCCGAAGTCATTCCACCCCGTGCTCCAACTCCTCCTCCACCTCAACCTGCTCCACAACCATCCGCTCAAGACAATTTTGCACCAGAACCCTCTCCACCCCATCAAGCCATCCCTGATAAGGATTACTCTTCAGCTCACTCTGCTGAGGAGTCTGAAGACAAACAAGGCGAAGATCAAGATCAAGCTATAAATGCTGAAGCCAATGCAGATGCAGAAGTCGAAGCTGAAGCCGAAGCAAATGAGTTGGCCATCGTCACTCAACCTCAAAGGCGAATCACAAATGCTCGAAGGCATTGCATTCCTGCTCAGGACACCCAGCTGGACTCCATCTATCCAAGAGAGACTTTTCCCATATTCCTGGGAGAAGGATCTTCGTCAAGACACGGTCCTGAATTT
The DNA here is from genome assembly GCA_950022295.1 of Bromus sterilis. Taxonomy (NCBI): domain Eukaryota; kingdom Viridiplantae; phylum Streptophyta; class Magnoliopsida; order Poales; family Poaceae; genus Bromus; species Bromus sterilis. Next base: position 399,196,884 of record OX465596.1, read on the forward strand.
GACATTGAAGTTCATCGCAAGAAGCTTCGATTCTTTGGCACTAGTCCATATGATTCACCAAGAACAGCTGACGATCTTCGATTCTGGACTGCTGAACAGCAAATCTTGTACACGAAGCTTTACTGCCAGAAAGGTGTTCTGTTCAGACACAAGTACTTGGACATGCACAGTCTTTCATCTGCAACGTGCTTCCAAAACATAGTGGAAACTATCGAAGCACAGAACTTGACTGGATTATTTGCTATGGAAACTCCATTCAATTCAGAGCTAGTGAAGCAATTCTATGCCACACTATATGTCTCTGGAACCCCAGAAGATACTAGCACATGGATTCTTGAATGGATGATTCAAGGGAAAGTCTTCAGGATGCATACAGATGAATTCATGGATATTATAAACATTCCAAGACACACTGGAGAAATGGAAAAAGTTCACATGTTACCGGATCCCACTGAATCTGAATTTGCATCTTTATTGGATCCCGAAGTCTCTGGAGATCACATGCCAGAAAACATTCGCCCGAAGCATTTAGTGTTCATATCGAAGACTTGGTTTTATATCTTGTCAAACTCACTAATGCCTCTCAGTACAGCGAATGAAGAATCCAATATTCTACATCCTACTCGTCATGCTCTTATGAAGCTCACCCATGGTCATGTGTTCGACTTCGAGGACTATTTTCTTCGATACATGGTGCAAGCTGCAGAATTGGTACATCAACTGAAGCCATATGCTCCTTGGCTGCAAGCCATTTGAAACCATGGACGCAGCGAAGATTACACTGCGAAGCATCACCCGAAGCTGTTCTGCCCTCCGGTCCGTGATACTATGAATATCTTCAGGCGGCCAAATGACCCTTTTGCAACATATGTAGGAGTCAGACAGCATATCAATGAACGCAACATGTCGAAGCGTTACCAGAAAGAAGTGTACCACTTTGAAGTTGCTATTCGTAACCAACAACTGCTTGAAAACTTCATCGAAGGAAATCAGCGCCAGATGCAACATCTGTCTGATGAGATAAACAGAGTTGGAAACATTGCAATGAACAACAACCAATACTTGAAGGTATTGAAGCGTCATTCTTGGAAAGGCCTCAGGAAGTTTAACTCTATGAAGAAACTTCAAGCTGACCGCATATTCAAAGAATATCCACATCTGCAGAGGAACTTTTCCAGAAATGATACAGTCGACCGCCCCAACCCCAAGATCCCTTCGCTGGACAAGATTGATGAAGTCTTATTCGTCAACCCTGCTGAACAGATTCGCCCCGATACCTTATCGGATGAAGACTCTCACACATCGAAGCACGAAGACGATCCTCTCGACGACAGCGACCTTGAATTGCTTCAAGCGCCGATGGACTTCGACGAGGAAGACTCACCGGCTTCGACCGAACGCGAAACTTCTGGAGATGCTTCTTCATCAGGCGAAGACAATGTGCAGGGTCCCCGGGTTGCAGCTGACGCGTAAATGCTCTCGATCTGCCTCTCAACCTTTTGTCCAATTCTTGACAAAAAGGGGGAGAACGTAGGCATCGATGAGTTTAGATTCGCTGCGGGGTTTTTGGGTTTTGATTCGATTCGATCTTTTGCATATTAAGTTACGACAAACATTCCATTCTTCGATTGGGTTGTAACTTAAGTATCACTTCGGCTGTGAACTGTTTTATCATATATGTTAATAACCCCATGCTTGCAAGTTGCTTTTCTACTTCTTATTTTGCAGGTGGTTATTTTCCTTAAGTTCACAGGTTATTGGATGATTGCATATTCTTCAAGACAAATTATCTTTGTATGCAATTGTTTCGCTAAGATATGTGTTAGGATTCCCATTGATGATATTCTTCAACAAGCATTTTCTTCGATTACATAAATCTTCGATGCTTGCATTCAGGGGGAGTCAAAAGCTTCATATCTTAGAGTTTGCTCTCAACCCAAATTCAAAATTCCAAATCTTTTATCGATGCCTGTTTTTTCAACAATAGTCCAAAAAGGGGGAGATTGTAAGAGCAAAGTTATTCCCTCAAGAGTTTTGGATATTGTTGGTCAAAACAGTAGAGGAACTAACAAGTTTTCTAGTGTGAAACAGATGATTAGGTTCCTGAAGTTATAGGTTGGTGATAAAGCTTCAATGAAGATTTACTCTTTTATCGAAGCATATCCTCTGGAGCGAAGTTTATCACGGATGACGACCCCTAAAAAGATAAGGAATCCTGAAGCACGTCTCATCGAAGAAGATGATCAAGATGGCGCATGACTTAGTTGTTTTTGTGTAGTTCTTTTTACTTCTTTGAGTCATAGGAAAAACCGTACTATCAAGAGGGGTTTAGTAAATGTACTCCGAAGGTTTTGATGAAAAGACTCAGATCGAATCTTAACCAGTGAGAAGCCAGAGTTGAAGAAATCTCATGTGAGCTAGGTAATGCTTCACCAGCGAAGACTTTGTTCTTTCGGCTCCTGAAGCAGAACCAAGTCCGTGAGTCAGCTTTACTTGGACCGCAAGTAAGTTGCGCTGTGAGTGGAAATATGACCGTTAGGGACAGGTGTCAAGCTATCACATCGGGTCACTTCAGTCATTTCGCACCTAGGGATTGCCACCTATAAATACGCCACCCAAGCCCTCATTGGCCGGTGGCTGCTCCAAGATTGATTCCCTACAGAGGAGAGAGAGAGAGCAACCCCACCGAAGCATTTCAAAAACCCATCCACCGAAGCATAAGTCCTATTGATCTGAGTTGATTCATTATGACTTAGGAAGAAGTTTGCTAGCCTTTTTATCTTGGAGAACTGCAATTCTCCTAGACGGTTAGAGAGTTGTTCTTCAGAGAGCGAAGAGTTATTGTCGCCTCGAAGTCCAGTTTGTCAAAGGTTTCGGTGATTTCCTCAATAATCAACCACGAGTGAAGAACTGACCAAGCTCAAGGAGATTGGTGCAGTGGAGAAACGGACGGAGAGAGGTTAGCTCCTGTGTTCAATCACAAGTCCCTCCAACCAGACGTAGCACTTTGCAGAGTGTGAACTGGTCGAACAAACATCGCCGAGTCAAGAGTTCATTTTACTTTCCGCACTTACATTCAGTTTATCAATTGCTTCAGTGATCTGCTTCAATGCAATTGATTCGATGCTTTTGATTCGCTATGTTCTGCTTCGATCATGTTCTGCTTCAATGTTTACCTTTCTGTTGAATGTCTTCGGTTGCTGAGTTATGCTTCACTTCATAGTTTCATGCAAAATTTTGAAGTGATCATTCACCCCCTCCCCCTCTGATCACATACTTGGTCTAACACTCCTCCCCTCTTTGTTCTTCATGGATTAGACCTCGTGAGCTGCACTACATGATCGAGGCACATATGTAATATTTCTGCTGTTGCTATGCTGAGTTTGCTAGGATCCGATGGATTATGAGATTATGTTCAGATTGTGTTTGAGTAATATATTTGATACTCCTCTTTTATATTTATGTTCTAGAGTAATTCTTGCATGTTCTCCGTTGCTGTTTATTGCTTTGGCCAAGTAGTAGGTAGTGACTCCAAGAGGGAGCGTTATGCATGATTGTGGGTTCATGCCCCCCGATGACTAGCTTGAGTGACAGAAACATGAGTCTAGGGGATGTGTTGTTGCCACAAGGGGGAAAACAACGGTGCTTGTACTTGCGGGTGCAAGGATTGTTTACTTTATGCAAAGTGCTTTAATGCAGTTGTCCGTTGCTTTGAGTTTACACTTTGGGTGGGATTCGCAAGTTAATACCAGCGAGATGTTCTGGATTGATATCTCATGGTGGATGATTAGTAGGTAGATGCAGATGTATTTCGGTCTACTTGTCTTGGCGTACCGCCCATGCTTTTGAGCCTCTTCCTTTCTTTATAGCATAATTAGCATTGGTTTGCGCACATAATCCTGTCGATTGCCCAGCTGTAATTTGTTTACCTCGCATGGCTATTTTATCGTCTTTTGGGAGAGAGACATCACTAGTGAACATCATAGGACCCCGGTCCATATTTCCAATACTTTTTACACCCACTATCAATTTACTGCTTTATTTACTTTTCCGTTGCTATCACTATCATTATTATCTCATGCATTTTATCCTTTGTAAACAACAAGGCCGGAGGAATTGGCAACTCCTCTGTACTTGTTGGGAAGCAAAGTTATTTGTTGTGTGTGCAGGTCCAGGTCAAGGAAGCAACTTTTGTCTTAAAAACGGTGCCATTTTTTCCTTGCCAGCTACTTGTCGATCTTGGAGTCCTACTGGTCGATACTCAACCTTAGCATCCTCGCCAAGGGAAACTTGATGTTGTCTACATCTCAACCATCCACTTTGGGTAACCAACGAGGGGGCGTTAATTCGTACCATCAAAAGCAATTTCTGGCACCGTTGCCGGGGACTCCACTCTTCAAGATAGGAGATTTGCACACTATCTTTTATCTTTTCTTTTTAGTCTTGTTAGTTTACCTTTCAGTTTTGCTTTAGTGTCCTTTATGAAAAAACAAAAAAAAATAGTTATCTTGCTTGCTGCTACTCTGGGTTCCTCCGAGAACACCAAGTTGTGTGACTTCACTAGTCACAACAACAGTGACTTTATCTGCACTCCTATTGCTACACCTGCTACTTCAACACCTTCTTATGATATTAAACCTGCTTTACTGAACCTTGTTATGAAAGATCAATTCTCCGGTGCTAGAGATGATGCTGCTTTGCACTTAAATAATTTTATTGAGCTTTGTGATATGCAAAAGTACAAAGAAGTAGATGGTGATATTGTTAAGCTTAAGATTTTTCCTTTCTCCTTGAGAGATGAAGCTAAAATCTGGTTTCAATCCTTGCCTTGGAATAGCATAGATTCTTGGGATAAGTGCAAGGATGCTTTTATTGGGAAGTACTACCCCCTGCTAAGATTATCCAATTGAGGAGTTATATTATGAATTTTAAACAATTGGATAATGAACACGTTGCCCAAGCTTGGGAACACATGAAATCTCTTGTTAAGAATTGCCCTACGCATGGTTTGACTACTTGGATGGTTATCCAAACTTTTTATGCAGGCTTGAACTTTACGTCGCGGAACTTGCTAGATTCGGCCGCGGGAGGAACCTTTATGTCAACTACACTTGGTGCTGCCACAAAACTTCTCGATGAGATGATGACCAATTATTCCCAATGGCACACCGAAAGAGCTCCAACAGGTAGGAAGGTAAACTCTGTCGAGGAGATCTCCTCCCTAAATGAAAAAGTTGACTTGATTATGTCTCTACTTACCAAGCAATCTCCTATTGATCCTCATGATGTTCCTTTAAATTTTTTGATTGCTCAAGATCAAGTAGATGTGAACTTTATCTCTAGAAACAACTTCAATAACAATGCTTATAGGAGTAATTTTGGTAGCAATCCTAGACCGTTCCCCTCCAACAACTATGGGAACAACAACACTTATCCTAGCACCAAAAACTCCACTTCTGAATTAGAGAGTATGCTTAAGGACTTTATCACTACCCAAAAATCCTTCAACAAGAGTGTAGAGGAAAATCTAGAAAAATTAGATAACCTCTCGTTGAAGGTAGATAATTTAGCCCATGAAGTAGAATTTCATGAAATTAGAACTTCTCCCCTTGAGGAGAGGAAGGTCACTCCTATGAATGCTATCCAAGTGCAAATTAATGAAAACATTAGGATGATGGCTAAACTCAAAGAGAGATGGGCTAGAAAAAAGGAGGAAGAAGATAGAATTAAGAGCCTTCCTACACACCATACCATTGCTACTATCCAAGTTGTTGAGGATATCCAAACTCTTAGCACCCAATGCACCCCTAGTCCCATAGGACCTATTAATGGTGATGATATGACCTCAACCGTAGAAGAAGAAATTCCTATGACTATAGAAGCTACCAAAAAAGTGAGCCTAAAGGACACCACTACCACTTTACTTGATAGTAGTGACCTTGATTTTGATAATTGCACCTTTCTGAAGTTATTCGTTTCCTTCACAAGATGTCTAGAGACCCCCACACTAGCACACTTAACATTGCCTTCACGGAGCATATCACTAATGCTCTCATCAAAGCTAGGGAGGAGAAGCTTAGGGTAGAAGCCTCCATACCTATAAATCTAGAAGATGGTTGTGATCCTATGTTTAAAATTAAGTTGAATAACTTTTCTTGCTATGCTTTATGTGATGTTTGAGCTAGTACCTCTGTTATGCCCAAAAGAATGTATGATATATTTGAATTGAAACCTTTTGATCCTTGTTCTTTTGGTGTTCGTCTTGTCAACTCTTCCGTAAATAAACCTTTGGGGAAGACCGATGATGTTCTTATCATTGTCAATGACAATTATGTTCCCGTTGATTTTAGTATCATGGACATTGAATGTGAACCTTCTTGTCCAATTATTTTGGGACGTCCTTTTCTTCGCAGCTTGGGTGTTGTTATTGATATGAAAGAAGGGATTATAAAATTCCAATTCCCTCTCAAAAAGGGATGGAACACTTCCCTAGGAAAAATATTAAGTTGCCTTTTGAGTCCGTCACACGGCCTAGTTATTTTCTTGAAAAGACTTGATCTATTTGCATTAAGCCTAGCTAAGGGCTTTAAAGAAGCGCTTTCGGGAGGCAGCCCGCAACGAATTTAGGATTTCCTTTTTGTTTTTCTTCTGTTTTTAGTGGTCTTTATGATTGTTACAACTGTACCAACATCATTGTATCTTTAATTTTCAAGCTTTGTGCCATTTATAGCCTCATATGACAAGGGAAGTGAAAGTTGTGACATGCTGTCCAAAAAACAGATTATGTCCTCGTGACTAGGAAAATCACAGAAAAATCCCAGTTCATCTTTTTCAGCATAAATTTTTACACAGCGTGCTCTATACAATTATGGAACTTTCGTATGTTCTGAGTTTTTTTATTTGAGTTGCAAAAGTATCCCTAAAAAATTATTTACTACTTGCTGGTCTGTTTTTCACAGATTCTGTCCTGTTTTGCCTTTTCTTCATTTTGCAAACCTTAAGCTTGATTTTTCTTTGCAAAAACTTTTTCACAATCTTGAGAAACAGTAGCTCTTCAAGAATATCTTTATTTCCAGCAGAGGAAAAAGTATTTTATTATGGGTACTAACCTCGCTAATCAGATTATGATGAGTTGTGTATGAAGGAAGTTTTCAAGTGTGCGAGGGAAGATGATGAAAGAACATTCAGGAGTGTCAAGCGCTCAATCTTGGGGATTCACCCGTGCACCCCCAAGAAATATTCAAGGAGACTCAAGCGTCTAAGCTTGGGATGCCCCCGTGCATCCCCTTCTCCATCAACAATTATCAGTTCGTCTCTCGTTTCACTATATTTTTATCACTTCATGCGTTATGTGCTAAGCTTGGAGCGTCTCGCTCTTAGTTTTCCTTTTTAGTTTTCTTTAGCTTTGCTTGCTGTTCATAACAAGTTAGAACCCAGATTTCTTTGTGTGGGAGAGAAACACGCTCCACTTCCAAAATCTAGAACACAACATAGGATTTTTCATGCTTATCTTTGTTGTGTGTGTTCTTTATCTTTTTCATAGCTACTGTCATGTTTTGCTCTTAGTTTTCATGTTTATCTTTTCAAAGAGCTTTTGTTTAGTTTGTTGTTGGAACTCTCTTGAGTTTTCATGATTATATTGTTTAGATAGTTTGCATGTTGCACTAAGTTTTGTGTCTTGACTTGAAGTAGGTAATTGAGGTTGCTATTCTTTTGTAGTAGTAACTTGCAATAGTTTTGAGGTATTGTTTTGAGTAATGTTTGGACTTTTGGTGTCAAGAGCTTTAGCCTATTAGTGATAGATGTCTTATTTTGGGAAATCCGTGTTTATTTTCAAAACTTACAAAATTAGTTGAGAACTTTAGCTACTAGATGGATCACTACTCTTCTGAGGGGTCGAATATTAGAATACACTCACGTACCATGAGTCGAGGATGCGCAAGGATAACCAAACCCCCATACACTCCTCCTCGGGGTACTTGTATCTTTGTGAAACCTCCTTATTAAATTGAGAGTTACCGATAATAAGTGCATGAGTTCTTCGGACTAATGTGAGTATTCGAAAGTTGAAACTTCCACCTTCCCATATTTTTCTAGCCTTTCATGTGTCGTGCATTGCTTTCTTCTCACTACGAGAGTTGGCGTCCACCTTCGCTGGTACATCCAAACCCTTGGCATGATACGCTCTGTCATCATAAACCTCCTTATATCCTTCCGAAAAACAGCCACCATACCTACCTATCAAGGCATTTCCATAGCCTTTCCGAGATACATTGCCATGCAACATCCATCTTCTCATGACTTGATCTTCATGTCATACATGCTACTTGCTTGATCGATGAGCCGCATTCTAGTTGGGCCTTGCCCTAATCATTGCTACATGGCGCGCTAGTATCATTGCATATCCTTCTACACTGGCAGAGGCATACATTTGCATACATAATGATATTACATCTTCTTTATGAATTGAGTACTTTGTAAAGTGTGAAAGATCTTCTATACTTTTTGTAATATATAGAGTGTTGCCCCTAAAGTGAGGAAAAGATCCCAAAGTGGACAAATCAAAAGATCCCAAAGAGTAAAAAATCAAAAGATCCCAAAGAGGACAAATGAGAGTTAAATAGAAAGAGCCATTGAGGCCACCAAAAAAGTACAAAAAATAGAAAAAGGAGAAAATGAAATAAAAAGAGAAAAGGGGGCACACTACTATTCCTTTTGAGAGATCCACACTCGTACTCCCTCTTATATCTTGTACTCCATAGATATTATCATTCATCCATATAGCTATGTGGGGACCTTCACACTATATAACTTGGCTTGTATGTTCCAATGATGAGCCTCCTCAAATGAGCTCTAGGTCTTCTTGAGCAAGCAAGTTGGATACACCCCCACTAGTTCCATTGGAGAGCTTACCTTAGCTCATATGTGCATCCATTGCATGGCAATCCCTACTCCTCACATCATATCTATCATTTGGCTTTCTCTCGCCTATGATTGTCCTCATTGATGTGAGCCTTTCACACCTTCTTTGTCTTCCTCCTCCACCATATTCTCTCTTTTCCATTCTAAGTGTCAACTTTCTTGCTTACGCTCATCCATTGCATGAGTGCTAAAAATGTCGAAAAGGAGTGGATCATTTTGACTTGTACCTGGCTAGTGGTCTGGGGATGAGTCAAGATAAGATTCCAAAGAATACCAAGTGTGAAACTTAAGTAGATTGAGTTCTCAACACAAAAAAAATATTTTTTTCTCGTATATCCCTATCCCTTTCTTGCACGAAAAAACCATTTGGAGACATTCGAGTCACGGACAGCGAGAGATCTTGCACCTTTATGTTCTTATGTTGCTTGTTTCAATGCTAAATATAGACTCTTTCCTGTTATGACTTGAATTGAATTACATGCCTTGATTGCTTTACTTAAAAGTTCCTATATGGTTGTTAGCATGTCACCACAGAAATTATGCTTTTATCATTTACCTACTCGAGGACGAGCAGGAATTAAGCTTGGGGATGTTGATACGTCCAAAACGTATCTATAATTTATGCTTGCTCCATGCCTCTTTTGTGTGATATTTCTATGATATTGATGAACTTCCATACACTTTTGATCATATTTGGACTAACCTATTAACTCAGTGCACCCCAGTGCCAGTTCCTGTTTTCTGTTGTTTTTCTATTTCAGGTTTCCCCCATATTAAAAGTGCTCCAAAAATTCGGGAATAATCCAATGAATAATCAGCATAGAAGAAGCTTCGGGAATCACCGAGGGGGGGCAGAGGGGACTCACCAGGGCCCCAATCGCCCTCCCGGCGCGCCCTAGGCTGGGGCCGAGCCAGGGGGCCACCTGGACCCCTGGTGGCCCCCTGGCTGCCCCCTTCGCCTATTTATTTGTCGTGACGTGAAAGCCCCATGAGGGAAACCCTTTTTCGCGATCTCTCCTCTGTTCCGCCGCCGCCGGGCTTCCAAGATCGGGAGCACCAGAAGACCTCTTCCCGGCAACCTGCCGGAGGGAGGAACCACCTCCGGGAGCATCTCCACCACCATGGATGCTTCCCGGATGAATCGTGAGTAGTCCACCTTGGACAATGGGTCTATGATCAGTAGCTATGTGATGTTCTCCTCCCCTCTTTGTTCTTCATGGATTAGACATTGTGAGCTGCCCTACATGATCGAGGCACATATGCTGAGTTTGCTGGGATCCGATGGATTATGAGATTATGTTCAGATTGTGTTTGAGTAATATATTTGATTCTCCTCTTTTATATTTATGTTTTAGAGTAATTCTTGCATGTTCTCCGTTGATGTTTATTGCTTTGGCCAAGTAGTAGGTAGTGACTCCAAGAGGGAGCGTTATGCATGATTGTGGGTTCATGCCCCCCGATGACTAGCTTGAGTGACAGAAACATGAGTCTAGGGGATGTGTTGTTGACACAAGGGGGAAAACAACGGTGCTTGTACTGGCGGGTGCAAGGATTGTTTACTTTACGCAAAGTTCTTTAATGCAGTTGTCCGTTGCTTTGAGTTTACACTTTGGGTGGGATTCGCAACTTAATACCAGCGAGATGTTCTGGATAGATATCTCAAGGTGGATGATTGGTAGGTAGATGCAGATGGATTTCGGTCTACTTGTCTTGGCGTGCCGCCCATGCTTTAGAGCATCTTCCTTTCTTTATAGCATAATTAGCATTGGTTTGCGCACATAATCATGTCAATTGCCCAGCTGTAAAAATTTTACCTCGCATGGCTATTTTACCGTCTTTTGGGAGAGAGACATCACTAGTGAACATCATAGGACCCCGGTCCATATTTCTAGTACTGTTTACACCCACTATCAATTTACTTCTTTATCTACTTTGTCGTTGCTATCACTATCATTATTATCTCATGTGTTTTATCCTTTATAAACAACATGGCCGGAGGAATTGACAACTCCTCTGTACTCGTTGGGAAGCAAAGTTATTTGTTGTGAGTGCAGGTCCACGTAAAGGAAGCAACTTTTGTCGTAAAAATGGTGCCATTGTTTCCTTGCCACCTACTTGTCGATCTTGGAGTCCTACTGGTCGATACTCAACCTTAGCATCTTCGCTAAGGGAAACTTGTTGTTCTCTACATCTCAACCTTCCACTTTGGGTAACCAACGAGGGGGCGTTAATTCGTACCATCAATATGTTGACCTTTTTTGGTCAAGATATGTTCATGTTACATTGGAAAACTATATTTTATCTGTAACAACCCAGGATCTCACTAGGAATTATAAACTACTCATATCAACAAGGTGCACCTTCTTTTCCGGGAGCGCATTGGGAAAGAACTACCAGGTTAATCATGCTAGGCTTGGAGTAGTCTTGGGATGGGTGACCGACCGGGAAGTTGTTCCGGGTGCGCACGAGTGAGAAAAAAGTGTGCAGAAAATACTAGTGTTGGTGTGTGAGGACAGTCTAGATCTCAGGTGCACCAGCCATGGAATCGGTGGTTAACCGATGGGTTTGGTCGGGGCATTACATTATCTCACATTGATGTGACTGTCAAGAAAAATAGTAAATCTTGTGGTTTCACGGATTTTTTACACAAAGCCGCTGGTGGAGAATATACATCATTAATTGGTGTTTCTTGCTTACTTTGTTTGTTGTTTAGCATGAAGCTTGGATTTGCAAGGGGGGTTTCAATGAAAAATTGCATGATGATGAGCACTTTGGTATCAATACTATACATGAGTGACAAATGCAAGCTTTCCAGGAAGCAGGACTAGGGGTGGCGAGGAATCCCTTTCACATGGGATAATAGGTAGCAGGGAGGTATAAATGTAAAATTCCATGGACAGTGCTCTAGTCAACTCAAACTTCCTTAGAGCATCTCTAGCATAACCCTCATCCCGCGGGCCTTTAAAAACGTTATAAGGGTCACAAAAAATGTATTTTAAGGGCTGCGCGTGGGGTGCGTCCGCAAAGCCAAGTGATAAAGAAAAATATTATGTTTTACCGCTCGGCTTTTCGGGGTCTATTCGTCCGCAGCCTGCGCCAGGCCTCAAACCGAAAATTTAATCTAGGAAATTTTACCACCATTTAAACAAGTAACCACAAATTCCGATAATTAAACATAGTTCTAGGCAACGATTAAACATAGTTTTTCATCTCATGACCCAAAATATCCTCATGCATAATCTCACAACAACATCACCATCATCATCACAAGATGAACTAACCACCACCACCACCACCACTTGCTGAACCACCACCTCTACCCATTATCGCTTGACTGCTTCGCTCCAAGATCTCCCACCTTGTGATATCATGTCATTCTTTAGTGAGCTCTTCCATGCCATCTCGGTTCATCATCATGATATCGTTCTCCTCTTGAAGGAGATCGTCTCTCCTCAATGGCGGTTGTCGTCGATATGTAACGGCAGATGCCATGGGGATGGCTAAAGAGGGGGACAGACCGAGGTTGATGTCGCTGGTGCCGGAGGCGAGATTGGGAACACTGCGATGTTGTCAGAACCCTTTGTTAGGTAATGTGCTACGATCAAGTCATCTTGCATCATGTTAAAAATTTCAAAAGAAATCATTGAAATCAAATTCAAAAGCAAAATGGGAGAAGGAACCCCCCCCCAGATGAATTAATTCAAAAGGCCAGATAAAAATCTTCTCCAAAAATTCATGTTAGATTTTTGAAAAGTCTTATAAATGAGTGTGATCACATATCAAGTGATGTGGGACCCACCCCATGCTCATGGATTTTTCAAATATTCAAACAGTGCCTTGGAATTAATCAAAAACCCCTATTTGAGTTAAGATTCAAATTATTTGAATTTTAAAAATGTTCAAACTTTACAAGTGGCTAGCCTAGTATATTGTTATGCCACATAAAAAGTTTCAGCATTAAATAAATTGGTTTGCTAATTTTTTAGCTAGCCAAAACAAAGTACAGAAAAGAAAAAGAAACAGAAAAAGAAAAAAGAGGGCTTACCTTGCTTCTGGCCCAACTCAACGCCCCCTGGCCCAAGCCCACCTGGACCCCCCTTGTCTTCTTCCAGCGCGGCGGCAAGCAGCTCGGTGGCCGGCATGCCGCGGCCGCCACGCCACCTGCCTGCCTGGCACCTCCCGCGCCTTCTAGCCATGCCTGGAGACGCCTCTCGGCCGTCCCGTTCCATTCCCCCCCTCCAGAGCTTCTTCCCCTCCTCCTACGCTCGATTTCGTCGCCGCCCGAGGACCGCCGTGGAGCACGCCGCCGAGTCCACGCAGCCACCGTCGTCCCCGAGCCGTACCACCGTGTCCAGAAGAACCGCGCAGACGTCTTCGCCGTTCCCCCCAGTCAATCGAGCCCTAGCGCCTCAACAGACGACGCCAGCTTCATCGAGACCTCGTCGGAGCCGCAGATCGTCGTCGCCAATTACTCCGGCCACAGAGCTCCTTCGACCACACCACCGCCTCCACTACAATCGTGGTGAGCTTCTGCTTCACCCCATCTATTCCATGGTTGCCCCCTTAGCCTGTGCCGCCTTTTGCCATGGAAGCCGGGGCACCTCGCCGCCGGGAAGTTCCTCGCCGCACAACCTTGAACCCCCAGCACCCCACGGTCATGTCCTTCGCAAACCCCACGCACTGCTGCTTCGTTTGATCCCAGCCCCGCTTCAAATGGCGCCTTGTAACAAATTCCACCTCGTGGTCGTGCCCCTGTTGCCGCAAAGCTCATCGCCGGCGAGCGTACAGAGCACCCCAGCCTCTCCAACCGGTCCCAATCGACGCGCGTTGACGAGGGCTTCAACCTGGTGGAAGCAGCGCCCGATTTGGCCCACGGGAACGCCGTTGCAGAGGACGCCGCCGCACGCGATGGTCGCCGGCGACTTGCCTCCGGTGAGGTCCACGTGGCCGGCGTGTTTAAACGTTAACCACCCTCCTAATGACCCCCAGAGCCGATGACAAGTGGGCCCAAGGCCTTAATCCCCCCCCGGTTAGTTTAAACTAACCGGGTTATTTAACCCAGTGGCTGACCACTGGACCCCACACGTCAGACCCCCCCCCACGTCACCCTTGCGCAAGCATGACGCAGTAAATGAATTTCCAGAATAAAAAGAAATCAAGAAATTACAGAAATTCCAGAAAAAGGCTGAAACTTTGGAAATTCATAGAAAATTCATATCAACTCCAAATTTAACAAATAATATATGAAAAATGATCAGGAGAAAATAATCTATCCAAATATCCAACTTTCAACCATGTTTGAGTTGAATTTAAAATGTGATCAGTAGCATTTTCTATTTGATTTAAATGGAATTAATTCAAATTCTTTTCAAATGCTTTTGCATTTTGAACCATGTCAACATATCACATTATACTTGAACTTCAGAGGCATATCATACACATTTCAAAATGGTTCAACTTGATAAACAATGTCAATTGTAACTTGGCTAAAATGAATTCGAATTGGAGTTTGAATTTGCAATTCAATTTGCAATATACTCCATTTAAATGGAATTTATTCACACATCAAAGCATATACATCAAGTTTCAACCTTCAACCATGTGATTGTGCATTGTATTTACTTTGCTACCTTGTTTGTTGTTTGTCGAGTAGAGGTGGAACCGGAACAGGAGGATGCCCCCTTCGTTGAAGACCCCGAACCCGAACCTCGTCAGCAAGGCAAGCAATAAGCCCCTGCAATTGTTACTGCTTATTGCATGCTTAGAATGACCATGATGTTACTGTTATGTGAGTCGGGATGGTAGTGATCATGTTGATGTTGGTGGAAAGGTGTTGGTGAATCTACCCTAATACAAGGTGAACGATGAGAGGTTGTGTAGGAGTACACGGTGGGTTGTCTCGTTGAACACCGCCCTAAGTCCGAGTTCTTGTGTGGTGATCCAAGATGAAGAGTACAACCACACATTGGGCTCACTGACCCCTCTCAGCTTACTAACTCATCCCTTTCGATGTCCAGATGTCGCAATAGTTCGGAGTTCTGGTAGGTTTGTGGCCTGGCTGCTAAGGGAGAGAACGGCTCACCCGAGACCGGCTTATGCACCACGCACACATCACTTGGGTCCACTTCGGTAAACCGACCGGGTTCACGATAGTGGTAGCCAACCCAGGTAGGCGGCTTTCTTGGACTAGATAGGCTATGAAGTAACAGTTGTGGTGAGCATCCTCGCTGACACCCCTTGAATGGTGTCGAGATCAAAGGCGGTAACTGATGATCATGTGTGTGTAGCGGTACACCCCTGCAGGGTTAACAAAACTATTTGAATAGCCGCGTCCGCGGTTAAGGACTTCTTGGAAAGCTTAGCTTGATTATTAGACAACTTGAACTGGATACTTCTAAAACACACCAAGATAAGTGTGAGTGCTATGGCGTGCTTTCTCGTGGGGAAGTCGAGGAAGGCACCATAGTGGTGTAATTGGTTGGAGAAAGTAGTGGACTCGTGTATGCTTCTTACCTCAAGTCTGGTACTCGTAGTTCAGGACTAGCCAAGTCAAAGCTGGCACTTCTGCAAGTGAAACCCCACCTCCCTTTACCTTGATACATGTGCATGAGTAGTATAGCTCCTATGTAAGTCTTGCTGAGTATGACTTTGTACTCATGTTTGCTTAATCTATGTTTTAGATGAACCCACCGACCCCGAAGGTGGCTTCTTCATCGAGCTCGACGACTGAAGATCAAGCTAGTCTAGTCCCAGTCAGACGACTGGTTCCCTCGTGGAGGGCTTGTGTTTAAATAAGGCTTCTTAAGCCATTTGTTAAACTTGTCTGTACTCAGACATACTTTGCTTCCGCTTGTTGTTGTAATGTTGGATCACATACTTGTGATCTCTGTGTGCACTCTGTAAGAGTTATCAATAAAATGTATACTTTGTAGAGAATTGCAATGATACCTGCTGTTCATACAAGGCATGTGTGTTGCGTGTATGTTTATAACATGCATGTCTTTGTATGGGTTTTCGAGATCTTAGTTGTGATCTGGCTGGCGGTCTTTTATACAACAAGTGGCCCTTAGATGTGCGCAGCTTGGGGCATCGCGATGCGATTGTTCGAGACTCCGTCTCATGCACACTTTGATGTATGATCGAGCCCGCCCTAGACCCCGACTAAGTGATCGGGCTGGAGTAAGTCTATGTAAGAGTTATGAGATAGTCGATAGTATGGTTGAGGCGACTTGTCTTTGGATATGGGAGTTCATCACCCATATCATTAGACTTGTGTGCGGACGATGAGGACCCATCTCAGTTGATCATCCGGCCTGGATGGGATGCCCCTCACGTACGATGCTTTCCGAGAACGTTCTGTGATTGGCCTTGTCTGCTTAGACAATTGGGTGCGGTTCTCGGCTCTCCATATGACTATGTTGTAGCGGGACTTGCATACGCTAACCCCGGGTCCCGACAGATGTACCCAGGTTCAGGGCTCTCCGTAGAGATAAAACCCCTACTCCTGCATGTCTGCACTATATGGCGGAATACTGTACATAGTTGCTCCTTGAGCTGTATCTGCTAGCTACTTTTCTCCTGGCCGAGCTGACTTGCTACTGCTAGCTAAGCTACTGCTGCTCTACCTAGTCCTAGCCATGAGAGGAGAGGAGAACTCTTGCTCTCTCTACTTGTGAGAGGAGGGGGGAAATGAGAGGGAGCCCCTCTCCACCGTGAGCATCCTTTCCCCTTATATAGTGGTGGCAAGGTGCTCATGAGGGTGGAGACAAGGGAAAGAAGACAAAATAGAGTACATGTGAGGTGACGGGGTGATGTGATGTAATGTGACACCTCCACTTTACACTATTCACGACGTGGCTAAAGGCGTCATGGCATGTCCGCGTGATCTGCGCTGAGGGAGACCGCACGCCTCTAACAGCCAGATCTTGCGGGATTGTGTATTGAATGCTCTTGTACCAGATGTCCGACCTGGTACTCTGCTCGGATGCTTCAGCTCTGCTCTGATAATTCAGCTCTTCTCTGATGATTCAGCTCTTCTCGGATGCTTCAGTTCTGCTCGGATGCTTCAGCTCTGCTCGGATGATTCAGCTCTGCTCTGATGATTCAGCTCTGCTCGGATGCTTCAGCTCTGCTCTGATGATTCATCTCTGCACGGATGATTCAGCTCTGCTCTGAGTAGTCGGCAGGCGCGTCGTCGGCGGCCGATGCTTTCGAATATTATTCCTTCTTCTTGACCCTACCGGGGGGTTATTCCCCTCGACAGTAGCCTCCGAGCCTCCGGGTGACTCAGAGAGTCATCCGGGGGCTTCTTCCTTGTCGGTGCAGATGGATGATGATTGCCCTTGGGGCATCTTCTTTCCGGTGGGGGCGCGCCAGCACACCCACTGGGTGTAGCCTCCGAGATTCAGGCCGACTACGTGCAGTCGGCTCGGATCTTCTCTTGCTTCTTTCTGGTGGGGGCGCGTCAGCGCACCCACTGGGTGTAGCCTCCGAGATTCGGGCCGACTGCGTGCAGTCGGATCGGATCTTCTCTTGCTTCTGTTGCAGTCGATGGCGTCGAGGGTCTCAGCAGTTTTCCCCCGGAAACGATTATGCATACGATAAAGTTAGTCAATGCAGACATATAAATCTTCATTATTTTTCTGAAGTATAGATCGTGCGGCTGAGGCCAACTCGGCTTAGCTCGAGCCCTTCAGACATTTTTCTGTTCATTCCACCCGTTGGCTTTTGCTCTCGCCAGCATTACCGTCGACTGCGGTCTGCATCTGGATCAAAGAGTGGGCCGCGAGATAGAGTATACAGTACTTAGACTTTGGGGAGCAAACTCAACCGAGCCAACTTCTAAAAAGGAAAGCGATCGGGTCGCCCAAGCTGATTTCTCTTTGGACGTTGTTCATGTGCGGTGACCTTCAGGTTTTGCTCTTACCAGCATTACAGCCGACATGTGGTCTGCAGCTGGCTCAAAGAGCGAGCCTTTGGTATCCTACACACTACTAATCCATCTGTGGGAAATAACGATTTGGGTTATCCGGTCTGCTCGGAGGCAGCCAGTCCCGGCCGAGCATGCAGCCAACTAGAAAAAACACGGAGATAACCCCCGAAGACTACTCGTGTTCATCCGGCATACTTTCTATGATAAGCTACTGAGTGAAAACTCACATTGAATTTTTTCGGCACAACTGGAGCACCCACTGTGTGTAGCCTCCGGGTGACTTGGTGAGTCATTCGGAGAGTCTTCTGTTGTTGTAGCAGACGGGGCAGTCGGCAAGCTCGTCCTCCGATCCTTCGTGTGACTCGTCGAGCATCCTCTAGGTGCGATCTCCGAGCCTCCGGGTGACTTGGTGAGTCGGGCAAATTATTTCTTATAGGCGCTCATAGCATGTCATCTAGGACACAACCGCACACTTTTTTTCCTTAGCAATCGTCCCACACAAATGTGAAACCGGCTCACACTTTCTCTTGATTGCCACTGGTCCAACAGATCACAGCCGATCTCTTTTTTTTTAGCCGAGCTAACTCTTTGAACCTGCTCTTTCTCTCTTTTTCTCTGAACTCTTTTCTTGTTTCTCTAAATCCTTCTCTTAAGTCAAGGAACGGGGGACGGGACAGCCAGTCAGACGTCCCATGAGCTAGCGGAGAACGACGGATGCCACGGGGCGGAGCCGGACGGGTCGAGCCGGCGACGGCGACGAGCGTAGCCGGCCGACCGAACTGGGCGGGGGCGGGGCGCGGGGGAGGCCGAGCTAGGCGGACCGGACTGAGCAGAGGAGACCGGCGGGGGCCGAGCTGAGGGCGCGCAGGGGGAGACCAGCTCGGCCGCCAAGCAGGGCGGAGGAGATTGGCGGGAGCCGACGAGCGCGGAGGCACGGGAGGGGCGCTCCAGGCGGAGCCGGGCGGCGCTGGACGGACAGCCGGAGAGGCGCAGGGGCGGCCGACTGCGGGGAGGAGCTCGGAGCGGAAGCTTCCCGGCGCAGCCGCACGCGGGGGGGAGCACTCAGCCAGCGAGCTCAAAAACGGGTAGCTCGGAGCGGGGCCCATCTCGGTGAGGGAGAGCTCGGAGGAGGGCGCTCGGGGCCGGGGGGTGCTTGGAGGAGACCTGAGGAGGCGGCGCAAGGGAGAACGGCGGGTCCGACTGCATGCGGGCGCGCGGGGGATGCGTGCTCAGCTCGGATCGGGATCTTGGAGAGAGGAGGCACTTCTCGGGCAGCACTCGGAGCGAGGGGCACGGGCAAAGAGCTCGGGGCCCAGCTCGGCACGGGGCAAAGTGCGAGCTCGGGTGCGGCGGCTCAGAAAAGGGGGCTCGTTGGAGCCGCTAGGCTTGGAGGAGAGGGCGGCCGACTCGGGCAACCGCGGCGAGCTCGGAGGGGCGAGGCGCATTCGGCGGGGGAGGAGATGCTGCTCGGGGCCAAACTGGCGCACTGCTCGGAGAGGACATCTTCAGCTCGGGGGTGACTTCTTCTGCTCGGGCAGAAAAACTTTTTTCTCGGGGGAGACTTTATCTGCTCGGAGCTGATTTTTCAGCTCGGGCCATTTTTTTTGCTCAGAGAGGATATCCGTCCTGGCATCCGAACCGGACGCACTCGGGACGGGAGATTTGCCCGGACAAGGAAATGGGCGACCGAACTGGGCGACTCTGGAGCCGGATGCGCAACTAGCGATGACCGGATGTGAAATGCAGCCTCCGGGCATCCAGCCTAGTAGACCCAGATCCAGATCCCGGAGAGTTTGGTGCTGACGAATTTGCTGATGAAGAAGAACCTGTCGATGAAGAGGATGGTCCCGTCCGGATAAGAACTCGAGTCGACGCCTCGGCCTGCCCCACGGTGGGCGCCAACTGTCGTCGATATGTAACGGCAGATGCCATGGGGATGGCTAAAGAGGGGGACAGACCGAGGTTGATGTCGCTGGTGACGCAGGCGAGATTGGGAACACTGCGATGTACCCAGGTTCAGGGCTCTCCGTAGAGATAAAACCCCTACTCCTGCATGTCTGCACTATATGGTGGAATACTGTACATAGTTGCTCCTTGAGCTGTATCTTCTAGCTACTTTGCTCCTGACCGAGCTGACTTGCTACTTCTAGCTAAGCTACTGCTGCTCTACCTAGTCCTAGCCGTGAGAGGAGAGGAGAACTCTTGCTCTCTCTACTTGAGAGAGGAGGGGGAAATGAGAGGGATCCCCTCTCCACCGTGGGCACCCTTGCCCCTTATATACTGGTGGCAAGGTGCTCATGAGGGTGGAGACAAGGGGAAGAAGACAAAAGAGAGTACATGTAAGGTGACGGTGTGATGTGATGTAATGTGACACCTCCACTTTACACTATTCACGACGTGGCTAAAGGCGTCATGGCATGTCCGCGTGATCTGCGTTGAGGGAGACCGCACGCCTCTGACAGCCAGATCTTGCGGGATTGTGTATGGAATGCTCTTGTACCAGATGTCCGACCTGGTACTTTGCTCAGATGATTCAGCTCTGCTCTGATGACTCAGCTCTTCTCGGATGCTTCAGCTCTTCTCGGATGCTTTAGCTCTGCTCGGATGATTCAGCTCTGCTCTGATGATTCAGATCTGCTCGGATGATTCAGCTCTGCTCGGATGCTTCAGCTCTGCTCTGATGATTCAGCTCTGCTCTGAGTAGTCGGCAGGCGCAGTCAGCGGCCGATGCTTTCGAATATTATTCCTTCTTCTTGACCCTACCGGGGGGTTATTCCCCCGACAGCGGCCTTGCCCAACACCTCTGACTTGAGTAATTGTCACTTTTCTTGCTTCTCTTGAACCTTCTTCTCGGCCAATTCCTTCTTTGCCTCCAATGTCTTGCCCACCATCATCTCATTTGACTTCACCATGTGATCTATCTTTTCCCGCAAGCTTGAAGCCTCCTCTTCCCTCTTGATCTATAGATCACTCCAAGGCCTTCTGGTGGTAGTCGAAGACACTTTTGTGGAACCCTCTTTTGTTGCGTTTCACCCTCTGCACCCTTGGATTATTCACTGGCAGGGTCAACTTGGTCTCGACGGGACTCAAAGCGAAGATGGCGGCTACGGGAGCGCGTACCTTCCTGGCGGATGCGACCTGCGGGAGCATCACTATGGACGATGACATTTCCCAATCGCTTGCGGGGAAGGACGATGGAGGTTTCCCCCAAAAATAACGCGATAAGGCCGGCGACGCCTACTGTTTGAGGGGTTGGGTCTCGATTGTGCATCCACAACCTCGACGGTGATGAGGGATGGCTGGGAGACATCCGTGTGGCAAGGTCGGCCGTAGCGGGCGGAGGGGGATCAGCGGCGTCGACGGAAGGGTAAAGCGGGAACTACCACACGGAAATGTTTGTCCCGCCAAATCTCACGAGTGATATAGAGCATTGGCGGGTCAACCTCCCACCCCGTGTTTCTAAAGGTTGAGGGGCCTTTTTCGATGCCCCTTCAAATAATTTAAAGGGCGGGCACGGATAAGGTGTATGTCGGGTCGCTTTATCATGCAGAACTGTAAAATGGTTGTTATTTTGTAGTTTGGCGCGATATAAGGGGTATGCTAGAGATGTTCTTAGCTTGTTTGAATGTACAAGTATGAATCATATTAGCAGTGTGGAAACATACCATTGTTTTGTGCTTGCTGAACTAAGTGCCACAATGACGGTTGGTTGGTCGCGTGTGCACCGTTCGTTCGGATACGAGAACATTTGCCAACCCTTATTTATTATGATGATAAGGTGTGAAGCATGTTGCATGCGGGAGCTGGTTGAGGAGGGATACAATGCGTTGTTGAGGCCCTCGCTGAGGTCCACAGATGGCTTGGATCATGGGGGAGCTAGAAATTGTAGTGTTGCTCCACCCGCGGCTGCGTGGATGTGGATACCAATGCCTCCTCCATCGATGCAGGTGTCTGCTCCTCCTCCTTTTGCCTCCATC
Source organism: Bromus sterilis (assembly GCA_950022295.1). Taxonomy (NCBI): domain Eukaryota; kingdom Viridiplantae; phylum Streptophyta; class Magnoliopsida; order Poales; family Poaceae; genus Bromus; species Bromus sterilis. The sequence continues at coordinate 399,218,715 of OX465596.1, forward strand.
TGCACCTGGTTTTAGTGTTGCCTCACATGCAACATGCAACATGCTTAAACCGGACGCTAGTGGACCCTCCATCGGCGGAGGAGATAGAACGAAGGTTGTACCGCATCAATGCGGGTTTGGTGTCGGGCCTTCGTGTCATGGACCTCCATCGTGATTTGGGCGTGACTCGTAAGTATGATCATCATGTACCACATTACAAAGGACAAGGACATGGAAACTATGGTAGATGAATGAGGATGCGAAGGTGGGAAAAGGGATCTGAGGGGTAGGGTTTTGAGGAATTGCGCTAAGGTTTAATTAGCTCGAGTAGGCAGAGTAGTTGACCAAATGTGGGTGGTCGAAGTAGGCTTCACGTTCGCTGCACTGGTGTTCATTTTGAGTACGTGGATGAGTGATCGACTGACATAAATGAGGGTGGGGTGTCGTCCCGTTCGGTTATGTTTGATCTGACATGCATGAATGCAACACGAAGAGCGAGCGAGCGAAGTGGGATAGGCAGGAGATGGGTTTTTAGGTGGTTCTTGGTTGTCGGAGTCTGACTTGGCGGATGTTAGTACTCCCAAAAACTTCCCATTAGTTTCAAGATTGTTTGCGGGATTTCAGACGTGTGGACCGTTGCGAACAAATTTGGTGATGGGTCTTGGATGGCACAAAATGTTTGTCGAATATTTGCAATCAATTTGGTGATCTACGTTGGAGTTGCCCTTATGCTATGTAGGGGGTGAGAGGCATGTTTCCAGGCCTACAAAAATATGTATACTACAATCCAAAAGGATAAAGAACACACAAAAACAAATCTTAAGACTTTCCTCCAGAAATATTATGCACGTTGTTTTCTATGTAGTATTACAACAACTCTAGCACAGTCAACATACGGTCCAGATGGACACAATATGGAGCTCACTCCAAACCCAACCACCAGCATGGAAGGAAAGTTTCAGTTTCTTCCTCCTTGCATCACACGCGGGATTTGAGCATCCTAGCCTTCAACACACCACCTGTGATGGGCACCCCAACCATTAATGTCACCCTTGTTTTATTCACATGGACAGCTAGTTGGATGGCCAGGAGACGACATCATCTTTCGTCTTGTGTGTGATCAGGTCGGGAGGATCCTTATGAGAATTCGTGGTAGTCTGAGCATCCGGTAGGCATGCGAGTAGGTCGCCCAACGCTTCTCACCAGGATATCACCCTTTGACCGCCCGACGTCACCCGCCTGTGGCCTCCCCAACTTCCTCCTTAATGGTGGCAGTGGTGGCCAGTGATGGAAACCACCCTCCGTTCTCCCGCTTCAACCCTCTCTTCGGCGCCTCCCATTATCATCTTTGTCTCCTCCAGTATACCACTCTCGTCTTCAATGGCGTATTGGGGGCTCCCCTTCGTCTTCATTTTGAGGATGAGGAGGAAGAGAAGCAGCCCGCGGACCCTCTAGCTCCCTTTGGGCACAAATGGATCTGGAACTAGAGGAGGCTATGCATATGGACGTGCAATGGAACAGGGAATTTGGTCCTTGGTGCTCACACTGGCCATCATGGGCGAATGGTCGGTCTAAGACAATGACAAAGGGGCGATTTAAAAGTGATCGAGGCCAATGTTGCCACATCCTACGCATGATGTGGTGGTGGGGTGGCCATGGCGGGGGATGTGAATGTGATCATGGTCGTGGAGGTGGCATTTCCAATTGGCGTGGCAATGTGAAAACAACTCCAAAGTAGTTTTATTTTAACTAATAAATAGGTGTTTCTGAATGTAAGCCGTGGCACAACTAATTTTTTGGTTTCCATTTATAACAATGAAATGAAAGCTTTTCATCATGTTGAGTCTCAATTTTGTGGGAAAGAACCTATGATAAATGAGAACGGGTTGCAATTATCTTTTGATGAATTTATGTTTTGCGTGTTCCCTCGGCAGCCTTCATGTATATACATGGAATGTGCTCCTCCGTTGCCTCCATGTACATATGGAACACACTTCATTTATGATGTGAAGGTTGTCGAATGTTGATACAGTGAATCTGCTAGAGTTGCTTTTACAATCCATAGATTTATATTTTGTAGGACTGTTGGATTGCATTTCAAACATCCTTTTTTCCAAAAATCTCTGGTCACGGATATGTGATTGTAAAAGTGGATCATGTGCGAGCAAAATACATAGGAAAGATTAGCATGAGCTTCAATCTCAACTTATTTTTTTGAGAAGTCAATGCACATTCTCTCCCTTGTTTGTTCTTGCATAACTAATACGTCGGTTCTTGCATAACTAATACGTCGATATGCATCTATTTTCAAATCATCACCTAGAATTTTCATGCCTGACATATCATTCATCTATATCTCCTACTTCACATTTTTTCAGTTACTTTCATCACCTAGAAGGTACTCCTATTCGTGTATTTTCAAAATCCTGCGAATCAAACACCATCTGTATTTAGCTCGAACGTCAAAGTGCAACGTTGATTGTCATTGTGTGATCATTCATTTTCACTAGGGAGATGTTCCTGGCGGTTGACCGGCCGAAATTTGGGCCGGTCGTGCAGGGCGTATGATACAAAGCAACTGAACGCTCCATGGTCCCCTCACATCGCACGACGAACGTGATCTGTGGAGCCCGCGCACCACCCGCCCATTCCCTTTTTCCTTATCCATCTGTGCATCGATCTATCTCTCCTTCCTCTGTATATTTTCCCCATCGAACTCACCTCCTTCTCCGTCATGGCTGCCACCTTGATGACGCCCACTTCATTCCATTCTTCCCTAAGGTACCACGACCCACCATGGCCGTTGCCACACACCCCGCTTTCTGCCAGGTGGTGGCCATGACCTAACATGGTCGTCGCCACACACCTCGGGTCGATGAAGCTACAATTGCGGTGACAAGGGAGCTGCAACCGATGGTGGGTTGAGTTACATCTAGCGACGCTGCCCGACGGGCGAGCTATAATCGGCCACCACGAGGCTGCAACCATCTGTTGGAACCGCGGTCCAACAATGCTCGGACCAGTGTATGATTTTGTTGAAACTTACTTTTTTGTTTCTTACAATCGACTACAATGTTTTGGTGATGAGACTTTTTTTGCTGGAACCACCATTATTTTTTGTTGGAACTGACTTATTTGTTGCTACAATCGACTACTAGTGTTTTTGCTGCTTAGATTTTTTTGCTGGAACTAGTGTTTTTTTTCCTCGAACTGGGTTTTTCGTTTGCTACAGTCAAGTTTTTTAGATTTGTGCTGCTGAGATTGTTTTTTGTTGGAAACGTTATTATTTTTTGCTACCACCGTAGTTGATTTTTTCTGGAACCAGTGATGCAAAAATTTGGCTACGAAGACACCAAAAAATGCAACATATGGTGAAAAGGCTGCAACCAGTGCAGGCTGAAGTTACAACCCTCACAGCGGAGCTGTCACCGGCGACGAGCGGTGCCATGGCGAGCGAGGTGGTTGTAGTATGTTTGACGGCGAGGCGACCTCAAGGACGAATATGTCGGTTCATGATACAAGGGATTTTTTTTCTCGTTGAACAATATAAGAAACAGGTGATCTAGCAGTTAACACGCGAGTGCATGAAATTTGAACCGGTTGGCTGGCCCCTAGAGCTTGACTTTTCACTATTTCCTTTGAAAGGAAACCTTAAGGGCCCGTTTGGAATAGCGTTCTAGCCGGTATAAAATACAGACCTAGCCCCATCGTTTTCAATCCAAATGGAAATCAAGTGTTAATCAGTAGTTTACACTTGAAAAAAACACAGGTGTATAATTTACATTCAATCTAAGCGGGGCCTAAACTGTAACCCAAAACGACTCTGCATCGAACAGAAGTCGATCGACGAAAGGGGGGGGGGGGGGGGGGACACAACATCCTTTGCTACTTCCAACGACAGACATGAACTGGATCTTGGCCGCTTTATGTTTGCTGGTAACGTGGGTCGGTGGTGGCAGCAGAGCCAAGCACAAGCTCGGAGCCGGAGCACCCGAGCACTAGTCGTGGCAGGGCGTTGGGAAACAATGCTACGTGCATGATTTTGGATTTACATCAACCTCTCTCTCTCTCTCACACACACACACACATCTTTTTAACCAGATTCGGTGGAGCGATCTCTCATCAGATCCGAGCAGAGGAGAAAGGGCAAAGAGAGCCATCATTTTGCAGCAGTAGTAGCAATCTTTATTTCCCAGATCATCAAACGGCAAGGCCCCCAAAGAACAGGGCTCTTGCCTCATTGGATACGGCCGACATGGACAAGATACCACTTGCAGCTGCTCACAGACAAGCAAGCAAATTAACCTCCTTTTTTTCCCCTTTTCGACGGTTCCCGTATGCTGATGATGTCCAATTACAGAAGCACATATTGCGGTTATTATGAGCGTGTGCTCCTTTTGCCCAGCAAAAAACATCATGGGACAGTGAAAAGCGGGCCGGCTGGCTGCTTGCGTTGCGTTGCGTTGTGCCCGTGAAAGACATTTTTGCCTAGGAAAGGAAATAAAGAGGGGAGTGGAGGGGCACACACGAGTTGACATCATAATATAGGGGTAAATTGGATTGAGAAAAGGCAAGGCAGCTTTTGCTGCTTTCCCAAAGGTCTCCTGGGAAACGAGCAAGATCAACCTTGGTAGGCGGGCAAACGTAAGCATTTCGGATATTTATCTTCCGGAATTGTTGCCTTTTCAGGAGGGCCTGGTGTGACATATAATACTTCCTTTGATCCATCTTAATTCTCGCTAAAATAAATGCATCTGGTGCTAAAATACATATAGATAAATCCATTTCAACAATAATAAGTATGGATTGAAGGAAGTAACACTTTTTACAGTATTGCCGATCTAGATACAGCTTGTTGAGAGGGAACAAGGTACTCACTAATTTGCTCCGTTGCTCGTCACTGCTCTGTGTTAGGAAGTTTAAGTCTCTTCCTAAATCTCTCTTGGGCAAGATCGTGAAGCCAAAGAGGAGCTGTAAAGGATGCAAGCCTATGTCCAAGCGGCTCAAAGACACCGATAAAACCATTGGCATCTTAGCGAAGAAGATCATGGGGTCGCATTCGAGGTCAAGAACACCATTGACGCGTTTACCTACAAGCTAGGGGGAGATAATCATGGAGGCTTCACCGCAAAAAGATAACGAAAAGGATTGGCTGGCACGTAAGCTGCGAGGAATCAAGCAAAGGCTCAAGGATGCAGATGAGAGGAAAGACGAATAACACATGAAAAGAATGAAACACAAGTTCACAACGATGCCAGACACGGTTTGTGGGTAGATAGGCTTCGTGATAGGAAGATGATTTTCGTCGATATGTAACGGCAGATGCCATGGGGATGGCTAAAGAGGGGGACAAACCGAGGTGAGTGTCGCTGGTACCGGAAACGAGAATGAGAACACACGGTGAGACACCACGATGTACCCAGGTTCGGGGCTCTCCGTAGAGATAACACCCCTAGTCCTGCCGAGCTACCTATATGCAATAACTCTGGCTACAATCAATGCTCCTTGAGTTGTTTGAGAGGAAGAAGAAGAAGAGGGTCTCTGGTCACTACTCTTTCCTTGCTCTCTCTATGGTGGGTGAGATTGCAATAACTGCTCCCTCATCCCTAACGCAGGAGGGGTACCCGGGGCTCTTATAGGCCGAGCCCAGGGTACAAAGGTAAATGTACAAAGGGGAGGACCCAGCTGTCTGCCTCAGATAAGCTAGGGACCTCACATCGTGCTCTTCCAGATGACCCGGTGTAGACTTGTGGCTCACCATACCGCTACCCCGTAGACCTCAGTACTGAACAGTGGAGCTAAAGTCCTAGGCCTGTCGGCCTGTCCGGTGATCGGCGCTGGAGGAGACCGCACGCATCTGACAGTCCCGATCTTCAGGGATTGCACATTGAATACTCTTGTACCAGGTGTCCGACCTGGGATCCTGATCGGATGTTGCTCTGCCTACTTCGGCCGAATGCTCCTTGGTGAGGCCGATTGCACCCTCTCTGGGGCAATCGGCCCTCATCTTGAACAGCTCGGCCCACTTCTTTTGCTCTTGATTAGCTCGGCCTTGATTAGATCGGTGATCATCAGGTCGGTGATCTTTGCCTTGATGAATTGTTTCCCCTGGGTAACCCTACCCGGGGGTCATTCCCCCGACAGTAGGCCATGAAGCTGCGGAGGTCCCGCCGAACTCGGAGATGGCGAGGCCTGCACATGTTCCTTCACTTCTAGCATGCTGAATCTTTGTTTCTGACCGTCTGCTTCAATAGGCCGATTGTTCTTGGTCTTCTTACCGATTGCTCTCAGCGGACCGATTACTCTCTGTCTGCCGATTGCTCTTGATCTTCTCGACCGATCCGCCCAACGGTTGGTTTGACTGGAATGTTGACCGAACTTGCCGCTTCGAATTCTCCGAGAAATACGGGACATCGTGCCACGATTTGGCATGCCATAACCGCTGCCTCGACCCACGCGCGCACGTCCCGTCCCATCCGCCGGATCTTCTGTACTCCGAACTAATGATGCTCTGTGGATACACGCAGCCACACCGCCTACCGGATCGGCACACCGGATCCCACTACCTCATCGCCGCGTCTTTAAATACCCCGTGGGGTGAGAGATGTGCCGCACACCCCTCACTCCATCGTCTTCCTCGCGCTCTCCTCTTCTGCCTCCGCCGCCGCCGCCGCACCACGCGCGTCTACTTGCTGCTGCTGCTGCCTCCAATACTTGGAGCTGCTGCACCGGGGATCTCACAGCTGCACTCCGCCGCCGCCACCGCTAGTCTCCCTCCTCCACGATTGGTGGGCTCGGATCCAGATTTCCGCCGCCGTCGCCGCCATCTTCACCGCCGCCGCCATCTTCACCATCGTCTTCGTCTTGCTTCTCCTCGCCCACCACGGAGTCCGACGCCTCCATGGGGTACGATGCCGCCGCCGGTGGCTCCCAGAGGGGATCTTGGAAAGGTTCCATTGTTAATGAGATGCACATCGCTCTCCTCCGCCACTCTCGCAAGATCCCGGCGGATCTCGAATTCCGCGTTCCCGGCGACGAGATTGTGCTCGCGCCTAGGGCCAGCGAGCGCGTCGTCTTCCTCGCGCATTTTCAGCGCGGCTTTGGGCTCCCGGTGAGCCAATTCTTCCGCGATTTCCTTGACTTCTACCGCATGAAACCGCACCACCTCGGGGCGAATGCCATCATGCTGCTTTCCACCTTCGTGACGCTGTGCGAGGGCTACCTCGGAGTTCAGCCCACCATTGCGCTCTGGTGTCGGCTCTTTTACTTCCGCGGCTTCCGAGTGGGCACTGGGGTGTTTGCTGTTAACCCCAAGACCAAGAAGAAGGAAGAAGTGAAGGTGATGGCCGAGTGCGGTGGCACCACCATATACATCCGTAAGGTCGGACTCTACCCTCATCCCCAACTACCTCAGTCCATCAAGGACTGGCAGATGGGGTTCTTTTATGATTCTTCACCTAAGGACGAGGACCTGCTGAACTTGCCCGAATTCTTTCTGCCGCCTCCGACTGCGAAGTACCACTGGTCCGACAAGCCAGGGGAAGGGGACACCGACCTGGATCGTCAAATGGCCCACATCCAGAAGCTGATGGATGAAGGATTGCAGTCTGCCGATCTGGTTGCAACCTAGCTCTGCCGCCGAGTGCTCCCGCTACAGCGCCGCTGCCATCGTATCTGCGATATGAACCACCTTCTTGACCCCACCCGGATCTCCACGTTTCGCATAAACGAAGCTGAGTTCCTCCGCCGGATCAACAGTATCACCGACCTCAAGGTTGTTGGGCCTTTTGAGCTCGGAAAAACAGCGTACAACCGACACCGGCGCTGCCCCGTGGTATGCTCTTAATCTTGTCTTTTATCTTAGCTTTCATTCCTTTCTTGCTGATTCTGATCGGATCTTTCTCCCCAGGAATTCCTTGGTTCTATGGTCATGGAGGACGGACGGTCCGCCTCAGGCTACCATCCCGACCGCGCTGAAGAAGACGCCAAGGACTTGGAGCTTGAAGAAGAGACCGATTCAGAGACCGAGGCTCGGACTGCTTCTCTCGGGCTCGACTTCAAAAAGTCGGGTGAGTCTGATTCCTCCGTCAAACGCTTCATCGCCAAATGGGGCAGTGATGATGATTCCCTTGGTGACTTCGGCGCAGAGTCTGAGCCGACCGAGAGGACGGTGGCCGAGGGGAAACGCCCTCGAACCGATGACGCCGCCGGTACCTCCAAGGTTGCCAAGAAGAAAGGAAAATATGGTGCGCGCCGAGCTACCCCCGAGCCGAGTGGCCCTGTGCTCTCTCCCACTCCTCTGAACATTGCTCGCCCTGGCTTCTCCATGGCCAAGTTTGCTGCTCAGCTGCCCCGAGCTTCTGGGTATGCTTCTTTTCACTTTTTCGCTCCTTTTGATCCTTCTGTACTGTTTTTCTCAGTTTTCTCTTTGTATTGCAGGGCTGCCTGATCCATTGCTCCCGTGGCGCCTGGGGTGGCTCCGGTTGCTCCCCCTGCCACCTTCGATGTCCCTCCTCGCGCGACCCCCGCGGCCTCCGCTACGTCCAACCCGCCTGCGCCTTCTCGCAAGAGAGCCGCCACCTACACCACCAAGGCCGAGCGGGCCAAGAAACAGAGAGCTGCTGCTGCCGCGAAACAGGCGCAGCCGACTGCTCCCCTGCCGATCTCTACTGCTCCTCCGACTGCTGGCGCGCAGTCGGCCACTCCTGCAACGACCACCGCTGCTACTCCAATACTGCTGGACCCCTCTGGTGTCGCACGTCTTGATGTGCCACTGCTAGATCGGCCTACTGTTGATGCTGCTCAGCCTGAGACTTCTTCAGCCCAAGCCACTGTTGTGGATCCCACTCCTGCAGCCGACTCGGAGGGTGCTGTTGCTACCTCCGCCGAACTAATCGCTTCTCCACCCGCCGCTGCGCAGGTTAGTTTTCCACTTGCTACTCATACCCTTGTCGGACCCAGCGCTTCCACAACACCATCCTCCGGTGCCCTTGTGCGCCAGCCGCCAGCTCTTGCTAGCTGATCGGTTCCGCGAAGCGTACATTGGTGTTTCCGATGTCTCCCCCATCCGACCTACTGCCGATTCGGCCACTCCTCCGCCTCCTGGATCCGAGGACCAACTCCCGTCCACCCACATTAGACGCTTTGCTGGCGGAGCTCTGGGCCAAATCCTTGCCTCCGAACACTCTACCACTGTAAGCTTTCTTTTTAGTGGGGGCGCGCCTAGCGCACCCACTGGGTGTAGTCCCCGAGATCCGGGCCGATTTCTTGCAATCTGCTCGGATCTTACTTTCTTTTGATTACTGCACTTTGCTCAAATCTGACCGACCCATTTTTTAGGCCATCTGCGAGAGACGTCAAGCTGTGTTTGAAGAACTCTTGGCCGCTTATTCAGCGGGCCAGAAATCCATAGCTGCTCTGAAGAAGAATGTTGATGCCCAAGCTGACAAGATCCAAGAATTAACAGGTATACTTTTGCTTGCCCTTTTTTCTTTCTCCCGATTGTTACTACCTTCTTACTTAATGCAAATTTATAGCTGCTATCACTCGCTCCTCCGAGCTGGAGGCCGCTCAGAAGAGAATTGCCGAACTGGAGAACCAGCTCGGTGAAAAGAATGGCCAGCTCGGCAGTGCCGAGCAAGAACGTCAGTGCCTAGCTACTGTTGAGACCGAACTGCAGGCCAAACACCAAAAAGCTACCAAGGACCTTGCCGCTGCCAAGACTGCCCATGAACAAGAACTGCAGAGGCTTGTCGATGCTCGCCACGAGGTGGAGGGCCAACTGCTCAAAGAGAAGGATCTTGTTGTCAAGCGTGTCGAGGACATGGATGTCCAACATCAGAGAGAAATCCAACGTGCCCAAGCTAATGTTGATCTTGCCCTTTCCTGCCTCCACCGAGTGGATCTTGCCCTTGCAGGTATTTTCTGTTTTGTTCATTCTTGCACTCCGATCTGATCCTGCTGCTCTCCGAGCTAACCTTATTCTCCGATTGCTCTTGCCAGATGCTTGGCCCCACTCTACTACTACTGTTGATGAAGTTGTTTCCAAAGCCCGCCGAGTGCGAGGTGTGGCACTTCCTGCTGATGTCGGCTGGGACGCCGAGGACTTTGTTGTTGCTCTGGATGCCCAAATCCCTCATGTGAAAGGTGCCCTTTTCACTTACAAGACTGGTATCCAGAAGCTGAACAACAAGCTATTCAAGGGCCACCAGAAGCCGTTGCCTTTCAAAGAAATGAAGATGTTGCTCGGAATCTCAAGGCTGTGCCTCGCCAGGTTGAGAATATGCTTGATTCTGCCTTCCGATCTGGAGTGCAGGCTGCTCTCTCCATTGAAAAGAGCTGGTACCCCGATATTGATCTGAAGCTGATGACTGCTCTGTGGGAGGGGTCAAAAGAATCCGTTGGCGAGTTCTGGACCCAGATCTGCCACATTGCCCAAGAGCTCGCGGACGGCATGGATCTCCTGGAAGTTACTCCCTATCTTTATTCAGCTGGTCAGCCGACCGGAGTTGCCTTCTTCAGCGACCTTTTATATACTACCAGTGAAGACGCACCCCAGTCCCGACCTGCTCGGCGGACCGGCAGCGAGGGCTCCCACTCCTCGGACTATGCTGACGACGACGCTGAGGAAGAAGGTGAAGGTTCCTCTGACGGGCATTCGGCGAGTGCTGCCCGGGACCCGTCGGACACTCAGACCCAGACTACTGCCTCTTCCGCTCCGGGAGGTGCCGCCAACACGGCCCCAACTGCTTCAGCTCCGACTGCTCCATCCGCGCCGGATACGCCGACCGCTTAAGCTCGGCACGTCCTTCAGTTTCCTGCTTTTTCTTGACAAACACTTAGTTAAATTCCAAGTGCGCCCATCAAGGGCCACTTTCATGTAATGAACGTCATTCGGCCAATCGGCCCTATCTGCTTGTGAACTTGCTTTTGCTTAGATACATATGGCACTCTGCCTTTGCGCTTTTCAACCGATTGCCATTTTCTTTGCTTTTTTTCTCTCTTGGCCGATACTCTCTCCAACCTTACAGCCGACCTGCGGTCTGTGGTCGGATCGGAGAATAGACCTCGAAGGAACTTTTGACAAGTATTTCCAGGCTCTCAGTTTCGCTCGCAAAGGTAGGGCTTTACAAATGGGCCGATTGAAACCTGCCGACTGTTGGCCAGCCGGCCTGGTCACAATCGGTGGGTCTGCTATCGGCTAACTTCGAATTAGATATACTTTGAGTATGAACTCTCCGATTGACAGTTCTGCTCGGCCAGGTCCACCCGACATACAGCCGACCTGCAGTATGCATTCAGTTCGGACCAGCTTTCGCAAAACCCCTCACTCGTTTTGCTCTTTCTCCTAGTATACCCTTTTCGGGGCAACCGGCCAGTCCCCGGGTCTGCTTTTGCTGACCTTAGGACTGAAACATGTAGACAAGTAATTTTATAACTCCTGCCGAATACGGTCTCATGGACGCACATCTATTCTCATTGATAATACTTCCACAAAGGGAGGGGATACAACAATACCATTCAACTGTAAAACGGACATAACAGCTCGGCGTTCCAAGGACGCTCCATTTCTTGCCCCGAAGTATCCACATATCGGGTCGGCTTCCTGAGATCAATAAGGTAGTACGCATTGTTTTTGAGTGCTCGACTGACAATGAATGGACCTTCCCAAGGAGAGGATAACTTGTGCTGGCCATCCGAATTCTGGATTCGGCGCAGCACCAAGTCACCCTCACGAAAAGCTAGGGGACGGATCTTCTTGTTGTGGTAGTGACGCACCGTCTGCTGGTATATTGTCGACCTGGACAAGGCCAGGAGACATACTTTGTCGGTGGAATGATACCCGGGTAGTGTCACCTAGACGAAAGCAATATTTCAAGACAAGGAGGAGGCCGATTGGGCTGCTGTTGGGCCGAGCTAGGCAGTCGCATGGTCGATTTCTCCCAAGCAATCGACCATGCCGAATGCGAGCAGTCGGCCCAGGCGAAATCGGCCCACTCCTCAATCGGCTCAAGAGTTGACCTTGTCCAGGTCGGACGCCTCTGGTACAAGGTCATAAATGCAGGATCCCGAGAGATCCGGGTGGCAGTAAGCTAAGTCACTTCGCTGATCTGTCAGAGGAGTGTTGTCACCTTTTTCCTCTGAATCTGGAGACAGGACAAGACCAGAGGTCATAGATCCATTGTTCATCATCATTACCTAGAAGCTACAGCATGGGCAGCCGCTTGACAAGTCCGGATCAACCGGAGATTTGAAGTCGGTGGACCCTAGCCGACGAGAGGATGACAGCTGGGGCCAGCCCCCGACTGGAATAACCGTAGTACCCCGAGCTCACACTATAAGAGCCCGGGGTAACCCTCCTGTGAGAGGGACGCCCCATTCGCATTCACTTCCCACAGTAGTTCCCGTAGAGAAGCAGAGGAGAGCCATGCCCACGGCAGGTCTCTTATTCTTCTGAGCAGCTCCATGAGCATTGATTGTAGTTCGTGAGATCATTTATAGCAAGCAGACAAGCAGGAGTAGGGGTGTTATCTCTCAGGAGAGCCCCAAACCTGGGTACATCGTGGTGTCCTTCACCGTGCTTGTGCCCAACCCGTTTCCGTCACCATCGACATAGTTCTCCCTCGAGTCTTCCCCTCTCTTTAGCCATCCCTATGGCATATTTTGTTACTAAACGACGACAGTTGGTGCCCACCGTGGGGCAGACCGAGGCGTCGGCTGGAGTTCTGATCCGAACGGGATCTTCCTCGTCGTCGAGCATGAGCCACGCCTCCGGCCCGATATTTAGGCATGGGGCAGTGGACTTTGTGGTGGATTACGCTGCACGGTTCGGGGTCGGCGCACCCCTGCCGCCCAGTGTATCACTGCAGATCGGTAGTCATCGTCTCTTCATCAGCTGCTTCCCCGAGGCATACCCCAGGGAAGTGTGCGTCTTCTCCAGCGTCACGGATCCGCTCCCGACCAGGGGCTGCACGGCAGCTCCCGACAGAGAGGAATCGCGTGTGCATGCAACTGTCATGATGGCGGGAACGACTGCGTCAAGCAATCAAGACGCAGCGAGTGCGGCTAGGAAGGCCAAGGAGGCGGCGGAAAGAGTCGGCACCAGTGCGTTGCGGGATGTGTTGTACACACCCGTGAACAAGAATGGTGATCCCGATCAAGTTCAAATAATTTGGAGACGGCACGGCTCTCTCTCGCTCGCAGGGCCGAGCACGTGCTGGCAGAAGAGCGTAGGCTGGGAGCCATCACTAGAGAGTACAATGCAGCGCACGCCAGCCAGCGGCGGCCGATTGCACCTACAGTCCTAGAAGATCTCAGGAGTAGAGGCCGCGCTGTCGGCAGAGAGCTGTCAGGGGCCGAGCAACCGGCAGCGTCGGCATTTGTCCAGCGGCCAACATATAGCACGCCCGACAAGAATTTGCGAGCTGCTGAGCAGATTGCAAACGAGTTGGAAGATCTGGAAGGCGAAGAGCGGCGTCAGCAAACACGCCGAATGCGCGAGCTGCTGGCGTCGGCGAAGCAGCAGCAGCAAGTGGCGTTGGACAATCCGGGGGCAGGCCCTAAAGCATCAAGAAGGACTGCGAGGCCAGCTCCAGAGGTCAGTCAGCGGCCGAATGCGTCATGGAAGAACAGGCAGCAAGGCTAGTCCCGACGTGAGAGTAGGGTCAGAAGAAACCGGGGTCCCCCAGTCATGAACCGTAGAGCAGAAGAGCCAGCTGTGAGCAGCAAGCGCAATGATCCACCTCGTCAGCCGGAAGCAAGGCCAGCGATCAGCAATCGGCTCGGTGCTCGTCAGATCGGCCAGAACGATGCCAGGCATCGCATTGAGCTGTTGGAAAGAGATGCACAGCAATAAGAGGAGGGAGCAGCCGGCCCAGCGTGTTTCGGGCACCGCATTCGGACTGAGGAGTTCCCCAAGGGATTCACCTTGCCCAGAGACACCCCCAAGTACAATGGTTCCGTTAAGCCAGAGGACTGGCTGACAGATTACATGACCGCAGTCGGCATCGCCGGCGGCAGTCGGCGTGTAGCTGTACGCTACGCTCCTCTGATGCTACAGGGGTCGGCTCAGACATGGCTGAACAGTTTGCCCGGCAACAGCATCAACTGCTGGGAAGATTTTTCGGAAGCTTTCATTCGCAACTTCACCGGCACGTATGATCGGCCGCATCTTCCTCGGCAGCTTGCCCTATGCGTGCAAGGAAAGGACGAGCCACTCCGAGAATACCTAGCTCGGTGGATCAAGCTGAAGAATTCATGTGAAGGAGTCCATGAGATCCAGGCCATCCAGTATTTCACTGATGGGTGTCTGGCGGGATCAATGCTGAAGCACAAGCTGCTCCACAAAGATTTTTCGTCACTGGCCGAGCTCATGAAGGTGGCCAATGCGTTTGCTGTCTCTGATTCCGCAATGCGCGAGCCTATTCAGCTCGGCGTCTGCGGTGTGGTTCAGACACAAGGGGCTGCGCAAGCGGAAGGTTCAGGAAACCAAGGGCTCAGTCGGCGAGAGCGCGGAGATATCAATCGGAACAACAACCAGCAAAATAGCGGAAAGAGGAAGGATGAGCAGCCAGATGCTCAGTATGGCAGTCGGCAGGTGGCCGATGTCCAAGATCAAGAGGAACAAGGGGCTGCAGGAGGCAGTCGGAAGATGAAACCGAATGCAAAGCCGCAATGGCAAATGAAGCCCAAGTATACATTCGAGGACATGTTGGACCAGCCATGCAAGATGCACAGTAGTCCAGGCAAGCCAGCGGCGCATACCACTCGGCAATGCGATTTCGTCAAGCGCATAGCAAAGGGAGAAGCATTACCACCTCCACCCCCACCACCACCTCAGAACAGAGCACCACCTCAAGCGCAGAACCTATTCCCGCGGCAAGATGCCGCATATATGATTTTTACCAGCGAGTCAAGTGACAAGGGCAGTCGGAGATCCCAAGCTCAGGAGGTCAATGCCACCATGCCCCCGATTCCCCAGTACATGCACTGGTCCGATTGCAAGATTACCTGGGGCAGGGAGGATCACCCAAGCGTCATGCCGAATCCAGGCACCTATCCGCTCGTGGTGGATGCCCTGTTTGCGACACCAAAGTTTTCATGTCTGTTTTCCCGAGTGCTCATTGATCCAGAAAGCACAATCAACATTCTGTACAGGGACACAATGATCAAGTTGGGACTCACGGAGAGAGACCTGGAGCGCAGTCGGACGATGTTCCATGGGATTGTTCCTGGTTTGTCATGCACTCCTATGGGTCGCATTCGGCTGGATGTGATCTTTGGGACAGAGGAGAATTTCAGGAGAGAGCCGATCTGGTTCGAGGTCGCCGACCTCAGCAGCCCATACCATGTCCTATTGGGATTTCCCGCAATCGCCAAGTTCATGCTTAACTCATATATGCCTTACCTGAAAATGAAGCTGCCAGGTCCAAACGGCATCATCACTGTTGCCGGGGACTTCAGTAAATCTCTCGAGTGCTCATCTGCCGGTGCAAATCTGGCCGACTCCCTGGTGGTGGTTGAAGAGAAGCGTCAGCTCGACAAGGTGGTGGCAATGGCCCAGGCTCAAAGCAAGGTTCCCCTTCCGGTCGGCCCAGCCAAGTGAGCAGATGAGGAGACTGCATTTCAGGCGTCCAAAGACAGCAAGAAGGTTGCTCTAGATCCCTCCGACCCAGCCAAGTTCGTTGTGGTCGGAGCAGGACTTAGCAACAAATAGGAAGGCGAGCTCGTCGAGTTCCTCCGTGAGAACCGGAACATCTTTGCATGGTCTCCACAAGACATGCCTGGAGTGACGAGGGAACTCGCCGAGCACAAGCTCCACATTCGGCCAGGTTCTAAACCGGTAAAGCAACCCCTTCGACGTTTTTCTGAAGACAAGAGAAGAGCAATCGGCGAGGAGATCGCCAAGCTCAAGGCTGCAGGCTTCATCATGGAGGTATTCTACCCCGAGTGGCTAGCAAACCCAGTCCTCGTGATGAAGAAGAACAAGACTTGGCGCATGTGTATCGATTACACTTGCCTGAACAAGGCATGCCCCAAAGATCCGTTTTCTCTGCCCCGTATATATCAAGTCAGTGACTCTACGGCCGGCTGCGATCTTTTGTCATTTCTTGATGCCTTTGCTGGCTATCACCAGATCAAACTTGCTGTGGAAGATCAAATAAAAATGCCTTTATAACCCCCTTTTGGGCTTATTGCTATATCACCATGCCTTTTGGTCTGAAGAATGGAGGTGCTACTTATCAGCGCACCATCCAGCGTTGCACGCATTCTCAGCTCGGCAGAAACTTGCATGTGTATGTAGATGATTTGGTGGTGAAGTCGGTCAAAGGGGTCACACTCCTGGACGATCTCAAGGAAACATTCGCCAATTTGCGCGTCTACCAGATCAAGCTGAATCCAGAGAAGTGTGTGTTTGGTGTTCCAGCCGGCAAACTCTTGGGATTTCTCGTTTCTGAAAGAGGAATCGAATGCAATCCCGAGAAGATAGCTGCAATCGAGCGACTGGATCGACCTAATAATTTGAAGCAAGTACAGAAGTTCACCGGTTGCTTGGCATCACTCAGCCGATTTCTCAGTCGGCTGGGAGAGAAGGCAATCCCATTGTATCAACTCATGAAGAAGACGGAGAAGTTCACCTGGACTCCACAAGCAGATGAGGCATTAAAGGAGCTGAAACGTATGCTCTCCACCGCACCGATTCTGGCCGCACCGATTGAGAAGGAGCCGATGATGTTGTATATCGTGGCAACCAATCGGGTGATCAGTGCAATGATGGTGGTAGAGCGTCCTGAGAAGGACAAAGCGCAACCGATTCAGCGGCCAGTATATTACATCAACGAGGTGCTCTCAACATCCAAGAAAAATTATCCCCACTACCAGAAGATGTGCTACGGAGTCTACATGGCGGCCAAGAGATTGAAGCCCTATTTTCAAGCTCATCCGATTGTGGTGGTCAGCTCGGCCCCACTAGCCGACATCATTGGCAGTAGAGATGCAACCGGCAGAGTGGCCAAACGGGCAATTGAGATCGCCAACCACGGCATCCAGTATGAGCCGAGAACAGCAATCAAGTCTCAAGCGTTGGCCGATTTCCTGGTGGACTGGGCTGAAACTCAGTACATGCCACCCGTCCCAGGATCGGACTTCTGGAGAATGCATTTTGATGGGTCCAAGATGAAGAATGGTCTAGGGGGAGGCATTGTTCTCACATCACCAAAAGGAGACCGACTGCACTATGTATTGCAAATCCATTTCACAGCATCAAACAATGTTGCCGAATACGAGGCCCTTGTGCATGGCATCAAGCTAGCCAAGGAGATCGGCATTCGAAACATAGAATGTTTTGGCGACTCCGACCTGGTGGTGCAGCAGTGTACAGGCAATTGGGATGCCAAAGATGCAAATATGGTGAGCTACCGTTTCATGGTACAGCAGTTAAGTGGATATTTTGAAGGCTGCGAATTTCATCATGTGCCTAGAGCAAACAATGAAGCAGTAGACGCCCTGTCCAAGCTCGGCTCCACCAGGAAAAGCATTCCACCAGGGGTATCGTTGGAACACGTCAAGAAGCCCTCTATCACGCCTTCGCCAGAGTCCGAGTCCATTTTCATATCAGAAACCGACCTGGAGGCATTAAGGAAAGAAAAGTTCGTTCAACCAATGAAGATTCCGATTCAGAAGAAGCATTCAAACGCCCGGGAAAAAGCTGCGGCCTCGGCAAGTCCGGCAAATCCAGGGGCTGATGATTGCGGTCCAGGGGCTGACGATCTCGGCAAGAAGAAGAAGTCGAAGGCAAAAGCAGCAACAGCACCAGGTGTCGGGAACTCATCCGAGCTATCGACGTCAGGGGCTGCCGATTGCGATCTAGAGATACCGGTTTCGAGGGAAGAGCCAGTAGATCTTTAGGCTCCAGTCTCAGCAGAGCAAGCAATACCAGGGGCTGCCGACGACAAGCCAGAGGCTGGAATCATCAGCTCGGAGATTGACTCCGAGATGATAGAAGTACAAGAGGCCGAGCCAGAAGAAGCAGTCGCACCACAGCATGCAATGGTCATGGTAGTCGTCACCGCTCCAACCTGGGCGCAGCCGATCAGAGATTTCCTGGTCAACGGGACTCTTCCCCCAGATGAAGTTGAAGCCAGGCAGATACAGCGCCGATCTGGTGCATACACCATCATCAACAATGAACTGATGCACAGAAGTGTAACTGGAGTTCTCCAGCGATGTGTAGAAGAGGACAGGGGCTCGAGCTGCTCCGGGATATTCATCAAGGAGAATGCGGTCATCGCTCATCAGCAGCTGCAATAGTAGCCAAGGCATTTCTCCATGGTTTTTATTGGCAGACAGCGCGAGCCGCGGCAGAGCATCTGGTTAAGCCCTGCAATGGTTGTCAGCGGTTCAAGGCCAAGAGTCATCTCCCAGCATCGGCGCTCAAAACAATCCCGATAACATGGCCGTTTGCAGTTTGGGGGCTGGACATGTTGGGCCGTTCAAGCGAGCAAGGGGTGGTTTAACCCACCTATTAGTTGCAGTCGACAAGTTCACCAAGTGGATTGAGGCACGCCCAATCAAGAATCTGGATGGTCCGACAGCAGTTCGCTTCATTGCCGGCGTCGCAAGTAGATATGGAATGCCAAACAGCATCATCACCGACAACGGCACGAATTTTGCAAAGGGGGCATTGGCTTGGTATGCATCCGAGTACGGAATTTGGCTCGATGTGGCATCAGTAGCTCACCCCCAGTCAAACGGCCAAGCAGAAAGAGCAAATGGTCTCATCCTTGCAGGCATCAAGCCCAGATTGATTGAGCCACTTGAAAGAGCACCTAGAGCATGGATTGATGAGCTTTCGGCAGTTTTGTGGAGCTTGAGAACCACACCCAACCGATCAACCGGATTCACCCCATACTTCTTGGTATATGGCTCAGAAGCAGTCATCCCAACCGACATAGAATTTGATTCACCTCGGTACACCTTATACACTGAAGCAGAAGCCAGGGAAGCGCGAGAGGACGGTGTTGATCTGAAGGAAGAAGCCTTCCTGTTGGCTCTGTCCAGGTCGGAAATTTACCAGCAGAGGCTGAGGCACTACCACAGCAAGAAGATCCGCCCCCTCGCTTTCCGCGAAGGCGATTTGGTGCTCCGCCAAATCCAGAAGTCAGATGGTCAGCACAAGTTATCATCACCTTGGGAGGGTCCTTTCATCGTCAGCTGAGCACTCAAGAACAATGCATATTACCTCATCGATTGCACGCAAGGCACTCGGCACAAGGATACTTCAGGAGTTGAGACGCAGCGTCCCTGGAACGCCGAGCTATTATGCCCGTTTTAAAATTGAGTCATGTGAGTGTATTCATGCGATCAAGCATTCAATCAGTAAAGCTGTCATGCGTCTAAGAGATGTCATTCGATTGTCTTTATATGAGCTTTTCGTTTTTGGGCAAGCCTCAGTTGGCAAAGCCTTGTCATTCCCGAGATGTGCGAAAAATCTCACTCGGGGACTGGCCGACCGCACGGTCGCAAGTGTAAAATAAAGAAAGACATGAGAACTGCAGGTTTGAAACCAAGCTAGCATGCGACACGAGCACAGATCATAAATTGACTGTGGCATCGATGAAGCAATAGCTGGTCGGACCTGCGGTACCGCATCTCGAACGTAAAAACACTCTGGAAAGAGAACCATGGCCGACGGCGCCATCCGCCGATTACGTCCCCGATAGATGCGCCGAGAAATCGGCAAGGAGAAATCGGCTGACTAAGTCTATGCAAAATCCTTCCGCGCTAACGCCAGAATAGTTCAGCCTCAATGACCAAATCCTAGCGGTGTATGATACTGTGAGCCGATACCAGACCGCACGTCGGCTGTTGGCAAACATGGAATCATGCCCCCCAAGGGAAAATGGCAAAGAGCAAAAACGATAAAGCGAAAAGCAGGAAGTTGATCACGTAAGAAAGTTGTGCAATAATCAAAGATAAGAGTCTCAAGGCCGAATGAGTTCATTACATCAAAACATCCCCAGTGGGTGTCCTTGAAATTTAGCAAAGTCTTGCGAAAGTCGCGGTAAAAGACATCAAATTCACTCGCTAGGCGTCGGGAACGGTAGAGGTCGGCAGCACGGTCGAAGCAGTCGGAGCAGTGGATGGCGTTTGTGTAACGGTCAGAATTATTTGCTCTAGCACAGTCGGACCCTCTGGCACAGTAGCCACCTCCGATTGCTTAGGCTCCGTCAAATCTTCCTTCGCCTTGGAGGGCTCGGCATCAGCTGGCTTGGCACTCATCCGTCCTGACATGGCCTTGGGTGAACTATGAGACGAGCTACTATCAGATAAGTCATCATGGTAAAGATGAGAGCTTGAAGAGTGCGCAGGTTGACTGCCTTGACCTCCTCGGGCACGTCTGCCAACAGAAGGGTTGTCGTCGGCCAGGGCAGTGATAGGAAGTGGAGCAATCGGCATGCCGGCGTCGTCAAGAACAGGGGTGTATTCAGTATGGGGGAACCACCCGACCATGGTCGTGGCAAGGCGGTTCACCTGGGTATAAGCCGTCTCAAGGAGGTCGACCGCCCCGTCTCGCATGGTGTAAAGCCGAGCCAGGCTCAGCTTGGGATACCAGCTCAGCACGGTCTGAAGCGCCATATCGGCGCCAGCCCGGGCAGCTGAATCAAGCAAAGCCTCGACTCGGCGGGGAGCGGCCTTCAGCAACATCAGTACCTGGTCATGAGTGGCATTCGGGGCATCCCCTTGCTCCGAGTCCTCATCGTTGGAGTCATGTGTGCCTGCTGAGGATCCTTCACCATGGCGCAGGCGCCCGAGTGCGTGTTTCAGTTCGGCAGGCCCCCAAAGCAGCTCGGCAAGTTTCTGGACGCCCAGTTTGAATGCGAAGACGCTGTCAAGGATGACAGGGATGCGAGCTTCGGTGGCAATGATGAATTCCCGGGGACTCCATCCTTCAGCCTCAGTCCTCACAGGCCAGCCTTCTTCGGCTCGGATTCGTTTCTCCTCAGAAACTGCGTGCTGAGCGGCGGGCTCGGAGGCAGGCCAATGCTCTGTATCGAGAAGATAAGTGTGAGAAGATGCAAAAGAGAAGAAACCGACAGGAGAGCCGAGACAAGAGAGATGGCTCACCAGAAAGAAGAGAATCCATCTCACGAAGTCCCTCGAGATTAACTCGGGCCTCGCGTCGGGCCTTGGTTAGCTCGTCATTGTGGCGCAGCGTCATAGCCTCCAGCTTGGCCACCGCGTCATCTCGTTCAGCTTGCATAGCAGTCCGAGCTGTCACCGCGGCATCGCGCTCCGAGCGCAAGACCTCGGTAGTCGTGGCATGCGCCGAGATCACCGCCTCCAGTTCGGCTTTGTGACTGGCTCTGAGCGCAGCCATCTCACTTCGCTGCCGCTCGGCAGTGCGAGATAAATCAGTTTCAGCGGCTCGAAGGCGCTCAAGCTCCTGCTGAGCAGCGGCAAGCTCGGGGCCTTGACGGCCGAGCTGCTCCACCAGCTCGGCCACACGGCCCTGAAGAGAGGTAATAGTGGGCAAAGATGCGGCAGCAGCTGCAATGTGGATCACAGGAAAAAGTTAGAGTCGGAAAATGAAATCGATCGGTTGGGAATCAGCAGAATTACCTGTCATCTCGGCGACCTTGGCGGTCTGTTGGTTCACCTGAAGCTGAGAGGAGGCAAGGAGTCGCAATCTGGCGGCATAGGACTCGAGCAAAGTCTCAAAAACCTTGCATTTTCCTCGGCGGCAGCCTGTGCATTGAAAGAGAGTCAGTAAGAAAGTTGACGAGATCAAAATTCGTGAGAAGATCCGAGCTGATTGCACGCAATCGTCCCGAATCTCGGGGACTACACCCAGTGGGTGCGCTTGCACGCACCCACTCGAGGGAAGATCCACCGATCTGAGGACGGCTCAGGAAAGCAAAAGTAAGAAGAAGATCTGAGCTGATTGCACGCAATCGTCCCGAATCTCGGGGACTACACCCAGTGGGTGCGCTTGTGCGCCCCCACTTGGAAAAGAGGACTTACAGCGTAATTGCGGTCGACGAGCTCGAGCTCCTGAAACAAGCCGGTGGAGAGTGCCTTCACTCGGTCATAAGCTGAAGCCATAGTGCCATGGGAGGCCAAGGGAAAGCGACGCGAGGCATCAGGGTCGGAGTCGGCAGGACTGGTGTGGGAGTAGGCCATGCGTAAGTGCTCCATCGAATGCATCTGCGATTCGGGAGCGGCAGAGGAGGTCGTCGTCGACGTCGGCTGAAGGATCATAGCCTTGGAAGCAGCAACAGTCGAGGGCGGCGCCGAGGTGGCTGGCGGGGTAGTAGCACTCGGTGTCGGAGCAGTTATTGAAGGAGGAGACACCGTCACAATCGGCAGAGTGGTCGTGACGATGGCAGTCGGGATCCGACCGGAGGACCGCGGCGGGGAAAGAGCAATCGGAGGATCCGGTTGCAATCCCTCGGCGTCGGCGGACTCCAGGTCGACGATGTCCTTGGGAGCCACGGAAACTTTGGGCAGAGGCTTGCTCGGGGGCTTGCTCGGAGGTTTGGCGAGGTCGGCACGAAGTTTCTTAGCCTTGCGCTCGGCATCCTTGGTCGAGAGAGGAGCAATTGGCGGCCGTTTTCTAGTATTGTCAGCATAAATGGAGGTGGAAGAAGGAGCCGGTCCGGTGAAGGCAGGGATGTCTCGGTCAATGTCGTACAGGTCAATAGCAGCCCTGAACAGAAAAGAGAGATAAGCAACAAAGGAAAAGAAAATGTCAAGGAAGAGCAGGATGGAGAAATAATTACCCTGCAGTCATCGGTGCCCCTCGGGGCATCCGGAAGCGCAGAGGTGGGATATCCAGAGGAGCTTCCTGCAGAATGGGGCCGACCTTGGGCTTGGCACCGGGAGCTTTCCCAGTCTGCTGAACCCGAGTGCGCCCAGTCTGAGTGGCTTTCCCTCTCGGAGCGACCATCGCTGTCTTCACGCTCTTGCTCGGTGCAGCACTGATTGACGAGCCGCCAGCTCGGGAGCGTTTGAGCGGCGCCTTCTTGGGATCGGGATGCGAATCTGCACCGGAACCTCCAACCTTTGAGGCGCTGTCATCATCACTCCATTCATCCAGAAATCATTCGAAGGAGGAATCATGCATACCCCCTTGGTCAGCCGCACCGGCGTCGGCGGGGTTGTCCTCGGCGTCGGAATCGGAGGCGGGGGAGTCGTCATATTCAAGGTCGGTTGGGTCCTCCTCCTCGCGATCAGGGGCGAATTCGCCAGCAACTTGGCCGTCTTGCATCACGGCAGTCGCGATAAAATACTGAAGAATGAGCAAAGCAACAGAAGAGCAAATGAGAAATCGAGCAATCAGGCGAAGTGAGAAAGCAATCGGAGCATACATCTGGAGGATTAACTCCGTGGTGAAGGCACTTCAGGCCGAATCGAAATGGTTTTGTCAAGGGAGTGGTGGTGAGTGCTTTCACTCGGAGGCGCAACGCTCTGTTGCTTAGCTTCTTGGTGCAAATCCGAGTGGGATCCCTCCAAGTTGCCATGTCACAGATGCGATGCACTCGGCGCTGAAGCGGAAGCACTCGGACCTGAAGCCAAGTGTCCACGAGGTCGTATGCCTTAAGGCCATCCTCTTCAAGCTGAGCAATCTGAGTCACCTGAGAGTCAATATCACAGTCGCCGACTCCAAGCTTGGTCGACCACTGGTATTTCTCAATCGGAGGAGCGAGTTGGAATTCGGGCAAGTTGATGAGGTCGGGGCCCTTGTCAGGAGATCGGACGTAGAAGAAGGTGGTCTGCCAGTCTTTGACCGATTGAATGATGGCAGGGGACTCATAGCCCTATTTGCTAGAGTAAAGGATGCAGCCGCCGCAGTCGGTCATGGTGGTCTCGTGAATTGGCGCGTTGTCTTCTCCGTCTGGATTCGGCAGCAGTCTCCCGATCCGAGCCGTGTGACCTCGGAGGTGGAAGAGGCGCTTCCACAGCCCGATGCTCGGCCGGATGCCGAGATAGCCTTTGCAGAGGGTGACGAATCCCGACATCGTCATGATGAAGTTGGCGGCGATATGGTGCGGTTGCAGTCGGTGGAAGTCCAGGAATTCTCGGAAAAAGGTGCTCACCGGCAGCCCGAAGCCGCGCTCGAAGTGCGCCACAAAAACCACGCGCTCGCCGGCGCGCGGTTCTGGCACGATCTCCTCACTGGGGGCACGCCATTGGATGCCAGCCGGCATCTTGCGTGCGTGGAGAAGTTGGCGGATCTCGTCGTCGTTGACGGTGGAGCCTTTCCACCAGCCACGGCTGGCGGCGGATTTCTTGTCCGCGGCGGTCATGGCGTCTTCCAGGGTGGTGGAGGATGAATCCGGAGAGAAGGGCGAGAAGAATCCGGCAGCAGACGCTGGATAATGGAGGCGCGGCGGCGGCGAAGGGCGCAAGCGGGTTGCAGAGAGGCGGTGTGGTGCGGTGGCGCCACGAGCACGCTAGGCCAAGGTCGCCGGAGCAGAAGCACTGCGGCGGCGCGAAGAGGAGAAGGAGAGCGAGGAAGAAGAAGTGGAGATGAGCCCGAGGATCCCCCTCCCCCTGTGGCTTATATGGGCGGAGGGGGCGAGTGGGATCGCAGATGCGGCTCGTGTGGCCCGGTGTGGCCGCGTGTATCAAGAGAAAGTTGGGAGGTTTCGGCGCAAAAGATCGTGGCGCAGAAGGCGAGGCGTGCGCGGTACTGTCCCGTCGCGCGTGGGTCGTGGGGCCCGGAGCATTAACTGCCCCGGGGAATCGGAAGCGACGTGCGACGTGGGTTGGTCAGAAGTGGGTCAAAAGTAACCGTTGGAGAAGCAATCGGTTGAGCTAGATCTCAGCTCGGCCAAAGTGTGGCAACGGAAATTTTTCAGAGAAGCACGAGAGCAATCGGCGAGATGGTAGTCGAGGTCGGAGAAGGTGAATCGAACTATTACTGATCTGGTCGGCCGGGCAGAATCTCCGATCTGAGCGTTCAGATCGGATTGAGAAGTCCGATGAGGCCAGAGCAGTCAAAGCACAAAGAGAAGAAAAGAAAAACTGCAAGGGCCCCACAGTCAAGTAACCGTGGGACCCTTACAGCTTTAGGGGCTAGTGTCGGTGGAATGATACCCGGATAGGGTCACCCAGACGAAAGCAATATTTCAAGACAAGGAGGAGGCCGATTGGGCTGCTGCTGGGCCGAGCTAGGCAGTCGAATGGCCGATTTCTCCCAAGCAATCGACCATGCCGAATGCGAGAAGTCGGCCTAGTCGCAATCGTCCCACTCCTCAATCGTCTCAAGAGTTGACCTTGTCCAGGTCGGATGCCTCTGGTACAAGGTCATAAATGCAGGATCCCGAGAGATCCCGGTGGCAGTAAGCTAAGTCACTTCGCTGATCTGTCAGAGGAGTGTTGTCACCCTTTTCCTCTGAATCCGGAGACAGGACGACAAGACCAGAGGTCATAGATCCACTGTTCATCATCATTACCTAGAAGCTACAGCATGGGCAGCCGCTTGACAAGTCCGGATCAACCGGAGATTTGCAGTCGGTGGACCCCAGCCAACGAGAGGATGACAGCTAGGGCCAGCCCCCGACTGGAATGACCGTAGTACCCCGAGCTCACACTATAAGAGCCCGGGGTACCCCTCCTGTGAGAGGGACGCCCCATTCGCATTTACTTCCCACAGTAGTTCCCGTAGAGAAGCAGAGGAGAGCCATGCCCACGGCAGGTCTCTTCTTCCTCTGAGCAGCTCCATGAGCATTGATTGTAGTTCGTGAGATCATTTATAGCAAGCATACAAGCAGGAGTAGGGGTGTTATCTCTCAGGAGAGCCCCGAACCTGGGTACATCGTGGTGTCCTTCACCGTGCTTGTGCCCAACCCGTTTCCGGCACCATCGACATAGTTCTCCCTCGAGTCTTCCCCTCTCTTTAGCCATCCCTATGGCATCTGTTGTTACTAAACGACGACATGCTTCTTCTTTGAGATCAACGCCGTCCTCACGAGCTTCCTTGGCTTCTGCCTCCGTGTACATGGCGTGACGAGGTGAATCGAACTCAATGGCACAAGGGAGCATTGCTTCAGCGCCATATACTAGGAAGAAGGGAGTGAATCCAGTTGAACGGTTCGGTGTGGTGCGCAAACTCCAAAGCACTGCTGGCATCTCGTCGATCCATGTGTCGGGTGCTCTTTCTAGTGGTTCCACCAATCTTGGTTTGATTCCGGACAGAGTGAGACCATTCGCCCGCTCTGCTTGACCATTTGACTGTGGGTGAGCTACAGATGCGACGTCCAGCCGGATGCCCTGCTGGGAGGCAAACCGAGCTAGCGCCCCTTTTGCAAAGTTGGTTCCATTGTCAGTGATGATGCTGTGCGGCACTCCATATCTAACCATGATGTCTGCTATGAACCTGACCGCAGTCGGCCCATCTAGCTTCTTGATTGGCCTTGCCTCGATCCACTTGGTGAACTTGTCCACTGCTACCAGTAAGTGTGTCATGCCACCTCTTGCTGTTTTGAACGGTCCCACCATATCCAGTCCCAAAACTGCAAACCCCATGTGATCAGAATGGTTTTGAGTGCTGAGGCTGGTAAGTGGCTTTTTGCTTTGAATCTCTGACACCCGTTGCAATGCTTGACCAATTCTTCTGTCGTTGCTTTCGCAGTCGGCCAGTAGAAACCATGGCGGAAAGCCTTGGCAACTGTTGCTATTGCTGATGCATGATGACCACACTCGCCTTGGTGGATGTCTCGGAGCAACTCCAGCTCCTTGTCCTATTCCAAACATCGCTGAAGGACTCATGTTGCACTGCGGTGCACCAGCTCGTTGTTGATGATCGTGTATTCTCCAGATCGGCGTTGGATTTGCCGAGCTTCCACTTCATCTTCTGGGAGTATGCCGTCCACCGGGAAGTTTCTGAATGGTTCTGCCCATGATGGTGCCGCCACAATTACCATTACAGCAGCTGCTTCTGGCTCTGGCTGTGCGACTTCTTCTACTGGCAGCTCGAAGGAGGAGGAGCCGATTGCGTCTTGCATGACCCCCTCAGTCCCCGAGCCGACGACAGCAGCCCCTGGTTTGCAATCGACAGCCCCTGGTGCGGCCGAATGCTCTTTCATTTTTTGCTTCTTTGCTTCGAGCTCTGCCATCTTCAGGTCGGCCGGAATAAAGATTGACTCTGATTCTGGGGAAGTCTTGAAGGATGGCTTGTGGATGTTCTCTAGTGATACTCCTGGTGGGATTTCTTTTCTGGTAGACCCCATCTTGGATAGTGCATCTGCTGCTTCATTTTCAGCTCGGGGGATATAGTGAAATTCACACCCTTCAAAGAAACCAGATAACTGCTGCACGAGGAATCTGTATCTTCCCATATTTTCATCTTTTGCGTCCCAAGTGCCAGTGCATTGCTGCACCACCAGATCGGAATATACCATAACACAGAATCCGCCGAATGCCAATCTCCTTGGCCAATTGGACACCATGTACCAAAGCTTCGTATTCGGCCACATTGTTTGATGCTGCGAAGTGAATCTGCAACACATACTCGAGCTTGTCACCCTTTGGAGAGGTAAGAACAACACCAGCCCCTAGTCCGGTCATCATCTTGGAGCCATCGAAGTGCATCTGCCAAAACTGAGAGTCCGGACAGGGGGGTATATATTGAGTTTCTGCCCAATCTACCAGGAAATCTGCCAGAACTTGAGACTTGACCGCAGTCCGAGGCTCATACTTGATCCCATGTGTTGCAATTTCAATGGCCCATTTTGTCACCCGAACAGATGCGTCCCGACTGCCGATGATTTCTGCCAACGGAGCCGAACTGACCACCGTGATCGGATGCGCCTGGAAATAAGGCTTCATCTTTCTTGCCGCCATGTAGACACCATAGCACATCTTCTGATAATGGGGGTAGTTTTGCTTGGAGGTTGAGAGCACTTCACTGACATAATATACTGGCCTCTGGACCGGTTGTGCCTTGTCCTTTTCAGGACGCTCGACCACCATAACAATACTGACCACCCGAGTGGTTGCTGCAATATATAATATCATTGGCTCTTTTTCCTTCGGAGCTGCCAGCACTAGAGCGGTAGACATCATGCGCTTGAGCTGCTTGAATGCTTCGTATGCTTGCGGGGTCCAAATGAACTTGTCTGTTTTCTTCATTAGCTGATACAGCGGGATTGCCTTCTCTCCCAGCCGACTGAGAAATCGGCTGAGCGACGCCAAGCATCCGGTAAACTTCTGCACCTCTTTGAGATTTCTGGGTTTGCCCATCCTCTCGATTGTTGCAACCTTCTCAGGGATGCACCCTATTCCTCTCTCGGAAACCAAAAATCCGAGCAGCTTGCCGGCTGGCATGCCGAACACACATTTTTCTGGGTTGAGCTTGATCTGGTATGCCCGAAAATTTGTGAATGTCTCCTTGAGATCATCCAACAGGGTTGAGCCTAGTACCGACTTGACCACAAGGTCATCTACATATACATGAATGTTCTGACCTAAATGAGGCCGAACACATCGCTGCATAGTACGGTGATAAGTCGCGCCGCCGTTTTTCAGGCCAAAAGTCATGGTGATGTAGCAATAAGCCCCGAATGGGGTGATAAAAGCAGTTTTAATCTGATCATTTACATCAAGCTTAATCTGGTGATAGCCTGCTGTGGCATCCAGAAAGCACAAGAGCTGACAGCCAGCCGTAGAATCAATCACTTGATCGATACGGGGCAATGCAAAAGGATCCTTGTGGCAGGCCTTATTCAGGCAAGTGTAATCTATACACATGCGCCAAGTTCCATTCTTCTTCGGGACCAGAAATGGATTCGCTAACCAGTTTGGGTAGAACACTTCCTTGATAAATCCTGTTGCGAGCAATTTGGCTATCTCGTCGCCGATTGCTCCTCTCTTCTCCTCTGAAAAACGTCGAAGTGGCTGCTTGATCGGCTTGGATCCAGGTTGGATATGAATCTTGTGCTCGGCAAGTTCCCTCGGTACACCCGGCATGTCATGTGGAGACCATGCGAAGATGTCACGGTTCTCACGGACGAACTCGACGAGCTCGCCTTCCTATTTGCTGCTGAGCCCGGCCCCGATGATAACGCACTTGCTCGGGTCGGAGGGGTCCAGGGCAATCCTCTTGCTGTCCTTGGCTGCTTGAAATATGGTATCATCATCCGCTCTCTTGTCCTTCGTGCTCGGCATGGGGTCCTTCATCTGAGCTTGGGCCATTGCTACGACCTTGTCGAGCTGGCGCCGCTCTGCATCGATGACCAGAGAATCGGCTAGCTTAGAACCAGCGGACGAACACTCCAGTGACTTCCTGTAGTCACCACACACATTAATTGGACCATTCGGCCCTGGGAGCTTCATCTTCAGGTAGGGCTGCATGATGTTGAACATGAACTTGGTGATCGCAGGAGATCCGGGAAAAACATGGTATGGGCTGCTCAGATCGGGCACCTCGAACTAGCTCGGCTCTCGGCGGAAATTCTCTTCCGACCCGAATACTACCTCCGGCCGAATGCGGCCTAATGGGGTACATGACAGGCCGGGCACTATCCCATGAAATACGTCCTGCTGGGCTCCAACTCGCTCTCACTGATGCCGAGCTTGATCATTGTATCTCTGTACAGAATGTTGATGGAGCTGCCTCCATCAATGAGTGTCCTGGTGAACTTGCATGAATACAATGGTGCCACCAAGATTGCATCCACCACGAGCATATAACTGCCCGGGTTGGGCATTACGCTCGGGTGGTCTTCTGGGCCCCATGCTATGGCACTGTCCGACCAGTTCATCCTCTGAGAAATTGCTGGCATGTTGGCATTGACTGCCTGCTCACGGGCTCTACGACTGCCCTTGTCATCCGATTCACTGGTGAAGATCATATATGCTGCATCCTGGCGTGGGAACTGCTGCCGAGCATTTGCTGGTGGCGGACCTGGGGTGGGGGCGGTGGTGGGGGAGGGTTTCCTGCTCCTCCTTTTTCCAAACGCTCGACCCAGATGCATTGCCGAGTGGTGTGCGATGCGGGCTTTCCCACTCCACTATGCATTTTGCAGGGCCGGTTCATCATGTCCTCAAAGGTGTATGGGGGCCTAATCTGACCTGGCGGCCTCTCTGCAGGCTTCTGCTTCCGACTGCCTCCCGCAGCCCCTTGTTCCTCTTGGTGTTGCACTGCTGCTACCTGCCGACTGCCATATTGGGCATCCGGTTGCTCATCCTTCCTCTTGTTAAAACATGTGTTGTTGTTGGGGGTGTTGTTGAAATTGGGGTTGTTGTTGTTGTTGGCAAAGTTGTTGTTCCGCTGGATCTCGTGCCTCTCGCGCCGATTGGGACCGTTCAGCCCATTTGCTTCTGCCGACTGCTGCTTCTGGCCGGATGGTTGCCCTTGGATGAAGCCACTGGGACTCAACGTGATCGGGCGCATTGCAGAGTCAGATGCGGCGAATGAATTGGCTATCCTCATCAGATCGGCCAAAGATGTTATCTCCTTGCGCAGGAGCTTGTGCTTCAGCAAAGACCCGTCCAAGCAGCCGTCAGTAAAGTACTGGATGGCTTGGATTTCATGAACTCCCTCGCAAGTTTTTCTGAGCTTGATCCACCGCTGAAGGTAATCGCGAAGGGGCTCGTCCTTTCCTTGCACGCAGAGTGCTAGGTGCCGAGGCAGACCTGGGCGCTCGTAAGTACCCGTGAAGTTGCGAACAAACGCATCCTCAAAATCCTTCCAGCAATTGATATTGTTGCTGGGAAAACTATTTAACCAGGACCGAGCTGAACCTTGAAGCATGAGCGCTGCATAGCGTACATCTACGCGCCGACCACCTCCTGCGATGCCGACTGCTGTCATATAATCGACCAGCCAATCTTCTGGCTTGACTGATCCATTGTACTTGGGGGTGTCCCTGGGCAATGTGAAGCCTTTGGGAAACTGCTCTTGCCAAATGCGCGGACCGAAACATGCTGGACCCGCCGGCACATCGTCTTCCGGTTGCTTATCTTGTTGTAACTGCTCGATTCTGTGTCTTGCATCATTATCCGCAATTGCTCGGGGACCTAAACGTTGGCTTATTGCCGGCCGGACTGATGCCGCCAGTTGCTCGTTGCGCCTGCTGTTGACTGCTGGCTCATCCCTCCGACTGCCTCCTGCAGCCCCTTGATTCCTCCGACTGCGGTGCAAACTGCCATGCGACGAGGATGCATGTCTCTGCTGCCGCTGTGGCGCATTCGGCTGGTTCGCACCCGCAGTTGCCCAAACTGATTTTGATGCCACTGACCCTTGCTGCTCGGTGGCCGCCTTCTGCTGCTGGTTTGCTGTGGTTATGAGGTCACGCATTCGACGCGTCTTCTCCCGCAGCTCTTCTCCTTCCAAGTGTTCCAGCTCGGTGGCGATCTGCTCGGCAGCTCTCATGTTCTTCACAGGAGAACTGTAAGAAATCTGGGGAACGGCGATGATGGATGTTACAGGTTTTTGGGCCCCTCCCAGCTCTCTTCCGACCTCTCGGCCTGCTGCTCGAAGCTCCTCAATCACTGGGGGCGGGATAACAAGTTGTCGGATACCATGCGCCGCATTGTATTCCCGAACTGATGCCTCCATTCGGCGCTTTTCAGCGTCGATCCGATCTGACTGCTCCTTCAGAGCTTGACACACCTTTTCCAGCTCGGCCTGAGCCACAGCTGGATCGGCATGAAGACCTACTGGAGTGATAAGCACGTCCGGTGGGTTGCTTGGGCCTGATGGTGTCATGGTTGCTGCCCTCGCGGCTCGGGTTGGTGAAGTAGAGTTGTGGCGACTGGATGCTCCTGCCATCATAACCTCCGCACGGATGTGAGCAGTCGTGCCCCCTGTTCCCACGGCATCCGGCCTTCCTGGCAATGGATCCGTGAGCTCAGAAAACACCCGTACCTCCCTGGGAAACACATCAGGAAGTGTCGCGACGAAGACGCGATGTCTGCCGAAAAGAATGATGACGCCGCGCGGCAGAGGCATTCCATCCCCAAACCGCGAGGCGTTGTCGATGACGAAGTCCCACGCTCCGCTCCTCATCACCAGGCCGGAGGCGAAGCGCATGCGCGATGCAGATGATGGTCCCGTCCGGATTAGAACTGCAGTCGACGCCTCGGCCTGCCCCACGGTGGGCGCCAACTGTCGTCGATATGTAACGGTAGATGCCATGGGGATGGATAAAGAGGGGGACAAACCGAGGTGAGTGTCGCTGGTACCGGAAACGAGAATGGGAACATACGGTGAGACACCACGATGTACCCAGATTCGGGGCTCTCCGTAGATATAACACCCCTAGTCCTGCCGAGCTAGCTATATGCAATAACTCTGGCTACAATCAATGCTCCTTGAGCTGTTTGAGAGGAAGAATAAGAGGGACTCTAGTCACTACTCTCTCCTTGCTCTCTCTATGGTGGGTGAGATTGCAATAACTGCTCCCTCGTCCCTCACGCAGGAGGGGTACCCGGGGCTCTTATAGGCCGAGCCCAGGGTACAAAGGTAAATGTACAAAGGGGAGGACCTAGCTGTCTGCCTCAGATAAGCTAGGGACCTCACATCGTGCTCTTCCGGATGACCCGGTGTAGACTTGCGGCTCACCATACCGCTACCCCGTAGACCTCAGTACTGAACAGTGGAACTAAAGTCCTAGGCCTGTCGGCCTGTCCGCGTGATCGGCGCTGGAGGAGACCGCACGCCTCTGACAGTCCTGATCTTCAGGGATTGCGCATTGAATGCTCTTGTACCAGGTGTCCGACCTGGGATCCTGATCGGATGTTGCTGTGCCTACTTCGGCCGAATGCTCCTTGGTGAGGCCGATTGCGCCCTCTCTGGGGCAATCGGCCCTCATCTTGAACAGCTCGGCCCACTTCTTTTGCTCTTGATTAGCTCGGCCTTGATTAGATCGGTGAACATCAGGTCGGTGATCTTTGCCTTGATGAATTGTTTCCGCTGGGTGACCCTACCCGGGGGTCATTCCCCCGACCGTTGAGAAGAACGAGACTACGAGAGGGTGTTGATTCGGGCGCTGCTATTTCGCGAGAAGACTCTTTCACGAATGAGCGCCTCAACGCTCGATACATTGCAAAAAAAAATCTCGCCCAAACGATCCAGCGAGATCTCCTTCCTAATCTATCTCAACCTCCTTGATTTACGTGTGCTAGTTTAAATGTCTATCCACGTTAATATCTTTCCTCGTGAACTTAATCTCTCAGCCCCCCCCCCCCCCCGATTTCAACCAGTGGGGCGAGGTATCCCTCAAATCATTATCCACGATTTGCTAAAAAGGAAAGGGTGGAGCGTTGTCGGAAATCGATCGCTGCAACGGCCGCGCGCAAAGTAGCAGCGCCCGGACTTTTGGGCAGCAAGCAAACGTAGATAAACTGAAGATAATCGCCAAGCAATTGGACATCATCTTTTGTTCTAAATGATACTATTGTGGGTGTGACCTATGATTCACTTCCAAAACAAGAATGGGGGAATGTTCCACTCTTCATCAAAAGATCCTAGACACAAAACAGAAGGTAAATGCTGGCCCGCTTATGTTTTGTGCACGTTTCGGAAAGAGAAACTCAGGTTCCCAAAACACACACACACACACACACACACACACACACACACAGGAGGATCAGTACAAGAGCAGAATTCCCTTTTTTTGTGCTTTGATTGACTTCAGAGGAGGAAAAATGATGGTGCGCTGATTCTGGTGAGAGGGAAAGAGAAAAGAGAGATAAGACGATGACGAGAAAATAGCAGAGGATTTGATCGCCATTTTTATTTACAGAGTATCCGGTAGCTCACTGCTCGCCCACGTATTGGTAAATATTGCAACGTTGCACTAACCAATGTAGCAGCTAATTTTCAGCTTTTTTTTTTACTTTCTTCGTTAAATTTGAACTAAAACCACGACAAGAATTATGAAACAGAATTACTTTGTATAAGCTAGATAGTACTTTTTTTATGAAATCAACGGAGGGCTGCAAAGAAACGATGGTACTCCCAACGATTTACTGTGTGGTGTATGATGCAATGTTCAGTTTCTCTACCATGCGAGCATACATATTACCAACGCTAACGTGACATCATTTTTTCCCTCATTATACATCATCATTTGCTCGTGAAACTGGGCAGCGCTAATAAATAATTAAGCAACAAAAATTAAGAGATAACACAGCTTCAGAGGGCTATCAATGAAGTGAAATACATTCTACATAAGAAACTACAGTAAGCCACTAAGAAAAATGCTCACTGTTATGATGCGTGTACACTGTACATTACTCACCTTGAAGGGCTGGCTTACAAAAGAAAGTATACCATCTTAAGGGGCAGACAGGCATCATACCATATATCAAGTCAAAAGTTCCAGGCTAGATTGGTCTCTATTCAAAACTGCACAGAGTTTCATTGCAGGTTAGGATGTGCTACGGTGGTGCTGCCTACGAGAAGGTGTCCTCCCTGTCCCCCTCAGCGACCTCGCCCTCTTCAATGTTGCTGAACTCCAGGAAGTGAGTCGGCCTGTGGTCCTCATGGTAGAAGTCCCGGGGCGTCCCCAGCTTCATGTTGTACTTCATCAAAGGGTCGTGCTTGACTCCCATGAAGTTGTAATTCCAGGGAGCGTTATCCGGAACCTGGAGGAGACACAAAGTATAGTGAATAATATTTCAAAGGTGAGTGGTTCCAGAGAACGATTGCTAAGCAATATGGGTTGCTAAGATCGAGTGTGTACCATGTAGAATCCGAGGAAGCGGTCACTGAGAAGCATCTGGACCTTCTCGTAGTGAGTTGGGAGATAGCCATGTGGGTTGCTCCCGTTGTCTTTGTTGGTACGGCCCCACTCATAACCGCTTGGTGTCAATTTGTATGCGGTCAGTGAGCAAGATCCTGGGGTGAAGCTGCATGTCAAAATGATGCACTTCTCACCATCCCACTGCTTGTTGTTCTCCAAAATCTTCGCATGTGATGTCAAATCCTGCAATAAATAACAGAACGAACAGTTCAGTTGAGACTCTGGATCATCCGCTAAAGACTAAAAATTACAGAATACTCAAGAAACAACAGAATACCGTTCAGTAGCAAGAGACTGGTTCACAGGCAAAAAAAGGACTATACTATTGAATGTGACAATAACAGAACCAACAATTTAGAACTGAAACTGACACAGGCAATAACAAACTCACTAATATCTTGTTGGTTTAAATAAGATACAGATGAATAACCATTTAGTTACCCTTGTTTTTTAATCTGTTGATGCCATTGATTGTATGGAACTACTTCTCTTTCTTTAAGTTGCATGTTAATTAACTGCATCATACTACTTCTCTTTCTTTAAGTTGTTGTTTTAACTAATTGCATACAAATATAATTTTGGTAAGTTGTTTCTTTCAGGATAAATCCAAGCATATGAAAGGCTCTTGCTGGCCATTAGAAAATATGGCCATGTAAGTTTTTAACCTGGTTTGTTGGGAAGAACAAGTTTGTGTGCAACTTTCGGCAACAATGAAAGTTCTCTTCGGTCTAATTCACATCTAAATTTCAAAGAGAGATATTCTACAAATATCCCACAGAAATGTGCGCGGCCTGCGCCTAGAATTTGTATGTTGTGTAATGTAAGTTGGAAAGATCAAATTTTGTACTATTGTATTTTGTATCAAGAAGAATTCAAATGCTTATTTTATGATATGAATATACCATATCTATCCGTTATGTATGAATGATGAATGAGATTCCACGGATAGAGAGCGAGGGGACAACATGCGTTCTATGTATACAAATATAAATACACGTGCTTAGCATGAATTGTGCCATCACATCAGAATTCAAATGTCTCAAGGGAGATAATTAACTCATGGTAAGACATAAATTAGCTTAATTAGACATTATTATAGATTCGTGATGCACCGGTATTCAGCTATTCCATTTTGGATAAGAATCTGGATCTGAAGGTAGAAATTGTAGGAGACAAACCTGAGGTGATAACTGAGGAGCTTCATTCGGCTGGGTATGCATCCATCCCAATGGCTCCAAGTCCGCAAGAAACTCATGCTCTGGAAGATTCGCTGGCAGAGTCACCATCTGGTGAGTTCCATGCTGTGGGGGAATGGATATACATCTGATCTCCTTGACTTGGGGATTATCCTGTGGACTCAGCCCATAAAGGAAACCCGCAACCTGTGTCCGCAGATCTGCTATGCATATGAACTTCTTCAATATATTCTTGGGCATGATGTAAGTATAGCCAGTCTCCTGTATGCAGAATACACAAAGTCAGTAACCATTCAGCAGCCGTTATTTTGGACGCGGAGCAAATGATCCCGAGCTCATATGAGCTCGGGTGAACAGTAAAATCGAAAAAAATTCAAAAAAATCTGAATTTTTTTGTGGCTCGGGTGAAAAAAATTTGTCAAATGTTCGCCACAAAAAAATTCAGATTTTTTTGAATTTTTTTTAAAAAACTTTGGTTTTACTGTTCATCCCGAGCTCATATGAGCTCGGGTTCACTTGGGTACTTCCCCATTATTTTGCAATTCTATGGGTAAATCGAAGAAAAGGAATTGCAGTACTGACCTTTATATCATCTGAGTTAACGTAAATGTGGTTGACACGGAGATATAAGTTTGTA
Organism: Bromus sterilis; assembly: GCA_950022295.1. Classification (NCBI taxonomy): domain Eukaryota; kingdom Viridiplantae; phylum Streptophyta; class Magnoliopsida; order Poales; family Poaceae; genus Bromus; species Bromus sterilis. The sequence goes on from OX465596.1 coordinate 399,255,284, forward strand.
GCAGAGATGGCCCTGACACGCCAATCTGTTTTCGACGCAAACGCTGCTTGCTCATACGGACTCGTTGTCGTGATAATAAGTTCATCACCATGGACATTAGTTGTCCTTGTTGTAATTGCAGTTGTCTGAGTCGTCTCCCGGGACTGCAAATTCAAGTAATTACAATAGTGAGAAAACTGAAATGAACAGCTATGCATAGAAACTAGACACAAAGGCTATTACAAATTTTTACCTGTTTCTCAATCTCAGCTATCTGTTGCCTCTGCTGCGATGGTGGAGCTATTTCAGCACCAAGTATTATATCACGAATCTCAGATTGTGTAAGTGCAGAAGTATTAACGTTGTTTTTCTTTGCATAATCAGAAAGAATGAGATCCCTGAGTGCACACTCGACCTTCAGCCACTGCTCATCAGTCAAAGATGGCCAGATATGATGTGGTTCCGTAACAATTGTCTTGTCAGGCTTCAGCAACATCTTAGCCTTCTCATTATTGACATGTAGTGCTCGTAATATAAGCACAAGGCGAGAGAATGCAGTGTAGGATGAGATACTTTTCAACCAATCATCGTATATGTTATAAAGAACCATCTGTGGTTCTGTAGCCTTGAGAATAAGATCACCAAACTTCTCAATCTTCAAGCAAGCTTGGAACGGCAGCTGCAATTCACTACCCTTAATAACAATGTTAGGGAAGTCAAGCAGATGGACTTCCAACGGATCCAACATACCCTTCCTTGTCACAATAATTTGCTTTGGCTGCTCTTCCACAGGAAGAGATCGAACTAATGCAGCAACCTCCTCGGCTGTTTTCCACTTGGCCAGCTGCCCTAGACGTTTTTGTCCCGCCCATACACTTGTGTGGATGACCTGCAGATCATAACCCATTTTCATTTAATTCTTCCAAGTTGTGATACTGCAAAGTTATGCCATCACTACAACAAAACTAGAACTAAAAGTAAAGAAAAAGAACAGACCTTCAGAAATAGTTGACCAGTCCTTGGATTGAAAATAAAGATTGCACCATTGATTGGTTTGGTGGTCAGGTTACCCTCAAAGGTTTTGTGAATGGTAACACGATAGACATTTGTGTCATCAACAAACCATATGATTTGATTGCTGAATATCTCTCCATAGTTCTGTGAAGACAGATATGGCTCAGTGGGTTCAGATGAATACAACTGGAGACCCTTCCTTATTCGCTCCCTCAGCACATACAGGGCAGGATTTGACTGTCAAAAGGTAAAATAAAGCATGTCATTAAAATAAGACAATTTACCACAACAGAGAGACATGCTAATAACAGCAAGATTTCTTGCAGTTAACATGATTATTACCTTCATGATCTTGTTCATTGCTTGCTGGAGGAGAGGCTTTGACCCAGGAAACCAGTTACCAAAAGCAGAGTGCAAATTATATGCTAGATCAAGTCCAATCATCACCCCTGCAAGAAATATCAAACAACATTAACTAAAGACTATTTGGATTAGGCAAGAAATAGGAAGTTCATGGATACTCAAAATCATACCAGTTGGAGAAGGGTAGATGGACATATTATCTGTTGTGTAATCCATAAACTTAGCCCTTGTGTAACGTTCTATGTCATGTGAGTCGTAATCCCCCCATCGTAATTGCACATCAATCCAATACTTGTTACTCGCTTTCTGATCAAAGACATCCTTGGACTCTGAAACTAAGCTTGGTTTAGACATCTGCCACCTATGTGCAGCAAAAAGGAGGACATCTGCACAGGAACTGTTCATCTTGTAACTCTTCCTGGGATGTATTGTTTCTTTCTGTACTGTCTCAATCTCCAACGCATCCAACTCCTGATCCAGAACTTGGCAGAGATCCATAACAACACTTTCATGGACCTTCTGCCAGAGATGTGCACGGAAAATCTGGATCAGAGAGATTTTCAGGGTCGGAATTTTACCATGCATGAATATCCCTGTCAGATCTAGCTGAACCTGGAAACCAACATATACGTTTGCACGATTAATGGTTGGTGACCACCAAAGGGTAAATCTTCTATTGGGGATTTGATTAAGCCCAGAACGCTGTGCATTTGTCAGCTTTTTGTACTTCATTGATTCCTCAAAACCTGAAGCCTTCTCCCAAAACAGACCCTCCCAAGTAGGGAAATATGTTCCTTTAAATAAGGTATGTTCCAGGATACCTTCCACACCTCCGAGTGCTTGGATGACGTCAGTTCTGTAATTGTTTAGATTCCATAACTTTCCATCATGTCGCTGATGTGTCCACCAGAATGGATTTTGTTTCAGCACTTGGTACTGCTTAAAATCTGTTCTGACCCTCCATCCTTTGTCATATGCCAAAGTATGGCGGTCCTTTTGGAATAGTGTATTGATACGAGGTATACCTCTATCCCATGAATCTTCCAGATCCTCAAGAGTTAAGCGCCTGTTCTGTGATTGTGCTTCCTGCCTCTTCAAAGCATACTCAGCCCAAACACGTTGTGAATCAATGAACTCACTCTCCCATGGTTGGATATAGCGATACAAGTTAGGAATAAGCTGGTCCTCTTCATGACTCATACCACTTCGAAAATGTGTCACACCAACATCTGTCTGTTTGCTATACCTGAGATCACTCTGTGGTATCAAAATGTGACCCATTGACAACATACCCAGACCTCCAATTTCCTTGGGTGTATAGAAGATAACTGGTGGAAACCTGCTAGGCATCTTTGAGTTCAGGCCAATCTTTATGCGAGTCTGGATCTTGTTTTCACATTTTACAAGCAGATCCAATAGTTCCTGTGTATGAACAGTGGCTTCACGGAAATATGTCATGAGGCCAATGAGAGCAGTGTTCCACTTGTTAACTATCTTGGTGAATGTTGTTGACCCCGATGACATAAGGATTTGCCTGACACGATTCTCAAACACTTTCATGTGTTCATCATCAACCCTCAAAAATGCAATGGCTGTCCTTTCTTTTGTCTGCTCATTCTGCAAATTCCATACTCCATCTTTTGTGTTGCTGAATGCCTCCTGAGTCATGCGCATCTTTGGCAGTATACGGACCTCAAACCCAGACATGCTAAAGAGCAGGTTTGGGTTGTCCTTACTGTACACAGAGACAAAGCCATTCTCCCATTCTAATGTTGTAATGCTCCTTGGGAGGCGGTTCTTCATATCCCAAAATACACTTCTTCCAAGATTTACATCATGCTTCATGAGCCTCATTCTTGCATCCCTAGGCCAACATTTCTTGTTATTGTAACCGACCATGTTCTCATTATTAGGATCAGGATGCTCTGTCAAGTATCGCTGAATTAAATCCCTTGCTTCTTCATGAGTGAATCGGAACATTATATGCACCTTATCAATATATCGAGAATAGAGCCTGATTGGATGTCTTGTCTCAACTTTTGTGTCAGTATATGTAAGGAACTCATTTGGCATCTGCGGTGGCCCTGCAATCTCACTAGCTCGTGTTAAACCAAGAAGCAGGAGATCCAGCACCAGTCCGTAGTATTGCACAACAAAAGATGCAAACTGAAGACCTCGAATAAGACCATACGAATTTGTGTGACTCATATCCTTGTAAGACAACACAACATTGTTCTTCGCAGTGACATAATCAGCAATGTTATGGTCCAGGACCAACCGTAGAAGCCTGTTCAACAGAGTCAGATCAATTTTTTCAAAGAACTTCTCAAATTTTGTCTGCAGCATCACAACACACTGTCCATCGCTCGTGTCCCATATGTCTTGCAAATTGTTTATACCTTGGCACCATTTGTAAACAAGTAGAGGAGGTGGCTCTGAATCAGCAGGTTTTACCCAATTTGGGAAGAGGTGACGCTTGTCCCCCTCATACCACAAGTATTGGTCAAGGTATGCATCAGTAATTTTCTCAAGAGGCTCAATTTCATATACCGGGATCAAGTAGCTATACAGATCCATAAACTCAATGCCAACTTCCTTAAAAGCACGCTGTGTAAGAAGATGTCGTTTTATCCTCGACAAAGCTTCATGCGGATTATCATATGCTTGTTCTATTAATCCCAGTTCCTCTCTTTGCAGTTGATTTAACCTTACTGCCACACTATAAGACTCCTTTAGCCTTTCCAGTGCCAGTATAAGAAGTTTGGTATCATGCTTGTATGAGAGTGGAGGAAAAGGAATCGGTGAAAACTTTCTTGATTCCAGCCAATGAACTGTGGTTGTATAAATAGCAACTGCCTCTTCAGGTGTCACATATGGCCCGTCTTTCAAGTAGTTGTGTTGCCTCTCTTGTTCTGCCTTCAGCCACAGGCGAGTTAGCCTTCCAAGATTTTTGCGGCAGACAGTCTTGTCAACCGTAGCACCACGCCGGATGCGCTCACGGTTGTAGTGAGCGACATTTGTCCACCAATCAGCCTTGGACTTCACATAACGAAGTATCATGTTTTCAATTGGAACCGGCAGGCCAGGGACCTTCCAGGGGATGTTTGCCTTCCAGCAGCGCCATGCCTCACTAAGATGTTGTAGTATAGTACGGGCCTTGTTTTGCTTGATCCCCTCTGGCATAGCATCAAGGACATCATGCATAACTGCAGCTCGAAGTTCCAGATCAAAATGTGACTCAACACGTTGCTTGGTTACTGTTTTAGCAACTCCTTTTGAATGGCGGCCTTCAAACTGCCTGGCCAGCAAATTACCTAACCATCTTTCAAGCAAGGGCACAATACCGCGGAGGAAAAACAGCCACACTCTCCACATTGGAGCCCAAAATCCACAGCCAGGTCCTTTTCCAACAGGACCAGTGTTGAAACGATAATATATCAAGTGCTTCAGATCTTTGCACATCCTAATTTGCCGCATCAGACGATACTTGTATCTGTACATGCCAGTCAACTGACCAACATGAGAGAATATATATTGCAAACCATCGGCCAACTGAAAGGCGTCAACATTTCCCAAGCGAAATTGGATGTTTGCATCAACAACTAGCTTAGTAAGGCGCAAAATCTCACGGCACAAGTGGAATGCATTTCCAAAACGAGATTTCTTTCTCTCCTTTGTTGTGAGAGTCTTCACAGGCTTCAGATTGAAATTATAGTCTAAGTGAAGATAATTAAGATTCTTCCTGTGAATCAACAAGTTTAGCATGTTGTAGCCCTGCTTGCAAACTTGCAACCCAGCTTCTGCCCAGTCAAGCTCTGTAGTTTGAAAGAACTTAGTTGCTTGCAGAGAACGGAACAGATGTTTCTTCTTCTGTGCTTTAGGCGGCCTATGGTGTAGCTCATTGAGCACATAGCACTTCAACAGCTTCTGGTAGCTCACCCGAACTTTAACTGGATACGCTGGTGGGCTGCAAAACAGATATTGACGCAATCATGAGAAAAAATGTACTACAGAGAGAACCATGGGAAGACGTTATTAAGCTCACTGCAGTACTCACCAGTGCTCTTTGAACCATTCGGATACAAGAGGAATGTCCTCAGCACGGCGTGTTCTTCCTGATCTCATGTTAAAAGGCTTTGGAGCAAAGAGTAATGAAATGCCGGCAGCAGTTGTATCAGTGTAAAGTGGTCTTTCTTTCAAAAGAGGGCCCACTCCGTCAGGGAGACTAAAGTCGTCTTCATCATCCTCTTCACTTGCTTTCTTCTCCCGACGATCAATCTTGCTGGTCGATGTGATTGGATTTATCAGAGGATCATAGTAAAATGCAGGTAAATCTGGATCCTCTGTCTTGATATACATTATCATAGGAGTATGATATATGCAAAGTCTCACTTTCCTTGGTCTGTTATTGTACAAGTGTGGGAACGCAATTCTGTATTCAGTCCGAAGTGGTTGACGGATGATGAGTTTATTGATATCATTAAACTCATTCCAGTCCTCATCCCCTTTCTCCATATCACGGTACAATGGCTCAAATTTTGGACCTCCTGAGAATGAAAATTTAACATCAGTGCATAATAAGAAAACCTGCAATGTAGAAGAAATGTACCTATGTATCCTGTTTCGATAAAGGATAAGAAAATATGTTTGAGGAAAATACAGGTTCTCGTTGCTTATGCTTTCACAAGCCATTACAATAGTAAGACACCAAGCAGGAGAAATTTTGATTTAACCAGCAACTCAAAAGCTACAACTACTATGCTAATTGAGTTGTCATGGCAGTATATTTTAGCATGCTGCATCAAGCATGGCTTACAAAAGAGAAGACAAATATGATTACCTGGGATACACATGTTAAGTGCTTTGGCAGTAAAGAAAGACTCCATGTCAAACAAATAGAAATAATTCCGATCAATCAAGTCTGACAAAAGTTGACCGGCCAGGCGATAGAGTGTTGCCATGATGGGAAGAGATAGATGCCATTTCCTGTAACTTGGACCGTTTATTAGCTTAGTTTTCACAAGCGGCTTGTGATCATAAAACCATTTACACACGGCTGCATCTTCCTCTGGGTCCAACTCCAATTGTATAGCCTCCAACGGTTCAACATCCAACAAATTATCAGCATAATCCAGTGGAGGTTCCTCGTCATCAAATGGAGGAAAGCGCATTCTTTTGAAATGCCGCCTATCTCTCTTCTCCCTTCGCATCATGATCCACATTGAGCCCCACTGTGGAAAGAGTATTATAAGAGATTCATTTTAAGCAATTAGCAGGGTGAAAGGTAAAACGGAAATATAAAAAGAATGGAGTGTTGAACATGGAAGAAGAATGAAGTCCAAATCATTACCTGTGCCAGGTAAATGGGCTCAACTACCCACGGAATCTCGTCGACGAAGGTTATGGCACCGGTGATATGGTACAAGATCTTAACATTTCGAACCTGGAAACAAGAATCTATTATTATATGGCAATGGAACAGGTATCCTTAGCAACAATAAGATACAAATGTTCATATAATACAGTTACAACAGAAGGATGTACCTGTTCCCAGGGCATCGGCATATTCTCCAGTAGTTTGTAAACAGCATGAGGCACAAATTTAAGTGCTCCGAGATAAACACGCTTGTCATGCCTGTACTTCTTTGAAGACATATCTCCATGGTCCCTGCTCAACAAAACAAAGATGTATAAATTTACGGAAATGGAAGCAGATCTACAATCTAAACCATGGGAAGGTTTCAATTTTGATTGTGTTGTACAGGTAACAAAGTACAAACTCTTTACTTTTCAAGTTATCACAAACTCATCCCAGTAGTGGTTAGCATCTCTGGTGGTGCATGCGTTTAGAATAGAAAGAATAGCCAATTAGCCATGTCTATGTTCGGAAAGAATGGGCATGTATATGCTCCAAACAGAAAGAATGATCATGTATTTGTTCAGAAATATGCTCAGACCAGCCAGAGTGATAGGAGGTGGAGGGCATTAACTACATAGCACGACCTGAAGCAACCAAAGACATTTATACTAGCTAATATCCCTGAAACTTATGATCCCATGAAAGACAACTAGACCCAGCTACAGAGCTTCACAGACCAAGAGCTATAGCAAATAGCAAAAGGATAAAAGAAAACCATAACTACATCAACATATCTGTACTCCTGACTCCTGGAGTTTAGAGTTGAAGCAACTAGAAAATTAAAAATGTTCACCATAACTAGGATTAAAATACAAAATATCATGAATCCTAATTTCCATAAGCTAGAATCAGAGACCGCAATCTAATGCCTAATTCCGGTCACAACAGATCATAAGCAGAAAACAGCGACAAGCATATGATGCCTAGCAGAAAAGAACGCAGGTAAGTCCAAACCTAAACACTACACAAGCACAGCTATGACCACCAAGCTCTATGCTCACACCACCTCTAACTTCAGTCCAGATGGCTATCACAGTCATGCCACTAGTCCAAAGCTACACATGGCTACGGGACGACCTAAGACCATAGGGATCACAGCGCGATATGAGCACCAAAGGACCCAAAATCTAGCCACCAGCGGCAGAGGGAGTCCGAAACATCCCGAGGGCGGCGCGGGTCTGGAGATTGTACCTGATGATTTTTCGCACGTGCTCGGGGGGCATGTCCTCCTTCTGCGCCTCGACGAAGCCGAACTTGCGCTTGTCGCCGTAGCGCTTGGAGTTGAGCTGGTGCCACTTGCGGGCCTTCTCCACGAGCTGCGCCTCGAGCTCCGCCGGCGTTAGCGGCTGGCCGGCCTGCGGAGGCGCGGCTGACGGCGGGGGCGGAGGCGGGGCGGCGCCTACCGTGCCCGGGGGAGGAGGCGCGGCCGCCATTGGCGGCGGCGGCGGCGCGCCGTTCCACATCGGCGGCGATGAAGGGCGCGGCAGCCTCCGCTGCTGCTGCTAGGGTTTAAAGTTTCGAGTGAGTCGGGTGGGGTTCGACGTCCAGTGGGTCGGGAATAGAATGGAGACGGAAACGAGAGGAAGAGGGGCTAGTTGGTAAAATAAGATATCTCTAAAACCCTTCTAATAGTTTTTCGTAAAACTAAAAAAATGCCCGTGCGTAGCTACGGGTGACAATGCAAGTAAATGAATCAAATAAATAATTAAATTATATATATATATTGGTTTCTAAAATTCTTCCTCCACTTTTATTCCGAAGATATATCTTCTTGTACTGTCAATATTAATTTGTGAGATTGATATGCATGGATAGTAGACACTAAGACCGATAAATAGAAATAAAGAAGCTTGCACATTTTAGTCAATCATTGAGGTTAAGTGTATTTCCATTACCCCGCAAAAAAAGTGTATTTCCATTGTTCCCTTCTCGCGAGCCCACCATGCTCATTTGCAAGCCATTCGCCTCCCTCTATTCATCTCGCCACCCCGTGTTGCCTCCCTCTCCTCCACACGTCAACCTCCCTCCCATCATTGGCCTCCTTCCTGAGTTGTTCGGCGAGTGCCGCGTTCTTAATGATTACAATAAAATGATATTCATGTTTGACGACTTCTATAAAAGATACAATGGTTTCAATAAATTGATATCCATATTTGACTACTTAAGAAACTTACTTTTATTGTATTTTTGGCAATGTGTGAACACTTGAACAAACATGATTTATGTAATTTGTAGACACTTGAAGCTGGCAAGCAGCTAAAAAACTAAATATGAAGCTACACAATTACCTCGTTGGTCCTAACACACTGAATCCTTCATCGTGCATCCTAGGTCAGAGGCTCAATCTGTCCAAAAAATTACAAGTTTTTTTGTTGCAGTTGCCTCTTACCTAGCATAGAATGTGTTATCTAATTCCAATAAATAATGGAGGACTAATAGACATATTCCTGGGCTAGTTGAAGTGGTTTCTGAACAGAAAATGAAAATATTACAAATTGTAAGTTGTCCAAAGAGAAATATCATTCTAATTTGAAAATTTGGCGTAGAGTTACAATGCAACAGAAACTGGGATTTACATACTCAACTGGAACTAAATAATAAAGCAAAACCAAGTTATTGATTCACTTGTTTCTGTTCTGAAAAATTACATATTATGTAAAACACTAAAATAGATACAAAATTCGTACAATTATAAATAGCATGCTTGTCAGATTATCTCCATGGAATAAGAAAGGGGAAGAAAATCAGTATATAAAGTATATACTGATCAGTGTTGTTGTCAAAATTATGTGAACTCCTTCTAGCTGATAAATCATCGATGCTTCTATGCCATCATTAAAGGGGAAGAAAATTTAGGAATGTAAATAATAATCTTGCCTAGTATGTGATTGTAATCAAATTTATTATCAAAGATCATGGGACCATCTTGCATAGTCAGTGACTGTATTATCATAGCCAACCACTAATGAAAATTCTTGACCTTGTTCACAGAGAAAGAACAAAATCTCGAATTAGTTGTTTGTTTTACATACTCTCCTTGAATTGTAAATGCGTCATGTTAGTAAGTCGGATTAATTATTCCTCGGTTAAGGTAGTGCCGCTCAGCAAAGCATCGGCGAAGAAACTAAAGCACACTAAGGACAATTTTCTACGATTTGTCAAACATTTCATAAAGCATGAAGAAATAACAATGATTACCAAAGTTCCAAAAGAATATCAGCTTCAGAATGGTGGCAACAAAGGCCGAGTATTTCAGTTTCAGCGTCGACTCGGTTGCTCCATCAGACCTTGTAGCAATGCCCTGGTTCTGATGCAAGATTCTCCGCTATGAGTGTATGACACAAACTTGAAGAAATATTTGATTAAACACAGATCTAATGTTCACATAAAAGTTGAATGTTGCTTAATCATATGCAGAAAACAACAATATTGATTGTAATGGAATTTCAAGAAGTTTATCTCGTCCACTCATAATCTTTGATCCCTGCAAGGGCTAGGAGCGATTTGGCATCATACTGGCCCATCATCAAAATCTGAAAGCTAGCTAAGCGTTGTCCACCAATCCAGCCACTGTCGTATCAAGAGAGTAGAGCAACCGACGCCGCTGGGACTGCGGGGATGGGGAGCCTCCTCTTGGATGGAGTTAGTGATCGACTGCCTCCATAACACCACCGTCTGCGGGCAACATGACAGACATGACATCCCAACCGACTCTGATTGTGACGGGGTCTGCGGGGCTATAGCTTTGATCTGCGTAGGGAGTGCAAGGGAGCCTGTACAGGGAAGGGGGTGAACGGAGGATGAGGGAGCACGAGATCTCTGCTCGCATCTTCGTTCTAGATGAGGCATGGATGAGGCAGCGACGACATCGTGAAAGATATGAGATGGGGAGAGGGAAAGAGTCGGGCGTGCAAGAGATACGTGGGAGATTGACGAAAAATCTGTCGAGCAAGAAAGAAGGAACCGACGTGGAAGGAGGCGACGAAGGGGAACGACCAAAGGACGGACAAAGACACCTTTGTGGCAAGAAAAGGAACCTTACAAATGTTTTAGGTAGTAGAGATTAAGAAACTTACTTTTACTGTATTTTTAGTTGTGTGTGGACACTTGAACAAACATGATTTATGTAATTTGTAAACACTTGACGCAGGCAAGTAGCTAAAGAAACTAAATATGAAGCTACACAATTACTTCGTTGGTCCTAACACGTTGAATCCTTCATCATGCATCCTAGGTCAGTGGCACAATCTGTCTAAAAAATTACAAGTTTTTTTACTACAGTTGCCTCTTACCTAGCATAGAATGTGTTATCTAATCTATAATCTATAATACTATAATAGTTCATCCCCATATCTTATTTATCTCAACATGCAAGCATGTCACCTCATCAAAGGTCCATCACAATATGCATGAGAACAAGTTCTTCATTATTGGTTGATCTCATGCACGAATCCATTTAATGAAACATGCAACCTCCCTCAACATGCATGGTTTTTTTTCCATTATATTACATCACTTTTAACATGCATATACGTCACATCATCAAAGACACACCACAATATGCATGATCTATAATACTGTAATAGTTCATCCCCACTATCTTATTTATCTCAACATGCAAGCATGCCACCTCATCAAAGGCCCACCACAATATCCATGAAAACAAGTTCTTCATTATTAGTTGATCTCATGCACAAATCCATTTAATGAAACATGCAACCTCCCTCAACATGCATGGTTTTTTTTCATTATATTACGTCACTTTTAACATGCATACATGTCACATCATCAAAGACTCACCACAATATGCATGAGAACAAGTTCTTCGCCATTAGTTAATCTCATGCATACATCAATATAATGACACATGCCAACTCACTCAACATGCATGGATTTTTTTCCATTATATTACATTACAATACGTAAAATGTATTTTTGTACTTTAGTTTATATACTATTAGTTCAAATATTCATGTTTCCTGCAATCAATCATTCAAAATATATTGCAACGGATTCCCGCAGCAACGCGCGGGGTATCATCTAGTTCCAATAAATAATGGAGGACTAATAGACATATTCCTGGGCTAGTTGAAGTGGTTTCTGAAAAGAAAATGAAAGTATTACAAATTGTAAGTTGTCCAAAGAGAAATATCATTCTAATTTGAAAATTTGGCGCAGAGTTACAATGCAACAGAAACTGGGATTTACATACTCAACTGGAACTAAATAATAAAGCAAAACCAAGTTATTGATTCACTTGTTTCTGTTCTGAAAAATTACATATTATGTAAAACACTAAAATAGATACAAAATTTGTACAATTATAAATAGCATGCTTGTCAGATTATCTCCATGGAATAACAAAGGGGAAGAAAATCAGTATATAAAGTATATACTGGTCAGTGTTGTTGTCAAAATTATGTGAACTCCTTCTAGTTGATAAATCGTCGATGTTTCTATGCCATCATGAAAGGGGAAGAAAATTTAGGAATGTAAATAATAATCTTGCCTAGTCTGTGATTATAATCAAATTTATTATCAAAGATCATGGGACCATCTTGCATAGTCAGTGACTGTATTATCATAGCCAACCACTAATGAAAATTCTTGACCTTGTTCACAGAGAAAGAATAAAATCTTGAATTAGTTGTTTGTTTTACATACTCCCCTTGAATTGTAAATGCATCATGTCAGTAAGTCGGATTAAATATTCCTCGGTTAAGGTAGTGCCGCTCAGCAAAGCATCAGCGAAGAAACTAAAGCACACTAAGGACAATTTTCTACGCTTTGTCAAACATTTCATAAAGCATGAAGAAATAACAATGATTACCAAAAGTTCCAAAAGAATATCAGCTTGGCAACAAAGGCCGAGTATTCCAGTTTCAGCGTCGACTCGGTTGCTCCATCAGGCCCTGTAGCAATGCCCTGATTCTGATGCAAGATTCTCCACTATGAGTGTATGACACAAACTTGAAGAAATATTTGATTAAACACAGATCTAATGTTCACATAAAAGTTAAATGTTGCTTAATCATATGCAAAAAACAACAATATTGATTGTAATGGAATTTCAAGAAGTTTATCTCGTCCACTCATAATCTTTGATCCCTGCGAGGGCTAGGAGCGATTTTCATCGTACTGGCCCATCATAAAAATCTGAAAGCTAGCTAAGCGTTGTCCACGAATCCAACCACTGTCATATCAAGAGAGTAGAGCAACCGACGCCGCTGGGACTGCGGGGACGGGGAGCCTCCTCTTGGATGGAGGTAGTGATCGACTGCCTCCATAACACCACCGTCTGTGGGCAACACTACAGACATGATATCCCAACCGACTCTGATTGTGACGGGGTCTAGGGGGCTATAGCTTTGATTTGCGTAGGGATTTTCGTCGACATTGCCGCCGCAAATTCAAGTTCATCGCTGACGGGGATCAACCCCGGCAAATCCCATGGTCAGGGACCCTGGGTTAGTCATAGAGATGGCACAGGTTGGACGATACTCATCGGCTAACAGGAGAAGCACTTCCTGCTCGATATTATTACGTGAGGGGGCGATTACAGTGGAGGCCAAGGCGAGTTCTCGCAAGTCAAGGATGAGTAGATGCGTATTGAGTTGTCCTGGACATCTCCCCTCCTAGCCTTTATATACCAGGCTAAGTCTCGGGGAGTCCGTGCTAGGTTACATAGGTAGTTTCCTAATTCTAGTCCTGCCTTGTATGCCAAGTTGCACCTTCCATGTTAGTCGTGGACTCCTGCGCCGGTGCTTGGTTGGGCCAATCGCGGGCTTGACGTATCTTCCCAGCGGGCCTTCTGTCTTTACACGCACCAGGTAGCCTCACACGTAGGAGTCGTGGGGTCACCCCCTCGTCAGTAGCCCCCGATTGCCTGGGGGACTCAAAGAGTCGCGCAGGGACTCGAATTCATCTGCGCTTTATTGTTTGTAAGCGTGGTATCGCCACGGGTCGCTGGCAGTTTTGAGCCATGACAATATCTGTTTCGAGGGATTACTAAGCTGAAAGGGCCCAAGGAGTCGTCTGGTCGAGCCTTGGTGAATTGTTCTAGTGACAAATACCACAGTAGCCCAATCAAGCCCACGTCCCTCGACATGAACTTGGAACACTAGTGTCAAGCAAAGTCATGCCGCTGCAGGTCTTATAGGATCAATTGCTGCCAGTCTAAGCACATAGCCTGAGCGCGTCCGCTCGGCTCTTTCTATCATGTGAGCTCATGGAAAAGGTCGGGAGTGAAATCGCTCTGCGGCAAGTCCCGGCCCGACCGTTCTGCGCAACGGGGTCTTACCTACACGCTAAGCTTGCGTGGCATCTGGGTACAGTTTGTCATAGCCCAGGCATAATTGTTTTTGTTTGAGGCACGGGGCCTAATTTAGCGATGCACCCACTTGGAATAAACAATCAAGTGAGTTGTTTTAGTCGTCACTCGAGGAGTTTGTAGCGAACTCAGGCGAGAAAAATAAGATAGCGCCCACTCGGAATGTCGTCGAGTGCGCGAGTAAATCATGTTTGCTGAATGGCTGAATCTTTTTTGGCAAGTGGTCACTCAAATGCTTTTCTGCTCTTGGGGTGAGGGAGCACCCGAACTCTGAGAGTATGTTGTTTCTGCTGGTGCGAGTGATCACTCAAGCACATCTTCGCCTTCTGGGTGAGGGAGCACCCGAACTCAAAAGGGTACTCCCGATGGGAGTAAGAATTTTTAGTAGTCAGGAAATTTAGACATATGGCTGACTCTTGGAATCTTTTGTTTTTTGACCAACTGTTTGTGTCTTGATCCGTCCCTCTTTAGCTGTCGTGCTGACATGCATTGTCCTGCTGCTTGATGACGTATGATGATGATTGATTTTTTTGATCCATCACGTCTCCTGGACCGTCATGACGATGATTTGGACGACGTGCAGCCTGTTGCCTGTTGGGTTTCCAAGAATTGTATGGGAAACAGACGAGACTTGATGCGTCTTGTAAGTAATGTTGACCGTGTGAATGCATCTTTGCCTTGGAATTCGTAACGCCCAGCCCGGCGGTCTTTGATGCAATGATGACGCCGCCTGAGCTTCCGCGTGCTTTTCCTGGTTTGCCCTTGGATTGCGCTATAAATACTTCCTGGGGTTTCCCGTCCTTGGCATCCATTCTTCGCATCTTTCTCTTCTTCTTATTCTTCATATGGCGCCCAAGCGTGGTAGAGGTGTGGCCAAGCGAGGTCGTGGCCGCCGTGGTCGTGGTGGCCGCACGCCTCGTTCTTCACGAGGTGGACGCCATGGTACCACGTTGGTGCCTTCTTCCTCTTCCTCCATGAAGGAGGGTTTTTGGCGCTATGACTTCCTTTTGCGTGTTCTTAGCCGGGATGCTGCTTGGATTCCTCTTCCCTTTTCGTTTGCCTCCATTGCTTCTAAGAGTAACTTGAGGGGTTTCTGGCTCCGTCTTCACGGGAGCTCTCGTTCCTCTTCTTGGGTGGAGCTGGAAATTGATAGCTCGTCCTTGATCTTTCTTGGTTCTGGCTGGAGGACGTTTTCTCGTCAGTTGAATTTGCGCGGCGGGGACAGCCTTTGCTGTCGTTTTGACGGTGAAGATATTGTTATTATCTGTGTGTTTGATGCTGGTGGCAACCGTCTGGATCCATACTGTGAGGAGACGAGCAGCGGCGACTCTGATGGCTCGAGTGGTGGTTCGCCTACTTCTCCCATGTCTTCTTCTTCGGTTGATCCCTCGGGCGATGGTGTTTGCTCTTCTAGTTCTAAGGAAGAACTGGACGTCAAGCCAGTCGTCAAGCGGCAACGGCAGTAGGCCAGGCACCTTGTAGAACTGGAGGACGGCGAGCTTCCACTTCACCGGCTGAATTTCTACTTTGTCTGTGGTGATGCCCGTCGGGTGGTGGCATGAAAGTGCCAATTATCTCAGCATGAGCACACATGTAGAAGCTGAATGTAGCCCGTCTTGTAGTTCCATAGGTCCTTCTTGTAGCGACGAACTGTCGTTTCGACTTCTTTGTAATGAGAAAGTCTTCGACTCCTTTTTAATGAGAATGTCTTCGACTCCTTTGTAATGAAGATGTCTTCGACTTCTTTGTAATGAACATGTCTTCGGCTCCTTTGTAATGAACATGTCTTCGACTCCTTTTTAATGATCATGTCTTCGGCTCCTTTGTAATGAAGATGTCTTCGACTCCTTTGTAATGAACATGTCTTCGGCTCCTTTGTAATGAAGATGTCTTCGACTCCTTTGTAATGAACATGTCTTCGACTACTTTGTAATGAAGATGTCTTCGACTCCTTTGTAATGAAAATGTCTTCGACTCCTTTGTAATGTCTTCTCGGGTGCGCGCCAGCGCTCCCGATGGGAGTAGCCCCCGAGGTTGCGTTTGATTTGCAGAATCAAGCTTAGGCTTTTATGAATTTTGTCTCACTGTTTTGTAGCTGTTTTTGAAAAAAAATTCAATTTTGGATCGGGTGCGCGTCAGCGCTCCCGATGGGAGTAGCCCCCGAGTCTTTAGGTGATCGCTTGTGATCGGGTGAAGACTAAAGAATCATGCGCTTTTCGATGCAGCTTTCTTTGCCTGAGTTCTTGTTTTTGGGCGGGAGTCTTGCGTTCTGGCATTCTGGCCTCCCAACAGTTGTAGATGGTTATAAGTAAAGGTCGCGTTTGCGAAGATAGCGTCTCTCGGGGGGAGTTCTAGGCTCGAGCCCCCGAATGCTTTTAAATAAGAGTCGCGTTTGCGAAGATAGCGTCTCTCGGAGAGAGTTATAGGCTCGAGCCCCCGAGTGATTTTAAGTAAGAGTCGCGTTTGCGAAGATAGCGTTTCTCGGGGGGAGTTCTAGGCTCGAGCCCCCGAGTGCTTTTAAGTAAGAGTCGCGTTTGCGAAGATAGCGTCTCTCGGGGGGAGTTCCAAGCTCGAGCCCCCGAGTGCTTTTAAGTAAGATGCTTTGGGCAACATTATTTTATTCCTTCAAATTTTACATGTGTTGCCAATCGGTGCCGCTGTCGATGTCTCTGATAATGCCTGGAGGACTATGGGTAGAACATGCGTAGGTTCTTTACGTTCCATGGATTTCCCACGTCCTCGTTGGTCTTCGGATTCACCAATCTGTATGCTCCTCCTCCTATGACTTCTGAGATGATGAACGACCCCTCCCATTGTGGGGCAAGTTTGTGCACTTTTTCCTGTATTAGTCATAGCACGAGATCTCCTTTATTGAATGATCTGGTCCGTAGGCGACTGCTTTGATAGGTGCGCAGCTTGTCCTGGTATCCTTCAGATTTTTTGAGGGATGTGTCTCGTGCTTCTTCTTCTATGTCTTTGTCATTCTGCAGTGCTTCTTCTGCCTCTTCCTCTTCGTACCCTGAGATTCTGGGTGCTCCGAATTTTAGGTCATGCGGTAGCACTGCTTTTGCCCCGTATACCAAGAAGAAGGGCGTATATTGGGTTGAGATGTTTGGGGTGGTGCGTAGGCTCCATAGTACTGCGGGGAGCTCCTCTATCCAGTTTCCTGCGGCCTTTTCTAGTGGTGCTAGGAGTCGCTTTTTTAATCCTCCGCATACTAAGCCGTTTGCTTTCTCCACTTGGCCGTTAGACTGCGGGTGTGCGACTGATGCGTAGTTGATTTTGATGCCAAATTCTTGACAGAAGTTTTGGAACTCTGCTGTTGTGAAGTTGGTACCGTTGTCTGTGATGATGTTGTGTGGTACTTCGAATCTGAAGATAATTGATTTGATGAAGTTGACTGCCGTGAGGGCTGTTGAGCTGGTGATTGGTACTGCCTCGATCCATTTGGTGAATTTGTCGACTGCGACCAGTAGGTGTGTTCTTCCTCCTTTTGATGATTTCTTGAGTGGGCCTACCATGTCGAGTCACCACGTGGCGAATGGCCATGATAGTGGTATGGTTTTGAGTTCTGATGCTGGGGCGTGCGGCCTGCTGGCGAATTTTTGGCACGCGATGCAACGCTGTACAATATCCTCTGCATTCCTCATGGCGGTTGGCCAATAGAATCCTGCTCGAAAGGCTTTTGCCACGAGTGCTCGACTGCTGGCATGGTGCCCGCAGGTGCCTTCGTGAATCTCCAGTAGTAGGGCTTTGTCGTCTTCCTCGTCTATGCACTTTTGTAGGACCTGGGAAATGCTGCGCTTGTAGAGCTGTCTGTTGATTACTGTGAATGCTTTGGATCGCCGACTGATGCGTCGGGCTTCTGCAACGTCTTGTGGTAGGGTGCCTTCGATTAGGAATCGAAGAAAAGGTCTTGCCCAAGCCGGGTCTTCGAGTGCTGCTGGTGCTTCAACTTCGATTGCTTGGCTATTTGTAGCGTCAGTTGCGCTCGTTGCCGCCACCTGTGCTGGCTCATTTGTGTCGTCTTCTTCTACGACTGCTTTGGGCTCTGCTGGCTTTGCTTTTATTGATCTTTGATTGATGCTTTCGAGGAAAACGCCTGGTGGTATTGGTCCTCGAGTCGACCCGATGTTCGCAAGTTCGTCGGCTTCTGTATTGTTTGCTCTGGGGATGTAGTTGAGTTCACAGCCGTCGAATCCTCCTTCTAGCGTGTTGTAGAGCTTCTGGTAAGCTGCCATGTTGTCCGCGACTGCGTTACAGTCTCTCATCGCCTGCTGGACGACGAGGTTGGAGTCGCCATAGATCGATAGGCGAGTGGCACCGCAAGTTTTTGCCATGCGCATGCAGTGAATTAGTGCCTCGTACTCTGCTTCATTGTTGGAGGCGTTGCTGAAGTTGATCTGGAGGATGTATTTGAGCTTCGTTCCTTTGGGGGAGACTAGGAAGACACCTGCTCCAGCTCCTTGTTGTCTTTTGGATCCGTCGAAGTACATCGTCCATGAGTTGGACAAATCTGGGGGCCCTGGTGTTTGGACTTCTGCCCACTCGACCAGGAAGTCTGGGAGTACTTGGGCTTTGATTGTTGTTGGGTGTTTTAACTGTAGGTCTCGCGGGCTAAGCTCCATGTTCCACTCGGCGACTCGACCGATCGCGCCGGGATTGTTGAGGATGTCCGCAAGTGGTGCACTGCTCACGATTGTGATGGAGTGTTCGTCGAAGTAGTGCGATACTTTCCTGGAGGTCATGATGATGGCGAGTAAGAGCTTCTGGTAATGGGCGTACCGCTGCTGTGGCTTCGTGAGTAGCGTGCTCAGGTAATAAATTGGTCTTTGGATGCTCTGGATTTTTCCTTCTTCTGCACGCTCGACGACAAGCACTGTGCTCACGACGCTGCTGCGTGCTGCTATGTAGAGATACAACTTTTCCCTTTCTTTAGGCACCGCCAAGATTGGTGGGGTAGAGAGGGTTTTCTTCAGGTCTGCGAATGCGTTGCTGGCTTCCTCGGTCCACTCGAATTTTTCTCCTTTTCTCAGCAATTTGTAGAAAGATAGGGTCCTTTCGCCTAGCCTGCTGATGAAGCGGCTCAATGCTGCGAGCTTTCCCGTGAGCTGTTGTATTCCTCTGATGTTGGTTGGCCTTTGCATTTTGGCAATTGCTTGAACCTTTTCCGGGTTTGCTTCGATTCCTCGGGCAGAGACCATGTACCCGAGTAGTTTTCCGGCTGGGACGTCGAACACACATTTTTTGGGGTTCAACTTGATCATGTGCTTGTTGAGGGCCGCGAATGTCTGGCGGAGGTCGTCGAGTAGTGTGTTTGCGCTGTAGGTTTTGATGACAATGTCGTCTACATAGACCTGGACGTTCCTGCCGATCTGGTCTCTCAAACATGCTTGCATCATCCGCTGGTACGTGGCTCCAGCATTTTTTAGTCCGAAGGGCATAGTTTGTTAACAGAATACTCCATAGGGGGTGATGAACGAGGTGTGATCTTCGTCTTCTTCCTTCATCCTGATATGATTGTATCCGGAGTATGCGTCGAGAAAAGATAGGAGGTCGCATCTTGCTGTGGAGTCGATTATTTGATCGATTCTTGGCAGGGGAAGTGGTCTTTTGGGCAATGCTTGTTGATAGGCCCATAGTCGACGCACATCCTTAGTACCTCGGTGTCCTTTTTAGGGACTAGGACTAGGTTTGCTATCCATGTTGCTTTCTTCGTTTCTCTGATGAACTGTGCGTCGAGTAGTAGATTGACTTCTTCTCCGATTGCTCTGCGTTTGGGCTCTGAAAACCATTGCAGCGCCTGTTTTACTGGCTTCGTGTTTGGCTTGATGTGGAGCGCGTGTTCCGCGAATTCTCGCGGTATCCCTGGCATGTCAGCTGGGCACCAGGCGAAAATTTCCCATTCTTCACGAAGGAAGGTTATGAGGGCGGTTGCTTGCTCTTTTGGAAGGTGGGCATATACGCAGACTGTCTTCTCTGGGTCTGTTGGGTGTACTTGGTGTGTGATCGTGTCGCTGTCGACGCTGAAGTCGCGACCAAATTCCTTTGTCTCACTTCTGTTTGCTAGTGGAAATATGCTTTTGTCCGTCACCATGGCTAGTTCTTTGAGCTGTTGTTGGGCTCCGAATGTGTCGTAGACTTTGTGGAAGTCGCGGTCGCACTGGTCTGATTTGATGAAGCTTCCCTTGACTGTGATGATTCCTGCAGGTCCTGGCATCTTGAGCTTGAGATATGCATAATGTGGAACCGACATGAACTGTGCGAACGTAGGTCGCCCGAGTATGGCGTGATACTGCGACTGCCAGTCGAGTACTTCGAACTCGAGTGCCTGCTTTGCGTAGTTGCGCTTGCTGCCGAAGATCACATCAAGCTGTATTGCTCCGATGGAGGTGGCTGCTTCGCCCGGGACTACGCCGTATATTGTGGTTCCTGACTTCTTCCAAACTGATCGTGGGATGAACATCTTGCGTAGAGTGCTGGCGAAGATTATGTTTAGGCTGCTGCCTCCGTCCATGAAGATTTTGTCCATGTCGTATCCTCCGATCTGCGCTTCGAGGACCAGGGGTGCATGCCCCGGCCTCGGGATTGCGGGCGGATGGTCGCTTTGTGAGAAGGTGATGCTGGTCTCGGCGCCGCTCAGTTGGTAGATTTTAGTTGTCTTTAGGTCTTCGGCTGCTTCGGCCTGCAAGGTGTAGGCATCTTGCTTTTCTTTCGAGGGTCTTCCTTCTTGGATCATGCAGATTCGTCCCTGGGACGCGGGGTATCGCTCCTCTGCACTCGGTGCAGGTGACTGCGTGCTTCTTCGAGTGCGATTGGCTTCACGCTGCTTCTCCTCCTTGAGGCTGTTGGAGAGTTCAGCGAATAGGCGGCAGTCTCCTAGTGTGTGGCTTGCTCTGAGGTGTCCTCGACTGTCTTCAAAACAATGGATCGCGCAAGGTCCTTCCAATTGCTCTTTAGATGTGAGTTTGCTGGAGCCGGCGTGCCTTCTTCTCCTTGAGACTTGGAAAATCTGCGAGCGGTCTTCTGCTCGGCTGTGAACTCTTGGGTCGAGCTCTATCCCGTCGCTGAGTGATTGATTTTGGATGAAGTTGGCGAATTCGTCTGGTCTTCGATCTGGGTCGTAGTAATATCCGGTCTAGGTCTCGGAGTCGCTGTCTTGGCGTGTGGTGGGAGTCCGGGTGGCGGCGGGTCGTTGACTGATGGGCGAGCCTTCGGCCACGCGCCGCGACTCCTCGAGTGGGATTCTCGAGTGGCCTCCTTGTGCTTGTATTCTGGGTCGTCGAGTTCTTTTCCGTCGGTGGTGGATCTGGTAGTCGTCGAGGTGCTGGACTTGGTTCTGCTGCAGGCTGGGTGGTCCTGATGGGGTGACGGAGACGCTTGCGGTGAAGTTGAATCTCTTGAGCGGATTGGATCTGGCTCTAGTCCTCGAGTCTTGATCTGTTGAGGTCGGGACCGCCGAGATCGTGATTCCAACCTGTGTAGTTCCCACAGACGGCGCCAATTGACGGGGATCAACCCCGGCAAATCCCATGGTCAGGGACCCTGGGTTAGTCATAGAGATGGCACAGGTTGGACGATACTCGTCGGCTAATAGGAGAAGCACTTCCTGATCGATATTATTACGTGAGGGGGCGATTACAGTGGAGGCCAAGGCGAGTTCTCGCAAGGCAAGGATGAGTAGATGCGTATTGAGTTGTCCTGGACGTCTCCCCTCCTAGCCTTTATATACCAGGCTAAGTCTCGGGGAGTCCGTGCTAGGTTACATAGGTAGTTTCCTAATTCTAGTCCTGCCTTGTACGCCAAGTTGCACCTTCCATGTTAGTCGTGGACTCCTGCGTCGGTGCTTGGTTGGGCCAATCGCGGGCTTGTCGTATCTTCCCAGCAGGCCTTCTGTCTTTACACGCACCAGGTAGCCTCACACGTAGGAGTCGTGGGGTCACCCACTCGTCAGTCGCTCATATGAGGGAGTGCCAGGGAGCCTGTACGGGGAAGGGGGTGAACGGAGGACGAGGGAGCGCGAGATCTCCACCCGCATATTTGTTCTAGATGGGTCATGGATGAGGCAGTGACGACATCGTGAAAGATATGAGATGGGGAGAGGGAAAGAGTTGGGCGTGCGAGAGATGCATGGGAGATTGACGAAAAAAAATTCTAGCAAGAAAGAAGGAACCAACGTGGAAGGAGGCGACGAAGGGGAACGACCAAAGGACGGACAGAGAAACCTTTGTGGCAGGAAAAGGAACCTTACGAATGTTTTAGGTAGTAAGAGATATAGATCGTGTTTGGTAGCCTGCAAAGAGCGAGACGGCTTGAACGGTGAAATTTAGAAGCGTTTGGTAGCTTACGTTGGAAAGAATCGAGATGGACCTGGAATGAGATGCATAGGTACAATTAATCCCTAAAAAAGAATAGATGCAATTAAAAAATTACTTAGCAATTTTAAGGAATATTATGGAATATAAAAATGAGTCTAACATTTGTAAATGTGAATCTAGCAAGCAATATAGTAAGCAACAATAATACATGTAAGTAAATAAACCTTCAAAGGACAAGGTAAATGCGAGTAAAAGAAAATGGTAAATAATAATCGAGTGACGTGAAGACAACGATTTATCTTGATATTCACTTTCTTGGAGGAAAACTAGTCACCATTGGAAGGATGGGTGTTACCACAAAGGCAAATCAACGCCCGAAGGCTCATCCTATTCTTCCCTTAAGATATCACCATGAAGACGATTCTTAACCAATAGAGGTAGACCTTTGAGGTGGCCTCCAAACCCACACAAGCGCAATGGAGATAATCATAAAGATTGATTCCTCTTTGAAGAACTATTATCCGCCTAGGAGTCTCCAACCTTCAAGAGTAACAAGATCAACGAAGGATGCTAAGACTTGCTCAAAAAATAGATTTTCTTTGGTTAGAAGATGGGGAAGGAGCGGATCTATCACTGATGGGATCCAAGATTTGGTGCAAAAAGAGAGTGAGAGGGAGCACTTTGTGTTATTTGATGTGTTTGAATGAAGTGGTCAAGCCTAACCCTTAGTGGATGGGGTTATTTATAGTCCAAACCCATTTTATGATCGTTAGGGTTATTTGTGCTATTAAGTGCTGAACATCCGGTATGTACTGGACATCTGGTAGGTACCGGATGTCTAGTTCCTGAGTGATACCGATCGTAGTGTAAAGTGAATTAGTGGAGTAGCATATCAGCCACCGGACATCCGATGCTTACCGGAAAATCGGCAAATTGGTCGTGTAGGTCTACTGGATGTGGAGCCCTAGTTTTGTCGGACGTTCGATGGGTAGCGGACATCCGATGTCTTGTGGGGCACCGAACATCCGGCATCTAGAGGAAAACTGATAAACTTGTGTGTATGGCTACTAGAAGTGGTGACCAGCTTTTGTTGGATGTTCGGTGGGTAACGGACATCCGGTGCCTTGAGGGATACATAGGGATACTGACCTATTGAGCCCGTGCATACCGGACATCCGGTGCTAGATGAAGGACCGAACATCTGGTGCATGTTGTTTCTTTATTACAGGATAAGTGTTCATGAGTTTGTGCATACATAATCATGGGTGTTGATTAGGTGATTAGTCATATCACATGTGTTGGATGATAATAATGTGTAGAATATGATGGTTAATTATTGTTCGAACAATTCCTTAAAAGAGCCCCACTGATCCACTCTTAATAGTTTGGGGGTCCCTATACTCAAGAACAAATCGAAAAGCTTGCACTACAATCTATTGCTTCTTCGTTCTTGAGCCTTATCACATGCCATGGATCCATGATCCACACACACAATAAGTTTCTGAATGGACTAATACATGTGATGTACTTGATAAACATTATTATTCCCCCTATGTGTCGTCGATAAGTAACGGCAAATGCCATGGGGATGGCTAAAGAGGGGGACAGACCGAGGTTAGTATCGCTGGCACCGGAAACGAGAATGGGAACACACGGTGAGACACCACGATGTACCCAGGTTCGGGGCTCTCCGTAGAGATAAAACCCCTAGTCCTGCCGAGCTAGCTATATGCAATAACTCTGGCTACAATGAATGCTCCTTGAGCTGTTTGAGAGGAAGAAGAAGAGGGCCTCAGGTCTCTACTTTCTCCTTGCTCTCTCTGGTGGGTGAGATTGCAATGGTTGGACCCGGGGTTAGCTTATGCAAGCCTCGCTACAACACAATCATATGGAGAGCCGAGAACCGTACCCACTTGTCTAAGCAGACAAGGCCAAGCACAGAACGTTCTCGGAAAGCATCGAACGTGAGGGGCATCCCATCCAGGCCGGATGATCAACTGAAATGGGTCCTCATCGTCCGCACACAAGTCTAAATGATATGGGTGGTGAACTCCCATACTCATCGACAAGTCGCCTCAACCATACTATCGATTGTATTATAACCCTTACATAGACTTACTCCAGCCCGATCACTTAGTCGGGGTATAGGGCGGGCTCGATCATACATCAAAGTGTGCATGTGACGGAGTCACGAACAATCGCATCGCGATGCCCCAAGCTGCACACATCTAAGGGCCACTTGGTGTATAAAAGACCGCCAGCCAGATCATAACTAAGGTCTCGAAAACCCATACTAAGACATGCATGTTATAAACATACACGCAGCACACATGCCTTGTATGAACAGCAGGTATCATTGCAATTCTCTACAAAGTATGTATCTTTATTAATAACTCTTACAGAGTGCACACAGAGATCACAAGCATGTGATCCAACATTACAACAAACAAGCGGAAGCAAAGTAGGTCTGAGTACAGACAAGTTTAACAAATGGCTTAGAGAAGCCTTATCGAAAAACAAGCCCTCCACGAGGGAACCCGTCGTCTGACTGGGACTACACTAGCTTGGTCTTGGTCTGAGTCTTCAATCTTCGAGCTTCGGTTAGAAGCCACCATCGGGGTCGGTGGGTTCATCTAAAACATAGATTAAGCAAACGTGAGTACAAAATCGTACTCAGCAAGACTTACGTAGGAGCTATACTACTCATGCATATGTATCAAGGTAAAGGGAGGTGGGGTTTCACTTGCAGAAATGCCAGCTTTGACTTGGCTAGTCCTGAACTACGAGTACCAGACTTTGAGGTAAGAAGCGTACACGAGTCCACTACATCTCTTCAACCAATACACCACTATGGTTACTTCCTCGACTTCCCCACGAGAAGCACACCATAGCACTCACGCTTATCTTGCGAGTTTTAGAAGTATCTAGTTCAAGTTGTCTAATAATCAAGCTAAGCTTTCCAAGAAGTCCTTAACCGCGGACGCGGCTATTCGAATAGTTTTGTTAAACCTGCAGGGGTGTACCGCTACACACACGTGTCATCAGTTACCCCCTTTTGCATGTCACCGTTCAAGAGGTGACAGCGAGGATGCCACCACAACACTTCGCCCACAGCTCCGTTCTAGTCCAGAGAGTCGCCTATCTGAGGGGGATCCGTATGGAAGTCCGGCCGAGGTTCCAGTACAGCCTCAAACGATGTGTGCAGGGTCCCAAGCCGGTCTTGAAAAGCCGTTCATCCACTTCCCAGACCGTGCCACAGCCCTACCAGAACTCCGAACTACTGCGACTCTTGGGGTTCGAACGTGGTGAGCTACTAGGATGAGAGGGGTCAGTGAGCCCAATGTGTGGTTGTACTCTTCTTCTTGGATCACCACACAAGAACTCGGACTTAAGGCGGTGTTCAACGAGACAACCCACTGTGTACTCCTACACAGCCTCTCATCGTTCACCTTGTATTAGGGTAGATTCACCAACACATTTCACTTTCATCAACACCATGTTTATCATCATCCCGACTCACATCAAAAGCAACCTCATTGTACCACTAAGCATGCAATAAGCAGTAACAGTTGCAGGGGCCACATGATATCAACCAACTCCTACATCTGCTAGGATTGTGGTTTGCTTACTACTGTGACAAGATGGTAGGTCATGCAAAGGATATGGGTTCAACTATGCGATAGAAACGTTATCATGGTGATCATCCTAAACAATGCATAAGCGAGACATGAGAGGGAAGTGGGATTTTATCGACATGATCAATGGGGGTTTGCTTGCCTTGCTGACGAGGTTTCGATAACGGTGTCTTCAACGAAGGGGGTGATCTCAGATTCCGGCTCCACTTCTATCAGCAACACGACAATCATAGGATCAACATAATGTACAATGCACAATCACATGAATACGATTGCAATGGTGATGTTCAAGGTACTGATGTGTTGAGCATTCCATTTAAAAGGAGTATATTGCATTTCAAATGCAAATTCAAACTCCATTTCATTTATCGATGAATTTCAAATGCATTTGAATGCATGAAAGTTCATTTGAAAAGTTTGATCATGAAGTGATGTGGTATAGTTGAAGTAATGTCTCTGATGTGGGGGTGAAACCATTCAAATTAAGTGTGTTGCAAAGTCAATTGCAAAATCACTCCAAATTTGAATTTGAAAAGGACCCATATGCATGTTTGCTACTGTTCACCCATTTTAAAATGGTCAAACATGATTTTTTTTGCATATTCATAATCCTTGTATTTTTCTGATAATTTTAGACATATTATTTGTCCAATTTGGAGTTAATATGAATTTTCTATGATTTATTGAAGTTTTGGCCATTTTCTGTAATTTCTGGAATGATAAAACTCTGGAAAAAGGTTTACTGCGTCAGCATGATGTCATTGTGACATCAGGGGGGGGGGGGGCTGACTGCTGGGACCCACCTGTAAGTCTCAGTGGGGTTAATCCCTGTTAGATTAAACTAACAGAGAGGGATTAGGGGGCTGGGGCCCCACCTGTCATTGGCTTGGGGCCAATTAACCAGGGGTTTAGCCCCTAACTAACCCAGCCGGCCGGCGGTTAACCGGCGGCAGCTACAGGACGCGGCGGCGCCCACTGGAGAGGGGCTGTCCGGCCACGGTAGCGCGTGGGGAAGGCACAGGCGTGTGCCTCGTTCTCTCCCGCATCGAGTGGTGCCAGTGGGGGGTCTCGGGGAGGCTTGTGGCCATGGCTACGACGACGGAGGCGGCGGCCCGTGGCTCGACCTCGCCGGACTTGGACTCCAGAGCACGGGAGAAGTTGGGAAAGGGGGCAACTGGGAGAGCTGCTCACCGTGAAGCTAATGGAGTGGACGGCGGGGCCGCAGAAAACTTGACGGCGACGCAATCGAAGAAAACCTTCTCGGCGGCCGGCGGCGGATCCTTGGGGCTGGCGTCGTCCTCGGTGGCGATGGCCTTCAATTGATGAGGGGGATGGAGGAAGCCGACGACGCTGGAGATGTTGGACAAGACGGCAAAGCTTCTAGCTGCCGGTGGCCACGTCGAGGCGTCGCCGCGCTCCGGCTGTGCTTCGGGGTTGCGCGGGATTTGTCGCCGGAGAGGAAAACGAAGGTCAGAGAGAGAGCTGGAGGTGCGGGGGGGGGGGGGCTTCTGCGGCGATGCGTGGCGCAAGAGAGAGGGAGGGGGAGGCCTAGAAGGCGCGGGCGTCGTCGTGGCGTCGTCGCCGCACTCCCCAGCTCCAGCGAGCTGCTTGGAGGGGCGGGGAGGAAGACGACAGGCGGGCGAGCTGGGCTGGGCCGAGGCCAAGGCGAGTGGGCCTTGCCCAGGGCGCCAGGTAAGTCACTGCTTTCTTTTCTTTTTATTATTTCTGCATATAGGTTGACCTAGCTAATAAAAATAGCTAGGAATTTTATAAAATGCCACAATTTTTTATATGGCCTCATAAAATAGAGAGCTAGCCACTTATAAAATTTGAGCATTTTTAAAATTCAAAACATTTGAATTTTAAATCAAATAGGGTATTTATTTAATTTCCAAGCCATTATTTGAAAATTAGAAAATTCCATGAGCATGGGATTGCTCCCAAACCATTTTAAAATGATCAACACCATTTATAGGAATTTTCCAAATGTTCAAATGATTTTTGGAAAAAGATTTTTATTTGGCCATTTGATTTAATTTTCTCAGGGCTTTTCTTTTCCCCAATTTTGAATTCTCTTTTGAATTTTTGCATGATGCAAAGGAGCACTTGATCCTAGCACATACCTAACTTGGGGTTGTGACATGCAATAACTACTCTGCCGTCGTCCCTCACACAGGAGGGGTACCCGGGGCTCTTATAGGCCGAGCCCAGGGTACAAAGGTAAATACACAAGAGGAAGGGCCCAGCTGTCTGTCTCAGATCGGCTAGGGACCTAGCATCGTGCTTCTCCGGATGACCCGGTGTAGACTTGCGGCTTGCCATGCCGCTATCCCGTAGACCTCGGCTATGAACAGTAAGGCTAGGTACTTAGTCCTGTCGGCCTGTCCGCGTGATCGGCGCTGGAGGAGACCGCACGCCTCTGACAGTCCCGATCTTCAGGGATTGCGCATTGAATGCTCTTGTACCAGGTGTCCGATCTGGACCTCTGATCGGACGCTGCTCTTCTTACTTCGGCCGGATGCTCCTAGATGAGGCCGATTGCGCCCTCTCCGGGGCAATCGGCCCTCACTTGGAGCAGCTCGGCCCACTTCTTGGTTTCTCTTGTTTAGCTCGGCCTTGAATAGATCAGTGAACTCCAGCTCGGTGATCTATGTTTTGATGAACTATTTCCCCTGGGTGACCCTACCCGGGGGTCATTCCCCCGACAGTAGCCCCTGAAGCTGCGGAGGTCCCGCAGAACTCAGAGATGGCGAGGCCTACACAGGTTCCTTAAAAATTCTTTCCTTGTCTCTGACCGATTGCTCTAATAGGCCGGTTGCTTGCTACCTTCCGATTGCTCTTGATCTTCCGATTGCTTCTATTATTCCGATTGCTCTTGCTCTTCCGATTGCTCTTGATCTTCGTATCAACTGCTCTCAACCAACCGATTGCACTTAATTTGCCGATTGGTCTTGACTTCCTCGACCGATCCGCCCAACGGTTGGTTTGACTTGAATGTTGACCAAACTTGCCGCTTCGAATTCGCCGAAAAATACGGGACGTCGTGCCATGACTTGACATGCCCTAACCGCTGCCTCGACTCACGCGCGCATGTCCCGTCCCATCCCCTGGATCTTCTGTGCTCCGAACTGACGCCGTTCTGTGGATACATGCGGCCACACCGCCTGTTAGATCGGCACAGCCGATCCCACTATCTCTTTACCGCGTCTTTAAATACTCGACGGGGTGAAAGATGCGGCTCGCACCCCTCACTCCATTTCCTTCCTCGAGCTTTACTCCGTTGCTTCCGCTGCCGCACCGCTCGCCCCGCCGTGCTCTTGCCACTTCCTCCCGGCGCCCAGAGCCGCCGCGCCTCACCGCCCTTGCCACCGCTCCTCCTCCATCACCATAGGTGGGCTTGGATCTAGATTTCCTCCGCCCCCGCCGCCGTCGTCTCCACCGACTGCGAAGTATCATTGGGCTGAGAAACCGGGGGACGGGGACACGGATCTGGATCGCCAGATGGCGTATATCCAAAAGCTGATGGAGCAAGGGCTGCAGCCCACCGATCTGGTGGCGACCTGGATCTGCCGCCGAGTGCTCCCACTACAACGCCGCTGCCACCGGATCTGCGATATGCACCTGCGTCTCGACCCCACTCGAATTTCCACATTCCGAATAGACGAGAAGGAGTTCTTCCATCGAATCAACAACATTACCAATCTTAAGGTTACTGAACCTTTCGAGTTTGGACTGAAGCCGTTCAGCCGATCTCGGCCTTGCCCCGAGGTATGCTACAATTATGATTCTTTGCTCTAGCTTTTCCTTTCCTCCCTATTAATTCTGATCGGATCCTTTTCCTCAGGAATTCCTGGCCTCTAGGCTCATGTAGGACGGACAGTCCGCTTCGGGCTACCACTCTGACCGAGCTGAAGAATACGCCCAGGACTTGGAGCTTGACGAAGAGACCGAATCCGAGACCGAGGCCCGAACTGTTTCCCTCGGACTCGGCTTCAAGAAGCCGGGTGAGTCTGATTCCTCCGTCAACCGCTTCATGGCCGAATGGAGCAGTGATTCTGATCCTCTTGGTGACCTCGGCGCAGAATCTGAACCTGCCGAACAGACACTGCCCAAAGGGAAACGCCCCCGACCTGATGACGCCGGTCCTTCCAAGATTGTCAAGAAGAAAGGGAAAACAGGCCCGCGCCGAACTGCCCCTGAAGTTAGTGGCCCTGTGCTTTCTCCTACCCCACTGAACATCGCTCGCCCTGGCTTTTCCATGGCCAAATTTGCTGCTAAACTTCCTCGAGCTCCCGGGTACATATCTTCACCTCTTGTTTTTCTTGACTTTTCCTGAGCTGCCTTCCTCACTTGTGCTCTTTTATCGCAGGGATGCCCGATCTTTGGACCCTACCGGACCTGGGGGTGCGCCGATTGCTCCCCTTTCCCCTTCTGCTGCTCCTGCCCGCACGACCCCGGCAACCTCGGCCACCTCCAATGTGTCTGTGCCTGCACGCAAGAAAGGTGTCGTGGACACCCACAAAGCCGAGCGGGCCAAGAAGAAAACCGTTGCTGTCGCGGCTCACACCCGACCGATTGCTCCGCCACCGACCTCTGCTGCTCTTCCGACTGCTGGCACGCAGTCGACCTCTCCTATTCCGACCATTGCCGCTGCTTCTCCAATTCTGCTGGACCATTCTGGCATCGCACATGTCGATGTGCCGATGCCAGATCGGCCTAGCGCTGATCCTCCTCAGCCTGAAGCTTCTCTAGCCCAGGCCACTGCCGCTGATCCCTCCCCCGCTGCTGGCTTGGGGAGCGTTGCTACCATCTCCACCGAGCCCACTGCTGTTCCACCTACTGCTCCACCTGCCACTCATGCTGCTGCCGGACCCAGTGCTTCTACAGCACCGTCCTCCGGTGCTCTTGTTCGCCAACCGCCATCCGGCCGCCAGCGCGTACTGGCCGACCGGTTCCGCGAGGCGTACCTTGGCACCTCTTACGTTGCGCCTGTCCGACCACTTGCCAATTTGGCCACTCCTCCGCCTCGTGGCTCCGAAGACCAACTTCCGTCCCAGCTTCTGGACCGGCTAGGTGGTCTTGCCACCGACATCCGACGCTTCGCCGACGCCTCGCTGGGACAGATTCTTGCATCCAACCACTTTGTTACTGTAAGCTTTCTTTTCAGTGGGGGCGCGCCTAGCGCACCCATTGGGTGTAGTCCCCGAGATTCGGGCCAATTGCTTGCAATCTGCTCGGATCTTCATTTCTCTTTGTTACTTTATGCTCTTGCTTTAACTTTGATCGGCCCATTTTTCAGGCTATCTGTGACAGACGTAAAGCTATATTTGAGGAGCTTCTGGCCGCTTATTCCGCGGGTCAGAAGTCCATTGCCGCTCTCAAGAAGAATGCTGATGCCCAAGCTGCCAAGATTCAGGAACTCACAGGTACATTATGCCTGCCCTTTCTTGCTTTCTCCGATCATTATTGTATCCTTACTCCATCGCACACTTGCAGCTGCTGCCACTCGTTCCTCCGAGCTGGAGGCTGCTCAGAAGAGAATTTCCGAACTGGAGATCCAGCTCGGTGAGAAGAATAGCCAGCTCGGCCTTGTCGAACAAAACAACCAGCGCCTGGCCGCCGCCAAGACTGAGCTTGAAGCCAAACTTCAACAAGCTGTTGATGATCTCGCCGCTGCCCGACGCACTCATGAACATGAACTCCAGAGGCTCTCCAATGCCTGAATTGAGGTTGAGGGCCAACTCATGAAGGAAAGGGATGCCGCGGTTAAACGTGCTGAAGACATGGATGCCCAGCAAATCATCGAGATCCAGCGCGCCCAAGCTAGTGTTGACCTTTCCCACGCTTGCCTTCACCGAGTGGATCTTTCTCTTGCAGGTAGTTCTTGCTTTTGCCACTCCGATCTAACTTTGCCCTGACTGGACTAACTTCCTTCTCCGATTGCTTCTGCCAGATGCCTGGCCTCATTCCAATGCCACTGCCGACGAAGCAGTTGCCGCAGCCCTCCGAGTGCGGGGTGTGGTAGTTGCTGCTGATGCCGGCTGGGACGCCGAAGACTTTGTGGTTGCCCTGGATGCTCGGATTCCTTATGTGAAAGGTGCCCTGTGCACATACAAGACTTGCATCCAGAAGTTGAATGACAAGCTGTTCAAGGGCAAGCAAAAGACTAGTGCATTTGACAAGCATGAAGATGTTGCTCGGAGTCTGAAAGCTGTAGGCCGCCAGGTTGACCATATGCTTGATTCTGCCTTCCAATATGGGGTGAAGGATTCCCTCTCTATCGCGAAGAGCTGGTATCCAGGACTTGATCTGCAACTGATGACTGCCCTACGGGAGGGATCGGAAGAATCCATCGGTGAGCTCTCGACTCAAATCTTCCATATTGCCCAGGAGCTTGCCAATGGTATAGATCTCCTGGAGGTCACTCCCTATGTTGATTCTGCTGGCCAGCCGACTGGAGTTGCCTCCTTCAGCGACCTTCTGTATACCACAAGCGAGGAAAAGGCGCCTCAGTCCTGACCTGCTCGTCAGGTCGGCAGCGAGAACTCCCATTCTTCAGATTACGCTGATGATGATGTTGAGGACGAGAGTGAGGGTTCCTCCAACGGGCACTCGGTGAGTGCCGCCAAGGAGCCCCCTCGCGATCAAGCCAAGACCACCGCCTCTTCTGCTCCCGAAGGTGCCGCCAGTACTACTTCGACCGCTCCCTCTGCGCCAGATGCCCCGGATGCTCCAGATGCCCCAGCTGCTTGAGGTTGGCATGCCGAACTCGTTTCCTGCTTTTGCTTAAAAAACAATTAAATTCCAAGTGCGCCCGTCGAGGGCCACTTTCATGTAATGAACACCATTCGGTCGACTGGCCCTATCTTTGCTTGTGAACCTAGTATTTGCTTAAATGATCATAACACTCCGCCTTTGCGTTTTTCAACCGATTGCCTTTTTCTTTGCCACTTGTTCTCTCTTGGTCAAAAACTCTCACCAACCTTACAGCCGACCTGCGGTCTGTGGTTGGATCGGAGAATAGGCCTTAAAAGGATTTTTGACAAATACTTATAGGTTCCCGGTTTCTTCTCGCAAAGGTGAAAAATTCGTGGCTGAGCCGCTTACAACCTGCCGATTGCTTGGCCAGCCAGCCTGGTCACAATCGGCGAATTGTGAATGGCTTGCTCCGAACTGGATATACCTTGAGTATAAACTTTCCGATTGATCATTCTGTTCGGCCTCATACCCCCGACACTACAGCCGACCTGCGGTCTGCATTCGGTTCAGACCAGCTTTCACAAAACTCTTCACTCGTTTCGCTTTGTCTCCAAGTATACCCTTTTCGGGGCAACCAGCCAGTCCCCGGGTCTGCTTTTGCTGACCCCAGGACTAAAACATGCTAAAACAAACGATTTCATACTCATGCCGAATGCAATCTCATGGACGCACGACTATTCTCATTGATAACAATTCCACAAAGGGAGGGGATACAACAATACCATTCAACTGTAAAACGGACATAACAGCTCGACGTTCAAAGGACGCTCCGTTTCTTGCCCCGAAGCATCCACGTATCGGGTCGGCTTCCTGAGATCAATGAGGTAATATGCATTGTTTTGAGTGCTCGACTGACGACGAATGGACCTTCCCAAGGAGAAGATAACTTGTGCTGGCCATCCGATTTCTGGATTCGGCGCAACACCAAGTCACCCTCACGAAAATCTAGGGGACGGATCTTCTTTTTGTGGTAGTGACGCAGCTTCTGCTGGTATATTGCTGACCTGGACAAATCCAGGAGGCATGCTTCTTCTCTGAGATCAACACCGTCCTCACGAGCTTCCTTGGCTTCTGCTTCTGTGTACATGGCATGACGAGGTGAATCGAACTCAATGTCGCAAGGGAGCATTGCTTCGGCGCCATATACAAGGGAGAAAGGGGTGAATCCAGTTGAACGGTTGGGCGTGGTGCGCAAAATCCATAGTACTGCTGGTAGCTCATCAATCCATGCGCCAGGTGCTCTTTCCTGTGGCTCTACCAATCTTGGCTTGATTCCGGACAAAATGAGACCATTCGCCCGCTCTGCTTGGCCATTTGACTGTGGGTGAGCCACAGATGCGACGTCCAGCCGGATGCCCTGCTGGGAGGCAAACCGAGCTAGCACCCCCTTTGCAAAGTTTGTTCCATTGTCAGTGATGATGCTATGTGGCACTCCATATCTGACCATGATGTCTGCTATGAACCTGACCGCAGTCGGCCCGTCCAGTTTCTGGATCGGCCTTGCCTCTATCCACTTGGTAAATTTGTCCACTGCTACCAGTAGGTGTGTCATACCACCTCTTGATGTTTTAAACGGCCCTACCATATCCAGACCCCAGACTGCAAACGGCCATGTGATCGGAATTGTCTTCAGTGCTGAGGCTGGTAGGTGGCTCTTTGCTTTAAACCTTTGACACCCGTTGCAATACTTGACCAGATCTTCTGCCGCTGCTTTCGCAGTTGGCCAATAGAAACCATGGCGAAAAGCCTTGGCGACTATTGCTATTGCTGATGCATGATGACCGCATTCACCTTGGTGGATGTCTCAGAGCAGCTCCAGCCCCTTGTCCTCCTCCACACACCGCTGAAGAACTCCTATTGTACTTCGGTGCACCAGTTCATTGTTGATAATGGTGTATGCTCCAGATCGGCGCTGGATTTGCCGAGCTTCTACTTCATCTTCTGGGAGTATGCCGTCTACCAGGAAATCTCTGAATGGTTCTGCCCATGACGGCGCCACCACAATCACCATTACAGTAACTGTTTTTGGCTCTGGTTGTGCGTCTTCCTCTACTGGCAGCTCGGAGGAGGAAGAGCCGAATGCATCTGGCATGGTTTCCTCAGTCCCCGAACTGACGACAGCAGCCCATGGTTCACAATCGGCAACCCCTGGTGCTGCCGAGTGCTCCTTTTCTTTTTGCTTTTTTGCCTCTAGTTCTGCCATCTTCAGGTCGGCCGGAATAAAGATTGACTCTGATTCTGGGGAAGGCTTGATGGATGGCTTGTGGATATTTTCTAGTGATATTCCTGGAGGAACTTCCTTTCTGGTGGATCCCAACTTGGACAGTACGTCCGCTGCTTCATTTTCAGCTCTGGGAATGTGATGGAATTCACACCCCTCAAAGAATCCAGATAACTGATGCACAAGGAATCTGTACCGCGCCATGTTTTCATCCTTCGTATCCCAAGTGCCAGTGCATTGCTGCACCACCAGATCGGAATCACCATAACATAGAATTCTCCAAATGCCAATCTCCTTGGCCACTCGGACGCCGTGCACCAAAGCTTCATATTCGGCCACATTATTTGACGCTGCAAAGTGAATCTGCAGTACATATTCAAGCTTGTCACCTTTTGGGGAAGTGAGAACAACACCAGCCCCTAGTCCGTCATCATCTTGGAGCCATCTAAGTGCATTTGCCATAACTGAGAGTCCGGACAGGGGGGTATATATTGATTTTCTGCCCAATCTACCAAAAAATCCGCCAGAACCTGAGACTTGACCGCCGTCCGAGGCCCATACTTGATCCCATGTGTTGCGATTTCTATGGCCCATTTTGCCACCCGACCGGATGCGTCCCGACTGCCAATGATTTCTGCCAATGGAGCCGAACTGACCACCGTGATCGGATGCGCCTGGAAATACGACTTCAATTTTTTTGTTGCCATGTACACACCATAGCACATCTTCTGATAGTGGGGATAGTTTTTCTTGGAGGTGGAGAGCACTTCACTGACATAATACACTGGCCTCTGGACTGGTTGTGCCTTGTCCTTTTCAGGACGCTCGACCACCATGACAATACTAACCACCCGATTGGTTGCTGCAATGTACAACATCATTGGCTCTTTTTCCTTTGGAGCTGCCAACACTGGAGCAGTGGACATCATACGCTCTAGCTGCTTGAATGCCTCGTCCGCCTGCGGTGTCCAGCTGAACTTGTCCGTTTTCTTCATTAATTGGTATAGTGGGATTGCCTTCTCTCCCAGCCGACTGAGAAATCGACTGAGCGATGCCAAGCATCCGGTGAACTTCTGCACATCTTTAAGGTTCCTGGGTTTGCCCATCCGCTCAATTGCTGCAATCTTCTCAGGGTTGCACTCTATCCCTCTTTCGGATACCAGGAAACCAAGCAACTTGCCGGCTGGAACGCCGAACACGCACTTCTCTGGGTTAAGCTTGATCTGGTATGCTCGTAAATTTGCGAATGTTTCCTTGAGATCATCCAACAAGGTTGATCCCAGCACTGATTTGACCACGAGGTCATCTACATATACATGTATGTTCCAACCTAACTGAGGCCGAACACACCGCTCCATAGTACGCTGATAAGTCGCGCCGCCATTTTTCAGGCCGAATGGCATGGTGATGTAACAATAAGCCCCGAAAGGGGTAATAAAAGCTGTTTTAATTTGATCGTTTACATCAAGCTTAATCTGGTGATAGCCTGCTGTGGCATCCAGAAAGCACAGGAGCTGACAGCCAGCCGTAGAATCAATCACTTGATCAATACGGGGCAACGCAAAAGGATCCTTGGGGCAGGCCTTATTCAGGCAAGTGTAATCTATACACATGCGCCAAGTTCCATTCTTCTTCAGAATCAGAACTGGATTAGCTAGCCAGTCTGGGTAGAACACTTCCTTGATAAATCCTGCTGCGAGCAGCTTGGCTATCTCGTCGCTGATTGCTCCTCTCTTCTCTTCTAAAAAATGCCGAAGTGGCTGCTTGATCGGCTTGGCTCCAGGCCGGATATGAAGCTTGTGCTCGGCAAGTTTCCTCGGTACACCAGGCATGTCATGTGGGGACCATGCAAAGATGTCACGGTTCTCACGGAGGAACTCGACGAGCTCGCCGATCTATTTGCTGCTGAGTCCGACCCCAACAATGACGCACTTGCTCGGGTCGGATGGGTCCAGGGCGATCTTCTTGCTGTCCTTTGCCGCTTGAAATATGGTCTCATCATCCGGCCTCTTGTCCTTCGTGCTCGGCATGGGGTCCTTCATCTGGGCTTGGACTGCTGCCACTGCCTTGTCCAGCTGGCGCCGTTCTGCATCTATGACCAGAGCGTCAGCTAGCTTGGAACCAGCGGATGAACACTCCAGTGACTTCCTGTAGTCACCACACACAGTGATTGGACCATTCGGCCCTGGGAGCTTCTTCTTCAAATATGGTTGCATGATGTTGAACATGAACTTGGTGATTGCAGGCGACCCGAGCAGAACATGGTATGGGCTGCTCAGATCGGCCACCTCGAACCAGATCGGCTCTCGGCGGAAATTATCTTCCGACCCGAATACTACCTCGAGCCGAATGCGGCCTAACGGGGTACATGACAGGCCGGGCACTATCCCATGGAACGTAGTTCTGCTGGGCTCTAACTCGCTCTTGCTGATGCCGAACTTGATCATTGTGTCTCTATACAGAATGTTGATGGCACTGCCTCCATCAATAAGCGTCCTGGTGAAATTGCATGAATACAATGGTGCCGCCAAGATTGCGTCCACTACGAGCATATAACTTCCCAGGTTGGGCATTACGCTCGGGTGGTCTTCTGGGCCCCATGTTATGGCATTGTTCGACCAGTTCAGCCTCTGAGGAATTGCTGGCATGGTGGCGTTGACTGCCTGCCCACGGGCTCTCCGACTGCCCTTGTCATCTGACTCGCTGGTGAAGATCATATATGCTGCATCATGACGTGGGAACTGCTGCCGATCATTTGCTGGGGGTGGGCCTGGGGGTGGTGGTGGCGGTGGGGGTGGATTTCTTGCCCCTCCCTTTGCCAGACGCTCGACCCAAATGCACTGCCGAGTGGTGTGCGATGCGGGCTTGCCTACTCCATTGTGCATCTTGCACGGCTGGTTCATCATATCCTCGAACGTGTACGGGGGCCTGGGTTGACCTGGCGGTCTCTCTGCAGGCTTCATCTTCCAACTGCCTCCCGCATCCCCTTGTTCCTCTTAGTGTTGCACTGTTGCTACCTGTCGATTGCCATATTGGGCATCCGGCTGCTCATCCTTCCTCTTGTTGAAACCAGTGTTGTTGTTATTGTTGAAATTGGGGGTGTTGCTGTTGTTGTTGTTGTTGTTGTTGTTGTTGTAGTAGTTGTTGTTGAAATTGT
Source organism: Bromus sterilis (assembly GCA_950022295.1). NCBI lineage: Eukaryota > Viridiplantae > Streptophyta > Magnoliopsida > Poales > Poaceae > Bromus > Bromus sterilis. Next base: position 399,293,479 of record OX465596.1, read on the forward strand.
TGTTCCTCTGGATCTCGCGCCTCTCGCGCCAGTTGGGACCATTTGTTTCTGCCGATTGCTGCTGCTGTCCGGATGTCTGCCCTTGGATGAAACCGCTGGGACTTAACGTGATCGGGCGCATTGCAGAGTCAGATGCGACGAATGAATTGGCTATCCTCATCAGATCGGCCAAAGATGTTATTTCCTTGCGCAGGAGCTTGTGCTTCAACAAAGACCCATCCAAGCAGCCGTCAGTGAAGTACTGGATGGCTTGGATTTCATGAACTCCCTCGCAAGTGTTCCTGAGCTTGATCCACCGCTGAAGGTAATCGCACAGGGGCTCGTCCTTTCCTTGTACACAGAGAGCCAGGTGCCGAGGCAAACCTGGGCGTCCTCAAAATCCTTCCAACAATTGACACTTTTGCTGGGCAAACTATTCAACCAGGACCGAGCTGAACCTTGGAGCATGAGCGGAGCATACCGTACGGCTACACGCCGACCACCTCCTGCGATACCAACAACTGTCATATAATCGACCAGCCAATCTTCTGGCTTGACTGATCCATTGTACTTGGGGGTGTCCCTGGGCAATGTGAAACCTTTGGGGAACTGCTCTTGACGAATGCGGGGGCCGAAACATGCTGGACCCGCCGGTGCATCATCTTCCGGTTGCTTATCCTGCCGCAACTGCTCGATTCGGTGTCTTGTGTCGTTGTCTGCGATTGCTCGGGGACCTAACCGCTGGCTGATTGCCGGCCGGACTGATGCCGCCGGTTGCTCATTACGCCTGTTGTTAACTGCTGGCTCGTCCCTCCGACTGCCTCCTGCAGCCCCTTGATTCTTCCGACTGCGGTGCAAACTGCTATGTGGTGAAGATGCTTGCCTTTGCTGCCGCTGCAGCGCATTCGGCTGATTCGCACCCGCAGTCGCCCGAAGCGATTTTGATGCTGCTGGTGCTTGCTGCTCGGTGGCCGCCCTTTGTTGCTGGTTTGCTGTGTTTATGAGGTCGCGCATTCGGCGCGTCCTCTCCCGCAACTCTTCTCCTTCCAGATGCTCCAGCTTGGTGGCGATCTGCTGGGCAGCTCTCATGTTCTTCACAGGAGAACTGTATGAAATCTGTGGTGCCACAATGATGGACGCTACAGGCTGCTGGGCTCCTCCCAGCTCTCTGCTGACCTCTCGGCCTGCTGCCCGAAGCCCCTCGATGACTGGGGGTGGGATAACACGCTGCCGAATGCCATGCGCTGCGTTGTACTCCCGAACTGATGCCTCCATTCGGCGCTTTTCAGCGTCGATCCGGTCTGATTGCTCCTTAAACGCTTGACGCACCTTCTCCAGCTCGGCGTGAGCCATATCTGGATCGGCATGAAGATCCACGGGAGTGCTGAGCACGTCCGGTGGGTTGCTTGGGCCTCCCGCTGCTGCAGTTGATGCCCTCGCGGCTCGGGAAGCTGAAGTGGAACTGTGGCGACTTGACGCCCCTGCCATCATGACCTCCGCACGGATGTGCACAGTCGTGCCTTCTGCTCCCATGGCATCCGGCCCTCCTGGCAGCGGATCCATGAGCTCAGAAAACACCCGAACCTCCCTGGGAAACACGTCAGGGAGTACTGCGACGAAGACGCGATGTCCGCCGAAAGGAATGATGACGCCGCGCGGTAGAGGCATTCCAACCCCAAACCGCGAGGCGTTGTCGATGACGAAATCCCATGCTCCGCTCCTCATCACCAGGCCGGAGTCGAAGCGCACGCGCGATGCAGATGATGGTCCCGTCCGGATCAGAACTCCGGTCGACGCCTCAGCCTGCCCCACGGTGGGCGCCAACTGTCGTCGATAAGTAATGGCAGATGCCATGGGGATGGCTAAAGAGGTGTCAGACCGAGGTTAGTATCGCTGGCACCGGAAACGAGAATGGGAACACACGGTGAGACACCACGATGTACCCAGGTTCGGGGCTCTCCGTAGAGATAACACCCCTAGTCCTGCCGAGCTAGCTATATGCAATAACTCTGGCTACAATGAATGTTCCTTGAGCTGTTTGAGAGGAAGAAGAAGAGGGCCTCAGGTCTCTACTCTCTCCTTGCTCTCTCTGGTGGGTGAGATTGCAATAACTACTCTCCGTCGTCCCTCACGCAGGAGGGGTACCCGGGTCTCTTATAGGCCGAGGCCAGGGTACAAAGCTAAATACACAAGAGGAAGGGCCCAGCTATCTGTCTCAGATCGGCTAGGGACTTAGCATCGTGCTTCTCCGGATGACCCGGTGTAGACTTGCTGATATGTCCAAAACGTATCTATATGTTCTGCTTGCTCCATGCATGTTTTGTGTGATATTGCTATGATCTAGACACACTTTCATACATTTTTTTATCATATTTGGACTAACCTATTTACTCAGTGTAGCCCAGTGCCAGTTCCTGTTTTCTGCTGTTTTTCTATTCCAGTTTTCCCCCATATAAAAAGTGCCAGAAAAATTCGGGAAAATTCAGATAAAAAATCAGCGTGACGGAAGCTTCGAGAAGAGCCCGGGAGGGGCCAGAGGGGAGCCAGGGGGGCCCAGGCGGCTACCCGGCGCGGCCCCACCCCTGGCAGCGCCAGGGGGCGCCTGGGCCCCTGGTCCACCTCTGGCTGCCCCCCTTCGCCTATTTAATCTACGTCACGGGGAAACTCCAAAAGAATAACCCTATTCCGCGAACTCGCCTCTGTTCCGCCGCCGCCGCGCTTCCAAGATCGGGAGCACCAGAAGACCTCTTTCCGGCACCCTGCCGGAGGGAGGATTGACCTTCGGGAGTCTCCTCTCCACCATGGATGCTCCCCGGATGTCTCGTGAGTAGTTTTCCTTGGACCATGGGTCCGTGATCAGTAGCTATGTGATGTTCTCCTCCCCTCTTTGATCTTCATTATTTAGACCTCGTGAGCTGCCCTACATGATCGAGGCACCTTTGTAATATTTCTGCTGTTGCTATGTTGAGTTTGGAGGGATCTGATGGATTATGAGATTATGTTCAGATTGTGATTGAGTAATATATTTGGTTTTTATCTCTTATATTTTTGTTCCTAAGTAATTCTTGCATGTTCTCCGTTGCTTTTTATTGCTTTGGCCAAGTAGTAGGTAGTGACTCCAAGAGGGAGCTGTCGGGACCCGGGGTTAGCATATGTAATTCCAGTCACGATACAATCACATGGAGAGCCGAGAACCGTACCCACTTGTCTAAGCAGACAAGGCTAAGCTGTAACAGCCTAGTTTTTGCAAAAATTAAAAATTTTGTTTTCGGTGTGAATTGTTTGATTGCCTGATTTGTTTGCGGTGTTTGCATCCCCGATTTATTGATCGACGATTTTTTTTCCCCCCTCTTATCTCGTACCGGACGGAGACCGACCTTTGCCACCCTGACACTCGACCTTTGTGACACCGGGTTTCACCCGATCACCGTCGCGAAAACCGCACGAGACCAGCCGCAGCACACGGAACGAAAAACCCCGTTTAATAATTAAACGGGATATTTTTATAGCGCGCCGGAAAGTGTTTTCGGAACGGTTCCAGCGCGAGGTGAACGCCTCCAGCTCGACTCGCTGATCGCGCAGTTCGAAGTTTTACCCGAATCGGAGGTCCTGCGGACCCCCGGCGGTCAGAAACGTGAGCACCGTGCGCGCGAGGTAAAAACCGATGATGTTTTTGCAAACTGCCAGCCACCCATGCTATATAAAGACCACCACACTCCCACCCATTTTTAGGGTTTCCCTGAGCCAATTTTGCAGCCACACCCCTGTTTTACCCCAATTTTCGCAGTAGTCACAGCCCAGCAGATCTGGACCGTCAGATCGCCCGATCTGACGGCCGAGATCGCTCCCAGCCACCCACCTTTCCCTCTCTCCTCTCTCTCTCCCGTGGAGCTCCAACCTCCATGCCGTGGAGCACCCGAGCCCGCCGCCGGCCGCCACTCCGGCGAGGCAGCCGCGCCCTGCGCCCCTGCTCCGGCGAGCCTCCCCAGGTGTGCCGCGCCTCCCTTCTCCTCATCTCTCTCCTTCCCTCACCCCTCCTCCTCTTCCTTGGTACAGGAAGCCGCCGGCGCCCTCCATGGCTAGGATCCCGAGCAGGAGCTCGTGCCGCCGCCCCTGGACCTGCACGCCGGCTGCGGGCCCCTGCCGCCTTGAGCCGCCCCCGAAGACCGGCCTCCCAGCGGCCTCGCCTCCACGCCCGCCTGGCCGGAGCGCCACTGGCGGCGCCAGGCGCCGCCGCATCCCGATCGGGATCGAGGGAGCCGCGTCCGCTCGTCCCCCCCCCCCCCCCCCCCGCAGCCGCTCGGTGCGTGGCCACGTGGGCCGGCCCACTCCAGCGGCCCGAGCCAGGCCGCACCCCCTCCAGCCGACTTGGGCCACGGCCCAGTAGGTGAGCTGCCCCTTTTTATTTTTATTTAATTAGATTTGTTTTTTTTCTCTGTTGGGCCTAGTAGTCTGTTTCGGCCCAGTTAGTTTTTTTTTTCTGCTAGTTGTTTTTATTTATTTAGGCAGTTTTAGTTGTTTATTTTGCAGTGCCCGTAACTTTTTAACCGTAGCTCCGTTTGCGACGATTTAAATATGAAACTTGCTTAGTTTTGTGTCTAGTTTAATAATTTGTGCTTTGTTGCCGTGTTTGACTTTGTTTACATGCTGTTTGACTGCTAATTACACTGCCTGCCACTATAAACTTTAAGTGCTATAACTTTTTATCTGTTGCTCTGTTTAAAATGTTCTTTATATGTAACTTGATTAGAATTGCTTGTAGATTGTGTTTATGCTGCTCTTGCTTGCTAATAAAAATAATAAAATATTGTTTAGGGAAAAACAGTACCAAATGCAATATTTATCGTGGGGTCCGCAATAGTTTGCATGTCTAGGATTTCACCCCACTTAATTTGACTAGATCAAATAGTTTATTTATGCTTCACCTCTTGCCATGTTTGAGTGCCATGCCATGCTTGCTTGAGTTGCCATGTTAATAACCGTTGTTTGATCACCTGTAGCTAAGCAACTTGAACCACCGTAAATGTGCGGTATCGTCGTGTGTGACGAGTACTCCACTTAAATCGTTAGTAACCGCTCTCGACGGTAGGTGCGATGTCTCGTGTTACTTCTTGTTGATGCTTGCTCTTGTATTGCTCCGTAGTAATAGTGGTGCATCGTTGATTGCTTTCCAGTGTTTACTTCTTGTGTGCTCCCGCGGATACTCTCGGAGACGTTGCGAGCTTGCGATCAACTACACCTTCGGAACCCGACTTATCAACAGGCAAGGACTTGCATTACTTATGATCCATTCTATTTCAACCAGAGGTTTGCATGCTAGTCTAGGTTAGCTTCGATGTTTGATCCTACCACATGTTTACAACCTCTTTCAAACCGATACAGCCATGTCCCCTCCCAGCAAACCTTGTACTGCTATGTTACTATTGCTCGTTGCTCAGCCCCTGCTTAGTATGCGTGCTTAGGATGCTACGATGTTACCTTGTTACTCTTTGGGTTGGGATATCACCTGATTATTATATTATTGTTGATGATATGATTATTATAATGTTGACTATATTCGACGAAGGATGGAAGGTCTAGGCTATCCCGCCCCGACGCTTTGTTCCATTCGAGTCACCTAGGATCCGAGTTCCGGGTATTGGTTTTAAGACTGAGCGTGCCTAACCACGTGTGGGATTTTATGGGGTCCCCTTTTCTTACCTATCTAGCTTCAAACATTTCTAGTGGTGGCCCAAGCTGATTTACCATTTGAAAACATGCATATATATCTTGTCGGGTCGCTCCTAGCAGATATCTTTTAAACAACTCGGGCCAGCGGAGACATGGTTTCTCTTGTTGGTCCACACCTGGAAGCTAGGGGGCTGCCCACATCTGTTTGGGTAGCTAACCCGACCTCGTCCAGACGGTAGAGGCCGATTCGAGAGCGCGGCCGGCTTGTGAGTTGGATGTCGACTCACCGGGGGCCACCCGGATTTGTGCGTTGTTAGTTAGAGGGACTTGTCGTTTCGGATCTCTTGGAACTAAATCATAAAATGGTAGCCTGTGATGGGTAGTAACTGGGAGTGATGGACGTGCGTGCGGAGCCTCGTAATGGGCAGTTGGTACACCCCTGCAGTGTTAAATCTTTTCGAGAAGCCGTGTCCACGGTTATGGACGACTTGAGACCTACTCCTTGTTCATAGACAACAACAACTGAGATATCTTAAAATAACTTGATCAACGTGTGTGTGCCTTGACTTCTTCTTCTTCGTCGGGATGCGAAGAGGAGGACAAGGATAGGATAGGTGTTATGTTTGCGTAAGTAGTGGATAGCAAGACTTGTTGGAGGCGATTCCTCATCGAATGCTTGGCTTCTTACCTTACTCTCTAGATCGTTAGCCACTTCATAAATGCTAGTGCGGCAGCAACCTAACCACTTACCCCTTCCTTACCGTAAACCACTAGTTGTCCTAGAATGACGAGTGATGAAGTCCTTGCTGGGTTAGATGACCACTACAGTTGGATGCTGAGTACCTCTGTACTCATGATACTACCCCCAAACTCTTTTCAGGGTTCTTGATCGACGACAGGTATGGTGATCGACGTTTCACGTGGAGACTCGACGACGACTAGTTAGGCGGATCCCGGCGGAGGGCCTGGACCCGTGTGGTTATGGGATCGATGCTTTTCTCTTTGCCAGTAGGCATTTGCTTGTAGTCTGTACTCATACATGTATCTTCCGCTGTTGTATTGTATTTAAGGCAGTTGTATGCCGATTGTATGAGATGTTGTATCCTTGTATCTGTAATGTTGTGATATCATGTTGGAAATCCGGGGCATATGGCTTTGTCATATGTCGCGGTGGGTCCGATATGTGCTTCGTCCCCGGATCTGGGTGGAAACACCTAGATCTGGAACAGTACCGCATATCGGGCCTTACACAAGCACAGAACGTTCTCGGTAAGCATCGAACGTGAGGGGCATCCCATTCAGGCCGGATGATCATCTGAGATGGGTCCTCATCGTCCGCTCACAAGTCTAAATGCTTATGGGTGGTGAATCCCATACTCATAGACAAGTCGCCTCAACCATGTTATCGATTGGATCCTAACTCTTACATAGACTTACTCCAGCCCGATCACTTAGTCGGGGTCTAGGGCGGGCTCGATCATACAACAAAGTGTGCACGTGACAGAGTCACGAGCAATCGCATCGCGATGCCCCAAGCTGCGCACATCTAAGGGCCACTTGGTGTATAAAAGACCGCTAGCCAGATCACAACTAAGGTCTCGAAAACCCATACTAAGACATGCATGTTATAAACATACACGCAGCAGACATGCCTAGTATGAACAGCAGGTATCATCACATAACTCTACAAAGTACTCTTTATTGATATACACATCGAGCATACAAAGATCACATGTCTGTGATCATCATTACATCAAACAACGGAAGCAAATTAGGTCTGAGTACAGACAAGTTTAACAAATGGCTTAGAGAAGCCTTGTAAACATACATGCCCTTCCACGAGGGACCAGACTGCTGTCTGGGACTATGCTAACTTAGTCAACGTCGAGCTTCACGAAGGTGACTCCATCGGGGTCCGGTTCTTATCTAAAACATAGAATAAGCAAACGTGAGTACAAAGTCTTACTCAGCAAGACTTACATCAGAACTAAACTACTCATGCTCAAGTATCAAGGTAAAGGAGGTGGGGTTCAACATGCAGAAGTGCCAGCTTTGACTTGGCTATTCCTGAACTACGAATACCAGACTTGAGGTAAGAAGCGTACACGAGTCCACTACATCTCCAACCAATACACCACTATGGTTACTTCCTCGACTTCCCCACGAGGAGGCACACCATAGCACTCACGCTTATCTTGCGAGTTTTATAAGTATCCATTTAAGTTGTCTAATAATCAGGTACAGGTTCCAAGTAGTCCATAACCGCGGACGCGGCTATTCGAATAGTTTTGTTAACCTTGCAAGGGTGTAAGCTACACACACATGACCATCGGTTACCGCCAGGTCTCGCCACCGTTCAAGAGGTGACAGCGAGGATGTTCACCACGACACTTCGCTCACAACCGGTCTATTCCAAGAGTCGACTATCTGAGTTTTCCTCCGCTCGAGAGCCCGGCCGGATCAACAAAACGGACTCAAACAATGCAGGTGACCGAGACGCCACCTCTGGCAGATGGTTTTCCTGCCTCACAGGTGCACCCACATATCTATATGATGCAACCAGTTCCTTCGTTTTTTTTCTATGCACATGTCAAATGGAAAGCCCGAACTAATGTGACTCCTGGACGTCGACACGGATCAAGGTACTAGGCCGAGAGGGGTCAGTGAGCCCAATGTGTGGTTGTACTCTTTGTCTTGGATTACCATACAAGAACTCGATGCTTAAGGCGGTGTTCAACGAGACAACCCACTGTGTACTCCTACACAGCCTCTCATCGTTCACCGTGTATTAGGGTGGATTCACCGACACAGTTTCACTTTCATCAACACCATGTTCACTATCATCCCGACTCACATCAAAAGCAACCTCACGTAACACTAAGCATGCAATAATCTATAACAGTTGCTGGGGCCTCATGATATCAAACAACTCCTATGTCAGCTAGGATTGTGGTTTTCTTACTACTGTGACAAGATGATAGGTCATGCATCGGATATGGGTTCAACTATGCGGTAGAATCGATACAAGATGATCTCCTAAACATGCATAAGCGAGACTGAGAGGGAATTGGGATTTTATAGACATGATCAAAGGGGTTTGCTTGCCTTGCTGACGAGGTTCGATATCGGGGTCTTCAACGAAGGGGGTGGCCTCCGGTTCCGGTTGCACGTCTATCGAGCAAACAATCAAACAAGGTATAAATTTAGTTGCAATGCTCAAACACATGATCAATATTGAAATGGTGATGTTCTTGGTCTCAATGTGGGTACAATTCATTTAAAAGAAGTCAAATGCAAAGTCATTTGCAAATGTGCTTCAATTTTGAATTTGAAATAAAGCCATATGGATTTTTTGTACTGTTCACCCATTTTAAAATGGTCAAACATGGAAATAGAGCCCATATTCATAATCCTTGTATTTTTCTGATAATTTTATACATATTATTTATTAAATTTGGAGTTAATATGAATTAGTTATGATTTTCCAAAGTTTAATCAAATTTCTGTAATTTCTGGAATAATTTAAATCTCTGGAAAACCTTTATTGCGTCAGCATGAGGTCAGGGTGATGTCACAGGGGGGGGGGCTGACAGGTGGGGTCGGGGTGTCAGTGGCAGTGGGTTTAAACCCGGTTTAATTAATTAAACAGGGTCATTAGGGGGGGGGGGCAGGGCCCACCAGTCAGTGACCCAAGGGTCAACTAACAGGGGATTAGCCCCCTAAGCTAATCGGGCCGCCGGCGGTTAGCCGCCGGTGACCACCAGCGCGGCGGAGCTGCACGGGGAGGAGGCTCCCGGCCTCCAAATGACGCGCACGAAGCACCAGGAGAGAGCCCTTGCTCCCGCGCGTCCAGTGGACCCATTGGGGGGTCACTGGCGTGCTCCAGAGCTCGGGAGCAACGACCATGGCAGCGGCCGAAACACTGCCTCGCCGGAATCCAGCCACGGGGTGCTAAAAGGCCAGCGGAGTGGGGGGAAATGGAGAGCTCCTTACGCTGAACGCGACGGTGAGCTCGGGGTAGCCGGAGGAGGCGAGGTGGCGGTGGAATTCGTGGAGACGAGCTCGGCGGCCGGCGATGAAATCTTGAAGCGGACGTCTCCTCCAGTGGCGCTAGGCTCGAATTGACACGGCAGCTTGATGGAGACGTGGACGGGGAGTTCAACGGACACGGCGGTGCGGCGAGGGGAGAAAGGTGGCCACGCGCTCTACGGCGGCGTGCTCCGCTAGGGCTACGGGTGGCGCTGGATTCACGGGGGAGAGAGACAGGGAGGAAGCCAGAGGAGGGGGAAAGGGTGCGGGGCTTCTGGGCGAGCTGCGTGGCGCGAGGAGGAGGCCTGGGGGGTTCCAGGCGAGCCTCGGTGGCGTCCACGGTGCTCGGCTTGCCACCGAGCTGCTTGGAGGCGAGGGGAGGAAGACGACACGGCGAGCTGGGCTGGGCCGGCTACTGGGCCAGGTGGCCAGCGGGTGGGCTGGGTTTCCTTTTGTTCTTTTTCTTTCTGTTTTTCCTTTTCTGTAAATATGTTTTGCCCTGAATAAAATAGCAAGGCATTTTATAAAATCATGAAAACTTTTATGTGGGCTTATAACATAAATAGTTAGCCACTCATAAGTTTTGGTGACTTTTGAAAATCAAACAATTTGAATTTAAATTCAAATTGGAGTTAAATTTAATTTCCAATGCACCTTTTGAATTTTTGAATATTCCATGGGCATGGGAAAATCCCCAAACCACTTTTGCAATGATCAGCAACAATTCTAGGAATTTTCCAAACATTCAAATGATTTTTGGAAAAAGATTTTTATCTGGCCATTTGATTTAATTTCTCAGGGCTTTTCTTTTCCCCATTTTTGAATTTCTTTTGAAAATTTTGCATGATGCAAAGGGGCACTCAAACCCGAGCACTTACCCTAGTTGGGGTTCTGACAGGAGCGTTGTGCTAGATTGTGGGTTCATGCCCCCCGATGACACGCTTGAGTGACAGAAACATGAGTCTAGGGGATGTGTTGTTGCCACAAGGGGGAAAACAACGGTGCTTGTAACCGCGGTTACAAGGATTGTTTACTTTACGCAAAGTTCTTTTTAATGCAGTTGTCTGTTACTTTGGGTTTACACTTTGGATGGGGTTCGCAACTTAATACCAGCGAGATGTTCTGGATAGATATCTCAAGGTGGATGATTAGTAGTAGATGCAGATGGATTTCGGTCTACTTATTTTGGCGTACTGCCCGTGCTTTTGAACCTATTCCTTTCTTTTGTAGCATAGTTAGCATTGCGGTGCATTCATAATCCTGTCAATTGCCCTTCTGTAATTTGTTTACCTCGCATAGCAGTTTTATCGTCTTTTGGGAGAGAGACATCACTAGTGAACATCACGTATCCCGGTCCATATCCTCATTACTGATTCCAAGCTATATTTACTTTTCTGCATTTACTTTCAAGTTGTTATCATTATCCCTTGCATTTTATCATTTGTGAACAACAAGGCCGGAGAGATTGACAACCTCTCTGAACTTCGTTGGGAACAAAGTGATATGTGTCTGTGTGCAGGTCCGCGTCAGTTGCGCCGCTGACACCTACTTATCATCTCTGGAGTCCTACTGGAGACAAACCTTGGTATCTTCACCGAGGGAAAACTGCTGCTGCACTGCATCTCAAACCTTCACTTGGGGTAACCAACGAAGGGCGAGAAGCCAATAAGCAAGAGTATTTCTGGCGCCGTTGCCGGGGACTCCAAGTGCTAAGATAGGGGAGTTGCACAGTACCCTTTACCTTTGTTTTTTTAGTCTTGTTAGTTTACCTTTCAGTTTTTATCTCAGCGTCCTTTATGAAAAACCACAAAAATAGTTGCTACCTTTTGCCTTTGTCTTGCTTTGCCTATTTATGCTATCCTCACCATGGGTGATAAACCACCCAAATATGGTAGGATGGACATGTTTCACTTGGATCGACTTCGATCAATTTGTGCTCGCGCTTAAAACCCAACCGACTTGGTTGAGGGAAAATCATTGGATGAGCATGCTCATTATACGCGGCACCGCCTATCTCAGAAAGGGAAACACTTATGGGATCAAATACATGTTTCTTATTGCCATGCTAAACTTTTGTGCCATATTTATGATTTCACTTGCTGTTCTAATATAGATCATAAACACCTCCCTTTCCAATGTGAGTTTAATGAAAATGAGATCTTATCTTCTTATGATAAAGGTGTTTATGATTACTTTGATGTTGAAAATATTGAAGAGTTTGTTGCTTTTAAAGGTGCCTATGAGATTGCTTCTTTGATTGAAAAGTATCACGATACTATTTTCGAGTCTGAAAACTTTGCAGTTCTTGCTTATTGCTTCGAGAATTATACTTACAATTCTTATATTGAGGATTTAAAAAATAAAATGTTTGCTGCCCAAGAAGATGCCAATTATTGCATTGAGGAGGAATCCCATGATTCCGAGGACTCACTTGAAATATCCCTTTATGAAAATTTTGATACTTGCTTTGTTGATGGCCAAGATTCCACTATGGATGATGCTGACAAAAATGAACTCTCTATAGTTCCTTATGTTAAGCATGAAATTGTTGCTATTGCACCCACAATTTATTTTCCTATTATCATGTTGAAATCTCCAACTCATATTCCGGAGAATTTTCCTCTTATCAAAGCTCAATGTGATGGGTTGCATATATCTTATCATCCTAAAAACCGTGTTGAAAACAATACACGTGTGCTTGTAGGTCATGAACAACATGATTTATGTGATAGTTATATTCTTGATGTTGTTCATGATGCTACTGAAAATTACTTTGAGAGAGGAAAGTTTGGTTGTAGAAACTTCCATGTTACAAAAACACCTCTCTTCATGTTGAAAATTTTAAAGTTGTTCTTGTCCTACCTTCCTATGCATGTCACTTTGTGCTTCTTTGATTTATTTTCTTACAAGATGCCTATGCATAGGAAGTGGGTTAGGATTAAATGTGTTTCACATTTGCTTCTTGATGCTCTCTTTTGCTTCAAAATTCTTATTCTTGTGAGAGCATCTTCTATAATCTTTAAGCCTAGCTAATGGCTCTAAAGAAGCGCTTTCGGGAGGCAGCCCGCAACGAATTTAGGTTTTTATTTTTGATTTTGTTCTGTTCTTAGTGGTCTTGATGATTGTTACTACTGTAGAAACATCATTGTATCTTTATTTTTCAGCTTTGTGCCAAGTTATAGCCTCTTACGGCAAGGGAAGTAAAAGTTGTGACATGCTGTCCAGAAAACAGATTCTGTCCTCGTGACCAGACAAATTCCAGAAAAATCCCAGTTCATCTTTTTGATCTGAAAGTTTTACACAGTATGCTCTATAGAATTACGAAACTTCTGTATGTTCTGAGTTTTTTGATTTGAGTTGCAGAAGTATCCCTAAAAAAATTCTTTACTACCTGCTGTTCTGTTTTTCACAGATTCTGCCACGTTTTGTCTCTGCTTACTTTTGCAAACCTTAAGCTTGCTTTTTATTTGCAAAAACTTTTTGACACTCTTGAGAAACAGTAGCTATTCAAGAATATATTTATATCCAGTGGGGAAAAATTATTTATTAAGGGTACTAACCTCTCTAATCAGCTTATGATGAGTTATGTATGAAGGGAGTTTTCAAGTGTGCGATGGAAGATGATGAAAGATGATCCAGGAGTGTCAAGCGCTCAAGATTGGGGATGCCCCCATGCATCCCCAATAAATATTCAAGGAGACTCAAGCGTCTAAGCTTGGGGATGCCCCCTTGCATCCCCTTCTCCATCAACAAATCATCAGTTCGTCCTTCGTCTCACTATATTTTTATCACTTCATGCGTTATGTGCTATGCTTGGATCGTCTCGCTCTTAGGTTTTGTTTTTAGTTTTCTTTAGCTTTGCTTTCTGTTCATAACAAGTTAGATCCCTTCTTACTTTGTGTGGGAGAGAAACACGCTCCACTTTCAAAATCTAGAACACATCATAGGATTCTTCATGCCTATCTTTTTGCTGTTGTGTGTTCTTTATCTTTTCATAGCTGCTGCCATGTTTAGTTTTAGTCTTAGTTTGTCTTTAGCAAGAGCCTTGGATTTTGTTTAGTTTGTTGCTGGAACTCTTTTTAGTTTTCATGTTTATCTTGTTTAAGAGAGTTGGTTGTTGCACTGAGTTGTGTCTTGTCTTGAAAGTAGGTATTTGAGGTTGCTATTTAATTTTAGTAGTAGCTTGCAATAGTTTTGAAGTATTGATGTGAGTAATGTTTGGACTTTTGGTGTCAAGAGCTCTTGCCTATTAGTGATAGGTGTCTTATTTTGGGCAATCCGTGTTTATTTTCAAAACCTACAAAACTAGTTGAGAACTCTAGCTACTAGATGGATCACTAATCCTTGGAGGGATCGAATATTAGAGTACACTCACATACCATGAGTCGAGGATGCGCAAGGATAACCAAACCCCCATACACTCCTCCTCGGGGTACTTGTCTCTTTGTGAACCTCCTTATTAGATTGAGAGTTACCGATAATAAGTGCATGAGTTCTTCGGACTAATGTAAGTATTGAGAGTTGACACTTCCACCTTCCCATATTTTGCTAGCCTTTCCTGTGCCGTTCATTGCCTTCTTCTCACTCCGAGAGTTGGTGTCCACCTTCGCCGGTACATCCAAACCCTTGGCATGATACGCTCTGTCATCATAAGCCTCCCTTTATCTTTCCTGAAAACAGCCACCATACCTACCTATCAAGGCATTTCCATAGCCTTTCTGAGTTACATTGCCATGCAACTTCCACCTCTTCATGACTTGATCTTCATGTCATACATGTTCCTGCTACACTGGCAGCGACATACCTTGCATACATCATGATAGTTACATCTTCTTTATGTTTTGAGTACCTTGTAAAGTGTGAAAGATCTCCTTTACCTTCTTGTAAAATAGAGTGTTGCCCTTAAGTGAGGAAAAGATCCCAAAGTGGACACAATAAAAGATCCCAAAGAGGACAAACGAGAGTTAAATAGAAAGAGCCATTGAGGCCACAAAAAAATACAAAAAATAGAAAAAGAGAAAAAGAAATAAAAAGAGAGAAAGGGGCAACACTACTATCCTTTTGAGAGATCCACACTAGTACTCCCTTTATATCCTTGTACTCCATAGAGATGATCTTTTTGCATATAGCTATGTGGGGACCTTCACACTATAGAACTTGGCTTGCATATTCCAAGGATGAGCCTCCTCAAACGAGCTCTAGGTCTTCATGAGCGAGCAAGTTAGATGCACCCCCACTAGTTCCATTGGAGAGCTTCTTAGCTCGTATGTGCATCCGTTGCATGGCAATCCCTACTCCTCACATCATATCTATCATTTGGCATCTCTTGCCTATGATTTTCCTCATTGATGTGAGCCTTTCTCATCCTTTTTGTCTTCCTCCTCCACCATATTTCTCTCTTTGCCATCCTAAGTGTCAACTCTCGTGCTTACGCTCATCCATTGCATGAGTGCTCGAAATATCGAAAAGGAGTGGATCAAATTGACTTGTACTTGGCTAGTGGTCTGGGGACGAGTCAAGATAAGATTCCAAAGAGGACCAAGTGTGAAACTTTAGTAGATTGAGTTCTCAAAAAAAATACTTTTTTTCTCTCGTATTCCCTATCCCCTTTCTTGCACGCAAACACCATTTGGAGACATTCGAGTCACGGACAGCGAGAGCTCTTGCACCTTTTGTTCTTTTGTTACTTGTTTCAATGCTAATATAGACTCTTGCATGTTATGACTTGAATTGAATCTCTAACCTTGATTGCTTTACTTTTCAAAGTTCTTATATGGTTGCTAGCATGTCACCACAGAAATTATGCTTGTTATCATTTACCTACTCGAGGACGAGCAGGAATTAAGCTTGGGGATGTTGATACGTCCAAAACGTATCTATAATTTCTGCTTGCTCCATGCATCTTTTGTGTGATATTGTTATGATATTGATGCACTTTCATACATTTTTGATCATATTTGGACTAAACTATTAACTCAGTGCACCCCAGTGCCATTTCCTGTTTTCTGCTGTTTTTCTATTTCAGTTTTCCCCCATATAAAAAGTGCCAGAAAAATTCGGGAAAATTCAGATAAAAAATCAGCATGACGGAAGCTTCGAGAAGAGCCTGGGAGGGGCCAGAGGGGAGCCAGGGGGCCCCAGGTGGCCACCCGGCGCGGCCCCACCCCTGGCCGCGCCAGGGGGCGCCTGGGGCCCCTGGTCCACCTCTGGCTGCCCCCCTTCGCCTATTTAATCTACGTCACGGGGAAACTCCAAAAGAAGAACCCCATTCCGCGAACTCGTCTCTGTTCCGCCGCCGCCGCGCTTCCGAAGATCGGGAGCACCAGAAGACCTCTTGCCGGCACCCTGCCGGAGGGAGGATTGACCTCCGGGAGTCTCCTCTCCACCATGGATGCTCCCCGGATGTCCCGTGAGTAGTTTTACTTGGACCGTGGGTCCGTGATCAGTAGCTATGTGATGTTCTCCTCCCCTCTTTGATCTTCATTGTTTAGACCTCGTGAGCTGCCCAACATGATCGAGGCACCTTTGTAATATTTCTGCTATTGCTATGTTGAGTTTGATAGGATCTGATGGATTATGAGATTATGTTCAGATTGCGATAGAGTAATATATTTGGTTTTTTATCTCTTATATTTTTGTTCCTAAGTAATTCTTGCATGTTCTCCGTTGCTGTTTATTGCTTTGGCCAAGTAGTAGGTAGTGACTCCAAGAGGGAGCGTTGTGCTAGATTGTGGGTTCATGCCCCCCGATGACACGCTTGAGTGACAGAAACATGAGTCTAGGGGATGTGTTGTTGCCACAAGGGGGAAAACAACGGTGCTTGTAACCGCGGTTACAAGGATTGTTTACTTTACGCAGAGTTATTTTAATGCAGTTGTCTGTTGCTTTGGGTTTACACTTTGGGTGGGGCTCGCAACTTAATATCTGCGAGATGTTCTGGATAGATATCTCAAGGTGGATGATTAGTAGTAGATGCAGATGGATTTCGGTCTACTTATTTTGGCGTACTGCCCGTGCTTTTGAACCTCTTCCTTTCTTTTGTAGCATAGTTAGCATTGCGGTGCATTCATAATCCTGTCGATTGCCCTTCTGTAATTTGTTACCTCGCATAGCAGTTTTATCGTCTTTTGGTAGAGAGACATCACTAGTGAACATCACGTATCCCGGTCCATATCCTCATTACTGATTCCAAGCTATATTTACTTTTCTGCATTTACTTTCAAGTTGCTATCATTGTCCCTTGCATTTTATCATTTGTGAACAACAAGACCGGAGAGAGCGACAACCTCTCTGAACTTCGTTGGGAACAAAGTTATCTGTGTCTGTGTGCAGGTCCGCGTCAGTTGCGCCGCTGGCACCTACTTATCATCTCTGGAGTCCTATTGGAGACAAACCTTGGTATCTTCACCGAGGTAAAACTGCTGCTGCACTGCATCTCAAACCTTCACTTGGGGTAACCAACGAAGGGCGAGAAGCCAATAAGCACTTGCGGCTCGCCATGCCGCTATCCCGTAGACCTCGGCTATGAACAGTAAGGCTAGGTACTTAGGCCTGTCGGCCTGTCCGCGTGATCGGCGCTGGAGGAGACCGCACGCCTCTGACAGTCCCGATCTTCAGGGATTGCGCATTGAATGCTCTTGTACCAGGTGTCCGATCTGGACCTCTGATCGGACGCTGCTCTTCTTACTTCGGCCGGATGCTCCTAGATGAGGCCGATTGTGCCCTCTCCGGGGCAATCGGCCCTCACTTGGAGCAGTTCGGACCACTTCTTGGTTTCTCTTGTTTAGCTCGGCCTTGAATAGATCAGTGACCTCCAGCTCGGTGATCTATGTTTTGATGAACTATTTCCCCTGGGTGACCCTACCCGGGGGTCATTCCCCCGACACTATGTGTATATTGTAATTGATGTATACACATGCTTCTATTCCTGTAGACTATGTTGGGCCTCCAAGCGCAGAGGTTTGTAGGAAGGCAACAATTTCCCTCAAGTGGATGACCTAAGGTTTATCGAACTCAGGGAAGTAGAGGTTGAAGATGGTCTCTCTCAAGTAACCCTGCAATTGAGAAACAAGAAGTCTCTTGTGTCCCCAACACACCTAATACAATGGTAAATTGTATAGGTGCACTAGTTCGGCTAAGAGATGGTAAAATACGAGTGATATGTGTGGCAAAGCAAGGTAATATAAATCTGTAATAAAAATTACAACAAGTAGCAAGTAACAAAAGTGAGCACAAACAGTGTAGCAATGGTGAGAAACAAGGCCTAGGATTCATAATGTTACTACTGGCAACTCCCAACAACATTAACATAGTCTAATAACATGATACTTCCACTAAAACATTCAATGGAGACGTACTCGGAGGTGATACGTCCCAAACGTATCTATAATTTCTACTTGCTCCATGCATGTTTTGTGTGATATTGCTATGATCTAGATACACTTTCATACACTTTTGATCATATTTGGACTAACTTATTAACTCAGTGCACCACAGTGCCAGTTCCTGTTTTCTGTTGTTTTTCTATTTCAGGTTTCCCCCATATTAAAAGTGCTCCAAAAATTTGGGAAAAATCAGATAAAAAATCAACGTACGGGAACCTTCCGGAATCACCTGGGTGGGACCAGAGGGCCACCACCAGGGACCCAAGTGGACACCTAGCGCGGCCTAGGGTTTGGCCGCGCCAGGGGGCGCCTGGACCCCTGGTGGCCCCCCTGGCTGCCCCGCTTCGCCTATTTAATCTCTGTGACGTGAAACCCCCGAAGACAGAACCCTTTTTCACGATCTCGCCTCTGTTCCGCCGCTGCCGCGTTTCCAAGATCGGGAGCGCCAGGAGACCTCTTACCGGCACCCTGCCGGAGGGAGGATTGACCTCTGGGAGCTTCCCCTCCACCATGGACGCTTCACGGATGAGCTGTGAGTAGTTTCCCTTGGACCATGGGTCCGTGATCAAGCTATGTGATGTTCTCCTCCGCTCTTTGTTCTTCAATGTTTAGTCCTCGTGAGCTGCCCTACATGATCGAGGCACATATGTAATTTTCTGCTGTTGCTATGCTGAGTTTGCTGGGATCTGATGGATTATGAGATTATGTTCTGATTGTGACTGAGTAATGTATTTGGTTCTTATCTTTTATATTTTGGTTCCTAAGTAATTCTTGCATGTTCTCCGTTGCTGTTTATTGCTTTGGCCAAGTAGTAGGTAGTGACTCCAAGAGGGAACGTTATGCTCGATTGTGGGTTCATGCCCCCCGATGACACGCTTGAGTGACAGAAACATGAGTCTAGGGGATGTGTTGTTGCCACAAGGGGGAAAACAACGGTGCTTGTAACCACGGTTGCAAGGATTGTTTACTTTACACAAAGTGCTTTTTAATGCAATTGTCTATGGCTTTCGGTTTACACTTTGGGTGGGGCTCGCAACTTAATACCAGCGAGATGTTCTGGATAGATATCTCAAGGTGGATAATTAGTAGTATATGTTGTTGGATTTCGGTCTACTTATTTTGGCATACCGCCCATGCTTTTGAGTCTCTTCCTTTCTTTGTAGCAAAGTTAGCATTGCGGTGCGTTTTTAATCCTGTCAATTGCCCAGCTGTAATTTGATTACCTCGCATAGAAGTTTTATCGTCTTTTGGGAGAGACATCACTAGTGAACCTCACGAGACCCCGGTCCATATTCTCATCATTGTTTACACGCTCATTTATTTTCTGATTTTACTTTCCAGCTGCTATCATTATCATTATCCCTTGCGTTTGATCCTTTGTAAACAACAAGACCGGAGAGATTGACAACCTCTCCGAACTTCATTGGGAGAAAAGTTATTTGTTTCTGTGTGCAGGTACAGGTTAAGAGAGCAATATCTCAAACGACGCGTTGCTCGCTTCACCACCTACTTATCATTGCCGGAGTCCTACTGGTTCGATACTCAACCTCGGTATCTTCACTAAGGGAAATTTGCTGCTATCCTACATCTCACCTTCCACTTGGGGTAACCAACAAAGGGCGAGAAGCCATTATCATCTCTCGCGCATTAGATGTCTACGCACGCTTGATGACTTCTCGCCCCTCGTTGGTTACCCAAAGTGGAAGGTTGAGATGTAGTGAACAACAAATTTCCCTCGGTGAAGATACCAAGGTTTGTCTCCAGTAGGACTCCGACAATGACATGAAGGTGACAACGGCGCCAACAATTAGGCGGTCGACGCGGACCTGCACACACAACAGATAACTTTGCTCCCAACGAGTACAGAGAGGTTGTCAATCCCTCCGGCCTTGTTATTTACAAAGGATCAAACGCATGGGATAATAATGATAGCAATAGCAACAGAAAAGGAAATAAAGCAGAAAATAAATAACGGGTGTAAACAGTGTTGGAAATATGGACCGGGGTCCCATGATGTTCACTAGTGATGTCTCTCTCCGAAAAGACGATAAAATAGCCATGCGAGGTAAACAAATTACAGCTGGGCAATTGGCAGGATCATGTGCGCAAACCAATGCTAACTATGCTATAAAGAAAGGAAGAGGTACAAAAGCATGGGCGGTACGCCAAGACAAGTAGACCGAAATCCATCTGCATCTACCTACTAATCATCCACCTTGAGATATCTATCCAGAATATCTCGCTGGTATTAAGTTGTGAATCCCACCCAAAGTGTAAACTCAAAGCAACAGACAACTGCATTAAAGAACTTTGCGTAAAGTAAACAATCCTTGCACCCGCAAGTACAAGCACCGTTGTTTTCTCCCTTGTGGCAACAACACATCCCCTAGACTCATGTTTCTGTCACTCAAGCTAGTCATCAGGGGGCATGAACCCACAATCAAGCATAACGCTCCCTCTTGGAGTCACTACCTACTACTTGGCCAAAGCAATAAACAACAAAGGAGAACATGCAAGAATTACTCAAGAACATAAATATAAAAGAGGAGAATCAAATATATTACTCAAACACAATCTGAACGTAGTCTCATAATCCATCAGATGCTAGCAAACTCAACATAGCAACAGTAGAAAGATTACATATGTGCCTCGATCATGTAGGGCAGCTCACGAGGTCTAAACCACGAAGAACAAAGAGGGGAGGAGAACATCACATAGCTACTGATCATGGACCCATGGTCCAAGGTGGACTACTCACGGTTCACCCGGGAAGCATCCATGGTGGTGGAGAAACTCCCGGAGGTGGTTCCTCCCTCCGACAGGGTGCCGGGAAGAGGGCTCCTGGTGCTCCCGATCTTGGAAGCGCGGCGGCGGAACAGAGGAGAGATCGCGAAAAAGGGTTATGTCTCGAGGGTTTCGGGATGAGAGGGATATATAGGCGAAGGGGGGCAGCCAGAGGTGGACCAAGGGCCCCAGGCGCCCCCTGGCGCGGCCTAGGGGGTGGCCGCGCCAGGTGGCCGCCTGGGCCACCCATGGATCTCCTCTGTCCCCACTTGGGCTCTTCCCGAAACTTGCTGTACGCTGATTTTTCCTATTTTTTTTCCGGATTTTTTCTGGCACTTTAATTAATGGGAAAACCTGAAATACAAAAACAGCAGAAAACTGGAAGTGGCACTGGGGGTGCACTGAGTTAATAGGTTAGTCCAAATATGATCAAAAGTGTATGAAAGTGCATCAATATCATAACAATATCACACAAAAGATGCATGGAGCAAGAAGAAATTATAGATACGTTTTGGACATATCAACATCCCCAAGCTTAATTCCTGCTCGTCCTCGAGTAGGTAAATGATAACAAGCATAATTTCTGTGGTGACATGCTACCAACCATATAAGAACTTTTAAGTAAAGCAATCAAGGCATGTAATTCAATTCAAGTCATAACAGGCAAGAGTCTATATTAGCATTGAAACAAGCAACATAAGAACATAAAGGTGCAAGAGCTCTCGCTGTCCGTGACTTGAATGTCTCCAAATGGTGTTTGCGTGCAAGAAAGGGGATAGGGATATATGAGAGAGTAAAACATAGTTTTTATTGTTGAGAACTTAATCTACTAAAGTTTCATACTTGGTCTTCTTTGGAATCTTATCTTGACTCATCCCCAAACCACTAGCCAGGTACAAGTCAAAATGATCCACTCCCTTTCGATATTTTGAGCACTCATGCAATGGATGAGCGTAAGAAAGAAATTTGACACTTAGGATGGCAAAGAGAGAAAAATGATGGGGGAGGAAGACAAAAAAGGTGTGAAAGTCTCACATCATTGAGGACAATCATAGGCGAGAGAAAGCAAAATGATAGATATGATGTGAGGAGTAGGGATTGCCATGCAACGGATGCACATATGAGCTAAGGTAAGCTCTCCAATGGAACTAGTGGGGTGAATCCAACTTGCTTGGTCAAGAAGACCTAGAGCTCATTTGAGGAGGCTCATCATTGGAATATACAAGCCAAGTTCTATAGTGTGAAGGTCCCCACATAGCTATATGCATGAATGAGAATCTCTATGGAGTACAAGATATAAGATGGAGTACGAGCGTGGATCTCTCAAAAGGAATAGTAGTGTGCCCCCTTCTCTTTTTTTTTCTTTTTCTCCTTTTTCAATATTTTTGTATTTTTTGGTGGCCTCATGGCTCTTTCTATTTCTCTCATATGTCCTCTTTGGGATCTTTTGATTTTGTCCTCTTTGGGATCTTTTGATTTTGTCCTCTTTGGGTTCTTTTCCTCACTTTAGGGGCAACACTCTATATATTACAAGAAGTATAGAAGATCTTTCACACTTTACAAAAGTACTCAACATAAAGAAAATGAAACTATCATGATGTATGCAAATGTATGCCTCTGCCATTGTAGCATGATATGCAATGATACTAGCGCGTCATGTAACAATGATTAGGGCAAGGCCCAACTAGCATGCAACTCATCGATCAAGCAAAAGCATGTATGACATGAAGATCAAGTCATGAGAAGGTGGATGTTGCATGACAATGTATCTCGGAAAGGCTATGGAAATGCCTTGATAGGTAGGTATGGTGGCTGTTTTGAGGAAGGATATAATGAGGCTTATGATGACAGAGCGTATAGTGCCAAGGATTTGGATGCACCGGCGAAGTATGCGCCAAATCTCGAGGTGAGAAAGGGCAATGCACGGTACCGAAGAGGCTAGAAAAATATGGCTGGGTGGAAGTGTCAACTTTCGAATACTCACATTAGTCCGAAGAACTCATGCACTTATTATCGGTAACTCTAAATCTAATTAGGATGTTCACAACGATACAAGTACCCCGAGGAGGAGTGTATGGGGGTTTGGTTATCCTTGCGCATCCTCGACTCATGGTACGTGAGTGTACTCTAATATTCGATCCCTCCAAATATTAGTGATCCATCTAGTAGCTAAAGTTCTCAACTAATTTTGTAGGTTTTTCGAAAATAAACAGGGATTGCCCAAAATACGACATCTATCACTAATAGGCTAAAGATCTTGACACAAAAAGTTCAAACATTACTCATGGAAATACCTCAAAACTATTGCAAGTTACTACTACAATTGAATAGCAACCTCAATTACCTACTCCAAGTCAAGACACAAAACTCAGTGCAACATGCAAACTCTCTAAACAAGATAAACGTGAAAACTCAAGAGAGTTCCAGCAACAAACTAAAAAAAATCTCTTAAAAAGGATAAGCATGAAAACTAAGAGCTAAACATGACAGCAGCTACGAAAAAGATAAAGAACACACACAACAAAGATAAGCATGAAAATACTATGTTCTGTTCTAGGGTGAAGTGGAGCGTGTCTCTCTCCCACACAAAGAAATCTGGGTTCTAACTTGTTATGAACAGCAAGCAAAGCTAAAGAAAACTAAAAAGGAAATAAAGAGCAAGACGCTCCAAGCATAGCACATAATGCATGAAGTGATAAAAATATAGTGGAGCGAAAGACGAACTGATAATTGTTGATGGAGAAGGGGATGCATGGGGGCATCCCCAAGCTTAGACGCTTGAGTCTCCTTGAATATTTCCTGGGGATGCATGGGGCATCCCCAAGCTTGAGCGTTTGACACCCCTGAATCTTCTTTTATCATCTTCCCTCGCACACTTGAAAACTCCCTTCATACATAACTCATCATAATCTGATTAGCGAGGTTAGTACCCACAATAAAATATTTTTTCCTCTATAAGGATATTCCTGAATAGCTACAGTTTCTCAAGATCGCCAAAAGGTTTTTGCAAAGAAAAAGCAAGCTTAAGGTTTGCAAAATGAAGAAAAGGCAAAACAGGACATAATCTGTGAAAAACAGACCAGTAGGTAGTAAAGAATTTTTTTAGGGATACTTCTGCAACTCAAATCAAAAAACTCAGAACATATGAAAGTTCCGTGATTGTATAGAGCACGCTGTGTAAAAAATTCAGCTCAGAAAGATGAACTGGGATTTTCTATGATTTTTGCCATCACGAGGACTAAATCTGTTTTCTGGACAACATGTCACAACTTTCACTTCCCTTGTCATATGAGGCTATAAAGGGCACAAAGCTTGAAAAGTAAAGATACAATGATGATGCTACAGCAGTAACAAACATCAATACACAACAAAAGCAAAATAAACCTAATTCGTTGTGGGCTGCCTCCCAAAAGCGCTTTCTTTTATACCTTTGAGCTAGGCATGAAGATTATAAAAGATGCTCACGTAAGAATAAGGATTTGAAGCAAAAGAGAGCATCAAGAAGCAAACATGAAACACATTTAAGCCTAACCCACTTCCTATGCATGGGAACCATGTAAAGAAAATCATGACAGCTCAAAGTAACAAGCATAGGAAGGTGCAAGAAGAACAACTTAAAAACTTTCATCATAAAGAGAGATGTTTTTGTAACATGAAAGTTTCTACAACCAAACTTTCCTCTCTCAAAATAATTTTCAGTAGCATCATGAACAACATAAAGAATATAACTATCACATAAAGCATGTTGTTCATGATCTACAAGCACACGTGTATTGTTTTCAACACGGTTTTGAGGATCATAAGATAGATGCAACCCATCACATTGGGCCTTAATAAGAGCACAATTCTTCGGAATTTGAGTTGGAGATTTCAAAAGGATAATAGGACAATCAAGTGTGGGTGCTATAGCAACAATTTCATGCTTAACATATGGAACTATAGCAAGTTCATCTTCGTAAGCATCATCCATATTGGCATCATGGCCATCAACAAAGCAAGTATCAAGATCTTCAGAAAGGGATGTATCAAGTGAGTCCTCGGAATCATAGGTTTCCTCATCATAGCAATCATTAGCCTCTTCTTGGGCAGCAACCATTTTGTTTTTAAAACCCTCAATGTAATCATTGCAAATATAATTCTCAAAGCAATAAGCAAGAACTGCAAAATTTCAGACTTGTGAATAGTATCGTAATACTTTTCAATCAAAGAAGAAATCTCATAAGCACCCTTAAAAGCAACAAACTCTTCAATCTTTTCAACATCAAAGTAATCATAAACACCTTTAGCATAAGAAGATAGAATCTCATTGTCATTAAACTGACATTGGAAAGGAAGGTGTTTATGATCTATATTAGAACAACAAGTAAAATAATAAATGTGGCACAAGGACTCAGCATAGCAATAAGAAGTTTATATTTGGTCCCATAAGTGTTTCCCTTTCTGAGATAAGTGGTGTCGCGTATAATGAGCATGCTCATCCAATGATTTTCCCTCAACCAATTCGGTTGCGTTTTTAGCGCAAGCACAAATTGATCGAAGACGATCCAAGTGAAACATGTCCATCCTACCATGTTTGGGTGGTTCCACACCCATGGTAAAGATAGCATCAGAAGGCAGACAAAGGAAAAGACAAAAGGTAGCAACTATTTTTTTTGGTTTTTCATAAAGACACAAAAGCAAAAACTGAAAGGTAAACCAAAAAGACTAAAAAGCAAAGATAAAAGATAGTGTGCAACTCCCCTATCTTGAAGAGTGGAGTCCCCGGCAACGGCGCCAGAAATTAGCTTTGATGGCTTCTTGCCCCTCATTGGTTACTGATGCTCCACAGGCGTAAGGGATCGAGATAGCCTTCGCAGGTAAGTTAACCAAATTTATTGATTCGACACACGGGGAGCCAAAGAGTATTTATAAGCTTTGACAGTTGAGTTGTCAATTCAACCGCACCTGAAATATACTTGCTTGCAACAATAGATAAGTGGTAACGTTATATGATAGTGATGATAGTAACAGCAAAAGTAAGTAGAAAAAATGTAACAACTAATAACCAGCAGGATTGAAAACACTGTAGGCTAGGGAGATGGATGGTCGGGCGCTGCATGGATGAGAGTAAACATATAATAGATTCTAACACGGGGCAAGGCACACAGAAAAGCAACGATCATCTCGGAAAATATCAAACATTAGGCATGTATACCCTAGGTAGTTGTGCGTGCTTGTAATAAGAACTTGCACAACATCTTTTGTCCTACCATCCCGCTACGAACGGAGCCAAAAGGAACTTATGGAGATTAAGGTACTCCTGTCAAAGAGCACCGGAACAAAGCAATAAACTCAATGGATACACAGAATCCTCAAATCATGGACCATTCCCTTTGGTGTCCCAAGCTGTCACCTTTGGGATCGCCGGTTCCGGACCATAATAGGTGCATACAACTCATAGATAGGATCTAGAACACAAATATATTCATGAAAACACATAGGGTTCAGATATGAAAACATGGCACTCGAGACCAAAGTGACAAGCATTAAGAACAACAAGTTGTAGCAAAGAAGATAAACACCAATCTAGATGATAGGCAACATGCCCCCAACAATCTGACGAACTATTACATGATTAAACTCATCCAATCCCTACCATCCCCTTTGCCTACAACAGGGAATTACTCACACATGTGATGAGAAGTCATGGAGTATGGATGGATTGGTGATGGTGATGACGATGGCGATGATCTCCCCTCTTCGGAGGCCAAATCAGCCTCCAGATTAGCCCCCCCGAAGAAGAACAGAGGGTGGCGGCGGCTCCGCGACGGAAACTGGGAAAACGACTTCTGTTCTGGGGTTTTCTCGTCACGGGGATAAATAGGAGCTTCGGTAGGGCACCAGAGGAGGGGGGAGCAGCCCAGGCGGCCTGAGGGCGCGACCCCACCCCTGGCCGCACCAGGGGGGCGCCTGGGGCCCCCAGGGCTCCCCTCTGGTCCCACTTCTGGCTCCTGGCTCCATCGGGTGCGTGGATTATCTGGTATTTTTCTGGGAATTTTCCGGGATGTCTAAAAATCCATTTTCCTGCACACAATAAAACCATACAGGCAGCTCTGCTGAAAACAGCGTTAGTCCGGGTTAGTTTCATCCAAATCATGCAAAATGAGGTCAAAACAATAGCAAAAGTGTTTGGAAAAGTAGATACGTTTGAGACGTATCAACTCCCCCAAGCTTAGCATATTGCTTGTCCTCAAGCAATTCAGTTCAACGAACTGGACGCGACAAAGAAAACTTTGACAAACTCTTTTGCTTCAATAGATGTATATAAGCATGTACTACGAAAAGAGTTTAGCAGGTATTGAAACAATGCTATAAGGACAATGCACGAAGCAATTCTCTTTCATGTGACCAGTCACAAACAACTAAAAGTAAATAATAAGCTACTGAAAATCAAGACAGGATCACAATCCACATAGCTTGAACATACTTCAGTGGCATTTCGCTAGCCTCCATGAGTGAAGCAAAACATAAATGCAGAAACTCCTCCGGAGTTTTAAAGGTGACTAGAACTCAGTATTTCAGACTTGCAATAAGACAAGCATGCAGAAGACAATGTAATACTTTGGGACAATGCATGTTACACTAAGAATGACAATTATGCTCTCATAGTTGGTGCTTTGGAGAAAGAAGGGGAGACTCTCGAACCGTGGCTTTTGATGGCAAGGTTGAAAACCCGTGAAAGGAAGCAAAGACTAAACATGTGCCAGAGCTCTTGGTTTTGAAAACAGAGATAAACCGTTTTTGAGAAGTGCAACTTTCCAGTCAACGGTGAACGGTAAAGGTCTCTCAATATCTCCCATGCCAACCATATATAATGCCTTTTGCTTACACATATTCCCTTATCCATAAATTTTCGATGGTCTATGGAACCTTTATTTTGCCTCAAGGATGGAAGGAGGATATCGTTCCACCTATCATAAGCAGCATTTGGTCCATTTCACTCCATCATCAAGTATGGGGGAGGTGTAACTCTCATAATTTTTCTCTTATTTTTTGTTTTGACTAGTTAAAACTTCCGTCAAAATATTTTTGGCATGAAAGATACTGATTTCCCCTCACCGTACCATGAGCTTGTACGGTTACAAAAAGGGAAACTTTTGAATAAATTTCGAGATGGCACAAGAAAGTCTAAGTTAGGAGTGGCCGGTAAATACCACATATAGGTAGGTATGGTGTACTCAAATGGAACAACTGGGTTTGAAAAAGGAGTTTGGAAGCACAAGCAGACTTCCGCTTAGTGCGAGCGAAGGCTAGCAAAAGACTGGGAAGCGACCAACTAGAGAACAATAACTGTCATAATCATGCAGAGGGACAAAGCAACATTGAATCGGGCATGGAATTGATATAACTATTCTGAAACAAAAAGATCATCAAGGAAAAAGTAGACTTTTAGTCATAAGCATGTGTGAACATGTGCCAAGTCAATCCAAAAATTCTCCGAAGGGAAATACCACTTCAGTATGCCAAACCATGAACAGTGCAATGCATGTAAATCATTTCAACAACACATTATGTACTCTAGCTGTTTGAGACTAGCCACAAGGAAAGCATGAACACTGGGAAAGCATTGTAAACATAGCACTATGTCGCTACAAGCTGGTCTCTAGATCATAAGTACAGGCATATGTACAAAAGTAGAAACAAGAAGAGTTCATACTGGTTTTCCTTGTTGCTTCCCTTTCGTCGATCTTCGTCATTACTGCCTGGTCACTTGCACGATCAAACGTAGGAAATATAATCAAATGCCATCACGGACTCGAGCTGATCTCTGAAAACAAAGCAAACTAAAGAGATAAAGGAAATCTTTTTGGGGTTTTTGCAAAGAAAGAAAGAAGAACAGGCAAAAACTTCGAAAAGATCAAAGCGAATAAAATGGATAATACAATGGAAAAGTGAGAAGGGCACGTACTCCCCCAAGCTTAGGCTTTTGGCCTAAGTTGGTAGTAGCTAATGTCCCCAGGAGCCTCCTGCTCCAGGGTAGTACGGGTGAGTCCAAGGGTCGTATGAGGCTTCCGGTGCGTACACCGAAGTCCTCGGCTCCTCCCACGAAGAAGGATCCGCGCTCCAAGCAGAGGAAGACCCTTCACCAAACTGGGTGACGGTCTCTCCTTGGAAAGGTGGGAACTCACCATGCTCCTCCTCGTCGGGCACAACCCCCTCCATGGGGTTAGGAAACTGATGCTGGACCACGAACTCATCGAACTGGATAACATCAAAGGACCATCCGTTCCTGCGAGAAAAATCAAACAAAAGAAATGCAGGTAGACGGATCTTGTGTTCCGTGGTAGCTCCGAAACGCAAGATATAATCAAGGTTACCAAACTCAGAAGTCATGGTAACAAACTTATGCCTTTTCATAGCAGCAAGATCAAAACTTAAATAAGTAAAAGGCTTATCATCGGGGTGTGGGGTGCCATTAAGAGACTCTAGGATAAGTGTGGCGTAAACGCCACCAAATAAGTCTCCCTTGTTACCGTTCATAGCAAGGCGTCGAGCAATTAAGGCACCCACATTATAATCAAACCTCCCTGAGAGGGCGGTTGCCAGGATAGCAATATCCGGCGCAGATATGTTGCTCGTGTTGTCACGAGCTAACACCCCTCTAGCAATAAAATACGCAAAATACCTGAGATGTGGGAATAATATGCTGGAGATCTTTGACCGATGAATATCCCTCGTATCCATGCTACAGAGCGAGTTGAAGACGGTTCTCAGCTCGGAGGACTGAGAGCTCATCTTCGCCGTCTGTCCCACGTTCGTCACACCTATTATTTCACAAAACCTTTCCAAAGGCATGGTCAAAAGATCATTGTAAATTTTAAACTCAACAGAACCAGCATCAAGGTTATATCTAAAACTGTTAATAAAATAGGAGGTGAGTTTTTGATACTGAGTAACACGACACGTTGCGAGCCGCGTCAAACCTGCATTAGCACAAAGATTATAGAACTCCTCCCTAATAACTGCAGCTTCAAGGAATACATCGCACGGGAAAGTCATTGCACGTGCTTGATTTGTGTCCTCCAACAACTCCAAGGGCACATGATCTTCGTTGTAGCTCACTCTAGCAGTCGAGGATGAAGCTGCAGCTCTTGTAACTCGATCGGAGCGCTCGGGCCTCTTCTTCCCAAGCCACCCCTTTGCTCTTCCTAGCAAACTCATTTCTGAATTTTTTGACAAATTACAAAAACAAGGATTTAAACAAAGTGAGTTAAGGCAAACTACTCAACTCACTTACCTAAGGCATAAACTTGCATCAAAACTTGAAAAATAAAATTCTACACATGCATGCAAGCTCATATAAACATCACCAAGAGCTACTAAATACTCACAAATGAGGCCACCAATCAAAAATCTAATTGGAGGGGTGAAGGAGTTACATACCAGGGAGTATTTGCTCAAAATTTCAGCTAGAATGGTGGGCTGTAGAGAGAGATCAAAAATCGCCTCCAAGAACAGCAAGAACGCAAGAACCAAATGCAGAACTCGTGTTTTTGGAGAAAGAGGAAGGAGGAGGAAGAAGACATACCTGGAAGTGGGGCCTGTGAGCCCCAGGCGCCCTGTGGGCGCGACCAGGGGGCAGGCCGCGCCAGCTGGCCGCCTGGGCCATTGGTGGCCCCCCTGGTCAGCCCCAGGTGCCTCTGGGTCACTCCCGGCATGGAAATTTTATTTTTATTTTTCTGGAATTTTTCTGAAAACTTCACTGTTGAAAATTTCTCGGAGTTCAAAAAGCTGCAAAACTTTCTGAAAACTTAAAGCGGTGATTAGTATTGTGAAGCTTCAAAAACATATAAACTTGGTACATCAAAGAAAATGAAAGCTAAAGCAAATGAAAAAATAACAAGCTTTAACTTTTTACCTATATAAAACAAGCTCACTAGCAAGGTTGATCAAGTCTTACCAACAAACCGGCGATATATAGAACAAAAAGTCTCCTTTCTTATGAAGTGATCATTGCACCTTCACTTTAATGGACATTGTCCCCACCATAATGGTTTTGTATTTGTGGTGCACATGTAGTGGAAAGTCCCATTCTCCAATCTTCACGGTCTCGATATTCTCTATAGAGTTAAGGCCATGCCTCTTGTCGATCTTCTTTGGAAAATACACCGTGTGTTCTTTGTCATCAACGTTGAAGGTGACCTTTCCTTTATTGCAATCAATAATAGCACCTGCGGTGTTAAGAAAAGGTCTACCAAGAATAATGGACATGCTCCCATCCTCGGGCATGTCAAGCACAACAAAATCCATAAGGATCAAACAGTTAGCAACTTCAACGGGTACATCCTCACAAATACCTATCGGGACAGCTGTTGATTTGTCAGCCATCTGAAGGGAGATATCTGTAGGGATTAGTTTCTCTAAACAAAGCCTCTTGTAAAGAGAAAAAGGCATAACACTCACTCCCGCACCAAGGTCACATAAAGCAGTTCTGACGTAATTATTCTTTATGGAGCAAGGAATGGTGGGTATACCTGGATCACCGAGCTTCTTAGGAATCTTGCCACTGAAAGAGTAGTTAGCAAGCATAGTAGATATTGCCTCATTAGGAACTTTTATTTTATTAGTAATAATAGCTTTCATATATTTCGAATAGGGAGGTAACTTAATAGCATCAGTCAAAGGAATTTGAAGAAAAAGAGGCTTCATCCATTCACAAAATTTATTATAATGCTCTTCTTCTTTGGATTTGAGGGACTTACCTGGAAAGGGCATGGGTTTTTGTATCCATGGTTCTCTTTCCTTCCCATGTCTTCTTGCGATGAAGTCTTCTTTAGAGTACCTCTTGCGTTTATCGGGTGCTTCTTCTTCTCTTACCTTGGGTGGACCATCCTCCTCGGCGTCTTTTTCTTCAGGCTCGACATCGTCTTCTGTTTCAGCATCAGAGGTAGATATGCTGTTAGGGTCAATAGCTGGCTTTTCACTTGTAATAGGATCATCGGGATTGTCAGCCTCCTTGTGTTTCTTATTTTTCTTTTTCTTCGGAGAGCTAACAGTCTCGTCTTCTTCTTGTACTTGAGAATCTTGCTCGATCCTCTTTGGATGCCCCTCAGGATAGAGTGGGTCCTGGGTGTGTGTTCCACCCCTAGTTTTAATTCCATAAGCTTGTATGTCCTGTTTGGCATGATTAGCAAGCAAATCTTTTTGCACATTAGAAATTTGCTCAAGCTGAGTTGGAACCATATGAAAATGCTTAACAAGACATTTAACATCATTAACTGTTCTTTCTAGAACATCACACAAACTTTTGATAGCAAGAGAGTTATCATGCAACTGACTTTGTAACTTCCTGTTAAAATGGTCTTGCTTAACAATAAAATTATCAAGCTCATCCAAACATTGGTCGGGAGGTTTACCTTTAGGGATGTCACTTTCAGTAAAGTCTAATAAAGAGTGTACCTCTACCAAGGGAGGGTGAGTAGTAGGCTCACACAACTTCTCAATAGGCGGTAAATTCTTCACGTCTTCGGCTTTAATACCTTTATCCTTTATAGATTTCTTTGCTTCTTTCATATCTTCGGGGTTCAGAACAAGCATGCCCCTCTTTTTTGGTGGTAGAAGTGGCTCGGGAACGGACCAATCTTCATGGTTCTTGGCAATTATTCACATTAGTTCTTCTGCATCGTCCGGCGTTCTTTCCCCGAAAACACGACTAGCACAACTATCCAGATAGGTTCTGGATTCATCGGTTAAACTAGCGTAAAATATATCAAGCAGTTCATTCTTGGGGATCCCATGTCCCGGCATAACCTTAAGTAAGTCACAAAACCTCCCCCAAGCTTTAGGGAGGTGCTCATCCTGCAGTTGTTTAAAGTTATTGATTCTTTGCAAAGCAGCATGTTGCAGATGAGCTGGGAAATATTTATCAACAAAGAATTTGACTGAGTCCTGAGGACTTTTAATGGAACCATAGGGTAGTGCATCGTACCATGATTTAGCGTCCTCCTTCAGAGAAAAAGGAAAAAGATTGGCCACATAGAAGTTTCGTATCTTCTCATCAGTAGTGAATAGGTTGCTTAACTCAGCGAGTTTGGTCAAGTGTGCTATAGCATCATCATTTTCTCTGCCATAAAATGGGTCAGCCTTGACTGTGGATATAAGTGAAAGATCAACAGAGAAATCATAATCAGGATCAGTGATGCATATAGGAGATGTGGCAAATTGAGGATCAGGAATAACTTTGTTCTTCATGGAGTGCTTTTTGAGCAACTCCTTAACAACACCAGGGCCAGAGTCGACACACTCTCTGAGTTCCCTGCAAAAATCATCATCAAGAGTAACATAATCATCATCAAGGATTCTCTCCCTAAGTTCATCTAAGCTCGGGTAACCAAAGGTTTTGCAGGTAGGAATATAGGTAGTAGGGGTCTCGGTCTTGGATTTTGCTGCAGCCTTAGCAGTCTGAGTTTCAATATAGTGACCAAGAAAAATAGCATCACCAAGAGTAGTGGAAGCATCATCAAAAGTATCGGACATAGTAACAGACTCAATAGAAGCATCATGTAGTGGTGGTGAAGTAAACTTACTCATAACAGAAGGTGAATCAAGTGTAGCACTACTGTTCAGAACAGTACCTTTTCTTGTACGGGATGGTAAGATCGGAACCTTGGGGTCTCCTGTCTTACCCATAGCGGATGATATGCAGCAGGCAGGATACTTCAAGTAGACTTGTAAATATTGCTATGCTCCCCGACAACGGCGCCAGAAAACGCTCCTTGATGCCCCACAGGCGTAAGGGATCGAGATAGTCTTCGCGGGTAAGTTAACCCAATTTATTGATTCGACACACGGGGAGCCAAAGAGTATTTATAAGCTTTGACAGTTGAGTTGTCAATTCAACCGCACCTGAAATATACTTGCTTGCAACAATAGATAAGCGGTAACGGTGATATGATAGTGATGATAGTAACAGCCAAAGTAAGTAGCAAAAAGGTAACAACTAATAATCAGCAGGATTGAAGACACTGTAGGCTAGGGAGATGGATGGTCGGGCCCTGCATGGATGAGAGTAAACATATAATAGATTCTAACACGGGGCAAGGCACACAGAAAAGCAACGATCATCTAGGCAAATATCAAACATTAGGCATTTATCCCGTAGGTAGTTGTGCGTGCTTGCAATAAGAACTTGCACAACATATTTTGTCCTACCATCCCTCTACGAACGGGGCCAAAAGGAACTTATGGAGATTAAGGTACTCCTGTCAAAGAGCACCGGAACAAAGTAATAAACTCAATGGATACACGGAATCCTCAAATCATGGACCATCCCCTTTGGTGTCCCAAGCTGTCACCTTTGGGATCGCCGATTCCGGACCATAATAGGTGCATACAACTCATAGATAGGATCTAGAACACAAATATATTCATGAAAACACATAGGGTTCAGATCTGAAAACATGACACTCGGGCCCAAAGTGACAAGCATTAAGAACAACAAGTTGTAGCAAAGAAGATAAACACCAATCTAGATGATAGGCAACATGCCCCCAACAATCTGACGAACTATTACATGATTAAACTCATCCAATCCCTACCATCCCCTTTGCCTACAACAGGGAATTACTCACACATGTGATGAGAAGTCATGGAGTATGGATGGATTGGTGATGGTGATGACGATGGCGATGATCTCCCCTCTTCGGAGGCCAAATCAGCCTCCAGATTAGCCCCCCCGAAGAAGAACAGAGGGTGGCGGCGGCTCCGCGACGGAAACTGGGAAAACGACTTCTGTTCTGGGGTTTTCTCGTCACGGGGATAAATAGGAGCTTCGGTAGGGCACCAGAGGAGGGGGGAGCAGCCCAGGCGGCCTGAGGGCGCGACCCCACCCCTGGCCGCACCAGGGGGGCGCCTGGGGCCCCCAGGGCTCCCCTCTGGTCCCACTTCTGGCTCCTGGCTCCATCGGGTGCGTGGATTATCTGGTATTTTTCTGGGAATTTTCCGGGATGTCTAAAAATCCATTTTCCTGCACACAATAAAACCATACAGGCAGCTCTGCTGAAAACAGCGTTAGTCCGGGTTAGTTTCATCCAAATCATGCAAAAATGAGGTCAAAACAATAGCAAAAGTGTTTGGAAAAGTAGATACGTTTGAGACGTATCAGTTACCCAAAGTGGAAGGTTGAGATGTAGACAATAACAAATTTCCCTCGGTGAAGATACCAAGGTTTGTCTCCAGTAGGACTCCGACAACGATGGGAAGATGACAACGGCGCCAACAATTAGGCGGTTGACGCGGACCTGCACACACAACAGATAACTTTGCTCCCAACGAGTACAGAGAGGTTGTCAATCCCTCCGGCCTTGTTGTTTACAAAGGATCAAACACACGGGATAATAATGATAGCAATAGCAACAGAAAATGAAATAAAGCAGAAAATAAATAACGGGTGTAAACAGTGTTGGAAATATGGACCGGGGTCTCATGATGTTCACTAGTGATGTCTATCTCCCAAAAGACGATAAAATAGCCATGCGAGGTAAACAAATTACAGCTGGGCAATCGACAGGATTATGTGCGCAAACCAATGCTAACTATGCTATAAAGAAAGGAAGAGGCTCAAAAGCATGGGCGGTACGCCAAAACAAGTAGACCGAAATCCATCTGCATCTACCTACTAATCATCCACCTTGAGATATCTATCCAGAACATCTCGCTGGTATTAAGTTCCGAATCCCACCCAAAGTGTAAACTCAAAGCAACAAACAACTGCATTAAAGAACTTTGCGTAAAGTAAACAATCCTTGCACCCGCAAGTACAAGCACCGTTGTTTCTCCCTTGTGGCAACATCACATCCCCTAGACTCATGTTTCTGTCACTCAAGCTAGTCATCAGGGGGCATGAACCCACAATCATGCATAACGCTCCCTCTTGGAGTCACTACCTACTACTTGGCCAAAGCAATAAACAAAAACGGAGAACATGCAAGAATTACTCAAGAACATAAATATAAAAGAGGAGAATCAAATATATTACTCAAACACAATCTGAACATAGTCTCATAATCCATCAGATCCCAGCAAACTCAACATAGCAACAGCAGAAAGATTACATATGTGCCTCGATCATGTAGGGCAACTCACGAGGTCTAAACCATGAAAACCAAAGAGGGGAGGAGAACATCACATAGCTACTGATCATGGACCCATGGTCCAAGGTGGACTACTCACGGTTCATCCGGGAAGCATCCATGGTGGTGGAGAAGCTCCCGGAGGTGGTTCCTCCCTCCGGCAGGGTGCCGGGAAGAGGGCTCCTGGTGCTCCCGATCGTTTGATACTTTGTAAACAACAAGACCGGAGAGATTGACAACCTCTCTGAACTTCGTTGGGAGCAAATTTATTTGTTTCTGTGTGCAGGTCCAGGTTAAGAGAGCAATATCTCAAACGGCGCGTTGCTCGCTTCACCACCTACTTATCATTACCGGAGTCCTACTGGTTCGATACTCAACCTCGGTATCTTTAATGAGGGAAATTTGCTGCTATCCTACATCTCACCTTCCACTTGGGGTAACCAACGAAGGGCAAGAAGCCATTATCATCTCTCGCGCATCAGGAGGTTATTCCTTTGTGATCAAGAGAGAACGAGAATTATGTAGGGATAAAAAATCACACCTCAGAGTTCGTAGTTCTCATCTATGGATTTTCCAATGTCACCGCGACCATCCGAAGAGAGTACCACAATCACCACAATATATCTCAAGGATAGTCAAAGACAAGCACCAAGAGACTCTCAATCTTCAATCAATTCACAAAAGAGGAAATCGCTCATGAAAATATTCTTCTAATCTATGTCCAATAGAGCGCTGTCACCTGGGTCTCGGAGATTATACTAGATAAAGACAAGTGAGTACATCTATCCAATACATAGAAGAAGGGTAAACATCATGGGTTCACCCTAGATTAACATAGCATATGATCAAAATCGAGATCACATCTTGGGAGAGAGAATTAACCACGTAGCTACTGTACAAGACATCAACTCCGAGAAGGAACTACTCCCGCTTCATGGAGGGAGGAAGCAACGTCGATGGAGATGAATCCGGGGGCACTTCCCCGTCCCGGCAGGGTGCCGACACAGGAATTCTGGTCCCCCAAAGCTTGCTGGCAATGGCGGCGGATATCGGAATCACTTCTGGAAAAAGGAGTTGCGGAATCAGGGTTTCCTCCATGGGGGTAAAAATAGGGCCAAAGGGGGGCACCAGGGGAGGTCCCACCCATCCAGGCGGCCTCTTGGCGCGACCTCACCCTAGGCGACGCGGGTAGGCCGCCTGGGAGGGGGTGGCCCCCTCCGGCTCTCCTTCGGGCGTCTCTAGTCTTCTGGAACACTGATTTTTTATATAATTTTTATGGAATTTTCCAGGCACTGTAAATATGGGTATAAACCTGCAATTCACAGACATCAGCAGACAAAAACAGGCACTGAGTGCACTAAGTTAGTAGGTTAGTCCAAATATGTCTAAAAAGGTATAAAAGTGTAGCAAAAACCATAGCAATGCCACCCAAATAAGCATGGAACAAGCAGAAATTATGGATACGTTTGGGACGTATCAGTCATCAACATCAAACTATGATGAAGGGCATTGCAATCTCGCTCTTTTGGTAGTTGATGACAACATACATATAGTTGCTAAAATATGCATCAATGAATCGTGTGGGATCCTGATCGAAGGTGAACTCCCCCTTAATGTGTGCATAGAGAAATCTTGTCATGAAGAAAGATAAAAGTATTGAGGAAATAGCCCACTGAAGTCTATATGTCAATATTTTTTGTATGATATGATATCATAGTGTTATAGATGTATGATGACAACATTTAGATATATGGAGGATATATCATCAAAATGCAACTAGAGAGCATATATATAGCAACCATTGATACGTCCCAAATGTATCGATAATTTCTGCTTGCTCCATGCATGTTTTGTGTGATATTGCTATGATCTAGATACAATTTCATACACTTTTGATCATATTTGTACTAGCCTATTAACTCAGTGGACCTCAGTGCCAGTTTCTGTTTTCTGCTGTTTTTTTATTCCAGGTATCCCCCATATTAAAAGTGCTCCAAAAATTCTGGAAAAATCAGATAAAAAAATCAGCGCATCGGAAGCTTCCAGAGACCCGAAGGAGGGCCGCGGGGCCACCACTAGGTGCCGAGGCGGCCACCTAGCGTGACCTAGGGCTTGACGGCGCCAGGGGGGCGCCTGGACTCGTGGTGGCCCCCGTGGTTGCCCCCCTTCGCCTATATATTCCCCGTGACGTGAAACTTCCGAGAGAAGAACCCCTTTTCGCGATCTCGCCTCTGTTCTGCCGCCGCCGCGCTTCCAAGATCGGGAGCGCCATCAGACTTCTTCCCGGCACCCTGCCGGAGGGAGGATCGACTTTCGGGATCTTCCCCTTCACCATGGA
Source organism: Bromus sterilis (assembly GCA_950022295.1). Lineage (NCBI taxonomy): Eukaryota > Viridiplantae > Streptophyta > Magnoliopsida > Poales > Poaceae > Bromus > Bromus sterilis. The sequence continues at coordinate 399,331,773 of OX465596.1, forward strand.
CGCTTCCCGGATGTGCCGTGAGTAGTTTTCTTTGGACCATGGGTCCGTGATCAGTAGCTATGTGATGTTCTCCCTCCCTCTTTGTTCTTCATGGTTTAGACCTCGTGAGCTGCCCTACATGATCGAGGCACATATGTAATCTTTCTGCTGTTGCTATGCTGAGTTTGATGGGATCTGATGGATTATGAGATTATGTTGAGATTGTGATAGAGTAATATATTTGGTTCTTGTCTTTTATATTTTTGTTCCTAAGTAATTCTTGCATGTTCTCCGTTGCTGTTTATTGCTTTGGCCAAGTAGTAGGTAGTAACTCCAAGAGGGAACGTTATGCTCGATTGTGGGTTCATGCCCCCTGATGACACGCTTGAGTGACAGAAACATGAGTCTAGGGGATGTGCTGTTGCCACAAGGGGGAAAACAACGGTGCTTGTAACCGCGGTTGCAAGGATTGTTTACTTTACGCAAAGTGCTTTTTAATGCAGTTGTCTGTTGCTTTGGGTTTACACTTTGGGTGGGGCTCGCAACTTAATACCAGCGAGATGTTCTGGATAGATATCTCAAGGTGGATGATTAGTAGTAGATGCAGTTGGATTTCGGTCTACTTATTTTGGTGTACCGCCCATGCTTTTGAGCCTCTTCCTTTCTTTTGTAGCATATTTAGCTTTGCGGTGCGTTTCTAATCCTGTAAATTGCCCATCTGTAATTTGTTTACCTCGCATAGCAGTTTTATCGTCTTTTGGGAGAGAGACGTCACTAGTGAACATCATTATCATTTACTTTCTTGCTTTTACTTCTAGTTGCTATCATTATCATTATCTCTTGTGTTTGATCCTTTGTAAACAACAAGACCGGAGAGATTGGCAACCTCTCTGAATTTCGTTGGGAGCAAAGTTATTTGTGTTGTGTGCAGGTCTAGGTAAAGTAAGCAACCCTGAGGTTGTGAACTGCGCCATTGTTCACTTTGCCACCTACTTATCATTATCGGAGTCCTACTGGTCGACACTCTCAACCTTGGTATTTTCACCAAGGGAAACTTGCCGCTACGCTGGAGCCCACCTTCCACTTGGGGTAACCAACGAAGGGCGAGAAGCAATTATCATCTCTCGCGTATCAAGCAAATTTCCGGCGCCGTTGCCGGGGACTCCGAGTGCTAAGATAGGGGAGTTGCCCACTTCCTTTTACCTTTACTTTTTAGTCTTGTTAGTTTACCTTTCAGTTTTAATCTTTGTGTCTTATATCAAAAATTACAAAAAAAAAATCTGCCACACTTGCTGCTACTATGGGTTCCACTGAAAACACCAAGTTGTGTGACTTCACTAGTCACAACAACAAAGGCTTTAGCTACACTCCTATTGCCACACATTCCACTTCAGCTACCTCTTATGAAATTAAACCTGCTTTGCTAAACCTTGTTATGAGAGATCAATTCTCTGGTGCTGGAGATGATGCTGCTTTACACTTAAATAATTTTTTTGAATTATCTGATATGCAAAAGTATAAAGAAGTAGAAGGTGATGTTGTTAAGCTCAAGCTTTTTCCTTTCTCTTTGAGGGAAGGAGATAAAATCTGGTTTCAATCTTTGCCTAGGATTATCATAGATTCTTGGGATAAGTGCAAAGATGATTTTATTGGGAAGTATTACCGACCTACTAAAATTATCCAATTGAGGAGTAAAATTATGAATTTTAAGCAATTGGATAATGAACACATTGCCCAAGCTTGGGAACGTATGAAATCTCTTGTTAAGAAATGCCCTACACATGGTTTGACTACCTGCATGGTTATCCAGACTTTTTATGCAGGCTTGAACTTTACCTCGCGGAACCTGCTACATTCGGCCGTGGGAGGAACCTTTATGTCAACTACACTTGGTGCTGCCACAAAACTTCTCGATGAGATGATGACCAATTATTCCCAATGGCACACCGAACGCGCTCCAACAGGTAGGAAGGTAAACTCTGTCGAGGAGATTACCTCCCTAAATGAAAAAAGTTGATTTAATTATGTCTCTACTTACCAAGCAACCCTCTATTGATCCTCATGATGTTCCTTTAAATTCTTTGGTTGCTCAGGAACAAGTAGATGTGAACTTTATTTCTAGAAACAACTTTAACAACAATGCTTATAGGGGCAATTTTGCTAGCAAGCCTAGACCATTTCCATCCAACTATGGGAACAACAACACCTATCCTAGCAACAAGAACCCCACTTCTGAATTAGAAAGCATGCTTAGAGAGTTTATCACTACCCAAAAAGCCTTCAACAAGAATGTAGAAGAGAAATTGGCTAAGTTAGATAATCTCTCTTTGAAGGTAGATAGCCTAGCCCTTGATGTTGAGATGCTAAAAATTAGAACCTCTCCCCTTAAGAAGAGGAAAGACACTCCTATTAATGATATCCAATTACAAATTAATGAAAATATTAGGATGATGGCTAAACTTAAAGAAAGATGGGCTAGAGAAAATGAGGAAGAGGATAGAATTAAGAGCATTCCTATACACCATACAGTTGCTACTATCCAAATTGTTGAGGATACAGAAACTATTAGCACCCAATGCACTCCTAGTCCCATTGGATCTATTAATGGTGATACTAATACCTCAACCGTAGAAGAAGAAACTCCTATGAACATAGAGGGTTTCAAACAAGTTAGCTTAGATGACACTACTACCACTTTTGATAGTAGTGATATTGATTTTGATAGTTGCACCCTCTCAGAAGTTATTAGCTTGCTACACAAAATGTCTAGAGACCCCCACACTAGCACACTTAATCTTGCCTCCACGGAGCATATCGCAAATGCTCTCATCAAAGCTAGGGAGGAGAACCTTAGGATAGAAGCCTCCATACCTAGGAAGCTAGATGATGGTTGGGATCCTATGATCAAAATTAAATTAAATAACTTATCTTGCTATGCTTTATGTGACGTTGGAGCTAGTACCTCCGTCATGCCCCAAAGAATGTATGATATGTATGAATTGAAACCTTTTGATTCTTGTTCTTTTGGTGTTCGTCTTGTTGATTCTTCCGTAAAGAAACCTTCGGGAAATATCGACGATGTTCTTATCATTGTCAATGACAATTATGGCCCCGTTGATTTTATTATTATGGATATAGAGTGTGAACCTTTATGTCCAATTATTTTTGGACGACCTTTTCTTCGCACCATTGGTGCCGTTATTGACATGAAAGAGGGGAATATAAATTTCAATTCCCTCTCCAAAAGGGTATGGAACACTTCCCTAGAAAGAAAATCAAGTTACCATTTGAGTCCGTTACACGGGCTAGCTATTCTCTTTCTCTTGATAAAACTTGATTCTTCTTTTGCTTTATGCCTAGCTTAAAGGCGTAAAAGAAAGCGCTTGTTGGGACGCAACCCAATATGTTTTTACTTCTGTTTTTAGTGATCTTGATGATTGTTACTACTGTAACAACATCATTGTATAATTATTTTCAAGCTTTGTGCCAAGTTATAGCCTCTTATGATAAGGGAAGCAAAAGTTGTGACATGCTGTGCAGAAAACAGATTCTGTCTTGGTGACGGGGAAAATTGAATCAAATCACCAGTTCATCTTTTTCAGCTGAATTCTTTACACAGCATGCTCTATACAATTATGTTCTGAGTTTTTTTATTTGAGTTGCAGAAGTGCCCCGAAAAAATTTCTCTACTACATGTTGTTCTGTTTTTCATAGATTCTGCCACGTTTTGTCTCTCCTTACTTTTTTCAAACCTTAAGCTTTCTTTTTCTTTGCAAAAACCTTTTGACAATCTTGATAAACAGTAGCTATTCAAGAATATCTTTATATCCAGTGGTGAAAGCTATTTTACTAAGATTACTAACCTCTCTAATCAGCTTATGATGAGTTATGTATGAAAGGGGTTTTCAAGTGTGCGATGGAAGATGATGAAAGAAGATCCGGGAGTGTCAAGCGCTCAAGCTTGGTGATGCCCCCATGCATCCCCAATAAATATTCAAGGAGACTCAAGCGTCTAAGATTGGGGATGCCACCGTGCATCCCCTTCTCCATCAACAATCATCAGTCCGTCCTTCGTCTCACTATATTTTTATCACTTCATGCGTTATGTGCTATGCTTGGAGCGTCTCGCTTTTAGGTTTAAATTTTAGTTTTCTTTAGCTTTTCTTGCTGTTCATAATAAGTTAGAACCCATCTTACTTTGCATGGGAGAGAAACACGCTCCACTCCAATCTAGAACACACCATATGATTTTTCATGCTTATCTTTTTGCTGTTGTGTGTTCTTTATCTTTTCGTAGCTACTGCCATGTTTAGTTTTAGTTTTAGTTTGTCTTTAGCAAGAGCCTTGGATTTTGTTTAGTTTGTTGCTGGAACTCTCTTTAGCTTTAGCTACTATATGGATCGCTAATCTTTGGAGGGATAGGATATTAGATTACGCTCACGTACCATGAGTCGAGGATGCGCAAGGATAACCAAACCCCCATACACTCCTCCTCGGGGTACTTGTCTCTTTCTGAACCTCCTTATTAGATTGAGAGTTACCGATAATAAGTGCTTGAGTTCTTCAGACTAATGTAAGTATTGCAAGTTGACACTTCCACCTCCTCATATTTGATAGCCTCTTCTGTGCCGTGCATTGGTTTCTTCTCACTCCGAGAGTTGGCGTCCAGCTTCGCCGGTACATCCAAACCCTTGGCATGATACGCTCTGTCATCATAAACCTCCTTATATCTTTCCTCAAAACAGCCACCATACCTACCTATCAAGGAAATTCCATAGCCTTTCCGAGATATATTGTCATGCAACATCCACCTCTTCATGACTTGATCTTCATGCCATACATGTTCCTGCTACACTGGCGGAGGCATACATTGCATACATCATGATAGCTACATCTTCTTTATGATTTGAGTACCTTGTAAAGTGTGGAAGATCTTCTACACCCTCTTGTAAATTAGAGTGTTGCCCTTAAGTGAGGAAAAGATCCCAAAGTGTAAAAAATAAAAGATCGCAAAGAGGACAAATGAGAGTTAAATAGAAAGAGCCATTGAGGCCACCAAAAAAATACAAAAAAGAGAAAAAAGAGAAAAAAAAGAGAGAGAAAGGGGCAACACTACTATCCTTTTGAAATATCCACACTAGTACTCCCTCTTATCCTTGTACTCCATAGAGATGATCATGCATGCATATAGGTATGTGGGGACCTTCACACTATAGAAAATGGCTTGCATATTCCAAGGATGAGCCTCCTCAAAAGAGCTCTAGGTCTTCATGAGCGAGCAAGTTAGATGCACCCCCACTAGTTCCATTGGAGAGCTTTTTAGCTCATATGTGCATCCCTCTTATCTTCTACACCCTCTTGTAAATTAGAGTGTTGCCCTTAAGTGAGGAAAAGATCCCAAAGTGGAAAAAATAAAAGATCCCAAAGAGGACAAATGAGAGTTAAATAGAAAGAGCCATTGAGGCCACAAAAAAATACAAAAAAGAGAAAAAAGAAAAAAATAAAAAATAAAAAGAGAGAAAGGGGCAACACTACTATCCTTTTGAAATATCCACACTAGTACTCCCTCTTATCCTTGTACTCCATAGAGATGATGATGCATGCATATAGCTATGTGGGGACCTTCACACTATAGAAAATGGCTTGCATATTCCAAGGATGAGCCTCCTCAAAAGAGCTCTAGGTCTTCATGAGCGAGCAAGTTAGATGCACCCCCACTAGTTCCATTGGAGAGCTTTTTAGCTCATATGTGCATCCGTTGCATGGCAATCCCTACTCCTCACATCATATCTATCATTTGGCCTACTCGCCTATGATTGTACTCATTTATGTGAGCCTTTCTCACCCTTTTTGTCTTCCTCCTCCACCATATTTCTCTCTTTGCCATCCTAAGTGTCAACTCTCGTGCTTACGCTCATCCATTGCATGAGTGCTCAATATATCGAAAAGGAGTGGATCAAATTGACTTGTACCTGGCTAGTGGTCTAGGGACGAGTCAAGATAAGATTCCAAAGAAGACCAAGTGCGAAACTTTAGTAGATTGAGTTCTCAACAAAAATACTTTTTTCTTCTCGTATGCCCTATCCCTCTTCTTGCACGCAAACACCATTTGGAGACATTCGAGTCACGGACAGCGAGAGCTCTTGCACCTAATGTTCTTTTCTTACTTGTTTCAATGCTAATATAGACTCTTGCATGTTATGACTTGAATTGAATCACTTACCTTGATTGCTTTACTTTTAAAAGTTCTTATATGGTTGCTAGCATGTCACCACAGAAATTATGCTTGTTATTATTTACCTACTCGAGGACGAACAGGAATTAAGTTTGGGGATGTTGATACGTCCCAAACGTATCGATAATTTCTGCTTGCTCCATGCATGTTTTGTGTGATATTGCTATGATCTAGATACACTTTCATACACCTTTGATCATATTTGGACTAGCCTATTAACTCAGTGCACCCCAGTGCCAATTTCTGTTTTCTACTATTTTTTATTCCAGGTTTCCCCCAAATTAAAAGTGCTCCAAAAATTCGGGAAAAATCGGATAAAAAATCAGCGCATCGGAAGATTCCGGAACCCCGAAGGAGGACCGGGGAGGCACCACCAGGTGCCTAGGCGGCCACCTGGCGCGGCCTAGGGCTTGGTCGCGCCAGGGGGGCGCCTGGACTCCTGGTGGCTGTAACACCCTCAGTTGCTTGTAACAGTAACCTTCCTTACTGTTGATCATCACTGTTGTGTTATCACTGTTGATTCCCTGACCCTGTTCAAACTTGTGATGCTAATGATCAGAACCTTGATGTGGGTTATCAACACCCCATGCACCATGTACTTCAGCCCTTGGAATAAAAACCCCAAAGCCAAAACCCTAAAACCCCTTTTGGTGGATAATAAAAACTTGGTGGAAATTAAACCTTACTCAAAAATCATGAAACCATTTTTTTAAATTGCCTAAATTCATTATAATCATGTTAGACCAACTTTGGTAATTTTTGGAGTTATGAAAAATCTCAAACAATTATAACAGTAGCTTATAAGGTCCTTTTTAATCATAAAATATTTAAAAGAAATATCCACTGAGTTTTAGAATGTACCAAACCTTTTGTGTCACCTACATGTGACATACACCTATTTTACAAACCCCCAACACTTTTAAATAAAATGCAGAAGCATTTATTTTAATTGCAGCAGTAAACAAAAGAAATACAGAAAAACAAAACAAATTGGAAAATCACTAAATGTCGCCCTGGGCAATGGCCCACCCCGGCCCACTCCTCTCTCTCCTTCCTCCTCCCGCACTGGCGCCATTCCGCCGCCGTGGCCGCCGCTGCCAAGCCGGCCCCGCCCTCCTCACCTGCTCCCCTGTCCCCTAGCCTGCCCAGAGACGATAAGGACGCCTCCCCGCGATGCGTGGATCTCACCTGCCCCTTTTCCCCTCCCCAGCCATTCCCCACCCGCCCGAGTTCTGCCGTGGACGCGACCTCACCGCCGGCGTGGCCACTGGCCTCTCCTTGCCGCACCAGATTGTCCGCGAGGTGCGCCGTGGACTGCTACGCCACCCCGTGCCATCGATTTGAGCAACGACGCCCTTGCTGAGCTGCAATCGACGTCGGACTTCACCACGGCCGCCGCGCCTCGACGTTCGATTCGCCGCCGCCTGTGCCTCCCTAAGCCCGTTGCCCACCTCGACAGGTTCCCGGTGAGCACCGCTACCTCCCCCATGTACTCGCACCCGCCCGACTAGCCCCACGCAGAAACCCCCAATTCATCACTCCGGCCGCTGCCGTTTGTTGTCGTAGACGTGCAGACAAGCCGCCCCAGGCCACGCTTTTGGCATCGTTATAATCCCCGTTCTCCATATGGTCAGTCCCACCCACTGGATCGCCCGAATTCGCCTCGGTGCGCAAGTCGCCATTGGAGCCCGAGCGGCTGCTCCGCCATTTTAAGCAGAGCTCGACCTGGACCGCCCCATCACTCTCCCCCACCCCAGATCGACGCGGGTCACTCTACTCGATCGAATGCAAAAAGAATCGCGCAATATGGCCCAGTAAATCGAGCTCCAACTCGAGTTCGCCGGAGTCCGGTCGCCGGCGCGACTCCGGCGGACCTCCCAGTCGCTGCCATGCGGGCCCCCTCGTCAGAGGTGTGATTAGCGTTAAGCTAATCCCCCTTGGGCCACTTACATGTGGGTCCCCCCGGCTAATCCCACTGATTAGCTTAATAGCAAAGTTAAACCCCCCCACTGTCAATGACATGTGGGCCCCTGGCCATTTGACTTAATTAAATAAGTTTAGTAAATACTGGAGTCAATGACACCTGGGCCCCCTTTGTAAGTTTGATTTTTAAAAGAATTAAAAAGAAATTCCAGTGGCTGACATGTGGGCCCAGAGGCTATTTTGATTTATTAAAATGTTTTGTAAATAAACAGAGGCTGACATGTGGGTCCCACATGTCAGGCACTGTTTTGGATAATGTTTTGGATAATGTTCTGGATAATGTTGAATAAATAATAAAAGAAATTCAGAAAATCATTTAAATGATTTAAAACTTTGAAATTCAATAACTTTTAAACCGTAACTCGGATTCAAAAACTTTATACATGAAAATTGATCAGAAAAATATAATGAATACAAATACGCTATCCGTATGTCTATCACACCCCTCTAACACAACGAACATCGAACCGTCCCCCTCCGGACCGACGGTCCAATAAACTGTCCGGTACTGTTAGAGTACCCGGATGAATTTATTTCGAACACGAATGTTTCTCAGAATAGATCAACTAGCATGGATACACCCCCTTATGTTTGTCCGATACCCACGACACCTCCGGCTTGATCCTTCCCCCTCCGGACACCTTGTCCGATAATCACCCGGAGCTGACAGTTCATCCCCGGATGAATTTCCGTTCCGAGCAACGTGCATTGCACTGCGTTAGAACCACGTTAACTTTTAATCTGTCATGTCATGCATCTGTTTGTATATGCTTGCTTTGTATTTACTGTTTCTTCCCCCTTAATCTCCGGTAGACCCCGCTGCTGCCGTCGACTACACCGCTGCTGAGTACGACTACTTCGTCGACGACCCTACCCCTACCGTCGAGCTTCCAGGCAAGCAGAGCCATTCTCTTCCCCAGATATCGCCTATCTTTCCGTACATTTCTTGCACCAGGCATTGTTACTGCTGCTGCTACGTTGCTTACCTATTCAATTGCATAACCTGTCATTGTCGCCCCTTGATGTGCCTTCCTTATCCTATGCTGCCTATAAATATATATATATATGTTATTCAGCAGTGAGCCCTGCGCATTGTTAGCTAGGATTAGATAGAGAGTCGTGATCACTCAAGGGAGTGAACACGGATACAAATATTATAACTGCACAGGTACGGTACAATACAGACACCGCCTCAGGCCCCTAGCTCAGCTCTGCCGAGCCACCATCAAGTGTGAGCTATCAAGGAGTAATCCTTGTACTCCACTCGTTGCGGACTCTGTATAGCCGCTCTAGGTATCTGAGAAACGGTTGTCCTTCAGGTAAGAAGTCGGGCGACCCAACGGTGCCCGCGAGAGGTATTGCGACGGGACGACAGGGAGGGTACGACTAGTGTACCGGTGTGCTTGGCCCCTGATCGTTGGCCGCGAGAGTTACCAAACCACGAAAGTCGAGCTCCTCCACGAGCACACGCGAGACAAGGTAAGGAGACGGTTCACCTTGTTGGTAACCGCAGTGACTTGGTGGGACGACGGGGCAGGCACCGATGTACTTGTGGTCCTGGCTGCTGTCGTTGTCCGCGGGTCAGTTAAGTCGAGGCAACGATAACGGTTGTCACGCAGGTTAATTAAAATGCTAAATGGTTCAGTGAATGTCTTGAGTTGGCTATATGCCATGTACGCACTACCTACCCGTGGGAATTACGAGTTATGGGCTCCTCTGCTTCGTAGTGTCGTCCAAGGACTCTTCAGACGTCAGCAGTACCGCGGCCTGCACCGGGAAGTGGTGTTGTCTTATTCGATCACGCGGTGGTGTCTTATTTGGATTTGCTTTAACTTCACCGGCCAGCCTCGCACCGTGCAGGAGTACGTCGGGGTTAGGGTCCAAAGCCCCGCGTACATAGGATATAGTCCAGCGGATGACCTCTCTGTTGAGTTTGAAAGATGGGCTATGAAGTGTCGGATAGCCTCGGTGGAGCGTTCCCTAACAAGGTTCCCGCCACCCTGGAGATCCGTGCGTGTAGCGTAACACAAGTGCACCCCTGCAGGGAAGATTAATCTATTCGAATAGCCGTGTCCACGGTAACAGGACGCTTTATGCTGAAGCTGGATCTTACCACTAGAAACTATTATTATTAAACTGTATGGTTCCGGGTTTTCTTCCTCGCGGGGATGTCGAGGAGGTGAACTTGGAGGCGTTGTTAATTATTACAACTTATTATTATACAATACTGCAACAACTTCTGCTGCATTGTTACTTTATGCTTTATATAAACTGTTGGCTGATTCTTACCTCATGCTGCAAGACATCGTCGGAAGATGCTAGTCTTCGATAGGCCTAGCTTCTTACCCTTGCTCTGGATTTCTGTCTTTCAGTCCACTATATACATCCTCTTCTTTCCGTTGATACAATGCATAATGCTTAGTAGCGGACGTAAGACTCGCGGGTATACTAGATACTCACCTGCTTTATTTCCTTTACTGTTTTGCCTGATCGGCCGCTGCAGCCGACGTTGGAGCCCAGGAGCAGGAGTACCCCGGAGGCGCCTACTACGACGTCGAGTTCCCCGTTGACCAGGAGTAGTTCGGTGGATCCCAGGCAGGAGGCCACGCCTTTTCGATCTGTATCTCTGATGTGATTTGTGCTAGCCTTCTTAAGGCAAAACTTGACTAACTATGTCTGTACTCAGATATTATGGATTGTATGACTTATGTATTCGGGTCTGCGTGACCCCCTCTATTGTAACATATTTGTTTATCCTTTTGTGTTTAGTGTTGTGCTGTGATATTCTCACCGTGGCACCCTAATCTCAGCCGTGTACCTTGCGTGTATGATTACTGTACACAGATTGATTTTGGGGGCGTCACAAGTTGGTATCAGAGCCGACTTCCTGTAGGAAGCCACCCCACCACTACTTGGTCGAAGTTGAGTCTAGACTTTGAAAAACTATTTTTCTAACTTAATATTTGGCTTACGGGCCCACATCGATGTCACTACGTGTGATAGCCATGATATTCCTCTTCATTTTGTCCTTCCAATAGGGATAGTCCTTCCCATTGAAAATAGGGATTGGTTCCCCCGAGCGAACAGCTGCAAACGACATTCTTGACAACACTCCAGGTTGTTAGACCAAAATCGCAGAGCGTAGGGAGTGCCTAGCTCTGATACCAATTGAAAGCTCAAGAATGATCAGAGGGGGAGGGGGTGAATGATCATTTCTAAAAATTCTAAGGAACTTAGAAGGAAATAATGTAAACATCGTAGGACTAAAGACATCTCGAAGGAAATACAGTATCGAAAGTAATGCAAGGCTCGAAAGGATTTGGAGCGAAGGAAAACATCGAAGACAAACAGGCTACGAGAAAATACTTGAAGTAAATGCTAGAAAGAAAACGAGCCTGACACAGCGATGTTTGGTAAACCAGTTCACACTCTGCAAAGTGCTATGTCTGGTTGGAGGGACTGGTGATTGAACACCTGGAGCAAAACTCTCTCCGTCCTATTCTCCACTGCAACAAACTCCTCGAGCTTGTCCAGTTTTCACTCGTGGTAGATGATTCAGGACATCTCCGAGACCTTTACAAACTTCCTTCAGCAGTGAAAATTTCTCTTCGACTGCTTGACAGGCGACGCCTAACCGTCTAGGAGACTTGCAGTTCTCCAAGATAAAAAGATCGTCTAATCTCAACCTAAGTCATAGTGAATTGCTCAACTCAGCTCAGACTTGGGATTTTGGTTTTCTCTCGATGAATCTCTCTTGGGATGCTCTCAGACTTCTGTCTTAGAATCTTCAGTGGAGCAGCCCACCCGAAATGGCGGGTAGGTGCGGGGTATTTATAGTTGGCGATCCCGAAGGGTAAAATGACTGAAGTGACCCGATGCAACCGCTTGACGCGTGTCCACAACGGTCGGATTCCAATCACTGCGCAACTTTACTTGAGGAACAAGTAAGCTGAATCACCGACCGAGTTCTCTCTCGAAGGCACGAAGTGCGATGACTTTGCCTTCGAGCTATTCGCTCGACTCGGTAAGATTTCTCTCGGTAGGCTTTTGTGGGTTTTGGTTGAGCAGAGCAAATTCACTTCGACAAAGATCTCAACTAGCAAACCCCTCTTGATAGTACGGTTTTTCCTACGACTCAAGAAATAAAGAGAAACTAGCAAAAAGACTAAGTCTTCGATCAGCTTCAGCTTTCTCCTCGTTGCGCTTTTGCTCGAGAGATACTTTTTCTTCGACTACATTTTTAGGGGTCGTCTTCCTTCAAAGATTTCGGTAGATGACTGCAGCTTCACTGCAGTGAGTTGTCCTTCGACCTTCTACTTGCAAACTCCATTCTTTCGGAACCTAAGTATCTGTTTATACTCGAAAACAATATTAGTTCCACTTCTGCTTTGTCTAACAATGTTCAAAACCTTCGGGGGCAAAACTTGCTCTTACAATCTCCCCCTTTTTGGACGATTGTTGACAAAACAGGCATCGATAAATAATTTGAAAAAGTTTGAGTTTCCGATGATAAACCAGTGCTGAGATCGATGAAATAATCCCCCTTGATGTATGCACGGAAGATAAAGATTTCCTGTGAAGTGCATATTTGACAAGTAGTGTCGAGGGAAAAACATCAAAAATCTTAGCGAGAGAAATTGCATTCCAGATAGCATCCAATTAGTAATATGCAATCTCCTCGAATGACCTGTGAACTTATATGAAAGATAACTTCCTGCAAAAATGGTTAAGTATAGCAGGCAACAGTTAGATATCTTACGAAAAGAGTAGCAGTTCACAGTCCTACTTAGAGTTAGTTACAACCAGATCGAATGTGAATCGAAAGTTTGTTGAAACTACTCAGAAAGCCTCAAAATCAAGAGTTTATCGAATGAAAAACAAATCCCTTAACCCCGTAGGCAAACTAATTTCTTCGATGCCACTACATCTCCCCCTTTTTGTCACAACGTACAAAAAGATCGAGAGAATAGGGTCGAAAGAAATCCCTACTCGCGACGCTGGCTCCGGCGACGACGAGAAGATTCGGCGAGCGTTGGAGCACGACGAATTGGACGAGCGCCTGGAGGAGTGATCTTCGTGCGGAATGAATGTTGATCTCCTGAAGATTCCAGTTGCGATTCCGGCGGGGTCCTGGGGCTTCGAGGAAGTGGCGAGTGAACTCTGGGTTGACGTTGAGGAGGGGATTCTTCTTCTTGCTCGGAGTCAGAGGATAAATTGTCCAAAGTGATATGATAATAATCATCGACACTTAGCACATCTCTGTTCTTCGGTAGGCGAGGGATATTGGGATCCGGTCGATCTACTCGATCATCATTGGTCCAATTCCTGTTCAGATGGGGAGGATATTCTTCGAACCCGCAACGTTGAAGTTGACCGAGGGAATTGAACTTCCGAAGACCTTTCCAATCACGGCGAAGGCATTCACGCAGCATCTGATTGTTGTTCATGGTAATGTTACGCAAGTGATTGATCTCATCCATCAGAGCTTGCTTCTGAATAAAATCTTGATCAATGTGATGTTGAAGCATTTGCTGGGACCGAAGAGAAACTTCCATATGATGCACTGGCTTGATAAACTTCGAGCGAATATTGCGCTCAGTTAAGTGGGCGCGGATGCCAGTGTGCTCAGCAAAAGGGTCGTTGGGTCGAGCAACAACCTGCAATACTTCTCGAACAGGTGGAGTGAAAATCTTCGGGTAAATAGATACGGGGAATGGCACGTCCCGAGAGTAATTGCAGATTGCCATCAGCCATGGTGCATATGGCTTGTGGGAATTGTGGTCATCAGCACAAGACACCAAAGTTCTGAGGAAGTAGTCTTCAAAATCGAAGGGATGACCGTGGACTAACTTCAACAAGGCAAGTTGCACATCATTTGGAATTGGAAAATTATCGTGCACATCAAGCATTGGCATCAAGGTCTTTGAGAGAATATAAAACCATGCCTTTGCTTCAAATACCAAGTGTCTTGGCTTCGGCTCAGTGGGGTAGTGATCTCCTACGACTTCTGGATCCATCAGCGTAGAGAATTCAGCAGGAGTTGCAGCAGGTAAGTCATGAAGTTTGTGAGGTAATCCTTCGAACCGAGGTAAATTGATGATAGCCAGAAATTGGTCGACAGTCATGTGAAAAACTTGGCCTTGAATCATATAGTCAAGTTTCCATGTCTTCGAGTTCTCAGGATCTCCAGAGACATAAAGTGTTGCATAAAACTGTTTGATAAGCTCGGGATTGTAACCACAATCGAGAGCAAACATCTTGTGAGCATGCAGGCTATCAATTGTCTCGGCAATGTTCTCGAAACAAGTAGTGGAGTACACCGAAGGCATATCAAGATATTGATGCTGGAAAACTCTTGCCTTGTTGTACAACACACGAGTATAGTAGATAGCTTGCTCTTGGGTCCAAAACCGAAGAGAATAAGCACTTCTGGGCTTCTCGTAGGGATTGGTACCGAAGAAAAATGGCTTGTGTTCGCGCCTTTTGAAGATGGGACCTCCTCGAGGAACATCTGAGCGGAACAAAGGCAGCATTTCTCTCGGATGAGCAGAGTGAAGCAGCTCATCAATGGGAAAGACCTCAGCAGCGTTATCTGGCATCTGGAACTCTGGTTCAGCAGGTCGAGAGATAGATGATGGGATGTTGACAATATCCTGAGCCGGAGTGACTGCAGGAGCATTCTCCTCGGCCTGAGCTACGACGGCATCTCCTTCGTCGGTTTGAGCATTTTGTGCGGCCTCTTCAATTTCCATGGCCTCCAAGTCTTCATCAAATTGAGCAAACGCATCAACCATTTCTTCGTTCGAAGAACTGGATGAGGAGGATGAAGAATTATCACTTGAACTGTTATCTCCAGAACTATTGCTTACGACAGGATCTCGTCGAGAGGAAACTGTCGTGATGTCAACATCAACATCTTCTCCTTCAGGCATAGTCCGGGCAGAAGAGTAATCTTTCTGGACTTGAGTTTCTTGCTCGACACGAGCAACTTGCTCGGTCTCTGCATGAGCTTGGATTTCAGTGGCGGGGGTGGTCGATGGAATGACATGAGGTGGAGATGGTGGGTTTGGAGGTGGTGGCGAGGCTTTTGGTGGTGAGGGTTGACGGGGTGGAGATGGAGGTGGAGGTGGAGGTGTTTGTTGTCGGGGTGGAGGTGTAGCTTGACGAGGGGGTGGAGTTGTTTGTCGAGGCGGTGAACTTGTTTGGCGAGGTGGTGGAGTTTTCTTACGGGGAGGAGTGGGTTGCTTGGTGGGGTTTGGTTCAGTTTCTTGTCGTTCTGTGGTAGCAACGACCTCAGTGGACTTGGACTTCTTGGCGTTCTTCTCGATCTCTGGCGTCCCACGCTCAGAGGTTGGGGCAGCAGATTTTCTCTTTCGAGATTGTCTTTGGAACAGAGCATCATTATGCTCTTTGCAAACAGCAGACACAACTTGTTTTACCTTGTCAAACACAGCAGTTAAATTTTCTTTCTGAGTCCTCCTCGAAGCTTCAGCAGATGCAATCTTGGACTTGAAAAAATTTCGGGACTCAATGTCCTCGGTTTCCTCTTGGAGTTGCCTGGTGTAAAACCTGACTTGCTCCTTATCCTTTCGATCCTGGGTGATGTAGCCTTCCCAGCGTATCATGTATCGAGCAACATGCTCTTGGATTTCAGCAGGAACATCTTCCTCGGAAGTGACTTTGCTCGGTGTAGTAGCCATTTTCCAGAGAATGTGAGATATATGTGCAGCATCCCAAGGAGCATTGGCATTTTATTCTCCTTCATTGGAACTCTCTTCATCGGCACGAGGACCGGAAACAGCTGGTGCAACAGGGGCAGGAGCTGGTGCAGCTCGAGGAACTGGAGCAGCTTGAGCCTTCTGTCTTGCCTCTTTGGCTTTCTTTTCGGCTTCCTTGGTGGCCTTGGCAGCAGCAATGTGTTTTGAGACCACTGCTTTATCCTTCGAGGCACTAGGGGCCTCAGCATTCTTCTTCGAAGCACTAGGGGCTATTACCTTTTCTTTCATGACTGTGGGAGTCACAACTTTCTCGGTGACCTTTTCTTTCGGGTCACTAGGGATAGTGCCTGCAGAAATCTGTCGTCGATATTTTTCACTGACCAAATGAAGAATGCCCAGTTGTTGAGCAACCAGAGCCTTTTTATGCTCGGGCTGACTGTGAAAGTATAGGAGCTTAGAATTAATCAAGTCTTTTTCTTCTTGTTCCTTTTGCTTGGCCAGTCTTTCCTTTCGCTGAATAAGCGTTTCATCATCTTCACCAACTTGAGCTTGCTTTCCCTTCGATGGAGCCGAAGGTTTTGGTTGGCGAGCAGGAACAGGTGGAGCAGATGAAATAGGTGGATCTGTGACCAAGTTGGTCAAGTCAATATTTCCTCGAGGAGCCTGTGGAGCTGGCTCCTGGATCCTTATGCCTCTACTGCTCGGCTTTTTCTTCAGAGGTAAGTCCTCGACATCAGCCTCTGTACCAGGGTCTTGATCATCTGAATTAGCTTCTCCTTCGGAGCTTGCATCAGGAGGTGAAACTATTACAACCTTTTTCTGTCTCTTGGCTGACTTCTTGCCACCCTTCGGTTTGGCGCTAGGGCCAACTTCTTCGGCAGCTTTAGCAGCAGCTGCTTCCTTTCGAGCTTTAGCTTCTTTCCTCTTTTGTGCTCGAAGTTCACGTGCTTCAACGAGCTCTTTAAAATCATCAGGAGTTTTGAGGGCAGAAGGGTGAGCATCAGCTGGAGGAGGTGGTCGATTAAATTTCGTCCACTTTGGTCTTAGAGCTTTGACATCAACCCAAGGATTCTTCATAGCAAACAACCTCTCCCATCGTGGAATAAGAGACTTGTATTCATACCAACGAAGAGCTTGAAGTCTTCGAATCTCTTGCAGACGATTTTCTCTTGTACGATCATCCTCAGAACCAGACGGCGTTCTCAAATTCTTTTCAATGATCACTTCCTCAGACAAACCTTCAGAGTTATTGGTGATTCTTGTTCGGCCTCCCACACGCTTGGGAACTCTAATATTTCCTTCGTTACCAGACATTTTCCTGCGAAAAAGAAGGATACGAGGGAATATAGGAAAGTTGTGAACAAGTACCAACAATTTCGAGGAAAAACATTTTGAATGCAGCAATCTTATCGAGAGATTTGTCTTATCGCAAATTTTCATGAAAGTGCTAGGCTAGATTTTCATCGGGTGGAAATCTAACGAAGAACTTGTATGAATAAATCGCACAAGATTAAATCTATCGAAACGATACTGTAGGATTTGCCTAAGTGAGAGAATCCGAGGGATTTCTTACCAAGGACAGATGGGGAATCGACAGAAAAGCTAGAAACAGATTTCCCAAGTTTCAAAGATCCAAACGGATCAAACAGACCTAAAAGAAATCAGAAAAAAATCAACACAAAAGCTGGAAACGATGAACAGAACGAGATTGAATCGACTCCAGAACCACACATACCCTAACTTGGTGATGTGAGGCGACTACGGCGACGCGGATGATGATCTTCGTCGACGGGAACGCCTTCGGCGGCTTCCTTCCGGCAGTTAAGCGGCGAGGGAGTCGACGGCGACGAGACAGCACGGCGGCGCGCGAGAGAGAGAGCTTCTGGAGGCGAAGAGACGAAGTCGAAGGAATAGCGATGTCTAAGCCGGTGGAGTGGATCAGTATTTATAAGGGAGGTTCTGACCGAGCTGTCAGATCTGATCCAACGGCGCAGATTTCGCGTCTCTCCGCATTCAACGGACGGATTTTGTGGCGGTAATCGCGGGAAATCCCAACGAACCGAAAGAAAGTTGCTCCACGTCCGAGACCAAACTCATCGAACATCGAGTATAAAAGTAGATAAAACTTCGATAGATTTTCCTTCGGAATCAATGACATTCGAGGGGAATCTTGATCGAGTACAATATGTACATGTTCACGAGAAAAAAGCACAGATGGGGTAGGGATAGAATAGAGGGAAAACAGGGTCCGATGCTTAATCAGTCCGAAGAAAAAAAAACAGCGATAAAACTCGGAATGATAAGTGTATAGGACAACACCAAGCGAACAAAAATAAACGAAAAGGAAACACGATAGAAAATTAACGAAAGTAAATATCAATGAAAATTTATAATACATAATACCGATGGTTATGATCTTACTGCACATTGCGTGAATCCAAGATGTTCAACTCACACCTTAGTGTACAGAACCTCTTTTCATCCAAGGGCTTTGTGAATATATCAGCCAATTGATCTTCGGTGCGAACATGATTGATAACAATATCTTCTCGCTGAATATGATCTCGAAGAAAATGATGACGGATATCAATATGCTTCGTTCGAGAGTGTTGCACTGGATTATGAGCAATTTTGATTGCACTCTCGTTATCACAAAGCAATGGAATTTTCTTCACAAGAATACCATAATCTTTCAGCGTTTGCTTGAGCCACAGAATCTGAGTACAGCATGAACCGGCAGCAATATACTCGGCTTCAGCCGTAGAAATAGATACACAATTCTGTTTCTTTGAGGCCCAACAGACAAGAGATCTACCGAGAAAATGACATGTGCCAGAGGTAGATTTCCTGTCGACTCGATCACCAGCCCAGTCAAAATCTGAATAACCAACGAGATCAAACTGGGCACCCTTGGGATACCAAAGACCCAAGGTTGGTGTGTGTGCCAGATATCGAAGGATTCGCTTGACAGCAATATGATGAGATTCCTTCGGGTTTGCCTGAAAACAAGCACACATACATACTGATAGCATAATGTCAGGTCTAGATGCACAAAGGTAAAGAAGCGAACCAATCATCGAGCGATATTTCTTCTGATCGAAAGGTTTTCCCTTCTCATCTGCATCTAGATGAACATTCGTAGGCATTGGAGTCTTGACAGTTTTGCAACTGACAAGATCAAACTTCTTCAGGCAATCTCTGAGATACTTCTCTTGAGAAATGAAAGTACCATTCTTCTGTTGACGGATTTGAAGCCCGAGAAAGAACTTCAATTCTCCCATCATTGACATTTCATATTTCTTCGACATCATACGAGCAAATTCTTCACTAATATCAAGGTTAGTGCAGCCAAAAATAATATCATCGACATAAATTTGACACACAAAGAGATCATTTTTGTATGCACGAGTAAAAAGAGTCGGATCAGTTGTTCCTGGTTTGAAGCCCTTCTTAAGAAGAAAATCCTTCAGCGTTTCATACCAAGCACGAGGTGCTTGCTTTAACCCATATAGGGCCTTGTGTAATCTGTACACCTTATCAGGATTCTTCGGGTCTTCAAAACCTGGTGGCTGCATAACATACACTTCTTCTTCGATCTCACCGTTAAGAAATGCACTTTTGACATCCATTTGATATAGCAATATACCATTGTAATTGGCAAAAGCAAGCATGACTCGAATGGATTCAAGACGAGCAACTGGGGCATAAGTCTCACCAAAATCAATACCTTCGATTTGGGTATAGCCTTGTGCAACCAGTCGAGCTTTATTCCTTATCACTATGCCATCTTCATCTTGCTTGTTGCGAAAAATCCACTTCGTACCAATGATATTATGCTTCGTGGGATCAGGTCTATCGACAAGAGACCAGACTTTATTTCTCTCGAACTGGTTAAGTTCTTCGAGCATAGCAGTCATCCAGTCTGAGTCTCTCATGGCTTCATCAAATTTTGAAGGTTCTAGCATGGATACAAACGAGAAATTTCCACAGAAGTTAGCTAATCGAGTACGAGAACGAGTGGTGGGACGACCTGGTAAACGAATCTCTTCGAGAATTGAGTCGACATTCACTCTTCTTCGAACACGAGGAAAAGATTCTTCATCTTGTGGATCAGGTTGATCTTCGGGAACAGCTTGTCCTTCGGGATCAACATATTCTTCGTTTATGCGCTCTCCTTCGACCTGTGCATCAATTTCTTCAGGATGTTGATCTCCAGCGCCCCGGGCTATGTGTCGGAACATTGGACCATCATCATCCCTGTTTACTTGTTGAGCATTTCCTTCGACAGGTCGAATGTCTCCAATAGCCATGAACCTGATAACTTCATCCAAAGGAGGTTCATCCAGGTTAAGAGGTAATTGCTCCTTTTGAGAGCCGTTAGTTTCATCAAATCGAACATTTACAGTTTCTACAACTTTTCCAAGATGTGAGTTGTAAACTCTGTAAGTGTGAGAATTTGAACCATAACCTAGGAGAAAACCTTCGTGTGCCTTAGGGGAAAACTTGGAGCTGTGATTCATGTCTCTGATATAACATGGAGCACCAAAAACCCTGAGATAAGACACATTTGGCTTTTTACCAATGATGAGTTCATGTGAAGTTTTCTTCAGAAACTTATGCAGATAAACCTTGTTGATGATATGACATGCAGTGTTGATAGCTTCGGCCCAGAACCTGATAGGAGTCTTGTATTCAGCAAGCATTGTTCTGGCCATTTCAATAAGTGTTCGATTCTTTCTCTCGACCACACCATTTTGTTGCGGTGTATAAGCAGCCGA
Source organism: Bromus sterilis (assembly GCA_950022295.1). Classification (NCBI taxonomy): domain Eukaryota; kingdom Viridiplantae; phylum Streptophyta; class Magnoliopsida; order Poales; family Poaceae; genus Bromus; species Bromus sterilis. The sequence goes on from OX465596.1 coordinate 399,352,466, forward strand.
GAATTCATGAGTAAAGCCATATTCATCAAGAAAATCTTCGATATGAGTATTTTTGAATTCAGTACCATTATCACTTCTGATATGCTTGAGAGATAATTCATATTCAGTTTGAGCTCTCTTTGCGAAAGTTTTGAAAATTTCAACAACCTTGCTCTTGTCATCTAGAAAGAAAACCCAAGTATATCGAGAGAAATCATCAACAATAACCAGACCATACTTGTTTCCTCCAAGACTAGCATAGTTTTGAGGACCGAATAAATCCATATGAAGTAATTCAAGAGGACGAGTAGTAGTCATGACGGTTTTTGCAGAGTGATGTTTCTTGGCAATCTTTCCTGCTTCACAGGCACTGCATAGACGATCTTTATCGAATTTTACATTATCAATTCCAACGATGTTCTTCTTCGAGATAAGAGTTTGAAGATTTTTCATCCCTGCATGACCAAGTCTTCGGTGCCATAACCAACCAGAAGTGGCTTTGGCCATTAAACATGTGGACACAGCAGGTCCCGAAGAAAAATCAACGACGTAAAGATCACCCTTGCGATATCCTTCGAACACGAAGGAATAATCATCCTGTGAAAAGACAACACAACGAGACGCAGAAAACAGAACAAGCATATCCATATCACAAAGTTTCGATATAGACATAAGATTGTATCCTAGAGATTGTACAAGCAAAACCTTATCAATATGCTTGTCTTTCGATATGGCAACCTTACCCAAACCAAGTACTTTCCCTTTGTTGTTGTCACCGAAGGTAATATATTTCTGTGAGGATTCAGATAGTTTTTCCTCGGCGAACAACTCTTTGTCTCCGGTCATATGATTTGTACATCCACTATCCATGACCCATTCGGATCCACCGGAGACATAGCCCTGCAGAAGAATTAGTTCTTCTTAACCACCCACAAACGAGCAGGTGACTTAGAAGGCATGGTAGAGCTAGATGGATCAGCAATATTATATCGAACAGGATTGCATTGTCGATCAGGACCATCAAGGACACCATAAATATAATTCCTCGATGAGGGGTTAGAGTAGCGATGGGTAATGGCAATTTTGTTACGATTGTCACGATGACGATAAACAGTTCTATCTATACGATAGTAATCCTTCTGGGGAACATTTGAAGCAGGCACCAAGGGTTCATTTCTATCCTCGAGAGAATAGTAGTGATTCGGTGGTACCGAGGATTTTCCCTGCATAGAATGGTTAGGGGGCAGTTTTTTTACGAGAGATTTGCGAACCCAAATCTGTCGCTTATAAAAGCCATTCTTTGGAGGAGTACCAACGAACTCAGCCGACACCTTTCCTTCCTGATCTTTGACAAGCTTGTAGTCAGAATCAAGTGATTCATCAACAATAGCTTTGTCAATTTTGCAACTGAAACCTGAAAGGTTAGCAATATCAATGGGCTTTTCTTTCGCAAGAACCCAGACAGTTTTAGGATACTGCTCGGGTTCCCAGTAGGTTCCATCAGGATTGATTTTCCTTTCGAAGCCAACTCCTTCGTTACGAGGATTCCTGTGAAGAAGAGCCTTTCGAAGGATATCACATAAGTACTGGTGTCCCTGCACACTTTTGAACATGCCTGTTTCAAATAAGTTCTTCAACCTGAGGAGTTCCTCGGTAATGTTTTCCTCGTTCGAGGGGTTAGTATCATCGATAACAATAGGTTGCTTTCCTTTCGATCTCTCAGAAATAGACTCAATTTTACTTCGTTCCAAATAGGTTAAGCAAGGTGAAGTAGATTCATTTTTAGTTTCTGAGCCTTGTTGAGCCATGAGCGTGAGATTGACACTTTCCAACTCTTCATTAGCCTCTCTCAGTTTCTCGAGAGCCATTTTCCCTTGAAGTATTTCATAGGTTAGCTTCTCGTAGTCAACTGAGAGGAGATCATGCCGAGAGGAAAGCTCATCATACTTTTTCTTCAGAGCAACATGCTCATTTGTCAAAGTTTGACCCTTCTCAATCTCGTCGATCAACAAAGTCTCAGATTTTTGAATGGTTTCACTTAGAGAATCTAGGTCATCTTGTTGGATAGAAGCAATTTTAGCAAGTTTAGCATAGCTTATCCTAGAGTCACTTTCATAAGCAGATCCATCAGAAGTATCGTAGGATTTCTTAGATGAGGATACCTTAGCCTTGGCCATGAAGCAGTAAGCTGGAGATTCATCTTCACTGCTCTGGTTGGAGAAGAATGAACTTGAATTCTTGTTCGAGGCGAATGCTATCCCAGCAACACCATCAGATTCAGAACCAGAACCAGATCTTGACTTTGATCCTGCTTCAGAACCGGAAGCTTCATCTTCAGAGTACATCTCTTTACCCAGATAGGTTTTGGCTCGGTGTGAATTCTGTCGACGAGAGGAAAGTGATTTAGAGGAAGAACCCTCTCGATGCTTGTGATACTTCTTCTTTTTGTCATCATCAGAACCATCTTTCTTGTCTTTTCTGGACCTTGAATCATATTTCTTCGAATCATGGTTTTTGCTCGATCTGTAAGACTTGCTCGAAAAGCTGCTGTGAGAGTGCTTTGATTTATGTTCAATTTCCCAGAGAGGACAATCAGCAATGAAGTGACCTGGTTTCTTGCACTTATAGCAACAGTTATCTTTCGCTGAAGAGTTTCTGGATGATGATCGATGTTGAGATGAATTATTTGAATGTCTTGAAGAAAAGTTTTTCTTCGGTGAAGAGGAGTTCCTTCTCTGAAACCGATTGAATCTTCTCATTATTAGTGCCAGATCTTTTCCAATGTTCTCGGGGTCATCTGAGGCACAACCCGATTCAGAACTAGCTTCAGGAGAGGAGTGATGTGAGGCTCTGGCTTTCAGTGCATGAGATTTTCTTCGACTCCCATTGATGTCACGTTTCTCATCTTCTTCCATCTCGAAAGTATTAAGCCTTTCAAGAATATCAGCGGCAACCATATCCTTGAAATCAGTTCTTTCCTTAATCATCAGCACAATGTGATCGAAGGAATCATCAAGAGAACGGAGCAAAGTTCTGACAATAATCCGATTGGTAATGTCATCTGCATCGAGGGAAATCAGTTCATTTGACAGCGCAGTGAGTCTGCTGTATATGGAACAAACTTTTTCTCCCTCGTGCCTCTTGAACCGATAGAACTTGCTTCGAAGGGTGTCAATTCGAGCATCTTTCTGAGTAGAGACACCTTCACCAATCTTCTCGAGATAATCCCAAACACCTTTGGCCGAAGGAATATTCTTGACCTCATGATATTTTTCAGGAATCAGATGATTTGTGATGAATAGCTAGACTTCAGCATCTAGCTCTATCTTCTTTGTCTCTTCAGGAGTAATGGCATCAGTGTCCTTGACAGTTACACCATTCTTGACAAGTTCCCAAGCGGCAGAGTTGATAGCCATGATATTCCTCTTCCTTTTGTCCTTCCAATAGGGATAGTCCTTCCCATTGAAAATAGGTATTGGTTCCCCCGAGCGAACAGCTGCAAACGACATTCTTGACAACACTCCAGGTTGTTAGACCAAAATACGCAGAGCGTAGGGAGTGCCTAGCTCTGATACCAATTGAAAGCTCAAGAATGATCAGAGGGGGAGGGGGTGAATGATCACTTCTAAAAATTCTAAGGAACTTAGAAGGAAATCATGTAAACATCGTAGGACTAAAGACATCTCGAAGGAAATACAGTATCGAAAGTAATGCAAGGCTCGAAAGGATTTGGAGCGAAGGAAAACATCGAAGACAAACAGGCTACGAGAAAATACTTGAAGTAAATGCTAGAAAGAAAACGAGCCTGACACAGCGATGTTTGGTAAACCAGTTCACACTCTGCAAAGTGCTACGTCTGGTTGGAGGGACTGGTGATTGAACACCTGGAGCAAAACTCTCTCCGTCCTATTCTCCACTGCAACAAACTCCTCGAGCTTGTCCAGTTTTCACTCGTGGTAGATGATTCAGGACATCTCCGAGACCTTTACAAACTTCCTTCAGCAGTGACAATTTCTCTTCGACTGCTTGACAGGCGACGCCTAACCGTCTAGGAGACTTGCAGTTCTCCAAGATAAAAAGATCGGCTAATCTCAACCTAAGTCATAGTGAATTGCTCAACTCAGCTCAGACTTGGGATTTTGGTTTTCTCTCGATGAATCTCTCTTGGGATGCTCTCAGACTTCTGTCTTAGAATCTTCAGTGGAGCAGCCCACCCGAAATGGCGGGTAGGTGCGGGGTATTTATAGTTGGCGATCCCGAAGGGTAAAATGACTGAAGTGACCCGATGCAACCGCTTGACGCGTGTCCACAACGGTCGGATTCCAATCACTGCGCAACTTTACTTGAGGAACAAGTAAGCTGACTCACCGACCGAGTTCTCTCTCGAAGGCACGAAGTGCGATGACTTTGCCTTCGAGCTATTCGCTCGACTCGGTAAGATTTCTCTCGGTAGGCTTTTGTGGGTTTTGGTTGAGCAGAGCAAATTCACTTCGACAAAGATCTCAACTAGCAAACCCCTCTTGATAGTACGGTTTTTCCAACGACTCAAGAAATAAAGAGAAACTAGCAAAAAGACTAAGTCTTCGATCAGCTTCAGCTTTCTCCTCGTTGCGCTTTTGCTCGAGAGATACTTTTTCTTCGACTACATTTTTAGGGGTCGTCTTCCTTCAAAGATTTCGGTAGATGACTGCAGCTTCACTGCAGTGAGTTGTCCTTCGACCTTCTACTTGCAAACTCCATTCTTTTGGAACCTAAGTATCTGTTTATACTCGAAAACAATATTAGTTCCACTTCTGCTTTGTCTAACAATGTTCAAAACCTTCGGGGGAAAAACTTGCTCTTACAAGAAGTCATCACCTGGGATGAATTTCAGTCTGCCTTTCGCGCCCGCTACATTCCTCAGGGGATCATGGATCGTAAGGCGGAAGAATTCCGCAGCCTCACTCAGGGCGACATGACTGTTGAAGCCTATCAGCGCGAGTTCCTCAACCTCTCTCGCTATGCGGAAGGAGAGATCACCACTGATGCTCGCAGGCAGCAGAAGTTCCGTCGTGGCCTCAACCCAGACCTCAGGCTCGCTCTTGCCGTTCATGATTTCGCCAACTTCGCCACCATGGTGAACAAGACTATCACCGTCGAGACTGCCCAGATGGAGCACAAGAACTCTCTGAAGCGTTATCGTGATGTTGGCTCATCTTCGGGCGCAACGCAGAAGCGTCGTATCTGGCTCCCTACCAGTGTGACCCATTCAGCTGTCCCTGCTCCAAGGCCGTCTTATGCTGCACCCCGTCTGCCTCCGCCACCGCAGATGCCAAGAGCTCTGCCTGCACCACCCAATGCTACCCCCCTTCGTCCTCAGGATGGATTATGCTTCACGTGCCGCCAACCTGGGCATTTTTCCAGAGAGTGCCCCCAGAAACAGAAGCAACTGGTAGTTCACCCCGCTGGACGCGAAAATGGTCGTGGCAACAACAGGACCCCCAACTATAATACTGGGTCTGCTGCTTATGCTCGTGGACATGCTAACAACGTCAATGTTGAAGAAGCTCAGCAACAACCCGCTACCGTGATGGGTACCCTTCTCGTTAATTCCGTACCTGCTACTGTTTTATTTGATACAGGAGCATCGCATTCATTCATGTCGGAAGCATTTGCATTTTCGCATAACTTCAAGTACGAAACGATGAAACCACCGATGATTGTTCACACTCCGATAGGCCAATGCCGAACCACCATGCTAGTGCCAAACACCACCATTGAAATCGAAGGAGTTGAATTCTTTGCTTCGCCCATCCTCCTGAAGTCTTCCACCATAGACCTCAATCTGGGAATGGATTGGTTGAAATTTCACGATGCCGCACTGTATTGTGGCACCAAGTCTGTCCAACTTTTTCACCCCTCCGGCGAGATTGTTAACCACACCCCCCGAGTTACCCGTAATGCAGAAACATAGATCTTTATGATGAATGCTTTGAATATCTCACCTCTGGAAGGAATTGAGAACGTTCCGGTCGTCCGCGATTTTCCCGACGTCTTCCCCGAAGAACTGCCGGGAATACCCCCGATCAGAGAAGTTGAATTCGTCATCGACTTGAAGCCAGGCACTGTTCCTATTGCCAAGCGCCCTTACAAGATGCCGCCACATGAACTCCTTGAACTTAAGGAGGAAGTCGACAAGGCACTTCAGAAAGGATTCATTCGCCCCAGTTCCTCAGCTTGGGGAGCACCTTCGCTTTTTGTCTAGAAGAGCGATGGGACAAACCGACTGGTCCAAGATTATCGACCCATTAACCAAGCCACCATCCAGAACAAATACCCACTTCCCCGGATCAACGATCTGTATGATCAACTTGCCGGATCCTAGGTGTTCTCTAAACTCGACTTGAGGTTGGGTTATCACCAAATCCGAGTCCGTGATGAGGACATTCCGAAGACTGCCTTCATTACTCGCTATGGTTCATACGAGTACACCGTCATGTCCTTTGGCTTAACCAATGCTCCAGCCACCTTCTCCAGATTGATGAATTTTATTTTCATGGAGTACCTCGACCAGTTCGTCGTGGTTTATCTGGATGATATATTGATATATTCCAAGAATGAAGAAGAACATGCTGAACATCTTCGTCTTATACTGGAGAAGCTTCGAGAACACAAACTCTACGCTAAGTATTCTAAGTGTGAGTTCTGGCTTCCCGAAGTGACATACCTTGGACATGTGATTTCCAAGGATGGCATTGCCGTCACCCTAGAACGTATCCAGGCTATTCTTGACTGGACTCCTCCCAAGACCGTCAAGCAAGTCCGCAGTTTCCTCGGGCTCGCTAGCTATTGCCGCCGTTTCGTCGAGAATTTCTCCAAGATTGCCAGGCCTCTGACTAATCTGCTTCACAGAGGCGTCAAGTTTGAGTGGACAGATAAATGTCAAGAAAGTTTCCAAGCGCTCAAGGACAAGCTAACTTCTCCCCCGGTGCTCGCTCCCCCTGATACTCAGAAGGACTTCGTGATATATTGCGACGCATCTCGTCAAGGATTAGGCTGTGTCCTAATGCAAGAGCGCAAAGTGATTGCTTATGGCTCTCGTCAGTTGCGTGCTCACGAAGACAAGTATCCAACACATGATCTCGAATTGGCAGCAGTAATTTATGCATTGAAGCTGTGGCGACATTACCTCGTCGGTAATCGTTGCGAGGTCTACACCGATCACCAAAGTCTGAAGTACCTGTTTACTCAGCCAGACCTGAATCTTCGTCAACAACAATGGCTCGAGACAATAGCCGACTTCAACATGGATATTTCGTATACCCCTGGCAAGGCTAATGTGATGGCCGATGCCTTGAGCCGCAAAGCTTACTGTTCTGAACTTGAGGTTCAGGTGCAACAACCACTTCTGTATGAAGAGTTTCGCAAGTTGAACCTCGAGATTGTTCCTCAAGGTTACTTCAATAACCTGGTTCTCGAGTCAAAACTCGACGCCCTCATCAAGAGTAGACAATCTCTGGCCCCTGACATTGTGAAGATAAAGCAGGACATCGCAGAAGGAAAGCCCTCCTCTTTTACCATTGATGCTAATGATGGTGATACTGTGTACTTCAAGGGCTGCTTAGTAGTTCCTGTGAGCCCGGCCATCATTAACTGTGGTCCGGATATCATGGAAGAAGCCCATAATTCTCCCTTGTCAATCCACCCTGGCAGTACCAAGATGTATAAAGAGCTTCGTCAACGGTACTGGTGGCCTTACATGAAGCAAGACATCGCCCGCTATGTTTCTCAATGTGACGTTTGCAGTCGCGTCAAAGCCGGACATCAGAAACCTGCTGGTTGGTTGCAACCACTCCCTCCTCCTGATTGGAAGTGGGACAAAGTCGAGATGGACTTCGTCACTGGTTTTCCTAAGTCACAAAAAGGTAACGATGCCATCTTTGTCGTCATCGACCGATTCTCCAAGATTGCTCACTTCCTGCCGGTCAAGGAGACGATCACTCCTAGTCAGTTAGCACACTTGTATATCTCCCGAATTGTGTCACTCCATGGTATTCCGCTGGAGATTAGTTCAGACCGTGGCAGAATTTTCACCTCACGATACTGGACGAGTTTCATGGAAGCCTTCGGGACTCGTCTGAATCTCAGCTCCGCTTATCACCCCCAGTCTCAAGGCCAAGTTGAACGAGTTAATCAAGTGTTGGAAGACATGCTTCGCGCTTGTGTCCTTTCTTTCGGCATGAAATGGGAGGATGCCCTCCCGTACGCGGAATTCTCGTACAACAATCGCTATCAGGCTAGCTTGAAGATGGCCCCCTTAGAAGTTCTATACAGACGTAAATGTCGAACCCCCCTGAATTGGTTAGGAACTAGGGAACAACCCTACTTCGGACCGGATCTTGTCCAACAAGCTGAAGATCAGGTTCGCATTGTGCAAGAAAATCTCAAGGCCGCACAGTCTCGTCAGTAGAGAAACTATGACCGCAAACACCGGGAAATGGAGTATCAACCTGGTGAATACGCGTACCTCCGTGTGACTCCCATGAGGGGCACTCATCGCTTCGGTATCAAGGGCAAGTTGGCTCCTCGCTACATTGGCCCGTTCCGTATCGTTTCCAGGAGTGGACCCGTGGCATACCGGTTGGAATTGCCGCCGAACCTCTCCCAAGTCCACGATGACTTCCACGTGTCGCAACTCCGTCGCTGCTTCAAGGACCCTATCCGCGAAGTGGAGCATGATATGATCGAGCTGCAACAAGACTTGACTTATCGAGAACATCCGAGCCGCATTCTCGACCAGTCTGAGCGTCGAACCCGCAACAAGACCGTCAAGTTTCTCAAAGTCCAGTGGTCGAATCATTCTGAAGATGAAGCCACTTGGGAACGCGAAGATCGCCTTCGCGATGAATACCCCGATCTTTTCCTCGCTACCACTTAAATTCTCGGGACGAGAATTCTTGTAGTGGGGGAGATTTGTAACACCCTCAGTTGCTTGTAACAGTAACCTTCCTTACTGTTGATCATCACTGTTGTGTTATCACTGTTCATTCCCTGACCCTGTTCAAACTTGTGATGCTAATGATCAGAACCTTGATGTGGGTGATCAACACCCCATGCACCATGTACTTGAGCCCTTGGAATAAAAAACCCAAAGCCAAAACCCTAAAACCCCTTTTGTTGGATAATAAAAACTTGGTGGAAATTAAACCTTACTCAAAAATCATGAAACCATTTTTGTAAATTGCCTAAATTCATTATAATCATGTTAGACCAACTTTGGTAATTTTTGGAGTTATGAAAAATCTCAAACAATTATAACAGTAGCTTATAAGGTCCTTTTTAATCATAAAATATTTAAAAGAAATATCCACTGAGTTTTAGAATGTACCAAACCTTTTGTGTCACCTACATGTGACATACACCTATTTTACAAACCCCCAACACTTTTAAATAAAATGCAGAAGCATTTATTTTAATTGCAGCAGTAAACAAAAGAAATACAGAAAAACAAAACAAATTGGAAAATCACTAAATGTCGCCCTGGGCAATGGCCCACCCCGGCCCACTCCTCTCTCTCCTTCCTCCTCCCGCACTGGCGCCATGCCGCCGCCGTGGCTGCCGCTGCCAAGCCGGCCCCGCCCTCCTCACCTGCTCCCCTGTCCCCTAGCCGGCCCGGAGACGATAAGGACTCCTCCCCGCGATGCGTGGATCTCACCTGCCCCTTTTCCCCTCCCCAGCCATTCCCCACCCGCCCGAGTTCTGCCGTGGACGCGACCTCACCGCCGGCGTGGCCACTGGCCTCTCCTTGCCGCACCAGGTTGTCCGCGAGGTGCGCCGTGGACTGCTACGCCACCCCGTGCCATCGATTTGAGCCACGACGCCCTTGCTGAGCCGCAATCGACGCCGGACTTCACCACGGCCGCCGCGCCTCGACGTTCGATTTGCCGCCGCCTGTGCCTCCCTGAGCCCGTTGGCCACCTCGACAGGTTCCCGGTGAGCACCGCTACCTCCCCCATGTACTCGCACCCGCCCGACTAGCCCCACGCAGAAACCCCCAATTCGTCACTCCGGCCGCTGCCGTTTGTCGTCGTAGACGTGCAGACAAGCCGCCCCAGGCCACTCTTTTGGCATCGTTATACTCCCCTTGCTCCATATGGTCAGTCCCACCCACTGGATCGCCCGAATTCGCCTCGGTGCGCAAGTCGCCATTGGAGCCCGAGCGGCTGCTCCACCATTTTTGAAGCAGAGCTCGACCTGCACCGCCCCATCACTCTCCCCCACCCCAGATCGACGCGGGTCACTCTACTCGATCGAATGCAAAAAGAATCGCGCAATATGGCCCAGTAAATCGAGCTCCAACTCGAGTTCGCCGGAGTCCAGTCGCCGGCGCGACTCCGGCGGACCTCCCAGTCGCCGCCATGCGGGCCCCCTCGTCAGAGGTGTGATTAGCGTTAAGCTAATCCCCCTTGGGCCACTTACATGTGGGTCCCCCCGGCTAATCCCACTGATTAGCTTAATAGCAAAGTTAAACCCCCCCACTGTCAATGACATGTGGGCCCCTGGCCATTTGACTTAATTAAATAAGTTTAGTAAACACTGCAGTCAATGACACCTGGGCCCCCTTTGTTAGTTTGATTTTTAAAAGAATTAAAAAGAAATTCCAGTGGCTGACATGTGGGCCCAGAGGTTATTTTGATTTATTAAAATGTTTTATAAATAAACAGAGGCTGACATGTGGGTCCCACATATCAGGCACTGTTTTGGATAAGGTTTTGGATAATGTTCTGGATAATGTTGAATAAATAATAAAAGAAATTCAGAAAATCATTTAAATGATTTAAAACTTTGAAATTCAATAACTTTTAAACCGTAACTCGGATTCAAAAACTTTATACATGAAAATTGATCAAAAAAATATAACAAATACAAATACGCTATCCGTATGTCTATCACACCCCTCTAACACAACGAACATCGAACCGTCCCCCTCCAGACCGACGGTCCAATAAACTGTCCGGTACTGTTAGAGTACCCGGATGAATTTATTCCGAACACGAATGTTTCTCAGAATAGATCAACTAGCACGGATACACCCCCCTTATGTTTGTCCGGTACCCACGACACCTCCGGCTTGATCCTTCCCCCTCCGGACACCTTGTCCGATAATCACCCGGAGCTGACGATTCATCCCCGGATGAATTTCCGTTCCGAGCAACGTGCATTGCACTGCGTTAGAACCCCGTTAACTTTTAATCTGTCATGTCATGCATCTGTTTGTATATGTTTGCTTTGTATTTACTGTTTCTTCCCCCCTTAATCTCCGGTAGACCCCGTTGCTGCCGTCGACTACACCGCTGCTGAGTACGACTACTTCGTCGACGACCCTACCCCTACCGTCAAGCTTCCAGGCAAGCAGAGCCATTCTCTTCCCCAGATATCGCCTATCTTTCCGTACATTTCTTGCACTAGGCATTGTTACTGCTGCTACGTTGCTTACCTACTCAATTGCATAACCTGTCATTGTCGCCCCTTGATGTTCCTTCCTTATCCTATGCTACCTATAAATATATATATGTGTTATTCAGCAGTGAGCCATGCGCATTGTTAGCTAGGATTAAATAGAGGGTCGTGATCACTCAGGGGAGTGAACGCGGATACAAATATTATAACTGCACAGGTACGGTACAATACAGACACCGCCTCAGGCCCCTAGCTCGGCTCTGCCGAGCCACCATCAAGTGTGAGCCATCAAGGAGTAATCCTTGTACTCCACTCGTTGCTGACTCTGTATAGCCGCTCTAGGTATCGGAGAAACGGTTGTCCTTCAGGTAAGAAGTTGGGCAACCCAACGGTGCCCGCGAGAGGTATTGCGACGGGACGACAGGGAGGGTACGACCAGTGTACCGGTGTGCTTGGCCCCTGATCGTTGGCCGCGAGAGTTACCAAACCACGAAAGTCGAGCTCCTCCAGGAGCACACGCGAGACAAGGTAAGGAGACAGTTCACCTTGTTGGTAACCGCAATGACTTGGTGGGACGACGGGGCAGGCACCGATGTACTGGTGGTCCTGGCTGCTGTCGTTGTCCGCGGGTCAGTTAAGTCGAGGCAACGATAACGGTTGTCACGCAGGTTAATTAAAATGCTAAATGGTTCAGTGAATGTCTTGAGTTGGCTATATGCCATGTACGCACTACCTACCCGTGGGAATTACGAGTTATGGGCTCCTCTTCTTCGTAGTGTCGTCCGAGGACTCTTCAGACGTCAGCAGTACCGCGGCCTGCGCCGGGAAGTGGTGTTGTCTTATTCTCTCGCACGGTGGTGTCTTATTTGGATTTGCTTTAACTTCACCGGCCAGCCTCGCACCGTGCAGGAGTACGTCGGGGTTAGGGTCCAAAGCCCTGCGTACATAGGATATAGTCCGGCGGATAACCTCTCTGTTGAGTTTGAAAGATGGGCTATGAAGTGTCGGATAGCCTCGGTGGAGCGTTCCCTAACAAGGTTCCCGCCACCCTGGAGATCCGTGCGTGTAGCGTAACACAAGTGCACCCCTGCAGGGAAGATTAATCTATTCGAATAGCCGTGTCCACGGTAACAGGACGCTTTATGCTGAAGCTGGATCTTACCACTAGAAACTATTATTATTAAACTGTATGGTTCCGGGTTTTCTTCCTCGCGGGGATGTCGAGGAGGTGAACTTGGAGGCGTTGTTAATTATTACAACTTATTATTATACAATACTGCAACAACTTCTGCTGCATTGTTACTTTATGCTTTATATAAACTGTTGGCTGATTCTTACCTCATGCTGCAAGACATCGTCGGAAGATGCTAGTCTTCGATAGGCCTAGCTTCTTACCCTTGCTCTGGATTTCTGTCTTTCAGTCCACTATATACATCCTCTTCTTTCCGTTGATACAATGCATAATGCTTAGTAGCGGACGTAAGACTCGCGGGTATACTAGATACTCACCTGCTTTATTTCCTTTACTGTTTTGCCTGATCGGCCGCTGCAGCCGACGTTGGAGCCCAGGAGCAGGAGTACCCCGGAGGCGCCTACTACGACGTCGAGTTCCCCGTTGACCAGGAGTAGTTCGGTGGATCCCAGGCAGGAGGCCACGCCTTTTCGATCTGTATCTCTGATGTGATTTGTGCTAGCCTTCTTAAGGCAAAACTTGACTAACTATGTCTGTACTCAGATATTATGGATTGTATGACTTATGTATTCGGGTCTGCGTGACCCCCTCTATTGTAACATATTTGTTTATCCTTTTGTGTTTAGTGTTGTGCTGTGATATTCTCACCGTGGCACCCTAATCTCAGCCGTGTACCCTGCGTGTATGATTACTATACACAGATTGATTTTGGGGGCGTCACTGTGGCCCCCCTGGCTGCCCCCCTTCTCCTATATATTCCCCGTGACGTGAAACTTCCGAGAGGAGAACCCCTTTTCACGGTCTCGCCTCTGTTCCGCCGCCGCCGCGCTTCCAAGATCGGGAGCGCCAGCAAACTTCTTCTCGGCACCCTGCCGAAGGGAGGATTGACCTCCGGGAGCTTCCCCTTCACCATGGACGCTTCCCGGATGTGCCGTGAGTAGTTTCCTTTGGACCATGGGTCCGTGATAAGTAGCTATGTGATTTTCTCCTCCCCTCTATGTTCTTCATGGATTAGACCTCGTGAGCTGCCCTACATGATCGAGGCATATATGTAATCTTTCTGCTGTTGCTATGCTGAGTTTGATGGGATCTGATGGATTATGAGATTATGTTGAGATTGTGATAGAGTAATATATTTGGTTCTTATCTTTTATATTTTTGTTCCTAAGTAATTCTTGCATGTTCTCCGTTGTTGTTTATTGCTTTGGCCAAATAGTAGGTAGTAACTCCAAGAGGGAACATTATGCTCGATTGTGGGTTCATGCCCCCTGATGACACGCTTGAGTGACAGAAACATGAGTCTAGAGGATGTGTTGTTGCCACAAGGGGAAAAACAACGGTGCTTGTAACCACGGTTGCAAGGATTGTTTACTTTACGCAAAGTGCTTTTTAATGTAGTTGTCTGTTGCTTTGGGTTTACACTTTGGGTGGGGCTCGCAACTTAATACCAGCGAGATGTTCTGGATAGATATCTCAAGGTGGATGATTAGTAGTAGATGCATTTGGATTTCGGTCTATTTATTTTGGCGTACCGCCCATGCTTTTGATCCTCTTCCTTTCTTTTGTAGCATAGTTAGGATTGCGGTGCGTTTATAATCCTGTCAATTGCTCATCTGTAATTTGTCTACCTCGCATAGCAGTTTTATCGTCTTTTGGGAGAGAGACGTCACTAGTGAACATCACGGGAGCTCGGTCCATATTCTCATCACTGTTTACACGCTCATTTACTTTCTTGCTTTTACTTTCAGTTGCTATCATTATCATTATCTCTTGTGTTTGATCCTTTGTAAACAATAAGACCGGGGAGATTGACAACCTCTCTGAACTTCGTTGGGAGTAAAGCTATTGTGTTGTGTGCAGGTCCAGGTAAATTAAGCAACCCTGAGGTTGTGAACGGTGCCATTGTTCACTTTGCCACCTAATTATCATTATCGGAGTCCTACTGGTCGACACTCTCAACCTTGGTATCTTCACCAAGGGAAACTTGCCGCTATGCTGCATCTCACCTTCCACTTGGGGTAACCAACGAAGGACGAGAAGCAATTATCATCTCTCGCGTATCAACCGTACGTAAACTCAACATATATCATGTCACATCATCATAGCAGAAATAATACGATCCATACTAAGCATAATATGTTCTAGACACATAACACTAATTGTTCAACCACAAGACACATAAGAGGTAGAAAATTATTACAATAATTGGTCACAAGTTCAAAATATGCAACTGAAGACGGAGCATGTGACCACACATATAGTAGATAAGATACTAGTCTATATGTTTTCACCCATTTGGCACCAAGTACCAAAAAGGTCGAAAACCAAGTCCAACGGGATCACTCGTCATCATCGTGGTGTGTACCGCTGCCACTCATGCCCTAATGAAAAGTCAAAACTCGAGATCAATCGATGGAGGTGTAGGAGGATGCTCAATGTCACTCACATCAGGCATGCCTGAAGCGCGAATCTTGTCCTTCAAAGATTTCTTGGAGGTGATCAGACAAGTGACAACGACATTATTTTGCTAGCAGTTGAAGGAGATCACCCTCATCATAGCAGTTTGGGCCTTGCCCAAAAACCGAGCTATCATCCCCATAGGCACGAACAGAGGTGTGGAGCGACGAGCCTCACATTGAAGAGCAACACCTCGCGGTAGCAACAGGAGGAACAGTCTGACCCTTGGCAACAGAAGGAGCCTCAGACATGTGGTCTGGGGTTACCCACTTCTGATGGATATGAGTGTGCTCAATAAAAAAATAGTCCGAGACTCAATGAGGGCTAGAATAAATGGGCATGAGGGAAACTGCACTTGTGCTAGAGTCTGGTTAGGTAGATCTCATGCCAAATAAAGTGAGCAAGATCAAGCCTTTTTGTAGGGGGCATCATGCATGCAACTAATGAGATCAAATGGCATTGTTGTTGCAAGTGCTCCGGTCACCAATCTTAGGGTACAAGGTGCTGATGACCCACAAGTGTAGGGGATCGCAACAGTCTTCGCGGGTAAGATAACCCAATTTATTGATTCGACACAAGGGGAGCCAAAGGATATTTAGAAGTTTTAACAGTTGAGTTGTCAATTCAACCGCACCTGAAAGATACTTGCTTGGCAACAATTTATTAGTAGTAACAATGGAGTGGAAGTGATGGTGGCAACAGAAATAGTGATGGCAAAACAACAAAAGTAAAACAGCAAAAGTAAAGCAACTAGTAACCAACGGGATTAAAACATTGTAGGCTAGGGGAATGGATGGTTGGGCGCTGTATGGATGAGAGATAACATGTAATTGACTTGGGGCAAGGCACACAGAAAAGTAATGATCACCTAGGAAAATATAAAACATTAGGCATGTATCCCAAGGTAGTTGTGCGTGCTTGTAATAATAACTTTGTACAACATCTTTTGTCCTACCATCCCGCTACCAACGGGGCCAAAAGGAACTTATGGAGATTAAGGTGCTCCTGTCAAAGAGCACCGGAACAAAGCATTAACAATCAATGGATACATGGAATCCTCAAATTATAATCCATCCCCTTTGGTGTCCCAAGCTGTCACCATTGGGATCGCCGGTTCCGGACTATAACAGGTGCATACAACTCTTAGATATGATCTAGAACACAAATATATTCATGAAAACATAAAGGGTTCAGATCTGAAATCATGGTACTCAGGCCCAAAGTGACAAGCATGAAGAGCAACAAGTAGTAGCAAACATGATAAACACCATAGTAGATGATAGGCAAAATGCCCCCAACAATCTGATGAACTATTACATGATCTAACTCATCTAATCCCTACCATCCCCTTTTCCTATATCAGGGAATTACTCACACATGAAAGGAGAAGTCATGGAAGGGTGATGAAGTGGCGATGGTGATGATGATGGCGATGATTTCCCCTCACCGGAGGCCAAAACAGCCTCCAGATTAGCTCTCCCGGAGAAGAACAAAGGGTGGTGGCGGCTCCCCGATGAGAATTGGCAAAACGACTTCTGTTTTGGGGTTTCTCCATCTCGGGTAAAAATAGGATCCAAGCTAGGGCACCAAGGGAGGTGGCCCCCACCCAGGTGCCCTCCTCGCGCCACCTGGCCGCCTGGGCCAAGAGTGGCCCCCTCTGGCCCATCTTCTGGCCACTGGTCCTTCCTGGTGCGTGGATTTTCTCTATTTTTTTTGGAATTTTCTGGGACACCTAAAAATCCATTTTCCTGCACACAAGGAAACCATACAGGTAGCTCTGTTGAAAACAACATTAGTCCGGGTTAGTTTCATTCAAATCATGCAAGAATGAGGCCAAAACAATATAAAAAGTGTTTGGAAAAGTCGATACGTTTGAGACGTATCAACTCCCCAAGCTTAGCATATTGCTTGTCCTCAAGCAATTCAGTTCAACGAACTGGATGCGACAAAGAAAACTTTGACAAACTCTTTTGCTTCATTAGATGTATATAAGCACGTACTACGAACAAGGCTAGCAAGTATTGGGACAATGCTACAAAGACAATGCACGAAGCAATCCTTCATTCATGTGAAAAGTTTCAAACAACCAAGAATGAATAATATGCTACTGAAAATCAAGACAAGATCACAATGCACATGACTTGAACATACGATAGTGGTATCTTGCTAGCCTCCGTGAGTGAAGCAAAACATAAATGCAGTAGCTCCTTTGGAGTTTTAAAGGAGACTAGAACTAAATATTTGAGAATGAGCAATATCACAATTATGCAGAAGATAATGTGGTACTTTGGGACAATGCACATTACAGTCAGAATGACAATTATGCTCTCAATAGTTGGTGCTTTGGAGAAGAAGGCCTCGAACCATGGCTTTTGATGGCAAGGTTGAAAACCCATGGCTAGAAGCAAAGAATAAACAAGTACCAGGGCTCGTGGTTTTGAAAACAGAGATAAAATACTTTTGGGAGTGTAACTTTCCAGTCAACGGTAACGGTAAAGGTTTTTAATATCTTCCATACCAACCATATTAATGTCGGTCCCCATGATTTTTGTGGTATGCCTACACTTGTGTTCCCTATCCATCAATCATAGATGGTCTATGGCCAGCAAAGATTGCGTGGTGCCCTTCATCCTGCCTCAAGTATGGAAGGGAAGATTCTAAATCTCCTTCCACCAATCGTTAGCAGTCTTTGGCCAACATAGTTCCACTTCATTCCGTCATCAAGTATGGAGGGGAAAGTGCAAGTTTTCATTAATTGTGAAACAAGTGAGAACTGGGTATTCTCCAGACCGGCCTCTGCCTCATAAATTAGATTAGATTAAACTTTTTCAAGGAGTAAAACATTTTTAGCATGGAAGATATCGATTGCCCCTAACGCTCCATGAGCTTGTACGGATAAAAAAAAGGAGTGCATTTGAATAGTTTTGAGATGGTACAAGAAAATATCCGCTCGGATGGCCAGTAAATACCATATATAGGAAGGTATGGTGGAGTCATATGGCGTAACTGATTTCAAGGATTTTGGCTGCACAAGTAGTCAGTCCGCTTAGTGCAGGTGAAGGCTAGTAAACGACGGGGAAGCGACCAACTAGAGAACAATAACGGTCATAATCATGCAGAGCGACAAAGCAGCATTGACTAAGACATGAAAGTGATATAACTATTCTGAAATAAAAAGATCATCAAGGCTTGATAGACTTTTAGTCATAAACATGTGTAAGCATGTGCCAAGTCAATCCAAAAATTCTACAAAGGGAAATACCACTTCAATATGCCAAACCATGAACAATGCAATGCATGCAAATCATTTCAATAACACATTATGCACTCCAGCTATTTGAGACTTATCACAAAGAAAGCATGAACTACTGGGAAAGCATTGTAAACATAACACTATGTCGCTACAAGCTGGTCTCTAGATCATAAGTACATACATATGTACAAAAGAAGAAACAAAAAGAGTTCAATGGAAGGGTGATGGAGTGGCGATGGTGATGATGATGGCGACGATTTCCCCACCGGAGGCCAAAATAGCCTCCAGATTAGCTCTCCCGGTGAAGAACAGAGGGTGGCGGCGGCTCCTGATGGCGTTGAAGTGGTAATGGATTCTCGCCCTTCATTGGTTACCCCAAGTGGAAGGTGAGATGTAGGATAGCAGCAAATTTGACACGATGAAAATACCGAGGTTGAGTTCGACCAGTAGGAATCCGGAGATGATAAGTAGGTGGGAAGAAAACAATGTCACCGTTTAAGACAAACGTTGCTTCCTTGACCTGGACCTGCACACGACACAATTAAAGCTCACAAGGAAGTTCAAAGAGGTTGTCAATCTCTCCGATCTTGTTTTTTAGAAAGGGTCAAACACATAAGGGATAATGATAATGATAGCAACTGAAAGTAAATGTGAGAAAATAAATGAGCTTGTAAACAGTGATTAGAATATGGACCAGGGTCCCGTGATGTTCACTAGTGATGTCTCTCTCCCAAAAGAAGATAAAACTGCTATGCGAGGTAAACAAATTACAGATGGGCAATTGACAGGATTATAAACACACTGCAATGCTAACTATGCTACAAAAGAAAGGAAGAGGCTCATAAGAATGGGCAGTACGATAAAATAAGTAGACCAAAATCCATCTGCATCTACTACTAATCATCCAACTTGAGATAACTATCCAGAACATGTCGCTGGTATTAAGTTGCGAGCCCCACGCAAAGTGTAAACCCAAAGCAACAGACAACTGCATCAAAAAGAACTTTGCGTAAAGTAAACAATCCTTGCAACCGCGGTTACAAGCACCGTTGTTTTCCCCCCTTGTGGCCACAACACATCCCCTAGACTCATGTTTCTGTCACTCAAGCGTGTCATCAGGGGGCATGTACCGACAATAGAGCATAATGTTCCCTCTTGGAGTTACTGCTTACCACTTGGCCAAAGCAATAAACAACAACAGAGAACATGCAAGAATTACTTAGGAACAAAAATATAAGAGATCAAAACTAAATATATCACTGTATCACGATCTTAACATAATCTCATAATCCATCAGATCCCATCAAACTCAGCATAGAAATAGCAAAAGAATTACATAAGTGCCTCGATCATGTAGGGCAGCTCACGAGGTCTAAACCATGAAGAGCAAAGAGGGGAGGAGAACATCACATAGCTACTGATCATGGACCCATGGTCCAACGTAGACTACTCACGACACATCCGGGAAGCGTCCATGGTGGAGGGGAAGCTCCCGGAGGTCGATCCTCCCTCCGACAGGGTGCCGGGAAGGGTCCTGATGGTGCTCCCGATCTTGGAAGCGCGGCGGCGGCGGAACAGAGGCGAGATTGCGAAATAAGGTTCTGTCTTCGGAAGTTTCCCGTGACGGAGAATAAATAGGAGAAGGGGGCAGCCAAGGGGGCACCAGGGGTCCAGGCGCCCCTCTGCTGCGGCCAGGCCCCTGGCCGCGCCAGGTGGCTTCCTGGGCGCCTGGTGGTGGGCCCCTGGCCCTTCTTCGGGCTTCTGGAGGCTTCCGACACGCAGATTTTTATCTGATTTTTCCCGGATTTTTGGAGCACTTTTTATATGGGGGAAAACTGAAATAAAAAATAGCAGTAAATAGGAACTGGCACTGGGGTGCACTGAGTTAGTAGGTTAGTCCAAATATGATAAAAATGTATGAAAGTGTATCTAGATCATAGAAATATCACAGAAAACATGCATGGAGCGAGCAGAAATTATCGATACGTTTGAGACGTATCAACATCCCCAAGCTTAATTCCTGCTCGTCCTCGAGTAGGTAAATGATAACATGCATAATTTCTGTGGTGACATGCTAGCAACCATATAAGAACTTTGAAAAGTAAAGCAATCAAGGTATGCAATTCAATTCAAGTCATAACATGCAAGAGTCTTTATTAGCATTGAAACAAGCAACAAAAGACCATTAGGTGCAAGAGCTCTCGCTGTCCGTGACTCGAATTTCTCCAAATGGTGTTTGCGTGCAAGAAGGGGGATAGGGAATACGAGAAAAAAGTATATTTTTTGAGAACTCAATCTACTAAAGTTTCACACTTCGTCTTCTTTGGAATCTTATCTTGACTCGTCCCCAGACCACTAGCCAGGTACAAGTCAATTTGATCCACTCCTTTTCGATATTTTGAGCACTCATGCAATGGATGAGCGTAAGCATGAGAGTTGACACTTAGGATGGCAAAGAGATAATATGGTGGAGGAGGAAGACAAAAAGGGTGAGAAAGGATCACATCAATAAGGACAATCATAGGATGGAAGGCCAAATGATAGATATGATGTGAGGAGTAGGGATTGCCATGCAACGGATGCACATATGAGCTGAAAATCTCTCTAATGGAACTAGTGGGGGTGCATCTAACTTGCTCGCTCATGAAGACCTATAGCTCTTTTGAGGAGGCTCATCCTTGGAATATGCAAGCCAAGTTCTATAGTGTGAAGGTCCCCACATAGCTATATGCATGATCATCTCTATGGAGTACAAGGATAAGAGGGAGTACTAGTGTGGATCTTTCAAAAGGATAGTAGTGTTGCCCCTTTCTCTCTCTTTTTTTCTTTTTTTTGTATTTTTTGGTGGCCTCAATGGCTCTTTCTATTTAACTCTCATTTTCCTCTTTGGGATCTTTTAATTTGTCCATTTTGGGATCTTTTCCTCACTTAAGGGCAACACTCTATTTTACAAGAAGGTATAGAAGATCTTTTACACTTTACAAGATACTCAAACATAAAGAAGATCTAGCTATCATGATGTATGCAATGTATTTTCTATAGTGTGAAGGTCCCCACATAGCTATATGCATGATCATCTCTATGGAGTACAAGGATAAGAGGGAGTACTAGTGTGGATCTTTCAAAAGGATAGTAGTGTTGCCCCTTTCTCTCTCTTTTTTTCTTTTTTTTGTATTTTTTGGTGGCCTCAATGGCTCTTTCTATTTAACTCTCATTTTTCCTCTTTGGGATCTTTTAATTTGTCCATTTTGGGATCTTTTCCTCACTTAAGGGCAACACTCTATTTTACAAGAAGGTATAGAAGATCTTTTACACTTTACAAAATACTCAAACATAAAGAAGATCTAGCTATCATGATGTATGCAATGTATTTTCTATAGTGTGAAGGTCCCCACATAGCTATATGCATGATCATCTCTATGGAGTACAAGGATAAGAGGGAGTACTAGTGTGGATCTTTCAAAAGGATAGTAGTGTTGCCCCTTTCTCTCTTTTTTATTTTATTTTTTCTCTTTTTTCTATTTTTTTGGTGGCCTCATGATACGTCCAAAACGTATCTATAATTTTGCTTGCTCCATGCTTCTTTTGTGTGATATTGCTATGGTATTGATACACTTTATACACTTTTTTCATATTTGGACTAACTTATTAACTCAGTGCTCCAAAAATTCGGGAAAATGCAATAAAAAACCAGCGCTTCGAAAGCTTCGGGAATCACCAAGGAGGGGCCAGAGGGGACCCACCAGGGCCCCAGGCGCCCTCCCGGCGCGCCCTAGGGTGGGGCCGCGCCAGGGGGCTTCCTGGACCCCTGGTGGCCCCCCTGGTGGCCCCCCTGGCTGCCCCCCTTCTCCCATATATTCTCCGTGACGCGAAACCCCCGAGGCGAGAATCCTTTTTCGCGATCTCTCCTCTGTTCCGCCGCCGCCGCGCTTCCAAGATCGGGAGCACCAGGAAACCTCTTCCGGGAGTTTGCTGGGGTCTGATGGATTATGAGACTATGTTCAGATTTTGTTTGAGTAATATATTTGATTCTCCTCTTTTATATTTATGTTCTTGAGTAATTCTTGCATGGTCTCCGTTGCTGTTTATTGCTTTGGCCAAGTAGTAGGCAGTGACTCCAAGAGGGAGTGTTATGCATGATTGTGGGTTCATGCCCCCTGATGACTAGCTTGAGTGACAGAAACATGAGTCTAGGGGATGTGTTGTTGCCACAAGGGAGAAAACAACGGTGCTTGTACTTGCGGGTGCAAGGATTGTTTACTTTACGCAAAGTTCTTTAATGCAGTTGTCTGTTGCTTTGAGTTTACACTTTGGGTGGGATTCGCAACTTAATACCAGCGAGATGTTCTGGATAGATATCTCAAGGTGGATGATTAGTAGGTAGATGCAGATGGATTTCGGTCTACTTGTCTTGGCGTACTGCCCATGCTTTTGAGCCTCTTCCTTTCTTTATATCATAGTTAGCGTTGGTTTGCGCACATAATCCTGTCAATTGCCCAGCTGTAATTTGTTTACCTCGCATGGCTATTTTATCGTCTTTTGGGAAAGAGACATCACTAGTGAACATCATGGGATCCCGGTCCATATTTACAATACTGTTTACACCCACTATTTATTTTCTGCTTTATTTACTTTTCCGTTGCTATCACTATCATTATTATCCCGTGTGTTTTATCCTTTGTAAACAAAAAGGCCGGAGGGATTGACAACCTCTCTGAACTCGTTGGGAGCAAAGTTATCTGTTGTGTTTGCAGGTCCACGTCAACCGCCTAATTTCTGACGCCGTTGTCACCTTCCTGTCGTTGCCGGAGTCCTACTGGAGACAAACCTTGGTATCTTCACCGAGGGAAATTTGCTGCTATCTGCATCTCAAACCTTCCACTTTGGGTAACCAACGAGGGGCGAGAAGCATTGAAGCAATTTCTGGCGCTATTGCCGGGGATGCAAGAAAAGCTATATCCTCCAACTCTCGCGCCATCAAAGAAATTTCTGGCACCGTTGCCGGGGACTCCGCCTTTCAAGATAGGGGAGTTGCACACTATCTTTTATCTTTGCCTTTTAGTCTTGTTAGTTTACCTTTCAGTTTTTGCTTTCGTGTCCTTTATCAAAAATCAAAAAAATATTTACCTTGCTTGCTGCTACTATGGGTTCCTCCGAGAACACCAAGTTGTGTGACTTCACTAGTCATAAGAACAGTGAATTTATCTGCACTCCTATTGCTACACCTGCCACTTCAGCACCTTCTTATGAGATTAAACCTGCTTTGTTGAACCTTGTTATGAAAGATCAATTCTCCGGTGCTGGAGATGCTGCTGCTTCACACTTAAATAGTTTTGTTGAGCTCTGTGATATTCAAAATTACAAAGAAGTAGATGGTGATATTGTTAAGCTTAATCTTTTTCCTTTCTCCTTGAGAGGAGGAGCTAAAATCTGGTTTCAATCCTTGCCTAGGAATAGCATAGATTGTTGGGATAAGTGCAAGGATGCTTTTATTGGGAAGTACTACCCCCCAGCTAAGATTATCCAATTAAGGAGTAATATTATGAATTTAAATCAATTGGATAATGAACACGTTGCCCAAGCTTGGGAATGCATGAAATCTCTTGTTAAGAATTGTCCTACACATGGTTTGACTACTTCGATGGTTATCCAAACTTTTTATGCAGGCTTGAACTTTACCTCGCGGAACTTGCTAGTTTCGTCCGCGGGAGGAACCTTTATGTCAACAACGCTAGGTGCTGGCACGAAACTACTCGATGAGATGATGACCAACTATTCCCAATGGCACACCGAAAGAGGTCCAACAGGTAGGAAGGTAAACTCTGTCGAGGAGATCTCCTCCCTAAATGAAAAAGTTGACTTGATTATGTCTCTACTTACCAAGCAATCCCCTATTGATCCTCATGATGTTCCTTTAAATTCTTTGATTGCTCAAGATCAAGTAGATGTGAACTTTATCTCTAGAAACAACTTTAATAACAATTCTTATAGGAGTAATTTTGGTAGCAATCCTAGACCGTTCCCCTCCAACAACTATGGGAACAACAACACTTATCCTAGCACCAAGAACTCCACTTCTGAACTAGAGAGTATGCTTAAAGATTTCATCACTACCCAAAAAGCCTTCAACAAGAGTGTAGAGGACAAACTAGACAAATTAGATAATCTCTCGTTGAAGGTAGACAATTTAGCCCATGAAGTAGAATTGCTTAAAATTAGAACTTCTCTTCTTGAGGAGAGGAATGTCACTCCTATGAACGCTATTAAAGTGTAAATTAATGAAAACATTAGGATGATGGCTAAACTTAAAGAGAGATGGGCTAGAGAAAAGGAGGAGAAAGATATAATTAATAGCCTTCCTACACACCATACTATTGCTACTATCCAAGTTATTGAGGATATCCAAACTCTTAGCACCCAATGCACCCCTAATCCCATAGGACCTATTGATGGTGATGCTATGACCTCAACCGTAGAAGAAGAAATTCCTATGACTATAGAAGCTACCAAACAAGTGAGCCTAAAGGACACCACTACCACTTTACTTGATAGTAGTGACCTTGATTTGATAATTTCACCCTTTCTGAAGTTATTTGTTTCCTTCAAAAGATGTCTAGAGACCCCCACACTATCACACTCAATCTTGCCTTCACAGAGCATATCACTAATGCTCTCATTAAAGCTAGGGAGGAGAAGCTTAGGATAGAAGCCTCCATACCTAGAAATCTAGAAGATGGTTGGTATCCTATGATTAAAATTAAGTTGAATAACTTCTCTTGCTATGCTTTATGTGATGTTGGAGCTAGTACCTCCGTTATGCCCAAAAGCTGTAATTTGTTTACCTCGCATGGCTATTTTATCGTCTTTTGGGAGAGAGACATCACTAGTGAACATCATAGGACCCCGGTCCATATTTCCAATACTTTTTACACCCACTATCAATTTACTGCTTTATTTACTTTTCCGTTGCTATCACTATCATTATTATCTCATGCATTTTATCCTTTGTAAACAACAAGGCCGGAGGAATTGGCAACTCCTCTGTACTTGTTGGGAAGCAAAGTTATTTGTTGTGTGTGCAGGTCCAGGTCAAGGAAGCAACTTTTGTCTTAAAAACGGTGCCATTTTTTCCTTGCCAGCTACTTGTCGATCTTGGAGTCCTACTGGTCGATACTCAACCTTAGCATCCTCGCCAAGGGAAACTTGATGTTGTCTACATCTCAACCATCCACTTTGGGTAACCAACGAGGGGGCGTTAATTCGTACCATCAAAAGCAATTTCTGGCACCGTTGCCGGGGACTCCACTCTTCAAGATAGGAGATTTGCACACTATCTTTTATCTTTTCTTTTTAGTCTTGTTAGTTTACCTTTCAGTTTTGCTTTAGTGTCCTTTATGAAAAAACAAAAAAAAATAGTTATCTTGCTTGCTGCTACTCTGGGTTCCTCCGAGAACACCAAGTTGTGTGACTTCACTAGTCACAACAACAGTGACTTTATCTGCACTCCTATTGCTACACCTGCTACTTCAACACCTTCTTATGATATTAAACCTGCTTTACTGAACCTTGTTATGAAAGATCAATTCTCCGGTGCTAGAGATGATGCTGCTTTGCACTTAAATAATTTTATTGAGCTTTGTGATATGCAAAAGTACAAAGAAGTAGATGGTGATATTGTTAAGCTTAAGATTTTTCCTTTCTCCTTGAGAGATGAAGCTAAAATCTGGTTTCAATCCTTGCCTTGGAATAGCATAGATTCTTGGGATAAGTGCAAGGATGCTTTTATTGGGAAGTACTACCCCCTGCTAAGATTATCCAATTGAGGAGTTATATTATGAATTTTAAACAATTGGATAATGAACACGTTGCCCAAGCTTGGGAACACATGAAATCTCTTGTTAAGAATTGCCCTACGCATGGTTTGACTACTTGGATGGTTATCCAAACTTTTTATGCAGGCTTGAACTTTACGTCGCGGAACTTGCTAGATTCGGCCGCGGGAGGAACCTTTATGTCAACTACACTTGGTGCTGCCACAAAACTTCTCGATGAGATGATGACCAATTATTCCCAATGGCACACCGAAAGAGCTCCAACAGGTAGGAAGGTAAACTCTGTCGAGGAGATCTCCTCCCTAAATGAAAAAGTTGACTTGATTATGTCTCTACTTACCAAGCAATCTCCTATTGATCCTCATGATGTTCCTTTAAATTTTTTGATTGCTCAAGATCAAGTAGATGTGAACTTTATCTCTAGAAACAACTTCAATAACAATGCTTATAGGAGTAATTTTGGTAGCAATCCTAGACCGTTCCCCTCCAACAACTATGGGAACAACAACACTTATCCTAGCACCAAAAACTCCACTTCTGAATTAGAGAGTATGCTTAAGGACTTTATCACTACCCAAAAATCCTTCAACAAGAGTGTAGAGGAAAATCTAGACAAATTAGATAACCTCTCGTTGAAGGTAGATAATTTAGCCCATGAAGTAGAATTTCATGAAATTAGAACTTCTCCCCTTGAGGAGAGGAAGGTCACTCCTATGAATGCTATCCAAGTGCAAATTAATGAAAACATTAGGATGATGGCTAAACTCAAAGAGAGATGGGCTAGAAAAAAGGAGGAAGAAGATAGAATTAAGAGCCTTCCTACACACCATACCATTGCTACTATCCAAGTTGTTGAGGATATCCAAACTCTTAGCACCCAATGCACCCCTAGTCCCATAGGACCTATTAATGGTGATGATATGACCTCAACCGTAGAAGAAGAAATTCCTATGACTATAGAAGCTACCAAAAAAGTGAGCCTAAAGGACACCACTACCACTTTACTTGATAGTAGTGACCTTGATTTTGATAATTGCACCTTTCTGAAGTTATTCGTTTCCTTCACAAGATGTCTAGAGACCCCCACACTAGCACACTTAACATTGCCTTCACGGAGCATATCACTAATGCTCTCATCAAAGCTAGGGAGGAGAAGCTTAGGGTAGAAGCCTCCATACCTATAAATCTAGAAGATGGTTGTGATCCTATGTTTAAAATTAAGTTGAATAACTTTTCTTGCTATGCTTTATGTGATGTTTGAGCTAGTACCTCTGTTATGCCCAAAAGAATGTATGATATATTTGAATTGAAACCTTTTGATCCTTGTTCTTTTGGTGTTCGTCTTGTCGATTCTTTCGTAAAGAAACTTTTGGGGAAGATCGATGATGTTCTTATCATTGTCAATGACAATTATGTTCCTGTTGATTTTACTATTATGGACATTGAATGTGAACCTTCTTGTCCAATTATTTTGGGACACCCTTTTCTTCGCACCGTGGGTGCTGTTATTGACATGAAAGAAGGGATTATAAAATTCCAATTCCCTCTGAAGAAATGGATGGAACATTTCCCTAGAAAAAAGATTAAGTTTCATTTTGAATCCGTCACACGGGCCAGTTATTTTCTTGAAAAGACTTGATCTTTTTGAATCAATCCTAGCTAATGGCTTTAAAGAAGCGCTTTCGGGAGGCAGCCCGCAACGAATTTAGGATTTCCTTTTAGTTTTTCTTCTGTTTTTAGTGGTCTTGGTGATTGTTACTACTGTAGCAACATCATTGTATCTTTAATTTTCAAGCTTTGTGCCAATTATAGCCTCATATGACAAGGGAAGTGAAAGTTGTGACATGCTGTCCAGAAAACAGATTATGTCCTCGTGACGGTAAAAATCATAGAAAAATCCCAGTTCATATTTTTGAGCTGAAACTTTTACACAGGATGCTCTATACAATCACGGAACTTTTGTATGTTCTGAGTTTTTTTATTTGAGTTGCAGAAGTATCACTACAAAATTCTTTACTACCTGCTGGTCTGTTTTTCACAGATTCTGTCCTGTTTTGCCTTTTCTTCGTTTTGCAAACCTTAAGCTTTCTTTTTCTTTGCAAAAACTTTTTGGAAATCTTGATAAACAGTAGATCTTCAAGAATATCCTTATTTCCAGTAGATAAAAAAAATTATGTTATTATGGGTACTAACCTCGCTAATCAGATTATGATGAGTTATGTATGAAGGGAGTTTTCAAGTGTGCGAGGGAAGATGATAAAAGAAGATTCAGGAGTGTCAAACGCTCAAGCTTGGGGATGCCCCCGTGCATCCCCTTCTCTATCAACAATTATCAGTTCGTCTTTGGTTTCACTATATTTTTATCACTTCATGCATTATGTGCTATGCTTGGAGCGTCTTTCCCTTTATTTCCTTTTTAGTTTTCTTTAGCTTTGCTTGATGTTCATAACAAGTTAGAACCCAGCTTTCTTTGTGTGGGAGAGAAACACGCTCCACTTCACCCTAGAACACAACATAGGATTTTTCATGCTTATCTTTGCTGTGTGTGTTCTTTATCTTTTCCGTAGCTACTGTCATGTTTAGCTCTTAATTTTCATGCTTATCTTTTTAAAGATCTTTTGTTTAGTTTGTTGCTTGAACACTCTTGAGTTTTCATGTTTATCTTGTTTAGAGAGTTTTGCCTGTTGCACTGAGTTTTGTGTCTTGACTTGGAGTAGGTAATTGAGGTTGCTATTCAACTGTAGTAGTAACTTGCAATAGTTTTGAGGTATTGCTTTGAGTAATGTTTGTACTTTTGGTGTCAAGAGCTTTAGCCTATTAGTGATAGATGTCGTATTTTCGGAAATCCGTGTTTATTTTCAAAACTTACAAATTAGTTGAGAACTTTAGCTACTGGATGGATCACTACTCTTTGGAGGGATCGAATATTAGAGTACACTCACGTACCATGAGTCGAGGATGCGCAAGGATAACCAAACCCCCATACACTCCTTCTCGGGGTACTTGTCTCTTTTAGAACCTCCTATTAGATTGAGAGTTACCGATAATAAGTGCATGAGTTCCTCGGACTAATGTGAGTATTCGAAAGTTGACACTTCCACCTTCCCATATTTTTCTAGCCTCTCCTGTGTCGTGCATTGCTTTCTTCTCACTCCGAGAGTTGGCGTCCACCTTCGCCGGTACATCCAAATCCTTGGCACGATACGCTCTGTCATCATAAGCCTCATTATATCCTTCCTCAAAACAGCCACCATATCTACCTATCAAGGCATTTCCATAGCCTTTCCGAGATACATTGCCATGCAACATCCACCTTCTCATGACTTGATCTTCATGTCATACATGCTTTTGCTTGATCGATGAGCCGCATGCTAGTTGGGCATTTCCCTAATCATTGCTACATTACGCGCTACGCGCTAGTATCATTGCATATCCTGCTACACTGGCAGAAGCATACATTTGCATACTTCATGATAGTTTCATTTCCTTTATGATTGAGTACTTTTGTAAAGTGTGAAAGATCTTCTATACTTCTTGTAATATATAGAGTGTTGCCCCTAAATTGAGAAAAAGATCCCAAAGAGGACAAAATCAAAAGATCCCAAAGAGGACAAATGAGAGAAATAGAAAGAGCCATTGAGGCCACCAAAAAAATACAAAAAATAGAAAAAAGAGAAAACGAAATAAAAAGAGAGAAGGGGCACACTACTATTCCTTTTGAGAGATCCACACTCGTACTCCCTCTTATATCTTGTACTCCATAGAGATTATCATTCATGCATATAGCTGTGTGGGGACCTTCACACTATAGAACTTGGCTTGTATATTCCAATGATGAGCCTCCTCAAATGAGCTCTAGGTCTTCTTGAGCAAGCAAGTTGGATGCACCCCCACTAGTTCCATTGGAGAGCTTACCTTAGCTCATATGTGCATCCATTGCATGGCAATCCCTAGTCCTCACATCATATCTATCATTTGGCTTTCTCTCGCCTATGATTGTCCTCATTGATGTGATCCTTTCACACCTTTTTTTGTCTTCCCCCTCCATCATTCTTTCTCTCTTTGCCATCCTAAGTGTCAACTTTCTTGCTTACGCTCATCCATTGCATGAGTGCTCAAAATATCGAAAAGGAGTGGATCATTTTGACTTGTACCTGGCTAGTGGTCTGGGGATGAGTCAAGATAAGATTCCAAAGAAGACCAAGTGTGAAACTTTAGTAGATTGAGTTCTCAACACAAAAATACCTTTTTCTCTCTCGTAATCCCTATCCCCTTTCTTGCATGCAAAAACCATTTGGAGACATTCGAGTCACGGACAGCGAGAGCTCTTGCACCTTTATGTTCTTATGTTGCTTGTTTCAATGCTAATATAGACTCTTGCCTGTTATTACTTGAATTGGATTACATGCCTTGATTGCTTTACTTAAAAGTTCTTATATGGTTGGTAGCATGTCACCACAAAAATTATGTTTGTTATCATTTACCTACTCGAGGACGAGTAGGAATTAAGCTTGGGGATGTTGATACGTCCAAAACGTATCTATAATTTCTGCTTGCTCCATGCTTCTTTTGTGTGATATTTCTATGGTATTGATACACTTTCATACACTTTTGATCATATTTGGACTAACTTATTAACTCAGTGCACCCCAGTGTCAGTTCATGTTTTCTGCTATTTTTTTATTTCAGGTTTCCCCGATATTAAAAGTGCTCCAAAAATTTGGGAAAAATCCAATAAAAAATCAGCGCTTCGGAAGCTTCGGGAATCACCAAGGAGGGGCCAGAGGAGACTCACCAGGACCCTACGCGCCCTCCCGGCGCGCCCTAGGGTGGGGCCGTGCCAGGGGGCCGCCTGGATCCCTGGCTGCCCCCTTCGCCCATATATTCTCTTCTGTTCCGCTGCCTCCGCGCTTCCAAGATCGGGAGCACCAAGAGACCTC
This sequence comes from Bromus sterilis, assembly GCA_950022295.1. Lineage (NCBI taxonomy): Eukaryota > Viridiplantae > Streptophyta > Magnoliopsida > Poales > Poaceae > Bromus > Bromus sterilis. The sequence goes on from OX465596.1 coordinate 399,383,558, forward strand.
TTCCCGGCACCCTACCGGAGGGAGGAACCACCTCCGGGAGCTTCTCCACCACCATGGATGCTTCCTGGAGGAACCGCGAGTAGTCTAACTTGGACCACGGGTCTATGATCAGTAGCTATGTGATGTTCTCCTCCCCTCTTTGTTCTTCAAGGTTTAGACCTCGTGAGCTGCCTTACATGATCGAGGCACATATGTAATCTTTCTGCTGTTGCTATGCTGAGTTTGCTGGGATTTGATGGATTATGAGACTATGTTCAGATTGTGTTTGAGTAATATATTTGATTCTCCTCTTTTATATTTATGCTCTTGAGTAATTCTTGCATGTTCTCCGTTGCTATTTATTGCTTTGGCCAAGTAGTAGGTAGTGACTCCAAGAGGGAGCGTTATGCATGATTGTGGGATCATGCCCCCTGATGACTAGCTTGAGTGACAGAAACATGAGTCTAGGGGATGTGCTGTTGCCACAAGGGAGAAAATAACGATGCTTGTACTTGCGGGTGCAAGGATTGTTTACTTTACGCAAAGTTCTTTAATGCAGTTGTCTGTTGCTTTGAGTTTACACTTTGGGTGGGATTCGCAACTTAATACCAGCGAGATGCTCTGGATAGATATCTCAAGGTGGATGATTAGTAGGTAGATGCAGATGGATTTCGGCCTACTTGTGGTGGCGTACCGTCCATGCTTTTGAGCCTCTTCCTTTCTTTATAGCATAGTTAGCATTGGTTTGCGCACATAATCCTGTCAATTGCCCATGTGTAATTTGTTTACCTCGCATGGCTATTTTATCGTCTTTTGGGACAGAGACATCACTAGTGAACATCATGGGATCCCGGTCCATATTTCCAATACTGTTTACACCCACTATTTATTTTCTGCTTTATTTACTTTTCCGTTGCTATCACTATCATTATTATCCCGTGCATTTTATCCTTTGTAAACAACAAGGCCGGAGGGATTGACAACCTCTCTGAACTCGTTGGGAGCAAAGTTATCTATTGTGTGTGCAGGTCCACGTCAACCGCCTAATTTCTGGCGGTGTTGTCACCTTCCTGTCATTGTCAGAGTCCTACTGGAGACAAACCTTGGTATCTTCACCGAGGGAAATTTGCTGCTATCTGCATCTCAAACCTTCCACTTTGGGTAACTAACGAGGGGCGAGAATCCATTGAAGCAATTTCTGGCGCTGTTGCCGGGGACGCAAGCAAAGCTATACCGCCAACTCTCGCGCCATCACCTCAATGGCTCTTTCTATTTAACTCTCATTTGTACTATTTGGGATCTTTTATTTTTTTCCACTTTGGGATCTTTTCCTCACTTAAGGGCAACACTCCAATTTACAAGAGGGTATAGATGATCTTTCACACTTTACAAGGTACTCAAATCATAAAGAAGATGTAGCTATCATGATGTATGCAATGTATGCCGCTGCCAGTGTAGCAGGACATGTATGACATGAAGATCAAGTCATGAAGAGGTGGATGTTGCATGGCAATATATCTCGGAAAGGCTATGGAAATGCCTTGATAGGTAGGTATGGTGGCTGTTTTGAGGAAGGATATAAGGAGGTTTATGATGACAAAGCGTATCGTGCCAAGGGTTTGGATGTACTGGCGAAGGTGGACGCCAACTCTCGGAGTGAGAAGAAGGCGATGCATGACACATGAGAGGGTAGCAAATATGAGGAGGTGGAAGTGTCAACTTTCAATACTTACATTAGCCCGAATAACTCATGCACTTATTATCGGTAACTCTCAATCTAATGAGGAGGTTCACAAAGAGACAAGTACCCCGAGGAGGAGTGTATGGGGGTTTGGTTATCCTTACGCATCCTCGACTCATGGTACGTGAGTGTACTCTAATATTCGATCCCTCCAAAGATTAGCGATCCATCTAGTAGCTAGAGTTCTTAACTACTTTTGTAGGTTTTTGAAAATAAACACGGATTGCCCAAAATACGATACCTATCACTAATAGGCTAGAGCTCTTGACACGAAAAGTTCAAACATTACTCACATCAATGCCTCAAAATTATTGCAAGTTACTACTAAAATTAAATAGCAACCTCAATCACCTACTTTCAAGAAAAGACATAACTCAGTGCAACAACCAACTCTCTTAACAAGATAAAAATGAAAACTAAAGAGAGTTCCAGCAATAAACTAAACAAAATCCAAGGCTCTTGCTAAAGACAAACTAAGACTAAAACTAAACATGGCAGTAGCTACGAAAAGATAAAGAACACACAACAGCAAAAAGATAGGCATGAAGAATCCTATGATGTGTTCTAGATTTTGAAAGTGGAGCGTGTTTCTCTCCCACACAAAGTAAGATGGGATCTAAATTTTTATGAACGGCAAGCAAAGCTAACGAAAACTAAAAATAAAACCTAAGAGTGAGACGCTCCAAGCATAGCACATAACGCATGAAGTGATAAAAATATAGTGAGACGAAGGACGAACTGATGATTGTTGATGGAGAAGGGGATGCACTGGGGCAACCCGGAGCTTAGACGCTTGAGTCTCCTTGAATATTTATTGAGGATGCATGGGGGCATCACCAAGCTTGAGCGCTTGACACTCCCGAATCTTCTTTCATCATCTTCCATCGCACACTTGAAAACCCCTTCATACATAACTCATCATAAGCTGATTAGAGAGGTTAGTACCCTTAATAAATAATTTTTCCCCACTGGATATAAAGATATTCTTGAAGAGCTACTGTTTCTCAAGATTTCCAAAAAGTTTTTGGAAAGAAAAAGCAAGCTTAAGGTTTGCAAAAGTTAGGAGAGACAAAACGTGGCAGAATCTGTGAAAAACAGAACAGCAGGTAGTAAAGAATTTTGTAGGGGTACTTATACAACTCAAACCAAAAAACTCAGAACATACGAAAGTTCCGTGATTGTATAGAGCACGCTGTGTAAAAAATTCAGCTCAAAAAGATGAACCGGTGATTTATCTGATTTTCCCGTTATGAGGACAGAATCTGTTTTCTGGACAGCATGTGACAACTTTCGCTTCCCTTGTCATATGAGGCTATAACTTGGCACAAAGCTTGAAAATAAAGATACAATGATTTTACTACAGTATTAACAATCATCAAGACCACTAAAAACAGAAGTAAAAACATATTGGGTTGCCTCCCAACACGCGCTTTCTTTTACGCCTTTAAGCTAGGCATAAGGCAAAAGAAGAATCAAGTTTTATCAAGAGAAAGAGAATAGCTAGCCCGTGTAACGGATTCAAAGGGTAACTTGAGTTTCTTTCTAGGGAAGTGTTCCATCCCCTTTTTGAGACGGAATTCAAAATTTATATTTCCCTCTTTCATGTCAATGATAGCACCAATGGTGCGGAGAAAAGGACGTCCCAAAATAATTGGACATAAAGGTTCACACTCTATATCCATAATAATGAAATCAACGGGAACATAGTTGTCATTAACAATGATAAGAACATCGTCGATCTTCCCCAAAGGTTTCTTTATGGAAGAGTCGACAAGATGAACACCAAAAGAACAAGAATCAAAAGGTTTCAATTCAAACATATCATACATTCTTTTTGAAGGGAATATGCCCGAGAGGCAATAATAAAGTGGTTATTATCTTATTCCATGTTTATGATAAATGTTTATTTTCATGCTATAATTGTGTGAACCGGAAACGTTAATACATGTGTGTTTAATAAACAGAGAAAAGGTTCCTAGTAATGCCTCTCTTTATACTAGCTTGTTGATTAACGGATGATCAAGGTTTCCTGATCATGAACATTGGATGTTGTTAATAACAAGGTCATGTCATTGGAGAATGATGTGATGAACATACACCCACAGTAGTTATAGCAATACGATCATGTCATCAAAGTTTCTATTGCTGTATCAAACTTTCACGAAGTAACCCTAATCCTTAGACCATGAGATCACGTCAATCACTGACACCGGAAGAGTACTTTGATTCCATCAAACGTCACACCATAACAGGGTGATTATAAAGGTGTCGTTGGGTACTTGGAAAGTGTTAGTTGAGGCTCGTGGATCAACAGTGGGATTTGTCCATCCAGATGACGGAGAGATATACTCTGGGCCCTCTCGGTGATATCACATTGACATCGCTTGCAAGCACGTGACTGGCTCACGAGGATGTTATATCACGGAACGAGTAAAGAGTACTTGTCGATAACGAGATCGAGCTAAGTATGGATGATACCAAATGATCGGATCTCGGACAAGTAAAATATCGCGAGACAAAAGGAATTGGTTACGGAGTAATGGTTCACACGAACACTAGTTCATCGTTGAGTAAGTGGGAGTCATCATGGATCTCCAGATCCCGCTAATGATTATTGATCGGAGAAGAGTCTCAGTCATGTCCATTTTATTCACGAACCATAGGATGACACACTTAAGGATTCGTCGACGTGTTTTAAGTGGATACGGAACGCAGGATAAAATACTGGATAGCACAGGACAGCACAGGGACTGTTTCGATAAAACTGCCGGAATAGTTTCAGGATATCGAAATAGTGCAAGGGGATAATTGTTAATGTGTTCATTGAATGAAGTGTTCATCAATGAAGTACTCATTAAATGAAGTGTTCATTAATTTGAGTGACATTAAACAAGTGAATTAAAAGGAGTTTTAATTGGAAGACCTTTGGTTTTTGAGTGGAGGTTAAATGGGAGAAAGTGCCACTTGATTATGTGTGAGTGGAGACTCCACTAGCAATCAAGAGGGGAGAGGTGGGGGCACCTCTTGGGGCGCCTTGGGTGCTGCCCCCCTCTCCTATAAAAGGAGGAGGTGGAGACCCCTCTAGTCACTCATTCCATTAAACTCTTATGTGCCCTTTGGTTGGCATCTTCTCCCTTTGCTAATTCCATCGCTTTCTCATATGCCCTTTGGTTGGCATCTTCCTCCCCTTGCTAGCTGATCCAGTTTCACGAGTACGGTGCTTAGGCGAAGCCCTGCTCAAGATCTTCTCTACCACCACCACCACTATGTTGTAGTGCTGCTGGAGTTCCCGAGGATCCACTACTTCCGCTGCCCAACTGGAGCAAGGGGCGGAGGTCGTCACTAATCTGTACGTGTGACCGACTACGGAGACGTTGCCCGTTCGTGGCGTCAAGTCTTCATCACGACCTTGAGGTCGGAGAGTGTTCGACTACATCACCCACGAGAATAGTTCTCGTTAAAGCTTTTGGTCTTCGAGGGTGAGTCCTTCTCAAACCGTTACAAGTGATCTTCTAGATGTGATCTTGGCTGTTACAACCGTAGGAATTTTTTTGTTTTCTATGCAACGAACCCTTCAGTGGTATCAGAGCCTCGTCTATGCGTAGATGCTTTGTACGGTTAGAACACATAGAGATGTGGGCGTTGATCCTCTAGTTGTTACCCTCTTTTGTGCACTTGTTCATATTGCGGCAATGTTGGATTGAAGCGGCCCTAAGCGCAGATTGCGTGTCACGCTTGACATACGGCTTGTACCGTATAAAGTGGCTTTGGGGGTGTCAGTTTCTCTAGCATTAGTGATATGACATTTGCAACGGAGGGCCCTGCAAAGGATGAAAAGAAACAACTAGCGAATCAACGTTGTGGTTCTTGTCCGTAGGTAAGATCGGTTCTTTCCTAGGAAGCCCAAAACCACGTAAAATTTGCAAAGATAATTTAGAGGCATCTAACTTGTTTTTGCAGGGCATGTGATGTGATATGGTCATTGTTACAAAATTGTTGTATGAAATGAGATTTATTGTAAACAACCGGCAGGAGCCATATGGTTGTGTTTTTTCCTTTTTAAGGCCTGCGTGCTGTAGATATATCCATGAGATATATTGTAATGGAGAAGGACGACCATGGTGGTGGCGCCATGGACCTTGGTGCCGCGCCGGTGGCATGATGGAGATCATACCAAGACGCACAAGATGGAGATCTAATGCGACAAGGACCATATCATATGACATTATCCATGCATGTGATGTTTATCCTTTTATGCATCTTATTTTGCTTAGTTACGATCATGATCGCCGCGGTAGCATTATAAGATGATCCCTCTCACTTAATATCAAGATAATTATATGTTCTTCCTTAGTATGCACCGTTAAGAAAGTTCGTCGTTTCGAGACACCACGTGATGATCGGGTGTGATAGACTCTACGTTCACATACAACGGGTGTTTTCAAGCCTAGCATGTACAGACATGGCCTTGAAACACATGCAAATGCTAAGGTTCTACTTGGCGAGCCTAGCATGTACAGACATGGCCTCGGAACATGGACCGAAAGGTTAAGCATGAGTCATATGGATGATATGATGAACCATATTGAGATGCTCGCCATTGCAGCTACACTGCCTCACGTGATGATCGGTCGTGGTGTAGTGAATTTGGTTCGTGTAATCACCAAAGACGACTCGGGGGATGTTGTTTTTGAGTGGGAGTTAGATGAACTCATTTTATCATGAACTAAATCAAAGTGAATTTGCATAGTTCGTTGTAGTCATTGGCATTTGTTTACTACCTTTGCGCTTAGCTATAATTGAGATAATAGACCTATAGAATTATGGATATTTAACTTTACGGACTGGTACCGTATTGTTTGAGTGTCAATCTAAAGTTTAAAGTCTTATTGCAAACTTTAGCAAACCTTGCCTACTCCATGAAGTTTAATAATGTGTATTAAATCGAGAGTAACAATTCCAGTGTTAGTGTCTAAGTATCACACTTGCCTCCATGATCCTTTATATTCAAATGTTGTTTGTTATTATCAAGGTTATCTAGGAGCTGAAAGGATTGTTTCAGAAACTATCATGTGTGGAAGATATAGCGATATCTGAAACAATGTTTAGTTGCAATGTGATAGAGTAAAATTTAGTGAGAAACATGTTCTCATATTGTATGAGAATTTGTGAAGGTTGGAGACACTATGTGTCCTAATCTCCCAAAAAGGTTTTGGGAACTAATATTGTACTCACAGTTTGTCCCTATGAGCTATGGTAGTTTTGTCATGAAAGTTTTCATGATAGGATGAATGGAAGATGTAGGTAAAATGTTTACTGCACTATAAGATTACTAAAGAATGGAATTTGGAAGAACACCAAACATTTGATGACGGTGATCTACATCAAAGTGAGAATCAAAGGGTGTTAGTATTTGACTAACACACTTTGGATTATGTGTCATTTGAATGGTACCACAAGTGATGTTGATAAATTCTTCTAAAAAGGAAAGGAATTGCTGAAAGAGGATCTGAAAATATTTTGGCGAAAAGAAAAAGGAAAAGACTGGAAATGTCCAGCTCGGGTATATAGATAATATACATGTTATGGGTATATTCATTGCTTGTTAAACAGTGTGATTCTTGAGTATTGGGTACTTATTGGTTGGTATGAAGTGTCATACAGAACAACGCAATACAAGAGTTGCAATGGCCTGAGTAACTAGCAAATGAATATGGGATGATTCTCATCAAAAACAAAATAAAGTGTTATTGTGTTTATCGTTGGAATTAAACCTAGCATTCAAGATTTATTTGAATAATTGTTATTCTGTTCTGGTGTTATACGAACAATAGTTGTTCAAATTATCACCATATTCATAGAAGATGGATGAACTCTATAAATCTTGTTGGAGAAATCACATCCATAATAACTGATGCTAAACATGTCGCAAGACAAATGATTAGAAGATCACTTATGAGTGACACCACCGTTTGAATCATATTGGAAAGAAACACATGAAGAAACTCCATGATGGTGGATTTTTGGAGTCTTTTGATTTTGAATCAACTGACGCTTGTAAGAATTTCCTAGAAATGATTGAAACTCCGTTCATAGGCAAAGAGGGACGGACGACTAACTTATTGGACATTATACATGTTGATGTGTATAGTTCATTATGTGTAGCCGTGTGTGGTGGGTCTTATAACTTCATATACTTTAACCAAGGATTTGAGTGGATATATGTGTATATTTACTTGATAAGGAAGAAGTATGAAATATTTGAAAATGTTCAAATAAATTTCAAGATGAAGTGAAAATCATTGTAACGAGAAAATAAGAGTTTATGATTGGATCATAAAGGAAGATTTTTGAGTTAAAAGTTTAGCAAACACCTAAGAGTTTAGGAATTGTTCCATAAACTTGCGTCTCCCGAAACACCATAGGAGTATGGAGTGTTCGAGAGATGTAATCAAACCTTGTTTGACATGGTAAGGATCAAAGGTGTTATTTATAAAATTGCCATTATATTTTAAGGATTAAGCTTTAGAGACTACCGCCTTTCACTGAAAAGAGCGCCATCGAGATCCGTTGAAATGACACCATATAAGTTATGGAATGGGATAAAACCCAATTTGTCTTTTCTTAAATTTTGGTATGCAAGGCATATGTAAAATGCTTACGACCAAAGTCGGATAAAGTACGTCTTTGTAGGTTATCCCAAAGTAACCGTTGGGTATTCCTCCATAACACTAAAGACAAAAGTTTTATTGTGGCTAAGAGCATCAAGTTTCTTGAGAAGGAATTTTTGCGAAAAGTTAAGTGGGAGGACAGTAGAACTTCGATTAGGTTGTTGAACCTAAGCTTTATGTGCTAAGTGGCGCAGCGCCAGAAAGTGTCCCGGAAGCGGCCGCAATGCTCTTGGCTACCGTGTCCCAAAGGTTGTGGTCACGGCGATCTAAGTTCCTATTGAAATGCGTAGTTCGGGTAATCGATCAAATAGTAAGATTTGAGATTGAATCATTGTTATTTGATAATAATGGACCGACTACATGCAAAGAAGCGATGATGGGCCCTGACTCCGTCAAAATGGCTAGGAGCTATAAAATCCGTGATAGTTCCATACACGAGAAACCAAGTTTCTGAACTTGGAAGACCCTCTAGATACCGTGTTTGGATCTATAAAGAAACAGACGTGGATGTTCTCACATCTATGAAATATTCGACATATCGTTAAAATGGTTTATGATTATGTTCAAAGAGTTGGCTATGACAAGATTTGATCTTTCATAACGATATTTAGTCTGGACGGATTATTGTAGCAACCACTACATATGCTAGTTTTGGTATATGGTAGTTGAAAAAACGGAACAACGTTCTTCTAATAGAATGGTTACCTAGGGCGTGTACAGGACACGGTCCAAAGGGTTCTGTTAATTCAAAGGATGCTAAAATAGCATGCAAATTTCAATGGTTGAAATAAGCATTCGCGGACTTGGAATCTTCATCATGATGAAATTGTTAAAACGTTTAGTTTCATCAGAGACGGTGAAGATGCTTGCTTTTGCAAGAAATTAAGTGGGAGCGCTGAGACATATTTCTAATACATTATGTAGAAGACATATTGTTGATTGGAAATGATGTATATTTTATTGACACGGGTGAAGTTTCATTGAAAATTTGATTTTAATGGAAGATTTGGGCAAAACCAGTATATTGGGCTAATATGGTCTATATAGATAGATTGAGGTGCTAATATGGTTGGGCCGAAGTACATATATGAAATATTGAATAAGTTTAATATGGAAACGACGAGAAAGGTTCTTGCCGCATGGAAAAGGTTGAAGCGAGATTCAAGTGTTTTGACACTTGGTGAGTAAAATCACATGAATGATTTGATCAATCATGTACACCATGATATGTAAAATTCCAGAATGTCCTATGCTCTAAATGTTATGAGCATATACCAGAATGATTCATAAGATGATCATTGGACAATAGTAAAGATATCCTTACGTGCTTTGGAAGGACTAAGCATATATTATGTATGTTGGACAATAGTTCATTGTAAAGTGTTACATTGATACTGGTTTTGTCGCAAGATACAATCTAAATTTATCTCAATTTTGGAAGTGTGTTAAGGTGGCCAAATATAATGGAAGAAAGTTCCATGATAGATTTGGAATAGTTCCAAATGGATTTGGATGAGTTCCAAAGTTAAGACATTGTGACGAATACTACAACGAAAGGCTAAGTATATGACTGCTCTAGCAGCAGCAAAGGAGGGCATTTGTGTCAAGAAGTTTGTTTGACAAACTAGGTGTAGTTCCAAGCGAGCTAATACTATGAAGATCTATTGTACGACAATAGATTCAACATGTTTTGAGCTCAAGGGACTAAGGTCTCACCGGAGGACCAAATTTATGCAATGCCATCTCATTGGTGAATGAGTGATGCGTAGAGACGCAAAGAAATGCAAATACACAAGGACCTGAAGTGTCAGATCTGGATATTAGGTTTACCACTAGCAATGCGTATGGATAACACCTGAATGCCATAGGTGTTGGATGCGCAAGTACCAAACTAGATTATTGACTCTAGTGCAAGTGGGAGACTGAAGGGAATATGCCCGAGAGGCAATAATAAAGTGGTTATTATCTTATTCCATGTTTATGATAAATGTTTATTTTCATGCTATAATTGTGTTAACCGGAAACGTTAATACATGTGTGTTTAATAAACAGAGAAAAGGTTCCTAGTAATGCCTCTCTTTATACTAGCTTGTTGATTAACGGATGATCAAGGTTTCCTGATCATGAACATTGGATGTTGTTAATAACAAGGTCATGTCATTGGAGAATGATGTGATGAACATACACCCACAGTAGTTATAGCAATACGATCATGTCATCAAAGTTTCTATTGTTGTATCAAACTTTCACGAAGTAACCCTAATCCTTAGACCATGAGATCACGTAATTCACTGACACCGGAAGAGTACTTTGATTCCATCAAACGTCACACCGTAACAGGGTGATTATAAAGGTGTCTTTGGGTACTTGGAAAGTGTTAGTTGAGGCTCGTGGATCAAGAGTGGGATTTTTCCATCCAGATGACGAAGATATATACTCTGGGCCCTCTCGGTGATATCACATTGACATCGCTTGCAAGCACGTGACTGGCTCACGAGGATGTTATATCACGGAACGAGTAAAGAGTACTTGTCGATAACGAGATCAAGCTAAGTATGGATGATACCAAATGATCGGATCTCGGACAAGTAAAATATCGCGAGACAAAAGGAATTGGTTACGGAGTAATGGTTCACACGATCACTAGTTCATCGTTGAGTAAGTGGGAGTCATCATGGATCTCCAGATCCCCCTGATGATTATTGATCGGAGAAGAGTCTCAGTCATGTCCATTTTATTCACGAACCGTAGGGTGACACACTTAAGGATTCGTCAACGTGTTTTAAGTGGATACGGAACGCAGGAGAAAATACTGGATAGCACAGGATAGCACAGGGACTGTTTCGATAAAACTGTCGGAATAGTTTCGGGATATCGAAATAGTGCAAGGGGATAATTGTTAATGTGTTCATTGAATGAAGTGTTCATCAATGAAGTACTCATTAAATGAAGTGTTCATTAATTTGAGTGACAATAAACAAGTGAATTAAAAGGAGTTTTAATTGGAAGACCTTTGGTTTTTGAGTGGAGGTTAAATGGGAGAAAGTGCCACTTGATTATGTGTGAGTGGAGACTCCACTAGCAATCAAGAGGGGAGAGGTGGGGGCACCTCTTGGGGCGCCTTGGGTGCTGCCCCCCTCTCCTATAAAAGGAGGAGGTGGAGACCCCTCTAGTCACTCATTCCATTAAACTCTTATGTGCCCTTTGGTTGGCATCTTCTCCCTTTGCTAATTCCATCGCTTTCTCATATGCCCTTTGGTTGGAATCTTCCTCCCCTTGCTAGCTGATCCAGTTTCACGAGTACGGTGCTTAGGCGAAGCCCTGCTCAAGATCTTCTCTACCACCACCACCACTATGTTGTAGTGCTGCTGGAGTTCCCGAGGATCCACTACTTCCGCTGCCCAACTGGAGCAAGGGGCGGAGGTCGTCACTGATCTGTAGGGTGATCATAGGGTCCCAACCATCATCTAGCTTCCTAGGTATGGAGGCTTCTATCCTAAGCTTCTCCTCCCTAGCTTTGATGAGAGCATTTGTGATATGCTCCGTGAAGGCAAGATTGAGTGTGCTAGTGTGGGGGTCTCTAGACATTTTGTGTAATAAGCTAATAACTTCCGAGAGGGTGCAACTATCAAAATCAATATCACTACTATCAAAGGTGGTAGTAGTTTCATCTAGTCTCACTTGTTTGAAACCCTCTATGTTCATAGGAGTTTCTTCTTCTACGGTTGAGGTATTAGCATCACCATTAATAGGTCCAATGGGACCAGGAGTGCATTGGGTGCTAATAGTTTCGGTGTCCTCAACAATTTGGATAGTGGCAAATATGTGGTGTGTAGGAAGGCTCTTAATTCTATCCTATTCCTCTTTTTCTCTAGCCCATCTTTCTTTAAGTTTAGCCATCATCCTAATATTTTCTTTAATTTGTAACTGGATAGCATTAATAGGAGTGGCCTTGCTCTCCTCAAGGGGAGAGGTTCTAATTTTTAACATCTCAATATCAAGGGCTAAGATGTCTACCTTCGAACAAAGATTATCTAATTTAGCTAGCTTTTCTTCCACATTCTTGTTGAAGGATTTTTGGGTAGTTATAAAGTCTCTAAGCATGTTTTCTAATTCAGAAGTGGGGTTCTTGTTGCTAGGGTAGGTGTTGTTGTTCCCATAAGTGGATGGAAACGGTCTAGGATTACTAGAAAAGTTTCCCCTATAAGCATTATTATTAAAGTTGTTTCTAGCAATGAAGTTCACATCTACTTGTTCCTGAGCAACCAAAGAATTTAAAGGAACATCATGAGTATTAATAGAGGGTTGCTTGGTAAGTAGAGACATAATTAAATCAACTTTATCATTTAGGGAGGTAATTTCCTCGACATAATTTACCTTCCTACCTGTTGGAGCGCGTTCGGTGTGCCATTGGGAATAGTTGGTCATCATCTCATCAAGGAGTTTGGTGGCAGCACCGAGTGTAGTTGACATAAAGGTTCCTCCCGCGGCCGAATCTAACAGGTTCCGCGAGGTAAAGTTCGATCCTGCATAAAAAGTGTGGATAATCATCCAGGTAGTCAAACCATGTGTAGGGCATTTCTTAACAAGAGATTTCATCGTTCCCAAGCTTAGGAAATGTGTTCATTATCCAATTTCCTAAAAGTCATAATGTTACTCCTCAATTGGATAATTTTAGCAGGTGGGTATTACTTCCCAATAAAAGCATCTTTGCAATTATCCCAAGAATCTATGCTATTCCTAGGCAAAGATTGAAACCAGATTTTAGCTCCGTCCCTCAAAGAGAAAGGAAAAAGCTTGAGCTGAACAACATCACCTTCTACTTATTTATACTTTTGCATATCACATAATTCAACAAAATTATTCAAGTGTAAAGCAGCAACATCTCCAGCACCAGAGAATCGATCTCTCATAACAAGGTTCAGTAAAGCAGGTTTAATTTCATAAGAGTTAGCTGAAGTGGCAGGTGTGGCAATAGGACTGCAGATAAAGTCTTTGTTGTTCTGACTGGTGAAGTCACACAACTTGGTGTTTTCAGTGGAACCCATAGTAGCAACAAGTGTGGCAGATTTTTTTGGAATTTTCGATATAAGACACAAATATAAAAACAGGAAGGTAATCTAACAAGACTAAAAAGTAAAGGTAAAAGATAGTGGAAAACTCCCCTATCTTATCACTCAGAGTCCCCAGCAACGGCGCCAGAAATTTTCTTGATGGCGTGGAAGTGGTAATGGCTTCTCGCCCTTCGTTGGTTACCCCAAGTGGAAGGTGAGATGTCGGATAGCAGCAAATTTCCCCCGGTGAAGATACCGAGGTTGAGTTCGACCAGTAGGACTCCAGAGATGATAAGTAGGTGGCAAGAAAAGTATGGCACTGTTTACGACAAATGTTGCTTCCTTGACCTGGACCTGCACACGACACAATTAACTTTGCTCCCAACGAAGTTCAGAGAGGTTGTCAATCTCTCCGGTCTTGTTGTTTACAAAGGGTCAAACACACAAGGGATAATGATAATGATAATGATAGCAACTGAAAGTAAATGCGAGAAAATAAATGAGCTTGTAAACAGTGATGAGAATATGGACCGGGGTCCGGTGATGTTCACTAGTGATGCCTCTCTCCCAAAAGACGATAAAACTCCTATGTGAGTTAAAAAAATTACAGATGGGCAATTGACAGGATTATAAACGCACCACAATGCTAACTATGCTACAAAAGAAAGGAAGAGGCTCATAAGCATGGGCAGTACGCCAAAATAAGTAGACCGAAATCCATCTGCATCTACTACTAATCATTGATACGTCCAAAACGTATCTATAATTTCTGCTTGCTCCATGCATGTTTTTTGTGATATTGCTATGATCTAGATACACTTTCATACACTTTTGATCATATTTGGACTAACCTATTAACTCAGTGCACCCCAATGCCAGTTCCTGTTTTCTGCTGTTTTTCTATTTCAATTTTTCCCCATATAAAAAGTGCCAGAAAAATTTCGGGAAAAAATACAGGAAAAATCAGCGTATAGGAAGCTTCGCGGAGAGCCCGAGTGGGGCCAGAGGGGAGCCAGGGGGGCCCAGGCGGCCACCCGGCGCGGCCCCACCCTTGGCCGCACCAGGGGGGCGCCTGGGGCCCCTGGTCCACCTCTGGCTGCCCCCCTTCGCCTATTTATTCCCCTTCACGGGGAAACTCCGAAGACAGAACCCTTTTACGCGATCTGTCCTCTATTCCGCCGCCACCGCGTTTCCGAGATCGGGAGCACTAGAAGACCTCTTCCCGGCACCCTGCCGGAGGGAGGGCCGACCTCCGGGAGTCTCCTCTCCACCATGGATGCACCCCGGATGTCTCGTGAGTAGTTTTCCTTGGACCATGGGTCCTTGATCAGTAGCTATGTGATGTTCTCCTCCCCTCTTTGTTCTTCATGGTTTAGACCTCGTGAGCTGCCCTAAATGATGGAGGCACTTTTGTAATCTTTCTGCTATTGCTATGCTGAGTTTGATGGGATCTGATGGATTATGAGATTATGTTCAGATTGTGATAGAGTAATATATTTGGTTTTTATCTCTTATATTTTTGTTCCTAAGTAATTCTTGCATGTTCTCCATTGCTGTTTATTGCTTTGGGTAGTAGGTAGTGACTCCAAGAGGGAACGTTATGCTCGATTGTGGGTTCATGCCCCCCGATGACACGCTTGAGTGACAGAAACATGAGCCTAGGGGATGTGTTGTTGCCACAGGGGGGAAAACAACGGTGCTTGTAACCGCGGTTGCAAGGGTTGTTTACTTTACGCAAAGTGCTTTTTAATGCAGTTGTCTGTTGCTTTGGGTTTAAACTTTGGGTGGGGCTCGCAACTTAATACCAGCGAGATGTTCTGGATAGATATCTCAAGGTGGATGATTAGTAGTAGATGCAGTTGGATTTCGTTCTACTTATTTTGGCGTACTGCCCGTGCTTTTGAGCCTCTTCCTTTCTTTTGTAGGATAGTTAGCATTGCGGTGCGTTCATAATCCTGTCAATTTCCCTTCTGTAATTTGTTTACCTCGCATAGCAGTTTTATCGTCTTTTGGGAGAGAGACATCACTAGTGAACATCACGTATCCCGGTCCATATCCTTATTACTGTTTCCACGCTATCTTTACTTTTCTGCTTTTACTTTCAATTGCTATCATTATCCCTTGTGTTTTACCCTTTGTGAACAACAAGACCGGAGAGCTTGACAACCTCTCTGAACTTAGTTGGGAACAAAGTTATCTGTGTCTGTGAGCAGGTCCACGTCAGTTGCGCCGCTGACACGTACTTATCATATCCGGAGTCCAACGGGAGACAAACCTTGGTATCTTCACCGAGGGAAACTTGCTGCTGCGCTACATCTCAAACCTTCCACTTGGGTTAACCAACGAGGGGCGAGAAGCCATCAATCATCCACCTTGAGATATGTAAGAGCAAAGTTTTTCCCCCATGAGTTTTGGATATTGTTGGACAAAACAGTATAGAAACTAGCAAGTTTTCTAGTGTAAAACAGATGGTTAGGTTCCTGAAGTTATAGGTTGGTGCTAAAGCTTCAAGAAAGATTTACACATTCTCTGAAGCATATGCTCTGGAGCGAAGCTCATCACGGATGTTGACCCCCAAAAAGATAAGGAATCCTAAAGCATGTCTCATCGAAGGAGATGATCAAGATGGCGCAAGACTTAGTAGTTTTTGTGTAGTTCTTTTTCACTTCTTTGAGTCGTAGGAAAAACCGTACTATCAAGAGGGGTTTAGTAAATGTACTCCGAAGGTTTTGGTAAAAAGACTCAGATCGAATCCAAACCAGTGAGAAGCCAGAGATGAGAAAACTCATGTGCACTAGGTAATGCTTCACCAGTGAAGACTATGTTCTTTCTGCTCCTGAAGCTTAACCAAGTCCGTGAGTCAGCTTTACTTTTTCTGCAAGTAAAGTTGCGCATTGATCAGAAATCTGACCGTTGCGGACAGGTGTCAAGCTGTCGCATCGGGTCACTTCAGTCATTTCGCACCTAGGGATCGCCACCTATAAATAGGCCACCCCGCCCTCATTGGCGGGTGGCTGCTCCAAGAATATTCTCTGACAGATAAGAGAGAGAGAGAGCACCCCACCGAAGCTAAACAGAAACCCACCCACCGAAACTAAACAGAAACCCATCCACCGAAGCATAAGTCCTACTGATCTGAGTTGATTCACTATGACTTAGGAAGAAGTTTACCAACCTTGTTATCTTGGAGAACTACAGTTCTCCTAGACGGTTAGAGAGTTGTTCTTCAGAGAGCGAAGAGTAATTGTCGCCTCGAAGTCCAGTATGTCCAAGGTTTCGGTGATTTCCTCAATAATCAACCACGAGTGAAGAACTGGCCAAGCTCAAGGAGATTGGTGCAGTGGAGAAACGAACGGAGAGAGGTTAGCTCCTGTGTTCAATCACAAGTCCCTCCAACCAGACGTAGCACTTTGCAGAGTGTGAACTGGTCGACCAAACATCGCTGAGTCAATAGTTCGTTTTACATTCCACACTTACATTCAGTATTGCAATTGCTTCTGTGATTTGATTCAATGCAACTGATTCAATGCTTTTGATTCGCTATGTTGTGCTTCACTCTAGTTCTGCTTCACTGTCTACCTTTCTGTTGAATTACTTTTGCTGCTAAGTTGTGCTTCACTTCAGAGTTTCATGCGAAAATTTGAAGTGATCATTCACCGCCTCCCCCTCTGATCACATACTTGTTATTTCAATTGGTATCAGAGCTAGTCACTCCCTACACTCTGTGTGTTTTGGATTAACCTCCTGGAGTGCCTTCAATTATGTCTTTCACAACTATTCGCTCCGGCAAACCTATTCCTGTTTTCAATGGGAAGGACTACCCGTACTAGATGGACAAAATGAAGAGAAATATCATGGCTATCAATTCAGCTTCCTGGCAACTTGTCTTGAATGGAGTCACAGTTGCGGATGTGAATGTCATCACTCCTGCTGAAGCAAAATTGATTGATCTTGATTCTGAAGTCTGGGTATTCATCACCAACCATTTGACTCCACAGAAGTATCATGAAGTGAAGAATATCCCATCTGCCAAAGGTATCTCGGACTATGTAACAGCCCAGATTTCACAAAAATTAAAACTTTTGTTTTCGGTGTGAATTGTTTGATTGTCTGATTTGTTGAGGTGTTTGCATCCCTGATTTATCGATCGGCGATTATTTTCCCCCCTCTTATCTCGTACAGGACGGAGACCGACCCTTGCCACCTTGACACTCGACCTTGCGACACCGGGATTCACCCGAGCACCGTCGCGAAGACCGCAAGAGACCAGCCGCAGCCAACGGAACGAAAAACCCCGTTTAATAATTAAACGGGTTATTTTTATAGCGCGCTGGAAAATGTTCTCGGAACGGTTCCAGCACGAGGTGAACTCCGCCGGCTCGACGCGCTGATCGCGCAGTTCAAAGTTTTACCCGAATCGGAGGTCCTGCGGACCCCCGGCGGTCAGAAACGTAAACACCGCGCGCGCGAGAAAAAAACCGGGGATGTTTTTGCAAACTGCCAGCCACCTGGGCTATATAAAGACCACCACACTCCCACCCCTTTCTAGGGTTTCCCTAAGCCAAAATTGCAGCCACCCCCTCCACTTTGCCCCAAAAATTGCCCCATTTTCCCACCAAACCCTAGTTCCAGATCTGAAATTTTGCCCAATTCGTCCTGGACCGTCAGATCCGGAGATCCGACGGCCCCGGAGGCTGCCACGTCACCTGGAATGGATCTGGCTTCGATCGCGCCGCCCGCTCCCGAAGCCGCCGCCCGAGTGCCTCCACGGCCGCGCGCCGCTGCTGGCAGCAGGTCACCGGCGTCGCCGCACCTCCTCTCTCCTCCCTTGCCTCCCTCCTCTTTCCCTTCTCCTCTCCTCACCTCCCCTCATCTGCCGCAGGACGCAGCCGCAGGGAGCCGTGACGCCGCCGCAGCCATGGATCACGGCCCGAGCTTGCCGCCAAGGCCAGGCCTCGCCCCGCGCCGCAGAAGACCCCGCCGGCGTCGGGATCCGTTGGATCCGGTGCCGCCGCACAGCCGTCCCGCCCTCCTCCTCCTTGCCAAGCCCGTCGGACTGCTCGCCGGCGACAACGGCCGCCGCGCCACCGCCGCGCCACCGCCTCGTGTCGTCGGGACGGGTACAAGCCCTGCCTCCAGCTGTGTGGGCCGGTCTGCCCCACGGCGGCCCAGCACCGCAAGGCTCTCTAGAGCAGCCGCAGCCCAGCGGCCTCTCCAGCCAGCGCACCGCCGCTTTGGGCCTGGCCCATTAGGTGAGGCGCCCTTTTTTCTTATTTTTTTTTCTATTTTCTGTTGGGCCCAGTAGCTTTCGGCCCGTTAGATGTTTTTTTCTGGTTTAATAAAATTGCAGATTTTTTTTATTTTTTCGTTGTCCGTATCTTTTAAACCGTAGCTCCGATCGCGACGCGTAAAACATGAAAGTTGCTTAGTTTTTCGTGTAGATTATTAAAATGATGCTTGTTGTCATGTTTGACTTTGTTTACATGCTGTTTTATTGCTAATTACACTGCTTGCCAATATAAACTGTAATTGCAATAACTTTTTATCCGTTGCCCCGATAAAAATGTTTCTTATATGTAACTTGACTAGAACTGCGTGTAGGTTGTGTTTATGCTGCTCTTGCTTGCTAATAAAAATAATAAATATCGTGGGGTCCGTAATAGCTGCCATGCATAGGTTTTACCCCCACTTAAAGTGACTAGATTAGATAGTTTATTTATGCTTCACCTCTTGCCATGCTTGAGTGAGATGCCATGTTAACAACCTTGCTCATCTTGTGTATCTAAACAACTTGAACCATCGTAAATGTGCGGTATCATCGTGTGTGACGAGTACTCCACTTAACCTGTTAGTAACCGCTCTCGACGGTAGGTGCGATGTCTCGTGTAGCCTTCTTGTTGATGCTTGCTCGTGTTTGCCTCGTAGTAATAGAGTGCTTGCTCGTTGATTTCTTTCCTGTGTTTCCTTCCTGTGTGCTTCCGCGGGTACCTCTCGGAGATGATGCGAGCTTGCGATCAGCTACACCTTCGGAACCCGACCTATCAACAGGCAAGGACTATGCATTACTTATGATCCATTCTATTTCAACCAGCAGTTTGCATGCTAGTCTAGGATAGGTTCGATGTTTGATCCTACACATGTTCACAGCCTCTTTCAAACCGATACAGCCATGTCCCCTCCCAGCAAACCATGTATTGTTATGTTACTATTGCTCGTTGCTCAGCCCCTGCTTAGTATGCATGCTTAGGATGCTACGATGTTACCCTGTTACTCCTTGGTTTGGGCTATCACAATATTATATTGTTGTTGATGATATGATTATTATAATGTTGACTATACTCGACGAAGGGTGGAAGGTCTAGGCTATCCCGTCCCGACGCTTTGTTCCATTCGTGTCACCTAGGATCCGAGTTCCGGGTATTGGTTTTAAGACTGAGCGTGCCTAACCGCGTGTGGGATTTTATGGGTCCCCTTTTCTTACCTACCTAGCTTCAAACATTTCTAGTGGTGGCCCAAGCTGATTTACCATTTGCAACCGTGTGTGTGCTGGTCGGCCGCCAGTAGTTTTCAAACCAACCTGGACCAGTGAGGACATAGTTCCCTTGCTGGCCCACCTTGTTCGGCTGAGGACCCGGTTTTCCATGTGTGATCAACCGGCTATCCAAACCCGAGACAGACGGTAGAGACCGATTCGAGAGCGCGGACAGCTTTTGAGTTGGGTGTCGACTCACCGGGGCCCACCCGGATTTGTTCGTTGTTAGTTAGAGGGACCTGTCGTTTCGGATCTCTCAGAACTAAATCATAAAATGGTTGCCTATAATGGGTAGCAACTGAGAGAGAAGGGCGTGCGTGCGGAGCCTTGTAATGGGCAGTTGGTACACCCCTGCAGGGTTAAATCTTTTCGAGAAGCCGTGTCCACGGTTATGGACGACTTGAGACCTACTCCTTGTTCATAGACAACAACAACTGAGATAATCTTAATATAACTTGATCAACGTGTGTGCGTGTGCCTTGACTGCTTCTTCTTCGTCGGGATGCGAAGAGGAGGACAAGGATAGGATAGGTGTTATGTTTGCGTAAGTAGTTGATTCATCACCAACCATTTGACTCCAGAGAAGAATCATGAACTGAAGAATATCCCATCTACCAAAGGTGTCTGGGACTATCTGGAAAAGATTGGAGAAGGTGTATCCACTCAGAAAGATGCCAGAATTGACACTCTCCAAAGCAAATTCTATCGATTCAAGAGAAACGAGGGCGAAAAAGTCAACTCCATTTACAACAGACTAACTGCTCTTGCAAATGAGCTGATTTCCCTCGGTGCTGATGACATTACTCCTCACTCAGTTGTAAGAACTTTGATTCGCTCATTGGATGATTCTTTTGATCACATTGTGCTGATGATCAAGGAAAGGACTGATTTCAGATATCTTGTTGCCGCTGATATTCTTGAGAGACTCAATACTTTTGAAATAGAAGAAGATGAGAAATGTGACATTAATGGCTCTCGAAGAAGATCACATGCTTTGAAAGCAAAAGCTTTACATCATTCTTCACCCAAAGTCAGTTATGCTTCAGGTGTTGTAAGGCCCGATATGCGGTACTGTTCCAGATCTAGATGTTTCCATCCAGACCCGGGGACGAAGCACATATCGGTCCCACCGCGACATATAACATAGCCATATGCCCCGGATTTCCAACATGATATCACAACATTACAGATACAAGGATACAACATCTCATACAATCGGCACACAACTGCCTTAATACAATACAACCGCGGAACATACATGTCTGAGTACAGACTACAATCAAATGCCTAGTGGCAAAAGAAAATCATCGATCCCATAACCACACGGGTCCAGGCCCTCCGCCGGGATCCGCCTAACTAGTCGCCGCCGACTCTCCACGTGAAACATTGATCACCGTACCTGTTGTCGATCAAGAACCCTGAAAAGAGTTTGTGGGTAGCATCATGAGTACAGAGGTACTCAGCATCCAACTGTAGTGGTCATCTGTGTTGGATATGTGCCCTAGAGAAAAATTAATAAAGATATTTGTCACATATCTGTTTTGTTCATAATAAGTTTTATACTGTGCTATAACTGTATTACATGGAAATACTAATACAGGTGTAGTATAAAACATGGTCCGTAGTTTAACTCGGGTAAACTATCTCGTTGGGCAATTGATTGATCAAGCTTTCCTGATCATGGCGACACTTAAGTCCATTGACAATGAGGTCATATCGTTAAGGGGAATGATGTGATGGACGTACACCCACCTAAAGTATTGCAATGTGATCGAGTCACATAGTTCAGCGTTGCTATGACTTTGTAACATATGGCTTAGTCCTTAGACCGTAATGATCATACGTAATTGTCATCTATGAGGAGACTTTGATTTGTATCCCACCGCCTGACTGAAATATGCTGGCTATAACTGTGCACTTTGGATATTCCGAAATAGATGGTTGATGAGTATGTTAATAGATCAGAGCGGGATTTGTCAGTCCTTGTGATAGGACAGGTACTTTGGGCCCACTCGGTGATATTGCATCAATAGCTTGCAAGCAAGTGACTAGGTCACAAGAGATGCAATGATCATGGACGAGTAAACTTGTTTGTTGTGAACGAGATGTGAACACAGTATGTAGGATACCGACGATCAAACCTCGGACAAACAAAGTGTCGCAGCACAAAGGGATTACGTCGTATCGTTAACGGTTTCCAAAAGCGATCGAAGTTCATTCGATGGAAGCGCAGGGGCTGTCAAGGATTGTAACCAGGTCCAACTGACTAGTCATTGGTCAATGAGAAGAGTCTCGACCATGTCTGCTGTTTCCCGGACCGTTAGGGTGTTACACTTAAGGGCAATCGATGCATAAGACAGTTACGGGATCAATCGGTGAAATAGGAGAAGTCACCGGAATAGTTCCGGAGGAGGACGGAATGGTTTCCGGACATTTTGAATAGTTCAAAATAAAGTTTAATTGTTTTAATAATGTTTTATTATTTAATTATTTGAATTAAATATTTAAAACATATTAAATAAATTAAAAAAAATGGGAAAAAGGCTAAATGGACCCATGGGGCCCATTAAGGGAGGAGGGGGTCTCCCCCCTTGGGCTTGGCGCCAAGGGTGGGGCCCATCCCCCCTATGGCCGGCGCACTCCCCCCCCCCTTGGGAGTTTAGCCCCACATGGGGGAGGGGAGGAGGATCACACCCCCCTTGGCCTATATAAGGAGGGGTAGCCCCCCTTTTTCCAATACACCAATATCTCCTTCTTCCTCCTTCTCCTTCCCGGAAGTGGACTCCCCTTGTTTGGAGTCTGCACCTGGTTGGATTTATCCACCATAAGGCAGGCCGTCGTTCTGCCGGAGTCGGGATCCGTAGCCGTCTTTCTTCCGCTGCTCGCCTGGTTCGGGGCCCGGGAGGAACATCGATTGTACCGTACATGTATAATCTCTTCGAGGCACTACACCTGTGGTGCTACTTCGTCGCTGGAGGTTTACCGGGAGTCATCCTCACCGGTGGTGGTCTTCTACACGACAGGGAGGTCGTAGTTCCAAGTCTACGCCAGCCACGTTCACAAGAACGTTTCCCTCTTTTGGTCTTCAAAGGTATGAACACCGATTCCCTCTGTTACTTTACATCGCCATAGCATAGATCTTGGGTTCAGGTACCGTAGGTATGAAAAATTTGTGTTTTCTGCCCCGTATCCCTAAATTGGTATCATGAGCTAGCTATGCGTAGATGTATTGTACGGGTAGAACACATCTAGGATGTGGGCATCGAATCTTCATTCGTTACCCTCCCAGGTGTACTCATTTAGTGTTGCGGCAATGTTTGATGAAGCGGCCCCCGACCGACCTTACGCGTTTACGCGAGACTGGTTCCACGCTTGACATATGTCTTGTACCATATAAAGTGGCTGGGGGTGTCTGTCTCTCTGCATTAGCGATGCGAAGATGTTTGCAACGGAGGGCCCCGACAGGGGTGTAATAGAGACGATTGGGGATCGGTGTTGTGGCATGTTTTCGCAGGATAGAAATCGGTTCTCTCTCTCGAAACCCCTAGCAGCCACGTAAAACTTGCACAAGCTAAAGTAGAAAGGCGTTTTAACTTTGCTTTGCATGAAGGGGGATCATAGGTTGTATGATTTACAGTTTTTACTTCCTGTTTTATGCTAGTATGCTAGATATATCGACGGTAGCATGAAACAGGACCATCTCTCGCTAAAACCAACATAGTGTCCTTACCCTAGTGAGCACCACCTGGAAAGTTCTACATTATGGAGGCATCACGTGTCACACGGATGTCAAACATTTTTTCGTTCACAAGAGGTGGGTGTAGCAAGCCTAGCATGCCCAGAAGCATGGCCTTGTATGACATAGCAACAAATCACATAGGGTGTGATGGCGAGCCTAGCATGTGCAGACATGGCCTCGAGACACAAGAGACCGAAAGGTCGAGCATGAGTCACATGGATGATGTGATTGGCATGATGGCCTACCTTGAACAACATACTGATGGTCGTGTCACACGGGGGAGGTATGGTGTTCTAGGATCATGTAATCACTTAGCAAAATTGAGAGATGTTTTCCTAAGTGGGAGTTTTAGAATTAATTGTAATTGAACTCCACATTATGAACAAAAATCTAAATATGTATCTTTGTGAATCAACCTTGTAGATGACAGCACCACGCCCCTCGTTCAACTTAGGATCATTCCTAGAGAAAGATAAACTGAAAACTAATGGGTCAAACTTCACCTCCTGGTTCCGCACCCTGAGGATTCTCCTCGTTCCCCTCAAAATGTCCTATGTACTTGAGACTGCATTAGGAGATGCACCAGCAACTACCGCTACTCCGGCTGAGAAGAAACTCTATCTCATTAAATTGGATGATTCCTCCCTTGTCAAGAAGGGTATGCTCCATGCCATGGAGGCTGAACTGCAGAAACGGTTCGAGAGCTTCAGTGCTTATGAGATAATCACTGACCTCAAGACCGTCTTTGCACCTCAAGCCAAGGTTGAGAGAAATGAAGTTTGTGAAGCTTTCTTCTCTGCAAAGATGGAATAGCACACCAGCATGACTGAGCACGTAGTCAAAATGTCTGACTACGTTCAACGCCTAAATGATCTAGAATTTAAGATTCCAGATGAAGTGGCGATTGATAGGGTGTTGCGGTAGCTACCCCCTAGCTATGAGAGTTTTGTGTTGAAGTACAACATGCAAGGAATGGTTGAGACCCTTTCTGAATTGTTCACAATACTCAAAATTGCTGAGATGGCAATCAAGAAGGAGCACGGCTGCACCAAGTACCTAGAAGATAAGAAGGCCGGCAAGGTTGCCGGAAGAGACATGGATGTATGTGATATACATGTTATTGATGTTTTCCTGACAAGTGCTCGGAGCAACGTCTGGATATTTGATACCGGATCAGTTGCTCACATCTATAACTTCCAGGAGGGGATGCAGAATAAACGACTCTTGCGGAAGGATGAAGTGACGATGCGCGTTGGGAACGGTGCCAAGGTTGAAGTAATGTCAATTGGCACGCTTCGTCTTAGTCTCCCTTCGGGATTGATTCTTGTCTTGAATAATTGCTATTATGTACCCGCGTTGAGTATGAACATTGTAAGTGGATCTTGCTTGATGAGAGACCAGTATTCTTTTAAATCCGACACAACTGGTTGTTCGATTTATAAGAATAATGTCTTCTATGTTCATGCACCGGCGCGTGATGGTTTATTCTTAATGGATCTTGAATATCATGACTCCCACATCAATAACGTAGAGGCCAAAAGATTAAAGCCTAGTAACGAAGAACACATGACGATGTGGCATTGTCGACTTGGTCATATTGGTATAAAGCGCATGGAGAAACTCCATAAAGATGGACTTCTGGAGTCATTGGATTTTGGATCCCTTGACACATGTGAACCATGCCTAATGGGAAAAATGACAAAGACTCCATTCAATGGAACAATGGAGCGTGCGGTGGACTTATTAGGGATCATACATACTGATGTATGCGGACCAATGAATGTCACCGCACGCAATGGTTTTCGTTACTTCGTGACCTTCACGGATGACTTAAGTAGATACGGGTATATATATTTAATGAAACACAAGTCTGAAACCTTTGAAAAGTTCAAGGAATTTCAGAGTGAGGTCAATAATCAACTCGGGAAGAAAATCAAGCACCTTCGATCTGATCGAGGAGGCGAGTATTTAAGTCACGATTTTGGCACTCATCTGAAGACTTGTGGTATTGTACCACAACTTACGCCAGCTGGAACACCTCAGCGAAACGGTGTGTCCGAGCGACGTAATCGAACACTATTGGATAGTGTACGGTCAATGATGTCTCATACCGACTTACCTACATCATTCTGGGGGTATGCATTAGAAACTGCCGCTTACGTTCTTAATAGGGTACCATCCAAATCCGTGAAGACAACACCGTTTGAAGAATGGTTTGGCAAGAAACCAATGTTGTCTTATCTGAATATTTGGGGTTGTGAGGCTTATGTTAGGAAACTTCAGCCTAACAAACTTGAATCCAAGGCGGATAAGTGCATTTTTGTGGGCTATCCCAAGGAAACTTGTGGATACACATTCTACAACAAGTCTGACAGCAAAACGTTTGTTGCCAAGACGGGACACTTTCTTGAGAAGGAGTTTCTCGCGAAAGAGTTGAGTGGGAGGAAAATAGACCTCGATGAAGTGACTGACCAATCACTCCAATTGGAAGAAACGGCTACGGAAATTGTTCTGGAACCATCTTACACAGTGGGAGCTGAAGAGAATGGCCAAAACGACATTCATAACGATCATGACATTGATGATGATCATGATGAGAATGAAGAGGAACCTTTTATGCCCCGTAGGTCATCAAGAGTCCGTCAACCTACTGAGTTTTATGGACAGCTTGTGAATGCAATCTCGGCTGATGAGTCGGATGAACCTACAAGTTACAAAGAAGCAATGGAGGGACCCGAGTCCGAGAAATGGCTAGAAGCCATGAAATCCGAAATAGACTCCATGTACACCAACAAAGTTTGGACTTTGGTGGATATTCCCGAGGACCGCAAGGCCGTCGAGAATAAATGGATTTTCAAGAAAAAGACTGACGCAGACGGAAACGTATCTATATACAAAGCTTGACTTGTCGCGAAGGGGTTCCGACAAATTCAAGGAGTTGACTACGAGGAGACATTCTCTCCTGTAGCGATGATCAAGTCTATTCGGATCCTACTAGCAATAGCTGCCTATCATGATTACGAGATATGGCAGATGGATGTGAAAACTGCGTTCCTTAATGGCAACATTGAGGAAGAGTTGTATATGATGCAACCAGAGGGGTTTATCAATCCAAGGAATGCTGGTAAGGTGTGCAAGCTTCAACGGTCCATCTATGGGTTGAAGCAAGCATCTCGGAGCTGGAATCTTTGATTTGATGAGGTCATTAAAGCTTTTGGATTTGTCCAAAACGTCGAAGAGTTCTGCGTCTATAAGAAACTGAGTGGGAGCTCTGTAGCATTCCTTGTGTTATATGTAGATGACATATTACTGATAGGGAACGATAAGAAATTCTTAGAGGAAGTGAAGGAATATCTGAATGGACAATTTTCCATGAAGGACCTAGGTGAAGCTGCGTACATATTGGGGATTAAGATCTATAGAGATAGACCTAATCGACGGTTGGCCTTGAGTCAGAACACTTATATTGACAAGATATTGAAAAGGTTCAGTATGGGTAACTCCAAGAGAGGCCTCTTGCCAGTTATAAAAGGTGTCAAATTAAGCGTGACTCAATGCCCAACCACAGCAAAAGAGAAGGAGGAGATGTCCTCAAAGCCCTATGCCTCAGCCATAGGTTCTCTCATGTATGTTATGTTATGTACCAGACCGGATTTAGCGTTGGCCATTAGTATGACTAATCGCTACCAGAGTAACCCGGGAATGGCTCACTGGACAGCAGTAAAGAATATCATTAAGTACTTGAGAAGAACAAAGGATCTCTTTCTTGTATATGGAGGAGTTGATGAGGAGCTCACCGTAAAGGGTTACGTTGACGCAAGCCTCGGCTCAGATCTAGATGACTCGAAATCCCAGACGGGATATGTTTTCATGTTGAACGGTGGCGCAATTAGCTAGAGGAGCGGCAAACAGTCAGTCGTCGCCCAATCTACAATGGAGTCGGAGTATATTGCCGCTTGCGAAGCGTCAAACGAGGCGTTGTGGCTGA
The DNA here is from genome assembly GCA_950022295.1 of Bromus sterilis. Classification (NCBI taxonomy): domain Eukaryota; kingdom Viridiplantae; phylum Streptophyta; class Magnoliopsida; order Poales; family Poaceae; genus Bromus; species Bromus sterilis. Next base: position 399,411,262 of record OX465596.1, read on the forward strand.
AGAAGTTTGTGATCAAGCTTGGCGTCTTTCCCAGCTGCACTGACCCCGTGGGAATCTTCTGCGACAACACGGGTGCCATTGCTAACGCGAAGGAGCCAAGAACTCACTCTACAGCCAAGCACATCCTCCGAAAGTTCCATGTGACGCGAGACTACGTCAGGGATGGATACACTAGGATTCACAAGATACATACGGATCTGAACGGAGCAGACCCGATGACTAAACCTCTTCCACAGGGCAAGTTTGATGAACACCGAGAGACCATTGGTGTTAGATACATACCTGATGTAAACTAGTGTAATTTGTACTCTAGTGCAAGTGGGAGACTGTTGGATATGTGCCGTAGAGACAAATTAATAAAGATATTTGTCACATATCCATTTTGTTCATAATAAGTTTTATACTGTGCTATAACTGTATTACATGGAAATACTAATACAGGTGTAGTATAAAACATGGTCCGTAGTTTAACACGGGTAAACTATCTCGTTGGGCAATTGATTGATCAAGCTTTCCTGATCATGGCGACACTTAAGTCCATTGACAATGAGGTCATATCGTTAAGGGGAATGATGTGACGGACGTACACCCACCTAAAGTATTGCAATGTGATCGAGTCACATAGTTCAGCGTTGCTATGACTTTGTAACATATGGCTTAGTCCTTAGACCGTAATGATCATACGTAATTTTCATCTATGAGGAGACTTTGATTTGTATCCCACCGCCTGACTGAAATATGTTGGCTATAACGGTGCACTTTGGGTATTCCGAATTAGATGGTTGATGCGTATCTTAATAGATCAGAGCGGGATTTGTCAGTCCTTGTGACAGGACAGGTACTCTGGGCCCACTCGGTGATATTGCATCAATAGCTTGCAAGCAAGTGACTAGGTCACAAGAGATGCAATGATCATGGACAAGTAAACTTGTTTGTTGTGAACGAGATGTGAACACGGTATGTAGGATACCGACGATCAAACCTCGGACAAACAAAGTGCCGCAGCACAAAGGGATTACGTCGTATCGTTAACGGTTTCCAAAAGCGATCGAAGTTCATTCGATGGAAGCGCAGGGGCTGTCAAGGATTGGAACCAGATCCAACTGACTAGTCATTGGTCAATGAGAAGAGTCTCGACCATGTCTGCTGTTTCCCGGACCGTTAGGGTGTTACACTTAAGGGCAATCGATGCATAGGACAGTTACGGGATCAATCGGTGAAATAGGAGAAATCACCGGAATAGTTCCGGAGGAGGACAGAATGGTTTCTAGACATTTTGAATAGTTAAAAATAAAGTTTAATTGTTTTAATAATGTTTTATTATTTAATTATCTGAATTAGATATTTAAAACATATTAAATAAATTAAAAAAATGGGAAAAAGGCTAAATGGGCCCATGGGGCCCATTAAGGGAGGAGGGGGTCTCCCCCCTTGGGCTTGGCGCCAAGGGTGGGGCCCATCCCCCCTATGGCCGGCGCACTCCCCCCCCCTTGGGAGTTTAGTCCCACATGGGGGAGGGGAGGAGGATCACACCCCCCCCTTGGCCTATATAAGGAGGGGTAGCCCCCCTTTTTCCAATACACCAATATCTCCTTCTTCCTCCTCCTTCCCGGAAGTGGACTCCCCTTGTTTGGAGTCTGCACCTGGTTGGAGTTCTCCACCATAAGGCAGGCCGTCGCTCTGCCGGAGTCGGGATCCGTAGCCTCTTTCTTCCGCTGCTCGCCTGGTTCGGGGCCCGGGAGGAACATCGATTGTATCGTACGTGTATAATCTCTTTGAGGCACTACACCTGTGGTGCTACTTCGTCGCTGGAGGTTTACCGGGAGTCATCCTCGCCGGTGGTGGTCTTCTACACGACAGGGAGGTCGTAGTTCCGAGTCTACGCCAGCCACGTTCGCAAGAACGTTTCCCTCTTTCGGTCTTCAAAGGTATGAACACCGATTCCCTTCGTTACTTTACATCGCCATAGCATAGATCTTGGGTTCGGGTACCGTAGGTATGAAAAAATTGTGTTTTCTGCCCCGTATCCCAAAAATATGACCCAGCAAGGACTTCATCACTCGTCATTCTAGGACAACTAGTAGTTTACGGTAAGGATGGGGTAAGTGGTGAGGTTGCTGCCGCACTAGCATTTATGAAGTGGCTAACGATCTAAAGAGTAAGATAAGAAGCCAAGCATTCGATGAGGAATCGCCTCGAACAAGTCTTGCTATCAGCTACTTACGCAAGCATAACACCTATCCTATCCTTCTCCTCCTCTTCGCATCCCGACGAAGAAGAAGCAGTCAAGGCACACACACGTTGATCAAGTTATATTAAGATTATGTCAGTTGTTTTTGTCTATGAAGAAGGAGTAGGTCTCAAGTCGTCCATAACCATGGACACGGCTTCTCGAAAAGATTTAACCCTGCAGGGGTGTACCAACTGCCAATTACAAGGCTCCGCACACACGCCCATCTCTCTCAGTTGCTACCCATCACAGGCAACCATTTTATGATTTAGTTCCAAGAGATCCGAAACGACAGGTCCCTCTAACTAACAACGAACAAATCCGGGTGGCCCCCGGGGAGTCGACACCCAATCCAAAAGCCGGCCACGCTCTCGGATCGGAATCTTCCGTATGGCTAAGGTCGGGGTTAGCCTCACCTATATAACAGGGAACTTCCCACACGCGGTTAGGCACGCTCAGTCTTAAAACCAATACCCGGAACTCGGGTCCTAGGTGACTCGAATGGAACAAAGCGTCGGGACGGGATAGCCTAGACCTTCCATCCTTCGTCGAATATAGTCAACATTATAATAATCATATCATCAAAAACAATAATAATAATGTGATATCCCCAACCAAGGAGTAACAGGTAACATCGTAGCATCCTAAGCATGCATACTAAGCAGGGGCTGAGCAACGAGCAACAGTAACATAGCAGTATAGGGTTTGCTGGGAGGGGACATGGCTGTATCGGTTTAAGAGAGGCTGTAAACATGTGGTAGGATCAAACATCAAACCTAACCTAGACTAGCATGCAAACCGCTGGTTGAAATAGAATGGATCATAAGTAATTTATAGTCCTTGCCTGTTGATAAGTCGGGTTCCGAAGGTGTAGTTGATCGCAAGCTCGCATCGTCTCCGAGAGGTACCCGCGGAAGCACACAAGAGGATAAACACTGGAAAGCAATCAACGAGCAAGCATCTATTACTATGAAGCAAACACTAGCAAGCATCAACAAGAAGCAACACGAGACATCGCACCTACCGTCGAGAGCGATTACCAACCATTTAAGTGGAGTACTCGTCACACACGACGATACCGCATATTTAGAGAGGTTCAAGTTGTTTAGCTACAAGTGATCAACCAACGGTTATTAACACAGCAAGGCACCCAAGCATGGCATGTCACACAAACATGGCAAAAGGTTAAGCACAAAGTAAACTACCTATACTAGTCAAGTTAAGCGAGGAAACACCCTAAACATGGCACAACACTAAGTGCCTCACGATAATTAAAAGATTTGGTACTGTTCTGTCCTAAACAATATTTTAGGTTGGTTAACAACAGCAAACAATAGCATAAACACAAAGTACACGAAAAACTAAACAAGTTACATATAAAGAACACCCCAAACGGAGTTACGGTTAAAAAGATACAAGCAAAACAAGTTACGGGCACAATCTGCCAACATCACGAAGCACATTTTAGAGCATTGCATAAACAGGGTAATGAGTGCAAACATTCTCACAAATGACATGCAATTAAAGTAGACATGGCAGGGAAGGCATGGCAAAAAGAATCATGGATCAAAAGATATTAAGCAAACAACATGGCAGAAACTATTATTTTTATGCTATATAAACAGGGGTATAACTATATGCAAAAGTGCAGAAACATGACATAGCAATACATGGGCATGAAGTAGACATGATGCTTAACAATATGCAATTGGAATCACTCAATTCTGATAAACGGTCGCGACACACTCGTCGACCGAAGTTGCAACAAAATATAAACAACAGCACACTAACAGCAGGGTAGCTACTTTGGAGCAAGATACAACCAACATGCAGAAATCAAATATGGCATGTGAATGCATGAAACTGAAGTAGGAACAATGCTTAACGCAACGCAAAAGGAATCACTCAATTCCAACGAACGGTTGCGAAGCAACCGTCGCCCGAAGTTGCAATAAAAACAACAGCTACAGCAACTTAGCAGCAGTTAACGGTCTGGTACCCACTTCGACGCAGAATTAAATTATCTACACGGCCTCAAACGGAAAAACTTTCTACATACGAACGCAAGAGCACGTAAAACTGAGCAACTTTTGTTTTGGAGGCACGTTCATCGGAGCTACGGATCAACGGGAAAACGCATTACAAAACGGGATCACCACCAAGAATTTTACAGGACTTAGAAAAAAAATAACAGTGGGCAGAGAAAAAAACAGGACACGGGCCCTCACCCTAGGCCGAGGCCCACTTGCGGCTGTGGCTGGCGGGATCTGGCCTGGGTTGGCCTTGGAGCTGGACTGGGCCACGCTGGGTGGTGGCTGGGCTGGCCTTGGTGCGCTGGCCCACGTGGCCACTGGAGGGAGCCAGCCCACAGAGCGGCAGCGGGTGGACGCGACGGCCTCGTCCTCTCCAGGACGGAGGCGGCGGCGCACCGGACTTCGGCAAGGAGGCGGGGAGAGAACGGCCAGGAGGAGGCGGGATCGAGCGCGGCGGCCGCGGAGCGGCCGGATCCAGGTCGGCGGCGAGGTGAATGGTGGCGCGGGGCGGCCCCCGTGAGCCCCGTGGTCGGGCCGGCCATGTCCATGGTGCTGCCGGCGTGCACGGGGAGAGGAGGGGCGCGACAGCCTGCTCCGGCTGCCGGCGGTGCGGCGGCGTGCCCGCGGGTTGGAGGAGAGAGAGAGGAGGCCGGGCGCGGGAGGAGGCCTCTGTGCCGTCGGATCCTCAGATCCGGCGGTCCAGATTCGTTGGGAGCTATTTTTCAGATCTGGGGGCTAGGGTTGGACGAAAATGGGGGTGTTTTTGGGCAGATCTGGCAATTTTTCAGGGGGTGGCTGCAATTTTGTGGCTAGGGAAACCCTAGAAAGGGGTGGGAGTGTGGTGGTGTTTATATAGCCCAGGTGGCTGGCAGTTTGCAAAAACATCACCGGTTTTTCTCTCGCGCGCGTGGTGTTTACGTTTCTGACTGCCGGGGGTCCGCAGGACCTCCGATTCGGGTAAAACTTTGAACTATGCGATCAGCGCGTCGAGCCGGCGGCTTTAACCTCGCGCTGGAACCGTTCCAAGAACACTTTCCGGCGCGCTATAAAAATATATCGTTTACTTATTAAACGGGGTTTTTCGTTCCGTTGGCTGCGGCTGGTCTCGTGCGGTTTTCGTGACGGTGTTCGGGTGAAACTCGGTGTCGCAAACGTCGAGCGTCAGGGTGGCATGGGTCGGTCTCCGTCCGGTATCGATAAATCGGGGATGCAAACACCGCAAACAAATCAGACAATCAAACAATTCACACCGAAAATAATTTTTTAAAATTTTGTGAAAACTAGGCTGTTACAATACAACACCACCAACAAGGGATCTCGTCCCGAGATCCAGGACGATCCGGGGGAGAGGGGAAGGGGGAGAGAAAAGAGAGTCGACGATCTTCAACACCACCAACAAGGGACTCTGCTCCATGTCGACGTCGTACCCCATCGAGATACTTTCCGCAGGGAGATGGTTACGTCGGAAAACGAAACCACCAGGTGTTCAAGAGGAAGAACGACAACGAAAGTTGGATCAAGGGACAGTGCCTTTTGATGCAAGTCGTGAAAACACCGGGCAAAAGGATGGAGGGCAAAGGACGACCAAGATGATATCCGAAACCGGAGAAGCTAAAGGTACTACAGGAATTCCCACCTGAGATCGGAATCGAGAGAATACGCTCCAAGCAAGGCATTGTAACTATTCCGAAACTCCACACTCATAGAGATCGTAAAGTTTGAAGGGGGATAAGTCAAGATTAAAACACTTACGACACTTGTCCTGACCAGAGCAAGGGTAAGGAGTAAAAAGATTCTACTCTCCGATAACTAACTTAGTAACTAAAAAATATTTTTTGTCTAGACTCGAGTTCGGCCAGAAAAGGGATCCTACGGTCGGTAAGGCTCTGATACCAAGTTGTAAGGCCCGATATGCGGTACTGTTCCAGATCTAGATGTTTCCATCCAGACCCGGGGACGAAGCACATATCGGTCCCACCGCGACATATGACATAGCCATATGCCCCGGATTTCCAACATGATATCACAACATTACAGATACAAGGATACAACATCTCATACAATCGACACACAACTGCCTTAATACAATACAACAGCAGAAGATACATGTCTGAGTACAGACTACAATCAAATTCCTAGTGGCAAAAGAAAATCATCGGTCCCATAACCACACGGGTCCAGGCCCTCCGCCGGGATCCGCCTAACTAGTCGTCGTCGAGTCTCCACGTGAAACGTCGATCACCGTACCTGTTGTCGATCAAGAACCCTGAAAAGAGTTTGGGGGTAGTATCATGAGTACAGAGGTACTCAGCATCCAACTGTAGTGGTCATCTGACCCAGCAAGGACTTCATCACTCGTCATTCTAGGACAACTAGTAGTTTACGGTAAGGATGGGGTAAGTGGTGAGGTTGCTGCCGGACTAGCAATTATGAAGTGGCTAACGATCTAAAGAGTAAGATAAGAAGTCAAGCATTCGATGAGGAATCGCCTCCAACAAGTCTTGCTATCAGCTACTTACGCAAGCATAACACCTATCCTATCCTTTTCCTCCTCTTCGCATCTCGACGAAGAAGAAGCAGTCAAGGCACACACACGTTGATCAAGTTATATCAAGATTATCTTAGTTGTTGTTGTCTATGAACAAGTAGTAGGTCTCAAGGCGTCCATAACCGTGGACACAGCTTCTCGAAAAGATTTAACCCTGCAGGGGTGTACCAACTGCCCTACAAGGCTCTGCACGCACGCCCATCTCTCTCAGTTGCTACCCATCACAGGCAACCATTTTATGATTTAGTTCCAAGAGATCTGAAACGACAGGTCCCTCTAACTAACAACGAACAAATCCGGGTGGCCCCCGGGGAGTCGACACCCAATCCAAAAGCCGGCCACGCTCTCGGATCGGACTCTTCCGTATGGCTAAGGTCGGGGTTAGCCTCACCTATATAACAGGGGACTTCCCTAGCTCACCAGTGTGGACCAACAAAGGAACTATGTCTCTGCTGGCCCAAGTTGTTTTAAAACCACTGGTTGCAGACCAGTTATGCATGCGGTTTCAAATAGTAAATCAGCTTGGGCCACCTCTAGAAATGTTTGAAGCTAGGTAGGTAAGAAAAGGGGACCCCATAAAATCCCACACGCGGTTAGGCATGCTCAGTCTTAAAACCAATACCCGGAACTCGGGTCCTAGGTGACTCGAATGGAACAAAGCGTCGGGACGGGATAGCCTAGACCTTCCATCCTTCGTCGAATATAGTCAACATTATAATAATCATATCATCCACAACAATAATAATAATGTGATATCCCCAACCAAGGAGTAACAGGGTAACATCGTAGCATCCTAAGCATGCATACTAAGCAGGGGCTGAGCAACGAGCAATAGTAACATAGCAGTACAGGGTTTGCTGGGAGGGGACATGGCTGTATCGGTATAAGAGAGGCTGTAAACATGTGGTAGGATCAAACATCAAACCTAACCTAGACTAGCATGCAAACCGCTGGTTGAAATAGAATGGATCATAAGTAATTCATAGTCCTTGCCTGTTGATAAGTCGGGTTCCGAAGGTGTAGTTGACCGCAAGCTCGCATCGTCTCCGAGAGGTACCCGCGGAAGCACACAAGAGGATAAACACTGGAAAGCAATCAACGAGCAAGCATCTATTACTACGAAGCAAACACGAGCAAGCATCAACAAGAAGCAACACGAGACATCGCACCTACCGTCGAGAGTGATTACCAACAATTTAAGTGGAGTACTCGTCACACACGACGATACCGCATATTTAGAGAGGTTCAAGTTGTTTAGCTACAAGTGATCAAACAACGGTTATTAACATGGCAAGGCACCCAAGCATGGCATGTCACACAAACCTGGCACAAGGTTAAGCACAAAGTAAACTACCTATACTAGTCAAGTTAAGCGAGGCAACACCCTAAACATGGCACAACACTAAGTGCCTCACGATGATCAAAAGATTTGGTACTGTTCTGTCCTAAACCATATTTTAGGTTGGTTAACAACAACAAACAATAGCATAAACACAAAGTACACGAAAAACTAAACAAGTTACATATAAAGAACACCCCAAACGGAGTTACGGTTAAAAAGATACAAGCAAAACAAGTTACGGGCACAATCTGCCAACATCACGAAGCACATTTTAGAGCATTGCATAAACAGGGTAATGAGTGCAAACATGCTCACAAATGACATGCAATTAAAGTAGACATGGCAGGGAAGGCATGGCAAAAAGAATCATGCAAAAAGACATCACGGATCAAAAGATATTAAGCAAACAACATGGCAGAAACTACTATTTTTATGCTATATAAACAGGGGTATAACTATATGCAAAAGTGCAGCAACATGACATAGCAATACATGGGCATGAAGTAGACATGATGCTTAACAATATGCAATTGGAATCACTCAATTCTGATAAACGGTCGCGACACACTCGTCGACCGAAGTTGCAACAAAATATAAACAGCAGCACACTAACAACAGGGTAGCTACTTTGGAGCAAGATACAACCAACATGCAGCAAGCAAATATGGCATGTGAATGTATGAAACTGAAGTAGGAACAATGCTTAACGCAATGCAAAAGGAATCACTCAATTCCGACGAACGGTTTGCAATAAAAACAACAGCTACAGCAACTTAGCAACAGTTAACGGTCTGGTACCCACTTCGACGTAGAACTAAATTATCTAGACGGCCTCAAACAGAAAAACTTTCTACATACGAACGCTAGAGCACGCAAAACTGAGAAACTTTCGTTTTGGAGGCACTTTCATCGGAGCTACGGATCAACGGGAAAATGCATTACAAAACGGGATCAGCAGCAAGAATTTTACAGGACTTAGAAAAAAAATAACAGTGGGCAGAGAAAAAAAAACAGGACACGGGCCCTCACCCTGGGCCGAGGCCCACTTGCGGCTGTGGCTGGCGGGATCTGGCCTGGGCTGGCCTTGGAGCTGGACTGGGAAGCGTTGGGTGGTGGCTGGGTCGGCCTTGGTGCACTGGCCCACGTGGCCGCTGGAGGGAGTCGGCCCACAGAGCGGCAGCGGGTGGAGGCGACGGCCTCGTCCTCTCCAGGACGGAGGCGGCGGCGCACCAGAATTCGGCGAGGAGGCGGGGAGAGAACGACCAGGAGGAGGCGGGATCGAGCGTGGCGGCCGCGAAGCGGCCGGATCCATGTCGGCGGCGAGGTGAATGGTGGCGCGGGGCGGCCCCCGTGAGCCCCATGGTCGGGCCGGCCATGGCCATGGTGCTGCCGGCGTGCACGGGGAGAGGAGGGGTGCAGCGGCCTGCTCCGGCTGCCGGCGGCGCGGCAGCGTGCCCGCGGGTTGGAGGAGAGAGAGAGGAGGCCGGGCGCGGGAGGAGGCCTCTGTGCCGTCGGATCCTCAGATCCGGCGGTCCAGATTCGGTGGGAGCTATTTTTCAGATCTGGGGGCTAGGTTTGGACGAAAATGGGGGTGTTTTTGGGCAGATCTGGCAATTTTTCAGGGGGTGGCTGCAATTTTGTGGCTATGGAAACCCTAGAAAGGGGTGGGAGTGTGGTGGTGTTTATATAGCCCAGGTGGCTGGCAGTTTGCAAAAACATGCGGTTTTTCTCTCGCGCATGTGGTGTTTACGTTTCTGACCGCCAGGGGTCCGCAGGACCTCCGATTCGGGTAAAACTTCGAACTACACGATCAGCGCGTCGAGCCGGCGGCGTTCACCTCGCGCTGGAACCGTTCCGAGAACACTTTCCAGCGCGCTATAAAAATATCCCGTTTACTTATTAAACGGGGTTTTTCGTTTCGTTGGCTGCGGCTGGTCTCGTGCGGTTTTCGCGACGGTGTTCGGGTGAAACCCGGTGTCGCAAAGGTCGAGTGTCAGGGTGGCAAGGGTCGGTCTCCGTCCGGTACGAGATAAGAGGGGAAAAAATAATCGCCGATCGATAAATCGGGGATGCAAACACCGCAAACAAATAAGACAATCAAACAATTCACACCGAAAATAATTTTTTAAATTTTTGTGAAAACTGGGCTGTTACAGGTGTCGAATCTGATGATCCCGCAAGCATTGGGAAGGATTTAGCATTGATCATGAGACGCTTCAACCGCTTCCAAAGAAAAGGTTTCTCTTCACCCAAGAAGAGTTACTCATCAAGGAACTCAAGTCACTCATCTCACCGTTCATCCTCAAGAAGCTCTCCATCGAAGGACAACTGCTGCTACAAGTGCAAGAAACCAGGTCATTACATTGCTGATTGCCCTCTCTGGGAAGCTGAAAACAAATCGAAGCATTCACTCAGAGACTCTTCAACCAAGTCCCATAGATCTTCCAGAAGCTATGAGTCCAAGAGACATGATTCCAGTTCGAGAAGATAAAAGAAGAAAGATTCTGATGATGACAAGAAGAAGAAGTATCATAAGAAGCGTGAGGGTACTTCGTCGAAGACTCACTCGTCTGGTCGAACCAGTTCTAACCTTGCCAAGGCCTATCTGGTAAAGGAAATGAACTTTGAAGATGAAGCCTCTGGGTCCGAAGCTGAATCAGGCTCAAGGTCTGGGTCTGGGTCCGAATCAAATGGTGTTTCTGGTTTGGCATTCGCTTCGGCAGATGCTTCAGCCAAAGCTTCGAGCTCATTCTTCACCAACAGCAGCAGTGAAGATGAAACTCCTACATATTGCTTCATGGCCAAATCTAAGGTATCTTCATCCAAAGTTACCTATGATACTTCTCATTGTTCCTCATATGACAGTGATTCAAAGATAAGCTATGCTAAACTTGCTAAAATTGCTTCAATCCAACATGATGAACTTGATTCGCTAAGCAAAACCATTAAGAAATCAGAAACTCTGTTGATCGATGAGATAGAGAAAAGTCAAACTTTAACTAATGAGCATGCTGCTCTGAAGGAGAAGTTTGAAGAATTATCCTCTCGGCATGATCTTCTTTTAGTTGATTATGAGAAGCTTACCTATGAATTTCTTCAGAGGATAATGGCTCTCGAAAGACTGAAAGAGGCTCATGAAGAGTTGGAAAATGTCAATCTCTCTCTCATGGCTCAACAAGGTTCTGAAGCAAATCATAAAACTGGTTCACCTTGCTTAACTTGTCTGGAACGAAGCAAAATAGATTCCAAAGGCAAAGCTCTTATTATTATTGATGATACTAATGCCTCGAATGAGGAAAATCCTGTTGTTACCGAGGAACTCCTCAGGTTGAAAAACTTATTTGAAACATGCATGTTCAAAAGTGTGCAAGGTCACCAGTTTCTTTGTGACATCCTGAGGAAGGCTCTCCTTCACAGGAATCCCAGGAATGAGGGTGTTGGTTTCGAGAGGAAGCTAAACCCTGATGGCACCTATTGGGAACCTGAGCAGTATCCTAAGACTGTTTGGGTCCTAGAGAAGGAGAAACCCATTGATATAGCTAACCTTTCAGGTTTTGACTGCAAAATGAATAAAGGTATTGTAGATGAATCACTTGATTCAGACTACAAGCTCATTAAAGATGAATAGGGAAAGGTTACAGCTGAGTATGTTGGTACTCCTCCTAAGAATGGCTTCTACAAGAGGCGGATATGGGTGCAGAAAGCACTTGTGGAAAAACTTCCTGCTAACCATATTATGCAGGGAAAGTCTTCGGTACCACCGAATCATTTCTATTCACTAGAGGAGAGAAATGATTCACTGGCGCCCGAATCAAATGTTCCTCGAAAGGAATACTATCGCACTGGCCGTTATACTTATCGTCCTCATGACAACCATAATAATAATGCATATGCTCATTCTTATCCTAACCATTCGCAGAGGACTTACATTTATGGTGTACTTGATGGCCCCCCTAGGAAATATAACCCTGTTCGTTTTAATATTGCTTCAATAAGTGCCTCCACCTCTTCTCAGTCACCTCCTCGTTTGTGGGTGGTTAAGAAGAACTAATTCTTCTGTAGGGCTATGTCTCCGGTGGATCCGAATGGGTCATGGATAGTGGTTGCACAAATCATATGACCGGAGACAAGGAGTTATTCACCAAAGAAAAACTATCTCAATCTTCTCAGAATTACATTACCTTCGGTGATAACAACAAGGGTAAAGTGTTAGGTTTGGGTAAGGTTGCCATATCGAAAGATAAACACATTGACAAGGTTATGCTAGTGCAATCTCTTGGATATAATCTTATGTCTATTTTGAAGTTATGCGATATGGGTATGCTTAATCTATTTTCTGCTTCGCGCTGTGTTGTGTTTTCACAGGATAACTATACGTTTGTCTTCGAGGGTTATCGAAAAGGAGATTTATACATTGTTGATTTTTCTTCGGGCCCTGCCGTATCCACATGCCTAATGGCAAAAGCTTCATCCGGCTGGTTATGGCATCGAACACTTGGTCATGCAGGGATGAGAAATCTTCAAAATCTAGTGAAGAAGAAGCATGTTATTGGCCTTAGCGAAGTAAAATTCGATAAGGATCGTCTCTGCAGTGCTTGTGAAGCTGGTAAAATTACGAAGAAACATCATTCAGCAAAGACTATCATGACCACTACTCGTCCTCTTGAATTGCTTCATATGAATCTTTTCGGTCCTCAAAATTATGCAAGTCTGGGAGGAAACAAATATGGTCTTGTTATTGTTGATGATTTTTCTCGTTATACTTGGGTTTTCTTTCTGGATGACAAGAGCAAAGTTGTTGAAATCTTCAAGTCATTTGCTAAGGGAGCTCAAACAGAAAATGAATTATCTCTGAAGCATATCCGAAGTGATAATGGAACTGAATTAAAAAACACTCATATTGAAGAATTTCTTGATGATCATGGTTTTACTCATGAGTTCTCTGCTTCTTATACAACTCAACAAAATGGTGTAGTTGAAAGGAAGAATATAACTCTTATTGAAATGGCCAGAACTATGCTTGCTGAATACAAGACTCCTATTAGGTTCTGGGTCGAAGAAATTAACACAGCATGTCATATCATCAAGAAGGTTTATCTTCCCAAATTTCTAAAGAAAACTTCACATGAGCTTATCACTGGTAACAAGCCAAATGTTTCGTATCTTAGGGTATTTGGTGCTCCTTGCTTTATTAGAGACATGAATCATAGCTCCAAATTTGCCCCTAAGGCACATGAAGGTTTTCTTTTAGGTTATGGCTCAAATTCTCACACTTACAGAGCGTATAACTCTCACTTTGGGAAAGTTATGGAAACTGTAAATGTGAGGTTTGATGAAACTAATGGCTCTCAAAAGGAGCATTTGCCTCATGATCTATATGAACCTCCACTTGATGAAGTGATCAGGTCCATGGCTATTGGAGAGATTCGCCCTGTTGAAGAAAATCCGCGTCAAGCTAATAGGGATGATTATGATCCAATGTTCCCACACCTAGCCCGGGCGCTGGAGATCAACATCCTGAAGCTAATGATGAACAGGACGAAGAAGAGCAAGGGAACGAAGAAAATGCTAATCCTGAAGGAAATGTTGAAGCTGAAGCTGAAGTAGATCCTGAAGTAGAAGCCGAGCCTCAAGCAAATAATACTACTTTATCACGAGTTCGAAGAAGAGTTGATGTTGATTCGATCCTCGAAGACATTCGTCAACCAGGTCGTCCCACTACTCGATCTCGTACTCGTTTGGCTAAGTTTTGTGGAAGTTTTTCTTTGTTTCCATGCTAGAGCCTTCAAAATTTGATGAAGCCATGAAGGATCCAGACTGGTTATTGGCTATGATGGAAGAACTTCACCAGTTTGAGAGAAACAAAGTTTGGTCTATAGTTGACAGACCTGATCCCACGCAGAACAATATTATTGGCACTAAGTGGATATTTCCCAATAAGAAAGATGAAGATGGTATTGTGGTAAGAAATAAGGCTAGACTGGTAGCACAAGGGTACACCCAAATCGAAGGCATTGATTTTGGTGAAACCTATGCTCCAGTAGCCCATCTCGAATCCATTTGTGTCATGCTTGCTTTTGCTAACCACAATAATATATTGCTATATCAAATGGATGTCAAAAGTGCTTTTATTAATGGTGAGATAGAAGAAGAAGTGTATGTTATGCAGCCACCAGGTTTTGAAGACTCAAAGAATCCTGACATGGTGTACAGGCTTCACAAAGCTTTGTATGGACTGAAGCAAGCACCTCGTGCTTGGTATGAAACATTGAAGGATTTCCTCCTGATGAAAGGCTTCAAACCTGGAACCACTGACCCCACTCTTTTCACTCGATCATATAAAAATGATCTATTTGTGTGTCAGATATATGTAGATGATATCATTTTTGGCTGCACTAACCTTGAAATCAGCGAAGAATTTGCAAGGATGATGTCGAAGAAATACGAGATGTCCATGATGGGAGAATTGAAGTTTTTTCCTTGGACTTTAGATTCGCCAACAGAATAATGGCACCTTTATTTCAAAAGAAAAATATTTGAAGGATTGCCTGAAGAAATTTGAACTTACTGATTGCAAGACTATCAGAACTCCCATGCCAACCAATGGCTTTCTTGATGCTGATGAAAAGGGGAAACCCTTCGATCAGAAGAAGTATCGGTCTATGATAGGTTCACTCTTATACTTATGTGCATCTAGACCTGATATTATGCTATCAGTTTGTATTTGTGCTCGTTTTTAGGCCAATCCGAAGGAATCACATCATACTGCTGTAAATCGAATTCTTCGGTATCTAGCACATACTCCTTCATTGGGACTTTGGTATCCCAAAGGAACTCAGTTTGATTTGATTGGATATTCTGATTCAGACTGGGCTGGTGATAGAGTTGACAGGAAATCTACCTCAGGAACTTGTCATTTTCTTGGTAGATCTCTTGTGTGTTGGGCTTCAAAGAAGAAAAACTGTGTCTCAATATCTACTGCTGAAGCTGAATACATTGCTGATGGCTCATGCTGCACTCAGATCCTTTGGCTTAAGCAGACACTGAAAGATTATGGTATTTATGTGAAGAAAATCCCTTTGTTGTGTGATAATGAGAGTGCAATCAAAATTGCACACAATCCTGTGCAACACTCTCGAACGAAGCATATTGATATTCGCCACCATTTTCTTCGAGATCATGTTCAGCGCGAAGACATTGAGATCAGTCATGTCAGAACTGAAGATCAATTGGCAGATATATTCACGAAGCCATTGGACGAGAAAAGGTTCTGTGCATTGAGATGTGAGCTAAACATCCTAGACTCACACAATGTCCAGTAAGATTGAAACTTTTCCCATGTATATATTCACCTTCGTTGTGTGTTTGTTTACTTAGTTTCGCTCAAGTTTTCCTTCGTCCATGTTTATATGTCTAGCTTCGTTTGCCATTTGCTTCCAGTTTTGTGTTGTTTTTATTCGTTTTGTTTGTCCCCTGTGCTTATCAATTTTAGCTTCGTTGTTGTTTTTCTTCGAAGTGATAAGTTTCGGACCCTATCCCCTCCATTCTGATTTTCTCCCAATCTATTCTATCTAGAATGGTTAAGAACATTTGAAACAGAAAGCATATTGCTTCGAACATCATTGAGTTCCGAATCAATTGCTTTCAACTTTATCGAAGTTTTTTCTCTCGGTCAAGAGTTATTCTTCGACCATTGAGACCCTGTCTTTTTCCGTCCGATGAGATTCGCTCATGAACCGCCACTTCATCCCCACCGTAGAATCGGAAGAGACAATCGCAGGGAGCCGTCCGATGCGATCTGATAACCGTTTCAGATCAACCACTATATATGGCTATCCCTCCCCTGCGAACCGCCTCCCCACTCATTCGTCTCCTCCGCTCCCCATCTCTCCTCGAGCACGCCGACGAGCTCTCGCCCCTGACGACGACTGCGTCGCTTGACTGCCGGACCGCCGTCGTCGAGGACATTCCCGCCATCGAGGAGCACTTCTCTGCCGCTCATCGTCACCGTAGCCGCTCCGCGTCACCAAGTTAGGGTACGCTGGGCTATCCGATCCAACTTCCCCTCCATGTTCTTCTTTTCAGTTGGATCTGAGTTCTAGGGTTTGTTTGTGTCTTTTTAGGGTTGTTCGATCTGTGTTGAGATCGTTGTCACCGGGAAACTTGTTTGTAGCATCAAAAGTATCCCTTCGATTCAGGTCAGTTTTAGGGTTAGATCTATCTGAGATTGAATCAAGTTAGAACTTGTTCTTGGATTTGTTCAAGCCTAATTCAATACCAGACATGCATCTGATCTTAGTTTTGCCCTGAAATCCTGTCAAAATTTGTTTTGGTCGAAGCCTTTGCCTGTGCTTATTCATCTCTATCCTATTTTCCTTCTCTTCTACTATTCTATTCAGAGGATGTCTGATGAAGAGGCTGCCTTCGGTAATGAATCACCTGTTGTTGATGGGCTTGAGGATCTCCCTGAGCCTCCAAGGCATAAAGGCAAAGGAGGAAAAACAAAGGAAGTCAACAATGCCTGAGGAATTCCCGAATCCATTCACATAAAAATGGGCTATGACACCCCACCCGACGAATCAGATCACATGAGAAAGATTCACTTGCAAAAGATTCGCCGCTACTGGGTGATTCGGTGGTACAAGTACAAGAGCATTCCAGATTGGAAGTGGGCAATGCAGTTTGCCTTCAACCCACCATACCAGTACACTACTGCTGAAAATCGAAGGAAATACTACCCGAAGCCACCTAAGGTCCCTCACCCCAATTCTCTTAAGACACCAGATGATTACCCCAAGGAGCAAGAAAGACTTGCTATTCTGGCTAAGAAGAAAAGACTCAGAGATGAGAAGAAATCCAAAGCACAGACTGCTGAAGGCCATGCTGAAGATGCTGGCACATCAAAGCCTAAGAAGCGCAGGCTGCAGAAACGAACTGCTTCACCACCACCTGCTGTCTTAGATGACGACTGTGCTCAGGCTGCTGATGTTGAAGTTGATGCTGCCGCACATCTTGAGGATTCCATTCATGAGAATCCTGCAGTTGATGCCGATGACGAATCTGAGCATACCCCAATTGCTCCAATTCCTAAGAGGCAAAAGCTTCGGAAGCCTCTGAAGAAAAAGGCTGGAGAGAACCCGCCTGCTTCGAGAGGCGTAAGAATTCAAGACCCAACAGATCCTCCTGCTCCGTGGCCCCGAATTGATTTAACTAATCTGGTCGTCGAGGCTCCATTGGCTTCAAATCCCCCTCGCCGCCTGGTCCCTGAAGAGAAAAGGACTAAAGAGAGGCATGAACCAACGAAGCAGAAGCCTGCTGGTCAGCCCGAAGCTGCTGCTCCTGAACTTGCCAGATCAACCAAAGCTTCAAAGCTGAAGTCCACTGTTGCAAAGCCTGGACAAACTTATGCCAAGGTTGGCACCAAGAAATTGTCTGAAGCCGAACTGCTCAAGACAGATCGTGATGAAGCTGAAAGACTTCACTCTGCAGCCCAAGCCCAAGCTAAGGATGATAAAGAAGCTCAAGCGAAGGAAAAGGCTGACAAAGAAGTTGCGTTGCTTGAAAAGCAAACAAAAGATTTGGCTGAAGAAACCCAGAAAGCTGAAGCGAAGCGTAAGCTCGCTGAAGCCAAAGCGCAAGAAGCTAAGGCTGCTGCCGAAGCCAAACATCTTAGTGAAGCCGAAGCCAAACGCAAGGCAGCACTAAATTCCTTGAGAACAAAGCAAGCAGAGAAAGCTGCTAGAGCTGCTCAAAAGGAAGCTGTTGTGGACATGACAGCAAAAGACATTGCTCCGAAGCAAGTCACATCACCTTCCCCCGAAGCTCATGAAGAAGCTGAACATAGTCACCATAACTTCCCTGATCAAAGAGAAGGTGAACTATGGGATTGTCTAAGCCTGCATCAGGCTTTATGCAAGCTCGCTGAAGCTATTGATCCTAAAGCAGTTGACGTTGGAAATGTATACATTTCACCATCTCTCACTGCAATGATTCAGAATCTGTATAACCAGTTAAGGGATTTGCATGCTAGAGACAGATCTGAGTCAGCCAAAGTTTTGAAGTTCAAGAAGAAAGCTGACACAGAATCTGATGAAGACTTCAAGGCCGAAGCCGAAGCAGCTTCGAAGGAAATTGCTGATGTCAATGAGAAGACGAAGCAAAATATTCAAGTCTTGCAAGGCAAGATTAAATCTGCTGTCGAAGAATGTTGCAAATCGCACAATGCTTCAGTCATGGCACTAGACTCCAAGAAGCGTGAAGCAATGCTCAAGCAACTTGCTTCTCCCCTTCCCCAATTGCAGCCACGGAAGCGACGTTTGATCACTGATGTTGTTGATGAAGCTGATGAGTTAACTCTCATCCCACCAAGAAGTTACCAAGACATGCTTCACCCCCACGATGCAATATCATCTGTCTCCCCTCTCCCACTGAAAATCCACCTGCTCCCGAAGCCGTTCCACCCCGTGCTCCACATCCACCTCCTCCTCAAGTTGCTCCACAACCTTCGCACCATGATAATTTCGAACCACAGCTTTCACCCCAGGCTCAAGACAGGCCAGTTCCTTTGAGAGATTACTCTTCGGCTCACTCTGCGGATGAGTCCGAAGAAGAAGAAGGTGAAGCTGAAGAAGTTGTTCCAGAAGATCCCAAAGCCAATGCAGATGCAGATGAAAAAAATGAATTGTCTATCATGACTCAACCCCAAGAACGAACTATGGTTTCTCGTAGGCCGGTGCCCCATTGCACTCCTGCCCAGGATACACAACTTGATTCCATTTACTCATGCGAAACTTTTCCAATTTTTCTGGGTGATGGTACTTCAGCAAGACATGGGCCAGAATTCGATGTTGAAGCGCATCGCCAGAAGCTTCGTTTCTTTGCCACAAGCCCATATGATTCGCCCAGAACAGCTGATGACCTTCAATTCTGGACTGCTGAACAACAGATTCTATACACGAAGCTGTATTACCAGAAAGGTGTTTTGTTTCGGCACATGTACTTGTATATGCGAAGCCTATCTTCTACAACGTGCTTCCAGAACATCATGGAAACGATCGAAGCACAAAATCTTACAAGCCTGTTTGCCATGGAGACACCATTCAACTCCGAATTAATCAAGCAATTCTATGCCACATTGTATGTATCTGGAAATCCTGATGATACTGATACTTGGATACTGGAGTGGATGATTCGAGGAAGAGTATTTCGCATGCATTCTCACGAGTTCATGGAAATAGTTAATATCCCTCAGCATACTGGAAATCTTGCAAAGGTCCATTTACTGCCTGGTCCCACTAAGGCTGAATTTGCTTCACTACTGGATCCCGAAGTCACTGGTGATCACATGCTAGAAAACATTCGCCCGAAGCATCTGGTTTTCATATCAAAGACTTGGTTTTATATCTTTTCTAATTCCTTAATACCTCTCAGCACTGCCAATGATGAGTCCAACATTCACTATCATGTACGTCATGCACTGCTGAAGCTCACTCATGGCCATGTGTTTGACTTCGAGGACTGTTTTCTTCGATACTTGGTTCAAGCTGCTGAACTGGTCCATCAATTGAAGCCTTATGCTCCCTGGCTCCAAGCCATATGCAATTATGGATGCAGTGAAGACTTTGTTGCCAAACATCACCCGAAGCTGTTCTGTCCTCCTGTGCGCGATACCATGAATATATTCAGAAGGCCAAATGATCGATTTGCCACTTATGTTGGAGTCAGACAACATGTAAATGAAAGGAGTATGTCGAAGTCTTTCCAGAAGGAAGTCTACCACTTTGAAGTTGCATTCGCTCTCAATATTTGCTGGAAAACTTCATTGAACGCAATCAACGTCAAATGCAACATCTTTCAGATGAAATCAATAGAGTTGGCAATATTGCTTTGAACAACAATCAGTACCTGAAAGTTCTGAAGCACCACTCATGGAAAGGATTGAGGAAATTCAAATCCGTCAAGAAACATGAAGATGCCCAGATTTACAAGGAGTATCCACATCTTCAAAGCCATTTTTCAAGAAATGATTCGATAGACCGCCCCAACCCGAAGATTCATCCGTTGGAAAAGATTGAAGAAGTTTTATTTGTCAGCCCAGCTGAGCAGATTCGCCCTGGCACAATTTCCGACGAAGACTCTCACACGTCGAAGCAAGAAGATGATCCTCTCAACGACAGTGACCTCGACTTACTGCAGGCGCCAATGGACGTTGAAGAACTTGAGTCGCCTGCCTCGGCCGAAGGAGACACTTCTAGAGATGCATATTCTTCGGGCGAAGACTGTCAGCGGGGTCCCTGGGTTGCAGCCGATGCGTAAAGTACTCTTGGTCTACCTCTCAACCTTTTGTCCAATCATTGACAAAAAGGGGGAAAATGTGTAGCATCGATTGAGTTTAGATTCGCTGCGGGGTTTAAGGGTTCTGATTCGATCTTCTGTGTGTTAAGTTACAACAAAATTTCCATTCGCTTCGATTGGGTTGTAACTTAAGTTTTACTTCGTCTATGAACTGCTACATGTTATGTGTTAATAACCCCCTTGCTTGCAAGTTGCTCTCGTATATTTTGCCTTGCAGGTGGTTATTTCTTTTAAGTTCACAGGTCGTTGGATGATTGCATATTCTTCAAGACTAATATCTTTTAAATGCAATTCATTCACTAAGATATGTGTTAAGCTCCCCATCAAAGATATCCTCCATCAAGCATTTACTTCGATTATATAAATCTTCGAAGCTTGCATTCAGGGGGAGTCAAAAGCTTCATATCTTAGAGATGATAAGTAGGTGTCAAGAAAACAATGGCACCGTTTACGACAAATGTTGCTTCCTTGACCTGGACCTGCACTCGACACAATTAACTTTGCTCCCAACCAAGTTCAGAGAGGTTGTCAATCTCTCCGGTCTTGTTGTTTACAAAGGTTCAAACACACAAGGGATAATGATAATGATAGCAACTGAAAGTAAATGCGAGAAAATAAACGAGCTTGTAAACAGTGATGAGAATATGGACCGGGGTCCCGTGATGTTCAGTAGTGATGTCTCTCTCCCAAAAGACGATAAAACTTCTATGTGAGTTAAACAAATTGCAGATGGGAAATTGACAGAATTATAAATGCACCGAAATGCTAACTATGCTACAAAAGAAAGGAAGAGGCTCATAAGCATGGGCAGTACGCCAAAATAAGTAGACCGAAATCCATCTGCATCTACTACAAATCATCCACCTTGAGATATGTAAGAGCAAAGTTTTGCCCCCATGAGTTTTGGATATTGTTGGACAAAACAGTAGAGGAACTAACAAGTTTTCTAGTGTAAAACAGATGGTTAGGTTCCTGAAGTTATAGCTCGGTGCTAAAGCTTCAAGAAAGATTTACACATTCCCTGAAGCATATGCTCTGGAGCGAAGCTCATCACGGATGTTGACCCCCAAAAAAGATAAGGAATCCTGAAGAACGTCTCATCGAAGGAGATGATCAAGATGGTGCAAGACTTAGTAGTTTTTGTGTAGTTCTTTTTCACTTCTTTGAGTCATAGGAAAAAACGTACTATCAAGAGGGGTTCAGTAAATGTACTCCGAAGGTTTTGGTGAAAAGACTCAGATCGAATCCAAACCAGTGAGAAGCCAGAGATGAGAAAACTCATGTGCACTAGGTAATGCTTCACCAGCGAAGACTATATTCTTTCTGCTCCTGAAGCTTAACCAAGTCCGTGAGTCAGCTTTACTTGTTCCGCAAGTAAAGTTGCGCATTGATCAGAAATCCGACCGTTGCGGACATGTGTCAAGCTGTCGCATCGAGTCACTTCAGTCATTTCGCACCTAGGGATCGCCACCTATAAATAGGCCACCCTCGCCCTCATTGGCGGGTGGCTGCTCCAAGAATATTCTCTGACAGAGAAGAGAGGGAGAGAGAGCACCCCACCGAAGGTAAAGAGAAACCCACCCACCGAAACTAAACAAAAACCCATCCACCGAAGCATAAGTCCTACTGATCTGAGTTGATTCACTATGACTTAGGAAGAAGTTTACTAGCCTTGTTATCTTGGAGAACTGCAATTCTTCTAGATGGTTAGAGAGTTTTTCTTCAGAGAGCGAAGAGTAATTGTCGCCTCGAAGTCCATTCTATCAAAGGTTTCGGTGATTTCCTCAATAATCAACCACGAGTGAAGAACTGGCCAAGCTCAAGGAGATTGGTGCAGTGGAGAAACGGACAAAGAGAGGTTAGCTCATGTGTTCAATCACAAGTCCCTCCAACCAGACGTAGCACTTTGCAGAGTGTGAACTGGTCGACCAAACATCGCCGAGTTAAGAGTTCGTTTTACATTCCGCACTTACATTCAGTATTGCAATTGCTTCTGTGATTTGATTCAATGCAACTGTTTCGATGCTTTTGATTCGCTATGTTGTGCTTCACTCTAGTTCTGCTTCACTGTCTACCTTTCTGTTGAATTACTTTTGCTGCTAAGTTGTGCTTCACTTCATAGTTTCATGCGAAAATTTGAAGTGATCATTCACCCCCTCCCCCTCTGATCACATACTTGGTCTTTCAAGATATCTATCTAGAGCATCTCGCTGGTATTAAGTTGCGAGCCCCACCCAAAGTGTAAAACCAAAGCAACATACAGCTGCATTAAAAAGAACTTTGCATAAAGTAAACAATCCTTGCAACCGCGGTTACAAGCACTGTTGTTTTCCCCCTTGTGGCCACAACACATCCCCTAGACTCATGTTTCTGTCACTCAAAACTTTCAACATAAAGAGAGGAGTTTTAGTAACATGGGAGTTTCTATAACCAAACTTTCCTCTCTCAAAATAATTTTCAGTAGTATCATGAACCACATCAAGAATATAATTATCACATAAATCATATTGTTCATGACCTACAAGCACACGTGTATTGTTTTCAACACGGTTTTTACGATCATAATATAAATGCAACCCATCACATTGAACTTTGATAAGAGGAAAATTCTCCGGAGTTGGAGATTTCAAAAGGATAAATAGCAAGATCTTCAGAAAGGGATATTTCAAGTGAGTCCTCAGAATCATGGGATTCCTCCTCAAAGCAATCATTGGCCTCTTCTAGGGAAGCAAAAATTTTGTTTTTAAAATCCTCAATATAATTATTGGAAGTATAATTCTCGAAGCAATAAGCAAGAACTGCAAAGTTTTCGGACTGGTGAAAAGTATCGTGATACTTTTCAATCTAAGAAGAAATCTCATAAGCACCTTTAAAAGCAACAAACTCTTCAATCTTTTCAACATCAAAGTAATCATAAACACCTTTATCATAAGAAGATAAGATCTCATTTTCATTAAACTCACATTGGAAAGGAAGGTGTTTATGATCTATATTAGAACAGCAAGTAAAATCATAAATGTGGCACAAAAGTTTAGCATGGAAATAAGAAACATGTATTTGATCCCATAAGTGTTTCCCTTTCTGAGATAGGCGGTGCTGCGTATAATGAGCATGCTCATCCAATGATTTTCCCTCAACCAAGTCGGTTGGGTTTTTAGGGCGAGCATAAATTGATCGAAGACGATCCAAGTGAAACATATCAAACATGTCCATCCTACCATATTTGGGTGGTTCAACACCCATGGTGAGGATAGCATCACTAGGCAAAGCAAGACAAAGGCAAAAGGTAGCAACTATTTTTTTGGTTTTTCATAAAGACACAAAGATAAAAACTGAAAGGTAAACTAACAAGACTAAAAAGCAAAGATAAAAGATAGTGTGCAACTCTCCTATCTTGTAGACTGGAGTCCCCGGCAACGGCGCCAGAAATTGCTTGATGCTAGCAAGGAAGATACTTCTCTTGATCCTCGTTGGTTACCCCAAGTGGAAGGTGAGATGTAGCGTAGCCGCAGATTTCCCCTATGTGGAGGATAGGGTTTGTCTCCCGTAGGACTCGAAGAAATACAAGAAGGTGGTAAAGTGAACAATGGCGCCGAGGTTGCTAACTTCGCCTGGACCTGCACACACACATGAAGATCAAGTCATGAGAAGGTGGATGTTGCATGGCAATGTATCTCGGAAAGGCTATGGAAATGCCTTGATAGGTAGGTATGGTGGCTGTTTTGAGGAAGGATATGAGGGGGTTTATGATGACAGAGCGTATCATGCCAAGGGTTTGGATGTACCGGCGAAGGTGGACGCCAACTCTCGGAGTGAGAAGAAGGCAATGCACGGCACAAGAGAGGCTAGCAAATATGGGAAGGTGGAAGTGTCAACTTTCGAATACTCACATTAGTCCGAAGAACTCATGCACTTATTATCGATAACTCTCAATCTAATCAGGAGGTTCACAGAGAAACAAGTACCCTGAGGAGGATTGTATGGGGGTTTGGTTGTCCTTGCGCATCCTCAACTCATGGTACGTGAGTGTACTCTAATATTCGAACCCTCCAGAGGTTAGTGATTCATCTAGTAGCTAGAGTTCTCAACACGGGTTTTGGTTTTCGAAAATCACACGGATTGCCCAAAATACGACATCTATCACTAATAGGCTAAAGCTCTTGACACCATAAGTTCAAACATTACTCTAATCAATACCTCAAAACTATTGCAAGTTACTACTACAAAGAGAATAGCAACTTCAACTACCTACTTTCTAGTCAAGACACAACACTCAGTGCAACAGGCAAACTCTCTAAACAAAATAAACATGCAACCTATAGAAAGTTCAACCTAAGACAAAAGAAAAGCTCTAGAAGAAAACTAAAGCACTACAACTAAACAGGACAGCAGCTAAGAAAAGAAAAAGAACAACTCACAACTAAAGAAAATAAGCATGCAAATCCAATGAGGAGTTCTAGTTCAACAGGAGCGTGTTTCTCTACCACACAAAAGATAGTTGGGTCTAACTTGTTACTACAGCAAACAAAGCAAAAACAAACATAATAAAAGTAAAGAGCGAGACGCTCCAAGCATAGCGCATAACGCATGAAGTGATAAAAATATAGTGCAACGAGGGACGAACTGATAATTGTTGAAGAAGAAGGGGATGCACGAGGGCATCCCCAAGCTTAGACGCTTGACTCTCCTTGAATATTTATTGGGGATGCATGGGGGCATCCCCAAGCTTGAGCGTTTGACACTCCATGATCTTCTTTCATCATCTTCCATCGCACACTTCAAAACTCCCTTCATACATAACTCATTGCAAACTGATTAGAGAGGTTAGTACCCTATTAAAATAATTTTCCTGTACTGCAAGTAAAGATATTCTTGAAGAGCTACTATTTCTCAATATTTCCAAAAAGTTTTTGCAAAGAAAAAGCAAGCTTAAGGTTTGCAAAAGTAAGGAGAGGCAAAACGTGGCAGAATCTGTGAAAAACAGAACAACAGGTAGTAAAGAATTTTTTTGGGGTACTTTTGCAACTCAAATAAAAAAACTCAGAACATACGAAAGTTCCGTGATTGTATATAGCACGCCGTGTAAACAATTCAGCTCAAAAAGATGAACTGGTAATTTTCTATGTTTTTTCCCGTCACGAGGACAAAATCTGTTTTCTGGACAGCATGTCACAACTTTCACTTCCCTGTCATATGATGCAATACTTGGCACAAAGCTTGAAAAATAAAGATACAATGATGTTGCTACAGTAGTAACAATCATCAAGACCAGTAAAAACAGAAGAATAAGAAAAATCGTGGGTTGCCTCCCAACAAGCGCTTTCTTTTACGCCTTTCAGCTAGGAAAAAAAATTTATTAGATGCTCTCATAAGAATAAGGATTTGAAGCAAAAGAGAGCATCAAGAAGCAAATATGAAACACATTTAAGAATAACCCACTTCCTATGCATTGGCATCTTGTAAGAAAATAAATCAAAGAAGCACAAAGAGACAAGCATATGAAGGTGGGACAAGAACAACTTCAAAACTTTCAACATAAAGAGAGTTCTTTTTTTAACATGGGAGTTTCTATAACCAAACTTTCCTCTCTCAAAATAATTTTCAGTAGTATCATGAACAACATAAAGAATATAATTATCACATAAATCATATTGTTCATGACCTACAAGCACACGTGTATTGTTTTCAACATGGTTTTTAGGATCATAAGGTAAATGCAACCCATCACATTGAACTTTGATAAGAGGAAAATTCTCCGGAGTTGGAGATTTCAAAAGGATAATAGGTAAATCAAGTGTGGGTGCAATAGCAACAATTTCATGCTTGACGTAAGGAACTATAGCAAGTTCATCTTCGCAAGCATAATCCATATTTCCATCATGGCCATCAACAAAGCAAATAGCAAGATCTTCAGAAATGGATATTTCAAGTGAGTCCTCAGAATCATGGGATTCCTCAAATAAATCATTGGCCTCTTCTAGGGCAGCAAACATTTTGTTTTTAAAATCCTACATATAATTATTGGAAGTACAATTCTCGAAGCAATAAACAAGAACTGCAAAGTTTTCGGACTGGTGAATAGTATCATGATACTTTTCAATCCAAGAAGCAATCTCATAAGCACCTTTAAAAGCAACAAACTCTTCAATCTTTTCAACATCAAAGTAATCATAAACACCTTTAGCATAAGAAGATAAGATCTCATTTTCATTAAACTCACATTGGAAAGGAAGGTGTTTATGATCTATATTAGAACAGACGGTAAAATCATAAATGTGGCAAAAAAATTAGCATGGCAATAAGAAACATGTATTTGATCCCATAAGTGTATCCCTTTCTGAGATAGGCGGTGCCGCGTATAATGAGCATGCTCATCCAATGATTTTCCCTCAACCAAGTCGGTTGGGTTTTTAGCGCGAGCACAAATTGATCGAAGACGATCCAAGTGAAACATATCAAACATGTCCATCCTACCATATTTGGGTGGTTCAGCACCCATGGTGAGGATAGCATCACTAGGCAAAGCAAGACAAAGGCAAAAGGTAGCAACTGTTTTTTTGGTTTTCAATAAAGACACAAAGATAAAAACTGAAAGGTAAACTAACAAGACTTAAAAGCAAAGATAAAAGTTAGTGTGCAACTCCCCTATCTTGTAGACTGGAGTCCCCGGCAACGGCACCATAAATTGCTTGATGCTAGCAAGGAAGATACTTCTCTTGCTCCTCGTTGGTTACCCCAAGTGGAAGGTGAGATGTAGCGTAGCAGCAGATTTCCCCTATGTGGAGGATAGGGTTTGTCTCCCGTAGGACTCGCAGAAATACAAGAAGGTGGTAAAGTGAACAATGGCGCCGAGGTTGCTAACTTCGCCTGGACCTGCACACACACATGAAGATCAAGTCATGAGAAGGTGGATGTTGCATGGCAATGTATGGCGGAAAGGCTATGGAAATGCCTTGATAGGTAGGAATGGTGGCTGTTTTGAGGAAGGATATGAGGAGGTTTATGATGACAGAGCGTATCATGCCAAGGGTTTGGATGTACCGGCGAAGGTGCATGCCAATTCTCGGAGTGAGAAGAAGGCAATGCACGGCACATGAGAGGCTAGCAAATGTGGGAAGGTGGAAGTGTCAACTTTCGAATACTCACATTAGTCTGCAAAACTCATGCACTTATTATCGGTAACCCTCAATCTAATCAAGAGGTTCACAAAGAGACAAGTACCCCGAGGAGGATTGTATGGGGGTTTGGTTATCCTTGCGCATCCTCGACTCATGGTACGTGAGTGTACTCTAATATTCGAACCCTCCAGAGGTTAGTGATCCATCTAGTAGCTAGAGTTCTCAACAAGGGTTTTGGTTTTCGAAAATCACACGGATTGCCCAAAATACGACATCTATCACTAATAGGATAAAGCTCTTGACACCATAAGTTCAAACATTACTCTAATCAATACCTCAAAACTATTGCAAGTTACTACTACAAAAAGAATAGCAACTTCAACTATCTACTTTCTAGTCAAGACACAACACTCAGTGCAACAGGAAAACTCTCTAAATAAGATAAACATGCAACCTATAGAATTCAACCTAAGAAAAAAGAAAAGCTCTAGAAGAAAACGAAAGCACTAAAACTAAACAGGGCAGCAGCTAAGAAAAGAAAAAGAACAACTCACAGCTAAAGAAAATAAGCATGCAAATCCTATGAGGAGTTCTAGTTCAAGAGGAGCGTGTTTCTCTTCCACACAAAATAAAGCTGGGGTCTAACTTGTTACTACAGCAAACAAAGCAAAAACAAACCTAATAAAAGTAAAGAGCGAGACGCTCCAAGCATAGCACATAACGCATGAAGTGATAAAAATATAGTGCAACGAGGGAAGAACTAATAATTGTTGATGAAGAAGGGGATGCATGGGGGCATCCCCAAGCTTAGACGCTTGACTCTCCTTGAATATTTATTGGGGATGAATGGGGGACTCCCCAAGCTTAAGCGTTTGACACTCCATGATCTTGTTTCATCATCTTCCATCGCACACTTGAAAACTCCCTTCATACATAACTCATTGTAAACTGATTAGAGAGGTTAGTACCCTGTTAAAATAATTTTCCTCTACTGCAAATAAAGATATTCTTGAAGAGCTACTTTATCTCAAGATTGCCAAAAAGGTTTTGCAAAGAAAAAGCATGCTTAAGGTTTGAAAAAGTAAGGAGAGACAAAACGTGGCAGAATCTGTGAAAAACAGAACAGCAGGTAGTAAAGATCTTTTTTGGGGTACTTTTGCAACTCAAATAAAAAAACTCAGAACATACAAAAGTTCCGTGATTGTATATAGCACGCCGTGTAAACAATTCAGCTCAAAAAGATGAACTGGTAATTTTCTATGATTTTTCCTGTCACGAGGACAGAATCTGTTTTCTGGACAGCATGTCACAACTTTCACTTCCCTTGTCATATGAGGCAATACTTGGCACAAAGTTTGAAAAATAAAGATACAATGATGTTGCTACAGTAGTAACAATCATCAAGACCACTAAAAACAGAAGAAGACGAAGAAAAATCTTGGGTTGCCTCCCAACAAGCGCTTTCTTTTACGCCTTTAAGCTAGGCAAAAAGATTTTAAAAGATGCTCTCATAAGAATAAGGATTTGAAGCAAAAGAGAGCATCAAGAAGAAAATATGAAACGCATTTAAGCCTAACCCACTTCCTATGCATTGGCATCTTGTAAGAAAATAAATCAAAGAAGCAGAAAGAGACAAGCAAGGAAGGTGGGACAAGAACAACTTCAAAACTTTCAACATAAAGAGAGTTGTTTTTGCAACATGGGATTTCTATAACCAAACTTTCCTCTCTCGAAATAATTTTCAGTAGTATCATGAAAAACATCAAGAATATAATTATCACATAAATCATATTGTTCATGACCTACAAGCACATGTGTATTGTTTTCAACATGGTTTTTAGGATCATAAGGTAAATGCAACCCATCACATTGAACTTTGATAAGAGGAAAATTCTCCGGAAGTGGAGATTTCAAAAGGATAATAGGTAAATCAAGTGTGGGTGCAATAGCAACAATTTCATGCTTGACGTAAGGAACTATAGCAAGTTCATCTTCGCAAGCATAATCCATATTGCCATCATGGCCATCAACAAAGCAAATAGCAAGATCTTCAGAAAGGGATATTTCAAGTGAGTCCTCAGAATCATGGGATTCCTCCTCAAAGCAATCATTGGCCTCTTCTAGGGCAGCAAACATTTTGTTTTTAAAATCCTCAATATAATTATTGGAAGTATAATTCTCGAAGCAATAAGCAAGAACTGCAAAGTTTTTGGACTGGTGAATAGTATCATGATACTTTTCAATCTAAGAAGCAATCTCATAAGCACCTTTAAAAGCAACAAACTCTTCAATCTTTTCAACATCAAAGTAATCATAAACACCTTTAGCATAAGAAGATAAGATCTCATTTTCATTAAACTCACATTGGAAAGGAAGGTGTTTATGATCTATATTAGAACAACAAGTAAAATCATAAATGTGGCACAAAAGTTTAGCATGGCAATAAGAAACATGTATTTGATCCCATAAGTGTTTCCCTTTCTGAGATAGAAGGTGCCGCGTATAATGAGCATGCTCATCCAATGATTTTCCCTCAACCAAGTCGGTTGGGTTTTTAGCGCGAGCACAAATTGATCGAAGACGATCCAAGTGAAACATATCAAACATGTCCATCCTACCATATTTGGGTGGATCAACACCCAAGGTGAGGATAGCATCACTAGGCAAAGCAAGACAAAGGCAAAAGGTAGCAACTATTTTTTTGGTTTTTCATAAAGACACAAAGATAAAAACTGAAAGGTAAACTAACAAGACTAAAAATCAAAGATAAAAGATATTGTGCAACTCCCCTATCTTGTAGACTGGAGTCCCCGGCAACGGCGCCAGAAATTGCTTGATGCTAGCAAGGAAGATACTTCTCTTGCTCCTCGTTGGTTACCCCAAGTGAAAGGTGAGATGTAGCATAGCAGCAGATTTCCCCTATGTGGAGGATAGGGTTTGTCTCCCGTAGGACTCGCAGAAATACAAGAAGGTGGTAAAGTGAACAATGGCGCCGAAGTTGCTAACTTCGCCTGGACCTGCACACACACATGAAGATCAAGTCATGAGAAGGTGGATGTTGCATGGCAATGTATCTCGGAAAGGCTATGGAAATGCCTTGATAGGTAGGTATGGTGGCTATTTTGAGGAAGGATATGAGGAGGTTTATGATGACAGAGTGTAACGACCCAATTCACACAGAATTGAAGTCTCTGTGCTCAAGTGCCAGTCCCTGGATCGAACTCGCTGGCACACACAGTATTATAGATGTATATCAAAGTACAAGTGCATCATTATTACAACGTATGATCCAGAGTAAAATAAATAACAAGTTGCATAGCTCAAGGCTAGCTAATTCAATATAAATATAGCGGAAGCAAAAGAAAGTAACGTGGAGTCCATCAACAGCCACATGCGAACATGCTGAGTGTAGACTCGCAACCCCTAACGCACCTTACTGATCGTCTGAAAATCCTGCAACACCGAAGGTTACAGCCCGACAACGGGTCAGTACATCTGATTTGTACGGCAAGTGACACGGAAAAGTTTATATAAAGGACCTACAACTACATGCAAGGTAAGTCAAAGGAAAGGCTTATGGTTTAGTTTTGCAGAAAGCCAATTTTCTCCTAAACTAAACTAGTCAAAAATTTAAGTTGAACTTACTACTAAAGATTTAACTGGGCACACCAGTCTCAATCCACACCCTTTATTAAAATCTTGCCCACTCAATTTATTATGGTGATTCATCTGTCAAGATCCTCCAGTAACAGTAATGTCTAGTAGCTCAAGGATGTCCATAACCGGGGACACGGCTAATCATGATTAGTTTTTACTCTGCAGAGGTTAGTACACTTTCCCCGCTGGACTCAACCCGAAGATTGAGACGAAGTCTTTCAGAAGAGGTCACCTACACCCAACGGCAAGCCGGTACCACCTATCACATCTACATCTGCTAGCTTTGCACGGGAGAGGCTTCCTACATCATACTCAACTAAGCCAGAGCCCATATGGCCAGCGGCTGTACATGTAAGCTTCTAGTCACCAAGTATGTCTGATCTTTTTGAGCCTGGACGGCGCCCACTACGTCAGAGGGTACTCGCCATGACGTATTCTCGACCACCAAACCAACCATTAGGGGTACAACCTGGTCTCGTCCTTAGATAAGGCACGAGCCCCCAGGAAGCACTCCTTGCCCGTCCAGAGGTGATTTCTATTTATTAAACAGTTGCTACACAAGTTATTAAATAGCTCACATGCACTCTATGAATTTGCACAACCCAAACCACGTCTACAAAGCATAGCAATAAAGCAACAACACGGCTAGGTTGATCTACGGTAGACAAGTCAAAACATGTGGCTATCCTAACTGGTTTTGCAGCAACGGTAAAATAAACTACCTATCATGTAATAGAGTGATATTTCCTAACATAATGCATATAGAAAATATAGGTATGAGTATGGTCAAAGCATCACTTGCCTTATACATTCGATGAAGATCTTCGCTCTCACGTTCCAGTCAACTCTACTCGTCACACTCCGAGCAATCTATCGTCAACGAAATAACTCAATAAGCCATCACACCAATAACACAAACAAGAGATCAATAAAACAATCACAAAGGTTTTAGCAACAAAACAAAAACTTTGAAGTGCAGAGGTGTGGATGTGCCCGAAGGTGATCGATGGAACGTGAACTCGAGAGAGTCAACGGATAAAGAGTTGTCGAAACAAGAGTATGATCAAGGCATTATGAATTCAAGGTAAAGATCATAGCAATATGAATGGTATGTGGATATTGCCCATAAGATGTCTCATATGATCCAATATGCAAAAAGAATCACGTGAAACGGAATACTACAACACATGTCATAGCAATTGCAACATGGAAGTGAATTTGAATGTAAACAGATCAATAAACTTGTGAATTTTTGTTTACACATGATATAAACAGAAAGTACATGACACGACTGATCCAACGCAAAAAGAAACGGCGCAAACGGGCGCACCAGTAAAAAGTTACGGCTGCCGGAAGTTCAAATTTGGATCGGCTTGGGATCCAAAGTTAAAATCTTCAAACTTCTGTAACACTTGGTCCACTGGCTAGAGAATTTCTACACGGTCACAACGCAACTGGAATCGCCCAATTCCGAGTTACGGTTAAAAAGTAGTCGTGAAAACGGTTTCGGGTAAAAAACAGGGGTACCGGGGGGCTCTACTGTAAAAAGGACCCATACGTAAATAAAAAATTTCCGAAAAACGCGATCGGGTCCCCGGGCGGTTTGGATCCAGATCTGAAAAAAAAATCCGAAACGTTTTCTAACTTTTTTTTTCCTCAACTCCTTCTTCCCCCCGTGGCCAGTACATCGGAGGCCATGGCCATGGGCAGGGGAGCTCGGCTCCGGCTGGCCCGGCCGGCTCCGGCGACCAGGAGCGGCCGGCGGGGCGGAGGCGCAGGCGCGCGGGCGGCGTAGGGGCGCGGAACGGCGGGCGGCGGTCATGGGCGCACGAGGCCAGGGCGGGGCGGCCATGGAGCTCACGGCGGCGCTCGCAGCGGCGCGCGGCGGCTCGGCCGGCCGGCGAGTGGCGGCCCGGTGGCGGGGCGGCGCGGCTAGGCGGCGGGGTCGGCTCCGGCGGCGGTGCGGGCAAAGTTACCTCGAAAAAAATCGTGAAAAAACGCAACTCCGGCGAACTTCCGCGGTGGTCCGGCGAGACTCCGGCAGGATTCCGGCGATGACGTCGGCGGCGGCGGGTCCCGCGGATTAGTTTAGAGCTAACCCTAAAAACGCTAAGCGAAAATAAATTTAGCCCTAATCGGGGCTATTTAAAGCCAGCTCCTAATCCCTCTTTTTTTTAAATTCGAGATAAATACAAAATCGGTCTGCGAAAAAAAAAACAGAGTAGGCCCATTAGGCCCAAAACAAAATTAGAAAAATCATGGAAATTTATTTTAAAATTCCGTCTTCGCCAATATTTTTGAAATAATAAATATGAATTTTTGGCTTGACCAAAATATTAAAATAAAATAAAAACTTTGCAACTTATTTTTAAATATTTTAAAATACTTTTCTGGCATTTTAAAAATACCGAAAACTCCGAAAATTGATTTAAAAACTTTTACCGAAGCATAAATAAATTCCAAAAATATTTTAGAAAATATTTATAACCCCATGGTAAAATTAAAAGGTCTCCCAAAAATATTTTAAACTATTTTTCAACAAATTAAAAATGGGGATAAATCCTTTTATATCCTCTCAATTGAATTTCCTTGAGTTGAAAAATGTTTTGAATACTCAAAAGAATTCCAATAAAGATTTAAAACCTTTTCCAAACGGTTAATAAGTTGAAGGAGTCATATTACCTTCTCTCATTTTGTTTTGTTGGTTTTGTTTTAAAATAATAAACTCCAAAACATCAATTATGAATATTAGGGAAAGTCCTTTTATTCCCTCTCATTTTAATATTCAATAAACTCCAAAAGTTTTAATTCCCAGAGAAAATCAAACACACCAAGCAAACAATCATTATCTATTCAATTTATTTACATTCCAAAATTCGGAGAATTTTGGGATGTTACACAGAGCGTATCATGCCAAGGGTTTGGATGTACCGGCGAAGGGGCACGCCAATTCTCGGAGTGAGAAGAAGGCAATGCACGGCACATGAGAGGCTAGCAAATGTGGGAAGGTGGAAGTGTCAACTTTCGAATACTCACATTAGTCTGCAGAACTCATGCACTTATTATCGGTAACCCTCAATCTAATCAAGAGGTTCACAAAGAGACAAGTACCCCGAGGAGGATTGTATGGGGGTTTGGTTATCCTTGCGCATCCTCGACTCATGGTACGTGAGTGTACTCCAATATTCGAACCCTCCAGAGGTTAGTGATCCATTAGTAGTTAGAGTTCTGAACAAGGGTTTTAGTTTTCGAAAATCACACGGATTTCCCAAAATACGTCATCTATCACTAATAGGCTAAAGCTCTTGACACCATAAGTTCAAACATTACTCTAATCAATACCTCAAAACTATTGCAAGTTACTACTACAAAGAGAATAGCAACTTCAACTACCTACTTTCTAGTCAAGACACAACACTCAATGCAACAGGCAAACTCTCTAAATAAGATAAACATGCAACCTATAGAATTCAACCTAAGACAAAAGAAAAGCTCTAGAAGAAAACTAAAGCACTACAACTAAACAGGGCAGCAGCTAAGAAAAGAAAAAGAACAACTCACATCTAAAGAAAATAAGCATACAAATCCTCTGAGGAGTTCTAGTTCAAGAGGAGCGTGTTTCTCTTCCACACAAAATAAAGCTGGGGTCTAACTTGTTACTACAGCAAACAAAGCAAAAACAAACCTAATAAAAATAAAGAGCGAGACGCTCCAAGCATAGCACATAACGCATGAAGTGGTAAAAATATAGTGCAACGAGGGATGAACTGATAATTGTTGATGAAGAAGGGGATGCACGGGGGCATCCCCAAGCTTAGACGCTTGACTCTCCTTGAATATTTATTGGGGATGAATGGAGGCATCCCCAAGCTTGAGCGTTTGACACTCCATGATCTTCTTTCATCATCTTCCATCGCACACTTGAAAACTCCTTTCATACATAACTCATTGTATACTGATTAGAGAGGTTACTACCCTGATATAATAATTTTCCTCTACTGCAAATAAAGATATTCTTGAAGATCTACTGTTTCTCAAGATTGCCAAAAAGTTTTTTCAAAGAAAAAGCAAGCTTAAGGTTTGCAAAAGGAAGGAGAGACAAAACGTGGCAGAATCTGTGAAAAACAAAACAACAGGTAGTAAAGAATTTTTTTGGGGTACTTTTGCAACTCAAATAAAAAAACTCAGAACATACGAAAGTTTCGTTATTGTATATAGCACGTCGTGTAAACAATTCAGCTCAAAAAGATGAACTGGTAATTTTCTATGATTTTTCCTATCACGAGGACAGAATCTGTTTTCTGGACGGCATGTCACAACTTTCACTTCCCTTGTCATATGAGGCAATACTTGGCACAAAGTTTGAAAAATAAAGATACAATGATGTTGCTACAGTAGTAACAATCATCAAGACCACTAAAAACAGAAGAAGACGAAGAAAAATCTTGGGTTGCCTCCCAACAAGCGCTTTCTTTTACGCCTTTAAGCTAGGCAAAAAGATTTTAAAAGATGCTCCCATAAGAATAAGGATTTGAAGCAAAAGAGAGCATCAAGAAGCAAATATGAAACGCATTTAAGCCTAACCCACTTCCTATGCATTGGCATCTTGTAAGAAAATAAATCAAAGAAGCAGAAAGAGACAAGCAAGGAAGGTGGGACAAGAACAACTTCAAAACTTTCAACATAAAGAGAGTTGTTTTTGTAACATGGGAGTTTCTATAACCAAACTTTCCTCTCTCGAAATAATTTTCAGTAGTATCATGAAAAACATCAAGAATATAATTATCACATAAATCATATTGTTCATGACCTACAAGCACACGTGTATTGTTTTCAACATGGTTTTTAGGATCATAAGGTAAATGCAACCCATCACATTGAACTTTGATAAGAGGAAAATTCTCCGGAGTTGGAGATTTCAAAAGAATAATAGGTAAATCAAGTGTGGGTGCAATAGCAACAATTTCATGCTTGACGTAAGGAACTATAGCAAGTTCATCTTCGCAAGCATAATCCATATTGTCATCATGGCCATCAACAAAGCAAATAGCAAGATCTTCAGAAAGGGATATTTCAAGTGAGTCCTCAGAATCATGGGATTCCTCCTCAAAGAAATCATTGGCCTCTTCTAGGGCAGCAAACATTTTGTTTTTAAAATCCTCAATATAATTATTGGAAGTATAATTCTCGAAATAAGCAAGAACTGCAAAGTTTTTGGACTGGTGAATAGTATCATGATACTTTTCAATCTAAGAAGCAATCTCATAAGCACCTTTAAAAGCAACAAACTCTTCAATCTTTTCAACATCAAAGTAATCATAAACACCTTTAGAATAAGAAGATAAGATCTTATTTTCATTAAACTCACATTGGAAAGGAAGGTGTTTATGATCTATATTAGAACAGCAAGTAAAATCATAAATGTGGCACAAAAGTTTAGCATGGCAATAAGAAACATGTATTTGATCCCATAAGTGTATCCCTTTCTGAGATAGGAGGTGTCGCGTATAATGAGCATGTTCATCCAATGATTTTCCCTCAACCAAGTCGGTTGGGTTTTTAGCGCGAGCACAAATTGATCGAAGACGATCCAAGTGAAACATATCAAACATGTCCATCCTACCATATTTGGGTGGATCAACACCCAAGGTGAGGATAGCATCACTAGGCAAAGCAAGACAAAGGCAAAAGGTAGCAACTATTTTTTTGGTTTTTCATAAAGACACAAAGATAAAAACTGAAAGGTAAACTAACCAGACTAAAAAGCAAAGATAAAAGATAGTGTGCAACTCCCCTATCTTGTAGACTGGAGTCCCCGGCAACGGCACCATAAATTGCTTGATGCTAGCAAGGAAGATACTTCTCTTGCTCCTCGTTGGTTACCCCAAGTGAAAGGTGAGATGTAGCGTAGCAGCAGATTTCCCCTATGTGGAGGATAGGGTTTGTCTCCCGTAGGACTCGCAGAAATACAAGAAGGTGGTAAAGTGAACAATGGCGCCGAGGTTGCTAACTTCGCCTGGACCTGCACACACACATGAAGATCAAGTCATGAGAAGGTGGATGTTGCATGGCAATGTATCTCGGAAAGGCTATGGAAATGCCTTGATAGGTAGGTATGGTGGCTGTTTTGAGGAAGGATATGAGGAGGTTTATGATGACAGAGCGTATCATGCCAAGGGTTTGGATGTACCGGCGAAGGAGCACGCCAATTCTCGGAGTGAGAAGAAGGCAATGCACGGCACATGAGAGGCTAGCAAATGTGGGAAGGTGGAAGTGTCAACTTTCGAATACTCACATTAGTCTGCAGAACTCATGCACTTATTATCGGTAACCCTCAATCTAATCAAGAGGTTCACAAAGAGACAAGTACCCCGAGGAGGATTGTATGGGGGTTTGGTTATCCTTGCGCATCCTCGACTCATGGTACGTGAGTGTACTCTAATATTCGAACCCTCCAGAGGTTAGTGATCCATCTAGTAGCTAGAGTTCTCAACAAGGGTTTTGGTTTTCGAAAATCACACGGATTGCCCAAAATACGTCATCTATCACTAATAGGCTAAAGCTCTTGACACCATAAGTTCAAACATTACTCTAATCAATACCTCAAAACTATTGCAAGTTACTACTACAAAGAGAATAGCAACTTCAACTACCTACTTTCTAGTCAAGACACAACACTCAGTGCAACAGGCAAACTCTCTAAATAAGATAAACATGCAACCTATAGAATTCAACCTAATACAAAAGAAAAGCTCTAGAAGAAAACTAAAGCACTACAACTAAACAGGGCAGCAGCTAAGAAAAGAAAAAGAAAAACTCACATCTAAAGAAAATAAGCATACAAATCCTCTGAGGAGTTCTAGTTCAAGAGGAGCGCGTTTCTCTTCCACACAAAAGAAAGCTGGGGTCTAACTTGTTACTACAGCAAACAAATCAAAAACAAACCTAATAAAAGTAAAGAGGGAGATGCTCCAAGCATAGCACATAACGCATGAAGTGGTAAAAATATAGTGCAACGAGGGATGAACTGATAATTGTTGATAAAGAAGGGGATGCACGGGGGCATCCCCAAGCTTAGACGCTTGACTCTCCTTGAATATTTATTGGGGATGAATGGGGGCATCCCCAAGCTTGAGCGTTTGACACTCCATGATCTTCTTTCATCATCTTCCATCGCACACTTGAAAACTCCCTTCATACATAACTCATTATATACTGATTAGAGAGGTTAGTACCCTGTTATAATAATTTTCCTCTTCTGCAAATAAAGATATTCTTGAAGATCTACTGTTTCTCAAGATTG
The DNA here is from genome assembly GCA_950022295.1 of Bromus sterilis. Classification (NCBI taxonomy): domain Eukaryota; kingdom Viridiplantae; phylum Streptophyta; class Magnoliopsida; order Poales; family Poaceae; genus Bromus; species Bromus sterilis. The sequence continues at coordinate 399,449,847 of OX465596.1, forward strand.
CCAAAAAGTATTTTCAAAGAAAAATCAAGCTTAAGGTTTGCAAAAGGAAGGAGAGACAAAACGTGGCAGAATCTGTGAAAAACAGAACATCAGGTATTAAAGAATTTTTTTGGGGTACTTTTGCAACTCAAATAAAAAAACTCAAAACATAAGAAAGTTCCGTGATTGTATATAGCACGCCGTGTAAAAAACTCAGCTCAAAAAGATGAACTGGTAATTTTCTATGATTTTTTCCGTCACGAGGACATAATCTGTTTTCTGGACAGCATGTCACAACTTTCACTTCCCATGTCATATGAGGGAATACTTGGCACAGAGCTTGAAAAATGAAGATACAATGATGTTGCTATAGTAGTAAAAATCATCAAGACCACTAAAAACAGAAGAAGTAGAAGAAGAAGAAGAAGAAAATCTTGGGTTCCCTCCCAACAAGAACTTTCTTTTACGCCTTTAAGCTAGGTGACGAGGGGGTGACCCCACGACTCCTATGGATGGGCCTGCCCGGTGTACCAAAGACAGAAGGCCCACCAAGATGCGGCCTGGGCCCAGGCTTTGCCCACTAGTAGCACCGACGTAGGAGTCCGCGACTCGTAAGGAAGGTGCAAACCTGCCGTGCGGTACAAGATTAGGGTTAGGAAACCTCATCTGTAACCCAAGACGGGTTCCCCGAGACCTAGCCTAGTATATAAGGGCTGGGAGGGGAGACGTCGAGAAGGGCCAACACACAATCTGTAACCCTAGCCTTGTGCGCACTAGCCTTGGCCTTACCTGTAATCGCATCTCTAAGCAATAATATCGAGCAGGAACGTCTCCTCCTGTTAGCCGACGAGCTATCGTCCAACCTGTGCCTCTCATGACTAACCCAGGGTCCCTGACCATGGGATTTGCGGGGGTTGATCCCCGTCAATTGGCGCCGTCTATGGGAACTACACAGGTTGGAATTACGATCTCGGCGGTTCTGTCTTCAGCAAGCCACGACTCAAGAGCAAGAACCAGATCCAATCCACCCGAAGAATTCAAGATCACGACAAACATCTCTACCGCCCCCATCGAGATCGCTCGGCCTGCAGCTGTGCCAAGACCAATACTATGGCGGCAACCGAGTCCACCGCTAACGAAGGATAAATCGACGACCCAAAAGAAAGGCGCGAGGGTTCTACGCAGAGATCCCGATCGACGAACTACATCACGAAGCAGCGGACCTGCCGACCACTCGACGACCCACCACCACCCAGGCACCCGCCGCACAACAAGACACCGACTCCGAGCTCGAGATCAGCGATCGTCAAGATCATCGCCAACGAAGAAGAAATCGACGACCTAGAAGACAGGCGCGAAGATTCTACGAAGAGACCCCACTCGACGAGTCGCACTATACAGCTACGCGCTCGCCGACCACTCGACGACCCGCCGTCGTGCGGACAGCTGTCGCCCGCCAGGACAGCGACACGGAGACTCAGACCGGCGAATACTACGACCCAGATCGAAGACCAGACGAATTCGCCAACCTTATAAAGAACCAGAATCTGAGCGAGGGGATCGAAACCGACCCGCGAGTCCACAAGCACCCGGCGGATCACGCGCAGATCTTCCGAATCTCAAGGAGGAGATGGCACGCCGGATCCAGCAAACTCACGGTCAGGGAGCAGCTAGAAGGACCTTGCACGATCCACTGCTTCGAAGACGACTGGGGATACATCAGATCGGGCCACACTCTGGGAGACTGCCGCCTATTCAACGAACTCGCCGACGGCCTCATGGAAGAAAAACAATGAGAAGCCAAGGGCACCCGACGAACCGAGCAGTCGCCGACTCCAAGTCCCGAAAGACGCTACAACCCGCCTCAAGGACAGGTGTACACGATCCAAGAAGGCAGGGTATCGCAAGCCCAATAGGACGCCTACTCCCTGCAAGCCAGAGCAGTCGAGAACCTAAACACAGTCGAAGTCTACCAGCTACACGACGCAGAAACTAGTATCACGTTCTCCCAGAGCGATCACCCACCTGCAGTCCCAAGGCCGGGGCACACGCCCTTGGTACTCGATGCCCAAATTGGAGGGTACTACATGGACAGAATCTTCTTGGATGGAGGCGGCAACATGAACATAATCTTTGTCAGCACCCTACACAAGATGCTGATCCCACGATCAGTATGGAAAAAATCAAGCACCGTGTTATATGGAGTAGTCCCAGGAGAAGCGGCTACTTCCCTTGGAATAATCGAGCTCGAAGTCGTCTTTGGCAGCAGACGCAATTTCGCAAGACACACCCTCGAGTTCAAAGTACTCGATTGGCAGTCACAGTACCATGCCATACTGGGACGACCAGCATTCGCGCAATTCATGGCGGTTCCGCACTACGCCTACCTCAAACTCAAGATGCCAGGATCCGCGGGCGTCATTACAGTCAACGGTAGCTTCACCAAATCAGACCAATGTGATCGCGATTTCCACAAAGTTTCCGACACCTTTGGAGCCGAGAAAGAACTCACAGAAATAGTCATGGCGACAGACAAAAGTATCTTTCCGCTAGCAAGTTGAAGCGAGTCAAAAGAGTATGGGCGGGACTTTGGCATCGACAGCGACACGGTCACCCACCAAGTGCACCCGACGGACCCAGAAAAAACAGTCCGCGTGTACGCCCACCTCCCGGAAGAGCAAGCGACCGCCCTCATCTCTTTCCTCCGTGAAGAATGGGAAATCTTTGCCTGGTGCCCAGCCGACATGCCAGGAATACCGCGCGAGTTCGCGGAACACGCGCTACGCATCAAGCCAAACACCAAGCCAGTGAAGCAGGCACTGCAAGATTCTCAGAACCAAGCAGAGCAATCAGGGAGGAGGTCAACCGATTACTCGACGCTCAATTCATCCGAGAGACGAAGAAAGCCACTTGGATCGCCAACCCTGTGTTGGTCCCCAAGAAAGACACAGACGTGCTGCGGATGTGCGTCGACTACGGGCCATTCAACAAACACTGCCCAAAGGATCACTTTCCCCTGCCAAGAATTGATCAGATAATCGACTCGACAGCAGGATGAGATCTACTATCGTTCCTCGATGCCTACTCAGGATACAATCAGATCAGGATGAACGAAGAAAACGAAGAGCATACGTCATTCATCACCCCTTACGGCGTATTTTGCTACAGGACAATGCCCTTCGGACTCAAGAACGCCGGTGCCACATACCAGTGGATGATGCAAGCCTGCTTGAAAGAGCAAATCGGAAGAAACGTGCAAGTCTACGTGGATGACATCGTCATCAAAACTTACAGTGCAAACACGCTACTCGACGACCTGCGCGAGACCTTCGCAGCACTCAACAAGTACAGAATCAAGCTCAACCCGAAGAAGTGCGCATTTGGCGTCCCAGTCGGGAAGTTGCTCGGGTACATGGTATCCGCTCAAGGAATCAAAGCGAACCCTGAGAAAGTTCAAGCAATCGCCAGGATGCAGGAGCCAACCGACATCAAAGGCGTGCAGCAGCTCACCGGAAGACTCGCAGCCTTGAGTCGTTTCATCAGCAGATTGGGAGAGCGCACAATGCCATTCTACCAGCTGCTCAGAAAAGGGGAGAAATTCGAGTGGACCGTCGAAGCCCGCAAAGTATTCGCGGACCTGAAGAAGACACTCTCGACCCCACCGATCTTGGCGATACCCAAAGAACGAGAAAATATGTACCTATATGTGGCAGCACACAACAGCGTGGTAAGCACAACACTCGTCGTCGAGCGCACAGAAGAAGGCAAGGTCCAGAGCATACAAAGGCCGATCTACTACCTCAGCATGCTCTTGGCAAAATCCCAGCAGCGGTACCCGCACTACCAGAAGCTACTACTGGCCATCATCATGACCTCAAGAAAGGTGTCGCACTACTTCGACGAACATCCTATCACAATCGTGAGCAGTGCACCACTCGCAGACATCCTCAACAATCCCGGAGCAACTGGGCGAGTCGCTGAGTGGAACATTGAGCTCAGCCCGCGGGACCTACAGTTCAAGCACCCAACAGCAATCAAGGCCCAAGTACTCCCAAATTTTCTGGTCGAGTGGACGGAGGCCCAGACACCAGCCCCCCCCCCCGACCTGTCGAACTCATGGACAATGTTCTTCGACGGGTCCAAAAGACAGCAAGGAGCCAGAGCAGGAGTAGTTCTGATCTCCCCCAAAGGAACGAAGCTCAGATACGTCCTCCAGATCAACTTCAGCAACGCCTCCAACAACGAAGCCGAATACGAGGCACTACTCCATGGCATGCGCATGGCCAAAACATGCGGTGCCACTCGCCTCGTAATCTACGGAGACTCCAACCTCGTCGTCCAGCAGGCGATGAAAGACTATGATGCAGTAGCCGAGAACATGGCGGCCTATCAGAAGCCCTACAACACGCTCGAAGGAAGTTTCGACGGTTGCGAGCTCAATTATATCTCCAGAGCAAACAACACGGAAGCCGACGAACTCACAAACATCGGCTCGATTCGAGGACCTGTACCACCCGGCGTCTTCCTCGAAAGCATCAGCCAGAGATCAATCAAAGTAAAAAACAGCAGCACCCGAGGCAGCTGTAGATGACGACACCACTGAGCCAGCACAGGTGGCATCAGCGAGTCCATTCGAAGGCAACATCAGCCAAGCGGTCGAATCTACAGATCCAACAGCACTCGAAGGACCAGCGTGGACGAAACCGTTTCTCCGATTCCTAATCGAAGGCACGCTACCGCAAGACGTCACAGAAGCTCGACGCATCAGTCGTCGATCCAAGGCATTCACGGTGATCAACAAACTGTTATACAAGCGCAGTATCACCCAGATACTCCAAAAGTGCATCGACGAAGAAGACGGCAAAGCCCTACGTACTGCTCGAAATCCACGAGGGTACCTGCGGGCACCACGCGAGCAGTCGAGTGCTCGTGTCCAAAGAATTTCGAGCAGGGTTTTATTGGCCCACTGCCATGAAAAACGCAGAAGACATCGTGCGGTGTTGCATCGCCTGTAAAAAATTCGCCAGCAGACCGCACGCTCCAGCCTCAGAACTCAAGACCATACCACTATCATGGATGTTCGCCACCTGGGGACTCGACATGGTGGGCCTGCTCAAGAAATCATAAAAGGGAGGAAGAACACACCTGCTAGTAGAAGTCGACAAGTTCGCCAAGTGGATCGAAGCAGTTCCCATCACCATCTCCACATCCCTCACGGCAGTGAATTTTATCAAATCAATCATCTTCAGATTCGGGGTGACACACAACATCATCACGGACAACGGTACGAACTTCACAGCGGCAGAATTCCAGAACTTCTGTGAAGATCTGGGCATCAAAATCAACTAAGCATCAGTCGCGCACCCTCAGTCCAACGACCAGGTGGAAAAAGCAAATGGCCTACTATGCGGAGGAATCAAAAAATGGTTCCTTGCACCACTCGAGCAGGCCGCAGGCAACTGGGTAGAAGAACTCCCCGCAGTACTATGGAGCCTACGCACTACCCCAAATACTACAACCCAGCAAACACCTTTCTTCATGGTGTACGGGGCGGAGGCAGTACTACCACATGACCTCAAATTCGGGGCACCCCGGATCTCGGGGTAAGAAGAACAGGAAGCAGAAGAAGCGCTGCAAGATGACAAGGACACAGCAGACGAAGAAAGAGACACAGTCCTAGCAAGGTCAGAGGGGTACCAGGACAAGCTACGCACCTACCAAAGCAGCCGCCTGCGCACCAGAACCTTCAACAAAGGCGACCTTGTCCTACGGCTCATACAAGAGAAAGTCCACAAGCTTGCCCCCCAATGGGAAGGACCGTTCACAGTTTCAGAAGTCATAGGAGGAGGCGCCTATAGACTGAAGAACCCGAAGACTGACGAGGACGTGGGAAATCCATGGAACGTAGCGAACCTACGCCTGTTCTACCCATAGTCTCCACCCGTCATGCTCAAATGGCAACTCATGTAACCATTCGACGCAATAAAATGATGTTGCCCAAATACTACCACCCCAAAGCACTCGGGGGCTCGAGTACAAACTCCCCCCAAGAGACGCTATCGTCGCTCACGCGATCTTTACCCAAAGCACTCGGGGGCTCGTGTACAAACTCCCCCCGAGAGACGATATCGTCACTCACGCGATCTTTACCCAAAGCACTCGGGGGCTCGAGTACAAACTCCCCCCGAGAGACGCTATCGTCGCTCACGCGATCTTTACCCAAAGCACTCGGGGGCTCGAGCACAAACTCCCCCCGAGAGACGCTATCGTCGCCCACGCGATCTTTACCCAAAGCACTTGGGGGCTCGAGTACAGACTCCCCCCGAGAGACGCCATCGTCGCTCACGCAATCTCTACCCAAAGCACTCGGGGGCTCGAGTACAAACTCCCTCCGGGAGACGCTATCGTCGCTCACGAGACCTTTACCCAAAGCACTCGGGGGCTCGAGTACAAACTCCCCCCGAGAGACGCTATCGTCGCTCACGCGACCTTCACCCAAAGCACTCGGGGGATCGAGTACAGACTCCCCCCGAGAGACGCCATCATCGCTCACGCGATCTTAACCTAAAAACACCCGGGAGCTCAAGCACACCCGCCCCGGAGAAACATAACTAAAAAATAAGGGTCCAAGTAAAAAAACGATAGGCGCCACTTGCTGAAAACCGTTTGGAATCAAAGAGAAGACACGGCTACAACCAGGTGGAACACCAAGTACTTTGGAGAAATATGGATGGAGCACATGACACAGGAAATCCTTTTGCCGGGACCCGGGTTAGCGTATGTAATTCCAGTCACGATGCAATCACATGGAGAGCCGAGAACCGTACCCACTTGTCTAAGCAGACAAGGCCAAGCACAGAACGTTCTCGGTAAGCATCGAACGTGAGGGGCATCCCATTCAGGCCGGATGATCAACTGAGATGGGTCCTCATCGTCCGCTCACAAGTCTAAATGCTAATGGGTGGTGAATCCCATACTCATAGACAAGTCGCATCAACCATGTTATCCATTGAACCCTAACTCTTACATAGACTTACTCCAGCCCGACCACTTAGTCGGGGTCTAGGGCGGGCTCGATCATACAACAAAGTGTGCACGTGACAGAGTCACGAGCAATCGCATCGCGATGCCCCAAGCTGCGCACATCTAAGGGCCACTTGGTGTATAAAAGACCGCCAGCCAGATCACAACTAAGGTCTCGAAAACCCATACTAAGACATGCATGTTATAAACATACACGCAGCACACATGCCTAGTATGAACAGCAGGTATCATCACATAAGTCTACAAAGTACTTCTTTATTGACTTACACATATATCATACAAAGATCACATGTCTGTGATCAACATTTCATCATACAACGGAAGAAAATTAGGTCTGAGTACAGAAAAGTTTAACAAATGGCTTAGAGAAGCCTTGTAAACATACATGCCCTTCCACGAGGGACCAGACTGCTGTCTGGAACTATACTACCAAGGTCAACGTCGAGCTTCAGGTCGGTGACTCCATCGGGGTCCGGGTTCTCATCTAAAACATAGAATAAGCAAACGTGAGTATAAAGTCGTACTCAGCAAGACTTACATCAGATCTATACTACACATGCTCAAGTTTCAAGGTAAAGGAGGTGGGGTTCAACATGCAGAAATGCCATCTTTGACTTGGCTAGTCCTGTACTACGAGTACCAGACTTGAGGTAAGAAACGTACACGAGTCCACTACCAAGTCTCCAACCAATACACCACTATGGATACTTCCTCGACTTCCCCACGAGGAAGCACGCCATAGCACTCACGCTTATCTTGCGAGTTTTATAAGTATCCATTCAAGTTGTCTATGATCAAGTAAAGGTTTCCAAGTAGTCCATAACCGCGGACACGGCTATTCGAATAGTTCATTAACCCTGCAGGGGTGTACATCTTCAGACGCGCGTCATCACTTATCGCCTCGTTCTTTTCACCCTTCAAGCGGGTGTCGGACGTGGATGAAACCAAGGCACTACCCTCACATCACCTTCTCTAATCCAGGAGTCGACTACTTGAGTTTGTCACCGCTCGAGAGTCCGGCCGGTTCCACGAAACGGACTCAGATAATGCAAGGGACCGAGATGCCACCTTTGACAGATGGTTTCACTGCCTCACAGGTCCACCCACATATCTATGCATAAATCAAATGGAAAGCCCGAATCTAGTGTGACTCCTGGACCGGAGCGGGTACGTAAAGAGGCCAAACGGGGCTCCCATAAAACCCTACATGTGGTCATACTCTTTGTCTTGGATCACAAAACAGGAACTCGGGACCTAGGGCAGTGTTCAACGAGACAACCCACTGTGTACTCCTACACAGCCTCTCATCGTTCACCTTTGTTTAGGGTGGATTCACCAACACGTTATCATCAGCACCAATGTGTTCATTCCAACCCGACTCACAAACATAACATCCTCATTGTATCACTAAGCAGCAAAAGCAGTAACAGTTGCAGGGGCCACATGCTCATCATTCAACTCCTAAATCTGCTAGGATTGTGGTTTGCTTAATACGGTGACAAAATGATAGGTCATGCATCGGAATAGGTTCAACTATGCGAAAGAACGTGTCTCGGTGATCTCCTAAACATGCATAAGCGAGACTGAGAGGGAAATAGGATTTTATAGACATGATCAATGGGGTTTTGCTTGCCTTGCTGACGGTACACGGGTCTTAACGGTGGTCTTCTTCTTCGGGGTGATCACCGTCTCGGAACGTCTGTCATCGGAGGCAATCATCAACAAGGGGGACAACTTCAGAAGTAAATATGCACAATCACATGAATAAGATTGCAATGGTGATGATGCAATGTGGGTACAATTCCATTTAAAAGAAGTGGAATGCAAAATCATTTGCAAATTCATTCCAAATTTGAATTCAAAAGAACTCCATATGCATGTTTGCTACTGTTTACCCATTTTAAAATGGTCAAACATAGAAACAAAGTGCATATTATTAATCCTTGCATTTTTCTGATAATTTTTATATGTTATTTATTAAATTTGGAGTTAATATGAATTTTCTATGATTTTTGGAAGTTTATTCAATTTTCAGCCTTTTCTGTAATTATTTTAATTGCTTTTCTATTTACTGCGTTAGAAGTGACGTGTGGATGACATTATAGGGGCTCTGACGGGTGGGGTCACTCTGTCAGTGGGAGAGGGGGTTAATCCCTCTCTGTTTAGACTAACAGCGGGTTAGGGGGGGTTTGGGGCCCACTGTCAGTGGCTACGGGGGTCATTAGCAGGGTCATTAAGGCCTAAACGGTCGGCCACGTCAGTTCATGCCGGCGGCGCCACTGCGGACGGCGGTTCCGTGCAGCAAAACAAGCGATGCGGCCACCAAACGAAAGCCCGTGGACGCGCGCTCCTTCCTGGGCATCGCGGCGTCACCGGGGAGCACTGGAAGCTCGCCGTGGTCGAGCTCGCGCGGCGGCCGGAGTACTGACGCAGGCGGCACAGCGCTACAGGCACGGGGAGGAGCGGGGTTTAGGGGGGAAACGCTCATGAGCTCACCCTAAAGCGATTGGAGCGGTCGGCGAGGCTGAGGAGGTGCTGCAGGCGCCGGAATTCTCAACGACGAGCGGCGGCCTTGCCGGAGTCGGGGAAGACGCGGGCGTCGTCTCCAGAGGGCTTCGGCCCGATTCCTTCTGCAGGGAGGCGCGATGCGACGTTTTGGAGCTCCTGGACAGCACGGGGCGCGGAGGGGAGGCCGTTGGCCACAAGCACGCAGCGGCGGCGTTCCGGCGTGGCTTCGGTCGGTGCTGGAATCGCAGGGGAGAGAGAGAGAGAGGTATCCAGAGGAGGGGGAAAGACTGCGGGGAGTCATGGAATGCTCCGTGGCGCAAGAAGAGGGGCAGGGGAGGCCTAGAAGACCCTCAACGGCGTCGAGGTGGCGCCGGCTCGCTCCCAGGCTGCCACCGAGCAGCTTGGGGAAGAAGAAAAACTGGGGTGGGCTGGGCCAAGCTGGTGGGCTGGAGGGGGGTTTACTTGGGCCAGATGGCCAGGGGTCCCCTTTTCTATTTCTTTGTTCTTTTCTTTTTTCTGTTATTCTGTTGTGCCTAGAAATAAATAGTTAGGCAATTTTGTAAAATTCCCAAGCATTTTTATAAATCCTAGGTGACCAGTAGCAAGTCACTTGTAGAATTTGAGCATTTTTGAAATTCAAAACATTGGAATTTCAATTCAAATAGGGGTCAAATTTAATTTCCAGGGCACCTTTTGAATTTTTGAATATTCCATGGGCATGGGAATGAACCCAAACCACTTTTAAAATGATCAGCATCATTTATAGGAATTTTCCAAATGTTCAAATGATTTTTGGAAAAAGATTTTTATCTGGCCATTTATTTAAATTCGCAGGGCTTTTCTTTTCCCCATTTTTGAATTTCATTTGAATTTTTGCATGATGCAAAGGGATCAAACAAACCCTAGCACTTACCCTAGTTGGGGTTCTGACAACTCGCCCCCACTCAAAAGAATCTCGTCCCGAGATTCAGAAGTCGTCGGGAGGAAGGTGGGGTACTCGGCACGGAGGCGGTCTTCTCTTTCCCACGTTGCTTCTTTCTCGGAGTGATGTGACCATTGCACTTTCAGAAACCTGATCTTCTGACGACGAGTGACACGCTCTGCGGAATCAAGAATACGAACAGGGTACTCTCGATAAGAAAGGTCATCTTTGAGATCAAGCGTTTCATGGTCGACTTCTCGGATGGGGTCCTTGAAGCAACGCCTGAGTTGTGACACATGGAATACGTCATGTACTCGGGAAAGGTGAGGGGGTAGTTCAAGTTGGTAGGCAACTTCTCCACGTTTAGCAAGAATGCGGAAAGGTCCGATGTAACGTGGGGCCAACTTGCCTTTGATACCGAATCTTTGGGTTCCCTTCAGAGGAGTAGCCCGAAGGTAAGCCTTCTCATCCAGATTGTAGCTCTCTTCCCTATGATGACGATCATAGTAGCTTTTCTGACGAGATTGAGCGGCTTTCAATCGATCACGAACAATGCGAACTTGCTCTTCTGCTTCCTTGATCATATCCGGTCCAAAGAGTTGTCTTTCACCGGTTTCTGACCAGTTTAGGGGTGTTCGACATCGTCGGCCATAGAGGAATTCAAAGGGAGCCATGTTCAGACTAGATTGATAGCTATTGTTATAAGCAAATTCGGCGAATGGAAGAGATTTATCCCAATTCTTTCCGAATGAGATAACACAAGCTCTGAGCATGTCTTCCAAGATTTGACTAACCCTTTCAACTTGACCGCTAGACTGTGGGTGGAAATCTGTACTAAAGGAGAGATGAGTTCCCATAGCATTTTGAAAACTTTCCCAGAATCTAGAGGTGAAAAGGCTACCACGATCAGAATTTATTACCAAAAGAACACCGTGAAGAGACACGATTCTAGAGACATACAAGTCCGCTAACTGACTAGCAGTTATAGACTCGCGAACGGGAAGGAAGTGAGCAACTTTGGAAAGCCTATCTATGACAACGAAGATGGCATCATTTCCTTTCTGGGTTTTTGGAAAGCCGGTGGTGAAGTCCATACCTACATTGTCCCATTTCCACTCGGGAATAGACAATGGTTGAAGAGTACCAGCAGGTCTTTGGTGTTCTGCCTTAATGCAACGACAAACATCACATTCGGCAACAAATTGTGCAATGTCTCTCTTCATCCGGGTCCACCAAAATCTCTGGCGTAGATCTCGGTACATTTTTGTGCTACCGGGATGAATGGAGAGGGGAGTGTCATGAGATTCCTTAAGGATCAGCTGCCTTAGGTCTTCATTCTCAGGAACTACTAAACGATTTTCAAAGAATATCGTTCCTTGATCATTTGCAGAGAAACATTTAGCAACTCCGCTAACAATGTTCTGCTTGATCTCTTGAATACTACTATCTTGTTTATGGGCGGCTATGATTTGATCCTCAAGGGTTGGTTTCGCCACCAAGTTGAAAAGAGATCCATGAGGAACTATCTCAAGATTGAGCTTGCGAAATTCCTCATGCAGAAGTGGTTGATAATGTTGTAACATGAGGTTGTTACAATACAACTTACGACTTAGTGCATCAGCCATGACATTGGCTTTGCCTGGGGTGTAAGAAATTCCTAAGTCATAATATTTTATCAACTCTATCCAGCGTCTTTGCCTGAGATTAAGATCTGGCTGGGTGAATATGTATTTGAGGCTTTGGTGATCAGAAAATATCTCACAACGATTACCAAGGAGGTAATGTCGCCAAGTCTTCACGGCATGAACTACGGCAGCGAGTTCAAGATCATGGGTAGGATAGTTCTCTTCATGTGGCCGCAACTGGCGTGAAGCATAAGCTACCACATGTCTATCTTGCATAAGTATGCATCCTAACCCTTGCCGTGAAGCATCACAATAGATCTCGAAATCCCTTTTGGTGTCTGGAGGCGCAAGTACGGGTGCAGAAGTCAATCTTCTTTTTAGCTCTTGAAAGCTTTCCTCGCACTTGGGAGTCCATTGGAATTTCTTATCTTTCTTGAGGAGTTCAGTAAGAGGCCTTGCAACTTTGGAGAAGTTCTCAACGAAGCGGCGGCAATAGCTTGCTAAGCCAAGAAAACTCCTAACTTGCTTAACCGATTCAGGTGGAGTCCAGTCAAGGACGGCCTGAACTCTCTCGGGATTGACTGCAAAACCTTTTGCAGAAATCACATGGCCTAAGTAGGTCACTTCTGGTAGCCAAAATTCACACTTGGAGAATTTAGCATATAGGCGGTGCTCTCTAAGTTTCATCAATACCAACCTAAGATGTTCTGCGTGCTCTTCTTCGTTCTTCGAGTAGATGAGAATGTCATCAAGATAAACCACAACAAATTTATCTAGGTACTCCATGAAGATCGAATTCATTAAGCGCGAGAATGTGGCGGGGGCATTGGTTAAACCGAAGGACATGACGGTGTACTCGTAAAGACCATAACGAGTAGTGAAAGCCGTCTTGGGAATGTCCTCATTTCGGATTTTGATTTGATGATAACCTAATCTCAAATCCATCTTGGAGAAGACAGAGGATCCTGCAAGTTGATCATAAAGATCATTGATCCTGGGCAGTGGGTACTTGTTCTTTATCGTCGCTAAATTTAGCGAGCGATAGTCTACGCACATCCTTTCTGTTCCATCTTTCTTCGTTACGAACAGAACGGGGCAACCCCATGGCGATGAGCTAGGGCGGATGAAGCCTTTTGCCAACGAAGCATCAAGTTGGGTTTTGAGCTCAGCTAACTCATGTGGGGCCATTCTATATGGGCGTCTGGAAATTGAGGTTGTGCCTGGTATAAGATCCACTATGAATTCTACACACCTGTCGGGTGGCATTCCCGGCAGCTCTTCAGGAAAGACATCCGGGAAGTCACGAACCACCGGAATATCTTCAAGGTCAGGAAGTGGAAGCACATTCAAAGTATGCATCTGGATTCTAGAGCTGGGTGATGTGTAGTCAATGATCTGGCCCGAAGGATGGGTGAGTTTGACTGATTTGGCTTTACAATCAAGGAAAGCATTCTGCCTTGATAACCAATCCATTCCTAGGATGACATCAATGTCCGAAGACTTGAGGGCTATAAGAGAAGCAAGGAATACTAAACCCTCAATTGCAATTTGATTTCCATGGCTTACTCTATTAGTTTGCCACTTTGAACCAGGAGTTTGAATGATCATTGGAGAAAACATTTCTTCAAAAGGGAATTCATGACGAAGTGCATAACTCTCTGACATGAATGAATGAGAAGCTCCTGGATCGAAAAGAACGGAGGCGGGGATATGATTGACTGGGAGTGTGCCAAGGATGACGTCGTAAGCAGCAGTGGTTTCTTCAACTGAGATTTGGTTCACATATCCACTACTTGTGGCTGAAAGCTTTGGTGGGATGGTTTTGGTGGTTGATTTCTTTGAAGGCTTATGACTAGGTCGACGGGGTGCCACCAACACTGTAGGGCATTGTCGGAAGTAATGGCCTGTCAGACCACACGTGAAACACATCCTTTCTGAATTGCTGGGGGTGGGCTTACTTGGTTGCACATCATCATTCCGGGGAGGAACAATGTGTTGAGGTGGATGGCATATATTGGATGGTGGCCTCTGAAGAAAGTTTTGAGGTATGGCACGGGTTGGAATCCAAATTCGGCGTTTCTGAGGGGCTGAACTAGAAGAAGGGGCAAGCTCAAGAGCATGCTTGCGAGACTCTTCGAACACTTCATTGCCATGCTCAGCTCTAAAGGATCTGTTGACTAAATCCTCAAAGGTGGAAAATTCAAGGAGGTTGAGATCATGACGAAGGATGGGGCTAAGTCCCTTGCAGAACCTTGCCTACTTTCTGGCATCGGTGGTGATCTCATCTTGGGCATAACGAGCAAGACGGTTGAACTCTCTCACATACTCGTGAATGGACATCTATCCTTGAGTCAAATTGCAGAACTGTTCCTTCTTGCGCTCCATTAACTCATCTAGAAGGTGGTACCCTCGAAAGGCAACACAGAACTCTTGCCAAGTCACTAGGTGACCATCAGGCTGCATCGCAACATAGTTCTCCCACCATTCAGCAGTAGCACCTTCCAGAAAGTATGCCGCTAATATAACTCGATCATCGGGAGCAACATGTGCAGTATCAAGCTTACGCTCGATGGAACGGAGCCAATCATCAGCTTCAAGGGGCTCAGAAGAACATCGAAATACCGGTGGCTTGAGGAGGATGAAGTCCTGAATGCTCACAACCACATTGCAATAACGTGAGGTATTCTGCTCGATGAGCTCCAGAAGGCGTGTTTGATCACGTTGATTCTTCTCAGCTTCCATTATGATTTCCGCCGCAGAAGGCGGTGGTGGAGGTTCATCATCATTTCGATTCTGAACACGGTCTCGATTCCGACGAATAGCACTACGAGTTCCACCTGACATCCTGTGTGATAAAAATCAACAATCGGAACAGGTTGAATGATGGATTCAAGGATAACAAGACATGATGAAGGCGGAAAAGATTATAATGCGAAGGCAATGATCCACAGAAACACGGGATAAATCCGGCAGCATAACGGCTACACCGGGATGGAAAACAAGACAACCTCGAGGAGATTGAACAGAACTTCCTCAAGGAACTCAAAACACGGAGACTCTGGACGACCACAACAATCCTACGGCTACAAGGAAGCACTCAGCGAGATGTTCTAGTAAGACATAGATGAGCCTAGTCCTCTCATCCCGTAGAAAAGATAAGGTGACTCAGAACTCAGATCGATGAGGGTAAGGAGAAAAAAGAAGGCTTACGTTGTTCCCTTATACCCAGAGTAACTATATAACTATAGAATGCTAGACTCGACTTCGACCAAGGGTTTGATAAGCCTACAGACAGTCCTGCTCTGATACCAAGTCTGTCGGGACCCGAGGTTAGCGTATGTAATTCCAATCACGATGCAATCACATGGAGAGCCGAGAACCGTACCCACTTGTCTAAGCAGACAAGGCCAAGCACAGAACGTTCTCGGTAAGCATCGAACGTGAGGGCCATACCATTCAGGCCGGATGATCAACTGAGATGGGTCCTCGTCGTCCGCTCACAAGTCTAAATGCTTATGGGTGGTGAATCCCACACTCATAGACCAGTCGCCTCAACCATGTTATCGATTGAACCCTAACTCTTACATAGACTTACTCCAGCCCGATCACTTAGTCGGGGTCTAGGGCGGGCTCGATCATACAACAAAGTGTGCACGTGACAGAGTCACGAGAAATCGCATCGCGATGCCCCAAGCTACGCACATCTAAGGGCCACTTGGTGTATAAAATACCGCCAGCCAGATCACAACTAAGGTCTCGAAAACCCATACTAAGACATGCATGTTATAAACATACACGCAGCACACATGCCTAGTATGAACAGCAGGTATCATCACATAACTCTACAAAGTACTTCTTTATTGACTTACACATATATCAAGATCACATGTCTGTGATCAACATTTCATCATAGAACGGAAGCAAATTAGGTCTGAGTACAGAATGGTTTAACAAATGGCTTAGAGAAGACTTGTAAACATACATGCCCTTCCACGAGGGACCAGACTGCTGTCTGGAACTATACTACCAAGGTCAACGTCGAGCTTCAGGTCGGTGACTCCATCGGGGTCCGGGTTCTCATCTAAAACATAGAATAAGCAAACGTGAGTACAAAGTCGTACTCAGCAAGACTTACATCAGATCTATACTACTCATGCTCAAGTTTCAAGGTAAAGGAGGTGGGGTTCAACATGCAGAAATGCCAGCTTTGACTTGGCTAGTCCTGTACTACGAGTACCAGACTTGAGGTAAGAAACGTACACGAGTCCACTACCAAGTCTCCAACCAATACACCACTGTGGATACTTCCTCGACTTCCCCACGAGGAAGCACGCCATAGCACTCACGCTTATCTTGCGAGTTTTATAAGTATCCATTCAAGTTGTCTATGATCAAGTAAAGGTTTCCAAGTAGTCCATAACCGCGGACACGGCTATTCGAATAGTTCATTAACCCTGCAGGGGTGTACATCTTCACACGTGCGTCATCACTTATCGCCTCCTTCTTGTCACCCTTCAAGCGGGTGTCGGACGTGGATGAAACCAAGGCACTACCCTCACATCACCTTCTCTAATCCAGGAGTCGACTACTTGAGTTTGTCACCGCTCGAGAGTCCGGCCGGTTCCACGAAACGGACTCAGATAATGCAAGGGACCGAGATGCCACCTTTGACAGATGGTTTCACTGCCTCACAGGTCCACCCACATATCTATGCATAAATCAAATGGAAAGCCCGAATCTAGTGTGACTCCTGGACCGGATCGGGTACGTAAAGAGGCCAAACGGGGCTCCCATAAAACCCTACACGTGGTCATACTCTTTGTCTTGGATCACAAAACAGGAACTCGGGGCCTAGGGCAGTGTTCAACGAGACAACCCACTGTGTACTCCTACAAGACCTCTCATCGTTCACCTTTGTTTAGGGTGGATTCACCAACACGTTATCATCAGCACCAATGTGTTCATTCCAACCCGACTCACAAACATAACATCCTCATTGTATCACTAAGCAGCAAAAGCAGTAACAGTTGCAGGGGCCACATGCTCATCATTCAACTCCTAAATCTGCTAGGATTGTGGTTTGCTTAATACGGTGACAAAATGATAGGTCATGCATCAGAATGGGTTCAACTATGCGAAAGAACATGTCTCGGTGATCTCCTAAACATGCATAAGCGAGACTGAGAGGGAAATAGGATTTTATAGACATGATCAATGGGGTTTTGCTTGCCTTGCTGACGGTACACGGTTCTTAACGGTGGTCTTCTTCTTCGGGGTGATCACCGTCTCGGAACGTCTGTCATCGGAGGCAATCATCAACAAGGGGGGACAACTTCAAAATTAAAAATGCACAATCACATGAATAAGATTGCAATGGTGATGTTCATGGTTGCAATGTGGGTACAATTCCATTTAAAAGAAGTGGAATGCAAAATCATTTGCAAATTCACTCCAAATTTGAATTCAAAAGAACTCCATATGCATGTTTGCTACTTCTTACCCATTTTAAAATGGTCAAACATAGAAACAAAGTGCATATTATTAATCCTTGCATTTTTTTTGATAATTTTTTATATATTATTTATTAAATTTGGAGTTAATATGAATTTTCTATGATATTTGGAAGTTTATTCAATTTTCAGCCTTTTCTGTAATTATTTTAATTACTTTTCTATTTACTGCGTCAGCAGTGACGATTGGATGACATTATGGTGGCTCTGACGGGTGGGGTCACTCTGTCAGTGGGAGAGGGGGTTAATCCCTCTCTGTTTAGACTAACAGGGGGTTAGGGGGGTTTGGGGCCCACTGTCAGTGGCTGCGGGGGTCATTAGCAGGGTCATTAAGGCCTAAACGGTCGGCCACGTCAGTTCATGCCGGCGGCTAGCCGCCGGCGACCAAACCGCACGGCGGCGCCACTGCGGACGGCGGTTCCGTGCAGCAAAACGAGCGCTGCGGCCACCAAATGAAAGCCTGTGGACGCGCACTCCTTCCTGGGCATCGCGGCGTCACTGGGGAGCACTGGAAGCTCGCCGTGGTCGAGCTCGCGCGGCGGCCGGAGTACTGACGCAGGCGGCACAACGCTACAGGCACGGGGAGGAGCGGGGTTTAGGGGGGAAACACTCATGAGCTCACCCTGAAGCGATTGGAGCGGTCGGCGAGGCTGAGGAGGTGCTGGAGGCGCCGGAATTCTCAACGACGAGCGGCGGCCTTGCAGGAGTCGGGGAAGACGCGGCGTCGTCTCCTGAGGGCTTCGGCCCGATTCCTTCTACAGGGAGGCGCGGCGCGACGTTTCAGAGCTCCTGGACAGCACGAGGCGCGGAGGGGAGGCCGTTGGCCACGAGCACGCAGCGGCGGCGTTCCGGCGTGGCTTCGGTCGGTGCTGGAATCGCAGGGAAGAGAGAGAGAGAGGGATCCAGAGGAGGGGCAAAGACTGCGGGGAGTCGTGGCATGCTCCGTGGCGCAAGAAGAGGGACAGGGGAGGCCTAGAAGACCCTCAACGGCGTCGAGGTGGCGCCGGCTCGCTCCCAGGCTGCCACCGAGCAGCTTGGGGAAGAAGACAAACTGGGGTGGGCTGGGCCGAGCTGGTGGGCTGGACGGGGTTTATTTGGGCCAGATGGCCACGGGTCCCCTTTTCTATTTCTTTGTTCTTTTCTTTTTCTGTTATTCTGTTGTGCCTAGAAATAAATAGTTAGGCAATTTTGTAAAATGCCCAAACATTTTTATAAATCCTAGGTGACCAGTAGCAAGTCACTTGTAGAATTTGAGCATTTTTGAAATTCAAAACATTTGAATTTACTTTCAAATAGGGGTCAAATTTAATTTCCAGGGCACCTTTTGAATTTTTGAATATTCCATGGGCATGGGAATGAACCCAAACCACTTTTAAAATGATCAGCATCATTTATAGGAATTTTCCAAATGTTCAAATGATTTTTGGAAAAAGATTTTTATCTGGCCATTTATTTAAATTCTCAGGGCTTTTCTTTTCCCCATTTTTGAATTTCATTTGAATTTTTGCATGATGCAAAGGGACCAAACAAACCCTAGCACTTACCCTAGTTGGGGTTCTAACACCTTTAGTCTTCACCTGATCGCCATCGATCACCTAAAGACTCGGGGGCTACACCCATCGGGAGCGCTGTGGCGCACCCGATAAAAGACGACGGTTAACAGAAGAACGACAAAGGAAACAAAACTCAGCATACGTTCGACTCTCCAACTCGAACGTAGCCTCGGGGGCTACTCCCATCGGGAGCGCTGTCGCGCACCCGATAGAATCCACAGTACAAAGGCTTGATGGACTCAAAGACAGCTCTCGTTGAAAGAATTCACAAACAGCTCATACCACAAGGACTCGAAGACAGGTCACATTGCAAAGGACTCGAGCACAGTCCAAGACTTGAGTACATTGGATAGAAGGCATCTCTCATTACTCGAAGACAATCCTCATTACATGGAGAACTAATCTAGTTACAAAGACACAAGCAGCCGACAAGACTACAGCACCAATCACCCAAGGAATTATGACTTTTACATGTATGCCCATACTGGGGTGATTGGCGCTAATACGACGAGCATCATCACAGACAAAGGAGGAGTCAAAGCAGCCAGCTCATGATGTCAATGACATAACAAAAGGTGAAGCTCGACTTATTTGCAAAGCACCGAAACCGATGCTCCACCAGCTTCTTTCTCCAGCTCCACCAGAGCTGCCGGCGAAAGATGACGCCGCTGCCTCCAGTTCTACAAGGTCGCCTGGCGTGCCCGCTTGATCGGTGGCTTGACGTCGAGGTCCTCTACAGAGCTGTAGGGCACAACATCACCACCCGAGGAGTTGCCAGAGGATGAAGCCGTTGAAGACATGGGCGTAGGACTCCCCGACCTGCCGGAATTGTCGCTGCTTGTCTCCTACCAGTACGGATCCATGCGATTGCCACTCGGGTCAAAAGAGCGGATTGTGAGAGTATTTTCGCCATCAAAACGGCAACAAAGAGTGTCACCATCACGCAAGTTCAAACGCCGAGAAAGCGACTTCCAGCCAAAACCAAGGAAAATCAAGCGGGAACTGTCGGTCTCCAATTCAACATAAGAAAGAGGCCGAGAACACCCCTGAAGACGAAGAAGCAGGCCATCCAGACTACGCTCAGAAACAATGGCAGCAAATGCAGAAGGAAGAAGAATGCGAGCAGCGTTCCGGCCACGGACGCGTAGGAGAAAGTCGTAGCGCCAAAAACCCTCCTCTAAGGAAGAGGAGGAAGGCATCAACCCTGCACCACGTCGGCCACCGCGAGAAGAGAGCGGAGTACGACCACCGCGGCCACGGCGAACCCGGGCGCGGCTAGTCATACCTGCACCTCGTTTTGGCCCCATGAGAAGGGAAAGAGAAAGAGGAAGATGAAGAAGAGGAGCAAGATGGGCAGAGGACGAACATTGCTGCTAGATGAAAAAGAGGGGTCTATTTATAGTGCAAACCCAAGGGCACGCGGAAGCCCAGACGACGGCAGCAATTAATTCAAAATACCGAGCGTGCCAGGGGATTCGAAATCCGAGGCAAAGATGCTTTCACACGGGCGGCACTGTGCGCTGGACGCGTCAAATCTCGCGCGTTTTCAATGCCCGCATCGGTGACTCAACAGGCGGCTGCAGCACGCCACAAAAGCCAGCATTATGACCGGTCATGAATACATGACGGTTCGCCGACAAAGAATCCTCTATGGTCATTCAACAAGGAGATCGTTATCCTTATCAAGAAGAGGTAAATCAAAGTGGCAACACAAAAGAAAGTGCACCTTGCGAGGATCGTTTTTTCAGTGATTCAAATACATTTTTCAAATATATTTAACTCCCATCGGGAGCGTATCCACCCATGAGAGTCTCAGGTGCTCTCTCACCTAGAAGAAAAAGACGTGCTCGAGTGATTACTCGCACCCATGAGAGTTTCGGGTGCTCCCTCGCCCCGAGAGCGAAGATGATACTCGAGTGATTACTCACAGAACTCTAAGTACCCGAGCACTCGAAGACCTCCCGAGCAAGTACTCCTCCACATTACTCCTCGCCTGAGCGCTCGACAAAGCTCTGCGAGTGACTGCTAAAACACCTCACTTGATTGTTTATTCCAAGTGGGTGCATTACTAATTAGGCTCCGTGCCTCGATAAAAAATACATATTCCTGGAACACAACACACTGTGCCCAGATGCCACGCAAGCTTAGCGTGTAGGTAAGACCCCGCTGTGCAGATCGGTCGGGCTGGGACTTGCCGCAGAGCGATCTCACTCCCAATCTTTTCCATGCGCTTGCATGATAGAAAAATCCGGGCGGACGCGCCTAGGCTACGAACTTTACTAGCGGCAATCGATCACTGTAAGACCTGCAGCGGCATGACTTTTGCTCGACACCAGTGTTCCAAGCTCATGTCGAGGGACGTGAGTTTGATTGGGCTACTGTGGTATTTGCCACTAGCGCAATTCACCAAGGCTCGACCAGTCGACTCCTTGGGCCCTTTCAGCTTAGGAATCCCTCGAAACAGGTTTTGTCATGGCCCTAGACTGCCAGCGACCCGCGGTTGAACCGTGCATACATCGAAACGACGCAAGAATGGACTCGAGTCCCTGCGCGACTCTTCGAGTCCCCCAGGCACTCGGGGGCTACTGACGAAGGGGTGACCCCACGACTCCTATGGATGGGTCTACCCGGTGTACCGAAGACAGAAGGCCCACCAAGATTCCGCCTGGGTCCAGCCTTGGCCCACTAGTAGCACCGACGTAGGAGTCCGCGACTCGTAAGGAAGGTGCAAACCTGCCGTGCGGTACAAGATTAGGGTTAGGAAACCTCATCTGTAACCCAAGACGGGTTCCCCGAGACCTAGCCTAGTATATAAGGGCTGGGAGGGGAGACGTCGAGAAGGGCCAACACACAATCTGTAACCCTAGCCTTGTGCGCACTAGCCTTGGCCTTCCCTGTAATCGCATCTCCAAGCTATAATATCGAGCAGGAACGTCTCCTCCTATTAGCCGACGAGCTATCGTCCAACCTGTGCCTCTCATGAATAACCCAGGGTCCCTGACCATGGGATTTCCCGGGGTTGATCCCTGTCACTAGGCAAAAAGATTTTAAAAGATGCTCCCATAAGAATAAGGATTTGAAGCAAAAGAGAGCATCAAGAAGAAAATATGAATCGCATTTAAGCCTAACCCACTTCCTATGCATTGGCATCTTGTAAGAAAATAAATCAAAGAAGCAGAAAGAGACAAGCATAGGAAGGTGGTACAAGAACAACTTCAAAACTTTCAACACAAAGAGAGGAGTTTTTGTAACATGGGAGTTTCTATAACCAAACTTTCCTCTCTCAAAATAATTTTCAGTAGTATCATGAACAACATCAAGAATATAATTATCACATAAATCATATTGTTCATGACCTTCAAGCTCACGTGTATTGTTTTTAACATGGTTTTTAGGATCATAAGATAAATGCAACCCATCACATTGAACTTTGATAAGAGGAAAATTCTCCGGAGTTGGAGATTTCAAAAGGATAATAGGTAAATCAAGTGTGGGTGCAATAGCAACAATTTCATGCTTGACGTAAGGAACTATAGAAAGTTCATCTTCGCAAGCATAATCCATATTGGCATCATGGCCATCAACAAAGAAAATAGCAAGATCTTCAGAAAGGGATATTTCAAGTGAGTCCTCAGAATCATGGGATTCCTCCTCAAAGCAATCATTGGCCTCTTCTAGGGCAGCAAACATTTTGTTTTTAAAATCCTCAATATAATTATTGGAAGTATATTTCTCGAAGCAATAAGCAAGAACTGCAAAGTTTTCGGACTCGTGAATAGTATCGTGATACTTTTCAATCTAAGAAAAAATCTCATAAGCACCTTTAAAAGCAAAAAACTCTTCAATCTTTTCAACATCAAAGTAATCATAAACACCTTTAGCATAAGAATATAAGATCTCATTTTCATTAAACTCACATTGGAAAGGAAAGTGTTTATGATCTATATTAGAACAACAAGTAAAATCATAAATGTGGCACAAAAGTTTAGCATGGCAATAAGAAACATGTATTTGATCCCATAAGTGTTTCCCTTTTTGAGATAGGCGATGCCGCGTATAATGAGCATGCTCATCCAATGATTTTCCCTCAACCAAGTCGGTTGGGTTTTTAGCGCGAGCACAAATTGATCGAAGACGATCCAAGTGAAACATATCAAACATTTCCATCCTACCATATTTGGGTGGTTCAATACCCATGGTGAGGATTGCATCACTAGGGAAAGCAAGACAAAGGCCAAAGGTAGCAACTATTTTTTTTGTTTTTCATAAAGACACAAAGATAAAAACTGAAAGGTAAACTAACAAGACTAAAAAGCAAAGATAAAAGATAGTGTGCAACTCCCCTATCTTGTAGACTGGAGTCCCCAGCAACGGCGCCAGAAATTGCTTGATGCTAGCAAGGAAGATACTTCTCTCGCTCCTTGTTGGTTACCCCAAGTGGAAGATTAGATGTAGCGTAGCAGCAGATTTCCCCTATGTGGAGGATAGGGTTTGTCTCCCGTAGGACTCGCAGAAATACAAGAAGGTGGTAAAGTGAACAATGGCGCCGAGGTTGCTAACTTCGCCTGGACCTGCACACACAACAAATAACTTTTCTCCCAACGAGTACATAGGAGTTGTCAATTCCTCCGGCCTTGCCGTTTACAAAGGATCAACGCAAGAGATAATAATAATGGCAACGGAAAGTAAGAACTGAAAGTAAATTGATGGTGTAAACAATGATGAAAATATGGACCGGGGTCCCATGACGTTCACTAGTGATGTCTCTCTCCCAAAAGACGATAAAAGTGCTAGCGAGGTAAACAAATCACAGCTGGGCAATTGACAGGATTATAAACGCACCGCAATGCTAACTATGCTACAAAAAAAGGAAGAGGCTCAAAAGCAATGGGCAGTACGCCAAGGTAAGTAGACTGAAATCCATCTGCATCTACTATGAATCATCCACCCTGAGATATATATCTGGAACATCTCGCTGGTGTTAAGTTGCGAATCCCACCCAAAGTGTAAACTCAAAGCAACAGACAACTGCATTAAAAGAAATATGCGTAAAGTAAACAATCCTTGCACCCGCAAGTACAAGCATCGTTGTTTTATCCCTGGTGGCAACATCACATCCCCTAGTCTCATGTTTCTGTCACTCAAGCTAGACATCAAGGGGATGAACCCACAATCAAGCATAACGCTCCATCTTGGAGTTGCAACAAATCACTTGGCCAAAGAAAAATACAGAAACGGAGAACATGCAAGAGTTTACTAAATAACACAAATATAACACTACTAGGGAATGCCCTTTTAGTGGCGTCCTTTTTTTCTGTTTAGTGGCGCATTTAGGATGCGCCACTAACTACAAGCCACTAATAAGGGCTTATAGGTGGCGCATTCTGGATGCGCCACCCCTAAGACCCTTAGGCGTGGCGCATCTTAGAATGCGCCACCTATAAGCTCTTAGGGGTGGCGCATTCTGAAAATGCGCCACTATTAATTTTTTAAAATTTTGAATTTTGAATCTGGATCTGGAAAACAATTTTTTTATTTATATTTTTTTTATTTTTTATTTTTTATTTTTTCTTAATCTCAGGTTAGTATGCTTAATGCCCGGTCAATATGCTTAATCTCAGGTCAAACTTCCCCGAGGGTCACCCATCCTAGCACTACTCTAGCCCCAGCACGCTTAACTTCTCGGTTCTATTCAACTATCACTCCAGCTCACCTAGCAGGCACTTGTTGATATATCTAACATATAAATCCTATTAAACCATGTTGATGTCTAGGACCTTGTTAATGTTCATGGGTGTGTTAAAATTTTCAACATATTTTTGAAACTTTCTCGATGGGATCATTAGCATATTTTGAACTTTTTTAAAAAAAATTGATTTTTAAAAAAAAAATTTATTTTTAAATTTTTTTAATGTTACTATCTAAAATTTTCAACTTTTTTAAACTTCCCGGTTTGTCGTCTAGCCTATTTTGAATTTTAAAAAAAATTAAAAAAAATCAGTTTTTTTTCTGTTACTAGTGGCGCATTTCATACAAAATGCGCCACTACTAAGTTCAAAAAAAATTTCAATTTTTTCTCTTTTTTGGGCCTTCAGATCTTCAAACGCCCGTAACTTTTTTTCTGTTAGGTTTTTGAGGATTCTAAAAATGTTCAATAGGTTACACCCAATTGAATTTGGATATAACTTTTCGAGTAGATGATTTTTCATATAAAAAACTTTTTCATCGGAGGTCGTATGCAAAAGTTAAGCCCATTTTACGAAATTCTCGGGAGATTTTGCAAAAAAAGTCGAAATTCATATTTGTAAATTTTCCTAACAACTAGACCACATATCATTTGGGAAACTTATTTTCTTTTATTTTTTTGACATTTCTATCATTTTCTTTTATTTTATTTTTCAAATTGAAAAGGCGGTCCACGGGGGGGGGGGGTGTATTTGGGAATTTTCCCGCGCAGTTTTTTCTTATTAGTGCCGCATATGGGAAATGCGCCACCCCTAAGAGCTTATGGGTGGCACATTCTAGATGCGCCACTAATAATTCCTTAGGGGTGGCGCATTTCCAGAATGCGCCACCTCTAAGCTCTTAGGGGTGGCGCATTTCCAAAATGCGCCACCTATAAGGTTCTTAGGGGTGGCGCATTTCTCCAAATGCGCCACATATAAGGGGATCCAGGGCTGGCCCACTCTTAGGGGTGGCGCATTTTTTAAAATGCGCCACCTATAAGGGCTTATAGGTGGCGCATTTTTTACCAGTGCGCCACCCCTTACAACATAGTGGCGCATTACATATAACATGCGCCACTAATAAGCTTTCCATGTATAGCTATTTCCCTAGTAGTGTAAAAGAGAACCAAATATATTACTCATCACAATCTGAACATAATCTCATAATCCATCAGATCCTAGAAAACTCAGCATAGCAACACAGAAATTACAAAGGTGCCTCGATCATGTGAGGCAGCTCACGAGGTCTTGAAAGTGGAAGCACAAAGAGGGGAGGAGAACATCACATAGCTACTATTCATGGACCCATGGTCCAAGGGGGGCTACTCACAAGACATCCGGGAGGCGTCCATGGCGATGGATGGTCTCCCAGAGGGGATTCCTCCTTCCGGCAGGGTGCCGGGGCAGCTTCTCCTGGCAGCCCCGATCTTGAAACGGCGGCGGCGGCGGAACAAAGAGGAGAATGGGAATAGCAGATAGATCTTAGGGGTTTCCATCACAGGGGTTAAATATAGGACAAAGGGGCACCGAGAGGGGCCACAGGGCAGCCAGGAGGCCTCCTGGTGCGGCCTAGGGTGGGGCCGCGCCAGGGACCCTCCTGGGGCCCTGGTGGGTCCACCCCCTTCCAACTTTGGTTCTTCGGGAAGCTCGGGTTGCTGTTTTTTTATATAATTTTTCCGGGATTTATTTGGCACTTTTAATGGCCGGAAAACCTGAAATACAAAAACAGCAGAAAACAGGAACTGGCAACTGGGTGCACTGAGTTAATAGGTTAGTCCAAAAATGAAAAAAAATAAGTGTATGAAAGTTCAAACAAAACATGGCAAATTCACACAAATCATGCATGGAGCAAGCAGAAATTATAGATACGTTTGGGACGTATCAGTGGCACCCACCCGGGCGCCCTCCTCGTGCCACCTGGCCGCGTGGTCCAGGTGTGGCCCCCCTTTGGCCCATCTTCTGGCCACTGGTCCTTCCTGGTGCGGGGATTTTCTTATTTTTATTGGAATTTTCCGGGACACCTAAAAATCCATTTTCTGCACACAAGGAAACCATACAGGTAGATTTGCTGAAAACAGCGTCAGTCCGGGTTAGTTTCATTCAAATCGTGCAAGAATGAGGCCAAAACAATAGCAAAAGTGTTTGAAAAAGTTTATACGTTTGAGACGTATCAGGTGCGTAGTACACACTAATGCATAAAGAAGTACGAAGGCTTCAAATTGAGACATCATTCAGCTTCTTACCACGTTCTAGTCAACTAGCTAATGGGCTTGAAAATTAGATATAGTCATTTACAATCTTGTGCTTGTACTAGGGATCATCCTTATGAATTCTTCATCCACGATTCTCAAAACCAATAGTTGTAGAAAACTAGGCATTAATAGTAGTAAGCACAGTTTCAAAAGTCTGTCAGGTAACAGTCTTGTCAGGAGCAAAGTAAAAGTTGGCACAAAACTGAAGAATAGCAGCCTCATTATAGTCACAATGCAAAGCAAAAGCCGGACCCAACCCCATGTCATCAATATGCTCAATCACCTCAGGAAACTTGACAGGGTGTTTACGAATATAAGCAACATCCACATATGTATGGTTGGACAATCCCTTAGGATACACAACAATGGTGAAGAAGTCAGCCTTCACCTGTGTCTTGAACCTGTGTATCCAGATAATCCTCTAAGACCTCAAACTGGTTGACACCGATGCAAAGTTTTTGATATGATGTCACAAACACCATGGAAAGGAGGAGGAGGGTGAGGTGGATCCAGTGTCAAAGAGGTCGAACTCGCCATGAAGGATACGTCGATGAAGTTTGAGGTCGCTCAAGAGGAGGCGGCGACAGAGTGGCATGCCATCACCGAGTCCAATTAGTCGAGACCAACCGCTACACATCCACAAGGCAGATGTGACGTGTGATGGCCTCTTCATCTATGAGGAGGACGCGTAGGAGTTACGCCCTGCTGCCAATGACCATGATGCCACCGACTCCGACAAGGATGTCATTGACATATCCGATGGCAAATACATAGGCTAGCTATGTACATAGATGAATTTTATGTTGCATGTACTAGTATAGATTCAACAACAACAACAACAACAACAACAACAACAACAACAACAACAACAACAAAGCCTATCAGTCCCAAACAAGACATAAGTAAAACTATAAAACCCATAAGATATCAAAAGCAAGTCATGGTTCTGGCACACGGATAGATAACTTCCACGCACCCCTGTCCAAAGCTAGATCTTTGGTGATAACCCAATCCTTCATATCTCTCTTCACGAACTCCTCCCATGTCAGGTTTGGTCTCCCACAATCTCTCTTGACGTTATCAACACGCCTTAACCGCTCACTATGCACAGGCGCTTCAAGAGACCTACGTTGGATATCCCCAAAACATCTTAGGCGATGTTGGACAAGATTCTCTTCAATTGGCGCCACCCCAACTCTCTCACGTATATCATCATTCTGGCGCCGATCCTTCCTTGCGTGGCCACATGCCCATCTCAAGATGCGCACTCCACCACACCTAGTTGTTGGTCATGCCGCCTTTTAGTTAGCCAACATTCAGCGCCATAGAATATTGTAGGTAGAATCACAAGTCTATATACCTCGCCTTTTAGCTTTTATGGAAATCTCTTATCACCGAGAACGCTATAATCTTGGCGCCACTTTTGTCATCCAACTTTTATTCAATGGCTCACATCTTCATCAACATCACCATCCCCTTGCATCATTGACCCCAAATATCAAACAGTGTCCTTCTGAGGTACCACTTGCCCATCAAGGCTAACTTCCTCATCTTTCTCATGCCTAGTAGTATTAAAACCATACCTCATGTAGTTGGTTTTAATCCTACTAAGATTAAAGCCTTTTGATTCTAAAGTCTGCCTCCACGACTCTAACTTTCTATTAGCCCCCACCCGACTGTCATCGACTAGCACCACATCATTCACAAAAGACCGTACACCATGGGATGTTATATGGGAGAAGCCCTTGGATTTTCCCAATCTTCACTATTTGGAGGTGGACCCACAAGAACACGAATAACATGAAGGGGATCCACAAGAACACAAGGGGGATTCACGGGGGAATCAACACAAGAGAGAAAGGGGCACAAGACCCATACAGGAAACACTCAAATCCACTCACAAATACCTTACACCCCAAGATCCACCCACATCCAAGAACCGGTAACCTTTGTAGTTCCCTCTCCTTCTACTACTAGAAGAGGGGCCTCTTATTCTACTACTAGGAAGAGGAAGGAATGATAGAGGATCTCAGGGAGATATAATTCCCATGGGGAAATAGGATCTAAGCTCTCTCAAATCTGGATATATTCTTAGCTAACCCTAAAACGGAGGTAGAAGATGAATATTTATAGTCTATGGGTGAAAGAAGGGGTACACAGGCCGCACTGCCCAAATCTGCGCGTAGGCAGCGGTAGTACCGGTTAATCTGAATTACCGGAACAACCGGGGTGGTACCGGCCCGGTTCTGGCCCTTAGCAGAAGGCTATCACGTTGTCGGGCGGTAGTACCGGCCGATCTGTAGTACCTCTCTCCCGGGCGGTAGCTCTTGTCGCGCTTCGAACAACTTCTTGTTTCTGCGAGCTCCAGGTGTCGGTAGTTGTCTTCAAGGGCCGGTAGTACCGGTTCCTGTAGTCAGAATATTCCTTGCTTCGTCTTCTTGTGACTCCTCTTCCGGTGTGTCTTGCCCTTGTTCAATGGCTTCTTATTGAACATCTCCTTGGTACCTAATGACACATAACATATCCGCATGAGGTAGAACCCAAATCTCACATGTATCAAAGTGTAGTTCAGAGATGAACGAGTTCACCTTTGTTCCAATGGTGCATGCTTGTGTTCTCGTCAATGGTCCACGTGGAGGAGTTGTATTCATGGTGATGTACGTGGGATGCCCCCTTGTATATACATTGTGACCTCATCCATCACCAAAGTGAAAAGATAAGGGCTCAAAGCTGATCCCTGGTGCAGTCTTATTTTAATCGGGAAGTCATCACTACGCTATTCCGTGTTTGCACACTTGTCACAATATTGTCGTATACGTCCTTGATGAGGGTAATGTACTTTGTTGGGACTTTGTGTTTCTCCAACGCCCACTTCATGAAATTTTGCAATATCTTATCATAGGCCTTCTCCAAGTTAATGAACATCATGTGTAAGTCCTTCTTTTGCTCCATAAGTTGTCGTACAAAGAAAATAGCTTCCATGATCAACCTCCCAAGCATGAAACCAAACTGATTTTTTGTCACACTCGTCATTCTTCTTACGCGGTGCTCAATATGACTCTCTCTCATAGCTTCATTGTATGGCTCATCAGCTTAATCCCATGGTAATTAGTATAAATTTGAGCATCCCCTTTGTTCTTGAAGATTGATACTAATATACTCCACTTTCATTCTTCAGACATTTTGTTTGACCGAAAATGAGGTTGAAAAAATTGGTTACCCATATTATTGTTGTGTCTCCAAGGCCTCTCCGCACCTCGATGGGGATACAATCATGGTACATCGCCTTGCATCCTTTCATCCCTTTAAAGCCTGCCTGATATCAACCTTCTGGATTCTTTGTACAAAACGTTTGTTTGTATCATCAAAGGAGTCGTCCATATCAATGGTAGAGCTCTCATTCTCCTCATTGATCAGCTTGTCGAAGTACTCTCGCCATCTATGCTTGATCTCCTCGTCCTTCACCAGAAGTTTATCTGGTCCGTCCTTGATGCATCTCACGGTTGACATCCCTCATCTTCCCCTCTCGGATCTTGGACATTTTTATTTATGTCACTTTCACCTTTCCTCGTGTTTAAACGTTCGTAGAGGTCCTCATACGCCCGCCCTAGCTTCACTCACATATCGCTTTGCTGTCTTCTTCGCCACCTTGTACTTCTCTATGTTGTTTGCACTTCTATCCAGGTATAGGCATATAAAACATACTTTATTCTCCTTAATAGCTTTATAGACATCGTAGTTCCACTACCAGGTGTCCTTAGCTTTGACTCTACTACCCATGGTCACTGCGGCATCCATTAACTCCCGTTACTTACATGTCAGGGATCTATGCGGACCCTCCTAGGCTCGGCTGACTTCCTTACTCTTCGCACTCGTTTATTCAAATGCAAAGATCCTTGCTCATTTTTCACTACACCCGAACGTCGATGTAGCGCACCGCTAAAGATACGACGAACTGATCCGTGCTCACTAGTCACCGTATCCAGATCAAGATACGGTGCGCCACCAAGGGGGTGACAGCCTGGTCCTTGCTCATTTAACACAATACCCGGATTTCAATATGACGCGTCGCTAAGAGGGTTGTGCCCAACGATGTCATTCCGGGTTTAATGTTCATAAGAGTGATTGCGATGTTGGTTCGCCAAGCCTATCACAACCCTTTTCCTTTACACATGCTTGAAATCGGCTGCGTCTAAACAACATAGGCAGAGTTATGTACTACTGTAGTATAGATTCACGGATTAAAATAAATTAAAATTTATGATTGCAATGTCTAAAAATGAAATGTGATTGGTGGTTGTCCGTAAATACATCCGTATACATATAATGCCCATTGTGAAATTTGGGTGCAAATGCTCCAACATTTCGATAAACACCCGCTCGCTATTGCCTCCGACATGGTCACCGCAACGGTGAGAGAAAATCTAGCAGATCTGCCATATTCGCGACCCTCGTATCTCATTTACGAGTGTCCCGCAAAACATTTTGCAGTACCGCTAGGGCTTCGGCGGAACAAATACTGCATCTACAAGATGTTGTATCTATTTTGCGTGAAACCCATCGTGGTACTGCATACTTGTTTGCACTAAACAAATACAACATCCAGATTTCGTATTGTTGCACAAAATTCATATAAAATGGAGATGGCACAATAATATATTTGTTAGACACATCCAAAAGTATACGATATAACAAATTGTTCACCATTCAAAACATGAATCATGATCATCAAAGACCAACATGATTAATGTTGCGCTCCACACCATCATCACTAGCCTCAGATGGAGCATGAACACCATCGTCATCATGTGAAGCTTGACCAACAACTTCAGCCGCAACAGTAGCACCACCAACACCACCACTACCCTAGGCTAAAGCTCGAACAACACAAAAACACAACCACCAGCTGCACCTTCTGTAAAAGTACCTCCTATGTGCTTCATAAGTTGTCGAAGGTTCATTCTTCTTTGGCACAATATATCCAACCTTTTCAGCTCCCAAAATTATTTTTTGAAGCATCCATGGTATCCGGATTCATCATTAGTAATCGATCGTCCTCTTTCTCTTTCTCACCCCTCATCTTTTGCTCCTATCAGTCTTCTCTCATAGGCACAATTTTTGCCCATTTTTCAGTGTGTGAATTTCTCTCTTCTCGACCATCTCAATCTTGGTTTCCAAATGTTTGGCCAATGTATGTTCTTTGACATTCACCATTTCACCAATTTGTTCTCTCAAAATGATAGCCTCGACCGACCTCTTCACCCTATCTTTCCCCTTCTTATTCCATCCGACTTGCCCTTGTTTCTTCCCTCCTTTCGTGCTTCATCACTTACTTCATCCTTTCAAGTTTACCAGGAAACCTTTCTTGGAAGGAGATTCATCATCTCTTAAATTACATTTCTCACTATCCTTGAGCAACAACCAGCAATGACCAAGTGTGAATGACTTTCCCTTAAAATCAGGGCTTTGCAGCTGTGCATGAACAATTCATCGGCAATCCAATCCTACATTGAGCATGAAAGGGTGATCACAACTACACATCAACAAATGATGCAACAGTGAAACTCAAACAAGGGAGAAACTTACATAATCATCAATTGGGGATCCACTTGGAACAAACATCCACTCCGTCGGCTACAAGTTTTCTTGATTATGATCCAACTACCTTGAAGTGATTTCAAAGAACATATTGATAGAATTGGGATAAGCTTGTGGTACTTATCTTCAATCCTTTTGCCAATATTTTTCCCATTTTGATATTTTCCAGTCACCGCGTCCAGAGACACACTCTCCCATGCCTGAATCAAACACGTGTACCCCACCTCGGTATAGTTGCCGGTCCTATTCGGGAAATTACCTTGGGTACCATCAACCTCTTCCACTTCATACTCATCGATGCCATCCCTCTCCTCCATATCCGGATTTGCATCATGTAGCAGACATGTTCCCGGTTCAAAGTCGTCAAGAGGCACACTCAAGTCCGATGCGTTGTCATTCAACAAATCGGCATACAAAATTTTAACCATCCTATGACGTGGAATAACATCAGTCATGGAAAAAATAAAAGTTATGTTATACCTCGCGGGGGTTTCGACAAACACGTCGGGGGGCGAGTCGAATCAACTCAATTCGATGGAAGCGGTGGCGCCATGGTCATGAGCGACACGCCGATTTCTTCTTGCCACCCTTCAGTAAGGACGGGGTGTCTTGGATGATATGGTTTCCCTAACGCTTCTGTTTCACAGCAGCGGCAGAAGGAACATTGGCGGGGGTCGGAACCATAAGGAGACATGAATTCAGCCGCTTCCTAATGACCTCACTCCATACCGATGACTGCGAATGATGGCTAAGCGAGATTTGGGGGAGTGCCGAACGAAATTGTGGCAACGGCGAAGGGGGGAGGGGCAACAGAAAAGGGAAACTTTCAGTCCCGCAAAGTCGCGGAAAGGGATACGGGGAGCGGCAAACCGGAGAGGCAAAACGGTAGATATGGCGTCCATAAGACAGTTTTTAGCACTCTTCGTATTTTTTTGTGTGGCTCGAGCCGCTATACGATACCTGTTTAAACCGTTTTTACCTCTCTTTTTTACGAGAAAATACTTCTAGCTCTCTATTCAATTTCAAACAAGTTTACATCATTTGCTAAGCAATTCAGAATAAAATTAGGTGGTGTGTCCGTCCATAGATTTGGGGGATCAGCACGAATTCTAGTAGCTAGTTCATGCACAACAGAATTTGACTCCCTAGAACAACGTTCAACAAACACTGTCCCAAATTCTTGCAAAAGGACCCGATATTCCTCAAAGATTGGAGCAGCAACCATCTCATCTCCGGAGTTGTTCTTAAGAGCTTCAACGACAATCAAGTTATCCATCTAAACCAAAAGCTTCTGATGATGAGACATTTGAGCTAGTTTTAATCCTTCCGCAAGGGCTGCCGCTTCCGCCGTTACCACATCCGGAACATGATCAAATTTCCCCATACTTGCTTTGATGAAGGATCCCCTTGTATCCCTTATGATCACTCCGAACGATCCGGTGTTGTTATTTTCAACAAATGAGGCATCAACATATCCAGTAAGAAAATCTAGTGATCTTTAGGTTTGCCTGCCCTAGATGCTCTAACAAAATCTAATGAGAGGGCTCTTATTTCTTCCGTCGTCCTACTCGTATTCAGGACATCTTCACCTCTTGATAGGCACCTCCTTTTCCACCAAAGATACCAGCCTTCGATAGCAACCATCTCCGGCACAGAAACTATGTTAAAGAAAGTTTGATCAAACTCCTTGTCACACAGAATTATTTCAAGCACCTCAGCCCCCGAACGATGTGGGATTCCTATGGGGTCTAGTATTTCGCGTAGGCCTAGTTCCTTCCATGTTTCTTGTGTTCTATTGCATTTGAACATCATGTGAGCAATATCCTCCGAGTGAGCAAGACACAACGGACATTGACTTGAAGATGAGATGTGTCTGTTGGCCAGAACCCCACATCATGGAACATCATTATGAAGGCAACGCCAAGGGATGATTTTCACCTTACTTGGCACATTCATGGCCCAGATTTTCTTCCAGACTGGATGAGTCCGAGACCCTCCTGATTGCAAATCAGTTCTGGATAGATAGAGTTCCTCCCATTGTTTGTAGTAAGCAGATCTCACCGTGAACCTCCCCGAACTTGTTAGGTGCCACACAATGAAATCCCTAGTATCATGCTGGAAGATGGGGATTTGCAATATTCTATCCACATCAAAGGGCCAAAAATTATCCCGAATCAACCTTTCATCCCACTCACCAGTTATTGGGTCAATTAATCTTTCAACTTTAGAGTGTATAATATTTCCTCTCGTCGTAATCACCTTTCGGGTTGAACTATTCGGGATCCAGCAGTCATCCCAAATATCAATCTTGGCTCCATTTCCTACTCTCCATATACACCCATTCTTGAAAGTTTGAATGCCAGCCCAGATACTCTGCCATATGTATGAGCTTCCCTTTCTCAAAGCACAATTCAACAAGTCACCCGAAGGGAAGTATTTGGACCTTAGGGGTGCGTTTGGATGCTAGGCTATCCCTCCCTAGGACAGGGATAGCCATTTTTTATGTGGATAATCATCGTTTGGTTTATGGACAGGATGGGATAGAGATATCCTGATGCTTGGAATATTCCCTCAAAATAAGGCTATCCTTATCCGCAAAAATCTTGCGAATCTGCTTGTCCCGGCCCGCGACGTGAACGAAAGCAAGGCCAAAAAATGTTTTCTTTCGTTGCTGAAGTTCAAGCACGGCCAACGGAGCCGACAGGGCCGGCGAGGCGCGGCCATGCGCCACCGGAGGAGCCAGCGAGACGCGACCAGGCGCGACCGGCGGGGCCGGCGAGGCGCGGAGGCGCGGCCATGTGCCACCGGCGGAGCCGGCAAGGCGCGACCAGGCGCGACCGTCGAGGCCGGCGAGGCGCGGCCATGCGCCACCGGAGGAGCCAGCGAGACGCGACCAGGCGCGACCGGCGGGGCCGGCGAGGCGCGGAGGCGCGGCCATGTGCCACCGGCGGAGCCGGCAAGGCGCGACCAGGCGCGACCGTCGAGGCCGGCGAGGCGCGGCCATGCGCCACCGACGGGGTCGACGAGGCGTGGTGGCGCGGCCATGCGCGACCGACGGGGCCGGCGAGGCGCGGCTATGCGCGACCGACGGGGCCGGCGAGGCGCGGCCATGCGCGACCAACGGGCCCGCGAGGCGCGGCGGCGGCCATGCGCCACCGGCGGGGCGGCGCGGCCAGGTGCGGCCGGCGAGGCGGCGCGGCCGACGGGGGAGGGAGCCAGAGGAAGCAAAGCGAGTCGATGACCAGTTATCCATATTTCATCCATTGAAGCAAACAAAATATTGGTTGACCACACCCTCTTAACCAAACAGAAAAAAGGATATCCCTAGCCGGCTGGATAGGGATACCCATATCCTATCTAGACTATCCTTTGAACCAAACACACCTAGAACTCTGGCACAAGGGAAGCTTCCCTTTTTCAAACCCTTTTTTTACCTTTTATCGTATAGGGAAGTGATCGTGGCCGGCCGACCGGCCGAAGCTTCGGCCGGTCGGGTCAAGCCCACCATCGCCCAGTGTTCCGCTTTTGCTAAGTATGACACATCGTAAATGTTGCAACCGTAGTATTAAAATGCTACAATCTATACTACTATCATACTAAAATGCTACTATGTTAATCTATGTTATTTTTTGCTAAACGGATGTATCTAGATATATTTTAGTGCTAAGCACATCCATTTGATAGCATGATATAAAATGCTACTAATGATTTTTGCTACAATATGAAGTGTGATCGGTGTGTTTCGAATTTTGTTGCAACCGTTATAAATTTTTGTTGCATCCATGTACCCAAAAAGTTGCAACTAGTGGGAAGATTTTGCTGTAAAGGAATATCTCAGATTTTTTTTTGTCATGCATAATGTAGCAATTGTTTAACTTTTTGCTTCCACCTTTTTTGCTACTACCGTTGAGAGTTTTTGCTACAACAAAAAGTGATACAGTGATTAGCGACGGCGGGTTATGATTTTTTGTTGCAACCGATAGTAATGCTACCATCAACGATTAAAATTTGTTACCACCATTTTCTTTTGCAAAAAAATGCCAAAAATAAAAAATATTAGATCCATGTACCAATAAAGTTATAAATATACCTCAAATGTTACAATAATACCGCAAATGTTGCAATCATATAATTCGAAAGGGTACGCGCGAATCTGATCTATTGAATCACGGGAGTCAGACAGCCGCAGTGTGACCGACCCAAACTAGACCGGTGGAGCGGCACCCTGTACTGGCCTATCGTATATCAGCGGTTATTTTACGGATCGGCGCTTTCAATAGATCCGCTAAAAATGCTCTAAAGATAATGGACAATACTAGGCGTCAGCCGGATGATTTCTGCGAACTTTAAGCCGCCTTGGCTGCCGTCTGATCAATCCACTGACAACCGTCTGATATTTGCATTGCTCGATACTCAGATACATCACGTGAGATGGCTCGGCTTTTGGACCTCATGGACCATCGCTGCATATATTATTTTTTTAGCAGAATGGGCCGTCGTTGCAAAGAACTAACCCCGGCGACACACACAGTGCGGCGGTGTCTACGCTTGATGGAGCCCACCGCTATTACCAGTCCATCACTTTTTTTTCATCTTTTTCCTGTGATGAAGACGTGTAAGATTTTCATTTTCTTGACACACGGATACCCTAAGTTGTGACTGTTTTCTCTTATGAAATCTTCATTTTTTGTGCGTGTGCGACATGGCTGCAAACATTGTATTGCAAAAAATATTGTATATTCTAGTGTATATGTGCGCTAATCCTAATTTATCACAACAAAACACACACAAAAAATGCTTTCCAACATCCTCGTATGGCTTACAATATCAGAGTCCATATAAATGTAATATTTGTGTTAACAAGGTAATTTTAATTGTTTTCCTATATAGTAAATTTATTTGGTTGCAAAAGCATTGGTTGGCTAATGTGGTGATCAGATCGATCGCCTCTAAAACCCTTATATTCCATGCATGACAACCGTTCGATTTGTATCGCATCAGTCATTAAGTTGCGGTCAACCAGTTGCAACATGAATCATGTTGCGCATGGGGTTAGCAACATAACCCATGTTACGCTTGCGTTGTGAATCCTTAGTAGTCGGCAAATCATTTTTGGACCGTTTGCAACATAATGAACATTGCGCTCGAAGGTTTGCAACATGTCTCATATTATGCTCGTGTTGTGAATCCTTTTCGATGCATGGTCCAAGCATTTTGGACCATTTGCAACATAATGCATGTTGCACTCGGGGGTTTGCAACATAATGCATGTTGCACTCGGGTTGCAAATCCTTCTCAGTCGCCCAAGCATTCTTGGGCCGTTTGCAACATAATGCATGTTGCGTTTGAGCGGTATGCAAGATAGTGCATGTTGCATTCGAGGGTTTGCAACATGATCCATGTTACGCTCATGTTGCAAATCCATCTAAGTCGTCCAAGCATTTTTGGACCTTTTGCAACATAATGCATGTTGCTTTAGAAGGTTTGCAACATGATCCATGGTGTGCTCGTGTTGCAAACATTTTACGAATGTCCAAGAGTTTTTTAATCGTTTGCAACTGACTCATGTTTGATCCAAGGATTTGCGACAAAAATCGAGGGTTAGTGGTAGGATTGTAGCATAAGAAAGTCACGCCGTTCTCACCGATAATACTCTCTCAAATGAATGTATCTAGCATTAAAATACATCTAGATACACTCGTTTGAGCGACAAGTAATATGAATGAATGTAACATATTTGTGTCATGCTCTTAAATGGATGTATTTAGCATTGAAATACATCTAGATACATCCGTTTTAACACAAGTAATATAAATCAACATCATAATATTTAATATAATAGTATCATAGTTATATAGATAGTACTGTACTTCCTCCGATCCATAATAAGTGTCGAGGGAGTAGCATTTTTAGCACACGTTAATTACAACAAATCTGGGGTCACTAGAGCGCACAGACCTGGCGCGAACCGGTGGGCCGACACATGAAGGACTACGTGCTGAGAAAAGTTAAGACCGGCCATAAACATGGTATACTACATCGCGCGCTTAGCTAGGTCTTGATCAGGCGATCAGACGGCTCTCCAGGCGGCGGACGGACGCTGTAAAATCAGCCGGCTGATTTTAAGGCTTTTCCAAAGATAATTCGTGTAAAGCAGGACCCACCGCACCATGTGTTGAATATGGGCGATTGTTCGATCAATTTCTGATCATCACGGGCTTTGCAACAGTTTTTTTGTTGCGATCACGTCATTGCAACAGACCCTCTGTTGCAAAGGCCTGACGAGATTTTTTTTGCTTAAATCATCACGATAGTTTTGAAACAGAACCGTTGTTGCGATTGAACCATTGCAACAAGACCTTTGTTGCAAAGTTTAAGGCTTTTTTTTCATGAATTGGTTTTTTTAACCTTATTATTATACCGTACAGACTTTGCAACAATTCTCTTGTTACATTCGAACCAATGCAACAAGACTCTTGTTGCAAAGTGGAGCGAAACGTTTTTTATGTGTCAACGTGCGACATGCTAAATCATGATTAAACGATTTAACGGCTCAGCACGGGACGGATGCGCTCGCTGAAATC
The DNA here is from genome assembly GCA_950022295.1 of Bromus sterilis. Lineage (NCBI taxonomy): Eukaryota > Viridiplantae > Streptophyta > Magnoliopsida > Poales > Poaceae > Bromus > Bromus sterilis. The sequence continues at coordinate 399,489,148 of OX465596.1, forward strand.
AGCCGGCTGATTTGGATCTTTTTCCGTTGAATATTCCGGCTTCCCTCCGCCGTCGCCGAGTCACGCGGAAGCGCAGCCGGCCAGCCAACCCAAAGCCATCGTCCTTCACAGTAGCCCATCCGACACGTTTCTACAGATCGGGAGGCCCATCACACCCTTCAATTGTAGACCAACGGTCGCGATCGTGCTTCAGTCGGCCCTCAACCACGGGAAAAGTCTTTCGAAAACGCGCCGCGAAGGAGACAGCGCACCGCCCTCGTCGTTCTCGCCACTCGGGAGCGCGCTCGGGCAGGCGGGCGAAGGGCCAAGAGGCCGCGGAAGAGACCCAGCGCCGCGCGGGAGAGAGGGGAGCGCGATGGCGGCGGGGCGGACGCTGCTGCTGGTGAACCTGGCGGCCATCATGGAGCGCGCCGACGAGGCGCTGCTGCCGGCGGTGTACCGGGAGGTGGGCGCCGCGCTGCACGCCACACCCACGGGGCTCGGCGCGCTCACGCTGTACCGCTCGTTCGTGCAGGCCGCGTGCTACCCGCTCGCTGCCTACGCCGCCGTGCGCTATAACCGCGCCCACGTCATCGCCATCGGGGCCTTCCTCTGGGCCGCCGCCACCTTCCTCGTCGCCGTCTCCGGCACCTTCGCCCAGGTCCGTTCCTATCCAAAAAAATAAATCCCCCAGTTCTTCTCGGCTTCGTGTGCGATCTGAGAGCGTCTCTTACTGCGCGAATTGTCGATCCAATCTTGCGATTTGGGCATGGATCAGTATATGCTTAGGTTTATCCGCAGAAAATCCCCTTCATTATTTTCGTTGCGCGCTCACCCTTTACAGCCAAAGCTGGTGAATGCTTGCATTTTAAGTAAGTAAAAGCTGCGAAATCTGAATCAAAGTTCGTGTCGGTGTAACCGAAGCAACTCATTTGGACTAAGATTCTCATACGAGTAGCATATTCGCATCTAAAAAAGGATCCCGGAATGGTAGTGGAGTAGTAATTGATATTAATGTGAAGTACCAAAATAGTAAGTACATGAGAAGTTTTTTTTGACAGGAATAGTATATGAGAAGTAAAGCATGCTTACATTTTGTGATACTCCCTCCCGGCAGTTATGTTTGATTTCTGCCTATCTAGATTTTTAATTTCGTAAATTTTAAATAACAGTCAAATACTTGAAACTTTAGATTAATCTGTTTCTTCATTTTTCGTATTTTCTGCTGCGATCTCGGAAAATTAAAAATATCAGGTGAAGGGCATCTAATGTGCGAATTCGAATATAAATATATATCTGATTTTTTTGCGGGGATAAATATTTTTGCGCTAGGATTGTTATATTCGTATTTAATGAGGTTTAGTTGCCAATAATAATGCTAGGATGCTTCCTACACATGTCTTTTGTCTATAAATGGTAATAAAGAGAAAATTTGTATGAAAAACATTCTTCTTTGAGCAGGTAGCAGTAGCTAGGGCATTGAATGGCGTTGGTCTAGCACTCGTCACTCCCGCCATCCAATCCCTAGTGGCAGACTACACCGACGATAACACGCGGGGTTCTGCGTTTGGATGGCTTCAACTTACAGGAAACATAGGTTCAGTGATTGGAGGCTTGTGCTCTATCATGCTAGCATCGACCACAATCATGGGTATCGCCGGCTGGCGTATCGCATTTCACATTGTTGCTCTCATCAGTGTGATGGTCGGGGCATTGGTCTATCTATTTGCAGTGGACCCTCATTTCTGCAACGTCGAGAGTGGCGAGCAGCTTGTGCGCAAGTCGGCATGGGCAGAGATGAAGGGTTTGGTTGCAGAAGCCAAGGCTGTTGTGAAGATACCATCGTTTCAGATCATCGTGGCTCAGGGTGTCACAGGGTCATTCCCATGGTCGGCATTGTCGTTTTCCCCAATGTGGTTGGAGCTGATGGGCTTTACACACAATAAAACAGGACTTCTAACAGGAATATTTGCATTGGCAATCTCACTTGGAGGGCTCTTTGGTGGAAAGATGGGGGATCACCTCTCTGTTCTCTACCCGGATTCTGGCAGAATAGTGCTGTCTCAAATAAGCTCGGCTTCTGCAGTTCCACTTGCAGCTCTGTTGCTGCTTGGACTACCAAATGACTCCTCTACTGGTGTCTTGCATGGACTTGTTATGTTTATCATGGGGCTAAGCATCTCCTGGAATGGCCCTGCTACTAACAAGTAAGCAATGTTTCATAAGATGTTTGAGTTCATTATATTATCAAAGAGACTATGACAAAATGCACTTTACATTGTCCACAACAATGAAACCACTAAGTGTGAAAGAAATTACGAGTATAGTTTATTGTGACTAGTTACACACGCTACAGGTTCATTGATAGTAGTTCCGTTTCTTTGAGGTTATGTAGTTCCTTTTTCTGATCTGTAATAAGGGGCTGAACATATATCTGCTAACTAGAAGCTTCTGATAAGCATGTACAAATAAAAAAAATCATGTGATAATTAATATTTTATTCGCAAAAAACTAGTAGTACAAACTTCAGATAAGCTGTGAAAGTTCTGCATGTTGGCCATAAATATAATTTTTTCATGTGCAGCCCCATATTTGCAGAGATCGTTCCTGAGAGATCAAGGGCAAGCATCTACGCGCTGGACCGTTCCTTCGAGTCTGTCCTAGCCTCATTTGCTCCACCAGTCGTCGGCCTTTTAGCCGAGCATGCATACGGCTACAACCCCATCGCATATGGGGCTGGAGTGAGCAGTGTTGCGAGGGACAGGTCCAACGCCGCTGCGCTAGCCAAAGCTCTTTACACGGCGATTGCCATCCCGATGCTGCTGTGCTGCTTCATCTACTCGCTGTTGTACCGGAGATACCCGCGCGACAGGGAGAGGGCAAGAATGGACTTTCTTATCACATCGGAGCTGCAGCATATCGAGCTGGAAAGGTGTCATGGAGTGGGAGACTACCACGCTGGTAGGATAGATGCCACTGTGATCGACATTCAGTATGGTGAGGAAGAGTTTGATACTGATGATGATGGCAAGGCGTTGATGCATCACCAAGTTGAACAGAGTGGTAGTCTCAGGTGATCAGGGCTTGATATGTACAGGAAGTTCTTGGAGACGTTCATGATTATGCTTTGCCAAAGTAGCTCCTTAGCATTTGGTGAGAAGACAGGTTGGACATCTGATCAGTTTGCCCAGCTGTTGTTTGCATTGAGAATCGATAACAGCACTTCTCTTCGTTCAGTTCTTACTTTCTTTAGTTTGTCAATAGTATAAAAACATTGGTTTGCGCAGTAGGTCTAGTGAGTATTAATCAGAAGTATTTGTAGAGAAGACACCAGATTTTTTTTGGAGTAAACGTGCAGAAGAACAAATTACTAATTCAAGCTTTTACATGGCTTGATGGAAATGGGTATGAGAAATGAACAACAAAGTTTTGTAGTGTACAAAGAAAGTTTGACAGATCGTATCAAGCCCGTCTAGCTCAGTTGGTAGAGCGCAAGGCTCTTAACCTTGTGGTCGTGGGTTCGAGCCCCACGGTGGGCGCTTGTATGGTTTTCTTTCTTCATTTTTGTAAACTTTTTCTTCATTTTACCTTCTAGTTGAACGTTTAAAAGCACTGGGTTTGAAGCTAGCAGTAATTTGTAAGCGCTGTGCCCTGTATAATTTGGCTTCGTAAACCGTAGCACAAACGGGTATTCTTTGTGGAGCAGTATGGGCTAATGAGGCGTGGGGATCCTATTGGAATTGGGATCCTAAGGAAACTTGGGCATTTATTACTTGGACCATATTCGCAATTTATTTACATAGTAGAACAAATCCAAATTGGAAGGGTACGAATTCTGCACTTATAGCTTCAATAGGATTTCTTATAATTTGGATTTGTTGGATTAGCTAGACATTGAAAAGGTGCCACTCTGAGGGAATTTGTTTGCATAAGCTACAGGTGCTATAAAGCAATCATGTACTGAGTACAAAGCTATTCCATTATAGTGAGCAGTATCAACTACGTAACAAGCAATAGAAGCATCCTGGCAGGTGTATAGAACTAGCAAAGTGGTTTAGGAAAGGGCATATGAATAGGCTCACATTTTTCTCATTTTATGTTTATATTTTTATTTTGTTTTCCAATTATAAAGCATTGAGTTTGAAGCTAGAGTTACAGATATTCTTATTTTGTCTTCCCCATTTGATATCATCTATATTTTCCTTCATTTTCCCATTTTCCAGTCACTAGTTTGAAGCTAGCACTGTTTGTAAGTGTTTTGCTACATATAATTTGCTTTCTCAATGAACTTAACAAGGCTTCAGAAACCGCAGCACAAACGGCTCACATTTTCTTTTCTCCATTTGATATCATATATATCTTCCTTCATTTCCTCGTTAAAGGGTTAAAAGCATTGGTTTGAAACTAGCAATGGTTGCAATTGTTGTGCTATGTATAATCTGGCTTCCAATTGAATTTATACAGGCTTCAAAAATTGCAGCACAAACGGCTCACATTATATTTTGCATTTATACGTATATATTCCTTTCCTTTTCCAATTATAGAGTTATAAGCACTCATTCGAGAGTGCAAAGTTGACCCAAGCATCTGAGGAACATTCTATACCTTCTTGTCTAGAACAATGAGTTATCTCGTCCCAACTCCAATAGGAATGAAATCATAGAACCACATTTCGTGTTTCAGAAAAATAGAGAGAAGAAAACCACAGATCTCACTCGATACGAGATGGTTTCCATGCATGGATAAAGCTACAATGTTAGCCTAACAAGACAAGAAAAGACATCTCGTATCATCAAAACGTGGGAAACCCTCAAAGACCAACCTAACGGCGCATGCGTCATCCCGACCCGCAAAATCTTGCGTTCCCTCTCAAGCGACGACCTATTCCATATGATCTTCCTCGCCGCCACTTCAATGACTTCATGGAGGCAGTGGCGCATGGTAGGACCACTGGCATGAGAGGTTGTGGTCAGGGGCGGAGCCAGGATTTAGATATAGGGGGGGTGAAGGCGACTAGGCGAGGATCATGTCTCACACTTAAATAGCAACATACATTTCTCAATAACATTACATGTATAATTTAGGTAAGTTTAAATCACAACGGCAAGTATTGTTCACCATCTTCACTTGTGTTGCCTCTAGTGTACTCTCATTTGTAAAAAAATTGTTTGTCTTCTTGGGATTATCCCATACATGTATTGATTTTCTAGCTAAAGACTTCCATTTGTTCAACAAAACAAAATAAACCAAGAAACATGCTAATCTTTGATTTTATTAGTTACTAATGTGTAAATCGACGGGATAATCTAAGATATACTTGAAAAATATTCAGTTTAAATACAATTACAAATGAGTATTAAAATGACCCATCAACCGTCTAATAATTTTAAGCGATCATGCTCCTATCTTAATTTCTTCTGATGTCCATATCGAAGACCTAAACAAAATTTGAAGTTCAATTCCTCTCCTGGTCTGGATGGGTTCAGTGTGGAGTTTTACTTTGCCACTTTTGATTATATAGGTGATGATGTGACTACGATTATTAGGAACTTCTATCACATACATCATGCCAAATCATATTAGTGACACTCACATTGCTTTTATTCCATAGAAATTGGCCCTCAAGTCCCTACTAATTACATGCCTATCAATTTTTGGAAAGTGAATTATAAAACCACTTTTTAAATCCTTGACAATATCTTAAACCTCACTTGCCTAACTATATTGATCTCACCCAAAAAGCTTTTATTGAACGGAAGGGGTATAATTAGCAACAAAATCATCCTTGATGAGGATGTTGGTCCATGAAACTGGAAGTAGTCCAAATAGGATGGTGCAAGTGACAGGAAGTACTACACTTCATAAGGTCTTTACTTGCATTTGGTGCATGTGGAAGGCAATAAATGAAGCTATTTCTTTGTAGGAGAAGCTCTATAACCCAACAGGTTTAGCAGGTGCTAGGTGGCATAATCTATCACTACCTCTCAATATTTGAAGGTTTCCCCTCAAGTGGTAGGGACTATTCCTTATAAGCAGGGGCATGACTCTCTCCCAAGAAATAGCTCTCAATTTTGACTTGCTTATCACATCACAAAAGTTTATTAGATGCTTCCTGGAGAGCAAAAAGATCCATGATAGTGACAACTAGACATGCACAAAAATTAATTTACATTCAGGTGCAAGATGGAAGCTCAGAGAGAAACATAATGGTGCAAACATCCTCCCCTACAACACCTTCTCCTATTCTTGCTGAAGCATATATATTGCAACTAGCAACATATTTACCCTTCAAGCTCCAGCTTTCACTTATCACTTTCCTTACGGATAACCCAACACTTGTAAAAGCAGATGCTGGCAAGATCATTTGCTTTGAAGGTACTATCGGGAGAATCCCCCCTCAGAAGTTTCTTCCAATAATCCAAGCAATGTTTCAAAGTTTTTTTTATCACATATCCACAGACATCAACAAAATTACCGATGAATGTGCTCATCAGGTTCTAAGCAAAGCTTTCGAACGTGTCTTTAGATGTATAAATTTAGGTCACTTGAATAATCTTGGCGCAACTATTCGATATTTTCTTAATGTTTCTATTGAAGGCTTTGTAATCCACGATGTAATGTCCACATGAGTTAAATGGAGTTGTTACCTTTACCTTGTTAAAAGAAAGCACCATCCACATAAGCGTGTTTGGGTTTGCTTCCTCAAGTACCCGATTTCGAGATTCAAGGTGAAAAACCCTACGTCTAACGTTAATTGATTGAAGATGTCAATGATGATCTTTTCACACTATCATCTTGTTAAAGACATTGCTTAAAGTTTCTCCAAATTGATCTTTGGGATTCAAACCCATTCATCTAGCTAGTTAGACTTGACAATGATGACACTTGTACAGAGGTAGGTGTGGCCTTCGCCTGGATCATCGTTACTTTTTCTTTTCCTTTCATTATAATCATTTGATCGTGCGCATCCTTGGTGAATCTCGATTTCGAAAAAAATATCATTTTAAACCCTGATCTCGTAGAGGTTCGATGATTTGAACCCCGAACTTGAATTCCTTATTGTTTGCACCTTGAGCTATTAAATTCCGGTCTAAATTGAACCATGTACCTGTTTCGCGCACCGGAAAATGGAGGATCCTGATCGGGATAGCTTGTTGGACATTAAAACGAATTGGGTCGGCCCATTAGTGCAATGGATTAAGCTCGCTCTGCTATATTATTATTTTAGTTTTTTCCTTTTATGTTTTATTTCCATTTCTTCTTCATGTTCTCCAATGAAAAATTGTAAATTTTGTGCATTAACTTTTAAAAAATGTTCGCACTGCAAAAAATTATAATTTGAAAAAATCTCATTAAATGTTTTTATAAATTTTGAAAAACATTCACACTTAAAAATGTTTGCTTTGCTCGAAACATTTTATTTTCGTTTTCTTTTTTGCATCACTTTTAAAAGCGCACTAAAAATCATTAAAAAAATGTTTGTACTTATTGTTTTACCAAAAAAGCATTTATTAAATAATTTTTACTTTTTACGTTAAAATGTCAGTGCACTTAAATATATTAAAACGACACATTTTTTAGTGTGAATTTTTTAAAAATTTAACTATTTTGAAGTGAAAACAATTGAACACTTTGAAAAAATCCCAAACACTTTAAATTTGTGAAAAAAACATAGCTAAGCGAGTGCGCGAGCGACTGCACTAATATCGCTGAACAGTTTGGCGCATTTTTTCAGTGTGAACAAATTTTGAAATACAAGAGCATTTTTTGAATTTATTTAGTGTGAATGTTTTTAAAAATTAATAAAAACTAAAAAGAAAATAAAATGTTCCGAGTAGAGGGAATAATTTTTAGTTCAAAATTTTTACATATATTTTTAATAAATTGGGTATGATTTTTTTAAAAATTATATTTTTTGGGGTGCAAACATTTTTTAAAGTTAACACATAAATGTTCAATTTTTCTTATTAAAAAATAAAAAGACAAAAAAGAAAAACCAAGCAGAGCGAGCCAACGCAAACAACAGCGCTTATGGGCCGATCCAGTTCACTGTTAATACACGTACAAGGTTTGATTTAAATCGAAATTCAATAGTTTAAGATGCGAACGAAATGGATTTCAATTTCGGGATTCGCATCGTTGAACCTCGATAAATTCAGGGTTTTAAATAAACTCTTTTCCTAGATTCAGTGTTATTGCACATGCCGAGTGTGTCCAATGTAATACTCTTTTTTTTATCTTAGAAAAAGTCTCGAGTTTATCTTATACCAAGCGGCGGCATGGAGAGCACCACGCGTCGCACTCCTGCTCCCGGAGCAACCCTGATCTTCCACGAGCACGAGTGACGACGACGCCTCAAGGTCAAGGCCCCAATCCATGACCACCGCGCAAGCCCAGTGTTGAGCATGAGCGGCAGTCCCTTGGCTGAGTCCATGGAATCGAGAGCCAGCCGTGGGGCTTCTGAACCCCAGCGTGCCCAACCAGGATCCGGCCTCCATCGTGGACCCGCCGAAGCAGGACCGACGAGATACGAATCCCCCACTACTACTACCTCGGCTCAGATTCATTCCTCGGTTTCTCACCGGATCATTCCGCAGGTAAGGCGGGCCCACACCATGGCGGGGCCCGCACGCCAGTGATAGCAAACAGAAGGCCCGACAAGTATCTCGCGGAACGAGGCGGAGAAGTCGTAATATAAAATTTCCCGCGAAGTGGAGGGGAGAGGAGACCCTGGATCGCCGGCGCACCCCATCCACCAGCATGGCAGCAAGTAGTACTACTACAACGACTATTCTATCGCCGGAGAGGGGAGACCGGAGACGGCTGGTGGACTGACCCGGCAGCGAGAGAGAGAGAGAGAGAGAGAGAGAGAGGATGACGGGGCCGGGGCCGCACGGGGACCTGGAGCGGGACCGGCGGCGGACGCTGCTGCTGGTGAGCCTGGCGTCCATCATGGAGCGCGCCGACGAGGCGCTGCTCCCGGCGGTGTACCGCGAGATCGGCGCCGCCATGCACGCCGACCCCACCTGGCTAGGCTCCCTCACGCTGTGCCGCTCCATCGTGCAGGCCGCCTGCTACCCGCTCGCCGCCTACGCCGCCGCGCGCCACAACCGCGCGCGCGTCATCGCCGTCGGCGCCTTCCTCTGGGCCGCCGCCACCTTCCTCGTCGGCGTCTCCGAATCCTTCGCCCAGGTACGCGCTCCTGCTGCGTGTGCCCGTCCCGTCCCCTTCCTGCTTGCTCTCTTTGATGCTGTGTTTTCGTGCTTCTCCGGTTCGATGCCGAGTTGGGGATTTTTTTTCAGTTTGTAGTAGATCTGATGTGCTCTCTCAAAGGTCAAAATCGTTGCCCAGATTTGGATTGCACTCCTTTAATTTGAATACTGAAGACAGACAGTATGATATTTGGGCGATTTGGTCTTGCATTGCAAGCAAGCTTCAGTATGTGTATTTTTGAAATGTTGCAAGCTCTTATAAAGTTACAATGCTTCCTTCTTGAGTACAGTACTAATACTCCTGTTGTAAAGTTTTTCAGGACAAGTTCTGAAATATAGTGACATTGTAAAGTTCGATTTAAAATTAGTTTCAAATTTCCACTTGTTCTGTAGGTAGCCATCTCGAGGGGACTGAACGGCATCGGCCTTGCGCTGGTGGTGCCATCGATCCAGTCACTGGTCGCCGACTCCACGGACGACGGCACGCGCGGCTCGGCTTTCGGCTGGCTGCAGCTCGCGAGCTGCATCGGCCTCATCGCCGGCGGCTTCGTCGGCCTGCTGCTGGCGCAGACCACGGTGCTCGGGATCTCCGGCTGGCGCATCGCATTCCACCTCGTGGCGGTCATCAGCGTCGCCGTGGGGGCCCTCAACTGGTTCTTCTCCGTGGACCCCCATTTCCCCGCGGGCGAAGCGGCCGCCGGCGCCGGGGCAGGCGGCGACGAGCAGCCCGGCGTGCGGCGGGTGGTGGAGGAGATGATCGAGGAAGCCAAGTTCGTGGTGCAGATCCCGACGTTCCAGATCTTCGTGGCGCAGGGCGTGAGCGGCTCGTTCCCGTGGTCGGCGCTCTCCTCCTTCGCGTCCATGTGGCTCGAGCTCATCGGGTTCAGCCACCGGGAGACCGCCGTGCTCATGACCATCTTCTGGGTCGCCAGCTCCCTCGGCGGCCTCATCGGGGGCAAGCTGGGCGACCTCCTCGCCCTGCGCTACCCGGACGCCGGGAGGATCGTCCTGTCGCAGATCAGCGCCGGCTCGGCCGTGCCCCTTGCCGCCGTGCTGCTCCGCGGGCTCCCCGACGACCCGTCCACCGGCGTCATCCACGGCGTCGTCCTGTTCGTCATGGGCGTCTTCATCTCCTGGAACGGCCCTGCTACAAACTTGTAAGCCTCGCCGCCGACCGCCGTGCACCCAGAAGCTTTTCATCAACATATAAGACGGACTCAGTACTCATCAAATTTTGCAGCCCAATTTTCGCGGAGATCGTGCCGGAGAAATCAAGGACGAGCATCTACGCGCTGGACAGGTCGTTCGAGACGGTGCTGTCGTCGTTCGCGCCGCCGATCGTCGGAATCCTGGCGCAGCGCGTGTATGGGTACAGGCCGGACGACAAGGGGTCGAGCGCCGAGCAGGACCGGGAGAACGCGGCGTCGCTGGCCAAGGCGCTGTACACGGCCATCGCGATACCCTTCACGGTTTGCGCCGCCATATACTCCTTCCTGTACTGCAGCTATCCCCGGGACCGGGACCGTGCCCGGATGCAGTCGCTGGCGGAGTCGGAGATGCAGCAGATGGAGCTCGAGGGTTCTCGCTTGGAAGACGGCAATGGAGATGGAGGATCCACCGTTCATGGTTCGAAGGAGGAGGAGTCGCCGGAGGCTGAGAAGGATACCGCGAAACTATTGTCAGACGTTGAGCAACATAGATGAGTAGTGAGTGGTTTGAATTCTACGGAAGCTGGATCTTCTTACGTGACGGTGATCCACGTGTATGTGCATATGCACCGTTGGATCGATTTCTGATGAGAATACTCCCTCGTTTTGGTGATACTTACTATGTTCCATATTGTAGTGTGTACGTACTAATTATTTTAAGAGAAAATATTTTTTTTTCATCTTTGAACTTTTTTTAATGTATAGAAATGACCCCTTAACCTTAATACCTCTCAACTTCTCAAAATCTTATTAATCTTGTCTCTCATACCATTTAAGGTGATTTTTGTTGGACTTGGACAAAATTTTGACTAAAACATAACACGTCATCTGGGTTTGACTGCCACATCACACAAGTGACCCCATGTCCATTCACACATAGGTTGGGGAGCCAAATGGACAGCGCCGTTGGAGCGGAATCTCTCTAGAGCACGACAAGTGGTCGTTAGGCCATGTAGTGGTGGTCATCGTAGATGCTTTGATGCTCCTATGGCCCATAGCACCCGATGAACCAAGCATGAACGAGGAGCCAGTTGGAGACGAGGGCTACATGCTCCGAGGAGGACTCGGGAAACTAAGTTCGTCGAGAGCTTGTTGACTACGCCCTTCCTTGTAACTGGGAGAGGGGAAAGGTCGCGAAGGACGAACAAATGATGTACAACCGTATTAGGGATGAACCGATCCCTAATGCAGGCAGCCTCGATGAGGGTAACCAAATAAGGTGCAGATGATGTTTTTTTGCCTATATTTTCTCAATCAGGTTGAGCAGAGAAGTGTATGCAATGCAGACAAAACTGCAGATGACAACTAATCACGTCCGAAGCTTCACAAGGGAGTCCTAAGCGCAAAAGCATAACAAACTTAGGAGAAAGCATCGCCGCTGTCCATCAAAACCACATGCACTCCACAATCTCATGTTGTAACCCTACACCATCAGCCATAGTCGAAACCCCTTATCCTCCACACGCACGCCCGAAGCAGCGCGCCAAGACTGAGTTTGGTCATTGATACGTGGGCTCGATGCAGTGGCTAGCCCACACATCAGCAATCAAAGTTAGACATAGACCTGACACACGCTTCCCAAGGACGACGAGCCACACCTCAGGGGAGTTGCGTCCCCCGAACAGACAAAGAACACACCACCCCGGGGGCAGGAGAACAATCACCGTACACGCACAGGGGCGCCATGGCCCCCTCCTCCACCTGCTCCCCACCTCCCTACCTGCTCCCCCTCCCCCCCTCTGGATAAGGAGGCCCCGCCCCCCCTCTCGAACCCTAACCCCCTCAATCCCCCTGCCCTCCTCACTCGTGTCGCGGTCCTCTCTCCCTCTCTGCCTTGCCTCACCGAGCACGCAGGGCGTGGCCGTCGCCGCCCGTCGCACATGGCCGTGGCCATGGGCCACCTTGTTGGTTGTGGGCATGTCCAAGGTCATCGTGGGTCTCGACTTCGTCACCGGCGCACACTACCTCGAGCCTTTGGCCTCTACATCGCCGGAATCGCGACCTCCTCCCCGCCAGGGCTGCCGCCTCCCCACTCCAAATTTGGCGCACTCCGGCCGCCCCAGCGCTCCGCGTGCCCGTCTTCCGCCCACTGTGAGCTCCCACGTCGTTTCCCCCTTCTCCCCGCTCCTCACCGCCGCCCGCTCACCCTGCTCGCAGTACAACAACCGCACCGGCCGCCGCGCACCATTGTGGCCTTGCTGCTGCTCCGGCCGCGCCCGGCCATGGCCGGCCTCTACCTGCGCCGTGGCTGCCCTGTTGCGGCCGCATGCGCGCGGCCTCACCCGCCCAATCACCGTGCCCCTCGCCTCGCCGGAGCGGCCTCGCCGGCGGGCACGGCTGTGAAGCCGTGGGCAACACCCCCCCTGTATTAGCTTAACGCTAAATCATAATCCCCCTGTTAATACAAAATACCCCCTATGTGTGTATTACATGTGGGCCTAGCCCCCCAAATTAACCTGCTGATTAGATTAATGAAAATAACCCCCCTATGACACTTACAGATGGGCCCCATGCCCTTAACATTAATTAAATTGATTAATTATCACTCTGAGTCCATGACATCTGGGTCCCACCTGTAAGTAATTAAGTTAAAAGAAATAAAAATGCTAATAGTCTATGACATGTGGGTCCACTGGATTTTTAGAATTTATAAAATCAATTTTATTAAACAGAGGCTGACCAGTGGGACCCACTGGTCAGGGTTGACTGGTCAAACCCCTCTGTGGATAAGGTTTATTTAATAAATAAAATAAATTCAGAAAATCATTTAAATTGATTTAAAACTTTAAAATTCAATATCTTTTAAACCGTAAGTCGGATTCAAAAACTTTATACATGAAAATTGATCAGAAAAATACATCGAATACGGATACGCTATCCATATACCAACCACACCCCTCTAACACAACGAACATCGAACCGTCCCCCTCCGAACCGGCTGTCCGATAAATCGTCCGATAATGTTAAAGTACCCGGATGAATTTATTTCGAACACGAAAGTTGTTCGGAATAGATCAACTAACCCGGATACACCACCCACACACGTGTCGGATGTCCACAACACCTCCGGCATGATATCTCCCCCTCCGGACACATTGTCCGGTAATCACCCGGAGCCGGTAGTTCATCCTCAGATGAATTCCCGCTCCGAGCATTTTGCATTGCACTGCGTTAGAACACCGTTAACATTTCATTTGTCATGACATGCATCTGTTTGTATATGCTTGCTATGTATTTACTGTTTCTTCCCCCCTTAATCTCCGGTAGACCCCGCTGCTGCCGTCGACTACACCGCTGCTGAGTACGACTACTTCGTCGACGACCCTACCCCTACCGTCGACCTTGCAGGCAAGCAGAGCCATTCTCTTCCCCAGATATCGCCTATCTTTCCGTACATTTCTTGCACTAGGCATTGTTACTGCTGCTGCTACGATTACAATCCTATTCAATTGCATAGCCTGTTTTTGTCGCCCCTTGATGTACCTTCCTTTAATCCTATGCTGCCTATTATTACTTATGCCTTATTCAGCAGTAAACCCTGCGCATTGTTAGTTAGGTTTAGAATAGCGGGACGTGATCACTCTGGGAGTGATCGCGGGAACGATATATTACAACTGCAACAGGTACGGATCAATGCAGACGCCCTAGGGAACCTACAACGGTGAGACTCTGCCGAGTCGCTTCGAGTTTGACTTACGAGTGGAATGGACTCGTATTTCACTCTCGTCGGCTCAGTAGCGTAGCAACACCGGGATGATACGAGGTTTACCTCTTTAGTTCATTCCGCTGATGTCTCAGTCGAGCCAGCTCAAATGTACCATCGAGGGTGATTCCTCCTGGTTTCACTTAATGGTAGGGACTCGAACCAACTGGTGTCCTTAAAGATAAGAAGTCGGGCGACCCAACGGTGCCCGCGAGTGGTATTGCGACGGGACGACAGGGAGGGTACGACCAGTGTACCGGTGTGCTTGGCCCCTGATCGTTGGCCGCGAGAGTTACCAAACCACGAAAGTCGAGCTCCTCCAGGAGCACACGCGAGACAAGGTAAGGAGACAGTTCACCTTGTTGGTAACCGCAGTGACTTGGTGGGACGACGGGGCAGGCACCGATGTACTGGTGGTCCTGGCTGCTGTCGTTGTCCGCGGGTCAGTTAAGTCGAGGCAACGATAACGGTTGTCACGCAGGTTAATTAAAATGCTAAATGGTTCAGTGAATGTCTTGAGTTGGCTATATGCCATGTACGCACTATCTACCCGTGGGAGTTACGAGTTATGGGCTCCTCTGCTTCGTAGTGTCGTCCGAGGACTCTTCAGACGTCGGCAGTACCGCGGCCTGCGCCGGGAAGTGGTATTGTCTTATTTACCCCGGCAGTGTGATTTGTATTTGCTTTGATTTAACTTCACCGGCCAGCCTCGCACCGTGCAGGAGTAGGTCGGGGTTAGGGTCCAAAGCCCCGCGTACATAGGATATAGTCCGGCGGATGACCTCTCTGTTGAGTTTGAAAGGTGGGCTATGAAGTGTCGGATAGCCTCGGTGGAGCGTTCCCTAACAAGGTTCCCGCCACCCTGGAGATCCGTGCGTGTAGCGTAACACAAGTGCACCCCTGCAGGGAAGATTAATCTATTCGAATAACCGTGTCCACGGTAACAGGACGCTTTATGCTGAAGCTGAATCTTACCACTAGAAACTATTGTTATTAAACTGTATGGTTCCGGGTTCTCTTCCTCGCGGGGATGTCGAGGAGGTGAACTCGGAGGCATTGCTAATTATTACAACTTATTACTATACAATGCTGCAGCAACTTCTGCTGCATTGTTACTTTATGCTTTATTTAAACTGTTGGCTGATTCTTACCTCATGCTGCAAGACGTCGTCGGAAGATGCTAGTCTTCGTTAGGCCTAGCTTCTTACCCTTGTTCTGGATTTCTGTCTTTCAGTCCACTATATACAGCCTCTTCTTTCCGTTGATACCATGCATAATGCTTAGTAGCGGACGTAAGACTCGCGGGTATACTAGATACTCACCTGCTTTATTTCCTTTACTGTTTTGCCTGATCGGCCGCTGCAGTCGACGTTGGAGTCCAGGAGCAGGAGATCCCCGATGCCGACCACCGCAACATGAAGATCCCCGATGCCTTCTACGACGTCGAGTTCCCCGTTGACCAGGAGTAGCTTGGAGGTTCCCAGGCAGGAGGCCTCGCCTTTTCGATCTGTTGTTATTTGTGCTAGCCTTCTTAAGGCAACCTTGTATCCCTGTGTCTGTACTCAGATACTATTGCTTCCGCTGACTTTGTGCTCTCGAGCTGTTGTATTCGAGCCCTCGTGGCCCCTGGCTTGTATTAAACAGCTTGCATTATTTTATTTGTAGAGTTGTGTTGTGATATCTCACCGTGAGTCCCTGATCTCGATCGTGTACCTTGCGTGTATGATTACTGTACACGGTCTGATTTTGGGGGCGTCACAGGCTCGACCCTCAAACTCCTCCTCATCATCGCGGGAGGAGTCCCGTAGGAGGTAAGAGGAGAACTGAGGTGCATGCTAGTGAACATCGGGGACTGACTACTGAGGTCACAGTCTTACTCAAATAATGAGTCTACGAGCACAGGGGAGGGCTTAAGGCGATGGGTTGCGTCGATGTCAGGTGATTGTAATGGGTCGATTAGCTGCTCTTCAACCCGGCCGTCGAAAGATGCGTGGATCTTGGACGACACAAGTGGGAAGCGTGTCGAAGTGGCTGAGGGGTTGACGATGGCTGGAGAGTCATGTGATACGTCCAAAACGTATCTATAATTTCTGCTTGCTCCATGCATGTTTTGTGTGATATTGCTATGATCTAGATACACTTTCATACACTTTTGATCATATTTGGACTAACCTATTAACTCAGTGCACCCCAGTGCCAGTTCCTGTTTTCTGCTGTTTTTCTATTTCAGTTTTCCCCCATATAAAAAGTGCCAGAAAAATTCGGAAAATTCAGATAAAAAATCAGCGTGACGGAAGCTTCGAGAAGAGCTCGGGAGGGGCCAGAGGGGAGCCAGGGGGGCCCAGGCGGCCACTCGGCGCGACCCCACCCCTGGCCGCGCCAGGGGGCGCCTGGAGCCCCTGGCCCACCTCTGGCTGCCCCCTTTCGCCTATTTATCCCCCGTCACGGGAAAACCCCGAAAAGAGAACCCTATTCCGCGAACTCGCCTCTGTTCCGCCGCCGCCGCGCTTCCGAAGATCGGGAGCACCAGAAGACCTCTTCCCGGCACCCTGCCGGAGGGAGGATTGACCTCCGGGAGTCTCCTCTCCACCATGGATGCTCCCCGGATGTCCCGTGAGTAGTTTTACTTGGACCGTGGGTCCGTGATCAGTAGCTATGTGATGTTCTCCTCCCCTCTTTGATCTTCATTGTTTAGACCTCGTGAGCTTCCCAACATGATTGAGGCACCTTTGTAATATTTCTGCTATTGCTATGTTGAGTTTGATAGGATCTGATGGATTATGAGATTATGTTTAGATTGCGATAGAGTAATATATTTGGTTTTTATCTCTTATATTTTTGTTCCTAAGTAATTCTTGCATGTTCTCCGTTGCTGTTTATTGCTTTGGCCAAGTAGTAGGTAGTGACTCCAAGAGGGAGCGTTGTGCTAGATTGTGGGTTCATGCCCCCCGATGACACGCTTGAGTGACAGAAACATGAGTCTAGGGGATGTGTTGTTGCCACAAGGGGGAAAACAACGGTGCTTGTAACCGCGGTTACAAGGATTGTTTACTTTACGCAGAGTTCTTTTAATGCAGTTGTCTGTTGCTTTGGGTTTACACTTTGGGTGGGGCTCGCAACTTAATACCAGCGAGATGTTCTGGATAGATATCTCAAGGTGGATGATTAGTAGTAGATGCAGATGGATTTCAGTCTACTTACCTTGGCGTACTGCATGTGCTTTTGAACCTCTTCCTTTCTTTTGTAGCATAGTTAGCATTGCGGTGCGTTCATAATCCTGTCAATCGCCTTTCTGTAATTTGTTTACCTCGCATAGCAATTTTATCGTCTTTTGGGAGAGAGACATCACTAGTGAACATCACGTATCCCGGTCCATACCCTTATCATTGTTTCCACGCTATATTTACTTTTCTGCATTTACTTTCAAGTTGCTATTATTATCCCTTGCATTTTATCCTTTGTAAACAACAAGACCGGAGAGATTGACAACCTCTCTGAACTTCGTTGGGAAAAAAGTTATCTGTGTCTGTGTGCAGGTCCGCGTGAGTTGCGCCGCTGACACCTACTTATCATCTCTGGAGTCCTACTGGAGACAAACCTTGGTATCTTCACCGAGGGAAAACTGCTGCTGCACTACATCTCAACCCTCCACTCGGGGTAACCAACGAAGGGGGCGAGAAGCCGTCCTAGCATCATGGTGGTAGGATACCGTGAGATCCAGGCCAAGAGGAGGAGTAGTCTCGCCGGAGGGGGGTAGGATCGTAGGGGGAGCCCTTAGGTTGGGGTCTTGAGGATGGGGAGGAGGCGGGCAGGTGGCCTGCGTTGCCCATTTTGCGTGGGGCTAATCAATCCAGAATTTTGTGGTTGAGGAAAGAGAGGTGAAACCGTGGCCCGTGGTCGTGGGGGTGGTGGGATATTTTTTATTTTTATTTTTTAGAGCAAAGGATAGTCCCGACTTTATAAATAAAGCCACACGGCAGAGAAATAGAGTAAAACGGTCACACCAATAGGCGAGTTAAGAAGTACAGAACCGGCAACCATGCCATAAAAACGAGACCACGCAGGGCGCAAATAAACAAAGTATCGCAGGGTACCACTACAGGCGCGAAACCAAAAGAGCTAACTCAGGGACTTCCTTGGACTTGGAGTCGCCGCTGCATTCATGGGGAGGAGCGGTCTGGCCACATCTTTAATCCGCGCGATCCACATCTTAAGTTCCTCCTTGTCGCCATCTTTAATCAGAGGTGTCCAGCTCTGTAGTAACCTAGCCAAACGAATCAGACAATCAGAAGGGCATCTAGGGAATGCCTTTTCAATAGTAAACTTATTGCGGACAATCCACATAATCCAACAAGCAGCCGCAAAAATAGTCCAAAACAGACGGGAGGCAGACCCTTTCAGGGTCTTGGCAAGAGCGTACACATCAACAAAGGAGGTAGGACACCACACACTACCAAGCCAGGATCGGGCACAACACCAGAAGAAATTAGCCAAATCACACCTAAAGAAAATATGCTCGGGGGTTTCCAGAGCAGAACAGAGCACACAGTCTGTCGAAACCGCACCATTGCTTTTACGAATCACGGAAAGCTTGCCAGAGAAACACTCTAATTTTGGGTGGCACCCTAGCCCTCCAAACAGGGGAAAATCGGCGAGACCTCGAGCCACCAACGAGCTCAACACTTCACTGAGAACCTACCAGAAGAAGTGAAGGTCCACACAGCACAATCTTCACCCTCCGAAAGGGACGGGAGGAGGCTAACGAGCCGGTGCCAATCAGCCAACTCCGCCGCTGAGAGCATGCATCTAAAGCCGAAGTCCCAATCTTTACCAGCAAGGTCAGCCACCGAGCAATCCGGTAAGGCACAGTACAAGAATAGGGTGGGGAAGAGCGCCTCCATTCTACCAGACGGGTGCCACAGATCGCGCCAAAACCTCACAGAATGTCCATTGTGAATGGTGAACTTGCAGTGTGTCCCGGTCCATACCCTTATCATTTTTTCCACGCTATATTTACTTTTCTGCATTTACTTTCAAGTTGCTATTATTATCCCTTGCATTTTATCCTTTGTAAACAACAAGACCGGAGAGATTGACAACCTCTCTGAACTTCGTTGGGAACAAAGTTATCTGTGTCTGTGTGCAGGTCCGCGTCAGTTGCGCCGCTGACACCTACTTATCATCTCTGGAGTCCTGCTGGAGACAAACCTTGGTATCTTCACTGAGGGAAAACTGCTGCTGCACTACATCTCAACCCTCCACTCGGGGTAACCAACGAAGGGGGCGAGAAGCCGTCCAGCAAGAAGTTTTCTGGCGCCGTTGCCGGGGACTCCAAGTGCTAAGATAGGGGAGTTGCACACTACCCTTTACCTTTGTTTTTTAGTCTTGTTAGTTTATCTTTCAGTTTTTATCTTTGTGTCTTTTATCAAAAACTACAAAAAAATCTGCCACACTTGCTGCTACTATGGGTTCCACTGAAAACACCAAGTCGTGTGACTTCACTAGTCACAACAACCAAGACTTTATCTGCACTCCCATTGCCACACCTGCCACTTCAGCTACCTCTCATGAAATTAAACCTGCTTTGCTAAACCTTGTTATGAGAGATCAATTCTCTGGTGCGGGAGATGATGCTGCTGCTTTACACTTGAATAATTTTGTTGAATTATGTGATATGCAAAAGTATAAGGAAGTGGAAGGTGATGTTGTTAAGCTCAAGCTCTTTCATTTCTCTTTAAGGGGAGATGCTAAAATCTGGTTTCAATCTTTGCCTAGAAATAGCATAGATTCTTGGGATAAGTGCAAAGATGCTTTTATAGGGAAGTACTACCCTCCTGCTAAGATTATCCAAGTGAGGAGTAATATTATGAATTTTAAGCAATTGGATAATGAACACGTTGCCCAAGCTTGGAAACGAATGAAATCTCTTGTTAAGAAATGCCCTACACATGGTTTGACTACCTGGATGGTTATCCAGACTTTTTATGCAGGCTTGAACTTTACCTCGCGGAACCTATTAGATTCGGCCGCGGGAGGAACCTTTATGTCAACTACACTTGGTGCTGCCACGAAGCTTCTCGATGAAATGATGACCAATTATTCCCAATGGCACACCGAACGCGCTCCAACAGGTAGGAAGGTAAATTCTGTCGAGGAAATTACCTCCCTCAATGAAAAAGTTGACTTAATTATGTCTCTACTTACCAAGCAACCCTCTATTGATCCTCATGATGTTCCTTTAAATTCTTTGGTTGCTCAAGAACAAGTAGATGTGAACTTTATTGCTAGAAACAACTTCAACAACAATGCTTATAGGGGAAATTTTGCTAGCAATCCTAGACCGTTTCCATCCAACTATGGGAACAACAACACTTACCCTAGCAACAATTCCTATAATCCTGCTTATACGAAAAGAGACCTACCCAGCTATGAGAAGTTGGTAGAAATAGAGAAAGCTACTAAGAACTATATGCACACCCAGTTTGAACAAAACAAAGCTTTTTCTAAGCAAATAGGTGAGCATACTGCCATTCTGCAAAACATTAGTGAACAGCTTGATAGCCTGAACAGTGAGATTTCTGATCTCCAGGCTAGACTTACCGCCACCGATACCCATGTTTCGAATATGTCCCACACCCAATCTACCTTGATAAATCAAATGGCAGCCAAGCCAGAAGTTATCCCTATGGAAGAGGATAGAATTAAGAGCCTTCCTACGCACCACACAGTTGCCACTATTCAAATTGTTGAGGACACTCAAACTATTAGCACCCAATGCACTCCTAGTCCCGTTGGACCTATTAATGGTGATGCTAATAGCTCAACCTTAGATAAAGAAACTCCTATGAACATAGAGGGTTTCAAACAAGTGAGCCTAGATGACACTACTACCACCTTTGATAGTAGTGATATTGATTTTGATAGTTGTACCCTCTCAGAAGTTATCAGTTTACTACACAAAATGTCTAGAGACCCCCACACTAGCACACTTAATCTTGCCTTCACAGAGCATATCACAAATTCTCTCATCAAAGCTAGGGAGGAGAAGCTTAGAGTAGAAGCCTCCATACCTAGGAAGCTAGAGGATGGTTGGGACCCTATGATCAAAATTAAATCAAATAACTTCTCTTGCTATGCTTTATGTGATGTTTTCCTGAAAATCGACGGAGGCTGTTTTCCAGAAGGATCACGAAGACACGCAAAAGAGCAACCAGAGGGGGGGCACAGGGTGCCCAGGCGGCCACCTGGCGCGGCCCCACCCCTGGCCGCGCCGGGAGGGCGCTTGGACCCCCGGGGCCACTCCCGGATCCCCCCTCTGGCCTATTTACTCCTCGTGATCCAAAAACCCTAAAAGAGAGAGAGTTTCCGGAGTTCCGCCGCCGCTCCGTGGCGGAAACCTACAGAGAAGAAAAGCCATCTCTGGCGGGCAGATTCCGCCGGGGAGATCACCTCCGGGAAGGGGAGATCGTCGCCATCGTCATCACCATCGTCACGGGCATCATCAAGATCATCATCAACATCATCCCCATCATCAGCACCATCTCCATCTTCATCCAATCTTGTCTCACAATTGCAACTCGTGTTGTAATCCGTACTATCTATCCTCTCTACTCTATCGGTGTTTATTACTACTTTGTGGTGAATGCTATTGAGTTTTGTTGGAGAAATATTATTGTGTTCAGATTGTTTATCATCTATTTATCCCCACTGATCATGATCTCTTTTATGTCTTGTGAGTAGTTACTTTAGTTCTTGAGGACATGGGAGAAGTCTAGTTGCTAGTAGTCATATGATGTTGAAGTAATATGTGTTGGTTGATATTTAAATTGTGTTGTTATTTTCCTAGTGGTGTTGTGTGAGTCGAACACTCAACACTTCGCCTTATCAAGGACCTAGGGGAATGCATTGTGTATAAAGAATGCTTACGGTGGGTTGCCGGAGTGACAGAAACCTAAACCCCAGTTTGCACGCTTTTGCACAAGGGAACAATGGATCACCGATCGTATTGCTATGGTTAGGCTTTTGCCTTAATTACTATCTTGTATTTGCGGATGCTTGCAAGGTGTTTAATCATAAGAGTGCATTCATCTTAGTCTAGAGGATGCACTAGCATAGGTCCACCCACCAAACACTTATCAACACAGCACATAGTACCGATACGAAATATGGCGAAAGCACATGACTACCTCTCCCGTGTGTCCTCAAGAATACTTTAGCCTCTCCTTTGCTCAGAAAGGATTGGGATACTCTTTACTATCCAGTATCTTTTACTTTGCTCATTTTTACTATCATGTCGCTTATACCAAGAAAACCCCTAAAAAGTTATCTTTCAGTGCTTGCAGTTATATCCTTACCAAAGTCACTTGCTACTACCTTCTGCTCCTCGTTGGGTTCGACACTCTTACTTATCGAAAACACTGCAATAGATCCCTCTACGTTGAGGGTCATCAAGCTACGTTTTCTGGCGCCGTTGCCGGGGAGTGTAGCGCTATTAGTAAGTGAAGCTGGTAAGGAAGTCTTTATATTTCTGTTTTTAGTTTGCCGTTGCTATTTTTGTCCTTATGAACACCCCTACTCTTGGATCGTTGTTCTTGGGGAGCCGCCCCACAACTAAGGTGGTTACTCCTGACCCTGCTGAAATTGTGCCTTATAAGATACCATCTGGTATTATCGATTATTTCCTAGCTAATCGATATGCAGGAGACAGACATCCAGGTGAACACTTGCTATATTTATCACAACTATGTTCATTATTCAAGCTTGCAGGTGTGTCACTGGAGTTCTTTATGAAGAAATTATTCTCCGTATCGCTTACAGACAAAGCTTCAGATTGGTATAAGCTCCTCGATAACTCACATTCTCTTAATTGGGAAGAGCTTATGTCTCTCTTTTATACAAAGTTTTACCCTCTTCATGAAGTTTATCGAGACAGGAATTACATCTATAACTTTAGGTCTCGCGACGGAGAGAGCATCGCTCAAGCTTGGGGGAGACTTAAATCCCTAATGTTCAAATGTCCTATCCATAAGCTCCCCACAGATATTATACTTACAAATTTTTATGCCATGCTTTCTCGTCAGGATAAGGAAAGGCTGGATACCTCCTCTAGCGGGGTATTTCAGACAAAGAGCGTTGAAGAAAGATGGGATCTCATCGAAATGATCCAGAAGAATACTGAAGATTGGGAAATCGATAAAGGTATTGAACCTGCTATAAATTATGAGCATGATTATATTGAGAGCTATGTGAAAACTGATTATTTTAATACCTTTTGCTCTAAGATTGGTCTGGATTCCCATCTAATGATTGATTTTTGTAAGAACTTTGCCTCTCATATTGATTCTTCTAAGATGAAGAAGGATCAGTACCATAAGCCTTTCAAAGAAGTACCTATTGATATTCACGTTGCTGATCCTGTTTTGCCTGCAGTTATATATGAACAGCCTCCTTTTCCTTCAAGAATAAGGGAGCACTCTTTTGTGACAGGCATCATAAATAAAAGTGAGAGAAGAACAGGCGAACCTGAGGACCAAATCAGAGTCGATCCTCAAGTTGCTATGGTTAAAGATTTAGTTACTAATGATGTTTCAGATTCTATTATAAATTTTTGTGCTGTTTCAACTAACATTGTCACAGCCAAGAATAAAAGCCCAATTTCAGGTACACCAGTTGTATCTGTTAAAATAGGAGATCACAATTATTACGGACTATGCGATCTGGGATCAAGTGCTAGCGCGATTCCTTATTCGCTTTATCAAGAGATCATGAGTGAGATTTTACCCTGTGAACTCGAAGAGATCGATGTTACTATTTATCTTGCAAACAAAGCCACTATCTCTCCTATTGGGATTGTGAGAGATGTTGAAGTCCTATGCGGAAAGGTAAAGTACCCTACAGACTTTCTCGTACTTGGTTCAGTGCAAGATAATTTTTGTCCTATTATTTTTGGTAGACCTTTTCTCAGAACTTGTGGAGCTATTATAGATTGCAAGAAAGGTAAAGTTTCTGTTGAATTCAATGGTGAGCCATATGAATTTATTTTTTCTAAGATTTCCAAGCAGCCTCGTGGTACCGAATTACCTAGTGATGATAAAATTATTGAAAGTATTGCTTCTATTGCTATTCCCCCTAATGATCCTTTGCAGCAATACATGGAGGACCACGATAATGATACTCGTATGAAGGAAAGAAATGAAATTGATGAAATCTTCTTGAGACAACCTGCTATCCTGAAGCACAACCTCCCGGTTGAACCTTTAGGAATTTTATCCAAACCAAAAGAAGACCCGGTGTTTGATCTCAAACCTCTCCCCGATACGCTCAAGTATGCTTATTTGGATGAAAATAAAGTATATCCTGTTATTATCAATTCTAACCTTTCAGGATATGAAGAAGAGAGATTATTGGAGACACTCCGTAAACACCAAGGTGCAATTGGCTATACCCTTGATGACCTTAAGGGAATTAGTCCATCTATCTGTCAACATACTATCAACCTCGAGCCCGATGCTAAACCTGTTGTTGACCATCAACGACGGTTGAACCCAAAGATGATGGATGTTGTGAGGACCGAAATCCTCAAGCTTCTAGCCGCGGGTATTATCTACCCTATAGCCGATAGTAAGTGGGTAAGTCTAGTTCATTGTGTTCCTAAGAAAGGAGGGACAACTGTAGTCCCTAATGATAAGAATGAACTAATACCTCAGAGAGTTATTATTGGATATAGAATGTGCATTGATTACAGGAAGCTGAACAAGGCAACCAGGAAGGACCACTACCCGATGCCCTTTATTGATCAGATGCTTGAGAGGCTGTCCAAAAACACCCACTTCTGCTATCTTGACGGGTACTTTGGCTTCTCTCAAATTCATGTTAACACCGCCGATCAAGAGAAGACCACTTTCATTTGTCCTTATGGTACTTATGCTTATAGGCGTATGCCTTTTGGTTTATGCAATGCCCCTGCTACTTTTCAGAGATGTATGTCTGCAATATTTCATGGTTTCTGTGAGGAGATTGTGGAAGTCTTCATGGACGATTTCTCCATCTATGGAACTTCCTTTGACCACTGTCTCCACAATCTTAATAAAGTTTTGCAGAGATGCGAGGATACAAATTTAGTTCTAAACTGGGAAAAGTGCCACTTCATGGTTAACGAAGGGATCGTGCTTGGCCACAAGATTTCCGAGAGGGGAATTGAAGTGGAAAAGGCGAAGATTGAAGCTATCGAAAGGATGCCCTATCCAAGGGACATTAAAGGTATTCGTAGTTTTCTCGGTCATGTTGGTTTCTATAGAAGATTTATTAAAGACTTTTCTAAGACCTCGAGACCCCTCACTAATCTTCTCCAGAAGGATGTTCCTTTTGTATTTGATGAAGATTGTAAGGAGGCTTTCGAAGTTCTTAAGGAAGCTTTAATAACCGCTCCTATAGTACAACCGCCTGACTGGAATTTACCCTTTGAAATTATGTGTGATGCTAGTGATTTTGCTGTTGGAGCTGTTTTAGGACAAAGGGTTGACAAAAAGTTGAATGTTATTTATTATGCCAGCAAGACCCTTGATAGTGCTCAAAAGAATTATGCTACTACTGAGAAGGAATTCTTAGCAGTAGTGTTTGCTTGTGATAAGTTTAGACAGTATATTGTTGATTCTAAAGTTATTATTCATACTGACCATGCAGCCATTAAGTATCTTATGACGAAGAAGGATGCCAAACCAAGGCTCATCAGATGGGTACTCCTTCTTCAAGAATTTGATTTGCAGATTGTTGATAGAAAAGGAGCAGACAACCCTGTAGCGGACAATCTTTCAAGGATGGAAGATATACCGCATGATCCCATCCCAGCCAACGACAGTTTTCCAGACGAACAACTTGCCCTTGTTAAAGTACAATCTCTTTCCGATCCTTGGTTTGCAGATTACGCTAATTTTATCGTTGCAAAGTATTTGCCTCCAGGTTTAACATTTCAGCAAAGGAAGAAGTTCTTCCATGATTTGAGGCATTACTTTTGGGATGACCCTCATCTTTTCAAAGAAGGTCCAGACGGGATCGTGAGAAGATGCGTACCGGAACACGAGCGGAAGGACATTCTCAAGCGATGTCACGATATTCCCTACGGAGGACATCACGCCGGTGAGAGGACCGCACATAAGGTTCTCCAATCAGGTTTTTATTGGCCTACTCTCTTTAAAGATGCTAGAAATTATGTTATAGCCTGTGATAAATGTCAGAGAGTTGGTAATATTAGTAGGAGAAATGAGATGCCTATGAATTACTCACTAGTGATTGAGCCTTTTGATTGATGGGTTTTGATTTTATGGGTCCTTTTCCTTCTTCACACAAGTACACTCACATATTAGTTGCTGTTGATTATGTGACCAAGTGGGTTGAAGCAATCCCCACTGAGAGTGTTGATCACAAAACATCTTTGAAAATGCTCAAAGATGTAATTTTCCCTAGGTTTGGTGTACCTAGGTATCTCATGACTGATGGAGGATCACACTTCACGCATGGAGATTTTAGAAAAGCTTTAGCCAAGTACGATGTCAATCATAGAATTGCGTCACCGTACCACCCTCAAACTAGTGGGCAAGTTGAGCTCACCAATAGAGAGATCAAGTTGATCTTGCAAAAGACTGTTAACAGAAATAGGAAGGACTGGTCAAATAAGTTAGGAGATGCTTTGTGGGCGTATAGAACTGCTTACAAAAACCCCATGGGCATGCCTCCCTATAAAATGGTCTATGGAAAGGCTTGCCATTTGCCATTAGAGTTAGAACACAAATCTTTCTGGGCTGTTAGAGAGCTTAATGCTGACCCAAAGTTAGCTGGTGAAAAGCGTCTCATGAACTTGACTTCTCTAGATGAGTGGAGAAGTGAAGCTTACGAGAGCGCTAAAATGTTCAAGGAAAAGGTAAAGAAGTGGCATGACAGGAGGATTCTGAAACGTGAATTTAATGTTGGTGATAAAGTTTTATTGTTTAGATCCCGTTTCAGGTTTTCTCCAGGTAAACTACTTTCCAGGTGGGAAGGGCCATTTCATATCGAAGAAGTCTATCGGTCTGGTGCAATTAAGATTAACAATTTTGAAGGCACCAAACCTCAAGTTGTGAATGGGCAAAGACTCAAGCATTACATGGCGGGAGATCCCGTCAATGTTGATGTAAATATAATACGCACAACAACTCATGAAGAACATGTTGCAGCCCTGTTTCAGACACCGACAGAAGCAGAATAAAGAAAAGGTATGTATTACGGTAAGGAAACATTGCGAACCGCCATAAAAGTTCCATATTATGAGTTTTTGCAAAATTAGGAAAAATCTAGGCCTAGGTGGAGTCGGAGACGAGCTCCAGGGGGCCCAGGTGCCCCCCTGGCGCGCCCTACCTCCTGGCCGCGCCGGGAGGCCGCCTGGGCACCTAGGACTCCGTCTCCGACCCCACTTTGGCTCGTTACCTTCCTTTTGTTGCAGAAATTTTTGCTATATATTTGCCCGGATCGTTCCGGCAACGTATCTCGCGATTTCGTGTGTTTTCTCTTCAGTCTGTTTCTTCCAGGGTAAAAAGCTATTGTTAGAGATGTCTTCTTGTGGCTCAAGTGGAGAGGACTTCCTGGGACGGCGTCTACGTGAAGTTCAGAAAGATCTCAACCAAGGGAAATACATAGATTGGGCCACAGAAGAAGAAATCGCTGCAAGGCGAGCGGAGATGGAGCGTTCCGTGAGAAAAGAAGTCAAGATTATCACCGCCCAGCAATCAGGGGGTCCATCAACACAAGGAGGAAGATCAAGCAACCCCATCATGGTGGGGAGTGTCCAACCTTATTATGATCTTTCCCTTAACCTTTCAGGAACGGCCCATGCACTTGAAGATCAACGTACGATCTCTACCATCTCCGAAGCTTACCGCATCACCAATCAACTGTGTGAAGATTTCCGTGTACTAAAAGTGCAAGTGGAGATTTTGGAGGAGGAAAACCAAACCCTTCGCCGTGTCATCAAAGATTTCAAGAATCAACAAGAACAAGAATGAGGAGTAAATCTCCTCGGGTAATGGCATCCCCTCAGCTTGTTCCAAGCTTGGGGGAGTGCCCGGTATCTTTATCTTTATCTTAGTCCTTTAGAGTCAAGTAGAGTTGTATCATGTCTAGGGAGTTTATTATATGAAATATGTGTTTGCATTGAGGTCTATCACTCCGTCTGTGGAGAGATTGTATCCGTGAGTGTGGAGTCGTCTATATTGGAATATTACTGAGAAGTCTATTGGTTCCTTCGCTGCACTCGGTATTCTCTTCACGCAACCGACATCATATGACGATTCTTATGGGGAGTATTGACCTTATATCAGGTATGGCTTTGAAAACTTTATTTAAATTTTCGAAAACATAGCTTTGGTCTTGACAACATGCATATTTTCTCAAGTAGCGACATAGCCAAAACCTTTATGTTATTATGCTTGAAGTGTTATGTTGACAAGGAAGACAACTTGATGTGTTATGCTTACCTTAATGTTTATGCCTTATATGTTTTGCATCTAAATTAGCATCAACTGTCTGTTCTCTCAAAGCCTTTGCTAGCCAAACTCTTTGCCAAGTAGATTTCTGCTTGTGCATCCATACCCTGCAACCATTACCTTCCATATGCGTCCACCATATCTTCCTATTCGTGGTATTCCCCTACCACTCCTATAAGTATAGAATTTATGTGTTATCCTTAAATGTTCAAAATCTTCTGTTTTGTGCCTCTTGTTTAGCTCATGAGGAAGTAGTAGATAATTCATGATCTTCTTAAGTTGGACAAGTTTTACCCCGGGATTGCATGTCTAATCTGCAAACCCATAATACGAGGAGGAACTGGCATGGGTGCGTCCAACTCGAAAGATAATATAACAAACAAACCCTCCTTCATTCTTGGTCTATGAGAAATCAGAAACTTTGGCAGTGATAAACAAAGGAGATTAAGGGGATGTGATCTTCCTCACTTGGGAGCTGTTCCTCGAAACTTGTCCATCTTGAGAAGTAATTGAGTTATCTATTAGCATTCGTTGACAAACTATGCACCGCCCCAAAATCCTTTTTTATTCTGTTTGATTTAAGGATAGCACATGAGTTTTCCCTGCTTGCCCTTAACAAGGCCTTTCTTCCACCTTCATGTTGAGTCAGTTTCCCCACTTCCTTCTTTTCCCTAAGAGAACAGACATTTGATGTTGATGAGGATTCATCCATATAGAGCTGCATTAAGTTTTGCCATGCCATATCCATGTTGACATTATCTTTTGATAAGTAAGTTGTTTGCGAAAGCTTTTGCCTAGCGAGCATCTTCCTTTGTGTTAGCATTTGCACTTCATGACTATTAACATGTCCTTTCAAAAGCTTCAAATTGTTTTTATTTGTCCTTTGACCAAGATTATGTTTGCCATAATTTGATGAGTTTCCTCAGCCCTACTTGTGATTATAATTGTTATTACTTTCTCATGAGGGCCTTATGAGTTGAGGTTGCTGTTGAGGATGCTTGAGTATGATGAAGGGACCTTGATGCTTCTTGTCCGTATTCTATTTATCGACACTTCACTCTCTAAAACTTGTGGACAGGTTTACCGAGCTCAGTATTCGCTTGGGGAAAAGCGAGGTCTAAGCTTGGGGGAGTTGATACGTCCAAAATGCATCACTATTTTATATAGTAATTCTTTCTTATCCATTGATATATTTCATGATATGATGCTATTCTTACGTTGTTTTGGCTTATTTTACACAGTTTGCAACTTTCCGATGCCGAAGCAGCAGACGCAGGATTCAACGGTAAAAAGTGGACGCTGAGTTGCTGAAGAAGAACACCTCCAAATTACCTGAAAATCGACGGAGGCTGTTTTCCAGAAGGATAACGAAGACACGCAAAAGAGCAACCAGAGGGGGGCCACAGGGTGCCCAGGCGGCCACCTGGCGCGGCCCCACCCTTGGCCGCGCCGGGAGGGCACCTGGACCCCCGGGCCACTCCCAGCTCCCCCTTTGGCCTATTTACTCCTCGTGATCCAAAAACCCTAAAAGAGAGAGAGTTTCCGGAGTTCCGCCGCCGCTCCGTGGCGGAAACCTACAGAGAAGAAAAGCCATCTCTGGCGGGCAGATTCCGCCGGGGAGATCACCTCCCGAAAGGGAGATCGTCGCCATCGTCATCACCATCGTCACGGGCATCATCGAGATCATCATCAACATCATCCCCATCATCAGCACCATCTCCATCTTCATCCAATCTTGTCTCACAATTGCAACTCGTGTTGTAATCCGTACTATCTATCCTCTCTACTCTATCGGTGTTGATTACTACTTTGTGGTGAATGCTATTGAGTTTTGTTGGAGAAATATTATTGTGTTCAGATTGTTTATCATCTATTTATCCCCACTGATCATGATCTCTTTTATGTCTTGTGAGTAGTTACTTTAGTTCTTGAGGACATGGGAGAAGTCTAGTTGCTAGTAGTCATATGATGTTGAAGTAATATGTGTTGGTCGATATTTAAGTTGTGTTGTTATTTTCCTAGTGGTGTTGTGTGAGTCGAACACTCAACACTTCGCCTTATCAAGGACCTAGGGGAATGCATTGTGTATAAAGAATTCTTACGGTGGGTTGCCGGAGTGACAGAAACCTAAACCCCAGTTTGCACGCTTTTGCACAAGGGAACAATGGATCACCGATCGTATTGCTATGGTTAGGCTTTTGCCTTAATTACTATCTTGTATTTGCGGATGCTTGCAAGGTGTTTAATCATAAGAGTGCATTCATCTTAGTCTAGAGGATGCACTAGCATAGGTCCACCCACCAAACACTTATCAACACAGCACATAGTACCGATACGGAATATGGCGAAAGCACATGACTACCTCTCCCGTGTGTCCTCAAGAACACTTTAGATTTTATAAGTTCAGTTGCTAAGCCTCTCCTTTGATCAGAAAGGATTGGGCTACTCTTTACTATCCAGTATCTTTTACTTTGCTCGTTTTTACTATCCTGTCGCTTATACCAAGAAAACCCCTAAAAAGTTATCTTTCAGTCCTTGCAGTTATCTCCTTACCAAAGTCACTTGCTACTACCTTCTGCTCCTCGTTGGGTTCGACACTCTTACTTATCAAAAACACTGCAATAGATCCCTCTACGTTGAGGGTCATCACCATACGATACTTCTTTTTATTACCAGCCGCATTCCAATAAAAATTGCTACGATGTTTATCCATTGCCTCATGGGAGAGCGCAGACATGTGGTAAAAGCCCATGGTGTACATGGGGAGAGAGGACAAACACGCGTTGATCAAACACAATTTGGCCGCCGAGGAGTGGTGACGGCCACGCAAAGGCATCACTCTATTCCCAACCTTCTGGACCACAGGAGCTAAATCTTTAGAGGAGATGCAAGAAGGAGAAATGGGAACACCCATGTATTTAAAGGGGAAAGCACCAAGCCTACAGTTCATCAAGTCCGCTACACGCTTGGCTTCAATGTGAGAAACGCCAATAGCAATAAATTCACTTTTGACAAAATTGATTTTCAGTCCCGACATCAATTCGAAACACAGCAGCAAGAATTTGAGATTGGCAAGACCTAAGTCAGAATTTTCTAACAGAATGATCGTATCATCCGCATATTGCAAGTGAGTCACACCACAAGGAATGAGGTGGGAGGCAACCGGTTTGATATGGAACGAAGACGCAACCCTAGATAAGATGCAGGCCAAAGCGTCCGCCACAAAATTGAACAGCAACGGAGAAATAGGGTCACCTTGACAGAGGCCACGCCCATTAGGGAAGAAATTCGAGGGCTAACCATTGACAGACACCGCCGTGTGGCCCCCACTAACGAGCTGCATAATGCGATGAACATACGCGGCATCGAAGCCACGGGTCAACAACACTTGACGCAGAAAGGGCCAACATACAAAGTCGTACGCCTTTTCGAAGTCAAGTTTAAGAACAATCGCATTACACTTGCGACGTTTGAGGTCATGGACAATTTCATGGATGAGGGAAGGCTAATTGGATACTATGGGTAATACGGGTTTTGAAGAATGGAAACCGAACCTTAACCCGAATACTGAATTAGCAAAAAGAAAAAATCAAACCCCAACCCAAAACCCAAAACAATTGATAATTCGGTTCGGTTCGGACACGGTTTTCAGTTTGGTGTACCCATATGACCACCCTACTGCCCCGTCACCACCGCATTGCGAAATAAAATCCGATTCTAATCTGATTCGACTTCGAGCTCCAATCGCCGTGTTAGAAGAGAAAGTTCCAATTCCCCAGCTCCGTCGCCCCCAAAAACCCCGTGAGACGAAGGCGAAGCGGCGATCGAAGATGTGCCCACGTCGCCGAGATCACGCGAGGAAGCGGGTGAACACAATGGAGGCGAGGGCAGCGAGGGCCACGTCGGCGACGTCATTCTCCAAGCCCCCACCGCTGGCGCTCCCGAAGGCGGCGCAGTTCTTCCTCCGGCACCTCCCGCGCCTCAGCCGTGATGGCGCCGGCGTCGCCCCGGACGGGGAGTGGGAGAGGAAGACCGCTCTGAGGAACTCCATCCGTGCGGCTCCCTTTCAACGCCCCCCATGGAGTGGCCACGACACCGTCCCTCCTGCCCGCGCTCCTGGCCGGCGGCCACTGCTTCGGACCGCTCCCCGACGCCGCCTCCAACATCATCGTCAACACGGTTTGGCTCCACGCCGCCTCTCCCCCTGCCCGCTTCGCCGCCGCCGATACCGTCGTCGATGTCGTCGTCCTCGATGACATCGAGCAGTGATCCTTCCTCGGCCTCTATTGCGTGCCCCAGCCCCACGATGTTGATCGTAACTACGACTACTACCATGCCGCCGTTGTCGCCGCCAAGCACCCCAACTGCGAGGCCTTCGCCGCGTTCGCGCAGTCCGGGGTTGCCGCAAGCCCCGCGGTCGCAGAACTGCTCGCCGGCGGCAGCGCCTGTCTCTCCACCGAGGACCGAAAATGTTTGATAGAGCATAGGCGTCCCTATCCCCTTATCTAAGTCACCAATTCGTATTGGGATATGGAACGCTGTCAGCATGTAATGGTAATTACTTTGTGCTGCATGTCTGAAGTCTCTGCGCTGTGTAGGCCATCTTCTCTGCAAAGGGTAGTCCCAGCCAAAGAACCAAACGACAAGGAGGTTGAGTTGTTTAACATTTCACCATTTACTACAGCACACTGACACAGATGAAGCTAAAAGATCAAACGACAAGGAAGCTGAGTTGTTTAACACTTCACCAATTATGTGCTGGGAAAAGGATTGGTAGGATGATATGATATAAGTATCATGAAGCTACGAGCTAACACTTGTCCAAAGTTCTGCAGTTGATAGCATATTGAGTGGTGACAATTTCAAGAGAGAAAATTGTAGGGGCATAATAAAGAGTGAGGCGTTTTGGAGCTCGGTTTCCAGTGAACTTTTATTTTAAATTTTGGAATTTCGTCAAAATTCACATTTCTATTTCTTAAATAATTATGAAAAAAGTACACATATACGTGGAGGTATAATGTACACGTGTGTAAATTATTAGGATAAGATACGTTGAAATGAGGGTCGTGCGAAAAAGAAAACAAATCTAAGGTTTTCTAACGTATGATACTATTCATCCTCAAAGTCCATGAATATTGAGTGTGCATGTTTTTTTCGTTACAAATACGTAATGAGCAAGCCACTTATTCATTCATTTTATGTTTCATGAATATTTACATGTATAAAATTATATTCAGCGTGTTCGTATGAACTTGTTCCAAGCACATGTTTTTTTTACTTCAAATATGTGATGATCAAATCACGTATTCATTCATTTTATGCGGACGTCGTCGGAGAGCACGCGAACATCGCCGCGGAGCACACAGACGTCATCGTGAAGCGCACGGACATCATTGTCGCTGAGCGCGTGCAGATCGTCAGAGAACGCACGGACTACGCCAATGAGCGAGCGGACGTCGTCGGAGAACGTGGAGATATCGTCGGAGAGCGCGTGGACATCGTTGTGAAGCGGGCGAAAATCGTCGAAGAGCACGAGGATGTCGCCGGTGAGCGCGTGGACGTCACCAGCGAGTGCGTGGACTTCGTTGGAGAGCGGGTGGACGTCGTCGGAGAGCGCGCGGACTTCGTCAGAGAGCACGTAGAAGTCGCCGGTGAGCGCGTGAACATCGTCGCGAACGTCGTCAATGAGCGCACGAACGTCGACGGAGAGCGTGCTGGCGTTATTGGTGCGCGCGAACGTCAACACGGAGTGCGGGAACATCGTTGGAGAGCACGCGGACGTTGAAAGTGTGCAGACATCGCCGGCGAGCGCGGGGTCGTCGTCAGTGAACACACGGACATCGAAATCATTGCCGCAGAGCACACAGACGTCACCGTGAAGTGTGCAGACTACGCTGATTAGCGAGCGGACGTCGTCGGAGAACGTGGGGATATCGTCGAAGAGCGCGTGGACATCGTTGTGAAGTGGGCGAAAATCGTCGGAGAGCACGGGGACATCGCCGGTGAGCGCGTGGACGTCACTAGCGAGTGAGTGGACTTCATCGGAGAGCGGGTGGACGTTGTCGGAGAGCGCGCGGACGTCGCCGGTGAGCGCGTGAACATCGTCGAATAGCGCGCGGACATCGTCAATGAGCACACGAACGTCGACGAAGAGTGTGCAGACGTTATTGATGCGCGCGAACGTCACCACGGAGTGCGGAACATCGTTGGAGAGCACGCGAACGTTGAAAGTGTGCAGACATCGCCGGCGAGCGCGGGGACGTCGTCAGTGAGCACGCGGACGTCGAAATCATGCGGACGTTGTCGGAGAGCACGTGAACGTCGCCGCGGAGCACGCAGACATCGTCGTGGAGCGCGCAGACATCGCCGGAGAGCGTCGACGTCCCCGTGGAGCGCGCGGACATCGCCGATGAGCATGTGGAGATCGTCGAAGAGGAGTCGGACGTCACCGATGAGCCAGCGGACGTCGTCGAAGAACATGCGGATATCGCCGGTGAGCGTGTGGACCTCACTAGCGAGCGCGCGAACATCTTCGAAAAGCACGCGGACGTGGTCGACGAGCGCGCGAACTTCGCCAGAGAGCACGCGGACGTCGCCGGTGAGCGCGTGAACATCGTCTAAGAGTGCGCAGAAGTCATCAATTAGCGCGCGAACGTCGACGAAGAGCGTGCAGATGTCGTTATATGAACTCATGAATATTTACATGCATATCACCATATATTTGGCTCGTTATATGAACTTGTACCAAGTACTTTTTTTTGTTTCAAATATGTGATGAGTAGACACATATTCATTTATTTTATCTCTCATGAATATTTAGATGTGTATCTGCACAAAGTATATGTTTTTCGGTTAAAAAATGTAATGAGGAAGCCACTTATTCATTTATTTTACGTCTCATGAATATTTACAGGTATAATATGCTATATTTATCTGTCATGAATATTTAGATGTTTATCATGTTATATTTGGCTTGTTTGTAAGAAACTGTGCCAAGTACATGTTTTTTTCGGGTTTTAAAATATGTAATGTGCAAGCCACTTATTCATTCATTTTATGTTTCATGAATATTACATGTATAAGAGCATCTCCAACAGACGCGCTGCCTTCTCGCGTGCCAAAAAAGTTTCGCGGTGAATGTTCCGGCAATTAGTTCTTCGCGCGAATGGCCAGATTATCCAGCGCGCTCTTCGTCGCGCACTAGATATCCAGCCTCTAGTACAGCTTCTGCCAGCGCGCGGGCTCATTTTTTTAGCGCGTTAAGGGCCTGTTCGGTAGTCTTCTGGCAGCCAGCTTCGCTAACTCCACGCCGGAGTTGAACCGAACGGCCTAGCTCCACGGAGTTAGGATACAGAAGCTGGCAGCACATCGTGTGTATTTTCCGTGGAGTTGAGAAGCTACTAGTTTGCATCTCTCAGAAATTAAAGAATCTGGAGTTGAACGAAATTATCAAGAGATGCCACCGGACTTGATGAACCGGTACGATGGAGCAAACAGACTACGTGAGCGTACGATGGAACAAACGGGCTAAAAAGGCTGTATGTGGGCTTTGGGCCTGACCTTTACGCTCAAAAGAACAAGAAGCTGCACTGCCGAACGGATAGAGCGCTCCAGAATTTACGGAGAGAAGCTAGCAGTTGGCAGCGGCGATGGAGTTTAGGATTTCGTGGCTGGAGAGCACTACCGAACATGCCCTAAGGTTTACGGCGCCTGCTGGAGTGCGACTTTTTGGTCCGCGCGCTCTATATGACCGTTTTTAGTGCGCGAAGCCCATATAGCGCGCCTGTTGAAGATGCTCTAACATGCTATATTTATGGCGCTCGTATGAACTTGTGCCAAGCACATATTTTTTTATTTCAAATATGTGGTGTTCAAGGCACGTATTCAGTTATTTTATGTCTCATAGCATGTTTGCGCGAAAGTGCGAAAATGATGTTGAAAATTATATGCATTACAATGTATTATAGCATATTACTGTATTATGCATATATATTGATATATTTATGATATTTCCTCTACTATTTGATGTATGATAACAGGATCTTTTGGAGAATATGGGATCAGCACATGATAACAAGCATGACCACAACGTGCTTCTATTTTTTGAATAGGAATATGGGATTAGCACATGATAAAGTCACATAAAGTATTTATTTATTTTATCTCTCATAAATATTTAGACGTGTGTCATGTTATATTTGGCTTGTTCGTTAAAGTCTATAGAAATAATATATTTTTGCAATCATGACATGAATGAATATGTGGCTTGATCACATATTTGAAATAAATAAAAACATGTGCTAGGCACAAGTTGATGGGAACACACTAAAATATAGCATGTTATACATGTACTTGGCACATATTTTTAAGAACGAGCTAAATATATCATGATACACATCTTACATTCTTAACAAGTTGCGCCTCACTACTACCAATTGTCTCAACATGCACACACTCTACCTCATCATGAATGCCACATCACCTTCCATTACCATATTTCTCTCAACATGCAAGCATGACACCTCATCATCTAACATGCATGAGAAAGATCCATCTTAATATGCCACTATGCATAATAAAAACCCACATGCAACATGCATGCATGGACATTTTTTTATTATGATATTTATATTAAATCCTATATTAGTTCCAAAGTTATTATTTCAAATATACATGCTTCATTTAACCAAACATTTTCACTGAAATATTTTGCAAAAAAGTTCCGCAACAACGTGCGGGGCATCATCTAGTATAAATATGTATGAGAGATAAAATAAATGAATATGTTGTGTGCGATGTCGGTGGGTTCTTCGACGACGGTTGCGTGCGCTTTTCGATGACGTCGGTGCAATGCAACGACATCTGCGCGCTCACCCCTGACGTCGATGCGCTCTTCGATGATGTTTGCGTGCGCTTTCTGACGATGTCGAGGCTCTCCGACGACATCCGCGCGCTCGTCCGTGATGTCGGTGCGCTCTTCGACGATGTTCGTGCACCCTCTTCGACAACGTCCGCGCGCTCGCCGACGACGTTGTCGCACTCTCCGACGACATTCGCGTGCTCGCCAGCGATGTCTGACACATTCGCGCGCGCTTTCTGGCGACGTCGAGTCGTCGACGCTCTTCGGCGATATCAGTGCGCTCACCCGTGATGTCAATGCGCTCTTCAATGATGTTCGCGCGCACTTTCCAACGACGTCGGTGCTATCCCACGACATCCGCGCGCTCGTTCGTGACGTCGGTGCGCTCTTCGACGATGTTCGCGCACCCTCTTCGACAACTTCCGCGCGCTCGCCGACGACGTTGTCGCACTCTCCGACGACATTCGCGTGCTCGCCCGCGATGTCGATGCGTTTTTCGACGACATTCGCGCCCGCTTTCCGACGACGTCGACGCTCTCCGGCGATATTAGCGCGCTCGCCCGTGATGTCAGTGCGCTCTTCAACGATGTTCGCGCGCGCTTTCCAACGACGTCGGCGCTATCCGACGACATCCGCGCGCTCGTCCGTGACGTTGGTGCGTTGTTCGACAATGTTCGCGCACCCTCTTCGGCGACGTCCGCGTGCTTGCCGGAACGTTGCCGCGCTCTTCACCGACATCCGCGCGCTCTCCATCAGCGAGAAGGCAGGCTGGCTAGAAATTTTCACCATGGCACCCAGCTATATTTACTATGGAAGGGGTGCATTTAATAGGGATACATCATAACAAATACACATCGCTACCAAATTTTATCACACTATTTTTGCACACCTATATTGCGTTTTCAGTAATGACACACAATCTTTTTTCTACAACATACACATGGCAAGTGATCAATTCCACCCAGTAAATTTTGCTTCGTCTTTCACAATGTGATGCTTTCACATGGAGCATGCAAAGCACCAACGGCACCTGACCTCCCCACGCCTAAAAAGCAAACTATATTGGGGCTCGTTACACAGGAACCAACAACAGATAGGATTGACCGGTCACATCACCGAGCACACGGGATTTTATGCGGCTCGCTACAACACTCAGCATAAAGAGACACGCCACAATGAATCCTCAGGAACGCAAAATCGCCATGCAGGGGAATCGACGCTGCATGCGGTTTTTGGAGGCACGCGTATGGATTCCAAAAGATTCGACCCAGCTATGTAGGTGATTTAAGAGAATAGCAACTAAGCGAGCTCGTCGACGGAAACATGACTATTATAATCAGATAATAAACCCACAACGTTTCAGGATAGACCAGTATTTTGTTAACAAACACATCCAGTAATGTCAACTATCTTATCATCGTTTCCTCAAAAAAAAAAACTATCTTATCATTGTGTCGTCGTTTGTGCGCAGAACAAAGCTACACCTGACCGGCATCACTCAGGGCACATATGCTTTTGTGCACCCGTGACACAGGGAAGCGACAAATGTGCAGTAGCACCATTCTGGCCCACCTCTTTGTAGGCGTATGGACATAATGCCTGTAACGCTACCCTCCATCGATTAATTGCCCGCTAACACGCAGCTCTCGGCGCACATCTCGAGCTGGGTACGGTCAATTCCACGTCGAGGATGAGCGGACTGGAAAGCCTATGCTCAAAAAATCCGCATCCAGGACCGAGGACATCGAGCGACTGGCTGTCCTACTCGTCCGACCTTCTACTCCTCCTCTCGATTCTTGCGTTGTGCCAGCGTGCAAGTTCGCGGCGGAGAGGGAGGAGTGCACGAGAGCCCGGCAACGGTGGGGACGGAAGGTGGCTAACATGGCGATTCAGCACTGGAACCGCACCATTGGGGTCAGTCTCTTCATCCAGTTATTTTTTTTCACATAGGTTATTTTATTTCCTGGCCATTGGTGCTAAACATTATTGCTACGTGCGTATACCAAATTTCTTCCTCCAAAAATTCAAACGAAAAATTCTTCCTCCAAGGGACCAGAGCTAGCGCTCCATGTTGTCTGTGGCGTGAGTGCTGTCGATCATGGTCACCAACATATCAACTTCATGGCCACTCCAAGAGATAATCCGGCAGCCATGCAGCTATTCTTTGCGGAATATCAAAAACAAAAGGGGGTCGTGCTTTGCTGCCCTGTGCAAGACTCCATCTCTCTAAGCGGTAAGCATTTCCACTCTTTTTTTTATACCGTGATAATTTATAGTGAGCAATACATTGTAAAAATACCATAATAGAATACAAATTCTCATGCATGTATGTTGCATGTGGATTTTTACTATGCATAGTAACATATCAAGGTGAGTCTTTCTCATGCATATTGGATGATGATGTGGCATATTTGCATGTTGAGAAAAATATGCTAATGAAGGGTGATGTGGCATGCAAGATGAGGTAGAATGTGTGCATGCTGAGAGAATTAATACTACTGAAGACCAACTTATTAAGAATGTAAGATTACATTGTAGGACAGAGGGGTAGCTCTCTTCGGTACAGAACAATTAGTACTAGTATATATTTTTTTGCTTCTCGTACACCATCCAAAAGAGTTTACAAATTTTAATGTAGATTAAAGATATAGATTATTATATAGTTAATGCTCGTGTGCTAAGTTGGCTAGCTTTTCATGCGCAATGTATCATGTTTATCAACTAGAAGATTATCCCGTGCGTTGCAGCGGAAATTTCTATAAAAATTATACAATACAAATTCTAAAGGATATAAGATCCATATAAATTAAAATGGATGACATAGGAAAATGATTGACTACAATAGTGGGTGATGTGGGTAGCTTGTATGTTGAGATAGATATCATACATGCATACATCTTACTGGAATTTTGTTAGTGAATAACATAAACAAATGATTGGCTAAATTAGTGTGTGATGTGGATAGCTTGCATGTTAAGATAGACACCATAAGTACATCTTAGTAGGGTTTTTCTTTATAAAAGATATAGATTACCGGTAACTGAAACTTTTTTATGTTATGATGGTAATTTCAAATAAGACATGCTAGCTTATACTTTTATCAGGTCACTGCAGTCTTTGTGAGGGTCTTGATGAAAGGATTATCCACCCATCTTATGGAGCATACAATTTCCGCACTACCGTTGATGCTACCTTCCATATAATTGATTTTGATGTTGCAAGTCTGTTGGACATCAAATATGCTCGGCACCTTTGGGGTTCGAGGCACACGATCCGTGCTGGTTACCCTGATGATATTTTTTTCCAGCACTGAATGGAACATTGCGTGCGATCCCATACTAATTCGGTGGTCCAATTACAGTGAAAAGTTGCTTTTAATTACTTGTAACTTGTAAGCATATAAAGCTGGGAACCGGATCCTCTGCAGTACTGTCCTTTGACTTGGGTCAATGACGTGTGGCCCCGGGCCCGTATGTCAGTCATCGAGCAGTACTGCAGGGGAACTCCATCCCAAAGCTGAGTGTACGAAGACCTCTGAAATATAATACTCAGGTGCATGGAGTACATTGATTATTGGACTACACTATACGGCGGCGCCGCATCGTATACATTTCGTGCGGCGGCCCCTAATCCTTCTCTCCTTTGCTAATACTAGTACTTCCTGTGATGTATAGCAGCTGGCTGGCTAGTCCTTTTTTCTTAGTCAAGTGGGCTGCATGTCGGCTGAGCATGATTAGGTTACAAGAAGCGTTGCTTCGATGGCAGCGTTTTGTTTTGGAGTAATATTTTATTTGGGATTGTTATAGATTAATTATAATTAAATACAAAGGTAGTGAAATATTGGTGAACTATGTAACACTAGGTTAGTTATTTTGTTGTAATCTAGGAATTACAAATGTTTGAACCTGGTAGCAAAAACTCAAAATATGGAAACCAAATATTACAATTTTAACGATTGAAAAAATTTAATGAGACAACTAGGTATTACAAAAACTGACAAACTAAAACTTTAAAATTTGGCAATCAGGTATTATAATTTTGACAACCGAAAACACTAAATATGACAATCAGCTATTACAAAAACTGACAACTAAGAACTTTAAAATGTGGAAACCAGGTATTACAATTATGACAACTGGAAAGACTGAATGTGACAACCAAGTATTACAAAAAATTAACAACTAGCAACTCTAAAATGTGGCAACCAGGTATTACAATTCCGACAACTGAAAACACAGAATATGACAACCAAGTATTACAAAAACTGACAACTAAAAGCATTAAAAATATGGAAACAGTAATTACAATTCTGACAACTGAAAACACTTAATGTGAAACTAAGTATTACAAAAATTGACAACTAGAAACTCAAATTTTCTCAAATTTTAGCATCGTTGCAGCACAAAAAAATAATGACAAAAAATATTGTGTACCTTATTTCTCATCAATTGGTGGTAGAAAAATTAATTATCGGTAGTAGCATTTCTGCTATCGATTGTAACAAAAATCGCAACCCGTCATCGCCAATCATAGTTTATCATTTTTTGTTGTAGCAAAAAATCGAGGATCAATGGTAGTTTTTTTCGTTGCCAGTTGCGATAAAAAAGTTGCGCCGTCATCAATGGATGTGTTTAGTGCCAAAAATAGATATATGTAGCACTAAAATATATTTAGATACATCCATTTGAACGACAAGTAATATGGATGAGCAGAGTACCA
Organism: Bromus sterilis; assembly: GCA_950022295.1. NCBI lineage: Eukaryota > Viridiplantae > Streptophyta > Magnoliopsida > Poales > Poaceae > Bromus > Bromus sterilis. Next base: position 399,531,342 of record OX465596.1, read on the forward strand.
TTTTTGTATCACACCCTCAAATAAATGTGCTTAATACTAAAAATACATCTAGGTATATTCATTTAGCAAAAAATAAATACTAATTTTAATACGTTATAACATTTTTCGTGCATGGCCGGAGGCGACCGGCCGGACGATCTCCTATTGAACTCGCAAAATCTTAGTTCGTGTCTTGACAACACCTTACGGCAGCGCGCATGCCTACGCCCTTAATTACCAATTTCTATTAATTAGCAAGGTACAAGACGGATACGTTTACAGCCACACGATTAACTAGCTGCGAGCCGCCGCACGTAAACACTTGGGCGCGGCGTCGTAACATAGACTTTCCCTTGATTATTTCGTTTCCCCCTCTACCTATTGATTTGATTGCTATATTAATCAAAAAAAATTATTTGAACCGGGCTAAAGAATTTTTTTATTACTCACATAACGAAAATACAACATTTTAGTGAGAAAAAAAGGAGGGAAAGGGAGGGATAGGAAGGCTCAGGGTATCAGCGGAAAACCATTAGAACTCGCAGTCAAAACTCAAATCCCATATCATGGGACAAAAATCCACTGGTCCTAACATCAAGCTTGTATCAGTTTATAAAGAACGAGCCACTAGCAGAAGATCTCCTTAATTGAGTTGATTGCTATGTGCTGAGACAATGGTGGAATGCAGGTGAAAGAGTACGGGGTGTGCTAGGTATTGTTCGGATGACGTTTATAATACTCCCGTAGCAATTGGATGGAGAGCTCAACAGCCATTCGATTTTCTTTCTGTGGACATGCATGTGCATTTACAACAAAGCTTGTGTTACGCTCGGTACTGTACAATGTGAGTCTTGCTATGTTTTCGCCGGATCATTTTTTTTCATTTGAAAATAAGCCCTATGTTTCAGGAACATAATGAAACAAGATCCCTATTGTAGAAAAACAATGTGAAATGATATAAAGCGAATGGTCGCTCTGGACCATGGCAAGCCTGACCTCATTTACTGGCAACTCGCTCTGCACGCAAAGGATAGCTGATGGCAAATTCGATACGCGCGCGACAACCGGAAAAGGAAAACTAGAATGAGTTGCCATGCAAACATACTAAAATTACCATCTGCGTCAACGGATTGCCATCAAAATGTTTCGCACTTGCCATGTGTCCCAGCGGACATTTGCTATGAAAAAACAATTATCGTTGCCCCATTGCAATAAGTGTTGTGATTCCCTTTGCAACAATATGCTTGTCCGCTGGGACACTTGAAAAATAAGTAAGTGTTGTGGGATCGTACATTGCAATAACTAGATGATATCCTGCACGTTGTTGCGGGAATTTTCTTATAACATAGTTGAATAATTTTTTTGCTAAGTGAAACTTAAATATTGGAAATAATAGTTATTGAAATAATATATGAATTTAAGATGAATATATCAATAGAATTGATTTTTTATGCATGCATGTTGCATGTTAGGATTGACTGTTATTATGCATAGTATCATCTTGAGGTGGACCTTTTATCATGCATGTGGAATAATGAGTTGGCATGCTTGCATGTTTAGAAAAATATATTAGTGGAGGCTAGCTATTTAGATATAGAAGATTTTAAATATCACGCATACAACTTATTATATTTGATTGTGTTTATTTTTTATTTTTTTGAATATAAGTATAGTAAGAGAATGAAAAATATTTTTCCATGTTGCATTTTGTAGTGGGTCTTGTCTCATGCATGGTTGCATGTTGAGATAGGTCTTATCCCATCCATAATTGTGTGATGATGTGACATGCTTGTATTTCCAGATAAATAAGTTAGTAGAGATCATGGGAATTGGTCGCCCTATATTTTAACAAAATTTAATTATGTGAATTTTAAATATTTAGATTAATGAAGGTGAACCAAAATTTTAATCACACATGCTACTTATTATATTTGATTGTTTATATTTATAAATTATTTTTTGAAAATAATTATAGTAAGAGAATGAAAAATATTTTTCCATGCATGGTTGCATGTGGTGGTGGGTCTTGTGTCATGCATGGTTGCATGTTGAGGTGGAACTTATCCCATTCATAATTATGTGGTGATGTGGCATGTTTGCATGTTGAGATAAATAAGATAGTGGGGATAATCCATTATAATATTATAGATAAAAATGAAAATTAATTCAAAACCATAGCTAGCTGCTACAGAAATGTGTGTGTGTGCGCGCGCGCGTGCGTGTATGTGTGTGTGAGAGAGAGGACAACGAGAGAGGAGAGCGAGCCGCTGAGTGGTTGTCTCATTCTAAGGAGCGATCCACGCGATTCGATGGGCCGTTAAAAGCGTACCGTCCTGTCCCCCACATACTCGCTTTGGTATGTCAAAACACACTTCAAAATCACGGTGTTTTTGTCACTGTCAATCTTCAATGCAAAACACACACGAAACATGTTGTGACGGTTTTCTCCTAATCAAGACAATGTTATGATGATTTATGCATTGCACTCTTACATTACGCATCTCCTACTCAATCTCTAAATTTTGGGTCTTTTCGTCTGGCCTCCGTGCCGCTTCCTCCCACCACCCCCCGCTCTCCTCTCCCATCCCCACCTTGAGAGTCCACCGGTCTCTCCCAGATCCGGCCCTCTCGCCGCCGGCGCTTGCGCTGGTTGGTGCAGTAGGTTTAGGGTGACGCCCCCCTGCTTTTAGGTCTAGTCTCTCGCGAAGATTTGTGGCCATGGCATCCCGGCGCGACGCCCTGCCTGACGTGGCGAAGCTTGCCGTCAAGCCTCCATGGTGGAGGAATGATAGGTGTGGCAGATCTGCGTCAATCTTCATTAATAAGCGCCTCTTCTGCATCTGGCTCCTTCTCCCTTCGACGTCCTCCATGGTGGTGGAAGAAAGGGGATCGAGGCCAGATCTGGTGTCGTCGTCCGTGATCTGCAGCAAGTTGGGTTCCAGTTCCAGGGTGGAAGGAGGCATTCATGTGGCTCCTCTTCACTGCTGGGCACATATAGATCTTCATTGCGTTGATGGGGTTCAAGCTTATGGCAGAGGCTCTCATGGTGGAGGTGGTGGCGCCGTCTTCGTCAAGCTGATGCATCCTCTGGCTGAAAGGCAGCCGCAAAGTTATCCTCCTTCGGAGGCAGTCGTTCTTCTTGCTGGTAGCCAGCTTCATCGGCGCCCTTGTCGTCCCAAGTGGCCAGTTCCCCGGCGACGGCGAGGTGTATCCAGCGAGAGGACGAAAGACCTGATCGCTTTTTATTTTTCTCTCCAGGGTTCTTCTTGCAAAAGTCCAGGGACTTGTCTGTTCTGTCTTATTTTCCTAGGGGTCTTTTGTAAGTTTTGGTGTTTTAACACCCTTGTTTAATAAAGTGTTTTTTTAATGTTCAAAAAATAACTCAATCTCTAAATTCATACTTCCTTCATCCTAAAAATAAATATTATTTTATATTAAAATTGTTACAAAATTGAAATATTTATTTTAAAACAAAGAAAGTATAAAACATGCCTCATATACATTATCGCAGATAAGTGCTATGCTAGAGTTGGCTAATTTTAAAGGGTCTGTCTAGATCTTAGTCGACTAAGACTTTGCGAAGTCTTAATCAGGTGACATCATCATAATAGATTAGGCTTCTTTTACACATTCAGAAAGACTATGCAGTTATAACCGGATATGTAGACATGCAGTTACAGTCAAGAGCGACATTTCCAATTGCATATCTTATATTGGACATGCTATTGCCCTCTCTCATGACATTTTCTTAAAAAACAAAGATCAATTACAATCAGATGTATAGGTATGCAATTGCAGTTGAGGGCAACACTTGCAGTTGCAACTTTATTGTTGGACATGTAGTTGCAATCGGATGTGTAGGCACGCAATTGCAATCGAGAGAAACACTTGCAATTGTGAGTCTTTTATTAGACATGTAGTGCGGTCGAGAGTGAAACTTGCAGTTGCAAGCCTACTATCAAACATGCAATTACCTCCTCTATCTCGCACAAAAAGACAAACTTGTTACAATTGAGGGAGATACTTACAGTTGCAAGTCTAGTATCGTATATGCAACTCTTCGTATGGTTAAGATTCACGGAAGGTTTGTCTACGCCTCAGTCGACTCAGATTTCGCAAAGTCTTAGATGAGCTGACATTAGCGTATCAGTTACAACAACACCTTTGTTACGTTAACCTCATTGCAACAGACTCTTTGTTGCAAAGCCTTGAATTAAGTTTTTTTTACGTGAATCACCTTTCGTGAAAATCAAACGCTTTGCAACAAGAAATCTATTGTGATCAGATCGTTGCGACAAAATCGCTTTGCAACAAAGATTCTTATTGCAATGTTCTAGAGTCGTACGATCTACATATCCAATGGCTACTTCATCGACTAAGACTTAGTCGATTGAGTTTTAACCATCCCATTTTTTAAAGTATAACTTTATTCTACCTTTTCAGTGTATGATGATGCTTCATTAGATTTGTTGCCTCGGAGGGCGGGGCGAAGCGATTTATTACTCGGTCCGAACCAAAGCTTTGGGAGGGACTGCTCTCAGTGTGATTCGTCACATTTTTTTGAGCAAAGGAAGTCATTTCTTTCTTTTGGTTTCATGTAAAGAAATCATCAGGTTTAAGAACAAGCTAGAAATCTAATTCTAAGCGTTTTACACATAGTTTTCTACTCTATCTGATACATAATAAATATTGCTCGTCTAATATAAAATTTATACAATTTTTGTACTCCTTCTGATCCATATTATTTGTGTTAAAATTAATGTATTTAACACTAAAATACCTGTAGATGCATTTATTTTAAGACAAGTAATATGGATAGGAGAAAATACTAAATCAACTATATTCTGGATCAAATGGAGTGGCAATCTTTTAACAGCCAACACGAACTCCACTTGTATGTCACCTCACGGAAAGAGGAAACACGAGCGTGCAGTCAAACAAGTATACAAATGGTGGTAATATAAAATCCCCGATAATCTACTACTAATATAAAAAGCACCAGAGGTGCTGATCCAAATTATCTTCACCGTTAAACAATGTCGATCTAACGATGCAGATTACTGCTATGTTTAACGGAGCACAACACACCTTATACCCTGAAATTTACTATTAATTACCCACCACTGCCATTGCTTATAATACGCTGAGAGAATAACTATCAAGTAATTAATACAATTGTCTGTTAAAAAAGGAAACATCTTCATTGACATTGGCGTTCAAAGGTAATCCCTATTGCTTATAATCCGCTGAGAGAATAACTATCAAGTAATTAATACGATTGTCTGTTAAACAAGGAAACATCTTCATTGACATTGGCGTTCAAAGGTAATCCCTATTGCTTATAATCCGCTGAGAGAATAACTATCAGGTTGGCATTCAAAGTTAATCCCTTCCCGTGTCATCTCATCACTGCCTATGCAGCCCATCGCTCCTCCCTGTTTTCCCTCCGTTTAACAAAATCTTCCGGAATCCCTCGCGCTAGCCGCCACTACCTCTGCTAAGCACGCGCTCGATCGACGCCACATCCGATGACGGCGTCAAGGGCGCGAGAGACGCCGCTAGATACGTGGTAACTATTGCAGCCTCCGATTCGATGCGTTGTTGGATGTGGGAAAGCTGTCGGGGCTATACGTAACCACCGCTTCCAAGGACGAACAAGCTGCCGCCACGTTCTGCCACACGCCGAGGCCATCGCTTTGAAGGATACGCCGAAGACGCAAATTTCAATGTCATACCTTCACACACTTCACGTACCAGGTACACAATCCTCACTATCGTTCGTCGGTCTAGCCAAAAGCCCAAAACGCCATCGTCGTTCCTCCGTCTATGATCCTGGTCTATCTCTATAAGTTGAAAATTAGAGCAGAAAACACTCAAATTCAGAGTTTATAGCCTAATGAGCAAATGCTATGATAGCTTGTTTATGATCTCCGTATTTTTTCACAAAATTGGAAGATGCGAGAAGGTTCATGCGAAGTTCTGTAAGTAAAAATTCCTCATTTGTTCTGTTTTGAGATGATGGAACTTTATTAAATAAGAACCTACAATTTCTTTCGTAAGTTGAGGTTAAGAATTCCGTATATATATATGTGCCAAGAAAGTATGTAAGGAAATCATGATATGCTTCTTTGCGGTGTCAACACTAAAAAATGTAAACTTTGTCATGCAGGATGTTATATACGTGTTTTCGGATTTGAATGGTAATTCTCTATTTAAAAATTCTTATTCTGTACTTTCTTGTTGGAATTTTTGTTGCAGACAGAAGTTGCATGGATTGTATGACATTATGCTTAATTGAATGAAGATAATGGGGAACAGTGATCGAAGATATTATGTTCACGTACCAAGCTAGGTAGCTTTGAACACGAATCCTATCTCGAAATTTCTTACATAACATGTGTATTTTGTTCTCATCATTTGGTTTTTGCATCTTCAAACACATCTACATTGTTTAAGGGAATGTTGTACTGCAATAAAATACCTATTGCTCGTGGTGATAATAGTAGTATCGAATATGTGAAATGAAGTGGATTATTTTCCCCAAATATGTGAAATAATGTGGATTATATGATATCCCCTAAGATGTGAAATATCAGTATTGATGTGCATGTTGATTCAGCTTCAGCTTCGAGTCCCTGTACCGATACGCGTTCGGACCGGATTTTTCTCCCCACCCACCCCCCTCTTGCGACGCTCCTGCGGGAGCCGCCGGGGGAAAAGCCTAGCGCCAGCTAACAAGCCCCCCTCCTCGTGCTCCTACCCCCTCGCCGGCGCCCCGTCGTGCTGGAGAGCAAAGTCCGGCAAGCGCGAGGGGCGGTGGGGCCCTTCTTCCGCGCGAGGCGTCGACGAGTGCGGGCCCTCGGGTTGGGTGATGTGGCGCTATCTGGGGGCGCGGCGGCGAGGCACGGGAGGCGCAGCGAGTGGCGGCGGCCGGGCGTTCTTGACTTGCATTGGCGATGGTTTTCTAGATCCGGCGCAACGGGGTTCCAGGCGGCCATGGGCACGACGACGGTCGGGCTATAGCTCGCCGCTGGTGGGGGCTGGCCTCGACAGCCCTCCTTGGCGACGGCCCTTTCGGGTTGTGGCGGTCCTGCCGGCCTATGGCCAGATATGGGTTCGGTTGGCATCTGGCTCAGGCAGGAGCCACGGACTGCGATCGCACAATCTGGCGGTTTCGTGGCGTTCTTCTGGTTGTCGGTGATGCGTGTCTTACGGGCAGCGAAGGATCTTGGCGTGGCCGTCAGTTTGCCGCCGGCGGCCCTGCCGGTTTGCCCTATGTGGCAGTGCGGGCTGAGGACGGCTCCGACGAGAGTTGCGACAACTTTGGTTGGTGGAGGCGCAGGCGGCGCAGAGCGGTGGTGGCAGCCAACCCTCTCTTGGATCAGGTCCGACAATGCGCGGGGCTGTGCGGACGCCGCCACATTCGATTCGGCCCACATAACCAATACTTTGCAACTAAATAGACTTTTAACTAATACTGATATTATATTCGTATATTAGTAGCTTTTTTGAATAATTAGTCAGTGGTACTGCAATTGCATTTCAAAAGGAAGAATACGAGGGTTTTTTGGTAGACATGAACAAAGAAAATTAACGTGGCATAAAGTCTAAAGTTTTTATTCTTATTTTATTTAATATTGTCCTACCAATAAAAATGGATAAAAAATCTTTAATATTGCACGTGCAAGCTTACTAGTAAGAGGAAAAGACCCCAGATAGCCGGTGCTACCATACCAATGGCGGCCATTGAGAGGTCGAGCACGAGCTGAGCACTCGGCGAGAAGAGGAGAGGACGGAGAAATAGGTTCGGTCGTGACTCGTGAGTCCCTGCGACTTGGACATGGGGGCGGCGGCTGCGTGGGAGGAGCGGCGGAAGCTGGTCCTGGTGAACCTTGCGTCCATCATGGAGCGCGCCGACGACGACGAGGCGCTGCTGCCGGCGGTGTACCGGGAGGTCGGAGCCGCCCTGCACGCCACGCCCACGGGCCTCGGCGCGCTCACCCTCTACCGCTCCATCGTGCAGGCCGCGTGCTACCCGCTGGCCGCCTACGCCGCTTCCCTGTCGGGACCCGAGGTTAGCGTATGCAAGTCCAGTTAAGACATAGTCATATGGAGAGCCGAGAACCGTACCCACTTGTCTAAGCAGACAAGGCCAAGCACAGAACGTTCTCGGAGAGCATCGTACGTGAGGGGCATCCCATCCAGGCCGGATGATCAACTGAGATGGGTCCTCATCGTCCGCACACAAGTCAAATGATATGGGTGGTGAACTCCCATATTCAAAGACAAGTCGCCTCAACCATACTATCGACTATCTCATAACTCTTACATAAACTTACTCCAGCCCGATCACTTAGTCGGGGTCTAGGGCGGGCTCGATCATACATCAAAGTGTGCACGAGACAGAGTCTCGAACAATCGCATCGCGATGCCCCAAGCTGCGCACATCTAAGGGCCACTTGGTGTATAAAAGACCGCCAGCCAGATCACAACTAAGGTCTCGAAAACCCATACAAAGACATGCATGTTATAAACATACACGCAACACACATGCCTTGTATGAACAGCAGGTATCATTACAATTCTCTACAAAGTATACGTCTTTATTAATAACTCTTACAGAGTGCACACAGAGATCACAAGCATTTGATCCAACATTACAACAGACAAGCGGAAGCAAAGTAGGTATGAGTACAGACAAGTTTAACAAATGGCTTAGAGAAGCCTTATCTAAAAACAAGCCCTCCACGAGGGAACCAGTCGTCTGACTGGGACTACACTAGCTTGGTCTTGGTCTGAGTCTTCAATCTTCGAGCTTCGGGTAGAAGCCACCATCGGGGTCGGTGGGTTCATCTAAAACATAGATTAAGCAAACGTGAGTACAAAATCGTACTCAGCAAGACTTACATAGGAACTATACTACTCATGCACATGTATCAAGGTAAAGGGAGGTGGGGTTTCACTTGCAGAAGTGCCAGCTTTGACTTGGCTAGTCCTGAACTACGAGTACCAGACTTGAGGTAAGAAGCGTACACAAGTCCACTACATCTCTTCAACCAATTACACCACTATGGTTACTTCCTCGACTTCCCCACGAGAAAGCACGCCATAGCACTCACACTTATCTTGGTGTGTTTTAGGAGTATCCGGTTCAAGTTGGCTAATAATCGAGCACAGCTCTCCAAGTAGTCCCTTACCGCGGACGCGGCTATTCGAATAGTTTATTAACCCTGCAGGGGTGTACTGCTACACACATGAAACTATCAATTACCGCCTTTTTACTCGACACCGTTCAAGAGGTGCCGGCGAGGATAATTCCCACAACTTTTACCTCACAGCCAACTCAAATTCAATGGAGACGCCTATCTGGGCTGGAATCCACATCGTGAACCCGACCGGTTTACCGATGTGGTCCCAGAAGATGTGTGCAGGGTCCCAAGACGGTCTGAATAGCCGTTCTTCCACTTCGCAGACCGTGCCACAGACCTACCAGAACTCCAAACTAATGCGACTCATTGAACTGAGAAGGGGTGAGTTAGTAGGTTGAGCGGGGGTCCATGTGCCCAACATGTGGTAGTACTCTTCGTCTTGGATCACCACACAAGAACTCGGGCTTAGGGCGGTGTTCAACGAGACAACCCACTGTGTACTCCTACACAGCCTCTCATCGTTCACCTTGTATTAGGGTAGATTCACCAACACATTTCACTTTCATCAACATCCTGTTTATCATCATCCCGACTCACATCATAAGCAACCTCATTGTACCACTAAGCATGCAATAAGCACTAACAGTTGCAGTGGGCCACATGATATCAACCAACTCCTACATCTGCTAGGATTGTGGTTTGCTTACTACTGTGACAAGATGATAGGTCATGCAAAGGAAATGGGATTTTATCGACATGATCAATGGGGGTTTGCTTGACTTGCTGACGGGGTTCAGTCACGGGGTCTTCAACGAAGGGGGTGGTCTCGAATTCCGGCTCCACTTCTATCAGCAACATGACAATCATAGGATCAACATAATGTACAATGCACAATCACATGAATAAGATTGTAATGGTGATGGTCAAGGTACTGATGTGTTGAGCATTCCATTTAAAAGGAGTATATTGCATTTGAAATGCAAATTCAAACTCCATTTGATTTATCGATGAATTTCAAATGCATTTGAATGCATGAAAGTTCATTTGAAAATGTTGATCATGAAGTGATGTGGTATAGTTGAAGTAATGTTTCTGATGTGGGGGTGAAACCATTCAAATTAAGTGTGTTGCAAAGTCAATTGCAAAATCACTCCAAATTTGAATTTGAAAAGGATCCATATGCATGTTTGCTACTCTTCACCCATTTTAAAATGGTCAAACATGAAAACAAATTGCATGTTCATAATACTTGTATTTTTCTGATAATTTTAGACATATTATTTGTCCAATTTGGAGTTAGGATTAAAAAGTTATTGAATTTCAAAGTTTAATATATTTTCTGGAATTTTCTCTCTTTTCTTTATTTCTTTTAAACTCTGGAAAATATTTATTGCATCACTGTGACACCAGGCTGACGTCAGGGGGCCACTGACAAAAGGGCCCCACTGGTCAGTGACCTGGGACTTAATTCCCTCTCTGTTTAAATTAAGCAGGGGTTAATTAAGCCCTGGGCCCACTGGTCAGCCTCTGGTGGGGGGGGGTTAAGCACGTGGTTAAGGGCCCTAATGACGCCGGCTTGACGCCGGTGGCTCTGGCCACGGCGGCGCCTCGCCTGAATTGGCTACGGGCCACGGGAAGGGGAACGGAGGCCATGGGCGTGCTCCTGGAGGTCGTCCGCGTCGAGTGGTGGCATCAGGGGCTCGGGGGAGGGTCTGGAGCGACGGCGGCGACAGAACCACGGCGACATCGGGATCGCGCTCTGGAGCGCCGTTTTGACCGGGGATTGGTGCGTTGGATTGCTGCGAGCACCTGGAGCATTGTAGGCTAGAAGGAGGAGGCGCCGGAGCACGGGAGTGAGCTCTAGGTCATCCATGGCGGTGACCTTCTCGACTCTCATGGCGGTCGACGGAGGGGGCCCCAATTAAACACGGGGTTTGGGGGGTTTCGAAGAGGGGCTCACCCCGAGGTGATTGGTGAAGACGGCGCGGCCGGAGAGGCAACAATGGCGACGAATTTGGCGGTGATCTTCTCGGCGTCCGGCGAGAACTCGAGGAAGAATCCGGCGGCTTGGGGTCGAATTGGCTCGCGATCTTCCGCACGGTGATGAAGACGAAGGCGGCGAGGAGGAAGGACAGCTTGGTGCGGCCTGGAGGTGATGATGGCCACGCGTTCTTCACGGCATGGCGACGGCGGCGCTCGGGTCGTCGTCGGGTTCGTCGCAGGAGCGAGAGGGAGAGGCTCTGGAGGGGAGGAATGGAGGCGTGGCACTCGGGTGCGTCTCCAGGGGCGCGTAGAAGGGTCGGGGAGGGAAGGTGGAGGCTGGGGAGACGACGCCGTGCCCGGCTGTCTCGGTGGTATTCCATCGAGCAGCTTGGAGGCGCGGGGAGGAAGACGACAGTGGAGGGGTCCAGGTGGCCTGGACTGGGCCAGAAGAGGTGGGCCTCGCCTAGGCGCCAGGTAAGTTTTCTGTTCTTTTCTTTTCTGTTTTCTTTTCTGTAATATGTTGGCCATGCTAAAATAAATAGCCATGCATTTTTAAAAATGCTGAAACTTTTTATATGGCCTCATATTATAATAGAGTAGCAACTTATAAAGTTTGGCACTTTTTAAAAATCAAATCATTTGAACTTTAATTCAAATGGGGGTTTAAATTTAATTCCATGCTCCTGTTTGAATATTTGAAAAATCTACGAGCATGGGGTGGGTCCCACATCACTTGATATGTGATCACACTCATTTATAAGACTTTTCAAAAATGCAAAAGGAATTTTTGGAGAAACTTTTTATCTGGCCTTTTGAATTAATTTTTCTGGGGTTGTTCTCTCTCCCATTTTGATTTCTTTTGAAAATTTTATCATGATGCAAAGGCCTAAGCTTACCCTAGCACGTACCTAAGTTGGGGTTCTGACAACACGCCCCCACTCAAAAGAATCTCGTCCCGAGATTCAGAAGTCTGCGGGAGGAAGGAGGGGTACTCGGCACTGAGACGGTCTTCTCTTTCCCACGTGGCTTCTTTCTTGGAGTGGTGTGACCACTGAACTTTCAAAAACTTGATCTTCTTTCGGCGAGTGACACGCTCTGCTGAATCGAGAACACGAACGGGGTATTTGTCGTCGATATGTAACGTCAGATGCCATGGGATGGCTAAAGTGAGGGGAAGACGCGAGGGAGAGAATGTCGATGGTGCCGGAATCGGGTTGGGCACAAACACGGTGGGGGACACCACGATGTACCCAGGTTCGGGGCTCTCCGGAGAGATAACACCCCTACTCCTGCTCGTCTCTTATATATCAATGCTCTGGCTACAATAACTGCTTCTCTATCTTGTCAGGGGAAGGTGAGCGCCGCCGCCGTGGGCAAGGCTCTCTCCTGCGTCCCTGAGGAGTAACTACAAGCAGTGAACGAACTGAGGGGAAGGTGAGTAATGGTGGTCTAGGATGATTCGTCCCTCACGCAGGAGGGGTACCCTGGCTCTTATAATGTGAGCCCAGGGTACTTCAGTAACTTCACTGCCGAATGGGCCCAGCTGTCATCCTCTAATCGGCCTGGGCCCACCGACTGCTCCTCTCCGAGTGATCCGGATCCTACGAGCGGCGGCCCATGCTGTAGACCCATAGGGCATAGGGATGAACAATGGAGCTAGGAGGTGAGGTCTTGTCGCCCTGTCCGCGGAATCGGCGGAGAGGTCGACACCGTATCTCCACCAGATCCGCGACATGACTTGGCCTTCCTGCCACCCAGATATCTCGGGATATGGTATTTATGACCTCGTAATCATACCCCCGACTGGTGTCGGGGTCAACTTCCTCCAAGGGTGATAGGTTGTTCCGATTGCGCCTGGGCCGACTGTTAGTTCTTGGTAAGGTCGATTGCTCTGGGCAATCGGCCTTCCAAGTGCCTATCTCGGCCCAGCTGCGGACCAACCGGACGATTATCTTGGTGAAGGAAGGGTGGACCGATTGCGCCTGGGCCGACTGCTCGCATTCGGTACGGCTGATTGCCTTGGGGCAATCGGCCGTACATCTGCCCAGCTCGGCCCAGCTGCGGCCCAATCGGTCCATCCTTGTCTTGAAAGGTTGCTTCCGCTTGGGTTAGCCTACCCGGGTACCAATCCCCCGACAGTAGCCCCTAAAGCTGTAAAGGTCCCACGGTCATTTGACTGCGGGGCCTTTGCAGTTTTTAATCTCTCTTGATATCCTCCGATTGCTATGGCCTCATCGAGTGCGTTATTCCGAGTTCGTCGACCGACTCGGAGATCACACTTGGCTGGCCAAATTTTCGTCCGATTGGATTTGGTTCGTTCCCAATTCGTGTCTTCACTTTTTCGAGAAAGACATCTTTCGCCGATTTCACTCCAACGGTTACCTCCGATTCTTCCGGGATGTGATCAATGAGCCGGGACCCACGACCCATGCGCGACTTGACATAACTGCAGGTCTTGACCCCCACGTCGCACGCCTCGCCTTTTGCGCCAGGATTCTTTGCGCTGGTCTGCCGGTTGCCATTCCTGTGCCCTAGGCCACACCGAGCCACACAGCCGCAACTGCATCCCACTCCCCTCCCCCGCCGCCCATATAAGCCACAGGGGAGGGCCTTCGCCTCCTCCTTCTCCCAAACGCCATCTTCAACCTCCAGCCCTCGCTCCTCTGCGCCATTGCCTCTCCAGCTCGAAGCTCCCTGCCGCTCTTGCGACCCAACCTCTGCGCTTCAGATCCGCTCCGGTCACGGACCCGTGCGCTCCGCCGCCTCCGCGGTAACTCTTCTCCTCTGCTCTCGCGCTCCTCGTCCCTCGTCTTCTCTCCGCCCGCAAACGCCATGGCGCCACGGCGAGATGTGTCACAGGCGAGCCGCGGGTGCTGGAAGGGCTCCCAGGCCACCGTCGGCGCCGTTCAGTCCCTGATCCGCGCCCGAAAGATGCCCGCGGAGGTCGAATGGCGCATTCCTGGCGCCGAGGTCGTGCCCAGCGCGCGTGCTGGTGAGAGGGTTGTATTCCTCGCTCACTTCAAGCGTAGATTCGGCCTTCCCGCCAGCGCCTTCCTCCGCGGGTTCCTCGACTTCCACCGATTGCAGCCTCACCACCTCGCAGCCAATTTCATCATGATTCTTTCCGGTTTCGTGACACTCTGCGAAGGGTATCTCGGCTGCCGTCCCAGCATCGCTCTCTGGAAGCGATTCTTCAATCTCCGAGCTCACAACGCTCGGACGGGAACCGTGGTGCCCTCCACCATCGAAGGCGGCGAACCCACGTACCCGACTGACATGACCGACTGCGGAAGTTGTCTTGTCGCAGCCGCCAAGCCGAGGTACAAGAGTCCCGAGATCGTCCAATCTTGCAAAAATTGGCAGACCTCGTTCTTCTACGTCAAGTCACCTGACCAAGGGCCCGACCTCCTTAATCTGCCCGAGTTCTCCCTCGCCCGGCCGACTGACAAGCACCAATGGTCGCTGAAGTATGGCGTCGGAGATTGCGATGTCGATGCCCAGGTCGCCAGGGTCGCCCAGCTAGAGCAAGAAGGACTTCTCCCGACCGACCTGGTAGCCGCTTGGCTTCAAGCTCGGATTCTTCCCCTGCAGCGCCGAGTGCACCGCCTGTGCGATATGTCGGGTCCTCGAGATCCCACTCGGCTCTGCACATGGCGGGTGAAGAAGGAAGACCTCTGCGCCAGGGTGAGGGCTATTACATCTAGCCCTTTGCCCGACCCTTTCCGCCTCGGGCTTGACTGCCTTACTCGCCAACAGAAACCGCCTGTGGTATGCTCCGATTGCCCTCTTCTCCCGATTGCTTTTTCTCTCAGCTTCTCTGATTACTTTTATCTTCTTTCCAGCATTTTATTCAGTCCGACCTGATGGAAGACGGCCAGGAAGCTGGCGTGTATGCCCCCGACCGCGCGGAGGATGACCCCGCCGACTTTGAGTATAACGGCGAGGTTCCTTCCGTCGAGTCCGGTGATGATAATGATGATGACGACGAGTCTTCTGGAGAATCCTCCGACTCCATGGATGCCGACTTCGCTGATGTCGGAGCCGCCAACCCTCCGAGGACCGACACCCAACCGCCAGCTCAAGGGGGTACGCCTGACCCTTCCCTTGAGCAATTTTTGGCCGAATGGAGTGATGATGATAGTGTCTCAAAGGCTGATGGTTCTGATGCAGCTCTTCGTGCCAAACCTCCGAAGGTGCCGGCTAAGCGCACCTCGACCACCAGCTCCTCCGCTGGTCCTGCTCCAGGCAAGGTTGCCAAAGCCGTGCCGAATGCCAGCAAAGGAAAACACCCCCAGGTGACGACGACTCGGAGGCCGACTTCCCAGGCGCCGCTGGATGTCGCCCCACTGAGATGTCGGATGCCCTCTGGAGCACCTAGAACAATCGGGTATGCTTTTTCCTTCACGCCTTGCATCTTACTGTCCCTCCTTATACTGATTCACTTCCTCTTTTTTCTTTCAGGGAACCGATTGGGCTCGACGACGTTGATGCCGACATTCCGGTCCGACCCGGCGTCGTCATTTCGCCTGCCGCATCTGCCGCCGCCACCCATAAACGGCCGCCTGCTTCTCATCGCTCTTCCAAGGACGTCGAGCGCGCTGCCAAGAAGGCCCGCCTGGAGGCGACCAAGAAGACTTCTTCCTCTTCCATTGCCTCCAAGACTTCCAAGAGCACAGCTGACCGGGAAGCTCCTGGCGGGATAGGAACGCAATCGGTCGATCTGATTGCCCCATCTCCACCACGCCGCTCCGACCCGGTCTCCACTGTCGCGACTACATCTGCTCCGACTGCCGCATTCGAGCCACCGACTGTGACAAGCCCGCCGCCGATTGTGGTGTCGGCGCCACCAACTGCCACAATCGTGCCACCGGTTGTTCTGCCCGTGCCACCAACGACGACGACCTTGCCGCCAGTTGAAATTATCACCTCCGCTTCAGTTCCTCCGACTGCGCCGCCACCACAACCAAGTCTCTCTGATCCTCAGGTGACGCCGATGCCACTGGTTATCCCCACTGCTGCATCCACCGCTACTCGAACTTTAGCGCCAACGCCGACCTCCTCTGCGTCGGAGATTCTTATGCGCTCGGTGGACCAGTTCCGGGCCGAGTATTCTCGCGCCCGTCATGTCGGCACCGGGCCTGACGCCTCGCATCGTCCTCAAGACCTTGTGACAACTACTCTGAGTCGGGTGAATGAATTTGCCGACGCCCTTGCTCGGGACCTCCAACAGCTCACCTCTCACCACACGGTAAACTCTTGACCTTCCTTTTATGTCTTCCCTTTACTCGGGAGGCTTTTCTTCCGGTGGGTGCGCGCAAGCGCACCCACTGGGTGTAGTCCCCGAGATTCGGGCCGATTGGTTGCAATTGGCTCGGATCTTTCACGTCTTTTGCTTTATCGTTTGCCTTCCTTCAATCGGGAGACCTTTCTTCCGGTGGGTGCGCAAGCGCACCCACTGGGTGTAGTCCCCGAGATTCGGGCTGATTGCTTGCAATCGAGTTCGGATATTTCACACTTTTTGCTTTATCGTTTGCCTTCCTTCGATCGGGAGACTTTTCTTCCAGTGGGTGTAGTCCCCGAGATTCGGGCCGATTGCTTGCAATCGAGTCGGATCTTCTGCTGTATCCCTAACTCCATCTCGTTGTTCTTCTCAGGCTGTCATGGAAGAAAAACGTGAGGTCTTCGAAAAGCTTCTTGATGCTTACACTGCCAGCCTCCAAACTCTCGCCCAGGCCCAGCTGCAGGTCAACAATCAATCGGCCGAGATCGCTAAACTGAAAGGTAACCTCTATACTATTTCTGTTTTCTTTCCGATTAACAATTATTCTTGCACTCATATCCTTTATGCTCTTCTCTAGCCTCTACTCCCATGATAGATGACCTTCAGGGCCGAATTACTGAATTGACTGCAGAACTCAACCAACATGGCCCAGCACTCGCCAAATCCAAGGAAGAAACGACCCGACTGCAGGGGTAGAAACTGATCTAAATCGGACTATCCAAAGCCTTCGCTCTGAGATGGCTGCCCTCGAGAGAAAACATCTGGCCGACATAGCTGCCGTGACGGCCACTGGTGATGGTCTCCTTGCCGAGCGAGATGCCGCCGTCGCCGCCCGAGAGGCCTTGCAAGCAGAGAGGGATGAAGCGGTGGCTTCACGCGATTCCATTCGGCGAGATCGTGATGAACACGTTGCCAAATTTGAAGAGCTGGAGAAACGTAATTACGAAGAGACCACCCGACTGCGCCGCCGAGCCAAGGGCTTCTGCGACACAATGACCGAGATGGACGTCCTCCTTAGCGGTGAGTGTTTCCTGCATCCGAGTGCATTTTACGATTGCTTTCCTCCTTTATCGCGTTGCTAACACTTTCTTTCGTGACACATAAGCTTGGCCCGAGTCTGAAGCAGCTGCCTATGCGGCCGTTGCCAAGTCCCGAGAGGAAACTGTTGCTGCCGGAGGGACCTGCCAACTTGAAGATAACGTCTGGACTCGGCATGAATATCTAATCGGCACCGAAGCCCGCATCCCTGTTATCAAGGGAGTTGCCTTGTCATTCAAGCTCGGAATCTTGAAAATTGCTGAATCTCTGTGGTCACCGACTGAGCTCAAGGTTGGCCTTCAAAAGATGAAACACGCTGCTGGCTCCTCCGCCGGAACCCACGATGCCGAAGCACGAGATGAAGAGGATTCTGACAAAGGAGAGGCTCCGAATGATACCACGGAACAGACTCGGACTCTTCTGAAGGCCATCCCTCGTCGGATCGACGTCTTGCTGAACTCTGCAGGTCGGACTGGCGCGGAAACCGCCCTCCAGACTGTGCTGAGCTGGTACCCTCAGGTGAAGCTCTCCCAACTTTACAGCCTCCGAGAAAATGCCTCCGACCTGCTGGAGAAGACCTATACCGAAGTAAATCGGCTTGCCAGCTCCATGGTGAATTGGTTCTCTCCCTACGAGTACACTCCGTATCTCGATGAGGGGGGGAATCCGCTCGCTGCACCTTCAATCTCTGGCCTGGCCGAGGAGCTTTCTGATAGCGGCTCATCTCAAACATCTCCGATATCCAAGCAAACTGGTGCCACATTTTCTGAAGCGCAATCGGATCCGACTGCTCCATCTTCTAGCTCCGTGCCTCCGACTTCCTGAGCCATGCCGCCAACTATGTTACTTGTTGCAGCTTGCCGATAGTAGATCGGTTTTATCTTATTTTGTCTTCCGACTATCTGCCTGTAAGACATAATTCTAATTCTGTCGACACCCACTGGGTGTGACCTCGATGTAATGAACATATTCGGCCCTGGGCCTGCTAGTTCTGATGCAATCCGGTTGCTTGATCTTTGCTTTTACTTGTGCGATCAACTTTGTGTCTTTGTCGGTTTCCTTTATCGGCTGCACTTGGGGATATCTACCGTATCAACCTTGCTGCCGTCATGCGGTCCGCAATCGGATCAACGGTAGCTTACCAGCCAAGGTTCGACAAGTTTTTTTTCTTTTTTACACGACAAGATTTAACGCAAAGGATTCTGCGACGGTAGGCGCCGATTGCTTGCTATCGGGCTCGACGCCTTGGGTCGCGGCGCAATCGGCGACTTTGTTTTATCGAATATGCCCTTAGTGGCGCGTTTCGAATTGTTTCCCGGGGATTCGTACTGCCGGCTGCCTCAACTACGACCCTTCTCAATGCCGCAAACCTTTTAGTGGTTTGCGCTTGAGCTGAGTGCCGAGTTGAGTGCCAGCCCACAGTCCCCGTGCCTCGATGGCCTATTCGCTTGACCTCGTAGTCGGTCAGTCCCCGGGTGTGTTATACACACCTCGGGTATGACTGAGCGTCGCCGATTGAGGCTAGCTCTTCGAATGGAATTATGCAAAAGATAATCGAATGCTCATTTTCAGAGGCATGACAACTTTTACTGATTGTTTGCCGAATGGCTTACATAAGTTTCTGCCGCTCAGCTATAGAACGGACATAACAACTCGGCGTTCCACGGCCGCTCCGTCTCTGCTCCTGATGTATCCTTGTGCTGAGTGCCCTTGGTGCAGTCGATCAGATAATAGGAGTTGTTCTTGAGCGCTAGGCTGACGACGAATGGCCCTTCCCAGGGTGAAGAGAGCTTGTGCTATCCGTCTGACTTCTGGATTCGTTGTAGCACCATGTCTCCCTCTCGGAAAGCGAGAGGACGAATCTTCTTGCTGTGGTAGTGCCGCAACTTCTGCTGATAGACTGCTGACCTGGACAAGGCCAACATGCAAGCTTCTTCTTTGAGGTTGATGCCGTCTTCTCGCGCCAATCTGGCTTCTTCTTCGGTGTATAGGGCATGCCGAGGTGAATCGAACTCGATGTCGGATGGGATGACTGCTTCTGAACCATACACCAGGAAGAAAGGAGTGAATCCAGTCGACCTGTTTGGCGTGGTCCTCAGACTGAACAGTACTGCGGGGAGCTCCTCAATCCATGCTCCGGGTGCCCTCTCAAGTGGCTCTACCAATCTGGGCCTGATACCCAATAGGATTAATCCATTTGCTCTTTCGACTTGACCGTTTGATTGCGGGTGTGCCACAGATGCCAGATCAAGCCGAATGCCCTATTGGGATGCATATCGAGCCAGTGCACCCTTCGCAAAATTTGTGTCGTTGTCGGTGATAATGCTGTTAGGCACGCCACAAATCGAACCGCAGTCGGCCCATCCAACTTCTTGATCGGTCTGGCTTCAATCCACTTGGTAAACTTGTCTACTGCGACTAGAAGATGTGTCATGCCACTGCGAGCTCTCTTGAATGGTCCAACCATGTCCAAACCCCATACTGCAAACGGCCATGCTATTGGGATTGTCTTCAGTGCCGATGCTGGCTGATGACTCTTTGCTTTGAACCGCTGACATCCCTTGCAGTACTTCACTAAATTCTCAGCCGCTGCCAGCGCAGTCGGCCAGTAGAAACCATGCCGGAAAGCTTTGCTGGCGATTGCCTTTGCTGATGCATGATGACCGCATTCACCTTGATGAATATCTCTGAGCAGCTCCAAGCCTCTGTCCTCTTCTACACATCTCTGAAGGATACCAGTTGCACTCTTGCGCACTAGCTCATTGTTGATTATTGTGTACGCCCAAGATCGGAGGCTGATTTGCCGTGACTCTGCTTCGTCTTCCGGGAGGACTCCGTCTTCTAGGAAATCTCTGATCGGCTGTGCCCATGATGGCGCGCTGACGACTGCCATTACCACTGCATTCTGGGGTGGGACTTCTTCTTGGATCACGGTTCCTTGGCCATTGGCCTCCTGGATCTCGGCCTCTTGGACATCTGTCATTTCTGCCTCTGCTTCTGAACTGCCGATTGCGGCGCCTGGCACGCATTCGGCAGCCCCTGGTGCCGACTTCTCGTCTGGAGCTGGAGCTTCATCATTGCAACCGGCAATTTCTGATGTCATTGGCTCTTCGGAGGCTGTGCCTTCTGGCGCAGCTTCTGCTTGCTCCGCTGTGGTTTTGCTCTTGTCACATCCTTTGGCCGTCTCTGGCTCGCACTCGGCAGCCCCTGGTGCTGCTGCCGAGATACCTTGGGCGCTGGATTGCTTCTTCATGGTCGTAGGTTTTGCCGGTTGAGCTTCTTTCGCCTTCTTCAAAGCTTCAAGGTCGGCCTCCGAGATAAAAATGGACTCCGACTCTGGGGATGGTATGATGGATGGCTTCTTGATGTGCTCCAACGACACACCTGGTGGGATAGCTTGCCTTGTTGAGCCGAGCTTGGACAACGCATCTGCTGCCTCGTTGTTTGCTCTTGGCACATGATGGAACTCGCACCCTTCAAAATATCCGCTGATCTGCTGCACCAGGAAACGATAGCTCGCCATGTTTGCGTCCTTTGCATCCCAGGTGCCTGAACATTGCTGTACAACCAGGTCGGAGTCACCGAAGCACTCGATATTCCGAATACCGATTTCCTTGGCAAGCTTGATACCATGCACAAGGGCTTCGTACTCGGCGACATTGTTTGATGCTGCAAAGTGAATCTGGAGCACATATTGCAGTTGATCTCCTCTTGGTGAAGTGAGTACCACCCCAGCCCCTAGGCCATTCTTCATCTTGGAGCCATCAAAGTGCATTTGCCAGAAATCCGATCCTGGGAGCTGCGGCATGTACTGAGTTTCCGCCCAGTCCACCAGGAAATCGGCTAGCGCTTGTGACTTGATTGCCGTTCTCGGCTCATACTGGATTCCATGGCTAGCGACTTTGATTGCCCACTTTGCCACTCTTCCGGTTGCATCTCTGCTTCCCATGATGTCGGCCAGCGGAGCCGAGCTGACGACTGTGATCAAGTGAGCTTGAAAGTATGGCTTCAATCTCTTGGCTGCCATGTACACTCCATAGCACATCTTCTGATAGTGAGGGTAATTCTGCTTGGATGCCGAGAGCACTTCGCTGATGTAATATACTGGACGCTGAATTTGCTGCGCCCTGTCCTTTTCAGGCCGCTCCACCACCATGACTGCACTGATCACCCAATTGGTTGCCGCAATGTATAACATCATCGGCTCCTTCTCAATCGGGGCAGCCAAAATCGGTGCCGTGGAGAGCATGCGCTTGAGCTCTCGGAATGCTTCATTCGCTTGGGGGGTCCAGGTGAACTTCTCTGTCTTCTTCATCAACTGATACAACGGGATTGCTTTCTCACCCAGCCGACTGAGGAATCGGCTGAGCGATGCGAGGCAACCGGTGAACTTCTGTACTTGCTTCAGGGTCTTGGGCTGCTCCATGCGCTCTATTGTCGCTATCTTCTCGGGATTGCATTCGATTCCTCTCTCGAAAACGAGAAATCCCAAGAGCTTGCTGGCTTGGACTCCAAACACGCACTTCTCCGGGTTGAGCTTGATCTGATAAGTTCTCAAGTTTGCAAATGTTTCTCTGAGGTCTTCTAACAGTGTGACTCCCTTTGCCGACTTCACCACTAGGTCGTCCACGTAGACATGGAGATTTCTGCCGAGCTGGGAGTGTGTGCACCTCTGAATTGTGCGCTGATAAGTTGCACCTCCATTCTTCAAGCCAAACGACATAGTGATATAGCAATAAGCCCCGAAAGGAGTGATGAATGCAGCTTTTATCTGATCTTCCACAACAAGTTTGATCTGGTGATAGCCAGCAGTGGCGTCTAGGAAGGACAACAGCTCGCAGCCGGCCGTAGAATCAATCAATTGATCAATACGGGGCAGAGCAAACGGATCTTTCGGGCACGCCTTGTTCAGGCAAGTGTAATCTATACACATATGCCAGGTCTTGTTCTTCTTCATGATAAGGACTGGATTTGCCAGCCACTCGGGGTAAAACACTTCCATGATAAAACCTGCTGCTTGCAGCTTCGCAATCTCTTCGCCGATTGCCCTTCTCTTGTCTTCAGAAAAACGTCTCAGGGGTTGCTTGACTGGCTTCGAGCCTGGCCGAATGTGCAGCTTGTGCTCGGCGAGTTCTCTCGAAACACCAGGCATGTCTTGTGGAGACCATGCAAAGATGTCCCGATTCTCACGGAGGAACTCGACGAGCTCGCTTTCCTATTTATCGCTAAGTCCAGCTCCGACTACAACAAACTTGGTTGAGTCAGAGGGGTCTAGAGCGATTTTCTTGCTGTCCTTGGCCGACTGAAAAGCCGATTCCTCATCTCCTCTCTTTGCTGGGCCGACTGGCAGTGGATTCTTGCTCTGCGCTTGCGCCATTGCAATCACCTTGTTGAGCTGACGCTTCTCTGTCTCGACCACTTGGGAATCAGCCAAACTGCTGCCAGCGGATGTGCACTCGAGGGACTTCCTGAAGTCCCCGGTGACAGTGATGACGCCGTTTGGCCCTGTGATCTTCATCTTGAGGTATGTCTGCTGTGCGTTGATCATGAACTTGGCAAACGCCGGCAATCCTAACAGAGCATGGTAAGGACTACTGAGGTCGGTGACTTCAAACCAAATCGGCTCTCTCCTGAAGTTTTCTTCTGTGCCAAATATAACATCCAGCCGAATGCGGCCCATGGGGGTGCATGACAGTCCAGGAACAATTTCATGGAAAGTCATCCGACTGCGCTCCACGTCCCTCTCTGTAAGCCCTAGCTTGATCATTGTATCTCTGTACAAAATGTTGATTGTGCTTCCGCCATCAACGAGCACTCGGGAGAACTTGCATGAAAACCTTGGTCCTGCGAACAGAGCGTCCACCACCAGCGGATAGTTTCCCGGATTCGGCAAAATCGTGGGATGATCTGCTCTGTCCCAGGATATAGGACACTCGGACCAATGCATGAATTGGGGAATCGGTGGCATAGTGGCATTAACCTCCTGAGCTCGGGCTCTCCGACTGCCCTTATCCGTGGAATCGCTGGTGAAAATCATGTAGGCGGCATCTTGCTGCGGGAACTGATTCTGCTGCTGAGGCGGTCCTCTGTTCTGGGGTGGTGGTGGTGGTGGAGGTGGTAAAGCTTCTCCCTTCGCAATCCTTCTCACAAAATCGCACTGCCGAGTGCTATGCGCAGACGGCCTGCCCGACGTGCTATGCAACTTGCACGGTGCGTCCAGCATATCCTCGAACGTGTACTTGGGCTTCATCTGCCCCGGGGGTCTCACATTTGGTCTCATTTTCCGACTGCCTCCTGCAGCTGCTGGATCTTCTTCATTCTGGACAGCGGCCACCTGCCGACTGCCATACTGAGTATCGGGCTGTTTGTCCTTGCGTTTGCCATTGTTCTGCTGGTTGTGGTTGTTGTTGTTGTTGTGGTTGTTCTCTCTCCTTTCCTTCCGACTAAGGCCTTGGTTCCCTGTGTCCGACTGCGGAGCCCCTGGTGACTGGATTACACCTCCAACTCCGAGCTGGATAGGGCGCATCGCAGAATCGGACATAGCGAAAGCATTTTCCACCTTCATGAGCTCGGCGAGCGATGTGAAATCCTTGCGTAACAGCTTGTGCTTCAACATTGAATCGGCCAGGCATCCATCTGTAAAGTACTGAATAGCCTGGATCTCATGGACTCCTTCGCATGAATTCTTCAGCTTGATCCACCGAGATAAGTAATCTCGGAGGGGCTCATCTTTGCCTTGCACACACAGAGCTAGCTGCCGCGGGAGGTTGGGCCTCTCATACGTGCTTGTGAAATTGTGGATGAATGCACTCGTGAAGTCCTCCCAGCAGTTCACACTATCCTTGGGCAAACTATTCAACCACGTCCGAGCTGAACCCTGCAACATCAAGGGTGCATAGCGGACTGCTACCCGCCGATTGCCTCCTGCAATGCGCACCGCCGTCAGGTAATCGGACAACCAGTCTTCAGGCTTCACAGAACCATTGTACTTGGGCGTATCTCTCGGCAGCGTGAAGCCTTTGGGAAACTTCTCCGTCCGAATGCGATGACCGAAACATAATGGGCCAGCTTCTCCCTCTTCATCTTCCTGAGCCTCCTTCTCCAGGAGCTCAATGCGATGCCTTGCATCATTCTGGGCGATTTGATGAGGGCCAAGTCGAGCGCTAATTGCTGGTCTTGGCGCCGATTGCTGCGGCATGTCATTGCGCCTGCTGTTGACCGCTGGCTCTTCCATTCTTCTGCTTGCTGCTGGAGGTGGCCGATTGCTTCCGACCTTGCTCTCGTGCCGCAATGGGGCGGGTTGATGTCTGTTCTGGCGCGATGCATTCGGTCGCTGGCTAGCTCCCGCATTCGGCCTCACAGTCCCTCTTGACACCCCAGGTTCTGCATTCTGATGATCCATTGCAACGAGCCTCTGCTCCTTTGCAGCTGCTATCAGCTCACGCATTCGGCGCGACTGCTCGCGCCGCTCTTCTCCCTCCAGGTCTTCTAGCTCGAGTGCTATCTGCTCGGCTGCTCTCAGATTCTTGTCCGGTGTGCTGTACGTCGGCCTCTGGACGAATGCTGATTGCGCCGGTTGCTCCGGTTGCACCGGCCTCCTCGGACGTTCCGGTTGCTCGGCTCCTGACAGCTGCTGGTTGACTGCCCTGCCCCGGCTTCTCAGATCTTCCAGGACTGCGGGCTCAAGCGGCCGGCGCGGTCTTGCATGCGCTGCATTGTACTCCCTTGTGATGGCTCCCAGCCTGCACTCTTCTGCCAACACTTGCTCAGCTCTGCGGGTCAGAGCGAGCCGTGCCGTTTCCAGCTCCGTGTGCACCTGCTCCGGATCACCATTCCTGTTCACGGGTGTGTATAACACGTCCCGCAACGCACTGGTGCCGATTCGCTCTACAGCGTCAGCTACCTCCTTAGCCTTTCTTGCTGCACGTGCGGGGTCGCGATTGGTTGATGAGGATGCTCCCGCCATCATGACGGTGGCGTGCACTCGGTCTTCATCTCTGCCAGGTGCTGCACTGCAGCCCCTGGTCGAGAGCGGGTCCGTTGCGCATGAGAAGATGCGAATCTCTCTGGGATACGCCTCGGGGTAGCTGCCGATGAAGAGGCGGTGACTGCCGACCTGCAGCGACACACCGGGCGGCAGGGGAGCTCCAGCCCTGTACCGCGCGGAGTAGTCCACCACATAGTCGATTGCCCCACGCCTTAGAATCAGGCCAGAGGCATGGCTTCCGCCCGATGCAGAGGAAAATCCCGTCCGGATCTTTACTCCAGTCGACGCCTCGGTCTGCCCCACGGTGGGCGCCAACTGTCGTCGATATGTAACGTCAGATGCCATGGGATGGCTAAAGTGAGGGGAAGACGCGAGGGAGAGAATGTCGATGGTGCCGGAATCGGGTTGGGCACAAACACGGTGGGGGACACCACGATGTACCCAGGTTCGGGGCTCTCCGGAGAGATAACACCCCTACTCCTGCTCGTCTCTTATATATCAATGCTCTGGCTACAATAACTGCTTCTCTATCTTGTCAGGGGAAGGTGAGCGCCGCCGCCGTGGGCAAGGCTCTCTCCTGCGTCCCTGAGGAGTAACTACAAGCAGTGAACGAACTGAGGGGAAGGTGAGTAATGGTGGTCTAGGATGATTCGTCCCTCACGCAGGAGAGGTACCCTGGCTCTTATAATGTGAGCCCAGGGTACTTCAGTAACTTCACTGCCGAATGGGCCCAGCTGTCATCCTCTAATCGGCCTGGGCCCACCGACTGCTCCTCTCCGGGTGATCCGGATCCTACGAGCGGCGGCCCATGCTGTAGACCCATAGGGCATAGGGATGAACAGTGGAGCTAGGCGGTGAGGTCTTGTCGCCCTGTCCGCGGAATCGGCGGAGAGGTCGACACCGTATCTCCACCAGATCCGCGACATGACTTGGCCTTCCTGCCACCCAGATATCTCGGGATATGGTATTTATGACCTCGTAATCATACCCCCGACTGGTGTCGGGGTCAACTTCCTCCAAGGGTGATAGGTTGTTCCGATTGCGCCTGGGCCGACTGTTAGTTCTTGGTAAGGTCGATTGCTCTGGGCAATCGGCCTTCCAAGTGCCTATCTCGGCCCAGCTGCGGACCAACCGGACGATTATCTTGGTGAAGGAAGGGTGGACCGATTGCGCCTGGGCCGACTGCTGGCATTCGGTACGGCTGATTGCCTTGGGGCAATCGGCCGTACATCTGCCCAGCTCAGCCCAGCTGCGGCCCAATCGGTCCATCCTTGTCTTGAAAGGTTGCTTCCGCTTGGGTTAGCCTACCCGGGTACCAATCCCCCGACAGTATTCTCGATAAGAAAGGTCATCTTGGAGATCAAGCGTTTCATGGTCGACTTCGCGGATGGGGTCCTTGAAGCAATGCCTGAGTTGTGACACATGGAATACATCATGTACTCGGAAAAGGTGCGGGGGTAGTTCAAGTTGGTAGGCAACTTCTCCACGTTTAGCAATAATGCGGAAAGGTCCGATGTAACGTGGGGCCAACTTGCCTTTGATACCGAAACGTTGGGTTCCCTTCAGAGGAGTAACCCGGAGGTAAGCCTTCTCATCCAGATTGTAGCTCTCTTGCCTATGATGACGATCATAGTAGCTTTTCTGATGAGATTGGGCTGCTTTCAATTGATCACGAACAATGCGAACTTGCTCTTCTGCTTCCTTGATCATGTCCGGTCCAAAGAATTGTCTTTCACCGGTTTCTGACCAGTTTAGTGGTGTTCGACATCGTCGTCCATATAGGAGTTCAAAAGGAGCCATGTTCAGACTAGATTGAAAACTATTGTTATAAGCAAATTCGGCGAATGGAAGAGACTTCTCCCAATTCTTTCCGAATGTGATAACACAAGCTCTGAGCATGTCTTCAAGAATTTGGTTAACCCTTTCGACTTGACCGACTGAGGATGGAAAGCCGTACTAAAGGAGAGATGAGTTCCCATAGCACTCTGAAAGCTTCCCCAGAATCTAGAGGTGAAAAGGCTACCACGATCAGAATTGATTTCCAAAGGAACACCGTGAAGGGATACAATTCTAGAGATGTACAAGTCCGCTAACTGGCTAGCAGTTATAGACTCGCGAACTGGAAGGAAGTGAGCAACTTTGGAAAGCCTATGTATGACAACGAAGATGGCATCGTTTCCTTTCTGGGTTTTTGGAAAGCCGGTGATGAAGTCCATACCGACTTTGTCCCATTTCCACTCTGGAATAGGCAAAGGTTGAAGAGTGCCAGCAGGTCTTTGGTGTTCGGCCTTAATGCGACGACAAACATCACATTCGGCAATGAACTTAGCAATTTCTCTCTTCATCCTAGTCCACCAAAATCTCTGGCGTAGGTCTCGGTACATCTTTGTGCTACCAGGATGAATTGAGAGGGGAGTGTCAAGAGCTTCTTTGAGGATTAGCCTCCTAAGATTGTGTTTTCGTGGTACAACCAATCGAGTGCCAAAGAAAACAACACCTTGATCATTTATGGAGAAACATTTAGCAACTCCGCTAGCAATGTTCTTCTTGATCTTTCGAATACCACTATCACGTTTCTCGGCGGCTATGATTTTATCCTCAAGGGTTGGTTTCGCCACCAAGTTAGAAAGATAGCCATGACGAAGAATCTCAAGATTGAGCTTGCAAAATTCCTCATGAAGAAGTGGTTGATACTGTTGTAACATGAGGTTGTTACAATACGACTTACGACTTAGTGCATCGGCCATGACATTGGCTTTGCCTGGGGTGTAAGAAATTACTACGTCGTAATCTTTTATCAACTCAATCCAGCGTCTTTGCCTGAGATTAAGATCTGGCTGGGTGAAAATGTATTTGAGGCTTTGGTGGTCGGAATAGATCTCGCAACGATTACCAAGGAGGTAATGTCGCCAAGTTGTTAGGGCATGAACTACGGCAGCGAGTTCAAGATCGTGGGTAGGATAGTTCTCTTCATGTGGCCGCAACTGGCGTGAAGCATAAGCTACCACATGTCTATCTTGCATAAGTATGCATCCTAACCCTTGCCGTGAGGCGTTACAATAGATCTCGAAATCCTTTTTGGTGTCTGGAGGTGCAAGTACGGGTGCAGAAGTCAATCTTCTTTTTAGCTCTTGAAAGCTTTCCTCGCACTTGGGAGTCCATAGGAATTTCTTATCTTTCTTGAGGAGTTCAGTAAGAGGCTTTGCAACTTTAGAAAAGTTCTCGACGAAGGGACGACAATAGCTGGCTAGGCCAAGAAAACTCCTAACTTTCTTAACCGATTCAGGTGGAGTCCAGTCAAGGATGGCCTGAACTCTCTCGGGATTCACAGCAATGCCTTTTGCAGAAATCACGTGGCCTAAGTAGGTCACTTCTGGTAGCCAAAATTCACACTTGGAGAATTTAGCATACAGGCGATGCTCTCTAAGTTTCATCAATACCAGCCTTAGGTGTTCGGCATGTTCTTCTTCGTTCTTCGAGTATATAAGGATGTCATCGAGGTAAACCACGATGAACTGGTCCAAATACTCCATGAAGATCGAGTTCATCATGCGTGAAAAAGTGGCGGGGGCATTGGTTAGACCGAAGGACATGACGGTGAACTCGTAAAGACCATAACGAGTAGTGAAAGCCGTCTTGGGAATGTCCTCGCTTCGGATCTTGATTTGATGATAACCTAATCTCAAATCCATCTTGGAGAAGACAGAGGATCCTACAAGTTGATCATAAAGATCATTGATCCTGGGCAGTGGGCACTTGTTCTTTATCGTCGCTAGATTTAGCGGGCGATAGTCTACGCACATCCTTTCTGTTCCATCTTTCTTCGTTACGAACAGAACGGGGCAACCCCATGGCGATGAGCTAGGGCGGATGAAGCCTTTTTCCAACAAAGCTTCCAGTTGGGTTTTAAGCTCAGCTAACTCACATGGGGCCATTTTGTATGGGCGTCTGGAAATTGGTGCGGTTCCTGGGGCAAGATCTACAATGAACTCTACACATCTGTCGGGTGGCTAGGTTTAAGGAGTTTGGTTACTGGATGGTTTTCCTGAGGATGACCATGGCTTACTAGGGGCTACAACAAATATGTCAGAGTAGCAAAGTACCCCAACACGATAGTTAGTGTGGTTCTTCTCGCTAGAAGACATCCAAAGTGGGAGAAAGAGGTGCAAATGAAACACTATAGGTTCCTAGAGCAAAACCTACATCAAACACTATGGAACTGTTGGGAATGCCACCTAGAAGTTCTTCTAAAAGGACAACCGAAAAGGAGGGAAGAATTTTGCAAATGCATCAGATTTTGAAGAAACCTGGAATGATTCGGACAGCATAACGGCTGTAATTGTAAGAAAACAATTTTCTTTCAATGTAGATACAACACTTACATAATACGAGGTAAGAAATCAGCATTACAACAATGCTAGGAAACCGGACACAACTTTCCTATGGCTACAAGGAAGCAAACAACGAGATGTTCTAATCAGACAGAGGTATGCCTAGTCCTATCTTCCCGTAGAATAAGATGAGGGTGACTCAGAACTCAGATCGATGAGGGTAAGGAGAAAAAAGAAGCCTTACGTTGTTCCCTTATATACCCATAGTAACTATATAACTATAGAAGGCTAGACTCGACTTCGGCCAAGGCTGATAATCCTACAGTCAGTCCTGCTCTGATACCAAGTCTGTCGGGACCCGGGGTTAGCGTATGCAAGTCCAGTTAAGACATAGTCATATGGAGAGCCGAGAACCATACCCACTTGTCTAAGCAGACAAGGCCAAGCACAGAACGTTCTCGGAGAGCATCGTACGTGAGGGGCATCCCATCCAGGCCGGATGATCAACTGAGATGGGTCCTCATCGTCCGCACACAAGTCAAATGATATGGGTGGTGAACTCCCATATTCAAAGACAAGTCGCCTCAACCAAACTATCGACTATCTCATAACTCTTACATAAACTTACTCCAGCCCGATCACTTAGTCGGGGTCTAGGGCGGGCTCGATCATACATCAAAGTGTGCACGAGACAGAGTCTCGAACAATCGCATCGCGATGCCCCAAGCTGCGCACATCTAAGGGCCACTTGGTGTATAAAAGACCGCCAGCCAGATCACAACTAAGGTCTCGAAAACCCATACAAAGAAATGCATGTTATAAACATACACGCAGCACACATGCCTTGTATGAACAGCAGGTATCATTACAATTCTCTACAAAGTATACGTCTTTATTAATAACTCTTACAGAGTGCACACAGAGATCACAAGCATTTGATCCAACATTACAACAGACAAGCGGAAGCAAAGTAGGTATGAGTACAGACAAGTTTAACAAATGGCTTAGAGAAGCCTTATCTAAAAACAAGCCCTCCACGAGGGAACCAGTCGTCTGACTGGGACTACATTAGCTTGGTCTTGGTCTGAGTCTTCAATCTTCGAGCTTCAGGTAGAAGCCACCATCGGGGTCGGTGGGTTCATCTAAAACATAGATTAAGCAAATGTGAGTACAAAATCGTACTCAGAAAGACTTACATAGGAACTATACTACTCATGCACATGCATCAAGGTAAAGGGAGGTGGGGTTTCACTTGCAGAAGTGCCAGCTTTGACTTGGCTAGTCCTGAACTACGAGTACCAGACTTGAGGTAAGAAGCGTACACGAGTCCACTACATCTCTTCAACCAATTACACCACTATGGTTACTTCCTCGACTTCCCCACGAGAAAGCACGCCATAGCACTCACACTTATCTTGGTGTGTTTTAGGAGTATCCGGTTCAAGTTGGCTAATAATCGAGCACAACTCTCCAAGTAGTCCCTTACCGCGGACGCGGCTATTCGAATAGTTTATTAACCCTGCAGGGGTGTACTGCTACACACATGAAACTATCAGTTACCGCCTTTGTACTCGACACCGTTCAAGAGGTGCCGGCGAGGATAATTCCCACAACTTTTACCTCACAGCCAACTCAAATTCAATGGAGACGCCTATCTGGGCTGGAATCCACATCGTGAACCCGGCCGGTTTACCGATGTGGTCCCAGAAGATGTGTGCAGGGTCCCAAGCCGGTCTGAATAGCCGTTCTTCCACTTCGCAGACCGTGCCACATACCTACCAGAACTCCGAACTAATGAGACTCATTGAACTGAGAAGGGGTGAGTTAGTAGGTTGAGCGGGGGTCCATGTGCCCAACATGTGGTAGTACTCTTCGTCTTGGATCACCACACAAGAACTCGGGCTTAGGGCGGTGTTCAACGAGACAACCCACTGGGTACTCCTACACAGCCTCTCATTGTTCACCTTGTATTAGGGTAGATTCACCAACACATTTCACTTCCATCAACACCCTGTTTATCATCATCCCGACTCACATCATAAGCAACCTCATTGTACCACTAAGCATGCAATAAGCAGTAACAGTTGTAGTGGCCACATGATATCAACCAACTCCTACATCTGCTAGGATTGTGGTTTGCTTACTACTGTGACAAGATGATAGGTCATGCAAAGGATATGGGTTCAACTATGCGGTAGAAACGTTATCATGGTGATCATCCTAAACAATGCATAAGCGGGACATGAGAGGGAAATGGGATTTTATCGACATGATCAATGGGGGTTTGCTTGCCTTGCTGACGGGGTTCAGTCACGGGGTCTTCAACGAAGGGGTGGTCTCGAATTCCGGCTCCACTTCTATCAGCAACATGACAATCATAGGATCAACATAATGTACAATGCACAATCACATGAATAAGATTGTAATGGTGATGGTCAAGGTACTGATGTGTTGAGCATTCCATTTAAAAGGAGTATATTGCATTTGAAATGCAAATTCAAACTCCATTTGATTTATCGATGAATTTCAAATGCATTTGAATGCATTAAAGTTCATTTGAAAATGTTGATCATGAAGTGATGTGGTATAGTTGAAGTAATGTTTCTGATGTGGGGGTGAAACCATTCAAATTAAGTGTGTTGCAAAGTCAATTGCAAAATCACTCCAAATTTGAATTTGAAAAGGATCCATATGCATGTTTGCTACTGTTCACCCATTTTAAAATGGTCAAACATAAACAAAAATTGCATATTCATAATCCTTGTATTTTTCTGATAATTTTAGACATATTATTTGTCCAATTTGGAGTTAGGATTAAAAAGTTATTGAATTTCAAAGTTTAATCTATTTTTTGGAATTTTCTCTCTTTTCTTTATTTCTGTTAAACTCTGGAAAAGATTTATTGCATCACTGTGACACCAGGCTGACGTCAGGGGGCCACTGACAGAAGGGCCCCACTGGTCAGTGACCTGGGACTTAATTCCCTCTCTGTTTAAATTAAACAGGGGTTAATTAAGCCCTGGGCCCACTGGTCAGCCTCTGGTGGGGGGGGGGGTTAAGCGCGTGGTTAAGGGTCCTAATGGCGCCGGCTTGACGCCGGTGGCTCTGGCCACGGCGGCGCCTCGCCGGAATTGGCTACGGGCCACGGGAAGGGGAACGGAGGCCATGGGCGTGCTCCTGGAGGTCGTCCGCGTCGAGTGGTGGCATCAGGGGCTCGGGGGAGGGTCTGGAGCGACGGCGGCGACGAGCTTCGCGGCGACAGAACCACGGCGACATCGGGATCGCGCTCTGGAGCGCCGTTTTGACCGGGGATTGGTGCGTTGGACTGCTGCGAGCACCTGGAGCGTTGTAGGCTAGAAGGAGGAGGCGCTGGAGGACGGGAGTGAGCTCTAGGTCATCCATGGCGGTGACCTGCTCGGCTCTCATGGCGGTCGACGGAGGGGGCCCAAATTAAACATGGGGTTTGGGGGGTTTCGAAGAGGGGCTCACCCCGAGGTGATTGGTGAAGACGGCGCGGCCGGAGAGGCAACAATGGCGACGAATTTGGCGGTGATCTTCTCGGCGTCCGGCGAGAAATCGAGGAAGAATCCGGCGGCTTGGGGTCGAATTGGCTCGCGATCTTTCGCACGGTGATGAAGACGAAGGCGGCGAGGAGGAAGGACAGCTTGGTGCGGCCTGGAGGTGTTGATGGCCACGCGTTCTTCATGGCATGGCGACGGTGGCGCTCGGGTCGTCGTCGGGTTCGTCGCAGGAGCGAGAGGGAGAGGCTCTGGAGGGGAGGAATGGAGGCGTGGCACTCGGGTGCGTCTCCAGGGGCGCGTAGAAGGGTCGGGGAGGGCAGGTGGAGGCTGGGGAGACGACGCCGTGCCCGGCTGTCTCGGTGGCATTCCACCGAGCAGCTTGGAGGCGCGGGGAGGAAGACGACAGGGGAGGGGTCCAGGTGGGCTGGACTGGGCCAGAAGAGGTGGGCCTCGCCTAGGCGCCAGGTAAGTTTTCTGTTCTTTTCTTTTCTGTTTTCTTTTCTGTAATATGTTGGCCATGCTAAAATAAATAGCCAGGCATTTTTAAAAATGCTGAAACTTTTTATATGGCCTCATATTATAATAAAGTAGCCACTTATAAAGTTTGGCAATTTTTAAAAATCAAATCATTTGAACTTTAATTCAAATGGGGGTTTAAATTTAATTCCATGCTCCTGTTTGAATATTTGAAAAATCTATGAGCATGGGGTGGGTCCCACATCACTTGATATGTGATCAAACTCATTTATAAGACTTTTCAAAAATGCAAAAGGAATTTTTAGAGAAACTTTTTATCTGGCCTTTTGAATTAATTTATCTGAGGGTTGTTCTCTCTCTCATTTTGATTTCTTTTGAAAATTTTATCATGATGCAAAGACCTAAGCTTACCCTAGCACATACCTAAGTAGGGGTTCTGACACGCCACAACCGCGCGCACGTCATCGCCGTCGGCGCCTTCCTATGGGCCGCCGCCACCTTCCTCGTCGCCGTCTCCCAAACCTTCCTCCAGGTGAGCCCGCCCGGCCGCCCACGCTTCACTTCACGGCTACAATGGCCACCCGCTCCTACCGTCTCTGTCGATTTGAAGCTGAGAGCTATGCGCTGACTTTGCTAGGTGGCGATATCGAGAGGCCTGAACGGCATCGGCCTGGCCCTCGTCATACCGGCGGTGCAGTCACTGGTGGCGGACTCCACCGACGACGACCACCGCGGCACGGCCTTCGGGTGGCTCCAGCTGACCAGCAGCATCGGGTCCATCATCGGGGGCTTCTCCGCGCTGCTGCTGGCGCCGACCACCGTCTTTGGGATCGACGGCTGGCGCTTCGCGTTCCACCTCGTGGCGGCCCTCAGCGTCGCCGTGGGCGTCCTCGTGTGGTTCTTCGCCGTCGACCCCAACTTCCGGCCGGACGCAGCGTCATCGGCGGCGCCGAGACGGTCCGCGTGGGACGAGGCCAGGGAGCTTCTGAGGGAGGCCGGGTCGGTGATCCAGATCCCGACGTTCCAGATCTTCGTGGCGCAGGGCGTGAGCGGCTCGTTCCCGTGGTCGGCGATGTTGTTCTTGTCCATGTGGCTGGAGCTCATCGGGTTCAGCCACGCCACCACCGCCGTCTTCATGACGGCGTTCGCCGTCGCGACGTCCGTGGGCGGCCTCCTCGGCGGCATGATGAGCGACGCCCTCGCCCGGCGGTACCCGGACGCCGGGAGGATCGTGCTGTCGCAGATCAGCGCTGGCTCGGCCGTGCCGCTCGCTGGCATCCTGCTCCTCGGGCTCCCGAATGACCCGTCCACCGGCCTGGCGCACAGCCTCGTCCTCACCGTCATGGGACTCATCATCTCCTGGAATGCAGCTGCCACAAACAGGTACTACGATGGAACCTGCACGTCCCGCCTTAATAATTTGCTCTGGCACAAAGAGAACCTCCATTAATCCCATTTTGCTTCGTCTACGCCACAGCCCGATTTTCGCGGAGATCGTGCCGGTGAAATCGAGGACGAGCATCTACGCGCTGGACAGGTCGTTCGAGTCGATCCTGTCGTCGTTCGCACCACCGGCCGTGGGCTTCCTGTCGCAGCACCTGTACGGGTTCAGGCTGGCGGACGGCCGCGCGGGGAAGAACACCGCCGAGAGGGACCGGGAGAACGCGGCGTCGCTGGCCAAGGCGCTGTACACGGCCATCGCGATACCCTTCAGGCCTCGTTTGGATGCACGGGAACCCGGAGGGATCCCGGCCTTTTCCCCGGGCGAAGTAACCACGGGCCAAATTGCACCCGGGTGAGCCCACCTGGCTATTTGGAGCGGAAGGATCCGGACCTTTCCCCGGGAGAACCATCCCCTAGTCGAGACATCGGGAAAGAAATCCTCGAATCGCTCGTTCTCGCCCCTGCGAATCAACGCCGAGCTCGCGTACGGCGACGGACGGGAGCGACGGAGGTAGGTGCCGCATGGACGCGCTGACGAACATGCTGTAGGGCTCATGGTCGACCAGCGCCGTCCACGGCCTCGCCGACCTGGACGACCTGCTAGCGGGAGCTCGGCAGTGGCCTCGCCGACCTGGACGACTTGCTGGCGGGAGCTCGTCGGCGGTCTGGCCGCCACAGTCTACCTCTGCATCGCCAACGTGCTGGGCGTCGTCGGCCTTAACCTGCCGCTCCAGCTTGGTCTCCTCCTCAACCACGATTAGCCTCCTCTTCTTTGTCTTTTGCTGTAGCAATCAATCCATCCTCTTGCCTGTATC
The DNA here is from genome assembly GCA_950022295.1 of Bromus sterilis. NCBI lineage: Eukaryota > Viridiplantae > Streptophyta > Magnoliopsida > Poales > Poaceae > Bromus > Bromus sterilis. The sequence continues at coordinate 399,567,346 of OX465596.1, forward strand.
CTTCCGTTCCCTTTCCTTTCCTTTCTTTTGTTCTCCAAAACGACACGAGTTATTTTTCCATGGTGGGAGAGGATCCCGTGTGCGCAGGGGAAATTCCCTGTTGGGGTTTACTGCCCAGGGCTATCCGTCCACAACAACGAAACGAGGCCTCACGGTCTGCACCGCCATATACTCTTTCCTCTACTGCAGCTATCCCCGGGACAGGGACCGAGCCCGGATGCAGTCGCTGGCGGAGTCCGAGATGCAAGATTTGGACATGCTGGAGGATGCCGGCGGCGGCGGCGACGATGAGAGGTTCGAACTCTTCGAGTCGGAAGAGGGTGACGGTGATGTGGGAACCGAGAAGCTACTGTCGAACCGGGAGTCGAGTGGTGAGTTCGTGACTCGTGAGACGGCGTAGGAGAGCTTGAGATGATTTCCCGCCTCCCCGGTTTTGGGGACTTGTAACACCAGAAGCAGCAATCTGCTTCACCGAAAAACAAAATGCTACAGTACTACTCTTCAAACAAACAAAAAAGGTATCCCTTCAAACCAGTAAGGTACTCGTGTCGTTCCTGCAAACGGCCCGGGCGAAACCCTAGCGCACGGCCGCCAGCATTTTCCACTCTCCCTCGCCGTCGTCAGGGGACGCCGCAAGGCAATGCCCGTGCTTGTGTCGGCGGTGGGGGAGGGGGAGGGGGGGTCTCCCTTTTTCACGAGGCTTCTAGACGGCATGGGACGATCGGATCTGTGGCGGCGGAAGATCCGGCAAAGAATGCAACAGTGGACCTGATGCGAACCGGGACGTGCAGGTTTGTCGCTGCATCGCCGTGCTTTGGTCGACGCAGACACAGACGCAGCGAGGCGTGGCCTGGGGCGTGCGTGGGCTCTCGTCACCGAATTTGGTCCATGCGGAGTACGACCTCGCGGTAGAGGAGTATAGAACGACATGCGCCCCGCTTCGACTGATGCTTTGCACCATGAATTATCTGTGCTTTTTAAATTCGTGGAATATGTCGTTCATGATGGCATTCGTTTTCGTACTGCATTATCTTTTTAGGGCGAAGCACATAATGAATTTGCGGGCTAAACTTATGATCGATTGGCCAGAAATGTTCTTAGAAATTCGCGCCTTGTGCCTTCTTCACCAAATAAATTGATTTACGCCAATGTTATTTTGAGCAAACCAGAGGGGGGAAAGCCAACCTTTGATTGCACCCGTATACACCAATGCAATGCATTTCTCAATCGAGTATTCAGTAATAATCACTTCGTTTTCTATTACGCATCGCTAAAATGAATGTATCTACCGTTAAAATTCATCTTAGATATATTCATTTCAGCAATAGCTATTACTTCTTCCATTCAAAAATAGTTGAAGTGATCTTAATTTAAATTTGAACTAAGATTATGTCAACTATAAAATGAAGAAAGTACATCAAAATTCATTGCCTTCTAGCTACGGAAAGTGGTAGATTCCATATTCCAATTTCAAATTGTGTTATTGTTTAGTGGAGTTGTACTCCTTTTTATTTTGAGGGAGTTGTACTCCTACTACACTGTAAACCCTTTGCCGCTCTTGAACGACTCGTTCCCCCACTGTGCTACTGGATTGTTTGTTTACTAGTCATCGGGGCACGCGCGTATGCACGTGATGCACGAGCATTGTTAATCCGGGTCGAGCCATCGGAGCACGCACTGCCGTCGACGCACGCCATGCCGGAGCAGAGCAAGAGGCAGCGCGGCCGCAAGCGGACGGCGGCGGCGACGCTGCTCCTTGCGTACGCGGCGCTGGCCATGGAGCGCGCCGACGCCGCGCTGCTCCCGGCGGTGTACAGGGAGATCGGCGCCGCGCTGGATGCTTCGCCTACCGCGCTCGGCTCCATCGCGCTCTCCCGCTCCGTCGTGCAGGCCGCGTGCTACCCGCTCGCCGCCTACCTGGCCGCCCGCCACGACCGCCTCACCGTCATCGCCCTCGGCGCATTCCTCTGGGCCGCGGCCACCTTGCTCATAGGCCTCTCCACCACCTTCGCGCAGGCCGGTGACCCTTGCAGCACGTTTCCATTCATGGTCCGATGGTCGCTGTACGTGCGCCAGTGCCCTGTTCCGGAGCTCTGATCTCTTGGATGGTGCGATATTGCAGATGGCCGTGACGGCGGCGTTGAACGGCGTCGGGCTCGCGCTGCAGATCCCGGCGATTTTCGCCTTCGTCGCAGACTCCATCGACGGCGCCAACAGGGGCATGGCCTTCGGCTGGCTCATGGTGGCCAGCAAGGCCGGCACCGTGGGAGGCACCACCCTGGGCCTCCTCATGGCGCCCACCTCCTTCTTCGGTGTTCCGGGTTGGCGGCTCGCCTTCCTCCTGCTCGCCGCCGTGGGGGCGGCGGTCGGGTTCTCCATCCGCGCGTTCGCGGCCGCCGGCAAGGCCCCGGTCCGGGCCGCCAAGCCGGTGCGGCAGGAGCTGCAGGAGTTCGCGAGGGAGGCCAAGGCCGTGCTACGGATCCCGTCGTTCCAGGTTATCGTCGCGCAGGGGCTCACGGGTTCGTTCCCATGGTCGGCGCTGTCCTTCACGGCCATGTGGCTCGAGCTGGTCGGCTTCTCCCACGGTGAAACGGCGGCGCTGATGACCCTGTTCAAGGTGGCCACGTCGCTGGGCGGGCTCTTCGGCGGCAAGATGGGGGACGTCCTCGCCGGGAGGCTCAAGAACTCGGGCCGCATCATCCTCGCGCAGATCAGCGCCGGCTCGGCGATCCCGCTCGCCGGCATCCTGCTTCTCGCGCTCCCGAACGAGCCGGCGACGTTCGCCAACCACGGCGCGGCGCTGTTCGTCATGGGGTTCATGGCCTCCTGGAACACCTCGGCCACGAACAGCCCGATACTGGCCGAGATCGTACCGCCGCGGTCGAGGACGAGCGTGTACGCGCTGGACCGGACGTTCGAGGCCGTGCTCGCGTCGTTCGCTCCGCCGGTGGTCGGCATGCTCGCCGAGCACCTCTACGGCTACAAGCTGGTGCGCCCTGCCGCGAGCGGCGCCGACCACGCCGCGTCCGTAGAGACGGACCGGCACAACGCGACCTCCCTCGCCAGGGCCCTGTACACCGCCATCGCCATCCCCATGGCGCTGTGCTGCCTCGTCTACTCGTTTCTGTACTGCACCTACCCCAGAGACAGAGACCTGGCGCGGGCTGAGACGGCGCGAGATGGAAGTGGAGCTGGAGCCGGCCCCGGCGGCGAGGGGTTTGACACCGACGATGAAGCGGAGGACGAGAGAGGGCTGCTGCCCGGCATTTGACTAGCGCCGTAACAATGTACTCCTCTGGTAAAAATAAAAATAAAAAATATAAGAATATTTAGATTATTAAAATGGTGACCTAAATGCTTTATTTATTTACAAAGAATGGAGTACTTGGTAACTGCTTTTGATAATAAGTTGCAATAGTAAGAGCATCTCTAGCACAACTCTTAAAACGCGAAATTGTATAACATTTTTATAGTTCTATTTTTTCCCTGATCATACACCCATTGACGGGGATGTACCCCGGCAAATCCCATGGTCAGGGACCCTGGGTTAGTCATGAGAGGCACAGGTTGGACGATAAGCTCGTCGGCTAATAGGAGGATACGTTCCTGCTCGATATTAGCGATTGGAGATGGCGATTACAAGGGAGCCGAGGCTAATGCGCACAAGGCTAGGTTATAGATTGTGTATTGCTTGATCTCGACATCTCCCCTCCTAGCCCTTATATACTAGGCTTGGTCTCGGGGAGTCCGTCCTGATTACAGATGAGGTTTCCTAACCATGATCTTGTTTTGTACGACATGTTTGCACCTTCCTTATGACTCGCGGACTCCTACGTTGGTGCCACTAGTGGGCCAAGGTTGGGCCCAGGCGGCATCTTTGTGGGCCTTCTGTCTTCTGGTACACCGGTTAGGCTCATCCATAGGAGTCGTGGGGTCACCCCCTCGTCAGTAGCCCCCGAGTGCCTGGGGGACTCGAAGAGGCGCGCAGGGACTTGAATCCACTCTAGCGTCGTTTTGATGTATGCACGGTTCAACTGCGGGTCGCAGGCAGTCTGGGGCCATGACAAAACCTGTTTCGAGGGATTCTAAGCTGAAAGGGCCCAAGGTGTCGACTGATCGAGCCTTGGTGAATTGCACTAGTGGAAAAAACCGTAGTAGCCCAATCAAACCCATGTCCCTCGACATGAGCTTGGAACACTGGTGTCTAGCAAAAGTCATGCCGCTGCACGTCTTACAGTGATCAATTGCCGCCAGTAAAGTTCGTAGCCTAGGCGCGTCCGCCCGACTTTTTCTATCGCATGGAAAAGGTTGGGAGTGAAATCGCTCTTCGGCAAGTCCCAGCCCGGCCGATCTTCGCAGCGGGGTCTTACCTACACGCTAAGCTTGCGTGGCATCTGGGCACAGTGTATCGTGTTCCAGGAATATGTATTTTTATTGAGGCGCGGAGCCTAGTAGATAAAGCACCCACTTGGAATAAACAATCAAGTGGGCGGTTTTAGCAGTCATTCGTGGAGCTTCTCCGAGTGCTCGGGTGTAGAAGGATATTTGCTCGGGAGGTCGTCGAGTGCTTGAGTATATAAAGTTTTGCGAGTAATCACTTGAATATTGCTTTTGCTCTCGGGGTGAGGGAGCACCCCGATACTCCAAAACCGCTCGATCTGGCGAGTGCAGGTCTGTTCATTTTTGCGTCATGGTGAGGGAGCACCCAAAACTCTCATGGGTGCGAGCAATCACTCGAGCACGTTTTTACTTCTGGGTGAGGGAGAACCCGAAAACTCTCATGGGTGCGAGGAATCACTCGAGCACGTTTTTACTTCTGGGTGAGGGAGCACCCGAAAACTCTCATGGATGGATACACTCCCGATGGGAGTAAAACTTTTTGCTCATCGAAAAAAGATTTAAAAAGTTGAAATTCTGGAGCTGGGAAACGTACTCGGTACGTCTTGCGACGCTGGCTTGATTTTTCTGGTGTCTTTGACCATTGTAACCTGCCGAAGGAAATGACTTGGCGTTGTCTCGCCGAGATTTTCGCTTCATGTGATTATGGTCCTCTTTTTGTGCGCGTAGTGGGCGGTGTTGTTTCTGCGCCATTTGGTTTTCCATATTTTTCGCCTGTCGTGGGGTCGTGCCACGTTTACTGACCGCTGGGATCGAACGATGCCCCTGCTCGCCAAGATGGTGGTTAAATACCGAGCGGCTGGGTAAATTTTAGGTTTTACCCAGCCATTGCCTTCTCCCCTCGCTGCTATATTCCCCTGTTCTTGAGCCTTCTCCTTCCTCCTTTTGCTACTTGCTGCGGGATTGATGACAACACGCTCCCGTGCTGCTCCGAAATCGGCCAAGATGTCTGGCAAGTGGGAGCGCTCGACTTTTGGGGTCGCAGATCTTGGCCCGCTGATTGCCGATGGCTTGGTGGCTGGAGATGCCGTGCGGATTCCAGGGGAGGAACCTGTTCCTGCTCCCCTGGCCGATGAGCGAGTTTGCTTTTAGGTGTTCTTTCCTCGCGGGTTTGCCCTTCCAGTTCACCCTTTTGTTCGTTGTTTGTTGTACACCTATCAGCTTCAGCTGCACAATTTGACTCCCAATGGGATTTTGCACATTGCTTGCTTTATTACCCTTTGTGAAGCTTTCTTGGGGATCTATCCCCATTGGGGGCTCTGGAAGCACCTCTTTTGTATAAAGAGGACGAACTCTGAGTACGCTGTAGGGCAGGTGGGTATATCCACTAAGGACTCCAAATCTTACTTTGATTTGGAGATGCTTGACTCCGTCAGTGCTTGGCGAAAAAGTTGGTTCTATCTGAAGGACCAGCATATTGATGGGCAGCGATTTGGTCTTGCTCCATTTAATCCTGAAGCGTGGGTAGTCAAGCAGGCCTCATGGTCCCATTCTTTGTCTACGAAAGAGTCATCTGAAGTGGCTCCATTCTTGGAGAGGATTGCCCTGGTGAAGGACAACTTGACCGGTGGGCAGCTCATCTCTGTTGTCATTGGGAGGCGCGTGCAACCCTTGCAGTCGCGAGCCCGTCCCATGTGGCAATATGAGGGACTCGGGGACTCGATGAGATGCTCCGGCCAAGAGCTTGACGCCGATGGCCTCCTGGCCCGGATCCAGTACGTCACCAAATGATCGAACGTTTCCGAGATGGGTTTCGTCACTCCGTATTCTTCTGATCACGCGCTGCCGCAGGTTCGCGTTTTTGAATTTCCCATGTGACTGGAGATGTTTGTTTGACTGCTTGCTGATGATGTTTCTTGCTTTTGTAGGATCATGTTCCCTGTCACAACCCCAAGTTAGGTATGTTCTAGGATAAGCAAGTCACTTTGCATCATGCTAAAAAATTCAAAAGAAATCAATGGAATTCAAATTCAAACTCAAATGGGAGAAGGAACCCCCCCAGATGAATTAATTCAAAAGGCCAGAAATAAATCTTCTCCAAAAATTCATGTTTGATTTTTGAAAAGTCTTATAAATGAGTGTGATCACATATCAAGTGATGTGGGACCAACCCCATGCTCATGGATTTTTCAAATATTCAAATAGGACCTTGGATTAATTCAAAAACCCCTATTTGATTTAAAATTCAAATGTTTTGAATTTTAAAAAGTGCCAAACTTTATAAGTGGTTAGCCTAATATATTATGAGGCCATGTAAAAAGTTTTAGCATTTTATAAAATGCCTAGGTATTTTATCTAAGGCATAACAAACAATTACAGAAAAGAAAAACAGAAGAAAAAGAAAAGGAGGCTTACCTTGTTTTCAACCCAACTCAAGCCTGGTCGGCCCAGCTAGCAGGCCCAGCCCAGTCCAGCCTTATCTTCTTCTACCCAGCGCGCCGAAGCAACTCGGTGTCGAGCCAGGGCACGCCATGGACGCCACCGTGACGCCCTCGACGTTCTAGGCGCCCCCAGGCTCTATCCCTTCGCCACGGCGACGAGGAGATCACGCCACATCACTTCCCCCTCCTCTGGTTCATCCTCCCGCTCTCCCCTCTCCGATTTCTTCGCCGCCAGAGAAGTCCTGATCCCCGCCGCAGAGCACGTCGCCGTGAACGCGTGGCCATCGCCGTCGTTGAGCTGCACCAAGATGTCCATCAAGCCTGCCAACGTCGTCTTCGACTCCATGCCAGAGGAATCAAGCCCAGAGCCCTCGTGCACGTTGGAATCATCGCCAAGTCGTCGCCGGACCCGCGAGATCCCGCCGACGAATTCGTCGTCTTCGCACCACCGTTCGCCTCGCCTCCTGCACCGTTGAGCTCAGGGTGAGCTTCTCTCTGTTTTCCCCAAGTTGGAGCGGCCCCTCGCGTCCTCTAGCCACGTCCTCCATGGGAGCCGAGCGAGCTCGCCGCCATGGAAGACGTTAAGCTCGCTCCCGTGCTTTTTGGTCCATCCCAGCCTGCCCATCGTGCTCCTAAGGTCCACGTAGTTCTGTTGCACTAGCGCACGCTCAAGTTGGGCCACAGCAGCGTCGTCTTCGTCGTTGCCATGCCACGGTTGCCGCCGACGAGGTCCCTACCGTCGCCTCCGTCACTCCCGCTCATGCTGCAACCTCCAGTGGACGCGCGACGACCCCAGGATCCCAACACAGCTGTCCCCGTTCGATTTGGTCGACGGCGCTGCCGTCCCCGCGGACACCGCCGTGGTCTGTGACCACCGGCGACTAACCGCCGGCGCAGATGACGTGGCCGTGATTAGGTTAGCCCTAACCCCACCCCTAAACCACCCCAGTGTCACTTATAGGTGGGCCCCGGCCCCCCTCTAATCTCTCTATTAGTTTAATTAATAGGGATTTAACCCAGAGAGGCTGACAGGGTGACCCCACAGGTCAGTTTGACCAGAGTCAATCCCCTGATGTCATGCTGATGCAGTGATGACGCAATAGACCTTTTTCCACAAAAAGAAAATCCAGAAAATTCTAGAAAATGCTTTAAACTTTGAAATTCAATAACTAATTCATTTTAACTCCAAATTGGACAAATAATATGTCTAAAATTATCAGAAAAATGCAAGGATTCTGAATATGGACTTTATTTTCATGTTTGACCAATTTAAATTGGGTGAACAGTGGCAAACATCCATATGAATTTAATTTGAATTCAAATTTGGAGTGAATTTGCAAATGATTTTGCAACACACTTCTTTTAAATGGTTTCACCCCCACACCAGAGACATCACCTCAACTATACCACATCACTTCATGCTCAACCATTTCAAATGAACATTCATGGATTCAAATGCATTTGAAATTCATCAATAAATCAAGTGGAGTTTGAATTTGCAACTCAAATGCAATATACCCCATTTAAATGGAATTGACAACACATCAGCACCCCTTACACCATGTTATAACATTTTATCATGTGCTTGAGCATTGCATTCATATTGATTGCTACTTCATGCTTTGTTTGTCCGGATAGAAGTGGAGCCAGAACCGGAGGCCACCCCCTTTGTTGAAGACACTGTCACCATAACTGAACCTCGTCAGCAAGGCAAGCAAACCCCCATTGATCATGTCGATAAAATCCCACTTCCCTCTCATGTCTCGCTTATGCATTGTATAGGATGATTACCATGCTACGTTTCTACCGCATAGATGAACCCATTCCTTTGCATGACCTATCATTTGTCACAGTAGTAATCAAACCACAATCCTAGCAAATGTAGGAGTTGATTGATATCATGTGGCCCCTGCAATTGTTACTGCTTATTGCATGCTTAGAGTGTTACAATGTTGTTACTATTATGTGAGTCGGGATGGTAGTGATCATGTGGAAGATGGTGGAAATGTGTTGGTGAATCTACCCTAATACAAGGTGAACGATGAGAGGCTGTGTAGGAGTACACAGTGGGTTGTCTCGTTGAACACCGCCCTAAGTCCGAGTTCTTGTGTGGTGATCCAAGATGAAGAGTACAACCACACATTGGGATCACTGACCCCTCTCAACCTATTAACTCATCCCTTTCGATGTCCAGATGTCGCAGTAGTTCGGAGTTCTGGTAGGTTTGTGGCCTAGCTGCTAAGTGAGAGAACGGCTCAGCCGAGACCGGCTTATGCACCACGCACACATCATCTGGGTCCACTTCGGTAAACCGGACGGGTTCACGATAGTGGTAGCCAACCCAGGTAGGCGGCTTTCTTGGACTAGATCGGCTATGAGGTAACAGTTGTGGTGGCATCCTCGCTGTCACCTCTTGAACGGTGACACGCAAAAGGCGGTAACTGATGACACGTGTGTGTAGCGGTACACCCCTGCAGGGTTAACAAAACTATTCGAATAGCCGCGTCCGCGGTTAAGGACTGCTTGGAAAGCTTAGCTTGATTATTAGACAACTTGAACTAGATACTTATAAAAATTGCCAAGATAAGCGTGACTGCTATGGCGTGCTTCCTCGTGGGGAAGTCGAGGAAGGCACCATAGTGGTGTAATTGATTGGAGATGTAGTGAACTCGTGTACGCTTCTTACCTCAAGTCTGGTACTCGTAGTTCAGGACTAGCCAAGTCAAAGCTGGCACTTCGGCAATTGAACCCCACCACCCTTTGCCTTGACACATGTGCATGAGTAGTATAGCTCCTACGTAAGTCTTGCTGAGTACGACTTTGTACTCACGTTTGCTTATTCTATGTTTTAGATGAACCCACTGACCCCGAAGGTGGATTCTTCCTCAAGCTCGACGACTGAAGACCAAGCTAGTATAGTCCCAGTCAGACGACTGGTTCCCTCGTGGAGGGCTTGTGTTTAAATAAGGCTTCTTAAGCCATTTGTTAAACTTGTCTGTACTCAGACCTACTTTGCTTCCGCTTGTTTGTTGTAATGTTGGATCACAGACTTGTGATCTCTGTGTGCACTCTGTGAGAGTTATCAATAAAATGTATACTTTGTAGAGAATTGCAATGATACCTGCTGTTCATACAAGGCATGTGTGCTTCGTGTATGTTTATAACATGCATGTCTTTGTATGGGTTTTCGAGACCTTAGATGTGATCTGGCTGGCGGTCTTTCATACACCAAGTGGCCCTTAGATGTGCGCAGCTTGGGGCATCGCGATGCGATTGCTCGAGACTCTGTCTCGTGCACACTTTGTGGTATGATCGAGCCCGCCCTAGACCCCGACTAAGTGATCGGGCTGGAGTAAGTCTATGTAAGAGTTATGAGATAGTCGATAGTATGGTTGAGGCGACTTGTCTGTGAATATGGGAGTTCATCACCCATATCTTTAGACTTGTGTGCGGACGATGAGGACCCATCTCAGTTGATCATCCGGCCTGGATGGGATGCCCCTCACGTACGATGCTTTCCGAGAACGTTCTGTGCTTGGACTTGTCTGCTTAGACAAGTGGGTACGGTTCTCGGCTCTCCATATGACTATGTCGTAGCGGGACTTGCATACGCTAACCCCGGGTCCCGACATTCCCGTTTTGTGCAACCCTCCGCAGCCGGAGGATGTGGATATTTGCGAGGAGCCGGATGCTTCCGTTGCTGACGATGCTGCGCCGAGTGCTGGTATCGGTGTGCTTGCGGGTGCGGACGAGTCCATGGGGATCGAGCTGCCCGGGACCGGAGATAGTGAGGATTCAGCGCCCTTTCGCGTCAAGCGGTCGCGGCCTTACGGCACCGAGGGTCTTGACGCGACTATTGGTGCTGTTCCGATGTCTGAACCGTCTCCTTCTGCTGTTGAATTCAAAAGGCCCAGATTTGGGAGGTTGTTGCGTGTTGGCTCTGTGCGCGGCGAGTAAGCATATGCTTGTCTTTGCTTGAGCTGTTTTTCTGTCGAGACCCGGGGTTAGCGTATGCAAGTCCCGCTATGACATAGTCATATGGAGAGCCGAGAACCGTACCCACTTGTCTAAGCAGACAAGGCCAAGCACAGAACATTCTCGGAAAGCATCGTACGTGAGGGGCATCCCATCCAGGCCGGATGATCAACTGAGATGGGTCCTCATCGTCCGCACACAAGTCTAATGATATGGGTGATGAACTCCCATATTCAAAGACAAGTCGCCTCAACCATACTATCGACTATCTCATAACTCTTACATAGACTTACTCCAGCCCCGATCACTTAGTCGGGGTCTAGGGCGGGCTCGATCATACCACAAAGTGTGCACGAGACAGAGTCTCGAGCAATCGCATCGCGATGTCCCAAGCTGCGCACATCTAAGGGCCACTTGGTGTATGAAAGACCGCCAGCCAGATCACAACTAAGGTCTCGAAAACCCATACAAAGACATGCATGTTATAAACATACACGCAACACACATGCCTTGTATGAACAACAGGTATCATTGCAATTCTCTACAAAGTATACATTTTATTGATAACTCTTACAGAGTGCACACAAAGATCACAAACATGTGATCCAACATTACAACAACAAGCGGAAGCAAAGTATGTCTGAGTACAGACAAGTTTAACAAATGGCTTAAGAAGCCTTATTTAAACACATGCCCTCCACGAGGGAACCAGTCGTCTGACTGGGACTAGACTAGCTTGATCTTCAGTCATCCAGCTTGATAAAGAAACCACCTTCGGGGTCAGTGGGTTCATCTAAAACATAGATTAAGCAAACGTGAGTACAAAGTCGTACTCAGCAAGACTTACATAGGAGCTATACTACTCATGCATATGTATCAAGGTAAAGGGAGGTGGGGTTTCACTTGCAGAAGTGCCAGCTTTGACTTGGCTAGTCCTGAACTACGAGTATCAGACTTGAGGTAAGAAGCGTACACGAGTCCACTACTTTCTCCAACCAATTACACCACTATGGTGCCTTCCTCGACTTCCCCATGAGAAAGCACGCCATAGCACTCACACTTATCTTGGTGTGTTTTAGAAGTATCCAGTTCAAGTTGTCTAATAATCAAGCTAAGCTTTCCAAGCAGTCCATAACCGCGGACGCGGCTATTCGAATAGTTTTGTTAACCCTGCAGGGGTGTACCGCTACACACACATGATCATCATTTACCACCTTTGATCTCGACACCATTCAAGGGGTGCCAGCGAGGATGCTCACCACAACTGTTACCTCATAGCCGATCTAGTCCGAGAAAGCCGCCTACCTGGGTTGGCTACCACTATCATGAACCCCGCCGGTTTACCGAAGTGGACCCAGGTGATGTGTGCGTGGTGCATAAGCCGGTCTCGGATGAGCCGTTCTCTCACTTAGCAGCCAGGCCACAGACCTACCAGAACTCCGAATTATTGCGACATCTGGATATCGACTGGGATGAGTTAGTAAGCTGAGAGGGGTCAGTGAGCCCAATGTGTGGTTGTACTCTTCATCTTGGAGCACCACACAAGAACTCGGACTTAGGGCGGTGTTCAACGAGACAACCCACCGTGTACTCCTACACAACCTCTCATCGTTCACCTTGTATTAGGGTAGATTCACCAACGCCTTTCCACCAACATCATCATGATCACTACCATCCCGACTCACACAACAGTATCAACATGGTATCATTCTAAGCATGCAATAAGAAGTAACAATTGCAGGGGCCACATGATAAAAATCAACTCCTACAGTTGCTAGGATTGTGGTTTGCCTACTACTGTGACAAATGATAGGTCATGCAAAGGAATGGGTTCATCTATGCGGTAGAAACGTAGCATGGTAATCATCCTATACAATGCATAAGCGAGACATGAGAGGGAAGTGGGATTTTATCGACATGATCAATGGGGGTTTGCTTGCCTTGCTGACGAGGTTCGGGTTCGGGGTCTTCAACGAAGGGGACAACCTCCTGCTCCGGTTCCACCTCTACTCGACAAACAACAAACAAGGTAGCAAAGTAAATACAATGCACAATCACATGATGAAAGGTTGAAACTTGATGTATATGCTTTGATGTGTGAAGCAATTCAATTTAAATGGAGTATATTGCAAATTGAATTGCAAATTCAAACTCCAATTTGAATTCAAACTTAGCCAAGTTACATGTGACATTGTTTGATTAATTTGAATCATTTTGGAATGTGTATGATATGCCTCTGATGTGTGGTTGAAATGTAGCATGTTGCCATGGTTCAAGTTGCAAAAACTTTTGAATTGAATTTGATTTAATTCCATTTAAATCAAATAGCAAATGCTACTGATCCCAATTTAAATTCAACTCAAACAAAGTTGAAAGTTGGATTTTTGGATAGCTTATTTTCTCCTGATCATTTTTCATATATTATTTGTCCAATTTGGAGTTAATATGAATTTTCTATGAATTTCCAAAGTTTGGGCCATTTTCTGGATTTTCTGGAATTCTTTAATTCATTTCTAATTTTTGGAAATTCATTTACTGCGTCAGCATGACCTCATGCTGGCGTCAGGGGGGGGGGGGGCTGACGTGTGGGGCCGAGGTGTCAGCCACTGGGTTAATTAATCCGGCTGTTTAAATTAACCAGTGGCTTAATTAAGCCACTTGGGCCCAGTGTCAGTGACCTAGGGTCACTTAACCCAGGTGGGGTTAAGCCCCTAATCATGGCCACGTCGGTGGCCTGCCGGCGGCTAAACGCTGGTGGCCACCAGTGCGGCGGCGCTGCACGGGGAGGGTGCTCCCGACCACCAAACGAAGGGCTGCGACCACCAGACGACTCCTCGTGGTCTCGCGCTTCACCTCGAGCATCTCAGGGTCACCGGGGGGCACCGGAACGTCGCCGATGTCAAGACCTAGCGGCGGCCGTGGCTCGGGCTCGAGGCAAAACTCGCTGGGGTGCTCTTCTTGAACCGGGGATGCACGCAAACAACGCAGAGGAGCAAGGCGAAGACGATGGACATGCGCTCGAGCTCAAAAGCTTCATGGTTGCACGGCGAGGAACATCCCGGCGGCGAGAAGCTCCGGCTTCCATGGCAAAAGATGCTAGGGTGCGAGGGTTGGCCTGTGTGATAGCTAGGGTGAACCAGAAGCTCACCGTGAGTCGAACTGAGGTGGTGGCGTGGTCGGAGGAGCTCCACAGTGGCCGGAATTGAAGACGACGCGCGGTGGCTCCGGCGAGAAGAAAGCTTCGATTGTGGCGGCTCCAGTGGCTCCTAGGTCACCATCTTCGAGCTCTTGGTGTGGACAACGACGTAGCGCGAGGGGGACACGGTCTTCTGGCTCTTCTCCGGCGTTGGCCACGGGTTCTTGCGACGGTGAGCGGCGGCTGCTCTCGGGGAAGAAGGGGGAATCACGTACGGAGCTCGAGAGGAGGCGGTGATGGGGGAAAATGAGAGAGGGCGATGCAGACGTCTCCTTGGCGCTATTTGGTGAGCTGGGGAGGCCTGGAACCCTTCGGGCGCCGCAGTGGCGTCCACGACGCCGGCGCCTCGCCACCGAGCTGCTTGGGCGCGCGGGGAGGAAGACGACAGGGGACTTCGGTGGGCTGGGCCGGCCAGGTGGGCTGCGGGGAGCTAGTCGGGCTGGAAGCCAGGTGAGTTTCCCTTTTTCCTTTTCTTCTGTTTTTCTTTTCTGCAAATTTGTTTAGCTTAGCAAAATAAATAGCTAGGCATTTTTATAAATGCTCAAATCTTTTATATGGCATTACATGACCAGTAGCTAGTCATATCCAGAGTTTGAACATTTTTGAAATTCAAAATATTTGAATTCAAATTCAAATATGGGTTTTTGATTAAATCCAAGGCACCGTTTGAATATTTGAAAAATCCATGAGCATGGGGTGGGTCCCACATCACTTGATATGTGATCACACTCATTTATAAGACTTTTCAAAATTCTAACATGATTTTTTGGAGAAGATTTTTATCTGGCCTTTTGAATTAATTCATCTGGGGGGGGGGGTTCCTTCTCCCATTTTGCTTTTGATTTTGATTTCAAAGATTTCTTTTGAAATTTTAACATGATGCAAGTGACTTGTCAACCTTAGCACATTACCTAACAGAGGGTTCTGACATTTTCCTCTGTTCTTTTGTCTGATGGGCTTTATCTTAAAGCGCTGCGACTGCTCCAGCTGCTTCCTCCTCCAGTGCGGCTGCTGTCGACCTGCAGTCGACTGACTCCGGAGCGGCCGCCAAGCATACTGGGGATTCGTCGGCTGCTGTTTGTCGGCCCGTATCGTCGGTGATCCCTGCTGTTGCTCCTCCAGTGGCGTCTGGTATTGTTGTTCCTGATGCCGAGCCTACTGCTCCAGATCGTCCTTACTTGGGCCGTCGTGATCTTGGTGTCGAAGATAAAATCCGCTTCTTCGACCGCATAGCTGGGCTGGTAAGTTTGTTCCATGTTTGCTTGTGTAGTTTTTGTTATCGGGGGCACGGTAGTGCTCCCGATGGGAGTAGCCCCCGAGGCTGCAAGCAAGTGCTTGCGGTTGCTTGCAGTCTTGCCTTGGCTCTGTATTTCCTTTGTGTCGTCATTGGGAGCACGGCCAGTGCTCCCGATGGGAGTAGCCCCCGAGGCTGCAAGCAAGCGCTTGCGATTGGTTGTAGTCTTGCTTTGACTCTGACTTTAATATCCGATTTCTTCGAGTAGCCGGTGTTTCAGCACTGTGAGCGTCTGGTGGTCGATGGTGAGCGTTGGCGGCAGGCCCATGCTTCTGCCCAGGATGCTTTGTCTGCCATGAGTAGTGAGTATTTCTTCCTGTGCTGCCGTGTTTGAACTGTTGGGTCTTTGATTTTGAGTGCTTTCTTGTGTTTTCAGGCCGACGTCAGACTGCGAGAAGCAGGCCGAGAAGGCGGAAAGAACGGTTTCCACCCTTAAAGCTGCTTTGGCTTCCAAGGAAAAAGAGCTGCACGATCAGCACAAGGAACTGGTGCGCCTGCGTCGGGCTGAGGATACGCTCGTGCAGGCGGAGGCGGTCGAGTGCGAGCGTCTTTGGGTCTTGGCGGATTCGCTTGTGTGTAAGTCATTGTTTCGTTACTGGGTGCTTTGTCTCCTTCCTCCTTTTGTAGTGATTTCTGTCGCCTGGTGCAGCCTCCACGGGTGCGAGTGTGACGGAAGTGGCTGCGTCGAAATCTGGAGTTCTCTGGGGGGCCGTGGATGCCGTATCGGCCGCTGTTGACGTTGCCAAGGGTGTCTGTGCCCGGGCTTCAACTCTTGTGGGTCTTGTTCATCAGCATCTCATGCCGGAGGGCGTGAAGGTGTCTGCTGGTCTGGACGCCCGTGTTGCTGCGTTTGGTAATGGCGGGGATCTCTTGGAAGAGCTAGTTGGGGAGACCGTGGTGAGTGGTCTTTCCACGTCCTTTGTTGTTCTTCTGGGGCATGGAGTTGCCATTGATGATTCGTTGGTTGAGACTGTCCCATCTTATACTGACGAGAAGAGTGCGCGAGCAACTGTTCTGGCTCGTCGCCTGCAGGAGGTTGTTGATGGTTAGTATCCCTCCTCTGTGGGCAAGGGCGGGTGGGGGGGTCGTAACCATGTCTTGCCGTTTGGAACTTTCTTGTTGTAATGTGCCTCCTTTGTTGTGATGGATCTGTGCTACCTGGATTGAAGTAACTGTTTGGCCGTCCTGCTGTTTGTGTTTGATTGCCTTTTTCTTTTTGTTCATTTTTGGTAGGTTGATACGTCCAAAACATATCTATAATTTCTGCTTGCTCCATGCATGTTTTGTGTGATATTGCTATGTTCTAGATACACTTTCATACAATTTTATCATATTTGGACTAACCTATTAACTCAGTGCACCCCAGTGCCAGTTCCTGTTTTCTGCTGTTTTTCTATTTCAGTTTTCCCCCATATAAAAAGTGCCAGAAAAATTCGGGAAAATTCAGATAAAAAATCAGCATGGAGGAAGCCTCACGAAGAGCCCGGGAGGGGCCAGAGGGGAGCCAGGGGGCCAGGCGGCCACCCGGCGCGGCCCCACCCCTGGCCGCGCCAGGGGGCGCCTGGGGCCCCTGGTCCACCTCTCGCTGCCCCCCTTCGCCTATTTATTCTCCTTCACGGGAAAACTCCAGAAGAGGAACCCTATTCCGCGAACTCGCCTCTGTTCCGCCGCCGCCGCGCTTCCGAAGATCGGGAGCACCAAAAGACCTCTTCCCGGCATCCCGCCGAAGGAGGATTGACCTCCGGGAGTCTCCTCTCCACCATGGATGCTCTCCGGATGTCTCGTGAGTAGTTTTCCTTGGACCATGGGTCCGTGATCAATAGCTATGTGATGTTCTCCTCCCCTCTTTGATCTTCATTGTTTAGACCTCGTGAGCTTCCCTACATGATCGAGGCACCTTTGTAATATTTCTGCTATTGCTATGTTGAGTTTGATAGGATCTGATGGATTATGAGATTATGTTCAGATTGTGATAGAGTAATATATTTGGTTTTTATCTCTTATATTTTTGTTCCTAAGTAATTCTTGCATGTTCTCCGTTGCTGTTTATTGCTTTGGCCAAGTAGTAGGTAGTGACTTCAAGAGGGAACGTTGTGCTAGATTGTGGGTTCATGCCCCCCGATGACACGCTTGAGTGACAGAAACATGAGTCTAGGGGATGTGCTGTTGCCACAAGGGTGAAAACAACGGTGCTTGTGACCGCGGTCACAAGGATTGTTTACTTTACGCAGAGTTCTTTTTAATGCAGTTGTCTGTTGCTTTGGGTTTACACTTTGGGTGGGGCTCGCAACTTAATACCAGCGAGATGTTCTGGATAGATATCTCAAGGTGGATGATTAGTAGTAGATGCAGATGGATTTCGGTCTACTTATCTTGGCGTACTGCCTGTGCTTTTGAACCTCGTCCTTTCTTTTGTAGCATAGTTAGCATTGCGGTGCATTCATAATCCTGTCAACTGCCTTTCTGTAATTTGTTTACCTCGCATAGCAATTTTATCGTCTTTTGGGAGAGAGACATCACTAGCGAACATCATGTATCTCGGTCCATATCCTCATTATTGTTTCCACGCTATATTTACTTTACTGCTTTTACTTGCTATCATTATCCCTTGCATTTTATCCTTGTGAAGAACAAGACCGGAGAGATTGACAACCTCTTTGAACTTCGTTGGGAACAAAGTTATCTGTGTCTGTGTGCAGGTCCGCGTCAGTTGCGCCGCTGACACCTACTTATCATCTGTGGAGTCCTGCTGGAGACAAACCTTGGTATCTTCACCGAGGGAAAACTGCTGCTGCACTACATCTGAACCTTCCACTTGGGGTAACCAACGAAGGGACGAGAAGCCATCAAGAAAGTTTTCTGGCGCCGTTGCCGGGGACTCCAAGTGCTAAGATAGGGGAGTTGCACACTACCCTTTACCTTTGTTTTCTAGTCTTGTTAGTTTATCTTTCAGTTTTTATCTTTGTGTCTTTTATCAAAAACTAAAGAAAAATCTGCCACACTTGCTGCTACTATGGGTTCCAGTGAAAACACCAAGTTGTGTGACTTCACTAGTCACAACAACCAATACTTTATCTGCACTCCCATTGCCACACCTGCCACTTCAGCTACCTCTTATGAAATTAAACCTGCTTTGCTAAACCTTGTTATGAGAGATCAATTCTCTGGTATTGGAGATGATGCTGCTTTACACTTGAATAATTTTGTTGAATTATGTGATATGCAAAAGTATAAAGAAGTAGAAGGTGATGTTGTTAAGCTCAAGCTCTTTCCTTTCTCTTTAAGGGGAGATGCTAAAATCTGGTTTCAATCTTTGCCTAGAAATAGCATAGATTCTTGGGATAAGTGCAAAGATGCTTTTATAGGGAAGTACTACCCTCCTCCTAAGATTATCCAATTGAGGAGTAATATTATGAAATTTAAGCAATTGGATAATGAACACGTTTCCCAAGCTTGGGAACGAATGAAATCTCTTGTTAAGAAATGCCCTACACATGGTTTGACTACTTGGATGGTTATCCAGACTTTTTATGCAGGCTTGAACTTTATCTCGCGGAACCTGTTAGATTCGGCCTCGGGAGGAACCTTTATGTCAACTACACTTGGTGCTGCCACGAAGCTTCTCGATGAAATGATGACCAATTATTCCCAATGGCACACCGAACGCGCTCCAACAGGTAGGAAGGTAAATTCTGTCGAGGAAATTACCTCCCTCAATGAAAAAGTTGACTTAATTATGTCTCTACTTACCAAGAAACCCTCCATTGATCCTCATGATGTTCCTTTAAATTCTTTGGATGCCCAAGAACAAGTAGATGTGAACTTTATTGCTAGAAACAACTTCAACAACAATGCTTATAGGGGAAATTTTGCTAGCAATCCTAGACTGTTTCCATCCAACTATGGGAACAACAACACCTACCCTAGCAACAACTCCTATAATCCTGCTTATACGAAAAGAGACCTACCTAGCTATGATAAATTGGTGGAAATAGAGAAGGCTACTAAGAACTATATGCACACCCAGTTTGAACAAAACAAAGCCTTCTCTAAGCAAATAGGTGAGCATACTGCCATTCTGCAAAACATTAGTGAACAGCTTGATAGCCTGAACAGTGAAATTTCTAAACTCCAGGCTAGACTTACCGCCACCGAAACCCATGTTTCGAATATGTCCCACACCCAATCTACTTTGATAAATCAAATGGCAGCCAAACCAGAAGTTATCCCTATCGAAGAGGATAGAACTAAGAGCCTTCCTACACACCACACAGTTGCCACTATCCAAATTGTTGAGGACACTCAAACTATTAGCACCCAATGCACTCCTAGTCCCGTTGGACCTATTAATGGTGATGCTAATACCTCAACCATAGAAAAAGAAACTCCTATGAACATAGAGGGTTTCAAACAAGTGAGCCTAGATGACACTACTACCACCTTTGATAGTAGTGATATTGATTTTGATAGTTGTACCCTCTCAGAAGTTATTAGCTTGCTACACAAAATGTCTAGAGACCCCCACACTAGCACACTTAATCTTGCCTTCACGGAGCATATCACAAATGCTCTCATCAAAGCTAGGGAGGAGAAGCTTAGAGTAGAAGCCTCCATACCTAGGAAGCTAGATGATGGTTGGGACCCTATGATCAAAATTAAATTGAATAACTTCTCTTGCTATGCTTTATGTGATGTTGGAGCTAGTACCTCCGTTATGCCCAAAAGAATATTTGATATGTTTGAATTGAAACCTTTTGAGCCTTGTTCTTTTGGTGTTCGTCTTGTTGATTCTTCCGTAAATAAACCTTTGGGGAAGATCGACGATGTTCTTATCATTTTCAATGACAACTATGTTCCCGTCTATTTTATTGTTATGGATATAGAGTGTGAACCTTTATGTCCAATTATTTTGGGACGTCCTTTTCTTCGCACCGTTGGTGCGGTTATTGACATGAAAGAGGGGAATATTAAATTAAAATTCCCATTCAAAAAGGGGATGGAACACTTCCCTAGAAATCAAGTTACCTTTTGAGTCCGTTACACGGGCTAGTTATTCTCTTTCTCTTGATAAAACTTGATTCTTCTTTTTGCAATATGCCTAGTTAATGGCTTTAAAGAAGCGCTTTCGGGAGGCAGCCCGCAACGAATTTAGGTGTTTCTTTTTTCTTTTGTTGTGTCTTGATGATTGTTACTTCTGTAGAAACATCATTGTATCTTTATTTTTCATCTTTGTGCCAAATTATAGCCTCTTACGGCAAGGGAAGTAAAAGTTGTGACATGCTGTCCAGAAAACAGATTCTGTCCTCGTGACCAGAAAAATTCCAGAAAAATCCCAGTTCATCTTTTTGAGCTGAAATTTTTACGCAGTATGCTATATACAATTACGAAACTTCCGTATGTTCTCAGTTTTTTGATTTGAGTTGCAGAAGTACCCCTAAAAAATTCTTTACTATCTGCTGTTCTGTTTTTCACAGATTCTATCACGTTTTGTCTCTCCTTACTTTTGCAAACCTTAAGCTTGCTTTTTATTTGCAAAAACTTTTTGGCACTCTTGAGAAACAGTAGCTCTTGAAGATTATCTTTATATCCAGTGGGGGAAAATTATTTATTAAGGGTACTAGCCTCTCTAATCAGCTTATGATGAGTTATGTATGAAGGGAGTTTTCAAGTGTGCGATGGAAGATAATGAAAGAAGATCCAGGAGTGTCAAGCGCTCAAGCTTGGGGATGCCCCCATGCATCCCCAATAAATATTCAAGGAGACTCAAGCGTCTAAGCTTGGGGATGCCCCCGTGCATCCCCTTCTCCATCAACAATCATCAGTTCGTCCTTCGTCTCACTATATTTTTATCACTTCATGCGTTATGTGCTATGCTTAGAGCGTCTCGCTCTTAGGTTTTGTTTTTAGTTTTCTTTAGCTTTGCTTGCTGTTCATAACAAGTTAGATCCTTTCTTACTTTGTGTGGGAGAGAAAAACGCTCCACTTTCAAAATTTAGAACACATCATAGGATCTTTCCTGCCTATCTTTTTGCTGTTGTGTGTTATTTATCTTTTCATAGCTACTGCCTTGTTTAGTTTTAGTCTTAGTTTGTCTTTAGCAAGAGCCTTGGCTTTTGTTTAGTTTGTTGCTGCAACTCTTTTTAGTTTTCATGTTTATCTTGTTAAGAGAGTTGGTTGTTGCACTGAGTTGTGTCTTGTCTTGAAAGTAGGTAATTGAGGTTGCTATTTAATTTTAGTAGTAGCTTGCAATAGTTTTGAGGTATTGATGTGAGTAATGTTTTAACTTTTGGTGTCAAGAGCTCTAGCCTATTAGTGATAGGTGTCTTATTTTGGGAAATCCGTGTGTATTTTCAAAACCTATAAAACTAGTTGAGAACTCTAGCTACTAGATGGATCACTACTCTACTAAGGGGTCGAATATCAGAGAACACTCACGTACCATGAGTCGAGGATGCGCAAGGATAACCAAACCCCCATACTCTCCTCCTCGGGGTACTTGTCTCTTTGTGAACCTCCTCATTAGATTGAGAGTTACCGATAATAAGTGCATGAGTTCTTTGGACTAATGTAAGTATTGAAAGTTGACACTTCCACCTTCCCATATTTTGCTAGCCTCTCCTGTGCCGTGCATTGCCTTCTTCTCACTCCGAGAGTTGGTGTCCACCTTCGTCGTTACATCCAAACCCTTGGCATGATACGCTCTGTCATCATAAGCCTCCTTATATCTTTCCTCAAAACAGCCACCATACCTACCTATCAAGGCATTTCCATAGCCTTTCTGAGTTATATTGCCATGCAACTACCACCTCTTCATGACTTGATCTTCATGTCATACATGTTCCTGCTACACTGGCAGCGACATACATTGCATACATCATGATAGTTACTTCTTCTTTATGATTTTGAGTACCTTGTAAAGTGTGAAAGATTTCCTTTACCTTCTTGTAAAATAGAGTGTTGCCCTTAAGTAAGGAAAATATCCCAAAGTGGACACATTAAAAGATCCCAAAGAGGACAAATGAGAGTTAAATAGAAAGAGCCATTGAGGCCACAAAAAATACAAAAAAATAGAAAAAAATAAAAAGAGATAAAGGGGCAACACTACTATCCTTTTGAGAGATCCACACTAGTATTCCCTTTATATCCTTGTATTCCATATAGATGATCTTTTTGCATATAGTTCCATTGGAGAGCTTCCTAGCTCGTATGTGCATCCGTTGCATGGCAATCCCTACTCCTCACATCATATCTATCATTTGGAATCTCTTGCCTATGATTGTCCTCATTGATGTGAGCCTTTTTTTTGTCTTCCTCCTCCACCATATTTCTCTCTTTGCCATCCTAAGTGTCAACTCTCGTGCTTACGCTCATCCATTGCATGAGTGCTCGAAATATCGAAAAGGAGTGGATCAAATTGACTTGTACCTGGCTAGTGGTCTGGGACGAGTCAAGATAAGATTCCAAAGAAGACCAAGTATGAAACTTTAGTAGATTGAGTTCTCAACACAAAAATACTTTTTTCTCGTATTCCCTATCCCCCTTCTTGCACGCAAACACCATTTGGAGACATTCGAGTCACGGACAGGGAGAGCTCTTGCACCTAATGTTCTTTTGTTACTTGTTTCAATGCTAATATAGACTGTTGCATGTTATGACTTGAATTGAATCTCTAACCTTGATTGCTTTACTTTTCAAAGTTCTTTTATGGTTGCTAGCATGTCACCACAGAAATTATGCTGTTATCATTTACCTAATCGAGGACGAGCAGGAATTAAGCTTGGGGATGTTGATACGTCCAAAACGTATCTATAATTTCTGCTTGCTCCATGCATGTTTTGTATGATATTGCTATGTTCTAGATACACTTTCATACATTTTTGATCATATTTGGACTAATCTATTAACTCAGTACACCCCAGTGCCAGTTCCTGTTTTCTGCTGTTTTTCTATTTCAGTTTTCCCCCATATAAAAAGTGCCAGAAAAATTCGGGAAAATTCAGATAAAAAATCAGCGTGGAGGAAGCTTCGCGAAGAGCCCGGGAGGGGCCAGAGGGGAGCCAGGGGGCCAGGCGGCCACCCGACGCGGCCCCACCCCTGGCCGCGCTAGGGGGGCGCCTGGGGCCCCTGGTGCACCTCTGGTTGCCCCCTTCGCGTATTTATTCTCCGTCACGGGAAAACTCCAGAAGAGGAACCCTATTCCGCGAACTCGCCTCTGTTCCGCCGCCGCCGCGCTTCCGAAGATCGGGAGCACCAGAAGACCTCTTCCCGGCACCCTGCCGGAGGGAGGATTGACCTCCAGGATTCTCCTCTCCACCATGGATGCTCCCCGGATGTCTCCCGAGTAGTTTTCCTTGGACCATGGGTCCGTGATCAGTAGCTATGTGATGTTCTCCTCCCCTCTTTGATCTTCATTGTTTAGACCTCGTGAGCTGCCCTACATGATCGAGGCACCTTTGTAATATTTCTGCTATTGCTATGTTGAGTTTGATAGGATCTGATGGATTATGAGATTATGTTTAGATTGTGATAGAGTAATATATTTGGTTTTTGTCTCTTATATTTTTGTTCCTAAGTAATTCTTGCATGTTCTCCGTTGCTGTTTATTGCTTTGGCCAAGTAGTAGGTAGTGACTTCAAGAGGGAACGTTGTGCTAGATTGTGGGTTCATGCCCCCCGATGACACGCTTGAGTGACAGAAACATGAGTCTAGGGGATGTGCTGTTGCCACAAGGGGGAAACAACGGTGCTTGTGAACGCGGTCATAAGGATTGTTTACTTTACGCAGAGTTCTTTTTAATGCAGTTGTCTGTTGCTTTGGGTTTACACTTTGGGTGGGGCTCGCAACTTAATACCAGCGAGATGTTCTGGATAGATATCTCAAGGTGGATGATTAGTAGTAGATGCAGATGGATTTCGGTCTACTTATCTTGGCGTACTGCCTGTGCTTTTGAACCTCGTCCTTTCTTTTGTAGCATAGTTAGCATTGCGGTGCGTTCATAATACTGTCAATTTCCTTTCTGTAATTTGTTTACCTCGCATAGAAATTTTATCGTATTTTGGGAGAGAGACATCACTAGCGAACATCATGTATGCTGGTCCATATCCTCATTATTGTTTCCATGTTATATTTACTTTACTGCTTTTACTTGCTATCATTATCCCTTGCATTTTATCCTTGTGAACAACAAGACCGGAGAGATTGACAACCTCTTTGAACTTCGTTGGGAACAAAGTTATCTGTGTCTGTGTGCAGGTCCGCGTCAGTTGCGCCGCTGACACCTACTTATCATCTCTGGAGTCCTGCTGGAGACAAACCTTGGTATCTTCACCGAGGGAAAACTGCTGCTGCACTACATCTCAACCTTCCACTTGGGGTAACCAACGAAGGGGCGAGAAGCCATCATAGGCCGCCCCGGGCGTGCTTCGGTCTTGGAGTTCTTCGAAGGAGGACGCTCGCGAGGGCGCCTATGAGTCCGTGTGCTTGAGGCTGAGGGACGCTGAGCGAGAGGTTGTTCGCTTGAAGGGGGTTGTAGCAGTTCATCGTTCCAAGTGTGAGCGTGCTGAGGCCGTGTTGGATAGTCTTACTTCATGGGTGGTGAGGTTGTCTGACCTCCTGCGAGGTGAGTCTTGCTGCCGCTCGATTGCTCGACTGCCTTTAGTAGTTTTCCTGTCGTCGTCTTGATTTTGATTCTGTTTTTCGAAATGCTGTCGGGGCGGTCCTGGGATGAAGATAAGGCCTTCCAGTCGGAGCTGTCTCGATGGGATGATCCTGAAGTGCAGGAGAGCAATCTTTTCTGGGCAGATGGGGCTCGTAGTCGATCATTTGCTGTGCTTCGTCTTCGGGTTGAGCGGGTGCCAGCTTCTCTGCGGTACTGTCAGCAGGTGCTGGGTAGGATCCATGCTGAGTTTTATCCGCTGCAGGTGGTTCCGTCGTCCTTTGAGATGTTGTGCCGCGTATTTTCTCAGCCTGCAGAGATGCGTCGCGTGATGAATCACCAGATTCATGCTGGAGCCCGTGCTGCTTTGGGCTTGGTCCATAGTCACTGGCCGGGAGCTGATATTGCTCAAGTGGTGGGGGGTTCCTCCTGGTGGCTGGGATTACCCGATGAATGAGCATTACTCGGCGGTCGATGAGCCTGCGCGCCGAGTTGTGGACCGAGTTTGTGAAGAGAACGATCGTTATCTAGGTGCCCTGATTAAGGCGAAGATGGAGCCTGGGGGTTAGATGCTTCCTTCCTTTGTATACGCTTCTTTTTGGTGTACTGTAGGTAAATGGTTTTTCTGCTGTGGTGAGCCCTTGTGTGTCGCGATTTGCGAAGAACGCCTCGGGGGGTGGCTGCTGAGGCGAGCCCCCGAGTGCCAATTTTGTTTAAGTCGTGATTGCGAAGAACGCCTCGGGGGGTGGTTGCTGCTACGAGCCCCCGAGTGCCAATTTTGTTTAAGTCGCGATTGCGAAGAACGCCTCGGGGGGTGGCTGCTGCGGCGAGCCTCCGAGTGCCAATTTTATTTAAGTCGCGATTGCGAAGAACGCCTCGGGGGGTGGCTGCTGCTGCGAGCCCCCGAGTGCCAATTTTGTTTAAGTCGCGATTGCGAAGAACACCTCGGGGGTGGTTGCTGCGGTGAGCCCCCCGAGTGCCAATTTTTTTAAGTCGCGATTGCGAAGAACGCCTCGGGGGGTGGCTGCTGCTGCGAGCCCCCGAGTGCCAATTTTGTTTAAGTCGCGATTGCGAAGAACACCTCGGGGGGTGGCTGCTGCGGCGAGCCCCCGAGTGCCAATGGATCAATATTTGGAAAAACATTTCAATATTCTTCCTGGTGTCTCTTACATTTAGTAAGAATGGGGGGGGACGATCTGATGAGGACAGTCCCCTTTTATTAAAATGGCGGCGTGGTAGCCTTAAGTGCTGGATGGCTTCTTCTCCGAGTGCTCGGGTCCTTCGGGTGGCGGCTTCTACGGGAGCGCTTCTTCTGCGGGTCCCGTGGTCTCGTAGGCTTGGTGGGCTCCAAAGGCCTCTGATATCTTGTGGAATTCCTTGTCACAGCAGTCGGACCGGACGAAACTGCCGCTGATTGTGATTACACCATGAGGGCCTGGCATTTTTAGCTTAAGGTAGGCGTAGTGAGGCACTGCCATGTAGCGGGCGAAGGCCGGTCATCCGAGGATTGCGTGGTACTGCGATTTCCAGTCGACCACTTCGAAGTCTAGGATCTCCTTGCGGAAGTTGGTCGCTTCACCAAAGACCACTTCCAGACTTATTTTTCCCAGAGGGTAGACTGCTTTTCCTGGCACAATCCCGTGGAAGGTTGTGCTTGAGGATTTCAGCGCAGATCTCTGGATTAGCATTTCGTCGAGTGTCCTTGTAAAGATGATGTTGATCCCGCTGCCGCCGTCCATGAATACTCGTGACATGTCGTAGTTCCCAATTCTGGCCTCGAGCACTAGCGCGGCATGTCCTGGTCGAGGGATGTCGGGCGGGTGGTCCTCCCGAGAGAAGGTAATATCTGTCTCGGACCCGCGCAAGTACTCTGGGACAGCGGGGTGTGAGGAGGCTGCGAGGAAAACTTGTCTTGTGACCTGCTTCTGCTGCCTATTTGAGGGCCTGCCTTCTTGTATCATGTAAATCCTGTCGTGGGCTTCTGGGCACTGCTCTTCTGCGTCTGGTGTCCTGCGCCGTTGCTGGATTGCGGCCACTTGCCTTGCTGGTAGGGGAGGGGCTGGTGGTGCGTCGTGGGCGATGGGCCCGACTGCTATGCTCGCGAGTGGCTGGGCCGCTGTTGTCGCGGATAGGCTTTTTTCCTCCGCCAACTCGTTGAAGCTTCTGCAGTTCCTGAGGGTGTGTCCTAATTTGATATCCCCTCGTTTTTTTCTGAATCCGTGTATCGAGCACGGTCCGTCGAGTTGTTCTTTGGCCGAGCGGTATGTTCTGGTGCTGTCGCGCGGCTGCCTCATCCTCCAGTCTCGTTTCTGAGCTTGGGGCGCATCTTTGAGGTTGTCTCTGCGCTGTATCCTGCCGTCGTCAAGATGCCTGCCGTCTCTGTCGTCTGGGAAGCCTGCGGCGACCATGTCGGGTCCTCTGTCGTCGTAGAAGCTGCGCCTGGGTCGCTTCCTTCGATGGTCGAGTCCTCTTTCTTCGTTGTGGTAGTCGTAGTCGTGTTCTGAGCGTGCGATGTGGATTTCTGTTTCATTGAGAACGGAATCCTCGCCGTCCGCCTAGCTGTTGGCTTGCTCCAGCAGCCGTGCGAGTGTTCGGACTTTCATCTTCCCGAGATGTTCCTTGAATTCGATGCGCTGCAGGCCTCGCCTGAATGCGTCGATTGCGCTTTCGTCTGATATGTCTTCTGCTGAATTCTTGAGTATGGTCCACCGCTGGATGTAGGCTCGCAGGGTTTCCCTGGTTCCATGCTTGCATGCACGCAGTTCCTCGAGCGATGCCGGTCTCTTGTATGTGGATTTGAAGTTTTCTATGAAGGCTTCACGGAACTTCCTCCATGAGCTGATGGATCCTCGCGAGAGATTCTTCAACCAGTGTCGTGCCGAGCTCTGGAGCATGAGCTGCACATACTGCATTGCCATGACGTTGGTCCCTCGCTGGAACTTGACTGATGTTAAGTAGTCGTCGAGCCACGCCTCTGGCTCCTCGAGTCCATTGTATTTGAGCGTTGTGGAGTTCAATTTGAATCCGGTCGGCATTCGCGTCTCGCGTACGGAACGCGTGAAGCATACTGCTCCGCATGGCTCGATTTCTTCGTCGGAGGCTTCTTCGTCCGAGTACTCTTCGCGTGCTGCGCGTCTTCGTCTACTGCGGTTGACTTTGCTTTGTGTGATGTCGTCGCGCGCGTCTCGTTGACTGCTGCGCAGCCTATTGTCGTTGTCGTCGCTGTCGTGTTTCTTGTTTTTGCCAGAGCGCTTGCGCTAGTCGTCGCTGCTGTCGTCGTCATCGGGTGAGCTGGGGTCCCTGTCTGGTGTCCTTTCACGGGTCGGTCGCCTTGCACTTGATTTTTAGGGTGCTGAGGCGGCGATGGCGTCCTTCATTATCTATAAGGCTATTGAAGTGTTGCGGTCTGGTCTGTTCTGCCTATTCCTCTGGGCGCGAGATAGGTAGTCTCGGGCACTAATAAGGGCTTCTGCTGGTGTCAGGGGTTCCTCTTCGTCGTCCTCCTTTTCTAGCTTGAAGTCGTTTTCGAGCTTCCGGACCACTCTCTTCTTGTCTGTTCATCGCAGGTTGCTGAATTTCGATTTATTGCAGAGAGGTGAGCCGTGATCCGGGGAGTCGTCTCTTGGAGGTGGCTTGCGATTGCTTTTCTGCTCGGCGGCCGCCCTTTCTTGCTTCTCCACCTCTAGGCGATGTTGTCTCTCTTGCCGGGTTAGGTCGCTTGCCAATTTGTTGTATGCCTTGAGCTCGTTCCTTGTTGCGCTTGCCGGTAGTAACTTCCCATGTTCGACTGCGTCTTTTACCTTGGCAATTGATTCTTTGGACAGGTAGATTTGCTCTTTGGGTGGGTCGTCCACCGCCGCACTCGGGGTTTGTTGCTTACTGCTTGATGGCTTGTCGCTCTTGTGGTTGCTCTGTTCTTGTCCTTGTGGTACTTTCATTGGTATACTTCCCACTATTCCCAGCTTCACGACGATCTCATTGGTGGTTCCGGGTGCTTTTGTGTTGCCGTTGGCTTGGCGAGTGTTCGAGTCGTCGTCCTGGCCCTCGCCGTTTGCTGGTAGCGCGTCGACTTCTGCCATGAACACCTGGGATGGTGCCCTGGCTGCCTTGTTGCTCGTGCGTGTGATGCTGCTTTTCCGGGCCGAGGGTCCAGTCGAGTGATCGCGGGCGACGCGGAGCCTTGGTTTGGGTGGGCAGTCGCGTCTGGCTTGAGGGGTGTCCGCACGGGTGGCGACTGCGTCGATTGCTGCTGTAGATGTCGTCGCGGGTGTTCGGGCGTCGTCCGTGAGGCGGAGAGCGCCCCAGTGGTTGATGTAGATCCGATATGCTCCGAAGATCAGGTTGATGCCGGAGCGTAGGTCGGCGAAGACTGGTCGGAGAGTCGAAAGGTGGGACGTGAAACCAAGGAACCCGAACATATCGGATTCCGCCTGGGTCGTCGGATCGAAGAGCGTTGGTGAAGTCGTCGCGCCGGTGGGTGTTGAAGATGCTGATGAGGCCGCCGAGATCGTGTTCCCAACCTGTGCGCTTCCCACAGACGGCGCCAATTGACGGGGATGTACCCCGGAAAATCCCATGGTCAAGGACCCTGGGTTAGTCATGAGAGGCACAGGTTGGACGATAAGCTCGTCGGCTAACAGGAGGATACGTTCCTGCTCGATATTAGCGATTAGAGATGGCGATTACAAGGGAGCCGAGGCTAGTGCGCACAAGGCTAGGTTACAGATTGTGTATTGCTTGATCTCGACGTCTCCCCTCCTAGCCCTTATATACTATGCTAGGTCTCGGGGAGTCCGTCCTGATTACAGATGAGGTTTCCTAACCATGATCTTGTTCCGTACGACAAGTTTGCACCTTCCTTATGACTCGCGGGCTCCTACGTCGGTGCCACTAGTGGGCCAAGGCTGGGCTCAGGCGGCATATTTGTGGGCCTTCTGTCTGCTGGTACACCGGGTAGGCTCATCCATAGGAGTCGTGGGGTGATACGTCCCAAACGTATCTATAATTTCTGCTTGCTCCATGCATGTTTTGTGTGACTTTGCCATGTTTTACATACACTTCCATACACTTTAATCATATTTGGACTAACTTATTAACTCAGTGCACCCAGTTTCCAGTTCCTGTTTTCTGCTGTTTTTGTATTTCAGGTTTTCCGGCCATTAAAAGTGCTCCAAAAATTCCAGAAAAATTATATAAAAATCAGCGTCCCGGAAGCTTAAGGAATCACCAAGGAAGGAAGGGAGGGCCACCACCAGGTATCCAGGAAGGTGCCTGGCGCGGCCCAGCCCTAGGCTGCGCCACCTGCCCTTCTAACTGCCTCGTGGCCCCTCTCGGTGCCCCCTTTGGCCCCTATTTTTACCCCCGCGGAGGAAACCCTGATTCCAGACCCCTTTTGTCCACAAGCAATTCCGATCTCCGCCGCCCTCGAAAACAAGTTTCGGGGGGGGACAGAATTCCTGTGCCGGCACCCTGCCGGGACGGGGAAGTGCCCCCGGATTCATCTCCATCGACGTTGCTTCCTCCCTCCATGAAGCGGGAGTAATTCCTCCTCGGGGCTGAGGTTTCTACCAGTAGCTATGTGTTCTTCTCTCTCTCCCATGATGTGATCTTCGTTGTGATCATAGGCTATGTTAATCTAGGGTGATCCCATGATATTTCCCCTTCCTCTATGTATTGGATTGATGTACTCAATTGATCTTATCTAGTATAATCCCCGAGACCAAGGTGACAGCGGTCTATTGTACATGGGTTAGAAGAATATTATCATGAGTGATTTCCTCTTTTGTGTGTGGATTGAAGATTGAGAGTCTCTTGGTGCTTGTCTTTCACTATCCTTTAGATATGTTGTGGTGATTGTGGTAATCTCTTTGGATGGCCGCAGTGACATTGGGAAATCCATAGATTGAGAACTACGAACTATGAGGTGTGCTTTTGTAGCCCTACACAATTCTCGTTCTCTCTTGACCACAAAGGAATGACCTCCGAGTACGTCTCCATTGCATGTTTTATGGGAAATATCATGTGATTAGACTATGTTAATGTTGTTGAGAGTTTCCACTAGTGAAAGTATGAAGCCTAGGCCTTGTTTCCACCATTGTTACACCGTTTGTGCTCACTTTTATCACATGTTTGCTTGCTGCACTTTTTATTACAGATTTATATTACCTTGCTTTGCCACACCTATCACTCGTATTTTACCATCTCTTCGCCGAACTAGTGCACCTATACAACTCCTAGTTGTATTAGGTGTGTTGGGGACACAAGAGACTTCTTGTATCTTAATTGCAGGGTTGCTTGAGAGAGACCATCTTCAACCTCTACTTCCCTGAGTTCGATTAACCTTAGGTCATCCACTTGAGGGAAATTGCTGCTGTCCTACAAACCTCTGCGCTTGGAGGCCCAACATAGTCTACAAGAACAGAAGCGTGCGTAGACATCAAGCTATTTCTGGCGCCGTTGCCGGGGAGGTAAGTGTTTGAAGGTATATCTTTAGATCTTGCAATTAATTCTTTTTGTTTCTTGTTTTTATTTTCACTAGTTAGGCTTTATGGAAAACAACAAAAAAATTATGAGAGAGCTTTATGAGCTCTATCTTGAGTTAGGACATGAAGTGTTTGAGGAGGAGATCAAAAAGCCTATGGAGCTTTATTATTTTCACAACACTCATGATAGTAGTAATGTTATTTGCATGTCTTCTTTGAATACTTTTGATGCTAATGCTATGCAAAGCTATAAGCTAGGGGATGCTACGTTTGATGAAGATGATCTTTTTTGCCCCCCAAGTTTTGATGAGGAAATTTATTTTGATGATTCTTTGCCTCCTATCTATGATGATTATTGTGATGACACTTATGCTATAAATAATGAATGTTTGGAAGTGTATCATGATAAGAATGATTCATGTGATAGCTATTTTCTTGAGTTTGCTCCCACTATTACTAATGAGAAGGATTTTGCTTACGTGGAGAGTAACAAATTTTCTATGCATGTTTGTGGATCATGATAAGAATTTTTTATGTGATACTTATATTGTTGAGTTTATTCATGATCCCACTAAAAATTATTATGAGAGGGGAACATATGCTTATAGATATTTCAATAATATCAAGTTCCCTCTCTTTATGTTGAAAGTGTTGAAGTTGCACTTGTTTTGCCTTCCTATGCTAATATCTTTATGCTTCAATGAGTTATTCCTCTATAATATCCCTTTGCATAGGAAGCATGTTAGACTTAAATGTGTTTGGTATTTGCTTCTTGATGCTCTATTTTGTTCTTCAACTCTTATTCCTACGAGAGCATTACTAAAATCTTAAGCCTATCTTTATGGCTCTAAAGAAAGAGCTCTAGGGAGACAACCCTTGTTATCTTTACTTTGAGTTTTGAATTTCTGTTTTTAGTGGTCTTGATGATTTTTACTACTGTAGACACATCATTGTATCTTTACTTTTCAAGCTTGGTGCCAATTATAGCCTCATATGACAAGGGAAGTGAAAGTTGTGACATGTTGTCCACAAAACAGATTCTGTCCTCGTGACGGGAAAAATCATAGACAAATCCCAGTTCATCTTTTTTAGCTGAATTTTTTACACAGCGTGATCTATACAATCACGGAACTTTCGTATGTTCTGAGTTTTTTTATTAGAGTTGCAGAAGTACCCCTAAAAAATTCTTTACTACCTGATGTTCTGTTTTTCACAGATTCTGCCACGTTTTGTCTCTCCTAACTTTTGCAAACCTTAAGATTGCTTTTTCTTTGCAAAAACCTTTTGGCAATATTGAGATACAGTAGCTCTTCAAGAATATCTTTATATCCAGTGGGAAAAATTATTTATTAAGGGTACTAACCTCTCTAATCAGCTTATGATGAGTTATGTATGAAGGGAGTTTTCAAGTGTACGATGGAAGATGATGAAAGAAGATTCGGGAGTGTCAAGCGCTCAAGCTTGGGGATGCCCCCATGCATCCCCAATAAATATTAAAGGAGACTCAAGCGTCTAAGCTTGGGGATGCCCCCGTGCATCCCCTTCTTCATCAACAATTATCAGTTCGTCCCTCGTTGCACTATATTTTTATCACTTCATGTGTTATGTTCTATGCTTGGAGCGTCTCGTTCTTAGGTTTTATTTTTAGTTTTCTTTAGCTTTGCTTGCTGTTCATAACAAGTTAGATCCTGTCTTACTTTGTGTGGGAGAGAAACACGCTCCACTTTCAAAATCTAGAACACATCATAGGATTCTTCATGCCTATCTTTTTGCTGTTATGTGTTCTTTATCTTTTCGTAGCTACTACCATGTTTAGTTTTAGTCTTAATTTGTCTTTAGCAAAAGCCTTGGCATTTGTTTAGTTTATTGATGGAACTCTCTTTAGTTTTCATGTTTATCTTTTCAAGAGAGTTGGTTGTTGCACTGAGTTGTGTCTTGTTTGAGAGTAGGTAATTGAGGTTGCTATTCAATTTTAGTAGTAACTTGCAATAGTTTTGAGGTCTTGATGTGAGTAATGTTTGAACTTTTGGTGTCAAGAGCTCTAGCCTATTAGTGATAGGTGTCGTATTTTGGGCAATCCATGTTTATTTTCAAAAACCTACAAAACTAGTTGATAACTCTAGCTACTAGATGGATCGCTAATCTTTGGAGGGATCGGATATTAGAGTACACTCACGTACCATGAGTCGAGGATGCGCAAGGATAACCAAACCCCCATACACTCCTCCTCGGGGTACTTGTCTCTTTGTGAAACCTCCTTATTAGATTGAGAGTTACCGATAATAAGTGCATGAGTTCTTCGGACTAATGTAAGTATTGAAAGTTGACACTTGCACCTCCTCATATTTGCTAGCCTCTCCCGTACCGTGCATTGCCTTCTTCTCATTCCGAGAGTTGGCGTCCACCTTCGCCGGTACATCCAAACCCTTGGCATGATACGCTCTGTCATCATAAACCTCCTTATATCTTTCCTCAAAACAGCCACCATACCTACCTATCAAGGCATTTCCATAGCCTTTCCGAGATATATTGCCATGCAACATCCACCTCTTCATGACTTGATCTTCATGTCATACATGTTCCCGCTACACTGGCATCAACATACAATGCATACATCATGATAGCTACATCTTCTTTATGTTTTGAGTACCTTGTAAAGTGTGAAAGATCTTCTATACCCTCTTATAAATTAGAGTGTTGCCCTTAAGTGAGGAAAAGATCCCAAAGAGGACAAAATCAAAAGATCCCAAAGAGGACAAATGAGAGTTGAATAGAAAGAGCCATTGAGGCCACAAATAAATAAATAAAAATAAAAAAAGAGAAAAAGAAATAAAAAGAGAGAAGGGGGCACACTACTATTCCTTTTGAGAGATCCACACTCGTACTCCATCTTATATCTTGTACTCCATAGAGATTATCATTCATGCATATAGCTATGTGGGGACCTTCACACTATAGAACTTGGCTTGTATATTCCAATGATGAGCCTCCTTAAATGAGCTCTAGGTATTCATGAGCAAGCAAGTTAGATACACCCCCACTAGTTCCATTGGAGAGCTTACTTTAGCTCATATGTGCATCCGTTGCATGGCAATCCCTACTCCTCACATCGTATCTATCATTTGGCTTTCTCTCTCCCATGATTGTCCTCATTGATGTGAGCCTTTCACACCTTTTTCTCTTCCGCCTCCATCATTTTTCTCTCTTTGCCATCCTAAGTGTCAACTTTCTTGCTTACGCTCATCCATTGCATGAGTGCTCAAAAGATCGAAAAGGAGTGGATCATTTTGACTTGTACCTGACTAGTGGTCTGGGATGAGTCAAGATAAGATTCCAAAGAAGACCAAGTGTGAAAATTTAGTAGATTGAGTTCTCAACACAAAAATACTTTTTTTTCCCGTATATCCCTATCCCCTTTCTTCCACGCAAACACCATTTGGAGACATTCGAGTCACGGACAACGAGAGCTCTTGTACCTAATGTTCTTATGTTGCTTGTTTCAATGCTAATATAGACTCTTGCTTGTTCAGACTTGAATTAAATTGCATGCTTTGATTGCTTTACTTTTCAAAGTTCTTATATGGTTGCTAGCATGTCACCACAGAAATTATGCTTGTTATCATTTACCTACTCGAGGACGAGCAGGAATTAAGCTTGGGGATGTTGATACGTCCCAAACGTATCTATAATTTCTGCTTGCTCCATGCATGTTTTGTGTGACTTTTCCATGTTTTACATACACTTCCATACACTTTTGATCATATTTGGACTAACTTATTAACTCAATGCACCCAGTTCCCAGTTCCTGTTTTCTGCTATTTTTGTATTTCAGGTTTTCCGGCCATTAAAAGTGCTCCAACAATTCCGGAAAAATTATATAAAAAATCAGCGTCCCAGAAGCTTCCGGAATCACCAAGGAAGGAAGGGAGGGCCACCACCAGGTAGCCAGGAGGGTGCCTGGCGCGGCCCAGCCCTAGGCCGCGCCACCTGCCCTTCTGACTGCCTCGTGGCCCCTCTCGGTGCCCCCCTTTGGGCCCTATTTTTACCCCCGCGGAGGAAACCCTGATTCCAGACCACTTTTCTCCAGAAGCAATTCCGATCTCTGCCGCCATCGAAAACAAGTTTCGGGGGGACAGAATTTCTGTGCCGGCACCCTGCCGAGACGGGGAAGTGCCCCCGGATTCATCTCCATCGACGTTGCTTCCTCCCTCCATGAAGCGGGAGTAGTTCCTCCTCGGGGCTGAGGTTTCTACCAGTAGCTATGTGTTCTTCTCTCTCTCCCATGATGTGATCTTTGTTGTTATCATAGGCTATGTTAATCTAGGGTGATCCCATGATATTTCCCCTTCCTCTATGTATTGGATTGATGTACTCAATTGATCTTATTTAGTATAATCCCCAAGACCAAGGTGACAACGGTCTATTGGACATGGGTTAGAAGAATATTATCATGAGTGATTTCCTCTTTTGTGTGTGGATTGAAGATTGAGAGTCTCTTGGTGCTTGTCTTTGAATATCCTTTAGATATGTTGTGGTGATTGTGGTACTCTCTTTGGATGTCCGCGGTGACATTGGGAAATCCATCGATTGAACTACGAACTCTGAGGTGTGCTTTTGTAGCCCTACACAATTCTCGTCCTCTCTTGACCACAAAGGAATGACCTCCGAGTACGTCTCCATTGCATGTTTTATGGGAAATATCATGTGATTAGACTATGTTAATGTTGTTGAGAGTTGCCACTAGTGAAAGTATGAAGCCTAGGCCTTGTTTCCACCATTGTTACACCGTTTGTGCTCACTTTTATCACATGTTTGCTTGCTGCACTTTTTATTATAGATTTATATTACCTTGCTTTGCCACACCTATCACTCGTATTTTACCATCTCTTCGCCGGACTAGTGCACCTATACAACTCCTAGTTGTATTAGGTGTGTTGGGGACACAAGAGACTTCTTGTATCTTAATTGCAGGGTTGCTTGAGAGAGACCATCTTCAACCTCTACTTCCCTGAGTTCGATAAACCTTAGTTCATCCACTTGAGGGAAATTGCTGCTGTTCTACAAACCTCTGCGCTTGGAGGCCCAACATAGTCTACAAGAATAGAAGCGTGCGTAGACATCATGGGGTCACCCCCTCGTCACCTATGGTCCAAGGTGGACTACTCACGGTTCATCCGGGAAGCATCCATGGTGGTGGAGAAGCTCCCGGAGGTGGTTCCTCCCTCCAACAGGGTGCCGGGAAGAGGTCTCCTGGTGCTCCCGATCTTGGAAGCGCGGCGGCGAAACAGAGGAGAGATCGCGAAAAAGGGTTCCCGTCACGGGGGTTTCACGTCACGGAGAATATATGGGCGAAAGGGGATAGCCGGGAGGGCGCCTAGGGCCCTGGTGGGTCCCCTCTGCCCCGCCCCCCCTCGGTGATTCCCGAAGCTTCTACAGCGCTGTTTTTTATTGGATTTTCCCGAATTTTTGGAGCACTTTTAATATGGGGGAAACCTGAAATAGAAAAACAACAGAAAACAGGAACTGGCACTGGGGAGCACTGAGTTAATAAGTTAGTCCAAATATGATCAAAAGTGTATAGAAGTTCATCAATATCACAGCAATATCACACAAAAGAGGCATGGAGCTGATACGTCCAAAACGTATCTATAATTTCTGCTTGCTCCATGAATGTTTTGTGTGATATTGCTATGTTCTAGATACACTTTTATACATTTTTGATCATATTTGGACTAACCTATTAACTCAGTGCACCCCAGTGCCAGTTCCTGTTTTCTACTGTTTTTATATTTCAGTTTTCCTCCATATAAAAAGTGCCAGAAAAATTCGGGAAAATTCAGATAAAAAATCAGCGTGGAGGAAGCTTCGCGAAGATCCCGGGAGGGGCCAGAGGGGAGCCAGGGGGCCCAGGCAGCCACCCGGCGCGGCCTCACCCCTGGCCGGGCCAGGGGGGCGTCTTGGGCCCCTGGTCCACCTCTGGCTTCCCCCCTTCGCCTATTTATTCTCCGTCACGGGAAAACTCCAGAAGAGGAACCCTATTCCGTGAACTCGCCTCTGTTCCGCCGCCACCGCGCTTCCGAAGATCGGGAGCACCAGAAGACCTCTAACCGGCATCCTGCCCGAGGGAGGATTGACCTCCGGGAGTCTCCTCTCCACCATGGATGCTCTCCGGATGTCTCGTGAGTAGTTTTCCTTGGACCATGGGTCCGTGATCAGTAGCTATGTGATGTTCTCCTCCCCTCTTTGATCATCAGTGCTTAGACCTCGTGAGCTTCCCTACATGATCGAGGCACCTTTGTAATATTTCTGCTATTGCTATGTTGAGTTTGATAGGATCTGATGGATTATGAGATTATGTTCAGATTGTCATAGAGTAATATATTTGGTTTTTATCTCTTATATTTTTGTTCCTAAGTAATTCTTGCATGTTCTCCGTTGCTGTGTATTGCTTTGGCCAAGTAGTAGGTAGTGACTTCAAGAGGGAACATTGTGCTAGATTGTGGGTTCATGCCCCCCGATGACACGCTTGAGTGACAGAAACATGAGTCTAGGGGATGTGTTGTTGCCACAAGGGGGAAAACAACGGTGCTTGTGACCGCGGTCACAAGGATTGTTTACTTTACGCAGAGTTCTTTTTAATGCAGTTGTCTGTTGCTTTGGGTTTACACTTTGGGTGGGGCTCGCAACTTAATACCAGCGAGATGTTCTGGATAGATATCTCAAGGTGGATGATTAGTGGTAGATGCAGATGGATTTCGGTCTACTTATCTTGGTGTACTGCCTGTGCTTTTGAAACTCGTCCTTTCTTTTGTAGCATAGTTAGCATTGCGGTGCATTCAAAATCCTGTCAATTGCCTTTCTGTAATTTGTTTACCTCGCATAGCAATTTTATCATCTTTTGGGAGAGAGACATCACTAGCGAACATCATGTATCCCGGTCCATATCCTCATTATTGTTTCCACGCTATATTTACTTTACTGCTTTTACTTGCTATCATTATCCCTTGCATTTTATCCTTGTGAACAACAAGACTGGAGAGATTGTCAACCTCTTTGAACTTCGTTGGGAACAAAGTTATCTGTGTCTGTGTGCAGGTCCGCGTTAGTTGCACCGCTGACACCTACTTATCATCTGTGGAGTCCTGCTGGAGACAAACCTTGGTATCTTCACCGAGGGAAAACTGCTGCTGCACTACATCTGAACCTTCCACTTGGGGTAACCAACGAAGGGACGAGAAGCCATCAAGCAAGTTTTCTGGCGCCGTTGCCGGGGCCTCCAAGTGCTAAGATAGGGGAGTTGCACACTACCCTTTACCTTCGTTTTCTAGTCTTGTTAGTTTATCTTTCAGTTTTTATCTTTGTGTCTTTTATCAAAAACTAAAGAAAAATCTGCCACACTTGCTGCTACTATGGGTTCCACTGAAAACACCAAGTTGTGTGACTTCGCTAGTCACAACAACCAAGACTTTATCTGCACTCCCATTGCCACACCTGCCACTTCAGCTACCTCTTATGAAATTAAACCTGCTTTGCTAAACCTTGTTATGAGAGATCAATTCTCTGGTGTTGGAGATGATGCTGCTTTACACTTGAATAATTTTGTTGAATTATGTGATATGCAAAAGTATAAAGAAGTAGAAGGTGATGTTGTTAAGCTCAAGCACTTTCCTTTCTCTTTAAGGGGAGATGCTAAAATCTGGTTTCAATCTTTGCCTAGAAATAGCATAGATTCTTGGGATAAGTGCAAAGATGCTTTTATAGGGAAGTACTACCCTCCTCCTAAGATTATCCAATTGAGGAGTAATATTATGAATTTTAAGCAATTGGATAATGAACACGTTTCCCAAGCTTGGGAACGAATGAAATCTCTTGTTAAGAAATGCCCTACACATGGTTTGACTACTTGGATGGTTATCCAGACTTTTTATGCAGGCTTGAACTTTATCTCGCGGAACCTGTTAGATTCGGCCTCGGGAGGAACCTTTATGTCAACTACACTTGGTGCTTCCACGAAGCTTCTCGATGAAATGGTGACCAATTATTCCCAATGGCACACCGAACACGCTCCAACAGGTAGGAAGGTAAATTCTGTCGAGGAAATTACCTCCCTCGATGAAAAAGTTGACTTAATTATGTCTCTACTTACCAAGAAACCCTCTATTGATCCTCATGATGTTCCTTTAAATTCTTTGGTTGCCCAAGAACAAGTAGATGTGAACTTTATTGCTAGAAACAACTTCAACAACAATGCTTATAGGGGAAATTTTGCTAGCAATCCTAGACCGTTTCCATCCAACTATGGGAACAACAACACCTACCCTAGCAACAACTCCTA
This sequence comes from Bromus sterilis, assembly GCA_950022295.1. Lineage (NCBI taxonomy): Eukaryota > Viridiplantae > Streptophyta > Magnoliopsida > Poales > Poaceae > Bromus > Bromus sterilis. The sequence continues at coordinate 399,607,062 of OX465596.1, forward strand.
TAATCCTGCTTATACGAAAAGAGACCTACCTAGCTATGATAAATTGGTGGAAATAGAGAAGGCTACTAAGAACTATATGCACACCTAGTTTGAACAAAACAAAGCCTTCTCTAAGCAAATAGGTGAGCATACTGCCATTCTGCAAAACATTAGTGAACAGCTCTATAGCCTGAACAGTGAGATTTCTAAACTCCAGGCTAGACTTACCGCCACCGAAACCCATGTTTCGAATATGTCCCACACCCAATCTACTTTGATAAATCAAATGGCAGCCAAACCAGAAGTTATCCCTATCGAAGAGGATAGAACTAAGAGCCTTCCTACACACCACACAGTTGCCACTATCCAAATTGTTGAGGACACTCAAACTATTAGCACCCAATGCACTCCTAGTCCCGTTGGACCTATTAATGGTGATGCTAATACCTCAACCATAGAAAAAGAAACTCCTATGAACATAGAGGGTTTCAAACAAGTGAGCCTAGATGACACTACTACCACCTTTGATAGTAGTGATATTGATTTTGATAGTTGTACCCTCTCAGAAGTTATTAGCTTGCTACACAAAATGTCTAGAGACCCCCACACTAGCACACTTAATCTTGCCTTCACGGAGCATATCACAAATGCTCTCATCAAAGCTAGGGAGGGGAAGCTTAGAGTAGAAGCCTCCATACCTAGGAAGCTAGATGATGGTTGGGACCCTATGATCAAAATTAAATTGAATAACTTCTCTTTCTATGCTTTATGTGATGTTGGAGCTAGTACCTCCGTTATGCCCAAAAGAATATTTGATATGTTTGAATTGAAGCCTTTTGAGCCTTGTTCTTTTGGTGTTCGTCTTGTTGATTCTTCCGTAAAGAAACCTTTGGGGAAGATCGACGATGTTATTATCATTGTCAATGACAACTATGTTCCCGTCGATTTTATTGTTATGGATATAGAGTGTGAACCTTTATGTCCAATTATTTTGGGACGTCCTTTTCTTTGCACCGTTGGTGCGGTTATTGACATGAAAGAGGGGAATATGAAATTCCAATTCCCATTCAAAAAGGGGATGGAACAGTTCCCTAGAAATAAAATCAAGTTACCTTTTGAGTCCGTTACACGGGCTAGTTATTCTCTTTCTCTTGATAAAACTTGATTCTTCTTTTTGCATTATGCCTAGCTAATGGCTTTAAAGAAGCGCTTTCGGGAGGCAGCCCGCAACGAATTTAGGTGTTTATTTTTTCTTCTGTTGTGTCTTGATGATTTTTACTTCTGTAGCAACATCATTGTATCTTTATTTTTCATCTTTGTGCCAAATTATAGCCTCTTACGGCAAGGGAAGTAAAAGTTGTGACATGCTGTCCAGAAAACAGATTCTGTCCTCGTGACCAGAAAAATTCCAGAAAAATCCCAGTTCATCTTTTTGAGCTGTAATTTTTACACAGTATGATCTATACAATTACGAAACTTCCGTATGTTCTGAGTTTTGTGATTTGAGTTGCAGAAGTACCCCTAAAAAATTCTTTACTATCTGCTGTTCTGTTTTTCACAGATTCTATCACGTTTTGTCTCTCCTTACTTTTGCAAACCTTAAGCTTGCTTTTCATTTGCAAAAACTTTTTGGCACTCTTGAGAAACAGTAGCTCTTCAAGATTATCTTTATATCCAGTGGGGAAAAATTATTTATTAAGGGTACTAACCTCTCTAATCAGCTTATGATGAGTTATGTATGAAGGGAGTTTTCAAGTGTGCGATGGAAGATGATGAAAGAAGATCCAGGAGTGTCAAGCGCTCAAGCTTGGGGATGCCCCCATGCATCCCCAATAAATATTCAAGGAGACTCAAGCGTCTAAGCTTGGGGATGCCCCCGTGCATCCCCTTCTCCATCAACAATCATCACTTCGTCCTTCGTCTCGCTATATTTTTATCACTTCATGCGTTATGTGCTATGCTTGGAGCGTCTCGCTCTTAGGTTTTGTTTTAAGTTTTCTTTAGATTTTCTTGCTGTTCATAACAAGTTAGATCCTTTCTTACTTTGTGTGGGAGAGAAACACGCTCCACTTTCAAATTTTAGAACACATCATAGGATTTTTCTTGCCTATCTTTTTGCTGTTGTGTGTTATTTATCTTTTCATAGCTACTGCCTTGTTTAGTTTTGGTCTTAGTTTATCTTTAGCAAGAGCCTTGGCTTTTGTTTAGTTTGTTGCTACAACTCTTTTTGGTTTTCATGTTTATCTTGTTAAGAGAGTTGGTTGTTGCACTGAGTTGTGTCTTGTCTTGAAAGTAGGTAATTGAGGTTGCTATTTAATTTTAGTAGTAGCTTGCAATAGTTTTGAGGTATTGATCTGAGTAATGTTTGAACTTTTGGTGTCAAGAGCTCTAGCCTATTATTGATAGGTGTCATATTTTGGGCAATCCGTGTGTATTTTCAAAACCTACAAAACTAGTTGAGAACTCTAGCTACTAGATGGATCACTATTCTTCCGAGGGGTCGAATATTAGAGAACACTCACGTACCATGAGTCGAGCAGGCGCAAGGATAACCAAACCCCCATACACTTTTCCTCGGGGTACTTGTCTCTTTGTGAACCTCCTCATTAGATTGAGAGTTACCGATAATAAGTGCATGAGTTCTTCGGACTAATGTAAGTATTGAAAGTTGACACTTCCACCTTCCCATATTTTGCTAGCCTCTCCTGTGCCGTGCATTTCCTTCTTCTCACTCCGAGAGTTGGTGTCCACCTTCGCCGGTACATCCAAACCCTTGGCATGATACGCTCTGTCATCATAAGCCTCCTTATATCTTTCCTCAAAACAGCCACCATACCTACCTATCAAGGCATTTCCATAGCCTTTCCGAGTTACATTGCCATGCAACTTCCACCTCTTCATGACTTGATCTTCATGTCATACATGTTCCCGCTACACTGGCATCAACATACATTGCATACATCATGATAGCTACATCTTCTTTATGTTTTGAGTACCTTGTAAAGTGTGAAAGATCTTCTATACCCTCTTGTAAATTAGAGTGTTGCCCTTAAGTGAGGAAAAGATCCCAAAGAGGAAAAAATCTAAAGATCCCAAAGAGGACAAATGAGAGTTGAATAGAAAGAGCCATTGAGGCCACCAAAAAATACAAAAAAATAGAAAAAAGAGAAAAAGAAATAAAAAGAGAGAAAGGGGCAACACTACTATCCTTTTGAGAGATCCACACTAGTACTCCCTTTATATCCTTGTACTCCATAGAGATGATCTTTTTGCATATAGCTATGTGGGGACCTTCACACTATAGAACTTGGCTTGCATATTCCAAGGATGAGCCTCCTCAAACGAGCTCTAGGTCTTCATGAGCGAGCAAGTTAGATGCACTCCCACTCGTTCCATTGGAGAGCTTCTTAGCTCTTATGTGCATCCGTGGCATGGCAATCCCTACTACTCACATCATATCTATCATTTGGCATCTCTTGCCTATGATTGTCCTCATTGATGTGAGCCTTTCTCATCCTTTTTTGTCTTCCTCCTCCACCATATTTCTCTCTTTGCCATACTAAGTGTCAACTCTCGTGCTTACGCTCATCCATTGCATGAGTGCTCAAAATGTCAAAAAGGAGTGGATCAAATTGACTTGTACCTGGCTAGTGGTCTGGGGACGAGTCAAGATAAGATTCCAAAGGAGACCAAGTGTGAAACTTTAGTACATTGAGTTCTCAACACAAAGATACTTTTTTTTTCGTATTCCCTATCCCCCTTCTTGCACGCAAACACCATTTGGAGACATTCGAGTCACGGACAGCGAGATCTCTTGCACCTAATGTTCTTTTGTTACTTATTTCAATGCTAATATAGACTCTTGCATGTTATGACATGAACTCAATCTCTAACCTTGATTCCTTTACTTTTCAAAGTTCTTTTATGGTTGCTAGCATGTCACCACAGAAATTATGCTGTTATCATTTACCTACTCGAGGACGAGCAGGAATTAAGCTTGGGGATGTTGATACGTCCAAAACGTATCTATAATTTCTGCTTGCTCCATGCATGTTTTGTGTGATATTTCTATGTTCTAGATACACTTTCATACATTTTTGATCATATTTGGACTAACCTATTAACTCAGTGCACCCCAGTGCCAGTTCCTGTTTTCTGCTGTTTTTCTATTTCTGTTTTCCCCCATATAAAAAGTGCCAGAAAAATTCGGGAAAATTCAGATAAAAAATCAGCGTGGAGGAAGCTTCGCGAAGAGCCCGGGAGGGGCCAGACGGGAGCCAGGGGGGCCCAGGCGGCCACCCGGCGCGGCCCCACCCCTGGTCGCGCCAGGGGGGCACCTGGGCCCCCTGGTCCACCTCTGGCTGCCCCCCTTCGCCTATTTATTCTCCGTCACGGGAAAAATCCAGAAGAGGAACCCTATTCCGCGAACTCGCCTCTGTTCCGCCGCCGTCGCGCTTCCGAAGATCGGGAGCACCAGAAGACCTCTTCCCGGCACTCTGCCGGAGGGAGGATTGACCCCCGGGAGTTTCCTCTCCACCATGGATGCTCCCCGGATGTCTCCCGAGTAGTTTTCCTTGGACCATGGGTCCGTGATCAGTAGCTATGTGATGTTCTCCTCCCCTCTTTGATCTTCATTGTTTAGACCTCGTGAGCTGCCCTACATGATCGAGGCACCTTTGTAATATATCTGCTATTGCTAGGTTGAGTTAGATAGGATCTGATGGATTATGAGATTATGTTCATATTGTGATAGAGTAATATATTTGGTTTTTATCTCTTATTATTTTTGTTCCTAAGTAATTCTTGCATGTTCTCCGTTGTTGTTTATTGCTTTGGCCAAGTAGTAGGTAGTGACTTCAAGAGGGAACATTGTGCTAGATTATGGGTTCATGCCCCCCGATGACACGCTTGAGTGACAGAAACATGAGTCTAGGGGATGTGCTATTGCCCCAAGGGGGAAAAGAACGGTGCTTGTGACCGCGGTCACAAGGATTGTTTACTTTACGCAGAGTTCTTTTTAATGCAGTTGTCTGTTGCTTTGGGTTTACACTTTGGGTGGGGCTCACAACTTAATACCAGTGAGATGTTCTGGATAGATATATCAAGGTGGATGATTAGTAGTAGATGCAGATGGATTTCGGTCTACTTATCTTGGCGTATTGCCTGTGCTTTTGAACCTCGTCCTTTCTTTTGTAGCATAGTTAGCATTGCGGTGCGTTCATAATCCTGTCAATTGCCTTTCTGTAATTTGTTTACCTCGCACAACAATTTTATCGTCTTTTGGGAGAGAGACATCACTAGCGAACATCACGTATCCCGGTCCATATCCTCATTATTGTTTCCACGCTATATTTACTTTACTTCTTTTACTTGCTATCATTATCCCTCGCATTTTATCCTTGTGAACAACAAGACCGGAGAGATTGACAACCTCTCTGAACTTCGTTGGGAACAAAGTTATCTGTGTCTGTGTGCAGGTCCGCGTCAGTTGCGCCGCTGACACCTACTTATCATCTCTGGAGTCCTGCTGGAGACAAACCTTGGTATCTTCATCGAGGGAAAACTGCTGCTGCACTACATCCCAACCTTCCACTTGGGGTAACCAACGAAGGGGCGAGAAGCATCAGGAGCAAGCAGAAATTATAGATACGTTTTGGACGTATCAACATCCCCAAGATTAATTCATGCTCGTCCTCGAGTAGGTAAATGATAAAAACATAATTTCTGTGGTTACATGCTAACAACCATATAAGAACTTTTAAGTAAAGCAATCAAGGCATGTAATTCAATTCAAGTCATAACAGGCAAGAGTCTATATTTAGCATTGAAACAAGCAACATAAGAACATAAAGGTGCAGGAGCTCTCGCTGTCCGTGACTCTAATGTCACCAAGTGGTGTTTCAGTGCAAGAAAGGGGATAGGAATATACGAGAAAAAAGTATTTTTGTGTTGAGAACTCAATCTACTAAAGTTTCACACTTGGTCTTCTTGGGAATCTTATCTTGACTCATCCCCAGACCACTAGCCAGGTACAAGTCAAAATGATCCACTCCCTTTCGATATTTTGAACACTCATGCAATGGATGAGCGTAAGCAAGAAAGTTGAAACTTAGGATGGTAAAGAGAGAATATGGTGGAGGAGGAAGACAAAAATGTGTGAAAGGCTCACATAAATGAGGACAATCATAGCCGAGAGATAGCAAAATGATAGATATGATGTGAGGAGTTGGGATTGCCATGGAACGGATGCACATATGAGCTAAGGTAAGCTCTCCAATATAACTAGTGGGGGTGCATCCAACTTGCTTGCTCAAGAAGACCTAGAGCTCATTTGAGGAGGCTCATCATTGGAATATACAAGCCAAGTTCTATAGTATGAAGGTCCCCACATAGCTATATGCATAAATGATAATCTCTATGGAGTACAAGATATAAGATGGAGTACGAGTGTGGATCTCTCAAAAGGAATAGTAGTCTGCCCCTTCTCTCTTTTTATTTTCTTTTTCTCTTTTTATTTTTTTATTTTTTTGGTGGCCTCAATGGCTCTTTCTATTTCTCTCTCATTTGTCCTCTTTGGGATCTTTTAATTTTGTCCTCTTTGGCATATTTTCCTCACTTTAGGGGCAACACTCTATATATTACAAAAAGTAGAGAAGATCTTTCACACTTTACAAAAGTACTCATATCATAAAAAAGATGTAACTATCATGAAGTATGCAAATGTATGCCTCTTCCAGTGTAGCAGGATATGCAATGATACTAGCGCGTCATGTAGAAATGATTAGGGCAAGGCCCAACTAGCATGCGGCTCATCGATCAAGCAAGTAGCATGTATGACATGAAGATAAAGTCATGAGAAGGTGGATGTTGCATGGCAATGTATCTCGGAAAGGCTATGGAAATGCCTTGATAGGTAGGTATGGTGGCTGTTTTGAGGAAGGATATAAGGAGGTTTATGATGACAGAGCGTATCATGCCAAGGATTTGGATGTACCGGCGAAGGTGGACGCCAACTCTCGGAATGAGAAGAAAGCAATGCACGACACATGAGAGGCAAGAAAAATATGGGAAGGTGGAAGTGTCAATTTTCGAATACTCACATTAGTCCGAAGAACTCATGTACTTATTATCGGTAACTCTCAATCTAATAAGGAGGTTTCAGAAAGAGACAAGTACCCCGAGGAGGAGTGTACGGGGGTTTGGTTATCCTTGCGCATCCTCGACTCATGGTACGTGAGTGTACTCTAATATTCGACCCCTCAGAAGAGTAGTGATCCATCTAGTAGCTAAAGTTCTCAACTAATTTTGTAAGTTTTGAAAATAAACACGGATTGCCCAAAATACGACATCTATCACTAATAGGCTAAATATCTTGACACCAAAAGTCCAAACATTACTCAAAACAATACCTCAAAACTATTGCAAGTTACTACTACAACTGAATAGCAACCTCAATTACCTACTTCAAGTCAAGACACAAAACTCAGTGCAACAGGCAAACTCTCTAAACAAGATAAACATGAAAACTCAAGAGAGTTCCAGCAACAAACTAAACAAAAGCTCTTTAAAAAAAGATAAGCATGAAAACTAAGAGCTAAACATGACACTAGCTATGAAAAAGATAAAGAACACACAGAACAAAGATAAGCATGAAGAATCCTATGTTGTGTTCTAGATTTTGAAACTGGAGCGTGTTTCTCTCCCACACAAAAAAATCTGGGTTATAAGTTGTTATGAGCAGCAAGAAAATCTAAAGAAAACTAAAATTCAATCCTAAGAGCGAGACGCTCCAAGCATAGCACATAACGCATGAAGTGATAAAAATATAGTGGAACGAAAGACGAACTGATAATTGTTGATGGAGAAGGGGATGCACGGGGGCATCCCCAAGCTTAGACGCTTGAGTCTCCTTGTATATTTCTTGGGGATGCATGGGGGCATCCCCAAGCTTGAGCGCTTGACAATTCGTCATCTTCTTTCATCATCTTCCCTCGCACACTTGAAAACTCCCTTCATCCATAACTCATCATAATTTGATTAGCGAGGTTAGTACCCATAATAAAATAACGTTTCTCTACTGGAAATAAGGATATTCTTTAAGAGCTACTGTTTATCAAGATTTCCAAAAAGTTTTTGCAAAGAAAAAGCAAGCTTAAGGTTTGGAAAACGAAGAAAAGGCAAAACAGGACAGAATTTGTAAAAAACAGACCAACAGGTAGTAAAGAATTTTCTAGGGATACTTCTGCAACTCAAATCAAAAAAGTCAGAACATACGAAAGTTCCGTAATTGTGTAGAGCACAATGTGTAAAAATTTCAGCTCAAAAAGATGAACTGAGATTTTTTTTGTGATTTTACTAGTCACGAGGACATAATCTGTTTTCTGGACAGCATGTCACAACTTTCACTTCCATTGTCATATGAGGCTATAATTGGCACAAAGCTTGAAAAGTAAAGATACAATGATGTTGCTACAGTAGTAACAATCATCAAGACCACTAAAAACAGAAGAAAAACAAAAAGGAAAAGCTAAATTCATTGCGGGCTGCCTCCCGAAACCGCTTCTTTAAAGCCATTAGCTAGGCTTAATGCAAATAGATCAAGTCGTATCCATTGAACCATCATCAAGATCATAAAAAATCTCTTCAATAGTACAACCACTCTTAAGAGGTCTTTCAAATAAAGGCCTAATAAAGATACTTCTAGGAATAAAAGCAAAAGGTGGAATATCAATTGGAGTCTCATTTATTCTATTAAAAAGAGGTATCTCTTCCAAAGTCCTCACAGTTTCAACCCCTTTGGCAATAGATAGATTATTTTTGAAACGAGGAGCCTTTGGAACGTAAACGAACCTAGGTTCCTTCTTTGCCGGAGTTTCCACCTTTTTGGTTTTGATTGAGAAGAAAGTAGTTCCTAGAGTGTCAATGATTTCCTCAATCTTATCAATCCTAGAAGGGTCCAAGTCATGGGATTTGATGGTCTCCAAGGTTTTGAAAATTTTATGCATGGAGCTATCAAGTCTATTCAAATTCCCTTGAACCTTACGATCCAACTCACTTATCTTATTAATGCTTGGCATCTCTAGCTCTATCTTTTCAAGTTTTTTCATAATGTGAGCTAGGGTAATGTCTTCTTGAATGCTAGCAACAGGGAGATTTCCAACAAGATTTTCCATAACACTAAGAGCTTCCCAAACTGGGACTTCTAGGAAATTCCCATTGATAGCAGCATCTAGAATAAACCTATTCGAAGAAGTATTTCCAACATAAAAGTTTCTAAGCAAGATAGTAGTGGATTGCTTCTTGGTGGCTCTTTTTTGAGAATCATTAATTCTATACGAGGCATCTTTCAGACTTTCACCACCTCTTTGTTTAAAGGTGAGCACTTCTGCTTCACCAAAGGAAAAAGGACCAGAAATAATGACAACTACTAGCAAGGTAACTATTTTTTTGATTTTTGATAAAGAAAACTAAAGCAAAATATGAAAGGTAAACTAACAAGACTAAAAAGCAAATATAAAAGATAGTGTGCAACTCCCCTATCTTGAAGAGTGGAGTCCCCAGCAACGGCGCCAGAAATTGCTTTGATGTCATGAGAGTTTACTTATCGCCCCTCGTTGGTTACACAAAGTGGAAGGTTGAGATGTAGATAGCGGCAATTTCCCTTGGTGAAGATACCAAGGTTTAGGATCGACCAGTAGGACTCCAATAGATACAAGAAGGTAGTGAAGTGAAAAATGGCGCCGTTCACAACTCAAGGTTGCTTACTTCACCTGGACCTGCACACACAACAAATAACTTTGCTTCCCAACGAGTACAGAGGAGTTGTCAATTCCTCCGGCCTTGTTGTTTACAAAGGATAAAACACACGGGATAATAATGAAAGTGATAGCAACGAAAAAGTAAATAAAGCGGTGAATTGATAGTGGGTGTAAACAGTATTGGAAATATGGACCGGGGTCCCATGATGTTCACTAGTGATGTCTCTCTCCCAAAAGACAATAAAATAGCCATGCGAGGTAAGCAAATTACAGCTGGGCAATTGACAGGATTATGTTCGCAAACCAATGCTAACTATGCTATAAAGAAAGGAAGAGGCTCAAAAGCATGGGTGGTACGCCAAGACAAGCAGACCGAAATCCATCTGCATCTATCTACTAATCATCCACCTTGAGATATATATCCAGAACATCTCGCTGATATTAAGTTGCGAATCACACCCAAAGTGTAAACTCAAAGCATCAGACAACTGCATTAAAGAACTTTGCGTAAAGTAAACAATCCTTGCACCCGCAAGTACAAGCACCGTTGTTTTCCCCCTTGTGGCAACAACACATCCCCTAGACTCATGTTTCTGTCACTCAAGCTAGTCATCAGGGGGCATGAACCCACAATCATGCATAACGCTCCCTCTTGGAGTCACTACCTACTACTTGGCCAAAGCAATAAAAAACAATGGAGAACATGCAAGAATTACTCTAGAACATAAATATAAAAGAGGAGAATCAAATACATTACTCAAACACAATCTGAACATAGTCTCATAATCCATCGGATCCCAGCAAACTCAGCATAGCAACAGCAGAAATATTACATATGTGCCTCGATCATGTAGGGCAGCTCACGAGGTCTAATCCATGAAGAACAAAGAGGGGAGGAGAACATCACATAACTACTGATCATAGACCCATGGTCCAAGGTGGACTACTCAAGGTTCATCCGGGAAGCATCCATGGTGGTGGAGAAGCTCCCGGACGTGGTTGCTCCCTCCGGCAGGGTGCCGGGAAGAGGTCTCCTAGTGCTCCCGATCTTGGAAGCGCGGCGGCGGCGGAATAGAGGAGAGATCGCGAAAAAGGGTTCCCGTCACTGGGGTTTCACGTCATGGAGAATATATGGGCGAAGGGGGCAGCCAGGGGGGCCACCAGGGGTCCAGGCGGTCCCCTGGCACGGCCCCACCGTAGGGCGCGCCGGGAGGGCGCCTAGGGCCTGGTGGGTCCCCTCTTCCCCCCCCCCCCCTAGGTAATTCCTGAAGCTTCTACAACGCTGATTTTTATTGGATTTTCCCGAATTTTTGGTGCACTTTTAATATGGGGGAAACCTGAAATAGAAAAACAGCAGAAAACAGGAACTGGCACTGGGATGCACTGAGTTAATAAATTAGTACAAATATGATCAAAAGTGTATGGAAGTTCATCAATATCACAGAAATATCACACAAAAGAGGCATGGAGCAAGCATAAATTATAGATACGTTTTGGACGTATCAGTTACCCAAAGTGGAAGGTTGAGATGTAGACAGCAGCAAATTTCCCTCGGTGAAGATACCAAGGTTTGTCTCCAGTAGGACTCCGACAACGACAGGAAGGTGACAACGGCACCAGCAATGAGGCGGTTGACGTGGACCTGCACACACAACAGATAACTTTGCTCCCAAGAGTACAGAGAGGTTGTCAATCCCTTCGGCCTTGTTGTTTACAAAGGATCAAACGCATGGGATAATAATGATAGCGATAGCAACGGAAAATTAAATAAATCAGAAAATAAATAGTGGGTGTAAACAGTGGTGGAAATATGGACCGCGGTCCCGTGATGTTCACTAGTGATGTCTCTCTCCCAAAAGACGATAAAATAGCCATGTGATACGTCCAAAACGTATCTATAATTTCTGCTTGCTCCATGTATGTTTTGTGTGATATTGCTATGTTTTAGATACACTTTCATACACTTTTGATCATAATTGGACTAACCTATTAACTCAGTGCACCCCAGTGCCAGTTTCTGTTTTCTGCTGTTTTCGTATTTCAGGTTTTCCCATTATTAAAAGTGCTCAGAAAAATCCTGGAAAATATAAAAAAAATCAGCGTTCCAGAAGCTTCCTTACGCCCAAAGGGGGGCCAGAGGGGCCCCACCTGGTGCCTAGGCGGCCAGTGGGTGCGGCCTAGGGGGTGGTCGCGCCGGGAGGCCGCCTATACTCCTGGTGGCCCCCCTGGCTGCCCCCTTGGCCCTTATTTTTACTCGCGGCGCGAAAACCCTGATTCCAGACCCCTTTTCTCCAGAAGCAATTCCGATCTCCGCCGCCATTGCCGAAAAGCTTCGGGGGACCAGAATTCTTGTGCCGGCTGATATGTCCAAAACGTATCTATAATTTCTGCTTGCTCCATGCCTCTTTTGTGTGATATTGCTATGATATTGATGAACTTCCATACACTTTTGATCATATTTGGACTAACCTATTAACTCAGTGCACCCCAGTGCCAGTTCCTGTTTTCCGCAGTTTTTCTATTTCAGGTTTCCCCCATATTAAAAGTTCTCCAAAAATTCGGGAAAATACAATAAAAAACCAGCGTACAGGAAGCTTCAGGAATCACTGAGGGGGGGGCAGAGGGGACCCACCACTGCCCCAGGCACCCTCCCGGCGCGCCCCAGGGGGCCGCCTGGACCCCTGGTGGGCCCCCTGGCTGCCCCCTTCGCCTATTAGTTCCCCGTGAAGCAAAAACCCCGAGACGGGAACCCTTTTTTGAGATATCTCCTCTGTTCCGCCGCCGCCGTGCTTCCAAGATCGGGAGAACCAGAAGACCTCTTCCCGGCACCCTGCCGGAGGGAGGAACCACCTCCGGGAGCTTCTCCACCACCATGGATGCTTCCCGGATGAACCGTGAGTAGTCCACCTTGGACCATGGGTCTATGATCAGTAGCTATGTGATGTTCTCCTCCCCTCTTTGTTCTTCGTGGATTAGACCTCGTGAGCTTCCCTATATGATCGAGGCACATATGTAATATTTCTGTTGTTGCTATGCTGAGTTTGCTGGGATCCGATGAATTATGAGATTATGTTCAGATTGTGTTTGAGTAATATATTTGATTCTCCTCTTTTATATTTATGTTCTTGAGTAATTCTTGCATGTTCTCCGTTGTTGTTTATTGCTTTGGCCAAGTAGTAGGTAGTGACTCCAAGAGGGAGCGTTATGAATGATTGTGGGTTCATGCCCCTCTATGCCTAGCTTGAGTGACAGAAACATGAGTCTAGGGGATGTGTTGTTGCCACAAGGGGGAAAACAACGATGCTTGTACTTGTGGGTGCAAGGATTGTTTACTTTACGCAAAGTTATTTAATGCAGTTGTCCGTTGTTTTGAGTTTACACTTTGGGTGGGATTCGCAACTTAATACCAGCGAGATGTTCTGGATAGATATCTCAAGGTGGATGATTAGTAGGTAGATGCAGATGGATTTCGGTCTACTTGTCTTGGCGTACCGCCCATGAAGCAAAGTTATTTGTTGTGTGTGCAGGTCCAGGTGAAGTAAGCAACCTAGGTTGTAAACGGCGACATTGTTCACTTCACCACCTTCTTGTATCTGTTGGAGTCCTACTGGTCGATCCTAAACCTTGGCATCTTCGCTAAGGGAAATTTCTCCCTACGCTACATCTCACGTTCCACTTTGGGTAAACCAACGAGGGTCGAGAAGTAAACTCTCGTAACATCAAAGCAATTTCTGGCGCCGTTGCCGGGGACTTCGCTCGTCAAGACAGGGGAGTTGCACACTATCTTTTATCTTTGCTTTTTAGTCTTGTTTGTTTACCTTTCAGTTTTTGCTTTAGTGTCCTTTATCAAAAATCAAAAAAATAGTTATCTTGTTTGCCGCTACTATGGGTTCCTCTGAAAACACCAAGTTCTGTGACTTTACTAGTCACAACAACAGTGACTTTATCTGCACTCCTATTGCTACACCTGCTACTTCAGCACCTTCTTATGAGATTAAACCTGCTTTGTTGAACCTTGTTATGAAAGATCAATTCTCTAGTGCTAGAGATGATGCTGCTCTGCACTTAAATAATTTTATTGAGCTTTATGATATCCAAAAGTACAAAGAAGTAGATGGTGACTGGGAACCCTTTGTTAGAATTAGCATTTCTAACCAAGACTTCCTTGCTTTCTGTGACATTGGATCCATGGTTTCTACTATGCCAAAAGTTGTTTATGATTCTTTAAAATTTAACATGGACAAATTATCATCCTATCATGAACATGCTAATGGAGATATTTCTGAGATCCAGGAAAGGATAAAAGATGTACAGTGAAATTCCTTAAAGGGATTGCAATGGTTGATTTCTTCGTCATGAAGCCAAACCAAGGAAACATAGTGCTTCGGAGGGATTTCCTCCGGGCCGTAAAGGGCTTCATTGATATAGGTAAGAGAAAAATACACGTAAGCGGGAAGGAAAAAGGTATTTACCCCTTTCCTAAAATAAACAAGGATGAACTTATTGAGGAACCATTTGAGTCGATTTAAAACTCCGATTATTATGATGATCTTTGATTCCTTCTATTTGCATTAAGCTTAGCTAATGGCTTTAAAGAAGCGCCTTCGGGAGGCAGCCCGCAACGAATTTAGGATTTCCTTTTTGTTTTTCTTCTATTTTTAGTGGTCTTGATGATTTTCACTACTGTAGCAACATCATTGTATCTTTACTTTACAAGCTTTGTGCCTTTTATAGCCGCATATGACACGGGAAGTGAAAGTTGTTACATGCTGCCCAGAAAACAGATTCTGTCCTCGTGACTAGAAAAACCACAGAAAAATCCCAGTTCATCTTTTTGAGCTGATTTTTTTACACAGAGTGATCTATACAATTAAGAAACTTTCGTATGTTCTGAGTGTTTTTATTTGAGTTGCAGAAGTATCCCTAAAAAATTCTTTACTACCTGCTGGTCTGTTTTTCACAGATTATGTCCTGTTTTGCCTTTTCTTCGTTTTGCGAACCTTAAGCTTGCTTTTTCTTTGCAAAAACTTTTTGGAAATCTTGAGAAACAGTAGGTCTTCAAGAATATCTTTATTTCCAGTAGATGAAAATTTATTTTATTATGGGTACTAACCTCGCTAATCAGATTATGATGAGTTATGTATGAAGGGAGTTTTCAAGTGTGCGAGGGAAGATGATGAAAAAACATTCATGATTGTCAAGCGCTCAAGCTTGGGGATGCCCACATGCATCCCCAAGAAATATTCAAGGAGACTCAAGCGTCTAAGCTTGGGGATGCCCCCGTGCATCCCCTTCTCCATCAACAATTATCAGTTCGTATCTCGTTTCACTATATTTTTATCACTTCATGCATTATGTGTTATGCTTGGAGTGTCTCGCTCTTAGGTTTTATTTTTAGTTTTCTTTAGCTTTGCTTTCTGTTCATAACAAGTTAGAACCCAGATTTCTTTGTGTGGGAGAAACACGCTCCACTTTCAAAATCTAGAACACAATATATGACTTTTCATGCTTATCTTTGCTGTGTGTGTTCTTTACCTTTTTCATAGCTACTGCCATGTTTTTGCTCTTAGCTTTCATGCTTATCTTTTCAAAGAGCTTTTTTCTTAGTTTGTTTCTGGGACTCTCTTGAGTTTTCATGTTTATCTTGTTTAGAGAGTTTGCCTGTTGCACTGAGTTTTGTGTCTTGACTTGAAGTAGGTAGTTAAGGTTGCTATTCTTTTGTAGTAGTAACTTGCAATAGTCTTGAAGTATTATTTTGAGTAATGTTTGGACTTTTGGTGTCAAGAGCTTTAGCCTATTAGTGATAGATGTCGTATTTTGGGCAATCCGTGTTTATTTTGAAAACTTACAAAATTAGTTGAGAACTTTAGCTACTAGATGGATCACTACTCTTCTGAGGGGTCGAATATTAGAGTACACTCGCGTACCATGAGTCGAGCATGCGCAAGGATAACCAAACCCCCATACACTCCACCTCGGGGTACTTGTCTCTTTGTGAAACCTCCTTATTAGATTGAGAGTTACCGATAATAAGTGCATGAGTTCTTCGGACTAATGTGAGTATTCGAAAGTTGACACTTCCACCTTCCCATATTTTTCTAGCCTCTCCTGTGTCGTGCATTGCTTTCTTCTCACTCCGAGAGTTGGCGTCCACCCTCGCCGATACATCCAAACCCTTGGCACGATACACTCTATCATCACAAACCTCCTTATATCCTTCCTCAAGACAGCCACCATACCTACCTACCAAGGCATTTCCATAGCCTTTCTGAGATATATTGCCATGCAACATCCATCTTCTCATGACTCGATCTTCATGTCATACATGCTACTTGCTTGATCGATGAGCCGCATGCTAGTTGGGCCTTGCCCTAATCATTCCTACATGACGCGCTAGTATCATTGCATATCCTGCTACACTGGCAGAGGCATACATTTGCATACATCATGATAGTTACATTTTCTTTATGATTTGAGTACTTTGTAAAGTGTGAAAGATCTTCTATACTTTTTGTAATACATAGAGTGTTGCTCCTAAAGTGAGGAAAAGATCCCAAAGTGGAAAAATTAAAAGATCCCAAAGAGGACAAATTAAAAGATCCCAAAGAGGACAAATGAGAGAAATAGAAAGATCCATTGAGGCCACCAAAAAAAATACAAAAATTAGAAAAAAGAGAAAAAGAAATAAAAAGAGAGAAGGGGGCACACTACTATTCCTTTTGAGAGATTCACACTCGTACTCCCTCTTATATCTTGTACTCCATAGAGATTATCATACATGCATATAGCTATGTGGGAAACCTTCACACTATAGAACTTGGCTTGTATATTCCAATGATGAGCCTCCTCAAATGAGCTCTAGGTCTTCTGGAGCAAGCAAATTGGATGCACCCCCACTAGTTCCATTGGAGAGCTTACCTTAGCTCATATGTGCATCCGTTGCATGGCAATCACTACTCCTCACATCATATCTATCATTTGGCTTTCTCTCGCCTATGATTGTCCTCATTGATCTAAGCCTTTCACACCTTTTTCTCTTCCTCCTCCACCATATTCTCTCTTTTCCATTATAAGTGTCAACTTTCTTGCTTACGCTCATCCATTGCATGAGTGCTCAAAATGTCGAAAAGGAGTGGATCATTTTGACTTGTACCTGGCTAGTGGTCTGGGGATGAGTCAAGATAAGATTCCAAACAAGACCAAGTGTGAAACTTTAGTAGACTGAGTTCTCAACATAAAAATACATTTTTTTCTCGTATATCCCAATCCCCTTTCTTGCACGCAAACACCATTTGGAGACATTCGAGTCACGGACAGCGAGAGCTCTTGCACCTTTATGTTCTTATGTTGCTTGTTTCAATGCTAAATATAGACTCTTGCCTGTTATGACTTGAATTGAATTACATGCCTTGATTGCTTTACTTAAAATTTCTTATATGGTTGTTAGCATGTCACCACAGAAATTATGCTTTTACCATTTACCTACTCGAGGACGAGCAGGAATTAAACTTGGGGATGTTGATACGTCCAAACGTATCTATAATTTCTGCTTGCTCCATGCCTCTTTTATGTGATATTGCTATGATATTGATGAACTTCCATACATTTTTGATCATATTTGGACTAACCTATTAACTCAGTGCACCCCAGTGCCAGTTCCCGTTTTCCGCTGTTTTTCTATGTCAGGTTTCCCCCATATTAAAAGTGCTCCAAAAATTCGGGAAAATACAATAAAAAATCAGCGTACAGGAAGCTTTCGAAATAACTGAGGGTGGGCCAGAGGGGACCCACCAGGGCCCCAGGCACCCTCCCGGCGCGCCCTAGGGTGGGGCCGCGCCAGGGGGCCGCCTGGACCCTGGTGGCCCCCCTGGCTGCCCCCCTTCGCCTATTTATTCTCCGTGACGCAAAACCCCTGAGACGGGAACCCTTTTTTGAGATATCTCCTCTGTTCCGCCGCCGCCGCGCTTTCAAGATCGGGAGCACCAGAAGACCTCTTCACGGCACCCTGCCGGAGGGAGGAACCACCTCCGGGAGCTTCTCCACCACCATGGATGCTTCTCGGATGAACCGTGAGTAGTCCACCTTGGACCATGGGTCTATGATCAGTAGCTATGTGATGTTCTCCTCCCCTCTTTGTTCTTCGTGGATTAGACCTCGTGAGCTGCCCTACATGATCGAGGCTCATATGTAATATTTCTGTTGTTGCTATGCTGAGTTTGCTGGGATCCGATGGATTATGAGATTATGTTCAGATTGTGTTTGAGTAATATATTTGATTCTCCTCTTTTATATTTATGTTCTTGAGTAATTCTTGCATGTTCCCCGTTGTTGTTTATTGCTTTGGCCAAGTACTAGGTAGTGACTCCAAGAGGGAGCGTTATGCATGATTGTGGGTTCATGCCCCCCGATGACTAGCTTGAGTGACAGAAACATGAGTCTAGGGGATGTGTTGTTGCCACAAGGGGGAAAACAACGGTGCTTGTACTTGCGGGTGCAAGGATTGATTACTTTACGCAAAGTTCTTTAATGCAGTTGTTCGTTGGTTTGAGTTTACACTTTGGGTGGGATTCGCAACTTAATACCAGCGAGATGTTCTTGATAGATATCTCAAGGTGGATGATTAGTAGGTAGATGCAGATGGATTTCGTTCCACTTGTTTTGGCGTACCGCCCATGCTTTTGAGCCTCTTCCTTTCTTTATAGCATAATTAGCATTGGTTTGCGCACATAATCTTGTCAATTGCCTAGCTGTAATTTGTTTTCCTCGCATGGCTATTTTATCGTCTTTTGGGAAAGAGACATGACTAGTGAACATCATAGGACCCTGGTCCATATTTCCAGTACTGTTTACACCCACTATCAATTTACTGCTTTATTTACTTTTCCGTTGCTATCACTATCATTATTATCCCGTGCGTTTTATCCTTTGTAAACAACAAGGCCGGAGGAATTGACAACTCCTCTGTACTCGCTGGGAAGCAAAGTTATTTGTTGTGTTTGAAGGTCCAGGTGAAATAAGCAACCTAGGTTGTAAACGGCGACATTGTTCACTTCACCACCTTCTTGTATCTGTTGGAGTCCTACTGGTCGATCCTAAACCTTAGCATCTTCGCTAAGGGAAATTTTCCGCTACGCTACATCTCACCTTCCACTTTGGGTAAACCAACGAGGGGCGAGAAGTAAACTCTCTTAACATCACCTGCACCCTGCCGGGACGGGGAAGTGCCCCCGGATTCATCTCCATCGACGTTGCTTCGTCCCTCCATGATGCAGGAGTAGTTCCTCCTCGGGGCTAAGGTTTCTACCAGTAGCTATGTGGTCTTATCTCTCTCCCATGATGTGATCTTGATTGGTATCATAGGCTATGTTAATCTAGGATGATCCCATGATCTTTCCCCTTCTTCTATGTATTGGATTGATGTACTCACTTGATCTTATCTAGTATAATCCCCGAGACCATGGTGACAGTGGTCTATTGGACATGGGTTAAAAGAATATTTCCATGAGTGATTTCCTCTTTTGTGTGTGGATTGAAGATTGAGAGTCTCTTGGTGCTTGTCTTTGACTATCCTTTAGATATGTTGTGGTGATTGTGGTACTCTCTTTGGATGGCCGCGGTGACATTGGGAAATCCATAGATGAGAACTACGAACTCTGAGGTGTGCTTTTGTAGCCCTACACAATTCTCGTCCTCTCTTGACCACAAATGAATGACCTCCGAGTACGTCTCCATTGCATGTTTTATGGGGAATATCATGTGATTAGACTATGTTAATGTTGTTGGGAGTTGCCACTAGCGAAAGTATGAAGCCTAGGCCTTGTTTCCACCATTGTAATACCGTTTGCGCTCACGTTTAATACTTGTTTTCTTGCTGCAGTTTTATTACAGATTTATATTACCTTGCTTTGCTACACCTATTACCCATATTTTACCATCTCTTCGCCGAACTAGTGCACCTATACAACTCCTAGTTGTATTAGGTGTGTTGGGAACTGATACGTCCAAAATGTATCTATAATTTCTGCTTGCTCCATGCATGTTTTGTGTGACTTTGCCATGTTTTTCTTGAACTTTCATACACTTTTGAGCATATTTGGACTAATCTATTAACCCAGTGCACCCAGCTGCCAGTTGCTATTTTCTGCTGTTTTTGTATTTCAGGTTTTCCGGCCATTAAAAGTGCTCCGAAAAATCCGGGAAAATCGGATAAAAAATCAGCGCAACGGAAGCTTCCGGAATCACCAAAGGAGGGAAGGAGGGCCACCACCAGGCAGCCAGGAGGGCAGGTGGCGCGGCCCCACCCTGGGCCGCGCCAGGCACCCTCCTGACTGCCCTATGGCCCGTCTCGGTGCCCCCCCCTTTCTCCTATATTTACCCCCCGTGACGGAAACCCCTAATATCAATCCCTCTTTCGCGATCTCGCCTCTGTACCGCTGATGGCTTCTCGCCCCTCGTTGGTTACCCCAAGTGGAAGGTTTGAGATGTAGCGCATCAGCAAGTTTCCCTCGGTGAAGATACCAAGGTTTGTCTCCCGTAGGACTCCGGATATGATAAGTAGATGTCAGCGGCGCAACTGACGTGGACCTGCACACAGACACAGATAACTTTGTTCCCAACGAAGTTCAGAGAGGTTGTCAATCTCTCCGGTCTTGTTGTTCACAAAGGGTAAAACACAAGGGATAATGATAGCAATTGAAAGTAAAAGCAGAAAAGTAAAGATAGCGTGGAAAAAGTAACAAGGATATGGACCGGGATACGTGATGTTTGCTAGTGATGTCTCTCTCCCAAAAGACGATAAAACTGCTATGCGAGGTAAACAAATTACAGAAGGGCAATTGACAGGATTATGAACGCGTCGCAATGCTAACTATGCTACAGAAGAAAGGAAGAGGCTCAAAATCACGGGCAGTACGCCAAAATAAGTAGACCGAAATCCAACTACTAATCATCCACCTTGAGATATCTATCCAGAACATCTCGCTGGTATTAAGTTGCGAGCCCCACCCAAAGTGTAAACCCAAAGCAACAGACAACTGCATTAAAAAGCACTTTTGGTAAAGTAAACAATCCTTGCAACCGCAGTTACAAGCACCGTTGTTTTCCCCCTTGTGGCAACAGCACATCCCCTAGACTCATGTTTCTGTCACTCAAGCGTGTCATCGGGGGGCATGAACCCACAATCGAGCATAACGTTCCCTCTTGGAGTCACTACCTACTACTTGGCCAAAGCAATAAACAGCAACGGAGAACATGCAAGAATTACTTAGGAACAAATATATAAGAGATAAAAACCAAATATATTACTCTATCACAATCTGAACATAATCTCATAATCCATCAGATCCCATCAAACTCAGCATAGCAATAGCAGAAAGATTACAAAAGTGCCTCGATCATGTAGGGCATCTCACGAGGTCTAAACCATGAAGAACAAAGAGGGGAGGAGAACATCACATAGCTACTGATCAAGTGTCGGGACCCGGGGTTAGCGTATGTAATTACGGTCATAATACAATCACATGGAGAGCCGAGAGTCGTACCCACTTGTCTAAGAAGACAAGGCCAAGCACAGATCACTCTCGATAAGCACCGAACGTGAGGGGCATCCCATCCAGGCCGGATGATCAACTGAGATGGGTCCTCATCGTCCGCACACAAGTCTAATGATATGGGTGGTGAATCCCATATTCACAGACAAGTCGCCTCAACCATGTTATCGATTGGATCATAACCCTTACATAGACTTACTCCAGCCCGATCACTTAGTCGGGATCTCGGGCGGGCTCGATCATACAACAAAGTGTGCCACGTGACAGAGTCACGAGCAATCGCATCGCGATGCCCCAAGCTGCGCACATCTAAGGGCCACTTGGTGTATAAAAGACCGCCGGCAAGAACACAACTAAGCTATCGAACCCCACACTAAGACATGCATGTTATAATCATACACGCAGCATACATGTCCAGTGTAAACAACAGGTAATCACAACATGAACTCTACAAACTCATAGTCTTTATAACTTCTGCTAAACAGAGCAGACATAGTAGTTGTATTACAAGCAGAGATCACATGAATGTGATCCAACATTACATCAAACATCAACGGAAGCAAATTATGTCTTAGTAAAGACAAGTTTAACAAATGGCTTAAGAAGCCTGAAAGAAAATACAACGACCCTCCAAAGGGCACAGGCTGCTGCCTGGAACTATACGACATTGGTCCACGTCGAGCTCGAGGTAGAGGCCACCATCAGGGTCAGTGGTCTCCTCTCTAAAACATAGAATAAGCAAACGTGAGTACAAAGTCATACTCAGCAAGACTTACATAGGAACTATACTACTCATGCACATGTATCAAGGCAAAGGGAGGTGGGGTTTCACTTGCAGAAGTGCCAGCTTTGACTTGGCTAATCCTGAACTACGAGCACCAGAGAGAGGTAAGAACGTACACGAGTCCAAGTAACAGTCTCCAACCAATACTCCACTATGGTGCCTTCCTCGACTTCCCCACGAGGAAGCACGCCATAGCACTCACACTTATCTTGGTGTGTTTTAGAAGTATCCGGTTCAAGTTATCTATGATCAAGTAAAGGTCTCCAAGTAGTCCATAACCGCGGACACGGCTATTCGAATAGTTCATTAACCCTGCAGGGGTGTACTGCTACACACACGCCTCATCATTTACCGCCTGGGGATGGACCCTTCAAATGAGTACCGGCGAGGATGCTGCCACGACACTTCACTCACGACACCATCTCTAGTCCTAGGGAGTCGCCTATTTGAGTTGGGACCACGATCGGAATCCGGCCGACTGTTCCGATGCGGACTCAAAAGTTGTGTGATCGCCATCAAGCTCAACTCGATCATGATCACTTGATTCAACGTGCCCACAACCTACATCAACCACTTACCTTGGTTCCACCTTCTTGAGATCGTTAAAGGGCGAACTACTTGCGACTCCTGGACTGGTCCGGGGTGAGGTACTAGGCCGAGAGGGGTCAGTGAGCCCAATGTGTGGTCGTACTCTTAGTCTTGTATAACAACACAAGAACTCGGGCCTAAGGCAGTGTTCAACGAGACAACCCACTGTGTACTCCTACACAGCCTCTCATCGTTCACCTTTGTTAAGGGTAGATTCACCAACACGTTACCACCATCATTCACATGATCACTACCATCCCGACTCACATCAAAGTAGCCTCAGGTAAAAACTCTAAGCATGCAATAAGCTGTAACAGTTGCAGGGGCCACATGATATCAACCAACTCCTACATCTGCTAGGATTGTGGTTTGCTTACTACTGTGACAAAATGATAGGTCATGCAAAGGAATGGGTTCAATTAGCGGTAGAACGTATCATGGTGACATCCTAAACATGCATTTGCGAGAATGAGAGGGAACTGGGATTTTATCGGCATGATCAAAGAGGGGGTTCTTGCCTTGCTGACGATCACGATGTAACACTCTTCTGACGTGAGATTGAACTCGTCTCAGAGATCAACTCTACCGAGAAGAAGCAATCACCGAAGCACTGGAAGTAAAGCACAATCAATATAATACAATGCACATTCACTATGCAAAACATAGCATGGCAATGTGCTGATGTGACTTATGTTTGAATTGCAACATGTTAATTGAAGTTGGTTTGAAAGTGAATTCAAATTCAAACTCCAAACGTTATTCAAATTTGGTCAACTTGCATTTGCTAATGTTTGTTCATTGGAAACCAAATGATCATATGTGGGAAATGCTTCTGAAGTACAAGTGATGTGTGGTGCATTTCAAAGTTTGAATTTGGAATAGTAATTGAATTGATTTTGAATTAAATCCAATTAAATCAAATAACAAAAGCTACTGATCCATTTTTTGGAATTTACTGAATTATATAAATGATTTAAGATTTACTGCGTCAGCACTGCATCATGCTGGCGTCAGGGGTTTGACTGGTCAAACTGTCAAAAGGGGCCCACCAGTCAGTGTCAGTGGGTTAAGCCAGGGGGTTATTTAACTTAATCTAATCTAATTAGAGGCTTGGCCCCACATGTCACTGGGCCTGGGGGGGGGGATTAAGTTGGTCATTAGGGCTAATGGCCGGCGGATAGACGCCGATGGCCTGGGCCACGGCGGCGCTCTGCCGGGGTGCGGTTTCGGCCAGGTGGGCTTCGCCCGTGGGCGAGAGGTAAGGCTTTGCCTTTTGTTTTCTTTTATTTCTTTCTGTTATTTGTTTTGCCCCTTTAAAATAAATAGCTAGGGAATTTATAAAAATCCCCAAACATTTTTATAAAACCTAGGTGACTATAAAGAAGTCAATCCCAAGTTTTGGGAATTTTTGAAATTCAATTTATTTGAATTCCAATTCAAATAGACAAAAGATTTAATTTCCAAGCCACTATTTGGATTTTTGAAAAATCTATGAGCATGGGATTAATCCCAAATCACATTTAAATTGATCAGACTCATTTCTAGGATTTTTCAATACATCTAAAAGAATTTTGGAAAAAGATTTATTTCTGGCCTTTTATTTAAATTCATTTAGGGCTTTTCTTTTCCCCATTTCCTTTTCTTTTGCAATTTTTTTCAAGATGCTAAAATGCAACTTTGGAAAAGCACAAACCTAAATTAGGGTTCTGACATCACGGACCCATGGTCCAAGGAAAACTACTCACGAGACATCCGGGGAGCATCCATGGTGGAGAGGAGACTCCCGTAGGTCGGCCCTTCCTCCGGCAGGGTGTCGGGAAGAGGTCTTCTGGTGCTCCCGATCTCGGAAGCGCGGCGGCGGCGGAACAGAGGAGAGATCGCGAAAATGGGTTCTGTCTTCGGAGTTTCCCCGTGACGGAGAATAAATAGGCGAAGGGGGCAGCCAGAGGTGGACCAGGGGCCCCAGGCGCCCCCTGGCACGGCCAGGGGTGGGGCCGCGCCGGGTGGCCGCCTGGGCCCCCTGGCTCCCCTCTGGCCCCACTCGGGCTCTTCGCGAAGCTTCCTGTACGCTGATTTTTCCTGTATTTTTCCCGGATTTTTTCTGGCACTTTTTATATGGGGAAAAACTGAAATAGAAAAGCAGCAGAAAACATGAACTGGCACTAGGGTGCACTGAGTTAATAGGTTAGTCCAAATATGATCAAAAGTGTATGAAAGTGTATCTAGATCATAGCAATATCACACAAAACATGCATGGAGCAAGCAGAAATTATAGATACGTTTTGGACGTATCAACCGCGCCGCTGCCGTTTCAAGATCGGGGTTGCCTGGAGAAGCTGCTCCGGCACCCTGCCGGGAGAAGCTACCCCCTCCGGGAGACCATCCATAGCCATCGACGCCTCTCGTCTGTACCGTGAGTAGTTTTCCTTGGACCATGGGTCCGTGGACCAGTAGCTATGTGATCTATCTCTCCCTTCTTTGTGCCTCCACTTTCGAGTCCTCGTGAGCTGCCTCACATGATCGAGGCACCTTTGTAATTTTCTGCTGTTGCTATGCTGAGTTTGATGGGATCTGATGGATTATGAGACTATTTCAGATTGTGATGAGTAATATATTTGGTTCTTCTCTTTTATATTTTGTTCTTGAGTAAATTCTTGCATGTTCTCCGTTGCCGTATTTTAATTTGGCCAAGTGATTTATTGCAACTCCAAGAGGGAGCGTTATGCTTGATTGTGGGTTCAGCCCCTTGATGTCTAGCTTGAGTGACAGAAACATGAGACTAGGGGATGTGCTGTTGCCACCAGGGATAAAACAACGGTGCTTGTATCCGCGGGTGCAAGGATTGTTTACTTTACGCAAAGTTCTTTTAATGCAGTTGTCTGTTGCTTTGAATTTACACTTTGGGTGGGATTCGCAACTTAATACCAGCGAGATATTCTGGATAGATATCTCAAGGTGGATGATTCATAGTAGATGCAGTTGGATTTCGGTCTACTTACCTTGGCGTACTGCCATTGCTTTTGAGCTCTTCCTGTCTTTGCAGCATAGTTAGCATTGCGGTGCCTTCATAATCATGTCAATTGCCCAACTGTGATTTGTCTACCTCGCTAGCACTTTTATCTTCTTTTGGGAGAAAGACATCACTAGTGAAAATCACGTGACCTTGGTCCACCTTCATATCATTGTTTACACCATCAATTTACTTTCAGTATTTACTTTTAGTTGCCACTATCATTATCTCTTGCGTCAATCCTTTGTAAACAGCAAGGCCGGAGGAATTGACAACTCCTCTGTACTCGTTGGGAGCAAAGTTATTTGTTGTTGTGTGTAGGTCCACGTCAACTATCAAGCCCGAAGCTAATTTCTGACGCAGTTGTCACCTTCTTGTATCTCTTGGAGTCCTACTGGTTCGATAACCTTGGTATATTCACCGAGGGAAATTTATTGCTACGCTACATCTCACCTTCCACTTGGGGTAACCAACGAGAAGTGAGAGAACTATCCTCACCGTATCAGGGACACAAGAGACTTCTTGTATCTTAATTGCAGGGTTACTTGAGACAGACTGATACGTCCCAAACGTATCTATAATTTCTGCTTGCTCCATGCATGTTTTGTGTGACTTTGCCATGTTTTGCTTGAACTTTCATACACTTTTGAACCTATTTGGACTAACCTATTTACTCAGTGCACCCAGTTGCCAGTTTCTGTTTTTTGCTGTTTTTGTATTTCAGGTTTTCCGGCCATTAAAAGTGCTCCAAAAATTCCGGGGAAAATATAAAAAAATCAGTGCAACAGAAGCTTCTGGAATCACCAAGAGAGGGAAGGGGGCCACCACCAGGCAGCCAGGAGGGAAGGTGGCGCGGCCCCACCCTAGGCCGCGCCAGGGACCCTCCTGACTACCTCGTGGGTCTCCTCGACGCCCCCTTCGCCTATATTTACCCCTCGGGGTGGAAACCCCTAATAAGGACTCCTCTTTCGCGATCTCGCCTCTGTTCGGCCGCCGCCGCCGTTTCAAGATCGGGGCTGCCTGGAGAAGCTGCTCCGGCACCCTGCCGGGAGAAGCTACCCCCTCCGGGAGACCCTCCATAGCCATGGACGCCTCCCGTATGTACCGTGAGTAGTTTCCCTTGGACCATGGGTCCGTGACCAGTAGCTATGTGATCTATCTCTCCCCTTTTGTGCTTCCACTTTCGAGTCCTCGTGAGCTGCCTCACATGATCGAGGCATCTATCTAATTTCTGCTGTTGCTATGCTGAGCTTGTTGGGATCTGATGGATTATGAGACTATGTTCAGATTGTGATGAGTAATATATTTGGTTCTTCTCTTTTATATTTTGTTCTTGGGTAAATTATTGCATGTTCTCCGTTGCGGTATTTGCTTCGGCCAAGTATTTTATTTGCAACTCCAAGAGAGAGCGTTATGCTCGATTGTGGGTTCAGTCCCTTGATGTCTAGCTTGATTGACAGAAACATGAGACTAGGGGATGTGCTGTTTCCACCAGGGATAAAACAACGGTGCTTGTACCTGCGGGTGCAAGGATTGTTTACTTTACGCAAAGTTATTTTAATGCAGTTGTCTGTTGCTTTGAGTTTACACTTTGGGTGGGATTCGCAACTTAATACCAGCGAGATGTTCTGGATAGATATCTCAAGGTGGATGATTCGTAGTAGATGCAGATGGATTTCGGTCTACTTACCTTGGCGAACTGCCCATTGCTTTTGAGCCCTTCTTTTCTTTGCAGCATAGTTAGCATTGCGGTGCCTTCATAATCCTGTTAATTTCCCAACTGTGA
Source organism: Bromus sterilis (assembly GCA_950022295.1). Taxonomy (NCBI): domain Eukaryota; kingdom Viridiplantae; phylum Streptophyta; class Magnoliopsida; order Poales; family Poaceae; genus Bromus; species Bromus sterilis. The sequence goes on from OX465596.1 coordinate 399,634,516, forward strand.
TTTGTTTACCTCGCTAGCACTTTTATCGTCTTTTGGGAGAGAGACATCACTAGTGAAAATCACGGGACCCTGGTCCATCTTCACATTATTGTTCACACCCTCAATTTACTTTCAGCTTTTACTTTCCTTTGCACCTTTTATCTCTTGCGTTGATGCTTTGTAAACGGCAAGGCCAGAGGAATTGACAACTCCTCTGTACTCATTGGGAGCAAAGTTATTTGTTGCTGTGTGCAGGTCCACGACAACACCCTAGTCAGGAAGAAATTTCTGGCTACGTTGCCACCTACTTGTATCTCGTGAGTCCTACTGGTTCGATAACCTTGGTATCTTCACCGAGGGAAACTTGCTGCTGCACTGCATCTCAAACCTTCCACTTGGGGTAACCAACGAGGGGCGAGAAGCCATCAAGCAAATTTCTGGCGCCGTTGCCGGGGACTCAAGTCTACAAGATAGGGGAGTTGCACACTATCTTTTACCTTTGCTTTTTAGTCTTGTTAGTTTACCTTTCAGTTTTTACTTTTGTGTCCCTTATCAAAAATACCAAAAATAGTATATCTAGTTACGTGCTTGCCACCAATGCCTAATTTCTTTGATACTAGATCTTATTGGCATGGAGGATTCACTGAGGATCAACAAAAGTGGTACAAAGAACACCGCTTGTCTCAAGAAGGGATACACTTATGGAAACAAATACATTAGTTGTATGATTATGCTAGAAACTTGTGCTCAAAATATAATATATCTTTTTGCAGGGATGAATCTTGTTGCTTTATGAGGCATAAACACCTTGCTTTCCAATGTGAGTACAATGATGATGAAACCTTAGCTTCTTATGCTAAAGGAAATTATGATTTTTATGATGCAGAGCAAATTGAAGAATTTGTTGCTTTTAAGGGTGCCGATGAAATTACTTCTCTTCTTAAAACTATTGATGATGCCCCTTACAAATCTGAGAGTCTTTTTATACTGAACTATTGCCTTGAAAATTATGATGCAAATTATTATATTACTGATTATCTTGAGAGAATCTCTCCCCCAAAGGAAGAGACTAATGTTTTGCAGGACTCTATGGAAGAAGAAATTGCTGAAAATGAAAGCTCCTTGGATGAAAATGAGGAGGAGAGTGACGAAAAAAAGGAGGAAGAATGGAGCCATCCATGTCTACCTTCTAATGAGAGTAACTCTTTGACTCTTACTTTATATGATGAGTGTTATGATCCTATGGATTCTTTTGAAATATCCCTTTTTGATGAAGTTGATGCCTTCTATACTTTTGGCCATGATGCCACTATGTATGATACTTACAAAGCTGAACTTGCTATAGTTCCTTATGTTATGCATGAAATTCCTGCTAATGCACCCACACTTGATTGCCCCATAATCCTTTTGAAACACCTCTCTTTATGTTGAAAGTTTTGAAGTTGTTCTCCTTGTACCTTCCTAAGCTCGTTACTTTGTGCTTTCATGATTTATTTTCTTACAAGTTTCCTAGGCATAGGAAGTGGGTTAGTCTTAAATGTGTTTCACATTTGCTTCTTGATGTTCTCTTTTGCTTCAACTCCTATTCTCTTGTGAGAGCATCTTTTGCAATCTTTAAGCCTAGCTAATGACTCTAAAGAAGCGCTTTCGGGAGGCAGCCCGCAACGAATTTAGGTTTTTCTTTTTGATTTTGTTCTGTTCTTAGTGGTCTTGATGATTGTTACTACTGTAGCAACATCATTGTATCTTTACTTTTCAAGCTTTGTACCAAGTTTAGCCTCATACGGCAAGGGAAGTAAAAGTTGTGACATGCTGTCCAGAAACAGATTATGTCCTCGTGACTAGAAAAATCAGAAAAATCCCAGTTCATCTTTTTGAGCTGAATTTTTTACACAGCGTGCTCTATACAATTGTGAAACTTCTGTATGTTCTGAGTTTTTTGATTTGAGTTGCAGAAGTACCCCTAAAAATTTGTTTCTATCTGATGTTCTGTTTTTCATAGATTCTGCCACGATTTGTCTCTCTTCACTTTTGCAAACCTTAAGCATGTTTTTTCTTGGAAAAAACCTTTTGGCAATCTTGGGAAACAGTACCTCTTCCTGGAAATCTTTATTTGCAGTAGAGGAAAATTATTTTATTAGGGTACTAACCTCTCTAATCATCCTACAATGAGTTATGTATGAAGGGAGTTTTCAAGTGCGCAATGGAGGATGATGAAAGAAGACTCGGGAGGGTCAAACGCTCAAGCTTGTGGATGCCCATGTGCACCCCCAATAAATTTTCAAGGAGACTCAGGCGTCTAAGCTTGGGGATGCCCCCGTGCATCCCCTTCTTCATCAACAATTATCAGTTCGTCTCTCGTTGGACTATATTTTTATCACTTCATGCATTATGTGCAATTCTTGGAGCGTCTCGCTCTTAGGTTTTGTTTTTAGTTTTCTTTTGCTTTGTTTGCTGTAGTAACAAGTTAGACCCCAACTTACTATTTTGTGTGGGAGAGATTCACGCTCCGCTTGAACTAGAACTCCTCATAGGATTTTCATGCTTATTCTTTTAGCTGTGAGCTGTTTTTTTTTGTTTTCTTAGCTGTTGTTCTGTTTAGCTGTAGTGCTTTAGTTTTTATAGAGCTTTTCTTTTTGTCTTAGGTTGAACTTTCTATAGGTTGCATGTTTTATCTTGTTAGAGAGTTTTCCTGTTGCACTGAGTTCTGTGTCTTGACTGAAAGTAGGTAGTTAAAGTTGATGTTCTCTTTGTAGTAGTAACTTGCAATGGTTTTGAGCTATTGACTAGAGTAATGTTTGAACTTATGGTGTCAAGAGCTCTTGCCTATTAGTGATAGATGTCGTATTTTGGGCAATCCGTGTGTTTTTCGAAAACCAAAAACCCCTGTTGAGAACTCTAGCTACTAGATGGATCACTAACCTCTGGAGGGTTCGAATATTAGAGTACACTCACGTACCATGAGTCGAGGATGCGTGAGGATAACCAAACCCCCATACACTCCTCCTTGGGGTACATGTGTCTTTGTGAACCTCCTGATTAGATTGAGAGTTACCGATAATAAGTGCATGAGTTCTTCGGACTAATGTGAGTATTCGAAAGTTGACACTTCCACCCACCTATACTTTTTCTAGCCTCTTCGGTACCGTGCATTGCCCTTTCTCACCTCGAGAGTTGGCGCATACTTCGCTGGTGAATCCAAACCCTTGGCACGATACACTCTGCCATCATAAGCCTCCTTATATCTTTCCTCAAAACAGCCACCATACCTTCCTACAAGGAATTTCCATAGCCTTTCCGAGATACATTGCCATGCAACATCCACCTTCTCATGACTTGGATCTTCATGTCATACATGCTAGTTGCTTGATCGATGAGCCGCATGCTAGTTGGGTCTTGCCCTAATCATTGCTACATGACGCGCTAGTATCATTGCATATCCTGCTATCCTGGCAGAAGCATACATTTGCATCATGATAGTTACATATTCTTTATGTGAGTACCTTTGTAAAGTGTGAAAGATCTCCTATATTCTTGTAAAATATAGAGTATTGCCCCTAAAGTGAGGAAAAGATCCCAAAGAGGGCAAAATCAAAAGATCCCAAAGAGGAAAAATGAGAGTTAAATAGAAAGAGCCATTGAGGCCACCAAAAAATAAAAATAAAAGAGAAAAAGAGAGAAAAAAAATAAAAAGAGAGAAGGGGGCATACTACTATTCCTTTTGAGAGATCCACACTAGTACTTCATCTCCTATCCCTTTTACTCCATAGAGATCATCATCATGTATATAGCTATGTGGGGACCCTTCACACTATTGAACTTGTCTTGTATATTCCAATGATGAGCCTCCTCAAACGAGCTCTAGGTCTTCTTGAGCAAGCAAGTTAGATGCACCCCCACTAGTTCCCTTGGAGAGCTTTTAGCTCACATGGGCATCTGTTGTATGGCAATCCCTACTCCTCACATCATATCTATCATATGGCCTTCTCTCTCCTATGATTGTCCTCATTGATGTGAGCCTTTCACACCTTTTTGTCTTCCTCCTCCACCTTCTTTCTGTTTCGCCTTTTAGGTGTCAACTTTCTTGCTCACGCTCATCCATTGCATGAGTGCTCAAACTATCAAAAGGGAGTGGATCAGTTTGACTTGTACCTGGCTAGTGGTCTGGGGACGAGTCATATAAGAATCCAAAGGAGACCAAGTGTGAAACTTTAGTAGATAGTTGTTCTCAACAACCTTATTTTTTTCTCTCGTATTTCCCTATCCCTTGCTTGCACGCAAACACCATCTGGAGACATTCGAGTCACGGACAGCGAGAACTCTTGCACCTTTTGTTCTTTTGTTGCTTATGTCAATGCTAATATAGACTCTTGCTTGTTAAGACTTGAATTGAATTGCATGCTTTTATTGCTTTACTTAAAAGTCATTTTATGGTTGTGTGGCATGTCACCACAGAAATTATGCTTGTTATCATTTACCTACTCGGGGACGAGCAGGAATTAAGCTTGGGGATGTTGATACGTCCCAAACGTCTCTATAATTTATGCTTGCTCCATGCATGTTTTGTGTGACTTTGCCATGTTTTGCTTGAACTTTCATACACTTTTGAACCTATTTGGACTAACCTATTAACTCAGTGCACCCAGTTGCCAGTTTCTGTTTTCTGCTGTTTTTGTATTTCAGGTTTTCCGGCCATTAAAAGTGCTCCAAAAATTCCGGGAAAAATATATAAAAAATCAGCGCAACAGAAGCTTCCGGAATCACCAAGAGAGGGAATGGGGCCACCACTAGGCAGCCAGGAGGGCAGGTGGCGCTGCCCCACCCTAGGCCGCGCCAGGGACCCTCCTGACTGCCTCGTGGGTCCCCTCGACGCCCCCCTTCGCCTATATTTACCCCTCGGGGTGGAAACCCCTAATACGGACTCCTCTTTCGCGATCTCGCCTCTGTTACGCCGCCGCCGCCGTTTCAAGATCAGGGCTGCCTGGAGAAGCTGCTCCGGCACCCTGCCGGGAGAAGCTACCCCCTCCGGGAGACCCTCCATAGCCATGGACGCCTCCCGTATGTACCGTGAGTAGTTTCCCTTGGACCATGGGTCCGTGACCAGTAGCTATGTGATCTATCTCTCCCCTTTTGTGCTTCCACTTTCGAGTCCTCGTGAGCTGCCTCACATGATCGAGGCATCTATGTAATTTCTGTTGTTGCTATGTTGAGTTTGTTGGGATCTGATGGATTATGAGACTATGTTCAGATTGTGATGAGTAATATATTTGGTTCTTCTCTTTTATATTTTGTTCTTGAGTAAATTCTTGCATGTTCTCCGTTGTGGTATTTGCTTTGGCCAAGTATTTTATTTGCAACTCCAAGAGAGAGCGTTATGCTCGATTGTGGGTTCAGCCCCTTGATGTCTAGCTTGAGTGACAGAAATGTGAGACTAGGGGATGTGTGCCACCTGGGATAAAACAACGGTGCTTGTACCTGCGGGTGCAAGGATTGTTTAATTTACGCAAAATTCTTTTAATGCAGTTGTCTGTTGCTTTGAGTTTACACTTTGGGTGGGATTCGCAACTTAATACCAGCGAGATGTTCTGGATAGATATCTCAAGGTGGATGATTCGTAGTAGATGCAGATGGATTTCGGTCTACTTACCTTGGCGTACTGCCCATTGCTTTTGAGCCCTTCCTTTCTTTGCAGCATAGTTAGCATTGCGGTGCCTTCATAATCCTGTCAATTTCCCAACTGTGATTTGTTTACCTCGCTAGCACTTTTATCGTCTTTTGGGAGAGAGACATCACTAGTGAAAATCACGGGACCCTGGTCCATCTTCACATTATTGTTCACACCCTCAATTTACTTTCAGCTTTTACTTTCCTTTGCACCTTTTATCTCTTGCGTTATCCTTTGTAAACGACAAGGCCGGAGGAATTGACAACTCCTCTGTACTCGTTGGGAGCAAAGTTATTTGTTGTTGTGTGCAGGTCCACGACAACACCCTAGTCAGGAAGCAATTTCTGGCTACGTTGCCACCTACTTGTATCTCGTGAGTCCTACTGGTTCGATAACCTTGGTATCTTCACCGAGGGAAACTTGCTGCTGCACTGCATCTCAAACCTTCCACTTGGGGTAACCAACGAGGGGCGAGAAACCATCAGAGACCATATTAACCTCTACTTCCCTGAGTTCGATAAACCTTAGGTCATCCACTTGAGGGAAATTGCTGCTGTCCTACAAACCTCTGCGCTTGGAGGCCCAACATAGTCTACAAGAATAGAAGCGTGCGTAGACATCAAGCTATTTCTGGCGCCGTTGCCGGGGAGGTAAGCGTTGAAGGTATATCTTTAGATCTTTCAATTAATTATTTTTGTTTCTTGTTTTTATTTTCACTAGTTAGGCTTTATGGAAACCAACAAAAAAAATATGAGATAGCTTTATGAGCTCTATCTTGAGTTAGGAGATGAAGTGTTTGAGGAGGAGATCAAAAAGCCTATGGAGCTTTATTATTTGAACAACACTTATGATAGTATTAATGTTATTAGCATGTCTTCTTTGAATACTTTTGATACTAATGATATGCAAAACCATAAGCTTGGGGATGCTACGTTTTATGATGATGATCTTTTTAGCCCCCCAAGTATTGATGAGGAAATTTATTTTGATGATACTTTGCCTCCTATCTATGATGATTATTGTGATGACACTTATGCTATAAAGAATAAATTTTTACAAGTGGACCATGATAAGAATGATTCATGTGATAGCTATTTTGTTGAGTTTGCTGCCACTATTACTAATGAGAAGGATTTTGCTTATGTGGAGAGTAGCAAATTTTCTATGCTTGTGGATCATGATAAGAATTTTTATGTGATACTTATATTGGTGAGTTTATTCATGATCCCATTGGAAATTATTATGAGAGGGGAACATACGCTTATAGATATTTCAATAATATCAAGTTCCCTCTCTTTATGTTGAAGGTTTTGAAGGTGCACATTTTTTTGCCTTCCTATGCTAATATCTTTATGCTTCAATGAGTTATTTCTCTGCAAGATCCCTTTGCATAGGAAGCATGTTAGACTTAAATGTGTTTGGTATTTGCTTCGTTATGCTCTCTTTTGTGCTTCAACTCTTATTCCTATGAGAGCATCCCTAAAATCTTAAGCATATCTTTATGACTATAAAGAAAGAGCTATAGGGAGACAACCCTTGTTATCTTTACTTTGAGTTTTTACTTTCTGTTTTTAGTGGTCTTGATGATTGTTACTACTGTAGCAACATCATTGTATCTTTATTTTCAAGCTTTGTGCCAATTTATAACCTCATATGACAAGGGAAGTGAAAGTTGTGACATGCTGTCCAGAAAACAGATTCTGTCCTCGTCACGGGAAAAATCAGATCAAATCACCAGTTCATCATTTTGATCTGAATTTTTTACACAGCGTGATCTATACAATCACGGAACTAACGTATGTTCTGTGTTTTTTGATTTGAGTTGCAGAAGTATCCCAAAACAATTCTTTACTACCTGCTGGTCTGTTTTTCACAGATTCTGTCATGTTTTGCCTTTTATTCGTTTTGCAAAGCTTAATCTTGCTTTTTCTTTGCAAAAACTTTTTGGCAATCTTGATAAACAGTAGATATTCAAGAATATCCTTATTTCCAGTAGAGAAAATTATTTTATTATGGGTACTAACCTCGCTAATCAGATTATGATGAGTTATGTATGAAGGGAGTTTTCAAGTGTGCGAGAGAAGATCATAAAAGAAGATTCAGGAGTGTCAAACGCTCAAGCTTGGGGATGCCCCCATTCACAACCAAGACTTTTTCAAGGAGACTCAAGCGTCTAAGCTTGGGGATGCCCCCGTGCATCCCCTTCTCCATCAACAATTATCAGTTCGTCTTTCGTTTCACTATATTTTTATCACTTCATGCGTTATGTGCTATGCTTGGAGCGTCTCGCTCTTAGGTTTTATTTTTAGTTTTCTTTAGCTTTGCTTGCTGTTCATAACAAGTTAGAATGCAGATTTCTATGTGTGGGAGAGAAACACGCTCCACTTTCAAAATCTAGAACACAACATAGCATTTTTCATGCTTATCTTTGCTGTGCGTGTTCTTTATCTTTTTCATAGCTACTGTCATGTTTAGCTCTTAGTTTTCATGTTTATCTTTTTTTAAAGAGCTTTTGCTTAGTTTGTTGCTGGAACTCTCTTGAGTTTTCATGTTTATCTTGTTTAGAGAGTTTGCCTGTTGCACTGTGTTTTGTGTCTTGACTTGAAGTAGGTAATTGAGGTTGCTATTCTTTTGTAGTAGTAACTTGCAATAGTTTTGAGGTATTGTTTTGAGTAATTGCTGGACTTTTGGTGTCAAGAGCTTTAGCCTATTAGTGATAGATGTCGTATTTTGGGCAATCCGTGTTTATTTTCAAAACTTACAAAATTAGTTGAGAACTTTAGCTACTAGATGGATCACTACTCTTTGGAGAGATCGAATATTAGAGTACACTCACGTACCATGAGTCGAGGATGCGCAAGGATAACCCAACCCCCATACACTCCTCCTCGGGGTACTTGTCTCTTTGTGAAACCTCCTTATTAAATTGAGAGTTACCGATAATAAGTTCATGAGTTCTTCGGAGTAATGTGAGTATTCGAAGTTGACACTTCCACCTTCCCATATTTTGCTAGCCTCTCATGTGTCATGCATTGCTTTCTTCTCACTCTGAGATTGGCGTCCACCTTCGCCGGTACCTCCAAACCCTTGGCATGATACGCTCTGTCATCATAAACCTCATTATATCGTTCCTCAAAACAGCCACCATACCTACCTATCAAGGCATTTCCATAGCCTTTCCGAGATACATTGCCATTCAACATCCATCTTCTCATGACTTGATCTTCATGTCATACATGCTACTTGCTTGATCGATGAGCCGCATGCTAGTTGGGCCTTGCCCTAATCATTCCTACATGACGCGCTAGTATCATTGCATATCCTGCTATACCGGCAGAGGCATACATTTGCATACATCATGATAGTTACATCTTATTTATGATTTGAGTACTTTTGTAAAGTGTGAAAGATCTTCTATACTTTTTGTAATATATAGAGTGTTGCCCCTGAAGTGAGGAAAAGATCCCAAAGAGGACAAATTAAAAGATCCCAAAGAGGACAAATGAGAGAAGTAGAAAGATCCATTGAGGCCACCAAAAAATACAAAAAATAGAAAAAAGAGAAAAAGAAATAAAAAGAGAGAAGGGGGCACACTACTATTCCTTTTGAGAGATCCACACTCGTACTCCCTCTTATATCTTGTACTCCATAGAGATTATCATTTATGCATATAGCTATGTGGGGACCTTCATACTATAGAACTTGGCTTGTATATTCCAATGATGAGCCTCCTCAAATGAGCTCTAGGTCTTCTTGAGCAAGCAAGTTGGATGCACCCCCACTAGTTATATTGGAGAGCTTACCTTAGCTCATATGTGCATCCGTTGCATGGCAATCCCAACTCCTCACATCATATCTATCATTTTGCTATCTCTCGGCTATGATTGTCCTCATTTATGTGAGCCTTTCACACATTTTTGTCTTCCTCCTCCACCATATTCTCTCTTTACCATCCTAAGTGTCAACTTTCTTGCTTACGCTTATCCATTGCATGAGTGCTCAAAATATGGAAAATGAGTGGATCATTTTGACTTGTACCTGGCTAGTGGTCTGGGGATGAGTCAAGATAAGATTCCAAAGAAGACCAAGTGTGAAACTTTAGTAGATTTAATTCTCAACACAAAAATACCTTTTCTCGTATATCCCTATCCCCTTTCTTGCACGCAAACACCATTTGGAGACATTCGAGTCACGAACAGCGAGAGCTCTTGCACCTTTATGTTATTATGTTGCTTGTTTCAATGCTAATATAGACTCTTCCCTGTTATGACTTGAATTGAATTACATTCCTTGATTTCTTTACTTAAAAGTTCTTATGTGGTTGGTAGCATGTCACCACATAAATTATGATTGTTATCATTTACCTACTCGAGGACGAGCAGGAATTAAGCTTGGGGATGTTGATACGTCAAAAACGTATCTATAATTTCTGCTTGCTCCATGCATGTTTTGTGTGATATTTCTATGTTGTAGATACACTTTCATACACTTTTGATCATATTTGGACTAACCTATTAACTCAGTGCACCCCAGTGCCAGTTTATGTTTTCTGCTATTTTTGTATTTCAGGTTTTCCCATTATTAAAAGTGCTCAGAAACTTCCGGGAAAAATATAAAAAAAATCAGCGTTCCAGAAGCTTCCTTACGCCCGAAGGGGGGCCAGAGGGGCCCCACCTGGTGCCTAGGTGGCTAGTGGGAGCGGCCTAGGGGGTGGCCGCGTCGGGAGACCTCCTAGACGCCTGGTGGCCCCCCTGGCTGTCCCCCTTGGCCCTTATTTTTACTCACGACGTGAAAACCCTGATTCCAGACCCCTTCTCTCCAGAAGCAATTCTGATCCCCGCCGCCATCGCAGACAAGCTTCGGGGGACCAGAATTCCTGTGTCGGCACCCTGTCGGGATGGGGAAGTGCCCCTGGATTCATCTCCATCGTGTTGCTTCCTCCCTCCATGATGCGGGAGTAGTCCCTCCTCGGGGCTAAGGTTTCTACCAATAGCTATGTGGTCTTCTCTCTCTCCCATGATGTGATCTTGATTGTGATCATGGGATATGTTAATCTAGGATGATCCCATGATGTTTCCCCTTCTTCTATGTATTGGATTGATGTACTCACTTGATCTTATCTAGTATAATCCCCGAGACCATGGTGACAGCGATCTATTGGACATGGGTTAGAAGAATATTTTCATGAGTGATTTCCTCTTTTGTGTGTGGATTGAAGATTGAGAGTCTCTTGGTGCTTGTCTTTGACTATCCTTTAGATATGTTGTGGTGATTGTGGTACTCTCTTTGGATGGCCGCGGTGACATTGGGAAATCCATAGATGAGAACTACGAACTCTGAGGTGTGATTTTGTAGCCCTACACAATTCTCGTCCTCTCTTGACCACAAAGGAATGACCTCCGAGTACGTCTCCATTGCATGTTTTATGGGGAATATCATGTGATTAGACTATGTTAATGTTGTTGGGAGTTGCCACTAGAGAAAGTATGAAGCCTAGGCCTTGTTTCCACCATTGCAATACCGTTTGCGCTCACGTTTACTACTTGTTTGCTTGCTGCACTTTTATTACAGATTTATGTTACCTTGCTTTGCTACACCTATGACCCATATTTTACAATCTCTTCGCCGAACTAGTGCACCTATACAACTCCTAGTTGTATTAGGTGTGTTGGGGACTGATACATCCAAAAAGTATCTATAATTTCTGCTTGCTCCATGCATGTTTTGTGTGACTTTTCCGTGTTTTGCTTGAACTTTCATACACTTTTGAGCATATTTGGACTAATCTATTAACCCAGTGCACCCAGCTGCCAGTTGCTGTTTTCTGCTGTTTTTGTATTTCAGGTTTTCCGGCCATTAAAAGTGCTCCAAAAAATCTGGGAAAATCAGATAAAAATCAGCGCAACGAAAGCTTCCGGAATCACCAAAGGAGGGAAGGCGGGCCACCACCAGGCAGCCAGGAGGGCAGGTGGCACGGCCCCACCCTGGGCCGCGCCAGGCACCCTCCTGACTGCCCTGTGGCCCCTCTCGGTGCCCCCCTTCGGCTATATTTACCCCCCGTGACGGAAACCCCTAATATCATTCCCTCTTTCGCGATCTCGCCTCTGTACCGCCGCCGCCGCCGTTTCAAGATTGGGGCTGCCTAGAGAAGCTGCTCAGGCACCCTGCCGGGAGAAGCTACCCCCTCCAGGAGACCATCCATAGCCATGGACGCCTCCCGTATGTACCGTGAGTAGTTTTCCTTGGACCATGGGTCCGTGACCAGTAGCTATGTGAGCTATCTCTCCCTTCTTTGTGCCTCCACTTTCGAGTCCTCGTGAGCTGCCTCGCATGATCGAGGCACCTTTGTAATTTTTTGTTGTTGCTATGCTAAGTTTGATGGGATCTGATGGATTATGAGACTATTTCAGATTGTGATGAGTAATATATTTGGTTCTTCTCTTTTATATTTTGTTCTTGAGTAAATTCTTGCATGTTCTCCGTTGCCGTATTTTACTTTGGCCAAATGATTTATTGCAACTCCAAGAGGGAGCGTTATGCTTGATTGTGGGTTTAGCCCCTTGATGTCTAGCTTGAGTGACAGAAACATGAGACTAGGGGATGTGTTGTTGCCACCAGGGATAAAACAACGGTGCTTGTATCCGCGGGTGCAAGGATTGTTTACTTTACGCAAAGTTCTTTTAATGCAGTTGTCCTTTAGATATGTTGTGGTGATTGTGGTACTCTCTTTGGATGGCGCGGTGACAATGGGAAATCCATAGATGAGAACTACGAACTCTGAGGTGTGCTTTTGTAGCCCTACACAATTCTCGTCCTCTCTTGACCACAAAGGAATGACCTCCGAGTACGTCTCCATTGCATGTTTTATGGGGAATATCATGTGATTAGACTATGTTAATGTTGTTGGTAGTTGCCACTAACAAAAGTATGAAGCCTAGGCCTTGTTTCCACCATTGCAATACAGACCTTGTTTCCACCATTGCAATACCGTTTGCGCTCACGTTTACTACTGATAACCCTCAACTGTAGGGGATCGAGATAATCTTCGCGGGCAAGATAACCCAATTTATTGATTCGACACTTGGGGACACAAAGAATACGTACAGGCTTTGACAATTGAGTTGTCAATTCAATCGCACATGAAGTAAACACTTGCTTGCACAAAGGTATTAGTAGCAACTGTGATATGGTGGTAGTAGTGGTGGTGATAATAGTGGTGACGGTGGTGGTGAAACAGCAAAAGTAAACAACTAGTAACCATCAGGAAAGAAAACACTGTAGGATAGGGAGATGGATGGTTGAGCGCTGCTTGGATGAGAACAAACTTGTAATAGATTCTAACACGGGCAAGGCTCACAGAAAAGAAAGGATCATCTAGGAAAATATCAAACATCAGGCGTGTATCCCAGGGTAGTTGTACGTGCTTGCAATAAGAACTTTGCACAACATATTTTATCCTACCCTCCCGCTACAAACGGGGACAAAAGGAACTTAGGGAGATTAAGGTACTCCTGTCAAAGAGCACCGGAACAAAGCATTAACACTTCATGGATACACGGAATCCTCAAATTATAGTTCATCCCCTTTGGTGTCCCAAGCTGTCACCATTGGGATCGCCGGTTCCGGACTATAATAGGTGCATAAAACTCATAGATAGGATCAAGAACACCACAAACTCAAGAAACAAAAGGGTGATCAGATCTGAAATCATGGCACTCGGGCCCAAAGTGGCAAGCATTTAGAGCAACAAGTTGTAACAGAGATGATAAACACCAAGTAGATGATAGGCAACATGCCCCAAACAATCTGATTGAATTATTACATGATCTAACTCATCCAATCCCTACCATCCCCTTTGCCTACAGCAGGGAATTACTCACACATGAGAGAGGAAGTCATGGAGGGGTGATGGAGAGGCGATGATGATGACGATGGCGATGATTTCCCCTCACCGGAGGCCAAAGCAGCCTCCAGATTAGCTCTCGCGGAGTTGCGGCGGCTCCGCGACGTAGATTGGAAAAGTGACTTCTGTTCTGGGGTTTCTGCGTCGGGAGAATAAATAGGGCCAAAGTAGGGCACCAGGGGGTGTGGGACCCAGCCAGGTGGGCAGGTGGCGCGGCCAGGGGCTGGGCCGCGCCAGGTACCCTTCTGGCTTCCCCCTGGCTGCCCTGTGACCCCCCTTTGGACTCGCGGAAGCTTATGGAACGCTGATTTTTTATATATTTTTGTGGGATTTTTCCAGCGTACCTAAATATCCAGAAACATGCACAAAAGAAAACAGCACTGGTAGCTCTGCTGAAAACAGCATCGGTCCGGGTTAGTTTCGTTCAAATCATGCAAGAATGAAGCCAAAACAATAGAAAAAGTGTTTGAAAAAATAGATACGTTTGAGACGTATCAACTCCCCCAAGCTTAGATATTGCTTGTCCTCAAGCAATTCAGTTCAACGAACTGGACGCGACAAAGAAAACTTTGACAAACTCTTTTGCTTCATTAGATGTAAATAAGCATGTACTACGAAAGAGTTTAGCAAGTTTTGTCACCATGCTACAAGGACAATGCACGAAGCAATCCTTCTTTCATGTAATCAGTCACAAACAAACAAAAAGTAAATAATATGCTGCTGAGAATTAATTTAAGATCACAATGCACATAGCATGAACATATCAGAGTGGTATCTCGCTAGCCTCCATGAGTGAAGCAAAACATAAATGCAGAAACTCCTCCGGAGTTTTAAAGGAGACTAGAACTCAGAACTCAAAGTAAGAAACATCACAAGCATGCAGAAGACAATGTGATACTTTGGGACAATGCATGTTACACTAAGAATGACAATTATGCTCTCATAGTTGGTGCTTTGGAGAAAGGAAGGTGGAGACTCTCGAACCGTGGCTTTTGATGGCAAGGTTGAAAACCCGTGAAAGGAAGTGATGGCAAGAGAGTGTTAATACTCTTCAAGCCCTCGTTGATTACCCCAAGTGCAGGGTTGGATATAGTGCAGCGGCAAGTTTTCCCTTGGAAAAGATACCAAGGTTTGTCTCCCGTAGGACTCCGAATGATACAAGAAGGTGGTAAAGTGAACAATGGCGCCGAGGTTGCTACTTCACCTGTACCTGCACACAGATACAAATAACTTTGCTCCCAACGAGTACAGAGGAGTTGTCAATTCCTCCGGCCTTGCCGTTTACAAAGGATCAATGAAAGAGATAATGATAGTGGTAATTGAAAGTAAAGACTGAAAGTAAATTGAGGGTGTAAACAATGATATGAAGATGGACCGGGGTCCCGTGATTTTCACTAGTGATGTCTCTCTCCCAAAAGACGATAAAAGTGCTAGCGAGGTAAACAAATCACAGTTGGCCAATTGACAGGATTATGAAGGCACCGCAATGCTAACTATGCTGCAAGAAAGGAAGGGCTCAAAAGCAATGGGCAGTACGCCAAGGTAAGTAGACCGAAATCCATCTGCATCTACTACGAATCATCCACCTTTAGATATCTATCCAGAACATCTCGCTGGTATTAAGTTGCGAATCCCACCCAAAGTGTAAACTCAAAGCAACAGACAACTTCATTAAAATAACTTTGCGTAAAGTAAACAATCCTTGCACCCGCCAGTACAAGCACCGTTGTTTTATCCCTGGTGGAAACAGCACATCCCCTAGTCTCATGTTTCTGTCACTCAAGCTAGACATCAGGGGGCTGAACCCACAATCGAGCATAACGCTCTCTCTTGGAGTTTCAAATAAAATACTTGGCCAAAGAAAATACCGCAACGGAGAACATGCAATAATTTACTCAAGAACAAAATATAAAAGAGAAGAACCAAATATATTACTCATCACAATCTGAACATAGTCTCATAATCCATCAGATCCCAACAAACTCAGCATAGCAACAGCAGAAATTACATAGGTGCCTCGATCATGTGAGGCAGCTCACGAGGACTCGAAAGTGGGAGCACCAAAGAGGGAGAGATAGATCACATAGCTACTGGTCACGGACCCATGGTCCAAGGGAAACTACTCACGGTACATACGGGAGGCGTACATGGCTATGGATGGTCTCCCGGAGGGGGTAGCTTCTTCCGGCAGGGTGCCGGAGCAGCTTCTCCAGGCAGCCCCGATCTTGAAACGGCGGCGGCGGCGGAACAGAGGCGAGATCACAAAAAAGGAGTCTGTCCTAGGGGTTTCCACCCCAAGGGGTAAATATAGGCGAAGGGGGGTGTTGAGGGGACCCACAGGGCAGCCAGGAGGCCCCCTGGCGCGGCCTAGGGTGGGGCCGCGCCAGGGACCCTTCTGGAGTCCCTGTGGTGGCCCCCCTCCGGTTCTTTGGTGTTTCCGGAAGCTTCCGCGACGCTGATTTTTTATCTGATTTTCCTGGATTTTTTGGAGAACTTTTAATTGCCGGAAAACCTGAAATACAAAAACAGCAGAAAACAGCAACTGGCAGCTGGGTGCACTGGGTTAATAGATTAGTCCAAATATTCTCAAAAGTGTATGAAAGTTCAAGAAAATCATGGCAAAGTCACACAAAACATGCATGGAGCAAGCAGAAATTATAGATACGTTTGGGACGTATCAGGAAGCAAAGACTAAACATGTGCCAAAGCTCTTGGTTTTGAAAACAGAGATAAAACTCTTTTGAGAAGTGCAACTTTCCAGTCAACGGTGAACGGTAAAGGTCTCTCAATATCTCCCATGACAACCATATTAATGCCTTTTGCTTACACATGGTCCCTTATCCATAAATCCTTTGATGGTCTACGGAACCTTTTATTTTGCCTCAAGGATGGAAGGAGGATATCGTTCCATCTATCATAAGAAGCATTTGGTCCATTTCACTCCATCATCAAGTATGGGGGAGGTGCAACTCATATTATTTTTTATTGACTAGTTAAAACTTCCGTCAAAAATATTTTTGGCGTGAAAGATACTGATTTTCCCTCACCGCACCATGAGCTTGTACGGTTACAAAGGGGAAGCTTTTGAATAAATTTCGAGATGGCACAAGAAAGTCTAAGTTAGGAGTGGCCGGTAAATACCACATATAGGTAGGTATGGTGGACTCAAATGGAACAACTGGGTTTAGAAAGGTGATTGTGGAAGCACAAGCAGAATTCCGCTTGGTGCTGGAGGAAGGCTAGCGAAAGACGGGGAAGCGACCAACTAGAGAGCATAACAGTCATAATCATTCATAGCAACAAAGCAACATTGACTCGGGCATGAAAGTGATATAGCTCACTCTGAAGTAAAAAGATCATCAAGGCAGAACAGACTTTTTAGTTTTAACATACGTGAACATGTGCCAAGTCAATCCAATAATCCCCCGGAGGGAAATACCACTTCAATATGCCACACCATGAACAATGCAATGCATGTCAATCATCTCAAGCAACACATTATAAACTCTAGCTATTTGAGACTAACCACAAAGAAATCATGAACTACTGGGAAAGCATTGTAAACATAGCACTATGTCGCTACAGGCTGGTCTCTAATCATAAGTACATGCATATGTACAAAAGTAGAAACAAAAAGAGTCCATACCGGCTTTCCTTGTTGCATCCCTTCCGTCAATCTTCGTCATTACTGCCTTGTCACTTGCACGATCGAACGTAGGAAATTATAATCAAATGCCATCACGGACTCGAGCTGAACTCTGAAACAAAGCAAACTAAAGAGCAAAGGAAAAAAATTGGGTTTTTTAAGGTTTAACGAAAGCAAAAGAAAGGCAAAATCTTTTTGGGTTTTTGCGAAATAAGAGAACAAAGAAGAACATGCAAAAACTTGCAAAAAGATAAAAGCGAACCAGCGGTAGATACAATGGAAAGGGAAGGAGAGCACGTACTCCCCCCAAGCTTAGGTTTTTGTCCTAAGTTGGGGCTCGTTTACTGCGGTACTGAGGAGCCTCCTGCTCCGGGGTAATGGTAAGCCCAAGGGTTGTATGAACCCTCCGGTGTGTACACTGAAGTCCTCGGATCCTCCCACGTGGAAGAGGAAGGTCCCGTCCCCCATCCAGAGGAAGACCCTTCACCCCAGGGGGTGACGGTCTCCTCTTGAACGGGCGGATACACGACGCGCTCCTCCTCGTCTGGCTCGACCCCCTCCGTGGGGTCGTGAAACTGGTATCTCCCCGTGATCTCATCAAACTCGGCCACTGAAAAACGAAATCCGTTCCTGCGAGAAAAATCAAACACAAGTGGTGCATGTAGACGGGCAGTGCGTGCCACACTGTCTTTAAACCGCAAAATATAATCAAGTGTATAGCGGTCAGAGGTCTTAGTAACAAAGAAATGCCTCTTCATGGCAGCCAAGTCAAGGCTAACAAAAGGAAAAATTAT
Organism: Bromus sterilis; assembly: GCA_950022295.1. Taxonomy (NCBI): domain Eukaryota; kingdom Viridiplantae; phylum Streptophyta; class Magnoliopsida; order Poales; family Poaceae; genus Bromus; species Bromus sterilis. Next base: position 399,652,503 of record OX465596.1, read on the forward strand.
CTCATCTGGGCGCGGTTCTCCTTGGAGAAACTGCAAAAGAAGTGTGGCATAGACGCCACCAAAGAGGTCCCCCTTGTTACTATTAGTAGCAAGGCGTTTCGCAATAAGCGAACCCACATGATACTCGTGCTTCCCTGAGAGGGCATTCGCCATGATAGCAGTATCAGGCCTAGAAGTGTTGCTCGTGTTTTCCCGGGCCAACACTCCTCTAGCAATATAATAGGCGAAATACCTGAGGTGAGGGAACATAATGTTGGAAATCTTCTGACTGTTGGATGACCTCACTTCAGTGTTACAGAACGAGTCGAGTAGGGTATTGAGTGCAACATTCTGGACATTTTTCCTCTTCTTCTTCTCGACCAAGCCTGGTAAACCTAAAGCTTCACAAAATGTAATCATAGGCATGGTCAGCAATCTTTCAGAAAGTCGAAACACCATAGTATCATTGTCAGAATAAAACTTGAAACTGTTAACAAAAATAGCGGTGAGTGTCTCGTACTGTGGTACACGGCTCGTACCAAGCCGTGTCAAACCTGCATTGGCACACAGAGCATAGAACTCTTCTTGTATGCTGGCATCCTCCATGAAATCTTCGCATGAAAATTTCGTGGCTTTAGCGGGTGACGCGTCCAACATCTCCATGGGTACGATATCTTCATTGTAGCTCACCCTCATCGTCGAAGGTGAAGCTGCGGAACGCGTAACACGGCTAGAGCGCCCGGGTTTCTTCTTCCCAAGCCACTTTCCTAGCTTCTCCATTTCTGAATTTTTTACAAATTCACAAAAACGAATATTTAAGCAAAACTAGTTTGGGCAAAACATTCTACTTACTTTACCAAGGCTCAAACTAGCAAAAAAACTTGAAAAATAAATTTCTACACAAACATTTAAGCTCAACTAAACATCACCAAGAACCACTAAATACTCACTAATGAAGCCACCAACTAGAAAACTAATTGGAGGGGTCAGGGAGTCACATACCAGAGAGTATTTGTTCCAAATTTCAGCTCAAACGAGTGGTTGTAGAAGGAGATCGAAGTTCCGTGCTCAAGAACAGCAAGAACACGAACCCAGAGCAAGAACACGAGTTTTGGGGTTGAAAGAGAGAGAGTGGAAGAAGAGATGCCAGCAGGTGGTGCCTGTGGGCCCCAGGAGGGTGGGTGGCGCGGCAAGGAGCTGGGTCGCGCCACCTGGCCTCCTGGGCCAGGGGTGGACCCCCCTGGTCAGCCACAGGTGCCTCGTGATGGCTTTTTACCTGGAAATTTTGATTAAGATTTTTCTGGAATTTTCTGGGCAACTTCAATGTAGAGAATTTTTCAAAGTTCAAAAAGCTGCAAAAACTTTCGTGAACTTGAGACAAAAGTTAGAACAAGTGAAGCTTTAAACACAAAAACTTGGGTGCATCATGGAGAATAAAAGCTAAAGGAAATGAAAACATAACAAGCTCAACTTTTTACCTATATAAAACATGCTAGTTAGCAAGGTTGATCAAGTCTTACCAACAAACCTGTGGTATATAACGCAGAAAGTCTCGCCTCTTATGAAGTGATCATTGCACTCTCACTTTAATGGACATTGTCCCCACCATAATTGTCTTGTATTTATGGTATACATGTAGTGGACAATCCCATTCTCCAATCTTCACGGTCTCGATATTCTCAATGGAGTTAAGGCCATGCCTTTTGTCGATCTTCTTCGGAAAATACACCGTGTGTTCTTTGTCATTCAAGTTGAAGGTAACCTTCCCTTTATTGCAATCAATAACAGCACCTGTGGTGTTAAGAAAAGGTCTACCAAGGATAATGGACATGCTCCCATCCTCGGGCATGTCAAGCACAACAAAATCAATAAGTATTAAGCAATTGGCAACTTCAACAGGAACATCCTCACAAATACCGATCGGGACGGCCGTGGACTTGTCGGCCATCTGTAGAGAGATATCTGTAGGAATTAGTTTCTCTAAACAAAGTCTTTTGTAGAGAGAAAAGGGCATAACACTCGTGCACCAAGATCACACAAAGCAGTTCTAACATAATTATTTTTTATGGAGCAAGGAATGGTGGGTATACCTGGGTCACCGAGCTTTTCAAGAATCTTTCCACTGAAAGAGTAGTTAGCAAGCATAGTAGATATTGCCTCATTAGGGACTTTTCTTTTATTAGTAACAATATCTTTCATATATTTAGAGTAAGGAGGTAACTTAATAGCATCAGTCAAATGGATTTGAAGAAAAAGAGGTTTCATCCACTCACAAAACTTGTTGTAGTGCTCTTCTTCTTTGGTTTTGACGGACTTGCTTGGGAAAGGCATGGGTTTCTGTACCCATGGTTCTTGTTCCTTCACATGTCTCCTTGCAAGAAAGTCTTCTCTAGTATACTTCTTGTGCTTATCGGGTGCTTCTTCTTCACGAACCTCGGGTGGATCATTCTTTTCAGCATCTTTTTCAGGTTCAGCACCGTCTTCAGTCTCAGCATCTGAGGTAGATATGCTGTTTGGATCAACAACTTGTTCTTCTTCTTCTATTGGATCATTGGAATTGTCACCTTCCTTGTGTTTCTTCTTCTTCTTCTTCTTTGGAGAGCTAACAATTTCTTCTTCATACACTTGAGAATCGTGCTCGATCCTCTTTGGATGCCCTTCTGGATAGAGAGGGTCCTGGGTGTGTGTTCCACCCCGGGTCTTTATACCATAAGCCTGTAAATTATCCTGTTTGGCATTATTAGCAAGAAAATCTTTTTGCACATTAGAAATTTGTTCAAGCTGAGTTTGAACCATATTAAAATGCTTCACAAGACATTTAACATCATTAACTATTCTTCCTAGAACATCAAGCAAACTTTTGATAGCAAGAGTATTATCATGCAACTGACCTTGTATCTTCTCATTGAAGTGACTCTGCTTCATAATAAAATTATCAAGGTCATATAAACATTGGTCAGGAGGTTTACCTTTAGGGATGTCACTTGCATTGAAATCTAAAAGAGAGTGTACCTCTACCATAGGTGGGTGAGTGGTAGGCACACACAGCTTCTCAATTGGGGGTAGATTCTTCACGTCTTTAGCTTTAATTCCTTTCTCTTTTATAGACTTCTTTGCTTCTTGCATATCTTCGGGGCTTAGGACAAGCATGTCCCTCTTCTTTGGTGGTGGAGGTGGTTCAGGCACGGACCAATCTTCATGGTTTTTGGCAATCTTGCCCATTAATTCTTCCGCATCATCCGGTGTTCTTTGCTTGAAAACACAACCAGCACAACTATCTAGATAGGATTTAGACCCATTGGTTAGACCAGCATAAAATATATCAATTAATTCATTCTTAGGGATCTCATGTCCGGGGTCTAGCCTTCAGCAAACTGCAAAATCTCCCCCAAGCTTTAGGGAGATGCTCATCCTGCAACTGTTTAAAGTTATAAATTCTTTGCAAAGCAGCATGTTGCATATGAGCAGGAAAATACTTATCAACGAAAGATATAGCCACATCTTGAGGACTTTGAATGGAACCACATGGTAGTGCATCATACCATGCTCTAGCATCTCCTTTCAAGGAAAAAGGAAGAAGCTTGGTCACGTCAAAGTTCCGGATCCTTTCATCAGTAGTAAACAAGCCACCCAACTCAGTGAGTTTGGTCAGGTGCTCGATAGCATCATCATTTTCTCTGCCATAAAAGGGATCAACTTCAACTGCGGATATAAGTGAAAGGTCAACAAAGAAATCATAATCAGGATCAGTGATGCATATAGGAGACGTAGCAAAAGTAGGGTCAGGAGTAAACTTGTTCTTCAGGGAATGCTTTGCTAGCAACTTCTTTATAGTAGCAGGGTCAGAATCAGCACATTCATTAAGCTCCCTGCAAAAATCATCATCAAGCGTAATATAATCATCCTCAAGGAGTTTCTCCTTAAGGCCAGCAAAGTTATGACTTTTTCCAATAGGTGTTTGGGTAACAGGAATTTCAACACCCGAGAATCAGGCAGCAGCAGCAATCTGTTCTTCAATAAAAGAACCAAGTGAACCTGTAGTCTCAAAGGTAGTAGAAGCATCATAAAAAGTATCTGACATATTGCCAGACTCATCAGAAGTAGCATGTAACTGAGGTGAATCAAACTGACTCATAACTGAAGGTGAATCAAGTTTAGCACTAGTGCTAAGAGCAGTACTCTTCTTGTACGGGATGGTAAGATCGGAACCTTGGGGTCTCCTTTCTTACCCATAGTGGATAGCATGCAGCAGGTAGGATACTTCAAGTAGACCTGTAAATAAAGCTATGGTCCCCGGCAACAGCGCCAGAAAATAGTACTCCCTCCGTTCCATAATAGATGACTTTCAAATAGATGAATCTAGACTACATTTAGTTTAAGATACATCTATTTGCAAGTCATCTAATATGGAACGGAGGGAGTACTTGATAACCCTCAACTTTAGGGGATCGAGATAGTCTTCGCGGGAAAAATAACCCAATTTATTGATTCGACACTTGGGGACACAAAGAATACGTACAGGCTTTGACAATTGAGTTGTCAATTCAACCGCACCTGAAATAAACACTTGCTTGCACAAAGGTATTAGTAGCAATTGTGATATGGTGGTAGTAGTGGAGTGATAATAGTGGTGACGGTGGTGGTGAAACAGCAAAAGTAAAACAACAAAAGTAAACAACTAGTAACCAGCAGGAAAGAAAACATTGTAGGCTAGGGAGATGGATGGTTGGGCGCTGCTTGGATGAGAACAAACATGTAATAGATTCTAACACGGGAAAGGCTCACAGAAAAGAAAGGATCATCTAGGAAAATATCAAACATCAGGCGTGTATCCCAGGGTAGTTGTACGTGCTTGCAATAAGAACTTTGCACAACATCTTTTGTCCTACCCTCCCGCTACAGACGGGGCCAAAAGGAACTTAGGGAGATTAAGGTACTCCTGTCAAAGAGCACCGGAACAAAGCATTAACACTTCATGGATACACGGAATCCTCAAATTATAGTCCATTCCCTTTGGTGTCCCAAGCTGTCACCATTAGGATCGCCGGTTACGGACTATAATAGGTGCATAAAACTCATAGATAGGATCAAGAACACCACAAACTCAAGAAACAAAAGGGGGGTCAGATCTGAAATCATGGCACTCGGGCCCAAAGTGGCAAGCATTAAGAGCAACAAGTTGTAACAGAGATGATAAACACCAAGTAGATGATAGGCAACATGCCCAAACAATCTGATTGAACTATTACATGATCTAACTCATCCAATCCCTACACTCCCCTTTGCCTACAGCAGGGAATTACTCACATATTAGAGAGGAAGTCATGGAGGGGTGATGGAGAGGCGATGATGATGACGATGGCGATGATTTCCCCTCACCGAAGGCCAAAGCAGCCTCAGATTAGCTCTCCCGGAGAAGAACAAAGGGTTGCGGCGGCTCCACGGCGTAGATTGGAAAAGTGACTTCTGTTCTCGGGTTTCTGCGTCGGGAGAATAAATAGGGCCAAAGTAGGGCACCAGGGGTGTGGGACCCAGCCAGGAGGGCAGGTGGCGCGGCCAGGGGCTGGGCCGCGCCAGGCACCCTCCTGGCTGACCCCTGGCTGCCCTGTGGCCCCCCTTTGGACTCGCGGAAGCTTCCGGAACGCTGATTTTTTATATATTTTTGTGGGATTTTTCCAGCATACCTAAATATCCAGAAACCTGCACAAAATAAAACAACACTGGTAGCTCTGCTGAAAACAGTGTCAGTCCGGGTTAGTTTCGTTCAAATCATGCAAGAATGAAGACAAAACAATAGCAAAAGTGTTTGGAAAAGTAGATACGTTTGAGACGTATCAACTACTTGCTTGCTTGCTACACTTTTTATTACAGATTTATATTACCTTGCTTTTCTACAGCTATCACCCATATTTTATCATCTCTTCGCCGAACTAGTGCACCTATACAACTCCTACTTGTATTAAGTATGTTGGGGACACAAGAGACTTCTTGTATCTTAATTGCAGGGTTGCTTGAGAGAGACCATCTTCAACCTCTACTTCCCTGAGTTCGATAAACCTTAGGTCATGCACTTGAGGGAAATTGTTGTTGCCCTACAAACCTCTGCGCTTGGAGGCCCAACATAGTCTACAAGAAAAGAAGCGTGCGTAGACATCACCATGAAAGGTAAACAAATTACAGCTGGGAAATTGACAGGATTATGTGCGCAAAGAAAGGAAGCGGCTCAACAGATAGGGCGGTACACCAAGACAAGTAGACCAAAATCCTTCTCCATCTACCTACTAATCATCCACCTTGAGATATCTATCCAGAACATCTCGCTGGTATTAAGTTGTGAATCCCACCCAAAGTGTAAACTCAAAGCAACAGACAACTACATTAAAGAACTTTGCGTAAAGTAAACAATCCTTTCACCCGCAAGTACAAGCAGCGTTGTTTTCTCCCTTATGGCAACAACACATCCCCTAGACTAATGTTTCTGTCACTCAAGCTAGTCATCAGGGGGCATGAACCCACAATCATGCATAACGCTCCCTCTTGGAGTCACTACCTACTACTTTGTCGGGACCCGGGGTTAGCGTATGCAAGTCCCGCTACGACATAGTCATATGGAGAGCCGAGAACCGTACCCACTTGTCTAAGCAGACAAGGCCAAGCACAGAACGTCCTCGGAAAGCATCGTACGTGAGGGGCATCCCATCCAGGGCGGATGATCAACTGAGATGGGTCCTCATCGTCCGCACACAAGTCTAAATGATATGGGTGATGAACTCCCATATTCACAGACAAGTCGCCTCAACCATACTATCGACTATCTCATAACTCTTACATAGACTTACTCCAGCCCGATCACTTAGTCGGGGTCTAGGGCGGGCTCGATCATACATCAAAGTGTGCACGAGACAGAGTCTCGAGCAATCGCATCGCGATGCCCCAAGCTGCGCACATCTAAGGGCCACTTGGTGTATAAAAGACCGCCAGCCAGATCACAACTAAGGTCTCGAAGACCCATACAAAGACATGCATGTTATAAACATACACGCAGCACACATGCCTTGTATGAACAGCAAGTATCATTGCAATTCTCTACAAAGTATATACATCTTTATTAATAACTCTTACAGAGTGCACACAGAGATCACAAGCATGTCATCCAACATTACAACAAGTATGCGGAAGCAAGTAGGTCTGAGTACAGACAAGTTTAACAAATGGCTTAGAGAAGCCTTGACTATAAACAAGCCCTCCACGAGGGAACCAGTCGTCTGACTGGGATTACACTAGCTTGGTCTTGGTCTGAGTCTTCATTCTTCAAGCTTCGGTTAGAAGCCACCATCGGGGTCGGTGGGTTCATCTAAAACATAGAATAAGAAAACGTGAGTACAAAGTCGTACTCAGCAAGACTTACGTAGGAGCTATACTACTCATGCACATGTATCAAGGTAAAGGAGGTGGGGTTTCATCATGCAGAAGTGCCAGCTTTGACTTGGCTAGTCCTGTGCTACGAGTACCAGACTTGAGGTAAGAAGCGTACATGAGTCCACTACATCTCCATCCAATACACCACTATGGTTACTTCCTCGACTTCCCCACGAGGAGCACACCATAGCACTCACGCTTATCTTGCGAGTTTTATAAGTATCCATTCAGGTTGTCTAATAATCAGGTACAGGTTCCAAGTAGTCCTTAACCGCGGACGCGGCTATTCGAATAGTTTTGTTAACCTTGAAAGGGTGTAAGCTACACACACATGACCATCGGTTACCGCCTTTTGCTCGCCACCGTTCAAGAGGTGACAGCGAGGATGTTCACCACGACACTTCGCTCACAACCGGTCTATTCCAGGAGTCGACTATCTGAGTTTGTCACCGCTCGAGAGTCCGGCCGGATCAACGAAACGGACCCAGACAATGTAGGCAACCGAGACGCCACCTCTGACAGATGGTTTCACTGTCTCACAGATCCACCCACATATCTAGGATGATGCAACATTTCCACTCACTCTTTTGCTATGCATATGTCAAATGGAAGGCCCGAACTAATGTGACTCCTGGACGTCGACACGGATCAAGTTACTAGGCCGAGAGGGGTCAGTGAGCCCAATGTGTGGTTGTACTCTTTGTCTTGGACTACCATACAAGAACTCGGTACTTAAGGCGGTGTTCAACGAGACAACCCACTGTGTACTCCTACACAGCCTCTCATCGTTCACCTTGTATTAGGGTGGATTCACCGACACAGTTTCACTTTCATCAACACCATGTTCACTATCATCCCGACTCACATCAAAAGTAACCTCATCATACCACTAAGCATGGAATAAGCAGTAACAGTTGCAAGGGCTTCAGGATATCAATCAACTACTATGTCAGCTAGGATTGTGGTTTGCTTACTAGTGTGACAAGATGATAGGTCATGCATCGGATATGGGTTCAACTATGCGGTAGAATCGATACAAGATGATCTCCTAAACATGCATAAGCGAGACTGAGAGGGAATTGGGATTTTATAGACATGATCAATGGGGTTTCCTTGCCTTGCTGACGATACACGGGTCTTAACGGTGGTCTTCTTCTTCGGAGGTGATCACCGTCTCGGAAAAGCTGGTACCGGAAACAATCATCAACAAAGGGGGACAACTTCGGAAGAAAAATGCACAAGCACATGATTATGTTTTCCGTGATGTGAATGGTGCTGGTTTGTGGTACATTTGTTTTAAATGAAGTGTATTGCATTTGAAATGCAAATTCAAACTCCATATATGAATTTCAATTTAGTTAAAATGCATTTGAAAAAAATGTTTGATCATTTGAAACCATGTGATCATATGTGTGATATGCTTATGAAGTACAAGTGAGATGTGGTGTATTGCCATGGTTCAAATTTGAATTGCATTTGAATTAAATTTGAATTAAGTCCAATTAAGCCAAATAGCAAAAGCTACTAGTCCCATTTTAAAATCAACTCAAACATGGTTGAAAGTTACAAATTTTGATAGAGAATTTTATGCTGATCATTTTTCATATATTATTTTTCCAATTCTGAGTTCATATGAATTTTCTATGATTTTTCAAAGTTTAAAAGATTTTCTGCAATTTCTGTAATTTCTTTAATTCTTTTCTATTTTTCTGGAAATTGATTTATTGCATCAGCATGAGGTCAGGGTGATGTCACAGGGGGACTGACAGGTGGGGTCGGGGTGTTAGTGGCAGTGGGTTTAAACCCGGTTTAATTTAATTAAACAGGGTCATTAAGGGGGGCCAGGGCCCACCAGTCAGTGACCCATGGGGTCAATTAGAGGGTGATTAGCCCCTAATTAACCTGGCCGGCCGGCGCTTAGCCGCCGGTGGCCACGGCTACGGCGGAGGGTCGCCGGAGTGGGCTTCCCGGCCACCAGGGGCCTTGCAGAGGGTACCGTTCGGCTTCCCGTGGCCTCGCACATACGATGGACTAGTCCATCGTCGCCGGGGAGGACCACGGCGTTGGCGGCTTCAACTTTCGCGGCGGCCGGAGCCACTGGAAGAAGGCGTCGACGATTGGGGGCACGGGAGGAGCCTGGGTTAGGGGGAAACCACCCCAAGAGCTCACCGGGAGGGTAAAGGAGAAGCCAGGGGAGGCGGAGAAGCTTGGTCGGCGACGTATTTCGAGCTCGAAGCCCACGGTGGTCGGCGGGAGGAAGTTGGAGCTGGCATCCGCTCTGGGGCCTGTGAGCTCGAATTGACGACTCAAGTCGACGGAGAAGACGACCGCGATTCTGATGGACACGTTGGTGCGGCGTCTCGTCGTCGTTGTCCACGCAGAAGCTCGCCGGCGTCCTTCGGCTGTGCTCGGGCTTGCGCGAGATCCGCGAGGTAGGAGAACAGGGGCGACCCGTGGAAGAGAGGGAAGGTACGGGGGTGCTCTGGGGCTTGCGTGGCGCAAGAAGTAAGGCAGGGGAGGCCTAGACGTCTTCTCCACGTCGAGGTGGCCGTCGGCGTGCTCTGGCCGCCATGGAGCAGCTTTGGGGCGAGGGGGTAGAAGACGACAACGCCTCGGGCTGGGCTGGGCCGGCGAGAAGAGGTGGGCCTTCGCCCGTGGGCGCAAGGTAAGCCCCTCTTCACTGTTTTTCTTTTATTTCTTCTGACATTTGTTCTGTTTTGATAAAACAAATATCAAAACATTTTATAAAAATGTCCAAACAATTTTATAAATCCTAGGTGACCAGTAGCTAGTCACATAAAGAATTTGGACATTTTTGAAATTCAATAAATTTGAATTTCAATTCAAATAGGGGTAAACTTTAATTTCTAGGGAACATTTTGAATTTTTGAATATTCCATGGGCATGGGAATGAACCCAAACCACTTTTAAAATGATCACCATCATTTATAGGAATTTTCTAAATATTCAAATGATTTTTCGAAAAAGATTTTTATCTGGCCATTTCAAATAATTTCTCAGGGCTTTCTGCTTCCCCATTTTTGAATTTCTTTTGAAATTTTGCATGATGCAAAAGGCACAAACAAACCTAGCACTTACCCTAGTTGGGGTTCTGACATACTTGGCCAAAGCAATAAACAGCAACGGAGAACATGCAAGAATTACTCAAGAACATAAATATAAAAGTGGGAATCAAATATATTACTCAAACACAATCTGAACATAGTCTCATAATCAATCAGATCCCAGCAAACTCAGCATAGCAACAAGTGAAATATTACATATGTGCCTCGATCATGTAGGGAAGCTCACGAGGTCTAAACCATGAAGAACAGAGAGGGGACGAGAAAATCACATAGATACTGATCATGGACCGATGGTCCAAGGTGGACTACTCACGGTTCATCCGGGAAGCATCCATGGTGGTGGAGAAGCTCCCGGAGGTGGTTCCTCCCTCAGGTAGGGTGCCGGGAATAGGGCTCCTGGTGCTCCCGGTCTTCGAAGCGTTGCGGCGGCGGAACAGAGGAGAGATCGCGAAAAAGGGTTCTGTCCTCGAGGGTTTCGGGACGAGAGGGATATATAGGCGAAGGGGGGCAGCCAGAGGTGGACCAGGGGCCCCAGGCGCCCCCATGGCGCGGCCTAGGGGGTGGCCGCGCCAGGTGGCCGCCTGGGCCACCCCTGGCTCCCCTCTGGCCCCACTTGGGCTCTTCCCGAAGCTTCCTGTACGCTGATTTCTCCTATATTTTTCCCTAAATTTTTCTGGCCCTTTAATTAATGGGAAAACCTGAAATACAAAAACAGCAGAAAACAGGAACTGGCACTGGGGTGCACTGAGTTAATAGGTTAGTCCAAATATGATCAAAAGTGTATGGAAGTGCATCAATATCATAGCAATATCACACAAAAGATGCATGGAGCAAACAGAAATTATAGATACGTTTTGGACGTATCACCGAGCATCAAACCGATAGGGCCGGCTTTGAGGATGCGACAGGAAAAATTCATCCGCGTTGGTGTCGATGATCAGTGGGTGATGGTCCGATTTATCAAAGTCACCCACCAAGATGCCAAAACTCGGGAATAGGTCGGCCCACCCTAGATTGTCGACGGCACGATCCAATATTTCCCTAATCCGTCCTCTCCTCCATGTAAACAAGTCCCCAGAATATCCTAGATCTTCTAGGTTGCACTCATCCAGTGCATTGGAAAAAGCTTGCATGCACCGCTGAGCCCTCGGAATACCTCCCTCTTTCTCATGAGATTGTAGTATCTCATTAAAATCTCCCACCATGACCCAGGGTAGATCTATCATCGCATGCAACTCCCTGGCATAGTCCCAGGACAGAAGCTTGCGTTCTCCACATGGCTCTCCGTAGAACCCAGTAAATCTCCATCCATCATCCTCCCCTTCTCTGATTCTGATGTCTATGTAATTCCGGTGTACATGTGATGATGTCACACCCAAATTGGTCATCCACATCATAACCAGACCCCCACTCCGACCATCGCTTTCGGAGACCTCCATCTCCTCAAATCTCAACCTTCGCCGAAGTTTCTTTGCCTTAGCCTTATCCAAATGTGTTTCAGACAGAAACAACACATCTGGCCTTACCCGCCCTTGGAGTCCCAAGAGCGCCCGAACTACCACAGGCTTGCGCATCCCACGGCAGTTCCACACGAAGATTTTCATTGCAGCCTGATGGCTTCTCACCCCTCGTTGGTTACCCCAAGTGGAAGGTTTGAGATGCAGTGCAGCAGCAAGTTTCCCTCGGTGAAGATACCAAGGTTATCGAACCAGTAGGACTCAGGAGATACAAGTAGGTGGCAACGTCGCCAGAAATTGCTTCCTGACTAGGGTGTTGTCGTGGACCTGCACACAGCAACAAATAACTTTGCTCCCAACGAGTACAGAGGAGTTGTCAATTCCTCCGGCCTTGTCGTTTACAAAGGATCAACGCAAGAGATAAAAGGTGCAAAGGAAAGTAAAAGATGAAAGTAAATTGAGGGTGTGAACAATAATGTGAAGATGGACCGGGGTCCCGTGATTTTCACTAGTGATGTCTCTCTCCCAAAAGACGATAAAAGTGCTAGCGAGGTAAACAAATCACAGTTGGGCAATTGACAGGATTATGAAGGCACCGCAATGCTAACTATGCTGCAAAGAAAGGAAGGGCTCAAAAGCAATGGGCTCATCACATAGCTACTGGTCACGGACCCATGGTCCAAGGGGGACTACTCACGGCACATCCGGGAGGCGTCCATGGCTATGGATGGTCTCCCGGAGGGGGTTCCTCCTTCCGGCAGGGTGCCGGGGCAGCTTCTCCAGGCAGCCCCGATCTTGAAACGGCGGCGGCGGTACAGAGGGGAGTTCACGAGAAAGAGATCGATATTAGGGGTTTCCACCCCGAGGGGTAAATATAGGCGAAGGGGGCATCGAGGGGACCCACGAGGCAGTCAGGAGGGTCCCTGGCGCGGCCCAGGGTGGGGCCGCGCCACCTGCCCTCCTGGCTGCCTGGTGGTGGCCCCCTTCCCTCTCTTGGTGATTCCGGAAGCTTATGTTGCGCTGATTTTTTATATATTTTTCCCGGAATTTTTGGAGCACTTTTAATGGACAGAAAACCTGAAATACAAAAACAGCAGAAAACAGAAACTGGCAACTAGGTGCACTGAGTTAATAGGTTAGTCCAAATAGGTTCAAAAGTGTATGAAAGTTCAAGCAAAACATGGCAAAGTCACACAAAACATGCATGGACCAAGCAGAAATTATAGATACATTTGGGACGTATCACAGCCGGCCGAGCCCCTCCCGGGCACTCGCCGAGAAAGGGTGGCTGGCATCCATCACAGCCGTATTGCATGTCTTCGACCTCTTAGATTCTTGGGAAGTTCTATCCTCCTCTCCGTCCTCTTTCTCTTCCGAAGCCATAGAATATGCTCCCGTATCACTACCTTTTCCCCCTACTGTGATCATGGGGTCCTCCTCCCCCTTCGTTGGGTCAGTTTATTCCCCCTCGAAGTTCAGTCTTCTCTTATTTGCAGAGATTTCCGCAGCCATTGTCCCTCGAGACTTTAAAGGACTAGAGGTCGTATCCTCAAAATCTTTTAATTTCATCTTCCCCTTGACGCCAAACCTCTGTTGAGGCGGTCGCTCACTACCCTGGCTGGGACGAGGTGCGAGTAGCCAGCTCCCCCACTCCAAGCTCTGCGGGTCATGTTTACCATTACCATGTTCCAAGTGTGTGTGCCCCATGTGTCCACAGAAGTAGCAAAACACGGGCATCTTCTCATAGCGTATAGGGAAGTACATGATGGCTTCTCGCCTCTCGTTGGTTACCCAAAGTGGAAGGTTGAGATGTAGACAACAGCAAATTTCCCTCGGTAAAGATACCAAGGTTTGTCTCCAGTAGGACTCCTGTTGGATATGTGCCCTAGAGACAAATTAATAAAGATATTTGTCACATATCCGTTTTGTTCATAATACTTTTTATACTGTGCTATAATTGTATTACTTGGAAATACTAATACAGGTGTAGTATAAAACATGGTCCGTAGTTTAACTCGGGTAAACTATCTCATTGGGCAATTGATTGATCAAGCTTTCCTGATCATGGCGACACTTAAGTCCATTGACAATGAGGTCATATCGTTAAGGGGAATGATGTGATGGACGTACCCCACCTAAAGTATTGCAATGTGATCGAGTCACATAGTTCAGCGTTGCTATGACTTTGTAACATATGGCTTAGTACTTAGACCGTAATGATCATACGTAATTGTCATCTATGAGGAGACTTTGATTTGTATCCCACCGCCTGACTGAAATATGCTGGCTATAAAGGTGCACTTTGGGTATTCAGAAATAGATGGTTGATGAGTATGTTAATAGATCAGAGCGGGATTTGTCAGTCCTTGTGACAGGACAGGTACTCTGGGCCCACTCGGTGATATTGCATCAAACACCTTGCAAGGACGTGACTAGGTCACAAGAGATGCAATGATCATGGACGAGAGAAGTTGTTTGTTGTGAACGAGATGTGAACACGGTATGTAGGATACCGACGATCAAACCTCGGACAAACAAAGTACCGCAACACAAAGGGATTACGTCGTATCGTTAACGGTTTCCAAAAGCGATCGAAGTTCATTCGATGGAAGCGCAGGGGCTGTCAAGGATTGTAACCAGGTCCAACTGACTAGTCATTGGTCAATGAGAAGAGTCTCAACCATGTATACTGTTTCCCGGACCGTTAGGGTGTTACACTTAAGGGCAATCGATGCATAGGACAGTTATGGGATCAATCGGTGAAATAGGAGGAATCACCGGAATAGTTCCGGAGGAGGACGGAATGGTTTCCGGACATTTTGAATAGTTCAAAATAAAGTTTAATTGTTTTAATAATGTTTTATTATTTAATTATCTGAATTAAATATTTAAAACATATTAAATAAATTAAAAAATGGGAAAAAGGCTAAATGGGCCCATGGGGCCCATTAAGGGAGGAGGGGGTCTCCCCCCTTGGGCTTGGCGCCAAGGGTGGGGCCCACCACCCCCCTTGGCCGGCGCACTCCACCCCCCCCCCTAGGAGTTTAGTCCCACATGGGGGAGGGGAGGAGGATGGCACCCCCCCCCCCTTGGCATATATAAGGAGGGGTATACCCCCTTTTTCCAACACACCAATATCTCCTTCTTCCTCCTTCTCCTTTCCGGAAGTGGACTCCCCTTGTTTGGAGTCTGCACATGGATTGGAGTTCTCCACCATAAGGCAGGTCGTCGTTCTGCTGGAGTCGGGATCCGTAGTCGTCTTTCTTCCGCTGCTCGCCTGGTTCGGGGCCCGGGAGGAACATCGATTGTACCGTACGTGTATAATATCTTCGAGGCACTACACCTGTGGTGCTACTTCGTCGCTGGAGGTTTACCGGGAGTCATCCTCGCCGGTGGTGGTCTTCTACACGACAGGGAGGTCGTAGTTCCGAGTCTACGCCAGCCACGTTCGCAAGAACGTTTCCCTCTTTCGGGCTTCAAAGGTATGAACACTGATTCCCTCCGTTACTTTACATCGCCATAGCATAGATCTTGGGTTCGGGTACCGTAGGTATGAAAATTTTGTGTTTTCTGCCCCGTATCCCAACAGTGGTATCATGAGCTAGCTATGCGTAGATGTATTCTACGGGTAGAACACATCTAGGATGTGGGCATCGAATCTTCATTCGTTACCCTCCCACGTGTACTCATTTAGCGTTGCGGCAATGTTTCATGAAGCGGCCCCGACCGACCTTACGCGTTTACGCGAGACTGGTTCCACGCTTGACATAGGGCTTGTACCATATAAAGTGGCTGGGGGTGTCTGTCTCTCTGCATTAGCGATGCGAAGATGTTTGCAACGGAGGGCCCCGACAGGGGTGTAATAGAGACGGATGGGAGACGGTGTTGTGGCATGTTTTTCGCAGGATAGAAACGGTTCTCTCTCTCGAAACCCCTAGCAGCCACGTAAAACTTGCACAAGCTAAAGTAGAAAGCCGTTTAACTTTGCTTTGCATGAAGGGGGGTCATAGGTTGTATGATTTACAGTTTTACTTCATGTTTTATGCTAGTATGCTAGATATATCGACGGTAGCACGAAACAGGACCATCTGTCACAATACCAACATTGTGTTCTCCCTTGGTGGGCACCGCCTGGAAGGTTCTCCCATATGGCTTGATGCTCCGTACATACCGGAGTTGTCCTACATATTCAACGGAGTTCGCATGAGGTTGGGTTCGGCAAGCCTGGCATATGCAGAAATGGCCTTGCTGATAAGCTAACATCAAGGTTCGATTGGCAGGCTTGACGTATGTGGATGCGGGCCTGGAACACAGGAGACCAAAAGGTCGAGCACGAGTCACATGCTTGATGTGATTGGCTTAGAGGCCTACTTGGTGCGCATACTGATGGCCGTCCCGATCGGGGGAGGTATGGGGGCTGGGATTGTGTAATCACTTAGTTAAATTGAGAGGTGTTTATCTAAGTGGGGGCTTTCTAGAATTTTGAGATTAAATTGAAACTCCACATTATGAACAAAAGTCTAAATATGTATCCTTATGAATCAACCTTGTAGATAGCAACAGCTCGCCCCTCGTTCAACTTAGGATCATTCCTAGAAAAAGATAAGCTAAAAACAGATGGGACAAACTTCACCAACTGGTTTCGCACCCTGAGGATTCTCCTCGTTCCCCTCAAGATGGCATACGTACTAGAGGGCGCGTTAGGTGACGCACCAGCAGATGATGCCAGTCAGGACAATAAGAATGTCTATCTCTCCAGGAATGATAATTACAACCTTGTCCAGAGTGGCATGCTCGACTCCATGGAGGCTGAGCTGCAAAAACGCTTTGAGAGGATGGGTGCATATGAGATTATCACCGACCTCAAGGCGGTCTTCGCACCTCAAGCCAGGGATGAACGGTACAAGGCTTCTGAAGCCTTCTTCTCATCAAAGATGGACGAGCACGGCAGTGTGAGTGAGCACGTAGTCAAAATGCCTGGCTACGTTCAGCGCTTGAATGCTCTGGAATGCCAGATTCCAGATGAACTTGCTGTTGATAGGGTGTTGCAGTCGCTTCCCCCTAGCTACAAAGGCTTTGTGCTGAACTACAACATGCAGGGGATGACCAAAACCACTTCTGAGTTGTTCGCCATGCTGAAGAGCGCCGAGGTTGAGATCAAGAAGGAGCATGCCGTCTTCATGGTCAACAAGACCACTGACTTCAAGAACTCAAGCAGGCGGGAGAAGGCCAAGAGAGGTGGAAAATACGTCCAAAACGTATCTATAATTTCTGCTTGCTCCATGCATGTTTTGTGTGATATTGCTATGTTCTAGATACACTTTCATACATTTTTTATCATATTTGGACTAACCTATTAACTCAGTGCACCCCAGTGCCAGTTCCTGTTTTCTGCTGTTTTTCTATTTCAGTTTTCCCCCATATAAAAAGTGCAAGAAAAATTCGGGAAAATTCAGATAAAAAATCAGCGTGGAGGAAGCTTCGCGAAGAGCCCGGGAGGGGCCAGAGGGGAGCCAGGGGGGCCCAGGCGGCCACCCGGCGCGGCCCCACCCTTGGTCGCGCCAGGGGGGCGCCTGGGGCCCCTGGTCCACCTCTGGCTGCCCCCCTTCGCCTATTTATTCCCCGTCACGGGAAAACTCCAGAAGAGGAACCCTATTCCGCGAACTCGCATCTGTTCCGCCGTTGCCGTGCTTCCGCAGATCGGGAGCACCAGAAGACCTCTTCCCGGCACCCTGCCGGAGGGAGGATTGACCTCCGGGAGTCTCCTCTCCACCATGGATGCTCCCCGGATGTCTCGTGAGTAGTTTTCCTTGGACCATGGGTCCATGATCAGTAGCTATGTGATGTTCTCCTCCCCTCTTTGATCTTCATTGTTTAGACCTCGTGAGCTGCCCTACATGATCGAGGCACCTTTGTAATATTTCTGCTATTGCTATGTTGAGTTTGATAGGATCTGATGGATTATGAGATTATGTTCAGATTGTGATAGAGTAATATATTTGGTTTTTATCTCTTATATTTTAGTTCCTAAGTAATTCTTGCATGTTCTCCGTTGCTGTTTATTGCTTTGGCCAAGTAGTAGGTAGTGACTTCAAGAGGGAACGTTGTGCTAGATTGTGGGTTCATGCCCCCTGATGACACGCTTGAGTGACAGAAACATGAGTCTAGGGGATGTGTTGTTGCCACAAGGGGGAAAACAACGGTGCTTGTGACCGCGGTCACAAGGATTTTTTACTTTACGCAGAGTTCTTTTTAATGCAGTTGTCTGTTGCTTTGGGTTTACACTTTGGGTGGGGCTCGCAACTTAATACCAGCGAGATGTTCTGGATAGATATCTCAAGGTGGATGATTAGTAGTAGATGCAGATGGATTTCGGTCTACTTATCTTGGCGTACTGCCTGTGCTTTTGAACCTCGTCCTTTCTTTTGTAGCATAGTTAGCATTGCGGTGCGTTCATAATCCTGTCAATTGCCTTTCTGTAATTTGTTTACCTCGCATAGAAATTTTATCGTCTTTTGGGAGAGAGACATCACTAGCGAACATCACGTATCCCGGTCCATATCCTCATTATTGTTTCCACGCTATATTTACTTTACTGCTTTTACCTGCTATCTTTATCCCTTGCATTTTATCCTTGTGAACAACAAGACCGGAGACATTGACAACCTCTCTGAACTTCGTTGGGAACAAAGTTATCTGTGTCTGTGTGCAGGTCCGCGTCAGTTGCGCCACTGACACCTACTTATCATCTGTGGAGTCCTGCTGGAGACAAACCTTGGTATCTTCACCGAGGGAAAACTGCTGCTACACTACATCTCAACCTTCCACTTGGGGTAACCAACGAAGGGGCGAGAAGCCATCAGTGGCCCCAAGAGGGATGGCAAGTCAGTTGCCGCTCCTCCCAAGGCACCCAAGCCTAAACCCGGAGTGGAGTGCTTCTACTGCAAGGGTGAAGGTCACTGGAAACGCAACTGCCCCAAGTACCTAAAGGACAAGAAGGCTGGCAAGGTCGCCAAGAGAGACGAAGGTATATTTGATATACATATTGTTGATCTTCTCTTGACAAGCGTCGGGAACACATCCTGGATACTTGATACAGGATCTGTCGCTCATATTTCTAATTCCATTCAGGGACTAAGGAATAGGAGACGCTTGCTCAAGGATGAAGTGACGATGCGTGTGGGGAATGGCTGTCAAATTGAAGTCTTGGAGGTCGGCACGAAGCATCTTAGTCTCCCTTCGGGATTGGTTTTAGTTCTGAATAATTGCTACTATGTACCCGCGTTGAGTATGAACATCGTTAGTGGCTCTTGCTTGAAGCGAGACCGCTATTCTTTTAAGTCTGATACAATTGGTTGTTCGATTTATAAGGATAAAATGTTTATGTTCACGCACCGGAGTTGCATGGTTTATTCGTACTTGATCTCGATGGTGACGTGTGTCACATTAACAATATTGAGGACAAAAGATTGAAGAATGATGAAGATCACATGAAGATGTGGCATTGCCGACTTGGTCATATTGGTATAAAGCGCATGGAGAAGCTCCATAAGGATGGACTTCTTGAGTCATTGGATTTTGGATCCCTTGATACATGTGAACCATGCCTCATGGGAAAAATGACAAGGACTCCATTCAATGGGATAATGGAGCGTGCGAATGACTTATTGGGGATCATACACACGGATGTATGTGGACCCATGAACGTACCCACTCGCAATGGTCTTCGTTACTTCATGACCTTTACTGATGACTTGAGTAGATATGGGTATATTTACTTGATGAAGCACAAGTCTGAAACCTTTGAAAAGTTCAAGGAATTTCAGAATGAGGTCGAAAATCAACTCGGAAAGAAAATCAAGCACCTTCGATCGGATCGAGGTGGCGAGTATTTGAGTCACGAGTTTGGCAATCATCTGAAGTCTTGTGGCATAGTACCACAGCTTACGCCGGCAAGCACACCTCAGAGAAACGGTGTGGCTGAGCAACGTAATCGAACCCTATTGGATAGCGTACGATCGATGATGCCTCATACTGATTTGCCTGTGTCATTCTGGGGGTATGCATTAGAAACTGCCGCTCATATTCTTGATAGGGCACCATCCAAATCCGTAAAGACAACACCATTTGAAGAATGGCATGGCACGAAACCTAAGTTGTCTCACCTGAATATTTGGGGTTGTGAGGCTTATGTTAGGAAACTACAGCCTGAAAAACTTGAATCCAAGGCGGATAAGTGCATCTTTGTGGGCTATCCCAAGGAAACTTGTGGATACACCTTCTACAACAAGTCTGACAGCAAAACGTTTGTTGCCAAGAAGGGACACTTTCTTGAGAAGGATTTTCTCACGAAAGAGTTGAGTGGGAGGAAAATAGACCTCGATGAAGTGACTGACCAATCACTCCAATTGGAAGAAACGGCTACGAAAATTGTTCTGGAACCATCTTCCACAGTGGGAGCTGAAGAGAATGGCCAGAACGACATTCATAACGATCATGACATTGATGATGATCATGATGAGAATGAAGAGGAACCTTTTATGCCCCGTAGGTCATCAAGAGTCCGTCAACCTACTGAGTTTTACGGACAGCTTGTGAATGCAATCTCGGTTGATGAGTCGGATGAACCTACAAGTTACAAAGAAGCAATGGAGGGACCCGAGTCCGAGAAATGGCTTGAAGCCATGAAATCCGAAATAGACTCCATGTACACCAACAAAGTATGGACTTTGGTGGATATTCCCGAGGACCGCAAGGCCGTCGAGAATAAATGGATTTTCAAGAAAAAGACTGACGCAGACGGAAACGTATCTGTCTACAAAGCTCGACTTGTCGCGAAGGGGTTCCGACAAATTCAAGGAGTTGACTACGAGGAGACGTTCTCTCCTGTAGCGATTATAAAGTCTATTCGGATCTGTAAGAGCAAAGTTATACCCCCATGAGTTTTGGATATTGTTGGGCAAAACAGTAAAGGAACTAACAAGTTTTCTAGTGTAAAACAGATGGTTAGGTTCCTGATGTTATAAGTTGGTGATAAAGCTTCAACGAAGATTTACATACTTACTGAAGCATATCCTTTGGAGTGAAGCTCATCACGGATGTCGACCCCTAAAAAGATAAGGAGTCCTGAAGCACGTCTCATCGAAGGAGATGACCAAGATGGCGCAAGACTTAGTAGTTTTTGCGTAGTTCTTCTTCACTTCTTTGAGTCGTAGGAAAAACCGTACTATCAAGAGGGGTTTAGTAAATGTACTCCGAAGGTTTTGGTGAAAAGACTCAGATCGAATCCAAACCAGTGAGAAGCCAGAGTTGAGAAATCTCATGTGCACTAGGTAATGCTTCACCAGCGAAGACTTAGTTCTTTCGGCTCCTGAAGCAGAACCAAGTCCGTGAGTCAGCTTTACTTCGACCGCAAGTAAAGTTGCGCTTTGATTGGAAATATGACCGTTGCGGACAGGTGTCAAGCTGTCGCATCGGGTCATTTATGTCATTTCGCACCTAGGGATTGCCACCTATAAATACGCCACCCCCGCCCTCATTGGCCGGTGGCTGCTCCAAGAATATTTCCTGACAGTGAAGAGAAAGAGCAACCCCACCGAAGCAAACCAAAAATCCCATCCACCGAAGTATAAGTCCTATTGATCTGAGTTGATTCATTATGACTTAGGAAGAAGTTTGCTAGCCTTTTTATCTTGGAGAACTGCAATTCTCATAGACGGTTAGAGTGTTGTTCTTCAGAGAGCGAAGAGTTATTGTCGCCTCGAAGTTCAGTTTGTCAAAGGTTTCGGTGATTTCCTCATAATCAACCACGAGTGAAGAACTGACCAAGCTCAAGGAGATCGGTGCAGTGGAGATACGGACGGAGAGAGGTTAGCTCCTATGTTAAATCACAAGTCCCTCCAACCAGACGTAGCACTTTGCAGAGTGTGAACTGGTCGAACAAACATCGCCGAGTCAAGAGTTCGTTTTACTTTCCGCACTTACATTCAGTTTATCAATTGCTTCAGTGATTTGCTTCAATGCAATTGATTCGATGCTTTTGATTCGCTATGTTATGCTTCAATCCAGTTCTGCTTCAATGTTTACCTTTCTGTTGAAATTCTTCTGCTGCTAAGTTATTCTTCACTTCATAGTTTCATGCAAAAATTTGAAGTGATCATTCACCCCCTCCCCCTCTGATCACATACTTGGACTTACAATTGGTATCAGAGCTAGTCACTATTTGTTTGGATTAACCTCCTAGAGTGTTTTGCAAGTATGTCTTTCGCAACCATTCGCTCAGGCGAACCCATACCCGTGTTCAATGGAAAGGACTATCCATACTGGAAGGACAAAATGAAGAGAAATGTCATGGCTATCAACACAACTGCCTGGTAAGTTGTCTTGTATGGAGTTACAGTTGCTGACCAGAACGCCATCACTCCTGAAGAAGCGAAGCTGATCGATCTTGATTCCGAAGTCTGGGTTTTCATCACCAATCATCTGACACCAGAGAAGTATTATGAAGTGAAGAATATTCCTTCGGCCAAAGGTGTCTGGGACTATCTTTAGAAGATTGGTGAAGGTGTTTCTACCCAGAAGGATGCCAGAATTGACACATTTCGAAGCAAATTCTATCGATTCAAGAGAAACGAGGGTGAAAAAGTCAGCTCCATTTACAGCGGACTCACTGCTCTTGCAAATGAGTTGATTTCACTTGGTGCTGATGACATTACTCCTCACTCAGTTGTTAGAACTCTGCTTCGCTCATTGGATGATTCATTTGATCACATTGTGCTGATGATCAAGGAAAGGACTGATTTCAGACATCTTGTCGCCGCTGATATTCTTGAGAGGCTCAATACCTTTGAGATGGAAGAAGATGAGAAACGTGACATAAATGGTTCTCGAAGGAGATCTCATGCCTTGAGAGCAAAAGCTTCGCGTCATTCTTCACCCGAAGTCAGTTCTGCTTCAGGTGTCGAATCAGATGATCCTGCAAGCATTGGAAAAGATCTAGCATTGATCATGAGACGCTTCAGTCGCTTTCAGAGAAAAGGTTTTTCTTCACCCATGAAGAGTTATCCTTCAAGAAGGTCAAGTCATTCTTCTCACCGTTCATCCTCAAGAAGCTCTCCATCGAAGGACAACTGCTGCTACAAGTGCAAGAAACCAGGTCACTACATTGTTGATTGCCCACTGTGGGAAGCTGAGAATAAATCGAAGCATTCGCTCAGAGACTCCTCATCAAAGTCCCACAGATCCTCCAGGAGCTATGAGTCAAAGAGACATGATTTTAGTTCGAGAAGAGAAAAGAAGAAAGATTCTGATGATGATAAGAGGAAGAACTATCATAAGAAGCGTGAGGGTTCTTCATCGAAGATGTTGGAAATATGCCCTAGAGGCAATAATAAAATGTTATTATATATATATTTCCACGTTCGTAATTAATGTTTATATTTCTGTGCTATAATTGCAATGACCCTGACTATGAGATTCAGAAGAAAACTCACTTGCATGTGTGGAAATGTAAACACCAAGAGTTCCTGGTTTAGCCTCTAAGACCAGCTCATGTGCTAACTGATGATTACGTTTTCTTAATCATGGACATTGTTCTTGTAACAAGGATGTCAGTAGCAATGGGAACATATTGTTAGCAGAACAATGATTTTGAACCGACCCCAGTATTGAATGATATACTTAGAGATCACATCGTAACTACGTTATAAGTCATATCATGAAATGTTATCATATACGTAATTCCTTAGACCATGAGAGTATCGAGTTGCTTCACACAGGAAGACATGCTTTGGTTCTTAGATGAATCCTCCCGTAAATGGGAAGTAGTAAAATAAGTTCTGGGTATGTCAGATGGTGTGGCTAGTGACTGTGATAGTTCAAGAATGGGATTTGCTCCTTCACGATGAAGAAGATATTCACTTCGGGCCCACTCGGTATGACGGTATCCATTATAGTCTGGCCAGACGCATTGTGATTCAGTCACGGGGATACCGGAATACGATAACGAGAAAATGGACAAACGAGCAAAGAGGATAACGAGTGGCTTGTGTTCAAGAAGTTGTTACACATGGGTGCCAAACATCTCTCCTCTAACTTTGTCATATATCACAAAGCAAAGGGAATGGTACATGAATAAACATAATGGTTCACTCGAAGTTTCTTCGTGTATGTGCGGGAGTCAACATGGGTGTCCATGGCTCCGCTGTTGATTATTGGCTATTGACGAAAGGCTGTTAACCTATGTCCGGAAGATGTTCTGAGTCATGTCCGCATTATACCGAACCTATTGGGTCACACACTTAACGAGCAGTAGTCTGTTAGAATGCTGGAATGGTAGAAGGTTTAGTGGAAGCAAAGCAGAATAGTTCATACGGGTACCGGAAGTAGTTCCGGGGATTTATGAAATAGTTCATAAGGGCACCAAAAGTAGTTTTGGGTATTTAAGGATATGTCCGGATCACTCTGGAGTAGTCCCAGGTGGTTCCGGAACATATGGAAATGGTAATGGGAAAGTCTACGATCAACCGGAATAGTTTCGGTGATCGGTGGACAGCTTAAACAATATGTTGTGTTCACCGGACATAATAACCTTTGCCCGGATGGCTCCGAAACCCATTTAGATGGCTCCGGAACATTCGTTAGAGGTTCCGAAAGGTATTGGAAGTGCTCCAAAAGTGTCCGGAATGTCCCGAAACAGTCCCGGTAGGTCCCGGAAGGTCCTGGAAGCTTCTAGAAGGTTCCGGAAGGTTCCGGGCAGTACCACCCACTGCCCTGCGCCCCTGGCCTTGGGGGGCAAGCCACCTAGGCTGCCCTGGCCGGCCAGGTGGTTGGGGCGCACCAAAAAGGGGTGGGAGATCCTCCAGGTGGGATTTCCAAATACCATTATGGAAGGTTTCCGGTGGGAAGGTATGTGTAGGTTTGGAAGGCTTGGGAGTCCAAGTTGGACTCCCAAACCTCCTTGAGCTGCGCCCTAGGCCCCTTGGCCACCTATATAAGGTGAGCCAAGGGTGGGGGAAGACACAGACAACTTGTCCCCAAGGCCTATGCGCCACCCTCCCTCCTCTAAACCCCGTTGCTCCACTTTTAGACCCCGGTTTAGACGCTGTTCTAGATCGGAATCCGTTAGGGTTTTCTCCCTCTAGTTTTCTCGGTGGCGTTCATCTCTGGACGGCGGAGCGCTGCTGGATTTCTGCTACGGGATGTGTGGATACTAATGGAGGGGTCGTACCTTCGACCCTTCTTCGAGGAGCTTGTTCATGGGACTTGTCCGTGGGACTAGATCGCGGGACTTGTTCGTGGGATTGATCGAGGGACTGTTCGTGGGAGAACTTGCGAGATCTACTTCCACTACGTCCACGAGCTTCACCAACTCTACTTCCGCTACATCGGTTGGTGAGCCATGACCTAAAACCTTGTATGCAATCTTCTTGGATGATCTTGGGTTCTTGATTCGTAGGCCGAAAATATTTGTTTTCTACTACGTTTCCCAACAGTGGTATCATGAGCGATCCTTGATTAGATGCATGTTTAGGTAGATCATATGTTGATATGAGGCATTGATTTTCTTGTTTGCTTCCCTATCATGTGATATTTTCTTTGCTCGACGGCATGATGTGATTTTGCTACAAGGTTTGAGTTTTGCCATGATCCCTCTATGCTGCTCTTAGTATGCTGGTTGCCTTGATCATGGACTACATCAAATTCCTTGGATCTCATCCTAGTCTTTCTATAGAAAATTTTACATGAACGGGCTTGTGGATTTTATGAACTCAAATCCACACGGGGGTCACGCGTTTAACGAAGTTTGGCTTGTGGCATTAGTTGCTACACGCACCCCGTATGTTAAACTAGCAACAAAAGAAGTATCGTGTTTTTGTTTTGTCTAGGGTTTCTCGTTTGCCTTGTAAACCTGCTTAACAACCACGATAAAAGTTGCAACAACCCGTGTAGATGGCGATCTAACTCGTTTTTGCAGAGTATGCATGTGATGTGGTATAGCCTTCAAGATTTGCAATGTGTTTGTATGAGATGCTATATGTTATGTAATATTTATTCGCGACCTGCGTGTCGTGGTACGGCATGATGACTGGAGTCATATGATTGTCACTTAATTATGGCCTGCGTGCCAGAACTGTTTATTAGCTCGAGGCAAAGCAATAGATAGATGCAAGGTGATGATCTACGATGCGGAGGTGGACCCCGATGCACATGCCGGAAGCCGTGGTGATGTTCCCGGTGCCAAGGAGAAAGTTGGTGGACGCGGTGACTTCTACCACGACGGCGTGAAGACTACGAAGACTTCACGAAGCAAAGGGCTATATCATATCACATAATTTTATGAACTGCCTGTGATGTTTATCCCTTTGATGCACCCTTGTTTGATGCGCGGTAGTCGTGTTTTATTAGGGTGATCTCTCGCAAAACAATATCAAGTTGATAGTGTTCTTCCAACTGTAGCACCGTCTATACTATGTTTCACATCGGAGCAGGTCATGTCACATGGGTGCACACGTGTGTGACGCATAAAAGGCGGGTGTGTTAAAAGAACACACAGCGCATTACACTTGGTTGTCTTGACGGTTTGGATAAAAGTTTGCTACCGGAACACGCCCATCGAAAGATGAACAAGAATCACATGTGTTGTGATTGGCAAGTTGGCCTACCGGTCCAATCTAAGTCATCAGTGATGTCACATCAATGGCGGACGATTGGGTCGGATCTTGAATCACTCCAGCATCAATTACGAGAGATATTGATCTGAGTGGGAGCGCACTTAGTAATTAAATTGATTAATCACAAGTGCAACTTAATTATGAACAAAGTCTTAGTATTTGCATTATCGTTGTAGAATAATGGCTCGCGTTACCACCTTCCCAATTGATTTTGATTAACTGTATTATCTGGTAAAAACTTTACGATTGGTACCGTATTGTGAGGATTATCCTCAATAGTGCCGAGAAGGACCATGTCCTATCGCAAATTTTTGATGCTCTCCCGCTGATGCTATGGATGATGTGACTTATGTCCATAATCCAAAATGCTAGAATTCCACCACAGCGAAGTGCATTGTCTTCACCACCATGAAACCCGAACTTCGAAAAGTTTGGGATAGTTATGTTATATTCATGGAACTGAAAAATAGTTTTCAGTAGTAAGACAAT
The DNA here is from genome assembly GCA_950022295.1 of Bromus sterilis. NCBI lineage: Eukaryota > Viridiplantae > Streptophyta > Magnoliopsida > Poales > Poaceae > Bromus > Bromus sterilis. Next base: position 399,679,605 of record OX465596.1, read on the forward strand.
TAATGTTGGATATAAGATATCTAATACAATGTATGATTGTAAGCATTAGTGAAAATATTCACTGTGCTCTTAACGAAATGGATAAGTGTGGGATCCAGAAGAACACTGGTCATATGATGATGAGGATTAAGGGAAAGGAAGTTCCATAGTGTGTTAGTAAGACTTACATGCCGGAAAGTCCATGGCATGCGCCACCCTTGATCATGTATGATCTTCTGTGAGTAGGAGTGACATTGGAAATAGAACTATGATACGTATAAAGGCAAAACGAAAGAAGACTGGAATAACCAGCTCAGAAATGAAAGTCATACGGAGTTATAGATGAATTCATTGCTGGTCAAGAGATGTAATTCTTGGGAATCATGATTAAGCAGTTAATTGTGGATTCTGTATATTGTGATTAAACTGTTGATCACCGGAATATCACATCGATTGCATATTGTTGCAACTCGATGCAAGAAATACTATGGCCTTTATGACTAGCTAATGATGAGTTTTGACACGCTCGGGAACACGGTAAAAGGTTTACTATACCGTGTGTTGACTCTATGATTATCTTCATAATTCATTTTAGAGTTGAGTAAATTGTTACTACACTTTAGCCTTGTTGCAAAACATCATTTTGAATCATGTTTGTTGCAAGAGAGTTGTTCAAAGCTATGAATAACGTAAAGGCCATACTTCCATTATGAATAGGGTGTATGTTATGAATCTTGATAATAATACTAAACATCCATAACACTGACGCTAAACGTCGCAAGACTGACAAAAATACCACATAGATGTGGCACTGCCCTTTATCACAAGTGACATAACATGCATGAAGAATTTCCATAAGTGATGGATTTTCGAGTCATATGATTATGAATCACTTGACGCTTGCGATCTTTGTCTCGAAGTAATGTGACTAAAACACCGTTAATAGGCCATACATGAACGGGCAACTAAACCATTGGTAATCATACATGATGATGTGTGCAGTCCAATAAGTGTAGTCGTGTGCAGTGGATTCCCTATCTTCACTCATGAGTTGAAGTAGATATGTGGATATCTGTTCAATAGAGACATACGTCTGAAATCTTTGAAATGTTCAAGGAATTTTAGAGTGAAATAGAAATTCATTGTAACAAGAAAATAAAGCTTCTGCAAATTAGATTGTAGAAAGTAATATTTTAGTTACAAGTTTAGTGAACGTCTGATGAGTTGTGAAGAACTGTCATAACTTGCGTCTCCCGGAACATCACTATGAGTAAAGTGTTCGAGAGATGTAATCAAGCCATGTATGACACGGTAAAGATCAAATATGACGTTTATCAATTTGCCATTATACTTATTAAAGTTATGCGTTAGTGACTACGGCTTTTACACTGAAAAGAGCATCATCAAATCTGTTGAAATGACACCACATTAGATGTGGTATGGACTGTTAAAACCATGTTGTCTTTTCTTAAAATTTGGGTATATGAGGCGTATGTTTGACATACTCAAAACCCCAAATCAGATAAGTGCTACTTTGTTAAGGTTATGCCAAAAGTTTTGGTATTCCTCTATCACTACACAAAAGCAAAACTGTTTGTTGTTAAGAACAATGTGTTTTGAAGAAAAATAGTTTCTTACAAAAGAGTGAGTGGGAGGACAGTGCAACTTGTCAAAGATTGTTGAATCTTCAGAGAAGTGCGCAGCTGAACCACACAGGTTAGACAAAACTCGTACAAACATTCATGATATGTAAAACGAGATATTGTTGTTCGACAATGATAAACCTGTGATATACAAAGAAGCGTTGATGGGCCCTGACTCCGGGATTTGGCTAAAGGCCAAATAATCCGAGATAGTATCCATGGAAGTAAGTCAAGTTTTGAACTTGGTAGACCCTCCGACAGACTAAAACTCTGAAGAATATATATATGGATCTATAATTGATTCAGATGAAATTGTTTTATCCATAAAGCTCAACTCGTTGGAAAATTGCTTTCTTGCGAGTTCAAAGGTTGACTACGGCGAAATAATGTCGACCGTAGAAATGCTTTAGTTAGTTCGGGTTATACTAGCAATTACTACATATCTCATTTATAGGATATGGTAGAATGAACGTCAAAAACAAAGTTCCTACACGGAAATATAACAAAGGACGTATACGTGATACGACCGGAATGTTTTGTCGATTCAAAGGATGCTAAAATAGATGCAAGCCTTGGATATCCAGTGATGGACTGAAGCTAGCATAATGGAGTTGGAATTTTCGTTGTGATGAAATTGCGAAAAGAGTTTGTTTTCATCAGGAATAACGAAGATGCTTGAATATTCAAGAAAGTAAGTGGGAGCTGAATAATATTTCTAAAACCTTATGTAGATGACATATTGTTGATTAGAAATGATATAAATTTCTTGACACGAATAAGGACTTTATTGGAAATAGTTTTCAGCTGAAGTACTTGGGCTAATATAGCATTAGTATTGAGCACAATGATCTATGTAGATAGTAAGTGTCTGATCATGCTAAAGCCAACATTACATGTTGACATGATACTAAAGTAGTTTAGTATTAATACGCAAAGAAGGATGTTCTTGCCGAGGTCATGGTGAAAAGTTGTTTGCGGAAATCGGTGTTCATGAACACAGATAAGCAAAACACATGAATTGGATTTCACTCACCTATGTGTTTGGATTAATCATGTACACCATAATATGTAAAACGACCAGATATGTCCAGTGCTCCAAAAGGTTGTGAGCAAGATACCAAAGTGATCAATATGTTGATCATTGGACAAACAGTGAAAAGTTAAACTTATGATAGATAAGATATGTTTCTCGGAAAATGGAGATAATGAAGAGCTCGTTGTAACAAGTTACACCAGCTGAATTTTTGATGTAAACAGTTACACCAATTCAGTCTTCATACTTACTCCAACCGATTTTCGATTTTAATTGGGATTATGTGTTTCACACGTAAGGGTGGCACAGTATGAAGGAACTGTGTTAAGTTAGATACTGTGGCGAATTCTACAACAGAGGCTAAGTATATTGTTGCTTAAAGAAGTAACAAGGGAGGGTATTTTGAGTCATCAGTTCATTTATGAACATGGTATGGTTTCCTAGATGCTTGAAGCTCATGGAACATTGACGAATGATTTCATGACTTATTCTGAAGGAACCAAGGTCCTGCCAAATGATTCAAACATATACAAAGCTAAACTGATAAAATTAGTAAATGTTATGATAGCGTGAAAAACGCGAAGATATGCAAGATACAAACGGGCCTGAAGCATCAGATCCGATGATGAAGTCTATACCACAAATGAAGAATGTATTACACCGGTATGCCATAGGTGTAAAATGCTCAAGCACTGATAATATTATTGACTCTAGTGCAAGTGGGAGACTGTTGGAAATATGCCCTAGAGGCAATAATAAAATGTTATTATATATATATTTCCACGTTCGTAATTAATGTTTATATTTCTGTGCTATAATTGCAATGACCCTGACTATGAGATTCAGAAGAAAACTCACTTGCATGTGTGGAAATGTAAACACCAAGAGTTCCTGGTTTAGCCTCTAAGACCAGCTCATGTGCTAACTGATGATTACGTTTTCTTAATCATGGACATTGTTCTTGTAACAAGGATGTCAGTAGCAATGGGAACATATTGTTAGCAGAACAATGATTTTGAACCGACCCCAGTATTGAATGATATACTTAGAGATCACATCGTAACTACGTTATAAGTCATATCATGAAATTTTATCATATACGTAATTCCTTAGACCATGAGAGTATCGAGTTGCTTCACACAGGAAGACATGCTTTGGTTCTTAGATGAATCCTCCCGTAAATGGGAAGTAGTAAAATAAGTTCTGGGTATGTCAGATGGTGTGGCTAGTGACTGTGATAGTTCAAGAATGGGATTTGCTCCTTCACGATGAAGAAGATATTCACTTCGGGCCCACTCGGTATGACGGTATCCATTATAGTCTGGCCAGACGCATTGTGATTCAGTCACGGGGTTACCGGAATACGATAACGAGAAAATGGGCAAACGAGCAAAGAGGATAACGAGTGGCTTGTGTTCAAGAAGTTGTTACACATGGGTGCCAAACATCTCTCCTCTAACTTTGTCATATATCACGAAGCAAAGGGAATGGTACATGAATAAACATAATGGTTCACTCGAAGTTTCTTCGTGTATGTGCGGGAGTCAACATGGGTGTCCATGGCTCCGCTGTTGATTATTGGCTATTGACGAAAGGCTGTTAACCTATGTCCGGAAGATGTTCTGAGTCATGTCCGCATTATACCGAACCTATTGGGTCACACACTTAACGAGCAGTAGTCTGTTATAATGCTGGAATGGTAGAAGGTTTAGTGGAAGCAAAGCAGAATAGTTCATACGGGTACCGGAAGTAGTTCTGGGGATTTATGAAATAGTTCATAAGGGCACCAAAAGTAGTTTTGGGTATTTAAGGATATGTCCGGATCACTCTGGAGTAGTCCCAGGTGGTTCCGGAACATATGAAAATGGTAATGGGAAAGTTTACGATCAACCGGAATAGTTTCGGTGATCGGTGGACAGCTTAAACAATATGTTGTGTTCACCGGACATAATAACCTTTGCCCGGATGGCTCCGAAACCCATTTAGATGGCTTCGGAACATTCGTTAGAGGTTCCGAAAGGTATTGGAAGTGCTCCAAAAGTGTCCGGAATGTCCCGAAACAGTCCCGGTAGGTCCCGGAAGGTCCTGGAAGCTTCTAGAAGGTTCCGGAAGGTTCCGGGCAGTACCACCCACTGCCCTGCGCCCCTGTCCTTGGGGGGCAAGCCACCTAGGCTGCCCTGGCCGTCCAGGTGGTGGGGGCGCACCAAAAAGGGGTGGGAGATCCTCCAGGTGGGATTTCCAAATACCATTATGGAAGGTTTCCGGTGGGAAGGTATGTGTAGGTTTGGAAGGCTTGGGAGTCCAAGTTGGACTCCCAAACCTCCTTGAGCTGCGCCCTAGGCCCCTTGGCCACCTATATAAGGTGAGCCAAGGGTGGGGGAAGACACAGACAACTTGTCCCCAAGGCCTATGCGCCACCCTCCCTCCTCTAAACCCCGTTGCTCCACTTTTAGACCCCGGTTTAGACGCTGTTCTAGATCGGAATCCGTTAGGGTTTTCTCCCTCTAGTTTTCTCGGTGGCGTTCATCTCTGGACGGCGGAGCGCTGCTGGATTTCTGCTACGGGATGTGTGGATACTAATGGAGGGGTCGTACCTTCGACCCTTCTTTGAGGAGCTTGTTCATGGGACTTGTCCGTGGGACTAGATCGCGGGACTTGTTCGTGGGATTGATCGAGGGACTGTTCGTGGGAGAACTTGCGAGATCTACTTCCACTACGTCCACGAGCTTCACCAACTCTACTTCCGCTACATCGGTTGGTGAGCCATGACCTAAAACCTTGTATGCAATCTTCTTGGATGATCTTGGGTTCTTGATTCGTAGGCCGAAATTTTTTGTTTTCTACTACGTTTCCCAACAGAAGACTCACTCGTCTCGTCGAAGCAGCTCTCACCGTGCCAAGGCCTATCTGGGAAAGGAGATGAACTCTGAAGACGAAGCCTCTGGTTCCGAAGCTGAATCAGGCTCAAGGTCTGTGTCTGGGTCCGAATCAGATGGTGTTGTTGGTTTGGCTTTCACTTCGGCAGATGCTTCAACTATTTCTTCGAGCTCATTCTTCACCAACAACAGTAGTGAAGATGAAACTCCTGCATATTGCTTCATGGCCAAGGCAAAGGTATCTTCATCCAAATCAAACTATGATACTTCTGATTGTTCCTCAGATGATAGTGATTCAAAGATAAGCTATGCTAAACTTGCTAAAATTGCTTCAATCCAACAAGATGAACTTGATTCTCTAAGCAAAACCATTAAGAAATCAGAAACTCTGTTGATCGATGAGATAGAGAAAGGTCAAACTTTAACTAATGAGCATGCTGCTCTGAAGGAGAAGTTTGAAGAATTATCCTCTCGGCGTGATATTCTTTCAGTTGATTATGAGAAGCTCACCTATGAATTTCTTCAGAGGAAAATGGCTCTTGAAAAACTGAAAGAGGCTCATGAAGAATTGGAAAATTTCAATCTCTCTCATGGCTCAACAAGGTTCTGAAGCAAATCATAAAACTGAATCACCTTATTTAACTTGCTTGGAACGAAGCAAAACTGATTCCAAAGGGAAAGCTCCTATTGTTATCGATGATACTAATGCCTCTGATGAGGAAAATCCTGCTGTTACCGAGGAACTCCTCAGGTTGAAAACTTATTTGAAACAGGCATGTTCAAAAGTGTGCAAGGAAACCAATATCTCTGTGATATCCCGAGGAAGGCTCTCCTTCACAGGAATCCCAGAAATGATGGTGTTGGCTTCGAGAGAAAGATAAACCCTGATGGCACCTATTGGGAACCTGAGCAGTATCCTAAGACTGTTTGGGTTCTAGCAAAGGAGAAACCCATTGATATAGCTAACCTTTCAGGTTTTGACTGTAAGATGAACAAAGCTATTGTGGACGAATCACTTGATTCTGACTACAAGCTCATCAAAGACGAACAGGGAAAGGTTACAGCTGAGTATGTTGGTACTCCTCCTAAGAATGGCTTCTATAAGAGGCAGATATGGGTGCAGAAAGCACTTGTGGAAAAACTGCCTGCTAACCATACTATGCAGGGAAAGTCTTCGGTACCACCGAATCATTTCTACTCTCTTGAAACGAGAAATGATCCACTGGTGCCCGAATCAAATGTTCCTCAGAAGCAATACTATCGTATTGGTCGTCATACGTATCGTCCTCATAATAATCATACTAAGATTGCATATGCTCATTCTTATACTAACCATTCGCAGAGGACTTACATTTATGGTGTGCTTGATGGTACACCGAAGCAATACACTCCTGTTCGATTTAATATTGCTTCAACCAGTGCTTCAACATCTTCTCAGTCACCTTCTCGTTTGTGGGTGGTTAAGAAGAACTAATTCTTCTGCAGGGCTATGTCTCCGGTGGATCCGAATGGGTCATGGATAGTGGTTGTACAAATCATATGACCGGAGACAAGGAGTTATTCACCGAAGAAAAACTATCTCAATCTTCTCAGAAGTACATTACCTTCGGTGATAACAACAAAGGTAAAGTGTTAGGTTTGGGTAAGGTTGCCATATCGAAAGATACGCACATTGACAAGGTTATGCTAGTCCAATCACTTGGATATAATCTTATGTCTATTTCGAAGTTATGCGATGTGGGTATGCTTGTTCTATTTTCTGCTTCGCGTTGTGTTGTCTTTTCACAGGATGACTATACGTTTGTCTTCAAGGGTTACCGAAAGGGAGATTTATACATTGTTGATTTTTCTTCGGGCCCTGTTGTATCCACATGCTTAATGGCAAAAGCTTCATCTGGTTGGTTATGGCATCGAAGACTTGGTCATGCAAGGATGAGAAATCTTCATAATCTGGTGAAGAAGAAGCATGTTATTGGCCTTAGCGAAGTGAAATTCGATAAGGATCGTCTCTGCAGTGCTTGCGAAGCTGGTAAAATCACGAAGAAACATCATTCAGCGAAGACTATCATGACTACCACTCGTCCTCTTGAATTGCTTCATATGGATCTGTTTGGTCCTCAAAACTATGAAAGTCTGGGAGGAAAAAAATATGGTCTTGTTATTGTTGATGATTTCTCTCGTTACACTTAGGTTTTCTTTTTGGATGACAAGAGCAAAGTTGTTGAAATCTTCAAGTCATTCGCTAAGAGAGCTCAAACTGAATATGAATTATCTCTGAAGCATATCCGAAGTGATAAGGGAACCGAATTCAAGAATACTCATATTGAAGATTTTCTTGATGATCGTGGTTTTACTCAAGAGTTCTCTGCTGCATATACACCTCAACAGAATGGTGTAGTTGAAAGGAAGAATAGAACTCTCATTGAAATGGCCAGAACTATGCTTGCTGAATACAAGACTCCTATTAGGTTCTGGGCCGAAGCAATTAACACTGCATGTCACATCATCAACAGGGTTTGCCTTCACAAATTCCTGAAGAAAACTTCACATGAGCTTACCACTGGTAACAAACCAAATGTTTCATATCTTAGGGTATTTGGTGCTCCATGCTTTATTAGAGATATGAATCATAGCTCCAAATTTGCCCCTAAGCCACGTGAAGGTTTTATTTTAGGTTATGGCTCAAACTCTCACACTTACAGAGTGTATAACTCTCACTTTGGGAAAGTTATGGAAACTGTGAATGTGAGGTTTGATGAAACTAATGGCTCTCAAAAAGAGCATTTGCCTCACGATCTAGATGAACCTCCACTTGATGAAGTGATCAGGTCCATGGCTATTGGAGAGATTCGCCCTATTGAAGCCAATCCTCGTCAAGCTGTTAGGGATGATGATGGTCCAATGTTCCCACACATAGCCAGGGGTGCTGGAGATCAACATCCTGAAGCTAATGGTGCACAGGACGAAGAAGGACAAGGGAATGAAGGAAATGCTAATCCTGAAGGAAATGCCGAAGCTGAAGGTGAAGCTGATCCCGAAGCTGAAGCAGATCCTCAAGCAGAAGCTGAGCCTGAAGCAAATGACTCTACGTTATCACGAGTTCGAAGAAGAGTTGATGTTGATTCGATCCTCGAAGATATTCATCAACCAGGTCGTCCCACTACTCGATCTCGTACTCGTTTGGCTAACTTCTGTGGAAGTTTTTCTTTTGTTTCCATGCTAGAGCCTTCAAAATATGATGAAGCCATGAAGGACCCTGATTGGTTATTGGCTATGATGGAAGAACTTCACCAGTTTGAAAGGAACAAAGTCTGGTCACTTGTTGACAGGCCAGATCCCACGAAGCACAATGTTATTGGCACAAAGTGGATATTTCGCAACAAGCAAGATGAAGATGGTATTGTGGTAAGGAATAAGGCTAGATTGGTAGCACAAGGTTACACCCAAATCGAAGGCATTGATTTTGGTGCAACCTATGCTCCAGTAGCCCGTCTTGAATCCATTCGTGTCATGCTTGCTTTTGCTAACCACAAGAATATATTGCTATATCAAATGGATGTCAAAAGTGCTTTTCTTAATGGTGAGATAGAAGAAGAAGTGTATGTTATGCAGCCACCAGGTTTTGAAGACTCGAAGAATCCTGATATGGTGTACATGCTTCACAAAGCTTTGTATGGACTGAAGCAAGCACCTCGTGCTTGGTATGAAACATTGAAGGATTTCCTCCTGAAGAAAGGCTTCAAACCTGGAACCACTGCCCCACTCTTTTCACTAGATCATATAACAATGATTTATTTGTGTGTCAGATATATGTAGATGATATCATTTTTGGCTGTACTAACACTGAAATATGAGATGTCCATGATGGGTGAATTGAAGTTGTTCCTTGGACTTCAGATTCGCCAACAGAAGAATGGCACCTTTATTTCACAAGAGAAATACTTGAAGGATTTCCTGAAGAAATTTGATCTTGCTGAATGCAAGACCATCAGAACTCCCATGCCTACAAATGGTTTTCTTGATGCTGATGAGAAAGGGAAACCCTTCGATCAGAAGAAGTTTAGGTCTATGATAGGTTCACTCTTATACTTATGTGCATCTAGACCTGATTATGCTATCAGTTTGCATTTGTGCTCGTTTTCAGGAAAATCCGAAGGAATCGCATCATATTGCTGTGAAGCGAATTCTTCGATATCTAGCACATACTCCTTCTTTGGGACTTTGGTATCCCAAAGGAACTCAGTTTGATTTGATTGGATATTCTGATTCAGACTGGGCTGGTGATAGGGTTGACAGGAAATCTACCTCAGGCACTTGCCATTTCCTTGGTAGATCTCTGGTGTGTTGGGCTTCAAAGAAACAGAACTGTGTCTCAATATCTACTTCTGAAGCTGAATACATTGCTTCTGGCTCATGCTGCACTCAAATACTTTGGCTTAAGCAGACGCTGAAAGATTATGGCATATTTGTGAAGAAAATCCCTCTGCTTTGTGATAATGAGAGTGCTATCAAAATTGCACACAATCCTGTGCAACACTCACGAACGAAGCATATCGATATTCGTCACCATTTTCTTCGAGATCATGTTCAGCGCGAAGACATTGAAATCAGCCATGTTAGAACTGAATATCAATTGGCAGATATTTTCACGAAGCCATTGGACGAGAAAAGTTTTTGTGCATTGAGATGTGAGCTAAACATCCTAGACTCACACAATGTTCAGTAAGATCGAAACTTTTCCACTGTATATATTCACCTTCGTTGTGTGTTTGTTTATTTAGTTTCGTTTGAGTTTTCCTTCCTCCAAGTTTATGTGTTTAGCTTCGTTCGCCATTTGCTTCCAGTTCAGTGTTGTTTTTTCGTTTCTTTTGTCCCCTATACTTATCACTTTTAGCTTCGTTGTTGTTGTTCTTCGAAGTGATAAGTTTCGGACCCTACCCCTCCATTCTGATTTGCTCCCAAATCTATTTTGTCTTGAATGGTTAAGCACAATTGAAACGGAAAGCATATTGCTTCGAACGTCTTTGAGTTCCGAATCAAATGCTCCCAACTTTATCGAAGTTTTAGCTCTCGGTCAAGACTTATTCTTCGGCCGTTGAGTCCCCGTCTTTCTCGGGCCGTTGAGATTCGCTCGCGAACCGCCATTTCATCTGAGCCGTTGAATCGGAAGAGACACTCGCTGGCAGCCGTCCGATACGATCTGGCAACCGTTTCAGATCGGGCCTATATAAGGCGATCCCTCCAGCGAACCGTTTCCCCACGTTCATTCTCTCCCGATTTCCCCGTCTCCCTCCTCGAGCACGCCGCAGAGCTCCCGTTCCCCGACGACGACAGCGCCGCTTCACTGCCGGACCGCCGCCGCCGTGGACGTTCCCCGTCGACGAAGAGCACATCTCCGCACTCCGTCGTCGTAGCCGCTTCGCGTCACCAAGTTAGGGTACGCAAGTTTCTTGGATCCAATCTTCTCTGCGAGTTCTTCATCTAGGGCTTGGATCTAAGTTTTGTTAGGTCTTTGTTTTCTGTTTATAGGACTGTTTGATCCGTGCTGATCATTGCTCCTTCGGAAAACTGTTATTAGCATCAAAGTAATCCCATCTTCTCAGGTCAGTTTTGAGATTCGATCTATTCTGTGATTTTGGACTGAGTTAGGTCTTGTTCTTGAACTAGTTCTAGCCCGATCCATTGACAGATTTGCATCTGATCTTAGATTGCTCTGGGTTCTTGTCAAGATTTGGTTTTGGTCGAAACTTTTGCCAGTGCTTATTCATTCCCTTTCTTGTTCCCTCTTTTCTATCTTTCTGGTCACAGGATGTCTGACGAAGAGGCATCCATGGGGAATGAGTCACCTATAGTGGAAGGACTTGAGAACTATCCTGAGCCACCGAGGCAGAAAGGCAAAGGTGGCAAGACGAAGGAAGTCAAAAATGCCCGAGGCATACCCGAAGGCATTCGACTCAAGATGGGCTATGACACACCTCCTGAAGAATCTGATCATGACAGAAAGATTCGATTGCAAAAGATTCGACGCTACTGGGCCATAAGGTGGTACAAGTACAAGAGCATACCAGACTGGAAATGGGCTATGCAGTTTGCTTTCAGCCCTCCTTATTGGTACACCTCTGCCATGTGTGCCCAATATAATGCTGCAAACAGGAAAAAGTACTACCCGAAGCCTCCTGTTGTACCTCACCCAAATACTCTCAAGAAACCAGATGACTATCCAGATGAGCAAGAGAGACTTGCCATATTGGCAGAGAAGAAGAGAATCCGAGAAGAGAAGAAGGCCAAAGCACTTGATGCTGAAGGCCATGCCGAAGCTGGTGCTTCGAAGCCTAAGAAGCGAAGGCTTAGGAAACTGAGTGCTTCACCCCCTCCTGCTATCTTTGAAGAAGAGGGTGATAATGAAGCTGATGACGAAGCTGATGCTGCTGCACAGCTTGAAGACTCAATTGATGAAGATCATGCTGAAGAAGCAGATGATGAGTCTGAGCACAACCCCATTCCCCCTAGTCCCAAGAGACTACGGCTTCGGAAGCCACTGAAGAAGAAGGCTGGAGAGAAACCGTCTGCTCCAAAAGGCATTAGGATTCAAGATCCAACTGATCCTCATGTTCCTAAACGAAACATTGATTTGACAAACTTGGTGGTTGAGGCTCAACTGGCCTCAAAGCCACCTCGCCGCCTTGTTCCTGTTGAACAGAGAACGAAGGAGAGGCATGACCCAAAGGCAAAGACGGCTGCTATGCCCGAAGCTAAAGCTCCTGAACCAGCCAAAGCTTCGAAGCTGAAAGCATCTGTAGCCAAGCCTGGCCTGTCTTATGCCCAGGTCGGCACCAAGAAGTTGTCTGAAGCAGACATGCGCAAATGAGACCGTGCTGAAGCTGAACGCCTTCATGCTGAAGCACAAGCCCAAGCTAAGGCTGATAAAGAAGCTAAAGCGAAGGAAAAGGCAGATAGAGATGCTGCTCAGTTGGAAAAGCAAAGGAAAGAACTTGCTGAATCTAATCAGAAAGCTGAAGCGAAGCGCAAGCTCGCCGAAGCTAAAGCTCAAGAGGCTAAGGCTGCTGCCGAAGCCAAACAGCTTAGTGAAGCTGAAGCCAAGCGCCAAGCTCAACTTGACATCCTTCGCACAAAGAAAGCAGACAAAGCTGCTAGAGCCGCTCAGAAGGAAGCTGTTGTAGACATGGAACCAAAGGATATCCCTCCGAAGCCTGTCGCAGCCCCTGCCCCCGAAGCTCATGAAGAAGCTGAGCAGAGTAAACATACCTTCCCGGATGCAAGAGAAGGAGAACTTTGGGACTGTTTAAGCATGAATCAGGCATTCTGCCAGCTTGCAGAAGCTGTGGATCCCAAAGCTGTGGATGTTGGAAATGTTTACATTTCACCAACTCTCTCTGTCATGATTGAAACTTTATACAATCAGCTGAGGGATTTGCATGCTAGAGACAGATCTGAATCTGCTAAAATATTGAAGTTTAAGAAGAAAGCAGATGCTGAATCAGATGAAGATTTCAAGATCGAAGCCGAAGCTGCTTCGCAGAAAATTGCTGATGTGAATGAAAAGACAAAGAACAATATTCAAGTGTTTCAAGGCAAGATAAAATCTGCCATTGAAGAATGTTGCAAATCGCACAATGCTTCGGTCATGGATCTTGACTCCAAGAAGCGCGAAGCCATGCTCAAGCAATTAGCTTCACCCCTTCCCCAACTGCAACAAAGAAAACGCCGTCTTATCACAGATGCAGACGAAGCTGATAAGGTGAGCTCTCATCCGGCCAAGAAGGCCCCAAGGCAAGCATCGCCCCCTCGATGCAAGATTATCACTCTAACCAAACCATCTGCGAAGCCAACCGCTCCCGAAGTCGTTCCACCCCGTGCTCCCACTCCACCTTCTCCTCAACCCGCTCCTCAACCGTCACACCATGACAATTTTGAGCCAGAGCCTTCTCCTCCTGCTCAAGACATACCAATTCCTACAAAGGATTATTCTTCGGCTTACTCTGCTGAGGAGTCCGAAGAACAAGAAGGCAAAACCAGAAAACAAGCTGCTCCAGAAGAGCCTGAAGCCGATGCCGACGTCGAAGCCGAAGCCGAAGCCAATGAATTGTCCATTATGACTCAACCGCAAGAGCGAGCCATAATTGCTCGAAGGCACACTCCGCATTGCATACCTGCCCAGGATACTCAATTGGACTCCATCTACCCTCGAGAAACTTTTCCTATTTTCTTGGTAGATGGTTCTTCTTCTTCAAGACATGGTCCTGAGTTCAATCTCGAAGTTCATCGCCAGAAGCTTCGCTTCTTTGACGCAAGTCCATATGATTCACCCTGGACTGCAGATGACCTTCACTTCTAGACAGCTGAGCAACAAATCCTATACACGAAGCTATACTGCCAGAAGGGTGTTCTATTCAGGCACAAGTACCTGGATATGCACAGTCTAACTTCTGCAACGTGCTTCCAGAACATCATGGAAACCATCAAAGCACAAAATCTTACCAGCCTGTTTGCCATGGAGACACCATTCAATTCCGAGCTAGTGAAGCAATTCTATGCCACTTTCTATGTCTTTGGAAATCCTGATGATTCGAGCTCATGGATTCTTGAGTGGATGATTCAAAGAAAGGTATTTAGGATGCATTCTGATGAATTCATGGATATTGTAAACATCCCAAGGCACATTGGAGAACTGGCAAAGGTTCATTTGTTGCCTGACCCCACTGAAGTTGAATTTGCTTCACTGATGGATCCCGAAGTCACTGGAGATCACATGCCTGAGAATATTCGCCCGAAGCATCTGGTATTCATATCAAAGACTTGGTTTTACATCTTGTCTAACTCACTGATGCCTCTCAGCACTGCAAATGATGAGTCCAACATTCATTATCATACACGTCATGCTTTGCTGAAGCTTACTCACGGTCATGTGTTTGACTTCGAGGATTGTTTTCTTCGCTATATGGTCCAAGCTGCTGAACTTGTACATCAATTGAAGCCATATGCTCCCTGGCTCCAAGCCATTTGAAACCATGGGCGTCGTGAAGACTTCGTTGCGAAGCATCACCCAAAGCTGTTCTGTCCTCCTGTGCGTGATACCATGAATATCTTCAGAAGGCCAAATGATCCATTTGCCACATATGTCGGAGTCAGACAGCATGTCAATGAACGCAACATGTCGAAGTCTTTCCAGAAAGAAGTTTATCACTTTGAAGTTGGCATTCGCACCAACAGATGCTTGAAAATTTCATTGAAGAAAATCAGCGCCAAATGCAACATCTTTCAGATGAGATCAATAGAGTTGGCAACATTGCTTTAAACAACAACAAGTACTTGAAGGTTTTGAAGCGCCACTCTTGGAAAGGATTAAGGAAGTTCAACTCTGTGAAGAAGCTTGAAGCTGGCCGGATTTTCAAGGAGTATCCACATCTTCAACGCCACTTCTCCAGAAATGATTCGATCGACCGCCCCAACCCAAAGATCCCGCCCCTGGAAAAGATTGATAAAGTTTTATTTGTTAATCCAGCTGAACAGATTCGCCCAGATACCCTATCTGATGAAGACTCCCACACCTCGAAGCAAGAAGATGATCCTCTCAACGACAGCGATCTTGATTTGCTTCAAGCGCCGATGGACATCGACGAGCTGGAGTCGCCTGCTTCAACCGAAGGAGACACTTCAGGAGATGCATCTTCTTCGGGTGAAGACAATCAGCAGGGTCCCCAGGTTGCAGCAAACGCATAAATACTCTTGGTCTACCTCTCATCCTTTTGTCCAATTATTGACAAAAAGGGGGAGAAAGTATCATCGATTGAGTTTAGATTCGCTGCGGGGTTTAGGGATTTGATTCGATCTTTTGTGTGTTAAGTTACAACGAACTTTCCATTCACTTAGATTGGGTTGTAACTTAAGTTTTACTTCGGTTGTGAACTGCTACATGTTATGTGTTAATAACCCCCGTGCTTGCAAGTTGCTCTCGTATCTTTTATCTTGCAAGTGGTTGTTACCTATAAGTTCACAGGTCATTGGATGATTGCATATTCTTCAAGACAAATATCCTCTATATGCAATTGATTCACTAAGATATGTGATAGGCTTCCCATCAAAGATATTCTTCATAAAGCATTCACTTCGATTATATAAATCTTCGATGCTTGTATTCGGGGGGAGTCAAAAGCTTCATATCTTAGAGTTTGCTCTCAAATCAACTCAAAATTTCATATCTTCTATCGATGCCTGTTTTGTCAACAATAGTCCAAAAAGGGGGAGATTGTAAGAGCAAAGTTATACCCCAATGAGTTTTGGATATTGTTGGGCAAAACAGTAAAGGAACTAATAAGTTTTCTAGTGTAAAACAGATGGTTAGGTTCCTAAAAGTTGGTGATAAAGCTTCAATGAAGATTTACATACTTACTGAAGCATATCCTCTGGAGTGAATCTCATCACGGATGTCGACCCCTAAAAAGATAAGGAGTCCTGAAGCACGTCTCATCGAAGGAGATGACCAAGATGGCGCAAGACTTATTAGTTTTTGCGTAGTTCTTCTTCACTTCTTTGAGTCGTAGGAAAAACCGTACTATCAAGAGGGGTTTAGTAAATGTACTCCGAAGGTTTTGGTGAAAAGACTCAGATCGAATCCAAACCAGTGAGAAGCCAGAGTTGAGAAATCTCATGTGCACTAGGTAATGCTTCACCAACGAAGACTTAGTTCTTTCGGCTCCTGAAGCAGAACCAAGTCCATGAGTCAGCTTTACTTGGACCGCAAGTAAAGTTGCGCTTTGATTGGAAATATGACCGTTGCAGACAGGTGTCAAGCTATCGCATCGGGTCATTTAAGTCATTTCTCACCTAGGGATTTCCACCTATAAATATGCCACCCCCGCCCTCATTGGCCGGTGGCTGCTCCAAGAATATTTCCTGACAGTGAAGAGAAAGAGCAACCCCACCGAAGCAAACCAAAAATCCCATCCACCGAAGTATAAGTCCTATTGATCTAAGTTGATTCATTATGACTTAGGAAGAAGTTTGCTAGCCTTTTTATCTTGGAGAACTGCAATTCTCCTAGACGGTTAGAGTGTTGTTCTTCAGAGAGCGAAGAGTTATTGTCGCCTCGAAGTTCAGTTTGTCAAAGGTTTCGGTGATTTCCTCAATAATCAACCACGAGTGAAGAACTGACCAAGCTCAAGGAGATTGGTGCAGTGGAGATACGGACGGAGAGAGGTTAGCTCCTGTGTTCAATCACAAGTCCCTCCAACTAGACGTAGCACTTTGCAGAGTGTGAACTGGTCGAACAAACATCGCCGAGTCAAGAGTTCGTTTTACTTTCCGCACTTACATTCAGTTTATCAATTGCTTCAGTGATTTGCTTCAATGAAATTGATTCGATGCTTTTGATTCGCTATGTTATGCTTCAATCCAGTTCTGCTTCAATGTTTACCTTTCTGTTGAAATTCTTCTGCTGCTAAGTTATGCTTCACTTCATAGTTTCATGAAAAAATTTGAAGTGATCATTCACCCCCTCCCCTTCTGATCACATACTTGGACTTACAGGATCCTACTAGCAATAGCTGCATATCATGATTACGAGATATGGCAGATGGATGTGAAAACTGCATTCCTAAATGGCAACATTGAGGAAGAGTTGTATATGATGCAACCAGAGGGGTTTATCGATCCAAGGAACGCTGGTAAGGTGTGCAAGCTTGAACGGTCCATCTATGGGTTGAAGCAAGCATCTCGGAGCTGGAATCTTCGATTTGATGAGATCATTAAAGCTTTTGGATTTGTCCAAAACGTCGAAGAGTTCTGCGTCTATAAGAAACTGAGTGGGAGCTCTGTAGCATTCCTTGTGTTATATGTAGATGACATATTACTAATAGGGAACGATAAGAAATTCTTAGAGGAAGTGAAGGAATATCTGAATGGACAATTTTCCATGAAGGACCTAGGTGAAGTTGCGTACATATTGGGGATTAAGATCTATAGAGATAGACCTAATCGACGGTTCGCCTTGAGTCAGAGCACTTATATTGACAAGATATTAAAAAGGTTCAGTATGGGTAACTCCAAGAGAGGCCTCTTGCCAGTTATAAAAGGTGTCAAATTAAGCGTGACTCAATGCCCAACCACAGCAAAAGAGAAGGAGGAGATGTCCTCAAAGCCCTATGCCTCAGCCATAGGTTCTCTCATGTATGCTATGTTATGTACCAGACCGGATTTAGCGCTGGCCATTAGTATGACTAATCGCTACCAGAGTAACCTGGGAATGGCTCACTGGACAGCAGTAAATAACATCCTTAAGTACTTGAGAAGAACCAAGGATCTCTTTCTCGTTTATGGAGGAGTTGATGAGGAGGTCACCATAAAGGGTTACGTTGACGCAAGCCTCGGCTCAGATCTAGATGACTCGAAATCCCAGATGGGATATGTTTTCATGTTGAACGGTGGCGCAATTAGCTGGAGGAGCGGCGAACAGTCAGTCGTCGCCCAATCTACAATGGAGTCGGAGTATATTGCCGCTTGTGAAGCGTCAAACGAGGCGCTGTGGCTGAAGAAGTTCGTGATCGAGCTTGGCGTCTTTCCCAGTTGCACTGACCCCGTGGGAATCTTCTGCGACAACACGGGTGCCATTGCTAACGCGAAGGAGCCAAGAACTCACTCTACAGCCAAGCACACCCTCCGAAAGTTCCATGTGACGCGAGACTACGTCAGGGGTGGACACACTAGGATTCACAAGATACATACGGATCTGAACGCAGCAGACCCGATGACTAAACCTCTTCCACAGGGAAAGTTTGAAGAACACCGAGAGACCATTGATGTTAGATACATACCTGATGTAAACTAGTGTAATTTGTACTCTAGTGCAAGTGGGAGACTGTTGGATATGTGCCCTAGAGACAAATTAATAAAGGTATTTGTCACATATCCGTTTTGTTCATAATACGTTTTATACTGTGCTATAACTGTATTACTTGGAAATACTAATACAGGTGTAGTATAAAACATGGTCCGTAGTTTAACTCGGGTAAACTATCTCATTGGGCAATTGATTGATCAAGCTTTCCTGATCATGGCGACACTTAATTCCATTGACAATGAGGTCATATCGTTAAGGGGAATGATGTGATGGACGTACACCCACCTAAAGTATTGCAATGTGATCGAGTCACATAGTTCAGCGTTGCTATGACTTTGTAACATATGGCTCAGTCCTTAGACCGTAATGATCATACGTAATTGTCATCTATGAGGAGGCTTTGATTTGTATCCCACCACCTGACTGAAATATGCTGGCTATAACGATGCACTTTGGGTATTCCGAAATAGATGGTTGATGAGTATGTTAATAGATCAGAGCGGGATTTGTCAGTCCTTGTGACAGGACAGGTACTCTGGGCCCACTCGGTGATATTGCATCAAACACCTTGCAAGGACGTGACTAGGTCACAAGAGATGCAATGATCATGGACGAGAGAAGTTGTTTGTTGTGAACGAGATGTGAACACGGTATGTAGGATACCGACGATCAAACCTCGGACAAACAAAGTATCGCAGCACAAAGGGATTACGTCGTATCGTTAACGGTTTCCAAAAGCGATCGAAGTTCATTCGATGGAAGCGCAGGGGCTGTCAAGGATTGTAACCAGGTCCAACTGACTAGTCATTGGTCAATGAGAAGAGTCTCGACCATGTCTGCTGTTTCCCGGACCGTTAGGGTGTTACACTTAAGGGCAATCGATGCATAGGACAGTTACGGGATCAATCGGTGAAATAGGAGGAATCACCGGAATAGTTCCGGAGGAGGACGGAATGGTTTCCGGACATTTTGAATAGTTCATAATAAAGTTTAATTGTTTTAATAATGTTTTATTATTTAATTATCTGAATTAAATATTTAAAACATATTAAATAAATTACAAAATGGGAAAAAGGCTAAATGGGCCCATGGGGCCCATTAAGGGAGGAGGGGGTCTCCCCCCTTGGGCTTGGCGCCAAGGGTGGGCCCCACCACCCCCCTTGGCCGGCGCACTCCCCCCCCCCCTTGGGAGTTTAATCCCACATGGGGGAGGGGAGGAGGATGGCACCCCCTTGGCCTATATAAGGAGGGGTAGACCCCCCTTTTTCCAACACACCAATATCTCCTTCTTCCTCCTTCTCCTTCCCGGAAGTGGACTCCCCTTGTTTGGAGTCTGCACCTGGATTGGAGTTCTCCACCATAAGGCAGGCCGTCGTTCTGCTGGAGTCGGAATCCGTAGCCGTCTTTCTTCCGCTGCTCGCCTGGTTCGGGGCCCGGGAGGAACATCGATTGTACTGTACGTGTATAATCTCTTCGAGGCACTACACCTGTGGTGCTACTTCGTCGCTGGAGGTTTACCGGGAGTCATCCTCGCCGGTGGTGGTCTTCTACACGACAGGGAGGTCGTAGTTCCGAGTCTACGCCAGCCACATTCGCAAGAACGTTTCCCTCTTTCGGTCTTCAAAGGTATGAACACCGATTCCCTCCGTTACTTTACATCGCCATAGCATAGATCTTGGGTTCGGGTACAGTAGGTATGAAAATTTTGTGTTTTCTGCCCCGTATCCCAACAACTCCGGCAACGACAGGAAGGTGACAACGGCGCCAGTAATTAGGCTATTGGCGTGGACCTGCACACACACAACAGATAATTTCGCTCCCAACGAGTTCAGAGGGGTTGTCAATCCCTCCGGCCTTGTTGTTTACAAAGGATCAAACGCACGGGATAATAATGATAGTGATAGCAACGGAAAAGTAAATAAAGCAGAAAATAGATAGCGGGTGTAAACAGTATTGGAAATATGGACCGGGTTCCATGATGTTCACTAGTGATGTCTCTCTCCCAAAAGACGATAAAATAGCCATGCGAGGTAAACAAATTACAGCTGGGCAATTAACAGGATTATGTGCGCAAACCAATGCTAATTATGCTATAAAGAAAGGAAGAGGCTCAAAAGCTTGGGCGGTACGCCAAGACAAGTAGACTGAAATTCATCTGCATCTACCTAATAATCATCCACCTTGAGATATCTATCCAGAACATCTCGCTGGTATTAAGTTGTGAATCCCACCCAAAGTGTAAACTCAAAGCAACAGACGACGGAATTAAAGAACTTTGCGTAAAGTAAACAATCCTTGCACCTGCAACTACAAGCACCATTTTTTCCTCCCTTGTGGCAACAACACATCCCCTAGACTCATGTTTCTGTCACTCAAGCTAGTCATCAGGGAGCATGAACCCACAATCATGCATAACGCTCCCTCTTGGAGTCACTACCTAATACTTGGCCAAAGCAATAAACAGCAATGGATAACATGCAAGAATTACTCAAGAACATAAATATAAAAGAGGAGAATCAAATATATTACTCAAACACAATCTGAACATAGTCTCGCAATCCATCGGATCCCAGCAATCTCAGCATAGCAACAGCAGAAAGATTACATATGTGCCTCGATCATGTAGGGAAACTCACGAGGTCTAAACCATGAAGAACAGAGGGGGGAAGAGAACATCACATAGCTACTGATCATAGACCCATGGTCCAAGGTGGACTACTCACGGTTCATCCGGGAAGCATCCATGGTGGTGGAGAAGCTCCCGGAGGTGGTTCCTCCCTCCGGCAGGGTGCCGGGAAGAGGGCTCCTGGTGCTCCCGATCTTGGAAGCGCGGCGGCGGCGGAACAGAGGAGAGATCGCGAAAAAGGGTTCTGTCCTCGAGGGTTTCTCGTCACGGGGAATAAATAGGCGAAGGGGGTCAGCCAGAGGTGGACCATGCGCCCCAGGCGCCCCCCTGGCGCGGCCTAGGGGGTGGCCGCGCCACGTGGCCGCCTGGGCCACCCCTGACTCCCCTCTGTCCCCACTCGGCCTCTTCGCGAAGCTTCCTGTATGCTGATTTTCCTATACTTTTCCCGGAATTTTTCTGGCACATTAAATAATGGGAAAACCTGAAATACAAAAATAGCAGAAAACAGGAACTGGCACTGGGGTGCAATGAATTAATAGGTTAGTCCAAATATGATCAAAAGTGTATGGAAGTTCATCAATATCATAGCAATATCACACAAAAGATGCATGGAGCAAGCAGAAATTATAGATACGTTTTGGACGTATCAACATCCCCAAGCTTCATTCCTGCTCGTCCTCGAGTAGATAAATGATAACAAGCATAATTTCTGTGGTGACATGCTACCAACCATATAAGAACTTTTAAGTAAAGCAATCAAGGCATGTAATCCAATTCAAGTCATAACAGGCAAGAGTCTATATTAGCATTGAAACAAGCAACATAAGAACATAAAGGTGCAAGAGCTCTCGCTGTTCATGACTCGAATGTCTCCAAATGGTGTTTGCGTGCAAGAAAGGGGATAGGGATATACGAGAGAGTAAAACATAGTTTTTATTGTTGAGAACTTAATCTACTAAACTTTCACACTTGGTCTTTTTTGGAATCTTATCTTGACCCATCCCCAGACCACTAGCCCCATACAAGTCAAAATGATCCACTCCCTTTCAATATTTCGAGCACTCATGCAATGAATGAGCGTAAGCAATAAAATTGACACTTAGGATGGCAAAGAGAGAAAAATGATGGAGGAGGAAGCCAAAAAGGTGTGAAAGACTCACATCAATGAGGACAATCATAGGCGAGAGAAATCCAAATGATAGATATGATGTGAGGAGTAGGGATTGCCATGCAACGGATGCACATATGAGCTAAGGTAAGCTCTCTAATGGAACTAGTGGGGGTGCATCCAACTTGCTTGCTCAATAAGACCTAGAGATCATTTGAGGAGGCTCATCATTGGAATATACAAGCCAAGTTCTATAGTGTGAAGGTCCCCACATAGCTATATGCACGAATGATAATCTCTATGGAGTACAAGATATAAGATAGAGTACGAGTGTGGATCTCTCAAAAGGAATAGTAGTGTGCCCCCTTCTCTCTTTTTATTTCTTTTTCTCTTTTTTCTATTTATTTTATTTTTGGTGGCCTCAATGGCTCTTTCTATTTCTCTCATTTTTCCTCTTTGAGATCTTTTGATTTCGTCCTCTTTGGGATCTTTTGATTTTGTCCTCTTTGAGATTTTTTCCTCACTTTAGGGGCAACACTCTATATATTACAAGAAGTGTAGAAGATCTTTCACACTTTACAAAAGTACTCAAATCATAAAGAAGATGTAACTATCATGAAGTATGCAAATGTATGCCTCTGCCAGTGTAGCAGGATATGCAATGATACTAGCGCGTCATGTAGCAATGATTAGGGCAAGGCCCAACTAGCATGCGGCTCATCGATCAAGCAAAAGCATGTATGACATGAAGATCAAGTCATGAGAAGGTGGATGTTGCATGGCAATGTATCTCGGAAAGGCCATGGAAATGCCTTGATAGGTAGGTATGGTGGCTGATTTGAGGAAGGATATAATGAAGCTTATGATGACAGAGCGTATCATGCCAAGGATTTGGATGTACCGGCGAAGGTGGACGCCAACTCTCGGAGTGAGAAGGAGGCAATGCACGGCACAGGAGAGGCTAGCAAATATGGGAAGGTGGAAGTGTCAACTTTCGAATACTCACATTAGTCCGAAGAACTCATGCACTTATTATCGGTAACTCTCAATCTAATAAGGAGGTTCTCAAAGAGACAAGTACCCCGAGGAGGGGTGTATGGGGGTTTGGTTATCCTTGCGCATCCTCGACTCATGGTACGTGAGTGTACTCTAATATTCGATCCCTCCAAAGATTAGTGATCCATCTATTAGCTAAAGTTCTCACCTAATTTTGTAAGTTTTGAAAATAAACACGGATTGCCCAAAATACGACATCTATCACTAATAGGCTAAAGCTCTTGACACCAAAAGTTCAAACATTACTCATGGCAATACCTCAAAACTATTGCAAGTTACTACTACAATTGAATAGCAACCTCAATTACCTACTTCAAGTCAAGACACAAAACTCAGTGCAACAGGCAAACTCTCTAAACAAGATAAACATGAAAACTCACGAGAGTTCCAGCAACAAACTAAACAAAATATCTTTAAAAGATAAGCATGAAAACTAAGAGCTAAAACATGACAGCAGCTATGAAAAAGATAAAGAACACACACAGCAAAGATAAGCGTGAAAATCCTATGTTGTGTTCTAGGGTGAAGTGGAGCGTGTTTCTCTCCCACACAAAGAAAGTTGGGTTCTAACTTGTTATGAACAGAAAGCAAAGCTAAAGGAAAAAGGAAATAAAGAGCAAGACGCTCCAAGCATAGCACATAACGCATGAAGTGATAAAAATATAGTGGAACGAAAGACGAACTGATAATTGTTGATGGAGAAGGGGATTGTAACAGCCCAGATTTCACAAAAATTAAAAAAAATTGTTTTCGGTGTGAATTGTTTGATTGTCTGATTTGTTTGCGGTGTTTGCATCCCCGATTTATCAATCGGCGATTATTTTCCCCCTCTTATCTCGTACCGGACGGAGACCGACCCTTTCCACCCTCACACTCGACCTTTGCGACACTGGGTTATGCCCGATCACCGTCGCGAAAACCGCATAAGACCAGCCGCAGCCAACGGAACGAAAACCCCGTTTAATAAGTAAACGGGATATTTTTATAGCGCGCTGGAAAATGTTCTCGGAACGGTTCCAGCGCGAGGTGAACGCCGCCGGCTCGACGCGCTGATCGCGCAGTTTGAAGTTTTACCCGAATCGGAGGTCCTGCGGACCCTCGGCGGTCAGGAACATAAACGTCGCGCGCGCGAGAGAAAAACAGGGGATGTTTTTGCAAACTGCCAGCCACCTAGGCTATATAAAGACCACCACTCTCCCACCTCTTTCTAGGGTTTACCTAGCCTAAAAATTGCAGCCACCCCCCTCCACTTAGCCAGATCTGCCCAAATAGTCTGCTAATTTCGAAACCCTAGCACCCCATCAAATCCAGATCTGGGCAACCTCCACCTCCAGCCTCCCAGGGCGCCCGGGCCCTGCAGGGCTGCCGTCGGGCCCAACCGGGCCGAGGAGAGCCGCCGCCAGCCCGTTCCACCGCGCCTCGCGCCGCCACCTCCAGCCGGCCGCCGGCAGCCGCGCCGCCGAGCCGCTGTGCCTCGCTCCGGTGAGCCCCTCACCGCGCCGCACCCCTCTTCCCTCTCTCACCGCTCCCTGCTACGCCCTGCAGGTCGCCGGAGGCCATGGCCTCGAGGTCGCCGCGCCATGGCTCTGTAGCTCCAAGCGCGAGCCGCCGCCTCCCTCATTGCCCTAAGGCCTCGCCGGCGACCGGATCCGGGGAGATCCGGCGCCCCTCGGCTTCCACATCCACCGGTCGGCCTCCCCAGCCTCCCCTCCGCGTCGCGGTGCGCTGGCCGGAGCGCCGCCGGTCACGGCATCCGCCGCCGCGGCCCCAAGCCGGCACGAGGCCGCCACCAGCATCGCCTTGGGCCGGAGCCCCTCCTGCGGCCCAGTTCGCCAAGGCCCGCCAGAGCAGCCGCGGCCCAGCCGCCTCCTCCTCGCCAGATGGGCCGAGCCCATCAGGGGTCTAAGCCCTTTTCTTTTTATTTTTTCCCTCTCTGTTTTTTTCCAAAGTCTGAAAATTTGGCTAAGTCTGGAGTAAACTGTTGTTGATGCTGTTTTGCGACGTTAATGGTGAGTAAACCGTAGCTCGGATCGCGTTGCGCCCAAAAGGAAAATTGTTTAGAATTTTGTGTACTTCAGTTCATCTTTTGTGAGCATTTTGATTTGAGGCCATCTTGATGTTGTTAATCACTGTTGAAGTGGGCACCAGGCTGCTAACTGCTATTATTTTCTGCTAGTGTGTTGCTGTTGTTATTTTATTGCAAGTTTGCATGATGTTTGTGACACATCCATGAGGCATATTGCATTGATTCTTGTTGCATACTGTTAAGCATCATGTCTACTTCCATTATATGTATTGCATTGTCATTTTTACATTCCAGGTCATGGTTATTTTCTGCTCCAAAGTTGCTATGCTGCTGTTGTTGAAAGCCACCTGTGTTTTTCTCTAAGTCTGTAACTTTCCGATGCCATGTTGCATGCTTAATATCTTTTGATCTGTGACTCCTATGACCTTGATTCTTGTTTGTACCTGGTCATCATCATGTCTAGTTCATGCCCATATATTGCTATGTCATGTTGCTGCACATTTGCATATAGCTTTATCCCAGTTTATACAGCATGAAAATAACAGTTTCTGCCCTATTTTCCTGATTTTCACTAAGTCCTTGACTAGTAATATTTTATTGCATTTTGCATGAGCTATAATTAGTTGTTCATGATGCCTTTTTGCATGATCCCTTTTGCCATGCCTTCCCTGCCATGTCTACTTTAGTCGCATATCATTTGTGAGCATGTTTGCATTCATTATCCTGTTTATGCATTGCTCTAAAGTGTGCTTCCTGATGTTTGGCAGATTGTGTTCCAAACTTGTTTTGCTTGTATCTTTTTAACCGTAACTCTGTTTGGTGTGTTATTTATATGTAACTTGATTAGTTTTTCGTGTATTTTGTGTTTATGTTGTTGTCTGCTGTTGTTAACCAACCTAAAATATGGTTTAGGACAGAATAGTACCAAATGTTTCAATTGTCGTGCGACACTTAGTGATATGCCATGTTTAGGTTGTGCCTCACTTAAATTGACTAGCATAGATAGTTTATCTTATGCTTCACCTCTTGTCATGTTTGTGTGATGTGCCATGCTTCTGTGCTTTGCCATGTTAACAACTTTGTTGATCACCTGTAGCTAAACAACTTGAACCACCGTAAACGTGTGGTATCGTCGTATGTGACGAATACTCCACTTAACCTGTTAGTAACCGCTCTCGACGGTAGGTGCGATGTCTCGTGTTGCCTTCTTGTTGGTGCTTTCTCGTGTTTGCTCCGTAGTAATAGATGCTTGCTCGTTGATTTATTTCCAGTGTTTACCGTCTTGTGTGCTTCCGCGGGTACCTTCGGAGACGATGCGAGCTTGCGATCAACTACACCTTCGGAACCCGACTTATCAACAGGCAAGGACTATACATTACTTATGATCCATTCTATTTCAACCAACGGTTTGTATGCTAGTCTAGGTTAGGTTCGATGTTTGATCCTACCACATGTTTACAACCTCTTTCAAACCGATACAGCCATGTCCCCTCCCAGCAAACCTTGTACTGCTATGTTACTATTGCTCGTTGCTCAGCCCCTGCTTAGTATGCATGCTTAGGATGCTACGACGTTACCTCCTATTACTCCTTGGTTTGGGCTATCACATTATTATATTGTTGTTGATGACATGATTATTATAATGTTGACTATATTCGACGAAGGACGGAAGGTCTAGGCTATCCCGCCCCGACGCTTTGTTCCATTCGATTCACCTAGGATCCGAGTTCCGGGTATTGGTTTTAAGACTGAGCGTGCCTAACCGCGTGTGGGATTTTATGGGGTCCCCTTTTCTTACCTACCTAGCTTCAAACATTTCTAGAGGTGGCCCAAGCCGATTTACCATTTGAAACCATGCATATATGCCTGTCGGGTCGCTCCTAGCAGATATCCTTTAAAATAAATTGGGTCAGCGGAGACATGGTTTCTCTTGTTGGTCCACACCTGTAAGCTAGGGGGCATCCCACATGTGATGGGATCAGTTACCCCGACCTCGTCCAGCCGGAAGAGTCCGATCCGAGAGTGCGGACGACTCTTGGATTGGGTGTCGACTCCCCGGGGGCCACCCGGATTTGTTCGTTGTTAGCTAGAGGGACTTGTCGTTTCGGATCTCTTGGAACTAAATCATAAAATGGTTTCCTATCATGGGTAGCAACTGAGAGTGATGGGCGTGCGTGCGGAGCCTTGTAATGGGCAGTTGGTACACCCCTGCAGGGTTAAATCTTTTCGAGAAGCCGTGTCCACGGTTATGGACGACTTGAGACCTACTCCTTGTTCATAGACAACAACAACTGAGATATCTTAATATAACTTGATCAACGTGTGTGTGCCTTGACTACTTCTTCTTCGTCGGGATGCGAAGAGGAGGACAAGGATAGGATAGGTGTTATTCTTGCGTAAGTAGTTGATAGCAAGACTTGTTGGAGGCGATTCCTCATTGAATGTTTGGCTCTTATCTTATTCTCTAGATCGTTAGCCACTTCATAAATGCTAGTGCGGCAGCAACCTCACCACTTACCCCATCCTTACCGTTAACTACTAGTTGTCCTAGAATGACGAGTGATGAAGTCCTTGTTGGGTCAGTTGACCACTAAAGTTGGATGCTGAGTACTTCTGTACTCATGATACTACCCCCAAACTCTTTTCAGGGTTCTTGATCGACAACAGGTATGGTGATCGACGTTTCACGTGGAGACTCGACGACGACTAGTTAGGCAGACCCGGGCAGAGGGCCTAGACACGTGTGGTTATGGGGATCGATGTTTTTCTCTTTGCCAGTAGGCATTTGATTGTAGTCTGTACTCAGACATGTATCTTCCGTTGTTGTATTGTATTTAAGGCAGTTGTATGCCGATTGTATGAGATGTTGTATCCTTGTAGCTGTAATGTTGTGATATCATGTTGGAAATCCGGGGCATATGACATTGTCATATGTCGCGGTGGGACCGATATGTGCTTCGTCCCTGAACCTAGATGGAAACATCTAGATCTAGAACAGTACCGCATATCGGGCCTTATAGGGATGCATGGGGGCATCCCCAAGCTTAGACGCTTGAGTCTCCTTGAATATTTCTTGGGGGTGCACGGGGGCATCCCCAAGCTTGAGCGTTTGACCCTCCTGAATCTTCTTTCATCATCTTCCCTCGCACACTTGAAAACTTCCTTTGTACATAACTCATCATAATCTGATTAGCGAGGTTAGTACCCATAATAAAATAATTTTTCTCTACTGGAAATAAGGATATTCTTGAAGAGCTACTGTTTCTCAAGATTGCCAAAAAGTTTTTGCAAAGAAAAAGCAAGCTTAAGGTTTGCAAAACGAAGAAAAGGAAAAACAGGACAGAATCTGTGAAAAACAGACCAGCGGCTAGTAAATAATTTTTTAGGGATACTTCTGAAACTCAAATCAAAAAACTCAGAACATATGAAAGTTTCGTGATTGTATAGAGCACGCTGTGTAAAAAAGTCAGCTCAAAGATGAACTGGGATTTTTCTATGATTTTTCCCGTCACAAGGACAGAATCTATTTTCTGGACAGCATGTCACAACTTTCACTTCCCTTGTCATATGAGGCTATAAATGGCACAAAGCTTGAAAAGTAAAGATATAATGATGTTACTACAGTAGTAACAATCATCAAGACCACTAAAACAAAAGAGAAAAAAATGAGAACCTAAATTCGTTGCGGGCTGCCTCCCGAAAGCGCTTCTTTAAAGCCATTAGCTAGGCTTAATGCACTAGATCAAGTCTTTTCAAGAAAATAACTAGCCCGTGTAACGGACTCAAAAGGTAACTTAATCTTCTTTCTAGGGAAGTGTTCCATCCCTTTCTTGAGAGGGAATTGGGATTTTATAATCCCTTCTTTCATATCAATAACAGCACCCACGGCGCGAAGAAAAGGACGTCCCAAAATAATTGGACAAGAAGGTTCACATTCAATGTCCATAATAGTAAAATCAACGGGAACATAATTGTCATTGACAATGATAAGAACATCATCGATCTTCCCCAAAGGTTTCTTTACGGAAGAATCAACAAGACGAACACCAAAAGAACAAGGATCAAAAGGTTTCAATTCGAATATATCATACATTCTTTTGGGCATAACGGAGGTACTAGCTCCAACATCACATAAAGCATAGCAAGAGAAGTTATTCAACTTAATTTTAATCATAGGCTCCCAACCATCTTCTAGCTTTCTAGGTATGGAGGCTTCTACCCTAAGCTTCTCCTCCCTATCTTTAATAAGAGCATTAGTGATATGCTCCGTGAAGGCAAGATTAAGTGTGCTAGTGTGGGGGTCTCTAGACATCTTGTGAAGGAAACGAATAACTTCAGAAAGGGTGCAATTATCAAAATCAAGGTCACTACTATCAAGTAAAGTGGTAGTGGTGTCCTTTAGGCTCACTTGTTTGGTAGCTTCTATTGTCATAGGAATTTCTTCTTCTACGGTTGAGGTCATAGCATCACCCTTAATAGGTCCTATGGGACTAGGGGTGCATTGGTGCTAAGAGTTTGGATATCCTCAACAACTTGGATAGTAGCAATGGTATGGTGTGTAGGAAGGCTCTTAATTCTATCTTCTTCCTCCTTTTCTCTAGCCCATCTCTCTTTAAGTTTAGCCATCATCCTAATGTTTTCATTAATTTGCACTTGAATAGCGTTCATAGGAGTGACCTTCCTCTCCTCAAGAGGAGAAGTTCTAATTTTAAGCAATTCTACTTCATGGGCTAAATTGTCTACCTTCGACGAGAGATTATCTAATTTGTCTAGTTTGTCCTCTACGCTCTTGTTGAAGGCTTTTTGGGTAGTGATGAAGTCTTTAAGCATACTCTCTAGTT
This sequence comes from Bromus sterilis, assembly GCA_950022295.1. Lineage (NCBI taxonomy): Eukaryota > Viridiplantae > Streptophyta > Magnoliopsida > Poales > Poaceae > Bromus > Bromus sterilis. The sequence continues at coordinate 399,709,649 of OX465596.1, forward strand.
CAGAAGTGGAGTTCTTGGTTTTAGGATAAGTGTTGTTGTTCCCATAGTTGTTAGAGGGGAACGGTCTAGGATTGCTACCAAAATTAGTCCTATAAGCATGGTTATTGAAGTTGTTTCTAGAGATAAAGTTCACATCTACTTGATCTTGAGCAATCAAAGAATTTAAAGGAACATCATGAGGATCAAGAGGAGATTGCTTGGTAAGTAGAGACATAATCAAGTCAACTTTTTCATTTAGGGAGGAGATCTCCTCGACAGAGTTTACCTTTCTACCTGTTGGAGCTCTTTCGGTGTGCCATTGGGAATAGTTGGTCATCATCTCATCGAGTAGTTTTATGGCAGCACCAAGCGTTGTTGACATAAAGGTTCCTCCTGCGGCCGAATCTAGCAAGTTCCGCGAGGTAAAGTTCAAGTCTGCATAAAAAGTTTGGATAACCATCCAAGTAGCCAAACCATGCGTAGGGCAAATCTTAACAAGAGATTTCATGCGTTCCCAAGCTTGGGCAGCGTGTTCATTATCCAATTGCTTAAAATTCATAATATTACTCCTCAACTGGATAATCTTAGCTGGGGGGTAGTACTTCCCAATAAAAGCATCCTTGCACTTATCCCAAGAATCTATGCTATTCCTAGGCAAGGATTGAAACCAGATTTTAGCTCCTCCTCTCAAGGAGAAAGGAAAAAGCTTAAGCTTAACAATATCACCATCTACTTCTTTGTACTTTTGCATATCACATAGCTCAACAAAATTATTTAAGTGCAAAGCAACATCATCTCCAGCACCGGAGAATTGATCTTTCATAACAAGGTTCAGTAAAGCAGGTTTAATCTCATAAGAAGGTGCTGAAGTGGCAGGTGGAGCAATAAGAGTGCAGATAAAGTCACTGTTGTTATGACTAGTGAAGTCACACAACTTGGTGTTCTCGGAGGAACCCATAACAGCAGCAAGCAAGGTAACTAATTTTTTGATTTTTGATAAAGGACACTAAAGAAAAAACTGAATAGTAAACTAACAAGACTAAAAAGCAAAGATAAAAGATAGTGTGCAACTCCCCTATCTTTTTCATTTAGGGAGGAGATCTCCTCGACAGAGTTTACCTTTCTACCTGTTGGAGCTCTTTCGGTGTGCCATTGGGAATAGTTGGTCATCATCTCATCGAGTAGTTTTATGGCAGCACCAAGCGTTGTTGACATAAAGGTTCCTCCCGCGGCCGAATCTAGCAAGTTCCGCGAGGTAAAGTTCAAGTCTGCATAAAAAGTTTGGATAACCATCCAAGTAGCCAAACCATGCGTAGGGCAAATCTTAACAAGAGATTTCATGCGTTCCCAAGCTTGGGCAGCGTGTTCATTATCCAATTGCTTAAAATTCATAATATTACTCCTCAACTGGATAATCTTAGCTGGGGGGTAGTACTTCCCAATAAAAGCATCCTTGCACTTATCCCAAGAATCTATGCTATTCCTAGGCAAGGATTGAAACTAGATTTTAGCTCCTCCTCTCAAGGAGAAAGGAAAAGGCTTAAGCTTAACAATATCACCATCTACTTCTTTGTACTTTTGCATATCACATAGCTCAACAAAATTATTTAAGTGCAAAGCAACATCATCTCCAGCACCGGAGAATTGATCTTTCATAACAAGGTTCAGTAAAGCAGGTTTAATCTCATAAGAAGGTGCTGAAGTGGCAGGTGGAGCAATAAGAGTGCAGATAAAGTCACTGTTGTTATGACTAGTGAAGTCACACAACTTGGTGTTCTCGGAGGAACCCATAACAGCAGCAAGCAAGGTAACTAATTTTTTGATTTTTGATAAAGGACACTAAAGCAAAAACTGAATAGTAAACTAACAAGACTAAAAAGCAAAGATAAAAGATAGTGTGCAACTCCCCTATCTTGAAGAGCGGAGTCCCCGGCAACGGCGCCAGAAATTAGCTTTGATGGCTTCTCGCCCCTCGTTGGTTACCCAAAGTGGAAGGTTGAGATGTAGACAGCAGCAAGATACCAAGGTTTGTCTCCAGTAGGACTCCGGCAACGACAGGAAGGTGACAACGGCGCCAGTAATTAGGCGGTTGGCGTGGACCTGCACACACACAACAGATAACTTCGCTCCCAACGAGTTCAGAGAGGTTGTCAATCCCTCCGGCCTTGTTGTTTACAAAGGATCAAACGCACGGGATAATAATGATAGTGATAGCAACGGAAAAGTAAATAAAGCAGAAAATAAATAGTGGGTGTAAACAGTATTGGAAATATGGATCGGGGTTCCATGATGTTCACTAGTGATGTCTCTCTCCCAAAAGACGATAAAATAGCCATGCGAGGTAAACAAATTACAGCTGGCAATTGACAGGATTATGTGCGCAAACCAATGCTAACTATGCTATAAAGAAAGGAAGAGGCTCAAAAGCTTGGGCGGTACGCCAAGACAAGTAGACCGAAATCCATCTGCATCTACCTACTAATCATCCACCTTGAGATATCTATCCAGAACATCTCGCTGGTATTAAGTTGCGAATGCCACCCAAAGTGTAAACTCAAAGCAACAGACAACTACATTAAAGAACTTTGCGTAAAGTAAACAATCCTTGCACCCGCAAGTACAAGCACCGTTGTTTTCTCCTTTGTGACAACAACACATCCCCTAGACTCATGTTTCTGTCACTCAAGCTAGTCATCATGGGGCATGAACCCACAATCATGCATAACGCTCCCTCTTGGAGTCACTACCTACTACTTGGCCAAAGCAATAAACAACAACGGAGAACATGCAAGAATTACTTAAGAACATAAATATAAAAGAGGAGAATCAAATATATTACTCAAACACAATCTGAACATAGTCTCATAATCCATCGGATCCCAGCAAACTCAGCATAGCAACAGTAGAAATATTACATATGTGCCTCGATCATGTAGGGCAGCTCACGAGGTCTAAACCATGAAGAACAAAGAGGGGAGGAGAACATCACATAGCTACTGATCATAGACCCATGGGTCCAAGGTGGACTACTCACGGTTCATCCGGGAAACATCCATGGTGGTGGAGAAGCTCCCGGAGGTGGTTCCTCCCTCCGGCAGGGTGCCGGGAAGAGGGCTCCTGGTGCTCCCGATCTTGGAAGCGCGGCGGCGGCGGAACAGAGGAGAGAACGCGAAAAAGGGTTCTGTCCTCGAGGGTTTCTCTTCACGGGGAATAAATAGGCGAAGGGGGCATCCAGAGGTGGACCAGGGGCCCCAAGCGCCCCCCTGGCGCGACCTAGGGGGTGGCCGCGCCAGGTGGCCGTCTGGGCCACCCCTGGCTCCCCTCTGGCCCCACTCGGGCTCTTCGCGAAGCTTCCTGTACGCTGTTTTTCCTATATTTTTCCCGAAATTTTTCTGGCACTTCAAATAATGGGAAAACCTGAAATACAAAAACAACAGAAAACAGGAACTGGCACTGGGGTGCACTGAGTTAATAGGTTAGTCCAAATATGATCAAAAGTGTATGGAAGTTCATCAATATCATAGCAATATCACACAAAAGATGCATGGAGCAAGCAGAAATTATAGATACGTTTTGGACGTATCAGTACACCTTCCTCTTCGACTTGGTAATTGACAGAACTCGCAGCAGAGGTTCAAAGATGTTTAGACTCAGCCGGACTCTAACTATCCTCCTATCACCCCATCTAGGGTTTAGTTGCACCTCTCCCACTGTCCCCATCTTCTTTGCCATCGAGCAGACCCCTGCCTCCTTCCTGAAAAAAGGTGGGAGATCCAAGATCTGAGCCCAAACAGCGAGTTTGTCCATTACGATCTCCTCAGGTAGTGTGAACCCATCATATGGCTCAATCAGAACTCTGTGGTCTCGGAATAGCCATGGCCCTCCCAGAGTTACTCTTTCCCAATCACCCACACGGTTCACCGTGATCACAAAAGAGGTTCTCCCCATGAGCATTAAAAGACACCCCCTGCACCAAGCTCCATGCCCTCCTGATCGTCTCATAGAACGAGATTTTGCTAAAAGGTTTCTCGGTATGGACCGTAGCTAGCGCCATAAATTCCGCCTCCTTCGTTTCATCTGGGAATTCTTCGTCGAAATCCAGATCATCTTCCTCCCTCTCGTTCAGATTCATCTTCCCAATCAACTCATGAACACCGCCTCCGCTCTGGGTTGCGCTGTTCGCCGAAGAGATTGATCCCGAGGCCGCCATGGAACTCACGATCAAGATTTGCGCAAAACCCTAGTTCCGTCTATCAGTGAAGCCGAGGATACGGAGAGAAGCCTCCCTGTACCCCTGTATATAAGGATCGCCGGATCAAAACTCGAGTTCTGACCGGACACGGATAGCACCCTCAGCGTCGCCGCCGTCAGGGGAGAGGAAACCCTACGAGAGGGGAATTGACTTCGCGGCACGTCTACATCTAATTAACTATTCATTGTATCGATATTAGTTTTACTCAATATCAATCAGATCTAAGATGTCTTAAGATATTTTTCTTAAAAAAACTTTTAAAAAAGCACCAAGCTGCCACAACACCTATCTTCTGCACGTCCGCGAATGTGCAACAGCTTCTCCCAGCTCCCCAAGTCCCTCACCGAATCCACCACCAAGTTCGGTGCTGTGGCCTGTATAAAAAGCAGTCTCCCCCATCCGTCTCTCCTTCCCCACCCTTTCGCCTAGTGCCCCTAGGCCGGCCTCCGGGCTCGAACCCACACTGCGCTAACAAATAAATCCGCGTACAAATCTACCCCCACACTGACCCACAGATCATCATCCACCTCCGCCCGCCCCCCCGCCGATCCGCGCCACAATTCCACATCTGACTTCCCCAAATTATCTTCGCTTCGATTCGATTATCTTGCTTCGTTCGTAGGGGCTAGGGTTGGGAGCCGATCGCGCGCCGCCGGAGCCGATCGATAGGGTTAGGGTTAGAGAGGGGGAAAGGGGCGCCGCGATGGAGAAGAAGAAGGCGGCGGTGCCGCTGGTCTGCCACGGCCACTCGCGGCCGGTCGTCGACCTGTTCTACAGCCCCGTCACGCCCGACGGCTACTTCCTCATCAGCGCCAGCAAGGGTAAGCCATCCGTCTCGTCTGGCCCGCTCTAGCCGCAGCCTGTGATGCGAGGGCGCCAGTTTAGTCGTGTGATTATTATATTGCAGTGGAAATGGATGATGCTTCGCTCCTCCGGATGAATTCTGTTCTGGTCGATGAATGATGATCAGTGCCGCGGGGTTTGTGGTGATTTAATTTAATGTTCATTTAATTATCTCAGTGCGATTGCTTGCCCAGTTCAAAGTTGGCTTACACTACCAATTTACATGGTTAGGCTATCCAATGTTTTCTCTCTGTAGTTTGCAATTTGGGTGACAAGTAGGACGACCACTGCTTTCATTCAATCATGTCAACCTGTGATGTTTGACATAGGAAGGGTGGAAGCTAGTATGGGATGTGGTTGTGTAATTTTGGTGATAAGTAGGATGACTACTGCATTCCGCAATCATGGGAACTTGAGATTTTTTAGATAGGAAGGCTGGGACGGACAACACAGGAGATCTCAACAGTTTATATCCTGATGGTGATGCTATGTAATGCCTTCATTTAGCATATCTGGTCTTTTTTTATTGCAAATGTAGCGCAGGTTTTGCCATGTTGATCATATTTGAAGGACTATGTGTCGCCATGTATTGTAGTCAACGTACTGAACATGTCACTCTTTCTTGTTCTACTTGTGGTCTCTAGTTCGTGACAGGCCTCAGTTTTTTTGTATGCTTTCAACTCTTAAGCTACACCACTAGTCAAATATGTGCGGAGCGACAAATCCTTGCCCTGTCAACCACGCACACGCTCACATACGTACTCGCGGACTCTGATGCTAGAGACCAGATTTAAATAAATAGTTTGGATTACCTACTTTTTTATGGCTATTACATTGGACTGAATTATTCTGTTCCTGCATTGTACGGACTCTAGGTATTTGCAGAAAGTACTAAATTGAGATCTGTTCAAACAGAGGTTTGTAATTGTGTGCTACATGCTCCCTATTCATTTTTCGGACGCGCCATTAAGCTTTCATAGTTGGGATGGAGTCAAATACAGTAGCATACAGTTGGATAGTATGAAAACCATGTTTGTGTCCATAGCCACAAGGGATATAAATATACTAATATAGGTACACACTAAAATGAATATGGACCTATGAAAACAGGTAGAAAATACTAGGTTATGGATAACTGTACTTAAGAGTCATAGATTAACCTATTTTGTGCATAGATAATTCCATGATACTGATAAGGTTTAGTATGTTGATGTGTCAAACTTGTACTGCTGCAAAATCTATATCCATTGAACAGTGTTAGATTCAAAACAAATCTTCCCAGATTGGAAAAGAGAGGGGTTGGATCTGCATTTATTTCCATCTCTAGCAGATGCCATCCCATTGGTTTTGTATGTCAATGCATTTATCTTCTATAATTACACTCCCCTTGATAATGAATCAGTGGATAAATGATAAAAGATGTTTTTGTCTCTTTGTTGGAGCAATAACCAATACGTGTACTTTGTTGTAAGTATTAGGACATCACAACATGAATTATAAAAGATGTTTTTGTCTCTTAACTTTTACTTGAAACCATATTACAAATACTAGAGTACGGTGTGGTGTATGATTAATGTGAACTGCAAAGCAGATCACTTAGGTCTGCACCGCACTACATATGCATTAGAGAAATGTACTGTCTTGTTTGGTTGCTGGCTGTCAAATACTAATATTGTGCATTTCCCTTTACAGACTCAAATCCAATGCTTCGTAATGGTGAGACTGGAGATTGGATTGGGACTTTTGAAGGTCATAAAGGAGCTGTTTGGAGCTGTTGCCTTGACACAAATGCTCTCCGTGCTGCCTCTGGTTCTGCAGACTTTTCAGCGTATGGTGTTCTTAACCATTGTTTGATTCCAGTTAATTTATTCACAACACACTTATTACTGTGACAATTGTTGCATATTGTTTTGTATTGTCCTCTTTCTCTGTGTAATGCTTCTGTGCTGGTGGTAGTATGTTTCCTCTATTGTGTTGCCACCTCTCCACTCCTTATCTTCTCCCAACGACAATGTTTTTAGAAAAAGGTGGCTGCTGGCGGCAGGGATTAAGATCCATTTTATTAGGGTTGATAGTTCACCAGGATCCTTGAGGCCTTGAATTAGGGTGGTGCTGTGATGGTGCTGCTGGACGCGGTATCAGAGGGGGTCGGTGGTATATGAGTGTATTAGGTTGGGTGGAGGCGGGGGTGGGAAAAAGGCTACCTTCGCGTCTGAAACACTAGTGGTAACATGGCAATGGTGGGGCCAGATAGCATGCTGGTGGAAGTAGTGAGAAAAGGCAAGATTGTAACGCCCTTGAAAACCCCATCAGTTCACCCATTGGTTCCTCGACGTTGCGCCTGGGATCTAGACTGGACCCAGAGACCAACACTAGTCTTTTCTGCGCCCTTTGTCCTCACTTGTGTGCATCTTGGAACAACTTCCTAGTCGGTCACCCATCCTCCAAGCCAAGCATGCTTAACTTTTGGATTCTTTGGAGATGGGCTTCAAGAAAAGAAGGTGCACCTTGTTGATATCAATAGTCTATCATTCCTATTAAGCCGGTATGTCATAAAGATGAGGAAAATTTTGATGGCCAGTAGTTGTACCAATAACGTGTAATTGGCAACATAATAATATCACGTTTCTTTTCTATATGTTCAATCTTGCGTCTTGATTTGAAAATTTACAAAGTTATTTAACCAAATTTCACTTGCAATCAGATTTAGTTTAATTGCTCATGATTTTCCTAATTTGGTTAGTCGTCTCCACTGTTGGCTGCACAGATGACAAAAAAGGCCCAAAAAACCAAACAGGAAAAACATGGTAAAATTTTGCATGCAGATTGGAAATATCCATTTGTAGATTCATAATTTCTTTGTAACGTGCAACTTAGCGGGTATAGTTACAATGAAGACATCAGAATCGGCTTAAAGAAGTATAGTCTCCAAGCCTCCAATTCATAATTTTGGCATTAACTAGACTTTAGTGCATGCCTAGTATTGTTTTGTGCTCCCTGAGCCAGATATGTGAGGATACTGGAAAATCCACAGTGAACAATTTGGGCACGGAGAAGCTTAGTGGTAGATCAACTGAGAAAACGTCTGCTACCATCTTTTTCTTGTTTCTACCTTTAGGCTATGGTGGATTTAGTATGGCATGCATAAGTAGGTTATTGTACTTAAGGCAGCTTAGGAGTTAATGGGCATATGAATGCTGAATGTTCTCTTAAACTTCTTCCAATATAGATATATATTCTAGTTACAAAATTAGGGCATAGTATTCAGTGTAAGATCTGTTGCAAATCTGTGCAAAATAATAAAAACAACCATGTTTGCAAGAAATAATGCTAATCACCAAGCCATCATAGTTCTCTGATGTTAATGCTCATAGATTTCTCGTTTTCATATTCCTGAGTTTTGCTACTGTTCTTATAGACATATGCCATTAACACCTTTCATTTTCTTTTCTTCCCAGTAAAGTGTGGGACGCACTAACAGGAGATGAACTGCATTCATTTGAACACAAGCATATAGTCCGTGCATGTGCCTTTTCTAAGGTATTGCTTGCTCAAACTGCTGTTTTGTCCCTAATGTTCTTTGCTGCAACACTTTAAAGGTCTACTAAATTAAAGCATTATCTGATCTAAAATGTTATTCACGCTGGAAATTTATTGGCTATCAAAAGAGAACACATGTTTTTAAAATCTGGACCATTTCTTGTGGAGTTGTCTTCCATGAGCAGTTTATAGCCTTATTAAATTGCAAATGCTACTGCAGGACACCCACCTGTTGCTTACTGGAGGCATGGAAAAGATTTTGCGTTTATATGATTTGAACCGTCCAGATGTTGCTCCAAAAGAACTTGACAAATCACCTGGTTCTGTCCGAACTGTTGCCTGGCTTCATAATGACCAAACTATCCTGAGTTCCTGCACTGATACGGGTGGAGTAAGGTGTGTTTGTGTGCAAGAACACGCCATTTTAGTATCCTAAACATCTACTGCCTGGCTATATAGTATTTATTCCGTCTTGAATAACTACTGTGGTGTTTGACAGGTTATGGGATGTGAGGAGTGAAAAAATCGTCCAAACTCTTGATACCAAGGCACCTGTTACTAGTGCAGAAGTGAGCCAGGATGGCAGGTTCATCACCACAGCTGATGGCTCAAGTGTAAAATTTTGGGATGCTAATCAGTGAGTCTTTTTTCTGTTGACATTTATCTGCATCATATGAATAGGTTAATTCCTTAGCTATAAACATTGTGGTGGTTATCCTGCAGCTTTGGGCTTGTTAAAAGCTATGATATGTCGTTTACTGTGGAGTCGGCTTCACTTGAACCAAAGTCTGGGAGCAAGTTCATTGCCGGGGGAGAAGATATGTGGGTTCATTTATTTGATTTCAACACCGGTGAAGAAATGAGTAAGTCAATGTGTTTTAACATATACTGATTTACTCTTATGTTTAACTTTAGTGTGGTATCTTGCTTTCATTTTATCTATAGCTTCCACATGTGTCACTAGTCTACTATAATTTGTTGATTACATTCTGTGTTCAAAGCTTTCTTCTTGAATGGTGAGCTTTTGTTCTACATTTGTCTGGTCATTCTTATTGTACTTGTCATTAGCTCTGAAAAATAATTCATGCAGTGGAAGTTGGTGGCACCTTGTAGTCACTGGTGCCCAAACATCTCAATCTATTACTCTCTCCATTCACAAATATAAGATGTTTTGAATGTTGTTTCGAATATATTAATGTAGACTACATTTGGACTGAAATGAGTGAACAAACACACTAAAATGCGTCTATAACTATATACATCCAATTCAAGAAAAAATAGAACATCTTGTAATTGTGAATGGAGGAAGTATATTATTAAAGCAGCAGTATAATTGTGAATGTTTTGAAAAGTATATTAGAATTTCATTGTTGGAATTCATCAACATAATCTGAAGAGTTCCATCACCTGAGACTAGCTTATTGCTATTTTTTCATTCGGCGTTGTTGGATGTGTTTTTGGATATCTTGATATTCTGCATTGAATATTTGATGGATGTTGCAGTATTGTTGTTATATTACTGGTATGTTGGTGCTTCAATTGTGTATTACTTTTGGAACTTTGCTTGTCCATTATTATTCCTCTTCTTTGGTTCCTTTTTCTCTCAATTACACTTTCCCATGCGGACATAACTGAGTTTTATTCTTGTGTTGTGCAGCCTGTAACAAGGGGCATCATGGTCCAGTTCACTGCGTCCGGTTTGCACCTGGGGGTGAATCATATGCGTCAGGGTCGGAAGATGGCACTATTCGGATCTGGCAGCTGAGCCCAGCTAACGTGGACGCCGAGGAGGCAGTCGATTCAAACGGTAAACCCAAGGCTGGAGTAGAGGAGGTTGCATGTAAGATCGATGGCTTCCACATTTCCAAGGAAGAGAAGACCGAGGAGTAGGGACGATTACAAGATAGCCTGCGTGGTTTCTGGGATGATGTTGTCGTCGAAGCTGCTCTTTCCGCCTTGCCTTGCGTCGTTCGTCAAAAGCAGGTCTCTGATGCAAGTGTGGCTGGCTTGTGCTATGAGTACTTAACTGCGACTTTGGAAAAATCTTGCCCTTCAACGAGCAAATGCTGGGGATTTTTTTGTGCACCGAGAATAAGCCAAAGAGTAGAACATTCCACGGATGAGGTGTTGATGGAGATTAGATTCAAATGCCATTGTGTATTTGTGTTGACACATTTTTGTCTCAAGACATTATGTTGATGATGATTGACGGGTGAACATGCTACGGATCAGAAATGGTGTTGTTTTGGTTGAAATTCGCTTTAGTAGCCTGCACAACTTGACAGAATAACAAAATGCTGTTTGCAGTGGCACTGCCTCGTGTTCTGCATTACAGTGGCAACATCAATGGTCTGTCGCTTTACATCGTGCCGAGCGGTGTTAAATACCCTACGAACGCGCATATCAAAGCCTGTGGCAGGTGAATCACACAACAACTCCATTCTTACCGAGCACGACAACACAAAGTATCAACTACTTTTTCAGGGCAATTCAAACGTCGACCCAAAAAACACATGATATTCCTTCACGGATTAGTTCGAACAGCGCATGAATATTTACACGAAAACCGACTATCGTTGCTGCAAACATTCGCCCACAATTCAATTTGATACGAAAGCCGTCTATCTAATCAATTCTTTGCTGCAAACGTTCACCCACAATTCAATTTGATGCGAAAACCGGCTATCTAATCAATTCTTTGCTGCAAACATTCATTGCAATTCAATTAATATCGATTAAAATTAGGGCTAATAAACTGAATTCATTGAAATTCAGTTTCATCCCTTCAACTGATAGGACTAATAAACTAAATAGAAATGTGGACCAGTGACTTTGCATGCCTGATCGGGCTGACTTCGTATGCTTAGTCGGGTTGCGTGACGACATCTTCATAGTTGTTTGTGTCATCGTTGTCGTCGTCGGAGTGGTCCTTTTAGTGGCAGAAGGGCATGGAGGCGCGAAAACATTGCTCGATCGTCGCTTGTCGCTCATGGAGGAGCCGCTTGATTACTTTGCTGCGGGAAGGGCCCGCCTCGGCCAATGCCGACCCTAGCCAAGGAGTAACAGTAGACGCCTGCGACCTCGCTTAGGTATCACTCCTCGTCGATCTTGCCGAGCTGCTGTTCGCGGCAGCAAAGTCGTCGTGCAGGCATCTCCGCCGTGGTCACTGTTGCATGTATAGACCTTCGCGAGGACAGGCCGCCGTCGAGGGCTTCATCCTCAAGGAGGCTAAAGTGTGCCCGGGCTACCTCGACCTCCTCGCATCATCACGTACAATCCCATTGCGAGGACCTGTGTGGCGTCGCCGCCGCCTTCAGAGCGGCCTTGGTACGAGATGATTTCACCTCCCTTACCGCATCCGCCGCTCGTCGACGATCACGACCGCTAGGTTCGTGAGGTCATGACATGATGTGGATGTTTGATATGTGCCCTAGAGGCAAATTAATAAAGATATTTGTCATATATCTATTTGTTCATAATACGTTATATATTATGCTAGAACTGTATTAAGCGGAAACATTAATACACGTGTGATATATAACAACCTGGTCCCTAGTTAAACTCAGGCATACTAGCTGATGGCGGAGAAGTTAATAGGTTTAGTTGGGTTGTCTTCCCTGTTAACCGCGCCAATAAACGATTCTTGATAACCCACAAGTCTAGGGGATCAATTGTAGCTTTTCGATAAATAAGAGTATCGATCCTACGAGGAGCAGAAGGTGTTGATAAGTGACACTGGATAAGGAAAGGGCTGCAAACACTCAAAGGTAAATATTTAAGGGTTTTTGGTTTAAGCAACAGAAAAGTAAAAGACAGGAAAAGTAAACAGGGTAACTGAGGAGTAGCAAGTGACCCAATCCTTTAACAAGGATAAGCCTAGGAACTGAACTTATAAAAGCTAAAGCGTTCTCGAGAAAACACGGGAGAGATAGTCAAGTCACTTTCACCATACTCCGCCAAGCAATATGTATCGTGTTGATAAGTGTCGGTGGGTGGATCAATGCTAGTACACCTTCTAGACTAAGATAAGTGTACTCTTATGATTACACACCTTGCAAGCATCCGCAAATACAAGGTAGTAATTAAGGCATAAGCCTAACCACAGCATTACGATCAAGGATCCATAACTCCCTTGTGCGAAAGTCTGCGAACTGGGGTTCAGGTTTCTGTCACTCCGGCAACCCACCATAAGCATCCTTTGTGCACAATGTATTCCTCTAGGCCCATGAAAGGTGAAGTGTTATGTGTTCGACTCACATAACACCACTAGAGAAATAACAACACAACTTAAGTATCAAACAACACATAATACTTCAACGTCATATGACTATTAACAACTAGACTTCTCCCATGTTCTCAAGAACTAAACTAACTACTCACAAGACATAAAAGAGATCATGATCAGAGGTGATAGATGGGTGATAAACAATCTGGACACAATGATATTTCTCCAACAAAACTCAATAGCATTCACCACAAAGTAGTAATCAACACCAACAGAGTAGAGAGGATAGATAGTACGGATTACAACACAAGTTGCAATTGTGAGATGAGATGGGATGGAGATGGAGATGGTGCTGATGTTGGGGTTGATGTTGATGATGATCTCGATGATGCCCGTGACGATGATGATGACGATGATGGCGACGATCTCCCCTTCCGGGAGGCGATCTCCCCGGCGGAATCTGCCCGCCGGAGATGGTTTTCTCCTTTGTAGGTATCCGCCCCGTGGCGGCGGCGAAACACGAAAACGACTCTTGTTTAGGGGTTTCCACCCCAGGGGGTTTATATAGGCGAAAGGGGGCACCGAGGGGGGCCACCAGGCACCCTTCTGGCTGCCTGGTGGGTCCCCTCACCTCCTCCTTTGGTGATCCCCAGTCAATCTTCATAAAAATGCTCCCCGTAAAATTTCATCGCATTTGGACTTGATCTGATTAAGAAACTTGGTATCCACTTTTTACCGCTGAATTCTGGTTCTGCTTCGACACCGGAAAATTGTAAACTGTGCAAAATAAGCCAAAACAACATAAGAACAATACTTTAAAGTGGAATATATTAATGAATAGGGTGAAATTACAATATAAAATAGTGATGCTTTTTGGACGTATCAACTCCCCCAAGCTTAGACCTCGCTTGTCCTCAAGCGATTGCTAAGCTCGGTAAACCTGTCCACAAGTTTAGAGAGTGAAGTGTCGATAAAAGAATACGAACAAGAAGCATCAAGATTCCTCACCAAACTTAAACATCCTCAACAGCAACCTCAACTCATAAGGTCCTTATGAGAAAGTAGTAACAATTATAACAAAGTAGGACCTGGAAAACTCATCAAATCATTACAAACATAGCCTTGGTCAAGGAACAACTAATAACTTTTACTTTTGTTCTTTCACTTATAATGGAACAGTTGAAGCTTTTGAAAGAACATGCTATTAGTCAAGAAGTGCACATGTCAACACAAAGGAAGATGTTTACTAAGCATGAGCTTTTGCAAACAACTCACTTATCAAAAGATAATGTCAACAAAGATGTAACATGATAGATTTCAATGCAACTTTATATGCAAGCATCTTTATCAACATCAAATGTCTGTTCTCTCTCAAGAAAGGAAGGAAGTAGGAAGGACTGGCTCAGCACAAAATAAAGATAAACCCCATGCAAAAGGGTAAGCAGGGAAAACTTATGTGCCATCTCTAGATCAAACAGAATAAAAACAAACTTTTGGGAGATGCATGATCCGTCAACTACTGCGGATAGATAACTCACTCACTTCATGATTTGGACAAGTTTCGAGGAACGGCTCCCATGTGGGGACGATCACATCCCCTTGGATTCCTTTGTTTATCACTCGTAAAAGGGCGAAGGAACTTGTGTGTTAGTATTTATCTTTTACGAGCTGGGCACTCATGCCAGTCCCTTCTAGTATTAGGGGTTTGCAGATTAGACATGCAATCCCAAGATAAAACTTGTCCAAATTAAGAAGATCATGGGTCACCCACCACTTCCTCATGAGCTGAATCAGCGGCACAAAACAGAAGATTTTGAACATCTAAAGATAGCACATAAATTATATACTTTAGGAGTGGTAGTGGAATACCACAAGTAGGAAGGTATGGTGGACTCAAGTGGAAGAAGTTGGTTTCAAGGTATGGAAGTACAAGCATAATTCTGCTTAGTACAGAGTTTTGGCTAGCAAGGCTTTGAGAGAGCAGACAATTGATGACAACTTAGATGCAAGCAATACAAAGCATAAACATCAAAACTAGCATGAAACATCAAGTTGTCTTCCTTGTCAACATAACACTTCAAGCATAATAACACAAAGGTTTTGGCTATGTCGCTACTTTGAGAAAAACATGCTTGTTGTTATGACCAAAGCTATACTTGCCAAGATTAAATAAAGTTTTCGAAGCCATACCTGATATAAGTTCAATACTCCCCATAAGAATCAGCTCATAATGTCGATTGCGTGAAGAGAAAACCAAGTGCAGCGAAGAAACCAATAGACTTCTCATTAATATTCCTTCATAGACGACTCCACACTCACGGATACAAAGCTCTCCACAAGAGGAGTGATAGACCTCAAAGCAACACCTATTTCATAAAGTGACCTCCCTAGACATGATACGACTCTACTTGACTCCTAAATAAAAAGATAAAGATAAAGATACCGGTCACTCCCCCAAGCTTGGAACAAGCTAAGGGGGTGCCATTACCCGAAAAGTTTTACTCCTCATTCTTGTTCTTGTCAGTCAGGTACTCCTTGGCGAAGCGCTTCCATGGCAGTTGTTCATAAACCTGTCTCCAAGATCCTGCACTCAGCACCTCAACCCATGCGCAGAAACTTTAGTTCATACTCACTGTTGTGGTTCTGCAGATCATAGATCTGTGCTTGGAGTTCATAAACTTTTTCTTCTAATGCGGCCAAACTTGACCACATCTCCTTCATATCCTTCTTGTGGGAAGCCTCGATCTCGTTCATGATGTCGAAGTTAGCTTCAACACCGCGCTCCACCATCTTCTTGAACTTGAAGACTTCATGTTCCATCTCCTTCAGCCGATCTTCGGTGCTCCCCTCTTTGACTGGTCCCTCCAGATCTTCCTTACGGAGGACACCGTCCTCCACACGAAGGACCTGGGGGTGCTTCTTCACCTCTGCGAGATAAGGGTTGATGACTGATGACGGAGAAGTTAATAGGTTTAGTTGGGTTGCCTTCCCTGTTAACCGCGCCAATAAACGATTCTTGATAACCCACAAGTCTAGGGGATCAATTGTAGCTTTTAGATAAATAAGAGTATCGATCCTACGAGGAGCAGAAGGTGTTGATAAGTGACACTGGATAAGGAAAGGGCTGCAAACACTCAAAGGTAAATATTTAGGGGTTTTTGGTTTAAGCAACAGAAAAGTAAAAGACAGGCAAAGTAAAAAGAGCAACTGAGGAGTAGCAAGTGGCCTAATCCTTTCACAAGGATAAGCCTAGGAACTGAACTTATAAAAGCTAAAGCGTTCTCGAGAAAACACGGGAGAGATAGTCAAGTCACTTTCACCATACTCCGCCAAGTAATATGTATCGTGTTGATAAGTGTCGGTGGGTGGATCAATGCTAGTACACCTTCTATACTAAGATAAGTGTACTCTTATGATTACACACCTTGCAAGCATCCGCAAATACAAGGTAGTAATTAAGGCATAAGCCTAACCACAGCATTACGATCAAGGATCCATAACTCCCTTGTGCGAAAGTCTGCGAACTTGGGTTCAGGTTTCTGTCACTCCGGCAACCCACCACAAGCATCCTTTGTGCACAATGTATTCCTCTAGGCCCATTAAAGGTGAAGTGTTATGTGTTCGACTCACATAACACCACTAGAGAAATAACAACACAACTTAAGTATCAAACAACACATAATACTTCAACATAGTATGACTACTAACAACTAGACTTCTCCCATGTTCTCAAGAACTAAAGTAACTACTCACAAGACATAAAAGAGATCATGATCAGAGGTGATAGATGGGTGATAAACAATCTGGACACAATGATATTTCTCCAACAAAACTCAATAGCATTCACCACAAAGTAGTAATCAACACCAACAGAGTAGAGAGGATAGATAGTACGGATTACAACACAAGTTGCAATTGTGAGATGAGATGGGATGGAGATGGAGATGGTGTTGATGTTGGGGATGATGTTGATGATGATCTCGATGATGCCCGTGACGATGATGATGATGATCTCGATGATGCCCGTGACGATGATGATGATGACGACGATCTCCCCTACCAGGAAGTGATCTCCCCGGTGGAATCTGCCCGCCGGAGATGGCTTTTCTCTTCTGTAGGTTTCCGCTCCGTGGCGGCGGCGAAACACGGAAACAACTCCTCTTTTAGGGTTTTCACCCCAGGGGGGTTATATAGGCGAAAGGGGGTACCGAGGGGGGCCACCAGGCATCCAGGAGAGTGCCTGGCGCGCCCAGAAGGGTGTCCGCGCCAGGCACCCTTCTGGCTGCCTGGTGGGTGGCCTCACATCCTCCTTTGGTGACTCCCAGTCAATCTTCATAAAAACGTTCCCCGTAAAATTTCATCGCGATTGGACTTGATCTGATTCAGCAACTTGATATCCACTTTTTACCGCTGAATTCTGGTTCTGCTGCTTCGGCACCGGAAAGTTGTAAACTGTGTAAAATAAGCCAAAACAACATAAGAACAATACTTTAAAGTGGAATATATCAATGAATAAGGTGAAATCACAATATAAAATAGTGATGCTTTTTGGACGTATCAACTCCCCCAAGATTAGACCTCGCTTGTCCCCAAGCGATTGCTGAGCTCGGTAAACCTGTCCGCAAGTTTAGAGAGTGAAGCGTCGATAAAAGAATATGGACAAGAAGCATCAAGATTCCTCACCAAACTTAAACATCCTCAACAGCAACATCAACTCATAAGGTCCTTATGAAAAAGTAGTAACAATTATAACAAAGTAGGACCTGGAAAACTCATAAAATCATGACAAACATAGCCTTGGTCAAGGAACAACTAAATAACTTCTACTTTTGCTCTTTCACTTATAATGGAACAGTTGAAGCTTTTGAAAGAACATGATATTAGTCAAGAAGTGCATATGTCAACACAAAGGAAGATGTTTACTAAGCATAAGCTTTTGCAAACAACTCACTTATCAAAAGATAATGTCAACAAAGATGTAACATGCTAGATTTCAATGCAACTTTACATGCAAGCCTCTTTATCAACATCAAATGTCTATTCTCTCTCTAGAAAGGAAGGAAGTAGGAAGGACTGACTCAGCACAAAATAAAGATAAACCCCGTGCAAAGGGTAAGCAGGGAAAACTTATGTGCCATCTCTAGATCAAACAGAATAAAAACAAACTTTTGGGAGGTGCATGATCCGTCAACGACTGCTGATAGATAACTCACTCACTTCATGATTTGGACAAGTTTCAAGGAACGGCTCCCATGTGGGGACGATCACATCCCCTTGGATTCCTTTGTTTATCACTCGTAAAAGGGCGAAGGAACTTGTGTGTTAGTATTTATCTTTTACGAGCTGGGCACTCATGCCAGTCCCTTCTCGTATTAGGGGTTTGCAGATTAGACATGCAATCCCAAGATAAAACTTGTCCAAATTAAGAAGATCATGGGTCACCCACCACTTCCTCATGAGCTGAATCAGCGGCACAAAACAGAAGATTTTGAACATCTAGAGATAGCACACAAATTATATACTTTAGGAGTGGTAGTAGAATACCACAAGTAGGAAGGTATGGTGGACTCAAGTGGAAGAAGTTGGTTTCAAGGTATGGAAGTACAAGCAGAATTCCGCTTAGTACAGAGTTTTGGCTAGCAAGGCTTTGAGAGAGCAGACAATTGATGACAACTTAGATGCAAGCAATACAAAGCATAAACATCAAAACTAGCATGAAACATCAAGTTGTCTTCCTTGTCAACATAACACTTCAAGCATAATAACACAAAGGTTTTGGCTATGTCGCTACTTTGAGAAAAACATGCTTGTTGTTATGACCAAAGCTATACTTGCCAAGATTAAATAAAGTTTTCGAAGCCATACCTGATATAAGGTCAATAATCCCCATAAGAATCAACTCATAATGTCGATTGCGCGAAGAGAATACCAAGTGCAGCGAAGAAACCAATAGACTTCTCATTAATATTCCTTCATAGACGACTCCATACTCACGGATACAAAGCTCTCCACAAGAGGAGTGATAGACCTCAAAGCAACACCTATTTCATAAAGTGACCTCCCTAGACATGATACGACTCTACTTGACTCCTAAAGAAAAAGATAAAGATAAAGATATCGGGCACTCCCCCAAGCTTGGAACAAGCTAAGGGGATGCCATTACCCGAGGATTTTTACTCCTCATTCTTGTTCTTCTCAGTTAGGTACTCCTTGGCGAAGCGCTTCCATGGCAGTTGTTCTCCAGTCTCGAAGGACATTCACGTCTCCAAGATCCTGCACTCAGCACCTAAACCCATGCGCAGAAACTTTAGTTCATACTCACAGTTGTGGTTCTGCAGATCATAGATCTGTGCTTGGAGTTCATAAACTTTTTCTTCTAATGCGGCCAAACTTGACCACATTTCCTTCATCTCCTTCTTGTGGGAAGCCTCGATCTCGTTCATGATGTCGAAGTTAGCTTCAACACCGCGCTCCACCATCTTCTTGAACTTGAAGACCTCATGTTCCATCTCCTTCAGCCGATCTTCGGTGCTCCCCTCTTTGACTGGTCCCTCCAGATCTTCCTTGCGGAGGACACCGTCCTCCACACGAAGGACCTGGGGGTGCTTCTTCACCTCTGCGAGATAAGGGTTGATGACGTTGACGACGAACTTGTCCTTGGGGGAACATGGAGAAGCCATGGCACCTAGATCTGCTGAAAGTTTTCCTGGCAGAAACAGACCGAGAAATAAAACACGCGAAATCGAGAGATACGGTGCCGGAACGATCCGGGCAAATATATAGCAAAAATTTCTACGACATAAGGAAGGTTTCAAGCCTAGGTGGAGTCGGAGGGTGAGTCCAGGGCAGCCAGGAGGGTGCCCGGCGCGGCCAGGAGTGGGGCCGCGCCAGGGGGCCTCCTGGCCTCCCTGGAGCTCCTCTCCGGCTCCACTCGGGCTTGGAATTTTCCTAATTTCGCAAAAACTTTGAAAAGTTAACTTTTATTGACGTTCGCGGTGTTTTCTTACCATAATTCATACCTTTTCTAATTCTGCTCCTGCCACAGTCTGAAACTGGGCTGCAACATGTTCTTCATGAGTACTTGTATATATCATGTTTGCATCCACATTGATTGGATCACCTGCCATATAATGTTTGAGTCTTTGTCCATTCACAACTTGAGGTTCGGTGCCTTCGAAATTATTGATCTTGATTGCACCCGACCGATATACTTCTTCGATATGAAAAGGTCCTTCCCATCTGGAAAGTAGTTTACCTGGAGAAAACCTGAAACGAGATCTGAACAACAAAACTTTATCACCAATATTAAATTCACGTTTCAGAATTATTTTATCGTGCCACTTCTTTACCTTTTCCTTGAACATTTTAGCGCTCTCGTAAGCTTCACTTCTCCACTCATCTAGAGAAGTCAAGTTCATGAGACGCTTTTCACCAGCTAACTTTGGGTCAGCATTCAGCTCTCTGACAGCCCAGAAAGCTTTATGCTCTAACTCTAATGGTAAATGGCAAGCCTTGTCATAGACCATCTTATACGGAGACATGCCCATGGGGTTTTTGTAAGCAGTTCTATATGCCCACAAAGCATCTCCTAACTTCTTTGACCAGTCCTTTCTAGAACTGTTTACTATTTTCTGCAAGATCAACTTGATCTCCCTATTGGTGAGCTCAACTTGCCCACTAGTTTGAGGGTGGTACGGAGATGCAATCCTATGATTGACATCGTACTTGGCTAGAGCTTTCCTAAAAGCTCCATGCGTGAAGTGTGACCCTCCATCTGTCATGAGATACCTTGGTACTCCAAACCTAGGAAAAATTACATCTTTGAGCATTTTCAAAGATGTCTTGTGATCAGCACTCTCAGTGGGGATTGCTTCAACCCACTTGGTTACATAATCAACAGCAACTAAGATGTGTGTGTACTTCTGTGAAGGAGGAAAAGGACCCATAAAATAAAAACCCCAGCAATCGAAAGGTTCGATCACTAGTGAGTAATTCATATGCATCTCATTTCTCCTGCTAATGTTACCAACTCTCTGACACTTATCACAAGATAGAACGTACCTTCGGGCATCCTTAAAGAGAGTAGGCCAATAAAAACCTGATTGTAAAACTTTATGTGCGGTCCTTTCACCGGCATGATGTCCTCCATAGGGACTATCGTGACATTGTTGAAGAATGTCCTGCTGCTCGTGCTCCGCTATACACCTTCTTACGATCCCGTCCACACCTTCTTTGTAAAGATGTGGATCATCCCAAAAGTAATGCCTCAAATCCGTGAAGAATTTCTTCCTCTGGTGGAATGTGAAACCTGGAGGCAAAAACTTTGCAACGATAAAATTAGCATAATCTGCAAACCAAGGGTCGGAATGAGATTGTACTTTTACAACAGCAAGCTGTTCATCTGGGAAACTGTCGTTGACTGGAATAGGATCGTGCGGGATATCTTCCATCCTTGAAAGATTATCCGCCACCGGATTGTCTTCTCCTTTTCTATCGACAATCTGCAAATCAAACTCTTGCAGAAGGAGTACCCACCTAATGAGCCTTGGTTTGGCATCCTTTTTCTGCATAAGATACTGATGGCTTCTCGCCCTTCGTTGGTTACCCCAAGTGGAAGGTTTGAGATGTAGTGCAGCAGCAGTTTTCCCTCGGTGAAGATACCAAGGTTTGTCTCCGGTAGGACTCCAGAGATGATAAGTAGGTGTCAGCGGCGCAACTGACGTGGACCTGCACACAGACACAAATAACTTTGTTCCCAACGAAGTTCAGAGAGGTTGTCAATCTCTCCGGTGTTGTTGTTCACAAAGGATAAAACGCAAGGGATAATGATAGCAAGTAAAAGCAGTAAAGTAAATATAGCTTGGAAATAATAATGAGGATATGGACCGGGATACGTGATGTTCACTAGTGATGTCTCTCTCCAAAAAGACGATAAAACTGCTATGCGAGGTAAACAAACTACAGAAGGGCAATTGACAGGATTATGAACGCACCGCAATGCTAACTATGCTACAAAAGAAAGGAAGAGGCTCAAAAGCACGGGCAGTACGCCAAAATAAGTAGACCGAAAGTTATCTGCATCTACTACTAATCATCCACCTTGAGATATCTATCCAGAACATCTCGCTGGTATTAAGTTGCGAGCCCCACCCAAAGTGTAAACCCAAAGCAACAGACAACTACATTAAAAAGAACTTTGCGTAAAGTAAACAATCCTTGTAACCGCGGTTACAAGCACCGTTGTTTTCCCCCTTGTGGCAACAGCACATCCCCTAGACTCATGTTTCTGTCACTCAACCGTGTCATCGGGGGGCATTGAACCAACAATCTAGCACAACGTTCCCTCTTGGAGTCACTACCTACTACTTGGCCAAAGCAATAAACAACAACGAAGAACATGCAAGAATTACTTAGGAACAAAAATATAAGAGATAAAAACCAAATATATTACTCTATCACAATCTGAGCATAATCTCATAATCCATCAGATCCCTCCAAACTCAGCATATCAACAGCAGAAATATTACAAAGGTGCCTCGATCATGTAGGGCAGCTCACGAGGTCTAAACAATGAAGATCAAAGAGGGAAGGAGAACATCACATAGCTACTGATCACGGACCCATGGTCCAAGGAAAACTACTCACGAGACATCCGGGGAGCATCCATGGTGGAGAGGAGACTCCCGGAGGTCAATCCTCCCTCCGGCAGGGTGCCGGGAAGAGGTCTTCTGGTGCTCCCGATCTTCGGAAGCGCGGCGGCGGCGGAACAGAGGCGAGTTTGCGGAATAGGGTTCCTCTCTGGAGTTTTCCCGTGACGGAGAATAAATAGGCGAAGGGGGGCATCCAGAGGTGGACCAGGGGCCCCAGGCGCCCCCTGGCTCCCCTCTGGCCCCTCCCGGGCTCTTCTCGAAGCTTCATGTACGCAGATTTTTCCTGTATTTTTTCCGGAATTTTTCTGGCACTTTTTATATGGGGGAAAATTGAAATAGAAAAACAGCAGAAAACAGGAACTAGCACTGGGGTGCACTGAGTTAATAGGTTAGTCCAAATATGATCAAAAGTGTATGAAAGTGTATCTAGATCATAGCAATATCACACAAAACATGCTTGGAGCAAGCAGAAATTATAGATACGTTTTGGACGTATCAACATCCCCAAGCTTAATTCCTTCTCGTCCTCGAGTAGGTAAATGATAACAACATAATTTCTGTGGTGACATGCTAGCAACCATAAAAGAACTTTGAAAAGTAAAGCTATCAAGGTTAGAGATTCAATTCAAGTCATAACATGCAAGAGTCTATATTAACATTGAAACAAGTAACAAAAGAACAATAGGTGCAAGAGCTCTCGCTGTCCGTGACTCGAATGTCTCCAAATGGTGTTTGCGTGCAAGAAGGGGGGTAGGGAATACGAGAAAAAGTAATTTTTGTGTTGAGAACTCAATCTACTAAAGTTTCACACTTGGTCTTTTTCTGGAATCTTATCTTGCCTCGTCCCCAGACCACTAGCCAGGTACAAGTCAATTTGATCCACTCCTTTTCGATATTTTGAGCACTCATGCAATGGATGAGCGTAAGCACGAGAGTTGACACTTAAGATGGCAAAGAGAGAAGTACGGTGGAGGAGGAAGACAAAAAGGATGAGAAAGGCTCACATCAATGAGGACAATCATAGGCAAGGGATGCCAAATGATAGATATGATGTGAGCAGTAGGGATTGCCATGCAACGGATGCACATACGAGCTAAGAAGCTCTCCAAAGGAACTAGTGGGGGTGCATCTAACTTGCTCGCTCATGAAGACCTAGAGCTCGTTTGAGGAGGCTCATCCTTGGAATATGCAAGCCAAGTTATATAGTGTGAAGGTCCCCACATAGTTGTATGCATAATGATCATCTCTATGGAGTACAAGGATATAAAGGGAGTACTAGTGTGGATCTCTCAAAAGGATAGTAGTGTTGCCCCTTTCTCTCTTTTTATTTCTTTTTCTCTTTTTTCTATTTTTTTGTATTTTTTTGTGGCCTCAATGGCTCTTTCTATTGAACTCTCATTTGTCCTCTTAGGGATCTTTTCCTCAGTTAAGGGCAACACTCTATTTTACAAGAAGGTAAAGGAGATATTTCACACTTTACAAGGTACTCAAAACATAAAGAAGATGTAACTATCATCAAGTATGCAATGTATGTCGCTGCCAGTGTAGCAAGAACATGTATGACATGAAGATCAAGTCATGAAGAGGTGGAAGTTGCATGGCAATATAACTCGGAAAGGCTATGGAAATGCCTTGATAGGTAGGTATGGTGGCTGTTTTGAGGAAAGATATAAGGAGGCTTATGATGACAGAGCGTATCATGCCAAGGGTGTGGATGTACCGGCGAAGGTGGACACCAACTCTCGGAGTGAGAAGAAGGCAATGCACGGTACAGGAGAGGCTAGCAAAATATGGGAAGGTGGAAGTGTCAACTTTCAATACTTACATTAGTCCGAAGAACTCATTCACTTATTATCGGTAACTCTCAATCTAATAAGGAGGTTCACAAAGATACAAGTACCCCGAGGAGGAGTGTATGGGGGTTTGGTTATCCTTGCGCATCCTCAACTCATGGTACGTGAGTGTTCTGTGATATTCGACTCCTCAGAAGAGTAGTGATCCATCTAGTAGCTAGAGTTCTCAACTAATTTTGTAGGTTTTGAAAATACACACGGATTGCCCAAAATACGACACCTATCACTAATAGGCAAGATCTCTTGACACCAAAAGTTCAAACATTACTCACAACAATACCTCAAAACTATTGCAAGTTACTACTAAAATTAAATAGCAACCTCAATTACCTACTTTCAAAACAAGAGACAACTCAGTGCAACAACCAACTCTCTTTAACAAGATAAACATGAAAACTAAAAAGAGTTCCAGCAACAAACTAAACAAAAGCCAAGGCTCTTGCTAAAGACAAACTAAGACTAAAACTAAACATGGCAGTAGCTATGAAAAGATAAAGAACACACAACAGCAAAAAGATAAGCAGGAAAAATCCTATGATGTGTTCTAAATTTTGAAAGTGGAGCGTGTTTATCTCCACAAAGAAAGACGGGATCTAACTTGCTATGAACAGCAAGCAAAGCTAAAGGAAACTAAAAACAAAACCTAAGAGCGAGACGCTCCAAGCATAGCGCATAACGCATGAAGTGATAAAAATATAGCGAGACGAAGGACGAACTGATGATTGTTGATGGAGAAGGGGATGCACGGGGGCATCCCCAAGCTTAGACGCTTGAGTCTCCTTGAATATTTATTGGGGATGCATGGGGGCATCCCCAAGCTTGAGCGCTTGACACTCCTGGATCTTCTTTCATCATCTTCCATCACACACTTGAAAACTCCCTTCATACATAACTCATCATAAGTTGATTAGAGAGGTTAGTACCCTTAATAAATAATTTTATTCCCACTGGATATAAAGATATTCTTGAAGAGCTACTGTTTATCAAGAGTGCCATAAAGTTTTTGCAAAGAAAAAGCAAGCTTAAGGTTTGCAAAAGTTAGGAGAGACAAAACATGGCAGAATCTGTGAAAAACCGAACAGCAGATAGTAAAGAATTTTTAAGGGGAACTTCTGCAACTCAAATAAAAAAAATCAGAACATACGGAAGTTTCGTAATTGTATAGAGCATACTGTGTAAAAATTTCAGATCAAAAAGATGAACTGGGATTTTTCTGGAATTTTTCTGGTCACGAGGACAGAATCTGTTTTCTGGACAGCATGTCACAACTTTTACTTCCCTTGCCGTAAGAGGCTATAACTTGGCACAAAGCTGAAAAATAAAGATACAATGATGTTTCTACAGAAGTAACAATCATCAAGACACAACAAAATCAAAAAGAAAACACCTAAATTCGTTGCGGGCTGCCTCCCGAAAGCGCTTCTTTAAAGCCATTAGCTAGGCTTAATGCAAAAGAAGAATCAAGTTTTATCAAGAGAAATGGAATAACTAGCCCGTGTAACGGACTCAACAGGTAACTTGATTTTATTTCTAGGGAAGTGTTCCATCCAATTTTTGAATGGGAATTGGAATTTTATATTCCCCTCTTTCATGTCAATAACCGCACCAACGGTGCGAAGAAAAGGACGTCCCAAAATAATTGGACACAAAGGTTCACACTCTATATCCATAACAATAAAATCAACGAGAACATAGTTATCATTGACAATGATAAGAACATCGTCGATCTTCCCCAAAGGTTTCTTTATGGAAGAATCAACAAGACGAACACCAAAAGAACAAGGCTCAAAGGGCTTCAATTCAAACATATCAAATATTCTTTTGGGCATAACGGAGGTACTAGCTCCAACATCACATAAAGCATAGCAAGAGAAGTTATTTAATTTAATTTTGATCATAGGGTCCCAACCATCATCTAGCTTCCTAGGTATGGAGGCTTATACTCTAAGCTTCTCCTCCCTAGCTTTGATGAGAGCATTTGTGATATGCTCCGTGAAGGCAAGATTAAGTGTGCTAGTGTGGGGGTCTCTAGACATTTTGTGTAGCAAACTGATAACTTCTGAGAGAGTGCAACTATCAAAATCAATATCACTACAATCAAAGGTGGTAGTAGTGTCATCTAGGCTCACTTGTTTGAAACCCTCTATGTTCATAGGAGTTTATTTTTCTACGGTTGAGGTATTAGCATCACCATTAATAGGTCCAACGGGACTAGGAGTGCATTGGGTGCTAATAGTTTGGGTGTCCTCAACAATTTGGATAGTGCCAACTGTGTGGTGTGTAGGAAGGCTCTTAATTCTATCCTCTTCCTCTTTTTCTCTAGCCCATCTTTCTTTAAGTTTAGCCATCATCCTAATATTTTCATTGATTTGCAACTGGATAGCATTAATAGGAGTGGCCTTATTCTCCTCAAGGGGAGAGGTTCTAATTTTAAGCATCTCAATATCAAGGGCTAAGCTTTCTACCTTCAAAGAGAGATTATCTATTTTAGCTAATTTCTCCTCTACATTTTTGTTGAAGGATTTTTGGGTAGTGATAAAGTCTCTAAGCATTATTTCTAATTCAGAGGAGGGGTTCTTGTTGCTAGGGTAGGTATTGTTGTTCCCATAGCTGGATGGAAACGGTCTAGGATTACTAGCAAAATTTCCCCTATAAGCATTGTTGTTGAAGTTGTTTCTAGCAATAAAGTTCACATCTACTTGTTCTTGGGCAACAAAAGAATTTAAAGGAACATCATAAGGATCAATAGAGGGTTGCTTGGTAAGTAGAGACATAATTAAGTCAACTTTTTCATTGAGGGAGGTAATTTCCTCGACAGAATTTACCTTCCTACCTGTTGGAGCGCGTTCGGTGTGCCATTGGGAATAATTGGTCATCATTTCATCGAGAAGCTTCGTGGCAGCACCAAGTGTAGTTGACATAAAGGTTCCTCCCGCGGCCGAATCTAACTGGTTCCGCGAGGTAAAGTTCAAGCCTGCATAAAAAGTCTGGATAACCATCCAGGTAGTCAAACCATGTGTAGGGCATTTCTTAACAAGATATTTCATTCGTTCCCAAGCTTGGGCAACGTGTTCATTATCCAATTGCTTAAAATTCATAATATTACTCCTCAATTGGATAATCTTAGCAGGAGGGTAGTACTTCCCTATAAAAGCATCTTTGCACTTATCCCAAGAATCTATGCTATTTCTAGGTAAAGATTGAAACCAGATTTTAGCATCTCCCCTTAAAGAGAAAGGAAAGAGCTTGAGCTTAACAACATCACCTTCTACTTCTTTATACTTTTGCATATCACATAATTCAACAAAATTATTCAAGTGTAAAGCAGCATCATCTCCAGCACCCGAGAATTGATCTCTCATAACAAGGTTTAGCAAAGCGGGTTTAATTTCATAAGAGGTAGCTGAAGTGGCAGGTGTGGCAATGGGAGTGCAGATAAAGTCTTGGTTGTTGTGACTAGTGAAGTCACACAAGTTGGTGTTTTCAGTGGAACCCATAGTAGCAGCAAGTGTGGCAGATTTTTTTGTAAATTTTGATAAAAGACACAAAGATAAAAACTGAAAGATAAACTAACAAGACTAAAAAACAAAGGTAAAGGGTAGTGTGCAACTCCCCTATCTTAGCACTCGGAGTCCCCGGCAACGGCGCCAGAAAACATGCTTGATGGCTTCTCGCCCTTCGTTGGTTACCCCAAGTGGAAGGTTTGAGATGTAGTGCAGCAGCAGTTTTCCCTCGGTGAAGATACCAAGGTTTGTCTCCAGTAGGACTCCAGAGATGATAAGTAGGTGTCAGCGGCGCAACTGACGTGGACCAGCACACAGACACAAATAACTTTGTTCCCAACGAAGTTCAGAGAGGTTGTCAATCTCTCCGGTCTTGTTGTTCACAAAGGATCAAACGCAAGGGATAATGATAGCAACTGAAAGTAAAAACAGAAAAGTAAATGAGCGTGTAAACAGTAATGAGGATATGGACCGGGATACGTGATGTTCACTAGTGATGTCTCTCTCCCAAAAGACGATAAAACTGCTATGCGAGGTGAACAAATTACAGAAGGGCAATTGACAGGATTATGAACGCACCGCAATGCTAACTATGTTACAAAAGAAAGGAAGAGGCTCAAAAGCATGGGCAGTACGCCAAAATAAGTAGACCGAAATCCAACTGCATCTACTACTAATCATCCACCTTGAGATATCTATCCAGAACATCTCGCTGGTATTAAGTTGCGAGCCCCACCCAAAGTGTAAACCCAAAGCAACAGACAACTGCATTAAAAAAGCACTTTGCGTAAAGTAAACAATCCTTGTAACCGCGGTTACAAGCACCGTTGTTTTCCCCCTTGTGGCAACAACACATCCCCTAGACTCATGTTTTTGTCACTCAAGCGTGTCATCGGGGGCATGAACCCACAATCTAGCACAACGTTCCCTCTTGGAGTCACTACCTACTACTTGGCCAAAGCAATAAACAGCAACGGAGAACATGCAAGAATTACTTAGGAACAAAAATATAAG
Organism: Bromus sterilis; assembly: GCA_950022295.1. Classification (NCBI taxonomy): domain Eukaryota; kingdom Viridiplantae; phylum Streptophyta; class Magnoliopsida; order Poales; family Poaceae; genus Bromus; species Bromus sterilis. The sequence continues at coordinate 399,738,508 of OX465596.1, forward strand.
AGATAAAAACCAAATTTATTACTCTATCACAATCTGAACATAATCTCATAATCCATCAGATCCCTCCAAACTCAGCATATCAACAGCAGAAATATTACAAAGGTGCCTCAATCATGTAGGGAAGCTCACGAGGTCTAAACAATGAAGATCAAAGAGGGGAGGAGAACATCACATAGCTACTGATCACGGACCCATGGTCCAAGGAAAACTACTCACGAGACATCCGGGGAGCATCCATGGTGGAGAGGAGACTCCCGGAGGTCAATCCTCCCTCCGGCAGGGTGCCGGGAAGAGATCTTCTGGTGCTCCCGATCTTCGGAAGCGCGGCGGCGGCGGAACAGAGGCGAGTTTGCAGAATAGGGTTCCTCTCTGGAGTTTTCCCGTGACGGAGAATAAATAGGCGAAGGGGGCAGCCAGAGGTGGACCAGGGGCCCCAGGCGCCCCCCTAGCGCGGCCAGGGGTGGGGCCGTGCCCGGTGCCCGCCTGGGCCCCCCTGGCTCCCCTCTAGCCCCTCCCAGGCTCTTCTCAAAGCTTCATGTACGCTGATTTTTCCTGTATTTTTCCTGGAATTTTTCTGGCACTTTTTATATGGGGGAAAACTGAAATAGAAAAACAACATAAAACAGGAACTGGCACTGGGGTGCACTGAGTTAATAGGTTAGTCAAAATATGATCAAAAGTGTATGAAAGTGTATCTAGATCATAGCAATATCACACAAAACATGCATGGAGCAAGAAGAAATTATAGATACATTTTGGACGTATCAAATACTTAATGGCAACATGGTCAGTATGAATAATAACTTTAGAATCAACAATATACGGTCTAAACTTATCACAAGCAAACACCACTGCCAAGAATTCCTTCTCGGTAGTAGCATAATTCTGTTGAGCACTATCAAGTGTTTTGCTGGCATAGTGGATGACATTCAACTTCTTGTCAACCCTTTGTCCTAAAACGGCTCCAACAGCAAAATCACTAGCATCACACATAATTTCAAAGGGAAAATTCCAGTCAGGTGGTGGTACTATAGGAGCGGTTATCAAGGCTTTATTAAGAACTTCAAAAGCTTCCTTACAATATTCATCAAATACAAAAGGAACATCCTTCTGGAGAATATTGGTAAGGGGTCTCGAGGTCTTAGAAAAGTCCTTGATAAATCTTCTATAGAAACCAGCATGTCCTAGAAAACTACGAATACCTTTAATGTCCCTTGGATAAGCCATACTTTCAATAGCATCAATTTTTGCCTTGTCCACTTCAATTCCCCTTTCAGAAATCTTGTGTCCAAGAACTATCCCTTCGTTAACCATGAAATGGCACTTCTCCCAATTGAGCACCAAATTTGTTTCTTCACATCTCTGCAAAACTTTATTAAGATTGTGGAGACAGTGGTCAAAGGAGTTTCCATAGACGGAAAAGTCGTCCATGAAAACTTCTACAATCTCCTCACAGAAACCATGAAATATTGCAGACATACACCTCTGAAAAGTAGCAGGTGCATTACACAAACCGAAAGGCATACACCTAGAAGCATAAGTACCGTAAGGACACGTGAAAGTGGTCTTTTCTTGATCCGCGGTGTTGACGTGAATCTAGGAGAAGCCAGAGTACCCATCAAGATAGCAGAAGTGGGTGTTTTTAGACAGCCGCTCGAGAATCTGATCAGTAAAGGGCAAAGGATAGTGGTCCTTCCGGGTGGCCTTGTTTAACTTCCTGAAATCAATACACATTCTATATCCAATAATAGTCCTCTGAGGTATTAGTTCATTTTTATCATTAGGAACAACAGTCATACCTCCTTTCTTAGGAACACAATGAACGGGACTTACACACTTACTATCAGCTATAGGATAGATGATACCTGCGGCTAGAAGTTTGAGAACCTCCGTCCTAACCACGTCCTTCATCTTTGGGTTCAACCGTCGTTGATGATCAACAACCGGCTTAGCATAGGGCTCGAGAATTATAGTATGTTGGCAAATGGATGGACTAATACCCTTGAGATCATCAAGAGTATAGCTGATACGTCTCAAACGTATCTACTTTTCCAAACACTTTTCCTATTATTTTGCCTTCATTCTTGCATGATTTGAACGAAACTAACCCGGACTGACGCTATTTTCAGCAGAGCTACCAGTGTTGTTTTCTTTTGTGCAGGTTTCTGGATATTTAGGTACGCTGGAAAAATCCCAATAAAATATATAAAAAATCAGCATTCCGGAAGCTTCCGAAGATCTAAATGGGGGCCACAGGGCAGCCAGGGGGCAGCCAGGAGGGTGCCTGGCGCGGCCCATCCCCTGGCCGCGCCACCTGCCCTCCTGGCTGGGTCCCACGCCCCCTGGTGACCTACCTTGGCCCCTATTTATTCTTCCGACGAGGAAACCCCGAAACAGAAGTCGCTTTTCCAATCTACGTCGCGGAGCCGCCGCAACCCTCTGTTCTTCCTCAGAGAGCTAATCTGGAGGCTAAATTGGCCTCCGGTGAGGGGGAAATCATCGCCATCGTCATCATCATCGCCTCTCCATCACCCCTCCATGAATTCTCCTCTCATGTGTGAGTAATTCCCTGTTGTAGGCAAAGGGGATGGTAGGGATTGGATGAGTTAGATCATGTAATAGTTCAATCATATTGTTGGGGGCATGTTGCCTATCATCTACTTGGTGTTTATCATCTCTGTTACAACTTGTTGCTCTTAATGCTTGCCACTTTGGGCCCGAGTGCCATGATTTCAGATCTGATCACCCTTTTTTTCTTGAGTTTCTGGTGTTCTTGATCCTATCTATGAGTTGTATGCACTTATTACAGTCCGGAACCGGCGATCCCAATGGTGACAGCTTGGGACACCAAAGGGGATGGACTATAATTTGAGGATTCCGTGTATCCATGAATTGTTAATGCTTTGTTCCGGTGATCTTTGACAGGAGTACCTTAATCTCCCTAAGTTCCTTTTGGCCCCGTTTGTAGCGGGAGGGTAGGACAAAAGATGTTGTGCAAAGTTCTTATTGCAAGCACGTACAACTACCTTGGGATACATGCCTGATGTTTGATATTTGCCTAGATGATCCTTTGTTTTCTGTGAGCCTTGCCCAAGTTAGAATTTGTTATATGTTCGTTCTCATCCAAGCAGCGCCTAACCATCCATCTCCCTAGCCTACAGTGTATTCCTTCTTTTGGTTACTAGTTGTTTACCTTTGTTGTTCCACTATCACTATCACCACTATTATCATTACCACCACTACCATATCACAGTTGCTACTAATACCTTTGTGCAAGCAAGTGTTTATTTCAGGTGCGGTTGAATTGACAACTCAATTGTCAAAGCCTGTACGTATTCTTTGTGTCCCCAAGTGTCGAATCAATAAATTGGGTTATCTTGCCCGCGAAGACTATCTCGATCCCCTACAGTTGAGGGTTATCAAGTACTATTTTCTGGCGCTGCTGCCGGGGACCATAGATTTATTTACTGGTCTACTCGAAGTATCCTACCTGTTGCACGTTATCCACTATGGGTAAGAAAGGAGACCCTAAAGTTCCGATCTTACCATCCCGTACGAGACGAGGTACTGCTCTTAGCACTAGTGCTAAACTTGACTCACCTTCAGTTATGAGCCAATTTGATTCACCTCAGTTACATGTTACTTATGCTGAGTCTGGCAATATGTCAGATACTTTTGATGATGCTTCCACTAGTTTTGAGACTACAGGTTCACTTGGTTCTTTTATAGAAGAACAGATTGCTGCTGCTGCCCGATTCTTGGGTGTTGAAATTCCTGTTACCCAAACACCTATTGGAAAAATTCATAACGTTGCTGGCCTTAAGGAGAAACTCCTTGAGGACAATTATGTTATACTTGATGATGATTTTTGCAGGGAACTTAATGAATGTGCTGATTCCGACCCTGCCACTATAAAGAAGTTGCTAGCAAAACACTCCTTGAAGAACAAGTTTACTCATGATCCTACTTTTGCTACGTCTCCTATACGCATCACTGATCCTGATTATGATTTCTCTGTTGACCTTTCACTTATATCCACAGTTCAAGCTGGTCCCTTTTATGGCAGAGAAAATGATGATGCTATCGGGCACTTGACCAAACTCACTGAGTTAGGCAGTTTGTTTACTACTGATGAAAGGATCCGGAACTTTTATGTGACCAAGCTTCTTCCTTTTTCCTTGAAAGGAGATGCTAGATCATGGTACGATGCACTACCATGTGGTTCCATTCAGAGTCCTCAAGATATGGCTATATCTTTCGTTGATATGTATTTTCCTGCTCATATGCAACATGCTGCTTTACAAAGAATTTATAACTTTAAACAGTTGCAGGATGAGTATCTCCCTAAAGCTTGGGGGAGATTTTGCAGTTTGCGAAAGGCTAGACCGGGACATGAAATCCCTAAAAATGAATTACTTGATATATTTTATGCTGGTCTAACTGATGGGTCTAAATCCTACCTAGATAGTTGTGTTGGTTGTGTTTTCAGGCAAAGAACACTGGACGATGCGGAAGAATTGATGGGCAAAATTGCCAAAAACCATGAAGATTGGTCCGTGCCTGAACCACCTCCACCACCAAAGAAGAGGGGCATGCTAGTCCTAAGCCCGGAAGATATGCAAGAAGCAAAGAAGTCCATAAGAGAGAAAGGTATTAAAGCTAATGATGTGAAGAATCTACCTCCAATTGAGAAGTTGTGTGAGCCTACCACTCACCCACCTATGGTAGAAGTACACTCTCTTTTAGATTTCAATGCAAGTGACATCCCTAAAGGTAAACCTCCTGACCAATGTTTAGATGAGCTTGATAATTTTATTATGAAGCAGAATCACTTCAATAAGAAGATACAATTTCAGTTGCATGATAATATTCTTGCTATCAAAAGTTTGCTTGATGTTCTTGGTAGAATAGTTAATGATGTTAAATGTCTTGTGAAGCATTTTCATAAGGTTCAAACTCAGCTTGAACAAATTTCTAATGTGCAAAAAGATTTTCTTGCTAATAATGCCAAACATGACAATTTACAAGCCTACGGTATAAAGACCCAGGGTGGCACACACACCCAGGACCCTCTCTATCCAGAGGGGCATCCAAAGAAGATCGAGCAAGATTCTCAAGTGCAGGAAGAAGAAATTGTTAGCTCCCCAAAGAAGAAGAAGAAGAAGAAGAAGAAGAAGAAGAAAAACAAGGAAGCTGACAATTCCAATGATCCTATAGAAGAAGAAGAACAAGCTGTGGATCCAAACAGCATATCTACATCCGATGCTGAGACTGAAGACGGTGCTGAACCTGAAAAAGATACTGAAAAGAATGATCCACCCGAGGTTCGTGAAGAAGAAGCACCCGATAAGCGTAAGAAGTACACTAGAGAAGACTTCCTTGCAAGGAGACACGGGAAGGAACGAGAACCATGGGTACAGAAACCCATGCCTTTCCCAAGCAAGTCCGTCAAATCCAAAGAAGAAGAGCACTACAACAAGTTTTGTGAGTGGATGAAACCTCTTTTTCATCAAATTCCTTTGACTGATGCCATTAAATTACCTCCTTACTCAAAATATATGAAAGATATTGTTACTAATAAAAGAAAAGTCCCTAATGAGGCAATATCTACTATGGTTGCTAACTACTCTTTCAGTGGCAAGATTCCTGAGAAGCTCGGTGACCCAGGTATACCCACCATTCCTTGCTCCATAAAGAATAATTATGTTAGAACTGCCTTATGTGATCTTGGTGCAGGAGTGAGTGTTATGCCCTTCTCTCTCTACAAAAGGCTTTGTTTAGAGAAAATAATTCCTACAGATATCTCTCTTCAGATGGCCGACAAGTCCACGGCCGTCCCGATCGGTATTTGTGAGGATGTTCCTATTGAAGTTGCCAATTGCTTAATACTTACTGATTTTGTTGTGCTGGACATGCCCGAGGATGGGAGCATGTCCATTATCCTTGGTAGACCTTTTCTTAACACCGCAGGTGCCGTTATTGATTGCAATAAAGGGAAGGTTACCTTCAACGTAAATGACAAAGAACACACGGTGTATTTTCCAAAGAAAATCGACAAAAGGCATGGCCTTAACTCCATTGAGAATATCGAGACCGTGAAGATTGGAGAATGGGATTGTCCACTACATGTATACCACAAATACAAAACAATTATGGTGGGGACAATGTCCATTAAAGTGAGAGTGCAATGATCACTTCATAAGAAGCGAGACTTTCTGCGCTGTATATCATCGGTGTGTTGGTAAGACTTGATCAACCTTGCTAACTAGCAAGTTTTATATAGGTAAAAAGTTGAGTTTGTTATGTTTTCATTTCCTTTAGCTTTTATTCTCCATGTTGTACCCAAGTTTTTGTTTAAAACTTCACTTGTTCTAACTTTTGTCTCAAGTTCACGAAAGTTTTTGCAGGTTTTTGAACTTTGAAGAATTCTCTATAATGAAGTTGCCCAGAAAATTCCAAAAAAAATATATTCAAAATTTCTAGGTAAAAAGCCATCGGGGAGTACCTGTGGCTGACCAGGGGGGTCCACCCCTGGCCCAGGAGGCCAGGTGGCGCGGCCCAGCTCCTGGCCGCGCCACCCACCCTCCTGGGGCCCACAGGCACCCCCGGCTGGCATCTCTTCTTCCACTCTCTCTCTTTCACCCCGAAAACTCGTGTTCTTGCTCTGGTTTCGTGTTTTGCTGCTCTTGAGCACGAAACTTCGATCTCCCTCTACAACCACTCATTTGAGCTGATATTTGGAACAAATACTCTCTGGTATGTGACTCCCTCACCCCTCCAATTAGTTTTCTAGTTGGTGGCTTCATTAGTGAGTATTTAGTGGTTCTTGGTGTTGTTTAGTTGAGCTTAAATGTTTGTGTAGAAATTTATTTTTCAAGTTTTGTTGCTAGTTTGAGCCTTGGTAAAGTAAGTAGAATGTTTTGCCCAAACTTGTTTTGCTTAAATATTCGTTTTTGTGAATTGTAAAAAATTTCAGAAATGGAGAGGCTAGGAAAGTGGCTTGGGAAGAAGAAGCCCGAGCACTCTAGCGTGTTACGCGTTCCGCGGCTTCACCCTCAACCACAAGGGTGAGCTATAATGAAGATATCGTACCCATCGAGATGTTGGATGCGTCACCCGCGAGAGCTATGACATTTCCATGCGAAGGCTTCATGGAGGATGCCGGCATACGAGAAGAGTTCTATGCTCTGTGTGCCAATGCAGGTTTGACACGGCTTGTTACAAGCCGTGTACCACAGTACGAGACACTCACCGCTATTTTTGGTAACAGTTTCAGATTTTATTCTGACAATGATACTGTGGTGTTTCGACTTTATGAAAGATTGTTGACCATGCCTATGAGTACATTTTGTGAAGCTTTAGGTTTGCCAGGCTTGGTCGAGAAGAGGAAGAAGGAAAATGTCCAAACTGGTGCACTCAACACCCTCCTCGGCTCATTCTGTAACACTGAAGTGAGGTCATCCAACCGTCAGAATATTTCCAACATTATGTTCCCTCACCTCAGGTATTTCGCCTATTATATTGCTAGAGGAGTGTAGGCTCGAGACAACACGAGCAACACTTCTACGCCTGATACTGCTATCATGGCGAATGCCCTCTCAGGGAAGCACGAGTATCATGTGGGTTCGCTTATTGCGAAACGCCTTGATACTAATAGTAACAAGGGGGGCCTCTTTGTGGCGTTTATGCCACACTTATTTTGCAGTTTCTCCAGGGAGAACCGCACCCAGATGATACCGTCTTTCCTTTTGTTAGCCTTGACTTGGCTGCCATGAAGAGGCATTTCTTTGTTACTAGGACCTCTGACCGCTACGCACTTGATTATATTTTGTGGTTTAAAGACGGTGTGGAACGCACTGTCCGTCTACCTGCACTACTTGTGTTTGATTTTTCTCGCAGGAACGGATTTCTCTTTTCAGTTACCGAGTTTGAAGAAATCACGGGAAGATACCAGTTTCACGACCCCATGGAGGGGGTCGAGCCGGACGAGGAGGAGCACGTGGTATATCCACCAGTTCAGGAGGAGACCGTCACCCCCTGGGGTGAAGGGTCTTCCTCTGGATGGGGGGCGGGACCTTCCTCTTCCACGTGGGAGGGTCCGAGGACTTCAGTGTATGCACCGGAGGGCTCATACAACCCTTGGGATTACCATTACCCAGGAGTAGGAGGCTCCATGGGACCACAGTAGAAGAGCCCAACTTAGGCCAAAAGCCTAAGCTTGGGGGAGTACGTGCTCTCCTCCCCTTTCCATTGTATCTACCGTTGGTTCGCTTTTATATTTTTGCAAGTTTTTGCCTGTTCTTCTTTGTTCTTTTAGTTTGCAAAAAACTCAAAAGGATTTCTCCTTTCTTTTGCTTCCGTTAAACTTTAAAAAACCCAAAAATATGTTTCCTTTGCTCTTTAGTTTGCTTTGTTTTCAGAGTTCAGCTCGAGTCCGCGATGATTATACTTTCCTACGTTCAATCGTGCAAGTGACAAGGCAGTAATGACGAAGATCGACGGAAGGGAGGCAACAAAGAAAGCCGGTATGAACTCTTTTCGTTTCTAGTTTTGTACATATGCATGTACTTATTATTAGAGACCAACTTGTAGCGACATAGTGCTATGCTTACAATGCTTTCCCAGTGGTTCATGCTTTCTTTGTGGTTAGTCTCAAATGGCTAGAGTTTATAATGTGTTGCTTGAAATGATTGACATGCATTGCATTGTTCATGGTGTGGCATATTGAAGTGGTATTTCCCTCCGGGGGATTCTTGGATTGACTTGGCACATGTTCACGCATGTTAAGACTAAAAAGTCTGTTATGCCTTGATGATCTTTTTACTTCAGGGTGAGTTATATCACTTTCATGCCCGATCCAATGTTGCTTTGTCGCTCTGCATGATTATGACCGTTATGCTCTCTAGTTTGTCGCTTCCCCGTCTTTTGCTAGCCTTCACTAGCACCAAGCAGAATTCTGCTTGTGCTTCCAAACTCTTTTTCAAACTAGTTGTTCCATTTGAGTCCACCATACCTACCTATATGTGGTATTTACCGGCCACTCCTAACTTAGACTTTCATGTGCCATCTCGAAATTTATTCAAATAATTCCCCTTTGTAACTGTACAAGCTCATGGTGCGGTGAAGGGAAATCAGTATCTTTCATGCCAAAAATATTTTGACGGAAGTTTTAACTAGTCAAGAGAGAGAAAAAAAAATATGAGAGTTACACCTCCCCCATACTTGATGATGGAGTGAAATGGACCAAATGCTGCTTATGATAGATGGAACGATACCCTCCTTCCATCCTTGAGGCAAAATAAAAGGTTCCGTAGACCATCAAAGGATTTATGGATAAGGGAATATGTGTAAGCAAAAGGCATTAATATGGTTGGCATGAGAGATATTGAGAGACCTTTTACCGTTCACCGTTGACTGGAAAGTTGCACCTCTCAAAAGAGTTTTATCTCTGTTTTCAAAACCAAGAGCTCTGGCACATGTTTAGTCTTTGCTTCCTTTCACGGGTTTTCAACCTTGCCATAAAAAGCCACGGTTCGAGAGTCTCCACCTTCCTTTCTCCAAAGCACCAACTATGAGCGCATAATTGTCATTCTTAGTGTAACGTGCATTGTCCCAAAGTATCACATTGTCTTCTGCATGCTTGTGATGTTTCTTACTTTGAGTTCTGGGTTCCAGTCTCCTTTAAAACTCCGGAGGAGTTTCTGCATATATGTTTTGCTTCACTCATGGAGGCTAGCGAGATACCACTCTGATATGTTCATGCTATGTGCATTGCGATCTTGAATAAATTTTCAGCAACATATTATTTACTTTTCTGTTTGTTTGTCACTGATTACATGAAAGAAGGATTGCTTCGTGCATTGTCCTTGTAGCATGGTGTCAAAACTTGCTAAACTCTTTCGTAGTACATGCTTATTTACTCTAGTGAAGCAAAAGAGTTTGTCAAAGTTTTCTTTGTCGCGTCCAGTTCGTTGAACTGAATTGCTAGAGGACAAGCAATAGCTAAGCTTGGGGGAGTTGATACGTCTCAAACGTATCTACTTTTCCAAACACTTTTGCTATTGTTTTGCCTTCATTCTTGCATGATTTGAACGAAACTAACCCGGATTGACGTTGTTTTCAGCAGAGCTACCAGTGTTGTTTTCTTTTGTGCAGGTTTCTGGATATTTAGGTACGCTGGAAAAATCCCAATAAAATATATAAAAAATCAGCGTTCCGGAAGCTTCCGAAGATCTAAAGGGGGGCCACAGGGCAGCCAGGGGGCAGCCAGGAGGGTGCCTGGCGCGGCCCAGCCCCTGGCCGCACCACCTGCCCTCCTGGCTGGGTCCCACGCCCCGTGGTGACCTACCTTGACCCCTATTTATTCTCCCGACGAGGAAACCCCGAAACAGAAGTCGCTTTTCCAATCTACGTCGCGGAGCCACCGCAACCCTCTGTTCTTCCTCGGAGAGCTAATCTCGAGGCTGAATTGGCCTCCGATGAGGGGGAAATCATCGCCATCGTCATCATCATCGCCTCTCCATCACCCCTCCATGACTTCTCCTCTCATGTGTGAGTAATTCCCTGCTGTAGGCAAAGGGGATGGTAGGGATTGGATGAGTTAGATCATGTAATAGTTCAATCATATTGTTGGGGGCATGTTGTCTATCATCTACTTGGTGTTTATCATCTCTGTTACAACTTGTTGCTCTTAATGCTTGTCACTTTGGGCCCGAGTGCCATGATTTCAGATCTGATCACCCTTTTGTTTCTCGAGTTTGTGGTGTTCTTGATCCTATCTATGAGTTGTATGCACTTATTATAGTCCGGAACCGGCGATCCCAATGGTGACAGCTTGGGACACCAAAGGGGATTGACTATAATTTGAGGATTCCGTGTATCCATGAATTGTTAATGCTTTGTTCCGGTGCTCTTTGACAGGAGTACCTTAATCTCCCTAAGTTCCTTTTGGCCCCGTTTGTAGCGGAAGGGTGGGACAAAAGATGTTGTGCAAAGTTCTTATTGCAAGCACGTACAACTACCTTGGGATACATGCCTGATGTTTGATATTTGCCTAGATGATCCTTTATTTTCTGTGAAACTTTCCCAAGTTAGAATTTGTTATATGTTCGTTCTCATCCAAGCAGCGCCTAACCATCCATCTCCCTAGCCTACAGTGTATTCCTTCTGCTGGTTACTAGTTGTTTACCTTTGCTGTTCCACTATCACTATCACCACTATTATCATTACCACCACTACCATATCACAGTTTCTACTAATACCTTTGTGCAAGCAAGGGTTTATTTAAGGTGCGGTTGAATTGACAACTCAATTGTCAAAGCCTGTACGTATTCTTTGTGTCCCCAAGTGTCGAATCAATAAATTGGGTTATCTTGCCCGCGAAGACTATCTCGATCCCCTACAGTTGAGGGTTATCAATAGCCAATAGCGACTCGGTGTCTGTGGAGTGTCTCCAATAATCGCTCTTCTTCATACCCTGAAAGGTTAGAATTGATAATAACAGGATATACTTTCTTTTCATCTAAATAAGCATACTTGAGCGTATCGGGTAGTGGTTTTAGGTCGAACACCGGGTCTTCTTTCGGTTGCGAGAGGATTCCTAAAGGTTCAACCGGGAGGTTGTGCTTCAGGACGGGAGTTTGTCTTAAAAATATGTCTTCTAGTTCATACCTCTCCTGCATATGTATATCATTCTCGTGGTCTTTCATAAATTGCTGCAAAGTGCCATTAGGAGGAATAGCAATGGAAGTAATTTCTTCAATAATTTTGTCATTACTTGACAGGTCAGGACCACGAGGCTGTTTAGAAAACTTAGAAAAATTAAATTCATACGGCTCACCGTTGAATTCAACAGAAACTTTACCTTTCTTGCAATCTATTATAGCTTCGCAAGTGCTAAGGAAGGGCCTACCAAAGATAATAGGGCAAAAACTATCCTGCACTGAACCAAGTACAAGAAAGTGTGTAGGATATTTTACCTTCCCGCAGAGTACTTCAACATCTCTTACAATCCCAACTGGAGAGATTGTTTGTTTATTTGCAAGATGGATAGTGACATCTATGTCCTCGATCTCACACGGTTGAATCTCGTGCATGATCTCTTGATAAAGTGTGAAGGGAATAGCGCTGACGCTAGATCCCAAATCACATAGCCCATAGTAATTATCATCTCCTATTTTGACAGATACAACTAGTGTACCTGAAATTGGGCCTTTCTTCCTGGCTGTGACAATGTTAGTGGCAACAGCACAAAAACTAATAGTGGATTCTTCGATATCACTGGTTACCAGATCCTTGACCATTGCAACTTGAGGCTGGACCTTGATCATGTCCTCAGGTTCATCAGTGGTCCTTCTATTCTTGTTTATAATACCTGTAACAAAAGAGTGCTCCTTTATCCTAGAGGGATAAGGAGGTTGTTCATACACAACTGCAGGTAAAACAGGATCAGTAACATTAATCTCAATTGGTGACTCCTTGAAAGGTTTATCATGTTGACTCTCCTTTTTCCTGGAAGAATCAATATGAGAAGCAAAGTCCTTGCAAAAGTAAACCATTAGCTGGGAATCAAGACCAATTTTAGAGCAAAAGGTATTAAAGTAATCAGTATTCACATAACTCTCAATGTAGTCATGCTCATAGTTTATAGCGGGTTCAATACCTTTATCAATTTCCCAGTCTTCAGTGTTCTTCTGGATCCTTTCTATAAGATCCCATTTTTCTTCCATACTTCTGGTCTGGAATACCCCACTAGAGGAGGCATCCAACATCTCCTTGTACTGACGAGAAAGCCTGGCATAAAAATTTGTAAGTATAATTTCCTTGGGGAGCTCATGGTTTGGGCATTTGAGTATGAGGGACTTCAGTCTCCCCCAAGCTTGAGCGATGCTCTCTCCGTCGCGAGACCAAAAGTTGTAGATGTAGTTCCTGTCTTGGTGAATTTCATGAAGAGGATAAAACTTTGCATAAAAGAGAGACATAAGCTCCGGCCATTCAAGCAGATAAAAGTTATCGAGTAGCTTAGACCAATCTGAAGCTTTATCTTTAAGTGATATGGAAAATAGTTTCTTCATGACGAACTCCATCGTCACACCTGCAAGCTTAAATAAAGAACATAATTGTGATAAATATAGCAGGTGTTCTCCCGGATGTCCTTCTCCTGTATAACGATTAGCCAAGACATAATCAACAATACCAAATGGTATTTTATAGGGCACAATTTCAGTAGGGGTAGGAGTGACCACCACAGTCGTGGGGCGGCTCCTTACCAGCAACGAACCAACAGCAGAGGAGTCCATAAGGACTGAAAGTAACAACAGAAAATAAAAGTTCCCTTACCGGCTTCACTTACCAATAGCGCTACACTCCCCGGCAACGGCGCCAGAAAAGCTCGTTGATGGCGGAGAAGTTAATAGGTTTAGTTGGGTTGCCTTCCCTGTTAACCGCGCCAATAAACGATTCTTGATAACCCACAAGTCTAGGGGATCAATTGTAGCTTTTCGATAAATAAGAGTATCGATCCCACGAGGAGCAGAAGGTGTTGATAAGTGACACTGGATAAGGAAAGGGCTGCAAACACTCAAAGGTAAATATTTAGGGGTTTTTGGTTTAAGCAACAGAAAAGTAAAAGACAGGCAAAGTAAAAAGGGTAACTGAGGAGTAGCAAGTGGCCCAATCCTTTCACAAGGATAAGCCTAGGAACTGAACTTATAAAAGCTAAAGCGTTCTCGAGAAAACACGGGAGAGATAGTCAAGTCACTTTCACCATACTCCGCCAAGTAATATGTATCGTGTTGATAAGTGTGGGTGGGTGGATCAATGCTAGTACACCTTCTAGACTAAGATAAGTGTACTCTTATGATTACACACCTTGCAAGCATCCACAAATACAAGGTAGTAATTAAGGCATAAGCCTAACCACAGCATTACGATCAAGGATCCATAACTCCCTTGTGCGAAAGTCTGCGAACTGGGGTTCAGGTTTCTGTCACTCCGGCAACCCACCGTAAGCATCCTTTGTGCACGATGTATTCCTCTAGGCCCATTAAAGGTGAAGTGTTATGTGTTCGACTGACATAACACCACTAGAGAAATAACAACACAACTTAAGTATCAAACAACACATAATACTTCAACATAGTATGACTACTAACAACTAGACTTCTCCCATGTTCTCAAGAACTAAAGTAACTACTCACAAGACATAAAAGAGATCATGATCAGAGGTGATAGATGGGTGATAAACAATCTGGACACAATGATATTTCTCCAACAAAACTCAATAGCATTCACCACAAAGTAGTAATCAACACCAACAGAGTAGAGAGGATAGATAGTACGGATTACAACACAAGTTGCAATTGTGAGATGAGATGGGATGGAGATGGAGATGGTGCTGATGTTGGGGATGATGTTGATGATGGTCTCGATGATGCCCGTGACGATGATGATGATGACGACGATCTCCCCTACCAGGAAGTGATCTCCCCGGCGGAATCTGCCCGCCGGAGATGGATTTTCTCCTCTGTAAGTTTCCGCCCCGTGGCGGCGGCGAAACACGAAAACGACTCCTCTTTTAGGGTTTTCACCCCAGGGGGGTTTTATAGGCGAAAGGGGGTACCGAGGGGGACCACCAGACATCCATGAGGGTGCCTGGTGGGTCCCCTCACCTCCTCCTTCGGTGACTCCCAGTCAATCATCATAAAAACGTTCCCCGTAAAATTTCATCGCGATTGGACTTGATTTGATTAAGCAACTTGATATCCACTTTTTACCGCTGAATTCTGGTTCTGCTGCTTCGGCACCGGAAAGTTGTAAACTGTGTAAAATAAGCCAAAACAACATAAGAACAATACTTTAAAGTGGATTATATCAATGAATAAGGTGAAATCACAATATAAAATAGTGATGCTTTTTGGACGTATCAATGACGTAGACGACGAACTTGTCCTTGGGGGAACTTGGGGAAGCCATGGCACCTAGAGCTGCTGAAAGTTTTCCTGGCAGAAACAGACCAAGAAAGAAAACACGCGAAATCGAGATATACGGTGCCGGGACTATCCGGGCAAATATATAGCAAAAAAATTGCAACAGAAGGAAGGTTTCAAGCCTAGGTGGAGTCGGAGGCGGAGTCCAGGGCAGCCAGGAGGGTGCCCGGCGCGGCCAGGAGTGGGGCCGCGCCAGGGGGCCTCCTGGCCTCCCTGGAGCTCTTCTCCGGCTCCACTCGGGCTTGGAATTTTCCTAATTTTGCAAAAACTCTGAAAAGTTAACTTTTATTGACGTTCGCGGTGTTTTCTTACCATAATTCATACCTTTTCTAATTCTGCTCCTGCCGGAGTCTGAAACTGGGCTGGAACATGTTCTTCATGAGTACTTGTATATATCATGTTTGCATCCACATTGATTGGATCACCTGCCATATAATGTTTGAGTCTTTGTCCATTCACAACTTGAGGTTTGGTGCCTTCGAAATTATTGATCTTGATTGCACCAGACCGATATACTTCTTCGATATGAAAAGGTCCTTCCCATCTGGAAAGTAGTTTACCTGGAGAAAACCTGAAACGAGATCTAAACAACAAAACTTTATCACCAACATTAAATTCACGTTTCAGAATTCTTTTATCGTGCCACTTCATTACCTTTTCCTTGAACATTTTAGCGCTCTCGTAAGCTTCACTTCTCCACTCATCTAGAGAAGTCAAGTTCATGAGACGCTTTTCACCTGCTTACTTTGGGTCAGCATTCAGCTCTCTGACAGCCCAGAAAGCTTTATGCTCTAACTCTAATGGTAAATGGAAAGCCTTGCCATAGACCATCTTATACGGAGACATTCCCATGGGGTTTTTGTAAGCAGTTCTATATGCCCACAAAGCATCTCCTAACTTCTTTGACCAGTCCTTTCTAGAACTGTTTACTGTTTTCTGCAAGATCAACTTGATCTCCCTATTGGTGATCTCAACTTGCCCACTAGTTTGAGGGTTGTACGGTGATGCAATCCTATGATTGACATCGTACTTGGCTAGAGCTTTCCTAAAAGCTCCATGCGTGAAGTGTGACCCTCCATCTGTCATGAGGTACCTTGGTACTCCAAACCTAGGAAAAATTACATCTTTGAGCATTTTCAAAGATGTCTTGTGATCAGCACTCTCAGTGGGGATTGCTTCAACCCACTTGGTTACATAATCAGCAGCAACTAAGATGTGTGTGTACTTGTGTGAAGGAGGAAAAGTACCCATAAAATAAAAACCCCAGCAATCGAAAGGTTCGATCACTAGTGAGTAATTCATATGCATCTCATTTCTCCTGCTAAGGTTACCAACTCTCTGACACTTATCACAAGATAGAACGTACCTTCGGGCGTCCTTAAAGAGAGTAGGCCAATAAAAACCTGATTGTAAAACTTTATGTGCGGTCCTTTCACCGGCATGATGTCCTCCATAGGGACTATCGTGACATTGTCGAAGAATGTCCTGCTGCTCGTGCTCCGCTATACACCTTCTTACGATACCGTCCACACCTTCTTTATAAAGATGTGGATCGTCCCAAAAGTAATGCCTCAAATCCGTGAAGAATTTATTCCTCTGATGAAATGTGAAACCTAGAGGCAAAAACTTTGCAACGATAAAATTAGCATAATCTGCAAACCAAGGGTCGGAATAAGATTGTACTTTTACAACAGCAAGCTGTTCATCTGGAAAACTGTCGTTGGATGGAATAGGATCGTGCGGGATATCTTCCATCCTTGAAAGATTATCCGTCATCGGATTGTCTTCTCCTTTTCTATCGACAATCTGCAAATCAAATTCTTGAAGAAGGAGTACCCACCTAATGAGTCTTGGTTTGACATCCTTTTTCTGCATAAGATACTTAATGGCAGCATGGTCAGTATGAATAATAACTTTAGAATCAACAATATACTGCCTAAACTTATCACAAGCAAACACCACTGCCAAGAATTGCTTCTCGGTAGTAGCATAATTATTTTGAGCACTATCAAGTGTTTTGCTGGCATAGTGGATGACATTCAACTTCTTTTCAACCCTTTGTCCTAAAACAGCTCCAACAGCAAAATCACTAGCATCACACATAATTTCAAAGGACAAATTCCAGTCAGGTGGTTGTACTATAGGAGCGGTTATCAAGGCTTTCTTAAGAACTTCAAAAGCTTCCTTACAATCTTCATCAAATACAAAAGGGGCATCCTTCTGGAGAATATTGGTAAGGGGTCTCGAGGTCTTAGAAAAGTCCTTGATAAATCTTCTATAGAAACCAGCATGACCTAGAAAACTACGAATACCTTTAATGTCCCTTGGATAAGGCATCCTTTCAATAGCTTCAATTTTTGCCTTGTCCACTTCAATTCCCCTTTTGGAAATCTTGTGTCCAAGAACTATCCCTTCGTTAACCATGAAATGGCACTTCTCCCAATTGAGCACCAAATTTTTTTCTTCACATCTCTGCAAAACTTTATTAAGATTGTGGAGACAGTGGTCAAAGGAGTTTCCATAGACGGAAAAGTCGTCCATGAAAACTTCTACAATCTCCTCACAGAAACCATGAAATATTGCAGACATACACCTCTGAAAAGTAGCAGGTGCATTACACTAACCGAAAGGCATACGCCTATAAGCATAAGTATCGTAAGGACACGTGAAAGTGGTCTTCTCTTGATCCGCGGTGTTGACGTGAATCTGGGAGAAGCCAGAGTACCCATCAAGATAGCAGAAGTGGGTGTTTTTCGACAACCGCTCGAGCATCTGATCAATAAAAGGCAAATGATAGTGGTCCTTTCGGGTGGCCTTGTTTAACTTCCTGAAATCAATACACATTCTATATCCAATAATAGTCCTCTGAGGTATTAGTTAATTTTTATCATTAGGAACAACAGTCATACCTACTTTCTTAGGAACACAATGAACGGGACTTACCCAATTACTATCAGCTATAGGATAGATGATACCTGCGGCTAGAAGTTTGAGAACCTCCGTCCTAACCACGTCCTTCATCTTTGGGTTCAACCGTCGTTGATGATCAACAACCGGTTTAGCATCGGGCTCGAGATTGATAGTATGTTGGCAAATGGATGGACTAATACCCTTGAGATCATCAAGAGTATAGCCAATAGCACCTCGGTGTCTGCGGAGTGTCTCCAATAATCGCTGTTCTTCATACCTTGAAAGGTTAGAATTGATAATAACAGGATATACTTTCTTTTCATCTAAATAAGCATACTTGAGCGTATCGGGTAGTAGTTTTAGGTCGAACACCGGGTCTTCTTTCGGTTGCGAGAGGATTCCTAAAGGTTCAACCGGGAGGTTGTACTTCAGGATGGGAGTTTGTCTTAAAAATATGTCTTCTAGTTCATCCCTTTCCTGCATATGTATATCATTCTCGTGGTCTTCCATAAATTGCTGCAAAGTGTCATTAGGAGGAATAGCAATGGAAGCAATTTCTTCAATAATTTGGTCATTACTTGACAGGTCAGGACCACGAAGCTGCTTAGAAAACTTAGAAAAATTAAATTCTTACGGCTCACCGTTGAATTCAACAGAAACTTTACCTTTCTTGCAATCTATTATAGCTCCGCAAGTGCTGAGGAAGGGCCTACCAAAGATAATAGGGCAAAAACTATCTTGCACTGAACCAAGTACAAGAAAGTCTGTAGGATATTTTACCTTCCCGCGGAGTACTTCAACATCTCTTACAATCCCAGCTGGAGAGATTGTTTGTTTATTTTCAAGATGGATAGTGACATCTATGTCCTCGATCTCACACGGCTGAATCTCGTGCATGATTTCTTGATAAAGTGGGAAGGGAATAGCGCTGACGCTAGATCCCAAATCACATAGCCCATAGTAATTATGATCTCCTATTTTGACAGATACAACTGGTGTACCTGAAATTGGGCCTTTGTTCCTGGCTGTGACAATGTTAGTGTCAGCAGCACAAAAACTAATAGTGGATTCTTCGATATCACTGGTTACCAGATCCTTGACCATTGCAACTTGAGGCTGGACCTTGATCATGTCCTCATGTTCGTCAGTGGTCCTTCCATTCTTGTTTAGAATACCTGTAACAAAAGAGTGCTCCTTTATACTGGAGGGGTAAGGAGGCTGTTCATACACAACTGCAGGTAAAACAGGATCAGTAACATTAATCACAATTGGTGACTCCTTGAAAGGTTTATGATGTTGACTCTCCTTCTTCCTGGAAGAATCAATATGAGAAGCAAAGTCCTTGCAAAAGTCAACCATTAGCTGGGAATCAAGACCAATTTTAGAGCAAAAGGTATTAAAGTAATCAGTCTTCACATAACTCTCAATGTAGTCATGCTCATAGTTTATAGCGGGTTCAATACCTTTATCATTTTCCCAGTCTTCAGTGTTCTTCTGGATCCTTTCTATAAGATCCCATTTTTCTTCCATACTTCTGGTCTGGAATACCCCACTAGAGGAGGCATCCAACATCTCCTTGTCCTGACGAGAAAGCCTGGCATAAAAATTTGTAAGTATAATTTCCTTGGGGAGCTCATGGTTTGGGCATTTGAGCATCAGGGACTTCAGTCTCCCCCAAGCTTGAGCGATGCTCTCTCCGTCGCGAGACCAAAAGTTGTAGATGTAGTTCCTGTCCTGGTGAATTTCACGAAGAGGATAAAACTTTGCATAAAAGAGAGACATAAGCTCTGGCCATTCAAGCAGATCAGAGTTATCGAGTAGCTTATACCAATCTGAAGCTTTATCTTTGAGTGATATGGAGAATAGTTTCTTCATGACGAACTCCATCGTCACACCTGCAAGCTTAAATAAAGAACATAACTGTGATAAATATAGCAGGTGTTCTCCCGGATGTCCTTCTCCTGTATAACGATTAGCCAAGACATAATCAACAATACCAGATGGTATTTTATAGGGCACAATTTCAGTAGGGGTAGGAGTGACCACCACAGTCGTGGGGCTGCTCCTTACCAGCAACGAACCAACAGAAGAAGAGTCCATACTGAAAGTAACAACATAAAATAAAAGTTCCCTTACCGGCTTCACTTACCAATAGCGCTACACTCCCCGGCAACGACGCCAGATAAGCTCGTTGATGGCGGAGAAGTTAATAGGTTTAGTTGGGTTGCCTTCCCTGTTAACCGCGCCAATAAACGATTCTTGATAACCCACAAGTCTAGGGGATCAATTGTAGCTTTTCGATAAATAAGAGTATCGATCCCACGAGGAGCAGAAGGTGTTGATAAGTGACACTGGATAAGGAAAGGGCTGCAAACACTCAAAGGTAAATATTTAGGGGTTTTTGGTTTAAGCAACAGAAAAGTAAAAGACAGGCAAAGTAAAAAGGGTAACTGAGGAGTAGCAAGTGGCCCAATCCTTTCACAAGGATAAGCCTAGGAACTGAACTTATAAAAGCTAAAGCGTTCTCGAGAAAACACGGGAGAGATAGTCAAGTCACTTTCACCATACTCCGGCAAGTAATATGTATCGTGTTGATAAGTGTCGGTGGGTGGATCAATGCTAGTACACCTTCTAGACGAAGATAAGTGTACTCTTATGATTACACACCTTGCAAGCATCCACAAATACAAGGTAGTAATTAAGGCATAAGCCTAACCACAGCATTACGATCAAGGATCCATAACTCCCTTGTGCGAAAGTCTGCGAACTGGGGTTCAGGTTTCTGTCACTCCGCAACCCACCATAAGCATCCTTTGTGTACGATGTATTCCTCTAGGCCCATGAAAGGTGAAGTGTTATGTGTTCGACTCACATAACACCACTAGAGAAATAACAACACAACTTAAGTATCAAACAACACATAATACTTCAACATCATATGACTACTAACAACTAGACTTCTCCCATGTTCTCAAGAACTAAAGTAACTACTCACAAGACATAAAAGAGATCATGATCAGAGGTGATAGATGGGTGATAAACAATCTGGACACAATGATATTTCTCCAACAAAACTCAATAGTATTCACCACAAAGTAGTAATCAACACCAACAGGTCTTGTTCCGAAGTAGATATGTTAAGGAGTATGAAATAGATCAGAGCGGCATTTGTCAATCCGAGTGACGGATAGGTACTCTGGGCCCACTCGGTGGTGTTGCATCAATAGCTTGCAAGCAAGTGACTAGGTCACAACAGATGTAATATTCACAGACGAGTAAACATGTTATGTCGAAGACGCGGAAGAACTAGGTATTGGATACCGACGATCATACCTCGGACAAACATAGTACCGAAGCACAAAGGGATCAAGTCATATTATTAACGGTTCAACATCGATGAAGTTTATTCGATGGAAGCGTAGAGGCACATCAAGGATTGTAACCAGATCCCACATGATGGTCATTGGTCAGAGAGTGTCTCGATCATGTCTACTGTTTCCCGGACCGTAGGGTGTCACACTTAAGGGCAATCGATGCATTAAGGATTGATTCAGGATCATCGGTGAAAAGAGAGAAAACACCAGAAATGTACCGGGAGGTGCCGGAAGCTGTTCCGGATATTTTGAAAGGTTCAAAATAATATATATTAATGTTTAAATATGTTTTATTATTTAATTGACAGAATTAAATATTAAAAATGATTTAAATAATTAATTAAAAAGGTGAAAAGGTATTTGGGCCTTAAAAGGCCCATGAGGGGAAGGGGGAGCCTCCCCCCTTGGGCTTGGCGCCAAGGGAGGGGCCCATCCCCCCTCCTAGCCGCACCAGTCCCCCCCCCCCCTTGGGGGTTTAGTCCCACATGGGGGAAGGGGAGGGGGTGGAGCCCCTCCTTGGCCTATATAAGGAGGGGTGGGGGTGCCTTTTTCAAAGCAACATTGAGTTTCTCTCTCTCTCTCTCTTTCTCCGACCTAAAGCGAACTCCCCTGGTTTGGAGTTTGCACCTGGTTGGGGGTTTCACCATCATCCGGACGCCGTGGCGCTGCTGGAATCGGGATCCGGATCAATCTTCTTTCCGCTGCTCTTCTGGTTCGGAGCCCGGAGGGACGTCGGTTGCACCGTACGTGTGTAATCCCGCGAGGCACTACACGTGTGGTGCTACTTCATCGTCGGAGGTTCTTCAACACGACAGGGAGGTCGTAGGATCAGAGTCTACGCCAACCACGTTCGAGGAACTTTTCCTCTTTTGGTCTTCAAAGGTATGAACACCAATTCCTTTCGTTACATACATCAACATAGCATAGATCTTGGGTTCGGGACTCCTAGGTAGGAATTTTTTTGTTCTCTGCGCAGATCCCCAACAGTGGATGTGGTGGACGTTTGACGCCCCCCCTCTGCCTTCTTGCCGTTGTTCTCGCCGCCATTGTTCCCTCCACAACGACAGCCAAGCCCCCCACACGCGAGGGAGGGGGGGGTGTGCCGCAGCTGGGCTACTGGCCCTCTAGCGTGTCGTGGTCGCCGCCGTCCTTCATTGACCTCTCTAGCAATGATGACAATGCCTAGTAAGGGGCCGGGAAGACCAGTAGTAGGGATCTTAGTTTATTTTATTTTATATATAATTAAGTTTGTAATAAACTTTCAAATCTTTTTAAAAATTATGTCACGTGCTCCTCGTTGAACGCCCCGCGATTCAAACGAACACACCGCAAATATTTGATCCTCCGATCGATCCAAACGAACAAAGTACTGATCAAATTTAGATCCGTTTGAATTGCCCCTTTGAAGTTGCCCTCACAATTGCATCTTCCAAATTCCGATGCTTTGAAAGAAAATAAATCCGATGCTCTCACGGCACCACCATATATCCCGTGAGGGGTAAAACCGGGAGATCCGTGGACAAGCAGGCACTGGACCAGACTCCAGGCAGTCAGTCAGGGCGTCAGGCCCGTCGTGGACACAAAGGACACTGGGGTCCTCCCCGTCCTGCTCTCGCTCGCAACTTGCAGCCGGTACACGCCGCACTGATAATTTCGGAGGCCCCGCCTCCTCCTTCCTTTCCTCCTCCCCACACTCCCCCCATCTCTCTCTAAAATCAAATCAAACCGGAGCCAAATCAAGCAGCTCCCCAACACCGGCCAGGAACCCCTCCCCACCGGATCCGCCCGCGCCTCCGCCCCCGCCTCGATCCGGCGCGGCCGCTCCCCGACCTGCATTCGGAAACTCCGGCCGCCGGCGCCGAATCCCCTTGGGTCCGTTCTCTTCCCTCCCCCTCCCTGCCTATTCACCCTCAGTGCTGCTCTTCCCCTCCCCATGTTCCAGTTCTAGCCGTCCCTGGGTCCGGGCTTGCTTGGTTCGCGCTGGGGGCCGAGAGCGTGGGGCCGGCGAGGTAGGGTTTGGACTCCAGAACTCGCGTCCCCTCTCCCCGGGGGGCTCGGTCCTTGGCGGTGAACGGGAAGGCGACGCAATGCCGCTGTTCCAGTGGGCTTTAGTTCAGTGTGCCAATTTAGCTGTATTTTTATTCTGTTGTTGTTTTTGCGGCACTATGTGGTTCCATGTCGATTCTCCAACGGTGGCTAGATTCTCGCATCTAGTGCGTCCTGTACCCTTTTTGGAAGATTCCCGGGTAGCTCTATAGGGGTATGACAAGAATGTGGGATTATTAGGTTAGTTAGTTAAATGAGCCCCAAAAGGATGGTTTGCATTGTCACAGATGAACTTGGTGCTACAGGTTTAATTTACTCACTACTTGGACATCCTTGTCAGTTTAGGAGTGTAGTGTACACTTCTGTCATTAGATGTAGTTTTGCTAGGAACTATAGGAACTGGGCTATATATATCACCCATGTTTGAACCAAATAAATAGAACAGGTCCTATTGAATGTCAACACGTTTGGGTGAACCTCACTTTGCTTTGATGGAGTTGCTACTAGTATAGTATGTTGGTAAGTTTTGCCTTTTTCTTTCTTTCAAGGGGATAATTCTTGCCAGTTAACTTCACATAGTTATGTCTTGTTCAGTTGCCAAATTTGAGCAGTGAGACAAGGGGAAATAAAAGATAAGCTATCAAGCATGCTAATTATTTTTATGTGCTTACCATGGATTAGATGACCTGTTGGATCATGCTCTGTTCCTTAGTTAGAGATTTATTTTTTCAGTTTGGTGATACTATGGTTGTATGATGCAGCTTGAAGTATAATTTTGGAGCATCTGAATAAGCAAGAAGATACTACCGACCTGTTCTTAATGGATAAATTACCTTCTGATTGCCCTTATCCTGGATGTTTCTTCTGTGTTATGAAGGAAGCAAACCCTAGCAAACGAAGAGCAAGTGTGCTGAAATTCTTTAGAGAACTTCCTTCCCAAGATGATGATGGCCAAGTCCTCCCTATTAGTGGCCTTTGGAACACTGCCATGGCACATCCGAATGACCCTGAATTCATCAACCTGGGAATATTTGAGTGCATGGCAGCTCTAATATGGAAGGGCCTGAAAAACAGGCGCTGGCTTTCACATGATCAGAATATTTACATCCCATATTATGCAGCACATGTTATTGGATCCTACACGATGAATATGGAGGAGTTTGCAGAACGTGCTGTTCGTGCCGGGGTAATACCTCCATTAGTGGAACTCCTAAGAGGTAGGCTGACCTGGGTGGAGCAAAGAGTTGCCGTCAGAGCTTTGGGGCATTTGGCTACATACCCTAGTACATTCCCTGCTGTTGCTGATCATGGAGAAGTGCTTGAACTTGCAATTCAACTTGCCTCAAGCTCTCTAGAAATCGTGTACTCTCACTTTTACCAATTCGTAGATCGAAGACTTGGCTACCACTGTGATCTTCTTACACGTGGTATGGGTGGTGCTGAAATGGAATCTCGTAAAGCTGAGGAATGGGCTAGCCAACTGCAGTGCTGGTCTTTGCAGCTAATTAATTGCTTTGCATTTAAGCCTGAGTTTCTCCATGATATCTGCAAGCCTGAATTTCTAGCTAAGTTACCTGGCATGTGGGGTGGACTTGTGAATGAGAACTCACCTGCTGGTGTTGGTTTATTAAGAACAATCTGTCAAAGCAAGCTTGGCCGAGGTCATGTTGCTAATATTTCTGGTGTCATCGAAGCGTTATGCAACATCGCTCGTTCTTCAGATGATTGGCAATACATGGCCATTGATTGTCTACTCTGGTTAGTCCAGGATCCGAGTACATATCATAAGGTAAGTCATTCCAAATTTTACACGATGCTGGTAGGGATGCTTCAACATGGTCAAGGATTTAATTTCATGTCTTATTGCTTGTTGCATTCCCATGTCCTAATTGAAATGGGGTTCAAAAGATAAATAAACTGAAATGGCCTGGATTATATTTGTTGAATTGCTTGAGCTTTAAAGATATTGATAAGTATCTGTTGTTCCTTTGACTTAATATAACAAGAAAAACTTTATAGTTTAAATGTAAATTACATAATTTCTGATAAACATTAGGAAATGAAGGGTTGAACTATTAGTATTTTGAGTTGAATTTTTTTTAAAACTGATATTAAGCTTCACTTTGTATATTGGAATTGTAATATTACCTCCGATTCATATTAATGGACTCAACTTTGTCTAGATTCGTATGTATCTAGTTAAGTATTTAGACTAGATACATGTGTATCTAGACAAACTTAAGTCCATTAATATGGATCGGAGGGAGTATTAAATTTCGTTGGAGATAACTGTAAATTATACAACTCTTTGTAAACCTTTGGAAATGAAGAGCTGAGTGTTTTGAGCTACCAATTTCTTATAATTTCAAATGCTATTGTTAAGCTTCAGTGCTGTATTAGGATGTCTGCATGTACTGTCTGTTTAAGCGGTACAATGATTTCAACTGTTCAGCATTTTATATATTGTTTGATGCGAGCTATGTTGTCTGCTTTCTTTTTGTTGATGCTTGTTCAAAATGGTTACTCTTGCTGGTTATTGGCAACAAAAAAACCCTTATCATGACTGTACTCCTGTCTGGATGCGACCTGTAATTGTTTGTTAAGTTTGTTTTTTATAACTTTAGTTGCTTTCTCATCTGTACAGGTTATAGATAAAATCGCCCCGACACTGATAGATTTAGCGGATATTTCCACACTTGGTGATTACAAAAGGCTGGGTGACACTATTGTCACAGTCCTCGAAGAGTGTATGCAACAAAATGGGAGTTCACGGAATTCAATTAGTAGTCACACCAAAGAAGAAATTGATGAACTGTTGAGTTTCAAGCAGAAACTGAAATCGGAAAAGAATATGCCGAAGGAGGATCTTCATATAAAACAAGCTGCAGCATTGGTTGTAAAATTGGAAGGAAATTCCCTGTTCTCTTCAGGAAATATTGAAGGAGCTGCAGCTAAGTACTCCGAAGCACTCGCATTGTGTCCAATGAAGTCCAAGAAAGAAAGAGTGGTGCTTCATAGCAACCGAGCTCAGTGTTATCTTCTCCTGCAGCAACCTTTGGCTGCCATCAGTGATGCTACTCGTGCATTGTGCCTTCATAGTCCGTTGAATCGGCACGCCAAAAGTCTGTGGAGAAGAGCTCAAGCATATGATATGCTTGGTTTAGCAAAAGAGAGCCTGCTGGATGCAATTCTGTTTATAAATGAATGCTCTCAGTCCAGTGATCCTGATCTATCCTTGAGGCAAAACAAGGTTCCTGATTACGCTGAGCGACTGGTGAAGAAGCAGATGCGTGCTGCTTGGTTATTCAGGGAATCATCCCTAAAACATGGGGGGATCCATTGTGAGGGAGATGCTAGTGATGCATTTGGTCAAGAGGCTGATGACTCTGAGTGGGAGACAGTGAGTGAAAGCGACGGGGAGGATGATGAAAGGAGAGAAGCAGATGATGAAACTGAATGGAAGAGTGGTGGTCACAGGGAGGATGTGTACGAGAAAAGCTGAGAAACAGGTTTGCAAAGAAAAAATGTTGTCCTTTTATTTTATTTATTAAACTGTGTTTTCCTTTTAATAAGTGTAGTGTAATACATGTAAGATTTTTTGTTCTTTTGGAAGAATGACTATGGTACTACATGTCTGAAAATTAAGCAACTTTTCTCACCATCCATTAATTATCCTACAAACAGGAGTGGAGTGGGCAAATGGTGAACGGAGAATATTTTTTAAACAAAATTGCAACTAAAAGTTGTATGTACCGTAGCCACCCCAAGATATTCAATAAGAAGATAATTTAGAAACATTTCCTGCCTCAGTTAATAATTATATATGTGCTACTTACATAAATCATTAAGCAACTGCGTTTTGTTTACCTTTTCCTTACTTTTGAAAGGTGATGTTTCATTACGCTTGGCACAAACAACTGGCAACTATGGTGCTTTCCTAATCCAAGCGTCTGTTATTTTTCAGGTTTTGGTTCTGTTAATTGTTATTTGGTAAGCTTGCTCTTGTTGTGCTTGTCGTTGGAAGCAGGCGCTTGCCTGCTGCCCTGCCAAAGGAAAATTAAGCTGTGGAAACTAGATGGGTCTGCTACTGAAAGCTCATAAAATTGTAGCTTTCAAAAGTATGTCTGGTGTCGCCATATTGTTCCAATGGAGAGCGAGGCCAAAATTTAGCCGTTGCCTCACCGTGTTCTTTGGTCTGTGTGAGTTGCTATGACAGACTCTTGAGAATGTTTGTCTTGCTCTTGATTGGTGTTGTAAATTGAACAGAACAGTACCTTAGTTCTATCTTAAACACCATCCTTTTGTGAATGAACTCTACCTTAAAGGTGTGATTCAAGCAATGCTTCCGTGCATGTAAAATTTCTGTGGAATTTTCATTTGTGTGGCAAAGATGACCGAGTACTGTCACATAACGAACCTTGGTGACCTTTTACCGTTTTACTCTTCCAGATATGTTTGTGCTGTACTTGGAGCAGTGGATTAGTTGATGAATCAGGTACTGGCGTGCACAAACAGATGATACAGGACACAAACCATGATGTTAAAGAATACTGTGTGACTGTCTGAAGACGTATGTTTTTCTACACTTAGGCCCCGCTTGGTTCGTTGTTTCGTTTCAAATACCTCTGTAGAAATAATACAGGTCTCGGGTCTCGGTGGTCTGTTTCATTTCCAACCGGAATTTGCTCTACCACTTGTAACATACACTTGTATATAAAATACATCCATCCCAAGCGCGGCCTTATATGGAAATTGATCTCTTTATGCGTAGTTTTTCTATACACACAGTTTTCTGGCATAGATGTTTCATCCCAAAAATTCACGCATAAACTTTTGACTCGAAAACTCACATGAAAACATTTCAACATCCTGGGCTCCTGGCCCTGATATGGTGTTGAAGTTCTCCTCGCCGTATCACAACATTGGGCATTGGCGACTGCGTGACTGTCAGAAGACGTATGTTTTTCTACACTTGTATGGAAATTGATCTGTTTATGCGTAGTTTTTCTATCCACACGGTTTTTTTGGCATAGATGTTCCACCCAAAAAATTCACGCATAAGCTTCTGACTCGAAAACTCACATGAAAACATTTCAACATCCTGAGCTCCCGGCCTAGAACTAGAACTCTGAGGCCTTGTTTGATTCGGCTGTGGATTTCTGAAAATCTGCTGTAGAACATCGGAAGCACCTCGCGGGCAGATTTCGATTTTCCGCAACAGATTTTCAGAAATCGTTCGAAGGTTCGCTCGTACGTGTATTTTTTGGCTGCGCTTTGGTGGAATCCAGGCAGCAAAATCGTTTGAAGGTTCGCTCTTTGGTTGTGATTCGACTGCCAGGCGGTGAAAGCCAAACCAAACGGGGTCTGAATCTACTATTTTGAAGAAAAAATTGTACATACGAGAATTTTGCAAATCTAGGAGCCGATACTCCCTAGCTCTGCTGCTAGGATGATGCACCACCAACTATGGTGGAGCTTGTGTCACCCAAGGTGATGCCGGATCTGGCAACGGTTGGCGATCATTGATGGTGCTCTAACATAGCACTGGTGACACCGCGGTGATACCAGATCTGGCAGTGGTTGATGACTATTGACGATGCTCTAACATAGCACACGTGCAAGTGTTTCACGGAGTTTGTGACATTGGCCATGATGCTGGATCTGGCAGTGTGGTTGATGACCATTGATACAGGCAAATATTGACGAGCATGACGTCTTATCTCGTGATATGCAACCAGAATTGCTCGTTTGTGCGAGTTCTATAGATTATTTATCTATAATACTATAATAGTTCATCCACACTAACCTATTTATCTTGACATGCAAGCTATCCATATCATCAAGTAGGTCCACCATGCAAAAACTCTTCCACTATCTCTTCATGCACATGCTCTCATTAACTTTGCATGTGCATGCAATCTCTCACAACTAAATAATAACTTTGTATGCATTCAACCTCACAATTTATAAGTAAGTTTTTTTATAATAAAACAAATTATAAGTTACATCGCATTTTATTTCCTATGTAACATTTTTTATATATACACATCCATAGTTTCTATGATTGTTTTAGGTTTAGCCAAGTGTGGACACGTCTTCACTTTCTCTACTCAACTATGTTTTCGCCTCATATCATCTCTCCGATATATTGTCAAGTATCTAAACTAACAAAACAAAAATCAAACTCATTTTTGGATTTTCATCAAAATTTCTTATATTTTTTACTTTAAGCAATATTTTTTCAGAAAATAATTTATAATCAAATTATACTATGTTTCATTAATTTTCATATATTTTAAAACATTAAATTATTTCTCAATGGTTCTCGCAGCAACGCGCGGGGTATCATCTAGTTGTTAAAATGTTGATTCCCCATCTAACGAATACCTTGGCCTTGCAACTTCAATGATTGAAATGTGCAAACAAGACCTAAAATTACACATTGTTTCTCTTCCTCTGATCAAAGATGCTTAGAAATAGTAATTTCACTTTACAAAAATTGGCATTGTACCGTTTCAGGGCAGCCATGGCATATACACTCTCTTCACTTATAGAAAGATTTTCTGTTTTGACAAAAGAGTACCTTTCAATATATAACTTTGACCATTGTTTTCCTATTCATCTAGTAAAAAGTGTAAAACAACCACAACCGATTGTTTATCGCAACTTTATAATATTATTTCCATCTAATTCATCACTGTATGTTTCCTTGTATTCCATGTCAAAATTATAGACTTTGACTACAGTGTTTACAATGTTACCTATTAGGAATGAAGTTAGTTAACAATAGAACTACTCGCCAGTTGTGACACTAGAAGTCGGATGTTCGCTATGCACCGTCTTATATTTTGAACAATACAATAAATTGATGACGAGCGATGGAAAGTTTATAATATTGCTAGTCACGTCTTTGTTAAGCGGTTGGCGGTTATAGTAGAAATGCAATGGAAGAGAAGGACTAACCAAGTTAGATTTAGAGGCAAAGACGGGTATTATGAAAGGAGGAAACAAAATGTTTCTAAGCGATCTAAAAGCATAACGATAGGTTTTGATGCCATTTACAAAGTCGTCCCAACATTTTTTTTGCCTTATGATATTTTTGCCTTCACTATTAGGCATTCCATTTTCCAACCAAGATGACGCAAAGATGTGATTTCATTACGTTCCTACAACCAACATCGACTGTAGACTTATATGTCAATGACTAGTACTCCTCCGATCCATAATAAGTGTCGCAAGTTTTGTACTAAGCTAGTATAAACTTTGTACTAGATGAGCGACACTTATTATGGATCGGAGGGAGTAACATTTTTTATTTTAAAAATAAAGAAATATTTTTAGTATTAATTCACATAAATGGATAAAGATGACAATAGTGACGGTTCGCCTCCGGGTTCGTTACTGCTCCCAAGTGCCAAATATTTTTCATCGGCAGTCACACGCATACCTCCGTATTAATAAGGAGGACAATAACGACGCTTCACCTCCAGGGTTTCTTACCGCTCCCAAGTCCCAAATGTTTTATCGGTAGTCACATGCATACATTCGTATTAAGAATGAAGACAATAATGATGCTTCGCCTCCGAAATTCCCTATCGTTCCTACCTTATATTCTTGGGCGATAAACGAGGTCAATCAAGTGTAGCAGCATGCTATAATAGAATTGTTTGCATAAATTGATTTTCGGATAGAAAAGAAGACCTATAGGGGATGAAAAATGAAATGTTGAAAGGAGTACATTGATGGCTGCTTTCTTTCGGATCACCTTGTATTCTTGAACAACATCGAAAATATACACAATCGGCCATAAGGACCGGTACAAATACGATGACTAAATGAAATCGATAGATAATGAACAAGATAAACTTGTAATACGTAAGATCAATAACACTACAAGTTAGATCTTAAGATCATCAAAAGCAATGATAGAACAAGAAAGTGAAGACTAAAAGACACATGAGATCATTGATAAGACAAGTTAGATATGAGAAACAATGATAACAGTGATGAGACATGGAATTCGGAGGTGAACCTCGTGATATGCTCGCGACAAATAATGGTGAACATTATACCAGACCTCTCTCATAAGATCAAACAAGTTAAAGATGAACCTTGTGGCATGCTCGCGGCAAACAATGTCTCATACACACAAACACAACTGTGCCAAAGCCCTAAAACCCATATGCACATAACCCAGGGGCCCCAGGAAGCCCAGAAGCAAAGCCATTCCCCCTTCGTTGCATCTTCCGTTACCAGTTCTCCCCCACACCCGCGGTCACCATTTAGGCACGCCCATCGACGTGGTATCCGGCTATCCGCGCCGCCCATCCATCCACCCTAACTCTGATCCCATCGCCGATCGCCTCCACCCTAAAACCTCCGGCCGCGGTCCCCGCCGCCATGGCCGGCCAGCCCCGCGAACGCGGCTCCCGCGCCGCGCGCAAGGGCCGGCCCGTCCGCACGCCAGCAACCCTGCTCGCCCTTAACCCCACCCCCGATCCCGATCTGTCCGCGCCGGCCTCCGACGACTACTCCCCGTGGGGCCGCTCCACGGCGGACGAGCTGGAGGACCGCCTCCTCAAGCGCCTGGAGGAGGCCTACGCGGCGGCGCTGACCGGCCTCGCCGACCTCGGCTACGCCGAGGACGCCGCGCTCCGGGCCGTCCTCCGCGCGGGCCACTGCTACGGCAAGCTCGACGACCCCGTAGACAACATCGTCGCCAACGCCCGCGCCTTCCTCAACGATCCGGACGCCCCCGGCGGGGCCGGCGGGTTCGCCGATCTCCGCCGCCTCGAGGAGTACTCCCTGGCGGGCCTCGTCTGCCTCCTTCAGAGCAGCCGCCCCACCATCTCCCGCGTCGAGGCCATGTGGTGCCTCCTCGCCAACGACCTCCGCCTCGAGCAGGCCATCAACATGGGAGCCTCCTTCACCGACAAGTCGCCCCACTCTGGCTTCTCCACCTCCGAGAGCGATGCGGTTTCTCCGGCCGCCCCAGCCCCAGCCCCAGCCCCAGGGCAGCGTGGCTTCTGCCACTTCCATGCGACCACGGCCACGGGCACAGAGAGCCACATGTTTGACCCTGAAACATTCATGCGTCTTGCGATGCGCGCCCACACCCACACTGACTGCTCGCGCCCGCACACCGACAGCACTTCTGGCGTGGTCGCCTGCGTCAAGAACACATGGTCAAGGTCCGGCGGCACCGCTGCCCCGGCTGCCCCAGATGGGCAGGGGCAGCCCAAGCAGTCCTTTGCTATGAAGGTGTCCACCGAAGATCTCATCGAATCTGTTGTCATGGAGCTTGAGTCGCTGGACATTGACAAGAAGGACCCTCCTGCGGAGAAGCCCGATCCCAAGAATGAGATGGTGCGTGACCTCATTAAACAGACGCGGGAGATGGAGGTGCAGCTCAAGGAGCGCAAGGAGTGGGCCCAGAAGAAGGCGGTACAGGCTGCTCGTAAACTTGGCAATGATCTCACTGAGTTGCGCATGCTGCGGAAGGAGCATGATGATAACCAGCGCCGGAAGAATGATAAGCAGTCAGTGGAGGATGAGACATTGAAGCGCCTCACTCATTTGGAGTATGAGCTGAAGAAGAAGAGTGGGCAGCTTGACCGGAGTAATGCAAGTGTGCAGAAGCTGGAAATGGAGAATGCAGAAATACGTGCTGAGATGGAAGCTGCCAAGCTGAGTGCCTCGGAGACTGAACGGCAATGCCAGATACTGCTAAAGAAAGAGAAGAAAGACAGCAAAAAGCTTGAGCTGTGGGAGCGGCAAAAAAGCAAGCTGCATGAGGATATCGCTGAATGCAAGACAAAGATCACACAGGCAGATAAAGAGCTGACTGGGGTCAACAAGTCAATAAGAAATATGGAGGTGAGAATGAATTTGCACTGTACATCATGACTGTTCTTTTAGTGTCATATATGTTCTATGTGCTTCTATCTTGTTATTAGTAGCAGGTACGCACAGGTCACAACTTTTCCCACTAGGAGAGGTTGCTTGTTTTAGATCATTTGTAGCTGCATTACATAGCTAACCATTAGGTATAATGTTGAACAGGTTATCTTGGCAGCATACAATGGTAATATAATAAAGTAGTAACGATCCTGATGGGCTATCGTCTCCTCTTATAGGATATTACAACTGGTGGTAAAAGCCACATTGTTAAGAAGTTAAATATTTAGGCATGCAAATTATTTTGTGACTTCTCATGGTTGTTTCAAAATTTACAGAAGATGATCAGACTTAATAATAAACAAACACACAGTCAGTGAGTATGCACGTCCCTGTTGGTGCTAGCTGGTAGTTAGTGGGGTACCCTGCTACTTATTGATTTGCATTGGTGTAGGTGTCATTCATCACTGTTCTTATTAATTTTGTTGGTGTCATGCCGCTTGAAGCATCAGCCTTCATCCATAACTTTGAGCTATTTGCTTGGTAACTAACTTCTACTTTTCTGTGAGGGCCAGAATTTGTTACATGTTTTGCTAATGATTTGTCTTAATTTTACCTTGTTAGTCAAAATCATACTGTTAAAACTGATCATCCTGAAAATAGTGTTGTAACATCCATAGTCTTGAATCACGAACACTTGAACAGCACACAGAATTAAGTCTACCACCCTGCCAAGTTTTTTCTTGCTTGCGGTGTGCCATATATTTTGGTCTTCTGCTTTGGCCTTATTACTGTGTCCCAGATTCCAGGTAACCATGGGAATCATGTTGGACTGCTCAATTTCTGTTCTGAATGTTCTTTCTTAAATCAGCAAATCAGTATATAATAATTCAACGTGTCTGACCATTGGATAGTAAGGAATATAAAATAGAATTTCATGTTAGCTTTTCGGTAAATTGGTTACATGGACTAATGATATCTTAGTGGTGTGTTCTGTTAGAATTATGCATGTGCTTTGTCAAATTTTGGCTGTGCTTTGGAACTATAGCATTTGTTAAGCGAAGATAAGTTAGGTTTAGTTTGTTGTAACTCTAGGTTATGTTGGGCCTTCTTTGTCAACTTTTAAATTGTTTCTTCTTTCTACGTTACAACCTAGGGTGCTTTGCTGGCCTTGTTTGAATTCACAATAAAGATGGTCTGCCTTCTTTTATTTACTGTGATACTGCATCGAGAATGTTAGTTAATGCTATTTAGCTAGTGCCTACCAGAATTAAATGTTGACTGCACCAGTTATTACATGTTGATTGTAGGTTAGAAATACAGTCCTATTCAGGTCTTTTGCGAAGCAGTAGGTACTAAACAGTTTTGATACAGTGATGTTTTCAGCAAGGCTGCAATGTGGTTAATGATCGTAGCTTTACCTCCGTATGTGCAAGTTTGACATTTATTACAAGGAAAATAGGTTATTTGATATCTGTGGTTCTATTTTCTTTTGCTCTCAACATTTCAAGCTTCTTGGCTTCATATTAGTTTGACTAGTTATTGCAATTTCCACTAGAGTTTGTTATATGTTTGTGCACATTATATTATTATTATTGCACAGTTAACTAGTTATGTGTCTTGGAAATCCCTAGATTTCAAACAGGTTCTTGTTTTCTGGTTTTTAATATAATAGTCTATGAGTTGATTTTTGAATGCCTTGAGCATAAGAGTTCAAACTGTTCTGTATATCTACTGAACTGGATGTTTAGCTCAGTTGTCACTTAAACACTATACTATTATGCACGGTATTTTCTTGATTTATCAGTTACTTCTCTTCGTCCAATTTCCATGTTGTGCTAGGCCTAGATATATTGAAGGGATTTTTTGTATGCGTGTTTTGTGTGTGAACGCTTGAAGTAGTTTAGAACAATATGTTGCATGGTAAACACACAGCTAAGCCGTATTTTTGGGACTGTGGCATCATACCTTTTTTTGTCATCGGTTATTTCCTTGAAACAGGGCATCCTTTTTCCCCAGTAGTGCGTATACTACCTCTGTTCCCTTTTATAAGTCTTATTAGCCAAACCAGTTTGAACTGTTGTATGTGTGTGTCTGAAATGGCTAAAACGACCTATAAATGGGAACTGAGGGAGTACATAATTAATTTTTTCTTGTTAAAGTAATGGTTTTTACATTTCTCTATATTGTGGGCATTCTTAAATGCAGACTTCCTTCTGTAGTGTAGTTCATATTGCACTGGATAAATTTAACATTCTGCATTTCTGCACATTTTGGGTAACAAGCTATGTCTATGGTGGAATGAGATGCACCAGCTGCTGATTTCACATTTATATTGCTTTCAGTGTGTCTTGCAAACATTTTGGGTATTGATTTTGTGACATGTGTTTGGTTTGCAGGTTAAAATACGAGAAGACACAAAGACAACAGAAGACAACCTGGCACTTGCGGAACAGGAGCGTGGGAAGCGGGAATCTGCAAAAGCTGATGCTGATCGCCGACTTGAAGAAATTCGCCGGAAGACAGAAGTGGAGTCCCAGTGCTTCAAAGATGACCTCCGAAGGCTCCAGGATCAGTTATCCCGTCTGCAGAAGTCAATGGGTGCAAATGGGCTGATGGTTTCATCAAACCGTCCTCCTGCTACGGCTGACCGCAATACAGCGCGGGCACCCAAGCAGCCCAACCAGAGGGCAGCGCCAGCATCCAACAGGCAGCAGGAGCCTATCCAGAATGCTGGCCGTCGCCGAGGCTGCGTGATCTGCAAGAGGGAGGAGGCTTGCGTGATCCTGCTGCAGTGTGCTCACCAGGTGCTGTGTGTTGGCTGCAACAAGCAGCATGAGGAGAAAGGCGCAGTTCGCTGCCCCAGCTGCAACGCCAAGATCGAGGAGAGGATCAGGGTTTTCGGTGCCTCCTCCAACTGAGGCGCCTGGTGGTGGCGCTGCTGCTGCTGAGACATTGTCTCTCTTGGGGCAAAGAAAAACTAAACTCTTGGTCATCTTTGCCTTTTCTTTTACCTTTATTACTGTGAAGAAAGAGTTAATAGGTCGGTCCATCTTTTAAGTTTTACCTGGTTCAGCTGTTCATGGATATATGCTGAATGCTGCAATTCTGTTGGGGTATGGGCATTTAAAAACCTTTTTGGTCGAAAAGTTGAACAAGATCCGAGGAACCCTTTGGGATATGTGAGTCAATTGAACTTAAACCGATGTGTGTCATCTGTAGTTTTCCTGCTTACTTGGTTTAGACGTGCTTTGATGTACTTGGTGGTCAGGTGGGGTGTGGGGAAATTTCGGGTGAGATATTTCGGGCAGGCTGTGTCCTGAGGAAATAGGTTTTGGTAGTGAGTTTTTTTTTGTAAGATCTGGTGATGCCGCCTATTGATTTAGCAGAGGGCAGTGGGAAAATTGTCGATCAAGGGTTTTAGTAGTGAGTAGCGAGGCCTTTCCTTGCCCATCAATAGTGACCGTAATGCAGTCTATTTTCCCATCTGAAACCCGGGGAGTTCCTTACAATTAGTCGTGATTTCCTTTTGTGTCTTACAAAGGATTAGATGCGAATGTCTCCTGCTGTAGTTTCATTTCTGCCCTTTCTTTGGTCTGATGAAACGGTGAAGCTTATAAATTGCATTTTGTAGCACATAAAATAGGTCATTCATCAGGAGCATATGAGCCTGAGCTTATCTTTGAAATTTCCGTCAGCCAGGGGGAACTTTTGGTCTATGTATCTTCTCTGCGAAGTCTTTGGAAGGCCTTGTGGACATGTAGCTAGCCTGGACGCTAGGTCTGTACTGCCTTGTAGACATGGTTGAGAAAGTCTTCGTGTTGTCCTGCAGGCTGCAGCGTCACACACGAGACTGTAAATTCGGCCCGCTGAGCCACACATTTTACCTTGCTTGCAGGATCATCTTCAAAACAGTGCTATGTATTATCCCGCAGGGTTATCGTTGAGCACAGGAGCTTAGATCACGTATCCAGACATTAACAGTTGTTCAAGGGGAAGTTAGGAAACAAAATGTGCTTCAACATTTCTGGTGAACGCACAATTTTTTTTTTTGCAGAGTTCCGTAAAATACTTTTAGCTTTTCCTCCATCTAGGGGCAGATGAGCATTACCGTAAATCTTGAAGCCAAATACCTTTCATCTTTAGCGTGAAACTTCACACATTTCTTAGCTCGCCACCGTAGCGTAGTAACCGATGTCATCCTACAACATTGCCGCTAACCCTGTTGCCAGTCTGCCGACGATCCCATGCTACCACCGTTGTTTCGTGGTGCATCGCCGCCTTTCCCGCCTACAGTGGCATGCCTTGTGCCGTCGATCACCCCTACCACTCTGACTTCCTTCGTTGTCTTCCCTCGCCGTTCGCCCGAACTTCCCGATCCTTTGGGCAAGCGGGCCTATCCCCGCCACCGATCCCTGTTGGCCCGCCGCACTGGCGAGGAAGCTGTGAGGAGCGTCGAAGAAGGGGAAAGAGGTGCGACAGTCCTCACGACTTTGACGCTCCCCGCAAAGTATCTTGAGTTTTTTATTTGATAAAGGAACCCATTCTAGCATCAAAGATGGTGGGAGGTGCAAGTGCACATGGTGACGTGGATAGCCACGGTTCTACGACTGTTAATGGTGATGAAAGTCAACAGTGATATTCTATGATGGCTCTTCATGTTTATGCTTTATGTGTTAATATCCTTGTTTAGGTTAACCATATGTTGCATGTTTGATCTTCATGTTTGAACCATTTGTTATGTCTATTTTGAATCATTTATCAATTTTTATCTTTTAATTTGAATTTGAATCAAATTTCATAAATTGTGGATTTGAAATGAGTATCAACTATATGTATCAAAAATAATATTGTTTGAATAATTATGATGCTTGTTTAGTGAAAAAAAAGGTTAGAACTTAGCAAAGATGTTTACATGAACTAAGAAAAGATCTCACATGTTAAGTTCCCCTAAATATTATGGACACCCTGTAAAACCTTATTTAGTTCTTCTTGAAGATGCTCTTGCTAAGTAAGGGAAAGCGAGTTTTGGGCATGACTCAGTCACTCAGAAGGCAATCGATCCAGGATTGTAACATGACCAAGGCCAAGATGTATTTCCAAAAAACCATGACAATATTGCAACCCCTTCTGTTTTTCCTAACATAAGGCCAATGCTTCAACATAAGACAAAAAACAAAAAAAAACACAACAATAAATCGATGACTGCATGCACCCGGTGATGCAAAGGCCTACCCTTGCACGGCGGGGAGGGGAAGGCAACTACCACCCGTCCCGAATAATACGATAACAGGGCACAAATGCATAATAAAGATACATTTTGAGTATCAAATGGAGTAATCAAAATTAATCCTCAATTTAATATAAACAATTGTAAGACTTTTCCTGCCTTTGTTGAACGCATGGTCACCTAGTGCTTTATTGATGTCATCCTTGTTTGATGCTTCAAATTATCTAGAGACATCATCTTTTGTCGGGTTACCTTTGTGACGAGGATCGGCTTCGGAAAATCCCATGGTTAGGAACCCGGGTTTAGATCGTAGAGAGAGGAGTGCGGGTTGATGATGCTCGTCGGCTAACAGGAGACAGGGATTTACCCAGGTTTAGGGCTCTCGATCGGTAAAACCCCTACTTCCTGCTCTGTTGTATTATGATGGAGGCGATTACAGTGGAGATCTCGACGAGAGTGCTCTTGCCTAGGGTGGACCTATGTGAGATTGAATGTCCTAGACGTCCCCTATCCCAGCCTTTATATACTAGGATGGGACGCAAGGAGTTCGTCTAGTTTTACAAAGGAGATTGCCTAATCTAGCTAGTCTTGGCTGACACACCTTGGACTCCGAACCGCCTTGGACTCCCTGTAGGCGCAACCGTCGGTGCTTCGGGTGGGCTAATCTTGGGCCAGCCAAAGCTTCCAATGGGCCTTCTGCCTGGACACGCACTAGGTACCCTCATGCTGAGGAGTCGTGGGGGTACCCCCTCGTCAATAGCCCCCGAGTGCCCGGGGGACTCAAAGAGTCGCGCAGGGACTCGAACCTGCAAACAGCCGTACTAGTGCGTGTCGGTTGGCGAGCTGTAAGCCAAAAATATTCATTCATGAGAAATAGTTTCGGGAGGGATGCCAAGCTTAAAGCGCCCAAGGTACTCGACTGGTCGAGCCTCGGTGAATTGCGCTAGTGGCAAATACCACAGTAGCCCAATCAAACTCAAGTCCCTCGACACGAACTTGGAAACTACTGGTGTCAAGCAGGGTCCATGCCACGGAGGGCTTATAGGATCAATGCCGCCAGTTTACCGTACTGAATACGACTCTAACGCGTCCGTTAGTGGTTAAATTCCAATCATGCACCGAGCATGGAACTGTCGGGAGTGAAGTCGCGCTGTGGCAAGTCCCGGCCTGGCCGACAGATCAGCGGGGTCTTACCTACACGCTAGCTCGCGTGGCATCTGGGGTGCAGTGTATCGCAACCCATGTCATTTAATAATGGCGCGTTACAAAATTAGAGTTCACTCACTCGGAAAAAAATCGAGTGGTCTTATAGTATGAGCACCCGTGGAGCGTTCGAGTGCTCATGCGGGGATTTAGTGTAGAATGTACTCACTCGGAAAACGATCGAGTGGGATTATAGTATAAGCGCCCGCGGAGCGTCCGAGTGCTCGGGGGGGGGGGAGGGGGGTCATCTTTTCGTCTTGCATATTCTTGCGAGCACCTTGTAGTAGAGGCGAGTAAGCACTCGAGCCTTGTAGATGTGTTGTTCTGAATACGTTGAGGGGAGTGGTTACTCGCGACCCTCGTAGCGTGTGTCGTGCTACCTTTTGCGTTGTCTTTAGAAGTGACAGTGCGCTCCCGATGGGAGTTTGTTTGATGAAATCATATCAAAATAAGAGGATAATCTTAGAAAAAAAGGAAGATCATGTTTCTCCTGTCAGATCATCTGCGAGAGTGTCGTCGATATGTAACGGCAGATGCCATGGGGATGGATAAAGAGGGGGACACACCGAGGTTAGTGTCGCTGGTACCGGAAGCGAGAACGGGACACACGGTGAAACACCACGATGTACCCAGGTTCGGGGCTCTCCGTAGAGATAACACCCCTAGTCCTGCCGAGCTAGCTATATGCAATAACTCTGGCTACAATGAATGCTCCTTGAGCTGTTTGAGAGGAAGAAGAAGAGGGCCTCTGGTCTCTACTCTCTCCTTGCTCTCTCTATGGTGGGTGAGATTGTAATAACTGCTCCGTCGTCCCCCACGCAGGAGGGGTACCCGGGGCTCTTATAGGCCGAGCCCGAGGTACAAAAGTAAATATACAAGAGGGAGGGCCCAGCTGTCTGTCTCAGATCAGCTAGAGACCTAACATCGTGCTTCTCCGGATGACCCGGTGTAGACTTGCGGCTCGCCATACTGCTATCCCGTAGACCTCGGTAATGAACAGTGAATCTAGATACTTAGGCCTGTCGGCCTGTCCGCGTGATTGGCGCTGGAGGAGACCGCACGCCTCTGACAGTCCTGATCTTCAGGGATTGCGCATTGAATGCTCTTGTACCAGGTGTCTGACCTGGACCTCTGATCGGATGTTGCTCTTCTTACTTCGGCCGAATACTCCTGGGTGAGGCCGATTGCGCCTTCTCCGGGGCAATCGGCCCTCACTTGGAACAGTTCGGCCCACTTCTTGCTTAATCTTGTTTAGCTCGGCCTTGATTAGATCAGTGACCATTAGGTCGGTGATCTTTGCTTTGATGAACTGTTTCCCCTGGGTGACCCTACCCGGGGGTCATTCCCCCGACAGTAGCCCCTGAAGCTGCGGAGGTCCCGCCGAACTTAGAGACAGCGGGGCCTGCACAGGTTCCTTCTCTTGTAAAAATGCCAACTCTTTGTTTCTGACCAATTGCTTCAATTGGCTGGTTGCTCGCTATCTGCCGATTGCTCTTGATCTTCCAATTGCTCTTGACTTTCCGATTGCTCTTGACCTTCCGATTGCTCTTGGCCTTCCGATTGCTTTTGATCTTCTTACCGATTGCTCTCAATGGGCCGATTGCTCGTAATTGGCCGATTGCTCTTAACCTGCTCGACCGATCTGCCCAACGGTTGGTTTGACTGGAATGTTGACCGAACTTGCCGCTTCGAATTCGCCGAAGAATACGGGACGTCGTGCCACGATTTGATGTGCCATAACCGCTGCCTCGACCCATGCACGCACGTCCCGTCCCATCCACCGGATCTTCTGTGCTCCGAACTGACGCTGCTCTGTGAATACACGCGGCCACACCGCCTGCCAGATCGGCACATCGGATCCCACTACTTCCTCGCCGCGCCTTTAAATACTCCCTGGGGTGAGAGATGCGCCACGCACCCCTCACTCCATCGCATTCCTTGAGTTCTTCTTCACTGCCTCCGCCGCCGCACCGCTCGCTCCGCTGTGCCGCTGCCATTGCCTCCGACGCCAAGAGACACCGCACCGGAGACCAGGCTGCCGCGCTCCACCGCCATCGCCACCGCTCCTCCTCCGCCACCATAGGTGGACTTGGATCTAGGTTTTCGCCGCCTCCGCCGCCGTCTTCTCCGCCGCCTCCACCTTCTTCCTCGTCTCCATCTCGCTCCTCCTCGCCCACCACGGAGTCCGACGCCTCCATGGGGGACGACGCCGCCGCCGACTCCCAGAGGGGAGCTTGGAAGGGATCCAATGTGACGGAGATGCAGATTGCGCTCCTCCGCCGGTCTCGCAAGATCCCGGGGGACCTTGATTTCCGTGCTCCCGGCAACGAGATTGTGCCTGCCCCCCGGGACGGCGAGCGGGTTGTCTTCCTCTCGCACTTCGAGCTCGGATTCGGGCTCCCGGTGAGCCAATTCTTCCATGACTTCCTCGCCTTCTACCGCCTGCAACCGCACCACCTCGGAGCAAACGCCATTATGCCGCTCTCCACTTTCATGGCACTGTGCGAAGGTTACCTTGGAGTACGGCCCACCATTGGGCTTTGGTGCCGGCTCTTTCACTTCCGCAGCTTCCAAGTATGCACCGATGTGCATACTATTAACCCCAAGACCAAGTAGAAGGAGGAAGTAAAGGTGATGGCCGAATGCGGCGGTGCCACCATATACCTCCGCCAAATTGGACTCTATGCTCATCCCCAACTACCTCAGTCCATCAAGAACTGGCAGACGGGGTTCTTTTATGTCTCCTCACCACGGAACCAAGACTTACTGAATCTGCCCGAATTCTCTTTGCCACCTCCGACTGCAAAGTACCACTGGGATGAGAAACCAGGGGACGGGGACACCGATCTGGACCGTCAAATGGCCTACATCCAGAGGCTGATGGAGCAAGGGCTGCAGCCCGCCGATCTGGTGGCGACCTGGCTCTGCCGCCGAGTGCTCCCGCTGCAACGCCGCTGCCACCGGATCTGTGACATGCATCTGCGCCTCGACCCCACTCGGATTTCCACCTTCGGAATAAACGAAGCTGAGTTCTTCCGCCGAATCAACAACATTACCATTCTCAAGGTTGTTGAACCTTTCGAATTCGGAATGAAGCCGTACAGCCGATCTCGGCCCTGCCCTGAGGTATGCTTTAACCCTGCTTTTTTACCTTAGCTTTCATTGCCTCCACACTAATTTCAATCGGACCTTTCCCTTCAGGAGTTCCTGGCCTCTAGGCTCATGCAGGATGGACAGTCTGCCTCGGGCTATCACCCTGAACGAGCTGAAGAGGACGCCCAAGATGTGGAGCTTGAAAAAGAGACCGAATCCGAGACCGAAGCCCGAACTGCTTCCCTCGGACTCGGCTTCAAAAAGCTGGGTGAGTCTGATTCCTCCATCAAACGCTTAATGGACGAATGGAGCAGTGATTCTGATCCTCTTGGTGACCTCGGCGCAGAATCTGAGCCGGCCGAGCAGACGCTGCCCAAGGGGAAACGCCCCCGACCTGATGATGCCGGCCCCTCCAAGGTTGCCAAGAAGAAAGGGAAGACGGGCACGCGCCGAGCTGCCCTCGATATTAGCGGCCCTGTGCTTTCTCCCACTCCCTTGAACATTGCTCGCCTGGATTTCTCTATGGTCAGATTTGCTGCTCAACTGCCCCGAGCTACCAGGTACGCTTCTCTTCACCCTTTTTGTTTCTCTTGATTCTGCCTGTGCTGCTTTTCTCACTTGTGCTCTCTTTATTGCAGGGCTGCCCGATCTGTTGATCCTGCGGGATCTGGGGGTGCTCCGAATGCTCCCCCTGCCCCCTCTGCTGTTCCTCCTCGCACGACCCCTGCTACCTCGACTACCTCCCACGTGCCTGCGCCTGCTCGCAAGAGAGGTGCTGCCGACACCCACAAGGCCGAGCGGGCCAAGAAGAAAGCTGCTGTTGCCGCAACGCAAAAACGACCGATTGCTCCACCGCCGACCTCTGCCGCTCCTCCGACTGCTGGGGTGCAGTCGGCCACTCCTGCTCCGACCACTACTACTGCTCCGATTCTGCTGGACCCATATGGCATCGCACATACTGATGTGCAGCTGCCAGATTGGCCTGCCGCTGATGCTCAGCCTGAGGCTTCTCCAGCCCAGGCCACTGCTGCCGACCCAACTCCTGTTGCTGGCTCGGGGAGCACTGCTGCCACCTCCACCGAACCAACTGCTTCTGCACCCGCTGCTCCCCTTGTCACTCCTACTGCCGTCCAACCCAGTGCTTCCGCAACACCGACTTCTGGTACTCTTGTGCGCCAACCGCTGCCTAGTCGCCAGCTCGTGCTGGCCGACCGGTTCCGCGAGGCGTACCTTGGTGCCTCCGATGTCTCTCCCGTCCGACCTGCTGCCGATTCGGTCACTCCTCCACCTCCTGGATCAGAGGATCAACTTCCGTCCCATCTCTTGGGCCGGTTGGGTGGTCTTGCTACTGACATCAGACGCTTTGCTGATGGGGCGCTGAGCTAGATCCTCACCTCCGAGCATTCTACCACTGTAAGTTTTCTTTTCAGTGGGGGCGCGCCTAGCGCACCCACTGGGTGTAGTCCCCGAGATTCGGGCCGATTGCTTGCAATCTGTCCGGATCTTCATTGCTTTTTATTATTCTATGCTTTTGCTTTGATCTGATCGGCCCATTTTTCAGGCTATCTGCGATAGACGTCCGTCTGTATTTGAAGAACTTCTGGCCGCTTACTTAGCGGGCCAAAAGTCTATTGCTGCTCTGAAGAAAAATGTTGATACCCAAGCTGCCAAGATTCAAGAACTCACAGGTATATTTTGCTTGTCCTTTCTTCCTTCTCCCGTTTTC
Organism: Bromus sterilis; assembly: GCA_950022295.1. NCBI lineage: Eukaryota > Viridiplantae > Streptophyta > Magnoliopsida > Poales > Poaceae > Bromus > Bromus sterilis. Next base: position 399,782,974 of record OX465596.1, read on the forward strand.
GATTACGTCCTTACTTCATTGCAAACTTGCAGCTGCTGCTACTCGCTCCTCCGAGCTGGAAGCTGCTCAGAAAAGAATCGCCGAACTGGAGAACCAACTCGGTGAGAAGGATAGCCAGCTCGGCCGCGCCGAACAAAACAACCAGCGCCTAGATGCTGCCGAGGTTGAGCTGCAAGCCAAACTTCAACGAGCCGCCGACGATCTTGCCGCTGCCCGACGCGCCCATGAACATGAACTTCAGAGGCTCTCAGATGCTCGAATTGAGGTTGAGGGCCAACTTACGAAGGAAAGGGATGCCGCCGTCAAACACGCTGAAGACATGGATGCCCAGCAGATCATAGAAATCCAGCGTGCCCAGGCTGGTGTTGACCATGCGCTCTCCTGCCTCCACCGAGTGGACCTCGCCCTTGCAGGTAACTTTTTCTTTGTTGTACTTCGATCTGACTTTACTGTTTCCCGAGCTAACTTCATTCTCCGATTTCTTTTGCCAGATGCCTGGTCCAACTCCACTACTGCCGCTGATGAGGCTGTTGCCGCAGCCCGCCGAGTGCGGGGTGTGGTAGTTGCTGCTGATGCTGGATGGGATGCCGAAGACTTCGTAGTTTCTCTGGATGCTAGGATTCCCCATGTGAAAGGTGCATTGTGCACTTACAAGACTGGTATCCAGAAGCTGAACGACAAGCTATTCAAGGGCAAGAAGGAAGCCATTGCATTTGACAAGCATGAGGATGTTGCCCGAAGTCTCAGGGCTGCTCACCGCCAGATTGATAACATGCTCGACTCTACCTTCCGTTCTGGGGTACAAGCCGCCCTCTCTATTGCGAAGAGCTGGTACCCTGGAATTGATCTACAACTGATGACTGTTCTGCGGGAGGGCTCAGAAGAGTCCATCGGCGAGCTCTGGACTCAAATCTTCCAAATTTCCCAGGAGCTTGCAAATGGTATGGATCTCCTGGAGGTTATTCCCTATGTTGATTCTGCTGGCCAGCCGACTGGAGTTGCCTCCTTCAGCGACCTTCTGTACACCACAAGTGAAGACAAGGCGCCCCAGTCCCGACCTTCTCGCCAGGTCGGCAGCGAGAACTCCCACTCTTCAGATTACGCAGATGATGATGCCGAGGAAGAAAGCGAGGGTTCCTCCGACGGTCACTCGGTGAGCGCCACCCAGGAGCCCTCTCTCAATCAAGAGAAGACCACTGCTTCTTCTGCTCCAGGGGGTGCCACCAGCACAGCCCCGACTGCTCCCTCCGCGCCGGATGCTCCAGATGCGCCAGCCGCCTAAGCGCGGCACACCGACCTAGTTTCCTGTTTTTTCTTGACAAACAATTAAATTTCAAGTGCGCCCGTCGAGGGACACTTTCATGTAATGAACACCATTCGGCCAACTGGCCCTATCTTTGCTTGTGAACTTAATCTTTGCTTAAATGACCATGGCATTCCGCCTTTGCGTTTTTCAACCGATTTCCTTTTTCTTTGTCATTTGTTCTCTCTTGGTCGATTCTCTCACCAACCTTACAGCCGACCTGCGGTCTGTGGTCGGGTCGGAGAATAAACCTTGAAAGAATTTTTTGAAAAATACTTCTAGGTTCCCAGTTTTTCTCGCAAAGGTGAAGTTTCATAGATGGGACAATTGCAACCTGCCGATTGCTTGGCCAGCCAGCCTGGTCGCAATCGGCGGGTTGCTGTCGGCTTGCTCCGAACTAGATATACTTTGAGTGTGAACTCTCTGATTGATAGTTCTGTTCGGCCGCGTCCCCCCGACATTACAGCCGACCTGCGGTCTGCATTCGGTTCAGACCAGCTTTCACAAAAACCCTTCACTCGTTTCGCTCTTTCTTCGAGTATACCCTTTTCGGGGAAACCGGCCAGTCCCCGGGTCTGCTTTTGCTGACCCCGGAACTGAAACATGCTAAACAAATAATTTCATAACTCCTGCCGAATGCAGTCTCACGGACGCACGACTATTTTCATTGATAATAATTCCACAAAGGAAGGGGATACAACAATACCATTCAACTATAAAACAGACATAACAGCTCGGCGTTCCAAGGACGCCCCGTTTCTTGCCCCGAAGTATCCACGTATCGGGTTGGCTTCCTGAGATCAATGAGGTAATATGCATTGTTTTTGAGCGCTTGACTGACGACGAATGGACCTTCCCAAGGAGAGGATAACTTGTGCTGGCCATCCGATTTCTGGATTCGGCGCAACACCAAGTCACCCTCACGAAAAGCTAGGGGACGGATCTTCTTGTTGTGGTAATGACGCAGCTTCTGCTGGTATATTGCCGACCTGGACAAGGCCAGGAGACATGCTTCTTCTCTGAGATCAACGCCGTCCTCACGAGCTTCCTTGGATTCTGCTTCCGTGTACATGGCATGACGAGGTGAATCAAACTCAATGTCGCAAGGAAGCAATGCTTCAGTGCCATATACCAGGAAGAAGGAAGTGAATCCAGTTGAACGGTTCGGCGTGGTGCGCAAACTCCAAAGTACTGCTGTCAACTCATCAATCCATGCACCGGATGCTCTTTCTAGTGGTTCCACCAATCTTGGCTTGATTTCGGACAGAATGAGACCATTTGCTAGCTCTGCTTGACCATTTGACTGGGGGTGAGCCACAGATGCGACGTCCAGCCGGATGCCCTGCTGGGAGGCAAGCCGAGCTAGAGCCCCCTTTGCGAAGTTTGTTCCATTGTTAGTGATGATGCTGTGCGGTACTCCATATCTGACCTTGATGTCCGCTATGAACATGACCGCAGTCGGCCCGTCCAGTTTCTTGATCGGCCTTGCCTCTAGCCACTTGGTAAATTTGTCCACTGCTACCAGTAAGTGTGTCATACCACCTCTTGCTGTTTTGAACGGCCCTACCATGTACAGACCCCAAACTGGAAACGGCCATGTGATCGGAATAGTCTTGAGTGGTGAGGCTGGTAAATGGATTTTTGCTTTAAATCTTTGACACCCATTGCAATGCTTGACCAGATCTTCTGCCGCTGCTTTCGCAGTCGGCCAATAAAAACCATGGCAAAAAGCCTTGGCAACTATTGCTATTGCTGATGCATGATGACCGCATTCACCTTGGTGGATGTCTCGGAGCAATTCCAGCCCCTTGTCCTCTTCCACACATCGCTGAAGAACTCCTGTTGCACTTCGGTGCACCAGCTCGTTGTTGATGATCGTGTATGCTCCAGATCGGCGCTGGATTTGCCGAGCTTCTACTTCATCTTCTGGGAGTATGCCATCTACCAGGAAATCTCTGAACGGTTCTGCCCATGACGGCGCTGCCACAATCACCATTACAGTAACTGCTTCTGGCTCTGGTTGTGCGATTTCTGCTACTGGCAGCTCGGAGGAGGAGGAGCCGATCGTATCTGGCATGGTTTCCTCAGTCCCCGATCTGACGACAGCAGCCCCTGGTTCACAATCGGCAGCCCCTAGTGCAGCCGAATGCTCCTTTGCCTTGTGCTTTTTCGCTTCGAGTTCTACCATCTTCAGGTCGGCCGGAATAAAGATTGACTCTGATTCTGGGGAAGGCTTGATGGATGGCTTGTGGATATTTTCTAGTGATATTCCTGGGGGAACTTCCTTTCTGGTAGACCCCAGCTTGGACAATGCATCCGCTGCTTCATTTTTTAGCTCGGGGAATGTGATGGAATTCACATCCCTCAAAGAACGAAGACAACTGCTGCACGAGAAATCTGTATCTTGCCATATTTTCATCTTTTGCGTCTCAAGTGCCGGTGCATTGCTGTACCACCAGATCGGAATCACCATAACACAGAATTCGCCGAATGCCAATCTCCTTGGCCAATCGGACACCATGCACCAAGGCTTCATATTCGGCCACGTTGTTTGATGCTGCGAAATTTATCTGCAACACATACTCGAGCTTGTCACCCTTCGGAGAAGTGAGAACAACACCAGCCCCTAGTCCGGTCATCATCTTGGAGCCATCGAAGTGCATTTGCCAAAACTGAGAGTCCGGACAGGGGGGTATATATTGAGTTTCTGCCCAATCCACCAGAAAATCTGCCAGAACCTGAGATTTGACCGTCGTCCGAGGCTAATACTTGATCCCATGTGTTGCGATTTCTATGGCCCATTTTGCCACCCAACCGGATGCGTCCCTACTGCCAATGATTTCTGCCAATGGAGCCGAACTGACCACCGTGACCGGATGCGCCTGGAAATAAGGCTTCAACTTTTTTGCTGCCATGTACACACCATAGCACATCTTCTGATAATGGGGGTAGTTATGCTTGGAGGTTGAGAGCACTTCGCTGACATAATATACTGGTCTCTGGACCGGTTGCGCCTTGTCCTTTTCAGGACGCTCGACCACCATAACAATACTGACCACCCGATTGGTTGCTGCAATGTACAACATCATTGGCTACTTTTCCTTCGGAGCTGCTAGCACTGGAGCAGTGGACATCATACGCTTGAGCTGCTTGAATGCCTCGTCCGCCTGCGGTGTCCAGCTGAACTTGTCTGTTTTCTTCATCAGCTGATACAGGGGAATTGCCTTTTCTCCCAGCCGACTGAGAAATCGGTTGAGCGATGCCAAACATCCATTGAATTTCTGCACATCCTTGAGATTTCTGGGCTTACCCATCCTCTCAATTGCTGCAATATTCTCGGGGTTGCACTCTATTCCTCTCTCGGATACTAGAAAACCAAGTAACTTGCCGGCTGGCACGCCGAACACACATTTCTCTGGGTTGAGCTTGATCTGGTATGCCCGCAAATTTTCGAATGTCTCCTTGAGGTCATCCAATAAGGTTGATCCCAGAACCGACTTGACCATGAGGTCATCTACATATACATGTATGTTCCGACCTAACTGAGGCCGAACACACCGTTGCATAGTACGCTGATAAGTCGCGCCGCCATTTTTCAGGCCGAATGGCATGGTGATGTAGCAATAAGCCCCAAAAGGGGTAATAAAAGCTGTTTTAATCTGATCATTTACATCAAGCTTAATCTGGTGATAGCCTGCTGTGGCATCCAAAAAGCACAAGAGCTGACAGCCAGCCGTAGAATCAATCACTTGATCGATACGGGGCAACGCAAAAGGATCCTTGGGGCAAGCCTTATTCAGGCAAGTGTAATCTATACACATACGCCAAGTTCCATTCTTCTTCGGAACCAGAACTGGATTAGCTAACCAGTCTGGGTAGAACACTTCCTTGATAAATCTTGCTGCGAGCAACTTGGCTAACTCATCGCCGATTGCTCCTCTCTTCTCTTTTAAAAAACGCCGAAGTGGCTGCTTGATCGGCTTGGATCTAGGTCGGATATGCTTGTGCTCGGCAAGTTTCCTCGGTACACCAGGCATGTCATGTGGGGACCATGCGAAGATGTCACAGTTCTCATGGAGGAACTCGACGAGCTCGCCTTCCTATTTGCTACTGAGCCCAGCCTCGACAATGACGCACTTGCTTGGGTCGGAGGGGTTCAGGGCAATCTTCTTGCTGTCCTTTGCTGCTTGGAATATGGTCTCGTCATCCGGCCTCTTGTCCTTCGTGCTCGGCATGTGGTCCTTCATCTGAGCTTGAACTGCTGCTACCACCTTGTCCAGCTGGCGCCGCTCTGCATCTATGACCAGAGCATCAGCTTGCTTGGAACCAACGGACGAACACTCCAGTGACTTCTTGTAGTCACCACACATAGTGATTGGACCATTCGGCCCTGGGAGCTTCATCTTCAGGTAAGGCTGCACGATGTTGAACATGAACTTGGTGATTGCAGGCGACCCGAGCAGAACATGGTATGGGCTGCTCAGATCGGCCACCTCGAACCAGATCGGCTCTCGGCGGAAATTCTCTTCCGACCCGAATACTACCTCGAGCCGAATGCGGCCTAATGGGGTACATGACAGGCCGGGCACTATCCCATGGAATGTGGTTCTGCTGGGATCTAACTCGCTCTCGCTGAAGCCGAGCTTGATCATTGTGTCTCTGTACAGAATGTTGATGGCATTGCCTCCATCAATAAGCGTCCTGGTGAACTTGCATGAATACAATGGAGCCGCCAATATTGCATCCACCATGAGCATATAACTGCCCGGGTTGGGCATTGCGCTCGGGTGGTCTTGTGGGCCCCATGTTATGGCATTGTCCGACCAGTTCAACCTCTGAGAAATTGCTGGCATGGTGGCATTGACTGCCTGCTCACGGGCTCTCCGACTGCCCTTGTCATCTGACTCGCTGGTGAAGATCATATAAGCTGCATCATGACGTGGGAACTGCTGCCGAGCATTTGCTGGTGGTGGGCCTGGGGGTGGGGGTGGTGGTGGGGGTGGATTTCCTGCTCCTCCCTTTGCCAAACGCTCAACCCAAATGCACTGCCGAGTGGTGTGCGATGCGGGCTTGCCTACTCCACTATGCATCTTTCAAGGCTGGTTCATCATGTCCTCAAATGTGTATGGTGGCCTGGGTTGACCTGGCGGTCTCTCTGCAGGCTTCATCTTCTGACTGCCTCCCGCAGCCCCTTGTTCTTCTTGGTGTTGCACTGTCGCTACCTGCCGATTGCCATATTGGGCATCCGGCTGCTCGTCCTTCCTCTTGTTGAAACCAGTGTTGTTGTTGTTGTTGAAATTGGGGGTGTTGCTGTTGTTGTTGAAGTTGTTGTTCCTCTGGATCTCACGCCTCACGCGCCGATTGGGACCGTTTGGCCCATTTGCTTCTGCCGATTGCTGCTGCTGGCCGGATGGTTGCCCTTGGATGAAACCGCTGGGACTTAACGTGATCGGGCGCATTGCAAAGTCAGATGCGGCGAATGAATTGGCTATCCTCATCAGATCGGCCAAAGAAGTTATCTCCTTGCGCAGGAGCTTAGGCTTTAACAAAGACCCGTCCAAGCAGCCGTCAGTGAAGTACTGGATGGCTTGGATTTCATGAACTCCCTCACAAGTGTTCCTGAGCTTGATCCACCGCTGAAGGTAATCGCGAAGGGGCTCGTCCTTTCCTTGTACGCAGAGTGCCAGGTGCCGGGGCAGGCCTGGGCGCTCATAAGTACCCGTGAAGTTGCGGACAAATGCGTCCACAAAATCCTTCCAGCAATTGACACTATTGCTAGGCAAGCTGTTTAACCAGGACCGAGCTGAACCTTGAAGCATGAGCGGAACATAGCGTACAGCTACGCGCCGACCACCTCCTGCGATACCGACGACTGTCATATAATCGACCAGCCAATCTTCTGGTTTGACTGATCCATTATACTTGGGGTGTCCCTGGGTAGTGTGAAACCTTTGGGGAACTGCTCTTGCCGAATACGCGGGCCGAAACATGTTGGACCCGCCGGCGCATCATCTTCCGGTTGCTTATCCTGCTGCAACTGCTCGATTCGTCATTGTCTGCGATTGCTCGGGGGCCTAACCGCTGGCTTATTGCCGGCCGGACTGATGCCGCCGGTTGCTCATTGCGCCTGCTGTTAACTGCTGGCTCATCCCTCCGACTGCCTTCTGCAGCCCCTTGATTCCTCCGACTGCGGTGCAAACTGCCATGCGGTGAGGATGCCTGCCTTTGCTGTCACTGTGGCGCATTCGGCTGATTCGCACCCGCAGTTGCCCGGAGTGACTTTGATGTTACTGGCCCTTGCTGCTCGGTGGACGCCCTTTGCTGCTGGTTCGCTGTGGATATGAGGTCGCGCATTCAGCCCTTCCTCTCCTGCAACTCTTCTCCTTCCAGATGCTCCAGCTCGGTGGTGATCTTCTGGGAAGCTCTCATGTTCTTCACAAGAGAACTGTATGAAATCTGTGGTGCTACGATGATGGACGCTACAGGCTGCTGGGCTCCTCCCAACTCTCTGCCGACCTCTCGGCCTGCTGCCCGAAGCTCCTCGATGACTGGGGGTGGGATAACACGCTGCCGAATGCCATGCGCTGCGTTGTACTCCCGAACTGATGCCTCCATTCGACGCTTTTCAGCGTCGATCCGATCTGATTGCTCCTTCAGAGCTTGACGCACCTTCTCCAGCTCGGCGTGAGCCACAGCTGGATCGGCATGAAGGTCCACAGGAGTGCTGAGCACATCCGGTGGGTTGCTTGGGCCTGCTGCTACTGTTGTTGCTGCCCTCGCGGCTCGGGTCGCTGAAGTGGAACTGTGGCGACTTGACGCTCCCGCCATCATGACCTCCGCACGGATGTGCGCAGTCGTGCCCTCTGTTCCCACAGCATCCGGCCCTCCTGGCAACGGATCCGTGAGCTCAGAAAACACCCGTACCTCCCTGGGAAACACGTCAGGGAGTGCTGCGACGAAGACGCGACGTCCTCCGAAAGGAATGATGACGCCGCGCGGTAGATGCATTCCAGCCCCAAACTGCGAGGCATTGTCGATGACAAAGTCCCACGCTCCTCTCCTCATCACCAGGCCGGAGGCGAAGCGCACGTGCGACGTAGATGATGGTCCCGTCCGGATCAGAACTCCAGTCGACGCCTCGGTCTGCCCCACGGTGGGCGCCAACAGTCGTCGATATGTAACGGCAGATGCCATGGGGATGGCTAAAGAGGGGGACAAACCGAGGTTAGTGTCGCTGGTACCGGAAGCGAGAACGGGACACACGGTGAAACACCAAGATGTACCCAGGTTCGGGGCTCTCCATAGAGATAACACCCCTAGTCCTGCCAAGCTAGCTATATGCAATAACTCTGGCTACAATGAATGCTCCTTGAGCTGTTTGAGAGGAAGAAGAAGAGGGCCTCTGGTCTCTACTCTATCCTTGCTCTCTCTATGGTGGGTGAGATTGTAATAACTGCTCCGTCGTCCCCCACGCAGGAGGGGTACCCGGGGCTCTTATAGGCCGAGCCCGGGGTACAAAAGTAAATATACAAGAGGGAGGGCCCAGCTGTCTGTCTCAGATCAGCTAGAGACCTAACATCGTGCTTCTCCGGATGACCCGGTGTAGACTTGCGGCTCGCCATACTGCTATCCCGTAGACCTCGGTAATGAACAGTGAATCTAGATACTTAGGCCTGTCGGCCTGTCCGCGTGATTGGCGCTGGAGGAGACCGCACGCCTCTGACAGTCCCGATCTTCAGGGATTGCGCATTGAATGCCATTGTACCAGGTGTCTGACCTGGACCTCTGATCGGATGTTGCTCTTCTTACTTCGGCCGAATACTCCTGGGTGAGGCCGATTGCGCGTTCTCCGGGGCAATCGGCCCTCACTTGGAACAGTTCGGCCCACTTCTTGCTTAATCTTGTTTAGCTCGGCCTTGATTAGATCAGTGACCATTAGGTCGGTGATCTTTGCTTTGATGAACTGTTTCCCCTGGGTGACCCTACCCGGGGGTCATTCCCCCGACAGAGAGCATCGAGCCGTCCCATCTAAGCCGCAGGGATGTGAAAGGGCGTAATAATGTTTTTCTGGCGACGTGTTAATGGTCTACTGTGAACCATCGCGTCCGTTGGCAGTTATGATGACGCTTTGGTTGGCGCGCCATTGGCTCTGTGCTTCTGCTGTCTGTTGGATTTCCAAAGCCGAGAGGAAATGTGAAATTGACTGTTGTTTTAAATATTGCTTGATACGAAGAGACACCTTGTCTTGGAATCTGTAGGATTGCATGCCTCAGCCTTTTAATTTTGCATGCCGTACCGTTTCATATTTCTCGGAACTGAGAGGACCCCATTTCCCTTGAGGGGGCGTATAAATATGGGCCGCTGCTTTGGGGTTTTGGTAGACCATCTCTCTTCTTCTTCGTTCTTTCTCTGATTTCTTCCATGGCTCCTAAGCGCCATGCTCGTGGTGCTGCTGGAGTTATGCTTATCTGTTGTGTCGTCGAGGCCGCGGAGCCCGCGCTTCTCGTTTGACGCGCTGCCGCCCGGGGCGCGTTGGCTCTACGGGGGGGGGGGGGGGGCTGCTGCTCTGGACGAGGGCATCTGCGGCTATGATTTCATCCTTCATGTCATTAGCCGCATTGCTAGTCAGATTCCTCTTCTGTTTTTTTTTGCTTCTGTTGTTTCTGAACTTGGCTTGGATGGTCTTTGGCTTCGGCTTCAAGGATGCTCCCAATCCCCCTTGTGGGTAAAACTCCAGGTTGAGAGCTCCTCCTTGGTCTTCTTGGACATGGGTTAGAAGAATATTATCATGAGTGATTTCCTCTTTTGTGGGTTGATTGAAGATTGAGAGTCTCTTGGTGCTTGTCTTTGACTATCCTTGAGATATGTTGTGGTGATTGTGGTACTCTCTTTGGATGGCCGCGGTGACATTGGGAAATCCATAGATTGAGAACTACGAACTTTGAGGTGTGCTTTTGTAGCCCTACATAATTCTCATACTCTCTTGACCACAAAGGATTAACCTCCGAGTGCGTCTCCAATGCATGTTTTAGTGGAAATATCATGTGATTAGGCTATGTTAATGCTGTTAGGAGTTGCCACTAGTGAAAGTATGAAGCCTAGGCCTTGTTTCCACCATTGTTACACCGTTTGTGCTCATTTTTGTCACATGTTTGCTTGCTGCACTTTTTATTACAGATTTATATTACTTTGTTTTGCTACACCTAGCACCCATATTTTACCATCTCTTCGCCGAACTAGTGCACCTATACAACTCCTAGTTGTATTAGGTGTGTTGGGGACACAAGAGACTTCTTGTATCTTAATTGCAGGGTTGCTTGAGAGAGACCATCTTCAACCTCTACTTTCGTGAGTTCGATAAACCTTAGGTCATCCACTTGAGGGAAATTGCTGCTGTCCTACAAACCTCTGCGCTTGGAGGCCCAACATAGTCTACAAGAATAGAAGCGTGCTTAGACATCAAGCTATTTCTGGCACCGTTGCCGGGGAGGTAAGTTTTGAAGGTATATCTTTAGATCTTGCAATTAAATCTTTTCGTTTCTTGTTTTTATTTTCACTAGTTATGCTTATGGAAAACCGCACTCTTAGTTCGCTGTTTGGGGAAGGCCGCTTTACCACACCCGTGGTAGAGAAGTCTCCTCCACCTACTGAATGTATCCCGTTCAAAATACCACTTTGGATAGTTGAAATAATTATTAATGATTGTTATGATGGAACAGTCAATCCTAGTATTCATTTGTTGAAACTTACAGAACTTTGTGAGTTATTTAAGATTTCAGGTTTGACAAGAGGTGAAGTCACAAAGAAATTATTTTCCTTTTCACTGAAAGGAAAAGCATTGGAATGGTATAGGCTGCTAGATGATTCTCACCTACGGGATTGGGAAGAGATCCAGTCTCTCTTTTACTCCAAATTTTATCCTCTTCATGAAGTTCATGAGAATAGGAATTATGTTTATAATTTCTATCCTCATGACGGAGAGAGCATATCTCAAACTTGGGGGAGACTGAAAACTTTAATGCTAAAATGTCCTGACCATGGGCTCCCCAAAGATATAATTATTACTAATTTTTATGCGAGGCTCTCTCGACAGGATAAAGACTTGCTCAATGCTTCCTCTATGGGTTCTTTCACAAACGAAAAGATTGATGCTAAATGGGAACTCCTTGAAAGAATTCAACGCAATACTGAAGATTGGGAGATCGACAAAGGTAAAGAGTCAGATATAAATTATGAGTATGATTGCATTAAGTCCTTTGTTGAAACTGCAAGTTTTAATAAGTTTAGTGCTAAGTTTGGGCTTGATTCTCAACTCCTTGTTGATTTCCTCAAATCTTTTGCTTCACATCTTAATATGCCTAAGGATAGTTGGATCAAGCATCATAAACCTTTTAAAGAGATTTGCAAAGAAAATGAAATTGTTCATGATGATTGCAACATGCATGATCCAATTCCTGAAAATGAAGTTTTATATAAGCATGTTAATTTTTGTGGAGTGGATAGACCTTGTGAAAGGCCTATGATTGAAGAAAACAAGTATTTTAAGCAACATAAGCATGAAAGAACAATCACTTGGGTCAAAGATTTAAATGAAATTGCTAGAGAATTGTGTGACCTTTATCCTTTTACTTGTGAACTTTGCTGCATAGAGGGTCACTATAATTTTCAATGCATGAACTTTCAAAGCATAACTGTTAATCAGTTGTGTGATAACATGATCACTTATGATCTTTATGATGAACTTATGTTATTTTTGATGTGTGAAGAGTTATCAGAAAAGACTTCTTGGCTAGATGTTAATGCCTTAGGAATTAGCAACACTTTGCAAAATTGCCATCTCTATTGTGTTGTTAATTGCCATGAAAATGATTACATAAGTAAGATTAGAAAGGAGGGAACTTTACCAAAGTATAAAAAAGTCTCTTATATCTCTACTAATAAAAAGGAGAGTTTCTCCCAAGTTTCCCCTATTGTTTCTAATGATAAACCAGGATATGTGGAGAAGCTTCATCTCCAACCACTCCCTCCTAAGGTAAATAAGAAGAAAAAGAAGAGGAGGAGGAAGAGGAGCAAGAAGGAAGAAGAATGGGTATCAACCTGGCCTGAGCATATTCCTCGCATCAATTTTTATCCTAACGGACATAAATTTTTGGAGGACGGTGAGCTTGATTGCATTCATTATTATCCTGATGTTAAGTCCGTATGCACTATTGAAGATGATTTTGATTATGATATGCATGTTACTTTTTGTGATTGGAAAAATGATGATAATGCTACTTATGATCTTGAAAAGCTTTTTGGTACTAACTCTGAGAGTGATGATATGGAAAGCTCTAAGCTTGGGGATGATAGGATTGCAAGTCCTTTACCCATTAGTGATGTGGTAATTGATAATTCTTTTGCTAGTAAGAATAAATACATCATGTTTACAAATATAGTTGCTAGCAATGATAATGCTCTTCTCTACTATGATGATGTTATAACTCCTATCTATAGTGATTTTAAAGGTACCTATGACATAAGGAGAAATTATCCTTATGATACTTTTCATAATCATGGAGGTAATTACTCCCTTGTTGAACACCATCTTCCTAATACACAATTAATCTATAGTGTTCAAGTTGTTTATGATAGTCCTACTCCCACTATTACCAATGAGAAAGATTATGCTTATGTGGAGAGTAAGAGTACCCTTTTGCATGTGGATCATGGTAACAATGCTTTATGTGATGCTTATATTGTTGAGTTTATTCATGATCCTACTGGAAATTATTATGAGAAGGGAACATATTCTTATAGATATTTCAATAATATCAAGTTCCCTCTCTTTATGTTGAAAGCTTTGAAGATGCACTTATTTTGCCTTCCTATGCTAATATCTTTATGCTTCAATGAGTTTTTCCTCTAGAAGATCCCTTTGCATAGGAAGCATGTTAGACTTAAATGTGTTTGTTATTTTCTTCTTGATGCTCTCTTTTGTTCTTCAACTCTTATTCCTTATTCCTATGAGAGCATCATTAAAATCTTAAGCCTATCTTTATGGCTATAAAGAAAGAGCTCTAGGGAGACAACCCTTGTTATCTTTAGTTTGAGTTTTTACTTTCAATTTTTAGTGGTCTTGATGATTGTTACTACTGTAGCAACATCATTGTATCTTTATTTTAAATCTTTGTGCCAAGTCTAGCCTCCGATTGCAAGAAAGTTCAGAAGTTGTGACATGCTGTCCAGAAAACAGATTCTTTCCTTGGACGGAAAAATTAGCCTAAAATCACCAGATCATCTTTTTGATCTGAATTTTTTTGACAGCGTGCTCCATACAATTGAATTTCGAGCGTCTGTTCTGAGTTTGTTGATTCGAGTTGCAGAAGTACCCCTACAAAATTCTTTACTACCTGCTGTTCTGTTTTTCACAGATTCTGCCACGTTTTGTCTCTCCTAACTTTTGCAAACCTTAAGCTCGCTTTTTCTTTGCAAAACCTTTTTGGAAATCTTGAGAAATAGTATCTCTTCAAGAATATCTTTCGGTGCGGCTGATTGGTGGGCCTCCCCGGTCAGTTCTACTGTTAGTTACTAATCATTCACTGACAGGTGGCCCCCACCCCCTGCTAATAACCCAACGCTAATAAACATGAAAATAACCCTTGGGCATGTGACATGTGGGCCCTGCCCCACTTAACTCTCTGATTAATTAAAATACCTGTTAATTAAAACCATGTGTCACTGACAGCTAGGCCCCATTGGCAGAGTTAATTAAATAATTGATTTATAGAAATACAGTGGCTGACAGGTGGGGCCAGGTGTTGTTTAATTAAACAAATGAATTATTAAACATGTGGGACTGACCAGTGGGACCCACTGGTCAGGTTTGACCAGTCAAAATAACTGTTCTGGATAATGGTTGAATAAATGAATTAAATAAAATCAAAAAATGATTTAAAATTTAAAATTGAATATCTTTTAAATTGTAAGTTAGATTCAAAAACTTTATACATGAAAATTGATTAGAAAAATATAAAGAATACGGATACGATATCCGTATACCAACCACACCCCTCTAACACAACGAACATCGACATCCCCCCTCCGGGCCATCTGTCGGTAATCACCCGGAGCCGGTATTTCATCCCTGGATGAATTCCCGCTCCGAGCATAACCCTTTTCACTGCGTTAGAACACCGTTAACGTTGCATCTATCATGTCATGCATCTGTTTGTATATGCTTGCTGTGTATTTATTGTTTCTCCCCCTTGTTTCTCCGGTAGACCCCGCTGCTGCCGCCGACTACACCGCTGCTGGGTACGACTACTTCGTCGACGACCCTACCCCTACCGTCGAGCTTCCAGGAAAGCAAAGCCATTCTCTTCACTAGATATCTCCTATCTTTCCATACTTTTCTTGCACTAGGCATTGTTACTGCTGCTGCTATGTTGCTTACCTATTCAATTGCATAGAATGTCATTGTCGCCCCTTGATGTACCTTTCTTTATCCAATGCTGCCTATATATATATTCAGTAGTGAGCCCTGCGCTTTGTTAGTCAAGTAGGATTAGATAGCGGGCTGTGATCACTTTGGTAAGTTAACGCGGATTAAAAAATCTTATAACCGCAACAGGTACGGATCAATGCAGACGCCCTAGGGAACCTACAACGGCGAGACTCTGCCGAGTCGCTTCGAGTTTGACTTACGAGTGGATGGAATCGTATTTCACTCTCGTCGGCTCAGTAGCATAGCATCATCGGAATGATGCGCGGTTTACCTCTTTAGTTCATTCCGCTGATGTCTCTGTCGAACCTCTTTAAGTGTACCATCGAGGGTGATACCTCCTGGTTTCACTTAATGGTAGGCACTCGAATCAACTGGTGTCCTTAAAGGTAAGTAGTCGGTGGACCCAACGGTGCCCGTGAGTGGTATTGTGTCGGGAACGACAGGGAGGGTACGACCGACGTTACTGGCGTTCTTGGCCCCTGCCTGTATCTTGCGAGAGTTACCAAGCCACGAAACGTCGAGCTCTACCAAGAGCACACACGAGACAAGGTAAGGAGACGGTTCACCTTGTTGGTAACCGTGCGCTTTGATGGGACGATAGGGCAGGCCCCGACGTTACTGTTGGTCCTTGTCGTTGTTCGTTTTTCGTTGTGTTGTTAGTAAGACAGTGATAACGGTTGTCTGCGAGATAATAATAAAATGCTAAATGGTTCGGCGGATGACTTGAGAGGCCCGTTGGTCTGTACACACTACCTTCAAGTGGGATAAGGAGTTATGGGTTCCCCTGCGTCGTAGTTCATTCGAAAGCTCTTCAAACGTCAGCAGTACCGCGGCCTAATTTCCGGGAAGTGGTGTGTCTTCTTCGTCCGGACGGTGTATTTGGATTTTATTTTTTGCTTCACCGGCCAGACTCGCACCGTGCAGGAGCGTGGAAGGGTGATGGATCTAGAACCCTGAGCGCATAGGATATAGTTTGGCGGATGACCTCTCTATTGAGCCTAGGATGGGCTGCGCAGTGTCGGATAGCTTTGGTGGAGCATTACCTAACAAGGTGCCAGCCACCCTGGAGATCTGAGCATGCAGGCTGAACAATAGCGCACCCCTGCAGGGATTTAAATCTATTCGAATAGCCGTGTCCACGGTAACAGGACACTTTATGCTGAAGTTGAATCTTACCACTACAAACTACTACTATTAAACTGTATGGTTACGGGTCTTCTTCCTCGCAGGTAAGTCGAGGAAGGGAACTCGAAGGCATTGTTAATTGTTATATAATTACAACTTACTATTATACATTGATGCAACAACTTCTGCTGCATTGTTACTTTATGCTTTATATAAATTATTGGCTGTTCTCTTCTTGTGCTGCAAGACTCGTCGGAAGATGCTAGTCTTCGATAGGCCTAGCTTCTTATCCTTATTCTGATTTCTACCTTGCAGTCCACTATATACAACCTCCCCTTTCCATTTGATACAAATGCATAAATGCTTAGTAGCGGACTTAAGACTCGCGGGTATGCTAGATACTCACCCTTGCTTTTCCCCCTTTTTGTTTTGCCTGATCGGCCGCTGCAGTCGACGTTGGAGCCCAGGAGCAGGAGTACCCCGGAGGCGGATACTACTACGTCGAGACCCCCGCTGACCAAGATCAGGAGTAGTTTCGGAGGATCCCAGGCAGGAGGCCTTGCCTTTTCGATCTGTATCTCTGATGTGATTTGTGCTAGCCTTCTTAAGGAAAAAACTTGACTAACTATGTTTGTATCCAGATATTATGGTTTGTATACTTATGTATTCGGGTCCGTGTGACCCCCTTATCTTGTAACATATTGGGTTATCCTTTTGTGTTTAGTGTTGTGCTGTGATATTCTCACCGTGGCACCCTAATCTCAGCCGTGTATCCTGCGTGTATGATTATTGTACATAGATTGATTTTAGGGGCGTCACAAGTAGGTATCAGAGCCGACTTCCTGTAGGAAGCCACCCACCCACTCCTTGGTCGAAGTTGAGTTTAGGCTTTGAAAAACTATTTTTCTAACTTAATGTTTGGCTTACGGTCCCACATCGATATCACCCCGTCGTAATATCTATGGTATTAGGATCCTTTTCTCCGTACCTATGCTCTGGGACTCTGCTCTCTTATCCTTGCTGGTAAGGTTTACTAACTCTAACATTAGGATCACGTTCTCTTGATTCCACCCGGCGTTCTGGTGCTTACCCCTTTATTGAGTCGTGTCGCAAGAGTTCCGACCCAGGTCCCGGACCGCGGATCCCCTTTCTCATTAGGGACAGGCCGCGCGTTCTCTGGCACAAACTCCTATGGCCAACAGTTTTCTTGCGGCGTGATTGACTTAGCGGAAGCTATGTCGCATCGTGTATTCCTTACCGCGGTCAGTGCACCGCCTAGTGTGTCCTTTTTCCTTAATTTCTATGACGTTATGCTGCCCAATTTCTGATTGACTCCGTGTGTGGATGTGTATGTCTTATATGACTACTCCTATATATCCGCGCCTCCTCTTCATTGTCGCATTACCTCATGCTTGTTTCCGGTATCTCGATAAATGTTCATCGCTGAAATACCCCTGCTAAATTTTAGCAGGATGGATGGTCGTGGTGGTCGTGGTCGTGGTCGTGGTCGTGGCGCCAACGATCCACCTCTGCCGCCGGACTACATGGTCGCGATGATGCAGCAGTTTCAGATAAACCAAGTGTTTATGCAAGGAGTCATAGATCAGCTCCAGAACCAGAACCAGAACCAGAACCAATCGCCTGTGTTTACTCTACGGGATTTCATGCGTCTCAATCCCCCTATATTCCACCAACCTGAACAACTGCTGGATGCCGATGATTGGCTGCGTGACATCACTCGTCAGCTGGAGTTCGCTAGGGTGCACGCTGCTGATTATGTCAACTTCACGACTTATTTCCTGCTTGGCCCTGCTGCTCAATTGTGGGACACCCACAAGAGCTCGCTAGCTGAAGGGACTATCGTCACTTGGAATGACTTCAAGGCAGTTTTCCGTGCTCGTTACATCCCCCAGGCGATTATGTACCGTCTGAAGGCCGAGTTCCGCAACCTCGTTCAGGGAAACAAAACTGTCGAGACATATCAGAGGGAATTCCTCCGCGTCTCCCGCTATGCTGCAAGTGACCTCCCAAATGATGCAAGTAGGTAAGAGAAGTTCCGTGATGGACTCAACACAGATCTCCAGCTTGCACTGGCTTTGCACGTCTTCCCCGACTTTGCCACCATGGTGAACCATACTATCACTCTTGAGACCGCTAAGTCTAAGTTCAAGGGTTCGCCGAAGCGCCCCCGTGATGCTGGCTCATCTTCGGGCACAACAAAAAAGCACCACGTTTGGATTCTGCACAACGTGTATCGTCCGCCTGCCCCTGCACCAAGGCCGTCGTATGTTGCACCCCGTCTGCCTCCGCCCCCGCCGAGACAGCCAAAGACTGAGACTGCACCCCTCCGTCCTCAAGATGGACTGTGCTTCAAGTGCTGTCAGCTAGGTCACTTTTCCAGAGACTGCCCCCAGCGACATAATCAACTGGTAGTTCACCCTGCTGGCCGTGGAAATGGTCATGGCAACAATAGGACCCCCAACTATAACACTGGGTCTTCTTCTCACAGTCGTAGTCATGCTTACCACATTGACGTTGATGAAGCTCAGGAACAACCTGCTACCATGATGGGTACCCTTCTCGTTAACTCGATACCTTCTACTGTTTTATTTGATTTAGGAGCATCACATTCATTCATGTCTAGAGCATTTGCATTCAATTATGGCATACAACACGAAAATATGCATACCCCCTTAATAGTCCGGACTCCCGGTACCCAGTGTCGTGTTGACATGGTTGCGCCTAACCTCACCGTCGAGATCGAGGGATTCGAATTCGTTGTTTCTCCACACATTATGAAAACCTCCACCATCGACCTTATCCTTGGCATGGATTGGTTGAAGGCTCACGATGCCGCACTCTTTTGTGGCAATAAGGCCGTCCGACTCTTTCACCCCTGCGGCGAAGTTGTGAACCACACTGCCCGAATTACCCGAGATGCCGAAACGCAGATCTATATGATGAATGCTTTGAATGTCGCGCCGCTGCAAGGAATTGAGAAAGTTCCAGTCGTTTGAAATTTTGCTGGCGTCTTCCCAGAAGAACTGCCAGGGATACCCCCGACCAGAGAAGTTGAATTCATCATCGACTTGAAGCCCGACACCGTCCCTATTGCTAAGCGCCCCTATAAGATGCCACCTCATCACCTCCTTGAGCTGAAGAAGGAGATCGACATGGCACTCGACAAAGGCTTCATCCGTCCAAGTTCCTCTGCTTGGGGATCACCTTCACTCTTTGTCAAGAAGAGCGATGGAACGAACCGTTTGGTCCAAGATTACCGACCTATCAACCAGGCCACGATACAGAACAGGTAACCGCTTCCTCGAATCAATGATTTGTACGATCAAATTTCTGGATCCAAGGTGTTTTCTAAACTCTACTTGAGGTTGGGTTACCACCAAATCCGAGTCCGTGAAGAGGACATTTCGAAGACCGCCTTCATTACTCGCTATGGTTCATACGAGTACACCGTCATGTCCTTTGGCTTGACGAATGCCCCAACCACCTTTTCCCGATTGATGAACTATATATTCATGGAATACCTCGACAAGTTTGTCGTGGTTTATCTGGATGATTGATACGTCCCAAACGTATCGATAATTTCTGCTTGCTCCATGCATGTTTTGTGTGATATTGCTATGATCTAGATACACTTTCATATAATTTTGATCATATTTGGACTAACCTATTAACTCAGTGCACCCCAGTGACAGTTTCTATTTTCTGTTGTTTTTCTATTTCGGTTTCCCCCCATATTAAAAGTGCTCCAAAAATCCAGGAAAAAGCAGATAAAAATATCAGAACAACAGAAGTTTCCGGAGTCCCTGAGTGGGGCCAGAGGTCCACCAGAAGGTGCCCATGCGGCCACCTGGCGCGGCCTAGGGCCTGGCCGCGCCAGGGGGGCGTCTGGACTCTTGGTGGCCCCCCTGGCTGCCCCCTTCGCCTATTTATTCCCCGTGACGCGAAACCCCTGAAGAAAAAATCCTTTTTCGCGATCTCGCCTCTGTTCCACCGCCGCCGCGCTTCCAAGATCGGGAGCGCCAGCAGACTTCTTCCCGGCACCCTGCCGGAGGGAGGATCGACCTCCGGGAGCTTCCCCTTCACCATGGACGCTTCCCCCCGTGAGTAGTTTCCTTCGGACCATGGGTCCATGATCAGTAGCTATGTGATGTTCTCCTCCCCTCTTTGTTCTTCATGGTTTAGACCTCGTGAGCTACCCTACATGATCGAGGCACATATGTAATCTTTCTGTTGTTTCTATGCTGAGTTTGATGGGATCTAATGGATTATGAGATTATGTTCAGATTGTGATAGAGTAATATATTTGGTTCTTATCTTTTATATTTTTGTTCCTAAGTAATTCTTGCATGTTCTCCGTTGCTGTTTATTGCTTTGGCCAAGTAGTAGGTAGTAACTGCAAGAGGGAATGTTATGCTCGATTGTGGGTTCATGCCCCCTGATGACACGCTTGAGTGACAGAAACATGAGTCTAGGGGATGTGCTGTTGCCACAAGAGGGAAAAGAACGGTGCTTGTAACCGCGGTTGCAAGGATTGTTTACTTTACGCAAAGTGCTTTTTAATGCAGTTGTCTGTTGCTTTGGGTTTACACTTTGGGTGGGGCTCGCAACTTAATACCAGCGAGATGTTCTGGATAGATATCTCAAGGTGGATGATTAGTAGTAGATGCAGTTGGATTTCGGTCTACTTATTTTTGAGTACTGCCCATGCTTTTGAGCCTCTTCCTTTCTTTGTAGCATAGTTAGCATTGCGGTGCATTTATAATCTTGTAAATTGCCCATCTGTAATTTTTTACCTCGCATAGAAGTTTTATCGTCTTTTGGGAGAGAGACATCACTAGTGAACATCACGGGACCCCGGTCCATATTCTCATCATTGTTTACACGCTTATTTACTTTTCTGCTTTTACTTTCAGTTGCTATCATTATCATTATCCCTTGTGTTTTGATCCTTTGTAAACAACAAGACCGGAGAGAATGACAACCTCTCTGAACTTCGTTGGGAGCAAAGTTATTTGTGTCTGTGTGCAGGTCTAGGAGAAGAAAGTGATTATCTTCAAACGGAGCATCACTTGACAAACCACCTACTTATCATCTCCGGAGTCCTACTGGAGACAAACCTCGGTATCTTCACCAAGGGAAACTTGATGCTATGCTGCATCTCACCTTCCACTTGGGGTAACCAACGAAGGGCGAGAAGCAATTATCCTCTCTCGCGTATCAAGAAAATTTCTGGCGCCGTTGCTGGGGACTCCGCGTGCTAAGATAGGGGAGTTGCCCACTACCTTTTACCTTTACTTTTTAGTCTTGTTAGTTTACCTTTCAGGTTTATCTTTGTGTCTTATATCAAAAATCACAATTTTTTTTATCTATCTTGCTTTTAGTAGTTCTCCTTGTTTAGTGAACATGTTAGGACTTGGTGCTTTGCGGGAATCGTAAGTCCTCGATTTCCGTCAAAGGGATGGAGAAAATATGAAGAAGGCATGGGACAGAATTTCTGAAGCACATAAAAGAATTATACCTTGGATACCTATAAAAATTGTGCCTAGAAATTTTTACATGGTCTTTTTAAGTGGTGTAAACACTCTCTTGATATTATGGCTGAAGGAGACTTTTTACAGTGTCATGAAGCTAGAGCTCTTGATATTTTGCATAGTCTATCTAGTTATGTTGTTTATGATCGTAGTATTGATACTGTTATAGATAGACTTGCCACTATTGAAAAGAGGATGGATGCTCTAGACTTGAGAAAGGTAGAGGAACTTAAGTCCAACAAGAAGGAAATGTTGGAGATGGATGATGATTGGGAGCCCTTTGTTAGGATTAGAATCTCTAACCAAGACTTCCTTGCTTTTTGTGATATTGGATCCACGGTTTCTACTATGCCAAAGATAGTTTATGATTCTTTGAAACTAGATATGGATAAATTGTTATCTTATAATGAACATGCTAATGGAGATATTTCAGAGGTTAAAGGAAAGGTAAAATAAGTCCAAGTTGAATTCCTTCATAGGATTGCACCGATGGATTTCTTCATCATGGAGCTAAACCAAAGTAACATCGTGCTTGGAAGGGACTTCCTCCGAGCTATGAAAGGCTTCATTGATATTGGTAACGGGCACATACGCTTATACGGTAAGGCAAAAGGTAAGTACCTCTTTCCTAGGAAGAAGAAGAATGAGCTTATTGAAAATCAATTTGAAGGTTATTATGACTCCGATGATCTTGGAGACCTTTGATTCTTCTTTTGCCTTATGCCTAGCCTAAAGGCGTAAAAGAAAGCGCTTGTTGGGAGGCAACCCAAGATGTTTTTACTTCTGTTTTTAGTGGTCTTTATGATTGTTACTACTGTAGAAACATCATTGTGTCTTTATTTCAAGCTTTGTGCCAAGTTATAGCCTCTTATGATAAGGGAAGCAAAAGTTGTGACATGCTGTCCAGAAAACAGATTTTGTCTTCTTGATGGAAAAAATCGTATCAAATCACCAGTTCATCTTTTTGAGCTGAATTTTTTACACAGCATTCTCTATACAATTGTTAAACTTTCGTATGTTCTGAGTTTTTTGAATTGAGTTGCAGAAGTACCCCGAAAAAATTCTCTACTACCTGCCGTTCTGTTTTTCACAGATTCTGCCACGTTTTGTCTCTCCTTACTTTTGCAAACCTTAAGCTTTCTTTTTATTTGAAAAAACCTTTTGTAAATCTTTAGAAACAGTATCTATTCAAGAATATCTTTATATCTAGTGGGGAAAATTATTTTATTAAGGGTACTAACCTCTCTAATCAGCTTATGACGAGTTATGTATGAAGGGAGTTTTCAAGTGTGCGATGGAAGATGATTAAAGAAGATCCGGGAGTGTCAAGCGCTCAAGATTGGGGATGCCCCAATGAATCCCCAATAAATATTGAAGGAGACTCAAGCGTCTAATCTTGGGGATTCCGCCGTGCATCCCTTTCTCCATCAACAATCATCAGTTCGTCCTTCGTCTCACTATATTTTTATGACTTCATGCGTTATAAGCTATGCTTGGAGCGTCTCGCTCTTAGGTTTTACTTTTAGTTTTCTTTAGCTTTGCTTGCTGTTCATATCAAGTTAGACCCCATCTTACTTTGTGTGGGAGATAAACACGCTCCACTCCAATCTAGAACACATCATAGGATTTTTCATGCATATCTTTTTACTGTTGTGTGTTCTTTATCTTTTCGTAGCTACTGCCATGTTTAGTTTTAGTTTTAGTTTGTCTTTACCAAGAGCCTTGGATTTTTTTTAGTTTGTTGCTGGAACTCACTTTAGTTTTCATTTTTATCTTGTTAAGATAGTTGGTTGTTGCACTGAGTTGTGTCTTGTCTTGAAAGTAGGTAATTGAGGTTGCTATTTAATTTTAGTAGTAACTTGCAATAGTTTCGAGGCATTGATGTGAGTAATGTTTGAACTTTTGGTGTCAAGAGCTCTAGCCTATTTGTGATAGGTGTCCTATTTTGGGAAATCCGTGTGTATTTTCAAAACCTACAAAACTAGTTGATAACTCTAGCTACTAGATGGATCGCTAATCTTTGGAGGGATCGAATATTAGAGTACACTCACGTACCATGAGTCCAGGATGCGCAAGGATAACCAAACCCCCATACACTCCTCTTCAAGGTACTTGTCTCTTTGTTAACCTCCTTATTAGATTTAGAGTTACCGATAATAAGTGCATGAGTTCTTCGGACTAATGTAAGTATTGAAAATTGACACTTCCACCTCCTCATATTTGCTAGCCTCTTCGTGCCGTGCATTGCCTTCTTCTCACTCCGAGAGTTGGCGTCCACCTTCGCCGGTACTTCCAAGCCCTTGGCATAATACGCTCTGTCATCATAAACCTCCTTATATCTTTCCTCAAAACAGCCACCATACCTACCTATCAAGGCATTTCCATAGCCTTTCCGAGATATATTGCCATGCAACATCCACCTCTTCATGACTTGATCTTCATGTCATACATGTTCCTGATACACTGGCAGAGGCATACATTGCATACATCATGATAGCTACATCTTCTTTATGTTTGGAGTACCTTGTAAAGTGTGAAAGATCATCTATACCCTCTTGTAAATTAGAGTGTTGCCCTTTGATACGTCCCAAACGTATCTACAATTTCTGCTTGCTCCATGCATGTTTTGTGTGACTTTGCCATGTTTTTGTTGAACTTTCATACACTTTTGAGCATATTTGGACTAACATATTAAATCAGTGCACCCAGTTGCCAGTTCCTTTTTTCTGCTGTTTTTGTATTTCAGGTTTTCCGGCCATTAAAAGTGCTCCAAAAATACCAAAAAAATTATATAAAAATCAGCGTCCCGGAAGCTTCCGGAATCACCAAGGAAGGATGGGAGGGCCACCACAGGGACTCCAGAAGGGTCCCTGGCGCGGCCCCACCCTAGGCCGCGCCGGGAACCCTCCTGACTTCCCTGTGGCCCCCTGGTGCCCCCCTTTGGCCCTATTTTTACCCCCGCGGAGGAAACCCTGATACCGGACCCCTTTTCTCCAGAAGCAATTCCGATCTCCGCCGCCATCGCCATCAAGTTTCGGGGGGACATAATTCCTATGCCGGAACCCTGCCGGGACGGGGAAGTGCCCCGGATTCATCTCCATCGACGTTGCTTCCTCCGTCCATGAAGTGGGAGTAGTTCTCCCTCGGGGCTGAGGTTTCTACCAGTAGCTATGTGTTCTTCTCTCTCTCCCATGATGTGATATTCGTTGTGATCATAGGCTATGTTAATCTAGGGTGATCCCATGATATTTCCCCTTCCTCTGTGTATTGGATTGATGTACTCAATTGATCTTATCTAGTATAATCCCCGAGACCAAGGTGACAGCGGTCTATTGGACATGGGATAGAAGAATATTTTCATGAGTGATTTCCTCTTTTGTGTGTGATTGAAGATTGAGAGTGTCTTGGTGCTTGTCTTTGACTATCCTTGAGATATGTGGTGGTGATTGTGGTACTCTCTTTGGATGACCGCGGTGACATTGGGAAATCCATAGATTGAGCACTACGAAATTTGAGGGCTGCTTTTGTAGCCCTACATAATTCTCATCCTCTCTTGACCACAAAGGAATGACCTCCGAGTGCGTCTCCATTGCATGTTTTATGGGAAATATTATGTGATTAGACTATGTTAATGTTGTTGGGAGTTGCCACTAGTGAAAGTATGAAGCCTAGGCCTTTTTTCCACCATTGTTACACCGTTTGTGCTCACTTTTGTCACATGTTTGCTTGCTGCAATTTTTATTACAGATTTATATTACCTTGCTTTGCTACTCCTATCACTCGTATTTTATCATCTCTTCGCCGAACTAGTGCACTATACAACTCCTAGTTGTATTAGGTGTGTTGGGGACACAAGAGACTTCTTGTATCTTAATTGCAGGGTTGCTTGAGAGAGACCATCTTCAACCTCTACTTACCTGAGTTCGATAAACCTTAGGTCATCCACTTGACGGAAATTGCTGCTGTCCTACAAACCTCTGCGCTTGGAGGCCCAACATAGTCTACAAGAATAGAAGCGTGCGTAGACATCAAGCTATTTCTGGCGCCATTGCCGGGGAGGTAAGGCTTGAAGGTATATCTTTAGATCTTGCAATTAAATATTTTCGTTTCTTTTTTTTATTTTCACTAGTTAGGCCTTATGGAAAACAACAAAAATATTATGAGAGAGCTTTATGAGCTCTACCTTGAGTTGGGACATGAAGTGTTTGAAGAGAAAATCAAAAATCCTATGGAGCTTTATTATTTGCAAAACACTCATGATAGTAGCAACGGTATTATTATGTCTTCTTTGAATACCTTTGATCCTAATGATATGCAAAGCTATAAGCTTGGGGATGCTACGTTTTATGAAGTTGATCTTTTTAGCTCCCCAAGTTTTGATGAGGAAATTTATTTTGATGATACTTTGCCTCCTATCTATGATGATTATTGTGATGACACTTATGCTATAAAGAATAAATTTTTACAAGTGCATCATGATAAGAATGATTCATGTGATAGATATTTTGTTGAGTTTTCTCCCACTATTACTAATCAGAAGAATTTTTCTTATGTGGGGAGTAACAAATTTTCTATGCTTGAGGATCATGATAAGAAAGTTTTATGTGATACTTATATTGTTGAGTTTATTCATGATCCCACTGAAAATTATTATGAGAGGGGAACATATGCTTATAGATATTTCAATAATATCAAGTTCCCTCTCTTTATGTTGAAGGTTTTGAAGTTGCACTTATTTTGGCTTCCTATGCTAATATCTTTATGCTTCCATGATTTATTTCTCTATAAGATCCCTTTGCATAGGAAGCATGTTAGACTTAAATGTGTTTGTTATTTGCTTCTTGATGCTCTCTTTTGTTCTTCAACTCTTAATCCTTATTCCTATGAGAGCATCATTAAAATCTTAAGCCTATGTTTATGGCTATAAAGAAAGAGGTCTAGGGAGACAACCCTTGTTATCTTTAGTTTGAGTTTTTTACTTTCAGTTTTTAGTGGTCTTGATGATTGTTACTACTGTAGCAACATCATTGTATCTTTATTTTCAATCTTTGTGCCAAGTCTAGCCTCCGATTGCAAGAAAGTTCAAAAGTTGTGACATGCTGTCCAGAAAACAGATTCTGTCCTTGGACGAAAAAATTAGCCTAAAATCACCAGATCATCTTTTTGATCTAAATTGTTTTGACAGCGTGCTCCATACAATTGAATTTCGAGCGTCTGTTCTGAGTTTTTTGATTCGAGTTGCAGAAGTACCCCTAAAAATTCTTTACTACCTGATGTTCTGTTTTTCACAGATTCTGCCATGTTTTGTCTCTCCTAACTTTTGCAAACCTTAAGCTTGCTTTTTCTTTGCAAAAACCTTTTGGAAATCTTGATAAATAGTAGATCTTCAGTAATATCGTTATATCCAGTGGGGAAAAATTATTTATTAAGGGTACTAACCTCTCTAATCAGCTTATGATGAGTTATGTATGAAGGGAGTTTTCAAGTGTGCGATGGAAGATGATGAAAGAAGTTTCGGGAGTGTCAAGCGCTCAAGCATGGGGATGCCCCCATCATCCCCAACAAATATTCAAGGAGACTCAAGCGTCTAAGCTTGGGGATGCCCCCGTGCATCCCCTTCTCCATCCACAATCACCAGTTCGTCCTTCGTCTCACTATAGTTTTATCACTTCATGCGTTATGTGCTATGCTTGGAGCGTATCGCTCTTAGGTTTATTTTTAGTTTTATTTAGCTTTGCTTTCTGTTCATAACAAGTTAGATTCCGTCTTACTTTGTGTGGGAGAGAAACACGCTCCACTATCAAAATCTAGAACACATCATAGGATTCTTCATGCCTATCTTTTTGCTGTTGGGTGTTCTTTATCTTTTCGTAGCTACTGCCATGTCTAGTTTTAGTCTTAGTTTGTCTTTAGCAAGAGCCTTGGCTTTTATTCAGTTTGTTGCTGGAACTCTCTTTAGTTTTCATGTTTATCTTGTTAAGAGTGTTGGTTGTTACACTGAGTGGTGTCTTGTCTTGAAAGTAGGTAATTGAGGTTGCTATTTAATTTTAGTAGTAACTTGTAATAGTTTTGAGGTATTGATGTGAGTAATGTTAGAACTTTTGGTGTCAAGAGCTCTAGACTATTAGTGATAGGTGTCGTATTTTGGGAAATCTGTGTTTATTTTCAAAACCTACAAAACTAGTTGACAACTCTAGCTACTAGATGGATCACTACTCTTCTGAGGGGTCGGATATTAGAGTACACTCACGTACCATGAGTCGAGGATGCGCAAGGATAACCAAACCCCCATACACTCCTCCTCGGGGTACTTGTCTCTTTGTGAACCTCCTGATTAGATTGAGAGTTACCGATAATAAGTGCATGAGTTCTTCAGACTAATGTGAGTATTCGAAAGTTGACACTTCCACCCACCTATACTTTTTCTAGCCTTTTCGGTACCGTGCATTGCCCCTTTCTCACCTTGAGAGTTGGCGCATACTTCGCCGGTGCATCCAAACCCTTGGCACGATACGCTCTGTCATCATAAGCCTCCTTATATCTTTCCTCAAAACAGCCACCATACCTACCTACAAGGCATTTCCATAGCCTTTCCGAGATACATTGCCATGCAACATCCACCTTCTCATGACTTGATCTTCATGTCATACATGCTACTTTCTTGATCGATGAGCCGCATGCTAGTTGGGCCTTTCCCTAATCATTGCTACATGACGCGCTAGTATCATTGCATATCCTGCTATCCTGGCAGAGGCATACATTTGCATCATGATAGTTATATCTTCTTTATGTGAGTACCTTTGTAAAGTGTTAAAGATCTCCTATATTCTTGTAAAATATAGAGTGCTGCCCCTAAAGTGAGGAAAAGATCCCAAAGAGGACAAAATCAAAAGACCCCAAAGAGGACAAATGAGAGTTAAATAGAAAGAGCCATTGAGGCCACCAAAAAAATACAAAAAAATAGAAAAAAGAGAAAAAGAAAAATAAAAAGAGAGAAGGGGGCACACTACTATTCCTTTTGAGAGATCCACACTAGTACTTCATCCTCTATCCCTTGTACTCCATAGAGATCATCATCATGCATATAGCTATGTGGGGACCTTGACACTATAGAACTTGGCTTGTATATTCCAATGATGAGCCTCCTCAAACGAGCTCTAGGTCTTCTTGAGCAAGCAAGTTAGATGCACCCCCACTAGTTCCCTTGGAGAGCTTTTAGCTTACATGTGCATCCGTTTCATGGAAATCCCTACTCCTCACATCATATCTATCATATGGCCTTCTCTCGCTTATGATTGTCCTCATTGATGTGAGCCTTTCACACCTTTTTATCTTCCTCCTCCACCTTCTTTCTGTTTCGCCTTTTAGGTGTCAACTTTCTTGCTCACGCTCATCCATTGCATGAGTGCTCAAAATATCGAAAGGGAGTGGATCAGTTTGACTTGTACCTGGCTAGTGGTCTGGGGACGATTCATGATAAGAATCCAAAGGAGACCAAGTGTGAAACTTTAGTAGATAATTGTTCTCAACAACCTTTTTTCTCTCCTTTTCCCAGTCCCCTGCTTGCACGCAAACACCATCTGGAGACATTCGAGTCACAGACAGCGAGAGCTCTTGCACCTTTTGTTCTTTTGTTGCTTGTGTCAATGCTAATATAGACTCTTGCTTGTTAAGACTTGAATTGAATTGCATGCTTTTATTGCTTTACTTAAAAGTCCTTATATGGTTGTGTGGCATGTCACCACAAAAATTATGCTTGTTATCATTTACCTACTCGAGGATGAGCATGAATTAAGCTTGGGGATGTTGATACGTCCCAAAAGTATCTATAATTTCTGCTTGCTCCATGCATGTTTTGTGTGACTTTGCCATGTTTTGCTTGAACTTTCATACACTTTTGAGCATATTTGGACTAACCTATTAACTCAGTGCACCCAGTTGCCAGTTCCTGTTTTCTGCTGTTTTTGTATTTCAGGTTTTCTGGCCATTAAAAGTGCTCCAAAAATTCCAGAAAAATTATATAAAAAATCAGCGTCCCGGAAGCTTCCGGAATCACCAAGGAAGGAGGGGAGGGCCACCACAGGGACTCGAGAAGGGTCCCTGGCGCGGCCCCACCCTAGGCCGTGCCGGGCACCCTCCTGACTACCCTGTGGCCCCCCTGGTCCCCCCCTTTGGCCCTATTTTTACCCCCGCGGAGGAAACCCTGATACCGGACTCCTTTTATCCAGAAGCAATTCCGATCTCCGCCGCCATCGCCATCAAGTTTCAGAGGGACAAAATTCCTGTGCCGGCACCCTGTCGGGACGGGAAGTGCCCCCAGATTCATCTCCGTCGACGTTGCTTCCTCCCTCCATGAAGCGGGAGTAGTTCTCCCTCGGGGCTGAGGTTTCTACCAGTAGCTATGTGTTCTTCTCTCTCTCCCATGATGTGATCTTCGTTGTGATCATAGGCTATGTTAATCTTGGGTGATCCCATGATATTTCTTCTTCCTCTATGTATTGGATTGATGTACTCAATTGATCTTATCTAGTATAATCCCCGAGACCAAGGTGAAAGCGGTCTATTGGACATGGGTTAGAAGAATATTTTCATGAGTGATTTCCTCTTTTGTGTGTGATTGAAGATTGAGAGTGTCTTGGTGCTTGTCTTTGACTATCCTTGAGATATGTTGTGGTGATTGTGGTACTCTCTTTGGATGGCCGCGGTGACATTGGGAAATCCATAGATTGAGAACTACGAACTTTGAGGTGTGCTTTTGTAGCCCTACATAATTCTCATCCTCTCTTGACCACAAAGGAATGACCTCCGAGTGCGTCTCCATTGCATGTTTTATGGGAAATATTATGTGATTAGACTATGCTAATTTTGTTGGGAGTTGCCACTAGTGAAAGTATGAAGCCTAGGCTTTGTTTCCACCATTGTTACACCGTTTGTGCTCACTTTTGTCACATGTTTGCTTGCTGCACTTTTTATTACAGATTTATATTACCTTGCTTTGCCACACCTATCACTCGTATTTTACCATCTCTTCGCCGAACTAGTGCACCTATACAACTCTTAGTTGTATTAGGTGTGTTGGGGACACAAGTGACTTCTTGTATCTTAATTGCAGGGTTGCTTGAGAGAGACCATCTTCAACCTCTACTTCCCTGAGTTCGATAAACCTTAGGTCATCCACTTGACGGAAATTGCTGCTGTCCTACAAACCTCTGCGCTTGGAGGCCCAACATAGTCTACAAGAATAGAAGCGTGCGTAGACATCACCCTTAAGTGAGGAAAAGATCCCAAAGTGGACAAAATAAAAGATCCCAAAGAGGGCAAATGAGAGTTAAATAGAAAGAGCCATTGAGGCCACATTTTTTTTTTCAAAAAATAGAAAAAAGAGAAAAGTAAAATAAAAAGAGAGAAAGGGGCAACACTACTATCCTTTTGAAAGATCCACACTAGTACTCTCTCTTATCCTTGTACTCCATAGAGATGATCATTCATGCATATAGCTATGTGGGGACCTTCACACTATAGAACTTGGCTTGCATATTCCAAGGAAGAGCTTCCTCAAAAGAGCTCTAGGTCTTCATGAGCGAGCAAGTTATATGCACCCCCACTAGTTCCATTGGAGAGCTTTTTAGCTCGTATGTGCATCCATTGCACGGAAATCCCTACTCCTCACATCATATCTATCATTTGGCCTTCTCGCCTATGATTGTCCTCATTGATGTGAGCCTTTCTCACCCTTTTTGTCTTCCTCCTCCACCATATTTCTCTCTTTGCCATTCTAAGTGTCAACTCTCGTGCTTACGCTCATCCATTGCATGAGTGCTCAAAATATCGAAAAGGAGTGGATCAAATTCACTTGTACCTGGCTAGTGGTCTGGGGACGAGTCAAGATAAGATTCCAAAGAAGACCAAGTGTGAAACTTTAGTAGATTGAGTTCTCAACAAAAAATATATATTTTCTCGTATTCACTATCCCCCTTCTTGCACGCAAACACCATTTGGAGACATTCGAGCCACGGACAGCGAGAGCTCTTCCACCTAATATTCTTTTGTTACTTGTTTCAATGCTAATATAGACTCTTGCATGTTATGACTTGAATTGAATCACATGCCTTGATTGCTTTACTTTTCAAAGTTCTTATATGGTTGCTAGCATGTCACCACAGAAATTATGCTTGTTATCATTTACCTACTCGAGGATGAGCAGGAATTAAGCTTGGGGATGTTGATACGTCCCAAACGTATCGATAATTTATGCTCGTTCCATGCATCTTTTGTGTGATATTGCTATGATCTAGATACACTTTCATACACTTTTGATCATATTTGGACTAACCTACTAACTCAGTGCACCCCAGTGCCAGTTTCTGTTTTCTGCAGTTTTTCTATTTCAGTTTTCCCCAATATAAAAAGTGCTACAAAAATCCGGGAAAAATCAGATAAAAAATCAGCGTACCGGAAGCTTCCCGAACCCCGAAGGAGGGCTAGGGGGCCACCACCAGGTGCCCAGGCGGCCACCTGGCGCGTCCAGGGGCCTGATCGCACCAGGGGGGACGCCTGGACCCCTGGTGCCCCCTAGCTCCCCCCTTGTCCTATTTAATCTCCGTCACGTGAAAACTCCAAGGACAAAACCCTATTTCGCAAACTCGCATCTGTTCCGCCGCCGCCGCGCTTCCAAGATCGGGAGCACTGTCAGGACCCTTCCCGGCACCCTGATGGAGGGAGGATCGACTTCTGGGAGCTTTTCCTCCACCATGGACGCTTCCCGGATGTGCCGTGAGTAGTCTACCTTGGACCATGGGTCCGTGATCAGTAGCTATGTGATGTTCTCCTCCCCTCTTTGTTCTCCATGGTTTAGACCTCGTGAGATGCCCTACATGATCGAGGCACATATGTAATTCTTCTGCTGTTGCTATGCCGAGTTTGATGGGATCTGATGGATTATGAGATTATGTTCAGATTGTGATAGAGTAATATATTTGGTTTTTATATCTTATACTTTTGTTCCTAAGTAATTCTTGCATGTTATCCGTTGTTGTTTATTGATTTGGCCAAGTAGTAGGTAGTGACTCCAAGAGGGAACGTTATGCTCGATTGTGGGTACATGCCCCCTGATGACACGCTTGAGTGACAGAAACATGAGTCTAGGGGATGTGTTGTGGCCACAAGGGGGAAAACAACGGTTCTTGTAACCGCGGTTGCAAGGATTGTTTAGTTTACGCAAAGTTCTTTTTAATGCAGTTGTCTATTGCTTTGGGTTTACACTTTGGGTGGGACTCACAACTTAATACCAGCGAGATGTTCTGGATAGATATCTCAAGGTGGATGATTAGTAGTAGATGTAGATGGATTTCAGTCTACTTATTTTGGCGTACTGCCCATGCTTATGAGCCTCTTCCTTTCTTTTGTAGCATAGTTAGCATTGCGGTGCGTTTATAATCATGTCAATTACCCATCTGTAATTTGTTTACCTCGCATAGAAGTTTTATCGTCTTTTGGGAGAGAGACATCACTAGTGAACATCACGGGACCCCGGTCCATATTCTCATCACTATTTACAAGCTTATTTCCTTTTCAGCATTTACTTTCAGTTTCTATCATTATCATTGTCCTGTGTTTTTGATCCTTTGTAAACAACAAGACCGGAGAGATTGACAACCTCTCTGAACTTCGTTGGGAGCAAAGCTAATTCTGTTGTGTGCAGGTCCGCGTCAGGTGCGCCGCTGACACCTACTTATCATCGCTGGAGTCCTACTGGTCGATACTCTCAACCTTGGTATCTTCACGAAGGGAAAGTTGCCGCTACCCTGCATCTCACCTTCCACTTGGGGTAACCAACGAAGGGCGAGAAGCAATTATCATCTCTCGCTTATCATTGATACGTCCCAAACATATCTATAATTTCTGCTTGTTCCATGCTCTTTTAGGTGACATTTTAATGTGTTTTGCTACACTTTCATACCTTTTTACACATATTTGGACTAACCTACTAACTCAGTGCACCAAGTGCCAGTTTCTGTCTGCTGATGTATGTAAGTTGCAGGTTTTTACCCATATTTACAGAGCTCCAAAAATTTCAGAAAAGTCAGATAAAAAATCAGCATAGAAGAAGCTTCCGGAAACACCGAAGAAGGGCCAAAGTGGTCCATCCCCCTCCCATGCGGCCAGGGGGCGCGGCCCCACCCCTGGCCGCGCCACCAGGGCGCCTGTAAGGCCCGATATGCGGTGCTGTTCCAGATCTAGATGTTTCCATCCAGATCCGGGGACGAAGCACATATCGGTCCCACCGCGACATATGACAATGTCATATGCCCCGAATTTCCAACATGATATCACAACATTACAGCTACAAGGATACAACATCTCATACAATCGGCATACAACTGCCTTAATATAATACAACAACGGAAGATACATGTCTGAGTACAGACTACAATCAGATGCCTACTGGCAAAGAGAAAAAGGCATCGCTCCCATAACCACAGAGGTCCAGGCCCTCCGCCGGGATCCGCCTAACTAGTCGTCGTCGAGTCTCCACGTGAAACGTCGATCACCATACCTGTTATCGATCAGAACCCTGAAAATAGTTTGGGGGTAGTATCATGAGTACAGAAGTACTCAGCATCCAACTGTAGTGGTCATCTGACCCAGCAAGGACTTCATCACTCGTCATTCTAGGACACAACTAGTAGTTTACGGTAAGGATGTGGTAAGTGGTGAGGTTGCTGCCGCACTAGCATTTATGAGGTGACTAACGATCTAGAGAGTAAGATAAGAAGTCAAGCATTCGATGAGGAATCGCCTCCAACAAGTCTTGCTATCCACCTACTTACACAAGCATAACACCTATCCTATCCTTGTCCTCCTCTTCGCATCCCGACGAAGAAGAAGCAGTCAAGGCACACACACGTTGATCAAGTTATATTAAGATTATCTCATTTATTGTTGTCTATGAACAAGGAGTAGGTATGAAGTCATCCGTAACCGTAGACACAAAGAGAATAACAACTTCAACTACCTACTTCTAGTCAAGACACAAAACTCAGTGCAATAGGCAAACTCTCTAACAAGATAAAACATGCAACCTATAAAAAGTTCAACCTAAAACAAAAGAAAAGCTCTAGAAAAATTAAAGCACTACAACTAAACAGAGCAGCAACTAAGAAAAGAAAAAGAACAACTCACAGCTAAAAGAATAAGCATGCAAATCCTACGAGGAGTTCTAGTTCAAGCGGAGCGTGTATCTCTCACACACAAAAGAGTAAGCTGGGGTCTAACTTGTTACTACAGCAAACAAAGAAAAAACAAACCTAAAAAAGTAAAGAGCGAGACGCTCCAAGCATAGCACATAACGCATGAAGTGATAAAAATATAGTGCAACGAGGGACGAACTGATAATTGTTGATGAAGAAGGGGATGCACGGGGGCATCCCCAAGCTTAGACGCTTTAGTCTCCTTGAATATTTATTGGGGGTGCACATGGGCATCCCCAAGCTTGAGCGTTTGACACTCCAAGATCTTCTTTAATCATCTTCCATCGCGCACTTGAAAACTCCCTTCATACATAACTCATTGTAGACTGATTAGAGAGGTCAGTACCCAACTAAAATAATTTTCCTCTACTGCAAATAAAGATAACCTTGAAGAGCTACTGTTTCTCAAGATTGCCAACAAGTTTTTGCAAAGAAAAAGCAAGTTTAAGGTTTGCAAAACGAAGAAAAGGCAAAAGAGGACAGAATCTGTGAAAAACAGACCAGCAGGTAAAAACAAATTTTTTAGGGGTACTTCTGTAACTCAAATCAAAAAACTCAGAACATACGAAACTTTCTTAATTGTATAGATCACGCTGTGTAAACAATTCAGCTCAAAGAGATGAACTGGGATTTTTCTCTGATTTTTCTAGTCACGAGGACAAAATCTGTTTTCTGGACAACATGTCACAACGTTCACTTCCCTTGTCGTATGAGGCTATAAAAGGCACAAAGCTTGAAAAGTAAAGATACAATGATATTGCTACAATAGTAAAAACCATCAAGACCACTAAAAATAGAATAAAAACAAAAAAGAAAACCTAAATTCGTTGCGGGCTGCCTCCCGAAAGCGCTTCTTTAAAGCCATTAGCTAGGCTTAATGCAAATAGATCAAGTCTTTTCAAGAAAATAATTACCCCGTGTGACGGAATCAAAAGGAAACTTAATCTTTTTCCTAGGGAAGTGTTCCATCCCTTTCTTGAGAGGGAATTGGAATTTGATATTCCCCTCTTTCATGTCAATAACAGCATCAACTGTGCGAAGAAAAGGACGTCCCAAAATAATTGGACAAGAGGGCTCACACTCAATGTCCATAATAGTGAAATCAATGGGAACATAATTGTAATTGAAAATGATAAGAACATCGTCGATCTTCCCCAAAGGTTTCTTTACGGAAGAATCAACAAGATGAACAAGAAAAGAACAGGGATCAAAAGGTTTCAATTCAAGCATATTGTCGGGGGAATGATCCCCGGGTAGGGTCACCCAAGGGAAACAGTTCATCAAGGCAAAGATCACCGACCTAATGGTCATTGATCCAGTCAAGGCTGAGCTAAACAAAATCAAGAAAGAAGTGGGCCGATCTGTTCCGGGTGAGGGCCGATTGCCCCGGAGCAGGCGCAATCGGCCTCACCCAGGAGCATCCGGCCGAAGTAAGAAGAGCAACGTCTGATCAGAGGTCCAGGTCGGACACCTGGTACAAGAGCATTCAATGCGCAATCCCTGAAGATCGGGACTGTTAGAGGCGTGTGGTCTCCTTCAGCGCCGATCACGCGGACAGGCCGACAGGCCTAAGTATCTAGCTTCACTGTTCACTACCGAGGTCTACGGGATAGTAGTATGGCGAGCCGGAAGTCTACACCGGGTCATCCGGAGAAGCACGATGTTAGGTCTCTAGCTGATCTGAGACAGACAGTTGGGCCTTCCCTCTGGTATATTTACTTTTGTACCCCGGGCTCGGCCTATAAGAGCCCCGGGTACCCCTCCTGCGTGGGGGAAGACGGAGCAGTTATTACAATCTCACCCACCAGAGAGAGCAAGGAGAGAGTAGAGACCAGATGCCCTCTTCTTCTTCCTCTCAAATAGCTTAGGGAGCATTCATTGTAGCCAGAGTTATTGCATATAGCTAGCTCGGCAGGACTAGGGGTGTTATCTCTATGGAGAGCACCGAACCTGGGTACATCGTGGTGTCTCACCGTGTGTTCCCATTCTCGCTTTCGGTACCAGCGACACCAACCTCGGTTTTCCCCCTCTTTAGCCATCCCCATGGCATCTTCCATTACATATCGACGACAGTTGGCGCCCATCGTGGGGCAGGCCGAGGCGTCGACTGGAGTTCTGATCCGGACGGGACCATCATCTGCATCGCGCATACGCTTCGCCTCCGTCTTGGTGATGAGGAGCGGAGCATGGGATTTCGTCATCGACAACGCCTCGCGGTTTGGGGATGGAATGCCTCTACCGCGCGGCATCATCATTCCTTTTGGCGGACATCGCGTCATCATTGCAGCTCTTCCTGATGTGTTCCCCAGGGAGGTAAGGGTGTTCTCTGAGCTCACGGATCCATTGCCAGGAGGGCCGGTGTAAGGACCGATATGCGGTACTGTTCCAGATCTAGACGTTTCCACCCAGATCCAGGGACGAAGCACATATCGGTCCCACCGCGACATATGACGAAGTCATATGCCCTGGATTTCCAACATGATATCACAACATTACAGATACAAGGATACAACATCTCATACAATCGGCATACAACTTCCTTAAATACAATACAACAACGGAAGATATATGTCTGAGTACAGACTACAAGCAAAGCCTACTGGCAAAGAGAAAAACATCGATCCCATAACCACACGGGTCCAGGCCCTCCGCCGAGAACTGCCTAACTAGTCGTCGTCGAGTCTCCACGTGAAATGTCGATCACCATACCTGTTGTCGATCAAGAACCCTGAAAAGAGTTTGGGGGTAGTATCATGAGTACAGAAGTACTCAACATCCAACTGTAGTGGTCATCTGACCTAGCAAGGACTTCATCACTCGTCATTCTAGGACAACTAGTAGTTTACGGTAAGGAAGGGGTAAGTGGTGAGGTTGCTGCCGCACTAGCATTTATGAAGTGGCTAACGATCTACAGAGTAAGATAAGAAGCCAAGCATTCGATGAGGAATCGCCTTCAACAAGTCTTGCTATCAACTACTACGCAAACATAACACCTATCCTATCCTTGTCCTCCTCTTCGCATCCCGACGAAGAAGAAGCAGTCAAGGCACACACACGTTGATCAAGTTATATTAAGATTATCTCAGTTGTTGTTGTCTATGAACAAGGAGTAGCTCTCAAGTCGTCCATAACCGTAGACACGGCTTCTCGAAAAGATTTAACCCTGCAGGGGTGTACCAACTGCCCATTACAAGGCTCCGCACGCACGCCCATCTCTCTCAGTTGCTACCCATCACAGGCAACCATTTTATGATTTAGTTCCGAGAGATACGAAATGATAGGTCCCTCTAACTAACAACGAACAAATCCGGGTGGCCCCCAGGGAGTCGACACCCAATCCAAAGGCCATCCGCGCTATCGGATCACACTCTTCCGGCTGAACGAGGTCGGGGTAACTAACCCATCATTGTGGGCAGCCCCATAGCTTCCAAGTGTGGACCAACAAAGGAACTCTGTCTCCGCTGGCCTGAGTTGTTTTAAAGGATGTCTGCTAGGAGCGACCCAACAGACATATATGCATGGTTTGCAAATGGTAAAATCAGCTTGGGCCACCACTAGAAATGTTTGAAGCTAGGTAGGTAAGAAAAGGGGACCCCATAAAATCCCACACACGGTTAGGCACGCTCAGTCTTAAAACCAATACCCGAAACTCGGATCCTAGGTGACTCGAATGGAACAAAGTGTCCGGGCGGGATGGCCTAGACCTTCCATCCTTCGTCGAATATAGTCAACATTATAATAATCATATCATCCACAATAAATATAATAACGTGATAGCCCAAACCAAGGATTAATAGGGTAACATCGTAGCATCCTATGCATGCATACTAAGGCCCTGTTTGGTTCGGCTGCGGATTTTTGAAAATCAGCTGCGGAAAATCAGCTGCGGAAAATCAGAAGCACCTCTCGGGCAGATTTTCGATTTTCTGCAGCAGATTTTCAGAAATCGTTCGAAGGTTCGCTCTTTGGTTCGCTCGTACGTGTATTTTCCGGCTGAGGTTTGGTGGAATTCGGCATAAAAAATTGTTTGCTTTGGTGAAATCCTGTTTGGTTCGGCTATGGATTTCCAAAATCTGATTGAGAAAGATGAACCAAACAAGGCCTAAGAAGGGGCTGAGCAACGAGCAATAGTAACACATCAGTACAAGGTTTGCTGGGAGGGGACATGGCTGTATCGGTTTAAAAGAGGCTATAAACATGTGGTAGGATCAAACATCGAACCTATCCTAGACCAGCATGCAAACCGCTGGTTGAAATAGAATGGATCATAAGTAATGTATAGTCCTTGCCTGTTGATAAGTCGGGTTCCGAAGGTGTAGTTGATCGCAAGCTCGCATCGTCTCCGAGAGGTACCCGCGGAAGCACACAAGACGATAAACACTGGAAAGAAATCAACGAGCAAGCACTCTATTACTACGAGGAAAACACGAGCAAGCATCAACAAGAAGGAAACACGAGACATCGCATCTACCGTCGAGAGCGGTTACTAACAGGTTAACTGGAGTATTCGTCACACACGACGATACCGCACATTTACAAGGGTTCAAGTTGTTTAGCTACACAAGATGAGCAAAGGTTGTTAACATGGCATGTCACTCAAGCATGTCATGTCAAACAAACATGGCAAGAGGTGAAGCATAAGGTAATCTATCTATGCTACTCAATTTAAGTGAGGCATAACCGAAACATGGCATAACACTAAGTGCCGCACGACAATTTAAGTAATTGGTACTGTTCTGCCCTAAACCATATTTTAAGTTGGTTAACAACACCAAGAAATAGCATAAACACAAAGTACATGAAAAACTAATCAAGTTACATATAAAGAACACTCCAAACGGAGTTACGGTTAAAAAGATATAAGCAAAACAAGTTTGGAACACAATCTGCCAACATCAGGTAGCACACTTTAGAGCAACGCATAAACATGATAATGAATGAAAACATGATCACAAATGATATGCAACTAAAGTAGACATGAAAGGGAAGGCATGGCAAAAGGAATCATGCAAAAATGTGTCATGGTTCACTAGTTATAAGCAACACAAAAAGCTATAAAACATTACTGGTCAAGGACTTAGTGAAAATCAGGAAAACAGGGTATAAACAGGAGCAAAGCTATATGCAAAAGTGCAGCAACATGACATAGCAATATATGAGCATGGAGTAGACCATATGATGATCAGGTACAAACAAGACTCAATGTCATAGGCATAACAGATCAAAAGATATTAAGCATGCAACATGGCATCGGAAAGTTACAGACTTAGAGAAAAACAGAGGTGGCTATCAAAAACATTGTCATAGCAACTTTGGAGCTAAACATATCTATGTCCAGAAATGTAAACATGACAATGAAATGCATATAATGGAAGTAGACATGATGCTTAACAGGATGCAACAAGAATCAATGCAATAGGCCTCATGGATGTGTCACAATCATCAAGAAAACTTGCAATAAAATAACAGCAACAACACACTAACAAGAAATATTAGCAGTTAACAGCCTGGTGCCCACTTCAACAGTGATTAAAAACATCAAGATGGCCTCATATCAAAATGCTCACAAAATATGAACTGAAGTACACACAATTCTAAACAATTTTCCTTTTGGGCGCAACGTCATCCGAGCTACGGTTTACTCGCAAATTACATCAAAAAAATGAATCAGCAGCACAATATACTCAGACTTAGCAAAAATGAAAATGACAAGGGTAAAAGGAAAAAAGAGACCTTAACGGGTCAAGGCCCATGAGGCAGAGGAATTTGGCCTGCGGTCTCAGCTCGCCCTGGCTGGGCCTCACGGCTGCAGGCCGGCCCATCTGGACGGTGGCGGTTGGGCGCTGGGTCGCCCCGTCCCGAGCGGCGACGCGGACGGCGGCCGGCGGCTCTCGACGCCGGCGAGTGGCACAGCGGCCCGGAGCGGCGCAGATGGGTGCGGGGCGACAGAGGAAGGGCGCGGCGGCGCGGGTTAGCGCGGAGCCGGCCGGATCCCGCCGAATTCCGGCTGCTGGAGGTGCCGGCTGATACTTGCCAAACATATCTATAATTTCTGCTTGCTCCATGCAAGTTTTGTGTGACTTTGCCATGTTTTGCTTGAACTTTCATACACTTTTGAGAATATTTGGACTAATCTATTAACCTAGTGCACCCAGCTGCTAGTTGCTGTTTTCTGCTATTTTTGTATTTCAGGTTTTCCGGCCATTAAAAGTGCTCCAAAAATTCCGGAAAAATTATATAAAAAATCAGCGACCCAGAAGCTTCCGGAATCACCAAGGCAGCGGAGGGGGGGCCACCACAGGGACTCCAGAAGGGTCCCTGGCGCGGCCCCACCCTAGGCCGCGCCAGGGAGCCTCCTGGCTGCCCTATGGGTACCCTCGACACCCCCTCCGCCTATATTTAGCCCTCGGGGTGGAAACCCCTAATATCGATCTCTTTTCCGTGAACTCATCTCTGTACCGCAGCCGCCGCCGTTTCAAGATCGGGGCTGCCTGGAGAAGCTGCCCCGGCACCCTGCTGGGAGGAGGAACCCCCTCCGGGAGACCATCCATAGCCATGGACGCCTCCCGGATGTACCGTGAGTAGTCCCCCTTGGACCATGGGTCCGTGACCAGTAGCTATGTCATGTACTTCTCTCCTCTTTGTGCTTCCACTTTCGAGACCTCGTGAGCTGCCTCACATGATCGAGGCACTATTGTAATTTCTGCTGTTGCTATGCTGAGTTTGCTGGGATCTGA
Source organism: Bromus sterilis (assembly GCA_950022295.1). Lineage (NCBI taxonomy): Eukaryota > Viridiplantae > Streptophyta > Magnoliopsida > Poales > Poaceae > Bromus > Bromus sterilis. Next base: position 399,824,427 of record OX465596.1, read on the forward strand.
TGGATTATGAGACTATGTTCAGATTGTGATGAGTAATATATTTGGTTCTTCTCTTTTATATTTTGTTCTTGAGTAAATTCTTGCATGTTCTCCGTTGCAGTATTTTGCTTTGGCCAAGTAGTTTGCTTGCAACTCCAAGAGGGAGCGTTATGCTTGATTGTGGGTTCAGCCCCGTGATGTCTAGCTTGAGTGACAGAAACATGAGACTAGGGGATGTGCTATTGCCACCAGGGATAAAACAACGGTGCTTGTACCCGCGGGTGCAAGGATTGTTTACTTTACGCAAAGTTCTTTTAATGCAGTTGTTTGTTGCTTTGAGTTTACACTTTGGGTGGGATTCACAACTTAATACCAGCGAGATGTTCTGGATAGATATCTCAAGGTGGATGATTCGTAGTAGATGCAGTTGGATTTCGGTCTACTTACCTTGGCGTACTGCCCATTGCTTTTGAGCCCTTCCTTTCTTTGCAGCATAGTTAGCATTGCGGTGCCTTCATAATTCTGTCAATTGCCCAGCTGTGATTTGTTTACCTCGCTAGCACTTTTATCTTCTTTTGGGAGAGAGACATCACTAGTGAAAATCACGGGACCCTGGACCATCTTCACATTATTTTTTACACCCTTAGTTTACTTTCAGTCTTTACTTTCAGTTGCCACTATTATTATCTGTTGCGTTGATCCTTTGTAAGCAGCAAGGCCGGAGGAATTGACAACTCCTCTGTACTCGTTGGGAGCAAAGTTATTTGTTTCTGTGTGCAGGTCTTGTCAACTCCCTTGCTAGAAGCCAATTTCTGGCGCTGTTGGCACCTTCTTGTATTTCTGCGAGTCCTACTGGAGACAAACCTTGGTATCTTCACCGAGGGAAATTTGCTGCTACGCTACCTCTCACCTTCGACTTTGGGTAACCAACGAGGAGTGAGAGAACTATCCTCACCGTATCAAGCTAATTTCTGGCACCGTTGCTGGGGACACCAGTCTACAAGATAGGGGAGTTGCACACTATCTTTTATCTTTGCTTTTTAGTGTTGTTAGTTACCTTTCAGTTTTTACTTTAGTGTCCCTTATAAAAAATACCAAAAATACATGTTACCTTGTCAGTAGTTACCACTATGGCTGGTCCGTTTGCCTTTGGTGAGGCAGAAGTACTTACCTTTACTCAAAGAGGTGGTGAAAGTTTGAAAGATGCTTGGTATAGAATTAATGTTCTCAAAAAAGAGCCACCAAGAAGCAATCCACTACTATCTTGCTTAGAAATTCTTATGTTGGGATCACTTCTTGGAATAGGTTTCTTTTAGACACTGCTACCAATGGGAACTTCATAGAGGCCCCAGTTTGGGAAGCCCTTAATGTTATTGAAAATCTTGTTGGAAGTCTCCTAGTTGTTAGTATTAAGGAGGACATTACTTTAGCTCACATTATGAGAAAACTTGAAAAAATAGAGCTAGAGATGCCAAGTATCGATAGGGTGAATGAGTTGGATCGTAAGATTCAAGGGAATTTGAATAGGCTAGATAACTCCATGCAGAAAATTGTCAAAACTTTGGAGACAATTAAATCCCTTGATGAGAAGTCTTCTAGGATAGAAAAGATTGAGGAACTTATTGAAACTCTAGGAACTGCCTTTTCCTCAATCAAAACCAAAAAGGATGAAACTCCGGCAAATAAGGAACCTAAGTTCGTTTACATCCCCAAGGTTCCTCGAGCTAAAGCAAACACACCCATTGTCAAGAGAGTTGAAACGGTGAAAACTTTGGAGGAGACACCTATCTTTAACCTTAATGAAACTCCAATTGATTTCCCTCCTTTTGATTTTATTCCAAGAAGCATTTTCATTCGTCCTTTATTTGAGAAACCTATTAAGACTAGTTGTACTATTGAAGAGCTTTTTGATGATCGTGATGATGGTTCAATGGATACAACTTGATCTTTCGCATTAAGCCTAGCTAATGGCTCTAAAGAAGAGCTTTCGGGAGGCAGCCCACAACGAATTTAGGTTTTTCTTTTTTGCTTTTCTTCTGTTCTTAGTGGTCTTGATGATTGTTACTACTGTAGCAACATCATTGTATCTTTACTTTTCAAGCTTTGTGCCTTTTATAGCCTCATACGACAAGGGAAGTGAAAGTTGTGACATGCTGTCCAGAAAACAGATTCTGTCCTCGTGACTAGAAAAATAATCGAAAAATCCCAGTTCATCTTTTTGAGCTGAATTGTTTACACAGCGTGCTCTATACAATTACGGAACCTTTGTATGTTCTGAGTTTTTTGAATTGAGTTGCATAAGTACCCCTAAAAAAATCGTTTCTACCTGCTGGTCTGTTTTTCAATGATTCTGTCCTGTTTTGCCTTTTCTTCACTTTGCAAACCTTAAGCTTGCTTTTTCTTTGCAATTTTTTTTGACAATCTTGAGAAACAGTAGCTCTTCAAGGTTATCTTTATTTTTAGTAGAGGAAAATTATTTCAGTAGGGCACTAACCTCTCTAATCAGTCTACAATGAGTTATGTATGAAGGGAGTTTTCAAGTGCGCGATGGAAGATGATGAAAGAAGATCTTGGAGTGTCAAACGCTCAAGCTTGGGGATGCCCATGTGCACCCCCAATAAATATTCAAGGAGACTCAAGCGTCTAAGCTTGTGGATGCCCCCGTGCATCCCCTTCTTCATTAACAATTATCAGTTCGTCCCTCGTTGCACTATATTTTTATCACTTCATGCGTTATGTGCTATTCTTGGAGCGTCTCGCTCTTAGGTTTTGTTTTCAGTTTTCTTTAGCTTTGGTTTCTGTTCATAACAAGTTAGACCCCATCATACTCCTTTGTGTGGGAGAGATACACGCTCCGCTTGAACTAAAACTCCTCATAGGATTTGCATGCTTATTCTTTTAGCTGTGAGTTGTTCTTTTTCTTTTCTTAGCTGCTGCTCTGTTTAGTTGTAGTGCTTTAGTTTTTCTAGAGATTTTCTTTTGATTTAGGTTGAACTTTCTATAGGTTGAATGTTTTATCTTGTTAGAGAGTTTGCCTGTTGCACTGAGTTTTGTGTCTTGACTAGAAGTAGGTAGTTGAAGTTGCTATTCTCTTTGTAGTAGTAACTTGCAATAGTTTTGAGGTATTGACTAGAGTAATGTTTGAACTTTTGGTGTCAAGAGATCGAGCCTATTAGTGATAGATGTCATATTTTTGGAAATCCGTGTGTTTTTCAAAAACAAAAAACCCCTGTTGAGAACTCTAGCTACTAGATGTATCACTAACCTCTGGAGGGTTCGAATATTAGAGTACACTCATGTACCATGAGTCGAGGATGCGCATGGATTACCAAACCCCCATACACTCCTCCTCGGGGTACATTTCTCTTTGTGAACCTCCTGATTAGATTGAGAGTTACCGATAATAAGTGCATGGGTTCTTCGGACTAATGTGAGCATTCGAAATTTGACACTTCCACCCACCTATACTTTTTCTAGCCTCTTCGGTACCGTGCATTGCCCTTTCTCACCCTGAGAGTTGGAGCATAATTCACCTATCCATCCAAAACCTTGGCACGATACGCTCTGTCATCATAAGCCTCCTTATATCTTTCCTCAAAACAGCCACCATACCTACCTACAAGGCATTTCCATAGCCTTTCCGAGATACATTGCCATGCAACATCCACCTTCTCATGACTTGATCTTCATGTCATACATGCTACTTGCTTGATCGATGAACCGCATGCTAGTTGGGCCTTGCCCTAATCATTGCTACATGACGCACTAGTATCATTGCATATCCTTCTATCCTGGCAGAGGCATAAATTTGCATCATGATAGTTATATCTTATTTATGTGAGTACCTTTGTAAAGTGTGAAAGATCTCCTATATTCTTGTAAAATATAGAGTGTTTCCCCTAAAGTGAGGAAAAGATCCCAAAGAGGACAAAATCAAAAGATCCCAAAGAGGAAAAATGAGAGTTAAATAGAAAGAGCCATTGAGGCCACCAAAAAAATAATACAAAAAATTAGAAAAAAGAGAAAAATAAAAATAAAAAGAGAGAAGGGGGCACACTACTATTCCTTTTGAGAGATCCACACTAGTACTTCATCCTCTATCCCTTGTACTCCATAGAGATCATCATCATGCATATAGCTATGTGGGGACCTTCACACTGTAGAACTTGGCTTGTATATTGCAATGATGAGCCTCCTCAAACAAGCTCTAGGTCTTCTTGAGCAAGCAAGTTAGATGCACCCCCACTAGTTTCCTTGGAGAGATTTTAGCTCACGTGTGCATCCGTTGCATGGCAATCCCTACTCCTCACATCATATCTATCATATGGCCTTCTCTCGCCTATGACTGTCCTCATTGATGTGAGCCTTTCACACCTTTTTTGTCTTCCTCCTCCACCTTCTTTCTGTTTCGCCTTTTAGGTGTCAACTTTCTTGCTCACGCTCATCCATTGCATGAGTGCTCAAAATATCGAAAGGGAGTGGATCAGTTTGACTTGTACCTGGCTAGTGGTCTGGGGACGAGTCAAGATAAGAATCCAAAGGAGACTAAGTCTGAAACTTTAGTATATAGTTGTTCTCAACAACCTTTTTTCTCTCTTTTTCCCAGTCCCCTGCTTGCATGCAAACACCATCTGGAGACATTCGAGTCACGGACAGCGAGAGCTCTTGCACCGTTTGTTCTTTTGTTGCTTGTGTCAATGCTAATAGATACTCTTGCTTGTTAAGACTTGAATTGAATTGCATGCTTTGAGTGCTTTACTTAAAAGTCCTTATATGGTTGTGTGGCATGTCACAACAGAAATTATGCTTGTTACCATTTACCTACTCGAGGACGAGCAGGAATTAAGCTTGGGGATGTTGATACGTCCCAAACGTATCTATAATTTCTGCTTGCTCCATGCATGTTTTGTGTGACTTTGCCATGTTTTGCTTGAACTTTCATACACTTTTGAGCATATTTGGACTAATCTATTAACCCAGTGCACCCAGCTGCCAGTTGCTGTTTTCTGCTATTTTTGTATTCCAGGTTTTCCGGCCATTAAAAGTGCTCCAAAAATTCCAGAAAAATTATATAAAAAATAAGCGACCCGGAAGCTACCGGAATCACCAAGGCAGCGGAGGGGACCCACCACAGGGACTCCAGAAGGGTCCCTGACGCGACCCCACCCTAGGCCGCGCCAGGGGCCTCCTGGCTGCCCTGTGGGTCCCCTCGACACCCCCTCCGCCTATATTTAGCCCTCGGGGTGGAAACCCCTAATATCGATCTCTTTTCCGCGAACTCGTCTCTGTACCGTCGCCGCCGCCGTTGCAAGATCGGGGCTGCCTGGAGAAGCTGCCCGGCACCCTGCCGGGAGGAGGAACCCCCTCCGGGAGACCATCCATAGCCATGGATGCCTCCCGGATGTACCGTGAGTAGTCCCCCTTGGACCATGGGTCCGTGACCAGTATCTATGTGATGTACTTCTCTCCTCTTTGTGCTTCCACTTTCGAGACCTCGTGAGCTGCCTCACATGATCGAGGCACTATTGTAATTTCTGCTATTGCTATTCTGAGTTTGCTGGGATCTGATGGATTATGAGACTATGTTCAGATTGTGATGAGTAATATATTTGGTTCTTCTCTTTTATATTTTGTTCTTGAGTAAATTCTTGCATGTTCTCCGTTGCAGTATTTTGCTTTAGCCAAGTAGTTTGCTTGCAACTCCAAGAGGGAGCGTTATGCTTGATTGTGGGTTCAGCCCCCTGATGTCTAGCTTGCGTGACAGAAACATGAGACTAGGGGATGTGCTATTGCCACCAGGGATAAAACAACGGTGCTTGTACCCGCGGGTGCAAGGATTGTTTACTTTACGCAAAGTTCTTTTAATGCAGTTGTCTATTGCTATGAGTTTACACTTTGGGTGGGATTCACAACTTAATACTAGCGAGATGTTCTGGATAGATATCTCAAGGTGGATGATTCGTAGTAGATGCAGTTGGATTTCGGTCTACTTACCTTGGCGTACTGCCCATTGCTTTTGAGCCCTTCCTTTGTTTGCAGCATAGTTAGCATTGCGGTGCCTTCATAATTCTGTCAATTGCCCAGCTGTGATTTGTTTACCTCGCTAGCACTTTTATCGTCTTTTGGGAGAGAGACATCACTAGTGAAAGTCACGGGACCCTGGTCCATCTTCACATTATTGTTTACGCGCTTAGTTTACTTTCATTCTTTATTTTCAGTTGCCACTATTATTATCTGTTGCGTTGATCCTTTGTAAACAGCAAGGCTGGAGGAATTGACAACTCCTCTGTACTCGTTGGGAGAAAAGTTATTTGTTTCTGTGTGCAGGTCCTGTCAACTCCCTTGCTAGAAGCCAATTTCTGGCGCTGTTGGCGCCTTCTTGTATTTCTTCGAGTCCTACTGGAGACAAACCTTGGAATCTTCACCGAGGGAAATTTGCTGCTACGCTACATCTCACCTTCCACTTGGGGTAACCAACGAGGAGTGAGAGAACTATCCTCACCGTATCACCGGGGCAAGCTCCCATGGCTCGGGCTCGTGGAATCCATGGCGGCGGCTGCTCGTTCTGGAGAGAAAAGAAAGGGCGAGGTGAGGGGGAGGAGGAGGTAGGAGACGCGAGGGGGAGGAGAGAACCCACCGGGGTGGCGCGGTGGCTCGCCGGAGACTCGCCGGCGTGGAGGAGCTCCTCCACGGGAAGAGGCGCGGCTGCGGCGATCCGGCCCGGCTCGGGCCCGAGGCGGGCGGCGGCGGTGGGGAGGGCCCTGCGGGGCCCGGTTCGCCTGGGGCTGGCTGGATCCCTCCAGCGGGTGACGTGGCGGCTCGCTGGCCCTCTGATCTGTGATCTGGCGGCCAGAAATGGCTGGGAAGCTAGGGTTTCGGCTGTGGAGGGGCTAGGTGGAAATTTTGGTGGCAGATCTGAGGGGGTGGCTGCAATTTTTCCAGAGGGAAACCCTAGACAAGGGGTGGGAGAGTGGTTGTCTTTATATAGCCCAGGTGGCTGGCAGTTTGCAAAAAGCATCCCCGGTTTTTCTCTCGCGCGCGGTGTTTACGTTCCTGACCGCCGGGGGTCCGCAGGACCTCCGATTCGGGAAAAACTTCGAACTGCGCGATCAACGCGTTGAGCTGGCGGCGTTCACTTCGCGTTGTAACCGTTTCAAGAACAATTTCCGGCGTGCTATAAAAATATCCCCTTTACCTATTAGATGGGGTTTTTCGTTCCGTTGCCTGCGGCTGGTCTTGTGCGTGTTTTCGCGACGGTGATCGGGTGAAACCCAGTGTCGCAAAGGTCGAGTGTCAGGGTGGCAAGGGTTGGTCACCGTCCGATACGAGACAAGAGGGGAACAAAATAATCGGCGATCAATAAATCGGGGATGAAAACACCTCAAACAAATCAGACAATCAAACAATTCACACCGATTTTTTTTTATTTTTGTGAAATCTGGACTGTTACAATACAACACCACCAACAAGGGATCTCGTCCCGAGATCCAAGACGATCCGGGGGAGAGGAGGGAAGAGAAAAGAAAGACGACGATCTTCAACACCACCAACAAGGGACTCTTCTCCATGTCGACGTCGAACTTCTGTCGAGATAAATTTCCGCAGAGAGACGACAACGTCGAAAAAACGAAACCATCGGGAGATCAGGAGGAAGTACGACACTTCAAAGCGACGATCAAGGGAAGTACTCTCACTGAAATTGTGAGGATAATGGGCAAGAGAACGGAAGTCAACGGATGACCAAGATATAAACCAGAGTCGGACAGACTAAAGGTACTACAAGATTTCCCAACCTGAGATCGGAATCGAGACAATACGCTGCAAGCAAGGCATTGTAACGATTTCGAAACTCCACACCTCGAGACCATAAAGTTTGAAGGGGATAAGTCGAGATTAAACCACTTACGACAGTTGTCCTGACTAGAGCAAGGGTAAGGAGTAAAAAGATTCATACTCTCCGATAACTAACTTAGTAACTAAAAACTAGTTTTTGGCTAGACTCGACTTTGGCCAGAGAAGGGATCCTACGGTCGGTAAGGCTCTGATACCAAGTTGTAAGGCCCGATATGTGGTACTGTTCCAGATCTAGATGTTTCCATCCAGATCCGGGGACGAAGCACATATCGGTCCCACCGCGACATATGACGATGTCATATGCCCCGGATTTCCTACATGATATCACAACATTACATCTACAAGGATAAACATCTCATACAATCAGCATACAACTGCCTTAATATAATACAACAACGGAAGATACATGTCTGAGCACATACTACAATCAGATGCCTACTGGCAAAGAGAAAAAGGCATCGCTCCCATAACCACACGGGTCCAGGCCCTCCGCCGGGATCCGCCTAACTAGTCGTCGTCGAGTCTCAACGTGAAATGTCGATCACAATACCTGTTGTCGATCAGAAACCTGAAAAGAGTTTGGGGGTAGTATCATGAGTACAAAAGTACTTAGCATCCAACTGTAGTGGTCATCCGACCCAGCAAGGACTTCATCACTCGTCATTCTAGGACAACTAGTAGTTTACGGTAAGGATGTGGTAAGTGGTGAGGTTGCTGCCGCACTAACATTTATGAGGTGACTAACGATCTAGAGAGTAATATAAGAAGCCAAGCATTCGATGAGGAATCGCCTCCAAGAAGTCTTGCTATCCACCTACTTACACAAGCATAACACCTATCCTATCCTTGTCCTCCTCTTCGCATCCCGACGAAGAAGAAGCAGTCAAGGCACACACACGTTGATCAAGTTATATTAAGATTATCTCAGTTGTTGTTGTCTATGAACAAGGAGTAGGTCTCAAGTCGTTCATAACCGTGGACACGGCTTCTCAAAAAGATTTAACCCTGCAGGGGTGTACTAACTGCCCATTACAAGGCTCCGCACGCACGCCCATCTCTCTCAGTTGCTACCCATCACAGGAAACCATTTTATGATTTAGTTGCAAGAGATCCGAAACGACAGATCCCTCTAACTAACAACGAACAAATCCGGGTGGCCCACGGGGAGTCGACACCCAATCCAAAGGCCGGCCGCACTATCAGATCGGACTCTTCCGGCTGGACGAGGTCAGGGTAACTAACCCATCACTGTGGGCAGCCCCCTAGCTTCCAAGTGTGGACCAACAAAGGAACTCTGTCTCCGCTGGACCGAGTTGTTTTAAAGGATGTCTGCTAGGAGCGACCCGACATACATATATGCATGGTTTGCAAATGGTAAAATCAGCTTGGGCCACCACTAGAAATGTTTGAAGCTAGGTAGGTAAGAAAAGGGGACCCCATCAAATCCCACACGCGGTTAGGCACGCTCAGTCTTAAAACCAATACCCGGAACTCGGATCCTAGGTGACTCGAATGGAACAAAGCGTCGGGGCGGGATAGCCTAGACCTTCCATCCTTCGTCGGATATAGTCCACATTATAATAATCATATCATCCACAATAAATATAATAATCTGATAGCCCAGACCAAGGAGTAACAGGGTAACAAAGTAGCATCCTAAGCATGCATACTAAGTAGGGGATGAGCAACGAGCAATAGTAACATAGCAGTACAAGGTTTGCTGGGAGGGGACATGGCTGTATCGATTTAAAAGAGGCTGTAAACATGTGGTAGGATCAAACATCGAACCTATCCTAGACTAGCATGCAAACCGCTGGTTGAAATAGAATGGATCATAAGTAATGTATAGTCCTTGCCTGTTGATAAGTCGGGTTCCGAAGGTGTAGTTGATCGCAAGCTCGCATACTCTCCGAGAGGTACCCGCGGAAGCACACAAGACGGTAAACACTGGAAAGCATTCAACGAGCAAGCACTCTACTACTACGAGGCAAACACGAGCAAGCATCAACAAGAAGGCAAAACGAGACATCACACCTACCGTCGAGAGCGGTTACTAACAGGTTAAGTGGAGTATTTGTCACACACGACAATACCACACATTTACAAGGGTTCACGTTGTTTAGCTACACAAGATGAGCAAAGGTTGTTAACATGGCATGGCACTCAAGCATGGCATGTCAAATAAACATGGCAAGAGGTGAAGCATAAGGTAATCTATCTATGCTAGTCAATTTAAGTGAGGCACAACCTAAACAGGGCATAACACTAAGTGCTGCATGACAATTTAAGTAATTTGTACTGTTCTTCCCTAATCAATATTTAAGTTGGTTAACAACAGAAAGAAATAGCATAAACACAAAGTACATAAAAAACTAATCAAGTTACATATAAAGAACACTCCAAACGGAGTTACGGTTAAAAAGATATAAGCAAAACAAGTTTGGAACGCAATCTGCCAACATCAGGTAGCACACTTTAGAGCATTGCATAAACAGGATAATGAATTCAAACATGATCACAAATGATATGCAAGTAAAGTAGACATGGCAGGGAAGGCATGGCAAAAGGAATCATGCAAAAATGCGTCATGATTCACTAGTTATAAGCAACACAAAAAGCTATAAAACATTACTGGTCAAGGACTTAGTGAAAATCAGGAAAACAGGGCAGAAACTGTTATTTTCATGCTGTATAAACAGGAGAAAAACTATATGCAAAAGTGCAGCAACATGACATAGCAATATATGAGCATGGATTAGACCAGATGATGATCAGGTACAAACAAGAATCAAGGTCATAGGCATAACAGATCAAAAGATATTAAGCATGCAACATGGCATCGGAAAGTTACAGACTTAGAAAAAAACAGAGGTGGCTGTCAAAAACAGTGGCATAGCAACTTTGGAGCTAAACATATCTATGAACAGAAATGTAAACATGACAATGCAATACATATAATGGAAGTAGACATGATGTTTAACAGGATGCAACAAGAATCAATGCAATAGGCCTCATGGATGTGTCACAATCATCAACCAAACTTGCAATAAAATAACATCAGCAACACACTAACACGAAATATTAGCAGTTAACAACCTGGTTCCCACTTCAAAAGTGATTAACAACATCAATATGGCCTCAAATAAAAATGCTCACAAAAGATGAACTAAAGTACACACAATTCTAAACAATTTTCCTTTTGGGCGCAACGTCATCCGAGCTACGGTTTACTCGCAAATTACATCGCAAAAATGAATCAGCAACACAATATACTTAGACTTAGCAAAAATAAAAATGACAAGGGTAAAAGGAAAAAAAAGACCTTAACAGGTCAAGGCCCATGAGGCAGAGGAATTTTGCCTGGCGGTCTCAGCTGGGCCTGGCTCGCCCTGGCTGGGCCTCACGGCTGCAGGCCGGCCCATCTGGATGGTGGCGGTTGGGCGCTGGCTCGCCCCGTCCCGAGCGACACAGACGGCGGTCGGCGGCTCTCGACGCCGGCGTGCGGCACGGCGGCCTGGAGCGGTGCAGAGGGGTGCGGGGCGACAGAGGAGGGGCGCAGCGGGGCGGCTTAGCGCGGATCCGGCCGGATCCCGCCGGATTCCGGCTGCTGGAGGTGCCGACGCAAGCTCCCATGGCTCGGGCTCGTGGAAGCCATGGCGGCGGCGGCTGCTCGTTCTGGAGAGAAAAGAAAGGGCGAGGTGATGGGGAGGAGGAGGTAGGAGACACGAGGGGGAGGAGAGAACCCACCGGGGTGGCGCGGTGGCTCGCCGGAGACTCGCCGGCGTGGAGGAGCTCCTCCACGGGAAGCGGCGCGGCGGCGGCGATCCGGCCCGGCTCGGGCCCGAGGCGGGCCGCGGCGGCGGTGGGGAGGGCCCTGCGGGGCCCGGTTCGCCTGGGGCTGGCTGGATCCCTCTAGCGGGTGACGTGACGGCTCCCTGGCCCTCCGATCTGCGATTTGGCGGCCAGAAATGGCTGGGAAGCTAGGGTTTCGGCTGTGGAGGGGCTAGGGGAAAATTTGGAGGCAAATCTGAGGGGGTGGCTGCAATTTTTCCAGAGGGAAATCCTAGACAAGGGGTGTGAGAGTGGTGGTCTTTATATAGCGGTGTTTACGTTCCTGACCGCCGGGGGTCCGCAGGACCTCCGATTCGGGAAAAACTTCAAACTGCGCGATCAGCGCGTCGAGCCGGCGGCGTTCACTTCGCGTTGGAACCGTTTCAAGAACAATTTCCGGCGTGCTATAAAAATATCCCGTTTACTTATTAAACGGGGTTTTTCGTTCCGTTGGCTGCAGCTGGTCTTGTGCGGGTTTTCGCGATGGTGATCCGGTGAAACCCGGTGTCGCAAAGGTCGAGTGTCAGGGTGGCAAGGGTCGGTCACCGTCCGGTACGAGATAAGAGGGGAAAATAATAATCTCTGATCGATAAATCGGGGATGCAAACACCGCAAACAAATCAGACAATCAAACAATTCACACCGAAAACAAAAATTTTAATTTTTGTGAAATCTGGGCTGTTACAACGCCTGGCAGGTGGGGACACCCCCTGATGCCCCCTGTGACACCCCGCCTGAATACCATTGTACACAGACGAGTGTCGCCCACACACCAGCCCATGAATCACTCTGGTGTGCGCGCTTACAACATGTACCAAGAACATAGGCACAACTGTAAAAGGTTCATAAGCCAAAGTGGCTTGAATCAATATATTACCACCATAGATGGTTCATTACAGAGATGGGGGGAGCAGAATATAAACTGTCTAAGGAAGCACGGACTTGGAGCGGCTCCAATCCACAGGGATCTGACTGGGTCACTCTTCCTAGCTCGCAAACGCTCGACTCCTCCTAGGGAAAGCGGATCCTTGGATAAACCTTAAAATCTGGCTACGCGAATAGCCAGGGATGAAAGCCATGTGAGTACGTTTGAATGTACTCGCAAACAAGAAAACCAAGTAACATATACACCAAGCAAAGCAATCCATGGCATTCAAGCATGCACAAGTTATTTGAGTATATTAGTTATCATGGCATAGCAGGTTAAACAATATTAACATGATGAATCTGAACAATATTAACATGATGAATCTAGCATATTATCATGAATAAGATTAGTGCAATAACAATCAACAGATGGGTACTCATGACAATCGCATGATCATGCAGCTTACCTCGGAGTCCTTACCGACTCCACATCGGGTCATCTCACGACCATTCAACGGGTTAGGTGTCCTTCGTTACCACCCAACCAATCCGGCCATCGCATGACCATTCAACGGGTTAGGTGTCCTTCGTTACCACCCAACCAATCCGGTCATCGCATGACAATCCACTTACCACAACCATCCACCAAACTTAGGTTGATCCAAGTGTGACCTAGTACAAACTGTTTCCCATGACCGAGGACTCGGCTATTCGAATAGATTGTGACTCTGCAGAGTTTGTGAACTTTACCCACACTATGAAGTTCTTCCTCCACCCAGCACTCCGGAACTTGTCCCACAGGATCCTTGGAACTCGTTCCGCAAGAGTGAGCTAGGACTTCTCCAACGAAACTTGCCTACCGCGTAACCTCCCTACGGTATCACCGACATACTTTCTTGGGTATCCCTGTGTCCTTCTGACACTGACCATCACATGGCCCTGACGAACACGTGGTCCAATAAACTTTGTCCTCCTCAGGGACCCCCGGGTAAATAACTCTGGATGTCGAGATTATCACCACCTACCAGGCCAGGGTAGCGTGCGTGCATAATCCCCCCTCTTTGGTGATACCTGTAGAAGGCACAACGATAGCCCAAGCCAAGGCCTGCCCATACAGGCGAGTGCGGTTGCACTAGTAAAGCTCGGTTCGGTGGCACTTGCTCAACGGTTACTCCGGTCCAATCCCATCAACAATATCAACTGAGCAACATATGATCAAGCATAGCAACAAAATATACCATAGCAATACTAGTACAACACGATGTCATATTAGCATGATGAAGGCATATAAATAAACCTGGATATGATCAACATGAACGGGGATGATAGCATGAACATAACATGAACAACATGGGCATGATACTAACCAGTAAACATGGCACGACCATTTTTAACGTATCATATCGAGTAGGCAGGTTATAAATAACATAAGCATGATACTCACGGGTGAACATAGCATGATCAAATATAAGCATATCACGCAAGCATGGCATAAGAATGTCAAGTCAAATCAACATATCGGGGTTTAGTTCATTGTTAAAGCAACATGGTATATTCACATTTAAAGCACACAAGAACACACGGTATGATGCTTTAGAGCATATATCAGATGGATTTCTTGCCTGGAGGGGTGTCGATGAATCCACCGGACGGACGTGCGATCACCTTCCGAAAAGATCCGACGGGACCGACGGTTCGCCGGTGAAGCCTAACAAAAACCGGGGGCAAAAGGGTAAATCTCACAATGCAAACACATCATGAAAGTTTCTCCAACGGATCGGGCTCGGAAAACTAAGAACCTGGGCTTTTGAATCACCGCAATCGGAGTTACGGTCGCGGAGATACGACCGTTCGTTTGATAGACAGGAAAACGGGGCCTATCGGGTGAACGTCCACAAAATAACCTTTTCGGCCGGAGAGAGAAAGCGCGTTTCCGTGAATACGCTTTCCTGAAAGGAAAGCGCACAATCAGCCGCAGTAATACGAAAATACACTTTCTCCTCGGAGAAGCGTACTACGGCCTAAACAGCAGGAAAATACGCCTTTGCGCAGTGGAAACGTATTAGGGTGAATATGCGCGCGGGGGTCCTGGCTGCTAGCTGACAGGCGGGGCCCGCCCGTCAGCTCCTCTGTCTCCAGCCTCCTCTGTTTTGTCACGGTTGCGTTCCTCCCCTGATCTCATCTCACGCCGGAGACGGAGCCGAGCGGGGCCGGCTGGCGCGGCAGCCGCAGACTACTGCGGGCACGCCAGGGGGGTCGCCGGCGTCCCTTCGGCCGCGGCTGGCCGGGCGGATCCGCCGGGGCGCGGCACGGGGTCGGCCGGAGGCCATGGCGGGCGCGGCCGTGGGTGCCGTGTCCCTGTCAGGACGGCGACGGCAGCGGCCTCCTGGGCCAGCGGGGTGTGGCGGCGGGGGCGCCCGATGCGCAGGGGCCACGAGCTCGTGGGGGCAGGGGCTAGGGACGACACGGCGGCCGGAGCCTCGGCCTTGGCAGCGAGGCGGGGCCGCGGCGGGCTGGCCGGGGGCGAGGAGTGCTCGAGGGGGAGAGTTCGAGGGTGCTGCTGATGGGGAGAGCTCAGGTGCTCCTTCTTATAACCAGGAGGGAGCTCGAGCGAGATCGCGAAGGATCCAGGGCGTGGCCACGCGGCGGTCACCCCGTGGAGAAAATGGTGTCGGCATGAGCGGACGAGAGCAAGAAAACACGGGGGAAGAGCACGCCGGGCCAGGCTTGGCGTGGGGATCACGAAGGACATGCCAGGACGCGAGGAAACGGACACGGGAAAACAGGGGCCATCACTAGCACCTTGCAGAGCACGCCATGTGCATGGTCACCAATGCAACCACGTGTCTAGAGCATGCTTTTGGCTTGGGACCATGTCCACTGTGTGGTGTGACTCCTCAGGAAGCTACAACACCACAGTTGGCATGGCATGCATGGCCTGGAACAGTGAAAGTGACATGACCTAGGGGTGACCAGCAAAGTGTTTGTGCTGAACTGGGGAAGGCTCACCTGGTGAAATGGTCTGGAACTTGGGTCAGCTCAATCTTATCCATAGATGATTAACTCTGCCATGTTTGAGCACAATTTGATCAATGTACATACCACTTCCTTTACAAATGCACCAACTAGGCAGAAGGTGTTTGTGTTGTGGTGTGGCTAGCACACTGGTCTCCTTGGCTTGAAATTTGGCAGAGCTTAATCATACACTAGGATAAGTATGTGCAAAAAATTTCAGCTCAAATGGGCAAGGCTAGCTTTCACTTCCTTCACAAAGTTGCCTGCTGGACATAAACTTTGGTAATTTAGTGTGCATTACTGGCTTGGCGATTACGGCTCAAATTTGGTAAAACACCATGACATGGGCAGGGTAAATGGAACAAAAAGTTTGGGAGGCAATGGGCAAAGATAAATAACACTTCCTTTGGAAAATGCTATTCTGCCTTGAAATTGCAAATGGAAGCTATGCTCATAATTTGAACTATGGAACCCCATGTTTTGATAGAAATGGCCATGGGTTGGATACTAGGAGTTCCACAATTCATTTGAGCACAAATGGGGCAACCAAAATGGTAGATCCTTTGGAAATGGCTAAAAGGGGATTATTGGCTTTATAAAGAAAATCACAATTTCCTTTATTCAATCATAGCCAATATCTTTGGGAGAGGTCGAGAGGATAACCAAGATCATCTCGACAAGTTTACACAACCTTTAGAGATGTCTAGGTATTTTCAAGGATTTAATTCCATCGATTGGCACAAATGGAATTAAGCGGATATGAAGAACATTGCACCGGACTTGGCAACATCCTTGCATATCCAGGGTTCGAGAGTCTGGGGAGGGAGCTTGCCTCGAAAAAGGACAAGGGAAAGGGTTGCAAGGTCAAGGATCGTCTGGATTTACCTGGTTATCAACTAGTATCCGGGGAAAATTTCCGGGAAGGAAAGGTCGGAAGGAATAACATCACAAAAACCGATATCCCGATTTTTGGGGTGTTACACCCCCTTTGGCCTATATTACCTCCTCGCTTCGGAAACCCTCGGAGAGACCCCCGCATAGCGATTTCCCCCTCTGTTCCGCCGCCGCCGCGCTTCCAAGATCGGGAGCACCAAAAGACCTCTTGCCGGCACCCTGCTGGATGGAGGATTTACCTCCGAGAGCTTCTCCACCACCATGGACGCTTCTCGGATGTGCCGTGAGTAGTCACCTTGGACCATGGGTCCATGACCAGTAGCTATGTGATGTCTTCTCTCCAATCTTGTGCTTCAATTCTTAGCCCTTGTGAGCTGCCCTACATGATCAAGGCATCTATCTAATTCTTTCTGTTGTTGCAATGCTGAGTTTGTTGGGATCCGATGGATTATGAGATTATGTTCAGATTGTGATGAGTTATATATTTGGTTCTCCTTTTATATTTTGTTCTTGAGTAATTCTTGCATGTTCTCCGTTGCTTTTTATTGCTTTGGCCAAGTAGTAGATAGTGACTCCAAGAGGGAGCGTTTACGC
This sequence comes from Bromus sterilis, assembly GCA_950022295.1. Classification (NCBI taxonomy): domain Eukaryota; kingdom Viridiplantae; phylum Streptophyta; class Magnoliopsida; order Poales; family Poaceae; genus Bromus; species Bromus sterilis. The sequence continues at coordinate 399,841,461 of OX465596.1, forward strand.
TTGATTGTGGGTTCATGCCCCCCGATGTCTAACTTCAGTGACAAAAACATGAGACTAGGGGATGTGTTGTTGCCACCAGGGAGAAATTAACGGTGCTTGTAACTGCGGTTGCAAGGATTGTTGAACTTACGCAAAGTTTGTTAATGTAGTCGTCTGTTGCTTTGGGTTTACACTTTTGGTGGGGCTCGCAACTTAATACCAGCGAGATGTTCTGGATAGATATATCAAGGTCGATGATTAGTGAGTAGATGCAGATGGATTTCGGTCTACTTGTCTTGGCGTACTTCCCATACTTTTGAGCCTCTAACTTTCTTTGCAACATAATTAGCATTGCGGTGTGTTTATAATTCTGTCAATTGCCCAGCTGTAATTTGTTTACCCAGCTTAGCTATTTATCGTCTTTTGGGAGAGAGACATCCCTAGTGAACATCATGGGGCCGGTACTTTTTTAGACCACTGTTTACACCTCCACTTTACTTTCTGCTTTTCCTTTCAGTTGCTATCATCACCACTCCTATTATCCCGTGCGTTTTATCCTTTGTAAACGACAAGGCCGGAGAGATTGAAAACCTCTCTGAACTCGTTGGGAGAAAAGTTATTTGTTTCTGTGTGCAGGTCCACGTCAACCACATCTCCTATAGGAAACTTAATATCTGGCTCCGTTGACACCTACTTGCAGCATTCAGAGTCTGCCGGAGACAAACCTTGATATCTTTATCGAGGGAAATTTGCTACTAGATACATCTCAACCTTCCACTTGGTGTAGCCAACGAGGATCACTAGTTCAGTGCCATCAATCTTCCACCTTGAGATATCTATCCCGAACATCTCGATGGTACTAAGTTGCGATCCCCACTCAAAGTGTAAACCAAAAGCAACAGACAACTGTATTAACAAACTTCGCGTAAGGTAAACAATCCTTGCAACCGCGGTTACAAGCATCATTGTCTTCTCCCTGGTGGCAACAACACATCCCCTAGTCTCCTGTTTTTGTCACTCAACCTAGACATCGGGGGGCATGAACCCACAATCAAGCATAACGGTCCCTCTTGGAGTTACTATCTACTACTTGGCCAAGGCAATAAAAATCAACGGAAAACATGCAAGAAGTACTCAAGAACAAAATATAAAAGGTGAACCAAATATATAACTCATCACAATCTGAACATAATCTCATAATCCATCGGATCCCAGCAAACACAGCATAGCAATAGCAGAAATAATTACATTGATGCCTTGATCATGTAGGGATCTAACAAGGTCCAAGGATTGAAGCACAAGATTGGAGAGAAGACATCACATAGCAACTAGTCATGGACCCACGGTCCAAGGGGGACTACTCACAGCACATCCGGGAAACGCTCATGGTGGTAGAGAAGCTCCTGGAGGTCAATCCTCCCTCCGATAGGGTGCAGGGGCGAGGTCTTTTGGCGGTCCCGATATCGGGATCGCAGCGGCGGCGGAACAGTGGTGAAATTTGCGATGCGGCGACTCCTTTTAGGGTTTCTGCATCGAGAGGTAAATATAGGCTGAAGGGCGGCACTAGGCGAGGTGCCCACCTCTCAGGCTGCCTATGGGCGCGGCCCCATGATACGTCCAAAAAGCATCACTATTTTATATTGTGATTTCACCATATTCATTGATATATTCCACTTTAAAGTATTGTTCTTATGTTGTTTTGCCTTATTTTACACAGTTTACAACTTTCCGGTGCCGAAGGAGCAGAACCAGAATTCAGCGGTAAAAAGTGGATACCAAGTTGCTGAATCAGATCAAATCCAAATGCGATGAAATTTTACGGGGAGCATTTTTATGAAGATTGACTGGAGATCACCGAAGGAGGAGGTGAGGGGACCCACCAGGCAGCCAGAAGGGTGCCTGGTGGCCCCCCTCGGTGCCTCCTTTCGCCTATATAAGCCCCCTGGGGTGGAAACACCTAAATAGGAGTCGTTTCCGTGTTTCGCCCCCGCCACGGGGCGGAAACCTACAGAGGAGAAAAGCCATCTCCGGCGGACAGATTCCGCCGGGGAGATCACCTCCCGGAAGGGGAGATCGTCGCCATCATCATCATCATCATCGTGAGATCACCTCCCGGAAGGGGAGATCGTCGCCATCATCATCATCATCATCATCATCGTCACGGGCATCATCGAGATCATCATCAACATCATCCCCAACATCAGCACCATCTCCATCTCCATCCCATCTCATCTCACAATTGCAACTTGTGTTGTAATCCGTACTATCTATCCTCTCTACTTTGTTGGTGTTGATTACTATTTTGTGGTGAATGCTATTGAGTTTTGTTGGAGAAATATCATTGTGTCCAGATTGTTTACCACCCATCTACCACCTCTGATCATGATCTCTTTTATGTCTTGTGAGTAGTTACTTTAGTTCTTGAGAACATGGGAGAAGTCTAGTTGTTAGTAGTCATACTATGTTGAAGTATTATGTGTTGTTTGATACTTAAGTTGTGTTGTTATTTCTCTAGTGGTGTTATGTGAGTCGAACACATAACACTTCACCTTTCATGGGCCTAGAGGAATACATTGTGCACAAAGGATGCTTATGGTGGGTTGCCGGAGTGACAGAAACCTGAACCCCAGTTCGCAGACTTTCGCACAAGGGAGTTATGGATCCTTGATCGTAATGCTGTGGTTAGGCTTATGCCTTAATTACTACCTTGTATTTGTGGATGCTTGCAAGGTGTGTAATAATAAGAGTACACTTATCTTAGTCTAGAAGCTGTACTAGCATTGATCCACCCACCGACACTTATCAACACGATACATATTACTTGGCGGAGTATGGTGAAAGTGACTTGACTATCTCTCCCGTGTTTTCTCGAGAACGCTTTAGATTTTATAAGTTCAGTCCCTAGGCTTATCCTTGTGAAAGGATTGGGCCACTTGCTATTCCTCAGTTACCCTGTTCACTTTTCCTGTCTTTTAGTTTTTTGTTGCTTAAACCAAAAACCCCTAAATATTTACCTTTGAGTGTTTGCAGCCCTTTCCTTATCCAGTGTCACTTATCAACACCTTCTCCTCCTCGTGGGATCGATACTCTTATTTAAAGAAAAGCTACAATTGATCCCCTAGACTTGTGGGTTATCAAGAATCGTTTATTGGCGCGGTTAACAGGGAAGGCATCCCAACTAAACCTATTAACTTCTCCGCCATCAACGAGCTTTTCTGGCGCCGTTGCCGGGGAGTGTAGCGCTATTGGTAAGTGAAGCCGGTAAGGGAACTTTTATTTTCTGTTGTTACTTTCAGTCCTTATGGACTCTTCTGTTGTTGGTTCGTTGCTGGTAAGGAGCCGCCCCACGGCTGTGGTGGTCACTCCTACCCCTACTGAAATTGTGCCCTATAAAATACCATCTGGTATTGTTGATTATGTCTTGGCTAATCGTTATACAGGAGAAGGACATCCGGGAGAACACCTGATATATTTATCACAATTATGTTCTTTATTTAAGCTTGCAGGTGTGAGATGGAGTTCGTCATGAAGAAACTATTCTCCATATCACTCAAAGATAAAGCTTCAGATTGGTATAAGCTACTCGATAACTCTAATCTTCTTGAATGGCCAGAGCTTATGTCTCTCTTTTATGAAAAGTTTTATCTTCTTCGTGAAATTCACCAAGACATGATCTACATCTACAACTTTTGGTCTCGCGACGGAGAGAGCATCGCTCAAGCTTGGGGGAGACTGAAGTCCCTGATGCTCAAATGCCCAAACCATGAGCTCCCGAAGGTAATTATATTTACAAATTTTTGTGACAAGCTTTCTCGTCAGGACAAGGAGATGTCGGATTCCTCCTCTAGTGGGGTATTCCAGACCAGAAGTATGGAAGAAAAATGGGATCTTATAGAAAGGATCCAGAAGAACACTGAAGACTGGGAAATTGATAAAGGTATTGAACCCGCTATAAACTATGAGCATGACAACATTGAGAGTTATGTGAAGACTGATTACTTTAATACCTTTTGCTCTAAAATTGGTCTTGATTCCCAGCTAATGGTTGACTTTTGCAAGGACTTATCATATTGATTCTTCCAGGAAGAAGGAGAGTCAACATCATAAACCTTTCAAGGAGTCACCAATTGAGATTAATGTTACTGATCCTGTTTTACCTGCAGTTGTGTATGAACAACCTCCTTATCCTTCCAGGATAAAGGAACACTCTTTTGTTACAGGTATTCTAAACAAGAATAGAAGGACCACGTACGAACCTGAGGACATGATCAAGGTCCAGCCTCAAGTTGCAATGGTCAAGGATGTGGTAACCAGTGATATCGAAGAATCCACTATTAGTTTTTGTGTTGTTGCCACTAACATTGTCACAACCAGGAACAAAGGCCCAATTTCAGGTACACCAGTTGTATCTGTCAAATTGGAGATCATAATTACTATGGGCTATGTGATTTGGGATCTAGCGTCAGCGCTATTCCCTTCACACTTTATCAAGAGATCATGCACGAGATTCAGCCTTGTGAGATCGAGGACATAGATGTCACTATCCATCTTGCAAATAAACAAACAATCTCTCCAGTTGGGATTGTAAGAGATGTTGAAGTACTCTGCGGGAAGGTAAAATATCCTACAGACTTTCTTGTACTTGGTTCAGTGCAAGATAGTTTCTGCCCTATTATCTTTGGTAGGCCCTTCCTCAGCACTTGCGGAGCTATAATAGATTGCAAGAAAGGTAAAGTTTCTGTCGAATTCAACGGTGAGCCGTATGAATTTAATTTTTCTAAGTTTTCTAAGCAGCCTCGTGGTCCTGACCTGTCAAGTAATGACAAAATTATTGAATAAATTGCTTCCATTGCTATTCTTGCTAATGACACTTTGCAGCAATTTATGGAAGACCACGAGAATGATATACATATGCAGGAGAGGGATGAACTAGAAGACATATTTTTAAGACAAACGCCCATCCTGAAGCACAACCTCCCGGTTGAACCTTTAGGAATCCTTACGCAACCGAAAGAAGACCCGGTGTTCGACCTAAAACCACTACCCGATACGCTCAAGTATGCTAATTTAGATAAAAAGAAAGTATATCTTGTTTTTATCAATTCTAACCTTTCAGGGTATGAAGAAGAGCGATTATTGGAGACACTCCGCAGACACCGAGGTGCTATTGGCTATACCCTTGATGATCTCAAGGGTATTAGTCCATCCATTTGCCAACATACTATAAATCTCGAGCCCGATGCTAAACCCATTGTTGATCATCACCGACGGTTGAACCCAAAGATGAAGGACGTGGTTAGGACGGAGGTTCTCAAACTTCTAGCCGCATGTATCATCTATCCTATAGCTGATAGTAAGTGGGTAAGTCCTATTCATTGTGTTCCTAAGAAAGGAGGTATGACTGTTGTTCCTAATGATAAAAATGAACTAATACCTCAGAGGACTATTATTGGATATAGAATGTGTATTTATTTCAGGAAGTTAAACAAGGCCACCCGGAAGGACCACTATCCTTTGCCCTTTATTGAACAGATGCTCGAGCGGTTGTCTAAAAACACCCACTTCTGCTATCTTGATGGGTACTCTGGCTTCTCCCAAATTCACGTCAACACCGCGGATCAAGAGAAGACCACTTTCCCGTGTCCTTACGGTACTTATGCTTATAGGCGTATGCCTTTCGGTTTGTGTAATGCACCTGCTACTTTTCAGAGGTGTATGTCTGCAATATTTCATGGTTTCTGTGAGGAGATTGTAGAAGTTTTCATGGACGACTTTTCCGTCTATGGAAACTCCTTTGACCACTGTCTCCACAATCTTAATAAAGTTTTGCAGAGATGTGAAGAAACAAATTTGGTGCTCAATTGGGAGAAGTGCCATTTCATGGTTAACGAAGGGATAGTTCTTGGACACAAGATTTACGAAAGGGGAATTGAAGTGGACAAGGCAAAAATTGAAGCTATTGAAAGGATGCCTTATCCAAGGGACATTAAAGGTATTCGTAGTTTTCTAGGTCATGCTGGTTTCTATAGAAGATTTATCAAGGACTTTTCTAAGACCTCGAGACCCCTTACCAATCTTCTCCAGAAGGATGCTCCTTTTGTATTTGATGAAGATAGTAAGGAAGCTTTGGAAGTTCTTAAGAAAGCCTTGATAACCGCACCTATAGTACAACCACTTGACTGGAATTTTCCCTTTGAAATTATGTGCGATGCTAGTGATTTTGCTGTTGGAGCTGTTTTAGGACAAAGGGTTGACAAGAAGTTGAATGTCATCCACTATGCCAGCAAAACACTTGATAGTGCTCAAAAGAATTATGCTACTACCGAGAAGGAATTCTTGGCAGTGGTGTTTGCTTGTGATAAGTTTAGGCAGTATATTATTGATTCTAAATTTATTATTCATACTGACCATGCTGCCATTAAGTATCTTATGCAGAAAAAGGATGCCAAACCAAGACTCATTAGGTGGGTACTCCTTCTTCAAGAATTTGATTTGCAGATTGTCGATAGAAAAGGAGAAGACAGTCCGGTGGCGGATAATCTTTCAAGGATGGAAGATATCCCGCACGATCCTATTCCAGTCAACGACAGTTTCCCAGATGAATAACTTGCTGTTGTAAAAGTACAATCTCATTCCGACCCTTGGTTTGCAGATTATGCTAATTTTATCGTTGCAAAGTTTTTGCCTCCAGGTTTCACATTTCATCAGAGGAAGAAATTCTTCACGGATTTGAGGCACTACTTTTGGGATGATCCACATCTTTATAAAGAAGGTGTGGACGGGATCATAAGAAGGTGTATACCGGAGCACGAGCAGTAGGACATTCTTCGACAATGTCATGATAGTCCCTATGGAGGACATCATGCGGGTGAAAGGACCGCAAATAAAGTTTTACAATCAGGTTTTTATTGGCCTACTCTCTTTAAGGACGCCCGAAGGTACGTTCTATCTTGTGATAAGTGTCAGAGAGTTGGTAACATTAGCAGGAGAAATGAGATGCCTATGAATTACTCACTAGTGATCGAACCTTTCGATTGCTGGGGTTTTGATTTTATGGATCCTTTTCCTCCTTCAAACAAGTACACACACATCTTAGTTTCTGTTGATTATGTAACCAAGTGGGTTGAAGCAATCCCCACTGAGAGTGCTGATCACAAGACATCTTTGAAAATGCTCAAAGATGTAATTTTTCTTAGGTTTGGAGTACCAAGGTACCTCATGACAGATGGAGGGTCACACTTCACGCATGCAGCTTTTAGGAAAGCTCTAGCCAAGTACGATGTCAATCATAGGATTGCATCACCATACCACCCTCAAACTAGTGGGCAAGTTGAGCTCACCAATAGGGAGATCAAGTTGATCTTGCAGAAAACAGTAAACAGTTCTAGAAAGGACTGGTCAAAGAAGTTGGGAGATGCTTTGTGGGCGTATAGAACTGCTTACAAAAACCCCATGGCATGTCTCCGTATAAGATGGTCTATGGCAAGGCTTGCCATTTACCATTAGAGTTAGAGCATAAAGCTTTCTGGGCTTTCAGAGAACTGAATGCTGACCCAAAGTTAGCTGGTGAAAAGCGTCTCATGAACTTGACTTCTCTAGATGAGTGGAGGAGTGAAGCTTACGAGAGCGCTAAAATGTTCAAGGAAAAGGTAAAGAAGTGGCACGATAAAAGAATTCTGAAACGTGAATTTACTGTTGGTGAGAAAGTTTTGTTGTTTAGATCTCGTTTCAAGTTTTCTGCAGGTAAACTACTTTCCAGATGGGAAGGACCTTTTCATATTGAAGAAGTATATCGGTCGGGTGCAATCAAGATCAATAATTTCGAAGGCACCAAACCTCAAGTTGTGAATGGACAAAGACTCAAACATTATATGGCAGGTGATCCAATCAATGTGGATGCAAACATGATATATACAAGTACTCATGAAGAACATGTTGCAGCCCAGTTTCAGACTACGGCAGGAGCAGAATTAGAAAAGGTATGAATTATGGTAAGAAAATACCGCGAGCGTCAATAAAAGTTAACTTTTCAGAGTTTTTGCAAAATTAGGAAAATTCCAAGCCCGAGTGGAGCCGAAGAGGAGCTCCAGGGAGGCCAGGAGGCCCCCTGGCGCGGCCCCCCTCCTGGCCGCGCCGGGCACCCTCCTGGCTGCCCTGGACTCCGCCTCCGACTCCACCTAGGCTTGAAACCTTCCTTCTATTGCGGAAATTTTTGCTATATATTTGCCCGGATCGTCCCGACACCGTATCTCGCGATTTCGTGTGTTTTCTTTCTCGGTCTGTTTCTGCCAGGAAAACTTTCAGCCGATCTAGGTGCCATGGCTTCTCCAAGTTCCCCCAAGGACAAGTTCGTCGTCAACGTCATCAACCCTTATCTCGCAGAGGTGAAGAAGCACCCCCAGGTCCTTCGTGTGGAGGACGGTGTTCTCCACAAGGAAGATCTTAAGGGACCTGTCAAGGAAGGGAGCACCAAGGAGCGGATGAAGGAGATGGAACATGAGGTCTTCAAGTTCAAGAAGATGGTGGAGCGTGGTGTTGAAGCTAACTTAGACATCATGAACGAGATCGAGGCTTCCCACAAGAAGGAGATGTGGTCAAGTTTGGCCGCATTAGAAGAAAAAGTTTATGAAATCCAAGCACAGATCTATGATCTGCAGAACCAGAACTGTGAGTATGAACTAAAGTTTCTGCGCATGGGTTTAGGTGCTGAGTGCAGGATCTTGGAGACGGGAATGTCCTTCGAGACTGGAGAACAGCTGCCATGGAAGCGCTTCGCCAAGGAGTACCTGACTGAGAAGAACAAGAATGAGGAGTAAAACTCCTCGGGTAATGGCATCCCCTTAGCTTGTTCCAAGCTTGGGGGAGTGTCGGGTATCTTTATCTTTATCTTTTTCTTTAGGAGTCAAGTAGAGTCGTATCATGTCTAGGGAAGTCACTTTATGAAATAGGTGTTGCTTTGAGGTCTATCACTCCTTTTGTGGAGAGCTTTGTATCCGTGAGCGTGGAGTCGTCTATGAAGGAATATTAATGAGAAGTCTAAAGGTTTCTTCGCTGCACTTGGTATTCTCTTCACGCAATCGACATTATGAGCTGATTCTTATGGGGAGTTTTGACCTTATATCAGGTATGGCTTCGAAAACTTTATTTAAATCTTGGCAAGTATAGCTTTGGTCATAACAACAAGCATGTTTTTCTCAAAGTAGCGACATAGCCAAAACCTTTGTGTTATTATGCTTGAAGTGTTATGTTGACAAGGAAGACAACTTGATGTTTCATGCTAGTTTTAATGTTTATGCTTTGTATTGCTTGCATCTAAGTTGTCATCAATTGTGTGCTCTCTCAAAGCCTTGCTAGCCAAAACTCTGTACTAAGCGGAATTCTGCTTGTACTTCCATACCTTGAAACCAACTTCTTCCACTTGAGTCCACCAGACCTTCCTACTTGTGGTATTCCACTACCACTCCTAAAGTATATAATTTATGTGCTATATTTAGATGTTCAAAATCTTGTGTTTTGTGCCGCTGATTCAGCTCATGAGGAAGTGGTGGGTGACCCATGATCTTCTTAATTTTGACAAGTTTTATCTTGGGATTGCATGTGCCTCCTTTCGCCTATATAAGCCCCCTGGGGTGGAAACACCTAAATAGGAGTCGTTTCCGTGTTTCGCCCCCGCCACGGGGCGGAAACCTACAGAGGAGAAAATCCATCTCCGGCGGACAGATTCCGCCGGGGAGATCACCTCCCGGAAGGGGAGATCGTCGCCATCATCATCATCATCTTCACGAGCATCATCGAGATCATCATCAACATCATCCCCAACATCATCACCATCTCCATCTCCATCCCATCTCATCTCACAATTGCAACTTGTGTTTTAATCCGTACTATCTATCCTCTCTAGTCTGTTGGTGTTGATTACTATTTTGTGGTGAATGCTATTGAGTTTTGTTGGAGAAATATCATTGTGTCCAGATTGTTTACCACTCATCTATCACCTCTAATCATGATCTCTTTTATGTCTTGTGAGTAGTTACTTTAGTTCTTGAGAACATGGGAGAAGTCTAGTTGTTAGTAGTCATACTATGTTGAAGTATTATGTGTTGTTTGATACTTAAGTTGTGTTGTTATTTCTCTAGTGGTGTTATGTGAGTCGAACACATAACACTTCACCTTTAATGGGCCTAGAGGAATACATCGTGCACAAAGGATGCTTACGGTGGGTTGCCGGAGTGACAGAAACCTGAACCCCAGTTCGCAGACTTTCGCACAAGGGAGTTATGGATCCTTGATCGTAATGCTGTGGTTAGGCTTATGCCTTAATTACTACCTTGTATTTGTGGATGCTTGCAAGGTGTGTAATCATAAGAGTACACTTATCTTAGTCTAGAAGGTGTACTAGCATTGATCCACCCACCGACACTTATCAACACGATACATATTACATGGCGGAGTATGGTGAAAGTGACTTGAATATCTCTCCTGTGTTTTCTCGAGAACGCTTTAGCTTTTATAAGTTCAGTCCCTAGGCTTATCCTTGTGAAAGGATTGGGCCACTTGTTATTCCTCAGTTACCCTGTTCACTTTGCCTGTCTATTACTTTTCTGTTGCTTAAACCAAAAACTCCTAAATATTTACCTTTGAGTGTTTGCAGCCCTTTCCTTATCCAGTGTCACTTATCAACACCTTCTGCTCCTCGTGGGATCGATACTCTTATTTATCGAAAAGCTACAATTGATCCCCTAGACTTGTGGGTTATCAAGAATCGTTTATTGGCGCGGTTAACAGGGAAGGGAACCCAACTAAACCTATTAACTTCTCCGCCATCACCCCACCCCTAGACACGCCTGGTGGCCGCTTGGGAGGGGGTGGCCCCCCTCCAGCTGCCCTTCGGTCTTCTGGAAGCTTCTGTTAGGCTGATTTTTTATATATTTTTCTTGGAATTTTTTGGGCACTATAAATATGGGTAAAAACCTGAAATTCACAGACATCAGCAGACAGAAACTGGCACTGGGTGCACTGAGTTAGTAGGTTATTCCAAATATGTGTAAAAAGGTATGAAAGTGTAGCAAAACACATATCAATGTCACCCAAATGAGAATGGAACAAGAAGAAATTATAGATACGTTTGAGACGTATCAATTTCCTCAACAGAGTTTACCTTCCTACCAGTTGGAGATCTTTTGGTGTGCCATTGAGAGTAGTTTTTCATCATATCATTTAATAGCTTCGTGGAGGCACCAAGTTTGGTTAACATAAAAGTTCCTCCCGCGACCGAGTCTAACAGATTCCGTGAGGTTAAGTTTAATCCTGCATAGAAAGTCTGGAAATCATCCAAGTAGTCATACCATCTGTAGGGAAATTATTAACAAGAGATTTCATACGTTCCCAAGCTTGGGCAACGTGTTCATTATCCAGTTGCCTAAAATCATAATGTTACTTCTCAACTGGATAAGCTTAGCAGGTGGGTAATACTTCCCAATAAAAGCATCCTTGCACTTATCCCAAGAATCTATGATATTCCTAGGCAAGGATTGGAGCCACTCCTTAGCTCTTCCTCTCAAAGAAAAGGAAAAAAATCATAAGTTTAACAATATCACCATCTACTTCCTTATATTTTGCATATCACAAAGCTAAAAAAAATTATTCAAGTGCAAAGCAGCAACATCTCTAGCACCGAAGAATTGTTATTTCATAACAAGATTCAATAAAGGAGGTTTAATCTCATATGAAGTCGCCTCAGTGGAGGGTGCAATAATACGAGTGCAAATAAAGTCTTTGTTGTTGTGACTAGTGAAGTCACACCACTTGGTGTTTTCATACGAACCCATAGTAACAGCATCAAGCAAGAACAAGGTAATTTTTTTGGTGTTTTTGGTAAAAGACTCTAAATCGAAAACTGGAAAATAAACCAACAAGACTAAAAATCAAAGGTAAAAGATAGTGTGCAACTCCCCTATCTTGTAAACTAGAGTCCCCGGCAACGACGCCAGAAATTCTCTTGATAGCACTGGTTAGTGCTCCTCGTTGGCTACCTGATGTCTACGCACGCTTCTATTCTTGTAGACTATGTTGGGCCTCTGATATGGCCAAAATGCATCACTATTTTATATTGTAATTTCATCCTATTCATTGATATATTCCACTTTAAAGTATTGTTCTTATGTTGTTTTGGCTTGTTTTACACACTTTACAACTTTTCGGTGCCAAAGCAGCAGAACCAGAATTCAGCGGTGAAAAGTGGGCACCAAGTTGCTGAATCAGATCAAGTCCAAATGCGATGAAAATTTACAAGGAGCATTTTTATGGTAATTGACTGGGGATCACCGAGGACGGAGGTGAGTGGACCCACCAGGCAGCCAGAAGGGTGCCTGGCGCGGCCCCCCTCGTAGCCGCGCCAGGCACCCTCCTGGATGCCTGGTGGCCCCCCTCGGTGCCCCCTCTCGCATATAAGACCCCCCATGGGGTAGAAACCCTAAAACAAGAAGAGTTTCCGTGTTTCGCCGCCACCACGGGGCGGAAACCTACAGAGGATAAAATCCATCTCTGGCGGGCAGATTCCGTCGGGAAGATCACCTCCCAGAAGGGGAGATCGTCGCCATCATCATCATCATCATCGTCACGAGCATCATCGAGATCATCATCAACTTCATCCCCAACATCAGCACCATCTCCATCCCATCTCATCTCACAATTGCAACTTGTGTTGTAATCCGTACTATCTATCCTCTCTACTCTGTTGGTGTTGATTACTACTTTGTGGTGAATGCTATTGAGTTTAATTGGAGAAATATCATTGTGTCCAGATTGTTTGCCACCCATCTATCACTTCTGATCATGATCTCTTTTATGTCTTGTGAGTAGTTACTTTAGTTCTTGAGAACACGGGAGGAGTCTAGATGTTAGTAGTCATATGATGTTGAAGTGTTATGTGTTGTTTGATACTTAAGTTGTGTTTTTATTTCTCTAGTGGTGTTATGTGAGTCGAACACTTAACACTTCACCTTTCATGGGCCTAGAGTAATACAGTGTGCACAAAGGATGCTTATGGTGGGTTGCCGGAGTGACAGAAACCTGAACCCCAGTTCGCACAGTTTTTCACAAGGGAGTTATGGATCCTTGATCGTAATGTTGTGGTTAGGCTTATCCCTTAATTACTACCTTGTATTTGCGGATGCTTGCAAGTTGTATAATCATAAGAGTACACTTATCTTAGTCTAGAAGGTGTACTAGCATTGATCCACCCACCAACACTTATCAACACAATACATATTACTTGGCGGAGTATGGTGAAAGTAACTTGGCTATCTCTCCCGTGTGTTCTCAAGAACGCTTTAGCTTTTATAAGTTTAGTTCCTAGGCTTATCCTTGTGAAAGGATTGGGCCACTTGCTACTCCTCAGTTACCCTGTTTACTTTCCTTGTCTTTTACTTTTCTGTTGCTTAAACCAAAAACCCCTAAATATTTACCTTTGAGTGTGTGCAGCCTTTCCTTATTCAGTGTCACTTATCAACACCATCTGCTCCTCGTGGGACCGACATCCTTATTTATCGAAAATCTACAATTGATCCCCTGGAATTTTGGGTTATCAAGAATCGTTTATTGGCGAGGTTAACAGGGAAGGCAACCCAACTAAACCTATTAACTTCTCCGCCATCAACGAGCTTTTCTGGCGCCGTTGCCGGGGAGTGTAGCGCTATTGGTAAGTGAAGCCAGTAAGGAAACCTTTATTTTTCTGTTGTTACTTTCAGTCCTTATGGATTCTTCTACTGTTGGTTCATTGCTGGTAAGGAGCCGCCCCACGACTGTGGTGGTCACTCCTACCTCTAATGAAATTGTGCCCTATAAAATACCATCTGGTATTATTGATTATGTCTTGGCTAATCGTTATACAGGAGAAGGACATCCGGGAGAACACCTGCTATATTTATCACAATTATGTTCTTTATTTAAGCTTGAAGGTGTAACAATGGAGTTCGTCATGAAGAAACTATTCTCCGTATCACTCAAAGATAAAGCTTCAGATTGGTATAAGCTACTCGATAACTCTGATCTGCTTGAATGGCCAGAGCTTATGTCCCTCTTTTATGCAAAGTTTTATCCTCTTCGTGAAATTCACCAAGATAGGAACTACATCTACAACTTATTGTCTCGCGACAGAGATGTTGGATGCCTCCTCTAACGGGGTATTCCAGACCAGAAGTATGGAAGAAAAATGAGATCTTATAGAAAGGATCCAGAAGAACACTGAAGACTGGGAAATTGATAAAGGTATTGAACCCGCTATAAACTATGAGCATGACTATATTGAGAGTTATGCGAAGACTGATTACTTTAATACCTTTTGCTCTAAAATTGGTCTTGATTCCCAGCTAATGGTTGACTTTTGCAAGGACTTTGCTTCTCATATTGATTCTTCTAAGAAGAAGGAGAGTCAACATCATAAACTTTTCAAGGAGTCACCTATTGAGATTAATGTTACTGGTCCTGTTTTACCTGCAGTTGTGTATGAATAGCCTCCTTATCCCTCAAGGATAAAGGAGCACTCTTTTATTACAGGTATTCTAAACAAAAACGGAAGGATCACTGACGAACCTGAGGACATGATCAAGGTCAAGTATCAAGTTGCAATGGTCAAGGATCTGGTAACCAGTGATATTGAAGAATCCACTATTAGTTTTTGTGCTGTTTCCACTAACATTTTCACAGCCAAGAACAAATGCCCAGTTTCAGGTACACCAGTTGTATCTATCAAAATAGGAGATCATAATTACTATGGGCTATGTGATTTGGGATATAGCGTCGGCGCTATTCCCTTCACACTTTATCAAGAGATCATGCACGAGATTCAGCCGTGTGAGATCGAGGACATAGATGTCACTATCCATCTTGCAAATAAACAAACAATCTCTCCAGTTGGGATTGTAAGAGATGTTGAATTACTCTGCAGGAAGGTAAAATATCCTACAAACTTTCTTGTACTTGGTTCAGTGCAAGATAGTTTCTGCCCTATTATCTTTGGTAGGCCCTTCCTCAGCACTTGCGGAGCTATAATAGATTGCAAGAAAGGTAAAGTTTCTGTTGAATTCAACGGTGAGCCGTATGAATTTAATTTTTCTAAGTTTTCTAAGCAGCCTCGTGGTACTGACTTGTCAAGTAATGACAAAATTATTGAAGAAATTTCTTCTATTGCTATTCCTCCTGATGATACTTTGCAGCAATTTATGGAAGACCACGAGAATGCCATACATATGCAGGAGAGGGATGAACTAGAAGACATATATTTAAGACAAAGTCCTATCCTGAAGCACAAACTCCCGGTTGAACCTTTAGGAACCCTCTCGCAACCAAAAGAAGATCCGATGTTTGATCTAAAATCACTACCCAATACGCTCAAGTATGCTTATTTAGACGAAAGGAAAGTATATCATGTTATTATCAATTCTAACCTTTCAGGGTATGAAGAAGATCAATTATTGGAGACACTCCGCAGACATCGAGGTGCTATTGGCTATACTCTTGATGATCTCAAGGGTACTAGTTTATCCATTTGCCAACATACTATCAATCTCGAGCCCGATGCTAAACCAGTTGTTGATCATCAACGACGGTTGAACCCAAAGATGAAGGACATGGTTAGGACGGAGGTTCTCAAACTTCTAGCCGCAGGTATTATCTATCCTATAACTGATAGTAAGTGGGTAAGTCCCGTTCATTGTGTTCCTAAGAAAGGAGGTATGACTGTTGTTCCTAATGATAAAAATGAACTAATACCTCAGAGGACTATTATTGGATATAGAATGTGTATTGATTTCAGGAAGTTGAACAAGGCCACCAGGAAGGACCACTATCCTCTGCCCTTTATTGATCAGATGCTCGAGCGGCTGTCTAAAAACACCCACTTCTGCTATCTTGATAGTATTCTGGCTTCTCCCAGATTCACGTTAACACAACGAATCAAGAGAAGACCACCTTTACGTGTCCTTACGGTACTTATGCTTATAGGTGTATGCCTTTTGGTTTGTGTAATGCACCTGCTACTTTTCAGAGGTGTATGTCTGCAATATTTCATGGTTTCCATGAGGAGATTGTAGAAGTTTTCATGGACGACTTTTCCGTCTATGGAAACTCCTTTGACCACTGTCTCCACAATCTTAATAAAGTTTTGCAGAGATGTGAAGAAACGAATTTGGTGCTCAATTGGGAGAAGTGCCATTTCATGGTTAACGAAGGGATAGTTCTTGGACACAAGATTTTCGAAAGGGGAATTGACGTGGACAAGGCAAAGATTGAAGCTATTGAAAGGATGCCCTATCCAAGGGACATCAAAGGTATTCGTAGTTTTCTATAGAAGATTTATCAAGGACTTTTCTAAGACCTCGAGACCCCTTACCAATCTTCTCCAGAAGGATTCTCCTTTTGTATTTGATGAAGATTGTAAGGAAGCTTTTGAAGTTCTTAAGAGAGCCTTCATAACCGCTCCTATAGTACAACCACCTGGCTGGAATTTGCCCTTTGAAATTATGTGTGATGCTACTGATTTTGTTGTTGGAGCTGTTTTAGGAGAAAGGGTTGACAAGAATCTGAATGTCATCTACTATGCCAGCAAGACACTTGGCACCGGTGTTTGCTTGTGCTAAGTTTAGGCAGTATATTGTTGATTCTAAAGTTATTATTCATACTGACCATGCTGCCATTAAGTATCTTATGTAGAAAAAGGACGCCAAACCAAGACTCATTAGATGGGTACTCCTTCTTCAAGAATTTGATTTGCAGATTGTCGATAGAAAAGGAGAAGGCAATCCAGTGGCGGATAATCTTTCAAGGATGGAAGATATCCCGCACGATCCTATTCCAGTCAACGACAGTTTCCAGATGAACATCTTGCTGTTGTAAAAGTACAATCTCATTCCGACCCTTGGTTTGCAGATTATGCTAATTTTATCGTTGCAAAGTTTTTGCCTCCAGGTTTTACATTTTAGCAGAGGAAGAAATTCTTCACGGATTTGAGGCACTACTTTTGGGATGATCCACATCTTTACAAAGAAGGTGCGGACGGGATCGTAAGAAGGTGTATACCGGAGCACGAGCAGCAGGACATTCTTCGACAATGTCACGATAGTCCCTATGGAGGACATCATGTCGGTGAAAGGACCGCACATAAAGTTTTACAATCATGTTTTTTTTGCCTACTCTTTTTAAGGACCCCCGAAGGTACGTTCTATCTTGTGATAAGTGTCAGAGAGTTGGTAACATTAGCAGGAGAAATGAGATGCCTATGAATTACTCACTAGTGATCGAACCTTTCGATTGCTGGGGTTTTGATTTTATGGGTCCTTTTCCTCCGTCACACAAGTACACACACATCTTAGTTGCTGTTGATTATGTAACGAAGTGGGTTGAAGCAATCCCCACTGAGAGTGCTGATCACAAGACATCTTTAAAAATTCTCAAGGATGTAATTTTTCCTAGGTTTGGAGTACCAAGGTACCTCATGACAGATAGAGGGTCACACTTCACACATGGAGTTTTTAGGAAAGCTCTAGCCAAGTACGATGTCGATCATAGGATTGCATCACCGTACCACCCTCAAACTAGTGGGCAAGTTGAGCTCACCAATAGGGAGATCAAGTTGATCTTACAGAAGACAGTAAATAGTTCTAGAAAGGACTGGTCAAAGAAGTTAGGAGATGCTTTGTGGGCGTATAGAACTGCTTACAAAAACCCCATGGGCATGTCTCCGTATAAAATGGTCTATGGCAAGGCTTGCCATTTACCATTAGAGTTAGAGCACAAGGCTTTCTGGGCTGTCAGAGAGCTGAATGCTGACCCAAAGTTAGCTGGTGAAAAGCGTCTCATGACCTTGACTTCTCTAGATGAGTGGAGGAGTGAAGCCTACGACAGCGCTAAAATGTTTAAGGAAAAGGTAAAGAAGTAGCACGATAAAAGAATTCTGAAACATGAATTTAATGTTGGTGATAAAGTTTTGTTGTTTAGATCTCGTTTCAGGTTTTCTCCAGGTAAACTACTTTCCATATGGGATGGACCTTTTCATATGGAAGAAGTATATCGGTCTGGTGCAATCAAGATCAATAATTTCGAAGGCACCAAACCTCAAGTTGTGAATGGACAAAGACTCAAACATTATATGACAGGTGATCCAATCAATGTGGATGCAAACATGATATATACAAAGACTCACGAAGAACATGTTGCAGCCAGTTTCAGACTCCGGCAGGAGCAGAATAAGAAAAGGTATGAATTATGGTAAGAAAAACACCGCGAACGTCAATAAAAGTTTACTTTTCAAAGTTTTTGCAAAATTAGGAAAATTCCAAGCCCGAGTGGAGCCGGAGAGGAGCTCCAGGGGCCCCAGGAGGCCTCCTGGCGCGGCCCCCCTCCTGGACGTGCCAGGCATCCTCCTGGGTGCCCTAGACTCCGACTCCGACTCTACCTAGGCTTGAAACCTTCCTTCTGTTGCAGAAATTTTTGCTATATATTTTCCCGGATAGTCCCGGCACCGTATCTCGCGATTTCGTGTGTTTTCTTTCTTGGTCTGTTTCTGCCAGGGTGAAAAGTTGATTAGTGGAGATGTCTTCTTGTGGCTCGAGCGGAGAGGACTTCTTGGGATGGCTTGTACGTCATGTCCAGAAGGATCATAATCAAGGGAAGCACGTTGATTGGGCTACCGAAGAAGAAATTGCCGCAAGACAAGCGGAGATGGAGCACTCCGCGAGAGAGGAAGTCAAGACTATCACTGCCCAACAACAAGGAGGTCCATGCAATCCCATCAGGGTGGGATCTGTCCAACCTCAATATGATCTTTCTCTTAACCTTTCAGGACCCTCCACTTCACTTGAAGATCAATGCATGCTTTCCACCATCTCTGAGGCCTACCGCATCACCAACCAACTCTTATTTCCGTGTACTAAAAGTACAAGTGGAAGTCTTGGAGTCAGAGAACCGAACCCTTCGCCGTGTCATCAGGGATCTGAAGAAACAACCACAACATGATGAGGAGTAAAACTCCTTAGGTAATGGCATCCCCTTAGCTTGTTCCAAGCTTGGGGGAGTGCCGGGTATCTTTATCTTTATCTTGTCTTTAGGAGTTAATTAGAGTCGTATCATGTCTAGGGAAGTTACTTTATGAAATAGGTGTTGCTTTGAGGTCTATCACTCCTTTTGTGGAGAGCTTTGTATCCGTGAGTGTGGGGTCGTCTATGAAGGAATATTAATGAGAAGTCTATTGGTTTCTTCGCTGCACTCGGTATTCTCTTCACGCAATCGACATTATGAGTTGATTCTTATGGGGAGTATTGACCTTATATCAGGTATGGCTTCGACAACTATATTTAAATCATGGAAAGTATAGCTTTGGTCATAACAACAAGCATGTTTTTCTCAAAGTAGCGACATAGCCAAAACCTTTGTGTTATTATGCTTGAAGTGTTATGTTGACAAGGAAGACAACTTGATGTTTCATGCTAGTTTTAATGTTTATGCTTTGTATTGCTTGCATCTAAGTTGTCATCAATTGTCTGGTCTCTAAAAAGCCTTGCTGGACAAAACTCTGTACTAAGCGGAATTATGCTTGTACTTCCATACCCTGAAGCCAACATCTTCCACTTGAGTCCACCATACCTTCCTATTTGTGGTATTCCACTACCACTCCTAAAGTATATAATTTATGTGCTATCTCTAGATGTTCAAAATCTTCTGTTTTGTGCCACTGATTTAGCTCATGGGGAAGTGGTGGCTAAACCATGATTGTCAGAACCCCAACTAGGGTAAGTGCTAGGGCTTGTTGCTCCTTTACATCATGTGAAAAATCCAAAAAGAAATTCAAAAATGGGGAAAAAGAAAGCCCTAAGAATTTAAATAAATGGCTAGATAAAAATCTTTTTCCAAAAATCATTTGAACATTTAGAAAATTCCTGTAAATGATGGTGATCATTTCAAAAGTGGTTTGGGTTCATTCCCATACTTAAGGAATTTTCTAAAATTCAAACAGTGCCTTGGAAAATTAAAAGAACCCTTATTTGATTTGAAATTCAAATAAATTGAATTTCAAAAATTCCCAAAAGATATAAGTGGTTTGCTACTGACCACCTAGGATTTATAAAAATATTTGGGCATTTTATTATTTTTCTAGCTATTTAAATCTAGGCACAACAAAAATTACAGAAAAAGAATAGAACAAGAAAAAGGAAAAGGGGAACAACCCCTGGCTTTGGCCCAACTAACCCCCCCCAGCGCACCTGGCCTCGGCCCAGCCCACCTCTCCTTGTTGTCTTCTTCCCCCTCCCCCGAAGCATCTCCATGGCGGCCAGGAGCACGCCGACGCCACGTCCCCGACGAAGAGGGCCTTCTAGGCCTCCCCAGCTCCCCTGTGCACGCCACGCAACGCCCCCGAGAGCCCGCAATCCTTTCCCCCTCCTCCAGCTCCACTTCCCCTTCTCTACATCGCGATTTTGGCCGCCGCAGAGAGCACGCCGGAGCGGCCCCGAGCTAACCACGCGCCCACCGGCCTCCTTCCTCCTCGCCGTGATGTCCAGAAGGTCGAGGACCACCGTATTCGTCGGATCCCCCGGCTAATCGAGCCTGAACAGCTCCAACCGCGACGCCAGGGTCATCGTCTTCCCGCCGGCCGCCGTGGAGATCTTCTTCAATTGCTCCGTCAGCCGACCACCCCAGCCTCCCTAGCCAACGTCTTCGAGCTCCTGGTGAGATTCCCGTTCGCCCCAACCCATCCACACCTCTCCCCATGGTTTCCTTCGCCGTCTTCGTCGAGACAGTGCGTCGGCCTTCTCCATTGCTGGAGCTGCCGAGCTCCAGATGTGGCACCCCGGCTCAGAGCAACCGGTTTACCTTACATTGCCAGCCCAGAGATCAAGTCTTCTGGCAATGCACAACATATTGGTACAGAATACAACCGCTTCATAATAATTATATAGGTACATAGGTTCGGGATTACAACTTCTACGAGGCATGGCGGCACATCTCGTGCGGCAACACTATCAACATTATTTATGTCACATCTCGGGGCCTCGATACGATCGACGAAGGATTCTACGGCAGCGGAACAACGAGGTGACGGGACTCCAATCCACGGGGACACTGCTGGGACACGACCTAGTTTGCATAGTACAGCTCAGCCAACTCTTCAGGTGCGACACCTCCTGCATCTGGGATGACACGCCAGGTCAGTACATTGAATGTACTTGCAAGCTAATAACAGCCAAGTCATCAGGAGAAACAATAGCATGGCAAGAATGCAACAATAACATGACAAACATGGCAAGAATGTTAATAAAATTTGTCTTATGCACACCACATGATTCATCCAGCTTACCTCCGAGTCGTGCGGACTCGGTAACCGGGTCATCTCTTGACCCACCATCATACGGGTCGTAGCTCGACCACTCAACGGGTTAGGTGTCCTCAGTTACCACCTCAACCAATCACATGAACACAGCCTCAGCATTAACATTCATATTATTAAACAGATCAGTGTTGACCTCTGTGTGACCTAGTACGAACTGTGTCCCATGACCGAGGACGCGGCTATTCGAAAAGATTTTGACTCTGCAGAGTTTGTGCACGTTACCCACACTATGGAGTTCTTCCTCCATCTAGCACCCCGGTACTTGTCCCACAGGATCCTTGGAACTCGCACCGCAGGAGTGGACTAGGACATCTCCAACGAAACCCGACTACCGCGTTACCTCCCTACGGACTCACCGGCACACGGTCTTGGGTATCACTGTGGTTGGGTGTCCACGTTACCACCTCAACCACCCAGCCACCTTGTGGCAAACTGTCCCAACGGGGACTCCCGGGTAAACAACTATGGATTTCAAGATTATCACCACCTACCTGATCAAGGTAGCATGCATGCATAACCTCCCCTGCTGGGTGATGTCCGTAGAAGGCACTACGATAGCCCGAGTCAAGGCCCGCCCATACAAGCAAATGTGGCTGCACGAATAAGCTCGGTTCGGTGGCACTTGGTCCACATTTTTTTTCATTAGGTGAATAGCAATATGAAGACATGGCAACATGGCATGAGTATGAACTACTATCATGAATATGCATCTACCCACATGGCATACAATCAGGAGCATGATCATCACTAGCATGGTTCCGGCATAGGCATGGCAACAAAATAAACATGGTGATGACATGTACTAGAGTGACATGATCAGATCAGTAGCATGGCATGTTTATACCAATCAACTTATTATGGTTATTTATTTTTATTAGCAAGCAATGTGAAGGAAATTAAAATAAACCCGAGCAGATGATTTAAATCATCAAAAGCAACTTAAGCTCCTCATGACTAGATTGTTATGGTTTGCCTTGATCAAGTGGAGTATCCTTGAACTCCTGGTCTCCTGCAAGCACTTGATCACTCTCTGAAAAAAACAAAACAAGTGGCAAAAGCAAATAAGTCCAATGCACTTCTTCACTGTCCAGTGGACCTAAACAGTGAATCAAGTTCCCAAAATTTTCCAACTTAAAGAGGAGATCAAAATAAAAATGTAGCAAAAAGAATCAACTCATTTGGCCTTGTGGTTTAGAAGTTATTCATGGTCAAAGATTGATCAAAATTCCATTTTAAATAGATTTAATCAATTTCCAGAGAAATAACCAGAGAGGGCCACGTCGAAGGCGTAAACCTACGCGGGCGCCTCCACTTAAAACGGTTCGGAGTGGCTGGAGTGGCTGACGGGTGGGGTCAGGGCGTCAGGTTGAATAAAACAGAGAGGGAAACAGAGGCCGTGGCTCCGGCGAGGGTAGTTTGCCGGCGAGGATGCCTCGGAGGTGACCTAGGGCTAGGGGGGAAGACGCAGGGGACCATGGCGAGTATCTACGTACCCGAAACTCCTCGAACGTTGGCCTGACGACTTCGCTACGGTCTTCTCCAGCTACGGTGGCGGCGGCGCTCCGGTACGATCTCCGACCAGGGGCCTCCCCGGCCGGTCTCCTCCTCGATTACGCTCTCTAGGAGTGGTGTGGGGGTGTGTGGTGATGGCTGCGAGCAATGGGAGGCACCAATTTATAGGTGAGCTCTGGATTCCTCCACGGGTGTCGCCGGACAGAAGACGACGGCGCCGTGCTCGCGTGCGGGTGAGCAGTGAAGGCTCGGGTGAGCTCTAGGAGGTTCCTATGACGGTGTAGCACGCGTGCGTGCGTGCCCTGGTTCTCTATATCAGCGGGGCGACGGGACGGCTCAGAAGTGGCTGCGGCGGAGGCTCTGCGTCGACAAGCGGCGCGGCTTTGAGGGGGATCAGGTGTCGCGCATGCTTTCTAGGGGTAGGGGACGCGAGGAAGACGACACGGGCAACGCAGAGGCGTGCGTGCCACTGTGGCCACTACGCGCAGAATCCAGACGGGCCGCGGCGGCGACGACGAGGTCTCCAGCGGGCGGCGGGGCTTTGGGGTGAGCCAGGTGGCGCACGGGTGTGCCACGACGGCTATGGACACGCGCAAGCAGCCGCGGGGGCTCGGGGTGCGGCGTACCCGTGATGGCGACCTCACGGCCATGGCCAGAGCACGCCTGTGGCAGGCAGTGCGCGTGCTCACCCCTGGCACGCGTGCTCTGAGGGAGTCCAGGGCGTGCGCACTGTCTCCTTGGCACGTATCCAACGTCCAGTAGTACGTGTGAGGGCTGGGAGGCTAACAGGTGGGCTCAAGCACTTGCTAGCTTCAGAAATAGTTGCTGCAGGAAACTTTGATAATTTCTACAGGGAGTTTGGCTAGGCTTTTGGGGCTGAAACTCGGTGTGCCTGTATTATCTAGGAAGGTGTTTATGTGGTAAAAATCTCAGAGCAAAAGGATAAGTCTACAGGGTAATTGCTTCACAAAGTGCCTCTCTGGTCAGAAATGAAAACGAATTTCTAGAGGGTTATTTTTGTACTAAGTTTGCCCATGTTTTTGCATGGAATCATGAGGCATGTCTCCCTTGCTTAGCACAAAAAGTTTCAAGCCAACTGGATGAGCAGAAGTGAAGCCAGCTTCAAAAATGGGAGGGAAAAGACCAATTTCCTTTAGCAAAAGGGGATTTTTATAAGAAATAAAAATAGGGTAAGGGCTAGTTTGATCAAAGCTTGATCATAGCCATAGGGAAGAGGGGTTTAGGGGTCACTTGGCCTAGGGAAAAAATTAGGCCCAAGTGATCAAGGCCATCTGAGTTGAGAAAATCCAAGCAAATATTTCAAACTCCAGGAAATCAGCAAATAAAGTTGCAAATAAAAAGGGGCCAAAAATCAGGGTGTCACAAATCTACCCCCCTTAGGGTAAATCTCGTCCTCGAGATTTTGTTGCTGAGGGAACAGATACGGATATCCAGCCCTCAGAAACTCTTCCCTTTCCCAGGTGGCTTCTTCCTCATAATGGCGCTCCCAGAGCACCTTGTACAACAGTATTACCTTATTGCGGGTAGTCCTTTCCATCTCATCCAAAATCCTTACCGGTTTCTCCTCATATGTCAGATCCTGGGCCAGCTCTAACTCCTTCACATCCACTCGTTTGACTGGGGCGAGACACACTTGCGTAGTTGTGATACATGGAATACGTCATGGATATCTGCCATTTCCGCGGGTAGATCCAGTTGGTATGCTACTCTTCCCCGCTTAGCCATTATTGGGAATGGCCCGACATACCTTGGGGCAAGCTTTCCCCGGGTCTGGAATCTTCTTACTCCTTTCATTGGCGTCCCTCGGAGATAAACGTATTCTCCAGGCTCAAAGTTCACCTCTCGATGGTTGGTGTCATAGTAACTCTTTTGTCGAGATTTGGCGGCTCTCAACCGGTCCTGAATTTCCTTGACTTGCTTTTCTGCTTCAAGCATTAAGTCGGTGCCAAAGATACGACTGCCCTCTGTCTGTGACCAGTTCAATGGGGTGCGGTATTTCCGCCCATATAATGCTTCAAAGGGTGACATCTTGAGGCTGGCCTGGTAGCTGTTGTTGTATGAGAATTCTGCGTATGGCAAGCAGTCCTCCCACTTGGACCCGTGGGTTAATACACATGCCCTGAGCATATCCTCCAATATCTGATTTACTCGCTCTGTCTGGCCATATGTTTGGGGATGGTAAGCAGTGTTGTGCTTTAGTACGGTCCCCAAGGCTTCGTGAAGTCGTAGCCAGAACGCAGACGTGAACACTGACCCTTTGTCTAAGGTGATGGTCTTTGGTATTCCATGGAGACTGACAATCCGGGACATGTATAACTTTGCCAATTGATCAGCTCGGTAGGTGGTCCTGACGAGAATAAAGTGGGCCACTTTGGTGAGCATATCCACAATTACCCATATGGAGTCGTGACCTCGGCTCGTCCTTGGGAGCCCTACAATGAAGTCCATGCATATGTCATCCCACTTCCATTGCGGAACTTCCAGGGGTTGCAGTAATCCAGCTGGCTTTCGGTGTTCGGCCTTGACTCTGTTGCATATGTCGCAGCATGCCACATAATATGCGATGTCTTTGCGCATTCCGGGCCACCAAAATGTGGTCTTCAAATCCCGGTACATCTTGGTGCTGCCGGGGTGGATAGAATATGCGGACTCATGTGCTTCTCACAGTATTTGCTGCCTCAAATTAGCCTGGTCCGGTGCACATATTCGGTTTTTGAACCATAGCACTCCTTGAGTATCCAGGTGAAAGGATTTGGCCTTGCCACGCGGAATCCGTTCCTTGATTTCTTGAATTTCCGGGTCTTGAGCTTGAGCTCCCTTAATATCCTCTTACCAAGGTTGGGGTGATTTCCAATGTCTTCCTGGTCATTGAGTCACTCAACACGAGGTTGAGTTGAGTGACTTCCTCCCGTAGCTGAGGGTGGAGCCTTTCCCAGAGTGCATTCACTGAACTTGGCTTGCGGCTAAGGGCGTCGGCGACCACGTTAGACTTCCCGGGGTGATAGTTTATCCCGAGTTCGTAATCCTTGACCAGCTCGAGGTACCTTCTCTGCCTGAGGTTGAGATCCGGCTGCGTGAAGATGTACTTGAGGCTTTTATGATCGGTGTACACCTCACACCGTTGCCCGACGAGATAATGCCTCCACAATTTCAATGCGTGTACCACATCAGCCAGTTCCAGGTCATGCGTGGGGTAGTTTACTTCATGTTGGCGTAGCTGTCTGGAGGCGTACGCCACAACTCTCCCTTCTTGCATTAGCATGCAGCCAAGGCCATGCTTGGAGGCATCGCAATATATGTCAAATCCCTTGTGGATGTCTGGCAGAGTCAAAACAGGGGCTGATGTTAGCTTGGTCTTGAGTTGCTCGAAGCTTTCACCGCATTCCTTGGTCCAGACGAATTTCTGGTTCTTCTTCAATAACTCGGTCATTGGCTTGGCTATCTTGGAGAACCCTTCAATGAATCGGCGGTAATATCCAGCCAATCCTAAGAAACTTCGGACTTCCTTCACGGTGGTTGGTGGCTTCCAATTCAACACATCGGTCACCTTGCTGGGGTCTACGGCTACTCCTTGAGCCGTCAGAATGTGACCCAGAAATCCCACCTCCTTTAACCAGAACTTGCACTTGCTGAACTTGGCATAAAGGTGATGATCTCGCAGTCGTTCCAGCACCGTACGGAGGTGCTACTTATGCTCTTCTTCACTTTTGGAATATATGAGTATGTCATCAATAAATACCACCACGAACTTGTCCAGAAAGTCCATGAAGACCTTGTCATCATGCCCATAAAATAAGCTGGGGCATTCGTTAAGCCGAAGGACATGACCGTGAACTCATACAGGCCATATCTGGTGGTGAAGGCTGTCTTGGGATTGTGTTCCTTTCGGATCTTCAGCTGGTAATAGCCTGTACGAAGATCGATCTAAGAGAATACCCAGGCACCTTTTAGTTGGTCGAACAAGTCATCGATGCGTGGCAGGGGATACTTGTTCTTGATGGTGACTTCATTCAGGGGGCGGTAGTCCACACACATCCGCAAAGTGCCATCTTTCTTCTTGACAAATAATACCGGTGACCTCCAAGGTGAGGTACTGGGGCGAATGTACCCTTTCTGCAATAGCTCATCCAGCTGCTTCTTTAGTTCCACCAGTTCGGTGGAAGGCATCCGATAATACTTCTTGTATATAGGGGAGGTACCGGGGACAAGCTCGATGGCGAACTCCAGCTCCCTGTCTGGCGGCATACCCGACAATTCTTCTGGGAACACATCTGGAAACTCTCTGACAACAGGGATTTTGTCCATCTCTGAGGTGGTGATCTGGCATACCGTTGCTTCTTTCTTGCGTGGCATACCAATAGCGGTGAATTGAGTTGCTTTTCCGTCCGGGTTAACCAGTTCCACTATCTGGGTCTTGAAGGCGAGACGGACCTCATGGGTGGTGAGCCAATCCAATCCAAGAATCGCATCAAGTCCCTTGGATTCCAACACCATGAGAGAGGTAGGGAACTTCACTCCATATATTTCAATGGTCAGGTCCTTGCATATACCGTCTGCTTTGAGCACACCTCCAGGGGTTTTGACCACCACAATTGTTTCCAAAAGATCAATAGGAAAATTGTTTTGGGTGGCGAAACTCCGCGATATAAACGAATCGGTTTCCCCGGAATCAAATAATATAGTTGCGGGTATGTTATTAATAGGAAACATACCGATGAGCACGTCGGGGGATCCGCGGGCTTCTTCGGCCGAGACGTGGTTGACTCGAGCCTGGCGATAGTTATTCTGCCCCCGGATGTTGTTGACTTGAGGTGATGGGTTCCCCGGCTTGCTCTTGCATTCTCTGGCAAAGTGTCCTTGCTTCCCACAGTTAAAGCAGGCGCCCTTCCAAAGGTAGTCTGCTTTGGCTTGGGGGTTGAGGTAAGACTTCTCTTGAGTGGCCGGCTTGTCGGTTGCGGAGCCGCCGTGGTTCCAGGCGGGCTTGGAATTGGCTTGAGCCGTCTGGGGAACGGTCTGTACCACTCGGGGCTTCTGGGCATATGGCTCGTACGGGGTCTTCTTGGGCTCATACTTGCGCTTGCGGTCTTCATAACTTCCCTTGAGTTCGGCGACCGACTTGTATTCGCGTTCTGCTATGAGTGCCTTGTTGACGAGGGTCTGGAAGTCTGGGAAGTCCAGCATGCTGAGCTGACAACGGAGAGTGGGGCTAAGACCACCAAGGAAGCGGTCTACCTTTCTCTCTTCAGTGGCCACATCATGAACCGAGTATCTTGCCAGATGGTTGAACTTGTTCAAATATTCAGTTACCGTCATGCTGCCTTGGACAAGAGCGAGAAATTCCCTCTGCTTGGTTTTCAGCACTCCGGTGGGGATATGGTAAGTGCGGAACTTCTCCTTGAATATTTCCCAAGTGATATCTTCCCCTGCAGGCCATACTGCTTTGGTATTGTCCCACCAGATTGCGGCATAGCCCTCAAGGTAATGGGTGGCAAATGGAACCTTATCCACCTGATCACAGTGAGTGATTTCCAGCTTCTTTTCCATGGTTCTCAACCAATCATCAGCCTCAATGGGGTCTGTTGCCTGATCAAAGCTCGGCGGTCGAGTGCGCTAAAAATCAGATAGCTTGGAACATGATCCTTGATTCTGATTCTGTCCCACAATGTTCTGCATACCTCGCAGTAATTCCATGAGTTCCTGGTCCCTTCTTTCCTCAAACATCCTGATAACCTGCTCTGTAGTAGGAGCTTGTGGTGGAGGAGGTGGTGGACGCTCGGGTGACAGTCCAGCTTGCCTGGCGGATCGACGACGGGGGGTGTCGTCATCACCCGAGTGGCTGCACTCACCTCGCCTCATCCTATATCCGTTCCCAAATAGAGCACCAATATCATGAGAAACCACAAAGAGGGAAATAGGCGAAGTAACGGAAAAGAGGAAGAAATTCGAAACTCCAAGAGGTGGTGGTTGGTGATCATCCGAATCCCTTGATAAAACGGCAATTAATCTAGCGGCCACCAGAACGGTCTTGACAACTCGGATCTGGGGCGTTGCCGGGGTAACTCACCACTTGCTCAAGACGGCCTCAAAACAGCTCAGAACTTGGAGCAGGGTGATTAAGAAGAAGGCAGAGGTCCCCTAAGACGGCCGAGAAAAAAACTCAGAATATAGGGTCTCTACTGCGAAAAGAAACTCAACGACTGCCTGAGACGGCCGAAAAGCAGCTCAGAACACAAGACAGCCGCTAAAAGAGAAGGAAAAAGGAGGCATCCACCCCGGACGGCCGACCAAGAATCAGCACAGAACCAGGCGTGGTGCCATATAAGAGAAAGCAAGCAAGGATCCGTCTGAGTCACCTACACCAAAACAGGGGATATGAGAACATCATCAACAAATTCCGAACGAAAGAGAAAAACAACCTCATAATTATACATAGCATCATGATCTCATACATAACAACTAGCATGGATGGCATAACGAGTACTGCTCATACGGCAGTTGCCAACATGCATAACATAACGGTAGAAACGACCATACTACTCGACGTCGTCCTAGTCGTGAGGGAGCGGGCACCGGCAGTCAGCGGAACCATCGGAACTATCCTCGGAGTCAGAACTAGCAACGTGGATCGCGCTGCGGGTAGGGGTGTCAAGGAGGCGACGCTGACGAGAGGGCTCTCCCTTAGGAGAAGGAGGAGTGTGCTGGCTAAGCATGGGAGCATCAGGGGTAGCAGTCAACGCGGCCCACTCCTCTGGGGTCTCGCGCCGGACAGCTATCTGAGCACCTGGAGTAGGTGGGGTGGGTGCAGGTGGAATAAGTGGAGCTGGCACCGGAGTATAGGTGGGAGGCGGTGGAGGTGGTGACTGAATACTGCTGATAGACGCGAGTGCCTCCTGGGAACGAGCCAACTCCTCAGCAAGACTAATGACCAGCTCGTACTGAGCGACCATGTAGCGAGCGAGGTGTACTGTCGTCCGGTCGCACTCTGAGTCTGGCGGGAAAAGGATCTTCCCGGTGGGAGACAAAGCGGGGTAGTAAGAAAGACCTGGATGGAGCTGCATCCCGACCTCATGGTGAAGCAGGTCAACGAGAGCCTCAAGGGAAGCATAGAGAATAGCCTGCTCTGGAGTGGAAGCGGGTCCTCCCTTCGCAGAACGCGAAAGGCTGCCGTACGTGGAACTCGAAAACAGGAACACCTCAGCGCGGTACTCGTGCACGTAGTCAGCCAGCTTCTCGCAGTACACCTGGAACATCGGGTCTTCTCCCTACGGGTACAGATGGAGCCAAACTTGGCGGAGCAACGACGGAAAGCCTGTCGGTGACGCCTCGTACTCAAAGAGGTATGGAACGGGTGCCATCTACACTCACAGGGTTAGCCATTAGCAAAAATAAATGCATCTACATGCCATGCATCAACCAATGGAACACTCAAGGTGCACAGATCAAGCAAGACTCTAGACTAACGTTCGTCTAGCGCGCGGCCTAACTAGCGTGTCCTACAGTCAATGCGGCTCTGATACCAATCGTTGTGGCACCCCGGCTCAGAGCAACCGGTTTACCTTACATTGCCAGCCCAGAGATCAAGTCTTCTGGCAAAGCACAATATATTGGTGCAGAATACAACCGCTTCATAATAATTATACAGGTACATAGGTTCGGGATTACAACTGCTACGAGGCATGGCGGCACATCTCGTGCGGCAAAACTATCAACATTATTTATGTCACATCTCGGGGCCTCGATACGATCGACGAAAGATTCTACGGCAGCGGAACAACGAGGTTACGCGACTCCAATCCACGGGGACACTGCTGGGACACGGCCTAGTTCGCATAGTACAGCTCAGCCAACTCTTCAGGTGCGACACCTCCTGCATCTGGCATGACACGCCAGGTCAGTACATTGAATGTACTTGCAAGCTCATAACAGCCAAGTCATCAGGAGAAACAATAGCATGGCAAGAATGCAACAATAACATGACAAACATGGCAAGAATGTTAATAAAAATTGTCTTATGCACACCACATGATTCATCCAGCTTACCTCCGAGTCGTGCGGACTCGGTAACCGGGTCATCTCTTGACCCACCATCATACGGGTCGTAGCTCGACCACTCAACGGGTTAGGTGTCCTCAGTTACCACCTCAACCAATCACATGACCACAGCCTCAGCATTAACATTCATATTATTAAACAGATCAGTGTTGACCTCTGTGTGACCTAGTACGAACTGTGTCCCATGACCGAGGACGCGGCTATTCGAATAGATTTTGACTCTACAGAGTTTGTGCACGTTACCCACACTATGGAGTTCTTCCTCCATCTAGCACCCCGGTACTTGTCCCACAGGATCCTTGGAACTCGCACCGCAGGAGTGGACTAGGACATCTCCAACGAAACCCGACTACCGCGTTACCTCCCTACGGACTCACCGACACACGGTCTTGGCTATCCCTGTAGTTAGGTGTCCACGTTACCACCTCAACCACCCAGCCACCTTGTGGAACACTGTCCCAACGGGGACTCCCGGGTAAACAACTATGGATTTCGAGATTATCACCACCTACCTGATCAGGGTAGCGTGCGTTCATAACCTCCCCTACTGGGTGATGTCTGTAGAAGGCACTACGATAGCCCGAGTCAAGGCCCGCCCATACAAGCAAATGTGGCTGCACGAATAAGCTCGGTTCGGTGGCACTTGGTCAACAATTTTGTTCATTAGGTGAATAGCAATATGAAGACATGGCAACATGGCATGAGTATGAACTACTATCATGAATATGCATCTACCCACATGGCATACAATCAGGAGGATGATCATCACTAGCATGGTTCCGGCATAGGCATGGCAACAAAATAAACATGGTGATGACATGTACTAGAGTGACATGATCAGATCAGTAGCATGGCATGTTTATACCAATCAACTTATTATGGTTATTTATTTTTATTAGCAAGCAATGTGAAGGCAATTAAAATAAACCCGAGACAATGATTTAAATCATCAAAAGCAACTTAATCTCCTCATGACCAGATTGTTATGGCTTGCCTTGATCAAGTGGAGTATCCTTGAACTCCTGGTCTCCTGCAAGCACTTGATCACTCTCTGAAAAAAATAAAACAAGTGGCAAAAGCAAATAAGTCTAATGCACTCCTTCATTGTCCTGTGGACCTAAACAGTGAATCAAATTCCCAAATTTTGCCAACTTGAAGAGGAGATCAAAAGAAAAATGTAGCAAAAAGAATCAACTCATTTGGCCTTGTGGTTTAGAAGTTACTCATGGTCAAAGTTTGGTCAAAATTCCATTTTAAATAGATTTAATCAATTTCCAGAGAAATAACCAGAGAGGGCCACGTCGAAGGCGTAAACCTACGCGGGCGCCTCCACTTAAAACGGTTCGGAGCGGTTGGAGTGGCTGACGGGTGGGGTCAGGGCGTCAGGTTGAATAAAACAGAGAGGGAAACAGAGGCCGTGGCTCCGGCGAGGGTGGTTCGCCGGCGAGGAGGCCTCGGAGGTGACCTGGGGCTAGGGGTGAAGACACAGGGGACCGTGGCGAGTATCTACGTACCCGAAAATCCTCGAACGGTGGCCTGACGACTTCGCTACGGTCTTCTCCAGCTACGGTGGCGGCGGCGCTCCGGTACGATCTCCGACTAGGGGCCTCCCCGGGCGGTCTCCTCCTCGATTGCGCTCTCTAGGAGTGGTGTGGGGGTGTGTGGTGATGGCTGCGAGAAATGGGAGGCACAAATTTATAGGCGAGCTCTGGATTCCTCCACGAGTGTCGCCGGACAGAAGACGACGGCGCCGTGCTCGCGTGCGGGTGAGCAGTGAAGGCTCGGGTGAGCTCTAGGAGGTTCCTATGAAGGTGTAGCACGCGTGCGTGCGTGCCCTGGTTCTCTGTATCAGCAGGGCGACGGGACGGCTCAGGCGTGGCTGCGGCGGAGGCTCTGCATCAACGGGCGGCGCGGATTTGAAAGGCTCAGGTGTCGCGCGTGCTTGCTAGGGGTAGGGGACGCGAGGAAGACGACGCGGGCAACGCGGAGGCGTGCGTGCCACTATGGCCACTATGTAGGGGAACGCAACAGAAAACAAAAATTTTCGGTATAGCGAGCACGCCCAGGACCACTATGGAGACGCATACAAGGTTTTGATCTGATCGTTACCGACTCGTAGCGCAGCGGGAAGTAGAGTCGATGAAGATCGTCGGTGCAGATCCCCGCAGCTAGGATTTACAACCTCCCAACCGCGAGAATGTATTCCCTCGTGTGCCCCACGAACAGCGCTCCGGGAGGCGGTCGGACAGTCCCTCGGACGATGTCACGGACAGCCCTTCGGGAGGACCCTCGAAACTCGATCTGTAACTCGGACAGCCCTTCGGGAGGCACACTCGAACTAAGATTGAAACAACGACCTCTCTACCAAGTTGCACACATACGGTGTCAGCTATCCAGCAGGGCTTCGCCGTCCAGAACTAGTTCCTGCCGGAACCCAGACAGCCTTTCGGCTCTACGAAACTCTTTCGTGTGAGGGAGAGAAGAAGCCAGATAATTGCATGGCATGTGATGAGAACTCAAGTGAGAGCTTGGATCAAGGATATGGGGCTGCCCTCACACCTCTATTTATAGGAAACCCAAGGGGGCTTTCTTGGCTCCCAAGTCCTTCTAGAAGGCTTTCCAAAAATATCTCAAGTAGTACTTTTTACTATTCATGACACCACTTTTTCGCGTCCGAAAAATCCGAAAATATTTTTGTGGGTCTTAGAATAATTCCAACACCCACCAAAATGATTTTCGGCGCGTTCCGAAACAATTCCAGATTAGTGATTTTCATCTGCGAAAAGCAACCTAAGCATTTCCGGCAGCTCCGGAACATTTCTGGCAGCTCCGAAATATTTCCGAAAAAAATATTTTAATCTTTTCTCCAGAAAAATTCCAGAAGTTACCAGAACAATTCTGGCACTCTCCAAAATTACCAGGTGCTCTCCGAAACCTTTTCGGCTTAGTGGTTTACCCCGAAACAACTTTTCGGTTTTCTCTCTCGGAACTTTTCCGCCGTCTCCGAAACCTTTCCGGTGACTTTATCTCAGACTCCCTGTCTAGTATTCAACAGATAGATGACCCTTAAGCGTGTGACCCTGTAGGTTCGATGAAGTATAGACATGACCAGAACACTTTCCGATCAATGATCAATAGTGGAACCGAGGACATCCATATTGATCCCTATACCCATACGAAGAATTATTCGAGTGAACCTTTAGTTGCTGTGTGCTATTCCTGTTGCTTCGCGATATATTACAAATACCCGAGGTGAGACTTATTGGCATCCCCGTGAATCAACAACTTGTCCACTATGCCAGTTACCTCGTTCCTGGTATTGTTCTCTTTTCTCGTTCCCGCGTTCCGGCATCCCTGTGATCAAATCACACTGTGTCTGGCCAGACGATGGTGGATACCGTAACACCGAGAGGGCCCTAAGAATATCTCTCCAACGACGGAGGAGCAAATCCCAATCTCGAGCTACCTAGTTCCTTGTCATACTTTTCCGTGAACCCGCAAGCTGCCGTAATAGCCACCCTTTTACAGATGACGTTTAACAAAACCCCAAAGTTCACGAAGCAAGTACGAAGGAACTCGATACTCTCATGGTCTAAGGAATTATGCAAACGCACAACTTTCTCTGTGTTATTAACCATTAACTTGTGACGAATGTATCTCATAGCATAACATCAATTCGGGTCGATTCAACACAAATGTTCTTCTAACATTGTGCCCTCAACATTGCCGGCATAGACATGCCCATGATCAGGAAAACAGGATCATCATGCAATACATGAGCCAGTCTTAGAGGCATGACTAGGAATACATTTTACTGTTTATTATACCACACGTGCACATGAGTTTCCCTCCGAGCCTCGTGGATATTGCAGACTCGAGAATCATTGCAGTTATAGCATGGAACATAAACATTCATTACAAACTCGGAGATACAAAATAACTGTTATTACTGCCTCTAGGGCATATCTCCTACACACTACGCCCGGAATCCAGACGGGCCGCGGCGGCGACTACAAGATCTCCGGCGGGCGGCGGGGCTTTGGGGTGAGCCAGGTGGCGCACGGGTGTGCCACGACGGCTATGGACACGCGCAAGCAGCCGCGGGGGCTCGGGGTGCGGCGTGCCCGTGATGGCGACCTCACGGCCATGGCCAGAGCACGCCTGTGGCAGGCAGTGCACGTGCTCACCCCTGGCACGCGTGCATCGAGGGCGTCCAGGGCGTGCGCACTGTGTCCTTGGCACGTATCCAACGTCCAGTAGTACGTGTGAGGGGCTGGGAGGCTAACAGGTGGGCTCAAGCACTTGCTAGCTTCAGAAATAGTTTTCTGCAGGAAACTTTGATAATTTCTACAGGGAGTTTGGCTAGGCTTTTGGGGCTCAAACTTGGTGTGCCTGGGTTATCTAGGAAGGTGTTTATGTGGTAAAAATTTCAGAGCAAAAGTATAAGTCTACAGGGTACTTGCTACACAAAGTGCCTCTCTGGTCAGAAATGAAAAAGAATTTCTAGAGGGTTATTTTTGTACTAAGTTTGCCCATGTTTTTGCATGGAATCATGAGGCATGTCTCCCTTGCTTAGCACAAAAAGTTTCAAGCCAAATGGATGAGCAGAAGTGAAGCTAGCTTCAAAAATGGGAGGGAAAAGACCAATTTCCTTTAGCAAAAGGGGATTTTTATAAGAAATAAAATAGGGTAAGGGCTAGTTTGATCAAAGCCTGATCATAGCCATAGGGAAGAGGGGTTTAGGGGTCACTTGGCCTAGGGGAAAAAATAGGCCCAAGTGATCAAGGCCATCTGAGTTGAGAAAATCCAAGCAAATATTTCAAACTCCAGGAAATCAGCAAATAAAGTTGCAAATAAAAAGGGGCCAAAAACCAGGGTGTCACACCAGAGCCCCCCCCCCCCGAGAACTCCCCAATGGCACGAATGGGTGCGGGAGCTCACGTGCTATGCTCCAGTGCTCCAAACCCCCACCCCGTGCCCTCTAGGCAATTCCGGCGAAGCTCCGGCCATCTCTCCGGCGACCCCCGCCATTAAACCCTAACCCCTGGCTAATCACGCACTAATCCAACCCCTAAGCCCTATGACTGCGGCCCAGTAAATCCTTGGTCCGTTTGAGGTACTTAAGAATACCCTTGACTGCGGCCCAGTGTTCCAATCCTGGATCACTTTGGTACCGGCTGCTAACACTTAGCGCATATGAAACGTCCGGTCTTGTACATAGCATGGCATACATAATAGAACCAACTGCCGAGGCATATGGAACATCATTCATTTGTACTCGCTCATCGAGAGTCCGAGGACACTGATTCTTGCAAAGCACTGTGCCAGGTGACATGGGGAGTAGGCCTTTCTTGGAGTTCTCCATGTTGAACCTTTTCAACACCTTGTCAATGTACGTGCTTTGGCTAAGCGCTATTAGGCGTCTTGATCTATCTCTATAGATCCTAATGCCCAATACATATGCCGCTTCGCCTAAGTCTTTCATTGAAAAACTCCTTTTCAATGAGTCTTTTATTTCGCTAAGGAAATTCACATCATTTCCAATCAACAATATGTCATCCACATACAAGATTAGAAATGCTTTTGCGCTCCCACTAAACTTCTTGTAAACACAAGATTCTTCGTCATTCCTGATGAAGCCAAACCGTTTGACTACTTCATCAAAATGAATGTTCCAGCTCCTTGATGCTTGCTTCAGACCATAAATGGCTTTCTGAAGCTTGCATACCTTTTTAGCATCCTTATGAATGACAAAACCTTCTGGCTGTATCATGTATACATCCTCTTTGAGGTTTCCATTTAGGAAAGCCGTTTTGACGTCCATCTGCCATATTTCATAGTCGAAATAAGCAGCAATTGCTAGTAATATCCGTACAGACCTAAGCATAGCTACTGGCGAGAACGTCTCGTCGTAGTCCACTCCTGGAACTTGCGTGAACCCTTTCGCGACAAGTCTAGCTTTGTGGATAGTAATGTTACCATCCGCGTCCGTCTTTCTTTTGAAAATCCATTTACAACCAATGGGCTTTACGCCTTCTGGAAGTTCTTCCAAGTTCCAAACTTGGTTTTCGTACATGGATTCCATCTCGGATTTCATGGCTCTGTGCCATTCCCTTGAGCTGGGGCCCGCCATCGCTTCTTTGTAGTGCGCAGGTTCATCGTCTTCAAGAATGAAGATTTCATCATGAAACCACTCAGGTGGCTGGACAGCCCTACCTGATCTACGCGGTTCAGTTACAACATTGTCTGAAGTTTTTGCATTATATGCGACAACTTCCGGCTCGGTTGTAGGGATAATTTGCGGAATTACTTCCGGTTCTTTAGCCATAGCAACGGTCGCCGAAGATTCACTAATCTCATTAAGTTGTACTGTCCTCCCACTTACTTCTTTGGCGAGAAACTCTTTCTCAAGAAAGACTCCGCTTTTAGCGACAAACACTTTGTGCTCGGAGGGTAGGTAGAAGGAATACCCAATTGTTTCTTTTGGATAACCTACAAAGTTACATTTGTCTGATCTGGGATCGAGTTTGGTTGGTTGTAAACGTTTTACAAGTACCTCACATCCCCAAATTTTAAGGTGCGACAAACTGGGTTTCTTCCCATTCCACATCTCATGTGGTGTCGTTTCAACAGACTTAGACGGTGCTCGGTTTAGTGTGTGAGCGGCAGTTTCTAGTGCGTGACCCCAAAAAGATATCGGCAGATCTGTAAGAGACATCATCGACCTTACCATGTCTAACAAGGTTCGGTTACGTCTTTCCGATACTCCATTTCGCTGTGGAGTTCCGGGAGGCGTAAGCTGTGAAACGATTCCACGGTCACTTAGATGTTGGCCAAACTCATGACTAAGGTATTCGCCTCCGCGATCAGACTGCAGAAACTTAATCTTTTTGTCACGATGATTTTCTACCTCATTCTGAAATTCCTTGAACTTTTCAAAGGTTTCTGACTTATGCTTCATCAAGTAGATGTAGCCATACCGACTTAAATCATCAGTAAAAGTCACGAAGTAGAAATACCCACCCCGTGCGGCTGTGCTCATTGGACCACATACATCACTATGTATTATTTCCAATAATTCACCCGCCCGTTCAGGATGACCCTTGAACGGCATCTTGGTCATTTTTCCCATTAGACAAGCTTCACATGTGTCAAATGATTCAAAATCAAAGGACGGTAAAACTCCATCTCTTTGGAGTCTTTGCATGCGTTTCTTTCCGATGTGGCCAAGCCGACAGTGCCACAAATAAGTGGTTGTGGTATCAACCTTCTTAAGGCGTTTAGCATTCATGTTAAAGACATCATTTTCACATTCAAGATTTAGTATGAAAAGGCCCCCAACAATGGGTGCAAATCCATAAAACATATCCTTACAATAAAGTGAACAACCATTGTTCTCAGACTTGTACGAATACCCATCGTGTACTAAACATGATCCAGAGATAATGTTTCTACACAATAGTGGAACAAAATAACATTTATTTAGCTCTAAGATAAATCCTGAAGGGAGACGTAGAGGCATAATGCCGACGGCTTGAGCGGCGATCCCAGCGCCGTTCCCGACGCGCATCATGACTTCATTCTTTGCTAGCTTGCGGACCTTCTGCAGTCCCTGTATCGAGTTGCAAATGTGAGCAACCGATCCGGTATCAAATACCCAAGACTTAGAATTTTCGCTAGCAAGCAAAACATCAATGACATTAACTTGTATAACAATTATACCTTTTCCGGTTTTCCCGGACTTCTTATCGGCCAGATACTTCTTGCAGTTTCTCTTCCAGTGTCCTGTGCCCTTGCAGTAGAAGCACTCAGTTTCATTCTTGGCTCCGCCCTTAGAGTTTCTTTGGGAGCCGGTCTTACCGGCACCCTTGCCCTTCTTTGGCTTGCCTTTCTTTTTGAAACTGGCGGTTTTATTCACAAGCAACACTTGCTTGTGATTTTTCCGCAGTCCTTCTTCCACAGTTTTCAGCATGGCGAGCACCTCTTCTGGTGTTTTCTCCATCCCACTCATGTTGTAATTCATGACAAAACCGTTGTAAGACGGGGGGAGTGAAGAAAGCATCATGTCCATCATATGGGATGCTGGAATTGGAAATTCCAGGGTTTTAAGCCTTTCAGCATAGCCAATCATTTTGACTATGTGTTCGCCAACTGAACCGCCCTCAGCCATCTTTAAATTCATCAAGATATTCATGATATCAAAACGTTCAGACCTTGCGGTTTCCTTGTACAGAGCATCCAATTCCCGGATCATATCACGGGGTTTATGGAATTCAAAACGTTTTTGGAGCTCTGGACTCATGCAAGCTAGCATGAGGCACTGTACTGCGTTGTGATCATCATCCTGAGTGGCCCAGACATTTTGTTCATCTTCCGAGGCACCTGCCGCCGGTTTAGCTGGAAGAGCTTTTTCAAGCACATAGATTTTCTTAGCGCTCCTGAGGACAATCCTCAGGTTACGGACCCAGTCCGCATAGTTGTTTCCAGTCGCAGCTAACTTTTCTTTCTCTAACAATGGCCCCAAGTTGAAAGCGGTGTTGCGAGCCATTTGATCTACAACGGTAAACACAAGTTTCACTTAGACTTTGTTCATAATGATTTTTGCACTAGTGAATAAACAATTTTATTCTAAAGTGTGCTCCCACTTAAATCAATATCTCTCAAAATTGATTATGAGTGATTCAAGATCCAAATATCAATACAACGCCATAGAATCATCATCTCATGACGAGGATTTTGATTTGGTAGGCCAACTTGCCGATCACATCTCTATGTGACTCTTGTTCATCTTTCGATGCGTGTGTTCCGAGCTCAGGACGATCCTGCCATGAACGTCAAGACAACCAAGTGATCCTGCTGCGAGGTCTGACCTCACCCGCCTTACATTTCTCCAATCGTTCGTACCCATGCATCCATGGCGCACCCCGAGAGTATAGATGCTGTGACGGCGCTACACTTGGGAGAACACTAACTACTTGATATTTTAAGTGAGAGATCACCCTAATAAAAAGCGACTACCGCGCAATCAAGAAGGGTGCAACATAAGGGATAAACATCCCATGCAATTCATAATAGCATGATATGGTATAGCCCCTTCTGACGGAGAAGTCAAGTATTTCTTCGTCTTTGGCATTTGCGTCGGAGTTCACCTTCGCGAAGATTGCCACCACCTTGTCGATGCACCAAATAATATTGCTATCTTTATAGCAAATGAATAAGTGCATTACCTAAGGTTGACACGCAGGTCATTAAAGTGACAATCATATGGCTCCAGCCATCATGCCGAATCATGACACGCAGGTCATGTTAATAAATTTACATTATATAGTCATCTCATACATAATCGAATTAATATGAGCTTTGCTATACCACATCACATGCACATCCTGCAAAAACAAGTTAGACGCCTCTAAACCGGTTTATGCAAAATTTTATTTTACGTGGCTTCTAAGGTTTTGACTTAAACCGCAACTACCAACGTTTTATCATCAAGTATGATTATTCAAGTCACTAGATTAACATTGCGGGGTGTATGAAGCACGAGATAATAAAATCTCGAACCCCATACTGAACTTCGTCATACGCGTGATCCCCGTGCAGATCATATCTGCATTGCCCTTTAGTCTGCGAATTTCATCTTTCTTTTGACTATGGCGGAACCCAAAGAACTGATAGCACTTCGTTGATCAATCAGGATCGCGGATTGCCAGAACTTTGTAAAATTCCACCATGCTGTCTCGAGATCAGAAATACGCAAATTCTAGGGAAGCAACAAGAATATCGGGTAACAGATTTCATCTGCCACCCGCATAAATAATTTTCAGCAATAGATCTGATCTACTCCAAAATTATATTATGCAATACCCATACATCTCCATGTATTCTAGATCATAACATGCATCTACGCATAGCACGGCTCTGATACCACTGTAGGGGAACGCAACAGAAAACAAAAATTTTCGGTATAGCGAGCACGCCCAGGACCACTATGGAGACGCATACAAGGTTTTGATCTGATCGTTACCGACTCGTAGCGCAGCGGGAAGTAGAGTCGATGAAGATCGTCGGTGCAGATCCCCGCAGCTAGGATTTACAACCTCCCAACCGCGAGAATGTATTCCCTCGTGTGCCCCACGAACAGCGCTCCGGGAGGCGGTCGGACAGTCCCTCGGACGATGTCACGGACAG
The DNA here is from genome assembly GCA_950022295.1 of Bromus sterilis. NCBI lineage: Eukaryota > Viridiplantae > Streptophyta > Magnoliopsida > Poales > Poaceae > Bromus > Bromus sterilis. The sequence continues at coordinate 399,882,595 of OX465596.1, forward strand.
CCCTTCGGGAGGACCCTCGAAACTCGATCTGTAACTCGGACAGCCCTTCGGGAGGCACACTCGAACTAAGATCGAAACAACGACCTCTCTACCAAGTTGCACACATACGGTGTCAGCTATCCAGCAGGGCTTCGCCGTCCAGAACTAGTTCCTGCCGGAACCCAGACAGCCTTTCGGCTCTACGAAACTCTTTCGTGTGAGGGAGAGAAGAAGCCAGATAATTGCATGGCATGTGATGAGAACTCAAGTGAGAGCTTGGATCAAGGATATGGGGCTGCCCTCACACCTCTATTTATAGGAAACCCAAGGGGGCTTTCTTGGCTCCCAAGTCCTTCTAGAAGGCTTTCCAAAAATATCTCAAGTAGTACTTTTTACTATTCATGACACCACTTTTTCGCGTCCGAAAAATCCGAAAATATTTTTGTGGGTCTTAGAATAATTCCAACACCCACCAAAATGATTTTCGGCGCGTTCCGAAACAATTCCAGATTAGTGATTTTCATCTGCGAAAAGCAACCTAAGCATTTCCGGCAGCTCCGGAACATTTCTGGCAGCTCCGAAATATTTCCGAAAAAAATATTTTAATCTTTTCTCCAGAAAAATTCCAGAAGTTACCAGAACAATTCTGGCACTCTCCAAAATTACCAGGTGCTCTCCGAAACCTTTTCGGCTTAGTGGTTTACCCCGAAACAACTTTTCGGTTTTCTCTCTCGGAACTTTTCCGCCGTCTCCGAAACCTTTCCGGTGACTTTATCTCAGACTCCCTGTCTAGTATTCAACAGATAGATGACCCTTAAGCGTGTGACCCTGTAGGTTCGATGAAGTATAGACATGACCAGAACACTTTCCGATCAATGATCAATAGCGGAACCGAGGACATCCATATTGATCCCTATACCCATACGAAGAATTATTCGAGTGAACCTTTAGTTGCTGTGTGCTATTCCTGTTGCTTCGCGATATATTACAAATACCCGAGGTGAGACTTATTTGCATCCCCGTGAATCAACAACTTGTCCACTATGCCAGTTACCTCGTTCCTGGTATTGTTCTCTTTTCTCGTTCCCGCGTTCCGGCATCCCTGTGATCAAATCACACTGTGTCTGGCCAGACGATGGTGGATACCGTAACACCGAGAGGGCCCTAAGAATATCTCTCCAACGACGGAGGAGCAAATCCCAATCTCGAGCTACCTAGTTCCTTGTCATACTTTTCCGTGAACCCGCAAGCTGCCGTAATAGCCACCCTTTTACAGATGACGTTTAACAAAACCCCAAAGTTCACGAAGCAAGTACGAAGGAACTCGATACTCTCATGGTCTAAGGAATTATGCAAACGCACAACTTTCTCTGTGTTATTAACCATTAACTTGTGACGAATGTATCTCATAGCATAACATCAATTCGGGTCGATTCAACACAAATGTTCTTCTAACATTGTGCCCTCAACATTGCCGGCATAGACATGCCCATGATCAGGAAAACAGGATCATCATGCAATACATGAGCCAGTCTTAGAGGCATGACTAGGAATACATTTTACTGTTTATTATACCACACGTGCACATGAGTTTCCCTCCGAGCCTCGTGGATATTGCAGACTCGAGAATCATTGCAGTTATAGCATGGAACATAAACATTCATTACAAACTCGGAGATACAAAATAACTGTTATTACTGCCTCTAGGGCATATCTCCTACACACTACGCCCGGAATCCAGACGGGCCGCGGCGGCGACTACAAGATCTCCGGCGGGCGGCGGGGCTTTGGGGTGAGCCAGGTGGCGCACGGGTGTGCCACGACGGCTATGGACACGCGCAAGCAGCCGCGGGGGCTCGGGGTGCGGCGTGCCCGTGATGGCGACCTCACGGCCATGGCCAGAGCACGCCTGTGGCAGGCAGTGCACGTGCTCACCCCTGGCACGCGTCCATCGAGGGCGTCCAGGGCGTGCGCACTGTGTCCTTGGCACGTATCCAACGTCCAGTAGTACGTGTGAGGGGCTGGGAGGCTAACAGGTGGGCTCAAGCACTTGCTAGCTTCAGAAATAGTTTTCTGCAGGAAACTTTGATAATTTCTACAGGGAGTTTGGCTAGGCTTTTGGGGCTCAAACTTGGTGTGCCTGGGTTATCTAGGAAGGTGTTTATGTGGTAAAAATTTCAGAGCAAAAGTATAAGTCTACAGGGTACTTGCTACACAAAGTGCCTCTCTGGTCAGAAATGAAAAAGAATTTCTAGAGGGTTATTTTTGTACTAAGTTTGCCCATGTTTTTGCATGGAATCATGAGGCATGTCTCCCTTGCTTAGCACAAAAAGTTTCAAGCCAAATGGATGAGCAGAAGTGAAGCTAGCTTCAAAAATGGGAGGGAAAAGACCAATTTCCTTTAGCAAAAGGGGATTTTTATAAGAAATAAAATAGGGTAAGGGCTAGTTTGATCAAAGCCTGATCATAGCCATAGGGAAGAGGGGTTTAGGGGTCACTTGGCCTAGGGGAAAAAATAGGCCCAAGTGATCAAGGCCATCTGAGTTGAGAAAATCCAAGCAAATATTTCAAACTCCAGGAAATCAGCAAATAAAGTTGCAAATAAAAAGGGGCCAAAAACCAGGGTGTCACACCAGAGCCCCCCCCCCCCGAGAACTCCCCAATGGCACGAATGGGTGCGGGAGCTCACGTGCTATGCTCCAGTGCTCCAAACCCCCACCCCGTGCCCTCTAGGCAATTCCGGCGAAGCTCCGGCCATCTCTCCGGCGACCCCCGCCATTAAACCCTAACCCCTGGCTAATCACGCACTAATCCAACCCCTAAGCCCTATGACAAGTGGGGCCAGCCCCCGTAAACCTCTGTTTAATTTAAATCTAAACATAATTTAACAGTGGGCCACTGACAGGGTGGACCCACCTGTCAGCCCCCTGCTGATGTCATGTTTGCATCATGCTGATGCAATAAATGGATTAAAAGAATTACAAAAAAAGGCTGAAAATGGTTAAACTTGTAAAATTCATAGAAAATTCATATTAACTCCAAATTGGACAAATAATATATGAAAAATGATCAGCAGAAAATAATCTATCCAAATATACAACGTTCAGCTATGTTTGAGTTGATCTTAAATTGAGACCAGTAGCTTTTGCTATTTGGCTTAATTGGAATTAATTCAAATTAAATTCAAATGCTATTCTAATTTGAACCATTGCAATGCAAACCATTTCACTTGAACATCAGAGGCATATCATACACATGTCAAGATGGTTTACAAAGAACAAACAATAGCAAATGCAACTTGGCTAATTTTAACAACATTTGGAGTTTGAATTTGAATTAACTTTTCAAATCAACTTCAATTAACATGTGAAAAAAGTAACCTAGGTCACATCAATACCATGCCATGCTACATTATGCATCTTGATTGTGCATTGCAATGTAATGTTTACATTGTTGTTGTTCCGGTGTTTTCTTTGTTTGCTCGATAGAAGTGGAACCGGAACCGGAGGCCACCCCCTTCGTTGAAGACACCGTACAAAACCTCGTCAGCAAGGCAAGCAAACCCCATTGATCATATCTATAAAATCCGACTTCCCTCTCAGTCTCGCTTATGCATGTTTAGGAGATCACCGAGACACATTCTTTCGCATAGTTGAACCCATTCCGATGCATGACCTATCATTTTTTCACCGTATTAAGAAAACCACAATACTAGCAGATATAGGAGTTGAATGATGAGCATGTGGCCCCTGCAACTGTTACTGTTTATTGCTGCTTAGTGGTACAATGAGGTTACTTGAATGTGAGTCGGGATGGAATGATCACAGTGATGCTGATGATAACGTGTTGATGAATCCACCCTAATACAAGGTGAACGATGAGAGGTTGTGTAGGAGTACACAGTGGGTTGTCTCGTTGAACACCGCCTTAAGCACCGAGTTCTTGTATGGTAATCCAAGACGAAGAGTACAACCACACATTGGGCTAACTGACCCCTCTCGGCCTAGTACCTTGATCCGTGTTGACGTCCAGGAGTCACATTAGTTCGGGCTTTCCATTTGGCATGTGCATAGGAAAAGCATGAAGGATGGTTGCATCATATAGATATGTGGGTGCACCTATGAGGCAAGAAAACCATCTGCCAAAGGTGGCGTCTCGGTCACTTGCATTGTTTGAGCCCGTTTCGTTGATTCGGCCGGGCTCTCGAGCGGAGGCAACTCAGATAGTCGACTCCTGGAATAGACCGGTTGTGAGCGAAGTGTCGTGGTGAACATCCTCGCTGTCACCTCTTGAACGGTGGCGAGCAAAAGGCGGTATCCGATGGTCATGTGTGTGTAGCTTACACCCTTGCAAGGTTAACAAAACTATTCGAATAGCCGCATCCGCGGTTAAGGACTACTTGGAACCTGTACCTGATTATTAGACAACTTGAATGGGTACTTCTAAAACTCGCAAGATAAGCATGAGTGCTATGGTGTGCTCCTCGTGGGGAAGTCGAGGAAGTAACTATAGTGGTGTATTGGTTGGAGACTTGGTAGTGGACTCGTGTACGCTTCTTACCTCAAGTCTGGTACTCGTAGTTCAGGACTAGCCAAGTCAAAGCTGGTACTTCTGCATGTTGAACCCCACCTCCTTTACCATGAAACTTGAGCATGAGTAGTATAGATCTGATGTAAGTCTTGCTGAGTACGACTTTGTACTCACGTTTTCTTATTCTATGTTTTAGATGAGAACCCAACCCCCGATGGAGTCACCTTCCAGAAGCTCGACGTTGACTAAGCTAGTATAGTTCTAGACAGCAGTCTGGTCCCTCGTCGAAGGGCATGTATGTTTACAAGGCTTCTCTAAGCCATTTGTTAAACTTGTCTGTACTCAGACCTAATTTTCTTCCGTTGTATGATGTAATGTTGATCACAGACATGTGATCTTTGTATGCTCTATGTGTAAGTCAATAAAGAAGTACTTTGTAGAGTTATGTGATGATTCCTGCTGTTCGTACTAGACATGTGTGTTGCGTGTATGATTATAACATGCATGTCTTAGTATGGGTTTTCGAGACCTTAGTTGTGATCTGGCTGGCGGTCTTTTATACACCATGTGGCCCTTAGATGTGCGAAGCTTGGGGCATCGCGATGCGATTTCTCGTGACTCTGTCACATGCACACTTTGTTGTATGATCGAGCCCGCCCTAGACCCCGACTAAGTGATCGGGCTGGAGTTTGTTTATGTAAGGGTTATGATTCAATCGATAACATGGTTGAGGCGACTTGTCTATGAGTATTGGATTTCACCACCCATAATCATTTAGACTTGTGAGCGGGCGATGAGGACCCATCTCAGTTGATCATCCGGCCTGGATGGGATGCCCCTCACGTACGATGCTTTCCGAGAGTGTTCTGTGCTTGGCCTTGTCTGCTTAGACAAGTGGGTACGACTCTCGGCTCTCCATGTGATTGAGTTGTGACTGGAATTACATACACATATTCCGGGTCCCGACAGACTTGGTATCAGAGCAGGACTGTCTGTAGGATTATTTAACCCTTGGTCGAAGTCGAGTTTAGCATTCTATAGTTATATAGTTACTTGGGTATAGTGGGAACAACGTAAGGCTTCTTTTTCTCCTTATCCTCATTGATCTGAGTTCTGAGTCACCCTCATCTTGTTCTACGGGAAGATAGGACTAGGCTCATCTATGTATTACTAGAACATCTCGTTGTTTGCTTCCTTGTAGCCGTAGGAAAGTTGAGTTCGGTTGTCTGGAGTCATCTTGTTGTTGAGTTCCTTGGGGAAGTTCTGTCCAATCTCCTCAAGGTTGTTTAATTTTCCATCCCGGTGTAGCCGTTATGTTGCCCGATTTATTCCGTGTTTCTAGGAATCTTTGCCTTTGCATTACAATATTTTCCTCCTAATCATGTCCGCTTATCTTTGATTCCATTGTACAACCTGTTCTGATTGTTGATTTTTATCACACATGATGTCAGGTGGAACTCGTAGTGCTGTTCATCGCAATCGAGACTGTGTTCGGAATCGAAATGATGATGAACCTCCAACACCGCCTTCTGCGGCGGAGATCATGATGGAAGCCGAGCGGAATAGACGTGATCAAAAACGCCTTCTGGAGCTCATCGAGTAGAATACCGCCCATCATCGCAATGTGGTTGTGAGCATTCAGTATTTCATCCTCCTCAAGCCACCGGTATTCCGATGTTCTTCTGAGCCCCTTGAAGCTGATGATTTGCTCCGTTCCATCGAGCGTAAGATTGACACGACACATGTTGCCCCCGATGACCGAGTTATTTTCGCGGTATGCTTCCTGGAAGGTGCTGCTCTTCAATTGTGGGAGAACTATGTTGCTATGCAGCCAGATGGTCACGTAGTGACTTGGCAGGAGTTCTGTGTTGCCTTTCGAGGGTACCACATTCTGTATGAGTTGATGGAGCGCAAGAAGGAAGAGTTCTTCAATCTGACTCAAGGAGAGATGTCCATTCATGAGTATGTGAGAGAGTTCAACCGTCTTGCTCGTTATGCCCAAGATGAGATCACCACTGATGCCAGAAAGCAGGCAAGGTTCCGTAAGGGACTTAGCCCTATCCTTCGCCATGATCTCAACCTCGTCGAATTTTCCACCTTTGAGGATTTAGTCAACAGATCCTTCAGAGCTGAGCATGGCAATGAAGTGTTCGAAGAGTCTCGCAAGCATGCTCTTGAGCTTGCTCCTTCTTCAAGTTCAGCCCCTTAGAAACGCAGAATATGGATTCCAACTGGTGCCATACCTCAAAACTTTCTTCAGAGACCACCATCCAATATATGCCATCCACCTCAACACATTGTTCCTCCCAGGAATGATGGTGTGCAATCAAGTAATCCTGCTCCCAGCAATTCAGGCAGGGTGTGTTTCAAGTGTGGTCTGTCAGGCCATTACTTTCGTCAGTGCCCTCAGGTCTTGATGGCACCACGTCATTCTCGACGTAAGCCTTCAAGTAAATCCACCTCAAAACCCTTGCATGCAAAGCCTTCATCCACTAGTAGTGGTTGTGTGAACCAAATCTCAGTCGAGGAAGCTATTGATACTTCTGAAGTCATCCTTGGTACACTCCCAGTCAATCATGTTCCCGCCTCCGTTCTTTTCGATCCAGGAGCTTCTCATTCATTCATGTCGGAGAGTTATGCACTTCTTCATGAGTTCGCCTTTGAAGAAATGTTTTCCCCAATGATAATTCAAACTCCTGGTTCAAAGTGGCAAACTAATAGAGTAAGCCATGGCAATTAAATTGCAATTAAGGGTTTAGTATTCCTTGCTTCTGTTATAGCCCTCAAGTCTTCAGACATTGATGTCATCCTAGGAATGGATTGGTTATGAAGACATAATGCTTTCCTTGATTATAAAGCCAAGTAAGTAAAACTCACCCATCCTTCAGGCCAGACAATTGACTACACATCACCCAGCTCTAGAACCCAGATGCATACTTTGAATGTGCTTCCCCTTCCTGACCTTGAAGATATTCCGGTGGTTCGTGACTTCCCGGATGTCTTTCCCGAAGAACTTCCAGGGATGCCCCCAGACAAATGTGTAGAATTCATCGTTGATCTTATACTAGGGACAACCCCAATTTCCAGACGCCCATATAGAATGGCCCCACATGAGTTATCTGAGCTAAAAACCCAACTTGATGCTTCGTTGGAAAAAGGCTTCATCCACCCTAGCTCATCGCCATGGGGTTGCCCCATTCTGTTCGTAATGAAGAAAGATGGAACAGAAAGGATGTTCGTAGACTATCGCCCGATAAATCTAGCGACGATAAAGAACAAGTACCCACTGCCCAGGATCAATGATCTTTATGATCAACTTGCTGGATCCTGTGTCTTCTCCAAGATGGTTTTGAGATTAGGCTATCATCAAATCAAAATCCGAAACGAGGAAATTCCAAAGACGGCTTTCACTACTCGCTATGTTCTTTATGAGTACACCGTCATCTCCTTCGGTTTAACCAATGCCCCCGCCACATTCTCGCGCTTGATGAATTCGATCTTCATTGAGTACCTAGATAAATTTTTTGTAGTTTATCTTGATGACATTATCATCTACTCGAAGAACGAAGAAGAGCACGCAGAACATCTTAGGTTGGTATTGATGAAGCTTCGAGAGAATCGCCTATATGCCAAGTTCTCTAAGTGCGAATTTTGGCTACCAGAAGTGACCTACTTAGGCCACGTGATTTCTGCAAAAGGCATTGCTGTCAATCCCGAGAGAGTTCAGGCCGTCCTTGACTGGACTCCACCTGAATCGGTTAAGTAAGTTAGGAGTTTTCTTGGCTTAGAAAGATATTGCCGCCGCTTCGTTGAGAACTTCTGCAAAGTTGCAAAGCCTCTTATTGAACTCCTCAAGAAAGATAAGAAATTCTAATGGACTCCCAAGTGCGAGGAAAGCTTTCAAGAGCTGAAAAGAAGATTGACTTCTGCACCCGTACTTGCGCCTCCAGACGCCAAAAGGGATTTCGAGATCTATTGTGATGCTTCACGGCAAGGGTTAGGATGCATACTTATGCAAGATAGACATGTGGTAGCTTATGCTTCACGCCAGTTGCGTCCACATGAAGAGAACTACCCTACCCATGATCTTGAACTCGCTGACGTAGTTCATGCCCTGAAGACTTGGCGACATTACCTCCTTGGTAATCGTTGTGAGATCTATTCAGACCACCAAAGCCTCAAATACATATTCACCCAGCCAGATCTTAATCTCGGGCAAAGACGCTGGATAGAGTTGATAAAAGATTATGACTTAGGAATTTCTTACACCCCAGGCAAGGCCAATGTCATGGCTGATGCACTAAGTCATAAGTCGTATTGTAACAACCTCATTTTACAACAATATCAACCACTTCTTCATGAGGAATTTCGAAAGCTCAACCTCGAGATTGTTCCTCGTGGATCTCTTTTCAACTTGGTGGCGAACCAACACTTGAGGATGAAATCATAGTTGCCCAAAGGCGTGCACGAGGTGTTCGCCGGATCAAGGAGAACATTGCTAGCGGAGTTGCTAAATGTTTCTCCACAGATAGCAAAGGAACGGTATTCTTTGAAAATCGTTTGGTAGTACCTAAGAATAGAGATCTAAGGCAACTAATCCTCAAAGAAGCCCATGACACTCCCCTCTCGATTCATCCCGGTAGCACAAAAATGTACCGAGATCTACGCCAGAGATTTTGGTGGACTAGGATGAAGAGAGACATTGCTCGATATGTTGCCGAATGTGATGTTTGTCGTCGCGTTAAGGCAGAACACCAAAGACCTGCTGGTACTCTTCAACCTTTGCCTATTCCAGAGTGGAAATGGGACAAAGTCGGTATGGACTTCATCACCGGCTTTCCAAAAACCCTGAAAGGAAATGATGCCATCTTCGTTGTCATTGACCGACTTTCAAAAGTTGCCCACTTCCTTCCAGTACGCGAGTCTATAACTGCTAGTCAGTTAGCGGACTTGTATGTCTCTAGAATTGTGTCTCTTCATGGTGTTCCTTTGGAAATCAATTCTGATCGTGGTAGCCTTTTCACCTCTAGATTCTGGGGAAGCTTTCAAAATTCTATGGGAACTCATCTCTCCTTTAGTACCGCTTTCCATCCTCAGTCTAGCGGTCAAGTTGAAAGGGTTAATCAAATATTGGAAGACATGCTCAGAGCCTGTGTTATATCTTTCGGAAATAATTGGGAGAAGTCTCTTCAATTTGCCGAATTTTCTTATAACAACAGTTTCCAATCTAGTCTGAACATGGCTCCTTTTGAATTCCTCTATGGCCGACGATGTCGAACACCCTTGAGCTGGTCAGAAACCGGTGAAAGACAATTCTTTGGACCGGATATGATCCAGGAAGCAGAAGAGCAAGTTCACATTGTTCATGATCGTTTGAAAGCCGCTCAGTCTCGTCAAAAGAGCTACTATGATCGTCATCATAGAGAAGAGAGCTACAATCTGGATGAGAAGGCTTACCTTCGGGTTACACCTCTGAAGGGAACCCAAAGATTCGGTATCAAAGGCAAGTTGGCCCCACGTTACATCGGACCTTTCCGCATTCTCGCTAAACGTGGAGAAGTTGCCTACCAACTTGAACTACCTCCGCACCTTTCCCGAGTACATGACGTATTCCATGTGTCACAACTCAGGCGTTGCTTCAAGGACCCCATCCGCGAAGTCGACCATGAAACTCTTGATCTCCAAGATGACCTTTCTTATCAAGAGTACCCTGTTCGTATTCTTGATTCCGCAGAGCTTGTCACTCGTCGTCAAAAGATCAGGTTTCTGAAAGTGCAATGGTCACATCACTCCGAGAAAGAAGCTACATGGGAAAGAGAAGACCGCCTCCGTGCCGAGTACCCCTCCTTCCTCCCGACGACTTCTGAATCTCGGGACGAGATTCTTTTGAGTGGGGGTGAATTGTTAGAACCCCAACTAGGGTAAGTGCTAGGGCTTGTTGCTCCTTTGCATCATGTGAAAAATCCAAAAAGAAATTCAAAAATAGGGAAAAGGAAAGCCCTGAGAATTTAAATAAATGGCCAGATAAAAATATTTTTCCAAAAATCATTTGAACATTTAGAAAATTCCTATAAATGAGGGTGATCATTTCAAAAGTGGTTTGGGTTCATTCCCATACTCAAGGAATTTTCTAAAATTCAAACAGTGCCTTGGAAAATTAAAAGAACCCCTATTTGATTTGAAATTCAAATAAATTGAATTTCAAAAATGCCCAAAAGATATAAGTGGTTTTCTACTGACCACCTAGGATTTATAAAAATATTTGGGCATTTTATTAATTTGTCTAGCTATTTAAATCTAGGCACAACAAAAATTACAGAAAAAAAATAGAACAAGAAAAAAGGAAAAGGGGAACAGCCCCTGGCTTTGGCCCAACTAACCCCCCCCCCCCCCGAGCCCACCTGGCCTCGACCCACCCCACCTCTCCTTGTCGTCTTCTTCCCCCTCCCACGAAGAAGCTCCGTGGCGGCCAAGAGCACGCAGACGCCACGTCCCCGCCGAAGAGGGACTTCTAGGCCTCCCCAGCTCCCCTGTGCACGCCACGCAATGCCCCCCGAGAGCCTGCAATACGTTCCCCCTCCTCCAACTCCACTTCCCCCTCTCTGCATCGCGATTTTGGCCGCCGCAGAGAGCACGCCGGAGCGGCCCCGAGCTAACCACCCGGCCACCGGCCTCCTTCCTCCTCGCCGTGATGTCCAGAAGTTCGAGGACCACTGTATTCGTTGGATCCCCCGGCTAATCGAGCCCGAACAACTCCAACCGCGACGCCAGGGTCATCGTCTTCCCGCCGGCCGCCGTGGAGATCTTCTTCAATTGTTCCTTTAGCCGACCTCCCCAGCCTCCCTAGCCAAAGTCTTCGAGATCCTGGTGAGATTCCCGTTCGCCCCAACCCATCCGCGCCTCTCCCCGTGGTTTCCTTCGCCGTCTCCGTCGAGACAGTGTGCCGGCCGTCGCCATTGCTGGCGCTTCCGAGCTTCAGAGACCCCCCCGAGAACCCCCCAATGGCACGAATGGGTGTGGGAGCTCACGTGCTACGTGCCAGTGCCCCCAAACCCCCACCCCATGCCCTCTAGGAAATTCCGGCGAAGCTCCAGCCATCTCTCCGGCGACCCCCGCCATTAAACCCTAACCCCTGGCTAATCACCCACTAATCCTACCCCTAAGCCCTGTGACAAGTGGGGCCAGCCCCCCTAAACCTCTGTTTAATTTAAATCTAAACATAATTTAAAAGTGGGCCACTGACAGGGTAGACCCACCTGTCAGCCCCCTGCTGATGTCATGCTTGCATCATGCTGATGCAATAAATGGATTAAAAGAATTAAAAGAACTACAGAAAAGGCTGAAAATGGTTAAACTTGTAAAATTCATAGAAAATTCATATTAACTCCAAATTGGACAAATAATATATGAAAAATGATCAGCAGAAAATAATCTATCCAAATATACAACTTTAAGTTATGTTTGAGTTGATCTTAAATTGAGACCAGTAGCTTTTGCTATTTGGCTTAATTGGAATTAATTCAAATTAAATTCAAATGATATTCTAATTTGTACCATTGCAATGCAAACCATTTCACTTGAACATCAGAGGCATATCATACAAATGTCAAGATGGTTTACAAAGAACAAACAATAGGAAATGCAACTTGGCTAATTTTAACAACATTTGGAGTTTGAATTTGAATTAACTTTTCAAATCAACTTCAATTAACATGTGACAAATTGAACCTAGGTCACATCAATACCATGCCATGCTACATTATGCATCTTGATTGTGCATTGCAATGTAATGTTTACATTGTTGTTGTTCCGGTGTTTGCTTTGTTTGCTCGATAGAAGTGGAACCGGAACCGGAGGCCACCCCCTTCGTTGAAGACACCGTACCAAACCTCGTCAGCAAGGCAAGCAAACCCGATTGATCATATCTATAAAATCCCACTTCCCTCTCAGTCTCCCTTATGCATGTTTAGGAGATCACCGAGACACGTTCTTTCACATAGTTGAACCCATTCTGATGCATGACCTATCATTTTGTCACCGTATTAAGCATGTGGCCCCTGCAGATACTAGCAGATATAGGAGTTGAATTATGACCATGTGGCCCCTGCAACTGTTACTGCTTATTGCTGCTTAGTGGTACAATGAGGTTACTTGAATGTGAGTCGGGATGGAATGATCACAGTGATGCTGATGATAACGTGTTGGTGAATCCACCCTAATACAAGGTGAACGATGAGAGGCTGTGTAGGAGTACACAGTGGGTTGTCTCGTTGAACACCACCTTAAGCACCGAGTTCTTGTATGGTAATCCAAGACGAAGAGTACAACCACACATTGGGATCACTGACCCCTCTCGGCCTAGTACCTTGATCCGTGTTGACGTCCAGGAGTCACATTAGTTCGGGCTTTCCATTTGGCATGTGCATAGGAAAAGAATGAAGGAATGGTTGCATCATATAGATATGTGGGTGCACCTGTGAGGCAGGAAAACTATCTGCCAAAGGTGGCGTCTCGGTCACTTGCATTGTTTGAGCCCGTTTCATTGATCCGGCCAGGCTCTCGAGCGGAGGCAACTCAGATAGTCGACTCCTGGAATAGACCGGTTGTGAGCGAAGTGTCGTGGTGGACATCCTCGCTGTCTCCTCTTGAACGGTGGCGAGCAAAAGGCGGTAACCGATGGTCATGCGTGTGTAGCTTACACCCTTGCAAGGTTAACAAAACTATTCAAATAGCTGCGTCCGCGGTTAAGGACTACTTGGAACCTGTACCTGATTATTAGACAACTTGAATGGATACTTATAAAACTCGCAAGATAAGCGTGAGTGCTATGGTATGCTCCTCGTGGGGAAGTCGAGGAAGTAACCATAATGGTGTATTGGTTGGAGACTTGGTAGTGGACTCGTGTACGCTTCTTACCTCAAGTCTGGTACTCGTAGTTCAGGACTAGCCAAGTCAAAGCTGGCACTTCTGCATGTTGAACCCCACCTCCTTTACCTTGAAACTTGAGCATGAGTAGTATAGATCTGATGTAAGTCTTGCTGGTACGACTTTGTACTCACGTTTGCTTATTCTATGTTTTAGATGAGAACCCAGCCCCCGATGGAGTCACCTTCCTGAAGCTCGACGTTGACTAAGCTAGTATAGTTCCAGACAGCAGTCTGGTCCCTCGTGGAAGGGCATGTATGTTTACAAGGCTTCTCTAAGCCATTTGTTAAACTTCTCTGTACTCAGACCTAATTTGCTTCCGTTGTATGATGTAATGTTGATCACAGACATGTGATCTTTGTATGCTCTATGTGTAACTCAATAAAGAAGTACTTTGTAGAGTTATGTGATGATACCTGCTGTTCGTACTAGACATGTGTGTTGCGTGTATGATTATAACATGCATGGCTTAGTATGGGTTTTCGAGACCTTAGTTGTGATCTGACTGGCGGTCTTTTATACACCAAGTGGCCCTTAGATGTGCGCAGCTTGGGGCATCGCGATGCGATTGCTCGTGACTCTGTCATGTGCACACTTTGTTGTATGATCGAGCCCGCCCTAGACCCCGACTAAGTGATCAGGCTGGAGTTTGTTTATGTAAGGGTTATGATTCAATCGATAACATGGTTAAGGCGACTTGTCTATGAGTATGGGATTTCACCACCCATAATCATTTAGACTTGTGAGCGGGCGATGAGGACCCATATCAGTTGATCATTCGGCCTGGATGGGATGCCCCTCACGTACGATGCTTTTCGAGAGTGTTCTGTGCTTGGCCTTGTCTGCTTAGACAAGTGGGTACGGCTCTCGGCTCTCCATGTGATTGAGTTGTGACTGGAATTACATACACATATTCCGGGTCCCGACAATGATCTTCTTAATTTGGACAAGTTTTATCTTGGGATTGCATGCCTAATCTGGAAACCCTTAATACGAGAAGGGACTGGCATGAGTGCCCAGCTCGTAAAAGATAAATACTAACACACAAGTTCCTTCGCCCATTTATGAGTGATACGTCCCAAACGTATCTATAATTTCTGCTTGCTCCATGCATGTTTTGTGTGACTTTGCCATGTTTTGCTTGAAATTTCATACACTTTTGAACCTATTTGGACTAACCTATTAACTCAGTGCACCTAGTTGCCAGTTTCTGTTTTCTGCCGTTTTTGTATTTCAGGTTTTCCGGCCATTAAAAGTGCTCCAAAAATTCCGGGAAAAATATATAAAAAATCAGCGTAACAGAAGCTTCCGGAATCACCAAGAGAGGGAAGGGGGCCACCACCAGGAAGCCAGGAGGGCAGGTGGCGCGGCCCCACCCTGGGCCGTGCCAGGGACCCTCCTGACTGCCTCGTGGGTCCCCTTGATGCCCCCCTTCGACTATATTTAACACTCAGGGTGGAAACCCCTAATATTGATCTCTTTCTCGTGAACTCCCCTCTGTACCGGCACCGCCGCCGTTTCAAGATCGGGGCTGCCTGGAGAAGCTGCCCCGGCACCCTGCCGGAAGGAGGAACCCCCTCCGGGAGAGCATCCATAGCCATGGACGCCCCCCGGCTGTACCGTGAGTAGTCCCCCTTGGACCATGGGACCGTGACCAGTAGCTATGTGATGAATCTCTCCCCCCTTTGTGCTTCCACTTTCGAGTCCTCGTGAGCTGTCTCACATGATCGAGGCACCTATGTAATTTTTGTTGTTGCTATGCTGAGTTTGTTCGGATCTGATGGATTATGAGACTATGTTCAGATTGTGATGAGTAATATATTTGGTTCTTCTCTTTTATATTTTGTTCTTGAGTAAATTCTTGCATGTTCTCCGTTGCGGTATTTGCTTTGGCCAAGTATTTTATTTGCAACTCCAAGAGAGAGCGTTATGCTCGATTGTGGGTTCAGCCCCTTGATGTCTAGCTTGAGTGACAAAAACATGAGACTAGAGGATGTGTTGTTGCCACCAGGGATAAAACAACGGTGCTTGTACCTGCGGGTGCAAGGGTGCAAGGATTGTTTACTTTACGCAAAGTTCTTTTAATGCAGTTGTCTGTTGCTTTGAGTTTACACTTTGGGTGGGATTCACAACTTAATACCAGCGGGATGTTTTGGATAGATATCTCAAGGTGGATGATTCGTAGTAGATGCAGATGGATTTCGGTCTACTTACCTTGGCGTACTGCCCATTTCTTTTGAGCCCTTCCTTTCTTTGCAGCATAGTTAGCATTGCGGTGCCTTCATAATCATGTCAATTGCCCAACTGTGATTTGTTTACCTCGCTAGCACTTTTATCGTCTTTTGGGAGAGAGACATCACTAGTGAAAATCACGGGACCCCGGTCCATCTTCACATTATTGTTCACACCCTCAATTTACTTTCAGCTTTTACTTTCCGTTGCACCTTTTATCTCTTGCGTTGATCCTTTGTAAACGACAAGGCCGGAGGAATTGACAACTCCTCTGTACTCGTTGGGAACAAAGTTATTTGTTGTTGTGTGTAGGTCCACGACAACACCCTAGTCAGGAAGCAATTTCTGGCAACGTTGCCACCTACTTGTATGTCCTGAGTCCTACTGGTTCGATAACCTTGGTATCTTCACTGAGGGAAACTTGCTGCTGCACTGCATCTCAAACCTTCCACTTGGGGTAACCAACGAGGGGCGAGAAGCCATCAAGCAAATTTCTGGCGCCGTTGCCGGGGACTCAAGTCTACAAGATAGGGGAGTTGCACACTATCTTTTACCTTTGCTTTTTAGTCTTGTTAGTTTACCTTTCAGTTTTTACTTTTGTGTCCTTAATCAAAAATACCAAAAATACCTGCTGCTACTATGGGTTCCAATGAAAACACTAAGTTGTGTGACTTCACTAGTCACAACAACAGTGACTTTATTTGCACTCCTATTGCTCCACCTGCCACTTCAGCACCTTCTTATGAGATTAAACCTGCCCTGCTTAACCTTGTTATGAAAGATCAATTCTCAGGAGCAGGAGAAGATGTTGCCTTGCACCTAAACAATTTTATCGAGCTCTGTGACATGCAGAAGTACAAGGAAGTGGATGGAGACATCGTCAAGCTGAAGCTTTTTTCCTTTCTCTTTGAGAGGAAGAGCCAAGGAGTGGCTACAATCTTTGCCCAAGAACAGTATCGATTCTTGGAGCAAATGCAAAGATGCTTTTATAGGGAAGTACTATCCCCCTGATAAAATTATTCAATTGCGGAGTAACATTATGAATTTCAGGCAATTGGATAATGAACACGTTGCCCAGGCTTGGGAACGTATAAAGACGCTTGTCAAGAACTTCCCCACACATGGACTGACTACCTGGATGGTTATCCAGACTTTTTATGAAGGCTTGAACTTCACCTCGCGGAACCTGTTAGATTCGTCCGCGGGAGGAACTTTTATGTCAACCACGCTTGGTGCTGCCACAAAGCTACAAGATGAGATGATGCTGAACTACTCGCAATGGCACACCGAGAGATCTCCAACCGGTAAGAAGGTAAACTCTGTCGAGGAGATCTCCTCTTTAAATGAAAAGGTTGACCTTATCATGTCTCTAATTACCAAGAAACCTTCTATTGATCCTCAAGATGTTCCTTTAAATTCTTTGGTTGCTCAGGAGCAAGTAGATGTTAATTTTGTCTCTAGAAACAACATCAACAATAATGCTTATAGGAGTAACTTTGGTAGCAACAATCCTAGGCCTTTCCCATCCAACAACTATGGGAACAACACTTATCCTACCACCAGAAACTCCACTTCAGAACTAGAGACCTTGCTCAAAGACTTTATCACTACCCAGAAAGCCTTCAACAAGAGTGTGGAAGAGAAATTAGATAAATTAGATATCCTCTCTTCGAAGGTAGACAACATAGCCCATGATGTAGAGATGCTGAAGATTAGAACCTCTCCCCCCGAGGAGAGGAAGACCACTCCTATGAATGCTATCCAAGTCCAAATTAATGAAAACATTAGGATGTTGGGAAAACTAAAAGAGAGATGGTCTAGAGAAAAGGAGGAAGAAGAGAGAATTAAGAGCCTTCCTACCTACCACACAGTAGCCACTATCCAAGTAGTTGAGGATGTCCAAACTGCTAGCACCCATCACACCCCTAGTCCCACTGGACCTATCAATGGTGATGCTACCACCTCAACCTTAGAAGAGGAAACCTCTATGAACATAGAGGCTTTCAAAAAAGTAAGCTTAAATGATATCACTACTTCCTTGGTATATAGTAGTGACTTAGACTTTGACAACTGCACTTTACCAGAAGTTATTGGTTTCCTACACAAGATGTCTAGAGACCCCCACACTAGCACACTCAATCTTGCCTTCACAGAGCATATCACCAATGCTCTAATCAAAGTTAGGGAGGAGAAGCTTAGACTAGAAGCCTCCATACCTAGGAAGCTAGAAGATGGTTGGGAGCCTATGATAAAAATTAAATTGAATAACTTCTCTTGTTATGCTCTTTGTGATGTGGGAGCAAGTACCTCTGTTATGCCCAAAAGAATGTATGATATGCTTGAATTGAAACCTTTTGATCCTTGTTCTTTTGGTGTTCGTCTTGTTGATTCTTCCGTAAAGAAACCTTTGGGGAAGATCGACGATGTTCTTATCATTGTCAATGACAATTATGTTCCCGTTGATTTCACTATTATGGACATTGAGTGTGAGCCCTCTTGTCCAATTATTTTGGGACGTCCTTTTCTTCGCACAGTTGGTGCTATCATTGACATGAAAGAGGGAACTATCAAATTCCAATTACCTCTCAAGAAAGGGATGGAACATTTCCCTAAGAAAAATATTAAGTTACCTTTTGAGTCCGTCACACGGGCTAGTTATTCTCTTGAAAAGACTTGATCTTCTGCTTTAAGCCTAGCTAATGGCTCTAAAGAAGCGCTTTCGGGAGGCAGCCCGCAACGAATTTAGGTTTTTATTTTTTCTTTAGTTCTGTTCTAAGTGATCTTGATGATTGTTACTAATGTAGCAACATCATTGTATCTTTACTTTTCAAGCTTTGTGCCAAGTTTAGCCTCATACGACAAGGGAAGTGAAAGTTGTGACATGCTGTCTAGAAAACAGATTCTATCCTCGTGACTAGAAAAATCAGAGAAAAATCGCAGTTCATCTTTTTGAGCTGAATTTTTACACAGCATGGTCTATACAATTACGAAACTTGCGTATGTTCTGAGTTTTTTTATTTGAGTTGAAGAAGTATCCCTAAAAAATTCGTTTCTACCTTCTGTTCTGTTTTTCACAGATTCTGCCACGTTTTGTCTCTCTTCACTTTTGCAAACCTTAAGCTTGCTTTTTCTTTGCAAAAACTTTTTGGAAATCTTGGGAAACAGTAGCTATTCAAGTTTATCTTTATTTCCAGTAGATAAAAAATTATTTTATTAGGGTACTAACCTCTCTAATCAGCCTACAATGAGTTATGTATGAAGGGAGTTTTCAAGTGCGCGATGGAAGGTGATGAAAGAAGATTCAGGAGTGTCAAACGCTCAAGCTTGGGGATGCCCATGTGCACCCCCAATAAATATTCAAGAAGACTCAAGCGTCTAAGCTTGGGGATGCCCCCGATTGATGACCCTCAACGTAGAGGGATCTATTGCAGTGTTTTCGATAAGTAAGAGTGTCGAACCCAACGAGGAGCAGAAGGTAGTAGCAAGTGACTTTGGTAAGGAGATAACTGCAAGCACTGAAAGATAACTTTTTAGGGGTTTTCTTGGTATAAGCGACAGGAAAGTAAAGACGAGCAAAGTAAAAGATACTGGATAGTAAAGAGTGGCCCAATCCTTTCTGAGCAAAGGAGAGGCCTAGCAACTAAACTTATAAAAGCTAAAGTGTTCTTGAGGACACACGGGAGAGGTAGTCATGTGCTTTCGCCATATTCCGTATCGGTACTATGTGCTGTGTTGATAAGTGTTTGGTGGGTGGATCTATGCTAGTGCATCCTCTAGACTAAGATGAATGCACTCTTATGATTAAACACCTTGCAAGGATCCGCAAATACAAGATAGTAATTAAGGCAAAAGCCTAACCATAGCAATACGATCGGTGATCCATTGTTCCCTTGTGCAAAAGCGTGCAAACTGGGGTTTAGGTTTCTGTCACTCCGGCAACCCACCGTAAGCATTCTTTATACACAATGCATTCCCCTAGGTCCTTGATAAGGCGAAGTGTTGAGTGTTCGACTCACACAACACCACTAGGAAAATAACAACACAACTTAAATATCAACCAACACATATTACTTCAACATCATATGACTACTAGCAACTAGACTTCTCCCATGTCCTCAAGAACTAAAGTAACTACTCACAAGACATAAAAGAGATCATGATCAGTGGGGATAAATAGATGATAAAAAATCTGAACGCAATAATATTTCTCCAACAAATCTCAATAGCATTCACCACAAAGTAGTAATCAACACCGATAGAGTAGAGGGGATAGATAGTACGGATTACAACATGAGTTGCAATTGTGAGACAAGATTGGATGGAGATGGAGATGGTGCTGATGATGGGGATGATGTTGATCATTATCTCGATGATGCCCGTGACGATGGTGATGACGATGGCGACGATCTCCCCTTCCGGGAGGTGATCTCCCCGGCGGAATCTGCCCGCCAGAGATGGCTTTTCTTCTCTGTAGGTTTCCGCCACGGAGCGGCGGCGGAACTTCGTAAACTCTCACTTTTTAGGGTGTTTGGATCACGAGGAGTAAATAGGCCAGAGGGGGGAGCCGGGAGTGCCCCCGGGGGTCCAGGCGCCCTCCCGGCGCGGCCAGGGGTGGGGCCGCGCCAGGTGGCCGCCTGGGCACCCTGTGGCCCCCCTCTGGTCGCTCTTTTGCGTGTCTTCGTCATCCTTCTGGAAAACAGCCTCCGTCGATTTTCAGGTAATTTGGAGGTGTTCTTCTTCAGCAACTCAGCGTCCACTTTTTACCGCTGAATCTCGCGTCTACTGTTTCAGCACCGGAAAGTTGCAAACTGTGTAAAATAAGCCAAAACAACATAAGAATAGCATGATATCATGAAATATATTAATGAATAAGAAAGAATTACTATATAAAATAGTGATGCATTTTGGACGTATCAACTCCCCCAAGCTTAGACCTCGCTTGTCCCCAAGCGAATACTGAGCTCGGTAAACCTGTCCACAACATACTCAAGCATCCTCAACATTAACACTTTTTAGAGAGTGAAGTGTCGATAAATAGAATACAGACAAGAATCATCAAGGTTCCTTCATCATACTCAAGCATCCTCAACAGCAACCTCAACTCATAAGGCCCTCATGAGAAAGTAATAACAATTATAATCAAAAGTAGGGCTGAGGAAACTCATCAAATTATGGCAAACATAATCTTGGTCAAAGGACAACTAAAAATAATTTGAAGCTTTTTAAAGAAGATGTCAATAGTCACGAAGTGCAAATGCTAACACGAAGGAAGATGCTCGCTAGGCAAAAGCTTTCGCAAACAACTTACTTATCAAAAGATAATGTCAACAAGGATATGTCATGGCAAAACTTAATGCAGCTCTATATGGATGAATCCTCATCAACATCAAATGTCTGTTCTCTTAGGGAAAAGAAGGAAGTGGGAAAACTGACTCAACATGAAGGTGGAAGAAAGGCCTTGTTCAAGGCAAGCAGGGAAAACTCATGTGCTATCCTTAAATCAAACAGAATAAAAATAGATTTTGGGGTGGTGCATAGTTTGTCAACGAATGCTAATAGATAGCTCAATTACTTCTCAAGATGGACAAGTTTCGAGGAACGGCTCCCAAGTGGGGACGATCACATCCCCTTAATCTCCTTTGTTTATCACTGCCAAAGTTTCTGATTTCTCATAGACCAAGCGTGAAGGAGGGTTTGTTTGTTATATTATCTTTCGAGCTGGGCGCACCCATGCCAGTTCCTCCTCATATTATGGGTTTGCAGATTAGACATGCAATCCCGGGGTAAAACTTGTCCAACTTAAGAAGATCATGAATTACCTACTACTTCCTCATGAGCTAAACAAGAGGCACAAAACAGAAGATTTTGAACATTTAAGGATAACACATAAATTCTATACTTATAGGAGTGGTAGGGGAATACCACGAATAGGAAGGTATGGTGGACTCACATGGAAGGTAAAGGTTTATGGATATGGATGCACAAGCAGATCTCTACTTGGCAAAGAGTTTGGCTAGCAAAGGCTTTGAGAGAACAGACAATTGATGCTAATTTAGATGCAAAACATATAAGGCATAAACATTAAGGTAAGCATAACACATCAAGTTGTCTTCCTTGTCAACACAACACTTCAAGCATTATAACATAAAGGTTTTGGCTATGTCGCTACTTGAGAAAACATGCATGTTGTCAAGACCAAAGCTATGTTTGCCAAAATTTAAATAAAATTTTCAAAGCCATACCTGATATAAGGTCAATACTCCCCATAAAAATCGTCATATGATGCCGATTGCGTGAAGAGAATACCGAGTGCAGCGAAGGAACCCATAGAATTCTCATTAATATTCCATAATAGACGACTCCACACTCACGGATACAATCTCTCCACAGACGGAGTGATAGACCTCAATGCAAACACCTATTTCATATAATAAACTTCCTAGACATGATACGACTCTACTTGACTCTAAAAGACTAAGATAGAGATAAAGATACCGGGCACTCCCCCAAGCTTGGAACAAGCTGAGGGGATGCCATTACCCGAGGAGATTTTACTCCTCATTCTTGTTGTTGTTGATTCTTCAAATCTTTGATGACACGACGAACAGTTTGGTTTTCCTTCTCCAAGATCTCCACTTGCACCTTTAGTACACGGAAATCTTCACACAGTTGATTGGTGATGCGGTAAGCTTCGGAGATGGTAGAAATCGTACGTTGATCTTCAAGTGTAGGGGCCATTCCTGAAAGGTTAAGAGAAAGATCATAATAAGGTTGGACACTCCCCACCATGATGGGGTTGCTTGATCTTCCTCCTTGTGTTGATGGACCCCCTGGTTGTTGGGCGGTGATAATCTTGACTCCTTTCCTCACGGAACGCTCCATCTCCGCTCGCCTTGCAGCGATTTCTTCTTCTGTGGCCCAATCTATGTATTTCCCTTGGTTGAGATCTTTCTGAACTTCACGTAGACGTCGTCCCATGAAGTCCTCTCCACTTGAGCCACAAGAAGACATCTCTAACAATAGCTTTTTACCCTGGCAGAAACAGACTGAAGAGAAAACACACGAAATCGCTAGATACGTTGCCGGAATGATCCGGGTGAATATATAGCAAAAATTTCTGCAACAAAAGGAAGGTAACGAGCCAAAGTGGGGTCGGAGACGGACTCCTGGGTGCCCAGGCGGCCTCCCGGGGCGGCCAGGAGGTAGGGCGCGCCAGGGGGGCGCCTGGGCCCCCTGGAGCTCGTCTCCGGCTCCACTTAGGCCTCGAATTTTCCTAATTTTGCAAAAACTCATAATATGGAACTTTTATGGCGGTTCGCGATGTTTCCTTACCGTAATACATACCTTTTCTTATTCTGCTTCTGTCGGTGTCTGAAACAGGGCTGCAACATGTTCTTCATGAGTTGTTGTGCGTATTATATTTACATCAACATTGACGGGATCTCCCGCCATGTAAATCTTGAGTCTTTTCCCATTCACGGCTTGAGGTTTGGTGCCTTCAAAATTGTTAATCTTAATTGCACCAGACCGGTAGACTTCTTCGATATGAAATGTCCTTCCCACCTGGAAAGTAGTTTACCTGGAGAAAACCTGAAACGGGATCTAAACAATAAAACTTTATCACCAACATTAAATTCACGTTTCAAAATCCTCCTATCATGCCACTTCTTTACCTTTTCCTTGAACATATTAGCGCTCTCGTAAGCTTCACTTCTCCACTCATCTAGAGAATTCAAGTTCATGAGACGCTTTTCACCAGCTAACTTTGGGTCAGCATTAAGCTCTCTAACAGCCCAGAAAGCTTTGTGCTCTAACTCTAATGGCAGATGGCAAGCCTTACCATAGACCATTTTATAGGGGGACATGCCCATGGGGTTTTTGTAAGCAGTTCTATACACCCACAAAGCATCTCCTAATTTGCGTGACCAGTCTTTCCTATTTCTGCTAACTATATTTTGCAAGATCAACTTGATCTCTCTATTGGTGAGCTCAACTTGCCCACTAGTTTGAGGATGGTACGGTGACGCAATTCTATGATTGACATCGTACTTGGCTAGAGCTTTTCTAAAAGCTCCATGCGTGAAGTGTGATCCTCCATCAGTCATGAGATACCTAGGTACACCAAACCTAGGGAAAATTACATCTTTGAGCATTTTCAAAGATGTTTTGTGATCAACACTCTCAGTGGGGATTGCTTCAACCCACTTGGTCACATAATCAACAGCAACTAATATGTGAGTGTTCTTGTGCGAAGAAGGAAAAGGACCCATAAAATCAAGACCCCAGCAATCAAAAGGCTCAATCACTAGTGAGTAATTCATAGGCATCTCATTCCTCCTACTAATATTACTAACTCTCTGACATTTATCACAGGCTAAAACATAATTTCTAGCATCTTTAAAGAGAGTAGGCCAATAAAAACCTGATTGGAGAACCTTATGTGTGGTCCTCTCACCGGCGTGATGTCCTCCGTAGGGACTATCGTGACATTGCTTGAGAATGTCCTTCTGCTCGTGTTCCGGTAAGCATCTTCTCACGATCCCGTCTGGACCTTCTTTGAAAAGATGAGGGTCATCCCAAAAGTAATGCCTCAAATCATGGAAGAACTTCTTCCTTTGCTGAAATGTTAAACCTGGAGGCAAATACTTTGCAACGATAAAGTTAGCATGATCTGCAAACCAAGGATTGGAAAGAGATTGTACTTTAACAACGGCAAGTTGTTCGTCTAGAAAACTGTCGTTGACTGGAATGGGATCATGCAGTATATCTTCCATCCTTGAAAGATTGTCCGCTACAGGGTTGTCTGCTCCTTTTCTATCAACAATCTGCAAATAAATTCTTGAAGAATAAGTACCCATCTGATGAGCCTTGGTTTCGCATCCTTCTTCGTCATAAGATACTTAATGGCAGCATGGTCAGTATGAATAATAACTTTAGAATCAACAATATACTGCCTAAACTTATCACAAGCAAACACTACTGCTAAGAATTCCTTCTCAGTAGTAGCATAATTCTTTTGAGCACTATCAAGGGTCTTACTAGCATAATAAATAGCATTCAACTTTATATCAACCCTTTGTCCTAAAACAGCTCCAACAGCAAAATCACTAGCATCACACATAATTTCGAAGGGCAAACTCCAGTCAGGCGGTTGTACTATAGGAGCGGTTATTAAAGATTTCTTAAGAACTTTGAAAGCCTCCTTACAATCTTCATCAAATACAAAAGGAACATCCTTCTGGAGAAGATTAGTGAGGCGTCTCGAGGTCTTAGAAAAGTCTTTAATAAATCTTCTATAGAAACCAGCATGATCGAGAAAACTACAAATACCTTTAATGTCCCTTGGATAGGGCATCCTTTCGATAGCTTCAATCTTCGCCTTGTCCACATCAATTCCCCTTTTGGAAATCTTGTGGCCAAGCACGATCCCTTCGTTAACCATGAAGTGGCACTTTTCCCAATTTAGAACTAAGTTTGTATCCTCGCATCTTTGCAAAACTTTATTAAAATTGTGGAGACAGTGGTCAAAGGAAGTTCCATAGACGGAGAAATCGTCCATGAAGACTTCCACAATCTCCTCACAGATACCATGAAATATTGCAGACATACATCTCTGAAAAGTAGCAGGGGCATTGCATAAACCAAAAGGCATACGCCTATAAGCATAAGTACCATAAGGACAAGTGAAAGTGGTTTCTCTTGATCGGAAGTGTTAACATGAATTTGAGAGAAGCCAGAGTACCCGTCAAGATAGCAGAAGTGGGTGTTTTTGGACAGCCTCTCAAGCATCTGATCAATAAAGGGCAGCGGGTAGTGGTCCTTCCTGGTTGCCTTGTTCAGCTTCCTGTAATCAATGCACATTCTATATCCAATAATAATTCTCTGAGGTATTAGTTCATTCTTATCATTAGGGACTACAGCTGTCCCTCCTTTCTTAGGAACACAATGAACTGGACTTACCCACTTACTATCGGCTATAGGGTAGATAATACCTGCGGCTAGAAGCTTGAGGATTTCGGTCCTCACAACATCCATCATCTTTGGGTTCAACCGTCGTTGATGGTCAACAACAGGTTTAGCATCGGGCTCGAGGTTGATAGTATGTTGACAGATAGATGGACTAATTCCCTTAAGGTCATCAAGGGTATAGCCAATTGCACCTCGGTGTTTACGGAGTGTCTCCAATAATCTCTCTTATTCATATCCTGAAAGGTTAGAATTGATAATAACATGATATACTTTCTTTTTATCTAAATAAGCATACTTGAGTGTATCTGGGAGAGCTTTGAGATCAAACACCGGGTCTTCTTTTGGTTTGGATAAAATTCCTAAAGGTTCAACCGAAAGGTTGTGCTTCAGGATAGCAGGTTGTCTCAAGAAGATTTCATCAATTTCATTTCTTTCCTGCATACGAGTATCATTCTCGTGGTCCTCCATGTATTGCTGCAAAGGATCATTAGGGGGAATAGCAATAGAAGCAATACTTTCAATAATTTTATCATCACTAGGTAATTTGGTACCACGAGGCTGCTTGGAAATCTTAGAAAAGTTTAATTCATATGGCTCACCGTTGAATTGAACAGAAACTTTACCTTTCTTTCAATCTATAATAGCTCCACAATTTCTGAGAAAAGGTCTACCAAAATAATAGGACAAAAACTCTCTTCTACTGAACCAAGTACGAGAAAGTCTATAGGGTACTTTACCTTTCCGCATAGGACTTCAACATCTCTCACAATCCCAATAGGAGAGATAGTGGCTTTGTTTGCAAGATGAATAGTAACATCGATCTCTTCGAGTTCACAGGGTGAAATCTCACTCATGATCTCTTGATAAAGCGAATAAGGAATCGCGCTAGCACTTGATCCCAGATTGCATAGTCCGTAATAATTGTGATCTCCTATTTTAACAGATACAACTGGTGTACCTGAAATTGGGCTTTTATTCTTGGATGTGACAATGTTAGTTGAAACAGCACCAAAATTTATAATAGAATCTGAAACATCATTAGTAACTAAATCTTTAACCATAGCAACTTGAGGATCGACTATGATCTGTCCTCAGGTTCGCCTGTTCTTCTCTCACTTTATTTATGATGCCTGTCACAAAAGAGTGCTCCCTTATTCTTGAAGGAAAAGGGGGCTGTTCATATATAACTGCAGGCAAAATAGGATCAACAACGTGAATATCAATAGGCACTTCTTTGAAAGGCTTATGGTACTGATCCTTCTTCATCTTAGAAGAATCAACATGAGAAGCAAAGTTCTTACAAAAATCAATCATTAGATGGGAATCCAGACCAATCTTAGAGAAAAAGGTATTAAAATAATCAGTTTTCACATAACTCTCAATATAATCATGCTCATAATTTATAGCAGGTTCAATACCTTTATCGATTTCCCAATCTTCAGTATTCTTCTGGATCCTTTCGATGAGATCCCATCTTTCTTCAACGCTCTTTGTCTGAAATACCCCGCTAGAGGAGGTATCCAGCCTTTCCTTATCCTGACGAGAAAGCATGGCATAAAAATTTGTAAGTATAATATATTTGGGGAGCTTATGGATAGGACATTTGAACATTAGGGATTTAAGTCTCCCCCAAGCTTGAGCGATGCTCTCTCCGTCGCGAGACCTAAAGTTATAGATGTAATTCCTGTCTCGGTAAACTTCATGAAGAGGGTAAAACTTTGTATAAAAGAGAGACATAAGCTCTTCCCAATTAAGAGAATGTGAGTTATCGAGGAGCTTATACCAATCTGAAGCTTTGTCTGTAAGAGATACTGAGAATAATTTCTTCATAACGAACTCCAGTGACACACCTGCAAGCTTGAATAATGAACATAGTTGTGATAAATATAGCAAGTGTTCACCTGGATGCCTGTCTCCTACGTAGCGATTAGCTAAGACATAATCGATAATACCAGATGGTATCTTATAAGGCACAATTTCAGTAGGGGAAGGAGTAACTACCTTAGTTGTGGGGCGGCTCCCCAAGAACAACGATCCAAGAGTAGGGGTGTTCATAAGGACAAAAATAGCAACGGCAACACTAAAAACAGAAATATAAAAACTTCCTTACCAGCTTCACTTACTAATAGCGCTAATCTCCCCGGCAACAGCGCCAGAAAATGTAGCTTGATGACCCTCAACGTAGAGGGATCTATTGCAGTGTTTTCGATAAGTAAGAGTGTCGAACCCAACGAGGAGCAGAAGGTAGTAGCAAGTGACTTTGGTAAGGAGATAACAGCAAGCATTGAAAGATAACTTTTTAGGGGTTTTCTTGGTATAAGCGACAGGAAAGTAAAGACGAGCAAAGTAAAAGATACTGGATAGTAAATAGTGGCCCAATCCTTTCTGAGCAAAGAAGAGGCCTAGCAACTGAACTTATAAAAGCTAAAGTGTTCTTGAGGACACACGGGAGAGGTAGTCATGTGCTTTCGCCATATTCCGTATCGGTACTATGTGCTGTGTTGATAAGTGTTTCGTGGGTGGATCTATGCTAGTGCATCCTCTAGACTAAGATGAATGCACTCTTATGATTAAACACCTTGCAAGCATCCGCAAATGCAAGATAGTAATTAAGGCAAAAGCCTAACCATAGCAATACGATCGGTGATCCATTGTTCCCTTGTGCAAAAGCATGCAAACTGGGGTTTAGGTTTCTGTCACTCCGGCAACCCACCGTAAGCATTCTTTATACACAATGCATTCCCCTAGGTCCTTGATAAGGCGAAGTGTTGAGTGTTCGACTCACACAACACCACTAGGAAAATAACAACACAACTTAAATATCAACCAACACATATTACTTCAACATCATATGACTACTAGCAACTAGACTTCTCCCATGTCCTCAAGAACTAAAGTAACTACTCACAA
Organism: Bromus sterilis; assembly: GCA_950022295.1. Classification (NCBI taxonomy): domain Eukaryota; kingdom Viridiplantae; phylum Streptophyta; class Magnoliopsida; order Poales; family Poaceae; genus Bromus; species Bromus sterilis. The sequence continues at coordinate 399,911,140 of OX465596.1, forward strand.
GACATAAAAGAGATCATGATCAGTGGGGATAAATAGATGATAAACAATCTGAACACAATAATATTTCTCCAACAAAACTCAATAGCATTCACCACAAAGTAGTAATCAACACCGATAGAGTAGAGGGGATAGATAGTACGGATTACAACATGAGTTGCAACTGTGAGACAAGATTGGATGGAGATGGAGATGGTGCTGATGATGGGGATGATGTTGATGATGATCTCGATGATGCCCGTGACGATGGTGATGACGATGGCGACGATCTCCCCTTCCGGGAGGTGATCTCCCCGGCGGAATCTTCCCGCCAGAGACGGCTTTTCTTCTCTGTAGGTTTCCGCCACGGAGCGGCAGCGAAACTCCGTAAACTCTCCCTCTTTTAGGCTTTTTGGATCACGAGGAGTAAATAGGCCAGAGGGGGGAGCCGGGAGTGCCCCCGGGGGCCAGGCGCCCTCCCGACGCGGCCAGGGGTGGGGCCGCGCCAGGTGGCCACCTGGGCACCCTGTGGCCCCCCTCTGGTCGCTCTTTTGCGTGTCTTCGTCATCCTTCTGGTAAACAGCCTCCGTCGATTTTCAGGTAATTTGGAGGTGTTCTTATTCAGCAACTTAGCGTCCACTTTTTACCGTTGAATCCTGCGTCTGCTGCTTCGGCACCGGAAAGTTGCAAACTGTGTAAAATAAGCCAAAACAACATAAGAATAGCATCATATCATGAAATATATCAATGAATAAGAAAGAATTACTATATAAAATAGTGATGCATTTTGGATGTATCACCGATGCATCCCCTTCTTCATCAACAATCATCAGTTTGTCTCTCGTTGCACTATATTTTTATCACTTCATGCGCTATGTGCTTTGCTTGGAGCGTCTCGCTATTTAATTTTCTAGGTTTGTTTTTCTTTATTTGCTGTAGTAACAAGTTAGACCCCAACTTACTCTTTTGTGTGGGAGAGATTTACGCTCCGCTTGAACTAGAACTCCTCATAGGATTTTCATGCCTATTCTTTTAGCTGTGAGCTGTTCTTTTTCTTTTCTTAGCTGCTATTCTGTTTAGTTTTAGTGCTTTAGTTTTTCTAGAGCTTTTCTTTTGTCTTAGGTTGAACTTTCTATAGGTTGCATGTTTTATCTTGTTATAGAAATTTCCTGTTGCACTGAGTTCAGTGTCTTGACTGAAAGTAGGTAGTTAAAGTTGTTGTTCTCTTTGTAGTAGTAACTTGCAATAGTTTTGAGGTATTGACTAGAGTAATGTTTGAACTTATGGTGTCAAGAGCTCTTGCCTATAGTGATAGATGTCGTATTTTGGGCAATCCGTGTGTTTTTTGAAAACCAAAAAAACCCCTGTTAAGAACTCTAGCTACTAGATGGATCACTAACCTCTGGAGGGTTCGAATATTAGAGTACACTCACGTACCATGAGTCGAGGATGCGCAAGGATAACCAAACCCCCATACACTCCTCCTCGGGGTACCTGTTGATGCCCCACAGGCATAAGGGATCGAGATAGTCTTCGCGGGTAAGTTAACCCAATTTATTGATTCGACACACGGGGAGCCAAAGAGTATTTATAAGCTTTGACAGTTAAGTTGTCAATTCAACCGCACCTGAAATATACTTTCTTGCAACAATAGATAAGTGGTAACGGTGATATGATAGTGATGATAGCAACAGCAAAAGTAAATAGCAAAAAGTAACAACTAATAACCAACAGGATTGAAAACACTGTAGGCTAGGGAGATGGATGGTCGGGCGCTGCATGGATGGGAGTAAACATATAATAGATTCTAACACGGGGCAAGGCACACAGAAAAGCAATGATCATCTAGGCAAATATCAAACAATAGGCATGTATCCCATAGGTAGTTGTGCGTGCATGCAATAAGAACTTGCACAACATCTTTTGTCCTACCATCCCGCTACGAACGGGGCCAAAAGGAACTTATGGAGATTAAGGCGCTCCTGTCAAAGAGCACCGGAACAAAGCAATAAACTCAATGGATACATGGAATCCTCAAATCATGGACCATCCCCTTTGGTGTCCCAAGCTGTCACCTTTGGGATCGCCGGTTCCGGACCATAATAGGTGCATACAACTCATAGATAGGATCTGGAACACAAATATACTCATGAAAACACATAAGGTTCAGATCTGAAAACATGGCACTCGGGACCAAAGTGACAAGCATTAAGAACAACAAGTTGTAGCAAAGAAGATAAACACCAATCTAGATGATAGGCAACATGCCCCCAACAATCTGACGAACTATTACATGATTAAACTCATCCAATCCCTACCAACCCCTTTGCCTACAGTAGGGAATTACTCACACATGTGAAGAGAAGTCATGGAGGATGGATGGAGTGGTGATGGTGATGACGATGGCGACGATCTCCCCTCTCCGGAGGACAAATCACTCTCCAGATTAGCCCTCCCGAAGAAGAACAGAGGGTGGCGGAGGCTCCGCGATGGAAACTGGGAAAACGACTTCTGTTCTGGGGTTTTCTCGTCACGGGGATAAATAGGAGCCTCGGTAGGGCACCGGAGGAGGGGGGAGCAGCCCAGGCGGCCAGAGGGCGCGGCCCCACCCCTGGCCGCGCTAGGGGGGCGCCTGGGGCCCCCAGGGCTCCCCTCTGGTCCCACTTCTGGCTCCTGGCTCCATCGGGTGCGTGGATTTTCTGGTATTTTTCTGGGAATTTTCTGGGATGTCTAAAAATCCATTTTCCTGCACACAATAAAACCATACAGGCAGCTTGAAGCCTCGATTCATTCATGATTCCTGTGGTCTATCCACTTTTCTGTCAATGATGATATGGGTTTCTTTCATTGGTCTTATCACCCATGATTTTCTTATCATGACTTGCCTCACCCAACTAAGACCTTCTCGAATGAGGGTAAGATCAAGCATCTTTGATGGTCTCATTGATCCAAGAAATAGATATGGTAAAGAGAAAGGGCATTTAGGAATCGAAAAGCATGCTCCAGTGCCTTGTTCGTGAGCTTCGCATTGTTTTGAAGCAGGAGGATCCTTGCCTCCTCTTTGTGATGGAAACGCAAATCCATCCATGTGAAGAGGGAGGACTTGCGGGATGGGACTGGACGAAACGAGTACTTTTTTCTCCAATCATACTTCATCTACGACCAAAGAAGGGGACTAAGCATGGGGTATAGGGAAAAGGGACCGCCCCCGGGGGTGAAGGTATGAGCTGTGAGATTGGACTCGCTCGAAGGCTAGCCTAGCAAGGAGGTATGGATCACTTTAAGCTTTACGTCTTGGCCATTAGATTTATGAACGGTACCGCCCATATTAATAGAGTACAAAACTTGTGTAAGCCTAGGTTACGATAGGAAAGTAACACGACTGAAACATAATTAGCAATGGCACTGGATCAGCGTAAGAGGCTGGAGTGGACGGTTACTCGAAGTTAATAATATGTGGACAAAGGTGGCAACCCTCTGCTCTGTTCCGCCAATGCGAGACCTTTTTCCACCAATGGCGAAGGCTACAGCTCTGGTTTAAGAGCGTGGAAACGGAAAAGAAAGTCTCATGTTGCTCCTCAGAAAACGCGTATAGTGGCCTTCGTCGATGGGACCTCCAGTGTATGCGTTACAAGGCAACTAGCATTTTGTTCGTGAAAGAATGTTCTTTCGTTGGAAAAACCAACGCCGACGTCAAGATCAGTCTCCTTTCTCTTTTCGGGAGCAGAGCTGAAAAAGATGGGAAATGGAAATGATTCTTCGTTCATTAGAATGTCGATTCCTCACAATCGCTCTTTGTGATGCTGCGGAACCATGGCAATTAGGATCTCAAGACGCAGCAACACCTATGATGCAAGGAATCATTGACTTACATCACGATATCTTTTTCTTCCTCATTCTTATTTTGGTTTTCGTATCACGGATGTTGGTTCGCGCTTTATGGCATTTCAACGAGCAAACTAATCCAATCCCACAAAGGATTGTTCATGGAACTACTATCGAAATTATTCGGACCATATTTCCAAGTGTCATTCTTTTGTTCATTGCTATACCATCGTTTGCTCTGTTATACTCAATGGACGGGGTATTAGTAGATCCAGCCATTACTATCAAAGCTATTGGACATCAATGGTATCGGAGTGCGCCTCTTAACGAGGGTGATTTAAGTGCAACGAAATGTACCGGTGGTTCGCGAAGCATCTGGCTTACCGGTCATCTCCCATTCCCGTCGTCGAGAGACTAAAAGAACTATAGCATGCCAGAAACGGGGAGTTGAGGTGGTTAGACCTATACCCCGAAATGCTCCCAGCATAGGAGCCTATGGTTCCATTCTTGTTATTGCTGGAGGTACACATACCTCTTCTCGGTGTGGTGGAGCGATATACGAAAAATAGATGCTAAGCCTGCAATGTCCGATAACGGGGCTTCAGTAGTGAATCTATCGGCACCACAGCAGTGGCATACAACTTTGGACCTAAGGGCTGGTCCCGTTACCTTTCGGAATGGGGGATCCCCGTTGGCAACAACCACGGTAGTAGTTGCGGAACTACTGGGCCAAGAGAGGACAACCTGTTGTTCCTGCTCCTCCTTCTTCGCTTCGGGGACGGAGGTCCTACGGTAGGTAAGAGCACGCAGAAGCACTTGACCGAAGGGGACCAGCGCTTCTACTCCTCCACCGAGGAGCCGTTCTTGCGAGAAGCAAGGGATGTCGTGAACGGTGGGAGGTCAAAGAAAGAGAATTGACCTCTGAATACAGTGATCCTATGATCTAGATAGACTCCGTCCTTTTTTTTTTGAGATAAGGGTGACTCAAGAAATTGGGGGTGGGACCTGCTGGCATAATGCAGGCTGGAACGTGGGAATTCGAGGTCTCATGAACGAGTTTTTTTTCGTGGACAAACATACTTTCCGGTCAGGCCTATGGATCCTTTTAGATCTACGGGCCGGCCGTTCACATGAGCATAGGGAATCTATACTCGAGCCTTCGACTTGGCCCCTGGCAGGATAGGTGAGGAATCACTCTTGATCTGATCTATTGGGGCCTACAACTTCGCCAAAGCCGACTAGCATCCCTTTCCACTGCGCATTTTTCGAACAAAGAAGACTACTAAACTAAAGGATCGAATTCGCTTTCCGTGGTGAACTGGCCGTCCCATACCTTCATTTTGTCTCATGTGTGTTGAACATTGTCTTCCTCGGTTCCAGCTTCACTGATGTAGGTAGGGCTGGGCGAGAAAGGGTCCCCTCTTGCCTATTAGTAAGCGGGCCTTCGATTCCACCGGGGTCTTACGGTCTCATAGAGGGGGGAGAACTACCTAACTAAAGAAGAATAGTGCTCTTTATAAATAAGAGTAGGCGTGGAGAGCTTTTTGCGGGGAAACTTGCAAGTCAAGTTTGGGGGGAGGCGGGCGTCGACCCAACCTTATGAGTATTCGGACTATAACAGTTCCGATGAACAGTCACTCACTTTTGACAGTTATACGATTCCAGAAGATGATCTAGAATTGGGTCAATCACGTTTATTAGAAGTTGACAATAGAGTGGTTGTACCAGCCAAAACTCATCTACGTATGATTGTAACACCCGCTGATGTACCTCATAGTTGGGCTGTACCTTCCTCAGGTGTCAAATGTGATGCTGTACCTGGTCGTTCAAATCTTACCTCCATCTCGGTACAACGAGAAGGAGTTTACTATGGTCAGTGCAGTGAGATTCGTGGAACTAATCATGCCTTTACGCCTATCGTCGTAGAAGCAGTTACTTTGAAAGATTATGCGGATTGGGTATCCAATCAATTAATCCTGCAAACCAACTAAACCGGGGAAGCTGAAGCGGAAATGCAATTCTCGGGTGAGGGAAGGGGGAAGCTCCAGGAAGGCTTCGCTCGCTCGCTCAAAAAGCTCTAACGCTCGTTTACGAGTGGAGTGCATAAGCCCTTATTGAAGTAGGGTGAGGCCTTACTACACGAGCTCGTAAGTCAAGCACGGAACGAGCCTTGTCTACGAAGCTTCGCTTCATCATCTTGCTTGCTTCTGGCGAAGCTTAACGCACTATAACATAGGCATGCATGATGGTATGGTAGGAAGACTCCTTTTAAGGCCGACCACTACATAGGAGCGATAGGAAGCCAAGCCGTCAAAAGGAAAGGCGAGCAGCCCTTATTGCAATAGCAAACGGCCTACTTATAGCCCTATTTATACCCTTTCTCGGGGACTTCAACGGGCCTTACAAGCTCAATAAATTGCAATTCTTCACCTTTTCCTCAGACAGTGGGAATGCATTTTATTACTTGATTGACATTGACAGATATGTGTACCACACCGAACAAGCAATATGTCATATGCTTGATGTACCAGCCACGCCAGCTCTTTTTTTCTAAGTTCCCTTATCCTTAGCGCAAAAGTAAAAAGAAAATGAAAGAGAGTTTGTAAACAACGTTAGTCCGGCTTAGTTTCGTCCAAATCATGCAAGAATGAGGGCAAAACAATAGCAAAAGTGTTTGGAAAAGTAGATACGTTTGAGACGTATCAACTCCCCCAAGCTTAGCATATTGCTTGTCCTCAAGCAATTCAGGTCAACGAACTGGACGCGACAAAGAAAACTTTGACAAACTCTTTTGCTTCATTAGATGTATATAAGCATGTACTACGAAAAGAGTTTAGCAAGTAATGAAACAATGCTATATGGACAATGCACGAAGCAATTCTTCTTTCATGTGATCAGTCACAAACAACTAAAAGTAAATAATAAGCTACTGAAAATCAAGACAGGATCACAATGTACATAGCTTGAACATACTTGAGTGGCATTTCGCTAGCCTCCATGAGTGAAGCAAAACATAAATGCAGAAACTCCTCTGGAGTTTTAAAGGTGACTAGAACTCAGTATTTCAGACTAGAAATAACACAAGCATGCAGAAGAAAATTTAATACTTTGGGACAATGCATGTTACACTAAGAATGACAATTATGCTCTCATAGTTGGTTCTTTGAAGAAAGAAGGGGAGACTCTCGAACCGTGGCTTTTGATGGCAAGGTTGAAAACCCGTGAAAGGAAGCAAAGACTAAACATGTGCCAGAGCTCTTGGTTTTGAAAACAGAGATAAAACATTTTTGAGAAGTGCAACTTTCCAGTCAACGGTGAATGGTAAAGGTCTCTTAATATCTCCCATGCCAACCATATATAATGCCTTTTGCTTACACATATTCCCTTATCCATGAATCCTTCGATGGTCTATAGAACCTTTTATTTTGCATCAAGGATGGAAGGAGGGTATCGTTCAACCTATCATAAGCAACATTTGGTCCATATCACTCCATCATCGAGTATGGGGGAGGTGTAACTCTCATTTTTTTTCTGTTTTGACTAGTTAAAACTTCCGTCAAAATATTTTTGGCATGAAAGATACTGATTTCCCCTCACCGGACCATGAGCTTGTACGGTTACAAAAGGGAAGCTTTTGAATAAATTTCGAGATGGCACAAGAAAGTCTAAGTTCGGAGTGGCCGGTAAATACCACATATAGGTAGGTATGGTGGACTCAAATGGAACAACTGGGTTTGAAAAAGGAGTTTGGAAGAACAAGCAGAATTCCTCTTAGTGCGAGCGAAGGCTAGCAAAAGACTGGGAAGCGACCAACTAGAGAGCAATAACTGTCATAATCATGCAGAGGGACAAAGCAACATTGAATCGAGCATGAAAGTGATATAAATATTCTGAAACAAAAAGATCATCAAGGTAAAAATAGACTTTCTAGTCATAAGCATGTGTAAACATGTGCCAAGTCAATCCTAAAATCCTCCGAAGGGAAATACCACTCCAGTGTGCCAAACCATGAACGATGCAATGCATGAAAATCATTTCAACAACACATTATGTACTCTAGCTATTTGGGACTAGCCACAAGGAAAGCATGAACACTGGGAAAGCATTGTAAACATAGCACTATGTCGCTACAAGCTGGTCTCTAGATCATAAGTACAGGCATATGCACAAAAGTAGAAACAAGAAGAGTTCATACCGGTTTTCCTTGTTGCTTCCCTTCCGTCGATCTTCGTCATTACTACCTGGTCACTTGCACGATCGAACGTAGGAAATATAATCAAATGCCATCACGGACTCGGGCTGATCTCTGAAAACAAAGCAAACTAAAGAGAGAAAGGAAATATTTTTGGGTTTTTTAAAGGTTAAAAGAAAGCGAAAGAAAAGAGAAAATCTTTTTGTTGTTTTTGCAAAGAAAGAAAGAAAGAAAGAAGAACGGGCAAAAACTTCGAAAAGATCAAAGCGAATAAAATGGATAATACAATGGAAAAGTGAGAAGGGCACGTACTCCCCCAAGCTTAGGCTTTTGGCCTAAGTTGGTAGTAGCTAATGTCCCCAGGAGCCTCCTACTCCAGGGTAGTACTGGTGAGTCCAAGGGTCGTATGAGGCTTCTGGTGCGTACACCGAAGTCCTCGGCTCCTCCCACGAAGAAGGATCCGTGCTCCAAGCAGAGGAAGACCCTTCACCAAACTGGGTGAAGGTCTCCCCCTGGAAAGGTGGGAACTCACCATGCTCCTCCTCGTCGGGCACAACCCCCTCCATGGGGTTATGAAACTGATGCTGGACCACGAACTCATCAGACTGGATAACATCAAAGGACCATCCGTTCCTGCGAGAAAAATCAAACAAAGGAGGTGCAAGTAGACGGATCTTGCGTTCCGTGGTAGCTCCGAAATGCAAGATATAATCAAGGTTACCAAACTCGGAAGTCATGGTAACAAACTTATGCCTTTTCATAGCAGCAAGATCAAAACTTAAATAAGTAAAAGGCTTATCATCGGGGTGTGGGGTGCCATTAAGAGACTCTAGGATAAGTGTGGCGTAAACGCCACCAAATAAGTCTCCCTTGTTACCGTTCATAGCAAGGCGTGGAGCAATCAAGGAACCCACATTATAATCAAACCTCCCTGAAAGGGCGGTTTCCAGGATAGCAATATCCGGCGTAGATATGTTGCTCGTGTTGTCACGAGCTAACACCCCTCTAGCAATATAATACGCAAAATACCTGAGGTGTGGAAATAAGATGCTGGAGATCTTTGACTGATGAATATCCCTTGTATCCATGCTACAGAGAGAGTTGAAGACGGTCCTCAGCTCAGAGGGCTGAGAGCTCATCTTCGCCGTCAGTCCCACGTTCGGAACACCTATTATTTCACAAAACTTTTCCAAAGGCATGGTCAAAAGATCATTGTAAATTTTAAACTCAATAGAACCAGCATCAAGGTTATATCTAAAACTGTTAATAAAACAGGAGGTGAGTTTTTGATACTGAGTAACACGGCACGTTGCGAGCCGCGTCAAACCTGCATTAGCACAAAGATTATAGAACTCCTCCCTAATTCCTGCAGCTTCAAGGAATTCATCGCACGGGAAAGTCATTGCACGTGCTTGATTTGTGTCCTCCAACAACTCTAAGGGCACATGATCTTCGTTGTAGCTCACCCTAGCAGTCGAGGGTGAAGCTGCAACCCTTGAAACTCGGTCGGAGCGCTCGGGCCTCGTCTTCCCAAGCCACCCCTTTGCTCTTCCTAGCAAACTCATTTCTGAAATTTTTGACAAATTACAAAAACAAGGATTTAAACCAAGTGAGTTGAGGCAAACTACTCAACTCACTTACCTAAGGCATAAACTTGCATCAAAACTTGGAAAATAAAATTCTACACATGCATGCAAGCTCATATAAACAGCACCAAGAGCTACTAAATACTCACAAATGAAGCCACCAATCAAAAATCTAATAGGAGGGGTGAAGGAGTTACATACCAGGGAGTATTTGCTCAAAAATTCAGCTCGAATGGTGGGTTGTAGAGAGAGATCGAAAATCGCCTCCAAGAACAGCAAGAACGCAAGAACAAAGTGCAGAACTCGTGTTTTTGGAGAGAGAGGAAGGAGGAGGAAGAAGACATACCTGGTAGTGGGGCCTGTGGGCCCCAGGCGCCCTGTGGGCGCGGCCAGGGGGCAGGCCGCGCCAGCTGGCCGCCCCCCCTGGTCAGCCCCTGATGCCTCTGGGTCACTCCCGGCTTGGAAATTTTTATTCTTATTTTTCTGGAATTTTTCTGAAAACTTCACTGTTGAAAATTTCTCGGAGTTCAAAAAGCTGCAAAACTTTCTGAAAACTTAAAGCGGTGATTAGTATTGTGAAGCTTTAAAAACATAAAAACTTGGTACAGCAAAGAGAATGAAAGCTAAAGCAAATGAAAACATAACAAGCTTGACTTTTTACCTATATAAAACAAGCTTCACTAGTAAGGTTAATCAAGTCTTACCAACAAACCGGCGATATATAGAACAAGAAGTCTCCCCTCTTATGAAGTGATCATTGCACCTTTACTTTAATGGACATTGTCCCCACCATAATGGTTTTGTATTTGTGGTGCATATGTAGCGGACAGTCCCATTCTCCAATCTTCACGGTATCGATATTCTCTATAGAGTTAAGGCCATGCCTCTTGTCGATCTTCTTTGGAAAATACACCGTGTGTTCTTTATCATCAACTTTGAAGGTGGCCTTTCCTTTATTGCAATCGATAATAGCACCTGCGGTGTTAAGAAAAGGTCTACCAAGAATAATGGACATGCTCCCATCCTCGGGCATGTCAAACACAACAAAATCTGTAAGGATCAAACAGTTAGCAACTTCAACGGGTACATCCTCACAAATACCTATTGGGACAGCTTTTGATTTGTCAGCCATCTGAAGGGAGATATCTGTAGGGATTAGTTTCTCTAAACAAAGCCTTTTGTAAAGAGAGAAAGGCATAACACTCACTCCTGCCCCAAGATCACATAAAGCAGTTCTGGCGTAATTATTCTTTATGGAGCAAGGAATAGTGGGTATACCTGGATCACCGAGCTTCTTAGGAATCTTGCCACTGAAAGAGTAATTAGCAAGCATAGTAGATATTGCCTCATTAGGAACTTTTCTTTTATTAATAACAATATCTTTCATATATTTCGAGTAGGGAGGTAACTTAATAGCATCAGTGAAAGGAATTTGAAGAAAAAGAGGTTTCATCCATTCACAAAATTTATTATAATGCTCTTCTTCTTTAGATTTGAGGGACTTACTTGGAAAGGGCAAGGGTTTCTGTATCCATGGTTCTCTTTCCTTCCCATGTCTCCTTGCGATGAAGTCTTCTTTAGAGTACCTCTTGCGTTTATCGGGTGCTTCTTCTTCTCTTACCTTGGGAGAATCATCCTTCTCCGCATCCTTTTCTTCAGGCTCGGCACCGTCTTCTGTTTCAGCATCGGAGGTAGATATGATATTAGGATCAACAGCTGGCTTTTCACTTGTAATAGGATCACCGGGATTGTCAGCCTCCTTGTGTTTCTTCTTTTCCTTTTTCTTCTTCGGAGAGCTAACAATCTCGTCTTCTTCTTGTACTTGAGAATCTTGCTCGATCCTCTTTGGATGCCCCTCAGGATAGAGTGGGTCCTGGGTGTGTGTTCCACCCCTAGTTTTAATTCCATAAGCTTGTATGTCCTGTTTGGCATTATTAGCAAGCAAATCTTTTTGCACATTAGAAATTTGTTCAAGCTGAGTTTGAACCATATGAAAATGCTTAACAAGACATTTAACATCAATAACTGTTCTTTCTAGAACATCACACAAACTTTTGATAGCAAGAGAATTATCAAGCAACTGACTTTGTAATCTCCTATTAAAATGGTCTTGCTTAACAATAAAATTATCAAGATCATCTAAACATTGGTAGGGAGGCTTACCTTTAGGGATGTCACTTTCCGTAAAGTCTAATAGAGAGTGTATTTCTACCAAGGGAGGGTGAGTAGTAGGCTCACACAACTTCTCAATAGGCGGTAAATTCTTCACGTCTTCGGCTTTAATACCTTTCTCCTTTATAGACTTCTTTGCTTCTTCCATATCTTTGGGGTTCAGAACAAGCATGCCCCTCTTTTTCAGTGGTAGAAGTGGTTCAGGAACGTTCCAGTCTTCATAGTTTTTGGCGATTTTGCACATTAATTCTTCTTCATCGTCCAGCGTTCTTTCCCTGAAAACACAACTAGCACAACTATCCAGATAGGTTCTGGATTCATCGGTTAAACCAGCATAAAATATATCAAGCAATTCATTCTTGGGGATCCCATGTCCCGACATAACCTTAAGTAAATCACAAAACCTCCCCCAAGCTTTAGGGAGGTGCTCATCCTGCAATTGTTTAAAGTTATAGATTCTTTGCAAAGCAGCATGTTGCAGATGAGCCAGAAAATATTTATCAACAAAAAAATTGACTAAGTCCTGAGGACTTTTAACGGAACCATAGGGTAGTGCATCGTACCATGATTTAGCGTCTTCCTTCAAAGAAAAAGGAAAAATCTTGGCCACATAGAAGTTTCGTATCTTCTCATCAGTAGTGAATAGGTTGCTTAACTCAGCGAGTTTGGTCAAGTGTGCTATAGCATCATCATTTTCTCTGCCATAAAAGGGGTCAGCCTCGACTGTAGATATAATTGAAAGATAAACAGAGAAATCATAATCGGGATCAGTGATGCATATAGGTGACGTGGAAAATTTAGGATCAGGAATAACTTTGTTCTTCATGGCGTGCCTCTTGAGCAACTCCTTAACATCACCAGGGTCAGAGTCGACACACTCTCTGAGTTCCCTGCAAAAATCATCATCAAGAGTAACATAATCATCATCAAGGATTCTCTCCTTGAGTTCATCTAAGCTCGGGTAACCAAAGGTTTTGCAGGTAGGAATATAGGTAGCAGGGGTCTCGGTCTTGGATTTTGCTGCAGTCTTAGCAGTCTGAGTTTCAATATAGTGACCAAGAAAAGTAGCATCATCAAGAGTAGTGGAAGCATCATCAAAAGTATCGGACATAGTAACAGACTCAATAGAAGCATCATGTAGTAGTGGTGAAGTAAACTTACTCATAACAGAAGGTGAATCAAGTGTAGCACTTGTGTTCAGAACAGTACCTTTTCTTGTACGGGATGGTAAGATCGGAACCTTGGGGTCTCCTTTCTTACCCATAGCGGATGATATGCAGCAGGCAGGATACTTCAAGTAGACTTGTAAATATTGCTATGCTCCCCGGCAACAGCGCCAGAAAACACTGCTTGATGCCCGACAGGCGTAAGGGATCGAGATAGTCTTCGCGGGTAAGTTAACCCAATTTATTGATTCGACACACGGGGAGCCAAAGAGTATTTATAAGCTTTGACAGTTGAGTTGTCAATTCAACCGCACCTGAAATATACTTGCTTGCAACAATAGATAAGTGGTAACGGTGATATGATAGTGATGATAGCAACAACAAAAGTAAATAGCAAAAAGTAACAACTAATAACCAGCAGGATTGAAAACACTGTAGGCTAGGGAGATGGATGGTCGGGCGCTGCATGGATGGGAGTAAACATATAATAGATTCTAACACGGGGCAAGGCACACAGAAAAGCAATGATCATCTAGGCAAATATCAAACAATAGGCATGTATCCCGTAGGTAGTTGTGCGTGCTTGCAATAAGAACTTGCACAACATCTTTTGTCCTACCATCCCGCTACGAACGGGGCCAAAAGGAACTTATGGAGATTAAGGCGCTCCTGTCAAAGAGCACCGGAACAAAGCAATAACTCAATGGATACATGGAATCCTCAAATCATGGACCATCCCTTTGGTGTCCCAAGCTGTCACCTTTGGGATCGCCGGTTCCGGACCATAATAGGTGCATACAACTCATATATAGGATCTAGAACACAAATATACTCATGAAAACACATAAGGTTCAGATATGAAAACATCGCACTCGGGCCCAAAGTGACAAGCATTAAGAACAACAAGTTGTAGCAAAAAAGATAAACACCAATCTAGATGATAGGCAACATGCCCCCAGCAACCTGACGAACTGTTACATGATTAAACTCATCCAATCCCTACCATCCCCTTTTCCTACAGCAGGGAATTACTCACACATGTGAAGAGAAGTCATGGAGGATGGATGGAGTGGTGATGGTGATGACGATGGCGACGATTTCCCCTCTCCGGAGGCCAAATCAGCCTCCAGATTAGCCCTCCCGAAGAAGAACAGAGGTTGGCGGCGGCTCTTGTTTTTCTATTCTGGGGTTTTCTCGTCACGGGGATAAATAGGAGCCTCGGTGATACGTCTCAAACGTATCTATAATTTCTGCTTGCTCCATGCATGTTTTGTGTGATATTGCTATGTTTTTTATATACTTTCATATATCTTTATAACATATTTTGGAACTAACCTATTAATGGTTGCAAGAGTGCACAAGTTCTTGTTTTTCTACTTTATGTGTAGTAATTACTTGGATAAAGGAAAGATCACAAAAGGAAGCCTTGTAAGAGTTGGACTCTAACTTTCCCGAAATCTGTCCCCACCAGACAGGTTTTAAAGATCGCCTCAGAAACGCTAGAAGACGGTCTCAAACGGAAAAACTTAAAACTACAAAGTTGTAGGGAATTGTTTTTAGGTGGATTTAGACATAAAATTTGGTCCAATCGGAGTTCGGATGCTTCCAGAAACCCCGAAATACAGAAGACGTAATCTGGATGACGGGAATCCGAGAGTCTATATAAAGAGAGGAAACCTAGGTCAAAGGGCACCACGAAAATTCCTCCCCCTTGGCAGCCGTCTTGAGGGGGAGATCAATCTCCACAGCAGCACCATCTCCAAGGAATAAGAAGAGGCCAAGGACTGCTGCCCCCAAGGGCCGTGGCCGTGGGCGCCGCCGCCGCCGTCGGCGGCTCCTTCATCTCCTCCGGGCTGCACCTCTCCATCAACAACTCTCCCTCTCACCATGTCCATGTGTGAGTAGTTCCCCTCGGGGCTAAGGCTTATATCTTGATCTATGTGGTTTCTCTCTCTCCCATGATGTGATCTTTGTTGTGATCATAGGCTATGTTAATTTAGGGTGATCCCATGATATTTCCCCTTTCTCTATGTATTGGATTGATGTACTCAATTGATCTTATCTAGTATAATCTCCGAGACCAAGGTGACAGTGGTCTATTGGACATGGGTTAGAAGAATATTATCATGAGTGATTTTCTCTTTTGTGTGTGGATTGAAGATTGAGAGTCTCTTGGTGCTTGTCTTTGACTATCCTTTAGATATTTTGTGGTGCTTGTGGTACTCTCTTTGGATGGCCGCGGTGACATTGGGAAATCCATATATTGAGAACTACGAACTCCTGAGGTGTGCTTTTGTAGCCCTACACAATTCTCGTCCTCTCTTGACCACAAAGGAATGACCTCCGAGTACGTCTCCATTGCATGTTTTATGGGAAATATCATGTGATTAGACTATGTTAATGTTGTTGGTAGTTGCCACTAGTGAAAGTATGAAGCCTAGGCCTTGTTTCCGCCATTGTCACACCGTTTGTCCTCACTTTTGTCACATGTTTGCTTGCTGCACTTTTTATTACAGATTTATATTATCTTGCTTTGCCACACCTATCACTCGTATTTTACCATCTCTTTGCCGAACTAGTGCACCTATAGAACTCCTAGTTGTATTAGGTGTGTTGGGGACACAAGAGACTTCTTGTTTATTAATTGCAGGGTTGCTTGAGAGAGACCATCTTCAACCTCTACTTTCCTGAGTTCGATAAACCTTAGGTCATCCACTTGAGGGAAATTGCTGTTGTCCTACAAACCTTTGCGCTTGGAGGCCCAACATAGTCTACAAGAATAGAAGTGTGCGTAGACATCACTTGGTAGGGCACCAGAGGAGAGGGGAGAAGCCCAGGCGGCCAGAGGGCGCGACCCCACCCCTGGCCGCGCCAGGGGGTGCGCCTGGGGCCCCCAGGGCTCCCCTCTGGTCCCACTTCTGGCTCCTGGCTCCATCGGATGCGTGGATTTTCTGGTATTTTTCTGGGAATTTTCTGGGATGTCTAAAAATCTATTTTCCTGCAGACAATAAAACCATACAAGCAGCTCTGCTCAAAACATCGTTAGTCCGGGTTAGTTTCGTCCAAATCATGCAAGAATGAGGGCAAAACAATAGCAAAATTGTTTGGAAAAGTAGATACGTTTGAGACGTATCAGTATGAACTTAAGTTCTTACGCATAGGTTTGGGGTGCTGAGTGCAGGATCCTGGAGACGGGAATGTCCTTCGATACTGGAGAACCTTTGCCTTGGAAGCGCTTCGCCAAGGAGTATGTGATCAACAAGAACAAGAATGAGGAGTAAAACTCCTCGGGTAATGGCATCCCCTTAGCTTGTTCCAAGCTTGGGGGAGTGCCGGGTATCTTTATCTTTATCTTTCTCTTTAGGAGTCAAGTAGAGTCGTATCATGTCTAGGGAAGTTACTTTATGAAATAGGTGTTGCTTTGAGGTCTATCACTCCTTTTGTGGAGAGCTTTGTATCCGTGAGTGCGGGGTCGTCTATGAAGAATATTAATGAGAAGTCTATTGGTTTCTTCGCTGCACTCGGTATTCTCTTCACGCAATCGACATTATGAGCTGATTCTTATCGGGAGTATTGACCTTATATCAGGTATGGCTTCGAAAACTTTATTTAAATCTTGGAAAGTATAGCTTTGGTCATAACAACAAGCAAGTTTTTCTCAAAGTAGCGACATAGCCAAAACCTTTGTGTTATTATGCTTGAAGTGTTATGTTGACAAGGAAGACAACTTGATGTTTCATGATAGTTTTAATATTTATGCTTTGTATTGCTTGCATCTAAGTTGTCATCAATTGTCTGGTCTCTCAAAGCCTTGCTAGCCCAAACTCTGTACTAAACGGAATTCTTCTTGTACTTCCATACCCTGAAACCAACATCTTCCACTTGAGTCCACCATACCTTCCTATTTGTGGTATTCCACTACCACTCCTAAAGTATATAATTTATGTGCTATCTCTAGATGTTCAAAATCTTCTGTTTTGTGCCACTGATTCAGCTCATGAGGAAGTGGTGGGTAACTCATGATCTTCTTAATTTGGACAAGTTTTATCTTGGGATTGCATGCGTAATCTGCAAACCCCTAATACGAGAAGGGACTGGCATGAGTGCCCAGCTCGTAAAATATAAATACTAACACACAAGTTCCTTCGCTCATTTATGAGTGATAAACAAAGGAATTTAAGGGGATGTGATCGTCCCCACATGGGAGCCGATCCTCGAAACTTGTCCAAATCATGAAGTGAGTGAGTTATCTATCAGCAGTCGCTGACGGATCATGCACCTCCCGAAGACCTGTTTTTTTATTCTGTTTGATCTAGAGATGGCACATGAGTTTTCCCTGCTTACCCTTTTGCACAGAGTTTATCCTTTATTTTGTGCTGAGTCGGTCCTTCCTCCTTCCTTCCTTCTTGGGAGAGAACAGACACTTGATGTTAATAAAGATTCTTGCATACAAAGCTGCATTGAAAGTTAGCATGTTACATCTTTGTTGACATTATCTTTTGATAAGTGAGTTGTTTGCAAAAGCTTATGCTTAGTAAACAATCTTCCTTTGTGTTAACATGTGCACTTCTTGACTGATAACATGTTCTTTCCAAAGTTTCAATTGGTTCCATTATAAGTGAAAGAGAAAAAGTAAAAGTTATTAGTTGTTCCTTGACCAGGGCTATGTTTGCCATGATTTGATGAGTTTTCCAGGTCCTACTTTGTTATAATTGTTACTACTTTCTCATAAGGACCTTATGAGTTGAGGTTGCTGTTGAGGATGCTTCAGTTTGGTGAGAAATCTTGATGCTTCTTGTCCGTATTATTTTATCGACGCTTCACTCTCTAAACTTGTGGACAGGTTTACCGAGCTAAGCAATCGCTTGGGGACAAGCGAGGTCTAAGCTTGGGGGAGTTGATACGTCCAAAATGCATCACTATTTTATATTGTAATTTCATCCTATTCATTGATATATTCCACTTTAAAGTATTGTTCTTATGTTGTTTTGGCTTGTTTTACACAGTTTACAACTTTCCGGTGCCGAAGGTAGCAGAACCAGAATTCAGCGGTGAAAAGTGGACACCAAGTTGTTGAATCAGATCAAGTCCAAATGGGATGAAAATTTACGGGGAGCGTTTTTATGGGAATTTACTGGGGATCACCGAAGATGGAGGTGAGGGGACCCACCAGGCAGCCAGAAGGGTTCCTGGCGCGGCCCCCCTCCTGGCCGCGCTAGGCACCCTCCTGGATGCCTGGTGGCCCCCCTCGGTGCCCCCTCTCGCCTATAATCCCCCCTGGGTAGAAACCCTAAAAAGAGAAGAGTTTTCGTGTTTCGCCGCCGCCACGGGGCAGAAACCTACAGAGGAGAAAAGCCATCTCCGGCGGGCAGATTCCACCGGGGAGATAACCTCCCGGAAGGGGAGATCGTCGCCATCATCATCATCATCGTCACGGGCATCATCGAGATCATCATCAACATCATCCCCAAAATCAGCACCATCTCCATCTCCATCCCATCTCATCTCACAATTGCAACTTGTGTTGTAATCCGTACTATCTATCCTCTCTACTCTGTTGGTGTTGATTACTACTTTGGGGTGAATGCTATTGAGTTTTGTTGGAAAAATATCATTTTGTCCAGATTGTTTGCCACCCATCTATCACCTCTGATCATGATCTCTTTTATGTCTTGTGAGTAGTTACTTTAGTTCTTGAGAACACGGGAGAAGTCTAGTTGTTAGTAGTCATATGATGTTGAAGTATTATGTGGTGTTTGATACTTAAGTTGTGTTGTTATTTCTCTAGTGGTGTTATGTGAGTCGAACACTTAACACTTCACCTTTCATGGGCCTAGAGGAATACATTGTGCACAAAGGATGCTTATGGTGGGTTGCCGCAGTGACAGAAACCTGAACCCCAGTTCGCACACTTTTGTACAAGGGAGTTATGGATCCTTGATCATAATGTTGTGGTTAGGCTTATGCCTTAATTACTACCTTGTATTTGCGGATGCTTGCAAGGTGTGTAATCATAAGAGTACACTTATCTTAGTCTAGAAGGTGTACTAGCATTGATCCACCCACCGACACTTATCAACACAATACATATTACTTGGTGGAGTATGGTGAAAGTAACTTGGCTATCTCTCCCATGTGTTCTCGAGAACGCTTTAGCTTTTATAACTTTAGTTCCTAGGCTTATCTTTGTGAAAGGATTGGGCCACTTGCTACTCCTCAGTTACCCTGTTTACTTTGCTTGTCTTTTACTTTTCTGTTGCTTAAACCAAAAACCCCTAAATATTTACCTTTGAGTGTGTGCAGCCTTTCCTTATCCAGTGTCACTTATCAACACCTTATGCTCCTCGTGGGATCGACATCCTTATTTATTGAAAAGCTACAATTGATCCCCTAGACTTGTGGGTTATCAAGAATCGTTTATTGGCGCGGTTAACAGGGAAGGCAACCCAACTAACCTATTAACTTCTACGCCATCAAATGCACCTGCTACTTTTCAGAGATGTATGTCTGCTATTTTTCATGGTTTCTGTGAGGAGCTTGTGGAAGTCTTCATGGATGATTTCTCCGTCTATGGAACTTCCTTTGACCACTGTCTCCACAATCTTAATAAAGTTTTGCAGAGATGCGAGTATACAAACTTAGTTTTAAACTGGGAAAAATGCCACTTCATTGTTAACGAAGGGATCGTGCTTGGCCACAATATTTCCGAGAGGGGAATTGAAGTGGACAAGGCGAAGATTAAAGCTATTGAAAGGATGCCTATCCAAGGGACATTAAAGGTATTCGTAGTTTTCTCGGTAATGCTGGTTTCTATAGAAGATTTATCAAAGAATTTTCTAAGACCTCGAGACCCCTCACTAATCTTCTCCAGAAGGATGTTCCTTTTGTATTTGATGAAGATTATAAGGAGGCCTTCGAAGTTCTTAAGAAAGCTTTGATAACCGCTCCTATAGTACAACCACCTGACTAGAATTTGCCCTTCGAAATTATGTGTGATGCTAGTGATGTTGTTGTTGGAGTTGTTTTAGGAAAAAGGGTTGATAAGAAATTGAATGTTATACATTATGCTAGCAAAACCCTTGATAGTTTTCAAAAGAATTAAGCTACTACTGAGAACGAATTCTTAGCAGTAGTATTTGCTTGTGATAAATTTAGACCTTACATTGTTGATTCAAAAGTTATTATTCATACTGACCATGCTTCTCTTAAGTACCTTGTGGAGAAGAAGGATGCCAAACCAAGACTCATCAGGTGGGTACTCCTTCTTCAAGAATTTGATTTACAGATTGTTGATAGAAAAGGAGCAAACAATCTGGTGGAGGACAATCTTTCAAGGATGGAAGATATACCGCATGACCCCATCCCAGTCAACGACAGTTTTCCAGACAAACAAATTGCCGTTGTAAAAGTACAATCTCTTTCCGACCCTTGGTTTGCATATTATGCTAATTTTATCGTTGCAAAGTATTTGCCTCCAGGTTTAACATTTCATCAAAGGAAGAAGTTCTTCCATGATTTGAGGCACTACTTTTGGGATGACCCTCATTTTTTCAAAGAAGGTCCAGACGGGGTCGTGAGAAGATGTATACCAGAACACGAGAAGAAGGACATTCTTAAGCAATGTCACGACACTCCCTATGGAGGACATCACGCCGGTGACAGGACCGCACATAAGGTTCTCCAATCAGGTTTTTATTGGCCTACTCTCTTTAAAGATGCTAGAAATTATGTTTTATCTTGTGATAAGTGTCAGAGAGTTGGTAATATTAGTAGGAGGAATGAGATGCCTATGAATTACTCACTAGTGGTTGAGCCTTTTGATTGCTGGGGTTTTGATTTTATGGGTCCTTTTCCTCCTTCACACAAGTACACTCACATTTTAGTAGCTGTAGATTATGTGACCAAGTGGGTCGAAGCAATCCCCACTGAGAGTGCTGATCACAAAACATCCTTGAAAATGCTCAAAGATGTAATTTTCCCTAGGTTTGGTGTACCTAGGTATCTTATGACTGATGGAGGATCACACTTCATGCATGGAGCTTTTAGAAAATCTTTAGCCAAGTACGATGTCAATCATAGAATTGCTTCACCGTACCATCCTCAAACTAGTGGGAAAGTTGAGCTCACCAATAGGGAGATCAAGTTGATCTTGCAAAAGACAGATAACAGTTCTAGGAAGGACTGGTCAAAGAAGTTAAGAGATGCTTTGTGGGCGTATGGAACTGCTTACAAAAAACCAATGGGAATGTCCCCGTATAAGATGGTCTATGGCAAGGCTTGCCATTTGCCATTAGAATTAGAACACAAAGCTTTCTGGGTTGTTAGAGAGATTAATGTTGACCCAAAGTTGGCTGGGGAAAACGTCTCATGAACTTGACTTCTCGAGATGATTGGAGAAGTGAAGCTTACGAGAGTGCTAAAATGTTCAAGGAAAAGGTAAATAAGTGGCATGATAGAATGATTCTGAAATGTGAATTTAATGTTGGTGATAGAATTTTATTGTTTAGATCCCATTTCAGGTTTTCTCCAGGTAAATTACTTTACAGATGGGAAGGGCCATTTCATATCGAAGAAGTCTACCGATCAGGTGCAATCAAGATTAACAATTTTGATGGCACCAAACCTCAAGTTGGAAATGGGCAAAGACTCAAGCATTACATGGCGGGAGATCCCGTCAACGTTGATGTAAATATAATACACACAACAACGCATGAAGAATATGTTGCAGCCCCGTTTCAGACACCAGCAGAAGCAGAATAAGAAAAGGTATGTATTACGGTAAGGAAACATCGCGAACCGCCATAAAAGTTCCAGATTACGCGTTTTTACAAAATATTGAAAATCCAGAGCCTAATTGGAGCCAGAGAGGAGCTCCAGGGGGCCCAGGCGCCCCCCTAGCGCGGCCTACCTCCTGGCCGCGCCGGGTGGCCGCCTGGGCACCCCGGAGCCCGTCTCCGACTCCACTTTGGCTTGTTGCCTTCCTATTGTTGCAAAAAAATTTGCTATATATTTTCCCGGAAAGTCCCGGCACCGTATCTTGCGATTTCGTTTGTTTTCTTCTCAAGCCGTTTCTTCCAGGAGATCTTTTAGCTAGACCTAGGTGCCATGGCTTCCCCAAGTTCCCCCAAGGACAAGTTCGTCGTCAACGCCATCAACCCTTATCTCGCTCAGGTGAAGAACCATCCTTGAACCGTCCAGTTGGAGGATGGTGTCCTTCGCCAAGAAGATCTAAAGGAACCTTCCAAGGAGAGGACCATCGAGGCCAGGCTAGAAGAGATGGAGCAAGAAGTCTTCAAGTACAAGAAGATGGTTGAGAGGAGTGTTGAATCCAACTTCGACCTCATCAACGAGCTAAATACGTTATACAAGAAGGAGATGAGGGGGATGATACGTCTCAAACGTGTCGATAATTTCTGCTCGTTCCATGCATGTTTTCTGTGACATTGCTATGATCTAGATACACTTTCATACACTTTTGATCATATTTGGACTAACCTACTAACTCAGTGCACCCCAGTGCATGTCCATGTTTTCTGCTGTTTTTATATTTCAGTTTTTCCCCATATAAAAAGTGCTCCAAAAATCCAGGAAAATCAGATAAAAACCAGCGTCCGGAAGCTTCCCGAACCCCGAAGGAGGGCCAGGGGACCACCACCAGGTGCCCAGGCGGCCAGGGGGGTTCCTGGACCCCTGGTAGCCCCCCTGGCTGCCCCCCTTTCTCCTATTTATTCTCCGTCACGGGGAAACTCCGAAGACAGAAACCTATTTCGCAAACTCTCCTCTGTTCCCCCGCCGCCGCGCTTCCAAGATCAGGAGCACCGTCAGGACCCTTCCCGGCACCCTGGCGAAGGGAGGATCGACCTCTGGGAGCTTCTCCTCCACCATGGACGCTTCCCGGATGTGCCGTGAGTAGTTTCCTTTGGACCATGGGTCCGTGGTCGGTAGCTATGTGATGTTCTCCTCCCCTATTTGTTCTTCATGGTTTAGACCTTGTGAGCTGCCCTACATGATCGAGGCACATATGTAATTCTTCTGCTGTTGCTATGCCGATTTTGATGGGATCTGATGGATTATGAGATTATGTTCAGATCGTGATAGAATAATATATTTGTTTTTTATCTCTTATCTTTTTGTTGCTAAGTAATTCTTGCATGTTCTCCGTTGTTGTTTATTTCTTTGGCCAAGTAGTAGGTAGTGACTCCAAGAGGGAACGTTATGCCCGATTGTGGGTACATGCCCCCTGATGACACGCTTGAGTGACAGAAACATGAGTCTAGGGGATGTGTTGCGGCCACAAGGGGGAAAACAACGGTGCTTGTAACCGCGGTTGCAAGGATTGTTTACTCTACGCAAAGTTCTTTTTAATGCAGTTGTCTGTTGCTTTGGGTCTACACTTTGGGTGGGACTCGCAACTTAATACCAGCGAGATGTTCTGGATAGATATCTCAAGGTGGATGATTAGTAGTAGATGCAGATGGATTTAGGTCTACTTATTATGGTGTACTGCCCATGCTTATGAGCCTCTTCCTTTCTTTTGTAGCATAGTTAGCATTGCGGTGCGTTTATAATCCTGTCAATTGCCCATCTGTAATTTGTTACCTCGCATAGCAGTTTTATCGTCTTTTGGGAGAGAGACATCACTAGTGAACATCACGGGACCCCGGTCCATATTCGCATCACTGTTTACAAGATCATTTCCTTTTCAGTATTTACTTTCAATTGCTATCATTATCATTATCTCTTGTGTTTGATCCTTTGTAAACAACAAGACCGAAGAGATTGACAACCTCTCTGAACTTCTTTTGGAGCAAACTTAATTGTGTTGTGTGCAGGTCCGCATCAGGTGCGCCGCTGACACCTACTTATCATCGCCGGAGTCCTATGGGAGACAAACCCTATCCTCTACATAGGGGAAATTTGCCGCTACCCTGCATCTCACCTTCCACTTGGGGTAACCAACGAAGGGCGAGAAGCCATTATCACTTCCACGCCATCAAGAAAATTTCTGGCGTCGTTGCCGGGGACTCCGAGTGATAAGATAGAGGAGTTTCCCACTACCTTTTACCTTTACTTTTTAGTCTTATTAGTTTACCTTTCCAGTTTTTGTTTTTTCTTTTGTGTCTTTATGAAAAACCAAAAAAAAATTGCTATCTTTTGCCTTTGTCTTTGTCTTCCTACTGATGCTATCTTTACCATGGGTGTGGAACCACCAAAATATGGTAGGATGGACATGTTTTACTTGGATCGTCTTCGATCAATTTGTGCTCGCGCTAAAAACCCAACCGACTTGGTTGAGGGAAAATCACTGGATGAACGTGCTCATTATACGCGGCACCGCCTATCTCAGAAAGGGAAACACTTATGGGATCAAATACATGTTTCTTATGGCCATGCTGAATTTTTGTGCCACATTTATGATTTTACTTGCTTCTCTAATATAGATCATAAACACCTTCCTTTCCAATGTGAGTATAATGAAAATGAGATCTTATCTTCTTATGCTAAAGGTGTTTATGATTACTTTGATGTTGAAAAGATTGAAGAGTTTGTTGCTTTTAAAGGTGCTTATGAGATTGCTTCTTTGATTGAAAAGTATTATGATACTAGTGACAAGTCCGAAAACTTTGCAGTTCTTGCTTATTGCTTCGATAATTATGCTTCCAATGCTTATATTGATGATTTAAAAAATAAAATGTTTGCTGCCCTAGAAGAGGCTAATGATTGATTTGATGAGGAATCCCATGATTCCCAGGACTCACTTGAAATATCCCATTCTGAAGATTTTGATACTTGCGTTGTTGATGGCCATGATGCCAATATGGATTATGCTTGCGAAGATGAACTTGCTATAGTTCCTTACGTCAAGCATGAAATTGTTCCTAATGCACCCACACTTGATGTCCCTATTATCCTTTTGAAATCTCCAACTCCGGAGAATTTTCCTCTTATCAAATCTCAATGTGATGGGTTGCATTTATCTTATGATCCTAAAAACCGTGTTGAAAACAATACATGTGTGCTTGTAGGTCATGAACAATATGATTTATGTCATAGTTATATTCTTTATGTTGTTCATGATACTACTGAAAATTATTTTGAGAGAAGGAAGTTTGGTTGTAGAAACTTCCATATTACTAAAACTCCTCTATTTATGTTGAAAGTTTTGAAGATGTTATTGTTCCACCTTCCTATGCTGGTTTCTTTTTGCTTCTTTGATTTATTTTCTTATAAGATGCCTATGCATAGGAAGTGGGTTAGGCTTAACTGTGTCTCATGTTTGCTTCTTGATGCTCGCTTTTGCTCTAAATTCTTATTCTTATTCTTGCTCCAAATGCTCTCTTTTGGAACTCTCTTTAGTTTTCCTGTTTATCTTGTTAAGAGAGTTAGTTGTTGCACTGAGTTGTGTCTTTTTTTGGGAGTAGGTAATTGAGGTTGCTATTTAATTTTAGTAGTAACTTGCAATAGTTTTGAGGTATTGATGTGCGTAATGTTTGAACTTTTGGTGTCAAGAGCTCTAGCCTATTAGTGATAGGTGTCGTATTTTGGGCCATCCATGATTATTTTCAAAACCTAGAAAACTAGTTGAGAACTCTAGCTACTAGATGGATCTCTAATATTTGGAGGGATCGAATATTAGAGTACACTCACGTACCATGAGTCGAGGATGCGCAAGGATAACCAAACCCCCATACACTCCTCCTCGAGGTACTTGTCTCTTTGTGAACCTCCTTATTAGATTGAGAGTTACGATAATAAGTGCATGAGTTCTTCGGACTAATGTAAGTATTGAAAGTTGACACTTCCACCTCCTCATATTTTCTAGCCTCTCATGTGTCGTGCATTGCCTTCTTCTCATTCCGAGAGTTGGCGTCCACCTTCGCCGGTACATCCAAACCCTTGGCATGATACGCTCTTGTTGGAGAACGGGGCAGAAAACAATAATTTTTCATGACCTACGCGTCCCGAACCCAAGAACTATGCTATGGCGATGCAAGTAACGGAGGGAATTGGTCACATACCATTATGTAGTCCGTTAAGAGGGAAACGTTCCCGCGTGAACGTGGTTGATGTAGTCGTACCGGAAATCCCCGATGCCGCGCAGATCCACGATGACTCCTGAGGCCACCCGGTCCTTGAAGACCGATGACGGGATTACGTCCTCGTCGGAACGTTCTCGGTGAAGACGTCTCGACACGGTCTCAACGAGGAAGGAGCACCACAAGTGTAGTGCCTCGCGGGATTACACGCATACGGTGTACCCGACGTTCCCTCCGGGCTCTGAACCAGAAGAGCATCGGAAAGAAGATGGATTCGGATCCTGATTCCAGCAGCACGACGGCGTGCGTATGGTGGAGAAACCCCAACCAAGTGTAGACTCCAAACAAGGGGAATCCACTCGAGGAGGGAGAAAGAGAGAGAAGAGAGATCTGAGAAACTTGTCTCAAATCAAATTGTGTGAAGAAAAAAGGCACCCCCACCAGTCCTTATATAGGCCAAAGAGGGGTGCCACCCTCCCTCCCCTTCCCATGTGGACCTAAACCCTAGGGAGGGGGGTTTGGTGCGGCTAGGGGAGGTGGGCTCCCTCCCTTGGCGCCTTGGCCCAAGGGGGAGCTCCCTCCTTCCCCTAATGGGCCTCTTTAGGCCCATATGCCTTTTAATTCATTTTCAATTATATTTAATCATATTTTAATATTTATTTCTGTTAATTAAATAATAAAACATATTTAAACATTATTTTGAAACTTTCAAAATATCCAGAACAACTTCCGGCACCTCCCGGAACAATTCCGGCGTTCTCTCTTATTTCACCGATGATCCCGAATCAATCCTTATTGCGTCGAATACCCTTAAGCGTGACACCCTATGGTTCGGGAAACAACAGACATGATCAGACACTCTCTAACCAATGACCATCATGTGGGATCTGGTTACAATCCTTGATGAGCCCCTGCGCTTCCATCGACTTAACTTCATCGTTTGAACTGTTAACGTTGAGTCCTGATCCCTTTGTCATACGGTACTTTGTTTGTCCGAGGTTTGATCGTCGGTATCCAATATACCTAGTTCATTCTCGTTACCGACCAAAATGTTTACTCGTTCCCGTGATATTACAACCTCGTGACCGAGTCACATGATTGCGCAATCTTTATGATGTAATATCACCGAGTGGGCCCAGAGTACCTATCCGTCACTCGGATGGACAAATCCCATTTTGATCTATTTTCATACTCATCAACATATCTACTTCGGAATACCCAAGATACACCTTTATGGTTACCATGTTTCAGTGTAACGGTTAATGCACTCAAAGCATCCTGGTAGATAGCAATTATGTATGATCATCACGGTCTTAAGGATCGGGTCACTACGTTTATAGTTATCGCAATGTTGAACTATGTGACTGGATCACATTGCAACACTTCTGGTGGGTGTGTGTCCATCATGTCATTCTCCCAATGACATGGCCCCATTGTCAATAGACTGTTCACATCTCATGATCAGGAAACCTTGATCATCAATTTCCCAATGGACTAGTTTACTAGAGTTAACTAGGGACCTGGTTGTTTGTATACCACACGTGTATTAATGTTTCCGCTTAATACAGTTATAGCATAGTATAAAACTTATTATGAACTAATGGAATACGCCAATAAACATATTTTATTTGCCTCTAGGGCACATTCCCAACAGTATCCCACTTGCACTAGAGTACAAATAATCTAGTTGCATTTTTCTGTGGATCATAACTCCATATCATGTATATGGTTATAGATCATGCTTGCTTGTGGAAAAGGTTGTATCAATGGTCTGGGTACCATTCAGATCCGTATGTCTTTTGTAAATCATTAATGTTGATGGCTTCTCGCCCCTTCGTTGGTTACCCCAAGTGGAAGGTTGAGATGTAGTGCAGCAGCAGTTTTCCCTCGGTGAAGATACCAAGGTTAGTCTCCAGCAGGACTCTAGAGATGATAAGTAGGTGTAAGCGGCGCAACTGACGCGGACCTGCACACAGACACAGATAAATTTGTTCCCAACGAAGTTCAGAGAGGTTGTCAATCTCTCCGGTCTTGTTGTTCACAAGGATAAAATGCAAGGGATAATGATAGCAAGTAAAAGCAGTAAAGTAAATATAGCGTGGAAACAATAATGAGGATATGGACCGGGATACGTGATGTTCGCTAGTGGTGTCTCTCTCCCAAAAGACGATAAAATTGCTATGTGAGGTAAACAAATTACAGAAAGGCAATTGACAGGATTATGAACGCACCGCAATGCTAACTATGCTACAAAAGAAAGGACGAGGTTCAAAAGCACAGGCAGTACGCCAAGATAAGTAGACCGAAATCCATCTGCATCTACTACTAATCATCCACCTTGAGATATCTATCCAGAACATCTCGCTGGTATTAAGTTGTGAGCCCCACCCAAATTGTAAACCCAAAGCAACAGACAACTGCATTAAAAAGAACTCTGCGTAAAGTAAACAATCCTTGTGACCGCGGTCACAAGCACCGTTGTTTTCCCCCTTGTGGCAACAACACATCCCCTAGACTCATGTTTCTGTCACTCAAGCGTGTCATCAGGGGGCATGAACCCACAATCTAGCACAACGTTCCCTCTTGAAGTCACTACCTACTACTTGGCCAAAGCAATAAACAGCAACGGAGAACATGCAAGAATTACTTAGGAACAAAAATATAAGAGATAAAAACCAAATATATTACCCTATCACAATCTGAACATAATCTCATAATATATCAGATCCTATCAAACTCAACATAGCAATAGAAAAAATATTACAAAGGTGCCTCGATCATGTAGGGCAGCTCACGAGGTCTAAACAATGAAGATCAAAGAGGGGAGGAGAACATCACATAGCTACTGATCACGGACCCATGGTCCAAGGAAAACTACTCACGAGACGTCCGGGGAGCATCCATGGTGGAGAGGAGACTCCCGGAGGTCAATCCTCCCTCCGGCAGGGTGCCGGGAAGAGGTCTTCTGGTGCTCCCGATCTTCGGAAGCGCGGCGGCGGCGGAACAGAGGCGAGTTCGCGGAATAGGGTTCCTCTCTGAAATTTTCCCGTGACGGAGAATAAATAGGCGAAGGGGGCAGCCAGAGGTGGACCAGGGGCCCCAGGCGCCCCCCTGGCGCGACCAGGGGTGGGGCCGCGCCGGGTGGCCGCCTGGGCCCCCCTGGCTCCCCTCTGGCCCCTCCCGGGCTCTTCTCGAAGCATCCTGTATGTTGATTTTTCCTGTATTTTTCCCGGAATTTTTCTGGCACTTTTTATATGGGGGAAAACTGAAATAGAAAAATAGCAGAAAACAGGAACTGGCACTGGGGTGCACTGAGTTAATAGGTTAGTCCAAATATGATTAAAAGTGTATGAAAGTGTATCTAGATCATAGCAATATCACACAAAACATGCATGGAGCAAGAAGAAATTATAGATACGTTTTGGACGTATCAACATCCCCAAGCTTAATTCCTGCTCGTCCTCGAGTAGGTAAATGATAACAGCATAATTTCTGTGGTGACATGCTAGCAAACATAAAAGAACTTTGAAAAGTAAAGCAATCAAGGTTAGAGATTCAACTCAAGTCATAACATGCAAGAGTCTATATTAGCATTGAAATAAGTAACAAAAGAACATTAGGTGCAAGAGCTCTCTCTATCCATGACTCGAATGTCTCCAAATGGTGTTTGCGTGCAAGAAGGCGGATAGGGAATACGAGAAAAAAGTATTTTTGTGTTAAGAACTCAATCTACTAAAGTTTCACACTTGGTCTTCTTTGGAATCTTATCTTGACTCGTCCCCAGACCACTAGCCAGGTACAAGTCAATTTGATCCACTCCTTTTTGATATTTTGAGCACTCATGCAATGGATGAGTGTAAGCACGAGAGTTGACACTTAGGATGGCAAATAGAGAAATATGGTGGAGGAGGAAGACAAAAAAGGATGAGAAAGGCTCACATCAATGAGGACAATCATAGGCAAGAGATGCCAAA
Organism: Bromus sterilis; assembly: GCA_950022295.1. Classification (NCBI taxonomy): domain Eukaryota; kingdom Viridiplantae; phylum Streptophyta; class Magnoliopsida; order Poales; family Poaceae; genus Bromus; species Bromus sterilis. Next base: position 399,941,068 of record OX465596.1, read on the forward strand.
TCATAGATATGATGTGAGGAGTAGGGATTGCCATGCAACGGATGCACATACGAGCTAGGAAGCTCTCCAATGGAACTATTGGGGGTGCATCTAACTTGCTCACTCATGAAGACCTAGAGCTCGTTTGAGGAGGCTCATCCTTGGAATATGCAAGCCAAGTTCTATAGTGTGAAGGTCCCCACATAGCTATATGCATAATGATCATCTCTATGGAGTACAAGGATATAAAGGGAGTACTAGTGTGGATCTCTCAAAAGGATAGTAGTGTTGCCCCTTTCTCTCTTTTTATTTCTTTTTCCCTTTTTTCTATTTTTTTGTATTTTTTTGGTGGCCACAATGGCTCTTTCTATTTAACTCTCATTTGTCCTCTTTGGGATCTTTTATAGTGTCCACTTCGGGATCTTTTCCTCACTTAAGGGCAACACTCTATTTTACAAGAAGGTAAAGGAAATCTTTCACACTTTACAAGGTACTCAAAATCATAAAAAGATGTAACTATCATGATGTATGCAATGTATGTCGCTGCCAGTGTAGCAGGAACATGTATGACATGAAGATCAAGTCATGAAGAGGTGGAAGTTGCATGGCAATGTAACTCAGAAAGGCTATGGAAATTCCTTGATAGATAGGTATGGTGGCTGTTTTGAGGAAAGATATAAGGAGGCTTATGATGACAGAGCGTATCATGCCAAGGGTTTGGATGTACCGGCGAAGGTGGACACCAACTCTCGGAGTGAGAATGTCACAACCCCAAGTTAGGTATGTGCTAGGATCAAGTGCTCCTTTGCATCATGCAAAAATTCAAAAGAGAATTCAAAATTGGGGAAAAGAAAAGCCCTGAGAAAATTAAATCAAATGGCCAGATAAAAATCTTTTTCCAAAAATCATTTGAACATTTGGAAAATTCCTATAGATGGTGCTGATCATTTTAAAAATGGTTTGGGAGCAATCCCATGCTCATGGAATTTTCTAATTTTCAAATAATGGCTTGGAAATTAAATAAATACCCTATTTGATTTAAAAATAAAAAATTTTGAATTTTAAAAATGCTTAAATTTTATAAGTGGCTAGCTCTCTATTTTATGAGGCCATATAAAAAATTGTGGCATTTTATAAAATGCCTAGCTATTTTTATTAGCTAGGTCAAACTACATGCAGAAATATTTAAAAAGAAAAGAGAAAAACAGAAGGGAAGGACCTTACCTGGCGCCTCAGGCGAGGCCCAACTCCCCTAGCCGGCCCAGCCCACCCGAGACGCTTCTGTCGTCTTCCTCCCCCGCGGCTCCAAGCAGCTCGCTGGAGCTGGGAGCGAGGCGACGACGCCACGACGACGCCCGCGCCTTCTAGGCCTCCCCCTCACCTCTATCTGCCTCGCACGACTGCCACACACCTCCCTCGCGCCCCAGCTCTCTCCCAGACCCCCTCTTTCCTCTCCGGCGACGAGAACCAGAGCACCCCCGAACCCTAGCGCAGAGCACGGCGTGACCCGACGTGGCCACTGGCCGAGCTAGCCGGTGCAAGTCTGTCTGCCAGCTCCGGCGTCGTCGACTCTGTCAATCCCCCACGTCAATTGGCGCCAAGCCCCTCTGCAGGTGACGCCCGCTTTGAGCTTCTACCGCCGGCCGCCGAGGAGGAGACCTCCGAATTCGTCGTCTTCGAGCACCCTCCAGCCCCGCCGTCTTCTCCATCGCGCCCAGGGTGAGTGTCCCGTTCGTTTGCCCCTAACCTCGCCCCCCCTCGCGCCCTGGAGCTATTTTCCGGCGAGGTCCGAGCTCGGCCTGTCGCCGCGGTTGAAGTAGTCGTGGCCACCGACCTCCCCGCGTTCCCCCGATGGCGCTGTTGGACGCGCGCGAGCCCCAGCTTCCTCCCCGTACCACCCCCGCCTCTCCCCGTGGCCATTTGGCCGAGTCCGGCGAGCGCCGCCGCGGCCAGTGCCGCCGGCGTCAAGCCGCCGGCCGATTAGTCCCTAATCACTCCCTAATCCCTCCCTGGGGTCTATGACAGGTGGGGCCCCAGCCCTGTTAACCCCCTCTGTTTATAAATAAACAAGGGATTAACCCCACTGAGACTTACAGGTGGGTCCCAGCAGTCAGCCCCCCCTGATGTCACAATGACATCATGCTGACGCAGTAAAGCTTTAAATTGATTAAATCATTTACAGAAATTCCAGAAAATGCAATAAACTTTGGAAATTCATAACTGATTCATTTTAACTCCAAATTGGACAAATAATATGTCTAAAATTATCAGAAAAATACAAGGATTCTGAATATGCAATTTGTTTTCATGTTTGACCATTTTAAAATGGGTGAACAGTAGCAAACATGCGTATGGATCCTTTTCAAATTCAAATTTGGAGTGATTTTGCAAATGATTTTGCAACACCCTTAATTCCAATGGATTCATCCACACATCAGAGACATTACTTCAACTATACCACATCACTTCATGATCAACATTTTTGAAATGAACTTTAATGCATTCAAATGCATTTGAAATTCATCGATAAATCAAATGGAGTTTGAATTTGCATTTCAAATGCAATATACTCTTTTTAAATGGAATTCTCAACACATCAGTACCTTGAACATCACCATTGCAATCTTATTCATGTGATTGTGCATTGTACATTATGTTGATCCTATGATTGTCATGTTGCTGATAAAAGTGGAGCCGGAATCGGAGGTCACCCCCTTCGTTGAAGACCTCATGACTGAACCTCGTCAGCAAGGAAAGCAAACCCCCATTGATCATGTCGATAAAATCCCACTTCCCTCTCATGTCTCGCTTATGCATTGTTTAGGATGATCACCATGATAACGTTTCTATCGCATAGTTGAACCCATATCCTTTGCATGACCTATCATCTTGTCACAGTAGTAAGCAAACCACAATCCTAGTAGATGTAGGAGTTGGTTGATATCATGTGGCCCCTAGAACTGTTACTGCTTATTGCATTCTTAGTGATACAACGAGGTTGCTTATGATGTGAGTCGGGATGATGATAAACATGGTGTTGATGAAAGTGAAACGTGTTGGTGAATCTACCCTAATACAAGGTGAACGATGAGAGGCTGTGTAGGAGTACACAGTGGGTTGTCTCGTTGAACACCGCCTTAAGTCCGAGTTCTTGTGTGGTGATCCAAGAAGAAGAGTACAACCACACATTGGGCTCACTCACCCCTCTCATCCTAGTACCTCACCCCGTTCGAACCCCAAGAGTCGCAGTAGTTTGGAGTTCTGGTAGGGCTGTGGCACGGTCTGCGAAGTGGATGAACGGCTTTTCAAGACCGGCTTGGGACCCTGCACACATCGTTTGAGGATGTACTGGAACCTCGGCCGGACTTCCATACGGATCCCCCTCAGATAGGCGACTCTCTGGACTAGAACGGAGCTGTGGGCGAAGTGTTGTGGTGAACATCCTCGCCGACACCCCTTGAATGGTGTCGAGGCCAAAGGCGGTAACTGATGGTCATGTGTGTGTAGTAGTACACCCCTGCAGGGTTAACAAAACTATTCGAATAGCCGCGTCCGCGGTTAAGGACTGCTTGGAAAGCTTAGCTTGATTATTAGACAACTTGAACTGGATACTTCTAAAACACACCAAGATAAGCGTGAGTGCTATGGTGTGCTTCTCGTGGGGAAGTCGAGGAAGTAACCATAGTGGTGTAATTGGTTGAAGAGATGTAGTGGACTCGTGTACGCTTCTTACCTCAAGTCTGGTACTCGTAGTTCACGACTAGCCAAGTCAAAGCTGGCATTTCTGCAAGTGAAACCCCACCTCCCTTTGCCTTGATACATATGCATGAGTAGTATAGCTCCTATGTAAGTCTTGCTAAGTACGATTTTGTACTCACATTTGCTTAATCTATGTTTTAGATGAACCCACCGACCCCGATGGTGGCTTCTAACCGAAGCTCAAAGATTGAAGACTCAGACCAAGACCAAGCTAGTGTAGTCCCAGTCAGACGACTGGTTCCCTCGTGGAGGGCTTGTTTTTAGATAAGGCTTCTCTAAGCCATTTGTTAAACTTGTATGTACTCAGACCTACTTTGCTTCTGCTTGTTTGTTGTAATGTTGGATCACATGCTTGTGATCTCTGTGTTCACTCTGTAAGAGTTATTAATGAAGATATATACTTTGTAGAGAATTGCAATGATACCTACTGTTCATACAAGGCATGTGTGATGCGTGTATGTTTATAACATGCTTGTCTTTGTATGGGTTTTCGAGACCTTAGTTGTGATCTGGCTGGCGGTCTTTTATACACCAAGTGGCCCTTAGATGTGCGCAGCTTGGGGCATCGCGATGCGATTGTTCGTGACTCCGTCACGTGCACACTTTGATGTATGATCGAGCCCGCCCTAGACCCCGACTAAGTGACCGGGCTGGAGTAAGTCTATGTAAGGGTTATAATACAATCGATAGTATGGTTGAGGTGACTTGTCGATGAGTATGGGAGTTCACCACCCATATCATTTAGACTTGTGTGCGGACGATGAGGACCCATTTCAGTTGATCATCCGGCCTGGATGGGATGCCCCTCACATTCGATGCTTTCTTGGCCTTGTCTGCTTAGACAAGTGGGTACGGTTCTCAGCTCTCCATATGATTGTGTTGTAGCGAGGCTTGCATACGCTAACCCCGGGTCCCGACAGACTTGGTATCAGAGAAGGACTGACTGTAGGATTATCAGCCTTGGCCGAAGTCGAGTCTAGCCTTCTATAGTTATATAGTTACTCTGGGTATATAAGGGAACAACGTAAGGCTTCTTTTTCTCCTTACCCTCATCGATCTGAGTTCTGAGTCAACCTCATCTTATTCTACGGGAAGATAGGACTAGGCTCATCTATGTCTTACTAGAACATCTCGTTGATAGCCGTAGGATTGTTGTGGATGTCCAGAGTCTCTGTATTTTTGAGTTCCTTGAAGAAGTTATGTCCAATTTCTTCGAGGTTGTTTCATTTTCCATCCTAGTATAGCCGTTATGCTGCCGGATTTGTTCCGTGTTTCTTTGAGTCATTGCCTTCGCATTATTATCCTTTCCACCTAAATCATATCCTTTTATCCTTGACTCCATCGTACAACCTGTTCTGATTGTTGATTTTTATCACACAGGATGTCAGGTGGAACTCGTAGTGTTGTTCTTCGGAATCGAGACCGTGATCAGAATCGAAATGATGATGAACCTCCAACCCCGCCTTCTGCGGCGGAAATCATGATGGAAGCTGAGCGGAATAGACGTGATCAGACACGCCTTCTGGAGCTCATCGAGCAGAATACCGCCCACCATCGTAATGTGGTGATCAGCATTCAGGACTTCATCCTCCTCAAGCCACCGGTATTCCAATGTTCTTCTGAGCCCCTTGAAGCTGATGATTGGCTCCGTTCCATTGAGCGTAAGCTTGATACTGCACATGTTGCTCCCGATGACCGAGTTATTTTCGCGGTATACTTCTTGGAAGGTGCTGCTCTTCAGTGGTGGGAGAACTATGTTGCAATGCAGCCAGATGGTCACGTAGTGACTTGGCAGGAGTTCTGTATTGCCTTTCGAGAGTACCATATTCTGGATGAGTTGATGGAGCGCAAGAAGGAAGAGTTCTGCAATTTGAATCAAGGAGAGATGTCCATTCATGAGTATGTGAGGGAATTCAACCGTCTTGCTCGGTATGCCCAAGATGAGATCACCACCGATGCCAGAAAGCAGGCAAGGTTCCGCAAGGGACTTAGCCCCATCCTTCGTCATGATCTCAACCTCCTAGATTTTTCCACCTTTGAGGATTTAATCAACAGATCCTTCAGAGCTGAGCATGGCAATGAAGTTTTCGAGAAGTCTCGCAAGCATGCTCTTGAGCTTGCCCCTTCTTCTAGTTCACGCCCTCAGAAGCGCATGATCTGGATTCCTAACAGCTTGATCCACCAAAACAACCCACCAAGGCCATCACTTGTGCCGCCTCGTCCACCAGCTCCGCCAAATAACCCAGCTCCCCGCACTATCTTTGGAGCCTTTTTCAGATGTGGCCAGCCTGGTCACTATTCTCGTGAGTGCCCCGTCAACCAAAATGCTCCACCCCATGCCAAAGGAAACCCCACTGTTCATGCCAAACCGCCTCCAAAGGTTCCCACCGCTAAGCCATCCACCTCAGAAAATCTTGGACGTGTGAACCAAATCTCAGTTGAGAAAACTGATAGTACTTCTGACGTCATTCTTGGTACGCTCCCAGTCAATTTTGTTCCCACTTCTGTTCTTTTCGACCCAGGAGCATCTCACTTATTCATGTCGGAGAGTTATGCACTTCGGCATGATGTATCCTTTGAAGAAATGTTCACCCCTATGATCATTCAAACTCCTGGTTCCAAGTGGCAAACTAATAGAGTAAGCCATGGCAATCAAATTGCAATTGAGGGTTTAGTATTCCTTGCTTCACTCATAGCCCTCAAGTCTTCAGACATTGATGTCATCCTTGGTATGGATTGGTTATCAAGACAACATGCTTTTCTTGATTGTAAAGCCAAGTCAGTTAGACTTACACATCCTTCAGGCCAGACAATAGCTTACTCCTCACCAAGAACAAGAACCCAGGTGCATTCTTTGAATGTGCTTCCCCTTCCCGACCTTGAAGATGTTCCGGTGGTTCGTGACTTCCCGGATGTCTTTCCTGAAGAGCTGTCGGGAATGCCACCTGACAGATGTGTAGAGTTCATTGTAGATCTTGCCCCAGGAACCGCACCAATTTCCAAACGCCCATACAAAATGGCCCCACGTGAGTTAGCTGAGCTTAAAACCCAACTGGAGGCTTTGTTGGAAAAAGGCTTCATCCGCCCTAGCTCATCGCCATGGGGTTGCCCCGTTCTGTTCGTAACGAAGAAAGATGGAACAGAAAAGATGTGCGTAGACTATCGCCCGCTAAATCTAGCGACGATAAAGAACAAGTACCCACTGCCCAGGATCAATGATCTTTATGATCAACTTGCAGGATCCTCTGTCTTCTCCAAGATGGATTTGAGATTAGGTTATCATCAAATCAAGATCCGAAGCGAGGACATTCCCAAGACGGCTTTCACTACTCGTTATGGTCTTTACGAGTTCACCGTCATGTCCTTCGGTCTAACCAATGCCCCCGCCACTTTTTCACGCATGATGAACTCGATCTTCATGGAGTATTTGGACCAGTTCGTCGTGGTTTACCTCGATGACATCCTTATATACTCGAAGAACGAAGAAGAACATGCCGAACACCTAAGGCTGGTATTGATGAAACTTAGAGAGCATCGCCTGTATGCTAAATTCTCCAAGTATGAATTTTGGCTACCAGAAGTGACCTACTTAGGCCACGTGATTTCTGCAAAAGGCATTGTTGTGAATCCCGAGAGAGTTCAGGCCGTCCTTGACTGGACTCCACCTGAATCGGTTAAGCAAGTTAGGAGTTTTCTTGGCCTAGCCAGCTATTGCCGTTGCTTCATCGAGAACTTCTCTAAAGTTGCAAAGCCTCTTACTGAACTCCTCAAGAAAGATAAGAAATTCCTATGGACTCCCAAGTACGAGAGCTTTCAAGAGCTAAAAAGAAGATTGACTTCTGCACCCGTACTTGCACCTCCAGACACCAAAAAGGATTTCGAGATCTATTGTGATGCATCACGGCAAGGGTTAGGATGCATACTTCTGCAAGATCGACATGTGGTAGCTTATGCTTCACGCCAGTTGTGGCCACATGAAGAGAACTATCCTACCCACGACCTTGAACTCGCTGTCGTAGTTCATGCCCTAACAACTTGGCGACATTACCTCCTTGGTAATCGTTGTGAGATCTATTCCGACCACCAAAGCCTCAAATACATTTTCACCCAGCCAGATCTTAATCTCAGGCAAGGACGCTGGATTGAGTTGATAAAATATTATGACTTAGGAGTTTCTTACACCCCAGGCAAAGCCAATGTCATGGCTGATGCACTAAGTCGTAAGTCGTATTGTAACAACCTCATGTTACAACAGTATCAACCACTTCTTCATGAGGAATTTCGAAAGCTCAATCTCGAGATTGTTCCTCGTGGATCTCTTTTCAACTTGGTGGCGAAACCAACCCTTGAGGATCAAATCATAGTTGCCCAAAGGCGTGCACGAGGTGTACGCCGGATCAAGGAGAACATTGCTAGCGGAGTTGCTAAATGTTTCTCCACAGATAGTAAAGGAACGGTATTCTTTGGAAATCGTTTGGTAGTACCTAAGAATAGGGAACTAAGGCAACTCATCCTCAAAGAAGCCCATGATACACCCCTCTCGATTCATCCCGGTAGCACAAAAATGTACCGAGATCTACGCCAGAGATTTTGGTGGACTAGGATGAAGAGAGACATTGCACAATTTGTTGCCGAATGTGATGTTTGTCGTCGCATTAAGGCAGAACACCAAAGACCTGCTGGCACACTTCAAACTTTTCCTATTCCAGAGTGGAAATGGGACAAAGTCGGTATGGACTTCATCACCGACTTTCCAAAGTTTCTCACTTCCTTCTAGTTCGCGAGTCTATAACTGCTAGCCAGTTAGCAGACTTGTATGTCTCTAGAATTGTATCCCTTCATGGTGTCCCTTTGGAAATCAATTCTGATCGTGGTAGCCTTTTCACCTCTCGATTTTGGGGAAGCTTCCAACATGCTATGGGAACTCATCTCTAGTACAGCTTTTGATCCTCAGTCTAGCGGTCAAGTCGAAAGGGTTAACCAAATTCTTGAAGACATGCTCAGAGCTTGTGTTATCTCATTCGGAAAGAATTGGGAGAAATCTCTTCCATTTGCCGAATTTGCTTATAACAATAGTTTCCAATCTAGTCTGAACATGGCTCCTTTTGAACTCCTTTATGGACGACGATGTCGAACACCCCTTAACTGGTCAGAAACTGGTGAAAGACAATTCTTTGGACCGGACATGATCAAAGAAGCAGAAGAGCAAGTTCGCATTGTTCGTGATCAATTGAAAGCAGCCCAGTCTTGTCAGAAAAGCTACTATGATCGTCATCATAGGAAAGAGAGCTACAATCTGGATGAGAAGGCTTACCTTCGGGTTACTCCTCTGAAGGGAACCCAAAGATTCGGTATCAAAGGCAAATTGGCCCCACGTTACATCGGACCTTTCCGCATTCTTGCTAAACGTGGAGAAGTTGCCTACCAACTTGAACTACCCCCGCACCTTTTCCGAGTACATGATGTATTCCATGTGTCACAACTCAGGCGTTGCTTCAAGGACCCCATCCGCGAAGTCGACCATGAAACGCTTGATCTACAAGATGACCTTTCTTATATAGAATACCCTTTTCGTGTTCTTGATTCAGCAGAGCGTGTCACTCGCCGAAAGAAGATCAAGTTTCTGAAAGTTCAGTGGTCACACCACTCTGAGAGAGAAGCTACGTGGGAAAGAGAAGACCGTCTCAGTGCCGAGTACCCCTCTTTCCTCCCGCAGACTTCTGAATCTCAGGACGAGATTCTTTTTAGTGGGGGCGAGTTGTCACAACCCCAAGTTAGGTATGTGCTAGGATCAAGTGCTCCTTTGCATCATGCAAAAATTCAACAGAGAATTCAAAATTGGGGAAAAGAAAAGCCCTAAGAAAATTAAATCAAATGGCCAGATAAAAATCTTTTTCCAAAAATCATTTGAACATTTGGAAAATTCCTATAAATGATGATGATCATTTTAAAAATGGTTTGGGAGCAATCCCATGCTCATGGAATTTTCTAATTTTCAAATAATGGCTTGGAAATTAAATAAATACCCTATTTGATTTAAAATTCAAATGTTTGAATTTTAAAAATGCTTAAATTTTATAAGTGGCTAGCTCTCTATTTTATGAGGGAATATAAAAAATTGTGGCATTTTATAAAATGCCTAGCTATTTTTATTAGCTAGGTCAACCTATATGCAGAAATATTAAAAAAAAAGAGAAAAACAGAAGGGAAGGACCTTACCTGGCGCCTCAGGCGAGGCCCAACTCCCCTAGCCGGCCCAGCCCACCCGAGACGCTTCTGTCGTCTTCCTCCCCCGCGGCTCCAAGCAGCTCGCTGGAGCTGGGAGCGCGGCGACGACGCCACGACGACGCCCGCGCCTTCTAGGCCTCCCCCTCACCTCTATCTTCCTCGCACGACTGCCACACACCTCCCTCCCGCCCCAGCTCTCTCCCAGACCCCCTCTTTCCTCTCCGGCGACGAGAACCAGAGCACCCCCGAACCGTAGAGCAGAGCACGGCGTGACCCGACGTGGCCACTGGCCGAGCTAGCCGGTGCAAGTCTGTCTGCCAACTCCGGCGTCGTCGACTCTGTCAATCCCCCACGTCAATTGGCGCCAAGCCCCTCTGCAGGTGACGCCCGCTTCGAGCTTCTACCGCCGGCCGCCGAGGAGGAGACCTCCGAATTCGTCGTCTTCGAGCACCCTCCAGCCCCGCCGTCTTCTCCATCGCGCCCAGGGTGAGCGTCCCGTCCGTTTGCCCCTAACCCCGCCCCCTCTCGCGCCCTGGAGCTATTTTCCGGCGAGGTCCGAGCTCAGCCTGCCGCCGCGGTTGAAGTAGCCGTGGCCACCGACCTCCCCGCGTTCCCCCGATGGCGCTGCTGGACGCGCGCGAGCCACAGCTTCCTCCCGGTACCACCCACGCCTCTCCCCGTGGCCATTTGGCCGAGTCCGGCGAGCGCCGCCGCGGCCAGTGCCGCCGGCCGATTAGGCCCTAATCAATCCCTAATCCCCCCTGGGGTCTATGACAGGTGGGGCCCCTGCCCTGTTAGCCCCCTCTGTTTATAAATAAACAAGGGATTAACCCCACTGAGACTTACAGGTGGGTCCCAGCAGTCTACCCCCCCTGATGTCACAATGACATCATGCTGACGCAGTAAAGCTTTAAATTGATTAAATCATTTACTGAAATTCCAGAAAATGCAATAAACTTTGGAAATTCATAACTGATTCATTTTAACTCCAAATTGGACAAATAATATGTCTAAAATTATCAGAAAAATACAAGGATTCTGAATATGCAATTTGTTTTCATGTTTGACCATTTTAAAATGGGTGAACAGTAGAAAACATGCATATGGATCCTTTTCAAATTCAAATTTGGAGTGATTTTGCAAATGATTTTGCAACACCCTTAATTCCAATGGATTCATCCACACATCAGAGACATTACTTCAACTATACCACATCACTTCATGATCAACATTTTTGAAATGAACTTTAATGCATTCAAATGCATATGAAATTCATCGATAAATCAAATGGAGTTTGAATTATCATTTCAAATGCAATATACTCTTTTTAAATGGAATGCTCAACACATCAGTACCTTGAACATCACCATTGCAATCTTATTCATGTGATTGTGCATTGTACATTATGTTGATCCTATGATTGTCATGTTGCTGATAGAAGTGGAGCCGGAATCGGAGGTCACCCCCTTCGTTGAAGACCTCGTGACTGAACCTCGTCAGCAAGGCAAGCAAACCCATGATCACCATGATGAACGGCTTTTCAAGACCGGCTTATGAATTGTTTAGGATGATCACCATGATAACGTTTCTATCGCATAGTTGAACCCATATCCTTTGCATGACCTATCATCTTGTCACAGTAGTAAGAAAACCACAATCCTAGCAGATGTAGGAGTTGGTTGATATCATGTGGCCCCTACAACTGTTGCTGCTTATTGCATGCTTAGTGATACAACGAGGTTGCTTATGATGTGAGTCGGGATGATGATAAACATGGTGTTGATGAAAGTGAAACGTGTTGGTGAATCTACCCTAATACAAGGTGAACGATGAGAGGCTGTGTAGGAGTACACAGTGGGTTGTCTCGTTGAACACCGCCTTAAGTCTGAGTTCTTGTGTGGTGATCCAAGAAGAAGAGTACAACCACACATTGGGCTCACTGACCCCTCTCATCCTAGTACCTCACCCCGTTCGAACCCCAAGAGTCGCAGTAGTTCGGAGTTCTGGTAGGGCTGTGGCACGGTCTGCGAAGTGGATGAACGGCTTTTCAAGACCGGCTTGGGACCCTGCACACATCGTTTGAGGCTGTACTGGAACCTCGGCCGGACTTCCATACGGATCCCCCTCAGATAGGCGACTCTCTGGACTAGAACGGAGCTGTGGGCGAAGTGTTGTGGTGAACATCCTCGCCGACACCCCTTGAATGGTGTCGAGGCCAAAGGCGGTAACTGATGGTCATGTGTGTGTAGTAGTACACCCCTGCAGGGTTAACAAAACTATTCGAATAGCCGCGTCCGCGGTTAAGGACTGCTTGGAAAGCTTAGCTTGATTATTAGACAACTTGAACTGGATACTTCTAAAACACACCAAGATAAGCGTGAGTGCTATGGTGTGCTTCTCGTGGGGAAGTCGAGGAAGTAACCATAGTGGTGTAATTGGTTGAAGAGATGTAGTGGACTCGTGTACGCTTCTTACCTCAAGTCTGGTACTCGTAGTTCAGGACTAGCCAAGTCAAAGCTGGCATTTCTGCAAGTGAAACCCCACCTCCCTTTACCTTGATACATATGCATGAGTAGTATAGCTCCTATGTAAGTCTTGCTGAGTACGATTTTATACTCACGTTTGCTTAATCTATGTTTTAGATGAACCCACCGACCCCGATGGTGGCTTCTAACCGAAGCTCGAAGATTGAAGACTCAGACTAAGACCAAGCTAGTGTAGTCCCAGTCAGACGACTGGTTCCCTCGTGGAGGGCTTGTTTCTAGATAAGGCTTCTCTAAGCCATTTGTTAAACTTGCCTGTACTCAGACCTACTTTGCTTCCGCTTGTTTGTTGTAATGTTGGATCACATTCTTGTGATCTCTGTGTGCACTCTGTAAGAGTTATTAATAAAGATATATACTTTGTAGAGAATTGCAATGATACCTACTGTTCATACAAGGCATGTGTGCTGCGTGTATGTTTATAACATGCATGTCTTTGTATGGGTTTTCGAGACCTTAGTTGTGATCTGGCTGGCGGTCTTTTATACACCAAGTGGCCCTTAGATGTGCGCAGCTTGGGGCATCGCGATGAGATTGTTTGTGACTCCGTCACGTGCACACTTTGATGTATGATCGAGCCCGCCCTAGACCCCGACTAAGTGATCGGGCTGGAGTAAGTCTATGTAAGGGTTATAATACAATCGATAGTTTGGTTGAGGCGACTTGTCGATGAGTATGGGAGTTCACCACCGATATCATTTAGACTTGTGTGCGGACGATGAGGACCCATTTCAGTTGATCATCCGGCCTGGATGGGAGGCCCCTCACGTTCGATGCTTTCCGAGAATGTTCTGTGCTTGGCCTTGTCTGCTTAGACAAGTGGGTACGGTTCTCGGCTCTCCATATGATTGTGTTGTAGTGAGGCTTGCATACGCTAACCCCGGGTCCCGACAGAGAATAAGGCAATGCACGGCATAGGAGAGGCTAGCAAAAATATGGGAAGGTGGAAGTGTCAACTTTCAATACTTACATTAGTCCGAAGAACTCATGCACTTATTATCGGTAACTCTCAATCTAATGAGGAGGTTCACAAAGAGACAAGTACCCCGAGGAGGAGTGTATGGGGGTTTGGTTATCCTTACGCATCCTCGACTCATGGTACGTGAGTGTTCTCTAATATTCGACCCCTCGGAAGAGTAGTGATCCATCTAGTAGCTAGAGTTCTCAACTAGTTTTGTAGGTTTTGAAAATACACACGGATTTCCCAAAATACGACACCTATCACTAATAGGCTAGATCTCTTGACACCAAAAGATCAAACATTACTCACATAAATACCTCAAAACTATTGCAAGCTACTACTAAATTTAAATAGCAACCTCAATTACCTACTTTCAAGATAAGACACAACTCAGTGCAACAACCAACTCTCTTAACAAGATAAACATGAAAACCAAAAAGAGTTGCAACAACAAACTAAACAAAAGCCAAGGCTCTTGCTAAAGACAAACTAAGACTAAAACTAAACAAGGAAGTAGCTATGAAAAGATAAAGAACACACAACAGCAAAAAGATAGGCAGGAAAAATCCTATGATGTGTTCTAAATTTTTAAAGTGGAGCGTGTTTCTCTCCCACACAAAGTAAGAAAGGATCTAACTTTTTATGAACAGCAAGAAAAGCTAAAAAAACTAAAAACTAAACCTCAGAGCGAGACGCTCCAAGCATAGCACATAATGCATGAAGTGATAAAAATATAGTGAGACGAAGGACGAACTGATGATTGTTGATGGAGAAGGGGATCCACGGGGGAATCTCCAAGCTTAGACGCTTGAGTCTCCTTGAATCTTTATTGGGGATGCATGGGGGCATCCCCAAGCTTGAGCGCTTGACACTCCTGGATCTTCTTTCATCATCTTCCATCACACACTTGAAAACTCCCTTCATACATAACTAATCATAAGCTGATTAGAGAGGTTAGTACCCTTAATAAAATAATTTTTCCCCACTGGATATAAAGATATTCTTGAAGAGCTACTGTTTCTCAAGAGTGCAAAAAAGTTTTTGCAAAGAAAAAGCAAGCTTAAGGTTTGCAAAAGTTAGGAGACACAAAACGTGGCAGAATCTGTGAAAAACAGAACAGAAGGTAGTAAAGAATTTTTTAGGATCACTTCTGCAACTCAAATAAAAAACCTCAGAACATACGGAAGTTTCGTAATTGTATAGAGCATACTGTGTAAAAATTTCAGCTCAAAAAGATGAACTGGGATTTTTCTGGAATTTTTCTGGTCACGAGGACAGAATCTGTTTTCTGGACAGCATGTCACAACTTTTACTTCCCTTGCCGTAAGAGGCTATAACTTGGCACAAAGCTGAAAAATAAAGATACAATGATGTTGCTACAGTAGTAACAAACATCAAGACACAACAAAAGAAAAAATAAAAACCGAAATTCGTTGCGGGCTGCCTCCCGAAAGCGCTTCTTTAGAGCCATTAGCTAGGCTTAAAGATTATGAAAGATGCTCACAAGAGAATAAGAATTGAAGCAAAAGAGAGCATCGAGAAGTAAATGTGAAACACATTTAAGCCTAACCCACTTCCTATGCATAGGCATCTTGTAAGAAAATAAATCAAAGAAGCACAAAGTGACATGCATAGGAAGGTAGAACAAGAACAACTTCAAAATTTTCAACATGAAGAGAGGTGTTTTTGTAACATGGAAGTTTCTACAACCAAACTTTCCTCTCTCAAAGTAATTTTCAGTAGCATCATGAACAACATCAAGAATATAACTATCACATAAATCATGTTGTTCATGACCTACAAGCACACGTGTATTGTTTTCAACACGGTTTTTAGGATGATGAGATAGATGCAACCCATCACATTGAGCCTTGATAAGAGCAAAATTCTCCGGAATAGTTGGAGATTTGAAAAGGATAATAGGGCACTCAAGTGTGGGTGTGATAGCAAAAATTTCATGCTTAACATGAGGAACTATAGCAAGTTCATCTCCGTAAGCATCATCCATAGTGGCATCAAGGCCATAAGCATAGAAGGCATCAACTTCATCAAAAAGGGATATTTCAAAAGAATCCATAGGATCATAATACTCATATAAGGTAAGAGTCAAAGAGTTACTCTCATTAGAAGGTAGACATGGATGGCTCCATTATTCCTCCTTTTATTCGTCACTCTCCTCCTCTTCTTCATCCAAAGAGCTTTCAGGTTCAGTAATTTCTTCTTCTATAGAGTCCTGCAAAACATTAGTCTCTTCCTTTGGGGGAGAGATTCTCTCAAGATGATCAGTAATATAATAATTTGCATCATAATTTTCCAAACAATAGTTAAGTATAGCAAGACTCTGAGATTTGTAAGGGGCGTCATCAATATTTTCAAGAAAAGAAGTAATTTCATAGCCACCCTTAAAAGCAACAAATTCTTCTATTTGTTCTGCATCATAAAAATCATAATTTCCCTTAGCATAAGAAGCTAAGGTTTCATCCTCATTGTACTCACATTGGAAAGCAAGGTGTTTGTGCCTCATAAGGCAACAAGATTCATCCCTACAGAAATATATATTATATATTGAGCACAAGTTTTTAGCATACTCATACGATTGATGTATGAGTGTCCATAAGTGTATCCCTTTTTGAGACAAGCGGTATTCCTTGTAATATTCTTGTTGATCCTCGGTGAATCCTCCATGCCAATAAGATCTAGTTTCAAAGAAGTTAGACATTGATTGGCAAGTAAGGAACTAGACATACTATATATATATTTTTTGATTTTTGATAAAGGACACAAAGATAAAAACTGAAAGGTAAACTAACAAGACTAAAAAAACAAAGATAACGTGTAGTGTGCAACTCCCCTATCTTAGCACTCGGAGTCCCCGGCAACGGCGCCAGAAAACTTGCTTGATGGCTTCTCGCCCCTTCGTTGGTTACCCCAAGTGGAAGGTTGAGATGTAGTGCAGAAGCAGTTTTCCCTCGGTGAAGATACCAAGGTTTGTCTCCAGCAGGACTCCAGAGATGATAAGTAGGTGTCAGCGGCGCAATTGACGCGGACCTGCACACAGACACAGATAACTTTGTTCCCAACGAAGTTCAGAGAGGTTGTCAATCTCTCCGGTCTTGTTGTTCACAACGATAAAATACAAGGATAATGATAGCAAGTAAAAGCAGTAAAGTAAATATAGCGTGGAAACAATAATGAGGATATGGACTGGGATACGTGATGTTCGCTAGTGGTGTCTCTCTCCCAAAAGACGATAAAATTGCTATGCGAGGTAAACAAATTGCAGAAAGGCAATTGACAGGATTATGAACGCACCGCAATTCTAACTATGCTACAAAAGAAAGGACGAGGTTCAAAAGCGCAGGCAGTACGCCAAGATAAGTAGACCGAAATCCATCTGCATCTACTACTAATCATCCACCTTGAGATATCTATCCAGAACATCTCGCTGGTATTAAGTTGCGAGCCCCACCCAAATTGTAAACCCAAAGCAACAGACAACTGTATTAAAAAGAACTCTGCGTAAAGTAAACAATCCTTGTGACCGCGGTCACAAGCACCGTTGTTTTCCCCCTTGTGGCAACAACACATCCCCTAGACTCATGTTTCTGTCACTCAAGCGTGTCATCAGGGGGCATGAACCCACAAACTAGCACAATGTTCCCTCTTGAAGTCACTACCTACTACTTGGCCAAAGCAATAAACAGCAACGGAGAACAAGCAAGAATTACTTAGGAACAAAAATATAAGAGATAAAAACTCATAATCCATCAGATCCTATCAAACTCAACATAGCAATAGCAGAAATATTACAAAGGTGCCTCGATCATGTAGGGCATCTCACGAGGTCTAAACAATGAAGATCAAAGAGGGGAGGAGAACATCACATAGCTACTGATCACGGACCCATGGTCCAAGGAAAACTACTCACGAGACGTCCGAGGAGCATCCATGGTGGAGAGGAGACTCCCGGAGGTCAATCCTTCCTCCAGCAGGGTGCTGGGAAGAGGTCTTCTGGTGCTCCCGATCTTCGGAAGCGCGGCGGCGGCGGAACAGAGGCGAGTTCGCGGAATAGGGTTCCTCTCTGGAGTTTTCCCGTGACGGAGAATAAATAGGCGAAGGGGGCAGCCAGAGGTGGACCAGGGGTCCCAGGCGCCCCCCTGGCGCGGCCAGGGGTGGGGCCGTGCCGGGTGGCCGCCTGGGGCCCCCCTGGCTCCCCTCTGGCCCCTCCCGGGCTCTTCTCGAAGCTTCTTGTATGCTGATTTTTCCTGTATTTTTCCCAGAATTTTTCTGGCACTTTTTATATGGGGGAAAACTGAAATAGAAAAACAGCAGAAAACATGAACTGGCACTAGGGTGCACTGAGTTAATAGGTTAGTCCAAATATGATCAAAAGTGTATGAAAGTGTATCTAGATCATAGCAATATCACACAAAACATGCATGGAGCAAGCAGAAATTATAGATACGTTTTGGACGTATCAAATGTCACCTAGTTTGACATTACTTCATTATCCATTATAATGATGAGGTATATATATATATATATATTCGGCGGTAGAGTGAGACTTTCTTTGATTGTGTTTCAGCAATGACATCCGGTGGGTCACGCGGACTTTCCCATAGTCATGCACACTGAAACTCACTCAGTCAGAAGTCGAACTTCGTAAGCCATAATATAACTCTTGCCACTTCTAAAGTAGCCATATCATTGTAGATTTAATCCTTGGTGCATTGTATGCAACTTTGATGTCTAACCATGTTTCTTTCAACTTAGGCATTTATTAGTATGATATCTCAATTTTCCAGGTTAGTGTCAGAACTTGAACCAGCATAACATTTATGGTCAAGTCCACTATCCTTTACAAATTAGAGATGTATCCTCAGTTCTCCCCAGATACTGAAGGATAAACTTAACCCTTTGTTCAATGATTTACTCATAAATCATATCACAACATGTTCTTCTTACTAAGAACTTGGGTCACATTACGTCGAGTACAAAACGTTGGTTTTTATATGAAAGAACCTATGATAGAGGCATAGAGGATGTAGCACATCCATTTCTTTCATTTAACCATAATTTAACCATTGTTCTTGTACTGAGATTAACTCGATACTTCTCTTGGATATACAAGTAAGAACTACCTTCTTGACTTGTCCCATTCTGAACTTCTTCATAATCTTATCCAGGAAAGTATTCCGACTCAATGATATTAAACGCATTAATCTATCTTAATAGATTTTCAATGCTTAACTTCATTCATGAAAGATTTTCAATAATCATTAATACCAACTACATCATTCACCATATGTTATATATGAGAATGTTGTCACGCTCCCACTCAAATATGTCAGCCACATATAAGACTAGGATAACATCCACATAGCTCCCACTCAAATATGTCACCCACATATTAAGTTCAGGATAATACTCCCATAGCTCCCACTCAAAATATGTCGTGCACATATTAGGTTTAGGATACTATTCAGCTCCCACTCAGTTTCATGCAAATGCATGTTTCCTTGATATTTTGTCTAAGTCCAAAATCCTTTGATCATCCATCAAATCGAGAATTCCGGTTACGAGACACTAGCATCCATATGTTTTCCAAAACCTTCTCGTTGTACCAATTACAACCCTTCTTCAAATGCAGGATTTGAGGAAATCACGGTATTGATAACAATTTGGATCAATCGTAGTGATAATCCTATTGACTCAAGCATCGCTACTATTGTAGTCAACCTTTTGAATTTGTCAGAAACATCCTTCATGACAAATCGATCTTGATGTCTTCCTTTGATGTTCACATTTATTCCTTATAACCTTGAAGTTATTGAGAATATCAAGTAACCTCTTTACTCGATAAGATTCATGTAATCTTAAATGTAACTCAATATAGGATTCCATGACTCATAGTCATTTCTCGTACTTAGGTCCACCATCGCTTCTTCGTAGTTCGTAGGTATGTCTTGTTCCATTAACTTGACAAGTGAATCATGAATATTACTTTGCACAAGGGAAAATATGTATTCTTGAATCCTACTTTGTTCAGTAAAAGTTTCAACAGAAACACCATGATCATTATCATCATTTTCTCCTCTAATTGTAGAGCTTTGGTTTCGGAACACATTCCGTTGCGCTACTCTGACATCTGGAGGCAAGGTCAATTACCTTGTTTGAACTTTCACTTTCTTCCATTAACACATTCATCAAGAACACTTCTTGACAAACACCAAACTTAGCAACACAAGTTTTGCTCTTTGGTCCTAGTTGCGGAAGATGCATCCATAGTTGACTAAGGATACACTACAAAGATAATTTACCACATAAATTATTTTCCTAGAAACCATGACACACCATAACTTATATAGTGTTGGTTTCCACGAACTCAGATGGTTCCTATACTGAAGTGAGTGTTTGCTTATTAAATTAATAACTCTAAACAATAATAACGTAACTCGGTAAGAGATAACTTATACCATACACTATCCAATAGAGTATGATTATAATGTTCAGGCACATCAACAATATTGAAGTGTTCCAAGCATTGTAATTTGTGGACCAACTTTCACACAAGTCCGTATGCCGAAGGCTAACTCAAAACATTTGTCTCTTTGATCAAATCGTAGAGACTTGTTTTTCTCGTTAATTTAGTCTAAGGCCCCCGATGCGGTGCTAACTCGAGTTAGTCGCTTTCGCGTCCCGCTCAAGTTAGTAGCGCATAAAGAGCCACCGAATCACGACACTCGCACTCGTGTCGCTGCCGGATTCTCGACAACAGGTATATGAACAATGAACTTAAACTAAGAAATAAATATATAGAGTACAGGGCATAAATCGCCACTGGAATTTATTACAACATCTCAGAGGTCCGTGGACCCAACAGAATATCATGCAACAAGCGGAAGACAAACACGACCGAGTACGGTCAAAATCCAAATTGCCCTAGAGAGGGCTGCACATAAGAGTCCACCCACGGATCGTCGAAGCCCAACTATAGGATCTACTGAACGAGGTCGTCCTCATCGTCGTCCTCCGGGGGCACCTCCACGAAGTATCGTCCAGTGCTCGGGTCGAGGTAGTAATCCACTGCAGCGGCCGATCAGGAAAAACAGTAAAAGCACAAAGGAAAACAGGGGTGAGATTATATCATTACAGGATAACTGACTTCCTACGATAAGACAAAGTAAAGGTAAAGGTTGCAGCCACACTAGCAAATATGGTGGCTATCGTTCTATTAGAGTAGAGGTAAGATCCAAGAAATACACGTGACATCGCGTCATAAGTCTGCTATCCACCTACTTACGTCAAACATAACACAACCTGGATCTTCTCTCGGTCCCCCTGGACGAAGAAAAGAAACCAAGGCACTCACACGGTAGGCAAGTTTTAATTATGATTCAAACTTGATGTTATTCTATGAACAAGGAGTAGGTCTCAAGTCGTCCATAACCGCGGACATGGCTTTTCGAAAAGATTTAACCCTGCAGGGGTGTACCAACTGCCCATCATAGGCTTCGCATGTACGCCCGGTTTCCACTTGGCTAGGTAAGTGCCTGAAACTCCGGAACGTCAGAGTTCCTCTAACTAACAACGCACAATTCCGGGTGGCCCCAGGGGAGTCGACATCCAATCCAAAAGCCGGCCACGCTCTCGGATCGGTCTCTTACGTATGGCTAAGGTCGGGTTTAGTCTCTCCTATAAATCAGGGGACTTCCATAGCTCACCAGTGTGGACCAACCAGAGGAACTATGTCTCCGTTGGTCCCGGGTTGTTTTCGAAAAAAGCTGGGGTACCAACCAAGCACACACACGTTCGCAAATAGTAAATCAGCTCGGGACACCACTAGAACTGTATGAAGCTAGGTAGGTAAGAAAAGGGAACCCCATAGAATCCCACACACGATTAGGAACGCTCGTCAAGAAACACAATACCCGGAACTCGGGACCTAGGTGACTCAAATGGAACAAAACACCTGGCGGGAACAGCCCGGTCTCCCATCATTCGTCAAATATAAATTTAACATCATCAATAATAAATATCAACCAACTTCTTTAAATAACATGATATCCCAAACCATAGTGTAGGGTAAGCAGCAAGTTTTTCCTACTCATACTAAGCAATGGCTGAGCAGCGGTAACTTAGCAATACAATGTTTTGTTGGGATGTGGGGATCATGGTTGTTTGGTTTTGAACATGGCATAAGCAAAGTGGATAGGATCAAACAAACGTTCTAGACTACAGCTAAGCAGGTAGGCAGAAAGGTATCAAGTAATGGTATGAATCTTCCCCTTTCCTGGGTAATCGATCGTTGAAGCAGACATAGCAGGGTCCTCGGGCTCGGTGTCGGAAATCTCCACGTAAGTCTCCTCGGCGGTCTCAGGTGCTAACGTAAAGTACCGGCAAGGAAAAGGCACACAAGTAAGCAACGAGGGCAATGCATAGGCAAAGATGGTATGACCAAGTTTAATTGACATGATGTGACCCTATCTAGTCAGATTTAAATGAAGGTGGTGACGACACGTCAACAACTTCATATGCAATTTATTTACGTAAAATGGCTTTGGTCTTAGCCTTATTTTTGGTGTAAGTAACATGGCAACATGACATGATCAACAATGCATTTAACAGAAACAAAAACAACGTGAAAAGTAATCATCGATTCCGGAGACGGAGTAGTGCCGGTGAAATTGACACAAGGAAGGTGCAACAAAAGATTTGAAAAAAACCCAGCCACATTGCATATGACAATATGCATAGGGGCTGGTTTTCAAAAATGAAAGAATGAAGATGACATGGGCAGGAACTTGGGTCCTGAGTGCAAGGTTGCACTAGTTGCATTTTTAGAAAGGCTCAAATGGACAAACCACTATCACCATGCAAAACCTTGGGAGAAACTACCCCAAAATCATATATGGCATGACAATTTTTGAATTTGGAAAAAAAACTTGACACAAACAGAAGAAATGAAAGGGGGGTTTATTTGCAAAATTTGCCAAACTCCAAAATTCAGAGGGACAAAATGCAAAAAGGACCTCACCATGATGGTCAGTAGCTCAAGCTACCCCAAAAACATATATGGGATGCCCCTGGATGAAGTTGGAGTTTAAATCAAATTTGAATTTGAACTTAAATTCAAATTTGAATTAAAACAGAAAAGGAAAACAAAGAAAAAGAAAATAAAACAGGCCCAGGCCCTCATGGGCTGGCCTCGGGCGAGAAGGCCCAGCTCCTCCTCTCTGGCCCAAGTGGACAGAAACCACCCGGCTGGAGCTGCGAACCCGAAAAAAAAGAAATAGGCCACGCCCACTGGACAGGCCCATGGCCAGCTCCTTCTCCTCGGCCCAGGGCGACAAGTGCCCCCCTTTCTAAAACTCGAGCACACCTGCAGAACAGCGTCAGGCTCTGAAAACCCGACGGCGGCGACAACTTGCGGGGAGGCTCACCTCGCCGTCGCAACTCCGGCGGCCCTGCGACCATTTGGGATCGAAAGCCCCCACATTCAGCTGTAGTTCCTTGCTCTGCACGACTACGGAGACGTTCCACACTCCTCGCCCCTCTCCTCTGAAGATCAAGGCGGCCACGGGTTCAGAGGTGCAACGCTGCTGCGCACCGTCTGAACCGGTGAAGATTCCGGCGAAACCCTGCCGGCTAGGGCTCGACGGCGACTTGCAATCGACGCAGGGGAGTACCACGTTGCCGTGGCTTCCCAGATCTACGCGTGAGGACACCAAAGGCGCTCCTTTTCCGGCTAGAACAGGACGCGGCGGCGACTGAATCTCTGCTCCCTGCATTCAGACGCGGCGTCGAGCTAAGAACCTACGCACGCGACACCCTAGCAGTTGCGCGCGCTCTAGAGCACGCCAAAGACGCGCTTGCCACGACCACGCAACGCCCAGCTCACGGCGAGCACGACAGCTGTCCGGCGACGACAGTCCCGGGTGCGAATCACACGTACCGGCGCGGGAGCCCTAGGTCTACGCGTTGGGGAAAGGGAGATCCGCACGAAGCTCACCTTGCGGGTCACGAAGCGTGCCCGAGTCCCACCGGAGAGGAAGAAGACGGGTTGGAGACGACGACGCGCCGCGGAGCTCCCTGGCGACGTCCACTGCTCCCGGCTACCTGCGGTTGGAAACCGGTCAAGGAAGCATCGAGGAAGGTGCGTGCAAGCGCACGGCCAAGGAAAACAGAGGGCGGCGACGGAATTGAAGAAGATGGCCGGCGGCCATGGCGGAACAGGGGAGCGAAATTGGAACGCACCGAGCGGCGGCGGCGAGCGCTGAGGGGAAAAATCGGAGCCCTAGGGTTCCTGGAGGGGACGCACTGCTCGATTTAAAGGGGGGCGGTTCGCTGTCCACGCTGGCCGGCATCGACGTCGATGCCTGGCGCCGGTGTGAGAGAGGAGGGGGGAGGGGACCTCTCCACGCTGGATAGACGATGAATCCGTCCCCTCCGATTCTCATCCAACGGCTGGGGCTTGCCCCCCGTACCGCTTCGCTGGCGGGGCAGCTGGGCTGCGAGGAAGGGGAGGCCCAAATGGGCCAGGCCTGCTCCAGAAGGGAGGAAGGAAGGGCAAGGCCCCTTTTGAAAAAAGGAAAAACCAGCAAGGGAAAAGAAAAAGAAGAAAGGCAGAAAAGAAAAGGGAACAAAATATTTAAAAATATATATTTTATATCCCTTGAGGCATGCTTGATCACCCAAAATTGTTTGGGCAATTTTGAATGCAAGGAAAAATTGCCATAAACAAAACAGTACCATTTTCCATTTAAAATTAAATAGAAAAGGTGCTTATGGAATTTTGGAGAAGAAAACAGAGGGTGCAAAATTCCATGAACTTGATAATCTTGAACCTTGCATTTTCCTGGATTTTTCAAAATTGGTTCGACCAATTTTGGCAACAACAAAAATGTGGCTCCTTTTTAAAATTCAAACCATTTGAACTAGGGGCCACTGTTCTGAATGTTGTATAAAGATTTGAAAAGGCAAGAACCCTTGACAAGACAAAAGAATTGGCTAGGCCAAAGATGAGGTTGGGGGGAGGTGACATGCACTCAGAACAATTTCAAGATCATGCCACTTGAGCTACATTGATCACCTTTGATCACAAGCAAAAGAAAATCTAAACCCAATGTAATTCAAAATCATCTCATGCAAAGTCATGAACATCCACCATGATGAGTTACAAGTTCAACAGACAAGGTACAAAACATGGTGTATCATAAGGGCATTACATGTGGGCTGTTACATCACTCCCCCACCAACACAGGATCTCGTCCCGAGATCTAAGCCTGAAACAACTCAGGATACTCGGAACGTAGATGATCTTCACGCTCCCACGTTGCTTCCTTCTCCGAATGATGTGCCCACTGAACTTTCATGAACACGGTCTTGTTGCGCGTCTTGCGCTCGGACGTCTCAAGAACACGGACTGGACGCTCTGAGTAGGAAAGGTCCGCACTCAGCTGTATCTCGCCCAAGTCAACAGCCTGCTCTGGCTGCTTGAAGCACTGCTTTAGCTGAGACACATGGAACACGTCATGCACCATGGACAGACTCTCTGGAAGCTCGAGCCGAAAGGCAAGAGGTCCCCTAGTCTCAAGGATGCGGAAAGGTCCGACAAATCTTGGAACGAGCTTTCCCTTGATGCCAAAGCGGTGAGTTCCCCTCAATGGAGACACTCTCAGGTACGCCCAATCACCAACCTGAAACGCTACACCACGGTGCCTTTTGTCATAATAGGCCTTCTGCCTAGACTGTGCTGCCTTTAGGTGCTCTCGGACAATCTTCACTCTGTCCTCTGCCTCTTGGATCACATCTGGACCGAACAACTGCCTCTCACCTATCTCGGACTAGTTCAAAGGTGTCCTGCACTTGCGGCCATACAAGACTTCAAACGACGCTGCTTGCAGACTTGCCTGATAGCTGTTGTTGTAAGAGAACTCAGCATACGACAAGCATTCTTCCCACTTCATGCCAAACGAGATGACACATGCCCGAAGCATGTCCTCGAGGATTTGGTTCACGCGCTCGACTTGCCCACTTGTCTGAGGGTGATAAGCGGTACTGAACAACACTGTCGTACCAATCGCCTTTTAGAAGGCCTGCCAGAACTTAGAGGTGAAAAGGCTGCCTCTATCGGAACTGGTCTTCTTGGGAATGCCATGCAAAGATACAACTCTTGCGGTGTACAAATCCGCCAACTGAGCTGCTGAAATGGAGTCCTTCACTGGAAGAAGTGGGCAACTTTGGAAAGATTGTTGATACGTCCCAAAAGTATCTATAATTTCTACTTGCTCCATGCATGTTTTGTGTGATATTGCTATGCTTTTGATACACTTTCATATCTTTTTATAACATATTTTGGAACTAACCTATTAATGGTTGCAAGAGTGCGCAAATTCTTCTTTTTCTACTTTATGTGTAAGAATTACTTGGATAAAGGAAAAATCACAAAAAGGAGAGTTGGATTCTAACTCTCCCGAAATCTGTCCCCACCAGACAGGTTTTAAAGATCGCCTCGGAAACGCTAGAAGACAGCCTCAAACGGAAAAACTTAAAACTAAAAAGTTGTAGAGAATTGTTTTTCGGTTGATTTAGACATACAATTCGGTCCAATCGGAGTTCGGATGCTTCCAGAAACCCCGAAATACAGAAGACGTAATCTGGATGACGGGAATCCGAGAGCCTATATAAAGAGAGGAAACCTAGGTCAAAGGGCACCACGAAATTTCCTCCCCCTTGTCAGCCGTCTTGAGGGGGAGATCAATCTCCACAGCAGAACCATCTCCAGGGAAGAAGAAGGGGCCAAGGTCCGCTGCCCCCAAGGGTCGTGGCCACCGTCGTGGTCGTGGCCGCCGCCGTCGCCGTCTCCTTCATCTTCTCCGGGCTGCACCTCTCCATCAACAACTCTCCCTTTCACCATGTCCATGTGTGAGTAGTTCCCCTCGGGGCTAAGGCTTATATCTTGATTTATGTGGTTTCTCTCTCTCCCATGATGTGATTTTTGTTGTGATCATAGGCTATGTTAATCTAGGGTGATCCCATGATATTTCCCCCTCCTCTATGTATTGGATTGATGTAATCAATTGATCTTATCTAGTATAATCTCTGAGACCAAGGTGACAGCGGTCTATTGGACATGGGTTAGAAGAATATTAGCATGAGTGATTTCCTCTTTTGTGTGTGGATTGAAGATTGAGAGTCTCTTGGTGCTTGTCTTTGACTATCCTTTACATATGTTGTGGTGATTGTGGTACTCTCTTTGGATGGCCGCGGTGACATTGGGAAATCCATAGATTGAGAACTACGAACTCTGAGGTGTGATTTTGTAGCCCTACACAATTCTCATCCTCTCTTGACCACAAAGGAATGACCTCCGAGTACGTCTCCATTGCATGTTTTATGGGAAATATCATGTGACTAGACTATGTTAATGTTGTTGAGATTTGCCACTAGTGAAAGTATGAAGCCTAGGCCTTGTTTCCATAATTGTTATACCGTTTTCACTCACTTTTGTTACATGTTTGCTTGCTGCACTTTTTATTACAGATTTATATTACTTTGTTTTGCCACATCTATCACCCATATTTTACCATCTCTTCGCCGAACTAGTGCACCTATACAACTCCTAGTTGTATTAGGTGTGTTGGGGACACAAGAGACTTCTTGTATCTTAATTGCAGGTTTGCTTGAGAGATACCATCTTCAACGTCTACTTCCCTGAGTTCGATAAACCTTAGGTCATCCACTTGAGGGAAATTGCTGCTGTCCTACAAACCTCTGCGCTTGGAGGCCCAACATAGTCTACAAGAATAGAATCGTGCGTAGACATCAAGCTATTTCTGGCGCCGTTGCCGGGGAGGTAAGCGTTGAAGGTATATTTTTAGATCTTGCAATTAAATCTTTTCGTTTCTTGTTTTTTATTTTCACTAGTTAGGCTTTATGGAAAACAACAACAAAATTATGAGAGAGCTTTATGAGCTCTACCTTGAGTTGGGAAATGAAGTGTTTGAAGAGAAAATCAAAAAGCCTATGGAGCTTTATTATTTGCACAACACTCATGATAGTAGCAATGTTATTAGTATGTCTTCTTTGAATACTTTTGATACTAATGGTATGCAAAGCCATAAGCTTGGGGATGTGTAAGAGCAAGTTTTTCCCCCGAAGGTTTTGGACATTGTTGGACAAAGCAGAAGTGGAATTAATATTGTTTTCGAGTATAAACAGATACTTAGGTTCCGAAAGAATGGAGTTTGCAAGTAGAAGGTCGAAGGACAACTCACTGCAGCAAAGCTGCAGTCATCTACCGAAACCTTTGAAGGAAGACGACCCTAAAAATGTAGTCGAAGAAAAAGTCTCTCTCGAGTAAAAGGGCAACAAGGAGAAAGTTGAAGCTGGTCGAAGACTTAGTCTTTTTTACTAGTTTCTCTTTATATTCTTGAGTCGTAGGAAAAACCGTACTATCAAGAGGGGTTTGCTAGTTGAGATCTTAGTCGAAGTGAATTTGCTCTGCTCAACCTAAACCCACAAAAGCCTACCGAGAGAAATCTTACTGAGTCGAGTGAATAGCTCGAAGGCAAAGTCATCGCACTTCGTGCCTTCGAGAGAGAACTCGTTCGGTAAGTCAGCTTACTTGTTCCTCAAGTAAAGTTGCGCATTGATTGGAATCCGACCATTGTGGACACGCATCAAGCTGTCGCATCGGGTCACTTCACTCATTTTACCCATCGGGATCGCCAACTATAAATACCCCGCACCTACCCGCCATTTCGGGTTGGCTGCTCCACTGAAGATTCCAAGACAAAAGTCTGTGAGCATCCCAAGCGAGATTCATCGAGAGAAAACCAAAACCCAAGTCTGGACTGAGTTGAGCTATTCTCAGAGACTTAGGTCGAGATTAGTCGATCTTTTTATCTTGGAGAACTGCAAGTCTCCTAGACGGTTAGGCGTCGCCTGTCAAGCAATCGAAGAGTTATTGTCGCTGCTGAAGGAAGTTTGTAAAGGTCTCGGAGATGTCCTGAATCATCTACCACGAGTGAAAACTGGACAAGCTCGAGGAGTTTGTTGCAGTGGAGAATAGGACGGAGAGAGTTTTGCTCCAGGTGTTCAATCACCAGTCCCTCCAACCAGACGTAGCACTTTGCAGAGTGTGAACTGGTTTACCAAACATCGTCGTGTCAGGCTCGTTTTCCTTCATGCATTTAAATTAAGTATTTACTCGTTGCCTGTTTGCCTTCGATGTTTTCCTTCGCCCCCAATCCTTTCGAGCCATGCATTACTTTCGATAATGTATTTCCTTCGAGATGCCTTAGTCCTTCGCAGTTTGCATGAATTCCTTCTAAGTTCGTTAGAATTTTTAGAAGTGATCATTCACCCCCTCCCCCTCTGATCATTCTTGAGCTTTCAATTGGTATCAGAGCTAGGCACTCCCTACGCTCTGCGTATTTTGGTCTAACAACCTGGAGTGTTGTCAAGATTGTCGTTTGCAGCTGTTCGCTCGGGGGAACCAATCCCTATCTTCAATGGGAAGGACCATCCCTATTGGAAGGACAAACTGAAGAGGAATATCATGGCTATCAACTCTGGCGCTTGGGAAGTTGTCAAGAATGGTGTAACTATCAAAGAAAAAAATGCTATCACTCCTGAAGAGGCAAAGAAGATAGAGCTAGATGCTAAAGTCTGGGTCTTCATTACAAATCATCTGATTCCAGAGAAATATCATGAGGTCAAGAATATTTCTTCGGCCAAAGGTGTTTGGGACTATCTCGAGAAGATTGGTGAAGGTGTCTCTACTCAGAAAGATGCTCGTATTGACACCCTTCGAAGCAAGTTCTATCGTTGCAAGAGGCACGAGGGAGAAAAAGTCAGCTCCATATACAGCAGACTCACTACGCTGTCAAATGAACTGATTTCCCTCGGTGCCGAAGACATTACCAACCGGATTATTGTCAGAACTTTGCTCCGTTCCCTTGATGATTCCTTCGATCACATTGTGTTGATGATTAAGGAAAGGACTGATTTCAAGGATCTAGTTGCCGCTGATATTCTTGAGAGACTCAATACCTTCGAGATGGAAGAAGATGAAAAACGAGATGTTAATGGGACTCGAAGAAAATCTCATGCACTAAAGGCCAGAGCTTCACATCACTCCTCTCCTGAAGCTAGTTCTGAATCTGGTTGTGCCTCAGATGACCCCGAGAACATTGGAAAAGATCTGGCACTGATAATGAGAAGATTCAACCGCTTTCAGAGAAGGAACTCCTCTTCACCGAATAAAAACTACTCTTCAAGACATTCGAGCAATTCATCTCAGCACCGATCATCATCCAGAAACTCATCAGCGAAAGATAACTGTTGCTACAAGTGCAAGAAGCCAGGTCACTTCATTGCTGATTGTCCTCTCTGGGAAATTGAACATAGATCAAAGCATTTTCACAGAAACTCTTCGAGCAAGTCTCACAGATCGAGCAAAAACTATGAGTCGAAGAGATATGATTCAAAATCCAGAAAAGACAAGAAAGACGGTTCTGATGATGACAAGAAGAAGAAGTATCACAAGCATCGAGAGAGTTCTTCCTCGAAATCACATTCCTCTCGACGAAAGAATTCCCACCGTGCCAAAGCCTATCTGGGTAAAGAGATGAACTCTGAAGATGAAGCATCCGGTTCTGAAGCTGAATCAAACTCAAGATCTGGTTCTGGTTCTGGTTCCGAGTCTGATGGTGTTGCTGGTTGTAAGGCCCGATATGCGGTACTGTTCCAGATCTAGATGTTTCCATCCAGATCCAGGGACGAAGCACATATCGGTCCCACCGCGACATATGACAAAGCCATATGCCCCGGATTTCCAACATGATATCACAACATTACAGATACAGGATACAACATCTCATACAATCGGCATACAACTGCCTCAAATACAATACAACAGCGGAAGATACATGTCTGAGTACAGACTACAAGCAAATGCCTACTGGCAAGGAGAAAAGCATCGATCCCATAACCTCACGGGTCCAGGCCCTCCGTCGGGATCCGCCTAACTAGTCGTCGTCGAGTCTCCACGTGAAACGTGGATCACCATACCTGTTGTCGATCAAGAACCCTGAAAAGAGTTTGGGGGTAGTATCATGAGTACAGAGGTACTCAGCATCCAACTGTAGTGGTCATCTGACCCACAAAGGACTTCATCACTCGTCATTCTAGGACAACTAGTAGTTTACGGTAAGGAAGGGGTAAGTGGTGAGGTTGCTGCCGCACTAGCATTTATGAAGTGGCTAACGATCTAGAGAATAAGATAAGAAGCCAAGCATTCGATGAGGAATCTCCTCCAACAAGTCTTGCTATCGACTACTTACGCAAACATAACACCTATCCTATCCTTGTCCTCCTCTTCGCATCCCGACGAAGAAGAAGCAGTCAAGGCACACGCACACGTTGATCAAGTTATATTAAGATTATCTCAGTTGTTGTTGTGTATGAACAGGATGTAGGTCTCAAGTCGTCCAAAACCGTGGACACGGCTTCTCGAAAATATTTAACCCTGCAGGGGTGTACCAACTGCCCATTACGAGGCTCCGCACGCACGTCCATCTCTCTCAGTTGCTACCCATCACAGGCAACCATTTTATGATTTAGTTCCAAGAGATACGAAACGACAGGTCCCTCTAACTAACAACGAACAAATCCGGGTGGCCCCCGGTGAGTCGACATCCATCTCAGGAGCCGGCCGCTCTCTCGATCTGGTCTCTACCGTCTGTCTCGGGTTTGGATAGCCGGTTAATCACACATTGGGAAACCGGGTCCTCAGCCGGACAAAGTGGGCCAGCAAGGGAACTATGTCCTCACTGGTCCAGGTTGTTTTAAAAGATGTCTGCCAGGAGCTACCCGACAGGCATATATGCATGGTTTTCAAATGGTAAATCAGCTTGGGCCACCACTAGAAATGTTTGAAGCTAGATAGGTAAGAAAAGGGGACCCCATAAAATCCCACACGCGGTTAGGCACGCTCAGTCTTAAAACCAATACCCGGAACTCGGATCCTAGGTGACTCGAATGGAACAAAGCGTCGGGGCGGGATAGCCTAGACCTTCCATCCTTCGTCGAATATAGTCAACATTATAATAATAATCATATCATCGACAATAATATAATAAGGTGATATCCCAACCCAAAGAGTAACAGGGTAACATCGTAGCATCCTAAGCATGCATACTAAGCAGGGGCTGAGCAACGAGCAATAGTAACATAGCAGTACAAGGTTTGCTGGGAAGGGACATGGTTGTATCGGTTTGAAAGAGGCTGTAAACATGTGGTAGGATCAAACATCGAACCTAACCTATACTAGCATGCAAACCGCTGGTTGAAATAGAATGGATCATAAGTAATGTATAGTCCTTGCCTGTTGATAAGTCGGGTTCCGAAGGTGTAGTTGATCGCAAGCTCGCATCGTCTCCGAGAGGTACCCGCGGAAGCACACAAGAGGGTAAACACTGGAAAGCAATCAACGGTGCACCACTATTACTACAGAGCAATACAAGAGCAAGCATCAACAAGAAGTAACACGAGACATCGCACCTACCGTCGAGAGCGGTTACTAACGATTTAAGTGGAGTACTCGTCACACACGACGAATACCGCACGTTTACGGCGGTTCAAGTTGTTTAGCTACAGGTGATCAACCAACGGTTATTAACATGGCAACTCAAGCAAGCATGGCATATCACACAAACATGTCAAGAGGTGAAGCACAATGTAAACTATCTATGCTAGTCAATTTAAGTGAGGCACAACCTAAACATGGCATAACACTAAGTGTCGCACGATGATTAAAACATTTGGTACTGTTCTGTCCTAAACCATATTTTAGGTTGGTTAACAACAGAAAAAAATAGCACAAACACAAAGTACAAGAAAAACTAATCAAGTTACATATAAAGAACACTCCAAACGGAGTTACGGTTAAAAAGATATAAGCAAGACAAGTTATGCACACATGCTGTATAAACAGGGGTAAATCTATATGCCAAAGTGCAGCAACATGACATAGCAATACATGGGATGAAAGTAGACATGATGCTTAACAATATGCAATTGGAATCACTCAATTCCGATAAACGGTCGCGACACACTCGTCGACCGAAGTTGCAACAAAATAACAGTTTCAGCAATAGCAGCACAATAACATCAGGATAGCTACTTTGGAGCAAGATATAAACATGATGCAGCAAGCAAATATGGCATGTGAATGCATGAAACGGAAGTAGAAACATTTCTTAACGCAACGCAAAAGGAATCCATGCAATAGGCCTCATGGATTTGTTACAATCATCATGCAAAGTTGCAACAAAATAATAACAGCAGCATCTAACAGGAAAAGTAGCAGTTTAACGGCCTGATGCCCTGTTCAGCACACAATTACACAATCAAGATGAGCTCAAATGAAAATGCTCACAAAAGATGAATGCTAGATCACGCAATTCTAAACAATTCGTCTTTTGGGCGCAACGCGATCCGAGCTACGGATCGCTTGCTATCGTCAACGCGGAATCGAATCAGCAGCAGTTTTTATCAGACTTCTCACCATGGGCTCTAGAGGCCCATCTGGCCGGCCGGCCTGTGGAGGCGGACTGGGCTGGGGTCTGGCCCACCAGAAGATCTGGGCCGCGGCCCACGTGGGAGGTGAGGGGCTGGCCGGCTCGTTCCCGAGCAGGAACCGGCGGCTGCGACGGCTGCCTCCCGGTGACGCGACAGCCACCGGCAACGAGGAGGGCGGCTGGGCTGGCGGTGCAGGGCGAGGCGAGCGCGGCGGGCGAGCTCCTCTCGCCGGAGAGCCGAGGAGCGACGGTCCAGGGGCGGCCCGGCGTGGATCCAGGGCGGGGGTGAGCTCGAGCTCCCTCGGGCTCCAATGGCGGGCGGCGCGTCCTGGTGCTGCACACAGAGAGAGAGGATGAGAGGGAGAGGAGAGAAAGGAGAGGGGAGAGAGGGAAGGAGGGGAGGAGAGGTGGCGGCCGGACTGGCCGGAGTGGAGGTGGCCGGCGGTTGCCACGGGCACGGGCGGCGGCTTCGGGTGAGAGAGAGGAGGGAGACGGTGGAGAGGTTGGTGGAGCTGGGTGACGCGATCTGGACCGTTGGATCTCAGATCTGACGGTCCAGATCAGTGGGAGAGCTAGGGTTTCGGGATGTGGGTGTTTTGGACGAAAATTGGAGCAAAACTGGGGGTGTGGCTGTAAAATTGTGGCTAGGGAAACCCTAATTTCCAAGGGGGGAGGTGAGGGGTCATTATATAGGGCAGGCTAGGTGGCAGGATGACGAAAATACCACCGGTGACCTCCGGTACCCTTCTCGCGCGTTCGGCGATCGCGGTCGTGACCGCCGGAGGTGCATACGGACTCCGATTCCGACGAAACTTCGACCTACGCGCTCAGCGCGTCGAGCCCGTCGATCGTACCTCACTTCGGTGAAATTCTGACAACATTTTTCGGCGCCCCATAAAATAATCCGTTTATTAAATAAACGGGGTTTTCGTTCCGGTGGCGATGGCTGGTCCTGTGTCGGTAGCGACGGTGATCGGGTGAAACCCTGGTGTCGCAAGGTCGTGTGCCGAGGTGGAAAAGGGGTGGGTCACGCATCCGATACGAGAATAAGGGGGAGAAATATTCACCGATTATTATTTCGGTGAAGCAAACACTGCAAACAACTCAGACAATCAAACAATTCACACCGAAAACAAAAATTTTAATTTTTGTGAAAACTAGGCTGTTACACTGGTTTAGCATTTGCTTCGAGCAAAAGTTCAAGTTCATTCTTCACCAACCAAAGCAGCGAAGATGAATCTCCAGCTTACTGCTTCATGGCCAAGGCTAAGGTATCCTCATCAAAGAATTCCTACAATACTTCTGATGGATCTGCTTATGAAAGTAACTCTAGGATAAGCTATGCTAAACTTGCCAAAATTTCTGCTATCCAAAAAGATGAGCTAGATTCTCTAAGTGAAACTATTCAAAAATCTGAGACTTTGTTGATCGATGAGATTGAGAAGGGTCAAACTTTAACGAATGAGCATGCTGCTCTGAAGGAAAAGTATGATGAACTTTCCTCTCGTCATGATCTTCTCTCAGTGGACTACGAGAAGCTAACCTATGAATTCCTTCAAAGGAAAATGGCTCTCGAGAAACTGAGAGAGGCTAATGAAGAGTTGGAAAGTGTCAATCTCACGCTCATGGCTCAGCAAGGCTCAGAAGCTAAAAATGAATCTACTTCACCTTGCTTAACTTGTTTGGAACGAAGTAAAATTGAGTCTATTTCTGAGAGATCGAAAGGAAAGCAACCTATTGTTATTGATGATACTAACCCCTCGAACGAGGAAACCATTACCGATGAACTCCTCAGGTTGAGAAATTTATTTGAAACAGGCATGTTCAAAAGTGTGCAGGGACACCAGTACCTATGTGATATCCTACGAAAGGCTCTTCTTCACAGGAATCCACGAAACGAAGGAGTTGGCTTCGAAAGGAAAATCAATCCTGATGGAACCTACTGGGAACCCGAGCAGTATCCTAAAACTGTCTGGGTTCTTGCGAAAGAAAAACCCATTGATATTTCTAATCTTTCAGGTTTCAGTTGCAAAATTGATAAAGTCATTGTTGATGAATCACTTGATTCTGACTACAAGCTTGTCAAAGATCAGGAAGGAAAGGTGACGGCTGAATTCGTTGGTACTCCTCCGAAGAATGGTTTCTATAAGCGACAGATTTGGGTTCGCAAATCTCTCGTAGAAAAACTGCCCCCTAACCATTCTATGTAGAGAAAATCCTCGGTACCACCGAATCACTACTATTCTCTCGAGGATAGAAATGAAACCTTGGTGCCTGCTTCAAATGTTCCCCAGAAGGAATACTATCGTGTCGATAGAAATGTTTATCGTCATCATAACAATAACACCAAAGTTGATGTTACCCATCAATACACTAACCCCTCGTCGAGGAATTATATTTATGGTGTGCTTGATGGTCCAGATAGAGAATGCAATCCTGTTCGCTATAATATTGCTGCCCCATCTAGCTCTTCCATGCCTTCTAAGTCACCTGCTCGTTTGTGGGTGGTTAAGAAGAACTAATTCTTCTGCAGGGCTATGTCTCCGGTGGATCCGAATGGGTCATGGATAGTGGATGTACAAATCATATGACCGGAGACAAAGATTTGTTCACCGAAGACAAACACACTAAATCTTCACAGAGATGGATTACCTTCGGTGACAACAACAAAGGAAAAGTACTTGGTTTGGGTAAGGTTGCTATATCGAAGGATAAGCATATTGATAAGGTTATGCTTGTTCAATCACTTGGATATAATCTTATGTCTATCTCAAAACTTTGTGATATGGGTATGCTTGTACTGTTTTCTGCTTCTCATTGTGTTGTCTTTTCACAGGATGATTATTCCTTCGTGTTCGAAGGATATCGCAAAGGTGATCTTTATATCGTTGATTTCTCTTCGGGGCCTGCAGTGTCCACGTGTTTAATGGCCAAAGCCACTTCTGTTTGGTTATGGCACCGAAGACTTGGGCATGCAGGAATGAAAAACCTTCAAACTCTTATCTCGAAGAAGAACATCATTGGAATTGATAATGTGAAATTCGATAAAGATCGTCTATGCAGTGCCTATGAAGCAGGAAAGATTGCCAAGAAACATCACTTAGAAAAAACTATAATGACTACTACTCATCCTCTTGAATTACTTCATATGGATTTATTCGGTCCTCAAAATTATGCTAGTCTTGGAGGTAACAAGTATGGTCTGGTTATTGTTGATGATTTCTCTCGATATACTTGGGTTTTATTTCTCGATGACAAGAGCAAGGTTGTTGAAATTTTCAAAACCTTCGCAAAGAGAGCTCAGACTGAATATGAATTATCTCTCAAGCATATCAGAAGTGATAATGGTACAGAATTCAAAAACACTCATATCGAAGAATTTCTTGATGAATATGGCTTTACTCATGAATTCTCGGCTGCTTATACACCGCAACAAAATGGTGTGGTCGAGAGAAAGAATCGAACACTTATTGAAATGGACAGAACAATGCTTGTTGAATACAAGACTCCTATCAGGTTCTGGGCCGAAGCAATTAATACTGCATGTCATATCATCAACAAAGTTTATCTGCACAAATTTCTGAAGAAAAATTCACATGAACTTATTACTGGTAAAAAGCCAAATGTTTCATATCTCAGGGTTTTTAGTGCTCCATGTTATATCAGAGATATGAATCACAGCTCCAAGTTTGCCCCAAAGGCCCACGAAGGTTTTCACCTAGGTTATGGTTCGAATTCTCACACTTACAAAGTTTACAACTCTCATCTTGGCAAAGTTGTAGAAACTGTAAATGTTCGATTAGATGAAACTAACGGCTCTCAAAAGGAGCAATTACCTCTTAACCTGGATGAACCACCTTTGGATGAAGTTATCAGGTACATGGCTATTGGAGATATTCGACCTGTCGAAGGAAATGCACGTCAAGCCAACAAGGATGATGATGGTCCAATGTTCCCACACATAGCCGGGGGCGCTGGAGATCAACATCCTGAAGCAAATGATGTACAGGTTGAAGGAGAACGCGTAAACGAAGAAAATGTCCAACCCGAAGGAGAAGCTGAACCCGAAGGAAATGATCCCGAAGGTCAAGCTGATCCCAAAGAACAACCGGATCCACAATATGATGAAGGTGTTTTGCCTCGTGTTCGAAGAAGAGTGGGCGTCGACTCAATTCTCGAATAGATTCGTTTACCAGGTCGTCCCACCACTCGTTCTCGTACTCGATTAGCTAACTTCTGTGGAAATTTTTCGTTTGTATCCATGCTAGAACCATCAAAATTTGATGAAGCCATGAAGGACTAAGACTGGATGACTGTAATGCTTGAAGAACTTAATCAGTTCGAGAGAAATAAAGTCTGGTCCCTTGTCGATAGACCTGATCCCAAGAAGCATAATATCATTGGTACAAAGTGGATTTTTCGCAACAAGCAAGATGAAGATGGCATTGTGGTAAGGAATAAATCTCGACTGGTTGCTCAAGGCTACACCCAAATCGAATGTATTGATTTCGGTGAGACTTATGCTCCAGTTGCTCGACTTGAATCCATTCGTGTCATGCTTGCTTTTGCAAATTACAATGGTATTTTGCTATATCAAATGGATGTCAAAAGTGCATTTCTTAATGGTGAAATCGAAGAAGAAGTATATGTTATGCAGCTACCAGGTTTTGAAGACCCGAAGAATCCTGATAAGGTGTACAGGTTGCACAAGGCCCTATATGGGTTAAAGCAAACACCTCGTGCTTGGTATGAAACACTTAAGAACTTTCTTCTGAAGAAGGGCTTCAAACCAGGAACAACTGATCCGACTCTTTTTACTCGTGCATACAAAAATGATCTTTTTGTGTGTCAAATTTATGTCGATGATATTATTTTTGGCTGCACTAATCCTGATATTAGCGAAGAATTTGCTCGTATGATGTCGACGAAATATGAAATGTCCATGATGGGTGAATTGAAGTTCTTTCTCGGGCTTCAAATCCGTCAACAGAAGAATGGGACTTTCATCTCTCAAGAGAAGTATCTCAGAGATTGCCTGAAGAAGTTTGACCTTGTCAGTTGCAAAACTATCAAGACTCCAATGCCTACGAATGTTCATCTAGATGCAGATGAAAAGGGCAAACCTTTCGATCAGAAGAAATATCGCTCGATGATCGGTTCGCTTCTTTATCTTTGTGCATCTAGACCTGACATTATGCTATCAGTTTGTATGTGTGCTCGTTTTCAGGCAAACCCGAAAGAATCACATCATATTGCTGTCAAGCGTATTCTTCGATATCTGGCTCATACACTAACTTTGGGACTTTGGTATCCCAAGGGTGCCCAGTTTGATCTCGTTGGATATTCTGATTCTGACTGGGCTGGTGATCGAGTCGACAGGAAATCTACCTCAGGCACATGTCATTTCCTCGGTAGATCTCATGTCTGTTGGGCTTCGAAGAAACAGAATTGTGTATCTATTTCTACGGCTGAAGCCGAGTATATTGCTGCCGGTTCATGCTGCACTCAGATTCTGTGGCTCAAGCAAACTTTGAAAGATTATGGTATTCTTGTGAAGAAAATTCCATTGCTATGTGATAACGAGAGTGCTACCAAGATTGCCCATAACCCTGTGCAACACTCTCGAACGAAGCATATTGACATTAGTCATCATTTTCTTCGTGATCACGTTCAGCGAGAAGATATTGTTATCAGCCATGTTCGCACCGAAGATCCATTGGCTGATATTTTTACGAAGCCCTTGGATGAAAAGAGGTTCTGTGCACTAAGGTGTGAGTTAAACATATTGGACTCACGCAATGTGCAGTAAGATCATAACTATCGGTACTATGTATTATACGTTTTTTCTTTCTATGTTGTTTACTTACGTTAATTTTCTATCGTGTTTCTTTTGCGTTTTGTTTTTGTTCGTTTGGTGTTGTCCTATACACTTATCACTCCGAGTTTTATCACTGTTTTTCCTCGGATTGATTACGCATCGGACCCTGTTTTCCCTCTATTCCATCCCTATCCCATCTGTGCTTTTTCTCTCGTGAACATGTATATTTGTACTCGATCTAGATTCCCTTCGAAAGTCATTGATTCCGAAGGTAAATCTATCGAACGTTTATCTACTTTTATACTTGATGTTCGATGAGTTTGGTCTCGGACGTGGAGCAACTTTCTTTCGGTTCGTTGGGATTTTCCCGCGATTACAGCCACAAAATCCGTCCGTTGAATGCGGAGAGACGCGAAATCTGCGCCGTTGGATCAGATCTGACAGTTATGTCAGACCCCTCCCTTATAAATACTGATCCACCCCACCGGTTCAGTACTCGCAATTCTCTCGACTTGATCACTCCGCTCCCGAAGTTCTCTCGCGCACCGCCGTGCTGCTCGTCGCCGTCGACTCCCTCGCCGCTTTGCTGCCGGAAGGAAGCCGCCGGAGACCTTCCCGTCGACGAGGAACTTCTTCCGCGTCGCCGTAGTCGCCGCACATCACCAAGTTAGGGTATGTGTGGCTCTGGATGCGATTCCAATCTCATCTGTTCATCGTATCCAGATTTATTCTTGATTTTTCTCTCATTTTATTAGGTATGTTTGATCCTTTTTGGATCATTGCATCTTGGGAAATCTGTTTCTAGCGTTTTCTGTCGATTCCCCATCTGAGCTAGGTAAGAAATCCCTCGAATTCTCTCACTTAGACAATTTCCTCAGAAGTGTATCGATGGATTTGCACTTGTGCACTTATTTCATTCAAGTTCTACGTTAGATTTGCACCCGATGGAAATCTAGCCTAGCACTTTCATGAAAATTTGCATCAAGACAAATTTCTCGATATGTTTACTGCATTCAAAATGTTTTTCCTCAAAAACCGCTGGTACTTGTTCACAACTTTCCTATATTCTCTCGTACCTATCTTTTTCGCAGGAAAATTCCTGATGATCCGAAGGAAAAGGTCGTGGCCCCTAGCGCCACCGAGCAAGTAGTGACTCCCACAGTCACGAGGGAAAAGGATGCAGCTGCAAGTGCTGCGAAGAAAATTGCTGAGGCCCCAAGTTACTCGAAGGATAAAGCTACGGTCCCTAGTGCCGTATCAAAACCCATTGATGCGGCCAAGGCCACCAAGGAGGCCGAGAAGAAAGCCAAGGAGGCTAGGCAAAAAGCTCAGGCTGTTCCAGCTCCTCGAGCCGCACCAGCTCCTGCACCTGCACCTGCTGCACCTGTTGTTTCCAGCCCTCGTGCCGATGAAGAGAGCTCCAACGAAGGAGATTTTGGTACCCATGCTCCTTGGGATGCTGCTAATATTTCACATATCCTCTGGAAGATGGCTACCACACCGAGCAAAGTCACTACCGAGGATGATGTCCCTGCTGAGATCCAAGAGCATGTTGCTCGATACATGATTCGCTGGGAAGGGTATATCACCCAGGATCGCAAGGACAAGGAGCAAGTGAGATTTTACACCAGGCAACTTCAAGAAGAAACCGAGGACATTGAGTCCTGTAAGTTTTTCAAATCCAAGATTGGCACTCTTGAAGCATCCAGGAGGGCACAGAAGGAAAACTTGGCCGCTGTGTTTGAAAAGGTTCGACAAATTGTGTCTGCCGTATGCAAAGAGCACAATGATGCCCTATACAAGAGACAATCTCGTAAGAGAAAGTCTGCTGCCCCAACCTCTGCGCGTGGGACGCCAGAGATCGAGAAGAATGCCAAGAAGGCCAAGTATACCGAGGTCGTTGCTGCATCAGCACGACAAGAAACTGCACCAAACCCCACCAAGCAACCCACTCCTCCTCGTGAAAAAACTCCACCCCCTCACCAAACAACTCCACCCCCTCGCCAATCCACTCCTCCACCTCGCCAACAAACACCTCCACCTCGTCAACCATCACCACCAAAATCCTCGTCGCCACCACCAAAACCATCATCACCACCGGACATCATTCCATCAACCACTCCAGCCATCGAGACCCAAGCACAAGAAGAGACCGAGCAACCTGCTCAGGTCGAGCAAGAAACTCAAGCCCCCATCTCCTCTGCTCAGAAAGATTAGTCCTCTGCCCAGACTCTGCATGAAGGAGAAGACGCTGATGTTGATATCACAACAGTTTCTTCTCATCAAGATGTTGTTAAAGGAAATAGTTCTGGAGATGGCAGTTCTAGTGACAGTTCCTCCTCCTCCTGATCAAATTACTCGAACGAAAAAATGGTTGATGCTTTCGCACAACTGGACAAAGATTTGGAGGACATGGAGACTGAAGAAGCCGCTCAAATTACTAATGACGACGAAGGAGTTGCCGTCGAAGCACAGGCCGAGGAAAATGCTCCTGCAGCCATTCCAGCTCAGGATATTATAAATGTTCCTACTTCAATTCCTCGTCCTGCTGAGCCAGTTTTCCAGATACCGGATAATGCTGCCTCTGTTCCGCTCAGATGTTCCTCGAGGAGGCCCCATCTTCAAAAGGCGTGAACACAAGCCATTTTTCTTCGGGACCAATCCCTACGAGAAGCCCAGAAGTGCATATTCTCTTCGGTTTTGGACCCAAGAGCAAGCCATATACTACACCCGTGTGCTGTACAACAAGGCAAGAGTTTTCCAACATCAATATCTTAATATGCCTTCCGTGTACTCCACTTCTTGTTTCAAGAATGTTGCCGAAACAATTGATGGTATTCACGCTCACAAGATGTTTGCTCTCGATTGTGGCTACAATCCCGAGCTTATCAAGCAATTTTATACAACTCTCTATGTCACTGGTGATCCCGAGAAATCGAAGACGTGGAAATTTGATTATATGATCCAAGGCCAAGTATTCCATATGACTGTCGACCAATTTCTGGCCATCATCAATTTACCTCGGTTCGAAGGATTACCACACAAGCTTCATGACTTACCTGCTCCAACTCCTGCTGAATTTTCTACGCTCATGAATCCAGATGTCGTAGGAGATAACTACCCGGTTGAGCCCAAGCCGAGACATTTTGTATTTGAAGCAAAGGCATGGTTTTATATTATTTCGAAGACCTTGATGCCAATGCTCGATGTGCACGATGATTTTCCTATTCCCAATGATGTGCAACTTGCTCTGTTGAAGTTAGTCCATGGTCATCCTTTCGATTTTGAAGACTACTTCATCAGAACTTTGGTGTCTTGTGCTGATGATCACAATTCCCACAAGCCGTATGCACCTTGGCTGATGGCTATCTGCAATTACTCTCAGGACGTGCCATTCCCCGTGTCAATTTTCCCAAAGATTTTCACTCCACCAGTTAGGGAAGTTTTGCAGATTGTTGCTCGACCCAACGATCAATATGCTGAGCACACTGGCATCCGCACCCATTTCACTGAGCGTAATGTTCGCTCGAAGTTTATCAAGCCAGTGCATCTCATGGAAGTTTCTCTTCGGTCCCAGCAAATGCTTCAACATCATATCGACCAAGATTTCATTCAGAAGCAAGCTTTGATGGACGAGATCAATCATTTGAGCAATATTACCATGAACAACAATCAGATGTTGCGTGAATGCCTTCGCCG
This sequence comes from Bromus sterilis, assembly GCA_950022295.1. Lineage (NCBI taxonomy): Eukaryota > Viridiplantae > Streptophyta > Magnoliopsida > Poales > Poaceae > Bromus > Bromus sterilis. Next base: position 399,983,644 of record OX465596.1, read on the forward strand.
TGATTGGAAAGGACTGCGGAAATTCAATTCCCTCGGTCAACTTCAGCGATGTGGATTGGAAGAATATCCTCCCCATCTTAACAGGAATTGGACCAATGATGATCGAGTAGATCGCCCGGATCCCAATATCCCTCGGCTGCCGAAGAACAGAGATGTGCTCAATGTCGATGACTATTATCACATTACTATGAACACCTTCTCCTCCGACTCCGAGAAACATGAAGCCCCTCAACGCCAACAGAGAGTTTACACTCCACTTCCTCGAAGCCCCAGGACCCCACCGGAATCGCAGCTGGAATCTTCTGGAGATCGCCACTCCTTCCGCACGAAGACAACTCCTCCAGGCGCTCGCCCAATTCGCCGTGCTCCAACGCTTGCCGAATCTTCTCATCATCGCCGGAGCCATCCAAGCGAGTAGGGATTTTCTTTCGACCCTATTCTCTCGACTTTTTGTACGTTGTGACAAAAAGGGGGAGATGTAGTGGCATCAAAGAAATTAGTTTGCCTTCGGGGTTAAGGGCCTTGCTTTTCGTTCGTTAAACTTTTGAACTTTGAGGTTTATGAGTAGTTTCAACAAACTTTCGATTCATATTCGATCTGGTTGTAACTAACTCTAAGTAGGTCTGTGAACTGCTATCCTTTTCGTAAGATATCTATCTGCTTCTTGCCATACTTAACCTTTTTGTAGGAAGTTATCTTTCATATAAGTTCACAGGTCATTCGAGGATATTGCATATTTCTTATTGGATATTATCTGGAATGCAATTTCACTCGCTAAGATTATTGATGTTTTTCCCTCGACTCTACTTGTCAAATATGCACTTCACAGGAAACTCTTATCTTCCGTGCATACATCAAGGGGGAGTATTTCATCGATCTTAGCACTGGTTTATCATCGAAAACTCAAAACTTTTTCACTTATTTATCGATGCCTGTTTTGTCAACAATCGTCCAAAAAGGGGGAGATTGTAAGAGCAAGTTTTGCCCCCGAAGGTTTTGTACATTGTTGGACAAAGCATAAGTGGAACTAATATTGTTTTCGAGTATAAACAGATACTTAGGTTCCGAAAGAATGGAGTTTGCAAGTAGAAGGTCGAAGGACAACTCACTGCAGCAAAGCTGCAGTCATCTACCGAAACCTTTGAAGGAAGACGTCCCCTAAAAATGTAGTCGAAGAAAAAGTCTCTCTCGAGTAAAAGCGCAACAAGGAGAAAGTTGAAGTTGGTCGAAGACTTAGTCTTTTTTACTAGTTTCTCTTTATATTCTTGAGTCGTAGGAAAAACCGTACTATCAAGAGGGGTTTGCTAGTTGAGATCTTAGTCGAAGTGAATTTGCTCTGCTCAACCTAAACCCACAAAAGCCTACCGAGAGAAATCTTACTGAGTCGAGTGAATAGCTCGAAGGCAAAGTCATTGCACTTCGTGCCTTCGAGAGAGAACTCGTTCGGTAAGTCAGCTTACTTGTTCCTCAAGTAAAGTTGCGCATTGATTGGAATCCGACCGTTGTGGACACGCGTCAAGCTGTCGCATCGGGTCACTTCAGTCATTTTACCCATCGGGATCGCCAACTATAAATACCCCGCACCTACCCGCCATTTCGGGTTGGCTGCTCCACTGAAGATTCTAAGACAGAAGTCTGTGAGCATCCCAAGAGAGATTCATCGAGAGAAAACCAAAACCCAAGTCTGAACTAAGTTGAGCTATTCTCAGAGACTTAGGTCGAGATTATCCGATCTTTTTATCTTGGATAACTTCAAGTCTCCTAGACGGTTAGGCGTCGCCTGTCAAGCAGTCGATGAGTTATTTTCGCTGCTGAAGGAAGTTTGTAAAGGTCTCGGAGATGTCCTGAATCATCTACCACGAGTGAAAACTGGACAAGCTCGAGGAGTTTGTTGCAGTGGAGAATAGGACGGAGAGAGTTTTGCTCCAGGTGTTCAATCACCAGTCCCTCCAACCAGACGTAGCACTTTGCAGAGTGTGAACTGGTTTACCAAACATCGTCGTGTCAGGCTCGTTTTCCTTCATGCATTTAAATTAAGTATTTACTCGTTGCCTGTTTGCCTTCGATGTTTTCCTTCGCCCCCAATCCTTTCGAGCCATGCATTACTTTCGATACTGTATTTCCTTCGAGATTCCTTAGTCCTTCGCAGTTTGCATGAATTCATTCTAAGTTAGTTAGAATTTTTAGAAGTGATCATTCACCCCCTCCCCCTCTGATCATTCTTGAGCTTTCAGGATGCTACGTTTTATGAAGATGATCTTTTTAGCTCCCCAAGTTTTGATGAGGAAATTTATTTTGATGATACTTTGCCTCCCATCTATGATGATTATTTTGATGACACTTATGCTATAAATAATAAATTTTTACAAGTGCATCATGATAAGAATGATTCATGTGATAGCTATTTTGTTGAGTTTGCTCCCACTATTACTAATGAGAAGGATTTTGATTATGTGTGGAGTAACAAATTTTCTATGCTTGTGGATCATGATAGGAATTTTTTATGTGATACTTATATTGTTGAGTTTATTCATGATCCCACTGAAAATTTTTATGAGAGGGGAAAATATGCTCATAGATATTTCAAGAATATCAAGTTCCCTATCTTTATGTTGAAGGTTTTGAAGTTGCACTTATTTTGCCTTCCTATGCTTATTGCTTTGTGCTTCAATGAATTATTCTATTGCAATATTCCTATGCATAGGAAGCATGTTAGACTTAAATGTGTTTGATATTTGCTTCTTGATGCTATTTTTTGTTCTTCAACTCTTATTCCTACGAGGGCATCATCAAAATCTTAAGCCTATCTTTATGGCTATAAAGAAAGAGCTCTAGGGAGACAACCCTTGTTATCTTTACTTTGAGTTTTTACTTTCTGTTTTTAGTGGTCTTGATGATTGTTAATACTGTAGCAACATCATTGTATCTTTATTTTCAAGCTTTGTGCCAAGTTATAGCCTCATATGACAAGGGAAGTGAAAGTTGTGACATGCTGTCCAGAAAACAGATTCTGTCCTCGTGACGGGAAAAATCACAGAAAAATCCCAGTTCATCTTTTTGAGCTGAAATTTTTACACAGCGTGCTCTATACAATTATGGAACTTTTATCTGTTCTGAGTTTTTTGATTTGAGTTGCAGAAGTACCCCTAAAAAATTCTTTACTACCTGCTGCTCTGTTTTTCACAGATTCTGCCACGTTTTGTCTCTCCTAACTTTTGCAAACCTTAAGCTTGCTTTTTCTTTGCAAAAACTTTTTGGCAATCTTGAGAAACGGTAGATCTTCCAGAATATCTTTATATCCAGTGGGGAAAAATTATTTATTAAGGGTACTAACCTCTCTAATCAGCTTATGATGAGTTATGTATGAAGGGAGTTTTCAAGTGTGCGATGGAAGATGATGAAAGAAGATTCGGGAGTGTCAAGCGCTCAAGCTTGGGGATGCCCCCATGCATCCCCAACAAATATTCAAGGAGACTCAAGCGTCTAAGCTTGGGGATGCCCCCGTGCATCCCCTTCTCCATCAACAATCATCAGTTCGTCCTTCGTCTCACTATATTTTTATCACTTCATGCGTTATGTGCTATGCTTGGAGCGTCTCGCTCTTAGGTTTTATTTTTTAGTTTTCTTTAGCATTGCTTTCTGTTCATAACAAGTTAGATCCCGTCTTACTTTGTGTGGGAGAGAAACACGCTCCACTTTCAAAATCTAGAACACATCATAGAATTTTTCATGCCTATCTTTCTCTGTTGTGTGTTCTTTACCTTTTCGTAGCTACTGCCATGTTTAGTTTTAGTTTTAGTTTGTCTTTAACAAGAGCCTTGGCTTTTGTTTAGTTTGTTGTTGGAACTCTCTTTAGTTTTCATGTTTATCTTGTTAAGAGAGTTGGTTGTTGCACTGAGTTATGTCTTGTCTTGAGAGTAGATAATTGAGGTTGCTATTTAATTTTAGTAGTAACTTGCAATAGTTTTGAGGTATTGATGTTAGTAATGTTTGAACTTTTGGTGTCAAGAGATCTAGCCTATTAGTGATAGGTGTCGTATTTTGGGCAATCCGTGTTTATTTTCAAAACCTACAAAACTAGTTGAGAACTCTAGCTACTAGATGGATCACTACTCTTCTGAGGGGTCGGATATTAGAGTACACTCACGTACCATGAGTCGAGGATGCGCAAGGATAACGAAACCCCCATACACTCCTCCTCGGGGTAGTTGTCTCTTTGTGAACCTCCTTACTAGATTGACAGTTACCGATAATAAGTGCATGAGTTGGACTAATGCGAGTATTTGAAAGTTGACACTTCCACCTCCTCATATTTGCTAGCCTCTCCTATGTCGTGCATTGCTTTCTTCTCACTCCGAGAGTTGGCGACCACCTTCGCCGGTACATCCAAACCCTTGGCATGATACGCTATGTCATCATAAACCTCCTTATATCTTTCCTCAAAACAGCCACCATACCTACTTATCAAGGAATTTCCATAGCCTTTCCGAGATATATTGCCATGCAACATCCACCTCTTCATGACTTGATCTTCATGTCATACATGTTCCTGCTACACTGGCAGCGGCATACATTGCATACATCATGATAGCTACATCTTCTTTATGTTTTGAGTACCTTGTAAAGTGTGAAAGATCTTCTATAGCCTCTTTTAATTAGAGTGTTGCCCTTAAGTGAGGAAAAGATCCCAAAGAAGACAAAATAAAAAGATCCCAAAGAGGACAAATAAGAGTTAAATAGAAAGAGCCATTGAGGCCCCAAAAAAATATAAAAAAATAGAAAAAAGAGAAAAAGAAAAAGAGAGAAGGGGGCACACTACTATTCCTTTTGAGAGATCCACACTCGTACTCCATCTTATATCTTGTACTCCATAGAGATTATCATTCATACATATAGTTATGTGGGGACCTTCACACTATAGAACTTGGCTTGTATATTCCAATGATGAGCCTCCTCAAATGATCTCTAGGTCTTCTTGAGCAAGCAAGTTGGATGCACTCCCACTAGTTCCATTGGAGAGCTTACCTTAGCTGATATGTGCATCCGTTGCATGGCAATCCCTACTCCTCACATCATATCTATCATTTGGCTTTCTCTCGCCTATGATTGTCCTCATTGATGTGAGCCTTTCACACTTTTTTGTCTTCCTCACCCATCATTCTTCTTTCTTTGCCATCCTAAGTGTCAACTTTCTTGCTTACGCTCATCCATTGCATGAGTGCTCAAAATATCGAAAGGGAGTGGATCATTTTGACTTGTACCTGGCTAGTGGTCTGGGGATGAGTCAAGATAAGATTTCAAAGAAGACCAAGTGTGAAACTTTAGTAGATTAATTTCTCCACAATAAAAACTATGTTTTACTCTCTCGTATATCCCTATCCCCTTTCTTGCACGCAAACACCATTTGGAGACATTCGATTCACGGACAGCGAGAGCTCTTGCACCCTTTGTTTTTTTTTTGCTTGTGTCAATGGTAATATAGACTCTTGTTTGTTAAGACTTGAATTGAATTGCGTGCTTTGATTGCTTTACTTTCAAAGTTCTTATATGGTTGCTAGCATGTCACCACAGAAATTATGTTTTTTATCATTTACCTACTCGAGGACGAGCAGGAATTAAGCTTGGGGATGTTGATACGTCCCAAACGTATCTATAATTTCTACTTGCTCCATGCATGTTTTGTGTGATATTGCTATGCTTTTGATACACTTTCATATCTTTTTCTAACATATTTTGGAACTAACCTATTAATGGTTGCAAGAGTGCACAAATTCTTGTTTTTCTCCTTTATGTGTAGGAATTACTTGGATAAAGGAAAAATCACAAAAAGGAGAGTTGGATTCTAACTCTCCCGAAATCTGTCCCCACCAGACAAGTTTTAAATATCTCCTCGGAAAGGCTAGAAGACGGCCTCAAACGGAATAACTTAAAACTAAAAAGTTGTAGGGAATTATTTTTCGGTGGATTTAGACATAAACTTCGGCCCAATCGGATTTCGGATGCTTCCAGACACCCTGAAATACAGAAGACGTAATCTGGATGACGGGAATCCGAGAGCCTATATAAAGAGAGGAAACCTAGGTCAAAGGGCACCACGAAATTTCCTCCCCCCTTGGCAGCCGTCTTGAGGGGGAGATCAATCTCCACAGCATCACCATCTCCAAGGAAGAAGAAGGGGCCAAGGTCCGCTGCCCCCAAGGGTCGTGGCCACCGCCGTGGTCGTGGCCGCCGCCGTTGGCGTCTCCTTCATCTTCTCCGGGCTGCACCTCTCCATAAAAAACTCTCCCTTTCACCATGTCCATGTGTGAGTAGTTCCCCTCGGGGCTAAGGCTTATATCTTGATCTATGTGGTTTTCTCTCTCTCCCATGATGTGATCTTTGTTGTGATCATAGGCTATGTTAATCTAGGGTGATCCCATGATATTTCCCCTTCCTCTATGTATTGGATTGATGCACTCAATTGATCTTATCTAGTATAATCTCCGAGGCCAAGGTGACAGCAGTCTATTGGACATGGGTTAGAAGAATATTATCATGAGTGATTTCCTCTTTTGTGTGTGGATTGAAGATTGAGAGTCTCTTGGTGCTTGTCTTTGACTATCCTTTAGATATGTTGTGGTGATTGTGGTACTCTCTTTGGATGGCCGCGGTGACATTGGGAAATCCATAGATTGAGAACTACGAACTCTGAGGTGTGCTTTTGTAGCCCTACACAATTCTCGTCCTCTCTTGACCACAAAGGAATGACCTCTGAGTACATCTCCATTGCATGTTTTATGGGAAATATCATGTGATTAGACTATGTTAATGTTGTTGAGATTTGCCACTAGTGAAAGTATGAAGCCTAGGCCTTCTTTCCATCATTGTTACACCGTTTGCACTCACTTTTGTTACATGTTTGCTTGCTGCACTTTTTATTACAGATTTATATTACTTTGTTTTGCCACACCTATCACCCATATTTTACCATCTCTTCGCCGAACTAGTGCACCTATACAACTCCTAGTTGTATTAGGTGTGTTGGGGACACAAGAGACTTCTTGTATCTTAATTGCAGGGTTGGTTGAGAGATACCATCTTCAACCTCTACTTCTCTGAGTTCGATAAACCTTAGGTCATCCACTTGAGGGAAATTTCTGCTGTCCTACAAACCTCTGCGCTTGGAGGCCCAACATAGTCTACAAGAATAGAAGCGTGCGTAGACATCAATTGTCAATGACAACAAAGATGGCATTGTTCTTCTTCTGCGACAAGGGGAATCCTGTGATGAAATCCATCTCTATGTGATCCCATTTCCACTCCGGAATCTCAAGTGGCTGAAGCAACCCGGCAGGCTTATGGTGATGTGCCTTCACTCTCCTGCACACATCACACTGAGACACGTAACGGGCAACATCCCGCTTCATACGAGTCCACCAAAAGCTTTGCTTGAGATCTTGATACATCTTCGTACTGCCAGGGTGAATAGACAGCTTGGAATCATGGGCTTCCTTCATTATGACCTCTCTGAGATCTCCCTCCTTGGGAACAACAACTCGCTCTTCGAACAACATGGTGCCGTCATTATGCACTGAAAAACAACCGTACTTTGGAACTGAGGCGGCAACACCCTGCTTGATCTTTTGTATCATTGAGCTGCCAGACTGAGCTTCACGAATCTTCTCATGGATAGTGGGCTCTACCACAAGGTTGGCAAGGTAGCCTGCTGGAACTAGCTCGAGATTCAGCCTTCGAAAGGACTCACACAAATCAGGGTGGATGTTCTGCACCTGGATATTATTGCAATCACCCTTGCGGCTCAGCGCATCAGCTATGACATTCGCCTTCCCAGGCGTGTACTGAATATCAATTCTGTACTAAGTAATGGTTTCAAGCCATCTTCTTTGCCTCAAGTTCAGATTTGGCTGAGTGAACAAGTACTTCAGACTCCTATGGTCCGTGAACACATCCACCTTCCTCCCTAAGAGGAGGTGTCGCCAAGTGACCAAAGCGTGCACAACTGCTGCAAGCTCCAAGTCGTACGTGGGATAATTCCTCTCACTTGTCTTCAACTGTCGTGAGGTATACGCCACAATATTCCTGCCTTGCATCAAAACTCCGCCCAGACCTTGCAAGGAAGCATCACAAAACACCTGAAAAGGTTGTGACTCATCTGGCGGCGTGAGAATTGGAGCTGTGGTCAGCTTCTCTTTCAACTCCTCGAAGGCTGACTGGGAAGCTGGTGACCAAGTGTACCGCTTGTCCTTGCACAACAATTCAGTCATTGGCTTCGCTATTTTGGAGAAATTCTGCACGAACCTCCTGCAATAGCTGGCGAGGCCGAGAAAACTCCTTAGCTGCTTCACGATCTTCGGCGGAGCCCACTCTTGAATAGTGCGGACTCGCTCTGGATCAACCGCAATTCCCTCAGCGGAGATGACATGGCCCAGAAAATTGACCTTGTCCAGCCAAAACTCACACTTGGAGAACTTGGCGTAATACCGGTGCTCTCTTAACTTCTGCAGCACCAAGCGCAAATGTTCCTCATGTTCAGACTCTGACTTGGAATAGACAAGAATGTCGTCGAGGTAGAGGATCACAAACACATCAAGCCATTCTTGGAACAAAAAGTTCATAGCTCTCATGAATGTCGGAGGGGCATTTGAGAACCCAAAAGTCATGACTATGAACTCATACAGCCCATAACGTGTGCTGAACACGGTCTCGGGAATGTCCTCTTCACGAAAACGGATTTGGTGATAACCCATCCTCAAGTCAAGCTTGGAAAACACCTTAGCCCCATTTAACTGCTCGAACAGATCATTAATGCGGGGTAAAGGGTACTTGTTCTTGATGGTCTTCTTGTTGATACCACGATAGTCTTGGACCAAGCGGCTAGTCCCATCCTTCTTCTGGACAAACAAAGCTGGTGCACCCCAAGGGGAAGTGCTCGTGCGGATAAAACCGCCTGCTTCCAACTCTGTCAACTGCTTCTTGAGCTCAATCAACTCCTTCGAACACATCTTGTACGGATGCCGAGAAATCGGCTGGGTACCAGGCTCTAGCTCAATAACGAACTCAATAGCTCGAACTGGGGGAATTCCTGGCAACTCCTCCGGAAAGACGTCTGGGAACTCACAGACAACTATGACCTCTTCGAGCAAAGGTGCAACTCCTGCGTTCAAAGCATACAACTGTGCTGGTCCTGTCATAGGGCCACAAGTGTAAAAGACTTCTGCACCTGAATCATGTGTCAACTTCACAGATCTGGTCGGACAATCAATATTGGCCTTGTGCTGCACAAGCCAATCCATGCCCAAAATGACATCAATGTCGGAACGCGGAAGAAAAACCAAGGAAGCGGAGAAAAGGAGACCCTGAATCTGGATCTGCACATCAGGAACTCTGACAGCTGAACTGAACTTAGAGCCCGGGGTCGAGATGGCCAAAGGAGAAGGTAACACCTCTGCTTGGAAATCAAACTGCTGAGCGAAAGACTTGGAAATGAAGGAATGAGACGCTCCGGAATCGAACAAAACTGTCGCGGGAACTGAACACACAAGCAACCTACCAAGAACAATCTCTGAAGACTGCTGAGCATCTGAGAGCATCACGTTGTTCACCCGAAGTGCACGTGGCTGTGCCTTCACCATCGCGGTGCTCGGAGTAGAGCGAGGTGGAGGCGGTGGGAGCCGAGCAAAGCGCGGATCGGTGCAGTTGGGAGACGTGTGCCCTGGCTCTCTGCACTTGTAGCAGATCACGCCCGACCTGGGCTGCTGCTGCGGCCTGGGTGGCCTCGCGTGTGGTGGTGTAGAGCGAGGCCCCTGCAGAACTGGGATGGGAGGGCGGGCAAAAGTGCGGACAACTCCCCCCCTCTGCTGGTACTGCTGCCTGTGTGGTGGTGTCTCTGTGACCCACGTCTTTGCCTTCTTGTGAACCATCAGCGCGGAACTGTGCTCCCTCTGGCGCTTCCTGTCTGCATCCCACTCTGCTCTGGCTGACTCCTGGCGGATAGCCTGATCCACGAATTGTGAGAACAGCGTGGGACTGCACTGAGTGAGCGCGTACTTGATCTCTGTGCTGAGACCTCCACGGAATCTGACGATCTTCTTAGCCTCTGTGCTGACCTCCTCTGGAGCGTACCTGGCGAGCTTGGCGAAGGCCAGGTTGTACTCCTGAACTGACCTGTCACCCTGTCTCAGAGCCAAGAACTCCTCACGCTTCCTGTCCATCAGGCCACTCGGAATATGCGCTGCTCTGAAGTCTGCGACGAAATCTGCCCACGTGATGATAGCATCGCCCTTGTTGGCCTTGTAGGTATCGTACCAGCTGGCTGCTGCACCCTGAAGCTGGAAGGAGGCGAAGGTGACGTAGTCGACGGGTCTGACGGTGTTTGCATTGAAGTGCTTCTTGATCTCTGCGATCCAGTCGTCCACCTCCAGCGGGTCTCGAGCCTCGGGGAACCTTGGGGGGTTGATCGCAAGGAACTGCTGTAGTGTGGTGTACTGTGGTCGATCATTCCTCTGGGCAGTCTGGTTCTGCAGCATCTGTAATATCGCAGCTGTGCCCTGAGCCACTGCGGCCACAGCCTCCCCAAGGATAGGGTTCTCTGGCGGCAGCATGTTCTCCCCGATGCGGTGCTAACTCGAAGTCTCTTTCGCGTCCCGCTCAAGTTAGTAGCGCATAAAGAGCCACCGACTCACGACACTCGCACTCGTGTCGCTGCCGGATTCTCGACAACAGGTATATGAACAATGAACTTAAACTAAGAAATAAATATATAGAGTCCAGGGCATACATCGCCACTGGAATTTATTACAACATCTTAGAGGTCCGTGGACCCAATAGAATATCATGCAACAAGCGGAAGACAAACATGACCGAGTACGGTCAAAATCCAAATTTCCCTAGAGAGGGCTGCACATAAGAGTCCACCCACGGATCGTCGAAGCCCAACTATAGGATCTACTGAACGAGGTCGTCCTCGTCGTCGTCTTCCGGGGGCACCTCCACGAAGTATCGTCCAGTGCTCGGGTCGAGGTAGTAATCCACTGCAGCGGCCGATCCGGCAAAACAGTAAAATCACAAAGGAAAACAGGGGTGAGATTATATCATTACAGGATAACTGACTTCCTACGATAAGACAAAGTAAAGGTAAAGGTTGCAGCCGCACTAGCATATATGGTGGCTATCGTTCTATTAGAGTAGAGGTAAGATCCAAGAAATACACGTGACATCGCGTCATAAGTCTGCTATCCACCTACTTACGTCAAACATAACACAACCTGGATCTTCTCTCGGTCCCCCTGGACGAATAAAAGCAACCAAGGCACTCACACGGTAGGCAAGTTTTAATTATGATTCAAACTTGATGTTATTCTATGAACAAGGAGTAGGTCTCAAGTCGTCCATAACCTCGTACACGGCTTTTCGAAAAGATTTAACCCTGCAGGGGTGTACCAACTGCCCATCATAGGCTTCGCATGTACGCCCGGTTTCCACTTGGCTAGGTAAGTGCCTGAAACTCCGGAACGTCAGAGTCCCTCTAACTAACAACGCACAATTCTGGGTGGCCCCCGGGGAGTCGACATCCAATCCAAAAGCCGGCCACGCTCTTGGATCGGCCTCTTCCGCATGGCTAAGGTCGGGTTTAGTCTCACCTATAAATCAGGGGACTTCCCTAGCTCACCAGTGTGGACCAACCAGAGGAACTATGTCTCCGTTGGTCCCGGGTTGTTTTCGAAAACAGTTGGGGTACCAACCAAGCACACACACGTTTGCAAATAGTAAATCAGCTCGGGCCACCACTAGAACTGTATGAAGCTAGGTAGGTAAGACAAGGGAACCCCATAGAATCCCACACACGATTAGGCACGCTCGTCAAGAAACACAATACCCGGAACTCGGGACCTAGGTGACTCAAATGGAACAACACACCTGGCGGGAACAGCCCGGTCTCCCATCATTCATCAAATATAAATTTAACATCATCAATAATAAATATCAACCAATTTCTTTAAATAACATGATATCCCAAACCATAGCGTAGGGTAAGCAGCAAGTTTTTTCCTACTCATACTAAGCAATGGCTGAGCAGCGGTAACTTAGCAATACAATGTTTTGCTGGGATGTGGGGATCATGGCTGTTTGGTTTTGAACGTGGCATAAGCAAAGTGGATAGGATCAAACAAACGTTCTAGACTACAGCTAAGCAGGTAGGCAGAAAGTATCAAGTAATGGTATGAATCTTCCCCTTGCCTGGGTAATCGGTCGTCGAAGCAGACGTAGCAGGGTCCTCGGGCTCGGTGTCGGAAATCTCCACGTAAGTCTCCTCGGCGGTCTCAGGTGCTAACGTAAAGTACCGGCAAGGAAAAGGCACACAAGTAAGCAACGAGGGCAATGCACAGGCAAAGATGGTATGACCAAGTTTAATTGACATGATGTGACCCTATCTAGTCAGATTTAAATGAAGGTGGTGACGACACGTCAACAACTTCATATGCAATTTATTTACGTAAAATGGCTTTGGTCTTAGCCTTATTTTTGGTGTAAGTAACATGGCAACATGACATGATCAACAATGCATTTAACAGAAACAAAAACAACGTGAACAGTAATCATCGATTCCAGAGACGGAGTAGTGCCGGTGAAATTGACACAAGGAAGGTGCAACAAAAGATTTGAAAAAATCCCAGACACATTGCATATGACAATATGCATAGGGGCTGGTTTTCAAAAATGCAAGAATGAAGATGACATGGGCAGGAACTTGGGTCATGAGTGCAAGGTTGCACTAGTTTCATTTTGAGAAAGGCTCAAATGGACAAACCACTATCACCATGCAAAACCTTGGGAGAAACTACCCCAAAATCATATATGGCATGGCCATTTTGGAATTTGGAAAAAAAAACTTGACACAAACAGAAGAAATGAAAGGGGGGTTTATTTGCAAAATTTGCCACACTCCAAAATTCAGAGGGACAAAATGCAAAAAGGACCTCACCATGATGGTCAGTAGCTCAAGCTACCCCAAAAACATATATGGGATGCCCCTGGATGAAGTTCGAGTTTAAATCAAATTTGAATTTGAACTTAAATTCAAATTTGAATTAAAACAGAAAAGGAAAACAAAGAAAAAGAAAAGAAAACAGGCCCAGACCCTCATGGGCTGGCCTCGGGCGAGAAGGCCCAGCTCCTCCTCTCTGGCCCAAGTGGACAGAGCCCACCCCGGCTGGAGCTGCGAACCCGAAAAAAAAGAAATGGGCCACGCCCACTGGACAGGCCCATGGCCAGCTCCTTCTCCTCGGCCCAGGGCAACAAGTGCCCCCCTTTCTGAAACTCGAGCACACCTGCAGAACAGCGTCAGGCTCTGAAAACCCGACGGCGGTCACAGCTTGCGGGGAGGCTCACCTCGCCGTCGCAACTCCGGCGGCCCTGCGACCATTTGGGATCGAAAGCCCCCACATTCAGCTGTAGTTCCTTGCTCTGCGCGACTACGGAGACGCTCAACACTCCTCGCCCCTCTCCTCTGAAAATCAACGCGGCCACGGGTTCAGAGGTGCAACGCTGCTGCGCACCGTCTGAACCGGTGAAGATTCCGGTGAAACCCTGCCGGCTAGGGCTCGACGGCGACTTGCAATCGACGCAGGGGAGTACCACGTTGCCGTGGCTTCCCAGATCTACGCGTGAGGACACCAAAGGCGCTCCTTTTCCGGCTAGAACAGGACGCGGCGGCGACTGAATCTCTGCTCCCTACATTCAGACGCGGCGTCGAGCTAAGAACCTACGCACGCGACACCCTAGCAGCTGCGCGCGCTCTAGAGCACGCCAAAGACGCGCTTGCCACGACCACGCAACGCCCAGCTCACGGCGAGCACGACAGCTGTCCGGCGATGACAGTCCGCGGGTGTGAATCACACGTACCGGCGTGGGAGCCCTAGGTCTATGCGTTGGGGAAAGGGAGATGCGCACGAAGCTCACCTTGCGGGTCACGAAGCGTGCCCGAGTCCCACCTGAGAGGAAGAAGACGGGTTGGAGACGATGACGCGCCACGGAGCTCCCCGGCGACGTCCACTGCTCACGACGCAGAACCGTGCCCCTCCCGGCTACCTGCGGTTGGAAACCGGTCAAGGACGCATCGAGGAAGGTGCGTGCAAGCGCACGGCCAAGGAAAACAGAGGGCGGCGACGGAATTGAAGAAGATGGCCGGCGGCCATGGAGGAATAGGGGAGCAAAATGGGAATGCACCGAGCGGCGGTGGCGAGCGCTGAGGGGAAAAATCGGAGCCCTAGGGTTCCTGGAGGCGACGCGCTACTCGATTTAAAGGGGGGCGGTTCGCTGTCCACGCTGGCCGGCATCGACGTCGATGCCTGGCGCCGGTGTGAGAGAGGAGGGGGAGGGGACCTCTCCACGCTGGAAAGACGATGAATCCCTCCCCTCCGATTCTCATCCAACGGCTGGGGCTTGCCCCCCGTACCGCTTCGCTGGCGGGGCAGCTGGGCTGCGAGGAAGGGGAGGCCCAAATGGGCCAGGCCTCCTCCAGAAGGGAGGAAGGAAGGGCAAGGCCCCTTTTGGAAAAAGGAAAAACCAGCAAGGGAAAAGAAAAAGAAGAAAGGCAGAAAAGAAAAGGGAACAAAATATTTAAAAAAAATATTTTATATCCCTTGAGACATGCTTGATCACCCAAAATTGTTTGGGCAATTTCGAATGCAAGGAAAAAATTGCCATAAACAAAACAGTACCATTTTCCATTTAAAATTAAATAGAAAAGGTGCTTATGGAATTTTTGAGAAGAAAACAGAGGGTGAAAAATTCCATGAACTTGATAATCTTGAACCTTGCATTTTCCTGGATTTTTCAAAATTGGTTTGACCAATTTTGGAAACAACAAAAATGTGGCTCCTTTTTAAAATTCAAACCATTTGAACTAGGGGCCACTGTTCTGAATGTTGTAAAAAAAGATTTGAAAAGGCAAGAACCCTTGGCAAGACAAAAGAATTGGCTAGGCCAAAGATGAGGTTGGGGGGAGGTGACATGCACTCAGAACAATTTCAAGATCATGCCACTTGAACTACATTGATCACCTTTGATCACAAGAAAAAGAAACTCCAAACCCAATGGAATTCACAATCATCTCATGCAAAGTCATGAACATCCACCATGATGAGTTACAAGTGCAACAGACATGGTACAAAACATGGTGTATCATATGGGCATTACATGTGGGCTGTTACATTTAGTACCCGTCTTCATTCTGAAATCCCTTTGATCACATCAAACTATCCCAGACTCATGTTTCATTAGTGAATACACATATTCATCTAAGTCCACATCTGAAGTTTACGAAATAATGAAATTCACTACATGATGAAATATGATACATCACTATGTATGATATGCAACAGTCATCCCAAACTCTGTTTTACCATAATGCGAGGTTTCAGTCATCTCACCTAAAGAGGCATGGTTTGCATGTGTCAAGAGATCAAGTATCTCAAGACTTCATCAAACCAATCATGACTTAAATGGTAGTGTCATTACTAAGTTTGGATAATTCTTGGCATTACAATATTTCTTATAAATGATCAAACTACTACCATCAATATAAGAATAACTCATTCATAACCGTAATGTGACCATAAAAGATATCATTCATAAAAGGATAACAACTGACTTGTTTCTAACTAGTATGAATAATTGTCTTCGCGAGATGCAAGACACACTAATAAGATTAACAATCAAACGATCATAAATTTATTCATATACTAATCAAATGATAGATGTAGAGGGAGAGTGTTGTCGACCGCATCAACTATCTTGATTACCGTCAGCACATATTGTCACCTCATCCCTTCCAAGCCACTCTTTAAGCAGTGAGTTCAAGCATCGAATACTTAATCAACCACAATAAGTGTTTTGTGGGGAAAGACATTTATAACCCGTGTATCAAATATACTTTCTCCGTCAATGACTATTCCTGCATTGGTTCTACCTTTAAAGTTCACAACTTTAACCATGACATCATGACAGGTGAACGATTCTCCTTCATGACATAGTCTAGACGCGGTCTTTGTAGCTGGGACGAAGCGGATGCAACTCCCTAGTTATCGCAAAGTAACCAGTCATTCTGTAGTCCAAGTTGTACACAAGGTGTTCATGTATCTTATACATTTTCCAAGTGACTTTCTCAGCAGGTTGTTCCTTCCACCATGGTTGAAAGAAACCCCGTCCATATACTCATATTCCGTTACTCTGATTTTTGACTCGGTGCTTTTAAGATCACCTAGCACGTCATACGTGTTGGTTTCTTAATCATGCATTCACAATTCAGATTCCATAGAATGAAGTATGGTGTATCGGACAATCATTGAATAAGAGACGATGAATACGATACTCATCATCATCTTCCTCAATTATGGAGTTATCCGGTGTATCTCCTAGCAGTTCTTGTATTATGTTTTAACAAGTCATTAGTAATGAGTATGTCTCTAACGGTGTTGGTACACATCAATGAAGTAAGACCCATTTTCCTTAAGTTCTTCATCACGCACAAAAGAGCCATAGTTATAAACATTAGGTATGACATTATCTACAATGATATTTGCTAAGACATGAAGATTAAGTTCATAATAGGAGTTCATGTTTTTTTAAACAATTCTGGAACTCCCACTCAGACAAACATCCCTCATAGTTTATTCTAAGTGATTACACAATCCTTGAGAACTATACCTCCCCCATGTGACACGACCATCAGTATATTCTCAAGGTAGGCCATCATGCCAATCACATCATCCATGCGACTCATGCTCGATCTTTCGATCACTGTGTCCCGAGGCCATATCTGCATATGCCAGGATCGCCACAATAACCTTAGTGATTATATGTCGCGTCTACAAGGCCATGTTTCTGGACATGCTAGGCTTGCTCCACCCATCTCATTTGAACGCTAATATGTTTGACACCCGTGTGACACGTGATGCCTCCATAATGGAGATCTTTCCAGATGGTGCTTCACTAAGGAAGGACACTTTGTTGGATTATTGAGGGATCATCCTATAATGCTACCGTCGTATATCTAATACAAGCAAAACAGGATGCTATAGTATAAATCATACTAACTATGATGCCCCCTGCAAATTAAAGTTTAGACGTCTCTACTTTATCTTTTGCAAGTTTTACGTGGATGATAGGGCTTTCGAGATAGAACCGTTTCTATGCCTACGAACATACAACCACAACACCAATCCCGCAATTGTCTCTATTACACCCCTGTCGGAGCCCTCCGTTGCAAACGTCTTCGCATCGCTAATGTTAGAGAGACAGACACCCCCCAGCCACTTATATGGTACAAGCCATATGTCAAGCGTGGAACCAGTCTCGCTTAAACGCGTAAGGTCGGTCGGGGCCGCTTCATCAGGACATTGCCGCAATGCTAAACGAGTACACGTGAGAGGGTAACAATTGGAGAATTGATGCCCACATTGTCGGGACCCGGGGTTAGCGTATGCAAGCCTCGCTACAACACAATCATATGGAGAGCCGAGAACCGTACCCACTTGTCTAAGCAGACAAGGCCAAGCACAGAACATTCTCGGAAAGCATCGAACGTGAGGGGCATCCCATCCAGGACGGATGATCAACTGAAATGGGTCCTCATCGTCCGCACACAAGTCTAAATGATATGGGTGGTGAACTCCCATACTCATAGACAAGTCGCCTCAACCATACTACCGATTGTACTATAACCCTTACATAGACTTACTCCAGCCCGATCACTTAGTCGGGGTCTAGGGCGGGCTCGATCATACATCAAAGTATGCACGTGATGGAGTCACGAACAATCGCATCGCGATGCCCCAAGCTGCGCACATCTAAGGGCCACTTGGTGTATAAAAGACCGCCAGCCAGATCACAACTAAGGTCTCGAAAACCCATACTAAGACATGCATGTTATAAACATACACGCAGCACACATGCCTTGTATGAACAGCAGGTATCATTGCAATTCTCTACAATGTATACATCTTTATTAATAACTCTTACAGAGGGCACACAGAGATCACAAGTCTGTGATCCAACATTACATCAAACATGCGGAAGCAAATTAGGTCTGAGTACAGACAAGTTTAACAAATGGCTTAGAGAAGCCTTATCTATAAACAAGCCCTCCACGAGGGAACCAGTCGTCTGACTGGGACTACACTAGCTTGGTCTTGTTCTGAGTCTTCATTCTTCGAGCTTCGGGTATAAGCCACCATCGGGGTCGGTGGGTTGATCTAAAACATAGATTAAGAAAACGTGAGTACAAAATCGTACTCAACAAGACTTACATAGGAACTATACTACTCATGCACATGTATCAAGGTAAAGGGAGGTGGGGTTTCACTTGCAGAAGTGCCAGCTTTGACTTGGCTAGTCCTGAACTACGAGTACCAGACTTGAGGTAAGAAGCGTACACGAGTCCACTACTTTCTCCAACCAATTACACCACTATTGTTACTTCCTCGACTTCCCCACGAGAAGCACACCATAGCACTCACGCTTATCTTGCGAGTTTTAGAAGTATCTAGTTCAAGTTGTCTAATAATCAAGCTAAGCTTTCCAAGCAGTCCATAACCGCGGACGCGGCTATTCGAATAGTTTTGTTAACCCTGCAGGGGTGTACCGCTACACACACACACTCATCAGTTACCGCCTGGGCGTGGGACCCTTCAAGCGGGTACCAGCGAGGATGTTGCCACGACACTTCGCCCACAGCTCCGTTCTAGTCCAGAGAGTCGCTTATCTGAGGGGGGTCTGTATGGAAGTCCGGCCGAGGTTCTAGTACAGCCTCAAACGATGTGTGCAGGGTCCCAAGCCGGTCTTGAAAAGCCGTTCATCCACTTCGCAGACCGTGCCACAGCCCTACCAGAACTCCGAACTAATGCGACTCCTGGAGTTCGAACAGGGTGAGGTACTAGGTCGAGAGGGGTCAGTGAGCCCAATGTGTGGTTGTACTCTTCTTCTTGGATCACCACACAAGAACTCAGACTTAAGGCGGTGTTCAACGAGACAACCCACTGTGTACTCCTACACAGCCTCTCATCGTTCACCTTGTATTAGGGTAGATTCACCAACACAGTTTCACTTTCATCAACACCATGTTTACCATCATCCCGACTCACATCAAAAGCAACCTCATTGTACCACTAAGCATGCAATAAGCAGTAACAGTTGCAGGGGCCACATGATATCAACCAACTCCTACATCTGCTAGGATTGTGGTTTTCTTACTACTGTGACAAGATGATAGGTCATGCAAAGGATATGGGTTCAACTATGCGGTAGAAACGTTATCATGGTGATCATCCTAAACAATGCATAAGCGAGACATGAGAGGGAAGTGGGATTTTATCGACATGATCAATGGGGGTTTGCTTGCCTTGCTGACGAGGTTTCGATAACGGTGTCTTCAACGAAGGGGGAGGCCTCGGGTTCCGGCTCCACTTCTATCAGCAACACGACAATCATAGGATCAACATAATGTACAATGCACAATCACATCAATAATATTGTAATGGTGATGTTCAATATACTGATGTGTTGAGCATTCCATTTAAAAGGAGTATATTGCATTTGAGTTGCAAATTCAAACTCCATTTGATTTATCAATGAATTTCAAATGCATTTGAATGCACGAAAGTTTATTTGAAAAGGTTGAGCATGAAGTGATCTGGTATAGTTGAGACAAAGCTTCTGATGTGTGGATGAATCCATCTAAAATAAGTGTGTTGCAAAATCATTTGCAAATTCACTCCAAATTTGAATTTCAAAAGGATCCATATGCATGTTTGGTACTGTTCACCCATTTTAAAATGGTCAAACATAGAAACAAATTTCATATTCATAATCCTTGTATTTTTCTGATAATTTTAGACATATTATTTGTCCAATTTGGAGTTAAAATGAATTTTCTATGAATTATTGAAGTTTAAGCTATTTTCTGGAATTTTCTGGATTTTTAATTCACTGGAAAAAGGTTTACTGCGTCATCATGAGGTCAGCATGACGCAAGGGGGGGGCTGACAAGTGGGCCAAGGCTGTCAGTGACACAGAGCTTAATCCCTTTGTTTAAAATTAAACAGAGGGGGGTTAAGGCCTGGGGGGGCCCACCTGTCATAGGGGATTAGGGGGGTTTAGCTCGGGGGTTAGCTTCTAATGGCGGGGGTCACCGGAGTCTCGCCGGAGACTCGCCGGACTTAGGATTTAGGGCGCGGGGAGGGTTCTGGAGGGCACGGGCTTGCTCCTCGTCGTCTTCCGCATCCAGTGGTGCCACCGGGGGGTCGCGAGAGCGCTCCAGTGCACGGTGACGACGACGTGCGCGCGGCGGCTGTCCACTGACGACGACGGCGCGGCAAAACAAAGCACGGGGAGGGAAACGAGAATGGGGGAACGGCGCAGCTGCTCACCTTGAGCGCGACGGAGACCTCGTCGGAGCCGGAGATGGAGTGGACGACGCTCGATTGCTCGTCAGAGCTTCGGTGCCCGGCGAAGAAATCTTGAAGCTGGCGGCGCATACAGTGGCTCCTTTGCTCAACCGAGAGCACGGGAAGACGAGGAGGACGGCGGGCTTCCTTCTGGACAGGTCGACGCGTCGTCTCGTCGACGTTGGCCGTGGTTGTGCGCAGCGGCATGCTCCAGCGGCTCTCGGGCTGCGCGAGATTCGCGAGAGGAAGAGGGGGAGAGCGTCCAGGAGCTAGGGGGAATGGTGCGGGGTGGTCTGGGCGTCTCCGTGGTGAAGCGACGGGGCTCGGGGAGGCCTAGACGCGCCTCGGTGCCGTGCACGGCGGTGAGCTCGCCACCGAGCTGCTTGCCGCCGTGGGAGAAGACGACAAGAGCGCCGGCGGGCTTGGGCTGCGGTACAGGTGAGTTGGGCCCGAGGCCCAAGTAGGTGGGCTCACTTTCCTTTTCTATTTTCTCTTCTGTTTTTCTTTTCTGTAATATGTTGGCCATGCTAAAATAAATAGCTAGGCATTTTTAAAAATGCTAAAACTTTTTATATGGCCTCATATTATATTAGAGTAGCCACTTATAAAGTTTGGCACTTTTTAAAAATCAAATCATTTGAACTTTAATTCAAATGGGGGTTTAAATTTAATTCCATGCTCCTGTTTGAGTATTTGAAAAATCTATGAGCATGGGGTGGGTCCCACATCACTTGATTGTGATCACACTCATTTATAAAACTTTTCAAAAATGCAAAAGGAATTTTTGGAGAAACTTTTTATCTGGCCTTTTGAATTAATTCATCTGGGGGGTTGTCGGGACCCGGGGTTAGCGTATGCAAGTACAGTTAAGACATAGTCATATGGAGAGCCGAGAACCGCACCCACTTGTCTAAGCAGACAAGGCCAAGCACTGAACATTCTCGGAAAGCATCGTACGTGAGGGGCATCCCATCCAGGCCGGATGATCAACTGTGATGGGTCCTCATCGTCCGCACACAAGTCTAATGATATGGGTGGTGAACTCCCATATTCAAAGACAAGTCGCCTCAACCATACTATCGACTATCTCAAAACTCTTACATAGACTTACTCCAGCCCGATCACTTAGTCGGGGTCTAGGGCGGGCTCGATCATACCACAAAGTGTGCACGAGACGGAGTCTCGAGCAATCGCATCGCGATGCCCCAAGATGCGCACATCTAAGGGCCACTTGGTGTATGAAAGACCGCTAGCCAGAACACAACTAAGGTCTCGAAAACCCATACAAAGGCATGCATGTTATAACCATACACGCAGCACACATGCCTTGTATGAACAGTAGGTACCATTGCAATTCTCTACAAAGTGTACATTTTATTTATAACTCTTATAGAGTACACACAGAGATCACATACATGTGATCCAACATTACAACACAGAACGGAAGCAAATTATGTCTGAGTACAAACAAGTTTAACAAATTGGCTTAAGAAGCCTTATTCAACATAAAGCCCTCCACGAGGGAACCAGTCTGCTGACTGGGACTAGACTAGCTTAACTTCAGTCATCCAGCTCGATGAAGAAGCCACCTTCGGGGTCAGTGGCGTCATCTAAAACATAGATTAAGCAAACGTGAGTACAAAGGCGTACTCAGCAAGACTTACATAGGAGCTATACTACTCATGCACATGTATCAAGGCAAAGGGAGGTGGGGTTCACTTGCAGAAATGCCAGCTTTGACTTGGCTAGTCCTGAACTACGAATACCAGACTTGAGGTAAGAAGCGTACACGAGTCCACTACTTTCACCAACCAATTACACCACTATGGTGTCTTCCTCGACTTCCCCACGAGAAAGCACGCCATAGCACTCACACTTATCTTGGTGTATTTTAGAAGTATCCGGTTCAAGTTATCTAATAATCAAGCTAAGCTTTCCAAGTAGTCCATAACCGCGGACGCGGCTATTGGAATAGTTTTGTTAACCTTGTAAGGGTGTACCGCTACACACACATGATCATCAGTTACCGCCTTTGATCTCGACACCATTCAAGGGGTGCCAGCGAGGATGCTCACCACAACTGTTACCTCATAGCCTATCTAGTCCAAGAAAGCCGCCTACTTGGGTTGGTTACCACATTCGTGAACCCGGCCGGTTTACCGAAGTGGACCCAAACGATGTGTGCGTGGTGCATAAGCCGGTCTCGGATGAGCCGTTCTCTCACTTAGCCTCCAGGCCACAAGCCTACCAGAACTCCGAACTACTGCGACATCTGGACATCGAAAGGGATGAGTTAATAAGTTGAGAGGGGTCAGTGAGCCCAATGTGTGGTTGTACTCTTCATCTTGGATCACCACACAAGAACTCGGACTTAGGGCGGTGTTCAACGAGACAACCCACCGTGTACTCCTACACAGCCTCTCATCGTTCACCTTGTATTAGGGTCGATTCACCAACACTTTTCTACCATCATCAACATGATCATTCCCATCCCGACTCACATCACAGTAACAACATGGTATCATACTAAGCATGCAATAAGCAGTAACATTGCAGGGGCCACATGATATCATTCAACTCCTACATTTGCTAGGATTGTGGTTTGCTTACTACTGTGACAAAAGATAGGTCATGCAAAGGAATGGGTTCATCTATGCGGTAGAATCGTAACATGGTGATCATCCTATACAATGCATAAGCGGGACATGAGAGGGAAGTGGGATTTTATCGACATGATCAATGGGGTTTTCCTTGCCTTGCTGACGAGGTTCGGGTTCTGGATCTTCAGCGAAGGGGGTGACCTCTTGCTCCGGTTCCACCTCTACTCGACAAACAAAGCACGAAGTAGCAATCAATATGAATGCAATGCTCAAGCACATGATTGAATGTTAATGCATTGAAGTACAAGTTTTGATGTGTGACGCAATTCCATTTAAGTGGAATATATTGCATTTAAAATGCAAATTCAAATTCCACATTTGAATTCAACATTAACCAAGTTATATGTGATATAGTTTGATCATTTTAAATTATCTTCAAATGTGTATGATATGTCTCTGATGTGTAAGTGAAATGTAGCATGTTGCCATGGTTCAAGTTGCCAAAATATTTGAATTGAATTTGATTTAATTTCATTTAAATCAAATAGCAAATGCTACTGATCACATTTTAAATTCAACTCAAACAGAGTTGGAAGTTGCATATTTGGAAAGATAATTTTCTCCTGATCATTTTTCATATATTATTTGTCCAATTTGGAGTTAATATGAATTAATTATGAATTTCCAAAGTTTGGGGTATTTTCTGGAATTTCTGTAATAATTTAAATCTCTGGAAAAACCTTTATTGCGTCAGCATGACGCAGTGCTGATGTCGCCAGGGGGCCTGATCAGTGGGTCCAGGCTGTCAGCCTCAGGGGGGTTAATCCCCTGTTTAAATTTAACCCGAGGGGTTAATTAGGACAGGGCCCCACCTGTCAGTGAGTGCTTAGGGTTAGGATTAGGGTTGGGTTAGCTCTAATGGAGGAGCTCGCCGGAGGGGGCCGCCGGAGTTGCAAAACGGGCTCGGTTTGGGGTTTGGCTGGCACGGTTGTGTAGCTGGGGCTCGTCCTCATCGGCTAGGGCTAGCTGGGGCTCGCCGGGAGGCCTCTGGCCACGGCAACTTCAACAACGGCGGCGGCCGGAGCACGGTGCTCGCCGGGAAAGGGCTCCAGGGCACGGGAAGCCAGGGGAAGGACGCCGTTGCGTAGCTTGTGCTCCCGCGCGTCCAGTAGACCCATTGGGGGGTCACTGGCGTGCTCCAGAGCTCGGAGGCGACGACAATGGCGACGGCTGGGCTCGGCCAACGACGAAAATGCGAGGGAGAGCACGAGGGGAGCCATGAGAGGGGGCAATCGAGGAAGGAGGCTCACCAAAACGCGACGGTGAGCTCGACGGGGTTGGGGAAGAGCTGGAGGAGGCTGAATTTGCTGCCGACGTCGCGGCGGCCGGCGGTGAGAACGACGAAGGGGACGGCGCTAGGGTGCGGCTGAGCTCGAATTGGCGCTGCAGGTCGAAGGAGTCGTCTCCGGGGAGTCTTCTGGACAGCACGGCGGCACGGGGGAGGCACGGTGGCCACGGTGACGCAGGACGGCGGCGAGTCGGGGGTCCTCGGCTGGTGCTGGAACTCGCGAGAGAGAGAGAGGGGAAGAACCAGGGAAGGGGGAAGGAGTGCTGCGGGGCTCTGGCGTCTCCGTGGCACGCGTAGGAGGAGGGGGAGGCCCTGGAAGCCGCGAGGCGTCGCGGTGGCGCCGCGGCCACATCCTGCCTCCACCGAGCAGCTTGGCTCGGCGGGGAAGAAGACGACAACGGCTCGGGGGTGGGCTGGGCCGTCCAGGGGAGTTGGGCCTCACCTAGTGCGAGAGGTAA
This sequence comes from Bromus sterilis, assembly GCA_950022295.1. Taxonomy (NCBI): domain Eukaryota; kingdom Viridiplantae; phylum Streptophyta; class Magnoliopsida; order Poales; family Poaceae; genus Bromus; species Bromus sterilis. The sequence continues at coordinate 400,008,494 of OX465596.1, forward strand.
GCTTTTCTGATTTCTGTTTAATCTTTCCTTTCTGTTTTTCTGTAATTTGTTCTGTTTAGCTAAAATAAATAGCTCAACATTTTATTAAATGCTGAAAACTTTTATGTGGCCTCATAAAAATATAAACTAGCCACTCATAAACTTTCAACATTTTTAAAATTCAAATGATTTGAATTTTAAATCAAAAAGGGGTATTTCTTTAATTCCAAGGAACTGTTTGAATATTTGAAAAATCTATGAGCATGGGGTGTGTCCCATATCACTTGATATGTGATCACACTCATTTATAAGACTTTTCAAAACTCTAACATGAATTTTTGGAAAATATTTTTATCTGGCCTTTTGAATTAATTCATCTGGGGAGTGTTCCTTCTCCCATTTGGATTTTGAATTTGATTTCCAAGATTTCTTTTTGAAATCTTGACATGATGCAAAGGTACTAGCTAACCCTAGCACATACCTAACAGAGGGATCTGACAACTCGCCCCCACTCAAAAGAATCTCGTCCCGAGATTCAGAAGTCTGCGGGAGGAAGGAGGGGTACTCGGCAATGAGACGGTCTTCTCTTTCCCACGTGGCTTCTCTTTCAGAGTGGTGTGACCATTGCACTTTCAGAAACCTAATCTTCTGACGACGAGTGACACGCTCTGCGGAATCAAGAATACGAACGGGGTATTCTCGATAAGAAAGGTCATCTTGGAGATCAAGCGTTTCATGGTCGACTTCGCGGATGGGGTCCTTGAAGCAACGCCTGAGTTGGGATACATGGAATACATCGTGTACTCGGGAAAGGTGCAGAGGTAGTTCAAGTTGGTAGGCAACTTCTCCACGTTTAGCAATAATGCGGAAAGGCCCGATGTAACGTGGGGCCAACTTGCCTTTGATACCGAAACGTTGGGTTCCCTTCAGAGGAGTAACCCGAAGGTAAGCCTTCTCATCCAGATTGTAGCTCTCTTGCCTATGATGACGATCATAGTAGCTTTTCTGACGAGACTGGGCTGCTTTCAATTGATCACGAACAATGCGAACTTGCTCTTCTGCTTCCTTGATCATATCCGGTCCAAAGAGTTGTCTTTCACCGGTTTCTGACCAGTTTAGGGGTGTTCGACATCGTCGTCCGTAGAGGAATTCAAAAGGAGCCATGTTCAGACTAGATTCAAAACTATTGTTATAAGCAAATTCGGCAAATGGAAGAGAATTCTCCCAATTCTTCCCGAATGAGATAACACAAGCTCTGAGCATGTCTTCAAGAATTTGGTTAACCCTTTCGACTTGACCGCTAGACTGAGGATGGAAAGCCGTACTAAAGGAGAGATGAGTTCCCATAGCACGTTGGAAGCTTCCCCAAAATCTAGAGGTGAAAAGGCTACCGCGATCAGAATTGATTTCCAAAGGAACACCATGAAGGGATACAATTCTAGAGATGTACAAGCCTGCTAACTGGCTAGCAGTTATAGACTCGCGAACCGGAAGGAAGTGAGCAACTTTGGAAAGCCTATCTATGACAACGAAGATGGCCATGAGGAACAATCTCGAGATTAAGCTTTCGAAATTCCTCATGAAGAAGTGGTTGATACTGTTGTAACATGAGGTTGTTACAATACGACTTATGACTTAGTGCATCAGCCATGACATTGGCTTTGCCTGGGGTGTAAGAAATTGCTATGTCGTAATCTTTTATCAACTCAATCCAGCGTCTTTGCCTGAGATTAAGATCTGGCTGGGTGAAAATATATTTGAGGCTTTGGTGGTCGGAATAAATCTCACAACGATTACCAAGGAGGTAATGTCGCCAAGTTGTTAGAGCATGAACTAAGGCAGCGAGTTCAAGGTCATGGGTAGGATAGTTCTCTTCATGTGGCCGCAACTGGCGTGAAGCATAAGCTACCACATGTCGATCTTGCAGAAGTATGCATCCTAACCCTTGCCGTGATGCGTCACAATAGATCTCGAATTCCCTTTTTGTGTCTGGAGGTGCAAGTACGGGTGCGGAAGTCAATCTTCTTTTTAGCTCTTGAAAGCTTTCCTCGCACTTGGGAGTCCATTGGAATTTCTTATCTTTCTTGAGGAGTTCAGTTAGAGGCTTTGCAACTTTAGAAAAGTTCTCGACGAAGCGACGACAATAGCTGGCTAGGCCAAGAAAACTTCTAACTTGCTTAACCGATTCAGGTGGAGTCCAGTCAAGGACGGCCTGAACTCTCTCGGGATTCACAACAATGCCTTTTGCAGAAATCACGTGGCCTAAGTAGGTCACTTCTGGTAGCCAGAATTCACACTTGGAGAATTTAGCGTACAGGCGATGCTCTCTAAGTTTCATCAATACCAGCCTTAAGTGTTCGGCATGATCTCCTTCGTTCTTCGAGTAGATGAGAATATCATCAAGATAAACTACAACAAATTTATCTAGGTACTCCATGAAGATCGAATTCATCAAGCGTGAGAATGTGGCGGGGGCATTGGTCAAACCAAAGGACATGACGGTGTACTCGTAAAGACCATAACGAGTAGTAAAAGCCGTTTTGGGAATGTCCTCGTTTCGGATTCGGATCTGATGATAACCTAATCTCAAATCCATCTTGGAGAAGACGGAGGATCCTGCAAGTTGATCATAAAGATCATTGATCCTGGGCAGTGGGTATTTGTTCTTTATCGTCGCTAAATTTAGCGGGCGATAGTCTACGCACATCCTTTCTGTTCCATCTTTCTTCTTTACGAACAGAACGGGGCAACCCCATGGCGATGAGCTAGGGCGGATGAAGCCTTTTGCCAACGAAGCATCAAGTTGGGTTTTTAGCTCAGCAAACTCATGTGGGGCCATTTTATAAGGGCGTTTGGAAATTGGTGCGGTTCCTGGAACAAGATCCACTATAAATTCTACACACCTGTTGGGTGGCATGCCCGGCAGTTCTTCAGGAAAGACATCCGGGAAGTCACGAACCACCGGAATATCTTCAAGTTCGGGAAGGGGAAGTACATTCAAAGAATGCACTTGGGTTCTTGTTCTGGGTGAGGTATAGCTGATGGTTGTGCCTGAAGGGTGGGTGAGTTTCACGGATTTTCCTTTGCAATCCAGATAGGCATTCTGTCTTGATAGCCAATCCATGCCAAGGATGACATCAATGTCTGAAGACTTGAGGGCTATGAGTGAAGCAAGGAATACTAAACCCTCAATTGCTATTTGATTACCATGGCTTACTCTATTAGTTTGCCATCTTGACCCTGGAGTTTGAATAACCATTGGGGTGGACAATTCAACAAAGGGTAACTCATGACGAAGTGCATAACTTTCCGACATGAATGAATGAGATGCTCCCGGGTCGAAAAGAACGGAAGTAGGAACAAAATTGACTGGGAGCGTACCAAGAATGACGTCAGTGCTGTCGTCAGTCTCTTTAGCGGCAACCTGGTTCAAACGTCCACGAGTGGAGGGAGGAGCGGGTTTGGCGGTGTAGACCTTCTGGGGTGGCTTGCCACGACCATTGTTGTTGTTGTTGTTGCCTCCGGCACGGGGTGGAACATTCTGGTGTTGGAGCTGGTTCTGGGGACACTCGCGAGAATAGTGGCCTGCCTGACCACACTTGTAACAAGCTCCGAAAACAGTGCGTGGAGCTGGGTGGTTTGGTGGAGCTGGGTGGAACTGGGTGGGTGGACGAGGCGCCACATAGGATGGCCTCGGTGGGTTGTTCTGGCGGAACATGCTATTGGGGATCCAGATCTTGCGCTTCTGGGAGCCAGAACTGGATGAACTGTCATCTCTAGGATGTTTGAGAAAGTCGTTGGGGGTGTTCATGTCCTCTGCCTTGATGGCCTTGTTGACAAGGACCTGGAATGTGGCAAAGTCATGAAGGTTGAGCTCGCGACGGAGTCCACTGTTGAGGCCACGACGGAACCTCTCTTGTTTCTTGGAGTCGGTGGAGACTTCTTCAGTTGCATAACGAGCAAGTCGGTTGAACTCACGACTGAACTCGTCAACTGTTCTTCTGCCTTGAGTGAGGTTACAGAACTCCTCACGCTTGCGGTCCATGAGACCCTTGGGGATGTGGTGCTCGCGGAAGGACATACAGAATTCCTCCCAAGATGCTGGTGGTCGAACGGGACGCATATTCAGAAAATTCTCCCACCAAGAGCTTGCTGGACCTTCAAGGTGATAGGTGGCATAATTGACCTTGTCGCCATCTGCAACATGGCCGGCTTGGAGCTTCCTCTCGATGCTACGAAGCCAGTCATCGGCGTCAAGGGGCTCGGTGGAGTAACTGAAAACCGGGGGATGAAGCCGGATGAAGTCGTTCAGGGACACCAGCTCATTGCGCTGTTGAGTGGTGTTGCGTGCGATGACTTCCAGCAGGTGGTGAGAGTCACGGCGGTTCCTCTCGACCTCCATCAGAACTTGGGCCATCGTGGGTGGGGGTGGAAGTTTATCTTCCTCCTGGTTGTTCCCACGACCTTGGTTACGACCAACCTGGCCACGGGTTCCTTGAGACATCCTGAAGGTGAAAAAATCCAAAGTCAAACAGACTTGAATTCAAGAGTCTAATCAAGGTATTGAAGTACTGGAAGGATTACAGAGCAAAGGAAGTAATCATCTTGACAACATGGTGATAAAGCATACAAGCCATATATTCACAAGCTGTCATACAAACCATACATCGTTTTAGTACAAGCACTAAGCTAATACAAACGTGATGAAGATGATACATCCTTCAGAGGCATTCTGACTTCCTATACATTATTTATCTAAGCCTCTGGAACTTAGACACCTTGATTACAATATACTAGGATACTACTACATCCTCACTAAGTAAGACCACAGGCGGTCTCACTCATCTCCATCTCCATAGTAATCCTCATAAAAGTTACCCGCGTATCCCGGTAGCTGGAGGTGACCATCGGAAAACACGGAGGCTTGTGGACCCTAATATCCATTTGGGCAAGGATGGGGCCTAGGTCCAGTGTAGGGTGGAAGCAAAGGACCACGGGGTGGAAAAATGCCTCCAATCTCGGGCCAAGCAACTCGAGATGGCATCTGGGTCCTCACTGGATAGATCGCATCGTACTCCACTGATCCCACGCTCACAAAGGGTGCAAAGAGCGTCAGTGCTCGATACAGACGAACACGAGTAGCGTGGAGCTCAAAACGGAGAGCGCGTGCATCACGATCTCTGTCACTAGCAAACCTAGCAGTCACCTGGAGTGATGGATCCTCTGCAGAGTGATCTGAGTAGAGTCCGGTGTAATATCCCTCTTCTCCTGGAAGTGCAGCTGGGATATAGCGGAAAGAAGTCTCTCTCAGCATGGTGTGCTCCTCTCTCAGCAGGGTAATACATGAATATGCAGCATCCTGCACAGCCATGTTCTCGGTAACGCCGATGCCATGTCCAAAGTGGATAGGCTGGGTGACTCCAATGTGGTGCGGGTAGATCCGGACGATGCAGTGGGACTGCGTCTGGTTGAAGTCGTGGAACTGCTCCTCGATGGTGTACTCAGGGTACCATCGATATCCCACATAGGACATCATCTCGATCAATGTGGCGGGATGGCCACGCACACCGAGGCACCTGGTCAAACGAACAATCTGCCGAGGGGGAAGATCTGCCATCTGAAACAGAAAGGAGTTTGCAAATGCATCAGATTATGAGATAAACCTGGAATGACTAGGACAGCATAACGGCTGTAATTGTAAGAAATGACAATTTCTTTCAATATGCAAACAGCACTTACATAATACGATGTAAGAAATCAGCATTATAACAATGCTAGAAATACCTGACACAACTTTCCTACGGCTATAAGGAAGCAATCAACGAGATGTGCTAAACAGACAGAGGAGAGCCTAGTCCTATCTTCCCGTAGAACAAGATGAGGGTGACTCAGAACTCAGAACGAAGGGGGTAAGGAGAAAAAAGAAGCCTTACGTTGTTCCCTTATATACCCAGAGTAACTATATAACTATAGCAAGCTAGACTCAACTTCGGCCAAGGCTACTAGTCCTACAGTCAGTCCTGCTCTGATACCAAGTCTGTCGGGACCCGGGGTTAGCGTATGCAAGTACAGTTAAGACATAGTCATATGGAGAGCCGAGAACCGCACCCACTTGTCTAAGCAGACAAGGCCAAGCACTGAACATTCTCGGAAAGCATCGTATGTGAGGGGCATCCCATCCAGGCCGGATGATCAACTGTGATGGGTCCTCATCGTCCGCACACAAGTCTAATGATATGGGTGGTGAACTCCCATATTCAAAGACAAGTCGCCTCAACCATACTATCGACTATCTCAAAACTCTTACATAGACTTACTCCAGCCCGATCACTTAGTCGGGGTCTAGGGCGGGCTCGATCATACCACAAAGTGTGCACGAGACGGAGTCTCGAGCAATCGCATCGCGATGCCCCAAGCTGCGCACATCTAAGGGCCACTTGGTGTATGAAAGACCGCTAGCCAGAACACAACTAAGGTCTCGAAAACCCATACAAAGGCATGCATGTTATAACCATACACGCAGCACACATGCCTTGTATGAACAGTAGGTACCATTGCAATTCTCTACAAAGTGTACATTTTATTTATAACTCTTATAGAGTACACACAGAGATCACATACATGTGATCCAACATTACAACACAGAACGGAAGCAAATTATGTCTGAGTACAAACAAGTTTAACAAATTGGCTTAAGAAGCCTTATTCAACATAAAGCCCTCCACGAGGGAACCAGTCTGCTGACTGGGACTAGACTAGCTTAACTTCAGTCATCCAGCTCGATGAAGAAGCCACCTTCGGGGTCAGTGGCGTCATCTAAAACATAGATTAAGCAAACGTGAGTACAAAGGCGTACTCAGCAAGACTTACATAGGAGCTATACTACTCATGCACATGTATCAAGGCAAAGGGAGGTATGTTTCACTTGCAGAAATGCCAGCTTTGACTTGGCTAGTCCTGAACTACGAATACCAGACTTGAGGTAAGAAGCGTACACGAGTCCACTACTTTCACCAACCAATTACACCACTATGGTGCCTTCCTCGACTTCCCCACGAGAAAGCACGCCATAGCACTCACACTTATCTTGGTGTATTTTAGAAGTATCCGGTTCAAGTTATCTAATAATCAAGCTAAGCTTTCCAAGTAGTCCATAACCGCGGACGCGGCTATTCGAATAGTTTTGTTAACCTTGCAAGGGTGTACCGCTACACACACATGATCATCAGTTACCGCCTTTGATCTTGACACCATTCAAGGGGTGCCAGCGAGGATGCTCACCACAACTGTTACCTCATAGCCTCTCTAGTCCAAGAAAGCGGCCTACTTGGGTTGGTTACCACATTCGTGAACCCGGCCGGTTTACCGAAGTGGACCCAAGCGATGTGTGCGTGGTGCATAAGCCGGTCTCGGATGAGCCATTCTCTCACTTAGCATCCAGGCCACAAGCCTACCAGAACTCCGAACTACTGCGACATCTGTACATTGAAAGGGATGAGTTAATAAGTTGAGAGGGGTCAGTGAGCCCAATGTGTGGTTGTACTCTTCATCTTGGATCACCACACAAGAACTCGGACTTAGGGCGGTGTTCAACGAGACAACCCACCGTGTACTCCTACACAGCCTCTCATCGTTCACCTTGTATTAGGGTCGATTCACCAACACTTTTCTACCATCATCAACATGATCATTCCCATCCCGACTCACATCACAGTAACAACATGGTATCATACTAAGCATGCAATAAGCAGTAACATTGCAGGGGCCACATGATATCATTCAACTCCTACATTTGCTAGGATTGTGGTTTGCTTACTACTGTGACAAAAGATAGGTCATGCAAAGGAATGGGTTCATCTATGCGGTAGAATCGTAACATGGTGATCATCCTATACAATGCATAAGCGGGACATGAGAGGGAAGTGGGATTTTATCGACATGATCAATGGGGTTTTGCTTGCCTTGCTGACGAGGTTCGGGTTCTGGATCTTCAGCGAAGGGGGTGACCTCTTGCTTCGGTTCCACCTCTACTCGACAAACAAAGCACGAAGTAGCAATCAATATGAATGCAATGCTCAAGCACATGATTGAATGTTAATGCATTGAAGTACAAGTTTTGATGTGTGAGGCAATTCCATTTAAGTGGAATATATTGCATTTAAAATGCAAATTCAAATTCCACATTTGAATTCAACATTAACCAAGTTATATGTGATATAGTTTGATCATTTTAAATTATCTTCAAATGTGTATGATATGTCTCTGATGTGTAAGTGAAATGTAGCATGTTGCCATGGTTCAAGTTGCCAAAATATTTGAATTGAATTTGATTTAATTTCATTTAAATCAAATAGCAAATGCTACTGATCACATTTTAAATTCAACTCAAACAGAGTTGGAAGTTGCATATTTGGAAAGATAATTTTCTCCTGATCATTTTTCATATATTATTTGTCCAATTTGGAGTTAATATGAATTAATTATGAATTTCCAAAGTTTGGGGTATTTTCTGGAATTTCTGTAATAATTTAAATCTCTGGAAAAACCTTTATTGCGTCAGCATGACGCAGTGCTGATGTCGCCAGGGGGCCTGATCAGTGGGTCCGGGCTGTCAGCCTCAGGGGGGTTAATCCCCTGTTTAAATTTAACCCGAGGGGTTAATTAGGACAGGGCCCCACCTGTCAGTGAGTCCTTAGGGTTAGGATTAGGGTTGGGTTAGCTCTAATGGAGGAGCTCGCCGGAGGGGGCCGCCGGAGTTTCGCCGGAGTTGCAAAACGGGCTCGGTTTGGGGTTTGGCTGGCACGGTTGTGTAGCTGGGGCTCGTCCTCATCGGCTAGGGCTAGCTGGGGCTCGCCGGGAGGCCTCTGGCCACGGCAACTTCAACAACGGCGGCGGCCGGAGCACGGTGCTCGCCGGGAAAGGGCTCCAGGGCACGGGAAGCCAGGGGAAGGACGCCGTTGCGTAGCTTGTGCTCCCGCGCGTCCAGTAGACCCATTGGGGGGTCACTGGCGTGCTCCAGAGCTCGGAGGCGACGACAATGGCGACGGCTGGGCTCGGCCAACGACGAAAATGCGAGGGAGAGCACGAGGGGAGCCATGAGAGGGGGCAATCGAGGAAGGAGGCTCACCCAAACGCGACGGTGAGCTCGACGGGGTTGGGGAAGAGCTGGAGGAGGCTGAATTTGCTGCCGACGTCGCGGCGGCCGGCGGTGAGAACGACGAAGGGGACGGCGTCTAGGGTGCGGCTGAGCTCGAATTGGCGCTGCAGGTCGAAGGAGTCGTCTCTGGGGAGTCTTCTAGACAGCACGGCGGCACGGGGGAGGCACGGTGGCCACGGTGACGCAGGATGGCGGCGAGTCGGGGGTCCTCGGCTGGTGCTGGAACTCGCGAGAGAGAGAGAGGGGAAGAACCAGGGAAGGGGGAAGGAGTGATGCGGGGCTCTGGCGTCTCCGTGGCACGCGTAGGAGGAGGGGGAGGCCCTGGAAGCCGCGAGGCGTCGCGGTGGCGCCGCGGCCACGTCCTGCCTCCACCGAGCAGCTTGGCTCGGCGGGGAAGAAGACGACAACGGCTCGGGGGTGGGCTGGGCCGTCCAGGGGAGTTGGGCCTCGCCTAGTGCGAGAGGTAAGCTTTTCTGATTTCTGTTTAATCTTTCCTTTCTGTTTTTCTGTAATTTGTTCTGTTTAGCTAAAATAAATAGCTAAACATTTTATTAAATGCTGAAAACTTTTATGTGGCCTCATAAAAATATAAACTAGCCACTCATAAACTTTCAACATTTTTAAAATTCAAATGATTTGAATTTTAAATCAAAAAGGGGTATTTCTTTAATTCCAAGGTACTGTTTGAATATTTGAAAAATCTATGAGCATGGGGTGGGTCCCATATCACTTGATATGTGATCACACTCATTTATAAGACTTTTCAAAACTCTAACATGAATTTTTGGAAAATATTTTTATCTGGCCTTTTGAATTAATTCATCTGGGGGGTGTTCCTTCTCCCATTTGGATTTTGAATTTGATTTCCAAGATTTCTTTTTGAAATCTTGACATGATGCAACGGTACTAGCTAACCCTAGCACATACCTAACAGAGGGATCTGACAGGGGTGTTCTCTCTCCCATTTTGATTTCTTTTGAAATTTTTATCATGATGCAAAGGCCTAATCTTACCCTAGCACATACCTAACTTGGGGTTGTGACAACTCGCCCCCACTCAAAAGAATCTCGTCCCGAGAATCAAAAGTCTGCGGAAGGAAGGAGGGGTACTCGGCACGGAGGCGGTCTTCTCTTTCCCACGTGGCTTCTTTCTCGGAGTGGTGTGACCACTGAACTTTCAGAAACTTGATCTTCTTTCGGCGAGTGACACGCTCTGCTGAATCAAGAATATGAACAGGGTACTCTCGATAAGAAAGGTCATCTTGGAGATCAAGCGTTTCATGGTCGACTTCGCGGATGGGGTCCTTGAAGCAACGCCTGAGTTGTGACACATGGAATACATCATGTACTCGGGAAAGGTACGGGGGTAGTTCAAGTTGGTAGGCAACTTCTCCACGTTTAGCGAGAATGCGGAAAGGTCCGATGTAACGTGGGGCCAACTTGCCTTTGATACTGAATCGTTGGGTTCCCTTCAAAGGAGTAACCCGAAGGTAAGCCTTCTCGTCCAGATTGTAGCTCTCTTGCCTATGATGACGATCATAGTAGCTTTTCTTACGAGACTGGGCTTCTTTCAATTGATCACGAACAATGCAAATTTTCTCTTATGCTTCCATGATCATATCCGGTCCAAAGAATTGTCTTTCACCGGTTTCTGACCAGTTTAGGAGTGCTCGACATCGTCGTCCATATAGGAGTTCAAAAGGAGCCATGTTCAGACTAGATTGAAAACTATTGTTATAAGCAAATTCGGCGAATGGAAGAGACTTCTCCCAATTCTTTTCGAATGAGATAACACAAGCTCTGAGCATGTCTTCAAGAATTTGGTTAACCCTTTCGACTTGACCGCTAGACTAAGGATGGAAAGCTGTACTAAAGGAGAGATGAGTTCCCAAAGCATGTCGGAAGCTTCCCCAAAATCTAGAGGTGAAAAGGCTGCCACGATCAGAATTGATTTCCAAAGGAACACCGTGAAGGGATACAATTCTAGAGACGTACAAGTGCGCTAACTGGCTAGCAGTTATAGACTCGCGAACTGGAAGTAAGTGAGCAACTTTGGAAAGCCTATCTATGACAACGAAGATGGTATCGTTTCCTTTTTGGGTTTTTGGAAAGCCGGTGATGATGTCCATACCGACTTTGTCCCATTTCCACTCTGGAATAGGCAAAGGTTGAAGTGTACCAGCAGGTCTTTGGTGTTCTGCCTTAATGCGACGACAAACATCACATTCAACAAAAAATCGAGCAATGTCTCTCTTCATCCTGGTCCACCAAAATCTCTGGCGTAGATCTCGGTACATTTTTGTGTTACCGGGATGAATCGAGAGGGGTGTGTCATGGGCTTCTTTGAGGATGAGTTGCCTTAGTTCCCTATTCTTAGGTACTACCAAACGATTTCCAAAGAATACCTTTCCTTTACTATCTGTGGAGAAACATTTAGCAACTCAGCTAGCAATGTTCTCCTTGATCCGACGAACACCTCTTGCACGCCGTTGGGAAACTATGATTTGATCCTCAAGGGTTGGTTTCGCCACCAAGTTGAAAAGAGATCCACGAGGAACAATCTCGAGATTAAGCTTTCGAAATTCCTCATGAAGAAGTGGTTGATACTGTTGTAACATGAGGTTGTTACAATACGACTTATGACTTAGTGCATCAGCCATGACATTGGCTTTGCCTGGGGTGTAAGAAATTGCTATGTCGTAATCTTTTATCAACTCAATCCAGCGTCTTTGCCTGAGATTAAGATCTGGCTGGGTGAAAATATATTTGAGGCTTTGGTGGTCGGAATAAATCTCACAACGATTACCAAGGAGGTAATGTCGCCAAGTTGTTAGAGCATGAACTAAGGCAGCGAGTTCAAGGTCATGGGTAGGATAGTTCTCTTCATGTGGCCGCAACTGGCGTGAAGCATAAGCTACCACATGTCGATCTTGCAGAAGTATGCATCCTAACCCTTGCCGTGATGCGTCACAATAGATCTCGAATTCCCTTTTTGTGTCTGGAGGTGCAAGTACGGGTGCGGAAGTCAATCTTCTTTTTAGCTCTTGAAAGCTTTCCTCGCACTTGGGAGTCCATTGGAATTTCTTATCTTTCTTGAGGAGTTCAGTTAGAGGCTTTGCAACTTTAGAAAAGTTCTCGACGAAGCGACGACAATAGCTGGCTAGGCCAAGAAAACTTCTAACTTGCTTAACCGATTCAGGTGGAGTCCAGTCAAGGACGGCCTGAACTCTCTCGGGATTCACAACAATGCCTTTTGCAGAAATCACGTGGCCTAAGTAGGTCACTTCTGGTAGCCAGAATTCACACTTGGAGAATTTAGCGTACAGGCGATGCTCTCTAAGTTTCATCAATACCAGCCTTAAGTGTTCGGCATGATCTCCTTCGTTCTTCGAGTAGATGAGAATATCATCAAGATAAACTACAACAAATTTATCTAGGTACTCCATGAAGATCGAATTCATCAAGCGTGAGAATGTGGCGGGGGCATTGGTCAAACCAAAGGACATGACGGTGTACTCGTAAAGACCATAACGAGTAGTAAAAGCCGTTTTGGGAATGTCCTCGTTTCGGATTCGGATCTGATGATAACCTAATCTCAAATCCATCTTGGAGAAGACGGAGGATCCTGCAAGTTGATCATAAAGATCATTGATCCTGGGCAGTGGGTATTTGTTCTTTATCGTCGCTAAATTTAGCGGGCGATATTCTACGCACATCCTTTCTGTTCCATCTTTCTTCTTTACGAACAGAACGGGGCAACCCCATGGCGATGAGCTAGGGCGGATGAAGCCTTTTGCCAACGAAGCATCAAGTTGGGTTTTTAGCTCAGCTAACTCATGTGGGGCCATTTTATAAGGGCGTTTGGAAATTGGTGCGGTTCCTGGAACAAGATCCACTATAAATTCTACACACCTGTCGCGGCATGCCCGGCAGTTCTTCAGGAAAGACATCCAGGAAGTCACGAACCACCGGAACATCTTCAAGGTCGGGAAGGGGAAGCACATTCAAAGAATGCACCTGGGTTCTTGTTCTTGGTGAGGAGTAAACTATTGTCTGGACTGAAGGATGTGTAAGTCTAACTGACTTGGATTTACAATCAAGAAAAGCATTTATCCTTGATAACCAATCCATGCCTAGGATGACATCAATGTCTGAAGACTTGAGGGCTATGAGTGAAGCAAGGAATACTAAACCCACAATTGCAATTTGATTGCCATGGCTTACTCTATTAGTTTGCCATTTTGAACCAGGAGTTTGAATGATCATAGGGGTGAACATTTCTTCAAAGGATATATCATGCCGAAGTGCATAACTCTCCGACATGAATGAGTGAGAAGCTCCTGGGTCGAAAAGAACAGAAGTGGGGACAAAATTGACTGGGAGCGTACCAAGAATGACGTCAGAAGTACTATCAGTTTCCTCAGCTGAGATTTGGTTCACACGTCCAAGACTTGCGGAAGTGGAAGGCTTAGCGGTGGGAACCTTCGGGGGTGGTTTGGCACGAACAGTGGGGTTTCCTTTGGCATGGGGTGGAGCATTCTGATTTACGGGGCACTCACGAGAGTAGTGACCACGTTGGCCACATCTGAAACAGGCTCCAAAGATAGTGCGGGGAGCTGGGTTGCTTGGTGGAGCTGGTGGACGAGGTGGCACACGGGATGGCCTCGGTGGGTTGTTTTGGTGGATCAAACTGTTAGGAATCTAGATCATGTGCTTCTGAGGGCGTGAACTGGAAGAAGGGTCAAGCTCAAGAGCATGCTTGCGAGACTTCTCAAAAACTTCATTGCCATGCTCAGCTCTGAAGGATCCGTTGACTAAATCCTCAAAGGTGGCAAACTCAAGGAGGTTGAGATCATGACGAAGGATGGGGCTAAGTCCCTTGCGGAACCTTGTCAGCTTTCTGGCATCGGTGGTGATCTCATCTTGGGCATAACGAGCAAGACGGTTGAACTCCCTCACATACTCATGAATGGACATCTCTCCTTGACTCAGATTGCAGAACTCTTCCTTCTTGCGCTCCATCAACTCATCCAGAATGTGGTACCCTCGAAAGGCAACACAGAACTCTTGCCAAGTCACTACGTGACCATCTGGCTGCATTGCAACATAGTTCTCCCACCACTGAAGAGCAGCACCTTCCAAGAAGTATACCGCGAAAATAACTCGGTCATTGGGAGCAACATGTGATGTATCAAGCTTACGCTCAATGGAACGGAGCCAATCATCAGCTTCAAGGGGCTCAGAAGAACATCGGAATACCGGTGGCTTGAGGAGGATGAAATCCTGAATGTTGACCACCACATTACGATGGTGGGCGGTATTCTGCTCGATGAGCTCCAGAAGGCGTGTTTGATCATGTCTATTCTGCTCAGCTTCCATCATGATTTCCGTTGTAGAAGGCGGTGGTAGAGGTTCATCATCATTTCGATTCCGATCACGGTCTCGATTCCGAAGAACAGCACTACGAGTTCCACCTAACATCTTGTGTGATAAAAATCAACAATCAGAATAGGTTGTACGATGGAGGCAAGGATAAAAGGATATGATTTAGGCGGAAAGATAAAAATGCGAAGGCAATGATTCAAAGAAACACGGAACAAATCCGGCAGCATAACGGCTACACTGGGATGGAAAAAGAAACAACCTCGAAGAAATTGGACAGAACTTCTTCAAGGAACTCAAAAACACGGAGACTCTGGACAACCACAACAAACCTACGGCTATAAGGAGGCAATCAACGAGATGTTCTAGTCAGACATAGAGGAGCCTAGTCCTATCTTCCCGTAGAAAAGGTAAGGGTGACTTAGAACTCGGATCGATGAGGGTAAGGAGAAAAAGAAGCCTTACGTTGTTCCCTTATATACCCAGAGTAACTATATAACTATAGAAGGCTAGACTCGACTTTGGCCAAGGCTGATAATCCTACAGGCACTCCTGCTCTGATACCAAGTCTGTCGGGACTCGTGGTTAGCGTATGCAAGCCTCGCTAAAACACAATCATATGGAGAGCCGAGAACCGTACCCACTTGTCTAAGCAGACAAGGCCAAGTACAGAACATTCTCGGAAAGCATCGAACGTGAGGGCATCCCATCCAGGCCGGATGATCAACTTAAATGGGTCCTCATTGTCCGCACACAAGTCTAAATGATATGGGTGGTGAACTCCCATACTCATAGACAAGTCGCCTCAACCATACTACCAATTGTATTATAACCCTTACATAGACTTACTCCAGCCCGATCACTTAGTCGGGGTCTAGGGCGGGCTCGATCATACATCAAAGTGTGCACGTGATGGAGTCACGAACAATCGCATCGCGATGCCCCAAGTTGCACACATCTAAGGGCCACTTGGTGTATAAAAGACCGCCAGCCAGATCACAACTAAGGTCTCGAAAACCCATACTAAGACATGCATGTTATAAACATACACGCAGCACATATGCCTTGTATGAACAGCAGGTACTATTGCAATTCTCTACAATGTATACATCTTTATTAATAACTCTTACAGAGGGCACACAGAGATCACAAGTCTGTGATCCAACATTACATCAAACATGCGGAAGCAAATTAGGTCTGAGTACAGACAAGTTTAACAAATGGCTTAGAGAAGCCTTATCTATAAACAAGCCCTCCACGAGGGAACCAGTCGTCTGACTGGGACTACACTAGCTTGGTCTTGGTCTGAGTCTTCATTCTTCGAGCTTCGGGTATAAGCCACCATCGGGGTCGGTGGGTTGATCTAAAACATAGATTAAGCAAACGTGAGTACAAAATCGTACTCAGCAAGACTTACATAGGAACTATACTACTCATGCACATGTATCAAGGTAAAGGGAGGTGGGGTTTCACTTGCAGAAGTGCCAGCTTTGACTTGGCTAGTCCTGAACTACGAGTACCAGACTTGAGCTAAGAAGCGTACACGAGTCCACTACTTTCTCCAACCAATTACACCACTATGGTTACTTCCTCGACTTCCCCACGAAAACCACACCATAGCACTCACGCTTATCTTGCGAGTTTTAGAAGTATCCAGTTCAAGTTGTCTAATAATCAAGCTAAGCTTTCCAAGAAGTCCATAACCGCGGACGCGGCTATTCGAATAGTTTTGTTAACCCTGCAGGGGTGTACCGCTACACACACACACACTCATCAGTTACCGCCTGGGATTGGGACCCTTCAAGCGGGTACCGGCGAGGATGTTTCCACGACACTACGCCCACAGCTCCGTTCTAGTCCAGAGACTCGCCTATCTGACGGGGATCCGTATGGAAGTCCGGCCGAGGTTCCAGCACAGCCTCAAACGATGTGTGTAGGGTCCCAAGCCGGTCTTGAAAAGCCGTTCATCCACTTCGCAGACCGTGCCACAGCCCTACCAGAACTCCGAACTAATGCGACTCCTGGGGTTCGAACGGGGTGAGGTACTAGGTCGAGAGGGGTCAGTGAGCCCAATGTGTGGTTGTACTCTTCTTCTTGGATCACCACACAAGAACTCGCACTTAAGGCGGTGTTCAACGAGACAACCCACTGTGTACTCCTACACAGCCTCTCATCGTTCACCTTGTATTAGGGTAGATTCACCAACACAGTTTCACTTTCATCAACACCATGTTTACCATCATCCCGACTCACATCAAAAGCAACCTCATTGTACCACTAAGCATGAAATAAGCAGTAACAGTTGCAGGGGCCACATGATATCAACCAACTCCTACATCTGCTAGGATTGTGGTTTGCTTACTACTGTGACAAGATGATAGGTCATGCAAAGGATATGGGTTCAACTATGCGGTAGAAACGTTATCATGGTGATCATCCTAAACAATGCATAAGCGAGACATGAGAGGGAAGTGGGATTTTATCGACATGATCAATGGGGGTTTGCTTGCCTTGCTGACGAGGTTTCGATAACGGTGTCTTCAACGAAGGGGGTGGCCTCGGGTTCCGGCTCCACTTCTATCAGCAACACGACAATCATAGGATCAACATAATGTACAATGCACAATCACATGAATAAGATTGTAATGGTGATGTTTAAGATACTGATGTGTTGAGCATTCCATTTAAAAGGAGTATATTGCATTTGAGTTGCAAATTCAAACTCCATTTGATTTATCAATGAATTTCAAATGCATTTGAATGCACGAAAGTTTATTTGAAAAGGTTGAGCATGAAGTGATGTGGTATAGTTGAGACAAAGCTTCTGATGTGTGGATGAATCCATCTAAAATAAGTGTGTTGCAAAATCATTTGCAAATTCACTCCAAATTTGAATTTCAAAAGGATCCATATGCATGTTTGCTACTGTTCACCCATTTTAAAATGGTCAAACATAGAAACAAATTGCATATTCATAATCCTTGTATTTTTCTGATAATTTTAGACAAATTATTTGTCCAATTTGGAGTTAAAATGATTTTTTTATGAATTATTGAAGTTTAAGCTATTTTCTGGAATTTTCTGGATTTTTAATTCTCTGGGAAAAGGTTTACTGCGTCATCATGAGTTCAGCATGACGCAAGGGGGGGCTGACAAGTGGGCCAAGGCTGTCAGTGACACAGAGCTTAATCCCTCTGTTTAAAATTAAACAAAGGGGGGTTTAAGGCCTGGGGGGGCCACCTGTCATAGGGGATTAGGGGGTTTTGCTCGGGGGTTAGCTGTTAATGGCGGGGGTCACCGGAGTCTCGCCGGAGACTCGCCGGACTTAGGATTTAGGGCGCGGGGAGGGTTCTGGAGGGAACGGGCTTGCTCCTCGTCGTCCTCCGCATCCAGTGGTGCCACCGGGGGGTCGCGAGAGCGCTCCAGTGCACGATGACGACGACGTGCGCGCGGCGGCTGTCCACTGACGACGACGGCGAGGCAAAACAAAGCACGGGGAGGGAAACGAGAAGGGGGGAACGGCGCAGCTGCTCACCTTGAGCGCGACGGAGACCTCGTCGGAGCAGGAGATGGAGTGGACGACGCTCGATTGCTCGTCGGAGCTTCGGTGCCCGGCGAAGAAATCTTGAAGCTCGAGGCGCACACAGTGGCTCCTTTGCTCAACCGAGAGCACGGGAAGACGAGGAGGACGGCTGGCTTCCTTCTGGACAGGTCGACGCGTCGTCTCATCGACGTTGGCCGTGGTTGTGCGCGGCGGCGTGCTCCGGCGGCTCTCGGGCTGCGCGAGATTCGCGAGAGGAAGAGGGGGAGAGCGTCCAGGAGCTAGGGGGAACGGTGCGGGGTGGTCTGGACGTCTCTGTGGCGAAGCGACAGGGCTCGGGGAGGCCTAGACGCGCCTCGGTGGCGTGCACGGCGGTGAGCTCGCCACCGAGCTGCTTGCCGCTGTGGGAGAAGACGACAAGAGCGTCGGCGGGCTTGGGCTGCGGTACAGGTGAGTTGGGCCCGAGGCCCAGGTAGGTGGGCTCACTTTCCTTTTCTATTTTCTCTTCTGTTTTTCTTTTCTGTAATATGTTGGCCATGCTAAAATAAATAGCTAGGCATTTTTAAAAATGCTGAAACTTTTTATATGGCCTCATATTATATTAGAGTAGCCACTTATAAAGTTTGGCACTTTTTAAAAATCAAATCATTTGAACTTTAATTCAAATGGGGGTTTAAATTTAATTCCATGCTCCTGTTTGAATATTTGAAAAATCTATGAGCATTGGGTGGGTCCCACATCACTTGATATGTGATCACACTCATTTATAAGACTTTTCAAAAATGCAAAAGGAATTTTTCGAGAAACTTTTTATCTGGCCTTTTGAATTAATTCATCTGGGGGGTGTTCTCTCTCCCATTTTGATTTCTTTTGAAATTTTTATCATGATGCAAAGGCCTAAGCTTACCCTAGCACATACCTAACTTGGGGTTGTGACACACATACTAGATGTGTTCTATCCATACAATACATCTATGCATAGCCTTGCTCTGATACCACTGTTGGAGAACGGGGCAGAAAACAATAATTTTTCGTGACCTACGCGTCCCGAACCGAAGACCTATGCTATGGCAATGCAAGTAACAGAGGGAATTGGTCACATACCAGTATGTAGTCCGTTAAGCGGGAAACGTTTCCACGTGAACGTGGTTGATGTAGTCGTACCGGCAATCCCCGATGTCGCGCAGATCCACGATGACTCCTGAGGCCACCCGGTCCTTGAAGACCGATGACGGGATTACGTCCCTGTCGGAACATTGTCGGTGAAGACGTCGCGACACGGCCTCAACGATGAAGGAGCACCACAAGTGTAGCGCCTCGCGGGATTACACGCATACGGTGTACCCGATGTTCCCTCCGGGCTCCGAACCAGAAGAGCGGCGGAAAGAAGATGGATTCGGATCCCGATTCCAGTAGCACGACGGCGTGCGTATGGTGGAGAAACCCCAACCAAGTGTAGACTCCAAACAAGGGGAGTCCACTCGAGGAGGGAGAAAGAGAGAGAAGAGAGATCTGAGACACTTGTCTCAAATCAAATTGTGTGGAGAAAAAAGGCACCCCACCCCTCCTTATATAGGCCAAGGAGGGGTGCCACCCTCCCTCCCCTTCCCATGTGGTACTAAACCCTAGGGAAGGGGGTTTGGTGCGGCTAGGGGAGGTGGGCTCCCTCCCTTGGCGCCTTGGCCCAAGGGGGAGCTCCCTCCTTCCCCTAATGGGCCTCTTTAGGCCCATATGCCTTTTAATTCATTTTTAATTATATTTAATCATATTTTAATATTTAATTCTGTTAATTAAATAATAAACCATATTTAAACATTATTTTGAACCTTTAAAAATATCCACAACAACTTATGGCACCTCCCGGAACAATTCCGGTGTTCTCTCTTATTTCACCGATGATCCCGAATCAATCCTTATTGCGTCGAATACCCTTAAGCGTGACACCCTACGGTTCGGGAAACAGCAGACATGATCAGACACTCTCTGACTAATGACCATCATGTGGGATCTGGTTACAATCCTTGATGAGCCCCTGCGCTTCCATCGAATTAACTTCATCGTTTGAACCGTTAACGTTGAGTCCTGATCCCTTTGTCATACGCACTCTCTGACTAATGACCATCATGTGGGATCTGGTTACAATCCTTGATGAGCCCCTGCGCTTCCATTGAATTAACTTCATCGTTTGAACCGTTAACGTTGAGTCCTGATCCCTTTGTCATACGGTACTTTGTTTGTCCGAGGTTTGATCGTCGGTATCCAATATACCTAGTTCATTCTTGTTACCGACAAACCTGTTTAGTCATTCCAGTGATATTACAACCCCGTGACCTAGTCACATGATTGCGCAATATTTATGATGTAATATCACCGAGTGGGCCCAGAGTACCTATCCGTCACTTGGATGGACAAATCCCATTTTGATCTAATTGCATACTCATCAACATATCTACTTCAGAATACCCAAGATACACCTTTATGTTACCATGTTTTAGTGTAACGGTTAATGCACTCAAAGCATCCTGGTAGATAGCAATTATGTATGATCATCACGGTCTTAAGGATCGGGTCACTTCGTTTATAGTTATCGCAATGTTGAACTATGTGACTGGATCACATTGCAACACTTCTGGTGGGTGTGTGTCCATCATGTCATTCTCCCAATGACATGACCCCATTGTCAATAGACTGTTCACATCTCATGATCAGGAAACCTTGATCATCAATTTCCCAATGGACTAGTTTACTAGAGTTAACTAGGGACCTGGTTGTTTGTATACCACACGTGTATTAATGTTTCCGCTTAATACAGTTATAGCATAGTATAAAACTTATTATGAACTAATGGAATACGCCAATAAACATATTTTATTTGCCTCTAGGGCACATTCCCAACAACTCTGTCATCATAAACCTCCTTATATCTTTCCTCAAAACAGCCACCATACCTACCTATCAAGGTATGTCCATAGCCTTTCCGAGATATATTGCCATGCAACATCCACCTCTTCATGACTTGATCTTCATGTCATTCATGTTCCTGCTACACTGGCAGCGGCATACATTGCATACATCATGATAGCTACATATTCTTTATGATTTTAGTACCTTGTAAAGTGTGAAAGATCTTCTATACCCTCTTGTAAATTAGAGTGTTGCCCTTAAGTGAGGAAAAGATCCCAAAGTGGACAAAATAAAAGATCCCAAAGAGGACAAATGAGAGTTAAATAGAAAGATCCATTGAGGCCACCAAAAAATACAAAAAAATTGAAAAAAGAGAAAAAGAAAATAAAAAGAGAGAAAGGGGCAACACTCCTATCCTTTTGAAAGATCCACACTAGTACTCCCTCTTATCCTTGCTCAATAGAGTTGATCATGCATGTAGCTATGTGGGGACCTTCACACTATTGAACTTGGCTTGCATATTCCAAGGATGAGCCTCCTCAAAAGATCTCTAGGTCTTCATGAGCGAGCAAGTTAGATGCACCCCCACTAGTTCCATTGGAGAGCTCTTCCGCTCATATGTGCATCCGTTGCATGGAAATCCCTACTCCTCACATCATATCTATCATTTGGCCTTCTCGCCTATGATTGTCCTCATTGATGTGAGCCTTTCTCACCCTTTTTGTCTTCCTCCTCCACCATATTCTTTCTTTGCCATCCTAAGTGTCAACTCTCGTGCTTACGCTCATTCATTGCATGAGTGCTAAAAATATCGAAAAGGAGTGGATCAAATTGACTTGTACCTGGCTAGTGGTCTGGGGACGAGTCAAGATAAGATTTCAAAGAAGACCAAGTGTGAAACTTTAGTAGATTGAGTTCTCAACAAAAATACTTTTTTCTCGTATTCCCTATCCCCCTTCTTGCACGAAAACACCATTTCGAGACATTCGAGTCACAGACAACGCGAGCTCTTGCACCTAATGTTCTTTCGTTGCTTGTTTCAATGCTAATATAGACTCTTGCATGTTATGACTTGAATTGAATCACATACCTTGATTGATTTACTTTTCAAAGTTCTTATATGGTTGCTAGCATGTCACCACAGATATTATGTTTATTACCATTTACCTACTCGAGGACGAGCAGGAATTAAGCTTGGGGATGTTGATACGTCTCAAACGTATCGATAATTTCTGCTCGTTCCATGCATGTTTTGTGTGATATTGTTATGGTCTAGATACACTTTCATACACTTTTGATCATATTTGGACTAACCTACTAACTTAGTGCACCCCAGTGCCAGTCCCTGTTTTCTGCTATTTTTCTATTCAGTTTTTTCCCATATAAAAAGTGCTCCAAAAATCTGGGAATATCAGATAAAAAATCAGCATGCGGGAAGCTTCCCGAACCCCGAAGGAGGGCCAAGGGGCCACCACCAGGTGCCCAGGCGGCCACCTGGCGTGGCCAGGGGCCTGGCCACGCAAGGGGGCTCCTGGACCCCTGGTGGGCCCCCTGACTGCCCCCTTCGCCTATTTATTCTCCGTCACGGGGAAACTCCGAAGACAGAACCCTATTTAGCAAACTCGCCTCTGTTCCACCGCCGCCGCGCTTCCAAGATCGGGAGAACCATCAGGACCTGACGGGGATCAACCCCGGAAAATCCCATGGTCAGGGACCCTGGGTTAGTCATGAGAGGCACAGGTTGGACTATAGCTCGTCGGCAAACAGGAAGGCACGCTCCTGCTCGATATTATTGATGGGGGAGATGCGATTACAGTGGATGCCAAGGCTGGAGCGCTCAAGGCTAGAGTTACAGATGATATTGGTTGCCCTTTTCATCGCCCCTCCTAGCCCTTATATACTGGGCTAGGTCTCAGGGAGTTCGCCTACGTTTACAGGTAAGCTTTCCTAACCCTAGCTTGCTCCATACGCCAGGTTCTCGCACCTTCCTTGTGAGTCGCAGACTCCTACGTCGGTGCCAATTAGCGGGCCGAGGCTATATCTTCATGGGTCTTCTGTCTTCAGGGACACCATGTAGGTTTATCCGTAGGAATCGTGGGGTCACCCCCTCGTCAGTAGCCCCCGAGTGCCTGGGTGACTCGAAGAGTCGCGCAGGGACTCGAGTACATTCATTTGTTGGTTATTGGTATGCGCGGTACATCCGCGGGTCGCTGGTAGTCTGGTGGCCATGACAAAACCTGTTTCGAGGGATGCTAAGCTGAAAGGGCCCAAGGAGTCGACTGGTCGAGCCTTGGTGAATTGCACTAGGGAAAATACCGCAGTAGCCCAATCAAACCCACGTCCCTCGACGTGAGCTTGGAACACTGGTGTCGAGAGAAAGTCCTGCCGCTTCAGGCCTTACGGTGTTCATTTGCCGCCAGTAATGTGCGTAGCCTAAGGCGCGTCCCCCGGCTTTTTCTATCATGCGGAGCGCATGGAAAAGGTTGGGAGTGAAATCGCTCTTCGGCAAGTCCCAGCCCGGCCGAACTTAGCAGCGGGGTCTTACCTACACGCTAATCTTGCGTGGCATCTGGGCACAGTGTATCGTGTTCAAGGAATGTGTGTTTTTGAGGCGCGGAGCCTTATAGAATTGCACCCTCTTGGAACAAAACATCAAGTGAGCTGTTCACTCATTCACCCGTGGAGCTTGTTTCGAGTGCTCAGATGGGGGGGGGGTTCGCGAGTAGTCACTCGAATGCCATTTTGGTTCTTGAGGTGAGGGAGCACCTGAGACTCTTAGCGTCGTATGACCTTGGAAAATGCATGTTTGTCTTGCGTCGGGTTGAGGGAGCACCCGAGACCCTCGTGAGTGCGAGTGGTCACTCGAGCACATTGCTGACTTTTAGGTGAGGGAGCACCCGAGACTCTCGTGAGTGCGAGTGGTCACTCGAGCACATTGCTGACCTTTAGGTGAGGGAGCACCCGGGATTCTTATGATGTACTCTCCCGATGGGAGTAAGATGTTTTTCTTCATCGGGAAAAAGATCTGAAAGATGGAATCTCTGAGCCTTGATGTCTGTTGGTTTTCTTCGCCGTTTGTCAGGATAAAGATGCCTCTGTTTGATGGCTGTCAGGGATGCCTCGCCAGTGAACCGTCACATCTTCATGACCGGTTGATGCCCCACAGGCGTAAGGGATCGAGATAGTCTTCGCGGGTAAGTTAACCCAATTTATTGATTCGACACACGGGGAGCCAAAGAGTATTTATAAGCTTTGACAGTTGAGTTGTCAATTCAACCGCACCTGAAATATACTTGCTTGCAACAAAAGATAAGTGGTAATGGTAATAGGATAATGATGGTGGCGATAGCAAAAGTAAACAGCAAAAGTAGCAACTAATGACCAGCAGGATTGAAAACACTGTAGGCTAGGGAGATGAATGGTTGGGCGCTGCATGGATGAGAGTGAACATGTAATCAATTCTAACACGGGGCAAGGCACACAGAAAAGCAATGATCATCTAGGCAAATATCAAACATTAGGCATGTATCCCGTAGGTAGTTGTGCGTGCTTGCAATAAGAACTTGCAAAAACATCTTTTGTCCTACCATCCCGCTACGAACGGGGCCAAAGGGAACTTATGGAGATTAAGGTGCTCCTGTCAAAGAGCACCAGAACAAAGCAATAAACTCAATGGATACATGGAATCCTCAAATTATGGACCATCCCCTTTGGTGTCCCAAGCTGTCACCTTTGGGATCGCCGGTTCCGGGCCATAATAGGTGCATACAACTCATAGATAGGATCTAGAACACAAATATATTCATGAAAACACATAGGGTTCAGATCTGAAAACATGGCACTCAGGCCCAAAGTGACAAGCATTAAGAGAAACAAGTTGAAGCAAAGAAGATAAACACCAATCTAGATGATAGGCAACATGCCCCCAACAATCTGACGAACTATTACACGGTCAAACTCATCCAATCCCTACCATCCCCTTTGCCTACAGTAGGGAATTACTCACACATGTGAAGAGAAGTCATGGAGGATGGATCGAGTGGTGATGGTGATGAAAGATGGCGACGATCTCCCCTCTCCGGAGGCCAAATCAGCCTCCATATTAGCCCTCCCGAAGAAGAACAGAGGGTGGCGGCGGAACCGCGACGGAAACTGGGAAAACGACTTCTGTTCTGGGGTTTTTTCTGTCACGGGGATAAATAGGAGTCTCGGTAGGGCACCAGAGGAGGGGGGAGGCTCCCAGGCGGCCAGAGGGCGCGTCCCCACCCCTGGCCGCGCCAGGGGGGCGCCTGGGGCCCCCAGGACTCCCCTCTGGTCCCACTTCTGGCTTCTGGCTCCTTCGGGTGCGTGGATTTTCTGGTATTTTTTTGGGAATTTTCTGGAACGTCTAAAAATCCATTTTCCTGCACACAATAAAACCATACAGGCAGCTTTGCTGAAAACAGCGTTAGTCCGGGTTAGTTTCGTCCAAATCATGCAAGAATGAGGGCAAAACAATAGCAAAAGTGTTTGTAAAAGTAGATACGTTTGAGACGTATCAACTCCCCCAAGCTTAGCATATTGCTTGTCCTCAAGCAATTCAGTTCAACGAACTGGACGCGACAAAGAAAACTTTGACAAACTCTTTTGCTTCATTAGATGTATATAAGCAAGTACTACGAAAAGAGTTTAGCAAGTATTGAAACAGTGCTATAAGGACAATGCACGAAGCAATTCTTCTTTCATGTGATCAGTCACAAACAACTAAAAGTAAATAATATACTGCTGAAAATCAAGACAGGATCACAATCCACATAACTTGAACATACTTGAGTGGCATTTCGCTAGCCTCCATGAGTGAAGCAAAACATAAATGCAGAAACTCCTCCAGAGTTTTAAAGGTGACTAGAACTCAGTATTTCCGACTAGTAATAACACAAGCATGCAGAAGATAATGTAATACTGTGGGACAATGCATGTTACACTAAGAATGACAATTATGCTCTCATACTTGGTGCTTTGAAGAAAGAAAAGGAGACTCTCGAACCGTGGCTTTTGATGGCAAGGTTGAAAACCCGTGAAAGGAAGCAAAGACTAATCATGTGCCAGAGCTCTTGGTTTTGAAAACAGAGATAAAACATTTTTGAGAAATGCAACTTTCCAGTCAACGGTGAACGGTAAAGGTCTCTCAATATCTCCCATGCCAACCATATATAATGCCTTTTTCTTACACATATTCCCTTATCCATAAATCCTTTGATGGTCTACGGAACCTTTTATTTTGCCTCAAGGATGGAAGGAGGGTATCGTTCCATCTATCATAAGCAGCATGTGGTCCATTTCACTCCATCATCAAGTATGGGGGAAGTGTAACTCTCATATATTTTTTTGTTTGACTAGTTAAAACTTCCGTCAAAATATTTTTGGCATGAAAGATACTGATTTCCCCTCACCGCACCATGAGCTTGTACGGTTACAAAAGGGAAACTTTTGAATAAATTTAGAGATGGCACAAGAAAGTCTAAGTTAGGAGTGGCCGGTAAATACCACATATAGGTAGGTATGGTGGACTCAAATGGAACAACTAGGTTTGAAAAGGAGTTTGGAAGCACAAGCAGAATTCCGCTTAGTGCGAGCGAAGGCTAGCAAAAGACTGGGAAGCGACCAACTAGAGAGCAATAAATGTCATAATCATGCAGAGCGACAAAGCAACATTGAATCAGGCATGAAAGTGATATAACTATTCTAAAACAAAAAGATCATCAAGGCAAAATAGACTTTTTTTAGTCATAAGCATGTGTGAACATGTGCCAAGTCAATCCAAAAATTCTCCGAAGGGAAATACCACTTCAGTATGCCAAACCATGAACAATGCAATGCATGTAAATCATTTCAACAACACATTATGTACTCTAGATATTTGAGACTAGCCACAAGGAAAGCATGAACACTGGGAAAGCATTGTAAACATAGCACTATGTCGCTACAAGTTGGTCTCTAGATCATAAGTACAGGCATATGTACAGAAGTAGAAACAAGAAGAGTTCATACCGGTTTTCCTTGTTGCTTCCCTTCCGTCGATCTTCGTCATTACTGCCTTTTCACTTGCACGATCGAACGTGGGAAATATAATCAAATGCCATCACGGACTCGAGCTGAACTCTGAAAACAAAGCAACCTAAAGAAAGAAAGGAAATCTTTTTGGGTTTTTAAAGGTTTAAACGAGAGAAAAAGAAAAGAGAAAATCTTTTTGTTGTTTTTGCAAAGAAAGAAAGAAAGAAAAACGGGAAAAAACTTCGAAAAGATCAAAGCGAAAAACGGATAATACAATGGAAAAGTGAGAAGGGCACGTACTCCCCCAAGCTTAGGCTTTTGGCCTAAGTTGGTAGTAGCTAATGTCCCCAGGAGCCTCCTGCTGTAGGGTAGTACTAGTGAGTCCAAGGGTCATATGAGGCTTCCGGCGCGTACACTGAAGTCCTCAGATCCTCCCACGAAGAAGGATCCGCGCTCCAAGCAGAGGAAGACCCTTCACCCAACTGGGTGAAAGTCTCCCCCTGGAAAGGTGGGAACTCACCATGCTCCTCCTCGTCGGGCACAACCCCCTCCATGGGGTTATGAAACTGATGCTGGACCACGAACTCATCGAACTGCGTAACATCAAAGGACCATCCGTTCCTGCGAGAAAAATCGAACAAAAAAGGTACAGGTAGACGGATCTTGCGTTCCGTGGTAGCTCCGAAACGCAAGATATAATCAATGCTACCAAACTCGGAAGTCATGGTAACAAACTTATGCATTTTCATAGCAGCAAGATCAAAACTTAAATAAGTAAAAGGCTTATCATCGAGGTGTGGGGTGCCATTAAGAGACTCTAGGATAAGTGTGGCGTAAACGCCACCAAATAAATCTCCCTTGTTACCGTTCATAGCAAGGTGTCGAGCAATTAAGGCACCCACATTATAATCAAACCTCCCCGAAAGGGCGGTTGCCAGGATAGCAATATCCGGCGCAGATATGTTGCTCGTGTTGTCACGAGCTAACACCCCTCTAGCAATAAAATACGCAAAATACCTGAGGTGTGGGAATAAGATGCTGGAGATCTTTGACCGATGAATATCCCTTGTATCCATGCTATAGAGAGAGTTGAAGACGGTTCTCAGCTCGGAGGGCTGAGAGCTCATCTTCGCCGTCAGTCCAACATTCGGTACACCTATTATTTCACAAAACTTTTCCAAAGGCATGGTCAAAAGATCATTGTAAATTTTAAACTCAACAGAACCAGCATCAAGGTTATATCTAAAACTGTTAATGAAATAGGAGGTGAGTTTTTGATACTGGGCAACACGGCACGTTGCGAGCCGCGTCAGACCTGCATTAGCACAAAGATTATAGAACTCCTCCTTAATTCCTGCAGCTTCAAGGAATTCATCGCACGGGCAAGTCATAGCACGTGCTGGATTTGTGTCCTCAAACAACTCTAAGGGCACATGATCTTCGTTGTAGCTCACCCTAGCAGTCGAGGGTGAAGCTGCAGCTCTTGTAACTCGATCGGAGCGCTCGGACCTTTTCTTCCCAAGCCACCCCTTTGCTCTTCCTAGCAAACTCATTTCTGAAATTTTTTGAAAAATTACAAAAACAAGGATTTAAACAAAGTGAGTTAAGGCAAACTACTCAACTCACTTACCTAAGGCATAAACTTGCATCAAAACTTGAAAAATAAAATACTACACATGCATGCAAGCTCATATAAACAGCACCAAGAGCTACTAAATACTCACAAATGAGGCCACCAATCAAAAATCTAATTGGAGGAGTGGAGGAGTTACATACCAGGGAGTATTTGCTCAAAATTTCAGCTCGAATGGTGGGTTGTAGAGAGAGATCGGAAATTGCCTCCAAGGACAGCAAGAACGCAAGAACTGGAGCAGAACTCGTGTTTTTGGAGAGAGAGGAAGGAGGAGGAAGAATACATACCTGGAAGTGGGGCCTGTGGGCCCCAGGCGCCCTGTGGGCGCGGCCAAGGGGCATGCCGTGCCAGGTGGCCCCCCCTGGTCAGCCCCAGGTGCTTCTGGGTCACTCCTGGCATGGAAATTTTTATTTTCATTTTTCTGGAATTTTTCTGAAAACTTCACTGTTAAAAATTTCTCGGAGTTCAAAAAGCTGCAAAAATTTCTGAAAACTTAAAGCAGTGATTAGTATTGTGAAGCTTCAAAACACAAAAACTTGGTACAGCAAAGAGAATGAAAGCTAAATCAAATGAAAACATAACAAGCTTAACTTTTTACCTATATAAAACAAGCTCACTGGTAAGGTTGATCAAGTCTTACCAACGAACCGGCGATATATAGAACAGGAAGTCTCACCTCTTATGAAGTGGTCATTGCACCTTTACTTTAATGGACATTGTCCCCACCATAATGGTTTTGTATTTGTGGTGCACATGTAGTGGACAGTCCCATTCTCCAATCTTCACGGTCTCGATATTCTCTATAGAGTTAAGGCCATGCCTCTTGTCGATCTTCTTTGGAAAATACACCGTGTGTTCTTTATCATCAACGTTGAAAGTGACCTTTCCTTTATTACAATCAATAATAGCACCTGCGGTGTTAAGAAAAGGTCTACCAAGAATAATGGACATGCTCCCATCCTCGGGCATGTCAAGCACAACAAAATCTGTAAGGATCAAACAGTTAGCAACTTCAACGGGAACATCCTCACAAATACCAATGGGGACAGCTATTGACTTGTCAGCCATCTGAAGAAAGATATATGTAGGGATTAGTTTCTCTAAACAAAGCCTCTTGTAAAGAGAGAAAGGCATAACACTCACTCCTACACCAAGATCGCATAAAGCAGTTCTGACGTAATTATTCTTTATGGAGCAAGGAATGGTGGGTATACCTGGATCACCGAGCTTCTTAGGAATCTTGCCACTGAAAGAGTAGTTAGCAAGCATAGTATATATTGCCTCATTAGGAACTTTTCTTTTATTAGTGACAATATCTTTCATATATTTTGAATAGGGAGGTAACTTAATAGCATCAGTCAAAGGAATTTGAAGAAAAAGAGGTTTCATCCATTCACAAAATTTATTATAATGCTCTTCTTCTTTAGATTTGAGGGACTTACTTGGAAAGGGCATGGGTTTCTGTATCCATGGTTCTCTTTCCTTCCGATGTCTTCTTGTGATGAAGTCTTCTCTAGAGTACCTCTTGCGTTTATCGGGTGCTTCTTCTTCTCTTACCTTGGAAGAATCATCCTTCACCGCGTCCTTTCCTTCAAGCTCGGCACCGTCTTCTGTTTCAGCATCGGAGGTAGATATGCTGTTAGGATCAACAGCTGGCTTTTTACTTACCGTAGGATCATCGGGATTGTCAGCCTCCTTGTGTTTCTTCTTCTTTTTCTTCTTCGGAGAGCTAACAGTCTCGTCTTCTTCTTGTACTTGAGAATCTTGCTCGATCCTCTTTGGATGCCCCTCAGGATAGAGTGGGTCCTGGGTATGTGTTCCACCCCTAGTTTTGATGCCATAAGCTTGTATGTCCTGTTTGGCATTATTAGCAAGCAAATCTTTTTGCACATTAGAAATTTGTTCAAGCTGAGTTTGAACCATATGAAAATGCTTAACAAGACATTTAACATCATTAACTGTTATTTCTAGAACATCACACAAACTTTTGATAGCGAGAGAGTTATCATGC
The DNA here is from genome assembly GCA_950022295.1 of Bromus sterilis. Classification (NCBI taxonomy): domain Eukaryota; kingdom Viridiplantae; phylum Streptophyta; class Magnoliopsida; order Poales; family Poaceae; genus Bromus; species Bromus sterilis. The sequence goes on from OX465596.1 coordinate 400,039,133, forward strand.
AACTGACTTTGTAACTTCCTATTAAAATGGTCTTGCTTAACAATAAAATTATCAAGCTCATCTAAGCATTGGTCAGGAGGCTTACCTTTAGGGATGTCACTTTCAGTAAAGTCTAATAGAGAGTGTACCTCTACCAAGGGAGGGTGAGTAGTAGGCTCACACAACTTCTCGATAGGCGGTAAATTCTTCATTTCTTCGGCTTTAATACCTTTCTCCTTTATAGACTTCTTCGCTTCTTGCATATCTTTGGGGTTCAGGACAAGCATGCCCCTCTTTTTAGGTGGTAGAAGTGGTTCAGGAACGGACCAATCTTCATAGTTCTTGGCAATTTTGCACATTAATTCTTCTGCATCGTCCGGTGTTCTTTCCCTGAAAACACAACTAGCACAACTATCCAGATAGGATCTGGATTCATCGGTTAAACCAGCATAAAATATGTCAAGCAGTTCATTCTTGGGGATTCCATGTCCTGGCATAACCTTAAGTAAATCACAAAACCTCCCCCAAGCTTTAGGGAGGTGCTCATCCTGCAATTGTTTAAAGTTATAGATTCTTTGCAAAGCAGCATGTTGCAGATGAGCTGGAAAATATTTATCAACAAAGAATTGGACCAAGTCTTGAGGACTCTTAATGGAACCATAGGGTAGTGCATCATACCATGATTTAGCGTCTTCCTTCAAAGAAAAAGGAAAAAGCTTGGCCACATAGAAGTTTCGTATCTTCTCATCAGTAGTGAATAGGTTACCTAGCTCAGCGAGTTTGGTCAAGTGTGCTATAGCATCATCATTTTCTCTGCCATAAAAGGGGTCAGCCTCGACTGTAGATATAAGTGAAAGATCAACAGAGAAATCATAATCAGGATCAGTGATGCATATAGGAGACGTGGCAAATTGAGGATCAGGAATAGCTTTGTTCTTCATGGAGTGCTTTTTGAGCAGCTCCTTAATAGCACCAGGGTCAGAGTCGACACACTCTATGAGTTCCCTGCAAAAATCATCATCAAGAGTACCATAATCATCATCAAGGATTCTCTCCTTGAGTTCATCTAAGCACGGGTAACCAAAGGTTTTGCAGGTAGGAATATAGGTACCAGGGGTCTCGGTCTTGGATTCTGCTGCAGCCTTAGCAGTCTGAGTTTCAATATAGTGACCAAGAAAAGTAGCATCATCAAGAGTAGTGGAAGCATCATCAAAAGTATCGGACATAGTGACAGACTCAATAGAAGCATCATGTAGTGGTGGTGAAGTAAACTTACTCATAACAGAAGGTGAATCAAGTGTAGCACTAGTGTTCAGAACAATACCTTTTCTTGTACAGGATGGTAAGATCGGGACCTTGGGGTCTCCTTTCTTACCCATAGCGGATGATGTGCAGCAGGCAGGATACTTCAAGTAGACATGTAAATATTGCTATGCTCCCCGACAACGGCGCAAGAAAACGCTGCTTGATGCCCCACAGGCGTAAGGGATCGAGATAGTCTTCGCGGGTAAGTTAACCCAATTTATTGATTCGACACACGGGGAGCCAAAGAGTATTTATAAGCTTTGACAGTTGAGTTGTCAATTCAACTGCACCTAAAATATACTTGCTTGCAACAAAAGATAAGTGGTAATGGTAATAGGATAATGATGGTGGTGACAGCAAAAGTAAACAGCAAAAGTAGCAACTAATGACTAGCAGGATTGAAAACACTGTAGGCTAGGGAGATGAATGGTTGGGCGCTGCATGGATGAGAGTGAACATGTAATAAATTCTAACACGGGGCAAGGCACACAGAAAAGCAATGATCATCTAGGCAAATATCAAACATTAGGCATGTATCCCGTAGGTAGTTGTGCGTGCTTGCAATAAGAACTTGCACAACATCTTTTGTCCTACCATCCCGCTACGAACGGGGCTAAAGGGAACTTATGGAGATTAAGGTGATCCTGTCAAAGAGCACCGAAACAAAGCAATAAACTCAATGGATACATGGAATCATCAAATTATGGACCATCCCCTTTGGTGTCCCAAGCTGTCACCTTTGGGATCGCCGGTTCCGGGCCATAATAGGTGCATACAACTCATAGATAGGATCTAGAACACAAATATATTCATGAAAACACATAGGGTTCAGATCTGAAAACATGGCACTCGGGCCCAAAGTGACAAGCATTAAGAGCAACAAGTTGAAGCAAAGAAGATAAACACCAATCTAGATGATAGGCAACATGCCCCCAACAATCTGACGAACTATTACATGATCAAACTCATCCAATCCCTACCATCCCCTTTTCCTACAGCAGGGAATTACTCACACATGTGAAGAGAAGTCATGGAGGATGGATGGAGTGGTGATGGTGATGACGATGGCGACGATCTCCCCTCTCCGGAGGCCAAATCAGCCTCCAGATTAGCCCTCCCGAAGAAGAACAGAGGGTGGCGGCGGCTCCGCGACAGAAACTGGGAAAACGACTTCTGTTCTGGGGGTTTTTCCGTCACGGGGATAAATAGGAGTCTCGGTAGGGCACTAGAGGAGGGGGGAGGCGCCCAGGCGGCCAGAGGGCGCGGCCCCACCCCTGGCCGCGCCAGGGGGGCGCTTGGGGGCCCCAGGACTCCCCTCTGGTCCCACTTCTGGCTTCTGGCTCCTTCGGGTGCGTGGATTTTCTGGTATTTTTCTGGGAATTTTCTGGAACGTCTAAAAATCCATTTTCCTGCACACAATAAAACCATACAGGCAGCTCTGCTGAAAACAGTGTTAGTCCGGGTTAGTTTCATCCAAATCATGCAAGAATGAGGGCAAAACAATAGCAAAAGTGCTTGGAAAAGTAGATACGTTTGAGAAGGATCACCGGTCATAATGATGACCGTTGTGGCGTGCGGCAGGCGCTGGTTGAGTTTCCGATACGCGCGTTGGAAACGCGCGTGAATTAACGCGTCTCACACACAGTGCGTTCCGTGGGAAAGCATCTTGGTCTTGGAATATGAGACATCTCCGACGCTTGGTCTTTGAATTAACTGTTGATGTCATCTCGGCTTCTCTGTGCTGGGAGATTTTTGTTCTATAAATAAGCCTTTCTCTTCCATAGCGTTTCACCTCCATCCGTCTTGCTGCTTTGCCTCTTCTTTCTTCTCTTGTTCCTCTCATGGCTCTCAAGCGGGGTGTTGTCCGTGGCCGTGTTCGTCGTGGCCGTGGTGGCCGTACACCACGCTCATGCCGTGGTGGTCGCCATGGTACGGCGCCAGTGCCTTCCTCTTCTTCCTTGGAGGAGGGATTCTGGCGCTATGACTTTCTTTTACGTGTTCATGGCCAGAGTGCCAATCGCGTTCTTCTTCCCTCTGCTTTTTCCGCCATTGTCTCTGAACGTGGCTTGGATGGCTTGCTTCTGCATCTTCAAGGGAGCTGTCGATCTCCTTCTTATGTTGACTTGGAGGTTGATAGCTCCCGCTTGATTTTTCTTGGCTCTGGTTGGAGTTTGTTTGCTCGGCGGTTGAATCTGCGAGATGGCGATATGCTCAGCTGTCGTTTTGACGGCGAAAGCACTGTCACTGTCCGCGCGTTCGATCCGAGCAGAAATAGCATGGATCCACACTGGCAGGAGTCGAGCAGCGACAGCTCCACAAGGTCGAGGAGTCCTACGCCTGCATCTTCTACAGCTCCGTCTTCTGGCAACTCCTCAGGTGGTGGTGCCGTCTCCATCAGCTCCGAAGAGGACATCGACGTCAAGCCATCGATCAAGCGGGCGCGCCAAGCGACCTTGTAGAACTGGAGGCGGCCTCATCTTCGCTGGAAACTCGGGGAAAAGGTTGTGCATCCGGAGAAGAAGGCGTGCAGCTGCAGCTGGAGAAGAAGCTGGTGGAGCAGGAGAAGAATCTAGTGGAGCATCTTCTTCAACTGCTCTGCAAATAAGTCGAGTTTCACCTTTTGTTATGTCATTGACATCATGAGCCTGCTGCTTTGACTCCTCCTTTGTCTGTGATGATTCTTGTTGTCTTAGTGCCAATCATCCCAGCATGGGCGCATATGTAGAAGTCATAATTCTTTGGGTGATTCCCTCTTGTAACAGGAGCTGCCTTCTATCCAAATGTAGTTGAGTCCTTTTTGTACTGAAAATGATCCTTATGATGTAAACTATGCTTGAGCCTTTGCAATGGAATTTATCTTTTGGCCTTCTGCAGTCGAGAACTGTGTTCGAGTCCTTGGCGATCAGGAACTGTCGTCGAGTTCTTTGCAAACGAGAGCTGTGTTCGAGTCCTTTGCGATCGAGAGCTGTTCTCAAGTCCGTCAAAACTTTGCACTATGGGTTGTATCGGGTGCGCGATAGCGCTCCCGATGGGAGTAGCCCCCGAGGCTACGCTTGAGTCGTAGGGTCGAGCGTAGGCTGAGATTTGTTTCCTTTGCCGTTCTTCCATTAATTTCTGTCTTTTATTGGGTGCGCGACACCGCTCCCGATGGGAGTAGCCCCCGAGTCTTTAGGTGATCGTTGGCGATCGGATGAAGACTAAATGAGTCTGTGTCTTGTGCTTCCTCTAAAGTTTCTTCAGAGTACTTGGTGCTCCATCTGATTGTGGCCATGTCTTTCGAGCCTTGCTCTCAGAAGGTGGGGCTGGACGGGTATTTTTTTCTTGGGCTTTTTAAGCTTCAGACTGCGCGAGCGGTCTTCGGGAGGAGGTGGTGCTCGAGCCCCCGAGTTCTTGGATGTAGAGGTCGCGTGAGCAATGATAGCGTCTTTTGGGGGGAGTTTTTGTGCTCGAGCCCCCGAGTATTTGTGTTTAAGATCGCTTGAGTGGCGATAGCGTCTCTCGGGGGGATTTTATTCTTAAGCCCCCGAGTGCTTTTGGTTAAGATCGCTCGAGTGGCGATAGCGTCTCTTGGGGGGATTTTATTCTTAAGCCCCCGAGTGTTGTGGTTAAGATCGCGTAGGCGATAGCGTCTCTCGGGGGGATTTTATGCTTAAGCCCCCGAGTGTTGTGGTTAAGATCGCGTAGGCGATAGCGTCTCTCTGGGGGATTTTATGCTTAAGCCCCCGAGTGCTTTGAGATGGCAATATTTGGGCACCATTTATTTTATTGCGGTCGAGCGGCTACATGAGTTGCCAGTCATGTCTGACCGATGGGGACTATGGATAGAACAGTCGCAAGTTTGCTACGTTCCATGGGTTGCCCACGTCCTCATCTGTCTTTGGGTTCTTCAGCCTGTAGGCTCCACCTCCGATGACTTCTGAGACTATGAATGGTCCTTCCCATTGGGGGGCAAGTTTATGGACCTTTTCTTGTATCAGCCGTAGGACTAGGTCACCTTTGTTGAAGGTTCTAGTGCGCAAGCGACTGCTTTGGTAGGTGCGTAGCTTGTCCTGGTACCCCTCCAATTTTTCCAGGGTTGTATCTCTTGCTTCGTCAGCCGTATCTTTGTCATCTTGTAGTGCTTCTTCTGCTTCTTCTTCTTCATATCCGGTGACCCAAGGTGCTCCGAACTTGAGGTCATGTGGTAGGACTGCCTCTGCCCCGTACACCATGAAGAAGGGTGTGTACTGGGTCGCGGTGTTTGGTGTAGTTCGTAGGCTCCATAATACCGCGGGGAGTTCTTCTACCCAGTTGCCGGCGGCATGCTCGAGTGGTGCGAGGAGCCGTTTCTTGATTCCCCCGCACACAAGGCCGTTTTCTTTTTCCACCTGGCCGTTGGACTGCGGGTGCGCGACTGATGCATAATTGATTTTGATGCCCAGTTCTTCGCAGAAGTTCTGGAATTCTGCGGCTGTGAAGTTCGTTCCATTGTCCGTAATGATGTTGTGTGGCACTCCGAACCTGAAGATGATTGATTTGATGAAGTTGACAGCCGTGAGGGCTGTGGAGCTGGTGATGGGCACTGCTTCGATTCATTTAGTGAACTTGTCGACCGCGACGAGCAGGTGTGTCCTTCGCACTTTGATGATTTCTTGAGTGGGCCCACCATGTCGAGTCCCCAGGTGGCGAACGGCCAAGATAGTGGTATGGTCTTGAGCTCTGATACGGGAGCGTGTGGCCTGTTTGCGAATTTCTGGCAGGCGACACAACGTCGCACGATTTCCTCTGCGTTTTTCATTGTTGTGGGCCAATAGAACCCGGCCCAGAATGCTTTGTACACGAGTACTCGACTACTCGCATGGTGCCCGCAGGTGCCTTCGTGGATTTCGAGCAATAGGGCTTTGCCATCCTCTTCGTCGATGCACCTTTGGAGTATCTGGGTAATGCTGCGCTTGTATAGTTGTTTGTTGATCACCGTGAACGCCTTAGATCGTCGGCTATTGCATCGTGCTTCGGCCACGTCTTGTGGTAGCGTACCTTTGATTAGGAATCGGAGGAACGGTTTTGTCCAGACGGGTCCTTCGAGCTCTGTCGGAGCTGTGCTGTCGGATGTGCTGGTGCTTGTGCCTTCTGATGGGGTTGCTGCTGCCACCTGCACCAGTTTTGTTGCGTCTTCGCCGTCCACGACTGCTTCAGGTGTTGTTGCCTGTACATTGATGGATCTCGGGCTGATGCTTTCGAGAAAAACGTTGGGTGGTACAGGTCCCCGGGTCGAACTGATGTTCGCGATCTCGTCAGCGTCTGTGTTATTGGCCCTGGTGATGTAGTTGAGCTCGCAACCGTCGAAACTTCCTTCGATTTCGTTGTAGAGCTTCTGGTAGGCCGCCATGTTGTCGGCTATTGCGTCGCAGTTTCTCATCGTCTGCTGGGCGACGAGATTGGATTCCCCGTAAATTATGAGGCGAGTGGCTCCGCACGTTTTGGCCATGCGCATGCCATGGAGGAGTGCCTCGTAGTCTGCTTCGTTGTTGGAGGCGTGACTGAAGTTAATCTGGAAGACATATTTCAGCTTTGTTCCTTTAGGGGAGATGAGCACAACTCCTGCCCCAGCTCCTTGTTGTCTTTTGGACCCATCGAAGTACATTGACCATGAACTTGATAGGTCTGGGGGGCCTGGTGTCTGAACCTCCGTCCACTCGACCAGGAAATATGGGAGTACTTGGGATTTGATGGTTGTTGGGTGCTTGAACTGCAGGTCCCGTGGGCTGAGCTCAATGTTCCACTCGGCGACTCGTCCAATCGCTCCAGGGTTGTTGAGTATGTCAGCGAGTGGTGCGCTGCTCACGATTGTGATAGGGTGCTCGTCGAAGTAGTGGGACACCTTTCTTGAGGTCATGACGATGGCCAGTAGTAGCTTCTGATAGTGCGGGTACCGCTGCTGGGATTTCGTCAGGAGCATGCTGAGGTAGTAGATTGGTCTCTGGATGCTCTGGACCTTGCCTTCTTCTGCGCGTTCGACAACGAGCGTTGTGCTTACTACACTGTTACGTGCTGCCACGTAGAGGTATATCTTCTCTCGTTCCTTGGGTACCGCTAGGATTGGTGGGGTCGAGAGTGTCTTTTTCAGGTCCACGAATGCTTGGCGGGCTTCCTCCGTCCACTCGAATTTCTCTCCTTTCCTGAGCAGCTGATAGAAGGGCAGCGTGCGTTCTCCCAGCCTGTTCATGAAGCGGCTTAGGGATGCGAGTTTTCCAGTGAGCTGATGTACTCCTTTGACGTCGGTTGGTTCTTGCATTCGGGTGATGGCTTGGACTTTCTCAGGGTTTGCCTCGATTCCTCGGGCAGAGACCATATAGCCAAGCAGCTTCCCCGCTGGTATGCCGAATGCGCACTTCTTTGGGTTGAGTTTGATTCTGTATTTGTTGAGCACCGCGAAGATTTCGCGTAGGTCGTCGAGTAGTGTGGATGTTTTGTAGGTCTTGATGACGATGTCGTCCACATTGACTTGCACGTTTCTTCCGATTTGCTCCTTCAGGCAGGCCTGCATCATTCGTTGGTAAGTGGCGCCTTGGTTTTTGAGCCCGAAGGGCATGGTCCTGTAGCAGAATACGCCATAGGGGGTGATGAACGATGTGTGCTCTTCGTCTTCTTCCTTCATCCTGATCTGGTTGTATCCCGAGTAAGCATCAAGAAAGGAAAGTAGATCGCACCCTGTTGTCGAGTCGATTATATGATCGATTCTAGGCAGGGGGAAGTGGTCCTTCGGGCAATGCTTGTTGACTGGTCCGTAGTCGACACACATGCGCAGCACAGTCGTGTCTTTCTTGGGCACCAGCACTGGGTTGTCTATCCAGGTGGCTTTCTTCGTTTCTCGAATGAACTGGGCGTCGAGTAACCGGTTGACTTCCTCTCCGATTGCTCTGCGCTTGGGCTCCGAGAATCGTCTCAGCGCTTGCTTCACCGGCTTCGAGTTTTGCTTGATGCGTAGGGTGTGTTCCGCGAATTCGCGTGGTATCCCAGGCATGTCGGCTGGGCACCAGGCGAATACTTCCCACTCGTCTCGAAGGAAAGTGACGAGAGCCGTCGCCTGCTCCTCTGGTAGGTGGGCGTACACGCGGACTGTTTTTTCCGGGTCCGTCGGGTGCACTTGGTGAGTGACTGTGTCGCTGTCGATGCTGAAGTCGCGTCCGTACTCCTTGGATTCGCTTCGGTTCACCAATGGGAAGGTACTCTTGTCCGTCACCATGGCTATTTCTCTGAGTTATTGTTCGGCTATGAATGGGTCGGAGATTCTGTGGAAGTCACGATCACATTGATATGATTTGATGAAGCTTCCGTTGATCGTGAGGACTCCTGCTGATCCTGGCATCTTGATCTTGAGGTAGGCGTAGTGTGGGACCGCCATGAACTGCGCGAATGTTGGTCGTCCCAATATGGCGTGGTACTGCGATTGCCAGTCGAGTACCTCGATCTAGAGGACGTGCTTTGCGAAGTTGTGTCGGTTGCCGAAGACAACTTCGAGTTCGATGACTCCGAGGGATGTGGCTGCTTCTCCTGGGACTACCCCGTGTAACTCGGTGCTCGATTTTCTCCATACTGATCATGGGATCAGCATCTTTTGCAGGGTGCTGGCGAAGATGATATTCATGTTGCTGCCTCCGTCCATGAAGACCCTACCCATGTCGTACCCTCCAATTTGTGCATCGAGCACCAAGGGCGCGTGCCCCGGTCTTGGGACTGCGGGTGGATGGTCGTCCTGTGAGAACGTGATGCTGGTCTCCGTATCATGTAGCTGGTAGACTTCGACTATGTTTATGCTCTCGGCTGCTCTAGCTTGCAGGGTGTAGGCGTCACGTTGTGTTTGCGGCACCCTTCCCTCTTGGATCATGAGCACATGTCCATGCAGCGGGCTGTGACGTCCTTCCGGGCTTGAGGGCGGCGATTGTTCGGGTCGCCGGTTGCGCCTGTCTTCTTTCTGCTTCTCCTTCTTGAGGTCGTCGGCTAGCTCATTAAACAGGCGGCAGTCTCTCAAAGTGTGTCCTGACCTGACACGTCCCCAGTCATCCTCGAAGCTGTGGATCGTGCAGGGTCCTGCTAGCTGCTCTCTAGCCGTGAGTTTGCTAGATCCGGCATGCCTCTTCCTTCTTGAGATTATGAATATTTGCTCGTGATCCTCTGTCTGCGTGACGTGTCTCGTTCGTTGGAGCCTCACCGTAGATCTCCCGTGCGCGCCTTTTGGGTCGTCGATTCCTTCTTCCTTGGTGACGGTTCTGCAGATCGCTGGTTTCGATCTCGTAGTCGTCGTCTTCATGTGCGGCGGGTGCCCGGGCGGCGGTGGGTTGTCGAAAGATTTGCGAGTCCTCCGCTGCGTGTCGCGGTTCGTCGAGTGGAATTCCTTCGTAGAGGCCCCTCGCCGTTCTTCTGGGCCATCGATTCCTTCGGCGCTGACGCTGCACTTGGACGTTACCGTAGTGTCGGTCCTGGCACAGCTGTAGCCCGAGCGGTCTTGATGGGGTGGCAGAGATGTCCGCCGTGATCTTGAATCCTTCGAGTGGGCTAGATCTGGTTCTTGCCCTTGAGTTGTAGCTTGCTGAAGACGGGACCGCCGAGATCGTGATCCCAACCTGTGTAGTTCCCACAGACGGCGCCAATTGACGGGGATCAACCCCGGCAAATCCCATGGTCAGGGACCCTGGGTTAGTCATGAGAGGCACAGGTTGGACTATAGCTCGTCGGCAAACAGGAAGGCACGCTCCTGCTCAATATTATTGATGGGGGAGATGCGATTACAGTGGATGCCAAGGCTGGAGCGCTCAAGGCTAGGGTTACAGATGATATTGGTTGCCCTTTTCGTCGCCCCTCCTAGCCCTTATATACTGGGCTAGGTCTCGGGGAGTTCACCTAAGTTTACAGGTAAGCTTTCCTAACCCTAGCTTGCTCCATACGGCAGGTTCTCGCACCTTCCTTGTGCGTCGCAGACTCCTACGTCGGTGCCAATTAGCAGGCCGAGGCTATATCTTCATGGGCCTTCTTTCTTCAGGGACACCAGGTAGGTTTATCCGTAGGAGTCGTGGGGTCACCCCCTCGTCAGGACCCTTCCCGGCACCCTGCCGGAGGGAGGATCGACCTCCGTGAGCTTCACCTCCACCATGCACGCTTCCCGGATGTGACGTGAGTAGTTTCCTTTGGACCATGGGTCCGTGATCATTAGATATGTGATGTTCTCCTCCCCTCTTTGTTCTTCATGCTTTAGACCTCGTGAGCTGCCCTACATGATCGAGGCACATATGTAATTCTTCTATTGTTGCTATGCTGAGTTTGATGGGATCTAATGGATTATGAGATTATTTTCAGATCGTGATAGAGTAATATATTTGGTTTTTATCTCTTATATTTTTGTTCCTGGGTAATTCTTGCATGTTCTCCGTTGTTGTTTATTGCTTTGTCCAAGTAGTAGGTAGTGACTCTAAGAGGGAACGTTATGCTCGATTGTGGTGATACGTCCCAAACGCATCTATAATTTCTGCTTGCTCCATGCATATTTTGTGTAACTTTGCCATGTTTTGCTTGAACTTTCATACACTTTTGAGCATATTTGGACTAATCTATTAACCCATTGCACCCAGCTGCCAGTTGTTGTTTTCTGCTGTTTTTGTATTTCAGGTTTTCCGGGCATTAAAAGTTCTCCAAAAATTCCGGAAAAAATCAGATAAAAATCAGCGACCCGGAAGCTTCCGGAATCACCAAGGTAGCGGAGGGGGGGCACCACCAGGAGACCAGGAGGGTCCCTGGCGCGGCCCCACCCTAGGCCACGCCAGGAGGCCTCCTGGCTGCCTGGTGGGTACCCTCGACACCCCCTCCGCCTATATTTAGCCCTCGGGGTGGAAACCCCTAATGTCGATCTCTTTTCCGCGAACTCGCCTCTGGACCGCCGTCGCCGTCGTTTCAAGATCGGGGCTGCCTGGAGAAGCTGCCCCGGCACCCTGCCGGGAGGAGGAACCCCCTCCGGGACACCATCCATAGCCATGGACGCCTCCCGGATGAGCCGTGAGTAGTCCCCCTTGGACCATGGGTCCGTGACCAGTAGCTATGTGATGTACCTCTCCCCTCTTTGTGCTTCCACATTCGAGACCTCGTGAGCTGCCTCACATGATCGAGGCACTTTGTAATTTCTGATGTTGCTATGCTGAGTTTGCTGGGATCTGATGGATTATGAGACTATGTTCAGATTGTGATGAGTAATATATTTGGTTCTTCTCTTTTATACTTTGTTCTTGAGTAAATTCTTGCATGTTCTCCGTTGCAGTATTTTGCTTTGGCCAAGTAGTTTGCTTGTAACTCCAAGAGAGAGCGTTATGCTTGATTGTGGGTTCAGCCCCCTGATGTCTAGCTTGAGTGACAGAAACATGAGACTAGGGGATGTGTTGTTGCCACCAGGGATAAAACAACGGTGCTTGTACCCGCAGGTGCAAGGATTGTTTACTTTACGCAAAGTTCTTTTAATGCAGTTGTCTGTTGCTTTGAGTTTACACTTTGGGTGGGATTCACAACTTAATACCAGCGAGATGTTCTGGATAGATATCTCAAGGTGGATGATTCGTAGTAGATGCAGTTGGATTTCGGTCTACTTACCTTGGCGTACTGCCCATTGCTTTTGAGCCCTTCCTTTCTTTGCAGCATAGTTAGCATTGCGGTGCCTTCATAATTCTGTCAATTGCCCAGCTGTGATTTGTTTACCTCGCTAGCACTTTTATCGTCCTTTGGGAGATAGACATCACTAGTGAAAATCACGGGACCCCTGTCCATCTTCACATTATTGTTTACACCCTTAGTTTACTTTCAGTCTTTACTTTCATTTCCACTTTTATCTCTTGCGTTGATCCTTTGTAAACAGCAAGGCCGGAGGAATTGACAACTCCTCTGTACTCGTTGGGAGCAAAGTTATTTGTATCTGTGTGCAGGTCCACGTCAAGCGCCATGACACCTACTTGTATCTCTTGGAGTCCTACTGGTTCGATACTCAACCTTAGCATCTTTGCTAAGGTAAACTTGCTTCTACACTGCATCTCACCTTCCACTTGGGGTAACCAACGAGGAGAGTTGCCACTCTGTATCAAGCGAATTTCTGGCGCCGTTGCCGGGGACTCCACTCCTCAAGATAGGGGAGTTGCACACTATCTTTTATCTTTGCTTTTTAGTCTTGTCAGTTTACCTTTTAGTTTTTTTCTTCGTGTCTTTTATCAAAAATCAAAAAAAATAGTATGTCTAGTTCCTTACTTGCCAATCAATGTCTGACTTCTTTGAAACCAGATCGTATTGGCATGGAGGATTCACCGAGGATCAACAAAAGTGGTACAAAGAACACCGCTTGTCTCAAAAGCTGATACACTTATGGAAACAAATACACCAGTTGTATGACTATGCTAGAAACTTGTGCTCAATATATAATATATCTTTCTGCAGGGATGAATCTTTTTGCTTTATGAGGCACAAACACCTTGCTTTCCAATGTGAGTACAATGATGATGAAACCTTAGCTTCTTATGCTAAGAGATATTATGATTTTGATGATGCAGAGCAAATAGAAGAATTTGTTGCTTATAAGGGTGCCTATGAAATTACTTCTCTTCTTAAAAATATTGATGATGCCCCTTACAAATCTGAGAGTCTTGCTATACTTAACTATTGTTTGGAAAATTACGATGCAAATTATTATATTACTGATCATCTTGAGAGAATCTCTCCCCCGAAGGAAGAGAGTAATGTTTTGCAGGACTCTGTGGAAGAAGAAATTGTTGAACCTGAAAGCTCCTTGGATGAAAAAGAGGAGGAGAGTGACGAACAAAAGGAGGAAGAATGGATCCATCCATGTCTACCTTCTAACGAGAGTAACTCTTTGAATCTTACCTTATATGAGTGTTATGATCCTATGTATTCTTTTCAAATATCCCTTTTGATGAAGTTGATGCCTTCTATGCTTATGGTCGTGATGCCACTATGGATGATGCTTACGGAGATGAACTTGCTATAGTTCCTCATGTTAAGCATGAAATTTTTGCTATTGCACCCACACTTGATTTTCCTATTATCCTTTTGAAATCTCCAACTTATATTACGGAGAATTTTGCTCTTATCAAGGCTCAATGTGATGGGTTGCATTTATCTTATGATCCTAAAGATCGTGTTGAAAACTATACACGTGTGCTTGTAGGTCATGATCAACATGATATATCTGATAGTTATATTCTTGATGTTGTTCATGATACTACTGAAAATTACTTTGAGACAGGAAAGTTTGGTTATAGAAACTTCCATGTTACAAAAACACCTCTCTCTCAGTTGAAACTTTTGAAGTTGTTCTTGTTCCACCTTCCTATGCATGTCACTTTGTGCTTCTTTGATTTATTTTCTTACAAGATGCCTATGCATAGGAAGTGGATTAGGCTTAAATGTGTTTTATATTAGCTTCTTGATGCTCTCTTTTGCTTCAAATTCTTATTCTTATGAGAGCACCTTTTATAATCCTCAAACCTAGCTAATGGCTTTAAAGAAGCGCTTTCGGGAGGCAGCCCGCAACGAATTTAGGTTCTCCTTTTTTTTCGTCTGTTTTTAGTGGTCTTGATGATTGTTACTACTATAGCAACATCATTGTATCTTTACTTTTCAAGCTTTGTGCCAAGTTTAGCCTCAGATTGCAAGAAAGGTCAAAAGTTGGTACATGCTGTCCAGAAACAGATTTTGTCTGCTTGATGGAAAAATTCGGGATAAAACACCAGATCATCTTTTTTATCTGAATTTTTTTGACAGCATGCTCCATAAAATTACCTTTCAGGCGTCTGTTCAGATTTTTTTTTATTTGAGTTGCAGAAGTACCTCGAAATTTTTTCTTTTCTCTCTGTTGTTCTGTTTTTCTCAGCTTCTGCCCCGGTTTTTCTTTCCGCAGTTTTGCAATCCTTAAGCTTGCTTTTTATTTGCAAAATATCTTTGGCAGGTAAGAGAAACAGTAGCTCTTCCTGTAAATCTTTACTTGCAGTAGAGGAAAATTATTTTAGTAGGGCACTAACCTCTCTAATCAGTCTACAATGAGTTGTGTATGAAGGCAGTTTTCAAGTGCGCGATGGAAGATGATGAAAGAAGATGTTGGAGTGTCAAACGCTCAAGCTTGGGGATGCCCATGTGCACCCCCAATAAATATTCAAGGAGACTCAAGCGTCTAAGCTTGGGGATGCCCCCGTGCATCCCCTTCTTCATCAACAATTATCAGTTCGTCCCTCGTTGCACTATATTTTTATCACTTCATGCGTTGTGTGCTATGCTTGGAGCGTCTCGCTCTTTACTTTTCTAGGTTTTTTTTTGCTTTGTTTGCTGTAGTAACAAGTTAGACCCCAGCTTACTCTTTTGTGTGGGAGAGATACACGCTCCGCTTGAACTAGAACTCCTCATAGGATTTGCATGCTTATTCTTTTAGCTGTGAGTTGCTCTTTTTCTTTTCATAGCTGCTGCTCTGTTTAGTTGTAGTGCTTTAGTTTTTCTAGAGCTTTTGTTTTGTTTTAGGTTGAACTTTCTATAGGTTGCATGTTTTATCTTGTTAGAGAGTTTTCCTGCTGCACTGAGTTTTGTGTCTTGACTAGAAGTAGGTAGTTGAAGTTGCTATTCTCTTTGTAGTAGTAACTTGCAATAGTTTTGAGGTATTGACTAGAGTAATGTTTGAACTTTTGGTGTCAAGATCTCGAGCCTATTAGTGATAGATGTCGTATTTTGGGCAATCCGTGTGATTTTCGAAAACCAAAAACCTCTGTTGAGAACTCTAGCTACTAGATGGATCACTAACCTCTGGAGGGTTCAAATATTAGAGTACACTCATGTACCATGAGTCGAGGATGCGCAAGGATAACCAAACCCCCATACACTCCTCCTCGGGGTACTTGTCTCTTTGTGAACCTCCTGATTAGATTGAGAGTTACCGATAATAGGTGCATGAGTTCTTCGGACTAATGTGAGTATTCGAAAGTTGACACTTCCACCCACCTATACTTTTTCTAGCCTCTTCGGTACTGACGAGGGGGTGACCCCACGACTCCTACGGATGAGCCTACCTGGTGTCCATGAAGGCAGAAGGCCCATGAAGATACGGCCTCGGCCCACTAGATGGCACCGACGTAGAGGTCCTCGACTCACAAGGAAGGTACGAAGACCTGTCGTACGGAGCAAGCTAGGGTTAGGAAAGTTTACCTGTACACGTAGATGAACTCCCCGAGACCTAGCCCGCTATATAAGGGATAGGAGGGGCGACACCAAAGGCATCCAATCTCACCTGTAACCCTAGCCCTGGGCACTCCATCCTTGGCTTCCTCTGTAATCGCATCTCCCCAATCAATAATATCGAGCAGGAGCGAGCCTCCTTGTTTGCCGACGAGTTATCGTCCAACCTGCGCCTCTCATGACTAACCCAGGGTCCCTGACCATGGGATTTGCCGGGGTTGATCCCCGTCAATTGGCGCCGTCCGTGGGAACTACGCAGGTTGGGATCACGATCTCGGCGGTCCCATCTTCAGCAAACCACAACTCGAGGGCAAGAACCCGACCTAGCCCACTCGAAGGATTCAAGATCACGGCGGACATCTTCGCCACCCCATCAAGACCACTCGAGCTGCAGTCAAGCCAGGACCGATACTACGGTAACCGCCAAGTACAGCGCCAGCACCGAAGGAGTCGACGACCCAGAAGAACGGCGAGGGGCCTTTACGAAGGAATCCCACTCGACGAACTGCGACGCGCAGCGGAGGACTCGCAAATCTTCCGACAACCCTCCACCGCCCGGGCACCCGCCGCACATCAAGACGATGACTACGAGATTGAATCTAACGATTAGCAGAACCACCGCCAAGGCAGAAGGAATCGACGACCCAAAAGGCGCGTCATGGGCATCCGCCGCCAACCAAGACAGCGACTCTGAGACACCTGTTGGCGAGTACTACGACCCAGATCGAAGGCCGGATGAATTCGCCAACCTCGTCAGGAACCAAGACATGAGCCGAGGAATCGAAATCGATCCTCGCTTCCACGTGCACCCGGAAGATCACGAGCAGATCTTCAGAATCTCAAGAAGGAAGAGGCATGCCGGATCCAGCAAACTCACGGCCAGAGAACAGCTAGCAGGGCCCTGCACGATCCACAACTTCGAGGATGACTGGGGACACGTCAGGTCAGGGCACACTTTGAGGGACTGCCGCCTGTTCAACAAGTTAGCCGCGACCTCAAGAAGGAGAAGCAGAAAGACGACAGACGGAACCGACGACCCGAGCAATCGCCGACCTCAAACCCGGAAGGACGTCACAGCCCGTCGCAAGCACAGGTGCTCATGATCCAAGAAGGAAGAGTACCGCAAGCACAACGCGACGCCCAAACCCTGCAAGCCAGAGCAGCCGAGAGCATAAACATAGTCGAAGTCTACCAATTGCACGACACGGAGACCAGCATCACGTTCTCACAGGACGACCATCCACTCGCAGTCCCAAGACCGGGGCATGCACCCCTAGTGCTCGATGCACAAATCGGAGGATACAACATGGACCGGGTCTTCATGGACGGAGGCAGCAGCATGAACATCATCTTCGCCAGCACCCTGCAAAAGATGTTGATCCCACGATCAGTGTGGAGAAAATCAAGCACCGAGTTGTACGGGGTAGTCCCAGGAGAAGCATCCACATCCCTCGGAATCATCGAACTCGAAGTCGTCTTTGGCAACCGGCGTAACTTCGCAAAGCACGTCCTCGAGTTTGAGGTACTCGATTGGCAATCGCAGTATCACGCCATACTGGGACAACCAGCATTCGCGCAATTCATGGCGGTCCCACACTACGCCTACCTCAAGCTCAAAATGCCAGGATCATCAGGAGTCCTCACGGTCAACGGAAGCTTCATCAAATCAGATCAATGCGATCGTGATTTCCACAGAATCTCCGACACAATCGGAGCCAAACAAGAACTCAGAGAAATATCCATGGTGACGGACAAGAGCACCTTCCCATTGGTGAACCAAAGCGAATCCAGGGAGTACGGACGCGACTTCCGCATCGACAGCGACACAGTCACTCACCAAGTGCACCCGACGGACCCGGACAAAACAGTCTGCGTGTACGCCCACCTACCAGAGGAGCAGGCAGCAGCTCTCGTCGCCTTCCTCCGAGACGAGTGGGAAATATTCGCCTTGTGCCCAGCCGACATGCCTGGGATACCACGCGAATTCGCGGAACACGCCCTACGCATCAAGCCAAACACGAGGCCAGTGAAGCAAGCGTTGAGACGATTCTCGGAGCCCAAGCGCAGAGCAATCGGAGAGGAAGTCAACCGGCTACTCGACGCTCAGTTCATTCGAGAAACGAAGAAAGCCACCTGGATAGCAAACCCAGTGCTGGTGCCAAAGAAAGACACGACCGTGTTGCGCATGTGGGTCGACTACAGACCAGTCAACAAACATTGCCCGAAGGATCACTTCCCCCTGCCTAGAATTGATCAGATAATTGACTCAACAGCAGGGTGCGATCTACTCTCCTTTCTTGACGCTTACTCAGGATACAACCAGATCAGAATGAAGGAAGAAGACGAAGAACACACATCGTTCATCACCCCCTACGGAGTATTCTGCTACAAGACCATGCCCTTCGGGCTAAAAAACGCAGGCGCCACTTACCAACGAATGATGCAGGCCTGCCTGAAGGAGCAAATCGGAAGAAACGTACAAGTCTACGTAGACGACATCATCATCAAGACCTATAAAGCAGCAACACTACTCAACGACCTGCGCGAAACCTTTGCGGCACTCAACAAATACAGAATCAAACTCAACCCAAAGAAGTGCGCATTCGGCGTACCGGCAGGAAAGTTGCTCGGCTACATGGTCTCTACCCGCGGAATCGAAGCAAACCCCGAGAAAGTCCAAGCCATCACCCACATGCAAGAACCAACCGACGTCAAAGGAGTACAACAGCTCACTGGAACACTTGCAGCTCTCAGCCGCTTCATAAGCAGGCTTGGAGAACGCGCGCTGCCTTTCTACCAGCTGCTCAGAAAAGGAGAGAAATTCGAGTGGACGGAAGAAGCCCGCCAAGCATTCGCGGACCTGAAAAAGATACTTTCAACTCCACCAATCCTGGCGGTACCCAAGGAACGTGAGAAGCTATACCTCTACGTGGCAGCACGCAGCAGTGTAGTAAGCACAACGCTCGTTGTCGAATGCGCAGAAGAAGGCAAGGTCCAGAGCATTCAGAGACCAATCTACTACCTCAGCATGCTCCTGACCAAATCCCAGCAGCGGTACCCGCACTATCAGAAGCTACTACTAGCCATCGTCATGACTTCAAGAAAGGTGTCCCAGTACTTCGACGAGCACCCTATCACAATCGTGAGCAGCGCACCACTCGCTGACATACTAAACAACCCTGGAGAAACCAGGCGAGTCGCCGAGTGGAACATCGAGCTCAGCCCACGAGACCTGCAGTACAAGCACCCAACAGCCATCAAAGCCCAAGTACTCCCAGATTTTCTGGTCGAGTGGACGGAGGTTCAAACACCAGGCCCCCCAGACCTATCAAGCTCATGGTCAATGTTCTTCGACGGGTCCAAGAGACAACAAGGAGATGGGGCAGGAGTCATACTCATTTCCCCCAAAGGAACAAAACTGTAATACGTCCTCCAGATCAACTTCAGTCACGCTTCCAACAACGAAGCAGAATACGAGGCACTCCTACATGGCATGCGCATGGCCCAAACATGCGGAGCCACTCGCCTCATAATTTACGGGGACTCCAATCTCGTCGTCCAGCAGACGATGAGAAATTGCAACGCAATAGCCGACAACATGGCGGCTTGCCAAAAGCTCTACAACGAACTCGAAGGAAATTTTGACGGTTGCGAGCTCAACTACATCACCAGGGACAACAACACAGAAGCTGACGAACTCGCGAACATCGGTTCGACCCGGGCGCCTGTCCCACCTGGCGTTTTTCTCGAAAGAATCAACCGAAGATCCATCAAGGCGCAGGCAACAACACCTGAAGCGGTCGTGGACGGCGAAGACGCACCAGAAATAACGCAGGTGGCAGCAGCAACACCATTAGAAGAAACGAGCACCAATGCATCCGACAGCACAACCCTGACAGAATTCGAAGTACCTGTCTGGACAAAACCGTTCCTCCGATTCCTAATCTAAGGCACGCTACCACAAGACGTGGCCGAAGCATGGCGCATCAGCCGACGATCCAAGGCATTCACTGTGATCACCAGACAATTATACAAGCGCAACATCACCCAGATACTCCAAAGGTGCATTGACGAAGAGGACGGCAAAGCCCTATTGCTAGAAATCCACGAAGGCACCTGCGGGCACCACGCGAGCAGTCGAGTGCTCGTGTCCAAAGCATTCCGAGCGGGTTTCTACTGGCCCACAGCCATGAAAAACGCAGAGGAAAGCATGCGACGTTGCGTCGCCTGGCAAAAATTCGCCAATAGGCCACACGCTCCCGCATCAGAGCTTAAGACCATACCACTATCCTGGCCGTTCGCCACTTGGGGACTCGACATGGTGGGCCCACTAAAGAAATCATCAAAGGGCGGAAGAACACACCTGCTCGTCGCAGTCGACAAGTTCACCAAGTGGATTGAAGCAGTACCCATCACCAGCTCTACAGCTCTCACGGCTGTCAACTTCATCAAATCGATCATCTTCAAATTCGGAGTTCCACACAACATCATCACGGACAACGGCACGAACTTCACGGCCGCAGAATTTCAGAAATTCTGCAAAGAACTGGGCATCAAAATCAATTATGCATCAGTCGTGCACCCGCAGTCCAACGGCCAGGTGGAAAAAGCAAACGGCCTTGTCTGTGGAGGAATCAAGAAACGGCTCCTCGCACCACTCGATCAAGCCGCCGGTAACTGGGTAGAAGAACTCCCCGCGGTGCTGTGGAGCTTACGGACCACGCCAAACACTGCGACCCAATACACACCCTTCTTTATGGTGTACGGGGTAGAGGCAGTCCTACCACATGACCTCAAGTTCGGAGCACCCCGGGTCATCGGATACGAGGAAGAAGAAGCAGAAGAAGCACTACGAGACGATAAAGATACAGCTGACAAAGCAAGAGACACAGCCCTGGCAAAATCAGAAGGATACCAAGACAAACTGCGTACCTACCAAAGCAGTCGACTGCGCACCAGAACCTTCAACAAAGGCGAACTAGTCCTACGGCTAATACAAGAGAAGGTCCACAAACTTGCCCCCCAATGGGAAGGACCATTCATAATCTCAGAAGTCATCGGAGGCGGCGCCTACAGACTGAAGAACCCAAAGACAGACGAGGACGTGGGCAACCCATGGAACGTGGCAAACTTGCGACTATTCTATCCATAGCCCCTATAGGTCGGACATGACTGGCAACTCATGTAAATCGCTTGACAGCAATAAAAAAAGTGTTGCCCAAATACTACCATCTCAAAGCACTCGGGGGCTGAAGAGGAAAATCCCCCCCGAGCAAATGCTATCGCACTCGCGATCTTAATCAAAGCACTCGGGGGCTGAAGAGGAAACTCCCCCCCGAGCAACTGCTATCGCACTCGCGATCTTAATCGAAGCACTCGGGGGCTGAAGAGGAAACTCCCCCCCCCCAAGCAACTCTATCGCCTGCGCGATCTTAATCGAAGCACTCGGGGGCTGAAGAGGAAACTCCCCCCCCCCCGAGCAACTGTTATCGCACTCGCGATCCTAATCGAAGCACTCGGGGGCTGAAGAGGAAACTCCCCCCCCCCCCGAGCAACTCTATCGCCTGCGCGATCTTAATCGAAGCACTCGGGGGCCTCAGAATAAAAACTCCCTAAGCAACGCCATCGCCTACGCGACCTCCTTCATGAAGCACTCGGGGTCTCGAGCACAAATCCCACCCGAGAGACGACCATAAACACCCCCATGACATCCAAACACTCTTGAAGAAACTTTGGAGGAAGCACAAGTTCATCTAGTCTTCACCCGATCGCCAACGATCACCTAAAGACTCGGGGGCTACTCCCATCGGGAGCGCTGCCGCGCACCCGATAAAAGGCAACAAAGGAAACAAAACTCTAGCCTACGCCTGACCCTTCGACTCAAGCGTAGCCTCGGGGGCTACTCCCGTCGGGAGCGTTGTCGCGCACCCGATAAAAACCCACAGTACCAAGTACAAGACGGACCCGAAGACAGTTCCCAGCCGCAGAAGATTCAAACGTAACTCTCAGTTCCAAAAAAAAGGGGGGATTCAAAGACAACTCCTGATGATGAAGACACAGTTTTTGGTGGCATAAAAGCTCAAATATACACAAAGGATAAAGCATGGTTTACATCATAGATATCATCCTCAATACAAAAAGGACTCAACTACATTTGGATAGAAGGCAGCTCCTATTACAAGAGGAAATCACCCAAGGAACTATGACTTCTACATGTGTGCCCATGAGGGGTAATCAACTATAGTACAAGACCATCATCACAGACAAAATAGGGATGGAAGCAGCAGGCTCATGATGTCAATGACATAACAAAAGGTGAAGCTCGACTTATTTGGGGAGCCACTGGGGAAGCTGCTCCACCAGCTTCTTCTCCTGCTCCTCTAGCTTCTTCTCCAGCTCCGCCCAAACTGCCGGCGAAGATGATGCCGCCGCCTCCAGTTCTACAAGGTCGCCTGCCGCGCTTGTTTAACCGGTGGCTTGACATCGAGGTCTTCTTCAGAAGCAGAGGAGGAAGCAGTTGAAGACGGCTCACCACCACCATCAGAAGAGTCCCTGGAGGAAGAAGCAGTTGAAGACGTAGGCGAAGGACTCCTCGACTTCATGGAACTGTCGCTGCTCGACTCCTGCCCATGCGGATCCATGCTATTGCCACTCGGATCGAATGCGCGGACAATAACAGTGCTCTCACCGTCAAAGCGACAGCTAAGCATATCACCATCTCACAAATTCAACCGCCGAGCAAATAAACCCCAACCAGAGCCAAGAAAAATCAAGCGAGAGCTATCAACCTCCAACGCAACATAAGAAGGAGATCGACAGCTCCCCTGAAGGTGCAGAAGCAGGCCATCCAAGCCACTTTCAGAGACAATGGCAGAAAAATCAGAGGGAAGAAGGATGCGATTGGCACTTTGGCCATGAACGCGCAAAATAAAATCATAGCGCCAGAATCCCTCCTCCAAGGGAGAGGAGGAAGGCACTGGAACCGCACCATGATGACCTCCACGACATGAGCGTGGTGTGCGGCCACCACGTCCACGACGACCACGGCCACGGCCAACGCCTCTCCTGGGAACCATGAGCGGAAGGAGAGATGAAGAAAGAGGTGAAGCAACGAGTTGGATAGAAGCGTAGAAGAGAAAGGCCTATTTATAGAACAAAAATCCTCGAAGCACAGAGAAGCCAAGACGACAGCAGCAATTCATTCAAAAGACCAAACGACCCATCCGTCTCGAAATTCCAAGACGAAAGATGCTTTCCCACGGGAAGCACTGTACGCAGGGCGCGTCAATTCGTGCGCGTTTCCAAACGCACACATGGGAAACTCAACCGGCACCTGCCGCACGCCACAAACGGCCATCATTATGACCGGTCCTCGAGATATGACGGTTCACTGGCAGAGCATCACTGACAAGCCATCAAACAGAGGCATCACTATCCCTGACAAATGGCGAAGAAACCCAAACAGCAAGGCGCACTCAGTATGCCATCAAGGCTCAGAGATTCCATCTTTTCAGATCTTTTCCCCAAGGAAGAAAAACATCTTACTCCCATCGGGAGCGTGCAACAATAAGAGTCTCGGGTCCTCCCTCACCTAAAAGCCAGACAAGTGCTCGAGTGAACACTCGCATCAATGAGAGTCCCGGGTGCTCCCTCAACCCGACGCACAACAAACAAAACACTCGCCAGGACCATACGGCGCTACGAGTCTCGGGTGCTCCCTCACCTCAAGAGCCGAAAACGGCACTCGAATGATTACTCGCAACCCCCCCCCCCCGACTGAGCACTCGAAACAAAGCTCCTCGGGTGAACGAGTGAACAGCTCGCTTCATGTTTTGTTCCAAGCGGGTGCAATGCTATAAGGCTCCGCGCCTCAAAAACACATAATTCCTGGAACACGATACACTGTGTCTAGATGCCACGCAAGATTAGCGTGCAGGTAAGACCCCGCTGCGAAGTACGGCCGGGCTGGGACTTGCCGAAGAGCGATTTCACTCCCAACCTTTCCCATGCGCAGAGCATGATAGATAAGCCGGGCGGACGCGCCTTAGGCTACACACATTACTGGCGGCAAATGAACACCGTAAGACCTGAAGCGGCCGGACTTTTGCTCGACACCAGTGTTCCAAGCTCACGTCGAGGGACGTGGGTTTGATTGGGCTACTGTGGTATTTTCCCTAGTGCAATTCACCAAGGCTCGATCCGTCGACTCCTTGGGCCCTTTCAGCTTAGCATCCCTCGAAACAGGTTTTGTCATGGCCACCAGACTGCCAGCGACCCACGGATGAACCGTGCATATCAATAAACGACAAATGAATGTACTCGAGTACCTGCGCGACTCTTCGAGTACCCCAGGCACTCAGGGGCTACTGACGAGGGGGTGACCCCATGACTCATACGGATGAGCCTACCTGGTGTCCATGAAGGCAGAAGGCCCATGAAGATACGGCCTCGGCCCACTAGATGGCACCGACGTAGAGGTCCTCGACTCACAAGGAAGGTACGAAGACCTGCCGTACGGAGCAAGCTAGGGTTAGGAAAGTTTACCTGTACACGTAGATGAACTCCCCGAGACCTAGCCCGCTATATAAGGGCTAGGAGGGGCGAGACCGAAGGCATCCAATCTCACCTATAACCCTAGCCCTGAGCGCTCCAGCCTTGGCTTCCTCTGTAATCGCATCTCCCCAATCAATAATATCGAGCAGGAGCGAGCCTCCTTGTTTGCCGACGAGTTATCGTCCAACATGAGGCTCTCATGACTAACCGAGGGTCCCTGACCATGGGATTTGTCGGGGTTGATCCCCGTCAGGTACCGTGCATTGCCCTTTCTCACCTTGAGAGTTGGCGCATACTTCGCCGGTGCATCTGATACGTCCCAAACACATCTATAATTTCTGCTTGCTCCATGCATGTTTTGTGTGACTTTGCCATGTTTTGCTTGAACTTTCATACACTTTTGAACCTATTTGGACTAACCTATTAACTCAGTGCACCCAGTTGCCAGTTTCTGTTTTCTGCTGTTTTTGTATTTCAGGTTTTCCGGCCATTAAAAGTGCTCCAAAAATTTCGGGAAACTATATAAAAAATCAGTGCAACAGAAGCTTACGGAATCACCAAGAGAGGGAAGGGGGCCACCACCAGGCAGCCAGGAGCGCAGGTGGCGCGGCCCCACCCTGGGCCGCGCCAGGGACCCTCCTGACTGCCTCGTGGGTCCCCTCGATGCCCCCTTCGCCTATATTTACCCCTCGGGGTGAAACCCCTAATATCGATCTCTTTCTCGCGAACTACCCTCTGTACCGCCGCCGCCGCCGTTTCAAGATCGGGGCTGTCTGGAGAAGCTGCCCCGGCACCCTGCAGGAAGGAGGAACCCACTCCGGGAGACCATCCATAGCCATGGACGCCTCCCGGATGTACCGTGAGTAGTCCCCCTTGGACCATGGGTTCATGACCAGTAGCTACGTGATGAATCTCTCCCCCCTTTGTGCTTCCACTTTCGAGTCCTCGTGAGCTGCCTCACATGATCGAGGCATCTATGTAATTTCTGTTGTTGCTATGCTGAGTTTGTTGGGATCTAATGGATTATGAGACTATGTTCAGATTGTGATGAGTAATATATTTGGTTCTTCTCTTTTATATTTTGTTCTTGAGTAAATTCTTGCATGTTCTCCGTTGCGGTATTTGCTTTGGCCAAGTATTTTATTTGCAACTCCAAGAGAGAGCGTTATGCTCGATTGTGGGTTCAACCCCTTGATGTCTAGCTTGAGTGACAGAAACATGAGACTAGGGGATGTGTTGTTGCCACCAGGGATAAAACAACGGTGCTTGTACTTGCGGGTGCAAGGATTGTTTACTTTACGCAAAGTTCTTTTAATGCAGTTGTTTGTTGCTTTGAGTTTACACTTTGGGTGGGATTCGCAACTTAATACCAGCGAGATGTTCTTGATAGATATCTCAAGGTGGATGATTCGTAGTAGATGCAGATGGATTCGGTCTACTTACCTTGGCGTACTGCCCATTGCTTTCGAGCCCTTCCTTTCTTTGCAGCATAGTTAGCATTGCGGTGCCTTCATAATCCTGTCAATTGCCCAACTGTGATTTGTTTACCTCGCTAGCACTTTTATCGTCTTTTGGGAGAGAGACATCACTAGTGAAAATCACGGGACCCCGGTCCATCTTCACATTATAGTTCACACCCTCAATTTACTTTCATCTTTTACTTTCCTTTGCACCTTTTATCTCTTGCGTTGATCCTTTGTAAACGACAAGGCCGGAGGAATTGACAACTCCTCTGTACTCGTTGGGAGCAAAGTTATTTGTTGCTGTGTGCAGGTCCACGACAACACCCTAGTCAGGAAGTAATTTCTGGCGACGTTGCCACCTACTTGTATATCCTGAGTCCTACTGGTTCGATAACCTTGGTATCTTCACCGAGGGAAACTTGCTGTTGCACTTCATCTCAAACCTTCCACCTGGGGTAACCAACGAGGGGCGAGAAGCCATCAGCATCCAAACCCTTGGCACGATATGCTCTGTCATCATAAGCCTCCTTATATCTTTCCTCAAAACAGCCACCATACCTACCTACAAGGCATTTCCATAGCCTTTCCGAGATACATTTCCATGCAACATCCACCTTCTCATGACCTGATCTTCATGTCATACATGCTACTTGCTTGAACGATGAGCCGCATGCTAGTTGGGCCTTGCCCTAATCATTGCTACATGACGCGCTAGTATCATTGCATATCCTACTATCCTGGCAGAGGCATACATTTGCATCATGATAGTTATATCTTCTTTATGTGAGTACCTTTGTAAAGTGTGAAAGATCTCCTATATTCTTGTAAAATATAGAGTGTTGCCCCTAAAGTGAGGAAAAGATCCCAAAGAGGACAAAATCAAAAGATCCCAAAGAGGACAAATGAGAGTTAAATAGAAAGAGCCATTGAGGCCACCAAAAAATTACAAAAAAAATAGAAAAAGGAGAAAAAGAAAAATAAAAAGAGAGAAGGGGGCACACTACTATTCCTTTTGAGAGATCCACACTAGTACTTCATCCTCTATCCCTTGTACTCCATAGAGATCATCATCATGCATATAGCTATGTGGGGACCTTCACACTATAGAACTTGGCTTGTATATTCCAATGATGAGCCTCCTCAAACGAGCTCTAGGTCTTCTTGAGCAAGCAAGTTAGATGCACCCCCACTAGTTTCCTTGGAGAGCTTTTAGCTCACATGTGCATCCGTTGCATGGCAATCCCTACTCCTCACATCATATCTATCATATGGCCTTCTCTCGCCTATGATTGTACTCATTGGTGCTTGTAACCGCGGGTGCAAGGATTGTTTACTTTACGCAAAGTTCTTTTTAATGCAGTTGTCTGTTGCTTTGGGTTTACACTTTGGGTGGGACTCGCAACTTAATACCTGCAAGATGTTTTGGATAGATATCTCAAGGTGGATGATTAGTAGTAGATGCAGATGGATTTCGGTCTACTTATTTTGGCGTACTGCCCATGCTTATGAGCCTCTTCCTTTCTTTTGTAGCATAGTTAGCATCGCGGTGCGTTTATAATCCTATCAATTTCCCATCTGTAATTTGTTTACCTCGCATAGCAGTTTTATCGTCTTTTGGGAGAGAGACATCACTATTGAACATCACGGGACCCCGGTCCATATTCTCATCACTGTTTACAAGCTTATTTCCTTTTCAGTATTTACTTTCATTTGCTATCATTATCATTATCTCTTGTGTTTGATCCTTTGTAAACAAAAAGACCGGAGAGATTGACAAGTGTTGCGTTGTGTGCAGGTCCGCGTCAGGTGCGCCGCTAACACCTACTTATCATCGCCGGAGTCCTACGGGAGACAAACCCTATCCTCTACATAGGGGAAATTTGTTGCTATCCTGCATCTCACCTTCCACTTGGGGTAACCAACGAAGGGCGAGAAGTCATTATCACTTCCACGCCATCAGGGGATATGGTCAAGCATCACCGCGATCGAAGAAAGAATTGATGATCTCCAAGGGTAGATCTATGATTTGCACAACCAGAACTGTGAGTATGAACTAAAGTTTATACGCATGGGTTTAGGTGCTGGAAGCAGGATCTTGGAGACTGAAGCCTCTCATGGGACCAGAGAACCTCTACCATGGAAGCGCTTCGTTCATGACTACATCAACAACAACAACAACAACAGGAATGAGGAGTAAATCTCCTCGGGTAATGGCACCCCCTCAGCTTGTTCCAAGCTTGGGGGAGTGCCCGGTATCTTTATCTTCATCTTAGTCTTTTAGAGTCAAGTAGAGTCGTATCGTGTCTAGGGAAGTTATTATATGAAATAGGTGTTTGCATTGAGGTCTATCACTCCTTCTGTGGAGAATTTGTATCCGTGAGTGTGGAGTCTTCTATGATGGAATATTAATGAGAACTCTATTGGTTCATTCGCTGCACTCGGTATTCTCTTCACGCAATCGGCCTTATATGATGATTCTTATGGGGATTATTGACCTTATATCAGGTATGGATTTGAAAACTTTATTTAATTTTGGCAAACATAGCTTTGGTCTTGACAACATGCATGTTTTCTCAAGTAGCGACATAGCCAAAACCTTTATGTTATTATGCTTGAAGTGTTATGTTCACAAGGAAGACAACTTGATGTGTTATGCTTACCTTAATGTTTATGCTTTATATGTTTTGCATCTAAATTAGCATCAATTGTCTGTTCTCGCAAAGCCTTTGCTAGCCAAACTCTTTGCCTAGCAGATTTCTGCTTGTGCATCCATACCCTGAAACCAATATCTTCCATATGAGTCCACCATACCTTCCTATTCGTGGTATTCCCCTACCACTCCTATAAGTATAGAATTTATGTGTTATCCTTAAATGTTCAAAATCTTCTGTTTTTGCCTCTAGCTCATGAGGAAGTAGTAGGTAATTCATGATCTTCTTAAGTTGGACAAGTTTTACCCCGGGGTTGCATGTCTAATCTGCAAACCCATAATACGAGGAGGAACTGGCATGAGTGTGCCCAGCTCGAAAGATAATACAACAAACAAACCCTCTGTCACGCTTGGTCTATGAGAAATCAGAAACTTTGGCAGTGATAAACAAAGGAGATTAAGGGGATGTGATCATCCCCACTTTGGAGTCGTTCCTCGAAACTTGTCCGTCTTGAGAAGTAATTGAGCTATCTATTAGCATTCGTTGACAAACTACGCACCTCCCAAAATTTATTTTCATTATGTTTAATTTAAGGATAGCACATGAGTTTTTCCTGCTTGCCTTTAACAAGGCCTTTCCTTTATTTTTATGTTGAGTGAGTTGTCCCACTTCCTTCTTTTCCCAAAGAGAACATGCACTTGATGCTGATGAAGATTCATCCATATAATGCTGCATTAAGTTTTGCCATGCCACATCATCATTGACATTATCTTTTGATAAGCAAGTTGTTTGCAAAAGCTTATGCCCAGCAAACATGTTCCTTTGTGTTAACATTTTCACTTCATGACTAATAACATGTTCTTTCAAAATTTTCAAATTGTTTCATTATAAAGTGAAGGAACAAAAGTAGAAGTTATTAGTTGTCCTTTGACCAAGGATATGTTTTCCATAATTTGATGAGTTTTCTCAGCCCTACTTTTGATTATAATTGTTATTACTTTCTCATAAGGACCTTATGAATTGAGGTTGTTGTTGAGGATGTTTGAGTTTGATGAAGAAACCTTGATGCTTCTTGTCCGTATTCTATTTATCGACACTTCACTCTCTAAACTTGTGGACAGATTTACCGAGCTCAGTATTCGCTTGGGGACAAGAGAGGTCTAAGCTTGGGGGAGTTGATACGTCCAAAATGCATCACTATTTTATATAGTAATTCTTTCTTATTCACTGATATATTTCATGTTATGATGCTATTCTTATGTTGTTTTGGCTTATTTTACACAGTTTGCAACTTTCCGATGCCGAAGCAGCAGACGCATGAATCAGCGGTAAAAAGTGGACGCTGAGTTGCTGAAGAAGAATACCTCCAAATTACCTAAAAATCAACGAAGGGTATTTTTCAGAAGGATAACGAAGACACGCCGAAAAGGGGCCAGAGGGGGCCACATGGTGCCCAGGCAGCCACCTGGCGCGGCCCCATCCCTGGCCGCGCAGGGAGGGCGCCTGGACCCCTGGGGCCACTCCCGGCTCCCCCTTTGGCCTATATATCACACATCATCCAAAAACCCTAAAAGGAGAAGAGTTTTCGCGATTTCCGCCGCCGCTCCGTGGCGAAAACTAACAGAGGAGAAAAGACAGTCAACACTTCGCCTTATATGGGACCTAGGGGAATGCATTGTGTATAAAGAATGCTTACGGTGGGTTGCTGGAGTTACAGAAACCTAAACCCCAGTTCGCACGCTTTTGCACAAGGGAACAATGGATCATCGATCGTATTGCTATGGTTAGGCTTTTGCCTAAATTACTATCTTGTATTTGCGGATGCTTGCAAGATGTTTAACCATAAGAGTGCACTTATCTTAGTCTAGAGGGTGCGCTAGCATAGATCCCCCCACTCAACACTTATCAACACAACACATAGTAACGATACGGAATATGGCGAAAGCACGTGACTATCTCTCCCGTGTGTCCTCAAGAACGCTTTAGTCTTTATAAGTTCAGTTGCCAGGCCTCTCCTTTGCTTAAAAGGATTGGGCCACTCGTTACTCCTCAGTGCTTTTTACTTTTCTCGTCGTTACCCTTTTTGTTTCTTATATCGAAAACCCCTACAAAGTTATCTTTCAGTTCCTGCAACTATTTCTTTACCAAAGTCACTTATCAATACCTTCTGCTCCTCATTGGGTTCGACACTATTATTTATCAAAAACGCTACAAACGATCCCCTACAGTTGAGGGTCATCAACTACTCAAGGCACATTCGGGTGGCGATCATGGTGAAGGAGAGGCCTCCGGAGGTGAATCCTCCCTCCGGCAGGGTGTTGGGACATGTTCTTCAGGCGATCCCGAGATCAAAATGGCAGCGGCGGAACACTAGTGAAAATCGCGTAACGGGGCTCCTCAAAGGGATTTTCGGAGGAGAGATATATAGGCGAAAGAGGCGCACCAGGGGGTGCCCCACCTGACCAGGCGGCCAGGTGGCGCGGCCCCAGCCCTGGCTGCGCCAGGGACCCGCCTGGTCAGGGGGTGGGGCCCCTCTGGGCCCCCTTCGGCCTTCTGGAATATTCCGGACTGCTAATTTTTTATATGATTTTTCTTGATTTTTCCGAGCACTTTAATATTTGACATTT
Source organism: Bromus sterilis (assembly GCA_950022295.1). Taxonomy (NCBI): domain Eukaryota; kingdom Viridiplantae; phylum Streptophyta; class Magnoliopsida; order Poales; family Poaceae; genus Bromus; species Bromus sterilis. The sequence goes on from OX465596.1 coordinate 400,069,952, forward strand.
TCCTACAATGCACGGACAACAGCAGACAGAAACTGACACTGGGCACTGAGTTAGTAGGTTAGTCCAAATATGTTGTAAAAGGTATGAAAGTGTAAAAAACATATAGCAATATCACTAGTATAAGCATAAACAAGCAAAAATCTTACATTCTTAAGAAGTTGCTCCCCACTACTACCAATTCTCTCAACATGCACACACTCCACCTCATCATGCATGCCACATCACCCTCCACTAGCATACTTTTCTCAACATGCAACCATGTCATCTCATCATTCAACATGCATGAAAAAGATCCACCTCAATATGTCACTATGCATAATAAAAATCCACATGCAACATGCATGCATGCATGGGAATTTTTATTTTATATGATATTTATATTAAATCCATATATTATTTTAAATGTTATTATTTCAAATATACATGCTTCATTTAATCAAACGTTTTCACTGAAATATTTTGCAAAAAGGTTCCACAACAACGTGCGGAACATCATCTAGTTATAGATATGTTTGGGACGTATCAATGGACGCACACCCAAATCAAATTATTGCGGTGTGATCCAGTCACATAGTTCAACTTTGCGATAACACAGTAACGTAGTAACCCGATCCTTAGACCGTAAAGATCATATGTAATCACTATCTCCGGAGGATGCTTAGATTGTATTAACTGTTACACCGTAATAGGGTAACCATAAAGGTGCAACTCAGGTATTCCAAAGGAATATATAGAGGAGTATGGATCATAGCGGGATTTGTCTATCCGAGTGACAGATGGGTACTTTGGGCCCACTTTGTGATATTACATCATAAATATTGCGCAAGCGTGTCACTAGGTCCCTGGGTTGTAATATCACATGATGAGTAAATATGTTTGTTAGTAACGAGGATGAATTAGGTATAGGATACCGACTATGAAACCTCGGACAAACAAAGTACCATAGTGACAAAGGGATTAGGACTTAAAGTTAAAGGTTCAAACGATGAAGAGAAATTAGATGGAAGCACTAGGGCCATCAAGGACTGCAACCAGGTCCCACCTGATGGTCATTGATCAGAGTGTCTCGATCATGTCTTTTGTTGTTCCGGACCATAGGGTGTCATGCTTAAGGGTATTCGACGCATTTAGGATAGATTCGGGATCACCGAAGAAATAAGTGAGAACTCCAGAATTGTTCCAGAGGGGTGTTAAATATGTTTTAGTATTTAAATAATGAATTAAATATTAAAATATTGCTTTAAATAATTAAAATAAATTGATAAGGGTATATGGGCCCCATGTGTCCCATTAGGTGGAGAGGGAGGCTCCCCCTTGGGCCCTTGCGCCAAGGGAGGCCCCTCCTCCCCCCCTTGGTCGGCGCACCCCCTCACCCTTATGGGTTTAGTCCCACATGGAAAGGGGAGGGGGTGACGGGGATCAACCCCGGCAAATCCCATGGTCAGGGACCCTGGGTTAGTCATGAGAGGCGCAGGTTGGACGATAGCTCGTCGGCAAACAGGGAGGCTCGCTCCTGCTCGATATTATTGATTGGGGAGATGCGATTACAGTGGAGGCAAAGGCTGGAGCGCTCAAGGCTAGGGTTACAAATAAGATTCGATGTCTTTAGTGTCGCCCCTCCTAGCCCTTATATAGCGGGCTAGGTCTCGGGGAGTTCATCTACGTGTACAGGTAAACTTTCCTAACCCTAGCTTGCTCCGTACGGCAGGCCTTCGCACCTTCCTTGTGAGTCGAGGACCTCTACGTCGGAGCCATCTAGTGGGCCGAGGCCGTATCTTCATGGGCCTCCTGCCTTCACGGACACCAGGTAGGCTCATCCGTAGGAGTCGTGGGGTCACCCCCTCGTCAGTAGCCCCCGAGTGCCTGGGGGACTCGAACAGTCGCGCAGGGACTCGAGTACATTCATTTGTCGTTTATTGATATGCACGGTTCATCCGTGGGTCGCTGGCAGTCTGGTGGCCATGAAAAAACCTGTTTCGAGGGATGCTAAGCTGAAAGGGCCCAAGGAGTCGACGGATCGAGCCTTGGTGAATTGCACTAGGGCAAATACCACAGTAGCCCAATCAAACCCACGTCCCTCGACGTGAGCTTGGAACACTGGTGTCGAGCAAAAGTCCGGCCGCTTCAGGTCTTACGGTGTCCTTTTGCCGCCAGTAATGTGCGTAGCCTAAGGCGCGTCCGCCCGGCTTATCTATCATGCTCTGCGCATGGGAAAGGTTGGGAGTGAAATCGCTCTTCGGTAAGTCCCAACCCGGCTGTACTTCGCAGCGGGGTCTTACCTACACGCTAATCTTGCGTGGCATCTGGACACAGTGTATCGTGTTCCAGGAATTGTGTGTTTTTGAGGCGCGGAGCCTTATAGCATTGCACCCGCTTGGAACAAAACATCAAGCGAGCTGTTTCACTCATTCACCCGAGGAGATTTGTTTCGAGTGCTCAGTCGGGGGGTTATTCGCGAGTAATCACTCGAATGCCGCTTCGGCTTTTCAGGTGAGGGAGCACCTGAGACTCTTAGCGTCGTATGGTCTTGGCGAGTGCTTGTTTATCTTATGTCGGGTTGAGGGAGCACCCGAGACTCTCATAAGTTCAAGTGTTCACTCGAGCACGTGGCTGACGTTTAGGTGAGGGAGCACCCGAAACTCTTACGATGTATGCTACCGATGGGAGTGAGCTGTTTTTCTTCCTTCGGGGAAAAGATCTGAAAGATGGAATCTTTTGGGCCTTGATGGCGTACTGAGTACGCCCTTGCTGTGATATGACGTTGGTGTGGTCTCCTGCAATTTTTTTGACCGTTGCGGTCTATCGTGTGAGGTGACTTAGCGCTGTCCCGCCGAAATTTTCGCGTCGCGCGATCATGGTCCTCTTTTTGCGCGCATAGTGGGCGGTGTTGTTACTGCGCTGGTTGGATTTTCCATGCTTTCGGCCTCTGTAGGGGATCGTGGCACGTTTTACTGGGCGAAAAGGTTGGCCGGTGGCCCTTCTTGCCAGGTTCTTGCGTTAAATACCATGCGGCCGGGTGAATTGTAGGTTTCACCCAGCCGTTGCCTTCCTCCTCTTTCTATGTTTTCCTTCGTGTTCCTGCGCCTTCATCTTTTCTCCTCTGCGTGCTGCTGTGAGATCTATGTCCAAGCGCTCTCGTGCTGCTATCGAGTCGGCCAAGATTTCCGGCAAGTGGGAGCGGTCCACGTTCGGTGCTGAAGATCTGGATGCACTGGTTGTTGATGGCATCGTGGTGGCGGGCGATGCTCGTCTTCCTGGCGATGATTCGATTCCAGCACCGGCGGCGGACGAGCGAGTATGCTTCCAGGCTTTCTTCCACCGTGGTTTTGCTCTTCCGCTGCATCCTTTCGTTCGGGGCTTGCTTTATTCCTATCGGCTCCAGTTGCATGACCTTACTCCCAATGGGATTTTGCACATTGCGTGTTTCATCACTATTTGTGAGGCCTTCCTGGGGGTTTATCCCCATTGGGGACTTTGGAGACGTCTTTTTAATGTAAAAAGGACGAACTGTGAGTACGCCGTGGATCGAGTGGGTATCTCCATTGGGGATAAACACTCATACTTTGACTTGGGGAAGATCGATTCCGTTAGCAACTGGCGGAGAGGCTGGTTTTATCTGAAGGATCGCTTCATTGTTGGTCAGCAATTTGGTCTTGCTTCATTCAATCCAGGCACGCGAGTTGTCAGACAGCCTTCGTGGTCTCATTCTTTGACCGAGGTGGAGTCGTCTGAACTGATTCCATTTTTGGAGAGGATTTCTGTGCTGAAGGATATTTTGACTGGTGGTCAACTTATCTCTGTTTTTGTGGGGCGGCGAGTTCAACCGTTGCAGCATCGAGACCGCCCTATGTGGCAGTACGAGGGACTCGATGACTCGACGAGATGCTCGCCTGAAGAGCTAGAACATGATGCCTTGTTGGCTCGTATCCAGCATGTGTCCAAGTGCTCTAGTGTTTCCGAGATGCGCCTTGTCCTTCCATATGCTTCTGATCATCTTCCGCCGCCGGTTGGTGCCCATGTTCCTTCGTTTGTATGGACGAGTACCTAGTTTTGTTTTGTTGTTTGACATTGCTTGTTTTGCAGGGCCGTGCTCCAGTTCCGTGTAATCCTCCGCAGCCGGAAGACACCTACATTCGTGAAGAGCCTGATGCTTCCGCAGCTGATAATGCTACGCCGGCTGCTAATGCTGAGGTTGTGCTGGTGGAGACCGGAGACAGTGAGGTTTCGAGTCCCTTCCGTGTGAAGCGGTCACGCCCCTTGGATGCTGAAGATCATGCCGCATTAGGTGATGTTGTCCCTTATGCTGCTCCTTTTGCTGGGCCTTCCCCTTCGGCTGTTGCTCCGGCCCTTCTTCCCAAGAGGGACAGGCTTGGTAGGTTGGGGCGCCCTCGTGGCGCGCGTGTCGGGTAAGATTCTGTTGAATTAGTGCCCGGTTCTTTTTTCCTTGCTCTTGTGACTGATGATGCTTTATTTTGTAGTTATGCGCCTGCTCCGGCTGCTTCATGCACCAGCGCGGCTTCTACTGATCTGAAATCGACGAGCTCTGGGGCAGCGGCCAGGCATCTTGAAGACCCCTCGACTGCCTCTGGTCAATCTGGGCCGACGGCGACTCCTGCTGTTTCAACTGCGGGTGTCGTTACCGGCGTGTCTCCTTCTGGTGTGCCTGGTGCTATTGCTCCTGAGCCTAGGTCGACTGGGCTTTGTCCTCCATTCTTTGGCCGATTTGGTCTGGCGATTGAAGCCAAAGCTTGTGCTTTCGATCATGTCTCCAAACTGGTAAGATGATTCCTGTCTATGTTGCTTCATCATCGGGGGCACGGCAGTGCTTCCGATGGGAGTAGCCCCCGAGGCTAGAAGTAACTGTTTGCAGTTGCTTGTAGCCTTGTCTTTAATTAACACCTGATTGTCTGGTTCTTGCAGCCTGTCTTCCAACACGGTGAGCGTTTGGTTCTTGAAGCTGAGCATTGGCAACGGGCCCATGAGTCTGCCCAAGATGCCTTATCTGTTATGGATGGTGAGCTTTATTCTTTTTTCTCCTGAGCTTTTGGGTACTTCGTCTTTTGTTCTGAGTGCTGTCTTTGCCTCGCAGGTCATCGCCAGGCTGCCGAGAAACAAGCCGAAAAGGCGGAGAGGACTGTTTCCGTTCTCGAGGCTGCCTTGGCTTCCAAGGAGGCGGAGTTGCATGGTCAGCATGAGGAGCTGGTTCGCCTTCGCCAGGCTGAGGATGCGCGTGCGCAGGTGGAGGCAGTCGAGGGCAAACGTCTTCGCGCCTTGGCGGGCTCTCTAGTGTGTAAGTTTGGTGTTCCACTGTTGCTGTTTCCTCTGTTTGCCCTTGATGACTTTTCTTTGCTTGGTGCAGCTGATGTGGGTGCGAAGCCGATGGAGGCTGTTGCGTCGGGGTCTGGAGTTCTCCAAGGTGATGTTGATGCTGTAGCGGGTGCTGTTGCAGTGGTCGAGGACGTCTGCGCCCGGGCTTCCAATGTTGTGGGTCTTGCGCACGAGCACCTTATGCCGGAAGGTACGAAGGTGCCTGATGGCCTGGGTGCTCGGGTCGCTGCTTTCGGCCCTGATGGAAAAGATATGGTGGAGCTGGTGGCGGAGAGTGTGGTGAGTGGTTCTTCCACGGCCCTGGTCGTCCTTATGGGGCATGGGGTTTCCTTTGACGATTCCTTGGTGGAGACCATTCCGTGCTATTCTGGTGAGCAGGACGACCGAGCCGATAGGCTGGCTCGTCGCCTGCAACAAGTTGTAGATGCTCAGGGTCCCCCTTCCGTAGGTGAGGGGGAGGCATAGTAGTGATTTCGCCGTTTGTAAATTTTGTCTGTAATTCCTGACTCTGTTGTGACGGTTGATCTTTTGCAACTTCTATCTGAATGTCTTGCTTGGCTGTTCCTCTTGCTGTTTTTGATTTGTTTTGTTCGTCCTGCGGTAGGCCGCTCCTGGCTTCCTTCGTCCGTGGAGTTCGCTGAAGGATGGTGCTCGCGAGGGTGCGTACGAGTTCGTTTGCTTGCGGCTGAAGGACGCTGAGCGGGATATTGTCCGACTGAAGGGGTCCGTGGCCATTCAGCGTACTCGGCGTGAGCGTGCCGAGTCCGTGGTTGAAGGCCTTGCTTCGTGGGTGGTGAAGTTGTCTGACCTCCTGCGGGGTGAGTCTTGGCTCTTCTTGGTTGCTTAATTCCGTTTGGTGGGTTTTCGCCATCTCTGTCTTGATCATAGTTCTTGACTTTCGAAGTGCTGGCAGGGCGAACTCGGGATGAGGAGAGGGTCGTTCAATCAGAGATGTCGCGGCTTGATGATCCTAGTGTGCAGGCGAGCAATCCCTTTTGGGCAGATGGGGCTCGTGCTCGAGCGTTTGCGTTGCTTCGTCGCCGAGTTGAGCGGGTACCGGAAGCTCTCGGCTACTGCCAACGGGTGTTGGGTGGTATCAATGTTGAGTTCTATCCGTTGGAGGTAGTTCCTTCGTCCCTTGAGAGGCTTTGTCGCATGTTTTCTCAGTCTGCCGAGTTGCGCCGAGTGATGGACCACCAAATTCGTGTCGGAGCCCGAGCTTCTTTGGGCTTGGTCCATAGTCATTGGCCAGGGGTGGATTTTGCTCAGGTGGTGGCGGGTCCTCTAGGTGGTAGGGATCACCCAATGAATGAGCACTACGTGGCTGTAGATAGGCATGCGCTCCAAGTTGTGAGGCGAGTTTGCGAAGAAAACGACCGCCATCTTGGTGCACTTATTAAGGCGAAGTTGGAGCCTAAAGATTAGGTGCTTCCCTTTGTTGTATATGCTTCTTCTTGATTGTATATATCATCTGTATTTGCAGTTGCGTGTGGTGTCTCGGGGGGTGGCTGCTTCGGCGAGCCCCCGAGTGCTGAATTTATTTTTGCCGCTATTGCGGAGGACGCGTCGGGGGGTGGCTACTTTTGGCGAGCCCTCGAGTGCCAAGTTAGTTTGCCGCGATTTCGGAGGACGCCTCGTGGGGTGGCTGCTTTTGGCGAGCCCCCGAGTGTCAATTATTTTGCCGCGATTGCGGAGGACGCGTCGGGGGGGTGGCTACTTTTGGCGAGCCCCCGAGTGTCAAGTTAGTTTGCCGCGATTGCGGGGGACGCGTCGGGGGGTCGCTGCTTCGGCGAGCCCCCGAGTGCCAGGTTAATTTGCCGCGATTGCGGAGGACGCCTCGGGGGGTGGCTGCTTTTGGCGAGCCCCCGAGTGTCGAGTTAGTTTGCCGCGATTGCGAAGGACGCGTCGGGGGGTGGCTACTTTTGGCGAGCCCTCGAGTGTCAAGTTAGTTTGCCGCGATTGCGGAGGACGCCTCGGGGGGTGGCTGCTTCGGCGAGCCCCCGAGTGCCAGGTTAATTTGCCGCGATTGCGGAGGATGCCTCGGGGGTGGCTGCTTTGGCGAGCCCCCGAGTGCCAGATTAGTTTGCCGCGATTGCAGAGGACGCCTCGGGGGGTGGCTGCTTTGGCGAGCCCCCGAGTGCCAAGTAATTTTGTGGAAAAATATTTATGTAATATCTTTCCTGTTGTTCCTTACAAAGAGTGGGCGGGCTCTGTTGAGCGGTGATGTAGTGGCTTTAAGGGCCTGGTAGCTTTGTCTCCCAGTGTTGGGTTTCTTCGAGCGATGCTCCTTTCCTTCTACGGGAGCGCTTCTTCTGCGAGTCCCGTGGTCTTGCTGTCTTGGTGGGCTATGAATGCTTCTGCTATCTTGTGGATTCTTTGTCGTAGCGGTCGGATCTGACGAAACTGCCGCTGATTGTGATGACTCCGTTTGGGCCTGGCATCTTCAGCTTGAGGTAGGCGTAGTGGGGTACGGCCATGAAGCGGGCGAAATCTGGCCTCCCGAGAATTGCGTGGTATTGCGACTTCCAATCGACCACTTCAAAGTCAAGTGTTTCCTTGCGGAAGTTCGTCGCGTCCCCGAAGACTACCTCCAGGCTTACCCTTCCGAGGGGATAGACTGCTTTTCCTGGTACGATCCCGTGGAAGGTTGTGCCTGAGGATTTGATTGCGTTGTTTTGGATGAGCATGTCGTCGAGTGTTCGGGTGAAGATGATGTTGATCCCGCTGCTGCCATCCATGAATACTCGCGACATGTCGTAATTTCCTATTCTGGCCTCGAGTACCAGCGCGGCGTGCCCTTGTTGGGGGACGACTGGCGGGTGGTCGTCCCGGGAGAAGGAGATTTCTGTCTCCGACCCACGCAGATACTCTGGGACGGCCGGGTGTGCGCAGGTTGCCAGGAAGACTTGTCTGGTGACTTGTTTCTGCTGCCTGTTGGAAGGTCTGCCTTCTTGTATCATGTAGATCCTCCCGTGGGCTTCTGGGTATTGGTTTTCTTCTTCCGGCGTCCTTTGCTGTTCCTGGATGGCGGCCACCTGTCTTGTTGGCAGAGGGGGGCTGGTGGTGCGCCGTGGGCGACTGGTCCAACTGCTATGCTTGCGAGTGGTCGTGCTACTGCGACCGAGGAGCGGATTTTTTCTTCGGCCAACTCGTTGAAGCTTCGACAGTTCCTGAGGGTGTGGGATGATTTGAGCTCTCCTCGCTCGTTTCTGAATCCGTGTAAAGAGCACGGTCCATCGAGTTGTTCTTTGGCGGAAAGGAATGTGCGAGTGCCGGCGCGTGGCTGTCTTGTCCTCCATTCTCGTCTTTGAGCCTGGGGCTCGTCTTCTGGGTTGTCTCGGCGCTGTGGTCTGTTGTCATCACGGTGCCTGCCGTTCCGGTCGTCTCAGAAACCGGCGGCGACCATGTCAGGTCCTCTGTCGTTGTAGAAGTTCCGTCTGGGTCGCTTCCTTCTTCTGTCGTCTCCCCTATCTCCGTTGTAGTCGTAGTCGTACTCTGATCGTGCAGTGTGGGTTTCTGTTTCGTTACGAACGGAGTCTTCTCCGTCCGCCCAGCTGTTGGCTAGTTCTAGCAGCCGTGCGAGTGTTCGTACTTTCATCTGTCCGAGCTGCTCTTTGAATTCAACGCGCTGAAGACCTCGCCTGAATGCGTCGATCGCACTCTCGTCCGAGATGTCTTCCGCTGAATTCTTGAGTATCGTCCATCGCTGGATGTATGCTCGCAGGGCCTCCCTTGTTCCTTGTTTGCATGCTCGCAGCTCCTCGAGTGAGGCTGGTCGCTTGTATGTTGATTTGAAGTTTTCTATGAAGGCTCCTCGGAACTGGCTCCAGGAGCTGATGGATCCGCGCCGAAGATTTTTCAGCCAGTGTCGAGCGGAGCTCTCTAGCATGAGTTGTACGTACTGCATCGCCGTGACATTGGTCCCTCTTTGAAACTTGACTGCTGTTAGGTAGTCATCGAGCCATGCCTCCGGCTCCTCGAGTCCGTTGTACTTTAGAGTCGTGGAGTTCATTTTGAATCCGTTGGGCATGCGCGTCTCACGTATGGCACGCGTGAAGCAGAGTGCTCCACATGGCTCGATTTCCTCGTCGGAAGTCTCTTCCTCCGAGTACACCTCGCGTGCTGCGCGTCTTCGCCTGCTGCGGTTGACTCTGTTCTACGTGATGTCGTCTCGCGCGTCTCGCCGAGTGCTGCGGCGTCTGCCGTTGTCGTTGCTGTCGCGTTTCTTGTGCTTGTCAGAGCGCCTGCGTCTGTCGTCGTTACTGTCGTTGTCGTCGTCGTCTGGGGTCCCTGTCCGATGTCCGTTCGCGAGTCTGCCGCTTTGCGCTGGATTTTTTAGGTACCGAGGCGTCGATAGCGTCCGTCATTATCTGCAGAGCTATGGAAGTGTAGCGATCCGTTTTGCCCTTTCTACTTTTCTGGGCACGGGATAGGTAGTCTTGGGCGCTTATGAGTTCTTCCGCCGGAGTGAGAGGCTCCTCTTCGTCGTCGTCTTCCTCTGACCTGAAGTCGTCTTCCAGTTTCCGCACTACTCTCGTCCTTTCTGTTTTCCACAGGTTGTTGAGTTTCGATCTATTGCGGATGGGGGGGTCGTGACCTGGCGAGTCACTTCTGGGAGATTGTCTGCGGCTGCTTTTCCTTTCGGGTTCTGCTTTGGCTTGCTTCTCCATGGCTAGGCGCCACTGTCTCGTCTGCTTTGTTAGCTCTCCCGCTAGCTTGTTGTATGCCCTTAGCCCGTCTCTTGTGGCGTCTGATGGTAGTAACCCGCCGCGGGCGACTGCTTCTTTTACCATTGCCATCGATTCCTTGGACAATTATATTTTTTCTTTGGATGATTCGCCCGCCGCTACAACCGGGGTTTGCTGCCTGCTGCGCGATAGCTGGCTGCCCTGGCCAGGTGCTTGCTGTTTGTTGCTTGGCAGCTGACTGCTTTTTTGATTGCTTGGTCCTTGCTCCACCGGGACTTTATTTGGTATGGTCCCTGGTTCTCCTAGTTGTACGACCATCTGACTGGCGTGGCCAGGGCCAGCCGCCCTGTTGGTGGTTGGGGTGTCTTGTCGAGTGCCCGGGTCGTCGGCTCGCCCGTTGTTACCTGACGTTGATGTGCCGACTTCTGCCATGAACACCTGCGATGGTGCCCTTGCCATTTCCTTGCTGATGCGTGCGATCGTGCTTCTCCATGCTGGGGCTTCACTCGAGCGGTCGCGAGTAGCGTGGAGCCGTGAGTTGGGTGCGTAGCTACAACAGCCAGATGGATCGTCCGTGCGGGCGGCGTCCGCTATGGTTGTTGCTGTAGATGTTGCTGTGGGCGCACGGGTGTCGTCGATGAGGCGGAGGGTACCCCAGTGGTTGATGTAGATCTGGTACTCTCCGAAGATCAGATTGATGCCAGAGCGTAGGTCGGTGAAGACTGGTTTGAGGGCTGGGAGGTGGGCCGTGAATCCGAGGGACTCGAACAGGTTGGATCTTGCCGGAGCCGCCGAGTCGATGAGTGCTGGTGGTGATGAGGCCGCCGAGATCGCGTTCCCAACCTGCGCGGTTCCCACAGACGGCGCCAATTGACGGGGATCAACCCCGGCAAATCCCATGGTCAGGGACCCTGGGTTAGTCATGAGAGGCGCAGGTTGGACGATAGCTCGTCGGCAAACAAGGAGGCTCGCTCCTGCTTGATATTATTGATTGGGGAGATGCGATTACAGTGGAGGCCAAGGCTAGAGCCCTCAAGGCTAGAGTTACAAATAAGATTCGATGTCTTTAGTGTCGCCCCTCCCAGCCCTTATATAGCGGGCTAGGTCTCGGGGAGTTCATCTACGTGTACAGGTAAACTTTCTTAACCCTAGCTTGCTCCGTACGGCAGGCCTTCGCACCTTCCTTGTGAGTCGAGGACCTCTACGTCAGTGCCATCTAGTGGGCCGAGGCCGTATCTTCATGGGCCTCCTGCCTTCACGAACACCAGGTAGGCTCATCCGTAGGAGTCGTGGGGTCACCCCCTCGTCAGGGGGGGGGTTTGCGCCTCCCCTTGACCTATATAAGAAGGGGAGGGTGGCCTTATTTGACACACAATCCAATTGATCTCAATTTGAGACAACTCTCTCTCCCTCTTTCTCCTACTTTCGTCGGGTTCCCCCTCTTTGGATCTTGTACTAGTTGGGGATTTCTCCACCATACACACGTCGTCGTGCTGCTAGAATCGGGATTCGAATCTATCTTCTTCCGCTGCCCGCGTGGTTCGCGCGGAGCCCTGGGAACGTTGCTTACACCGTATGTGTGTTAGAATAGGAGGTGTTGCACATGTGGTACTACTTCATCGTCGAGCTCATGGGTGTACGTCTTCACCGACAATGTTTCAACGGGGACGTAATCCTGTCATCGGTCATCAAGGACCTGGTGGATTTTGGAGTTGTGCGAGGATCCCCAAGGCATCAAGGATCCACGAGTACGACTACATAAACCACATTCACGCGGGACCGTTTCCCGCTTAACGGACTACATCCGGGTATTTTATCGATTTCCCTCTGTCACTTACATCTCAACATAGCATAGGTCCTTGGGTTTGGGTCTCATAGCTAGAAAAATTATTGGATTTACCCGTTGGCCCCATCCTTAGCCAGACAACGGGGATCCAACATGCCTCCCACGTGCGTGCCCCTCCCCGCGTGGCGAGGAAAAGTGTGTACCTACAACCCCATCCATGGTACTCACATGTGTTTTGGATCACCACAAAGCACGGTCAAGATCGTGAAAGAGCAATTTTGTTTTCTACTTAGTAAGATTTTTCCCATTTTTTCGATGTGCTCAAGTGATCTCTCTCTAACTTTACGTCTAATTAAAATTTTAACAAAGGAGAAAGTATTTGTGACATGTATGAACTTTTGTGTTCTATTTTTTTTCTTTGCAGGCACTCCCTAGTAATTCGAGCAACAACTAAGTAGGCAATATTGTTTTCATGCCAAGTTTATATAATCAGGCTTTTATGTAAGAAAAATAATATTGCATGTGTTTCCTATGTGCTTTATTTTTATTTTAGGCCATTATTGAAACGAAAAATCTCATGTGCACATGTGTGGAACATGGTCTTCTTAAAGGACACGCTCCACATTTTGTAAATGGTTGATCCTAATGCATGTTACTGTTCTAAAAAAAATGAGGATGGTGGATATGCAAGTGATCACACATGCATCTTGTTGAGTCCCTGACGCCATAGCACATCCCTCAAAAACAAGGATAGTAGCTAGATGTCCCTTATGATCTCAAGATTTTCCTACCATACGTAGATCGGGAACCTCCTAACCAATTTGGATCATGTAATTTTACCTTCAACCACCTATATAAGGCACGACATGACCCTCTCCGACCAGTAACTTACAACCTTACATCCAACATTCTGAGGCAAGCATCCCTACACAACCTTACAATACCCATTTGCACAAAAGCCCTAGTTCTCATATGAGGCTAGATATATCAATACAGATAAATAGGAAGTAGGATATTACCTCGATCCAAGGGCTTAGACCTAGGTAAATCTCCTATGTGCATCATCCGAATCTCCAACACATCCACTCCCTTAGATAAAGAATATCTTGACACTGACAACACGGCTCCGGCATGCCAATTACTGCATTTGTTGGCTCCATCCTTGGCCAAACAGCGCGGCTCCAGCATACCTCCCACGTTCGTGCCCCCTTCCTGCTCTTCGGCGCATGCGACAAGAAAAAGTCTGTCACGACAACCCCATCCAGGCTGCTCGTATGCGTTTTGGCTCACCACAAGCGTGATTGAGACCATCAATGAGCAGTTTTGTTTTCTACTTTGAAGCTTTTCCTTCCTTGTGGATATGCTCAAGTGATCTCTCTCTACTACCTTTACGTCTAATTGGATTTTTGATAAAGGAGCGAGAAAGTATTTGTGACATGTACAAACTTTTTGATCAAAAATTTCTTTGCACACATTGCCTAGTAATTCGAGCAAAAGCTAAATAGGTAATTTTTATGCCAAATTTGTATACATAGGATTTTCTATAAAAAAAATGCGGACAAACCATAGCGTGCCACATTTAATTACAATGAATGTAGTTAGTTATCGTTTTCGATCTCGGGTGTAATTGAAGGATTTACTGCAAAGATACGATCGAATTAACACGTTTGTAAGGAGATCTAAAAATCATCATTCCTCGAAAATCCGAGCGCCGGCTGAATAGGTAGCATATCTTTACGCCAGGGTAGTACATTTATGTACTTGCCATTTTTTATAACTCTATAAAGGAAAAAAAATGTGTATAGCATTGCATATGTGCCTCTTTGACAAATACACTTTTCTTTTGAAATGTTTACCAATACGCTTGCATAGAAGTAGGAGTACGTAACAGAAGGAAAAAATGCCCACCAAATAATAACTGCCATCTCACCCCCGCCCGCCTCCCCCCCCCCCCCCCCCGGGAATCTTACCGCGCACGCGTCCCGCATCCAAGGGGACCCACATGTAAGCTGCCCACGCTCGGAGGAGGCGTCTCCCCCTGCCCGCCTCCTTCCGTACGAAAAGACCGGGCTGGAGTGAGCGCTTGCGCGACGCCATTAACGAACTGCACGAACCGACTAAACCCCACGCATCCCGACGCACAAAACCCACCCGCGGCTTTCTCTCCCTCCCGACCTCCCTTCTTCGTCCCCAAGGAATCAATCCGGGGGGATAAAAAAAAACTCCGGTCGAAGTTAAGGAAGGCGATCCCCGGCCCGATCCCCTCCAATCCCCTCACTTCCATCCACCCTCAAAGCCGCGAGCTTTTTTTTTTCTCTCCCTCGGCCGTGCTCCTCCTCCAGGGCGCGGGGTTCTTTGGGGTTCCGTGCTGGCGATGGCTTTTGGGCTAGGGCCGGCGCCGCCGGCGGGGGAGGAGGAGGAGAGGCGCCTGTCCGAGGAGGACGAGCTGCTGTTCCAGGACATCGCCAGGGAGGTGGGGCGGCTCGGCATCCGCGACCGCGAGTGCTCCGAGGGGCGCCGCCAGGAGCACGCGCCCGCCGCCGGGGCGAACGGCCTCCTCCCTCGTCCGGCGGCTCTTGCGCGCCGTAGCCAGCAGGGGGGCCTGTACCGGCCGCCCTTAGCCTTGCCGGTGCTTCTGCCGCCGCCGGCGCTCATGGTGCAGGACGTCAGCTCGGCGGCGGCGGCGCCGCCGCCGCCGCCGCGGGTGCCCGACGGATGGCACTTCCCGGGCGATCGTCTCGGCCGCGGGCACGCCCCTGTCCTCCACAACTTCCGCGCCGAGGGAGAGGGATCCATGCCCCCGCGCGTCGCCTGGCCTAGCGACGCGTACGCCGACGGCAGGGCGTTTCCTGGGCGCGCCGCCAGCACGCAGCAGCTGGTCGAGGACACCGTCATGTGCCTCGCCAAGAACGAGCAAACGGTGCTCGACACGCTCTTCTGGGGACCTCCCCTGGACGCCGACGCCATGGCCCAGCTGATAGTCCAGCACGCCGTCCCCCTCATCGAGAGCAGCCACGGGACGCGCCTGCTCGTCCTCGTCCTCAGAAGCTGCAACCCTACGCTCCAGGAAGCGATCATCGCTAGAATCACACTAGACCACAAGAGGTTTATCAGGATCTGTGCTGCGAGGCAAGTGTATATAACATTCGCGTTTCTCCCTTGGCTCCTTGTTTCTTTTCTTCTCGATTCACCGGGGAAGAATGGAGATGGAGTATATATGAAGTTTGTTTGATATCCTTCAGGTCTGGTGAGGTGGTGAACATGATCAATTCCTGCATATCCGAGGGGTCTTTGAAGCTTCTGAGAGATGCCATCATGCCATGGATGATGACTTCGGAGATGATGCACCGCCTTGTGACGGATGCAAATAGACTCGCGGTGGTGCATGCCTTGGTGCAGTGTCTTCCTGGTCCGTACTTTGCTGAGGTACTTTGATCTCTTATTCCCCCATCCAGATTCTAACTGGTGCAGAAATAGATACCGATTTGAGATTATGTTGTGGTTAGTAACATTTTCGAGTATTTTGTTGTTGCTTAAAAAATGCTTATAGAACTTTTCAATCCAGAGCAATAACACAACTAAGAGATGGTTTTGCTATTGCATTGTGTTTATAATTAAGAAGTGTGTATATCCCACCAGAATATGTTAGTATGATGTCAAGTTTATTTTCTTGTTGGTGCACAAATGACGAAGCAATACATTATTAAGCAGCTGTAAGTTTACATAAGATGATTTATACCATTTTCAAGATGGGGTAAGCACAGGAGTATGTTACACACACTTACAGGGAGTAGTTTTTAACCGGAAAATTAATTGTGTGCTGGCCACAAATTTTAATAAACAGTTCCCTTATACCCAAACTTAGAAATCTTGTAAGTATTAGTAGAAGTAGTGCTTTTGTGATTCGTTTAGATGGGCATAGTCCAACTAACCCACATGCTCAAGGAAACAAGGTTATTAAGGTAAGATGTTTTGTTCTTTTTCCTTGAAAGGGTGATATGAGTATATATCTCAACAACGTATAATAATTGCTTGAAATACCTAAATCATCTCTCACATGCTACCGCGAGAACCTAGAATGTGGCTATATCAAAATTTTCTCTTGCTTGTCGGGTTTACTTTGTGTTTATGTTGCTTGTTTTCCTCCAGCTGTGGCCATATTCCTCTTATTTACATGTTGCGTGTGTTTGACACTTTGCATTATATTGGCAGTTTATTTTTGATGCTGTTGCTGCAAACTGCTTAGCACTTGCTATTCAACCGCATGGAGTGTCCCTCCTGCAAAGCTGTCTGGAGCATGCTGAATGGACAGAAAAGGATAATGTTTTGTCAATAGTCTCCCGTTGCAGCACCGATCTTGCTCAAAATCGTTTTGGGTAACTATTTATTATGAATTTTGATGATATCCTACTGGCCATTCTATTCCATGCAAACGCACCAAACCTATCTGGTAGCCTTTAATTAATCTGAACCATTTTGCCTTTTCAAGCACATCCTTGCAGATTTCTTGAACAATAATTCAAGCTCAGCAGTTTGTGTGTTCTCATATTTATGTCATGCGCATATCTAGTACATGTGCATTATACATTTATTTTTTATATCTGAATGTAAACGTTCTGCACCTACATTATGTATTCTAATATTGTCTTTAATCCATACATGTTCTGGAAGGGAAATAATGTTATCTCAGAACTGCTAATATAACCTGAAGTGTTTGGAAGCAAAAGCTACTACTGTGGGTAAAACTATTAGATTCATAAATATATAGTTAGCAGGGCTGCTGTTCTTTGATGGATATTATATAAATTTAGTTGTCTCAAAATTATTTACTATTTCTACTACCACCTTCGGTAATTTTGGGATCTGTAAATTGATGTATGAATCACAACTTGAGCCCTGAAAGGCTGACCGTTTATATTCCATTTTTTCTTCCAGAAACTACATTGTTCAGTATGTCTTGAAACAAAGAGACCCAGCGTACTTGGCAATTATCGCATCCTACTTCAGATGTAATTACGTGAAACTAGCAAGGCAAAGATATAGCAGCAATGTGGTGGAAACATGCCTAGAAGTATTTGATGATACAGATCGATCTGTCATTGTTCATGAATTGATTAGGAATCCTCGCTTCAGAGATTTAGTGTCAGATGAGTTTGCTAACTATGTGATCACTAGAGCCCTTATAACCTGCAAGGTAATTAGTCTCTGCCATGATTTGTTTTCATAGCATATTTTATAGCACAGGCAGATATGTTAAGAGTTCCTCGCTATGTCCAGGATCCTCTTCGGCACAAATTGGCCACTGCTATCCTTGCCCTTCCAAATGTTAACCGTCGCCACCCTCATTGTCTGAAGATGTTTAACACACTTTCTCAGCTTGGCTACAACAAATGAAAAGAAACTAAATTTCAGAGCTAATAGGTAACGGATATTTTTTTCCCTATCTGTCGCTTTATATTGATTGATACTGTACTGATTCATCCATCTGGGCAGGGTTTCAGGAGAAGTTGTTCATGTAAATTCTAAGCAGTTCTGAAGATGTTGTCAACTCATCTGGTGGGCGTCGGTCCGTCTTTGTAGTGTGCTGTTTCTACTTTGTCTGGAGATTAGGATTATTTGGGCGAGGGGTACCAAAACTCTCGAGACAAATACCCCCATCCAAACCCGCCTTTAGTCTGTGTGAACTTCGAATTTGCCTTGTGATTTTGTTGTGCCCATTTATGTACGTGAGATGTCTCCAGGCGTTGTTGTTAGTTGTTACCTCTGTAGTTTGCTGTCTGTTGTTAAAAGTGTGAACAATGTTTGTTCAGATGACGTATGTGAGATGTGGTTGTGCTGGTTTTTATCAATTCTGTTGTGGAACTTGGGTAACCAAAGCTAGAGGGAGTTAAACATTGACGATTAAGTTTTCTTACATCCAGCCGGCGACACATGCAAATATGTCCTCTTGTTTTTATGCAAGTTCATACTATCATTTTTCTAGAGCAAGCGGAGTCCACCCAGGCGCCTCACTAAACTCGAGGTGACCAACTGGTGGTTCTCCAAGTTGACTCATCCGTCGCAATATTTACATTGTGTTCATGCTACAACTTTTCTAGATTGTGTTTGTTACATAAGAGTTTTTTTTTCGACGACAAAGGTATTTTCTACATGAGAGAAGTGTGGTCATTTGACTAAGCGCACTCCTCTTTTGGTGATTGTGTAGACCATTGATTGATTTCCAAAATCGAACATCTTGTTCAAATGATGCTCACTCGCCGATTTGTTGTATTCCTTGCCTCTTCGGAACAAGCTTGTAAGAATCACAATTGATTCGTTGGATTGATTTCTATGTTTACGATGAGTAAAATCAAAGGCGTCGATGGAAGGAGGCAAGCGTCATCGTGACAGGGATAGGTGGAGGGAAAGTAGAGCCTTTTGATTGAATTGAACGACAGATTGCACAAGCTATTGTACTCATGTTGTAATAACAATGACAGAGGAGTTGAATACTAACATGGCATGTCACGGTGTCGAGATCATAAATAATAGGAGAACACCTACGTGAAACATTATAAACTCATGTTAACAACCCTCTCAGCTGGAAGGCCATCGGAGAAGTCGTTCCGGTTGGACCCAAAATCTTGAAAAACTTGAGATTGGTGAAAACGTCCGCAAATTGAGAGCTCGATGGAATGTGCATAATCCGTTCTTCACCAAGGTCAAGGGCAAAGCCATCATGAACGTGGTGTAAATCAATTTTCACATGTTTAGTGCATTGATGTTATACCAGATTTGAAGCAACATATGTTACACTAATGTTTGTCACAATAAGAAAGTGTGGCCTGAGAAGGATGGCGATGTCATTCCTGGAGGAGTTGATGAAGCCACCATGATTCTGTCGTACAATTGGCAATGATCTGATAGTCTGCCTCTCCACTCGATCGTGACACTATGTATTGCCATTTGTATGGCCTGGAAACCAAATTCAAGCAAAGGAATATACAAAAACCAAAGGTTGGTTTTTTGGTGTTCGAGCAACTGCCCCAATCTGTCTATGAGTATGCCACAAGATCATATGATGCCGATTTGAGGAGCCCATAGTGAGAAGTCCCCTGAAGTACCGCAATATCCATTTAGTAGATTGTTGATGTGGGCCTCTCAGATCGTGCATGAATAAGAAAAACTTGTTTGATGACATGACAAATATCTGGCCCTGTTTAGCTGACGTGTTGTAAGGGCCCAGACAAGGTTTCAATAGAGGGTGCATCAAGAACCAATTTTCCATCGGCGAGGGAGAGTTTGGGATGCGTATCCTTAGGTGTATTTGTTGACTTGATGTATGCCCGCGTGCATGTGTGCGTGCTCTGAGGAGCGACAACTACAATGTAAAACAAAGAAGGATGGGTCACACTTCGAGGCAACAAAACTGAAGGAAAAAATGAACTATTGTAAATGTGAAAACCAAATGTAGTGAGACTGTTTCAAACCATAGAGGAACTTTCGGGGAAGGCACAACTGATTAGGTCGTGAAGAATCAATAAAAACCTATCGGTCCAATACAATACACAATTTCTTGAAGATGATCATATAAGAAGGCATTTTTTATGTCCATCTGATGTGTAAGACATGAAACGAAGGTTAATATGTTGAACACAACCTTAATACTAGCCGATTTGACAATCAGGTTTAACGTCTCACCATAATCAACCTCCTATTGTTGCGTGAACCCTCGAACAACCCAACATGCACTGTAGCGAGCCAATGTGCCATCACCATTGAATTTATGGTGAAATATCTAGTTGACCCTTTTCATGTTGTCACTTATCTAAAAAGGCAGTACTCAATGCTGATGAGCCGACACGAGAGTATGGTTGTTCGTTGTGTGTGCTTTCGATTGAGGTATATGCATCGATGGATCACACCTCTTTAATCATATTCATCTAGGGTTTTTTCAAACCAAATCTCATGCGCACCATGGTAAGTGCTTCACCTCAAGCGTGTGTGATCACTCGTCCTTGATGTCCCGGTCCTCCTCCCCGATCACCATCCTCGCCTCTAGTTGCAGATCACCGTGGCTCGTCATTGCAGTCGTGCCAGTCGTTGTAGCATCTCTTGTGTAGGTCTCATCAACTTATTGAGCTAGTCGCAGCTCATCGTCTTGTCGATCATAGCTTTTCGTCTCATCGATTGTAGCCCACCGTTGCCGCCTTACACCACCAACGTGGCAGCACATGCCGCTTGTAGCACCTCTTGTCAACGACTGTAGCTTGTCACTTAGCCATTCGTAGCATGAGCGCACCCGCCATTACATCTGATCACCACAAAAAACCGATACAACTCTTTTTTGTGTTTGCCCCGAGTCGTAGCAAAAACATCGCCGATCCCGACAAACAACGTTCGATGGTTTCAGCGAAAATGTGTCGATCCTGTTGATCGCAACAGGAAAACCTCGTCGATTGCAGCTACCTCGCCATCGGTCCCAACTTTTTAAGGTTGCCCGATGGTCACCTCTCCAACTTCCCGTATTTGGTTGAAGCTTTTCTAGTAGAGGTTTGTGGTGCTAATTACAACAACTCCGCACATTGATTTTAGTATTAAAAACGCTGCTATAGCAATAAGCATGTTGGTTGCAGCTTCGACGCGCGCCGATGCAGCTCATCCGTAGTCGTTTGTAGCATCTCGTGCAACAAAAAGACAACGAACAAGTTTGCGAGGATACGACGCCAACAATTGCAGCACGCGGTCTCAACTGAATGGAAATCGGTTGCAACGAAAAACTGCCAAGATCATATGTAGGAGATAACTTGTAACGGTTTCGGAAGGACTCGCCCTTGAAGACCAAAAAATGTTAACGAGAACAATTCTCGTGAGTGATGTAGACGATCACTTGTTGATCTCAAGATCGTGAAGAAGAGCGTTGCAAAGGGCAACACTTCCGTACTCGGTCACACGTACGTCTCGACGACGACCTCCGTCCCTTGCTCCAGTTGGGCAACGAAAGTAGTGGATCCTCGGGAACTCCAACAACACTACGACACAGTGGTGATGGTGGTGGAGAAAACTTTGAGCAGGGATTTGCCTAAGCAGATGCTCATGAAGAGGACAAGCAAGCAAGGGGAGGAAGATGTCAACCAAAGGGCATGTGAGAATGGGAGAGTGAGCAACTTGAGAGAGGGTATCAACCTCCTCCTTATATAGGAGAGGGGGGCAGCCATAGTGGTGTCTCCACCTCTCCCCTCTTTGATGATGGTGGACTCTCCACTCACATGCATCAAAGTTCACTTTCTCCACTTTCTTCCCCATAAGTTTCCACTCAAAAACCAAGATGTTTCTCTCATTAAAATACACTTTTAATTGAGTTGATTAATGATTGTCATTCAATGAACACTTCAATTAATGAACAAACATTAACACTTAGTCCCTTGTACTATTTTGATATACCAAAACTATGTTAGCATTTTATCAAAACAGTACCTGCATCGTCCAGTCTTTTCTTCGGTGTTCCATATCCATTTAAACACGTCGACGAATCTTAAGTGTGTCACCTTACGGTTCGTGATTAATGTGGACATGATCGAGATCTGGAGATCCATAACGACTCCCACACATTCAACGATGAAACTAGTGACCGTGTGAACCATAAACGTCGTAACCAATTCCTTTTGTCTCGCGATATTTTACTTTCCCGATATCCGATCATTGGCATACACCATACCTAGTTCGATCTCGTTACTGACAAGTACTCTTTACTCGTTCTGTGGTATCACATCCATGTGACCTAGTCACGTGCTTGCAAGCGGTATTGATGTGATAGCACCGAGAGGGCTCAAAGTATATCTCTCTGTCATGTGGATGGATTTTTTTCTCTCTTGATCCATGAGCCTCAACTAATAGTTTTTGAGTACCCAACGACACTTTTATAGTCACCCTGTTAGGGTGTGACCTTTGGTGGAATCAAAGCACCCTTCCGATGTGTTAGTGATTGACATGATCTTATGGTCTAAGCATTAGGGTTACTTCATATGTAAAAGACATAGCAATGAAATTTAATGACTTTGATTTTATTGCTATTGTTACTTTGGGTGTGTTCATCGCATTATTCTTCTAATGACGTGACTCCGTTATTAACAACATCCAATGTTCATGATCAGAAAACCTTGATCATCAGTTAATCAATAAGCTAGTTAAACGAGAGGCTTTACTAGGAACATTTTATTTGTTTATTTAACACACATGTATTAACATTTTCGATTAATACAATTATAGCATGAGAAATAAACATCTATCATAAATATGGAATAAGAATAATAACTATTCTATTATTGCCTCTCGGGCATATTCCTTTCATCAACATCTGTGACATCCAATTTCATCAGCCACATTGGCCAATTTTAGCAACCTCTACGGTGCGTTTGTTACCGATAGCATCTTCGATGATCAAATCTATTTTTCTGTGTAGACGTCGACGGGTAAAGCTGACCAACAACATCGAAGAGAAGAAAGAAAAATAAACTAAAAAAAATGCAAAAAACGCGTAGGCGCACGATTTTGCTACTACCTTTTTGTACACGCGGCTCGTGTGCGACCGGCCACCGGCGCAAGCTTCAGGCTGCGCTTGGATTGAGTGTAAAATATACAAGGGTATTTAATCTACAAGTGTATTATAATGGTTGCAGTACAAAATCCAACCGAAAACAGAACAATCCATCAAGGCCGGTATTTTTGGTACAGGTGTATTTGGATCAAAACGACGTTCCAGTCAGGCCCTCAGGCTTCAGCCGGTGGGCCGGCCAGAATCGTTCCCCCTATCGAAATCAGCCCACGAGAGAGCAAACAGCCGGAAAGAAGGACCCAAATACTCTCTCTTCTCTTCCTTTGCTCTGCCGTCACCGACGCCGCTTCTGCTCGCCGCCGACCTATGGACCCCACGGCGCCGCAGCGCGGCACCAAGCGCCCCCTAGATGCGACCGCCGCCGGCGACGAAGACGATGACCGCTCCGCCCTCGGGTAAGTCAACCCACGTCCCTCCCCCCGGCTTGACTGACCCCTATCTGTTTTCTCCCGTGCTCCCGCCGCTAACCAGCGTTAGGGTTTCGTGTTCCGGCTCGGCTGATGTTTCCCATTTGTTTTTTCCTGTCAAGGGACCGCAAGGTGCGGTTCCCCAAGGGGAAGAAGGCCAAGCACCGCGACCCTGCTGAGGGAGGCGCCGCCGAGGAGGACATCGACAGCCTGATGAACCCCGAGCTCGCGGCGGTGAAGCGAGCGCGACGGCGCCACCGCAGGGACGGGGATGACGCGCAGGGCACTGCAAGCGTCAAGGGCTTCGAAATGCGCTACAAGGTATGCGCTGCTGCTCCTGCCTTGAGTTCCTTCAGAGGGCTTGTTTTCTCCTGTCCCGTGGATCAGATAGTTAAGATTCTTATGCATGAACATTACGCGGCGGAGTTTACAAGCTACCACTGGGGCCAGCACAACTACACATATGACGAAATAGGGATTCTAGGCAGAATTCGAGCTAGTTTGCCGCCATACCTGTAAATTCTGATTAAACTATTAAAATTTTAAATGCAATTTTCTCTGGTATGACTGCAACCAAAACTATTAAAGTATGTTAGTTATGGATATTATTTGGTAACTTGCCAACTTGGTGAAATTGTCCTGTAACTTTGAATGATCCTCTATTTTTTTGTGAAAGTCCCGATGGAAAATCGCAGTCCTGAGGGTATTAAAGATAAAATTAGAGAATGTCTTTGCGTTTATGTGCTGTCTAGCAAAACGTCCGGTGAAAATGAAAAACTGGAGAAAACACCAAACAACAAAAATTAGTGTCATAGACCGGGCCTCTACCAAATGGTTTATTATCTATGGTTAGATTCAGTTCACTTTACTATTAGTTGGGTATTTATTTGGTTCATATTGAAGCCATGGTCCTATGTTAAAGGGTTAGTGTTTCTTACGATGCATATTGCTCACATCTTAGCACCTTCTATGCAGGGATGGTTGCACATTTTTAGTTTTTCTACATCATTTTGGTAACAACTGAACTTGATTATTTTATTATGCTTTTCAACTTATGACTACTATTGCTTGGCTGTTGTAAAAAGCCTGTGGTCATTGCTTTTCCTTCGCCTTTTTCATATTGTGTCTTCTAAGTATGATAATATATTTGTACCCTGCGCTTTGCCCTGCTTATCATTGGTAGTATGAATATTAGGCATAAGTTTGAAGCTAACCACTTTGCTATCATTGTCAGATAACACAGACTTTGATGTTCAACAGGACGATGCCAACTTTATTGATGAGGGTATTGAGATAGAACCTTTTAACTTGGACCAAGAGAGGGAAGAAGGATACTTTGATGAAAATGGGAATTTTGTGGAGTTTTCAAGAGGCAATGATATGAAGGTATGGCCTATTTTATGTTTGTCGTCTTGGATGTTGTGTGTGGAGTTACGACCTGTCAATTTGGTGACGCCGTCACTTGTTTGGTGCAGGATGCCTGGTTGGATAATGTTGAAGTAGACACCAAGTATGCTGAAAAGGTTCAAAAGAAAAAGGACAAAGAAGAGGAGTTCCAGGATCTTTCTTCTGACGATATTGGAAAGATAAAAAGGAGAATAGCAAGCATGCTTGAACCAGCAGAAACGGTATGTCTTGCAGCTTCTTCATAGACTTACCTTCAACATCATCATAGTTCACAAGAAGGGGAGAGGGGTGAGGTTCCCTTATATTTTCCTGGCTTGAGAAATGATTTAGTGTACTCCCTCCATTCCAAAATGTAGTGCGCCCGCGCTTTCCAATGTTCAACTTTGACCATAAATTTAACCAAAGAGACCATTTGCGGCGGAAATAAAAATTACATATTTGAAAACTTCATTCGGATACAAATTCATTGATACAATTTTTGCTTCCGCCGCAATCGGTCTCATTAGTTAAATATATGGTCAAAGTTGAAGCACGGAAACCGAGGACGTACTACATTTTGGAATGGAGGGAGTATTACTTTAACTGTAGCCTCAAGGTACTTGCTGTCACAAACCTGGAAGCATGTTAACTTTCCCCCCGTACATCCTTGAACTACGTGTCCATAAAGTGCAATGCTGTATGTTACTTATCATGTACACTGGAGACTGAGGAGAAGCATGCTTTTGATATCCTTGTGTGCTGCATGTTTCTTCTCTCATTGTTGAGGTTATAAACATGATTTGTACCAAATGAATCCAGAAACTGTCGCATCTGTTGCTTCACGATACTTCTAGGAGCATGTTCAGGAAAAACTCTGATATAATTATGACCAGAGTATGGCTGCGCCTTTTTTTTCTGGATACAGCTCAACTTTATCTCCTATGTCATGTTGTTGGATCTTCATAAATCTAAAGAGGAAATATTGTATGAATCAAAACATGTCACTAAAAGGGAGCCATCTGTGCCTTTTCCTATTAATAATGCTCATTGTTTGAATGTATGTTAAAATCATTTCTTGAACATTGTTCTTCCAGATAATCCAGGCTTTGAAACGATTGAAGAGTACATCCACCGATAATCGTGGAAGAATGACTGAGGGGACAAAGCGCATATTTGACGAGCTGACAGAAGCTGCCATGAAGCTAATGGAGAACGGGGAGTACAGTATGTGTTCCTTTCCCGTTTAACTTTTTAAGTTTTGTAAGCATTCATTAATCATTTCGGTAGGGCAATAGGTATTAACCTCCCGATGATCTGCATCCTTATTCCATTTTTTAATGTCCTGGTGTAGATGTGTATTCAGATGACCGGGAGACATTTGTACGTGAGGCTGGTTAGTTTTCCTCCCATTGTCACTATCATATCCAAATCTTCTTTTTATTATCACCATATTTCATTTGTGATACTGTTGACTGTTCCCATTCCCAACGTGAAAACAATATTGCATTGATGTTACTAGCAAAAAATAATAGGTGACAATATGGATGATCACTATATGAAATATGTTTGCTTTATACATGCGCTTAATATCAGCTGTCAGGTGCCGGTTTAGTGACATTATTTCAGTAAAATCGTGCAAAAGCAAAATACAGACGACGCATTGTAGGTTGTATTTATTTTCCCACGGAAACAGATACATCTGTGTTACTGCAGTTAATACATCAAATAAATGTTACCATCCATTTGAATCAATTTCTAGATGGTCCGTGCTACTGCTATCACCTATGCTGGAGCTAGCATTGTCCTTTGTCCATACAAGTTGGGTGTTGACATATCTTAGTCATGCTAACATGATACTAGTAGCTCACTAAGCAAACAAAAAATGTAGTTTCTCCATTAAAAAATGCACTCACCGATATATGAAAATAAGAATCTATCCAGCTACAAAGGGAGATGATACAAAATGATAAGAAGAAGCAGCTAGAACCTGTTCGTCTAAAAAATCACACCGTGGTGTGCTACTTCTATGAATAGTCTTGTAGCTGTATGAGCATTGTGCTTTTCTATGCTTACTGTAAATTATCCTTAATATTGTCTCATTAGTGATCGCACCTGATCACGTTTCCTATCATTTTGCCTTTTGCAGAGGGTTATGAACGCCTAGCGCGTGCTCGACTTGGTATACCAGAAGTCGAAGAAGATATCTTTGCAGACACCACAGAGGACGATCCAACTACCTCGTCCTTACTGGAGCTGGACAGTGGTCCTTCAGCTGCCAATACCTCTGCGACAACTGCTATAGAAAATGATGATGATAGTAACTTTGACATGTTCGGCGAAAATGACGACACTGATGTCAATCCTGATTCTGATGCAAAAAGTGTAGATCCGGGTTGCAATCCTGAGCCAGTACCACAAGATGCTTCTGGAACCTCAGATGCTGAAAGTATGTTCTTATCTCAGTGATATCTCTTTATCATAAGCAGTGTCATGCTCCCCTTTTTTGTATCAAGAATCAGTTCTGTATTTAGTAACAACTCTTTGGTTATTCTTGCAGAGGTTGGTAATGGAAATGCGGACTCAGATTATGTCTATGATCCATCATCAGGGTAGGTTATAAATCTTACTTTATACAATATGCTGCAGTTACACTCTGTTTAATTATATGTGAAATTTTCTTTTTCTTTACAGCAAAAGTAATGTCATAGTTAGCTGCTGACTGAGTGTTGGACTTTACCTGTGTTGATTATATTTCCTTTTTGGTTTTCATGTAGTTACTATTATAGCAGCAGCACGGGCTATTACTATGATTCTGCATCTGGGTGTTATTGCGCCGCATCTACAGGAACCTGGTATTTCCTAATGCTTTTTTCTTTCATTCACAGTCAATTGATGTTTGCGTCTTTCTTTGTGACCAACCACATTTTTCTGGATGCAATAATTTCTTACTAGTATAGTTTCCTTTTGGTTATTACATTTGTGTTAATTACAGTATGAACTGCTTAGAGGAATCCAATTCTGTGGAACAATTGTGCATGTGGATGAAGTTGTCATGTTCATGTGTGCTAGTTATCCAAATAGGGGAATAGATCGTGGTACTAATGATTGGATCCTTGAATCTTAGTAGTGAACTTATTATTTCTTAGTGTAGTTCTGGTTAGGCCTACGATAAGATACCGCGAAATGTCATGTGGTGGGCGCTGGAGAAACATAAAGTCCTAACAAAGTACATTACCCTCATCAAGGATATGTACGACAATGTTGTGACAAGTGTGTGAACAAGCGATGGCGGCACTGATGACTGCCCAATTAAAATAGGACTGCACCAGGGGTCAGCTTTGAGCCCTTATCTTTTCGACTTGGTGATGGATGAGGTCACGCGGGATATTCAAGGTGAGTGGGGGTTAATAGAAAGTTAGAGCTATGGAGGCAGACTTTAGAATCGAAAGGTTTTAGGCTTAGTAGAACTAAAACTGAGTACATGAGGTGCGGTTTCAGTACTACTAAGCATGAAGAAGAGGAGGAGGTTAGCCTTCGTGGGCAAGTGGTGCCTCAGAAGGACACCTTTCGATATTAGGGGTCAATGCTGCAGAAGGATGGTGATATTGATGAAGATGTGAGCCTTCGAATCAAAGTTGGATGGATGAAGTGGCGCCAAGCTTCTGGCGTTCTCTGTGATAAGAGAGTGCCACAAAAGCTAAAAGGTAAGTTCTATAGAACGGCGATTCGACCTGCAATGTTGTATGTCACTGAATGTTGGCCAACTAAAAGGCGACATGTCCAACAACTACGCATGGCAGAGATGCGCATGTTGAGATGGGCATGTAGCCACACAAGGAAGGATCGGGTCCGAAATGATGATATACGTGAGAGAGTCGGGGTGGCACAAATTGAAGAGAAGCTTGTCCAACATCGTCTGAGATGGTTTGGGCATATCCAACGTAGGCCTCCTGAAGCGCCTGTGCATAGCGGGCGGTTAAGGTGTGCTGATAATGTCAAGAGATGTCGGGGGAGACCAAACTTGACTTGGGAGGAGTCCATGAAGAAAGATCTGAAGGACTGGGTTATCACCAAAGACCTAGCGCTGGACAGGGGTGCATGGAAGTTAGCTATCCATGTGCCAGAACCATGATTTGGTTTTCGATATCGTATGGGTTTCGGCTCTAGCCTACCCCAACTTGTTTGGGACTGACAGGCTTTGTTCTGGTTATTCTGGAATGATCCAAGGTTCATTGCAGTCAATCATGACCCAAGGTTCATTGCAGTCATTCATGATCCGAAGTTCATTGCATCCATTCTTGGTTATAGAGGAATCACTTATTGTTTTATTTCACAGTAATTTTTTATCTGGGTTTCCTTATAACGCTTGACCTGTTCATCATCATGATAAAGCGTATAAGTGTCATACCAGGTTTACTGCCAATTGCCCGTTATAAATTTATTACATGCACATGTGTCCAGTTAACCATTGTAATAAAAGATGTCACCATAGCTAAAAAAGGTATATCCTGTATAAAAAATAGGTGTACCCCATGCTTGATTTTTGGCAGGTAATTTCTGGCTACTGCTAGTGAAGCATCCATACCTACTTTCCTCGAGCATTCCTGTACTTGTTTTTAGTTTCTAATTTTATGTATGGTCATATAACTACAGAATGCATCAACAAAGCTTTTGACACAAGAAAGATTCAGAACACAAGGGGTAAACTAGCTTTGTTAGTTTGAACAGGACACTCTGGTTTATGGAAATGGAGGACTAGATCGAAACCGTGCTGTTACCATAATCTCATGTAACTGAATGATGGATATGCTGGCTCTATAATTTTCCCTTGATAGAACAAAGTTGCTTGTTGGCATCCATGTCATGTATATATTGCTGCAGTTTTTCTAGTTGATGGAATCCTGGTTGCAGGTCTCTGAATGCTGGTAGTATCTGTGCTGATGTGCAATATTGCATGTACAGGTACTCGTACGACGAACAATCAGGCACATACACAGAAATGCACGGCGAACAAACTGGCATGCACAGAGAAATACAAGGAGATGGTGTTAAGTAGCCGAGATGTAACAGTTTGCTCCTAAGCTAGTTGGTTTATACAGTATTTCCCAGTATTTGTGGATGCGGTGTAGCTTCAGTATGAAGTAAAGCTCCCTGGATCTCAACTCTTATGGCAGACCTATTTATGTCTACAAGGAAAAGAGTTGGTTACTTCCGGTTGTAGGATGTTAGTTGAAAGTTCATGCGATCATCCACGGAGTGTTTGCTCATTTACGAGTTGTCGTTCTTCTCTTAACCATCTGTCGTCTCTGTTACGCTTGCCTGCCATGTTCATGCAGAAGGAAACCTGTAACATGTGTTATGATACAGAACAAGACTTTATTGGTCCTGATTGAAGTTGCCTTCACAGAAAACATTTTGTGAAATTGCTGGTTTACTGTAACTTATTAGATGATACAGAAGCAAGACTGTTTATTAGTCCTGATTAAAGTTGCTTTGACAGAAAACATTTTTGTAGCGCTGAATGATACACACTCATTGTTATAGCCATGTACGTACGATGATCATTTTATGTTATCTTTGTTGCTCCATAATTAAGACTATAGGTAGATATTTCTGGAAATTATACTACATTTTCATTAATACAGAATCAGGTCGTATTTTTTATAAAGAAAGTAGTAGGATTGGGATGCAGTGGCTTCAGGGCAAGAATTTATCTTGGTCTCTTGGAGGTGAACCTGAGCAGTAATTGACATAAGAAGTACCAAGAAGCTTAGGCGAATTGCGAGTATTTTTCATGTCGTTTTCTAGCTGTAAACTTTTACTAGTCACAACCCGCAATCGACTTCCATTTTCGGCATTCAGTATGAAGGATATGTATAAGAGGAGGTCAACTGTTATGCTTGGCATATGGCATGCCACCTCTGATCTGGGTAAAGTAAACCACACGTACGGCAATTGGTCTAAGCTAGCGATATCATGTACTCCTTCCGGTTCGAAATTAGATGCATCTAAAGACCGGTCAATAGATATTTCTGCTTACCTTTTTGGTACCGCTGGGTCAAAAGTCAAAACCTCCAAGCCCGCCTTGTGTTCACACGTACTCGCAGCTGCATCAGCCGAAAAAGGTGTCCATGCAAGTTGCAACAAGCAGCTACAGGATCCACCCTGTGTTCACACGTACTCGTGCAGCTGCCAACCGATCGAGGAGGATGCAAGTTGCAACATCTAGCAACAAGATCCAATCTACTCGAGTACCCGCATCGGATCGTATCGAGCTGGTCGCGTCGCATGTATCGATCATGCATGGGTGCACGCACGCACGCATTGATATCCAAAAGACCCTTCTATTCCATTCAAGTCAAAGCCCCACCCGTGGTGCGATCTCCGAGGTTAGACCAGCACACAGCTGACACCCGCCCGACACACAAGGCATACGTACGTGCGCACGCACGCATGAAATCAAGCGTGACCAGGCAATGCACCACACCAGAGGCGACCGCCGGACAGACAAGTTGACGCGGTGATCATCGCATATGCCGGTCAGAGCGCCGCCCGCGAGGCACTGCCGGTCTCGGTCTTGGTCCATCGAGCTCACATGAACCACGTCCGGAATCGGAAACTGGAACGTGCGTACGTACGTGCGCGCGAGCTACAGAAACTTCCATCTTCTTGTCTTGCATTCTATTCTATTCCATCTACTTATGTATGTATAGGTGCCCGTGAGCCGGATTGATTACGAAAAAGGCTCCAGAAATCCGTTCCAAGCTAGTACTATTAGCTCTCGCCCGTGACACCCCCCAGTTCGAGTCGGATCGGTCGCAGATCCGGCCGGCCGGCGCGCGGAGGAGTGCCATCTCCGCACTCCGACTCTCATACAATTCAAAATGCTCCGGTCCAGACCGACACATGATTTGACCGGGATATAGCTGCGTATAAATACGGACCTCGCATGCAATCGGAGTCGGTACACAGCTACATACCTGTATATAGCACTCCGGATATACGATCGATCAATGCAACGGAGCGCTACAGCGGTTGTTTCTGCTACGAGGACGTCTACGACGAGGGGAGCCGGGGAAGAAGAGACGAGGAAGAAGAAGCGAGGTGGTATGGTTAGGGCGGCGACCAAGGGCGGGCCGTCCCTCGAGGCGCTGGCCATGGCCGGATGCGGCTGCGTGCCGGCGGGGGCGTGCTGCTCCTGGCCGGAGTCGGACTCGGACCACGTCGTCGACGACGACGGCGTGCCGCCGGAGCACCTGCGCGCCTTTGAGGCGTTCCTGGAGGAGGTGGTGCCGGCGGGCATGATCATGGCGTCGCGGCGGGAGGAGGAGGCGCGGCTCCGTCGTGGCGGGAAGCCCCGGAGCTACGACGACGACGTCAAGGAGAAGCTCAAGCTGTGGGCCAAGGCGGTTGCCAGGGACACGGTGGGAGGAGGGAGATGAGTGAGTATTAGCCAGGCTGCATGTGCGGGCAATGCATGCATGTAATTAGGACCGGTGATTCATTTTGTTTCTTCGTGGAGCGACTAGAAGAAAGAAGATAAGCTAATTAGTTAGTTACCCCCAAGGTTCTGTTCAATTCATTCTGTTGATGACTTTGCAATTCTTATGTTTGTCTGTGCATACACGGTCCGTGAAATTCTATGGAAATTGTTAACAAGTGCTCCAGTGCGTCCTTTGATCGAGAGGTAACAATTTGAGCACTCTGACACAGTTTGGCAGTTCATCACTGTTGCGGATCTGCTTCAACGCATGATTATCAACGCTCACTCGAAAAATGCTTTATGCCACCCTCTATACCCAAACAACCCTTCCATCGTGGGACGAGGCTCCTTTGATGTGCAACACCGTGACGTAGGGTCACTGACATGTAGGCCTGCATGTCATAGGACCCATCTGTCAGTGTGATGAGGACATCCCTACTAACAACACATCTCCAGTTCGTCATGAATAACAAGTTGATTCTACAAGGAAGAAGGATGATGAAATCAGAATTGGACCTATTACAAGAGCTCGTGCAAAATTGATAGAACAACAGATGAATTCGCTCTTAGTTGATTCTAACATGTTATACAATGAGAATTTTATACTGCCTAAATCTTTGTATGTTTGCATAATCAGGTATCATGACGAAGACGAGGAGCCAGAAGGAGGAGAAGATGAGACATGCTCCAACTTTCGGACGTCCGACCCATTTCGGACGTCCGACCCATTTCGGACGTCCGACATCAGCGAGAAGGATGGCGACCTCCGTATCCAGAAGACCTCCAAAACCGAAGACGGATTTCCGAAAGGATTCAGACGTCCGACATATGACGGGCGTCCGACATGAAGGTCCTCGAGAAGAACTCCCAATCCAGGACACCTCACCGCCAGAGTCGGATTTCCGACACGTTTCGAACATCCGACGTGACGGACGTCCGAAACCCATCGGACGTCCGAAACTGCCTGCGCGCAGATCAGACGGGATGCGGCCCTTGTATCCCCCTAGCTTATAAATACCCAGCTCCCACAAGTTTTAGGGTTAGACCACGTTTAGATAAACCCTAGTTCTTGAGAATAGCTCCAAGCTTTCATCTTGAATCATATACTTCAATTTGTATCGATCTGAAGTGTTGCTACTGCAAGTTTTGTGTGATCTGTTGTTCCACTGGGAATTAGTAGATTGCAAATTACCGTTTCGTGGTCGACGGCTTTGCGCAAGTGTGTGAAGTTGTGAATATCCAAAGGGTAGAGAGTTGTCGCATTGGCAACAGGGATCTAGCGAGGAGAGTTCATCGGCTACATACAAGTTATCTATCATCGCCCTCATATTCACCGTCCGCTTACTGAGAAGATCGGGCCACCCCATATCATCTTGGTATCAGATTTCCAATGTTTCCTCGGTAAGCATCCACCAAATCCATCTATTAGCTCGTTTGTGTTTTCGTCCTATCCAGAAAAAGCCATACAAAAATATTAGGGTTTCTAGTTTTTCCATAACTTAGATTGCATCGGAGTCATTGTTTTAGTTTGCTGTTTCGTGTGTTCTTCCCGAAATTTTCTCCGCGGTGCGACATATTGTGTCCTAAAGAGAAAAGTTACTGTAGCAAAATCAAAATGACTGTAGCAGCACTGTAGCAATTTCGTCCAGTTTGGAATAGTGTCAGAAAAATAAAAATAAAACAGAGAAAGAGGTGTGATCAAAAAGAGTTATCCAAGAGTGCAAAGAGATATACACGTGCTAGAAAAAACATATCATAGTGGTGATCTTTTGAGAGGCCTGTCTTTCGCTTGTCTCCACTGTGTGAGTTTTTCTTTGGGTTTGTATCACACGATCAACACTAGGACTTGACTTCGGTGTAGTTAGGGTACCATACCTATATCTCCACCACATATATCCTGCTTTGTCGTGTGTTCACTTTTTTACTCGGGTATTCACTTCATCCCATCCGTGCACTAGTCCTCCATCCGAACGGGTACGCATTACTATTCACTTTGGAACGGTAAGATTCACCTTTTCTTGTCAGTTTTGAGTGAGTTGTGAGTGTCCACCAAAGGATTTTGTTTTAGTGCACTAACCTACTAATCATGTCTCAAAGTGGTTTTGATGTGATGCAGAAACAGGACAAGGATGCGCCAGTTACATGGGAGGCATATGAAGGTCTCCGTGATCACTTGACTGGGATGTTTACTAAATCCGTTGATGCGATTGATACAAATGTTCAAGCGGTCCAACTGAAAGTGGACGCAACTGAAGTTGCAGTCACCACTATGCAACAACAACTTGCTGCCATACAGCAGAGCCTACAACAAATGACAACATATGTCACGGGCATCGAAGCAGCTATTGTACAACGGCAACCTGACGCTCATGAAGATGATGGTAGTGTCCATGGTGACAATGCTGATTTGAGGGGCAATCAGGGCCGCGGGCGTGGTGTTCCAGGGCCGGTTCGCCAACCTCCACTTGGTTTTGGTGCGCGCCGTCTACCCATTCAGGAAGAAGATATCTTGAGCAAGCCCAAGTTTAACATCCCCAAATTTGAAGGTTCCACGGATGTGGAAGAGTACCTCACATGGGAGCTTAAGATGGAAAAATTATGGCGTTTGCATGATTATTCGGAGGACAAGAAGATCAAGATTGTTCTTCCGAGTTTGACGGTTATGCCTTGCGTTGGTGGGAGAGTGTGTTGACCGAGATACAAGAAACCGATGGGCAGCCTATTCGTACATGGCGTGACATGAAGGCGACCATGAAAGCTCGGTTTGTTCCCACTAATTACTTACAGACAGTTTTTAATAAATTGCAACAATTGAAGCAAGGTACTATGTCCGTTGATGCATATTATATGGAGATGGAGATGTTGCTGCAACGTGCACGAGTCCGTGAAGAAGTTGAGATGACTATGCAACGTTTTCTCCATGGGCTGAAATTTAACATCAAGAGTATTGTGCGGCATCACCAATACTATAATGTGAATGATTTATTGCATCTTGCAAGGGAGGCTGAATCCCAGCTTGCAGAAGAGGCACAACTGAAGTCAAGATACTCCACATCTAGCAGATTTTCTCCAAGGACACCGTCTGCCGCGCCTATGGAGAATTATGGTGCCAATACTCGAGCTTCTTCTTCAGTTTCCAAACCAGCCTCCAATGGTTCTATGGCCAAGAAGCCAGCGGCTCCTGCCACTAGTGCAGGCTCCAACATGTCTACAGCTCGCAATCGCGAGATCACTTGTCATGCTTGCGGTAATCCGGGTCACTTCAAGAGAGATTGCCCGAACAGAAAGGTCATGTTTGTGAATGAAGAAACCGGCGAGTATGAAACTGGTGATGATAAAGATCCTTCCGCATTCGATGACGAGGGATATCATAGTGAAGAAGGCATGGATGCTTTTCCTTCACATGCTCCTACCATTGTTGTGTCACAACGTGCTCTTACAGTGCAACCACATGCTGATTCTCAGCGCTGTAATTTGTTCCAAACCAAGGCGCTCGTTGGCCCCAACAAAGCTTGCAAAGTGATTATTGATGGAGGTAGCTGCCGCAACCTCGCAAGCAAGGAGTTATGTGCCAAGCTATATCTTAAATACTTACCTCATCTGAATCCTTATTATGTCTAGTGGTTGAGTGAAAGTGGTGAGATGAAGGTGAATCACATGGTGCACGTAAATTTTGAGATAGGCCCATACAAGGATTCCATCGATTTTGATGTGGTGCCTATGACAGTTTGCCATCTTTTATTGGGTCGGCCGTGGTTATATGATCGCCATGTGCAACACAATGGCCGAGCCAATACATATCATTTGGAGTTCAAGGGCAAGAAAGTTAATCTCCATCCTATGTCCCCACAGCAAATTGTGAATGAGTCTCGTCAGAAGGTAGAGGTGAATTTAGAACCTACACGAGAGAACAATGTAATCGCTGTGAGAGATACTATAACGAAAAGTGCGAGAGAGCCTAGTTTGCTTACATTAGCCACCAAAGAAGACATGAGAGAATTTAGTGCGGATCCTACAACCATACCTCTTGTCCTCATGTATAAAGGCGAGGTTTTGGTTTCTAATGATAACGATCCTATTTCTCCTGGTGTGTCTAATGTTTTGCAGGATTATGATGATGTGTTTCCGGCGGAGGTTCCACCAGGATTACCACCCTTGCGTGGTATTGAGCACCAAATTGATCTTATTCCAGGTGCTACACTTCCCAACCGGACACCATATAGGACCAATCCCCAAGAGACGAAGGAAATTTAGCAACAAGTACAAGCGCTTCTGGATAAAGGGTATATTCGTGTCAGTCTTAGCCCTTGTGATGTTCCTGTTATTTTGGTTCCTAAGAAAGATGGTACATGGCGTATGTGCGTAGATTGTAGAGCTATAAATAATATTACTATTAGATATCGCCATCCTATTCCACGTTTAGAGGATATGCTTGATGAATTGAGTGGTGCTGCTATTTTCTCTAAAATTGTTTTGCGTAGTGGATACCATCAAATTAGGATGAAAGAAGGGGATGAATGGAAAACTTCTTTCAAAACTAAGTTCGGATTATACGAGTGGTTAGTTATGCCTTTTGGTCTTACTAATGCTCCTAGTACTTTCATGAGATTAATGAACCATGTTTTGAGAGAGTTTATTGGACATTTTGTGGTTGTGTATTTTGATGATATACTTATTTACAGCCGCAATGAATCTGAACATGCTGATCATATTAGACAAGTTTTGCAAGTGTTGCGTGATGCTAAATTATATGCTAATCTTGAGAAGTGCACATTTGCAAAAGATAAGGTCATATTTTTGGGATATGTTGTATCTAAGCATGGAGTAGAAGTAGATTCTTCTAAAATTGAAGCAATTCAAAATTGGCCTACTCCCATGAATGTTAGTCAAGTACGAAGTTTTCACGGATTAGCTGGTTTTATCGACGTTTTGTGAAAGACTTTAGTACTATTGCTGCACCGTTGAATGAATTGACTAAGAAAGGTGTGCCTTTTGTTTGGGGTGTTGCCCAAGATCTTGCATTTGATGAGTTGAAACGTTTGCTTACTTCTGCACCATTACTTGCATTACCATATTTTACTAAGCAATTTGAAGTTGAATGTGATGCTAGTGGTATAGGCATTGGTGATGTGTTGATGCAAGAAGGTAGACCTATTGCTTATTTCAGTGAGAAACTTTCTGGTGCTAGATTAAATTATCCTGTTTATGATAAAGAATTGTATGCACTTGTTAGAGTTCTTATAGTTTGGCAACATTACTTGTGGCCAAAAGAATTTATCATACATTCTGATCATGAAGCTTTGAAATACTTGAAGGCGCAATCTAACTTGCATAGGCGCTTAGCTAAATGAGTTGAGTTCATTGAGTCTTTTCCTTACATCATTACATATAAGAAAGGGAAAGATAATGTTCTTGCTGATGCTCTCTCTAGGAAGAACATGTTATTGACACATCTTGATGTTATAATTCCTGGATTAGAGAGTTTGTGTGATTTATATGCAACTGATCGTGATTTTGCTGAACCATATCGTTTGTGTTTGCTTCGGAATGCATGGGATAAGTTCCACATCCATGATAGATTTTTGTTTCGAGCTAACAAACTTTGTGTTCCAGAATCTTCTGTGCGTTTGCTATTGTTGCAGGAATCACATGCAGGAGGATTGATGGGTCACTTTGGGCGTGAGAAGACATTACTCATGCTTGCTGATAATTTTTATTGGCCCAGGATGAGGCGTGATGTGGACAGGTTTGTTCGACGCTGCATTGTATGCAACACATCCAAGTCCAAGCTGAAGCCTCATGGTTTGTATACTCCACTATTGGGTCCTACTAAATATGGACTTTGTGTTAGGATTGCCACGCACTAAATATGGTCATGATAGTATATTTGTGGTAGTGGATAGATTTTCTAAGATGGCACATTTTATTGCATGCCATAAGAGCGACGATGCGTCGCATGTTGCTAACCTATTTTTTAGGGAGATTGTACGCTTGCATGGAGTGCCCAAGACAATTGTTTCTGCCCGTGATGTGAAGTTTGTGAGCTACTTCTGGAAGGCACTTTGGGGAAAGTTGGGGACAAAGTTGATGTTCAGCACTACATGTCATCCCCAAACTGATGGTCAAACGGAGGTGGTCAATAGAACATTGTCACAATTGCTGCGAGCTATGATCAAGAAAAATCTGCGCGAATGGGAGGAGTTTTTGCCACATGTGGATTTTGCTTATAACAGGGCAGTACACACTACTACCCAGCTTTGTCCTTTTGAGGTGGTGTATGGTTTTAAGCCTATTACGCCATTTGATTTGCTGCCTCTTCCATTGAAGGAACGGGTTAATATGGAGGCATCAAAAAGAGAAGATTATGTAAAGAAGATTCATGAGAAGACTCGAGAGGCGATTGAGAAGCAAGGCAAGAACGTTGCTGCTGCAAGGAACTAGTCAAGGAAGCAAGTTCTTTTTCATCCTGGAGATATGGTTTGGGTGCATCTGCACAAGGACAGATTTCCAGAGTTGCGGAATTCCAAGTTGAAGCCACGTGGTGCTGGTCCTTACAAGGTGTTATCCAAGATCAATGACAATGCCTACTCGATTGATATTCCCATTGCAGAGTTGCGGAATTCCCATTGCTGAGTTTGGTGGTGCTAGCAACAGTTTCAACGTTGCTGATTTGTCACCATACATGGGAGATGACCTTGGAGCGTCGAGGTCGACGCCTTTTGAAGGGGGGGGGGGAGATGATGAGGACATCCCTACTAACAACACATCTCCAGTTCGACATGAAGAACAAGTTGATTCTACAAGGAAGAAGGATGATGAAATCAGAATTGGACCTATTACAAGAGCTCGTGCAAAGTTGATAGAACAACAGGTGAATTCGCTCTTAGTTGATTCAAACATGTTATACAATGAGAATTTTATACCGCCTAAATCTTTGTATGTTTGCATAATCAGGTATCATGACGAAGACGAGGAGCCAGAAGGAGGAGAAGATGAGACATGCTCCAACTTTCGGACGTCCGACCCATTTCGGACGTCCGACATCAGCGAGAAGGATGGCGACCTCCGTATCCAGAAGACCTCCAAAACCGAAGACGGATTTCCGAAAGGATTCGGACGTCCGACGCATCGGACGTCCGACATATGACGGGCGTCCGACATGAAGGTCCTCGAGAAGAACTCCCAATCCAGGACACCTCACCGCCAGAGTCGGATTTCCGACACGTTTCGGACGTCCGAAACCCATCGGACGTCCGAAACTGCCTGCGCAGATCAGACGGGCTGCGGCCCTTGTATCCCCCTAGATTATAAATACCCAGCTCCCACGAGTTTTAGGGTTAGACCACGTTTAGATAAACCCTAGTTCTTGAGAATAGCTCCAAGCTTTCATCTTGAATCATATACTTCAATTCGTATCAATCTGAAGTGTTGCTATTGCAAGTTTTGTGTGATCTGTTGTTCCACTAGGAATTAGTAGATTGCAAATTACCGTTTCGTGGTCGACGGATACGTTGCGCAAGTGTGTGAAGTTGTGAATATCCCAAGGGTAGAGAGCTGTCGCATTGGCAACAGGGATCTAGCGAGGAGAGTTCATCGGCTACATACAAGTTATCTATCATCGCCCTCATATTCATCGTCTGTTTACTGAGAAGATCGGGCCACCCCATATCACAGTGATAGAACGTCATCCTGGTAGGGATATCCTTCCTCCATCGTGCTATAATATATTGATGATGTATTCAAGGTTGCCTAAGCCTCCATATCCTGGGTGCTTCTACAGTAGAAGCACCCAGGTCCGGGTAGGGTCGAACCTAGTAACCTAAAGGTTATCCATTTATTCTACTAGCGAGGTCCGGTCTAAACATGGAACCTTCAAAATACGTATAGGTTCCGAGGTCCAGTATCAGGTCTGACCCAGACCGGACCATTTGCATGTTGAGACGAAATTCTACACACTTGAACTTGAACCGCGGGTCAAGAATGACAGAAATAGATAGTTTCATGTACGATTTAAGCCAATACTTGTTGAACTTCTTTTTCATGCCAACAACCATTGGTGCATGATCAGCATTCGAGGCTTCCTTTTGTAGGGTGCACTTGATTTTCCACATTTCATGAAAGTAAAAATTCGATGTTGGGTATGATGCACCGGATATCACCATGGTTGCATCATAAAACACTTTTAACACTCTGCAAAGCACTGCAGCTTTTTTCCAATCATCGAAAGATGGAGCATATGTGTAATTCAGATCTTGGCCATCTAAGGAATCAAATGCTCTCATGTACTCCATAGCCCTCTCAATCATCAAGTACGTGGAGTTCCAACGAGTAGGTGTATCCAAAGTGGGCCATCTACCAACAAGAAGACCAACTTGAGCAACGACTTCCTTGAACTTTTTTTTCCGAGATGGTGATGATCTGATGTATTTGACACTTTCCGGAATATTACTCACAGTTCCTTGCACAAAATCCAAACCCTTCTTGACGATGAGATTTATCACATGTGCTGCACATCGGTTGTGCAACAATGTTACACTCACAGGAAGAGCCTTCTTGTGCACCAAGTTTCGCTTCAATTCCGTTGCCATTGAATTATTAGCTGCTGCATTATCCAATGTGATCCCAAATATCTTATCCTCGATGTTCCATTCTTGAATGCATTCGAGCGCCTGACTGAACATCTCGATTCCGGTGTGTGGCAACTCGACGAGAAAGAATTTGATGATTATCTTCTCAACTTTCCAATCTGCATTGATATGGTGGCATGTAATGCACATATAGCCTAGAGTTTGATTTGATGTCCACATATCTGCAGCCAATGAAAATCTGCACTTTGCATCCTTAAAGGTTTCTTGTTGTGCCAACTTCTGCTCCTTGAATGCTCTCATACAATCACTTCTTGCTGTTGTCCGGGAAATCATCTTGAACATTGGATTCAGACTTGCGACAAACCTTCTAAATCCATCATATTCGACACAGATAAATGAAAGCCCATGTAAAGCAATCATTCGGGCAAGCTCCTTTCTTGAAACCTCTGGATCAAAGTTCCACTTCTTCAATCGACGACCATCCGGAGAGCAAATTATTGAATTCAGACCTTGCACGATCTTGAGCGCAATAGATCGCTTCTTGCATCTGTTCAAGTGCTTCTTTAAGGCGCTGGTCCCCGCACCACGCTTTGCACTGATCTTTGTGTGACAATGCTTGTATTTCCCTTTTGAAATTCGCCCATTCACAATGAGTGGCACATATTCCTTCCAAGCTTCAGATCTGAATCTATTCGTCAAAGCCTTAATTCTTGCATTAGAAGTTACATTTTCAACATTATCTTCATCACTCTCATCATCCTCGACATCGTCATGATAATCTTCATGGTAATCTTCATGATAATCTGCATACCCTGAAATCTCTGCATAATATTCAAAATGGTTATTAGAGAATCTTATCATAGCTAAGGCAGAAACAGTAAACTGCATATAGTTAGTTCTGCTAAAAAATACCAAGATTTCATTATAACCCAAACGTCTAACAGTTTAATGGCAGAAAGCAGAGTTAGTTCGGCTGAAAAATCCTAATAGCATTAACCTAATGTGTTCGGCACATTATTTTCAATTTTACGTGAAGTTGACATGTAATAAAGTGTAACACTCTCACTGTCAGTGAACAGTAATCACCATTACTGTTATCATTACTGTTCAAATTTTTTCCTTTAATCAAATGGTTCAGTTCAAATTTAAATTCCCCTTTGTTATTGTTGAATGCAATGTGAACCTTGGGCCTTGATCATCATGGATCAAAACAAAGTCCAAACCATTTCTATTTGAAATCAAATCAAAGTTCAAAATGCCTTTGGTGGAATATTAAAACCAATGTGCAAAATAAACTTTCTCCAAAAATTGTGAAACTACTTTTATAAAATCACAAATATTCAGTGGACCAAATCCAAATGGGATTGGGTTTTTATTGAGTTATAGAAAATTCCAAACAATTCAAACAGTAGGTTAAAACCCTTACTTTGGGCATTTAATATTTAAAAGAAATATCTAATGATTTTATTTTGCTGCAAAAACTTTTGTGGCACTGCTTTATACTGTTATTATAATTTTGAGGCACCTAACATATTTTACAAAAATGTTAAACAGATAAAAGAAATGCAAAAGAGAAATTACAGAAAAGGAAAGAGAAAGGAATAAAGAAAACAAAAAGAAAAACATATCTAACCCCCTCCCCTTCACTGGCCCAACCCAACCCCCCTCTCCCCTGGGCCAAAACGGCCCACAGCCCACCAACCCCCACTCATCCCCCTCCTCCCGTACGCACGCCATGGCGTGGCACCCATCCGCCGGTGCCACGGCCACGGTCGTCGCCGTGCCCCTCATCCGCCGGCTCGCCATGGGGATAAGAGGCCGCCCCCCTGCGCGTAACCCTAGCCGCCCCCTTCTTCCTCCTCGCATCGCACCCCCCCTGAGCCTCGCTCTCTCCCTGCAGCCGTGGAGAACCGCGCGCCCGCGGCCACGGCTCCGGCCCCGACGTGGCCAGCGGCAAAGACTGACCGCCCCATTGTGTCCTGGAGGTCGCTCGCCTTCGGCTACATCCCCCTGCGAGAGGAATTGAGAGGAGAAGCTCCACAACCGCCGCCCCTTGCCTGAAGCTCCGCCTCGGCCGCCGTTGATTCACGTCGATTCCGGCCACCCCGCATCGCCCCCGAGCCCGCCTTGCTCCCCTGCACGTTCACTGTGAGCTGCGCTACCTCCCCTAACTCCCCCGTTGCGAATTCGTGCGCCGTTCCGTCGACCCCGTCTGCTCGCACTCCGGCCGCCGCCGCCGTTTGAAGTAGCCGTGGCTCTAGGCCATCTCAGCCCGCGTCAAGGGCACCCCTGGACGCGTAACCCCCAGTGAGAATGACATGTGGGTCCAGCCACTTAAATAACCCTTGAATTAAGTTAACAGTTAAGTATAACTCTGTCTCACTGACTACTGGGCCCCACTAGCTTAATTAAATTATAAATGAAATAGAAATTGTAATAGTCAATGACATGTGGGCCCAGTAGATATTTCAAATAATAAAATGATTTATTTCTAATTGTCTCACTGACATGTGGGACCCCATGTCAGGTTTGACCAGTCAACTGCCTGTGGATAATGTTGAATTTCTATTAATAAAAATAATTTCAGAAAATCTTTTAAATGATTTAAAAATTTGAAAATGAATATCTTTTAATCCGTAAGTCAGATTCAAAAACTTTATACATGAAAATTGATCAGAAAAATATAAGGAATACAGATACGCTACCCGTATGTCTACCACACCCCCCTAACACAATGAACATCGACACCCCCCCTCCGGACCGTCAGTCCGATGAATTGCCTGATACCGTTAGACTATCCAGATGAATTTATTTCGAACACGAAAGTTGTTCGGAATAGGTCAACTAACCCAGATACACCAACCACACATGTGTCGGATGTCCACGACACCTCCGGCATGATACCTCCCCCCTCCGGACACCCTGTCCGGTAATCACCCAGAGCTGGCAGATCATCCCCGGATGAATTTCCGCTCCGAGCCTGATACATCGTACTGCGTTAGAATACCGACATCGATGCATTTGCCATGTCATTCATATGTTTGTATATGCTTGTTTTATATTTACTATTTCTCCCCCTTAATCTCCGGTAGACCCCGCTGCTGCTGTTGACTACACCGCTGCCGAGTACGACTACTTCGTCGACGACCCTACCCCTACCGTCGAGCTTCCAGGCAAGCAGAGTCATTCTCTTTCCCAGATATCGCCTACATTTCTGTACTTTTCTTGCACTAGGCATTACTGTTGCTGCTACGTTACAATCCTATTCAATTGCATAGCTTGTTTTTGTCGCCCCTTGATGTACCTTCCTTTACCCTATGCTGCCTATTATATATATTATATTCAGCAGTGAGCCCTGCGCATTGTTAGCTAGGATTAGATAGAGGGCCGTGATCACTCAGAGGACTGAACGCGGATACAAATATTTAACTGCACAGGTATGGTACAATGCAGACACCGCCTTAGGCCCCTACCTCGACTCTGCCGAGCCACCATCAAGTGTGAGCTATCAATGAGTAATCCTTGTACTCCACTCGTTGCTGACTCTGTATAGCCGCTCTAGGTACTTGAGCAACGGTTGTCCTTAAAGGTCAGAAGTCGGGCGACCCAACGGTGCCCGCGAGCGGTATTGCGACGGGACGACAGGGAGGGCACGACCAGTGTACCGGTGTGTTTGGCCCCTGATCGTTGGCCGCGAGAGTTACCAAACCACGAAAGTCAAGTTCCCCCAGGAGCATACGCGAGACAAGGTAAGGAGTCGGTTCACCTTGTTGGTAACCGCAGAGACTTGGTGGGACGACAGGGCAGGCACTGATGTACTGGTGGTCCCGACTGCTGTCGTTGTCCGCGGGTCAGTTTAGTCGAGGCAACGATAACGGTTGTCCCGCAAGTTAATAAAATGCTAAATGGTT
Organism: Bromus sterilis; assembly: GCA_950022295.1. Taxonomy (NCBI): domain Eukaryota; kingdom Viridiplantae; phylum Streptophyta; class Magnoliopsida; order Poales; family Poaceae; genus Bromus; species Bromus sterilis. Next base: position 400,114,123 of record OX465596.1, read on the forward strand.
CGGTGGATGACTTGAGAGGCCCGTTTGTCGGGGGATTGGTACCCGGGTAGGCTAACCCAAGCGGAAGCAAGCTTTCAAGACAAGGATGGACCAATTGGGCTGCAGCTGGGCCGAGCTGGGCAGAGGTACGACCGATTGCTCCAAGGCAATCGACCATACCAAGCGCCAGCAGTCGTCCCAGGCGCAATCGGCCCACCCTTCTCCAAAGATGATCACCCGATTGGTCCGCAGCTGGACCGAGGCCGATTCCTAGAAGGCCGATTGCCCAGAGCAATCGACCCCACCAGGAACCACCAGTCAGTCCAGGCACAATCGGAGCAACCTACCACCCAGTCGGGGGTATGATTACGAGGTCATAAAGGCCATATCCCGAGATATCTGGGTGGCAGGAAGGCCAGGTCGTGTCGAGGATTTGCTGGAGATACGGTGTCACCTCCCCACCGATTCCGCGGACAGGCCGACAAGACCGCACCCCCTAGCTCCACTGTTCACTCCTAGGTTCTACGAGGTAGCAGCATGGGCCGCCGCTCGTAGGCTCCGGGTCACCCGGAGAGGAGCAGTTGGTGGGCCCAGGCCGATTAGAGGATGACGGATGGGTCCATTCGGCGATGAAGTTACCATAGTACCCTGGACTCACACTATAAGAGCCAGGGTACCCCCTCCTGTGCGAGGGACGCCACACCTGAGATCTCATTAACTCATTCCCCCTCTAGTTCATTCACTGCCCGTAGTCACTCCTCAGGGAAGCAGGAGAGGACCTTGCCCACGGCGGCGGCGTATTCCTTCCCCTGAGAAAATAGAAGAGCAGTTATTGTAGTCCCTTCATTGATATACAAGAGACAAGCAGGAGTAGGGGTGTTATCTCTCCGGAGAGCCCCGAACCTGGGTACATCGTGGTGTCTTCACTGTGCTTGTGCCCAACCCGATTCCGGCACCATCGACATTTTCTCCCTCGTGTCTTCCCCTCATTTTAGCCATCCCCATGGCATCTGCCGTCACATATCGACGACAGTTGGCGCCCACCGTGGGGTAGACCGAGGCGTCGACTGGAGTCAAGATCCGGACGGGATTTTCCTCTGCATCCGGCGGTAGCCACGCCTCCGGCCTGATTCTGAGGCGTGGGGCAATCGATTATGTAGTGGACTACTCGGCGCGGTACAGGGCTGGAGCACCCTTGCCGCCCGGAGTGTCGCTGCAAGTGGGAAGTCATCGTCTCTTCATTGGCAGCTTCCCTGAGGCATATCCCAGAGACATCCGCATCTTCTCGTGTGCTACAGATCCGCTCTCGACCAGGGGCTGCATCGCAGCACCTGGCCGAGAGGAGGGCCGACTGCACGCCGCGGTAATGATGGCGGGAGCATCTTCGTCGACCAACCGTGATCCGGCAAGCGCAACAAGGAAGGCCAAGGAAGTAGCTGATGCGGCAGAGCGAATCGGCACCAGTGCGTTGCGGGATGTGTTATACACACCTGTGAACCGGAATGGTGATCCGGAGCAGGTGCACACCGAGCTGGAAACAGCACGGCTCGCTCTGGCTCGCAGGGCTGAGCAAGTGTTGGCAGAAGAGCGTCGGCTAGGAGCCATCACAAGGGAGTACAACGCAGCTCATGCAGGACCGCGCCGGCCGATTGAGCCCGCAGTCCTGGAAGACCTGAGAAGCCGAGGAAGAGCAGTCCACCAGCAGCTATCAGGAGCTGAGCAGCCGGAGCGTCCGAGAAGGCCGGTGCAACCGGAGCAGCCAGCGCAGTCGGCATTCATCCAGAGGCCAACATATAGCACACCGGACAAGAATATGAGAGCCGCCGAGCAGATAGCGCTCGAGCTGGAAGAATTGGAAGGAGATGAGCGGCGCGAACAGTCGCGCCGAATGCGTGAGCTGATAGCGGCCGCAAAAGAGCAGAGGCTTGTGGCAATGGGCAATCAGAATGCTGAGCCAGAGGCATCAAGAGGAACTGTGAGGCCGAATGCAGGAGCTAGCCAGCGACCGAATGCATCGCACCAGAACAAGCATCAACCTGCACCGTCTCGGCACGACAGCAAGGTCAGAAGCAATCGGCCACCCCCAGCAGCAAGCAGAAGAATGGAAGAGCCAGCTGGTAACAGCAGGCGCCATGACATGCCGCAGCAATCGGCGCCAAGACCAGCAATCAGCACCCAACTTGGCCCTCGCCAAATCGGCTAGAACGACGCAAGGCATCGCATTGAGCTCCTGGAGAAGGAAGCTCAGGAAGATGAATAAGGAGAAGCTGGCCCATCATGTTTTGGTCACCGCATTCGGACGGAGAGATTCCCGAAAGGCTTCACATTACCGAGAGACACTCCCAAGTGCAATGGCTCGGTGAAACCGGAAGATTGGCTGTCCGACTACCTGACGGCAGTCCGCATTGCAGGAGGCAATCGGCGTGTAGCAGTCCGCTACGCACCTCTCATGCTGCAAGGATCAGCGCGGACGTGGTTGAACAGTTTGCCCAAGGACAGTGTGAATTGCTGGGAGGATTTCACGATCGCATTCATTCACAACTTCACAAGCACGTATGAGAGGCCCAACCTCCCACGGCAGTTAGATCTGTGTGTGCAAGGCAAGGACGAGCCCCTCCGAGATTACCTATCTCGGTGGATCAAGCTGAAGAATTCATGCGAAGGAGTCCATGAGCTCCAGGCCATTCAGTATTTTACTGATGGGTGCCTGGCGGATTCAATGTTGAAGCACAAGCTGCTCCGCAAAGACTTCACGTCGCTCGCTGAGCTTATGAAGGTGGCAAATGCGTTCGCTATGTCTGATTCTGCGATGCGCCCTATCCAACTCGGAGTTGGAGGTGTGATCCAATCACCTGGGGCTCCGCAGTCGGACACAGGGAACCAAGGCCTCAGTCGGAAGGAAAGAAGAGAGAACAATCGCAACAACAACAACAACAACCAGCAGAACAACGACAAGCACAAGGACGAGCAGCCTGATTCCCAGTATGGCAGTCGGCAGGTGGCCGCTGTTCAAAATGAGGAAGATCCAGCGGCTGCAGGAGGCAGTCGGAAGATGAGACCAAATGTGAGACCCCCAGGGCAGATGAAGCCCAAATACACATTCGAGGATATGTTGGACGCACCATGCAAATTTCACAGCACGCCTGGGAGGCCGTCTGCGCACACCACTCGGCAGTGTGACTTCGTGAGAAGGATTTCAAAGGGAGAAGCTTTACCACCACCACCACCACCACCCCAGAACAGAGGACCACCTCAGCAACAGAACCAGTACCCGCAGCAGGATGCGGCTTACATGATTTTTACCAGCGAGTCCACAGACAAGGGTAGTCGGAGAGCCCGAGCCCAAGAAGTCAATGCCACTATGCCGCCGATTCCCCAATTTGTGCACTGGTCCGAATGTCCGATATCCTGGGACAGAGCAGATCATCCCACCATTTTGCCGAATCCTGGCAATTATCCGCTGGTGGTGGACGCTCTGGTTGCAGGACCAAGATTTTCATGCAAGTTTTCTCGAGTGCTAGTTGATGGAGGAAGCACAATCAACATTCTGTACAGAGATACAATGCTCAAGCTAGGGCTCACAGAGCGGGACCTGGAGCGCAGTCGGACGACATTCCATGGGATTGTTCCTGGACTGTCTTGCACCCCCATGGGTCGCATTCGGCTGGATGTCATATTTGGCACGGAAGAAAATTTCAGGAGAGAGCCGATTTGGTTTGAGGTGGCCGACCTCAGCAGTCCTTACCATGCCCTATTGGGGTTACCATCATTTGCCAAGTTCATGATCAATGCACAGCAGACATACCTGAAGATGAAGATCCCGGGGCCAAACAGTGTCATCACAGTCACCAGAGACTTCAGGAAGTCCCTCGAGTGCACATCCGCTGGCAGCAGTTTGGCTGAATCCCTAGTGGTAGAGACGGAGAAGTGCCAGCTCGGCAAAGTCATTGAAATGGCGCAAGCACAAAGCAAGAATCCACTTCCGGTTGGCCCAGCAAAGAGAGTAGATGAGGAATCGGCTTTTCGGTCAGCCAAGGACAGCAAGAAGATCGCTCTAGATCCCTCCGACTCAACCAAGTTCGTTGTAGTCGGAGCTGGACTTAGCGATAAATAGGAAAGCGAGCTCGTCGAGTTCCTCCGTGAGAATCGGGACATCTTTGCATGGTCTCCACAAGACATGCCTGGTGTTCCGAGAGAACTCGCCGAGCACAAGCTGCACATTCGGCCAGGCTCGAAGCCGGTCAAGCAACCCCTGAGACGTTTTTCTGAGGACAAGAGAAGGGCAATCGGTGAAGAGATTGCGAAGCTGCAAGCGGCAGGTTTCATCATGGAGGTGTTTTACCCCGAGTGGCTGGCGAATCCAGTCCTCGTCATGAAGAAGAACAAGACTTGGCGTATGTGTATAGATTATACTTGTCTGAACAAAGCATGCCCAAAAGATCCGTTTGCTCTGCCCCGTATTGATCAAGTGATTGATTCTACGGCCGGCTGCGAGCTATTGTCCTTTCTGGATGCTACTGCTGGATATCACCAGATCAAGTTGGCTGTGGAAGATCAGATCAAAACTGCATTCATAACCCCTTTTGGGGCCTATTGTTATATCACCAAGCCTTTTGGTCTGAAGAATGGAGGAGCCACTTATCAGTGCACGATTCAGAGGTGCACACATTCCCAACTCGGCAGGAATCTCCATGTATACGTGGACGATTTGGTGGTGAAGTCGGCAAAGGGGATCACATTGCTAGATGATCTCAGAGAAACATTCGCGAATTTGAGAACTTATCGGATCAAGCTCAACCCGGAGAAGTGTGTGTTTGGAGTCCAAGCCGGCAAGCTGTTGGGGTTTCTCGTTTCCGAGAGAGGAATCGAATGCAACCCCGAAAAGATAGCTGCAATAGAGCGCATGGAGCAGCCCAAGACCCTGAAGCAGGTGCAGAAATTCACCGGTTGCCTCGCATCTCTCAGCCGATTCCTCAGTCGGCTGGGTGAAAAGGCAATCCCATTATACCAGCTGATGAAGAAGACCGAGAAGTTCACATGGACCCCTCAAGCAAACGAAGCATTCCGAGAACTCAAGCGCATGCTCTCCACGGCACCAATCCTGGCTGCCCCGATTGAGAAGGAGCCAATGATGTTATACATTGCGGCAACCAATCGGGTGATCAGCGCAGTCATGGTGGTGGAGCGGCCCGAGAAGGACAAGGCATAGCAAATCCAGCGCCCAGTGTACTACATCAGCGAAGTACTCTCGGCATCCAAGCAGAACTACCCTCACTATCTGAAGATGTGCTATGGAGTGTACATGGCAGCCAAAAGATTGAAGCCATACTTTCAAGCTCACCTGATCACAGTTGTCAGCTCGGCTCCGTTAGCCGACATCATGGGAAGCAGAGATGCAACCGGAAGGGTGGCAAAATGGGCAATTGAAGTCGCCAGTCACGGCATCCAGTATGAACCTAGGACGGCAATCAAGTCGCAAGCATTGGCCGATTTCCTGGTGGACTGGGCTGAAACTCAGTACATGTCGCAGCTCCCAATGTCGGATTGCTGGCGAATGCACTTTGATGGCTCCAAGATGAAGAATGGCCTAGGGGCTGGGGTGGTACTCACTTCCCCAAGAGGAGATCAGTTGCAGTACGTGCTTCAGATTCACTTCGCAGCATCAAACAATGTCGCCGAGTACGAAGCCCTTGTGCATGGTATCAAGCTTGCCAAGGAAATCGGTATTCGGAACATCGAGTGCTTTGGTGATTCCGACCTGGTGGTACAGCAATGCTCGGGCACCTGGGATGCAAAAGATGCTAACATGGCAAGCTATCGATTCCTAGTGCAGCAGATCAGCGGATATTTTGAAGGTTGCGAGTTCCATCATGTGTCGAGAGCAAACAACGAAGCAGCAGATGCATTGTCCAAGCTAGGTTCCACAAGGCAATCAATCCCACCAGGCGTATCTCTGGAGCATATCAAGAAGCCATCTATCATTCCATCCCCAGAGTCCGAGTCCATTTTTATCTCGGAGACCGATCTCGAAGCACTCAGAAAGGCAAAAGAAGTTCAACCGGCCAAACCTGCAACCATGAAGAAGCAGTCCAGCGCCCAGGGTGTCTCGGCAACAGCACCAGGGGCTGCCGATTGCGAGCCAGGGGCTGCAGAGGAGAAGAAGAGCAAAGGGAAGAAAGCGGAGGCCGCACTAGAAGGCACAACCTCCGAAGAGCCAATGACATCAGAAATTGCCGAGTGCAATGATGAATCTCCAGCTCCAGACGAGAAGTCAGCACCAGGGGCTGCCGAGTGCGTGCCAGACGCCGCAGTCGGCAGTTCAGAAGTAGAGGTCTAAATGGCAGACGTCCAAGTGGCCGAGATCGAGGAGGTCAGTGGTCAAGAGGCCGAGATCCAAGAGGAAGTCCCACCTCAGCATGCGGCCGTAATGGTGGTCGTCAGTGCGCCGTCATGGGCACAACCGATTAGAGATTTCTTAGCAGATGGGATCCTCACACCAGATTTAGCAGAGTCCAGGCAGATCAGCCGCAGATCTTGGGCGTATACAATAATCAACAATGAGCTGATGCGCAAGAGTGCAACTGGTATCCTCCAGAGGTGTGTTGAAGAGGACAGAGGCTTGGAGCTGCTCAGAGACATCCATCAGGGTGAATGTGGTCATCACGCGTCAGCAAAGGCAATCGCCAACAAGGCTTTCCGACATGGTTTCTACTGGCCAACTGCACTCGCAGCGGCTGAAAATCTGGTGAAGCACTGCAAGGGTTGTCAGCGATTCAAGGCAAAGAGTCATCAGCCAGCATCGGCACTGAAGACCATCCCAATAGCTTGGACGTTTGCAGTTTGGGGTTTGGACATGGTCGGACCATTCAAGAGAACTCGGAGTGGCATGACACATCTCCTAGTGGCAGTCGACAAGTTTACCAAGTGGATTGAAGCAAGACCAATCAAAAAGTTGGATGGCCCGACTGCGGTTCGGTTTGTGGCCGACATCGTATGCAGATACGGTGTACCTAACAGCATCATCACCGACAACGGCACAAACTTCGCAAAGGGGGCGCTGGCCCGATATGCGTCTCAGCAAGGCATTCGGCTCGATCTAGCATCTGTGGCACACCCACAGTCCAATGGTCAAGTCGAAAGGGCAAATGGACTAATCCTATCGGGTATCAGGCCCAGATTGGTAGAGCCACTTGAGAGGGCACCCGGAGCATGGATCGACGAACTTCCAGCAGTACTGTTCAGCTTGAGGACCACTCCAAACAGGTCGACTGGATTCACTCCTTTCTTCCTGGTGTATGGCTCAGAAGCAGTCATCCCTTCCGACATTGAGTTTGATTCACCTCGGCACGCCCTGTACACAGAAGAAGAAGCAAGATTGGCAAGAGAAGACGGCATCGACCTCAAAGAAGAAGCTTGTCTGTTGGCCTTGTCTAGGTCAGCAGTCTACCAGCAGAAGCTGAGGCACTACCACAGCAAGAAGATTCGTCCCCTCGCTTTCCGAGAGGGGGATATGGTGCTGCGCCGAATCCAGAAGTCAGAGGGGCAGCACAAGTTATCCTCACCATGGGAAGGGCCATTTGTTGTCAGCAGAGCGCTCAAGAAAAAATCCTATTATCTGATCGACTGCACCAAGGGCACTCGGCACAAGGACACGTCAGGAGTAGAGACGGAGCGGCCGTGGAACGCCGAGTTGTTGTGTCCGTTCTATAGTTGAGCGGCCGAAATTTATGTAAGCCATTCGGTAAACAATCAGTAAAAAGTTATCATGTCTCTGAAAATGAGCATTCGAGTACTTTTGTATAATTTCATTCGAAGAGCTAGCCTCAATCGGCAACGATCAGTCATACCCGAGATGTGTGTAGCACACTCGGGGACTGGCCGACCGCGAAGTCAAATAAATAAGCCAGGGAGGCACGGGGACTGCAGGCTGGCCTTCAATCGAACACTTAGCTCGAATGCAAATCACTAGAAGGTTTGTGGCATCGAGGAGGGTGGCGATTGAGGCAGTCGGTAGTACAAATTCCCGGGAAACAATCCGAAAGAGGCCACCAAGGGCAGTCGACAGGACGGAGTCACCGATTGCGCTGCAAATCAGGACATTGGATCTGGTAGCGAGCAATCGGTGTTTTGCTCTTGCAGAATCCTTTGCGGTAAAAGTCTTGTCGTGTAAAAAAAAAGCTTATCGAACCTTGGCCGGATGTCTACTGTTGATCCGATTGCGGACCGCATAACGGCAGCAAGGTCGACACAGCAGACATCCCCAAGTGTAGCCGATAAAGGAAACCGACAAAGACGCAAAGTCGATCGCACATGCAAAAGTGACAAACAAGCAATCGGATTGCATCATAAGTAATAGGCCCGAGGCTGAATAATGTCATTACATCCAAGTCACACCCAGTAGGTGTCGACAGAATTAAAAATATGTCTTACAAGCGGACAGTCGGAATACAAATTAAAGATAACATAGCTTAAGCAGTCGGAGGCACTGAGCTAGATGGTGGCGCAGACGGGTCCGATTGAGCTTCATAAGTCGCAGCACCTGTCTGTTTAGACTTCGGAGACTTCTGGGATGAGCCGCTGTCGGAGAGCTCCTCGGCCAGGCCAGAGATGGTAAAGGCAGGGAGCGGGTTCCCTCCCTGATCGAGATACGGAGTATACTCGTAGGGAGAAAACCAATTCACCATCGTGCTGGCTAGCCGATTGACTTCGGCATAGGTTTCCTCAAGAAGGTCAGAGGCATTGTCTCGAAGGCTGTGCAATCGGGAGAGCTTCACTTGAGGGTACCAAGACAGCACAGTCTGAAGAGCGGTCTCCGCACCAGTCCTTCCGGCCGAATTCAGCAGAACGTCGATCCGACGTGGGATAGCCTTAAGAAGAGTCCGAGTCTGCTCAGTGGTGGCATTCGGAGTGTCCCCTTGGTCAGAATCCTCGTCATCCTGAGTGTCTGCCTTACGGGTCTCGGCAGAGGAGTCGGCAGCATTCTTCATCTTCTGCAATCCAGCCTTAAGTTCAGTCTGCGACCACAGTGCTTCAGCAATCCTTAGAATTCCAAGCTTAAAGGATAGGGCAATTCCCTGGATAATAGGAATGCGGGCTTGGGTGCCGATCAGATATTCGTGCCGAGTCCAGACGTTATCTGCACGGTCACAGGTCCCTCCAGCGGCGATGGTATCCTCTTGGGACTTGGCGATAGCTGCATAAGCAGCCGCTTCATATTCGGGCCAAGCTTCTGCATCAAGAAGGAAGGGCATGAGTAATAAGATAAGAGAAGAAAGCAACCGTAAAGTGCACTCGGCAGCAAGGAAGACTCACGGCCAAGGAGGAGGTCCATTTCGGTTAATGTATCGCAGAATCCCTTGGCTCGGCGGCGCATTCGGGTGGTCTCCTCATAGCTGCGCTTCTCCAGTTCTTCGAATTTGGCGACAAGCTCGTCATGATCTCGGCGAATGGAGTCTCGGGCAGAAATTGCTTCATCCCTTTCAGATTGCAGAGCAACTCGGGCGGCGACGGCAGCATCCCGTTCAGCAAGAAGCCCATCTCCAGTAGCTGTCACTACGGCGATGTCGGCCAGATGTTTCTTCTTAAAAGCAGCCATTTCAGATTGGAGGCTTTGAATAGTCCGATTCAAATCCTTCTCTACCCCCTGCAGCCGAGTTACCTCCCCGGTGGCTTTATCAAGGGCTGGACCTTGTTGGCTAAGTTCTGTAGCCAATTATGCAATTCGGCCTTGAAGATCATTTACCATAGGAATAGAAGCTACAAGAGAGCGCGAGGATTTCAGTACCAGAGCGGTTGTCAAGTGAAGAAGAGACAGCGGTGAGATAGAGGATACCTCTTAGCTTAGTGATTTCAGCCGATTGGTTATTAACCTGCAGCTGGGCCTGGGCGAGGGTTCGAAGGCTGGCAGTATAAGCTTCCAGGAGTTTTTCAAAGACAACTCTTTTCTCTTCCATGACAGCCTGTGATGAACAGAAAGACAGAGTGAGACATAAAGCAACAAGTGAAAAAGATCCGAACCGATTGTGACCAATCGGCCCGAATCTCGGGGACTACACCCAGTGGGTGCGCTTGCGCGCACCCACCGGAAGAAAGTCTACCGATTGAGGAAGGCAAATGATAAAGCAAAAAATGCTAAAGATCCGAACCGATTGTAACCAATCGACCCGAATCTCGGGGACTACACCCAGTGGGTGTGCTTGCGCGCACCCACCGGAAGAAAGTCTACCGATTGAGGAAGGCAAACGATAAAGCAAAAAATGCTAAAGATCCGAACCGATTGTAACCAATCGGCCCGAATCTCGGGGACTACACCCACTGGGTGCGCTTGCGCGCACCCACCGGAAGAAAAATTGCCGAAGTAAAACAGAGGTACAGAAGGAAAGGTTAAAGAGTTTACCGAATGGTGAGAGGTCACCTGTTGAAGGTCCCGAGCAAGGGCTTCGGCGAACTCATTCACCCGGCTCAGAGTGCTCGTCACGGGATCCCGAGGACGAGGCGAAGCGTCAGGCTCAGCGCCGACATGACGGGCGCGAGAATACTCGGCTCGGAAGTGATCCAGCGAGCGCATAAGAATCTCGGAGGGGGAGGAAATCGGCGGTGGCGCTGAAGTAGGAACGATGGCGAAAGTTGTAATGGTGAGGACTGGTGGCACGGATGTTGGTGAAGGACCGGACTCACCCGATTGCGGCGGCGGCGCAACCGGGCGAGTCGGAGCAGAAGTGGTAGCAACGATTGGCGGCGGGATCGTCACAGTCGGTGGATCAGGTAGTACGGCAGGCGGAACGATGGAGGCAACTGGTGGTGCCGACACCGAAATCGGCGATGGGGTTGTCACCACCGGCGTATCAGAGGCGGTCATCGCAGCAGGGGAAGTCGCGACAGGCGAAGCCGGGTTGGAGCGGCGCGGTGGAGACGGAGCAATCGGGTCAGCCGGTTGCATTCCTCCACCACCAGGAGCCACCCGGTCCGCTGCACCCTGGAGAGTTGGGGAGGCAAGAGTGGAAGAAGAGGTCTTCGAAATCGCCGCGAGTCGGGCCTTCTTGGCAGCGCGCTCGGCATCTTTGGAGGAGCGATGAGCGGGTACCGGCCGCTTGTGGACGGCAGCAGCAGAGGCAGCGGGCGAGATGACGGGTTGGGCACAGATGGGAATGTCGGTGTCAACATCATCAAGCCCAATCGGCTCCCTGAAAGAAGAAAGGGAGAGGAATCAGTAAAAGCAAAGATAGTGAAGCAGGAGGCATAAAGGCAAGAGCATACCCGATTGTCCTGGGTGCGCCAGTGGGCATTCGGCAGCGAAGTGGAGCGACGTTCAATGGCGCCTGGACGGTCGGCCTCCGAGTTGTCGCCTCTCGGACTTGTTTGCCCTTGCTGGCAGTCGGCTTGGCCTTGGCAACTTGGCTAGAAGCCACACCAGAGGAGGAGCCGGCGGCCGAGGTGCGCTTGGTCGGCACTTTTGGAGGCCTGGTTCGAGGAGCTGCTAAGGAACCATTACCCTTTGAGACACTATCATCATCACTCCACTCAGCCAAAAATTGCTCAAGGGAAGGGTCAGGCGTACCTCCTTGAGCTGGCGGCCGAGTGTTGGTCGTCGGAGGGTTGGTGCGCTCGGCATCATCATCATCAGCATCCATGGGGTCGGAGGACTCTCCGGAAGACTCATCGTCTTCAGCATCCCCACTGGACTCAGCGGAAGGAGTCTCGCCGTTGTACTCGAGGTCGGTGGGATCCTCTTCCGTGCGATCAGGGGCGTACACGCCAGTCTCCTGGCCGTCCTCCATGAGGTCGGACTGAATGAAGTGCTGAGGAGGTATAAGCAGTCAGAGCAATCAGAAAAGAAAGCAATCGGAAGAGCATGTAATCGGAGCATACCACAGGCGGTTTTCGCTGGCGAACGAGATAATCAAGCCCGAAGCGGAAGGGGTCAGGCAAGGCGCTAGAGGTGATGGCCTTCACTCGGGTGCAAAGGTCTTCTGTTTTCATCCGCCACGTGCAGAGCCGAGTGGGATCTCGAGGTCCCGACACGTCGCAGAGGCGGTGAACTCGGCGCTGCAGGGGAAGAATCCGAGCGTGAAGCCACGCAGCTACCAAGTCGGTTGGAAGGAGTCCTTCTTGCTCCAGCTGGGTGACCCTGGCAGCCTGGGCATCGACATCGCAGTCTCCGACACCGTGCTTCAGCGACCACTGATATTTCTCAATCGGCCGGGCGAGAGAGAACTCGGGCAGATTGAGGAGGTCGGGGCCTTGGTCAGGGGACTTGACGTAGAAAAACGAGGTCTGCCAATTCTTGCAGGATTGGACGATCTTGGGGCTCGTGTACTTCGACTTGCCGGCTGCGACAAGGCAACTGCCGCAGTCGGTCATGTCAGTCGGGTACGTTGGCTTGCCACCTTCGATGGAGGAGGCCACCACAACACCCGTCCGAGCGTTGTGAGCTCGGAGGTTGAAGAAGCGTTTCCAAAGAGCGACACTCGGACGGCAGCCGAGGTACCCTTCACAGAGCGTCACGAACCCGGAGAGGATCATGATGAAATTGGCAGCAAGGTGGTGAGGCTGCAGTCGGTGGAAATCGAGGAATTCGAGAAAAAAGGCGCTAGCGGGAAGGCCGAATCCACGCTCGAAGTGAGCGAGGAACACGACCCTCTCGCCCGTGCGCACGCTGGGGACGACCTTGGTCTTGCTGGGAATCCGCCATTCGACTCCCGCGGGCATCTTCCGGGCGCGGACGAGAGACTCGACGGCGGCGGCGGTGGCCTGAGAGCCTTTCCAGCATCCGCGGCTCGCCTGCGACACATCTCGTCGAGGCGCCATGGTTTTCGCCGGCGAGGAACGGAGGAGAGAAAAGAGGGAGGCGGAGCACGAGAGCTGCGGAGAAGAGCGGCTGCGGTGGCGGCGGAAGCAGCGGAGAGCACGAGCCCGTGGCCGGAGCAGGCACGAGATGCAGGCACCGGCGGCGGGGAGAATCGCGCGGAGCGGTGAGGGCGCAGAGGAGAGAAGGCTAGGGGTCGAAGAAAGTGTTTGGGAGAAGGAAGAGGCGAAGCCCCCCCGGTGGCTTATATGGGAGGCGGGGGGGGGGAGAGTGGGATGACCCTGTAGCTGTGTGGCCCGGTGTGGCTTAGGGCACAGGGAGGCCAACCGGCAGACCAGTGCAAAGGATCCCGGCGCAAGAGGCGAGGCGTGCGACGTGGGGGTCTGGCCCTGCAGTTATGTCACGTCGCGCGTGGGTCGTGGGTCCCAGCTCATTGATCACGTCGCGGGCGAATCGGAAGTAACCGTTGGAGGGAAATCGGCGAAAGAGATCTTTCTCAAAAAAGTGAAGACATGAATTAAGAGAGAACCACGTCCAATCGGATGGAAATTTGGTCAACCGAGTGTGATCTCCGACTCAGCCGACGAACTCGGAATGACGCACTCGAAGAGGCCACAGCAGTCGGAGAACGTCAAGGCAGAGATTGAAAAACTGCAAAGGCCCCGCGGTCAAGCGACCGTGGGACCTTTACAGCTTTAGGGGCTACTGTCGGGGGATTGGTACCCGGGAAGGCTAACCCAAGCGGAAGCAAGCTTTCAAGACAAGGATGGACCAATTGGGCTGCAGCTGGGCCGAGCTGGGCAGAGGTACGGCCGATTGCTCCAAGGCAATCGACCATACCAAGCGCCAGCAGTCGGCCCAGGCGCAATCGGCCCACCCTTCTCCGAAGATGATCACCCGATTGGTCCGCAGCTGGACCGAGGCCGATTCCTAGAAGGCCGATTGCCCAGAGCAATCGACCCCACCAGGAACCACCAGTCGGTCCAGGCGCAATCGGAGCAACCTACCACCCAGTCGGGGGTATGATTACGAGGTCATAAAGGCCATATCCCGAGATATCTGGGTGGCAGGAAGGCCAGGTCGTGTCGAGGATTTTCTGGAGATACGGTGTCACCTCCCCGCCGATTCCGCGGACAGGCCGACAAGACCGCACCCCCTAGCTCCACTGTTCACTCCTAGGTTCTACGAGGTAGCAGCATGGGCCGCTGCTCGTAGGCTCCGGGTCACCCGGAGAGGAGCAGTTGGTGGGCCCAGGCCGATTAGAGGATGACGGATGGGTCCATTCGGCGATGAAGTTACCATAGTACCCTGGACTCACACTATAAGAGCCAGGGTACCCCCTCCTGCGCGAGGGACGCCACACCTGAGATCTCATTAACTCATTCCCCCTCTAGTTCATTCACTGCCCGTAGTCACTCCTCAGGGAAGCAGGAGAGGACCTTGCCCACGGCGGCGGCGTATTCCTTCCCCTGAGAAAATAGAAGAGCAGTTATTGTAGTCCCTTCATTGATATACAAGAGACAAGCAGGAGCAGGGGTGTTATCTCTCCGGAGAGCCCCGAACCTGGGTACATCGTGGTGTCTTCACTGTGCTTGTGCCCAACCCGATTCCGGCACCATCGACATTTTCTCCCTCGTTTCTTCCCCTCATTTTAGCCATCCCCATGGCATCTGAGGTAAGGAGTCGGTTCACCTTGTTGGTAACCGCAGAGACTTGGTGGGACGACAGGGCAGGCACTGATGTACTGGTGGTCCCGACTGCTGTCGTTGTCCGCGGGTCAGTTAAGTCGAGGCAACGATAACGGTTGTCCCGCAAGTTAATAAAATGCTAAATGGTTCGGTGGATGACTTGAGAGGCCCGTTGGTCTGTACGCACTACCTTCACGTGGGATAAGGAGTTATGGGCTCCCCTGCGTCGTAGTTCATTTGAAAGCTCTTCAGACGTCAGCAGTATCGCGGTCTGATTGTCGAGAAGTTGTGTGTCTTCTTTACTCGCGAGTGGTGTTTGCTTTTGCTTCCCGGCCAACCTCACACCGTGCAGGAGCGTGCAAGGGTGAGGGTCCTAGACCCCTTGGCGCATAGGATTTAGTCTGGCGGATGGCCTCTCTGCTGAGCCTAGGATGGGTTGCGCCGTGTCGGATAGCTTTGGTGGAGCGTTCCCTAACAAGGTTCCCGCCACCCTGGAGATCCGAGCGTGCAGGCTGAACAGTAGTGCACCCCTGCAGGGAGTTTAATCTATTCGAATAGCCGTGTCTACGGTAACAGTGCGCTTTATGCTGAAGCTGGATCTTACCACTACAAACTATTATTATTAAACTGTATGGTTCCGGGTTCTCTTCCTCGCGGGGATGTCGAGGAGGGGATCTAGGAGGCATTGTTAATTATTACAACTTACTATTATACAATGCTGCAGCAACTTCTGCTGCATTGTTACTTTATGCTTTATATGAACTGTTGGCTATTCTCTCCTCATGCTGCAAGACTCGTCGGAAGATGCTAGTCTTCGTTAGGCCTAGCTTCTTACCCTTATTCTGATTTCTATCTTGCACTCCACTATATACAGCCTCCCCTTTCCATTTGATACATGCATAAATGCTTAGTAGCGGACGTAAGACTCGCGGGTATACTAGATACTCACCTTTGCTTTATTTCTCTTTTTCGCTTTGCCTGATCGGCCGCTGCAGTCGACGTTGGAGCCCAGGAGCAGGAGTACCCCGGAGGCGACTACTACGACGTCAAGTTCCCCGTCGACCAGGAGTAGTTCGGTGGATCCCAGGCAGGAGGCCTCGCCTTTTCGATCTGTATCTCTGATGTGATTTGTGCTAGCCTTCTTAAGGCAAAACTTGACTAACTATGTCTGTACTCAGATATTATGGCTTGTATGACTTATGTATTCGGATCCTCGTGATCCCTGGTATTGTAACATATTGGTTTATCCTTTTGTGTTTAGTGTTGTGTTGTGATATTCTCACCGTGGCACCCTAATCTCAGCCGTGTACCCTGCGTGTATGATTACTGTACACGGATTGATTTTGGGGGCGTCACAGAAAGAGTCACTGGAATGTGTTTCTTGGTACACATAATATATCATAGTAGTTCTTGTTCGAACAGTAATGAACATCAATATAATTATATAAACATAATCAACCCCTGTGCTCACCAGAATTTGCGCCATGATCATGGTCGACAGTCGTGGGCGTTGGGTATGAACCTTGAGCTGTTGGAGAATTTAGCTTTGTAGCCGGAGAACGCCAGGCTGCCCTGGACCTTTCTGCTATAGCAGCCACCACATGCTGCCTAGATTTCAGGGACCACCTCACCGCCGGAGAAGCTTGCCATCCCCTTCTTATTTCTCCTGTGCTAAACACCACATGATCGGTGGGATCTTGTTGCTCTTGGCTTGACATCTGCATCCGACTGTGGGGAGGACTTGGTCGCCAGGGAGAGGAGAGACGGACAGGGGACAAACTAAAAGGAGACGGGTCTTTGGGCGTCCTCTTCTCTGCCTCTATCTTCGGCGTGCTCTGCTCTGGCCGAGCGCGCTTTCTTGGGCGCGGAATCACTGCAGATTTCTACATCGGTGGCCTGCAACTTTCTTGACCCAGCTCCAGTACGTGGGTGTGCCGGATCCGGCGGGAGAGAGGACAGGAACCAGCAGGGGGCATGATAGCTTGCTTACTCCGACGAGCCGATGCACGCCGCCGGCCGACGAGCCTGCAAGGAAGCGCATCCAGCGGCGACGGCGGAGGCGTCTGTGTGTGAGGCTGGGACGCTGGGTTCTCTCGTGCGGTTCGTCCCTAGGGTCGAATGGATTTTACCCTACTGGACCTAAAGGATTTGTGGGCCAAAAGGTTACCCTATGGGTAACAAATTCAGGTGCGGTCCATGAGGGCCAATGGGCCGAACCGAACCACGTGAATCCTGACTTCTACAATCGGAAACATTCTTGTTCATTTTTCGGTTCAAATTGGCCACGAGCCTTTGCCTTAACTTCGCAAATACTATCTTCGTTTCCCTTCACTACACAACAACAGCCGTCCGCGAATAGCTCACACCTTCAATTATCTATCTCTACTTTCCCTCAAATCTAACTTGATCTACCTCTGTTTTATGTCAACCTACCCTCCTCTGCTTTCGAACCTATCATTCATAACTTCCTTAAATACCCATTCACTCTCGGGGGGGGGGGGGGCTCTCTTAACCATCTTGTCTACAACTCTTGACTCCCTACCCATTTATTTCATGGTCATTTTTTGCCTACCTAAAGGTTTTATTAAACGTATGGACGCGACCCGACGCTCATTCTTCTGGACTGGGGAAGACAAATGCTCCGGAGTCGATTGTCTCATTTCCTGAAAGGATGTGCGCCTCCCTAAGAATGCTGGGGGGTCTCAGAGTAAAACACATTGCTATTCAAAACCAATGCATCCTCATGGAATTTGAGTCCAAACTCTTACAAAATCTGAACACTGCGTGGACAGTGGTTCCATATGAATTACTATCTAGACCCTAGCTTATTTCCCTTCCACAATTATTTTCTCTAAAAAATCGTCCATGATCAACTACCCGCACTTACAAAAATCTCCTTTGTGCTCACGAACAACGGTGAAAGTGCATTCACGTCCCCCTGTTTGTGGAGCCGCATACTGGTCCTTGCCCTTGCCGCCGCCAGCGAGTTCGGCTCGGGATCACGCCTCACTATACTTGGCGAGTTTCTTCTTAAGGCGGTGCAGTTGCCGCACGAGATTCTCCATCGCGCTCACCAATCGGTCACGGGTTCAGGCCTTCACTATATCCTCTTTGGCATGGACCCAGGCGGGTGCCTCGTCGAATTTGGCGAACGTGGCCGGCACGCCAAGTTACATCATTCGTTCCTTTCGCCTCTCCTGCAGGCTGACGATGGACCACGAGCGCGGTCGAGGTAATGGACGAGGAGGCCGTGCATCTTTGGGATCGTTGGCGGAAGATCTTCCTTCTTTACGTTTTCCTTGCCGTGGTAAGTACGGCGCAACGATGATGCCTCATGATTGAACCCACCATAGGCCATGTTCAACAGCGACGCTGACTCGTTCTTCATGCGGCGTTCGGTCTGGATGTCGCGATTGCGCTGGAGAGGTGGCGTCAACGCACACTTCTCTTTGATGCGGCGATGAAGGATACTTCGTATTGACGCATAGGAGAGGCGTAAACACCGGCTAAGAGTTGTGTCACAACAGAGAGTATGGCGCTGGATCGCTCGATGAGGAGCTCCATCTGCGCTTGGAACTCCTCTTCCGTCTTGGCGACCTCTAGAGGAGACACGATTGGTGAGGCTGCAACGACTACTGATCCTCCTCGCTAGGCGAGATGACGATCTCGTTGCGGGAGGAGGCAAGCGCCACGGAGGAAGAGGGACCCGAAGATCGATGTCGACGGTGCCACGATCCGCTAGATCCGATTAGATATCCACCTCACTGCTACCAGCCGGTGTAAAGAACCAAGACTTGGGCATCACCGAGATCGAAGAGGGAGAGGAGCGATTTGGATAGTGGACATCGCCAAAGCAGTGCTTAAATAGCGGCAGGGCAATCAAATGGGCAGGCAGCCGACTGCAATGCGGCATGTCGTGTCTTTTAGGCATTGAACACACACAAAGATCAGAGCTCTTCACTGGCGCACCGATGCGGCTTTAGTGACCACTCGCGTCGCTATGGTCGACATCAATACCGGTGAATCGGGTTCGTTCCGAACTAACATCAATGTCGGCTCTAGAGCAGGCTGACTAGCATAAATGCGCAGTAATCGCTTCGCGTGTGAAAATTATTGCCCACCCGAAAGATTTTGGATGGGATCGAAATGTAGGATACGAACGTCCACAAAGCCCCCCCCCTTCCCTGCGGGTTTTGCATTCGATTTACGGAAGAATGAACATGTAAACTCATCCTGAACAAACACAAAACCTTGTTAGATGACAAAATACGAAAAATGTGGATTCATTTTCGTAGATGCCTTAACCTTACCTTTTTGTTAGGATGAAGAAGAATGAAAAGAAAAATGTACCCCCTTCATTTCTAAATATAAGTTTTTTTAGAGTTTTCAATACAGATAACATACAAATGTATATAGATATATTTTAGAGTATATATTTATTTATTTTACTTTTCATATGTAATTTTTAAAAAGGTTTTATATTTAAAAACATAATGAGTATTCGGATACGGGCATATAAGCGCATCTCCAGCCGTTGAAGTCCCCAAGAGTACGCTGGATCAAAAAATGACGTTTTAGAGGAATAAACACCTCGCCGAAGCTATTTTGATGTTTTGGAGAGGACATGTTTCCAACCATACAACCTTCCCAAACAATAGTTATCTCACAAGCTTTCAACGTGGTCCAAAATAATACACATGGGAGCATGATTGGCTGTAGCTTCTGACGGTGCCCCCAACAGCCCCCCAGCACACTGGGTTTCACCTGGGTTTGCCAGCGCTATTTCGACGGTTGGGAGGGCGTTAGGGGGAGGGGTAAATTTTCGGCACTGTTTCGACGATCCGGGCGTTGGGAGGACGGTTGGTGATGCTAAAGTCTTGGTGGTGGAAATGGACCGGAAGCCTAGTGCTGCTAGATGGTGGATTTACTTTATCATGTACAAGAGGCTGCATTTGACGATTGGGCATCACGTCTCTTTCGGTTCATGCTGCTACGGCGCTACCGCTCATTCCTCTCTGCCATTTGTTCTCGCAAGTTGCAAGGTCACGCACACGGATTCAGTTTTCTACGAAAGCGAAGTCCGACAACGACGGCGTGAGTAGCATTGCCCATGCACCGTTAGCTGAGTACCTGACTGCGTGATCGATATTAGAGTACGGTGATCTTTTCTGACTTTAACTAGTACAGTGTTTACCAAGCGGTAAGTTTGGTAAGCTAGTATGAACAAACAATTGCAACTAGTAGTGTTTTGTTGGTGTACAATGTTAATGGAACACTGACTATACGAGCCATCAGACATGGACTATGTTGATCCAAAAAAAAAACACATAGATTATGTTATCCCTATGTGCATGAAAAAAAAACATATAATTTTGCGTAATGTCAAACGATAATTTTTTTGATTAAATCCATATACAAATTGTGACACCTGCAATGTTAAACTAAACCATGTTTGGAAGTGCAAGTGCCTCACCTTCTATACAACTCCCACTGCTTCAAGCTCGATGTCGCATGCTAGCTTTTGTGGAATAGCTCCACTCGCTCCATCCTCATTACAGGGCTGACAACCCTTCGGCAAAGACCTTCGTAAGACGATCCTCAATGTGTCAGTGAGGAATCAATTGCGGCGGTGACCGTAAAAAGCAAAAAGTCCACAGGTTAGAAGGACACAATTCGGTACCCAACATCGATGCTACCGGGCACCAGACCACCCTAGCAATTGGGCACATAACGAATAAGTGACCTGAGGTTTCACACAAAGGACAGAAGGAACACTTCAGATTGCCCACCCACTTACGTCTGCTCATAACATCACGGTTTAATACAACATCTTGAAACAATTGCCACAAGAATATTTGAATTTTAGAGGGATCTTCGATTTCCAAATCCATCAAAAAATACTCCCAAAACTATTTTTCTCAAGTAGATTATAAACATACCAGTTGGGAAAAGCATTCTTAGTACCAAAAGCCCAGCAAACCTCATCTGGTTGGTTAGGGAGACATGAACCATTCATAAAACTTTTCATATCACCCCACTATTGACTAAGAAGAGGTGTAAAGCGTCTCCAAAAAAAGGAATCCATCGAAATAGTGTTCCATCCCCTCACATTTAACTCAGGACGAGTACAAAGGGGGATTATCAAGAATTGGATCAAACCAAACCCTCACAAGGTTTCTGTCGTCGATATGTGACGTCAGATGCCATGGGATGGCTAAAGTGAGGGGAAGACGCGAGAAAGAGGATGTCGATGGTGGCGGAATCGGGTTGGGTACAAACACGGTGGAGGACACCGCGATGTACCCAGGTTCGGGGCTCTCCGGAGAGATAACACCCCTACTCCTGCTTGTCTCTTGTATATCAATGATCTGGCTACAATAACTACTTCTCTATCTTCTCAGGGGAAGGTGAACGCCGCTGTGGGCAAGGCTCTCTCCTGCTTCCCTGAGAAATAACTACTAGCAGTGAATGAACTGAGGGGAGAGTGAGTAATGGTGCTACTGAGTGGATCGTCCCCCACGCAGGAGGGGTACCCGGGCTCTTATAGTATGAGCCCGGGGTACATCGGTAACTTCACTGCCGATTGGGCCCAGCTGTCATCCTCTAATTGGCTTGGGCCCACCGACTGCTCCTCTCCGGGTGATCCGGATCCTACGAGCGGCGGCCCATGCTGTAGACCCATAAGGCATGGGGATGAACAGTGGAGCTAGGAGGTGCGGTCTTGTCGCCCTGTCCGCGGAATCGGCGAAGAGGTCGACACCGTATCTCCACCATATCTTCGACGTGACTTGGCCTTCCTGCCACCCCGATATCTCGGGATTGTGCATTTATGACCTCGTAATCGTACCCCCAACTGGTGTTGGGGTCAACTTTCTCCAAGGGTAGTAGGTTGTTCCGATTGCGCCTGGGCCGACTGGTGGTTTTTGGCAAGGTCGACTGCTCTGGGCAATCGGCCTTCCAGGTGCCTACCTCGGCCCAGCTGCAGATCAATCGGATGATCGTCTTGGTGAAGGAAGGGTGGACCGATTGCGCCTGGGCCAACTGCTGGCATTTGGTACGGCTGATTGCCTTGGAGCAATCGGCCGTTCATCTGCCCAGCTCGGCCCAGCTGCGGCCCAATCGGTCCATCCTTATCTTGAAAGGTTGCTTCCGCTTGGGTTAGCCTACCCGGGTACCAATCCCCCGACAGTAGCCCCTAAAGCTGCAAAGGTCCCACAGTCATTTGACCGCGGGGCCTTTGCAGTTTTCAATCTTTCTTCGATATCTTCCGACTGCTATGGCCTCATCGGGTGCGTCATTCCGAGTTCGTCGACCGACTCGGAGATCACACTCGGCTAGCCGAAATTTCGTCCGATTGGATTTGGGTCGCCTCCGATTCGTGTCTTCACTTTGTTGAGAACAAAATCCTTCGCCGATTACATTCCAACGGTTACCTCCGATTCTCCCGGGATACGGTCAAAGAGACGGGACCCACGACCCACGCGCGACTTGATGTAACTGCAGGTCTCGACCCCCACGTCGCACGCCTCGCCTCCCGCGCCAGGATTTCTTGCGCCGATCTGCCGGTTGGCCTCCCTATGTGCTAGGCCACACCGAGCCACATGGCCGCAAACACATCCCACTCCCCTCCCCCGCCGCCCATATAAGCCACAGGGGAGGGCCTTTGCCTCTTCCTTCTCCTAGACGCCATCTTCCTCCTCCAGCTCTTGTTCTCCTGCGCCATTGCCGCTCCGCTCAAAGCTCCCTGCCGCTCCTGTGACTTGACCTCTGCGCACAGGATCTGCTCCGGCCACGGACCCGCGCGCTCCTCCGCCTCCGCGGTAACTTTTCACCGCTGCTCTCGCATTCCTCGTCCTTCTTCTTTTCTCCGTCCGCGAACTCCATGGCGCCACGGCGAGATGTCTCTCAGGCGAGCCGCGGATGCTGGAAAGGCTCGACAGCCACCGCCGGCGCCATCCAGTCTCTAATTCGCGCCCGGAAGATGCCAGCTGAGATCCAATGGCGCGTCCCCGGCGCTGAGGTCGTGCCCAACGCGCGTGCTGGCGAGAGGGTTGTCTTCCTTGCTCACTTTGAGCGCGGATTCGGCCTTCCCGCCAGCACACTCTTCCGCGAGTTCCTCGACTTCCACCGACTGCCACCACATCACCTTGCAGCCAACTTCATCATGATCCTCTCCGGCTTCGTCACACTCTGCGAGGGGTATCTCGGCTGCCGCCCAAGCATTGCCCTCTGGAAGTGATTCTTCAACCTTCGAGCTCACAATGCTCGGACGGGAGCTGTGGTGCCGTCCACCACTAAGGGCGACGAACCGAAGTATCCGACTGATATGACCGACTGCGGCAGTTGCCTTGTCGCAGCCGGCAAGCCGAGGTACAAGAGTCCCGAGATCGTCCAATCATGCAAGAATTGGCAGACCTCATTTTTCTACGTCAAGTCGCCTGATCAAGGTCCCGATCTCCTGAATCTACCCGAGTTCTCCCTCGCCCAGCCGACTGAAAAACACTAGTGGTCGCTGAAGTATGGCGTCGGAGATTGCGATGTCGATGCCCAGGTCGCCAGGATCGCCCAGCTAGAGCAAGAAGGACTTCTCCCGACTAACCTTGTAGCCGCTTGGCTTCAAGTCCGAGTGCTCCCCCTGCAGCGCCGAGTGCACCGCATCTGCGATATGTCGGGCCCTCGAGACCCCACTCGGCTCTGCACGTGGCGGGTGAAGAAAGAAGACCTCTGCGCCAGGGTAAAGGCTATCACATCTAGTCCTTTGCCTGACCCCTTCCGCTTCGGGCTTGACTGCCTCACTCGCCAACAGAAACCGCCTGTGGTATGCTCTGATTGCTTTCTTCTTCCGATTGATTTTTCTTCTTAGCTTCTCTGATTACTTTCATCTTCTTGCCCAGCATTTCATCCAGTCCGATTTGATGGAAGACGGCCAGGTGGCCGGTGCGTATGCCCCCGACCGCGCGGAAGACGACCCCGCTGATTTTGAGTACAACGGCGAGGTCCCCTCCGCCGAGTCCAGTGACGATGATGATGATGACGACGAGTCTTCCGGAGAATCCTTCGATTCTACAGATGCCGACGACGCTGATGCTGAGGCCGCCGACCCCCAGAGGATCGACACCCGACCGACAGCTCAAGGGGGTATGCCTGACCCTTCCCTTGAGCAATTTTTGGCCGAATGGAGCGATGACGATAGTGTCTCAAAGGCTGATGGTTCTGATGCAGCTCCTCGTACCAAACCTCCGAAGGCGCCGGTTAAGCGCACCTCGGCAACCAGCTCCTCCGCTGGTGCTGCTCCCAGCAAGGTCGCTAAGGCAGCGCCGACAGCCAGCAAGGGCAAACAACCCCAGGTGACGACCACCCGAAGGCCGACTTCCCAGGCGCCGCTGGATGTCGTCCCGCTGAGATGCCGGATGCCTTCTGGCGCACCAAGAACAGTCGGGTATGCTTTTATCTTCACGCCTTGCACTTTACTGCCTTTCCATATACTGATTCACCTCCTCTTTCTTCTTTCAGAGAGCCGACTGGGCTTGACGACGTCGACACCGACGTCCCTATCCGTGCTAGCGTCGTCATCTCGCCTGCTGCATCTGCCGCCGCCATCCACAAACGGCCGCCTGCTTCTCATCGCTCCTCCAAGGATGCCGAGCGCGCTGCCAAGAAGGACCGCCTTGAGATAGTTAAGAAGACTTCCTCCTCTTCCCTTGCTTCCAAGACTTCCAAGAGTACAGCTGATCGGGGAGCTACTGGTGGCAGAGGAACACAATCGGTCGACCCGATTGCCCCATCTCCGCCACGCCGCTCCGACCCGGTCTCCACTGCCGTGACCATTGCTGCTCCGATTGCCACATCCGAGCCACCGACGGTGATGAATCCGTTGCCAATCGTGGTGGCCACGCCGCCGATTGCAATGACTGTGCCACCGGTTGTACTGTCCGCGCCATCGACAATGACGATCCTTCCGCCAGTCACCGTGATTACCTCCGCCTCAGCTCGTCCGATTGCGCCGCCACCACAACCGGGTACCTCCGGCCCTCAGGTGACGTCGATGCCACTAGCCTTCACCACTGCTGCCTCTGCCGCCGCCACTCAAACTTTAGGGCCAGCGCCGACCTCCTCTGCGTCGGAAGTTTTGATGCGCTCGGTGGACCAGTTCCGGGTCGAGTACTCTCGCACCCGTCATATCGGCACCGAGCCTGATGCTTCACATCGCCCTCAAGACCCTCTGACGACCGCTCTCAGTCGGGTAAACGACTTTGCCGCCGCCCTTGCTCGGGACCTCCAACAGCTCGACCGTCATCACGTGGTAAACTCTTGACTTTCCTTTTGTGTCTTTCCTTTACTCGGGAAGTCTTTTCCTCCGGTGGGCGCGCGCAAGCGCACCCACTGGGTGTAGTCCCCGAGATTCGGGCCGATTGCTTGCAATCGGTTCGGATCTTTTATACTCTTTGCTTTATCTCCTGCCTTCCTCCAATCGGGAGGCTTTTCTTCCGGTGGGTGCGCGCAAGCGCACCCACTGGGTCTAGTCCCCGAGATTCGGGCCGATTGCTTGCAATCGGTTCGGATCTTCTGTACTCTTTGCTTTATCTCCTGCCTTCCTCCAATCGGGAGACTTTTCTTCCGGTGGGTGCGCGCAAGCGCACCCACTGGGTGTAGTCCCCGAGATTCGGGCCGATTGCTTGCAATCGGTTCGGATCTTCTGTACTCTTTGCTTTATCTCCTGCCTTTCTCCAATCGGGAGACTTTTCTTCCGGTGGGTGCGCGCAAGCGCACCCACTGGGTGTAGTCCCCGAGATTCGGGCCGATTGCTTGCAATCGAATCGGATCTTCTTTTGGCTGTTGTATCTCTAAACTCCATCTTGCTATTCCTCTCAGGCTGTTATGGAAGAAAAGCGCGAGGTCTTCGAAAAACTCCTCGATGCTTACACCGCCAGCCTCCGAACTCTCGCCCAGGCCCAGCTGGAGGTCAACAATCAATCGGCCGAGATCAATAAACTGAAAGGTAACTTTTATATCATTTCTGTCTTTCCTCCGATTGACAATTGCTCTTGTACTCATATCTTCATGTTCTCTTCTAGCTTCTGTTCCCATGGTAGATGACCTCCAGAGTTGTATTGCTGAATTGACTGCAGAACTCAACCAGCAAGGCCCGGCACTCGCCAAAGCCAGGGAAGAAGCGACCCGACTGCAGGGGGTAGAAACTGATCTAACTCGGACTATCCAAAGCCTTCGTTCCGAGATGGCTTCCCTTGAAAGAAAACATCTGGCCGATGTAGCTGCCGTGACGGCTGTCGGTGACGGTCTCCTTGCCGAGCGAGATGCTGCTGTCGCTGCCCGAGAAGCCTTGCAAGCCGAGAGGGACGAAACAATTGCTGCGCGGGATTCCATTCGACAGGACCGTGATGAACACGTCGCCAAGTACGAGGAGCTGGAGAAACGCATCTACGAAGAGACCACCCGATTGTGCCGCCGAGCCAAAGGCTTCTGTGATACGATGACCGAGATGGACGTCCTCCTTAGCGGTAAGTGTTTCCTGCACCCGAGTGCACTTTTCCGATTGCTTTCCTCTTTTATCTTGTTGCTCATACTTTCTTTCGTTACGCAGAGGCTTGGCCTGAATCTGAAGCAGCCGCCTACGCGGCCGTAGCCAAATCCCGAGCAGAAACTGTTGCCGCCGGAGGGACCTGCCAACTTGAAGACAACGTCTGGACTCGTCACGAATACCTGATTGGCACAGAAGCTCGCATTCCTGTCATCAAGGGAATTGCCTTGTCATTCAAGCTCGGCATTCTGAAAATTGCTGAATCACTGTGGTCGCCGACTGAGCTTAAGGTCGGACTTCAAAAGATGAAAAACGCCGCTGGTTCCTCCGCCGAGACCCGCGAGCCTGAAGCACAAGACGAAGAGGATTCTGACAAAGGGGAGGCCCCGAATGCTACCACTGAGCAGACTCGGACTCTCCTGAAGGCCATCCCACGTCGGATCGACGTCTTGCTAAACTCTGCAGGTCGGACTGGCGCGGAAACTGCTCTCCAGACTGTGCTGAGCTGGTACCCTCAGGTGAAGCTTTCCCAACTCTATAGCATCAGAGAAAACGCGGCCGACCTGCTTGAGAAGACCTATACCGAGGTAAATCGGCTAGCCAGCACTATTGTGAACTGGTTCTCTCCGTACGACTACACTCCGTCTCTCGACAAGGGAGGGAATCCGCTCGCTGCACCTTCAATCTCTGGCCTGGCCGAGGAGCTTTCTGACAGTGTCTCATCCCATAGATCTCCGAGATCCAAGCGGACTGGGCCACATCTTCTGACGCGCGGTCGGAGCCAGATGCTGCGCACGCTGATCCGACCGCTCCGACTTCTAACTCTGTGCCTCCGACTGCCCCGACTTCTTGAGCCGTGCCACCGACTACGTTGCTTGCTGTAGTTTGCCGATACTGGATCGGCCTTATCTCATTTTGTCTTTTCGAGTATTAGCTTGTAAGACATAATTTTAATTCTGTCGACACCCACTGGGTGCGACTTCGATGTAATGAACTTATTCGGCCTTGGGCCTGCTATCTCTGATGCAATCTGACTACTTAGTTCTGGCTTTTACTTGTGCGATCGACTTCGCGTCTTTGTCGGTTTCCTTTATCGGTCTGCACTTGGGGATGTCTACCGTGTCTGCCTTGCTGCCGTCATACGGTCTGCAATCGGATCAACGGTGGATTACGAGCCAAGGTTCGATAAGCTTTTTATTTTTTACACGACAAGGTTTAACACAAAGGATTCTGCGACAGAGGGCGCCGATTGCTCGCTACCGGGCTCGATGCCTTGGTTCGCGGCGCAATCGGTAACTTTTGACTTATTGACTATGTCCTTGGCGGAGCGTTTCGAATTGTTTCCCGGGGACTCGTACCGCCGACTGCCCCAATCTCAACCCTTCTCAATGCCACAAACCTTTTAGTGATTTGCGCTTGAGCTAGGTGCCGAGTTGAGTGCCAGCCCGCAGTCCCCGTGCCTCGTGGTTGGTCAGTCCCCGGGTGCGTTACGCACGTCTCGGGTATGACTGAGCGTCGCCGACTGAGGCTAGCTCTTCGAATGAAATTATGCAAACATAATCGAATGCTCATTTTCAGAGGCATGATAGCTTTTACTGATTGTTTGCCGAATGGCTTACATAAGTTTCTGCCGCTCAACTATAGAACAGACATAACAACTCGGCGTTCCACGGCCGCTCCATCTCTGCTCCTGACGTGTCCTTGTGCCGAGTGCCCTTGGTGCAGTCGATCAAATAATAGGAGTTGTTCTTGAGCGCTCGGCTGATGACCAATGGCCCCTCCCAGGGTGAGGATAGCTTGTGCTGCCCGTCTGACTTCTGAATTCGGCGTAACACCATGTCTCCCTCTCGGAAGGCGAGAGGACGAATCTTCTTGCTGTGGTAGTACCGCAACTTCTGCTGATAGACTGCTGACCTGGACAAGGCCAACAGACAAGCTTCTTCTTTGAGGTCGATGCCGTCTTCTCGTGCCAATCTGGCTTCTTCTTCGGTGTACAGGGCATGCCGAGGTGAATCAAACTCGATGTCGGATGGGATGATTGCTTCTGAACCATACACCAGGAAGAAATGAGTGAATCCAGTCGACCTGTTTGGTGTGGTCCTCAAACTGAACAATACTGCGGGGAGCTCTTCAATCCATGCTCCGGGTGCCCTCTCAAGTGGTTCCACCAATCGGGGTCTGATACCCGAGAGGATGAGTCCATTTGCTCTTTCGACTTGACCATTTGATTGCGGGTGCGCCACAGATGCCAGATCAAGCCGAATGCCCTGCTGAGATGCATATCGAGCCAGTGCACCCTTCGCAAAATTTGTGCCGTTGTCGGTGATGATGCTGTTAGGCACACCGTACCTGCACACAATGTCGGCCACAAATCGGACCACAGTCGGACCATCCAGCTTCTTGATCGGTCTGGCCTCAATCCACTTGGTAAACTTGTCCACTGCGACTAGAAGATGTGTCATGCCACTTCGAGCTCTCTTGAATGGTCCAACCATATCCAAACCCCATACTGCAAACGGCCACGCTATTGGGATTGTCTTCAGTGTCGATGCTGGCTGATGACTTCTTGCCTTGAACCGCTGACAACCCTTGCAGTACTTCACCAAATTCTCAGCCGCTGCAAGCTCAGTCGGCCAGTAGAAACCATGTCGGAAAGATTTGCTAGCGATGGCCTTTGCAGATGCATGATGACCGCATTCACCTTGATGAATGTCTCTGAGAAGCTCCAAGCCTCTGTCCTCTTCTACACATCTCTGGAAGACACCAGTTGCACTCTTGCGCACTAGCTCATTGTTGATTATTGTGTATGCCCAAGATCGGCGGCTGATTTGCCGTGACTCTGCTTCGTCTTCTGGGAGGACTCCGTCTGCTAGGAAGTCTCTAATCGGCTGCGCCCATGATGGCGCACTGACAACCACCATTACCACTGCATGCTGGGGTGGAACTTCTTCTTGGATCTCAGTTCCTTGGCCATTAGCCTCCTGGATCTCGGCCTCTTGGACTTCTGTCACTTCTACCTCTGCCTCTGAACTACCGATTGCGGCGCCTGGCCCGCACTCGGCAGCCCCTGGTGGCGACTGCTCGTCTGGAGTTGGAGCTTCTTCATTGCAATCGGCAATTTCTGATATCATTGGTTCTTCTGAGGTTGTACCACCTGGCATTGCCTCTGCTTGCTTCCCTTTGGCTTTGCTCTTCTCACGACATTCGGCAGCCCCTGGCTCGCAATCGACAGCCCCTAGCTTGCAATCGGCTGCCCCTGGTGCTGTTGCCGAGACACCTTGGGCGCTGGACTGCTTCTTCAAGGTTGCATTTTTTGTCGATTGAGCTTCTTTTGCCTTCTTCAATGCTTCAAGATCGGTCTCCGAGATAAAAATGGACTCGGATTCTGGGGATGGTATGATGGATGGCTTCTTGATGTGCTCCAGCGACACACCTGGTGGGATAGCTTGCCTTGTTGAGCCGAGCTTGGACAACGCGTCTGCTGCCTCGTTGTTTGCTCTTGGCACATGATGGAACTCGCATCCTTCAAAGTACCCACTGATCTGCTGCAACAGGAAGCGATAGCTTGCCATGTTTGCGTCCTTTGCATCCCAGGTGCCTGTGCACTGCTGTACAACCAGGTCGGAGTCACCAAAGCACTCAATATTCCGAATACCGATTTCCTTGGCAAGCTTGATACCATGCACAAGGGCTTCGTACTCGGCGACATTGTTTGATGCTGCAAAGTGGATCTGAAGCACATATTGCAATTGATCTCCTCTTGGTGAAGTAAGTACCACGCCAGCCCCTAGGCCGCTCTTCATCTTGGAGCCATCAAAGTGCATTCGCCAGAAATCTGATCCTGGGAGCTGCGGCATATACTGAGTTTCAGCCCAGTCCACCAGGAAATCGGCTAATGCTTGTGACTTGATTGCAGTTTTCGGCTCATACTGGATGCCATGGCTAGCGACTTCAATTGCCCATTTTTCCACTCTTCCGGTTGCATCTCTGCTTCCCATGATATCGGCCAGTGGAGCCGAGCTGACGAAGGTGATCAAGTGGGCTTGAAAGTATGGCTTCAATCTCTTGGCTGCCATGTACACTCCATAGCACATCTTCTGGTAGTGAGGGTATTTTTTCTTGGACGCCGACAGCACTTCACTGATGTAATACACCGGTCGCTGAATTTTCTGTGCCTTGTCCTTCTCGGGCCGCTCCACCACCATAACTGCGCTGATCACCCGATTGGTTGCCGCAATGTAAAACATCATTGGTTCCTTCTCAATCGGGGCAGCCAGAATCGACGCTGTGGAGAGCATGCGCTTGAGCTCTCGGAATGCTTCGCTTGCTTGGGGGGTCCAGGTGAACTTCTCTGTCTTCTTCATCAGTTGGTACAACGGGATTTCTTTTTCACCTAGCCGACTGAGGAATCGGCTGAGTGATGCGAGGCAACCGGTGAACTTTTGTACCTGCTTCAGGGTCTTGGGTTGTTCCATGCGCTCTATTGCGGCTATCTTCTTGGGATTGCATTCGATTCCTCTCTCGGAAACGAGAAATCCCAAGAGTTTGCCGGCCTGGACTCCAAAGACGCACTTCTCCGGATTGAGCTTGATCTGATAAGTTCTCAAATTTGCAAATGTTTCTCTGAGGTCATCTAACAGCGTGATTCCCTTTGCCGACTTCACCACTAAATCGTCCAGTAAACGTGGAGATTTCTGCCGAGCTGAGAGTGTGTACACCTCTGAATTGTGCGCTGATAAGTGGCACCTCCATTCTTCAAACCAAACGGCATGGTGATATAGCAATAAGCCCCGAAAGGGGTTATAAATGCAGTTTTTATTTGATCTTCCACAGCAAGTTTGATCTGGTGATAGCCAGCAGTGGCATCCAGAAAATACAAAAGCTCGTAACCGGCCGTAGAATCAATCACTTGATCAATACGGGGCAGAGAAAACGAATCTTTCGGGCACGCCTTGTTCAGGCAAGTGTAATTGATACACATGCGCCAGGTCTTGTTCTTCTTCATGACGAGGACTGGATTCGCCAGCCACTCGGGGTAAAACACTTC
The DNA here is from genome assembly GCA_950022295.1 of Bromus sterilis. NCBI lineage: Eukaryota > Viridiplantae > Streptophyta > Magnoliopsida > Poales > Poaceae > Bromus > Bromus sterilis. The sequence goes on from OX465596.1 coordinate 400,145,181, forward strand.
CATGATGAAACCTGCAGCTTGTAGCTTCGCAATCTCTTCATCGATTGCCCTTCTCTTGTCTTCAGAGAAACGTCTAAGGGGTTGCTTGACCGGCTTCGAGCCTGGCCGAATGTGCAGCTTGTGCTCGGCGAGTTCTCTCGGCACACCAGGCATGTCTTGTGGAGACCATGCAAAGATGTCCCGATTCTCACGGAGAAACTCGACGAGCTCGCTTTCCTATTTATCGCTAAGTCTAGCTCCGACTACAACAAACTTGGTTGAGTCGGAGGGATCTAGAGCGATCTTCTTGCTGTCCTTGGCCGACTGAAAGGCGGATTCCTCATCTACTCTCTTTGCTGGGCCGACTGGAAGTGGATTCTTGCTCTGTGCTTGCGCCATTGCAATCACCTTGCTGAGCTGACGCTTCTCCGTCTCAACCACTTGAGAATCAGCCAAACTGCTGCCAGCGGATGTGCACTCGAGGGACTTCCTGAAGTCCCCGGTGACAGTGATGACGCCGTTTGGCCCTGGAATCTTCATCTTGAGGTACGTCTGCTGTGCGTTGATCATGAACTTGGCAAACACGGGCAATCCCAACAGAGCATGATAAGGACTGCTGAGGTCAGCGACTTCAAACCAAATCGGCTCTCTCCTGAAGTTTTCTTTTGTGCCAAATATAACATCCATCCGAATGCGGCCCATGGGGGTGCAAGACAATCCAGGGACAATCCCATGGAAAGTCGTCCGGCTACGCTCCAGATCCTTCTCTGTGAGCCCTAGCTTGATCAATGTGTCTCTGTACAGAATGTTGATTGTGCTTCCTCCATCAACGAGCACTCGGGAGAACTTACATGAGAACCTTGGTCCTGCGAACAGAGCATCAACCACAAGCGGATAGTTGCCCGGATTCGGCAAGATGGTGGGATGATCTGCTCTGTCCCAGGATATAGGGCATTCGGACCAATGCATGAACTGAGGAATCGGCGGCATAGTGGCATTGACCTCCTGAACTCGGGCTCTCCGGCTGCCCTTGTCTGTGGACTCACTGGTGAAAATCATGTAAGCAGCGTCTTGCTGCGGGAACTGGTTCTGCTGCTGAGGCGGTCCTCTGTTCTGGGGTGGTGGTGGGGGTGGAGGTGGCAAAGCTTCTCCCTTCGCGATCCTTCTCACAAAGTCGCACTGCCGAGTGGTGTGCGCAGACGGCCTGCCAGGCGTGCTGTGCAACTTGCATGGTGCGTCCAGCATATCCTCGAACGTGTACTTGGGCTTCATCTGCCCCGGGGGTCTCACATTCGGTCTCATCTTCTGACTGCCTCCTGCAGCCGCTGGATCTTCTTCGCTCTGGACAGCGGCCACCTGCCGACTGCCATACTGGGTATCGGGCTGCTCATCCTTGCGCTTGCCATTGTTCTGCTGGTTGTTGTTGTTATTGTTGTTGTTGTTGCGGTTGTTCTCTCTCCTTTCCTTCCGACTAAGGCTTTGGTTCCCTGTGTCCGACTGCGGAGCCCCTGGTGACTGGATTACACCTCCAACTCCGAGCTGGATAGGGCGCATCGCAGAATCGGACATAGCGAACGCATTTGCAACCTTCATGAGCTCGGCGAGTGACGTGAAGTCTTTGCGGAGCAATTTGTGCTTCAACATTGAGTCGGCCAGGCATCCATCTGTGAAGTACTGAATGGCCTGGATCTCATGGACTCCTTCACATGAGTTCTTCAGCTTGATCCACCGAGATAGGTAATCTCGGAGGGGTTCATCTTTGCCTTGCACACAGAGAGCTAGCTTCCGCGGGAGGTTGGGCCGCTCATACGTGCTCGTGAAGTTGTGGATAAATGCACTCGTGAAATCCTCCCAGCAGTTTACACTGTCCTTGGGCAAGTTGTTCAACCATGTACGAGCCGATCCCTGCAGCATCAAAGGTGCATAGCGGACTGCTACGCGCCGATTGCCTCCTACGATGCGGACCGCAGTCAGATAATCGGACAACCAATCTTCTGGCTTCACAGAACCATTATACTTGGGTGTGTCTCTCGGCAGCGTGAAGCCTTTGGGAAACTTTTCAGTCCGAATACGATGACCAAAACACGATGGGCCAGCTTCTCCTTCTTCATCCTCTTGAGCCTCCTTCTCCAGGAGCTCAATGCGGTGCCTTGCATCATTCTGGCCGATTTGGCGAGGGCCAAGCCGGGTGCTGATTGGCGGTCTTGGTGCCGATTGCTGAGGCATGTCATTGCGCCTGCTGTTAACAACTGGCTCTTCAATTCTTCTGCTTGCTGCTGGGGGTGGCCGATTGCTTCTGACCCTGCTCTCATGCCGAGACGGGGCGGGTTGCGGTCTGTTCTGGCGCGATGCATTCGGTCGCTGGCTAGCTCCCGGATTCGGCCTCACAGTTCCTCTCGACGCCCCTGGTTCTGCATTTTGATTACCCATTGCTATGAGCCTCTGCTCCTTTGCGGCCTCCAACAGCTCACGCATTCGGCGCGACTGCTCGCGCCGCTCATCTCCCTCCAGGTCTTCTAGCTCGAGTGCTATCTGCTCGGCTGCTCTCAGGTTCTTGTCCGGCGTGCTGTACGTCGGCCTCTGGATGAATGCCGACTGCGCCGGTTGCTCCGGTTGCACCGACCTCCTTGGTCGCTCCGGCTGCTCGGCCCCCGACAGCTGCTGGTTGACTGCCCTACCTCGGCTTCTCAGATCTTCAGGACTGCGGGCTCAATCGGCCGACGCGGTCCTGCATGCGCTGCGTTGTATTCCCTTGTGATGGCTCCCAGCCTGCGCTCTTCCACCAGCACTTGCTCAGCCCTGCGAGCCAGAGCGAGCTGTGCTGTTTCCAGCTCCGTGTGCACTTGTTCGGGATCACCATTCCTGTTCACGGGTGTGTATAACACATCCCGCAACGCACTGGTGCCGATTCGCTCTGCAGCGTCGGCTGCCTCCTTCGCCTTTCTAGCCGCACTCGCAGGGTCACGGTTGCTTGATGAAGACGCTCCCGCCATCATGACGGCGGTGTGCACTCGGCCTTCCTCTCTGCCAAGCGCTACACCGCAGCCCCTGGTCGAGAGCGGATCGGTAGCGCACGAGAAGATACGAATCTCTCTGGGATATGCCTCGGGGAAGCTGCCGATGAAGAGGCGATGGCTGCCGACCTGCAGCGACACACCGGGCGGCAGGGGTGCTCCGGCCCTGTACCGCGCCGAGTAGTCCACCACGTAATCGATTGCCCCACGCCTCAGAATCAGGCCAGAGGTGTGGCTACCGCCTGATGCAGAGGAAAATCCCGTCCGGATCTTTACTCCAGTCGACGCCTCGGTCTGCCCCACGGTGGGCGCCAACTGTCGTCGATATGTGACGTCAGATGCCATGGGATGGCTAAAGTGAGGGGAAGACGCGAGGAAGAGGATGTCGATGGTGCCGGAATCGGGTTGGGCACAAACACGGTAGAGGACACCACGATGTACCCAGGTTCGGGGCTCTCCGGAGAGATAACACCCCTACTCCTGCTTGTCTCTTGTATATCAATGATCTGGCTACAAAAACTACTTCTCTATCTTCTCAGGGGAAGGTGAACGCCGCCGTGGGCAAGGCTCTCTCCTACTTCCCTGAGAAATAACTACTAGCAGTGAATGAACTGAGGGGAGAGTGAGTAATGGTGCTACTGAGTGGATCGTCCCCCACGCAGGAGGGGTACCCGGGCTCTTATAGTATGAGCCCGGGGTACATCGGTAACTTCACTGCCGATTGGGCCCAGCTGTCATCCTCTAATCGGCTTGGGCCCACCGACTGCTCCTCTCCGGGTGATCCGGATCCTACGAGCGGTGGCCCATGCTGTAGACCCATAGGGCATGGGGATGAACAGTGGAGCTAGGAGGTGCGGTCTTGTCGCCCTGTCCGCGGAATCGGCGGAGAGGTCGACACCGTATCTCCACCATATCTTCGACGTGACTTGGCCTTCCTGCCACCCCGATATCTCGGGATTGTGCATTTATGACCTCGTAATCGTACCCCCAACTGGTGTTGGGGTCAACTTTCTCCAAGGGTAGTAGGTTGTTCCGATTGCGCCTGGGCCGACTGGTGGTTCTTGGCAAGGTCGACTGCTCTGGGCAATCGGCCTTCCAGGTGCCTACCTCGGCCCAGCTGCAGATCAATCGGATGATCGTCTTGGTGAAGGAAGGGTGGACCGACTGCGCCTGGGCCGACTGTTGGCATTTGGTACGGCTGATTGCCTTGGAGCAGTCGGTCGTTCATCTGCCCAGCTCGGCCCAGCTGCGGCTCAATCGGTCCATCCTTGTCTTGAAAGGTTGCTTCCGCTTGGGTTAGCCTACCCGGGTACCAATCCCCCGACAGTTTCCAAAAATGCAATACAACTCTTCTGCCAGCAAGATAGTGATCTTTAACTTTTAGGATGACCTTCCACATAGGAGGATCATTGAATCTTCCCCTAACATATGCAATTGAGGATTTTAGGTATTTAGCGTGAAGAATATCTTGTCACATCCCATTTTGGTTGTCTAATTTCCACCACCATTTTACCAACAATCTTATATTTTGTTTACATAAGTTTTTTACACCGAGACCCCTTTCTCTTAGGATCTACACAACGAGTCCATTTGACCAAATAATACCTCTTCTTCTCCCCACCTTCTTGCCAAAAGAATTTATGCCTATGGTCATCAAGTTTTTTGATAAATGTTTTAGGCAATAGAAACATAGACATGTAATAATAAACAATGCTTGAAAGAGAGGAGTCCAACAGAATAAGCCTGTCTCTCGAGGGTGCAGAGTGCTTCATCCAGGAATCACACCACTTAAAGAATTTACCCTCCATAGAATCCGAATCACTAGTTTTCAGGTTATAAACCCACAGGGGCACCCTGATAACTCATAGGACAATGGCCAATCTGCCAATTGAATAACTCCGGATAATAGAGGCTACTCCCATCACCATACACACGTAATAACTCATTTTTAAGAAAATTGATCTTCATACCATACATTATTTCAAACAAATAAATTTAGAAGATTGCATCATGGAGGATCATTTAGAAGGATCATGTTTAATGCATAAGATTGCATCGTGGAGGACCTTCACTTCGGGCACTGGCCCCACGAAGCCGGGTGTTCGGCCCAACTCCATGCGCATAATTGGTGAAGCGAAATGGTAAGGGGGATTCGAAATTATCCTAGTACATCTTCTATTCACAATTATAAGATGTTTTATATTTTTAAAATAAATATACAGACGGGTTTTAGTGTGTTTATTTGCTTATTTTAATTCGTATGTGGTCTATATCGAAATATTCAAAGCATCTTGTATTTATAAACGGAGGAATACATTAAATAAAAAACAAGTTATATTTCCATATTATACTATCTTTTGTAGGTATATTTCTGTTTACGACTTGGATTTTTCATAGATCTTTGTTTGAATTTTGTCAAGTTTTACACTTTCCTCGCTGAAGTTTTCTACACCGTTTAACATTGCATAGAATTTATACGTCTCTCAAGCACGGAGCGAGTACCATAAGATGAGACAGAGTATCTCTACTCCTAAAGGGGGAGTTGGTAGGCTGCCCTCCACGTTTTTTTCGCCTCAACGGTTTTTTTCGCCTCCACGGTTTATTTCGCCTCCCCTTCCCACCACCACATTTCTCAACGTTTTGCTCGTCCACGTACGCACCGGTTTTTTCATCGTGTTTACCCAACGAACAATTCCCACGGAGGCAGCCCACTCAATCAATCGATCGCCTTCCTCACCCTTCTCTCTTCCTCCAACCAGGCTAGGGTTCCCAGCCCCTCTCCCGCTGCCGCCGCCACGTTTTCCTCCGTGACCTCGAGCGCCTCCCTGAACGCCCGTGCGAGCATCCAGCACGACCCCGCATCCGTGCCTCCCTCTCTCTATCTCTTCCTTTTCCCTACCTTTCTCTCACTCCTTTGAACTGTGCGTTCTTCTTCTCCGCAGGTTCCACCATGGCCGCGTCATGGAGCTCGTCGCTGTGCCCTCCATGCCCCTTTGACGACACCCTGTGTCTCCCTCGTCTAGGTCCTTCGGATCCCGATTTGAGCGCTTTGTTTTTTGTTCGATCCTGATTTCAGCGGGATTTTTTTCAGGCATCGCGAGCGCGCTGGACGGCGGGAACAATCGCATCAAGGAGGCCGCCAGGGACGGCGACTCCATGGAGCTGCACGCTGTTGCTGGCCACGGGAGGATGCACGTGTGCGTTTACCTTGTTGAGAAGCTGTTCAAAAATACCACCCCTTTTGAGCTCCCCGGACCCTTCCATAGCTTCTTTCGCTTTTCACAACAAGCGAGAAACTCTGTCTCTCTCCACTAGCATTAGTAATCTTTAGTAATCACCGATCTAGGCTTTGAAAAAAAAATGTATGAGATCCAGCCGATAATCGTGCAAGCTTTTTTCTAAAGTTTTTTCTTTCGCAATTTGTAATGTATAGTAAGTTTGAATATTACATAAATGGTTGGCATGATGGCATCTCATTTTTCATCATGTTATTTCATGGTAAATAAACTCCTTTTGTGAATTAAGCATCATTCAGAGATGATAATGACTATGTAGCTTGCATTGCATGTACGATGGTGTACCCCTTGAGTTGGAGTATATTTTAGAATTCATTGACTTGCAGCTATGGCAATGACCAACATAGTTATTTTTGTTTTCTGTTTCGTTCCCACGTTCTGGTTGGTACCGGTGTAGATTTTCTTCTTCAAAAATACATAGAAGCAAATGAGATTGGTCACAAATATCATGCTACTTCAGCAGCAGTTATGTTTTCCCAACAGAAATCATTTTGCTTACTAGGCGCTAGCTATCCCTGACAAGAGGTAAGATACATGTTGTTTCCAACTCACCTTAGTTACAGTTGAGATACTTGCACAAAACACATGTGGAAATGTTTTATTTTCTTAACAATTTTTTATCCTATGATTTCATCGGGAAAGATATGCAGACGAGAGGAGAAGAGTCGCTAGGGGTAAGTATGGCTGACCAGAATAGGTTGAAACAAACAAAATATTGAGATGAGGTTGAGAACAGAAAATAGGAGAAAGACTCCAATGTTTTACACAACATGTGGTGACACTCACAGAAAATAGGATAATTTGGGGAAGTCAATGAAGATCAAATCTGTGAAACTTAAGCTATTTGTAGGAATATACTGAAATATTTATAGGGTACCTCATTTTCTTATATTTTATATCTACTCTTCCTTTGTCCTAAAAGGTTGCGAATAAGCTTCATCCAGATACAAATAAAGGCGATGTTGATGTAATAAGAAAGTTTCAAGAGGTTTAGAAAGCTTATGAGGTACTACCTCTGTCTCGTAATATAGTATCGTTTTTTGAATAGACTAACTTAAAAAACGTTACTATATTATGGGACGAAGGGAGTACTTGATTCCTGCATGCACAGCCCCGCCCTCGCTGAGCGGCACCATAGGCAGACGCAGAGGCAGTGGATAAGGGCCTGCGCCTAGCCTTCTTGGAGCATCTCACCGAGCACATCCGCATTATCGCTCTCGGCATTGCGGACACCATCTAGGACATGGTACTGCAGGCCTCTTGCCCGTGGCGTGGTGCTTGGCCGTAGTTGTTTTACGAAGTTTAAGCCATGAGAGTTTGCTCCTGTTGCCTTTTCGTGGTCGTATATGTGCAACCGTGAGTGGATAGGAGCTTCTTGGAAGCAAAGCTCAAGGTTTGCTAGCTTTGCCCTTAACGCCTTGCAACCTTTCAGCCTATTTAGTGTTACAGTATTTTTTGTTTGATCTGATATGATTTTTTTTAAGAATGCGGTTGTGCACCATACATACTGTTGTTCGTACGTCGTTCCAATCTGATACATTCTGCCCCTCACCAAGTTTTGTTCAGTAGCAACCTAGACGCAAATTGGCTAGCGTAGGGATGAATGCCTGGGCAGGTGTGTTGTGATGAGTGTCAGAGTTGGGTTCATGCAGGTGTGAGGATGTTTGTTCTTTTTTTTGGGTGGGGATATTTTAATGTATCGATGTTTTATTTGCTCCATGCATAGGCTTCAATGACTGCATATTATTTTGTAGGATTTAGAAAATACATAGTATTTGTGTCCGAATGTAAGTCTAAACACACGAGCGTTATAAATAATAAGAATGAATTTTCTATCAAGTCCCAACATAGATTTGCTAGCACTTTGAACGAAAACTTTCCTGAATTCATATTTGTGTGCTGCTTTGGGATGGAAGCATTCTACTTAGAGAGAATAACATGTAAGCGTTTATCATATTTTGCACTTAATTTTCAATTTTTGTACTATATCTTTCTGTAAAATTGTTAAATTACCAATACCCTATCTGAGTGTAATGTTTATTTTTTTCATCAATCCAGAAATTATATAAAGTCCACTATTCAGATAAAAATTAAGAAAATTATTAAACATGCCATCTTTTCTTTTCTTGGAGCAGTAACCTTTCTCCTTTGGTAAATTGTGTGGGCTTGAAATTTTACCTGAGTGCTAAAGTACAATCAATTTTTTTGTAAGTGAAGTGGCTGTTGTATATTTGCAATTGGTCCTTTAATCTTCACTTGGTGCATAAACAAGAAACCTTTAGGTCACTTCTTAGTTTTATCGTGTCATTCCAAGTTGTTAATTACTTGCTTCAGATTGAAGTGAACCATAAATTTTCTGAAAGGAAAGTCAATTCGATTCACTATCACCAGAAAGAGTCGGATATTTCACCAGTGATGCTTTCGGAGTTAGATGATATAACCTGTAACATTCTCCCTCAACCCTAACAATCTTTTTATACTCACATGGTGTTGCTTGCCTGTTGTCTCTGCTGCTTGATTGCCCAATTTTTTCTTCTATAAAATCTATGGTGTAGGTTGAATACATGCTCAGTATCAAATTTGCACCTTGAACCAATAACTTTGTGGTGTAAGGAAGATCTTCATGACTCAACTCGAGTTAATAATTTCACTAAGAAAACTGAAGTTTTGTTTTACTCACAAGTATATGGTTTACCTACTATCGTGCTGGCCAGTCTTGCTAATGAGCTCTAAACGAGACCAATCCTCTCAAGCTTCAAAGGAGTTTGATATTCTTTGATCACTCTCATTAATTCCTGCAGTTTTTTATCACTCAGAGGAATCCACAATTATACACTATATAATGGATCCATCCAAAATTGGAAGCGCACACGCTACCAAAATTTATGTTTGATCAAGAATTTGTTCAACAGCCTATGAATTGCACAATTGATACCTTCGCATATGTGACCAGCTTCTTAAGGCCATTGGATTAAATGTTGAAACTTTAGTTCATAGAGAAATTATTCATAGATAACAAGCGTCACAAATGAATTATCTCAGTCGATGGTAATGTTTGATCAATGAATAACACCTAAATAAGGGTTTTTTCTTGGATTTCAATTATTACTTGATTGTTATTGCCTATCTTTTGTATACATATGAAATTTAACATGCATTATATTTATATCTAACTTCAGTAAAATATGGCCCGTCCCTGCCGCCGCGCCCCTAGGCTCGCCGCCGGCCAGCCCCTCCTCCCGGCCGCCTCCTCCCTCCTCCCCCTCCCCCCTCCCCCCTCTCCCCCTACGCCTCCCGGGTCGCACGCGCGTGCGGCCCCGGAGGCCCCCCATCCCTCGCGGCCGAGCTCCAGATCGGGGGCTCCCCCGGCCGCTGCCGCCGGCGGTGGTAGCGGCGCCCGGCCGTCAAAGACGGTGGGCGGGGTGGCGCGCCCCAACGCACCTCCTTCGCGCGGGGGAGTTGCAACTGACGGGCGACGCGGAGGCGAGCGGTCAAGGCATGGCCGGCGCAGTAGCGCACGGTCATGGCGCGGCCGGCGCGGTGACGCACGGGCCAGAGGCGGGCGCCGTGCGGGCAAGGCGCCGACGGTTCGGTCTGGTGCGGCGTCCTTCTCGTGGGCGGCATGGCGGCTCGTGGTTGGAGGCACTGCAGGGGCACGGCGAGGGCGCTCGCCGGATCCTGGCGAGGAGCACTGCTGGTTGGCGGTTGCAGGTGGAGCGCCAGCTCCAACAGCGGCGGCGACGTTGGATCTGTCATGGGAGCGGCGGCGGCGAGATGGTCCTGTCAGGAAGGTGTCCTGACGGGCAGCGGGCTTCCGGCCGCCTCCGTGTGAGGGGATCGCGGCGATGCCCAGGTGGAGATGGGGCCGGAGCGAGGTTGTAGGGGCGGGCCAGATCCAATCTGACGGCAGTCTCCCGGTGCAGATGAAGGCCGATGGAGCGGATCTGGCTTTTGCTCCGCTTGGTGGATGTGGTTGCTTCTTGACGGTGATGTTGGTGGAGGTCTGGTCCGTGCTCCCTCGGCAGTGCGGTGGTGTTCGACCACGGCTACGCGGCTTCAGCGATGATTTGCTACGATGACGGCGGTGCGAGGCTTCAGGAGCGGTGTTGCCGGTACCTCGTTGGAGTGGAGATGCGCAACATCACGGATGAAAATCCTGTTCGGTTTTGGCCGGGCCGGCGTCGATGACATCCGCGGATGTCGTTTTCCTCTATGGAGGCGTCGTCGAGTGTGTTGCCATCTCCCTTGTGCTTGGTGTTGGCAGTTGTCTCCGGGCGAAAGCCTTGGTCCTTTGGAGCGGCATGATGGCGGCGTTTGCGACGTCGTTTCTCTGTTGGGAGCATCGTGCGAGGAGATTGAGTTTCCTGTTGGCGCTCCTTCGGTGTTCGTCGTGGCCCTGATCGCTCTCCTTTGGCGCTATGTATGATCGTCGCGGCCGAATCCAAAGGAAGCTGGAGTTGCTGTTCTTCGGAGGTGTTCGGTGTCGATCAAGACGCGGCGAGGTTTTTCGGTTTTGGGCAGGCTTTTCTATGTTGTAGTTGTGTTGTCGTGTGTGGCTGTCCCGAGGATAGCCGGATGTGGTGTTGTGCTACGCTCGTTGTTCGCAGCGAGTGTTAGATGTCATGTACTAATTTTTTCTCCTTCTATAAAGCTATGGTACGCAATTTGCGTACTCTCATTTTAAAAACCCGTCGCAACGCACGGGCATTCTACTAGTCTAAACAATATTCCATGCTAAAAGGAACGGAAAAAAGCGCCCCATGCTCTGGCACACGCCGTTGGCGTCGCCATGATTGCGAGAGAGACTCAGAGGAGAAGGAAGGACGGCCCGAAACGTTCGGCCCACTGCGGCCCCACGCCCCGACCCTCCGCCTACTTTGTCGCGTCTCAACTCTCAACCGCCCCGCCGCCTACCGCTCAAAAAGATAAAAACCGCCCCGCCGCTCCGGCAGCCCCTGCCACGCCTCGAGATTCGCGCCGCGTGGCCTGGATCGCGCCAGGTCACGCCTCGCCGAGTCGACACGCACGAGGCGGCAGCGACTGAGGCAAAGGCAAAGCATCAGGATATACATCCATCCATCCCCCCTGCTCCGTCCAAAACTGAAAACAAGGACGAAAGCAACCGACGAGGAGAGGAGAGCGGTGCGGTGCGGGCGGAGCCGAGAGAAGAGAGAAAAGTCGCCGCGGCCGTCGTCGTTCCCGACGAAGCAGTCGCCGCCGCCGCCGCCGCCGATCGATCGGGTCCCTGCTTCGCTTCGCTCCGGCAATTGAGGTAGGTACTCCGCCCGCTTCCCCGCGATCTCGTCGTTTCTTCCGATTCGCCGCGGTGGTTGGTTGATTTGATTGACTGATTGGTGGTTGGTTGCCCGGTAGGTTTGGTTCGTTGGTCTCTTCATCAGTCTCGGAGAACTCGACAGCTCGCCGCCGCCGCCACCTACCGGCCGTAATTGAATTGCGAGGTCCTTGCGATCGTAATTGAATTGCGGCAGGTGGTATGGGAGGACCTTCCGGGGAGACGCAATGCAGGCTCTGCATCTGCTGGTCAGTCCTCGTTCCGGTTGGTCGATTTGTTCGCTGATTACTTTCCCGTGCTGAAACTGAAATTGTGCGCTTGCTTCCTTGATTCAAGAGCGAGGTAGAAGTTGAACCCTGCGTGGCTGTGACTGTGTGACTCTGTCTTCTCCGGTCTGTATCACGGAGGTATGAGAGCTAATTGGGTTTGCATATTGCTGTAATTGTTGTGTTTCTTGTGCTGATATGTTGCTGTTGTATCATTAATTTTCAGTAATTAGGTGCAGATCGTTGTTGCTCTAGCACGGTCACTACTCAGTAGTGGTCTCTGTCTCTCTGATGAACATGTCCTTGACTAGAGAGAATTCGATGGGAGAGAAGAAGGCAAGGACAGTGGAGGGAAATGCTGCGTTTCTTTGCAGCGATGTGCTCACTGAGGTTTTTCACAGGCTGCCTGCCCGCACTCTTGGGTCTTGCAGGATGGTGTGCAAGTCTTGGATGTCATTGCTCACTGATCTGAATTTTGTTCACGAGCACCTCAACCGAAGTAAGAAGAAGTTGCTGCTCTATGCAAATGATAAAGCGAATGATAGGTCTGTTGTGATGGTGCTCGCAAGTGCAAACAGGTACATGTCTCAGTTGACCAGGCCCTTGGCTTCTCGGAGTCTGTTCGTGCACAACACTTGCAATGGCCTGTTGTGCCTAGGTGACAGTAAAGGAGCAGTGGAGTTACTCAATCCGACGACGGGTGAATCTTTGGTCTTGCCAAAGCCAGTATACACTGCAGGAAGTAGTCAGTTCTCATCATGCAATTGGCATTGTTTGGGATTTTGCTCGTCAACCAAGGAACACAAAATCGTACATTTTTATCCAGGAGCTCATATTGGCTCCCTTGAGGTGCTCTATGAGATATTCACAATTGGAGATAAAGCTTGGAGACAAATTGGGAGTGTTCGTGGGGCGCCAATAGATAGAGGTATTCATGTGAATGGTTCAGTTTATTATTTGACAAGGTTTCGATATATTGCTTCATCACGTATCAATTGTTTGAATCTTGAAAGTGAAAAGTTTGATGTCTTGATGCTTCCCTCACGCGAGACTTATGGAGGTCATTGCTCTTTGTCTGAGGTCAAGGGAAGTCTATGCTTATTAGTTGTGGATGGTGCCCTCAATGGTTTACCTCGTACAATGGACATATTTATGCTTGCCAATGATGATAAGCACAGCTGGACTCATGGATATCACATATCATTGCCGTCATTGATTCATTCATGTTATTTCACTCCAAAGAATACTCTTTTCTATGAAGGAAAAATTTGGGTGCAGTTGTTTGCTCGGAACCTCTTTTGTTATGATCCGAAGTCAACTTCTCAGGAACTGAAGACCGTTTGTCCAGAGTCCGAGTTACCTTTCAGCACTCATACTTTTGTTGAGAGCATTATTCCTCTGCCCCAAGATTATTTCATCAATAAGATAGAGTGATCTCCATATTATTGAAGATGAAGTTCAGCTTACAATTACAATACCTTTGTTGTTGTTGTTTTTCTTTTAATGAACAAGTTATTAATTACCTTTATTTTGCATATCTTATCGATATATGTAATTAGTTATAAGAAATAAAATATTGAAAGTTTCCTAACAACGCATGCTTGTAGTGTTTCTAGGTGTTGCTTCAATTCGTAATTTTGTCATGTACTCCGTACTAAATAATTTATTGTTCAAGGTAGTGAGAGTAGTTAGAATGATATGGCCAGACTGTTTCAGCCATCTTCTTCCACCCAGGATTGCTTTGGTACCCAGAATGATATGCATCCACCCAGGATTGCTTTGTTACCGAGATGGATGCCAGGCTATTTTTGCTGGCACGCATGATTGTGGGTGCACCTATTTTTACCCGTTTCAAAATTTGTGATGTTGTAAATGCAGTCTCAGGCCTCAGACCATCGAGAGTACACGAAACCATCTTTGGCTCGAATGGAAAATGATATTTTCTTGAGATTGCCTGAGTAGAAAACACTCAGATAGGCTGTGCTTACATTCAGATAACATAAGAGGCCTGAGACTGACCGGGACATATGCAATCAAAGTTTGATCTCCATTCATACTAGCAGCAGTGAGCGAGAGCGTTGGAACGGTTCAGCGTGGCAGCTCTCTTGCAACCATTGCTCAATCAGTCTCCACAATGATGTGTACCTCGATAAAATGGAAAAATTTCATGATCCAGTCACCGCTCCCCGGCTCCATTTCATTTTGAGGAAAATCACATCTTCCAGTCTTACATAAGCTCAGTTCAAACACAAAGCAAAAGCAAAAGATAGCCTGTCTATATGTTTCGAAACTAAAAGGGAATTAAACCAAAAAATGATTGACAGGCATTATAGATAGCTGAGGCCACGACATTTTCAGTGTAGAATCATAGCACCTGAACGCTGACGAACGTCATGCATCGTAGGTTTCTTATTCCCTCGACATCACCTAAACTGCCTTCTAAATCGCTCGTGCATCCTTGCACGATGCTCACCTTCTTCTACTCAGAATGTGCGCGGATGGCGCCGGAGATGTCGGCGGCGAGATCTCCTGTCACGTCCCCATTTCAGGCAAGGTTGTGCACTTCCAACGATTGCTAGCGGGACGGCATAATTTCTCCGTGCACCAGTCAACACCGTGTCCGCATACAGGTACTCGTCAGAGAGGAGAGCATGCCGGTCGACACGCTTTGGCCGTCAGAGAGGAGAGGCCGCGATGTCTGAGGTCATGAACTGCACTTAACATGCCGCAGGGTGACATGCTCAAGAACGGAGCACATCAGCACCTGAACTTGTGAACTGAAGCTGTTAATGTACACCTTTGTATAGTTGTGTAGTATAGGAAAGATATCACATGTCGATTATTATTATGATTCTGTTAGGATCTTCCTTAGTTTCCAATGCTTGTAATCCTATATAAAATAACACGACGGTCGCCCCAAGTGTGGCATTGGTCAAAACCTATTCGTTCTCTTGGTGTTAGTTTCCCAACCTCATTCCTCCCTGTGTACCCCATCACGCCGCCGCCGCCATGTCTACATCATCGAGCACCAGCGCCGCTTTCACCTCCCGCACCCTCCCTGCCGCAATCAACTCCACCACTGACGCCCTCATCTTTGTCCCCATGCCCGCCATCAACTTGACCAGCGTCCGCACCCATGTGTCGGTCACCCTCGACTTCCAACACTCCAACTTCACCAAGTGGCACATGTTGATCCGTGTCCTTCTCGGCAAGTATGATCTCCTCTCCCACGTCAACACCAGCATCGTCGCGGTCGACCGCACCCCGGAATGGACTCACAAGGATTATATAGTCTGATCATGGCTCTGTGGCTCCATCTCGGATGAGATCCTCGACATCATCATGGCCGAAGATCAGACGACTCAGGAGGCGTGGGCACTCATCACCAAACTCTTACTCGACAACCAAATGATGTACGTCGTCTACCTCGAAGCGTAATTCTACGAGCTGGTGCAAGGTGACTTGATGGTCACCGCGTACTGCCATCACCTCAAAGCCCTCTCGGACGCCATCCAGGACGTCAGCACCTCTGTCTCCGACCAGATGCTCGTCCTCAAGTACCTTCGTGGCCTCAACCTTTGCTTCTCCGACATCACCACCATCATCACCATGCAGAACCCACTCCCCTTCTTCGCCCAGGCCCGCTCCCTCCTCATCGTGAGGGAGACCCAACTCGCCAGCACCAAAACCATGGGCAACCAGATCACCCTCTATGGCAATGCCCCTCCCTGCAACTCCAACAACAACCATGGCCAGGACCGCGGAGATGGCAACCAGGATGGCGACAAATCCGGCGGTGTCCACTCTGACGACAACCGCAACGGTGGTGGGAGCTGGAACAAGAAGAAGTATGCCAAAAACTCTAGCGGTGGCGGTTCCGGCAGCGACGACAACAAAACCTCCCGTGGCGCACCTTCGACACTCGGTCTGTGGGTCTGCTTCAACCCATATTCAGCGTCTCCGACACAAGAGTACCAGGCACTTCCCATGGCGTGTCCCAACACAGGGGTCGGTCTGCTCGTCCCTCGGTCCCCGACGCTGCCACCTGCCCAAGCGTTCACTCGCTCGCCCATCTGCATGGTCAGGCCTTCGACACTAACTCGCCACCGATTCTTAGCTACACCGATGCCCTAGTTTGGGATTGCACGGCTCTCATGGCGACTCTGAACAACACAACCACTCCATCAACTATCGGTGAGTGGGTAATGGACTCCGAAGCCACCTCACACATGGCCTCTGGTATGCTCCAAAATCTTATCCTAGACTCTTCCCCCTCTCTTTTCATCGTGTGCAATGGCTCCACGATACCCATCGTCCATACTGGTCATGCATCCATCTCCACTTCCGCTCGCACTCTCTTTCTTAAACAATGTTTTGTTAGTTCCTCATATCATCAAAAATCTTCTTTCAGTTCGTCGTGTCAATACTGATACTTTTCCTCTATAGAGTTTCACCCTTTTGGCTTTTCTGTTAAGGACCTTCGCACCAAGGCTGTAATCCTTCGCTGCAATAGTCATGGAGAGCTCTACGTCTTCCCCTCATCGATCATCAACCATTGCACTCATGGATTCCTTACGTGTTATGAACCCTAGGGTGTGATTATCGTTCGGTCATCAAAACTCACAGTTTTTGCAGATTCAGGCCTATTTCGTGGCCTATTACTCACCGTTTTGGGTCCCGTAGCGGTTACCATGTTTTATGAACCCTAGTGTGTGATTACAACTTGGTCACCAAAACTCACAGTTTTTGCTGATTCAGGCTTGTTTCTTAAGCTATTGCTCACCATTTTGGTCTCCCGGGGTGATCTCCACGTTTTATGAAACCTGGGGTGTGACAACCATCCGATCACAAAAACTCACAGTTTTTACCGATTCGGGCATGTTTCTTGGGCTATTTGCTCACCAGTTTGGTGTTCCAGGGTGATTTCCTTATTTTATTAACCCTGCGGTGTGATTACCATCCGATCACCAAAACTAGCAGTTTTTGCTGATCCAACCCCATTCCTAGGGCTATTGCTCACCATTTTGGTGTCCCAGGGCGATTTCCACATTTTACGAACCCGAGGGTGTCATAACCATAAGGAAAAAACTCAACAGTTTTCACCGATTCGGGCAAGTTTCATGGGCTATTGCTCACCAATTAGGCGTCCCAAAGCGATTTGCACGTTTTATGAACCCGGGGTGTGATTATTGTCCGATCATCGGAAGTCCTGGAGCGATTACCAGGTTTTATGAGACCCGAGGTGTGATTACTGCCGGTTACCAAAACTCATAGTTTTGGCCGATTCAAACATATCTCCGGATGATTTCCATGTGCTTATCAACCCCTGGGTGTGATTACCATCCGGTCACCAAAACTAGCAGTTTTTACCCATTCTGCCCCGTTTCGGTCTACTTGTTCACCATTTTGGTGCCCCGGGGCGATTTCCACATTTTACGAACCCCCGGGGTTTGAGTCGCGCACTTAGACCAGTATATGCAATGACACATCGTTGAACACCACCAGGAGCTCGGATTACTCAAAAGTTCCATCACAGGTTGTTGAAGATGGGCTGGAAGGAGGAACTAGGTTAGTTCTTTGGCAGCTTGATCCCTTCCCTCACTTTTCTTTCCTTCCACCACCATGGCGACACAGAACGAAGAAAGGAGGAGTCAGATTGAGCTCTGAATCAAGGGATCCTGCGAGTTTATAGATGGGAGGGGTGACGGAGAAGGTACCTCCCAACACCAAAGGAGCATCGTGACTAGGATAAGCATCGCCGTCTAGATCCAGCCTCAACTTGCGTGAGTTAATCTCTCAAGGCAAGTCTAGACAATCACCTCTGCCACTACTACTCTCTACAAATAGGCCCCGATCTCCCCTCCCACTCTCTCTTTGATCGGCAACACCACTGAAAAACTATGCGAGAGGAGGGCATAACTCACCGACTCTCGAACAAGAATGTGAGAGAGAAAAGGAGGGGGAAAGAGTATTGTCATGAGACCCCAGATCGGGAGTAAGGGATTGTCTCAACAACTAGCGCAAGAGTTGTGGACTTGTTTTCGCAAAAAATAAAATTGTGGACTTGTGATTATGTAAAAAATATTCTAAAAGATCCCACAATTTTAACTTTCTACTCCCGATACATATGTTCAAAAAAAAATACTCAATGGGAGACCCGTCGAACCAACGAAGTAACCACGGGGGGACTGGGATCCGGTGACATGCGTATGGCATGTCACGCGGTACCATGCGGCCTCCCATCCGCCATTCAACCAACATCGGACGGACAAAAGCAACCCAAGGAAAAATAGCATTCATTAAAGGTAGCTCATCCATCATATATTTAATCAAAGGGGTTGCTAAATCTCGGTTAATTAAAACTTGACCAAATCTTAGCCGATGCTATTTCGTGAGATCATATGTAAAAATTTGTGTAAAAAATAAATTTTGTTCTTTCATATGTTGTATCACTTAATTAAGACTTCGTTGAATATTAGTCGACCGAGATTTAAACACACCCATCAATCAAAGTGTAATGGTAATTCCAACACGCCGATGCATAGAGACACACATTTTGTTCGATTTATACCCGTTTGTGTCGGTGCGTGCACCGTTGTCCGTAGTCCGTCTCGACAAAAGTTATTGGCGATGTCCGCGAGCTCGCAGGCAACGTCGCGCGCTCGCCGGCTACATCGTCGCGCTCTTCGACTATGTCCGTACGCTCGCCGGCAACCTCTGTGAGCTCTCCGACGATGTCGCGTGCTCGCCGGCAACGTCACGCGCTTGTCGGCTACGTCTCCGCGCTCTTCGACGATGTCCGTACGCTCGCCGGCGACGTCCGTGAGCTCTCCGGCGACGTCGCGCGCTCGCCGGCTACGTCGCCGCGCTCTTCGACGATGTCCGTACGCTCGCCGGCGACGTCCGTGAGCTCGCCGGCTACGTCGCCGCGCTCTTCGACAATGTCTGTACGCTCGCCGACGACGTCCGTGAGTCTCCGGCGACGTCCGCGAGCTCACCGGAGTATTGTTCAAGGACTAAAAAACTGATGCTTGTAATGTTAAATTTGGAGCGTTCTGGGCATTTTGTAATGTTGAAACTAGCATGTATGAACATCTGAAAGTAATTTTAATTTAAACTATTGTTGTGCGTTCGATATTGGCTGAACGGCAGATTGGAGGCCGCATGGCACCGCGTGACATGCCACCGGATCCCAATCCACCACGGGGTGGAGCAAGAAAAAAACCACAGGGGGAGGGGGGCAAAGTCATCGTCTGCTGGTGGACCCGTCGAACCAACTAACGAAGCAACCACAGCTGACACCCACCCTCCGCCATCGCAGTCGCCGGTGACCAGAACGCGCGCCCCGAGTTCGCCGGCGGCGAGGAGAAGTGCGCCGAAGATGGGCTGCTCCCTATCGGGGCTCAACGCCCTCTACGACGCAGCGACTGGCGGCGGGGACGTGTGGATCAACGAGCGCCGCTTCCGCGTCCTCCGCCAGATCGGCGAGGGCGGCTTCGCCTTCGTCTACCTCGTCAAGCAGCACGAAGCCTCCTCCGGCGCCGCGCGCAACAGGAATCCCTCCCACGTCTCAGGTACCCCTCCCGATCCCGCCCCACTCGCCTCCGTGTCTCGCGTGTGTTGCAGGTTCTGCGCGTTCGTTTTGAATCCTTGAAATCTCTTCCATTTCGTCAGCCGACAAATGCGCCCTTGTGGTTTCGTATGCAAAATAGTGTAAATTTCGCTCCTTCTCCTCTGCCCCTGCTACTTTGCTAGGACTACGTTGCATGAGCTCTGGTTGTCACATAGAACTGAAGTAATCGAGATTTTGTAAGAATCTGATGGTGCCATGCTAATGTTGCTTCAGAGGACGGGACATATGCTATGAAGAAGGTGCTGATACAGAGCAAGGAGCAACTGGATCTGGTGAAGGAGGAGATCCGCGTTTCCTCCTTGTTCAACCATCCCAATCTGCTACCGCTTCTCGACCATGCCATAATAGCAGTTAAGGTAGTATGCAATAGAACCTTGAAGTACGTGCAAGATTTAAGAAAATCATGTTGAAGCTAGGCAAGTTTGTTGAGCTTTGGTATATACTACTGTGTATATGTCTGACAGTCTGAGGCATTTTTGTTTGATGAGTACAATCTAGAGATACACCAATTAGTTGTTTGAAATAAACTCAGTAATGTGTTAGCCTGCCATAACATCTTATTGGCAACTGAATGTTAGTCATTCATCATCAATCTTTATAAATTGGAAAGTACATTTCATGTTGAGATGTCTTATATGATATTATAGAGTACACAGGGAGATTGGAGCCATGAAGCCTACCTACTCTTTCCAGTCCATTTGGATGGTACTCTGTTCGACAATGCTGCGGTCATGCAGTCTAGGAAAGAATTTTATTCGGTGGTCGATGTTTTGCGAATATTCCAACAGGTCAGTTTTTCTTACTGGAAAGTACTATAAATGTACTGTTAATGATGTCATAGTGATATGTTGAACTTTCTTGATTTTGTCATTTTAGCAATCTTTTACCATTTATTAATTTTGATGTTCAGTATTAACCAATTTATTGTCATGCTATTCTTCAATGATTTTTCTGAAGAACAAGCTTTTGTAAGAACTTATGTGCCGTTGTGTATTACTCTACATTAATTTCTCTTTTGTATTACTCAAACGTTGAATTGCATATATTGCATCCTCTGCAAGTTATAGAGTAATCACAGGTGAAGACGCACTTTATTTTTTGTACTACATAAATGTGACTGCAGATCAACTCTTGCTAACTTGAGAATAGCTCGGCTTCAGGATTTCTAAGATATCATCATATTATGCCCCTGTCTTGCTTTATTCTCTATTTCCTAGGCATTTCGTTTGTTCACTCAACATATCAAAGTATTGAAACTGTACATTACATAATGACTTTAAAGTAAAACAGTATAGTTGGCTGTTACATCTTTTCATCTCAGTAAAAAGGTATAGTGTGTCTACTAATTTTATTGTACCAACAGATCTGTGAAGGACTGAAGCACATGCATACTCTTGATCCACCATATGCCCATAATGATGTCAAGCCTGGCAATGTTCTTGTAACCCGCCGAAAATCACAAGCACCTCTTGCGACTTTGATGGATTTTGGAAGTTCACGGCCTGCAAGAAATCAAATTCGTTCTCGTTCTGAAGCATTACGGTTGCAGGTTTGTATTAGCTCCATGGCCTTTTCACAAAGACAGCTCTTCTTAATAACGTATTGTTTTTTCTTTCCATGTAATCTTTTAGGATGTTTTGCCATTGTCCCATAACAGTGCTTTTTTCGCTTTCCAGATGTATAGATAATTTATTAGAAATGCTCTTCTACTTCTAGTGTTGTTTTTATGTTTCACGATTGTGAGTGACTTTTCTGCCATATGAAGAAATTTGGGGTGTTACTTTATTCTTTCCTTAAGCTGAAGCAAATCATCTGGATAACTCATCCTTACTTTTGAGTATGCAACTATAACTTAGAAAAAGTTAAATAATAGTGCTTTAAACGTAATGGCAATTGAAACATTACTAACGTATATCTTCCTACGGTGCAGGAATGGGCTGCCGAGCATTGCTCTGCTCCTTTTCGTGCACCTGAGTTGTGGGACTGCCCAAGTCATGCTGATATCGATGAGAGGACAGACATTTGGTCGCTAGGTTGCACTCTGTACGCAATCATGTAAGGTCCCTCATGGCTTGTCGCATGTGTAAATTTACTATGCTTGATCAAGTTTCTACTCCTGTTGATTTATGTGTCAGTATGATTCTCAATTATTTTGTGGTGTGCCGTTGCTTTCAATCTTCAACTGATTCAGTGCACAACCCATTGACACATTCATTGGAAATTATTTCAGCTTAGTATCTGTATCTCTTCTTTTTCGCAGTGTTGACAAGTGACAACCAGTACAACAAATGGTTATTCCATCAACTTCTAAAGTCAGGATTAATCAATGATGAAAGTAGTTCTCAATCACGCCTCACGCTTTAGATGGCATACTGCTTAAAGATGAAACTCAATTTTGTTGTAGATGTTTTAAATCAAGCATATTTCCTGAAGTTCATCAAGATAGAATCATACCGTGTCTTTGGAAAGTGGTGAATGTGGTCAACATATCAACTGGAGCGGCACGTAACCCGTAGTTACTTCATAAATCACTGATGTTCACATTTTGCACCTTTCAGGTATGGTGTTTCTCCGTTCGAGTATGCTCTTGGCGAATCTGGAGGAAGCTTGCAGCTGGCCATTATGAACGCGCAATTGAAGTGGCCAGCGCTACCGAACCCTCCTTACCCCGATGCACTTCACAAGTTCGTTACCTGGATGCTTCAGCCACAACCCGCAATGCGCCCTCACATCAATGACATACTTCTCCACGTTGACAAGCTTGTGAAAAAATACTCACCTTGAAGCCAGCTTGCATATTCTGTCTCTGGCTTGTTTTTTCTTTATACGATTGCAAAGGAAACATGTTGTAATACTCATGATGGAAGCATTTCATCCTTTGGAATAGGCTCAGTGTTGATTTTTTTATGTGACTTTCAGGCTGTTACCAACATGTTGCCTAAGTCTTGGAAGTTATGTTACTTGTACAAAAGTGTTCATCGAATACCTACCTATGTTCATGTCTCGAATACCGAAGTTACCTATGATCATGTCTTTGTTTATTATTCCCTCATTTCAGGTTTATTGGTCTCCTTGTATTTTGTGCTAAATTTTAACAGAAGATTTGACTAACAAAATATATGTTGTATGTCACAAATTTATATTGTTTGATTCTAATGATTTTTTTTGTGTTATGTAACTTATTTTTTTGCTAATTAAATCAAATGTCAAAGTTTAATCCAAAATACAAGGGGGACTAATATACCTGGACGGAGGTAGTACTTCTCTAGGCTCTTATTGTTTTTCTTGTCTAGCCTTTGCCAATACTAAAAACCAAACAAAAGGAAACGGACGAGAACCAAAATCATGTTACAGTTCTCAGGGAGCAAAAGAGTAAACAATGCTGAATATTTCTTTGGAACTTCTTGTCCAAAATACCCGTTACAATGCAAGATACACCAAGTTGTAAACCGAGCTGTCACAGCATAATACACAACGACGTCAATGCATCATGAATCAACTAAACCCTTCCTAGACTGAACAAACTTATTATGCTCTATCTTTTATACAAATAAGGATCCAAGGCAAAATATACATCGACTTTGTATATGATAGCACAGGTAGCTTCAGTACCACCAACTAGCAGATTGTGGCCGCCATGTTTGACACCGAGAATGATACGGCCTAGTGAGATAAGTGCCTAGAGTGATGTATCTTCCTGTAGGGAACACATTATATAATTCTTCAGTTAAGCATCCAACAACCCAGAGATTAATCTTCATGGTCTTCTTCGCCTTCAGAATCTGTAACAGCAGGTGGCTTATAAGAAATCAATATGCTGCTGCTGTGGAAGAAAACATATCTAACAAGGAGAAAATGGGCAAGACAAATCGCTGACCGGATCGAACATCATCGCCAACACGTCCTCTGGATTGGACTTGCTTTACTAGCATCCGGTAAATCAGTACCCACCAATATATGTGAAGGACAAGAAGTGAGAACAGAAGACTGTTGAAAAGATAGTAGTACACAGAGCTGTAAAATTCTTTTTTCTCCTTGTCCAGGATCACAGCTACTTCATAGCTGAAAAAGACACAAGAACATTAAATCAATCAACAAAACAGAATACAATTTTTAGAGTAATGCTGCTTCAAGTAAATGTTTACCTTGTGCTTCTTAGGATCCAGAAAGGGAAAATCATTAGCCGAAGAAGAATCCACGAAGCCACAAAAAGTAGAAAAGCCACAACAGCCAACCCCTCACAGCTACTATACTTGGCCATCTTTCCAATCTCTAGGAATATATCACTAGCATCATGGACGGCTAAAATAACCGATCCAGCACGAGATAATCTGTTCAGAAATAGCAATAACATCAAGACCTGGCGATGCTGTGTATCATTATGGTATAAAAGGGCAATTACACTCATGTACAAACCTGCAAATGTAGGACATAACAATCAGAACAACAGTTGCCACATGGTGAGACATGGAGACTCCAAAATCCTTGCGCCTTGTTTCCCAGAACAGAAGTGCAAAGATGGAATATGTGTAAAATCCAGCAGCATACATGTACACGGCCTTAAGCTTCAGTCTGGGAGAAAGAAAAATAAATAAGGCTGAAGCCTCTTGGGTAAAAGCAATGCTGCAGTGAAAAATAAAAGAGGTTACTGTTTCTCTCCACTTACTTCATCTTTTGATCAGGCCAGAGCTGCTCACCAGGCCCTACCCAGAAGTATCTGGTATTTGTGAACCATGGCTCATTGTATGTTACAGATAATGAAAGGACCTCCGCAGATAGAAAATAAACAAATTTCCATGCCGACTCCTTGAATTTATTGATTTTCTTTCTCCTTTCATCTGTTTCAGCAAGCTTGTCATACCCCTTTCCAAATATAAGTCTCCTTGCTAATATCTGCAAATAAAGTGAAATTAAAGAACTATAATATACACATGTAAGGGCATACTGGAATAGCATGAACACTACACAATGACCATCCTAGTCATGATTGCACTATTCTTGAAATGATTTGCTCATGGTGTACATGTTTAATGTGACAAACAACAACAACAACAACAACAAAGCCTGTCAGTCCCAAACAAGTTGGGGTAGGCTAGAGCTGAAACCCAAAAGATATCGTAACCAAATCACGGTTCTGGTGTGACATCCTGGCTTAATAGGAATGATAGACTACTCATATCAACAAGGTGCACCTTCTTTTCCGGGAGCCCGGATCCAAAGAACTCCAAAGTTAAGTGTGCTTGGCTTGGAGCGATTTGAGGATGGGTGACCGACCGGGAAGTTGTTCCCGGGTGCGCACGAGTGAGGACAAAGTGCGCAGGAATGACTAGTGTTGGTCTGTGGGGACAGTCTAGATCCCGCCAGGCGTACGCCGGGAACCGGTGGGTGTGACCGGGGCGTTACATCTGGCACGTGGATAGCTAACTTCCACGCACCCCTGTCCACATGTTTAATGTGACATGACAGCGAATATAACAAACTGGCACATGACTGGTCTGTTCTGGCTTATTCCAGTTCATATCCCTTTGCAGTAGACAATGCAAAGTCAAAATAGTGCTTGGATTCTCTAAGACTTACTTTTTATGTGTCAACATGAGTTACTGAATGAAATACAACGGTGGATGGGCATAATCATAATCACTCTGCAATTTACATTTGAAGC
This sequence comes from Bromus sterilis, assembly GCA_950022295.1. Taxonomy (NCBI): domain Eukaryota; kingdom Viridiplantae; phylum Streptophyta; class Magnoliopsida; order Poales; family Poaceae; genus Bromus; species Bromus sterilis. The sequence goes on from OX465596.1 coordinate 400,170,324, forward strand.
AACTTATCACAGCCTGGAGTTTGAGCTTAGTTGAGAGGGAAATAGCAGTAAACCTAAGTCAAGATAGATTCAAGAGCAATGCTGCAGCTAAGGTAAATAAAAGAGGATGCTATTTCGCCAATGCAATCACAGAAAGAGGACTCGGTAGGGAGAGGTGGGGCGCTCGCCCTACCTTGATTTTCTCTGTTTTTCTCGTACTTATACGTATAAAGTTGATTGATCGCTAAAAGAATCGTGTGAAAAAAGAGAACCAGATAGAAATCAACATGTCACGTGTTACTGTTGGGCCATGAATCTTTCTGGGCCATGAATCTTTCTGGGCCATCGACAAGATCACACGAACCAAGCCACAAGCCCCCATCATCCATCAAGTCCTCCTGGCTCCAATCCATGTCGCTTCGTCGTCCATGCCCGTTGTTTCGTCTACATGCACGAATGCTAGCGCTGTATCCCGTAGCGCACAGCGTGAGGCCGGCGGAAAGTGGGACTGCAGCATGCAGGAGCACGAGCGGTGCTGCGAGCGCATGGAGGTCGTGGCCAGGAGCGATGCACAAGGGCGGCGGCCAGCAGAAGGGGTACGTTGGGGCGGCAATCAGCTCTCCATCCATCTTCTTTCTTCGTGGCTGGTCTTCTCAAAATTTCAAGCGGCTTGGACGACGGTATGTGTTGCCGGTTTGAACGGTGAAGAGAAAGAAGAAAATGCACAAGGGAAAAGGGCTATATAACAAAGAAAAAAGGGAGAGGTATTTCTTTTTTGAATTTCACTCTCATCTTAAGAGAATGGCCTGACAATGGAGTGATTTTAGTGACATTTCATGTGATAAATTGTAGATTTTACAAGTTACTTTGAGGTTGTTGGTAGTCACAGTAGCTCCAATTCAAGATACTTTGCCAGGATCCTCTAGATGACATTAAAGTTTCATTATCGATATGTTTTTAGGTTGTTTCTATTTAGGTGTATATATTTACACTTTCATTGTGTTTTGTTACTATGTTTAGGATCACATACAAGTTGAGTTTCTTCGAACTACATTTTTTGCATTAAAAGAAATTATTTTTTATGATTTAGATTCCGCCCCACCTAAAAAAATCGTCCTCCACCACTGAATGCAATACCTATTTGCTTTCAGGTCATGCTCTATAATTTTCTAGATAAGCTTGGATAGCGGCATGTCCCGACTCACAACAGATTCACTAGCAATATAGCACAACAAATTTTACCCACACACTGCTTAATCAACAATATCATTAACTGACAACAGATTCACTAGCAAATATAGCACAACAAATTTTACCCATAGAATCACACATTTGACAGCATGATGATGCTTAAAAGTACCACCTTAAACAAGTGGGCATCTAAGAAAGTGTACGCGATTCGTTTATGTTAAAAGGAAGGCAACTTCCCAAAAGGTAGTCACGATGGCCACAGCTTTATCGAGACCAATCCAGCACAATCTCAATCGAAACGCAGTGCATTATTGGTATTGCCCTGTACTTTCTAGTTTCTATCTGCTTTTCTATCATTGAGAATTTGATACAAGGTTACAGAAGCTCACATCAGTTGTACCATAAGAGAACTAATCCATGAACAAACCAGGACTGCAAATACGTACTGAAGCAAGAAACCCAGGGGGATGCTTATCCAGCAACCAACTGGAGCTTAGCACGGGCATCCCCGGATCCAACGAGCCAGTAAACCGAAGAGAGGAAGCAGTTTACCTCGAAGACGAATCGGTCGAGGAGGAAGCGCAGCGCGGGGAAGAAGGCGACGAGGATGGGGAGCACGGCGTAGTCGCCGTAAGCCGGGTAGGACTCCGCCTCCCAGTCCACGGGCGCGGAAGACGAGTAGGATCTCGTGAAGAGCTCCACAAGGGCCGCCATTGCGGGCAGGAGATCCGAATTCAAATCCAAGAACCCAACCCCCAGCAGTTTCTTGGATCCGAGACGCGGAAAATGGACGCGCCGCCGATCCGAGGAAGTCCCCCGCGAGGCGCTCCCGAGCTGGGGAGGTGGATGGATGGATGGATGGATGGATGAGTCAACACGAAGCTGCCGCGAGGTGGGATTTGGTATGGGTGGAAGGAGCCGAGCAAGAACCGATATCCTGTGCGCGTTGGTGGTGACGGATTGCTGGGAACGGGGACGGGAACGGATGCACTGTGGCTGGCGCCCTTTTCTGCGGGGGATTGGAGAGTCCACCACTCTGGGTTTGGGTTGGTTGGGGGGAGAGATGAGATCTGAACGTCAGCTAGCAACCAGGCGGGCGGCGGGGTGGTGACGGACGGAAAAAGAAAAGGAACAAATCCCCTTTGTCTCCGGTGCCAGCCTCGGCCGGTTGGTGCTAGGCATGTCTCCACGTGAGCCAAGAGAACATATCTGTATGGCCGGATTTCGTTGTCGCCAAAATTCATGGGGGAAAGGGGGCTGAAATTTAGAGCCTTTTATTGGAAATTGAAACTTAGAAAGTTGGCACATGATGCTTTGCCATGCCACAAAATTTCAGAATTTCTTTTAGGGGATCAAATCCGGAATTTTGCTTTTTTCTACATTAAGAGGGATCCTGAAGGATCCCGACGCTTTTATTAATCAAAGGTGTTAAAGCACCAGAACTTGCGATAGACCCCTAACAAACATGGAAATACATAAAAGTTCCTGCATTTTTTTAAGAAGGACCCTAGAAAATAAAGAAAATGTGATCGGGTCCTTCATCTTCTCGTCGGATACTGCTCGCCGCCGGGGAGCTGGCCACTTGGGACAGCGAGAGCGCCACTGTCTTCGGCTACCAGCAAGAAGATGAACTCGCTCCCAAGGAGGAATACGTTGCGGCTTCCAAGGATGTATCTCTGTCGATTGCTTTCTAGTGTTTCTTACTTCTGTGCTCCCGCAGATAGATTCAGAGACGTTTCGAGATTGTGATCCGCTACACCTTCGGAACACATCATCTCAACAGGCAAGTACTATCACTTATGACATTCTATTATAACTAACGGTTTGCATGCTAGTTAGGTTAGCTTCGTTGTTTCATCATACCATCATGATAAATGCCTCTCTCAAACCTGATACAGCCTTGTCCTCCACGTCCCAGCAAAACCATGTACGTCTATATTACATTGCTCGTTGCTCAGCCTCTGCTTAGTATGCATAGGATGATATGTTGTTATCGTGTTACCTTGGATTGGGATACCACACATTTATATCGTTGAATAATGTGATTATTATGGTGATGACTATATCCGACGAAGGGTGGAAAGTTAGGCTATCCCACCTCGATGCTTTGTTTCGTTCAAGTCACTTAGGATCCGATTTCTGGGTATTGTGCCTCTTGACGAGCGTGCCTAACCGTGTGTGAGATTTTATGTGGTCCCGTTGTCTTACCTATCTAGCTCCAAACATTTCTAGTGGTGGTCCAAGTTAATTTGCCATTTGAAAACCGTGTGCTTGTTAATCCCTAAATTTTGAATAATACAAGATTTTTCTTCAAAAATTATACTCCCTCCGCCCCGAAAAGAATGCCAGAAGCACAATACAATGTTATTTTTGCAAAAAAACTCATAATTCTAAAATCATTACGAACAAGTGATACGTCCCAAACGTATCTATAATTTTTTTTTGTTCCATGCTTATATGGGTGACTTTGCTATATGTTTTGCTACATTTTCATACATTTTTCAGCATGTTTGGACCAACCTACTGACTCAATGCCCCAGTGCCAGTTTTTGTCTGCCGTTGTCCGTGCATTACAAGAAAATACCAATTATTAAAGTGCTCGGGAAAATCGGGAAATCATATAAAAAATCAGCAGTCAGGAAGACTCCAGAAGTCCGAAAGAGAGCCAGAGGGGTGCCCCCCTTACTAGGCGGGCACCTGGCGCGGCCTAGGGTGGGTCTGCGCCACCTGGCCGCCTGGTCAGGTCGCCCCCCTTGATTAGGTGGGCCCCCCTAGTGCCCCCCTTCCGCCTATATTTACCTCTCGCTCCGAAAAACCTCGAGAGGCCTACGCGATTTTCACCATTGTTCTGCCGACGCCGCGATCCTGAGATTGGGATCGCCAGAAGACCCTGTCCCGCGACCCTGTCGGAGGGAGGATTGATCTCCGGGAGCTTCTCCACCACCATGAGTGCTTCCCCGGATGTGCCGTGAGTAGTCCCCCTTATACCATGGGTCCATGATCAGTAGCTATGTGATGTTTTATCTCCAATCTTGTGCGTCAATTCTTAGCCCTTGTGAGCTGCCCTACATGATCAAGGCATCTATGTATTAGTTTATGTGTTGCTATGCTGTGTTTTTTGGGATCCGATGGATTATGAGATTATGTTCAGAATGTGATGAGTAATATATTTGGTTTACCTTTTCTGTTTTAGTTCTTGAGTATTCTTGCATGTTCTCCGTTGCTTTTTATTGCTATGGCCAAGTAGTAGATCGTGACTCCAAGAGGGAGCGTTATGCTTTATTGTGGGTTCATGCCCCCCGATGTCTAGCTTGAGTGACAGAAACATGAGACTAGGGGATGTGTTGTTGCCACCAAGGAGAAAAAAACGGTGCTTGTAACCGCGGTTGCAAGGATTGTTTACCTTACGCATAGTATGTTAATGCAGTTTTCTATTGCTTTGATCCTACACTTTGGTTGGGGTTCACAACTTAATACCAGCGAGATGTTCTGGATAGATATCTCAAGGTGGATGATTAGTGAGTAGATGCTGATGAATAAACGGTATGCTCGTCTCGGCGTAATGCCCATCCGATTGAGCCTCTAGCTTTCTTGTAGCATAATTAGCATTGCGGTGAGTTTATAATTCTTTTAATTGCCCAACTGTAATTTGTTCACCCATCATAGTTGTTTATCATCTTTTGGGAGAGAGACATCAGTAGTGAAAGTCATGGGACCCCGGTCCATATTTCCACCATATTTTACACCGCTCCAATTTACTGCTTTTATTTCCTTTCCATTGCAATCACCATTATTATTCCCCTTGTGTTTTGATACTTTATAAACAACAAGACCGGAGAGATTGACAACCTCACTGAACTCGTTGGGAGCAAAGTTATTTGCTTTGGTGTCCAGGTCCCGATCAAGTAAGCAACCTCTAGGTTGTAAACGGTGCCATTGTTTTCTTTTCACCTTCTTGTTGATCCTTGGAGTCCTACGGGAGACATAACCCTATCCTCTCAAGTTAGGGGAAATTTATCGCTATCTGCATCATAACCTTCCACTTGGGGTAACCAACGAGGAGGTGTTATCTACAACCATCAACTGGTCCCCGTTTGCATCTTCTTCCTCCACTCGTCACTCACACGTCGCTAGGAGACTACTCCTCCGCCGCCTTCCCGCCCCTGCTCAGTCGCTTTCGTTCAGAAAAGGAGACGTGCCGCCCATGAGCCCGCCAACGAACGGGATCTTTACCGCCCACGACGAGGACCTCCGCCGCCCGCCCACGACGAGGGTCCCCATCGCATGCCCACAACGAGGACCTTCCTGGCCCACCCACGACGAGGACCTCCGTCGCCCACCATGACCTAGTCCTCTGTCACCCGTTGTTGCCACGTTTATTCACTACGCCCACAGCCACCGCGTAGGTGCGCTTCTATCGGCGGTTGATCGTGGTGGTGGTGGTGGGCGACGCTGACGCCCTCCGATCCCCGCCACGACCCCCGACGCTGATGCCTTTGGTACGTCGACTCCCGACGCTGATGCCTCTGATCCCTGCTAAAAAATGAAAAGGGAAATTAATTTGATTGTAGTCGAGATTAATTGTCATGATTCAGTCAAAATTCATTGTCACGGCTTAAAATCAAGTATAATTGGAGTACAAAGTCAAATTGATACAAATAGAAATGGGATTAAAAGTCCAGTTAGCTGAATTTTGCACATATCTTTAAAAAAATCAGTTATATCTTTGAACAAAAATTCAGTAAAACTGAATTTTGCACACATCTGGACCTTAAAAAATTCAGTTAGTCGAATTTAGCACACATCTCTGAACAAACACTTGGTTATTGATGCGTCTCAAATGTATCTATAATTTTGTTTCCTGTTCAATGCCTCTTTTGTGTTATTGCTACATCTTTTTGCCATGATTTCGAATAATTTATTGGACTAACCTACTAATACAGAGCCTAGTGCCAGTTTCTGTCTATTTTGTCATTGCACTACAGAAAAGGTCCAAAAATGAAGTTGCTCAGAAAATTAACAAAATTCTTATTCATCGAAAGAGCCCCGGAGCCAAAAGGGCACCTCTAGGGGTGGCCCACAGCCTCCAGACGCCCAGAGGGCGCGTACACCTGATACGTCCCAAACGTATCTTTAATTTCTGCTTGTTCCATGCTCATTTGGGTGACATTGCTATGTGTTTTGCTACACTTTCATACATTTTTACACATATTTGGACTAACCTACTAACTTAGTGCACCCAGTGCCAGCTTCTGTCTGCTGATGTCTGTGAATTGCAGGGTTTTATCCATATTTACAGTGCCCAAAAAATTCCAAGAAAAAATATAAAAATCAGCGTATCGGAAGCTTCCAGAAGCCCGGAGGCCAGTCGGAGGGCCCCCATCCCCTCCTAGGCGGCCACCTGGCGCGGCTAGGGGTGGGGCCGCGCCCACAAGCCGCCTGGGAGGAGGACACCTCCCTCGGTACCCCCCCCTTCGGCCTATATTTACCTGCCGATGCAGAAACCCTGAAAACGGACCCCGCATCACGAATTTCACCTCTGTTCCGCCGCCGCCGCGATCCCGAGATTGGGACCGCCAAAAGACCTCGTCCCGGCACCCTGCCGGAGGGAGGATTGATCTCCGGGAGCTTCTCCACCACCATGAGCGCTTCCGGGATGTGCCGTGAGTAGTCCCCCTTGGACCATGGGTCCATGACCAGTAGCTATGTGATGTCTTCTCTCCAATCTTGTGCTTCAATTCTTAGACCTTGTGAGTTGCCCTACATGATCATTGCACTTACGTAATCTTTCTGTTGTTGCTATGTGATACGTCCCAAACGTACCTATAATTTTTGTTTGTTCCATGCATGTTTGGGTGTTATTGTTATGTGTTTGCTACACTTTCATATCTTTTTATAACATATTTTGGAACAAACCTATTAATGGTTGCTAGAGTGCACAAGTTCTTGTTTTTTTAATTTATGTGTAGGAAATACTTGTATAAAGGAAAATCATAAAAAGGAGCCTTGTAGGAGTTGAACTCTAAGAGCCTCTTTCGGACTATTCCACTCTTAAAATTTTAGCTCCGCTTCAAGAAATACAAGCCAAACAGGGTAACTCCGTGATATGCCGCTCCGTAAAAAACTAGAATCTGAGATACAACTTTCAGTTTTTTTGAAGCTCTTTAGGAGATGCTCCAGATAAAATTTAGAATCTGGAGTTGGAAAAAAATACCCATCACTGCCACCAGTAAGTGGATAACCCTTCATCGTCCAATCAAAATTGATCTTTTCCACCAAATTTGCATTCTTAAAGCTGGAGCTAGATGAAAGCCAAACATGATAAAAAAGAATTTTTTAATAAAACTACAACTTCTATATAAAGATGCTTCAAAGTGAATTTAGTGGAGTAAAGCTAATTTTAGTGGAGCGGAGTAGTCCCAAACAGGCTCTAACTCTCCCGAAATATGTCCCCACCAGACAGGTTTCAAAGATTGCGTCGGAAATGCCAGAAGACGACCTCAAACGGAAAAACTTAAAACTACAAAGTTGTAGACAATTTTTTTCCAATGGATCTGGATTTTTTTTGTCTCAATCGGAGTTCGTATGCTCCCTCTGGCCCCGAAATACCGAAGATGTAATCTGGATGACGGGAATCCGAGAGTCTATATAAAGAGAGGAAACCTAGGTCAAAGGGCACCACGAAATTTCCTCCCCTTTGGCAGCCGTCTTGAGGGGGAGATACATCCACAAACTAGCACCATCTCCAAGGAAGAAGAAGGGGCCAAGGGTCGTTGCCCCAAGGGTCGTGGCCGCCGGCACCGTGGCCGTGACCGCCGCCGCCGTCGTCTCCTTCATCTCCTCCGGGCTGCACCTCTCCATCAACAACTCTCTCTTTCTTACCATGTCTATGTGTGAGTAGTTCCCCTCGGGGTTGAGGCTTGTACCTTTATCTATGTGGTTAATTCTCTCTCCCATGATGTGATCTTAATTGTGATCATAGGCTATGTTAATCTAGGGTGATCCCATGATGTTTCCCCTTCTTCTATCTATTGGATTTGATGTACTCACTTGTCTATATCTAGTATAATCTTCGAGACCAAGGTGAGAGAGGTCTATTGGACATAGATTAGAAGAATATTTTCATGAATGATTTCGTCTTTTGTGTGTGGATTGAAGATTGAGAGTATCTTGGTGCTTGTCTTTGACTATCCTTGAGATATATTGTGGTGATTGTGGTACTCTCTTTGGATGGCCGCGGTGACATTGGGAAATCGTAGATGAGAACTACGATCTCTAAGGTGTGATTTTGTAGCCCTACACAATTCTCGTCCTCTCTTGACCACAAAGGAATGACCTCCGAGTACGTCTCCAATGCATGTTTTAGTGGAAATATCATGTGATTAGACTATGTTAATGTTGTTGGGAGTTGCCACTAGAGAAAGTATGAAGCCTAGGCCTTCCACCATTGCAATACCGTTTGTTCTCATGTTTACTACTTGTTTGCTTGCTGTAATTTTTATTACAGATTTATATTACTTCGTTTGCCACACCTATCACCCATATTTTACCATCTCTTCGCCGAACTAGTGCACCTATACAACTCCTAGTTGTATTAGGTATGTTGGGGACACAAGAGACTTCTTGTATCTTAATTGCAGGATTGCTTGAGAGAGACCATCTTCAACCTCTACTTCCCCGAGTTCAATAAACCTTAGGTCATCCACTTGAGGGAAATTGTTGCTGTGCTACAAACCTTTGCGCTTGGAGGCCCAACATAGTCTACAAGAATAGAAGCGTGCGTGGACATCACTATGCTGTGTTTGATGGGATCCTATGGATTATTAGATTATGTTCAGATTGTGATGAGTTATATATTTGGTTCTCCATTTATATTTTGTTCTTGAGTAATTCTTTCATGCTCTCTGTTGCTTTTTATTGCTTTTGCCAAGTAGTAGATAGTAACTCCAAGATGTGTTGTTGCCACCAGGGAGAAAACAGCGGTGCTTGTAACCGCAGTTGCAAGGATTTTTTTACCTTACGCAAAAAAAAATTATAGAAAGATTGTAAGGGAACCCCCCACAGTTTAATAGGTGCAAAAAACCCCAAATTTCAAGTACCGTGCCTTGAACCTGGGTGGGTGGGAAGGCATCGGCCCCTTCCCACCACTAGGCTATGCCTTAGTCTGCTTACGCATTGTTTGTTAATGCAGTTGTCTGTTGCTTTGGGTTTACACTTTGGGTGGGGCTCGCAACTTAATACCAACGAGATGTTCTGGATAGATATCTCAAGGTGTAGTATTAGTGAGTAGATGCGGATGAATAAACGGTCTACTTGTTTTGGCGTACCGCTCATACTTTTGAGCCTCTAACTTTCTTGTGGCATAATTAGCATTGCAGTGCATTTATAATTCTGTCAATTGCCCAACTTTAATTTGTTCACCCAACTTAGTTGTTTTATCGTCTTTTGGGAGAGAGACATCACTAGTGAACATCATGGGACCCTGGTATATATTTCCACCATTGTTTACAGCTCAACTCTTTACTGCTTTTATTTCCTTTTCGTTGCAATCACCATCACTACTTCCACTGTGTGTTTGATCCTTTGTAAACAACAAGACCGGAGAGATTGACAACCTCTCTGAACTCGTTGGGAGCAAAGTTACTTGCGTCGTTTGCAGGTCCATGTCAAGTCACTAACTTATCTCAAACGGCGCCTTGCTCATTTGACCACCTTCTTGTTGATCCTCGGAGTCCTACTGGATTGATAACCTTGGTATCTTCACCGAGGGAAATTTGCTGCTAGCTACATCTCAACCTTCCACTTGGGGTAACCAACGAGGGGCGAGAAGAAGATAATCTCTCGCGCCATCAACACCCCCCTAGGAGCGCTCTCTGGCCGCCTAGGTGCGTGGGGGCCCCTCGGACTCCCCTTTGGCCTATAATTACCCTCGGGACCCAAAAACCCGAGATATCCAGTCATATTTTCTAGAAGCTATCCCGATCTCCGCTGCCATCGAAACCTAGCTTTGGGGGTCACCAGGTTCCTGTTCCGACACCCTGCCGGAGAGGGAAATTGGCTCCCAGGGTCATCTTCATCAACCCTTCTTCACCCCATGATGGACCGTGAGTAGTTCCTCCTTGGACTACGGGTTCTTGGCAGGAACTTGTTGGTATTATCTCCCCTAGATCTTCAATACAAAGTTCTCATGAGATGCCCTACATGATTGAGATCCATATGATATGATTGGTGTTGTGTTTGTTGTGATCCGATGAATTGTTACATTGTTCAGTCCTAAGAAGTTTTTGAATTATTCTTGTTGTAATTTGTTGTTCTTAATGCTTGTTACTAGTGCACGGGTAGCATGATATCTGATCTGGTCACTTTATGGTTGCAAGATTATAATTGTTGTTCTAGATCTTATCTATGGTTGTATGCAACTATTATAGTCTGGAACCGGCGATCTCAATGGTGACAGCTTGGGACACAAAGGGGATGGGCTATAGTTTGAGGATTACATGTGTTCATAGAGTGTTAATGCTTTGTTCTGTTGCTCTTTGACAGGAGCACCTTAATCTCCATAAGTTCCTTATTTGGCCCCGCTGACAACAGGATGGTAGGACAAAAGATGTTGTGCAAGTTCTTATGGAAAGCACATACAACTACATACGGAATACATGCCTACGTATGGTTCTTAGATTAGGGTGCTCTAGTTTGTTCTTTGGCTAGAGTTAGTGCAATTTTGTCAATTGCGCAACTATAATTTGTTCACCCAACACTTGTTCTTCTTCTTGGAAAGTTACCACTAGTGAAACCTTGAACCCCGGTCCATCTTTCATCTTTATTGCCTTCGTTGTTATTGTTGTTACTACTTTGTTACTACTTTGTGTTGTTGGTGATTGGGGAAGCATGCAAAGGTTACACCCATCAACACATCACTACTTTTTGTCACCGTTGCTACTAAATATCTTGCCTAGTGTTTTTTCAGGCGTGGTTGAATTGACAACTCAACTGCTAAGGCTTATAAGTATTCTTTGGCTCCCCTTGTGTCGAATCAACAAACTGGGTTACACTACCCTCGAAAGACTATCACGATCCCCTGCACTTGTGGGTTATGAAGATAAATTTCTGGCGCTGATGACCCTCAACTGTAGGGGATCTTTTGTAGCGTTTTCGATAAATAAGAGTGTCGAACCCAACGAGGAGCAAAAGTTATTGGTAAGTGACTTTGGTAAAGAAATAGCTACAGGAACTGAAAGATAGCTTTTTAGGGGATTTCGATAAGCAACAAAAAGGTAAAAGCGAGCGAAGTGAAAGGCACTGAGGAGTAACAAGTGGCCCAATACTTTTGAGCAAAGGATAGGCCTAGCAACTGAACTTATAAAGGCTAAAGCGTTCTTGAGCACACACGGGAGAAATAGTCACGTGCTTTCGCCATATTCCGCATCGGTACTGTGTGTTGTGTTGATAAGTGTTGAGTGGGTGGATCTATGCTAGTACACCCTCTAGACTAAGATGAGTGCACTCTTGTGATTAAACATCTTGCAAGCATCCGCAAATACAAGATAGTAATTAAGGCAAAAGCCTAACCATAGCAATACGATCGATGATCCATTGTTCCTTTGTGCAAAAGCGTGCGAACTGGGGTTCAGGTTTCTGTCACTCCGGCAACCCACCGTAAGCATTATTTATACACAATGCATCCCCCTAGGTCCTAATAAGGCGAAGTGTTGAGTGTTTGACTCACACAACACCACTAGGAAAATAACAACACAACTTAAATATCAAACAAGACATATTACTTCAACATCATATGACTACTAGCAACTAGACTTCTCCCATGTCCTCAAGAACTAAAGTAACTACTCACAAGACATAAAAGATATCATGATCAGTGGGGATAAATAGATGATAAACAATCTGGACACAATGATATTTCTCCAACAAAACTCAATAGCATTCATGACACGGTAGCAATCAACACCGGTAGAGTAGAGAGGATAGATAGTACGGATTACAACACAAGTTAAACTTGTGAGATGAGATTGGATGATGGTGGAGATGGTGCTGATGTTGGGGATGATGTTGATGATGCCCGTGACAATGGTGATGACGATGGCTATGATCTCCCCTTCCGGGAGGTGTTCTCCCCGGTGGAATTTTCCCGCCGGAGATGTCTTTTCTCCTCTGTTGGTTTCCGCCACGGAGCGGCGGCGGAACTCGCGAAACTCCTCTCTCTTTAGGGTTTTCAGATAACGAGTGATATATAGGCCAGAGGGGGGAGCCTAGGGTGGCCCCAGGGGTCCAGGCGTCCACCCGGCGCGGCCAGGGGTGGGGCAGCGCCAGGGGGGCTCCTGGGCTCCTGGTGGCCCCCCTGGTCTCCGTTTTTCGTGTCCCCGTCATTCTTCTGGAAAATGGCCTCCGTCAATTTTCAGGTAATTTGGAGGTCTTCTGAATAAGCAACTTAGCGTCCACTTTTTACCGTTGAATCCTGCGTCTGCTGCTTCGGCATCGAAAAGTTTCAAACTGTGTAAAACAAGCCAAAACAACATAAGAATAGCATCATAACATGAAATATATCAATGAATAGTAAAGAATTACTATATAAAATAGTGATGCATTTTGGACGTATCAGGCGCCATTATCGGGGGGCATAGCTTTAATTATAAGTTCACTTTATAAGTACACTTTTGCTTATTACTTTGTTTGCTTACAATGGTTAAATTCTTTGAAACTAGATCTTATTGGGAAGGTGGATTCACCGAAGATCAACAAAAATATTATAAGGAATACCGCATGTCTGAAAAAGGAATATTTATATGGAAAATAATAAATCAACTTAATAGTTATGCTAGAAACTTATGCTATGATTATGATAAATCTTTTTTGCTATGATGAATCTTGTTGCTGCATGATGTTTAAACACCTTCCTTTCAAATGTTGGTGTAATTATAATGAAACCTTGGCTTCTTATACTAAGGAACATTATGATTTGTTTGATGTACAACAAATAGAAGAATTTGTTGTTTTTAAGGGTGCCTATGAAATTGCTTCCTCTGTTGAGAATATTGATGATGCCCCTTACAAATTTGAGAGGCTTGATGATACCTCCAAAACGTATGTATAATTTCTGCTTGCTCCATGCCTCTTTTGTGTGATATTGCTATGATATTGATGAACTTCCATACACTTTTGATCATGTTTGGACTAACCTATTAACTCAGTGCACCCCAGTGTCAGTTCCTGTTTTCTGCTGTTTTTCTATTTCAGGTTTCCCCCATATTAAAAGTGCTCAAAAAATTCGGGAAAATCCAATAAAAAAATTAGCGATCAGGAAGCTTCCGGAATCACCGAGGGGGGGGGGGGGGGCAGAGGGGACCCAGCAGGGGCCCAGGCGCCTTCCCGGCGCGCCCCAGGGTGGGGCCGCGCCAGGGGGCCGCCTGGACCCCTGGTGGCCCCCCTGGCTGCCCCCCTTCGCCTATTTATTCCCCGTGACGCAAAAACCCCGAGACGGGAACCCTTATTCGCGATCTCTCCTCTGTTCCGCCGCTGCGCTTCCAAGATCGGGAGCACCAGAAGACCTCTTCTCGGCACCCTGTCGGAGGGAGGAATCACCTCCGGGAGCTTCTCCACCACCATGGATGCTTCCCGGATGAACCGTGAGTAGTCCACCTTCGACCATGGGTCTATGATCAGTAGCTATGTGATGTTCTCCTCCCCTCTTTGTTCTTCATGGATTATACCTCGTGAGCTTCCCTACATGATCGAGGCACTTATGTAATATTTCTGCTGTTGCTATGCTGAGTTTGCTGGGATCCGATGGATTATGCGATTATGTTCAGATTGTGTTTGAGTAATATATTTTATTCTCCTCTTTTATATTTACGTTCTTGAGTAATTCTTGCATGTTCTCCGTTGTTGTTTATTGGTTTGGCCAAGTAGTAGGTAGTGACTCCAAGAGGGAGCGTTATGCATGATTGTGGGTTCATGCCCCCCGATGACTAGCTTGAGTGACAGAAACATGAGTCTAGGGGATGTGTTGTTGCCACAAGGGGGAAAACAACGGTGCTTGTACTTGCGGGTGCAAGGATTGTTTACTTTACGCATAGTTCTTTAATGCAGTTGTCTGTTGCTTTGAGTTTACACTTTGGGTGGGATTCGCAACTTAATACCAGCGAGATGTTCTGGATAGATATCTCAAGGTGGATGATTAGTAGGTAGATGCAGATGGATTTCGGTCTACTTGTCTTGGCGTACCGCCCATGCTTTTGAGCCTCTGCCTTTCTTTATAGCATAATTAGCATTGGTTTGCGCACATAATCCTGTCAATTGCCCAGCTGTGATTTGTTTACCTCGCATGGCTATTTTATCGTCTTTTGGGAGAGAGACATCACTAGTGAACATCATAGGACCCCGGTCCATATTTCCAATACTGTTTACACCCTCTATCAGTTTACTGCTTTATTATTTTTCCGTTTCTATCGCTATCATTATTATCCCGTGTGTTTTATCCTTTGTAAACAACAAGGCCGGAGGGATTGACAACCCCTTTGTACTCGTTGGGAGCAAAGCTATCCGGTGTGCGTGCAGGTCCAGGACAACCGCTAATCTCTGGCGCCGTTGTCACCTTCTTGTCGTTATCGGAGTCCTACTGGAGACATACCTTGGTATCTTCACCGAGGGAAATTGCCGCTACGCTACATCTCAACCTTCCACTTTGGGTAAACCAACGAGGGGCGAGAAGTAAACTCTCGTGACATCATAGCAATTTCTGGCGCCGTTGCCGGGGACTCCGCTCTTCAAGATAGGGGAGTTGCACACTATCTTTTATCTTTGCTTTTTAGTCTTGTTTGTTTACCTTTCATTTTTTGCTTTAGTGTCCTTTATCAAAAATAAAAAAAATTATCTTGCTTGCTGCTGCTATGGGTTCCTCTGAGAACACCAAGTTGTGTGACTTCACTAGTCACAACAACAGTGACTTTATCTGCACTCCTATTGCTACACCTGCTACTTCAACACCTTCTTATGAGATTAAACTTGCTTTGCTGAACCTTGTTATGAAAGATCAATTTTTTGGTGCTAGAGATGATGGTGCTTTGCACTTAAATAATTTTATTGAGATTTGTGATATGCAAAAGTACAAAGAAGTAGATGGTGATATTGTTAAGCTTAAGATTTTTCCTTTCTCCTTGAGAGATGAGGCTAAAATCTGGTTTCAATCCTTGCCTAAGAATAGCATAGACTCTTGGGATAAGTGCAAGGATGCTTTTATTGGGAAGTACTATCCCCCTGCTAAGATTATCCAATTGAGGAGATTTATTATGAATTTTAAACAATCGGATAATGAACACGTTGCCCAAGCTTGGGAACACATGAAATCTCTTGTTAAGAATTGCCCTACGCATGGTTTGACTACTTGGATGGTTATCCAAACTTTTTATGCAGGCTTGAACTTTACCTCGAGGAACCTGTTAGATTGGGCCGCGGGAGGAACCTTTATGTCAACTACACTTGGTGCTGCCACAAAACTTCTCGATGAGATGATGACCAACTATTCCCAATGGCACACCGAAAGAGCTCCAACAGGTAGGAAGGTAAACTCTGTCGAGGAAATCTCCTCTCTAAATGAAAAAGTTGACTTGATTATGTCTCTACTTACCAAGCAATCTCCTATTGATCCTCAAGATGTTCCTTTAAATTCTTTGATTGCTCAAGATAGATGTGAACTTTATCTCTAGAAACAACTTCAACAACAATGCTTATAGGAGTAACTTTGGTAGCAATCCTAGACCGTTCCCCTCCAACAACTATGGGAACAACAACACTTATCCTAGCACCAAAAACTCCACTTTTGAATTAGAGAGTATGCTTAAAGACTTTATCACTACCCAAAAAGCCTTCAACAAGAGTGTAGAGGAAAAACTAGACAAATTAGATAACCTCACGTTTAAGGTGGACAATTTATCCCATGAAGTAGAATTGCTTAAAATTAGAACTTCTCCCCTTGAGGATAGGAAGGCCACTCCTATGACTGCTATCCAAGTGCAAATTAATGAAAACATTAGGATGCTGGCTAAACTCAAAGAGAGATGGGCTAGAGAAAAGAAGGAAGAAGATAGAATTAAGAACCTTCCTACACACCATACTGTTGCTACTATCCAAGTGGTTGAGGAGATCCAAACTCTTAGCACCCAATGCACCCCTAGTCCCATAGGACCTATTAATGGTGATGCTATGACCTCAACCGTAGAAGAAGAAACTCCTATGACTATAGAAGCTACCAAACAAGTGAGCCTAAAGGACACCACTACCACTTTACTTGATAGTAGTGACCTTGATTTTGATAATTGCACTCTTTCTGAAGTTATTCATTGCCTTCACAAGATGTCTAGAGACCCCCACACTAGCACACTTAAACTTGCATTCACGGAGCATATCACTAATGCTCTCATCAAAGATAGGGAGGAGAAGCTTAGGGTAGAAGCCTCCATACCTAGAAAGCTAGAAGATGGTTTGGATCCTATGATTAAAATTAAGTTGAATAACTTTTCTTGCTATGCTTTATGTGATGTTGGAGCTAGTACCTCTGACGAGGGGGTGACCCCACGACTCCTACAGATAGGCCTATCCGGTATCCCTTAAGATAGAAGGCCCATGAAGACCCACCTGGACCCGCCTTGGCCCGCCAGTTGGCACCGACATAGGAGTCTGCGACTCACAAGGAAGGTGCAAAGACCTGTCGTACGGAGCAAGCTAGGGTTAGGAAAGCTTACCTGTAAACGTAGATGAACTCCCCGAGACCTAGCCCAGTATATAAGGGCTAGGAGGGGCGACGCCAAAGGCATCTAATATCATCTGTAACCCTAGCCTTGAGCGCTCCAGCTTTGGCATCCACTGTAATCGCATCTCCCTCATCAATAATATCGAGCAGGAACGTGTCCTCCTGTTTGCCGACGAGCTATCGTCCAACCTGTGCCTCTCATGACTAACCCAGGGTCCCTGACCATGGGATTTGCCGGGGTTGATCCCCGTCAATTGGCGCCGTCTGTGGGAACTACACAGGTTGGGATCACGATCTCGGCGGTCCCGTCGTCAGCAAACTACAACTCAAGGGCAAGGACCAGATCTAGCCCACTCGAAGGATTCAAGATCACGGCGAACATCTGTGCCACCCCATCAAGATCGCTCGGGCTGCAGCTGTGCCAGGACCGATACTACGGTAACGGCCAAGTGCAGCTTCAGCGCCGAAGGAATCGACGACCCAGAAGAACGGCGAGAGGCGTCCACGAAGGAATTCCACTCGACGAACCGCGACGCGCAGCGGAGGACTCGCAAATCTTTCTACAGCCCACCGCCGCCCGGGCACCCGCCGCACATCAAGATGATGACTACGAGATCGAAACCAGCGATCAGCAGAACCATCGCCAAGGAAGAAGGAATCGACGACCCAAAAGGTGCGCACAAGAGATCTACGACGAGGCTCCAATGAACGAGCCACGTCACGCAGCCGTGCAACCGACGACCACTCGATGACACGCCGTCGCACGAGCACCCATCGCCAGCCAGGACAGCGACTCCGAGACACCGGTGGGCGAGTACTATGACCCAGATCGAAGGCCAGATGAATTCGCCAACCTCATCAAGAACCAAGACATGAGCCGAGGAATCGAAACCGACCCTCGCTTCCACGAACACCCGGAGGATCACGAGCAAATCTTTAGAATCTCAAGAAGGAAGAGGCACGCCGGATCTAGCAAACTCATGGCTAGAGAGCAGCTAGCAGGAACTTGCACGATCCACAACTTCGAGGATGACTGGGTACGCGTCAGGTCAGGTCACACTTTGAGAGGCTGCCGCCTGTTCAACGAGCTAGCCGACGACCTCAAGAAGGAGAAACAAAAAGAAGACAGGCGCAACCGGCGACCCGAACAATCGCCGCTCTCAAGCCCGGAAGGACGTCACAACCCGCTGCAAGAACAGGTGCTCATGATCCAAGAGGGAATGGTGCCGCAAGCACAACGCGACGCCTACACCCTGCAAGCTAGAGCAGTCGAGAGCATAAACATAGTCGAAGTCTACCAGATACATGATGCGAAGACCAGCATCACGTTCTCACAGGACGACCATCCACCCGCAGTCCTAAGACCAGGGCACGCGCCCCTGGTGCTCGATGCACAAATCGGAGGATACGACATGGATAGGGTCTTCATGGACGGAGGCAGCAGCATGCATATCATCTTCGCCAGCACCCTGCAAAAGATGCTGATCCCACGATCAGTATGGAAGAAATCGAGCACCGTGTTACACGGGGTAGTCCCAGGAGAAGCAGCCACATCCCTCGGAGTCGTCGAACTTGAAGTTGTTTTCGGCAACCGACGCAATTTCGCAAAGCACGTCCTCGAGTTCGAAGTACTCGACTGGCAATCGCAGTATCACGCCATATTGGGACGACCAGCATTCGCGCAGTTCATGGCGGTTCCACACTACGCCTACCTCAAGCTCAAGATGCCAGGATCAACGGGAGTCCTCACGGTCAACGGAAGCTTCATCAAATCAGATGAATGTGACCGTGACTTTCACAAAATCTCCGACACATTCGGAGCCGAACAAGAACTCAGAGAAATAGCCATGGTGACGGACAAGAGTACCTTCCCATTGGTGAGCCTAAGCGAATCTAGGGAGTACGGACGCGACTTCAGCATCGACAGCGACACAGTCACTCACCAAGTGCATCCGACGGACCCGGACAAAACAGTCCGCGTGTACGCCCACCTACCAGAGGAGTAGGCGACGGCTCTCGTCGCTTTCCTTCGAGATGAGTGGGAAATATTCGCCTGGTGCCCAGCCGACATGCCTGGAATACCACGCGAATTCGCGGAGCACGCCCTACGCATCAAGAAAAACACGAAGCCGGTGAAGCAAGCTCTGAGACGATTCTCGGAGCCCAAGCGAAGAGCGATCGGAGAGGAAGTCAACCGGTTACTCGACGCCCAGTTCATCTGAGAAACGAATAAAGCCACCAGGATAGCCAACCCAGTGCTGGTGCCCAAGAAAGACACGAACGTGCTGCGCATGTGTGTCGACTACGGACCAGTCAACAAACATTGCCCGAAGGACCACTTTCCCCTGCCTAGAATTGATCAGATAATCGACTCGACAGCAGGGTGCGGTCTACTTTCCTTTCTTGATGCCTACTCAGGATACAACCAGATCAGGATGAAGGAAGAAGACGAAGAGCACACATTCTTCATCACCCCCTATGGCGTATTCTGCTACAGGACCATGCCCTTCGGGCTCAAGAACGCAGGCGCCACATACCAGCGAATGATGCAGGCCTGCCTGAAAGAGCAAATCGGCAGAAATGTGCAAGTCTATGTGGACGACATCATGATCAAGACCTACAAAGCAGCCACACTACTCGACGACCTGCGCGAAACCTTCGCAGCGCTCAACAAATACAGAATCAAACTCAACCCGAAGAAGTGCACATTCGGCGTACCGGCGGGGAAGCTGCTCGGCTATATGGTCTCTGCCCGAGGAATCGAGGCAAACCCTGAGAAAGTCCAAGCCATCGCCCGAATGCAAGAACCAACCGACGTCAAAGGAGTATAGCAGCTCACTGGAAAACTCGCATCCCTAAGCCGCTTCATCAGCAGGCTGGGAGAATGCACACTGCCTTTCTATCAGCTGCTCAGGAAAGGAGAGAAATTCGAGTGGACGGAGGAAGCCCGCCAAGAATTCGCGGACCTGAAAAAGACACTCTCGACCCCACCAATCATGGCGGTACCCAAGGAACGAGAGAAGCTATACCTCTACGTGGCAGCACGTAATAGTGTAGTAAGCACAACGCTCGTTGTCGAACGCACAGAAGAAGGCAAGGTCCAGAGCATCCAGAGACCAATCTACTACCTCAGCATGCTCCTGACCAAATCCCAGCAGCGGTACCCGCATTATCAGAAGCTACTACTGGCCGTCATCATGACCTCAAGAAAGGTGTCCCACTACTTCGATGAGCACCCTATCACAATCGTGAGCAGCGCACCACTCGCTGACATACTCAACAACCCGGGAGCGATCGAATGAGTCGCCGAGTGGAACATTGAGCTCAGCCCACGGGACCTGCAGTTCAAGCACCCAACAGCCATCAAAGCCCAAGTACTCCCAGATTTCTTGGTCGAGGGGACGGAGGTTCAGACACCAGGCCCTCCAGACCTATCAAGTTCATGGTCAATGTTCTTCGATGGGTCCAAGAGACAACAAGGAGCCGGGGCAGGAGTTGTGCTCATCTCCCCTAAAGGAACAAAGCTAAAATATATCCTCCAGATCAACTTTAGTCATGCCTCCAACAACGAAGCAGAATACGAGGCACTCCTCCACGACATGCGCATGGCCAAAACGTGCGGAGCCACTCACCTTATAATCTACGGGGACTCCAATCTCGTCGTCCAGCAGATGATGAGAAACTGCGACGCAATAGCTGACAACATGGCGGCCTACCAGAAGCTCTATAACGCACTCGAAGGAAGTTTCGACGGTTGCGAGCTCAACTACATCACCAGGGCCAACAACACAGAAGCTGACGAACTCGCGAACATTGGTTCGACCCGAGGACCAATACCACCCGGCGTTTTTTCTCGAAAGCATCAGCCAGAGATCCATCAAGGTACAGGCAGCAGCACCTGAAGCAGTCGTGGACGGCGAGGACGCAACAGACCTGGCGCAGGTGGCAGCAGCAAGCCCATCAGAAGACACAAGCACCAGCACACCCGACAACACAGCTCCGACAGAGCTCGAAGGACTTGTCTGGGCAAAACCGTTCCTCCGATTCCTAATCGAAGGTACGCTACCGCAAGACGTGGCCGAAGCACGACGCATCAGCCGATGATCCAAGGCGTTCACGGTGATCAACAAACAACTATACAGGCGCAGCATCACCCAGATACTCCAAAGGTGCATCGACGAAGAATATGGCAAAGCCCTACTGCTCGAAATCCACGAAGGCACCTGCGGGCACCACGCGAGCAGTCGAGTGCTCGTGTCCAAAGCATTCCGAGCGGGTTTCTACTGGCCCACAGCCATGAAAAACGCAGAGGAAATCATGCGACGTTGCGTCGCCTGGCAAAAATTCGCCAATAGGCGACACGCTCCCGCATCAGAGCTTAAGACCATACCACTATCCTGGCCGTTCGCCACCTGGGGACTCGACATGGTGGGCCCACTCAAGAAATCATCAAAGGGCGGAAGGACACACCTGATCGTCGCAGTCGACAAGTTCACTAAATGGATCGAAGCAGTGCCCATCACCAGCTCCACAGCCCTCACGGCTGTCAACTTCATCAAATCGATCATCTTCAGGTTCGGAGTGCCACACAACATCATTACGGGCAACGACACAAATTTCACAGCCGCAGAATTCCAGAACTTCTGCGAAGAACTGGTCATCAAAATCAATTATGCATCAGTCGCGCACCCGCAGTCCAACGGCCAAGTGGAAAAGTAAACGGCCTTCTATGCGGGGGAATCAAGAAGCGGCTCCTTGCACCACTCGAGCAAGCCGCCGGCAACTGGGTAGAAGAACTCCCCGCGGTACTATGGAACCTACGAACTACACCAAACACCGCGACCCAGTACACACCCTTCTTCATGGTGTACGGGGCAGAGGCAGTACTACCACATGACCTCAGGTTCGGAGCACCTCGGGTCACTGGGTACGAAGAAGAAGAAGCAGAAGAAGCATTACAAGATGACAAAGATACAGCTGACGAAGCAAGAGATATAGCCCTGACAAAATCAGAGGGGTACCAAGACAAGCTACGCACCTACCAAAGCAGTCGCTTGAGCACTAGAACCTTCAACAAAGGTGACCTAGTCCTACGGCTGATACAAGAGAAGGTCCATAAACTTGCCCCCAATGGGAAGGACCATTTATAGTCTCAGAAGTCATCGGAGGATGCGCCTACATGCTGAAGAACCCGAAGACAGACGAGGACATGGGTAACCCATGGAACGTCGCAAACTTGCGACTGTTTTATCCATAGTCCCTATCGGTCAGACATGACTGGCAACTCATGTAGCCGCTCGACCGCAATAAAAATAAATGTTGCCCAAAATACTGCCATCTCAAAGCACTCGGGGGCTCGAGCACACACTCCCCCCGAGAGACGCTATCATCGCCTACGCGATCTTAACCAAAGCACTCGGGGGCTCGAGCACACACTCCCCCCGAGAGACGCTATCATCGCCTACGCGATCTTAACCAAAGCACTCGGGGGCTTAAGCATAAAATTCCCCCGAGAGACACTATCGCCTACGCGATCTTAACCAAAGCACTCGGGGGCTTAAGCATAAAATCCCCCCGAGAGATACTATCGCCTACGCGATCTTAACCAAAGCACTCGGGGGCTTAAGCATAAAATCCCCCCGAGAGACGCTATCGCCTACGCGATCTTAACCAAAGCACTCGGGGGCTTAAGCGTAAAATCCCCCCGAGAGACGCTATCGCCTACGCGATCTTAACCAAAGCACTCGGGGGCTTAAGCATAAAATCCCCCCGAGAGACGCTATCGCCACTCAAGCGATCTTCACCAAAGCACTCGAGGGCTTAAGCATAAAATCCCCCCGAGAGATGCTATCGCCACTCAAGCGATCTTCACCAAAGCACTCGGGGGCTTAAACACAAAATCCCCCCGAGAGACGCTATCACCACCTACGCGAGCTCACCTTAAAAACCCGGGGACTCAGGCATAAGCATTCCTCGAGATACGCTACGGTTCTATTCAAAAACACCAAGTCAGCAATCTTCAAGTCTTCACCCGGTCGACAAACAACCAAGACTCGGGTACTACTCCAGAGTTGAACCGCGAGGAAATACGCAAAGTTTTAAAGCCTACGTTTGACTCTACAACTCAAACGTAGCCTCGGGGGCTACTCCCATCGGGAGCGCTGTCGCGCACCCGATAGAACACACTAGAAAGTTAAAGTCAGTACATCACGGGAGGAGTCGAAGACATCTCACGCTATCAGATGGAGTCGAAGACAGTGCATCACAGGAGTCGAAAACACAATTTATTGCAAGAACTCAACCACAGCTTGAAGTCAACCATAAAGGTATAAAAGGACTCAACTACATTTGGATAGAAGGCAGCTCATGTTACAAGAGGAAATTACCCAAGGAATCAAGACTTCTACATGTGTGCTCATGAGGGGTAATCGACTCCAGTACAAAGGCATCACCACAGACAAAGGAAAAAAGGAAGCTAGCAGAGGATGTCAATGACATAACAAAAGGGTGAAGCTCAACTTATTTGTCGATGCTCCACCAACTTCTTCTCCTGCTGCAGCTGCACGCCTTCTTCTCCGGCTGCACAACCTCTTCTCCGAGTTGCCAGCGAAGATGAGGCCGCCTCCAGTTCTACAAGGTCGCTTGGCACGCCCGCTTGATCGACGGATTGACGTCGATGTCCTCTTCGGAGCTGATAGAGACGGCATCACCACCTGAGGAGTCGCCAGAAGACGGAGCTGTAGAAGATGCAGGTGTAGGACTCGTCGACCTTGTGGAGCTGTCGCTGCTCGACTCCTGCCAGTGCGGATCGATGTTGTTGCCGCTCGGGTCGAACGCGCGGACAGTGACAGTGCTTTCGCCGTAAAAACGACAGCTGAGCATATCTCCATCTCGCAAATTCAACCGCCGAGCAAATAAACTCCAACCAGAGCCAAGAAAAATCAAGCGAGAGCTATCAACCTCCAAGTCAACATAAGAAGGAGATCGACAGCTCCCTTGAAGATGCAGAAGCAAGCCATCTAAGCCACGTTCAGAGACAATTGCGGAAAAAGCAGAGGGAAGAAGAACGCGATTGGCGCTCTGGCCACGAACGCGTAAAAGAAAATCATAGCACCAGAATCCCTCCTCCAAGGGAGAGGAGGAAGGAAATGGCACCGTACCATGGCGACCTCCACGACATGAGCGTGGTGTACGGCCACCACGGCCACGACGAACACGGCCACGGCCAACACCCCGCCTGGGAACCATGAGAGGAAGAAGAGAAGAAGGAAGAGGCAAAGCAGCAAGCTGGATAGAGGCGAAACGCTGTGGAAGAGAAAGGCTTATTTATAGAACAAAAATCCCCCAGCACAGAGAAGCCGAGACGACAGCAGCAATTAATTCAAAGACCAAACGTCGCAAACGTCTCAGATTCCAAGACCAAGATACTTTCTCATGGGACGCACTGTGCGTGAGACACGTCAATTCATGCGCGTTTCCAACGCGCGTATTGGAAACTCAACAAGCGCCTGCCGCACGCCACAACGGTCATCATTATGACCGGTCATGAAGACTTGACGGTTCACTGGCAGAGCATCCCTGACAGCCATCAAACAGAGGCATCGTTATCCTGACAAGCGGCAAAGAATGCCAACAGACATCAAGAATGATCTTTTAAAACACATTTTTCAAATATATTTAAACTCCCATCGGGAGCGTACCCACTCAAAACCGAGTCCCAGGTGCTCCCTCACCCAAAGGTCAGCAATGTGCTCAAGTGATCACTCGCACTCACGAGAGTCTAGGGTGCTCCCTCAACCCGACGCAAGACAAACATTCACTCGCCAAGATCATACGGCGCTAGAGTCTCAGGTGCTCCCTCACCTCAAGAGTCGAAACGACATTCGAGTGACTACTCGCGAAGAACCCCCCCCCCCCCCGTCTGAGCACTCGAAACAAGCTCCGCGGGTGAATGAGTGAACAACTCGATTGATGTTTTGTTCCAAGCGGGTGCAATACTATTAGGCTCCGCGCCTCAAAAACACACATTCCTGGAACACGATACACTGTGCCCAGATGCCACGCAAGATTAGCGTGTAGGTAAGACCCCGCTGCGAAGTTCGGCCGGGCTGGGACTTGCCGAAGAGCGATTTCACTCCCAACCTTTTCCATGCGCTGCGCATGATAGAAAAAGTCGGGCGGACGCGCCTTAGGCTACGCACATTACTGGCGGCAAATGAACACCGTAAGACCTGAAGCGGCAGGACTTTTGCTTGACACCAGTGTTCCAAGCTCACGTCGAGGGACGTGGGTTTTATTGGGCTACTGCGGTATTTGCCACTAGCGCAATTCACCAAGGCTCGACCAGTCGACTCCTTGGTCCCTTTCAGCTTAGCATCCTTCGAAACAAGTTTTGTCATGGCCACCAGACTGCCAGCGACCCACGGTTGTACCGCGCATACAAGCGACCGACAAATGGATGTACTCGAGTCCCTGCGCGACTCTTCGAGTCTCCCAGGCACTCGGGGGCTACTGACGAGGGGGTGACCCCACGACTCCTACAGATAGGCCTACCCGGTGTCCCTGAAGATAGAAGGCCCATGAAGACCCGCCTGGACCCGCCTTGGCCCGCCAGTTGGCACCGACATAGGAGTCTGCGACTCACAAGGAAGGTGCAAAGACTTGTCGTACGGAGCAAGCTAGGGTTAGGAAAGCTTACCTGTAAACGTAGATGAACTCCCCGAGACCTAGCCCAGTATATAAGGGCTAGGAGGGGCTACGCCAAAGGCATCTAATATCATCTGTAACCCTAGCCTTGAGCGCTCCAGCTTTGGCATCCACTATAATCGCATCTCCCTCATCAATAATATCGAGCAGGAACGTGCCCTCCTGTTTGCCGACGAGCTATCGTCCAACCTGTGCCTCTCACGACTAACCCAGGGTCCCTGACCATGGGATTTGCCGGGGTTGATCCCTGTTAACCTCCGTTATGCCCAAAAGAATGTATGATATATTTGAATTGAAACCTTTTGATCCTTGTTCTTTTGGTGTTCGTCTTGTCGATTCTTCCGTAAAGAAACCTTTGGGGAAGATAGATGATGTTCTTATCATTGTCAATGACAATTATGTTCCCGTTGATTTTACTATTATGGACATTGAACGTGAACCTTCTTGTCCAATTATTTTGGGATGTCCTTTTCTTCGCACCGCGGGTGCTGTTATTGATATGAAAGAAGGGATCATAAAATTCCAATTCCCTCTCAAGAAAGGGATGGAACACTTCCCTAGGAAAAAGATTAAGTTGCCTTTTGAGTCCGTTACACGGGCTAGTTATTTTCTTGAAAAGACTTGATCTATTTGTATTAAGCCTAGCTAATGGCTTTAAAAAAGCGCTTTTGGGAGGCAGCCCGCAACGAATTTAGGATTTACTTTTTGTTTTTCTTCTGTTTTTAGTAGTCCTGACGATTTTTACTACTGTAGAAACATCATTGTATCTTTACTTTTCAAGCTTTGTGCCATTTATAGCCACATATGACAAGGGAAGTGAAAGTTGTGACATGCTGTCCAGAAAACAGATTATGTCCTCGTGACTAGAAAAATCATGGAAAAATCCCAGTTCATTTTTTTGAGCTGAATTTTTTACACAGCGTGCTCTACACAATTACGGAACTTTCGTATGTTCTGAGTTTTTTTATTGGAGTTGAATAAGTATCCCTGAAAATTTATTTTCTACCTGCTGGTCTGTTTTTCACAGATTCTGTCCTGTTTTGCTTTTCCTTCGTTTTGCAAACCTTAAGCTTGCTTTTTCTTTGAAAAAACTTATTGGCATTCTTGAGAAACAGTATCTCTTTAAGAATATCCTTATTTACAGTAGATAAAAAAATTATTTTATTATGGGTACTAACCTCGCTAATCAGATTATGATGAGTTATATATGAAGGGAGTTTTCAAGTGTGCGAGGGAAGATGGTGAAAGAAGATTCAGGAGTGTCAAGCGCTCAAGCTTGGGGATGCCCCCATGCATACCCAAGAAATATTCAAGGATAATCAAGCGTCTAAGCTTGGGGATGCCCCCGTGCATCCCCTTCTCCATCAACAATTATCAGTTCGTCTCTCGTCTCACTATATTTTTATCGCTTCATGTGTTATGTGCTATGCTTGGAGCGTCTCGCTCTTAGGTTTTGTTTTTAGTTTTCTTTAGATTTTCTTGCTGTTCATAACAAGTTAGAACCCAACTTTCTTTGTGTGGGAGATAAACACGCTCCACTTTCAAAATCTAGAACACAACATAGGACTTTTGCATGCTTATCTTTGCTGTGTGTTTTCTTTATCTTTTCATAGCTGCTGTCATGTTTAGCTCTTAGTTTTCATGCTTATATTTTCAAAGAGCTTTTGTTTAGTTTGTTGCTAGAACTCTCTTGAGTTTTTATGTTTATCTTGTTTAGAGAGTTTGCTTGTTTCACTGAGTTTTGTGTCTTGACTTGAAGTAGGTAATTGAGGTTGTTATTCTTTTGTAGTAGTAACTTGCAATAGGTTTGAGGTATTTTTTGAGTAATGTTTGGACTTTTAGTGTCAAGAGCTTTAGCCTATTAGTGATAGATGTCGTATTTTGGGCAATCCGTTTTTATTTTCAAAGCTTACAAAATTACTTGAGAACTTTAGCTACTAGATGGATCACTACTCTTCTGAGGGGTCGAATATTAGAGTACACTCACGTACCATGAGTCGAGGATGCGCAAGGATAACCAAACCCCCATACACTCCTCATCGGGGTACTTGTATCTTTGTGAAACCTCCTTATTATATTGAGAGTTACCGATAATAAGTGCATGAGTTCTTCGGACTAATGTGAGTATTCGAAAGTTGACACTTCCACCTTCCCATATTTTGCTAGCCTCTCCTGTGCCGTGCATTGCGTTCTTCTCACTCCGAGAGTTAGCGTCCACCTTCGCCGGTACATCCAAACCCTTGGCACGATACGCTCTGTCATCATAAACCTCCTTATATCCTTCCTCAAAACAGCCACCATACCTACCTATCAAGGCATTTCCATAGCCTTTCCGAGATACATTGCCATGCAACATCCATCTTCTCATGACTTGATCTTCATGTCATACATGCTACTTGCTTGATCGATGAGCCGCATGCTAGTTGGGCCTTGCCCTTATCATTGCTACATGACGCGCTAGTATCATTGCATATCCTGCTACACTGGCAGAGGCATACATTTGCATACTTCATGATAGTTTCATTTTCTTTATGATTTGAGTACTTTGTAAAGTGTGAAAGATCTTATATACTTCTTGTAATATATAGAGTGTCGCCCCTAAAGTGAGGAAAATATCCCAAAGTGGACAAATTAAAAGATCCCAAAGAGGACAAATGAGAGAAATAGAAAGAGCCATTGAGGCCACCAAAAAAATACAAAAAAATAGAAAAAAGAGAAAAAGAAATAAAAAGAGAGAAGGGGGCACACTACTATTCCTTTTGAGAGATCCACACTCGTACTCCCTCTTATATCTTGTACTCCATAGAGATTATCATTCATGCATATAGCTACGTGGGGACCTTCACACTATAGAACTTGGCTTGTATATTCCAATGATGAGCCTCCTCAAATGAGCTCTAGGTCTTCTTGAGGAAGCAAGTTGGATGCACCCCCACTAGTTCCATTGGAGAGCTTTTTAGCTCACATGTGCATCCGTTGCATGGCAATCCCTACTCCTCACACCATATCTATCATTTGATTTTCTCTCGCCTATGATTGTCGTCATTGATGTGAGTCTTTCACACCTTTTTGTCTTCCTCCTCCACCATATTCTCTCTTTGCCATCCTAGGTGTCAACTTTCTTGCTTACGCTCATCCATTGCATGAGTGCTCAAAATGTTGAAAAGGAGTGGATCATTTTGACTTGTACCTCACTAGTGGTCTGGGGATGAGTCAAGATAAGATTCCAAAGAAGACCAAGTGTGAAACTTTAGTAGATTGAGTTCTCAACACAAAAATACCTTTTCTCGTATATCTCTATCCCCTTTCTTGCATGCAAAAACCGTTTGGAGACATTCGAGTCACAGACAGCGAGAGCTCTTGCACCTTTATGTTCTTATGTTGCTTGTTTCAATGCTAAATATAGACTCTTGCCTGTTATGACTTGAATTGAATTACATGCCTTGATTGCTTTACTTAAAAGTTCTTATATGGTTGTGAGCATGTCACCACAGAAATTATGCTTGTTATCATTTACCTACTCGAGGACGAGCAGGAATTAAGCTTGGGGATGTTGATACGTCCAAAACGTATCTATAATTTCTGCTTGCTCCATGCCTCTTTTGTGTGATATTGCTATGATATTGATGAACTTCCATACACTTTTGATCATATTTGGACTAACCTATTAACTCAGTGCACCCCAGTGCCAGTTCCTGTTTTCTACTGTTTTTCTATTTCAGGTTTCCCCCATATTAAAAGTGCTCCAAAAATTCGGGAAAATCCAATAAAAAATCAGCGATCAGGAAGCTTCCGGAATCACCGAGGGGGGGCCAGAGGGGACCCACCAGGGCCCCAGGCGAGCTCCCGGCGCGCCCCAGGGTGGGGCCGCGCCAGGGGGCTGCCTGGACCCCTGGTGCCCCATGGCTGCCCCCCTTCGCCTATTTATTCCCCGTGACACAAAAACCCCGAGACGGGAACCCTTATTCGCAATCTCTCCTCTGTTCTGCCGCCGCTGCGCTTCCAAGATCGGGAGCACTAGAAGACCTCTTCTCGGCACCCTGCCGGAGGGACGAATCACCTTCGGGAGCTTCTCCACCACCATGGATGCTTCCTGGATGAACCGTGAGTAGTCCACCTTGGACCATGGGTCTATGATCAGTATCTATGCGATGTTCTCCTCCCCTCTTTGTTCTTCATGGATTAGACCTCGTGAGCTGCCCTACATGATCGAGGCACTTATGTAATATTTCTGCTATTGCTATGCTGAGTTTGCTGGGATCCGATGGATTATGAGATTATGTTCAGATTGTGTTTGAGTAATATATTTGATTCTCCTCTTTTATATTTATGTTCTTGAGTAATTCTTGCATGTTCTCCGTTGCTGTTTATTGCTTTGGCCAAGTAGTAGGTAGTGACTCCAAGAGGGAGAGTTATGCATGATTGTGGGTTCATGCCCTCCGATGACTAGCTTGAGTGACATAAACATGAGTCTAGGGGATGTGCTATTGACACAAGGGGGAAAAGAACGGTGCTTGTACTTGCGGGGTGCAAGGGTTGTTTACTTTACGCAAAGTTCTTTAATGCATTTGTCCATTGCTTTGAGTTTACACTTTGGGTGGGATTCGCAACTTAATACCAGCGAGATGTTCTGGATAGATATCTCAAGGTGGATGATTAGTAGGTAGATGTAGATGGATTTCGGTCTACTTGTCTTGGCGTACCGCCCATGCTTTTGAGCCTCTGCCTTTCTTTATAGCATAATTAGCATTGGTTTGCGCACATAATCCTGTCAATTGCCCAGCTGTGATTTGTTTACCTCGCATGGCTATTTTATCGTCTTTTGGGAGAGAGACATCACTAGTGAACATCATAGGACCCCGATCCATATTTCCAATACTGTTTACACCCTCTATCAATTTACTGCTTTATTATTTTTCCGTTGCTATCGCTATCATTATTATCCCGTGTGTTTTATCCTTTGTAAACAACAAGGCCGGAGGGATTGACAACCCCTTTGTACTCGCTGAGAGCAAAGCTATCTGGTGTGTGTGCAGGTCCAGGACAACCGCTAATCTCTAGCGCCGTTGTCACCTTCTTGTCGTTATCGGAGTCCTACTGGAGACAAACCTTGGTATCTTCACCGAGGGAAATTGCCGCTACGCTACATCTCAACCTTCCACTTTGGGTAAACCAACGAGGGGTGAGAAGTAAACTCTCATGACATCACTTGATATACTTAAATATTTCTTTGAGAATTTTAATGATAATGCTTATATTACTGACTATCTCAAAAGGTTCTCTCCACCAAAGAAAGAGTCTAAAGCTTTGTAGGACTCTATGGAAGAAGAAATTGCTGAAACTGAAAGCTCGTCTTCTATATCTAAATAGGATCTCCCCACTACCATATTTTTTTGGCTTATCGTGAAGCCACGTCATCGTTTGTCTTGATGTTAGTCATTCACACGATGGAAGTGCTACCTTCCCGGCTGTTGGATTACCTGCACCTCAGTTGTACGAAGCCAGCACGGGCCAATATTCCATCCGGGAGGGCTCTATGGCTTCGTCTTAAAGTTCAAAGCCCATGAGTGTTAGCGTTATAGAAGGTATATAATATATCAAGAAAGCAAAAAGAAGAGCCCATGTAATCGCTGCTCTAGGTTTTCCTAAAAAAATGTTGCTCACGGACTCATGGTTCATCTTCCCGGCTGCGATTCATATCTTCTCGCTCTCTCTTTCGGCACGGTTGATGCTATTTCAACAAAAATGCAACCATAAAGGCACAACAAACAGAAACTTTCATCGACCATCATTACTGCACTGCCTTGACCAATCAATCACTGCACTGCCTTGACCAATCAATCTCTTTTGGCACTTGAAGATAGCTGCAAAAGAAGGGAAAACTTGTTCTGTTTCTCTGGGCAGTGGGCAACATCCTTCTTATTTGGCACTTCAAGATAGCTTTCACATGCTGCTGTGTTGTGTACATGTTCACCGAATTGGCTTGTTACAACCTCCTTCTGGACAGTGTTGCACATATACATTCTATTAGTGGAGTATAACTGGATCACTACTGTAGTTAGCTTATGCCATGCACAAAAAAAGGAATCACTACTATAGTTACCTTATGCCATGCACAAAAAATGAATCACTGTTGTACCTTATGCGATGCACGAAAAGATTGAATCACTACTTTAGTTAGCTTATGCCATGCACACACAAAATTATAACTTAATCACTACTGTACCTTATGCCATGCACAAAAAATCCAGTCAGGTGAATTTTGCACTTATTTGGAAGGTAACTTGTCAATGAAGATAGTTTTGTGTTTGTCTAAAAAAACACTAGACCTTAACTGTAATTATAAATCCAAATACCTTTTTTGTATACTCTTGATATGATTATATGCTAACCCATTTACATTCATCTTTTGCAATGATTACATATAGCAGGGGCACATAACTATGGACTTGAATTTGATGCATCAAGAGGAGGAAGCTATTGATTTGAATTTGATGCCTCAAAAGGAGGAAGTGATTGATTTCAATTTGATGCCTCAAGAGGAGGAAGTGTTTGATTTGAATTGGACGCTTCAAGAGGAGGAAGAAGAAGCTCAAAATGGACAAGCTCAAGATGGGCAAGCTCAAGCTCAAAATGGACAAGCTCAAGCTCAAGATGGAGGCAATCAAAAAAAGGAATGAATTATCAGATAAGGAGAGGTTTCCTTTTTTACTTTTCTTTGCGAGTAATCGAGCTCATAAATGGAATTAGTGTTGAACCAAATGACAAGTTCATGGTCTCAACCATGTTGAGCATAAGTGTAATATTTGTTGAAAGAATCTGGGGAGAACGAAAAAAAGAGATTACCTTAGGCCAAGAAGTAGATGTTTCAAGCAAAAAGAATCATAGATGTGGCAGGAAGAGAAGAGACCTAGATCTGTCGCGGACATCAACAATCCTACTAAACAAAAGAAGGACAATTCAAACTTTGGCAAGGTCTTTAGGTGTTCCCTGAATGACCCTACACAAAAGGTTTCAGTTGAAAGATCTCAAGAGCATCAGTAACACTGTCAAGCCTTTCTTGAAGCCACGGAACACGATTAAGAGACTGAAGTTCTGCATATCTATGCTAGATGAGAACTGTATCACAACTGACCGACCTCTTTTCAAACCAATGACAAGCATGGTGCATATATATGAAAAGTGGTATGATATGACCAGAGTGAAGAATCCATACTATCAACTACCAGGAGAACCTAAACCTGAGCGCATTGTGCAAAATACTAGCAACATTGGGAAGGTCATGTTCTTAACTATTGTGGCGAAGCCTAGATACAACGACAATAGGGAGGTGACATTCGATGGCAAGATTGGTACTTGGGCGTTTGTTGAAGAGACCGAGGCCCTTCGGAGAAGTCATAATAGAGAAAGGGGAACGATAGAGTTGAAACCAATGAAATTAACCATAAATGTCTAAAGAGATTACCTTATTAACAAAGTGATCCCAATGATACAAGATAAGTGCCCGATGATGATGTGGTAACAACAATCTTCATACAATAGGATAACACCAAACCACATATCCTTCCCAACGATCCATTTTTTCGAGAAGTAGTGGACTAAACCGATCTCGACATTAGATTGTTGCAACAACAACCGCCAAACAACCATGAATTTAATGTTCTAGACCTCTTCTTCCATTGCTCTCTCCAATCCTATGTCGATTGCAGATCACCTATAAATATTCAGGAATTGGTACATGGTGTGGAAGAGGAGTTTTGAGACTATGAGCTACACAAGTTGTTCAAAAGTATTATCACATTCGAATTGGTTATGGTTGAAGTTATGAAATACAAAGGAGGTAACAAATACAAGATCCCCCACTTGCGCTAGGACCGGCAAAATACACACTTTTGACCTTTTTGCGAAACTATTTCACAATCTAAACTTACTTGCAAACTATTTCACAAATCTAACCCATTTTTGTAGTGCCCGACAGAGAGGCGCTAAGCCCATGCATCTAGCGCCCGTTTGAAAGGCGCTAAGCCCCTGCCACCGTGGCAACGGTGGACACCCATCGGGTCCCACCTGATACGTCCCAAACGTATCTATAATTTCTGTTTGCTCCATGCATGTTTTGGGTGATATTGCTATGATTTTGATGCACTTTCATAAACTTTTGATCATATTTGGACTAACCTATTAACTCAGTGCACCATAGTGCCATTTTCTGTTTTCTGCAGTTTTTGTATTTTAGGTTTTCCCATTACTTAAAGTGCCCAAAAAATTCCGGGAAAAATATATAAAAAATCAGCGATGTGGAAGCTTCCAGATGCCCGAAGGGTGGACAGGGGCCCCACCAAGCGTCCAGGCGCCCTGGGGTCGCGTCCCCACCCTATGCCTCGCCGGGGGGCCGCCTGTACTCCCTAGTGGCCCCCTGGCTGCCCCCTTCGGCCTATATTTACCTATCATCCCGAAACCCCTGAGGACATAACCCTTTTTCGCGATCTCTCCTCTGTTCCGTCGCCGTCGCGCTTTCAAGATCGGGGCTGCCACGAGACCCTGTCCCGGCACCCTGCCAGAGGGAGGATTGACCTCCGGGAGCTTCTCCACCACCATGGACGCTTCTCGGATGAGCCGTGAGTAGTCCACCTTGGACCATGGGTCCATGATCAGTAGCTATGTGATGTCTTCTCTCCATCTTTGTTCTTCAATGTTTAGACCTTGTGAGCTGCCCTACATGATCAAGGCACATATGTAATTTTCCTATTGTTGCTATGTTGAGTTTGCTGGAATATGATGGATTATGAGAATATGTTCAGATTGTGATGAGTAATATATTTGGTTCTTCTCCTTTTATATTCATGTTCTTGAGTAATTCTTGCATGTTCTCCGTTTCTTTTTATTACTTTGGCCAAGTGATGGATTGTAACTCCAAGAGGAAGCTTTATGCATGATTCTAGGTTCGTGCCCCCCAATGACTAGCTTGAGTGACAGAAACATGAGTCTAGGGGATGTGCTGTTGCCACAAGGGGGAAAACAACGGTGCTTGTACTTGCGGGTGCAAGGAGTGTTTACTTTAGGGAAAGTTCTTTTAATGCACTTGTCTGTTGCTTTGGGTTTACACTTTGGGTGGCGCTCGCAAGTTAATACCAACGAGATGTTCTGGATAGATATCTCAAGGTGGATGATTAGTGAGTAGATGCTGATGGATTTCGGTCTACTTGTCTTGGCGTACTGCCCATGCTTTTGAGCCTCTTCCTTTCTTTTGTAGCATAGTTAGCATTGCGGTGCGTTTTTAGTCATGTAAATTGCCCAGCTGTAATTTGTTCACCTCGCATAGTTGTTTATCGTCTTTTGGGAGAGAGACATCACTAGTGAATTTCATGGGACCCCGGTCCATATTTCCACCGCTGTTTACACCCTCAATTTACTTCCCGTTTTACTTTCGTTGCATTTATCAATATCATTATTCTCTTGCATTTGATCCTTTGTAAATGACAAGGCCGAAGAGATTGACAACCTCTCTGTACTCGTTGGGAGGAAAGTTATTTGTTGTGTCTGCGGGTCCAGGTAAAGTAAGCAACCATGGGTTGTGAACGACAACATTGTTCACTTTACCACCTCCTTGTCGTCGTTGGAGTCCTACTGGTTCGATCTTAACCTTGGTATCTTTGCCAAGGGAAATTTACTGTTGTGCTACATCTCAACCTTCCACTTGGGGTAACCAACGAGGGGCGAGAAGCCATCACCACCCTGGTAGTCTAGCGCCCTTTTCGTTGGTGCTATACTCAAAGGTTTAGCGCCTTTCTGTTAGGCGCTAGACTTTGGAGTCACTTAAGGCCACGCGCCCACGCCTGAGGGCAGACCAGACATACAGGGGTCGGCCATTTTTGGACAGCAAGTGCTCTTCTCGTCGCCCCCTCTCAAATCCATCCTCAAATCTTCCACATTTGAAGGTTTTGACTGTGGATTTCTCCCTCAAATCATCTCCTAAGGTATTCTCCTCCGATCCCTAACTTTTCATTTATTAGCTCCATGCCATTTCTTCTTTTTGACCATTTTTTGGCGAACCCTAGATTCAAATGGATTTTCAACCTTTCTAGTGACAATGGCATTATTGTTAGATGTATACCATTAGCATTGTTGTAGTAGTCATTGAGAACAAATTAGCATGACTAGGCTTAGTGAAACCCTAAATTTCATTGGATTTATAGTTGTTATTAGATTATTGATGACCCTCAACTGTAGGGGATCGAGATAGTCTTCGCGGGTAAGATAACCCAATTTATTGATTCGACACAAGGGGGGACAAATAATATTTATAAGCTTTGACAATTGAGTTTTCAATTCAACCGCACCTGAAATATACTTGCTTGCAACGAAATTTTAATAGTAACGGTGATATGATAGTGATAGTGGCAACGACGAAAATGAAACAGCGAAAATAAACTACTAGTAACCAACATGATTAAAACACTGTAGGCTAGGGAGATGGATGGTTGGTGATACGTCCCAAACGTATCTATAATTTCTGCTTGCTCCATGCATGTTTTGTGTGATATTGTTGTTGGATATGTGCCCTAGAGACAAATTAATAAAGATATTTGTCACATATCCGTTTTGTTCATAATACGTTTTATACTGTGCTATAACTGTATTACTTGGAAATACTAATACAGGTGTAGTATAAAACATGGTCCGTAGTTTAACTCGGGTAAACTATCTCATTGGGCAATTGATTGATCAAGCTTTCCTGATCATGGCGACAATTAAGTCCATTGACAATGAGGTCATATCGTTAAGGGGAATGATGTGATGGACGTACACCCACCTAAAGTATTGCAATGTGATCGAGTCACATAGTTCAGCGTTGCTATGACTTTGTAACATATGGCTTAGTCCTTAGACCGTAATGATCATACGTAATTGTCATCTATGAGGAGACTTTGATTTGTATCCCACCACCTGAGTGAAATATGCTGGCTATAACGGTGCACTTTAAGTATTCCGAAATAGATGGTTGATGAGTATGTTAATAGATCAGAGCGGGATTTGTCAGTCCTTGTGACAGGACAGGTACTCTGGGCCCACTCGGTGATATTGCATCAACACCTTGCAAGGACGTGACTAGGTCACAAGAGATGCAATGATCATGGACGAGAGAAGTTGTTTGTTGTGAACGAGATGTGAACACGGTATGTAGGATACCGACGATCAAACCTCGGACAAACAAAGTACCGCAGCACAAAGGGATTACGTCGTATCGTTAACGGTTTCCAAAAGCGATCGAAGTTCATTCGATGGAAGCGCAGGGGCTGTCAAGGATTGTAACCAGGTCCAACTGACTAGTCATTGGTCAATGACAAGAGTCTCGACCATGTCTGCTGTTTCCCGTACCGTTAGGGTGTTACACTTAAGGGCAATCGATGCATAGGACAGTTACGGGATCAATCGGTGAAATAGGAGGAATCACCGGAATAGTTCCGGAGGAGGACGGAATGGTTTCCGGGCATTTTGAATAGTTCAAAATAAAGTTTAATTGTTTTAATAATGTTTTATTATTTAATTATCTGAATTAAATATTTAAAACATATTAAATAAATTAAAAAATGGGAAAAGGCTAAATGGGCCCATGGGGCCCATTAAGGGAGGAGGGGGTCTCCCCACTTGGGCTTGGCGCCAAGGGTGGAGCCCACCACCCCCCTTGGCCGGCGCACTCCCCCCCCTTGGGAGTTTAGTCCCACATGGGGGAGGGGAGGAGGAAGGCACCCCCCCTTGGCCTATATAAGGAGGGGGTAGACCCTCCTTTTTCCAACACACCAATATCTCCTTCTTCCTCCTTCTCCTTCCCGGAAGTGGATGATGGCTTATCGCCCCTTCATTTGTTACCCCGAGTAGAAGGTTGAGATGTAGTGCAGCAGCAGTTTTCCCTCGGTGAAGATACCAAGGTTTGTCTCCAGCAGGACTCCAGAGATGATAAGTAGGTGTCAGCGGCGCAACTGACGCGGACCTGCACACAGACACAGATAACTTTCTTCCCAACGAAGTTCAGAGAGGTTGTCAATCTCTCCAGTCTTGTTGTTCACAAGGATAAAATGCAAGGGATAATGATAGCAAGTAAAAGCAGTAAAGTAAATATAGCGTGGAAACAATAATGAGGATATGGACCGGGATACGTGATGTTCGCTAGTGATGTCTCTCTCCCAAAAGACGATAAAATTGCTATGCGAGGTAAACAAATTACAGAAAGGCAATTGACAGGATTATGAACGCACCGCAATGCTAACTATGCTACAAAAGAAAGGACGAGGTTCAAAAGCACATGCAGTACGCCAAGATAAGTAGACCGAAATCCATCTGCATCTACTACTAATCATCCACCTTGAGATATCTATCCAGAACATCTCGCTGGTATTAAGTTGCGAGCCCCACCCAAAGTGTAAACCCAAAGCAACAGACAACTGCATTAAAAAGAACTCTGCGTAAAGTAAACAATCCTTGTGCCGCGGTCACAAGCACCGTTGTTTTCCCCCTTGTGGCAACAGCACATCCCCTAGACTCATGTTTCTGTCACTCAAACGTGTCATCGGGGGGCATGAACCCACAATCTAGCACAATGTTCCCTCTTGAAGTCACTACCTACTACTTGGCCAAAGCAATAAACAGCAACGGAGAACATGCAAGAATTACTTAGGAACAAAAATATAAGAGATAAAAACCAAATATATTACTCTATCACAATCTGAACATAATCTCATAATCCATCAGATCCTATCAAACTCAACATAGCAATAGCATAAATATTACAAAGGTGCCTCGATCATGTAGGACAGCTCACGAGGTCTAAAAAATGAAGATCAAAGAGGGGAGGAGAACATCACATAGCTAGTGATCACCGACCCATGGTCCAAGGAAAACTACCCACGAGACATCCGGGGAGCATACATGGTGGAGAGGAGACTCCCGGAGGTCAATCCTCCCTCCCGCAGGGTGCCGGGAAGAGGTCTTCTGGTGCTCCCGATCTTCGGAAGCGCGACGGCGGCGGAACAGAGGCGAGTTCGTGGAATAGGGTTCCTCCTCTGGAGTTTTCCCGTGACGAAGAATAGATAGGCGAAGGGGGGCAGCCAGAGGTGGACCAGGGCCCCCAGGCGCCCCCCTGGTGCGGCCAGGGGTGGGGCCGCGCCGAGTGGCCGCCTGGGCCCTTCTGGCTCCCCACTGGCCCCTCCCGCGCTCTTCGCGAAGCTTCCTCCACGCTGATTTTTTATCTGAATTTTCCCTAATGTTTCTGGCACTTTTTATATGGGGGAAAACTGAAATAGAAAAACAGCAGAAAACAGAACTGGCACTGGGGTGCACTGAGTTAATAGGTTAGTCCAAATATGATAAAAAAATGTATGAAAGTGTATCTAGAACATAGCAATATCACACAAAACATGCATGGAGCAAGCAGAAATTATAGATACGTTTTGGACGTATCAACATCCCCAAGCTTAATTCCTGCTCGTCCTCGAGTAGGTAAATGATAACAACATAATTTCTGTGGTGACATGCTAGCAACCATAAAAGAACTTTGAAAAGTAAAGCAATCAAGGTTAGAGATTCAATTCAAGTCATAACATGCAAGAGTCTATATTAGCATTGAAACAAGTAACAAAAGAACATTAGGTGCAAGAGCTCTCGCTGTCCGTGACTCGAATGTCTCCAAATGGTGTTTGCGTGTATGAAGGGGGATAGGGAATACGAGAAAAAAGTATTTTTGTGTTGAGAACTCAATCTACTAAAGTTTCACACTTGGTCTTCTTTGGAATCTTATCTTGACTCGTCCCCAGACCACTAGCCAGGTACAAGTCGATTTGATCCACTCCTTTTCGATATTTCGAGCACTCATGCAATGGATGAGCGTAAGCACGAGAGTTGACACTTAGGATGGCAAAGAAAGAAATATGGTGGACGAGGAAGACAAAAAGGAAGAGAAAGGCTCACATCAATGAGGAAAATCATAGGCAATAGATGCCAAATGATAGATATGATGAGAGGAGTAGGGATTGCCATGCAACGGATGCACATACGAGCTAGGAAGCTCTCCAATGGAACTATATGTAAAAAGATCATCTCTATGGAGTACAAGGATATAAAGGGAGTACTAGTGTGGATCTCTCAAAAGGATAGTAGTGTTGCCCCTTTCTCTCTTTTTATTTCTTTTTCTCTTTTTTCTATTTTTTTATATTTTTTTGGTGGCCTCAATGGCTCTTTCTATGTAACTCTCATTTGTCCTCTTTGGGATCTTTTAATGTGTCCACTTTGGGATCTTTTCCTCACTTAAGGGCAACACTCTATTTTACAAGAAGGTAAAAGAAATCTTTCACACTTTACAAGGTACTAAAAATCATAAAGAAGATGTAACTAACATGATGTATGCAAGGTATGTCGCTGCCAGTGTAGCAGGAACATGTATGACATGAAGATCAAGTCATGAAGAGGTGGATGTTGCATGGCAATGTAACTCGGAAAGGCTATGGAAATGCCTTGATAGGTAGGTATGGTGTCTGTTTTGAGGGAAGATATAAGGAGGCTTATGATGACAGAGCGTATCATGCCAAGGGTTTGGATGTACCGGCGAAGGTGGACACCAACTCTCGGAGTGAGAAGAAGGCAATGCACGTCACAAGAGAGGCTAGCAAAATATGGGAAGGTGGAAGTGTCAACTTTCAATACTTACATTAGTCCGAAGAACTCATGCACTTATTATCAGTAACTCTCAATCTAATGAGGAGGTTCACAAAGAGACAAGTACCCCGAGGAGGAGTGTATGGGGGTTTGGTTATCCTTGTGAATCCTCGACTCATGGTACGTGAGTGTTCTCTGATATTCGACCCCTCAGAAGAGTAGTGGTCCATCTAGTAGCTAGAGTTCTCAACTAGTTTTGTAGGTTTTTAAAATACACACGGATTGCCCAAAATACGACACCTATCACTAATAGGCTAGAGCTCTTGACACCAAAAGTTCAAACATTACTCACATCAATACCTCAAAACTATTGCAAGATACTACTAAAATTAAATAGCAACCTCAATTACCTACTTTCAAGACAAGACACAACTCAGTGCAACAACCAACTCTCTTAACAAGATAGACATGAAAACTAAAAAGAGTTGCAGCAACAAACTAAACAAAAGCCAAGGATCTTGCTAAAGACAAACTAAAACTAAAACTAAACAAGGCAGTAGCTATGAAAAGATAAAGAACACACAACTGCAAAAAGATAGGCAGGAAAAATCCTATGATGTGTTCTAAATTTTGAAAGTGGAGCGTGTTTCTCTCCCACACAAAGTAAGAAAGGATCTAACTTGTTATGAACAGCAAGCAAAGCTAAAGAAAACTAAAAACAAAACCTAAGAGCGAGACGCTCCAAGCATAGCACATAACACATGAAGTGATAAAAATATAGTGAGACGAAGGACGAACTGATGATTGTTGATGGAGAAGGGGATGCACGGGGGCATCCCCAAGCTTAGACGCTTGTGTCTCCTTGAATATTTATTGGGGATGCATGAGGGCATCCCCAAGATTGAGCGCTTGACACTCCTGGATCTTCTTTCATCATCTTCCATCGCACACTTGAAAACTCCCTTCATACATAACTCATCATAAGCTGATTAGAGATGTTAGTACCCTTAATAAATAATTTTTCCCCACTGTATAAAAAGATAATCTTGAATATCTACTGTTTGTCAAGAGTGCCAAAAAGGTTTTGCAAAGAAAAAGAAAGCTTAAGGTTTGCAAAAGTAAGGAGAGACAAAACATGGCAGAATCTGTGAAAAACAGAACAGCAGATATTAAAGAATTTCTTAGGGGCACTTCTTCAACTCAAATAAAAAAACTCAGAACATACGGAAGTTTCGTAATTGTATAGAGCATACTGTGTAAAAATTTCAGCTCAAAAAGATGAACTGGGGTTTTTATGGAATTTTTCTGGTCACGAGGACAGAATCTGTTTTCTGGACAGCATGTCACCACTTTTACTTCCCTTGCCGTACGAGGCTATAACTTGGCACAAAGCTGAAAAATAAAGATACAATGATGTTGCTACAGAAGTAACAATCATCAAGACACAACAAAAGCAAAAAGAAACACCTAAATTTGTTGCGGTCTGCCTCCCGAAAGCGCTTCTTTAAAGCCATTAGCAAGGCATAATGCAAAAAGAAGAATCAAATTTTATCAAGAGAAAGAGAATAACTAGCCCGTGTAACGGACTCAAAAGGTAACTTGATTTTCTTTCTAGGGAAGTGGTCCATCCCCTTTTTTAATGGGAATTGGAATTTGATATTTCCCTCTTTCATGTCAATAACCGCACTAACGGTGCGAAGAAAAGAACGTCCCAAAATAATTGGACATAAAGGTTCACACTCTATATCCATAACAATAAAATCGACGGGAACATAGTTGTCATTGACAATGATAAGAACATCGTCGATCTTCCCTAAAGGTTTCTTTACGGAAGAATCAACAAGACGAACACCAAAAGAACAAGGCTCAAAAGGCTTCAATTCAAACATATCAAATATTCTTTTGGGCATAACGAAGGTACTAGCTCCAACATCACATAAAGCATAGCAAGAGAAGTTATTTAATTTAATTTTGATCATAGGGTCCCAACCATCATCTAGCTTCCTAGGTATGGAGGCTTCTACTCTAAGCTTCTCCTCCCTAGCTTTGATGAGAGAATTTGTGATATGCTCCGTGAAAGCAAGATTAAGTGTGCTAGTGTGGGGGTCTCTAGACATTTTGTGTAGAAAGCTAATAACTTCTGAGAGGGTACAACTATCAAAATCAATATCACTACTATCAAAGGTGGTAGTAGTGTCATCTAGGCTCACTTTTTTGAAACCCTCTATGTTCATAGGAGTTTCTTTTTCTATGGTTGAGGTATTAGCATCACCATTAATAGGTCCAACGGGACTAGGAGTGCATTGGGTGCTAATAGTTTGAGTGTCCTCAACAATTTGGATAGTGGAAACTGTGTGGTGTGTAGGAAGGCTCTTAATTCTATCCTCTTCCATAGGGATAACTTCCGGTTTGGCTGCCATTTGATTTATCAAAGTAGATTGGGTGTGGGACATATTCGAAACATGGGTTTCGGTGGCGGTAAGTCTAGCCTGGAGTTTAGAAATCTCACTGTTTAGGCTATCAAGTTGTTCACTAATGTTTTGCAGAATGGCAGTATGCTCACCAATTTGCTTAGAGAAGGTTTTGTTTTGTTCAAACTGGGTGTGCATATAGTTCTTAGCAGCCTTC
Source organism: Bromus sterilis (assembly GCA_950022295.1). Taxonomy (NCBI): domain Eukaryota; kingdom Viridiplantae; phylum Streptophyta; class Magnoliopsida; order Poales; family Poaceae; genus Bromus; species Bromus sterilis. The sequence continues at coordinate 400,213,237 of OX465596.1, forward strand.
TCTATTTCCACCAATTTATAATAGCTAGGTAAGTCTCTTTTCGTATAAGCAGGATTATAGGAGTTGTTGCTAGGGTAGGTGTTGTTGTTCCCATAGTTGGATGGAAACAGTCTAGGATTGCTAGCGAAATTTCCCCTATAAGCATTGTTGTTAAAGTTGTTTCTAGCAATAAAGTTCACATCTACTTGTTCTTGGGCAACCAAAGAATTTAAAGGAACAATAGAGGGTTGCTTGGTTAGTAGAGACATAATTAAGTCAACTTTTTCATTGAGGGAGGTAATTTCCTCGACAAAATTTACCTTCCTACCTGTTGGAGCGCGTTCGGTGTGCCATTGAGAATAATTGGTCATCATTTCATCGAGAATATTCGTGGCAGCACCAAGTGTAGTTGACATAAAGGTCCTCCCGCGGCCGAATCTAACAGGTTCCGCGAGGTAAAGTTCAAGCCTGCATAAAAAGTCTGGATAACCATCCAAGTAGTCAAACCATGTGTAGGGCATTTCCTAACAAGAGATTTCATTCGTTCCCAAGCTTGGGCAACGTGTTCATTATCCAATTGCTTAAAATTCATAATATTAATCCTCAATTGGATAATCTTAGCAGGAGGGTAGTACTTCCCTATAAAATCATCTTTGCACTTATCCCAAGAATCTATGCTATTTCTAGGCAAAGATTGAAACCAGATTTTAGCATCTCCCCTTAAAGAGAAAGGAAAGAGATTGAGCTTAACAACATCACCTTCTACTTCTTTATACATTTGCATATCACATAATTCAACAAAATTATTCAAGTGTAAAGCAGCAGCATCTCCAACACCAGAGAATTGATCTCTCATAACAAGGTTTAGCAAAGCAGGTTTAATTTCATAAGAGGTAGCTGAAGTGGCAGGTGTGGAAATGGGAGTGCAGATAAAGTCTTGGTTGTTGTGACTAGTGAAGTCACACAACTTGGTGTTTTCTGTGGAACCCATAGTAGCAGCAAGTGTGGCAGATTTTTTTTGTAGTTTTTGATAAAAGACACAAAGATAAAAACGGAAAGATAAATTAATAAGACTAAAAAAAACAAAGGTAAAGGGTAGTGTGCAACTCCCCTATCTTAGCACTTGGAGTCCCCGGCAACGGCGCCAGAAAACTTGCTTGATGGCTTCTCGCCCCTTCGTTGGTTACCCCAAGTGGAAGGTTGAGATGTAGTGCAGCAGCAGTTTTCCCTCGGTAAAGATACCAAGGTTTGTCTCCAGCAGGACTCCAGAGATGATAAGTAGGTGTCAGCGACGCAACTGCCGCGGACCTGCACACAGACACAGATAACTTTCTTCCCAACGAAGTTCAGAGAGGTTGTCAATCTCTCCGGTCTTGTTGTTCACAAGGATAAAATGCAAGGGATAATGATAGCAAGTAAAAGCAGTAAAGTAAATATAGCATGGAAACAATAATGAGGATATGGACCGGGATACGTGATGTTCGCTAGTGATGTCTCTCTCCCAAAAGACGATAAAATTTCTATGTGAGGTAAACAAATTACAGAAAGATAATTGACAGGATTATGAACGCACCGCAATGCTAACTATGCTACAAAAGAAAGGACGAGGTTCAAAAGCACAGGCAGTACGCCAAGATAAGTAGACCGAAATCCATCTGCATCTACTACTAATCATCCACCTTGAGATATCTATCTAGAACATCTCGCTGGTATTAAGTTGCGAGCCCCACCCAAAGTGTAAACCCAAAGCAACAGACAACTGCATTAAAAAGAAGTCTGCGTAAAGTAAACAATCCTTGTGACCGCGGTCACAAGCACCGTTGTTTTCCCCCTTGTGGCAACAACACATCCCCTAGACTCATGTTTCTGTCACTCAAGCGTGTCATCGGGGGGCATGAACCCACAATCTAGCACAACGTTCCCTCTTGAAGTCACTACCTACTACTTGGCCAAAGCAATAAACAGCAACGGAGAACATGCAAGAATTACTTAGGAACAAAAATATAAGAGATAAAAACCAAATATATTACTCTATCACAATCTGAACATAATCTCATAATCCATCAGATCCTATCAAACTCAACATAGCAATAGCAGAAATATTACAAAGGTGCCTCGATCATGTAGGGCAACTCACGAGGTTTAAACAATGAAGATCAAAGAGGGGAGGAGAACATCACATAGCTACTGATCACGGACCCATGGTCCAAGGAAAACTACTCACGAGACATCCGGGGAGCATCCATGGTGGAGAGGAGACTCCCGGAGGTCAATCCTCCCTCCGGCAGGGTGCCGGGAAGAGGTCTTCTGGTGCTCCCGATCTTCGGAAGCGCAGCGGCGGCGGAACAGGGGCGAGTTCACGGAATAGGGTTCCTCCTCTGGAGTTTTCCCGTGACAGAGAATAAATAGGCGAAGGGGCCCCAGGCGCCCCTTGGCGCGGCCAAGGGTGGGGCCGCGCCGGGTGGCCGCCTGGCCCCCCATGGCTCCCCTCTGGCCCCTCCCGGGCTCTTCGTGAAGCTTCCTCCACGCTGATTTTTTATCTGAATTTTACCGAATTTTTCTGGCACTTTTTATATGGGGGAAAACTGAAATAGAAAAACAGCAGAAAACAGGAACTGGCACTGGGGTGCACTGAGTTAATAGGTTAGTCCAAATATGATAAAAAATGTATGAAAGTGTATCTAGAACATAGCAATATCACACAAAACATGCATGGAGCAAGCAGAAATTATAGATACGTTTTGGACGTATCAGTTTCTCGCGAAAGAGTTGAGTGGGAGGAAAATAGACCTCGATGAAGTGACTGACCAATCACTCCAATTGGAAGAAACGGCTACGGAAATTGTTCTGGAACCATCTTCCACAGTGGGAGCTGAAGAGAATGGCCAGAACGACATTCATAACGATCATGACATTGATGATGATCATGATGAGAATGAAGAGGAACCTTTTATGCCCCAAAGGTCATCAAGAGTCCGTCAACCTACTGAGTTTTACGGACAGCTTGTGAATGCAATCTCGGCTGATGAGTCGAATGAACCTACAAGTTACAAAGAAGCAATGGAGGGACCCGAGTCCGAGAAATGGCTTGAAGCCATGAAATCCGAAATAGACTCCATGTACACCAACAAAGTATGGACTTTGGTGGATATTCCCGAGGACCGCAAGGCCGTCGAGAATAAATGGATTTTCAAGAAAAAGACTGACGCAGACGGAAACGTATCTGTCTACAAAGCTCGACTTGTCGCGAAGGGGTTCCGACAAATTCAAGGAGTTGACTAAGAGGAGACGTTCTCTGCTGTAGCGATGATAAAGTCTATTCGGATCTTACTAGCAATAGCTGCATATCATGATTACGAGATATGGCAGATGGATGTGAAAACTGCATTCCTAAATGGCAACATTGAGGAAGAGTTGTATATGATGCAACCAGAGGGGTTTGTTGATCCAAGGAACGCTGGTAAGGTGTGCAAGCTTCAACGGTCCATCTATGGGTTGAAGCAAGCATCTCGGAGCTGGAATCTTCAATTTGATGAGGTCATTAAAGCTTTTGGATTTGTCCAAAACGTCGAAGAGTTCTGCGTCTATAAGAAACTTAGTGGGAGCTCTGTAGCATTCCTTGTGTTATATGTAGATGACATATTACTAATAGGGAACGATAAGAAATTCTTAGAGGAAGTGAAGGAATATATGAATGGACAATTTTCCATGAAGGACCTAGGTGAAGCTGCGTACATATTGGGGATTAAGATCTATAGAGATAGACCTAATCGACGGTTGGCCTTGAGTCAGAGCACTAAATTGACAAGATATTGAAAAGGTTCAGTATGGGTAACTCCAAGAGAGGCCTCTTGCCAGTTATAAAAGGTGTCAAATTAAGTGTGACTCAATGCCCAACCACAACAAAAGAGAAGGAGGAGATGTCCTCAAATCCCTATGCCTCAGCCATAGGTTCTCTCATGTATGCTATGTTATGTACCAGATCGGATTTAGCGCTGGCCATTAGTATGACTAATCGCTACCAGAGTAACCCGGGAATGGCTCACTGGACAGCAGTAAAGAACATCCTTAAGTACTTGAGAAGAACCAAGGATCTCTTTCTCGTTTATGGAGGAGTTGATGAGGAGCTCACCGTAAAGGGTTACGTTGACGCAAGCCTCGGCTCAGATCTAGATGACTCGAAATCCCAGACGGGATATGTTTTCATGTTGAACGGTGGCGCAATTAGCTGGAGGAGCGGCAAACAGTTAGTCGTCGCCCAATCTACAATGGAGTCAGAGTATATTGCCGCTTGCGAAGCGTCAAACGAGGCGCTGTGGCTGAAGAAGTTCGTGATCGAGCTTGGCGTCTTTCCCAGCTGCACTGACCCCGTGGGAATGTTCTGCGACAACACGGGTGCCATTGCTAACGCGAAGGAGCCAAGAACTCACTCTACAGCCAAGCACATCCTCCGAAAGTTCCATGTGACGCGAGACTACGTCAGGGATGGACACACTAGGATTCACAAGATACATACGGATCTGAACGCAGCAGACCCGATGACTAAACCTCTTCCACAGGGCAAGTTTGATGAACACCGAGAGACCATTGGTGTTAGATACATACCTGATGTAAACTAGTGTAATTTGTACTCTAGTGCAAGTGGGAGACTGTTGGATATGTGCCCTAGAGACAAATTACTAAAGATATTTGTCACATATCCGTTTTGTTCATAATAAGTTTTATACTGTGATATAACTGTATTACTTGGAAATAATAATACATGTGTAGTATAAAACATGGTCCGTAGTTTAACTCGGGTAAACTATCTCATTGGGCAATTGATTGATCAAGCTTTCCTGATCATGGCGACACTTAAGTCCATTGACAATGAGGTCATATCGTTAAGGGGAATGATGTGATGGACGTACACCCACCTAAAGTATTGCAATGTGATCGAGTCACATAGTTCAGCGTTGCTATGACTTTGTAACATATGGCTTAGTCCTTAGACCGTAATGATCATACGTAATTGTCATCTATGAGGAGACTTTGATTTGTATCCCACCGCCTGAGTGAAATATGCTGGCTATAACGGTGCACTTTGAGTATTCTGAAATAGATGGTTGATGAGTATGTTAATAGATCAGAGCGGGATTTGTCAGTCCTTGTGACAGGACAGGTACTCTGGGCCCACTCGGTGATATTGCATCAACACCTTGCAAGGACGTGACTAGGTCACAAGAGATGCAATGATCATGGACGAGAGAAGTTGTTTGTTGTGAACGAGATGTGAACACAGTATGTAGGATACCGACGATCAAACCTCGGACAAACAAAGTACCGCAACACAAAGGGATTACGTCGTATCGTTAACGGTTTCCAAAAGCGATCGAAGTTCATTCGATGGAAGCGCAGGGGTTGTCAAGGATTGTAACCAGGTCCAACTGACTAGTCATTGGTCAATGAGAAGAGTCTCGACCATGTCTGTTGTTTCTCGGACCGTTAGGGTGTTACACTTAAGGGAAATCGATGCATAGGACAGTTACGGGATCAATCGGTGAAATAGGAGGAATCACCGGAATAGTTCCGGAGGAGGACGGAATGGTTTCCGGACATTTTGAATAGTTCAAAATAAAGTTTAATTGTTTTAATAATGTTTTATTTTTTAATTATCTGAATTAAATATTTAAAACATATTAAATAAATTAAAAAATGGGAAAAAGGCTAAATGGGCCCATGGGGCCCATTAAGGGAGGAGGGGGTCTCCCCCCTTGGGCTTGGCGCCAAGTGTGGGGCCCACCACCCCCTTGGCCGGCGCACTCCCCCCCCCTTGGGAGTTTAGTCCCACATGGGGGAGGGGAGGAGGATGGCACCCCCCTTGGCCTATATAAGGAGGGGTAGACCCCTCTTTTTCCAACACACCAATATCTCCTTCTTCCTCCTCCTTCCCGGAAGTGGACTCCCCTTGTTTGGAGTCTGCACCTGGATTGGAGTTCTCGACCATAAGGCAGGCCGTCGTTCTGCGTGAGTCGGGATCCGTAGCCGTCTTTCTTCTGCTGCTCGCCTAGTTCGGGGCCCAGGAGGAACATCGATTGTACCGTACGTGTATAATCTCTTCGAGGCACTACACCTGTGGTGCTACTTCGTTGCTGGAGGTTTACCGGGAGTCATCCTCGCCGGTGGTGGTCTTCTACACGACAGGGATGTTGTAGTTCCGAGTCTACGCCAGCCACGTTCGCAAGAACGTTTCCCTCTTTCGGTCTTCAAAGGTATGAACACCGATTCCCTCCGTTACTTCGCATCGCCATAGCATAGATCTTGGGTTCGGGTACCGTAGGTATGAAAAATTTGTGTTTTCTGCCCCGTATCCCAACAATTGCTATGATCTAGATACATTTTCATACACTTTTGATCATATTTGGACTAACTTATTAACTCAGTGCACCACAGTGCCAGTTCCTGTTTTCTGCTGTTTTTCTATTTCAGGTTTCCCCCATATTAAAAGTACTCCAAATATTCGGGAAAAATCAGATAAAAAATCAGCGCAACGGAATCTTCCGGAGTCCCAAAGGAGGACCAGAGGGGACCCACCAGAGCTCCAGGCGGCCACCTGGCGCGGCCTAGGGCTTGGCCGCGCCAGGGGGGCGCCTGGACCCCTAGTGGGCCCCTGGCTCCCCCCTTCCGCCTATATATTCTCCGTGACGCAATACCTCTTAGGACAGAACCCCTTTTCGCGATCTCGCCTCTGTTCCGTCGCCGCCGCGCTTCCAAGATCGGGAGCGCCAGCAGACCTCTTCCCGACACCCTGCTGGAGGGAGGATTGACCTCCGGGAGCCTCTCCTCCACCAATGACGCCTCCCGCATGATCCGTGAGTTGTTTCCCTTGGACCATGGGTCCGTGATTAGTAGCTATGTGATGTTCTGGTCCCCTCTTTGTTCTTCATGGATTAGACCTCGTGAGCTGACCTACATGATCGAGGCACATATGTAATTTTCTGATGTTGCTATGCTGAGTTTGCTGGGATCTGATGGATTATGAGACTATGTTCAGTTTGTGATTGAGTAATATATTAGGTTCTTATCTTTAATATTTATGTTCTTGAGTAATTATTGCATGTTCTCCGTTGTTGTTTATTGCTTTCTCCAAGTAGTAGGTAGTGAATCCAAGAGGGAACGTTATGCTCGATTGCTGGTTCATGCCCCCTGATGACACGCTTGAGTGAAAGAAACATGAGTCTAGGGGATGTGCTGTTGCCACAAGGGGGAAAACAACGGTGCTTGTAACCGAGGTTGCAAGGATTGTTTATTTTTCGCAAAGTTCTTTTTAATGGAGTTGTCTGTTGCTTTGGGTTTACACTTTGGGTGGGGCTCGCAACTTAATACCAACGAGATGTTCTGGATAAATATCTCAAGGTGGATGATTAGTAGTAGATGCAGTTGGATTTCAGTCTACTTATTTTGGCGTATCGCTCATGCTTTTGAGCCTCGTCCTTTCTTTGTAGCATAGTTAGCATTGCGGTGCATTTTTAATCCCGTCAATTGCCCAGCTGTGATTTGTTTACCTCGCATAGCAGTTTTATCGTCTTTGGGGAGAGAGACATCACTAGTGAACATCACGGGACCCCGTTCCATATTCTCATCACTGTTTACACGCTCAATTTATTTTTTTGCTTTTACTTTCTAGCTGCTATCACCATTATCATTATCCCTTGCGTTTTGATCCTTTGGAAACAACAAGGCCGGAGAGATTGACAACCTCTCTGAACTTCATTGGGAACAAAGTTATTTGTATTGTGTGGAGGTCCACGTCAGTTGCGCCGTTGACACCTACTTATCATTGTCGGAGTCCTACGGGAGACAAACTTTATCATCTACATAGGGGAAATTTGTTGCTATCCTACATCTCACCTTCCACTTTGGGTAACCAACGAAGGGCGAGAAACCATTATCACCATCTCACACATCAAGCAAATTTTCAGCGCTGTTGCCGGGGACTCCGAGTGTTAAGATAGGGGAGTTGCACACTATCTTTTACCTTTGTTTTTTAGTCTTGTTAGTTTACCTTTCAGTTTTTATCTTAGTGTTCTTTATCAAAAATCAAAAAAAAATCTGCCACAATTGTTGCTGCTATGGGTTCCACTGAAAACACCAAGTTGTGTGACTTCACTAGTCACAACAACAATGATTTTATCCGCACTCCTATTGCCACACCTGCCACTTCAGCAACCTCTTATGAAATTAAACCTGCTTTATTAAACCTTGTTATGAGAGATCAATTCTCTGGTGCTGGAGATGATGCTGCTTTACACCTGAATAATTTTGTTGACCTATGTGATATGCAAAAGTATAAAGAAGTAGAAGGTGACGTTGTTAAGATCAAGCTCTTTCCTTTCTCTTTAAGAGGAGAAGCTAAAATCTGGTTTCAATCTTTGCCTAGGAATAGCATAGATTCTTGGGATAAGTGCAAACATGCTTTTATTGGGAAGTACTACCCACTTGCTAAAATTATCCAATTGAGGAGTAACATTATGAATTTTAAGCAATTGGATAATGAACACGTTTCCCAAGCTTGGGAACATATGAAATCTCTTGTTAAGAAATGCCCTACACATGGTTTGACTACTTGGATGGTTATCCAGACTTTTTATGCAGACTTGAACTTTACCTCGCGGAACCTTTTAGATTCGGCCGCGGGAGGAACCTTTATGTCAACTACACTTGGTGCTGCCACAAAACTTCTAGATGAGATGATGACCAACTATTCCCAATAGCACACCGAACGCGCTCCAACAGGTAGGAAGGTAAACTCTGTCGAGGAGATTACCTCACTAAATGAAAAAGTTGACTTAATTATGTCTCTACTTACCAAGCAACCCTCTATTGATCCTCATGATGTTCCTTTAAATTCTTTGGTTGCTCAGGAACAAGTAGATGTGAACTTTATCTCTAGAAAAAACTTCAACAATAATGCTTATAGGGGTAATTTTGCTAGTAATCCTAGACCGTTTCCATCCAACTATGGGTGCAACAACACCTATCCTAGCAACAAGAACCCCACCTCTGAAATAGAAAGCATGCTTAAAGACTTTATCACTACCCAAAAAGCCTTCAACTAGAGTGTAGAGGAAAGATTAGACAAATTAGATAATCTCTCTTTGAAGGTAGATAGCTTAGCCCTTGATATTGAGATGCTTAAAATTAGAACCTCTCCCCTCGAGGAGAGGAAGGCCACTCCTATTAACGCTATCTAGTTGTAAATTAATGAAAACATTAGGATGATGGATAAACTTAAAGAAAGATGGGCTAGAGAAAAAGAGGAAGAGGATAGAATTAAGAGCCTTCCCACACACCACACTGTGGCTACTATCCAAATTGTTGAGGACACCCAAACTATTAGCACCCAACACACTCCTCGTCCCATTGGACCTATTAATGGTGATGCTAATATCTCAACCATAGAAGAAGAAACTCCTATGAACATAGAGGCTATCAAACAAGTGAGCCTAGATGACACTACTACCACCTTTGATAGTAGTGATATTGATTTTGATAGTTGCACCCTCTCAGAAGTTATTAGCTTACTACACAAAATGTCTAGAGACAGCCACACTAGCACCAGAGGGGAGCCAGGGGGGCCCAGGCGGCCACCCGGCGCGGCCCCACCCCTGGTCGCGCCAGGGGGGCGCCTGGGCCCCCTGGTCCACCTCTGGCTGCCCCCTTCGCCTATTTATTCTCCGTCACGGGAAAACTCCAGAAGAGGAACCCTATTCCGTGAACTCGCCTCTGTTCCGCCGCCGCCGCGCTTCCGAAGATCGGGAGCACCAGAAGACCTCTTCCCAGCACCCTGCCGGAGGGAGGATTGACCTCCGGGAGTCTCCTCTCCACCATGGATGCTCCCCGGATGTCTCGTGATTAGTTTTCCTTGGACCATGCGTCCGTGATCAGTAGCTATGTGATGTTCTCCTCCCCTCTTTGATCTTCATTGTTTAGACCTCGTGAGCTGCCCTACATGATCGAGGCACCTTTGTAATATTTCTGCTATTGCTATGTTGAGTTTGATAGGATCTGATGGATTATGAGATTATGTTCAGATTGTGATAGAGTAATATATTTGGTTTTTATCTCTTATATTTTTGTTCCTAAGTAATTCTTGCATGTTCTCCGTTGCTGTTTATTGCTTTGGCCAAGTAGTAGGTAGTGACTTCAAGAGGGAACATTGTGCTAGATTGTGGGTTCGTGCCCCCCGATGACACGCTTGAGTGACAGAAACATGAGTCTAGGGGATGTGCTGTTGTCACAAGGGGAAAACAACGGTGCTTGTGACCATGGTCACAAGGATTGTTTACTTTACGCAGAGTTCTTTTTAATGCAGTTGTCTGTTGCTTTGGGTTTACACTTTGGGTGGGGCTCTCAACTTAATACCAGCGAGATGTTCTGGATAGATATCTCAAGGTGGATGATTAGTAGTAGATGCAGATGGATTTCGGTCTACTTATCTTGGCGTACTGCCTGTGCTTTTGAACCTCGTCCTTTCTTTTGTAGCATAGTTAGCATTGCGGTGCGTTCATAATCCTGTCAATTGCCTTTTTGTAATTTGTTTACCTCGCATAACAATTTTATCGTCTTTTGGGAGAGAGACATCACTAGCGAACATCACGTATCCCGGTCCATATCCTCATTATTGTTTCCACGCTATATTTACTTTACTGCTTTTACTTGCTATCATTATCCCTTGCGTTTTATCCTTTGTAAACAACAAGACCGGAGAGATTGACAACCTCTCTGAACTTTGTTGGGAACAAAGTTATCCGTGTCTGTGTGCAGGTCCGCGTCAGTTGCGCCGCTGACACCTACTTATCATCTCTGGAGTCCTGCTGGAGACAAACCTTGGTATCTTCACCGAGGGAAAACTGCTGCTGCACTACATCTCAACCTTCCACTTGGGGTAACCAACGAAGGGGCGAGAAACCATCAAGCAAATTTTTCAGGCGCCGTTGCCGGGGACTCCAAGTGCTAAGATAGGGGAGTTGCACACTACCCTTTACCTTTGTTTTTTTAGTCTTGTTAGTTTATCTTTCAGTTTTTATCTTTGTGTCTTTAATCAAAATTTACAAAAAAAATATTTATCTTGCTGCTAGTAGTCCTCCTTGTTTAGATGAACATGTTAGGACTAGGTTCTTTGCGGGAATCGGAAGTTCTCGATTTCCGTCAAAGGGATGGAGAAAATATGAAGAAGGCATGGGACAGAATTTCTGAAGCACATAAAAGAGTTATGCCTTGGATATCTATAAAAATTGTGCTTAGAAATTTTTACCATGGTCTTTTTAAGTGGTGTAAACACTCTCTTGACATTATAGCTGAGGGAGATTTTCTAGAGTGTGATGAAGATAGGGCTTTTGAGATTTTTCATAGTCTATCTAGTTATTTTGTTTATGATCGAAGTATTGATATTGTCATAGATAGACTTGCCACTGTTGAAAAAAGACTAGATGCTCTAGATTTGGGGAAAGTAGAGGAACTTAAGTCCAATAAGAAATAAATGTTGGAGATAGATGATGATTGGGAGCCCTTTGTTAGGATTAGCATCTCTAACCAAGGCTTCCTTGCTCTTTGTGATATTGGATCCACAGTTTCTACTATGCCAAAAATAGTTTATGATTCTTTAAAGCTAGATATGGATAAATTATCATCTTATCATGAACATTCTAATGGAGATATTTCAGAGATTAAAGGAAAGGTAAAAGAAGTCCAAGTTGCATTCCTTCATAGGACTGCACCAATGGATTTCTTCATCGTGGAGCCAAACCAAAGTAACATTGTGCTCGGAAGAGACTTCCTCCGTGCTATGAAAGGCTTCATTGATATTGGTAATAGGCACATACGCTTACGCGGTATGGAAAAAGGTAAGTATATCTTTCCTAGTAAGAAGAAGAATGAGCTTATTGAAAATCAATTTGAAGGTTTTTATGTTTCTGATCTTGGATACCCTTGATTCTTCTTTTTGCATTATGCCTAGCTAATGGCTTTAAAGAAGCGCTTTCGGGAGGCAGCCCGCAACGAATTTAGGTGTTTTCTTGTTGCTTTTTGTTGTGTCTTGATGATTTTTACTTCTGTAGCAACATCATTGTATCTTTATTTTTCAGCTTTGTGCCAAGTTATAGCCTCTTACGGCAAGGGAAGTAAAAGTTGTGACATGCTGTCCAGAAAACAGATTCTGTCCTCGTGACCAGAAAAATTCCAGAAAAATCCCAGTTCATCTTTTTGAGCTGAAATTTTTACACAGTATGCTCTATAAAATTACGAAACTTCCGTATGTTCTGAGTTTTTTAATTTGAGTTGCAGAAGTGCCCCGAAAAAATTATTTACTATCTGCTGTTCTGTTTTTCACAGATTCTGCCACGTTTTGTCTCTCCTTACTTTTGCAAACCTTAAGCTTGCTTTTTCTTTGCAAAAACTTTTTGGCACTCTTGAGAAACAGTAGCTCTTAAAGATTATCTTTATGTCCAGTGGAGAAAAATTATTTATTAAGGGTACTAACCTCTCTAATCAGCTTATGATGAGTTATGTATGAAGGGAGTTTTCAAGTGTGCGATGGAAGATGATGAAAGAAGATCCAGGAGTGTCAAGCGCTCAAGCTTGGGGATGCCCCCATGCATCCCCAATAAATATTCAAGGAGACTCAAGCATCTAAGCTTGGGGATGCCCCCGTGCATCCCCTTCTCCATCAACAATCATCAGTTCGTCCTTCGTCTCACTATATTTTTATCACTTCATGCGTTATGTGCTATACTTGGAGCATCTCGCTCTTAGGTTTTGTTTTTAGTTTTCTTTAGCTTTGCTTGCTGTTCATAACAAGTTATATCCTTTCTTACTTTGTGTGGGAGAGAAACACGCTCCACTTTCAAAATTTAGAACACATCATAGGATTTTTCCTGCCTATCTTTTTGTTGTTGTGTGTTCTTTATCTTTTCGTAGCTACTGCCTTTTTTAGTTTTAGTTTTAGTTTGTCTTTAGCAAGAGCCTTGGCTTTTGTTTAGTTTTTTTCTGCAACTCTTTTTAGTTTTCATGTTTATCTTGTTAAGAGAGTTGGTTGTTGCACTGAGTTGTGTCTTGTCTTGAAAGTAGGTAATTGAGGTTGCTATTTAATTTTAGTAGTATCTTGCAATAGTTTTGAGGTATTGATGTGAGTAATGTTTTGAACTTTTGGTGTCAAGATCTCTAGCCTATTAGGGATAGGTGTCGTATTTTGGGCAATCTGTGTGTATTTTCAAAACCTACAAAACTAGTTGATAACTCTAGCTACTAGATGGATCACTACTCTTTTGAGGGGTCGAATATCAGAGAACACTCACGTACCATGAGTCGAGGATGCGCAAGGATAACCAAACCCCCATACACTCCTCCTCGGGGTACTTGTCTGTTTGTGAACCTCCTCATTAGATTGAGAGTTACCGATAATAAGTGCATGAGTTCTTCGGACTAATGTAAGTATTGAAAGTTGACACTTCCACCTTCCCATATTTTGCTAGCCTCTCTTGTGCCGTGCATTGCTTTCTTCTCACTCCGAGAGTTGGCGTCCACCTTCACCGGTACATCCAAACCCTTGGCATGATACGCTCTGTCATCATAAGCCTCCTTATATCTTCCCTCAAAACAGCCACCATACCTACCTATCAAGGCATTTCCATAGCCTTTCTGAGTTACATTGCCATGCAACTTCCACCTCTTCATGACTTGATCTTCATGTCATACATGTTCCAGCTACACTGGCAGCGACATACATTGCATGCATCATGTAGTTACATCTTCTTTATGATTTTGAGTACCTTGTAAAGTGTGAAAGATTTCCTTTACCTTCTTGTAAAATAGAGTGTTGCCCTTAAGTGAGGAAAAGATCCCAAAGTGGACACAATAAAAGATCCCAAAGAGGACAAATGACAGTTAACTAGAAAGTGCCATTGAGGCCACCAAAAAAATACAAAAAAATAGAAAAAATAGAAAAAGAAATAAAAAGAGAGAAAGGGGCAACACTACTATCCTTTTGAGAGATCCACACTAGTACTACCTTTATATCCTTGTATTCCATAGAGATGATCTTTTTGCATATAGTTCCATTGGAGAGCTTCCTAGCTCGTATGTGCATCCGTTGCATGATAATCCCTACTCCTCACATCATATCTATCATTTGGCATCCCTTGCCTATGATCGTCCTCATTGATGTGAGCCTTTCTCATCCTTTTTGTCTTCCTCCTCCACCATATTTCTCTCTTTGCCATCCTAAGTGTCAACTCTCGTTCTTACGCTCATCCATTGCATGAGTGCTGAAAATATCGAAAAGGAGTGGATCAAATTGACTTGTACCTGGCTAGTGGTCTGGGGACGAGTCAAGATAAGATTCCAAAGAAGACCAAGTGTGAAACTTTAGTAGATTGAGTTCTCAACACAAAAATACTTTTTTCTCGTATTCCCTATCCCCCTTCTTGCACGCAAACACCATTTGGAGACATTCGAGTCACGGACAGCGAGAGCTCTTGCACCTAATGTTCTTTTGTTACTTGTTTCAATGCTAATATAGACTCTTGCATGTTATGACTTGAATTGAATCTCTAACCTTGATTTCTTTACTTTTCAAAGTTCTTTTATGATTGCTAGCATGTCACCACAGAAATTATGCTGTTATCATTTACCTACTCGAGGACGAGAAGGAATTAAGCTTGGGGATGTTGATACGTCCAAAACGTATCTATAATTTCTGCTTGCTCCATGCATGTTTTGTGCGATATTGCTATGTTCTATATACACTTTCATACATTTTTATCATATTTGGACTAACCTATTAACTCAGTGCACCCCAGTGCCAGTTCCTGTTTTCTGCTGTTTTCCTATTTCAGTTTTCCCCCATATGAAAAGTGCCAGAAAAATTCGGGAAAATTCAGATAAAAAATCAGCGTGGAGGAAGCTTCGCGAAGAGCCCGGGAGGGGACAGAGGGGAGCCAGGGGGCCCAGACGGCCACCCGGCGCGGCCCCACCCCGGCCCCGCCAGGGGGGCGCCTGGGGCCCCCGGTCCACCTCTGGCTGCCCCCGTTCGCCTATTTATTCTCCGTCACGGGAAAACTCCAGAAGAGGAACCCTATTCCGCGAACTCGCCTCTGTTCCGCCGCCGCCGCGCTTCCGAAGATAGGGAGCACCAGAAGACCTCTTCCCGGCACCCTGTCGGAGGGATGATTGACCTCCGGGAGTCTCCTCTCCACCATGGATGCTCCCCGGATGTCTCGTGAGTAGTTTTCCTTGGACCATGGGTCCGTGATCAGTAGCTATGTGATGTTCTCCTCCCCTCTTTGATCTTCATTGTCTAGACCTCGTGAGCTGCCCTACATGATCGAGGCACCTTTGTAATATTTCTGCTATTGCTATGTTGAGTTTGATAGGATCTGATGGATTATGAGATTATGTTCAGATTGTGATAGAGTAATATATTTGGTTTTTATCTCTTATATTTTTGTTCCTAAGTAATTCTTGCATGTTCTCCGTTGCTGTTTATTGCTTTGGCCAAGTAGTAGGTAGTGACTTCAAGAGGGAACGTTGTGCTAGATTGTGGGTTCATGCCCCCCAATGACACGCTTGAGTGACAGAAACATGAGTCTAGGGGATGTGCTGTTGCCACAAGGGGGAAAACAACGGTGCTTGTGACCGCGGTCACAAGGATTGTTTACTTTACGCAGAGTTCTTTTTAATGCAGTTGTCTGTTGCTTTGGGTTTACACTTTGGGTGGGGCTCGCAACTTAATACCAGCGAGATGTTCTAGATAGATATCTCAAGGTGGATGATTAGTAGTAGATGCAGATGGATTTCGGTCTACTTGTCTTGGCGTACTGCCTGTGCTTTTAAACCTCGTCCTTTCTTTTGTAGCATAGTTAGCATTGTGGTGCGTTCATAATCCTGTCAATTGCCTTTCTGTAATTTGCTTACCTCGCATAGCAATTTTATCGTCTTTTGGGAGAGAGACATCACTAGCGAACATCACGTATCCCGGTCCATATCCTCATTATTGTTTCCACGCTATATTTACTTTACTGCTTTTACTTGCTATCATTATCCCTTGTGTTTTATCCTTTGTAAACAACAAGACTGGAGAGATTGACAACCTCTCTGAACTTCGTTGGGAACAAAGTTATCTGTGTCTGTGTGCAGGTCCGCGTCAGTTGCGCCGCTGACACCTACTTATCATCTCTAGAGTCCTGCTGGAGACAAACCTTGGTATCTTCACCGAGGGAAAACTGCTGCTGCACTACATCTCAACCTTCCACTTTGGGTAACCAACGAAGGGGCG
The DNA here is from genome assembly GCA_950022295.1 of Bromus sterilis. Taxonomy (NCBI): domain Eukaryota; kingdom Viridiplantae; phylum Streptophyta; class Magnoliopsida; order Poales; family Poaceae; genus Bromus; species Bromus sterilis. The sequence continues at coordinate 400,229,528 of OX465596.1, forward strand.
AGAAGCCATCATCTGTTGCTTTGGGTTTACACTTTGGGTGGGGCTCGCAACTTAATACCATCGAGATGTTCTGGATAGATATCTCAAGGTGGATGATTAGTAGTAGATGCAGATGGATTTCGGTCTACTTATTTTGGCGTAACGCTCATGCTTTTGAGCCTCGTCCTTTCTTTATATCATAGTCAGCATTGCGGTGCGTTTTTAATCCTGTCAATTGCCAAGTTGTGATTTGTTTACCTCGCATAGCAGTTTTATCGTCTTTTGGGAGAGAGACATCACTAGTGAACATCATGGGACCCCGGTCCATATTCTCATCACTGTTTACACGCTCAATTTATTTTTCTGCTTTTACTTTCTAGCTGCTATCACCATTATCATTATCCCTTGCGTTTTGATCCTTTGTAAACAACAAGGCCGGAGAGATTGACAACCTCTTTGAACGTCGTTGGGAACAAATTTATTTGTATTGTGTGGAGGTCCACGTCAGGTGCGCCGTTGACACCTACTTCTCACTTCCGGAGTCCTACGAGAGACAAACCCTATCCTCTACATAGGGGAAATTTGTTGCTATCCTACATATCACCTTCCACTTGGGGTAACCAACGAAGGGCGAGAAACCATTATCATCATCTCGTACATCAGTTGGGTGCTGCTTGGATGAGAGTGAACATGTAATAGATTTTAACACGGGGCAAGGCATACAGAAAATCAAGGATCATCTAGGCAAATATCAAATATTAGGCATGTATCCCGTAGGTAGTTTTGCATGCTTTCCATAAGAACCTGCACAACATCTTTTGTCCTACCAGACCGCTATGAATGGGGCCAAAAGGAACTTATGGAGATTAAGGTGCTCCTGTCAAAGAGCACCGGAACAAAGCATTAACACTCAATGGATACATGAAATCCTCAAATTATAGTCCATCCCTTTGGTGTCCCAAGCTGTCACCTTTGGGATTGTTGGTTCCGGACCATAATAGGTGCATACAACTCATAGATAGGATCAAGAACATAAATATACTCATGAAAACACAAGTGGTTCAGATATGAAAACATGGAACTCGGGCCCAAAGTGACAAGCATTAAGAGCAATAAGGTGTAGCAAAGATGATAAACACCAAATTAGATGATAGGCAACATTACCCCAACAATCTGATGAACTATTACATGATCTAACTCATCCAATCCCTACCATCCCCTTTGTCTACAGCAGGGAATTACTCACACATGAGAGAAGAAGTCATGGAGGGAGGATGGAGTGGTGATGATGATGACGATGGCGATGATCTCCCTCACCGGAGGCCAAAACAGCCTCCGGATTTGTCCTCCCGAAGAAGAACAGAGGGTGGCGGCGGCTCCGCGACGGAAACTGGGAAAACGACTTCTGTTCTGGGGTTTTCGCGTCACAGGAATAAATAGGGGCCTTGGTAGGGCACCAGAGGAGGTGGGACCCCCTAGGCGGCCTCCCGGCGCGGCCTGGGGGGAGGTCGCGCCAGCAGGGCGCCTGGGGCCCCTCTGGCCCCACTTATGGCTCATGGAAGCTTCTGGTGCGTGGATTTTCTGTGAATTTCCCAGAATTTTCTAATACACCTAAAAATCCATTTTCCTGCACACAATAAAACCATACAGGCAGCTCTGCTGAAAACAACGTCAATCCGGGTTAGTTTACTCCAAATCATGCAAGAATGAGGACAAAATAATAGCAAAAGTGTTTGTAAAAGTAGATACGTTTGAGACGTATCAACTATGTGTTTTCTTTAGGATATATTTTGTGTGAAGAAATGGCAAGATTGATATGAAGCAATGGCATTGATATGATTGATATTGTAGGATGAATTGGCATAGGTTGTCGGCAGGCTCATGCTCGTGTGACGATGACGATGATTATGTGACAAGTTAGGTTAGCGAGGTTAGCATGTTCTCTATGAGTGTCACTTTGAGGGTTATGATTGTAGGGTAAATGGGTATTGATTTCATTTACCTTCTTTGTAGCTACCGACCATGGAGTGCACGGAATGGAGCGGCTTGGCTCTGAATCAACCTTGTAGGTGTGAGCACAGACCCCATTGTGAAAGATTTCTGGCATTTTAATCGATTGATACCGTAAGGAGGTTTTTAGCTTGTGCAAAAAAGGTTAGCAATATTGCATTAGTCATTCATTCTTCTTGTATGTAGTAGGCATTGCAATATTTGTCAAATTATTATTATTATTATTAATGTTGCCTTGTATTTGAATATGTTTGATTGTATAGGATGCATCGAAGTGCAACTTTGTGAAGTGGATTGACAATGAGTGGCCAATCCCATTGAAGCAAGCCCTAGCTTGGATATGGAGCATGTATGAAGAGGAAAACACCATGAGGCTGAGACAACAAGTAACCAATGCTGAAGAGAACTTGAAGTTCTGGAAGATAAGAGAAAGATTGAAAATGATCTGAGAACTCTAGCAAGCTGTAGTGGTCCCTAGCAAGCTGATGTCTACGCACGCTTCTATTCTTGTAGACTATGTTGGGCCTCCAAGCGCAAAGGTTTGTAGAACAGCAACAATTTCCCTCAAGTGGATGACCTAAGGTTTATCGAACTCAGGGAAGTAGAGGTTGAAGATGTTCTCTCTCAAGCAACCCTGCAATTAAGATACAAGAAGTCTCTTGTGTCCCCAACACACCTAATACAACTAGGAGTTGTATAGGTGCACTAGTTCGGCGAAGAGATGGTAAAATATGGGTGATAGATGTAGCAAAACAAAGTAATATAAATCTGTAATAAAAAGTGCAGCAAGCAAACATGTGACAAAAGTGAGCATAAACGGTGTAACAATGGTGGAAACAAGGCCTAGGCTTCATACTTTCACTAGTGGCAACTCCCAACAACATTAACATAGTCTAATCACATGATATTTCCCACAAAAAATGCAATGAAGACGCACTCGGAGGTCATTCCTTTGTGGTCAAGAGAGAATAGAATTGTGTAGGGCTACAAAAGCACACCTCAGAGTTCGTAGTTCTCATCTATGGATTTCCCAATGTCACCGCGGCCATCCAAAGAGAGTACCACAATCACCACAACATATCTAAAGGATAGTCAAAGACAAGCACCAAGAGACTCTCAATCTTCAATCAACACACACAAAATAGGAAATCACTCATGAAAATATTCTTCTAATCCATTTCCAATAGACCGTTGTCACCATGGTCTCGGGGTTTATACTAGATAAGATCAAGTGAATACATCAAATCCAATACATAGAGGAAGGGGAAATATCATGGGATCACCCTAGATTAACATAGCCTATGATCACAACGAAGATCACATCATGGGAGAGAGAATTGACCACATAGATACTGTAGAAACCTTAGCCCCGAGGAGGAACTACTCACACATGGACATGGTGAGAGAGGGAGTTATTGATGGAGAGGTGCCGCCCGGAGGAGATGAAGGAGATGGCGGTGGCGGTGGCGGCGGCGGCCACAACCACGGTGGTGGCCACGACCCTTGGGGGCAGCGGCCCTTGGCCTCCTTCTTCTTCCTTGGATATGGTGCTACTGTGGAGATTGATCTCCCCCTCAAGACGGCTGCCAAGGGGGAGGAAATTTCGTGGTGCCCTTTGACCTAGGTTTCCTCTCTTTATATAGACTCACGGATTCCCGTCATCCAGATTACGTCTTCGGTATTTCGGGCCAGAGGGAGCATCCGAACTCCGATTAGGCCTAATTTTATGTCTAGATCCACCGGAAAAAAATTCCTTACAACTTTGTAGTTTTAAGTTTTTTCGTTTGAGGCCGTCTTCTACCATTTCTGAGGCGATCTTTAAAACCTGTCTGGTGGGGACAGATTTCGGGAGAGTTAGAGTCCAACTCCTACAAGGCTTCTTTTTGTGATTTTTCCTTTATCCAAGTAATTCCTACACAGAAAGTACAAAAATAAGAACTTGTGCACTCTTGCAACCATTAATAGGTTAGTTCCAAAATATGTTATAAAAAGATATGAAAGTGTATCAAAAGCATAACAATATCACACAAAACATGCATGGAGCAAGCAGTAATTATAGATACGTTTGGGACGTATCACAAGCGCATCAAAATCATTGGGATGCTCTAGTATGTCAGGGTCATAAGCCGGTGGGCATATCTCGACACGAGTAGAACCAACAAACCAACGAACATAGTTGGTGAATGCAAGCTCGTTATGCGACTGTAACGTCTGGTCATTTGAATTAGCATGAGCCAAACTATGCTTGAACATTTCTATGTAACTGCTGTGATGGCTAGGCCAATCCTTGATCGCTCTTTGCCTCTTCCTATCCAACCTACAAGATAAGACAAGCACTATTAGCAAAACAAAATATGGCACTTTCATGCTAAGTGAAGACATGTAATTCTATCTTACCCATGAATCACAATGTCTGTGTTCACCCACTCCGGCGGGTGAGGCTGAAACCGCCCAAACTGCCTCAGCACACGATGTGGCAAATGATACTCAACTGCCCACATACATATCATTGGATACCGCATAAGCCAAAGATGCCCTTCCGCTAGACACATTGGGTTAAGATGGAATTCAGGTGTAAAACCAAAATTTTCCCCAACACCGTATGGCTCCCAATCCACCTGAAGTTAGCGCAAAGCATTCATGCCTAGTTTTTGTGGAATGAAATGGTACGAAATCATACATGTAACGACAATAGATACCTACTCTGGGGTAAGAGTATCCAACTAGTTGATGTACTGCGTGTACATGATGTCCACATCACTCGTCATCTCGGATACAACGTCCCACTTGTAAGCCCAAGTGGCTTGACGTAGCAGGTCGTCATGATTGTCCCATGGCTTGAACGTCACACTCCTCGGCCGTCCAACTGGAAAGCGCCATCGTGACCATATGGAAAGTAGCACCAAAGGACCACCAATGGAGGCTCCTTTTGTGCACCTACGACAGGCTTCGTCCTACTGCAAAGAAAAGAAAACACAGTCATGTCATGTCATGTTCGAACACAACCAAACTTCAAATGAAAAGTTCTTTACCTACCGGTACAAGTAGGCCAATGCTGCCGTACCCCAACTCCATTTGTTTTCAAAAACGGACAACGCCTTCAGCCATATCCACTGTGCTACAGTGCCCTTGCCGTCGGCAAATAGTGTCCTAGAGAGAACATACCACGTGTACACACGAGCATACGTCATGACCACCGCAGCATCAACATCTTGAGGGCAATGCTTAAAGTTATTTATGATCCACGTGTAAGGAGCACCGGCTGCTATGTTCTTTGCCTTGTTCTCGGAAGGATCAATACCAAGGATTGCCGTCATCTCTGCATGCCACCCTTCAGAATCTGTGTTCAAACACAGAGGCTGACCAGCGATAGGAAGTGCAAAGATCATCGACATGTCCTGAAGTGTCACGGTCATCTCCCCGGTCTGAAGGTGGAAAATATGTGTCTCCGGTATCCACTAATCCACAAGCGCCGTGATTTGCGCTGCATTCAGGTTAGGAGTGGACCGGGTAACTAACTAGATAAACGGGAGGAGGCCTAATGCCTGGATGTACGGTGTGTACCGCTCATCGTACGACATTTCAGAGACCCCGTGAACCCGAAGCTTCAAGGGTGAAAGCTTCTGCAAATTAATAGAAACAACTTGGTCATGCAAAGCCAAGGGAATACTGATATGTCTCAAACGTATCGATAATTTCTGCTCGCTCCATGCATGTTTTGTGTGATATTGCTATGATCTAGATACACTTTCATACACTTTTGATCATATTTGGAACAACCTACTAACTCAGTCCACCCCAGTGCCAGTTCCTGTTTTCTGTTGTTTTTCTATTCCAGGTTTCCCACATATTAAAAATGCCCCAAAAATTCGGGAAAATCGGATAAAAATCAGCTTAACGGAGTGTTCCGAAAACACCCAAGGGGGGCGCCTGGACCCCTGGTGGCCCCCCCTGGCTGCCCCCCTTCGCCTATTTATTCTCCGTGACGGGGAAACTCCTAAGACAGAACCCTATTTTGCAATCTTGCCTCTGTTCCGCCGCCGCCGCGCTTCCAAGATCGGGAGCACCGTCAGGACCCTTCCCGGCACCCTGCCGGAGGGAGGATCGACCTCCAGGAGCTTCTCCTCCACCATGGACGCTTCCCGGATGTGCCGTGAGTAGTCTACCTTGGACCATGGGTCTGTGATCAATAGCTATGTGATGTTCTCCTCCCCTCTTTGTTCTTCGAGGTTTAGACCTCGTGAGCTTCCCTACATGATCGAGGCACATATGTAATTCCTTCTGCTTTTGCTATACTGAGTTTGATGGGATCTGATGGCTTATGAGATTATAATCAGATTGTGATAGAGTAATATAATTGTTTCTTATCTTTTGTATTTTTGTTCCGAAGTAATTCTTACATGTTCTCCGTTGCTATTTATTGCTTTGGCCAAGTGGTAGGTAGTGACTCCAAGAGAGAACGTTATGCTCGATTGTGGGTACATGCCCCCTGATGACATGCTTGAGTGACAGAAACCTGAGTCTAGGGGATGTGCTATGGCCACAAGGGGGAAAACAACAGTGCTTGTAACCGCGGTTACAAGGATTGTTTACTTTACGCAAAGTTCTTTTAATGCAGTTGTTTGTTGCTTTGGGTTTACACTTTTGGGTGGGGCTCGCAACTTAATACCAGCGAGATGTTCTGGATAGATATCTCAAGGTGGATGATTAGTAGTAGATGCAAATGGATTTCGGTCTACTTATTTTGGCGTACTACCCATGCTTTTGAGCCTCTTCCTTTCTTTTGTAGCATAGTTAGCATTGCGGTGCGTTTATAATCCTATCAATTGACCGTCTGTAATTTGTTTACCTCGCATAGCAGTCTTATCGTCTTTTGGGAGAGAGACATCACTAGTGAACATCACGGGACCCCGGTCCATACTCTCATCACTGTTTACACGCTCTTTTATTTTATTGCTTTTTACTTTCAGTTTCTATCATTATCATTATCCTATGTCTTTTGATCCTTTGTAAACAGCAAGACGGGAGAGATTGACAACCTCTCTGAACTTCGTTGGGAGCAAAGTTAATTATGTTGTGTGCAGGTCCGCGCAGGTGCGCCGCTGACACCTACTTATCATCACCGGAGTCCTACTGGTCGATACTCAACCTCGGTATCTTCATCGAGGGAAACTTGCTGCTACGCTGCATCTTACCTTCCACTTGGGGTAACCAACGAAGGGCGAGAAGCAATCCTCTCTCGCGTATCAAGCGAATTTCTGGCGCTGTTGCCGGGGACTCCGAGTGATAAGATAGGGGAGTTTCCCACTACCTTTTACCTTTACTTTTTAGTCTTATTAGTTTACCTTTCTTTTTTTATCTTTGTGTCTTATATCAAAAATTACAAAAAAAATCGGCCACACCTGCTGCTACTATGGGTTCCTCTGAAAACACAAAGTTGTGTGACTTCACTAGTCACAACAACAAAGAATTTATCTGCACTCCTATTTCCACACATGCCACTTCAGCTACCTCTTATGAAATTAAACCTGCTTTATTAAACCTTGTTATGAGAGATCAATTCTTTGGTGCTGGAGATGATGCTGCTTTACACTTGAATAATTTTGTTGAATTATGTGATATGCAAAAGTATAAAGAAGTAGAAGGTGATGTTGTTAAGCTCAAGCTTTTTCCTTTCTCTTTGAGGGATGGAGCTAAAATCTGGTTTCAATCTTTGCCTAGGAATAGCATAGATTCTTGGGATAAGTGCAAAGCTGCTTTTATTGGGAAGTACTACCCACCTGCTAAAATTATCCAATTGAGGAGTAACATTATGAATTTTAGGCAATTGGATAATGAACACGTTGCCCAAGCTTGGGAACGTATGAAATATCTTGTTAAGAAATGCCCTACATATGGTTTGACTACCTGGATGGTTATCCAGACTTTTTATGCAGGCTTGAACTTTACCTCGCAGAACCTATTAGATTCGGCCGCGGGAGGAACCTTTATGTCAACTACCCTTGGTGCTGCCACAAAAATCCTTGATGAGATGATGACCAACTACTCTCAATGGCACACCGAACGCGCTCCAACAGGTAGGAAGGTAAATTTTGTCGAGGAAATTACCTCTCTCAATGATAAAGTTGATTTAATTATGTCTCTACTTACCAAACAACCCTCTATTGATCCTCATGATGTTCCTTTAAATTCTATGGTTTCTCAGGAACAAGTAGATGTGAACTTCATTGCTAGAAACAACTTTAATAATAATGCTTATAGGGGCAACTTTGCTAGTAATCCTATCCCGTTTCCATGCACTTATGGGAACAACAATACTTACCCTAGCAACAAGAACCCCACTTCTTAACTAGCAAATATGCTTAGAGACTTTATCACTACTCAAAAAGCCTTCAACAAGAGTGTGGAAGAAAAGCTAGTTAAAATAGAAAATATTTGTTTGAAGGTAGACAGCTTAGCCCTTGATGTTGAGATGTTAAAAATTAGAACCTCTCCCCTTGAGGAGAGTAAGTCCACTCCTATTAATGCTATCCAGTTAAAAATCAATGAAAATATTAGGATGATGGCCAAACTTAAAGAAAGATGGGCTAGAGAAAAATAGGAAGAGGATAGAATTAAGAGCCTTCCTACACACCACACTGTTGCCACTATCCAAATTGTTGAGGACACAGAAACTATTAGCACCCAATGCACTCCTGGTCCCATCGGATCTATTAATGGTGATGCTAATACCTCAACCGTAGAAGAAGAAACTCCTGTGAACATAAAGAGTTTCAAACAAGTGAGCTTAGATGACACTACTACCACCTTTGATAGTAGTGATATTGATTTTTATAGTTGCACCCTCTCAGAAGTTATCATCTTATTACGCAAAATGTCTAGAGACCCCCACAATAGCACACTTAATCTTGCCTTCACGGAGCATATCACAAATGCTCTTATAAAAGATAGGGAGTATAAGCTTAGGATAGAAGCCTGCATACCTAGGAAGCTAGATGATGGTTGGGAACCTATGATAAATAAATAAATTAAATAACTTCTCTTGCTATGCTTTATGTGACGTTGGAGCTAGTACCTCCGTCATGCCCAAAAGAATGTATGATATGTTTGAATTGAAACCTTTTGATTCATGTTCTTTTGGTGTTCGCCTTGTCGACTCTTCCGTAAATAAACCTTTGGGGAAGATCGACGATGTTCTTATCATTGTCAATGACAACTATGTCCCCGTTGATTTTATCATTATGGATATAGAGTGTGAACCTTTATGTCCAATTATTTTGGGACGTCCTTTTCTTCGCACCGTTGGTGCAATCATTGACATGAAAGAGGGGAATATAAAATTCCAATTCCCTCTCAAAAAGGGTATGGAACACTTCCCTAGAAAGAAAGTCAAGTTACCTTTGAGGCCGTTACACGGGCAAGCTATTCTCTTTCTCTTGATAAAACTTGATTCTTCTTTTGCCTTATACCTAGCTTAAAGGCGTAAACGAAAGCGCTTGTTGGGAGGCAACCCAAGATGTTTTTACTTCTATTTTTAGTGGTCTTGATGATTTTTACTACTATAGCAACATCATTGTATCTTTATTTTTCAAGCTTTGTGCCAAGTATAGCCTCATATGACAAGGAAAGTGAAAGTTGTGAGGTGCTGTCCAAAAAACAGATTCTGTCCTCGTGACGGAAAAAAATCATAATAAATCACCATTTCATCTTTTTGAGCTGATTTTTTTACACAGAGTTCTCTATACAATCACGAAACTTTTGTATGTTCTGATCTTTTTGATTTGAGTTGCAGAAGTGTCCCTAAAAAATTCTTTACTACCTGCTATTCTGTTTTTCACAGATTCTGCCACGTTTTGTCTCTCCTAACTTTTGCAAACCTTAAGCTTGCTTTTTATTTGCAAAAAACTTTTGGAAATCTTGAGAAACATTATATAATCAATAATATCTTTATATCCAATGGGGAAAAATTATTTATTAAGGGTACTAACCTCTCTAATCAGCTTATGATGAGTTGTGTATGAAGGGAGTTTTGAAGTGTGCGATGGAAGATGATGAAAGACGATTCGGGAGTGTCAAACGCTCAAGATTTGGGATGCCCCCATGCATCCCTAATAAATATTAAAGGAGAATCAAGCGTCTAAGCTTGGGGATTCCCCCGTGCATCCCCTTCTCCATCAACAATCATCAGTTCGTCCTTCGTCTCACTATATTTTTATCACTTCATGCGTTATGTGCTATGCTTGGAGCGTCTCGCTCTTAGGTTTTATTTTTAGTTTTATTTAGGTTTGCTTGCTGTTCATAACAAGTTAGATCTCGTCTTACTTTGTGTGGGAGAGAAACACGCTCCACTTTTAAAATCTAGAACACATCATAGGATTCTTCATGCCTATCTTTTTGCTGTTGTGTGTTCTTTATCTTTTCGTAGCTACTGCCATGTTTAGTTTTAGTTTTAGTTTTAGTTTGCCTTTAGCAAGAGCCTTGGCTTTTGTTTAGTTTGTTGTTGGAACTCTCTTTAGTTTTCATGTTTATCTTGTTAAGAGAGTTGGTTGTTGCACTGAGTTATGTCTTGTTTTGAGAAGTAGGTAATTGAGGTTGCTATTTAATTTTAGTAGTAACTTGTAATAGTTTTGAGGTATTGATGTGAGTAATGTTTGAACTTTTGGTGTCAAGAGCTCTAGCCTATTAGTGATAGGTGTCGTATTTTGGGCAATCCGTGTTTATTTTCAAAAACCTACAAAACTAGTTGAGAACTCTAGCTACTAGATGGATCACTACTCTTCTGAGGGGTCGAATATTAGAGTACACTCACGTACCATGAGTCGAGGATGCGCAAGGATAACCAAACCCCCATATACTCCTCCTCGGGGTACTTGTCTCTTTGTGAACCTCCTTATTAGATTGAGAGTTACCGATAATAAGTGCATGAGTTCTTCGGACTAATGTAAGTATTGAAAGTTGACACTTCCACCTCATATTTGCTAGCCTCTCCTGTGTCGTGCATTGCCTCCTTCTCACTCCGAGAGTTGGCGTCCACCTTCGCCGGTACATCCAAACCCTTGGCATGATACGCTCTGTCATCGTAAACCTCCTTATATCTTTCCTCAAAACAGCCACCATACCTACCTATCAAGGCATTTCCATACCCTTTCCGAGATATATTGCCATGCAACATCCACCTCTTCATGACTTGATCTTCATGTCATACATGTTCCTGCTACACTGGCAGTGGCATACATCGCATACATCATGATAGCTACATCTTCTTTATGATTTGAATACCTTGTAAAGTGTGTACGATCTTCTATACCCTCTTGTAAATTAGAGTGTTGCCCTTAAGTGAGGAAAAGATCCCAAAGTGGACAAAACAAAAGATCACAAAGAGGACAAATGAGAGTTAAATAGAAAGAGCCATTGAGGCCACCAAAAAATACAAAAAAAGAGAAAAAAGAGAAAAATAAAATAAAAAGAGAGAAAGGGGCAACACTACTATCCTTTTGAATGATCCACACTAGTACTCCCTCTTATCCTTGTACTCCATAGAGATGATCATGCATATAGCCATGTGTGGACCTTCACACTATAGAACTTGGCTTGCATATTCGAAGGATGAGCCTCCTCAAAAGAGCTCTAGGTCTTCATGAGCGACCAAGTTAGATGCACCGCCACTAGTTCCATTAGAGAGCTTTTCAGCTCATATGTGCATCCGTTGCATGGCAATCCCTACTCCTCACATCATATATATCATTTGGCCTTCTCGCCTATGATTGTCCTCATTGATGTGAGCCTTTCTCACCTTTTTTAACTTCCTCCTCCACCATATTTTCTCTTTTCCATCCTAAGTGTCAACTCTCGTTCTTACGCTCATCCATTGCATGAGTGCTCAAAATATCGAAAAGGAGTGGATCAAATTGACTTCTACCTGGCTAGTGGTCTGGGGACGAGTCAAGATAAGATTCCAAAGAAGACCAAGTGTGAAACTTTAGTAGATTGAGTTCTCAACAATAATACCTTTTTCTCGTATTCCCTATCCCCTTTCTTGCACGCAAACACCATTTGGAGACATTCGAGTCACGGACAGCGAGAGCTCTTGCACCTAATGTTCTTTCGTTGCTTGTATCAATGCTAATATAGACTCTTGCATGTTATGACTTGAATTTAATTGCATACCTTGATTGCTTTACTTTTCAAATTTCTTATATGGTTGCTAGCATGTCACCACAGAAATTATGTCTGTTATCATTTACCTACTCGAGGACGAGCATGAATTAAGCTTGGGGATGTTGATACGTTTCAAACGTATCGATAATTTCTGCTCGCTCCATGCATGTTTTGTGTGATATTGCTATGATCTAGATACACTTTCATACACTTTTGATCATATTTGGAACAACCTACTAACTCAGTCCACCCCAGTGCCAGTTCCTGTTTTTTGTTGTTTTTCTATTCCAGGTTTCCCCCATATTAAAAATGCTCCAAAAATTCGAGAAAAATCAGATAAAAAATCAGCGTAACGGAGTCTTCCAGAAACACCCAAGTGGGGCCAGAGGGCCACCACTAGGGGCCCAGGCGGCCACCTGGCACGGCCAGGGGTCTGACCGCGCCAGGGGGGAGCCTGGACCCCTGGTGGCCCCCCTGGATGCCCCCCTTCGCCTATTTATTCTCCGTGACGGGGAAACTCCGAAGAAAGAACCCTATTTTGCAATATCGCCTCTGTTCCGCCGCCGCCGCACTTCCAAGATCGGGAGCACCGTCAGGACCCTTCCCGGAGGGAGGATCGAGCTCCGGGAGCTTCTCCTCCACCATGGACGCTTCCCGGATGTGCCGTGAATAGTCTACCTTGGACCATGGGTCCGTGATCAGTAGCTATGTGATGTTCTCCGCCCCTCTTTGTTATTCATGGTTTAGACCTCGTGAGATGCCCTACATGATCGAGGCACATATGTAATTCTTTCTGCTTTTGCTATGCTGAGTTTGATGGGATCTGATGGATTATGAGATTATATTCAGATTGTGATAGGGTAATATAATTGGTTCTTATCTTTTGTATTTTTGTTCTGGAGTAATTCTTGCATGTTAACCGTTGCTATTTATTGCTTTGGCCAAGTGGTAGGTAGTGACTCCAAGAGGGAACGTTATGCTCGATTGTCGGTACATGCCCCCTGATGACACGCTTGAGTGACAGGAACATGAGTCTAGGGGATGTGATGTGGCCACAAGGGGGAAAACAACAGTGCTTGTAACCGCGGTTACAAGGATTGTTTACTTTAAGCAAAGTTCTTTTAATGCAGTTGTCTGTTGCTTTGGGTTTACACTTTGGGTGGGGCTCGCAACTTAATACCAGCGAGATGTTCTGGATAGATATCTCAAGGTGGATGATTAGTAGTAGATGCAGATGGATTTCGGTCTACTTATTTTGGTGTACTGCCCATGCTTTTGAGCTTCTTCTTTTCTTTTGTAGCATAGTTAGCATTGCGGTGCGTTTATAATCCTGTCAATTGCCCGTCTGTAATTTGTTTACCTCGCATAACAGTCTTATCGTCTTTTGGGAGAGAGACATCACTACTGAACATCACGGGACCCCGGTCCATACTCTCATCACTGTTTACACGCTCTTTTACTTTATTGCTTTTTTACTTTCAGTTGCTATCATTATCATTATCCTGTGTCTTTTGATACTTTGTAAACAACAAGACCGAAGAGATTGACAACCTCTCTGAACTTTGATGGGAGCAAAGTTAATTGTGTTGTGTGCAGGTCCGCGTTAGGTGTGCCGCTGACACCTACTTATCATCACGGGAGTCCTACTGGTCGATACTCAACCTCGGTATCTTCACCGAGGGAAACTTGCTGCTACGCCGCATCTTACCTTCCACTTGGGGTAACCAACGAAGGGCGAGAAGCAATCCTCTCTCGCGTATCAAATACGTAATTGAAAACAAGCAAGGTCAACAAAAATATTATCTTCTTTAGCACCGCCATAGCATAAGATCGGTGCGCAACATTATAGTGAGCATGGAGAAGAGACCCCATCCTATATTTTTCAAACAACAAGCATTCCATTATCACTTTGTTCCATAACAAAATAATATGTTTTATCAATGGTAGTGCTCAAGATCACAACTTAATATCCATATAAAAAATACATTCATGCCATCCATATTATTAATGTCTTAACAAAATAAAACACATAGTAATTGCTACATATAATTGCACAAAAAAATGCCACAAACTATCATAATTGCTCCATATCATGCCATCCATATAATTGCACCATATCATGCCATCCATTCACGCCATCCATATAATTGCTCCATACAAAAAAAAGCCACACACTAACATGACATGTTCAAATCCAATGAGTTTTAGGATTTCGCTAAAATTAGTCATAGTAATTTGTCCAATGATTACTACAACAATGTAATTTGCTAAAGAACAAAGGAACAAACCATTCTACCATAACAAATTCAAAAAATAAATATGATTTAGGGTTTCAACCAAACTTGAACAAAGATGCAAAATGTGATGGATTTTTTGGATGAAAATGAAGGGAATGGGGGAGAATACCTTGGGGGATGGGTTGAGATCAATTCCCTTGGATCAATCCTTCAGATCTGGTCGATTTGGGGGGAGGGATTTGAGAGGGGCAGAAGAACTTGCGCCGCCACTCTCTCTGTTTCGCGAGGGAGAGGAAACCTCTCTGTGTCCGTCTGCCCTCTGGCGTGGGCTTCGGCCTTTAAGTCATTCAGGCGTCTAGCGCCTAAGGAAAAGGCGCTAAGGTTATATGTATAGCGCCGAGGTAAAAGGCGCTATACTTCTGATACGTCCAAACGTATCTATAATTTCTGCTTGCTCCATGCCTCTTTTGTGTGATATTGCTATGATATTGATGAACTTCCATACACTTTTGATCATATTTGGACTAACCTATTAACTCAGTGCACCCCAGTGCCAGTTCCTGTTTTCTACTGTTTTTCTATTTCAGGTTTCCCCCTTATTAAAGTACCAGAAAAATTCTGGGAAAAATATAGGAAAAATCAGCGTACCGGAAGCTTCGAGAAAAGCCCAGGAGGGGCCAGAGGGGAGCCAGGGGGGCTGGAGCCCCTGGCCCACCTTTGGCTGCCCCCTTTCGCCTATTTATTCCCCGTGACGAGAAACCCTCGGGGACAGAACCCTTTTCGCGATCTCTCCTCTGTTCTGCCGCCGCCGCGTTTCCAAGATCGGGAGCACCAGAAGACCTCTTCCCGGCACCCTGCCGGACGGAGGAATCACCTCCGGGAGCTTCTCCACCACCATGGATGCTTCCCGGATGAACCGTGAGTAGTCCACCTTGGACCATGGGTCCATGATCAGTAGCTATGTGATGTTCTCCTCCCCTCTTTGTTCTTCATGGATTAGACCTCGTGAGCTGCCCTACATGATCGAGGCACATATGTAATCTTTCTGCTGTTGCTATGCTGAGTTTGCTGGGATCCGATGGATTATGAGATTATGCTCAGATTGTGATTGAGTTATATATTTGATTCTCTTCTTTTATATTTATGTTCTTGAGTAACTCTTGCATGTTCTCCGTTGCTGTTTATTGCCTTCTCCAAGTTGTAGGTAGTGACTCCAAGAGGGAGCGTTATGCATGATTGTGGGTTCATGCCCCCCCCGATGACTAGCTTGAGTGACAGAAACATGAGTCTAGGGGATGTGTTGTTGCCACAAGGGGGAAAACAATGGTGCTTGTACTTGCGGGTGCAAGGATTGTTTACTTTACGCAAAGTTCTTTAATGCAGTTGTCCGTTGCTTTGAGTTTACACTTTGGATGGGATTCGCAACTTAATACCAGCGAGATGTTCTGGATAGATATCTCAAGGTGGATAATTAGTGGGTAGATGCAGATGGATTTCGGTCTACTTGTCTTGGCGTACTGCCCGTGCTTTTGAGCCTCTTCCTTTCTGTTTTGCATAATTAGCATTGGTTTGCGCTCATAATCCTGTCAATTGCCCAGCTGTAATTTGTTTACCTTGCATGGCTGTTTTATCGTCTTTTGGGAGAGAGACGTCACTAGTGAACATCATGAGATCCAGGTCCATACTTCCACCACTGTTTACACTATCAATTTACTCTCAGTATTTACTTTTTAGTTGCTATCACTATCATTATTATTCCGTGCTTTTTATCCTTTGTAAACAACAAGGCCGGAGGAATTGACTACTCCTCTGAACTCATTGGGAGCAAAGTTATCTGTGTGTGTGCAGGTCTAGGGGAAGCAAGTGATTATCTTCAAACGGCGCATCACTTGCCAAACCACCTACTTGTCGACCTTGGAGTCCTACTGGAGACAATCTAAACCTTAGCATCTTCGCTAAGGGAAATTTGCCGCTATCTACATCTCACCTTCCACTTGGGGTAACCAACGGGGGCGAGAAGTTATCTCGTGTATCAAGCAAATTTCTGGCGCCCTTGCCGGGGACTCCACTCTTGAAGATAGGGGAGTTGCACACTATCTTTTATCTTTGCTTTTTAGTCTTGTTAGTTTACCTTTCAGTTTTTACTTTCGTGTCCTTTATAAAAAATCCAAAAAAATATAGTATGTCTAGTTCCTTACTTGCCAATCAATGTCTGACTTCTTTGAAACCAGATCTTATTGGCATGGAGGATTCACCGAGGATCAACAAAAGTGGTACAAGGAACACCGCTTGACTCAAAAGGGGATACACTTATGGAAACAAATACACTAGTTGTATGAATATGCTAGAAACTTGTGCTCAATATATAATATATCTTTCTGCAGGGATGAATCTTGTTGCTTTATGAGGAACAAACACCTTGATTTCCAATGTGAGTACAATGATGATGAAACCTTAGCTTCTTATGCTAAGAGAAATTATGATTTTGATGATGCAGAGCAAATAGAAGAATTTGTTGCTTATAAGGGTGCCTATGAAATTACTTCTCTTATTAAAAATATTGATGATGCCCCTTACAAATCTGAGAGTCTTGCTATACTTAACTATTGTTTGGAAAATTACGATGCAAATTATTATATTACTGATCATCTTGAGAGAATATCTCCACCAAAGGAAGAGACTAATGATTTGCAGGAGTCCATGGAAGAAGAAATTGCTGTACCTGAAAGCTCCTTGGATGAAAAAGATGAGGAGAGTGACGAAAAAAAGGAGGAAGAATGGAGCTATCCATGTCTACCTTCTGATGAGACTAACTCTTTGAATCTTACCTTATATGAGTATTATGATCCTATGGATTCTTTTGAAATATCCCTTTTTGATGAAGTTGATGCCTTCTATATTTGTGGCCATGATGCCATTATGAATAATGCTTACGGAGATGAACTTTCTATAGTTCGCCATGTTAAGCATGAAATTGTTGCTATTGCACCCACACTTGATTGTCCTATTATCCTTTTAAAATCTCCAACTCATATTCCGGAGAATTGTTCTCTTATCAAGGCTCAATGTGATGGGCTGCATTTATCTTATCATCCTAAAGACCGTGTTGAAAACTATACACGTGTGATTGTAGGTCATGAACAACATGATTTATGTGATAGTTATATTCTTGATGTTGTTCATGATGCTACTGAAAATTATTTTGAGAGAGAAAAGTTTGGTTTTAGAAACTTCCATGTTACAAAAACAGCTCTCTTCATGTTGAAAGTTTTCAAGTTTCCACCTTCCTATGCTTGTTACTTTGTTCTTTCATGATTTATTTTCTTACAAGTTTCCAAGGCATAGGAAGTGGGTTAGGATTAAAAGTGTTTCACATTTGCTTCTTTATGCTCTCCTTTTCTTCAACTCTTATTCTCTTGTGAGAGCATCTTCTATGATCTTCAAGCCTAGCTAATGGCTTTAAAGAAGCACTTTCAGGAGGCAGACCGCAACGAATTTAGGTTTTCCTTTTTGTTTTTCTTATGTTTTTAGTGGTCTTGATGATTGTTACTACTGTATCAACATCATTGTATCTTTACTTTTCAAGCTTTGTGCCTTTTATAGCCTCATACGACAAGGGCAGTGAAAGTTGTGACATGCTGTCCAGAAAACAAATTCTGTCCTCGTGACTAGAAAAACCAGAAAAAATCCCAGTTCATCTTTTTGAGCTGAATTTTTTACACAGCGTGATCTATACAATTACGAAACTTTCGTATGTTCTGAGTTTTTTGATTTGAGTTGCAGAAGTACCCCTAAAAAATTTGTTTTTACCTGCTGGTCTGTTTTTCACAGATTCTGTCCTGTTTTGCCTTTTCTTTGTTTTGCAAACCTTAAGCTTGCCTTTTCTTTGCAAAAACTTGTTGGCAATCTTGGAAAACAGTAGTTCTTCAAGGTTATCTTTATTTCCAGTAGAGAAAAATATATTTTATTATGGGTACGAACCTCGCTAATCAGATTATGATGAGTTATGTATGAAGGGAGTTTTCAAGTGTGCGGGGGAAGATGATGAAAGAAGATTAAGAAGTGTCAAGCGTTCAAGCTTGGGGATGCCCCCATGCATCCCCAAGAAATATTCAGGGATACTCAAGCGTCTAAGCTTGGGGATGCCCCTGTGCATCCCCTTCTCCATCGACAATTATCAGTTCGTCTCTCGTCTCACTATATTTTTGTCACTTCATGCGTTATGTGCTATTCTTGGAGCGTCTCTCTCTTAGGTTTTGTTTTTAGTTTTCTTTAGCTTTTCTTGATGTTCATAACAAGTTAGAGCCCAACTTTCTTTGTGTGGGAGATAAACACGCTCCACTTCCAAAATTTAGAACACAACATAGGACTTTTCATGCTTATCTTTGCTGTGTTTGTTCTTTATCTTTCCGTAGCTGCTGTCATGCTTTGCTCTTAGCTTTCATGTTTATATTTTAAAAGAGCTTTTGTTTAGTTTGTTGCTGGAACTCTCTTAAGTTTTCATGTTTATCTTGTTTAGAGAGTTTGCCTGTTGTACTGAGTTTTGTGTCTTGACTTGAAGTAGGTAATTGAGGTTGCTATTCTTTTTGTAGTAGTAACTTGCAAAAGTTTTGAGGTGTTGTCTTGAGTGATTTTTGGACTTTTGGTGTCAAGAGCTTTAGCCTATTAGTGATAGATGTCGTATTTTGGGCAATCCATGTTTATTTTCAAAAACCTACAAATTAGTTGAGAACTTTAGCTACTAGTTGGATCACTACTCTTCTGAGGGGTCGAATATTAGAGTACACTCACGTACCATGAGTCGAGGATGCGCAAGGATAACCAAACCCCCATACACTCCTCCTCGGGGTACTTGTCTCTTTGTGAACCTCCTTATTAGATTGAGAGTTACCGATAATAAGTGCATGAGTTCTTCGGACTAATGTGAGTATTCAAAAGTTGACACTTCCACCTTCCCATATTTTGCTAGCCTTTCCTGTGTCGTGCATTGCTTTCTTCTCACTCCGAGAGTTAGCGTCCACTTTCGCCGGTACATCCAAACCCTTGGCACGATACGCTTTGTCATCATAAGCCTCCTTATATCCTTCCTCAGAATAGCCGCCATACCTACCTATCAAGGCATTTTCATAGCCTTTCCGAGATATATTGCCATGCAACATCCATCTCCTCATGACTTGATCTTCATGTCATACATGCTACTTGCTTGATCGATGAGCCGCATGCTAGTTGGGCCTTGCCCTAATCATTGCTACATGACGCGCTAGTATCATTGCATATCCCGCTACACTGGCAGAGGCATACATTTGCATACATCATGACATTTATATTTTCTTTATGATTCGAGTACTTTGTAAAGTGTGAAAGATCTTCTATACTTTTTTGTAATATATAGAGTGTTGCCCCTAAGTGAGGAAAAGATCCCAAAGTGGACAAATTAAAAGATCCCAAAGAGGAAAAAAATTAAAAGATCCCAAAAAGGACAAATGAGAGTTAAATAGAAAGAGCCATTGAGGCCACAAAAAATACAAAAAAAATAGAAAAAGAAAAAAAAAGAGAAAGAGAAAAAATAAAAAGAGAGAAGGGGGCACACTATTATTCTTTTTTGAGAAGATCCACACTCGTACTCCATCTTGTATCTTGTACTCCATAGAGATTATCATTCATGCATATAACTATGTGGGGACCTTCACACTATAGAAGTTGGCTTGTATATTCCAATGATGAGCCTCCTCAAATGAGATCTAGGTCTTCTTGAGCAAGCAAGTTGGATGCACCCCCTATAGTTCCATTGGAGAGCTTTTAGCTCACATGTGCATCCGTTGCATGGCAATCCCTACTCCTCACATCATATCTATCATTTGGCTTTCCCTCGCCTATGATTGTCCTCATTGACGTGAGCCTTTCACACCTTTTTTGTCTTCCTCCTCCACCATATTATCTCTTTTCGATCCTAAGTGTCAACTTTCTTGCTTACGCTCATCCATTGCATGAGTGCTCAAAATGTCAAAAAGGAGTGGATCATTTTGACTTGTACCTGGCTAGTGGTCTGGGGATGAGTCAAGATAAGATTCCAAAGAAGACCAAGTGTGACACTTTAGTAGATTGAGTTCTCAACAATAAAAATACTTTTTCTCGTATATCCCTATCCCCTTTCTTGCACGCAAACACCATTTGGAGACATTCGAGTCACGGACAGCGAGAGCTCTTGCACCTTTATGTTCTTATGTTGCTTGTTTCAATACTAGATATAGACTCTTGCCTGTTATGACTTGAATTGAATTGCATGTTTTGATTGCTTTACTTACAAAGTTCTTAAATGGTTGTTAGCACGTCACCACAGAAATTATGCTTGTTATCATTTACCTACTTGAGGACGAGCAGGAATTAAGCTTGGGGATGTTGATACGTCCAAAAACGTATCTATAATTTCTGCTTGCTCCATGCCTCTTTTGTGTGATATTGCTATGATATTGATGAACTTCCATACACTTTTGATCATATTTGGACTAACCTATTAACTCAGTGCACCCCAGTGCCAGTTCCTGTTTTCTGCTGTTTTTCTATTTCAGGTTCCCCCTTATTAAAAGTACCAGAAAAATTCCGGGAAAAATATAGGAAAAATCAGCGTATCGGAAGCTTCGAGAAAACCCCAGGAGGGACCAGAGGGGAGCCAGGGGGGCCAGGAGGCCAGGCCCCTGGCCGCGCCAGGGGGGCGCCTGGAGCGCCTGGCCCACCTTTGGCTGCCCCCTTTCGCCTATTTATTCCCCGTGACGAGAAACCCTCGGGGACAGAACCGTTTTTCGCGTTCTCTCCTCTGTTCCGCCGCCGCCACGTTTCCAAGATCGGGAGCACCAGAAGACCTCTTCCCGGCACCCTGACGGAGGGAGGAATCACCTCCGGGAGCTTCTCCACCACCATGGATGCTTCCCGGATGAACCGTGAGTAGTCCACCTTGGACCATGGGTCCATGATCAGTAGCTATGTGATGTTCTCCTCCCCTCTTTGTTCTTCATGGATTAGACCTCGTGAGCTTCCCTACATGATTGAGGCACATATGTAATTTATCTGTTGTTGCTATGCTGAGTTTGCTGGGATCCGATGGATTATGAGATTATGTTCAGATTGTGATTGAGTTATATATTTGATTCTCTTCTTTTATATTTATGTTCTTGAGTAACTCTTGCATGTTCTCCGTTGCTGTTTATTGCCTTGGCCAAGTAGTAGGTAGTGACTCCAAGAGGGAGCGTTATGCATGATTGTGGGTTCATGCCCCCCGATGACTAGCTTGAGTGACAGAAACATGAGTCTAGGGGATGTGTTGTTGCCACAAGGGGGAAAACAATGGTGCTTGTACTTGCGGGTGCAAGGATTGTTTACTTTACGCAAAGTTCTTTAATGCAGTTGTCCGTTGCTTTGAGTTTACACTTTGGATGGGATTCACAACTTAATACCCGCGAGATGTTCTAGATAGATATCTCAAGGTGGATGATTAGTGGGTAGATGCAGATGGATTTTGGTCTACTTGTCTTGGCGTACTGCCCGTGCTTTTGAGCCTCTTCCTTTCTGTTTTGCATAATTAGCATTGGTTTGCGCACATAATCCTGTCAATTGCCCAGCTGTAATTTGTTTACCTTGCATGGCTGTTTTATTGTGTTTTGGGAGAGAGACATCACTAGTGAACATCATGAGATCCAGGTCCATACTTCCACCACTGTTTACACTATCAATTTACTTTCAGTATTTACTTTTTAGTTTCTATCACTATCATTATTATCCCGTGCTTTTTATCCTTTGTAAACAACAAGGACGGAGGAATTGACAACTCCTCTGAACTCGTTGGGAGCAAAGTTGTCTGTGTGTGTGCAGGTCCACGGGAAGCAAGTGATTATCTTCAAACGGAGCATCACTTGTCGAACCACCTACTTGTCGACCTTGGAGTCCTACTGGAGACAATCTAAACCTTAGCATCTTCGCTAAGGGAAAATTGACGCTATCTACATCTCACCTTCCACTTGGGGTAACCAACGGGGGCGAGAAGTTATCTCGTGTATCAACTTCCAGGGTGGGGCCCAGTGGGGGTCCACCGTTGCCACGGTGGCAGGGGCTTAGCGCCTTTCACAGGGGCGCTAGATGCATAGGCTTAGCGCCTCTCTGTCGGGCGCTACAAAAAAGGGTTAGATTTATGAAATAATTTGCAACTAGGTTTAGATTTTGAAATAATTTCGCAAAAGGGTTGGAAATGTGGATTTTTCCCACTAGGACCGATCTCGCAATGAAGGAAGGGAAATAAAGGGTCTATCTTTGGAGACCCAGTTAGTTGTCGAGACTAAATCCATTATAGAAGAAATGCAATAGAAGGGACAAAGAAAAGGAAAGGAAAGGAAGAAAGAATATGAAGTATGTAATCCTTGTACATATCTTGTGTAATCTTGTGTAACCCTTATGTCATGTCCTTGTGTATTCCTTGTGTATTTCAGTGTTGCCAAACCACGTCCTTCCTAACTCTTACTATTGCTCCTAATATGGAGTAAATAATTTAAGTTGCTCCTGATAATTTACGATACAAGGCTGGGATTAAGGCCCAATTAACCACGGGCCTCACATTCAGATTTCAGGAGCAGTAGCCATTAAGACAACCACACGTCACATCTAATGGCTGAAAACGTTCAGATTGAGAAAATAAACGGTAAAAAATGCTAAACTCATGAGGAGGCTAGGATTAGGTGCGGTTTTACTATTCTAAAAATGTAGATTGCATATGGTGGCTTAATAAGAAACAATACCATTTGTAAGAAACTTGCCAAAAAAATTAAAAGGTTATACACTGAGATTATATGGAGACATTCTACAAAAGGCATCATAACTTTATAATCTACCCAGATAGTGTATTATTGTTCTTGTTCAGAACTATGTATGACACGTAGTCTATTATATGCAAATACGCAACAGTCAGAACAGGGGAATCAAACCAACCCGTTCAGCCCAACATTATTATGCATGAATACTCTGATAATTAGAGCATGTCAATTTGTTATGGCCAAAATTACATAGGAGCACTCAACCTAGCTCATAGGAATAAAATGCAGACAAGCTTGTACTCCCAACAAATCAACGAAAAATTGTAGATTTCTTACAAGGGGAGAGGTAGCTGATCATGAAGACGGTGCATACCACCTCGGGCAAGCCGGTGGCATCCATGAGCGACACCACCTTCGGCAGCGACAGCCTCACCGGCACCACCACCTTGTTCGTGTACTCGAAAAATAAAGTTAAAGCATCTTCAATAGATGTTGCATATCTATAAATAACAAACTTTTGCATCACCGAGGCCCAAAAACGCTACTCCAACAGATGATGTATATGTAACTTTTTTTACAACATCAACTCCAAGTGTTGTTTATTTTTGTAGTTGGTGTTGCAAATATTATATACACCACCACCATCAAGTGTTGTAAAATAGCCAGCCGTGCGCCAACGCCCAACCGCCACTTCCCCTCCCTTCCGCGGGACCGCCCTCCCGACCACGCCGACCACCGTCGATCCCGCAACGACTTCGGACCCCCGTTTCCGGCCGCGTTTCTCGTTGGCGAGCCGCCGGGAGCCGCCCGATTTGGTCTCGATGGCCGGAAAAATTCACGTCGACCGGAGCTTCTCCAGCGGCTGCGGCTGGCCGAGGCTATGGGGTAGGCTACTACGATGGACGTGAAGTCGTCGCCGCCCAACAACCGGCAGTGTAGGTTCCGCCGCCGCCCGCCATCCGACATCTCTATCTCCGCGGTGAAGTCGCGTCCGCCCGCCTGCTTGCCGAAGCTCCGGAGCCGACTGACTGCTCCGCTGCTGTTGTTCAGTGATGAAGTCGCCGCCGCCCGAAACCGTTGCCACCGACAGCTGCCCAACCAGCAGCCGGCCGGTTTCTTCCACCTCGCAAGCAAGGTGTTCAAAAAAATCCTGAAGGTAAAAAAAAGATGAACTTGAGCTTTTTTGTTGGATGCAAAGTAGTTTACCATTGATTTTTCGCATTGTAGATGAGCTCGTGTGACTCCTCTTTTGTGAACAATTACTCATCCTTATTGAATGACGAATTTGATTTGAACTAAGAAGAAGACATTGCAATGCCAGTGGAAATGCACAAGGGAAAGAAGCGAATGCACGGTGGTTCCGTCTATGGCCGTGCTTTCATTCGGAGATAACGAGTGGATGCGCACAAAAGGTTGATGCGTAACTACTTCGGTCCACAACCCATTTTTCTGGATAAGTAGTTTTGACACCGGTTCAGAATGTCCAAAAACTTGTTCATCCACATTTGCAATTTTGTGAAGCGGCATGATCGATGCTCCAAGCAGAGGAGAAATTGTGCAAGGTTTCTTGGACATAACACCAAACAAAAGGTCACTGCCGCATTATGCATGATGGCCTACGGAGTTCCTGCGGACTACATTGATGACAACTTGGCAATGGAAGAAATCACTTCTATCTTTTATGTCAAACAATTTGCCAAGGCTATTGTAGAAGTGTTTGGTGCACAGTACTTGATAGCTCCCAATGCTAAGGACACACAGAGGCTGTTGGAGATGAACACAACTCGTGGATTTCCAGGTATGCTAGGTTCTATCGATTGCATGCATTGGAAGTGAAAAAATTGCCCAAAGCATGGCATGGACAGTTCAAGGGTCGTAGAAAGGATGCCACAATCATTCTTGAGGCCATTGCCAATCATGAAACATGGATTTGGCATGCATACTTTGGCATGCCTGGATCTTGCAATGACATCAATGTGCTCGACCGGTCACCTCTTTTTGCCAAGTTAGCAAATGGAGGACCACCGGTGACCTTTGAAGAAAATGGCCGCACATATAACTACAAGTACTATCTTGCGGATGGCATCTACCCAAGGTGGAGTACATTTGTCAAGCCAATTTCCAAACCCCAAGGTAAAAAAGAACCCATCTTTCACAAATGCACAAGCGACGACTATGAAAGTTGTTGAGATTGCTTTTGGGATTTTGCAATCTCAATTTGCGATTGTACGAGGACCATCTTGATTTTGGAATCAACAACAACTTTGGTATATCATGACTTCTTGCGTGATCATGCATAACATGATCATTGAGAATGAGCTGGGAATTTTTTTGGATTACAACTTCTATCAGTTGATGGGCATACGCGTTATGCCCATGAGAAGAGAGGACTGAATCAAACGCTTCATGAAGGTGTACAATGAGATTAGAGACTCCGATTCACACGATTAACTTCAGAAGGATTTGATGGAGGAGACTCCGATTCGCACGATCAACTTCAGAAGGATTTGATGGAGGAGTATTGGAAATTCCATCGCGAGAGAGCCGCCTAGCTTCATTTATTTGTTTGTGTATTGTGCAAAACTATGTTGTGTGTGTGATGCATTTGTTATTCTGGATTTGATGAACCATGTAATAATTTGATATTGTGGACATGTATACTTTTTATTTGATTTTTGGTTGTTTTAAATTGTGCAATTGTGGCTGGCAGCCGACCAACAGTAGTTTTGTAGCACCCGAACAACAGCAGCACATCAGTCGACCGGTTTTTACATCACCATTTGCATCATCTATTAGAGTTGGAGTTTTACATCACCGTTTTACATCATCTGTTGGAGTTGACTGTTCTTGGTGATGTAAAACACACTTTTTGGTGTTGTAAATTATACAACACCTAGTTTTACATCATTAAATATACATCATCTATTGGAGATACTCTTACCCTATTAAGAGTAATTTAGTTCAGTTAGCTATCGAAACTTCCGTTAGCAATGTAAAATTCAGTTAGCCCGTTTCTACCAAATTCAGTTAGAAATATCAGAAATTAGTTCAAATATCAGTTAGCATTTGAACTTAATTTCTTGAGTTGGACCAAGTGCCAATCAGTTTGCTTTACTGGCTGGAAGATTGTACAAGACATTGAATCTACCATGGCCTGGGAACAAGAATAAAAAGGAGTATTTGGCTGAAGAAATACGTCAGAGGATGGAATCAGAAGCATACCTTGATGGCAGAGAGGGAGCTCTTTCCGCAGTTGTCGCAGAATACGCCATCGAAGTTGAGGCAAAACAGCACGCCGCGACCGTCGCGGCGTGTGAGGGCCTCGCTGCCCTTACTCGTTCCCTCCCCGCTGCTCCTCGGGGGGGGGGGGGGGGGGCGGAATGGCGCACAAGCGGACCCGACTGCCACAACTACCCACGACTGATAGAGATCCATATCGAGATCGAGCGCAACCTCTTGCCGTGCATCGCTTCTACCCGCTGCCGCATCGCCGCCAGCCATGGCAGCAAGCAGAATTTTTTCTCCTCCTGGTTTCCCTCTCGACGAATTATGGTGGGGGCCTTTGAATAAATGGAGAAATCGATAAAGGAGAAGGAGGGCTTGCCCACAAAGGTTTACAAGAGTATTGGGTTGGTTGATGTTGGCCGGAGTTGGCCGTCGACGGATGTGGCGAAAGGGGAAAGAGGTGCTCACAAGACTAAGCGGATAGAGAAAAAAGTATCGCGGATTATGTAAAAAATAACGCAATTTTTTTTAACAAAATACCGGCAATCTTTTCAGTACGAAAGGAGTACATCAAACGCACTTTGGTGTCTTTTTCGAAAAAATCATGCATCACCTGATGTTATCCAACGCCCGTTCCCTATCGAGAGATTTGCTGGAGTTGCTGCCCCGTTTCCTGTCCCCTCTTCCTCGCGACTTCGCGATTTAGTGGTGAACCGTAGCAATCAGCTAGCACCGCGCCGGGACTCGTATCAGCAATCGAAGATGGCACCCCCGCCGGAGGAGGCGCGCAAGACTTCGCCAGGCGAGTCTCGCGAGTGGACGACGCGGTTCCTCCAAGCCCTGGGAGTGGACGCGTCGCTCCCGGCCTCGGCGGAGCGTGCTGACGCCTACTCCGCCTTCGTCCGCGCGCTACTGTCCTCCGCCACCGTCTCCTCCTCCCCCGCGCCGCGCGTCTCCTGCACCCTCACCGTCGCACCCACCGCAACTGTGAGCACTACTGCGCGACGGTCGGCGTCTCCTTTATTAAGCTGTAGTACCTAGCGATGTGCTCTGACCGGTGGTGTCACCCGGTGGGCTGTGCAGAACACCTACAACACGCTCCACGGCGGCGCGGTGCAGGCCGTCGCGGAGGCCGTTGGGATGGCGTGCGCTCGTGCTGCGGCGGGGGATAAGGAGATGTTCCTCGGCGAGCTCAGCACAGCGTATCTCTCAGCCGCCCGCCTTGATGTGAGATCTACATCCCTTGCTCAATTTTACGAAACTGCAGTTGGTGTTCCTTATACTTTGAAGCATTTTTTGACCCTATGTGGATGCTCCCAGTTTGGGACATTGGGACATGTGGTATTAGGGAAATGCAAAATCAACTCCCTAGTAATAGAAAGCGGTATTCACGTCAACCGAATTAGCTATCATTGTGCCAAAATCATGATGAGTTTCACCTCTAGCCTACCACAACTGGTTTGGAACTGAAATATCTTGTGGTATTGGGGCAACCCGCATACCACTTTTCTGGGGATGGATTACCGGAGGACTGCTGGAGATGCTCTTATTACAGTGAGCTATTTGTGATTGACAATTATGGCTATGTTATTACCAGTTATCTACCAAACCTCTAACCTAGGTAAGATGTACTAGTTCGTATACTATATCAGGGCTGAAATGCAATACCACTGTTACTATTTACTTAACCTACAAATGGTACAGGTGAAGTCACACTATGGAAATTCAAGGTGTTTTTTTTAATCATACATTTGAAGCAACTGGCAAGTTAAGGATTTGAACATATGGAGCCGGTTTGGCCGGAAATGCTGGGAAATCACAATGGTAGCTAGGTCTAGAGGTTTCCCTCACACGACTTGGGGCGTTACAAGACAAGAATGCCAAAATAATGCTACAGATCTTCCCCTAGCATGGATGACCGCATAAGAACAACTAAAATTATGGGATTTTAACATTTCTGTACTATATAGTTATAGTTGCATGACTAGAAGCTAGCATAGTGAAATTATAGTTGGCATGACAATGTTTGTTCAGAAATAAATATTTCAACTACAAAGAGTAACTCTAGTATATGTGCCATATGTGGCCGACCGCTATCAGCATCGTGGGATACGGGGTCCCCCTGTACGTCCGAATGATCATGCTCTCCCCCTCCCCCCCTTCCCCCAGCACGATGGAATCGACGAGCCCGAGGGTTTGCTCAAATCTGATCCCGATTACCTGCTCTGCGTCAGTGTATCAAGACCGTGCTACATACCGGTTTCTGGAGCGACGAATGCTGGCCCAAAGGGTAAGTTCATCCAAACCCACTTAGGTTCATAAACCGGCAGGTACACTGATGGCTACGCCTGTACATACCAGTTTCGGGTGGGACGAAGGCTGGCCCAAAGAGTAAGTTCATCCAAACTCACTTAGGTTCATGAACCGACATGCACACTGATGGCTATGCCTGCACACCTACGGAAACATATGATCTGTAGGGGCCATGATGATGAACAATATGCTGGTTCGCCCTGAGTTAGAGGCGATATATGGTCTGGAGCGTATTAGAAGAATGACCCCCCTAACTTTGAACCGAACAGCCTGCGAATAAAAGCGTGTCCCCTCAATTTCCATCTTGTTGAACGGTGGTATCTGAGGGCTATGTCGGGAGAATCTCTCTGATCGTTTTTGCCCAGTCTATTGATATGCAATTGTGGTGGCCCCTGGCTCCTATATAAGGGGAGGAACGAGGCCAAGCTGAGGGGAGTTTTTTTTTGATAGAAAGATTTATAAGGGAACCCCCTATAGTTAATAGGTGCAACAAACCCAAATTGCAAGTACCGTGCCTTGAACCTGGGTGGGTGGGAAGGCATCAGCCCCTTCCTAACACTAGGCTATGCCTTAGTCTGTGCTGATGGGAGGTTCACAACTCAAAGAAAAATAAATAGGTACTAGCTAAACTAGACTAGCTGGGTGTCACTCAGTAGAAGAAAAAAAGAGGAGTTCATCTTTTAATCTGTCAACCATACGCAGATTGGCAGTTTTACGACCTATGGTTAGGCCGGCCTAAGGGCCCCTAGGTTGGTTCCCGTCCTAGGCCATCATACCGGCCCATGGGCTATCAATATGGAAGACTCTGGAAGCCTTGTCGATCAAGACAAGGAATTTGTATAGGAGAAGGATTCCTTTTCCGCCATAGTCAACTAGGACTCTTGTACCCCTGAGCCTCCGACATCCTATATAAGCTGGGGGCGGGCTAGTCGATAGGCAGACCAATACACATCCCTCGATTGTACCTTGTACTTTGTACATCCCATTGCAATAATACAACACGAGTAGGAAGTAGGATTCTACCTCATCTTGAGGGCCTAAACCTGGTTAAACCCGTCTCCTGTTTCCCCTTCGATTGACTCATCTAGCCGAGATACCATATCGAGTGATCTATCAGAATTAGCTGTGACGCAGATGAGGAGCTAAAGCCGAACCTAGGGTATTACACCATCTTGATGGTCGGAATTTGGGTAAAAAATCTTGTTGTTTTGTCTCGAAGATTTCTGAAGTGTTTTACCTTGGTCGAACAAAATAAAAAGGAATTCTCTTGATCCATGATATCGGCAAATCCATCGTCGATAATAGGTATCGTTGATCACCTAGCCGAGATACCCTATCCCTGATAACCATCTCGGTGCGCGCAGGAGGGAAGGTTTATCTTTTTCTCCTTGCCCCATGGTCGGGTTTGAAGCAGCTCTACTGCCCATGATCGGCGCCACCAACACAGAAGATCACCGGCAAGGGGGGCGACATGATCGCGGGCGAGCCTGCTCCTTCGAATACCTTGACGGCCTGCCGAATAGCTGGTACGCGACATCACCTTCCGACGAACCACCGGTCTTCCCTGGCTATAAAAGTCGGGTGGTGAGGCGTCCTCATCACACAAGCCTTGCCATCTCCTCCCCTAGCCAGCCCCCCCCCCCCCCTCTTGCTGCCTCCTCCCCTAGTGAAAGTGTAATTCTCTTCTTTTGTGGGTTTCAGTGATAATGGCAATATGAATTGAAGATTAATCTTGTATGCTAAATATATACAAGGTGGATTCATCAAAATGGTTGACCTAAAGATGTATGTGGACCCCTAATTGTCAAAGATAGAATAAACGGTATACCCCTAAACCATAGCATTTTATGTTCATTTGAGTATAGGAGAACCACACTATTAAGAGGGGTCACTCAATGAAACTATGGTGGAAATCATTCTCCTTTGGAACATCGCATATGATACATCCCAAATCTCCATCATACACACACACCAAGTTAGCCAAAATATACACTTCTAAATTCTAAATTGTCATACCCCTATATAATGCATAAAAAGATACTCTTGCATATCCGTCACGTGACACTTTTGCCTAAAAGAAGAGTAGTGTTATTGGAATCAAGATATATCTTAGCAGTGCGAAGCCACATATACTCTTAACATTTGGAAATGAAATTCTCCTCACTTTTTGCCCCTTATAGCAGTTCTTGCCTATACTAAGCGGTTTCTCGATGGATTTTAACATAGTTCAAATCATGTCCCCATGTAGCAATGTGGTTGTTTCGATTCTTTCTATGGGACATGCATAGTACACTTTTATAGGGATATATCTGTATATGTATATGGACAACAATATCTCCTCTCTATATCTATGATACACCTTATCCTATTCTCTTTTCATCTATGGACAAGTCACTCTTATAAAAAATCATGCAAAATGACACATTCCACACTTGTCGGTAGTTCTTCCCGAAACTTGTGGAGTCACCTTCTGGGCTCCCAAAATTTGGTACTAGTTTCGGCGTACCCTCAGGCTAACAACAAAGCATAACCCTAGCCTTTTTCTCTAACCCCCTTTCTCTTCCAACTGCCGCCTCCAGCCGCACGACCACTTCTTGATCCCATTCGTCGTTGTTCCAGCTGCCAGGAGTCGTCGCCACTTCTCCTACAACCGCCATCGTCTCTCTCCAGTTTGGACTGTTGCTCTTGGGCTCCTCTGCTCTAGTGGTGCGCCTCCATCTCAGGGAGAAACCTCGGGGCATTCGTCCTCGATTTATTGGTTTTGCGTCATGTCTTTCAGTATAATCACTCCTCATGGCTATATCTCCTCTAATTTCACATCCATACTTATTTTTTTTGGAGATTCAGTCACATTTATGGATATACCTAGGATTTGGGTATGTTCAAACAAATCTCAACCATAGCTATGTATAGCCCCCTTATATGATGATTGTTGTGATAGGGGTAGCTATCTAGTGGGTTCATCCTTACATTGTGATTATTTTCATAATCATCAAAATGTATGTCAATGAACACATTTTGGAATACATCCTCGTCTTCGGAGCTTCGGTTATCCCTAACCCTAGCTCTTTACTTGTGGTTTCTTTTGATCATTTGACCTTGGACTTACTACTTGTGTTGCTTATCTCACCATATCATTGAAATCACCTTATTGCTTGTACTTGCCTCACCTTAGCAATTGTTCAGGCTCACCTTTATATTTCGGATTTGATTGAACTTGCTAATCTATAATACCTAAATAGTTCATCCCCACTAACCTATTTATCTTGACATGCAAGCTATCCACATCATCAAGTAAGTCCATCATGTAATTTTTTTTCCACTAACTCTTAATGCACATGCTCTCATTAACTCCACATGCACATGCAATCTACCACAAATAATATGAAAACAAATTATGCACTCAACCTCACGATTTATACGCGCCTTTTTTTTATAAAAAAACAAATAATGAGTTACCTCATATTTTATTTTTTATGCGACATAGCTATCATTGTTTTTGATTTATCCAACGGTGCAGTCTCCATTGTCTCCACTCAACGTTGTTTTCGTCTCATATGGCCTCACTGGTATATTACTCCCTCCGTTCCATAATAGATGACTTCTAAATAGATGTATCTAGACTATATTTAGTTCAAGATACATCTATTTGTAAGTCATCTAATATGGAACGGAGGGAGTATAATATTTCTTTCGAAACATAATTTATAAACCAATTATACTATATTTCATAAATTTTCTAATATTTTAAAGCATTAAATTACTTATTAACTGATCCCGCAGCAACGCGCGGGGTATCATCTAGTAATCAATAAAAGAAGTAACCCTACATATTCACCCCCTTAGGTCCATCTCCATCCTTTCACCTAGCCAACTCCTCCCCTCTTCGCGATAATGTCGCCGCGTCGAGACGCAACCTAGTGGCTGAACGTCCTCTCGGACGAGAACCTATCATCCCAGAAACTACGCGCCAGCGGTGTCGATTCTCGACATCCTCCTCCCGTGGCTGCTCGTGTGGTGCTGACCGCTCCCATGACAACGACTGTGGGTGATCTGGCTCTTCTCGTGGCATCAGCGGTTCTAGTCGCGGCGGTGTCATGGATTTAGCGCCTCAGGTGCATCCATCCATGAGGGTATTGCCCTCGCTGCCCCCTTCTCCCGTTCGTCCCCTGCCCCCATCGAGGTCCGTCCCGAGCCTGAGGACGAGGACCCAATCGGGGTCGTGCTGGAGCTCTTCTACCCCGTAACCAGCTATGGCGAGGATAAGCAGCTCTCACCGCTGACGACTACACCTACCTCAACGAGCTCAGATTCAAATGAGGAGGATGACAACTAGACGCGTCAGTAGTAGTGGTAGTAATAGCGTTGGAGATGCCGCTTAAGGACATTTCAAGTCGCAGAATATATGTAACCTCGACGAATTGTCCACTAAGATAGTTTCTAAGTAAGTGATTGTGTTTGGTGATGTTTACACACTGTTTGGTTGGATTAATGTCTCTTAAATTGAAACTAAAAAAATTGAACCAAATGAAAAAAAAGGAATATTATGGAGGCTGCTGTTTGGCGATTCTGTGTGTGAGCACAGGTCCTGCAACCTCCAAAACATTATGGAGTGCGCTCCATATGGCAGATGGCCATCCAAACTTTTGCGACTCTGCTAGAGTTGCTCTTGTGCTGCACAAGAGGTACAAAAGATGTTCATATGTGAACATACAAGTTGGTACCAAACATTCACGAACTGCGCATGAAATGTTTTGATTGCAGTTACAGGCATGTTTCTTTAACCAACCATGCATGCCTGACAAATACTTGTAAACCACTTTGAATGCTTCCTCATGAAGTTTAGCGTTTTGTTGTTGTTTACCTACACATAGGTCTGCTATAATTTTCTACCAAAACTGGTGCACCGATACTTTACTCTTGTAAGTGTTCAACCACCATGCTGTTTATCTCTGGATCATCTTTTAGTTCTTTGCTAAGAGATTGGTCGGTAAAGAACCAATGATTACTGACAGGTGAAAAGTGTTGCTAAGGAATGACAACGAATGGGAATTAGGCGTATCATAGCCATTTGAGAGCTTTAATCTGCAAAGAATGGGAAGGATGGATACTTCTGATTTGAGTATTAACCATTCACACCTTGGTGTTTTTATCCTCTTATATATTAATATATATCATCTGAGGAGAAAGTAAGGACGAAGACTGAAATCTCTTGCAAATCATATTCACAAATCACAAGTTCTGAGTTCCTTCTATGGTATTGTGATGTTCAACTGAGTGGCAGGCTATCTCAAGTCTCAACTGGGAAATTCACCATGGTGAAGAGCGGAGGTGACCTACATGTTTTCCTAATTTTGCAACAATCAGCATGACATATAGGCTCATGATGTTGACCTGGGTTGGACCATGGGACGATCCCTTCAATGAATATGCATTTCTGAGTACCACGACCCAAATGAACTGCCTGCAGAAGTTCAATTGTCTGCGTAGTTATTTGACCAGCAAGCTATACAATTGTGGGCATGTAGAGAGATTGGAACTCTTTGCCTCCATTTTTCAGAATATTTCAGAACCTGTTGGAGCACAATCCTCCACACAAGTATTCCCCTTTTGTAGATGACACACAAGTATTCTTCATAATGTTCGTCTATCCTTGTCTATGTTTGTGCAGTCTGAAGTGGAAGTAGAAGGGCTGATACTGAGAAAGGGCAGATCTGTCGTGGTTACTACAATTGAGTTTCGGCTCAAGGACAGCAAGAAGCTCTGCTACACATCTCGAGCCACCTTCTACATCATGCCTGTGGCAAGCCTGTAAATCATCTCTTACGGTACATGTACATGTAACAGTCTCGTATTTACACAATCATTGCTGCGCAAGAGCGTATCGTGCTATTGCACTGATAAATAAAGCAAAGACCAAATTGCAATTTACCACAAGAGGGTTTGAGAAAACTATTCTCCCCGTGAAACATTAACTGCACATCTGATTATGTGTTCAAACTACAAATATACTACTCGTTTATCTGTTTCATGCTTCCACATGATTTGGAACTAGCAAATGGCTATGGAAGGAACTTCAGACTTCGTGAAATTGCCATTGTATTTTGCTTTAAGCGGCACATTGAGCGGTATTCAATAGACACAGGCCTTGTTTGTTTCAGCTTTAGCTGGCTTTGAATCACCTACAGCTTCACTTCGCTGGCAAAACTGATTCTGTGAATCAGCTTTACCATAGAAGTTCACTTGGACGTGCTTCAGACAATTGCATTAGAAATTGTTTGAATCCTGGCAAAGCTGATTTCTAATAGCTGCTTGTTTTAGCTTCAGTTTTTTTTACGAGAATCTGCTTCCTAAAGCTGAAACAAACAGGACCACAACGTAGCTTAGCAAGTCCAATAGAATTGATTTAGAAGGCACAGGGCGTGGTCTACAAATATTTCAGCAACCGAACAAGAGATCGACTCTGTCCCTGAAAATAAGACAGTACATTACATGTAACTAAGCGCCCCAGTATGCGACCTCGAGGCTGCATTGCATAGCCTTTTAACTCAGCCTGGCTGAGCAAATACAGGTCAAAAACTAACATATGTCTCTAGTTTGATTGACTGCATACACTACAGCTAGGCTGAGGAGAAACAAAGGGCAAGGTGTTTGGTTGCCTGCTTAGCCAGCCGAAGACACAAGGCAGTATGTGTGATTACATGCATCGCATGTAGTCTGATAACCTTCTCATCGAGATGGTGAGAAAACCAGCACACTAGGCAGGGAGCACATATAAACATCACACAAATATCAGATAAACATAGTATGAGATTATCCAAGTTTAGCACACATGTTCTCATCCAACGAAGCTACTTCAACAAAGCACTTAACAAATAAACCTCCCTCAGAGCGCCTAGACATTCACGACATAGGTGTCGTCGTGCTTCCCACACTTGTTCACCATCTCAATGGCATCAAGGTTGAACACCATGACCTTGAGAGTATCGGGAGTGAGCAACTTGAACGTCACCATGTAGCCGATCCTGATCTTGTGGACGGCGGCGAAGGCTGCCCAACCCTGATCGAGGGTGACCCTACCGTCCACCAGGCGGGCAGTCACCCTCCAAGTGCAGCCGGTGTTGGTCTTCAGCCTGAATTCTCTCGGCATGGACGGAAAGTGCTTCGTGAACTCCAGAGGTATTGGCAGGGACTCTTAACTTCATCGCGTTGACGACCTTGTAGAAGGAGTCTGGCCCTACCTTTGGAGCGTAGTGCTCGTAGTTCCGGCGCTTGGATGGTGTGGCTTCCGGCACGTCGTCGCCCATGACCTCCACCACCTCCTCTGGTTGCACCTCCTCCTTGCCTTTTTCCGTCGGCGTCACCACCTCCTTGCCCTTCTATGCCGGTGTCACCACCTCCTTTCCCTTGTCGATCTGCATGAACAACACGAATGTGAAAGGTAGATCGACAATAATCCCACATCACTTAAAAATAACCACCCTCGATGCTCACTACCCCGAACCCCTATAAATAACCACCCTTATACTCAGTACCCACCACCCGAGTCAAATCCCTCTTCCAGCTCCCCCCCTCCTCCTGCAACTACCCACACCACCCACAACCGCCATGACTCCAACCACAACCCCTTCCCATGGGGCTTCGGATGGAGGGCTTTCTTCCTTGGGGCCTCACAAGGTGACTTCACCAGGTTCAAGAACACCATGGTAGTGTGCTCGAACTTCAAAAGCATCCTAGATATGCGTCAGGAAGGCATCGATGTCTTCATGAGATGTACGCCGGAGAAGCGAAAGACCATGATCCCTGACCAGTGAAGGGCACTCAGTTAGTAGACATACTGCGCTGGGCCATGGATCAGGCAGACTCCGGCAACCCTGCATAGAGGGCAAGATGGGCCAAGTACAGGGCATACATGGATCCTAACGACCACCGTGTCGTAGAGTTCTGGGCTAAGACAGGGCCGATGGTGGATGGCGCGGCCACCCCACTGACGAGGTCACCACTCCAGAGGAGGACGACGACATGAAGCAGGGCATGGTCACCCCACCGGAGGACGATCACGCCGTGATGCAAATGGTGGTCACACCGGTCAAGGCAGGCGATATCATCCATCTTGACGAAGAAGATGAAGATGTGGAGGAGGCTACAGCCCCCCCACCCCGCCGTTCGCAACTGCCACCCCACCGCTTGATTCCGACCTCCCGCCGCTCAACCCGCCTTTGCGCATAGGATTGCTTGTAATCCCCACCCATGGTGTAATAAAAAAGCACTCTTAGAACCCTAGAATTCATCGGTGCAAAGCAGATTGATTCGAGGGTTCATCGATAAGCACTCCCCCACCCCCGGTCTATCATAACCCCAACTCTGATGTTTCAATCCCCCCAACACGCTATAATCTACCGCGACTCGAAAGTAGTAAACCTAGATTCAGAGTAAGGGATTACCGCCATTGCCGATGCGCTCGTCAATCCGCTGCTCGCTGTCGTCTTTGGTTCTCCGTGCGGCTGTTGTGGTGCTCGCCGCCGCCGGTGTGAGTGGGGAAGTGAGGAGAGGTGGCGGTGAGGGGACGCTATGGAGCGGCTTCGAGAAACAACGCGACGTCCCGAACATGGCTCCTCGCGTGCAACGGGACCCACCCACATTCGCTCACTGTGGCTCGACTCAGCCTGGCTCGCAGGAAACTACAGATCACTGTGTTCCCAGCGGAGGAGTGCCTCAAGTTCCGTGCGATGCATGCCCAACAATGAACGCAGGCAAACAAACAACCCATTTTCTTCCCGCGCGGGCCTGGTTGAGGTGCAAGCGAGCAAGCAAACGCACCCAAACAATTGTACAAATACCTGCGTTTTCATGTGTTTTGGCACGAAAGAAGTGTATATACCCTCCTTAACTTTCATGTTTCGACCTCAACCTCAAAACTAGAATCTTAACCCCCCCTAACTATGAAAAACCAGACAAATGACCCCCTATTTGTTGTTTTGGTAGTTTTGAATTCAGTTGTAACATTGATCAACATTACCAGGCCGCCACATCATCATGGGTACACATGTTGGCTTCATAGCCTTTTCC
Source organism: Bromus sterilis (assembly GCA_950022295.1). NCBI lineage: Eukaryota > Viridiplantae > Streptophyta > Magnoliopsida > Poales > Poaceae > Bromus > Bromus sterilis. The sequence goes on from OX465596.1 coordinate 400,267,317, forward strand.
TTTTGGGGAAAAGCAAGAGCACCATACGCACAACCAACTCTTCCTATCTGGAGCAATATTTGGAAACTTTCGTGCGCAGCTAAGGTTTAAATCTTTATTTGGCGAACTCTACACGGTACTTTTCCTTGCCGTTCTACGCTGGCTAATAGACATATAAAAGTTTCTCCCCAATGCCCTTCATGTTTACCTGGTCCAGAAGATACAAAACATTTTTTATTCATTTGCAACAAAAGTAGGGAGGTCTGGAGAAGGTTGGGAATGAATGACATTATAAAACAAGCATGCAAAGTTGATCGTGCCGGGGAGGCGGTGTTGAAATATTTACTTCTTCTACCCGATCACAAGCTAGCTATCATGGGGATTGCGAATCCCCATGAGACGATAGCTATTACTTCTTGGTATCTGTGGTGGGTAAGGCGTAAATGGGTTCATGAAAAGATTGCTCATGATGTGAAACATATCGTTATGGGGATTTACACACTAACGACAAACTATGTTATTGCTTCCTCTCCAAAGGCTTCTATTAAAAATGGAGGTTGGAGCCGACCACCGTTAGGATTCGTTAAACTTAATTTTGACGCTTCTTTTGACCAAGATTTTCTTAGGGGTACAGCTGGGGTAGTCTTGAGGGATGACAAAGGAGTGTTTATTGCTGGAGGAAATTGTAGAATCGACTGGTGTGCGGATGTACTCACTGCTAAAGCTTTGGCACTCATATTTGGTCTATCCCTTGCGCAAAGGGTGGGATGCAATCGACTCATGATTAACTCTGATAATCTAGAGGTCATAGATACTATGAAGAATGGAGGACGCTCTGCAGGAACAACGGCTGCTATTTTTGATGATTGTTATCATAGACCGTGTGATTGGTTGGAGAGCCTTTGATTGAAATTGTATCCCTCCTCACAAACGATGTAACTGTTATTTCGATTGAATAGAGCTTATGTTTTTTGTTTCAAAAAGAAAAACTCTTTCGATGAGAAAGACGCAGGCGAGCAACCAACCTTGATCGCCGATGTCGACATGGACTCCTAGTTTGTCCACGATCAGGGCTTCTTCGACGTGCTGAGCGGCGTGTTGTCATATGTAGTCCTAGAAACGCCTGATTTGTGTGGATTCGAGCTTGGTGAGGAGGTAAGCTGGGTGGAGAACTTATTCACCTACAACACCATGTTGGAGGGAGTGAATTGCAAGAAACCACGACTTTGTGGGATAGGATTGCAGAAACCGCACCTTTTCATTTTTTTGCGAAAAAACACTAACGATTTGACTAATCCTTTGCAAAAATCACAGATAACTGGTTTAGCCTCTTTTGATCACGTTTATGACGGGTGGGTCCTACCTGTAAGAATGATGTTTTGCAGAAGCCCCCTTATTTTTTTGAAAAGCAATCAAATCCTCGCCACCGACAGCCGCTGGGCCGGTGCGACGGCCGTGCACGCCCGAGCCGCTTGCCGGTGAGCCGCCTGCACCGCGGCCGCCTGAGCTGCTCGTCGGTGCGCCGCCCGCAAGACATTGCCGCCTGCCCGCTCTACAAGGTGCCCCTCAGGCAGGCAAGGCCACCTGCGCCCTGCTCCCTGCTCGTGCCGGCCCCGTGCCCCGGCGAGGTAAAAAGCAGCCGGCCACCCGCGCCTTGCTCGTGCCGGCCCCCGGGCGAGGGCGGCGACGATGACCCCGACCTCGGGCGAGCGCGACAGCGAGGGCCCCGGCCTCTGGCGAGCGCGACGGCCACGACCCCGGTCCCAGGAAAGCGCCGTCGAGGAGGGGATGCGGGGGGGAGTTGCAGCCTCCACGAGCTCGGCCAACCAGGCCTCCAAGATGGCCGTGGCTTCTAGCGCTGGGGGACAGAGGAAGGAGACAGGGGACCGATTGATTTTTTTAGATTTTTTGAGGGGTCTTTTTGTGAAATAAAATTATGATTGATTCCACGGCATCCTTATAGGTGGGCTCCATGTGTCATAATCATACTTAAATGAAGTAAGTCAGGCAATCAGTGTTTTTTACAAAAAATTAGTCAAATTGTTAGTGTTTTTCGCAAAAATAAATAAAAAAGTGTGGTTTCTGCAATCTTATTTCACAAGTCATGATTTTTTGCAATTCACTCTATTCGAGGCATACTGCACCGATGATGGCTCGTACATTGAGTTGTTGCGGCAGAGCATACAACCCGACGCCCACTTAGTCAGCACCAGCCCGGGCACCACGCTGATGGCGACCAAGGCGACGACCCATCCGCGGAGGATGGAGGAGCACGACCACGACGCGTTGGTTGCGCTCAAGGGCGGGTTGGGCTGGTCGAGAGAAACATGTATTGACGAAGGACGTGTCGTGGAATGATGTCGATTAGTAGGCGCTAATGAAATTGGAGACCTTGGCGATGAAGAAGACGAACGACGGAGCGGTAGACCTGTAGTACCAGAGGCGCTGCGCAAGGTCGTACTTCTCCCTCATGCATGGTGACCACGAGCTCGATGGCCTCGTCGAGGCCGAACTACACGGTGCGCGGCAAGGCTGGAGACAGCTGCGTTGAAAGTGGACATGATAGCCGCAGCGCCGTGGATGAGATGGAGCAAACTCCGAAAGCAGCGGCCACATTGATTGTTTTTTTGCTTGAATATTCTATGCCATGTATACAATGCCACCTGTAGAAGGACATGTGATGTTCCACTAGCGAGAGGACCTAGCGAGAGCCTCTAGCCCACCGCCGCTGGCCACTCCGGGCGCGGCGGCCACAACCAAACTCCGTCGGCGCACACCCCGTCACTGGCGTCCAAATCATCGCTGAGGTCACCCCGACCTCATCGTCCACTATGTCCCTGCAAGATCGCAGCTTTGAAAGAGGCCTTCGATTTGAAAAGCACATCTGGGCTACTCTTAAGAAACCCATCAACTATGTGGCTAATCAAGGCCTTAGGGAGTTCTTCTTGGTTGCGGAGTTCACCAAATCAAAGATAAGTCTCTCTGATGAATCAGTTGCTATAATTCTCTTGTCTTGCTTTGGAGGAAGAGCTAGTTTGTTCAAGGTTCAGAGATTGCAAAACTTGACTTTCAAGTTCTCAGTTGCTGCGCTGGATGTTGGGTTTGCCATTTACAATGGAGGGAATATTATCTCTGAGCTGTTTAGTCTATCCTTCTGGTTATGGAATTCTGGTGGTCCAAATTATCTCAAAGAATTCAAGCTCTATCTGAAGGAGCAAGAAGACTCATGGACGCTGGTCAATCATTCAAAGAAAAAAATCCTATGCCCAAGCAACCAAAACACCTCGGATCTTCAACAATAGCAGCAACAATCAGACCCCGGGTTTCAGAATGCAATCTGGCAATTCAAATTCAAATTCAAGTTCATCCCAAAGAGCTAATTCTGCGGCCAAAGGTTCAAGCAACTTTAATGTGCAGGTTAATGCCCCAATCACTGCTAATTATCAGACACATAAGGCTGATCGCCATTTCGGGGCGAACGGAGCGCCAAACGGTTTGATTCAAAGTTCTAAGGCCCATTCTCCTGGGCCGTTCTGCTTCAGGTGCCTGGGCTCTGATCACTTGAGGCCCGCATGCACGAGAAAAATCAAATGCCACAAATGTAGAGGGTGGGGTCACATTGCCAGAGACTGTCGTCCCGTATCCCGCACCCCACCGTCCAAGCCTGGAAACCTGCCCGTAATTACCCTCCAGGACAAGGCAAGTCCGCCCTGACTGAGGCGATTGACAAGACAGCTCGGAGTTATTTCCCATTGATCCCGCCACCTTCCTCCGCTCCAGGCATACTCCCCCTGCCCCAAGCTTCTCCGCTAATCCCCCAGCCGTCAAGAACACCTCCTCCGGCTCCCACCGTCAGCGCTGCGCCTCCTCCAATGGCGGCGTTCCCCTTCGACCCGGCGGCGTTCCTCCCACCGGGACATCAAGTTCTTGAGGTACAAGGAAGACTTGCAAGGGTGCGTGTTCTCTCCTCCACCTCTGCTCCCTTGCATGAAGATTGGGCCATTGCAACGTTTGTCCCTATGCCGAACCTGCCAGCCCATTTTCACAATATTAGAGATTTGCTCAGTGAATTCTTGCTCACGGTTCGGCAGATGAAATTTACTGAGATTAGCCCCTGTCCGTTTGGCCAAGCGTATGTAAGATTAAATAGCGCTCTAGACAGGGACACCTTAGTACATGAGAGTCCCCATCAGTTTGGTGACATTCATGCAATCTTCCAGAGGCATGTCCGTTTGGCCAAGCGTATGTAAGATTAAATAGCGCTCTAGACAGGGACACCTTAGTACATGAGAGTCCCCATCAGTTTGGTGACATTCATGCAATCTTCCAGAGGCACAACCAGGGACTAAACTGGAGAAACATGCAGTTAGACAAAGATGTTTGGATCCAGGTAGTGGGATTCCCTTTTGACAAGAGGGACATCCAAGAAGTTTCCAATGCTGTCAGAAGTTTTGCCAAGTTGCTCCTGTGGGATAGAGCTAGAAGCACCAGAGCTGCAATTATCATGAAAATCAGAGTTGGTAATCTTAGTGACATCCCTGCCAGCATTGTGATTGGAGATGGTGACATACCCTTGTCTGAATCCTGGACACTTCCAGTGGTGATCCTGCAGCAGGAATTTCTTGGAGGAGGCCCCCCCCAGATGAAGACCCCATCCCACCTGATGGCAACCCCATTCCTCCCCCTGTTAATCCCAACTTTCACCCCAACTAGTTACACCATTTCATTGGCCCCATCCTACAACACCAAGCAGTGGACGACCTTAACCTGCCTGCCCATGAACAAGTGTTGGTGCATATTCCTGATCTCAACCAAGATTTAGATAATGATGAAGAGGCTGCTGATCTCCCTGGATGGGGCCAATGGCCACAACCAGCTGGAAACATCCTGGTAGATCAAGAGCTGGAACCAGGGGAATTCCCAGTAATGGATGAGCTAATGCAGCCACTTGAGGAGCAAGTGGAACTGGACATCAATAGTTCTGCTAACCAAGCCAGCTCTGACAGTGACCTCTCTCTCTCCCTGGGATCAAACTCAGTGCACAATATCTCTGAAGGCAGCTCTGAACTTGGTAGGATGGAGGGAAGCACTGATTCAAACCCCATGGGCCACATTTTCAGTGGGCTTCCAGATCAGATATCTCTTGCTCAGCCCATTGAAGCCCATCAGCCCACTCTGCAACTGGGGATTCATTTTTCTGCTATCACTCAGGAGAATCCCAACTCTCCTTCCAAGGCTATAATCCCCTTTAAACCGCTGAAGCTTCCCTCAACTTCCTGCAACACACCTCTGTGACGCCCCCAAAATCAGACCGTGTACAGTAATCATACACACAGGGTACACGACTGAGATTAGGGTGCCACGGTGATAATATCACAGCACAACACTAAACACAAAAGGATAAACAAATATGTTACAATAGAGGGGGTCACGCGGACCCGAGTACATAAGTCATACAAGCCATAATATCTGAGTACAGACATAGTTAGTCAAGTTTTGCCTTAAGAAGGCTAGCACAAATCACACCAGAGATACAGATCGAAAAGGCGAGGCCTCCTGCTCCTGCCTGGGATCCACCGAACTACTCCTGGTCGACGGGGAACTCGACGTCGTAGTAGGCGCCTCCGGGGTACTCCTGCTCCTGGGCTCCAACGTCGGCTGCAGCGGCCGATCAGGCAAAACAATAAAGGAAATAAAGCAGGTGAGTATCTAGTATACCCGCGAGTCTTACGTCCGCTACTAAGCATTATGTATTGTATCAACGGAAAGAAGAGGCTGTATATAGTGGACTGAAAGACAGAAATCCAGAGCAAGGGTAAGAAGCTAGGCCTAACGAAGACTAGCATCTTCCGACGATGTCTTGCAGCATGAGGTAAGAATCAGCCAACAGTTTATATAAAGCATAAAGTAACAATGCAGCAGAAGTTGCTGCATCATTGTATAATAATAAGTTGTAATAATTAACAATGCCTCCGAGTTCACCTCCTCGACATCCCCGCGAGGAAGAAAACCCGGAACCATACAATTTAATAATAGTTTCTAGTGGTAAGATCCAGCTTCAGCATAAAGCGTCCTGTTACCGTGGACACGGCTATTCGAATAGATTAATCTTCCCTGCAGGGGTGCACTTGTGTTACGCTACACGCACGGATCTCCAGGGTGGCGGGAACCTTATTAGTGAACGCTCCACCGAGACTATCCGACACTTCATAGCCCATCTTTCAAACTCAACAGAGAGGTCATCCGCCGGACTATATCCTATGTACGCGGGGCTTTGGACCCTAACCCCGACGTACTCCTGCACGGTGCGAGGCTGGCCGGTGAAGTTAAATCAAAGCAAATACAAATCACACTGCCGCGGCAAATAAGACAACACCACTTCCCGGCGTAGGCCGCGGTACTGCTGACGTCTGAAGAGTCCTCGGACGACACTACGAAGCAGAGGAGCCCATAACTCGAAGTTCCCACGGGTAGGTAGTGCGTACATGGCATATAGCCAACTCAAGACATTCACTGAACCATTTAGCATTTTAATTAACCGGCGTGGCAACCGTTATCGTTGCCTCGACTTAACGGACCCGCGGACAACGACAACAGCCAGGACCACCAGTACATCGGTGCCTGCCCCGTCGTCCCACCAAGTCACTGCGGTTACCAACAAGGTGAACCGTCTCCTTACCTTGTCTCGCGTTTGCTCCTGGAGGAGCTCGACTTTCGTAGTTTGGTAACTCTCGCGGCCAACGATCAGGGGCCAAGCACACCGGTACACTGGTCGTGCCCTCCCTGTCGTCCCGTCGCAATACCTCTCGCGGGCACCGTTGGGTCGCCCGACTTCTTACCTGAAGGAAAATCGCCGATCAGGACCCTATGGCGGCAAGACAAAGTCAGCCTCAAGTGGAGTACAAGGATTACTCCTTGATAGCTCACACTTGAGGTGACTAGGCATAACCCAGATAGGGGCCTTAGACGGTGTCTACATGTACCGTACCTGTGCAATTATAATATTTGTATCCGCGTTCACTCCCCTGAGTGACCACAGCCCTCTACCTAATCCTAGCTAACAATGCGCAGGGCTCACTGCTGAATAACATAGGTATATATATTTATAGGCAGCATAGGATAAAGGAAGGCACATCAAGGGGCGACAAAGACAGGTTATGCAATTGAATAGGTAAGCAACGTAGCAGCAGCAGTAACAATGCCTAGTGCAAGAAATTTACGGAAAGATAGGCGATATCTGGGGAAGAGAATGGCTCTGCTTGCCTGGAAGCTCGACGGTAGTAGTAGGGTCGTCGACGAAGTAGTCGTACTCAGCAGCGGTGTAGTCGACGGCAGCAGCGGGGTCTACCGGAGATTAAGGGGGAAGAAACAGTAAATACACAGCAAGCATATACAAACAGATGCATGACAAGACGGATGAAATGTTAACGGTGTTCTAACGCAGTGCAATGCACATTGCTCGGAACGGAAATTCATCTGAGGATGAACTACCGGCTCAGGGTGATTATCGGACAAGGTGTCCGGAGGGGGAAGGATCAAGCCGGAGGTGTCGTGGGTACCGGACAAACATAAGGGAGGCGTATCCGTGCTAGTTGATCTATTTCGAACAACATTCGTGTTCGGAATAAATTCATCCGGGCACTCTAATAGTACCGGACAATTTATCGGACAGTCGGTCTGGAGAGGGACGGTTCGATGTTCGTGGTGTTAGAGGGGTGTGATAGACATACGGATAGCGTATTCGTATTCGTTATATTTTTCTGATCAATTTTCATGTATAAAGTTTTTTAATCCGAGTTACGGTTTAAAAGTTATTGAATTTCAAAGTTTTAAATCATTTAAATGATTTTCTAAATTTCTTTTATTATTTATTCAACATTATCCAGAACATTATCCAAAACATTATCCAAAACAGTGCTTGACATGTGGGACCCACATGTCAGCCTCTGTTTATTTATAAAACATTTAGATAAATCAGAAATAACCTCTGGTCCCACATGTAAGTCACTGGATTTTCTATAAATCTTTATAATAAATAAAAATCTGACAGCGGGGGCCACCAGTCAGTGACACATGTTTAATTAAACAGGTTATTGATTTAATTTAGCAGGGGTAGGACCCATGTGTCATTGGCTATGGGGGGGTTATTTCCAACTAACAGTTAATTAGGGGATCGGGCCCCACATGTAAGTGACCCATAGTGTTCTAATTAACCCCTAACGAAAGTTCTGACCGGCGGGGTCCACACGTCAGTGGCACGGGAGGCTCGTCGGAAGCTCGCCGGAGACAGAGGTCCGACGAGGTCGAGCATGCGCACGGTACCGAGCACCATTGGGGGGGGGCGTTGAGCCCTACGGGTAGCTGGAGGTGAGCCGCGTCGATTGGGGAGGGTGCGGTGGCTTGGGGTCGCCGGGAACGAGGCCGGCGACGAGGTTTGGCGGGCGGCGGCGTCGGGCTCACATGGCGTCTTGCGAACCGTGGCGAATCCGAGCGCGCAAGAGGATGGAATCGAGCCTACGATGCACGGGGAGTACAACGGTGCCAAAAGCGCGCGCTAGGAGGGCCTGTGAGCTCGACATCGTCAACAATGGCGGCTGCCAGAGCTCGGCCATTTGGGGCTTTTGTCCACGGGCAATGGCGGCGACCACGGGTGGGTGGGGGTGATGCGGGTGCTCACCAGGAACTAGTAGCCGTGAGAGTGGGCTCGGGGGCGAGGTGGAGTAGCCGGAGTCGGTCGCGGATCCCGCCGGAGCCGAAGTTGAAGACACAGACGTAGTCGTCGCAGAGAGGCACCACGGCTCGATTCCTCGCGGTGGGTGAGGTAGTCGACGTCGAGGCAGCCCCTGGACAACACGGCGAGGCGGCGTGAGCACGTTGGCCGCGCTTGGCCACGGTAATGGCGACGACGGCCCGCGGTGGCTTTTCCCCGAGGCGTGAGAGAAGAGGAGGAGGGGAAGGAGAGGGGGAGGGTGTCCAGGGGGTCGAGGGCGTCACCCTTATCGCGTCGACGCCGGGGGGGAGCAGGTGGAGGCGGGGCCGGCCTGGCAGCGGCGTGCCCACGGCGGCCGCCGTACGGGAGCAGGTGGGGGAAGAAGACAAGGGGTGGGGGGGGGGGCTGGGCTGCGGTGGGCCGTTGCTCAGGGCGATATTTAGTGAATTTCCAATTTTCTGTGTCCTTTCTTTCTGTATTACTCTTTTAGTAATTGTTTTCCTAGCTTAGGCATTTTTGTAAAATATGTTAGGTGTCTCAAAATTAGTATTCCATTATATGGCAGTGCCACAAAAGTTTTTGCAGCAAAAGAAAATCATTAGATATTTCTTTTAAATATTAAATGCCCAAAGTAAGGGTTTTAACCTACTGTTTGAATTGTTTGGAATTTTTCATAACTTCAAAAATTTCCAAAGTTGGTCCAACATGATTATAATGATTTTTGGCAATTTACAAAAATGGTTTCAGGATTTATTGAACAACTTTATTTGAACACTTTTGTTTTATTTTTCATTCAAAGAAGTTTCAACTAGGGTTTGGTTTGTTAGATGAGCAAGGTGCATTTGGCTTTGGGTTTTGATCCCAAGGGCTCAAGTACATGGTGCATGGGGTGTTGATCAACCACAGCAAGGTTTGATCATTAGCATCACAAAGTTTTATCAAGGACAAGGGAGATCCATCAGTGATAATCCAACAGTGATGATCAACAGTGATGATAATTACTGTTACAGAAACTGAGGGTGTTGCAAATCTCCCCCACTACAAGAATTCTCGTCCCGAGAATTTAAGTGGTAGCGAGGAAAAGATCGGGGTATTCATCGCGAAGGCGATCTTCGCGTTCCCAAGTGGCTTCATCTTCAGAATGATTCGACCACTGGACTTTGAGAAACTTCGTCGTCTTGTTGCGGGTTCGACGTTCAGACTGATCGAGAATGCGGCTCGGATGTTCCCGATAATTCAAGTCTTGATGCAGCTCAATCATATCATGCTCCACTTCGCGGATAGGGTCCTTGAAGCAGCGACGGAGTTGCGACACGTGGAATACATCGTGGACTTGGGAGAGGTTCGGCGGCAATTCCAACCGGTATGCCACGGGTCCACGCCTGGAAAGAAAATGGAACGGGCCAATGTAGCGAGGAGCCAACTTGCCCTTGATACCGAAGCGATGAGTGACCCTCATGGGAGTGACACGGAGGTAAGCGTATTCACCAGGTTGATACTCCATTTCACGGTGTTTGCGGTCATAATTGCTCTTCTGACGAGACTGTGCGGCCTTGAGATTTTCTTGCACAATGCGAACTTGTTCTTCAGCTTCTTGGACAAGATCCGGTCCGAAGTATGGTCGTTCCCCAGTTCCTGACCAGTTCAGGGGGGTTCGACATTTACGCCCGTATAGAACTTCGAAGGGGGCCATCTTCAAGCTAGCCTGATAGCTATTGTTGTACGAGAATTCCGCGTACGGGAGGGCATCCTCCCATTTCATGCCGAAAGAAAGGACACAAGCGCGAAGCATGTCTTCCAACACTTGATTAACTCGTTCAACTTGGCCTTGCGACTGGGGGTGATAAGCGGTGCTGAGATTCAGACGAGTCCCGAAAGCTTCCATGAAACTATTCCAGTATCGTGAGGTCAAAATGCTGCCACGGTCTGAACTGATCTCCATCGGAATACCGTGGAGTGACACAATTCGGGAGATATACAAGTGTGCTAACTGACTAGCAGTGATCGTCTCCTTGACCGGCAGGAAGTGTGCAATCTTGGAGAATCGGTCGATGACGACAAAGATGGCATCGTTACCCTTCTGTGACTTAGGAAAACCGGTGACGAAGTCCATCTCGACTTTGTCCCACTTCCAATCAGGAGGAGGGAGTGGTCGCAGCCAACCAGCAGGTTTCTGATGTCCGGCCTTGACGCGACTGCAAACGTCACACTGAGAAACATAGCGGGCGATGTCTTGCTTCATGTAAGGCCACTAGTACTGTTGACGAAGGTCTTTATACATCTTGGTACTGCCAGGGTGGATTGACAAGGGAGAATTATGGGCTTCTTCCATGATATTCGGACCACAATTAATGAGGACCGGGCTCACAGGAACTACTAAGCGGCCCTTGAAGTACACAGTATCACCATCATTGGCATCAATGGTAAAAGAGGAGGGCTTTCCTTCTGCGATGTCCTGCTTGATCTTCACAATGTCAGGGGCCAGAGATTGTCTACTCTTGATGAGGGCGTCGAACTTTGACTCGAGAACCAGGTTATTGACGTAACCTTGAGGAACAATCTCGAGATTCAATTTGCGAAACTCTTCATACAGAAGTGGTTGCTGCACCTGAACCTCAAGTTCAGAACAGTAAGCTTTGCGGCTCAAGGCATCGGCCATCACATTAGCCTTTGCCGGGGTATAAGAAATATCCATGTTGAAGTTGGCTATTGTCTCGAGCCATCGTTGTTGACGAAGATTCAAATCTGGCTGAGTAAATAGGTACTTCAGACTTTGGTGATCGGTGTAGACCTCGCAACGATTACCGACGAGGTAATGTCGCCACAGCTTCAATGCATAAATTACTGCTGCCAATTCGAGATCATGTGTTGGGTATTTGTCTTCGTGAGTACGCAACTGACGAGAGCCATAAGCAATCACCTTGCGCTCTTGCAATAGGACAAAACCTAATCCTTGACGAGACGCGTCGCAATATATCACGAAGTCCTTCTAAGTATCAGGGGGAGCGAGCACCGGGGGAGAAGTTAGCTTGTCCTTGAGTGCTTGGAAACTTTCTTGACATTTATCTGTCCACTCAAACTTGACGCCTTTGCGAAGCAGATTAGTCAGAGGCCTGGCAATCTTGGAGAAATTCTCGACGAAACGGCGACAATAGCTCGCGAGCCCGAGGAAACTGCGGACTTGCTTGACGGTCTTGGGAGGAGTCCAGTCAAGAATAGCCTGGATACGTTCGGGGGTGACGGCAATGCCATCCTTGGAAATCACATGCCCAAGGTAGGTTACCTCGGGAAGCCAGAACTCACACTTAGAATACTTAGCGTAGAGTTTGTGTTCTCGAAGCTTCTCCAGTATAAGACGAAGATGTTCAGCATGTTCTTCTTCATTCTTGGAATATATCAATATATCATCCAGATAAACCACGACGAACTGGTCGAGGTAGTCCATGAAAATATAATTCATCAATCTGGAGAAGGTGGCTGGAGCATTGGTTAAGCCAAAGGACATGACGGTGTACTCGTATGAACCATAGCGAGTAATGAAGGCAGTCTTCGGAATGTCCTCATCACGGACTCGGATTTGGTGATAACCCAACCTCAAGTCGAGTTTAGAAAACACCTTGGATCCGGCAAGTTGATCATACAGATCATTGATCCGGGGAAGTGGGTATTTGTTCTGGATGGTGGCTTGGTTAATGGGCCGATAACCTTGGACCAATCGGTTTGTCCCATCGCTCTTCTTGACAAAGAGCGAAGGTGCTCCCGAAGCTGAGGAACTGGGGCGAATGAATCCTTTTTGAAGTGCCTTGTCGATTTCCTCCTTAAGTTCAAGGAGTTCATGTGGCGGCACCTTGTAAGGATGCTTGGCAATAGGAACAGTGCCTGGCTTCAAGTCGATGACGAATTCAACTTCTCTGATCGAGGGTATTCCCGGCAGTTCTTCGGGGAAGACGTCGGGAAAGTCGCGGATGACCGGAACGTTCTCAATTCCTTCCAGAGGTGAGATATTCAAAGCATTTATCATAAATATCTGTGTTTCTGCATTACAGGTAACTCGGGGGGTGTGGTTAACAATCTCGCCGGAGGGGTGAAAAAGTTGGACAGACTTGGTGCCATAATAGAGTGCGGCATCGTGAAATTTCAACCAATCCATTCCCAGAATGAGGTCTATGGTGGAAGACTTCAGGAGGATGGGCGAAGCAAAGAATTCAACTCCTTCGATTTCAATGGTGGTGTTTGGCACTAGCATGGTGGTTCGACATTGACCAATCGGGGTGCGAACAACCATCGGGGGTTTCATCGTTTCGTACTTAAAGTTATGCGAAAATGCAAATGCTTTCGACATGAATGAATGCGATGCTCGTGTATCAAATAAAACAGTAGCAGGTACGGAATTAACGAGAAGGGTACCCATCACGGTAGCGGGTTGTTGCTGAGCTTCTTCAACATTGACGTTGTTAGCATGTCCACGAGCATAGGCAGCAGACCCAGTATTATAGTTGGGGGTCCTGTTGTTGCCACGACCATTTCCGCGGCTAGCGGGGTGAACTACAAGTTGCTTCTGTTTCTGGGGGCACTCTCTGAAAAATGCCCAGGTTGGCGGCACGTGAAGCATAATCCATCCTGAGGACGGAGGGGTGTAGCATTGGGTGGTGCAGGCAGAGCTCTTGGCAACTGCGGTGGCGGAGGCAGACGAGGTGCAGCATAAGACGGCCTTGGAGCAGGAACAGCTAAATGGGTCACACTGGTAGGGAGCCAGATACGACGCTTCTGCGTTGCGCCCGAAGATGAGCCAACGTCACGATAACGCTTCAGAGAGTTCTTGTGCTCCATCTGGGCAGTCTCGACGGTGATAGCCTTGTTCACCATGGTGGAGAAGTTGGCGAAATCATGAACGGCAAGAGCGAGCCTGAGTTCTGGGTTGAGGCCACGACGGAACTTCTGTTGCCTGCGAGCATCAGTGGTGATCTCTCCTTCCGCATAGCGAGAGAGGTTGAGGAACTCGCGCTGATAGGCTTCAACAGTCATGTCGCCCTGAGTGAGGTTACGAAATTCTTCCGCCTTACGATCCATGATCCCCTGAGGAATGTAGCGGGCACGGAAGGCAGACTGAAATTCATCCCAAGTGATGACTTCTTCAACTGGCAGAGAACGCTTCTGGGTGCTCCACCACTGAGCAGCGGCGCCTTTCAGATGGTAAGACGCAAAGTTCACATAGTCGGCTGGATCGACATTAGCAGACTCCAGCTCGTGAGTGATGTCGCGAAGCCAGTCATCAGCATCCAACGGCTGAACAGTGTTGCGGAACATAGTGGGGTTGAGGCGGGTGAAGTCGTGCAGAGTCATGGTGGCGTGCTGATGGTGGTGCCCATTCTGATTCGGCTGGGGGAACTGAGCCATGATATTCTGCATGAACTGACGGTTCATCTCGAACTGCTGCATCATCGCGGCCATGTAATCCGGCGGCGGAGGTGGGTCGTTGGCAGCACGACCACGACCACGACCACCACGACCAGCCATCCTGCTAGAATTTAACAGGGATATTTCAGCGATGAAAGTTTAACGAGATACCGGAATCAAGTCTGAAGTAAAACGACAACGAAAAGGAGGCGCAGATATATTTAGGAGTAGTCATATAAGCCTTACACATTCACACACAGAGTCAATCGAAAATCGGGCAGCGTAACGTCGTAGAAATTAAGGAAAAATGACTCACTAGGCGGCGCGCAAACCGCGGTAAGGATTACACGACGCGACATAGATTCCACTATGTCAATCACGCCGCAAGAAAACTGTTGGCCACAGGAGTTGATGCCAGAGAACGCGCGGCCTGCCCAGAATGAGAATGGGATCCGCGGTCCGGGACCTGGGGTACGACTCCTGCGACACGACTCAATCAATGGGGGAAGCACCAAAAACGCCGGGTGGAATTAAGAGAACGTGATCCTAATGTCAGATTTTGTAAAACTTACCAGCAAGGATAAGAGAGCAGATTCCCAGAGCATAGGTAAGGAGAAAAGGATCCTAATACCATAGATATCACACGTAGTGACATCGATGTGGGCCCGTAAGCCAAATATTAAGTTAGCAAAATAGTTTTTCAAAGTCTAGACTCAACTTCGACCAAGTAGTGGTGGGGTGGCTTCCTACAGGCAGTCGGCTCTGATACCAACTTGTGACGCCCCCAATCAGACCGTGTACAGTAATCATACACACAGGGTACACGACTGAGATTAGGGTGCCACGGTGATAATATCACAGCACAACACTAAACACAAAAGGATAAACAAATATGTTACAATAGAGGGGGTCACGCGGACCCGAGTACATAAGTCATACAAGCCATAATATCTGAGTACAGACATAGTTAGTCAAGTTATGCCTTAAGAAGGCTAGCACAAATCACATCAGAGATACAGATCGAAAAGGCGAGGCCTCCTGCCTGGGATCCACCGAACTACTCCTGGTCGACGGGGAACTCGACGTCGTAGTAGGCGCCTCCGGGGTACTCCTTCTCCTGGGCTCCAACGTCGGCTGCAACGGCCGATCAGGCAAAACAGTAAAGGAAATAAAGCAGGTGAGTATCTAGTATACCCGCGAGTCTTACGTTTGCTACTAAGCATTATGTATTGTATCAACGGAAAGAAGAGGCTGTATATAGTGGACTGAAAGACAGAAATCCAGAGCAAGGGTAAGAAGCTAGGCCTAACGAAGACTAGCATCTTCCGACGATGTCTTGCAGCATGAGGTAAGAATCAGCCAACAGTTTATATAAAGCATAAAGTAACAATGCAGCAGAACTTGTTGCAGCATTGTATAATAATAAGTTGTAATAATTAACAATGCCTCCGAGTTCACCTCCTCGACATCCCCGCGAGGAAGAAAACCCGGAACCATACAATTTAATAATAGTTTCTAGTGGTAAGATCCAGCTTCAGCATAAAGCGTCCTGTTACCGTGGACACGGCTATTCGAATAGATTAATCTTCCCTGCAGGGGTGCACTTGTGTTACGCTACACGCACGGATCTCCAGGGTGGCGGGAACCTTATTAGTGAACGCTCCACCGAGGCTATCCGACACTTCATAGCCCATCTTTCAAACTCAACAGAGAGGTCATCCGCCGGACTATATCCTATGTACGCGGGGCTTTGGACTCTAACCCCGACGTACTCCTACACGGTGCGAGGCTGGCTGGTGAAGTTAAATCAAAGCAAATACAAATCACACTGCCGCGGCAAATAAGACAACACCACTTCCCGGCGCAGGCCGCGGTACTGCTGACGTCTGAAGAGTCCTGGGACGACACTACGAAGCAGAGGAGCCCATAACTCGTAGTTCCCACGGGTAGGTAGTGCGTACATGGCATATAGCCAACTCAAGACATTCACTCAACCATTTAGCATTTTAATTAACTGGCGTGGCAACCGTTATCGTTGCCTCGACTTAACGGACCCGCGGACAACGACAGCAGCCAGGACCACCAGTACATCGGTGCCTGCCCCGTCGTCCCACCAAGTCACTGCGGTTACCAACAAGGTGAACCGTCTCCTTACCTTGTCTCGCGTTTTCTCCTGGAGGAGCTCGACTTTCGTAGTTTGGTAACTCTCGCGGCCAACGATCAGGGGCCAAGCACACCGGTACACTGGTCGTGCCCTCCCTGTCGTCCCGTCGCAATACCTCTCGCGGGCACCGTTGGGTCGCCCGACTTATTACCTGAAGGACAATCGCCGATCAGGACCCTATGGCGGCAAGACAAAGTCAGCCTCAAGTGGAGTACAAGGATTACTCCTTGATAGCTCACACTTGAGGTGACTAGGCATAACCCAGATAGGGGCCTTAGACGGTGTCTGCATGTACCGTACCTGTGAAATTATAATATTTGTATCCGCGTTCACTCCCCTGAGTGACCACGACCCTCTACCTAATCCTAGCTAACAATGCGCAGGGCTCACTGCTGAATAACATAGGTATATATATTTATAGGCAGCATAGGATAAAGGAAGGCACATCAAGGGGCGACAAAGACAGGTTATGCAATTGAATAGGTAAGCAACGTAGCAGCAGCAGTAACAATGCCTAGTGCAAGAAATGTACGGAAAGATAGGCGATATCTAGGGAAGAGAATGGCTCTGCTTGCCTGGAAGCTCGACGGTAGTAGTAGGGTCGTCGACGAAGTAGTCGTACTCAGCAGCGGCGTAGTCGACGGCAGCAGCGGGGTCTACCGGAGATTAAGGGGGAAGAAACAGTAAATACACAGCAAGCATATACAAACAGATGCATGACAAGACAGATGAAATGTTAACGATGTTCTAACGCAGTGCAATGCACATTGCTCGGAACGGAAATTCATCTGAGGATGAACTACCGGCTCCGGGTGATTATCGGACAAGGTGTCCGGAGGGGGAAGGATCAAGCCGGAGGTGTCGTGGGTACCGGACAAACATAAGGGAGGTGTATCCGTGCTAGTTGATCTATTCCGAACAACATTCGTGTTCGGAATAAATTCATCCGGGCACTCTAATAGTACTGGACAATTTATCGGACAGTCGGTCCGGAGGGGGACGGTTCGATGTTCGTGGTGTTAGAGGGGTGTGATAGACATACGGATAGCGTATTCGTATTCGTTATATTTTTCTGATCAATTTTCATGTATAAAGTTTTTGAATCCGAGTTACGGTTTAAAAGTTATTGAATTTCAAAGTTTTAAATCATTTAAATGATTTTCTAAATTTCTTTTATTATTTATTCAACATTATCCAGAACATTATCCAAAACATTATCCAAAACAGTGCTTGACATGTGGGACCCACATGTCAGCCTCTGTTTATTTATAAAACATTTAGATAAATCAGAAATAACCTCTGGTCCCACATGTAAGTCACTGGATTTTCTATAAATCTTTATAATAAATAAAAATCTGACAGCGGGGGCCACCAGTCAGTGACACATGTTTAATTAAACAGGTTATTGATTTAATTTAGCAGGGGTAGGACCCATGTGTCATTGGCTATGGGGGGGTTATTTCCAACTAACAGTTAATTAGGGGATCGGGCCCCACATGTAAGTGACCCATAGTGATCTAATTAACCCCTAACGACAGTTCTGACCGGCGGGGTCCACACGTCAGTGGCACGGGAGGCTCGTCGGAAGCTCGCCGGAGACAGAGGTCCGACGAGGTCGAGCATGCGCACGGTACCGAGCACCATTGGGGGGGCGTTGAGCCCTACGGGTAGCTGGAGGTGAGCCGCGTCGATTGGGGAGGGTGCGGTGGCTTGGGGTCGCCGGGAACGAGGCCGGCGACGAGGTTTGGCGGGCGGCGGCGTCGGGCTCACATGGCGTCTTGCGAACCGTGGCGAATCCGAGCGCGCAAGAGGATGGAATCGAGCCTACGATGCACGGGGAGTACAACGGTGCCAAAAGCGTGCGCTAGGAGGGCCTGTGAGCTCGACATCGTTAACAATGGCGGCTGCCAGAGCTCGGCCATTTGGGGCTTTTGTCCACGGGCAATGGCGGCGACCACGGGTGGGTGGGGGTGATGCGGGTGCTCACCAGGAACTAGTAGCCGTGAGAGTGGGCTCGGGGGCGAGGTGGAGTAGCCGGAGTCGGTCGCGGATCCCGCCGGAGCCGAGGTTGAAGACGCAGACGTAGTCGTCGCAGAGAGGCACCACGGCTCGATTCCTCGCGGTGGGTGAGGTAGTCGACGTCGAGGCAGCCCCTGGACAACACGGTGAGGCGGCGTGAGCACGTTGGCCGCGCTTGGCCACGGTAATGGCGACGACGGCCCGCGGTGGCTTTTCCCCGAGGCGTGAGAGAAGAGGAGGAGGGGAAGGAGAGGGGGAGGGTGTCCAGGGGGTCGGGGGCGTCGCCCTTATCACGTCGACGCCGGGGGGGGAGCAGGTGGAGGCGGGGCCGGCCTGGCAGCGGCGTGCCCACGGCGGCCGCCGTACGGGAGCAGGTGGGAGCAGGTGAGGGAAGAAGACAAGGGGTGGGGTGGGCTGGGCTGCGGTGGGCCGTTGCTCAGGGCGATATTTAGTGAATTTCCAATTTTCTGTGTCCTTTCTTTCTGTATTACTCTTTTAGTAATTGTTTTCCTAGCTTAGGCATTTTTGTAAAATATGTTAGGTGTCTCAAAATTAGTATTCCATTATATGGCAATGCCACAAAAGTTTTTGCAGCAAAAGAAAATCATTAGATATTTCTTTTAAATATTAAATGCCCAAAGTAATGGTTTTAACCTACTGTTTGAATTGTTTGGAATTTTTCATAACTTCAAAAATTTCCAAAGTTGGTCCAACATGATTATAATGATTTTTGGCAATTTACAAAAATGGTTTCAGGATTTATGGAACAACTTTATTTGAACACTTTTGTTTTATTTTTCATTCAAAGAAGTTTCAACTAGGGTTTGGTTTGTTAGATGAGCAAGGTGCATTTGGCTTTGGGTTTTGATCCCAAGGGCTCAAGTACATGGTGCATGGGGTGTTGATCAACCACAGCAAGGTTTGATCATTAGCATCACAAAGTTTTATCAAGGACAAGGGAGATCAATCAGTGATAATCCAACAGTGATGATCAACAGTGATGATGATTACTGTTACAGAAACTGAGGGTGTTACAACCTCCAGACACACAGGAAATTACAGTGGCAACCAATGATCCAGTACTTGAAGTAATGCAACCTCTTTTCTCTCTCACTGCTCCCTGGAACATTGTGAAAAACCCTTTGGACCCTGTTATTCAGCCAGTCAGTCTGGAGGATGAGGACTTGGCTGAAAACCAAACAAAAGCATCCAACTGCAGTTCTTCTGTTGATGAAGAAATAGTTGTGGAAGAGGAGGATAACACTGAAGTTAACATCAAGCAGGTGGGGAGCTCTCTTGAAGTGGATCTTAGTCATTCTGAAAACAGTGAAAGTTCTCTGCTCTCTGCTCCCCCTGGTTTTCTAATTAAAGGAAAATATTCTATGCATGCAATGTCTTTCCAGGAAAATGAAGCTTCTTATGGAAGTCAAGAGCTGGCTCCCTGGATGTCCCAATTTGCTATCAGAACTGAAGATTCTACACAGGTTAAAATTCCTATTGAATGGGCTTTTTTTATTGCAAGGCAACTCCTTTCTCCTGACAAGTTTGAATGGCTATGCAAATTTCTTCAATCCAAAATGTGGAATATAATTGTGGATGGAACTGATAAAGATGAAATTATGGACTTCTATATTCCCTTAAAATGCCCATCATATGATACTTTGTTCTGCACTGACATGCAATTGCAAGAGCATACTTCTGAATCATCCCTGTCTAATCAGGCCTCTTATTGCTGCACCCCCCAGGATAACCAGGAAAAGAAAAGGGATAGCACACTGGTTTCCTCCACCAGTGCTCTGCATGCTATTGGGAAAAGGAAAGATAGAGCCCCCCTGGTGGAAACTGAGGTAAGAAGGAGCAATAGATTAAGATGTACTGCAAAAGGTTTCAGACAAACTCCTTGCATCAACAAGAACTGCCTAGCCTGTCATGCCATACCTCCTCCAATTAAAAGCAAAGTGGTTAAAAATTTAAATGTGACTTATTGCAAGGTTAATGCCAAGGATTCCAATGTGGAGGTGCTGGAGAAGAAAAGGCAGAAGAAGGTGAACAAAGACAAGGGAAGCAAGATTCCAAAGAAGAACTGAAGAGCTCCATATGGCCATGTCTAGTACTAGGAAAACAGACTTCTATGGTTATGATAAGACTTCTTGGTGGTCATTATTTTGTGGTTCTGATGACCCTGTAATAATGTCTCTACATACTTGTGCTTTAATGATGCTGAATCTCTTGTCTGCTCCACCAGTGACCCTCAGGGTTTTATTTGATCAGTTTCCCCTTACACTCACTGATGTTTGCAACCTTGAATATTTTAAATTGGGACATTAGGGGCATCAATGCAAAATAAAAGTGGCTGGCAGTATCGAACAAAATCTCTGAATCCAATAGCTCAATAGTTTGCCTGCAAGAAACAAAGAGAGAATCTTTCGACTCCTCCTACATCAAAAACTTTTGCCCTAGGAACTTCAACAAGTTTGATTTTGTTCCATCAGTGGGAGCTTTTGGTGGACTGCTAGTAGTCTAGAATGATAGGATTTTCCATGGGGAATGCCTCCACAAAAATAAATTTTCCATCTCTATCAGGTTCACATCACTTCTCAATAATCAATCCTGGATTCTGACAAATATTTATGGACCATGTGACACAATCCAAAGACCTGAATTCCTAGACTGGCTTAACAATATCAACATGCCTGATGAAAATGACTGGTTGTCTATGGGGGACTTCAACTATATCAGATACCCTCACAACAGGAACATGGGAATTGCAGATGTTCAACACATGTTGCAATTCAATGTAACAATCAACAACATGGCCCTTGTTGAAATTCCCCTCAAAGACAGAGCCTTCACTTGGAGTAACATGCAAGATGCACCTCTGCTGGAAAAACTTGACTGGGTTTTCACCTCTGAGCACTTGACAACCTCTTTTCCCAACACACTTGTCAGAACTTTGGCAAAAACAACCTCTCATCATTCACCTTGCTGTATCTCCATAGGAACTTCCATCCCTAAATCAAGAATTTTCAGATTTGAAAACTACTGGCTCAAACATCAGGACTTCAAACAAGTGGTGACTGATAACTGGAATCAACCCTGCATAGAAACTGATAGTGCTAAAGTTATCACTGCAAAATTCAAAAGGCAGAGAAAAGGATTGATAATCTGGGAAAAATCAATCTCCAACCTAACTGCAACCATCAAAGCCACAAATGAGGTCATACACATGTGGGATTTTTTTGAAGAATTCAGACCACTTAGTGTCACTGAAAGCAATGGCAGAGACATACTGAAGCAACACCTTGCTCAAGTTCTTGAATTCCAGAAAATTTACTGGAAACAAAGAGCAACAATCAGATGGGTCAAACTTGAAGATGAAAACACAAATTTTTACAAGACCAAAGCTACCCTAAATCACAGACACAATTCCATAGCTTCACTCACAGATCCAAATGGAAACATTGTCTCTGACCAAGAAGGAAAGGCCCATCTACTCTGGCAAGCATTCAGAGGAAGACTAGGAACTAGAACTGAGATTGAAGATCACATGAACTTCACACACATCATCAAAAGAGTAGAAAACCTGGAGGCACTTGAAGCTCCTTTCACATGCACTGAAATTGACGAGGTGGTTAAACAGATGCCTACAGACAAAGCTCCAGGACCAGATGGATTTAATGGTGCTTTCATCAAACACTGTTGGGATATTATTTGTCAGGACTTTTACAGACTTATTGCAGACTTTCATGCTGGGATTGTCAGCCTTCAAAGCATAAATGCTTCTTTCATCACTCTCATCCCAAAAATTGATACTCCCTGCACAGCCAATGATTTCAGACCTATCTCTTTGCTGAATTGCACCATCAAAATCAATACCAAATTGCTAGCAAACAGATTGCAATCCCACATCACTTCCTTGATTCACATCAACCAGTATGGCTTCATTAAAAATAGATCTCTTCAAGATTGTGTAGCCTGGGCATATGAATATTTACACCTATGCCATGCATCCAGAAAACCAACAGTGGTGCTCAAACTAGACTTTGAGAAAGCTTTTGACATGATTGAACATGAAACCATACTGGAAATTTTGAAAGCAAAAGGATTTGGAGAGGTTTGGTGTAAGTGGATGAAGATGATCTTCAGTTCTGGCACATCATCAGTGTTACTCAATGGTATCCCTGGGAAAACCTTCCACTGCAAAAGAGGAGTCAGACAAGGGGACCCCCTCTCCCCTCTTCTTTTTGTGTTGGCAGCTGACCTCTTGCAATCCATTTGCAATGAGGCTATGATTGAGCAACTTATTGAGAGACCCCTATTGATTTCTTCAGGACCTCACTTTCCAATCATTCAATATGCTGATGATACATTACTGATTTTGCCTGCTGATAAAACACAATTGGATCAGATCAAAACATTGTTATAGTACTTTGCAAAATACACTGGACTGAAAGTAAACTTCCACAAATCCTCTCTGGTTCCTATCAATGTTCCAGAAATTAATTTGCAGGCCCTCACCAGCACTCTGAACTGCCAGCTGGGATCACTCCCCTTCACCTATCTGGGTCTCCCATTGGATATCCACAAGCCAAAAATTGAGCACTTCTTGAACCTAATGCAGAGAATTGACAGAAGACTCTCTGGATGCTCCACAATGCTTTCCTATGATGGAAGATTGATGCTGATCAAACACATCTTCTCAGCACTCACAACAAAGCTCTCCTCACTAAAAATATTCACAAATTCCTCAACAAAGATGACATTCCTTGGGTCCTTCTGTTATGGGAAACAGCTTACAGTGAAAATCCTCCCTTGAGCCAATCCACAGGTTCTTTCTGGTGGAAATATCATATCCCTCTCCTCCCAACTTACAAGAAGTATGCCACAATTCAGATTGGAAAAGGTAACACTGTATCTCTCTGGTATGACAATTGGACAGATAAGTGCCTCTCTGAAAAGTCCCTTGAGCTCCTATCTTTTTCCAAAGACAAAAGCATTTCTGTCCAAAAAGCCAGAGATGCCCACAACTGGGATGAGTTGTTTCATACTCCCCTGTCTATTGAAGCATGGAACCAACTTCAGCAAGCCTCACAACTTCTGCAGCATAACCCAAACAACAAAGATGTATGGCTAAGTCATGGAAACTTGAAATTCTCCTCAATCACAGTTTACAAGAAGCTCATGGTGGATGACACTGCAAATGGATTAACCAAAAAACTCTGGAAATGTGCAGCTAGGTTGAAGCACAAGATTTTCTTCTGGTTATTAATTAGCAACAGGATAAACACAAGAGCATTCCTCCAGAGAAAGAACTTTCACCTCCCCAACTATGACTGTGCATGCTGCTCATCAAATAACTCAGAAACCTCCCTACATTTGTTCTGGGACTGCAATTTTGCCTTCAAATGCTGGATCACTTTGATCCCCTTCAAACAAAGAGGTACATCCATTCTGGAAGAAACCTGGCTGGCACTAGAGCATGTTCCACAGCACTTTGGCCTAGAAGTCATTATTTTAGGATGCTGGCACATTTGGAATCAAAGAAATGGTTTGATCTTCAATAGTGAAAGAGCAACGGTTCAAGGATGGAGGAGGAATTTGGCCCATGACCTCTCTTTACTTCAACACAGAATAAAGGATAAATTCAGACAAGAACTCTTGGACTGGATTGCAGTCAATCTTGACTGATTTTTTTGAGGCAGCTAACCTAGATTTCACACTTTCACGATGTTCCATAAATCTGGAATTGGCTAATTAGACTTCGGTCTACCCCCCCCCCCTTTTGTTTTTTTCCATTGTATCATACCATTGTATTCTTTTGGATAAATAGAAAATATACCGTAGAACAATTGTTCTACGGTCAATGCCTCAAAAAAAAATGCCACCTGTAGAAACTGTTGAACATCGACCAAGATTTATTTGTCTGATCTTTCATAGTTTAGGGGATTACGATTCTGATTTTGGGGTTAGGGGGTGATGTAGCTGAAATGTGAAACTTGAGGGGGGTATATCGGATATTCAATTTGGCTCTAGGGAGTACATGCTTATGCGTGCCTAAAATGGGGGGTTTTGCAATACAAAATAACACCCCTTGGTATCAAAATATATGTAGTTAGAAAGAGTTGCACGAAGAAATTTCAACAACCTATATTTGGATACAGAGAAAATATCAAGTAGACTCATGTTCATTAACTCCACTCTAACCGTTGCCTGCATTTTGTGTGGGCTTGACGTGACCTGGCCTAGTGGTGGAGTTGTTTGCTAGCTACAACTTGTTTCGTTTGATGATACATTTTGACGTATCCTACATACATCGGTCTTGGACATTAAGTGCCGCGCGCATGGTGATATGTCCGAGTTTCTTGTATTTTAAGTACCCGGCAGGAGCTTCTGTCATGATGTTTACTACTCATGCATGCAGATAGTAGTTTGCACTCTATTTCCAGTTTCTGAAATGTTTTTTTTGTGAGAACATATTTTTCTTAAAAAAAGATTTAAAATAAAAGTGATACTAACATGGATGTCGACCACCACATGCCCTAACGTGGACATATAATTAACTACCAACACGACATAAAGTGGGCACATGGGAAATGGGCTAATGCACCTACTTAGATACTAAATATAGTATATAAACAGATACTAAATAGAGTATATCATTATTTTCAGAAAGCTTGTAACAATATTGTTTTCGAATAGGTTCTGCCCTCTTATGTATCCACGACAATTGGATTATTAGGCGTCCTATATGTTTCGTAATATTCTTTGAGTGTGATGCGACGTTCTAGCCGATACTAAAATGTCCTCTGAAATTCTGCAACTTCGACTTCAGTATGTTTTGTGAATTTGTGTGTGTTTGTGTGTGATTATGATTTGTGTGCGTATATCTGTGTTTCTAACAAAATGACATGTTAATCAGCGATTCAAAATTAAATAGTTTACAATGTTCATAAACTAGAATCGGTAGTTGGAAATTAAACAACATAGATAGTTTGTTGCACATATATTGCATATTCTTGCTCACAATAGCTAAATGACA
This sequence comes from Bromus sterilis, assembly GCA_950022295.1. NCBI lineage: Eukaryota > Viridiplantae > Streptophyta > Magnoliopsida > Poales > Poaceae > Bromus > Bromus sterilis. The sequence goes on from OX465596.1 coordinate 400,292,625, forward strand.
GTCACCTAATTTTATTTTATTTGGGTTGAATCGATTCCAACCGCCGAAGGGAAGGAAGAAGGAACCACCGACCGCCGAAGAATAAGCACCCCCTCGATCTATCTTAGGGGTGCGGGTTGCGGTTTTTCGGGGAGTATCACCCCGATGTCTACCTTAGGTGTGAGGGGAGCATCTCCGTCGGCGTTGACATTGAAGGTCATCGAACTTTAAAAAGATAGCCAGGGTGGGGCTAGCACGATGATGAACAAACGATTAGGGAGAGGGCGGGGCAACGAGGCAGGCACGATAGCGCTATCGGCTCCGGGCGGCAAAAGCAAGCGAGCGGGCCGATAGGATGCGGGGCGGCGGTTGTATCTCACATTCATCGGATGAAAAAGAAGGGCTAAAGTTTGAAGAACTTGGTCCATCTTGCATCCAACGGCACAAAACAGATCGGACGTAAGTAGCCACGTTCACTAACTCTAGCTCTACCAAATATATCTAGGCTCTGCTTTGAATCTAGGAGCTCCAGCCAGCCGGAGAAATGGAAAAGTCTCACTCCTCTCAACCAGCTTTCAATTCGTCTGGGCAGGAGTACTATTTTAGGGCGAACTCCTTGATCTCTATAAATGCGCCCATACCATCTGAGACAGGGTATCGGGATAGGATCCAACCGGCAGCCATTAACGCAGTACGCAGGGTGAACCTAGACGCGCTAGCTAGCACGTAGCTGCACCCTGCAGCCAGTGAACCCAGAGAGAAGACGACACGAGTTTGGCCATGGCGTACTCTTGCATGCCCTTGTGTGCAGCTTCCTTTCTTGCAGTGCTTCTCGTTTTGCCTCTCATGGCGGTGGCATCCGCCGCCGCGCCTATCGCCGGGCCGTCGTACGAGACCAAGTCCATGGACCCCGGGCTCGCCCTCATGACGCTGCCGCAGCCGGTGTCCGGCCCGGAGAGCCTGGCCTTCGACGGCCGCGGCGGTGGGCCCTACGCCGGCGTCTCGGATGGCCGCGTCTTCAGGTGGCGCGGCCGCCGCCTCGGCTGGACCGAGTTCGCGTACAACTCCAGACACAAGCAAGCATCGATCCTGAGCATCCACCGTACATGCATACATGCACGTTCGTGTTCGTACGAGCAAGCGGTTATAAGCTTTGAACTCTTGTGTACGTTGGTGTCTGTGCTGCAGGAGCGTGGGGATGTGCGCGCCGGAGAAGAAGCTGGTGGTGCCGGAGAGCGTGTGCGGGAGGCCGCTGGGGCTGCAGTTCCACCACAAGTCCGGCGATCTGTACGTCGCCGACGCCTACCTGGGGCTGATGAGGGTGCCGGCGCGCGGCGGGCTGGCGCAGGTGGTGGCCACGGAGGCCGGCGGCGTGCCCTTCTATTTCCTCAACGGCCTGGACGTCGACCAGAACACCGGCTACGTCTACTTCACAGACAGCAGCACCACGTACCGAAGAAGGTACGTACATGAATCTTGACAAAATACTGCTCTTCGTGTAACATATTTCGGTCGTCTTCAATATTGGCGCTAGTTTCTTTAGCTCAGAATCCATTAATGACATGTGAGTCGCATTTCTGTGGTCTACATTGCAGCGAGTACCTGCTGGTGGTGGCCCTGGGCGACGAGACGGGGCGGCTGCTGAGGTATGACCCGCGGACGCGCCGCGTCGTCGTGCTCCACGCCGGCCTGTCCTACCCCAACGGCGTGGCCGTCAGCGAGGATGGGTCGCACGTCGTGGTGTCCCACACGGCCATGTCCGAGCTGCGCCGGTACTGGGTGCGCGGGCCCAAGGCCGGCACCAACGAGACGTTCGCCGAGCTGCCGGGGTTCCCGGACAACGTGCGCTCCGACGGGCGGGGCGGGTACTGGGTGGCGCTCACCCATGGCGCCGAGGACGGCGTCGCCGCGCCGACGGTGGCCGTGAGGGTGGGCCGTGACGGCGCCGTGGAGGAGGCGCTGGGCGGGTTCAGCTTCGAGACGGTGAGCGAGGTGGGCGAGCGGAACGGCACGCTCTGGGTCGGCTCTGTCGACACGCCCTACGCCGGCGAGCTTAAACGATACTAGCGCTCCGGTTTTGTCATCATTCATCGATTCACCGGTCGCCATTGATCCGAATATGTGCTCTAAAACAATTGTACGAGATGTTTTCCTTTAAAACTTCTCTTGAAACAGGCTTGTGCGCTCAGCTTCATATATGTGCCTTGGAAAACATGATGCATCGTAGTACTCCACACCAAGAACACGTTTGGTTTACATACGTGATTTTGCCTGCATTACATAGTCTTCTCTCTACACAGCCTGATTGAGCAAATGCATGCAAAAAATCTACATTTGCATGTTGTTTGGTTGCTAGCATCGATGCCCAGGCACGCAAATCACACGATGTTAGGTTGTAATCTGCACAACGGTGCTATCATCACTTCTCCATAGTGGTGACCTTACCACATACGAAAATAGTTTAAATCGTAGCTACTGACAAACGTAATTCAAATACAACACACAAATGGCGAAATAGGTGAAAGTTCATCGATGCCTAATGAATCATCGGCATGCTGCTCCTTCTTCTTCTTCTTCTTCTTCTTCTTCTAATGTGCTTCTTCTGCTGCTGCTTTGTTTCTTCTTCTTCTCCTCGTGCGGATGTTCCTCGATCTCTGTTGCTGGTCTTGTTCTTCTTCTTCTTTTTCAGATCCTTGTTTGCCCTCTCTTATCCCACATTTCGTGTGCCCACTCCAGTCTTCTGTGCTTCCAGCCTTCGTTGTCAAATGAGTCGACACCATGGACATTACTGACAACATCGTTAGGCTCAACCTCCTCCTCCTCCGGCATGTGTTCATCAACACCCCATTGCAGGATCGAGTTATGCAGAATACAACAGACAAGAACAATCTTAACCTGAGTGGAGAAAGGGTGGAATGACTTATGATCCAGGATCTTCCACCTATTCTTCAGAGCTCCAAATGCCATCTCAACCGTAACCCTAAGGCTGGAGTGTCTGAGATTAAACAGTTCCTGCAGAGTCCTAGGATAGTTTCTATTGGAGAACTCGTTCAGATGGTACCTAGTTTTCCTGAAGGGTGGAAGAACACATGGACGACAAGCATATCCAACATCTCCTAGGTAGAACTTGCCGTCGGGGATGTTGATGTCATCAGGACAACCAGTTAGAATGTTAGCATCATGTGCTGATCCTTCCCAGCCAGCAATCACATATGTGAACTTTAGATCGAAGTCAACAGCAACAAGCACATTCTGGCAGGTGTAGTGCTTTTTACCCTTGTATGTTGCAGATTGTGATCTCGACACTCTTGCAGTCATATGATTACCATCAATTGCCCCAATGCAATCCTGAAATGGCATGGCAACATGGTGTTATGTTTATAGCATAACAATACAAGCATACAAGGCATGAACTACATATTGTCAGTGCCCACCTTGAAGTGTGGATACCATCTATGTCTACCATGAATCTTTCTAGGAGTGTGGCCAGTTGGTGGTTTGATCATCTCTCCTCTGAGTTCATCAACATCATACATCACTTGCATGAAGTACCTGGAAGTGGTCTCCATTGATCTCCTGGACGTGTTGTGTATAACCCTAAACCTCTGGTTATGATCAACAACATGGAGGAACACGACCACTTGCTCTTCCATACCGGATCTGGAGATGAAGGGGCGCATGGGTGAGTCGAGGAGGACCAGACGGTGGCCAAGAGGAAGGTGAGGAGCAGCTCCATTACCGAAGGGTGCTGCTGCCGCGTCCATCGCCGCCGCTTGCGCATATCCGAGTCATCACCGCCGCTGGAGCTAAGAACAGAGGAGGTCTTTGTCTGAGCGCTATGGTGAGCGAGTGAGTAGGGGGGTGAGGCTCCAAAGCGCCTCCGTCGATTTCCATCTCCCACCATCCGCATGCGAACCCACGTTGCACTTCTGCATGCTTGTTGCATCCCCTCGATGGCTCCACTCACCCTGACTGCCTGGAGATTGTCAATTCGCCCGCTCCCAGCGGGCCTGGCTGGGAGGTGCTTTGAGGTTCATGCAATGCAGCCCAAACAGTACACACATGCAACCAAAAAGGCTGAAATCTTCCCGTGCGGGCCTGGCTGGGCTGTATGAAGGCTACAAAACACGTTCCAAGCCAACACTGGATATGGCAGATGTATGCCCTCTTGTTTTGAGTCGTGGAGCATCACTTCTATCAGGCTGGTCACAATGGAACTATATAACTAGCATCATGCATACTAACTAAGTGATTTTTGTGATGTGGCATAGAATTAAATAAATAAAAAGAGAGTCGAGTATTCATATTATGCTAGTATGTGTCTTGCATGGCAATAAATAAGATCATCTATGATACTATGCATTGTGGAGGTAGTATCATATATTATTATCACTACTAGAAAAAAGGTTATTAGTGGCGCACCATATATTTTTATTAATGGCGCACTATAGGTGTGCCACTATTACCATGACATTAGTAATTGTTAGTAATGGTGCACCTTTGATGCGCCACTGGTAATCCAAATACCAGTGGCGCATGATACGTATCAAACTTATCCATAATTTTTACTTTCTCCATGCTTCTTTTGGTGATATTGCTATATGTTTTGATGCACTTTCATATCATTTACACTATATTTTGGACTGACCTACTAATTCAGTGCCCAGTGCCAGTTTTTGTCCATGCGTTGCAGAAAAAGGTGAAAAAAATAAAAATGATCGGAAAAAATCGAGAAAAAATCAAGAAAAATATCCTCGAAGGAAGACTCCAGAAGCCCGAAGGGGGCCCGAGGGGGGAGCCCCCTAGCCAGGCGCCTCCTTGGCGCGACCAAGGGGTGGCCGCCTTGGCCAGGGGGGCACCCCTAAGGCTCTCCTTTGGCATATATTTAGCCCTCGTCCTGAAAACCGACAGAGATCCCCCTGTCACGCGATTTCATCTATTGTTCCGCCGTCGCGGTGATTCCGATCTCGGAATCGCCAGAAGAACCTGTCCTAGCACGCTGCCGGAGGGAGGATTGACCTCCGGAGGCTTCTCCATCACCATGATCGCCTTCGGGATGCGCCGTGAGTAGTTCTCCTTGGACCATGGGTCCATGATCAGTACGTAGATGATGTCTTCTCTCCAATCTTGTGCTTCAATGTTTAGCCCTTGTGAGCTGCCTATCATGATCAAGGCACCTATGTATTAATTCCCGCTTTGCTATGTTGTGTTTGCTGGGATCCGATGGATTATGAGATTATGTTTAGTTTATGATGAGTGATATATTTGGTATACCTTTATATTTTTGTTCTTGAGTATTCTTGCATGTTCCCCGTTGCCTTTGTTGCTTTGGCCAAGTAGTAGATTGCAACTCCAAGAGGGAGCGTTATGGTTGATTCTGGGTTCATGCCCCCCGATGTCTAGCTTGAGTGAAAGAAATATGAGACTAGGGGATGTGATGTTGCCACCAAGAGTAAAACAATGGTGCTTGTGACTGCGTGTTGCAAGGATTGCTTACATTACACATAGAGTGTTAAGGCATTTTTCCGTTGCTTTGAGCCTACAATTTGGTTGGGGTTCGCAACTTCATACCAGTGAGTTGTTCTGGATAGATATCTCAAGGTGGATGATTAGTGAGTAGATGCTGATGAATAAACGGTCTACTTGTTTTGGTGTAATTCTCATACGATTGAGCCTCTTTACTTTTCAGTAGCATAATTAGCATTGCGGTGCGTTTATAATTCTGTCAATTTCCCAGCTGTAATTTGCTCATGCAACATAGTTGTTTACTGTATTTTGGGAGAGAGACATCACTAGTGAAAGTCATGACACCCGGTCCATATTTCCATCATAGTTTACACCGCTCTCATTTACTGCTTTTGTTTCCTTTTATTTGCACCAACTATTATTTCCCCTTTGTGTTTGATCCTTTATAAACAGCAAGGCCAGAGAGATTGACAACCTCTGTGTACTCATTGAGAGAAAATTTATTTGCGTCTTGTGTGCAGATCCACGACTTCTGTCAGCGCCAGAGCATCGGGGACCTTCTTGTTGACCTAGAAATCCTCCTAGCTCGATAAACCTTACAGTCCTCGTGTAAGGGAAATTTGCTGCTATCTACATCATAACATTCCACTTGGGTTAACCAACGAGGAGGTGTTATCAACACCCATCATCGCACCATGGAGGAAGGGGAGGAGGAGGAGGAGCCATGGAGGACCGTGGAGACCGTGGGAGATGTTGGAGGATGGAGGAGAGGAGGAGAGGATGGAGGATGGAGGAGAGAAGAGCATGGAGGAAGGAGAGGAGGAGCCATGGAGGAAGGGGAGGAGGAGGAGCCATGAAGGAAGAGGAGGATAAGGAGGCATGTATGAAGGGGAGGAGAAGGAGGAGGATCCATGGAGGACGAGTAGGAGCCATGAAGAAAGTGGAAGAGGATGGCATGGAGGAGGGGAGGAGGAAGAAGAGGTAGGGAGAAAACGGAGAAGGAATAGAGGAGGGTAGGAGGCAAGGGTTAATAAGGGGTGGATAAGGGGTTGTGTGGTTGTGGCGTTTAAAAGAGTTCAAAACAGTAGTAGTGCACCATGGGGTGGTGCGCCACTACTAGTTTTGAAATTTCAAAACTAGTATTGGCGCACCACCCCCATGGTGTGCCACTGGTAAGTCTGATTTTTTCGGATATTTTTGCATCAAATCTTAAAAGCACCGTATCTTTTTTTCCCTTTTTATTTTGAGGATTCTAGAAAATTGGTAACGGACATAGGCCGTAAAATTCAGATGTAACGTTTTTGGAGATGATTTCTTATATAAAAAAGTTTTCATCGGAGGTCGTATGCAAAATCTAGAGCCATTGGTATTTGGCAGAAATGGCGCACGTGCCACCGGTGCGCCACTGCTATATCCACTAGCATTGTGCGCCACTAGTAGAGATATTGGAGATATGCCTTCTTATAGTAGTGTATTATACTATCTCCTTTTCGGTTTATAGGACTCATCTCAAAAAAATATTTTTCTGATTTATAAGTCTCAGTTATAGTATTTACTATCACATGTTCAGATTTGAAGTGCATTAAATCACTGCATGCAATTCAAGAGAAACCTCACCAATTGCATGTACTTCCTCCATCACGGTTTATAAGGCACAGTTAAACTTGCGTGCGTTCTCATAATAGACAAGGTTTAAGGCGCCCATGCAATTACTCTTATTAACTAGTACTACTATTTCACTCATATATGCATGCATCCTCTCAATTCTTTGATGCATGCATGGTATGAATGTATTTATTAATGCTACATATGCTACATCTCACAACCAATCGGTGACTACCTTGGTTCCAGAGATTTTCCAAGCGTGCCTTCTAAAGAGTGACGGAGGGAGTAGTAGTGTTTGGTAATTTAATAGTCATGCATGCATGTGTTGTAATTAATGCATTGGTAAAGACAATTTTTTGATGACAACGAGTGTACTAATTAAATATTTTTGCAAACCACAAAATTAATTCCACCACTCAACATCTACATTGCTTGAAGAGATTTTCAAATTGAGCCATATAAACCTGAAAGGAGGGAGTATGCATGATACTAGTATATGATACTCCCCATTGTGACTAGCCTCAGCACACAACGAGGACCGAGGATGATGACTTCAAGGACAAGTGTAAAACATACGAGGCAACCAAATTAGCTCCATGTAAGAGTCGATTTTTTTTTCACGCCAAGATCAAAACAAGCTCGATGGCACCTGAGTTCCTCGATGATTTCTCCATAACGTCACAACATTGTCGACGACAAGACCAAACCTTTGTGCTAGGGTTTTTACCTGCAACCATAACATAGAGAGGAAACTCTAACGACGCCCAATCGGTAAGTGAACCTGATGGTATCACCGTCAAAGCGTGGTCCTTTTCCTCCGCTCCTTACCCGTGACACCCGAACGCCAAGGGCGCCGACCCAACACGGGGGAAGGGTCGTCTTGCCAACATTTTTTCAATAAAGAGAATATATTAGTTTCGCGAAGATACCAATTACATACAACCTCTACAACAACCATATCTACAAACATGATGCAAAATTGAGCTTTTAGATATAGACATGGAAGCAACAATCGTCGAGGTCATGATAAAACCAAGCTCACCCTTTTCTCACCCCTTTGCTACCCTAATAGACAAAGGGAATTGCGCCCATTGCTGCAATGCAACCTCATCACCCTTGTGACGCCCCCAAAATCAGACCGTGTACAGTAATCATACACACAGGGTACACGACTGAGGTTAGGGTGCCACGGTGATAATATCACAACACACCACTAAACACAAAAGGATAAACAAATATATTACAATAGAGGGGCTCACGCGGACCCGAATATATAAGTCATACAAGCCATAATATCTGAGTACAGACATAGTTAGTCAAGTTTTGCCTTAAGAAGGCTAGCACAAATCATATCAGAGATACAGATCGAAAAGGCGAGGCCTCCTGCCTGGGATCCACAGAACTACTCCTGGTCGACGGGGAACTCGACGTCGTAGTAGGCGCCTCCGGGGTACTCCTGCTCCTGGGCTCCAACGTCGGCTGTAGCGGCCGATCAGGCAAAACAGTAAAGGAAATAAAGCAGGTGAGTATCTAGCATACCCGCGAGTCTTACGTCCGCTACTAAGCAATTATGCATTGTATCAACGGAAAGAAGAGGCTGTATATAGTGGACTGAAAGTCAGAAATTTAGAGCAAGGGTAAGAAGCTAGGCCTAACGAAGACTAGCATCTTCCGACGAGGTCTTGCAGCATGAGGTAAGATTCAGCCAACAGTTTATATAAAGCATAAAGTAACAATGGAGCAGAAGTTGCTGCAACATTGAATAATAATAAGTTGTAATAATTAACAATGCCTCCGAGTTCACCTCCTCGACATCCCCGCGAGGAAGAGAACCCGGAACCATACAGTTTAATAATAATAGTTTCTAGTGGTAAGATCCAGCTTCAGCATAAAGCGTCCTGTTACCGTGGACACGGCTATCGATAGATCAATCTTCCCTGCAGGGGTGCACTTGTGTTACGCTACACGCACGGATCTCCAGGGTGGCGGGAACCTTGTTAGGGAACGCTCCACCGAGGCTATCCGACACTTCATAGCCCATCTTTCAAACTGAACAAAGAGGTCATCCGCCGGACTATATCCTATGTACGCGGGGCTTTGGACCCTAACCCCGACGTACTCCTGCACGGTGCGAGGCTGGCCGGTGAAGTTGAAGCAAATCCAAATAATACACACCGCTCGAGCAAATAAGGCAACACCACTTCCCGGCGCAGGCCGCGGTACTGCTGACGTCTGAAGAGTCCTCGGACGACACTAAGAAGCGGAGGAGCCCATAACTCGTAGTTCCCACGGGTAGGTAGTGCGTACATGGCATATAGCCAACTCAAGACATTCACTGAACCATTTAGCATTTTAATTAACCTGCGTGACAACCGTTATCGTTGCCTCGACTTAACCGACCCGCGGACAACGACAGCAGCCAGGACCACCAGTACATCGGTGCCTGCCCCGTCGTCCCACCAAGTCACTGCGGTTACCAACAAGGTGAACCGTCTCCTTACCTTGTCTCGCGTGTGCTCCTGGAGGAGCTCGACTTTCGTGGGTTGGTAACTCTCGCGGCCAACGAACAGGGGCCAAGCACACCGGTACACTGGTCGTACCCTCCCTGTCGTCCCGTCGCAATACCTCTCGCGGGCACCGTTGGGTCGCCCGACTTCTTACCTGTAGGACAACCGTTTACAGGGCCCTATGGCGGTAAGACAAAGTCAGCCTCGAGTGGAGTACAAGGATTGCTCCTTGATAGCTCACACTTGAGGTGACTAGGCATAACCCAGATAGGGGCCTTCGACGGTGTCTGCATTGTACCGTACCTGTGCAGTTATAATATTTGTATCCATGTTCACTCCCCTAAGTGATCAAGGCCCTCTACCTAATCCAAGCTAACAATGCGCAGGGCTCACTGCTGAATAATGCATAATAATAATAGGCAGCATAGGATAAAGGGAGGCACATCAAAGGGCGACAAAAATCAGGCTATGCAATTGAATAGGATTGTAAAAGTAGCAGCAGCAGTAATAATGCCTAGTGCAAGAAATGTACGGAAAGATAGGCGATATCTGGGGAAGAGAATGGCTATGCTTGCCTGGAAGCTCGACGGTAGTAGTAGGGTCGTCGACGACGTAGTCGTACTCAGCAGCGCTGTAGTCGACGGCAGCAGCGGGGTCTACCGAAGATTAAGGGGGGGAGGAAAAACAGTAAATACACAGCAATAATATACAAACATATGCATGACATGACAGATGAAATTTTAACTGTATTCTAACGCAGTGCAATGCACGTTGCTCAGAACGGGAATTCATCTGGGTTTGAACTACCGGCTCCGGGTGATTACCGGACAGGGTGTCCGGAGGGGGAAGGATCAAGCCGGAGGTGTCGTGGTTACCGGAACAACATAAGGGGGGTGTATCTGTGCTAGTTGAACCATTCCGGACAACTTTCGTGTTCGGAATAAATTCATCCGGGCATTCTAACAGTACCGGACAATTTATCGGACAGACGGTCCGGAGGGGGAATGTTCGATGTTCGTTGTGTTAGGGGGGTGTGGTAGCCCTACGGATAGCGTATTCGTATTCGTTATATTTTTCTGAGAAATTTTCATGTATAAAGTTTTTGAATCCGAGTTACGGTTTAAAAGTTATTGAATTTCAAAGTTTAAATCAATTTAAATGATTTTCTGGATTTCTTTTATTATTTATTCAACATTATCCAAAACATTATCCAGAACAGTGCTGACATGTGGGACCCACATGCCAGCCTCTGTTATTTATAAAACATTTAATTAAATTAACAAAATGCCACTGGACCCACCTGTCAGTGACTGATTAACTTAACTAAACAGTTTTAATTAAGTTTTTATTAAATTTTAAATTTAATCAAGGAGGGCCCGCATGTCAGTGACTGGGGCTGCCCAGTCAGCATAGTTGACTGGTCAACCCAGTCAACTGGACCACGGGGGCCCACTGGCAGCGACCCAGGGGGTTGCCCCAGGGGTGCCACGTCGGAGGCCACCGGCAGCTGGTCTCCGGCGAGCTCCCACGCGGCGGAGCGCACTGGAGCTGCACGGGATTCGTCCACAGGGCACCAAATCGACCAACGTTTGATCCTATGGCTTCCTAGCGATGCGCCGCATCGATCTGTGCTGGGGGAGGTGGACGTGGTGGACGCAGCCGAGCGCTACTTCAACAATGGCGGAAACAGCGCTCGGGCGTCCATGGCAAGTCGAGCTACGTGAAGCAAACGAGCCAACTACCGCGTAAAACAGAACGAGTGGACCAGCAGCAACATGGGGGAGTCGAAATCATGAGCTGGGGCGGCGTAGGTGTACTGCTATGACGACGAATGGCGGCGGCCGGAGTAAGCGAATGGTGGTTTCTGTGCCAGAGCTTATCGGGCGGCTACGGGGAGTTGGGGATGGCGGGCATGCTCACTGTGATCACGCAGACGGTGGAAGTGAGCTCGGGGACGAGTCGGGGTGGCCGGAATCGCTCAGAGATCTCGCCGGGGCCGAGGAAGAGGAAGAAGACGTCGCGCTCGCTGTAGTCGATCCCGCCGCAATTCCAAGCGCACGCAGACGAAGTCGACCACCGCACGCACGCCAGACGCGTTTTGATCGCACGGGAAGGTCACTGGCCACGGTTGCTCACCACGGCGGCCATGGCGGCTCGGCGGGATTTTTCCCCGACGCGTGAGAGAAGGGGAGGACGGGAATGGAGGTGCGAGGGTGTCCAGGAGGGAGAGGGCGTCGTCCTTATCGCGTCGGCGCCGGGAGGGAGCAGGTGGAGGCGGGTCCGGGTTGGCAGCGACGTGCCCTCGACGGTCGCCGTACGGGAGAAGTTGGGAGCAGGTGAGGGAGGAAGAAGACAAGGGTGGGGTGGGCTGGGCTGAGGTGGGCCTCGCCCCAGGCGAGTTATAGGTTTTTTTTTCCATTTTCTGGGTTCTTGTTTACTGTCCTTTTGTTTGTATTTTAATTTAGTGCCTTTTGCATTTTTGTAAAATGGGTTAGGTGTCCCAATATTAGTATAACATTATAGGCCAGTGCCACAAAAGTTTTTGCAGCAAAGTAAAATCATTAGATATTTCTTTTAATTATTAAATGCCCAAAATAGGGGTTTTAACCTACTGTTTGAATTGTTTAGAATTTTCTGCAACTTCAAAAATTACTAAAGTTGGTCCAACATGATTACAATGTTTTTAGGCAATTTACAAAAATGGTTCCATGATTTTTGGAACAACTTTATTTGAGCACTTTTGTTTTAATTTTCCATATAAAGTAGTTTCAACTAGGGTTTGGTTTCATGATGAGGGAGATGACTTGGGATTAGGGTTTTGATTACCAACCAACATGGTTTGAAAAGAGCAGAAGCAAAGTTTGATTAGGGACAGGGGTTAACAGTGATTAACCAACAGTGATAGTCAACAGTGATGATGATTACTGTTACAACAACTGAGGGTGTTACAAATCTCCCCCACTACAAGAATTCTCGTCCCGAGAATTTAAGTGGTAGCGAGGAAAAGATCGGGGTATTCATCGCAAAGGAGATCTTCGCGTTCCCACGTGGCTTCATCTTCGGAATGATTCGACCACTGGACCTTGAGGAACTTGACGGTCTTGTTGCGGGTTCGACGCTCAGACTGATCGAGAATGCGTCTCGGATGTTCTCGATAAGTTAAGTCTTTTTGCAGCTCGATCATATCATGTTCCACTTCTCGGATAGGATCCTTGAAGCAGCGACGGAGTTGCGACACGTGGAAGACATCGTGGACTTGGGAGAGGTTCGGCGGCAATTCCAACCGGTATGCCACGGGTCCACTCCTGGAAAGGATACGGAACGGGCCAATGTAGTGAGGAGCCAACTTGCCCTTGATACTGAAGCGATGAGTGCCCCTCATGGGAGTGACACGGAGGTACGCGTATTCACCAGGCTGATACTCCATTTCACGGTGTTTGCGGTCGTAGTTGCTCTTCTGACGAGACTGTGCGGCCTTGAGATTTTCTTGCACAATGCGAACTTGTTCTTCAGCTTCTTGGACAAGATCCGGTCCGAAGTAGGGTCGTTCCCCAGTTCCCGACCAGTTCAGGGGGGGTTCGACATTTACGTCCGTATAGAACTTCGAAGGGGCCATCTTCAAGCTAGCTTGATAGCTATTGTTGTACGAGAATTCCGCGTACGGGAGGGCATCCTCCCATTTCATGCCGAAAGAAAGGACACAAGCGCGAAGCATGTCTTCCAGCACTTGATTAACTCGTTCAACTTGGCCTTGCGACTGGGGGTGATAAGCGGTGCTGAGATTCAGACGAGTCCCGAAAGCTTCCATGAGACTATTCCAGTATCGTGAGGTGAAAATGCTGCCACGATCTGAACTGATCTCCAACGGAATACCGTGGAGTGACACAATTCGGAAGATATACAAGTGTGCTAACTGACTAGCAGTGATCGTCTCCTTGACCGGCAGGAAGTGAGCAATCTTGGAGAATCGGTCGATGACGACAAAGATGGCATCGTTACCTTTTTGTGACTTAGGAAAACCGGTGACGAAGTCCATCTCGACTTTGTACCACTTCCAATCAGGAGGAGGGAGTGGTCGCAACCAACCAGCAGGTTTCTGATGTCCGGCTTTGATGCGACTGCAAACGTCACATTGAGAAACATAGCGAGTGATATCTTGCTTCATGTAAGGCCACCAGTACTGTTGACGAAGGTCTTTATACATCTTGGTACTGCCAGGGTGGATAGACAAGGTAGAGTTATGGGCTTCTTCCATGATATCCGGACCACAGTTAACGAGGGGCGGGCTCACAGGAACTACTAAGCGGCCCTTGAAGTACACAGTATCACCATCATTAGCATCAATGGTAAAAGAGGAGGGCTTTCCTTCGGCGATGTCCTGCTTGATCTTCACAATGTCCGGGGCCAGAGATTGTCTACTCTTGATGAGGGCGTCTAGCTTTGACTCGAGAACCAGGTTATTGACGTAACCTTGAGGAACAATCTCGAGATTCAACTTGCGAAACTCTTCATACAGGAGTGGTTGCTGCACCTGAACCTCAAGTTCAGAACAGTAAGCTTTGCGGCTCAAGGCATCGGCCATCACATTAGCCTTGCCCGGGGTATACGAAATATCCATGTTAAAGTCGGCTATTGTCTCGAGCCATCGTTGTTGACGAAGATTCAGGTCTGGCTGATTAAACAGGTACTTCAGACTTTGGTGGTCGGTGTAGACCTCGCAACGATTACCGACGAGGTAATGTCGCCACAACTTCAATGCATAAATTACTGCTGCCAATTCGAGATCATGCGTTGGGTATTTGTCTTCGTGAGCACGCAACTGACGAGAGCCATAAGCAATCACCTTGCTCTCTTGCAATAGGACACAGCCTAATCCTTGACGTGACGCGTCGCAATATATCACGAAGTCTTTCTGAGTATCAGGGGGAGCGAGCACCGGGGGAGAAGTTAGCTTGTCCTTGAGTGCTTGAAAACTTTCTTGACATTTATCTGTCCACTCAAACTTGACGCCTTTGTGAAGCAGATTAGTCAGAGGCCTGGCAATCTTGGAGAAATTCTCGACGAAACGGCGGCAATAGCTAGCGAGTCCGAGAAAGCTGCGGACTTGCTTGACGGTCTTGGGATGAGTCCAGTCAAGAATAGCCTGGATATGTTCTGGGGTGACGGCAATGCCATCCTTGGAAATCACATGTCCAAGGTAGGTTACTTCAGGAAGCCATAACTCACACTTAGAATACTTAGCGTAGAGTTTGTGTTCTCGAAGCTTCTTCAGTATAAGACGAAGATGTTCAGCATGTTCTTCTTCATTCTTGGAATATATCAATATATCATCCAGATAAACCACGACGAACTGGTCAAGGTACTCCATGAAAATATAATTCATCAATCTGGAGAAGGTGGCTGGAGCATTGTTTAAGCCAAAGGACATGACGGTGTACTCGTATGAAACATAGCGAGTAATGAAGGCAGTCTTCGGAATGTCCTCATCACGGACTCGGATTTGGTGATAACCCAACCTCAAGTCGAGTTTAGAAAACACCTTGGATCCGGCAAGTTGATCATACAGATCATTGATCCGGGGAAGTGGGTATTTGTTCTGGATGGTGGCTTGGTTAATGGGCCGATAATCTTGGACCAATCGGTTTGTCCCATCGCTCTTCTTGAAAAAGAGCGAAGGTGCTCCCCAAGCTGAGGAACTGGGGCGAATGAATCCTTTCTGAAGTGCCTTGTCGATTTCCTCCTTAAGTTCAAGGAGTTCATGTGGCGGCATCTTGTAAGGACGCTTGGCAATCGGGACAGTGCCTGGCTTCAAGTCGATGACGAATTCAATTTCTCTGATCGGGGGTATTCCCGGCAGTTCTTCTGGGAAGACGTCGGGAAAATCGCGAACGACCGGAATGTTCTCGATGCCTTCCAAAGGTGAGACATTCAAAGCATTCATCATAAGGATCTGTGTTTCAGCATTACGGGTAACTCGGGCGGTGTGGTTAACAATCCCACCGGAGGGGTGAAAAAGCTGGACAGACTTGGTGCCACAATACAGTGCGGCATCGTGAAATTTCAACCAATCCATTCCTAGAATGAGGTCTATGGTGGAAGACTTCAGGAGGATGGGCGACGCAAAGAATTCAACTCCTTCGATTTCAATGGTGGTGTTTGGCACAATCATGGTGGTTCGGCATTGGCCAATCAGGGTGAGAACAACCATCGGGGGTTTCATCGTTTCAAATGCGAAGTTATGCGACAATGCAAATGCTTCCGACATGAATGAATGCGATGCTCCTGTATCAAATAAAACAGTAGCAGGTACGGAATTAACGAGAAGGGTACCCATCACGGTAGCGGGTTGTTGCTGAGCTTCTTCAACATTGACGTGGTTAGCATGTCCACGAGCATAAGCGGCAGACCCAGTATTATAGTTGGGGGTCCTGTTGTTGCCACGACCATTTCCACGGCCAGCGGGGTGAATTACCAGTTGCTTCTGTTTCTGGGGGCACTCCCTGGAAAAATGCCCAGGTTGGCGGCACGTGAAGCATAATCCATCCTGAGGACGAAGTGGGGTAGCATTGGGTGGTGCAGGCAGAGCTCTTGGCAGCTGCGGTGGTGGAGGCAGACGGGGTGCTGCATAAGACGGCCTTGGAGCAGGGACAGCTGAATGGGTCACACTGGTAGGGAGCCAGATACGACGCTTCTGCGTTGCGCCCGAAGATGAGCCAACGTCACGATAACGCTTCAGAGAGTTCTTGTGCTCCATCTGGGCAGTCTCGACGGTGATAGCCTTGTTCACCATGGTGGCTAAGTTGGCGAAATCATGAACGGCAAGAGCGAGCCTGAGTTCAGGGTTGAGGCCACGACGGAACTTCTGCTGCCTGCGAGCATCAGTGGTGATCTCTCCTTCCGCATAGCGAGAGAGGTTGAGGAACTCGCGCTGATAGGCTTCAACAGTCATATCGCCCTGAGTGAGGTTACGGAATTCTTCCGCCTTACGATCCATGATCCCCTGAGGAATGTAGCGGGCGCGGAAAGCAGACTGAAATTCATCCCAAGTGATGACTTCTTCAACTGGAAGGGAACGCTTGTGGGTGCTCCACCACTGAGCAGCGGCGCCTTTCAGATGATAAGACGCAAAGTTCACATAGTCGGCTGGATCGACATTAGCAGACTCTAGCTCGTGAGTGATGTCGCGAAGCCAGTCATCAGCATCCAACGGCTGAACAGTGTTGCGGAACATAGTGGGGTTGAGGCGGGTGAAGTCGTGCAGAGTCACGGTGGCATGCTGATGGTGGTGCCCATTATGATTCGGCTGGGGGAACTGAGCCATGATATTCTGCATGAACTGACGGTTCATCTCGAACTGCTGCATCATCGCGGCCATGTAATCCGGCGGCGGAGGTGGGTCGTTGGCAGCACGACCACGACCACGACCAGCCATCCTGCTAGAATTTAACAGGGGTATTTCAGCGATGAAAATTTAACGACATACCGGAATCAAGCCTGAAGTAAAACGATAACGTAAAGGAGGCTCAGATATATAAAGGAGTAGTCATATAAGACATACACATACGCACACAGAATCAATCGAAAATCGGGCAGCGTAACGTCGTAGAAATTAAGGAAAAAGGACTCTCTAGGCGGCGCGCAGACCGCGGTAAGGATTACACGACGCGACATAGATTCCACTATGTCAATCACGCCGCAAGAAAACTGTTGGCCACAGGAGTTGATGCCAGAGAACGCGCGGCCGGCCCAGAATGAGAATGGGATCCGCGGTCTGGGATCTGGCGTACGACGCCTGCAACACGACTCAATCAATGGGGGATGCACCAGAAAAACGCCGGGTGGAATCAAGAGAACGTGATCCTAATGTCAGCTTTTGTAAAACTTACCAGCAAGGATAAGAGAGTAGATTCCCAGAGCATAGGTAAGGAGAAAAGGATCCTAATACCATAGATATCACACGTAGTGACATCGATGTGGGCCCGTAAGCCAAATATTAAGTTAGCAAAATAGTTTTTCAAAGTCTAGACTCAACTTCGACCAGGTAGTGGTGGTGTGGCTTCCTACAGGCAGTCGGCTCTGATACCAACTTGTGACGCCCCCAAAATCAGACCGTGTACAGTAATCATACACACAGGGTACACGACTGAGGTTAGGGTGCCACGGTGATAATATCACAGCACAACACTAAACACAAAAGGATAAGCAAATATATTACAATAGAGGGGGTCATGCGGACCCGAATATATAAGCCATACAAGCCATAATATCTGAGTACAGACATAGTTAGTCAAGTTTTGCCTTAAGAAGGCTAGCACAAATCATATCAGAGATACAGATCGAAAAGGCGAGGCCTCCTGCCTGGGATCCACAGAACTACTCCTGGTCGACGGGGAACTCGACGTCGTAGTAGGCGCCTCCGGGGTACTCCTGCTCCTGGGCTCCAACGTCGGCTGCAGCGGCCGATCAGGCAAAACAGTAAAGGAAATAAAGCAGGTGAGTATCTAGCATACCCGCGAGTCTTACGTCCGCTACTAAGCAATTATGCATTGTATCAACGGAAAGAAGAGGCTGTATATAGTGGACTGAAAGTCAGAAATTTAGAGCAAGGGTAAGAAGCTAGGCCTAACGAAGACTAGCATCTTCCGACGAGGTCTTGCAGCATGAGGTAAGATTCAGCCAACAGTTTATATAAAGCATAAAGTAACAATGCAGCAGAAGTTGCTGCAACATTGAATAATAATAAGTTGTAATAATTAACAATGCCTCCGAGTTCACCTCCTCGACATCCCCGCGAGGAAGAGAACCCGGAACCATACAGTTTAATAATAATAGTTTCTAGTGGTAAGATCCAGCTTCAGCATAAAGCGTCCTGTTACCGTGGACACGGCTATCGATAGATCAATCTTCCCTGCAGGGGTGCACTTGTGTTACGCTACACGCACGGATCTCCAGGGTGGCGGGATCCTTGTTAGGGAACGCTCCACCGAGGCTATCCGACAATTCATAGCCCATCTTTCAAACTCAACAGAGAGGTCATCCGCCGGACTATATCCTATGTACGCGGGGCTTTGGACCCTAACCCCGACGTACTCCTGCACGGTGCGAGGCTGGCCGGTGAAGTTGAAGCAAATCCAAATAAGACACACCGCTCGAGCAAATAAGACAACACCACTTCCCGGCGTAGGCCGCGGTACTGCTGACGTCTCAAGAGTCCTCGGACGACACTAAGAAGCGGAGGAGCCCATAACTCGTAGTTCCCTCGAGTAGGTAGTGCGTACATGGCATATAGCCAACTCAAGACATTCACTGAACCATTTAGCATTTTAATTAACCTGCGTGACAACCGTTATCGTTGCCTCGACTTAACCGACCAGCGGACAACGACAGCAGCCAGGACCACCAGTACATCGGTGCCTGCCCCGTCGTCCCACCAAGTCACTGCGGTTACCAACAAGGTGAACCGTCTCCTTACCTTGTCTCGCGTGTGCTCCTGGAGGAGCTCGACTTTCGTGGGTTGGTAACTCTCGCGGCCAACGAACAGGGGCCAAGCACACCGGTACACTGGTCGTACCCTCCCTGTCGTCCCGTCGCAATACCTCTCGCGGGCACCGTTGGGTCGCCCGACTTCTTACCTGTAGGACAACCGTTTACAGGGCCCTATGGCGGTAAGACAAAGTCAGCCTCGAGTGGAGTACAAGGATTGCTCCTGGATAGCTCACACTTGAGGTGACTAGGCATAACCCAGATAGGGGCCTTCGACGGTGTCTGCATTGTACCGTACCTGTGCAGTTATAATATTTGTATCCGTGTTCACTCCCCTGAGTGATCACGGCCCTCTACCTAATCCTAGCTAACAATGCGCAGGGCTCACTGCTGAATAATGCATAATAATAATAGGCAGCATAGGATAAAGGGTGGCACATCAAAGGGCGACAAAAATCAGGCTATGCAATTGAATAAGATTGTAAACGTAGCAGCAGCAGTAACAATGCCTAGTGCAAGAAATGTACGGAAAGATAGGCGATATCTGGGGAAGAGAATGGATCTGCTTGCCTGCAAGCTCGACGGTAGTAGTAGGGTCGTCGACGACGTAGTCGTACTCAGCAGCGGTGTAGTCGACGGCAGCAGCGGGGTCTACCGAAGATTAAGGGGGGGAGGAAAAACAGTAAATACACAACAATAATATACAAACATATGCATGACATGACAGATGAAATGTTAACTGTATTCTAACGCAGTGCAATGCATGTTGCTCGGAACGGGAATTCATCTGGGTATGAACTACCGGCTCCGGGTGATTACCGGACAGGTGTCCGGAGGGGGAAGGATCAAGCCGGAGGTGTCGTGGTTACCGGAACAACATAAGGGGGGTGTATCTGTGCTAGTTGAACCATTCCGGACAACTTTCGTGTTCGGAATAAATTCATCCGGGCATTCTAACAGTACCGGACAATTTATCGGACAGACGGTCCGGAGGGGGAATGTTCGATGTTCGTTGTTTTAGGGGGGCGTGGTAGACATACGGATAGCGTATTCATATTCGTTATATTTTTCTGAGAAATTTTCATGTATAAAGTTTTTGAAT
Source organism: Bromus sterilis (assembly GCA_950022295.1). NCBI lineage: Eukaryota > Viridiplantae > Streptophyta > Magnoliopsida > Poales > Poaceae > Bromus > Bromus sterilis. The sequence goes on from OX465596.1 coordinate 400,312,767, forward strand.
CCGAGTTACGGTTTAAAAGTTATTGAATTTCAAAGTTTAAATCAATTTAAATGATTTTCTGGATTTCTTTTATTATTTATTCAACATTATCCAAAACATTATCCAGAACAGTGCTGACATGTGGGACCCACATGTCAGCCTCTGTTATTTATAAAACATTTAATTAAATTAACAAAATGCCACTGGACCCACCTGTCAGTGACTGATTAACTTAACTAAACAGTTTTAATTAAGTTTTATTAAATTTTAAATTTAATCAAGGAGGGCCCGCATGTCAGTGACTGGGGCTTCCCAGTCAGCATAGTTGACTGGTCAACCCAGTCAACTGGACCACGGGGGCCCACTGGCAGCGACCCAGGGGGTTGCCCCAGGGGTGCCACGTCGGAGGCCACCGGCGGCTGGTCTCCGGCGAGCTCCCACGCGACGGAGCGCACTGGAGCTGCACGGGATTCGTCCACAGGGCACCAAATCGACCAACGTTTGATCCTATGGCTTCCTAGCGATGCGCCGCATCGATCTGTGCTGGGGGAGGTGGACGTGGTGGACGCAGCCGAGCGCTACTTCAACAATGGCGGAAACAGCGCTCGGGCGTCCATGGCAAGTCGAGCTACGTGAAGCAAACGAGCCAACTACCGCGTAAAACAGAACGAGTGGACCAGCAGCAACATGGGGGAGTCGAAATCGTGAGCTGGGGCGGCGTAGGTGTACTGCTATGACGACGAATGGCGGCGGCCGGAGTAAGCGAATGGTGGTTTCTGTGCCGGAGCTTATCGGGCGGCTACCGGGAGTTGGGGATGGCGGGCATGCTCACTGTGATCACGCAGACGGTGGAAGTGAGCTCGGGGACGAGTCGGGGTGGCCGGAATCGCTCAGAGATCTCGTCGGGGCCGAGGAAGAGGAAGAAGACGTCGCGCTCGCTGTAGTCGATCCCGCCGCAATTCCAAGCGCACGCAGACGAAGTCGACCACCGCACGCACGCCAGACGCGTTTTGATCGCACGAGAAGGTCACTGGCCACGGTTGCTCACCACGGCGGCCATGGCGGCTCGGCGGGATTTTTCCCCGACGCGTGAGAAAAGGGGAGGAGGGGAATGGAGGTGCGAGGGTGTCCAGGAGGGAGAGGGCGTCGTCCTTATCGCGTCGGCGCCGGGAGGGAGCAGGTGGAGGCGGGTCCGGGCTGGCAGCGACGTGCCCTCGACGGTCGCCGTACGGGAGAAGTTGGGAGCAGGTGAGGGAGGAAGAAGACAAGGGTGGGGTGGGCTGGGCTGAGGTGGGCCTCGCCCCAGGCGAGTTATAGGGTTTTTTTTTCCATTTTCTGGGTTCTTGTTTACTGTCCTTTTGTTTTTATTTTAATTTAGTGCCTTTTGCATTTTTGTAAAATGGGTTAGGTGTCCCAATATTAGTATAACATTATAGGCCAGTGCCACAATTTTTTTTGCAGCAAAGTAAAATCATTAGATATTTCTTTTAATTATTAAATGCCCAAAATAGGGGTTTTAACCTACTGTTTGAATTGTTTAGAATTTTCTGCAACTTCAAAAATTACTAAAGTTGGTCCAACATGATTACAATGTTTTTAGGCAATTTACAAAAATGGTTCCATGATTTTTGGAACAACTTTATTTGAGCACTTTTGTTTTAATTTTCCATATAAAGTAGTTTCAACTAGGGTTTGGTTTCATGATGAGGGAGATGACTTGGGATTAGGGTTTTGATTACCAACCAGCATGGTTTGAAAAGAGCAGAAGCAAAGTTTGATTAGGGACAGGGGTTAACAGTGATTAACCAACAGTGATAGTCAACAGTGATGATGATTACTGTTACAGCAACTGAGGGTGTTACAACCCTTGTCCATTTCCTTGGCATTCATGGTCCCAAGCCCACCCTCCAAGTTGGACCTACATTGCCACCCACCGAAGGTACGAGCGGGAATGCCAATCCTTCCCTCACCCTAAGATAACCGTAACCACGACTAACCCAACAAAACTAACCAGGTAAAAAATGAGGACTGGTGCAACCCGACAGTTGCCCATCACTCATTGATGCGACAACAATCGGCATTAAATCGAAGGCCCATCGCATATGAAGACCGGATCTAGGCCAGGACCAACCCTCGTCGCCACTCCCTGCCTGCGAGAAAACGACACATCTTCGGCCATCGACGGGCTACGAGGTCACCGCCCTGCCAGTCAGCGGCCCATGAGGGCCTAATACTAGGGTAGGCCCCGCATCAGGCGCCCACGAAAGCAACTGCCATGGCGTCGATCCGCACCAGCTCGCGCCTGGCTCGTCAAGGTCGATCGCCCGTCGCCACAACCCCTAGAGCCATCGACCACGCCATTGCGATCGACGACCAAAGCACCACCACCAACCGACGATAGGTTGAAGTGTACCCATCGGCCATCGCGCCCTATCGCCGCCATCAGCTGCATGGGCTATTCGGTGTTATATGTTTACCCTAATCCGGAGCGCACATGTGTATGTGTGTGGCCTGTAGTGATGGCATCAGCATGTGGTTGCAATGGAGATCTTTGTAAAATATACTCCCTCCGTTTCAAATTACTACCTTCGTCACAATTTATAGAGCGTACGCGTATCCCTAGGTCGTTAATTTGACAAACATAACAGAAGATATATTTTATAAAAATTATATTATTTAAAATTACAACATCTGAAGCTTATGATGATTTTTTATAATATATATCTTATTTCATGTTGATCAAATTGACGACCTAGAGATATACGCGCACGCCTTATAAACTGTAAAGGAAAAAAATATATGACTTTCTTTATATATATATACATATATATCTAGATATACATATGAATAAATTGAAGCCATCTAATTTAAAATGAAGGGAGTACTATACTGCATTGTGTATCGGGTATAGTACTGGTTGTTTGGTGTGCATGTAGGTGTAATTCATTTCATTGCCTCGTTATTGGTCAAACACAGTGCCCAGTTTCATGTGTAGGTCAGGAGTAGCAGAAATGAAAACGCCTTCGTTACGGTACTAGTGGCACCGCAGCAGGGAGGCGTAGCAGAGGTCAAAGAAAACGCCTGGATCAAGTAGGTGAACGTTGGTCGCTGCAGTGCAATAAATCGCCATGCAAGAGGCCACGTCTGGCTTTTAGAGCAAGTACAATAAGTGTGAATCATCAGGCTATAAGAGATAAAAGAATATATTTTTACTGAATTGGATGAGAGAAAAAAGAAAAGAGAAAAGGAAAGAGAATGTAAGCGGACTTCTAGATGCTTTATAAAAATGAGAGTGAAGTCTATTTTAGACCTTGAATTTATACGGCACGTCCAAATTGAGCCTTAACCTTTAAATCCCTGAAATATGTACCCTGTACTCCCTAATCCCAGTTAATCCTAACCCTAGCCCGTATAGATCAGTTTTTTTTGAAAGCAGCCCGTATAGATCAGTTTGGCAGGTTGGAAAAATAACAATCCCGGTTGGGATATCTTTCTAGGAAAAAGCTACAATGCACCGTCGCATCCTAGCGGTTCTCATGCGGCAGCTGCTCATGAAAGGCTGGGCATGCAAGACTAATACATCATGCTGACATCATCGTATTAAATGTGTTTTTTGAATTTTTAAAATGATTTATCTTACAACCCATTAATCCGATTGACGTTCCGTGTTCACCGTTGGGTTTGTTTTCACGAGGGCTTCAAAACAAGATCCCATATTGATATGTTTCGACGAAATTTTTTCGTCATCGTCAGTTGCCAAATTACATCACCCTAGTTGCCATTTTTTACCGTGAATTGTTGCCACAAATATTTGTACATAGTTGCCAGAGAAATAGTTATATATACTTAAGCTTAGGATAAAACTTGATAAAATAAAATGACAACTCAACATGATAAAACTGCCAAGAACAATAAACTAGAATGTCAATTAGATGTAAGAATACGGCAACAGAACATAAGTAAATCGGCAACCAATCGTTCAAACACAGCAAGTCATTATGACATTTGGGTATAAATAACATGACAAGTATGTGTGTTTTTTATGTAATTCTAAGGAGAAACATATACAAATACCACAAAACAAATTTTTCATTTATGTATATTAGTATACAGTGTTTTAACAATCAAGTTGTTATAATCTGGTAACTATATGAATAATTATTAGGTAAGTAGAACAGTAATGCGGCAAATACTGATAAAAAAAAGTTTTAACAACTAAGTTAGTATAATCTGGCAACTACATGAATAATTATCAGGTAAGTAGAACACTAATGTGGCAAGTACTGATGAAAAAAAAAGTTTTACAAAACATATTGACATGTGATCTAGTTTCGAAGATCTCATCGCGAGAAAGCTAGTCATGAAAACGGATCGTCAATTGAGTTAACGGTTTGCAAGATAAATCTTTTAAAAAAATTGAAAACACAAAAGCTAGCATTATTTGCAAGTTACTAGTATATGGTAAAAAGAGGGGTAGCCGCCGCACCGGAAGGCAGAGGGGTGCGGCGCCGCCCTGTAGTCCTGTCTTTCTAGTCTCATTGACTTCATGGGCCCACATGTCAACTTTATCTTCTCCCCCGAGTCTCCTCGCCGTGTACAAATACGAGAGCAAGGCAGTGGCTGGATAGAAGTAGCACCCGTTGAAGCCATACAACAAGCAATGCTTGCGATCGATGTGTATGTGAGGCGCAGGACTATGACGCCTTTGATCTTTGCTTGGTCGATCTGATCCACGCAGAGGGATCCTTACTTATAAGCCCTGCAGATCCATCCACGCGCACGGCGGCGCTAACTTGCGGACGTTTACGGAATCACGGGCACGCCATGGTCATCAACTACACCACTATCTCAAAATCCCTGGTAGCCTCGCTCTCAGCCTTATCCAGCAACCCTGCCAACCACCGCCACACCAACGGTACCGACGGCTGCAACGCCTCCTCTCGCGGCGTGCTGATTTTGGGGACAGGAGAAGGTGGGGATAGAAGATGAATTTGACAGATGGGCCAATGTCGTCAGTGAGAGTAGCCATTCATCCAGGCCGGGATAACCCCTTTTCCCGGTGTGCCAAATGATCTAGGGTCAAGATTGTACGGGATCAAAGAATACAGGGTATAGATTTCGGGGATTTGAAGGTCAGGGTTCGATTCCGACATGCCGTATGAATTCAAGGTCTAAAATAGACTTCACTCTAAAAATGAAATGTAGGCCATATATGATAAAAACAACACTCTCTTATAGCTAATTATTATACATGTTGACTATAAGATAACTATAAAATGGCTTATAGCCAGCAGTTAGCTATACTATTAACCATGCTCTTAAGGCATCACCAAAGGATTGATTCAAATGAATTCAAATATTGTCCGTGTTTTGTTCGTTTGGATCGTTGAAATGAACATCGGACCACCAGCAAACCTATAAAATAATTGACGCATTCAATGGTGTGCAAACGATCCATTTTTACATTAAAAAACGAAAGAGAGTGAACCTGCTCGGTCACTGGCTCGCCGACGCCCGCTTAGCCGCTGGCCCTCCCGCCCTTCAGCTAGCCATCGTGCGTTGGCTGTCGCCCGTCGCCCACTCGCCCCGGCCAACCGCTGCTCGCCCTGGACCAGCCATGCGCTCACCTCGGCCAGCCGCTCGCGCCCGTGGTCTGTTGCGCCGTGACGCGCAGGTGAAGCCGCTCGCGCCCGTGGTCCGTGGTCCGTGACCCGTTACGCGTAGGTGAAGCTGAAGGGGAAGCCGCTCGCGCACCTCGAACCGCCCGCCCACTCCTCGCGCCGCTAGGAAGGAGCCGCACGCCGCGGTGCACTCACCGGTCGCACGTAGGACAATGGCAGCGCCAGGATTTGCTGGCTATTCATTCTTATTTTTTTACTCCAAAAGTAATACATGAACAAAATAGTACAATAATTATAATATATGAATAAAATAGTACGCCATAATGACAATAACAATTTTTAAATGTGTCAAACCATACTAATTATAAAAAGACATGGATACAAAGGTACCTTTTGATTGATAAAATGATGATATGAGTGATATCCAATTTTACAATATAACTTTGCGGTTGCCTTTCTGAAAGAGATTGATGACATCCTCATCCTTTACTTGATTGAAGAATTCTCTCTCAACAAATATAACCAAACAATTGTTTAAGTAATCATCACCCATTTTGCTTCTTAGCTTATTCTTCACATAGTTCATTGAAGAGAATAATTTTTCAACACTAGCAGTAGCAACTGGCAGAATCAATACCAAATTAAGAAGCTTGTAAACAATATGATATTGTTCATGCTTGTTTGTCTCTACAAGCATAACTGAAAGCTGACATAGATTCTTCAAGTTCTGAAACCTTTCATCTCTACGCACATGAGTAACATACATGTTTAGTTGCCATGTAGGTCTTGCCAGTTCATGACGTGTGAAATCATTAGCATAAAACTTTGTAGCAAGCCTAACCAACTTCTCCTTATCATAAGCAGCAAATAGACGAAGTGGACAAAATGCTGCCATGCAAGAAAGTAGCTCTGTGTTTACCTCATCAAATCTGCCATTGAGTTCACTTATTTGCCTATCAATGACAACCACAAACATATCAACTTTGAAGCGGTGGTAATTCATCGCACCATTACATAAACCCCTTTTAGTCCGGCCAACGGGAAAGTAAGGATCCTCCATATCAACACCTTTTATCTTATGCTTTGCACAAAAACATGTGACCTTTGCGAGAAAATCACCCCATCCAGCATCGGTCCTCAAATACTCCAAGTGATACTTTGTGACATCAACAAGCTCAATAGCATGAACAATATCTTTGTCTTGCTTTTGCAAAGCTCTACACAAATCATCCGTGTATCCAAATATTTCTTGCATCAAGTGTGCTATGAAAACAAACTCAAATGATCGAAATGGTGTTAATATACATAGAGCCGCTTGGGCCTCTACACCATGATACTCGTCTCCACTCTTGACGAGGACTCGTCGTAGTGCAGCATACATAGAGATGACATGGTTCACGGTTTTGAAGTGAGAGCCCCAACGTGTATCACATGGCCTTCCCAAACCCATTTCCTGATTCAACTCACTCCATGTTTCCACTTCTTCCAATTCCAATGCATCAATGAGTTCCTCGGCCTGAGCTATCTTAAGCATTCTCATCTTTTTACAAGACATGCTAAGAGCATTTAACAAGTGTGCAAGCTGATAAACGAACCAAGTACAATCACCACTATCCTTAGCAACAACAACAAGTGTTAACTGTAGTTGATGGGAAAAACAATGAACATAATAGGCAGAAGGGGACTCATCCATAATCAGTTTTTTAGGCCATTAACATTACCTTTCATGTTACTAGCTCCGTCGTATCCTTGCCCACAAACCATTGCAAATGTGAAATTGTATGTCATAAGCATTTTCTGAATTGCAGCTTTAAGTGTCAAAGAGGTAGTATCTTCAACATGAGCAAGACCAAGAAATCTTACAACCGCCCTTCCTTTTTTCTCAACATAACAGATGCAAACAACCAATTGTTCATTCTGATACACATCACTAGACTCATCTGCAAGTATTGCAGAATGACCACCATCAAGTTCTTCAATGATTAGTTTAGTAGTCTCTTGTGCACAATATTTTATCACCTCTTGTTGTATATCATGGTGATTCATCTTGTAGTTTTGTGGAGCATTGTTGAGAACAACCCTGTCAACCTCTTCAAAATTTCTTGCTAGGCAATTTAAAAGCTCAAGGAAATTTCCTTTGTTTAGTGAGTTTTCACTTTCATCATGTCATATAAATGCCAAGCCTTGGTGCAATATAAATGGCACACACTTGAGTGTCCATGTCAAACCCTGCTTATACAAAGCCTTGTATTGTGAGGTGCTTGAAGCAATAGACTCCCGAATTGATGCTTGTGGTGTAGTGAACATATCATACTTCTCTTGAGCTTTAGCATGAGCGCTACTAACATCACCTTCATGTTTCTTCAATCTCAACTTCATGTCAGTTACTAAATCCCTTCTTCACAAATACATCAATTGTAGAGATATCTCCTCCGGGACTTTTTGTTTTATCATTGAACAAGTAGCAAGCAAAGCAAAAAGCAGCCTCTTCTTGCACACTATACTCAAGCCACTTATGATCCTTAAACCAAGTAGGGTAAAAGAGACGGGGATGTCCACTAAAATCAGTAATCTTAAACTTATGATACTTTGGTTGACAAGCTCCCAACTCAATATATCTCCTTCTAACTCTATCTTGGTCATTGACATGATACGAAGATATGGGAACTCGCTGTTGGATATGTGCCCTAGAGGCAAATTAATAAAGATATTTGTCACATATTCATTTTGTTCATAATACGTTTTATACTATGCTAGAACTGTATTACTCGGAAGCACTAATACACGTGTAGTATATAAACACCCGTCCCTAGTTAAGCTCAGGTGTAATAGCTCATTGGGCAATCGATGATCAAGATTTCCTGATCATGAGGTACAAACCGCCCATTGACAATGAAGTCATATCATTAGGATAATGATGTGATGGACACACACCCTCCTAAAGCATTGCGATGTGATCAAGTCACATGGTTCGGCATTGCGATGACTTTGGAACATATGAATTAGTCCTTAGACCGTAATGATCATACGTAATTGCTATCTATTAGGATGCTTTGATTTGCATCCACTGCTTGACTGAAATATGCTGGCCATAAAGGTGTAATTTTGTTATTCCGAAATAGATATGTTGATGAGTATGAAAATAGATCAAAGCGGGATCTGTCAGTCCATGTGACGGACAGGTACTCTGGGCCCACTCGGTGATATTGCATCAACAACTTGCAAGCAAGTGACTAGGTCACAAGAGATTTAATAGGCATGGATGAGTAAACTTGTTTGTTTAGAACGAGGTATGAACTAGGTATAAGGATACCGACGATCAAACCCCGGACCAACAAAGTACCGCAGGACAAAGGGATCATGTCTTATCGTTAACGGTTTCCAAAAGCGATTGAAGGTCATTCGATGGAAGCGCATGGGCTATCAAGGATTGTAACCAGGTCCAATTGATTGTTCATTAATCAAGAGAGTGTCTTGATCATGTTTGTCGTTTCTCGGACCGTAGGGTGTCACACTTAAGGGGTAATCGATGCATTAGGATAGATTCGGGATCATCGGTGAAAAAGGAGAGAGCACCGGAATTGTTCCGGGGATTGCCGAAAGATGTTCTGGATATTTTTAAAGGTTCAAAATAAAGTTTAATTATATTTAATAATGTTTTATTATTTAATTGATAGAATTAAATATTTAAATATATTTAAATTAATTAAAATAATGGAAAAAGGCAAATGGGCCATATGGGGCCCATTAGGGGAAGGAGGGGGGGGGGGGCGGGTTCCCCCCTTGGGCCATGCGCCAAGGGTGGGGCCCATCCCCCCCATGGCCGGCGCACCACCTCCCCTTGGGTGTTTAGTCCCACATGGGGGAGGGGAGGAGGATCACACCCCCCTTGGCCTATATAAGGAGGGGTAGACCCCCTACTTTTCCATACAACTTGAAGTTTAATCTTTTCTCTCTTTCTCCTGCCTCGGGCGGACTCCCCTTGTTTGGAGTTTGCACCTGGTTGGGAGTTCTCCACAAAAGCACGCCGTTGCACTACCGGAGTCGGGATCCGAATCCGTCTTCTTTCCGCTGCTCGTGTGGTTCGGAGCCCGGAGGGAACATCGGCTGCACTGTACGTGCGTAATCTCCTCGACGCACTACGCTTGTGGTGTTACTTCATTGCCGGAGGTCGCCAGGAGTCTTCATCGCCGGTGGTATTCTACACGATAGGGAGGTGATGGCTTCTCGCCCTTCGTTGGTTACCCCAAGTGGAAGGTTTGAGATGTAGTGCAGCAACAGTTTCCCTCGATGAAGATACCAAGGTTTGTCTCCAGTAGGACTCCAGAGATGATAAGTAGGTGTCAGCGGCGCAACTGACGCGGACCTGCACACAAACACAGATAACTTTGTTCCCAACGAAGTTCAGAGAGGTTGTCAATCTCTCCGGTCTTGTTGTTCACAAAGGATAAAACGCAAGGATAACGATAGCAAGTAAAAGAAGTAAAGTAAATATAGCTTGGAAATAGTAATGAGGATATGGACCGGGATACGTGATTTTCACTAGTGATGTCTCTCTCCCAAAAGACAATAAAACTGCTATGCGAGGTAAAAAAATTACAGAAGGGCAATTGACTGGATTATGAACGCACCGCAATGCTAACTATGCTACAAAAGAAAGGAAGAGGCTCAAAAGCACGGGCAGTACACCAAAATAAGTAGACCGAAATCCATCTGCATCTACTACTAATCATCCACCTTGAGATATTTATCCAGAACATCTCGCTGGTATTAAGTTGCGAGCCCCACCCAAAGTGTAAACCCAAAGCAACAGACAACTGCATTAAAAAGAACTTTGCGTAAAGTAAACAATCCTTGTAACCGCGGTTACAAGCACCGTTGTTTTCCCCCTTGTGGCAACATCACATCCCCTAGACTCATGTTTCTGTCACTAATGCGTGTCATCGGGGGGCATGAACCCACAATCTAGCACAACGTTCCCTCTTGGAGTCACTACCTACTACTTGGACAAAGCAATAAACAACAACGGAGAACATGCAAGAATTACTTAGGAACAAAAATATAAGAGATAAAAACCAAATATATTACTCTATCACAATCTGAACATAATCTCATAATCCATCAGATCCCTCCAAACTCAGCATAGAAATAGCAGAAATATTACAAAGGTGCCTCGATCATGTAGGGCAGCTCACAAGGTCTAAACAATGAAGATCAAAGAGGGGAGGAGAACATCACATAGCTACTGATCACGGACCCATGGTCCAACGAAAACTACTCACGAGACATCCGGGGAGCATCCATGGTGGAGAGGAGACTCCCGGAGGTCAATCCTCCCTCCGGTAGGGTGCCGGGAAGAGGTCTTCTGGTGCTCCCAATCTCGGAAGCGCGGTGGCGGCGGAACAGAGGCGATTTTGCGGAATAGGGTTCCTCTTCTGGAGTTTTCCCGTGACGGAGAATAAATAGGCGAAGGGGGGCAGCCAGAGGTGGACCAGGGGCCCCAAGTGCCCCCCTGGCGCGGCCAGGGGTGGGGCCGCGTCGGGTGGCCGCCTGGGCCCCCCTGGATCCCCTCTGGTCCCTCCCGGGCTCTTCTCAAAGCTTCCTGTACGCTGATTTTTCCTGAATTTTTCCCGGAATTTTTCTGGCACTTTTTATATGGGGGAAAACTGAAATAGAAAAACGGCAGAAAACAGGAACTGGCACTGGGGTGCACTGAGTTAGTAGGTTAGTCCAAATATGATCAAATGTGTATGAAAGTGTATCTAGATCATAGCAATATCACACAAAACATGCATGGAGCAAGCATAAATTATAGATACGTTTTGGACGTATCAACATCCCCAAGCTTAATTCCTGCTCATCCTCGAGTAGGTAAATGATAACAACATAATTTCTGTGGTGACATGCTAGCAACCATAAAATAACTTTGAAAAATAAAGAAATCAAGGTTAGAGAGTCAATTCAAGTCATAACATGCAAGAGTCTATATTAGCATTGAAACAAGTAACAAAAGAACAATAGGTGCAAGAGCTCTCGCTGTCCGTGACTCGAATGTCTCCAAATGGTGTTTGCGTGCAAGAAGGGGGATAGGGAATACGGGAAAAAGTAATTTTTGTGTTGAGAACTAAATCTACTAAAGTTTCACACTTGGTCTTCTTTGGAATCTTATCTTGACTCGTCCCCAGACCACTAGCCAGGTACAAGTCAATTTGATCCACTCCTTTTTCAATATTTTGAGCACTCATGCAATGGATGAGCGTAAGCACGAGAGTTGACACTTTGGATGGCAAAGAGAGAAATATGGTGGAGGAGGAAAACAAAAAGGATGAGAAAGGCTCACATCAATGAGGACAATCATAGGCAAGAGATGCCAAATGATAGATATGATGTGAGGAGTAGGGATTGCCATGCAACGGATGCACATACGAGCTAAGAAGCTCTCCGAAGGAACTAGTGGGGGGTGCATCTAACTTGCTTGCTCATGAAGACCTAGAGCTCGTTTGAGGAGGCTCATCCTTGGAATATGCAAGCCAAGTTTCTATAGTGTGAAGGTCCCCACATAGCTATATGCATGAAGATCATCTCTATGGAGTACAAGGATATAAAGGGAGTACTAGTGTGGATCTCTCAAAAGGATAGTAGTGTTGCCCCTTTCTCTCTTTTTATTTATTTTTCTCTTTTTTTCTATTCTTTTGTATTTTTTTGGTGGCCTCAATGGCTCTTTCTATTTAACTCTCATTTGTCCTCTTTGGGATCTTTTAATGTGTCCACTTTGGGATCTTTTCCTCACTTAAGGGCAACACTTTAATTTACAAGAAGGTAAAGGAGATCTTTCACACTTTACAAGGTACTCAAAATCATAAAGAAGATGTAACTATCATGATGTATGCAAGGTATGTCGCTGCTAGTGTAGCAGGAACATGTATGACATGAAGATCAAGTCATGAAGAGGTGGATGTTGCATGGCAATGTAACTCGGAAAGGCTATGTAAATGCCTTGATAGGTAGGTATGGTGGCTGTTTTGAGGAAAGATATAAGGAGGCTTATGATGACAGAGCGTATCATGCCAAGGGTTTGGATGTACCGGCGAAGGTGGACACCAACTCTCGGAGTGAGAAAAAGGCAATGCACGGCATGGAAGAGGCTAACAAAATATGGGAAGGTGGAAGTGTCAACTTTCAATACTTACATTAGTCCGAAGAACTAATGCACTTATTATCGGTAACTCTCAATATAATAAGGAGGTTCACAAAGAGACAAGTACCCCGAGGAGGAGTGTATGGGGGTTTGGTTATCCTTGCGCATCCTTGACTCATGGTACGTGAGTGTACTCTAATATTCGATCCCTCCAAGGAGTAGTGATCCATCTAGTAGCTAGAGTTCTCAACTAGTTTTGTAGGTTTTGAAAATACACACGGATTTCCCAAAATACGACATCTATCACTAATAGGCAAGAGCTCTTGACACCAAAAGTTCAAACATTACTCACATCAATACCTCAAAACTATTGCAAGTTACTACTAGAAGAAAATAGCAACCTCAATTACCTACTTTCAAGACAAGACATAACTCAGTGCAACAACCAACTCTCTTTAACAAGATAAACATGAAAACTAAAAAGAGTTCCAACAACAAACTAAACAAAAGCCAAGGCTCTTGCTATAGACAAACTAAAGCTAAAACTAAACATGGCAGTAGCTATGAAAAGATAAAGAACACACAACAACAGAAAGATAGGCATGAAGAATCCTATGATGTGTTCTAAATTTTGAAAGTGGAGCGTGTTTCTCTCCCACACAAAGTAAGAAGGGATCTAACTTGTTATGAACAGCAAGCAAAGCTAAAGAAAACTAAAAACAAAACCTAAGAGCGAGACGCTCCAAGCATAGCACATAACGCATGAAGTGATAAAAATATAGTGAGACGAAGGACGAACTGATGATTGTTGATGGAGAAGGGGATGCACGGGGGCATCCCCAAGCTTAGACGCTTGAGTCTCCTTGAATATTTGTTGGGGATGCATGGGGGCATCCCCAAGCTTGAGCGCTTGACACTCCTGGATCTTCTTTCATCATCTTCCATCGCACACTTGAAAACTCCCTTCAGACATAACTCATCATAAGCTGATTAGAGAGGTTAGTACCCTTAATAAATAATTTCTCCCACTGGATATAAATATAATCTTGAATAGCTACTGTTTCTTAAGAGTGCAAAAAAGTTTTTTCAAAGAAAAAGCAAGCTTAAGGTTTGCAAAAGTAAGGAGAGACAAAACGTGGCAGAATCTGTGAAAAACAGAACAGCAGGTAGTAAATAATTTTTTAGGGGGACTTCTGCAACTCAAATAAAAAAACTCAGAACATAGGAAGTTTCGTAATTGTATAGAGCAAACTGTGTAAAAATTTCAGCTCAAAAAGATGAACTGGGATTTTTCTGGAATATTTCTGGTCACGAGGACAGAATCTGTTTTCTGGACAGCATGTCACAACTTTTACTTCCCTTGCCGTAAGAGGCTATAACTTGGCACAAAGCTGAAAAATAAAGATACAATGATGTTGCTATAGTAGTAACAATCGTCAAGACCCAACAAAAGCAAAAAGGAAAACCTAAATTCGTTGCGGGCTGCCTCCCGAAAGCGCTTCTTTAAAGCCATTAGCTAGGCTTAAAGATTATAGAAGATGCTCTCACAAGAATAAGAATTTTGAAGCAAAAGAGAGCATCAAGAAGCAAATATGAAACACATTTAAGCCTAACCTACTTCCTATGCATAGCATCCTGTAAGAAAATAAATCAAAGAAGCACAAAGTGACATGCATAGGAAGGTCGAAAAAGAACAACTTCAAAACTTTCAACATGAAGAGAGGTGTTTAAGTAATATGAAAGTTTCTACAACCAAACTTCCCTCTCTCGAAATAATTTTCAGTAGTATCATGAACAACATCAAGAATATAACTATCACATTGTTCATGACGACATTTATAAGATAAATGCAACCCATCACATTGAGCTTTGATAAGAGGAAAATTCTCCGGAATATGAGTTGGAGATTTCAACATGATAATAGGACAATCAAGTGTGGGTGCAATAGCAACAATTTCATGCTTAACATAAGGAACTATAGAGAGTTCATTTTTGTCAGCATCATCCATAGTGTCATCTTGGCCATCAACAAAGCAAGTATCAAAATTTTCAGAAAGGGATATTTCAAGTGAGTCCTCGGAATCATGGGATTCCTCCTCAAAGCAATCATTGGCCTCTTCTTGGGCAGCAAACATTTTATTTTTAAAATATTCAATATAAGAATTGGAAGTATAATTATTGAAGCAATAAGCAAGAACTGCAAAGTTTTCAGACTCGAAAATAGTATCGTGATACTTTTCAATCAAATAAGTAATCCCATAGGCACCGTTAAAAGCAACAAACTCTTCAATCTTTTCAACATCAAAGTAATCATAAACACCTTTAGCATAAGAAGATAAGATCTCATTTTCATTAAACTCACATTGGAAAGGGAGGTGTTTATGATCTATATTAGAACAACAAGTAAAATCATAAATGTGGCACAAAAGTTTAGCATGGCAATAAGAAACATGTATTTGATCCCATAAGTGTTTCCCTTTCTGAGATAGGCGGTGCCGCGTATAATGAGCATGCTCATCCAATGATTTTCCCTCAACCAAGTCGGTTGGGTTTTTAGCATGAACACAAATTGATGGAAGACGATCCAAGTGAAACATGTCCATCCTACCATATTTGGGTGGTTCATCACCCATGGCGAGGATAGCATAAATAGGCAAAGCAAGACAAAGGCAAAAGGTAGAAACTATTTTTGTGGTTTTTCATAAAGGACACTGAGATAAAAACTGAAAGGTAAACTAACAATACTAAAAAAAAAGGTAAAGGGTAGTGTGCAACTCCCCTATCTTAGCACTCGGAGTCCCCGGCAACGGCGCCAGAAAACTTGCTTGATGGCTTCTCGCCCTTCGTTGGTTACCCCAAGTGGAAGGTTTGAGATGTAGTGCAGCAGCAGTTTTCCCTCGGTGAAGATACCAAGGTTTGTCTCCAGTAGGACTCCAGAGATGATAAGTAGGTGTCAGCGGCGCAACTGACGCGGACCTGCACACAGACACAGATAACTTTGTTCCCGACGAAGTTCAAAGAGGTTGTCAATCTCTCCGGTCTTGTTGTTCACAAAGGATAAAACGCAAGGGATAATGATAGCAAGTAAAAGCAGTAAAGTAAATATAGCTTGGAAATAGTAATGAGGATATGGACCGGGATACGTGATGTTCACTAGTTATGTCTCTCTCCCAAAAGACGATAAAACAGCTATGTGAGGTAAACAAATTACAGAAGGGCAATTGACAGGATTATGAACGCACCGCAATGCTAACTATGCTACAAAAGAAAGGAAGAGGCTCAAAAGCACGGGAAGTACGAAAAAATAAGTAGACCGAAATCCATCTGCATCTACTACTAATCATCCACCTTGAGATATCTATCAAGAACATCTCGCTGGTATTAAGTTGCGAGCCCCACACAAAGTGTAAACCCAAAGCAACAGACAACTGCATTAAAAAGAACTTTGCGTAAAGTAAACAATCCTTGTAACCGCGGTTACAAGCACCGTTGTTTTCCCCCTGGTGGCAACAACACATCCCCTAGACTCATGTTTCTGTCACTCAAGCGTGTCATCGGGGGGCATGAACCCACAATCTAGCACAACGTTCCCTCTTGGAGTCACTACCTACTACTTGGCCAAAGCAATAAACAGCAACGGAGAGCATGCAAGAATTACTTAGGAACAAAAATATAAGAGATACAAACCAAATATATTACTCTATCACAATCTGAACATAATCTCATAATCCATCAGATCCCTCCAAACTCAGCATAGCAAGAGCAGAAATATTACAAAGGTGCCTCGATCATGTAGGGCAACTCACGAGGTCTAAACAATGAAGATCAAAGAGGGGAGGAGAACATCAGATAGCTACTGATCACGGACCCATGGTCCAAGGAAAACTACTCACGAGACATCCGGGGAGCATCCATGGTGGAGAGGAGACTCCCGGAGGTCAATCCTCCCTCCGGCAGGGTGCCGGGAAGAGGTCTTCTGGTGCTCCCGATCTCGGAAGTGCGGCGGCGGCGGAACAGAGGCGAGTTTGTGGAATAGGGTTCCTCTTCTGGAGTTTTCCCATGATGGAGAATAAATAGGCGAAGGGGGGCAGCCAGAGGTGGACCAGGGGCCCTAGGCGCCCCCCTGGCGCGGCCAGGGGTGGGGCCGCGCCGGGTGGCCGCCTGGGCCCCCCTGGCTCCCCTCTGGCCCCTCACGGGCTCTTCTCGAAGCTTCCTGTACGCTGATTTTTCCTGTATTTTTCCCAGAATTTTTCTGGCACTTTTTATATGGGGGAAAACTGAAATAGAAAAACAGCAGAAAACAGGAACTGGCACGGGGGTGCACTGAGTTAGTAGGTTAGTCCAAATATGATCAAAAGTGTATGAAAGTGTATCTAGATCATATCAATATCACACAAAACTTGCATGGAGCAAGCAGAAATTATAGATACGTTTTGGACGTGTCAGGAGGTCGTAGGTGCAGAGTCTATGCCAACGACGTTCGTAGACCGTTTCCCTCTTTCAGTCTTCAAAGGAATGAACACCGATTCCCTCCTTTACTTTACTTTTGGCTTAAGAAGTTCGACTTCTGACTGAGTGAGTTTTCAGTGTGCATGACTCAGTGAAGGTCCGCATGATCCAACAAATGTCATTGCTGAAACACAACGAACGCAATCTCACTCCACTTCCAAATATATATACCTCATCATTATAATGGATAATGAAGTAATGTCAAACTAGGTGACATTGACGATTTTCAAAATGACATACATATCTGAATGGTACAGACCGTTGATACAACCTTTTCCACAGGAAAACATGATCAACAACCATATACATGATATGGAGTATGATCCACAGAAAAATGAAACTAGATTGTTTGTACTCTAGTGCAAGTGGGAGACTACTGGGAATGAGCCCTAGAGGGAAATAAAATATGTTTATTGGCATATTCCATTAGTCCATAATAAGTTTTATACTGTGCTATAACTGTATTAAGCGGAAACCTTAATGTAGTGTTGTATGAAACAACGAGGCCCCTTGTTAAATCTAGTATAGTAGTCCATTGGAAAATCGGATGATCAAGGTTTCATGATCATGAGGTACGAACCACCTATTGACAATGGGGTCGTATCATTGGGAGAACGATATGATGGACACACACACCCACCAGAAGTGTTGCAATGTGATCGAGTCACATAAGTTCAACATTGTGATAACTATAACGTAGTGACAAGATCCTTTGACTGTAATGATCATACATAATTGCTATCTATTAGGATGCTTTGATTTGCATCCACTGCCTGACTGAAATATGCTGGCCATAAAGGTGTACTTTGGGTATTCCGAAATAGATATGTTGATGAGTATGCAAATAGATCAAAGCGAGATTTGTCCATCCCAGTGACGGATAGGTACTCTAGCCCACTTGGTGATATTGCATCATAAAGTTTGCAAACGTGTGACTAGGTCACGGGGTTGCAATATCACGGGAACGAGTAAACATGTTTGTCCGTAGCGAGGATGAACTAGGTATGTTGGATACCGACGATCAAACCTTGGAAAACAAAGTACCATAGGACAAAGGGAACATGCTCAACGTTAACGGATCCAACATCGATGAAGTTCATTCGATGGAAGCGCAGGGGCTATCAAGGATTCTAACCAGGTCCAATTGATTAGTCATTGGTCAGAGAGTTTCTGATCATGTCTGTTGTTTCCCGGACCGTAGGTGTCACACTCAAGGGGTATTCGACGCAATAAGGATAGATTCGGGATCACCGGAGAAATAAGAGAGAACACCGGAATTGTTCTAGTGGAGGCCAGAAATGGTTCTGGGTATTTTGAAAGGTTCAAAATATTATTTAATAATGTTTAAATATGTTTTATTATTTAATTAACAGAATTAAATATATTAAAATATAATTAAAAATGGAAGAAAATCCATATGGGCCTAAAGAGGCCCATTAGGGGAGAAGGGAGCCTCCCCCCTTGGCCCATGGCGCCAAGGGAGGGGCCCACCCCCCTTATGGCGCACTCCCCCCTTCCCTTTGGTTTAGTACCACATGGGAAGTTGAGGGAGGTGTGCACGCCTCCTTGGCCTATATAAGGAGCGGTAGGGTGCCCTCTTTTCTTCATAACTTTTGATTTGAGACAAGTTTCTCTAGTCTCTCTTTTCCTCCTTTCTCCTTCCTCGAGTGGACTCCCCTTGTTTGGAGTGTGCACTCGGTTGGGGATTTCTCCATCATACGCACGTCGTCGTGCTACTAGAACTGGGATCCAAATACATCTTCTTTCCGCTGCTCTTCTGGTTCGGAGCCCAGAGGGAATGTCGGGTACGCTATATGTGTTTAATCCCTCGAGGCACTACACTTATGGTGCTCCTTCATCGTCGTGGCCGTATCACGGCGTATTCATCGACAATGTTTCGACATGGACGTAATCCCGTCATCGGTCTAGAAGGACCGGGTGGCCTTTGGAGTCATCGTGGATCTGCGCGGCATCGGGGATTGCCGGTACGACTACATCAACCACGTTCACGCGGGAATGTTTCACGCTTAACGGACTACATACTGGTATGTGACTTATTTCCATCCGTTAGCCATAGCATAGGTCTTGGGTTTGGGAGTCGTAGGTTAAGAGAAATTTTTTTTTTTGCCCCGTTCCCCAGCAGTGGTAAAAGAGCAAGCCTATGCGTAGATGTATTGCACGGATAGAACACATCTAGTATGTGGCATCAATTTTCCAATTGTTACCCTCTCACGTGTACTCGTTTAGCATTGCGGCAATGTCCTGATGAAGTGTCCCCAACCGGCCTTACGCGTTTACGCGAGAATGGTTCCACGCTTGACACATGGCTTGTACCATATTAGTGGTTGGGGGTGTCTGTCTCTCTAACATTAGCGATGCGAAGGCGTTTGTAACGGAGGGCCCCGACAGGGGTGTAATAGAGACAATTGCGGGATTGGTGTCGTGGCTTGTTTTCGTAGGATAGAAAATGGTTCTTTTCTCAAAACCCCTAGCATCCACGTAAAAATTGCAGAAGATAAAGTAGCAAGCGTTTTAACTTTACTTTGCAATCGGGGGAATCATAGCATGTATGATTTATTGTTTTACTTCCTGTTTTGCTAATATGTTAGATATAACGACAGTAGCACAATAGGATAATCCCTCTTATATACCAAACACAAGTATTCTACCAAAGTGTGCACCACCTGGAAGGATCTCCCTTATGGCCGACATACCATACATTGGGTGTCACACATAATAAACGGTGTTCGCATCAGGTTGGGTTTGCCAAGCATAGCATATGCAGATATGGCCTTGCTAAGCAGAAATAACACTAAGGTCAATTTGGTGAGCCTAGCATATGCATATATGGCCTCGGAATACTAGAGATCGAAATATCGAGCATGAGTCACATACATGATGTGATCGCACAAGTAGTTGTCTACCTTTGAAACTAATCCGTCGGCCGTGTGATATTCGAGGGCGGATAGTGAATCTGGATCATGTAATCACTTAGTAAATTGAGGGATGTTTAACTAAGTGGGAGTTTTAGAATTAATTAAAATTGAACTCCACATATTATGAACTTATTCTTAATGTCTTAGAAATATCATTGTAGACATTGTCATACCCAAATGTTTATAACTATGGCTATTTTAGCGTAATGAAGAACTTAAGGTAGATGTGTCTTACTTCGTTGACGTGTACCAACACTGTTAGAGTTATACTCATTAGTAATGACTTGCTAAACGTAATACGAGAACTGATAGGAGATACACATGATAACTCCGTTATTAAGGAAGATGATGATGAGTATCGTACTCACCGTCACTTATGAATGACTGTCCAATACACCATACTTCATTCTATGGAATCTGAATTGCGAGTGTGTATTGACGACACCAACATGTATGACATGCTAGGTGAACTTGAAAGCACTAAGTCACAAATCAGAGTAATGGAATATGAGTATATGGATGGGGTTTCTTTCAACTATGATGGAAGGAACAACCTGCTGAGAAGGTGACATGGAAACTATATAAGATACATGAACACCTTGTGTACAACTTGGACTACTGAATGACCGGCTACTTTGCGATAACTAGAAAGTGGCATCCGCTTCCTCCCAGCTACAAAGACCGTGTGTAGACTAAGTCATGAAGTAGAATCGTTCAACTGTCATGAGGTCAAGTTTAACGTTGTGAACTTTAAAGGTATAACCAATGGAGGAATAGTCATTGACGGAGAAATTATATTCGATATACGAGTTATAAATGTCTTTCCCCACAAAACACTAATTTCGGTTGATTATGTATTCGATGCTTGAACTTACTTCTTATAGAGTGTCTTGGAAGGGATGAGGTGACAATGTGTGCTAACGATAATCAAGATAGTTGATGGTCGACAACACTCTCCCTCTCCATCTATCATTTCATTAATATATGAATAAATTTATGATAGTTTGAATGTGAACTTTATTAATGTGTCTTGCATCTCACGAAGACAATTATTCATATTAGTGAGAAAGAAGTCAGTTGTTCTCCTTTTATGAATGATATCTTTTATGGTCACATTACTGTTATGAATGGGTTATTCTTATATTGATGATAGTAGTTTGATCATTTATAAGAAATATTGTAATGCCAAGAATTATCCAAACTTAATAATGACACTACCGTTTAAGTCATGATTGGTTTGATGAAGTCTTGAGATACTTGATCTCTTGACACATGCAAACCATGCCTCTTTAGGTGAGATGACTGAAACCTCACATTATGGTAAAACAGAGTTTGCCATGATTGTTGTATATACTACATTGTGATGTATCATACTTCAGCATGAAGTGAATTTCATTATTTCATGAACTTCATATGTGGACAGTAGATGAATATGTGTATTCACTAATGAAACATGAGTCTGAAATAGTTTGATTTGATCAAAAGGGGTATTTCAGAATAAGGATGGATATTAATTTAACAAGAAATACAAGTCTCTATGATTTGATCAAAGTGACAAATGTTTTGAGTTAGTCTTGGGCATAAATACTTGTGAAAGTTGTTCCACAAATTACAATGCTTTGACCACTTCAATATTGTTGATGTGCCTGAACATTATAATCATACTCTATTGAATAGTGTATGGTCTAAGTTATCTCATACCGAGTTACGTTATTATTGTTTTGAGTTATGAGTTCAATATGCAAACACTCATTTCAGTATAGGGAACCATCTGAATTCGTGGAAAACAACACTGTATAAGTCATGGTGTATCATGATTTCTAGGAAGTTTGATTTATATGATAAATTATCTTTGTAGTGTATCCTTAGACAACTATGGATGCATCTTGCACAACTAGAATCAAAAGAGCAAAAGTTGTGTTGCTAAGTGTTTTGGTGTTATCAAGAGGTGTTCTTGATGAATGTGTTAATGGAAGAAACGTGAAAGTTCAACCAAGGTAATTGACCTTTCCTCGATATGTCAGAGTAGTGCAAGGGAATATGTTCCGGAAGCAAAGCTCTACAATTAGAGGAGAAATAATGATAATGATCATGATGTTTCGGTTAAAGCTTTTACTGAACAAAGTAGGATTCAAGAATACATATTTCCCCTTGTGCAAAAATGATATTCATGATTCACTTGTCAAGTTAATAGAACAAGGCATGCCTACGAACTACGAAGAAGCAATGGTGGACCTAACTATGAGATATGACTATGAGTCATGAAATTCTATATTGGGTT
This sequence comes from Bromus sterilis, assembly GCA_950022295.1. Lineage (NCBI taxonomy): Eukaryota > Viridiplantae > Streptophyta > Magnoliopsida > Poales > Poaceae > Bromus > Bromus sterilis. The sequence goes on from OX465596.1 coordinate 400,335,231, forward strand.
ACATTTAAGATTACTTGAATCTTATCAAGTAAACACGTTACTTGATATTACCAATAACTTCATGGTTATAAGGCATAAATGTGAACATCAAAGAAGACATAAAGATTGATTTGTCACAAATAATGTTTTCTGACAAATATGAAAGGTTGACTACAATGTGTAGCGATGCTTGAGTCAATGGGATATTCACTACGATTGATCCCAAATGTTATCAATACCGTAACTTCCTCAAATCGTACATTTGAAGAAGTTTTATAATTGGTACAACAAGAAGGTTTTGGAAAACGTATGGATACTAGTGTCTCGTAACCTGAATTCTCGTTTTGGTAGATGATCAAAGGATTTTGGACTTAGCCAAAATAACGAGGAAACATGCATTCGCATGAAACTGAGTGGGAGTTGAATAGTTTCCTAAACTTGATATATGGATGACATATTTTGAGTGGGAGCTATGTGAGTATCATCCTAGTCTTATATGTTACTTACATATTTGAGTAGGAGCCATGTGGTTATTATCCTAGTCTTATATGTGACTGACATATTTGAGTAAGAGCTATGTGAGTGTTATCATGAACTTAATATGTGCATGACATATTTGAGTGCGAGCGTGAAAACATTCTCATATGTGGACAACATATTATGAATTTTGTAGTTGGTATTAATGATTATTTGAATCTTTCATAAATGAAGATGAATAAGTATTAAGCATTAAAATCTATCAAGATAGATTAATGTGTTTAATAACATTGAGTCGGAATGCTTTCCTGGATAAGATTCTGAAGGAGTTCAGAATGGGACAAGTCAAGAAGTAGTTCTTACTTGTATATCCAAGAGAAGTATCGAGGTAATCTCAGTACAAGAACAATGGTTAAATAAAAGAAAGAAATGAATGTGCTACATCCTCTATGCCTCTGTCATATTAAACCAGAGTTATGTACTCGAGTAATGTGACCCAAGTTCTTAGCAAGAATAACATGTTGTGATACGATTTATGAGTAAATCATTGAACACAAAGTTAAGTTTATCCTTCAGTGTCTGGAGAGAACAAAGGATACATCTCTAATTTGTAAAGGATAGTGGACTTGACCATAAATGCTATGCTGGTTCAAGTTCTGACACTAACCTAGAAAATTGAGATATCATACTAATAAATGCCTATGTTGAAAGAAACATGGTTAGACATCAAAGTTGCATACAATACACTAAGCTTAAATCTACATTGATAAGGCTTCTCAAGATGTAGCAAAGAGTTATAATTTGGCTTAAGAAGTTCGACTTCTAACTGAGTGAGTTTTCAGTGTGCATGACTCTGTGCAGGTCCGCGTGATCCAACAGACGTCATTGCTGAAACACAACGAACGCAGTCTCACTCCACCGCCAAATATATATACGTCATCATTATAATGGATAATGAAGTAATGTCAAACTAGGTGACATTGACGATTTGCAAAAGGACATACGGATCTGAATGGTACAGACCGTTGATACAACCTTTTCCACATGAATGCATGATCAACAACCATATACATGATATGGAGTATGATCCACAGAAAAATGCAACTAGATTATTTGTACTCTAGTGCAAGTGGGAGATGATACGTTTCAAACGTAGCTACTTTCCCAAACACTTTTGCTATTTGTTGGCCTTATTCTTGCATGATTTGAACTAAACTAACCCGGACTGACGCTCTTTTTAGCAGAGCTGCCTGTATGGTTTTCTTATGTGCAGGAATATGGATTTTTAGGTGTCTCAGAAAATTCCAGGAAAAATCACAGAAAATCCACGCACCCAGAGGGACCCCGAGCTAGAAGTGGGGCCAGAGGGCAGCCAGGGGGCCCAGGCACCCTGCTGGCGTGGCCCCACCCCTGGCCGCACCGGGAGGCCGCCTGGGTGGGTCCTCCCCCCTTTGGTGCCCTACCAAGGAAACCCCAGAACAGAAATCGTTTTCCCAATTTCCATCGCGGAGCCGCCGCCATCCTCTGTTCTTTTCCGGGAGGGCTAATCTGGAGGCTGTTTTGGCCTCCAGTGAGGGGAGATCATCGCCATCATCATCACCATCGCCACTCAATCATCCCTCCATGACTTCTCCTTTCATGTGTGAGTAATTCCCTACTGTAGGCAAAGGGGATGGTAGGGATTGGATGAGTTAGATCATGTAATAGTTCGTCAGATTTTTGGGGGCATATTGCCTATCATCTACTTTGGTGTTTATCATCTTTGCTACAACTTGTTGCTCTTAATGCTTGTCACTTTGGGCCCGAGTGCCATGTTTTCAGATCTGAACCACTTATATTTTCATGAGTTTACTTATGTTCTTGATCCTATCTATGAGTTGTATGCACCTATTATGGTCCGGAACCGGCGATCCCAAAGGTGACATCTTGGGACACCAAAGGTGATGGACTATAATTTTAGGATTTCATGTATCCATTGAGTGTTAATGTTTTGTTCCGGTGCTAGCTCTTTGATAGGAGTACCTTAATCTCCATAAGTTCCTTTTGGCCCCATTCATAGCGGGATGGTAGGACAAAAGATGTTGTGCAAGTTCTTATTGCAGGCACGCACAACTACCTACGAGGTACATGCCTAATGTTTGATATTTTCCTAGATGATCCTTGCTTTTCTGTGTGCCTTGCCCCGTGTTAAAATCTATTACATTTTCACTCTTATCCAAGCAGCACCCAACCATCCATCTCCCTAGCCTATAGTGTTTTAATCCTTCTGGTTACTAGTTGTTTACTTTTGCTGTTCTACTTTCGATGTTGCCACCATCACTACTATATCACCGTTGCTATTAATATTTTGTTGCAAGCAAGTGTATTTCAGGTGCGATGGAATTGACAACTCAACTGTTAAAGCTTATAAATATTCTTGGGCTCCCCTTGTGTCGAATCAATAAATTGGGTTACCTTACCCGCGAAGACTATCTCGGTCCCCTACAGTTGAGGGTCATCAGGAGACTGTTGGGAATGTGCCGTAGAGGCAAATAAAATATGTTTATTAACATATTACATTAGTTCATAATAAGTTTTGTACTGTGCTATAACTGTATTAAGCGTAAACCTTAATGCACATGTGGTATAAAACAACCCAGTCCCTAGTTAACTCTAGTATACTAGTCCATTGGAAAATCGGATGATCAAGGTTTCCTGATCATGAGGTACGAACCGCCTATTGACAATAGGTTTGTATCATTGGGAGAATGATATGATGGACACACACCCACCACAAGTGTTGCAATGTGATCGAGTCACATAATTTCAACATTGCGATAACTCTAACGTAGTAACCAGATCGTTTGACCGTAATGATCATACGTAATTGCTATCTATTAGGATGCCTTGATTTGCATCCACCGCATGACTGGAATATGCTGGCCATAAAGGTGCACTTTGGGTATTCCTAAATATATATGTTGATGAGTATGCAAATAGATCAAAGCGGGATAGGTACTCTGGGCCCACTCGGTGATATTGCATCATAAAGTTTGCAAACGTGTGACTAGATCACGGGGTTGCAATATCACGGGAAGGAGTAAACATGTTTATCCATAGCTAGGATGAACTAGGTATGTTGGATATCGAAGATCAAACCTTGGACAAACAAAGTACCGTAGGACAAAGGGAACATGCTCAACGTTAACGGATCCAAAAACGATGAAGTTCATTCGATGGAAGCACATGGGCTATCAACGATTGTAACCATGTCCAATTGATTAGTCATTGGTCAGAGAGTGTCTAATCATGTCTACTGTTTCCCGGACCGTAGGATGTCACACTTAAGGGGTATTGATGACAAGAGAGTTGACTAGTGCAATGCCTCTCCTCGTTGGTTACCCCAAGTGGAAGGTGTGATGTAGGATAACGGTAAATTCTCCTCAGTGAAGATAACGAGGTTTGTCTCCAGTAGGACTCCTGAGATGATAAGTAGGTGTCAGGGGCCCAACTGACGCGGACCTGCACACAACACAAGTAACTTTTCTTCCCAACGAGTACATAGAGGTTGCCAGTCTCTCCGGCCTTGTTGTTCACAAAGGATCAACGCAACAGATAATAATGATATCAACTGAAAGGTAAAAACCGGAAAGTAAATGAGCGTGTAAACATTGATGAGAATATGGACCGGGGTCCCGTGATGTTCACTAGAGATGTCTCTCTCCCAAAAGACGATAAAACTGCTATGCGAGGTAAACAAATTACAACTGGGCAATTGACAGGATTATAAACACACCGCAATGCTAACTATCCTATAAAGAAAGGAAGAGGCTCAAAAGCATGGGCATGCAGTACGCCAAAATAAGTAGACCGAAATCCAACTGGATCTACTACTAATCATCCACCTTGAGATATCTATCTAGAACATCTCACTGGTATTATGTTGCGAGCCCCACCCAAAGTGTAAAACCAAAGCAACATACAACTGCATTAAAAACCACTTTGCGTAAAGTAAACAATCCTTGCAACCGCGGTTACAAGCACCATTGTTTTCCCTTTTGTGGCAACAACACATCCCCTAGACCCATGTTTCTGTCACTCAAGCGTGTCATCAGGGGGCATGAACCCACAATCGAGCATATCGTTCCCTCTTGGAGTTAATACCTACTACTTGGCCAAAGCAATAAACAACAACAGAGAACATGCAAGAATGACATAGGAACAAAAATATAAAAGATAAGAACAAAATATATTACTCTATCACAATCTGAACATAATCTCATAATCCATCAGATCCCATCAAACTCAGCATAGCAACAACAGAAAGATTACATATGTGCCACGATCATGTAGGGTAGCTCACGAGGTCTAAACCATGAAGAACAAAGAGAGGAGGATAACATCACATAGCTACTGATCACGGACCCATGGTCCAAGGTAAACTACTCACGGCACATCCGGGAAGCGTCCATGGTGGAGGGGAAGCTCCTGGAGGTCGATCCTCCGTCCGGCAGGGTGCCGGGAAGAAGTCTGCTGGTGCTTCCGATCTTGCAAGCACGGCGGCGGCGGAACAGAGGCGAGATCGTGAAAAAGGGTTCTGTCTTCGGGGGTTTTGCATCACGGGTAATAAATAGGCGAAGGGGGCAGCCAGGGGGGCACCAGGTGTCCAGGCGGCCTCCCGGCGCGACCCCACCCTAGGCCACGCCACCTGGCCGCCTGGGCACCTGGTGGGGCCCCTCTGGCCCTCCTTCGGGGCTCTGGAAGGTTCCGTTGCGCTGATTTTTTATTCGATTTTCCCAAATTTTTGGAGCACTTTTAATATGGGGGAAACCTGGAATAGAAAAACAGCAAAAAACAGAAACTGGCACTGTGGTGCACTGAGTTAATAAGTTAGTCCAAATATGATCTCAAGTGTATGAAAGTGTATCTAGATCATAGCAATATCACACAAAATATGCATGGAGCAAGCAGCAATTATAGATACATTTGGGACGTATCAACATCCCCAAGCTTAATTCCTGCTCGTCCTCGAGTAGTTAAATGATAACAAGCATAATTTCTGTGGTGACATGCTAGCAACCATATAAGAACTTTTAAAAGTAAAGCAATCAAGGTATGTGATTCAATTCAAGTCATAACATGCAAGAGTCTATATTAGCATTGAAACAAGAAACGAAAGAACATTAGGTGCAAGAGCTCTCGCTGTCCGTGACTCGAATGTTTCCAAATGGTGTTTGCGTGCAAGAAGGGGGATAGGGAATACGAGAGAAAAATATATTTGTTGAGAACTCAATCTACTAAAGTTTCACACTTAGTCTTCTTCGGACTCTTATCTTGACTTGTCCTCAGACCACTAGACAGGTACAAGTCAATTTGATCCACTCCCTTTGGATATTTTGAGCACTCATGTAATGGATGAGGTAAGCACGAGAGTTGACACTTAGGATGGCAAAGAGAGAAATATGGTGGAGGAGGAAGACAAAAAAGGTGTGAGAAAGGCTCACATCAATGAGGACAATCATAGGCGAGAAGGCCAAATGATAGATATGATGTGAGGAGTAGGGATTTCCATGCAACGGATGCACATATGAGCTCAAAATCTCTCCAATGGAACTAGTGGGGGTGCATCTAACTTGCTCGCTCATGAAGACCTAGAGCTCTTTTGAGGAGGCTCATGCTTGGAATATGCAAGCCAAGTTCTATAGTGTGAAGGTCCCCACATAGCTATATGCATGAATGATCATCTCTGTGGAGTACAAGGATAAGAGGGAATACTAGTGTGGATCTTTCAAAAGGATAGTAGTGTTGCCCCTTTCTCTCTTTTTCTTTTTCTTTTTCTCGTTTTTGTATTTTTTGTATTTTTCGGTGGCCTCAATGGCTCTTTCTATTTAACTCTCATTTGTCCTCTTTGGGATCTTTTATTTTGTCCACTTTGGGATATTTTCCTCACTTAAGGTACTCTAAACATAAAGAAGATGTAGCTATCATGATGTATGCAATGTATGCCTCTGCCAGTGTAGCAGGAACATGTATGACATGAAGATCAAGTCATGAAGAGGTGGGTGTTGCATGGCAATATATCTCGGAAAGGCTATGGAAATGCCTTGATAGGTAGGTATGGTGGCTGTTTTGAGGAAAGATATAAGGGGGTTTATGATGACAGAGTGTATCATGGCAAGGGTTTGGATGTACCGGCGAAGGTTGACGCCAACTCTCGGAGTGAGAAGAAGGGAATGCACGGCACGAGAGAGGCTAGCAAATATGAGGAGGTGGAAGTGTCAACTTTCAATACTTACATTAGTCCGAAGAACGCATGCACTTATTATCGGTAACTCTCAATCTAATGAGGAGATTCCCAAAGAGACAAGTATCCCGAGGAGGAGTGTATGGGGGTTTGGTTATCCTTGCGCATCCTCGACTCAGGGTACGTGAGTGTACTCTAATATCCGATCCCTCCAAAGATTAGTGATCCATCTAGTAGCTAGAGTTCTCAACTAGTTTTGTAGGTTTTGAAAATAAACACGGATTGCCCAAAATACGACACCAATACCTAATAGGATAGAGCTCTTGACACCAAAAGTTAAAACATTACTCACATCAATACCTCAAAACTATTGCAAGTTACTACTAAAATTAAATAGCAACCTCAATTACCTACTCTCAAGACAAGACACAACTCAGTGCAACAACCAACTCTCTTAACAATATAAACATGAAAACTAAAGAGAGTTCCAGCAAAAAACTAAACAAAAGAAAAGGATCTTGCTAAAGACAAACTAAGACTAAAACTAAACATGGCAGTAGCTAAGAAAAGATAAAGAACACACAACAGTAAAAAAGATAGGCATGAAAATCCTATGATGTGTTCTAGATTGAAGTGGAGCGTGTTTCTCTCCCCACAAAGTAAGCTGGGATCTGTCTTGTTATGAACAGCAAGCAAATCTAAATAAAACTAAAAAGGAAACCTAAGAGCGAGACGCTCCAAGCATAGCACATAATGCATGAAGTGATAAAAATATAGTGAGACGAAGGACGAACTGATGATTGTTGATGGAGAAGGGGATGCACGGGGGCATCCCCAAGCTTAGACGCTCGAGTCTACTTGAATATTTATTGGGGATGCATGGGAGCATCCCCACGCTTGAGCTCTTGACACTCCCGGATCTTCTTTCATCATCTTCCCTCGCACACTTGAAAACTCCCTTCATACATAACTCATCATAAGCTGATTAGAGAGGTTAGTACCCTTAATAAAATAATTTTCCCCACTGGATATAAAGATATTCTCGACGAGCTACTGTTTCTCAACATTGCCAAAAGGTTTTTGCAAAGAAAAAGAAAACTTAAGGTTTGCAAAAGTAAGGAAAGGCAAAACGTGGCAGAATCTGTGAGAAACAGAACAACAGGCAGTAGAGAATTTTTTCGAGGCTCTTTTGCAACTCAAATAAAAAAACTCAGAACATAAGAAAGTTTCACAATTGTATAGAGCATGCTGTGTAAAAAATTCAGCTCAAAAAGATGAACTGGTGATTTGTTCCGATTGTTTCCGTCAAGAAGACAAAATCTGTTTTCTGGACAATATGTCACAACTTTTGCTTCCCTTATCATAAGAGGCTATAACTTGGCACAAAGCTTGAAAATAAAGATACAATGATGTTGCTACAGTAGTAACAATCATCAAGACCACTAAAAACAGAAGTAAAAACATCTTGGGTTGCCTCCCAACAAGCGCTTTCTTTTACGCCTTTAAGCTAGGCATAAGGGAAGAGAAGAATCAAGTTTTATCAAGAGAAAGAGAATAGCTAGCCCGTGTAACGGAATCAAATAGTAACTTGATTTTATTTCTAGGGAAGTGTTCCATCCCATTTTTGAGAGGGTATTGAAATTTTATATTCCCCTCTTTCATGTCAATAATGGCACCAACGGTGCGAAGAAAAGGACGTCCCAAAATAATTGGACATAAAGGTTCACACTCTATATCCATAATAATAAAATCAACGGGAACATAGTTGTCATTGACAATGATAAGAACATCGTCGATCTTACCCAAAGGTTTCTTTACGGAAGAATCAACAAGACGAATACCAAAAGAACAATAATCAAAAGGTTTCAATTGAAACATATCATACATTCTTTTGGGCATGATGGAGGTACTAGCCCCAACGTCACATAAAGCATAGCAAGAGAAGTTATTTAATTTAATTTTTATCATATGGTCCCAACCATCATCTAGCTTCCTAGGTATGGAGGCTTCTATCCTAAGCTTCTCCTCCCTAGCTTTGATGAGAGCATTTGTGATATGCTCCGTGAAGGCAAGATTAAGTGTTCTAGTGTGGGGGTCTCTAGACATTTTGTGTAACAAGCTAATAACTTCTGAGAGGGTGCAACTATCAAAATCAATATCACTACTATCAAAGGTGGTAGTAGTGTCATCTAGGCTCACTTGTTTGAAACCCTCTATGTTCATAGGAGTTTATTCTTCTATGGTTGAGGTATTAGCATCACCATTAATAGGTCCAATGGGACCAGGAGTGCATTGGGTGCTAATAGTTTCGGTGTCCTCAACAATTTGGATAGTGGCAACTGTGTGGTGTGTAGGAAGGCTCTTAATTCTATCCTCTTCCATCGGGATAACTTCTGGTTTGGCTGCCATTTGATTTATCAAAGTAGATTGGGTGTTGGACATGTTCGACACATAGGTTTTAGTGGCGGTAAGTCTAGCCTGGAGATTAGAGATCTCACTGTTTAGGCTCTCAAGTTGTTAACTAATGTTTTGCAGAATGGCAGTGTGCTAACCTATTTGCTTAGAGAAGGCTTTGTTTTGTTCAAACTAGGTGTGCATATAGTTCTTAGTAGACTTCTCTATTTCTACCAATTTCTCATAGCTAGGTAGGTCTCTTTCCTTGTAAGTTGGATTATAGGAGTTGTTGCTAGGATAGGTATTGTTGTTCCCATAATTGGATGGAAACGGTCTAGGATTACTAGAAAAATTGCACCTATAAGCATTGTTGTTAAAGTTGTTTCTAGCAATAAATTTCACATCTACTTGCTCCTGAGCAACCAAAGAATTTATTGGAACATCATGAGGATCAATAAAGGGTTGCTTGGTAAGTAGAGACAACATCAAGTCAACTTTTTCATTTAGGGAGGTAATCTCCTCGACAGAGTTTACCTTCCTACCTGTTGGAGCGCATTCGGTGTGCCATTGGGAATAATTGTTCATCATCTCATCGAGAAGTTTTGTGGAAACACCAAGTGTAGTTGACATAAAGGTTCCTCCCGCGGCCGAATCTAACAAGTTCCGTGAGGTAAAGTTCAAGCCTGCACAAAAAAGTCTGGATAACCATCCAGGTAGTCAAACCATGTGTAGGGCATTTCTTAACAAGAGATTTCATACCTTCCCAAGCTTGGGCAACATGTTCATTATCCAATTGCTTGAAATTCATAATGTTACTTCTCAATTGGATAATTTTAGCAGGTGGGTAATACTTCCCAATAAAAGCATCTTTGCACTTATCCCAAGAATCTATGATATTCCTAGGCAAAGATTGAAACCAAATTTTAGCCCCTTCCCTCAGAGAGAAAGGAAAAAGCTTGAGTGTAACAACATCACCTTCTACTTCTTTATACTTTTGCTTATCACATAACTCAACAAAATTATTTAAGTGTAAAGCAGCAGCATCTCCAGCACCAGAGAATTGATCTCTCATAACAAGGTTTAACAAAGCAGGTTTAATTTCATAAGAGGTAGCTGAAGTGGGAGGTGTGGCAATAGGAGTGCAGATAAAGTCTTTGTTGTTGTGACTAGTGAAGTCACACAACTTGGTGTTTTCAGTGGAACCAATAGCAGCAGCAAGTGTGGAAGAATTTTTTGTAATTTTTGATATAGGACACAAAGATAAAAACTGAAAGGTAAACTAACAAGACTAAAAATCAAAGGTAAAATAAAGTGGGAAACTCCCCTATCTTAGCACTCGGAGTCCCCAGCAACGGCGCCAGAAATTCGCTTGATGAAAAGAGAGTTGACTAGTGCAACACCTCTCCTCGTTGGTTACCCCAAGTGGAAGGTGTGATGTAGGATAATGGAAAATTTTCTTCAGTGAAGATACCGAGGTTTGTCTCCAGTAGGACTCCAGAGATGATAGGTAGGTGTCAGCGACGCAACTGACGTGGACCTGCACACAACACAAGTAACTTTGCTTCCCAACGAGTACAGAGAGGTTGTCAGTCTCTCCAGCCTTGTTGTTCACAAAGGATCAACGCAACAAATAATAATGATAGCAACTGAAAGGTAAAAACAGGAAAGTAAATAAGCGTGTAAACAGTGATGAGAATATGGACCGGGGTCCCGTGATGTTCACTAGTGATGTCTCTCTCCCAAAAGGCGATAAAACTGCTATGCGAGATAAAAAAATTACAGTTGGCAATTGACAGGATTATAAACGCACCGCAATGCTAACTATGCTACAAAGAAAGGAAGAGGATCAAAAGCAAGGGCAATACGCCAAAAATAAGTAGACCAAAATCCAACTGCATCTACTACTAATCATCCACCTTGAGATATCTATCCAGAACATCTCACTGGTATTAAGTTGCGAGCCCCACCCAAAGTGTAAACCCAAAGCAACAGACAACTGCATTAAAAAGCACTTTGCGTAAAGTAAACAATCCTTGCAACCGCTGTTACAAGCATCATTGTTTTTCCCCTTGTGGCAACAACACATCCTCTAGACTCATGTTTGTGTCACTCAAGCGTGTCATGAGGGGGCATGAACCCACAATCGAGCATAACGTTCCCTCTTGGAGTTACTACCTACTACTTGGCCAAAGTAATAAACAGCAACGGAGAACATGCAAGAATTACTTAGGAACAAAAATATAAAAGATAAGAACCAAATATATTACTCTATCACAATCTGAACATAATCTCATAATCCATCAGATCCCATAAAACTCAGCATAGCAACAGCAGAAATATTACATATGTGCCTCTCTCATGTAGGGCAGCTCTAGAGGTCTAAAACCATGAAGAACAAAGAGGGGAGGAGAACATCACATAGCTACTGATCACGGACCCAAGGTCCAAGAGAAACTACTCAGGGCACATCCGGGAAGCGTCCATAGTGGAGGGGAAGCTCCCGGAGATCGATCCTCCCTCCGGAAGGGTGCCGTGAAGAAGTTTGCTGGCACTCCCGATCTTGGAAGCACGGCAGCGGCGGAAGAGAGCGAGATCGCGAAAAAGGGTTCTGTCTTCGAGGGTTTCACGTCACGGGGAATAAATAGGCGAAGGGGTGCAGCCAGGGTGTAACATCCCAAAATTTCCCAAATTTTGGAATGTTAATTAAGTAAATTATATTAATGTTTTTTTGCTTGATATGTTTGACTTTTACTGGGATCTGAAACTTTTGCATTTTAATTGAATAATAAAATGAGAGGGAATAAAAGGACTTTCCCTATTATTCATTTTTGGTGTTTTGGAATTTATTATTTAAAACAAATCCTACAAATTAAAATGAGAGAAGGTAATATGACTCCTTCATTATAAAAGAAACGTGGAAATGTTTTAGTGTGATTTTATTTTAATTTAATTAGAGTTATTTAAATAATTATCCATCCAAAAATAATAATAGCAGGAGAGAAGATAAAATGACTTCTTCAGAAAAATGGAGTGAAAATTGTTTAAATAATTATTGGAGGTATTTGTTGATTTTTAAAATATTTTATAACTAAATAAAATCATTGAAAAAATGTCATTATTTTTATTTATTATTTTGGAAAATATGTTCATTGCATAATTTTCTATAGATTTTTTGATGAATTTAGAAATTTATTTCATATTTTTTTGATGTGTATTTATTTTTGTAATATTGTTTGAAGTTTCGGATTTAAAGAACAAAAAAAACTGTACCCAGTCGGCGCAGTAGCCCTTTCTCGCCGCGGGCGCAATTTGAGCCCGAGACAGATTAAAAAAAACAAATTTCCGTGCCCGGCGAACCTCGATTTCCGTACCCGGCGAGCCTCGATTTCCGCGCCCGGCGAACCTCATTTTCCATGCCCGACGAACCTCGGTTTTCGTGCCGTCGCCACGTCAGCGGTACGTCAGCAATTTTGTCCTGTAACGAAAAGGACAAGTTTGCGACAGAAACTTTTATTTTATTTCCGAATAGGCCCTTTTTCACAGATTGCACCCTAGAACGGTTTAGGCTATATCTTTTAAACCGTATATCCGTTTTAGGTGATTCTTTTTGCGTTACGACCGTAGTGAAGTCTAGTTTACAGTAGAATACACTTTGCACTGTTACACTTTTCGAATTTGAATATTGTACAGATTTAAATTCAAACTTCCGGTGACCGTATCTTTTATACGGTGTATCCGTTTTCGCCGATTCCAGTTGCGTTGGGAATCGTGGTGACATGTAGATATCATTTAGCTACTGTTTAATGGTTTTACTTGCTGTTCATTTGTATCTTTTAATGTTGAAATTGTTTATGTGTGAAGTGTGATGTTGATTGTTATACTGTTGATCGTGTAGAATGTCTGGAGTGCAGAAAGGTTCAGAAATAAGTGTTAGAGTACTTCAACACCGTTCAAGTCAAGTTTCACTTTTGGTTATGCTTCACTGTTGATTATGCACATACTATGTTTCTATGCATGTGAAGGTCGTTATGCTGTGCTGAAACCTGGTAGGATAGCCACATGTTTTGATTGATCATTGTATCCAACGTTGTTATGTTCTAGTATTTCTCGTGCTATGTGATTATATGCTTACTGTTGCAATGATAATCATGGGGGGAATTATTGTGTTATTCAAGTGTTGTGACAACATTATTACTAGTAAAATAGTAACTTGCAATTGAGGTACTCTAGAGTGGTATTACATCCTGAGGGCTCTGTAATATTCACGTACGATTGTTTGTGTGGCATTGCACCCTGAGGGCTCTGAAATATTCACTTTGTGTCTAGGTAGTGGCACTGTATCTTGAGGGCTCTACAATGTTCACGATAGGGTGATGTTGCATCCTGAGGCCTCTGTAACGGTCACAAATGTGTTTGTAGTGGCATCGTATCCTGAGGGCTCTATGATGTCCACGAATAGGAGGTACGTGTGGAATTTTATCCAGAGGGCTCTACAATACTCACGAAACCATGATCCCGAGGGCTCTCATGGCTGATAGGGTGATGTTGCATCTTGAGGGCTCTGTAACAGTCACGAATGTGTTTGTAGTGGCATCGTATCCCGAGGGCTCTATGATGTCCACGAATAGGAGGTACGTGTGCAATTGTATCCTGAGGGCTCTACAATACTCACGAAACCATGATCCCGAGGGCTCTCATGGCTGCCATTGGAAATCCTATGATCCTGAGGGCTCTCATAGGCGGTTTAGTTAGATGTTGACCTTTGTGGGTTGATATTAACTTAAGATGATAAAAAGGTTGAGTAGTATGTAGAAGTAGGTGAATACCAACTTTATGTATAACAAACCAAGCTTGATTCATGTACTTGATTTGAAATTAGTTGTAGGATTTCTTAATCACTTGTGTTACTTGCCGTACAAATCAAATGTACTGACCCGTGTTCGGGCTGTAAGCTTCGTGTTGCAGGTTTCTCAGAAGATTAGTGTGTTGATAGGGTTGCGAGTCTACACTCAGCATGTCGCTCGTGGATGTTGATGGGACTCCTCGCTGCTAGTTTTGCTTCCGCTATAGTTATATTGAACAATTTAGCCTTGAGCTATGCAAGTTGTTATTTGTTTTGAATTCTGGATCATACGATGTAATAATGATGCACTTGTACTTTGATATACATCTATTATATTGTGTGTGCTAGCCAGTTCGATCCAGGGACTAGCACTTGATCACAGAGACTCTAATTCTAAGTGAATCGGGGCATTACACAGGGGGCCCACCAGGTGTCTAGGCAGCCACCCGGCGCGGCCCCACCCTAGGCCGCGCCACCTGGCCGCCTGGGCACTAGGTGGGCCCCCTCTGGCCCTCCTTCGGGGCTCTGTAAGGTTCCGTTGCGCTGATTTTTATCTGATTTTCCCGAATTTTTGGAGCACTATTAATATGGGGGAAACGCGAAATAGAAAAACAACAAAAACATAACTGGCACTGTGGTGCACTGAGTGAATAAGTTAGTCCAAATATGATCAAAAGTGTATGAAAGTGTATCTAGATCATATTAATATCACACAAAATATGCATGGAGCAAGCAGAAATTATAGATACGTTTGGGACGTATTAGGTATTCGACGCAATAAGGATAGATTCGAGATCACCGGAGAAATAAGAGAGAACACCAGAATTGTTCTGGTGGAGGCCAGAAATGGTTCTAGATATTTTGAAAGGTTCAATAATGTTTAAATATGTTTTATTATTTAATTAACATAATTAAAATTTAAAATATAATTAAATATAATAAAAATGCAAGAAAAGCCATATGGTCCTACAGAGGCCCATTAGGGGAGAAGGGAGCCTCCCCCTTGGCCCATGGCGCCAAGGGAGGGCCCCACGCCCTTATGGCGTACTCCCCATTCCCTTTGGTTTAGTATCACATGGGAAGTTGAGGGAGGTGAGCACCCCTCCTTGGCTTATATAAGGAGGGGTAGGGTTCCCTATTTTCTTCATAACTTTTGATTTGAGACCAGTTTCTCTAATCTCTCTTTTCCTGATTTCTCCTTCCTCGAGTGGAATCCCCTTGTTTAGAGTCTGCACTTGGTTGGGGATTTCTCCACCATACACACGTCGTCGTGCTGCTGGAACTGGAACCCGAATCCGTCTTCTTTCCACTTCTCTTCTGGTTCGGAGCTCGGAGGGAACATCAAGTACACTGTATGTGTGTAATCCCACGAGGCACTACAATTGTGGTGCTCCTTCATCGTCGTGGCTGTATCGCGACGTCTTCACCGACAACGTTCCGACAGGGAATGTAATCCCATCATTGGTCTACAAGGATCGGGTGGCCTTTGGAGTCATCGTGGATATGCGTGGCATCGTGGATTGCCGATACGACTACATAAACCACGTTCACGCGGGAACGTTTCCCTCTTAACGGACTACATACTGGTATGTCACCTATTTCCATCCATTACTTGCATCGCCATATCATATGTCTTGGGTTTGGGAGTCGTAGGTTAAGAAAAAAATATTGTTTTCTGCCCCGCTCCCCAAAAGGGGGATCATAGCATGCATGATTTACAGTTTTACTTCCTGTTTTGCTAATATGCTAGATATAATGACGGCAGAATAAATAGGACCATCTCTTACAATACCAGCATTGTGTTCTCCCTTAATCGGCACCGCCTGGAAGGATCACCCTTATGGTCGACACACCATACATTGGGTCTCACACATAATAAATGGCGTTCGCATGAGGTTGGGGTTGGCAAGCCTAGCATATGTAGACATGGCCTTGCTAAGCAGCTAACATTAAGGTCATCATCGCAGGCTTGGCGTATGTAGATGCGGGCCTGGAACACAGAAGATCGAAAGATCAAGCACGAGTCACATAACTGATGTGATTGGCATGATGGCCTACCATAGCCACATACTGATGGTCGTGACGATCGGGGGAGGTATGAGGTTATAGGATTGTGTGATCACTTAGTTAAATTGAGAGGTGTTTTTCGAAGTGGGAGCTTTCTAAAATTTAGTTATAATTGAAACTCCACATCATGAAAAATATTCTAAATATGTATCTTTGTGAATCACCATTGTAGATGGCAGCACCACATCCCTCATTCAACTTAGGTTCATTCCTAGAGAAAGACAAACTGAAAACTGATGGCTCAAACTTCACCAAACGGTTCCGCACTCTGAGGATTCTCCTCGTTTCCCTCAAAATGGCATACGTACTAGAGGCCGTGTTAGGTGATGAACCACCAGCAGATGCAAGCCAGGATGAGAAGAATGTCTACCTCTCCAAGGCTGATGATTACAACCTTGTCCAGAGTGGCATGCTCTATTCCATGGAGGCTGAGTTGCATAAGCACTTTGAGAGGATGGGTTCTTATGAGATTATCACGGACCTCAAAGCCGTCTTTGCACCTCAAGCCAAGGTTGAAAGATTCAAGGCTTCCGAAGCCTTCTTCTCGGATAAGATGGATGATCACAACAATGTTAGTGAGCACGTGTTCAAAATGTCTGGCTACGTGCAATGCCTGAATGCTCTGGAATGTCAGATTCCGGATGAACTTTCTGTTGATAGGGTGTTGCAATCGATGCCCCCTAGCTAAAAAGGCTATGTGATGAACTACAACATGCAGGGGGTGACTAAGACCCCTTCTGAGTTGTTCGCCATGCTGAAAAGTGCTGAGGTTGAGATCAAGAAGGAGCACGTTGTATTCATGGTCAACAAGACCACTTGAAAGTCCAAGTATGTGATCAGAGGGGGAGGGGGTGAATGATCAGACGTCGTCGGGGCCGTTGTCGTCCTTCGAAGTGATGGAGTCGTTATGGGAGACGTTGTCGGGCCTGATGGGTTCGGGCTCGTTGACGAAGAACACTTCATCAATCTTGTGCAGGGGAGGGAGTTTTTGATTCGGGCGATCAACAGTATCATCTCTTGAAAAGTTTCGCTGGAGGTGCTCATACTCTTTGTAAATGCGATCTTTGTGAACGCCTTTAACTGAGTTGAATTTTCGTCCCTTCCAGGAGTGACGCTTTAGCACACGAAGATACTGATTGTTACTAAGTGCAATATTGCCAACACGATTGACTTTATCTGCAAGGAACTGCATCTGGCGTTGATTTGCTTCAATGAAGTTTTCAAGCAATTGCTGCGACCGAAGATTTACTTGAAAATGATGACAGTCCTTCTGGAATTTCTTCGATATGTTGCGCTCATTGACTTCATGGCGCACCCCAACATATGTAGCAAATATGTCACCTCAGCAATTCCAAAGTGTTGCGCACTAGAGGTGTGAAAAGCTTCGAATGATGTCTGGCCACAAATTCATAATTTCTGCCATAGTCGCAGACAACTTTCAGCCAAGGAACATATGGCTTCAATGTGAATGGCAGTTCAATGTGAATAAAGCAGTCCTCGAAGTCAAATACGAGACCATGAGTAATCTTCATAATTGCATGCCTTGTCTCTGGATATAGATTTGATTCCTCCGAAGCAGTACTCAATGGGATCAAAGATTTCGACAAGATATAAAACTAAGTCTTGTAGATGATGTTCAATTGCTTCAGGCGAATATTTTATGGAATATAATCTTTTGTGACTTTAGTATCCATCAAGGTGGCAAATTGTTCTTCAGTTAGATCTGGCTCCATATGAATCTTTTTAAGTTCACCAGTGTGCCTTGGTATATTGAGAATTTCCATGAATTCTACTGAAGAAATTCGGAAGATTTCTCCTTGAATCATCCATTCCAGTATCCAGGTGTTGGGTTCATTGGCATCGCCCGAAACATATAATGTGGCATAGAATTTCTTAATGAGTTCAGAATTGAAGGGAGTGCTCAAGGCAAACAACCGAGTCAAATTGTGATTCTCAATAGTTTCGGCGATGTTCTGGAAGCATGTGGAAGTTCTGGAAGACTTCGCATATCAAGATAGTGGTGGCGAAACAGCACACCCTTCTGGCAGTAGACTTTTGTATACAGTATCTGTTGTTCTGCTGTCCAGAAGCGAAGGTCATCAGCAGTTCTGTCTGAAGTATATGGGCTTACACCAAAGAATTGGTGACTTTTCTGATGTTGTTCCAAACTGAATTCCGGTCCGTGCAGAGAAGAACAGCCAGCGCCCTTAAAAATAGGAAAAGTTTCACGAGGGTAATTTGATTCGAGCTGGGTGTCTTGGCAGGGTTGGGAACAGGAACGAATCCTTTGCAGAGGAGCGATTGGGGTAGCTCTTGAAGGGCCAGCAGTCTGAGAACCTATCAGTGCTTGCTCTTGCGAGGGATTCAAAATCTGCACTTGTTCTTCTTCGTCTTCATGTGCTTCAGGTTGAGGCACATTGGCTTCACACTCTTGGGTAGTTCGAGCTGAAGAATAATCATGCGAGTTGCGCGTTCTGGAGTTGGAGGGAGAGGGTTCATCTTCCTCCGGGCGAGGTGATGGCGGTGGTGCAGGAGCATCAGGTGGGGTAGGAGTCCTTTGCGGTGCATGGGATGGAGCAGGTGGTGATGATGGAGCGTGATGTGCGAGGTAATGATAGTGATTTCTCTCCCTTCGTTGGTAAACCCCAAGTGGAAGGCGTGATGTAGCACAACAACAAATTTCCCTCAGTAAAGATACCAAGGTTTGTCTCCAGTAGGACTCCAGAGATGATATTAGGTGTCAGCGGCGCAACTGTCGCGGACCTGCACACAGACACAAATAACTTTGTTCCACACGAAGTTCAGAGAGGTTGTCAATCTCTCCGGTCTTGTTGTTCACAAAGGATCAAACACAAGAGGATAATGATAGCAACTGAAAGTAAAAGATGAAAAGTAAAATGAGCGTGGAAACAGTAATGAGGATATGGACCGGGATACGTGATGTTCACTAGTGATGTCTCTCTCCCAACGGACGATAAAACTGCTATGCGAGGTGAACAAATTACAGAAGGGCAATTGACAGGATTAAGAACGCACCGCAATGCTAACTATGCTACAAAAAAAGGAAGAGGCTCAAAAGCATGGGCAGTACGCCAAAATAAGTAGACCGAAATCCAACTGCATCTACTACTAATCATCCACCTTGAGATATCTATCCAGAACATCTCGCTGGTATTATGTTGCGAGCCCCACCCAAAGTGTAAACCCAAAGCAACAGACAACTGCATTAAAAAGCACTTTGCGTAAAGTAAACAATCCTTGCAACCGCGGTTACAAGCACCGTTGTTTTCCCCTTGTGGCAACAACACATCCCCTAGACTCATGTTTCTGTCACTCAAGCGTGTCATCGGGTGGCATGAACCCCCAATCGAGCAAAACGTTCCCTCTTGGGGTTACTACCTACTACTTGGCCAAAGCAATAAACAACAACGGAGAACATGCAAGATTTACTTAGGAACAAAAATATAAGAGATAAGAACCAAATATATTACTCAATCACAATCTGAACATAATCTCATAATCCATCAGATCCCATCAAACTCAGCATAGCAACAGCAGAAAGATTACAAAAGTGCCTCGATCATGTAGGGCAGCTTACGAGGTCTAAACCATGAAGAACAAAGAGGGGAGGAGAACACCACATAGCTACTGATCACGGAACCATGATCCAAAGAAAACTACTCACGAGACATCCGGGAAGCATCCATGGTGGAGAGAAGACTCCCGGAGGTCGGCCCTCCCTCTGGCAGGGTGCCGGGAAGAGGCATTCTGGTGCTCCAGATCTCGGAAGCGCGGCGGCGGCGGAACAGAGGCGAGATCGCGAAAAAGGGTTTTGTCCTCGAGGGTTTCCCGAGATGGAGAATATATAGGCGAAGGGGGGCAGCCAGGGGGGCAACAGGGGTCCAGGCGGCCCCCTGGCACGGCCAGCCCCTAGGGAGCGCCACCAGGGCGCCTGGGCCCCTGGTGGTGGCCCTCTGGCCCCACCCAGGTTCTTCCGGAAGGTTCCTTCACGCTGATTTTTTATCTGTTTTTTCCCCAATTTTTGGAGCACTTTTTATATGGGGGAAACTGAAATAGAAAAACAGCAGAAAACAAGAACTGGCACTGTGGTGCACTGAGTTAATAGGTTAGTCCAAATATGATCAAATGTGTATGAAAGTGTATCTAGATCATAGCAATATCACACAAAACATGCATGGAGCAAGCAGAAATTATAGATACGTTTTGCACGTATCAACATCCCCAAGATTAATTCCTGCTCGTCCTCGAGTAGGTAAATGATAACGGCATAATTTCTGTGGTGACATGCTAGCAACCATATAAGAACTTTGAAAAGTAAAGCAATCATGGTTAGAGATTCAATTCAAGTCATAACATGCAAGAGTCTATATTAGCATTGAAACAAGTAACAAAAGAACATTAGGTGCAAGAGCTCTCGCTGTCCGTGACTCGAATGTCTCCAAATGGTGTTTGCGTGCAAGAAGGGGGATAGGGAATACGAGAAAAATATTTATTTGTTAAGAACTCAATCTACTAAAGTTTCACACTTGGTCTTTTTCTGGAATCTTATCTGGACTCGTCCCCAGACCACTAGCTAGGTACAAGTCAATTTGATCCACTCCTTTTTCAATATTTTGAGCACTCATGCAATGGATGAGCGTAAGCACGAGAGTTGACACTTAGGATGGCAAAGAGAGGAGTACGGAGGAGGAAGACAAAAAAAGAAGAGAAAGGCTCACATCAATGAGGACAATCATAGGCAAGAGATTCCAAATGATAGATATGATGTGAGGAGTAAGGATTGCAATGAAACGGATGCACATACGAGCTAGGAAGCTCTCCAATGGAACTAGTGGGGGTGCATCTAACTTGCTCGCTCATGAAGACCTAGAGCTCGTTTGAGGAGGCTCATCCTTGGAATATGCAAGTCAAGTTTCTATAGTGTGAAGGTCCCCACATAGCTATATGCATGAAGATCATCTCTATGGAGTACAAGGATATAAAGGGAGTACTAGTGTGGATCTCTCAAAAGGATAGTAGTGTTGCCACTTTCTCTCTTTTTATTTTTTTTTTCTCTTTTTTTCTATTCTTTTGTATTTTTTTGGTGGCCTCAACGGCTCTTTCTATTTAACTCTCATTTGTCCTCTTTGGGATCTTTTAATGTGTCCACTTTGGGATCTTTTCCTCACTTAAGGGCAACACTCTAATTTACAAGAAGGTAAAGGAGATCTTTCACACTTTACAAGGTACTCAAAATCATAAAGAAGATGTAACTATCATGATGTATGCAAGGTATGTCGCTGCTAGTGTAGCAGGAACATGTATGACATGAAGATCAAGTCATGAAGAGGTGGATGTTGCATGGCAATGTAACTCGGAAAGGCTATGTAAATGCCTTGATAGGTAGGTATGGTGGCTGTTTTGAGGAAAGATATAAGGAGGCTTATGATGACAGAGCGTATCATGCCAAGGGTTTGGATGTACCGGCGAAGGTGGACACCAACTCTCGGAGTGAGAAGAAGGCAATGCACGGCATGGGAGAGGCTAGCAAAATATGGGAAGGTGGAAGTGTCAACTTTCAATACTTACATTAGTCCGAAGAACTCATGCACTTATTATCGGTAACTCTCAATCTAATAAGGAGGTTCACAAAGATACAAGTACCCCGAGGAGGAGTGTATGGGGGTTTGGTTATCCTTGCGCATCCTCGACTCATGGTACGTGAGTGTACTCTAATATTCGATCCCTCCAAAGATTAGTGATCCATCTAGTAGCTAGAGTTCTCAACTAGTTTTGTAGGTTTTGAAAATACACACGGATTGCCCAAAATACGACATCTATCACTAATAGGCTAGAGCTCTTGACACCAAAAGTTCAAACATTACTCACATCAATACCTCAAAACTATTGCAAGTTACTACTAGAATAAAATAGCATCCTCAATTACCTACTTTTAAGACAAGACACTACTCAGTGCAACAACCAACTCTCTTTAACAAGATAAACATGAAAACTAAAAAGAGTTCCAGCAACAAACTAAACAAAAGCCAAGGCTCTTGCTAAATACAAACTAAGACTAAAACTAAACATGGCAGCAGCTACGAAAAGATAAAGAACACACAACAGCAAAAAGATAAGCAGGAAAAATATGATGTGTTCTAGATTTTGAAAGTGGAGCGTGTTTCTCTCCCACACAAAGTAAGATGGGGTCTAACTTGTTATGACCAGCAAGCAAAACTAAAGAAACTAAAAAATAAAACCTAAGAGCGAGACGCTCCAAGCATAGCACATAACGCATGAAGTGATAAAAATATAGTGAGACGAATGACGAACTGATGATTGTATATGGAGAAGGGGATGCACGGGGGCATCCCCAAGCTTAGACGCTTGAGTCTCCTTGAATATTTGTTGGGGATGCATGGGGTCATCCCCAAGCTTGAGCGCTTGACACTCCTAGATCTTCTTTCATCATCTTCCATCGCACACTTGAAAACTCCCTTCATACATAACTCATCATAAGCTGATTAGAGAGGTTAGTACCCTTAATAAAATAATTTTTCCCCACTGGATATAAAGATATTCTTGAAGAGCTACTGTTTCTCAAGAGTGCCAAAAAGTTTTTGCAAAGAAAAAGCAAGCTTAAGGTTTGCAAAAGTTAGGAGAGACAAAACGTGGCAGAATCTGTGAAAAACAGACCAGCAGGTAGTAAAGAATTTTTTAGGGACACTTCTGCAACTCAAATCAAAAAACTCAGAACAAACGAAAGTTTCACAATTGTATAGATCACGCGTTAAAAAAAATTCAGATCAAAAAGATGACCTGGTGATTTGATTCGAATTTTTCTGTCAAGGGACAGAATCTGTTTTCTCGACAACACGTCACAACTTTTGCTTCCCTTATCGTAAGAGGCTATAACTTGGCACAAAGCTGAAAAATAAAGATACAATGATGTTGCTACAGTAGTAAAAATCATCAAGACACAACAAAAAGCAAAAAAAGAAACCTAAATTCGTTGCGGGCTGCCTCCCGAAAGCGCTTTCTTTTATGCCTTTAAGCTAGGCATGATGCAAAAAGAAGAATCAAGGGTCTCCAAGATCAGAATCATAAAAACCTTCAAACTGATTTTCAATAAGCTCATTCTTCTTCTTCCTAGGAAAGATATACTTACCTTTCGCCATACCGCGTAAGCGTATGTGCCTGTTACCAATATCAATGAAGCCTTTCATGGCACGGAGGAAGTCTCTTCCGAGCACAATGTTACTTTGGTTTGGCTCCATGATGAAGAAATCCATTGGTGCAGTCCTATGAAGGAATGCAACTTGGACTTCTTTTACCTTTCCTTTAATCTCTAAAATGTCTCCATTAGAATGTTCATGATAAGATGATAATTTATCCATATCTAGCTTCAAAGAATCATAAACTATTTTTGGCATAGTAGAAACTGTGGATCCAATATCACAAAGAGCAAGGAAGCCTTGGTTAGAGATGATAATCCTAACAAAGGGCTCCCAATCATCATCTATCTCCAAAATTTCTTTCTTGTTGGACTTAAGTTCCTCTACTTTCCTCAAGTCTAGAGCATCCAATCTTTTTTCAATAGTGGCAAGTCTATCTATGAAAGTATCAATACTACGATCATAAAAAAAACTAGATAGACTATGCAAAATATCAAGATCCCTAACTTCATCACACTCTAGAAAATTTCCTTCAGCTATAATGCCAAGAGAGTGTTTACACCACTTAAAAATACCATGGTAAAAATTTCTAAGCACAATCTTTATAGGTATCCAAGGCATAATTCTTTTGTGTGCTTCAGAGATTCTGTCCCATGCCTTCTTCATATTTTCTCCATCTCTTTGACGGAAATCGAGAACTTCCGATTCCCGCAAAGCACCTAGCCCTAACATGTTCATCTAAACAAGGAGGACTACTAACAACAAGATAAACAATTTTTTTTGTGATTTTTTGATATAAGACTCAAAGATAAAAACTGAAAGGTAAACTAACAAGACTAAAAAACAAAGGTAAAGGGTAGTGTTACTACCTACTACTTGGCCAAAGCAATAAACAACAACGGAGAACATGCAAGAATTACTTAGGAACAAAAATATAAGAGATAAGAACCAAATATATTACTCAATCACAATCTGAACATAATCTCATAATCCATCAGATCCCATCAAACTCAGCATTGCAACAGCAGAAAGATTACAAAAGTGCCTCGATCATGTAGGGGAGCTCACGAGGTCTAAACCATGAAGAACAAAGAGGGGAGGAGAACATCACATAGCTACTGATCACGGACCCATGGTCCAAAGAAAACTACTCACGAGACATCCGGGAAGCATCCATGGTGGAGAGGAGACTCCCGGAGGTCGGCCCTCCCTCCGGCAGGGTGCCGGGAAGAGGTCTTCTGGTGCTCCCGATATCGGAAGCGCGGCGGCGGCGGAACAAAGGCGAGATCGCGAAAAAGGGTTCTGTCCTCGAGGGTTTCCCGAGACGGAGAATATATAGGCGAAGGGGGGCAGCCAGGGGGGCCACCAGGGGTCCAGGCGCCCCCCTGGCGCGGCCAGCCCCTAGGGCGCGCCACCAGCGCGCCTGGGCCCCTGGTGGTGGCCCTCTGGCCCCACCCAGGTTCTTCCGGAAGGTTCCTTCACGCTGATTTTTTATCTGATTTTTCCCGAATTTTTGGAGCACATTTTATATGGGGGAAAACTGAAATAGAAAAATAGCAGAAAACAGGAACTGGCACTGTGGTGCACTGAGTTAATAGGTTAGTCCAAATATGATCAAAATTGTATGAAAGTGTATCTAGATCATAGCTATATCATACAAAACATGCATGGAGCAAGAAGAAATTATAGATACGTTTTGGACGTATCAGAGCGCGAGGTGGAACTGGTGCAGACGTTGGAGTTGGGATTCGCTTAGGAGTTGGAGCTTTTGGGGGCGGTGTGGGAGTTTGGGGAGCGCGGGTTTGTTTGGGAGTGGATGCGGTTGGTGAAGGTGTAGGGGTTTTGGTGGGTGGTGCTGAAGCTTTTGGCTTGGGCTTGGAAGGCTTTGGTTTGGGATCAGGAGTGGGAACTGCTTCAGTGTTTTCCTTCGGCTGGCTGGTGGGCTCATCACTTGTGTCCATATCAGCAGCCGAGGCCAAAGTAATCTTCCGCCTCTTGGAGGTCTTTTTCTTCGGGGACGGGTCAGATGGCTTTGCTTCAGTGGGCTTTGCTGCAGCTGGTTCAACTTCCAGCGTGGCCTTGCGCTTCTTGGAATCCTTGTCCATTATCGAAGCATTATGCGTTTTGACCAGCTCATCAACAACAGCTTTTATCTTGCCCTTGAAGATTTTTATGTTGTCCCTGGTGGTGTTGACGTCCGTCACCTTCTGAAGCATTTTCAGTGCGTACTCCTTAAACTGTTCATCTGTTTAAGTTTCGGCACGCTGCTGATAGTTGTGAATCTTCACTATTTTAGCCCTGTCCCTTGAGTGCAAATCCTTCAGCTGACTGATAATAGTAGTGATCATAGCTTCGATGGAGCCTGAGATGTAGACTTCTCCAAGATCAACAGCTTTCGAATCTTCAGCTTCACATTTCTTCCAAAGGGCTTCAGTCACGCCCAAGTGATCCCATAGTTCTCCTTCACGTGGATCAGGGAATTGTTGTCCACTATGGAGATCTTGCTCAGCATGAGCTTCAACCATAGAAATGCCTTTTGTCTTCGGCGGATTTGCTTCAGCAGACGGGGTCATATCCACCACTGCCTTCTTCTGGGCAGCTGATGACCCACAACGTAAGGGATCGATTGCAGCGTTTTCGATAAGTAAGAGTGTCGAACCCAACGCGGAGCAGAAGGTAATAGCAAGTGACTTTGGTAAGGAGATAACTGCAAGCACTGAAAGATAACTTTTTGGGGGTTTTTCTTGGTATTAGCGACAGGAAAGTAAAACGAGCAAAGTAAAAGGTAGTGGAGAGTAACGAGTGGCCCAATCCTTTCTGAGCAAAGGAGAGGCCTAGCAACTGAACTTATAAAAGCTAAAGTGTTCTTGAGGACACACGGGAGAGGTAGTCATGTGCTTTCGCCATATTCCGTATCGGTACTATGTGCTGTGTTGATAAGTGTTGAGTGGGTGGATCTATGCTAGTAGACCGTCTAGACTAAGATAAGTGTACTCTTATGATTAAACACCTTGCAAGCATTCGCAAATACAAGATAGTAATTAAGGCAAAAGCCTAACCATAGCAATACGATCGGTGATCCATTGTTCCCTTGTGCAAAAGCGTGCAAACTGGGGTTTAGGTTTCTGTCACTCCGGCAACCCACCGTAAGCATTCTTTGTATACAATGTATCCCCCTAGGTCCTTGATAAGGCGAAGTGTTGAGTGTTCGACTCACACAACACCACTAGGAAAATAACAACACAACTTAAATATCAACCAACACATATTACTTCAACATCATATGACTACTAACAACTAGACTTCTCCCATGTCCTCAAGAACCAAAGTAACTACTCACAAGACATAAAAGAGATCATGATCAGTGGGGATAAATATATGATAAACAATCTGAACACAATAATATTTCTCCAACAAAACTCAATAGCATTCACCACAAAGTAGTAATCAACACCGATAGAGTAGAGAGGATAGATAGTACGGATTACAACATGAGTTGCAATTGTGAGATGAGATTGGATGGAGGTGGAGATGGTGCTGATGATGGGGATGATGTTGATGATGATCTCGATGATGCCCGTGACGATGGTGATGTCGATGGCGACGATCTCGCCTTGCGGGAGGTGATCTCCCCGGTGGAATCTGCTCGTCAGAGATGGCTTTTCTTCTCTGTAGGTTTCCGCCACGGAGCGACGGCGGAACTGTGACGCCCCCAAAATCAGACCGTGTACAGTAATCATACACACAGGGTACACGACTGAGATTAGGGTGCCACGGTGATAATATCACAGCACAACACTAAACACAAAAGGATAAACATATATGTTACAATAGAGGGGGTCACGCGGACCCGAATATATAAGTCATACAAGCCATAATATCTGAGTACAGACATAGCTAGTCAAGTTTTGCCTTAAGAAGGCTAGCACAAATCACATCAGAGATACAGAACGAAAAGGCGAGGCCTCCTGCCTGGGATCCACAGAACTACTCCTGGTCAACGGGGAACTCGACGTCGTAGTAGGCGCCTCCGGGGTACTCCTGCTCCTGGGCTCCAACGTCGGCTGCAGCGGCCGATCAGGCAAAACAGTAAAGGAAATAAAGCAGGTGAGTATCTAGTATACCCGCGAGTCTTACGTCCGCTACTAAGCATTATGCATTGTATCAACGGAATGAAGAGGCTGTATATAGTGGACTGAAGACAGAAAATCAGAGCAAGGGTAAGAAGCTAGGCCTATCGAAGACTAGCATCTTCCGACGGTGTCTTGCAGCATGAGGTAAGAATCAGCCAACAGTTTATATAAAACAGTAAAGTAACAATGAAGCAGAAGTTGCTGCAACATTGAATAATAATAAGTTGTAATAATTAACAATGCCTCCGAGTTCACCTCCTCGACATCCCCGCGAGGAAGAAAACCCGGAACCATACAATTTAATAATAATAGTTTCTAGTGGTAAGATCCAGCTTCAGCATAAAGCGTCCTGTTACCGTGGACACGGCTATTCGAATAGATTAATCTTCCCTGCAGGGGTGCACTTGTGTTACGCTACACGCACGGATCTCCAGGGTGGCGGGAACCTTGTTAGGGAACGCTCCACCGAGGCTATCCGACACTTCATAGCCCATCTTTCAAACTCAACAGAGAGGTCATCCGCCGGACTATATCCTATGTACGCGGGGCTTTGGACCCTAACCCCGACGTACTCCTGCACGGTGCGAGGCTGGCCGGTGAAGTTAAAGCAAATCCAAATAAGACACCACCGCGCGAGCAAATAAGACAACACCACTTCCCGGCGCAGGCCGCGGTACTGCTGATGTCTGAAGAGTCCTCGGACGACACTAAGAAGCAGAGGAGCCCATAACTCGTAGTTCCCACGGGTAGGTAGTGCGTACATGGCATATAGCCAACTCAAGACATTCACTGAACCATTTAGCATTTTATTAACCTGCGTGACAACCGTTATCGTTGCCTCGACTTAACCGACCCGCGGACAAGGACAGCAGCCAGGACCACCAGTACATCGGTGCCTGCCCTGTCGTCCCACCAAGTCACTGCGGTTACCAACAAGGTGAACCGTCTCCTTACCTTGTCTCGCGTGTGCTCCTGGAGGAGCTCGACTTTCGTGGGTTGGTAACTCTCGCGGCTAACGAACAGGGGCCAAGCACACCGGTACACTGGTCGTACCCTCCCTGTCGTCCCGTCGCAATACCTCTCGCGGGCACCGCTGGGTCGCCCGACTTCTTACCTGAAGGACAACCGTTTACAGGACCCTATGGCGGCAAGACAAAGTCAGACTCGAGTGGAGTACAAGGATTACTCCTTGATAGCTCACACTTGAGGTGACTAGGCATAACCCAGATAGGGGCCTTTGGCGGTGTCTGCTTTGTACCGTACCTGTGCAGTTATAATATTTGTATCCGCGTTCACTCCCCTTAGTGATCACGGCCCCCTATCTAATCCTAGCTAACAATGCGCAGGGCTCACTGCTGAATAATGCATAATAATAATAATAGGCAGCATAGGATAAAGGAGGCACATCAAGGGGCGACAAAAACAGGCTATGCAATTGAATAGGATTGTAACGTAGCAGCAGCAGTAACAATGCCTAGTGCAAGAAATGTACGGAAAGATAGGCGATATCTTGGGAAGAGAATGGCTCTGCTTGCCTGCAAGCTCGACGGTAGTAGTAGAGTCGTCGACGATGTAGTCGTACTCAGCAGCGGTGTAGTCGACGGCAGCAGCGGGGTCCACCGGAGATTAAGGGGGGAAGAAACAGTAAATACACAGCAAGCATAAACAAACAGATGCATGACATGATAAATGAAATGTTAACGGTGTTCTAACGCAGTGTAATGCAATATGCTCGGAGCGGGAATTCATCTGGGGATGAACTACCGGCTCCGGGTGATTACCGGACAGGGTGTCCGGAGGGGGAAGGATCAAGCCGGAGGTGTCTAGGTTACCGGAACAACATAAGGGGGGTGTATCCATGCTATTTGAACCATTCCGGACAACTTTCGTGTTCGGAATAAATTCATCCGGGCACTCTAACAGTACCGGACAATTTATCGGACAGACGGTCCGGAGGGGGAATGTTCGATGTTCGTTGTGTTAGAGGGGTGTGGTAGACATACGGATAGCCTATCCGTATTTTTTATATTTTTCTGATCAATTTTGATATACAAATTATTTTCATCGGAGTTACGGTTTAAAAGATATTGAATTTCTAATATTTAAATCATTTAAATCAATTTTCTGAATTTCTTTTATTATTAAATTTAAACATTATCCAGAATCTTATCAACAACAGTAACTGACTGGTGGGGCCTACATGTCATAGACAGAGGAATTATAAATCATTTTATTTATTAAAAACAGCCCATGGGCCCACTCGTCATAGTCCCATTTATTTTAACAGGATTTTAATTTAATCAAAAGGTCTAATTAACAGGGGGGGTCCCACTGGTCAGTCTAACAGTGGCAGTTTAATAATTATCTTAAATTAACAAATGGCCTGAGGCCCACTAGTCATTCTCACAGGGGGGGTGGTTTAATCTCTTCTAACTTTATTTGATTAGGGGCTAATGCAAAGGGGGCCACAGGTCAGTGGGTGTGGGGGCTTAGCCCACGGCATCTGCACGCACGCCGGCGGCAGTGGGCACTCCGGCGCGAGGTGCAGGGATGGAGGGGGGGTTGCCGCCCCGTGCGCGTGCGCACGCCGGGGGCGCGTCCAGAGCGCGATGGGCGCGGGGCCAAGGCGCGGTGGGCACACGCCCCGCCCTGGCGGCCCAGCGGCTGGTGGGGATGGCGCTAGGGCCGGGCAAATCGGGCGTGTGATGGCTTGGCCGACGCGGGAGCTCACCAGGATGGTGATGCCGAGCTTGGAGAAGCGCGAGGAAGCTTGCTGTGGCGGCAATCGACGATGGAGCCGTGGCGAGGCCGACGGGGAAAAGTGACGTGGACGGCGCAAAGGCGGCACCTGGACCTCGATTCGATGGTGGGGATGGATGGGATGAGCAGTCCGGAGCGACTGGACAAGCTCCCGGAGCGCGAGGTGTTCTCCGGCCGCGACGGCAACAATGCGCGGCGGCGGCTTCCGCTGGGGCGAGCCAGAACCGAGGGGGGAGGGAGAGAGAGGGGGGTCTAGATCTGGCGGTTTAGGTGGAGAGGGCAGGGGGCTCGGGGTCCTCCTTATCTCCATGGGGGGGCAGGTGAGGAGGGGGGAGCAGGTGGGGAGGGGGCCATGGCGCCCGTGGCCTCTCTGCCTGGCGCGTGCGGCATGGGGGGAGGGGAGTTGGTGGGGAAGAGATGGGGGAGAGAGAAGGGAGGTGGGGGGAGCTGGGCCCGGGGTGGGCCTCGCCCAGGGCGTAGATTAGTCTTTTTCAATTTTCGTTTGTTTTCTGTTTGCTCCATCTCTTTCTGTAATTGATTTATTAACCCCAGCATTTTTGAAAAAGGGTATTAGTGTTTGTAAATTAGTGTTACATATTACTGAGGTGTCACAAAATATTTTGCTGCAAAATAAATTCATTAGATATTTCTTTTAATTAATAAATGCCCAAAGTTAGGGTTTTAACCTACTGTTTGAATTGTTTGGAATTTTCTGCAACTCCAAAAATTACCGAAGTTGGTCCAACATGATTGTAATGATTTTAGGCAATTTACAAAAATAGTTCCATGATTTTTGGAACAACTTTATTTGAGCACTTTTGTTTTATTTTCTATTTAAATTAGTTTCAACTAGGGTTTGGTTTGTTAGATGAGCAAGGTGCATTTGGCTTTGGGATTTGATCCCAAGGGCTCAAGTAAATGGTGCATGGGGTGTTTGATCATGAGCATCACAAAGTTTTATCAGGTACAAGGGAGATCAAACAGTGATAATCCAACAGTGATGATGATTACTGTTACAGCAACTGAGGGTGTTACAGGAACTCCGGAAACTCTCCTCTTTTTAGGGTTTTTGCATGACGAAGAGTATATAGGCCAGAGGGGGGAGCCGGGAGTGGCCCCGGGGGTCCAGGCGCCCTCCCGGCGCGGCCAGGGGTGGGGCCGCGCCATGTGGCCGCCTGGGCACCCTGTGGCCCCCTCTGCTAGCTCTTTTGCATGTCTTCGTGATACTTCTGGAAAATAGCCTCCGTCGATTTTCAGGTAATTTCGAGGTATTCTTCTTTAGCAACTCAACGTCCACTTTTTACCGCTGAATCATGTGTCTGCTGTTCGGCACCGAAAAGTTGCAAACTGTGTAAAATAATCCAAAACATAATAAGAATAGCATCATATCATGAAATATATCAATGAATAAGAAAGAATTACTATATAAAATAGTGATGCATTTTGGACGTATCAGCAGCCTTGGCTGCTTTCTCAGCCTTCTTTGTTCTGAGACTATCAAGTGTAGCCTTGCGTTTTGCTTCATTTACTGCTAACTGTTTAGCTTCAGCAGCAGCTTTTTCTTCGTTTTTCTCGGCTTCAGCGAGCTTTCGCTTCGTCTCAGCCTTCTCAGCAGCAAACTTGGCAAATTCAAGTTCCCTTTGCTTCCGAGAAGCTTCTTCTGCTTCCTTCTGCTTGATGGAAGAGTCTGGCAAGCACGCTACGATTCAATGCCTCCTCGAGGTCTTTCTGTTGTAATTCTGCTTCAGTGGGCTTTCGCTTCACTAAGGGGTTTGGAGCAGCAGTCTGCATAGGCTTCACTGGAGTAGCTGCCTTTGAAGTTTGTATAGCAGGGTCATGTCTCTGCTTCGAACGGCTCTCAGTAGTGAGGTTCTCAGCCGGTGGCTTGGAGGCCAAAGGCTTCGCGACAACCAAGTCAGTCATGTCTAGGGTGGGGCGAGCTGCGGGCTTGTCAGTTGGGTCTTGAATCTTCAGCCTTTTTGCAGCAGAAGGTTTCTCTCCTGGCTTCTTCTTCAAAGGAAGTCGAAGCTTTGGTTTCTTGGGAGGAGGTGCAACTTCTTCGAACTCATCATCGGCTTCAGCATCTTATTCGTCATCAGCTTCGGCCTTGGATTCAAAATCAATGGAGTCCTCACGAGTGGTCTGTTCCTGTCTGGCTCGCTCTTCCTCATCAGTGAAAGCATGAGGTGGTGAATTTGTCTTTTTCTTCAGCTTCCGTTTCTTCTTCGTGCTCGGGCCATCTCCACGATCTTTGGCGGCGGCCAACTTGGCTGCCTTCTTCTCATCTTTGAGTCTCTTTTTCTCAGCAGAAATTCCTAACCGCTCTTGCTCCTCTGGAGAGTCATCGGAGTCTTGAGAGTGTTGAGACGAGGATACTTCGGTGGATCTGGGTAGTACAGATGGCGATTTGCTTCGGTGTACTTGCCGCACATGTGAGAGGTATAAAGATACAACAGGTGGAAGGCGAATTGCATCATCCACTTCCAGTTTGGAATGCTCTTGTATTTGTACCACCTGATAGCCCAATAGCGCCGAATCCCTTGCAAGCGAAACTTTCGCTGATCTTTTGTTTCTTCAGGAGACGTGTCATATCCAAGATCCTTACGAATGAATTCGGGAATGCCTCTAGCATTATTATTTTCCTTCGTTCCGCCTCCTCTTTTCTTAGGAGCAAGCTGTTCGGCTTCGTTGATGTGGTCATGAACTGGGGACTCATTACCGAAGCCCAAATCTTCAGACATCCTGTGAAAAAGCAGAAGGGAACGAGGGAAAAAGACAAGTATGGACCGAGCACCAGCAAAAGTTTCGACCAAAAAGACCAATTTTGACAAGAAATCCAAAGTTATGAGGGAATTGATTCCTGTCTGTTCTGGGCTAGATTTTGCACGCAACAAATTCATTATGGAAGTCAAACCCTAGCGCAGAAAAGAGTGAGATCGAAACCCTAGCTACTAACCTGAATTGGAGATGGGAAGATTTTCCTCTAAACAAGATTCCCACGAGGTCAAAGATCCAACAAATCGAGATACCCTAACAAAATCAATCAAAAAATACTAAGAAATCGGATCCAATCTGGAACGAACAGAGAAGAAGATTGGGTTCGAAAGCTTGACGTACCCTAACTTGGCGACGTCAAGCGGCTACGGCGGCGATGAGCGGAAGATGTGCTCGTCGTTGGCGTGATGTCCACGGCGGAGTACTTCCGGCCGAGAAGCGGCTAGGATGACGGCGGGGACGAGGAGCATGGCGGCGCACGAGAGATTAGGGTACCGGAGAGATTGGGGACGATGGGATTTTGGTGTCGCTTGGTGAGGGGTATATATATAGAGCTGGCCTGACAGGGGGTGTCAAGTCAGATCGGACGGCTTCCAGCGATCGACCCTCTGGATTCTACGGCGAGGATTTTGTGGTGTTTCGCAAGAAAATATCAACGATGCGGATATGATGGGATCTCAACGACCGAAGAATAAGGCTTGGTCTTCAGTAAAAACTTCGATAAAGTTGGAAGTATATGATTCGGAACTCAATGACGTTCGAAGCATAATACCTTACGTTTCAAATGTGCTCAACCATTTTAGAAAGATAGAATAAGATAGAAAAAGAACATAAGGGGTAGGGTCCAAAACTTATCACCTCAAAGAAAAACCAACAACGAAGCTAAAGGTGATAAGCATGGAGGACTAAGTCCAATCAAAATAAAAAGATAGAAATCAAAGCAAAAACCAATATCGAAACCGAAATCAAACAACGAAGTATATGAATATATACATGGAGGTAAAGGTTCGGTCTTACAGTACATTTCGTGAGTCCAAAATATTGAGCTCACATCTTAACGCACAGAACCTTTTCTCATCCAATGGTTTCGTGAATATATCAGCCAGTTGATCTTCAGTTCTGACATGACTAATCACAATATCTTCACACTGAACATGATCACGAAGAAAATGATGGCGAATATCAATATGCTTCGTGCGAGAGTGCTGCACAGGATTGTGAGCAATTTTTATTGCACTCTCATTATCACATAGAAGGGGAATTTTCTTCACATGAATACCATAATCCTTCAGCGTCTGCTTCAGCCAGAGAATCTTAGTACAACATGACCCAGCAGCAATGTATTCGGCTTCAGCAGTAGATATTGAAACTTAGTTTTTCTTCTTGGAAGCCCAACACACAAGTGATCTTTCTAGGAAATGACAAGTGCCTGAGGTAGATTTCCAATCAACACGATCACCAGCCCAGTCCGAATCAGAATATCCAATGAGATCAAACTGAGCTCCCTTGGGATACCACAAACCCAAGGTTGGTGTGTGAGCAAGATATCGAAGAATTCGCTTTACTGCAGTATGAGATATCGAAGGCTTTGCCCTTTTCATCTGCTTCTAGGAAGCCATTGGTAGGCATTGGAGTCTTAATTGCTTTGCAATCAGTGACTCCAAACTTCTTCAGGCAATCCTTGAGATATTTTTCTTGAGAAATAAAGGTGCCATTCTTCTGTTGACGGATTTGAAGTCCAAGGAAGAACTTCAGTTCACCCATCATAGACATCTCATATTTCTTCGACATCATTTTGGCAAATTGTTCGCTAATTTCAGTGTTAGTGCAGCCAAAAATAATATCATCTACATATATTTGACACACAAACAAATCACCATTATAAGAACGAGTGAAAAGAGTTGGGTTAGGTGTTCCTGGATTGAAGCCTTTCTCAGAAGGAAATCCTTCAGGGTGTCATACCAAGCACGAGGTGCTTGCTTCAGCCCATAAAGAGATTTGTGAAACATGTACACCTTGTCAGGATTCTTCTAGTCTTCAAAACCTGGAGGCTGCATAACATACACTTCTTCTTCGATTTCTCCGTTCAGAAAAGCACTTTTCACATCCATTTGATAAAGTAGGATGCCATTGAAATTTGCAAAAGCAAGCATAACACGAATGGATTCGAGACGAGCAACTGGAGCATAAGTTTCGCCAAAAACGATACCTTCGATTTGGGTGTACCCTTGTGCTACCAGTCGTGCTTTGTTTCTTGCTTGTTGCGAAAAATCCACTTTGTACCAATGATGTTGTGCTTCGTGGGATCGGGCCTTTCAACTAAGGACCAGACTTTGTTTCACTCGAATTGATTAAGTTCTTCGAGCATAGCAGTTAACCAATCTTGGTCCTTCATGGCTTCATCAAACTTTGAAGGTTCTAGCATGGAGAAAAACGAAAAATTTCCCCGGAAGTTAGCCAAACGAGTACGAGAATGAGTTGTGAGATGACCTGGTTGTTGAATTTCTTCAAGGATCGAATCAACATCACCTCTTCTTCGCACTTGAGTCAGTGCATTTTCAATGACTTGTGGCTCTGGTTCTTCTTCGGGGTCAACATTTCCTTTAGGATCAGCATTTCCTTCAGCATGTGCATTTTCTTCATTCACAGGTTCTTCTTCATCCTGTCCAACATTTGCTTCAGGATGTTGATCTCCAGTGCCCCGGGCTATGTGTGGGAATATTGGATCATCATCATCTTGATTTGATTGGCGTGAATTTAGTTCGACAGGACGAATCTCTCCAATGGACATGGACCTGATCACTTCATCAAGAGGAGGTTCATCTAGATCATGAGGAAAATGCTCCTTTTGAGAGCCATTAGTTTCATCAAACCTCACATTTACAGTTTCCATAACCTTCCCAAAGTGGGAGTTATACACTCTGTAAGTGTGAGAATTTGAGCCATAACCTAGTAGAAAACCTTGTGCCTTAGGTGAAAATTTGGAGCTATGATTCATATCTCTAATAAAGCAAGGAGCACCAAATACCCTAAGATACGAAACATTGGGCTTGTTACCAGTGATAAGCTCATGTGATGTCTTCTTCAGAAATTTGTGAAGGTAAACCTTGTTGACGTATGACATGCAGTGTTAATTGCTTCGGCCCAGAACCTAATAGGAGTCTTGTATTCAGCAAGCATAGTTCTGGCCATTTCAATAAGAGTTATATTCTTCCTTTTAACTACACCATTCTGTTGAGGTGTATAGGCAGCAGAGAATTCATGAGTAAAGCCATGATCATCAAGAAATTCTTCAATATGAGTATTTTTTTATTCAGTTCCATTATCACTTCGGATATGCTTCAGAGATAATTCATATTCGGTTTGATCTCTCTTAGCGAATGACTTGAAAATTTCAACAACTTTGCTCTTGTCATCCAGAAAGAAAACCCAAGTATAACAAGAAAAATCATCAACTATGACGAGACCATATTTGTTTCCTCCCAGACTTGCATAATTTTGAGGACCAAAAAGATCCATGTGAAGCAATTCAAGGGGACGAGTAGTGGTCATGATAGTCTTCGCTGAATCATGTTTCTTCGTAATTTTACCAGCTTCACAGGCACTACAGAGACGATCCTTATCGAATTTTACTTCGTTAAGACCAATGACATGCTTCTTCTTCACTAGAGTTTGAATATTTCTCATCCCTGCATGACCAAGTCTT
Organism: Bromus sterilis; assembly: GCA_950022295.1. NCBI lineage: Eukaryota > Viridiplantae > Streptophyta > Magnoliopsida > Poales > Poaceae > Bromus > Bromus sterilis. The sequence goes on from OX465596.1 coordinate 400,371,763, forward strand.
CGATGCCATAACCAACCAGATAAAGCTTTTGCCATTAAGAATGTGAATACAACAGGGCCCGAAGAAAAATCAACAATGTATAAATCTCCTTTTCGTTAACCCTCGAAGACAAACGTATAGTCATCATGTGAAAAGACAACACAACGCGAAGCAGAAAATAGAACAAGCATACCCATATCGCATAACTTAGAAATAGACATGAGATTATAACCAAGAGATTGAACTAGCATAACCTTGTCAATATGCTTATCTTTGGATATGGCAACCTTACCCAAACCTAACACTTTACCCTTGTTGTTATCACCGAAGGTAATGTACTAATGAGAAGATTGAGATAGTTTTTCTTTGGTGAATAACTCCTTGTCTCCGGTCATATGATTAGTGCAACCACTGTCCATGACCCATTCGGATGCACCGCAGACATAGCCCTGCAGAAGAATTAGTTCTTCTTAGCCACCCACAAACGAGCAGGTGTCGGGACCCGGGGTTAGCGTATACAAGACTCGCTACAACACAATCATATGGAGAGCTGAGAACCGTACCCACTTGTCTAAGCAGACAAGGCCAAGCACATAACGTTCTCGGAAAGCATCGAACGTGAAGGGCATCCCATCCAGGCCGGATGATCAACTAAGATGGGTCCTCATCGTCCGCACACAAGTCTAAATGATATGGGTGGTGAACTCCCAAACTCATAGACAAGTCGCCTCAACCATACTATCGATTGTATTATAACCCTTACATAGACATACTCCAGCCCGATCACTTAGTCGGGGTCTAGGGCGGGCTCGATCATACATCAAATTGTGCACGTGACGGAGTCACGAACAATCGCATCGCGATGCCCCAAGCTGCACACATCTAAGGGCCACTTGGTGTATAAAAGACCGCCAGCCAGATCACAACTAAGGTCTCGAAAACCCATATAATCATACAAGCAACACACATGTCTAGTATGAACAGCAGGTATCATTGCAATTCTCTACAAAGTATACAACTTTATTGATAACTCTTACAGAGTGCACACAGAGATCACGGGACCGTGATCCAACATTACAACAAGCATGCAGAAGCAAATTATGTCTGGGTACAGACAAGTTTAACAAATGGCTTAAGAAGCCTTATTTAAACACAAGCCCTCCACGAGGGAACCAGTCTGCTGACTGGGACTACACTAGCTTGGTCTTCAGTCGTCGAGCTCGAGGAAGAATCCACCTTCGGGGTCAGTGGGTTCATCTAAAACATAGAATAAGCAAACGTGAGTACAAAGTCGTACTCAGCAAGACTTACGTAGGACCTATACTACTCATGCACATTTATCAAGGCAAAGGGAGGTGGGGTTCAATGCAGAAGTGCCATCTTTGACTTGGCTAGTCTTGAACTACGAGTACCAGACTTGAGGTAAGAAGCGTACATGAGTCCACTACATCTCCAACCAATTACACCACTATGGTGCCTTCCTCGACTTCCCCATGAGAAAGCACGCCATAACACTCACGCTTATCTTGGAAAGTTTTATAAGTATCCAGTTCAAGTTGTCTAATAATCAAGCTAAGCTTTCCAAGCAGTCCCTTACCGCGGACACGGCTATTCGAATAGTTTTGTTAACCCTGCAGGGGTGTACCGCTACACACACATGATCATCAGTTACCACCTTTGTACTCGACACTGTTCAAGAGGTGCCGGCGAGGATGATCACCACAACTGTTGCCTCATAGCCAATCTAGTCCAAGAAAGCCGCCTACCTGGGTTGGCTACCACTATCGTGAACCCGACCGGTTTACCGAAGTGGACCCAGATGATGTGTGCGTGGTGCATAAGCCGGTCTCGGCTGAGCCATTCTCTCACTTAGCAGCCAGGCCACAAACCTACCAGAACTCCGAACTACTGCGACATCTGGACGTCGAAAGGGATGAGTTAGTAGTTTGAGAGGGGTCAGTGAGCCCAATGTGTGGTTGTACTCTTCATCTTGGATCACCACACAAGAACTCAGACTTAGGGCGGTGTTCAACGAGACAACTCACCGTGTACTCCTACACAGCCTCTCATCATTCACCTTCTATTAGGGTAGATTCACCAAAAGATTTCCACCATGATCAACATGATTGCTACAATCCCGACTCACATAACAGTATCAACATTGTATCACTCTAAGCATGCAATAAGCAGTAACAATTGCAGGGGCCACATGATATCAATAAACTCCTACATTTGCTAGGATTGTGGTTTGCTTACTACTGTGACAAATGATAAGTCATGCAAAGGAATGGGTTCATCCATGCGGTAGAAACGTAGCATGGTAATCATCCTAAACAATGCATAAGTGAGATTGAGAGGGAAGTGGGATTTTATCGACATGATCAATGGGGGTTTGCTTGCCTTGCTGACGAGGTTCGGTATCGGGTCTTCAATGAAGGGGGCAACCTCCTGTTCCGGTTCCACTTCTACTCGACAAAAAACAAACAAGGAAGCAATATAAATACAATGCACAATCACATGGTTGAAGGTTGAAACTTGATGTATATGCTTCTGATGTGTGAGGGTTTCCATTTAAATGAAGTGTATTGCAAAGGTTTTGCAAATTCAAACTCCATTTTGAATTTAAAAGGAATGCATATGCTTTGATACCATTGTTCACCCAAGCAAACTTGGTCAAACATGAAAATAGATTGCATATTCAGATTCCTTGAATTTTTCTGATAATTTTACATATATTATATGTTTAATTTGGATTTAAAATGAATTAGTTATGAATTTCCAAAGTTTAATTCATTTTCTTGAATTTCTGGAATATTTTAAATAAAAAAGATTTTACTGCATCAGCATGAGGTCATGCTGAGGTCAGGGGGCCTCTGACCAGTGGGTCCCACATGTAAGTGACTCTGTTGTTTAATTTAACTGATTAATTAAGATTTAAACTAACAGAGATTAAATAGGGGGGGCTGGCCCACATGTCTGCCTCTCTGCAGGTGGGGCCAAGTGATTAAGCACGGGGGTTAGAGCTCTAATGGAGGGGGGTTGTCGCCGGCGCCACTGTAGTCGCCAGAAACTCGCCGGGATTTTGATTTAGAGCATGGGAGCAAGATTGGAGGCCACCGGCGTGTGCAGCGTCGTCGTCCGCGTCGAAAGGACCAAGTTGGAGCTTCAGGGGGTCACCGGAGCGTCGCCGGCGTCGAAGACGGCGGAGGCAGTGGCTCGGGCTTCGTCGAACTCGCGCTCCAGAGCGCGCTTTTGACCGTGGCCTAGTGCAAAACGTTGCTGGGGACACCAGGAGGGTGATAGACCAGGCGGGCGAGACGTTGGCGCATGGGAGCTAGTACTTCACCGGCCATGGCGGCGGCGAGCTTCTGCTCCCATGGCAGATCGGCGTAGAGGAAGAGCTGGGGCTTGCGGGGTTAGGGGAAAAGCTCACCAGGCTTTGGTGAACACGCCGGTGTAGTCTACGGAGGCGGGGAGGCTCTGGAGCTGCCGAATTTTGAGGTGGATCCACGGCGGCCGGAGACGAAGACGATTAAGCTAGCGAGCTCGTGGGGGCGCCTGGCTTCGATTCCTTCTGCAGGGAGGGGTTGTAGACGACGGCGGAGCTGATGGACTTGGCGGTGCGTCCTCTCGTCGATGGTGGCCGCGTGAAGACGGCGGCGTGCTCCACGGTTGCTCTCGGATGGTGATGGGATCGATAGGGAGAGAAAGGGGAGACGGATCCCAGGGGGAAATGGACACGACGTCTCCAGGGCGTCGTCGTGGCGTGGTTAGAGGGCTCGAGAGGGCGCCAGGCAGGCTAGCTGCTGCCCGCCGGCGTCAGCATGCCGTGCACGCAGCTGTGTGCTCGTGCCCGGGGGTAGACGACAAGGCTGGGTGGGCTGGGCCGACTGGCGAACAAGTTGGGCCTAATGCCAGGTAAGCCCCTTTTTTATTTTCTATTTCCTTTTCTTTTCTGTAATTGTTTTATCTTAGCTAAATTAAATAGCTAGACATTTTCTAAAACGCTGAAACTTTTTATATGGCTTCACAATATAATAGGCTAGCCACTTGTAAAGTTTGGCACTTTTTAAAATTCAACTCATTTGAGTTTTAAATCAAATAGGGGTTTTTGATTAATTCCAAGGTCCCGTTTGAATATTTGAAAAATCCATGAGCATGGGGTTGGTCCCACATCACTTGATATGTGACCACACTCATTTATAAGAATTTTCAAAAATGCAAAAGGAATTTTTGGACCAACTTTATTTCTGGCCATTTGAATTAATTCATCTGGGGGGGGGGGGGTTCCTTCTCCCATTTGAGTTTGAATTTGAATTCCATTTGATTTTCTTTGATGAATGCAAGGTGACTTTGATCCTAGCACATTACCTAACAGAGGGTTCTGACAACTTGCCCCCACTCAACAGAATCTCGTCCCGAGATTCAGACGTCTGCGGGAGGAAGTAGGGATACTCGGCACGGAGACGGTCTTCTCTTTCCCACGTGGCTTCTTTCTCAGAGTGGTGTGACCATTGCACTTTCAGAAACTTAATCTTCTGACGACGAGTGACACGCTCTGCGGAATCAAGAATACGAACGGGGTATTCTCGATAAGAAAGGTCATCTTGGAGATCAAGCGTTTCATGGTCAAATTCGCGGATGGGGTCCTTGAAGCAACGCCTGAGTTGTGACACATGGAATACATCATGTACTCGGGAAAGGTGCGGGGGTAGTTCAAGTTGGTAGGCAACTTCTCCACGTTTAGCAAGAATGCGGAAAGGTCCGATGTAACGTGGGGCCAACTTGCCTTTGATACCGAATCGTTGGGTTCCCTTCAGAGGAGTAACCCGAAGGTAAGCCTTCTCATCCAGATTGTAGCTCTCTTGCCTATGATGACGATCATTGTAGCTTTTCTGACGAGACTGGGCTGCTTTCAATTGATCACGAACAATGCGAACTTGCTCTTCTGCTTCCATGATCATACCGGTCCAAAGAATTGTCTTTCACCGGTTTCTGACCAGTTTAGGGGTGTTCGACATCGTCGTCATAGAGGAGTTCAAAAGGAGCCATGTTCAGACTAGATTGGAAACTATTGTTATAAGCAAATTCGGCGAATGGAAGAGACTTCTCCCAATTCTTTCCAAATGAGATAACACAAGCTCTGAGCATGTCTTCGAGAATTTGGTTAACCCTTTCGACTTGACCGCTAGACTGAGGATGGAAAGCTGTACTTAAGGAGAGATGAGTTCCCATAGCATTCTGAAAGCTCCCCCAAAATCTAGAGGTGAAAAGGCTACCACGATCAGAATTGATTTCCAAAGGAACACCATGAAGAGACAAAATTCTAGAGACATACAAGTCCGCTAACTGGCTAGCAGATATAGACTCGCGAACTGGAAGGAAGTGTGCAACTTTGGACAGTCTATCCACCACAATGAAGATGGCATTGTTTCCTTTCTGGGTTTTTGGAAAGCCAGTGATGAAATTGTAAGGCCCGATATGCAGTACTGTTCCAGATCTAGATGTTTCCATCCAGATCCGGGGACGAAGCACATATCGGTCCCACCGCGACATATGACATAGCCATACGCCCCGGATTTCCAACATGATATCACAACATTATAGATACAAGGATACAACATCTCATACAATTGGCATACAACTGCCTCAAATACAATACAACAGCGGAAGATACATATGTGGGTACAGACTACAATCAAATGCCTACTGGCAAAGAGAAAAACATCGATCCCCATAACCACACGGGTCCAGGCCCTCCGCCGGGATCCGCCTAACTAGTCGTCGTCGAGTCTCCACGTGAAACGTCGATGACCATACCTGTTGTCGATCAAAAACTCTGAAAAGAGTTTGGGGGTAGTATCATGAGTACAGAGGTACTCAGCATCCAACTGTAGTGGTCAACTGACCCAGCAAGGACTTCATCACTCGTCATTCTAGGACAACTAGTAGTTTACGGTAAGGATGGGGTAAGTGGTGAGGTTGTTGCCGCACTAGCATTTATGATGTGGCTAACGATCTAGAGAGTAAGATAAAAAGCCAAGCATTCGATGAGGAATCGCCTCCAACAAGTCTTGCTATCAACTACTTACGCAAACATAACACCTATCCTATCCTTGTCCTCCTCTTCGCATCCCGGCGAAGAAGAAGCAGTCAAGGCACACAAAAGTTGATCAAGTTATGTTAAGATTATCTCAGTTGTTGTTGTCTATGAACAAGGAGTAGGTCTCAAGTCGTCCATAAACGCGGACACAGCTTCTCGAAAAGATTTAACCCTGCAGGGGTGTACCAACTGCCCATTACAAGGCTCCGCACGCACGCCCATCTCTCTCAGTTGCTACCCATCACAGGCAACCATTTTATGATTTAGTTCCAAGAGATCCGAAACGACACGTACCTCTAGCTAACAACGAACAAATCCGGGTGGCCCCCGATGAGTCGACAACCAGCTCAGGAGTCGGCCGCTCTCTCGATCTGGTCTCTACCGTCTGTCGTATGTTTGGATAGCCGGTTAATCACACATGGGAAACCGGGTCCTCAGCCGAACAAGGTGGGCCAGTGATGGCTTCTCGCCCTCTTTGTTTGTTACCCCAAGTGGAAGGTTGAGATGTAGTGCAGCAGCAGTTTTCCCTCGGTGAAGATACCAAGGTTTTTCTCCAGCAGGACTCCAGATATGATAAGTAGGTGTCAGCGGCGCAACTGACGCGGACCTGCACACAGACACATATAACTTTGTTCCCAACAAAGTTCAGAGAGGTTGTCAATCTCTCCGGTCTTGTTGTTTACAAAGGATAAAACGCAAGGGATAATGATAGCAAGTAAAAGCAGTAAATAAATATAGCGTGGAAACAATAATGAGGATATGGAGCGGGATACGTGATGTTCGCTAGTGATGTCTCTCTCCCAAAAGACGATAAAATTGTTATGCGAGGTAGACAAATTACAGAAAGGCAATTGACAGGATTATGAACGCACCGCAATGCTAACTATGCTACAAAAGAAAGGACGAGGTTCAAAAGCACAGGAAGTACACCAAGATAAGTAGACCGAAATCCATCTGCATCTACTACTAATCATCCACCTTGAGATATTTATCCAGAACATCTCGTTGGTATTAAGTTGCGAGCCCCACCCAAAGTGTAAACCCAAAGCAACAGACAACTGCATTAAAAAGAACTCTGCGTAAAGTAAACAATCCTTGTGACCGCGGTCACAAGCACCGTTGTTTTCCCTCTTGTGGCAACAGCACATCCCCTAGACTCATGTTTCTTTCACTCAAGCGTGTCATCTGGGGGCATGAACCCACAATCTAGCACAACGTTCCGTCTTGAAGTCACTACCAACTACATGGCCAAAGCAATAAACAGCAACGGAGAACATGCAAGAATTACTTAGGAACAAAAATATAAGATATAAAAACCAAATATATTACTCTATCACAATTTGAACATAATCTCATAATCACTCAGATCCTATCAAACTCAACATAGCAATAGCAGAAATATTACAAAGATGCCTCGATCATGTAGGGAAGCTCACGAGGTCTAGACAATGAAGATCAAAGAGGGGAGGAGAACATCACATAGCTACTGATCACGGACCCACGGTCCAAGGAAAACTACTCACGAGACATCCGGGGAGCATCCATGGTGGAGAGGAGACTCCCGGAGGTCAATCCTCCCTCCGACAGGGTGCCGGGAAGAGGTCTTCTGGTACTCCCTATCTTCGGAAGCGCGGCGGCAGTGGAACAGAGGCGAGTTCGCGGAATAGGGTTCCTCCTCTGGAGTTTTCCCGTGACGAAGAATAAATAGGCGAAGGGGGGCAGCCAGAGGTGGACCAGGGGCCCCAGGCGCCCCCCTGGCGCGGCCAGGGGTGGGGCCGCGCAGGGTGGCCGCCTGGGCCCCCCTTGCTCCCCTCTGGCCCCTCCCGGGCTCTTCGCGAAGCTTCCTCCACACTGATTTTTTATCTGAATTTTCCCGAATTTTTCGGGCACTTTTTTTATGGGGGAAAACTGAAATAGAAAAACAGTAGAAAACAGGAACTGGCACTGGGGTGCACTGAGTTAATAGGTTAGTCCAAATATGATAAAAAATGTATGAAAGTGTATCTAGAACATAGCAATATCACACAAAACATGCATGGAGCAAGAAGAAATTATAGATACGTTTTGGACGTATCGGCTAGCAAGGGAACTATGTCCTCACTGGTCCAAGTTGGTTTGCAAACTACTGGCAGCTGACCAGCGCACACACGGTTTCAAATGGTAAATCAGCTTGGGCCACCACTAGAAATGCTTGAAGCTAGGTAGGTAAGAAAAGGGGACCCATTAAATCCCACACGCGGTTAGGCACGCTCAGTCTTAAAACCAATACCCGGAACTCGGATCCTAGGTGACTCGAATGGAACAAAGCGTCGGGGCGGGATAGCCTAGACCTTCCATCCTTCGTCGAATATAGTCAACATTATAATAATCATATCATCAACAAAAATATAATAATGTGATAACCCAAACCAAGGAGTAACAGGGTAACATCGTAGCATCCTAAGCATGCATACTAAGCAGGGGCTGAGCAACAAGCAATAGTAACATAGCAGTACAAGGTTTGCTGGGAAGGGACATGGCTGTATCGGTTTGAAAGAGGCTGTAAACATGTGGTAGGATCAAACATCGAACCTAACCTAGATTAGCATGAAAACCGCTAGTTGAAATAGAATGGATCATAAGTAATGTATAGTCCTTGCCTATTGATAAGTCGGGTTCCGAAGGTGTAGTTGATCGCAAGCTCGCATCGTCTCCGAAGGTACCCGTGGAAGCACACAAGACGATAAACACTGGAAAGCAATCAACGAGAAAGCATCTATTACTACGAGGAAAACACGAGCAAGCATCAACAAGAAGGCAACACGAGACATCGCACCTACCGTCGAGAGAGGTTACTAACAGGTTAAGTGGAGTACTCGTCACACACGACGATACCGCACATTTAGAAAGGTTCAAGTTGTTTAGCTACAGGTGATCAACAAAGGTTGTTAACATGGCATCTCACTCAATCATGGCATAGCACACAAACATGTCAAGAGGTGAAGAAGCACAAAGTAAACTATCTATGCTAGTCAATTTAAGTGAGGCACAACCTACACATGGCATTCACTAAGTGTCTCACGATGATTAAAGGATTTGGTACTGTTCTGCCCTAAGCCATATTTTAGGTTGGTTAACAACAGAAAGTAATAGCATAAACACAAAGTACACGAAAAACTAATCAAGTTACATATAAGGCACACTCCAAACGGAGTTACGGTTAAAAAGATATAAGCAAAACAAGTTACGGGCACAATCTGCCAACATCACGAAGCACACTTTAGAGCAATGTATAAACAGGATAATCAATGCAAACATGCTCACAAATGATATGGAACTAAAGTATACATGACAGGGAAGGCATGGAAAAAAGAATCATGCAAATAGGCATCATAGATCAAAAGATATTAAGCATGAAACATGGCATCGGAACGTTAGAGACTTAAGAGAAAAACAGAGGTGGCTGTAAAAAACAGCGGGATAGCGAATTTGGAGCTTAATAACTATATGACCAGCAAGCATATCATGACAATGCAATACATATAATGGAAGTAGACATGATGCTTAACAATATGCAATTGGAATCACTCAATTCCGATAAACGGTTGCGACGCAACCGTCACCCGAAGTTGCAACAAATTAACAGTTTTCAATACAACAACACATTAACATCAGGATCACCACTTTGGAGCAAGATTTAATATAGCTAAAGCACCCAAACATGACAAGTTAAAGCATGGAAATGAAGTACACATGATGCTTAACACATAAGAAAAAGAATCAATCCAATAGGCCTCATGGATGTGTCACAATCATCAATCAAAGTTGCAACAAAATAACAACAGCGGCACTTGACAGAATTTAGCAACAGTTAACAGTCTGGTGCCTACTTCAACACAGAGATACACCATCAATATCACCTCAAAATAAATAACTTCCTAAAGATGAACTCTAGAGCACACAAAGCACAACCAAGTAAAAAAAGAATCACTTCATTCGGAGCTACGAGTCAACGGGAAATTACGTTGCAAAACAGTACCAGCAACAGTTTTTTTCCAGACTTAGAAGAAATTCGAAAAAGATATCACACACAAAAAAAGGGTTCGGGCCCAGGCCACTCACCATGGGCCGAGGCCCATCTAGCTGGGGGGCCTGGAGGCTGGCGAGGCAGGCCGGCTGGGCCGCTGCAGCCAGGCCGCTGCAGCCAGGCCGTGGCCCACCAGGCAGCGGCGGTTTAGTGGTCGGTCCGATCCAATCTGGATCGGGACCGTGGTGGCCGGCCGACGGCGAGCTGAGCTCCCAGGCGGCGCGTTGCTCCGGCGAGGGAGGAGGCGCGTCAGGGGAGGCCTGGACGGCGGCGGTGGAGTGGGGACCCGCCGAATCCGGGTCGGGAGCGGGCGGCGGCGAGGTTGAGGCGGCGGGGCGAGCACCTTGGTCCGACCATGCCGTGACGGCTGCGCCTCCCGCCGGCGGCCTGCAGGGAGGAGAGATAGGAGGGTGAGGGAGGAAGGAGAAAAGGAGAGAGGGGCGCGGGAGGAGGAGACCCTGGCCGGAGCGGCTGCTGGTCGCCGGCGGCGCATGCGGCGGCCGGCCGAGGTGGAGGCGGCGGCGCCCATGGGTTGAGGAGAGAGAGAGGAGAGAGAAAGGTGGGTAGGCTAGGTGGATCTGGGCCGTTGGATCGGCCGATCCAACGGTCCAGATCGCATGGGGCTAGAATTTGGGCGAAAATTGGGCAAAAATGCGAAATTGGGGGCAAAGTGGAGGGGGTGGCTGCAATTTTGTGCTAGGGAAACCCTAGAAAGGGGTGGGAGTGTGGAGGTCTTTATATAGCCCATGTGGCTGGCAATTTACAAAAACATCCCCGGTTTTTCTCTCGCGCGCGCGGTGTTTACGTTTCTGACCGCCGGGGGTCCGCAGGACCTCCGATTCGGGTAAACTTCGAACTGCGCGATCAGCGCATCGAGCCGGCGGCGTTCACCTCGCGCTGGAACCGTTCCGAGAACATTTTCCGGCGCGCTATAAAATATCCCGTTTAATTATTAAACGGGGTTTTCGTTCCGTTGGCTACGGCTGGTCTGGTGCGGGTTTTCGCAACGGCGATCAGGTGAAACCCGGTGTCGCAAAGGTCGAGTGTCAGGGTGGAAAGGGTCGGTCTTCGTCCGGTACAAGATAAGAGGGGGAAAATAATCGCCGATCGATAAATCGGGGATGCAAACACCGCAAACAAATCAGACAATCAAACAATTCACACCGAAAACAAATTTTTAATTTTTTGTGAAATCTGGGCTGTTACAGAAATCCATACTGACTTTGTCCCATTCCCACTCTGGAATAGGCAAATGTTGAAGTGTACCAGCAGGTCTTTCGTGTTCTGCCTTAATGCGACGACAAACATCACATTCGGCAACAAATCGAGCAATGTCTCTCTTCATTCTAGTCCACCAAAATCTCTGGCGTGGATCTCGGTACATTTTTTTTCTACCGGGATGAATCGAGAGGGGTGTATCATGGGCTTCTTTGAGGATGAGTTTCCTTAGTTCCCTATTCTTAGGTAGTACCAAACGATTTCCAAAGAATACCGTTCCTTTTCTATCTGTGGAGAAACATTTAGCAACTCCTCTAGCAATGTTCTCCTTGATCCGGCGAAAACCTCGTGCACGCCTTTGGGCAACTATGATTTGCTCCTCAAGAGTTGGTTTCGCCACCAAGGTAGAAAGATAGCCATGATGAACAATCTCAAGATTGAGCTTGCGAAATTCCTCATGAAGAAGTGGTTGACACTTTTGTAACATGAGGTTGTTACAATACGACTTACGACTTAGTGCATCAACCATGACATTGGCTTTGCATGGGGTGTAAGAAATTCCTACGTCGTAATCTTTTATCAACTAAATCCAGCGTCTTTGCCTTAGATTAAGATCTGGCTGGGTGAAAATGTATTTGAGGCTTTGGTGGTCGGAATAGATCTCACAACGATTACCAAGGAGGTAATGTCGCCAAGTTGTCAGGGCATGAACTACGGCAGCGAGTTCAAGATCATAGGTAGGATAGTTCTCTTCATGTGGATGCAACTGGCGTGAAGCATAAGCTACCACATGTCTATCTTGCATAAGTATGCATCCTAACCCTTGCCGTGATGCGTCACAAAAGATCTCGAAATCCTTTTTGGTGTCTGGAGGCGCAAGTACGGGTGTAGAAGTCAATCTCCTTTTTAGCTCTTGAAAGCTTTCCTCGCACTTGGGAGTCCATAGGAATTTCTTATCTTTCTTGAGGAGTTCAGTTAGAGGCTTTGCAACTTTAGAAAAGTTCTCGACGAAGCGGCGGCAATAGCTTGCTAAGCCAAGAAAACTCCTTACTTGCTTAACCGATTCAGGTGGAGTCCAGTCAAGGACGGCCTGAACTCTCTCGGGATTCACAACAATGCCTTTTGCAGAAATCACGTGGCCTAAATAGGTCACTTCTAGTAGCCAAAATTCACACTTGGAGAATTTAGCATACAGGCGATGCTCTCGAAGTTTTATCAATACCAGCCTGAGATGTTCGGCATGTTCTTCTTCGTTCTTCGAGTAGATGAGAATGTCATCAAGATAAACTACAAAAAATTTATCTAGGTACCATGAAGATCGAATTCATCATGCGCGAGAAAGTGGTGGGGGCATTGGTTAAACCAAAGGACATGACGGTGTACTCATAAAGACCATAACGAGTAGTGAAAGCCGTTTTGGGAATGTCCTCGTTTCTGATTTTTATTTGATGATAACCTAATCTCAAATCCATCTTGGAGAAGACAGAGAATCCAGCAAGTTGATCATAAAGATCATTGATCTTGGGCAGTGGGTACTTGTTCTTTATCGTCGCTAGGTTTAGCGCACGATAGTCTACGCACATCCTTTCTGTTCCATCTTTCTTCGTTACGAACAGAATAGGGCACACCATGGCGATGAGCTAGGGCGGATAAATCCTTTTGCCAACAAAGCTTCAAGTTGGATTTTAAGCTCAGCTAACTCACGTGGGGCCATTTTGTATGGGCGTCTGGAAATTGGTGCGGTTCCTGGCATAAGATCCACTATGAACTCTACACATCTGTCGGGTGGCATGCCCGGTAGCTCTTCAGGAAAGACATTCGGGAAGTCACGAACCACCGGAATATCTTCAAGGTCGGGAAGGGGAAGCACATTCAAAGAATGCATCTTGGTTCTCGATCTTGGTGAGGAATAATCTATTGTCTGGCCTGAAGGATGGGTAAGTCTAACTGACTTGGCTTTACAATCAAGAAAAGCATGTTGTCTTGATAACCAATCCATACCAAGGATGACATCAATTTTTGAAGATTTGAGGGCTATAAGTGAAGCAAGGAATACTAAACCCTCAATTGCAATTTGATTGCCATGACTTACTCTATTAGTTTTCCATATTGACCCTGGAGTTTGAATTATCATTGGGGTGGACATTTCAACAAAGGATAACTCATGACGAAGTGCATAACTCTCTGACATGAATGAATGAGATGCTCCTGGGTCGAAAAGAACGGAAGTAGGAACATAATTGACTGGGAGCGTACCAAGAATGACGTCAGAGGTGTCGTCAGTCTCTTCAGATGATATCTGGTTCACACGTCCACGAGTGGCGGGAGGAGCTGGTTTGGTTGTGTAGACCTTCTGGGGTGGCTTGCCACGACCATTGTTGTTTCCTCCGACACGGGGTGGAGCATTCTGATTCTGAAGCTGGTTCTGGGGACACTCGCGGGAGTAGTGGCCTGCCTAACCACACTTGTAGCAGGCTCCAAAGATAGTGCGTGGAGCTGGGTTGTTTGGTGGAGCTGGGTGGAACGAAGCTGGTGGACGAGGCGCCACATAGGATGGCCTCGATGGGTTGTTTTGGCGAAACAGGTTGTTGGGGATCCAGATCTTGCGCTTCTGAGAGCCGGAACTGGATGAACCATCATCTCTAGGGTGCTTGCGGAAGTCATTGGGGGTCACTACTAGGATAATGGCCTCCAGCAGCGGGGGGTAAAGGCCCATCAGCAGCGCGCGGGGGGGGGGCGCTGTAGATATCGCGCTGCAGCTAACTTTTAGCGGCAGCGCGGGACCCCCGCGCTGTAGATAACTCTACAACTAGGAGCGCAGGCTTGTTGAACCGCGCTGTAGATAACTATACAAGTAGCAGCGCGCCCAGCTAACCCGCGCTGCAGGTATATTTCTAGCATTTGTGTTTATTCTACAATATTATTTGTTTATACAGTTTTTTATGAATTTCCAGCATACACACATAACATTTATATACACACACATATAAACCACATCATATCATAGAGCATAACAATAGACTCATCGATCATCATATATATATATATCATCTTATGATCATAATATCCAACACAAAGATTTTTTTACTACTAACTAGGACCTAATCCAACAAGTATGACTTCTCCAACAAGATAATATTTAAAAACAAGTACGAAACAACCTACTCCTCATCACCAACACAAGGTGAAATAAAAAAAACCAAAATACACCCCACATTCCATTATGTAATATGGAGAACAACTTCCAGCTTTTATTTTCTTCTGATGCACTATCTTTCTCCATCCTTTTATTCTCAAGCAGCCATCACTACCACTTTCAGTGGAGTAGGCATGCTTGTCGAGTACCTCCCATGGACAAACAATTCTAAGCTCTCCTCTATCAGGCATCGCCAAGTTAGGCGTACATACTTTCGGGATCCTCTGTTGAAAACATATTACTAAAATAGTTAGTAATGCAATATACTAAATGTTAGGTCAAAGATTTCTGAAAATGATGGACTAGTGACAGAATAGTAAAAAATCTTACCATGTTAGAACTTTTTATATGATCCGAACGCAACTTGAGAACAAATGGAACATATGGTGTATAAGATTCGCCAATATTATTAAAGTTCATAAACGAAGGAACACCTTCAAGAATATCGATGAAAGCATCTTGTTCTTCGATTGTTAGGTCAAAGCCACCATCATAAAAAGTATTATCAAACATCTTTCGTACTTGCTTCGAAGCAGAGAGGTAACCTGGAAATTATAAATAAGTTGTCAACTTGGGAAGCAAGTAAATAAAGAAGGAAACAAGTCAAATTTGTTTAAGAAACTCACGTGGATATAGAACCAACTTCATGTCATCCACTAGCATCCAAAAGTCCTCATTTCGAAATCTTCTACCATCTTGACGACGAGGTCCAAGATCAAATGTTATTTGCATATCCTCCTCTAATGCATATGCCTTGCATAGTGCATACCAATTTTCACAATCAAAATATGTGTTGTTTGGTTCATTAAAGACCTCGATCTTTAAAGTTATATCATGTTTCGTCTTAATTTTGACATCTTTTTGTCATTCTGGCGCCAATCATTGATTTTGACAAAGTCACAGACGTGGGGTCTTGCATAGCAAAGGATGTGCTAGTACATTATAAAAAAATTACACGTCAAAACAAAAACTAAGTGAAGCATGCATAAAAAAGAAGATGTCGCAGAAGTTGTATACTGTTCTAAATTTGAAGCCCTCCTTAAGTGTGATGGAGAAGTATCTTTCTTCATCCCCATCCAACTCCGGATACTTGTCGCACCGACCCGAGTCATCGCCACAATAGTCGCAGTCGGGGATTCTATCATCGTCGTCAGCCATTTTCTGTGTTCATAACTAGTTCAAAGTCAACACACATTCATGAAAAGTACTATAATTTTTTGCCTCATACTTAGGTTGAACACACACAAGCAACTACAGAGATGGCGTTAGCGAGCCAAGTAGGATGCACAAGATTCGTATTTGTGTATATCACAAGGCTCGCTAACTCATCCCTGCTGTCACATTGTGTCACAACGGTTTTAATCATTGGTAATACGAATTGTGCCTCATACTTTCATTGGACATACACAAGCAACTACAGGGATGGAGCGAGCAAGCCAAGTAAGATTCACAAGTTCCGTACTTGTGCATATCACAATGCTCACTCGACCAACCCTGCTGTCACATGGTGTCAGAACGGTTTTAATCATCGGCATTTACAACAAAAAAGGAGAAAAATAATGATGAAGTACAAAAATGCCTCATACTTACATTAGACACACACAAGCGATTTCAGGGATGGAGCCAGTGACCCAAGTAGGATGCACAAGTTCCGTACTTGTGCATATCACAAGGATCACTGGCCCATCCCCGATGTCACATAGTGCCACAATGTATTTTAATCATCGACAATCTTAAAAAGGAGGAAAATAATGATGAACTCGAATAAAATCCAGTGAATGCAACAATAATATCAGTAATACATTTCGAGTAATCCAGTGAATGCAACAATAATATCACCAATACATCTCGAGTAATCCAGTGAATGCAACAATAATATCCCTAATACATTAAACGACGTCGGCTCCCTGAGCCACGGGCGTTGAACACCCAAAGATAAGGAACCGGTACAAAGTCATAGCCTGGGTGAGGTCCCTGAAGAACCTGCCAGGTATTGGAGAACCTGGTGTCCAACGCGACCATATATCGGCGGACGTGCTCGTCCTCCTCCCTGACACGTCGGCGTACCACCGCCTCGTGGGTCGGCTCCCTCTGCACCCTTTGTGGCCCACGCGACCGCCACCAAAGAAGCTCCGGGTCTACGACAGGACCCGGATTCCTCACCAAGCGGCGCGCCTCGGAGACCACCTCCCAGTGCCAGCCCGGGGGAGCCCAGTCCCGGACATTGTGCATCCCATCAAGAAGGTGCTCTCCGCCGCGGCGAAGACGAGGATGCGGGCCGGGCATCGTCGCCGAGAACTTATTTAATATACAAACTTTTATTAAAATTTATAGTAACTAACAAATTAACAAATTAACAAATTAAGACGAAAGTACTTTTAAATAATGCCTCATACTTAGACTGGACACATAAGCGATTTCTGGGAGAGTGCGGCAGTGAACCCAAGTAGGAGGCACACGTTCCGTACTTGTACATATCACAAGGGTTCACTTCGCACTCTCCCCGATGTCAAATAGTGTCACAATATATTTTAATCATCGGCATTCTAAAAAAGGAGGAAAGTAATGATAAAAAGTAATTTGATGCCGAAACACTGTTTAATTCCCGTTTCGACAAATCTCGGGCACTCGATATGTCCTACTTTTCTAGCACAAGCCATGCCGAAATCCACGGAAATTTTCGGCATGACTTTTGCTAAAAATTGAACATATCGAGCACCTGAAATTTGCCAGAACGGAAATGAATCGACATTCCGGCAAAACATAGGCCACTTATATATATCCCGCAATCAATATCTGACAACCTAACAGAAAAATATAAAAATATGCTAATAAAAATCCTACTTTGCAATTATTTAACATGTGCTTTAGGGATATTTTGTAATTACCTTAGTTCCTAATTGCCTCAATATGCTAACAAAAATCCTACTTTGCAATTATTTAACAACCTAACGATGTGTAACACCCTCAGTGTCAGACATCAATAAAACTTTAGTTAATAATAAAACTCTGTGATTAGCAATTTTTCTAATCACCCTTGATCATGCCTTGTTCTTCTTTGAATTCAAACAAACCCAAAATGCCTTTTGATGAATATTAAAAATAAGTGGAAATAAAACATTGTCCAATAATTGTGGAACCACTTTTGTAAAATCACTAATAATCAATGGACCATGCCAATATGGTTTTGGGTATTTATCATGCAACTGAAAACTTCAAACAATTCAAACAGTAGTCAAACCAGTGAAATATAATACCTTTTAAATAAAACAAAAATACAATTGATTTTATTTTGACACAAAACTTTTTGTGGCACTGTTCTATAGTGCTACACTAATTATGGGCTAGGTTACACATTTTACAAAAATGCCTAGGTGAATAAAATAAATGCAAGAAAAAATAACAGAAAAGAAAAACAAGAGAAAAACAAATAAAAGGGCAAATCCCAAACCCCTTTCCCACTGGGCCAACCGGCCCAGCTAAACCCCCCCAACTCCCCCGAATCCAACCCAAGCCCACCGCGCCCCCCCCCCCTTCTTCTTCTTGCCGTACGGGGGGATGCCGTGGCGGGCATCGGCCGGGGACACGGCGACCTGGCCGTGCCGTGGCACGAATCCGGCGGCCGCCGGCGCCCATATGGAGTCCAAGCCACGGGAAACCCTAACCCTAGACGTCACCCTCCATTTTCCCCCTCCCTCTCTTTGGCCCATGCCCGTTCGCGCACCCGTGGACGCGTCGTCGTCGCCGGCGCGGCCAACGAGCACCCCTCGCCCGTCCGAGCTGTCCTCCACACTCGTCGTCGTCGACTTCGTCCTCCTCGCCTTTCAATTCGGCCCGGGCAGCACTGCACGCCGCGTATCGTCGCCGTCTTCAACCTCCAGCCGCCGGCGAGCTTCGTCGATTCCGGCCGCCCCGGACCTCGTCGCGCCTCCCCGAGATCGGCATCACCTCCGCGGTGAGCTCTGCTCCGTTCCCCCCTCCTTGCGCTTCGTTTGGTGCTGAATGTCGCCGTCCCCGTAGTACCATGCCCCGACCGCCGCCGCGGGCGTGACCCCTGCGAGCTCAAGCCGCCCCGGCCCGTGATGCTTCCCCCCAGTAGAAGCGCGACGCCGCCCATTTCGATTCCTCGCCCCACGCCTCGTTTGGTCGCCGGGGTAGACCCCTGTCCTCGCCATCGGTGTGCCCTGCGTGGGCAGGCCCGTGGTCTAAACTGGTGGGGATGTCCCACTGACATGGGGCCCCCACCCCCTTAATCACCTGTAAAAAAGGTTAAATAGATATGATAAACATTATTATACTAGATAAGACACTTACAGGTGGGCCCTCTGGTCATTTAGTTAAATCAAATGGTTTAATTAGCCTAGTGTGTATGACAAGTGGGCCCGGCCCCTGTTTTAATTAATTGATTTAAATTGTCATAACTTGGTGAATATGACATGTGGGTCACCCCCCTGTTTTTATTAATAAAAATGTTTTATTAGATTTGGGTCACTGACATGTGGGACCCCATGTCAGTTTGACCAGTCAAACCTCTGTGGATAATGTTGGATCTTTTATTAATAAAAATAATTCCAGAAAATCCTTTAAAATGATTTAAACTTCAAAAATCAATATCTTTTAAACCGTAACTCGGATTGAAAAACTTTATACATGAAAATTGATCAGAAAAATATAATGAATACAGATACGCTATCCGTATGTCTACCACACCCCATAATAATATGATCATCGACACCCCACTCCGGACCGTCAGTCCGATGAATTGCCTGATACCGTTAGACTATCCAGATGAATTTATTTCGAACACGAAAGTTGTTCGGAATAGGTCAACTAACCCGGATACACCAACCACACATGTGTCGGATGTCCACGACACCTCCGGCATGATACCTCCCCCCTCTGGACACCCTTTCCGGTAATCACCCGGAGCTGGTAATTCATCCCCGGAAGAATTTCCGCTCCAAGCCTGATACATCGTACCGCGTTAGAATACCGACATCGATGCATTTGCCATGTCATTCATATGTTTGCATATGTTTGCTTTATATTTACTGTTTCTTCCCCCCTTTATTCTCCGGTAGACCCCGCTGCGATCGCCGACTACACCGCTGCTGAGTACGACTACTTCGTCGACGACCCTACCCCTACCGTCGAGCTTCCAGGCAAGCAGAGCCATTCTCTTCCCCAGATATCGCCTATCTTTCCGTACATTTCTTGCACTAGGCATTGTTACTTCTGCTGCTACGTTACATTCCTATTCAATTGCATAGCCTGTTTTTGTCGCCCCTTGTTGTACCTTCCTTATCCTATGCTGCCTATTATATATATTATATTCAGCAGTGAGCCCTGCGCATTGTTAGCTAGGATTAGATAGTGGGCCGTGATCACTCAGGGGAGTGAACGCGGATACAAATATTATAACTGCACAGGTACGGTACAATGCAGACACCGCCTCGGGCCCCTACGTCGGCTCTGCCGAGCCACCATGAAGTGTGAGCTATCAAGGAGTAGTCCTTGTACTCCACTCGTTGCTGACTCTGTATAGCCGCTCTAGGTACTTGAGCAACGGTTGTCCTTAAAGGTAAGAAGTCGGGCGACCCAACGGTGCCTGCGAGAGGTATTGCGACGGGACGACAGGGAGGGTACGACCAGTGTACCGGTGTGCTTGGCCCCTGATCGTTGTCCGCGAGAGTTACTAAACCACGAAAATCGAGCTCCTCCAGGAGCACACGCGAGACAAGGTAAGGAGACGGTAACCGCAGAGACTTGGTGGGACGACAGGGCAGGCACCGATGTAATGGTGGTCCTGACTGATGTCGTTGTCCGCGGGTCAGTTAAGTCGAGGCAACGATAACGGTTGTCCCGCAAGTTAATAAAATTCTAAGTGATTCGGTGGATGACTTGAGAGGCCCGTTGGTCTGTACGCACTACCTTCACGTGGGATAAGGAGTTATGGGCTCCCCTGCGTCGTAGTTCATTCGAAAGCTCTTCAGACGTCAGCAGTATCCCGGTCTGATTGCCGGGAAGTTGTGTGTATTCTTTACTCGCGAGTGGTGTTTGCTTTTGCTTCCCGGCCAGCCTCGCACCGTGCAGGAGCGTGCAAAGGTGAGGGTCCTAGACCCCTTGGCGCATAGGATTTAGTCCGGCGGATGGCCTCTCTGTTGAGCCTAGGATGGGATGCGCCGTGTCGGATAGCTTTGGTGGAGCGGTCCCTAACAAGGTTCCCGCCACCCTGGAAATCCGAGCGTGCAGGCTGAACAGTAGTGCACCCCTGCAGGGAGTTTAATATATTCGATAAGCCGTGTCCACAGTAACAGGATGCTTTATGCTGAAGCTGGATCTTACCACTACAAAGTATTATTATTAAACTGTATGGTTCCGAGCTCTCTTCCTCGCGGGGATGTCGAGGAGGGGATCTCGGAGGCATTGTTAATTATTACAACTTACTATTATACAATGTTGCAGCAACTTCTGCTGCATTGTTACTTTATGCTTTATATGAACTGTTGGCTATTCTCTCCTCATGCTGCAAGACTCGTCGGAATATGCTAGTCTTCGTTAGGCCTAGCTTCTTACCCTTATTCTGATTCCTATCTTGCAGTCCACTATATACAGCCTCCCCTTTCCATTCGATACATGCATAAATGCTTAGTAGCGGACGTAAGACTCGCGGGTATACTAGATACTCACCTTTGCTTTATTTCCCTTTTTCGCTTTTCCTGATCGGCCGCTGCAGTCGACGTTGGAGCCCAGGAGCAGGAGTACCCCGGAGGCAACTACTACGACGTCGAGTTCCCCGTCGACCAGGAGTAGTTCGGTGGATCCCAGGCAGGAGGCCTCGCCTTTTCGATCTGTATCTCTGATGTGATTTGTGCTAGCCTTCTTAAGGCAAAACTTGACTAACTATGTCTGTACTCAGATATTATGGCTTGTATGTCTTATGTATTCGGATCCTCGTGATCCCTGGTATTGTAATATATTGGTTTATCCTTTTGTGTTTAGTGTTGTGCTGTGATATTCTCACCGTGGCACCCTAATCTCAGCCGTGTACCCTGCGTGTATGATTACTGTACACAGATTGATTTTGGGGGCGTCACAAGTTGGTATCAGAGCCGACTGCCTGTAGGAAGCCACCCCACCACTACTTGGTCGAAGTTGAGTCTAGACTTTGAAAAACTATTTTGCTAACTTAATATTTGGCTTACGGGCCCACATCGATGTCACTACGTGTGATATCTATGGTATTAGGATCCTTTTCTCCTTACCTATGCTCTGGGATTCTGCTCTCTTATCCTTGCTGGTAAGTTTTACAAACTCTGACATTAGGATCAAGTTCTCTTGATTCCATCCAGCGTTTTGGTGTTACCCCATTGATTGAGTCGTGTCGCAGGAGTTCTACCCCAGGTCCCGGACCGCGGATCCCATGCTCATTCTGGGCAGGCCGCGCGTCCTCTGGCATTAACTCCTGTGGCCAACAGTTTTCTTGCGGCGTGATTGACATAGTGGAGTCTATGTCGCGTCGTGTAATCCTTACCGCGGTCTGCGGGCCGCCTAGTGAGTCCTTTTTTCCTTAATTTCTACGACGTTACGCTGTCCGATTTTCGATTGACTCCGTGTGTGAATGTGTATGTCTTATATGACTACTCCTATATATCAGCGCCTCCTCTTCGTTGTCGCTTTACTTCAGGATTGATTCCGGTATCTCGTTAAATTTTCATCACTGAAATACCCCTGTTAAATTCTAGTAGGATGGCTGGTCGTGGTGGTCGTGGTCGTGGTCGTGGTGCCAACGACCCACCCCCGCCGCCGGATTACATGGTCGCGATGATGCAGCAGTTCGAGATGAACCGTCAGTTCATGGAGAATGTCATGGCTCAGTTCCCCCAGCCGAATCAGAATGGGCACCACCATCAGCACGCCACCGTGACTCTGCACGACTTCACCCGCCTCAACCCCACTATGTTCCGCAACACTGTTCAGCCGTTGGATGCTGATGACTGGCTTCGCGACATCACTGACGAGCTGGAGTCTGCTAATGTCGATCCAGCCGACTATGTGAACTTTGCGTCCTATCACCTAAAAGGCGCCGCTGCTCAGTGGTGGAGCACCCAAAAGCGTTCACTGCCAGCCGGAGAAGTCATCACTTGGGCTGAATTTCAGTCCGGCTTCCGCGCCCGCTACATTCCTCAGGGGATCATGGACCGTAAGAAATGAGAATTCCGCAACCTTACTCAGGGAAACATGACTGTTGAAGCCTATCAGCGCGAGTTCCTCAACCTCTCTCGCTATGCGGAAGAAGAGATCACCACTGATGCTCGCAGACAGCAGAAGTTACGTCGTGGACTCAATGCAGACCTCAGGCTCGCTCTTGCCGTTCATGATTTTTCCAACTTCGCCACCATGGTGAACAAGGCTATCACCGTCGAGACTGCCCAGAGGGAGTTCAAGGACATGTAGAAATTCTATCGTGACGTTGGCTCATCTTCGGGCGCAACACAGAAGCGTCGCATCTGGATCCCTCACAGTGTGACCCATTCACCTGCACCTACTCCGAGGCCGTCTTATGCTGCACCCCGTCTTCCTCCGCCACCGCAGATGCCAAGAGCTCTGCCTCTACCACCCAATGTGGCACCCCTTCGTCCTCAGGATGGATTATGCTTCACGTGCCACCAGCCTGGTCATTTTTCTAGAGAGTGCCCCCAGAAAAAGAAGCAACTGGTAGTTCACCCCGCTGGCCGCGGAAATGGTCATGGCAACAACAGGACCCCCAACTATAATACTAGGTCTGCTGCTCATGCTCGTGGGCATGCCTACAACATCGATCTTGAAGAAGCTCAGGCACAACCCGCTACAGTGATGGGTACTCTCCTCGTTAACTCAATACCTGCTACTGTTTTATTTGATACAGGAGCATCACATTCATTTATGTCCGGGG
This sequence comes from Bromus sterilis, assembly GCA_950022295.1. Taxonomy (NCBI): domain Eukaryota; kingdom Viridiplantae; phylum Streptophyta; class Magnoliopsida; order Poales; family Poaceae; genus Bromus; species Bromus sterilis. Next base: position 400,395,260 of record OX465596.1, read on the forward strand.
CATTTGCATTTAAGCATGGCATACACCACAAAAAGATGCGCACTCCCTTAGCCGTTAGTACTCCCGGTGGCAAGTGTCGCGTTGACATGATGGCTCCCAACATCACCGTCGAGATCGAAAGGATTGAGTTCCTTGTCTCCCCCCATATTCTGAAGACCTCCACTATAGACCTTATCTTGGGAATGGATTGGCTGAAAGCTCATGATGCTGCACTTTATTGTGGCAATAAAGTCGTCCGACTCTTTCACCCCTCCGGCAAGGTTGTGAACCATACTTCCATAGTGTCACTGAATGCCGAAGCTCGTATATATGCTCTGAATGCATTGAACGCTTCGCCACTTGAAGGAATTGAGAACGTTCCAATCGTTCGCGAATTTCTCGATGTCTTCCCAGAAGAACTGCCGGGAATACCCCGGCTAGAGAGGTCGAATTCGTCATCGACTTGAAGCCAGGCACTGTTCCTATAGCCAAGCGTCCTTACAAGATGCCGCGACATGAACTCCTTGAGCTTAAGGAGGAAATCGACAAGGAACTTCAGAAAGGATTCATTCGCCCCAGTTCCTCTGCTTGGGGAGCACCTTCGCTCTTTGTCAAGAAGAGTGATGGCACGAACTGTTTAGTCCAAGATTACCGACCTATCAACCAGGCAACAATACAGAACAAGTACCCACTTCCTCGGATCAACGATCTGTATGATCAACTTGCTGGATCTACGGTGTTCTCGAAACTCGGCTTGAGGTTGGGTTACCATCAGATCCGGGTCCGTGAAGAGGATGTTCCGAAGACCGCCTTCATTATTCGTTATGGTTCATACGAGTACGCCGTCATGTCCTTTGTCTTGACGAATGCCCCAACCACCTTTTCCCGATTGATGAACTATATATTCATGGAATACCTCGACAAGTTTGTCGTGGTTTATCTGGATGATATCTTGATATACTCCAAGAATGAAGAAGAGCATGCTGAACATCTTCGTCTTATACTGGAAAAGCTTCGAGAACACAAACTCTACGCTAAGTATTCTAAGTGTGAGTTCTGGCTTCCCGAAGTGACCTACCTTGGTCACGTGACTTCCAAGGATGGCATTGCCGTCAACCCAGAACGTATTCAGGCTATCCTGGATTGGACTCCCCCCAAGACTGTCAAGCAAGTCAGAAGTTTCCTCGGACTCGCTAGCTATTGCCGTCGTTTTGTCGAGAACTTCTCCAAGATTGCCAAGCCTCTGACCAATCTGCTTCACAAAGGTGTAAAGTTTGAGTGGACAGACAAATGTCAGGAAAGTATCCAAGCTCTCACGGACAAGCTCACTTCTCCTCCGGTGCTTGCTCCCCCTGATACCCGGAAGGACTTCATGATATATTGCGACGCGTCTCGTCAAGGATTAGGCTGTGTCCTAATGCAAGAGCGCAAAGTGTTTGCTTATGGTTCTCGTCAGTTGCGTTCTCATGAAGAAAAATATCCAACACATGATATCGAGTTGGCAGCGGTAATTTATGCATTGAAGCTGTGGCGACATTACCTTGTTGGTAATCGTTGCGAGATCTACACCGACCACCAAAGTCTGAAGTACCTGTTCACTCAGCCAGATCTGAATCTCCGCCAACAAAGATGGCTCGAGACAATAGCCGATTTCAACATGGATATTCATTACACCCCTGGAAAAGCTAATGTGATGTCCGATGCCTTAAGTCGCAAAGCCTACTGTAGCGAAATTGATGTTGAATTACATCAGCCACTTCTGTATGAAGAGCTACGCAAGCTGAATCTTGAGATTGTTCCGCAGGGATCTGTGAATAACCTTGTTGTTGAGCCAGACCTCGACAGCACCATCAAGTGGATACAAACATGTGACTCTGATGTCGAGAAGATCAAGAAGTATATCGCTAGAGGAAAGCCATCATGCTTCACTGTTGCTGGTGATGGAACGTTGTATTTCAAGAATCGTTTAGTGGTCCCTAGGAGTAAGCCCAATCTAAACTTGACCCCGCGCGTCATGAAAGAAGCTCATCATACTCCTTTGTCGATTCGCCCTGGTAGTACCAAGATGTACCAAGACCTTCGTCAGCGGTACTGGTGGTCTAACATGAAGCAAGACATCGCTCGTTATGTTGACAAGTGTGACGTTTGCCGTCGCGTGAAAGCAGAACATCAAAGACTTGCTGGAACTCTGCAACCACTCTCTATTCCTGAATGGAAGTGGGACAAGATCGAGATGGACTTCGTCACTGGTTTTCCCAGATCGCAGAAAGGCCACGATGCTATCTTTGTCATCATCGACTGCTTCTCCAAGGTTGCTCACTTTCTGCCAGTCAAGGAGACGATCTATGCTAGTCAGTTAGCAGACTTGTATGTTTCCAGAATTGTTTCCCTCCACGACATTCCGTTGGAGATCAGTTCAGACCGTGGCAGCATTTTCACCTCCAGATTTTGGGATAGTTTCCAAGAAGCTATGGGCACCCACCTGAATTTCAGCACCGCTTATCACCCCCAGTCGCAAGGACAAGTTGAACGAGTCAATCAAGTGCTTGAAGATATGCTCCGGGCTTGTGTCATCTCCTTCGACAAGAAATGGGAGGAATCTCTTCCATTTGCTGAATTCTCTTACAACAATAGCTATCAAGCTAGTCTGAAGATGGCACCCTTCGAAGTGCTTTATGGACGTAAGTGTCGAACCCCTCTGAATTGGTCAGAAACTGGGGAACGAACTCTCGTTGGTCCGGACATTACATAGCATGCTGAAGATCAGGTTCGTGTTATCCGTGAACATCTGAAAGCCGCTCAGTCCCGCCAGAAAAGCAACTATGATCGCAAGCAGAAAGAAATGGTCTATCAACCTGGCGAATACGCGTACCTCCGTGTCACTCCCATGAGAGGCACTCACCGCTTCGGGATCAAAGGCAAGTTAGCTCCTCGCTACATCGGCCCGTTCCGTATCCTTTCCAGCAGTGGACCAGTGGCATACCGATTGGAATTGCCGCCGAACCTCTCTCATGTCCACGATGTATTCCACGTGTCGCAACTCCGTCGCTTCTTCAAGCACCCTATTCGTGAAGTGGAGCATGATATGATCGAGCTGCAGCAAGACTTGACTTATCAAGAACATCCGAGCCGCATTCTTGATTAGTCTGAACGCAAAACCCGCAACAAGACAACCAAGTTCCTCAAAGTTCAGTGGTCGAATCATTATGAAGATGAAGCCACTTGGGAACGCGAAGATCGTCTTCGTGAGGAATACCCCGATCTTTTCCCCTCTACCGCTTAGATTCTCGGGACGGGAAGTCTTGTAGTGGAGGAGATTTGTAACACCCTTAGTGTCAGACCTCAATAAAACTTTAATTAATAATAAAACTCTGTGATTAGCAATGTTTCTAATCACCCTTGATCATGCCTTGTTCATCTTTGAATTCAAACAAACCCAAAATTCCTTTTGATGAATATTAAAAATAAGTGGAAATAAAACATTGTCCAATAATTGTGGAACCACTTTTGTAAAATCACTAATAATCAATGGACCATGCCAATATGGTTTTGGGTATTTATCATGCCACTGAAAAATTCAAACAATTCAAACAGAAGTCAAACCAGTGGCATTTAATACCTTTTAAATAAAACAAAAATACAATTGATTTTATTTTGACACAAAAAAAATTGTGGCACTGTTCTTTAGTGCTACACTAATTATGGGCTAGGTTACACATTTTACAAAAATTCCTAGGTGAATAAAATAAATGCAAGCAAAAATAACAGAAAAGAAAAACAAGAGAAAAACATATAAAAGGGCAAAGCCCAAAACCCCTCTCCCACTGGGCCAACCGGCCCAGCTAAACCCCCCCAACTCCCCCGAATCCAACCCAAGCCCACCGCGCCCCCCCCTTCTTCTTCCTGCCGTACGGGGGGATGCCGTGGCGGGCATCGGCCGGGGACACGGCGACCTGGCCGTGCCGTGGCACGAATCCGGCGGCCGCCGGCGCCCATATGGAGTCCAAGCCACGGGAAACCCTAACCCTAGCCGTCACCCTCCATTTTTCCCCCTCCCTCTCTCTGGCACACGCCCCGTTCGCGCACCCGTGGACGCGTCGTCGTCACCGGCGCGGCCAACGAGCCCCCCTTGTCCGTCCGAGCTGTCCTGCACACTCGTCGTCGTCGACTTCGTCCTCCTCGCCTTTCAATTCGACCCGGGACGCATTGCACGCCGTGTATCGTCGCCGTCTTCAACCTCCAGCCGCCAGCGAGCTTCGTCGATTCCGGTCGCCCCGGACCTCGTCGCGCCTCCCCGAAATCGGCATCACCTCCGCGGTGAGCTCTCCTCCGTTCCCCCCTCCTTGCGCTTCGTTTGGTGCCGAATGTCGCCGTCCCCGTAGTACCATGCCCCGGCCGCCGCCGCGGGCGTGACCCCTGCGAGCTCAGGCCGCCCCGGCCCGTGATGCTTCCCCCCCAGTAGAAGCGCGACGCCGCCCCATTCGATTCCTCGCCCCACGCCTCGTTTGGTCGTCGGGGTAGACCCCTGTCCTCGCTGCCGTGCCGGATCGCCACCGGTGTGCCCTGCGTGGGGAGGCCCGTGGTGTAAACTGGTGGGGATGTCCCACTGACATGGGGCCCCCACCCCCTTAATCACCTGTAAAAAAAAGGTTAAATAGATATGATAAACATTATTATACTAGATAAGACACTTACAGGTGGGCCCTCTGGTCATTTAGTTAAATCAAATGGTTTAATTAGCCTAGTGTGTATGACAAGTGGGCCCGACCCCTGTTTTAATTAATTGATTTAAATTGTAATAACTTGGTGAATATGACATGTGGCCCACCCCCCTGTTTTTATTAATAAAAATGTTTTATTAGATTTGGGTCACTGACATGTGGGACCCCATGTCAGTTTGACCAGTCAAACCTCTGTGGATAATGTTGGATTTTTTATTAATAAAAATAATTCCAGAAAATCCTTTAAAATGATTTAAACTTCAAAAATCAATATCTTTTAAACCGTAACTCGGATTGAAAAACTTTATACATGAAAATTGATCAGAAAAATATAACAAATACAGATACGCTATCCGTATGTCTACCACACCCCCCTAACACAATGAACATCGACACCCCCCCCTCCGGACCGTTAGTCCGATGAATTGCCTGATACCGTTAGACTATCCAGATGAATTTATTTCGAACACGAAAGTTGTTCGGCATAGGTCAACTAACCCGGATACACCAACCACACATGTTTCGAATGTCCACGACACCTCCGGCATGATACCTCCCCCCTCCGGCCACCGTGTCCGGTAATCACCCGGAGCTGGTAATTCATCCCCGGATGAATTTCCACTTCGAGCCTGATACATCGTACTGCGATCGAATACCGAAATCGATGCATTTGCCATGTCATTCATATGTTTGCATATGTTTGCTTTATATTTACTGTTTCTTCCCCCCTTTATTCTCCGGTAGACCCCGCTGCTGCCGCCGACTACACCGCTGCTGAGTACGACTACTTCGTCGACGACCCTACCCCTACCATCGAGCTTCCAGGCAAGCAGAGCCATTCTCTTCCCCAGATATCGCCTATCTTTCCGTACATTTCTTGCACTAGGCATTGTTACTTCTGCTGCTACGTTACATTCCTATTCAATTGCATAGCCTGTTTTTGTCGCCCCTTGTTGTACCTTCCTTATCCTATGCTGCCTATTATATATATTATATTCAGCAGTGAGCCCTGCGCATTGTTAGCTAGGATTAGATAGCGGGCCTTGATCACTCAGGGGAGTGAACACGGATACAAATATTATAACTGCACAGGTACGGTACAATGCAGACACCGCCTCGGGGCCCTACCTCGGCTCTGCCGAGCCACCATGAAGTGTGAGATATCAAGGAGTAGTCCTTGTACTCCACTCGTTGCTGACTCTGTATAGCCGCTCTAGGTACTTGAGCAACGGTTGTCCTTAAAGGTAAGAAGTCGGGCGACCCAACGGTGCCTGCGAGAGGTATTGCGACGGGACGACAGGGAGGGTACGACCAGTGTACCGGTGTGCTTGGCCCCTGATCGTTGGCCGCGAGAGTTACTAAACCACAAAAGTCGAGCTCCTCCAGGAACACCGTGCAGGAGCGTGCAAGGGTGAGGGTCCTAGACCCCTTGGCGCATAGGATTTAGTCCGGCGGATGGCCTCTCTGTTGAGCCTAGGATGGGCTACGCCGTGTCGGATAGCTTTGGTGGAGTGTTCCCTAACAAGGTTCCAGCCACCCTGGAAATCCGAGCGTGCAGGCTGAACAATAGTGCACCCCTGCAGGGAGTTTAATCTATTCGAATAGCCGTGTCCACGGTAACAGGACGCTTTATGCTGAAGCTCGATCTTACCACTACAAACTATTATTATTAAACTGTATGGTTCCGGGTTCTCTTCCTCGCGGGGATGTCGAGGAGGGGATCTCGGAGGCATTGTTAATTATTACAACTTACTATTATACAATGTTGCAGCAACTTCTGCTGCATTGTTACTTTATGCTTTATATGAACTGTTGGCTATTCTCTCCTCATGCTGCAAGACTCGTCAGAAGATGCTAGTCTTCGTTAGGCCTAGCTTCTTACCCTTATTCTGATTTCTATCTTGCAGTCCACTATATACAGCCTCCCCTTTCCATTTGATACATGCATAAATGCTTAGTAGCGGACGTAAGACTCGCGGGTATACTAGATACTCACCTTTTCTTTATTTCCCTTTTTCGCTTTGCCTGATCGGCCGCCGCAGTCGACGTTGGAGCCCAGGAGCAGGAGTACCCCGGAGGCGACTACTACGACGTCGAGTTCCCCGTCGACCAGGAGTAGTTCGGTGGATCCCAGGCAGGAGACCTCGCCTTTTCGATCTGTATCTCTGCTGTGATTTGTGCTAGCCTTCTTAAGGCAAAACTTGACTAACTATGTCTGTACTCAGATATTATGGCATGTATGACTTATGTATTCGAATCCTCGTGATCCCTGGTATTGTAACATGTTGGTTTATCCTTTTGTGTTTAGTGTTGTGCTGTGATATTCTCATCGTGGCACCCTAATCTCAGCCGTGTACCCTGCGTGTATGATTACTCTACACGGATTGATTTTGGGGGCGTCACACGATTGTCTCCGGCAAGGGGTTCATGCCATGTTTAACAAAAACACTAGTTTGCCCTAGCTAGTTTGCCCATGTTTCAATCTAACAATAATCCTACAATATGTTTCAATCCTACAAAAATCCTACAATGTGGTTTAACAAAAATCGTACGAACCAAGAGAGGGGATTGAGATGGAGACTCACCAGTGGGCGGCGGAGGCGGCGTGGAGGAGCGGGGCGGCGGCGGTGGGTAGATTCACCAACACATTTACACCATCATCAACATGATTGCTACCATCCCGACTCACATAACAATATCAACATTGTATCACTCGAAGCATGCAATAAGCAGTTACAATTGCAGGGGCCACATGATATCAATCAATCCCTACATTTGCTAGGATTGTGGTTTGCTTACTACTGTGACAAATGATAGGTCATGCAAAGGAATGGGTTCATCTATGCGGTAGAAATATAGCATGGTAATCATCATAAACAATGCATAAGCGAGATTGAGAGGGAAGTGGGATTTTATCGACATGATCAATGGGGATTTGCTTGCCTTGCTGACGAGGTTCGGTATCGAGGTCTTCAACGAAGGGGCAGCCTCCTGTTCCAGTTCCACTTCTACTCGACAAACAACAAACAAGGAAGCAATATAAATACAATGCACAATCACATGGTTGAAGGTTGAAACTTGATGTATATGCTTCTGATGTGTGAGGGTTTCCATTTAAATGAAGTGTATTGCAAAGGTTTTGCAAATTCAAACTCCATTTTGAATTTAAAAGGAATGCATATGCTTTGTTACCACTGTTATCCAAGCAAACTTGGTCAAACATGAAAACAGATTGCATATTCAGATTCCTTGAATTTTTCTGATAATTTTACATATATTATATGTTTAATTTGGAGTTAAAATGAATTAGTTATGAATTTCCAAAGTTTAATTCATTTTCTGGAATTTCTGGAATATTTTAAATAGAAAAGCTTTTACTGCATCAGCATGAGGTCATGCTGACGTCAGGGGGCCTCTGACCAGTGGGTCCCACATGTAAGTGACTCTGTTGTTTAATTGAACTGATTAATTAAGATTTAAACAAACACAGATTAATTAGGGGGGGCTGGCCCACATGTCTGTCTCTCTGCAGGTGGGGCCAGGTGATTAAGCACGGGGGTTAGAGCTCTAATGGGGGGGTCGTCGCCGGCGCCATTGTAGTCACCGAAACTCGCCGGGATTTTGATTTAGGGCACGGGAGCAAGATTGGAAGCCACCGGCGTGTGCAGCGTCGTCGTCCGCGTCGAAAGGACCAAGTTGGAGCTTCAGGGGGTCACCGGAGCGTCGCCGGCGTCGAAGAAGGCGGAGGCAGTGGCTCGGGCTTCGTCGAACTCGCGCTCCAGAGCGTGCTTTTGACCGTGGCCTAGTGAAAAACGTTGCTGGGGACACCAGGAGGGTGATAGACCAGGCGGGCGAGATGTTAGCGCACGGGAGCTAGTACTTCACCGGCCATGGTGGCGGCGAGCTTCTGCTCCCATGGCAGATCGGCGTAGAGGAAGAGCTGGGGCTTGCGGGGTTAGAGGAAAAGCTCACCAGGCTTTGGTGAACACGCCGGTGTAGTCTACGGAGGCGGGGAGGCTCTGGAGCTGCCGGATTTTGAGATGGATCTGCGGTGGCCGGAGACGAAGACGATGAAGCTAGCGAGCTTGTGGGGGCGCCTGGCTTCGATTCCTTCTGCACGGTGGGGTTGTAGACGACGGCGGAGCTGATAGACTTGGCGGTGCGTCCTCTCGTCGACGGTGGCCGTGTGAAGTCGGCGGTGTGCTCCAGGGCTGCTCTCGGATGGCGATGGGATCGAGCGGGAGAGAAAGGGGAGACGGCTCCCAGGGGGGAATGAACACGACGTCTCCAGGGCGTCGTCTTGGCGTGGTTAGAGGGCTCGGGAGGGCTCCAGGCAGGCTAGCTGCTGCCCGCTGTCGTCGGCGTGCCGGTTACGCAGCTGTGTGCTCGTGCACGGGGGTAGACGACAAGGCTGGGTAGGCTGGGCCGGCTGGGGAACAAGTTGGGCCTAATGCCAGGTAAGCCCCTTTTTCTATTTTCTGTTTCCTTTTCTTTTCTGTAATTTTTTTTGTCTTAGCTAAATTAAATAGCTAGACATTTTCTAAAATGCTGAAACTTTTATATGGCTTCACAATATAATAGGCTAGCCACTTGTAAAGTTTGGCACTTTTTAAAATTCAAATCATTTGAATTTTAAATCAAATAGGGGTTTTTGATTAATTCCAAGGTCCCGTTTGAATATTTGAAAAATCCATGAGCATGGGGTTGGTCCCACATCACTTGATATGTGATCACACTCATTTATAAGACTTTCCAAAAATGCAAAAGGAATTTTTGGAGCAACTTTATTTCTGGCCATTTGAATTAATTCATCTGGGGGGTTCCTTCTCCCATTGGAGTTTGAATTTGAATTCCATTTGATTTTCTTTGATGAATGCAAGGTGACTTTGATCCTAGCACATTACCTAACAGAGGGTTCTGACAGCAGGTAACTGAGAAGAGGCGGAAGCACTTGTTGAAGCAATATCAAATTGAACAGGGTTATATTGCCTAGGGGGACCATCAAGTACACCATAAATGTAAGTCCGATGTGAAGGATTAGGATATGAATGAGCATATGCAATCTTATCATTATTATCACGGTGACGGTAAGTATAACGACCAGTGCGATAGTATTCCTTTTGAGGAACATTTGATTCGGGCACTAGTGAATCATTTCTCTCCTCGAGAGAATAGAAGTGTTTCGGTGGTACCAAAGACTTTCCCTGCATAGAATGGTTAGCATGAAATTTCTCAACGAGTGACTAGCGCACCCAGATTTATCTCTTATAGAAATCATTCTTTGGAGGGGCACCAATGTATTCGACCGAAACCTTTCCTTCCTGATTCTTGATAGCTTGTAGTCAGAATCAAGTGATTCGTCAACAATAGCCTTATCAATTTTGCAATTGTAACCTGAAAGATTAGCAATATCTATAGGCTTATCCTTCACTAGAACCCATACAATTTTAGGGTACAGCTCAGGTTCTCAGTAAGTGCCATCTGGGTTTAGCTTCCTTTCAAAGCCAACACCTTCATTCCTAGGATTCCTATGAAGGAGTGCCTTATTCAGGATAGCACAAAGATGCTGGTGTCCCTGGACACTTTTGAACAAACTTGTTTCAAACAAATCTTTCAACCTGAGGAGTTCCTCGGTAAAAGCAGAGTTTTCCTCATCTGAGGCATTAGTATCATCAATAATAATTGAAGCTTTGCCTTTGGAATCAGTTTTGCTTCGCTCCAAACAAGTTAAGCAAGGTGAATCAGATTTATGATTTGCTTTGGAACCTTGTTGAGCCATGAGAGAGAGATTGATGTTTTCCAACTCTTCATGAGCCACTTTCAGTTTTTCGAGAGCCATTTTCCTCTGAAGAAATTCATAGGTAAGCTTCTCACAATCAATTGAAAGAAGATCATGCCGAGAGGATAATTCTTCAAACTTCTCCTTCAGAGCTGCATGCTCATTAGTTAAAGTTTGGCCTTTCTCTATCTTACCGATCAACAGGATCTCTGATTTCTTAATGGTTTTGCTTAGCGAATCAAGTTCATCTTGTTGGATTGAAGCAATTTTAGCCAGTTTAGCGTAGCTTATCTTAGAGTCACTGTCATATGAAGAACAATCAGAAGTATCATAGGTACCTTTGGATGAAGATACCTTTGCTTTGGCCATGAAGCAGTATGCAGGAGTTTCATCTTCACTACTGTGGTTGGTGAAGAATGAGCTCGAAGCACCGGCCGAAGCAAATGCCAATCCAGCAACACCATCAGACTCGGATCCAGATGGAGATCTTGAGCCTGATTCAGCTTCGGATCCAGAGGTTTCTTCTTCAGGGTTCATCTCCTTTCCCAGATAGGCCTTGGCACGATGAGAATTGCTTCGACGAGAAGAGTGTGTCTTCAAAGAAGAACTCTCACGCTTCTTGTTATACTTCTTTCTCTTGTCATCATCAGAATCTTTCTTCTTTTCTCTTCTTGATTTGGAATGATGTCTCTTGGACTCATAGCTTCTGGAGGATCTGTGGGACTTGCTTGAAGAATCTCTGAGTGAATGCTTTGATTTGTTTTCAGTTTCCCACAATGGGCATTCAGCAATGTAGTGGCCTGGTTTCTTGCACTTGTAGCAGCAGTTGTCTTTGGATGGAGAACTTCTTGAGGATGAACGGTGAGATGAGTAACTTGAGTTCCTTGATGAGTATTTCTTCTTCGATGAAGAAAAACCTTTTCTCTGGAAGCGATTGAAACGTCTCATGATCAAAGCCAAATCCTTCCCAATGCTTGCAGGATTAGCGAGTCGAGCCGGAGGCGTTCACCTCGTGCTGGAACCGTTCCGAAAACACTTTCCGGCGCGCTATAAAAATAACCCGTTTAGTTATTAAACGGGGTTTTTCGTTCCGTTGGCTGCGGCTAGTCTCGTGCGGTTTCGCGACGGTGATCGGGTGAAACCCGGTGTCGCAAAGGTCGAGTGTCAAGGTGGCAAGGGTCGGTCTCCGTCTGGTACGAGAATAGGGGGGAGACATATTCACCGATTATTATTTCGGTGAAGCAAACACTGCAAACAAGTCAGACAATCAAACAATTCACACCGAAAACAATTTTTTTTAAATTTTGTGAAAACTAGGCTGTTACAATACAACACCACCAACAAGGGATCTCGTCCCGAGATCCAGGACGATCCGGGGGAGAGAAAAGAGTCGACGATCTTCAACACCACCAACAAGGGACTCTGCTCCATGTCGACGTCGACCTTCTGTCGAGATAAATTTCCGCAGAGAGACGACATCATCGGAATAACGAAATCGTCAGTGACAAGAGGAAGAACGATCGAGAAAACCAGATCAAGGGATAGTGATTTTCGACGCAAGTCGTAAAAACACCGGGCAAAAGGAGGGATGGCAATGAATGACCCAGACGACACCCAAAAATCGGAGAAGCTAAAGGTACTACAGGAATTCCCACCTGAGCTCGGAATCGAGACAATACTTCCCAAGAAAATCATTGTAACGGTTCCGAAACTCCACACCTCGAGATCCTAAATTTTGAAGGGGGATTAGTCGAGAGTTAAAAACACTTACGGCACTTGTTCTGACCAGAGCAAGGGTAAGGAGTAAAAGATTCCTACTCTCCGATAACTAACTTAGTAACTACAAAATAGTTTTTGTCTAGACTCGACTTCGGCCAGAGAAGGGATCCTACGGTCGGTAAGGCTCTGATACCAAGTTGTAAGGCCCGATATGCGGTACTGTTCCAGATTTAGGTGTTTCCACCCAGATCCGGGGATGAAGCACATATCGATCCCACCGCGACATATGACAAAGCCATATGCCCCGGATTTCCAACATGATATCACAACATTACAGATACAAGGATACAACATCTCATACAATCGGCATACAACTGCCCCAAATACAATACAACAGCGGAAGATACATGTCTGGGTACATACTACAAGCAAATGCCTAGTGGCAAAGAGAAAAGCATCGATCCCATAACCACACGGGTCCAGGCCCTCCGCCGGGATCCGCCTAACTAGTCGTCGTCGAGTCTCCACGTGAAACGTCGGTCACCATACCTGTTGTCGATCAAGAACCCAGAAAAGAGTTTGGGTACTATCATGAGTACAGAGGTACTCAGCATCCAACTGTAGTGGTCATCTGACCCAGCAAGGACTTCATCACTCGTCATTCTAGGACAACTAGTAGTTTACGGTAAGGAAGGGGTAAGTGGTGAGGTTGCTGCCGCACTAGCATATATGAAGTGGCTAACGATCTAGAGAGTAAGGTAAGAAGCCAAGCATTCGATGAGGAATCGCCTCCAACAAGTCTTGCTATCAACTACTTACGCAATCATAACACCTATCCTATCCTTGTCCTCCTCTTCGCATCCCGACGAAGAAGAAGCAGTCAAGGCACACACACATTGATCAAGTTATATTAAGATTATCTCAGTTGTTGTTGTCTATGAACAAGGAGTAGGTCTCAAGTCGTCCATAACCGTGGACATGGCTTCTCGAAAAGATTTAACCCTGCAGGGGTGTACCAACTGCCCATTACAAGGCTCCGCACGCACGTCCATCACTCTCAGTTGCTACCCATCATAGGCAACCATTTTATGATTTAGTTCCAAGAGATCCGAAATGACAGGTCCCTCTAACTAACAACGAACAAATCCGGGTGGCCCCCGGTGAGACGACATCCAGCTCAGGAGCCGGCCGCGCTCTCGATCTGGTCTCTACCGTATGACTCTAGGTTTGGATTGCCGGTTAATCAAACATGGGACACCGGGTCCTCAGCCGGTCATGATGGGCCAACAAGGGAACTAAGTCCTCACTGGTCCGGGTTGTTTTAAATAATATCTGCCAGGAGCTACCCGACAGACACACACACGGTTTTCAAATGGTAAATCAGCTTGGGCCACCACTAGTAATGTTTGAAGCTAGATAGGTAAGAAAAGGGGACCCCATAAAATCCCACACGCGGTTAGGCACGCTCAGTCTTAAAACCAATACCCGGAACTCGGATCCTAGGTGACTCGAATGGAACAAAGCATCGGGGCGGGATAGCCTAGACCTTCCATCCTTCGTCGAATATAGTCAACATTATAATAATCATATCATCAACAACAATAATATAATAATCAGGTGATATCCCAACCCAAAGAGTAACAGGGTAAGAACGTAGCATCCTAATCATGCATACTAAGCAGGGGCTGAGCAACGAGCAATAGTAACATAGCAGTACAAGGTTTGCTGGGAGGGGACATGGCTGTATCGGTTTGAAAGAGGCTGTAAACATGTGGTAGGATCAAACATCGAACCTAACCTAGACTAGCATGCAAACCGCTGGTTGAAATAGAATGGATCATAAGTAATGTATAGTCCTTGCCTGTTGATAAGTCGGATTCCGAAGGTGTAGTTGATCGCAAGCCCGCATCGTCTCCGAGAGGTACCCGCGGGAGCACACAAGAAGTAAACACTGGAAAGCAATCAACGGTGCACCACTATTACTACGGAGCAATACAAGATCAGAGAGACAACACAAGGCACGGCAACGCGATACGGATCTATCGTCGAGGACGGTTACTAACGATTTAAGTGGAGTACTCGTCACACACGACGATACCGCACGTTTACGGTGGTTCAAGTTTCTTAGCTACAGGTGACCAAACAACGGTTATTAACATGGCAACTCAAGCAAGCATGGCATAGCACACAAACATGGCAAGAGGTGAAGCATAAAGAAAACTATCTATGCTAGTCAATTTGAGTGAGGCACATCCTAAACATGGCATAACACTAAGTGTCGCAAGACGATTAAAAGATTTAGTACTGTTCTGCCCTAAACCATATTTTAGGTTGGTTAACAACAGCAAACAATAGCACAAACACAAAGAACACGAAAAACTAATCAAGTTACATATAAGGCACATTCCAAACGGAGTTACGGTTAAAAAGATACAAGCAAAACAAGTTACGAGCACAAACTGCCAACATCACGAAGCACACTTTAGAGCAATGCATAAACAGGTTAATCAATGCAAACATGCTCACAAATGACTTGCAATTAAAGTAGACATGACATGGAAGGCATGGCAAAAGGAATCATGCAAAAAGACATCATAGATCAAAAGATATTAAGAAAACAACATGGCATCACAAAGTAACAGACTTAGAGAAAAACAGAGGTGGCTGTCAAAAACAGCAGCATAGCAACTTTGTTGCTCAATAACTATATGACCAGCAAGCATATCATGGAAATTCAATACATGGGATGAAATTAGACATGATGCTTAACAATATGCAATTGGAATCACTCAATTCCGATAAACGGTCGCGACACACTCGTCGACCGAAGTTGCAACAAAACAACAGTTTCAGCAACAGCAGCACAATAACATCAGGATAGCTACTTTGGAGCAAGATATAAACATGATGCAGCAAGAAAATATGGCATGTGAATGCATGATACTGAAGTAGAAACATTTTTTAACGCAACGCAAAAGGAATAAATGCAATAGGCCTCATGGATTTGTTACAATCATCATGCAAAGTTGCAACAAAATAATATCAGCAGCACTAAACAGGAAAAGTAGCAGTTTAACGGCCTGATGCCCTGTTCAGCACACAATTACACAATCAAGATGAGCTCAAATGGAAATGCTCACAAAAGACGGATTAAAGTACACGTAAAATTGAGCAACTTTCATTTTGGGGGCAACGTCATACGAGCTACGGATTAACAGGAAATCGCAGTGCAAAATTGAATACAGCAGCAAAATATACAGGCTTAGTAAAATAACAGAGGGCTAGGAAAAAAAAGGGGTCTCACCCCTGTTGGGCTCGGCCCAACAGGCCAGAGGATGTGGCAGGCGGATCTGGGCTCGCGGCCTGGGCCTGGAGGCGCCGGCTGGGCCGGCCCACCAGCGGCGGAAGCGGTTGGCTCGTCCCTCCTGGACGAGGCTGACCAGGGCGGCTCCAGCGGCCGTCACCGGTGACGGGCGGCGCTCCGACGAGGCTAGGGGCGCAGCGGGGTTGACGGGAAGGCCGAGGGGCGCCGGATTCCACCGGATCCGGTCGGGGCGGCAACGGGCGCGAGGTGGCAAGGGCAGGAGGCGGCCGGCGCTCGAGCTCGGCTCGTCCTCACATGGCGCGGCTGCTCCTGGGGCCGGTGACCTGCGACGTTGAGGGGGAGCAGCGGGTGAGGAGAGGGAGGAGGAGAGAAGAAGGGAGAGGGAAGGAGAAGGGTGGCGCGACAGCCGGTGCGAAGTTCGCAGGCGGGCGGCTGCGGCGGCCGGAAGCGCGGCGGCGCTCGGTTCTCCACGGGCATGGCGGTTGTGGACAGAAGGAGAGGAGAGAGGCTACGTGGCGCGATCCAGGCCGTCGGATCTCCGGATCTGACGGTCCAGAACTCATTGGGCAAAATGCGAAAATTGGGCTATTGTGAGGGGGGTGGCTGCAATATTTGGTCTAGGGAAACCCTAAAAATGGGTGGGAGTGTGGTGGTCTTTATATAGCCCCGGTGGCTGGCAGTTTGCAAAAACATCTCCGGTTTTTCTCTCTCGCGCGCGGTGCTCACGTTTCTGACCGCCGGGGATCCGCAGTACCTCCGATTCGGGTAAAACTTCGAACTGCGCGATCAGCGAGTCGAGCCGGAGGCGTTCACCTCGTGCTGGAACCGTTCGGAAAACACTTTCCGGCACGCTATAAAAATAACCCGTTTAGTTATTAAACGGGGTTTTTCGTTCCGTTGGTTGCGGCTAGTCTCGTGCGGTTTTCGCGACGGTGATCGGGTGAAACCCGGTGTCGCAAAGGTCGAGTGTCAAGGTGGCAAGGGTCGGTCTCCGTCCGGTACGAGAATAGGGGGGAGAAATATTCACCGATTATTATTTCGGTGAAGCAAACACTGCAAACAAGTCAGACAATCAAACAATTCACACCGAAAACAAATTTTTTTAAATTTTGTGAAAACTGGGCTGTTACAGATATTTTCTGGAGTCAAATGATTGGTGATGAATACCCAGACATCAGAATCAAGGTCCATCAGTTTTCCTTCAGCGGGAGTAATGGCCTTCTCATCCTTGATTGTGACTCCTTTCAGGACAACTTGCCAGGCAACTTAATTGATAGCCATGATATTTCTCTTCATTTTGTCCTTCCAGTAAGGGTAGTCCTTCCCATTGAAAATAGGAATAGGTTCTCCAGAGCGAATAGGTGCGAAAGACATACTTGAAAGCACTCCAGGAGGTTAATCCAAAACACACAGAGTGTAGGGAGTGACTAGCTCTGATACCAATTGAAAGTCCAAGTATGTGATTAGAGTGGGAGGGGGTAAATGATCACTTCAAGTTTTCGAGTGAAGCTTTGAAGTGAAGAATGACCTCAACAGAAAAGGATATCAGAAATAAGTAACAGGGAAGCAAAACAGGAAGCGAAAGTAAATACAGCGAATCAAAATACTTTGAAGTATAACTGGGAAGCAAATGCAATAATGAATGTCAGTGCTTGAAGTAAAACGAACTATGACTCGGTGATGTTTGTTCGACCAGTTCACTCTCTGCAAAGCTCTACGTCTGGTTAGAGGGACTGGTGATTGAACACCTGGAGCAAAAATTTCTCCGTCCGTTCCTCCACTGCACCAATCTCCTTGAGCTTGGTCAGTTTTGACTCCGGGTAGATTATCAAGGAAATCTCCGAAACCTTTGACAAACTTGAAATTCGAGGTGCAATAACTCTTCTCTCTCTAAAGACGACTCTCTAACCGTCTAGGAGAATTTCAGCTCTCCAAGATAAAAAGGCTAGCAAGTTTTCACCTAAGTCATTTCGAATCTACTCAGATAAATGGGACTTAGGATTCGGTGGCTGGCTTTTGGGTTTTGCTTTAGTGGCGTTCTTGGGGGTGCTCTGTTCAGTCTCTCTCAGGAATATTCTCAGAGAATCCACCCGCAAATGGAGGAGGGGGCGACGTATTTATAGTTGTTGATCCCGAGGTGAGAAATGACAGATTTGACCCGAAGCGACAGCTTGACCGTGTCCACAACGGTCGGATTTGTCATTACTGCGCAACTTTACTTGCGGAACAAGTAAAACTGACTCACGGACTTAGTTCTGCTTCGGAAGTCAAAGAACGAAGTCTTTTCTACCGAAACTTAACTCATTGCACATGAGATTTCTTCACTCTGGCTTCTCACTTGGTTTAGATTTGATCTGAGCATTTTCTCAATAACTTCGGTGTCCACAAACTAAAGACCCCTCTTGATAGTACGGTTTGTCCTATGACTCAAAGAATAGAAAAAGAACTACGAACAAAACATCTAAGTCTTGCGCCGTCTTCTTCATTTCCTTCGATGAGTTGGGCTTCAGGACACCTTCATTTTTGGGGGTCATCCTCCGTGATTAAGCTTCGCTCAAGGGGTAATTCTTCGATAACTTGAAAACCTTACTTGAAGCTTTATCACCTAGCTTGTCCTTCAGGAACCTAGTCAACTGTTTACACTAGTAAACATTGTTAGTTCCTCTACTGTCTTGTCCAACAATATCCAAAACACATGGTGGCAAAACTTTGCTCTTACATCACTCAATTCAAGAAGTCTGGCGAAAGGGAGAAATGAATGAAAGGAAGTCCTAAGAAGGATGGAAAGTCAGTTGTTGTTCATCCGAAGGCACCTAAACCTGGACCCAAGCCTGGAGTTGAGTGCTTCTACTGCAAGGTGATGGCCACTGGAAACGCAACTTCCCCAAGTAACTAAAGGACAAGAAGGTTGGCAAGATTGCCAAGAGAGACAAAGGTATATTTGATATAAATATTGTTGATCTTTTCTTAACAAGCGCCGGGAGCACTTCCTGGGTATTTGATACAGGATCAGTTGCTCATATTTCTAACTCCGTTTAGGGACTGCAGAATAAGCGACGTTTGAAGAAAGATGAAGTGACGATGCGAGTAGGCAACGACTGTCAAGTTGAATTATTGGATGTCGGCACGAAGCATCTTAGTCTCCCTTCGGTATTAGTTTTGATTTTGAATAAATGCTACTATGTGCCCGCATTGAGTGTGAACATTTTTAGTGGTTCTTGCTTGAAGCGAAACCACTATTCTTGTAAGTCAGATACAATTGGTTGTGCGGATTATAAGAGTGATGTGTTTTATGTTCACGCACCGGAAAGAAATGGTTTATTCATACATAATCTCGATTGTGATGTATGTCATATCAACAATATAAATGCCAAAATATTAAAGCCTAGTGGCAAAGAGCACATGACGATGTGGCATTGTCAACTTTGTCATATTGGTATAAAGCACATGGAGAAGCTTCATAAAGATGGACTTCTGGAGTCATTGGATTTTGGATCCCTTGACACATGTGAACCATGCCTAATGGGAAAAATGACAAGGACTCCTTCAATGAAACAATGGAGCGTGCGGCGGACTTATTATGGATCATACATACATATGTATGTGGACCTATGAATGTCCCCACACGCAATGATCTTCATTACTTCGCGACCTTCACTGATGACTTGAGTAGATATGGGTATATTTACTTGATGAAACACAAGTCTGAAACCTTTGAAAAGTTCAAGGAATTTTAGGGTGAGGCCGAGAATCAACTCGGGAAGAAAATTAAGCACCCTTGATCCGATCTAGGAGGCAAGTATTTAAGTCACGAGTTTGGCAATCATCTGAAGGCTTGTGGCATTGTACCACAACTTACGCCCGCAGGAACACCTTAACGAAACGGTGTGTCCGAATGACGTAATCGAACTCTATTGGATAGTGTACGATCGATGATGTCTCATACTGACTTACCTGTGTCATTATGGGGGTATGCATTAGAAACTGCCGCTTACGTTCTTAATAGGGCACCATCCAAATTTGTAAAGACAACCCCATTTGAGGAATGGTATGGAAAGAAGCGTACGTTGTCTCACCTGAAGATTTTGGGTTGTGAGTCTTTCGTTAGGAAACTTCAGCCTGACAAACTCAAATCTAAGGTGGATAAGTGCATCTTTGTGGGCTGTCCAAAGAAAACTTGTGGATACACCTTATACAACCCGTCTGAGGGCAAAACGTTTGTCGCTAAGACTGGATGCTTTCTTGAGAAAGATTTTCTTTGAAAAGAATTGAGTGGGAGGAAAATATACCTCAATTAAGTGACTGACCAATCATTCCAAATGGAAGACACGGCAACATAAATTGTTCTGGAACCATCTTCCACAGTGGGATCTGAAGAGAATGGTCAACACGACAATCATAACGATCATGACATACATGATGATCATGATGAAATTGAAGAGGATCCTATTGTGCCACGTAGGTCATCAAGAATTCGTAAAGGTCCTAAGTTTTACGAACAACTTGTGAATGCAGTCACGTTGAATGAATCTGACGAACCTACGAGCTACAAAAAAGAATTGGAAGGACCCGAGTCCGAGAAATGGCTAGAAGCCATGCAATCCGAAATAGACTCCATGTACACCAACAAAGTATGGACTTTGGTGGATACTCCCGAGGACCGAAAGGTCGTCGATAATAAATGGATATTCAAGAATAAGACTAACGCAGACGGAAACGTTTCTGTCTATAAATCTCGACTTGTCGCGAAAGGGTTCTGACAAATTTAAGGAGTTGACTACAAGGAAACATTCTCTCCTGTAGCGATGATAAAGTCTATTCGGATTCTACTAGCAATAACTGCCTACCATGATTACGAGACATGGTAGATGGACGTGAAAACCATGTTCCTTAATGGTAACATTGAGGAAGAGTTGTACATGGTGCAACCAGAAGGTTTCATTGATCCAAAGAATGATGGTAAAGTATTCAAGCTTCAACGGTCCATCTATGGGTTGAAGCAAGCATCTCGGAGCTGGAACCTTCGATTTGATGAGGTGATCAAAGCGTTTCGATTTGTCCAAAATGTCAAAGAGTTCTGTGTCTATAAGAAACTGAGTGGGAGCTCAGTAGAATTCCTGGTGTTGTATGTGGACGACATATTACTGATAGGGAACGATACAAAATTCTTAGAAGAAGTGAAGGAATACTTGAATGAGAAATTTTCCATGGAGGACCTAGGTGAAGCTGCGTACATACTAGGCATTAAGATCTATAGAGATAGACCAAATGGCCTATTGTCCTTGAGTCAAAGAACTTATATTGATAAAATATTGAAAAGGTTAAGTATGGATAAATCCAAGAGAGGTCTCTTATCATTTATAAGATGAGTTAATTTAAGTGTGACTCAATGTCCAGCGACAGCAAAAGAAAAGGAGGAAATGTCCTCAAAGCCCTATGCCTCAGCCATAGGTTCTATAATGTATGATATGCTATGTACTCGACCGGATTTAGCTCTGGCAATTAGTATGACTAATCGCTACTAGAGTAATCCAGGAATGATTCATTGGACCGCCGTAAGGAACATCCTGAAATACTTACGAAGGACGAAGGATCTCTTTCTCGTCTATGGAAAATGTGAAGAGGAGATAGCTGTAAAAGGTTACGTCGATGCTAGCCTTAACTCTGACACAGATGACTCAAAATTCCAGACGGGATATGTGTTCATGTTCAATGGCGGCGCAATTACTGGAGGAGCGGCAAGCAGTCAGTCATCACCCAATCTTCAATGGAGTCGGAGTATATTGCCGCTTGCGAAGCGTCAAATGAAGCGCATTGGCTGAAGAAGTTCGTGATCGAGCTTGGTATCTTTCCCAGCTGCACTGACCCCGTTGGCATTTTCTGAGACAACACGGGTGCCATTGCTAACGCGAGGGAACCAAGAACTCACTCTACAACCAAGCATATTCTCCGAAGATTCCATGTGATGCGGGACTACGTCAACGATGGTCATACTAGGATTCCGAAGATACATACGGATCTGAACACATCAGATCCAATGAATAAACCTCTTCCACAAAGCAAGTTTTAAGAACACCGAGAGACTAAAGGTGTTAGATACATGCCTGATGTAAACTAGTGTAATTTTTACTCTAGTGAAAATGGGAGACTGTTGGATATGTGCCCTAGAGGAAATTTAATAAATATATTTTTCACATATTCATTTTGTACATAATACATTTTATACTATGCTAGAACTGTATTACTCAAAAACACTAATACACGTGTAGTATATAAACACTCGTACCTAGTTAAACTCAGGTGTACTAGCTCATTGGGCAATCGATGATCAAGGTTTCCTGATCATGAGTTACGAACCGCCTATTGACAATAATGTCATATCATTAGGAGAATGATGTGATGGACACACACCCACCTAAAGCATTGCAATGTGATCAAGTCACATGGTTCGACATTGCGATGACTTTGTAACATATGACTTAGTCCTTAGACCGTAATGATCATACGTAATTGCTATCTATTAGGATGCATTGATTTGCATCCACGGCCTAACTTAAAATATGCTGGCAATAAAGGTGTACTTTGGGTATTCTGAAATAGATATGTTGATGAGTATGCAAATAGATCAAAGAACAATTTGTCAGTCCATGTGACAGACAGGTACTCTGGGCCCACTCAGTGATATTGCATAGCTTGCAAGCAATTGACTAGGTCATAAGAGATTTAATAGGCACAGACGAGTAGACTTGTTTGTCGAGAACGAGGTATTAACTAGGTATAAGGATACCGACGATCAAACCTCGGACAAACAAAGTACCGCAGGACAAAGGGATCATGTCTTATCGTTAACGGTTTCCAAAAGAGATTGAAGTTCATTCGATGGAAGTGCAGGGGCTATCAAGGATTGTAACCAGGTCTAATTGATTAGTCATTGATCAAGAGAGTGTCTTGACCATGTGTGTTGCTTCCCGGACCATAGGGTGTCACACTTAAGGGGTAATCGATGCATTAAGATAGATTCAGGATCATTGGTGAAAAAGGAGAGAGCGTCGAAATTGTTCCGGGGATTGTCGGAAGATGTTCTGGATATTTTGAAAGGTTCAAAATAAATTTTAATTATATTTCATAATGTTTTATTATTTAATTTACTTAATTAAATATTTAAATATATTTAAATTAATTTAAATAATGAAAAATGGAAAATGGGCCATATGGGGCCCATTAGGGGAAGGAGGGGGTTCCCCCCTTGGGCCATGCGCCAAGGGTGGGGCCCATCCCCCCAACCATGGCCGGCGCACCCTCTCCCCTTGGGAGTTCAGTCCCACATGAGGGAGGGGAGGAGGATCACACCGCCCTTGGCCTATATAAGGAGGGGTAAATCCCCCTTTTTCCATACAAGTCGAAGTTTAATCTTTTATCTCTTTCTCCTGCCTCGAGCGGACTCCCTTTGTTTGGATTTCACCTGGTTGGGATTTCTCCACCAAAGCACGCCGTCTCTCTGGCGGAGTCGGGATCCGAATTCGTCTTCTTTCCGCTGCTCTTCTAGTTCGGAGCCCGGAGGGAACATCGGTTGCACTATATGTGTGTAATCTCCTCGAGGCACTACACTTGTGGTGCTACTTCATCGCCGGAGGTCGCCAGGAGTCTTCATCGCTGGTGGTCTTCTACACGACAGGGAGGTCGTAGGTTCAGAGTGTACGCCAACCATGTTCGTAGAACGTTTCCCTCTTTCGGTCTTCAAAGGTATGAACACCGATTCACTCCGTTAGTTTACATCGCCATAGCATAGATCTTGGATTCGGGTATCGTAGGTAAGAAAAAATATTTCTTTCTGCCCCGTATCCCAACACTCGCTTGTCGGGATTGTAACACCTCTCCTCGTTGGTTACCCCAAGTGGAAGGTAAGATGTAGGATGGCAGCAAATTTCCCCTATGTAGAGGATAGGGTTTATCTCCTGTAGGACTCCGGAGATGATAAGTAGGTGGCAAGGAAATAATGGCACCGTTTTAGACAAAAGTTGCTTCCTTGACCTGGACCTGCACACAATACAAATAACTTTGCTTCCCAACGAGTACAGAGAGGTTGTCAATCTCTCTGGCCTTGCTGTTTGATGTCTACGCACGCTTCTATTCTTGTAGACTATGTTGGGCCTCCAAGCGCAGAGGTTTGTAGGACAGCAGCAATTTCCCTCAAGTGGATGACCTAAGGTTTATCGAACTCAGGGAAGTAGAGGTTGAAGATGGTCTCTCTCAAGCAACCCTGCAATTAAGATACAAGAAGTCTCTTGTGTCCCCAACACACCTAATACAACTAGGAGTTGTATAGGTGCACTAGTTCGGCGAAGAGATGGTAAAATATGGGTGATAGGTGTGATAAAACGAAGTAATATAAATCTGTAATAAAAAGTTCAGAAAAGAAACAAGTAACAAAAGTGAGTGCAAACGGTGTAACAATGATGGAAACAAGGCCTAGGCTTCATACTTTCACTAGTGGCAACTCCCAACAACATTAACATAGTCTAATCACATGATATTTCCCATAAAACATGCAATGGAGACGTACTCGGAGGTCATTCCTTTGTGGTCAAGAGAGGACGAGAATTGTGTAGGGCTACAAAAGCACACCTCAGAGTTCGTAGTTCTCAATCTATGGATTTCCCAATGTCACCGCGGCCATCCAAAGAGAGTACCACAATCACCACAACATATCTAAAGGATAGTCAAAGACAAGCACCAAGAGACTCTCAATCTTCAATCCACACACAAAAGAGAAAATCACTCATGATAATATTCTTCTAACCCATGTCCAATAGACCGTTGTCACCTTGGTCTCGGGGATTATACTAGATAAGATCAATTGAGTACATCAATCCAATACATAGAGGAAGGGGAAATATCATGGGATCACCCTAGATTAACATAGCCTATGATCACAACGAAGATCACATCATGGGAGAGAGAGAAGAACACATAGCTACTGGTAGAAACCTTAGCCCCGAGGAGGAACTACTCCCTCTACATGGAGGGAGGAAGCAACATCGATGGAAATGAATCGGGGGGCACTTCCCCGTCCCGGCAGGGTGCCGGCACAGGAATTCTGATCCCCCGAAGCTTGTCGGCGATGGCGGCGGAGATCGTAATTGCTTCTGGAGAAAAGGGGTCGGGAATCAGGGTTTTCGCGACGCGAGTAAAAATAAGGGCCAAGGGGGGCCACCAGGGGAGGGCCCAGTCGCCCAGGCTCTCCTTCGGTGATTCTGGAAGGTTCCTTCACGCTGATTTTTTATATATTTTTCCCGGAATTTATTGGGCACTTTAAGTAATGGGAAAACCTAAAATACAAAAACAGCAGAAAACAGAAACTGGCACTGGGGTGCACTGAGTTAATAGGTTAGTCCAAATATGATCAAAAGTATATGAAAGTGTATCTAAAACATAGCAATATCACACAAAACATGCATGGAGAAAGCAGAAATTATAGATACGTTTTGGACGTATCACTGTTCACAAAGGATCAACGCAACAAATAATAATGATAGCAGCTAGAAAGTAAAAACAGGAAAAAAATAAGCGTGTAAACAGTAATGAGAATATGTACTGGGGTCCCGTGATGTTCACTAGTGATGTCTCTCTCCCAAAAGACGATTAAACTTCTATGCGAGGTAAACAAATTATAGCTGGGCAATTGACAGGATTATAAACGCACCGCAATGCTAATTATGCTACAAAGAAAGGAAGAGGCTCAAAAGCATGGGCAGTACGCCAAAATAAGTAGACCAAAATCCAACTGCATCTACTACTAATCATCCACCTTGAGATATCTATCCAGAACATCTCGCTGGTATTAAGTTGTGAGCCCCACTCAAAGTGTAAACCAAAAGCAACAGACAACTGCATTAAAAAACACATTGCGTAAAGTAAACAATCCTTGCAACTGCGGTTACAAGCACCATTGTTTTCCCCTTGTGGCAACAACACACCCCCTAGACTTCATGTTTTTATCACTAAAGCGTGTCATCGGGGGGTGATACGTCCGAAACATATCTATAATTTCTGCTTGCTCCATGCATGTTTTGTGTGACTTTGCCATGTTTTGGTTGAACTTTATTACACTTTTAAACCAATTTGGACTAACCTACTAACTCAGTGCACCCAGTTGCCAGCTTCTGGTTTTCTGCTGTTTTTGTTTTTCAGGTTTTCCGGCTGATTAAAGTGCCCAAAAAATTCCGCAAAAATTATATTAAAAATCAGCGGGCAGGAAGCTTCCGTAATAACCAAGGGAGAGAGCCGGGACCACCACCAGGGAGCCAGAAGGGTCCCTGGCGCGGCCCCAACCCTAGGGCGCGCCAGGCACCCTCCTGGCTGCCCTGGGTGGCCCCTCGACGCCCCCCTTCGCCTATATAACCCCCTCGGGGTAGAAACCCCTAAACGAGAACTCTTTTTGGCGGACACCTCTCTGTTCCGCCGCCGCCGCCGTTTTCAGATCGGGGCTGCCTGGAGAAGCTGCCCCGGCACCCTGCCGGGACGGGGAAGTGCCCCCGGATTCATCTCCATCGACGTTGCTTCCCTTCTCCATGAAGCGGGAGTAGTTCCTCCTCGGGGCTAAGGTCTTCTACAGTAGCTATGTGGTCTTCTCTCTCTCCCATGATGTGATATTGATTGTGATCATAGGCAATGTTAATCTAGGGTGATCCCATGATGTTTCCCCTTCTTCTATGTATTGGATTGATGTACTCAATTGATCTTATCTAGTATAATCTCCAAGACCATGGTGACAGCTGGTCTATTGCACATGGAATTAGAAGAATATTTTCATGAGTGATTTTCTCTTTTGTGTGTGGATTGAAGATTGAGAGTCTTTTGGTGCTTGTCTTTGACTATCCTTTAGATATGTTGTGGTGATTGTGGTACTCTCTTTGGATGGCCGCGGTGACATTGGGAAATCCATAGATTGAGAACTACGAACTTTGAGGTGTGCTTTTGTAGCCCTACACAATTCTCATCCTCTCTTGACCACAAAGGAATGACCTCCGAGTACGTCCCCATTGCATGTTTTATGGGAAATATCATATGATTAGACTATGTTAATGTTGTTGGGAGTTGCCACTAGTGAAAGTATGAAGCCTAGGCCTTGTTTCCACCTTTGCAATACCGTTTGTGCTCACGTTTACCACTTGTTACCTTGCTGCACTTTTTATTCAGATTTATATTACCTTGCTTTACCGCACCTATCACCCATATTTTACCATCTCTTCGCCGAACTAGTGCACCTATACAACTCCTAGTTGTATTAGGTGTGTTGGGGACACAAGAGACTTCTTGTTTCTTAATTGCAGGGTTGCTTGAGAGAGACCATCTTCAACCTCTACTTCCCTGAGTTCCATAAACCTTAGGTCATCCACTTGAGGGAAATTGCTGCTGTCCTACAAACCTCTGCGCTTGGAGGCCCAACATAGTCTACAAGAATAGAAGTGTGTGTAGACATCAGGGGGCATTAACCCACAATCGAACATAACGTCCCCTCTTGGAGTCACTACCTGCTACTTGGCCAAAGCAATAAACAGCAACGGAGAACATGCAAGAATTACTTAGGAACAAAAATATAAAAGATAAGAACCAAATATATTACTCTATCACAATCTGAACATAATCTCATAATCCATCAGATCCCAGCAAACTCAGCATAGCAACAACAGAAAATTACATATGTGGCTCGATCATGTAGGGCAGCTCACGAGGTCTAAACCATGAAGAACAAAGTGGGGAGGAGAACATCACATAGCTACTGATCACGGACCCATGGTCCAAGGGAAATTACTTACGGCACATCCGGGTAGTCTCCATGGTGGAGGGGAAGCTCCCGGAGGTCAATCCTCCCTCCGGAAGGGTGCCGGGAAGAAGTCTGCTGGCGCTCCCGATCTTGGAAGCTCGGCGGCGGCGGAACAGAGGCGAGATCGCGAATAAGGGTTCTGTCTTCGGGGGTTTCGCTTCACGGAGAATAAATAGGCGAAGGGGGGTAGCCAGGGGGGGCACCAGGGGTCTGGGCGCCCCCCCCCGACACGGCCAGACCCTAGGTCGTGCCAGGTGGCCACCTGGGTCCCTGGTGGTGGCCCTCTGGCCCACCCAGGTGATTCCGGAAGGTTCCTGTACACTGATTTTTTATCAGGTTTTTCAAAAAAATTGGAGCACTTTTAATATGGGGGAAACCTGAAATAGAAAGTCAGCAGAAAACAGGAACTGGCACTGTGGTGCACTGAGTTAATAAGTTAGTCCAAATATGATCAAAAGTGTATGAAAGTGTATCTAGATCATAGCAATATCACGCAAAACATGCATGGAGCAAGCAGAAATTATAGATACGTTTGGGACGTATCAGGGATCATGTTCCAGAGCTGCCAAATCTACTTCGAATCGGGGCATTGATTCATCATCTTCATCAACCGCTTCATCATATTCTACAATTGGGGTCAGGGAGCCTCTCTCCCTCTCTGGTTGCGGAGCTTCATCATGTGTTTTCACTAGTGCTAGCTGCAGATTGCTCTCATTCTCAACGGAAAGAGAACTTGGTGTGTATGTAGAAGTTAATTTTCTTGCCTTTGCAAATTTCTCCCACAATTCAAATAAGCTATCATCCTTCTTTTTCATCTACATCACAATCGTATAAACAAAGTTAAATCAGTGGCAATGTATCATGGACTGATGAACATTGGACAAAGAAGCAATTCAATTTCAGTTTACAAGCAATCACTAAACTTCAAATTTGTGTAGAGAAAGAATACCTTGGGAGGCTTGGACCCTTGGATGCAGCCCCTTGGGTCCGGACGGCAGGGGAAGAAGAGGGTGACGTGAGAGAGGCAGGAGAGGGCCAGCCTGGCCGCCATCGCCGGAGCCGGAGTTGGCTAAATCGGGGGAGGGAGGCAGAGTTAGGGAAAGGGGATCAAATTGGGCTGGACGCTGGACTGCTGGGGGAGGCTTTGTCGCCTGGAGCCTGGAGGCTGGACTTGCTCTCGGCCTCTCGCTCGGGTCGCGCAAATAACCCGACACCGAGCGCTCGTGTCTGGTCATATACGTAGCTGCAACTGCTAATATACTTAGTAATTTTTTTGACGTGATTTTCTTGGGTCCAGGGAAGTCCCAGGACAACCCCCAGCGTCGCCACTGCCGTAGGAGCAGGGCGTGGCGAACATGGGTGGGTGGGTCAAGGAAAAACAAAGTAAAAATAATAGGGAAAGGTGGCTGGGTAGTGGTTCAAATCGGATAAAGCAGACCGGAAGAGGAATTTTGAGTCTTCGCGCAGACGTACGGTTCAAAGGGGTCGTGACAAACACTAAAACAGACAGAGCGGACCACGCTGTCCGTTTAGGTCGCCCCGTTGGATGTCTTTTTTGTACGCGGGGATCCAAACGGACGAACACAGGACATTTGCGTCTGCCCTTTGGAGATGCCCTTTGACGAACAAATGGAATTCGTCGTTGTCCATTTTATCCATTTGTGTCAGGGAAACGGACAGCCCGGTACTACATATGTATCCAACACCAGAAAATTGCGTCGAGGGGAAGATGGGATCTATGGTCACTAGGAGCGCGCCGGAAAGCCGCCACGGAAGCTCGCTGTAGGCCGGAAGAGCGCCGGGAGGCTCGCTGGTCTCCTCCCAACTGTTGTCGTTGGGCCAGGGAGAGTGACCTAGCAGGCTCGCTGGTCTCTTCCAACCGCTTGAGGGAGGCGTCAACGGTGGAGGCAAGGAGGTGTCAGGGAAGAGCGTCACATCCTCCTTCCAACTGCTCGAGGGAGTCGCCGGCGGCGGGGTCCAGGGAGGAACCAGCGGCGGGGTCCAGGGAGGAACCAGCGGCGGGGTCTAGGGAGGCGTCGTGGTGGGTGAGGAGCGGTGGTTTTTTGTGGGGTGGGAGCGGTGGGTGGGTTAGTGGGAGAGAGAGGACATGGGGACTTCTTATTTCACTTGCATTTAGGCCACGCACAGCAACGGGGTCAGGACACGCGAGCGTGTCCGTTTTGGACGCAAAAGTGGACCACATATGCCTTGAAAATGTCGAAATGGGTCCAAATGACACAAAACTGTTGGGAAACCGACTTACGTCTTCGGACGGGCCCACCTTTTTCGGGTGAGGGGTTTTCTCTCTAGGGTGTGGTCCTCTCCACCTATCCCTCTCCTCCCTATATATATACCCATGTATTGTATGGAGAGATACATCAATTGATAATAATAATCTGTCCAGACTATTTTTCTGTGTACCTTTACTTTTCGCATCCGTGATTGTGCCGTGTGTACGACTACTTCGACTACGCTCTCGCTCCACACCGTTGGACCGGACTCGCTGGCAAAGGTTGAAACACGTTATCAGCACAAGCTCCGCCGACTAATTTGCCTCGAGCCTCCATCAAGAAGGCTCTTGTCGTTCATCGTGAAGGTATAATCCAGATCCGATCGTAACAACGGTTTTATATTTTTTTTATGATTCCGTTCTTGCCTTTTTCGGATTTATTCGATCTATGATGTGGATTTTTCTCGCTTGATCGGAGCAGACCAGATGTCGCCGGTATAATACCGATCGATCTTACATCAATTTTTTTGCTAACTACATCATAAAAATAAGGTGAATATACATGCTCCAGATGAGCACGGCACCATCGTGATGTACCTGCTGTACACACAATTTATTTATTTATTTTGATCCATGTACCTGATGTACACGTGCTCTTGATGAGCATGACATCGTCGTTGGCTACCGTAGAGCCGTTCATCGTGTGTTGCCCGGTCGGGCGAGCCGCCAAGCCACACAATGAGCTCTGCATTACGTAGCGCCGCGATGCATCGGATGTTTACAGGAAAGTTGTGATGTCGCACGCTCGACGAGCCCGCCTCTGTGCTTTCCATGCAGCCGCTGCCGTGACCCTGCTGGTCATCGCGCGCTGTTGCACTTGGTCGCCGCACCCGCCTACTCACACCGGAAGTCTAGCCTGACTCCATTGCGCCTCCGTGTGCCTATTGCACACCAGCGCCTGCCATGACTTCTAACCGCCCCGCGAGCCGCATAATTGCTGGCCGCCAGTGCGGTTTCTACCGTGCAAATCATTTGTGATATGCTTAACATGTTTCCGTCTTTACCATGCTTGTACTATATGTTTTCATGGCTAGACTTAATTGTTTAATTACTTTTAATCGCTCTAAAATAATTGTTAGCATGTTTTAAATATTGAAACATCATGTTAATCGATAAATTTGTATCATCATCGCAATATGTAATAGATTACCTGATGTAATCAAATTACCCGATGTAACCAGATTACCTGTTGTAATCTTGAAACATTTGCATGTATTGCTGATGGTCGAAATCATCACCGGGAAATCACCAAGAAAGTCTGTCACGAGATACTACCCTACTGACTCGAGTGGACTATAGCTTGAGGACCCAGCTGGTCCTACCACCACTACTCCAGACGAGTGTGTATGGGTGTTGCCCTTCTTTAAATTTCAACTCTGCGATACTTTGCAAAATGAGTACACGGCAGAAACAAAGTATTTTCTCACTTTTGGCACGCTTTCATATAGCTGTTGGCCAGAACGAAATACAATGTTCGCTCACATGAGAGTATAGTGTGGAATTTTTGTGGTGCTACAAGTTTGGGGTATCTACATTGCTTGGGGGAGGCACCATTGGCTACGTTGGTATATTCAGGGGGAGGTGTCATCGGCTCCCATGGAAGAACCTCTATAGGTTCCCATGGTAGAGCACTTGGCGCCCCCGCCTCGATGCCTATAAAAGTTGGACATGGTAGAGCACTTGTTTCTCGCCCCCTCCACACTTCTTTAGTATGTTGTTTCCTTGGTAATAACCTAAGATGTGGAGAAGCTTAGTCAGCTTGAAATCCAGGCCCAAGTCAATGACATATTCATCGACTCTGCCTAGTCTCCTAAATATTTATGATTCCTTTGGCCTTTTTTATACATGTTGGATTTTAAAGTTCTAAATGAGAAAATCCTATTCATTATTTTTATGCTTGAATGATATTTTATCATTCATTAATTTCTCTATTTAAATATGATGGCTTGTTATGTTCTAAGATATATATGCATTTGTTTTGTAATGTTGCTACTTCCTCGCTTCATTATATTCGTTAAATGTAATATCTTGGAACACGTGTGGCACTCCCAATGGGGTAAACATGTCTTGTGGAAAACAATACACAAATAACATTTTGAGTGAGATTATATGCTTTGAGTTTAATCTCGAGGGAATGTTATGACAATCGCCAGCTGCGATCTGGCTCTGGATGAGCTACTATCATACTAACCCAAGGGAACAACTTTGATCATTAAGTAATGCATTGTTGTACCCCGAGTTACTCGCAACCTCTTATATTTCAATGATATTCACGCTAAGAGTCTCCAGTAGAGAACGGTGTCATGCTGGCAAGTCTGCCTCCCCAAGCACGACGAAAATGGTAAACATGTTACTGAAAGTTTTTTCCTCCATTG
Source organism: Bromus sterilis (assembly GCA_950022295.1). Classification (NCBI taxonomy): domain Eukaryota; kingdom Viridiplantae; phylum Streptophyta; class Magnoliopsida; order Poales; family Poaceae; genus Bromus; species Bromus sterilis. Next base: position 400,427,275 of record OX465596.1, read on the forward strand.
GACACCGTGCTACGCTACACGATCATTGTAGCATTGTCTGTGTACACTACCTTCCGAAGCTCAGAACTATTTTGCTCCTGGCATGATATATTAGGCTACTTTGTCTTAGTATGATGATGAATACAATTGACAACTCGGATGGTCAAAAAACTTCTCGAATCCTGATGATTTTGTGTGCTCTGCATGCGCTACGGGGAAGTTAATCGTTAGACCGTTCCCTTAAAAGTCAAGGATGAAATCCCAACTTGGACACATCCAAGGGGACATATGCGGTCTAATTCAGCCCATCCCAAGGTCGTTTTGGTACTTTATGGTACGCATTGACGCTTCTCTAAGTGGTCCAATGATTGCCTGATGCAACAAGGAACCATGACAATGGGAACTGCGGTGGAGCATTCAGTACCACATGTCCATATGTAAGACGGACTTGTAAGGGCATTGATTAAATTCATTGCTAGACCGCTCCTTCAAGGTTGTATTTTGCCAACCAGATGTTGGGAGCATGCTGTGTTACACGCTGCTAAACTCATCAACTTTAGACCGTGAGCCTACAACATTCATTTTCCTATGCAGCTCGCGTATGGGTCGGCACCGAAATTTCCCACCTTCACAGGTTCGGTTTCCAGGTGTACGTACCAACACCACCACCCCGGCGATCTGCATTGGGCCCGCTCCATAAGTCGGGGATATACATTGGTTATGATACTGTGTCCATAATCAGGTATTTGGACCCCCCATGACATGTAATTGTCATACGGCCCGTTTGTGATTGCATATATGACGAGGATCTCTTTCCGACTTTAGGGGGAGGAATTCAAACCATTGATGATAAAAGTCGAGAAATAATGTGGCAAGCCACGGGGATCCGCGTTCAAGACCCACGCACTGTTGAGAAATAAATAATCCGGTTTCTCAAATCCTAAGTACTCGGGGACGCCCGAGGAAGAAGGATAAGAGAGATTTATCACAGATAGTCACCAAAGCCCCTAGTAAGCAAAAGGGGAGCCAATTGAGACCTGGCACAAGTACGGAAAGTCGTGTGCACGGGATACCGAACTTGAACATCCCTATTGAGGGAACATCCAGCGGAGATGTGAGTACACACATCGGCACGGAAAAGCTAAAGGACCTCGCTCCTGTAATGGGAAAAATGGTAGAGCAAGAGGTAGTGCCAGATGCGCCCCATGACGAAATGGACATAAATCATATAAATAAACGAGAGTCAAGGAACCGAGCAATGACGACTATTGACATTAACTTTGCTAAGAAAATTGCCTCAATCGTATATCCTGACCTAGGCCTAACAATCTCGCTGATTGTAAAAGAAGGTTGGATTGGAAAGATTGGTTGAAGGCAATTACCTCACAAGTGAGGTGGTTCGGTACAAAAGCAAGGCTCGTCGCTCAAGGGTTCACTCAATGACCAGATGTCAATATTGAGGAAACTTACTCCCGAGTCATGGATGGTATAACCTTTAGATACTTGATCTCAATGGCAGTAAATCTGGACTTCACAATGAAATCAATGGATGTTGTCACTGCTTACCTATATGGTAACCAAGATAGAGAAAATCGGGGTCTATACAATGTTCTTCTTAAAGTCATTGTACAGACTTGAACAGTTTGGTAGGATGTGGTATAATCGTTTGAGCGATTTCCTTCATTAGAAGGGCTACACGAGCAGTGATCCAAGATGGATCTTGTATAATCTCGGTGCATGTGGACGATTTGAATATAATCGGTACACCTAGAGATATTGAGGAAGCGATTTCTTACCTGATGTAGGAATTCGAAATGAAGGATTTGGATAAAACCAAGTTCTGTCTGGGTTTGCAACTTGAACATTCCCCTGCTGGGATTCTAGTGCACCAGTCTTCCTACACTCAGAAGGTGCTGGAGAGATTTGGATTTGATAAGGCATATCCATCTAAGACCCAATGATTGGGAGGTCATTGCAGCAAGATAAGGACCCGTTTAGGCCTAAGGAAGAGGGAGAGGAAATTTTGGGACCAGAATTCCCCTACTTGAGACACCGTGGAGCAATTATGTACCTCGCGAATTGTACATGGCCGAACATCACGTTCGCTGTCAATTTGCTTTCTAGGTACAGTTCCGAGCCTACCAATAGACATTGGAAATGCATCAAGAACGTATTCCGATACCTGCATGGGACCAAAGATCTTGGGTTGTCTTATAGAAGGAATCAAGACCGATTATTGGTAGGCTATGCTGATGCTGGGTACCTGTCGGACCCGCACACTTCCAAGTCACAGACTAGATATGTTTTCCTTTGTGGTGGAACTGCAATTCCGGAAATCGTCTAAGCAAAGTCTTGTATCAACTTCGATGAACCACTCAGAAATCATAGCACTGTATGAAGCATCACGAGGGTGTGTGTGGATTCGATGGATGATTCGCCACATTCAGCAGACGTGTGGGCTAAACACCGTACAAACCCCCACCATTATCTATGAAGATAATTCAGCTTGTGTTGCACAAGTACATTCAGGGTATGTGAAGAGTAATCTCACAAAACATATCAACCCCAAGTTCTTCTATACGCATGAGCTGTAGAAGATGAATGAGGTGAGGATCTTGCATACTAAGTCGTGTGACAATCTCGCTGATTTGTTCACTAAATCATTACCTGCGTCATCTTTTGAAAGGTGTGTTTGTGGAATCGGTATAATGAGACTTAGAGAAATGCCAAGTTCAGGGGGAGATTCTTCACACCCTTATATGTGAATCTCAATCCAGATGATAGATTACTCAACCTGATGTTGAGTGGATTGTACTCTTTTTCCCTTATGTGAGTTTTCCTGATGTTTCTCACATTGAGATTTTTGATGAGGCAATACGTGCAACATGAGGAAACGTATTCTATGTGCTCTTTCTCCATATTTTTCCCACTGGGTTTTTCGGAGTTTTTGAGACGTATGCAATTGATACGTCCCAAACGTATCTATAATTTCTGCTTGTTCCATGCATGTTTTGTGTGATATTGCTATGATCTAGATACACTTTCATACACTTTTGATCATATTTGGACTAACTTATTAACTCAGTGCACCACAGTGACAGTTCCTGTTTTCTGCTGTTTTTCTATTTCAGGTTTCCCCCATATTAAAAGTGCTCCAAAAATTCGGGAAAAATCAGGTAAAAAATCAGTATACGTGAACCTTCCGGAATCACCTGGATGGGGCCAGAGGGCCAACACCAGGGACCCAGGCGTCCACCTGGCGCGGCCTAGGGTCTAGCCGCGCCGGGGGGCGCCTGGATCCCTGGTGACCCCCCTGGCTTCCCCCCTTCGCCTATTTATTTTCCGTGACGTGAAACCGCCGAAGATAGAACCTTTATTCGCGATCTCTCTTCTGTTCCGCCGCCCCCGCGCTTCTAAGATCGGGAGCACCAACATACTTCTTCCCGGAACCCTGTCGGAGGGAGGATTGACCTCCGGGAGCTTCCCCTCCACCATGGACGCTTCCCGGATGTGCCGTGAGTAGATTCCCTTGGACCATGGGTCCGTGATCAGTAGCTATGTGATGTTCTCCTCCCCTCTTTGTTCTTCATGGTTTAGACCTCGTGAGCTGCCCTACATGATCGAGGCACACATGTAATTTTCTGCTGTTGCTTGCTGAGTTTGTTGGGATCTGATGGATTATGAGATTATGTTCAGATTGTGATAGAGTAATATATTTGGTTCTTATCTTTTATATTTTTGTTCCTAAGTAATTCTTGCATGTTCTCCATTGTTGTTTATTGCTTTGGACAAGTAGTAGGTAGTAACTCCAAGAGGGAACATTATGCTCGATTGTGGGTTCATGCCCCCCGATGACACGCTTGAGTGACAGAAACATGAAGTCTAGGGGATGTGTTGTTGCCATAAGGGGGAAAACAACGATGCTTGTAACCGCAGTTGCAAGGATTGTTTACTTTATGCAAAGTTCTATTTAATGCAGTTGTCTATTTCTTTGGGTTTACACTTTGGGTGGGGCTCGCAACTTAATACCAGCGAGATGTTCTGGATAGATATCTCAAGGTGGATGATTAGTAGTAGATGCAGTTGTATTTCGGTCTACTTATTTTGGCGTACTGCCCATGCTTTTAAGCCTCTTCCTTTCTTTGTAGCATAGTTGGCATTGCGGTGCGTTTATAATCCTGTCAATTACCCAGCTGTAATTTGTTTACCTCGCATAGCAGTTTTATCGTCTTTTGGGAGAGAGACATCACTAGTGAACATCACGGGACCCCGGTCCATATTCTCATTACTGTTTACACGCTTATTTACTTTCCTGTTTTTACTTTCTAGCTGCTATCATTATTATCTGTTGCGTTGATCCTTTGTGAACAGCAAGGCCGGAGAGATTGACAACCTCTTTGTACTCGTTGGGAAGCAAAGTTATTTGTGTTGTGTGCAGGTCCAGGTTAAGAGAGCAATATCTCAAATGGCGCGTGATACGCCCAAAACGTATCTATAATTTCTGCTTGCTCCATGCATGTTTTGTGTGATATTGCTATGTTTTAGATACACTTTCATACACTTTTGATCATATTTGGACTAACCTATTAACTCAGTGCACCCCAGTGCCAGTTTCTGTTTTCTGCTGTTTTTTTATTTTAGGTTTTCCCATTACTTAAAGTGCCCAATAAATTCCGGGAAAAATATATAAAAAATCAGCGTAAAGGAACCTTCTAGAATCACCGAAGGAGAGCCGGAGGGGGCCCACCAGTCACCGAGGCGACCACCCCGCGCGGCCTAGAGGTAGGCCGCGCCACCAGGCCGCCTGGGCGACTGGGACCTCCCCTGGTGGCCCTCCTTGGCCCTTATTTTTACTCGCGTCACGAAAACCCTGATTCCAGACCCCTTTTCTCCAGAAGCAATTCCGATCTCCGCCGCCATCGCCGACAAGCTTCGGGGGACCAGAATTCCTTTGCCGACACCCTGCCGGGACGGGGAAGTGCCCCCGGATTCATCTCCATCGACGTTGCTTCCTCCCTCCATGAAGCGGGAGTAGTTCCTCCTCGGGGCTAAGGTTTCTACCAGTAGCTATGTGTTCTTGTCTCTCTCCCATGATGTGATCTTCGTTGTGATCATAGGCTATGTTAACCTAGGGTGATCCCATGATATTTCCCCTTCCTCTATGTATTGGATTGATGTACTCAATTGATCTTATCTAGTATAATCCCCGAGACCATGGTGACATCGGTCTATTGGACATGGGTTAGAAGAATATTATCATGAGTGATTTCCTCTTTTGTGTGTGGATTGAAGATTGAGAGTCTCTTGGTGCTTGTCTTTGACTATCCTTTAGATATGTTGTGGTGATTGTGGAACTCTCTTTGGATGGCCGCGGTGACATTGGGAAATCCATAGATTGAGAACTACGAACTCTGAGGTGTGCTTTTGTAGCCCTAAACAATTCTCGTCCTCTCTTGACCACAAAGGAATGACCTCCGAGTACGTCTCCATTGCATGTTTTATGGGAAATATCATTGTTGGGATACGGGGCAGAAAACACAAATTTTTCATACCTACGGTACCCGAACCCAAGATCTATGCTATGGCGATGTAAAGTAACGGAGGGAATTGGTGGTCATACCTTTGAAGACCGAAAGAGGGAAACGTTCTTGCGAACTTGGCTGGCGTAGACTCGGAAATACGACCTCACTGTCGTGTAGAAGACCAGCACCGGCGAGGATGACTCCCGGTAAACCTCTAGCGACGAAGTAGCACCACAGGTGTAGTGCCTCGAAGAGATTATACATGTACGGTATAATCGATGTTCCTCCCGGGCCCCGAACCAGGCGAGCAGCGGAAGAAAGACGGCTACGGATCCCGACTCCAGCAGAACCACGGCCTGCCTTATGGTGGAGAACTCCAATCCTGGTGCAGACTCTAAAAAAGGGGAGTCCACTTCCGAGAAGGAGAAGGAGGAAGAAGGAGATATTGGTGTGTTGGAAAAAGGGGGGTCTACCCCTCCTTATATAGGCCAAGGGGGGGGGTGTGCTATCCTCCTCCCCTCCCCCATGTGGGACTAAACTCCCAAGGGGGGGGGGGAGTGCGCCGGCCAAGGGGGTGGTGGCCCCCACCCTTGGCGCCAAGCCCAAGGGGGGGAGACCCCCTCGTCCCTTAATGGGCCCCATGGGCCCATATAGCCTTTTCCCATTTTTTAATTTATTTAATATGTTTTAAATATTTAATTTAGATAATTAAATAATAAAACATTATTAAAACAATTAAACTTTATTTTTAACTATTCAAAAATGTCCGGAAACTATTTCGTCCTCCTCCGGAACTATTCCGGTGATTCCTCCTATTTCACCGATTGATCTCGTAACTGTCCTATGCATCGATTGCCCTTAAGTTTAACACCCTAACGGTCCGGGAAACAGCAGACATGGTCGAAACTCTTCTCATTGACCAATGACTAGTCAGTTGGACCTGGTTACAATCCTTGACAGACCCTGTGCTTCCATCGAATGAACTTCGATCGCTTTTGGAAACCGTTAACGATACAACGTAATCCCTTTGTGCTGCGGTACTTTGTTTGTCCGAGGTTTGATCGTCGGTATCCTACATACCGTGTTCACATATCGTTCACAACAAACAACTTCTCTCGTCCATGATCATTGCATCTCTTGTGACCTAGTCACGTCCTTGCAAGGTGTTGATGCAATATCACCGAGTGGGCCCAGAGTACCTGTCATGTCACAAGGACTGACAAATCCCGCTCTGATCTATTAACATACTCATCAACCATCTATTTCGGAATACCCAAAGTGCACCGTTATAGCCAGCATATTTCAGTCAGGCGATGGGATACAAATCAATGTCTCCTCATAGATGACAATTACGTATGATCATTACGGTCTAAGGACTAAGCCATATGTTACAAAGTCATAGCAACGCTGAACTATGTGACTCGATCACATTGCAATACTGTAGGTGGGTGTACGTCCATCACATCATTCCCCTTAATGATATGACCTCATTGTCAATGGACTTAATTGTCGCCATGATCAGGAAAGCTTGATCAATCAATTGCCCAATGAGATAGTTTACCCGAGTTAAACTACGGACCATGTTTTATACTACACATGTATTAGTATTTCCAAGTAATACAGTTATAGCACAGTATAAAACATATTATGAACAAAACGGATATGTGACAAATATCTTTATTAATTTGTCTCTAGGGCACATATCCAACAGTCTTCCACTTGCACTAGAGTACAAATTACACTAGTTTACATCAGGTATGTATCTAACACCAATGGTCTCTCGGTGTTCTTCAAATTTGCCATGTGGAAGAGGTTTAGTCATCGGGTCTGCTGCGTTCAGATCCGTATGTATCTTGTGAATCCTAGTGTGTCCATCCCTGATGTAGTCTCGCGTCACATGGAACTTTCGGAGGATGTGCTTGGCTGTAGAGTGAGTTCTTGGCTCCTTCGCGTTAGCAATGTCACCCGTGTTGTCGCAGAAGATTCCCACGGGGTCAGTGCAGCTGGGAAAGACGCCAAGCTTGATCACGAACTTCTTCAGCCACAGCGCCTCGTTTGACGCTTCGCAAGCGGCAATATACTCCGACTCCATTGTAGATTGGGCGACGACTGACTGTTTGCCGCTCCTCCAGCTAATTGCGCCACCGTTCAACATGAAAACATATCCCGTCTGGGATTTCGAGTCATCTAGATCTGAGCCGAGGCTTGCGTCAACGTAACCCTTCACGGTGAGCTCCTCATCAACTCCTCCATAAACGAGAAAGAGATCCTTGGTTCTTCTCAAGTACTTAAGTATGTTCTTTACTGCTGTCCAGTGAGCCATTCCCGGGTTACTCTGGTAGCGATTAGTCATACTAATGGCCAGCGCTAAATCCGGTCTGGTACATAACATAGCATACATGAGAGAACCTATGGCTGAGGCATAGGGCTTTGAGGACATCTCCTCCTTCTCTTTTGCTGTGGTTGGGCATTGAGTCACGCTTAATTTGACACCTTTTATAACTGGCAAGAGGCCTCTCTTGGAGTTACCCATACTGAACCTTTTCAATATCTTGTCAATATAAGTGTTTTGACTCAAGGCCAACCGTCGATTAGGTCTATCTCTATAGATCTTAATCCCCAATATGTACGCAGCTTCACCTAGGTCCTTCATGGAAAATTGTCCATTCAAATATTCCTTCACTTCCTCTAAGAATTTCTTATCGTTCCCTATTAGTAATATGTCATCTACATATAACACAAGGAATGCTACAGAGCTCCCACTCAGTTTCTTATAGACGCAGAACTCTTCGACGTTTTGGACAAATCCAAAAGCTTTAATGACCTCATCAAATCAAAGATTCCAACTCCGAGATGCTTTCTTCAACCCATAGATGGACTGTTGAAGCTTGCATACCTTACCAGCGTTCCTTGGATCGACAAACCCCTCTGGTTGCATCATATACAACTCTTCCTCAATGTTGCCATTTAGGAATGCAGTTTTCACATCCATCTGCCATATCTCGTAATCATGATATGCAGCTATTGCTAGTAGGATCCGAATAGACTTTATCATCGCTACAGGAGAGAACGTCTCCTCGTAGTCAACTCCTTGAATTTGTTGGAACCCCTTCGCGACAAGTCGAGCTTTGTAGACAGATACGTTTCCGTCTGCGTCAGTCTTTTTCTTGAAAATCCATTTATTCTCGACGGCCTTGCGGTCCTCGGGAATATCCACCAAAGTCCATACTTTGTTGGTGTACATGGAGTCTATTTCGGAATTCATGGCTTCAAGCCATTTCTCGGACTCGGGTCCCTCCATTGCTTCTTTGTAACTTGTAGGTTCATCCGACTCATCAGCCGAGATTGCATTCACAAGTTGTCCGTAAAACTCAGTAGGTTGACGGACTCTTGGGTACCTACGGGGCATAAAAGGTTCCTCTTCATTCTCATCATGAATGTCATGATCGTTATGAATGTCGTTCTGGCCATTCTCTTCAGCTCCCTGTGTGGAAGATGGTTCCAGAACAATTTCCATAGCCGTTTCTTCCAATTGGAGTGATTGGTCAGTCACTTCATCGAGGTCTATTTTCCTCCCACTCAACTCTTTCGCGAGAAACTCCTTCTCAAGAAAGTGTCCCTTCTTGGCAACAAACGTTTTGCTGTCAGACTTGGTGTAGAAGGTGTATCCACAAGTTTCCTTGGGATAGCCCACAAAGATGCACTTATCCGCCTTGGATTCAAGTTTTTCAGGCTGTAGTTTCCTAACATAAGCCTCACAACCCCAAATCTTCAGGTGAGACAACTTAGGTTTCGTGCCATGCAATTCTTCAAATGGTGTTGTCTTTACGGATTTGGATGGTGCCCTATTAAGAATATGAGCGGCAGTTTCTAATGCATACCCCGAGAATGACACAGGCAAATCAGTATGAGACATCATCGATCGTACGCTATCCAATAGGGTTCGATTACGTTGCTCAGCCACACTGTTTCTCTGAGGTGTGCCTGCCGGTGTAAGCTGTGGTACTATGCCACAAGACTTCAGATGATTGCCAAACTCGTGACTCAAATACTCGCCACCTCGATCCGATCGAAGGTGCTTGATTTTCTTTCTGAGTTGATTTTCGACCTCATTCTGAAATTCCTTGAACTTTTCAAAGGTTTCAGACTTGTGCTTCATCAAGTAAATATACCCATATCTACTCAAGTCATCAGTAAAGGTCACGAAGTAACGAAGACTATTGCGAGTGGGGACGTTCATGGGTCCACATACATCCGTGTGTATGATCCCCAATAAGTCATCCGCACGCTCCATTATCCCATTGAATGGAGTCCTTGTCATTTTGCCCATGAGGCATGGTTCACATGTATCAAGGGATCCAAAATCCAATGACTCAAGAAGTCCATCCTTATGGAGCTTCTCCATGCGCTTTATACCAATATGACCAAGTCGGCAATGCCACATCTTCATGTGATCTTCATCATTCTTCAATCTTTTGGCCTCAATATTGTTAATGTAACACACGTCACCATCGAGATCAAGTACGAATAAACCATGCAACTCCGGTGCGTGAACATAAAACATTTCATCCTTATAAATCAAACAACCAATTGTATCAGACTTAAAAGAATAGCGGTCTCGCTTCAAGCAAGAGCCACTAACGGTGTTCACACTCAACGCGGGTACATAGTAGCAATTACTCAGAACTAAAACCAATCCCGAAGGGAGACTAAGATGCTTCGTGCCGACCGCCAAGACTTCAATTTGACAGCCATTCCCCACGCGCATCGTCACTTCATCTTTGAGCAAGCGTCTCCTATTCCTTAGTCCCTGAATGGAATTAGAAATACGAGCGACATATCCTGTATCAAATATCCAGGATGTGTTCCCGGCGCTTGTCAAGAGAAGATCAACAATATGTATATCAAATATACCTTCGTCTCTCTTGGCGACCTTGCCAGCCTTTTTTTCCTTTAGGTACTTGGGGCAGTTGCGTTTCCAGTGACCTTCACCCTTGCAGTAGAAGCACTCCACTCCGGGTTTAGGCTTGGGTGCCTTGGGAGGAGCGGCAACTGACTTGCCATCCCTCTTGGGGCCACCTCTCTTGGCCTTCTCCCGCCTGCTTGACTTCTTGAAGTCAGTGGTCTTGTTGACCATGAAGACGGCGTGCTCCTTCTTGGTCTCAACCTCGGCGCTCTTCAGCATGGCGAACAACTCAGAAGTGGTTTTGGTCATCCCCTGCATGTTGTAGTTTAGCACAAAGCCTTTGTAGCTAGGGGGAAGCGACTGCAACACCCTATCAACAGCAAGTTCATCTGGAATTTGGCATTCCAGAGCATTCAAGCGCTGAACGTAGCCAGACATTTTGACTACGTGCTCACTCACGCTGCCGTGCTCATCCATCTTTGCTGAGAAGAAGGCTTCAGAAGCCTCGTACCGTTCAGCACTGGCTTGAGGTGCGAAGACCGCCTTGAGGTCGGTGATAATCTCATATGCACCCATCCTCTCAAAGCGTTTCTTCAGCTCAGCCTCCATGGAGTAGAGCATGCCACTCTGGACAAGGTTGTAATCATCAGTCCTGGAGAGATAGACATTCTTCTCGTCCTGACTGGCATCATCTGCTGGTGCGTCACCTAACACGCCCTCTAGTACGTATGCCATCTTGAGGGGAACGAGGAGAATCCTCAGGGTGTGGAACCAGTTGGTGAAGTTTGTCCCATCTGTTTTTAGCTTACCTTTCTCTAGGAATGATCCTAAGTTGAACGAGGGGCGAGGTGCTGCCATCTACAAGGTTGATTCACAAGGGTACATATTTAGATTTTGTTCATAATGTGGAGTTTCAATTTAATCTCAAAATTCTAGAAAGCTCCCACTTAGATAAACACCTCTCAATTTAACTAAGTGATTACACAATCCCAGCCCCCATACCTCCCCCGATCGTCACGGCCATCAGTATGCGAACCAGGTAGGCCTCTAAGCCAATCACATCAGGCATGTGACTCGTGCTCGACCTTTCGGTCTCCTGTGTTCCAGGCCCGCATCTACATACGTTAAACCTGCCAATCGAACCTTGATGTTAGCTGTTCAGCAAGGCCATATGTGCATATGCCAGGCTTGCCGAACCCAACCTCATGCGAACTCCGTTGAATATGTAGGACAACTCTGGTATGTACGGAGCATCAAGCCATATGGGAGAACCTTCCAGGCGGTGCCCACCAAGGGAGAACACAATGTTGGTATTGTGAGAGATGGTCCTGTTTCGTGCTACCGTCGATATATCTAGCATACTAGCATAAAACAGAAAGAAAAACTGTAAATCATAAACCTATGATCCCCCTTCAAGCAAAGCAAAGTTAAACGCCTTTCTACTTTAGCTTGTGCAAGTTTTACGTGGCTGCTAGGGGTTTCGAGAGAGAGAACCGTTTCTATCCTGCAAAAAACATGCCACAACACCGTCTCCCATCCGTCTCTATTACACCCCTGTCGGGGCCCTCCGTTGCCAATATCTTCGCATCGCTAATGCAGAGAGACAGACACCCCCCAGCCACTTTATATGGTACAAGCCATATGTCAAGCGTGGAACCAGTCTCGCGTAAACGCGTAAGGTCGGTCGGGGGCCGCTTCATCAAACATTGCCGCAACTTTAAATGAGTACACGTGGGAGGGTAACGAATGAAGATTCGATGCCCACATCCTAGATGTGTTCTACCCGTACAATACATCTACGCATAGCTAGCTCATGATACCACTATTGGGATACGGGGCAGAAAACACAAATTTTTCATACCTATGGTACCCGAACCCAAGATCTATGCTATGGCGATGTAAAGTAACGGAGGGAATCGGTGTTCATACCTTTGAAGACCGAAAGAGGGAAACGTTCTTGCGAACGTGGCTGGCGTAGACTCGGAACTACGACCTCCCTATCATGTAGAAGACCACCACCGGCGAGGATGACTCCCGGTAAACGTCCAGCGAAGAAGTAGCACCACAGGTGTAGTGCCTCGAAGAGATTATACACGTACGGTACAATCGATGTTCCTCCCGGGCCTCGAACCAGGCGAGCAGCGGAAGAAAGACGGCTACGGATCCCGACTCCAGCAGAACGACGGCCTGCCTTATGGTGGAGAACTCCAATCCTGGTGCAGACTCCAAACAAGGGGAGTCCACTTCCGAGAAGGAGAAGGAGGAAGAAGGAGATATTGGTTTGTTGGAAAAAGGGGGTCTACCCCTCCTTATATAGGCCAAGGGGGGGGTGCTATCCTCCTCCCCTCCCCCATGTGGGACTAAAATCCCAAGGGGGGGAGTGCGACGGCCAAGGGGGTGGTGGGCCCCACCCTTGGCGCCAAGCCCAAGGGGGGAGACCCCCTCCTCCCTTAATGGGCCCCATGGGCCCATATAGCCTTTTTCCCATTTTTTAATTTATTTAATATGTTTTAAATATTTAATTCAGATAATTAAATAATAAAACATTATTAAACCAATTAAAATTTATTTTGAACTATTCAAAAATGTCCGGAAACTATTCCGTCCTCCTCCGGAACTATTCCGGTGATTCCTCCTATTTCACCGATTGATCCCGTAACTGTCCTATGCATCGATTGCCCTTAAGTGTAACACCCTAACGGTCCTGGAAACAGCCGACATGGTCGAGACTCTTCTCATTGACCAATGACTAGTCAGTTGGACCTGGTTACAATCCTTGACAGCCCCTGCGCTTCCATCGAATGAACTTCGATCGCTTTTGGAAACCGTTAACGATACGACGTAATCCCTTTGTGTTGCGGTACTTTGTTTGTCCGAGGTTTGATCGTCGGTATCCTACATACCGTGTTCACATCTCGTTCACAACAAACAACTTCTCTCGTCCATGATCATTGCATCTCTTGTGACCTAGTCACGTCCTTGCAAGGTGTTGATGCAATGTCACCGAGTGGGCCCAGAGTACCTGTCCTGTCACAAGGACCGACAAATCCCGCTCTGATCTATTAACATACTCATCAACCATCTATTTCGGAATACCCAAAGTGCACCGTTATAGCCAGCATATTTTAGTCCGGCGGTGGGATACAAATCAAAGTCTCCTCATAGATGACAATTACGTATGATCATTACGGTCTAAGTACTAAGCCATATGTTACAAAGTCATAGCAACGCTGAACTATGTGACTCGATCACATTGCAATACCTTAGGTGGGTGTACGTCCATCACATCATTCCCCTTAACGATATGACCTCATTGTCGATGGACTTAAGTGTCGCCATGATAAGGAAAGCTTGATCAATCAATTTCCCAATGAGATAGTTTACCCGAGTTAAACTACGGACCATGTTTTATACTACACCTGTATTAGTATTTCCAAGTAATAAAATTATAGCACAGTATAAAACGTATTATGAACAAAACGGATATGTGACAAATATCTTTATTAATTTGTCTCTAGGGCACATATCCAACAATCATGTGATTAGACTATGTTAATGTTGTTGGGAGTTGCCACTAGTGAAAGTATGAAGCCTAGGCCTTGTTTCCACCATTGCAATACCGTTTGCACTCACTTTTGTTACTTGTTTTCTTGCTGCACTTTTTATTACAGATTTATATTACCTTGCTTTTCCACACCTATCACTCGTATTTTACCATCTCTTCGCCGAACTAGTGTACCTATACAACTCCTAGTTGTATTAGGTGTGTTGGGGACACAAGAGACTTCTTGTATTTTAATTGCAGGGTTGCTTGAGAGAGACCATCTTCAAACTCTACTTTCCTGAGTTCGATAAACCTTAGGTCATCCACTTGAGGGAAATTGCTGCTGTCCTACAAACCTCTGCGCTTGGAGTCCCAACATAGTCTACAAGAATAGAAGCGTGCGTAGACATCAGCGCCACCTACTTATCATTGCCGGAGTCCTACGGGTTCGATAACCTCGGTATCTTCACTGAGGTAAATTTTCTGCTATCCTACATGTTACCTTCCACTTGGGGTAACCAACGAGGAGAGGCGTTGCACATGTCAACTCTCTCGTCATCAAGAAAATTTCTGGCGCCGTTGCTGGGGACTCCGAGTGCTAAGATAGGGGAGTTGCCCACTACCTTTTACCTTTGCTTTTTAGTCTTGTTAGTTTACCTTTCAGTTTTTATCTTTGTGTCTTATATCAAAAATTTCAAAAAAATCTTCCACACTTGGTGCTACTATGGGTTCCACTGAAAACACCAAGTTGTGTGACTTCACTAGTCACAACAACAAAGACTTTATCTGCACTCGTATTGTCGCACCTGCCACTTCATCTACCTATTATGAAATTAAACCTGCTTTGCTAAACCTTGTTATGAGAGATCAATTCTCTGGTGCTGGAGATGATGCCCTACACATGGTTTGACTACCTGGATGGTTATCCAGACTTTTTATGCAGGCTTGAACTTCACCTCGCGGAACCTGTAAGATTCGGCCGCAGGAGGAACCTTTATGTCAACTACACTTGGTGCTGCCACAAAACTTCTCGATGAGATGATGACCAACTATTCCCAATGGCATACCGAACACACTCCAACACGTAGGAAGGTAAACTCTGTCGAGTATATTACCTCCCTAAATGAAAAATCTGATTTGATTATGTCTCTCCTTACCAAGCAACCCTCTATCGATCCTCTTGATGTTCCTTTAAGTTCTTTGGTTGCTCAGGAACAAGTAGATGTCAACTTTATTGCTAGAAACAACTTCAACAACAATTCTTATAGGGGCAACTTTGCTAGTAATCCTAGACCGTTTCCATCCAACTATGGGAACAACAACACTTACCCTAGCAATAAGAACCCCACTTCTGAACTAGAAAACATGCTTAGAGACTTTATCACTACCCAAAAAGCCTTCAACAAGAGTGTAGAAGAGAAATTAACTAAGTTAGATAATCTCTCTTTGAAGGTAGACAGCTTAGCCCTTGATGTTGAGATGCTAAAAATTAGAACCTCTCCCCTTGAGGAGAGGAAGGCCACTCCTATTAATGCTATCCAATTACAAATTAATGAAAATATTAGGATGATGGCTAAACTTAAAGAAAGATGGGCTAGAGAAAAAGTGGAAGATGATAGAATTAAAAGCCTTCCTACACACCACACTATTGCCACTATCCAAATTGTTGAGGACACTCAAACTATTAGCACCCAATGCACTCCTAGTCCCATTGGACCTATTAATGGTGATGCTAATACCTCAACCGTAGAAGAAGAAACTCCTATGAACATAGAGGGTTTCAAACAAGTGAGCCTAGATGACAATACTACCACCTTTGATAGTAGTGATATTGATTTTGATAGTTGCACCCTCTCAGAAGTTATTAGCTTGTTACACAAAATATCTAGAGACCCCCACACTACCACACTTAATCTTGCCTTCACGGAGCATATCACAAATTCTCTCATCAAAGCTAGGGAGGAGAAGCTTAGGATAGAAGCCTCCATACCTAGGAAGCTAGATGATGGTTGGGACCCTATGATAAAAATTAAATTAAATAACTTATCTTGCTATCCTTCATGTGACGTTGGGGCTAGTACCTCCGCCATGCCCAAAAGAATGTTTGATATGTTTGAATTGAAACCTTTTGATTCTTGTTCTTTTGGTGTTCGTCTCGTCGATTCTTCCGTAAATAAACCTTTGGGGAAGATCAACGATGTTCTTGTCATTGTCAATAACAACTATGTTCCCGTCAATTTTATTATTATGGATA
The DNA here is from genome assembly GCA_950022295.1 of Bromus sterilis. Lineage (NCBI taxonomy): Eukaryota > Viridiplantae > Streptophyta > Magnoliopsida > Poales > Poaceae > Bromus > Bromus sterilis. The sequence goes on from OX465596.1 coordinate 400,443,480, forward strand.
TAGAGTGTGAACCTTTATGTCCAATTATTTAAGACGTCCTTTTCTTCGCACCGTTGGTGCTGTTATTGACTAAAAGAGGGGAATATTAAATTTCAATTCCCTCTCAAAAAGTGGATGGTACACTTCCCTAGAAAGAAAATCAAGTTACCATTTGAGTCTGTTACACGGGCTAGCTATTCTCTTTCTCTTGATAAAACTTGATTCTTCTTTTTCCTTATGCCTAGGTTAAAGGCATAAAAGAAAGCGCTTGTTGGGAGGCAACCCAAGATGTTTTTACTTCTGTTTTTAGTGGTCTTGATGATTGTTACTACTTTAGCAACATCATTGTATCTTTATTTTCAAGCGTTGTGCCAGGTTATAGCCTCTTATGATAAGGGAAGCAAAAGTTGTGACATGCTGTCCAGAAAACAGATTCTGTCTGCTTGACGAAAAAAATTGGAAAAAATCACCAATTCATCTTTGTGAGCTGATTTTTTTACAAAGCATGCTCTATACAATTTCGAAACTTTCATATGTTCTGAGTTTTTTGATTTGAGCTGCAGAAGTGCCCCGAAAAAAATTCTCTACTACCTGTTGTTCTGTTTTTCACAGATTCTGCCACGTTTTTCCTTTCCTTACTTTTGCAAACCTTAAGCTTGCTTTTTCTTTGCAAAAACCTTTTGGCAATCTTGAGAAACAGTAGCTCTTAAATAATATCTTTATATCCAGTAGGGAAAAATTATTTTATTAAGGGTACTAACCTCTCTAATCAACTTGTGATGAGTTATGTATGAAGGGACTTTTCAAGTGTGCGAGAGAAGATAATGAAAGAAGATCCGGGAGTGTCAAACGCTCAAGATTGGGGATGACCCATTCATCCCCAATGAATATTCAAGGAGACTCAAGCGTCTAAGCTTGGGTATGCCCCCGTGCATCCCCTTCTCCATCAACAATCATCAGTTCATCCTTCGTCTCACTATATTTTTATCACTTCATGCGTTATGTGCTATGCTTGGAGCGTCTCGCTCTTAGGTTTTATTTTTAGTTTTATTTAGGTTTTCTTGTTGTTCATAACAAGTTAGACCCAAGCTTAGTGTTGGAGAGAAACACGCTCCACTCCAATCTAGAACACATCATAGAATTTTCATGCCTATCTTTTAATGTTGTGTGTTCTTTATCTTTTCGTAGCTACTGCCATGTTTAGTTTTCGTTTTAGTTTGTCTTTAGCAAGAGCCTTGGATTTTGTTTAGTTTTTTGCTGGAACTCTCTTTAGTTTTCATGCTTATCTTGTTAAGAGAGTTGGTTGTTGCACTTAGTTGTGTCTTGTTTCGAAAGTAGGTAATTGAGGTTGCTATTTAATCGTAGTAGTAACTTGCAATAGTTTTCAGGCATCGATGTGAGTAATGTTTGAACTTTTGGTGTCAAGAGCTCTAGCCTATTGGTGATAGGTTTCGTATTTTGGGCAATCCGTGTATATTTTGAAAAACCTACAAAACTAGTTGAGAACTCTAGCTACTAGATGGATCGCTAATCTTTGGAGGGATCGGATATTGGAGTACACTCACGTACCATGAGTCGAGGATGCGCAAGGATAACCAAACCCCCATACACTCCTCCTCGGGGTACTTGTCTCTTTGTGAACCTCCTCATTAGATTGAGAGTTACCGATAATAAGTGCTTGAGCTCTTCGGACTAATGTAAGTATTGAATGTTGACAATTCCACCTCCTCATATTTGCTAGCCTCTTCCGTACCGTGCATTGCTTTCTTCTCACTCCAAGAGTTGGCATCCACCTTCGCCGGTGCATCCAAACCCTTGGCATGATACGCTCTGTCATCATAAACCTCCTTCTATCTGTCCTCAAAACAGCCACCATACCTACCTATCAAGGCATTTCCATAGCCTTTCCGAGATATATTGCCATGTAACATCCACCTCTTCGTGACTTGATCTTCATGTCATACATGTTCATGCTACACTGGCAGAGGCATACATTGCATACATCGCTACATCTTCTTTATGTTTTGAGTACCTTGTAAAGTGTGAAAGATCCCAAAGTGTACAAAATAAAAGATCCCAAAGAGGACAAATGAGAGTTAAATAGAAAGAGCCATTGAGGCCACCAAAAAAATACAAAAAAATAGAAAAAAGAGAAAAGGAAAAAAAAAGAGAAAGGGGCAACACTACTATCCTTTTGAAAGATCCACACTAGTACTCCCTCTTATCCTTGTACTCCCTAGAGATGATCATTTATGCATATAGATATGTGGGGACCTTCACACTATAAGAACTTGGCTTGCATATTCCAAGGATGAGCCTCCTCAAACGAGCTCTAGGTCTTCATGAGCGAGCAAGTTAAATGCACCCCACTAGTTCCATTGGAGAGCTTTTCTTAGCTCATATGTGCATCCGTTGCATGGCAATCCCTACTCCTCACAACATATCTATCATTTGGCCTTCTCGCCTTCTCTAGGTCACATCATATCTATCATCCATTGCATGAGTGCTCAAAATATTTAAAAGAGTGGATCAAATTGACTTGTACCTGGCTAGTGGTCTGGGGACGAGTCAAGATAAGATTCCAAAGAAGATCAAGTGTGAAACTTTAGTAGATTGAGTTCTCAACAAAAATACATTTTTTCTCGTATTCCATATCCCCCTTCTTGCACGCAAACACCATTTGGAGACATTAGAGTCACGGATAGCGAGAGATCTTGTAGCTAATGTTCTTTCGTTGCTTGTTTCAATGCTAATATAGACTCTTGCATGTTATGACTTGAATTGAATCACATACCTTGATTGCTTTACTTTTCAAAGTTCTTATATGGTTGCTAGCATGTCACCATAGAAATTATGCTTGTTATCATTTACCTACTCGAGGACGAGCAGGAATTAAGCTTGGGGATGTTGATACGTCCCAAACGTATCTATAATTTTTGCTTGCTCCATGCATGTTTTGTGTGATATTGCTATGATCTAGATACACGTTCATACACTTTTGATCATATTAGGACTAACTTATTAACTCAGTGCACCATAGTGCCAGTTCCTGTTTTCTGTTGTTTTTCTATTTTTGCTTTCCCCCATATTAAAAGTGCTCCAAAAATTCTTGAAAAATCAGAGAGAAAAAAAATCAGCGTACGGGGCCTTCCGGAATCACCTTGGTGGGGCCAGAGAGCCACCACCAGGGACCCAGGCGGCCACCTGGCGCGACCTAGGGTCTGGTCGCGCTGGGGGCGCCTAGACCCCTGGTGGCCCCCCTGGCTGCCCCCCTTCGCCTATTTATTCTCCGTGACGCGAAACCCCTGAAGACAGAACCCTTTTTCGTGATCTCGCCTCTGTTCCGCCGCCGCCGCGCTTCCAAGATCGGGAGCGCCAACAGACTTCTTCCCGACACCCTGCCGGAGGGAGGATTGACCTCTAGGAGCTTCCTCTCCACCATGGAGACTTCCCGGATGTGCCGTGAGTAATTTCCCTTGGACCATGGTTCTGTGATCAGTAGCTATGTGATGTTCTCCTCCCCTCTTTGTTCTTCATGGTTTAGACCTCGTGAGCTGCCCTACATGATCGAGGCACATATGTAATTTTCTGTTGTTGCTATGCTGAGTTTGCTGGGATCTGATGGATTATGAGATTATGTTCAGATTGTGATAGAGTAATATATTTGGTTCTTATCTTTTATATTATTTTTTCCTAAGTAATTCTTGCATGTTCTCCGTTGTTGTTTATTGCTTTGGCCAAGTAGCAGGTAGTGACTCCAAGAGGGAACGTTATGCTCGATTGTGGGTTCATGCCCCTCGATGACACGCTTGAGTGACAGAAACGTGAAGTCTAGGGGATGTGCTGTTGCCACAAGGGGAAAACAACGGTGCTTGTAACCATGGTTGCAAGGATTGTTTACTTTACGCAAAGTGCTTTTTAATGCATTTGTCTATTGCTTTTGGTTTATACTTTGAGTGGGGCTCGCAACTTAATACCAGCGATATGTTCTGGATAGATATCTCAAGGTAGATGATTATTAGTAGATGCAGTTGGATTTCGGTCTACTTATTTTGGCGTACTGCCCATGCTTTTGAGCCTCTTCCTTTCTTTTTAACATAGTTAGCATTGCGGTGCGTTTATAATCCTGTCAATTGCCCAGCTGTAATTTGTTTACCTCGCATAGCAGTTTTATCGTCTTTTGGGAGAGAGACATGACTAGTGAATATCACGGGACCCCAGTCCATATTCTCATTACTGTTTACATGCTTATTTATTTTCATGTTTTTACTTTCTAGATGCTATCATTATTATCTGTTGCGTTGATCCTTTGTGAACAGCAAGGTCGGAGAGATTGACAACCTCTCTGTACTCGTTGGGAAGCAAATTTATTTATGTTGTGCGCAAGTCCAGGTTAAGAGAGCAATATCTCAAATGGCGTGTTGCTCTCTTCACCACCTACTTATCATTGCCGGAGTCCTACGGGTTCGATAACCTTGGTATCTTGACTGAGGGAAATTTTCTGCTATCCTGCATCTTACCTTCCACTTGGGGTAACCAACGAGGAGAGGCGTTGCACCTGTCAACTCTCTCGTCATCAGCAATACGAGATGACGGACCAAGGGGGAGTGTTGGAAACCGACGTACGTCTTCGGACGGCCCCCACCCTTTCTTGGGTGAGGGGTTTTCCCTCTAGAGTTTTGTCCTCTCCACCTACCCCTCTCCCCTATATATACCCTTGTATTTTATGGAGAGAGACATAAATTGATAATAAAGATCTGTCCAGACTATTTCTCTGTGTCCCTTTAGTTTTCGCATCTGTGATTGTGCTGCGTGTACGACTACTTCGACTACGCTCTCGCTCCACACCCTTGGACTGGACTCGCCGGCAAAGGTTGTGGAACAAAAACGTACGATGTTGGACAACAAACTAAAATGCACCCTGAGGTTGGGTCGTTGTTTCTATCCGTGCCGATGCAAACGGAAAAAAATGCACCCTTGCGTTGGAGTTGCCCTTACCGCTACTATAGACACATGGGCCCCAATGCACTAAAAATGTTGTTGATAGACGAGCTCCACGGAGGACATTTTATAATTCAAATTTCTACAGGAGCGCCCAAGTGGGAACTACTGGTGCTTTGCCGTCTCCCTTATTACACCTTTTTCGTATGCTTTATCCATGGTCGACGGCAAAGAACCTCTTTGGCGTCTGCTTACCCGAAGCAGAAGGCAAACCACGTGAATGTCGTCTACTCGATGTTTGTAATTTTCTTTTAGGTTAGTTGATGGCAAGTGACCTCTTTGTCGTTGATACGTCCAAAATGTATCTATAATTTCTGCTTGTTCCATGCATGTTTTGTGTGATATTGCTATGATCTAGATACACTTTCATACACTTTTGATCATATTTGGACTAACCTATTAACTCAGTGCACCCCGGTGCCAGTTCCTGTTTTCTGCTGTTTTTCTATTTCAGTTTTTCCCCATATAAAAAGTGCTAGAAAAATTCGGGAAAATTCAGATAAAAAATCAGCGTGACGGAAGCTTCGAGAAGAGCCCGAGAGGGGCCAGAGGGGAGTCAGGGGGGCCCAGGCGGCCACCCGACGCGGCCCCACCCCTGGCCGCGCCAGGGGGGCGCCTGGGACCCCTGGCCGCGCCAGGGGGGCGCCTGGGACCCCTGGCCCACCTCTGGCTTCCCCCTTTCTCCTATTTATCCCCCGTCACGGGAAAACCCCAGAAAGAGAACCCTATTCCGCGAACTCGCCTCTGTTCCGCTGCCGCCGCGCTTCCAAAGATTGGGACCACCAGAATACCTCTTCCCGGCACCCTGCCGGAGGGAGGATTGACCTCCGGGAGTCTCCTCTCCACCATGGATGCTCCCCGGATGTCTCGTGAGTAGTTTTCCTTGGACCATGGGTCCGTGATCAGTAGCTATGTGATGTTCTCCTCCTCTCTTTGATCTTCATTGTTTAGACCTCGTGAGCTGCCCAACATGATCGAGGAACCTTTGTAATATTTCTGCTATTGCTACGTTGATTTTGATAGGATCTGATGGATTATGAGATTATGTTCAGATTGTGATAGAGTAATATATTTGGTTTTTATCTCTTATAATTTTGTTCCTAAGTAATTCTTGCATGTTCCCCGTTGTTGTTTATTGCTTTGGCCAAGTAGTAGGTAGTGACTCCAAGAGGGAGCGTTGTGCTAGATTGTGGGTTCATGCCCCCCGATGACATGCTTGAGTGACAGAAACATGAGTCTAGGGGATGTGTTGTTGCCACAAGGGGGAAAACAACGGTGCTTGTAACCGCGGTTACAAGGATTGTTTACTTTATGCAGAGTTCTTTTTAATGCAGTTGTCTGTTGCTTTGGGTTTACACTTTGGGTGGGGCTCGCAACTTAATACCAGCGAGATGTTCTGGATAGATATCTCAAGGTGGATGATTAGTAGTAGATGAAGTTGGATTTCGGTCTACTTACCTTGGCGTACTGCCTGTGCTTTTGAACCTCTTCCTTTCTTTTGTAGCATAGTTAGCATTGCGGTGCGTTCATAATCCTGTCAATTGCCTTTCTGTAATTTGTTTACCTCGCATAGCAATTTTATCGTCTTTTGGGAGAGAGACATCACTAGCGAACATCACGTATCCCGGTCCATATCCTTATCATTGTTTCCCCGCTATATTTACTTTTCTGCATTTACTTTCAAGTTGCTATTATTATCCCTTGCGTTTTATCCTTTGTAAACAACAAGACCGGAGAGATTGACAACCTCACTGAACTTCGTTGGGAACAAAGTTATCTGTGTCTGTGTGCAGGTCCGCGTCAGTTGCGCCGCTGACACCTACTTATCATCTCTGGAGTCCTACTGGAGACAAACCTTGGTATCTTTACCGAGGGAAATTTGTTGTTGTGCTGCATCACACCTTCCACTTGGGGCTCACCAACGAAGGGCGAGAAGACTACATCCGTCAACCCTCGCGCCATCAAGCAAATTTCTGGCGCTGTTGCCGGGGACTCCAAGTGCTAAGATAGGGGAGTTGCACACTACCCTTTACCTTTGTTTTTTAGTCTTGTTAGTTTATCTTTCAGTTTTTATCTTTGTGTCTTTTATCAAAATTTACAAAAAAATTATTTATCTTGATGTTAGTAGTCCTCCTTGTTTAGATGAACATGTTAGGGCTAGGTTCTTTGCGGGAATCGGAAGTTCTCGATTTCCGTCAAAAGGATGGATTAAATATGAAGAAGGCATGGGACAGAATTTCTGAAGCACATAAAAGAATCATGCCTTGGATATCTATAAAGATTGTGCTTAGAAATTTTTACCATGGTCTTTTTAAGTGGTGTAAACACTCTCTTGACATTATAGCTGAAGGAGATTTTCTAGAGTGTGATGAAGATAGGGCTCTTGAGATTTTGCATAGTCTATCTAGTTATTTTGTTTATGATCATAGTATTGATACTGTCATAGATAGACTTGCCACTATTGAAAAAAGACTAGATGCTCTAGATTTAGGGAAAGTAGAAGAACTTAAGTCCAACAAGAAAGAAATGTTGGAGATAGATGATGACTGGGAGCCCTTTGTAAGGATTAGCATCTCTAACCAAAGCTTCCTTGCTCTTTGTGATATTGGATCCACAGTTTCTACTATGCCAAAAATAGTTTATGATTCTTTGAAACTAGGTATGGATATACTATCATCTTATCATGAACATTCTAATGGAGATATTTCAGAGATTAAAGGAAAGGTAAAAGAAGTCCAAGTTGCATTCCTCCATAGGACTGCACCAATGGATTTCTTCATCATGGAGCCAAACCAAAGTAACATTGTGCTCGGAAGAGACTTCCTCCGTGCTATGAAAGGCTTCATTGATATTGGTAATAGGCACATACGCTTACGCGGTATGGAGAAAGGTAAGTATAGCTTTCCTAGTAAGAAGAAGAAGGAACTTATTGAAAATCAATTTGAGGGTTTTTATGATTCTGATCTTGGATACCCTTGATTCTTCTTTTTGCATTAAGCCTAGCTAATGGCTTTAAAGAAGCGCTTTCGGGAGGCAGCCCGCAACGAATTTAGGAGTTTTATTTTTTGCTTTTTTGTGTCTTGATTATTTTTACTTTTGTAGCAACATCATTGTATCTTTATTTTTCAGCTTTGTGCCAAGTTATAACCTCTTACGGCAAGGGAAGTAAAAGTTGTGACATGCTGTCCAGAAAACAGATTCTGTCCTCGTGACCAGAAAAATCCCAGTTCATCTTTTTGAGCTGAAATTTTTACACAGTATGATCTATACAATTACGAAACTTCCGTATGTTCTGAGTTTTTTTATTTCAGTTGCAGAAGTTCCCCTAAAAAATTCTTTACTACCTGCTGTTCTGTTTTTCACAGATTCTGCCACGTTTTGTCTCTCCTAACTTTTGCAAACCTTAAGCTTGCTTTTTCTTTGAAAAACCTTTTTGGCACTCTTGAGAAACAGTAGGTATTCAATAATATCTTTATATGCAGTGGAGAAATATTATTTATTAAGGGTACTAACCTCTCTAATCATCTTGTGATGAGTTATGTATGAAGGGAGTTTTCAAGTGTGCGATAGAAGATGATGAAAGAAGATCCAGGAGTGTCAAGCGCTCAAGCTTGGGGATGCCCCCATGCATCCCCAATAAATATTCAAGGAGACTCAAGCGTCTAAGCTTGGGGATGCCCCCGTGCATCCCCTTCTCCATCAATAATCATCAGTTCGTCCTTCGTCTCACTATATTTTTATCACTTCATGCGTTATGTGCTATGCTTGGAGCGTCTCGCTCTTAGGTTTTATTTTTAGTTTCTTTAGCTTTTCTTGCTGTTCATAACAAGTTAGATCCTGTCTTACTTTGTGTGGGAGAGAAACACGCTCCATTTTCAAAATTTAGAACACATCATAGGATTTTTCCTGCCTATCTTCTTGTTGTTGTGTGTTCTTTATCTTTTCATAGCTACTGCCATGTTTAGTCTTAGTTTTAGTTTTTCCTTAGCAAGAGCCTTGGCTTTTGTTTTAGTTTATTGCTGGAACTCTCTTTAGTTTTCATGTTTATCTTGTTAAGAGAGTTGGTTGTTGCACTGAGTTGTGTCTTGTCTTGAAAGTAGGTAATTGAGGTTGCTATTTAATTTTAGTAGTAGCTTGCAATAGTTTTGAGGTATTGATGTGAGTAATGTTTGAACTTCTGGTGTCAAGAGCTCTTGCCTATTAGTGATAGGTGTCGTATTTTGGGCAATCCGTGTTTATTTTCAAAACCTACAAAACTAGTTGAGAACTCTAGCTACTAGATGGATCACTAATCTTTGGAGGGATCGAATATTAGAGTACACTCACGTACCATGAGTCGAGGATGCGCAAGGATAACCAAACCCCCATACACTCCTCCTCGGGGTACTTGTCTCTTTGTGAACCTCCTTACTAGATTGAGAGTTACCGATAATAAGTGCATGAGTTCTTCGGACTAATGTAAGTATTGAGAGTTGACACTTCCACCTTCCCATATTTTGCTAGCCTTTCCCGTGCCGTGCATTGCCTTCTTCTCACTCCGAGGGTTGGTGTCCACCTTCGCCGGTACTTCCAAACCCTTGGCATGATACGCTCTATCATCATAAGCCTCCTTATATCTTCCCTCAAAACAGCCACCATACCTACCTATCAAGGCATTTCCATAGCCTTTCTGAGTTACATTGCCATGCAACTTCCACCTCTTCATGACTTGATCTTCATGTCATACATGTTCCTGCTACACTGGCAGCGGCATACATTGCATACATCATGTAGTTACATCTTCTTTATGATTTTGAGTACCTTGTAAAGTGTGAAGATTTCCTATACCTTCTTGTAAAATAGAGTGTTGCCCTTAAGTGAGGAAAAGATCCCAAAGTGGACACATTAAAATATCCCAAAGAGGACAAATGAGAGTTAAATAGAAAGAGACATTGAGGCCACCAAAAAAATACAAAAAAATAGAAAAAGAGAAAAAAGAAATAAAAAGAGAGAAAGGGGCAACACTACTATCCTTTTGAGAGATCCACACTAGTACTCCCTTTATATCCTTGTACTCCATAGAGATGATCATTATGCATATAGCTATGTGGGGACCTTCACACTATAGAACTTGGCTTGCATATTCCAAGGATGAGCCTCCTCAAAAGAGCTCTAGGTCTTCATGAGCGAGCAAGTTAGATGCACCCCCACTAGTTCCATTAGAGAGCTTACTAGCTCGCATGTGCATCCGTTGCATGGCAATCCCTACTCCTCACATCATATCTATCATTTGGCATCTCTTGCCTATGATTGTCCTCATTGATGTGAGCCTTTCTCATCCTTTTTGTCTTCCTCCTCCACCATATTTCTCTCTTTGCCATCCTAAGTGTCAACTATCGTGCTTACGCTCATCCATTGCATGAGTGCTCGAAATATCGAAAAGAAGTGGATCAAATTGACTTGTACCTGGCTAGTGGTCTGGGGACGAATCAAGATAAGATTCCAAAGAAGACCAAGTGTGAAACTTTAGTAGATTGAGTTCTCAACTCAAAATACTTTTTTCTCGTATTCCCTATCCCCCTTCTTGCACGCAAACACCATTTGGAGACATTCGAGTCACGGACAGCGAGAGCTCTTGCACCTATTGTTCTTTTGTAACTTGTTTCAATGTTAATATAGACTCTTGCATGTTATGACTTGAAATGAATCCCTAACCTTGATTGCTTTACTTTTCAAAGTTCTTATATGGTTGCAAGCATGTCACCACAGAAATTATGTTGTTATCATTTACCTACTCGAGGACGAGCAGGAATTAAGCTTGGGGATGTTGATACGTCCAAAACGTATCTATAATTTCTGCTTGCTCCATGCATGTTTTCTGTGATATTGCTATGATCTAGATACACTTTCATACAGTTTTGATCATATTTGGACTAACCTATTAACTCAGTGCACCCTAGTGCCAGATCCTGTTTTCTGCTGTTTTTCTATTTCAGTTTTTCCCCATATAAAAAGTGCCAGAAAATTCAGGAAAATTCAGATAAAAAATCAGCGTGACGGAAGCTTCGAGAAGAGCCCGGGAGGGGCCAGAGGGGAGCCAGGGGGGCCCAGGCGGCCACCCGGCGCGGCCCCACCCCTGGCCGCGCCAGGGGGACACCTGGGGCCCCTGGCTCACCTCTGGCTGCCCCCTTTCGCCTATTTATCCCCCGTCACGGGAAAACCCCAGAAAGAGAACCCTATTCCGCGAACTCGCCTCTGTTCCGCCGCCGCCGCGCTTCCGAAGATCGGGAGCACCAGAAGACCTCTTCCCGGCACCCTGCCGGAGGGAGGATTGACCTCCGGGAGTCTCCTCTCCACCATGGATGCTCCCCGGATGTCTCGTGAGTAGTTTTCCTTGGACCATGGGTTCATGATCAGTAGCTATGTGATGTTCTCCTCCCCTCTTTGATCCTCATTGTTTAGACCTCGTGAGCTGCCCAACATGATCGAGGCACCTTTGTAATATTTCTGTTATTGCTATGTTGAGTTTGATAGGATCTGATGGATTATGAGATTATGTTCAGATTGTGATAGAGTAATATATTTGGTTTTTATCTCTTATATTTTTGTTCCTAAGTAATTCTTGCATGTTCCCCGTTGCTGTTTATTGCTTTGGCCAAGTAGTAGGTAGTGACTCCAAGAGGGAGCGTTGTGCTAGATTGTGGGTTTATGCCCCCCGATGACATGCTTGAGTGACAGAAACATGAGTCTAGGGGATGTGTTGTTGCCACAAGGGGGAAAACAACGGTGCTTGTAACCGCGGTTACAAGGATTGTTTACTTTACGCAGAGTTCTTTTTAATGCAGTTGTCTGTTGCTTTGGGTTTACACTTTGGGTGGGGCTCGCAACTTAATACCAGCGAGATGTTCTGGATAGATATCTCAAGGTGGATGATTAGTAGTAGATGCAGTTGGATTTCGGTCTACTTACCTTGGCGTACTGCCTGTGCTTTTGAACCTCTTCCTTTCTTTTGTAGCATAGTTAGCATTGCGGTGCGTTCATAATCCTGTGAATTCCTTTCTGTAATTTGTTTACCTCGCATAGCAATTTTAGCGTCTTTTGGGAGAGAGACATCACTAGCGAACATCACGTATCCGGTCCATATCCTTATCATTGTTTCCCCGCTATATTTACTTTTCTGCATTTACTTTCAAGTTGCTATTATTATCCCTTGCGTTTTATCCTTTGTAAACAACAAGACCGGAGAGATTGACAACCTCTCTGAACTTCGTTGGGAACAAATTTATCTGTGTCTGTGTGCAGGTCCGCGTCAGTTGCGCCGCTGACACCTACTTATCATCTCTGGAGTCCTACTAGAGACAAACCTTGGTATCTTTACCGAGGGAAACTTGCTGCTGTGCTGCATCACGCCTTCCACTTGGGGCTCACCAACGAAGGGCGAGAAGACTACACCCGTCAACCCTCGCGCCATCAGTCGTTCGCTCCAATGAAAATCAGACAACAGAGAGCTAAACAAATGGAAAATTCTTTGTTTCTAGTAGTGGGTACCCCATCCAAGACTCTGAATCAAAATTTGATAACACCTTCTTATTATCTCATCGGCCTTAGCGATATCCAACGTTAAGTGTGTGACCCTATGTGTTCGAGAACATGTAGATATGATCGAGACACCTCTCCGATCAATAATCAATAGAGGGACCATGGATGCCTAATGGCTCCCACATATTCCACGAAGATCTTTCCTCGGTTGAACCACGATGTTAAGGATACAAACAATCCCATATACAATTCCATTTGTCTAGTGATATGTTAGTTTCCCCAGACTCGATCATCAGTATCATTGTCGTGGGAAAGTCACGGGAGATGTCCTCATTGGACGACTTCGCGTGAGGCCTTTTGCTACGAGGTGGATACAAGGAGAGACTCAGAGAGATCACGTGACACGAGATTTTACCCATGTTTCAGCCCCTCGTAAGGTAAAGACCTACCCCTGCTTTTCTATTATTTGGTTTCGACTTCTCGAATACAAGGATGCAGAATCGCTAATTATGCCTCGAGAAGATCTAAGTTTAGTTGTCCCTTTGGTGCCCAAGGATAACGACTTATATAGATGTCGGGTACCTAGGTTTACATGAGTCCGACCTCTACACGAGCTGGAGTCCTATTCTAGTTACAAACAGTTTCCTTGTTTACCAAAGTAAGTCATATTCCTTCTAGGCTCCTCGGGCTTCTCGTTCAGCACGACCCGGCCCTAAACCGGGTACCCTTTGGACCTTCTTTTAACAAGTCGGCCTGGGTCTTCTATAATGCCGGGTTATGGTCTTGATCCATCCCCCCAACATTAGCCCCAAAGATTAACGCGAAGCTTTAGCTTCACGGTGATCTTCACGTTTCCCTTTTGCAACTATCCATGTAGACTCTTAGAAATCGGACTCCTGTTGATCTTGATTTATTATGGAGATTCCCGAAACGCTTCCCTCGATTGCTTCGGCCACATTAATAAATGTATCCTTTAAATGCCACGGGGACCTAGGAGTCTTTCTATTGGAAAGCTTGTTCACAACGCCTCAATTTTCGATCGGTAGTCCTTCATAAATGGACCTCCCAGCTTCGGGTTGTATTTATTCTATTCCAAACGTCTCCTCCTCTCCTTCTTCTTCACACACCAGAGACCGAACTCTCAATCTTCTCTGTAACTGTCACGAGCATGAAGGAGATCTGTGTCCTTGTCACTCCCGCTCATCGCGGGAGTAAGTGCATCCTTGCATTGTCTTTGTTTACCATGCTTCGTTTTTTTATATTCCCATTGCTGCCTTACTTCCGAGCTCAAAGAAAACGAGATGAACAATGGTGGTTTTTATAGATGCAGTAGATTAGTTTGAATCTACCCATGAATCGCCTCTTAGGTCCGTTGTTTGTTTCACAAATTCCCCCTTTGAGATCCGCTTCGGATACATTGTAGTCATCTTTGTCTGTCGCAGATATCAAAATAAACTCTTCCCTTTTGCATGTATTTCTTAGGTTTCATAGATCCATTTGCTTTGTACCTTTGTGCAAAACTTGTTTATGTAAAATCCGACTTGTAGATAATGGACTCAAACTACATTATAATTTTAGTTGTTCTTTTTCCAACCAGTTTTGCACATTCATGGTTCAGGTATTTCTCTTCTGTCATGGGGAAGAATAATTTTTCTAGGAGTAGAAAAACTCAAGCCCAGGAGAAACCGGCTCCCAAGAGCACCTACGAGGCAAACTGGACGCGCTCACAGATGACCCAGCTCCGACTAGAGGAGATGGAAAAGTCGGAAATTTTACCTTCCCGAGAGGAAATTCATTGGCATGCTCTGGGAGACGAGATCCGACCACAACCTCAAGAAGGTGAAGTAGTCGTCTTCAGAGATCACATAACCTGGGAATTCCATCCTCCTGAATCCAAATTTTTCTGAAATGTCTTGGGCGCATATGGCATGCATCCCCAAAGATCCTGCTCCATACTCTGTTTTGAACATCTGCAATTTCCAAGTTTTCTGTGAAGTATACTACAGAGGAAATCGACTTTTCTTTTATTTGCCGAGTTCTTCTATGGCAAGTAAAAAATAGAGTGGAGGCCCACTCCTGGAGTGTGGATGAATTGCCATCCAGAGGCGACAGAGAGGCATGTATCCGTCCCTGAGATTTGCTACTCATGTGAGGAATTGGCAGAAGTCTTTCTTTTACTGTACTGCCAAAGTCCCAGAGAAAGAGAATCCTTTTCCCGACTTCCGTGAGAGCCAACTTGTTTACCAGGAACAATTTAATCCCTACCCATCAAAGGATCAAAAAGAGAAACTCAAATATGTGCTTGGCAGGATAAAAGCACTTCTTGCCCATGGGCTTCTTGGTACTGACCTGATCCGGTGTTGGGTTAGCTGGCAAAGCCAACCTCTCGGCGTTAGGAGCCGGCTCATGTGCGAGTATACATGTCTGAATGACCCCATGCGGTATGCAAACACAGAGTTTACTCTGACCGCTCTTATGTCAGCCTGCAAGAAGTACCTTGCAGAGAGCAAAGTTGATATCTCGACGACCGGCCTGGCTCCTTTCTGTGTGGATACTCCGGCTCCAACGGTAAATAAACTGGCTATTCTTCTTAGTATAAGACCAAATTTTGTGTCGTTTGGTCTGATATTTTGACCTTTTGTTATATTTCTAGACAACCGATCATGGTGGGTCACCACTCAAGAGTATTTTATCGAAGAGGAGACGGGTGCTAACATCCCGAACAGTGATGTAAGCAGTAATTTATTTTACTCCTATTACATATTTCTCTTTTATTTACCTCTGACCATGCAGGAGGACTTAGGAGAAGATGGTGATGACGATAATGAAGAAGAGACTTCTCCTGCCACTTCCGGCTCCTCCAAGGTGGAGAAGAAACAAGTCCCCGAGCTAGAGGTATTTTATATGCTCGCTCTTTTCAAATAATCCTTGTTATAAGCTATGTCTTATATTTTTCATTATAGGGACAAGAAAGGAAAAAGCGGACTCGTAGTTCAGAGTCAGTCGATCCCCTTGACTCTGATCTTCCTAATTCTCCACGCAGGGTTCGCCAGAAGGGAGGTGCCGAGCCACAGCAACCCGCTGTTAATGCTGAAGAGCAAAGTTCGTCCTCAAGGAGTCGTCTGTGCGACTTCCCATCAAGTTTGCCATCAACCATGGATAAGTACTTTGAGTAAATAATGGTTTGTACTCATAGAATGGTATTGATCAAGAGTTTTCTTCGGCTCTAGGGCTCAAGCGAAGATCAAAACAAAAACCGACTCCAGGACGTCAAAGGAGCCAGTCATCGTGGTTAAGAAGGTGCCTGCTGTTTCTATTCTAAAAGATAAGCAGCCAGAAAAAGGCGCTCCAATTGAGTCAAGTCCTTCTGCTATGTATAAGGATGAATCTCCAAAGGGGGCGATGAAGAGCCAGTTGCCCAGTCCAAGGAGGCGATTACTGCCCTGGACCCAATTCCGACTCCTTCAGTTAACAAGTCTGTGACTGAGGAGGCGGTTTTTGTGACCGGGGATCGTGTAGCTGAGCCAATTGTTGCTTCTATTGTGATGGCTAAGAAAGCGGTCGTTGAAAATCCATCTACATGTCAGTCATTTGTATCGACTCTTGAGAAGGCCCCTTTAAAAGATTTGTACCTTCCATCGATGAGTCGGCTTAGTGAACAACGTGAATTGATCGTCTGCATAAAGCAGCGATATGAGGTATGTATATTGCCTTTTATTCCTAATTAGCTTCTTTTAGGAATTTTATATATGAGACAGCCTCTCTAGGAATTTTATATATGAGATAGTTGTATCGGTGTAACCCCCAAGTGTCGGGTTGTCTTGCCTGAAGCGACCTGGAACTTGTACTTGTAAATATGTTTTGAAATAGTGTAGCCCCTAAGTACCTGGTTATATACTTGTAATAAGCAAGGACTTTGTACTTATTTTGTGCAGACATTAGCTTTAGAAGCCGGTCGGCCAGACGACTCATCAATTAGAAGAGAAGTTGCGAGCCGAGTCGGAGAAATGGCAGCAGGCTGATGAGGAGATTAACCGGATTCATAATGAATTGAAGAAAAAAAACCGAGGAGCTGGAGGCGGTAAAATCCCATCATACCGAGTCTCGGAATGCTTTGAATAAAGCTACTGGCGAAGCTGTATCCAAGTACCAAGAAATAGAGAAGAGATTGAATGTTCTCAAGGGGGGTGTTCATCAATTTGTTGTCGCGGTCTTTGGTAAGTTGTTTTTAGCTAAAGGCAATTTTTATTCCATTGTATACTCGTGGGTTTTGCTGACCTTGCAATTTTTATGCCATTGTATCCTTCTCTCCATGAGTCGGCAGGTAGGAAGCTGACTCTGTTATATACAGCGATCAAGCAGCTTTGTGAAGGGGCTGTCAGAACCATTGTCGCAACTCAGGGTAAGCCTGTCATCATACCCAAACTAACTGACATGATGCAGTTGTTCTCAACTATGTCTTCTTGGGTGGACTTGTTAAAGCGCTCGTCATGTCGATAGGGAGCCAGCAGCCCGCTCTTCAGAACAAGTTCTCACGAGAGCAGAAGCCCTCACTGATGCCTTAAAGTCTCTTGACGAAGCTTTGGCCACACCAACGACGACGGAAAATCAGGAAGCATGGAGGACAAGGGTCAACGGACTCAAGGCACAGGTGACGAGTATTGATACGTCCCAAACGTATCTATAATTTCTGCTTGCTCCATGCATGTTTTGTGTGATATTGCTATGATCTCGATACACTTTCATACAATTTTGATCATATTTGGACTAACTTATTAACTCAGTGCATGTGACACCCCACCTGAATACCACTGTACACAGACGAGTGTCGCCCACACACCAACCCAGGAATCACTCTGGTGTGCGCGCTTACAACACGTACCAAGAACATAGGCACAACTATAAAAGGATTCATAAGCCAAAGTGGCTTGAATCAATATATTACCACCATAGATGGTTCATTACAGAGATGGGGGCAGCGAAAAATCTGGAGCGGACTTGGAGCGGCTCCAATCCACAAGAATCTGACTGGGTTACTCTCCTAGCTCGCGAACGCTTCGACTCCTCCTAGGGAAAGCGGATCCTTAGGTAAACCTGAAAATCTGGCTACGCGAATAGCCAGGGATAAAAGCCATGTGAGTACGTTTGAATGTACTCGCAAACAGGAAAACCAAGTAACATATACACCAAGCAAAGCAATCCATGGCATTCAAGCATGCACAAGTTATTAGAGTATATTAGTTATCATGGCATAGCAGTTTAAACAGTATTTACATGATGAATCTAGCATATTATCATGAATAATATTAGTGCAATAACAATCAACACATGGGCACTCATGATCATCGCATGATCATGCAGCTTACCTCGGAGTCCTTACCGACTCCTCCTTCGGGTCATCGCATGACCGATCCACATATACGGGTCGTCGCACGACCACAAACTCAGCACATTCATCCCACCGAACTCATGTTGATCCCAAGTGTGACCTACAACGAACTACGTCCAATACCGTGGACTCGGCTATTCAAATAGATTTGTGTGACTCTGCAGAGTTTGTACACTTTACCCACACTATGGAGTCCCTCCTCCATCCAGTACCTTGGAACGTCTCCCAGGAGTGGACTAGGATTTCTCCAATGAGACCGTTCTACCGGTGTCTCCCCTTACCGTATCACCCGACATACTTCGCAAGTCATGCCTTGGGTAGCCCCGTGACCTCCAGACACACCAGACATCGTCGCATGGCAACTGACCATCGCATGGTCCATAAACTTTGTCCCAAACAGGGACGAGCCCAAATCAACAACCGGCTCTCAAGACTACCGCTGCTTACCTGATCAGGGTAATCTGCGCGGGCGTAGCCTTACCTCCTTGGTGATACGCATAAAAGAACCCACCAATAGACCGAATCAAGGCCTTCCCATACAGGCGAGTGTGGCTGCACTAGTAAAGCTCGGTTCAGTGGCACTTGATCAACGGTTACTCCAGCCCAATCTGATCAACAATATGAACTGAGCAACATATGATCAAGCATAGCAACAAAATATACCATAGCAATACTAGTACAACATGATATCATATAAGCATGGTGAAGGCATATGATCCATACAAATGAACATAGTTATGGTCAACATGAGCGGGATGCTAGCATGGACATGATATGAACAACATGGGCATGATAATAACCTGTAATCATGGCATGCTCATTTCTAGCATATCATATCAAGTAAACATGTTATGAATCACGCAAGCAGGGTATAAGCATGTCAAATCAAGTTAACAGATCAGGGTTTAATTCATCGTTAAAGCAACATGACATAATCACATTTTAAAGCACACAAGAACACACGACGCAATGCTTTAGAGCATATATCAGATGGCTTGCTTGTCTGGGGGGTCGATGAACACGCCAGGCGGACGAGCGATCATCTCCCGAAAAGATCCAACGGGACCGACGATTCTCCGGCGAGGCCTAACGGCAACCGGGGGCAAAAGGGTAAATTTCACAACGCAAACACATCATGAAAGTTTCACCAACGCAACGGTCTCGGAAAGTTGTGAACCTGGGCTTTTGAATCACCTCGATCGGAGTCACGGTCGCGAAGATACGGCCGTTCGTTCGATAGGCGGAAAAATGCCCTTATCAGGTGAACGTCCACTCCTTAACTGATTCGGCGCTGGAGAGAGAAAGCGTATTATGCAAAATGCGTTTCCACCGAAGGGAAAGCGTATTACTCGCTGAAGTAGCACGAGAGTATGCCTCCTCACAGGGAAAGCTCATTTACTTCAACGCAGCAGCAGAGTATGCCTTCGCTATAGGGAAAGCGTATTCATAGGAATACGTTTCCTGCGTGGGCCCAGATCTGGAGGCACTAACACGCGGGGCCTGGGGAATTCTCTTTCTGACGGGTGGGGGCCACTAGTCAGGCCGTCTCTCTTCTCCTCTGTTTCCTCCGTGGTCAAAGCAGAGCAACTTCGGGGCGGGGTCGGGCCGGCGTGGAGGGTGGTGACGGCCGGCACCAGATAGAGCCGCCGGGGAGCGCGGGGCGTGGCGCGCCGAGCTGCCCCCGCCGGTAGTCGTGGGGCCACGCAGGAGGACGGCGGCGTCGACCCAGCGGGAGGGGCGCGGTGGCCATGGCCTCAGGTCCGGCGAGGACTCCATACCGGGGCAAGGAGGGCGGCGGGCGTGGCGAGCTGCGGAGGGGCCCGGGGCCGTGGGCTGGGAGACGGGGGAGTGGCTACGGCGGCGGGGCCTCGGCCCTGGCAGCGGGGCGTGGCCGCGGCGAGCTATCGTCCATGCCGGGGCCGTGGCGATCTGGACACTGGGGTGAGGCCGGGCTGGAGGGAGAGGGGTCGGGGCGAGCTGCTGGTGCTGCGAGGGTGCTCGGGCAACATTTAAATAGCCAGGGGAGGGGCTCGAGCGGCGGCTCATAGAATCCAGAGCCATGGCCACGCAGAGGCCAGGCCATGGGGAACATCGCGTCGGCACAAGCGTCCAGCAACAACCAAACGATGCGGGAGCGCACGCGCTGGTCAGGAGATGCTTGGGGATCACGATAGACATGGCATGACGTGAGGAAAGGGACAATGCGGATAATCCTCCAGTACAAACACTGAGCTGGACGCGGGCTGGACGCGCCACATGCGTGGTCACCCAGGCCACCACGTGTCCCGAGCACACTTTTGGCCTGGGACCATGTCCGCAGGGGGAGGTGACATCTCAGGAGGCCACATCACTCACTTGGCAGGGCACACATGGCATGGAGCCTCTGAAAGTGACATGTCCTAGCTAGCAACAGCAAAGTGTTTGTGCTAAACTAGGGGAGGCACATCTAGTGCAAAGGATTGAGACTTGGATCACAACAATCTTATCCAAAGGTGATTACCTCTGCCAAGTTTGAGCACAAATGGATCACTGTACATACCACTTCCTTTACAAATGCACCAACTATGCAGAAGGTGTTTGTGCTATGGTGTGGCTAGCACACTACACTACTGGAATCTGCTTGTTTGCCGTCATCCAGAGCTGACGGCAAAGGCCTGGATAACCGACAGCAAAGGCTTTGTCGTCAGTGTGCTGACGCAAAGAAGTTGGCCACGATTTTTCGGCAAACACGTTCTTTGCCGTCAGCTCAAAATCGAGCGACGGCAACGACCTTGCCGTCAGCTATTTGACACGGGCTGACGGCACAGAGAGATGACGGCAATGGCGCAAGCCGAGCCCCGTTAGAGGGTTAACGACAGGCTTTGCCGTCAGCTGGACTAGGGCTGACGGCAGAGTTTCTGCTGGTGGGCCATACGTGTCAGGGGTGCTGGCAGCACTGACACGTGGGTCCACTCTTTGCCGTCAGCCAGTGGACAGCTAACGGCAAAGCCGAAAACCTGGGAAAATTGAGTTGCCAGGTGACACGGGATGTTGCCACGTGTCCCCCTTTGCCGTCATCCCACCGAAGGCATAGGCTTTGCCGTCAATAAGCTGACGGCAAAGACCCTCTCTTCTTTTTTTATTTGTTTTCTGTTAATTCCCTGCATTTGCAAAACATATATACAAATAGCAATATATATACTTTTTCCCACGCCCTAAACAGCACCACAAGTGCATCACAAAGTGCAAACAGCACCAATATATATAATTAAAGTGCAAACAAGATCACAAAGTATCACATTACAACAACAAAAGCATCACAAGTGCATCACAAAAACAAGTGCATTGCAAAGTGGATCACAAGGTCCTCTAAGACTACATGAGTACAATCCTGGAGCATCCATCCTTATGCCATGCTGCTTTATCAAAATCTGCATAATGAGAAGAAGAAGAAGAATCTAGCGATAAGCAATTAGAAGAATACAATGAGAAATAAGTAATCTAAATTAAGCTAAGCAATTAGAAGAAGAAGAGGAAGAAGAAGAACAAGAAGAAGAAGAAGAAGATGGAGAAAAAGGAAGAATAAGAAGATTTGTTCTTCTTATTCTATCTTTTTCTCATCTTTCTTCTTCTCTTATTTCTTCATCTCTTCTTTGTTCTTCTCTTCTAGTTTCTTTTTAAACTTTCTAAACTAATTATGTCATTTTTGAGCTCTAATATCAACTAATTATGCTATTTTTTGTGTTATCAAGTAATTATGTCATGTTTGTACCAAATAAGCAAAGTCTATATCATTTTTGAGGTAAGTAAGCTAATTATGTAATTTTTGAGGTAAGTAAGCTAATTATGATTTTTTTTGCCTAACTAGCATTTACTAAGCAAAATAAAGCATGGCATAATCTAAATTGATCTAACCAATAAGAAGAATAAGAAGGAGAGGAATAACTTACCGAAGGCCAAGTCACGGGGAGAAGCACCATTTCGGGTTGTCGTCGTGTTGGAAGGAGATCGCTAGGAGAAGTGCCAGGATCGTGGGATGCAGCTCTGGAATGAAGCTGCAATAAGGCAAGATGAGTTGAAATATGTGGTTAGCACGGCGATAGACAATTGTATAAGACGGTGCAAGGTTGGTCATTGAAAGGGAACTCACCGTTCCCACAGGAGAAGGCATCGGCGGAGGGGGCGGCAAACCTTGCTTCTCACACATAGCCTGCAAATTAGTTTTCGAGGAGTCAAAGAAATAGCCTTGTTGCTTCTCAAACATAGCCTTGCTTCTTACACAACTGACTTACCGCTAAGAAGTCGTGCATGGCCTTCGCATGGGCATTATTGTGTGCCCTCTCCTCCTCAAGCAACAGTGTATTCTGGTCCCTCTCCTCCAACAAGAGTCCGGTGGCCTCCCTCTCCTTCTCAAGTGCGTCCTGCAACCACTACTCAAAAGGAATTGTCATCATCCATCCAGGGACAAATGAACAAAATAAATAATGAAGGAAAACTAACCTCGATGGAAAGATCAACTGTCCTCGCGCGTTGCCGTATTATATGATCCGAGCTCGTTTGCCTCGCCTTGATCTGAGATAGAGTCTCAGTGATAGGGACGAAGCCATCACACATGGCCACCGTGCCATGACTCTTACCGCCACCAGAGATCATCAACGCCTCCGCATCCATAGGATTTTGGCTCGGGTCAAAGTCAGGGCCGCGTAGCTCTTTGACAACCTCAGAATAATACGTCATCTTGTTGTAGGCGGACATGCTTGTGTACGCCGACGGCCCGTCCGCCTCAGAATATGGTGTGGTCGTCTTGTATGAGCCCTTATGGGCCATGCCAAACGCGGCATATCCCTGAGGCTCGGGCTTGTTATGGTGTTTGGCCTACAAGAAAAGGCAAATAATTAGTACAACAAAAATCATGCACAAATGAATTAATGATGAAAGAAAACAAGGCACACATACCCATTTTTTGGCGTATTGCTTGATGTTGGAATTTCCTTGGTGGTGTGGCACACCAACCAATTAGGCATGACGCTCCTTGGCCACATTGTGGGTGGTCAACCAAGCCTCTGTGCACCACTTGTCCACAATCATCTCCCAACAATCCATCTTATCGGCAACCATCTCGGGGGCACCTATGAATGTAAGTTAATCAAGAATGAAACTAAGTATTGTAACTAAATAGACCTAACTATCCCTAACAAAACTAATAAAGAATGTAACTAAGGAATGTACGTACCTCCATGTACTCGGTCTTATCAGGGTAAAGCTTTCGACATTCAGCCTTCGTCTTCGGCTCGTTTTTCTTGGCGTACCAATCTCGAACGGCCTGAACGCGCATCTTGTGCCTCGTGTTATTCAATAACCTCTTGCACTCTTTCTCGAGGTTCTTCTTGGCTGCCTCCTCCGTCCCCTCCTCGACCCTATGGTAACTCTGGAATTATGCCATATAGATGCACATATGAATAGGAATCAACAAGATATAGCAGGAATACTTTCCACCTGCCGGAAACCAATGAAACTTAAGAGATGCCTTGCATTGTGGGCATGGGAACCTTCCATGCACACACCACGCGACGAAAAGCGCAAATCCCGGCAGATCATGCAACGAGTATTGATACCAAACATACATTTGAAAGTTCTCTTTCTTAGCTGCATCGTATGTCTTGACCCCATTCACCCAGGCTTCTTTCAAGTTATCCATCAGCGGTTTCATGTACACACTCATATTCTTCCCCGGATAGTTCGGCCTTGGAACTATCAACGTCAGAAAGATGTGCTTTCTTTGCATAATTGATGATGGTGGAAGATTGAGGGGAATGACAAATACAGGCCAGCAACTATATTGGGTAGCCGTCATACCAAAAGGATTGAACCCATCGAGGCCGATGGAGATTCGACAATTCCTTGGCTCTTTAGCTTTTTCCTTATGTTTATGATCGAATGCCTTCCATGCGTCACCATCCGAAGGGTGTACCAACATAGGCTCTCCGTTTTCATCTAATTCTTTCCTAATTCCATGTTTGTGCTATGTCATCTGTTTTGTTGTTTCTTCGAGCATGTAAAGTCGTTGAAGTCTTGGTAGGATCGGCACATACCGTAGAACACTCACGGGGATTTTTCTCTGCGTCTTCTCACCTTCACCGTTTTCTACCTCAACATATCTGGAGGACTTGCAAAATGGACAATATGTTTCGTCCACATACGCTTTCCTAAATAAGGCACATCCTTTCTCACAAGCATGTATCTGCTCATATGGCATCTTGAGTGCACTAAGGATTTTGTCTGACTCATATAGGTTTGAAGGCATAATATGACCTTCGGGTAGAAAGAGCCCAAATAGGGTCATCATTCAATCAAATAGGTCTCTTCCAATGTTGAATTGGGCTTTCAGATCCATTACTTGTGCGATGGCATCTACCTGAGAAATCTTAGTGTGTTCGTGAAGAGGACGTTTTGAAGACTCCAACATGGCATAGAAGGCCTTCGCGGATTCCTCCATCTCTTCGTCCTTGTTCCGAGCATCATCAAAGTCATTCACCATGTCTTCAATCCCTGTACCATAATCGTCAGTGCGCCGACCCAACACCTCGTCTCTGTTACGTTGGACCGACTCACCATGAAATGTCCACAAGGTATAGCCGGGAGTAAAACCACGCATCTGGAGGTGTTTACCCATTACATCCTTTGTCTGTCGCGAATAATTCTTACACTTAGTGCAGGGGCACCATGTTTTTGGATGGCCTTTAGAAAATGACGTTTGCAGGAATTCATAGGTTTTTCTCAACCATTCATCGGTCATGTCTCTCTGACTAGGGTGACCGGTGTACATCCATTCACGATCAGTCATTCTGGCAAGCTAGCTATATAGTATCCACATAAAAACAATATAAATTATCAATTCATCAAGTATGTCAAATTAATTATGGCCATTTTTTAATCATGGTTAATACATTCGGATGCACGGCATGCACACCTACCAGCTACTAGGTAAAGATGGGTCCTAATCCCACCCGAGTATGTGTAGATTGGGTCATTTTCCCATGCTCTGCTCCCGATCCAGCGCAAAATTACGATATCACCTCCCCATTATTCTCCTGATACACGTCTCGGCAACTAACCGAGAGGATGTGTACCCGGAGAACAACAAGGACGCGCTGTCGAAACTCTGCATCGGATCCGGAGCAAAGCATGGGAAAATGACCCAATCTACACATACCCGGGTTGTCCATGGATAACGTTGGACAATTCGAAAGAATCACCATTATAAATATGCAAATGCATGCATATTTATAACCGTAACCCTTTCAAACGGGAGACGCATATTGGTTACGCAACGACTCTTACCTAGTGTCATCGGCACGAAGGCCGGAAATAAACAACCTAATACTAACAATAACATAGAGGCAAAATCCTAGCTACCTGGTGCCGACGATGACAGAGTGAAGGAGAGGTAGCCGATGGAAGGAGCAATGGGGCACCGGCGAAGACCTGTGGGAAGGAGGGGGAACCACAAAGGTATAGGTTAGTTGTTTGCACCATTTTTGGATGAAGAAAAACTATACGTGGTGAAAAGACAGTAGCTTTGCACGTTTCATGGGGTGTTGTAAAATCCGTAGCGCTTTAACCAACAAGGAGTTGCAACTTTGTTGAAATTTGCTGGGACGGAAGCTACGACACAACACGTTGGCCTAGTGCTACCATGGACAGTGGCTTACCTAGAGGGTAGGCCGTGGCACACCCAGAAATTTTGCAATTAATTTTTTTATTACTAGTGTATAACATGCCCAATGACCTAGCCTCTCTCGCGCACACAGACAGACACTGGGAATCGGGCGTCTTTCTCCACGACGGCGTCTTGCTCCTGGCTCCCTCTCCATTTGTAGTGGGCACGGGCACGGGCATGGGCACTGGAACGGGCACGGGTACAGGCACGGCACGGGCACAGGCGGCAGGGGCACGAGCGTCACGATCGGCGGCACGGTGAGCACGGCGAGTAAGAGGGGAAGGTAGGTGGGCGGCAGGCGGCGGCGTACCTTGTCGGGGACGGCGACCGTGGAGGTGGAGGAGATGGCTCGGGGTGGCTCCGGGCGGGGGCGGGGCGACGACGAGCGTGGCAGCGATGGGGCGACGACCACCGGGGCGACGGGGCGAGCTTGGGGCGGGGGCGGGGACAGCTCGGGGGCGGGGCGAGGCGACGACGACCGGCGGCGGCTAGGGGGGGCTTAGGCTCGGGATCGAGATGCGATTGGCTAGGTCACAGAGAGGAGAGGGGCCTCGCAGGGGGATAACCCCAGGCTTTGCCGTCAGCTAGCTGACGGCACAGACAGTCGTTAGGCTATGTCATCAGCTAGCTGGCGGCATAGCTGGCCTCTGTTACGCGCGGCTCAAATGTGGGCCCGGAACCCTCTCTATGCCGTCCGCGGGGCTTTTCCGTCAGCCTGTTCCATCTATGCCATCTGCCGGCTGACGGCTTAGAAATGGCTGACGGCAAAGTGTGTCTATGCCGTCAGCCAGTTCTAAGCCGTCGGGTTTTTTTCTGGCTGAAAGCAAAGCCTCGCAGCCGTCAGCCCCGTGAAAATGTTGACGGCAAAGCCTCAAGCTGACGGAAAACTAGGTTTTTCCAATAGTGCTAGTCCCCTTGGCTTGAAATTTGGTAGATCTTAATCATATACTAGTGTTAGCATGTACACAAAATTTCAGCTCAAATGGGCAAGGCTAGCTTGCAGTTTCTTCACAAAGTTGCCTATTGGACAGAAACTTTAGGGATTTAGTGTGAATTAGTGGCTTTGCCATTATAGCTGAAATTTGGCACAACACCATGACATGGGCAAGGGAAATGGCACAAAAAGTTTGGGAGGCAATGGGCAAACATAAATAACACTTCCTTTGGAAAGTGCTATTCTGCCCTGAATTTGCAAATGGAAGCTATGCTCATAATTTGAACTATGGAACCCCATGTTTTGATAGAAATGGCCATGGGTTGAATACTAGGAGCTCCACAATTCATTTGAGCACCAAAGGGGCAACCAAAATAGTAGCTCCTTTGCAAATTGGCTAAAATGGGATTATTGGCTTTATAAAGAAAACCACAATTTCCTTTATTCAATTATAGCCAATATCTTTTGGAGAGGTCAAGAGGATAACCAAGATCATCTCCACAAGTTTCGATAACCTTTAGAGATGTCTAGGTATATTACAGGATTTAATTCCATCAATTGGCACAACTGGAATTAAGTTGATATGAAGAACATTGCACCTGACTTGGCAATATTCTTGCATATCCAGGGCTCAAGGGTCTAAGGACGGATCTTGGCTCGCAAAAGGGCAGGGGAAAGTTTTGCAAGGTCAAGGATTGTCTGGATTCTTCTGGTCATACACCAGAATCCAGGGGAAAAAGATCGGGAGAAAAAGCTAGGAAGGAATAACAGCACAAAAATCGGGTTTAAAATCGATAACCCGATTTTTGGGGTGTTACAGTGCACTATAGTGCCAGTTCCTGTTTTCTGCTGTTTTTCTATTCCAGGTTTCCCCCATATTAAACTTTCTCCAAAAATTCAGGAAAATCGGATAAAAAATCGGTGCAACGAAAGCTTCTGGAATCACCAAAGTGGGGCCAGAGGGCCACCACCAGGGACCCAGGCGGCCACTGATATGTGAGAGATGATAATTTCTTCTCGCCCTTCATTGGTTACCCCAAGTGGAAGGTGAGATGCAGCGTAGCGGCAAGTTTCCCTCGGTGAAGATACCAAGGTTTTAAGATTGTCTCCCGTAGGACTCCGACAATGATAAGTAGGTGGTTCGGCAAGTGATGCGCTGTTTAAAGACAATCACTTGCTTTTCCTGGACCTGCACAAAAACACAAATAAATTTGCTCCCAACGAAGTTCAGAGAGGTTGTAAATCTCTCCGGTCTTGTTGTTTACAAAGGATGAAAACACAAGGTATAAGGATAATGATAGCAGCTGAAAGTAAAAGAAGAAAAGTAAATGTGTAAACAGTGATGAGAATATGGACCGGGGTCCCGTGATGTTCACTAGTGATTTATCTCTCCCAAAAGAGGATAAAACTGCTATGCGAGGTAAACAAATTACACATGGGCAATTGACATGATTATAAACACACCGCAATGCTAACTATGCTACAAAAGAAAGTAAGAGGCTCAAAAGCATTGGCGGTACGCCAAAATAAGTAGACCAAAATCCAACATCATCTACTACTAATCATCCACCTTGAGATATCTATCCAGAACATCTCGCTGGTATTAAGTTGTGAGCCCCACCCAAAGTGTAAACCCAAAGCAACAGACAACTGCATTAAAAAGCTCTTTGCGTAAAGTAAATAATCCTTGCAACCGCGGTTACAAGCACCATTGTTTTCCCCCTTGTGGCAACAGCACATCGCCTAGACTCATGTTTTTGTCACTCAAGCGTGTCATCAGGGGGCATGAACCCACAATCGAGCATAACGTTCCCTCTTGGAGTTACTACCTACTACTTGTCCAAAGCAATAAACACCAACGAAGAACATGCAAGAATTACTTAGGAACAAAAATATAAAAGATAAGAACCAAATATATTACTCATCACAATCTGAACATAATCTCATAATCCATCAGATCCCATCAAACTCAGAATAGCAACAACAGGAAAATTACATATGTGCATGATCATGTAGGGCAGCTCACGAGGTCTAAAACCATGAAGAACAAAGAGGGGAGGAGAACATCACATAGCTACTGATCACGGACCCATGGTCCAAAGGAAACTACTCTCGGCAGATCCGGGAAGCGTCCATGGTGGAGGGGAAGTTGTTGGAGGTTGATCCTCGGTCCGGCAGGGTGCCGGGAAGGGGTTTGCAGGTGCTCCCGATCTTGGAAGTGCGGCGGCGGCGGAACAGAGGGGAGATCGCGGAAAAGGGTTCTGTCCTCGGAAGTTTCACGTCACGGGAGATATATAGGTGAATGGGGCAGCCAGGGGGTCCACCAGGGGTCCAGGCGCCCCCTTGGCGCGGCCAAGCCCTAGGTCGCGCCAGGTAGGCGCCTGGGCCCTGGTGGGTCCCACCTAGTCCCCCTTCAGGACTCCAGGAGGTTCCTTCGCGCTGATTTTTTATCTGATTTTTCCCAATTTTTTGGAGCACTTTTTATATGGGGGAAAACTGAAATAGAAAAACAGCAGAAAACAGAAACTGGCACTGGGGTGCACTGAGTTAATAGGTTAGTCCAAATATGATCAAAAGTTTATGAAAGTGTATCTAGATCATAGCAATATCACACAAAACATGCATGGAGCAAGCAGAAATTATCGATACGTTTGGGACGTATCAACATCCCCAAGCTTAATTCCTTCTCGTCCTCGAGTAGGTAAATGATAAAAAGCATAATTTCTGAGGTGACATGCTAGCAACCATATAAGAACTTTGAAAAGAAAAGCAATCAAGGTATGTGATTCAATTCAAGCCGTAACATGCAAGAGTCTATATTAGCATTGAAACAAGTAACAAAAGAACATTAGGTGCAAGAGCTCTCGCTGTCCGTGACTCGAATGCCTCCAAATGGTGTTTGCGTGCAAGAAGAGGGATAGGGAATACGAGAAAAAAGTATTTTTGTTGATAACTCAATCTACTAAAATTTCACACGTGATCTTCTTTGGAATCTTATCTTCACTCATCCCCACACCACTAGCCAGGTACAAGTCAATTTGATCCACTCCTTTTCGATAATTTGAGCACTCATGCAATGGATGAGCGTAAGCACGAGATTTGACACTTAGAATGGCAAAGAGAGAAATATGGTGGAGGAGGAAGACAAAAAGGGTGAGAAAGGCTCACATCAATGAGGACAATCATAGGCGAGAAGGCCAAATGATAGATATGATGTGACGAGTAGGGATTGCCATGCAGCGGATGCACATATGAGTTAAGAAAAGCTATCCAATGGAACTAGTGGGGGTGCATCTAACTTGCTCGCTCATGAAGACCTAGAGCTCTTTTGAGGAGGCTCATCCTTGGAATATGCAAGCCAAGTTCTATAGTGTGAAGGTTCCCACATAGCTATATGCATGAATGATCATCTCTATAGAGTACAAGGATAAGAGGGAGTACTACTGTGGATATTTCAAAAGGATAGTAGTGTTGCCCCTTTCTCTCTTTTTATTTTCTTTTTCTCTTTTTTATATTTTTTTGTATTTTTTGGTGGCCTCAATGGCTCTTTCTATTTAACTCTCATTTTTCCTCTTTGGGATCTTTTATTTTGTCCACTTTGGGATCTTTTCCTCACTTAAGGGCAACACTCTAATTTACAAGAGGGTATAGAAGATCTTTCACACTTTACAAGGTACTCAAAACATAAAGAAGATGTAGCTATCATGATGTATGCAATGTATGCCGCTGCCAGTGTAGCAGGAACATGTATGACATGAAGATCAAGTCATGAAGAGGTGGAAGTTGCATGGCAATATATCTCGGAAATGCTATGGAAATGCCTTGATAGGTAGGTACGGTGGTTGTTTTGAAGAAAGATATAAGGAGGTTTATGATGACAGAGCGTATCATGCAAAGTGTTTGGATGTACCGGTGAAGGTGGACGCCAACTCTCGGAGTGAGAAGAAGGCAATGCACGGCACGGGAAAGGCTAGCAAATATGAGGAGGTGGAAATGTCAACTTTCAATACTTACATTAGTCCGAAGAACTCATGCACTTATTATCGGTAACTCTCAATCTAATAAGGAGGTTCACAAAGAGACAAGTACCCCGAGGAGGAGTCTATGGGGTTTTGGTTATCCTTGCACATCCTCGACTCATAGTACGTGAGTGTAGTCTAATATTCGATCCCTCCAAAGATTAGCAACCCATCTAGTAGCTAGAATTCTCAACTAGTTTTGTAGGTTTTGAAAATACACACGGATTGCCAAAATACGACACCTATCACTAATAGGCTAGAGCTCTTGACACCAAAATTTCAACCATTACTCACAACAATACCTCAAAACTATTGCAAGTTACTACTAAAATTAAATAGCAACCTCAATTACCTACTTTCAAGACAAGACACAACTAAGTGCAACAACCAACTCTCTTAACAAGATAAAAATGAAAAGTAAAGATAGTTCCAGCAACAAACTAAACAAAAGCCGAGGCTCTTTCTAAAGACAAACTAAGACTAAAACTAAACATGGCAGTAGCTACGAAAAGATGAAGAACACACAACAACAAAAAGACAAGCATGAAAAATCCTATGATGTGTTCTAGATTGGAGTGGAGAGTTTTTTTCTCCCACACAAAGTAATAAGGGGTCTAACTTGTTATGAACAGAAAGCAAATCTAAATAAAACTAAAAATAAAAATTAAGAGCAGGACGCTCCAAGCATAGCACCTAACGCATGAAGTGATAAAAATATAGTGACACGAAGGACAAACTGATGATTGTTGATGGAGAAGGGGATGCACAGGGGCATCCCCAAGCTTAGACACTTGATTATCCTTGAATATTTATTGGGGATGCATGGGGACATCCCCAAGCTTGAGTGCTTGACACTCCTGGATTTTTTTTCATCATCTTCCATCGCACACTTGAAAACTCCCTTCATACATAACTCATCATAAGCTGATTAGAGAGGTTAGTACCCTTAATAAAATATATTTTTCCCACTGGATATAAAGATATTCTTGAAGAGCTACTGTTTCTCAAGATTGCCAAAAGGTTTTTGCAAATAAAAAGCAAGCTTAATGTTTGCAAAAGTAAGGGAGACAAAACGTGGCAGAATTTGTGAAAAACAGAACAGCAGGTAGTAGAGAATTTTTTCGGGGTACTTCTGCAACTCAAATCAAACAAATCAGAACATATGAAAGTTCCGCAATTGTATAGAGCATGCTGTGTAAAACATTCAGATAAAAAAGATGAACTGGTGAATTGATCCGATTTTCCCGTCACGAAGACAGAATCTGTTTTCTGGACAGCATGTCACAACTTTTGCTTCCCTTGTCATATCAGGCTATAACTTGGCACAAAGCTTGAAAATAAAGATACAATGATGTTGATACAATAGTAACAATCATGAAGACCACTAAAAAAGAAGTAAAAACATCTTGGGTTGCCTCTCAACAAGCGCTTTCTTTTACGCCTTTAAGCTAGGCATGAAGATTTTAGAAGATGCTCTCATAAGAATAAGGATTTGAAGCAAAAGAGAGCATCAATAAGAAAATATGAAACACATTTAAGCCTAACCCACTTCCTATGCCTATGAATCTTATAAGAAAATAAATCGAAGAAGCACAAAGAAATCAGCATAGGAAGGTGGAACAAGAACATCTTCAAAAAATTTAACATAAAGAGAAGAGTTTTAGTAATATGGAAGTTTCTACAACCAAACTTCCCTCTCTCAAAATAATTTTCAGTAGTATCATGAACAACATCAAGAATATAAGTATCACATAAATCATGTTGTTCATGACCTACAAGCACACGTGTATAGTTTTCAACACGGTCTTTAGGATTATAGGATAAATGCAACCCGTCATATTGACCCTTAATAAGGACAAGACTCTCTGGAATATGATTTGGAGATTTCAAAAGGATAATAGGAAAATCAAGCATGGGTGCAATAGCAACAATTTCATGCTTAACATGAGGAACTATAGCAAGTTCATCTCCGTAAGCATCATTCATAATGGCATCATGGCAACAAGTATAGAAGGCATCAACTTCATCAAAAATGGATATTTCAAAAGAATCCATAGGATCATAACACTCATATAAGGTAAGAGTCAAAGATTTACTCTCATCAGAAGGTAGACATGGATGGCTCCATTCTTCCTCCTGTTGTTCTTCACTCTTCTCCTCTTTTTCATCCAAGGAGCTTTCAGGTTCAACGATTTCTTCTTCCATAGAGTCCTGCAAAACATTACTCTCTTCCTTTGGGGGAGAGATTCTCTCAAGATGATCAGGAATATAAAAATTTGCATCATAATTTTCCGAACAATAGTTAAGAATAGCAAGACTCTCAGATTTGTAAGGGGCATCATCAATATTTTTAAGAAGAGAAGTAATTTCGTAGGCACCCTTATAAGCAACAAATTATTCTATTTGCTCTGCATCATCAAAATCATATTTTCTCTTAGCATAAGAAGCTAAGGTTTCACCATCATTGTACTCACATTGGAAAGCAAGGTGTTTCTGCCTCATAAAGCAACAAGATTCATCCCTGCAGAAAGATATATTATATATTGAGCACAAGTTTCTAGCATACTCATACAACTGGTGTATTTGTTTCCATAAGTGTACCCCCTTTTGAGACAAGCGGTGTTCCTTGTAATAATATTGTTGATCCTTAGTGAATCCTCCATGCCAATAGGATCTGGTTTCGAAGAAGTTAGGCATTGGTGGAAAGCAAGTAACAAGACATACTTTTTTGGGCGGGTTTTCATAAAGGACACAAAGATAAGAACTGAAAGGTAAACTAACAAGACTAAAAAGAAAAGGTAAAAGGTAGTGGGAAACTCCCCTATCTTATCACTCGGAGTCCCCGGCAATGGCGCCAGAAATTTGTTTGATACGCGAGAGATGATAATTGCTTCTCGCCCTTCGTTGGTTACCCCAAGTGGAAGGTGAGATGCAGCGTAGCGACAAGTTTCCCTCGGTGAAGATACCGAGGTTTTAAGATTGTCTCCCGTAGGACTCCGACAATGATAAGTAGGTGGTTCGCCAAGTGATGCGCCATTTGAAGATAATCACCTGCTTCTCCTGGACATGCACACAGACACAAATAACTTTGCTCCCAACGAAGTTCAGAGAGGTTGTCAATCTCTTCGGTCTTGTTGTTTACAAAGGATCAAAACACAAGGGATAATGATAATGATAGCAGCTGAAAGTAAAAGCAGAAAAGTAAACGAGCGTGTAAACAGTGATGAGAATATGGACCGGGGTCCCGTGATGTTCACTAGTGATGTCTCTCTCCCAAAAGACGATAAAACTGCTATGCGAGGTAAACAAATTACACATGGGAAATTGACAGGATTATAAACGCACCGCAATGCTAACTGTGCTACAAAAGAAAGGAAGAGGCTCAAAAGCATGGGCTGTACGCCAAATAAGTAGACCAAAATCCAACTACATCTACTACTAATCATCCACATTGAGATATCTATCCAGAACATCTCGATGGTATTAAGTTGCGAGCCCCACCCAAAGTGTAAACCCAAAGCAACAGACAACTACATTAAAAAGCACTTTGCGTAAAGTAAACAATCCTTGCAACCGCGGATACAAGCACCGTTGTTTTCACCCTTGTGGAAACAGCACATCCCCTAGACTCATGTTTCTGTCACTCAAGCGTGTCATCAGGGGGCATGAACCCACAATCGATCATAACGTTCCCTCTTGGAGTTACTACGTACTACTTGGCCAAAGCAATAAACAGCAACAGAGAACATGCAAGAATTACTTAGGAACAAAAATATAAAAGATAAGAACCAAATATATTACTCTATCACAATCTGAACATTATCTCATAATCCATTAGATCCCATCAAACTCAGCATAGCAACAACAGAAAAATTACATATGTGCCTGATCATGTAGGGCAGCTCACGAGGTCTAAAACCATGAAGAACAAAGAGGGGAGGAGAACATCACATAGCTACCGATCACGGACCCATGGTCAAAAGGAATATACTCACGGCACATCCGAGAAGCGTCCATGGTGGAGGGGAAGCTCCCGGAGGTCGATCCTCCCTCCGGCAAGGTGCCAGGAAGGGTTCTACAGGTGCTCCCGATCTTGTAAGCGCGGCGGCGGCGGAACAGAGGCGAGATCGTAGAAAAGGGTTCTGTCCTCGGAAGTTTCACGTCACGGGAGATATATAGGCGAAGGGAGCAGCCAGGGGGGCCACAAGGGCTCCAGGCGCCCCCCTGGCGCGGCCAAGCCCTAGGCCGCGCCAGGTAGGCGCCTGGGGCTCTGGTGGGTCCCACCTGGTCCCCCTTCGGGACTCCGGAAGGTTCCTTCACGCTGATTTTTTTATCTGATTTTCCTGAATTTTGGGAGCACTTTTTATATGGGGGAAACTGAAATAGAAAAACAGCGGAAAACAGAAACTGGCACTGGGTTGAACTGAGTTAATAGGTTAGTCCAAATATGACCAAAAGTGTATGAAAGTGTATATAGATCATAGAAATATCACACAAAACATGCATGGAGCAAGCAGAAATTATCGATACGTTTGGGACGTATCAGCTACCTGGCACGGCCTAGGGTCTGGCCGCGCCGGGGGGCGCCTGGACCCCTGCTGGCCCCCCTGGCTGCCCTCTTAGCCTATTTATTCCCCGTGACGCGAAACCTCTGAAGACAGAACCCTTTTTCGAGATCTCGCCTCTGTTCCGCCGCCGCCGCGCTTCCAAGATCGGGAGCGCCAGCAGACCTCTTTCCGGCACCCTGTCGGAGGGAGGATTGACCTCCGGGAGCTTCCCCTCCACCATGGATGCTTCCCGGATGTGCCGTGAGTTGTTTCATTTTTACCATGGGTCCGTGATCAGTAGCTATGTGATTTTCTCCTCCCCTCTTTATTCTTCATGGTTTAGACCTCGTGAGCTGCCCTACATGATCGAGGCACATATGTAATTTTCTGTTGTTGCTATGCTGAGTTTGCTGGGATTTGATGGATTATGAGATTATGTTAAGATTATAATTGAGTAATATATTTGGTTCTTATCGTTTATATTTTTGTTCCTAAGTAATTCTTGCATGTTCTCCGTTGTTGTTTATTGCTTTGGCCAAGTAGTAAGTAGTGACTCCAAGAGGGAACGATATGCTCGATTGTGGGTTCATGCCCCCCGATGACTCGCTTAAGTGACAGAAACATGAGTCTAGGGGATTTGCTGTTGCCACAAGGGGGAAAACAACGGTTCTTATAACCGCGGTTGCAAGGATTGTTTACTTTACGCAAAGTACTTTTTAATGCAGTTGTCTGTTGCTTTGGGTGTACACTTTGGGTGGGGCTCATAACTTAATACCAGCGAGATGTTCTGGATAGATATCTCAATGTGGATGATTAGTAGTAGATGCAGTTGGATTTCGGTCTACTTCTTTTGGCGTATCGCCCATGCTTTCGAGCCTCGTCCTTTCTTTGTAGCATTGTTAGCATTGCGGTGCGTTTTTAATCATGTCAATTGCCCAACTGTAATTTGTTTACCTCGCATAGCAGTTTTATCGTCTTTTGGGAGAGAGACATCACTAGTGAACATCACGGGACCCCGGTCCATATTCTCATCACTGTTTACACGCTCTTTTATTTTCCTGCTTTTACTTTCTAGTTGCTATCATCATTATCATTATTATCTGTTGCGTTGATCCTTTGTGAACAGCAAGGCCGGAGAGATTGACAACCTCTCTGTACTCGTTGGGAAGCAAAGTTATTTGTGTTGTGTGCAAGGCCACGTCAATTGCGCTGTTAACACCTACTTATCATCTCCGGAGTCCTACTGGAGGCAAACCTTGCTATCTTCACCGAGAGAAATTTGCCGCTATCCTACATCTCACCTTCCACTTGGGGTAACCAAGGAGGAGAGAGTATCAAGCATACGGAGGGAAATCAATGTCGAAAAGGAGCAGATGGCGGAAAGAGAAACCCGGCTCGTCCAAGAAGCCACGCGCCTCCGGGAGGAGTCGGAGTGATAGAGGCTCAGCGACTAAGCCTCACCCACACACGCCCTGAGGGACCTGCCAGACGGATCCCCCCTGACTTCCGGGGGCGAGCGCTATTTCAGAGCCCTCATCAGTCGACCCCTCCAGGATACATGATACCCAGGCAACCAGTCCCTCCGCCACGTCCGAACCGCTTACATACACCTCCAAATCACTACAATAACCCAATGGCAAACGTGGTGGTTGCGACCTAGTTCCTCACCAACGCACCAATTCATGGATACACTCAAGGGGGTCACGCCAACCTAGAAGCAATGGACTTACTCAAAACAGGGATCACATAGCAAGCCCAATACTCGCAAGGACTCTCGTACTTACATGGGACCCCATACCAAAGCGTGAGCCGGCAGGCAGACTCGCCGGCTCCCGTAGCCTCAAGCAGTCATCATCAGCATGGAGCGCCACCACCCCCAGACCCTCAAGGGGCGGTGCGAATCCTAGACCTACCGGCTAATCCCAATCCGAAGCGACGCGTGGAGCCGGTGACCCAATTCCCCCCCCCCACAACATCAGAACTCCGAGTTTGTCAGCAGAGCCGTGGGTAACCGGTGTCTGGTGTCGGCTCTGCGGAACACGCACTTGCCACCAGATTTCAAAGGACCACATAAGATCCCGAACTATACAGCTGACATGGACCCGGTGATTTGGATCGAAAGCTATGATCTCGCCATGGATATGCTGCAAGCCAGCGAAGGAGTTTGTGCCTGTTACCTCACGATGATTTTGGAAGGGCGGCTCGTACATGGTTCAAGAACCTCCCGGAGAACTCCATCACTTCTTGGACGGATCTCAAAGAAAAGTTCATCAAGAATTTCCAAGGCACTTGCCGGCGAGCCACCACAATTGTCGACTTGGAGCATTGTGTCTAGAAGGAAGAAGAATCGGCCCTGAGCTGGGAACGACGGGTGTCAGAAATAGTCCACTCCTCAGACACTATTACTGCCCAGACAGCTGTGATGGTCTTGGAAAGGAACTGCAGGTTTGAGCCTTTAGTACATAAACTTGGCCGACTCAAGAGAATGGTCAATAACATGGGAGATCTCATGAACGCGGTTATCAAGTACGCCGAGTCTGACAAAAACAAAGATGCCAACTCCGAAGAGAATAAAACCGCCCAGAATAAAAAGAACAGCGACAAAGGATCCCAGAGCCAGAGCCAGCAGACCAAGCATCGACTTGATCAAACTACTTCTGATTTGGTAGCCAACACAAACGTCGGCTTCCAAAGGCAGAAGCAGGGGGGAACCAACTACTATAAGTAGGAAGGAAATTTGTGCCCCCCAAGTAGCTTTGAAGAAGCTATGAAAAGGCCTTGCCCAACATATAGTAAACCCGGCCGTCCAGCCAATCACACCTAGTAAGAGTGCAACTTCATGAAAGATTTCGCACGGCGTGGAAGCCAGGGACCTCCCGGGTCGGGTGGAGGAGCCGGCCAGAACAATGGTAACCAAAATTTTGGTCATCAGGGAGCCGGCGCAGTACCTCAACGCCAAGGACCTGGAGGAGGAGGGCAGCAAAATCAGTCAGGGCTTCTAGGATTCCAAGCAAAGCTGAAACAACTACAAGACCACTCAGCATATCATGTCTTCACCACTAGTAGTTGTCGGAGAGACAGAAAGCTGCAGCGGAGAGCAGCCATGGCCGTAGCCATAGAGACAGCTTGTCCCAGATGGCTCAATTGGTCAGAACAACCGATCACTTGGACAAGGGACAACCACCCTTTGGTGGTAGAGAACCCGGGCACCCGGGCACTGGTAGTCTCTCCACAAATTGGAGGTTATACACTTGACAAAGTGCTCATGGACGGAGGAAGCAGCATCAACATCCTTTACTATGAGACCTTCCGCAGGATGGGATTGACTCAAAAACAACGGCAACCCTCCAACACAGTTTTCCACGGAATAGTCCCAGCCAAGTCGGCACGTCCGATAGGTAAACTATACCTGGAGACGGCCTTTGGAACCGCTGAAAAATTTCACTCTGAGATCATACCCTTTGAAGTGGTAAAACTCGAGAGCCCATATCACGCCATCTTGGGAAGACCGGCTTACGCTAGGTTCATATCTCGACCCTGCAATGTCTATCTGAAGCTCAAGATGTCGGGTCCTCACGGCCCAATTACGGTAGATGGGAGCCGGTCTAGGGCTACGGAGTGTGACGAGAAGCACGTCAAATTTGCTGAGTCGGCATCTGCCAAGGAGGACTTATCAACATACCAAGAAAAGGTAGACCTGACAGACTCCACCATCTTGAAGAAACTGACTCCCGATGCCAACCCCAAGTTCCAACCGGCTCAGGACACAAAGAAAGTCGATTTTGTCCCTGGTGACGCTTCTCAGTAGTTCATCATTGGGACAGGGTTATCTGATAAATAAGAAAGCGCGCTCATCGAGTTCCTCCGTGAGAATTGGGACATTTTCGCATGGAAACCTTCTGACATGACGGGTGTCCCGAGGGAACTCGCTAAGCACCACCTAAATATAGACCCAAAGATGAAGTCGGTCAAGAAATTCCTTCGCCGTTTTAACGACGAAAGGAGAAACTCCATTGGGGAAGAAATAGCTCGGCTCCTTGCTATCGGGTTCATCATGGAAGTTTTTTATCTAGAGTGGCTCGCAAACCTGGTCCTCGTTTTGAAAAAGAACGGGACTTTGCGTATGTGTATTGACTACACCGGCTTAAACAAGTATTTCCCAAAGAATTCCTTTGCGCTACCTCGTATTGACCAGATCATCGATTCAACTGCGAGATGCGAGCTCCTATGTTTTCTTGATGCCTACTCTGGTTATCACCAGATCAAGATGGCTCTTGAAGACTAGGAGAAAACGGCTTTCATCACTCCTTTTGGGATTTACTGTTATACTTCTATGCCTTTCGGCTTGAAGAATGCGGGAGCCACATACCAGCGAACAGTGCAGAGTTGCCTTAAAGAGCAAATTGGGCGCAACGTAGACGCTTGTGTGGATAACATAGTGGTCAAATCTCAGTTGGCCGACTCACTCATCACTGACCTACAGGAAACCTTCAAGAATCTGCGCAAGTACCAGATGAAGTTAAACCCGGCCAAATGCACCTTTGGGGTACCTGCAGGAAAACTCCTCGGATACATAGTATCTGAGAGAGGTATTGAGGCAAACCCGGATAAAATCAACGCTATCATGGCTCTTCGGAATCCGGCCTCAGTGAAAGGAGTCCAATGACTCGCAGGATGCGTAGCCGCCTTAAGTCGATTTATCAGCCGGCTCGAGGAAAAGGCGATCCCCCTATACTGAGTCTTGCGAAAGTCGGAAAATTTTGTTTGGAATGAGGAGACTGATTAGGCTCTAGAGTCGCTGAAAAAATAATTATCCCAAGCTCCAATCCTGGCGTCCCCTAAGACAAAAGAACATATGCTACTCTATATCTCATCCAACAATCGAGCAGTCTGTGATGTGGTTGTAGTTGAGCGTACGAAAGTCGGTAAAGAGCACCCCTTGCAGAGGCTAATCTATTATGTTAGTGAGGTCTTAACTTCATCGAAGCAACGCTACCCTCACTGGAAGAAATTGGTTCTTGGTGTATTCATGGCGAGTCAAAAGCTCAAACACTATTTACAGGAGCACACCATAACTGTAGTCAGCTCAGCACCACTTGAAGATATCATCCAGAACCGGGAAGCCAGGGGAAGGATTGCAAAGTGGGCTATAGAGTTGGGGGCTTATCATATCAAGTATGAACCACACACGGCTATCAAGTCTCAGGCGTTGGTCGACTTCATCAATGACTGGACAGAGATCCAAGTACCTCCAGAAAAGACGATTACCAAGTACTGCACTATGCACTTTGATGGGAGTCGGCAGCTCCAAGGGTCAGGAGTCGGCGTGGTCCTTACCTCGCCTAAAGGAGAAAAATTATGCTATGTCTTGCAATTACAGTTCACTTGCACCGACAACGCAGCAGAATATGAGGCCCTACTTCATGGGCTGCGACTGGCTCGTGAGATGAACATAAGCCGGATTCAATGCTACGGCGACTCTGACCTCATTTCTCAACAAGTGTCAGGAAAATGGAATTCCAAAGATGCCACCATGGTAGCTTATCGGCAAGAGGTGGAAAGACAAGCCGGTTTCTTTGTCGGATACCAATTACTGGACTATGCACTTTGATGGGAGTCGGCAGCTCCAAGGGTCAGGAGCCGGCGTGGTCCTTACCTCGCCTAAAGGAGAAAAATTCTGCTATGTCTTGCAATTATAGTTCACTTGCACCAACAACGTAGAAGAATATGAGGCCCTACTTCATGGGCTGCGGCTGGCTCATGAGATGAACATAAGCCGTATTCAATGCTACGGCGACTCTGACCTCGTTTCTCAACAAGTGTCAGGAAAATGGAATTCCAAAGATGCCACCATGGCAGCTTATCGGCGAGAGGTGGAAAGACAAGCCGGTTTCTTTGTCGGATACCAGGTGGATTATGTGGAGCGCAAGCAAAACGAAGCAGCAGTTGTCCGGGCTCGGCTCTCAGCAAAAGCCGGTTCCACCAAACGTATTCCTGGACGTCCAAACAAAGCCGTTTGTGCAAACACCGACAGAGCAAGACATAGCAGAGCCGGATCCAGAACCGGCTCTGGTAGCCGCAATACATGCCACCCCCTCATGGGTTGTACATTACTTGGATTACAAGACCCGGGGAATCCTTCCTCCAGATGAAATACTGGCAAGGCAGATTGTCAGGAGGAGCAAATCCTTTGTACTCATCAACGATGAGTTACATCGGCGAAGTCCTGCAGATGTTTTTCAAAGATGTGTCTCACCAGAATAAGGTAGAGCCATCCTTAATGAAATACACTCTGGAGATTGCGGACATCACCCCGGATCTCGTTCGCTTGTAGCCAAGGCCTATCGACATGAATTCTATTGGCTCACAACACACGCGGATGCAGAGGATATAGTCAAGAAGTGCGATGGGTGCCAGCGTTATGCAAAGCAAGCTCATGTACCGGCTCAAGAACTCAGGATGATCCCTATCACTTGGCCCTTTGCAGTGTGGGGGCTTGACATGGTGGGACCTTTCAAAAGGTCAGCCAACAAGAATACACATTTGTTAGTGGCAGTGGACAAATTCACCAAATGGGTTGAGGCAGAGCCGGTCAGTAAATGTGATACTGCAACATCACTAAAATTCTTGAAAAAGATAATATACAGATTTGGCTACGCCCATAGCATCATCACTGATAATGGATCTAACCTATCAGAAGGGGTCATGCAGCAATTCTGCCAAACTGAGCATATCCGACTCGACCTTGCGTCAGTGGCTCACCCACAGTCCAACGGGCAATCCGAGATAGCCAACCAAGAGTTGCTTCGAGGCATAAAACCCCGACTTTATGTTCCTTTGGAAAGGACACCGGGTTGCTGGGAGGAAGAGTGACCCTCAGTACTATGGAGTACCAGGACGACTCCTAACAGATCGACATGCTACACACCTTTCTTTCTGGTCTAT
The DNA here is from genome assembly GCA_950022295.1 of Bromus sterilis. NCBI lineage: Eukaryota > Viridiplantae > Streptophyta > Magnoliopsida > Poales > Poaceae > Bromus > Bromus sterilis. The sequence continues at coordinate 400,485,511 of OX465596.1, forward strand.
GGAGCGGAAGCCGTTCTCCCAAGTGACATTCGTCACGACTCACCAAGAGTCACCGCATATGTTGAAGCTAACAATGAGAAGGCGAGGCAGGACTCCTTGGACGTCCTCGATGAAAAGCGAGAACTGGCAGCAGCTCAGTCGGCTATCTTCCAACAAGATATGCGATGATATCATAGCCGTCGCATCAGAAGTCAGACTTTTCAGGAAGGTGATTTAGTGCTCCGCCTTATACAGAAAAAGGATGGAATGCACAAGTTATCCTCTCCATGGGAAGGACCGTTTGTGGTCAGCAAGAACCTGTACAACGGATCCTACTACCTAGTTGATATACGCGAGAAGGCAAAATCACGCACATCTATGGAGGAGACTCCCAGACTGTGGAACATCGCACAACTCCGTCCATATTATACTTGAGTAGAACAGGAACATTATTGTATATCTATAGAAGTCGACACTCGTCGCACTGGCTCTCGCCATATAATATATATAAGTCGGCTTTCGTCGCACTAGGCCTTCGCCATATCCAATATATAAGTTGACTTTCGTCGCACCGGCTCTCGCCACATTTAGCTGTCATACTGACTCTTCTTAACTTTATTATTTTCCTGTTTTCATCTTGCATCATACATTGCATATTTTTTTCATTTTATATCTCAGAGACCTGGGGGCTTGATCAATCCTTTATTGGTACTCAGCATGTATATGACTTATTCAGGGGAACCAGGGAGCTCGATGACATCCATCGAATCTTATCTGAGAACTCGGCATATACATGAATTGTCCAACCACGCCTTAAATTTTGGCATGTATAGCTCAAGCTCATACGACCAACGCGAACCCGACTTAGTCTAAACCTTGGGGGCTTACAACAACGCCTATCAAGTTTGGTCCTAGGCACCGGGAACGCTAGTCATATGTGTCGGCTTACAGAGAGGTTTCGACCCCTGGATAACCCAATAATCTCTCTCAACACGAGAAGATGAGGCATGTTCAAATCCAGAGTCAGCTTCTATATGAGCCTTCGAATTTTCTTTTGCATACAAAAATCATAGCATACTTCATTTTCAATCATGCATAAAAAAATCTTTTTCAGATAAAATGATGGTTAGACCTATGAGACTCGGCATAACACCCAGATGCATATACCAACTCATGGGGACTACACTTCAAAAATTCTTATCAAGATTTGGCACGACGCAATGATGTTCGTACCAATTCTTGGGGAGTATCACTTCAAAAAATCTTTTTATGATCAGGCTCGGAACACAAGGTGACCATACCAAATCATGGGGGCTACAAGTCGACAAAGATACAAGTCCGTCTGAATTGACTCAGAGGGCTACATATACCATCAAGAATGTCGGATCTCATGCATAAATATATCTTGTCCAAAGTCAGGTATAAAACCAACTTACAGATTTGATGGGAAATTAAAATACTCATTCATCAGAGGTTGAGTCTTACATCTAAAGAAAACAAGACAAAAGTCGACAAATACTACTAGATAAAAAACTACAGCTTCAGTGGTCGTCCTCAGAGTCGGCTTCATCATCAGATGAGGAGAATCGGGCCTCCTCTGCATTGTTGTACAAGTCTTCATCACTACTGCTCGAACTCTCCATACAACAGCCAGCTCGATCACCATCTGACTCGAAAATCCTGGCCCACGGGGTCTTATCACCATCATATCTAAAGATGATATTGTCTCCCTTTTGAATATTCCTGGAACGAAGAAAGGTTTTCCAACCCTTCTCCAAAAACATGGAATCCTGACCAGAGAAGCCGGTGGCCACCCATATGGGTCCATGACGGCACCCCTCAGAGCAGAGCCACAACCCTGGAGGCTTGGAAGCCATCATGATCTTGGCAAAATATTCAGCTAGATTAACCCAACGACGGATTGTATGAACTTTCACCAGAAACTCGTTTCTTTCAGGAGAAGGAGGTGGAGTTTTGAGATTTTGGGATTGTGGAGCAGTGTGTGCACCTATTCATCTACCCCTGCCGCTTCCTCTCCCACGGCCTCGCCCACGGCCTCGACCACCGTGAGAACCAGCACTGGAATCAGGTTCGCTGGCGGCTAAAGGAAAACGGACACTGAGCTTGGGAGCCATGGAGAAAGTTACAGAGCGAGGAGAGGAAGAAGAAGATGTGCGCACTCAGAAGATTGGATTACCAGATGACTATTTGTATAGTCACAAGGAGATGATCAATCAATGCCATAAAAGCAGGGGTAGATTACCCATGATAGGTGACATTTATGGGGACTCTTCGATTCTCACCACAACATAAATGCCCTCAACAGTGGCGTTTTGGGCACAGAAACCATAAATGCAGTAACGGATCTTTGACCAAAGTCAAAAAAAAATTCAAAAGATGGAAGACAAAACGAAGCTAAAGAGAGTTGGATTCGACTCCCAGTAAACATCAAGCATGATTCGGCTCAACTAAAAGAGTCGTCCCCATGAAGACAAAGGGAATAAAGAAGATTGTTGTGAAGACTGAAGCATCACACCAATCCTGGGGGTTAATGTAGGGGGATGGATCAAGCCCATTCACCCGGCATTATAAACCTCTGGGCCGACTTACATATGAAGGCCCACAAAAGAAGACCCGGCCATGGGCCGGACGTGCCAAGCGTAGAGATTGAAGCCGTAGAAGGAATTCGACTTACCTTGTATAGCACGTAGCATATTTGTAAAGTAGAATAGGACTCCACTTCGTGTAGGAGTCGTACTTGTGGAACCCCGGGACCCGGCGCCTTTATAAGTCGAGGTCCACGGGATCCAGAGCCGAAACTCATCTTAGTACAAGTCAGGACTAGACACTTACGACATAACCTAGATCTCCTCGAGACTAAGGTTGTGATTCGACTCTATTGTAATCGATACGTCGACTCCTCTAATCGAAGAGTCGGCACCAGGAATAATAAGAAGCAGGAGTAGGTCTTTCCCTCGAGACAAAGAGGGGCCGAAACCTGGGTAAATCGCCGAGTCTCTTGTCTGTGTCGACTCTCTCCTCGTATCCACCTCGCAGTAAAGGTCCCATGTCAAGTTCGACTCTACGAACATCTGTCGTGACTTTCCCACGACAAGTCCCTCGGTGTTTGGTGTCCCGGACCGACTCCATAATACGCGGGTCCGAGTTTTCTTGGATCTGATGTCCTTTGGTTGTAGAAGCCGACTGAGATTTCCCTGGGAGGGTTCATCCGTTCATTGTCTTTGCTCCATTGTCGTTTGAATGCAAGCATGTAATTGCATTGATCCCAAGGGTGGTTTGCAAGGCGACCCGGCTTAGAGTTCTCTGGGCAGGGATCTTGTAAGGCTTTCTCGTAATTATGTATACGAGTTCTTTTATCTGGTCTCGTAAGGCTTCCTTGCTTCCGGGAGCTGGATCTAGTATTTTCGTCTGTGTCCTCATCAAGCTTACGTTTTCCATTGTTTTGATTTTTACTTTGAAACCTTCCATACTTGGCTTCATCGGAGTCGGCGTATCTGGTGATAGCGTCTACTAGTCCTTGCAGATCTCCGACTACTTCCTTTATACGGTTTAGCGCACGGATCACAGGTCCAAGATGGCAATCGAGGCCCACGTAACTGTCATTTGGATGTGCCTCTCGTGAAGATTGACTGTGTATTTTCGTGGAGTTCTTTTGTTCCCAAGCTATTTCCCTTTGTAGCCAGGAAGCCCTTTCCTCTGGCTGTCGAGCCGGTTTTGAGTCCTTTTTTGATTTTCGGTTTGTCCGAGCTCTCGCTAGCGACATGATTCAGACTTTTGCTAATTGGCATCCTGGATTCGGTCGTCTCAGGTGGATTTCCTTGAGCTCTTTCGGGCTGGGTTTCTTCAAAAGGACTTGTTGTTCTCCCGTCGTTGCCGTCTTCTTCGTCTGAAAAAAGAGACTCTTTTTGGGAATTGTGAAGCGTTCTCCCCTTCCATTGTCTCGACAAAATGCTCTGGTGCTGGAGGTCCTTGGGTGAATCCAACGAATTTATGAGTGGAGCCGGTACGATACTTGCGATGGAACGGTAAAATGTCCCAAAGCAGGGAAAATCTGGATCATACTCTTCCAGCGCAAGCTCGAGTCGGTTACTTCTGATTGGGCAGATGGAATCCATATCAGAACGCTTTGCTTTGTTGGAACATGAGTCAGCATCAGAGGGTTCTGCCAAATTGTCATGCGCCTAGACTTCGTCGGATCGTGCCGGCTCTGAAGATCGACATACGACTACGACGAAGACATGTCGGGAGTCGGTTCTGAGCCGGCTTGTTATCACTGTGGGAATATCGCGATCTGGATCCGGCTTGGATATGTTTGATCCTTCGAGGAGATGGATGGAAGCGGCTGGTATCCGATGAGTCGACTCGACGGAATCGGTCTCCGGAGCCCAGGTGGTATTGTCGATGCAGAGTTTTCTGTGCCGGCTTCTGACGACCTGAGCGGTGATGATACTGTACATGCCTCGTTGAGCTCCCTCTCGAATTGCGACGCCTGCGTGCGTAGGCCCCACGATGGACGCCAACTGTCGTGGGAAAGTCGCGGCAGATGTCCTCATTGGAGGACTTAGCGTGAGTCCTTTGCTATGAGGTGGATACAAGGAGAGAGTTGGACAGATCACCTGACACGAGATTTTACCCAGGTTTCGGCCCCTCGTAAGGTAAAGGCCTACTCCTGCTTTTCTATTATTGGGTGTCGACTTCTCGAATACAAGGATGCGGAATCACTACTATGCCTCGAGAAGATCTAAGTTGATTTGTCCCTTTGGTGCCCAAGGATACCGACTTATATAGATGTCGGGTCTCTAGGTTTACATGAGTCCGACCTCTACATGAGCTGGAGTCCTATTCTAGTTACAAAAAGTTTCCTTGTTTACCAAAGTAAGTCCTATTCCTTCTAGGGTCTTCGGGCTTCTCGTTCAGCACGACCCGGCCCTAAACCGGGTCCCCTTTGGACCTTCATTTAACAAGTCGGCCTGGGTCTTCTGTAATGCCGAGTTATGGTCTTGATCCACCCCCCCCCCCCCGACAATCATGATACCTAGTTTAATCTCATTGCCAACATATTATTTTTACTAGTTCTGTAACACAATATCTCTGTGACTAAACACATTAGTCACATGCTTGCAAGCTACTTAGGAGGTTTCTGTTACCGAGAGTGGCCAGAGATATATGTTCGCCACATGGAGTTACAAATCACATTTTTGATCCATGCAACCAACAAGTACCTTCTGAAATACCTGAAGAGCACCTTTATAATCACCCAGTTACAAAGTGACGGTTGATACCCACAAAGTATGCTTCCGATACTAGGGAGTGGCATTATTTCATGGTCTAAGGAATGGATACTTGACATTAAGAAAGCTATAGCAATTTAAACTTAGTGACACGATCAAATGTTATGCTAACAATTGTGTATGTCCATCACATCTTTGTCTAATGATATGACCTCGTTATTAAGTGACAACTCATGTCCATGGTTAGGAAACCTTAACCATGTTTTAATCAACAAGCTAGTCTGGTAGAGACTTACTAGGGACACACTATTAGTTTATGTAACCACACGTGTATAACGTTTCCGGGTGATACAATTATAGCTTAGAGGATAAACATTTATCATGAGTATGAAATATGATAATAACAACTTTACTATTGACTCTAAGACATATTTCCAACACGTTCTTCCAAATAAAACGCTACTAAACCAGTCAAGAAATAGAAGTGTTTCAATAATATACAACCGCGCAATAATATAGGAAACATGGATCTTTTCAAGGTTGTTCGGTCCGGATACCAAGATCATCTGGACCCTAGAGGCAAAATCAATATTCGCTTATATCTCGGTTATTTAAGAAGAATATACATCATAAATAGAAATCAATGAAAATGGAGTTATTGCTAAAGATATGAGTGTCCACAATAAATGATATCAAGAGTATCCACGGATGATATATATCTATGGAGCCACAACACATTAACTCTTATAAAAGAACTCCTAAAAAAACTCTTATTAAAGAAAACATTGTTTCATACACCCTAGAGCCAAAGCTAATATTCGCTTAAATCTGATTTATTCATGAAGAATATACATCATAAATAGAAATTAATAAAATGGATTTATTGCTATAGATATGAGTGTTGATGGTAAATGATATTAATAGTATGTAGCCTCCACATATGTATATATTATTATATCTGAGGATTATATATATATGCCACCACACCACATGAACTCTTTAAGAAAAAGGATTGTTTCATACACTCGATGGATTTTGTGGAGATAGTTATCTTTCTATGCCTCTTGCATTCACCCTACTATGTCCTTTCAATAAAATCGATAGATGCACATGGCAATCTATCAACCGAGATAAAGGTATGTAACAATATTGTTAAGATATTCTTTGAATTTTTGGAGCGAAATTGTTCTTGAGCAAAGGATTTGACTCATTGGTAAATGTATCTTAATCAAACAAATATTTGTGAAAACTACATATAGCATGACATGGAATTTATAGTTTTTCTACGAGTTTCAAAGAACATTACTTCTATCTTCTCTCTCTCTCCCTCTCTCACACACACACACACACGAACGGTTACCACTTTAATTATGTTTGCATGATGTGTTTTTACATCTAATTGACATGATGGTTTGTTGTTCTTGCCAGTTTAATCGTGTCGAGTTATCATGTTAGTTTATCGAATCGTATCGTCAGCTTAACTGTACGAAACTTTTACACGGTAACTACATTGTGGCAACAGTTTGCGGCTAAAAATAACAACTAAGGTGACCTAATCTGACAACTGATGGTGAGAAAAAAACCATCAAAACATATCAATATAAGATCTTGTTTCGAAGTCCTCATCAAGGCAAACCCAACAGTAAAAACGAAACGCAAATCAGATTAATGGTTTGTAAGATAAATTATTAAAAAAATCAAAAAAGAAATAAATGCAGTGATGTCAACATTCGGTGGAAGATTCCCTACATACACATGGATGTGATCTTTTTTATAAGGGAAAAGCTCCATTAAAAGGTGGTAGGATGGGAAGACATAGGTACACACACGTTGCTACTTAGCTTTTCTCTTGTTTAAAAATAAATGTATGCGTGCTAATTTTGAAACAGTAAAAATATCACATGTGAAAAATCTTTCATGTGAAATCTAATGGGTTTCGATCCACGAGCTCCGTGTCTGGGCATAAAGATTTTCTCGGATAAATTATCTATTCATAAACATATATAAATATAAAAAAAATCTACTGTTGGTTATACTCCCTTCGTTTCTTTATACTCCGCGTATAAAATTTATCTGAAGTTAAACTTTATAAACTTTGACTAACTTTATATTAAAAAATATTAAGATCTCTGATATCAAAGTTATACAATATGAAAAATTATTTCATGATGCATCTAATGATATTGGTTATATATTGTGAATGTAGGTAGTTTTTCCTATAAAGTTGATCAAACTTTATAAAGTTTATAACTTTAGTTTCTATCATAACAACATATATGTACGTTCAATATGTAGCATATAAAATTGTTTAGATAGAATTTATCATATTTTTAGCATATTTCTTTTTAAGTATAAATATATACGTATTTCATGACTATAATAAAAACTATGATTTTACTTGCAGTTTTCATGTATTTTTGTAAAAAAAAATGGAGTAGGATTTTCTATGATAGTTTACCACAAAACTAATTAAGGTTTTCGACGGTGTAAAATTTCCCAAAAATCTTTAAAAAATACTGAGGCAACACACTTATAATATAACATGATCCAACGGAGCGATTAAAATATTAGAACTGTATGTATCCTGCGCACACACACAAAAAATAGTTCAGTATATATTTATGCCGTACTGAGTCGAAATGATTTTTTTACCGAGGACACACAAATGCATATTTTCGCAATCGCTCCGTTGGATCATCTTAGTACATTAGAGGGATGCCTCTCTATTTATTTCATATTTTTTGATATCTTTTACACCGTCAAAAGCTTAGCGAGCCATAACAAGTTCTGTGGTAAGCTATGATAGACCCACATTTAGTATGCCCCACCATCGAATGTTTCGGTTCCGATAACCATGGGTATGGCGCTGCGAAGGTGAGCATGGGCCAGGGTCAGCTATGGCCGTGGGGTACTCGATGTCGAGAAGTGGACGACCGTTAGGTTGCGTCCCTACTATGTCCATGGAGGATTGGGTGGGGATATGGAGTAGATCCGCTGAGAGTCAATGGTTAATGTCTGATCAAGAGTGAAAGGAGGTGGCTTTCTTACCTTTCTTCCCTAGTTTCTGCATTTCAATGATGATGGTGGGCGTAGACTCGAGATCTTGGATACCAGAATTGTGGCTTTGGTTGTTGGGCTGCACTTTTGGCCCATCGGCAAGCAATGTTGCAGCGGTATTGTTGACGCTCCTTGCTCATGTGTATGGTCAGGTGCGCAATGTTAGGTTATCCTGTCTAGGCAGTTTTTTAGATGGCCTTCCCTCAATTATTTGGATCTGGAGTGCCTTTCGTTGTTGACTGGATTCAATGGTGGGGTGTGTCGGAGTTAGTGAGCGAAAGCTTCGCGTTTTGACGCGACGTTGATGCCTACGGGTGTCTTATCCTTCTTGGGGACACTGACTTGGACTCCCTCCCCACTGAAATTGGCAACAATCAAAGTTTAAGTCCCTCCTCACGTGGTTGCGGGCGAGGTGCACCGTGTCCCTTGTGAGGGCATCATCGACAAGTGAGTGTGATCCCGGTTACGGTGGCATGTTTGGGTACCTCATATGCCTCTTCTCGGCAACATACTTGAGGCGTCTAGTAGTGCACTTTGTGCTTGTTAGTGTGTTTTGTTGTTTTGTTGTGTCTTTGGTCAGCTCTTATGAGAATATCCTCAGAATATCCTCAATACAATATATTGTTTGGTTGTATGCCTTTATACTATAAAGCAGGATGAAAGTCAATTTCGAGAGTGCGAAAACTCGAAAGAGTGATTAGACTCGTTTGCATATATTACCATTAAAACATGTAGCCTTCAACCAACATTAATACTCACATTATCGCTTTAGTATAAAAACGAGAAATGTGATACTCGTTGTAGTACTTGTTCGCACTTTCTCGATCTCTATCTCTCTGCTCTCTCGCTCTCTGCTAATCCCCTTTTCTCTCTTTCTCTCAATCTTGTCCACTATATATTCATGCACTTATATTTGGAGTGCTCAATTATATTCCTAGTTTAAAATGTTTGATGAGTAGTCACACATATTCTAAATATGTCTTAATACACACAAACTTAAACGTATAGGATGCTCAGAGAATGTCAGAATTTATCGCATGATTTTAGTGATTTAATTTGCTGTTGAAAAATAACATGAATATTTTTCCAAATAGTTGAGAAATAATGGTTACTTTTGTAAATTATTACAATAGTAATAACATTTGATTTTGTAGCATGCAACTCTTGCGAGACCACCCAGTTTTCATTTGGTTAGGAGGGATAAATATCAACCTGAAGAATTCAAGGATACCCTTGTTGGTCGAGTAAGTCCCCATAATTTACGGAAGGAATTACTTGTTTTTCTATTTGCGCAATTCCAGTCAGCTAGGAGGGATAAAAGCTTCAGTTACAAGTGATAAGACTTCCAATTGTTTGCACAAAAAAGTATAGTTAATCTTTCCTTTGTCACCAGTTTGCTGTTTGGAGGACAGAACCAGGAAAATACTACGGTCTTCGAGCTAAAATAGGTGTGTGGGCTCACCCGAATCAAGAGCATTATCAGGAGTCCGGAGCATCCATATCAGTCTGCAACAATAATGGAGGGTCCATGTTCAACCAAATAGAAGCTGGGTTTCATGTAAAAGCTAAAACCAACTAACCACATGAATTTACGTGCTATTACAAAATAACGAGTTTTTTTTCTGCACAGGTTTTCCCTTATCTGTATAATAACAGTGATGTTCACTTTTATACGTTTTGGACTGTAAGTGCAAATCATTTATTTTCATTATTGCAAGTCTACAAAAAATAACATTGAAACTTATAACAATATATATATCTTTATTTTATCATCACTTAGAAGGATGGATCTGGATCAACAGGCTGCTATGACCTACAATGCAGCGGATTCGTGCCTGCAAAAGGAGCCGCACTTGTGCCAGGCCAAGCAGTTGCTCCTTCCTCAACATATGGTGGAGAAGATCACTACATCACACTTAGCCTACATTGGTGCTCGCATTTTCCTGGATTTATTTCAGGGCTTCCGATGATGGGCTTTCAGTGGGAGGAGACGTTCCCGTCGAAGACGAGGTGGTGGCTTCGTTAATCTCAAGATGATGTACCGGCTCAGTATTACGAAGATGCTCATAGGGATAGGGTGTGCGTGTGTGCGTCATAGGGGTGATTGTATACTCGTGTTTGTGAGCGTCAAAGTTGTACTGTGTTCCTCAAAAAAAATCACACTTAGCCTACACACGGTATGCCTGAATTTATTTTTAAATAGTTTTGACATTCTTTTTTTTTTGTTACAATCAATATAGCCTTATAATCTTGTGTCAACCATGGTAACAACAAAATTACTATGCAAATTTTGATTCCAAAGACAACTAGTGTATAAAAAAATCCATCCCAAGATAGCTCCATATAATGTAGTGAAGCAAGCTAAAAAAAGTAGGACAGAAGTAAATTATTATGGTTAAGAAGGAAAAAATATATCATCAGAGAAAATGGGTATTTAATCATGACTTCCACCGACATAAATTATGACTTTTCATTGGGATAATTAGTTAGATATAATCACACAAGAGAAGTATGAGTATTTGTTAGAATAATTGAGTTTCATTTTGTTCGCAATAAGCTAAATAAAATAATAAATAGATATAGTTATGTAGCCTATTTTTTATTAATATTTATCAATAAAAAATAGCACACTATTTCTTCGCTAATATAGGGAGAGACAACGTTAATTTTGGCGATTTTGTTTGCTATGACGCTATCTGCAAAATAGAACGCTATGAGGGTGTTTGTTTCCAGGGACTTATTGGTTTAGGGACTTAAAAAAGTCCCTATAAGTCCCATCTAAACCAAACAGAAGGGACTTATTGGGACTTATAGTGGTCATTTGGGACTTATCAAAAAAGACTCTCAGGGAGGAACTTATTGGGACTTATCGCGGCCCGCACCTACCGCATCGCCTCGCTCGTTCGCCGCCTCCTCGCCTCGCTCCTTCCCCGCGTCGCCCAAATCGCCGCCACCGCCGGCACCCTCAACCGCCGCCACCATGGACGATGAGGAGGAGGACCAGATCCCCTCGCATCAACAGGCAAGCCAAGGCTCATCCGCCGGCGGAAATCTCGGGAGGGTGATGGGTTTCTTGGATCTCAACAGCAACGTCGACGTCTTTCCAGAGTTGGGCTTGGGTCGCTGATGGGTTGTGATCCTTGAAACAACAATGATATGAACAAGTCTTCTTCGCTTATGTAATTTTTGTTATCTCGGTTGTTATGTTATCTTATTTTGGTTCTTATGAACAAGTGTTAATTCGGTTGTCACTATTCTGTAATTCGTTTGTATGAACAAGGGTTATGTGAACAAGTGTTTTATTATTAGAGTTAACATGGACTTATAAGCCCTTGTAAACAAACAGGTAGGGACTCAGGACTTATAAGTCTTTGTAAACAAACAGGTAGGGACTCGGGACTTATAAGTTGGGACTTAAAAAAGTCCTATCACTTATGAAACAAACAGGGCCTATACCGCGCTAAAACAGGATAGCATGTAGCACTCTATATCACGCTAATCCTCGACCTGATCTAATGCATCCAGTCTCCAACTATCCACTTATCCAATCTTCATCTGACAACATGTATCTACGTGGCAGCGGCTGCTGCCTTCTCCAACTCAATCAGTCTTTCCACATTCCTTGTCGATTTCCTTCATTCAATTCGTAGTGGCACAATGTCGCAGCGAGTTGCACCAACGACAAGCGAGGCATCTAGCAAGTTTTTGTGTTTCCATAGCCATGATGTGTGCGTTCAATTAGGATGTTTTCCTGATGTTAGTGTGTTATTCGATTGTGATGCAAACTTCCATCTTGCAAGTTATGTACGGTAACTTCTAGCATCATATTAACCATCATTTTATACTACCTAGCTACCTGGAGTACTTCCATGATCGTCAAAATAAGGTTAATACTTATTAATAGAGATTCCGACGACACCTGATTCTGAATAACTTTTTGTTCATCTCTTTTTATGGAATGTTGATGTTATGCTACCTTGCAACTTTTTAGTCATTTATTATTGAAATATATCCTTTATCCTTGTTTAAATCTTTTATTTTTTGGAAATGTTTGATATTTTTTCCAAACGCTATTTTTAATGTAGCTCGCTATTAGCATGCTATAACTTGTATAGCATTTGAAGAAGGTCACCACTATTTCGTTTAGCACGCCATTTTTACGTTCATATTTTTCTAGACAGTATTTTGCACCCAGCGATCCTACACCAGATTCCAAAACGAAAAAACCATCCCATGCGGAAGTGACCCTAAGAACAAGTACAATAAGGTGATGTAGGCGAGCTATAAGGATTAAAACATTATATTTTTGCTTAGTTGGAGGGAAAAAAGAAGAGAGAGAAGAAAAACGGGTTACAGATTAATAGCCAGTTGAAACACGTGCCGTAGGAACTTTATGAGAGAGACATGTGGGTCATATGTCAATAAAATAGTACATATTTATATCTAACTATTGTATTTATTGCTTTTAAACTTAGCTATAGATGACATAGCAACATCTTATTGCCAACAATTAGCTATACTAACCCAGACCTCCATCGACCCTCTCATCTCGCACACCATCCAAGGCCCGATGTGCCACTGCCAATCACCATCCCATACCCAGTTGTCTACCTCCAGCCCCATCTCAACCCAACTCGACATCCTCGGCCACCACGTCCATCATGCCCCATGCCCGGATAGCTCATCTTGCGCCTCAGATCATCTTGAGCCGCGCCCCCAAGGGCCCAAATAGCGCCGGATTGGACCAAAACTGAGTCCGGCGATCCCAAGCCAAACCCGGCGTGCTGGGGTCGTTTGGGGTCGCGCGAAAGAAAGGAAAGCGCGCGCGCGCCTCGCGCCGTCCCCACCTGTCGGCGTGTGAACACGCGTCGTCGTCATCCTCTCGCCTCGGCTTCCCCGCACCTGTCGCCGACGCAGCGAATCAATGTGGCGCCGGTGACGAGTCCAATCGCCGCGCAGAGCATCAATGCGGCGCGTCGAGAAACCCAACGGTCCGTCGTCCGCGCCGCCGCGTGTCCCGCCCCGGTGAGGCCGCATGTTCGCGTTTCCCCCGCTATAAAAAGGGACTCGCCGCGCACTCTCGGCCCTCCTCCTCTCCTGTCTCGCTTCTCGCCTCTCGCTTCTCGCCTTCTCCCTTCTCACACTTGTGGACTTCTCCGGCGACATGGCCGACGACAACCTCGCCAGGAACGGCTTCCGTAGCCGCAGCCTATCACAGATGGAGGCGCTGCTCCTCGCGCAGACGGACTACCCCTACCCGCCGGACACCAGGCCGCCCCACGGGTGGGTGTTGTCCGCCGACGGCGTGCCGGTGCCTCCTGTCCCTCTGGTGGGCTCCGCCGCCTTCTCCCGGGAGGTGGAGGCAGCTCGCGCCCAGATGACGGCAGCAGAATGCACCGACCCGGAGAACGCGGCGAACAACACGACGGGGTGGGACGCCTACTTCAGGCTTCGGCGGAACCAGGTCGTCGCCTCCACCAACGGCTTGATGCTGGTGGTTGGACGACACAATGGGCTACGGGGTGGAGCGCGCAGGGTCGCTCCCTCGAGTGGGTCATGCGGTACATCGAGCACGGCAACGTGTCGCGGCTCCAGTACCCGCCAATGGGCTACGGGGTGGCGGCCCGCCGCTCCTACAGCCGCGGCACGCCTCTATGGGAGACGCTGCCGCGCGACGACGGCTCCTCTTCCTCCTCCGACGGTCGCCCTTCGCGCTCCACCGGCACCGACTCCCATTCATCGGGGCCGGCCTTCTCTCCGCCGCAGTTCACCCTGGTGAAGCTGGAGGTGAAGAAGGAGGTGAAGAAGGAGCCCACCCCGGCGTCTTCTGGCCGACTCAGCCGTGGCTTCACCATCGGCACCCCATCGGCGCAGCCAAAGCGTCGTGGCTTACTGGGCTCCATGCTCGGGAAGAAGAAGGACAAGGAGGTCACCTCGCCTCCGCCTCCACCGCCGGCCGACGACGACGACGAGGAGCTCGCCGCTCAGATGGAGTGGACGAGGAAGGATTACATCGCCGAGCAGATGCGCCTCCAGCAGGAGGCGTGGGACCTCGCCGAGGCGTTGAAGCGCGGCGAGGCGGCGAGGAAGAAGGCGGCACGCGGCGAGGGCAACAGCAGCGGCAGCAAGTGGGCGCCTCCACCGCCGCCATTCATTGTGCTGGACGGCACAGACAACGAGGAGGAGGAGGAGGCGGCGCTGTGGGTGCGCAGGAGAAGGGGGCCGCTCGGCGGCGGGACCTGCCGCGCGCAGGCCGGCATCAAGCCGGAGACAAAGAATGGCGGCGACGACGAGGATGGCGCCGCCGGCGGCACTGCTGGAGGAGGCGCCCAGGAGACGTCCATGGACGATCTCTACGCCTTCTTCTTTCAGCAGTAGACTAGTTTTTCTTTTTTTCGTCGTTTATGTAAAATATGCCCGAATATTAATGAAATCGGTCGAAGTTGGTCTAATTTACTTGATTTGGCCCAAATTTACTTAGAATTGGTCGAAATTCGGCCGAACTTGGGAGGGGGTATCTTGGGGCCACCCGAGCGCCCCCAAGCGGTGCTAAAATAGCGCCGAAAATCGGCTTGGGGGGCGAACGGCTGGAGATGCTCTCAGTGTCGTAGGATCTCGTGAGCATCTTCCATCGGAATGACATCCTGTTGCTGCCTACCACTTCCCCCAGACCAACCACCTCCTTTGTCCCTACACTGCACCACACCATCGTGCGATCTTGAGCAGTATGGCCATGTTGTAAATTGAAACTTATACTGAATAATACAAAGGTTAATTGCCATGTATGTTTATGAACCTTAAAAGGTGAAAGGATTGGAATATTTTCCAAATCCACATAGATGTCAAGATCAGAATCAGAATATTGCTAAATTCAAAGTTGATAGCCATCCCTTCCTCAACTTTGTAAGATTTGGCAAATGCCCTCCAAGAGGATGGATAGTTTCTTCGTATGGGAAATTAGTCTTAGAAGATTGTGAATTTGAGAAAATTTCAATATAAAAATGTTTTGTATTTTTATAGCTTTCTAGGTATATCATTTTCCCCATTACGTTTTTTGAAAACAATTCTTGTTGAAAAATATGTTTCTTGATATTATAGTTTTAATTTGAACCACGAGGATATTGAATTGAATTTCTATACAAAAAAATCATAGTTGCGTTGCTTTCAACAGTGTATAATTTTGCCAGATTATGACATACCGTTTCAAGACTAGAGAAAAAATATTATTCAACCAAAATTCAACTGCTTCTCAAATTAATCTTAAGCCGTACGCAATTCTAGAAAGTTTTGAACATGAAAAATGAATGGGTTTGCAATATTTTTCCAAGGCCATGTCACCTAATATGCTTGGAAAACCCGCTTGAAAATTAGTTTAAAATCTTCTCTTACATCATGAGGATTCTATGAAAATATTCAACGCGATAAGTTATTTCCTTGTCCACCATAAATCACCAACGTTATATTACACACCTCGTTAATGCAAAATTCTGATAAAAACATGAAAAGTTCAATATTTCGCCGAATGTACTTTGGGTACATAAGCTAAGATAGTTTAATGGCATTAACAGAAAAATATTCTGTGAGTAGTAACATAATAGATATATATATATATATATATATATATATATATATATATATGTGTGTGTGTGTGGGGGGGGGGGGGGTTAGGATGATATTTTTTTTGTTGTACGAAACTGTCTTTCTACTCTCTCCCATTGAGAACAGATCTCCACAATATTTTTCTGGCCCGATCTAGATCCTCGCCGATCGTGTGGTTATATAGAGAGGATATGGTAAAGGCCCATGGTGCTTCTTTGCAAATAGTAAATCCTAGGTTAGTTTGTTTTCATTGGAGTTTAACGTTCTATCATGATGGGCTCACCGTCGACACGTGTGAGTCACTTTATGTGCCAGGCGTCTTCCTCATTAGCTTGCTTTCCATGGTGGATCAAGTAATCATGGTATATATTGTGCTTGATCTTTCAATAAGCTCAAGTGATATGATTTATTGTAATAAGTCGTACTGTGACGCTCCTTTTTAATAAAAATACAAACGGCCGTATGCATCTTTTTGATGCAGAGGCTGGGGCGAGGCTCCCATTTCTAAAAAAAAAATAAGCTCAAGTGATAGTTAGACTAAGAAATTTTTATCCCCCCCCCCCCTGGGGATCTCTTGATTGGTGGGGGCGAGATACTGCTGAAGAGTTCTGCTTATTCTTCCTAATTCTAGTCATTGCATTAGAGACGAGCCTCCAGCGTTGGATCTTAAGCGTGTGTGCAACTTCTCGGCTTTGAGAAAATCCTCAAAGATGTTTGGTACTAATGCACTTCACTTTGCGCTTGACTGTTGTAGTCAAATAGTAGCAACTTGGGATACCCGATGATTCTTGGTATCTCGTATTTCTTCTTGGCCCTGCGATGTTTTATGAAAAGCAATCACGCATAGGAAATGCATCAGTTTCTTCTTCCTTCATCTTATACTGGTGGAGAAGTAACGATGAGGCCATCACCCTAACCGGCACCTTCCCAATGGTGAGGTCTTTTGTTAGAGATCGAATCCAGGAAAAGGACCACATTGCAGTTTAATCTCGTGGGCGGGGTTATTTTGTAAATCCTTGTAGTGAGTTGTATTTTTTTTGTATGGTCCTTGTGATAGGTTAATCTTTTGCAATATTTTTATTGAACTACTTTTGGGTCCTTCGGTACCCATCTCCTCTAAAAATTATCTTCATTGTCCTTAGGAATTTTTTATTTTTAGCGACTGGAAAGGGTGGTCCATACCTTTAATTTTCATTAACGCACCCGTGCAATAAAATTATAAAGGCTTGCAATTAGAAAAGTAATACTCCCTCCGTTTATGACTTTCATTTGTCCATGTGTGTATGTAGACATGTATACAAACAAAAATCATCTAATTTTGAACGGATAAAGTATAAAGTAGAATAAAATACATGTTTGATGGTCTGTGGGCTTAATAAGGGGCCAGTTTAGGATGCTTGTACTTATTTCGGGACGGTCTCTATCATCTTCATCACAATTTTATTGACCCATATCCTAGTACCAAAATTATTTAAGAATGTGTACATAACGTGGATGTTATGACTAGTTTTCCATTGTGTCCTTTAATTGAATAGAGATTGATGCATGCATGCATTTGTGCAAGTCATTCATTGCTAACTATTTTTCCAATCTTTTTATGGCCATTTTAGGATCCTAATACAGGAAATTGGGTATTATATCGGGATGACCTAAATACACCTTCATTCCTAGGACATTTTCCGAAAGATCTTTGCCCGGAGTTGAATGGTGTTGCACCCCGTGTAGTATTTGCTGGATTTGTGAATTACCCAAAGGATAAAAGAGGGCCAGCAATGGGCAGCGGGCATTTTCCTGAGGAAGGTGAAAGAAAGGCGGCATACTTTAAAAACATGAAGATATTCGACTCAAATGCTAATGCTCATGATCCCGTTCCAAGTACCTTGCAACCTTTCATGAACAGACCAGACTGCTACAAGCTTGGAGACATTCCTCTTGGAGTCCATGATAGTTATTTGTTCTATTATGGGGGGCCTCAAGGTTGTAATGGTTGATAGCTAAGAAATTACTTTATCGTTAAAATTATATAAATAAAATGAATTTGCTTATTTTACTTATTTTGATTTTGAATGGTTTTGTTTATTGACATATCTAGCTCGGTAAACAATGCTAACATAACCTCGTTAAAACATCAGTTGCGGGAGCTATTATCTTATTTTCTTCACCCTACCAGTATTCCATTGTTTTCATGTCCTGATAAACAATGTAGACACATTTTTTATTAATTATATAAATATATGGCAATTCTACACATTCTTTGTGCCCATGCATGTCTTCCCATGGTGCAACATTGTCAATGGGATTTTTCCTATAGAGGGAGAACATATGCATGGGGGAACCTTACACATCACGCTAACATCATCACAATTACAGTTAAATTCAAAAAAAATTACTTATCATTCAAAATGTTGTTTGATTAGTGATTTGTCTTCACTACGAGTTTGCCTCGGCGAGGGCTTTGAAATAAGATCGTTTGTTATCATGTTGCCATGGATTATTTTTTCGTCGGCACTAATTGCCATGGTATCTCAACATAGTTGCCATGTTTTAAGTGCACATACGGCTTGATAATCACGTATAGTTAGCAGGAAATATTTTGGATGAATTTAGAAATTCCAACATTAATACATAGCTAGAGATTGAGTATCCAAGTGTTAACAACAAAGGATGATTAATTGGCGTCAACATACACAAATACATTGAGGCAAGTTTTACACCTATGTACCCCTCAAAAAAAAGTTTTACACATATGTATGTAAGAACATAGTAAGATGTAAAGTGATGTCGACTAATTTCTAATAAGTTGGTACTTAAGTATATAAATTTTGATAGGAACTAGATAGAAAAAATATCAAAATATGCAGACATGCTAGTTTTAAAGATCTCATCACGAGTAAGCCACCATGAAAGTGTGTGATCGATCGGGTTAATGATTTTAGAGATAATTTTTTTGAAAAATTAAATTTGGGTGCGCTAGAGATACAAACAGGCGAACCAGCGGTATTAAAAAAATATTTGATATACAAATAGTTACGTTTATTTTGGTTCACTAATTTTTTTTAACATAAGAAAACAAAAAATATAAGTTGCAAGATCATAAAAATTTAATATTTATCTGTATTTTACTATATTTTTCGTTCATAATTTCATGCAACATAAAATATATTTTTACCACCAATACATATTTTCTTACGTTCTTGTTTAACTGTGAATCTGAACGTAAGAAATTTTTTACGGAATGTAAACATATGGTGTAATGAATGGAGGGGGTGAGGAATAATTATTCTTCACCCAGAGGAAGAATATATATATTCTGTTACTTCATGCGAAAGATAGAACTATACGTTTTTTAGTTCAAAGCAATCTTATAATTCTGTTTCATCGGAACCGTTAGTGTAATACACCGTTAGAAAGCTATAGACAGTGTGATTACAAGTCATATTGAACATTTTTTGCAAAATCCTCATGGTTAATGAGCAGTTTTGAAAGAAAAAAAAACTATTTTTTTCAAATTAAAAAATGTGAAACATATTTTGAACTTAGTTTTCAAACGGTTTGCCAAAATTGAGTAAATGAGATGGCGTTGGAAAGCTTATGAAAAGCTGCTACTTTTATGTATAGAATGTTTTCCAAATTTTATACAGTTTAAGAGTACTTTGAAAAACAACAAAATTCTGGGCAGAATGTATTTTTGTGTTTTTTTGCAAACTATTTATCGGATAGACGCAAATGATACAGCGTTGGAGAACTATGGACAATCTGAAACTTTTTCGTATAGAAAGTTTACCTAATACTTTACAGTTTAAAGTCAAATTTGAATACGATAAAAACTTGTTTTAAATGGGACTTTTTTAAAAGTTCATCGGAATGGGGCAAATAATATCATTGGAAGGGTATCGAAAACTTATCACGTTGAACGTTTTCTCAAATTCTTAAATGTTTAAGAGTAATTTGAAATACTGCAAGATGAATCCTGTTGTTTTCCCGTTAGTAAAACAGAATAGTCGAACTAAGCGATCTATGGGTTTGAACAGAGCTATGACTGAACTTTACTCTGTTTTTTGTACTGTTTTAGTCATAACTTTTTAATCTTTTTTTGTAATTGAACAAATGATACACATTTGAAAAGCTATTGAAAATGGGCAACTTTTTCATGTTAATCATTTTTCCAAATTCACCGTGATGTAAGAGCAACAGCTTGAGAGATCAGTTTTCATATTCATATCATTATTCAGATGGGCAAAGCTACTTTCTGTGATAGCACCTACCTTCAGCATCAAAACCTGATTCATTACTTTATATGCTCCTTGAGTTGACAAACTGTTCCCTGGCATTATCATCACGCATGTTGTCGTTGTTCTTGATTTCAGAATTCATGGACCTGAAAGCGAAATAATCCACACTAATTTGAGGAGAGATAGGTCATGTTCATATTGGATTGATACACCATGTCATTGCCCTGGTTGACAAAAAAATTCAGCTTCAGAAACATTGTTCTGATTGACAAAACTTTCATCCTGATAAACATTGTCATCATTAGAGCTAGCACCAAAACAATGGGTGAGAATGGATGATTGATAGCCATCATGAAGGGCATTAGATGTTTCACAGTTTGCACCAGAAACAGGAGAAGATATTGTATCTAAAACATGAATTGAGGTTGACATCTCTAACATCAATGGTCATCCCATTATCAATGTGGATCTCATCATTTTTCAAGGCAGACACTCTACGATCAATTTGATCCTCGGCAGGTTTATCATATTCAGAGTTGGTAGGATCCAGCACATTCCCAGACTTACAAGCTATATTGCTGTCCTCTACCTCCATGCTGATGGAAATAAGATCAGGGTCATCCAAGATGGAAGAAAGTGGATTGTTTCCACCTGGTCATTAAAACCTGGACTCCTATCCGACTTGTAATCCAAGCTAGGTCTACCCCTACGTAGCTCTCATATATACTTTGTAATATGGCTCAAATCAATCAATCAATACACAAGTTTGTCAATTATCATGGTATCATAGTCTAGGTTTTCCGCATCTAAATATGGCCCCGCCGCCAAAACCTCCTCCGCCGCCGGCAACTCGGCTCTTCTCCCGCGCCGAGTTCCAATCCGCCGGTGCTCCCCCTTCAACCTCCTCCTCTTCCGCTGCTTCGCCCCCATACCCACCACCACAAGCCGCGGCGATCTCTCTCGCCGATACAATCTCCGACGTCTCCCCGTTCATTCCCGTCGTCCTCGACCTCGGCTCCCACAACTACTACCATTGGCGCCACCTCTTCCACATCCACCTTGGTCACTGTGGCCTGCGTCACCACATTGAGGTGACCTCCGTTCCCCAACCAGCCAACCCACACTGGGTCACCGACGATCTCGCCATCATCCAGTGGATCTACACCCGCATCACCACCGAGCTCTTCAATCTCGTCTCCACCGATGGTGCCTCCGCCGCCGAGCTCTGGGCCTCTCTCCGACAGCTTTTTCAAGATAACAGTGACGCCCGCATCAACTCGCTGCACACGGAGCTCCGCACCATCGTGCAAGGCGACTCCACTGTTGCCGTCTTCTGCCAGCGGATCAAGGCCATCGGCGATGAACTTCGAGAGCTTGGAGATCACGTCGACGATCGCACCCTCATCAACGCACTACTAGTTGGACTCGGTGACCAGTTTGACAAGCAAGTTGCCTTTATCCCCATGATGCGCCCTCGTCCGTCCTTTGCCGACGTTCGATCTCTACTGCAACTCGAAGCCATGACGCAAACACGCAAGGCAGCTCGCCCGCCTCAGGTTTTCCACACCAGCACTCGGGCTCCTGCACCTGCGCGTGCTGCATCTCCCGCACCTCCCGCCCCGGTACCACCGCCAGCAATGCAACCGCCTTCAGGCTGGCGTCCCAGCCCTAATTACCGTGGCAAGAACCCCATCTACAGGCCGCCGCAGTCTCGCGGCGCTCCCACGTCGCAAGCCAGCTCGCCATCTTCTGCACCAACCAGCGACTCGTCAGCCTGGCGCCCTCCTCATGATCCCTGGACCGGTCTCATTCAAGCGTGGCCAATGCCATGGACGTGCCCTTCTCCGTACGGTGCCCCACCCGCCTACTCCGGCTCATGGAACCCCGGTCTTCGTCCAGCAACGGGTTCGCCTGGTCTACTCGGCGTACGTCCGCCCCAGCATGCGTACCACGCCATGTACTGCGTCCCTCCTCCTCCAACATATGGCGCGCCTACAACCCCCATCTACTCGACTGGATATGTGGCTCCTCCGGCACTACCGTACCCACATGTGACTCCGGCACCATCGGCTCCTCCGCCCGTACCCGCTTCAACACCAACCTGGGATCAGGCCGCCTTCATAGCTGCCATGAACAACTTCATGCTCAATAACCAAGGTACGGATTGGATTTTCGATTCTGGCGCTTCCTCTCACATGTCCTCAAATATGAATATGTTGTCAACTTGTTCCACCTCTCAATTTTCCTCTATCATCGTTGGCAATGGCACTTCAATTCCCATCACATGCACTGGTCAATCCTATATTCCAAACCCCAATCACAATTTTACACTTCGCAATATTCTAGTTGCCCCTTCTTTAATTAGAAATCTCATCTCTGTTAGAAAATTTACCACTGACAATTCTGTCTCCTTAGAATTTGACCCCTTTGGTTTATCTGTGAAGGATCTGAATTCCAAGGCGGTCCTGGCTCGCTACAATAGTTCAAGTGATCTATATCCTCTTCATGGTGCGCCCACTTCCACGCCGCAAGCTTTGCACGCCTCTGTTGATCTATGGCATCGTCGACTTGGGCACCCCAACCACAACACCCTATCGTCACTTCTTCAAGAATTTAGCATACCAACATCTAGCTCTTCTCATGATTCATCAGTTTGTAATGCCTGTCAATGCGGCAAACATGTTAGACTTCCCTTTCCCACCTCTAGTACAACCAGCTCTTTTCCTTTCGAATTACTTCATTGTGATCTTTGGACATCTCCTGTACCTAGTATTTCTGGTTTTAAATATTATTTAGTAATTCTTGATGACTATTCCCACTACATATGGACATTCCCTCTTCGTGCCAAATCTGACGCCCACACAATTTTTCTCAACTTTTACCAATACACTCTAGTGCATTTCGGCCTACCCATCCGCTTTATTCAATGTGACAATGGTCGAGAATTTGATAACAATCGTAATCGTGATTTCTTTCTCTCTAAAGGCACTCTTCTTCGTTTTTCTTGCCCTTACACCTCCCCTCAAAACGGAAAGGCTGAACGGTCCCTTCGATCTATCAATGACATTCTACGGACTCTTCTTCTCCAAGCCTCGCTTCCTCCTCGTTTTGGGTTGAAGCGCTACGCACTGCCACCTACCTAATCAACATTCGACCTACTAAGACTTGTCCCTTATACACACCTTTCCAATCCCTTTTTTTGTCTCCCCGGGACTACGGTTCACTTCGTGTCTTCGGCTGCCTCTGTTTTCCCAACATTACCGCTACTACCAATCACAAATTAGATCCCCGATCCCTTCCTTGTGTTTACCTTGGGCTCTCCGATGATCACAAAGGCTCCCGCTGCTACGATCCCGTGTCTGACCGTGTTATTCTCTCTCGACATGTCACATTTGAGGAAACTGTCTTTCCTTACGCCTTTGTTTCCACTACCGAATCTCCACCCTCCTCAAAACCTCCTCTCACTCCAACCCTACGACCTTTCATCTCCACACCATCTCTATCAGCCCCCATCTCACCAACCGACCCATCTACTCCTATCATTTCAACCCCACCCACGCCTTGTGCGCCCAACACCTCTCCTGTCTCGGTTGGCCCTTCTCCTATCGAGACGCTTAATTCTTCCCCTTCTCAATCTCCGAACCCATCTGATCTTTCTATTGTCTCCTCTCCTGACTCAACCCCACCTACTACTAATTCCTCAGATATCCCACCACCACCCAATGCCGTCTCTATCTCTATCCCTCACAATGATCATATCATGCGTACCCGTGCTAAGCGTGGATTTCATCTCCCTGTTCGCAAACTAAATTTAACCGCCACACCATCCCTCTCTCCTATACCTTCTTCTTACAAACGTGCCCTTCTCAATCCACTCTGGCGCACAGCCATGCGTGCTGAGTTCGATGCACTCATCCAAAATAACACATGGACTCTCGTCTCTAAACCCCCTAATGCAAATGTTGTCTCTGGCAAATGGGTCTTTCGACACAAATTTAATTCTGATGGTTCCCTTGCTAGATATAAAGCTCGTTGGGTTTGCCGGGTTTTTTCTCAGCAACATGGAATCGATTTTGATGAAACTTTTTCTCCTGTTGTTAAACCAAGTAACATTGGTGTCGTTCTTAGTATTGCTACCTCTTCGTCTTGGCCTATTCATCAACTTGACGTCAAAAACGCCTTTCTTCATGGAACTCTTAATGAAACTGTCTATTGTCAACAGCCCTCGGGTTTTGAAAGTACTACCTCTCCTAATCTAGTCTGTCTTCTTCATAAATCTCTGTACGGTCTTAAACAAGCCCCTCGGGCATGGTTTCATCGGTTTGCCACCTTCATCCAAACTATCGGTTTTCTACCGTCTAAATCTGACAGTTCATTGTTCATCTTTCAGTCTTCCGAACACACTGCCTATGTGTTATTGTATGTTGATGATATTATTCTTACTGCCTCCTCCACTACATTCTTACACCATATAATCTCTCTTCTCAACAATGAATTTGCCATGACTGACCTAGGGCCTCTCAATCACTTTCTTGGCATCGCAGTTTCTCGCTCTCCCAGTAGCCTATTTCTTTCCCAACGCCAATATGTCATTGATTTGCTCGCACGTGCTGGTATGACTGACTGCCAACCTGCTCGTACACCAGCTGACCTCGGGGCAAAACTTTCTGCCGACGGTGAACCCTTTTCCGATCCTACCCTCTATCGCAGTATAACCGGTGCCCTTCAATATGTCACTCTTACCCGCCCTGAGATTTCTTACTCCGTTCAGCAAGCCTGTCTCTACATGCATGATCCGCGTGACCCTCACTACCATCATGTCAAACGCATACTCCGCTATCTCAAAGGCACACTTGATCATGGTTTACGTATTAATTCTTCCCCTCCAACAAGTTTGACAACTTATTCTGATGCGGACTGGGCAGGTTGTCCTGATACTCGACGATCTACATCTGGTTATTGTGTTTATTTGGGTGACAATCTTGTTTCATGGTCTTCTAAAAGGCAGGTCACAGTCTCCAGGTCATCAGCTGAAGCGGAGTACAGGTCGGTTACCTTTGCGTTTTCTCGAAAAAACAGTGTTCAGAAACTTGTTTTGGCAGTGTTACATCAGCACAGTCCATTGGGTCACCTGCGCATTTGCTTTCACCTGGAGCATCTGTAGTAGTACATGGAACATCCTGAGGTGTTTTAGATATTTCATGACGCCTATGAGAAATCTGTGATGGAAAATTCCAAATCTTTTGAGCTGTCATGCTCATGAACTTCTGGTTCGGGAGACTTGCATGTACTAAGGTTGCTTGCAGCATTAAAGGCACCAGATTCTGTAGCTATATGACATGCTCCATCATGGATTTCATGGCCACCAGAATTATCAACGTGTTCCTTTTGATGGCCAGCGAAAGGTTCTGTAGCAAAAATATCTTTTTCCGGTTGAGGTAAACCAGTAGTCTCCTGGGCAAGGTCCTTCTGTTACTCGGAGACAGGCTCTCCAGCAAAAGGCTCTTCTTCCTTTCCAGGTAAGCCAGTTATCTCTTGCAACCCACATGGCGCTGCAACCAAGGATAGATGAGCACCTATACCTCCTGAAGAAGCTCCCCCAAATAGTTCTGCTGGACTCTGACCTTGACTTTTAACATCAGCTACACCATGGCCAAAATAGCCAGGTTTATCTTCAGAGGTCCTTTGACTTTCCATAGTCTCGTGATTTCCATCTTTACCGACTCCCAGGTCAATAGATTTATCTACCTTGCGCCTTTTAGCTTTAGTTTGATGAAAGGACAACTAGGCACTCTGTTGAGTTTGTGTCTCATATTGTGTACTAGTTGGGTTACATTGGACTTAGAGTTGTAGTGTGGGTAGGATACGTGTAGTGCTGGAATCGGACACGTTGTATCCTTGGACTCTCATATAATGAGGGGCATCCCACGGTTGTAACCTATGCCAAAATAATAGCACAAGCACGCAGGGGGAGCCGGCGGCGTGTGCCGGCGCCCGGATGGCCGTTGTGCGGTATTGTAGCGGTGTCATGGGGAGGAGTGCCCATAGTCAAGCTCCGGATGTAGCCGATGTTCGGTGAACCTCGTTAACAAATCTTGGTGTCGTGCCTCGTGTGATTGCTTGATCTTCAGATTATCTACTACGCGCTGTGGATTTATTCTATCAAGTGGTATCATGAGCTAGGTTGAAGATCGAGGACGGATTGATCTAGAGGATGAGGAGAACTCGCTGTGGATCGGTATTGTTTGTACGTCCAAGCAATTGATGCGATCGGAGAGTACTAATTGCAATTGGAAGCAAGGAAGCGCGATCGTTTTTGGCGTACACCAGCGGTGCGGCGCGGCGCAGAAGCAGGCTGCAGGCCGATCGGGCGTTGGTTCAAGACACATGCGAAGGCAGCGGTCATGGCGGAAGACGCAGGGTGCAAGGCGGGCGAGTCACGCGCTGGATCGTACGGCGAGCAAAAGCTAGCTATCGAGATTTGCTTAAAGACCAAAACGGGATCGAGTTCTGGAAAGAAGTCGTCTTCGGAACGGAGTCTGCATGCTTGTTTCAAAGGTGGCTGCAGAGAGCCGTACAAGACGCAGCAGAGCAGATCAAGTCGATCGGAGAGAGAGATTCCATCAGGGTTGATATGTAATCGTATCCATTGGAAGTAGCAGGCAAGGCAAATCAATTGGCAGGCATCGGAAGTTGTGCAAGGAAGCAACCCACGTGAGGAGGCCAATAGCTAAGATTTGCTATTAGTACGTGCGTACTTGGGCATCGTGTGAAAGCTCAGATTAATTTTTCGCAGTATCAGTTATACAAAGAATCATGGCGCCAACGGGTATCAGATTTGAAGTGAAAAAGTGCGATGGAACTAAAATCTTTGGGTTATGGCAGACACGGGTGAAAGATTTGTTGGCACAATAGGATGCTTGAAGGCATTACGGAATGCTAAGCCAGCTAAGATGGACGTTGAGGACTGGGAGGAGTTACAGTTGCAAGCAGCCAGAACTATACGGTTGTGTCTAACGGACCAGATTATTTATCATGTGATGGATGAGGATTCGCTGAAGAAGATCTGGGAGAAACTGGAAAGTCAATATATGTCCAAGACTGCGACGACCAAGGTATATTTGAAGCAAAAATTGTATGGGCTGAAGATGCAGTAAGGGTCGGATCTTGTGGAGTACATGAACGCCTTTAATCAAGTCGTGGCGGATCTAGCACACTTGGGTGTGACGGTTGCTGACGAGGATAGGGCGATTCTTCTTCTTTGTTCATTGCCACCATCCTATGACCATTTGATCACTACTTTGACGCACGGCAAGGAGACCGTTAAGAATGGGGATATTACTGCGGTATTATTGTCTTATAATATGAGAAAGAAGAACGCGGTGGAGGTCACTCATGGTGAAGGTTTGCTAGTCAAAGGTGAAGCATGGAGGAAGGGATATGAGGCAGGGAAGAACAAGAAAAAGAAAAAGAAAGTACAGTGTCACAAGTGTAAGCAGTGGGGACATATGAGGAGGGATTGTCCAGATGGTGGATCTAATGCTAATGTGGCAGCTCGTGGTGATGATTTAGACAACAGTAGTGATGTTCTCTCAGTATCAGACAGGCGGTCAACCAAAATTGAAGTGTGGATGTTGGATTCATCTAGCTCTTTTCATGCGACACCCAATAGGGAGTGGTTCTCTTCGTATAAGTCTGGTGAATATGGTTCAGGCTATGTGGGCGATGGCACAGGTTATCGTGTTGCTGGAGTAGGTGACATCAAAATCAAGATAGTTGACGGAGTTGAGCGGATGCTTCGGGGAGTCAGGCATGTGCCAGGGCTAAGAAGGAATCTAATTTCGCTTGGAGTTCTTCATGATGGTGGTATGGAATTCCGTTGTAATCGGGATAAGAAGACCTTGAATATCATGGAAGATGCGGTGACCGTGATGATTGGAGAGAGGACGGCTTCACATCTTTACAGGTTGCAAGGGAACACTATTGTAGGTGGGGTCACGGAGACTGGAGTTGCAGGAATAGCGGAAGGATCTCAAGGAGGCGGCGGGTCTGGGGCAGACTCGTCGAGTAGCTCTCAGTAAGCTATGAAGAAGACAACCCAAGTCCGGAGTACATGAAAGTTTGACGCATGGACAAATTCAAGGTGGTGGAGAATATTCGCCAAGATGGAGATTGTTGAGTTTGTGTCTCATATTGTGTACTAGTTGGGTTACATTGGACTTGGAGTTGTAGTGTGGGTAGGATACGTGTAGTGCTGGAGTCAGACACGTTGTATCCTTGGGCTCTCATATAATGAGGGGCATCCCACGGTTGTAACCTATGCCAAAAAAATAGCACAGGCATGCAGGGGGAGCCGGCGGCGTGTGCCGGCGCCTGGGTGACTGGTGTGCGGTATTGTAGCGGTGTCATGGGGAGGAGAGCCCATAGTCAAGCTCCGGGGATGTAGCCGATGTTCGGTGAACCTCGTTAACAAATCTTGGTGTCGTGCCTCGTGTGATTGCTTGATCTTCGGATGATCTACTACGCGCTGCGGATTTATTCTAACACAATCTGGTCCTCAAAAGTTAAATTGCATTTTTTGCACTCTTTCCTGACTGCTTCTATTAGAGCTTCATCTTTATAAGGTTTTCTTCTCTGTCCCTAAGAACCACCATTGTGAATGGATAATTGTAACAGAAGTGGATAAGATGGCACTGCACTTCGCATTTCCTCAACTGAATCATTTTGGTGGTGAAGACCTGCAGACTAATTAAGCATTCCATGAAATTAAACGATGGAAGTTCAAGTGCAGACTTCGAAGATAAAGTTCACACTAAGAAAAAACTGACATTAACACGACTCAAATTATGAACTCCCACATTGTTGTTCTGAACAGTAGTTGCCTTTGCCAGCACATATCCAAGAAGTGACATGAAATAGGAAGATACTTCTCTGCAAGTAACAAACTGATGTCCCCTGGGGCTAGAGAGTATGGTATGAACAATTAGCTAAGGCAAATACGATAATGGGAAAAATGACAGGTGTAGATGTCAGCAAGGAAAATATGCCAAAACACATGCAAAATGTAATGATAGTCGTAAATATTTTTCATTAGTAGCCTCCGTAAACTAGTATAAGATGTTTTAGATCACTAGTTTAGTTATCTAAAACATCTTATATTAGTTTACAGAGGGAGTACAACATACGGGCGCAAAAAGGTGTCAATATGCCTGTGGATTATGTTGTTGTTTGCAAATAGACCAGGGAGATCCGCTGGACCTCTTCCTCGTCCAGTGCTTCTCCCCTCCCACCGCTGCGCTGCTCCCCACACCACGCGTCGGCCGCGACGCCACCAGCGACTGGCCACCCGCCTGCCCGACCAAGAGGGCCAGCGGAAGGCTGGCGGCCAAACCTACAGCGGGCTGGTCCACCATGGACAAGGTTAAGCTAGTGCTACTCAAGAAGGCGGGGATCCGATCTGATGAGGGGGATGATAGCAACGCCGAAGCTGCCGAGATGCAAAGGTACCCGGATTTGTACAAGAGGCACTGGAGGGGAGCTTCTTGGCGGCGATCGACTCCCTCATGGCGGCCCCCGGGCCTAGGACGAGGGGGAGAGGGATGGTGGCGTGCGCCTGACTGCCGGCGCCTCCACCCGGTGGGACTGTCGAGTGGTTTTCCCCATGTTAGTCCTTCTCTGTTGTCGTGTGAGTGGTGGTGGTCTGTGTCGGCTGTGTTGGTGCTGTTTTGTTGTGTCATTTCTTATTCTCCAAAGGGGCGCTGTGGTGATCCCTGGCTCTCTGCTCATCCTACGGATCGAGGGGAGCCCCTTGTTTTTCAGTCTGGGTTTGGGTAGAAGCCATGTTGGCCGGTGTGTTGAGTCCCCCCCCCCCCCCCGTTTTTATGGATCCTTGCATCCTAAATTGGAATGTGTGTGTGTGCTGAATAATCAGGCCAAGAGGAGAGCGGTGCAGTTATTTGTGGGAGAGAAGAAATGTAACATCGTGTGCCTTCAGGAGACCAAGATCAGCGATATGACAAGGGGACTGGTTTGCGAAACTCTCGGCAACCGTTTTGCTGATAATTACATCGCCCTGCCGGCCATGGGCAGTAGGGGCGGGATCCTTCTGGCCTGCACGGACGACTTCGAGCTATCTGAACTGGTGGCTGCTAGAGAGGAGCATGCTATCTCTGCTTCGATCGGGAACAGGGGGGACGGCCTCTGCTGTTCCATCACTGGTGTCTACGGGGCGCAGTTGGAGGCGGATAAGGTTTTGTTCCTGGATGAGCTGAGGAGGATCAAGCGGGCGGTTCTCCCCCGATGGGAGGTGCTTGGCGATTTCAACATGATATGCAAAGCGACAGAGAAGAACAAGCTGAATCTTAACTTAAGGATGATGGGCAGATTTCGGGCTGCAATCGAGGGCCTCGACCTCATTGATATGCCGCTTTTCGGTTGGCGTTTCACTTGGTCAAATGAACGCCATAATGCCACGCTCAGCAAGATTGACCGAGTTCTCATCACTAATGAATGGGATACTACCTTCTCGCAGTTACAGCTTGTTGCGGCCTCTACAAATGTATCAGATCATTGTCCGATAGTGCTGCGGAAGATGGAAGTTAAGGCATCTAGTGCCTTTCGGTTCCAGAATCACTGGGTCAAGTTCACTGATTTCCCCTCGGTGGTCGCGGACGCCTGGGTCAGGCAAGTTTCATCTAAGGATCCTGTACGCATCATTCATACCAAATTGTCTAGGACAGCGAAGGCCCTGAGGATATGGAGCAAGCAAAATGTTAAGTGGGCTACTTTCCTATCTGGGGTAGCAAACGAAATTATTTTTGGCCTGGATCTGGCACAAGAGGAGAGGGATCTGTCTGGGGAGGAACGAAGAATGAGAGGGAATCTAAAGTCCAAGTTGCTGGGCCTGACTGCTATTGATCGCGCACTGTGGCGGAAAAAATCACGGGTAACTGAGATCAAGGAGGGGGATGCGAACACTCGGTTCTTCCACCTCAGAGCCAGCGGGAGACGAAGAAAGAATCATATCCCTTTCCTGATTAAAGATGGACAGCAAGTTTTCGACCATGAAGGCAAAGCCGCAATCCTACTGGATCATTTTAAGTGTCTTTTTGGTACACCGGCGCTGCGCACGGTCAAGATTCAGTGGGAAACGTTAGGACTGCCCGCGATCAACTTGTCGAGCCTGGAGGAGCCATTCAGCGAGGATGAGCTCAAGGCGGCCATTCATGGGCTGCACGGCGAGAAGGCCCCGGGTCCAGACGGGTTTACTGGCACCTTTTTCACGAGCTGCTGGGCGATCGTCAAGGATGATTTGCTAGCTGCGGTCAACTCTGCCCAGGCTTTGCGTGGTCATCATTAGAATCTCCTCAACACGGCAAACATAGTGATGCTGCCAAAGAAAGAGGGTGCTCAGAGTTGTGGGGATTTTAGGACAATCAGCTTGATACACGGTGTCCAGAAAATTTTAAGCAAGATGATGGCTGCGCGGCTGGCTCCGGTGATCGGGCAACTCATCTCGCACAACCAGAGTGCTTTTTTCAAGGGATGATCGATTCAAGATAACTTCCTGTACGTCAGGAATGTGATCAAGGCGGCGCATGGGGCAAAATCACCGATGATTTTCCTCAAGCTCGACGTAGCCAAGGATTTTGACTTTGTCGGCTGGGGATATCTACTGGAGGTTTTGACAGCCATGGGGTTTGGGCAGCGCTGGAGGGATATGATTTCTCTCATGCTCTCGTCGGCATCGTCCCGTATGATCCTTAATGGTGTTGCTGGGGCTCCGCACCGGCACCACCGCAGACTGGGGCAGGGGGGCCCCTTTCCCCGCTGCTTTTCATCATTGCCATGGAGCCCTTGCAGCGGCTGCTCACGATGGCCACCGAGAAGCGCCTCCTGTCTCCTCTAAGGCAGCAGATCGCCAGATTCAGGTGCAGCCTCTATGCTGACGACGCGGCGCTATTCCTAAATCCTGTCGGGAACGATTTTTCTGTTGTGCAAGCCATCCTGGAGCGATTTGGGAATGCCTCCGGCCTGAGGACAAATTTCAACAAAACCACCGCCTACCCGTCGCGACCCGAGACAAGGACCTGCAGCTGGCAATGGCTTCTTTTGGCGGGAAGCAGGGCAGACTTCCATGTCAATATATGGGTCTGCCCCTAGGTGTCTGTAGGCCTAGAAGGGCGGAGATGCAGCCGCTTCTCGACAAGATCGCTGGAAAGCTCGCGCGGCGCAAGGGGAGATTGCTCAACCGGTCTGGCCGATTGATCTACATCAACTCGGTTGTCACGGCGACAGCAACCTATTTTCTGACGGCTTTCCAACCTGACAAGTGGCTGATTAAGCGGATTGATAAAATGCAGCGGAATTTTCTGTGGGATAAAGAGGATCGGGTTGGAGGCGGCAAGTGCTTGATCAACTGGAAGCAAGCTTGCTCGCCTAAAGAGTGTGGAGGCCTCGGGATCAAGGACATTGAGGCTTTCAGCCGAGCATAGCGTCTCCGATGGGAATGGTTCAAATGGGAGGCCTCTGATTGACCTTGGAAGGGATCGGCCACGCCGTGCGACACCAAAGATAGGCAGCTTTTCAGCAGCTGCACAACAATGAAGCTTAACAATGGTGCCCTTGCAAGTTTTTGGCACGATAGGTGGTCTAATGGAGGGCCTCTATACTCTACCGCGTCGGACATCTTCCGTATTGCCACCTTCAAAAAACTAACAGTATGGGAGGGGCTAGCAAACAGGAGATGGATGCACGGGCTGCATAGGCTGGACAGCGAGGTGCAACTCAGTCAATTTGTTGCCATATGGGAGAAGGTCCAGGGGATTCAGCTGCTGGATGGGGCTGATGAGATCCGATGGACGCTCACCACGGCAGGCGTGTACTCGGCGGCGTTTGCGTATGCCGCTCATTTTCTCCCAAGATTGAGGATGCCGGCACTGAAAAGAGTCTGGAGCTGCAAGTTTGAGGGGAAGGTCAAATCTAACATTCTTAAGAAGTTGTTCCCCACCATACCTATTCTCTTACCATGCATACATGCCACCTCATCAAAGGTCCACCACAATATGCATGAGAACAAGCTTTTCATTATTAGTTGATCTCATTCACACATTCCTCTCATCACACATGCCACATCATCAAAGCTTCACTCAACATGCATGAAAATCTTCTCCATTATATTATGTCACTTATATTCAATAAATATTTTTAACAATACAAAAATAAAATATAAAATATAAAATATAACTTGCATTTTTTACTTTTAGTTTATTATATTATTAATTGAATTTCTCATATTACATACAATCAAATCATTCGAAATATATTGCAATCGATTCCCGCAGCAACGTGCGGGGTATTCTCTAGTTCTACATATGGTTGCTCCCGCAAAACCGTAATTGGACGGTTGATCGGCTGAGGAGTAGAGGATGGCAGCACAACCACCTGTGTATGCTATGTGATCAAGAGCAGGAGTCGGCAGCTCACATTACCCTCACTTGTGATTTTGCTAGGGAGGTCTGGTACCGGCTACGTGCAAGAAATGACTCAGCCTATAGAATTTCCTTGGAGGCCACTGAGGTTAGTGCTTGGTGGAGCAAGTTGTGCTACAACACAGGCTCGAAGCTAGTCATTGAAGACAGGATACTGGTCTCGGCATACATCGCGTCAACGCGTGGAACCTGTGGAAGGAGAGAAATAGACGCGTCTTTGAGCAAAATGAGCTGACCTCTGCCTCACTGGCAAGCCTGATCAGCGAGGAAATTGATGTGGTGGCCAGTGCCATGAGAAAACTGTAATTGTGAGACGTTTTTACCTGTGTATATGGCTCTACGGAGCCGTCTGTGTGTTTTTCGCTCAGTTTAGACTGAGTTGTGTACGTCCAGCGTAACCTGGGTGGCTGTAAACCCTGTTTTTTCTCCCCCGCTATAATGCAAAAGCAGAGCTCCTGCTGTTCGTCTTAAAAATGTTGTTGTGGAGACCTGGCAAGGTGGAATGGGAGTAAGACGCTGTCAGAAGGAGCGAGAAAGAGCCGATGTTGAGGGCAGGCGGCTGACTACCTGTGGGTGGGTAGTGGGGTGCAGACGACCTAGTGGCCGAGCAAGCCGGCGTCGAGCCGGTTGCGACCAGGTGCCGACCTCCGGACAGAGCGACGGGTCCATGGAAACGGTGAAGGATAGGCGGATCTAGCGCACGAAGAATCGGGGGGCACGGCCATCTTCCCTTCTCGCCGGTGTCGATCTGAACAGTAGCAGGACGACACGATGGAGTACGGCGGCGCAGCAGCGATTCACAAGGCTCGATGTACAGACAAAATGTCCACCACGTTCACCACTGGACTGGGAATCGGGGAGGAGGGGCATGTGGCCAGGATGTATAATTGTTGATAAGTCTGTTTTATTTAAATTTTGCCACGTAATTTAGATATGATACAAAAATATACAATGCGTTATATTTTAGCTTAGCTATAATAGTTAGAGGTTTTTAAATTTGTGATGACAAAATTATTGTTAAGAGATCATCTCTTAAATAAAAAAATAAAAAAATTCTTTCTTCCACGCCACCATTTGTTCTATGTGGCACATCTAAAATAAAACCATTGTACATGCCCTTAGGGCGACCAAAACGATGTGAAGCGTAACGAAAATGAGCGACGGGCAACGCAAGGCCGCGCATTTTTTTCCTTTAGTCACGCCCTGTGTCTTAAAAAAAAGTACGAACATAATTCGCATGAAGGTACGGATATGGTTTCATAAAAGGTTGCATGCCTTAAGAAAAAGGCATACCGTATATCTCCAAAAAAAAGAATATGATCCACGTGACGACACAAATATGCTTTTATGAAAGACACGTTTTTAAAAAAGGAAACCTAACATCGTGACAAATGGCTAACATCACTTATCAAACGTGAAAGAATTAACAGTTTTAAATAAATATTCGCTAATTAATGATTTTGAAACGATGTAGTATTTCGGTGCTAGTATTCGATCCGCTATGAGGATTAGATTTGGAGGCGTGGGCCGTAGCGAGATTTCCACGGAACACGGCGCCCGAGGAGGCCGGTGTTGGATCGGAGATGACGATGGGGGGGCATCAAGTGCCTATGGCCGGCGATGCATCATCATTCATTATGCATGAGTGTGTTTGTGCAGCATAATTCCATATGCATGGACCGGCTAAAATGAAAATTTACCAAAAGAATGGTTATATCATGGTCTTTTTTAATCAAGCTGAAAAATTCCTAAGCAAGTTCTGCATGTGCCAAGATCGATGAGATGATGAGAGATTGCGAGGATTTTTTTTTTCAAAAAGAATATTTTTTCAATAAATAAATAGCATGCTATTTTTTCACTAATAGCGCGCTATAGCATATGAGGAGATCCAATGCTAAATTTGGCGATATTGCTTACTATGACGCTATTTGCGAAATATCATGTTATACGGCCCTAAAAAGGATAACATGTAGCGAGTGCGAATTTCTGTAGCCCTGGCTACATGTAGCCCAGTATTTTGAAAAAATCAAAAAAATATTTAAAAGTTCAAAAAAATTGAATTTTTTCTGTGAAAACTTATGTGTATTCCCCACAAGTGTGTGAATTTTTTTTTGAAAATATTGTAATATGCAGTATGCAAAAAGATAACAAACTTTCGGCCCGAAAACAAGAAAAAAAGGCCCATTTAAAAACAAATATTTGTCAATTTACTTCCCGCGGCGCATTAAGGTATAATGGTATGAAAATTTGGACAAATGTCCTATACATGTGTATGTATATCCATAAAAAATTTCAAAAAAAATTGAACTGTTTTAATATTCTTTTTAATTTTTTCAAAAAACCAAGCTATGTGTAGCTCGGGCTACCCAAGGCATTTCCGAACATGTAGCATGCTATATCGCGCTAATCTCAACTAATCCAACACATCTAGTCTCCAACTATCCATTTTCCGCTTGCAAATTATATATGATAACTTCTAACATCTGATTGATCATCATTTCATTAACTACCTAGCTATTTAAAATATTTTCATAACCATCAGAAAAAGATTAATACTTATTAATGAAGATCCCGGTGACACCTGATTTTTAATAAATACTTTTATTCTGCTTTTGCTCCTTGGATTGTTGATGTTAGGCTACCTTAAAACTATTTAGTCATTTATTATTGAACATTTTTTCTTGTTCTTGTTGAAATTCTTTATTTTTTATCTATATCTAACATTTTTTAATGCTATTCCAAATGTAGCACACTATAACTTGTATAGCATCTAAAGAAGCCCAACGCTATTTTGTTTAGCACGCTATTTCTTTCAATGATTTTTTTTCCAAAAAATCAAAAAATATACGTCGTTTAAAAAACCAAAAATATATGCCTGTCGTCCGAACACTGACCGATAGCGCTTTGTCGTCCAACCAGCGAGCGATAATGCGGTTCATGCCCGTGTGGCAACGACTTCCAAGCGTTGTCGTTAATCGGCCAACCGACAACGCGCTATCATTTTGCTAGTTACCGATAGCGGTACGGATACTGCCACCGTCGGTCTCTCTTTCTTCTTTCTCTGTTCTTCATGAGTTCTTCGTTTTTTTTACTCCTTCTCACGTGATTTTTCGGTGATTTTCACCGTACGTGCTGACCCCAATTCAACTATGTTGTAGATCCACTCGTTCTCATCCAATTCCACCGGGAAAAAAAGAATTCCATGGCTATTTTGTGCAAATCTTGGAATAGCCATTAGTATAATTTGAAGCTCCGGAAGCTTATTTCGTCGGGAGTTTTGGTGTCGTTAGAGGTGGTGGAAGGTGGAGGTGATGGAGATGATGGTGTGGACGATGGAGTTGAGTGATTTGATGGAATTTTTGCGGATTTCATCGACGTACCATGGAGCACCGTCAACATTATTTCGAGTCCGGAGAAAAGCACGCTACAAGGGTATAAGGATTATTCCCTACGTTTGTACTATTTTTGTAGTTCATTACAGTTTGTAGTTGTAGATAAGTAAGCGATCGAAAGTACTATATTTTTTAGTTGTACAAAATTGAGCGGTTGAAAGTTAGTACATCTTTGAATTGTAGATAAGTGATAAATCGAGTGTAGTATAGTTTTAGTTGTACATCAGTGAGCGGACTAAATATGAATTTGTATTACAGGTGATAATGACTGAATCACTAAATATTACTGTGTTATATGGTTCTAATAGTATCGGATACAATGATTTTGGGGTTTATTTGAGTGAATTTAAAAAAGACATCTAACAGTACCAAATCATGAGACACTAGACATAAGACAGTTGAAGCATTGGCTAACAAATAGTTTTGGTCTTGATCCTAATCAAATATCTGTTAGTGTTCCTTCAATATGGACCAAATCAACCGATAATCTGTTGTGGGAGTTATGCCCGACAAAGAGGACCCAAAAATGGTTGCCCTGGTTATGGAGTTGTATATACCGTAAGATTGAATCATACGCCTTTGTCCAACATGTACTAAAGGAGGACAATTTTATAGAAGGGAGTGGAGGATGTGAATTTGGACAGAGCAGTCGTCCAGTGGATTTATAGATGAGAACATGGCGAGTCGAATTATGTGTCACATAATTTAGACCATGAAGTCGTAAGGTAGAGTGGCGAGTCATAAAAAATTCGTGATAGTGATGTTGTTGATGATGACGAGGAAGTGGGGGACATGCAATGGTTGATTGGGAAAGAGGACGAAGATGGATTATCTAAAATTTTAGATTTTGATTATTCTTAAGATTATGAAGGCGAATCGTAGGACGATATGGAGAATGTTCTGTCTTCTTGGAATCGGGATTTTTTGAATCTTTTAGTAGTGAACGACTATCATCAGTCATCATGG
The DNA here is from genome assembly GCA_950022295.1 of Bromus sterilis. Classification (NCBI taxonomy): domain Eukaryota; kingdom Viridiplantae; phylum Streptophyta; class Magnoliopsida; order Poales; family Poaceae; genus Bromus; species Bromus sterilis. The sequence continues at coordinate 400,523,478 of OX465596.1, forward strand.
CAGTATCATCAAAATCAATTTCAAATAGGTGTTATATTTCGACCAAAAAACAATTGAAAATACGGTGATTGAGATGGCTATGGCTACACAGAGGCTATACCGCACACACGTTTCTAGTCCAACAAACTTAACTTTGAAATGTGTTCACAAAGATTGTGAAGACAAAGTGCACGGTCACGTGCCTAAGTACGGTGTGAACTGGGTTGTCACCAGTGTTCTTTCCACATACTTGTATCCTAACAAACCTTATGACGGGTCATCCAAACATGACTCCAACTCTCATTGTGAAACCTATGTACACTGAGATAGTTAATAAGAAAGACATGGAGGCGAAGCACATACAAGTAGCTGTGAAGGTCAGGTTTAAGTACGATATTACATATGGGAAGGCTTGGAGGGCAAAAAATAGAGCCATGGAGGATAGATTCAGCACTTTCATAGAATCCTATGATAATGTTGTTCGTATTCTTCGCACATTGCGGGAGAGGAACATGGCACTTACATGGACATCCAGCACATATATCTGGAGTTTGTACCATGGTTCAAGGTGTTACATAGACTATTCTTCTCTTTCTTCGTATGCATTAATTGAAGCTTTTCGACATATTGTCGTCCCATGATGTGTGTGGATGGCACATTACTCACTGGCAAGTACAAGGTCAGATAATGACTTCTATTGGTGTGGATGGAAATAATCAAATTGTTCCACTTGCTATGGCATCTGTTGAGAGTGAGAAATTTGAAAGATGGGTTTGTTTTTTAGGCAGTTGAAAGTTGCACTTGGCAAGGATCGCTTGAATGTGTGTGCACGACATGATAGACATCCTGGTATATTGAAGGTTATTAGAACACTGCAGAATCCTGTGGCTGATGAATCAACACTCTATAATGATTTGCAAAGCAGATGGTGCATGCGCCATCTCGTTGTAAATTTATTTTCCCAGTTTAGAAACAAGGAGTTCATGTAGATGTTCAAAAAACTCCGTGCACAAAACCAGCAAGTGAAATCTACTTTCTTCTGGTCAAAGCTAGATGAGTTTACAAAGAATCAAGTTCGGGAAAGAAAGAAAAAAAAAGGTTTGGTCACAATTATCCCTGAGCTAGAACCAAAGTGATTATGTGACTTGTCAGTTATAGATCCTCCTGGTACGAATAGGAAGAAAGGAAAACAAAGAAATATATTTTTGAGTGGATGGAGAAAGAACCCACTCACGTTGGTCTTTGTTGCATGAAACTCATGGAGCGAGGCATGGCATCATGACAACCAACCTGCCAGAGGTGTACAATTGGGTTCTTCAAGGAAACCGTGGTCTTCTTACAGCTATTGCGGAGGCTATTTTTTATGGCACCTTGATTTATTTTAGTGAAAGGCACGAGAAATCAAATGTGCACATTCATAAGAATCCCAGTACACCTTAATGTGCTTGCATAATGGAGTACATGGCGAAGAAGAATGATAAAGCAAAGCTCCATAATGTCACAGTCATTGGGAATGTAGAAAGGCGATATGAGGTATGCCTACCAATCGATAGTTTTGGTTGTGGACATGAGGTGAAGACTAGAATGGAGTTTCGACCCACCTGTGAGTGTACATGCAACAAACCAAAGATATTACACTTGTCTTGCTCCCACGTCCTAGTTGTTTGTGGGAAACTAAAGTTGAACCCAATCTCATTGTTTCTCCATACTATTTAAAGGAGGTTGTGAAAAGTACATGGACTGGTGAGATGATGGGGTTCAGAGCCGTGGGAAATTTCAACAAGGTAAACGAGTGAAAGAGAATACATCCTGAATCCCAGTATGCATCGATTGATTTACAGATATGACTTCCTATCATTTTCTTAATTCTATGATCAATGGAAAACACAGAGTCACCCTTATGGCACAAGGCAATGAGATGGAGGTTTTCCATACTCACACACCAGTTATGGATTCGATGGTTCACCCCGCCTGGATTGAGAGGTTCGTGTACGCCAATAGTACTTATATTTTCTTACTTTTTTGCATGACACATTAACTAATGTATTATTTTCTACTTATGTAGCTAGGCTTTCTTGGGTAGGTCTATTACCATTGGTACGGATGGTTGAGGCCACTCTTGCATAGTAGATTGCACTCGAGAGTGATGATGGTGTGCCTACTGAGAAGTTGACACATAAGTCGAAATGACTCGCTTACAACATATCACTGTTGACCTTCTTAGCAGATCGATGGAGATCGGATACCCATAAGTTCCACTTTCCCTGGGGTGAGATGGCTCCTATCCTTCAGGATGGCTCCTATCCTTCAGGATGTCTCATACTTGTTGGGATTATCTTTGGCGGGTGATGACATAGGTCCTCTGGACGTATCCTCTGAGTGGTGCAATCATATGAATGAACATTTCAAGATGGGTTGGTCCCATGCAGAGGATTTAACCTATGATATCCATGGTCCACGTTATAAGTTATTAGACCAGTTTTAGGTAAATATTCTGACATATTTTTTCATATTTAGACAACAGCATCTCATCATAGTATCTAATGAAGTTTTATTGTGTGCGTGCATATTGGCAAGTTCGAGGAGGCTCTCTCTCAGGCGTTGTTTGATCGATGCCTTGAGGCATATCTTCTATGGTTGTTCGGAAAGGTGATGATGTTTACTCAGAACCATGTCAATACCGTTGATGCACGGTACAGTTCTATGGAACAGCAAATAGCAGATGCCAGAGAGCAATCGCGCATCACCCAGAGGAGTTATGGTTCTGCGGTGTTAGCTGCTATATACAGAGGCTTGTGTAGTGCTTGCACGAAGAATTATAAGAGATCATCTTTGATTGAATGTCCACTACTACTGCTGCTATGGTCGTATGAGTGATTGCCTATTGGGCAAACAAATGTTTACTTCGGCCATCCTTTTAAGGGAGATAACTTGTGGATTTATATGACTGAGATGGGTGACTTTCCTACTGTTGGCGCAGTTTGGATACGCAAAAAGGTACTACTATCATAATTACTTGCCTTATATATGTGACCTCCTTACTTTCGGCATAGTTTTGTACTAACGCTTTCTTTCTCATGTGTTGAGGGTGTACGCAACTTCTCGAGTTAGGAATTCCTACTCCTCTATCACGGTGCAGTTTGATACTTTGGATGGTGAGGGTGTCATATGGGAGTCGTACTCGATGGACACCAAATCATTTAGGTACCCATCCGGGATTTCACACTTGTGCACTAGAGATCAGAACTACCGGTTCACATGGGCAAACCTTGTGTTTGACGTGTATGTGGAGTAGATGTCCCTACAACGGATCATGAGGCAGTTTGGTCGACGTCAGTTGGCGAACATTCCACCAAATGTTCCTCCTCTCTACCGTTGCACACCCATAAGTTTTACTCTTATTCTTACAAGCATCTCTAACACAAGTAACAATCAGTATCTAACACATTTGTCATTTCCAAGCAAACCAGGGCTGGAGGCAGGAGACCCCATTATGCGTGGATCAAGATCATGGATGACTGCATTGGACAACTGCTGGGAGCCGACAACCTATTCCGAGGGGGATTTCCAGGCCTACCTTCAGAGTTACCGATGAGCGGCGAGGATCTACTTGGTTCCCGCGACTGCGGATGATCAGCCGGCAGCCACTACCGATATGTACCCTTCTGCCTCTGTTGGGGGATCTAGACATTGTGTGGTAATTAAGTACCATGCACTTCATATGTGAAACAATTTCATAAGAGATTCAAATGTCTAATCTTGAAAATACAGGGTGGCATGACACTTGAGGCACAGGAGGAGGTATCTTCTTTTTTGAGGCGGTTGAAGAGTGGACATTCTATACCCCCAGGGAAGATGTCTTTGTTGAAGCGTATTAATGAGAAGCTATGAGGTATTTACGGTGTCATCACTTGTACATGGTCGTTTGATGTTGCTCATGGAGCTCGACGTCCACCATGCCCCCCACCTATGTCACCCCCACGGCAGTCTACACATCGTGTGCATGTGTGCCGAGAGCCCCGGAGATGACCTATGAAGATAACATACCATCATCAACTCCTTTGTTCCAGCCTGGTGGATCGTCCTGGTAGCATCAGCCACCACCTCCTTCGTTCCAGCCTGGTGGCTCCTCCTGGAACCACCAGATGGATCAATATGCACCACCACCTCCTCACTTCCAGGCCGGTACCTCATCCTGACAACACATTGACCCACGTGCCCTCCCCTCTTATCAGTACTGACTCATATGGTTATGATGAGCGCACCGATGAGATCGCATATGGTGGTTTTGGGGTCCAGACCGTGTTTCAGACACCACTACCACAGCCTACACAGGGCACGCATGCCAGCGCTCAGGAGACACAGGTCCATCCGGATGATCCTGTATATGGCATGGGGGTTTCGTGAGCGGCGTGGACTTGCTATTAAGCTCTCATCTTCTGGTCTTTGGCCCAGAAAGCTACAGACTCGTCCACGTTGGTAGCCCGATGAGTGAGATTTTTAGCTATGTATCAAATCTATTTATTAGCTATGTATGAGATATTGATGTATACAATTTATTTATGAATGAGACAATGATGTATCTGACTTATTTATGTGCGAGACTGATATTATTAGCTATATGTGAGATATTGTTGTACGCAACTTAACCTTTTTATGTCACTTTCGAGCATATGTGATTTATTTTAATTGTGCATGAATTTCAAACGCAAAAATAAACACTATGATGGTATGAAAAAAAACGTTGTTGGCGAACTAGTTACCGACAACGCACTCTAATGCACGATCGTCAGCCCATTGACGTAACAGGTTTGTGCTCGATGGTTGGTTTACGTGACGGCGCGCTGTCGGTTTCCAGCACACCGACATCGCACTATCGGTCTGCAGCGCAACAGACATATATTTTTGATTTTTTTAAAGGCATGTATTTTTCAAATCTATGGGAAAAAACATATATTTAAGAAAAAAATCGATTGCGAGGGGCAGTTGATCAAAGGATGAGCACCTTTTAGAGGAAATACCGAGTGAACAACCAACATGGACGACTGAAAAGTAGAAACGCCGCTATAGATACAACCATGATACGATGATGATACACCGCTACAGATACAGCGCTATGGGTACGTACACCCAGTTAGCTGGAGGCTGGGGCTGATGCTTTTTCCGTGTTTAGGACCACGCGCAGCTAATTTATCAGTTGCAACCGTGTAAAACGATGAACTAATTCACATGCGATCATATCAGCTACTAACCAGATGTACGGCACACACGCCCAAACCCCATACATGAATCAATGAATGCCGTATATCCAAGGCCCGGCCGGTTTTATACGACGTACCATCGCTGCCCTTTCTTTTTCTGCCCAAGACGCATAAATGCCCTTGTGCAGGGTCCGGCCGTCTGGAGATCTGGGGACGTCCTCGCGGCCTTGATATAGACCGATCAGATTCATGACGCCAAAACAGTCGATCCATCCCGTGGTACTACCACAAGAACCATGATTTATGACGGATCAAAAACGGATACCGCATATGTCCACAAGCTGGAAGGGGTCGTCGACCCGCTGCTCCAGCTCCCTTCGGCCTTGTTTGGTTAGCAGAAAATCCACGTAGATCACAGTGGTTCGTGCCCTAAACCACTTTATTTCACGGGGATAAAAACATCGCCTGCTTGCTAGTTGTGAAAAAAATTCCACCAAAAAAACCACAAAAAAACACGTTAAAATCCACGTATTTGGAAGGATTTAATTCATTGATGGATCGCTCCTTTCGTAACCAAACAAGGCATTCGAATGCTTCATCGTCCATTGCTTTACTTTCGCGCGCGGATTGCTGCTCCACCCCGTTTGCCATGTCGCCAAAGAAGTTTATATATTTTCAAGGGTGTGTTGCTCGCGGGTTTGGTGTCGAGTTTCAACACATCGGTCTATGAATTTCAATCGAAAATTGAAGCCGTGTTGTTTTAAAGCACTCGTTGAAGATAATCGTTTTTATGCTAAAAATAATTTACCTTATTTTATTAATCATTTTTTCGCTTTAAAATAGGACAACTATTCACCCATCGAAGCTCCACAGCGTGCTAGCATATGTTCAGCATGGCACATGCATGCACGCAGTCAGTTCCATGATTTCACCGTCCGTCCGGTGTGTGTACTCGCGTGCAGGTGCAGCTCAGCTGGTGTGTGCACAATGATCGCGGCAGCAGGAGCATTAACGTCCGCCACCGGCCAAGTCGACACGTGTATGCGGCGCCCACACGATCCCTGCTGCTTAATTGGACGGCCGAGACTTATGGCACTGCCAGGGGAGCACAGTAGTGATACGGAGTGAGTGCAGCGCGCGGCGTGTCGTGGCGGTCACTTTTTTCCGTTTGTCAGAGTTGAGTGACTGACCCCTTCGTCGTGAGAACTCACATGTGTGTGTGGTGGGATGGTTAAAAGAATTGTAGTGTTTTCAACACATGAATGATTAGCTTTAGTGTTTATCGACAACAAAAGTAACTTCGTTAAATCTTAAGACTCGTCGATTCAAGATCAAATTTTGACAGCTTTAGAAACTAAATGCAGAGTATTCATCCAAAAAAAATCTAAATGTGGTATATGAACCAAACAGCACAACCCTAGCAATATATGAACAAAACAACACTGGCATAACGGTAATAGCAATATTTCAATGTATCAGACCAAAAATGGGGGCGAGGTGGCCGTACCTTCTGCGTTGCTCGGGGACGCGGGCGCGGGCGCGGGCGGGTGGGGGGGGGAGGCGCCTCCATCGTGGGTGCGGGGGTGAAAAGGGGGGCGGGGCCGTCGCCTGCTTCGGGCTGCATCGGCCGACGGCTGGTCGTTGCCCTGGGTCACGGACTCATGGTCGAGGGAACTGGGAAGGAAGAGGAAAGGGGAGAAGGCGTCTGCGTCTGTGGCTCTGTATGAGGCTGCGAACGTGTTGTGTGTATTGTTCGTCTGCGTTCTCTGCGTTTCTGCCTTATTGGTTGGGGCTAATTTGTACATTTTTTCGTGTCAAAATCTTAGGTATTCATTGGAATACCGCCGCCCCAGCTCGGAGGTGCTCATATGAGAGGGTTTAGGTGTATACTGTTGACATCGGTTTTTGGCACAACAATAAAGCTATATAAGATACCTCAAATGAAGAAGTGCTCTACATGAAAAAGTTGGGTATTGTCGATATGAACAACTTTGTAGTTCGAGTCATCGTCATCTGAGACTGTTTCAAGACCGAAAACCATGTTCCGGGCAACAAGACTATGGCATTCAGTGCACTATTTGGCTAATAATGAAATTTATACTTTAATTGGCTTTGTCTCGTCGAGCCGGTCGATTTTCACACTCGAATCGCCCAAATCCGAGTTCGTATGAAGAAGTTATAGCCAAATCATTGCAGCACACCTCGGGAGACCGGTACTACCGGCCGGTACAAGCGGTACTACCGGCCGATAGGTGAAAAACCTTCTGTAAGAGCCCGGAACAGGGCCGGTATCACCCCGGTTGTTCCGGTAAATAATATATACCGGTACTACCGGTCTGGAGACCGGTACTACCGCCAGGGTACGCGAAAAAACCTTCTGTTGAGGCCCGGAATCGAGCCGGTAGCACCCCGGTTGTTCCGGTAAAAATTCATATACCGGTACTACCGGTTTGTGCGCAGATTCGTGCAGATTTTGGAAAATCCGAGTTTGGCTATAGTTTTTGGCATTGTGACGGGAATCCAAGTCCGTGTCTTGCAAGGGAAGTCCAACCCCCTCATATATAGATGAGGTGACGGACGATTGAAACAAGACACAATCGATATATACCCAAAAACACATCTACTTTTCAAGTTCTTCTACTTTTTGTCTAGTTCTAGGTCATCTTTGGTGTTTTGCTCGTAAAGCACCCGTTTCTTCTACGAAATTGAAGATCTCTTTGTTGATTTACTTGTAAATCATCCGTTCTTCGTAACGAAAAACGAATTGGAGACTCCCTTACTCTAAACAATTGTGCGGTGTAAGTCTTGTGTTGCGTTGAACAAATTCTTCGTCAACACAAATTGGCGACTCCGCTGGGGAACGAGGCCGAGTTTGGTCTAACTCGGACGAAGAACAAGGACAAGATCATCATCAACTCGGGCGCCATGAACTCCGATCTCAAGAACGGCAGTGACATCGACTCCGACAACATCATCCCTGTTGAACTTGAAGATCTCACGGAAGAGTTGAGATTGGAGATGGAGCTTGCACTTGAAGAACAGAGGAAGGCATGGCTTTCGGGACTCCAGAAGACCCGGAACGGCGTGGTCAAGAAGGCGGCTACACCAAGTGTTATGCCGAGTGAATCTAAGCCACTCGGCGATGAGGTAACGAAATCCACCGAGGAACTTGCTCATCTAATTGATACCTTTGTAGCTAGCAAATATGGTAATTATATGCATGCACTTGCGAAAAACATGACTAATAAGTTTGAAGAATTTAAAGTGCAACTTAGTAAAGAGTATGGAATTGGTTTGCCTCATCATGCACCGAGTTACAATCCACTCGGAACACAACCAATTTTTAATAATTTTCATGTGCATGATACATCTAATAGTGCTATTCAACCATATGTTGCTACAAGTAATAGTCATAATGGCCAGAACCTTGTTGGTAGTTCGGCTAATACTTTCGTTCCTAGTGTTGCTCATCCTACTGTTACTACTTCGGTCCCACCAAATCATAACCGAAGTGGTGTCTTAAACCCTAATTTGCAGCAACCCTATTATCAGACAGTAGCTTACAATGATCAACCAAATTACAAAAAAATCAGTACAAACCCACAACCGAGTTACAACCAATTCGGTAATGCTAGTAGTTTTCCGTTGCAAACTTCACATACTCAAGTCTCTTTGCCGGAAAACTCATCACGTGTTTCTATCCCGTCTCCCCCACAAATAAATTCTACGCCACCTAGTATGAAAGATCAACTTGCCGATATACTTAGAGAGTATGGTTTAGCACCTAAGGGTACAACATGAGCATATCAAAAACCATACCCAGAATCCTTCGATTCTATACCATATCCGCGTGGAGTTAGGATTCCAGATTTTGTTAAGTTTACAGGGGAAGATGGTAGATCAACTTTGGAACATGTGGGGCAGTTTTTAATGCAAACTAGTGAATTTGGCACAGCGGATGTTTACAGAATTAAGCTATTTCCCATATCCTTGTCCGGTGTTGCATTTACTTGGTTTTTATCACTTGCTCCTAATTCTATTACGACATGGGCACAATTGGAGCAGAAATTTCATGAGTATTTTTATAGTGGTGAAACTGAGCTTCGGCTTTCTGACTTGACTATGGTTAGGCAAAATTATAATGAATCGGTTCATGATTACATTAGAAGGTTTAGAGATACAAAAAATCGATGCTTTAGTTTAACTATAGCCGAAAAGGATTTGGCTGATCTTGCCTTTTCTGGTTTACTTGCTCACATCAAAGATAAGCTAGAGGGGCAAGAGTTTATAGATGTTAATCAAGTAATAAAAAAGGCTTTGGCGCAAGAAAACCGAGTTAGAGATGTTAAGCAAGCTACTCGGTTTAGAGATAATAAGGGGAAAGAAAAAGCTACTCCTACGGTTAACATTGTAGAGTATGATAGTGATTCGGCTAGTGATGATGACATGGAAGTTTGTGTAGCCGAATGGATCCAAACACCAAAGTCAAAACCTTTCGTGTGTCCTGCCTTGAAGCCTGCACCTACCAAGACAGAGGAGATCAAGTATACTTTTGATATTAGTAAATGTGATAGGATTTTTGACATGTTATTGCAGGGAAAACAGATTAGGTTGCCAGCAGGACATGTAATTCCATCTTCCGAAGAATTGGGTAGAAAAGCATATTGCAAATGGCATAATTCTTTTTCTCATTCTACTAATGATTGTAATGTGTTTCGACGGCAGGTAAAATCGGCCATTAGTGAAGGACGATTGACATTTACAGAAGCCTCCAAGATGAAGCTCGATAGTGATCCTTTTCCTGTCAATATGATCGAGTTTCATAACAAGAAGATGCTAATTCGGTCAGATTAGGCCGAGTCAGCCAAGGAGAAGAATTTAGTTGAGGACAATGCTCCACCAAGAATCATCAAGCCCAAGAATCCAGATATTGGAGTATGGAAGATCAATGGCAAGAAGAAACAAGCTCCAAGACCAAAGCCGACAGTTAGCCTGTTGTTGGAAAAATACACTTCACGCAAAACCAACAATGTGTTCAATCGGCTTGGAGGAGTTAAACATCCAAGATCTCCTCCTAGGCATAACAATGAGCAATGGGAGAGAAATCCATATGAGCAACAGCCAGGTTTTCCAATGCAACCGGCTTATTGGGGATGCCCACCTCCTATGCCTCCACATTTTCCGCCATGGGGTATTAACCATTGGGCGCCTTTCCCTATGGGACCACCGATTTACTTTCAACCAAGATGGGATCAGCCGAGTCCTATGTACCAAGAACAACATGGGAAAAGGATTCGGTTCAATGAATATATGACTCAGAGGAATCGGTCACCAGTGCGCAAGATGGATGGCCGAGACAATGCTAGCCGTAGGCTTACTTGGGTGCGAAAATCTGCAGAAGCACTCGGTAAAGGAAAAACAGATGGAGGAACGGAGAAGGACTCGGATGAACAAGGTGCTGGCGAACCAAAAGGAAATTTAGTTCAGGGGAAGGAAGCTCATCGCTCGGAAGCAAATACAAGCCGAGTTGCAATGGATTTTGAGACTAGTGGTGTTATGCCCATTGGTGCAACTTGAAAGACCGGTTTAGTTGGTATGCGCATCGGTCCACTTATCAAAGAAAACAACTTGCATGCAGCCCCTAATCAGTTTCCACTTATTTTTGGCTCACTCAATCAAGATGGGGAACCGAATATCAGTGGGAGCAAATTTGCAGCAGGAGCTGTATCTCGTCAGCAGGCCAACGTTCATGTTACTCGGTATAGGCCAAACTACTCGGAGGCATCAAAACCAACTCGGCAGCTCCAGTAATCCAACCAGGGCCGAGTGGATCGGGGGGCAGCAAGTCAGTTGTTCCGGGAACTCGGCCAGAACCTCGTTGGTGTCCGAAAGGGTTAATTCACACTCAAAAACGCCGACTGCAACGACTGCGGGCATTGGAGATTATAGAGGAAATTGCTGAGAAGGAGCGTGACGAGGTGTTCAATAAGGAGAGGCCATTGATACCTCGGTTGACATGGCGAAAGAAGCTCACAGTAGAAAGGAATACCGACACCGATAACCCGGAAGGATCTGGCCATAACTCAGGTGCTGCCAACAACTCGGAAGGAGCTGCCCAAGACTCAAATGTTGTCGACAACTTGGAAGGAGCTGCCCACAGCTCGGATGGTGATCATTACTTGGAAGATGCCGCTCAAGACTCGGTGGATTATGGGGAATACTTGGTTGGTGATGAAGATTACTCGGAGGGTGATGACAAGTACTCGGACAATGACATGGCCGAGGATAAGGTTTATAGTGTTAACTTGGGGGGTGGTATCAATTCAAAAAGCAATCCCCATATGGATATTAACATGGTCTTCGCATTGCCCGCTGAATTTCGTGCACCTGAGCCGAAGGTAGCTGAACTTATGCTTGGTCCGGGTAGACCGGTAGAGCCATGTTTGAAAAGCCAGAGAAGCCGGATCAACATTTGAAGCCATTGTTTATCAAGGGAGACATTAATGGCAAGCCTATTGGGCGCATGTTGGTGGATGGTGGAGCAGGTGTCAATATCATGCCCTATTCGGTGTTCACTAAACTCAACCGAAAGGAGAATGAGCTAATGAAGACTAACATGGGACTTAGTGGATTCTCAGGGGAGCTATCTGAAGCCAAGGGCATTATTTCTATGGAGCTCACGGTTGGGAGTAAGACCTTGCCGACTGCTTTCTTTGTGGTTGATGTCAAAGGCCTATACAATGTTCTGTTGGGACGTGACTGGATACATGCGAATTGTTGTGTTCCTTCTACCCTACATCAGTGTTTAATTCAATGGGTGGATGACAATGTGGAGGTGATTGAAGCAGACAACTCGGCTTGTATAGCTGTGACCGAAGTATCGGTTGATTGGAAACTCGGTAACACGCAGTGTTTGACCGGTAGAGATCTATCGGACTATGATTATATTAGTATAGGTAAAAATGTTTTGTACCTATCAATGTACAGCCGGCTGATGTAGCTCGGCTTAACGATCTGTCTATTTAGATGATGAATAAAAACAGTAGTATTAAATGGCTCCAACAACGTACTGAGGAGTATCATTCCGAAAAGAACGATATGCATGAAACCATTGAAGAATTTGAAGACATGGAAAATCTTGGGCATGGATTCTCATCGGCTGATCCACTTGAGGAGATAGATATTGTTGATGGAAGTATTCCAAGGCCTACTTTTATCAATGCTAATTTGAAGGCCGATGAGAAGAGCAAGGTAACCGAGTTACTTAAAGAATTTATTGATTGCTTTGCTTGGAATTATACTGAGATCCCTGGTTTGAGTAGGGATTTAGTTGAGCATAGATTACCTATTAAATCTGGTTTTAGGCCGCATAAACAACCTCGCAGAAATTTCAATCATATTATGTATGATTGTATCAAAGAGGAAATTGATCGGTTGCTAAAAGTTGGGTTTATTCGGCCATGTAAATATGTTGAGTGGGTTTCTAATATTGTTCCTGTTGAAAAGAAAAACACCGGTGCAATTAGAGTATGTATTGATTTTAGAGACTTGAATAAAGCTACCCCCGAAAGATGAATATTCGATGCCTATAGCCGATACACTTATCAATGATGCTTCGGGACATAGAGTAATCAGTTTTTTAGATGGTAATGCTGGTTATAACCAAATATTCATGGCCGAAAAGGATATGTCTAAGACTGCTTTTCGGTGTCCTGGTTTTGTCAGTTTGTTTGAATGGGTAGTCATGAATTTTGGCTTGAAAAATGTCGGTGCTACATATCAACGTGCTATGAATTTTATATTTCATGATTTTCTCAGCATCGTAGTGGAAGTATACATTTATGATATAGTTGTTAAATCAGATGGTTTTGATTCTCATTTGGACGATTTGCAATTAGGTTTTGAGAGGATGCGTAAGTACGGGCTAAAGATGAATCCCTTTAAGTGTGCTTTTGGTGTGTCGGCTGGAAAGTTCTTAGGCTTTATAATTCATGAGCATGGAATAGAGATTGATCCTAAGAAGGTAGAAGCAATTAGAAATCTAGAGCATCCGACGTGCAAAAGGGATGTGCAAAAATTGTCGGGGAAGATTAATTACTTGAGACGATTCATATCTAACCTTTCAGGGAAAATTGAATCGTTTGCTCCGATACTCCGGCTAAAGAATGAAGCCGAGTTCACTTGGGGGGCAGGGCAACAGAAGGCCTTCGATAACATAAAGAAATATTTGTTGAATCCTCCAGTGTTGCGGGCACCCAAATCTGGTACGCCGTTCAGGTTGTATATTGCTGCACAAGATAAAGTGATCGGTGTGGTGTTGACGCAAGAAGATGGTGGGAAGGAGCACATTATTGCATATCTAAGTCGCTGCTTGATAGACGTCGAAACTCGGTATGTGTTCATTGAGAAGTTATGTTTGTCTTTGTATTATGCATGTACCAAGTTTCGACCTTACTTGTTATCTAGTACTTGTCTAGTAACTTGCCAAGCCGATGTATTTAAATACATGTTACAAAAACCGATCCTTAGTGGTAGGATTGGAAAATGAGCTTATGCATTAATTGAATATGACTTGACGTATGAATCGTTGCGTGCTATGAAAGGCCAAGTTATTGCCGATTTCATTGTTGATCATACTGTTAAAGATGAAGAAGACATTGGTTATGTTAGCATATGCCCATGGAAATTTTATTTTGATGGATCGGTTTGTAGGAAAGGTCAAGGTGTTGGTACCGTTTTAATTTCTCCTAGTAATGTGATATATGAAACATCGGTTCGTTTAGAGTATAATTGTACTAATAATCAAGCCGAATGTGAAGCTTTGCTATTCGGTTTACAATATTTAGCTGATATGGGTGTCAAAGATATAGATGCTTTTGGTGATTCGCTTCTGGTAGTGCAACAAGTTAAAGGCGAATTCCAGTGTTTTGATGGATTGCTAAATAGTTACTTAGACCGATGTTTAGATATAATCAAATCTCTAGATACTTTCACTATTAGTCATATACCTAGGGAGGAAAATTCTAGAGCAAACTATCTAGCACAGCAAGCATCTGGTTACAATGTCAATAGGGGAAAGTTTCTTATATTAGAAAAACCGATGCTTGTCGCTGCAAGGGATGAGCCTGAGTTGCAACTAATTCGGGACATACACCGAGTAACAGATGGTAATTCGGGTGCTCCAAGTTGCACCGAGTTATACCGAGTTGCTGCTAATTCGGAAACAAAGGTGGACCAAGTCACACCCAGCTCGGAAGATTTAGTGCAAGGGATACGCATGCCTGAGTTATCACGAGCTACCGAGTTACCTAATAATTCAGAAATTGTAGCTGTAGATTGGCGGGTTCCTCTAGTCAATCATTTAAGGGATCCGAGTAAAACTAGAGACAGGTAGGTTCGGCGACAAGCTTTGAAATATACTATGCATAATGATGAGTTACATCGCCAAACTATAGATGGGTTACTTTTAAAATGCTTGGATTCTGATCAATCTAGGTTAGCCATGGGTGAAGTGCATGAAGGCATATGTGGGACGCATCAGTCGGCTCATAAGATGTGTTGGTTAATAAAAAGAGTTGGTTTCTATTGGCCGACTTTTTTAGTGGATTGTTTTAGATACTACAAAGGTTGTGAGGCTTGTCAAAAGTTTGGCAATATACAATTGGCACCTGCAGCTATGTTGAATCCCATAATCAAACCATGGCCATTTAGAGGGTGGGGCTTAGATTTTATTGGTGAGATACATCCTTCGTCTTCTAAAGTGCATCGTTTCGTCCTAGTAGCCACAGATTATTTTACTAAGTGGACAGAAGCAGTTCCCTTAAGAAATATGACTCATAGGGAGTTGATTAGTTTTGTTTTGGAGCATATTATTCATAGATTCGGCATTCCTCAAACTTTGACAACTGATCAAGGTTCTTCTTTTATGTCTCATCAATTTCGTGAGTTTGCCGAATCTTTTGGAATTAAATTGTTGAACTCATCACCTTATTATGCTCAAGCTAATGGACAAGCCGAATCCAGTAATAAAACTTCTATTCGGCTCATAAAGAAGAAAATTGAAGAGGAACCGAGAAGGTGGCATGAAGTCCTTTCGGAAGAATTATGGGCTCATAGAATATCTAAGCACGGAGCTATTCAAGTTGCACCTTTTGAGCTAGTATATGGCCAAGAAGCAGTGTTACCTGTAGAAATCAAGTTGCAAGCTCTTAGGGTAGCCAGGCAAAATAACTTGTCGGCTGTAGATTACAATGATTTAATGATGGACCGAATAGATGAGGTTCCAGAAAAAAGGCTAAAAGCGTTGCAGGAGATTGAGAAAGAAAAGTTAAGAGTAGCTAAGGCTTATAATAAAAAAATTCAAGGAGAAATCGTTTCAAATAGGGGATTTAGTGTGGAAAACGATTTTTCCCGTTGGAACTAGGGACAGAAAATTCGGCAAGTGGTCGCCGAGTTGGGAAGGTCCATATGAAGTTGTGGGGATTGTTCCTAGAAATTCATATTTTTTACAAACTTTGCAGGGAAGTAAGTTATCCAAAGCTCTCAATGAAAGATACTTGAAGAAATATTATCCTAGCGTGTGGCAGGAAGCTTGAATACATATGGCCGATATATGATTATCGCCCTAAGAACAAGACGTGGCCGATATATAATTATCGTCCTAAGAATATGTATGGACGATGGAGTGTTGACATCGTCCTTAGACCCTATGTGGTGCATATTATTTTTCGGCACGCAAGTTTTTGCCGAAAAACAGGGGGCATGTGTTGACACCGATTTTTGGCACAACAACAAACCTATATAAGATTGCCTCAAATGAAGAAGTGCTCTACATGAAAAGGTTGGGTATTGTCGATATGAACAACTTTGTAGTTCGAGTCGTCGTCATCCGAGACTGTTTCAAGACCGAAAACCATGTTCCGGGCAACAGGACTATGGCATTCAGTGCACTATTTGGCTAATTTCGCCCTCAAGATGGTTTCAAATAATGAAATTTATACTTTAATTGGCTTCGTATCGTCGAGCCGGTCGATTTTGACACTTGAATCGTCCAAATCCGAGTTCGTATGAAGAAGTTATAGCCAAATCATTGCAACACACCTTGGGAGACTGGTACTACCGGCCGGTACAAGCGATACTACCCGTCGATACGCGAAAAACCTTCTGTAAGAGCCCGGAACAGGGCCGGTATCACCCCGGTTGTTCCGGTAAATAATATATACCGGTACTACCGCCCGGGTACGCGAAAAACCTTCTGTTGAGGCCCGGAATCGAGCCGGTAGCACCCCGGTTGTTCCGGTAAAAATTCATATACCGGTACTACCGGTCTGTGCGCAGATTCGTGCGGATTTTGGAAAATCCGAGTTTGGCTATAGTTTTTGGCATTGTCACGGGAATCCAAGTCCGTGTCTTGCAAGGGAAGTCCAACCCCCTCATATATAGATGAGATAACGGCCGATTGAAACAAGACACAATCGATATATATACCCAAAAACGCATCTACTTTTCAAGTTCTTCTACTTTTTGTCTAGTTCTAGGTCATCTTTGGTGTTTTGCTCGTAAAGCACTTGTTTCTTCTCCGAAATTGAAGATCTCTTTGTTGATTTGCTTGTAAATCATCTGTTCTTCGTAACGAAAAATGAAGTGGCGACTCCCTTACTCTAAACAATTGTGCGGTGTAAGTCTTGTGTTGCGTTGAACAAATTCTTCGTCAACATATACGTTTATAAAAATGAGTGTGTGTACATAGTTGTAAGCGTCTACGACCCCTCGTCGTGGCTTCTCGCTTACTGCATTTACGCGCTAGGTTACCAAAGGTTTTACACTCACAAGTGAGCGTATTGACTGTGGCAGTAGATGAGGTTTTCTGTAGCCGTTCATTGCGCCAGTTGATCATGTGCACAAATCAACAACACCGCTTGCAGCTTTCGTGGAAGCATCGCACAACATCGTCTGCATTCGGCGGCGCTCCATTGCAAACTTTGTACGCTAGGTAGTCCGAACAACCCATCTTTCGGACACCTTTGTCCAAGCCGAGATGGAACTAACAGGATGGTGTCGTAGGCCATGCTTCTCCTCTGGTGGTCGGTGCCCACGGCTTATGGCCTCGGTGAGGGGTTCAAGTCGATATGCAGGGGCAATGACTCTAGATGGAGGGTTGCATGTTTGGCTCTTCGGCAAGTCTCATGATGGCGGTGGTGGTTGCGTTCCTTGGTCGTGTGGGCGGTGAGTGTCCCTGGTCGACGATAGTGGTGGCGCCCAGATCTGGATCTAAAGGGTTTGACGTTCTCATGGGTGGTCCAGGTGCCTCATTGTGGTATGGAAGACTTGCCGATCAACGGTTGTGTGCTTTGGCATCAATGACAATTGCACATGTAGGCGACATTTCCCTCTGAAGGATGTTGTTGAGGTTCTCCTCCTTGTGCCAAGGCTTCGGGTGAAAACCCTTGTCCAACATTTTGAACTCTGCAATTATCATGCTTTGTGCATCCTCCTAATGGCGTCGTCGTTGAGCTCATGTACCTTTGGTCGTGGTGTGGTGTGGTGTCTTCATCAATTTCTCTTGTTCAATGTCATTTTAATGCTCTTGTGTGTTGTTTCATTGTGTGGTTAAGGCCTTTTTACTATCTTTTACTTCCTCCATTTTTGAACTGTTTATCGTTTTGATAAATGCATCTAATATTATTTTGATGTTAAATACACTCACTTGAATGATAAGAGCATCTCCAAAAGCCTTTGTAAAACTCTTCGGGATTTGTAAAAACTGAAATTTTAGCAATTGTAGGAAAAAAACTACCTCCAGCATCATTTGTATAACTGGTCCCCACACCAAAAATTATACCTAGCTTGCTAATACTGCACCCTCACTTTGCATATTTGCAAAGTCCAAAGAGGGATTGCAAACTGCCCAAAAGCAACGCGAGAGAGCCAACCCCTCCCGCTCGGAAACTTCCAGCCCGAGGCGCCATCGCCGACCACCACCCCACCGTCTCCCCTGCCGGCGTTCTACCTCGGCGCCTCCTTCCCTGCCTGCCCCGTCCTCCCCTGCCGCCCCGCATCTCGTTTCCCCAACGACGCGAGCATCTCCGCCGTCGAATCGATTTGGCCCCGCCCGCATAGCTGCCGGCTGATTCGGCCCGAAGGAGGCCGTCGCGGCCACATGTCCTCCTAGACATCCATCTTCGCCCCGTCTGCGTCCCCCTCTGCTCCACACGCACAAGAGCACCGCGGCGACTTGCGCCACCATCGCGAGTTCACTCGGGCCGGTGTCGGCCGCAGGCGCTCTAGGGCGAGCTCGCGACGTCTCCCAGTCGTCTTCACGCGCACCCGGACGCACCCACACCAGCCGGCGAGCTCACAGCGTCGAGTTCGGACACGACCACACCTTGTCTCCCACCCGTGTGTGAGGTGTTCGACAAAATGCTCACCCACCACTTTAGTTATAGAAATCCTATTATATAAATGCTGCCAAAGCATAATTTGGTTTGCCTTTGTAAACATTCTCTCTTCTCTTGGTATATCCAGTTTTTAGCAATCCATTATACAAATGCTGTTGAAGATGGTCTAAATAAATTCAAACGGAAATAGTATATCTTGTATCGTTTCGACCGTGGTATCAAAGACGAAAGTGTACTACTTAGTGTCTTAGTCTCTAACAACGCAAGTCGCACCTGAACTGAAAATCTTACCCCCAAACTTAGCCTCCAGCTTTGAGTAATTACACCACGATCAAACTGATTGCTGCATAGCCTATCCTTACCCTCAAAATTTTAGTGACGCCTGCAGTAGCTGTGAGTAATTACAGCACGATTGAACAGCTTGCTGCAGCTTATCCATTACTGCATGCCTACCAGAAGGCTGGAGCAACCCCTGACAGCTTGTATAAGAAGCCATATGCCGCCGCGCCGCTGCTTCTCAGATTAATGGACATGGCGGAGGTCACGCATTGTCGTCGTTCCGCCACCTTTCTCGCGTCCTTCCTCTCCGTCGCCTTCCTCATATGGCCGGCTCAACTCCCGACGGCGGCCGCCACACAGGAGATGAAGTCCATCTACGCCGGCCAGAGGGTGGTGCCGGTGCGGCTGGGCCGGCCGGCGTTCGGCCCGGAGAGCCTCGCCTTCGACCACCGCGGCGGCGGCCCGTACACGGGCGTTTCCAACGGCCGCGTCCTCCGGTGGAGGGTCAACCGCCGCCACCCCGGCTGGACCGAGTTCGCCCACAACTACAAGCATAAGTGAGTGATCGATCAACTTCAACCGACCATGCGCGCACACACTTGGCATAGCACGACGGCCGTGAGCTCAGCTAGCTAACCGAGCACGTACGGTGCCGCCGCCATGGGTGCAGGACGGTGCCGGAGTGCGCGGCGAAGAAGAAGCTGGTGGAGCCCGAGAGCGCGTGCGGGCGGCCGCTGGGCCTGCAGTTCCACCGCGCGTCCGGCGACATGTACATCGCCGACGCGTACCTGGGGCTGATGAGGGTGGGGCGGCGCGGCGGGCTGGCGGAGGTGGTGGCCACGGGGGCCGGCGGCGTGCCCTTCTACTTCCTCAACGGGGTCGACGTCGACCAGGAGACCGGCGACGTCTACTTCACGGACAGCAGCACCACGTACCACCGGAGGTACGTGTACTACGTTTACTGCGTACGGTGCCGAACTGAACTTATTACTACTTCCCCACCAGTAATAAAACACGCATGTGACCGGGTAGATATACATACACTGGTGGAGATGAGTTGATCAAACTATAATGTGAAACTGAATTTACCTGTGAAACGTCAGCAGGTATACTATGTTCTTGTATGTATGATGGCACGCACGATTTACATGGCTTAAAAACAAGTCGACAAGCGCGGCTTAAGCTTATAACTGTAAAAATGGCGTCGATTAAACGCTGGTAAAACTTGAAAAAGCTTTAACTAGTAATGAGAATTCGTCTGTCTAGAGTCTAGACAAAACTATAAGACTCTATATACTTATTGCACAAGTACTAGTATTTAAGGTTTGACACTATTTTGTTCTGCATATAGCTGTTGGAAGAAATCGTGTGGGAAAAAAGAAAGACTGGTTGAGAGAACAGATACGTTGGACATTAATTACAAGCTATCCCAATTTAAGCCGACGAGCGTATCCAAGATGTTTCCGATCTGGTGGAAGCAAACATTCTGTTAGCAATAGTTGTTTTCCCTGTACGTTTGCTCGTATAACAAGCTCCTGAAAGTGACGGGCCAAATACTGGTCATTTAAGCCGTGCCATACTGCAATGTCCCATGAATTTCAGGGAAGTGATAGTGTTAATCAGTAACAATCTGAAAAACATGAGGTTAATTCGTACTCGTCAGTCTCGTCTGATCGAGCTCATACCACCAGACAGGAGCAGCAGCAACGTAAATACTCCTGCTGCTACAGTGGTACAGTACTGCTCTACGGCTACTAGCAAGCTGCTCAGCAGGGTTAAAGCCCTGTCGGGGAGAGCGAGAAGATCGCTACAGTGGAGCCGTAGGATTAATGAATTCACGTGCATTGGACAGAAGTGGTGCATGTAGTTTTGCTTCTTCTTCTTTTTTGCCCCTATTCGTTCTAATGGTACCAAGTTAATCAATCGTATCGTTGTGGCTGCAGTGAGTACATGCTGGTGGTGCTGACCGGCGACGCGACGGGACGGCTGATGAGGTACGACCCGCGGACGGGCAACGTCACCGTGCTCAGCTCCGGCCTGGCCTTCCCCAACGGGCTCGCCGTCAGCGCCGACCGGACACACCTCGTCGTGGCCGAGACGTCCTCCTGCAGGCTGCTCCGGCACTGGCTGCGCGGGCCGGCGGCGGGGGAGACGGAGGTGCTGGCCGACCTGCCGGGGTACCCGGACAACGTGCGCCCCGACGGCCGGGGCGGGTACTGGGTCGGCATGAACCGGGACAAGCAGTGGGCAGAGAGCGGGACCACGCCCAGGTCCATCAGCGCCGTCAGGGTCATCGTCGCCGCCGGCGACCGTAATGCCGCCACCAATGGCACAGTCGCCGAGGCGCTGCGCGGCTTCGGCGACGCCACGGTGAGCGAGGTAGTGGAGCGCAACGGGTCGCTGTGGATCGGCTCCGTCGACACCCCCTACGTCGGCCTCTTCAAGCTGGCGTCTCTCGAGCGCGCAGCATAGTACTACACCAGTAATAATTGTTCCTCCATGTTGTAACCGTAGCCCAAACCCAAAGTAACTTATCTAATCATCGCCGTCCTTCGTCAAGCAAAAATGTGTAATAGCTCGAGGTACAGATGCAGATGACAATGCCGAGCATCTGCAATAAAATTAAGCTGCAAAAATTGGGGTGCACCGCGGTACAAGATGTCATGAGTTTGTACGGTCAGGTGCCTTATTTCTAATCGACGGATGTACTCAGTACGCTGTAGAAACGTTTGCCGCTCTGCTCAATCAAAGTGGTCTGTAATTTCTGGTTTCTCACGGAGACCTGAACGCTTCCCCGGCGTACCGCACGTTACCTAGCTCCTCTTCGATCCGCACGAGCTGCGTGAAAGAAAACACATAAGATACTTACGGAACAACAAACAAAGGAACAAAATACGGAGTACAAATTAAATCAAAGTAGTAGTAGAAATATTATTACAACCGAAAGTACTATCTCCGACCCATATTAATGGGCACACACAACTATAGTACAAAGTTATACTAAGTGTGTGCTCATTAATATGGGTTGGAGGGAGTACAATAGTTGGATATTTGCCTCGTGGACAAGAGTAAATACTCCAGGAATAAGCATATTTACCTGGTTGTATTTGGCCAGTCTCTCGCTTCTGCACGGAGCTCCGGTTTTGATCTGAAACGTACCAATGAGATGTCACCTGATGAACACGGATACAACTACTGCTGTACCAAGCTTATTATTTTGGTCGTGTGGCACTTACCTGCCCGCTCGCTAGGCCAACGGCTAGATCCGCGATAAAATTATCTTCTGTTTCACCACTCCTGTGGCTGACCATCACGCCCCAACCAGCAGCTTTTGAATCAAGAGCAGCTTGAATGGATTCTGTAACGGTACCGATCTGATTAACCTGGAAAGACAACAAAATTGAATGAAACATGTTTCTCTTCGGGCAGCCCAAGATTTATCATGGCTTAGTAGCGTTCAGTTTTAGAAGCGAGCTAGAATTCGGTGGTAAGCAGTGCATTAAAGCAACTCCCAAGTCAATATTGGTTATGATAACAACAAATAAACTAGTACATGTTAACTAACTATGTTTAGCAACTATACAAGGAATGAATAACATTAGTACATTGTACAAGAGCACGCCCGAAATAGTCAGTAAAGGTTTACCTTAAGCAACAGAGCATTGCAGGCCTTCTTGTCAATAGCCTCTACTATACGTTTTGGGTTTGTGACAAGCAAATCATCCCCGACAATTTGGATATCAACAGAGGATTGCAACGAAGCCCATGAGCTCCAATCATCTTGATCAAAAGGATCCTCGATAGATACAATAGCGAAATCCTTGACGAATTCTTTGTACAGATCACAGAGAGACTGGGCCGAAAGAACATGAGCTCCGTTATTAGGCTGGTTCTTAAAGTTCAAATCATAGCTTCCATCCTTCATAAGGAATTCTGATGCCGCGACGTCCATTCCAATTTTAATCTGCACCATGGTGTTTTCTCACTTTTATAAATCAAAACAGAAAAGGGTGGTCAAAAAGGTAGCCAGTAAAATAGGAAAATTAGCAACACACCTTTCCAGTGTAGCCTGCCTTCTCAATGGCATCCATAAGCAAAACTAGACCCTCCCTGTTGTCCTGAACATTAGGAGCAAAACCTCCTTCATCTCCAACATTGCATGCGTCTTGACCGTATTTCGCCTTAATGATGCCCTTAAGAACATGGTAAACTGTAACATGGAAAGTGAAGCAGACAACTCTCTGTGAGGATTAAAGATGAAACGGACAAAAACAAATACTGATAAAAATTCCAGAAGCGTCTGTCCATAAAGAAATGTTTACTGGATGATTGTGATAAATTACAAGTCACAACCAAGATGAAATGCACAAAGGGGTAAAACGTTGTAGGTGAAGAAAATAAAATAAATTACCTTCACTGCCCATACGAAGAGCCTCAGCAAATGAAGTTGCCCCCACGGGTAAAAGCATGAATTCCTGCATGGCCAGATTATTACCAGCATGGCTACCTCCGTTTATTACATTGAAAGCTGGGACAGGCATGACAAGCTCCTTGGTGCCTGATAACTCCTGAATATGTTTATACAGAGGAACTCCCTTTGCAGAAGCACCAGCCCTGCATACACTTAAAGAGACTCCAAGAATAGCATTGGCGCCCAACTGCGATTTGTTTTCAGTTCCATCGATGTCAAGCATGATTGCATCAACATCATTCTGGTTCCTGAAAAAATAACAAATTAAGTCTGCATTAAAAATTAAATGCCACACACAGAGAACGAATAATAAGAGTAAACTGACAGAACCTCATCTATTTGGATGCAAACTAACAAAGGCCTTTCGATACTAGTAAGGTTTGGTCACTTTGGTGGTAATGGAATCAAATGGTTCCCTCCCCCATGCGGTCATGTCCGATTCCCAGTAACTAATGTAATTTCATCCTCATTCACAAATTTAGGAATTAAGCCAACCAGAAACTGTGGTTAGGTATACCAAAAATATTTTAGTGTTCAACACTAGAACTGGATGTTAGGCTGGTCACAGTGAGAGTAACTTCAGCAGTAACATAGATGCCACCTAAGCAAAAAAAGATGATGTGGCAGCTAATTAATGAAGAGAGAGATAAATAGAGTAACTTAGCTAGTTACCATCACATCACTCTTCCCAAGATAGAATGAGTCTATAAGCTAATAAATAAGGTCATCTATGTTACTACCTTCAAGTTACTTTGCATTGTGGAGATAGTAACATAGACTAGTAACATCCCTATGTTACTACTCTTAGTTACTTCCCATTGTGACCAGCCTTAGAAGTTTTGGAGTACTATGCATTTAATGCGCCTAATGAAGTTTGTCTTTCCCTTCAGCTGAGACATGCTCCACATATTGTACCATTATTAGTATCCCAAGCAAAATTCTAAACAAGATAAGCTTGAGAACTACCATGCGATCCAATGGAAAAGTACATTGAGATTGCACAAGCTAGAAGTATACCAATCCCATTACAATCCATACTTATTTAAGGAAGGCAAATGCAAAAGTTTAGCTAATATGAGACACCGCAGGCAGTACAACTGTAATCATGCAGTGGCTACTAAAACAATTATCCACTCTGTCCAGAGTTTAGCTAATATGAGACACGGCAGGCAGTACAACTATAAGCATGCAGTGGCTACTACAACGATTATACACCCTGTCCAACAGTACTTAGAAACTCCATTTCATAATTAGGAAAAAGTGTTCTAATGTGAAAACTTCATTAGTCACAGCTAGGTCAGTACAAATCTACGAAGCCACTAAACTGATATTCTTAGCAAAAGCTAACATCATTATGGATATCAACTTGCTAAAACAGAGAGCTTCGAAGAAACTGATGGCCATGTTAAACTGGTTGCAATCAGTGGCGGAGCTGCACTTCAAAACCAGGGCGGGCCAAATTGAAGGAAGTCCAACAATTTTACTCTCATGACCCATTTTGCTCTCGTGTCCTAGTGAATTTCTACTGTGCTGGGCGGGCAGTACCACAGTTTTGCTTGGCTGTAGCTCCGCCACTGGTTGCAATGATATAACTAGTTTCGGTATTATCTTGTTTTAAGAAGTAATCGGGGATCTTGACTCTTGGAAGTCTGAATTTATATTTATAACTTTTTTTTTGCACGGGAGCTGTCTACTTTTCAGTTTTATTTCTATGCATGATTTTATCATTTTGAACACATTTTCATCTTGACATACACATTTTCCTTTTTCTTTATGGGGATCTAACATGGATATTGAGTACAGCTCTCTCCTCCCCTACTGTTGTTTAAAAAAGGATCAGTATCACTTACTAAAGTACTAAATGAAGCAAACATGGAGTTTAGGATAAGACGGTCAGTGGCAACAGAAGCAGGATTTGAACCAAATATTATCAGATGCATAGCAAGCTGCCACATTAATAAACATGAACAACAGACGTATGTGTTAAGTTGACGGAGTATGCATACAAAGCCCAGAAGCAACTGCCATAAGTTCTTCCATTTCCTACACTACTACACTAGTATTAAGCATTAATGAGCAGCCCAGTTCCTCACTAAACCTGGGCAAATACCCGATCACATCGATTTTTCAGTACATTGTACATTTAATTGTAAATCAGTAGTTATCATCACGGCAAGAAGATCCATACATACAACAGTCAAGATGGTCTAGTCACTGAAACCCCTGGTACTATATATAGATAGTTGGAAGTTGGATCATTGAATCTAACGGCAAGTGCAACAACATCGTTCCCCGCACAACGACCATAGCCAATTTACTAGCAAATACGTAAAATAAACAAACAAAAACTACGGGAGGCACGGATGATCGGATCCAGCATTTTTGTGAGACCGGCTTGAGATTTTGTTTTGCGATTATGACACCGGCTCACCTTACGTCGACGCCGACGAGCTTGGGCGCGATGACCTCGTTGATGTTGCGCACGGCGGTGAGCACGCCCTTCCCTCCGTAGACCGACTTGTCGCCGTCGCGGAGCTCGAGGGCCTCGTAGATCCCCGTGGAGGCGCCGCTGGGAACGGCGGAGCGGTGGAGGCTGCCGTCGCCGGCGACGAGGTCGACCTCGACGGTGGGGTTCCCGCGGCTGTCCACGATCTGCCGCGCGCGGATCGACCGCACGGCCTCGGCCCCGACCGCCTTCGAAGAGGCGGACACCGCCGCACGGACGGAGACGACGGGGCGGCCGCAGCCGCGGCGCGGGGTGGCGGCCGCGGCGGGAAAGAGGGACTTGGTGGGGAGGAGGAGCTGGTGGGCCATTCTGGGAGGTTGGTGTGGGCGGAGGCGCCTCGGCCGGGTTTTTTATTATGTCGCGGCGGCGGCGGCGGGGCGTGGAGGAGGTCGTTGGGCGGAGGCGGCGAGGCCGAGGTGGGACGCCGAGGGTGTTGTTTTATTTCTCGCGAATAGTTTTTTCGAAGGAGAGAGTAGGCGGCGAACCGGAGGTGGCGAGCGGGCCCACGTGTCGGTGAGCGATCGTTGCGTTGATTCTTGGTTGGTCATCATTTGCTTCCTGGCTGGGCTTTTTGGCCTTTGGGGTGGGTGGTGGCGGCCGGTGGGAGACCGGGAGGGCGATGCGACGCGAGTTCATCGTTATCGTGTGTGAGCATGTGATGTGACGTGATCGCGCCGCCCGGGGACAGACAGAGGCCGGAGTTCATCGGATGCAGGTGCGCCGCCGGCGAGCGGAACCTTGATCGCGCTCACATAGTGGGACAACCGGACAAAGAAAAATACAGTCCATACTTCTTTCATTTCATATTAAATATCATTGAAACGAATGTATCTAATATTGGAATACATCTAGATAATATAGAATGTTACGATCCATGCGAAATATCCTAACCAGAAGATGGGTTCTGGTACTGTAAAGCAGAAATGATGAATCGGGCAACAGTGTCAAATTCAAATTGCCATCCGAGTAAGATTCATATCCTGTTGGGTAGAAGCGAAACATTTGCCATCCAATACTGAATGAATGCACCGACGACTCTTAAGAGACTCTTCTTGCATACATCTTCTGGCTATTAGCACTCACAGCTTTGAACAGATAAACCAAACCAGGAGTACGGGAATGATCGATCACAGGGGGAATACCTAGCAAATGATGATGGGTGTCTGGGCTCTCTGGAGAGCTATGGTCCGTGGAAAGCATCAGATACACACACACACACACACACACACACACATAAAAGGTTGCCTCGAAAAACAAAATCAGATACACATAAATGCCCAAATGTTTGTCACATAGCCGCCATATCTTTGCTACCCAATCTCTGGCCTACATCCAACTTATGCGGAGTCAGCGGGCTTTGCCTCGTCGGGCTTCTTGACAGGTACGTCGGTGGTGCCCATCTCAGCTTTGAGGTCGTTGACGCTCTGCTCCAGCTCGTCAATCTTGGTTCCCATATCATCTAGTGCAATGGAGTTAAAGAAAACAGAGTATGGCAGCCCACAAGCATGTTACTACAACTCATGCAACAAACAACTTGGCGCAAATTTTATGGATTCATACTGAGATGGATTTTATTACAGAAAATTTGCATGAGGGGGATTTTATTACAGAAAATTTACAGCATAGATTTCCGAAAACAACAATATTTTTCCATGGCTATTGACTAATTGTGTGAGATATACTGATATATCATATATGCATGTATACTGTGTTTCTGTTAATTTAAAAAAGTTGATGAATGTTACAAGTTTCCAAAAACAAACTAGAAATGAAACACATATGATTGTACACCCTCCGTAACTTAATATAAGATGTTTTTTGACACTATGACTGTAAAAAAACGTCTTATATTAAGTTATAGAGGTAGTAGAATATTTAGGTACATTAAAGTGAGCTTGAGTGTGGAATAGCTTATTGTACAACCTTAGTAATAAGTTGGCAAAGCATAGTACTAATGTAGTATATAAAATATACTCCCTCCGTTTCAAATTAGATGACTTCCATTTGTGTACATGTCTAGACTCTAGACAAATGGAAATCATCTAATTTGGAACGGAGGGAGTAGTATTTTTTGCGGAAGTGTAGTAAATTATCAACTTGGATAGTAAAAAAATCAGAATTATATATCAGCAACATAAATGCATGACATCATAATAACCTGACGTTAGATATACTCCCTCCGTCCCATAATATAAGACATTTTTGCAGTTTAAATTGAACTGCAAAAACGTCTTACATTATGCGACAGAGGTAGTACTATAGAATATAATGGCATCCCCTAGTAAACTCTACCATGGCATAAGATGCTGAACCGATGCGGCCATGAAAAAAATGATTGTAGTAGAAAGAAAGTAATGATATTCCACAGATAAGGATATTCTTTGACACGATGTTCTGGGACATAGACTCAAACCTTGTTTGCTGAAATCAATCATCAGGTTAGTGAGTGTAAAGAGTTTGTACAGACTAAGATGCTCACAAAACATATTCGAAGGCACTCACCATCTGACCGAGGAGGTTTTGCACCTGAAATAAAAAGATTGACATCAGTACAAAGTAGAAAATATTTATTACTGTTAAACAAAAGGATACACCTCTGGTTACTCAAAAGGAAAAATAGGACTTCTTCAGCAGTTGGAAACAACTATATACTGCCTCTGTATCAAATTATAAGATGTTTTTGTAGGTTACATTAGCCTAAAAAACGTCTTATACTTTGATATGGAGGGAGTACTTGACCGTTAACCTCACTATCTACTAAGTCAATGCTACACCAATATTTTTCAGCTGACTAGTTAAAATAGCAACTAGTTTGAGTACTACTACAATATGCAAACACTCCAATTTGATGCATAAAAATGTCTAAACTCGTCGAAGATAATCTAGGACTTATGTTCAGCTAATTCGTTCACCAGAAGAAAGATGAAATATCATTAGCGTGAATGGTGTGCCTACAGTGCTATGATGGCAGTATATAACATCAGTACTTACAAATGCTGTCATGTCCGTGGGGTTCTGTGATGAGGGATCTGAATCCATTTTAGCCTGGAAAATTTTTTCAGTGAATGAGGTAACAGCAATGATACTTTAAAGAAGAACTACATATAAGTGAAACTAAATGAAGGGTGCATAAAGGTATTAACACATAATGGGTGAAATATAGCACAGTTTTAAAGAGTATTAGCATGGTCTTACATTTCATACCAAAAAAGGCATACTTCTCAAAGAATTATTTGAAGCATCTTGACATATGTATGTATGATTATATGAAAAAGTAAAATGCAGAGTGGAATATTAGTTCATATCAGCAAATGAGGAACAGTTGTAATGTTGAAACTTATTCATAACATCCTAATAGTCAAGGAGAAGTTCACAGCGAAAAGGTGAAAAGGAAAAGATCGGTACACTTAAAACTCTATCACCAATTGCTTGACCAGGAATTGAGCATCCTATCCTATTTTCATTATACTGGTTGAACTTCCATATGACATAGATTGAACATTTTGCTACCTTTAAAGTTGTACAATAGGGAGACAAACAAGAAAAGGTACACCATAGAGGGCTAGGCTAGTAGGCAAGCCTACTGTCATACAATAGGGTGACAAACAAGAAAAGGAACACCATGTAGGGCTAGTAGGCAAGCCTTATGCGTCACTGTGTTCAGTCTCCTAGTTTCCATTTCCCCCTCCATTCACTCTCATCAAGATCATGCCCTGGGAGTTCTTGATGACAGCTCGCGCTTCTAGCTTCATCAGCCCTCTTACTACTGCGCATGATACTTGTCATTTCTTGTATCGTGCAGGAAGTGCTCCGCCTCATCCTATCAGTGAGGACCTCAAGCTGGTCCCTCAGGCCATGCCTTGTCAGCCTATCCCTCAAAACCTCACATGTAGCCTGGTAAGGTGGGATGCCTTCATCCACCATCATCAGAAAATAGCTGCAGGCCTCCTCTAATTTTCCTTTCTTGCAAGATAACCCATGGATCATGACAGCATAAGTTGCTGCACCTGGGTGAAAGCCACGCTTTTCCATTCCATCCCAAACCTCAACGGCCTTATCAATCCTTCCTACACCAATCAACATTTTCAGTAACATGTTGTAAGAATGACGGTCTGGCACACACAAGCCTTTATCCATTTTTGAAATAAGCCTCAAGGACTTGTTCACCTCATTCTTCTTACAGTGTGCATTAAGCAGCGTGTTGTAGGTCCAAACATCAGGCTTTTCCCCTCGCAAGATGATCTCACCAAGGATATTGTAAGCCTCCTCAATCTCCCCCAACTCACACAGTGACCGAATTATAGCATTATACGTGAATACATTTGGTGTGAGATCGTGCATGCGCATCCTATCTAGCACACGAAGAGCAGTCCGAGAATCCTTTGATGTGCAGGCAGCACGAATGAATGGACCGTAAGTGGCAGCATCTGGAACAAGCCCACGGCCCTGTTGCATATCTTTCAGATGCTCCTGTGCGCGTGCAATATCACCCCCACGGCATAAGGCATCAATCAACATATTGTAGGCAGGCACATCAGGCTCAACACCTCTCTGGACCATTTCATCAAATAACTTTTGTGCATTTTCCGGCTTTTCTACGACAGCCCACCCAGAGATCAGGATGGTGTAGGTCTTGGCTGAGACATCGAAATGGGTCTCTGACTCTCTGAAGAAGAGCTCGGCGTGCTCTACAAGGCCATTGTGGGACAAGGCGAAGAGCAGCGAGTGGAAATCGGCAAGCGTTGGGGGGAACCCGAACCCTGCCATGGAGGAGAAGGCCCGGATCGCATCATCCGGGAGAAGCGCCCGTGAGTAAGCACGGAACAACCGCGGGAAGAGGCCCCGCGAGAGCGCAGCCGATGGGAGATCAGACAACAGCGAGCGCAGCAAGGGGAAGAGCCGTGCAGCAGCGAGCGAATTCGCCAGGATGAGGAGCGAATCCGGCAGGTGGGAGAACCCGGGCAGCCCCGCGGCGAAGAGAAAGAACCGGAGCGATGGCACGGGAAGGTGGCGGCACCGGCGCAGCACCGCGGCCGCCGCGTCGGGGGTGATGCGCGGCGCGAAGCCGCGGAGTGCGGCTGGGAGGTCGTGGCGCGGGCCACGGAAGTCGCTGAGGACGCGGCTGAGCGTGCTCACGAGCCCTGGGTCGACGTCTGGGCCTGGATCGGGGGACGGATCCTGGGGCGACGCCGCGACGGAGCGGGTAGGGATGGGAAGGGGGCGCGGGCGCGGGCGCGGGCTGCGAGGCACGAGGCGGCATCGTGCGGCGAGCGATCTCGCGGCGGCTTGCATCGGTGAGGGGCTGTAGTAACAGCGGATTCGCGAGTAACGTAAGGATGCACGCGTGCTAGAAAGCAGTAGATGGATGTGAGAACAGGGGAGCGAAGGGGCTTACCGAGGAAGTTCGGGTCGCCGGGGGAAGGGGCGGAGGAGGAGGTCGCCGCCGGCCGGTGGTTTCGGAGGAGGTCGCGGTGAGGTCAGGTGTGAGTCCGGTCGAAAAGGAGAGGGGAGGGCCTGAGGAACAGTGGAGGAGAAATTGGTGGCCTGGATTGGGGAGTTTCTTTTTTTTCTTAATCAAAAGCTTTTGATGTAGTGAAATGTTTAGAGATACTTCATCATTACGACCATCAGATACTTTCAGTTAAATAGGAGGGACAATGCTTAATGATAGTATATACTCCTAGATTGATAGATTTTGAGCTCAAAATTAAACTTACTAGTACTTTCTAAAACAAAAAACACGAAACAAAAGATGAAAACTAATTTTGAATTTCCTTGATAACACGAATAGGAGTAAGACGATGAGTGAAAAAAATTGGGCTAAAAGAAAACTTATTTAACGGGCCAGCCCGGCACGCACGTCAAGCCTTAAATAGGCTTAAGGATGTAGATTTGGAAGTTGGAACTTGTACCCTAAGAACCTATCAAAAGAAGACAAACGGAGGAATTGGGATGTGCGCGATAAAATTGGATATGAATAAAGCGTATGATATGGTTGAATGGCCCTTTCTGGAGAGGATGATACTAAAGATGGGGTTTGATGCGTCTTGGGTGCAACTCATAATGAAATGTGTTTCTTCCGTCAGATATAATGTATGTTTCAATAATACAGAGATGGAAGAGTTTACTCCTACCAGGGGAATTCGACAGGGAGATCCTTTGTCCTCCTATCTGTTCCTCCTTTGTTCAGAGGGCCTTTCGAGCTTACTGGCACACGAACAAGAGGTAGGCGGTATTGCTGATGATTCCCTAATCCTTATGAAAGCTGATGTTCAAAATGCAAACTCCTTGAAGAGGATTCTGGATACATATTGCAACAGCTCCGGGCAACTGGTTAGTAATGCAAAGTCTAACATCTTTTTCATCCCAAACACTAATGTTCTTGTGAGGGGAAATATATGCAGAGTATTTGATATTGTGACTGAGGCCATGTCTGATACTTATCTGGGGCTGTCGGCCATGGTGGGAGTTGACAAGAGTGATTGCTTCCAGCATGACAGACTTTGTCAAAGAATAAAAGGGTGGAAGGAGAAGGTTTTATCTATGGAAGGAAATGAGATTATGATAAAAACGATTGCCCAAGCAATTCCTTCATACGCTATGTCTGTGTTTAAGCTCCCAAAGAATATTTTCAAGTTGATTACAGATGAGATTTTTGGGTTTTGATGGGGATATAGTGAAGAGAAGAAGAAAATGCATTGGCTTGCATGGTGGAAGTTGTGTGTCCCGAAGAGGAGAGGTGGTTTGGGATTTCGGGACCTACACAGTTTTAATCTTGCTATGTTAGCAAAACAGTGTTGAAGGCTAATCCAAAATCCTGATTCTCTGTGTGCACAAGTTCTACGGGCAAAGTACTACCCAGATGGAGATGTGTTGAAGGCGGGGCCAAAGAATGGAGCTAGCTTCACATGGCAAAGCATAGTGGCTGACATTCAAACGTTTAAGAAGGGTTGCATATGGGAGTGGGTTCGGGAGCACATATAAACATTTGGAGTGAGCCATGGATTCCCTCCAGCCCTTTCAGAAAGGTTATCACCCCGAGAGGGTCAGTGCTCCTTGGTCAGGTCTCGGATTTGATTGATCCCCATACAAATTCCTGGGATGAGGACCTTATAAGGGATGTCTTCTCACCCGTGGATGTTCAGCGTATTTTTCAAATCCCCTTAAGCTCAGCGGCAGATGACTTTGTTGCATGGCACTACTCAAAATCTAGGATGTTTACGGTTCGTTCGGCGTATCATCGGGAGTTTGATCACCAACACGGCAGAGGTGATAGAGATAATAGGCCGGGGATGTCCCAGGTTAACCCGTTATGGAAATATTTATGGCGCCTAGCTCTACCTGGGAAGATCAAACATTTCGCTTGGAAGGTTTTACATGGAGTTCTGCCCTGCTTCATTACCTTGGCTAACCGGCACATAAAATGTCCAACTCTCTGCCCTGTATGCAAAGCCTCCGGTGAAGATTTACAACATGTTTTGTTTACATGTCCAAGAGCCTCTGGAATCTGGGATAAGTTGGGATTGCGAGAGACAGTTGAAAAAGCGGTCATGGATGATAGATCGGGCGCAATCACCTTAGATATCCTTTCAGAAATCTCTACGGTGTTCGATGGTATCCCAGTAGCTGAGTTGGATTTGGTTGCAGCATGGTATATATGGTGGCAGCGACGTTTGACAGTTCGCGGTGATCTCCCCAGTTCGGCTGATAAGACTGCAATTTCAATTCGGGTGTTGGCCACAAATTTCTTCAGAGCCTGCTCTTCTTCTCCGAACGCCAAGGAAGGATGATCACATGTGGGAGAAGCCCCCCCCCCCGGGGGACTACAAAAATCAATGTTGATGCTTCTTTTCATCATGATACATTCTCTGGTGCTAGCGGGGCAATAGCGCGTGATCACAAAGGGGGTTTCATTGGGGCTGTAAACTGGCTCCTCCCGCATATCAGTGCCCCGGTAACAGCAGAAGTGATAGCAATACGAAATGGTCTATATCTAGCAGCTCACTTGGGGTGCAACAAGATTTTGGTTGAGTCAGATTGCTCCAATGCTATTGATGCCATGATGCAAGAGGATCCTCATATGGGACAAGAAGCAATGATTGTCATGGAGTGCAAACAATTTTTCTTTGAGTTTGGTTCTGTTGAATTCAAACTTTGCCCAAGGGAAGCAAATCAGGTAGCACACGAACTTGCAAAAGATAGCTTCCAAAACAGATCCTCTGTTGGGAATCGGAGTAGAAAACAAAAAAAATCGGCACTACGAAACCAAACCCAAGAACGGATCTAGGAAGATGCAGATGAGAATATCGATCTTGTTACCTTCTTGCAACCGTTCAACGAATGCACTCTCTCTTGCAGCGGAAGATGTTGATGGAGAGTTGAAGAAGTGTGAAGATGAACAATCCCACGAACAGATCTAATCACCGTGGAGTCCCTCGAACAAAGATCGAACGCACGATCTCTCTACGGTTGATCCACACGTACGATGTGGAAGATCCGGCAGGGCTCCGCCGTCCAGAGCTCGGCGCCTCCGGAGTATAGAGGAGGGAGGAGCAGCCCTTCGGGGCTATGGAAGGAGATTGGATCTACAAGAGAAAGAGAGAGGGGGCAGCCCTTCGGCAAAATAGAACAACTTGTGTGTTGAAGGGGTGCCCCCGTCTCCTCTATTTATAGTGGGAGGGGAGGGGAGGCCACCTTGGAGGAGGGGGCAGCCCTAGGGGTGGCGCCCTAGGGTTTCCCTCCCCTTAGGGCCGGCCAAGGAAAGGGGGAGGAAGCTTCCTCCTAGGGCGCCCCCTTGGGCCTCTTTGGTCCAAGTGCTCCCTCCCCCACTTGGGTCTTCCAAGTGAGAGAGGGGCCATTGGTATTAAATCTATTTTATTGATTCCAAAACAATTTGGGAATTCACAATAAATGAATATTAAACATATTTAGACCACCCTGGAACTTTCCCGGCCCTGCGGTTTTACCCTGTTTTCCCAAAACTTTTCCCGGTACTTTACCGGTTCCCCCAAACGATTCCGGTTTTCTCTCCGATTAAATCTCAATCACTCCGAAACTTTTTCCGGTGTGTTATACTCGTGCTCCTATCACTCTACTACTCAACAAATCTTCCACCCTTAAGTGTGTGACCCCATAGGTTCGGTAGAATACGGACATGAACCGGGAACTTATTTTCCCGCGGAACGATAACCGATAGCGGAGCCATGGACACCCATAACGGTTCCCGTACCTACACGAATATAAATTCGAGTGAACCACAAGCTTAACATGCCAGTCCTATTTGCTTCACGATACTATACAAAACCTGAGGTGAGATCTTTTAGGTATCCGCATGATTAACCATTAACCATTATACCAAGTCATCCTCCTACTTGTTTTGTTCCATTTTCTCGTTTAGTATTCTGGTATCCCTTGTGATCAATTCACAATGTCTGGCCAGACGATGTTGGATGCCGTAATACCGAGAGGGCCCACAGAAGTATCTCTCCATCGTTAGAGGAGCAAATTCCCAACTCGAATCGCTAAGTCCCTTGACACACTTTCAGGTGTGAGTGATCAAAGCCGTTATTGCCACGCCTGTTACGGGTGGTGTTGGGACAGTGTCAAAACCCACCCTCCGGTATGAAGTTACGAAACATTCTTATGGTCATGAAGGACACATGCGTATTAACTTTAGATGATTTTACTTATAACATGGAAACAATGTGATATCAAAGTAAATCATACAAATGGGTCGGTTCAGCACCCTTGTACTGGCAACAATGTGCTCCCATGTGTTACCGGCATTTCCAATGCCCTATGAACAGGAAAACATGTCATCCATAACACACGGGTTAGTCCTAGAGGCAGACTAAGAACACTTGGTGTTTATACTCTACACCTGCATATGGGTTTTCCTCCGGAGGCAGTTAACATGCTACTTGGCAAACCTCCGCATAAGCCATTTGCAGTTATAGCACAGACATATAAACTTTAATAATGAACCTGGAATTATAATAATACAATTTATTATTGCCTCTAGGGCATAATTCCAACAGTCTCCCACTTGCACTAGAGACAATAATCTAGATGCATGGTTTACTCAGACCAATGGCACTTTGGTCTTCATGCTCGTTTGTGGTATAGAATTCGTCACGGAGCTTAACGCTTTTAGGCTCGTCTCAATCCTGTGTATCTTAATGTACCCCTTCATCTTTATGAAGTATTTGAAGATAGGGCACTATCGTTCAACATGTTTGGATTACAGTGAGCTCTTAGCTTACTTTGTTTTGATCATGATGCTCATATCAAAATATGGTTTATGCAGATCAAACGTTCAGAACTATGCTAATCACTATGATGGTGTTCCTGATCCAAATACCCTCCTATGAAACTTCCAGAGTTGCCATGTTTCACGTCTACGTTGTAGAAATCCCGCTATGTGCCTTAGCTTGAAAAACAATTTTCAACATCCTATTTTGCTACTTAGCTACAGACCGATTAAATATTACAAATCATTATGAAACTTTCTTTCATCTATTTGTAATGAACTCTTTAGTCTTCCTCATAGAATCTTTCTTTATCTGAGGTACTTCAGGAGAACTAATCTACTATTTAGATTACGTTGGTGCTTGTTGCACTTTCAGGACATCCAATACCTTAGTGCTTTATTTTGCTAAAATATTTATTCTCAATCACTCATATGTTATTCACATATATGATTAGAATCGTGCTCCCACTTAATTCCATATCTTATATGATTATTGATGAAATAATAACTTTTATAACTTCATCAAAAACTATTACTCCAGCTCTGTGATATTTGCTTCAACTATGGACTGATCTTTGAAGCATTCTCACTTTTACTAATACCGTATAGATCATTAAATCCTTTCAGGTCGTATCATGCATACACCCTTTGTTTAATTTTCTCAGAAGAAAAATCAATATGTCATACTTCGGAAGTATGTCGCGATTATCAGTAATTTTCCATATGAACATATGCATCACTACACATTTTGTAGTCAACCTTTTGAACTCTATCGAAAAACTTATTTTACGACAAGTTGAGCAATATCAATGATTAAGCTATTGTCAATGTTCATATCTATGAAAGTCAAATCCATTCTAATGATCAGGTATCCTTAGGAGGGTTTTACCAAGTTCTCAACTTGATTTAGATGGATGGCTTTCATATAGTTTTTATGGTTTTTTAAGCCATGCAATGGAGTTAGTGCTCGTCATGGTTTCTTGTAGTTCACAGGTTTATCACACTATAGAACCACCTTGGTCCAACGTGAATTTACAAAGCTGTGTGATACATCATAAGACTTGATCATTTCATCTCTTGAACACATTTCAGAGTTTCGTCATTCCTTTTCATCAAATGTAGGAATTTCTGGTTTGGTCACAGAGTTTATCTCTAGAACGAGTTTCTGAGTTTCATTCTGTAGAACCAAATGATTCAATGTAATCATTATCAAGCTATTAGTACTCCCACTTAATTGTTTCAAGAGAGCAAAAATCCCATGTCCCGTGATAAACATTTTTCCCGGGTATAGTAGTGGAAGTGTTGTTCGTAACATGATGTTTCTACAATACTTATATTCGGGATCGAGTATATTCTAAATACATCTC
The DNA here is from genome assembly GCA_950022295.1 of Bromus sterilis. Taxonomy (NCBI): domain Eukaryota; kingdom Viridiplantae; phylum Streptophyta; class Magnoliopsida; order Poales; family Poaceae; genus Bromus; species Bromus sterilis. The sequence goes on from OX465596.1 coordinate 400,560,927, forward strand.
CGAAATTATGAAACAACAATTGGAGTTCTTATCCATGTCGTATTCTTATAGGGCATTGTTTCAACATATGACGACGCTCTATTTAGTTCGTAAGTGGTTTCTCAAAAGCGTTAAGTAGTATAGTAAATGGGAGTGTGGTTTAAGTACATCACAGACCTTACCATGTCATGCTGGAATTCAAGGTAGAAAAAAAATTTAATTCCAATATGCCATATAGGGCTTGGTTATGCGTCAAGATACTCCGTAGCTATACGGGGTTTCAGATGGCGCTAGTTTATGAACTGACTTCATACACTCGATGATGTTTGCTAAATTCTTTAACTCATTTATTTTACGATCAGATCGTCAAATATTTGATCTATGTGTGATGATGATTCTCTTTGTGTTGAAACAGTTTTGAACTTATTCAAAGTTTCAGATGTTATGTCTTGTCTAAATATCGGTATATCTATACAAGTCATTATCACAAAGTTTTATGTAAAGTACTTTTTATTGGTTCTTCACACATCGATATGTGTTATTACCAATAGTTTATTAAACACTTGAAGAATTCATTTAATCAATGATTTTGTCCATTAGAAAAACATTGCATGTGTCAAATGACTCAAAGTCAAGAGATTGAATGACTTCATCTGAAGCTTCCGCATGCGCTTTGTTCTAATGCGGCTAAGTCATTTATGCTATTTCAATAATGGCATTATCATCACATAACTTAATTTATTTAGCAATCAAGAAAATAGACATAACATCAAGATTTCAACTTAAATAATTCACCACGAAGGGTGACATTCAGAGAGTAATAATTTTTGAACAACCATTATTCAAAACGTGGATAACACATCCACCGTGCAGACGACGTAATACGATATTAATGTTTTACACGACCTCTGAATTAAATAACTTTTATTCAAACTCTAATATAAATCTTGATAGACGAACGCCGACGGCCTTGGGTGACTTGGGCACCACTTCCGTCGCGGACTTGCACTTCATTCGTTCTTCTCCTTTGGATTCTGAGAATCCCCTGTACCGATTTGCGAACCATTAGCAATCGATATGGTATCAATTATACCTATGAAGATAAAATAATGAAATTGTCTATTAACTTAGTATAACTTATTTATACCTTTGGTGATCAGACCACTTTTCAGATCTCCCAGATACTTCTTGCAATTCCTCTTCCAGTGTCCCTTGTTCTTGCAGTAGTGACACTCAGAATCTTTAGTTGGGACAGTCTTGGTCTTTACCTGAGCTTTGGTCTTACCACCGCTCTTGGCATTTCTGCCTTTGCCCTTCTTCTTGAAACTGGTAGTGTTCATCACAGCCAACACGTGGCTTGGATCCTTCTGCATAGATGCTTCCGCAGTCTTAAGCATAGCGAACAATTCGTTTGTGGTCTTGTCAAGCCCATTCATGTTGTAATTCATGATAAAGCCGTTGTAAGACGTAGGGAGTGACGCAAGGAGAATGTCAGTGCCGAGTGTCGTTGGGATCACAAATCCCAGAGCATTCAGCCTCTGTGCGTAACCAACAAGTTTGATCACGTGCTCGCTTAGGGAGCTACCTTCTGCCATCTTGCATTCCCACAGCTGCATCGTTACCTCATAACGTTCAGTTCTGGCCTGCTTCCGATACAGAGCATTCAGTTGCGTCACCATGTCCACAACGGAGAAGTTCTCAAAACGTTTCTGGAGCTCTGTATCCATGCACGTAAGCATCAAGCATTGTACTGCGGCGTGGTCATCCACTTTAGTCGCATAGCCGTTCTTATCGTCCTGCGATGCATCCTCAGCGGGAGCGGCTGGGAGAGCTTCTTTGAGAACATAGTCCTTCTTAGCAACTTTGAGGACAAACCCAAGATTACGGAACCAGTCCGCATAGTTGCCCCCATTTGCAGCAAGCTTCTCTTTTTCAAGCATCGGTCCGAAGCTAAAAGCATTGTTGTTGCGGGCCATCTCTCTACAACGATATAAACAGATTGATTTAGACATGGTTCAAAATTAATTGCATTAATCTTAACAAGTTTAATCTAATGCTCCCACTAAAACCAATATCTCTCAAAATTGATCTTAGGGTAATCAAGATCCGGATCAATACACCTACCACCGGTGTAACACTCAGCCATGGAGGTGATCAACCCGGTAGGTCTAACTAAACCAATCATAACCGACTTATGACTCTTGTATTAGTCTTTCGACACTTGTGCTCCGAGCTCAGATCGGATAAGCTAGAACGTCAAGACAACCAAGCGCTATTGTTGTGGAGACAACTCAATCCACCCGCCTCTTTGTTACCTTTCCGTTGGTACTCGTGTTACACGACGCACCTCGGGTGGCGTTTATTACAGACGGTTGCACGGTTGGGAGAGCACGAACTTCTTGATATTTTAAGAGAGATCATCCTATTAAAATTACGACTAGTACGCAATCAAAACAGGCAATGAAAAGGATTAACATCACAGGCAGTTTAATGTATGTGATATGGTATAGCCCTTTTCTTCAAGAAGCTCCAAGCATCATGCTTTTCTGTCTTCATCTTCTTTTGGCGGAGAGCATCACCTCCACGCACGACATGTCGTCAAGCACCATGACGTATGATCATCATCTTCATGTAGATACTACAACTATTGCTAGCATCTATTCTACTAAAAGAAAATTACATGAAATTTGGCACGCAGGCCGAATAAATGACAATCATATGGCTCCATCCATCATGCCGCACCATGACGTGCAAGTCATGAAAATTTAACATGTACAAAGTATAATCATCTCATACAACTTTTATCATAACGAAGACTATACCACATCACATGTTCCTGCAAAAACAAGTTAGACGTTCTTCTACTCGTTCTTTGCAACTTTTACGTGGCTGCTAGGGTTTGCAAGGCAAAACGTTTTGCTAGCTACGTAACCATGTAAAGAACAATCTTCAAGTTGCTAGATTAACACTCGGGGCGTATGAACCATGAGACTACAATTTAGTCTCATGACCCATACTGAACAATCGTCAATACGCGTGATCCCCGTGCTAGATCAACAATCTAACACACCCCTTTTGTTACACAATTTCTCCACACCAAAAGCAAGACCCAAATCATCTTCACGCGACCAGCATACTTAGGAGCAGCATAGAAGGACCCCGAGGGTCAAGATGTTTGTAACAAAATCAAGCAATGCAGGAGGGATCCACTTGTGCAATTAGAGGGGAAGCAACTAGAAGAATCAGTTTAGATCTATTATCAAAAAACCGCGCACAATGAAAATTTTGTGCAATGCCCGTTCATCACTTATGAACTCTAGATCGAACCTGCATCTAGCACTAGACTAGCTCATGATACCGCTGTTGGGAATCGGAGTAGGAAAAAAATCGGCACTACGAAACCAAACCCAAGAACGGATCTAGGAAGATGCAGATGAGAATATCGATCTTGTTACCTTCTTGCAAACGTTCAACGAATGCACTCTCTCTTGCAGCGGAAGATGTTGATGCAGAGTTGAAGAAGCGTGAAGATGAACAATCCCACGAACAGATCTAATCACCGTGGAGTCCCTCGAACAAAGATCGAACGCACGATCTCTCTACGGTTGATCCACACGTACGGTGTGGAAGATCCGGCAGGGCTCCGCCGTCCAGAGCTCGGCGTCTCCGGAGTAGAGAGGAGGGAGGAGCAGCCCTTCGGGGCTATGGAAGGAGATTGGATCTACAAGAGAAAGAGAGAGGGGGCAGCCCTTCGGCAAAATAGAACAACTTGTGTGTTGAAGGGGTGCCCCCATCTCCTCTATTTATAGTGGGAGGGGAGGGGAGGCCACCTTGGAGGAGGGGGCAGCCCTAGGGGTGGCGCCCTAGGGTTTCCCTCCCCTTAGGGACGACCAAGGAAGGGGGGAGGAAGCTTCCTCACCTAGGAGGAAGCTTCCTCCTAGGGCGCCCCCCTTGGGCCTCTTTGGTCCAAGTGCTCCCTCCCCCACTTGGGCCTTCCAAGTGAGAGAGGGGCCATTGGTATTAAATCTATTTTATTGATTCCAAACCAATTTGGGAATTCACAATAAATGAATATTAAACATATTTAGACCACCCTGGAACTTTCCCGGCCCTGCGGTTTTACCCTGTTTTCCCAAAACTTTTCCCGGTACTTTACCGGTACCCCGAAACGATTCCGGTTTTCTCTCCGATTAAATCTCAATCACTCCGAAACTTTTTCCGGTGTGTTATACTCGTGCTCCTATCACTCTACTACTCAACAAATCTTCCACCCTTAAGTGTGTGACCCCATAGGTTCGGTAGAATACGGACATGAACCGGGAACTTATTTTCCCGCGGAACGATAACCGATAGCGGAGCCATGGACACCCATAACGGTTCCCGTACCTACACGAATATAAATTCGAGTGAACCACAAGCTTAACATGCCAGTCCTATTTGCTTCACGATACTATACAAAACCTGAGGTGAGATCTTTTAGGTATCCGCATGATTAACCATTAACCATTATACCAAGTCATCCTCCTACTTGTTTTGTTCCATTTTTCTCGTTTAGTATTTCGATATCTCTTGTGATCAATTCACTGTGTCTGGCCAGACGATGTTGGATGCCGTAATACCGAGAGGGCCCACAGAAGTATCTCTCCATCGTTATAGGAGCAAATTCCCAACTCGAATCGTTAAGTCCCTTGACACACTTTCAGGTATGAGTGATCAAAGCCGTTATTGCCACGCCTGTTACGGGTGGTGTTGGGACAGTGTCAAAACCCACCCTCCGGTATGAAGTTACGAAACATTCTTATGGTCATGAAGGACACATGCGTATTAACTTTAGATGATTTTACTTATAACATGGAAACAATGTGATCTCAAAGTAAATCATACAAATGGGTCGGTTCAGCACCCTTTTTCTGGCAACAATGTGCTCCCATGTGTTACCGGCATTTCCAATGCCCTATGAGTAGGAAAACATGTCATCCATAACACACGGGTTAGTCCTAGAGGCAGACTAAGAACACTTGGTGTTTATACTCTACACCTGCATATGGGTTTTTCCTCCGGAGACAGTTAACATGCTACTTGGCAAACCTCCGCATAAGCCATTTGCAGTTATAGCACTGACGAGGGGGTGACCCCATGACTCCTATGGATGAGCCTACCCGGTGTACCCGAAGACAGAAGGCCCACAAAGATGCCGCCTGGGCCCAGCCTTAGCCCACTAGTGGCACCGACGTAGGAGTCCGCGAGTCATAAGGAAGGTGCAAACTTGCCGTATGGAACAGGATCATGGTTAGGAAACCTCATCTGTAATCCAGGACGGACTCCCCGAGACCTAGCCTAGTATATAAGGGCTAGGAGGGGAGACGTCGAGATCAAGCAATACGCAATCTGTAACCTAGCCTTGTGCGCACTAGCCTCGGCTTCCCTGTAATCACCATCTCCAATCAATAATATCGAGCAGGAACGTATCCTCCTGTTAGACGACGAGCTTATCGTCCAACCTGTGCCTCTCATGACTAACCCAGGGTCCCTGACCATGGGATTTGCCGGGGTACATCCCCGTCAATTGGCGCCGTCTGTGGGAACTACACAGGTTGGAATTACGATCTCGGCGGTTCCGTCTTCAGCAAGCCGCAACTCAAGAGCAAGAACCAGATGCAATCCACCCGAGGAATTCAAGATCACGGCGAATATCTCCGCCGCCCCAGCAAGATCACTCGGCCTGCAGCCGTGCCAAGACCAATACTACGGAGGCAACCGAGCCCACCGCCAGCGAAGGAGAACTCGATGACCCAAAAGAAAGGCGCGAGGGTTCTACACGGAGATCTCGATCGACGAACTACAACACGAAGAGGAAGACCTGTCGGCCACTCAACGACCCACCACCACCTAGGCACCCGCCGCACAACAAGACACTGACTCCGAGCTCGAGACCAGCGACCGCCAAGATCATCGCCAACAAGGAAGAAAACGACGACCCAGAAGACAGGCGCGAGGATTCTGCGAAGAGACTGCACCCGACGAGTCAAATTATACAGCCACGCGATCGCCGACCACTCGACGACCCGCTGCCGTGCGGTCTGCCGCCGCCCGCCAGGACATCGACTCTGAGACTCGGACCGACGAGTACTACGACCCAGATCGAAGGCCAGACGAATTCGCCAATCTCATAAGGAACCAGAATCTAAGTGAAGGGATCGAAGTCGACCCGCGAGCTCACGAGCACCCAGCGGATCACGCGTTGTTCTTCCGAATCTCAAGGAAGAAGCGACACGCCGGATCCAGCAAACTCACGGCCAGGGAACAGCTAGAAGGACCCTACACGATCCACTGCTTCGGAGACAACTGTGGAAACATCAGATCGAGCCACACTCTGGGAGACTGCCGTCTGTTCAACGAACTCGCCGACAGCCTCAAGGAGGAAAAACAGCAAGAAGCCAAGCGCGCCCGACGAACCGAGCAGTCGCCCACTCAAGGAAAGGTGTACACAATCCAAAAAGGCAAGGTATCGCAAGCCCAACAGGACGCCTACACCCTGCAGGCCAGAGCAGCCGAGAACCTAAACGCAGTCGAAGTCTACCAGCTACACGACGCAGAAACCAGCATCACGTTCTCCCAGAGCGATCACGCGCCTGCAGTCCCAAGGCCGGGGCACGCGCCCCTGGTCCTCGACGCTCAAATCGGAGGGTACGACATGGACAGAATCTTCATGGACGGAGGCAGCAACATGAACATAATCTTCGTCAGCACCCTGCGCAAGATGCTGATCCCTCGATCAGTATGGAAGAAATCAAGCACCGTGTTATACGGAGTAGTCACAGGAGAAGCAGCTACTTCCCTTGGACTAATCGAGCTCAAATTCGTCTTCGGCAACATACGCAATTTCGCAAGACACACCCTCGAGTTCGAAGTACTCGATTGGCAATCACAGTATCACGCCATATTGGGACGTCCAGCGTTTGCACAATTCATGGTGATTCCGCACTACGCCTACCTCAAACTCAAGATGCCAGGATCCGCAGGCGTCATTACAGTCAACGGGAGCTTCATCAAGTCAGACAAATGTGACCGCGATTTCCACAAAGTCTCTAACACCTTCGGAGCCGAGCAAGAACTCATAGAAATAGCCATGGCGACAGACAAAAGTATCTTTCCGCTAACAAGCCGAAGCGAGTCAAAAGAGTATGGACGGGACTTCAAGATCGACAACGACACGGTCACCCACCAGGTGCACCCGATAGACCCCAAAAAAACAGTCCGCGTGTACGCCCACCTCCCGGAAGAGCAAGCAACGACCCTCATCACTTTCCTCCGCGAAGAATGGGAAATCTTTGCCTGGTGCCCAGCCGATATGCCAGGAGTACCACGCAATTTCGCGGAGCACACGCTGCGCATCAAGCCAAACACCAAGGCAGTGAAACAGGCGCTACGAAGATTCTCAGAACCCAAACGCAGATAAATCGGGGAGGAAGTCAACCGACTACTCGACGCCCAATTCATTCGAGAGACGAAGAAAGCCACTTGGATCGCTAACCCTGTGCTGGTCCCCAAGAAAGACACGGACGTACTACGAATGTGCGTCGACTACGGGCCAATCAACAAACACTGCCCAAAGGATTACTTTCCCCTGCCAATGATCGATCAGATAATCGACTCGACAGCAGGATGCGATCTACTATCGTTCCTCGACGCCTACTTAGGATATAATCAGATTAGGATGAAGGAAGAAGACGAAGAGCATACATCATTCATCACCCCTTACGGCGTATTCTGCTACAGAACAATGCCTTTTGGACTCAAGAACGCAGGTGCTACATACCAGCGGATGATGCAAGCATGCTTAAAAGAGCAAATCGGAAGAAATGTACAGGTCTACGTGGATGACATCGTCATCAAAACCTACAATGCAAACACGCTACTCGACGACCTGCGTGAGACCTTCGCAACACTCAACAAATACATAATCAAGCTCAACCCGAAGAAGTGCGCGTTCGGCGTTGATGACGGCTTCTCGCCCTTCGTTGGTAGGCCCCAAGTGGAAGGCGTGATGCGGTACAACAACAAGTTTCCCTCAGTAAAGATACCAAGGTTTGTTTCCAGTAGGACTGCAGAGATGATAAGTAGGTGTAAGCGGCGCAACTGACGCGGACCTGCACACAGACACAGATAACTTTGCTCCCAACGAAGTTCAGAGAGGTTGTCAATCTCTCCGGTCTTGTCGTTCACAAATGATAAAACGCAAGGGGATAATGATAGCAACTTGAATGTAAATGCAGAAAAGTAAATATAGCTTGGAAACAATAATGAGGATTTGGACCGGGATACGTGATGTTCGCTAGTGATGTCTCTCTCCCAAAAGACGATAAAAATGCTATGCGAGGTAAACAAATTACAGAAAGGCAATTGACAGGATTAAGAACGCACCGCAATGCTAACTATGCTACAAAAGAAAGGAAGAGGTTCAAAAGCACGGGCAGTACGCCAAAGTAAGTAGACCGAAATCCATCTGCATCTACTACTAATCATCCACCTTGAGATATCTATCCAGAACATCTCGCTGGTATTAAGTTGCGTGCCCCACCCAAAGTGTAAACCCAAAGCAACAGACAACTGCATTAAAAAGAACTTTGCGTAAAGTAAACAATCCTTGTAACCGCGGTTACAATCACCGTTCTTTTCCCCCCTTGTGGCAACAACACATCCCCTAGACTCATGTTTATGTCACTCAAGCATGTCATCGGGGAGGCATGAACCCACAATCTAGCACAACGCTCCCTCTTGGAGTCACTACCTACTACTTGGCCAAAGCAATAAACAGCAACGGAGAGCATGCAAGAATTACTTAGGAAAAAAAATATAAGAGATAAAAACCAAATATATTACTCTATCACAATCTGAACATAATCTCATAATCCATCAGATCCGATCAAACTCAACATAGCAATAGCAGAAATATTACAAAGGTGCCTCGATCATGTAGGGCAGCTCACGAGGTCTAAACAATGAAGATCAAAGAGGGGAGGAGAACATCACATAGCTGCTGATCACGGACCCATGGTCCAAGGAAAACTACTCACGAGACATCCGGGGAGCATCCATGGTGGAGAGGAGACTCCCGGAGGTCAATCCTCCCTCCGGCAGGGTGCCGGGAAGAGGTCTTCTGGTGCTCCCGATCTTGGAAGCGCGGCGGCGGCGGAACAGAGGCGAGTTCGCGGAATAGGGTTCTTGTTCTGGAGTTTCCCGTGACGGGGGATAAATAGGCGAAGGGGGGCAGCCAGAGGTGGACCAGGGGCCCCAGGCGCCCCCCTGGTGCGGCCAGGGGTGGGGCCGCGCCGGGTGGCCGCCTGGGCCCCCCTGGCCCCCCTCTGGCCCCTCCCGGGCTTTTCTCAAAGCTTCCGTCACGCTGATTTTTTATCTGAATTTTCCCGAATTTTTCTGGCACTTTTTATATGGGGGAAAACTGAAATAGAAAAACAGCAGAAAACAGGAACTGGCACTGGGGTGCACTGAGTTAATAGGTTAGTCCAAATATGATAAAAAATGTATGAAAGTGTATCTAGATCATAGCAATATCACACAAAACATGCATGGAGCAAGCAGAAATTATCGATACGTTTTGGACGTATCAACATCCCCAAGCTTAATTCCTGCTCGTCCTCGAGTAGGTAAATGATAACAAGCATAATTTCTGTGGTGACATGCTAGCAACTATAAAAGAACTTTGAAAATTAAAGCAATCAAGGTCAGAGATTCAATTCAAGTCATAACAGGCAAGAGTCTATATTAGCATTGAAATAAGTAACAAAAGAACAAAAGGTGCAAGAGCTCTCGCTGTCCGTGACTCGAATGTCTCCAAATGGTGTTTGCGTGCAAGAAAGGAGAATAGGGAATACGAGAAAAAACGTATTTTTGTTGAGAACTCAATCTACTAAAGTTTCACACTTGGTCCTCTTTGGAATCTTATCTTGACTCGTCCCCAGACCACTAGCCAGGTACAAGTCAATTTGATTCACTCCTTTTCGATATTTTGAGCACTCATGCAATGGATGAGCGTAAGCACGAGAGTTGACACTTAGGATGGCAAAGAGAGAAATATGGTGGAGGAGGAAGACAAAAAGGATGAGAAAGGCTCACATCAATGAGGACAATCATAGGCAAGAGATGCCAAATGATAGATATGATGTGTGGAGTAGGGATTGCCATGCAATGAATGCACATACGAGCTAAGAAGCTCTCCAAACTATATGCATAAAGATCATCTCTATGGAGTACAAAGATATAGAGGGAGTACTAGTGTGGATCTCTCAAAAGGATAGTAGTGTTGCCCCTTTCTCTCTTTTTATTTCTTTTTCTCTTTTTTCTATTTTTTCTATTTTTTGGTGGCCTCAATGGCTCTTTCTATTTAACTCTCATTTGTCCTCTTTGGGATCTTTTAATGTGTCCACTTTGGGATCTTTTCCTCACTTAAGGGCAACACTCTATTTTACAAGAAGGTAAAGGAGATCTTTCACACTTTACAAGGTACTCAAAATCATAAAGAAGATGTAACTATCATGATGTATGCAATGTATGTCGCTGCCAGTGTAGCAGGAACATGTATGACATGAAGATCAAGTCATGAAGAGGTGGATGTTGCATGGCAATGTAACTCGGAAAGGCTATGGAAATGCCTTGATAGGTAGGTATGGTGGCTGTTTTGAGGAAGGATAAAGGGAGGCTTATGATGACAGAGCGTATCATGCCAAGGGTTTGGATGTACCGGCGAAGGTGGACACGAACTCTCGGAGTGAGAAGAAGGCAATGCACGGCACGGGAAAGGCTAGCAAAATATGGGAAGGTGGAAGTGTCAACTCTCAATACTTACATTAGTCCGAAGAACTCATGCACTTATTATCGTAACTCTCAATCTAATGAGGAGGTTCACAAAGAGACAAGTACCCCGAGGAGTAGTGTATGGGGGTTTGGTTATCCTTGCCCATCCTCGACTCATGGTACGTGAGTGGACTCTAATATTCGACTCCTCAGAAGAGTAGTGATCTATCTAGTAGCTAGAGTTCTCAACTAGTTTTGTAGGTTTTGAAAATAAACACGGATTGCCCAAAATACGACACCTATCACTAATAGGCAAGAGCTCTTGACACCAAAAGTCCAAACATTACTCACAACAATGCCTCAAAACTATTGCAAGCTACTACTAAAATTAAATAGAAACCTCAATTACCTACTTTCAAGACAAAACACAACTCAGTGCAACAACCAACTCTCTTAACAAGATAAACATGAAAACTAAAAAGAGTTGCAGCAACAAACTAAACAAAAGCCAAATCTCTTGCTAAAGACAAACTAAGACTAAAACTAAACATGTCAGTAGCTATGAAAAGATAAAGAACACACAACAACAAAAAGATAGGCAGGAAAAATCCTATGATGTGTTCTAGATTTTGAAAGTGGAGCGTGTTTCTCTCCCACACAAAGTAAGACGGGATCTAACTTGTTATGAACAGCAAGCAAAGCTAAAGAAAACTAAAAACAAAACCTAAGAGCGAGACGCTCCAAGCATAGCACATAACACATGAAGTGATAAAAATATAGTGAGACGAAGGACGAACTGATGATGGTTGATGGAGAAGGGGATGCACGGGGGCATCCCCAAGCTTAGACGCTTGAGTCTCCTTGAATATTTATTGTGGATGCATGGGGGCATCCCCAAGCTTGAGCGCTTGACACTCCTGGATCTTCTTTCATCATCTTCCAACGCACACTTGAAAACTCCCTTCATACATAACTCATCATAAGCTGATTAGAGAGGTTAGTACCCTTAATAAATAATTTTTTCTCTACTGCACATAAAGATAATCTTGAAGAGATACTGTTTCTCAAGAGTGCCAAAAAGTTTTTGCAAAGAAAAAGCAAGCTTAAGGTTTGAAAAAGTAAGGAGAGACAAAACGTGGCAGAATCTGTGAAAAACAGAACAACAGATAGTAAATAATTTTTTAGGGGCACTTCTGCAACTCAAATCAAAAAAATCAGAACAGACGGAAGTTTTGTAATTGTATAGAGCATACTGTGTAAATAATTCAGCTCAAAAAGATGAACTGGGATTTTTCTGGAATTTTTCTGGTCACGAGGACAGAATCTGTTTTCTGGACAGCATGTCACAACTTTTACTTCACTTGCCGTAAGAGGCTATAACTTGGCACAAAGCTTAAAAGTAAAGATACAATGATGTTGCTACAGTAGTAACAATCATCAAGACACAAAAAAATCAAAAAGAAAAACCTAAATTCGTTGCGGGCTGCCTCCCGAAAGCGCTTCTTTAAAGCCATTAGCTAGGCTTGAGGATTATAAAAGGTGCTCTCATAAGAATAAGAATTTCGAAGCAAAAGAGAGCATCAAGAAGCAAATATGAAACACATTTAATCCTAACCCACTTCCTATGCATAGGCATCTTGTAAGAAAATAAATCAAAGAAGCACAAAGTGACATGCATAGGAAGGTAGAACAAGAACAACTTCAAAACTTTCAACATGAAGAGAGGTGTTTTTGTAACATGGAAGTTTCTACAACCAAACTTTCCTTTCTCAAAGTAATTTTCAGTAGCATCATGAACAACATCAAGAATATAACTATCACATAAATCATGTTGTTCATGACCTACAAGCACACGTGTATTATTTTCAACACGGTTTTTAGGATGATAAGATAGATGCAACCCATCACATTGAGCTTTGATAGGAGGAAAATTCTCCGGAGTTGGAGATTTTAAAAGGATAATAGGACACTCAAGTGTGGGTGAGATAGCAAAATTTTCATGCTTAACATGAGGAACTATAGCAAGTTCATCTCCGTAAGCATCATCCATAGTGGCATCAAGGCCATAAGCATAGATGGCATCAACTTCATCAAAAAGGGATATTTAAAAAGAATCCATAGGATCATAATACTCATATAAGGTAAGAGTAAAAGAGTTACTCTCATTAGAAGGTAGACATGGATGGCTCCATTCTTCCTCCTTTTTTTCTTCACTCTCCTCCTCTTCTTCATCCAAAGAGCTTTCAGGTTCAGCAATTTCTTCTTCTATAGAGTCCTGCAAAACATTAGTCCCTTCCTTTGGGGGAGAGATTCTCTCAAGATGATCAGTAATATAATAATTTTCATCATAATTTTCCAAACAATAGTTAAGTATAGCAAGACTCTCAGATTTGTAAGGGGCGTCATCAATATTTTCAAGAAAAGAAGTAATTTCATAGGCACCCTTAAAAGCAACAAATTCTTCTATTTGTTCTCCATCATAAAAATCATAATTTCCCTTAGCATAAGAAGCTAAGGTTTCATCCTCATTGTACTCACATTGGAAAGCAAGGTGTTTGTGCCTCATAAAGCAACAAGATTCATCCCTACAGAAAGATATATTATATATTGAGCACAAGTTTTTAGCATACTCATACGATTGATGTATGAGTCTCCATAAGTGTATCCCTTTTTGAGACAAGCGGTATTCCTTGTAATATTCTTGTTGATCCTCAGTGAATCCTCCATGCCAATAAGATCTAGTTTCAAAGAAGTTAGACATTGATTGGCAAGTAAGGAACTAGACATACTATATATATTTTTGATTTTTGATAAAGGACACAAAGATAAAAACTGAAAGGTAAACTAACAAGACTAAAAAACGAAGGTAAAGGGTAGTGTGCAACTCCCCTATCTTAGCACTTGGAGTCCCCGGCAACGGCGCCAGAAATTGCTCTTGGTGACGGCTTCTCGCCCTTCGTTGGTAGGCCCCAAGTGGAAGGCGTGATGCGGTACAGCAGCAAGTTTCCCTCAGTAAAGATACCAATGTTTGTCTCCAGTAGGACTCCAGAGATGATAAGTAGGTGTCAGCGGCGCAACTGACGCGGACCTGCACACAGACACAGATAACTTTCCTCCCAACGAAGTTCAGAGAGGTTGTCAATCTCTCCGGTCTTGTTGTTCACAAATGATAAAACGCAAGGGGATAATGATAGCAACTTGAAAGTAAATGCAGAAAAGTAAATATAGCTTGGAAACAATAATGAGGATTTGGACCGGGATACATGATGTTCGCTAGTGATGTCTCTCCCCGAAAAGATGATAAAAATGCTATGCGAGGTAAACAAATTACAGAAAGGCAATTGACAGGATTAAGAACGCATCGCAATGCTAACTATGCTACAAAAGAAAGGAAGAGGTTCAAAAGCACGGGAAGTACGCCAAAGTAAGTAGACCGAAATCCATCTGCATCTACTACTAATCATCCACCTTGAGATATCTATCCAGAACATCTCGCTGGTATTAAGTTGCGAGCCCCACCCAAAGTGTAAACCCAAAGCAACAAACAACTGCATTAAAAAGAACTTTGCGTAAAGTAAACAATCCTTGTAACCGCGGTTACAAGCACCGTTGTTTTCCCCTTGTGGCAACAGCACATCCCCTAGACTCATGTTTCTGTCACTCAAGCATGTCATCGGGGAGGCATGAACCCACAATCTAGCACAACGCTCCCTCTTGGAGTCACTACCTACTACTTGGCCAAAGCAATAAACAACAACGGAGAGCATGCAAGAATTACTTAGGAACAAAAATATAAGACATAAAAACCAAATATATTACTCTATCACAATCTGAACATAATCTCATAATCCATCAGATCCGATCAAACTCAACATAGCAATAGCAGAAATATTACAAAGGTTCCTCGATCATGTAGGGCAGCTCACGAGGTCTAAACAATGAAGATCAAAGAGGGGAGGAGAACATCACATAGCTACTGATCACGGACCCATGGTCCAAGGAAAACTACTCACGAGATATCCGGGGCCATGGTGGATAGGAGACTCCCGGAGGTCAATCCTCCCTTCGGCAGGGTGTCGGGAAGAGGTCTTCTGGTGCTCCCGATCTTGGAAGCGCGGCGGCGGCGGAACAGAGGCGAGTTCGCGGAATAGGGTTTTTTTTCTGGAGTTTCCCCATGACGGGGGATAAATAGGCGAAGGGGGCAGCCAGAGGTGGACCAGGGGCCCCAGGCCCCCCTGGCGCGGCCAGGGGTGGGCCCGCGCCGGGTGGCCGCCTGGGGCCCCCCTCGCCCCCCTTTGGCCCTCCCGGGCTTTTCTCGAAGCTTCCGTCACACTGATTTTTTATCTGAATTTTCCCGAATTTTTCTGGCACTTTTTATATGGGGGAAAACTGAAATAGAAAAACAGCAGAAAACAGGAACTGGCACTGGGGTGCACTGAGTTAATAGGTTAGTCCAAATATGATAAAAAATGTATGAAAGTGTATCTAGATCATAGCAATATCACACAAAACATGCATGGAGCAAGCAGAAATTATCAATACATTTTGGACGTTTCAGGCGTCCCAGTCGGGAAGTTGCTTGGGTACATGGTCTCTGCTCGAGGAATCGAAGCAAACCCCGAGAAAGTTCAAGAAATCGCCAGGATGCAGGAACCAACCAACATTACAGGCGTGCAGCAGCTCACCGGAAGACTCGCAGCCCTGAGTCGTTTCATCAGCAGATTGGGAGAGCGCACGTTGCCATTCTACCAGTAGTTGAGAAAAGGAGAGAAATTCGAGTGGACTAAAGAAGCCCACAAAGCATTCGTGGACCTGAAGAAGACACTGTCGACCCCACTGACCCTGGCGGTACCCAAAGAAAAAGAAAAACTATACCTCTACGTGGCAGCACGCAACAACGTGGTAAGCACAGTACTCGTCGTCGAGCGCACAGAAGAAGGCAAGATCCAGAGCATACAGAGGCCGATCTACTACCTCAGCATGCTCTTGACAAAATCCCAGCAGCGGTACCCTGATGCCCCACAGGCGTAAGGGATCGAGATAGTCTTCGCGGGTAAGTTAACCCAATTTATTGATTCGACACACGGGGAGCCAAAGAGTATTTATAAGCTTTGACAGTTGAGTTGTCAATTCAACCGCACCTGAAATATACTTGCTTGCTATGAAAGATAAGTGGTAAAGGTAATAGGATAATGATAGTGGCAACAGCAAAAGTAACAGCAAAAGTAACAACTAATGACCAGTAGGATTGAAAGCACTGTAGGCTAGGGAGATGGATGGTTGGGCGCTGCATGGATGAAAGTGAACATGTAATAAATTCTAACACGGGGCAAGGCACACAGAAAAGCAATGATCATCTAGGCAAATATCAAACATTAGGCATGTATCCCGTAGGTAGTTGTGCGTGCTTGCAATAAGAACTTGCACAATATCTTTTGTCCTACCATCCCGCTACGAACGGGGCCAAAGGGAACTTATGGAGATTAAGGTGCTCCTGTCAAAGAGCACCGAAACAAAGCAATAAACTCAATGGATACATGGAATCCTCAAATTATGGACCATCCCCTTTGGTGTCCCAAGCTGTCACCTTTGGGATCGCCAGTTACGGGCCATAATAGGTGCATACAACTCATAGATAGGATCTAGAACACAAATATATTCATGAAAACACATAGGGTTCAGATCTGAAAACATGGCACTCGGGCCCAAAGTGACAAGCATTAAGAGCAACAAGTTGAAGCAAAGAAGATAAATACCAATCTAGATGATAGGCAACATGCCCCCAACAATCTGACGAACTATTACATGATCAAACTCATCCAATCCCTACCATCCTCTTTGCCTACAACAGGGAATTACTCACTCATGTGAAGAGAAGTCATGGAGGATGGAGTGGTGATGGTGATGACGATGGCGACGATCTCCCCTCTCCGGAGGCCAAATCAACCTCCAGATTAGCCCTCCCGAAGAAGAACAGAGGGTGGCGGCGGCTCCGCGACGGAAACTGGGAAAACGACTTCTATTCTGGGGTTTTCCCGTCACGGGGATAAATAGGAGTCTCGGTAGGGCACCAGAGGAGGGGGAGTCGCCCAGGCGGCCTCCCGGCGCGGCCCCACCCTTGGCCGCGCCAGGGGGGCGCCTGGGGCCCCCAGGGCTCCCCTCTGGTCCCACTTCTGGCTTCTGGCTCCTTCTGGTGCGTGGATTCTCTGGTATTTTTCTGGGAATTTTCTGGGACGTCTAAAAATCCATTTTCCTGCACACAATAAAACCATACAGGTAGCTCCGCTGAAAACAGCGTTAGTCCGGGTTAGTTTCGTCCAAATCATGCAAGAATGAGGGCAAAACAATAGTAAAAGTGTTTGGAAAAGTAGATACATTTGAGACGTATCAACTCCCCAAGCTTAGCATATTGCTTGTCCTCAAGTAATTCAGTTCAACGAACTGGACGCGACAAAGAAAACTTTGACAAACTCTTTTGCTTCATTAGATGTATATAAGCATGTACTACGAAAAGAGTTTAGCAAGTATTGAAACAATGCTATAAGGACAATGCACGAAGCAATTCTTCTTTCATGTGATCAGTCACAAACAACTAAAAGTAAATAATAAGCTACTGAAAATCAAGACAGGATCACAATGCACATAGCTTGAGCATACTTGAGTGGCATTTCGCTAGCCTCCATGAGTGAAGCAAAACATAAATGCAGAAACTCCTCCGGAGTTTTAAAGGTGACTAGAACTCAGTATTTCAGACTAGCAATAACACAAGCATGCATAAGACAATGTAATACTTTGGGACAATGCATGTTACACTAAGAATGACAATTATGCTCTCATAGTTGGTGCTTTGAAGACAGAAGGGGAGACTCTCGAACCGTGGCTCTTGATGGCAAGGTTGAAAACCCGTGAAAGGAAGCAAAGATTAAACATGTGCCAAAGCTCTTGGTTTTGAAAACAGAGATAAAACTCTTTTGAGAGGTGTAACTTTCCAGTCAACGGTGAACGGTAAAGGTCTCTCAATATCTCCCATGCCAACAATATTAATGCCTTTTGCTTACACATATTCCCTTATCCATAAATCCCTTGATGGTCTACGGAACCTTTTATTTTTCCTCAAGGATGGAAGGAGGGTATCATTCCATCTATCATAAGCAGCATTTGGTCCATTTCACTCCATCATCATGTATGGGGGAAGTGTAACTCTCATATTTTATTTTATTTGTCTAGTTAAAACTTCCGTCAAAATATTTTTGGCATGAAAGATACTGATTTTCCCTCACCGCACCGTGAGCTTGTACGGTTACAAAAGGGAAGCTTTTGAATAAATTTCGAGATGGCACAAGAAAGTCTAAGTTAGGAGTGGCCGGTAAATACCACATATAGGTAGGTATGGTGGACTCAAATGGAACAACTGGGTTTGAAAAGGAGTTTGGAAGCACAAGCAGAATTCCGCTTAGTGCGAGCGAAGGCTAGCAAAAGACTGGGGAAGCGACCAACTAGAGAGCAATAACTGTCATAATCATGCAGAGCGACAAAGCAACATTGAATCGGGCATGAAAGTGATATAACTATTCTGAAACAAAAAGATCATCAAGGCAAAATAGACTCTTTAGTTGTAAACATGTGTGAACATGTGCCAAGTCAATCCAAAAATTCTCCGAAGGGAAATACCACTTCAGTATGCCAAACCATGAACAATGCAATGCATGTAAATCATTTCAACAACACATTATGTACTCTAGCTATTTGAGACTAGCCACAAGGAAAGCATGAACACTGGGAAAGCATTGTAAACATAGCACTATGTCGCTACAAGCTGGTCTCTAGATCAAAAGTACAGGCATATGTACAAAAGAAGAAACAAGAAGAGTTCATACCGGTTTTCCTTGTTGCTTCCCTTCCGTCGATCTTCGTCATTACTGCCTGGTCACTTGCACGATCGAACGTAGGAAATATAATCAAATGCCATCACGAACTCGAGCTGAACTCTAAAAACAAAGCAAACTAAAGAGAGAAAGGAAATCTTTTTGGGTTTTTTTCAAAGGTTAAAAGAGAGCAAAAGAAAAGAGAAAATCTTTTTGTTGTTTTTTCAAAGAAAGAAGGAAAGAAGAACGGGCAAAAACTTCGAAAAGATCAAAGCGAACAAAGATAAAACGGATAATACAATGGAAAAGTGAGAAGGGCACGTACTCCCCCAAGCTTAGGCTTTTTGCCTAAGTTGGTAGTAGCTAATGTCCCCAGGAGCCTCCTGCTCCAGTGTAGTACTGGTGAGTCCAAGGGTCGTATGAGGCTTCCGGTACGTACACCGAAGTCCTCGGATCCTCCCATGAAGAAGGATCCGCGCTCCAAGCAGAGGAAGACCCTTCACCAAACTGGGTGAAGGTTTCCCCCTGGAAAGGTGGGAGCTCACCATGCTCCTCCTCGTCGGGCACAACCCCCTCCATGGGGTTATGAAACTGATGCTGGACCACGAACTCATCGAACTGAGTAGCATCAAAGGACCATCCGTTCCTGCGGGAAAAATCGAACAAAAGAGGTGCAGGTAGACGGATCTTGCGTTCCGTGGTAGCTCCGAAACGCAAGATATAATCAAGGTTACCAAACTCGGAAGTCATGGTAACAAACTTATGCCTTTTCATAGTAGCAAGATCAAAACTTAAATAAGTAAAAGGCTTATCATCGGGGTGTGGGGTGCCATTAAGAGACTCTAGGATAAGTGTGGCGTAAACGCCACCAAATAAATCTCCCTTGTTACCGTTCATAGCAAGGCGTCGAGCAATTAAGGCACCCACATTATAATCAAACCTCCCCGAAAGGGCGGTTGCCAGGATAGCAATATCTGGCGCAGATATGTTGCTCGTGTTGTCACGAGCTAACACCCCTCTAGCAATAAAATACGCAAAATACCTGAGGTGTGGGAATAAGATGCTGGAGATCTTTGACCGATGAATATCCCTTGTATCCATGCTACAGAGAGAGTTGAAGACGGTTCTCAGCTCAGAGGGCTGAGAGCTCATCTTCGCCGTCAGTCCAACATTCGGTACACCTATTATTTCACAAAACTTTTCCAAAGGCATGGTAAAAAGATCATTTTTAATTTTAAACTCAACAGAACCAACATCAAGGTTATATCTAAAACTGTTAATGAAATAGGAGGTGAGTTTTTGATACTGGGCAACACGGCACGTTGCGAGCCGCGTCAGACCTGCATTAGCACAAAGGTTATAGAACTCCTTAATTCCTGCAGCTTCAAGGAATTCATCGCACGGGAAAGTCATTGCACGTGCTGGATTTGTGTCCTCAAACAACTCTAAGGGCACACGATCTTCGTTGTAGCTCACCCTAGCAGTCGAGGGTGAAGCTGCAGCTCTTGTAACTCGATCGGAGCGCTCGGGCCTTTTCTTCCCAAGCCACCCCTTTGCTCTTCCTAGTAAACTCATTTCTGAAATTTTTGACAAATTACAAAAACAAGGATTTAAACAAAGTGAGTGAAGGCAAACTACTCAACTCACTTACCTAAGGCATAAACTTGCATCAAAACTTGGAAAATAAAATTCTACACATGCATGCAAGCTCGTATAAATAGCACCAAGAGCTACTAAATACTCAAAAATGAGGTCACCAATCAAAAATCTAATTGGAGGAGTGGAGGAGTTACATACCAGGGAGTATTTGCTCAAAATTTCAGCTCGAATGGTGGGTTGTAGAGAGGGATCGAGAATCGCCTCCAAGAACAGCAAGAACGCAAGAACAAAGTGCAGAACTCGTATTTTTGGAGAGAGAAGAGGGAGGAGGAAGAAGACTTACCTGGAAGTGGGACCTGTGGGCCCCAGGCGCCCTGTGGGCGCGGTCAGGGGGCAGGCCGCGCCAGCTGGCCGCCTGGGCCACTGGTGACCCCCCCTGGTCAGCTCCAGGTGCTTCTGGATCACTCCCGGCATGGAAATTTTTATTTTATTTTTTCTGGAATTTTTCTGAAAACTTCACTGTTGAATATTTCTCAGAGTTCAAAAGGCTGCAAAACTTTCTGAAAACTTAAAGCAGTGATTAGTATTGTGAAGCTTCAAAAACACAAAAACTTGGTACACCAAAGAGAATGAAAGCTAAAGCAAATGAAAACATAACAAGCTTAACTTTTTACCTATATAAAACAAGCTCACTAGTAAGGTTGATCAAGTCTTACCAACGACCCGACGATATATAGAACAAGAAGTCTCACCTCTTATGAAGTGGTCATTGCACCTTTACTTTAATGGACATTGTCCCCACCATAATGGTTTTGTATTTGTGGTGCACATGTAGTGGACAGTCCCATTCTCCAATCTTCACGGTCTCTATATTCTCTATAGAGTTAAGGCCATGCCTCTTGTCGATCTTCTTTGGAAAATACACCGTGTGTTCTTTATCATCAACGTTGAAAGTGACCTTTCCTTTATTACAATCAATAATAGCACCTGCGGTGTTAAGAAAAGGTCTACCAAGAATAATGGACATGCTCCCATCCTCGGGCATGTCAAGCACAACAAAATCTGTAAGGATCAAACAGTTAGCAACTTCAACGGGAACATCCTCACAAATACCAATGGGGACAACTGTTGACTTGTCAGCCATCTGAAGAGAGATATCTGTAGGGATTAGTTTCTCTAAACAAAGCCTCTTGTAAAGAGAGAAAGGCATAACACTCACTCCTGCACCAAGATCACATAAAGCAGTTCTGACGTAATTATTCTTTATGGAGAAAGGAATGGTGGGTATACCTGGATCACCGAGCTTCTTAGGAATCTTGCCACTGAAAGAGTAGTTAGCAAGCATAGTAGATATTGCCTCATTAGGAACTTTTATTTTATTAGTAACAATATCTTTCATATATTTCGAATAGGGAGGTAACTTAATAGCATCAGTCAAAGGAATTTGAAGAAAAAGAGGTTTCATCCATTCACAAAATTTATTATAATGCTCTTCTTCTTTAGATTTGAGGGACTTACTTGGAAAGGGCATGGGTTTCTGTATCCATGGTTCTCTTTCCTTCCCATGTCTTCTTGTGATGAAGTCTTCTCTAGAGTACCTCTTGCGTTTATCGGGTGCTTCTTCTTCTCTTACCTTGGGAGAATCATCCTTCTCCGCGTCTTTTCCTTCAGGCTCGACACCGTCTTCTGTTTCAGCATCGGAGGTAGATATGTTGTTAGGATCAACAGCTGGCTTTTCACTTGTGATAGGATCATCGGGATTGTCATCCTCCTTGTGTTTCTTCTTCTTCTTTTTCTTCGGAGAGCTAACAGTCTCGTCTTCTTCTTGTACTTGAGAATCTTGCTCGATCCTTTTTGGATGCCCCTCAGGATAGAGTGGGTCCTGAGTGTGTGTTCCACCCCTAGTTTTGATGCCATAAGCTTGTATGTCCTGTTTGGCATTATTAGCAAGAAAATCTTTTTGCACATTAGAAATTTGTTCAAGCTGAGTTTGAACCATATGAAAATGCTTAACAAGACATTTAACATCATTTACTGTTCTTTCTAGAACATCACACAAACTTTTGATAGCAAGAGAGTTATCATGCAACTGACTTTGTAACTTCCTATTAAAATGGTCTTGCTTAACAATAAAATTATCAAGCTCATCTAAGCATTGGTCAGGAGGCTTACCTTTAGGGATGTCACTTTCAGTAAAGTCTAATAAAGAGTGTACCTCTACCAAGGGAGGGTGAGTAGTAGGCTCACACAACTTCTCGATAGGCGGTAAATTCTTCACGTCTTCGGCTTTTATACCTTTCTCCTTTATAGACTTCTTTGCTTCTTGCATATCTTCGGGGCTCAGAACAAGCATGCCCCTCTTTTCGGTGGTAGTAGTGGTTCAGGAATGGACCAATCTTCATAGTTCTTGGAAATTTTTCACATTAATTCTTCTGCATCGTCCGGTGTTCTTTCCCTGAAAACACAACTAGCACAACTATCCAGATAGGATCTAGATTCATCGGTTAAACCAGCGTAAAATATGTCAAGCAGTTCATTCTTGGGGATTCCATGTCCCGACATAACCTTAAGTAAATCACAAAACCTCCCCCAAGCTTTAGGGAGGTGCTCATCCTGCAGTTGTTTAAAGTTATAGATTCTTTGCAAAGCAACATGTTGCAGATGAGCTGGGAAATATTTATCAACAAAGAATTGGACCAAGTCTTGAGGACTCTTAATGGAACCATAGGGTAGTGCATCATACCATGATTTAGCGTCTTCCTTCAAAGAAAAAGGAAAAAGCTTGGCCACATAGAAGTTTCGTATCTTCTCATCAGTAGTGAATAGGTTGCCTAACTCAGCGAGTTTGGTCAAGTGTGCTATAGCATCATCATTTTCTCTGCCATAAAAGGGGTCAGCCTCGACTGTAGATATAAGTGAAAGATCAACAGAGAAATCATAATCAGGATCAGTGATGCATATAGGAGACGTGGCAAATTGAGGATCAGGAATAGCTTTGTTCTTCATGGAGTGCTTTTTGAGGAACTCCTTAACAGCACCAGGGTCAAAGTCGACACACTCTATGAGTCCCCTGCAAAAATCATCATCAAGAGTAACATAATCATCATCAAGGATTCTCTCCTTGAGTTCATCTAAGCACGGGTAACCAAAGGTTTTGCAGGTAGGAATATAGGTAGCAGGGGTCTCGGTCTTGGATTCTGCTGCAGCCTTAGCAGTCTGAGTTTCAATATAGTGACCAAGAAAAGTAGCATCATCAAGAGTAGTGGAAGCGTCATCAAAAGTATCGGACATAGTGACAGACTCAATAGAAGCATCATGTAGTGGTGGTGAAGTAATATTACTCATAACAGAAGGTGAATCAAGTGTAGCACTAGTGTTCAGAACAGTACCTTTTCTTGTACGGGATGGTAAGATCGGAACCTTGGGGTCTCCTTTCTTACCCATAGCGGATGATGTGCAGCAGGCATGATACTTCAAGTAGACATGTAAATATTTCTATGCTCCCCGGCAACGGCGCCAGAAAACGCTGCTTGATGCCCCACAGGCGTAAGGGATCGAGATAGTCTTCGCGGGTAAGTTAACCCAATTTATTGATTCGACACACGGGGAGCCAAAGAGTATTTATAAGCTTTGACAGTTGAGTTGTCAATTCAACCGCACCTGAAATATACTTGCTTTCTACGAAAAATAAGTGGTAAAGGTAATAGGATAATGATAGTGGCAACAGCAAAAGTAACAGCAAAAGTAACAACTAATGACCAGTAGGATTGAAAGCACTGTAGGCTAGGGAGATGGATGGTTGGGCGCTGCATGGATGAAAGTGAACATGTAATAAATTCTAACACGGGGCAAGGCACACAAAAAAGCAATGATCATCTAGGCAAATATCAAACATTAGGCATGTATCCCGTAGGTAGTTGTGCGTGCTTGCAATAAGAACTTGCACAACATCTTTTGTCCTACCATCCCGCTACGAACGGGGCCAAAGGGAACTTATGGAGATTAAGGTGCTCCTGTCAAAGAGCACCGGAACAAAGCAATAAACTCAATGGATACATGGAATCCTCAAATTATGGACCATCCCCTTTGGTGTCCCAAGCTGTCACCTTTGGGATCGCCAGTTCCAGGCCATAATAGGTGCATACAACTCATAGATAGGATCTAGAACACAAATATATTCATGAAAACACATAGGGTTCAGATATGAAAACATGGCACTCGGGCCCAAAGTGACAAGCATTAAGAGCAACAAGTTGAAGCAAAGAAGATAAACACCAATCTAGATGATAGGCAACATGCCCCCAACAATCTGACGAACTATTACATGATCAAACTCATCCAATCCCTACCATCCTCTTTTCCTACAGCAGGAAATTACTCACTAATGTGAAGAGAAGTCATGGAGGATGGATGGAGTGGTGATGGTGATGACGATGGCGACGATCTCCCCTCTCCGGAGGCCAAATCAGCCTCCAGATTAGCCCTCCCGAAGAAGAACAGAGGGTGGCGGCGGCTCCGCGACGGAAACTGGGAAAACGACTTCTGTTCTGGGGTTTGCCCGTCACGGGGATAAATAGGAGTCTTGGTAGGGCACCAGAGGAGGGGGGAGTCACCCAGGCGGCCTCCCGGCGCGGCCCCACCCCTGGCCACGCCAGGGGGGCGCCTGGGGCCCCCAGGGCTCCCCTCTGGTCCCACTTCTGGCTTTTGGCTCCTTCGGGTGCGTGGATTTTCTGGTATTTTTCTGGGAATTTTCCGGGACGTCTAAAAATCCATTTTCCTGCACACAATAAAACCATACAGGTAGCTCTGCTGAAAACAGCGTTAGTCCAGGTTAGTTTCGTCCAAATCATGCAAGAATGAGGGCAAAACAATAGCAAAAGTGTTTGGAAAAGTAGATACGTTTGAGACGTATCATACCCGCACTACCAGAAGCTACTACTGGCCATCATCACGACCTCAAGAAAGGTGTCGCACGACTTCGACGAGCACCCCATCACAATCGTGAGTAGCGCACCAGTCGCAGACATTCTCAACAACCCCGGAGCGACTGGGCGATTCGCCGAGTGGAACATTGAGCTCAGTCCGCGGGACCTACAATTCAAGCACCCGACAACAATCAAGTCCCAAGTACTCCCAGATTTTCTGGTCGAGTGGACGGAGGTCCAGACACCAGGCCCCCCGGACCTGTCGAACTCATGGACAATGTTCTTCGACGGGTCCAAAAGACAGCAAGGAGCCGGAGCAGGAGTCGTTCTGGTCTCCCCCAAAGGAACCAAGCTCAAATACGTCCTCCAGATCAACTTCAGCCACGCCTCCAACAACGAAGCCGAATACGAGGCACTGCTCTATGGCATGCGTATGGCCAAAACATGCGGTGCCACTCGCCTCGTAATCTACGGAGACTCCAACCTCGTCGTCCAGCAGGCAATGAAAGACTGCAATGCAGTAGCCGACAACATGGCGGCCTATCAGAAGCTCTACAACGCACTCGAAGGAAGTTTCAACGGATGCGAGCTCAATTACATCCCCAGAGCAAACAACACAGAAGCTGACGAACTCGCAAACATCGGCTCGACTCAAGGACCAATACCACCCGACGTCTTCCTTGAAAGCATCAGCCAGCGATCCATCAAGGAGAAACCAGCGGCACCAGAGGCAGCTGTAGATGACGACACCACAGAGCCAACACAAGTGGCATCAGCAAGTCCATCTGAAGGCAACAACAACCAAGAGGTCGATCCTACGGATCCAACAACACTCGAAGGACCAGCATGGACAAGACCGTTCCTCCGATTCTTAATCGAAAGCACACTACCGCAAGACGTCTCAGAAGCTCGATGCATCAGCCGCCGATCCAAGGCATTCACAGTCATCAACAGATAGTTATACAAGCGAAGCATCACCCAGATACTCCAGAAGTGCATCGATGAAGAAGACGGCAAAGCCCTACTACTCGAAATCCACGAGGGCACCTGCGGGCACCACGC
This sequence comes from Bromus sterilis, assembly GCA_950022295.1. Classification (NCBI taxonomy): domain Eukaryota; kingdom Viridiplantae; phylum Streptophyta; class Magnoliopsida; order Poales; family Poaceae; genus Bromus; species Bromus sterilis. Next base: position 400,587,169 of record OX465596.1, read on the forward strand.
GAGCAGTCGAGCGCTCGTATACAAAGCGTTCCGAGAAGGGTTTTACTGGCCCACTGCGATGAAAAACGCAGAAGACATCGTACGATGTTGCATCGCCTGTCAAAAATTCGCCAGCAGATCGCACGCCCCAGCCTCAAAACTCAAGACCATACCACTATCATTGCCCTTCGCCACCTGGGGACTCGACATGGTGGGACCACTCAAGAAATCATCAAAGGGAGGAAGAACTCACCTGCTAGTAGCAGTCGAAAAGTTCACCAAATGGATTGAAGCAGTGCCCATCACCAGCTCCACAGTCCTCACGGCGGTGAGCTTCATCAAATCAATCATCTTCAGGTTTGGGGTGCCACACAACATCATCACGGACAACGGCACAAACTTCACAGCGGCAGAATTCCAGAACTTCTGCGAAGAACTGGGCATCAAAATCAACTATGCATCAGTCGCACACCCGAAATCCAACGGCCAGGTGGAAAAAGCAAACGGCCTAGTATGCGGAGGACTCAAAAAGCGGCTCCTCGCACCACTCGAGTAGGTCGCGGGAAACTGGGTAGAAGAACTCCCTGCCGTACTATGGAGCCTACGCACCACCCCGAATACTGCAACCCAGTACACACCTTTCTTTATGGTGTACGGGTCGGAGGCAGTGCTACCACATGACCTCAAATTTGGGGCACCCCGGATCTCAGGGTACGAAGAAGAGGAAGCAGAAGAAGCGCTGCAAGATGACAAGGACACAACAGACGAAACAAGGGACAGAGCCCTAGCAAAGTCAGAGGGATACCAGGACAAACTGCGCACTTACCAAAGCAGTCGCATGCGCACCAGAACCTTCAATAAGGGCGACCTTGTCCTACGGCTCATACAAGAGAAAGTTCACAAGCTTGCCCCCCAATGGGAAGGACCGTTCATAATCACAGAAGTCATAGGAGGAGGCGCCTATAGACTAAAGAACCCGAAGACTGACGAGGACGTGGGAAATCCATGGAACGTAGCGAACCTATGCCTGTTCTACCCATAGTCTCCACCAGTCATGCTCATCTGGCAGCTCATGTAAACCTTCGATGCAATAAAATGATGTCGCCCAAATTCTACCACAACAAAGCACTCAGGGGCTCGAGCATAAAAACTCCCCACAAGAGACGCTATCGTCGCAATCGCGATCTCTTACCAAAGCACTCGGGGGCTCGAGCACTAAACTCCCCCCGAGAGACGCTATCGTCGCAATCGCGATCTTTTACCAAAGCACTCGGGGGCTCGAGCATAAACTCCCCCCGAGAGACGCTATCGTCGCAATCGCGATCTCTTACCAAAGCACTCGGGGGCTCGAGCACTAAACTCCCCCCGAGAGACGCTATCATCGCAATCGCGATCTTTTACCAAAGCACTCGGGGGATCGAGCATAAACCCCCCCCCCCCCCCGGGAGACGCTATCGTCGCAATCGCGATCTCTTACCAAAGCACTTGGGGGCTCGAGCACTAAACTCCCCCCGAGAGACGCTATCGTCGCAATCGCGATCTCTTACCAAAGCACTCGGGGGCTCGAGCACTAAACTCCCCCCGAGAGACGCTATCGTCGCAATCACGATCTCTTACCAAAGCACTCGGGGGCTCGAGCACTAAACTCCCCCCGAGAGACGCTATCGTCGCAATCGCGATCTCTTACCAAAGCACTCGGGGGATCGAGCATAAACTCCCCCCGAGAGACGCTATCGTCGCAATCGCGATCTTTCACAAAAGCACTCGGGGGCTCGAATATGAAATCTCCCCCCAAAAGACGTCATCATCGCTCACGTAGCCCGAAACCTAAAAGGGTCTAAGCAAAAACCCATCGACGGACGCCATCCGTTGAGCTCTGTCTGGAATCAAAAAGAAAGACACGGCTACAATCAGCTTGAACACCAAGTACTCTGGAGAAATTTTGGAGGGACCACAGGACACAGACTCCTTTAGTCTTCACCTGATCGCCAGCGATCACCTAAATACTCGGGGGATACTCCCATCGGGAGCGCTGCCGCGCACCCGATAAAAGACATAAAATAATGGAAGAATGACAAAGGAAACATATCTCAGCCTACGTTCAACTCTTTGACTCAAACGTAGCCTCGGGGGCTACTCCCATCGGGAGCGTTGTCGCGCACCCGATAGAACCCACAGTGCAAAGTTTTGAAGGACTCGAAGACAGCTCTTGGTTGCAAAGGACTCAAAGACAGCTCTCGATCGCCAAGGACTCGAACACAACTATCGATTGCAAAGGATCCAAAGACAAAATTACATTGCAAAAGCTCAAGCACAGTTCACAAGGATCATTTTCAGTACAAAAAAAGATTCAAAAGTACATTGGATAGAAGGCAGCTCTGATTGCTCAATGACAATCCTCATTACATGGAGAACTAACCTAGTTACAGAAGGCACAAGCAGCCAATAAGCCTACAACAAGGAATTATGACTTCTACATGAGTGCCCATGCTGGGATGATTTGCACCAAGACAGCGAGCATCATCACGGACAAGGAGGAGTCGAAGCAACAGGCTCATAATGTCAATGACATAACAAAAGGTGAAGCTCGACTTATTTGCAGAGCAGTCGAAGACGCTGCTCCACCAGCTTCTTCTCCTGCTCCACTAGCTTCTTCTCCACCTCCACCCGAGCTGCCGACGAAGATGACGCTGCCGCCTCCAATTCTACAAGGTCGCCTGGCGCGCCCGCTTGACCGGTGCTTTGACATCGAGATCCTCTTCAGAACCGGAGAGGGAAGCAGTTGAAGACGGCTCAGCATCAACACCCGAAGAGTCACCGGAGGAGGAAGTAGTTGAAGACGCAGGCGACGGACTCCTCGACCTGTCAGAACCATCACTGCTTGTCTCCGTCCAGTACGGATCCATGAGGTTGCCGCTCGGGTCAAAAGCGCGGATGACAAGAGTGTCTTTGCCATCAAAACAGCAACAAAGAGTGTCACCATCACGCAAGTTCAACCGATGAGCAAAGGATCTCCAGCCAAAGCCAAAAAAAATCATGCAGGAACTATCGATCTCCAACTTAACATAAGAAGGAGATCGAGCGCACCCCTGAAGACGAAGCAGCAAACCATCAAGGCAACGCTCACAAACAATGGCAGCAACTGCAGAAGTAAGAAGAATGCGAGCAGCGCCCCGGCCACGGACATGCAGGAGAAAGTCATAACACCAAATACCCTCCTCCGAGGAAGAGGAGGAAGGCACCAACGCTGCCCCATGACGACCACCACGAGAAGAGCGCGGAGTACGACCACCAAGACCGCGGCGAGCACGACCGCGGCCAGCCATACCAGCTCCGCGTCTGGGCGCCATGAGAAGAGGAAGAGAAAGAGGAGCAAGATGAACAGAGGATGAACGCTACCGCAAGATGAACAAAAGGGGGCTATTTATAGGACAAACCCAAAGAGCGCGCAGAAGCCCAGACGGCGGAAGCAATTAATTCAAAGACCAAAGCATGTTGGGCGATTCGAAGTCCGAGACAAAGATGCCTTCACACGGGATACACAGTGCGCTGGACGCGTCAAAATCTCGCGCGTTTTCGATGTGTGCATCGATAACTCAACAGGCGGCTACAACACGCCACCAAAAGCCATCATTATGACCGGTCATGAAGACATGACGGTTAGCATCCAGAGCATCTTTTGACGGTCCTCCAGCAAGGAGATAGTTATCTTCACCAAACAAGAGGTAAATCAAAGGGGCAGTGAGCAGAAGAGGCAGCTTGCAAGCACCGTTTTTTTGCATAGTTTAAATACATTTTTCAAATATATATAACTCCCATTGGGAGCGTATCCACCTGCGAGAGTTTTGGGTGCTCCCTCACCTAGAATAAAAAATGTGCTCGAGTGATCACTCGCACCTACGAGAGTCTCAGGTGCTCCCTCACCTAGAAGAAAAGATATGCTCGAGTGATTACTCGCACCCATGAGAGTTTCGGGTGCTCCCTCACCACGACGCAAGATGAGCAGACCTGCACTCGCCGGATCGAGCGGTCCCGGAGTATCGGGTGCTCCCTCACCCCGAGAGAAAAAGCGATATTCGAGTGATTACTCACAAAACTCTATATACTCAAGCACTCGACGACCTCCCGAGCAAATATCCCTCTACGTTATTCCTCGCCCGAGAACTCAGAGAAGCTCCGCGAGTGACCGCTAAAAACAGCTCACTTGATTGTTTATTCCAAGTGGGTGCATTATCTGCTAGGTTCCGCGCCTCAATAAAAATACATATTCCGGGAACACGATACACTGTGCCCAGATGCCACTCAAGCTTAGCGTGTAGGTAAGACCCCGCTGCGAAGATCGGCCGGGCTGGGACTTGCCGAAGAGCGATTTCACTCCCAACCATTTCCATGCGCATGCATGATAGAAAAAGCCGGGCGGACGCGCCTAGGCTACGAACTTTACTGGCGGCAATTGATCACTGTAAGACCTGCAACGGCATGACTTTTTCTAGACACCAGTGTTCCAGGCTCATGTCGAGGGACATGGGTTTGATTGGGCTACTGCGGTTTTTGCCACTAGTGCAATTCACCAAGGCTTGACCAGTCGACACCTTGGGCCCTTTCAGCTTAGCATCCCTCGAAACAGGTTTTTTCATGGCCCCAGACTGCCAGCGACCCGCGGTTGAACCGTGCATACATCAAAACGACGCAAGAGTGGATTCAAGTCCCCCAGGCACTCGGGGGCTACTGACGAGGGGGTGACCCCACGAATCCTATGGATGAGTCTACCCGGTGTACCCGAAGACAGAAGGCCCACAAAGATGCCTCCTGGGCCCAGCCTTGGCCCACTAGTGGCACCGACGTAGGAGTCCGTGAGTCATAAGGAAGGTGCAAACTTGCCGTACGGAACAGGATCATGGTTAGGAAACCTCATCTGTAATCCAGGACGAACTCCCCGAGACCTAGCCTAGTATATAAGGGCTAGGAGGGGAGACGTCGAGATCAAGCAATACGCAATCTGTAACCTAGCCTTGTCCGCACTAGCCTCGGCTTCCCTGTAATCGCCATCTCCAATCAATAATATCGAGCAGAAACGTATCCTCCTGTTAGCCGACGAGCTTATCGTCCAACCTGTGCCTCTCATGACTAACCCAGGGTCCCTGACCATGGGATTTGCCGGGGTACATCCCCGTCAAGCACAGACATATAAACTTTAATAATGAACCTGGAATTATAATAATACAATTTATTATTGCCTCTAGGGCATAATTCCAACATCCTCGAGTACTTAGGATGATGAGATCCCGGGCTTTATTTCTCCTACTCTTGTAAATGATATGATTATTACTTGAGAAATAAAGTCGTTGAAAATGTAAAAAAAAAGAACCTATTTTGTTCAACCTACTTAGTTTATTTGGTTGAACTAAGTAGGTTTTCAGGGTATCCTTAAGGTTTCAATTTTGCATGCCTAAATAGGCTTGATTCAACACAACTCGACCACGTGCATGTCATTAGGTTTGGACGAAGAGTGGAACATGGAAAATAGACGTGAACACGTTTAGTGTTCCATGTAGATTTGCTCCATGCTTATCTGGTGTGTTTCGCTGTCAATTTGAGGAGCTTCATTATTGGTATTTCGGAGATAGCAATGAAGTCGCTTTAGTTTTTGGACCTCACGACCATAGTGCACGGACACCAACATAGTTCTATACTAGGTTGAACTAACTTTATCCAGCATCCACAAAAAAGACTAACTTTATCTAGTTTGGTTTTTATGAAAATCTTCCAGTTTGCATTCTGTTCCATGTAAACTATAATGAATTTGAATGAATTGCATTCAAGTTTATCTAAACTTGCACGATTCCTATTGAATTGTGGGCAAACGTTTGGATGGCCAGCTCCCATATTAGTGTTCGTGGACTGATCCAGATCAATCTACAAATAAGGTTGTGAAAACCGCGATTCTATTGTACGATTGTACGACTTTACGATCCAAACTAATCCCTCTGATTCTATGATTTTGCTCATAGAATATAAGTTTCTACGACCTTGGTTGTTATGACTACGATTCACGATTCTACCAACGAAGCTCCAATCCGGTTTTGAATCTCGATTCTGACAACTTTTCCTACGAACGAATACATTGTCTGTTTTAAGGATCGACGTTGGAGTTTCCACTACCGATTGCCTTTTCCATTAGAATCAACCATAGTTAGAAGCGATACCGGCATCCAGAAAGAGCAGATCTGGATGCGATGTGAAAAGGAGGTGATCGCTTCCCTTTCTATTCCATCAGCTCTGCCACTAGTTTCCTCTTCCTTCGGAGTCCGCTTCGACGACGAGAGGGGCGCGGATATCGGATCAGTGCCGATATATCACGAGACATTTCATTTAGGTGTTGAGTGTGGACGATGTTGGAGCCGTATTTAAATAGACACCAATGGCTTCAACGCGGTTGGAGTTTGCTCATCGGGCAGCTCTCTAGCACTGAACGAGCGCGAAGAACGAAGGCGTCGCTTCAGTGCCCGGTCACATCGCTCTAGCCTGCATCAATGCCAATGAATCTCGTCTGGTTTTGGAGCGACCTGGGCGACATGAATGTTGTAAGAGCAAAGTTTTGCCCCCGTGTGTTTTGGATATTGTTGGACAAGACAGTAGAGGAACTAACAATGTTTTCTAGTGTAAACAACTGAATAGGTTCCTGAAGGACAAGCTAGGTGATAAAGCTTCAAGGAAGGTTTTCAAGTTATCGAAGAATTATCCCTTGAGCGAAGCTTATTCATGGAGGATGACCCCCAAAAATGAAGGTGTCCTGAAGCTCAACTCATCGAAGGAAATGAAGAAGACGGCGCAAGACTTAGATGTTTTTGTGTAGTTTTTTTCTGTTCTTTGAGTCATAGGACAAACCGTACTATCAAGAGGTGTCTTTAGTTTGTGGACACCGAAGTTACTGAGAAAATGCTCAGATCAAATCTAAACCAAGTGAGAAGCCAGAGTGAAGAAATATCATGTGCATTGAGTTAAGTTTCGGTAGCAAAGACTTCATTCTTTGGCTTTCGAAGCAGAACTAAGTCCGTGAGTCAGCTTTACTTGTTCCGCAAGTAAAGTTGCGCAGTAATGACAAATCCGACCGTTGTGGACACGTGTCAAGTTGTCACTTCGGGTCAAATTGGTCATTTCGCTCCTCGGGATCGCCAACTATAAATGTGCCCCCTCCTCCATTTGCGGGTGGCTGCTCCAAGAATATTCCTGAGAGAGACTGAAGAGAGCACCCCAAGAACGCCACCGAAGCAAAACCCAAAAACCCAGAACACTGAAGCCTAAGTCCCATTGATCTGAGTAGATTCGAGATGACTTAGGTTAAAACTTGCTAGCCTTTTTATCTTGGAGAACTGCAATTCTCCTAGACAGTTAGAGTGTCGACTTCAGAGAGCGAAGAGTAATTGTCGCCTCGAAGATCAAGTTTGTCAAAGGTTTCGGAGATTTCCTTGATAATCTACCCCGAGTCAAAACTGACCAAGCTCAAGGAGATTGGTGCAACGGAGCAACGGACGGAGAGAGATTTGCTCCAGGTGTTCAATCACCAGTACCTCCAACCAGACGTAGCGCTTTGCAGAGCGTGAACTGGTCGAACAAACATCGCCGAGTCACAGTTCATGTTACTTCAAGCCTTTACTTTCTGTATTGCATTTGCTTCCCAGTTATGCTTCAATGCATTTTGATTCGCTGCATTTAGTTTCGCTTCCAGTTTTACTTCCCTATCACTTGTTTCTGCTGCCCTTTTCGTTTAGCTTAAGCTTCGATTCAAAACTTCAGTCGAAAATTTGAAGTGATCATTCAGCCCCTCCCCCTCTGATCACATACTTGGACTTTCAAATGTGCGCCAATCATTTCACGCCAGAAGATGCCCACCCCTGTTTAGGTTCGACTCGTAGGGAACATTACATGCGAACTGATGTGCTGACGTATACAAAATCGTGTTGGATGGAAAAAGTGATCCGAACAGTTCAATTCAAACGAGGCGGGAGATTTGAGGATCGACGTTGAAGATGCCCTAAACCCACTTCTGTGACAGATGTAGATCCTTCGTACACACGTGTTTGACAATCTATAACTACATGTTAAATTCTACTAACATCTATAGCAAGTTATTTGTGAAAGTGGATTTTTGGAGCTCAAGCTTCATGAAGCTCATTTAGAAAGAGCATAATTTAATTTTTCTAGAAAAATAAAAAAATCACATGAACATAGAGATGTATATTACATTCATATAAAATTTCATGATGAAATATGCTTTGGTGTAAACTGCACAAGAAAAAACAAAAAAAGAACATTTATCATGAATAGTAGTTCATGTGGTACAAAAGCGTGATTTTATTTTTTGTGTAGGTTCTAGGTTTCATTAAAAGGTATTTCGTCATAAACAAATCAAGAGAGAAAATGTACATCCCTAGATCATGTTAAAAAATTTACAAAAAAATAAAACTTTAAAATATGATTTTCATTTTTATTATCGAAAAAACGAGTTGAGGAGCTTGAGCTCCAACAGCAATTTCTGACAATTTGTGGTATATTTCCAGTACTAACACTTCCACTACTATAGTCCAACCAACAAATAATTTTTAACCCAGTAAAATAATGCCCTTACCTACGTAGATTTTTGTTAATAAATATTTTTTCTAGAAATTCAAAAAAAATGTCGAAATCAAATTTTTTGAAATGTACATGCCAGTTGATAGGTAGTATACCGACGGCCCGCTGTAACGTTAACGGGAACCGACAGCCCCATGACCCACGAGTCCCTCTGACCAGATCAATCTCCAAAATGACGCCCTCAAGAGGGAAGTCGACGGCAAGCAAAGCTAGAACACCACCAATATCCGATCCGGTAAATCGGACCTAGGACCCCCCCCCCCCCCCCCGAAGCATGTCGAAAAGGAAGGCGAAAACTGCTACATCGATGCCTTCAAGAAGAAAAACGAGAGTGCGGCTTTCATCGGCAGCCTTTTCTCCCACACCGATATCCAGCCAGACCCACTGAACCTCCACCTTGAGCATCTTCCTGGGTCAGGCCATGTCGCACCTTCCCGCTTCCCATCCTAGTCTCGCCGCCGACCGGATCAGGTTTGTTTCTCCGAACCGCCAGGGAGGCGACACAAGGATCATTTTACATAGTTACAGCTACGGGTAGATGCTACGGAAAGAAACTTACATTCTGTGTTGGCAACTTCTAAATAGAAACCGAGGTCAGCAGGGTCCATCCTAGAAAATCAGGAGGGCAGAGGGATTGGTTGGGGAGGAGGGAGTAGTCCGTAAGTTTAATCTGTAAATTGTCCGTAAGTATAGCATTTTTGAGTTATATATATAAGGGCACTCCCAATGCTAGTATCTTAGCGCGAAATCATAGGTATTTTGCTTATGTGGCATGGTACTTAATGAAGAAAGAGAGGGAGGTTGTATCTTAGCTAAGATACAACCCTTGCACGTGGCCATATGCAAAAAGCATGATTAGACCAATCACATTTATGCATGTAGCTAAAATCATTAAATAAGATATAACCCCTAAGAAACAATGCATTGTGGAGGTTGTATCTTAAGTTTTTATTGCTCCTATGATATTGTGCTAAGAAACAATGCATTGGGAGAGCCCTAAGGCACGCTTGAAAATCTCTGGGACCAAGGTAATCACCGATTGGTTGTGAGACGTAGCACATGTAGCATCAATAAATGAGTGGAGTAGTAGTACTAATTACATTCACACCATTCATGCATCAACTTCACCCGGAGTAAGCATCAAAGAATTGAGATGGCGCATGCATACATAAATAGAGTAGTAGTACTAATTATTAGGAGTAATTATCTTCGCGCCTTAAACCTTGTCTATTATGAAAACACACACAAGTTTAACTGTGCCTTTTAAACCGTGATGGAGGGAGTACTATATTTTCATGTTTCAGTTTCTCAGAGGCATCTGATACCTGCCCTCAAGTTTATTGTAATGTACCGTCGGTGATTTTGCTCCTTGAGTTGAAAATACTTTTCTTGTCCGATTTTTATACTCCCTCCGACCCATATTAATGGGCACACATTTAGTACTCCCTCCTTCCATGTGCATTAGGCGTCTAATGAAAAGCTCAGTGTTTTAGGCGGGATGAGATTGGAGGAGAGAGCGCACAGGTTTCCTCAGAATCAAAACTGAAATTGGGAATTAATCCCGTCATTAGTGCTGGACGTTTCCGCTAACCCATGCACAGCCCACCCGTAGATTTCGCTTGCCTAATCAGGGTCGAGCTACCCTGCATGCATTGGCTCTTTCCTTCTCCCGCCAAGCTTTTCTTCCTCCGGACATGCGAAGCTTTTCTTCCTCCTGGCTGTAGCAACACAACAATGAGTACGACAATCCAGTATCTTCTCCTTCACCCTTGCACGTGTCCTCCTCGCACAGCCGACCATGAACGACATTGCGGTTGCCATCTCCAACAACATCCTCCTGCCCATGGCTTTTGTTGGAACCATCTTCCCCAACACCATCCTCCTTCCTGTCAAGGGTCTCATCACTGTCAAACGCATCCTCGCCCAGCCGGCCATGGACGCCGCCGTCCTTGCTGGACCCATACTCCATCCTCCGCAGCTTACACGATTGAGAGAGAAAAGAGAAGGGAGAGATGGATGTTCACAGATCGCTGTGGTCTTTTTATAGAAGAAGGAGCACCATGGGAACAGTGGCGGAGCTTCGTAGGGGCCAACCTGGGCCATGCCCCCCCCCAGCTCACAAGAACATCAGTGTATTTCTCTTTGTATCATACGTATTCTTCACTGAAATACAACTGAATGTAATTAAGTTTGCCCCCCCTACAGGCATTAGCCCCCCCCTCCCATGATTTGTGCTCAAGCTCCGCATGCAGCATGCATGTTTGCTTTCACACAAGAATTGAGGCGGTAGAGAGGAGAGAGAGGAGCGTCATGCAGTATTTGCTTTCACACAGGAGGTGGACCGGCGGGACATTAGGAGAAGGGTGACGCTCTGCGCCGGTCGGCCGGCGCTCCAGTTCGCCGGTCAAACGCGGATCGTTCGACCTTCGTGATTTAACGGTTCAGATTTGCGCGTATCCTTTCGTTTTTGACTGCAACATTTGCGATACTTTTCCAACTTTTTTGGTACACGGATGCAATTTTTTATTTTTTGTGTTTTTTGCAGAAAAAAAATTGTGGTAACAAATTTTAAATCGCTGGTGGTAACATTTTTTACTATCGGTTGCAACTTTTTTGGTACATGGATGCAACAAAAAAATATTGTGTGCATTTTTTTTCTTTCAAATTTTTTCACTGTTGCAACCAAAAATCAGCTAAAAAAATTACGTACCATATTTACCATCAATTCATGGTAGCAAAATTTAATCTACGCTTGTAGCTTTTTTTTATAATGGTTGCAACAAAATTCGGGACCCATCATCACCGATTACACTTCATCTTTTTTGTTGTAGCAAAAATCATTAGTAATATTTTCATATCATGCTACTAAATGAATGCGCTTAGCACTAAAATATTATTAAATACATCCGTTTAGCAAAAAGTAACATAGATCAATATAATGATATTAGTATAATAGTAGTACAGATAGTAACATTTTATACTACGGTTGCAACATTTATCATGTGTCAGATACAGCAAAAGCGAAAAAATGGAGACAAATAGGCCTGAACCGACTGACACGTAGTCTTTGGCCGGTTGGCCGGCTAACAACATTAACCTTAGACTAGTCATAGTGGGGAGTAACTTCAACTAGTAACATCACGTTGTTACTAGTCTATGTTACTACCTCTATAGTGGAGAGTAAGGGCACTCCCAATGCTAGTATCTTAGCACGATATCATAGGAATTTTGCTTATGTGGCATAGCACTTAATGAAGAAAGAGAGGGAGGTTGTATCTTAGCTAAGATACAACCCTTGCACGTGACCATATGCAAAAAGCACTATTAAACCAATCACATGTATGCATGAGACCAAAATTATTAAATAAGATACAACCCCTAAGAAACAATGCATTGTGGTGGTTGTATCTTAAGTTTTTATTGCTCCTATGATACTGTGCTAAGAAACAATGCATTGGGAGAGCCCTAACATAGATGTGGTGTCATGCAACAGTTCATTTATTATGTTGTAGACTCATAATATATTGGTATGTGTGATGTTACTCAAAGAGCAAGTAACTACCTAAGTTACCACATCCCTCTCTTTCCTCATTAACTACTTGCCACATCACCTATTTTGCATAGATAAGTGTGATGTTACTAGTGATGTTACTCCCACTATGGCTAGTCTTAGGAGAAGGAGCGCGTTCCAGTGCCAATGAAAAAGTTGAGACGGTTGAGATAAATGAGGAGCATTAAATTGAATTACGTCTTTACACTTTTGGAACTTTAGGATTTTCTTAGGCGCCTAATGTACATGGACGGAGGGAGTATAACTTTGTAGTTGTACTAAGTGTGTGCCTATTAATATGGGCCGACGTACTCTTTTCACTGATTATCCGTTGCCGTCTTCCTCCTTTGAGTCTACAGATTTATTTTAAGCACTGTACTCCTTGACCTTGAGCGCTGCCGGTGATTGTGCTCCTTGAGTAGCGTGCACGGCAGATCCGCACCGGCGTCAACTCCGCACCGGCTACCACCATCTCGATTTGCGAATGGGTATTTCTTTTTTGGGGAATCATCGTACATCACATCATTTGTTTAACAGAATCGAAAACTGATGGAGAAATCGTTTCCTGTGTTTATACGTACGTAGTAAGTATACATAAATTCCTACAAACATATGTCAAATTCCCCTTTACTTGGTTCGTTCCAGTTTCAATTTTTCGAATGTATCATCAAGAGTAACTACGTACACTACTGCCAAGCTACGGTGGAGTATCATCATCTGGCCGACGAGGAGGAGGAGGTGGCGTCGCTCCATCGCTTGACCATCTGCAGCAGGATCTCGTTCCACGTGTCGACGGGGCCGGGGAGGCACCAGTGCACGCAGTCGTTCGGCACCCGCTCCCCACTCCTCTTCTCGCCGCCGGCGCCGGCGAACGGGGACGCGTGCATGTACGGCCCCGGGTGCCCGTCCGCGCGCATGTCCGCTAGCTTCGTCACCTCCAGCGCCTCCACCGTCACCGCCGACCCGCGCACCGCGGCCTCCGCGGCCGCCGTCGCGGCCTCCTCCGCCTCCGTCCGCCACATCTCCCTGTCCATGTACTGCATGCCCTTCTCCCCCGGCGCGTACGGCTCCGTCCGCGCGCACGCGTCCGGGCTGTCCCACTCCCCCTCGAAGTGCGCCGGCGAGAACGTCGTCACCACCGCCAGCTTCTCCCGCCCCGCGCTGGAGCTGGAGCTGGACCGAGCGATGACCTCGCGGAGCGCGTTCTTGACGGCGAGCCGGAACACGCCGAAGAAGCCCGTCTCCGTGCGGTTCGGCTCCGGGCAGTGGTGGCACCCGATCACCTCGCCGCGCTCGTAGAACATCGCCGGGTGCATGAACCAGTGCCCGATGGAGAGCACCACCACGTCCATGCCGTGGAGCTCCGCCGCCCACCGCTCGTCGGGCTGGTCGAGGTACAACTTGTTGTGGTCGGGCCCGCCCGGCGCCAACGACTTCTCCGTGCCGTTCACCAGGAACGGCGACCAGAACACCGACACCGTCGCGTTGTGCGACCGGAACGCCCACCGCCGGAACTTGCGCTCCTCGCCGCCGTCGAGGACCAGCTCGGCGGGGAACTCCGAGGAGAGCAGGCACACCAGCGACTCGCACTGGTTCCGCGCGAGCGAGTCGCCCACGAACGCGACGTGCCGGCCCCGGACTTGCTCCAGGAACTCCGCAGGCGCGAACGGCGGGAGCGCGCACCCGCGCGGCTGCCACCGCCAGTTCAGGTACCCAGTGTCCGGCCGGCCGTGCGCCATGCAGTTCTGCCCGTCCTTGATCGTCCCGCCGCAGCTCGTGCCGTTGTACCGCGGCCCCGCCGCGTCCCGCACCCATCCCCCCTCCGAGTAGTCGCACCGCGGCGCCGGCGCCGTCGTCGACCCCTGCTTTCTTGACGCAGCCACCTGCTGCGTATTCCCACCTACAAACCAAGAGCAGCAAAACACAACGTCATGGCGTTGTCCCACACCGGCAATGGCGATGGATCAGGGGGTCGTTGAGGTGGTTACCGTGGGGCGGCGAGGTGGAAGTGGAGGAGGGGACGGCGACGGCAGGAGGGGAGAGGAGGTAGTGGAGGAGGGCGAGCGGGACGAGGGCGTAGAGCGACAATGTGAGGATCTTCTTGGTGAGGCGTGGGAGCTTGTGGTGCCAGGAGCTGGAATGGTGGCGAGGAGTGGAGGCGCCCATGGTGAGATTAGAAGAGAAAGCTTTGGCTATCTTTAGGTAGATGATCGCTGGTCGATGAGAAGAATGGGGGATCAAAACTCACAAGCCTTGGATCTGATGACTGGTTTCGGAGGAGAGAGAGGGAAAGGGGTCAGTGGAGATGGGATCTGAAAGAAAATTCTGTGCAGATTGTGTACCAGGAGGAGTTGTATATGGTCTACACTGTTCTTCATCGTGAGAATCCGTATTTATAGCTGTTAGATTGATTGGGTATTCATTGGGAATTAACAATGTTTGACTTTCCCGGATCAAAATGACTATAGTTTATCTTTGTTTTTTTTAAACACGATCACTTAGGTTCTGGTTCATTAAATAAGAAAAATAGAGTTATCCGGTTAATTAACGAAAACCCGGACGAAAATCGTTACAACATATCCAAAACGGGGCAGCCTCAATACACGTCGACTCCAAGGCCGCGTACTAGGCGAGCCGTCACCTTGGTCACCCGAGAAAAACGAAATTGGAGCCGCCGCTCCGACGGCCACACCGACCCCAAAGCCACGCACCCTACGAGCCGGCAGCACTATCACCCAACCGATCGATGCCAATACTCAACAACCATCCTCGGAGCCGCCGCTTCGACTTACAGACAAAAACAACACATACCGATCCCCGAGGCCGCGTACAAGACTGGATGACGACACTGCTAGCCAAGTGGTCAGTGTAGACAACCCTCCAAGACGATGAGATTCAAAGCCACCGCTCCGACTTCCACGTCGGCCCCGAGGCCGCGCACCAGGCTTTACGACGACACTGCCACCCAAGTGGCTAATGTAGACACCCCTCCACGATGATGAGATCCGGAGCCGCTGCTCCGACTTCCACGCCGGTCCCGATGCCGCGCACCAGGCTTGACGACGAAACTGCTGCCCAAGTGATCAGTGTAGACACTCCTCCGCGACAACGAGAACCGGAGCCGCCGGTCCGACTTCCACGCTGGCCCCGAAGCCGCGTCGATGGTTCCCCCTGGCTAGAACCACTCTAGAACGATGCCTTCAAGAAGGATCATGACATTGAAGCGCCGCTATCGTCCGCTTCAGGAATGTGAAACAAGGGTTTTCCCCGGACTACGAGAGAGGAGGGCGAAGGCCCTCGAACAACGACGCCTGGAAGAAGATGTGTGGCGCCCACAGACGTCATCGTCGTTGGTTCCAACCAGAGTCAGAACAAGGCTTACCCCTCGAGCAGCCAAAGGAGACCCTTCACTCGAAACGGCAATCGACAGCCATCCCCCGCCTGATCCACCACCCGTCTCAAAGCCCGAAGCCACCGTTCAGAAACAGCCCCGCCGCCGCCACTGTCACCGGTCAACGCCAAGCGTACCTGGCGCGACCAAGGGCCGACGCGCTGCCGCGAAGAACCAGCGGTTGTTCATTTCAATTTTCTAGCTCCACTGGCCAAAATGGCCATCGAAATGACAAAGATGGATTATGATATTTGTGGGTCTCCGCTTGCTACAATCATATACGTACCACGCATTAAAAGTACTCTGTTTTCTAATTACTGAAAATAAAGTCAAATACGTTGTGCAACTCCTCCTTCTATGCATGTAAAACATCATGGGCGGCACTCCTTTCTGTGATGGCACGTTCTTCCGGTGTCTGCTGCATTCCGTGCACCGAGTGCCTGCGGCAGCAACACCGCCCTCCTCTTTCTTTTGGCACCTGGAATTTATCTCTCTTTTCTTTTCCAGAGTCTCCTCCGCTCTTCCAAGTACGATATGCGCAAGCCACTTCCAAGCCACCGGCAGATTCCTTGTTTTCATGGTTAATCGTTACTAATTTTGATTTTTTTGTACTTTTATATACCTTCATTTTTTTTGATACTTTTATATGTTCTCCACTTGATGCTCAAAGCTTGTAGGTCTGCCGATGAACAGAGAAAAGAAAACTCACCGTTGGCTCAGATCACAGTGAGAATACCTTCAGCAGTAACATAGATATCATCTAAACAAAAAATATGATGTACCAGCTAATTAATGAGGAAAAATGCAAATAGAGTAACTTAGCTAGTTATCATCACATCATTTTTCTCAAGATAGAATGAGTCTATAAGCTAATAAATAAGGTCATATACGTTACTACCTTAAAGTTACTTTGCATTGTGGAGATAGTAACATAGACTAGTAACATGAGCATGTTACTACTCTAAGTTACATTCCACTGTGACCAGCCTTAGAGTTTGTACGGTCAGACCACTGCGTCTTGTTATGCGACCAGCTACTCTTTCCTTTCCGGTTTATAGGGCTCATCTTAAAAATTTCATTTTTTCGTTTTTAAGTCTCAATTCTACTATTTACGATCACATGTTCAGATTTTAAGGTGTATTAAATTACTGTATGCAAAGTTCAAGAGAATACTCACCAATGCATGTACTAGTTTTTTGATCATTTAAACTATCCGGGGAATACATCAACTAGTAACATATCCATATGTTACTAGTCTATGTTACTACCTTTATAGTGGGAAGTAACATTAACTAGTAACTTTATTTATTATGTTGTAGACTCATATTGTGTTGGTATGTGTGATGTTACTCCAAAAGCAAATAACTACCTAAGTTACCACATCACTCTCTTTCTTCATTAATTACTTGCCACATCATCTAATTTGCATAGATATGTGTGATGTTACCACTAATGTTACTCCTGCATTTATTATTGAGGACTAGGCTTGATGCATAACCAAGACTAAAAAAATCCTAGTACTCATGCCTAAAAGGTTGTGTGCATCCCTAGTTGGTGTAGAGGCCGGGGAAGTGAAATTCTCCCCTAATTTAAAGAGCAGTGGCGGCGGCCATCGGATTCGCCAGCGGCTGGCACGGACGACGCCACGACTGCAGGCGCCCGCAGCGGGAGACGCAACACCTGGAGCCCCCTGCCCCCTCGCGCGACGCATCGCCCTAGCGGAGGCGGCGGCCACCAGAGTTGCCGGCGGCTGGCCCCTACGGACACCGTCGTGGACGCAGGCGCCGACGGCAGGAGCGGCGGCCGGGCGACCCCCACGTGCGGCGCCCCCCGTCTCCCCCCTCCTCCTACGCCTTTCTGAGGTTGCGGGAGCTGGAATGGGGCGCGGCGGCGACTCGGCGGGCTCTCGCGGCGACGTGGGGGTCAGGTCCGGCGCGTGGGGCGGCATGGAGGCGGCGACCTGGTGTGGTAGATCCACGACGGGGCACGCGCGGGTCAACGCCGACGGCGGGACTGCCGGATGGTTCATCGGTGACGGATGAAAACGCGTTCTTCATGGCGATGAGGCGCAAGGCGTCTTTGCTGGATCCTAAATCCACAGGTACGTCCAAAATGCATAATTTATTTTTATTGTTTTCTTCTTCTAAGGTTTCTTCCAACCTAGCCAAAGTAGGAATCAACTTAGATAGAAATGAAAATGATATTGTTGTCTCGACCAACGCTTTGAAGCATATGGAGTATGACCGATTAAATGTTTACCCAGGTGCATCTAGTAGGTTGGTCACCACACCCTTAGATGATGAGGAGGCGAATGCCATTATTGATGGACAACTTCTATCACATCATGTGGGTGAGATGACGAAGGTGGGTATGGATGAGGTGGAGCTAGGATCTATTTATGATCTGCATGCTTCCGGCCGGAAATCCAAATTCTTCAAAGACAAAAAGAACCAAAAAATTAAAAGATCCTTGAAACAGTAAAAAAATCCAACTGTTTCCCAATGAACGACATCTTCATGAATAACAGAGGTCTTGGTGACTTGGCTAAGCATTTGAATATTGCTCAATATGTTCGGGGATCATAAATTAGATTTTCTGGCTATTTCGGAAACCGGGAGGAGGGATTTTCTAGTAAGTGTTCTAGATCGCCTTTTTAGCGGCATGGATTTTACTTGGCACTCTATACCTCCTCGTGGTAGATCTGGCGGCATTCTGCTTGGTTGTAACAGCCCAGATTTCACAAAAATTAAAAATTTTGTTTTCGGTGTGAATTGTTTGATTGTCTGATTTGTTTGCGGTGTTTTCATCCCCGATTTATCGATCGACGATTATTTTCCCCCTCTTATCTCGTATCGGACGGAGACCGACCCTTGCCACCCTGACACTCGACCTTTGCGACACCGGGTTTCACCCGATCACCGTCGCGAAAACCGCACGAGACCAGCCGCATCCAACGGAACGAAAAACTGTCGTGGTAATACCTAAGGCATACCCTCATGCGCCTTATATCAGGGGGTATCCTTAGGTCTACCATCTCTTGGAAAATACTCATAAAATAAAAACATGGAATTCCTTCCCCTCTTTTCCTTCCGAGTAAGGAACTACTCGGATGAATTCGAACCCTTCCGAGTGGTTAGCTTACTCGGAAGACATCACCACTACGGGAGGAACCTTATTCGGACAAGGTCACTTCTCGAGTAAGACGTCACTCGGAGCAAGGCGTTACTATCCGAGTAAGCTGGCTACTTGGAAGCAGGAAAGGCCGAGCTGCATGATATTCGGACAGGAAGAAGAGAAGCTGGAGTTACAAGACATTAAACCCACATGCGTTACCCCTACTTGAATGACAATAATGTGGAGACGTTTCTCATTGTAATAATAGCTATCATTAACCCTGTAATCAAAACCCATTACCGGATAGTGAAGGGACGTGGCGCACTCTATATAAGCCCATCCCTTCACCCCAGTAAGGGGGATTTTTCTGAAAAAGAACAATACGAGAAAAACACCCCAAGACACTTGGGACAGGAGTAAGGTTGTTATCTCTGAGGAGAGGCCTAACCTGTATAATTCCTCCCGGTGTCACCATCTTTGCGTACAGATCTTCATAGCTCCGTTACTACCCCTATATCTATTGTTAGGTTCATCACCACAACAAAAACCCCGTTTAATAATTAAACGGGTTGTTTTATAGCGCGCCGGAAAGTGTTCTCGGAACGGTTCCAGCACGAGGTGAACGCCTCCGGCTCGACGCGCTGATCGCGCAGTTTGAAGTTTTACCCGAATCGGAGGTACTGCGGACCCCCGACGGTCAGAAACGTAAACACCGCGCACGCGAGAGAAAAACCGGGGATGTTTTTGCAAACTGACCAGCCAACCCTACCCTATATATAGACCACCACACTCCCCTAGGCCTTCTAGGGTTTCCCAAATGTAAAATTTGCAGCCACCCCCTCAATTTTGCCCCAATTTTCGCCCCAACTCCCCAGATATGAAAAATCTAATCCCAGCCACCTCCGGAGCCGTCGGATCTGAGATCCGAGGGCTCCAGGGCAGCCACGTGGCTCTCCAGCCTCCTCCCGCAGCAGCCAGGGTGCCCGGGCCGCGCAGGGCCGCCGCCAGGCCCGCCCGGACCCATCTGGTCGAGCTCGTCGCCGCCAGCCGTGGAGGCGCCGGCCGCCACCAACTCCGGCAGGCCGCAGCGCCGCCGCGCCCCTCACCCCCTCGCCTCCCTGTTCCTCGCGCCCCTCCTCTCCTCACTCACCTCCTCCCCCTCTTCCCTGCAGGTCCGCCACCGCCGTGATTAGCCGACGAGGCCGTGCACCGTCGCGCCATGGGTCCCGAGCACGAGCTCGCTGACGTCCTCCTGCTTGACGTTGCGCCGCCCAAGGCTCCGCCTGCGACGGGATATGGCGCTGCCGCAGCCGCCTCGCCTGCTCCGGCCGACCCCTGTGCCTCGACGCCTCGCCAGTGCACCACGGCGCCGCCGCCGGTGACCTGGACGCACGGGACGAGCCGGCCAGCTGCTCCCCTCCAACCGCCACGGTGGGCTGGCCCCTCTCCAGCGCGGCCCACCTCCTGATCCAGCCGGTGCCAGTAGCCTAGCCGCAGTTGGGCCGAAGCCCATGGGTGAGGCCCGGCTCTTTTTTTTCTGTCTTTTCTTTTTCGAAATTATTGCTAAGTCCTGTGTATTTTGCTGCTGATTCAATTTTGCGAGTAAATTTGCGATCAAACCGTAGCTCGGATGACGTTGCGCCCAAAAGGAAAATTGCTTAGAATTGCGTGTACTTCAATCCATCTTTTGTGAGCATGTTTGCATTGATTATCCTGTTTATGCATGGCTCTAAAGTGTGCTTCCTGATGTTGGCAGATTGTGTTCCAAACTTGTTTTGCTTGTATCTTTTTAACCGTAACTCCGTTTGGAGTGTGCCTTATATGTAACTTGATTAGTTTTTCGTGTACTTTGTGTTTATGCTATTATTTGTTGTTGTAAACCAACCTAAAATATGATTTAGGACAGAATAGTACCAAATGTTTTAATCATCGTGCGACACTTAGTGTTATGCCATGTTTAGGATTGTGCCTCACTTAAATTAACTAGCATAGATAGTTTACTTTGTGCTTCACCTCTTGCCATGTTTGTGTGCTATGCCATGCTTGCTTGAATTGCCATGTTAACAACCGTTGGTTGATCACTTGTAGCTAAACAACTTGAACCTTTCTAAATGTGCGGTATCGTCGTGTGTGACGAGTACTCCACTTAACCTGTTAGTAACCGCTCTCGAAGGTAGGTGCGATGTCTCGTGTTGCCTTCTTGTTGATGCTTGCTCGTGTTTGCCTCGTAGTAATAGATGCTTGCTCGTTGATTGCTGATACGTCCAAAACGTATCTATAATTTCTGCTTGCTCCATGCATGTTTTGTGTGATATTGCTATGATCTAGATACACTTTCATACATTTTGATCATATTTGGACTAACCTATTAACTCAGTGCACCACAGTGCCAGTTCCTGTTTTCTGCTGTTTTTCTATTTCAGTTTTCCCCCATATAAAAGTGCCAGAAAAATTCCGGGAAAAATATAGGAAAAATCAGCGTACAGGAAGCTTCGCGAAGAGCCCGAGTGGGGCCAAAGGGGAGCCAGGGGGGCGCCTGGGGCCCCTGGTCCACCTCTGGCTGCCCCCCTTCGCCTATATATTCTCCGTCACGGGAAACTTCAGAAAAGAGAACCCTTTTTCGCGATCTCGCCTCTGTTCCGCCGCCGCCGCGCTTCCGAGATCGGGAGCACCAGAAGACCTCTTCCCGGCACCCTGCCGGAGGGAGGGTTGACCTCCGGGAGTCTCCTCTCCACCATGGATGCTCCCCGGATGTCTCGTGAGTAGTTTTCCTTGGACCATGGGTCCGTGATCAGTAGCTATGTTATGTTCTCCTCCCCTCTTTGTTCTTCATGGTTTAGACCTCGTGAGCTGCCCTACATGATCGAGGCACTTTTGTAATCTTTCTGCTGTTCCTATGCTGAGTTTGATGGGATCTGATGGATTATGAGATTATGTTCAGATTGTGATAGAGTAATATATTTGGTTTTATCTCTTATATTTTTGTTCCTAAGTAATTCTTGCATGTTCTCCGTTGCTGTTTATTGCTTTGGCCAAGTAGTAGGTAGTAACCCCAAGAGGGAACGTTATGCTCGATTGTGGGTTCATGCCCCCCAATGACACGCTTGAGTGACAGAAACATGAGTCTAGGGGATGTGCTGTTGCCACAAGGGGGAAAACAACGGTGCTTGTAACTGCGGTTGCAAGGATTGTTTACTTTGCGCAAAGTGCTTTTTAATGCAGTTGTCTGTCGCTTTGGGTTTACACTTTGGGTGGGGCTCGCAACTTAATACCAGCGAGATGTTCTGGATAGATATCTCAAGGTGGATGATTAGTAGTAGATGCAGTTGGATTTCGGTCTACTTATTTTGGCATACTGCCCGTGCTTTTGAGCCTCTTCCTTTCTTTTGTAGCATAGTTAGCATTGCGGTGCGTTCATAATCCTGTCAATTGCCCTTCTATAATTTGTTTACCTTGCATAGTAGTTTTATCGTCTTTTGGGAGAGAGACATCACTAGTGAACATCACATATCCCGGTCCATATCCTCATTACTGTTTCCACGCTCATTTACTTTTATGCTTTTACTTTCAGTTGCTATCATTATCCCTTGTGTTTGATCCTTTGTAAACAACAAGACCGGAGAGATTGACAACCTCTCTGAACTTCGTTGGGAACAAAGTTATTTGTGTCTGTGTGCAGGTCCGCGTCAGTTGCGCCGCTGATACCTACTTATCATCTCTGGAGTCCTACTGGAGACAAACCTTGGTATCTTTACTGAGGAAAATTTGCTGCTGTGCTGCATCACGCCTTCCACTTGGGGCTCACCAACGAAGGGCGAGAAGACTACACCCGTCAACTCTCGCGTCATCAAGCAAATTTCTGGCGCCGTTACCGGGGACTCCGAGTGCTAAGATAGGGAGTTGCACACTACCCATTACCTTTGTTTTTTAGTCTTGTTAGTTTACTCTTCAGTTTTTATCTTTGTGTCTTTTATCAAAAATCACAAAAAAAAATTGTTTATCTTCCTGTTAGTAGTCCTCCTTGTTTAGACGTCCTTTTCTTCGCACCGTTGGTGCGGTTATTGACATGAAAGAGGGGAATATAAAATTCCATGTAACGACCCGATTCACTAAGAATCCAAGTATCTGTGCATTCTGTGCTAGTCCCTGGATCAATAGCTAGCACACACAATACATGATGTAATATCAAGAATAAACCACATGTCAAAAATATTACATCGAAGATCCAGTATTACAATAAAGCATACCTGCATAGCTCAAGGCTAGCTTACAAATAAAAGACAGCGGAAAACAATAAAATCTTCGTGGCGTCCATCAACTCCACCGACATAGTTGAGTATAGACATCATATCCCTACATCGCATCGCTTACTCGTCGAATACAATCCTGCAACACCGAAGGTTACAGCCCGACAACGGGTCAGTACATCTGATTTGTACGACAAGTCACACGAAAAAGTATATAGCAGACCTACATCTACATGCAAGGATAAGTCAAAGGAAAGGTTTATGGTTTAGTTTTATAGAAAGCTGATTTTTCCCTCACATACTACAACTAATCAAATTTTAATTTAAATTGCTAGTCCTAAGTATGGCTGAATCGGGCTACACCAATTCCAACCATCCCTTTATTAAAAGTTCCCACTCAAATTCTTATTAAGGTGAAATATCTGTCAAGACCATCCAACAACAATAATGCCTAGTTGCTCAAAGTTGTCCGTAACCGTGGACACGGCTAATCATGATCAGTTTTTACACTCTGCAGAGGTTTGTACACTTTCCCCACTGGACTCAACCCGAAGATTGAGACATAGTATTTCAGAAGAGGTTGCCTCCACCCTTTGGTAGCCGGTACACCTATCATATCTACATCAGCTAGCTACCAGGGCCAGGTTCCCCACAACTTACTCATCTAAGCCAGAGCCCATATAGCCAGTGGTTGTACATGGAAGCTACTAGTCACACTGTCTGTCCGATCTTTTTGAGCCTGGACGGCTTCCACTGCGTTCAGAGGGTACGCGCCATGACGCACCCGGTTCACCACCAAACAACCATTCGGGAAGCATTTAGCCCTGGTCCCTCCTTATCCAAGGCATGAGCACCATGATGCATTCCCTGCCCGTCCAGAGGTGATTTCTATTTAAGTTTGCTAGTCAAGTCATTAATCCTCGCATAGCTCAATGATAACTCAACCAATCCCCGTCTACAAAGCAATAGCAATATATAATAACCACGATCCTAGGGCGACAATGAAATACAAGGTCAGAACATATGGCTATTCTACTAGGTTTAAATCATAACTAATATATAGTCCTACACATGCATAGAGTGATAATTTCCTACATGCATAATAGAAAATATAGGTTGAGCTATGGTCAAAGTGTAACTTGCCTTATACATTCGATGAAGTTCTTCGCTCTCGCGGTCCAGTCAACTCTACTCGTCACACTCCGAGCAAATCTATCGCAAACGAGTGAACTCGAATAAGCAATCAATCACAAGGCAAACAAAAGATCAACAAAACAAACACAAGGGTTTTAGCAACAAAACAAAAAGCTTGACACGGTACAAGTGTCGATGTGCTCGAAGGTGATCGGTGGAACGTGAACTCGAGAGAGTCAACGGACAAAGAATTGTCGATACAAGATTATGATCAAGGCATCATGATATCAAGGTAAAGATCATAGCAATATGAATGGTATGTGGATATTGCCGATAAGATGTCTCATATGATCCAATATGCAAAAAGAATCACGTGAAACGGAATACTACAACACAGGTCATAGCAAGTGAAAATTTGAATTGAATTTGAATTTAAACAGATCAACAAACTTGTGAATTTTTGTGTACACATGCTATGAACAGAAAGTATATGGGACGAGTGATACAACGCAAAAAGAATCACTCGATTTGGATCAACGGTTTAAAAGATACGGCCACCGGGATTTGAATTTGAATTTGAAATAATTCAAATTCAAAAGTGTGCAAAAATTTATACCATGCGAAAGTACAGAACAACACGAGCGCATAGGAAAAAGTTTCACCTCAATCCGACTTACGGTGTGGAAGATATCGCGGGCACCGTGACGGGGTGTTTTCTGCCCAAAAGGACTAGTTCGCGAATAAAAATAATTCGCAAAAAGCGATCGGGTCCCCGGTCAGATCTGACCGGAGTTGACTCCGTTCTCCGGCGAGGTGCCATGCTCCGGCGAGGTCCGGCGTGGAGGAGGCCGGCACAGGGTGGCACGACGGCGAGGGGAGGCGGCTCGGGGTGAGGGGCGCGGCGACCCGGCGATGGGCGCGGCGCACGGGGCGACGGCTCGACCGCGGGCGGCCGGCTCGGCCGTGCGGCGGCGCGGCTCCAAGGCCGGCGAGCGGCAGTGGCGGGGCGGCCGACGCGCGTGGGGGCGGTGGCGCCGCAGCCAGGGAGGCGTGGTGGCCGGCGGGGATGGCCGGGCGGCGAGGCGGCACGGCGCCGGGGCGGCCGCTCCGGCGACTCGTTGCCGGCGGCGCGGAGGCGCACTCCGACGGCGGCGAGTCCGGCCATGTCGGCGGCGGCGGCGGGCCCCATGATTAGGGTTTCCAAAAAATCCAAAAGAAAAGGAAAGAATTTATCTTAAAAACATTAAATAGGCAGAGGAAAAAAAAGAATTTGGATCCGATTCGGGCCCCAATTACGCTCGCGGCCGAAAAATAAGCTATTGGGCCGTGGTTACAGATTTTTCTTTTATTCAAAATCCGAAACTTCAAACAATTAAATCAAATCAACCGTAACTCCGAAAAATATGAAATAAAATTCTAAATTCATCAAATAATCTAAAGAAAATTATTTAATGAATACATTTTCCAAAAAGTAAAATTAAAATAAAAACATTTTCTAAATACTTTATTTAAATATAAAATACTTTTCATAAATCAAGTAAAATCCAATAAATTAATAAAAACATTTTTATTTGGTCAAAAGCATTGACAAACCATTTCTAAATAATAAAATATAAATTTTTAAAATTGATTACACCAATAAATAATTTTGTAAAAATAAAAAATATCCCATTG
Organism: Bromus sterilis; assembly: GCA_950022295.1. Taxonomy (NCBI): domain Eukaryota; kingdom Viridiplantae; phylum Streptophyta; class Magnoliopsida; order Poales; family Poaceae; genus Bromus; species Bromus sterilis. The sequence continues at coordinate 400,612,892 of OX465596.1, forward strand.
GAATACTTTTTTAACTCTTTTAAAATATTTAATAAATCATTTTAATGAAATAAAAAAAACTCTCTTAGCATTAAAAATCCCTAAAATAATTTTAGAGTTATTTATAATACTCAAATTGTTTTTTAAAAACTTTAAAGTAATATTCTAAATATTTTCCAACTTTATCAAAAAGGGGATAAGTCATTTTATATCCTCTCAAATGAATTTCTTGAGTTGAAAAATGTTTTGAATATTCAGAAGAATTCCAATAATGATTAAAAACCTTTTCCAACCTTTTAATAAATTGAAGGAGTCATATTACCTTCTCTCATTTTGTTTTGTTGGTTTTGTTTTAAATAATAAATTCCAAAAAAAACAATTATGAATATTAGGGAAAGTCCTTTTATTCCCTCTCATTTTAATATTCAATAAACTCCAAAAGTTTTAATTCCTTGGGAAAATCAAACACATCAAGCAAACAATCAATATCTATTTAATTTTATTAACATTCCAAAATTCGGAAAATTTTGGGATGTTACACACTACCACCCTTAAAAGGAATCTCGTCCTCGAGATTCGAGAAGGCTAGAAAGAAAGGTTAGGGTTCGGGTCTTCATGAGAGTCCATCGATCCTCCGATGAGCTAGGGTGCTACCACCCGTAAAAGGAATGTGACGTGGTCTTCGAAAATTTTGATCCATCGATGACGTCCTTCATAGAGATTTCACCAACTCCTTTGAGGTCTTGAATCCTTAGTAAAAGAGGAGTCTTCCATACACCGAACCTTCCTGGCTGACAAGTCAGACGCCCATACTAAGCAACTATCGATTTCTCTCTTGGTGGTCATCACGAATACTTCTACGGGATACCTGCAGCAAATGGTCTTGGTCCATACTCACCGTATAACACAAACGGTAATCTCCTACAGGGGTCACACATCGTACCATTCTATGGTTTAGGCTTAACATCGTCGTCTCTCTGCTTTAGGTAAGTCACTCAAGATTTACTATCCCGCATAGCAAGAGCAATAATAAGAGTAGTCGGCATGGGGGCCAATCCATTCCGCACCCAAATCATTACCTTGTATATGGTTTAGCGAATCTCGCAATCTAACACTCGGTCATCCTCACAAGCATTGCAGAGAGTCCTCTTGATCTTGAACTGGGTTCAGATAAGTCCATGGTTCTGCAAGCCAACTACAACATCTATTGTTTCCTCACCACTCTCAGGTTTACGTAGCCTGCTACAAAACATGCACCGGTGAACTATAACTTCCTTCGTGGTTCTTACTTCAGCAAGATTGTGCTTGCTTGTTGCAAGATCCTGGCACACGGGGTTATCCTTGGACTCGGCATTAAGTTACATCCATCTTTATTCCAGTCTTGACATTGGCAGCTATTGTAGTAGCTTCTTCAGTTTAGGGATGAGGATGAGGGGGAAATAGAATGTAGATAGAGAGGTAGAGAGAGATAGGGGGAGATACCCATGCAAACATCACACTAGTTTTGAAACATAAGTTTTGATGTGTAGCTGTCGGTAAAACAAGAAATGACAGCCCACAGAAATGATCTAACGGTAGAAACTTTGAATCTTCCAGGTCTTCCAGTCTTCAAGGACGACAGCTTCAGTGTTGCAATGTCGAAACAATCTTCATATCATTGAGTCATTTGTCAAGTTATTCTCCTTGTTGATGTGTCTTTTTTAGTCTTGAAGCATACTAAATAGATAAGGGGTCTAATGAAACGTAAACTTATTCTACTCACATAGAAAACACACAAAGCACAACACATCACATCAATCAAATACATATCAAGGCCACAGGGTACAAGATAAAACTTAACAAAACAATCCCGACATAAAACATCTAGTCAATCCATAGCAAACATGCATCGATCAACATCTCAACTAACAATAAAAGATAACAACGTACACTTAGCGCACTCCTACGAACGTCTATCCTCCAATTGCAAAACATAAGCTTCTTCAAGTCAGCATCCTTGCTTCCACGTTCACAACTTCTCCTTCCCCTTCAATTCTGGACACATATTGCTGTAGTGTCCCATGTTCCTGCACCGATAGCACTCAATTTGGCTAAGGTCCTTTATCTTCTTCCTCATGAGTGCTTCCTTCAATTCTTGGATAACTTTCTTCATTCCTTCCTTTTGATGTTGAACCACTTGTTGTGTCACGATGAAAAATTGACACTGAGCGGGGTAATGATCAGTTCCTTCACACGTAAAGCATGTGACTTGTGCAGTGGGGCATTCTTCACCCGAGTGGATTTCCTCACAATGGGGACATCCATCCTGGTATCCTTCATAGGAGTGTCCTACCTCCCCGCAAATTTTGCAGGCACAAGGCCTCTTACGGGTTAACGTCCTTTGCATCGGGGTGACAAGGAGGGATCCCAACAAAATCCTTGTGAACTCCTTCCAAGTAATCTTCCTTCGTGATTCGTCAATTGCTTGGTGCATTCGCCACCAAGTAGCAGCCTCTTCTACCAAGTACTTAACAACATAGGGGACCATGTCCTCACTTCCAACCTTGTTTATCTTCATGTGCTCCTCCATACTACGAATCCATTGCTCCACCTTCAGTCTCGACATCGCCCCGGAAGAGGCGAGTCCTACTCCATACTCCATCTATTAAACCCATACGGCAAGGGTTAGGGGGAAAACTATAACACCGACAAGAAAACTAAGGTAACACCAAGCATATGCACTCACACAAGAAAGAGGGAAAAAACACCTATGTTCAATAGCAACACATAACAACAAACAATACAGTCACAAAAGTCAAAACACACAAACAACACCTAGAGTAAGGTCATATGTGCAAGACATACGATCTCATCATACTACGCGAAATTCGTTTAACTAACTTCACCTAAAAGGTGGTGGTCTGATTCTAAGCTTCATCCTTCAGCTAAGCTGATCTTAAAGGTTCCTCTCGCAGTGTCAAACTTATTGATCACCGTAGGTTATTCCCTCTAGTTCCGGTAATCATAACTCCAATTGATCCACGAGGTTGATGATGTTCTTCTCAAATGTCTTGTCTTTCGAGGTATAAACAACTCAAGGGGTATTCATAGTAAAACAAGATGAGAAGTTTTAGAAGATGAATAATAGATGAGAAATACTAGTGGAGAGAGTAAGTAATCAAAGAATGATAAAATATTTTTGTTCCTATGGCTTTTTCTATCCATTTTCTATGGTCACGACCTACAGTCAACATGGGCTCTGATACCATCTGTAACGACCCGATTCACTAAGAATCCAAGTCTCTGTGCATTCTGTGCTAGTCCCTGGATCAATAGCTAGCACACACATTACATGATGTAATATCAAGAATAAACCACATGTCATAAATATTACATCGAAGATCCAGTATTACAATAAAGCATACCTGCATAGCTCAAGGCTAGCTTACAAATAAAAGACAGCGGAAAACAATAAAATCTTCGTGGCGTCCATCAACTCCACCGGCATAGTTGAGTATAGACATCGTAACCCTACATCGCATCGCTTACTCGTCGAATACAATCCTGCAACACCAAAGGTTACAGCCCGACAACGGGTCAGTACATCTGATTTATACGGCAAGTCACACGAAAAAGTATATAGCAGACCTACATCTACATGCAAGGATAAGTCAAAGGAAAGGTTTATGGTTTAGTTTTGCAGAAAGCTGATTTTTCCCTCACATACTACAACTAATCAAATTTTAATTTAAATTGCTAGTCCTAAGTTGTAACAGCCCAGTTTTCACAAAAATCAAATTTTTTGTTTTCGGGGTGATTTGTTTGATTGTCTGATTTGTTTGCGGTGTTTGCATCCCCGATTTATCGATCGGCGATTATTTTTCCCCCTCTTATCTCGTATCGGACGGAGACCGACCCTTTCCACCCTGACACTCGACCTTTGCGACACCGGGTTTCACCCGATCACCGTCGCGAAAACGGCACGAGACCAGCCGCAGCCAACGGAACGAAAAACCCCGTTTAATAACTAAACAGGATATTTTTATAGCGCTCCGGAAAGTGTTTTCGGAACGGTTCCAGCACGAGGTGAACGCCGCCGGGTCGACGCGCTGATCGCGCAGTTCAAAGTTTTACCCGAATCGGAGGTACTGCGGACCCTCAGCGTTCAGAAACGTGAGCACCGCGCGCGCGAGAGAAAAACCGGAGATGTTTTTGCAAACTGACAGCCACCGGGGCTATATAAAGACCACCACACTCCCACCCCCAATTAGGGTTTCCCTAGCCAAAATAGGCAGCCACCAGCCTCCAGATCTGGAATTTTGCTCCCTGGCAATTTTGGACCGTCGGATCGCAGATCGGAGGGCTACGGGCGCGCCACGTAGCCCCTTCTCTCTCTCTCCTTCCTCACCAACCGCACGCGCCCGCCGCCCATGGAGGCCGAGCCGCCGCCGTCATTTCCGGCCAGCAGGCCGCAGCCGCCGGCTCCCCTCCTCCCTCTCTTCCCTCTCTCCTTCCCCTTCTCCTCCCGCTCACCCCGCCGCTCCTTTCTTCCCGCAGGTCCCGCGCCATGGCCAGGAGCTTGGCTGCCATCGCCTGTGCACGAAGCCGGCGCCGCCCGAGCTTGGTGGCCGCCGCCAGCCGGATCCGGCCGGATCCGGTAGCCTCCAGGCCGCTGCGCCCCTCCCTGGCCCTCACGCTGCAAGCCGGCCGGCGAGCCGGGCAAGCCGCCGCCGCCTGCTTCCCACGTCGGGGACGAGCGCGACCTCCAGCGCCCCTGCGGGCTGGCTTGGGCAGCCAGGTGGGCCGCCAGCCCAGCCGCGCCTCCCCGGCCCACTCGCCCTCCACGGCCCACAGCTAGCCAGGCCGGCCTCCCCTCTGCTGCAGTGGGCCTCGGCTCAGGGTGAGAAGCCCAAGCCCCCTGTTTTTTTATTGTGTCCAGGACCTCAAATTTTTGCTGAGTCCGGAGTAATCCAACTGCTGATTCGTTTCCGCGTTGACGACAGCAAGCAAACCGTAGCTCCGATGAACGCGCCCCCAAAATGAAAGTTGCTCAATTTTGCGTGCTCTAGCATTCGTATGTAGAAAGTTTTTGCGTTTGAGCTCATCTTGATTGTGTAATTGTGTGCTGAACAGGGAATTAGGCCGTTAAACTGCTACTTTTTCCTGTTTAGTGCTGCTGTTTATATTTTGTTGCAACTTTACATGGTGATTGTAACAAATCCATGAGGCCTATTGCATTGATTATTTCTCCTATGTGTTAAGCATCATGTGTACTTCATTTCCATGCTTTAACTTGCCATGTTTGGGTGCTTTAGCTGTATTAAATATTGCTCCAAAGTGGTGATCCTGATGTTATTGTGCTGCTGTTGCTGAAACTGTTATTTTGTTGCAACTTCGGTCGACGAGTGTGTCGCGACCGTTTATCGGAATGGAGTGATTCCAGTTGCATATTGTTAAGAATCATGTCTACTTTCATCCCATGTATTGCTATGTCCTGTTGCTGCACTTTTGAATATAGATTTACCCCTGTTTATACAGCATGTGTGCATAGCTTGTCTTGCTTATATCTTTTTGACCGTAACTCCGTTTGGGGTGTTCTTTATATGTAACTTGATTAGTTTTTCGTGTACTTTGTGTTTATGCTATTGTTTTCTGTTGTTAACCAACCTAAAATATGGTTTAGGACAGAACAGTACCAAATCCTTTAATTGTCGTGCGACACTTAGTGTTATGCCATGTTTAGGTTGTGCCTCACTTAAATTGACTAGCATAGATAATTTACTTTGTGCTTCACCTCTTGACATGTTTGTGTGCTATGCCATGCTTGCTTGAGTTGCCATGTTAATAACCGTGCTTGATCACCTATAGCTAAGCAACTTGAACCACCATAAACGTGCGGTATTCGTCGTGTGTGACCGATACCCCACTTAAATTGTTAGTAACCGTTCTCGACGATAGATCCGTATCACGTTGCTGTGCCTTGTGTTGTCTCTTTGATCTTGTATTGCTCCGTAGTAATAGTGGTGCACCGTTGATTGCTTTCCAGTGTTTACTTCTTGTGTGCTCCCGCGGATACCTCTCGGAGACGATGCGAGCTTGCGATCGACTACACCTTCGGAACCCGACTTATCAACAGGCAAGGACTATACATTACTTATGATCCATTCTATTTCAACCAGCGGTTTGCATGCTAGTATAGGTTAGGTTCGATGTTTGATCCTACCACATGTTTAGAGCCTTTTTCAAACCGATACAACCATGTCCCCTCCCAGCAAACCTTGTACTGCTATGTTACTATTGCTCGTTGCTCAGCCCCTGCTTAGTATGCATGCTTAGGATGCTACGATGTTACCATGTTACTCCTTGGTTTGGGATATCACCTTATTATTATTGTTGTTGATGATATGATTATTATAAATGTTGACTATATTCGACGAAGGATGGAAGGTCTAGGCTATCCCGCCCCGACGCTTTGTTCCATTTGAGTCACCTAGGATCCGAGTTCCGGGTATTGGTTTTAAGACTGAGCGTGCCTAACCGCGTGTGGGATTTTATGGGGTCCCCTTTTCTTACCTATCTAGCTTCAAACATTTCTAGTGGTGGCCCAAGCTGATTTACCATTTGAAAACCGTGTGTGTGTCTGTCGGGTAGCTCCTGGCAGATATTATTTAAAACAACTTGGGCCAGCGGAGACATGGTTTCTTTGTTGGTCCACCCCAGGGAGCTAGGGGGCTGTCCACATCTGTTTGGGCAACCTATCCGACCTCATCCAGACGGTAGAGGCCAATTCAAGAGCGCGGCCGGCTTTTGAGTTGGATGTCGACTCACCGGGGGCCACCCGGATTTGTTCGTTGTTAGCTAGAGGGACTTGTCGTTTCGGATCTCTTGGAACTAAATCATAAAATGGTTGCCTGTGATGGGTATCAACTCAGAGTGATGAGCGTGCGTGCGGAGCCTCGTAATGGGCAGTTGGTACACCCCTGCAGGGTTAAATCTTTTCGAGAAGCCGTGTCCACGGTTATGGACGACTTGAGACCTACTCCTTGTTCATAGACAACAACAACTGAGATAATCTTAATATAATTTGATCAACGTGTGTGTGCCTTGACTGCTTCTTCTTCGTTGGGATGCGAAGAGGAGGACAAGGATAGGATAGGTGTTATGATTGCGTAAGTAGTTGATAGCAAGACTTGTTGGAGGCGATTCCTCATCAATTGCTTGGCTTCTTATCTTAATCTCTAGATCGTTAGCCACTTCATAAATGCTAGTGCGGCAGCAACTTCACCACTTACCCCTTCCTTACCGTAAACTACTAGTTGTCCTAGAATGACGAGTGATGAAGTCCTTGCTGGGTCAGATGACCACTACAGTTGGATGCTGAGTACCTCTGTACTCATGATACTACCCCCAAACTCTTTTCAGGGTTCTGATCGACAACAGGTATGGTGATCGACGTTTCATGTGGAGACTCGACGACGACTAGTTAGGCGGATCCCGGCGGAGGGCCTGGACCCGTGTGGTTATGGGATCGATGCTTTTCTCTTTGCCACTAGGCATTTGCTTGTAGTCTGTACCCAGACATGTATCTTCCGCTGTTGTATTGTATTTAAGGCAGTTGTATGCCGATTGTATGAGATGTTGTATCCTGTATCTATAATGTTGTGATATCATGTTGGAAATCCGGGGCATATGACTTTGTCATATGTCGCGGTGGGACCGATATGTGCTTCGTTCCCGGATCTGGGCGGAAACACCTAGATCTGGAACAGTACCGCATATCGGGCCTTACAACTTGGTATCAGAGCCTTACCGACCGTAGGATCCCTTCTCTGGCCGAATTCGAGTCTAGACAAAAACTATTTTGTAGTTACTAAGTTAGTTATCGGAGAGTAGGATTCTTTTTACTCCTTACCCTTGCTCTGGTCAGGACAAGTGTCGTAAGTGTTTTAATTCTGATCTTATCCCCTTCAAACTCTAGGATCTCGAGTGTGTGGAGTTCGGAGCCGTTACAATGCCTTGCTTGCAGCGTATTGTCTCGATTCCGAGCTCAGGTGGGAATTCCTGTAGTACCTTTAGCTTCTCCGATTTCGGTTATCATCTGAGTCGTCCTTTGCCCTCCCTCCTTTTGCCCGGTGCTTACACGACTTGCGTCGAAATGCACTGTCCTTTGATCCAGCTTTCGTCGTCGTTCCTCCTCTTGACACCGACGGTTTCGTTTTTCCGACGATGTCGTCTCTCTGCGGAAATTTATCTCGACCGAAGTTCGACGTCGACATGGAGCAGAGTCCCTTGTTGGTGGTGTTGAAGATCGTCGACTCTATTTTCTCTCCCCCCTCTCCCCCGGATCGTCCTGGATCTCGGGACGAGATCCCATTTGGTGGTGTTGTATTGTAACAGCCCAGTTTTCACAAAAATAAAATTTTTTGTTTTCGGGGTGATTTGTTTGATTGTCTGATTTTTTTGCGGTGTTTGCATCCCCGATTTATCGATCGGCGATTATTTTTCCCCCTCTTATCTCGTATCGGACGGAGACCGACCCTTGCCACCCTGACACTCGACCTTTGCGACACCGGGTTTCACCCGATCACCGTCGCGAAAACCGCACGAGACCAGCCGCAGCCAACGGAACGAAAAACCCCGTTTAATAACTAAACGAGATATTTTTATAGCGCTCCGGAAAGTGTTTTCGGAATGGTTCCCGCACGAGGTGAACGCCGCCGGCTCGACGCGCTGATCGCGCAGTTCGAAGTTTTACCCGAATCGGAGGTACTACGGACCCCCGGCGGTCAGAAACGTGAGCACCGCGCGCGCGAGAGAAAAACCGGAGATGTTTTTGCAAACTGCCAGCCACCGGGGCTATATAAAGACCACCACACTCCCACCCCCAATTAGGGTTTCCCTAGCCAAAATAGGCAGCCACCAGCCTCTAGATCAGCAATTTTGCTCCCTGGCAATTTTGGACCGTCGGATCGCAGATCGGAGGGCTACGGGCCCGCCACGTAGCCCCTTCTCTCTCTCTCCGACCAGCAGGCCGCAGCCGCCGGCTCCCCTCCTCTCCTTCTCCTCCTCATTACTGTTTCCACGCTCATTTACTTTTATGCTTTTACTTTCAGTTGCTATCATTATCCCTTGTGTTTGATCCTTTGTAAACAACAAGACCGGAGAGATTGACAACCTCTCTGAACTTCGTTGGGAACAAAGTTATTTGTGTCTGTGTGCAGGTCCGCGTCAGTTGCGCCGCTGACACCTACTTATCATCTCTGGAGTCCTACTGGAGACAAACCTTGGTATCTTTACTGAGGGAAATTTGCTGCTGTGCTGCATCACGCCTTCCACTTGGGGCTCACCAACGAAGGGCGAGAAGACTACACCCGTCAACTCTCGCGCCATCAAGCAAATTTCTGGCGCCGTTACCGGGGACTCCGAGTGCTAAGATAGGGGAGTTGCACACTACCCTTTACCTTTGTATTTTAGTCTTGTTAGTTTACTCTTCAGTTTTTATCTTTGTGTCTTTTATCAAAAATCACAAATTTTTTTTGTTTATCTTGTTGTTAGTAGTCCTCCTTGTTTAGACGTCCTTTTCTTCGCACTGTAGGTGCGGTTATTGACATGAAAGAGGGGAATATAAAATTCCATGTAACGACCCGATTCACTAAGAATCCAAGTCTCTGTGCATTCTGTGCTAGTCCCTGGATCAATAGCTAGCACACACAGTACATGATGTAATATCAAGAATAAACCACATGTCATAAATATTACATCGAAGATCCAGTATTACAATAAAGCATACCTGCATAGCTCAACGCTAGCTTACAAATAAAAGACAGTGGAAAACAATAAAATCTTCGTGGCGTCCATCAACTCCACCGACATAGTTGAGTATAGACATCGTAACCCTACATCGCATCGCTTACTCGTCGAATACAATCCTGCAACACCGAAGGTTACAGCTCGACAACGGGTCAGTACATCTGATTTGTACGACAAGTCAGACGAAAAAGTATATAGCAGACCTACATCTACATGCAAGGATAAGTCAAAGGAAAGGTTTATGGTTTAGTTTTGCAGAAAGCTGATTTTCCCTCACATACTACAACTAATCAAATTTTAATTTAAATTGCTAGTCCTAAGTATGGCTGAATCGGGCTACACCAATTCCAACCATCCCTTTATTAAAAGTTCCCACTCAAATTCTTATTAAGGTAAAATATCTGTCAAGACCATCCAACAACAATAATGCCTAGTTGCTCAAAGTTGTCCGTAACCGTGGACACGGCTAATCATGATCAGTTTTTACACTCTGCAGAGGTTTGTACACTTTCCCCACTGGACTCAACCCGAAGATTGAGACATAGTATTTCAGAAGAGGTTGCCTCCACCCTTTGGTAGCCGGTACACCTATCATATCTACATCAGCTAGTTACCAGGGCCAGGTACCCCACAACTTACTCATCTATGCCAGAGCACATATAGCCAGTGGTTGTACATGGAAGCTACTAGTCACACTGTCTGTCCGATCTTTTTGAGCCTGGACGGCGCCCACTGCATTCAGAGGGTACGCGCCATGACGCACCCGGTTCACCACCAAACAACCATTCGGGAAGCATTTAGCCCTGGTCCCTCCTTATCCAAGGCATGAGCACCAGGATGCATTCCCTTTCCGTCCAGAGGTGATTTCAATTTAAGTTTGCTAGTCAAGTCATTAATCCTCGCATAGCTCAATGATAACTCAACCAATCCCCGTCTACAAAGCAATAGCAATATATAACAACCACGATCCTAGGGCGACAATGAAATACAAGGTCAGAACATATGGCTATTCTACTAGGTTTAAATCATAACTAATATATAGTCCTACACATGCATAGAGTGATAATTTGCTACATGCATAATAGAAAATATAGGTTGAGGTATGGTCAAAGTGTAACTTGCCTTATACATTTGATGAAGTTCTTCGCTCTCGCGGTCCAGTGAACTCTACTCGTCACACTCCGAGCAAATCTATCGCAAACGAGTGAACTCGAATAAGCAATCACATCACAAGGCAAACAAAAGATCAACAAAACAAACACAAGGGTTTTAGCAACAAAACAAAAAGCTTGACACGGTACAAGTGTCGATGTGCTCGAAGGTGATCGGTGGAACGTGAACTCGAGAGAGTCAACGGACAAAGAATTGTCGATACAAGATTATGATCAAGGCATCATGACATCAAGGTAAAGATCATAGCAATATGAATGGTATGTGGATATTGCCGATAAGATGTCTCATATGATCCAATATGCAAAAAGAATCACGTGAAACGAAATACTACAACACAGGTCATAGCAAGTGTAAATTTGAATTGAATTTGAATTTAAACAGATCAACAAACTTGTGAATTTTTGTGTACACATGCTATGAACAGAAAGTATATGGGACGAGTGATATAACGCAAAAAGAATCACTCAATTTGGATCAACGGTTTAAAAGATACGGCCACCGGGATTTGAATTTGAATTTGAAATAATTCAAATTCAAAAGTGTGCAAAGTGTGCAAAAATTTATACCATGCTAAAGTACAGAACAACACGAGCGCGTAGGAAAAAGTTTCACCTCGATCCGACTTACGGTGTGGGAGATATCGCGGGCACCGTGACGGGGTGTTTTCTACCCAAAAGGACTAGTTCGCGAATAAAAATAATTCGCAAAAAGCGATCGGGTCCCCGGTCAGATCTGACCGGAGTTGAATCCGTTCTCCGGCGAGGTGCCGTGCTCCGGCGAGGTCCGGCGTGGAGGAGGCCGGCACAGGCTGGCACGACGGCGAGGGGAGGTGGCTCGGGGTGAGGGGCGCGGCGACCCGGCGATGGGCGCGGCGCATGGGGCGACGGCTCGACCGCGGGCGGCCGGCTCAGCCGTGCGGCGGCGCGGCTCCAAGGCCGGCGAGCGGCAGTGGCGGGGCGGCTCCATGGCGGGGCGGCCGACACGCGTGGCGGCGGTGGCGCCGCAGCCAGGGAGGCGCGGGAGGCGCGGTGGCCGGCGGGGATGGCCGGGCGGCGAGGCGGCCGCTCCGGCGACTCGTTGCCGGCGGCGAGTCCGGCCATGTCGGCGGCGGCGGCGGGCCCCATGATTAGGGTTTCCAAAAAAATCCAAAAGGAAAGAAAATAATTTATCTAAAAAACAATAAATAGGCAGAGGAAAAAAAAGAATTCGGATCCGATTCGGGCCCAAATTACGCTCGCGGCCGAAAAATAAGCTATTGGGCCGTGGCTACAGATTTTTTTTATTCAAAATCCGAAACTTCAAACAATTAAATCAAATCAACCGTAACTCCGAAAAATATGAAATAAAATTCTAAATTCATCAAATAATCTAAAGAAAATTATTTATTGAATACATTTTCCAAAAAAGTAAAATAAAAATAAAAACATTTTCTAAATACTTTATTTAAATATAAAATACTTTTCATAAATCAAGTAAAATCCAAAAAATTAATAATTTTTTTTATTTGGTCAAAAGCATTGACAAACCATTTCTAAATAATAAAATATAAATTTTTAAAATTGATTACACCAATAAATAATTTTGTAAAAATAAAAAATATCCCATTGGAATAATTTTGTAAAAATAAAAAATATCCCATTAAAAATTGATTACAGCCAGGGGTGGCCCAGGCGGCCACCCGGCGCGGCCACACCCCTGGCCACGCCAGGGGGGCGCCTGGGGCCCCAGGTCCACCTCTGGCTGCCCCCCTTCGCCTATATATTCTCCGTCACGGGAAACGTCAGAAAAGAGAACCCTTTTTCGCGATCTCGCCTCTGTTCCGCCGCCGCCACGCTTCCGAGATCGGGAGCACCAGAAGACCTCTTCCCTGCACCCTGCCGGAGGGAGGGTTGACCTCCGGGAGTCTCCTCTCCATCATGGATGCTCCCCGGATGTCTCGTGAGTAGTTTTTCTTGGACCACGGGTCCGTGATCAGTAGCTATGTGATGTTCTCCTCCCCTCTTTGTTCTTCATGGTTTAGACCTCGTGAGCTGCCCTACATGATCGAGGCACTTTTGTAATCTTTCTGCTGTTGCTATGCCGAGTTTGATGGGATCTGATGGATTATGAGATTATGTTCAGATTGTGATTGAGTAATATATTTGGTTTTTATCTCTTATATTGTTGTTCCTAAGTAATTCTTGCATGTTCTCCGTTGCTGTTTATTGCTTTGGCCAAGTAGCAGGTAGTAACCCCAAGAGGGAACGTTATGCTCGATTGTGGGTTCATGTCCCTCGATGACACGCTTGAGTGACAGAAACATGAGTCTAGGGGATGTGCTGTTGCCACAAGGGGGAAAACAACGGTGCTTGTAACCGCGGTTGCAAGGATTGTTTACTTTACGCAAAGTGCTTTTTAATGCAGTTGTCTATTGATTTGGGTTTACACTTTGGGTGGGGCTCGCAACTTAATACCAGCGAGATGTTCTGGATATATATCTCAAGGTGGATGATTAGTAGTAGATGCAGTTGGATTTCGGTCTACTTATTTTGGCGTACTGCCCGTGCTTTTGAGCCTCTTCCTTTATTTTGTAGCATAGTTAGCATTGCGGTGTGTTCATAATCCTGTCAATTGCCCTTCTGTAATTTGTTTACCTTGCATAGCAGTTTTATCGTCTTTTGGGAGAGAGACATCACTAGTGAACATCACGTATCCCTGTCCATATCCTCATTACTGTTTCCACGCTCATTTACTTTTCTGCTTTTACTTTCAGTTGCTATCATTATCCCTTGTGTTTGATCCTTTGTGAACAACAAGACCGGAGAGATTGACAACCTCTCTGAACTTCGTTGGGAACAAAGTTATTTGTGTCTGTGTGCAGGTCCGCGTCAGTTGCGCCGCTGACACCTACTTATCATCTCTGGAGTCCTACTGGAGACAAACCTTGGTATCTTTACTGAGGAAAATTTGCTGCTGTGCTGCATCACGCCTTCCACTTGGGGCTCACCAACGAAGGGCGAGAAGACTACACCCGTAAACTCTCGCGCCATCAATTGCTTTCCAGTGTTTATCGTCTTGTGTGCTTCCGCGGGTACCTCTCGGAGACGATGCGAGCTTGCGATCAACTACACCTTCAGAACCCGACTTATCAACAGGCAAGGACTATACATTACTTATGATCCATTCTATTTCAACCAGCGGTTAGCATGCTAGTCTAGGTTACGTTCGATGTTTGATTCTACCACATGTTTACAGCCTCTTTCAAACCGATACAACCATGTCCCTTCCCAGCAAACCTTGTACTGCTATGTTACTATTGCTCGTTGCTCAGCCCCTGCTTAGTATGCATGCTTAGGATGCTACGATGTTACCCTGTTACTTTTTGGTTTGGGATATCACATTATTATATTGTTGTTGATGATATGATTATTATAATGTTGACTATATTCGACGAAGGATGGAAGGTCTAGGCTATCCCGCCCCGACGCTTTGTTCCATTTGAATCACCTAGGATCCGAGTTCCGGGTATTTGTTTTAAGACTGAGCGTGCCTAACCGCGTGTGGGATTTTATGGGGTCCCCTTTTCTTACCTATCTAGCTTCTAGCATTTCTAGTGGTGGCCCAACCTGGTTTACCATTTGAAACCGTGTGTGTGCTGGTCAGCTGCCAGTAGTTTTTAAACCAACCCGGACCAGTGAGGACATAGTTCCCTTGCTGGCCCACTTTGTCCGGCTGAGGACCTGGTTTCCCATGTGTGATTAATCGACTATCCAAACCTGCGACAGGCGGTAGAGACCAGATCGAGAGAGCGGCCGGCTCCTGAGCTGGATGTCGACTCACCGGGGGCCACCCGGATTTGTTCGTTGTTAGTTAGAGGGACCTGTCGTTTCGGATCTCTTGGAACTAAATCATTAAATGGTTGCCTGTGATGGGTAGCAACTGAGAGAGATGGGCGTGCGTGCGGAGCCTTGTAATGGGCAGTTGGTACACCCCTGCAGGGTTAAATCTTTTCGAGAAGCCGTGTCCACGGTTATGGACGACTTAAGACCTACTCCTTGTTCATAGACAACAACAACTGAGATAATCTTAATACAACTTGATCAACGTGTGTGTGTGCCTTGACTGCTTCTTCTTCGTCAGGATGCGAAGAGGAGGACACGGATAGGATAGGTGTTATGTTTGCGTATGTAGGTGGATAGCAAACTTGTTGGAGGCGATTCCTCATCGAATGCTTGGCTTCTTACATTACTGTCTAGATCGTTAGCCACTTCATAAATGCTAGTGCGACAGCAACCTCACCACTTACCCCTTCCTTACCGTAAACTAATAGTTGTCCTAGAATGACGAGTGATGAAGTCCTTGCTGGGTCAGTTGACCACTACAGTTGGATGTTGAGTACTTCTGTACTCATGATACTACCCCCAAACTCTTTTCAGGGTTCTTGATCAACAACAGGTATGGTGATCGACGTTTCACGTGGAGACTCGACGACGACTAGTTAGGCGGATCCCGGCGGAGGGCCTGGAACCGTGTGGTTATGGGATCGATGTTTTTCTCTTTGCCAGTAGGCTTTTGATTGTAGTCTGTACTCAGACATATATCTTCCGCTGTTGTATTGTATTAAGGCAGTTGTATGCCGATTGTATGAGATGTTGTATCCTTGTATCTGCAATGTTGTGATATCATGTTGGAAATCCGGGGCATATGGCTTTGTCATATGTCCCGGTGGGACCGATATGTGCTTCGTCCTCGGATCTGGGTGGAAACACCTAGATCTGGAACAGTACCGCATATCGGGCCTTACATTGGTGTACTTTCAGATTCCATGGAAGTTTTAGCTTATATGAGTGGAGAATTTCATATCAAATTCCAGATTCGTAACAAAGCTGATGGATTCATATGGAGTCTGGTTGCCGTGTATGGCGCCGCTCAGGAGGAGCGTAAGGCTGCTTTTCTGCGTGAACTGGTGAACTTAGCGAATAATGATCCATATCCTATCTTAATAGGTGGAGATTTAATTTACTATGGTTCCCACATGAGAAAAGCAAGGGAAGATTCGATAATCATTGGCCTTTCTTGTTCAATGCTGTCATTGATAGTTTAGACTTAAGAGAGGTACATATGACAGGTAGACGATTCACCTGGGCGAATAGCCTACCTGAACCGACATACGAGAAATTGGATCGTGTACTGATGAACACTGATTGGGAAGACAAATACCCATTAGTAACAATACACGCCCTTGAACGTATTGAGGATCTATCGGATCATGCCCCTCTACTCTTATCAACCGGAACATTGAAACCAAACACGCGACACCGCTTTAAATTTGAGCTGGGATGGTTGTTGCGGGATGGTTTCGATGATATGGTTAAAAAGGTGTGGTCAGCTCCGGTCCCGGGTAATAGTCCTGTTCAAAGATGGAACGCAAAAATCCGTAACTTGCGTAAATATATTCGTGGATGGGCTAGTGATACGTCCAAAACGTATCTATAATTTCTGCTTGCTCCATGCATGTTTTGTGTGATATTGCTATGATCTAGATACAGTTTCATACACTTTTGATCATATTTGGACTAACCTATTAACTCAGTGCACCACAGTGCCAGTTCCTGTTTTCTGCTGTTTTTCTATTTCAGTTTTCCCCCATATAAAAAGTGCTCCAGAAATTCGGGAAAATTCAGATAAAAAATCAGCGTGAAGGAACCTTCCGGAAGAACCTGGGTGGGGCCAGAGGGCCACCACCAGGGGCCCAGGCGCCCTGGTGGCGCTCCCTAGGGCTTGGCCGCGCCTGGACCCCTGGTGGCCCCCCTGGTTGCCCCCGCGCCAGGGGGGCTGCCCCCCTAGGGATTGGCCGCTCCAGGAGGCCTCCTGGCTGCCCTGTGGCCCCTCTCGGTGCCCCCTTTGGCCTATATTTAGCCCCCGTGATGGAAACCCCTGAGATCGATCTGCTATTCCCGTTCTCCTCTCTGTTCCGCCACCACCGCCGTTTCAAGATCGGGGCTGCCAGGAAAAGCAGCCCCGACACCCTGCCGGAAGGAGGAATCCCCTCCCGGAGACCATCCATCACCATGGACGCCTCCCGGATGTCTTTTGAGTAGTCCCCCCCGGACCATGGGTCCATGACCAATAGCTATGTGATGTTCTCCTCCCCTCTTTGTGCTTCCACTTTCGAGACCTCGTGAGCTGCCTTACATGATCGAGGCACCTTTGTAATTTCTGTGTTGCTATGCTGAGTTTGCTGGGATCTGATGGATTATGAGATTATGTTCAGATTGTGATGAGTAATATATTTGGTTCTCTTTTATATTTGTGTTCTTTAGTAAATTCTTGCATGTTCTCCGTTGCCGTATTTTACTTTGGCCAAGTGATTTGTTGCAACTCCAAGAGGGAGCGTTATGCTTGATTGTGGGTTCAGCCACTTGATGTCTAGCTTGAGTGACAGAAACATGAGACTAGGGGATGTGCTGTTGCCACCTGGGATAAAACAACGGTTCTTGTACCTGCAGGTGCAAGGATTGTTTACTTTACGCATAGTTCTTTTAATTCAGTTGTCTGTTGCTTTGATTTTACACTTTGGGTGGGATTCGCAACTTAATACCAGCGAGATGTTCTGGATAGATATCTCAAGGTGGATGATTCGTAGTAGATGCAGATGGATGTCGGTCTACTTAACTTGGCGTACTGCCCATTGCTTTTGAGCCTCTTCCTTTCTTTTGTAGCCTAGTTAGCATTGCGGTGCGTTTATAATCCTGTCAATTGCCCAACTGTGATTTGTTTACCTCGCTAGCACTTTTATTGTCTTTTGGGAGAGAGACATCACTAGTGAACGTCATGGGACCCCGGTACATATTGCCATCATTGTTTACACCTTCAATTTACTTTCAGTTTTTACTTTTCGTTGCCACTATTATTATATCTTTCGTTGATCCTTTGTATATGGCAAGGCCGGAGGAATTGACAACTCCTCTGTACTCGTTGGGAGAAAAGTTATTTGCTGTGTGTGCAGGTCCGGGCGAAGTTAGCAACCTCGGCGCCATTTTTCACTTTACCACCTTCTTGT
Organism: Bromus sterilis; assembly: GCA_950022295.1. NCBI lineage: Eukaryota > Viridiplantae > Streptophyta > Magnoliopsida > Poales > Poaceae > Bromus > Bromus sterilis. The sequence continues at coordinate 400,630,875 of OX465596.1, forward strand.
ATCTCTACGAGTCCTACGGGAGACAAACCCTATCCTACATAGGGGAAATTCTGCTGCTACGCTACATCTCACCTTCCACTTGGGGTAACCAACGAGAAGCGAGAGAAGTATCTTCCTTGCTAATATCAAGCAATTTCTGGCGCCGTTGCGGGGGACTCCAATCTACAAGATAGGGGAGTTGCACACTATCTTTTATCTTTGCTTTTTAGTCTTGTTAGTTTACCTTTCAGTTTTTACTTTTGTGTCCCTTCTCAAAAATACCTGTTACTTTGCTAGTAGTTACCACTATGGCTGGTCCTTTTGCTGTTGGTGAGGCAGAAGTACTTACCTTTTCCCAGAGAGGTGGTGAAAGTCTGAAAGATGCTTGGTATAGAATTAATGATTCTCAAAAGAGAGCCACCAAGAAGCAATCCACTACTATCTTGCTTAGAAATTTTTATGTTGGGATTACTTCTTGGAATAGGTTTGTCTTAGACACTGCTATTAATGGGAACTTTATAGAGGCTCCAGTTTGGGAAGCCCTTAATATTATTGAAAATCTTGTTGGAAGTCTCCCCGTTGCTAGCATTAAGGAGGACATTACTCCAGCTCACATTTTGAGAAAACTTGAAAAAATAGAGTTAGAGATGCCAAGTATCGATAAAGTAAATGAGTTGGATTGTAAGATTCAAGGGAATTTGAATAGGCTAAATAGCTCCATGCAAAAAATTATCAAAACTTTGGAGACTATTAAATCCCTTGATGAGAAGTCTTCTAGGATAGAAAAGATTGAGGAAGTTATTGAAACTCTAGGAACTACCTTTTCCTCAATCAAAACCAAAAATGATGAAACTCCGGCAAGAAAGGAACCCAAGTTCGCTTACGTCCCTGAGGTTCCTCGAGCTAAAGCTGACACACCTATTGCCAAGAGAGTTGAGACAGTGAAAAATTTGGAGGAGACCCCTATCTTTAATTTTAATGAAACTCCAACTGATTTTCCTCCTTTTGATTTTATCCCTAGAAGCATTTTTATTCGGCCTTTATTTGAGAAACCTCTTAAGACTAGTTGTACTATTGAAGATCTTTTTCATGATCTTGATGATGGTTCAATTGATACAACTTGATCTTTTGCTTTGTGCGCAGCTTAAAGGCATAAAAGAAAGCGCTTATTGGGAGGCAACCCAAGATGTTTTTCTTCTGTTTTTAGTGGTCTTGATGATTGTTACTACTATAGCAACATCATTGTATCTTTATTTTTCAAGCTTTGTGCCAAGTATTGCCTCATATGACAAGGGAAGTGAAAGTTGTGACATGCTGTCCAGAAAACAGATTCTGTCCTCGTGACGGGAAAAATCATAGAAAATTCCCAGTTCATCTTTTTGAGCTGATTTTTTTACACAGCATGCTCTATACAATCACGGAACTTTCGTATGTTCTGAGTTTTTTATTTGAGTTTCAGAAGTATCCCTAAACAATTCTTTACTACCTGTTGTTCTGTTTTTCACAGATTCTGCCACGTTTTGTCTCTCCTTACTTTTGCAAACCTTAAGCTTGCTTTTTCTTTGCAAAAACTTTTTGGCAATCTTGAGAAACAATAGCTCTTCAATAATAACTTTATTTGCAGTAGGGAAAATTTATTTTAATAGGGTACTAACCTCTCTAATCAGCTTATGATGAGTTATGTATGAAGGGAGATTTCAAGTGTGCGATGGAAGGTGATGAAAGAAGATCCTGGAGTGTCAAACGCTCAATCTCTGGGATGCCCCCATGCATCCCCAATAAATATTCAAGGAGACTCAAGCATCTAAGCTTGGGGATGCCCCCGTGCATCCCCTTCTTCATCAACAATTATCAGTTCGTCCCTCGTTGCACTATATTTTTATCACTTCATGCGTTATGTGCTATACTTGGAGCGTCTCGCTCTTTACTTTTGTTAGGTTTGTTTTTTCTTTCTTTGATGTTCATAACAAGTTAGACACCAGCTTTATTTTGTGTGGGAGATAAACACGCTCCGCTTGAATTAGAACTCCTCATAGGATTTGCATGCTTATTTCCTTAGCTGTGAGTTGTTGTTTTTCTTTTCTTAGCTGATGCTCTGTTTAGTTGTAGTGCTTTAGTTTTATTCTAGAGTTTTTCTTTTGTCTTAGGTTGAACTTTCTATAGGTTGCATGTTTATCTTGTTTAGAGAGTTTGCCTGTTGCACTGAGTTTTGTGTCTTGAGTAGAAAGTAGGTAGTTGAAGTTGCTATTCTCTTTGTAGTAGTAACTTGCAATAGTTTTGAGGTATTGATTAGAGTAATGTTTGAACTTATGGTGTCAAGAGCTTTAGCCTATTAGTGATAGATGTCGTATTTTGGGCAATCCGTGTGATTTTCGAAAACCAAAACCCCTGTTGAGAACTCTAGCTACTAGATGGATCACTAACCTCTGGAGGGTTCGAATATTAGAGAACACTCACGTACCATGAGTCGAGGATGCGCAAGGATAACCAAACCCCCATACACTCCTCCTCGGGGTACTAGTCTCTTTGTGAACCTCATGATTAGATTGAGAGTTACCGATAATAAGTGCATGAGTTCTTCAGACTAATGTGAGTATTCGAAAGTTGACACTTCCACCTTCCCATATATTGCTAGCCTCTCCTGTGCCATGCATTGCCTTCTTCTCACTTCGAGAGTTGGATGATGTCTACGCAAGCGTCTATTCTTGTAGACTATGTTGGGCCTCCAAGCGCAGAGGTTTGTAGGACATCAACAATTTCCCTCAAGTGGATGAACTAAGGTTTATCGAACTCAGGAAGTAGAGGTTGAAGATGATCTCTCTCAAGCAACCCTGCAATTAAGATACAAGAAGTCTCTTGTGTCCCCAACACACCTAATACAACTAGGAGTTCTATAGGTGCACTAGTTCGGCGAAGAGATGGTAAAATATGGGTGATAGGTGTAGCAAAGCAAGGTAATATAAATCTGGAATAAAAAGTGCAGCAAGAAAACAAGTAGTAAACGTGAGCGCAAACGGTATTGAAATGGTGGAAACAAGGCCTAGGCTTCCTACTTTCACTAGTGGCAACTCCCAACAACATTAACATAGTCTAATCACATGATATTCCTCATAAAACATGCAATGGAGACATACTCGGAGGTCATTCCTTTGCGGTCAAGAGAGGAAGATAATTGTGTAGGGCTACAAAAGAACACCTCAGAGTTCGTAGTTCTCATCTATGGATTGCCCAATGTCACCGCGGCCATCCAAAGAGAGTACCACAATCACCACAACATATCTAAAGGATAGTCAAAGAAAAGCACCAAGAGACTCTCAATCTTCAATCCACACACAAAAGAGGAAATCACTCTTGAAAATATTCTTCTAACCCATGTCCAATAGACCGCTGTCACCATGGTATAGGGGATTATACTAGATAAGATCAAATGAGTACATCAATCCAATACATAGAAGAAGGGGAAACATCATGGGATCATCCTAGATTAACATAGCCTATGATCACAATCAAGATCACATCATGGGAGAGAGAGAAGACCACATAGCTACTGGTAGAAACCTCAGCCCCGGGGAGGAACTACTCCCGCATCATGGAGGGAGGAAGCAACGTCGATGGAGATGAATCCGGGGGCACTTCCCTGTCCCGGCACGGTGCCGACACAGGAATTCTGGTCCCCCGAAGCTTGTCGGCGAGGGCGGCGGAGATCGGAGTTGCTTCGGGAGAAAATGGGTTCGGAATCAGGGTTTTCGCGAAAGGAGAATAAATAGGAGCCAAAGGGGGGCACCAGGGGCGCCACCAGTCGCCTAGGCGGCCTCCCAGTGCGGCCAAGCCCTGGCCCGCGCCCACTGGACGCCTAGGCACTAGGTGGGCCCCCTCTGGCCCTTCTTCGGTGAATCCGGAAGCTTCCGGAACGCTGATTTTTTATCTGATTTTTCCCGATTTTTTGGAGCACTTTTAATATGGGGGAAACCTGAAATAGAAAAACAGCAGAAAACAGGAACTGGCACTGGGGTGCACTGAGTTAATAGGTTAGTCCAAATATGATCAAAAGTGTATGAAAGTGTATCAATATCATAGCAATATCACACAAAACATGCATGGATCAAGCAGAAATTATAGATACGTTTTGGACGTATCAACATCCCCAAGCTTAATTCCTGCTCGTCCTCGAGTAGGTAAATGATAACCAGCATAATTTTTGTGGTGACATGCTACCAACCATATAAGAACTTTTAAGTAAAGCAATCAAGGCATGTAATCCAATTCAAGTCATAACAGGAAAGAGTCTATATTAGCATTGAAACAAGCAACATAAGAACATAAAGGTGCAAGAGCTCTCGCTGTCCGTGCCTCGAATGTCTCCAAATGTTGTTTGCGTGCAAGAAAGGGGATAGGGATATACGAGAGAGTAAAACATAGTTTTTATTGTTGAGAACTTAATCTACTAAAGTTTCACACTTGGTCGTCTTTGGAATCTTATCTTGACTCATCCCCAGACCACTAGCCAGGTACAAGTCAAAATGATCCACTCCCTTTCGATATTTTGAGCACTCATGCAATGGATGAGCGTAAGCAAGAAAATTGACACTTAGGATGTCAAAGAGAGAATATGGTGGAGGAGGAAGTCAAAAAGGTGAGAAGGGCTCACATCAATGAGGACAATCATAGGCAAGAGAAAGCCAAATCATATATATGATGTGAGGAGTAGGGATTGCCATGCAACGGATGCACATGTGAGCTAAAAGCTCTCCAAGGGAACTAGTGGGGGTGCATCCAACTTGCTTGTTCAAGAAGACCTAGAGCTCATTTGAGGAGGCTCATCATACACGCCAAGTTTTATAGTTTGAAGGTCCCCACATAGCTATATGCATGAATGATAATCTCTATGGAGTACAAGATATAAGAGGGAGTACGAGTGTGGATCTCTCAAAAGGAATAGTAGTGTGCCCCCTTCTCTCTTTTTATTTCTTTTTCTCTTTTTCTATTTTTTTTGTATTTTTTGTTGGCCTCAATGGCTCTTTCTATCTCCCTCATTTGTCCTCTTTTGGATCTTTTAATTTGTCCACTTTGGGATCTTTTAATTTGTCCACTTTGGAATATTTTCCTCACTTTAGGGGCAACACTCTATATATTACAAAAAGTATAGAAGATCTTTCACACTTTACAAAAGTACTCAAATCATAAAGAAGATGTAACTATCATGATGTATGCAAATGTATGCCTCTGCCAGTGTAGCAGGATATGCAATGATACTAGAGCGTCATGTAGCAATGATTAGGGCAAGGCCCAACTAGCTTGCGGCTCATTGATGGCTTCTCGCCCCTCGTTGGTTACCCCAAGTGGAAGGTTTGAGATGCAGTGCAGCAGCAAGTTTCCCTCGGTGAAGATACCAAGGTTATCGAACCAGTAGGACTCAGGAGATAAAAGTAGGTGGCAACGCCGCCAGAAATTGCTTCCAGACTAGGGTGTTGTCGTGGACCTACACACAGCAACAAATAACTTTGCTCCCAACGAGTACAGAGGAGTTGTCAATTCCTCCGGCCTTGTCGTTTACAAAGGATCAACACAAGAGATAAAAGGTGCAAAGGAAAGTAAAAGCTGAAAGTAAATTGAGGGTGTGAACAATAATGTGAAGATGGACCGGGGTCCCGTGATTTTCACTAGTGATGTCTCTCTCCCAAAAGACGATAAAAGTGCTAGCAAGGTAAACAAATCACAGTTGGGAAATTGACAGGATTATGAAGGCACCGCAATGCTAACTATGCTGCAAAGAAAGGAAGGGCTCAAAAGCAATGGGCAGTACGCCAAGGTAAGTAGACCGAAATCCATCTGCATCTACTACGAATCATCCACCTTGAGATATCTATCCAGAACATCTCGCTGGTATTAAGTTGCGAATCCCACCCAAAGTGTAAACTCAAAGCAACAGACAACTGCATTAAAAGAACTTTGCATAAAGTAAACAATCCTTGCACCCGCAGGTACAAGCACCGTTGTTTTATCCCTGGTGGCAACATCACATCCCCTAGTCTCATGTTTCTATCACTCAAGCTAGACATCAGGGGGCTGAACCCACAATCGAGCATAACGCTCTCTCTTGGAGTTGCAAATAAAATACTTGGCCAAAGCAAATACCGCAACGGAGAACATGCAAGAATTTACTCAAGAACAAAATATAAAAGAGAAGAACCAAATATATTACTCATCACAATATGAACATAGTCTCATAATCCATCAGATCCCAACAAACTCAGCATAGCAACAACAGAAATTACATAGATGCCTCGATCTTGTGAGGCAGCTCACGAGGACTCGAAAGTGGAAGCACAAAAGGGGGAGAGATTCATCACATAGCTACTGGTCACGGACCCATGGTCCAAGGGGGACTACTCACGGCACATCCGGGAGGCGTCCATGGCTATGGATGGTCTCCCGGAGGGGGTTCCTCCTTCCGGTAGGGTGCCGGGGCAGCTTCTCCAGGCAGCCCCGATCTTGAAACGGCGGCGGCGGCGGTACAGAGGGGAGTTCGCGAGAAAGAGATCGATATTAGGGGTTTCCACCCCGAGGGGTAAATATAGGCGAAGGGGGGCATTGAGGGGACCCACGAGGCAGTCATGAGGGTCCCTGGCGCGGCCCAGGGTGGGGCCGCGCCACCTGCCCTCCTGGGTGCCTGGTGGTGGCCCCCTTCCCTCTCTTGGTGATTCCGGAAGCTTCTGTTGCGCTGATTTTTTATATATTTTTCCCGGAATTTTTCGTGCTTTTTTAATGGCCGAAAAACCTGAAATACAAAAACAGCAGAAAACAGAAACTGGCAACTGGGTGCACTGAGTTAATAGGTTAGTCCAAATAGGTTCAAAAGTGTATGAAAGTTCAAGCAAAACATGGCAAAGTGACACAAAACATGCATGGAGCAAGCAGAAATTATAGATACGTTTGGGACGTATCAACATCCCCAAGCTTAATTCCTGCTCGTCCTCGAGTAGGTAAATGGTAACAAGCATATTTCTGTGGTGACATGCCACACAACCAAATAAGGACCTTTAAGTAAAGCAATCAAAGCATGCAATTCAATTCAAGTCCTAACAAGCAAGAGTCTATATTAGCATTGACACAAGCAACAAAAGAACAAAGGGTGCAAGAGCTCTCGCTGTCCGTGACTCAAATGTCTCCAAATGGTGTTTGCGTGCAAGCAAGGGACTGGGAAGAAAGAGAAAAAAGGTTTTTGAGAACAACTATCTACTAAAGTTTCACACTTGGTCTCCTTTGGATTCTTATCTGGACTCGTCCCCAGACCACTAGCCAGGTACAAGTCAAACTGATCCACTCCCTTTCGAAATTTTGAGCACTCATGCAATGGATGAGCGTGAGCAAGAAAGTTGACACCTAAAAGGCGAAACAGAAAGAAGGTGGAGGAGGAAGACAAAAAGGTGTGAAAGGCTCACATCAATGGGGACAATCATAGGCGAGAGAAGGCCATATGATAGATATGATGTGAGGAGTAGGGATTGCCATACAACGGATGCACATGTGAGCTAAAAGCTCTCCAAGGGAACTAGTGGGGATGCATCTAACTTGCTTGCTCAAGAAGACCTAGAGCTCGTTTGAGGAGGCTCATCATTGGAATATACAAGCCAAGTTCTATAGTGTGAAGGGTCCCTACATAGCTATATGCATGATGATGATCTCTATGGAGTACAAGGGATAGAAGATGAAGTACTAGTGTGGATCTCTCAAAAGGAATAGTAGTATGCCCCCTTCTCTCTTTTTCTTTTTTTTCCTTTTTTTATCTTTTATTTTATTTTTTGGTGGCCTCAATGGCTCTTTCTATTTCTCTCATTTGTCCTCTTTGGGATCTTTTGATTTTGTCCTCTTTGGGATCTTTTCCTCACTTTAGGGGCAATACTCTATATTTTACAAGAATATAGGAGATCTTTCACACTTTACAAAGGTACTCAGGATATGCAATGATACTAGCGCGTCATGTAGCAATGATTAGGGCAAGGCCCAACTAGCATGAGGCTCATCGATCAAGCAAGTAGCATGTATGACATGAAGATCAAGTCATGAGAAGGTGGATGTTGCATGGCAATGTATCTCGGAATGGCTATGGAAATGCCTTGTAGGTAGGTATGGTGGCTGTTTTGAGGAAAGATATAAGGAGGCTTATGATGATAGAGCGTATCATGCCAAGGGTTTGGATGCACCGGCGAAGTATGCGCCAACTCTCGAGGTGAGAAAGGGCAATGCACGGTACCGAAGAGGCTAGAAAAAGTATAGGTGGGTGGAAGTGTCAACTTTCGAATACTCACATTAGTCCGAAGAACTCATGCACTTATTATCGGTAACTCTCAATCTAATCAGGAGGTTCACAAAGAGACAGGTACCCCGAGGAGGAGTGTATGGGGGTTTGGTTATCCTTGCTCATCCTCGACTCATGGTACGTGAGTGTACTCTAATATTCGAACCCTCCAGAGGTTAGTGATTCATCTAGTAGCTAGAGTTCTCAACGGGGTTTTTTTGGTTTTCGAAAAACACACGGATTGCCCAAAATACGACATCTATCACTAATAGGCAAGAGCTCTTGACACCATAAGTTTGAACATTACTCTAGTCAATACCTCAAAACTATTGCAAGTTACTACTACAAAGAGAATAGCAACTTTAACTACCTACTTTCAGTCAAGACACATAACTCAGTGCAACAGGCAAACTCTCTAACAAGATAAAACATGCAACCTATAGAAAGTTCAACCTAAGACAAAAGAAAAGCTCTAGAAAAACTAAAGCACTACAACTAAACAGAACAGCAGCTAAGAAAAGAAAAAGAACAGGTCACAGCTAAAAGAATAAGCATGCAAATCCTATGAGGAGTTCTAGTTCAAGCGGAGCGTGAATCTCTCCCACATAAAAGAGTAAGTTGGGGTCTAACTTGTTACTACAGCAAAGAAAGCAAAACAAACCTAGAAAAGTAAAGAGCGAGACGCTCCAAGCAAAGCACATAACGCATGAAGTGATAAAAATATAGTGCAACGAGGGACAAACTGATGATTGTTGATGAAGAAGGGGATGCATCGGGGGCATCCCCAAGCTTAGACGCTTGAGTCTTCTTGAATATTTATTGGGGGTGCACATGGGCATCCCCAAGCTTGAGCGTTTGACACTCCTGGATCTTCTTTCATCATCCTCCATCGCGCACTTGAAAACTCCCTTCATACATAACTCATTGTAGGCTGATTAGAGAGGTTAGTACCCTAATAAAATAATTTTCCTCTACTGCAAATAAAGATTTCCAGGAAGAGCTACTGTTTCTCTTGCCTTCCCAAAAAAAGTTTGCAAAGAAAAAGCAAGCTTAAGGATTGCAAAACTGCGAAAAGAAAAACCGGGGCAGAAGCTGAGAAAAACAGAACAGCAGAGAAAGGAGAATTCTTTCGACGTACTTCTGCAACTCAAATCAAAAAAATTTGAACAGACGCCTGAAAGGTAATTGTATGGAGCATGCTGTCAAAAAAATTCAGATCAAAAAGATGATCTGGTGATTTATTGAGAATTTTTCCGTCAAGCAGACAGAATCTGTTTCTGGACAGCAAGCACCAACTTTTGACCTTTCTTGCAATCTGAGGCTAAACTTGGCACAAAGCTTGAAAAGTAAAGATACAATGATGTTGCTACAGTAGTAACAATCATCAAGACCACTAAGAACAGAACAAAAGCAAAAATAAAAACCTAAATTCGTTGCGGGCTGCCTCCCGAAAGCACTTCTTTAAAGCCATTAGCTAGGCTTAAAGATTATAGAAGATGCTCTCACAAGAATAAGAATTTTGAAGCAAAAGAGATCATAAAGAAGCAAATATGAAACACATTTAAGCCTAACCCACTTCCTATGCATATGCATCTCATAAGAAAATAAATCGAAGAAGCACAAAGTGACATGCATAGGAAGGTGGAACAAGAACAACTTAAAAACTTTCAACAAAAAGAGAGGTGTTTTTGTAACATGGAGGTTTCTACAATCATACTTTCCTCTCTCAAAGTAATTTTCAGTAGTATCATGAACAACATCAAGAATTTAACTATCACATAAATCATATTGTTCATGACCTACAAGCACACGTGTATTGTTTTCAACACGGTTTTTAGGATCATAAAATAAATGCAACCCATCACATTGAGCTTTGATAAGAGGAAAATTCTCCGGAGTTGGAGATTTCAAAAGGATAATAGGACAATCAAGTGTTGGTGCAATAGCAACAATTTCATGCTTAACATAAGGAACTATAGAGAGTTCATTTTTGTTAGCATCATCTATAGTGGCATCTTGGCCATCAACAAAGCAAGTATCAAAATTTTCAGAAAGGGATATTTCGAGTGAGTCCTCGGAATCATGGGATTCCTCCTCAAAGAAATCATTGGCCTCTTCTTGGGCAGCAAAAATTTTATTTTGAAAATCCTCAATATAAGAATTGGAAGTGTAATTCTCAAAGCAATAAGCAAGAACTGCAAAGTTTTCGGACTGGTGTATAGTATCGTGATACCTTTCAATCAAAGAAGCAATCTCATAAGCACCTTTAAAAGCAACAAACTCTTCAATCTTTTGAACATCAAAGTAATCATAAACACCTTTAGCATAAGAAGATAAGATCTCATTTTCATTGAACTCACATTGGAAAGGGAGGTGTTTATGATCTATATTAGAACAACAAGTAAAATCATAATTGTAGAACAAAATTTTACCATGGCAATAAGAAACATGTATTTTATCCCATAAGTGTTTCCCTTTCTGAGATAGGCGGTGCCGCGTATAATGAGCATGCTCATCCAATGATTTTCGCTCAACCAGGTCAATTGGGTTTTTAGCGCGAGCACAAATTGATTGAAGACGATCCAAGTAAAACATGTCAAATATGTCCATCCTACCATATTTGGGTGGTTCAGCACCCATTGTGAGGATAGCATAACTAGGAAAAGCAAGACAAAGGCAAAAGGTAGCAACTAGTTTTTTGGTTTTTCATATAAGACACAAAACCAAAACAAAAACTGAAAGGTAAACTAACAAGACTAAAAATCAAAGATAAAATATAGTGTGCAACTCCCCTATCTTGTAGACTGGAGTCCCCGACAACGGCGCCAGAAATTTGCTTGATGGCTTCTCGCCCTTCGTTGGTTACCCCAAGTGGAAGGTTTGCGATTCAGTGCAGCAGCAAGTTTCCCTCGGTGAAGATACCAAGGTTATCGAACCAGTAGGACTTAGGAGATACAAGTAGGTGGCAACATTGCCAGAAATTGCTTCCTGACTAGGGTGTTGTCGTGGACCTGCACACAACAACAAATAACTTTGCTCCCAACGAGTACATATGAGTTGTCAATTCCTCCGGCCTTGTCGTTTACAAAGGATCAACGCAAGAGATAAAAGGTGCAAAGGAAAGTAAAAGCTGAAAGTAAATTGAGGTTGTGAACAATAATGTGAAGATGGACCGGGGTCCCGTGATTTTCACTAGTGATGTCACTCTCCCAAAATACGATAAAAGTGCTAGCAAGGTAAACAAATCACAGTTGGGCAATTGACAGGATTATGAAGGCACCGCAATGCTAACTATGTTGCAAAGAAAGGAAGGGCTCAAAATAAATGGGAAGTACGCCAATATGGGGTAAAACTGAAATAGAAAAACAGCAGAAAACAGGAATTGGCACTGTGGTGCACTGAGTTAATAGGTTAGTCCAAATATGATCAAAAGTGTATGAAAGTGTATCTAGATCATAGCAATATCACACAAAACATGCATGGAGCAAGCAGAAATTATAGATACGTTTTGGACGTATCATAAACTCAAAGCAACAGGCAACTGCATTAAAAGAACTTTGCGTAAAGTAAAAGATCCTTGCACCCGCAGGTACAAGCACCGTTGTTTTATCCCTGGTGGCAACAACACATCCCCTAGTCTCATGTTTCTGTCACTCAAGCTAGACATCAGGGGGCTGAACCCACAATCGAGCATAACACTCTCTCTTGGAGTTGCAAATAAAATACTTGGCCAAAGCAAATAACGCAACGGAGAACATGCAAGAATTTACTCAAGAACAAAATATAAAAGAGAAGAACCAAATATATTACTCATCACAATCTGAACATAGTCTCATAATCCATCAGATCCCAACAAACTCAGCATAGCAACAACAGAAATTACATAGATGCCTCGATCATGTGAGGCAGCTCACGAGGACTCGAAAGTGGAAGCACAAAAGGGGGAGAGATTCATCACATAGCTACTGGTCACGGACCCATGGTCCAAGGGGGACTACTCACGACACATCCGAGAGGCGTCCATGGCTATGGATGGTCTCCCGGAGGGGGTTCCTCCTTCCGGCAGGGTGCCGGGGCAGCTTCTCCAGGCAGCCCCGATCTTGAAACGGCGGCAGCGGCGGTACAGATGGGAGTTCGTGAGAAAGAGATCGATATTAGGGGTTTCCACCCCGAGGGGTAAATATAGGCGAAGGGGGCATCGAGGGGACCCACGAGGCAGTCAGGAGGGTCCCTGGCGCGGCCCAGGGTGGGGCCGCGCCACCTGCCCTCCTGGCTGCCTGGTGGTGGCCCCACTTCCCTCTCTTGGTGATTCCGGAAGCTTCTGTTGCGCTGATTTTTTATATATTTTCCCAGAATTTTTGGAGCACTTTTAATGGCCGGAAAACCTGAAATACAAAAACAGCAGAAAACAGAAACTGGCAACTGGTGCACTGAGTTAATAGGTTAGTCCAAATAGGTTCAAAAGTGTATGAAAGTTCAAGCAAAATATGGCAAAGTCACACAAAACATGCATGGAGCAAGCAGAAATTATAGATACGTTTGGGACGTATCACTCATCGATCAAGCAAGTAGCATGTATGGCATGAAGATCAAGTCATGAGAAGATGGATGTTGCATGACAATGTATCTTGGAAAAGCTATGGAAATGCCTTGATAGGTACGTATGGTGGCTGTTTTGAGGAAGGATATAATGAGTTTTATGATGACAGAGTGTATCATGCCAAGGGTTTGGATGTACCGGCGAAGGTGGACGCCAACTCTGGAGTGAGAAGAAAGCAATGCACGACACATGAGAGGCTAGAAAAATATGGGAAGGTGGAAGTGTCAACTTTCGAATACTCATATTAGTCCGAAGAACTCATGCACTTATTATCGGTAACTCTCAATCTAATAAGGAGGTTTCACAAAGATACAAGTACCTCGAGGAGGAGTGTATGGGGGTTTGGTTATCCTTGCGCATCCTCGACTCATGGTACGTGAGTGTACTCTAATATCTGATCCCTCCAAAGATTAGCGATCCATCTAGTAGCTAGAGTTCTCAACTAGTTTTTGTAGGTTTTGAAAATAAACACGGATTGCCCAAAATACGACACCTATCACTAATAGGCTAGAGCTCTTGACACCAAAAGTTCAAACATTACTCATATCAATACCTCAAAACTATTGCAAGTTACTACTGAAATTAAATAGCAACCTCAATTACCTACTCTTAAGACAAGACACAACTCAGTGCAACAACCAACTCTCTTAACAAGATAAACATGAAAACTAAAGAGAGTTCCAGCAAAAAACTAAACAAAAGCCAAGGCTCTTGCTAAAGACAAACTAAGACTAAAACTAGACATGGCAGTAGCTACGAAAAGATAAAGAACACAAAACAGCAAAAAGATAGGCATGAAGAATCCTACGATGTGTTCTAGATTTTGAAAGTGGAGCGTGTTTCTCTTCCACACAAAGAAATCTGGGTTCTAACTTGTTGTGAACAGCAAGCAAAGCTAAAGAAAACTAAAAAGTAAATAAAGAGCAAGACGCTCCAAGCATAGCATATAACGCATGAAGTGATAAAAATATAGTGAAACGAAAGATGAACTGATAATTGTCGATGGAGAAGGGGATGCACGGGGGCATCCCCAAGCTTAGGCGCTTGAGTCACCTTGAATATGTCTTGGGGGGTGCATGGGGGCATCCCCAAGCTTGAGCGTTTGACACTCCTGAATCTTCTTTCATCATCTTCCCTCGCACACTTGAAAACTCCCTTCATACATAACTCATCATAATCTGATTAGCGAGGTTAGTACCCATAATAAAATAATTTTTCCTCTACTGGAAACAAATATATTCTTGAAGAGCTACTGTTTCTCAAGATTGCCAAAAAGTTTTTGCAAAGAAAAAGCAAGCTTAAGGTTTGCAAAATGAAGAAAAGGCAAAACAGGACAGAATCTGTGAAAAACAGACCAGCAGGTAGTAAAGAATTATTTAGGGATACTTCTGCAACTCAAATAAAAAAACTCAGAACATACGATAGTTCCGTAATTGTATAGAGAACTCTGTGTAAAAATTTCAGCTCAAAGAGATGAAATGGGATTTTTCTGTGATTTTTCCCGTCACGAGGACAGAATCTGTTTTCTGGACAGCATGTCACAACTTTCACTTCCCTTGTCATAAGAGGCTATAATTGGCACAAAGCTTGAAAAGTAAAGAGACAATGATGTTGCTACAGTAGTAACAATCATCAAGACCACTAAAAACAAAAGAAAAACAAAAAGGAAAACCTAAATTCGTTGCGGGCTGCCTCCCGAAAGCCCTTCTTTAAAGCCATTAGCTAGGCTTAAGATTTTAATGATGCTCTCGCAGGAATAAGAGTTGAAGAACAAAAGAGAGCATCAAGAAGCAAATAAGAAACACATTTAAGCCTAACATGCTTCCTATGCATAGGAATATTGCAATAGAATAATTCATTGAAGCACAAAGCAATAAGCATAGGAAGGCAAAACAAGTGCAACTTCAAAAATTTCATCATAAAGAGAGGGAACTTGATATTATTGAAATATCTATAAGCATATGTTCCCCTCTCATAATAATTTTCAGTGGGATCATGAATAAACTCAACAATATAAGTATCACATAAAACTTTCTTATCATGATCCACAAGCATAGAAAATTTATTACTCCCCACATAAGAAAAATCCTTCTCATTAGTAATAGTGGGAGCAAACTCAACAAAATAGCTATCAAATGAATCATTCTTATCATGATGCACTTGTAAAAATTTATTTTTTATAGCATAACTGTCATCACAATAATCATCATAGATGGGAGGCAAAGTATCATCAAAATAAATTTCCTCATCAAAACTTGGGGGGCTAAAAAGATCATCTTCATAAAACGTAGCATCCCCAAGCTTATAGCTTTGCATATCATTAGCATCAAAAGTATTCAAAGAAGACATACTAGTAATATTGGAATCATGAAGAGTATGCAAATAAAGTTCCATAGGTTTTTTGATTTTCTCTTCAAACACTTCATGTCCCAATTCAAGGCAGAGCTCTCTCTTTTTTTTGTTGTTTTCCATAAAGCCTAACTAGTGAAAATAAAAACAAGAAACAAAAAGAATTAATTGGAAGATCTAAATATATACCTTCAAACACTTACCTCCCCGGCAACGGCACCAGAAATAACTTGATGTCTACGCACGCGTCTATTCTTGTCGACTATGTTGGGTCTCCAAGTGCAGAGATTTGTAGGACAACAACAATTTCCCTCAAGTGGAAGATGGTCTCTCTCAAGCAACCCTGCAATTAAGATACAAGAAGTCTCTTGTGTCCCCAACACACCTAATACAACTAGGAGTTGTATAGGTGCACTAGTTCGGCGAAGAGATGGTAAAATATGGGTGATAGGTGTAGCAAAGCAAGGTAATATAAATCTGTAATAAAAAGTGCAGCAAGCAAACAAGTAGTAAACGTGAGCACAAACGGTATTGCAATGGTGGAAACAAGGCCTAGGCTTCATACTTTCACTTGTGGCAACTCCCAACAACATTAACATAGTCTAATCACATGATATTCCTCATAAAACATGCAATGGAGACGTACTCGGAGGTCATTCCTTTGTGGTCAAGAGAGGACGAGAATTGTGTAGGGCTACAAAATCACACCTCAGAGTTCGTAGTTCTCATCTATGGATTTCCCAATGTCACCGCGGCCATCCAAAGAGAGTACCAAAATCATCACAACATATCTAAAGGATAGTCAAAGACAAGCACCAAGAGACTCTCAATCTTCAATCCACACACAAAAGAGGAAATCACTCATGAAAATATTCTTCTAACCCATGTCCAATAGACCGCTGTCACCATGGTCTCGGGGATTATACTAGATAAGATCAAGTGAGTACATCAATCCAATACATAGAAGAAGGGTAAACATCATGGGATCATCCTAGATTAACATAGCCTATGATCACAATCAAGATCACATAATGGGAGAGAGAGAAGACCACATAGCTACTGGTAGAAACCTCAGCCCCGGGGAGGAACTACTCCCGCATCATAGAGGGAGGAAGCAACGTCGATGGAGATGAATCCGGGGGCACTTACCCGTCTCGGCAGGGTGCCGACACAGGAATTCTGGTCCCCCGAAGCTTGTCGGTGATGGCGGAATTGCTCCTGGAGAAAAGGGGCCTGGAATCAAGGTTTTCGCGACGGGAGAATAAATAGGAGCCAAAGGGGGCAGCAGGGGGGCCACCAGTCGCCTAGGCGGCCTCCCGGCGCGGCCAAGCCCATGCCCGAGCCCACTGGCCTCCTAGGCACCAGCTGGGGCCCCTCTGGCCCTTCTTCGGTGAATCCGGAAGCTTCCGGAACGCTGATTTTTTATCTGATTTTCTCGATTTTTTGGAGCACTTTTAATATGGGGGAAACCTGAAATAGAAAAACAGCAGAAAACAGGTACTGGCACTGGGGTGCACTGAGTTAATAGGTTAGTCCAAATATGATCAAAAGTTTATGAAAGTGTATCAATATCATAGAAATATCACACAAAACATGCATGGAGCAAGCAGAAATTATAGATACGTTTTGGACGTATCATTGGCGTCCACCTTCGCCGGTACATCCAAACCCTTGGCACGATACGCTCTGTCATCATAAACCTCCTTATATCCTTCCTCAAAACATTCACCATACCTACCTATTAAGGCATTTCCATAGCCTTTCCGAGATACATTGCCATGCAACATCCACGTTCTCATGACCTTATCTTCTTGTCATACATGCTACTTGCTTGATCGATGAGCCGCATGCTAGTTGGGCCTTGCCCTAATCATTGCTACATGACGCGCTAGTATCATTGCATATCCTGCTACCCTGGCAGAGGCATACATTTGCATCATGATAGTTACATCTTCTCTATGTGAGTACCTTTGTAAAGTGTGAAAGATCTCCTATATTCTTGTAAAATATAGTGTGTTGCCCCTAAAGTGAGGAAAAGATCCCAAAGAGGAAAAAATCAAAAGATCACAAAGAGGACAAATGAGAGAAATAGAAAGAGCCATTGAGGCTACCAAAAAAATAAAAAAAGAGAAAAAAGAGAAAAAGAAAATAAAAAGAGAGAAGGGGGCACACTACTATTCCTTTTGAGAGATCCACACTAGTACTTCATCCTCTATCCCTTGTACTCCATAGAGATTATCATACATGCATATAGCTATGTGGGGACCCTTCACACTATAGAACTTGGCTTGTATATTCCAATGATGAGCCTCCTCAAACGAGCTCTAGGTCTTCTTGAGCAAGCAAGTTGGATGCACCCCCACTAGTTCCCTTGGAGAGCTTTTAGCACACATGTGCATCCGTTGCATGGCAATCCCTACTCCTCACATCATATCTATCATATAGCTTTCTCTCGTCTATGGTTGTCTGATAACCATCAACTGTAGGGGATCGAGATAGTCTTCGCGGGCAAGATAACCCAATTTATTGATTCGACACTTGGGGACACAAAGAATACGTACAGGCTTTGACAATTGAGTTGTCAATTCAACCGCACCTGAAATAAACACTTTCTTGCACAAAGGTATTAGTAGCAACTGTGATATGGTGTTGGTAGTGGTGATGATAATAGTGGTGATAGTGATAGTGGAACAACAAAGGTAAACAACTAGTAACCAGCAGAAGGAAAACACTGTAGGCTAGGGAGATGGATGGTTGGGCGCTGCTTGGATGAGAACGAACATGTAACAGATTCTAACTCGGGCAAGGCTCACAAAAAACAAAGGATCATCTAGGCAAATATCAAACATCAGGCATGTATCCCAAGGTAGTTGTACGTGCTTGCAATAAGAACTTTGCACAACATCTTTTGTCCTACCCTCCCGCTACAAACGGGGCCAAAAGGAACTTAGGGAGATTAAGGTACTCCTGTCAAAGAGCACCGGAACAAAGCATTAACAATTCATGGATACACGGAATCCTCAAATTATAGTCCATCCCCTTTGGTGTCCCAAGCTGGCACCATTGGGATCGCCGGTTCCGGACTATAATAGGTGCATACAAATCATAGATAGGATCAAGAACACCACAAACTCAAGAAACAAAAGGGTGATCAGATCTGAAATCATGGCACTCGGGCTCAAAGTGACAAGCATTAAGAGCAACAAGTTGTAACATGGATGATAAACACCAAGTAGATGATAGGCAACATGCCCCAACAATCTGATTGAACTATTACATGATCTAACTCATCCAATCCCTACCATCCCCTTTTCCTACAGCAGGGAATTACTCACACATGAGAGGAGAAGTCATGGAGGGGTGATGGAGAGGCGATGATGATGACGATGGCGATGATTTCCCCCTCACCGGAGGCCAATTCAGCCTCCAGATTAGCTCTCCGAGAAAGAACAGAGGGTTGCGGCGGCTCCGCGATGTAGATTGGAAAAGCGACTTCTGTTTCGGGGTTTCCTCGATGGGGGAATAAATAGGGCCAAAGTAGGGCACCAGGGGGTGTGGTACCTACCCAGGAGGGCAGGTGGCGCGGCCAGGAGCTGGGCCGCGCCAGGCACCCTCCTGGCTGCCCCCTGGCTGCCCTGTGGCCCCCCTTTGGCCTGGTGGAAGCTTCCGGAACTCTGATTTTTTTATATATTTTTTGGGATTTTGCCAGCGTACCTAAATATCCAGAAACCTGCACAAAAGAAAACATCACTGGTAGCTCTGCTGAAAACAGCGTCAGTCCGGGTTAGTTTCGTTCAAATCATGCAAGATTGAAGGCAAAACAATAGCAAAAGTATGTGGAAAAGTAGATACGTTTAGGACGTATCAACTCCCCCAATCTTAGCTATTGCTTGTCCTCAAGCAATTCAGTTCAACGAACTGGACGCGACAAAGAAAACTTTGACAAACTCTTTTGCTTCATTAGATGTATACAAGCATGTACTACGAAAGAGTTTAGCAAGTTTTGACATCATGCTACAAGGACAATGCACGAAGCAATCCTTCTTTCATGTAATCAGTCACAAACAAACGTAAAGTAAATAATATGCTGCTGAAAATCAATTCAAGATCACAATGCACATAGCATGAACATATCAGAGTGGTATTTCTCTAGCCTCCATGAGTGAAGCAAAACATAAATGCAGAAACTCCTCTGGAGTTTTAGAGGAGACTAGAACTCAGAACTCAGAGTAAGAAAAATCACAATCATGCAGAAGACAATGTGGTACTTTGGGACAATGCATGTTACACTAAGAATGACAATTATGCTCTCATAGTTGGTGCTTTGGAGAAAGGAAGGTGGAGACTCTCGAACCGTGGCTTTTGATGGCGAGGTTGAAAACCCGTGAAAGGAAGCAAAGACTAAACATGTGCCAGAGCTCTTTGTTTTGAAAACAGAGATAAAACTCTTTTGAGAGGTGCAACTTTCCAGTCAACGGTGGACGGTAAAGGTCTCTCAATATCTCCCATGCCAACCATATTAATGCCTTTTTCTTACACATATTACCTTATCCATAAATCCTTTGATGGTCTACGGAACCTTTTATTTTGCCTCAAGGATGGAAGGAGGGTATCGTTCCATCTATCATAAGCAACATTTGGTCCATTTCACTCCATCATCAAGTATGGGGGAGGTGTAACTCTCATATTTTTTTCTTGACTAGTTAAAACTTCCGTCAAAATATTTTTGGCATGAAAGATACTGATTTCCCCTCACCGCACCATGAGATTGTACGGTTACAAAGGAGAAGCTTTTGAATAAATTTCGAGATGGCACATGAAAGTCTAAGTTAGGAGTGGCCGGTAAATACCACATATAGGTAGGTATGGTGGACTCAAATGGAACAACTGGGTTTAAAAAGGAGTTTGGAAGCACAAGCAGAATTCCGCTTGGTGCTGGAGGAAGGCTAGAAAAAGACGGGGAAGCGACCAACTAGAGAGCATAACAGTCATAATCATGCAAAGCGACAAAGCAACATTGAATCGGGCATGAAAGTGATATAGCTCACTCTGAAGTAAAAAGATCATCAAGGCAAAACAGACTTTTTAGTCTTAACATGCGTGAACATGTGCCAAGTCAATCCAAGAATCCCTTGGAGGGAAATACCACTTCAATATGCCACACCATGAACAATGCAATGCATGTCAATCATTTCAAGCAACACATTATAAACTCTAGCTATTTGAGACTAACCACAAAGAAAGCGTGAACCACTGGGAAAGCATTGTAAACATAGCACTATGTCGCTACAAGCTGGTCTCTAATCATAAATACATGCATATGTACAGAAGTAGAAACAAAAAGAGTTCATACCGGCTTTCCTTGTTGCATCCCTTCCGTCGATCTCGTCATTACTGCCTTGTCAATTGCACGATAGAACGTAGGAAAGTATAATCAAATGCCATCACAGACTTGAGCTGAACTCTGAAAACAAAGCAAACTAAAGAGCAAAGGAAACATATTTTTCGGTTTTTTAAGGTTTTAACGAAAGCAAGAGAAAGGAGAAATCTTTTTGGGTTTTTGTGAACTAAAAGAGCAAAGAAGAACAGGCAAAAACTTGCAAAAAGGATAAAAGCGAACCAACGGTAGAGACAATGGAAAGGGGAGGAGAGCACGTACTCCCCCAAGCTTAGGCTTTTGGCCTAAGTTGGGCTCTTCTACTGCGGTCCCGAGGAGCCTCCTGCTCCCGGGTAGTACTGGTGCGTCCATGGGTCGCAGGGGAAGTCGGGAGCATACACCGACGTCCTGGGATTCTCCCACGTGGAGGAGGAAGGTCCCGAACCCCATCCAGAGGAAGACCCTTCACCCCAGGGGGCGACGGTCTCCTCCTGAACTGGTGCATACACCTCGTGCTCCTCCTGAACGGGTGGATACACGACACGCTCCTCCTCATCTGGCTTGGCCCCCTCTGTGGGGTCGTGATACTGGTATCTCCCTGTGATCTCATCGAATTCGGCCACTGAAAATCGATATCCGTTCCTGCGAGAAAAATCAAACACAAGTGGTGCAGGTAGACGGACAGTGCGTGTCACACCATCTTTGAACCGCAAAATATAATCAAGTGTAAAGCGGTCAGAGGCCTTAGTAACAAAGAAATGCCTCTTCATGGCAGCCAGGTCAAGACTAACAAAAGGAAAGATAGCATCATCTGGGCGCGGTTCTCCTTGGAGAGACTGCAAAAGAAGTGTGGCATAGACGCCACCAAAAATGTCCCCCTTGCTACTGTTAGTAGCAAGGCGTTTCACAATAAGCGAACCCACATGATGCTCATGCTTCCCTGAGAGAGCATTTTCCATGATGGCAGTATCAGGCGTGGAAGTGCTGCTCGTGTTGTCTCGATCCAACACTCCCCTAGCAATATAATAGGAGAAATACCTGAGGTGAGGAAACATAATGTTGGAGATCTTCTGCCAGTTGGATGGCCTCACTTCGGTGTTGCAGAATGAGTCGAGGAGGGTGTTAATTTCAATAGTCGGGATATTTTTCCTCTTCTTCTTCTCGACCAAGCCTGGCAAACCTAAAACTTCACAAAATTTACTCATAGGCATGGTCAGCAACATTTCATAAAGTCGAAACACCACAGTATCATTGTCAGAATAAAATCTGAAACTGTTAACAAAAATAGCGGCGAGTGTCTCGTACTGTGGTACACGGCTTGTAACAAGCCGTGTCAAACCTGCATTCTCACACAGAGCATAAAACTCTTCTTTTATGCCGGCATTCTCCATAAAATCATCGCATGGAAATGCCATGACCTTCGGGGGTAACACGTCCAACATCTCTACGGGTATGATATCTTCATTGTAGCTTGCCCTTGTGGTAGAAGGCGAAGCTGCGGAACGCGTGACACGGCTACATCGCTCGAGTTTCTTCTTCCCAAGACACTTCCCTAGTTTCTCCATTTCTGAAATTTTTAACAATTCACAAAAACGAAGATTTAAGCAAAACTAGTTTGGGCATAACATTCTACTTACTTAACAAAGGCTCAAACTAGCAGCAAAACTTGAAAAATAATTTTCTACACAAACATTTAAGCTTAACTAAACAGCACCAAGAACCACTAAATACTCACTAATGAAGCCACCAACTAGAAAACTAATTGCAGGGGTGAGGGAGTCACATACCAGGGAGCACTTGTTCCAAAAATCAGCTCAAACAAGTGGCTAAATGGAGAGATCAAAGGTACGTGCTCAAGAGCAGCAAGAACAAAGAAACCATAGGAAGAACTCGTGTTTTTGGGAAGAAGGCGAGAGAGTGAGAGGAGAGATGCCACCAGGGGGCATGGGACCCACCCAGGAGGGTGGGTGGCGCCGCCAGGAGTTGGGCCGCGCCACCTGGCCTTCTGGCCTGGTGGTGGCCCCCCTGGTCAGCCAAAGGTGCCCCCTAATGGCTTTTATAATTTTTTGGAATTTTCTAGGCAACTTTACTGTAGAGAATTTTTCAAAGTTCAAAAGCTGCAAAAACTTTCGTGAACTTGAGGCAAAAGTTAGAACAGGTGAAGCTTTAAACACAAAAACTTTGGTACAACAAGGAGAATAAAAACTAAAGGAAATGAAAACATAACAAGCTCAACTTTTTACCTATATAAAACTTGCTAGTTATCAAGGTTGATCAAGTCTTACCAACACACCGGTGATATATAGCGCAGAAAGTCTCGCCTCTTATGAAGTGATCATTGCACTCTCACCTTAATGGACATTGTCCCCACCATAATTGTTTTGTATTTGTGGTATACATGTAGTGGACAATCCCATTCTCCAATCTTCACGGTCTCGATATTCTCAATGGAGTTAAGGCCATGCCTTTTCTCGATTTTCTTCGGAAAATACACCGTGTGTTCTTTGTCATTTACGTTGAAGGTAACCTTCCCTTTATTGCAATCAATAACGGCACATGCGGTGTTAAGAAAAGGTCTACCAATGATAATGGACATGCTCCCATCCTCGGGCATGTCAAGCACAACAAAATCAGTAAGTATTAAGCAATTGGCAACTTCAACAGGAACATCCTCACAAATACCGACCGGGACGGCCGTGGACTTGTCGGCCATCTGAAGAGAGATATCTGTAGGAATTAGTTTCTCTAAACAAAGCCTTTTGTAGAGAGAGAAGGGCATAACACTCAATCCTACACCAAGATCACGTAAGGCAGTTCTAACATAATTATTCTTTATGGAGCAAGGAATGGTGGGTATACATGGATCACCGAGCTTCTTAGGAATCTTGCCACTGAAAGAGTAGTTAGCAAGAATAGTAGATATTGCCTCATTAGGGACTTTTATTTTATTACTAACAATATCTTTCATATATTTTGAGTAAGGAGGTAATTTAATAGCATCAGTCAAAGGAATTTGAAGAAAAAGAGGTTTCATCCACTCACAAAACTTGTTGTAGTGCTCTTCTTCTTTGGATTTGACGGACTTGCTTGGGAAAGGCATGGGTTTCTGTACCCATGGTTCTCGTTCCTTCCCGTGTCTCCTTGCAAGGAAGTCTTCTCTAGTATACTTCTTGCGCTTATCGGGTGCTTCTTCTTCACGAACCTCGGGTGGATCATTCTTTTCAGTATCTTTTTCAGGTTCAGCACCGTCTTCAGTCTCAGCATCAGATGTAGATATGCTGTTTGGATCCACAGCTTGTTCTTCTTCTTCTATAGGATCATTGGAATTGTCAGCTTCCTTGTGTTTCTTTTTCTTCTTCTTCTTCTTTGGGGAGCTAACAATTTCTTCTTCCTGCACTTGAGAATCTTTCTCGATCCTCTTTGGATGCCCCTCTGGAAAGAGAGGGTCTTGGGTGTGTGTGCCACCCCGGGTCTTTATACCGTAAGCTTGTAAATTGTCCTGTTTGACATTATTAGCAAGCAAATATTTTTACACATTAGAAATTTGTTCAAGCTGAGTTTGAACCATATGAAAATGCTTCACAAGACATTTAACATCATTAACTGTTCTACCTAGAACATCAAGCAAACTTTTGATAGCAAGAGTATTATCATGCAACTGACCTTGTATCTTCTTATTGAAGTGATTCTGCTTCATAATAAAATTATCAATCTCATCTAAATATTGGTCAGGAGGTTTACCTTTAGGGATGTCACTTGCATTGAAATCTAAAAGAGAGTGTACTTCTACCATAGGTGGGTGAGTGGTAGGCTCACACAGCTTCTCAATTGGAGGTAGATTCTTCACGTCGTTAGCTTTAATACCTTTCTCTCTTATGGACTTCTTTGCTTCTTGCATATCTTCCGGGCTTAGGACTAGCATGCCCCTCTTCTTTGGTGGTGGAGGTGGTTCAGGCACGGACCAATCTTCATGGTTTTTGGCAATTTTTCCCATCAATTCTTTCGCATCGTTCGGTGTTCTTTGCCTGAAAACACAACCAGCACAACTCTCTAGGTAGGATTTAGACCCAACGGTTAGACCAGCATAAAATATATCAAGTAATTCATTTTTAGGGATTTCATGTCCCGGTCTAGCCTTTAGCAAACTGCAAAATCTCCCCCAAGCTTTAGGGAGATGCTCATCCTGCAAATGTTTAAAATTATAAATTCTTTGTAAAGCAGCATGTTGCATATGAGTAGGAAAATACTTATCAACGAAAGATATAGCCATATCTTGAGGACTCTGAATGGAACCACATGGTAGTGCATCGTACCATGCTCTAGCATCTCCTTTCAAGGAAAAAGGAAGAAGCTTGGTCACATAAAAGTTTCGGATCCTTTCATCTGTGGTAAACAAGCCGCCTAACTCTGTGAGTTTGGTCAGGTGCCCGATAGCATCATCATTTTCTCTGCCATAAAAGGGATCAACTTCAACTGTGGATATAAGTGAAAGGTCAACAGAGAAATCATAATCAGGATCAGTGATGCATATAGGAGACGTAGCAAAAGTAGGACCAGGAGTAAACTTGTTCTTCAGGGAGTGTTTTCCTAGCAACTTCTTTATAGTAGCAGGGTCGGAATCAGCACATTCATTAAGTTCCGTGCAAAAATCATCATCAAGTGTAATATAATCATCCTCAAGGAGTTTCTCCTTAAGGTCAGCAAAGTTATGAGTTTTCCCAATAGGAGTTTGGATAACAGGAATTTCAACACCCGAGAGTCGGGCAGCAGCATCAATCTGTTCTTCTATAAAAGAACCAAGTGAACCCGTCGTCTCAAAAGTAGTAGAAGCATCATCAAAAGTATCTGACATATTGCCAGACTCAGTAGAAGTAGCATGTAACTGAGGTGAATCAAACTGACTCATAACCGAAGGTGAATCAAGTTTAGCACTAGTGCTAAGAGCAGTACCTCGTCTCGTACGGGATGGTAAGATCGGAACTTTAGGGTCTCCTTTCTTACCCATAGTGGATAACGTGCAACAGGTAGGATACTTCGAGTAGACCTGTAAATAAAGCTATGGTCCCCGACAACGGCGCCATAAAACAGTACTTGATAACCCTCAACTGTAGGGCATCGAGATAGTCTTCGCGGGCAAGATAACCCAATTTATTGATTCGACACTTGGGGACACAAAGAATACATATAGGCTTTGACAATTGAGTTGTCAATTCAACCGCACCTGAAATAAACACTTTCTTGCACAAAGGTATTAGTAGCAACTGTGATATGGTGGTGGTAGTGGTGATGATAATAGTGGTGATAGTGATAGTGGAACAGCAAAGGTAAACAACTTGTAACCAGCAGAAGGAAAACACTGTAGGCTAGGGAGATGGATGGTTGGGCGCTGCTTGGATGAGAACGAACATGTAACAGATTCTAACTCGGGCAAGGCTCACAGAAAACAAAGGATCATCTAGGCAAATATCAAACATCAGGCATGTATCCCAAGGTAGTTGTACGTGCTTGAAATAAGAACTTTGCACAACATCTTTTGTCCTACCCTCTCGCTACAAACGGGGCCAAAAGGAACTTAGGGAGATTAAGGTACTCCTGTCAAAGAGCACTGGAACAAAGCATTAACAATTCATGGATACACGGAATCCTCAAATTATAGTCCATCCCTTTGGTGTCCCAAGCTGTCACCATTGGGATCGCCGGCTCCGGACTATAATAGGTGCATACAACTCATAGATAGGATCAAGAACACCACAAACTCAAGAAACAAAAGGGTGATCAGATCTGAAATCATGGCACTCGGGCCCAAAGTGACAAGCATTAAGAGCAACAAGTTGTAACAGAGATGATAAACACCAAGTAGATGATAGGCAACATGCCCCCAACAATCTGATTGAACTATTACATGATCTAACTCATCTAATCCCTACCATCCCCTTTGCCTACAGCAGGGAATTACTCACACATGAGAGGAGAAGTCATGAAGGGTGATGGAGAGGCGATGATGATGACGATGGCGATGATTTCCCCCTCACCAGAGGCCAATT
Source organism: Bromus sterilis (assembly GCA_950022295.1). Lineage (NCBI taxonomy): Eukaryota > Viridiplantae > Streptophyta > Magnoliopsida > Poales > Poaceae > Bromus > Bromus sterilis. The sequence continues at coordinate 400,657,523 of OX465596.1, forward strand.
CAGCCTCCAGATTAGCTCTCCGAGGAAACACAGAGGGTTGCGGCGGCTCCGCGACGTAGATTGGAAAAGCGACTTCTGTTTCGGGGTTTCCTAGACGGGGGAATAAATAGGGCCAAAGTAGGGCACCAGGGGGTGTGGGACCCACCCAGGAGGGCAGGTGGCGCGGCCAGGAGCTGGGTCGCGCCAGGCACCCTCCTGGCTGCCCTGTGGCCCCCCTTTGGCCTGGTGGAACCTTCCGTAATGCTGATTTTTTATATATATTTTTTGGGATTTTTCCAGCGTACCTAAATATCCAGAAACCTGCACAAAATAAAACAGCACTGGTAGCTCTGCTGAAAACATCGTCTGTCCGGGTTAGTTTCATTCAAATCATGCAAGAATGAAGGCAAAAAGTAGCAAAAGTGTTTGGAAAGGTAGATATGTTTAGGACGTATCATTGTCCTCATTGATGTGAGCCTTTCACACCTTTTTTGTCTTCCTCCTCCACCTTCTTTCTGTTTTGCCTTTTAGGTGTTAACTTTCTTGCTCACGCTCATCCATTGCATGAGTGCTCAAAATATCGAAAGGGAGTGGATCAGTTTGACTTGTACCTGACTAGTGGTGTGGGGACGAGCCAAGATGAGAATCCAAAGGAGAATAATAGGCTCATCAAGACAAGCATGAGAACAACGATCTTCACCACCAAAAGAAGTCACACTAGGAGGAAAAGAATTAAGACACACACTCAAACACACACGCTTTCATGTAACCACTGAAGAATTTAACATTAAAAATAAAAGGTGGACATGAAAGAACAAGGACATCCACTAAAAGTGTAACTTCTCTCAAGTGTATGAGATTCTAGGTAGACAAAATATCCACAAAGAAGCAAGTACCCACGAAATAGTCACAAAAGGAAAGAACAAGATATCCAAACGGAAGTCATAAATATACGAATAAGATCTTTGCTTGAAAGCTTAGCCAATGGCTTAATATTATCTTATTGTATAACAATGAAATCCACACAAACAACCGTCAAAGTCATCACAACTAGTAGCAAGGTACCAAGAGATAGTTGGGATGCTTTGAACAAGGAAATAAGTATCGCAATCCAGTAATATATCTTGCAATTCTAGAACAAATCAAGAACCGCAACAATTGCAAATGAAGAATGTCATGCCATGATGCAACCTACACAAGGTTGGAAGCAATAAAAGTATGCATGAGGTGGATACTTGTTACCGAGATAGCATGGGAATGATGTAGTAGATAAAGTCTTCATTGATCGTCCTAGCTTGACTCCAAAAGGCACCTGGTGACACCACCTTCCTTTTGACTAAGACGACCCTCCACTGGATCTCCAAAGTTCCTAGAAACAACATGAACAAACAAAATGGTACCCAAATTCATTGGGACCCAAGAGTTAGAGGAACAAAAATATATAGGAGAAACTCCACAAGAATAAGTGCATATGGACATGAAGATAAATTCCATGCACATATTATCCAATAAAGAAGTGGATGGAGTTTAACCTATATATAGGATCAAAGAAAGAAATCATGCATCGGAACTACACATAGAAAATATGCATGCACAAGACTTTCAACAACCAAAAGTGAATACAATTTGGACAAAACACCAAGTAAACCAAGATGGCACACCAAAGGGTGACACAACATAAGGTTGTCCAAATTATATCAAAGGTCCAAATCAACATATGATAGAAGAAAAGTAGCAATTAACACATGGTCAATTGCTACACTTACCAACAAATGAGAAGAAATACCAATTGAATCACAACCCAATCAACACATGATTGAATAGGAAAACAATTGAAAAGGATACCAAGTGACCATAAGATTCCAAAAATAAGATTCCAATTGAAAATAAGATTTCAAAATAAACTTTTCACTTGGAGTATACCAAATAAAGGATACATCAAGGAATGGGGTATCAATTGACACACCAATACATAGAGAGCATGATACCAAAAATAAAAGATATCAAAGAAAAGAGGTATCAAACTCTCAAAAGGAGAGCATAATTCCAAACTAACTATGCCCTCAACAAATTTATGATAACACAAAGCACCAAAGAGAATATGCCTTCCAATAACACACACTTGATATGGATCATAAGATGCTAGCACCCCCAAGAGATGTGCATTATATAGAATTTCCAATTGAATACAAAATGCACAAGATGGGATACTCACTTTCACTATATCTAGAGAAACACTAGACAAGATCACGAAAACACATGATCCACAAGTGGCTAGGAAGACAATGAGAGTTAAAACCACAATAAAACCTTGGCAAGTAATAAGGTAATTATAAACAAGCCAATGTAAAGGTGATCAATAATTTCTACCACATATAAGAGTACCAATTGTTAAGCACAAGAGGTATATGGAATTACTTCTGGGTGGTAGATAACATTAATATAAATTATCATCTTTACAACAACCATAAGCATGTAGCGAAAGATAAGAATTGATCACAATGCTTAGAAAGAGATTCTTGATGGCTTCAAGTATGCATCCAATCATGCAAGCAATGATTGGAATAACTTGGAGCAAACGGTTCCCTCATAGAAAATACAAGTACATATTGGAGGGAAACCGTATCAAGAAAATTTCACACACTCAAGATCCATAAGATGAGAAATGAAGTTAATTTAAGCAAATTGGAACTTGAGGAGAAAAATGCCACCTAGGAACTAGATAATTTACAATATCAATTCTAAGGGGCAAAACCTCAAATGTACACATTTTATAGGTGTGTAATATGCACAAAGAACATTACTCCCCCATAATGTGATATCCCAAAATTTACAACAAGGGGCAAACAAATACCAACAAGAGATAATTAATGGATATTTTCGAATTTGAATTTATCATGAGTACGACATACCACATAGAGACTAGATAATCTTATAATATCAATACTAGGTGGTATTCCTCATGTATACACATTTTTAAGATCGTGAAGTGCACAAGGCACATCACTCCCCCAAAATGGGATGATCCATTAATCTCTCACAAGAGCCAACTAAGATAGAACCAATATGAAAAATAGGCTCAACACAACACTCAAAATACATGATGTGCAAACCAACATATACATAATTGGAAGGACAACATATACAAACACATGCAATGGTACAAAACCAAAACATGCAAAGGGGAAAGTAACTTTCAATGTAAACTATTTAAGTACAAGTTACCGTAAGGAGGCACATGATAGTCCAAATGACTTGGCTTGAGACAATGTGATTAATGAAGGTCCCTTAATTCTTCATAATGTAGCCAAGTCTCCAATGCCCTCCACCAACACCTATTGATCAAGTTTGAGCTTGTTGGTCCCCAACCAAGTTGGGTACTAAGAGGTTAGTCACAATAGGCTTGGCAACCCAAATGGTGCTTTTCTTGTCACCACTTTGAGTGCCAACAAATTTGGCAACCACATTGCCAACCTTATCATTCCGAAGAGAATAAACATCATCAACTATAATAGGGTTGGATAAGGTACCGTTCGTGCATGAAGAAGCAAGATGACCCTTCTCACGACATAAGTAGCAACATCTACTCTTTCCTTTCTTCATGGTTGATTTCTCAACATGAATATCATTTACTTGAGTCTTCTTGGGAAGTGGCTTCACTTCACCTTGCGGTTGAACTTGAGGCCTCTTCCCTAGTTGCTTGTCACTCATGGGCTTCTTCTTCAAAGGGCATGATCTAACATGGTGCCCTTCAACCTTGCACTTGAAGCAAATAATCTTGGCCGAATTCTTGACTTGTGATTGGCCCTTCTTATTTTTTAACATGGACTTCTTATTGTTGGAGTTGAATCCAAGTCCACCCTTGTCATTGGGGGATTTTTGTCCACACAAAACCTTGTCAAGTGTAGACTTCCCTTCATGACCCTTTCCCAAGTATTTCTTCAAAGAAGTGACTTGGGCCTTGAGCTCTTTGATTTCCTCTACATGGTTAGTAACAATACAAGTACTAGAGGAAGTATAAGCTTCATTGTTAGAGCAACAAGGCAAGGAGAGTAATTAATCACATGATGTATCAACATTATGAGTGGATGAATTACAAGGACTAGGACATGGAAATATAGCATAATGAGTAGAAATAGTGCTAATATCCACATGAGGAAATAATTTGGAAACCTTAGCCTCATGAGCTAACTTTAGCATATTATGGGATACTAGAAGATCCTCATGAGAGATTGAGAGCTTTTCATGATTTTATTTTAATTTCCCACACTTGCTAGTTAGCAAACCAAGTTGAGCCTTTAGCTCAACATTCTCCTTTAGTATGGATGCTTCACAGGAAATAGAGTTAGTAGCACAAGCATCATCAAGAATAACGGAAGGAGAAGACGACAAGGCAAGCTCTTTCAAATATGAATCTTTTAGTTGAGCATGCGACTCGGTGAGTTTGATGAGCTCACCCTTAATGACTCGTGAGCCATTTCCGAGGTGCTCAAAATCCTCAAGGAGTTTAGCATGCGCAACTTCAAGCTTATCATGTTTAGTTTTGATAGAATTAGCCACCTCTAGGGTTCTATCAAGAGATTCCTTTACTTTAGATAAATCTAAATCAAAAGACTCCTCATGAGATTCCTTGGTGGTTTCTTCACACTTAAGAGCTTGAGATAGATCCTCAATTTCATTAGCGTAATCACGCTCATGGCTTTCCATTTTCTCAATGGTGGCCTCATTCTCCTCAATATGATATTCCAACTCCTCAATGTATTTATTGCCCTCAATGGAAATAGACATGATTTCCATGAAGTTGGAGCAAGCAATTTTATTCTTACGAAGATCTTTAAAAATCATTTTCCCTTAATTTTTATGGAAGAAATATAATCATCCTCTTCAACATTGTCTACATTAACATTATCTATATCATCACCATTACTAGATATGAGGGTCAAAGTAGGAGATACCTTTAAGTCCTTCGCCATAAGGCAAAAGTGAGTAACACGAGATGATGATGTAGGATCATATGAGGCACCATCCAAGGCCACATCTTGTTCCATGGATTGTTGGTTTTCCTCTACATTGTTAACACAATAACTAGAGGAAATAGAGGCATGGTTATCATGGAAACAAGATATAGCAAGAATATCATCATGAGATATATTCAAGTGATTTCTACATGATATGCATGGACTATCAACACAAGCATGTAAAACATTTATGGTGCTCGAAGTGTTGAGGTCCAACAAGGAGGCATTGCGATAAGATAGTGATAAAGGGTTATCAACAATAAGTTCACTATCATCATTGCAATGACTCACACTACTCACCATTTCATTACCTTGTGGAAAACCACATGTTGTTGAAGTAGAAGAAGTTGAGAATGCATCGCGACTGGAGGTGGAGGGAGAACAATCATCCCCACAAATCTTGGACACACCATATTTATCTTGAAGCTTTGTCCACAACTCATGAGCATCCCGAAATGGCATGAGTTGAAATAAGTCTACATTACTCAAAGCATCAACAAGCACATTAGAATCTTGAGCATTAAGATAAGAGTTTTTCTCATCCCCTAAGGATAGATTTTGAGTATCCTTTGGATGAGAAAAACCCATATCTACAATTCGCTCCATACACGGGTCAATGCCCCGGAAATAATTAAGCATGCGAATTTTCCAAGCATCATAATTTTTGCCATCAAAACTAAGAGTGTCAATGAATCCTAATCCCCTAGTCGACATCTTTACTCTCAAGGTGGTGAAGCCCTATAAAGAGAGATGAGGCTCTGATACCAATTGAAAGGACGTGGATGTCGCCTAGAGGGGGGTGAATAGGTGATACGTTCAAAACGTATCTATAATTTCTGCTTGCTCCATGCATGTTTTGTTCGATATTGCTATGTTCTAGATACACTTTCATACACTTTTGATCATATTTGGACTAACCTATTAACTCAGTGCACCCCAGTGCCAGTTTCTATTTTCTGTTGTTTTTGTATTTCAGGTTTTCCCATTATAAAAAAATTCGGGAAAAATATATAAAAAATCAGTGTTCCAGAAGCTTCCTTACGCCCGAAGGGGGGCCATAGGGGCCCCACCTGGTAACTAGGCGGCCAGTGGGCGCAGCCAGGGGGGCCACCAGGAGTCTAGGCGACCAGTGGGCGCGGCCTAGGGGGTGGTCGCGCCGGGAGGCCGCCTAGACTCCTGGTGCCCCCCTGGCTGCCCCCCTTGGCCCTTATTTTTACTCGTGCCCCGAAAACCCTGATTCCGAACCCCTTTTCTCCAGAAGAAATTACGATCTCCGCCGCCATTGCAGACAATTTTCGGGGGACCAGAATTCCTGTGCCGGCACCCTGCCGGGACGGGGAAGTTCCCCCGGATTCAGGTCCATCAACGTTGCTTCCTCCCTCCATGATGCGGGAGTAGTTCCTCCCCGGGGCTGAGGTTTCTACCAGTAGCTATGTGGTCTTCTCTCTCTCCCATGATGTGATCTTGATTGTGATCATAGGATATGTTAATCTAGGATGGTCCCATGATGTTTCCCCTTCTTCTATGTATTGGATTGATGTACTCACTTGATCTTATCTAGTATAATCCCCGAGACCATGGTGACAGCGGTCTATTGGACATGGGTTAGAATAATATTTTCATGAGTGATTTCCTCTTTTGTGTGTGGATTGAAGATTGAGAGTCTCTTGGTGCTTGTCTTTGACTATCCTTTAGATATGTTGTGGTGATTGTGGTAATCTCTTTGGATGGCCGCGATGACATTGGGAAATCCATAGATGAGAACTACGAACTCTGAGGTGTGCTTTTGTAGCCCTACACAATTCTCGTCCTGTCTTGACCACAAAGGAATGACCTCCGAGTACGTCTCCATTGCATGTTTTATGAGGAATATCATGTGATTAGACTATGTTAATGTTGTTGGGAGTTGCCACTAGTGAAAGTATGAAGCCTAGGCCTTGTTTCCACCATTGCAATACCGTTTGTGCTCACGTTTACCACTTGTTTCCTTTCTGCACTTTTTATTACAGATTTATATTACTTTGTTTTTCCACACCTAACACCCATATTTTACCATCTCTTCACCGAACTAGTGCACCTATACAACTCCTAGTTGTATTACGTGTGTTGGGGACACAAGAGACTTCTTGTATCTTAATTGCAGGGTTGCTTGAGAGAGACCATCTTCAACCTCTACTTCCCTGAGTTCGATAAACGTTAGGTCATCCACTTGAGGGAAATTGTTGCTGTCCTACAAACCTCTGCACTTGGAGGCCCAACATAGTCTACAAGAATAGAAGCGTGCGTAGAAATCAAGCTATTTCTGGCGCCGTTGCCGGGGAAGTAAGTGTTTGAAGGTATATATTTAGATCTTGCAATTAAATCTTTTCGTTTCTTGTTTTTATTTTCACTAGTTATGTTTATGGAAAACCGCACTCTTAGCTTGTTGCTTGGGGAAGGCCGCTTTACCACACCTGTGGTAGAGAAGTCTCCTCCACCTACAGAATGTATCCCGTTCAAAATACCACTTGGGATAATTGAAATAATTAGGAATGATTGTTATGATGGAACAGCCAACCCTAGTATTCATTTGTTGAAACTTACAGAACTTTGTGAGTTGTTTAAGATTTCAGGTTTGACAAGAGGTGAAGTCATGAAGAAATTATTTTCCTTGTCACTGAAAGGAAAAGCATTGGAATGGTATAGGCTACTAGATGATTCTCACCTACGGGATTGGGAAGAGATCCAGTCTCTCTTTTACTCCAAGTTTTATCCTCTTCATGAAGTTCATGAGAATAGTAATTATGTTTAAAATTTCTATCCTCATGACGGACAAGGCTCTCTCGACATGAAGTTCAAGCTTGTGGGAGACTGAAAACTTTAATGCTAAAATGTCATAACCATGGGCTCCCCAAAGATATAATTATTACTAATTTGTATGCAAGGCTCTCTTGACAGGATAAAGACTTGCTCGATGCTTCCTCTATGGGTTCTTTCACAAACGAAAAGATTGATGCTAAATGGGAACTCCTTGAAAGAATTCAACGCAACACTAAAGATTGAGAGATCAACAAAGGTAAAGAGTAAGGTATAATTTATGAGTATGATTGCATTAAGTCCTTTGTTGAACCTGCAAGTTTTAATAAGTTTAGTGCTAAGATTGGGCTTGATTCTCAACTCCTTGTTGATTTCCTCAAATCTTTTGCTTCACATCTTAATATGCCTAAGGAGGATTGGATCAAGCATCATGAACCTTTTAGAGAGATTTGCAAAGAAAATAAAATTGTTCATGATGATTGCAACATGCATGATCCAATTCCTGAAAATGAAGCTTTATATAAGCATGTTAATTTTTGTGGAGTGGATAGACCTTGTGAAAGTCCTATGATTGAAGAAGAGAAGTATTGTAAGCAACATAAGCATGAAAGAACAATCACTTGGGTCAAAGATTTAAATGAAATTGCTAGAGAATTGTGTGACCTTTATCCTTTTACTTGTGAACTTTGTGGTATAGAGGGTCACTTTAATTTTCAATGCATGAACTTTCAAAACATAACTGTTAACCAGTTGTGTGCTAACATGATCACCCCTGATCTTTATGATGAACTTATGTTATTTTTTAGTGTGAAGAGTTATCAGAAAAGACTTCTTGGCTAGATGTTAATGCCTTAGAAATAAACAACACTTTGCAAAATTTCCATCTCTATTGTGTTGTTAATTGCCATGAAAATGATTACATAAGTAATATTAGAAAGGAGGGAACTTTACCAAAGTATAAAAATGTCTCTTATATTTCTACTAATAAAAAGGAGAGTTTCTCCCAAGTTTCCCCTATTGTTTCTGATGATAAACCAGGATATATGGAGAAACTTCATCTCCAACCGCTCCCTCCTAAGGTGAAGAAGAAGAAAAGGAAGAGCAGGAGGAAGAGGAGCAAGAAGGAAGAAAAATGGGTATCAACCTGGCCTGAGCATATTCCTCGCATCAATTTTTATCCTAACGGACATAAATTTATGGAGGATGGTGAGCTTGATTGCATTCATTATTATCCTGATGTTAAGTCCGTAGGCACTATTGAAGACGATTTTGATTATGATATACATGTTACTTATTGTGATTGGGAAGATGATGATAATGCTACTTATGATCTTGAAAATATTTTTGGTGCCAACTCTGATAATGATGATATGGAAAGCTCTAAGCTTGGGGATGATAGGATTGCAAGTCCTTTACCCATTTGTGATGTGGTAATTGATAATTATTTTGCTAGTAAGAATAAAGACAACATGTTTAAAAATATAGTTGCTAGCAATGATAATACTCTTCTCTACTATGATGATGTTATAACTCCTATCTATAGTGATTGTAAAGGTACCTATGACATAAGGAGAAATCATCCTTATGAAACTTGTCATAATCATGGAGGGGATTACTCCCTTGCTGGACACCATCTTCCGAATACACAATTAATCTATAGTGTTCAAGTTGTTTATGATAGTCCTACTCCCACTATTACCAATGAGAAATATTATGCTTATGTGGAGAGTAAGAGTACCTTTTGGCATGTGGATCATGGTAACAATGCTTTATGTGATACTTATATTGTTGAGTTTATTCATGATCCCACTGGAAATTATTATGAGAAGGGAACACATGCTTATAGATATTTCAATAATATCAAGTTCCCTCTCTTTATGTTGAAGGTTTTGAAGCTGCACTTGTTTTACCTTCCTATGCTTATTGCTTTGTGCTTCAATGAATTATTCTATTGCAATATTCCTATGCATAGGTAGCATGTTAGGCTTAAATGTGTTTCGTATTTGCTTCTTGATGCTCTCTTTTGTTCTTCAACTCTTATTCTTGCGAGAGCATCATTAAAATCTTAAGCCTAGCTAATGGCTTTAAAGAAGCGCTTTCGGGAGGCAGCCCGCAACAATATAGGTTTTCCTTTTTGTTTTTTTTCTCTTTTTAGTGGTCTTGATGATTGTTACTACTGTAGCAACATCATTGTTGTCGGGGGAATCATACCCGGGTAGGGTCACCCAGACAAAAAGAGGCCGATTGGGCTGCTGCTGGGCCGAGCTAGGCAGTCGCATGGCCGATTGCTCCCAAGCAATCGACCATGCCGAATGCGAGCAGTCGGCCCAGACGCAATCGGCCCACTCCTCAATCGGCTCAAGAGTTGACCTTGTCTAGGTCGGACGTCTCTGGTACAAGGTCATAAATGCAGGATCCCGAGAGATCCGGGTGGCAGTAAGCTAAGTCAATTCGCCGATCTGTCAGAGGAGTGTTGTCACCCTTTTCCTCTGAATCCGGAGACAGGACGACAAGACCAGAGGGCGTAGCTCCACTGTTCATCTTCATTACCTAGAAGCTACAGCATGGGCATCCGCTTGACAAGTCCGGATCAACCGGAGATTTGCAGTCGGTGGACCCCAGCCGACGAGAGGATGACAGCTAGGGCCAGCCCCCGACTGAAATGACCGTAGTACCCCGAGCTCACACTATAAGAGCCCGGGGTACCCCTCCTGTGAGAGGGACGCTCCCATTCGCATTTACTTCCCGCAGTAGTTCTCATAGAGAAGCAGAGGAGAGCCATGCCTACGGAAGGTCTCTTCTTCCTCTGAGTAGCTCCATGAGCATTGATTATAGTTCGTGAGATCATTTATAGCAAGCAGACAAGCAGGAGTAGGGGTGTTATCTCTCTGGAGAGCCCCGAACCTGGGTACATCGTGGTGTCCTTCACCGTGCATGTGCCCAACCCGTTTCCGTTACCATAGACATCGTTCTCCCTCGAGTCTTCCCCTCTCTTTATCCATCCCTATGGCATCTGTTGTTACTAAACGACGACAGTTGGCGCCCACCGTGGGGCATAACCAGGAGTCGACTGGAGTTCTGATCCGGACGGGATCTTCCTCGTCGTCAGGCATGAGCCACGCCTCCGGCCTGATCTTCAGGCATGAGGCAGTGGACTTTGTGGTGGATTACGGGCGCGGTTCGGGGTCGGCGCACCCCTGCCGCCCGGTGTATCGTTGCAGATCGGGAGCCATCGTCTCTTCATCAGCTGTTTCCCCGAGGCATATCCCAGGGAAGTGCGCGTCTTCTCCAGCGTCACGGACCCGCTCCCGACCAGGGGCTTCACAGCAGGTCCTGGCGGAGAGGAGCCATGTGTTCATGCAGCCGTCATGATGGCGGGAACGACTGCGTCAAGCAACCAAGGCGTAGCGAGTGCGGCTAGGAAGGCAAAGGAGGCGGCGGACGCCGCGGAAAGAGTCGGCACCAGTGCATTGCGGGATGTGTTGTACACACCCGTGAACAGGAATGGTGATCCCGATCAAGTTCACACCGATCTGGAGACGGCACGGCTAGCTCTTGCTCACCGAGCCGAGCACGTGCTGGCAGAAGAGCGTAGGCTGGGAGCCATCACTAGAGAGTACAACGCAGCGCACGCCGGTCAACGGCGGCCAATTGCGCCCACAGTCCTAGAAGATCTCAGGAGTAGAGGCCGCTATGTCGGCAGAGAGCTGTCAGGAGCCGAGCAGCCGGCAGCGTCGGCATTCGTCCAGCGGCCAGCATACAGCACGCCCGAGAAGAATTTGCGAGACACCGAGAAGATTTCAAACGAGCTGGAGGATATGGAAGGCGAAGAGCGGCGTCAGCAAGCCCGCCGAATGCGCGAGCTGCTGGCGTCGGCGAAGCAGCAACAGCAGGCGCCGCTGGATAATCCGGGGGCAGGCCCTGAGGCATCAAGAAGGACCGCGAGGCCACCTCCAGAGGTCAGTCAGCGGCCGAATGCGTCGCGGCAGAACAGGCAGCAAGGCCAGTCCCGACGTGAGAGCAGGGTCAAGAGAAACCGGGGTCCCCCAGTCATGAACCGCAGAGCAGAAGAGCCAGCTGTGAGTAGAAAGCGCAATGATCCACCTTGTCAGCCGGAAGCAAGACCAGCGATCAGCAATCGGCTCGGTGCTCGGCAGATTGGCCAGAATGATGCCAGGCATCGCATTGAGTTGTTGGAAAGGGATGCACAGCAAGAAGAGGAGGGAGCAGCCGGACCAGCGTGTTTCGGGCACCGCATTCAGACTGAGCAGTTTCCCAAGGGATTCACCTTGCCCAGAGACACCCCCAAGTACAATGGCTCCGTTAAGCCAGAGGACTGGCTGACAGATCACATGACCGCAGTCGGCATTGCCGGCGGCAGTCGGCGTGTAGCTGTACGCTACGCTCCTCTGATGCTACAGGGGTCAGCTCGGACATGGCTGAACAGTTTGCCGAGCAACAACATCAACTGTTGGGAAGATTTCTCGGAAGCTTTCATTCGCAACTTCACCGGCACGTATGATCGGCCGCATCTTCCTCGACAGCTCGGCCTGTGCGTGTAAGGAAAGGACGAGCCACTCACAGAATACCTAGCTCGGTGGATCAAGCTGAAGAATTCATGTGAAGGAGTCCACGAGATCTAGGCCATCTAGTATTTCACTGATGGGTGTCTGGCGGGATCAATGCTGAAGCACAAGCTGCTCCGCAAAGATTTTTCGTCACTGGCCGAGCTCATGAAGGTGGCCAATGCGTTTGCTGTCTCTGATTCCGCAATGCGCGAGCCTATTCAGCTCGGCGTCGGCGGTGTGGTTCAGACACAAGGGGCTGCCCAAGCGGCAGAGGAAAGAAACCAAGGGCTCAGTCGGCGAGAGGGCAGGGATATCAATCGCAACAACAACCAGCAAAACAGCAGAAAGAGGAAAGATGAGCAGCCAGACGCTCAGTACGGCAGTCGGCAGGTGGCCGCTGTCCAGGATCAAGAGGAACAAGGGGCTGCAAGTGGCAGTCGGAAGATGAAGCCGAATGCGAAGCCGCAGTGGCCAATGAAGCCCAAGTACAGATTCGAGGATATGCTAGATCAGCCATGCAAGATGCACATCAGTCCAGGCCAGCCAGCGGCGCATACCACTCGGCAATGTGACTTTGTCAAGCGCATAGAAAAGGGAGAAGCATTACCACCTCCACCCCCACCACCATCTCAGAACAGAGCACCACCTCAGGCGCAGAACCAGTTCCCGCGGCAAGATGCCGCATATATGATTTTTGCCAGCGAGTCAAGTGACAAGGGCAGTTGGAGAGCCCGAGCTCAAGAGGTCAACGCCACCATGCCCCCGATTCCCCAGTACATGCACTGGTCTGATTGCAAGATCACCTGGGGCAGGGAGGATCACCCAAGTATCATGCCGAATCTAGGCACCTATCCGCTCGTGGTGGATGCCCTGTTTGCGGCGCCAAAATTTTCATGTCTGTTTTCCGTAGTGCTGATTGATCCAGGGAGTACAATCAACATTCTGTACAGGGACACATTGATCAAGTTGGGAGTCACGGAGAGGGACCTGGAGCGCAGTCGAACGACTTTCCATGGGATTGTCCCTGGCTTGTCATGCACTCCCATGGGTCGCATTCGGCTGGATGTGATCTTTGGGACAGAGGAGAACTTCAGAAGTGAGCCGATCTGGTTCGAGGTCGCTGACCTCAGCAGCCCATACCACGCACTCTTGGGATTTCCTGCAATCGCCAAGTTCATGCTTAACTCATATGAGCCCTACCTGAAGATGAAGCTGCCAGGTCCGAATGGCATCATCACTATCGCCGGGGACTTCAGGAAGTCTCTCGAGTGCTCATCCGCCGGTGCAAACCTGGCCGATTCCTTGGTGGTGGTTGAAGAGAAGCGCCAGCTCGACAAGGTGGTGGCAATGGCCCAGGCTCAGAGCAAGGTCCCTCGCCCAGTCGGCCCAGCCAAGCGAGCAGATGAGGAGACCACTTTCCAGGCATCCAAGGACAGCAAGAAGGTTGCTCTAGATCCCTACGACCCAGCCAAGTTTGTTGTGGTCGGAGCAGGACTTAGCAACAAATAGGAAGGTGAGCTCGTCGAGTTCCTCCGTGAGAACCGGGACATCTTTGCATGGTCTCCGCAAGACATGCCTGGAGTGCCGAGGGAACTCGCCGAGCACAAGCTCCACATTCGGCCAGGTTCTAAACCGGTCAAGCAACCTCTTCGACGTTTTTACGAAGACAAGAGAAGAGCAATCGGCGAGGAGATCGCCAAGCTCAAGGCTGCAGGCTTCATCATGGAGGTGTTCTACCCCGAGTGGCTGGCAAACCCAGTCCTTGTAATGAAGAATAACAAGACTTGGCGCATGTGTATCGATTACACCTGCCTGAACAAGGCATGCCCCAAAGATCCGTTTGCTCTTCCCCGTATAGATCAAGTCATTGACTCTACGGCCGGCTGCGAGCTATTTTCATTTCTGGATGCCACTGCTGGCTATCACCAGATTAAACTTGCTATGGAAGATCAAATAAAAACTGCCTTTATAACCCCCTTTGGGGCTTATTGTTATATCACCATGCCTTTTGGTCTGAAGAATGGAGGTGCTACTTATCAGCGCACCATCCAACGCTGCACTCATTCTCAGCTCGGCAGAAATTTGCATGTGTATGTAGATGATTTGGTGGTGAAGACAGTCAAAGGGGTCACACTCCTGGACGACCTCAAGGAGACATTCGCCAATTTGCGTGTCTACCAGATCAAGCTGAATCCAGAGAAGTGCGTGTTTGGTGTTCCAGCCGGAAAACTCTTGGGATTTCTCGTTTCTGAAAGAGGAATCGAATGCAATCCTGAGAAGATAGCCGCAATCGAACGGATGGATCGACCCGGGAATTTGAAGCAAGTACAGAATTTCACCGGTTGCTTGGCATCACTCAGCCGATTTCTCAGTCGGCTGGGAGAGAAGGCAATCCCATTGTATCAACTCATGAAGAAGATGGAGAAATTCACCTAGACTCCACAAGCAGATGAGGAATTCAAGGAGCTGAAGCGTATGCTCTCCACCGCACCAATTCTGACCGCACCGATTGAGAAGGAGCCGATGATGTTGTATATCGCAGAAACCAATCGGGTGATCAGTGCAGTGATGGTGGTAGAGCGTCCTGAGAAGGACAAAGCGCAACTGATTCAGCGACCAGTATATTACATCAGCGAGGTGCTCTCGACATCCAAGAAAAATTATCCCCACTACCAGAAGATGTGCTACGGAGTCTACATGGCGGCCAAAAGATTGAACCCTATTTTCAAGCTCATCCGATTGTGGTGGTCAGCTCGGCCCCGTTAGCCGACATCATTGGCAGTAGAGACGCAACCGGCAGAGTGACCAAATGGGCAATCGAGATTGCAAACCACGGCATCCAGTATGAGTCGAGAACAACAATCAAGTCTCAAGCGTTGGCCGATTTCCTGATGGATTGGGCTGAAACTCAGTATATGCCACCCGTCCCAGGATCGGACTTCTGGAGAATGCATTTTGATGGGTCCAAGATGAAGAATGGCCTAGGGGCCGGCATTGTTCTCACATCACCAAAAGGAGATCGGCTGCATTATGTATTTCAAATCCACTTCGCAGCGTCAAACAACGTTGCCGAATACGAGGCCCTTGTGCATGGCATCAAGCTAGCCAAGGAGATCGGCATTCGGAACATAGAGTGTTTTGGCGACTCCGACCTGGTGGTGCAGCAGTGTATAGGAAATTGGGATGCCAAAGATGAAAATATGGCGAGCTACCATTTCCTGGTGCAGCAGCTAAGTGGATATTTTGAAGGCTGTGAATTTCATCATGTGCCTAGAGCAAACAATGATGCAGCAGACGCCCTGTCCAAGCTCGGCTCCACCAGGCAAAGCATTCCACCAGGGGTATCATTGGAGCACATCAAGAAGCCCTCTATCACGCCGTCGCCAGAGTCTGAGTCCATTTTCATACCAGAAACCGACCTGGAGGCATTGAGGCAAGCAAAGTTGGTTCAACCAATGAAGATTCCGACGCTGAAGCGGCAGTCAGGCGCCCAGGAAGCTGCAGGATCGACAAGACCGGAAAATCCAGATTCGGCCGATTGTGGTCCAGGGGCTGAAGGTCTCGACAAGAAGAGGAAGTTGAAAGCAAAAGCAGCAGCAGAACCAGGTGTCGGGAACTCATCCGAGCTATCGACACCAGGGGCTGCCGATTCCGAGCTAGAGATACTAGTTTCAAGGGAAGAGCTAGTAGATCCTGAGGCTCCAGTCTCAGCAGAGCAGGCAATACCAGGGGCTGCCGACGACAAGCCAGAGGTTGAAATCATCAGCTCGGAGATTGACTCCGAGATGATAGAAGTACAAGAGGCCAAGCCAGAAGAAGCAATCGCACCACATCATGCAATGGTCATGACAGTCATCACCGCTCTGACCTGGGCGCAGCCGATCAGAGATTTCCTGGTCGATGGAACTTTCCCCCCAGATGAAGTTGAAGCCAGGCAGATACAGCGCCGATCTGGAGCATATACCATCATCAATAATGAACTGATGCACATAAGTGTCACTGGAGTTCTCTAGCGATGTGTAGAAGAGGACAGGGGGCTCGAGCTGCTCCGGGATATTCATCAAGGCGAATGCGGTCATCACGCATCATAAGATGCAATAGTAGCCAAGGCATTTCGCCATGGTTTCTATTGGCAGATAGCGCGAGCTGCGGCAGAGCATCTGGTTAAGCACTGCAATGGTTGTCAGCGGTTCAAGGCCAAGAGTCATCTCCCGGCATCGGCGCTCAAAACAATCCCAATAACATGGCCATTTTCAGTTTGGGGTCTGGACATGGTTGGGCCGTTCAAGCGAGCAAGGGGTGGTTTAACCCACCTACTAGTTGCAATCGACAAATTCACCAAGTGGATTGATGCACGCTCGATCAAGAAGCTGGATGGTCCGACAACAGTTCACTTCATTTCCGATGTCGCAAGTAGATATGGAATGCCAAACAGCATCATCACCGACAATGGCACGGACTTTGCAAAGGTGCATTGGCTCGGTATGCATCCGAGTACGGCATCCGGCTCGATGTGGCATCAGTAGCGCACCCCTAGTCAAACGGTCAAGAAGAAAGGGAAAATGGTCTCATCCTCGCAGGCATCAAGCCCGATTGATTGAACCACTTGAAAGAGCACCCGGAGCATGGATTGATGAGCTCCCATCAGTCTTGTGGAGTCTGAGAACCACACCCAACAGGTCAACCGGATTCACGCCATACTTCCTGGTGTATGGTTCAGAAGCAGTCATCCCAGCCGACATAGAATTTGATTCACCTCGGTGCGCCCTATACACTGAAGCAGAGGCCAAGGAAGCGCGAGAAGACGGTGTTGACCTGAAGGAAGAAGCTTGCCTGTTGGCTCTGTCCAGGTCGGCAATTTACCAGCAGAGGCTGAGGCACTACCACAGCAAGAAGATCCGTCCCCTTGCTTTCCGCGAAGGCGATTTGGTGCTCCGCCGAACCCAGAAGTTAGATGGTCAGCACAAGTTATCATCACCTTGGGAGGGTCCTTTCATCATCAGCAGAGCACTCAAGAACAATGCATATTACCTCATCGATTGCACGCAAGGCACTCGGCACAAAGATACTTCAGGAGTGGAGACACAGCGTCCCTGGAACGCCGAGCTATTATGCCTGTTTTACAGTTGAGTCATGCGAGTGTATTCATGCTATCAAGCATTCAATCAGTAAAGCTGTCATGCGTCTTAGAGATGGCATTCGATTGTCTTTATACGAGCTTTTCGTTTTTGGGCAAGCCTCATGGGGCAAAGCCTTGTCATTCCCGAGATGTGCGAAAAACCTCACTCGGGGACTGACCGACCGCATGGTCGCAAGTGTAAAGTAAAGAAAAACGCGAGAACTGCAGGTTTGAAGCCAAGCTAGTATGCGACACGAGCACAGATCATAAATTGACTGTGGCATCGATGAAGCAACAGCTGGTCAGACCAGAAGTACCGCACCTGAAACGGAAAAACCCTCTGAAAGAGGATCATGGCCGACGGCGCCATTCGCCGATTGCGGCCCCGATCGATGGACTGAGCAATCGGCTGACTAAGTCTATGCAGAATCCTTTCGCGCTAATGCCAAAACTGTTTAGCCTCAATGACCAAATCCCAGCGGTGCATGACCCTGTGAGCCGACACCAGACCGCACATCGGCTGTTGCCAAACATGGAGTCATGCACCCAAAGGAAAATGGCAAAGAGCAAGAACGATAAAGCCAAAAGCAGGAAGTCGGTCACATAAGAAAGTTGTGCAATAAGCTAAAATAAGAGGCTCGAAGCCGAATGAGTTCATTACATCAGAACATCCCCAGTGGGTGTCCTTGAAATTTAGCAAAGTTTTCTGAAAGTTGCAGTAAAATACATAAGATTCGCTCGCTAGGCGTCGGGAACGGTGGAGGTCGGCGGCACGATCGAAGCAGTTGGAGTAGTGGTTGGCGTTTGTGTAACGGTTGGAAATGCTTGATCCGGCACAGTCGGACCCTCTGGCACAGTAGCCACCTCCGATTTCTTAGGCCCCGTCAAGTCTTCCCGTGCCTTGGAGGGCCCGACATCAGCTGGCTTGGCACTTGTCCGTCCTGAGGTGGCCTTGGGTGAAGTATGAGATGAGCTGCCATCGGATAAGTCATCGTGATAAAGATGAGAGCTTGAAGAAAGCGCGGGTTGACTGCATTGACCGCCTCGGGCGCGTCCGCCGGCAGAAGGGCTCTCACCGGCCAGGGTAGTGATAGGAAGTGGAGCGATCGGCATCCTGGCGTCGTCGAGAACAAGGGTGTATTCAGTATGAGGGAACCACCCGGTCATGGTCGTGGCAAGACGATTCACCTGGGTATAGGCCGTCTCAAGGAGGTCGGCTGCCCCGTCTCGCGTAGTGTAAAGCCGAGCCAGGCTCAGCTTGGGATACCAGCTCAGCACGGTCTGAAGCGCCATCTCGGCGCCAGTCTAGGCAGCTGAGTCAAGCAAAGCCTCAAATCGGCGGGGAGCAGCTTTCAGCAGCATCAGCACCTGGTCGTGAGTGGCAGTCGGGGCATCCCCTTGCTCCGAATCCTCGACGTCGGATTCATGTGTGCCTGCTGAGGATCCTTCCCCATGGCGCAGGCGCCCGAGTGCTTGTTTCAGTTCGGCAGGTCCCCAAAGCAGTTTGACAAGTTTCTGGACGCCCGGTTTGAAGGCGAAGACGCTGCCAAGGATGACTGGGATGCGAGCTTCGGTGGCAATGATGAACTCCCGGGGACTCCATCCTTCAGCCTCAGTCCTCATAGGCCAGCCTTCTTCAGCTCGGACTCGTTTCTCCTCAGAAACTGCGTGCTGAGCGACAGACTCAGAAGCAGGCCAATGCTCTGCATCAGGAAGATAAATATGAGAAGATGAAAAAGAGAAGAAGCCAACAGGGGAACCTAGAAAAGAAAGGTGACTCACCAGAGAGAAGAGAATCCATCTCACGAAGCCCCTCGATATTAACCCGGGCCTCGCGTCGGGCTTTGGTTAGCTCGTCATTATGGCGCAGCGTCATAGCATCCAGCTTGGCCACTGCGTCATCCCTTTCAGCTTGCATGGCAGTCCGTGCTGTCACCGCGTCATCATGCTCCGAGCGCAGGATCTCGGATGTCGTGGCATGGGATGAGATCACCGCCTCCAGTTCCGCTTTATGACTGGCTCTGAGTGCAGTCATCTCACTTCCCTGCCGCTCGGCAGTGCGAGATAAATCAACTTCGGCGGCTCGAAGGCGCTCAAGTTCCTGTCGAGCAGCGGCAAGCTCGGGGCCTTGGCGGTCGAGCTGCTCCACCAGCTTGGTCACACGACCCTGAAGAGTGGTAAAGTGGGAAAAGATGAGGCAGCAGCTGCAACGCAGATCGGAGTAAAAATTTAGAATCGGAAAATGAAACCAATCGATCGAGAATCAGCGAAATTACCTGTCAACTCGGCGATCTTGGCGGTCTGTTGGTTCACCTGAAGCTGAACAGAGGCAAGAAGTCGCAAGCTGGCGGCATAAGACTCGAGCAAGGTCTCAAAAACCTTGCGTTTTTCCTCAGCGGCAGCCTGTGCATTGAAAGAGAGTCGGTAAGTAAGTTGACGAGATCAAAAGTCGAAAGAAGATCCGAGCTGATTGCACGCAATCGGCCCGAATCTCGGGGAGTACACCCAGTGGGTGCGCTTGCGCGCACCCACTCGAGGGCAGATCCACTGATCTGAGGACGTCTTAGGAAAGCAAAAGTATGAAGAAGATCCGAGCCGATTGCACGCAATCGGCTCAAATCTCGGGGACTACACCCAGTGGGTGCGCTTGCGCGCCCCCACTTGGAAAAGAGGACTTACAGTGTGATTACGGTCGACGAGCTCGAGCTCCTGAAGCACGCCGGTGGAGAGTGCCTTTACTCAGTCGTAAGCTGAAGCCATAGTGCCATGGGATGCCAAGGGAAAGCGGCGTGAGGCGTCAGGCTCGGAGTCGGCAGGACTGGTGCGGGAGTAGGCCATTCGGAAGTGCTCCACCGAATGCATCTGCAATTCGGGAGCAGCAGAGGAGGTCGTCGAGGTGGTTATCGACGTCGACTGGAGGATTATAGCCTTGGAAGCAGCACCAGTCGAGGGCGGCGCCGAGGTGGCTGGCGGGGCAGTAGCACTTGGTGTCGGGGCAGTTTTGGAAGGAAGAACCACCGTCACAATGGGCAGAGTAGTCGTGACGATGGCAGTCGGGTTCTGACCGGAGGAGCGGGGCGGGGAAGGAGCAATCGGAGGATCCGATTGCAGTCCCCCGACATCGGCAGACTCCAGGTCGACGATGTCTTTGGGAGCCGCGGAAGCTTTGGGCAGAGACTTTCTCGGAGGCTTGCTCGAAGGTTTGGCGAGGTCGGCACGAAGTTTTTTAGCCTTGCGCTCGGCGTCCTTGGTCGAGAGAGGAACAATCGGCGGCCGTTTTCTAGTGGTATCAGTATGAGTGGAAGTGGCAGAAGGAGCTGGGCCGGTGAAGGCAGGGATGTCCCGGTCAATGTCGTCCAGGTCAATAGCATCCCTGAGCAGAAAAGAGAGATAAGCAACAAAGGAAAGGAGAATGTCAAGGAAGAGAAGGAAGGAGAAATAATTACCCCACAGTCATCTGTGCTCCTCGGGGCATCCGGAAGCGCAGAGGCGGAATATCCAGAGGAGCCTCCTGCAGAACGGGGCCGGCCTTGGGCTTGGCGCCGGGAGCTTTCCCGGCCTGTTGAACCCGAGTGCGCCCAGTCTGAGTGGCTTTCCCTCTCGGAGCGACCACCGCGGTCTTCGGGCTCTTGCTCGGTGCAGCACCGATTGATGAGACGTCAGCTCGGGAGCGTTTGAGCGGTGCCTTCTTGGGTTCAGGATGCGAATCTGCACCGGAATCTCCAACCATTGAGGCAATGTCGTCATCACTCCATTCATCCAGAAATCGTTCGAATGAGGAATCATGCATACCCCCTTGGTTGGCTACACCGGCATTGGCATGGTTGTCCTCGGCGTCGGAATCAGAGGCGGGGGGGGGGGGGGTCATCGTATTCAAGGTCGGTTGGGTCCTCCTCCTCGAGATCAGGGACGAATTCGCCAGCGACTTGGCTGTCTTGCATCAAAGCAGTCGCGATAAAATACTGAAGAATGAGCAAAGCATCAGAAGAGCAAATGGGAAATCGAGCAATCAGGCGAAGAGGGAAAGCAATCAGAGCATACCTCAGGAGGATTGATTCCGCAGTGAAGGCACTTCAGGCCGAATTGAAATGGTTTTGGCAAGGGAGTGGTGGTGAGTGCTTTCACTCAGAGGCGCAGCGATCGGTTGCTCAGCTTCTTGGTGCAAATCCGAGTGGGATCCCTCCAAGTTGCCATGTCGCAGATGCGGTGCACTCGGCGCTGAAGCGGGAGCACTCGGACTTGAAGCCAGGTGGCCACGAGATCATACGCCTGAAGGCCATCTTTATCAAGCTGCGCAATCCGAGCTACCTGAGAGTCAATGTCGCAGTCGCCGACCCCAAGCTTGGTCGACCACTGGTATTTCTTCACCGGAGGAGCAAGATGGAATTCGGGAAAGCTGATGAGGTCGGGGCCCTTGTCAGGAGATCGGACAATGAAAAAAGTGGTCTGCCAGTCCTTGACCGATTGAATGATGGCAGGGGACTCATAGCCCTGTTTGCTTTAGTAAAGGATGTAGCCGCCTCAGTCGGTCATGGCGGTCTCGTGAATCGGCGCGTTGTCGTCTCCGTCCGGACTCGGCAGCAGTCTCCCGGTCCGAGCCATGTGACCTCGGAGGTGGAAGAGGCGCTTCCACAGCCCGATGCTCGGCCGGATGCCGAGATAGCCTTCGCAAAGGCTGACGAACCCCGACATCGTCATGATGAAGTTGGCGGCAAGATGGTGCGGCTGCAGTCGGTGGAAATCCAAGAATTCTCGGAAGAAGGTGCTCACCGGCAGCCCGAAGCCGCGCTCGAAGTGCGCCACAAAGACCATGTGCTCGCCGACGCGTGGTTCCGGCACGATCTCCTCGCCGGGGGCACGCCATTAGATGCCGGCCGGCATCTTGCGCGCATGGAGAAGTTGGCGGATCTCGTTGTCGTTGACGGTGGAGCCTTTCCATCGGCCGCGGCTGGCGGCGGATTTCTCGTCCGCGGCGGCCATGGCGTCTTCCAGGGCGGTGATGGCTTCTCGCCCCTTCGTTGGTTACCCCAAGTGGAAGGTTGAGATGTAGTGCAGCAGCAGTTTTCCCTCGGTGAAGATACCAAGGTTTGTCTCCAGCAGGACTCCAGAGATGATAAGTAGGTGTCAGCGGCGCAACTGACGCAGACCTTCACACAGACACAGATAACTTTGTTCCCAACGAAGTTCAGAGAGGTTGTCAATCTCTCCGGTCTTGTTGTTCACAAGGATAAAATGCAAGGGATAATGATAGCAAAAAAAAGCAGTAAAGTAAATATAGCGTGAAAAAATAATGAGGATATGGACCGGGATACGTGATGTTCGCTAGTGATGTCTCTCTCCCAAAAGACGATAAAAATGCTGTGCGAGGTAAACAAATTACAGAAAGGAAATTGACAGGATTATGAACGCACCGCAATGCTAACTATGCTACAAAAGAAAGGACGAGGTTCAAAAGCACAGGCAGTAGGCCAAGATAAGTAGACCGAAATCCATCTGCATCTACTACTAATCATCCACCTTGAGATATCTATCCAGAACATCTCGCTGGTATTAAGTTGCGAGCCCCACCCAAAGTGTAAACCCAAAGCAACAGACAACTGCATTAAAAAGAACTCTGCGTAAAGTAAACAATCCTTTTGACCGCGGTCACAAGCACCGTTGTTTTCACCCTTGTGGCAACATAACATCCCCTAGACTCATGTTTCTGTCACTCAAGCGTGTCATCGGGGGCCATGAACCCACAATCTAGCACAACGTTCCCTCTTGAAGTGACTACCTACTACTTGGCCAAAGCAATAAACAGCAACGGAGAACATGCAAGAATTACTTAGGAACAAAAATATAAGAGATAAAAACCAAATATATTACTCTATCACAATCTGAACATAATCTCATAATCCATCAGATCCTATCAAACTCAACATAGCAATAGAAGAAATATTACACAGGTGCCTCGATCATGTAGGGCAGCTCACAAGGTCTAAACAATGAAGATCAAAGAGGGGAGGAGAACATCACATAGCTACTGATCACGGACCCATGGTCGAAGGAAAAGTACTCACGAGACATCCGGGGAGCATCCATGGTGGAGAGGAGACTCGAGGAGGTCAATCCTCCCTCCGGCAGGGTGCCGGGAAAAGGTCTGCTGGTGCTCCCGATCTTCGGAAGCGCGGAGGCGGCGTAACAGAGGCGAGTTCGCGGAATAGGGTTCCTCTTTGGAGTTTTCCCGTGACGGAGAATAAATAGGCGAAGGGGGGGCAGCCAGAGGTGGACCAGGGGCCCCAGGCACCCCCCCTGGCGCGACCAGGGGTGGGGCTGCGCCGGGTGGCCGCCTGGGCCCCCCTGGCTCCTCTCTGGCCCTTCCCGGGCTCTTCGCGAAGCTTCCTCCACGCTGATTTTTTATCTGAATTTTCCCGAATTTTTCTGGCACTTTTTATATGGGGGAAAACTGAAATAGAAAAACAGCAGAAAACAGGAACTGGCACTGGGGTGCACTGAGTTAATAGGTTAGTCCAAATATGATAAAAAATGTATGAAAGTGTATCTAGAACATAGCAATATCACACAAAACATGCATGGAGCAAGCAGAAATTATAGATACGTTTTGGACGTATCAACATCCCCAAGCTTAATTCCTGCTCGTCCTCGAGTAGGTAAATGATAACAACATAATTTCTGTGGTGACATGCTAGCAACCATAAAAGAACTTTGAAAAGTAAAGCAATCAAGGTTAGAGATTCAATTCAAGTCATAACATGCAAGAGTCTATATTAGCATTGAAACAAGTAACAAAAGAACAAAAGGTGCAAGAGCTCTCACTGTCCGTGACTCGAATGTCTCCAAATGGTGTTTGCGTGCAAGAAGGGGGATAGGGAATACGAGAAAGAAGTATTTTTGTGTTGAGAACTCAATCTACTAAAGTTTCACACTTGGTCCTCTTTTGGAATCTTATCTTGACTCGTCCCCAGACCACTAGCCAGGTACAAGTCAATTTGATCCACTCCTTTTCGATATTTTGAGCACTCATGCAATGGATGAGCGTAAGCACGAGAGTTGACACTTAGGATGGCAAAGAGAGAAATATGGTGGAGGAGGAAGACAAAAAGTAAGAGAAAGGCTCACATCAATGAGGACAATCATAGGCAAGATATGCCAAATGATAGATATTATGTGAGGAGTAGGGATTTCCATGCAACGGATGCACATACGAGCTAGGAAGCTCTCCAATGGAACTATATGCAAAAAGATCATCTCTATGGAGTACAAGGATATAAAGGGAGTACTAGTGTGGATCTCTCAAAAGGATAGTAGTCTTTCCCCTTTCTCTTTTTATTTCTTTTTTCTCTTTTGCTATTTTTTTTGTATTTTTTGGTGGCCTCAATGGCTCTTTCTATTTAACTCTCATTTGTCCTCTTTCGGATCTTTTATTGTGTCCACTTTGGGATTTTTTCCTCACTTAAGGGAAACACTCTATTTTACAAGAAGGTAAAGGAAATCTT
The DNA here is from genome assembly GCA_950022295.1 of Bromus sterilis. Lineage (NCBI taxonomy): Eukaryota > Viridiplantae > Streptophyta > Magnoliopsida > Poales > Poaceae > Bromus > Bromus sterilis. Next base: position 400,682,502 of record OX465596.1, read on the forward strand.
TCACACTTTACAAGGTACTCAAAACATAAAGAAGAAGTAACTAACATGATGTATGCAGTGTATGTCGCTGCCAGTGTAGCAGGAACATGTATGACATGAAGATCAAGTCATGAAGAGGTGGAAGTTGCATGGCAATATAACTCGGAAAGGCTATGGAAATTCCTTGATAGGTAGGTATGGTGGCTGTTTTGAGGAAAGATATAAGGAGGCTTATGATGACAGAGTGTATCATGCGGGTTTGGATGTACCGGCGAAGGTGTACAGGAGAGGCTAGCAAAATATGGGAAGGTGGAAGGGTCAACTTTCAATACTTAAATTAGTCCGAAGAACTCATGCACTTATTATCGGTAACTCTCAATCTAATAAGGAGGTTCACAAAGAGACAAGTACCCCGAGGAGGAGTGTATGGGGGTTTGGTTATCCTTGCGCATCCTCGACTCATGGTACGTGAGTGTTCTCTGATATTCGACCCCTCAGAAGAGTAGTGATCCATCTAGTACCTAGAGTTCTCAACTAGTTTTGTAGGTTTTGAAAATACACACGGATTTCCCAAAATATGACACCTATCACTAATAGTCTAGAGCTCTTGACACCAAAAGTTCAAACAGTACTCACATCAATACCTCAAAACTATTGCAAGCTACTACTAAAATTAAATAGCAACCTCAATTACCTACTTTCAAGACAAGATACAACTCAGCGCAACAACCAACTCTCTTAACAAGACAAACATGAAAACTAGAAAGAGTTGCAGCAACAAACTAAACAAAATCCAAGGCTCTTGCTAAAGACAAACTAAGACTAAAACTAAACAAGGCAGTAGCTATGAAAAGATAAAGAACACACAACAGCAAAAAGATAGGCAGGAAAAATCCTATGACGTGTTCTAAATTTTGAAAGTGGAGCGTGTTTCTCTCCCACACAAAGTAAGAAAGGATCTAACATTTTATGAATAGCAAGAAAAGCTAAAGAAAACTAAAAAACAAAACCTAAGAGCGAGACGCTCCAAGCATAGAACATAACGCATGAAGTGATAAAAATATAGTGAGACGAAGGACGAACTGATGATTGTTGATGGAGAAGGGGATGCACGGGGGCATCCCCAAGCTTAGACGCTTGAGTCTCCTTGAATATTTATTGGGGATGCATGGGGGCATCCCCAAGCTTGAGCGCTTGACACTCCTGGATCTTCTTTCATCATCTTCCATCGCACACTTGAAAACTCCCTTCATACATAACTCATCATAAGCTGATTAGAGAGGTTAGTACCCTTAATAAATAATTTTTACCCACTGGATATAAAGATAATCTTGAAGAGCTACTGTTTCTCAAGAGTGCCAAAAAGTTTTTTCAAAGAAAAAGCAAGCTTAAGGTTTGCAAAAGTAAGGAGAGGCAAAACGTGGCATAATCTGTGAAAAACAGAACAACAGATAGTAAATAATTTTTTAGGGGCACTTCTGCAACTCAAATCAAAAAACTCAGAACATACGGAAGTTTCATAATTGTATAGAGCATACTTTGGAAAAATTTCAGCTCAAAAAGATGAACTGGGATTTTTCTGGAATTTTTCTGGTCACGAGGACAGAATCTGTTTTCTGGACAGCATGTCACAACTTTTACTTCCCTTGCCGTAAGAGGCTATAACTTGACACAAAGCTGAAAAATAAAGATACAATGATGTTGCTACAGAAATAACAATCATAAATACACAAGAAAATCAAAAAGAAACACCTAAATTCGTTGCGGGCTGCTTCCCGAAAGCGCTTTCTTTTATGCCTTTAAGCTAGGCATGATGCAAAAGAAGAATCAAGTTTTATCAAGAGAAAGAGGATAACTAGCCCGAGTAAAGGACTCAAAAGGTAGCTTGATTTTCTTTCTAGGGAAGTGTTCCATCCCATTTTTGAATGGGAATTGGAATTTAATATTCCCCTCTTTCATGTCAATAACCGCACCAACGGTGCGAAGAAAAGGACGTCCCAAAATAATTGGACATAAAGGTTCACACTCTATATCCATAACAATAAAATCGACGGGAACATAGTTGTCATTGACAATGATAAGAACATCGTCGATCTTCCCCAAAGGTTTCTTTACGGAAGAATCAACAAGACGAACACCAAAAGAACAAGTCTCAAAAGGCTTCAATGCAAACATATCAAATATTCTTTTGGGCATAACGGAGGTACTAGCTCCAACATCACATAAAGCAGAGCAAGAGAAGTTATTCAATTTAATTTTGATCATAGGGTCCCAACCATCATCTAGCTTCCTAGGTATGGAGGCTTCTACTCTAAGCTTCTCCTCCCTAGCTTTGATGAGAGCATTTGTGATATGCTCCGTGAAGGCAAGATTAAGTGTGCTAGTGTGGGGGTCTCTAGACATTTTGTGTAGCAAGCTAATAACTTCTGAGAGGGTCCAACTATCAAATTCAATATCACTACTATCAAAGGTGGTAGTAGTGTCATCTAGGCTCACTTGTTTGAAACCCTCTATGTTCATAGGAGTTTCTTTTTCTATGGTTGAGGTATTAGCATCACCATTAATAGGTCCAACGGGACTATGAGTGCATTGGGTGCTAATAGTTTGAGTGTCCTCAACAATTTGGATAGTGGAAACTGTGTGGTGCGTAGGAAGGCTCTTAATTCTATCCTCTTCCTCTTTTTCTCTAGCCCATCTTTCTTTAAGTTTAGCCATCATCCTAATATTTTCATTGATTTGTAACTGGATAGCATTAATAGGAGTGTCCTTATTCTCCTCAAGGGGAGAGGTTCTAATTTGAAGCATCTCAATATCAAGGGCTAAGCTTTCTACCTTCAAAGAGAGATTATCTATTTTAGCTAATTTCTCTTCTACATTTTTGTTGAAGGCTTTTTGGGTAGTGATAAAGTCTCTAAGCATGCTTTCTAGTTCAGAAGAGGGGTTCTTGTTGCTGGGGTAGCTGTTGTTGTTCCCATAGTTGGATGGAAACGGTCTAGGATTGCTAGCAAAATTTCCCCTATAAGCATTGTTGTTGAAGTTGTTTCTAGCAATAAAGTTCACATCTACTTGTTCTTGGGAAACCAAAGAATTTAAAGGAACATCATGAGGATCAATAGAGGGTTGCTTGGTAAGTAGAGACATAATTAAGTCAACTTTTTCATTGAGGGAGGTAATTTCCTCGACAGAATTTACCTTCCTACCTGTTGGAGCGCGTTCGGTATGCCATTGGGAATAATTGGTCATCATTTCATCGAGAAGCTTCGTGGCAGCACCAAGTGTAGTTGACATAAAGGTTCCTCCCGCGGCCGAATCTAACAGGTTCCGCGAGGTAAAGTTCAAGCCTGCATAAAAAGTCTGGATAACCATCCAAGTAGTCAAACCATGTGTCACTACTAGGAAAATAGCTATACATGGAAAGCTTATTAGTGGAGCATATAGAAAGCCATGCGCCACCATCTGTTAGGGGTGGCGCACTGGAAAATAATGCGCCACCCATAAGGTCTTATGGGTGGCGCATTATTTTCCAGTGCGCCACCCCTAAGAGTGGGCCAGCCTAGATGATCTTATACGTGGCGCATCTAGCTATATGCGCCACACCTAAGAACCTTATGGGTGGCGCATACACAGAATGCGCCACCCCTAAGAGCTTAGGGGTGGCGCATTTCACCAATGCGCCACCACTCACTTGCTATATGCGCCACTAAATGCCTAGAGTTGCCCTTATCTACTCCACCCCACCTACCACATCTCATTCACTCCACACAATTCTCAAACTAGATCCACTCTTCTCACCCTAGATCTATTCGGTTTTCTCCTCCTCCCCACCTCATTTCTTCCATTTATCCATCGATACTTGGCATTACATCTATTTTTTTTCATATTGAAGTAAGTGGACCTCCTCCCAAACTTTTTTGTTCCATTTATGACCCATATACATGCCTTTATTAGCTTGGGGTTTGTTGTATATGTGAAGCTTGGGTTTGATGTATATGTGAAGCTTGTGGTGGTTTGATGTATATGTGAAGCTTATGGTGGTTTGATGTATATGTGTATCTTGAGTGGCAAATGTTTTGCCGAAATGTCGATTCATTTCCGTTTCGGAAAATTTCTGGCGCACTCTCCGCATGCTCCCATGCATTATTAGGGAAGGTCATGCCGAATTTTTCCGGCGACGACTGTGATATATAATTGTGTTGCTCTCTCTGTGCACGCAGGTGATCGACCATGGTCCGCGAGATGCTGAGCGATATCACCGTGGCTAGGTGGATGCAATGTGCGACAAACGACATGCTAAGGAATAATAGGTCGGATATAAGATGTCCGTGTCGGAGATGCAAACTGTAGTGCGTGACCGAGCCTGATTCCGGAATATTGCAAAGACACCTGAAGCGTAATTGTTTGATGGATGGCTACACACGATGGATAAGTGATGAAGCTGGTGAGGAGGAGGACGTCAATGGTGGGGCGCCAGTAAATGAGGAAGGGCAACCAGAAAACAGCGGCGGGCGAGATGACGAAGAGCATCCCGTACATGATCATGAAGAATATGTCGAAGCGGATCATGTAGATCAAGATGCCGGACATGAAGATCAAGATGTCGGACATGATGAGGATTCAAGCTGGGTGCGGGACCCTCATGTTCAAGAGCTGCTTGTCAAAGAGGCGTTGAACGCAAGAGGTGCAGCTAGAGAGAAAGCCAAGATGGCGCAACTCGAGAAAGAGGCGATTACGAAGTTGTACGAAGGATGCAACGACGGGGATACCCGCTTGAATGTAACACTTGGGGCTATGGAGATGAAGGCAAAACACAAATGGACCGACGAAAGCTTCGATGATAACATGGCATTCTGGCACGATCGTCTTCCGAAGGGAAACACGTGCCCAACTAGTATCGCTGAGGCCAAGAAAGTCATTTTCCCTCTCGATCTTCCGCACGTTAAATACCACGTCTGCATAAATGATTGCATGATCTATCGGGGTGAGGACGAAGATAAAACCACATGTTCGGTGTGCGGTGTTAGTCGATACAATAGAGGGAAGAAAGTTCCTAGAAAAGTGGTATGGTAGTTTCCGATCACTCCTCGTCTGCAGAGGTATTTCGTAGATCCCGAGGAAGAAAAGCTTATGACCTGGCACGCGGATAGAAAGAAGCTAAAAGAGGATGACCCGAACCCGGATCCGGAAAAAGAGGACATGCTGAGGCACCCTTCAGATGGTAGCCAATAGACTGCGTTGGACCTCGAATACCCAGATTTTGGGAAAGAACCAAGGAACCTTAGGATTGGTGTGAGCGCCGATGGAGTCAATCCGTTTGGCGGCTAGAACAGCACACACAGTACCTGGCCCGTGTTTGTATGCATATACAACCTTCCCCCCTGGAAGTGCATGAAGAAAAAGTACATAACAATGTGTATGCTAGTTCAAGGGCCGAAACAACCAGGTACATACCTCAATCTATATCTCCAGCTGTTGAAAGAGGAGCTAGAAATGTTATGGAAAGACGGAGTCAATACGTGGGACGCCGCGGCAAAAGAATATTTCCCAATGAAAGTCGCGGTGATCACGACGGTGCACGACTATCTCGGATACAGATATTTCTCAGGGCAGGTGGTCCAAGGATTCTGTGCATGCGTTAGGTGCATGGATAATACAACGTACCGCCAGCTACCAAAAGATCCCGGATCTTCAAAAACCGTGTTCCAGGGGTCTCGGAGGTGGCTTCCCAAGAAACACGCGTGGAGAAAACAGGGACATCTGTTCGATGGACGCGAGGAGCTCCGAGCACCCCCCAGCTCGAAGGAGCGGCAAAGAAATCGACAACTTGCTGAAAACTTGGAAAGAGTGCCCCGCGCCGGGAAAGAAAAAAAAGAAGACTCAGCCGTTGATGAGGGTATGGAAAGCAAGGTCTGTTTTCTGGGATTTGGAATACTGGAGTCTACTCCGCAGTCCTCATAGCCTTGATCTAATGCATATCACAAAGAACGTGTGCGAGAGCTTGTTTGGCACGCTGCTCAACATGCCGGAGAAGACCAAGGACGGGACAAAAGCAAGGAATGACTTGAAATTTATGGGCATCAGGAGGGAACTTCACCCCCCTAGTGACGACGATGATGAGCCGGAGGAGGAAGAGGATACGGAAACGCAAAACTCTCGCAAATGAAAAAGGACGACGAAGAAGAAGACCGGTATTGATCACTGCCCCCCGGCATGCTTCACTCTGTGCGAGGAGGAGATCAAGCGGTTTATCCACTGCCTCATAGGAGTAAAATTTTCGAACGGCTACGCGGGGAAGATAAGCAGATACCTAGACGAGGCGAAGTAGCGTTTCAGCGGGATGAAATCTCACGACTGTGTCGTGCTGATGACGCAGATTCTCCCGGTTGCGATGCGAGGGATAATGGACGAGCACGTCCGTATAACGTTGTTTGGCCTTTGCAACTTTTTTGACGTCATCTCCCGGAAGTCGATTTGCGCTACGCAACTCAAAAGGCTACAGGAGGAGATCGTGCTCATACTATGCGAGCTTGAGATCTATTTCCCGCCCGCGTTCTTCGACATTATGGTGCATCTTCTGATCCACGTCGTGGAGGATATCGTCCAACTCGGGCCTGCGTTTCTGCGCAGCATGATGCCGTTCGAAAGGATGAATGGACACATCAAAAAATACGTTCGTAACAGGTCCCCCTCGACGCCTCCATCTCCATCCCTTCCCCCTTCTTACTTCCCTTGTTATTCAAAGAAAACAGAGAGGGGATTTGAGATTCTTGGTCCATATATGATGATGCATATGTTTTCTTCCATGTGTTTGTTAGAAATTCTTAAGGAATCCTGCACATGTGTTTGTTTTATTACTAGAAATTGTGTCGGGACCCGGGGTTAGCGTATGCAAGTACAGTTAAGACATAGTCATATGGACAGCCGAGAACCGCACCCACTTGTCTAAGCAGACAAGGCCAAGCACTGAACATTCTCGGAAAGCATCGTACGTGAGGGGCATCCCATCCAGGCCGGGTGATCAACTGAGATGGGTCCTCATCGTCCACACACAAGTCAAATGATATGGGTGGTGAACTCCCATATTCAAAGACAAGTCGCCTCAACCATACTACCGACTATCTCAAAACTCTTACATAGACATACTCCAGCCCGATCACTTAGTCGGGATCTAGGGCGGGCTCGATCATACCACAAAGTGTGCACGAGACGGAGTCTCGAGCAATCGCATCGCGATGCCCCAAGCTGCGCACATCTAAGGGCCACTTGGTGTATGAAAGACCGCCAGCCAGAACACAACTAAGGTCTCGAAAACCCATACAAAGACATGCATGTTATAAACATACACGCAGTACACATGCCTTGTATGAACAGCAGGTACCATTGCAAATCTCTACAAAGTGTACATTTTATTTATAACTCTTATAGAGTACACACAGAGATCACATACATGTGATCCAACATTACAACATAAAGCGGAAGCAAATTATGTCTGAGTATAGACAAGTTTAACAAATTGGCTTAAGAAGCCTTATTCAAACATAAAGCCCTCCACGAGGGAACCAGTCTGCTGACTGGGACTAGACTAGCTTAACTTCAGTCGTCCAGCTCGATGAAGAAGCCACCTTCGGGGTCAGTGGCGTCATCTAAAACATAGATTAAGCAAACGTGAGTACAAAGGCGTACTCAGCAAGACTTACGTAGGAGCTATACTACTCATGCACATGTATCAAGGAAAAGGGAGGTGGGGTTCACTTGCAGAAATGCCAGCTTTGACTTGGCTAATCCTAAACTACGAGTACCAGACTTGAGATAAGAAGCGTACACGAGTCCACTACTTTCACCAACCAATACACCACTATGGTGCCTTCCTCGACTTCCCCACGAGAAAGCACGCCATAGCACTCACACTTATCTTGGTGTGTTTTAGAAGTATCCGGTTCAAGTTATCTAATAATCAAGCTAAGCTTTCCAAGTAGTCCATAACCGCGGACGCGGCTATTCGAATAGTTTTGTTAACCTTGCAAGGGTGTACCGCTACACACACATGATCATCATTTACCTCCTTTGATCTCGACACCATTCAAGGGGTGCCAGCGAGGATGCTCACCACAACTGTTACCTCATAGCCTATCTAGTCCAAGAAAGCCGCCTACTTGGGTGGGCTACCACAATCGTGAACCCGGCCGGTTTACCGAAGTGGACCCAAGCGATGTGTGCGTGGTGCATAAGCCGGTCTCGGGTGAGCCGTTCTCTCACTTAGCATCCAGGCCACAAGCCTACCAGAACTCCGAACTACTGCGACATCTGGACATCGAAAGGGATGAGTTAATAGGTTGAGAGGGGTCAGTGAGCCCAATGTGTGGTTGTACTCTTCATCTTGGATCACCACACAAGAACTCGGACTTACGGCGGTGTTCAACGAGACAACCCACCGTGTACTCCTACACAGCCTCTCATCGTTCACCTTGTATTAGGGTCGATTCACCAACACTTTTCTACCATCATCAACGTGATCACTACCATCCCGACTCACATCACAGTAACAACATGGTATCATACTAAGCATGCAATAAGCGATAAAATTTGCAGGGGCCACATGATATCAAACAACTCCTACAGTTGCTAGGATTGTGGTTTGCTTACTACTGTGACAAAATGATAGGTCATGCAAAGGAATGGGTTCATCTATGCGGTAGATACGAAGCATGGTGATCATCCTAAACAATGCATAAGCGAGACATGAGAGGGAAGTGGGATTTTATCGACATGATCAATGGGGTTTTGCTTGCCTTGCTGACGAGATTCGGGTTCTGGATCTTCAGCGAAGGGGGTGACCTCTTGCTCCGGTTCCACCTCTACTCGACAAACAAAGCATGAAGTAGCAATCAATATGAATGCAATGCTCAAGCACATGATTGAATGTTAAAGCTTGAAGTACAAGTTTTGATGTGTGAGGCAATTCCATTTAAGTGGAATATATTGCATTTAAAATGCAAATTCAAACTCCAGATTTGAATTCAACATTAACCAAGTTATATGTGATATAGTTTCATCATTTTAAATCATCTTCAAATGTGTATGATATGCCTCTGATGTGTAAGTGAAATGTACCATGTTGCCATGGTTCAAGTTGCCAAAATATTTGAATTGAATCTGATTTAATTCCATTTAAATCAAATAGCAAATGCTACTGATCACATTTTAAATTCAACTCAAACAGAGTTGGAAGTTGCATATTTGGAAAGATAATTTTCTCCTGATCATTTTTCATATATTATTTGTCCAATTTGGAGTTAATATGAATTTTCTATGAATTTCCAAAGTTTGGGGTATTTTCTGGAATTTCTGGAATTCTTTTAATTCAAATAATCTCTGGAAATTCATTAATTCGATTTATTGCGCAAGTGCTGACGTCAGGGGGGGGCTGACATGTGGGGCCACCCTGTCAGTGGCTGGGTTAACTTAACCCGTGGGTTAAATTAATCCAGTGGCTTAATTAAGCCACTGGGCCCACTGGTCAGTGACCCAGGGGGTCACTAACTGGTGATTAGTGGCTAACCCACCGGCGGCTTGACGCCGGCGACTGGAGCCACGGCGGCGACTCTCCGGAATGAGCTAGGGGCCACGGGAAGCCACGGGGAGGACACCATCTTGCTCCTGGAGGTCTTCCGCGTCTTCTGGAGGCAACAGGGGTTCGCGGGGTGCTCGGAATCGACGACGGCGACGACTCCGGCGGAAGCAGAACCACGGCGAGGTCGTAGACGACGCTACCCTGCACGGTTCGGGCTGAACTCGCTCGCGTTCGAAAGCTAGCATGCTCAGGAGCCAAACGCACGCTCTGGCTGAGACGAAGAGGCACAGGGGCGACCTCGAGCTCATCCATGGCGGCGACAATCTTCGGCATCCATGGAGGATCCGGCTAGAGCGAGCAAACCAGGGGAAGAAGAGAGGGGTTTCACTCGCAAGCTCACCCTGAGTCCAGCAGAGGTGGTGGCGAGGTCTGGGGTGGCTCAACGGCGGCGTAATCGACGAAGTCTTCCACGGCGGCCGGCGGAAGCTCGAGGAAGAATCCGGCGACTTCGACGGCTCCGAGTTCGGTTCCTGCTTCAGTTCGACGAGGACGACGACGACGAAGAGCTTGGACACGTTGGCTTGACTCCTCGACGTCAATGGCCACGAGTTCTTGCGACGGCGAGCGGCGGCGCTCTCGGGTGGCGATGGAAACGATCACGGGAGGAGGAGGAGGAAGCTCTGGAGGGGGGGAATGGACGCGTCGTTCTCCAGGGCGCGTCCAGGTGCGAGAAGGGGCCAGGAGGAGGGGTGGAAGCTCGTCGACGACGACGTGTCGCCACCAGCTAGCTCGGTGGCATTCCACCGAGCAGCTTGGAGGCGCGGGAGGGGGAAGAAGACCCCCGTGCCCCTTTGGGCCGGCTGGGCTGGGGTGGGCCGTCTTCGCCTGGCGCCAGGTAAGGTTTTTCCCTTTTTCTTTCTGTTTAATCTTTCCTTTCTTTTTCTGTAATTTGTTTTGGCTCTGATAAAAATATCAAACCATTTTATTAAATGCTGAAAACTTTTACATGGCCTCATAATACTATAGACTAGCCACTCATAAACTTTCAACATTTTTAAAATTCAAATGATTTGAATTTTAAATCAAAAAGGGGTATTTCATTAATTCCAAGGTACTGTTTGAATATTTGAAAAATCTATGAGCATGGGATGGGTCCCACATCACTTGATATGTGATCACACTCATTTATAAGACTTTTCAAAACTCTAACATGAATTTTTGGAAAATATTTTTATCTGGCCTTTTGAATTAATTCATCTGGGGGGTGTTCCTTCTCCCATTTGGATTTTGAATTTGATTTCCAAGATTTTTTTTGAAATTTTGACATGATGCAAAGCACTAGCTAACCCTAGCACATACCTAACAGAGGGTTCTGACAAATTGTTAAGAAATTGCTAGAAACTTACTCCATATATGATTACGGGACAGAGATCCTGTGACATGCCAATGGCATGTCACCGGTGAGGTCATGCCTCCGTTTTGTATGAGGTCGTGCCTCAGTTTTATAAGAAGTCATGCCTCGGTTTTGTATGAGGTCGTGCCTCTGTTTTATATAAGGTCGTGCCTCAGTTTTGTATGAGGTCGTGCCTCCCTTTTATAAGAAGTCGTGCCTCTGTTTTGTATGAGGTCGTGCCTCTGTTTTATATGAGGTCGTGCCTCAGTTTTTTATGAGGTCGTGCCTCCCTTTTATAAGAAGTCATGCCTCTGTTTTGTATGAGGTCGTGCCTCTGTTTTATATGAGTTCGTGCCTCCGTTTTGTATGAGAAAGTGCCTCCGTTTTTTATATAGTCACCTCCATTTTGTATGAGGTCGTGCCTCCATTTACGTGCAAATAACAAACAGTAGAAGATTTACTAGTGAGACAAGCAACAATATTTTATTGTGGATGGTTGTTGGCCGTTGGATAGCGTTTGGAGGGCTGATGCATGGCCGCATGTTATGGTACTGTTCATGGGTGACATGCCATGGGCATGTCACTGGATCTCTGTCCATGATGATGCATATGTTTTCTTCCATGACTAAGCAACAATCCTTGAATCAGTGCATATAGTTGATGTTAGCTTAATGTTATCTTAGATTAATTAATAACACCATAATATTTTTTAACAAGAATCCAATGAACTTTGCTATTTTTATTATCGATAATGGTTTGTTTGAGTTATATTGTTTATTTTATTCTTGATAATGGTTTGTTTGAGTTATATTGTTTATTTTATTATCGATACAAAGCAGTTTTGAAATGCTAAAGTAGCTAATGTGAAACTATTTTGCTATGTTGCTTTCAGAGCAAGTTTACTCCATGCAAAATCATGCATGACCATGTGAATATCATGCTTATTAAATATTTTTGTTGCTTGCTGTTTTTTGTGTCCTGTGTGTGTCATGTGTGTGTGTGTGTCTTGTGTGTGTGTGATGTGTAGAACATGTGTGTGTGATGTGTGTGTGTCCTGTGTGTGTGTGTGATGGCATCACATTATCACCTTTCTCCCGAAATGTTGATTAACTTTCATTTCGGTTGAGAATGGGGCACTCTCATGTTAAGAAAAATAGCAAAGGTCATGCCGAATTTTTCCGTGAATTCGTGCATGACCTTTGCTATTTTTCTTAACATGAGAGTATTTGCATTTATTTATTGTGCTAATTAATTAAGTAGTTGCATTTCTTAATATTGTACTAGTGCAAACATGTCGACCGGAGCCGATGTCGGTCCTTCTTCTCAGCCGGGAGAAAAAAGGAAGCAATTTTGGGAATACTCCCAGGAGGAGGTGGAGGAGCAGAGAGAAGAGGAAGTACCTCCGGGCGAGGAGGAGTATGAGGAGGAGATAGAGTCGGAGTCCGACTCATCGGATGATGACCTAGAGGAGGAGGCCGGTACGACAGACGGCGAGAGGAACATCGGCGAGGATGATGAGACCGGTGGTTCCAACACAGATGGTACCCAGTCGAAGAAGAGGAATCGGAAACCGACCAAGGTCGGCGTCATCAGGAAAGAGTTTACTGTTGTGACGGCCGTCGGGATTCCTAAAGAGCCCGAACGTTTTTCGGAAGGGTACGACCGTCAAGTCGCGGTGATCCTCCGCAACACCGTGCCGATCACCACGATTAACCTCAGGAGTCGTGAGAATATTCATTAATGTCAGCTTCTTATCAACAAGCTACACGGACGATACAAGTTTCCGGAGCCGTACGATAACACCAAACTCAGAGGGAACAAAGTAAACACATGGGCCCTCAGGAAGATGAGCAAGGCCTTGTCCAGTTGGAAAACCCGGGTGAAGAGGGAAATTTTTGAAAAGAACAAAACATGGGAGGAGCTCAAGGAGAAAGAGCCGTTGATCGACGAAGCTACCTACAACCTTTTCAAGGCTAGGTGTGAGTCCGAGCAAGCCAAGGCCGCGAGTGCAAAGGGCAAGGCCATGCGGTCGCAGGTCATAGGTAACCACTGTCTCGGAGCCGGTGGTTACAAAAGTTCCAAGCCTAAATGGGACAAGGAGGATGCCGAGTACGCCGCTGCGGGCATACCTAACCCCATCCAGCAATACAAAGATGATCCGCAGACCGAATTCTTTGTGAGGGCCCGGAGCTATAAGGACAAAGCAACCTCGAAAATAATTATCGATCCTAAGATTCAGGAGTTTACGACTGCCGTGGTAAGTAGTTTAGCATGCGACCTTGTCGATTGAATTCTCGAGTGAAGTTCACAATTTCTTAACATTTCACATTCTTTTTTGCAGCAAGCAGAAATGAAAATCGCCTCATCGCAGGAGTCATCGGTTAAGCCGTTCGGCCCGTGGGACAACGCCTTTAACGGGGCGTTGAACAAGGTCAAGAAGGTTGACGACGTGACGGCGAAGCCATCGTCAGCCGGCCGTGTGGTCTGCTTTGGTGCGGACCTAAATTGGTCCGAATATTATGGAAAACCGGCGGAGCAGTCCGGTTCGTGGGGGCGCAAGGCGAGAAGGACCGAAGAAAATGCCGCTTATGTTCGTGGACTGGAGGAGAAGGTGAACATGCTTCCGCAGCTTGTCCAGGACGAAGTGACGAAGACGATGAATGCTCTCCTTCCAGATATGATGCAGTCGCTCATGAATTGGCAAGCACGTGGTGGACAAGGGCCCATACCAGTCCCCAGCATGGTCGGCAGCAACTCGGGCACCGCGGCGCCTGCAGTCCCGATTCCGGCCGTAGTGGTGGCTCCCGCACCGACTCCCGGCGTATTGGTGACTCCGGCCGCCAACACCGCGGCGGCGACGCAGACGTGATGGTAACTCCTCCGGCCACGATCGAGCAACCGGGGCATAACAATAATGCACCCGGCGGCAGCGCAAATAGGGAGACCGACGCCACGGGAGGCAGCGCGCCCTCCGTCTCTTGCATGCCCGCCATCATCGGCGGGGTCTCTTCACTAGCCGACCTCGACGCCCTCAAGGTAACTATAAGCGTCTGCAACTCAAACGAGGACTTCATCTCCTTGCCTTTTTTAGTGGAATCTCTCTGATGCCGTACATGCATATATATATATATATCTCTTTCGCAGGAGGACACTCCATGCATTCTATTACAAGTCGTGGACGGCAAGTTGAAGGATGTTGCCAAAGGTAAAATCATTCAACCACAAAATCGAATCATGCACAATATGCCGATGGAACCGGAGATGCATAGGGTTCAAATCTCTCTCGTGATTTCGTGCTACGAGAGAGTTGAACCTCCCATTCAACCCCCCGGATACGATGAGGACGAGCCGGCAGTCCTCAGTGACTGTTTCAACCAAATATGCCTATGGCCGAAGAGCCAAATGCGTTTAATGACGGGGGAAAGGGGCACCACACCTAGGACAACAGCGCTAGTCATCGAGTCGGCGCCACATGATCCCATCGGCGCACAACAAGAAGTCGATGATCTTGATGATGATATCAGCGCCGACCAGTTCATCAATACTTTGTATGATGTTGATGACTTATTCATGCCTCCTGCTGAAGGAGCCTATCAGCATGACGAGGAAGCTCTTGGTCCAGCTGATCCTGCGGCGAAGCCTGCTTGCTCCATGCGTCTCTTCGCTGCTTCTCAGGACATGTCTCCAGCAGCTTGCGCCTTCACCGAGCCTTAAGTAGATGCCACAAGGAGATCTATTCTAAGCCCGTCCACACTCCATAAGGCGGCCACTGAGTAGATAAAGGCCGGTGACTGCTCAAAATCAGAAAAGAAGAAGGGACGGAAAAGAAAGAAGAGCATCACTTCTAGTAGCCAACCTTCGATGCCGATCCGGGCTCAGGGCGGGCCACCAAGACCCAAGGATCTCTCGTTTGAAATCCATGTGGCTGGTAGGGCGATGCTACCTAAGGACATGTTGGACCTTGCAACTTCGGATATGATGAGTGTGCATCATAGTATTATGGCATTTTAGAAGATTCTTCTTCGAGAAGAGAATCCCTCGTACCCGGTTTTCATGGCCAAGGTGCCACTCAACATGGGCTTCATCAACACTATCCCCGCGGATATGATAATCCTGCGATTTTCAGAGATCTTCAATTTTTACCATCTCAAGCGGCTGGACCATATCCTTATCCGTCTGTTCTCGCTCAGCCTTTCTATGAGTATCAGGAGAGATAAGACCCCGAGCATCTCAATATTGGACCCCTTCAACATGCGTGAAAGCATCTTGATGGACGACGGGGACGCGGCTCTCGCGGCGGGGTACATCACAGACTTCATGCTACGGAACACCAACAAGGATTCATTTCTTATGACCTACTCTCCCAAGTAAGTCATTCGCTCGCCTCCGTAGCATATATGCTTTCTTAGCTTTCCATTGTCCTCTTCCAACATTCCTTTTGGATTGTTTTAATTATGCAGTGAGGATCAAGACTGCGTGCTCAACGTCTTTTCACCGCAACACTCGCATGCCGTGTATTTAGACTCGGGGAGTGTGAAGAAGAAAGATTACAAGTATATCATGAGAGTTTTGGATGATGCTCTCGTCGGCTAAATAAAAGCCGGAGGCAAGATCATGAAGCACAAGTTCAGGAAAAATCAGCCTGGCGTGAACGTGTTCAACCACGTAACACAGTTCCCGTGCGTCAAGCAGCCGGCTGGCAGTGTGAGGGATGCGTACTACGCCCTTCATCACATGAGGGCAATTGTACAGGAACAACGCAACCTTACGCTGCCAAGTCATCTCAGAGCGTGGGCCGAAAGGAAGGCGGAAATCGCCGATGCAAATCTGAAGGAGGAGTTCTTTCACATCCAAGCGCAGATGGCGACTATCATCCGTCATGAAGTACAAATGAGGGGGTCGATCTTCCACTCGAACATTGCACCATCCAATGGGGAGATAGAAGTCCTCCTAAAGGCCCTGCGTGACACAAGGCCTTTCATGACGAAAGAAGGATGCCGCCCATTCCCCGAGCCGAGTCAGAACAATTGAATGTACTCTTTGTGTAATTTGGATGTAATTTGGATGTACTCTTTGTGTAGTAGATGGTAGTGTCAAATACTCTTGGTGCTCTTTGTGTATAAGAATAGATGCTAGATTTCTTTGTTCTCCTTTGGTATGATTCATATGGATGTGACCTCTAAAGCTTTGTTTTGTGCAGGTTGAAGAGCAAACAAGATATGATGACGAAAGTAGCTTTCGGTTTTCAATAATTGTTGGACTCATTGTAATTTTGTGATGGATGTAATCTTGTGAATCTTGTTGGCGATCTAAACCTTTGTAAATCTTTGTAATGAAAATTATAATGCAATTCTTTTGTATCAATAATTGTTGGCCTCATTGTTATATTGTATTTTGCATTTCTGTAATATAATAAAAATATCTGTAATGCTTTTATTCTTTTCTGTAATTCTTTTTTTGTTTTCTGTAATTCTTTAGTGGCGCATATTGTCAGGGTTTAGTGGCGCACTGTGAATGCGCCACCCCTAAGGCCCTTAGGCGTGGCGCATACCAGAATGCGCCACCCCTAAGAGCTTAGAGGTGGCGCATTCTGAGATGCGCCACGCCTAAGGGCCTTAGGGGTGGCGCATCCAGAATGCGCCACCTCTAAGCCCTTATTAGTGGCTTGTAGTTAGTGGCGCATCCCTAATGCGCCACTAAACACAAAAAAAAGGCGCCACTAAAAGGGCATTCCCTAGTAGTGTGTAGGGCATTTCTTAACAAGAGATTTCATTCGTTCCCAAGCTTGGGCAACGTGTTCATTAGCCAATTGCTTAAAATTCATAATATTACTCCTCAATTGGATAATCTTAGCAGGAGGGTAGTACTTCCCTATAAAAGCATCTTTGCACTTATCCCAAGAATCTATGCTATTTCTAGGCAAAGATTGAAACCAGATTTTAGCATCTCCCCTTAAAGAGAAAGGAAAGAGCTTGAGCTTAACAACATCACCTTCTACTTCTTTATACTTTTGCATATCACATAATTCAACAAAATTATTCAAGTGTAAAGCAGCATCATCTCCAGCACCAGAGAATTGATCTCTCATAACAAGGTTTAGCAAAGCAGGTTTGATTTCATAAGAGGTAGCTGAAGTGGAAGGTGTGGCAATGGGAGTGCAGATAAAGTCTTGGTTTTTGTGACTAGTGAAGTCAAACAACTTGGTGTTTTCAGTGGAACCCATAGTAGCAGCAAGTGTGGCAGATTTTTTTGTATTTTTTGATAAAAGACACAAAGATAAAAACTGAAAGGTAAACCAACAAGACTAAAAAACAAAGGTAAAGGGTAGCGTGCAACTCCCATATCTTAGCACTTGGAGTCCCCGGCAACGGCGCCAGAAAACTTGCTTGATGGCTTCTCGCCCCTTCGTTGGTTACCCCAAGTGGAAGGTTGAGATGTAGTGCAGCAGCAGTTTTCCCTCGGTGAAGATACCAAGGTTTGTCTCCAGCAGGACTCCAGAGATGATAAGTAGGTGTCAGCGGCACAACTGACGCGGACCTGCACACAGACACAGATAACTTTGTTCCCAACGAAGTTCAGAGAGGTTGTCAATCTCTCCAGTCTTGTTGTTCACAAGGATAAAATGCAAGGGATAATCATAGCAAATAAAAGCAGTAAAGTAAATATAGCGTGAAACAATAATGAGGATATGGAACGGGATACGTGATGTTCGCTAGTGATGTCTCTCTCCCAAAAGACGATAAAAATGCTATGCGAGGTAAACAAATTACAGAAAGGAAATTGACAGGATTATGAACGCACCGCAATGCTAACTATGCTACAAAAGAAAGGACGAGATTCAAAAGCACAGACAGTACGCCAACATAAGTAGACCGAAATCCATCTGCATCTACTACTAATCATCCACCTTGAGATATCTATCCAGAACATCTCGCTGGTATTAAGTTGCGAGCCCCACCCAAAGTGTAAACCCAAAGCAACAGACAACTGCATTAAAAAGAACTCTGCGTAAAGTAAACAATCCTTGTGACCGCGGTCACAAGCACCGTTGTTTTCCCCCTTGTGGCAACAGCACATCCCCTAGACTCATGTTTCTGTCACTCAAGCGTGTCATCGGGGGGCATGAACCCACAATCTAGCACAACGTTCCCTCTTGAAGTGACTACCTACTACTTGGCCAAAGCAATAAACAGCAACGGAGAACATGCAAGAATTACTTAGGAACAAAAATATAAGAGATAAAAACCAAATATATTACTCTATCACAATCTGAACATAATCTCACAATCCATCAGATCCTATCAAACTCAACATAGCAATAGCAGAAATATTACAAAGGTGCCTCGATCATGTAGGGCAGCTCACGAGGTCTAAACAATGAAGATCAAAGAGGGGAGGAGAACATCACATAACTACTGATCACGGACCCATGGTCCAAGGAAAACTACTCACGAGACATCCGGGAAGCATCCATGGTGGAGAGGAGACTCCCAGAGGTCAATCCTCCCTCCGGCAGGGTGCCGGGAAGAGGTCTGCTGGTGCTCCCGATCTTCGGAAGCGCGGCGGCGGCGGAACAGAGGCAAGTTCGCGGAATAGGGTTCCTCTTTGGAGTTTTCTCGTGACGGAGAATAAATAGGCGAAGGGGGGCAGCCAGAGGTGGACCAGGGGCCCCAGGCGCCCCCTGGCGCGGCCAGGGGTGGGGCCGCGCCGGGTGGCCGCCTGGGCCCCCTGGCTCCCCTCTAGCCCCTCCCGGGCTCTTTGCGAAGCTTCCCCCATGCTGATTTTTTATCTGAATTTTCCCGAATTTTTCTGGCACTTTTTTATATGGGGGAAAACTGAAATATAAAAACATAAGAAAATAGGAACTGGCACTGGGGTGGACTGAGTTAATAGGTTAGTCCAAATATGATCAAAAATGTATGAAAGTGTATCTAGAACATAGAAATATCACACAAAACATGCATGGAGAAAGCAGAAATTATAGATACGTTTGGACGTATCAGGCGGTGATGGATGAATCCGGAGAAAAGGGGGAGGAGAATCCGGCAGCAGATGCTGGCGAACAGAGGCGCGGCGGCGGCGAAGGGCGCAGGCGGGTTGCAGAGAGGTGGTGCGGTGCAGTGGTGCCACGAGCACGCTAGGCCAAGGTCGCCGGAGAGAGGCGCTGCGGTGACGCGAAGAGGAGAAAGAGAGTGAGGAAGAAGAAGTGGAGATGAGACCGAGGAGCCCCCCCCTCCCGATGGCTTATATGGGCGGCGGGGGCGAGTGGGATCGCAGGTGCGTCTCGTGTGGCCCGGTGTGGCCGCGTGTATCAAGAGAAAGTTGGGCGGTTTCGGCGCAAAAGATCATGGCGCAGAAGGCGAGGCGTGCACAGTAACGTCCCGTCGCGCATGGGTCGTGGGGCCCGGAGCATTAACTGCCCCGGGGAATCGGAAGCGACGTGCGACGTGGGTTGGTCAGAAGTTGGTCAAAAGTAACCGTTGGAGAAGCAATTGGTTGAGCCAGATCTCAGCTCGGCCAAAAGTTTGGCAATGGATCATTTATCAGAGAAGCACGAGAGCAATCGGCGAGATGGTAGTCGAGGTCGGAGAAGGTGTATCGAGCCATTATTGGTCTGGTCGACCGGGCAGAATCTCCAATCTGAGCGTTCAGATCGGATCGAGAAGTCCGATGAGGCCACAACAGTCAAAACGCGAAGAGAAGAAAAGAAAAACTGCAAGGGCCCCACAGCTTTAGGGGCTAGTGTCGGGGGAATGATACCCGGGTAGGGTCACCCAGACGAAAGCAATATTTCAAGACAAGGAGGAGGCTGATTGGGCTGCTGCTGGGCCGAGCTAGGCAGTCGCATGGCCGATTGCTCCCAAGCGATCGACCATGCCAAATGCGAGCAGTCGGCCCAGGCGCAATCGGCCCACTCCTCAATCGGCTCAAGAGTTGACCTTGTCCAGGTCGGACGTCTCTGGTACAAGGTCATAAATGCAGGATCCCGAGAGATCCGGGTGGCAGTAAGCTAAGTCACTTCGCCGATCTGTCATAGGAGTGGTGTCAACCCTTTTCCTCTTAATCCGGAGACAGGACGACAAGACCAGAGGGCGTAGCTCCACTGTTCATCATCATTAGCTAGAAGCTACAGCATGGGAAGCCGCTTGACAAGTCCGGATCAACCGAAGATTTGCAGTCGGTGGACCCCAGCTGACGAGAGGATGACAGCTAGGGCCAGCCCCCGACTGAAATGACCGTAGTACCCCGAGCTCACACTATAAGAGCCCGGGGTACCCCTCCTGTGACAGGGACGCTCCCATTCGCATTTACTTCCCGAAGTAGTTCTCATAGAGAAGCAGATGAGATCCATGCCCACGGCAAGTCTCTTCTTAGTCTGAGTAGCTCCGTGAGCATTCATTGTAGTTCGTGAGATCATTTATAGCAAGCAGACAAGCAAGAGTAGGGGTGTTATCTCTCCGGAGAGCCCCGAACCTGGGTACATCGTGGTGTCCTTCACCGTGCATGTGCCCAACCCGTTTCCGGCACCATCGACATCGTTCTCCCTCAAGTCTTCCCCTCTCTTTAGCCATTCCTTCGGCATCTTTTGTTACTAAACGACGACAATTGTATCATTACTTTTCAAGCTTTGTGCCAATTATAGCCTCTTATGACAAGGGAAGTAAAAGTTGTGACATGTTGTCCAGAAAACAGATTCTGTCCTTGTGACGGGAAAAATCACAAACAAATCCCAGTTCATCTTTTTGAGCTGAAATTTTTACACAGCATGCACTATACAATTATGGAACTTTCGTATGTTCTGAGTTTTTTATTTGAGTTGCAGAAGTATCACTAAAAAATTCTTTACTACCTGCTGGTCTGTTTTTCACAGATTCTGTCTTGTTTTGCCTTTTCTTCGTTTTGCAAACCTTAAGCTTGCTTTTTCTTTGCAAAAACTTTTTGGAAATCTTGAGAAACAGTAGCTCTTCAAAAATATCCTTATTTCCAGTAGAGAGAAAATTATTTTATTATGGGTACTAACCTCGCTAATCAGATTATGATGAGTTGTGTATGAAGGGAGTTTTCAAGTGTGCGAGGGAAGATGATGAAAGAAGATTCAGGAGTGTCAAGCGCTCAAGCTTGAGGATGCCCCCATGCATCCCCAAGAAATATTCAAGGAGACTCAAGCGTCTAAACTTGGGGATGCCCCCGTGCATCCCCTTCTCCATCAACAATCATCAGTTCGTCCTTCGTCTCACTATATTTTTATGACTTCATGTGTTATGTGCAATGCTTGGAGCGTCTCGCTCTTAGGTTTTATTTTTAGTTTTCTTTAGCTTTGCTTTCTGTTCATAACAAGTTAGAACCAAGATTTCTTTGTGTGGGAGAGAAACACGCTCCACTTTCAAAATCTAGAACACAACATAGGATTCTTCATGCTTATCTTTGCTGTGTGTTCTTTATCTTTTTCATAGCTACTGCCATGTTTAGCTCTTAGTTTTCATGCTTATCTTTTTAAGAGCTTTTGTTTAGTTTGTTGCTGGAACTCTCTTGAGTTTTCATGTTTATCTTGTTTAGAGAGTTTGCCTGTTGCACTGAGTTGTGTGTCTTGATTTGAAGTAGGTAATTGAGGTTGCTATTCTTTTGTAGTAGTAACTTGCAATAGTTTTGAGGTGTTGCTTTGAGTAATGTTTGGACTTTTGGTGTCAAGAGCTTTAGCCTATTAGTGATAGATGTCGTATTTTGGGAAATCCGTGTTTATTTTCAAAACTTACAAAATTAGTTGAGAACTTTAGCTACTAGATGGATCACTACTCTTTGGAGGGATCGAATATTAGAGTGCACTCACGTAC
Source organism: Bromus sterilis (assembly GCA_950022295.1). NCBI lineage: Eukaryota > Viridiplantae > Streptophyta > Magnoliopsida > Poales > Poaceae > Bromus > Bromus sterilis. The sequence continues at coordinate 400,704,274 of OX465596.1, forward strand.
CATGAGTCGAGGATGCGCAAGGATAACCAAACCCCCATACACTCCTCCTCGGGGTACTTGTCTCTTTGAGAACCTCCTATTACATTGAGAGTTGCCGATAATAAGTGCATGAGTTCTTCGGACTATGTAAGTATTCGAAAGTTGATACTTACACCTTCCCATATTTTTCTAGCCTTTCCTGTGCCGTGCATTGCCTCCATCTCACTCCGAGAGTTGGCGTCCACCTTCGCCGATACATCCAAATCCTTGGCATGATACGCTCTGTCATCATAAACCTCATTATATCCTTCCTCAAAACAGCCACCATACCTACATATCAAGGCATTTCCATAGCCTTTCCGAGATACATTGCCATGCAACATCCATCTTCTCATGACTTGATCTTCATGTCATACATGCTACTTGCTTGATCGATGAGCAGCATGCTAGTTGGGCCTTTCCCTAATCATTGCTACATGACGCGCTAGTATCATGGCATATCCTGCTACACTGGCAGAGGCATACATTTGCATACATCATGATAGATACATCTTCTTTATGATTTGAGTACCTTGTAAAGTGTGAAAGATCTTCTATACTTCTTGTAATATATAGAGTGTTGCACCTAAAGTGAGGAAAAGATCCGAAAGAGGACAAAATCAAAAGATCCCAAAGAGGAAAATGAGAGAAATAGAAAGAGCCATTGAGGCCCCTAAAAAAATACAAAAAAATAGAAAAAAGAGAAAAAGAAATAAAAAGAGAGAAGGGGGCACACTACTATTCCTTTTGAGAGATCCACACTCATACTCCATCTTATATCTTGTACTCCATAGAGATTATCATTCATGCATATAGCTATGTGGGGACCTTCACACTATAGAACTTGGCTTGTATATTCCAATGATTAGCCTCCTCAAATGAGCTCTAGGTCTTCTTGAGCAAGCAAGTTGGATGCACCCCCACTAGTTCCATTGGAGAGCTTACCTTAGCTCATATGTTCATCTGTTGCATGGCAATCCTACTCCTCACATCATATCTATCATTTGGCTTTCTCTTGCCTATGATTGTCCTCATTGATGTGAGCCCTTCTCACCTTTTTTGACTTCCTCCTCCACCATATTCTCTCTTTTCCATCCTAAGTGTCAACTTTCTTGTTTACACTCATTCATTGCATGAGTGCTCAAAATGTCGAAAAGGAGTGGATCATTTTGACTTGTACCTGGCTAGTGGTCTGGGGAGAGTCAAGATAAGATTCCAAAGAAGACAAAGTGTGAAACTTTAGTAGATTGAGTTCTCAACACAAAAATACTTTTTCTCGTATATCCCTATCCCCTTTGTTGCACGCAAACACCATTTGGAGACATTCGAGTCACGGACAGCGAGAGCTCTTGCACCTTTATGTTTTTATGTTGCTTGTTTCAATGATAAATATAGACTCTTGCCTGTTATGACTTGAATTGAATTACATGCCTTGATTGCTTTACTTGAAGGTTCTTATATGGTTGTTAGCATGTCACCACAGAAATTATGCTTTTATCATTTACCTACTCAAGGACGAGAAGGAATTAAGTTTGGGGATGTTGATACGTCCAAAACGTATCTATAATTTCTGCTTGCTCCATGCATGTTTTGTGTGATATTGTTATGTTCTAGATACACTTTCATACACTTTTGATCATATTTGGACTAACCTATTAACTCAGTGCACCCCAGTGCCAGTTTCTGTTTTCTGCTGTTTTTGTATTTCAGGTTTTCCCATTATAAAAAATTTCGGGAAATATATATAAAAAAAACAGCGTTCCAGAAGCTTCCTTACGCCCGAAGGGGGGCCAGAGGGGCCCCACCTAGTGCCTAGGTGGCCAGTGGGCGCAACCTAGGGGGTGGGCGCGCTGGGAGGCCTCCTAGACTCCTGGTGGGCCCCCTGGCTGCCCCCTTGGCCCTTATTTTTACTCGCGTCGCGAAAACCCTGATTCTGAACCCCTTTTCTCCAGAAGCAATTCTGATCTCCGCCGCCATCGCCGACAAGCTTCGGGGGACCAGAATTCCTGTGTCGGCACCCTGTCGGGACGGGGAAGTGCCCCCGTACTCATCTCCATCAACGTTGCTTTCTCCCTCCATGATGCGGGAGTAGTTCCTCCCCGGGGCTGAGGTTTATACCAGTAGCTATGTGGTCTTCTCTCTCTCCCATGATGTGATCTTCATTGTGATCATAGGCTATGTTAATCTAGGATGATCCCATGATGTTTCCCCTTCTTCTATGTATTGGATTGATGTACTCACTTGATCTTATCTAGTATAATCCCCGAGACCATGGTGACTGCGGTCTATTGGACATGGGTTAGAAGAATATTTTCATGAGTGATTTCCTCTTTTGTTTGTGGATTGAAGAGTGAGAGTCTCTTGGTGCTTGTCTTTGACTATCCTTTAGATATGTTGTGGTGATTGTGGTACTCTCTTTGGCTGGCCGCGGTGACATTGGGAAATCTATAGATGAGAACTACGAACTCTGAGGTGTGCTTTTGTAGCCCTACACAATTCTCGTCCTCTCTTGACCACAAAGTAATGACCTCCGAGTACGTCTCCATTGCATGTTTTATGAGGAATATCATGTGATTAGATTATGTTAATGTTGTTGGGAGTTTCCACTAGTGAAAGTATGAAGCCTAGGCCTTGTTTCCACCGTTGCAATACCGTTTGTGCTCACGTTTACCACTTGTTTCCTTGCTGCACTTTTTATTACAGATTTATATAACTTTGTTTTGCCACACCTATCACCCATATTTTACCATCTCTTCGCCGAACTAGTGCACCTATACAACTCCTAGTTGTATTAGGTGCGTTGGGGACACAAGAGACTTCTTGTATCTTAATTGCAGGGTTGCTTGAGAGATACCATCTTCAACCTCTACTTCCCTGAGTTCGATAAACCTTAGGTCATCCACAAATTGATGCTGTCCTACAAACCTCTGCGCTTGGAGGCCCAACATAGTCTACAAGAATAGAAGCGTGCGTAGACATCAATAGGTGATACGTCCAAAATGCATCACTATTTTATATCATAATTCGTCCTTATTCATTGATATATTTCACATTACGATGATGTTCTTATGTTGTTTTGGTTTGTTGTACACAGTTTGCAACTTTCCGGTGCCGAAGTAGCAGACGCAGGATTCAGCGGTAAAAAGTGGACGCTGAGTTTCTGAAGAAGAACACCTCCAAATTACATGAAAATCTACAGAGGGTGTTTTTGAGAGGATTGACGAAGACACGCAAAAGAGGGACCAGAGGGGGGCCACAGGGGGCCCATGCGGCCACCTGGCGCGGCCCCCACCCTAGCCGCGCCGGGAGGGCGCCTGGAGCCCTGGGACCACCCCAGGCTCCCCCCACTGGCCTATATATTCTTCGTCATCCGCAAACCCTAAAAAGAGGAGTTTTTACGGTGTTCCGCCGTTGCTCCGTGGCGGAAACTTACAGAGAAGAAAAGGGCTCTCCGGCGGGCAGATTCCGCCGAGGAGATCACCTCCCGGAAGGGGAGATCATCGCCATCGTCATCACCATCGTCACGGGCATCATCGAGATCATCATCGACATCATCCCCAACATCAACACCATCTTCATCTTCATCTAATCTAATCTCACATGTGCAACTTGTGTTGTAATCCGTACTATCTATCCTCTCTAATCTACCGGTGTTGATTACTACTTTGTGGTGAATGCTATTGAGTTTTGTTGGAGAAATATCATTATGACCAGATTTTTTACCTCCTATTTATCACCTCTGATCATGATCTCTTTAATGTCTTGTGAGTAGTTACTTTAGTTCTTGAGGACATGGGAGAAGTCTTATTGTTAGTAGTCATATGATGTTGAAGTAATATGTGTTGTTTGATATTTAAGTTGTGTTGTTATTTTCGTAGTGGTGTTGTGTGAGTTGAACACTCAATCCTTCGCCTTATTAAGGACCTAGGGGAATACATTGTGTATAAATAATTCTTACGGTGGGTTGCCGGAGTGACAGAAACCTGAACCCAGTTTGCACACTTTTGCACAAGGGAATAATGGATCCTTGATCGTATTGCTGTGGTTAGGCTCTGCCTTAATTTCTACCTTGTATTTGCGGATGATTGCAAGTTGCTTAATCATAAGAGTGCACTTATATTAGTCTAGAATGTGTGCTAGCATAGATCCACCCACTCAACACTTATCAACACAAAACATGTTATCAATGCGGAATACGGCGAAAGCGCATGACTACCTCTCCATGTGTCCTCAAGAACGCTTTAGTCTTATAAGTTCAGTTGCCACGCCTTTCCTTTGCTCAAAAGGATTGGGCCACCTGCTGCTCCTCAGCACCATTTACTTTGCTTCCTTTTGTCTTATTGTTGCTTATACCGAAAACCCCTAAAAAGTTATCTTTCAGTGCTTGTAGTTATTCCTTGTCCAAAATCACTTATCAATACCTTTCGCTCCTTGTTGGGTTCGACACTCTTACTTAGAGAAAACGCTGCAATAGATCTCTTACGGTTGTGGGTTATCAAGTACCGTTTTCTGGCACCGTTTCCGGGGAGCATAGCGCTATTGGTAAGTGAAGTTGGTAAGGAAATTTTTATATTGCTGTTTTTATTTTGCTCTTGCTGCTCTTTGTCCATATGGACAACTTAGCTATTGGATCATTGCTTGTAGGGAAACGCCCCACATCTGTGGTGGTTGTTCCTCCCCCTACTGAAATTGTGCCTAAAAAATACCAGCTGGTATTATCGATTGTGTTTTGGCTAATCGTTATGCAGGAGACAGACATCCCGGTGAACACTTGCTATATTTGTCACAACTATGTTCACTATTTAAGCTTGCAGGTGTATCAATGGAGTTTTTCATGAGGAAATTTTTCTCCGTATCGCTTATAGATAAAGCTTCAGATTGGTATAAGCTTCTTGATAACTCACATTTGCTTGATTGGCAAGAGCTTATGTCTCTCTTTTATACCAAGTTTTATCCTCTTCATGAAATTCATCGAGACAAAAACTATATCTATAACTTTAGGTCTCGTGACGGAAAAAGCATCGCTCAAGCTTGGGGGAGATTGAATCCCTAATGCTCAAATGTACTATTCATGAGCTCCCCAAGGAAACTATACTTACAAATTTTTATGCTAAACTTTCTCGTCAGGATAAGGAGATGATGGATGCCTCCTCTAGTGGGGTATTTCAGACGAAAAGCGTTGAAGAAAGATGGGATCTCATTGAAAGGATCCAGAAGAATACCGAAGATTGGGAAATAGATAAAGGTATTGAACCCACTATAAATTATGAGCATGATTATATACAGAGCTATGTGAAAACTGATTACTTTAATACCTTTTTCTCAAAGATTAGTCTTGATTCCCATCTAATGATTGATTTTTGTAAGGACTTTGCCTCTCATGTTGACTCTTCTAGGAAGAAGAAGGATCAACATCATAAACCCTTCAAAGAATTACCTATTGATATTCATGTTGCTGACCCTATTTTGCCTGCAGTTATATATGAAAAGCCCCCTTTTCCCACAAGGATAAGGGATCACTCTTTTGTGACAGGCATAATAAATAAAAGTGAGCGAAGAATTGATGAGCCTGAGGACCAGATCAAGGTCGATCCTCAAGTTGCATTGGTTAAGGATCTTGTTACTAATGATACTTTAGATTCCAATATAAGTTTTTGTGATGTTTCCAATAACCTTGTCACAGCCAAGAATAAAGGCCCGATTTCAGGTACTCCAGTAGTATCTGTTAAAATAGGAGATCACAATTATTATGGGCTATGCGATTTGGGATCGAGTGCTAGTGCTATCATGTATTCACTTTATCAAGAGATCATCGGTGAGATTTCACCTTGTGAACTTGAAGAAGTTGATGTTACTATTCATCTTGCAAACAGAGCAACTATCTCTCCTATCGGAATTGTGAGAGACGTTGAAGTCTTATGCGGAAAGGTAAAATATCCTACCGACTTTCTAGTACTTGGTTCAGTAAGGGATAATTTTTGTCCTATTACTTTCGATAGACCTTTTCTCAGAACTTGTGGAGCTATAATAGATTGCAAGAAAGGTAAAGTTTCTGTTGAATTCAATGGTGAGCCATATGAATTTAACTTTTCTAAGTCCTCTAAGCAGCCTCGTGGTGCTAATTTTCCTAGTAACGATAAGATTATTGAAGATATTGCTTCCATTGCTATTCCTCCTAATGATCCTTTGCAGCAATATATGGAGGACCACGAGAATGATTTGCATATGCAGGAGAGAAATGAGATGGACGAAATATTCTTAAGACAACCTGCTATCCTAAAGCACAACCTTCCGGTTGAGCCTTTAGGAATTTTATCGAAACCAAAAGAAGATCCAGTGTTTGATCTTAAACCTCTTCCCGATACGCTCAAATATGCTTATTTAGTTGAAAAGAAAGTATATCCTTGTTATTATCAATTCTGACCTCTCAGGGTATGAAGAAGAGCGACTATTGGAAGTACTTCCCAAACATCGAGGTGTAATTGGCTATACCCTTGATGACCTTAAGGGGATTAGTCCATCTATTTTTCAACATACCATCAACCTTGTTCCTGATGCTAAGCCGGTTGTTGATCGTCAATGACGGTTGAATCCGAAATTGATGGATGTTGTAAGGACTGAGATTCTCAAGCTTCTAGCCGCAGGTATTATCTACCCTATAGCTGATAGTAAGTGGGTAAGCCCACTTCATTGTGTTCCAAAGAAAGGAGGTACAACTGTGGTTCCTAATGATAAGAATGAACTAATACCTCAGAGAATTATTATTGGATATAGAATGTGTATTGATTACAGGAAGCTGAACAAGGCAACCAGGAAGGACCACTACCCGTTGTCGTTCATCGACCAAATGCTTGAAAGTTTATCCAAAAATACTCACTTTTGTTATCTTGATGGTTATTCTGGCTTCTCTCAAATTCATGTTAACACTGCTGATCAAGAGAAGACCACTTTTACTTGTCCCTATGGTACTTATGCTTACAGGCGTATGCCTTTTGGTTTATGTAATGCCCCTGCTACTTTTCAAAGGTGTATGTCTGCTATCTTTCATGGTTTTTGTGAAGAAATTGTGGAGGTATTCATGGACGATTTCTCCGTCTATGGAACCTCTTTTGACCATTGTCTCCACAACCTTAATAAAGTTTTGCAGAGATGTGAGGAGACAAATTTGGTGCTTAACTGGGAGAAGTGCCACTTTATGGTCAACGAGGGAATTGTTCTTGGCCACAAGATTTCCGAGAGGGGGATTGAGGTGGACAAGGCCAAGATCGAAGCAATTGAAAGGATGCCCTATCCAAGGGACATCAAAGGTATTCGTAGTTTTCTCGGTCATGCTGGTTTCTATAGAAGATTTATTAAAGACTTTTCTAAGACTTCAAGACCCCTCACTAATCTTCTCCAGAAGGATGTTCCTTTTCTTTTTGATGAAGATTGTAAGGAAGCCTTCAAAGTTCTTAAGAAAGCTTTTATAACCGCTCCTATAGTACAACCACCTGATTGGAATTTACCTTTTGAAATTATGTGTGATGCTAGTGATTTTGCTGTTGGAGCTGTTTTAGGGCAAAGGATTGATAAGAAATTGAATGTTATATATTATGCTAGCAAAACCCTTGATAGTGCTCAAAAGAATTATGCTACTACTGAGAAGGAAATTCTTAGCAGTAGTGTTTGCTTGTGATAAGTTTAGGCAGTATATTGTTGATTCTAAGGTTATTATTCATACTGACCATGCTGCCATTAAGTATCTTATGGAGAAGAAGGATGCCAAACCAAGACTCATACGATGGGTACTCCTTCTTCAAGAATTTGATTTGCAGATTGTCGATAGGAAAGGAGCAGACAATCCGGTGGCGGATAATCTTTCAAGGATGGAAGAGATATCGCATGATCCCATTCCAGTCAACGACAGTTTTCCAGACGAACAGCTAGCTATTGTAAAAGTAAAATCTCTCTTCGATCCTTGGTTTGCAGATTATGCTAACTTTATCGTTGCAAAGTTTTTGCCTCCAGGTTTAACATTTCAGCAAAGGAAGAAGTTCTTCCACGATTTGAGGCATTACTTTTGGGATGACACACATCTTTTCAAAGAAGGTCCAGATGGGATCGTGAGGAGATGCATACCGGAACACGAGCAGAAGGACATTCTCAGACAATGTCACGACAGTCCATATGGAGGACATCATGCCGGTGAGAGGACCGCACATAAGGTTCTTCAATCAGGTTTTTATTGGCCTACTCTCTTTAAGGATGCTAGAAATTATGTCTTATCCTGTGATAAGTGTCAGAGAGTTGGTAATATTAGTAGAAGGAATGAGATGCCTATGAATTACTCTCTAGTGATTGAGCCTTTTGATTGCTGGGGTTTTGATTTTATGGGTCCTTTTCCTCCCTCGCACAAGTACACTCACATTTTAGTTGCTGTTGATTATGTAACCAAGTGGGTAGAGGCAATCCCCACTGAAAGTGTTGATCACAAGACATCTTTGAAAATTCTCAAGGATGTAATTTTTCCTAGGTTTGGAGTACCCAGGTACCTCATGACTGACGAGGGTTCACACTTTACGCATGGAGCTTTTAGAAAAGCTTTACCCAAGTACGATGTCAATCATAGAATTGCTTCACCGTACCACCCTCAAACTAGTGGGCAAGTTGAGCTCACCAATAGAGAGATCAAGTTGATCTTACAGAAGAAAATTAATAGAAATAGAAAAGATTGGTCAAATAAGTTAGGAGATGCTTCGTGGGCATATAGAACTGCTTACAAAAACCCCATGGGCATGTCGCCCTATAAGATGGTCTATGGAAAGGCTTGCCATCTGCCATTAGAATTAGAACACAAAGCTTTCTGGGCTATTAGATAGCTTAATGCTGACCCGAAATTAGCTGGTGAAAAGCGTCTCATGAACTTGACTTCTCTAGATGAGTGGAGAAGTGAATCTTACGAGAGCGCTAAAATGTTCAAGGAAAGGTAAAGAAGTGGCACGATAGGAGGATTCTGAAACATGAATTTAATGTTGGTGATAAAGTTTTGTTGTTTAGATCTCGTTTCAGGTTTTCTCCAGGTAAACTACTTTCCAGATGGGAAGGGCCATTTCATATTGAAGAAGTCTACCGCTCGGGTGCAATCAAGATTAACAATTTCGAAGGCACCAAACCTCAAGTTGTGAATGAGAAAAGACTTAAGCATTACATAGCAGGAGACCCTGTCAATGTTGATGTGGATTTGGTATACACAACAACTCATGAAGAACATGTTGCGGCCCTGTTTCAGACAACAGCAAAAGCAGAATAAGGAAAGGTATGTATTACGATAAGGAAACATCGCGAACCGCCATAAAAATCCCATATTGTGTGTTTTTTGTAAAATTAGGAAAATTTGAGGCCTAAGTGGAGCCGAAGACAAGCTCCGTGGCGCGGCCTACCCCCTGGCCGTGCCGGGAGGCCACCTGGGCACCCAGGAGTCCGTCTCTGACCCCACTTTGGCTCGTTACCTTCCTTTCTGTGTAGAAATTTTTGCTATATATTTGCCCGGATTGTTCCGGCAACGTATCTCGCGATTTCGTGTGTTTTCTTTTCGATCTATTTCTGCTAGAAAATCGTTCAGGTAGACCTAGGTGCCATGGATTCCCCAAGTTCCCCCAAGGACAAGTTCTTCGTCAACGTCATCAACCCTTACCTCGCCGAGGTGAAGAAGCACCCTCAGGTTGTTCGGGGTGAGGACGGTGTCCTCCATCAAGAAGATCTGTAGGGACCTATCAAGGAGGGGAGCGTCCAGGCCAGGCTAGAAGAAGTGGAGGAAGAAGTCTTCAAGTATAAGATGATGGTCAAGCGTGGTGTTGAAACTAACTTTGACATCATCAACGAGTTGAAGGCACATTTCAAGAAGGATATGAAGGAGATGTTGTCAAGCATCAACGAGCTGGAAGAAAAAGTGTTCGAGCTTCAAGGGAAGATCTGTGATCTGCAGAACCAGAACTGTGAGTATGAACTAAAGTTTCTACGCATGGGTTTGGGTGTTGAGTGCAGGATCTTGGAGACTGAACCTTCATATGAGACTGGAGAACCGCTGCCATGGAAGCGCTTTGCCAAGGACTACGTGATCAACATGAACAAGAATGAGGAGTGAAATCTCCTTGGGTAATGGCATCCCCTTAGCTTGTCCCAAGCTTGGGGGAGTGCCCGGTATCTTTATCTTTATCTTTGTCTTTTAGAGTCAAGTAGAGTCGTATCATGTCTAGGGAAGTTATTATAAAATAGGTGTTTGCATTGAGGTCTATCACTCCTTTTTGGAGAGTTATGTATCTGTGAGTGTGGAGTCATCTATGATGGAATATTAATGAGAAGTCTATTGATTCCTTCGCTGCACTCGGTATTCTCTTCACGCAATCGACCTTATGATGATTCTTATGGGGAGTATTGACCTTATATCAGGTATGGCTTTGAAAACTTTATTTAATCTTGCCAAACATAGCTTTGGTCATAACAACAAGCTTGATTTTCTCAAAGTAGCGACATAGCCAAAACCTTTATGTTATTATGCTTGAAGTGTTATGTTGACGAGGAAGACAACTTGATGTGCTATGCTTATTTTAATGTTTATGCTTTATATTGTTTTGCATCTAAGTCATCATCAATTGTCTGTTCACTCAAAGCCTTTTCTAGCCAAAACTCTGTACTAAGCGAAATCTTGGTTGTGCATCCATACCCTGAAACCAATATTTTCCATATGAGTCCACCATACCTTCCTATTCGTGGTATTCCACTACCAGTCCTAAAGTATAGAATTTATGTGTTATCCTTAAATGTTCAAAATCTTCTATTTTGTGCCCCTGTTTTAGCTCATGAGGAAGTAGTAGTTAATTCATGATCTTCTTAAGTTGGACAAGTTTTATCCCGGGATTGCATGTCTATCTGCAAGCCCCTAATATGAGGAGGAATTGGCATGAGTGCGCCCAGCTCATAAAAGATAATACAACAAACAAACCCTCCTTCACGCTTTGTTCATGAGAAATCAGAAAACTTTGGCAGTGATAAACAAAGGAGATTGCGGGGATGTGATCGTCCCCGTGTGGGAGCCGTTCCTTGAAACTTGTCCAATTTGAGAAGTAATTGAGTTATCTATTAGCATTCGTTGAAAAATCATGCACCTCTCAAAACTTGTTTTCATTCTGTTTGATTTAAGGATAGCGCATGAGTTTTTCCTACTTCCCTAGAGCAGGGCCTATCTTTTAGTTTTAGGTTGAGTCAGTTATTCCTACTTCTTTCTATTCTTAAAGAGAGCAGACACTTGATGTGACAATGATTCATTCATATAAAGCTGCATTAAGATCTGTCATACCGCATCCTTGTTGACATTATCATTTGATAAGTAAGTTGTTTGTTAAGCCTGGCTGAAGCAAACATCTCCCTTTGTGTTAACATTTTCACTTCGTGCCTAGCAGCATGTTCTTTCAAAAGCTTCAACTGATCTCATCAAAATATAAAAAAAAGAGCAAAATTAAAAGCTATTAGTTGTTTTTTAACCAAAGGACATGTTTGCCATGATTTGATGAGTTTCCTTAGCCCTACTCTTGATTATAATTGTTATTACTCTTTCATAAGGGCCCAATGAGTTGAAGATTGTTGTTGAGGATGTTTGAGTTTGGTGAAGAAATCATGATGCTTCTTGTCCGTATTCTATTTATCGACACTCCACTCTCTAAACTTGTGGATAGGTTTACCGAGCTCAGTTTTCGCTTGGGGACAAGCGAGGTCTAAGCTTGGGGGAGTTGATACGTCCAAAATACATCACTATTTTATATCGTAATTCATCCTTATTCATTGATATATTTCACATTACGATGATGTTCTTATGTTTTGGCTTGTTTTACACAGTTTGCAACTTTCCTGTGCCGAAGCAGCAGACGCATGATTCAGCGGTAAAAAGTGGACGCTGAGTTCATGAAGAAGAACACCTCCAAATTACCTGAAAATCTATGGAGGGTGTTTTTGAGAGGATTGACGAAGACACGCAAAATAGGGACCAGAGAGGGGCAACAGGGTGCCCAAGCGGCCACCTGGTGCGGCCCCCACCCTGGCCGCGCCGGGAGGGTGCCTGGAGCCCTGGGACCACCCTAGGCTCCCCCTCTGTCCTATATATTCTTCGTCATCCGGAAACCCTAAAAAGAGGAGTTTTTACAGAGTTCCGCCGCCGCTCCATGGCGGAAACTTGTAGAGAAGAAAAGGGCTCTCCGGCGGGCAGATTCCGCCGAGGAGATCCCCTCCCGGAAGGGGAGATCATCGCCATCGTCATCACCATCGTCACGGGCATCATCGAGATCATCATCAACATCATCCCCAACATCAGCACACTCTTCATCTTCATCCAATCTCATCTCACAATTGCAACTTGCATTGTAACTCATACTATCTCTCCTCTCTACTCTACCGGTGTTGATTACTACTTTGTGGTGAATGCTATTGAGTTTTGTTGAAGAACTATCATTATGACCAGATTGTTTACTGATACGTCTCAAACGTATCTACTTTTCCAAACACGTTTGCTATTGTTTTTCCCTCATTCTTGCATGATTTGGATGAAACTAACCTGGACTAACGCTGTTTTCAGCAGAGCTGTCTGTATGGTTTTATTGTGCGCAGGAAAATGGATTTTTGGACGTCCCAGAAAATTCCCAGAAAAATACCAAAAAATCCACGCACCCGAAGGAGCCAAATGCCAGAAGTGGGACCAGAGAGGAGACCAGGGGGGCCCAGGCGCCCCCCTGGCGCGGCCAGGGGTGGGGCCGCGCCCTATGGCCGCCTGGGGGCCTCCCCCTCCTCTGGTGCCCTACCGATGCTCCTATTTATTCCCGTGATGCGAAAACCCCAGAACAGAAATCATTTTCCCAATTCTCGTCGCGGAGCCGCCGCCACCCTCTGTTCTTCTCCGGGAGGGCTAATCTGGAGGTTGTTTTGGTGTCGGGACCCGGGGTTAGCGTATGCAAGTACAGTTAAGACATAGTCATATGGAGGGCCGAGAACCGCACCCACTTGTCTAAGCAGACAAGGCCAAGCACTGAACATTCTCGGAAAGCATCGTACGTGAGGGGCATCCCATCCAGGCCGGATGATCAACTGAGATGGGTCCTCATCGTCCGCACACAAGTCAAATGATATGGGTGGTGAACTCCCATATTTAAAGACAAGTCGCCTCAACCATACTACCGACTATCTCAAAACTCTTACATAGACTTACTCCAGCCCGATCACTTAGTCGGGGTCTAGGGTGGGCTCGATCATACCACAAAGTGTGCACGAGACGGAGTCTCGAGCAATCGCATCGCGATGCCCCAAGCTGCGCACATCTAAGGGCCACTTTGTGTATGAAAGACCGCCAGCCAGAACAAAACTAAGGTCTCGAAAACCCATACGAAGACATGCATGTTATAAACATACACGCAGCACACATGCCTTGTATGAACAGCAGGTACCATTGCAATTCTCTACAAAGTGTACATTTTATTTATAACTCTTATAGAGTACACACAGAGATCACATACATGTGATCCAACATTACAACACAGGCGGAAGCAAATTATGTCTGAGTACAGACAAGTTTAACAAATGGCTTAAGAAGCCTTATTTAAACACAAAGCCCTCCACGAGGGAACCAGTCTGCTGACTGGGACTAGACTAGTTTAACTTCAGTCGTCCAGATCGATGAAGAAGCCACCTTCGGGGTCAGTGGCGTCATCTAAAACATAGATTAAGCAAACGTGAGTACAAAATCGTACTCAGCAAGACTTACATAGGAGCTATACTACTCATGCACATGTATCAAGGTAAAGGGAGGTGGGGTTTCACTTGCAGAAATGCCAGCTTTGACTTGGCTAATCCTGAACTACGAGTACCAGACTTTGAGGTAAGAAGCGTACACGAGTCCACTACTTTCTCCAACCAATACACCACTATGGTGCCTTCCTCGACTTCCCCACGAGAAAGCACGCCATAGCACTCACACTTATCTTGGTGTGTTTTAGAAGTATTCGGTTCAAGTTATCTAATAATCAAGCTAAGCTTTCCAAGCAGTCCATAACCACGGACGCGGCTATTCGAATAGTTTTGTTAACCTTGCAAGGGTGTACCGCTACACACACATGATCATCATTTACCGCCTTTGATCTCGACACCATTCAAGGGGTGCCAGCGAGGATGCTCACCACAACTGTTACCTCATAGCCGATCTAGTCCGAGAAAGCCGCCTACTTGGGTTGGTTACCACAATCGTGAACCCGGCCGGTTTACCGAAGTGGACCCAAGTGATGTGTGCGTGGTGCATAAGCCGGTCTCGGATGAGCCGTTCTCTCACTTAGCAGCCAGGCCACAGACCTACCAGAACTCCGAACTATTGCGACATCTGGACATCGAAAGGGATGAGTTAGTAAGTCGAGAGGGGTCAGTGAGCCCAATGTGTGGTTGTACTCTTCATCTTGGATCACCACACAAGAACTCGTACTAAGGCGGTGTTCAACGAGACAACCCACTGTGTACTCCTACACAGCCTCTCATCGTTCACCTTGTATTAGGGTCGATTCACCAACACTTTTCTACCATCATCAACATGATCATTCCCATCCCGACTCACATCACAGTAACAACATGGTATCATACTAAGCATGCAATAAGCAGTAACATTGCAGGGGCCACATGATATCAAACAACTCTTACATTTGCTAGGATTGTGGTTTGCTTACTACTGTGACAAAAAGATAGGTCATGCAAAGGAATGGGTTCATCTATGCGGTAGAAACGAAGCATGGTGATCATCCTAAACAATGCATAAGCGAGACATGAGAGGGAAGTGGGATTTTATCGACATGATCAATGGGGGTTTGCTTGCCTTGCTGACGAGGTTCAGGTTCTGGATCTTCAGCGAAGGGGGTGACCTCTTGCTCCGGTTCCACCTCTACTCGACAAACAAAGCACGAAGTAGCAATCAATATGAATGCAATGCTCAAGCACATGATTGAATGTTTAAAACTTGAAGTATAAGTTTTGATGTGTGTGGGGCAATTCCATTTAAGTGGAGTATATTGCATTTAAAATGCAAATTCAAAATCCACATTTGAATTCAACTTAGCCAAGTTGTATGTGACATAGTTTGATCATTTTGAATCAATTTCAAATGTGTATGATATGCCTCTGAAGTGTGGTTGAAGTATAGCTTAAATCCAAGGTTCAAGTGGCAAAATCAATTGATTTGAATTTGAATTAAATTCAAATAAACCAAATGACATATGCTGCTGGTCCCATTTTAAATTCAACTCAAACATAGTTGAAAGTTGCATATTTGGAAAGATAATTTTCTCCTGATCATTTTTCATATATTATTTTTCCAATTTGGAGTTAATATGAATTTTCTATGAATTTCCAAAGTTTGGGGTATTTTCTGGAATTTCTGGAATTCTTTTAAACATTTTGAATTTCTGGAAATTCATAATTGATTTATTGCGTCAGTAGGGGGTCTGACGTGTGGGTCCACCCTGTCAGTGACTGGGTTCACTTAACCCGTGGGTTAAGTTAATCCAGTGGCTTAATTAAGCCACTTGGCCCACTGGTCAGTGACCCAGGGGTCACTAATTAGGTGATTAACCGGGGGGGTTAGCACTGACACGCCGGCGGCTTGACGCCGGCGACTGGACCACGGCGGCGCTGCACGGGGAGGACGATTCCGGCCACGGGAGGGGAAACGGAGGGCACCAACTTGCTCCTGGAGGTCTCCCGCGTCTTCTGGAGGCATCGGGGGTTCACGGGGAGGTCGGAAGCGACGACGGCGACGAATCCGGCGGCAACAGAACGGCGGCGAGGTCGTAGTCGACGTTACCGTGCACGGTTCGGGCTGATCTCGCTCGCGTTCGAAAGCTAGCATGACCAGGAGCTAAACGCACGCGCTGGCTGAGTCGAAGGGGCACAGGGGCGACCTCGAGCTCATCCATGGCGGCGACGTGCTTCGGCATCCATGGCGGATCCGGATAGAGAACGAGAGGGAGGGTGCTAGGTTAGGGAAAATGGTGAGAAGCTCACCACGAACGCGACGGGATGGCTAGTGGGCTCGGGGAAGCTCGGAGCTGGCCGGAATTCGAAGTCGATCCGCGGCGGCCGGCGATGAAGACGATGATGCTAGCGAGCTCGTGGAGGCACTCGGCTTCGATTCCTTTCGCAGGTCGATGAAGACGACGACGGCGAAGCGCTTGGACACCTTGGTTCGGCTCCTCGACGTCAGTGGCCACGATTTCTTGCGACGGCGAGCGGCACCTCTCTCGGTTGGCGACGGAAACGAGCATGGGAGGAGGAGGAGGAAGTTCTGGAGGGGGGGAATGGATGCGTCGTTCTCCAGGGCGCGTCCAGGTGCGAGAAGGGCCACGGGGAGGGCTGGAAGCTCCTCGGCGACGACGTGGCGTCACCAGCTAGCTCGGTGGCATTCCACCGAGCAGCTTGGAGGCGCGGGGTGGGGAAGAAGACTCCCCTGCCCCTGTGGGCCGGCTGGGTTGGGTGGGCCTGCTTCGCCTGGGCGCCAGGTAACGTTTTCTAATTTCATCTGTTTAATCTTTCCTTTCTTTTTCTGTAATTTGTTTTGGCTCTGATAAAAAAATACCAAACCATTTTATTAAATGCTGAAAACTTTTATGTGGCCTCATAATAATATAAACTAGCCACTCATAAACTTTCAACATTTTTAAAATTCAAATGATTTGAATTTTAAATCAAAAAGGGGCATTTCTTTAATTCCAAGGTACTGTTTGAATATTTCAAAAATCTATGAGCATGGGGTGGGTCCCACATCACTTGATATGTGATCACACTCATTTATAAGACTTTTCAAAACTCTAACATGAATTTTTGGAAAAGATTTTTATCTGGCCTTTTGAATTAATTCATCTGGGGGGTGTTCCTTCTCCCATTTTGATTTTGAATTTGATTTCCAAGATTTCTTTTTGAAATTTTGAAATGATGCAAGGTTACTTGATCCTAGCACATTACCTAACAGAGGGTTCTGACAACTCGCCCCCACTCAACAGAATCTCGTCCCGAGATTCAGAAGTCTGCGGGAGGAAGGTGGGGTACTCGGTACTGAGACGGTCTTCTCTTTCCCACGTAGCTTCTCTTTCAGAGTGGTGTGACCATTGCACTTTCAGAAACCTAATCTTCTGACGACGAGTGACACGCTCTGTGGAATCAAGAATACGAACGGGGTATTCTCGATAAGAAAGGTCATCTTGGAGATCAAGCGTTTCATGGTCGACTTCGCGGATGGGGTCCTTGAAGCAACGCTTGAGTTGGGACACATGGAATACATCATGTCCTCGGGAGAGGTGCGGAGGTAGTTCATGTTGGTAGGCAACTTCTCCACGTTTAGCAATAATGCGGAAAGGTCCGATGTAACGTGGGGCCAACTTGCCTTTGATACCGAAACGTTGGGTTCCCTTCAGAGGAGTAACCCGAAGGTAAGCCTTCTCATCCAGATTGTAGCTCTCTTGCCTATGATGACGATCATAGTAGCTTTTCTGACGAGACAGGGCTGCTTTCAATTGATCACGAACAATGCGAACTTGCTCTTCTGCTTCCTTGATCATATCCGGTCCAAAGAATTGTCTTTCACCGGTTTCTGACCAGTTTAAAGGTGTTCGACATCGTCGTCCATATAGGAGCTCAAAAGGAGCCATGTTCAGACTAGATTGAAAACTATTGTTATAAGCAAATTCGGCAAATGGAAGAGAATTCTCCCAATTCTTTACGAATGAGATAACACAAGCTCTGAGCATGTCTTCAAGAATTTGGTTAACCCTTTCGACTTGACCGCTAGACTGAGGATGAAAAGCTTTACTAAAGGAGAGATGAGTTCCCATAGCATTCTGAAAGCTTCCCCAAAATCTAGAGGTAAAAAGGCTACCGCGATCAGAATTGATTTCCAAAGGAACACCATGAAGGGATACAATTCTAGAGACGTACAAGTCCGCTAACTGGCTAGCAGTTATAGACTCGCGAACCGGAAGGAAGTGAGCAACTTTGGAAAGCCTATCTATGACAACGAAGATGGCATTGTTTCCTTTCTGGGTTCTTGGAAAGCCGGTGATGAAGTCCATACCGACTTTGTCCCATTTCCACTCGGGAATAGACAAAGGTTGAAGTGTACCAGCAGGTCTTTGATGTTCTGCCTTAATGCGATGACAAACATCACATTCGGCAACAAATTGAGCAATGTCTCTCTTCATCCTAGTCCACCAAAATCTCGGTACATTTTTGTGCTACCAGGATGAATTGAGAGGGGTGTGTCATGGGCTTCTTTGAGGATGAGTTGCCTTAGTTCCCTATTCTTAGGTACTACCAAACGATTTTCAAAGAATACCGTTCCTTTGCTATCTGTGGAGAAACATTTAGCAACTCCGCTAGCAATGTTCTCCTTGATCCGGCGAACACCTCGTGCACGCCTTTGGGCAACTATAATTTGATCCTCAAGAGTTGGTTTCGCCACCAAGGTAGAAAGATAGCCATGAGGAACAATCTCAAGGTTGAGTTTGCGAAAGTCCTCATGAAGAAGTGGTTGATACTGTTGTAACATGAGGTTGTTACAATACGACTTACGACTTAGTGCATCAGCCATGACATTGGCTTTGCCTGGGGTGTAAGAAAATGCTACGTCGTAATCTTTTATCAACTCAATCCAGCGTCTTTGCCTGAGATTAAGATCTGGCTGGGTGAAAATATATTTGAGGCTTTGGTGGTCGGAATAAATCTCACAACGATTACCAAGGAGGTAATGTCGCCAAGTTGTTAGAGCATGAACTACGGCAGCGAGTTCAAGGTCATGGGTAGGATAGTTCTCTTCATGTGGCTGCAACTGGCGTGAAGCATAAGCTACCACATGTCGATCTTGCAGAAGTATGCATCCTAACCCTTGCCGTGATGCGTCACAATAGATCTCGAAATCCTTTTTGGTGTCTGGAGGTGCAAGTACGGGTGCAGAAGTCAATCTCCTTTTTAGCTCTTGAAAGCTTTCCTCGCACTTGGGAGTCCATAAGAATTTCTTATCTTTCTTGAGGAGTTCAGTTAGAGGCTTTGCAACTTTAGAAAAGTTCTCGACGAAGCGACGGCAATAGCTGGCTAGGCCAAGAAAACTCCTAACTTGCTTAACCGATTCAGGTGGAGTCCAGTCAAGGACGGCCTGAACTCTCTCGGGATTCACAGCAATGCCTTTTGCAGAAATCACGTGGCCTAAGTAGGTCACTTCTGGTAGCCAGAATTCACACTTGGAGAATTTAGCGTACAGGCGATGCTCTCTAAGCTTCATCAATACCAGCCTTAAGTGTTCGGCATGATCTTCTTCGTTCTTCGAGTAGATGAGAATATCATCAAGATAAACCACAACAAATTTATCTAGGTACTCCATGAAGATCGAATTCATCAAGCGTGAGAATGTGGCGGGGGCATTGGTTAAACCAAAGGACATGACGGTGTACTCGTAAAGACCATAACGAGTAGTAAAAGCCGTTTTGCGAATGTCCTCGTTTTGGATTCTGATTTGATGATAACCTAATCTCAAATCCATCTTGGAGAAGACGGAGGATCCTGCAAGTTGATCATAAAGATCATTGATCCTGGGCAGTGGGTATTTGTTCTTTATCGTCGCTAAATTTAGCGGGCGATAATCTACGCACATCCTTTCTGTTCCATCTTTCTTCTTTACGAACAGAACGGGGCAACCCCATGGCGATGAGCTAGGGCGGATGAAGCCTTTTGCCAACGAAGCATCAAGTTGGGTTTTTAGCTCAGCTAACTCATGTGGGGCCATTTTATATGGGCGTTTGGAAATTGGTGCGGTTCCTGGAACAAGATCCACTATAAATTCTACACATCTGTCGGGTGGCATGCCCGGCAGCTCTTCAGGAAAAACATCCGGGAAGTCACGAACCACCGGAATATCTTCAAGTTCGGGAAGGGGAAGTACATTCAAGGAATGCACTTGGTTTCTTGTTCTGGGTGAGGTATAGTTGACGGTTTGGCCTGAAGGGTGGGTGAGTTTCACGGATTTGCTTCTGCAATCCAGGTAGGCATTCTGTCTTGATAGCCAATCCATGCCAAGGATGACATCAATGTTTGAAGACTTGAGGGCTATGAGTGAAGCAAGGAATACTAAACCCTCAATTGCAATTTGATTACCATGGCTCACTCTATTAGTTTGCCATCTTGACCCTGGAGTTTGAATAACCATCGGGGTGGACAATTCAACAAAGGGTAACTCATGACGAAGTGCATAACTTTCCGACATGAATGAATGAGATGCTCCTGGGTCGAAAAGAACGGAAGTAGGAACAAAATCTACTGGGAGCGTACCAAGAATGACGTCAGTGGTGTCGTCAGTCTCTTCGGCGGCGATCTGGTTCAGACGTCCACGAGTGGCAGGAGGAGCGGGTTTGGCGGTGTAGACCTTCTGGGGTGGCTTGCCACGACCATTGTTGTTGTTGTTTCCGGTACGGGGTGGAACGTTCTGGTGTTGGAGCTGGTTCTGGGGACACTCGCGAGAATAGTGGCCTGCCTGACCACATTTGTAGCAAGCTCCGAAAACAGTGCGTGGAGCTGGGTTGTTTGGTGGAGCTGGGTGGAACTGGGTGGGTGGACGAGGCGCCACATAGGATGGCCTCGGGGGGTTGTTCTGGCGGAACATGCTGTTGGGGATCCAGATCTTGCGCTTCTGGGAGCCAGAACTGGATGAACTGTTATCTCTGGGGTGTTTGCGAAAGTCGTTGGGGGTGTTCATGTCCTCTGCCTTGATGGCCTTGTTGACAAGGACCTGAAAGGTGGCAAAGTCATGAAGGTTGTCGGGGGATTGGTACCCGGGTAGGCTAACCCAAGTGGAAGCAATCTTTCAAGACAAGGATGGGCCGATTGGGCTGCAGCTGGGCCGAGCTAGGCAGAGGTACGGCCGATTGCTCTAAGGCAATCGACCATACCAAGTGCCGGCTGTCGGCCCAGGCGCAATCGGTTCACCCTTTTGTTCATTGAAGACGATCGTCCGATTGGCCTGCTGCTGGACCGAGGTCGTTTCCTAGAAGACCGATTGCCCAGAGCAATCGACCTTACCCAGGAACCACCAGTCGGTCCAGGCGCAATCGGAGCTACCTGACACCCAGTCGGGGGTATGATTACGAGGTCATAAATGCCATATCCCGAGATATCTGGGTGGCAGGAAGGCCAAGTCACATCGAGGATTTCCGGGAGATACGATGTCGACCTCTCCGCCGATTCCGCGGACAGGCCGACAAGACCGTACCTCATAGCTCCACTGTTCATCACTAGACCCTACAAGGTAGCAGCATGGGCCGCCGCTCGTAGGCTCCGGATCACCCGGATAGGAGCAGTCGGTGGGCCCAGGCCGATTAGAGGATGACAGCTGGGCCCGTTAGGCATTGAAGTTACCATAGTACCCTGGACTCACACTATAAGAGCCAGGGTACCCCTCCTGCGCGAGGGACGACGAAGACACACCCTAGAACCTCACTTACTCAGTCTCATTCCAGTTCATTCACTGCTCGTAGTTACTCCTCAGGGAAGCGGGAGAGGACCTTGCCCACGGCGGCGGTGCACTCCTTCCCCTGAGAAGGTAGAAGAGCAGTTACTGTAGCCACTCCATTGATATACAAGAGACAGGCAGGAGTAGGGGTGTTATCTCTCCGGAGAGCCCCGAACCTGGGTACATCGTGGTGCCTTCACCGTGCTTGTGCCCAACCCGATTCCGGCACCATCGACATTCTCTCCCTCGTGTCTTCCCCTCACTTTAGCCATCCCCATGGCATCTGCCGTCACATATCGACGACAGTTGGCGCCCACCGTGGGGCAGACCGAGGCGTCGACTGGAGTCAAGATCCGGACGGGATCAACCTCTGCATCGGGCGGTAGCCACGCCTCCGGCCTGATTATAAGGCGTGGGGCAATCGACTATGTAGTGGACTACTCGGCGCGGTACAAGGCAGGAGCTCCCTTGCCGCCCGGGGTGTCGCTGCAGGTGGGAAGTCACCGTCTCTTCATCGGTAGCTTCCCTGAGGCATATCCAAGGGACATCCGTGTTTTCTCGTGTGCTACAGACTCTCTCTTGACCAGGGGCTGCGCTGCAGCGCCTGGCCAAGGGGAAGGCCGACTACACGCCGCTGTCATGATGGCGGGAGCGTCCTCCTCGACCAATCGGGGCCCGGCGAGTGCAGCAAGGAAGGCAAAGGAAGTAGCTGATGCGGCAGAACGAATCGGCACCAGCGCGTTGCGGGATGTGTTGTACACACCCGTGAACAGGAATGGTGATCCGGAGCAAGTGCATACCGAGCTGGAAACGGCACGGCTTGCACTGGCTCGCAGGGCCGAGCAAGTGCTGGCTGAGGAGCGTCGGCTGGGAGCCATCACTCAGGAATACAACGCAGCTCACGCAGGACCGCGCCGGCCGATTGAGCCCGCAGTCCTGGAAGACCTGAGAAGCCGAGGAAGAGCAGTCCACCAGCAGCTATCAGGAGCTGAGCAGCCGGAGCGTCCGAGAAGGCCGGGGCAACCGGAGCAACCGGTGCAATCGGCATTTGTCCAAAGGCCCACATATAGCACACCCGACAAGAATCTGAGAGCAGCCGAGCAGATAGCGCTTGAGCTGGAAGAGTTGGAAGGAGATGAGCGGCGCGAGCAGTCGCGCCGAATGCGTGAACTGATAGCAGCCGCGAAGGAGCAGAAGATCGCGGCAATGGCAAACCAAAACGCTGGGCCAGAGGCATCAAGAGGGACAATGAGGCCGAATGCGGGAGCCAGCCAGCGGCCGAATGCGTCGCGCCAGAATCGGCACCAGCCCGCGCCATCTCGGCATGACAGCAAGGTCAGAAGCAATCGCCCAGCAGCAAGCAGAAGAATGGAAGAGCCGGTTGTTAACAGCAGGCGCCATGACATGCCGCAGCAGTCGGCACCGAGACCAGCAATCAGCACCCGACTTGGCCCTCGCCAAATCGGTCAGAATGATGCAAGGCATCGCATTGAGCTCCTGGAGAAGGAGGCCCAGGAAGATGAAGAAGGAGAAGCTGGCCCAGCATGTTTCGGTCATCGCATTCGGACGGAGAAGTTCCCCAAAGGCTTTACACTGCCGAGAGATACCCCCAAGTACAATGGCTCGGTAAAGCCTGAGGACTGGCTGTCCGATTACCTGACAGCAGTTCGCATTGCGGGAGGCAATCGGCGTGTGGCAGTTCGCTATGCACCGCTCATGCTGCAGGGTTCAGCTCGGACATGGCTGAATAGTTTGCCCAAGGACAGTGTGAACTGTTGGGAGGACTTCACGACTGCGTTCATCCACAACTTCACAAGCACATATGAAAGGCCCAACCTCCCTCGGCAGTTAGCTTTGTGCGTGCAAGGCAAGGACGAGCCCCTCCGAGATTACCTGTCTCGGTGGATCAAGTTGAAGAATTCGTGCGAAGGAGTCCATGAGATTCAGGCCATTCAGTACTTCACTGATGGATGCCTGGCCGATTCAATGCTGAAGCACAAGCTGCTCCGCAAAGACTTCACATCGCTCTCTGAGCTCATGAAGGTGGCAAATGCTTTCGCTATGTCCGATTCTGCGATGCGCCCTATCCAACTCGGAGTCGGAGGTGTGATCCAGTCACCAGGGGCTCCGCAGTCGGACACAGGAAACCAAGGCCTCAGTCGGAAAGAGAGAAGAGAGAACAACCGCAACAACAACAACAACAACAACCAGCAGAACAACGGCAAGCGAAAGGACGAGCAACCGGACACTGAGTATGGCAGTCGGCAGGTGGCCGCTGTGCAGAATAAGGAAGACCCAGCGGCTGCAGGAGGCAGTCGGAAGATGAGACCCAATGTGAGACCCCCAGGGCAGATGAAGCCCAAGTACACATTTGAGGACATGTTAGATGCACCATGCAAGTTGCACAGTACGCCTGGGAGGCCGTCTGCGCACACTACTCGGCAATGTGATTTCGTGAGAAGGATAGCAAAGGGAGAAGCTGGATGGACCGACTGCAGTCAAGTTTGTGGCCGACATCGTATGCAGATATGGTGTTCCTAACAGCATCATCACCGACAACGGCACAAACTTTGCAAAGGGGGCATTGGCTCGATATGCATCTCAGCAAGGCATTCGGCTTGATCTGGCATCTGTGGCACACCCACAGTCCAATGGTCAGGTCGAAAGGGAAAATGGACTAATCCTATCGGGTATCAGGCCCAGATTGGTAGAGCCACTTGAGAGGGCACCTGGGGCATGGATTGATGAGCTCCCCGCAGTACTTTTCAGTTTGAGGACCACGCCGAATAGGTCGACTGTATTCACTCCTTTCTTCCTGGTATATGGTTCAGAAGCAGTCATCCCCTCCGACATCGAGTTTGATTCACCTCGGCACGCTTTATACACTGAAGAAGAAGCTAAGTTAGCAAGAGAAGACGGCGTCGACCTCAAAGAAGAAGCTTGTTTGTTGGCCTTGTCTAGGTCAGCAATCTATCAGCAGAAGTTGCGTCACTACCACAGCAAGAAGATTCGACCTCTCTCTTTCCGAGAGGGGGAAATGGTGCTACGCCGAATCCAGAAGTCAGATGGGCAGCACAAGCTATCCTCACCTTGGGAAGGGCCATTTATTGTCAGCAGAGCGCTCAAGAACAACTCCTACTACCTGATCGATTGGACCAAGGGAACTCGGCACAAGGACACTTCGGGAACAGAAACAGAGCGGCCGTGGAACGCCGAGTTGTTATGCCCGTTCTATAGTTGAACGGCATAAATTTATGTGAGCCATTCGGCAAAACAATCAGTTAAAGTTATCATGTCTCTGAAAATGAGCATTCGAGTACTTTTCGTATAATTCCATTCGAAGAGCTAGCCCTAATCGGCAATGCTACGTCAGACCCGAGACGTGCATAGCATACCCGGGGACTGGCCGACCACGAGGTCAAGAAAATAAGCCATCGTGGCACTGGGACTGCAGGCTGGCTCCCAATCGGACACCCAGCTCAAGCGCAAATCACTAAGGGGTTTGTGGCATTGAAAAGGGTGACGATTGAAGCAGTCGGTAGTACAAATCCCGGGAAACAACTCGAAACATGCCACCACAAGCAGCGCCGACGAGATAAAGTCGCCGATTGCGCCGCAAACTCGGACACTAGATCCAGAAGCGAGCAACCGGCGCCTGCTGTTGCAGAATCCTTTGCGTTAGAAATCTTGTCGTGTAAAAATAAAAACTCATCAAACCTTGGCTGGATGTTTACTGTTGATCCGATTGCGGACCGCATGTCGGCAGGAAGATCGACACAGTAAACATTCCCAAGCGCAGCCGATGAAAGAAACCGGCAAAGATGCAAAGTTGATCGCATATGAAAACAGTTAAAACAAGGAATCGATTTGCATCAAAAGTAACAGGCCCAAGGCCGAATAAGTTCATTACATCCAGGTCCCCAGTGGGTGTCGGCAGAATTAAAATTGTCTTACAAGGAGAAGTAAAACCGATCTAATATCGGCAGGTGGACAGTCCGAATACAAATCAAGATGGCACATCTCAAGCAGTCGGAGGCACCGAGCTGGAGGATGGTGAAGGGAATATGCCCGAGAGGCAATAATAAAGTGGTTATTATCTTATTCCATGTTTATGATAAATGTTTATTTTCATGCTATAATTGTGTTAACCGGAAACGTTAATACATGTGTGTTTAATAAACAAAGAAAAGGTTCCTAGTAATGCCTCTCTTTATACTAGCTTGTTGATTAACGGATGATCAAGGTTTCCTGGTCATGAACATTGGATGTTGTTAATAACAAGGTCATGTCATTGGAAAATGATGTGATGAACATACACCCACAGTAGTTATAGCAATACGATCATGTCATCAAGTTTCTATTGCTGTATCAAACTTTCACGAAGTAACTCTAATCCTTAGACCATGAGATCACGTCAATCACTGACACCGGAAGAGTACTTTGATTCCATCAAACGTCACACCGTAACAGGGTGATTATAAAGGTGTCGTTGGGTACTTGGAAAGTGTTAGTTGAGGCTCGTGGATCAAGAGTGGGATTTGTCCATCCAGATGACGGAGAGATATACTCTGGGCCCTCTCGGTGATATCACATTGACATCGCTTGCAAGCACGTGACTAGCTCACGAGGATGTTATATCACGGAACGAGTAAAGAGTACTTGTCGGTAACGAGATCGAACTAGGTATGGATGATACCAAATGATCGGATCTCGGACAAGTAAAATATCGCGAGAAAAAAGGAATTGGTTACGGAGTAATGGTTCACACGATCACTAGTTCATCGTTGAGTAAGTGGGAGTCATCATGGATCTCCAGATCCCTCTGATGATTATTGATCGGAGAAGAGTCTCAGTCATGTCCATTTTATTCACGAACCGTAGGGTGACACACTTAAGGATTCGTTGACGCGTTTGAGTGGATACGGAACGCCGGAGAATATACAGGACAACACATGGACTGTTTTGATAAAACTGCTGGAATAGTTTCGGTATATCAAAATAGTGCAAGGGGATAATTGTTAATGTGTTCATTGAATGAAGTGTTCATCAATGAAGTACTCATTGAATGAAGTGTTCATTAATTTGAGTGACATTAAACAAGATAATTAAAAGTGTTTTAATGTGATAAAACTCTTGGAATTTTGAGTGGAGAATTATGGAAGTTATGGGAATAATGTGTGACCCTTTGTTTTTGTGAGTGGAGAGTCCACCCACATGATGAGGGGAGAGGTGGGGGCACCTCTTGGGGCGTGCTACCCCTAGGGGGCTGCCTCCCCCTCCTATATATAGATGGGTGGAGACCCCTCTACACACAAAAATTCCTCCATCTCTCATATGCCCTTTGGTTGGCATCTTCCTCCCCTTGCTAGCTGATCCAGTTTCACGAGTACGGTGCTTAGGCGAAGCCCTGCTCAAGATCTTCTCTACCACCACCACCACTATGTTGTAGTGCTGCTGGAGTTCCCGAGGATCCACTACTTCCGCTGCCCAACTGGAGCAAGGGGCGGAGGTCGTCACTGATCTGTACGTGTGACCGACTACAGAGACGCTGCCCGTTCGTGGCGTCAAGTCTTCATCACGACCTTGAGGTCGGCGAGTGTTCGACTACATCACCCACGAGAATAGTTCTCGTTAAAGCTTTTGGTCTTCGAGGGTGAGTCCTTCTCAAACCGTTACAAGTGATCTTCTAGATGTGATCTTGGCTGTTACAACCGTAGGAAAATTTTTGTTTTCTATGCAACGAACCCATCAGTGGTATCAGAGCCTCTTCTATGCGTAGATGATTTGTACGGTTAGAACACATAGAGATGTGGGCGTTGATCCTCTAGTTGTTACCCTCTTTTGTGCACTTGTTCATATTGCGGCAATGTTGGATTGAAGCGGCCCTAAGCGCAGATTGTGTGTCACGCTTGACATACGGCTTGTACCGTATAAAGTGGCTTTGGGGGTGTCAGTTTCTCTAACATTAGTGATATGGCATTTGCAACGGAGGGCCCTGGAAAGGGATGAAAAGAAACAACTAGCGAATCAACGTTGTGGTTCTTGTCCGTAGGTAAGATCGGTTCTTTCCTAGGAAGCCCAAAACCACGTAAAATTTGCAAAGATAATTTAGAAGCGTCTAACTTGTTTTTGCAGGGCATGTGATGTGATATGGTCATTGTTACAAAATTTTTGTATGAAATGAGATTTATTGTAAACAACCGGCAGGAGCCATATGGTTGTGTTTTTCCTTTTTAAGGCCTGCGTGCTGTAGATATATCCATGAGATATATTGTAATGGAGAAGGACGACCATGGTGGTGGCGTCATGGACCTTGGTGCCGCGCCGGTGGCATGATGGAGATCATACCAAGACGCACAAAGATGGAGATCTATTGCGAGAAGGACCATATCATATCACATTATCCATGCATGTGATGTTTATCCTTTTATGCATCTTATTTTGCTTAGTTACGATCATGATCGCTGCGGTAGCATTATAAGATGATCCCTCTCACTTAATATCAAGATAATTATATGTTCTTCCTTAGTATGCACCGTTAAGAAAGTTCGTCGTTTCGAGACACCACGTGATGATCGGGTGTGATAGACTCTACGTTCGCATACAACGGGTGTTTTCAAGCCTAGCATGTACAGACATGGCCTTGAAACACATGCAAATACTAAGGTTCTACTTGGCGAGCCTAGCATGTACAGACATGGCCTCGGAACATGGACCGAAAGGTTAAGCACGAGTCATATGGATGATATGATGAACCATATTGAGATGCTCGCCATTGCAGCTACACTGCCTCACGTGATGATCGGTCGTGGTGTAGTGAATTTGGTTCGTGTAATCACCAAAGACGACTCGAGGGATGTTGTTTTTGAGTGGGAGTTAGATGAACTCATTTTATCATGAACTAAATCAAAGTGAATTTGCATAGTTCGTTGTAGTCATTGGCATTTGTTTACTACCTTTGCGCTTAGCTATAATTGAGATAATAGAACTATAGAATTCTGGATATTTAACTTTACGGATTGGTACCGTATTGTTTGAGTGTCAATCTAAAGTTTAAAGTCTTATTGCAAACTTTAGCAAACCTTGCTTACTCCATGAAGTTTAATAATGTGTATTAAATCGAGAGTAACAATTCCAGTGTTAGTGTCTAAGTATCACACTTGCCTCCATGATCCTTGATATTCAAATGTTGTTTGTTATTATCAAGGTTATATAGGAGCTGAAAGGATTGTTTCAGAAACTATCATGTGTGGAAGATATAGCGATATCTGAAACAATGTTTAGTTGCAATGTGATAGAGTAAAATTTAGTGAGAAACATGTTCTCATATTGTATGAGAATTTGTGAAGGTTGGAGACACTATGTGTCCTAATCTCTCAAAAAGGTTTTGGGAACTAATATTGTACTCACAGTTTGTCCCTATGAGCTATGGTAGTTTTGTCATGAAAGTTGTCATGATAGGATGAATGGAAGATGTAGGTAAAATGTTTACTACACTATAAGATTACTAAAGAATGGAATTTGGAAGAACACCAAACATTTGATGACGGTGATCTACATCAAAGTGAGAATCAAAGGGTGTTAGTATTTGACTAACACACTTTGGATTATGTGTCATATGAATGGTGCCACAAGTGATGTTGATAAATTCTTCTAAAAAGGAAAGGAATTGCTGAAAGAGGATCTGAAAAAATATTTTGGCAAAAAGAAAAAGGAAAAGACTGGAAATGTCCAGCTCAGGTATATAGATGATATACATGTTATGGGTATATTCATTGCTTGTTAAACAATGTGATTCTTGAGTATTGGATACTGATTGGTTGGTATGAAGTGTCATACGGAACAACGCAATACAAGAGTTGCAATGGCCTGAGTAACTAGCAAATGAATATGGGATGATTCTCATCAAAAACAAAATAAAGTGTTATTGTGTTTATCGTTGGAATTAAACCTAGCCTTCAAGATTTATTTGAATAATTGTTATTCTGTTCTAGTGTTATACGAACAATAGTTGTTCAAATTATCACCATATTCATAGAAGATGGATGAACTCTATAAATCTTGTTGGAGAAATCACATCCATAATAACTGATGCTAAACATGTCGCAAGACAAATGATTATAAGATCACTTATGAGTGACACCACCGTTTGAATCATATTGGAAAGAAACACATGAAGAAACTCCATGGTGATGGAATTTTGGAGTCTTTTGATTTTGAATCAATTGACGGTTGTGAGAAATTTCTAGAGATGATTGAAACACCGTTTAAATCATATTGGAAAGATAACATGAAGAAACTCCATGTTGGTGGAATTTTGGAGTCTTTTGATTTTGAATCAACTGACGCTTGTAAGAATTTCCTAGAAATGATTGAAACTCCGTTCATAGGCAAAGAAGGACGGACGACTAACTTATTGGACATTATACATGTTGATGTGTATAGTTCATTATGTGTAGCCATGTGTGGTGGGTCTTATAACTTCATATACTTTAACCGAGGTTTTGAGTGGATATATGTGTATATTTACTTGATAAGGAAGAAGTATGAAATGTTTGAAAATGTTCAAATAAATTTCAAGATGAAGTGAAAATCATTGTAACGAGAAAATAAGAGTTTATGATTGGATCATAAAAGAAGATTTTGAGTTAAAAGTTTAGCAAATGCCTGAGAGTTTAGGAATCGTTCCAAAACTTGCATTTCCCGAAACACCATAGGAGTATGGAGTGTTCGAGAGATGTAATCAAACCTTGTTTGACATGGTAAGGATCAAAGGTGTTATTTATAAAAATTGCCATTATATTTTAAGGATTAAGCTTTAGAGACTACCGCTTTTCACTGAAAAGAGCGCCATCGAGATCCGTTGAAATGACACCATATAAGTTATGGAATGGGATAAAATCCAATTTGTCTTTTCTTAAATTTTGGTATGCAAGGCATATGTAAAATGTTTACAACCAAAGTCGGATAAAATGCGTCTTTGTAAGTTATCCCAAAGTAACCGTTGGGTATTCCTCCATAACACTAAAGACAAAAGTTTTTTGTGGCTAAGTGCATCAAGTTTCTTGAGAAGGAATTTTTTGCGAAAAGTTAAGTGGGAGGACAGTAGAACTTCGATTAGGTTTTTGAACCTAAGCTTTATGTGCTAAGTGGCGCAGCGCCGGAAAGTGTCCCGGAAGCGGCCGCAATGCTCTTGGCTCCCGTGTCCCAAAGGTTGTGGTCACGGCAATCTAAGTTCCTATTGAACTGCGTAGTTCGGGTAATCGATCAAATAGTAATATTTGAGATTGAATCATTGTTATTTGATAATAATGGACCGACTACATGCAAAGAAGCGATGATGGGCCCTGACTCCGTCAAAATGGCTAGGAGCTATAAAATACGTGATAGTTCCATACACGAGAAACCAAGTTTCTGAACTTGGAAGACCCTCTAGATACCGTGTTTGGATCTATAAAGAAACAGACGTGGATGTTCTCACATCTATGAAATATTCGACATATCGTTAAAATGGTTTACGATTATGTTCAAAGAGTTGGCTATGACAAGATTTGATCTTTCATAACGATATTTAGTCTGGACGGATTATTGTAGCAACCACTACATATGCTAATTTTTGTATATGGTAGTTGAACAAACGGAACAACGTTCTTCTAATAGAATGGTTACCTAGGACGTGTACAGGACACGGTCCAAAGGGTTCTGTTAATTCAAAGGATGCTAAAATAGCATGCAAATTTCAATGGTTGAAATAAGCATTCGCGGAGTTGGAATCTTCATCATGATGAAATTGTTAAAACGTTTAGTTTCATCAGAGACGGTGAAGATGCTTGCTTTTGCAAGAAATTAAGTGGGAGCGCTGAGACATATTTCTAATACATTATGTAGAAGACATATTGTTGATTGGAAATGATGTATCTTTTATTGACACGGGTGAAGTTTCATTGAAAATTTGATTTTAATGGAAGATTTGGGCAAAACTAGTATATTGGGCTAATATGGTCTATATAGATAGATTGAGGTGCTAATATGGTTGGGCCGAAGTACATATATGAAATATTGAATAAGTTCAATATGGAAACGACGAGAAAGGTTCTTGCCGCATGGAAAAGGTTGAAGTGAGATTCAAGTGTTTTGACACTTGGTGAGTAAAATCACATGAATGATTTGATCAATCATGTACACCATGATATGTACAATTCCAGAATGTCCTATGCTCTAAATGTTATGAGCATATACCAGAATGATTCATAAGATGATCATTGGACAATAGCAAAGATATCCTTACGTGCTTTGGAAGGACTAAGAATATATATTATGTATGTTGGACAATAGTTCATTGTAAAGTGTTACATTGATACTAGTTTTGTCGCAAGATACAATCTAAATTTATCTCAATTTTGGCGGTATGTTAAGGTGGCAAAATGTAATGGAAGAAAGTTCCATGATAGATTTGGAATAGTTCCAAATGGATTTGGATGAGTTCCAAAGTTAATACATTATAACGAATACTACAACGAAAGGCTAAGTATATGACTGCTCTAGCAGCAGCAAAGGAGGGCATTTGTGTCAAGAAGTTTGTTTGACAAACTAGGTGTAGTTCAAAACGGGCTAATACTATGAAGATCTATTGTATGACAATAGATTCAACATGTTTTGAGCTCAAGGGACTAAGGTCTCACCGGAGAACCAAATTTATGCAATGCCATCTCATTGGTGAATGAGTGATGCGTAGAGACGCAAAGAAATGCAAATACACACGGACCTGAAGTGTCAGATCTGGATATTAGGTTTACCACTAGCAATGCATATGGATAACACCTGAATGCCATAGGTGTTGGATGCGCAAGTACCAAACTAGATTATTGACTCTAGTGCAAGTGGGAGACTGAAGGGAATATGCCCGAGAGGCAATAATAAAGTGGTTATTATCTTATTCCATGTTTATGATAAATGTTTATTTTCATGCTATAATTGTGTTAACCGGAAACGTTAATACATGTGTGTTTAATAAACAAAGAAAAGGTTCCTAGTAATGCCTCTCTTTATACTAGCTTGTTGATTAACGGATGATCAAGGTTTCCTGGTCATGAACATTGGATGTTGTTAATAACAAGGTCATGTCATTGGAAAATGATGTGATGAACATACACCCACAGTAGTTATAGCAATACGATCATGTCATCAAGTTTCTATTGCTGTATCAAACTTTCACGAAGTAACTCTAATCCTTAGACCATGAGATCACGTCAATCACTGACACCGGAAGAGTACTTTGATTCCATCAAACGTCACACCGTAACAGGGTGATTATAAAGGTGTCGTTGGGTACTTGGAAAGTGTTAGTTGAGGCTCGTGGATCAAGAGTGGGATTTGTCCATCCAGATGACGGAGAGATATACTCTGGGCCCTCTCGGTGATATCACATTGACATCGCTTGCAAGCACGTGACTGGCTCACGAGGATGTTATATCACGGAACGAGTAAAGAGTACTTGTCGGTAACGAGATCGAACTAGGTATGGATGATACCAAATGATCGGATCTCGGACAAGTAAAATATCGCGAGAAAAAAGGAATTGGTTACGGAGTAATGGTTCACACGATCACTAGTTCATCGTTGAGTAAGTGGGAGTCATCATGGATCTCCAGATCCCTCTGATGATTATTGATCGGAGAAGAGTCTCAGTCATGTCCATTTTATTCACGAACCGTAGGGTGACACACTTAAGGATTCGTTGACGCGTTTGAGTGGATACGGAACGCCGGAGAATATACAGGACAACACATGGACTGTTTTGATAAAACTGCTGGAATAGTTTCGGTATATCAAAATAGTGCAAGGGGATAATTGTTAATGTGTTCATTGAATGAAGTGTTCATCAATGAAGTACTCATTGAATGAAGTGTTCATTAATTTGAGTGACATTAAACAAGATAATTAAAAGTGTTTTAATGTGATAAAACTCTTGGAATTTTGAGTGGAGAATTATGGAAGTTATGGGAATAATGTGTGACCCTTTGTTTTTGTGAGTGGAGAGTCCACCCACATGATGAGGGGAGAGGTGGGGGCACCTCTTGGGGCGTGCTACCCCTAGGGGGCTGCCTCCCCCTCCTATATATAGATGGGTGGAGACCCCTCTACACACAAAAATTCCTCCATCTCTCATATGCCCTTTGGTTGGCATCTTCCTCCCCTTGCTAGCTGATCCAGTTTCACGAGTACGGTGCTTAGGCGAAGCCCTGCTCAAGATCTTCTCTACCACCACCACCACTATGTTGTAGTGCTGCTGGAGTTCCCGAGGATCCACTACTTCCGCTGCCCAACTGGAGCAAGGGGCGGAGGTCGTCACTGATCTGTACGTGTGACCGACTACAGAGACGCTGCCCGTTCGTGGCGTCAAGTCTTCATCACGACCTTGAGGTCGGCGAGTGTTCGACTACATCACCCACGAGAATAGTTCTCGTTAAAGCTTTTGGTCTTCGAGGGTGAGTCCTTCTCAAACCGTTACAAGTGATCTTCTAGATGTGATCTTGGCTGTTACAACCGTAGGAAAATTTTTGTTTTCTATGCAACGAACCCATCAGATGGAGCAGATGGATCCGATTGAGCTTCAGAACCGGCAGCATCAGCTCGTTTCGTCTTCGGAGAGGTCTGAGATGAATCGCTGTCGGAAGGCTCCTCGGCTAGCGCAGAGATAGTTGAAGCAGGGAGTGGATTCCCTCCGTCATCAAGATATGGAGTGTAGTCATACGGAGAGAACCAGTTCGCCATAGTGCTGGCCAGCCGATTGACTTCAGCGTAGGTTTTCTCAAGAAGGTCCCCGGCACCAT
This sequence comes from Bromus sterilis, assembly GCA_950022295.1. Taxonomy (NCBI): domain Eukaryota; kingdom Viridiplantae; phylum Streptophyta; class Magnoliopsida; order Poales; family Poaceae; genus Bromus; species Bromus sterilis. The sequence goes on from OX465596.1 coordinate 400,738,669, forward strand.
CTCGGAGGCTGTATAACTTGGAGAGTTTCACCTGAGGGTACCAAGTCAATATTGTCTGAAGGGCGGTCTCCGCACCAGTACGACCCGCGGAATTCAGCAGAACGTCGATCCGACGTGGGGTAGCCTTGAGGAGAATCCGAGTTTGCTCAGTGGTCGCATTCGGAGTTTCCCCTTGATCAGAATCTTCCTCCTCTTGTGGGTCGTCCTGGCGGACCTCGGCGGAGGAGTCGGCAGCGTGTTCCATTCTCTTTAGTCCGGCCTTGAGCTCAGCCGCCGGCCACAGGGTTTCGGCAATCTTCAGAATTCCGAGTTTGAAGGACAGGGCCACTCCCTGGATGACCGGAATGCGAGCTTGAGTGCCGATCAGATATTCATGTCGGGTCCAGACGCTGTCCACGCGGTCACAAGTCCCTCCGGCAGCGATATGATCCTCCCGAGACTTGGCGACAGCGGCGTAGGCAGCCGCCTCAGATTCGGGCCAGGCCTCTGTGTCAAGAAGGAAAAATGTGAGAAATCAGATACAAGAAGAAGGCAATCGGAAAATGCAATCGGCATAAAGGAAGACTCACCGCTAAGGAGAAGATCGATGTCAGTTAGCAAGTCGCAGAAACCCTTGGCTCGGCGGCGCATTCGGGCATTCTCTTCAAGATGCTGCTTCTCCATTTCTTCATATTTGGCGATATGCTCGTCGCGATCCTTGCGAATGGAATCCCGCGTGGCGACTGCTTCATCCCTCTCGGCTTGTAAAGCATCTCGGGCGGAGACTGCGGCATCCCGCTCGGCAAGAAGCCCAGCGCTGGTAGCCGTCACAGCAGCAACGTCCGCAAGATGTTTCTTTTCAAGAGCTGCCATCTCGGCGCGAAGATTGTGAATAGTTCGGTTCAAGTCGGTCTCTACCCCTTGCAGCCGAGTCACTTCTTCAGAAGCTTTGGCGAGAGCTGGGCTCTGCTGGTTAAGTTATGCAGTTAATTCAGAAATCCGGCCCTGGAGGTCACCTACCAGAGGAACAGTAGCTAGAAGAGAGCATAGAGATATGAGCGCTAGAGAAATCGGCTAGCGGAGAAAAGGCAGATGGGCTAGAAGATACCTTTCAGTTTGGAGGTCTCGGCTGACAGGTTGTTGACCTGCAGCTGGGCCTGGGCGAGGGTCCGGAGGCTGGCAGTATAAGCTTCAAGAAGTTTCTCGAAGACATTTCGTTTCTCCTCCATAACAGCCTGAGAAGAACAGTACGACAAAGTCAGTGATAGAGCAAAGAATGCTAACAGATCCGAACCGATTGTAACCAATCGGCCCGAATCTCGGGGACTACACCCAGTGGGTGCGCTTGCGCGCACCCACCGGAAGGAAAGTCCACCGATTGAGGAAGGCAAATGAGAAAAGCAAAAATGCTAAAAGATCCGAACCGATTGTAACCAATCGGCCCGAATCTCGGGGACTACACCCACCGGAAGGAAAGTCCACTGATTGAGGAAGGCAAATGAGAAAAGCAAAAATGCTAAAAGATCCGAACCGATTGTAATCAATCGGCCCGAATCTCGGGGACTACACCCAGTGGGTGTGCTTGCGCGCACCCACCGGAAGGAAAGTCCACCGATTGAGGAAGGCAAATGAGAAAAGAAAAAATGCTAAAAGATCCGAACCGATTGTAACCAATCGGCCCGAATCTCGGGGACTACACCCAGTGGGTGCGCTTGCGCGCACCCACCGGAAGGAAAGTCCACCGATTGAGGAAGGCAAACGAGAAAAGCGGAAGTACTAAGAAGATCCGAACCGATTGTAATCAATCGGCCCGAATCTCGGGGACTACACCCACTGGGTGCGCTTGCGCGCACCCACCGGAAGAAAAATGTCTAAAGTAGAAGAAGGTAAAGAAGGAAAGCAAGAGGTTACCGTATGATGCGAGGCGAGCTGATGCAGATCCCGAGCAATGGCATTGGCGAAGCGGTTTACTCGGCTCAGCGCGGACGCCATGGTCTCTTGAGGAGGAAGCGCAGCGTCAGCCTCGGCACCAGCATGACGGGCGCGAGAGTACTCGGCCCGGAATTGATCCACCGTGCGCATTAAAACTTCTGAGGCTGCAGGGGTCGGCGTCGGCGTTGAGGTTGGAATCGCGATGGAAGTGGCAGTTGTAAGAGCTGGTGGCACCGTCGTCACTTGAAAATCAGAAGCACCCGATTGCGGCGGTGGCACAATCGGGCGAGTCGGAGCAGCGGTAGTAACGATGACTGGGGGAAGAGTTGTGGTCGTCGGCGGCGCTGATAGAACAGCTGGTGGCGTGGTAGCAATGGTTGGCGGTGCCGACATCACAGTCGGCGGCGAGATCGTCACCATTGGTGCGTCGGGCACGGCGGTCGACGGAGCGGGAGAAGTTGTAGCAGCGGCGGCCGGGCTGGAGCGGCGTGGCGGGGACGGGGCAATCGGATCGACCGATTGCGTTCCCCCGACACCAGGAGATACCGGGTCGGCCGCACGCTTGATGATCTTTGGGGCGAGGTCGGAAGGAGACGTCTTCTGGGCTGCTGCGAGCCGAGCTCTCTTGGCAGCACGTTCGGCGTCTTTGGAGGAGTGATTGGTGGCGGTCGGCCGCTTGCGAACAGCCGCAGCAGAAGCAGCGGGCGAGATGATGGCGCCGACACGAGCCGGAATCTCGGTGTCGATGTCATCAAGCCCAATCGGCTCGCTGAATGGAGAAAGGGAGAAGAGTCAGTAGAAGCAGAGGTAGCAAAGTACTGCGCAGAAAGTCAGAAGCATACCCGATCGTCCGAGGTGCGCCGGTAGGCATTCGGCAGCGGAGTGGGGCGACGTTCAGCGGCGCCTGAGTGGTCGGCCTTCGAGCTGTCGTCTTCTGGGCCTGCTTGCCTTTGTGGGCAGTCGGCGCGGTTTGGAGGACCTTGGAGGGAGCGGTACCAGAGGAAGAGCCAGCTGCCGAGATGCGTTTGGCTGGCACCCTGGGAGGCTTATCCCGAGGAGCTGCATCAGGAGCAGCACCTGTTGAGATACTATCATCGTCACTCCAATCAGCCAAAAGTCGCTCAAGGGAAGAGTCGGGCGTACCCCCTTGAGCTGGCAGCCGAGTGGTGGTCCTTGGAGGGATGGCGCGCGCAGCATCATCATCTTCGGCGTCCATGGGGTCGGAGGATTCCCCAGAGGACTCATCTTCATCCTCATCATCTTCACTGAACTCGGCGGAAGGGATCTCGCCATTGTACTCAAGGTCAATGGGGTCCTCTTCCGTGCGATTAGGGGCAAACACACCAGCTTCCTGGCCGTCCTCCATGAGGTCGGACTGAATGAACTGCTAAAAAAACAGGCACAAGTGATCGGAGCAGGCGGGAGAGCAGAGGTCCGCGGGAGAGAAATCTGCGCGAGGAGCGGCAATGGCGCAGAGAGAGAGAGAAAGATGGAGGTTGAAGGAGATGTGTTGGAGAAGGAAGAGGCGAGGCTCCCCCCCCCGGTGGCTTATATGGGCGGCGGGGGAGGGGAGTGGGATCACCCCGTGGCCATGTGGCCCGGTGTGACCTAGGGCACAAGGAAGCCAACCGGCAGATCAGCACAGAAGATCCTGGCACAGAAGGCGAGACGTGCGACGTGGGGGTCAGCTCCTGCAGTTATGTCACGTCGCGAGTGGGTCGTAGGTCCCAGCTCATTGATCACGTCGTGGGCAAGTCGGAGGTAACCGTTGGAGCGCAATCGGCAGAAGGTACTGTTCCAGAAAATGAAGATACGAAGCGAGAAGGAACCAAATCCAATCGGATGGGAACGAGGTCAGCCGAGTGTGATCTCCGAGTCGGCCGACGAACTCGGAATGACGCACTCGAAGAGGCCATAGCAGTCGGAAAACCTCAAGACAAATTGAAAAACTGCAAAGGCCCCGCGGTCAAGTGACTGTGGGACCTTTACAGCTTTAGGGGCTACTGTCGTGGGATTGGTACCCGGGTAGGCTAACCCAAGCGGAAGCAAGCTTTCAAGACAAGGATGGGCCGATTGGGCTGCAGCTGGGCCGAGCTAGGCAGAGGTACGACCGATTGCTCTAAGGCAATCGACCATACCAAGTGCCGGCAGTCGGCCCAGGCGCAATCGGTTCACCCTTTTGTTCATTGAAGACGATCGTCCGATTGGCCTGCTGCTGGACCGAGGTCGTTTCCTAGAAGACCGATTGCCCAGAGCAATCGACCTTACCCAGGAACCACCAGTCGGTACAGGCGCAATCGGAGCTACCTGACACCCAGTCGAGGGTATGATTACGAGGTCATAAATGCCATATCCCGAGATATCTGGGTGGCAGGAAGGCCAAGTCACATCGAGGATTTCCGGGAGATACGATGTCGACCTCTCCTCCGATTCCGCGGACAGGCCGACAAGACCGTACCTCATAGCTCCATTGTTCATCACTAGACCCTACAAGGTAGCAGCATGGGCCGCCGCTCGTAGGCTCCGGATCACCCGGATAGGAGCAGTCGGTGGGCCCAGGCCGATTAGAGGATGACAGCTGGGCCCGTTAGGCATTGAAGTTACCATAGTACCCTGGACTCACACTATAAGAGCCAGGGTACCCCTCCTGCGCGAGGGACGACGACGACGACACACCCTAGAACCTCACTTACTCAGTCTCATTCCAGTTCATTCACTGCTCGTAGTTACTCCTCAGGGAAGCGGGAGAGGACCTTGCCCACGGCGGCGGTGCACTCCTTCCCCTGAGAAGGTAGAAGAGCAGTTACTGTAGCCACTCCATTGATATACAAGAGACAGGCAGGAGTAGGGGTGTTATCTCTCCGGAGAGCCCCGAACCTGGGTACATCGTGGTGTCTTCACCGTGCTTGTGCCCAACCCGATTCCGGCACCATCGACATTCTCTCCCTCGTGTCTTCCCCTCACTTTAGCCATCCCCATGGCATCTGCCGTCACATATCGACGACAGTTGGCGCCCACCGTGGGGCAGAGCGAGGCGTTGACTGGAGTCAAGATCCGGACGGGATCAACCTCTACATCGGGCGGTAGCCACGCCTCCGGCCTGATTATAAGGCGTGGGGCAATCGACTATGTAGTGGACTACTCGGCGCGGTACAAGGCAGGAGCTCCCTTGACGCCCGGGGTGTCGCTGCAGGTGGGAAGTCACCGTCTCTTCATTGGTAGCTTCCCTGAGGCATATCCAAGGGACATCCGTGTTTTCTCGTGTGCTACAGACTCTCTCTTGACCAGGGGCTGCGCTGCAGCGCCTGGCCAAGGGGAAGGCCGACTGCACGCCGCTGTCATGATGGCGGGAGCGTCCTCCTCGACCAATCGGGGCCCGGCGAGTGCAGCAAGGAAGGCAAAGGAAGTAGCTGATGCGGCAGAATGAATTGGCACAAGCGCGTTGCGGGATGTGTTGTACACACCCGTGAACAGGAATGGTGATCCGGAGCAAGTGCATACCGAGCTGGAAACGGCACGGCTTGCACTGGCTCGCAGGGCCGAGCAAGTGCTGGCTGAGGAGCGTCGGCTGGGAGCCATCACTCGGGAATACAACGCAGCTCACGCAGGACCGCGCCGGCCGATTGAGCCCGCAGTCCTGGAAGACCTGAGAAGCCGAGGAAGAGCAGTCCACCAGCAGCTATCAGGAGCTGAGCAGCCGGAGCGTCCGAGAAGGCCGGGGCAACCGGAGCAACCGGTGCAATCGGCATTTGTCCAAAGGCCCACATATAGCACACCCGACAAGAATCTGAGAGCAGCCGAGCAGATAGCGCTTGAGCTGGAAGAGTTGGAAGGAGATGAGCGGCGCGAGCAGTCGCGCCGAATGCGTGAACTGATAGCAGCCGCGAAGGAGCAGAAGATCGCGGCAATGGCAAACCAAAACGCTGGGCCAGAGGCATCAAGAGGGACAATGAGGCCGAATGCGGGAGCCAGCCAGCGGCCGAATGCGTCGCGCCAGAATCGGCACCAGCCCGCGCCATCTCGGCATGACAGCAAGGTCAGAAGCAATCGCCCAGCAGCAAGCAGAAGAATGGAAGAGCCGGCTGTTAACAGCAGGCGCCATGACATGCCGCAGCAGTCGGCACCGAGACCAGCAATCAGCACCCGACTTGGCCCTCGCCAAATCGGTCAGAATGATGCAAGGCATCGCATTGAGCTCCTGGAGAAGGAGGCCCAGGAAGATGAAGAAGGAGAAGCTGGCCCAGCATGTTTCGGTCATCGCATTCGGACGGAGAAGTTCCCCAAAGGCTTTACACTGCCGAGAGATACCCCCAAGTACAATGGCTCGGTAAAGCCTGAGGACTGGCTGTCCGATTACCTGACAGCAGTTCGCATTGCGGGAGGCAATCGGCGTGTGGCAGTTCGCTATGCACCGCTCATGCTGCAGGGTTCAGCTCGGACATGGCTGAATAGTTTGCCCAAGGACAGTGTGAACTGTTGGGAGGACTTCACGACTGCGTTCATCCACAACTTCACAAGCACATATGAAAGGCCCAACCTCCCTCGGCAGTTAGCTTTGTGCGTGCAAGGCAAGGACGAGCCCCTCCGAGATTACCTGTCTCGGTGGATCAAGTTGAAGAATTCATGCGAAGGAGTCCATGAGATTCAGGCCATTCAGTACTTCACTGATGGATGCCTGGCCGATTCAATGCTGAAGCACAAGCTGCTCCGCAAAGACTTCACATCGCTCTCCGAGCTCATGAAGGTGGCAAATGCTTTCGCTATGTCCGATTCTGCGATGCGCCCTATCCAACTCGGAGTCGGAGGTGTGATCCAGTCACCAGGGGCTCTGCAGTCGGACACAGGAAACCAAGGCCTCAGTCGGAAAGAGAGAAGAGAGAACAACCGCAACAACAACAACAACCAGCAGAACAACGGCAAGCGAAAGGACGAGCAACCGGACACTCAGTATGGCAGTCGGCAGGTGGCCGCTGTTCAGAATGAGGAAGACCCAGCGGCTGCAGGAGGCAGTCGGAAGATGAGACCCAATGTGAGACCCCCAGGGCAGATGAAGCCCAAGTACACATTTGAGGACATGTTAGATGCACCATGCAAGTTGCACAGTACGCCTGGGAGGCCGTCTGCGCACACTACTCGGCAATGTGATTTCGTGAGAAGGATAGCAAAGGGAGAAGCTGGATGGACCGACTGCAGTCAAGTTTGTGGCCGACATCGTATGCAGATATGGTGCTCCTAACAGCATCATCACCGACAACGGCACAAACTTTGCAAAGGGGGCATTGGCTCGATATGCATCTCAGCAAGGCATTCGGCTTGATCTGGCATCTGTGGCACACCCACAGTCCAATGGTCAGGTCGAAAGGGCAAATGGACTAATCCTATCGGCTATCAGGCCCAGATTGGTAGAGCCACTTGAGAGGGCACCTGGGGCATGGATTGATGAGCTCCCCGCAGTACTTTTCAGTTTGAGGACCACGCCGAATAGGTCGACTGGATTCACTCCTTTCTTCCTGGTATATGGTTCAGAAGCAGTCATCCCCTCCGACATCGAGTTTGATTCACCTCGGCACGCTTTATACACTGAAGAAGAAGCTAAGTTAGCAAGAGAAGACGGCGTCGACCTCAAAGAAGAAGCTTGTTTGTTGGCCTTGTCTAGGTCAGCAATCTATCAGCAGAAGTTGCGGCACTACCACAGCAAGAAGATTCGACCTCTCTCTTTCCGAGAGGGGGACATGGTGCTACGCCGAATCCAGAAGTCAGATGGGCAGCACAAGCTATCCTCACCTTGGGAAGGGCCATTTATTGTCAGCAGAGCGCTCAAGAACAACTCCTACTACCTGATCGATTGCACCAAGGGAACTCGGCACAAGGACACGTCGGGAACAGAAACAGAGCGGCCGTGGAACGCCGAGTTGTTATGCCCGTTCTATAGTTGAACGGCATAAATTTATGTGAGCCATTCGGCAAAACAATCAGTTAAAGTTATCATGTCTCTGAAAATGAGCATTCGAGTACTTTTCGTATAATTCCATTCGAAGAGCTAGCCCTAATCGGCAACGCTCCGTCAGACCCGAGACGTGCATAGCATACCCGGGGACTGGCCGACCACGAGGTCAAGAAAATAAGCCATCGTGGCACTGGGACTGCAGGCTGGCTCGCAATCGGACACCCAGCTCAAGCGCAAATCACTAAGGGGTTTGTGGCATTGAAAAGGGTGACGATTGAAGCAGTCGGTAGTACAAATCCCGGGAAACAACTCGAAACATGCCACCACAAGCAGCGCCGACGAGATAAAGTCGCCGATTGCGCCGCAAACTCGGACACTAGATCCAGAAGCGAGCAATCGGCGCCTGCTGTTGCAGAATCCTTTGCGTTAGAAATCTTGTCGTGTAAAAATAAAAACTCATCACACCTTTGTTGGATGTTTACTGTTGATCCGATTGCGGACAGCATGTCGGCAGCAAGATCGACACAGTAAACATTCCCAAGCGCAGCCGATGAAAGAAACCGGCAAAGACGCAAAGTTGATCGCACATGAAAACAGTTAAAACAAGCAATCGATTTGCATCAAAAGTAACAGGCCCAAGGCCAAATAAGTTCATTACATCCAGGTCCCCAGTGGGTGTCGGCAGAATTAAAATTGTCTTACAAGGAGAAGTAAAACCGATCGAATATCGGCAGGTGGACAGTCCGAATACAAATCAAGATGGCACATCTCAAGCAGTCGGAGGCACCGAGCTGGAGGATGGAGCAGATGGATCCGATTGAGCTTCAGAACCGGCAGCATCAGCTCGTTTCGTCTTCGGAGAGGTCTGAGATGAATCGCTGTCGGAAGGCTCCTCGGCTAGCGCAGAGATAGTTGAAGCAGGGAGTGGATTCCCTCCGTCATCAAGATATGGAGTGTAGTCATACGGAGAGAACCAGTTCTCCATAGTGCTGGCCAGCCGATTGACTTCAGCGTAGGTTTTCTCAAGAAGGTCCCCGGCACCATCTCGGAGGCTGTATAACTTGGAGAGTTTCACCTGAGGGTACCAAGTCAATATTGTCTGAAGGGCGGTCTCCGCACCAGTACGACCCGCGGAATTCAGCAGAACGTCGATCCGACGTGGGATAGCCTTGAGGAGAATCCGAGTTTGCTCAGTGGTCGCATTCGGAGTTTCCCCTTGATCAGAATCTTCCTCCTCTTGTGGGTCGTCCTGGCGGACCTCGGCGGAGGAGTCGGCAGCGTGTTCCATTCTCTTTAGTCCGGCCTTGAGCTCAGCCGCCGGCCACAGGGTTTCGGCAATCTTCAGAATTCCGAGTTTAAAGGACAGGGCCACTCCCTGGATGACCGGAATGCGAGCTTGAGTGCCGATCAGATATTCATGTCGGGTCCAGACGCTGTCCGCGCGGTCACAAGTCCCTCCGGCAGCGATATGATCCTCCCGAGACTTGGCGACAGCGGCGTAGGCAGCCGCCTCAGATTCGGGCCAGGCCTCTGTGTCAAGAAGGAAAAATGTGAGAAATCAGATACAAGAATAAGGCAATCGGAAAATGCAATCGGCATAAAGGAAGACTCACCGCTAAGGAGAAGATCCATGTCAGTTAGCGAGTCGCAGAAACCCTTGGCTCGGCGGCGCATTCGGGCATTCTCTTCAAGATGCTGCTTCTCCATTTCTTCATATTTGGCGATATGCTCGTCGCGATCCTTGCGAATGGAATCCCGCGTGGCGACTGCTTCATCCCTCTCGGCTTGTAAAGCATCTCGGGCGAAGACTGCGGCATCCCGCTCGGCAAGAAGCCCAGCGCTGGTAGCCGTCACAGCAGCAACGTCCGCAAGATGTTTCTTTTCAAGAGCTGCCATCTCGGCGCGACGATTGTGAATAGTCCGGTTCAAGTCGGTCTCTACCCCTTGCAGCCGAGTCACTTCTTCAGAAGCTTTGGCGAGAGCTGGGCTCTGCTGGTTAAGTTCTGCAGTTAATTCAGAAATCCGGCTCTGGAGGTCACCTACCAGAGGAACAGTAGCTAGAAGAGAGCATAGAGATATGAGCGCTAGAGCAATCGGCTAGCGGAGAAAAGGCAGATGGCCTAGAAGATACCTTTCAGTTTGGAGGTCTCGGCTGACAAGTTGTTGACCTGCAGCTGGGCCTGGGCGAGGGTCCGGAGGCTGGCAGTATAAGCTTCAAGAAGTTTCTCGAAGACATTTCGTTTCTCCTCCATAACAGCCTGAGAAGAACAGTACGACAAAGTCAGTGATAGAGCAAAGAATGCTAAAAGATCCGAACCGATTGTAACCAATCGGCCCGAATCTCGGGGACTACGCCCAGTGGGTGCGCTTGCGCGCACCCACCGGAAGGAAAGTCCACCGATTGAGGAAGGCAAATGAGAAAAGCAAAAATGCTAAAAGATCCGAACCGATTGTAACCAATCGGCCCGAATCTCGGGGACTACACCCAGTGGGTGCGCTTGCGCGCACCCACCGGAAGGAAAGTCCACCGATTGAGGAAGGAAAATGAGAAAAGCAAAAATGCTAAAAGATCTGAACCGATTGTAATCAATCGGCCCGAATCTCGGGGACTACACCCAGTGGGTGTGCTTGCGCGCACCCACCGGAAGGAAAGTCCACCGATTGAGGAAGGCAAATGAGAAAAGCAAAAATGCTAAAAGATCCGAACCGATTGTAACCAATCGGCCCGAATCTCGGGGACTACACCCAGTGGGTGCGCTTGCGCGCACCCACCAGAAGGAAAGTCCACCGATTGAGGAAGGCAAACGAGAAAAGCGGAAGTACTAAGAAGATCCGAACCGATTGTAATCAATCGGCCCGAATCTCGGGGACTACACCCACTGGGTGTGCTTGCGCGCACCCACCAGAAGAAAAATGTCTAAAGTAGAAGAAGGTAAAGAAGGAAAGCAAGAGGTTACCGTATGATGCGAGGCGAGCTGTTGCAGATCCCGAGCAATGGAATTGGCGAAGCGGTTTACTCGGCTCAGCGTGGACGCCATGGGCTCTTGAGGAGGAAGCGCAGCGTCAGCCTCGGCACCAGCATGACGGGCGCGAGAGTACTCGGCCCGGAATTGATCCACCGTGCGCATTAAAACTTCTGAGGCAGCAGGGGTCGGCGTCGGCGCTGAGGTTGGAATCGCGATGGAAGTGGCAGTTGTAAGAGTTGGTGGCACCGTCGTCACTTGAAAATCAGAAGCACCCAATTGCGGCGGTAGTAACGATGACTGTGGGAAGAGTTGTGGTCGTCGGCGGCGCTGATAGAACAGCTGGTGGCGTGGTAGCAATGGTTGGCGGTGCCGACATCACAGTCGGCGGCGAGATCGTCACCATTGGTGCGTCGGGCACGGCGGTCGACGGAGCGGGAGAAGTTGTAGCAGCGGCGACCGGGCTGGAGCGGCGTGGCGGGGACGGGGCAATCGGATCGACCGATTGCGTTCCCCCGACACCAGGAGATACCGGGTCGGCCGCACGCTTGATGATCTTTGGGGCGAGGTCGGAAGGAGACGTCTTCTGGGCTGCTGCGAGCCGAGCTCTCTTGGCAGCACGTTCGGCGTCTTTGGAGGAGTGATTGGTGGCGGTCGGCCGCTTGCGAACAGCCGCAGCAGAAGCAGCGGGCGAGATGATGGCGCCGACACGAGCCGGAATCTCGGTGTCGATGTCATCAAGCCCAATCGGCTCGCTGAATGGAGAAAGGGAGAAGAGTCAGTAGAAGCAGAGGTAGCAAAGTACTGCGTAGAAAGTCAGAAGCATACCCGATCGTCCGAGGTGCGCCGGTAGGCATTCGGCAGCGGAGTGGGGCGACGTTCAGCGGCGCCTGAGTGGTCGGCCTTCGAGCTGTCGTCTTCTGGGCCTGCTTGCCTTTGTGGGCAGTCGGCGCGGTTTGGAGGACCTTGGAGGGAGCGGTACCAGAGGAAGAGCCAGCTGCCGATATGCGTTTGGCTGGCACCCTGGGAGGCTTATCCCGAGGAGCTGCATCAGGAGCAGCACCCGTTGAGATACTATCATCGTCACTCCAATCAGCCAAAAGTCGCTCAAGGGAAGAGTCGGGCGTACCCCCTTGAGCTGGCAGCCGAGTGGTGGTCCTTGGAGGGATGGCGCGCGCAGCATCATCATCTTCGGCGTCCATGGGGTCGGAGGATTCCCCAGAGGACTCATCTTCATCCTCATCATCTTCACTGAACTCGGCGGAAGGGATCTCGCCATTGTACTCAAGGTCAATGGGGTCCTCTTCCGTGCGATCAGGGGCAAACACACCAGCTTCCTGGCCGTCCTCCATGAGGTCGGACTGAATGAAGTGCTAAAAAAAAGGCACAAGTGATCGGAGCAGGCGGGAGAGCAGAGGTCCGCGGGAGAGAAATCTGCGCGAGGAGCGGCAATGGAGCAGAGAGAGAGAGAAAGCTGGAGGTTGAAGGAGATGTGTTGGAGAAGGAAGAGGCGAGGCTCCCCCCCCCCGGTGGCTTATATGGGCGGCGGGGGAGGGGAGTGGGATCACCCCGTGGCCATGTGGCCCGGTGTGACCTAGGGCACAAGGAAGCCAACCGGCAGATCAGCACAGAGGATCCTGGCACAGAAGGCGAGACGTGCGACGTGGGGGTCAGCTCCTGCAGTTATGTCACGTCGCGCGTGGGTCGTAGGTCCCAGCTCATTGATCACGTCGTGGGCAAGTCGGAGGTAACCGTTGGAGCGCAATCGGTAGAAGGTACTGTTCCAGAAAATGAAGATACGAAGCGAGAAGGAACCAAATCCAATCGGATGGGAACGAGGTCAGCCGAGTGTGATCTCCGAGTCGGCCGACGAACTCGGAATGACGCACTCGAAGAGGCCATAGCAGTCGGAAAACCTCAAGACAAATTGAAAAACTGCAAAGGCCCCGCGGTCAAGTGATTGTGGGACCTTTACAGCTTTAGGGGCTACTGTCGGGGGATTGGTACCCGGGTAGGCTAACCCAAGCGGAAGCAAGCTTTCAAGACAAGGATGGGCCGATTGGGCTGCAGCTGGGCCGAGCTAGGCAGAGGTACCGGCGATTGCTCTAAGGCAATCGACCATACCAAGTGCCGGCAGTCGGCCCAGGCGCAATCGGTTCACCCTTTTGTTCATTGAAGACGATCGTCCGATTGGCCTGCTGCTGGACCGAGGTCGTTTCCTAGAAGACCGATTGCCCAGAGCAATCGACCTTACCCAGGAACCACCAGTCGGTCAAGGCGCAATCGGAGCTACCTGACACCCAGTCGGGGGTATGATTACGAGGTCATAAATGCCATATCCCGATATATCTGGGTGGCAGGAAGGCCAAGTCACATCGAGGATTTCCGGGAGATACGATGTCGACCTCTCCGCCGATTCCGCGGACAGGCCGACAAGACCGTACCTCATAGCTCCACTGTTCATTACTAGACCCTACAAGGTAGCAGCATGGGCCGCCGCTCGTAGGCTCCGGATCACCCGGAAAGGAGCAGTCGGTGGGCCCAGGCCGATTAGAGGATGACAGCTGGGCCCGTTAGTCATTGAAGTTACCATAGTACCCTGGACTCACACTGCGCGAGGGACGACGACGACGACGACGACACACCCTAGAACCTCACTTACTCAGTCTCATTCCAGTTCATTCACTGCTCGTAGTTACTCCTCAGGGAAGCGGGAGAGGACCTTGCCCACGGCGGCGGTGCACTCCTTCCCCTGAGAAGGTAGAAGAGCAGTTACTGCAGCCACTCCATTGATATACAAGAGACAGGAAGGAGTAGGGGTGTTATCTCTCCGGAGAGCCCCGAACCTGGGTACATCGTGGTGTCTTCACCGTGCTTGTGCCCAACCCGATTCCGGCACCATCGACATTCTCTCCCTCGTGTCTTCCCCTCACTTTAGCCATCCCCATGGCATCTGCCGTCACATATCAACGACAAAGGTTGAGCTCGCGACGGAGTCCGGAGTTGAGGCCACGACGGAACCTCTCTTGTTTCTTGGAGTCGGTGGACACTTCTTCGGTTGCATAACGAGCAAGTCGGTTGAACTCACGACTAAACTCGTCCACGGTTCTTCTTCCTTGAGTGAGGTTACAGAACTCCTCACGCTTGCGGTCCATGAGACCTTTGGGAATGTGGTGCTCGCAGAAGGACGTGCAGAATTCCTCCCAAGATGCAGGTGGTCCATCGGGACGCATATTCAGAAAGTTCTCCCACCAAGAACTAGCTGCACCTTCGAGGTGATAGGTGGCATAGCTGACCTTGTCACCAGTTGCAACACGGCCTGCTTGGAGCTTCCTTTCGATGCTGCGGAGCCAGTCATCGGCGTCAAGGGGCTCGGTGGAGTAACTAAAAACCGGGGGATGAAGTCGGATGAAGTCGTTCAGGGACACCAACTCATTGCGCTGCTGAGTGGTGTTGCGTGCAATAACTTCCAACAGGTGGTGAGAGTCTCGGCGGTTCCTCTCCACTTCCATCAGAACTTGTGCCATCGTGGGTGGGGGTGGAAGGTTGCCTTCCTCCTGGTCATTCCCACGACCTTGGTTACGACCAACCTGGCCACGGGTTCCTTGAGACATCCTGAAGGTGAAATCAAAGTCAAACAGAGTTGAGTTGAAGAGTCTAAACAAGGTATTGAAGTACTGGAAGGATTACAGAGCAAAGGAAGTAATCATCTTGACAACATGGTGATAAAGCATACAAGCCATATATTCACAAGCTGTCATACAAACCATACATCGTTTTAGTACAAGCACCAAGCTAATACAAACGTGATGAAGATGATACATCCTTCAGAGGCACTCTGACTTCCTATACATTATTTATCTAAGCCTCTGGAACTTAGACACCTTGCATACAAAATACTATGATACTACTACATCCTCACTAAGTAAGACCACAGGCGGTCTCACTCATCTCCATCTCCATAGTAGTCCTCATAAAAGTTACCCGCGTATCCCGGTAGCTGGAGGTGACCATCGGAAAACACGAAGGCTTGTGGACCCTGATATCCATTTGGGCAAGGATGGGGCCTAGGTCCAGTGTAGGGTGGAAGCAAAGGACCACGGGGTGGAAAAATTCCTCCAATCTCGGGCCAAGCAACTCGAGAAGGCATCTGAGTCCTCACTGGGTAGATCGCATCATGCTCAACTGATCCCACGCTCACAAAGGGTGCCAAAAGTGTCAATGCTCGGTACAGACGAACACGGGTGGCGTGGAGCTCAAAACGGAGAGCGCGTGCATCACGATCTCTGTCACTAGCAAACCTAGCAGTCACCTGAAGTGCTGGATCCTCTGCAGAGTGATCTGAGTAGAGTCCGGTGTAATATCCCTCTTCTCCTGGAAGTGCAGCAGGGATATAGCAGAAAGAAGTCTCTCTCAGCGTGGTGTGCTCCTCTCTCAGCAGTGTAATACATGAATATGCAGCATCCTGCACAGCCATGTTCTCGGTAACGCCAATGCCATGTCCAAAGTGGATAGGCTGGGTGACTCCAACGTGGTGCGAGTAGATCCGGACAATGCAGTGGAACTGCGTCTGGTTGAAGTCGTGGAACTGCTCCTCGACGGTGTACTCAGGGTACCATCGATATCCCACATAGGACATCATCTCGATCAATGTGGCGGGATGGCCACGCACACCGAGGCACCTGGTCAAACGAACAATCTGCCGAGGGGGAAGATCTGCCATCTGAAACAGAAAGGAGTTTGCAAATGCATCAGATTATGAGATAAACCTGGAATGACTCGGACAGCATAACGGCTGTAATTGTAAGAAATGACAATTTCTTCCAACATGGGAACAGCACTTACATACGATGTAATAAAACAGGGAGCATAACCACTCTAACAAACCGATCACAACTTTCCTACGGCTATAAGGAGGCAAACAACGAGATGTTCTAATCAGACAGAGGAGAGCCTAGTCCTATCTTCCCGTAGAATAAGATGAGGGTGACTCAGAACTCAGAACGAAGGGGTAAGGAGAAAAAAGAAGCCTTACGTTGTTCCCTTATATACCCAGAGTAACTATATAACTATAGAAGGCTAGACTCGACTTCGGCCAAGGCTACTAGTCCTACAGTCAGTCCTGCTCTGATACCAAGTCTGTCGGGACCCGGGGTTAGCGTATACAAGTACAGTTAAGACATAGTCATATGGAGAGCCGAGAACCGCACCCACTTGTCTAAGCAGACAAGGCCAAGCACTGAACATTCTCGGAAAGCATCGTACGCGAGGGGCATCCCATCCAGGCCGGATGATCAACTGAGATGGGTCCTCATCGTCCGCACACAAGTCAAATGATATGGGTGGTGAACTCCCATATTCAAAGACAAGTCGCCTCAACCATACTACCGACTATCTCAAAACTCTTACATAGACTTACTCCAGCCCGATCACTTAGTCGGGGTCTAGGGCGGGCTCGATCATACCACAAAGTGTGCACGAGACGGAGTCTCGAGCAATCGCATCGCGATGCCCCAAGCTGCGCACAT
Source organism: Bromus sterilis (assembly GCA_950022295.1). Taxonomy (NCBI): domain Eukaryota; kingdom Viridiplantae; phylum Streptophyta; class Magnoliopsida; order Poales; family Poaceae; genus Bromus; species Bromus sterilis. The sequence continues at coordinate 400,755,018 of OX465596.1, forward strand.
CTAAGGGCCACTTGGTGTATGAAAGACCGCCAGCTAGAACACAACTAAGGTCTCGAAAACCCATACGAAGACATGCATGTTATAAACATACACGCAGCACACATGCCTTGTATGAACAGCAGGTACCATTGCAATTCTCTACAAAGTGTACATTTTATTTATAACTCTTATAGAGTACACACAGAGATCACATACATGTGATCCAACATTACAACACAGGCGGAAGCAAATTATGTCTGAGTACAGACAAGTTTAACAAATGGCTTAAGAAGCCTTATTTAAACACAAAGCCCTCCACGAGGGAACCAGTCTGCTGACTGGGACTAGACTAGTTTAACTTCAGTCGTCCAGCTCGATGAAGAAGCCACCTTCGGGGTCAGTGGCGTCATCTAAAACATAGATTAAGCAAACGTGAGTACAAAATCGTACTCAGCAAGACTTACATAGGAGCTATACTACTCATGCACATGTATCAAGGTAAAGGGAGGTGGGGTTTCACTTGCAGAAATGCCAGCTTTGACTTGGCTAATCCTGAACTACGAGTACCAGACTTTGAGGTAAGAAGCGTACACGAGTCCACTACTTTCTCCAACCAATACACCACTATGGTGCCTTCCTCGACTTCCCCACGAGAAAGCACGCCATAGCACTCACACTTATCTTGGTGTGTTTTAGAAGTATCCGGTTCAAGTTATCTAATAATCAAGCTAAGCTTTCCAAGCAGTCCATAACCGCGGACGCGGCTATTCGAATAGTTTTGTTAACCTTGCAAGGGTGTACCGCTACACACACATGATCATCATTTACCGCCTTTGATCTCGACACCATTCAAGGGGTGCCAGCGAGGATGCTCACCACAACTGTTACCTCATAGCCGATCTAGTCCGAGAAAGCCGCCTACTTGGGTTGGTTACCACAATCGTGAACCCGGCCGGTTTACCGAAGTGGACCCAAGTGATGTGTGCGTGGTGCATAAGCCGGTCTCGGATGAGCCGTTCTCTCACTTAGCAGCCAGGCCACAGACCTACCAGAACTCCGAACTATTGCGACATCTGGACATCGAAAGGGATGAGTTAGTAAGTCGAGAGGGGTCAGTGAGCCCAATGTGTGGTTGTACTCTTCATCTTGGATCACCACACAAGAACTCGTACTAAGGCGGTGTTCAACGAGACAACCCACTGTGTACTCCTACACAGCCTCTCATCGTTCACCTTGTATTAGGGTCGATTCACCAACACTTTTCTACCATCATCAATATGATCATTCCCATCCCGACTCACATCACAGTAACAACATGGTATCATACTAAGCATGCAATAAGAAGTAATATTGCAGGGGCCACATGATATCAAACAACTCCTACATTTGCTAGGATTGTGGTTTGCTTACTACTGTGACAAAAAGATAGGTCATGCAAAGGAATGGGTTCATCTATGCGGTAGAAACGAAGCATGGTGATCATCCTAAACAATGCATAAGCGAGACATGAGAGGGAAGTGGGATTTTATCGACATGATCAATGGGGGTTTGCTTGCCTTGCTGACGAGGTTCGGGTTCTGGATCTTCAGCGAAGGGGGTGACCTCTTGCTCCGGTTCCACCTCTACTCGACAAACAAAGCACGAAGTAGCAATCAATATGAATGCAATGCTCAAGCACATGATTGAATGTTTAAAACTTGAAGTATAAGTTTTGATGTGTGTGAGGAAATTCCATTTAAGTGGAGTATATTGCATTTAAAATGCAAATTCAAAATCCACATTTGAATTCAACTTAGCCAAGTTGTATGTGACATAGTTTGATCATTTTGAATCAATTTCAAATGTGTATGATATGCCTCTGAAGTGTGGTTGAAGTATAGCTTAAATCCAAGGTTCAAGTGGCAAAATCAATTGATTTGAATTTGAATTAAATTCAAATAAACCAAATGACATATGCTACTGGTCCCATTTTAAATTCAACTCAAACATAGTTGAAAGTTGCATATTTGGAAAGATAATTTTCTCCTGATCATTTTTCATATATTATTTGTCCAATTTGGAGTTAATATGAATTTTCTATGAATTTCCAAAGTTTGGGGTATTTTTTGGAATTTCTGGAATTCTTTTAAACATTTTGATTTTCTGGAAATTCATAATTGATTTATTGCGTCAGCAGGGGGTCTGACGTGTGGGTCCACCCTGTCAGTGACTGGGTTCACTTAACCCGTGGGTTAAGTTAATCCAGTGGCTTAATTAAGCCACTAGGCCCACTGGTCAGTGACCCAGGGGTCACTAATTAGGTGATTAACCGGGGGGGTTAGCACTGACACGCCGGCGGCTTGACGCCGGCGACTGGACCACGGCGGCGCTGCACGGGGAGGACGATTCCGGCCACGGGAGGGGAAACGGAGGGCACCAACTTGCTCCTGGAGGTCTCCCGCGTCTTCTGGAGGCATCGGGGGTTCACGGGAAGGTCGGAAGCGACGACGGCGACGACTCCGGCGGCAACTGAACGGCGGCAAGGTCGTAGTCGATGTTACCGTGCACGGTTCGGGCTGATCTCGCTCGCGATCGAAAGCTAGCATGACCCGGAGCTAAACGCGCGCGTTGGCTGAGTCGAAGGGGCACAGGGGCGACCTCGAGCTCATCCATGGCGGCGACGTGCTTCGGCATCCATGGCGGATCCGGATAGAGAACGAGAGGGAGGGTGCTAGGTTAGGGAAAATGGTGAGAAGCTCACCACGAACGCGACGGGATGGCTAGTGGGCTCGGGGAAGCTCGGAGCTGGCCGGAATTCGAAGTCGATCCGCGGCGGCCGGCGATGAAGACGATGATGCTGGCGAGCTCGTGGAGGCACTCGGCTTCGATTCCTTTCGCAGGTCGATGAAGACGACGACGGCGAAGCGCTTGGACACCTTGGTTCGGCTCCTCGACGTCAGTGGCCACGAGTTCTTGCGACGGCGAGCGGCGGCGCTCTCGGTTGGCGACGGAAACGAGCACGGGAGGAGGAGGAGGAAGTTCTGGAGGGGGGGAATGGATGCGTCGTTCTCCAGGGCGCGTCCAGGTGCGAGAAGGGCCACGGGGAGGGCTGGAAGCTCCTCGGCGACGACGTGGCGTCACCAGCTAGCTCGGTGGCATTCCACCGAGCAGCTTGGAGGCATGGGGTGGGGAAGAAGACTCCCCTGCCCCTGTGGGCCGGCTGGGCTGGGTGGGCCTGCTTCGCCTGGGCGCCAGGTAACGTTTTCTAATTTCTTCTGTTTAATCTTTCCTTTCTTTTTCTGTAATTTGTTTTGGCTCTGATAAAAAAATACCAAACCATTTTATTAAATGCTGAAAACTTTTATGTGGCCTCATAATAATATAAACTAGCCACTCATAAACTTTCAACATTTTTAAAATTCAAATGATTTCAATTTTAAATCAAAAAGGGGCATTTCTTTAATTCCAAGGTACTGTTTGAATATTTGAAAAATCTATGAGCATGGGGTGGGTCCCACATCACTTGATATGTGATCACACTCATTTATAAGACTTTTCAAAACTCTAACATGAATTTTTGGAAAATATTTTTATCTGGCCTTTTGAATTAATTCATCTGGGGGGTGTTCCTTCTCCCATTTTGATTTTGAATTTGATTTCCAAGATTTCTTTTTGAAATTTTGAAATGATGCAAGGTTACTTGATCCTAGCACATTACCTAATAGAGGGTTCTGACATAAAATCCCACACGCGGTTAGGCACGCTCAGTCTTAAAATCAATACCCGGAACTCGGATCCTAGGTGACTCGAATGGAACAAAGCGTCGGGGCGGGATATCCTAGACCTTCCATCCTTCGTCGAATATAGTCAACATTATAATAATTATCTCATCAACAACAATATAATAATGTGATATCCCAAACCCAGGAGTAACAGGGTAACAACGTAGCATCCTAAGCATGCATACTAAGCAGGGGCTGAGCAACGAGCAAAAGTAACATAGCAGTACAATGTTTGCTGGGAAGGGACATGGCTGTATCGGTTTGAAAGAGGTTGTAAACATGTGGTAGGATCAAACATCGAACCTAACCTAGACTAGCATGCAAACCGCTGGTTGAAATAGAATGGATCATAAGTAATGTATAGTCCTTGCCTGTTGATAAGTCGGATTCCGAAGGTGTAGTCGATTGCAAGCTCGCATCGCCTCCGAGAGGTACCCGCGGAAGCACACAAGACGATAAACACTGGAAAGCAATCAACGAGCAAGCACTCTATTGCTACGGGGCAACACAAAATCAAGAAGACAGCACACGACACGGCAACGCGATACGTATATATCGTCGAGAACGGTCACTAACAGTTTAAGTGGGATATCGGTCACACACGACGAATACCGCACGTTTACGGTGGTTCAAGTTGTTTAGCTACAGGTGATCAACTTACGGTTATTAACATGGCAACTCAAGCAAGCATGGCATAGCACACAAACAGTTCAAGAGGTGAAGCACAAAGTAAACTATCTATGCTAGTCAATTTAAGTGAGGCACAATCCTAAACATGGCATAACACTAAGTGTCGCACGATGATTAAAGGATTTGGTACTGTTCTGTCCTAAACCATATTTTAGGTTGGTTAACAACAGCAAACAATATCATAAACACAAAGTACACGAAAAACTAATCAAGTTATATATAAAGAACACCCCAAACGGAGTTACGGTTAAAAAGTTATAAGCAAAACAAGTTACGGGAAAAAAACTGCCAACATCACGAAGCACACTTTAGATCAATGCATAAACAGGTTAATCAATGGAAACATGCTCATAAATGATATGAAACTAAAGTAGACATGACAGGGAAGGCATGGCAAAAAGAATCATGCAAAAAGGCATCATAGATCAAAAGATATTAAGCAAACAACATGGCATCGCAAAGTAACAGACTTAGTGAAAAACTGAGGTGGCTGTCAAAAACAGCAGCATAGCAACTTTGGAGCTAAAAATCTATATGACCAGGAATGCTAACATGAAGATTCAATACATGTAATGGAAGTAGACATGATGCTTAACAATATGCAATTTGAATCACTCAATTCCGATAAACGGTCGCGACACACTCGTCGACCGAAGTTGCAACAAAATAACAGTTTCAGCAACAGCAGCACATTAACATCAGGATCACCACTTTGGAGCAACATTTAATATAGCTAGAGCACCCAAATATGACAAGTTAAAGCATGGAAATGAAGTACAGATGATGCTTAACACATGGGAGAAAGAATCAAAGCAATAGGCCTCCTGGATTTGTTACAATCATCATGCAAAGTTGCACTAAAATAATAACAGCAGCACATAAACAGGAAATAGTAGCAGTTTAACGGCCTGATGCCCTGTTCAGCACAAAATTACACAATCAAGATGACGTCAAATGCAAAAGCTCACAAAAGATGAATTAAAGTACACGCAATTCTGAGCAACTTTCGTTTTGGGGGCACGTTCATCGGAGCTACGGTTCAACGGGAAATTACATTGCAAAATGGATCACAGCAGCAAAAATACAGGGACTTGGCAGAAATTCGCAAGGTCTGGGAGAAAAAGAAAATACCGACCTCATGGGCCTAGGCCCATCTGGAGCGGGAGAGGCTTGGCGGCTGGGCTGCTCGTACTGGGCCGTGCTGACGGGCTGGCGCCTTGGAGCGCCTGGCAGGCTGCGAGGGGGCTGGCGGCCCAACTGGCCAGGGAGCGTGCGGGCGGCCAAGCCCTCGTCTCTCGTCAAGGCGGCCGTGATGCCTGGCGGCGCCGGCTCCAGGGGCTCGCCGGAGCTGGTCGAGGCGGGAGGTGGCAGGGCATAGGGGCGGCGCGGAGGTGCCGGATCCGGGCGGTTGGGGTCTCGAGGCATCGGGTGGCACGGCTGCGCGGGCTCCCGTGGCGGCGGCTCCGGCTGGCCATGGCCATGGCGGCGGCGCGCGTGGCCTGCAGCAGAGAGGAGGAGGGGTGAGGGGAGACGGGAGGAGAAGGAGAGGGGCACGCAGAGGAGGCGACCTGGCGGCGGGGCGGCTGCTGCCGGCGACGGCCGGAGTGCGCAGGAGGCGGCGGCGAACGGAGGAGCTCCACGGGCTGGCTACGGGAGAGGATAGAGGAAGATCTGGCTGGTGACGTGGCAAACCCTGGCCACCCGATCGCGCGATCCGACGGTCCAAAAAAATCTGGGATCTGGGAGGCAAAACTGGGCAAAGTGGAGGGGGGTGGCTGCAAATTGTGGCTAGGGAAACCCTAGAAATGGCTGGGAGTGTGGTGGTCTTTATATAGCCCCGGTGGCTGGCAGTTTGCAAAAACATCCCCGGTTTTTATCTCGCGCGCGCGGTGCTCACGTTTCTGACCGCCGGGGGTCCGCAGGTTCTCCGATTCGGGTAAAACTTCGAACTGCTCGATCAGTGCGTCGAGCCGGAGGCGTTCACCTCGCGCTAGAACCGTTCCGAAAACACTTTCCGGCGCGCTATAAAAATAACCCGTTTAATTATTAAACAGGGTTTTCAGTCCGTTGGTTGCGGCTGGTCTCATGCGGTTTTGCGACGGTGATCAGGTGAAATCCCGGTGTCGCAAGGTCGTGTGCCGTTGTGGAAAAGGGGTCGGTCACGCATCCGATACGAGAATAAGGGGGAGAAATATTCACCGATTATTGTTTCGGTGAAGCAAACACTGCAAACAACTCAGACAATCAAACAATTCACACCGAAAACAATTTTTTTAATTTTTGTGAAAACTGGGCTGTTACAAGGACCCTCTTCAACTCCCTTTGCTGCCAGGAGGAGACCGACATTCGGCGCACGAAGATTTCCAGCATCTTGTTTCCACACCTCAGGTATTTTGCGTATTTTGTTGCTAGAGGGATGTTGGCTCGTGACAACACGAGCAATGGTTCAGCACCAGATTTCTCTATTTATGCGAACGCCCTCTCTGGTAAGAATGAGTATAATATGGGTGCATTGATTTCTCGGCGTCTTGTTACGAACAGTAACAAGGGCGATTTATATGGTGGCGTTTACGCCACACTTATCCTTGAGTCTCTTGAACGCACCCCGCATCCTGATGATGTTCCCTTTTCATACGCGAGTCTTGATCTTGCGGCTATGAAGAGGCATAAGTTTGTTACCATGACTTCTCAGTTTGGTAACCTTGATTATATTTTGAGGTTTGAAAGGACTATTACTCGTGAGATCCGTCTACCTGCACCACTTTTGTTTGATAACACACGCAGGAACGGATGGTCCTTCAACGAAATTCAGTTCGATGAGTTCTTGGCTAATTATCAGCCGCATAACCCCATGGAGGGGGTTGTGCCCGATGAGGAGGAGCATGGTGAGTTCCCACCTTCCCAGGGAGAGACCTTCACCGAGCATGGCGAGGGATCTTCTTCCGCTTGGAGCGCAGGACCTTCCTCATGGGAGGATTCGAGGACTTCGGTGTACGCACCAGAGGGCTCATACGACTCCTGGACTTACCCTTACCCCGGAGCAGGAGGCTCCTGGGGGCAGTAGCTGCTACCAACTTAGGCCAAAAGCCTAAGCTTGCGGGAGTACATGCCCTTCTCACCTTTCCATTGTATTATCCGTTTTTATTTTTTTTGCTTTGATCTTTTCTAAGTTTTTGCCCGCTCTTATTTGTTCTTTTATTTTGCAAAAACAACAAAAAGATTTCTCTTTTCTTTTTCTTTCGTTTAACCTTTGAAAAAATCCAAAAATATTTTCTTTTCTCTCTTTAGTTTGCTTTGTTGCAGAGTTCAGCTCGAGTCCGTGATGGCATTTGCACTTGATTATATATTTCCTACGTTCAATCATGCAAGTGACAAGGAAGGACTGACGAAGATCGACGAAAGGGATGCAACAAGGAAAACCGGTATGAACTCTTTTTGTTTCTACTTTTGTACATATGCTTGTACTTATGAATTAGAGACTAGCTTGTAGCGACATAGTACTATGTTTACAATGCTTGCCCAGTGTTCATGCTTTCCTTGTGGCTAATCTCAAATAGCTAGAGTACATAATGTGTTGTTGAAATGATTTACATGCATTGCATTGTTCATGATTTGGCATACTAAAGTGGTATTTCCCTTTGGAGAATTCTTGGATTGACTTGGCACATGCTTGCACGTGTTTATGACTGAAAAGTCTACTATGCCTTGATGATCTTTGAATTTCAGAATAGTCATATCATTTCATGCCTGACTCAATGTTACTTTGTCGCTCTACATGATTATGACTATTATTGCTCTCTAGTTGGTCGCTTCCCAGTCTTTTGCTAGCCTTCGCTCGCACTAAGCCGGGAAATTCGAAGGAATCATTGAGTGAAAAAGGAGCAAAGAATGACAAAAGACGAGACTCTACTAGTCTTCACTCTTGTGGTTTCCCCGAGCAATAGCATGATGAACCAAGAAATCCCCAGGTCTTATTGTTAAGAAAAGTGAATTACTATTCTCATTAACAACATTCAACCATCCGGGCAACCATAGGCTTCGACCCGCATTGAAAGCGGGGCCAGATTTCTGCTTGTGCATCCAAAATCCTTGAAACCAGTTTTTCCTATGAGTCCACCATACCTTCCTATGTGGTATTTACCGGCCATCCTAACGAAGACTTTCTTGTACCATCTCGAAATTATTCAAAAGCACTCCTGTTTTGTGCCTCTGTTTTAGCTCATGAGGAAGTAGTAGGTAATTCATGACCGTCTTATGTTAGACATGTTTTATTCCGGGATTGCATGTCTAATCTGCAAACCCCTAATACGAGGAGGGACTGGCATGAGTGCGCCCAGCTCACAAAAGATAATCACAGCCAACAAACCCTCCTTCACGCTTTGTCTATGAGAAATCAGAAAACTTTGGCAGTGATAAACAAAGGAGATTAAGGGGATGTGATCGTCTCCATCTTGGGAGCCGTTCATCGAAACATGTCTAGCGTAAGAGGCGATTGAGTTGTCTACTAGCATTCGTTGACAAAGCATGCACCTCCCAAAACACTTTTTATCTCTGTTTTCAAAACCAAGAGCTCTAGTACAAGTTTAGTCTTTGCTTCCTTCCACGGGTTTTCAACCTTGCCATCAAACTCCACGGTTCGAGAGTCTCCACCTTCTTTCTTCAAAGCACCAACTAGGAGAGCATAGTTGTCATTCTGAGTGTAATGTGCATTGTCCCAAAGTACTACATTATCTTTTGCATGATTGTGGTATTATTTATTTTGAAATTTCTTAGTTCTAGTCTCCTTTAAAACTCCGGAGGAGTTTCTGCATTTATGTTTTGCTTCACTCATGGAGGCTAGCGAAATACCACTCTAGTATGTTCAAACTTTGTGCATTGTAATCCTGTCTTGATTTTCAGTAGCATATTATTTGCTTTTAGTTGTTTGTGATTGATCACTTGAAAGAAGGATTGCTTCGTGCATTATCCTCATAGCATTGTTTTGATACTTGCTAAATTCTTTTCGTAGTACATGCTTATATACATCTGTTGAAGCAAAAGAGTTTGTCAAAGTTTTCTTTGTCGCGTTCAGTTTGTTGTACTGAATTGCTTGAGGACAAGAAATGTGCTAAGCTTGGGGGAGTTGATACGTCTCAAACGTATCTACTTTTCCAAACACTTTTTCTATTGTTTTGCCCTCATTCTTGCATGATTTGGACAAAACTAACCCGGACTAACGTTGTTTTCAGCAGAGCTGTCTGTATGGTTTTATTGTGCGCAGGAAAATGGATTTTGGACGTCCCAGAAAATTCCCAGAAAAATACCAGAAAATCCACGCACTCGAAGGAGCCAGATGCCAGAAGTGGGACCAGAGGGGAGCCCAGGGGGCCCCAGGCGCCCCCCTGGCACGACCAGGGGTGGGACCGCGCCCTCTGGCCGCCTGGGGGCCTCCCCCCTCCTCTGGCGCCCTACCGATGCTCCTATTTATTCCCGTGATGCGAAAACCCCAAAACAGAAGTCGTTTTCCCAATTCTCGTCGCCACCCTCTGTTCTTCTCCGGGAGGGCTAATCTGGAGGATGTTTTGCCCTCCGGAGAGGGGAGATCATCGCCATGGTCATCGCCATCGCCACTCCATCCTCCCTCCATGACTTCTCCATCCATGTGTGAGTAATTCCCTGCTATAGGCAAAGGGGATGGTAGGGATTGGATGAGTTAGATCATGTAATACTTTATCAGATTGTTGGGGGCATGTTGCCTATCATCTAGATTGGTGTTTATCATCTTTGCTTCGACTTGTTGCTCTTAATGCTTGTCATTTTGGGCCCGAGTGCCATGATTTCAGATCTGAACCCTATGTGTTTTCATGAATATATTTGTGTTCTTGATCTTATCTGTGAGTTGTTTGCACCTGTTATAGTCCGGAACTGGCGATCCCAAAGGTGACAGCTTGGGACACCAAAGGGGATGGACTATAATTTGAGGATTCCATGTATCCATTGATTGTTAATGCTTTGTTCCGGTGCTCTTTGACAGGAGAACCTTAATCTCCATAAGTTCCTTTTGGCTCCGTTCGTAGCGGGATGGTAGGACAAAAGATGTTGTGCAAGTTCTTATTGCAAGCACGTACAACTACCTGTGGGATACATGCCTGATGTTTGATTTATGCCTAGATGAACTTTGCTTTTCTGTGTGCCTTGCCCCAAATTAAATATATGATGTGTCTTATCCATGCAGCGCCCAACCATCCATCTCCCTAGTCTACGGCGTTTTTAATCCTGCTGGTTACTAGTTATTTACTTTCGCTGTTTTACTATTACCGTTGCTATCATCACTTCTATATCGCAATTGCTATTAATATCTTGTTGCAAGTAAGTGTATCTCAGGTGCGTTGGAATTGAAAACTCCATTGTTAAAGCTTGTGGATATTCTTTCGCTGCCCTTGAGTCAAATCTATAAATTGGGTTATTCTTACCCGCAAAGACTATCTGGATCCCCTGCACTTGTGGGTTTTCATTTACCACCTATTTATCACCTCTGATCATGATCTCTTTTATGTCTTGTGAGTAGTTACTTTAGTTCTTGAGTACATGGGAGAAGTCTTGTTGTTAGTAGTCATATGATGTTGAAGTAATATGTGTTGTTTGATATTTAAGTTGTGTTGTTATTTTCCTAGTGGTGTTGTGTGAGTCGAACACTCAATACTTCGCCTTATTAAGGACCTAGGGTAATACATTGTGTATAAAGAATGCTTACGGTGGGTTGCCGGAGTGACAGAAACTTGAACCCCAGTTTGCACACTTTTGCACAAGGGAATAATGGATCCTTGATCGTATTGTTGTGGTTAGGCTTTGCCTTAATTTCTACCTTGTATTTGTGGATGCTTGCAAGTTTTTTAATCATAAGAGTGCACTAATCTTAGTCTAGAAGGTGTGCTAGCATAGATCCACCCACTCAACACTTATAAACACAAACATGTTATCAATGCGGAATATGGCGAAAGCGCATGACTACCTCTCCATGTGTCCTCAAGAACGCTTTAGTCTTTATCAGTTCAGTTGTCAGGCTTATCCTTTGCTCAAAAGGATTGGGCCACCTGCTGCTCCTCAGCACCATTTACTTTGCTTGCTTTTGTCTTATTGTTGCTTATACCGAAAACCCCTAAAAAGTTATCTTTCAGTGCTTGCAGTTATTCCTTGTCCAAAATCACTTATCAATACCTTTCGCTCCTCGTTGGGTTCGACTCTCTTACTTATCGAAAATGCTGCAATAGATCCCTTGCGGTTGTGGGTCATCAATAGGCGCTTAAAATAATTACGGTTTAGGCTTGAACAAATGCGGAATAAAACTTAACGTTCAATTTTCCAAGCAAGAAACCTAAATATGCTAGGCTCAACTATGTGCACCAAAAACTTATACTAAGCAAGATAAACAACTATGTGATAGCAAGATATATAACAAGAGCACTAAGGCTATCACAAAGTAGGTGCACAAGTAAATAGGTTGACTAGAAGAACAACCTATGGGACAAGCAATGCACAATAATATGAGCAAGCACAAGATAAACAATGTAATAAGCTTGCTCAAAGTAAAGGTAGAGATAACCGCAAGTGGAGCCAATGGAGACAAGGATTTGTTACCGAAGTTCCTTCTCTTGCGAGAAGTACGTCTCCGTTTGGAGAGGGTGAGGAGCAAAATTCTCACACGAAGCCAACGAGGGCCACCTTATTTCTCCTCACGCTCTTACCAATGCAAGATGTCGTGATTCCACTATTAGGACACTTGAGGGCGGTCACCGAACCCGTACAAATGGTGACCCTTGGGGGCGGTCACCGAATCCGTACAAATGCTCGGGGCTATCTCCACAACCAAATTGGAGGCTCCCGTAGCGTCCCGAAGATTTCCACCACAATGATTGAGCTCCGAAACAACAAGCCTCTAGGGGCCAATGCACCCAAGAGGAACAAGCTCTAGAGTGACAATGCACTCAAGAGTAGCTATCTTCTCAACTTCACTTATTACTACGACGAATCCTCGGAGAGAACTCAAACCGATGCACCAAATGCAATGGCAAGAGCACACGAAGTGCTCAAGTCCCCAACTCTCAAATCCCACCAAAGCAACAAAAGCTATGGAGGAATATGTGAGGAAGAACAAGGAGAACACCAAGAACTCCAAGATCTAGATCCACAAGGTTCCCCTAACTTAGAGGAGAGATGACTTGGTGGAGAATGTGGATCTAGACCTCCTCTCTCTTTTCCCTCAAAAAGGAGCAAGAATCATGGGAGGGAAAGGGAGTAAGCAAGCTTAAAGAGGTCAACAATGGGGGGGGGGGAACTTGCATAAAACCGGTGAGTACAAAGGAAGAAGAAGACCCCCTTTTATAGGTCCCCATGAATCCAACCGTTGGCAGCCCACTAACCACGGTACTACCGCATAGCGAGCGGTACTACCGTGGAGCGGTACTAACTCAACTGGGGCGGTACTACTGCCCTACTGTACTACCGGGCTCAGTACTGTTCCACTACCGCCCTATCCAGTAGGTATACGGTAGTGGATGTGGTACTAACCACGGTAGTACTGTTGGAGCGGTACTACCGCTCTACCGGCGGTACTACCTCAACTCAGTGCGGTACTACCTCACAGGCAAAAACAGCACGACCAAAACAAGCATAACTTTTCCATACGAACTCCGATTTTGATGATCTTGGGATTGTTTTAAAGCTATGGAAAAGCTCTAGATCCTCACATAGAGAACCACCCAAGATCAACAAAAAGAAATGATGCAAATCATGGAAAGGTTAAAATGCCAAGAATGTAGAAGGTGAAACCTTCACAAGATAAGAGCGACAAAAACATCAACATCGAAAACACAAAAGTAGATGTATATGAAATCCGTTTTCGATGATGCCAAGGATGCAAAGGTTTGAGATCTCCACGAACGATGCGGCCTAGCCTATAACCCGGTCTCCTAACTACCACCATGAGACCGGTAAACTAGAAACCTATAAAGGTCAAACCTTTGTCTTGCACATAATCCGCTTGAGCTTGATTATGACGATCATGTCCGCCTCAAGTTGGAACACCTTTCTTGGTTGCGCCGGCTCGATGAAGACTAGTAAATTGCTCCCCCATACTTCATTATGGGTGAGCCTCTTTTAGGCATATCTTCACAAAACCATTATCACCAAATGGTCGGCAAGCTCCAAGCATATGATATCTTCGTGATGCTTCTCTTGACCTTGCACACATCAACTTGACCAATCTTTGGATAGCTCCATGAAAAACACCTTGGTCAACATGTAATCTTGATCTTACAACCTTGTAGCCACCATATGATCTTCAAGTGTTGCCTATGGACAAACCTTAAAGTATAACTCAAGGAAACCATTAGTCCAAAAAGATTGTCATCAATTACCAAAACACATAAGGGTACATGCCCTTTCACTTCTTCTCCTCTTGTCGTTTGTAATTACTTTGTAAAGCAAAAAAAGCAGATGGGAAGCCTTTTCTCCTCGATATTTAATAGGGTGGGTCTATTCTATATATATATAGGGTGGGTCTATTCTAACAACACCCCTTAAGACCTTATTCTAACAACACTAATGTTTATTCTGCCAACACCCTTTCTAGCGCGGAGCGCCCCGGACAGCTAACCATCTTCTACTGCGCCCGCCCCTGCCCACGCGATATTAAAAAATGGCTACCCACCCACACCACGATCCCCACCTACCCCCACTCCCCCCAGCTATCTGCCACACGCCGCCATCCACCTCTCCACAAAGCCGGCCACCTCCAACTTCCCCCACGCCGTCCCTTCCTCCTCCCGCGCCGAGCACCGCCCCACAACCACCCTGCGCCTCCAATGGAGCGCCGCCGCCCCCACCTCCACCTCCACCCCGCCCCTCCACTGGACGCGCCGCCGCCGGGTGCCACCGCCTACATCCCCCGCTGGGATCCGTCGTTGCTCGTACACGCGCCCACGACCTCACAGCCCGCGCCGCCGTGTGCCATCATGAGCCTCGCCGCTCGCCGCCCCCTAATCAGTCGGATCCCGTTTCCCCCTCCTTCCTCTGGGCCTGATTTGGGTGAGATCGAGGTCGCCGTTGCCCTGTGCCCTGCGCCCCAAACACCGCTGCTAGGCTCCGGCCGCCTGGTGAGCTTCTCTCGCCATGCGCCTCCCTGGCTAAGAGGGCGCCTACTTCCTCCACGAGCCCACGACGTTGGCTGCCTTACGCAGAAGCTCCCCCCGAGTCTGCGCCTGGGCACAGGAAGGCATCCCCCGCCGATGTCGCCCCTGTAGCGACGCCCCCCCCCCAGCGCCCCACCTCTCTACGGTACCGCGGGCTGGGCCCACCCACCGGGTCACTTCGAGGCCGCCGGCGTGTCCCCTGACGTGCTCAACCTGCTCGCTCGTGCATTTCGCTACCGCAACCTACCTGCGGCGTCTTTTTTATTTTATTGGAGAGAATCAACTGTATTGCGGTTCACTGTGCAGTTTGTTTTTAGTTCTTTGTCAAATTTCTAGTTGGTCAGTGTTGTACTCATCGATGTAGCTCGGTTTTGATTTGTTTGAATTTAGATATGCAGTTCACCTCGAGCAAGAGATGTTGCGGTTCGCAATCAGAAAATAACCGTTATATGCAGTTCGTTGATGCAAAAATCGTTAGTTTCGAAATGCAAGAAAAAGCAAGCCCCCTTGAAGTCTTTTGTTGGTTTGAAAAAAATACAGTTCACTGTGATAAGCAACGCAAATCCTCATGCGCTCAGATGGCCATCCGTCGTGCAGTGCACTTTCATGAACAATGCACTTTATTTGCCCGTCGTATGAATTTAACGATGTGTTGTTTGCTTTATTAACATTGCAGTGCGCTTGGTGTATCCATGCAATTTGCTGAAAAATGTTGCAGTGCGCTTGATTTGTATCTTTGTTTGTACTCGTGGTTCACTTCCCTCCGAAGCGAACTTTGAAGTTCTCATAATTTTTTTGAAAATAAATCATATGCAGTTCTCTTCTGTCGATAAATGCAGCCGGTGTCTCATGGATGCAGTTCGCTTACCCGATTTCGGATCCGCGAAAAACACGTGCAATTCTGTTCGGCGATAATGCAGTGCGCCTGCACCGTGGGATGCGGTGCGATTTCCCGGCGAATGCAGTTAACTTGGTCGATTCTGGGTCCGCGAAGAACACGTGCGCTCTGTTTGGCGATAAAGCAGTGCGCTTGACTGTCGGATGCAAACCAATGCAGTTCACTCGCCGATTTTTTGTTCCGCGAAAAAAAGTGAGTCCGCGTTTTAGTAAAATCAACGCTACTTTTAAACCGTCAGGAGTTAAAGATAAAGTTATACATGAAAATGGAGCGCCTCGACGAGAGATATCCAACCGTGTATCAATTGCATCGATCGGACGAACGAATCAAAAAAAATTACGCAAAAACGCCCGCTGTCCACAAGAGGGCAGCGCCACCGTTTTCTAAATTCTTTCAAAACCGTGCAGAATCTCGAAAAGTGTTCAACATGTCGAAGATGATCCTACTCCATACGAATCCAACGGTGTATCATACGCATCGTTTTGACAAAAGGTTAAAAAGTTTGACTCTCTACGAGATCCGAAAACCAAAAACAGAGTGGCTGCTTTTTTTCAATTTGAATTTACTCTCAAACCGTGAGGAATTAGACAAAGTGTTATACATATGGATGGAGAGCCTAATCGATATATTTCCAATGGTATATCATTTGCATCATTCCGATGAACGGTTTAAGAGAAATCGCGAAAACACGCCCGCTGCAAAAGTATGTAGCCGCATCGTTTTCGAAACTACTCTTAATCCTTTAGGAATTAGAAGAAGTGTTCAACATACGGAAGATGCTACATTTCAATACGAATCCAACGGTGTATCATACGCTCAATTCCGACAAACGGTTAAAAAGTTAAAGAGAAAACGATGTGTGCGGTTCTGTTTTACCTGAGCTGCAGTGCTCCGAATTCAGCGGTGCGGTTCTCTTTGAAATACGATGCAGTTCGGAATGTTGCTAGAATAGTTATTATGGCAACGATGTCCGTATATATATAGGTAAATTATTTGGGACACCTAGGTGCACATGCACCTTGCCTACATGTCGTTGGATCATACCTTGATTTCGTTGATAAATGAGATATGCATTAATACTTTTTTAAGTAAGTTATGTATTAATACCTATAATTAATGTACCATTTTAAGAAAGGTATGTAGTAATACCTAGAATTAATGTATGTGCAAACACGATTGGAAAGTCTTACATGCACATAATTGCATAATTAAGAAACAAAGTAAACATATCTTATGCTAATTAAGGTGTCTGGGCACCTAGGTGTCCCAAATAATTTACCTATATATATATATATATATTACTAAATTGCTTGTGAAATATGATGACATTCACAATTGTTATTTGTGTACAAGGGCCTCATTATGTTGTCTCGCGCCAGGGCCTTAGAGATCTGTGGACCGGATCCATCCACACCGGCAGGCCGACGAGTGATATTTGTACCTATTTATTAGTTATGTATGAAACATTGTTGGATCCGACTTATTTATGTATGAGATTGATGTTATTAGCTATGTGTGAGACATTGTTGTATCCAATTTATTTATGTACCCCTTCGTTCCCAAATAAGTGATGCAAATTTATCTAGATATGGATGTATATAGATAAACCTATGATGTTTATTTTAGGACATAGGAAGTATGAGATATATGTGTGTATGGGACTTATTTGTTTATTTTATATGCGACTAGTGAGCTTATGAGATTTATTTAATTTATGCGTTGGAGTGGCAAAAAAAGTAAAATCATCTACATATACAAAAGTAAACATATACGCGGAAACTGAAAAAATACCATAAAATTATCTAAGAAAAAAAAGAGAAGTTTGTAATCTTCTATATCTAAATAGCAAGTCTCCACTAACATATTTCTCCCAATATGTAAGAATGCCGCCTCATCATTCAAACATGATAAAAGACCCACCTTAAAATGTCATTGTGTATAATAAAAATATATCCTAACATGCAACATGCATGCACGGTATCTAAAATTCATATATTAATTCAATCACTATTATTACATATTACATTACATATATTAAATAACAAGCATTTTAACATATTTCTCTCAACATACAAGCATACCATATCATCATTCAATATGCATGATAAAAGGCCGCCTTAAAATGTCATTATGCATAATAAAAATCAATCCTAACATGCAGCATGCATGCATGTTATCTTAAATTCATATTTTAATTCAATCACTATTATTACAAATATTCATGTTTAATTTAGCAAAAAAATTCATTCAAATATATTATAACAAATTATGCAACAACGTGCGTGTAGTGACCCGTAGTTTAGCGATAGACGGGAAAAAAATTCACGATTGATCATTGCGTTTAATCCTAAACTAAACCTGAGAGATTACAACCCTCTTTTAATCATAACAAGTTAAAAGGGATTCAAAGGTGAAATTGGACATGACCTTGCCCTTTTCGCAATATTTTTGAACACAATATAAAAATTGAATAAACAAATAATATAAATGAATAAACATAAACAGTAAATGATAAATAATAAAGAATAAGGCCAATTGTAAATAAAGGAAAAGCATTGATAAGTATTGGTATAATCATATGCAGACTAAGGCATAGCGTAATGGTGGGAAGGAGTTGATGTCTTCCCACCCACCCAAATTCAAGGATCGATACTTGCAGTTTGGGTTTGTTGCACCTATTAAACTGTAGGGAGTTCCCTTACAATCTTCCTATCAAATAAATTGGGATAATCATGTACAAATGAATTAAGGAACGAAATAAATAGAATTAGTATTACAACAGAATTGAATTACAATTCTTATTACAAAGAAAAGGAAAGATTACAATGATAAATCCTAAACTATACCTAACTAGTATCTTCATCTTCAACATGCATAAAACTAAGACAAAAGAAAATGTTTTGTGTGGGGGGTTAAAATGTTGCATTCCCCTTTGGGAAATGCACTTGATTTAGGGTCTAGCACTTGGACACTTAGCCAAAATTAGGCTAAGGGCTCAATAAAGATAATTGATGAAATGAACAATAAGGATCAGAGCAATAGAACAGCAAGGGGGAAACAAGGCAACCATCTCAAATGTGCTAAATAGCAGCATGGGATCATAAGAAAACCATAACCAACTCAATTAGTACTAACCCCATGTATTAGCCTCCTTTTAAAAAATGAAGATTTGGCTTTCATATTAAATCCAGCCAAAAAAATTTGCATATTGTCATAGAACAAAAGTCCAATTAGAGCAAAAATATCTACACAGGATCATGATGCACATGCCCAGCCGAAATGGCACAAGTACCAGCCAATTAGCCACCTAGCCAATACCAGATATGGGTGAAGGGGAGGAAGACATCAACCAGCAGGCATGCTGCTGCTGCATGTACACCTCACCCAGCCGGTCAGGGAAGCCCCAACTACAAGTACCAGCAGCTAGCTCCAAGAACAACATTGCACCACTTGTTGCAAAAGCAACAGGACCCAGAGAGGGACCGAAATCACAAGTGAGCATACAATGAAGCAGTTAGGAGGAGCAGGCTAATTCCACAAGAAGCGGGTTATCTGATACACAATACCAAGCTACTCGGGAACCCAAAGGTTGGTATAGGGAGTATTGTCCTCAGCATCCTCGAGTTGCTAGGATCTCTTGCATCACTGGATCAATAGGATTGCAGCAGCTATGTATCATGTAAACCTACCAAGGGGGAGCCTCAGAAAAGCATCATTGGCTAGCTAAGCTCAAACTATAGTATCTGATAATACCAGTTTAAGTGAGCCCAGCACAAACCTAGAGTAGCAAAAGATCTTAACAGAAAAGGAATGAATTAGCCAAGTATAGCATCTGTTCTTATTAAGTACAAGCACTAGTGTGACATCCTGGCTTAGTAGGAATGAAAGACTACTCATATCAACAAGGTGCACCTTCTTTTTCGGGAGCCCAGATCCAAAGAACTCCAAAGTTAAGCGTGCTTGGCTTGGAGCGATTTGAGGATGGGTGACCGACCGGGAAGTTGTTCCCGGGTGCGCACGAGTGAGGACAAAGTGCGCAGGAAAGACTAGTGTTGGTCTGTGGGGACAGTCTAGATCCCGCCAGGCGTACGCCGGGAACCGGTGGCTGTGGCCGGGGCGTAACAAATGGTATCAGAGCCGACCCTCGCAGTTACACGGGCGTGTGTGGGTCAGTTGCGCGAACATGTGGAACATGTGTCGGCACTGGACACACAGACGTGTGCCAAGGGGGAACGTTCCTGTGGGCCGATGAGGACATCGGTTCCTTTGAGTGGGGGTGTATGTGACATCCTGGCTTAGTAGGAATGAAAGACTACTCATATCAACAAGGTGCACCTTCTTTTCCGGGAGCCCAGATCTAAAGAACTCCAAAGTTAAGTGTGCTTGGCTTGGAGCGATTTGAGGATGGGTGACCGACCGGGAAGTTGTTCCCGGGTGCGCACGAGTGAGGACAAAGTGCGCAGGAAAGACTAGTGTTGGTCTGTGGGGACAGTCTAGATCCCGCCAGGCGTACGCCGGGAACCGGTGGATGTGGCCGGGGCGTAACAACTAGCCCAGCAAGCATGTGTTCTTATTTAGTAAAGGGACAACAACATAACATATGTTCTTGTCAGATTACCATAACCAGAGTAGAACCAGGTGGATTTGGCCATGGATTAAACCACATCACACAAACCATCAATATACACTGATTAGCATAATCAAATGCCCAGGTGTTGGATATATGCTCTATAGGCAAATAATAATACTTGATTATTGCATTATATCTAAATAAGTTCATAACCAGTTGCATACTGTGCTATAACTGTATTAGTGAAACATTGTGCATTGTTTTCTCAATTTCATGGCTTCTATTTTCAAAAAAGTCGCAATACAGATTCAAAATTCCCTACTCACAAGAACTACCTGTTTGGTTGCCACCCTTAGAATGCCTGATCTGAGCCTCTCCCTGTGATCTGCCTGAGTTGTGTTTGGTTGGTGTGCTCCTGAGTTTTAGCCTGAGAATCTTGCCAGTGAGAGCTGCCTGACTCAGGCCTAGAAAATTGGTGGACTGAGCTTTACATAGACTCATCCTTTCCTGCCTGAGTATAATCATGGTGGCAACCAAACAAGTTCCTTAGTTTGAGATATGCCTGATCAGCAAATTTCTCCAACATACTCAGGCTACTTTCAAGCGTGCAAAATAGTCAAGCATATTACTATGGGTGGCAACCAAACAGATCCTATATGTGCATTGGGTGAGATGTGTGTTACACGCTTACTAAAGTTTGTTGGTCCTGCATGCAGGTTAGTACGATATTAACTATAGTCATTTAAGATAATCAATCATTTTTAATGCCCAATTGATACACAATATAAACATATATTCTCGTGATGAACTATGAAGAACCTACTACAAAGTCTCCTTCCGGTCTCATCTCCACTGCAAACTGGTCACCAGGTAGTCAGTCCTCAGTCCTCGGCTGCAATGGGCGTCTCCTTTCCTCCCCACCAGACGCTTGCATGCCTCACGAGGAAGATCCTCACCTGGCCCCTCTACGCCGTCGTCCCCCTCACCCTCCTCCTCTTCTACCTCCTCTCCCCTCCTTCCATCGCCGCCCCACTCTCCACTTCCACCTCGCCGCCCCACGGTAACCACCTCAAAGACTCGAGAACCCACTGACCCGTCGACATTGTCGGTGAGTGTCAGCGCGGTGACGCTGCTCTCTGTTCATGGTTTGCAGGTGAGAAGCAGCAGGGGGTGAAGGCTGCTACAGGGGCGGCGGCAAGAAAGCCGGCGACGCGGTGCGACTACTCGGAGGGGGAATGGATACCGAGCGCGGCGAGGCCACGGTATAACGGGACGAGCTGCGGCGCGACGATCAAGGACGCGCAGAACTGCGTCGCGAACGGACGGCCGGACACGGGCTACCTGAACTGGCGATGGCGCCCGCGCGGGTGCGCGCTCCCGCCGTTCGCGCCCGCGGAGTTCCTGGAGCTGGTGCGCGGCCGGCACGTCGCGTTCGTAGGCGACTCGCTCGCGCGGAACCAGTGCGAGTCACTGGTGTGCCTCCTCGCCTCGGAGTTCCCCGCCGAGCCGGTACTCGACGGCGGCGAGGAGCGCAAGTTCCGGCGGTGGGCGTTCAGGTCCCATAACGCGACGGTGTCGGTGCTCTGGTCGCCGTTCCTGGTGAACGGCACGGAGAAGTCGTCCGCTCCGGGCGGGCTGGGCTACAACAGGCTGTATTTCGACCAGCCGGACGAGCGGTGGGCGGCGGAGCTCCCGGGCGTCGACGTGGCGGTGCTCTCCTTCGGGCAGTGGTTCCTGCAGCCGGCGATGTACTACGAGCGCGGCGCGGTGATGGGGTGCCACCACTGCCCGGAGCCGAACCGCACGGAGACAGGCTTCTTCGGCGTGTTCCGCCTCGCCGTCAAGAACGCGCTCCGCGAGGCCATCGCCCGCGGCGCCGCCGCCGGACGGGAGAAGCTGGTCGTGCTGGCCACGTTCTCGCCGGCGCACTTCGACGGGGAGTGGGACAGCCCGGACGCGTGCGCGCGCACGGAGCCGTACGCGCCGGGGAAGAAGGAGATGTCGTACATGCACAGAGAGATGTGGCGGGCGGGGGCGGAGGAGGCCGCATCGGCGGCCGCGGAGGCCGGGTCGCGCGGGTCGGCGGTGACGGTGGAGGCGCTGGAGGTGACGAGGCTGGCGGACATGCGGGCGGACGCGCACCCTGGCCCGTACTTCCGTCCGTCCCCGTTCGCCGGCGGCGAGAAGAGGAGGAGGGAGCGGGTGCCGAATGATTGTGTGCACTGGTGCCTCCCCGGCCCCGTCGACACGTGGAACGAGATCCTGCTGCAGATGGTGAAGCGATGGAGGCTCGCCTCCTCCGGAACCGGATGAAAGTGCCTTTTTGATCGTACCGTACTGTTTTGGGCTCCGATGTTAGGTCTACTCGTGCCGCCACGGAGAGCGCCGCCACACCGCCGGAGTGCGCCGCCTCGCCCCGCACGATTGGCCATCGAGGTCGTGCCATGTCGCTAGCCGATGTCCTCGTCGTCGATCTCGATCCCGACAACGGACTGCAGCGACACTCTAGATGACGGCGACGAACTGCGGCGATACTCCGGATCACGACGACGATGCGCGCCGCGACGGCCTGCTGCGATGGTCGCTGATAGATGGGCCAGCGGACGCGCCGGCGGGCACAGGCGAAAGAAAAAGAGGACAAGAGTGTCTGTTTTCTGTCCGTTCTGGCCGCATTTGTGGAGCAAATATGCGTGAGCTTTGCGTCGAAGGGGACACAAAACGGACGCGAACGGACGAAAAAATCCAAATGCGTCCACCGTTGGCCTAAGTTTTCGGTGCATATGGACAAAACCAGACAATATGCGTCTACGGTTGGAGATGCCTCCAACGCGCCGATGTAAAATCCATTTTTTGTCCGTTTTGGTCCGAATGCGTCGGCGCGGACTGACGTCGTGGCCCAACACCTCGGCGCAAACGGACATGCCTCCATTTTCTTATCCATCCTGCCCCATTTTCGGCCCAAATTTGGGGCTGGTTTGAGTTGGCGCGGACACGCGCGGACGCGCGCGAGCGCCCGCCCTTATCCTCCCCTGGCCTACACGTCGGCCACACACAGCGCGCCATAGACAGCGCCGGCGCCAAATGTTTAGTCCCACCTCGCGCGTCGAGGGACGCCCACAGCTGTTTATAAGGAAAAGCGCGGGTGGACTATTGTCTAAATAATATAGTTTGAATAAATTTAATAGATGTGATGTGATGTTCTAAATTGATGATTTAAAACTACATATCACATCAATTAAATTTACCTTCACTATATTTTTTTAAACACAACGTCGGCGCCAAAACACAACGCCGACGCCAAATGTTTAGTCCCACCTCGTGCGCCGAGGGACGCCCGCACGTCTTTATAAGGAGAGGTGGAACCTTTGAGCTGAGAGGAAAGGAAGATCCAATTATCGGATTTGGATCCGATAACTAGATCTTCCGTTTCTCTTTGTTTTGTTTTTTTTTAATCTGGAATGATGCGCCCTTCAGTTGGCGCGGAGAAAGCCACAGACATGTGTGGACACAAACGGACATAAAATCAGACAAAACGTGTGTCTGTTAGCGTTGGAGGGCAACTCCAACGCGCCGACGCATTTTGTCTGCGTGCGTCCGGATTTGCGTCAAACCGGTCAAACTTGCGTCCAACGCTCAACCGCAAACGCATTTATTGGTGCGGTCACGTCCGCTCGGTGTCCGCGGCAGACGCAAAACCCACGCAAAAGTGCGCCGAGTTTGCGCTGGCGTGGACACCGAGCGGACGCGTTGAACGTCCGGGAGCGTCCACACTCGACATTTCGCGTCCGCGCTGGGGCCACTTGCCAGCCACTGTTGCGTCATTTTATAAGACGACGACGAGGCGACCGTCGCTATCCCACGCCCCGCGCCCACAAACTGCCTCCCAAGCCGCGACCACCGCGCCACCAAAGCGTCGCCATGTCCAGGTGGTTTGGCCGCGGCAAGAATGACCACGAGGCATCCGGCTCCGGCTCCGGGCGCCGGCGCGGCCTGATGGCTTCTCGCCCTTCGTTGGTTACCCCAAGTGGAAGGTGGAGATGTAGCGCAGCAGCAACTTTCCCTAGGTGAAGATACCAAGGTTTGTCTCCAGTAGGACTCCAGAGATGATAAGTAGGTGCCAGCGGCGCAACTGACGTGGGCCTGCACACAGACACAGATAACTTTGTTCCCAACGAAGTTCAGAGAGGTTGTCAATCTCTCCGGTCTTGTTGTTTACAAAGGGTAAAACACAAGGGATAATGATAGCAAGTAAAAGAAATAAAGTAAAGATAGCGTGGAAATAGTAATAAGGATATGGACCGGGATACGTGATATTCACTAGTGATGTCTCTCTCCCAAAAGACGATAAAAATGCTATGCGAGGTAAACAAATTACAGAAGGGCAATTGACAGGATTATGAACGCACCGCAATGCTAACTATGCTACAAAAGAAAGGAAGAGGTTCAAAAGCACAGGCGGTACGCCAAAATAAGTAGACCGAAATCCAACTGCATCTACTACTAATCATCCACCTTGAGATATCTATCCAGAACATCTCGCTGGTATTAAGTTGCGAGCCCCACCCAAAGTGTAAACCCAAAGCAACAGACAACTGCATTAAAAAGCACTTTGCGTAAAGTAAACAATCCTTGTAACCGCAGTTACAAGCACCGTTGTTTTCCCCCTTGTGGCAACAACACATCCCCTAGACTCATGTTTCTGTCACTCAAGCGTGTCATCGGGGGGCACGAACCCACAATCGAGCACAACGTTCCCTCTTGGAGTCACTACCTACTACTTGGCCAAAGCAATAAACAGCAACGGAGAACATGCAAGAATTACTTAGAACAAAAATATAAGAGATAAAAACCAAATATATTACGCTATCACAATCTGAACATAATCTCATAATCCATCAGATCCCATCAAACTCAGCATAGCAACAGCAGAAATATTACAAAGGTGCCTCGATCATGTAGGGCAGCTCACGAGGTCTAAACAATGAAGATCAAAAAGGGGAGGAGAACATCACATAGCTACTGATCATGGACCCATGGTCCAAGGAAAACTACTCACGAGACATCCGGGGAGCATCCATGGTGGAGAGGAGACTCCCGGAGGTCAATCCTCCCTCCGGCAGGGTGCCGGGAAGAGGTCTTCTGGTGCTCCAGATCTCAGAAGCGCGGCGGCGGCGGAACAGAGGCGAGTTTGCGAAATAGGGTTCTGTCCTCGGAGTTTCCCCGTGACGGAGAATAAATAGGCGAAGGGGGGCAGCCAGAGGTGGACCAGGGGCCCCAGGCGCCCCCCCTGGCGCGGCCAGGGGTGGGGCCGCGCCGGGTGGCCGCCTGGGCCCCCCTGGCTCCCCTCTGGCCCCTCCAGGGCTCTTCGCGAAGCTTCCTTCACGCTGATTTTTTATCTGAATTTTCCTGAATTTTTCTGGCAATTTTTATATGGGGGAAAACTGAAATAGAAAAACAGCAGAAAACAGGAACTGGCACTGGGTGCACTGAGTTAATAGGTTAGTCCAAATATGATCAAAAGTATATGAAAGTGTATCTAGATCATAGCAATATCACACAAAACATGCATGGAGCAAGCAAAAATTATAGATACGTTTTGGACGTATTACGGCCGCGGACCAACTCCTCCCCCCGTGCCGCCCAACCTGTCTGCCTCGCTGCGCGGCTGATACGTCCAAAACGTATCTATAATTTCTGCTTGCTCCATGCATGTTTTGTGTGATATTGCTATGATCTAGATACACTTTCATACACTTTTGATCATATTTGGACTAACCTATTAACTCAGTGCACCAAAGTGTCAGTTCCTGTTTTCTGCTGTTTTTCTATTTCAGTTTTCCCCCATATAAAAAGTGCCAGAAAAATTCCGGGAAAAATATAGGAAAAATCAGCGTACATGAAGCTTCGCGAAGAGCCCAAGTGGGGCCAGAGGGGAGCCAGGGGTGGCCCAGGCGGCCACCCCCTGGGCCGCACCAGGGGGGCGCCTAGGGCCCCTGGTCCACCTCTGGCTGCCCCCCTTCGCCTATATATTCCCCGTGACGTGAAACCCTCGAGGACAGAACCCTTTTTCGCAATCTCGCCTCTGTTCCGCCGCCGCCGCGCTTCCGAGATCGGGAGCACCAGAAGACCTCTTCCCGGCACCCTGCCGGAGGGAGGGTTGACCTCCGAGAGTCTCCTCTCCACCATGGATTCTTCCCGGATGTCTTGTGAGTAGTTTTCCTTGGACCATGGGTCCGTGATCAATAGATATGTGATGTTCTCCTCCCCTCTTTGTTCTTCATGGTTTAGACCTCGTGAGCTCCCCTACATGATCGAGGCACTTTTGTAATCTTTCTGATGTTGCTATGTTGAGTTTGATGGGATCTGATGGATTATGAGATTATGTTCAGATTGTGATTGAGTAATATATTTGGTTCTTATCTCTTATATTTTTGTTCCTAAGTAATTCTTGCATGTTCTCCGTTGCTGTTTATTGCTTTGGCCAAGAAGTAGGTAGTAACCCCAAGAGGGAACGTTTTGCTCGATTGTGGGTTCATGCCCCCCGATGACACGCTTGAGTGACAGAAACATGAGTCTAGGGGATGTGTTGTTTCCACAAGGGGGAAAACAACGGGTGCTTGTAACCGCGGTTGCAAGGATTGTTTACTTTACGCAAAGTGCTTTTTTAATGCAGTTGTCTGTTGCTTTGGGTTTACACTTTGGGTGGGGCTCGCAACTTAATACCAGCGAGATGTTCTGGATAGATATCTCAAGGTGGATGATTAGTAGTAGATGCAGTTGGATTTCGGTCTACTTATTTTGGCGTACTGCCCATGCTTTTGAGCCTCTTCCTTTCTTTTGTAACATAGTTAGCATTGCGGTGCGTTCATAATCCTGTCAATTGCCCTTCTGTAATTTGTTCACCTCGCATAGCAGTTTTATCGTCTTTTGGGAGAGAGACATCACTAGTGAACATCACGTATCCCGGTCCATATCCTCATTACTGTTTACACGCTCATTTACTTTTCTGTTTTTACTTTCAGTTGCTATCATTATCCCTTGCGTTTGATCCTTTGTGAACAACAAGACCGGAGAGATTGACAACCTCTCTGAACTTCGTTGGGAACAAAGTTATTTGTGTCTGTGTGCTGGTCCACGTCAGTTGCGCCGCTGACACCTACTTATCATCTCTGGAGTCCTACTGGAGACAAACCTTGGTATCTTTACTGAGGGAAATTTGCTGCTGTGCTACATCACGCCTTCCACTTGGGGTTTACCAACGAAGGGCGAGAAATCACTATCATTACCTCGCACATCAAGCCAAATTTCTGGCGCCGTTGCCGGGGACTCCGAGTGCTAAGATAGGGGAGTTGCACACTACCCTTTACCTTTGTTTTTTAGTCTTGTTAGTTTACCTTTCAGTTTTTATCTTTGAGTCTTATATCAAAAATCACAAAAAATATATTTATCTTGCTAGTAGTTGCCATTATGTCTGGCCCTTTTGCCTTTGTTGAGACAGAGGTTCTCACCTTTAAACAAAAAGGTGGTGAAAGTTTAAAAGATGCTTGGTATAGAATTAATGATTCTCAAAAAAGGGCCACCAAGAAGCAATCCACTACTACCCTGCTTAGAAATTTTTATGTCGGGATTACTCCTTGGAATAGGTTCATATTAGATACTGCTATCAATGGGAATTTCCTAGAAACCCCGATTTGGGAGTCTCTTAATGTTATTGAAAATCTTGTTGGAAATCTCCCTATTGCTAGCATACAAGAAGATATAACTCTAGCTCACATTATGAAGAAACTTGAAAAGATAGAGTTAGAAATACCAAGTATAACTAGGATACATGAGTTGGATCGCAAGATTCAAGGGAATTTGAATAGGCTTGATAGCTCCATGCTTAAAATTATTAAAACTTTGGAGGTCATCAAATCCCATGATACGGATCTTTCTAGGATTGATAAGATTGAGGAAATCATTAATACTCTAGGAACTACTTTTTCCTCAATCAAACCAAAAAAGGTAGAGACTTCAGCAAGAAGGGAACCTAAGTTCAATTATGTCCCTAGGGTTCCCCGACCTAAAAATAAACCACCCATTGCTAAAGAAGTTGAAACCGTGAAAACTTTGGAAGAAATGCCTCAATTGATAATTCTATAAATGAATCTTCCATTGATTTTTCGCCTTTTGATTTTCTCCCTAGAAGTATCTTCATTAGGCCTTTATTTGAAAGACCTCTTAAGACTAGTTGTACAATTGAAGAGCTTTTTGATGATCTTGATAATGATTCGATTGCTACAACTTGATCTTTTGCATCATGCCTAGCTTAAAGGCATAAAAGAAAGCGCTTTCGGGAGGCAGCCCGCAATGAATTTAGGTGTTTCTTTTTGCTTTTGTTGTGTATTGATGTTTGTTACTACTGTAGCAACATCATTGTATCTTTATTTTTCAGCTTTGTGCCAAGTTATAGCCTCTTATGATAAAGGAAGCAAAAGTTGTGACATGTTGTCCAGAAAACAGATTCTGTCCCTTGACAGAAAAATTCGAATCAAATCACCAGATCATCTTTTTGATCTGATTTTTTTGACAGCGTGCTCTATACAATTGTGAAACTTTCGTATGTTCTGAGTTTTTTGATTTGAGTTGCAGAAGTGCCCCTAAAAAAATTCTTTACTACCTGTTGTTCTGTTTTTCACAGATTCTGCCACGTTTTGTCTCTCCTAACTTTTGCAAACCTTAAGCTTGCTTTTTCTTTGCAAAAACTTTTTGGCACTCTTGAGAAACAGTAGCTCTTCAAGAATATCTTTATATCCAGTGGGGGGAAATTATTTTATTAAGGGTACTAACCTCTCTAATCAGCTTATGATGAGTTATGTATGAAGGGAGTTTTCAAGTGTGCGATGGAAGATGATGAAAGAAGATCCAGGAGTGTTAAGCGCTCAAGCTTGGGGATGCCCCCATGCATCCCCATTAAATATTCAAGGAGACTCAAGCGTCTAAGCTTGGGGATGCCCCCGTGCATCCCCTTCTCCATCAACAATCATCAGTTCGTCCTTCGTCTCACTATATTTTTATCACTTCATGCGTTATGTGCTATGCTTGGAGCATATCGCTCTTAGGTTTTATTTTTAGTTTTATTTAGTTTTGCTTGCTGTTCATAACAAGTTAGACCCCGTCTTACTTTGTGTGGGAGAGAAACACGCTCCACTTTCAAAATCTAGAACACATCATAGGATTTTTCCTGCTTATCTTTTTGCTGTTGTGTGTTATTTATCTTTTCATAGCTGCTGCCATGTTTAGTTTTAGTTTTAGTTTATCTTTAGCAAGAGCCTTGGCTTTTGTTTAGTCTGTTGCTGGAACTCTTTTTAGTTTTCATGTTTATCTTGTTAAAGAGAGTTGGTTGCTGCACTGAGTTGTGTTTTGTCTTGGAAGTAGGTAATTGAGGTTGCTATTTAATTCTAGTAGTAACTTGCAATAGTTTTGAAGTTTTGATGTGAGTAATGTTTGAACTTTTGGTGTCAAGAGCTCTAGCCTATTAGTGATCGGTGTCATATTTTGGGCAATCCGTGTGTATTTTCAAAACCTACAAAACTGGTTGAGAACTCTAGCTACTAGATGGATCACTAATCTTTGGAGGGATCGGATATTAGAGTACACTCACGTACCATGAGTCGAGGATGCGCAAGGATAACCAAACCCCCATACACTCCTCCTCGGGGTACTTGTCTCTTTGTGAACCTCCTTATTAGATTGAGAGTTACCGATAATAAGTGCATGAGTTCTTCGGACTAATGTAAGTATTGAAAGTTGACACTTCCACCTTCCCATATTTTGCTAGCCTCTCCCGTGCCGTGCATTGCCTTCTTCTCACTCCGAGAGTTGGTGTCCACCTTCGCCGGTACATCCAAACCCTTGGCATGATACGCTCTGTCATCATAAACCTCCTTATATCTTTCCTCAAAACATCCACCATACCTACCTATCAAGGCATTTCCATAGCCTTTCCGAGATATATTGCCATGCAACATCCACCTCTTCATGACTTGATCTTCATGTCATACATGTTCCTGCTACACTGGCAGCGACATACATTGCATACATCATGATAGTTACATCTTCTTTATGATTTTGTGTACCTTGTAAAGTGTGAAAGATCTCCTTTACCTTCTTGTAAAATAGAGTGGTACCCTTAAGTGAGGAAAAGATCCCAAAGTGGACACAATAAAAGATCCCAAAGAGGACAAATGAGAGTTACATAGAAAGAGCCATTGAGGCCACAAAAAATACAAAAAAAAAGAAAAAGAGAAAAAGAAATAAAAAGAGAGAAAGGGGCAACACTACTATCCTTTTGAGAGATCCACACTAGTACTCCCTTTATATCCTTGTACTCCATAGAGATGATCATTATGCATATAGCTATGTGGGGACCTTCACACTATAGAACTTGGCTTGCATATTCCAAGAATGAGCCTCCTCAAACGAGCTCTAGGTCTTCATGAGCGAGCAAGTTAGATGCACCCCCACTAGTTCCATTGGAGAGCTTCCTAGCTCGTATGTGCATCCGTTGCATGGCAATCCCTACTCCTCACATCAAATCTATCATTTGGCATCTCTTGCCTATGATTGTCCTCATTGATGTGAGCCTTTCTCACCCTTTTTGTCTTCCTCCTCCACACTATTTCTCTCTTTGCCATCCAAAGTGTCAACTCTCGTGCTTACGCTCATCCATTGCATGAGTGCTCAAAATATTGAAAAAGGAGTGGATCAAATTGACTTGTACCTGGCTAGTGGTCTGGGGACGAGTCAAGATAAGATTCCAGAAAAAGACCAAGTGTGAAACTTTAGTAGATTGAGTTCTCAACAAATAAATGTTTTTTCTCGTATTCCCTATCCCCCTTCTTGCACGCAAACACCATTTGGAGACATTCGAGTCACGGACAGCGAGAGCTCTTGCACCTAATGTTCTTTTGTTACTTGTTTCAATGCTAATATAGACTCTTGCATGTTATGACTTGAATTGAATCTCTAACCTTGATTGCTTTACTTTTCAAAGTTCTTATATGGTTGCTAGCATGTCACCACAGAAATTATGCCGTTATCATTTACCTACTCGAGGACGAGCAGGAATTAAGCTTGGGGATGTTGATACGTCCAAAACGTATCTATAATTTCTGCTTGCTCCATGCATGTTTTGTGTGATATTGCTATGATCTAGATACACTTTAATACACTTTTGATCATATTTGTACTAACCTATTAACTCAGTGCACCACAGTGTCAGTTCCTGTTTTCTTCTGTTTTTCTATTTCAGTTTTCCCCCATATAAAAAGTGCCAGAAAAATTCCGGGAAAAATATAGGAAAAATCAGCGTACAGGAAGCTTCGCGAAGAGCCCGAGTGGGGCCAGAGGGGAGCCAGGGGTGGCCCAGGCGGCCACCCGGCGCGGCCACCCCCTGGGCCGCGCCAGGGGGGCGCCTGGGGCCCCTGGTCCACCTCTGGCTGCCCCCCTTCGCCTATATATTCCCCGTGACGTGAAACCCTCGAGGACAGAACCCTTTTTCGTGATCTCGCCTCTGTTCCGCCGCCGTCGCGCTTCCGAGATCGGGAGCACCAGAAGACCTCTTCCCGGCACCCTGCCGGAGGGAGGGTTGACCTCCGGGAGTCTCCTCTCCACCATGGATGCTTCCCAGATGTCTTGTGAGTAGTTTTCCTTGGACCATGGGTCCGTGATCAGTAGCTATGTGATGTTCTCCTCCCCTCTTTGTTCTTCATGGTTTAGACCTCGTGAGCTGCCCTACATGATCGAGGCACTTTTGTAATTTTTCTGCTGTTGCTATGCTGAGTTTGATGGGATCTGATGGATTATGAGATTATGTTCAGATTGTGATTGAGTAATATATTTGGTTCTTATCTCTTATATTTTTGTTCCTAAGTAATTCTTGCATGTTCTCCGTTGTTTTTTATTGCTTTGACCAAGCAGTAGGTAGTAACCCCAAGAGGGAACGTTTTGCTCGATTGTGGGTTCATGCCCCCCGATGACACACTTGAGTGACAGAAACATGAGTCTAGGGGATGTGCTGTTGCCACAAGGGGGAAAACAACGGTGCTTGTAACCGCGGTTGCAAGGATTGTTTACTTTACGCAAAGTGCTTTTTTAATGCAGTTGTCTGTTGCTTTGGGTTTACACTTTGGGTGGGGCTCGCAACTTAATACCAGCGAGATGTTCTGGATAGATATCTCAAGGTGGATGATTAGTAGTAGATGCAGTTGGATTTCGGACTACTTATTTTGGCGTACTGCCCATGCTTTTGAGCCTCTTCCTTTCTTTTGTAACATAGTTAGCATTGCGGTGCCTTCATAATCCTGTCAATTGCCCTTCTGTAATTTGTTCACCTCGCATAGCAGTTTTATCGTCTTTTGGGAGAGAGACATCACTAGTGAACATCACGTATCCCGATCCATATCCTCATTACTGTTTACACGCCCATTTACTTTTCTGTTTTTACTTTCAGTTGCTATCATTATCCCTTGCGTTTAATCCTTTGTGAACAACAAGACCGGAGAGATTGACAACCTCTCTGAACTTCGTTGGGAACAAAGTTATTTGTGTCTGTGTGCAGGTCCGCGTCAGTTGCGCCGCTGACACCTACTTATCATCTCTGGAGTCCTACTGGAGACAAACCTTGGTATCTTTACTGAGGGAAATTTGCTGCTGTGCTACATCACGCCTTCCACTTGGGGTTTACCAACGAAGGGCGAGAAATCACTATCATTACCTCGCACATCAGCGGCCACAGTCGGCTGGGTTGCACCTTGGGGGCGGGCTCATCGTGTCCCTGCTGGCCGTCGTCGCGCCCGAAGAGGAGGCCGAGGAGGCGGCATTCCAGGCCGTCGTCGCCGAGGAGGAGGCGGCGCTCCAGCACGCCCTCGCGCTCTTCGAGGCCGAGGAGAAGGCAATGTGGCCGGGCCTGGATTTCGTTATCCAGGAAAGCTTGAACCCGGCCCCGCCTCCCCGTCGCGCCGACGGAGGGATCCGCATTCGCGACCCGCCGCCGCCACCAGCGCAGCAGGCGCCGCCACCACCAGTGCAGGCGCCGACATCCTCTCTGATGCCGCCGCCCACCACCTGTGAAGATGGCGCCGCCATCGCCATCCTCTCTGATGCCGCCACCACCTCCGGCGGAACAGAAGCCGTTCCCACCATCCGTGCCATGGGATTGGTGGGCGCCGGATTTTCGGCCGCCCTACCCATCGCTGCCGCCGCCACCCTACGGTCCCGGGGTGGACTCGCCGCCGCGCCACCACCTGCCGAAGGAGGAGCCGTGGCGCGAGGGCTACCAGTGGGAGGGTGTCAACACGTTCTACGTGTACGCCACAATGTCGGCCGACGCGGTGCCGATGGGCGCCACCGACGAGGAGGAGCCGCGCATCATGGAGGAGGGCTACACGCGCCATTTTGCGACCGAGCGCGCCGAGGCCGACCGCATCATGAACGCGGAGTACGCCGCCTCGCGCGGTGCCGCCGTCGTCAACCCGCCGCGCAGCGACAGGGAGGTCCGGAGGGAGGAGAAGAGGGCTCGGCAGGCCGAGCGCGCAGTCATGGAGGAGCGCTGGCGGCGGGAATTCTCCTGGGTGCCGCTGCCGCCGACAGTCGTCGAGCGACGAGGAAGACGGCTGCGGCGGCGCGTTTTTATTTGTTAGCTTTTTTAAATTAAAGCTTTAGTTGTAATGAACGGTTTAATTAGTTAATTTCAGTGTTTAATTAGTTAAATTTATGTTTATATTAGTTTTAAATTTTGCGTTTGCGTCGGTGCGTTGGGCAACCGCGCAAAACGCCGAACAAAAACGGGCATGCTGAGCGGACGCGACCGCGCAAACCGGAGAAAACTGAAGTTGCCCTTAGAGAAAGGTAAAATTTGCAGTACAAGTTTGGTGCTTGAATTTTTACCAATTTTTTGGGGGAGCGGTGGAAGTTTTTTGTTGGTTGCGTGTGCGTCGGTGCCCCGCGGGGTAACACGGACGCATGCCGACGTCCTCAGATGGTGTGCCGAGCCGCCCTCAAATGCGCATCGTGTCGACGTGTGCTTAGTGGAGCTGTAGCAGCAGTGCATCGAGGGAGTCGGTGGCGCGGAATCTCCGTCATGAATCCCGGCGTGATGTGCCGGTTGGTGGGCCGCGGTTGGAAGGCAAGCATGAGAACGTGCTACGTTCAGCTGCCTGACGCGGCAAGCCAACAGGCGCGCGGCTCGGAAGAACTAGCAGTAGACGGAGAAATTGGTAGTTTTGCAGAGCTTTTTCTGTCAGCATTACCTTCAGGACGTTGCTAACTGATAAGGTACCTGAGCGATTCCTTAGAATAACTGTGCAAGAATATACGGCATGTACTAAAAAAGTTTGGCCTAGCTTGAAATGGATCGGCTTGACAAGAACCATCAAATATCAGTAATTCAG
Source organism: Bromus sterilis (assembly GCA_950022295.1). Classification (NCBI taxonomy): domain Eukaryota; kingdom Viridiplantae; phylum Streptophyta; class Magnoliopsida; order Poales; family Poaceae; genus Bromus; species Bromus sterilis. The sequence continues at coordinate 400,789,517 of OX465596.1, forward strand.
TATTGCCATTTATCAATGATAGGTTAGCTGGAAGAACCGAAGAACGGTTATAGTCTGGACTAGCAGCAGTCAGAACACTCTCTTCCGGTCGTCCGTAGTTCACACCCCTAAAACTAAAAAGTAATCCAATCTGCTTATCCTTGTGTACATAGTATGATCCACTCCTTTCTTATAATACCCAGAAACTGTAAACTGGCATTAGCATTGCAGCCTTCCCCTAAAATCGTTATGTGAATCAAGACACCAGTCACATCCCCCCAGTAATGTGCAGTGAGCAGATCTGCAGACTTGAAGAAATCGAAGACGACACAAGCAGTTTCAACTCCGGCATAATAACAGCACAATAACGAACTATTCATTACATAAACTTGAACATGGGTAGCAGTTTCAGTCTGTGAAGTCTCTACAACTGAGTAGGGAAATATTATAAACCAAAAGATTAAACAAATAATAATCAGGCAATACTGTATATGCGGTAGGATATAGTATGATCTACCCTTCTTTTTCGGCTTACTTTCTTACCAACAGGGCAAACTTGACAAGGAAATGCCCCACGTTATCATTATGATGCCCTTGTTAAATATGATAGTCGCATCCAGGAGGTTCTTCATGTTGTACAAATTACAACCTCACCTGCAAATAGTTAGTGATCAGATTCGCTAGCAAGAATACATGTGCAACTACTGAATATGTTCAATCATTGATATCTAGCTTTTACCAATAAGAATCATGAACAATATTGAATATGAAATTAGAGAATCTCTAAAATATTACTCGTTTTAATATGGCTAACATAATTGTTATCATCTCCTGGTACTGATGCGATTTATGAATGATGCACAGCCCAGGTACTTAACACCCTATCTTCTTGTTGCAAGTCCAACCATCATCATCCAACTTAACAACAGAAACTAATTTGGTAAATCCTGATCTAAAAACTGACTCATACCACTGCCCAATAATATCAAATGTCTATAGCTCGAAACTGATAAAAATAACAATGAATTATAGATTGCTGATTTTCAACACAAACATTTAAGAGTAACATTTTTGAGAATACATTCTTTTTCTAATGTCACATATCATGTTTACAAACATGAATGAATATAAGAAGTTAAATATCAACTCATTTGACCAAACTTATTGTTACCTTGCCACACATTTAATTTTTAAATAGTGAAAACAATAATAACAATATCTCAATTGATTGTATGAATTGCATAATTTAAGACACTGCAAATGCACAACTTTTTTTTTGAGCCGGGCCAACAACCCCTTTCCATTACTAATCGCAACGGAAATACAAAGTCCATAGCAGGGAAAAAGAAAAAAGAGGGGGGGGAGGGGAGGCGAGCTCGGCAATGTCGGGAAACCCTCCCACTGGTTACCCTAACTAGCAACCAGCCGAGGGGCAAAAACCCGACATCACCTCACCAGAACTAGCCTAAGCAACATCCAAAGGGTAGGGAGAGCATAATCCAGCAAGACTATACATTCTAATTTAATGAAGTATTGTATTAACACTACTGAAAGTGTTAACTCTAAATTTATTGTTAGCAATACAAAATTTTCAAAGAAGAAAATGTTAATTTTCACCTTGTTATTGAAACAATTAACAAATAAAATTATAGAAAAAACTAACAATAAGACACATCCCCAATATCATAAAGTATATAGCGTTGCACAGACAATTTATGCAAATCTGACATAAATAAAAAATGTATGCAGTTTAGCAATATAAATCATGAATACTCCCTCCGTCCCAAAATTAATGTCACTAATTTAGTACAACTTTGTACTAAACTAGTGATATTTATTTTGAGACGGAGGAAGTACGTTACTTACACTTTATTGATCTGTTTTAACAAAGTACAACATCTTAATTTAATGTTGTCAATGGTTTGGCTATGTTTATTAGGAGTGCTATGTTTTTCATGTGAAACACTAAAACTCGATAGGACAATAGGTTCATTGATCCCATAATAAGATTTTTAGGGTAGTTTTTTAGCAACACTAGGAATTCGATAAGATTATTCCTTGATCAATCAAAGTGGGACACACAACTGGGGTGCAAGAAATGTTCTCCTATGCTGCTGTCTCATGGACTGGACCACTTTTCAAAGAAGTGATGATTTTATCTGCATGGAACATCTAAAAACAAAGAAACAATCTTTACTTTGAAGGAGTGGAACCTACAGTTCAAGAGTGGTCAAGACATCTTCAAGCTGATTTGAGGTTTCTCTCTCTGAGAGTTCAACCAATTCTTGTGGATCACATCAACCTTGTTATAAACAGGATTAGTTGAGTCCCATCTTGGGCAACATGGGTCCTTAGTGGCCATGTAACTTGTAACACCCCTTTGTTAATGGAGCAACAGTAGGAGCCTTTCCTGCTGTTTTAAATTTTCGAAAAAACAAAACTTTTTATTGTGCATAAATTTGACACAGTGATACATTTCTTCGTAGTTACCAATCCTAATATTTTTGTCACAGCCAATCATACGCTCCCATACTTAGTAGTTCCTCTTGATAATTTTTTGCTTCTTGACATCTGTCTTACTTAGCTTGGTTAAGTGGAGAAGGATGACACCCCTATTTATTCTTGTAACAATATGTTGGATCGGCATCATTAAATCAGCGACAATTGGTACAACCCAAGCCCTGCAACACAAACTATCTTTTACTCTAAGACTTCATACTTAAATATCTTAAGTACAGATAATTTATATTTATCTATGAAGGAGTTTTCTATAATCTTTCATGTGAATATCTAAGTCCAGATATTTCTCATATTTGCCATCAAACATGTTCATTAGTTTATTGGGTTCTCATAATAAATATCTAGTGCTATGTATTTTTCTAAAATTTTGTACTCCCTCCGACCCATATTAATGGGCACACACTTAGTACAACTCTAATACAAAGTTGTACTAAGTGTGTGCCCATTAATATGGATCGGAGGTAGTATAATATTTCAAATATGCAGAAATCATAGATAAATAATCCAAACTTATATAGGTCACATTTCCAAACGTGATAAATTTTATATAATTTGATCGATCTACTTTGAGTAACCTTACTAGTTTATTTATTTTATTTTATTTCACTTTTAGTAGTGGAATTAAGTTCAATACAAACAATTTCCTAACTAGTTGTTTCGATTTAATAATTCAAGACATGGTAACTGTGCAATTTTATTATGTCGTTTGATCTAATAGAGAGTTGTATTAACTATATCCAAACCAAACTCTCACTCTAATGTTAATGGTCATGAGATTTTCAAATAAACTTCACAAGAAGTAAGAGCATTTTCATTCATACAATAACCTCACAGTATAAGCATAAAACACATTCTTAATACAGTGGTGTGTGTGTCTTGTACTCCCTCCGATCCTAAAAAAGTGTCTTGGAAAAACAACTAAGATAGTTATAACTTATAGTGTAACTTGCGACACTTTTTTAGGATCGGAGGGAGTAATGCATTTATATCAAACGATCTGTTCACAAATACAAATATGACCAAATGATATTCTGCTTAGTCTACTTCCATTCAACAGATCATCATCCTATCCACCTACTATTGTTGCTAATTCACAAGACTCTAAATGTTTAGTAAGAAGAAGATCATCATTATCAACAACCTCAATCTCACAGAGTTTCAAAATTTTCACAACAAGATCAAATTTAAGATAAAGAGAAACAATATCTTACCATTCAATCGGCTCCGACGCCGCCGCTGCCACCAAGCGGATAGGAGACAACCTCCCTGACCACCGACGCGACCTCTACCAGCGCAATGTCCATTCCGTACCCGGAGACGGGCAGCAGCTTGAGCTCACGGAGCACGCAAAAGGCCTCGGCCATGCGGCCGCGGGGCACATCGACGGCGACGGCGCACCGCGGGACCCAGTTGTCGGGGCGGAACCCGTCGGGCACCTCGAGCCCCGCGTCCTTGCGCAGCAGCTCGCAGAGCTGGGCGTGGAGGCCGAGCAGCGCCGCTGATGGCGTGGGCGAAAGGAAGAGGACCCCGGCATCAAGGGACGACGGGGGCGATGCGAGGGAGGAGAGGGCGAGAGGGAGCGGGTCGATGCGGGAGGCGAGCGCGCGGAGGGCGGGCGCGAGGCGGAGCGGGTCGGAAAGCGCGGCGGCCGGGAGATGCAGCAGCGGGAGGTGCGGGCGGGACGCGGTGTCGATGAGGCGGCTGCTGAGCTGCCGCCGCGCGAGAGCGTTCCACGCCTTGAGCACCTGGTTCTCCAGCGCGGGATCGAAGTAGAGCTCCACCGCGTAGTGCCCGGAGGGGGCCGGCGGCGGCGCCGCCGCCGCCGCCCCGCGGGGGGTGCCAGGGGGTGTCGTCGCGACCGCCGCCGGGGCGGAGAAAACGCCCCCGCCGCCTCCGCCGGCTGCGGAGGGCGCGGTGCCTTGCGCCATGGGGAGGGCGGCGAGGTCCGGATGCGCGATTCCGACAGCGATGCGATGCGATGCGAGGGGGTCGGAGGAGTGGGATGTTGGGTCTTCCGCTGGAGCTGAGAAATTTGGGAGATCTCGTACGACTGAGAGCTACTATACTGTGGTGTGCACGCTTGGAATAGCTACAGTCAGAGGTTGGTGGACCCACCGCGTGAAGCGCTGACAGCTGGGCCCTTTGGTTGTGTCGTTTTTAAAAGAAAAGAAAAACATAGTGTATTTTTTTACTGGTAATACGTATCTTATTTATAAAGTATAGATCAAGTTACAATGCATGTAAACACCGACCTTATAGATCTGGAAAGATAGGATAAACCTATGTGACAAACCAACGTATATCCCTCTTCTTCGGCCCCATCGTAGCAGCCACCTAAGAGAAGAAACTCAGATCACCTCTTCAACCGAACTCGACGCGGCTTCATCGTTGATCAATAGCTTTTCAGACATCCAAAGTAATTTACCATAGCACAAACCATTGTTGTTGAAAGAATCAGACCGGGTAGCATGACCCCGGACACGCCATCAAACTTCAAAACTGACACCCCCGCACGACGACGTCGGAGTAGGGAACCAGAACCGTCAACCTTCAACCACGAACCCAGCACAAGATGCACCATCTTTCAGATACAAACATCTGCATGTACTCCTAGAAAAATACTCTCTGCTCCACCATGACGTCGGAGTCAACACCACGACAATGAGGACAGAGCAAGAGAAAAGACCCATCTGACGGAATCATCGTCGCCGCCTCGGCGACACCATCCAATAACCCTAAAGCCCCCGATCTGAAATACCGGTAAGCACACAATGCCACCAACTCCGAGACACCGCCATCAAGGAGAACGCCGGTGTAGGAGTGGAGTTGAAGCAAATTTACAGTCGGGCGGCGCTCCCACCACCCCAATGACGCACCAAGCCAAAACTATCCTAACCCTAACTACCATGTCAGATCAGGGAAAATGAGGTCCCCCTCCCTCCTGCCGCCGAAGCAGCAAGAGTGTATTTTAGATATGATAAAAGCATTTAAACTCGGGCCCCACGTACAGTTCCTATATCGTCGAGCGAACGGCCCGATCTTTAAATTATCACCAAACCACGATCCAAACGAATGCCTCGTATCAATTCAGCCGGTCCAAATCTAGGAGGATATGGAGAGGCCCAGGGGCGTTCACCTGGACCAACGGACTTATTTTGACACCACGTAAATTCTTCTTTATTCGTTCCCCGGATCAAACTCCACTCCTCTCCATTCCACTTTACTCCAAGCTCCCTTCGTTGATCTATGTCCTTCTCCGCCATGGGGGACAGCGGATCTGACTCCGACGACTCGAGATCCCTCAACTGGGGCACCATCCCATACCAACATCAACAACCAAGCAATCCGATACAAACACACGCCAACACCGCACACACCACACACTCAAGGCAAGATACAAGGGAGCCAGACACTGGCCACCACTCCCGCCGACTGGCATACTAGGATGATCCACGAGGGAGAGGTGGGACGGACAACATTGAAGCGATGACTCCTAGACGATGCATCCAAGAAGGGCACGGAAAACCACAATCATGCAATACGAAGATCAAGTTTTCGCCCAGAAACACCCGAAGGGAATTGAAACATCGCGACGGAGCCTGCAAGGAGGGGCACGACGTTCGCGGCCGCCACTGCCTTTGGTCAATGCACGGACTGGGCAAGTGATGTACCCCGATGCTCCAACCCCTAATGTGCTCCCTTGTTACGCCAAAAATCCACAACCATGCCTCCCAAGCAGCCATGGCTGCCCGTCCACACCCGAGCCGCGCAATCCTCCCACGAACAACGCGCCTCCCACCGCCAGGGGCGTTGCCCTGCAGCAGACCACTCTGGGATCCACGAAAGGGCATGCCTTGGACCAAGCCACGACCCAACCACTTTCGGGACCGCCAGCGACCACCCAGTCTTGAGCGCTAGATCCGAGGCCAGGCCGAGGAAAGGGGAGGGGAGGAACGGCTCATGGCCACGACTGGCACCCCCTGTGCCGGCGACGAGCAACTCGGCATGGAGCGCCCGTCCCTCCTACTATCCTTCCCACCAAAACCACCATGTTTCGTCCCGCCGTAGTCGAAAGCCTGGACCAGCGAAAGACCACTGACAACCGCCCATCGCCGAAAAGGAGGGGAGTAGATTTGTCACCGCCGCTTCCAAGGACGGTTACCAGAGGGCCCCTCCCGTGCCAAGCGCCACCGTCCAGCAGCAAGGGGCCGACCGAACGACAGCCGCCCGCAGTCGTCTGCTGTCGCGTCGCCTCCCTGCCAACGAGCTCCGGTGAGGGAAGCCGCTCGCGACCTGCAGCGCCAAGAGCAGAGACGGCCGCCCGCTAAGAAGCCCACGCCGCCACCACTTCTAGCCTGCACCACCGCCACCCACCGTGTCGCATGTCGCGCCGCCGCCACCCACCATCGTCGGCCCACGCCGGGGGCGCCGACACGCCCGACACCGAACGTCGCGTCCCGGCCCGCACTGAATCCCTCGCGCGAGGAGACCGGGAGTCCCCGCCGCCGTCGGCTACGATCGGGCTTCGCCCTCTCGCGGCCTCCTCCCGTTCGCAGCCTCCTGACGGCGACGACTGAGGAGGGAGGGGGCGGCGCTAGGGTTGCCTCCCAGACGCAGGAGGGGAAAGTTGTCGCGTTCAATGCAACATGACTACACGAATAATTGTACATTGCGACAATATACGATGAACAACAACTTGAGCATGATCTGTCTGTCACAGATTAGAGAATGATCGATCCCACGCTTAATTCCATGATGAATTGATGATACTAACTCGAACTATTTAATGCAAGCACAATTAAGCAGGATGAGTTCAACAGATCTCAGCGCAAACACCAAATCCGTCAGATAAAGTGCCGTATATAGACAGGATCAGCCAGATAATCGAGTTGACGATCCAAGCTAGTACAATCGATCCCCTCTCCTCCAACAAAACCGATGAAGAATCAAGCAAAAAAAACCTAGACTGGAGTTCACCAACTCGATCTCCGATGCCAGATAGGAACAATCACATTATGACATTGAGAACATTAACGCGTGCCGATAACCTCCCACACACACACACCGATCGTGAAGGAGCGCGTCGCGGCGGTCGGCGCCTAGTCGAAGCCAACGCCCCTGGCGGCCGCTGTCCACGCGCCTTGCGCGGCCGCAGCCGTCGTCGAGCTCCCGCCGCGCACCGCCGCCGCCGCCGCCCTCGCGCAGTTCTCCACGTAGGTGGATGCGGTGCCCGCGGCGGTGGTGGCGCTGCTGCCGCACTGGCCGTTGGCGTTGTTGTTGGCGCGGGAGTGCGCGGCGGCTGTGGCCGTGGCGAGCGCGTCGTAGGCGTCGTCCTTGACGATGACGATCTCCTCCAGCTGGATCCGCATGTACTCGTCATCCTTCCGCTCCTCGGCGGCGGAAGCGGGCGTCGGAGCGGGAGCGGCGCGGCGGCCGGCGACCATAGCGGCGAACCTCTCCATGCTAAAACTAAAGGAATCTCTCTGGATTAAACTTGCCGAAATTCTGCGCGAATCGAATTGGAGAGCGGAGAGATCCTCCTTTTTGCTTGGTGAAGTGGTGGTTGCTCGGAAGCCGCCCCGATGCGAGGCTGGCATATATAGAGGAGATGAGAACGTGGGATTGTGTCGGCGCCGGCCAAGGAAACCGGACGCCACCGCACGCAATACACGACGGTCTCTTGTTGGGCTTTTGGGCTCACGACCCCGTTTTTTAGGGCACCACACCACACACACCACCGCTGCTTGGCGGGCCCAATTAGAGCATCTCCAACAGATGCTCCCCTCAAAAAATAAAAACAAAAAAGAGCAGCAGCTCCTTTTTGCTTGTTTGAAGGAAAGAAAAAATGTCTTTAACAGTTATTTAAAATATGTTCTGAGGGAGTAAGATTTTTATTTTTGGGCTCCCAAAAGAAAGGCACCTCCCTCTGTATATTTCTATCTTGCTCTTCTATTATTCAACAATTAATTAGACTTGTAGTAAAAAATGGATGCAAGTTTAAAGTGCTCAAAATAAAATGAGCTAAGGAATATGAAAAAAATGCCTCAGAAAATTCCAATGCACCCCTCTTTTGTACGAAAGTATAGACGATATGAAACGCTCTTGTACATATATGTCAATACTAGCAAATATGCCCGTGCGTTGCAACGGGAGAAAAATATAAATGCATCGAGGATCAATAGTATTATACGTGTTGAGAAATGCCGCATAATATGCATGATGATCAACCTTTCATAATATAGTCATTCAAACTAAAATGAATTACGGCCTCGTGGGCGAAGACATGAGAAAAATGGTGTACGATAGAGAGTTTAGCAGATGAAGATGAAACTTGACGTAAAGTGCTCCTAGACTGCATTGTGCATGCATAATCAGTGTCGTTTCTACGTGACCATTATGTATTTCAACTACCTTTGAAACTGGTGGTCGATGTCACGCTTGGAACCGCTCTCATTCACCCCTTTTTGTCAATATCCACTATGTCGGCGTGTTAGTACGGTTTCGACCCTTCTCGCTACAGTTTAGTTGTTGGGTCGTGCCATATCGTGGGTCGCGCCATATTTTTTAGACACATGATAAATTATTAGAATATATTTTTAATTTATATTATAAATGAAAGGATATTTCTATTATCAGGGGGTATGTTTTTAAGACATACGAATATATATTTTCAAATGCATGATTTTAAAATCCATGAAAAAATAAACGACATACACTAAGAAAATTAAAGTGTAAAAAAGCTAGTTGCATCGTTGATATATATATAATGGTAATTTATATTTTTGTAAAAAACTTATTAAAATATGTTTTTAATTTATATTTTAAAATGCAAGGACATTTTCCTGAATATGCATACACTTTTTTTAGTAAAAGTAATATTTTCGATTATCATAGGGTCATGTTTTTAAAACACACTAAAGAAATAAATAAAAAAATATATATATATATATATTCTAGTGCATGATTTTTAAATATGTGAAAAAAATGAAGGATAATAAATTGAAGTGTAAAAAAACGTGTTTTGGTCAGGTGCCTATGTCTTGGACCTGAAAAACAGAGAAATCCACGATTTATAACGTGTTTGAGCCTGCCCATAGAATAACCTTGTGTTAGGTCGGACCAGCTCACTATAAAGAAATATACTGTAAATGTCTTGTGTGAGACATGCTTATTGGGCTGGTTGCTGGAGCACGTCTGGAAGCAAGAGGTGCTTGGATCGAATCCCAGGTTAGACATAAAAGATTTGCGCGTTTTTTGAAGATGACGTCAGCAATGTATTTACGAAATTTACGACGACGTCAGCGACGGACGAATTTTTTTTTGCGCGTTTTTTGAAGCTGACGTCAGCAATGTATTTACGAAATTTACGACGACGTCAGCGACGGACAAAAAAAGGGGAGAAACGTACCTCCCTTTATTATTAGGTATAGATATAGATTAGCACAAAACTCCACCTTCCTCAAAAATAAAGAAAGCATAAAACTCCACCAAATAAATTTGTAATAATACACAACCGGTGAATAATCTATGCTAGTCACCACACGGAGAATTCTCTAATTAATATGATACACTTGAACTTCATAATCACACATATAATGTAATCAGATAAACATTGTCTTAATACTCATACACTTTAAAAAATTTGCGCGTTTTTTGAAGCTGACGTCAGCAATGTATTTACGAAATTTACGACGACGTCAGCGACGGACGAAAAAAAAATTGCGCGTTTTTTGAAGCTGACGTCAGCAATGTATTTACGAAATTTACGACGACGTCAGCGACGGACGAAAAAAGGGGAGAAACGTACCTCCCTTTATTATTAGGTATAGATATAGATTAGCACAAAACTCCACCTTCCTCAAAAATAAAGAAAGCATAAAACTCCACCAAATAAATTTGTAATAATACACAACCGGTGAATAATCTATGCTAGTCACCACACGGAGAATTCTCTAATTAATATGATACACTTGAACTTCATAATCACACATATAATGTAATCAGATAAACATTGTCTTAATACTCATACACTTTAGAACCAGCCGAGATATTTAAGTGATCCAAATGATGTACTCCCTCCAGTCCTTTTTAGTCTGCATATAAGTTTTGTCTGAAGTTAAATTATATCTATTTTGAATTTTTTTTTAAAACTATAAACATTCACAATGCCAAATCGGTATGGTTAGATTAATCATGAAATGTAGTTTCATAGTATATATATTAGGTATTGTAGATGTTGATATTTTTTAGTATAAATTTAGTAAAACTTTGTAAAATTTGACTTGACACAAATCTAATACGCGGAGTAAAAAGGAGCGGAGGGAGTATTGTCTTGGCATGCATGCACGCATGCGCGCGCCCACACACACTTAAGTGATTGAAAGATTGTAAAATACTCCCTCCGTTCCATAATAGATGACTTCTAAATAGATGTATCTAGACTACATTTAGTTCAAGATACATCTATTTGTAAGTCATCTAATACGGAACGGAGGGAGTATGCCTTATGTATTAAACTTAAACATATATTCAAAACATGGCTCTTAGTAAATAATATAGAATTCAATAACGTAAACTTACCTAGATCAGGTATGTGCTTCTCATAATTTTTAAATTTTGAGTCAAGTATATAAATAGGTACAGTGAAAACATGATCACTTAACCCCTTACGGGTTTTTAGTTGGAAGGTAGTTTGTTCTAGTCATTTGTATTCTTGAATCTTGATGTTGTTCGATACTAGAGATCGTGTTATTTTATTACTCAACCTATTTTTGTATTCAATTGACTTGATGTATCATTACATAGAACTTAATCATACATTATATGCCTGGTTGACTAGATACTTGAGTTCACACCTAACTCACTTGCATCTTAGTCTGTTACTCTGCACGTAAAACTAGAGCTAGTGTTTTTTAACTGAAAAAGTGTCCCGAAGACCCAGCCTTATATTATATGAGCATGCAAGTACATATTACGGAAGGACACCTCTAAAAAAAATTACATCCCAGTCCAAAGATTATGCAAACATGACCCTAGTTGATTGAACTAAAAAGTAATCACTTCCTTGTCGTGAACTCCAACTCTGGCCCGACCTCGCCGCCATCGGAGACGAGACCACTTGGGGCGGAGAGATGGCTGCAGCACCGTCGGTGATGCACCGGAGGTAGACTCGAAAACTGCCAGGTTGAAGAAAATAAACTGCCTCCCTTATGGCTCGGCGATCGGGGGGAATTTACATTGTCGGCTCTCAAGAGCAACAGGACACGAGACGATCAACCTTCGACCTGAAGATTGACTAGCACGACAATGAAGACGAACGGGAGCTTGCTGCTCCAAGGCTTTGAAACAGGTGTTGCTGAAGGAAAGCTCCAAGAACGAACAAAGATAGCTCGTCGAAAGCTGGATCCCCTCCACCCTGTTTCTTCCCCTCTATCACCATGGCAACATTGAAAGAACATAGGAGGAAGCAGATCTAGCTCCAGATCCGAGAATCCTGTGAGCTTATTTAGAGGGGTGACGAGAGTAGTACATTCAACCGCATCTGGCTTCCATCGGAGAAGCACCACAACCAAGAGGAAAAACACCGTCCAGATCCATGCACAGCTCGCGCGTGGATCTTGAGATCCTCATCGGCATGAACCTGACACCAAAAGGCAAATCCAATCCACAACCTTCTATAGATGCTAGTCCTGTCTATAGAAAGGCCCTGGCCTCCCCACCCACTCCCTCTTCGGCTAGTAGCGCCGCCGAAGATGGAGGGGAGAGGAGCCGAGCAGAACTTGGCGACTCTCAAAGAGGAGACGAGAGAAAGGATGGGAGGGTGGGGAAAGTGAAAGTGGTGGCTTATAGAGCTAGTGTAGGTGTACTATTTGACTAAACCCATGTTTGAATGTTTTTCTATTAAAGTTGCTTGTTTTCCTTTAGTATAATTCATTGTGTGTGTGTTTAGTGTTTATGTGTATGTGACTATGTGTTACTCATTTTTTCTCTCTTTGTCTGTGTGTGGTAGAGAGAGAGAGAGAGAGAGAGATGGGAAAGGCGGCACCATCGACATGTGATGCAATTAATCTTTGATGTGTTAAGAGATGATTTTCAAGGTTACCTTTGACAATGTATTAAAGCAATATATATTATATGCATATTACACAAAGCATACCTTTAAGTTCGTATGGGAAAGGATTTTTTAATGATATAACTTGTATATCATTAGTCTTATAAAGGTCAAAGGCAACCTTGAAAATCATATTAGGCCCTATATATTTGAATGGATATAGCATCTAGTATTTGTCTTTTTTTTCAATATCAGCGATTAACCATACTGTTAAGGTTGCTAGAATCAAATCTCTTTGTCTATTCTATGACGGTTGTGCATTAGCTCTTTTGTCTGCAATCAAGTGGATTTAATAGATAAAGCTCAATATAGCAATCATGACAATGATGTCCTTTTTCATATTAATGATATTAAAAAAGAAAAGGTATAATTTTTTTATCCCTTTATTCTTTTCAAAATATAAAATTATTTTTTAACTTTAAAACTAGTAAATCTTAGTTTCTTAATTTTCAAAACCAGATAAGTTTTGTCTGTCATACCACTTCATATAGTTTACGATGGCCCTTGTCACACACTCCTTTTTGTTCTTATTGCAAAAGAACACTTTCCGTTCAAACAAAAGAATTATGTTGCGATAATCCATCATGTTCTACATATTGTGATGCAACCAAGTGGCTTTTGAAATGCCTTAGAGCAACTCTAACAGATACTGCAAAACTCACATGCCGCTCGCGCTATAACTAAAATATGGTACGGAAACTTCCTCGGTAGAACAAAAATGCAATACATAACACCATATTTAAAATATTTAAACTTAAAGAGTGTGCAGGTACATAGTTCGTTGGAACATAGACAGAATTTAAAACAACAACAACAAAATGAAAAGTCGTCGCGGGGGGGGGGGGGGGGTGTTGGGTGTTGCCGGAGTCGTCGCCTACTTGGCGACGCTGAGATGATGCTCCAAGGCGGAGTTCATCAAGGCAAAGGAGTAGTGGCGCTCCTCCTTCGCGACCTCCAGATGCTCGCCGGCGCCGTCCTGGCCCGACGCCACGGTGTCCTTAATCGCGAGGAGTGTGCGCTCGATGTCGAAGACCTCTCCGTCGACGATCAGAGGAGGTCGCCGAGGCGGTGGAACTCCGCCCAGGCATTGTTTCGGTCGTGGGAGAGCGCACCCGGGCATGTGCCTGCGCCGACCGAAGGAGGCGCGGGGCTGCGTATGCAACCCCTCTCGTCGTCATTGTTGGATATATTAGCAATTTTCCAAGAAATTTAATCCCTAGATAAATCATGAACATGACACATGCAAGATTAATTTCATACTGATACTTAGCCATGCAACTCAGATCTACGCAAATAACACATATATGTACGCAGACAATAAGCATGGCATAGATGAAAACAACGATGAACGGGATGAGTAGATCATACCCTCCGTTCGGCCAGATTGCAGCAGCGGATGCGCTGCTAGCAGCAGCAAGTTCGTCGGCGGTCTTCTTGGAGGCGGCGGCTTCCTCCTGAGCGAGCTTCTCGACGGCGTCCTTCTCAGCTTCGGTAGACATGGCGACGTAGAGGAAGTAGTCGAAGTAGACGAGCTGGAGCGGAAGCGAGCAGTCGCGTCGTAGACGCTCCCCAAAAACCTTATTGCTCCTCTCCCGGTGCAGGATCGCAAGGAGCACGGTTCCTGAGGCCTGCTCTCCCGCATAGTCGTGCACGCGGCGGACGGGATGGGATCGCCGGAGGCAGCGGCAGTGCGTGGAACGACGTGGGCGGTGCGCGAGGAAGAACAGATGCGATCTATTCTGTTGTGTGACGGCTAGGGTTGCCGCGGCTCCTTTTATACACAGCCGAGGTAGGGCGACGTGGGACTGGATACCCGCGACCGAGTCGGCCCACGATTGACGTCTCAGATCGTGCAACGGTTAACTCGTGATTAATTGCATTAACTAAAAATTAATGCCAATTAATTAGCCGTTCCTGACTGGCAAAAATTAAGCGCACACATGACATAGGTTTTAGCTCGGCTCGGCTCAATTCCGCAAACCGCGGCGCGCGCGCGTCGTGACGAGGCGAGGTAAGGCGTGGCGTGGCGAGGCGGGCGGCGGAGGAGGAGCGTGCGTGAGCTCTCACTCTTCTACTTGCTCAATAGCATGTAGGAGAGCTCACCTTATAAAGAGGTGCAACTCACCCTCCACTTCCGGGGTGGGACTAAACTTAGTACCACACCCATGTCATTTTTCCCACATGGGCCCTTAGAGATTTTCTGAAATTGTTAGATGGGCCTAAAGCCCATGCCTTATTTCAACAATCCCCCACCAGATCTCAAGGTCCCATGGTGTTTTCCTCAGTTCCAAACACTGTTTGATATATCGGTATTTTTAGTGGAGACCAGTTAAGGTTGAACATCCACCTAGAGCAAGGAATTACATTCCTTCACAACTGAACAATGGACTATGCCTTGAATTGACATTTTGGCGTAAAGAAGTTTCACTCCTTGTCTTACCGATACTAGGCTGCCGAAGGCTGACCCAACGGGTGGAGCATATTAGTCACACTCCTTGCCTATTCATGAGCTTCCTAGAGATTACCCTATCTCATAGACTGTGACCAGCAGTCGGGCTCATATAGGTGTGTTCTTCCAGAGATCGCTCTGTAGTATAGCATCTCGCTTATGAAAGCCTCAGAACACATTAAGACAAAATTCAACCTACCATACAGTTACCAGGAGTATTGCATCTCCAACGGAGTGGGTAATAAAATTACTCTCCTCAGTTAACCACTATCTTGTTTTCCCAGGTCCTATTTCACGGGATCTCCGATCATGTAGGTTGGGTTACCACCACGGCAACTCATCTGGGTCTCATACCCATCTCCCTCGATGCATTGTCTATCACAATATGTGATAGACCTTTGGTGAAGGGGTCTGCCAGATTCTTAGCCGATTGGATGTAACCCAATGCTATTACTCCGGAGTTTCACAAATGTCTGACAGACTTCAAAATCCTTCTTATATGCTTTGTGGATTGCATGTTGTCCTTTGAACTCTTTGCCTTAACAATCACCGTTTGATTATCACAGTTCATAAGGATAGCCGGAATCGGCTTTTCAACCACTGGCAAGTCCATCAAAAGCTCTCGAAGCCATTCTGCTTCAGTGCAGGATTTATCAAGTGCTGCGAGTTCTGCTTCCATTGTCGACTTCGTTAAGATAGTCTGCTTGCAAGACTTCCATGAAACATCGCCACCTCCAAGTGTGAACACATATCCACTTGTGGCCTTCATCTCATCAGCATCAGAAATCCAATTTGCATCACTATACCCTTCAAGTACCGACGGGTATCCGGTATAGTGAAGTCCATGGCTCATTGTACCCTTTAGATAGCGCATAACTCTTTCAATAGCATGCCAATGAACATCTCCCGGATTTGAGACAAACCGGCTCAATTTGCTCACAGCAAATGCGATGTCAGGCCTCGTAGCGCAAGCTAGGTACATGAGTGATCCAATCACTTGAGAATATCTCAACTGATCTACAGCTGTGCCTTCGAACTTTCGAATCCGCACACTAGGATCATATGGCGTTGGAGAAGATTTGCAATCTGAATATCCAAAGCGACTCAGAATCTTCTCAACGTAATGGGATTGCAAAATCGTAATTCCACTCTCATTATCTCTCAATAGCTTGATGTTCAAGATAACATCAGCCACACCAAGATCTTTCATCTCAAAGTTTTGAGATAGAAATGTCTTGACCTCCTCAATGACTTTGAGGTTGGTTCCAAATATTAGTATGTCATCAACATATAAGCACAGTATAACTCCTTCGCCCCCACCATGGCGATGGTATACACATTTGTCAGCTTCACTTACAAGGAAGCCAACACATGTCAAAGTTTTATCAAACTTCTCATGCCACTGCTTAGGTGCTTGCTTCAGGCCATATAAAGATTTCAATAGCTTGCACACCTTTCCTTCCTGACCATCTACTACAAAGCCATCTGGCTGTTGCATGTAGATTTCCTCGTCTAGCTCTCCATTTAGGAAAGCCGTCTTAACGTCCATTTGATGGACGAGAAGACCATGCGAGTTAGCCAACGAGAGTAATACTCGAATGGTTGTCAGTCTGGCCACCGGTGCATAAGTATCAAAGAAATCTTCTCCTTCCTTCTGGGTATAGCCCTTAGACACGAGCCTAGCCTTGTATTTTTCAATACTTCCATCAGGACTAAGCTTCTTTTTGAACACCCATTTACATCCCACATGTTTGCAACCATAGGGGAGATCAATGATTTCCCATGTTCCATTAGCCAAGATGGAATCCATCTCGCTACGAACCGCATCTTTCCAGTAGTCAGCATCCGATGATGCATAAGCTTCTGAAATAGAAGTGGGAGTATCATCCACGAGGTACACAATGAAATCATCACCAAAGGACTTTGCAGTCCTCTGTCTCTTGCTCCTAATAGGAGCTTCATCGTCTTCCTCCACAGGATTATCATCATGAGTTCGTTCATAATATTCCATCGGAATGGCGGGTTCAGGAATCTCATCAGATTCCTGTCTAGAAGTGCTTTGCATATCTCTCATGGGAAATATATCCTCAAAGAATGTAGCATATTTAGACTCCATAATCGTACTGACCTTCACGTCAGGTACCTCAGATTTCACCACTAGAAATCTATATCCAACGCTGTTCTTAGCGTAGCCCAGAAAAACGCAGTCCATGGTCTTTGGTCCAAGCTTACGCTTTTTGGGGATCGGCACATTGACTTTTGCCAAACAGCCCCAAGTACGCAAGTATGAGAGTGCCGTTCTTTTCTTCTCCCATAATTCATAGGGAGTGATCTCGTTATCCTTCACGGGAACCTTATTCAGGACATGACAAGATGTCAATATAGCCTCCCCCCACCATGCCTTGGATAAACCCGATGTATCTAACATGTCGTTAACCAAATCTGTTAGAGTACGTTTTTTCCGTTCGGCAACCCCGTTTGATTGGGGTGAATAGGGAGGCGTCCTCTCATGAATAATTCCATGTTCCGCACAGAAATAATTAAAATCATTAGAAAAGTACTCTCCACCACGATCAGACCGAACCCGTTTAATCTTTTTCTCAAGTTGGTTCTCAACTTCTACTTTATAGATTTTAAAGTAGTGCAGAGCCTCATCTTTAGTGTTTAACAGATACACATAGCAAAATCTAGTGGAGTCATCTATCAATGTCATGAAGTATTTCTTTCCACCTTTAGTCAACACACCATTCATCTCGCATAGATCAAAATGTATGAGTTCTAGTGGCGCCAAGTGTCTCTCCTCCGCAGCCTTGTGGGGCTTGCGAGGTTGCTTAGCTTGCACACATGCATCACACTTAGAACCTTTGGCTAAAGTGAAACTCAGGATTAAATTCATCTTAGCTAGCCGCGTCATACAACCGAAATTTACGTGACAAAGACGTGAATGCCAAATCTCAGATTCATCAACGATAGAATGTATATGATTCACGACGTTATTACATAAATCCTCTAGGGAAAGGCGGAACAGACCTCTGCATTCATAACCTTTACCAATGAATAATCCATATCTAGACAAGATTGTTTTATTCGACTCGAATACTAATTTAAACCCTTCTTTACATAGAAGGGAGCCACTAACGAGATTCTTTCTGATATCGGGGACATGCTGCACGTTCTTCAGCCGCACGGTCTTTCCCAAAGTAAGCTTCAGATCGACCGTACCAACACCAAGAACAGAAGCATGTGCGCCGTTCCCCATCAGTACGGACCTGGTTCCTGTGGTCTGGTAAGAAGAAAACAAGGATATGTCAGCACACACATGAACATTTGCACCCGTGTCAACCCACCATTCAGTAGATTGATAAACTGAGAAAATAGTAAATGAATTATCATACCCAGGTGCACCCTTGTCCATGTTGCCCATGACCACATTGACAGAATTGGAATTCTGCGCTGGCTTCTTATACTTGTTCGGGCACTTTTTAGCCCAGTGCTCCAGTGAGCCACAAGTGAAACAACCATCATCCTTCTTGTTGTTCTTCTTCCCGTTCTTCTTGAAGGTAGTATTCTGTTGGACCTTGTTCTTTCCCTTGAACTTATTCTGAAAGTTCTTCTGCTGCACCATGTTGGCAGTAAAAGTTCCCTCATCCCCCTTTTGGTGTGAGTCTTTTTCCCTTGAGTTCTGCTCCACACTCAGATGGCCAATAACATCCTCAACTGAGAATCCTCGCCTATGGTGTTTCAGAGTGGTGGCAAAGCTCCTCCAAGATGGAGGGAGTTTAGCAATTATGCATCCCGCGACAAACTTGTCCGGTAGATCACACTTGAGGAGCTTAAGCTCTTTCACGATGCACTGTATCTCATGGGCCTGTTCCAACACAGGACGGTTCTCGACCATCTTGTAATCATGGAACTGCTCCATAGCATACAACTCGCTCCCGGCATCAGTTGCTCCGAACTTTGCCTCGAGTGCACTCCATAAGTTCTTGGCATCACGCATATGTAAATACGCGTCGACTAATTTGTCTCCGATCACGCTAAGAACTGCTCCAACAAAGACGATGGAGGCGTCCTTGAACACCTTCTCCTGTTGAGGAGTAATCGTTCCAGTGGGAGTTTCTCCAACGACCCAGAAGACATTCATTGACGTGAGCCACAAAATAGTCTTTGTTTGCCAACGCATAAAATTTTGACCCGTAAACGGGTTCGGTTTCAGTGTCGCAGCAAAACCAGGAGATGAAAATTGCCTATAAAAATAAGGTTTTTGGATTGTTGGATATATTAGCAATTTTCCAAGCAATTTAATCCCTAGATAAATCATGAACATGACACATGCAAGATTAATCTCATAGTGATACTTAGCCATGCAACTCAGATCTACGCAAATAACACATATATGTACGCAGACAATAAGCATGACATAGATGAAAACAACGATGAATGGGATGAGTAGATCATACCCTCCGTTCGGCCAGATTGCAGCAGCGGATGCACTGCTGGCAGCAGCAAGATCGTCGGCGGTCTTCTTGGCGGCGGCGGCTTCCTCCTGAGCGAGCTTCTCGGCGGCGGCCTTCTCAGCTTCGGTAGACATGGCGACGTAGAGGAAGTAGTTGAAGTAGACGAGCTGGAGCGGAAGCGAGCAGTCGCGTCATAGACGCTCCCCAAAAACCTTATTGCTCCTCTCCCAGTGCAGGATCGCAAGGAGCACGGTTTCGGAGGCCTGCTCTCCCGCACAGCCGTGCACGCGGCGGACGGGATGGGATCGCCGGAGGCAGCGGCAGTGCGTGGAACGACGTGGGCGGTGCGCGAGGAAGAACAGATGCGATCTATTCTGTTGTGTGACGGCTAGGGTTGCCGCGGCTCCTTTTATACACAGCCGAGGTAGGGCGACGTGGGACTGGATACCCGCGACCGAGTCGGCCCACGATTGACGTCTCAGATCATGCAACGGTTAACTCGTGATTAATTGCATTAACTAAAAATTAATGCCAATTAATTATCCGTTCCTGACTGGAGAAAATTAAGCGCACACATGACATAGGTTTTAGCTCGGCTCGGCTCAATTCCGCAAACCGCGGCTGATACGTCCAAAATGCATCACTATTTTATATAGTAATTCTTTCTTATTCATTGATATATTTCATGATATGATGCTATTCTTATGTTGTTTTGGCTTATTTTACACAGTTTACAACTTTCCGGTGCCGAAGCAGCAGACGCAGGATTCAGCGGTAAAAATTGGACGCTGAGTTGCTGAAGAACACCTCCAAATTACCTGAAAATCGACGGAGGCTGTTTTCTAGAAGGATAACGAAGGCACGCAAAAGAGCAACCAGAGGGGGGCCACAGGGTGCCCAGGCGGCCACCTGGCGCGGCCCCACCTCTGGCCGCGCCGGGAGGGCGCCTGGGCCCCCTGGAGATCTCCCGGCTCCCCCCTCTGGCCTATATACCCCTCGTCGCCAAAAAACCCTAAAGGGGGAGAGTTTCCGGAGTTCCGCCGCCGCTCCGTGGCGGAAACCTACAGAGAAGAAAAGCCATCTCTGGCGGGCAGATTCCGCCGGGGAGATCACCTCCCGGAAGGGGAGATCGTCGCCATCGTCATCACCATCGTCACGGGCATCATCGAGATCATCATCAACATCATCCCCATCATCAGCACCATCTCCATCTTCATCCAATCTTGTCTCCCAATTGCAACTCGTGTTGTAATCCGTACTATCTATCCTCTCTACTCTATCGGTGTTGATTACTACTTTGTGGTGAATGCTATTGAGTTTTGTTGGAGAAATATTATTGTGTTTAGATTGTTTATCATCTATTTATCCCCACTGATCATGATCTCTTTTATGTCTTGTGAGTAGTTACTTTAGTTCTTGAGGACATGGGAGAAGTCTAGTTGCTAGTAGTCATATGATGTTGAAGTAATATGTGTTGGTTGATATTTAAGTTGTGTTGTTATTTTCCTAGTGGTGTTGTGTGAGTCAAACACTCAACACTTCGCCTTATCAAGGACCTAGGGGAATGCATTGTGTTTAAAGAATGCTTACGGTGGGTTGCCGGAGTGACAGAAACCTGAACCCCAGTTTGCACGCTTTTGCACAAGGGAACAATGGATCACCGATCGTATTGCTATGGTTAGGCTTTTGCCTTAATTACTATCTTGTATTTGCGGATGCTTGCAAGGAGTTTAATCATAAGAGTGTATTCATCTTAGTCTAGAGGGTGCACTAGCATAGATCCACGCACCAAACACTTATCAACCCAGCACATAGTACCGATACGGAATATGGCGAAAGCACATGATTACCTCTCCCGTGTGTCCTCAAGAACACTTTAGCTTTTATAAGTTTAGTTGCTAGGCCTCTCCTTTGCTCAGAAAGGATTGGGCCACTCGTTACTCTCCAGTATCTTTTACTTTTCTAGTTTTTACTATCCTGTTGCTTATACCAAGAAAATCCCTAAAAAGTTATCTTTCAGTGCTTGCAGTTATCTCTTTACCAAAGTCACTTGCTACTACCTTCTGCTCCTCGTTGATTTCGACACTCTTACTTATCGAAAACACTGCAATAGATCCCATTACGTCGTGGGTCATCAAGCTACGTTTTCTGGCGCCGTTGCCGGGGAGTGTAGCGCTATTAGTAAGTGAAGCTGGTAAGGAAGTTTTTATATATCTGTTTTTAGTTTTGCCGTCGTTGTTTTTATCCTTATGGAGACCCCTACTATTGGATCGTTGTTCTCGGGGAGCCGCCCCACTGCTAAGGTAGCTACTCCTACCCCTACTGAAATTGTACCTTATAAGATACCATCTGGTATTATCGATTATGTCCTATCTAATCGCTATGCAGGAGATAGACATCCAGGTGAACACTTGCTATATTTATCACAACTATGTTCATTATTCAAGCTTGCAGGTGTATCACTGGAGTTCGTTATGAAGAAATTATTCTCCGTATCGCTTACAGACAAAGCTTCAGATTGGTATAAGATCCTCGATAACCCACATTCTCTTAATTGGGAAGAGCTTAAGTCTCTCTTTTATACAAAGTTTTACCCTCTTCATGAAGTTTATCGAAACAGGAATTACATCTATAACTTTAGGTCTCGCGAAGGAGAGAGCATCGCTCAAGCTTGGGGGAGGCTTAAGTACCTAATGTTTAAATGTCCTATCCATAAGCTCCCCAAAGATATTATACTTACAAATTTTTATGCCATGCTTTCTCGTCAGGACAAGGAAAGGCTGGATGCCTCCTCTAGCGGGGTATTTCAGACAAAGAGCGTTGAAGAAAGGTGGGATCTCATCGAAAGGATCCAGAAGAATACTGAAGACTGGGAAATCGATAAAGGTATTGAACCTGCTATAAATTATGAGCATGATTATATTGAGAGTTATGTGAAGACTGATAATTTCAATACCTTTTGCTCTAAGATTGGTCTGGATTCCCATCTAATGATTGATTTTTGTAAGGACTTTGCCTCTCATGTTGATTCTTCTAAGAGGAAGAAGGATCAGTACCATAAGCCTTTCAAATAAGTGCCTATTGATATTCACGTTGCTGATCCTATTTTGCCTGCAGTTATATATGAACATCCCCATTTTCCTTCGAGAATAAGGGAGCACTCTTTTGTGACAGGCATCATAAATAAAAGTGAGAGAAGAACAGGTGAACCTGAAGACCAGATCAGAGTCGATCCTCAAGTTTCTATGGTTAAAGATTTAGTTACTAATGATGTTTCAGATTCTATTGTAAATTTTTGTGCTATTTCAACTAACATTGTCACAGCCAAGAATAAAAGCCCAATTTCAGGTACACCAGTTGTATCTGTTAAAATAGGAGATCACAATTATTACGGGCTATGCGATCTGGGATCGAGCGCTAGCGCGATTCCTTATTCACTTTATCAAGAGATCATGACTGAGATTTCACCTTGTGAGCTCGAAGAGATTGATGTTACTATTCATCTTGCAAACAAAGCTACTATCTCTCCTATTGGGATTGTGAGAGATGTTGAAGTCCTATGCGGAAAGGTAAAGTATCCTACCGACTTTCTTGTACTTGGTTCAGTACAAGATAGTTTTTGTCCTATTATTTTTGGTAGACCTTTTCTCAGAACTTGTGGAGCTATTATAGATTGCAAGAAAGGTAAAGTTTCTGTTGAATTCAATGGTGAGCAGTATGAATTTAATTTTTCCAAGATTTCCAAGCAGCCTCGTGGTACCGAATTACCTAGTGATGATAAAATTATTGAAAGTATTGCTTCTATTGCTATTCCCCCTAATGATCCTTTGCAACAATACATGGAGGACCACGAGAATGATACTCGTATGCAGGAAAGAAATGAAATTGATGAAATCTTCTTGAGACAACCTGCTATCCTGAATCACAACCTTCTGGTTGAACCTTTAGGAATTCTATCCAAACCAAAAGAAGACCCGGTGTTTGATCTCAAACCTCTTCCCGATACACTCAAGTATGCTTATTTAGATGAAAATAAAATATATCCTGTTATTATCAACTCTAACCTTTCAGGATATGAAGAGGAGCGACTATTGGAAGTACTTCGTAAACACCGTGGTGCAATTGGCTATACCCTTGATGAACTTAAGGGAATTAGTCCATCTATCTGTCAACATACTATCAACCTCGAGCCCGATGTCAAACCTGTTGTTGACCATCAACGACGGTTGAACCCAAAGATGATGGATGTTGTGAGGACCGAAATCCTCAAGCTTCTAGCTGCAGGTATTATCTACCCTATAGCCGATAGTAAGTGGGTAAGTCCAGTTCATTGTGTTCCTAAGAAAGGAGGGACAACTGTAGTCCCTAATGATAAGAATGAACTAATACCTCAGAGAATCATTATTGGATATAGAATGTGTATTGATTACAGGAAGTTGAACAAGGCAACCAGGAAGGACCACTACCCGCTGCCCTTTATTGATCAGATGCTTGAGAGGCTCTCCAAAAACACCCACTTCTGTTATCTTGACGGGTACTCTGGCTTCTCTCAAATTCATGTTAACACCGCCGATCAAGAGAAGACCACTTTCACTTGTCCTTATGGTACTTATGCTTATAGACGTATGCCTTTTGGTTTATGCAATGCCCCTGCTACTTTTCAGAGATGTATGTCTGCAATATTTCATGGTTTCTGTGAGGAGATTGTGGAAGTCTTCATGGACAATTTCTCCGTCTATGGAACTTCCTTTGACCACTGTCTCCACAATCTTAATAAAGTTTTGCAGAGATGCGAGGATACAAACTTAGTTCTAAACTGGGAAAAGTGCCACTTCATGGTTAACGAAGGGATCGTTCTTGGCCACAAGATTTCCGAGAGGGGAATTGAAGTGGACAAGGCGAAGATTGAAGCTATCGAAAGGATGCCCTATCCAAGGGACATTAAAGGTATTCATAGTTTTCTCGGTCATGCCGGTTTCTATAGAAGATTTATTAAAGACTTTTCTAAGACCTCAAGACCCCTCACTAATCTTCTCCAGAAGGATGTTCCTTTTGTATTTGATGAAGATTTGATGACGGCTTCTCGCCCTTCGTTGGTAGGCCCCAAGTGGAAGGCGTGATGCGGTACAGCATCAAGTTTCCCTCAGTAAAGATACCAAGGTTTGTCTCCAGTAGGACTCCAGAGATGATAAGTAGGTGTCAGCGGCGCAACTGACGCGGACCTGCACACAGACACAGATAACTTTGCTCCCAACGAAGTTCAGAGAGGTTGTTAATCTCTCCGGTCTTGTTGTTCACAAATGATAAAACGCAAGGGGATAATGATAGCAACTTGAAAGTAAATGCAGAAAAGTAAATATAGCTTGGAAACAATAATGAGGATATGGACCGAGATACGTGATGTTCGCTAGTGACGTCTCTCTCCCAAAAGACGATAAAAATGCTATGCGAGGTAAACAAATTACATAAAGGCAATTGACAGGATTAAGAACGCACCGCAATGCTAACTATGCTACAAAAGAAAGGAAGAGGTTCAAAAGCACAGGCAGTACGCCAAAGTAAGTAGACCGAAATCCATCTGCATCTACTACTAATCATCCACCTTGAGATATCTATCCAGAACATCTCGCTGGTATTAAGTTGCGAGCCCCACCCAAAGTGTAAACCCAAAGCAACAGACAACTGCATTACAAAGAACTTTGCGTAAAGTAAACAATCCTTGTAACCGCGGTTACAAGCACCGTTGTTTTCCCCCTTGTGGCAACAACACATCCCCTAGACTCATGTTTCTGTCACTCAAGCATGTCATCGAGGAGGCATGAACCCACAATCTAGCACAACGCTCCCTCTTGGAGTCACTACCTACTACTTGGCCAAAGCAATAAACAACAACGGAGAGCATGCAAGAATTACTTAGGAACAAAAATATAAGAGATAAAAACCAAATATATTACTCTATCACAATCTGAACATAATCTCATAATCCATCAGATCCGATCAAACTCAACATAGCAATAGCAGAAATATTATAAAGGTGCCTCGATCATGTAGGGCAGCTCACGAGGTCTAAACAATGAAGATCAAAGAGGGGAGGAGAACATCACATAGCTACTGATCACGGACCCATGGTCCAAGGAAAACTACTCACGAGACATCCGGGGAGCATCCATGGTGGAGAGGAGACTCCCGGAGGTCAATCCTCCCTCCGGCAGGGTGCCGGGAAGAGGTCTTCTGGTGCTCCTGATCTTGGAAGCGCGGCGGCGGCGGAACAGAGGCGAGTTCGCGGAATAGGGTTTCTCTTCTGGAGTTTTCCCGTGACGGGGGATAAATAGGAAAAGGGGGGGAAGCCAGAGGTGGACCAGGGGCCCCAGGTGCCCCCTGGCGCGGCCAGGGGTGGGGCCGCGCCGGGTGGCCACCTGGGCTTTTCTCGAAGCTTCCGTCACGCTGATTTTTTATCTGAATTTTCCCGAATTTTTCTGGCACTTTTTATATGGGGGAAAACTGAAATAGAAAAACAGCAGAAAACAGGAACTGGCACTGGGGTGCACTGAGTTAATAGGTTAGTCCAAATATGATCAAAAATGTATGAAAGTGTATCTAGATCATTAGCAATATCACACAAAACATGCATGGAGCAAGCAGAAATTATCGATACATTTTGGACGTATCAAGATTGTAAGGAGGCTTTTGAAGTTCTTAAGAAAGCTTTAATAACCGCTCCTATAGTACAACCGCCTGACTGGAATTTTCCCTTTGAAATTATGTGTGATGCTAGTGATTTTGCTGTTGGAGCTGTTTTAGGACAAAGGGTTGATAAAAAGTTGAATGTTATATATTATGCTAGTAAGACCCTTGATAGTGCTCAAAAGAACTATGCTACTACTGAGAAGGAATTCTTAGCAGTAGTGTTTGCTTGTGATAAGTTTAGACAGTATATTGTTGATTCTAAAGTTATTATTCATACTGACCATGCTGCCATTAAGTATCTTATGACGAAGAAGGATGCCAAACCAAGACTCATCAGATGGGTACTCCTTCAAGAATTTGATTTGCAGATTGTTGATAGAGAAGGAGCAGACAACCCTGTAGCGGACAATCTTTCAAGGATGGAAGATATACCGCTTGATCCCATCCTAGTCAACGACAGTTTTCCAGAGAAACAACTTGCCGTTGTTAAAGTACAATCTCTTTCCGATCCCTGGTTTGCAGATTATGCTAATTTTATCGTTGCAAAGTATTTGCCTCCAGGTTTAACATTTCAGCAAAGGAAGAAGTTCTTCCATGATTTGAGGCATTACTTTTGGGATGACCCACATCTTTTCAAAGAAGGTCCAGACGGGATCATGAGAAGATGTGTACCGGAACACGAGCAGAAGGATATT
Source organism: Bromus sterilis (assembly GCA_950022295.1). Taxonomy (NCBI): domain Eukaryota; kingdom Viridiplantae; phylum Streptophyta; class Magnoliopsida; order Poales; family Poaceae; genus Bromus; species Bromus sterilis. The sequence continues at coordinate 400,816,415 of OX465596.1, forward strand.
CTCAAGCAATGTCACGACAGTCCCTACGGAGGACATCACACTGGTGAGAGGACCGCACATAAGGTTCTCCAATCAGGTTTTTATTGGCCTACTCTCTTTAAAGATGCTAGAAGTTATGTTTTAGCTTGTGATAAATGTTAGAGAGTTGGTAATATTAGTAGGAGGAATGAGATGCCTATGAATTACTCACTAGTGATTGAGCCTTTTGATTACTGGGGTTTTGATTTTATGGGCCCTTTTCCTTCTTCACACAAGTACACTCATATATTAGTTGCTGTTGATTATGTAACCAAGTGGGTTGAAGCAATCCCCACTGAAAGTGCTGATCACAAAACATCTTTGAAAATGCTCAAAGATGTAATTTTCCCTAGGTTTGGTGTACCCAGGTATCTCATGACTGATGGAGGATCACACTTCACGCATGGAGCTTTTAGAAAAGATTTAGCCAAGTACGATGTTAATCATAGGATTGCGTCACCGTACCATCCTCAAACTAGTGGGAAAGTCGAGCTCACCAATAGAGAGATCAAGTTGATCTTGCAGAAGACAGTTAACAGAAATAGGAAGGATTGGTCAAATAAGTTAGGAGATGCTTTGTGGGCGTATAGAACTGCTTACAAAAACCCCATGGGCATGTCCCCCTATAAAATGGTCTATGGCAAGGCTTGCCATTTGCCATTAGAGTTAGAGCACAAAGCTTTCTGGGCTGTTAGAGAGCTTAATGCTGACCCAAAGTTAGCTGGTGAAAAGCGTCTCATGAACTTGACTTCTCTAGATGAGTGGAGAAGTGAAGCTTACGAGAGCGCTAAAATGTTCAAGGAAAAGGTAAAGAAGTGGCATGACAGGAGGATTCTGAAACGTGAATTTAATGTTGGTGATAAAGTTTTATTGTTTAGATCCCGTTTCAGGTTTTCTCCAGGTAAACTACTTTCCAGGTGGGAAGGGCCATTTCATATTGAAGAAGTCTACCGGTCTGGTGCAATTAAGATTAACAATTTTGAAGGCACCAAACCTCAAGTTGTGAATGGGCAAAGACTCAAGCATTACATAGCGGGAGACCCCGTCAATGTTGATGTAAATATAATTCGCACAACAACTCATGAAGAACATGTTGAAGCCTTGTTTCAGACACTGACAGAAGCAGAATAAGGAAAGGTATGTATTATGGTAAGGAAACATCGCGAACCGCAAAAAAAAGTTCCATATTACGAGTTTTTGGAAAATTAGGAAAATTCGAGGCCTAAGTGGAGCCGGAGACGAGCTCCAGGGGGCCCAGGCGCCCCCTGGCGCGCCCTACCCCCTGGCCGTGCTGGGAGGCCGTCTGGGCACCCAGGACTCCGTCTCCGACCCCACTTTGGCTCGTTACCTTCCTTTTGTTGCAATTTTTTTTGCTATATATTCACCCGGATTGTTCCGGCAACGTATCTCGCGATTTCGTGTGTTTTCTTTTCGATCTGTTTCTGCCAGTGTAAAAAGCTATTGTTAGAGATGTCTTCTTGTGGCTCGAGTGGAGAGGACTTCATGGGACGGCGTCTACGTGAAGTTCAGAGAGACCTCAACCAAGGAAAATACATAGATTGGGCCACAGAAGAAGAAATCGCTGCAAGGCAAGCGGGGATGGAGCGTTCCGTGAGAAAAGAAGTCAAGATTATCACCGCCCAGCAACCAGGGGGTCCATCAACACAAGGAGGAAGATCAAGAAACCCCATCATGGTGGGGAGTGTCCAACCTTATTATGATCTTTCTCTTAACCTTTCAGGAACAACCCCTACACTTGAAGATCAACGTACGATTTCTACCATCTCCAAAGCCTACCGCATCACCAATCAACTGTGTGAAGATTTCCGTGTACTGAAGGTGCAAGTGGAGATCTTGGAGAAGGAAAACCAAACCCTTCGTCGAGTCATCAAAGATTTGAAGAATCAACAAGAACAAGGATGAGGAGTAAATCTCCTCGGGTAATGGCATCCCCTCAGCTTGTTCCAAGCTTGGGGGAGTGCCCGGTATCTTTATCTTTATCTTAGTCTTTTAGAGTCAAGTAGAGTCGTATCATGTCTAGGAAGTTTATTATATGAAATAGGTGTTTGCATCGAGGTCTGTCACTCCGTCTGTGGAGAGATTGTATCCGTGAGTGTGGAGTCGTCTTTAATGGAATATTAATGAGAAGTCTATTGGTTCCTTCGCTGCACTCGGTATTCTCTTCACGCAATCGACATCATATGACGATTCTTATGGGGAGTATTGACCTTATATCAGGTATGGCTTTGAAAACTTTATTTAATTTTGGCAAACATAGCTCTGGTCTTGACAACATGCATGTTTTCTCAAGTAGCGACATAGCCAAAACCTTTTTGTTATTATGCTTGAAGTGTTATGTTGACAAGGAAGACAACTTGATGTGTTATGCTTACCTTAATGTTTATGCCTTATATGTTTTGCATCTAAATCAGCATCAACTGTCTGTTCTCTCAAAGCCTTTGCTAGCCAAACTCTTTGCCAAGTAGATTTCTGCTTGTGCATCCATACCCTGAAACCTTTACCTTCCATGTGAGTCCACCATGCCTTCCTATTCGTGGTATTCCCCTACCACTCCTATAAGTATATAATTTATGTGTTATCCTTAAATGTTCAAAATCTTCTGTTTTGTGCCTCTTTGTTTAGCTCATGAGGAAGTAGTAGGTAATTCATGATCTTCTCAAGTTGGACAAGTTTTATCCCGGGATTGCATGCTTAATCTGCAAACCCATAATACAAGGAGTAAATGGCATGGGTGCGCCCAGCTCGAAAGATAATATAACAAACAAACCCTCCTTCACGCTGGTCTATGAGAAATCAGAAACTTTGGCAGTGATAAACAAAGGAGATTAAGGGGATGTGATCGTCCTCACTTGGGAGTCGTTCCTCGAAACTTGTCCATCTTGAGAAGTAATTGAGCTATCTATTAGCATTCGTTGACAAACTATGCACCGTCCCAAAATCTATTTTTATTCTGTTTGATTTAAGGATAGCACATGAGTTTTCCCTGCTTGCCTTTAAACAAGGCTCTCTTTCACCTTCGTGTTGAGTCAGTTTTCCCACTTCCTTCTTTTTCCTAAGAGAACAGACATTGGATGTTAATGAGGATTCATCCATATAGAGTTGCATTAAGTTTTGCCATGTCATATCCTGGTTGACATTATCTTTTGATAAGTAAGTTGTTTGCGAAAGCTTTTGCCTAGCGAGCATCTTCCTTTGTGTTAGCATTTGCACTTCATGACTATTAACATGTTCTTTCAAAAGCTTCAAATTGTTTTTAGTTGTCCTTTGACCAAGGTTATGTTTGCCATAATTTGATGAGTTTCCTCAGCCCTACTTCTGATTATAATTGTTATTACTTTCTCATGAGGGCCTTATGAGTTGAGGTTGCTGTTGAGGATGCTTGGGTTTGATGGAGAAACCTTGATGCTTCTTGTCCGTATTTTATTTATCGACACTTCACTCTCTAAACTTGCGGACAGGTTTACCGAGTTCAGTATTCGCTTGAGGACAAGCGAGGTCTAAGCTTGGGGGAGTTGATACGTCCAAAATGCATCACTATTTTATAATAATTCTTTCTTATTCATTGATATATTTCATGATATGATGCTATTCTTATGTTTTTTGGCTTATTTTACACAGTTTACAACTTTCCGGTGCCGAAGCAGCAGACGCAAGATTCAGCGGTAAAAAAGTGGACGCTGAATTGCTGAAGAAGAACACCTCCAAATTACCTGAAAATCGACGGAGGCTGTTTTCCAGAAGGATAACGAAGGCATGCAAAAGAGCAACCAGAGGGGGCCACAGGGTGCCCAGGCGGCCACCTGGCGCGGCCCCACCTCTGGCCGCGCCGGGAGGGCGCCTGGGCCCCCTGGAGCTCTCCCGGCTCCCCCCTCTGGCCTATATACCCCTCGTCGCCCAAAAACCCTAAAGGGGGAGAGTTTCCGGAGTTCCGCCGCCGCTCCGTGGCGGAAACCTACAGAGAAGAAAAGCCATCTCTGGCGGGCAGATTCCGCCGGGGAGATCACCTCCCGGAAGGGGAGATCGTCGCCATCGTCATCACCATCGTCACGGGCATCATCGAGATCATCATCAACATCATCCCCATCATCAGCACCATCTCCATCTTCATCCAATCTTGTCTCCCAATTGCAACTCGTGTTGTAATCCGTACTATCTATCCTCTCTACTCTATCGGTGTTGATTACTACTTTGTGGTGAATGCTATTGAGTTTTGTTGAAGAAATATTATTGTGTTCAGATTGTTTATCATCTATTTATCCCCACTGATCATGATCTCTTTTATGTCTTGTGAGTAGTTACTTTAGTTCTTGAGGACATGGGAGAAGTCTAGTTGCTAGTAGTCATATGATGTTGAAGTAATATGTGTTGGTTGATATTTAAGTTGTGTTATTATTTTCCTAGTGGTGTTGTGCGAGTCGAACACTCAACACTTCGCCTTATCAAGGACCTAGGGGAATGCATTGTGTTTAAAGAATGCTTACGGTGGGTTGCCGGAGTGACAGAAACCTGAACCCCAGTTTGCATGCTTTTGCACAAGGGAACAATGGATCACCGATTGTATTGCTATGGTTAGGCTTTTGCCTTAATTACTATCTTGTATTTTCGGATACTTGCAAGGAGTTTAATCATAAGAGTGCATTCATCTTAGTCTAGAGGGTGCACTAGCATAGATCCACCCACCAAACACTTATCAACCCAGCACATAGGACCGATACGGAATATGGCGAAAGCACATGATTACCTCTCCCGTGTGTCCTCAAGAACACTTTAGCTTTTATAAGTTCAGTTGCTAGGCCTCTCCTTTGCTCAGAAAGGATTGGGCCACTCGTTACTCTCCAGTATCTTTTACTTTGCTAGTCTTTACTATCCTGTTGCTTATACCAAGAAAATCCCTAAAAAGTTATCTTTCAGTGCTTGAAGTTATCTCTTTACCAAAGTCACTTGCTACTACCTTCTGCTCCTTGTTGGGTTCGACAGTCTTATTTATCGAAAACACTGCAATAGATCCCATTACGTCGTGGGTCATCAGCGGCGCGCGCGTCGTGACGAGGCGAGGGGAGGCGTGGCGAGGCGGGCGGCGGAGGAGGAGCGCGCGTGAGCTCTCACTCTTCTACTTGCTCAATAGCATGTAGGAGAGCTCACCTTATAAAGATGTGCAACTCACCCTCCACTTCCGGGGTGGGACTAAACTTAGCACCATACCCATATCTTTTTTCCCACATGGGCCCTTAGAGATTTTCTGAAATTGTTAGATGGGCCTAAAGCCCATGCCTTATTTCAACAGTCATTCCAGCCGCGCTTGGCCGGAGGGGAGCCGCTTCGTCCTCCGCGGGAGCTTCCTCCTCTCGTCATCGCTATCGCTCACCGAAGTTGGAGTTGGATGCGGTGAAGGAGATGGATGTGGCGGTAGGGAGAGAATGGAATGCGAGACAACAACTCTATTCCCCCATCATGTTTTGTACATATAGCGATTTGGAGAGAAATATGTCGCATATTTTTTACCAAACGACCGAGATTTGGCGAATCTGTTAGAACAAAAAAAACACTATCGTTCAATAAAAAATGCGTATAAATATGAATCGACCGGGATAACGGCATTTGCTAGAGTGCACCTTCAAAAGGCAAAACAATATTTGGAGACCCCGCATAGGTTCACGAGAAGCCCATCTCTTGCGACACCACCCTGTGAGCACCCTCCTTTCATCTTTAAGATCACCTTTTTCTGCTTCACACGCCGTGCTACAGTGCACCACACATTTGTATCCATCTTCCTCCTGACCACAAGCGATCACGGACATCTCTTGTGCCTCAGTCAGGCCGCTTCAATTCGCCAGCAGTCTCTCACCCAGTGTATGTTTCCTACGAGACGCTACGTACCAGAGTACGTGCACTACGTGCGTCCATTCTCTCAGCTCGGACGACCTCACCTCCCACAGACATGGCGGACGACGCGGGGCCTGGCGCCGGCGAAGCCAAGTACCCGCTGAACCCAGAGTCCTACCGCCTGCTCTGCAAGATCGGGAGCGGCGTCAGCGCCGTTGTGTACAAGGCCGCGTGCCTCCCGCTCGGCTCGGCGCCGGTGGCCATCAAGGCCATCGACCTCGAGCGCTCCCGCGCCAACCTCGAGGACGTGTGGCGGGAGGCCAAGGCCATGGCGCTCCTGTCGCACCCCAACGTCCTCCGCGCGCACTGCTCCTTCACCGTCGGCAGCCACCTGTGGGTCGTCATGCCCTTCATGGCCGCCGGCTCGCTGCACTCCATCCTCGCCCACGGCTTCACGGACGGCCTCCCTGAGCCGTGCATCGCCGTGGTGCTCAAGGAGACGCTCCGCGCGCTGTGCTACCTCCACGGGCAGGGCCGCATCCACCGCGACATCAAGGCCGGCAACGTCCTCGTCGACTCCGATGGCTCCGTTAAGCTCGCCGACTTCGGCGTGTCCGCGTCCATCTACGAGACCACCACCCCGGCGGCGTCCTCCTTCTCCGGTCCCTTGGCCCATGCCCCTCGGGCCGTTCTCAGCTCTTCGTCCTACTTCAGCGAGATGGCGGGGACGCCGTACTGGATGGCGCCGGAGGTCATCCACTCGCACGTCGGCTACGGCATCAAGGCCGACATCTGGTCGTTCGGGATCACGGCCCTGGAGCTCGCGCACGGCCGCCCGCCGCTCTCCCACCTGCCGCCGTCCAAGTCGATGCTGATGAGGATCACCAGCCGCGTCCGGCTGGAGGACGAGGAGATCTCCAAGAAGAAGAAGTTCTCCAAGGCGTTCAAGGACATGGTGTCCTCCTGCCTCTGCCAGGAGCCGGCCAAGCGGCCGTCGGCGGAGAAGCTTCTCCGGCACCCCTTCTTCAAAGGCTGCCGCTCAAAGGACTACCTCGTCCGCAACGTCCTCAGCGTCGTGCCGACCATCGAGGAGCGCTGCAAGGACGCCACGACGAGCCCATGCGGCTGCACCGGCGGCGGCGCGCGCTGCGTGTCGCCGTGCCACGGCCAGGCGAGCGTCGTCAAGAACCGCCGCATGAGCGGCTGGAACTTCAGCGCGGACCACTGCCCGCGGAAGGAAGACGCAGGAGACAGCTTCGAGGAGGAGCTCGACCGGACCGACGCGGCAGCGCGGCTGTTCCTCCCATTCGACGATGGCGACGAAAACGTCGTGCCCGACGAGCGGGGCGGCTGCAAAGGCGACGGAGACGATGGAGATAAGGGAATGATGATGCAGCAAGGCGATCGGGAAAACGAGGAGGGACCGTTTGGCGTGAAAGAGGTGGTGGTTCCACATCTGATGACCATCTTGGGGAGCCTCGAGGTGCAGAAAAGGATGCTGGCACAAGAGCTGGAAGGTGGCTGCTGCTACCACCACCACGACGACGGCAACTGCTGCAGCGAGACGGTGACGGTGGCGGCGACGACCACGACGAGGGAGGAGATGCTACTCGCATACGTGCGTCAGCTCGAGAAGAGGGTGGAAGTGCTGAGCTTGGAGGTGGAGGAGGAGATCACCAGGAATGCCCAGCTGGAGGCGCTTCTCCACGAGAGGACTGGCTAGATGATGCCTCATGAGTTGGAGTGACATTTTGCAACATGTATGCATGCGTCCATCTCGTTGGCGGATACGTGTTCGCGTATTTGGACTGTTCTAGATACACAATGGCATCCACGTAGCACTACCCAAGAAGTACCATTATCGTAGGTATTGAACAACTTGTACAATATGTGCAGAAATCAACACAAACCACCCGCTGGCTTATATGGAGTGTACACCTTGTTGAAGTTTATAGGCTTTTGACTCAGTGACCATTTAATTTCCGAAAAGTCCAATTTAAACCTTGAATTTGTAGAGGTTCGATGAATCAAACCTCGATCTTTAAATCCTTATCGTTCGCATCCTAAATTATGTAGTCCCGGTCTAAATTGAACCTTGGACATGTTTGGCGGACCGTGAAAAAAAAATCCCCCGGTCGGGATGGCTTTTTTTTGAGCCAACAGAGCAAAGACTTTATTCCGTCCTGACAATGTTTACAGGTACAAAATCTAGATTACCGGGTTGACCTAACCAAACATGGCGGCCAAACCCTAAAGTTAAAGCATGCTTTGCTAAGTTGCGAGCTTCCAGATTGGAGCTCCTGAACTCAAAAACAACCTTACAAGAAGAAAAACTGAAAATTCTTGTAGCTATCTCTCTGATGATTGCACCATGTCTTGCAAGGGAGCCTTCACAAATCTCCGTTACCATCGTCTTGCAATCACTTGCTATATGAATGTTGGTGATATATAAATCCTGTGCCAACGAAAGGGCTTCTCGGACAGCAAAAGCTTCTAGCGTCGGAGGATCATAAGCTTTGGCGAAGACCATCATAGACGCTCCCAGGAAGGCGCCGTTTCCATCTCTGAAAATAGCAGGTCCAGTCCCCTTGTCTCCAGCCGCTGTTGTGGCTCCATCAACATTGCCTTTTGAGTGTCCTGGAGAAGGCGGAATCCAACCCAGCGTTCGTGCTCGTGAAGTCCTTGATTTCAGACTCTTCCTCAAAATCTGAATTTCCTCAATATAGCGTTCAACAAAGGCCAAAGTAGCAGCCGGATGTTGAAATTTGTCCTCATGGGGTGCCTTTCTCCGAGCACTCCAGATGGTCCATAGCATCACATACATCTTCAAGAAGACTTCCGTTGAGAGGGAGTCTTGCATCTCGAACAACCAAGTCTTCGGATCATCGCGGAGGTTTAGAGTCACATGATCAACCAAGTCCTCATCCGCCAGACTCCAAACACTGCTTGCCAAGGGGCACGTTACAAGCGCGTGAGACCAAGAATCCTCCCTTGAGCAGAACGGGAAAATGTGGGTTGTTGACATATTACGGCGGTGGAGCACATCCCCCGTAGCCAGCGAGGATCTCGCCAGTCTCCACAGAAAGATCTTGATCTTCGAGGGTACTTCCAATCCCCATAGAGAATTCCATTCTTTGCTCACAGGTTCACTCGAAGAGCCTTGGTTTTATGCAAGCAGTCTGTTGGTGTTCCTCTTGAGACTGCAGATCATGTGATATGCAGAGCTGACGGAGAATTGGCCCTTAACATCAGCTCCCCAAGCCCAGAAATCTTCGGTTTTATTCGTGCATAGAGGGATTCCCATAATCGTATCAGCATCAAAGGGGCAGAACACCTGGCGCACCAAGGATTCCTTCCAGGTCACCGTCGTCTCATCAATAAGCTCCGAGACCAACTCGGGAGGGTTTTGGATCAGGGAAGTTATAGGTCTCATCATCCCCTCTCGAGGTAACCAGTTGCACCTCCAAATTTGCGTGCTGTTTCCATCCCCAATTCTGCGGATGATTCCCTTGCTGAGAGCGTCACGTCCATCAAGTATCGACCTCCAGACTTGGGATTGATGAGACCCCAGTACGGCCTGCCAAATATCCAAATTCGAGAAGTATGCCGCCTTCAGTATTTGCGCACTAAGGGATGAAGGTTCAGTGATTAATCTCCAAGCCTGCCTGCAGAGAAGTGCTATATTACAAACCTCCAGGTCACGGAAGCCTAGACCTCCCATCTGTTTTGGCGATGTCATGATGTCCCATGCCAGCCAACACGGTTTCCACTTTTCCTGCTTGCTTCCCCACCATAATTGGCGAATCATGGAGGTTATGCTCTCGCAAATCCCTCTCGGCAATCTGAAACAGGACATTGAGAATACTGGGATGGCCTGCGCTACTGACTTTATGAGCACCTCTTTCCCCGCTGCTGAAAGAAGTTTTTCCATCCACCCTTTGATCCTCTCCCAAACTCTATCCCGGAGGTACTTGAAAGTACCGTTCCTTGAGTGTCCAACTTCCGTCGATAGGCCAAAATATTTGTCACTTAGAGTTTCGTTGTGTACATTGAGTGCATCCATCACCCCTTCTCTAGTAGCTTGAGGATATCCTTTGCTGAAGAAGATAGAGGATTTTTCATTGTTTACTCTTTGCCCCGAAGCCATACAGTAGGTATTCAGTAGGTTTGATAATTCCGTAGCTCCCCCAACACTTGACTTGAATAGAAGCAGGCTATCATCCGCGAAGAGGAGATGGTTCACAGCCGGGGTCGTAGGAGCCACCTTGATTCCACTCCAGGACGATGGAAGAGAACTGGATTTCAGGAGGCACGAGAGGCCCTCTGCTGCTATCAAGAAAAGGTATGGGGAGATCGGGTCTCCCTGCCTGATACCCCGAGATGGTTGGAATTGTTCAAGCCCTTCACCATTGAACAATACTGAGAAAGATACATTCGAAACCATCCCCATTACTGTATCAATCCAACTTGCGGCAAAGCCCAACTTCGTCAACATAGCTCTAAGATAGGGCCACTCCAACCTGGCGTAAGCTTTCATCATGTCCATCTTACGCATAAAATGCAAACATTCATAAGCACTTATAATATTATCCGATATCAGCCTGGCAGGAACAAAGGCAGATTGCTCGGGAGAGATGATGTCAGGTAATATGAGCTTGAGTCTATTTGCCACCACTTTTGAAGCTATCTTGTACAGAACGTTACAGAGACTTATCGGTCTGAACTGAGCAAGGTGAGTTGGGCTTTGTACTTTCGGAATCAGAACTAGTATAGTTTCATTCAAACTTGCTGCACTTTCCTCTCCCCTAACAATTCTGAGGACAATTCTGGAAATCTCTTCACCATAGATATCCCAATGGCGCTGGTAAAAGTGTGCGGGAAAGCCATCAGGGCCTGACGCTTTTGTCGGAACCATTTGAAATAGCGCCGTCTTCATCTCATCAATGGAATAAGGTGCACAGAGGATCGCGTTCATTTCTGCTGTCACTTTAACCGGAACATGTTGAAGGACATCTTCCACACCTTGAACTCCCTCGGATGCATACAAATTCTCATAAAAGGCCGTGACCATGGATTTAAGCTCAGCCATATTTGTGACCGGGACACCCAGCGCATTAGATAGAGCCTTGATTAAGTTCTTTCACCTCCTCATACTAGCTCAGATATGAAATTTTTGTGTGTTCTTGTCCCCTGCCGTTAGCCATTCCACTCTTGAACGCTGGCGCCACATGAACTCCTCCCCGTGGTAAAGTTCTACCAGCTCTTCATTAATTTTTATCTCCTCCAAAGTCCGCCCCGTTATGGAAGGAAGATTGTGAAGGGTTTCGAGATCCCTATTTAGAGATTTTATCTTGCGCCGAACATTACCAAAGGTGGATTTGTTCCATTGCGAGAGGCCAAGGGACAGAGATGCCAGTTTCGCCTTGATGTCCTCAACCGTAGCCGCTACTGGTGCTGTACTCCATTGGTTGAGAAGTGTTTCTTTCTAGCTTTCGTGTGTCTCCCACATGACCTCGTATCTGAAAGTCGTCGGCCTAGGTGGGATTGCAGATTCAGTTAAGTTCAGCAGAATCGGCCCGTGGTCAGATGAGGCTGACGTTAGATGTTCAACCTAGGAGTTTGGGAACAAAACTCTCCAGTCCGCATTGCATAGCGCTCTGTCAAGTCTCGCCCTTGTGTACGAGCCACCTGTAACCTTCTTCTCAAGAGTCCAGAAACGTCCTTCATAGCCGATATCCATGAGCATGCAAACATCAACAACATCTCTGAAACCCTTGATCTGCGCATTGCTCCGCTGACCAACCCCATCATGCTCTTCCGGACGTAAAACTTCATTAAAATCTCCAATACAAAGCCATGGAAGAGGACTGAAAAAACTGATATCTTTCATAGTGTCCCAAGTTTGATGCCGCAGGTGGGTTTGAGCTTCACCGTAAACACAAGTTAACCGCCATTTCTCAGAGTCCGTGTCTCTACCGAGCAGTCGATATGATACACCGAAGAGCCCAAAAAGTCGATCTTAGTTGGATTGTTCCAGAATAAACCAATCCCTCCACTTCTACCTTGACTGTCAATGGCGAACGAGCAGTCAAAACCGATACTACTAGCCAGTCCTTCTATCCTTGTCTTACTTATTTGAGTTTCAACGATACAGAGAACAGTAGGGGTAAATTTATTCGCGAGATCGCGAAGCTCTTGAATTGTCGTGGCTCTACCCGCACCGCAACAATTCCAACTTAGGATACACATTATGCGCGGTCGGGATAGCTGGTTGGACCTAAGAGCGAACTGAGCTGGCCCATTAGCACCATCGCTCGTGCTTCTGTTTTTACCTTTCCTTTTTCGTTTTTTGATTTTTTTCTTCAATTATTTTTAAAATGTATTAAAATCTGTTAACATATTTACTAATTAGTTCGCACTTTAAAAATGGATTAAAATGTGCAAACTATATTAAAATTATTAATGCATTTTGACTTAATTTTAAGTGCAGATTTTTTTGAATACACGAACATTTTTAAGTGCGAACATTTTTCTAAATTTCAAAATTTTGAGTTCGAATTTTTGTGTACTTATTGCTAAAAAATATTCTATGTAATCATTTTTTAAATTATCTGAAAGACTTTTCAAATATATGAAAACAATCAATGTTGATCGAGCGCACGAGTGATTGCCCTAACATTCACGAACACTTTAACACGGTTTTTAAGTGAATACAATTTAAAAAATGCATTAATGAATTTTTAATGTATTTTAGTGTAATTATTATAAAATTTGTGAACATTTTAAATTTTAAAATTTCTTGAGTGCGAACATTTTTTTAATGTAATAAAAAGTTAATAAAAGAAAAAATAAAAAATGTTTTGATCAGAGATAACATTTTTAAATTTTAAAAAATATAATGTTTTTATGTGCAAACATATTTTTAAATTTACTCATGTCTGTTCCTTTTTTATTTGCTAAAAATAGAACTAAAAAACAGAGCAAACCGAGCACGGGGGAGCGACCGCGCTAATGGGCCAGCTCGATCGGGAATTTTTTCTGTACGTTAAGCATCTCTATAGGGTTCGATTTACACCGGGATTCCAGAGTTAAGGGTGCGAACGACAAGGATTAGAAGGTTGGGTTTAATTCGCCGAACCTCTACAAATTTAAGATTTAAAATGATCATTTTTCGCCTACTAGTGATGTAATGACATAGGGGTGGAAACTTTAGTTTCACGTGCAAAGTGGAGGGGAGTTGAAACTAAATTTATAAGATAAGTCAATTTCGGTTTGATAAAACAAGTGATGGAGTCCACTACAGAGCGGCGCCGCATATGAAAGTATATGGTGCGGCCGCTCTTCTTTTTCTTAACAAAAAGTATTAGCTTTTGGGTGTTTGAATTTTTAAAAAGTTTTATCTCTCAAACCGTTTACCCAATTGACGATCCGTTTGTATCATTAGCTTTTTTGCGACGAGATCTTCAAAACTAGATCCCCATATCAATATGTTTTGGAAAACTTTTTTTTTCATCAGTATTTGCCATATTACTGTTCTATTTACCTGATAATTATTTATACAGTTGCCAGATTATACTAACTTGGTTGTTATTTTTTTCCATCAGTACTTGCCACATTACTGTTCTACTTACCTGATAATTATTCATATAGTTGTCAGATTATACCAACTTGGTTGTTAAAACACTACACACTAACAAACATAAATGAAAAACTTGTTTTGTGGTATTTGTATGTGTTTGTCTTTAGAATCACTTGAAAAAACCATACTTGTCATGTTATTTATACCCAAATATAGTAGTGTCTTGTTGTGCTTGAACGATTGGTTACCGGTTTACTTATGTTCGGTTGCCGTATTCTTTTACATCTAATTGACATGATGGTACTTTAGTTTTTTCTAGTTTTATCAGTTTGAGTTGTCATTTTATTTTATCGGGTTGTATTCTAAGCTTAAGTATACAGAATTATTCCCCCGACAATTATGTACAAATATTTGTGGCAACAGTTCACGATAAAAATGTCAACGAGAGTGACCTAATCTGGCAACTGACGGTGACGAAAAAATTTCATCGAAACATATCAATATGAGACCTTGTTTTGAAGATCTCATCGCGACAAATCTAATGATGAAAACGGATCATCAATCGGATTAACGGTTTACAAGATAAATATTTTAGAATTGTAGCTAAATACGCGTCAGTGCATATATTGTGTAGATATCTTTGCACTGTAGTCTTTTCTGTAGTATGATAGCGACTTGATGAAAAATTCAACGCAAGATCAGCCCGCCGCACGGAAGCGCATAGGTGCGACGCTGTGCTCTAGCTTTTCTCAAAAGTGATACATGTGCACTCCTTGATCGTCTCGTGCACACAAGTCTCATTTTGTGAACGAGCTATACTTTGATATACGTTTTATATCATTTTAATGGACTAACCTGTCTATAATCTATAATACCTAAATAATTCATCCCACTAATCTATTTATCTTAACATGCAAGTTATCCACATTATCAAGTATGTCCACTTTTTTTCACTATTTTTTCATGCACATTTTTTCATTAAATTTGCGCATGCAATCTATCACAAATAAATATTAAAAAACATTATACACTAAGCCTCACAATTTATAATATGATTATTTTAATAGAAAATTAATATATGAGTTACCTCACATTTTATTTTTCTATGTGTCATTTTTGTATGAATGCACATATGTAGTTGTTATTATTGTTTTATGTTTAGCTAACAGTGATGTCTCCACTCTCTTACTCAACGTTGTTTTCGTCTCATATTATCTCATCGGTATATTCTCAAAGTAATAAATTAAGAAAACAAAAGTCACACTCATTTTCATAGTTTTCATCAAATTTTCTTAGAGTTTTAATCTAAGCAATATTTTATAAAATAATAATAATGAATTTATATTTTTCCTATATTTTAAAAGTTTAGTTCTTTTATTAACAGTTCCACAGCAACACGTGGGGTATCATCTAGTTAACCTAGTACCCAGTACCATATTATTTCTGGTTGTTTCTGGTTTTATAGAAAATCAATATTTTCGGACGTAAAAATACATTGACAATTTTTGTGGAATTTTTCTAGGACCAGAGACCCGAGATACTTCGGGGAAGCACGAGACGATGAGCCACGGGCCCACACAGCCTCATGGCGTGACCAGGGGTCGTGCCACCTGATCGTGTGACCCCCTGTACCCCCTTAGGCCCTGTTTGGATTCTCGTTTTCTAGTAAATACACTTGTAGGAAAAAATACATGTCTCGATCGATCGTTTTGTTTCCGGCTAGAAATTGCACAACGGCCGGTAAGATATACCTATAAGTTTTACACCTCTGTATTATATTACATTCATTCCAAGCGCGGTCTTAGTTCAACTGAACTGCCATAAATCCTTATATATTATCATCGTTGCACGCTCCTGGACTGCAAAGATCAACATGGAGGTTGATCTAGAGTGCTGCCGTAGGGGGATCCATTACTGGAGGCTTCTAAATCATCTTTGCTGCCCCATGACGATGTGTGAGTAGTTCTTTTAGGATCTTAGGGGTCCATAGTAGTAGCTAGATCTCTCTCTCTCTCTCTCTCTCTTTCTCTCTCTCTCTCTTTGGACCTTCAATACCATGTCCCTTCTTCTTGTGAGATCATGATCAATTCGATGTAATCTGTGGTGTGTTTGTTAGGACATGATGAATTATGGCTTTATGGATCAGTTTGTTCATGATTTATATTGTATCTCTTGAGATTTCTTGCTTTATTATTTCATAGCTTTGCATGCTCTCCGATCTATCTATCTACTTAAGCCAATTTTGGTGGGTTTATCTTCAGAGGCAGTGGTGGTTTGTAGTTGGTTCAATCTTGCGATGATCTGTATCCCAATGATAGAATATGGACTAGGCACATATTGTATTGTTGCTAGTAAGGATAAGACGGGTTTGATCATATTGCATGACTTCTTTTTGTCTACATTATGTCGTTATCTTGCTTATTACATTACTCTACTTACTTGTAAACTTAATACCTTGAGATGCATGCTTGATAGCGGTTTCAGGGTGGAGTAATAGTAGTAGACGCGGTTGGAGTAATAATAGTCTACTTATCACGGGCGCAATGCATATATAAGATTATATCATGAATGATCATAGCCATAAATATTACAATATGTTAATTACCCAACTGTAATTTGTTTACCACGCTACTTGATGTTGAGAGAGAGAGAGAGATGTCACTAGTGATGCTATGTCGTCTATTCTCATCATATATTTGCAGCACTACTCTGCTATTGTTTTGTGTTACTATCTATCACTCTCACTTGCGTTTAATCTTGTGACTAGCAAGGCAAGGGGCTTGACAACCCTCTTTCCATTCTATAGGGGCAATTTTGTGTGGTGTTTCTTGTGTGGAGATGCTGCTTGAGTTGTTGGGTTTAATTAGAATCTCCTACTAGTTCGATAAACCTTGGTTCCTAACTAAGGGGAAATCTACTACTTGCTACTTCACCTTTTCTCTTGGAGGAATCCCAACTGCTTCTACAGAAGTAACAATCTATTTTCTGGCATCGTTGTCGGGGATTTTTCTACCTAAACAATTAACTACCTACACACAGTCACATCCATATTACTGTGCTAGATATCTTGCCTACTTCCGTTATCTTGATCATCGAAACACAACAAATAAAAGTACAAATATGGATCCTCATCCACTTGATAATCTTTTCAAACTTTCTTATTCTAGACTAATTGCTAAAAATGGGGAGGTTATAAAAGAAAATGCTATTGTATTATGTTTTTTGAATGAAGAGTATGGTTGGTGTAAACATGATAATCTTTATGATTCCAGTGATGAAGATGACATACTTGATGAAAGTATTGCTTTTTATGATGACACTATGTTTGTAGAGAATGTTGAAGATGATTTTATGATGCCTATTATTTATTATGATGATCATAATTGGGGAATAATTATGATAATTCTGGTGCTCTTAAAATTTTACTTGAGTCTCACGATGAGTATATTATTGATGATAATATTTTCAATACTATTGAAAGTGGTTTGGAGAGTTCATGACTTTCGTTGATGCTAATCCCACTAGTTTTGAAGATTTTAAAACTTGTATGCATGTGGATCATGAAGATGATGTTTTGTATGATAGCTGCATGCTGAATTTAATTATGACGCTACATGTAATTATTATGAGATAAGCAAGTATGGTTATAGAAATCTTCATGTTACTAAGTTACCTCTCTTTATGGTAAGGTTATCAATGTTTCATTATTCTTCCTTGCATATGCTAGGTACAATCCTCATCGGCCCCAAATAAAGGAAGGCTTTCACATGGAGTTTTAACAACATAACAAACACTATAATCCTCAAATTTAGCCCACAAAATTTCTTGGAGGAGTCTTTATTTATGATGATGATGTTATAAGAACGTCATTTACCTCTGATTCTACTCTAACACATGCTATCTCTCTTAAAAAAATTCCATAGCAGCCACGTCAATTGAATTAAGGTATTTCTCATGATACCAACTGTTAGAATAATTTGAAGGATGTAGTCCATCTACTGAGGACTAAGGAGTCACACAAGGAAAGGCGACAATTTTTTAACAAGGTACACCAGACTCGGCTACATCCTCAGAGCATAACAATGGGCGCTTCTTTCCATGACACTACTACAATATCACACTTCTTCCATCCGAGCACCGACACATACCACCAGCTCCCATGTTCATATGTGTTATTTTCTTGTCATAGGTTACAATGTGTGTCCACTCCATATTATATAGCAGACGTAGGATACAACTGTCATACTGAGACATAACTACATACTTTCTGTATACATTATACGAGTCCAAGTACAACTTTAACCCACCTTGTAAAAATTATTCAACACAATTAAAACACCTTGTTTGTTTATGATATCTTGGCTGCTGATATGTCCCAAACGTATCTATAATTTCTGCTTGTTCCATGCTTATATTAGTGATATCGCTATATGTTTTGATGCACTTTCATATCATTTACAACATATTTTGGACTAACCTATTAACTCAGTGCCCAATGCCAGTTTCTGTCTGCCGTTGTTCCTGCATTGCAGAAAAATGTCAAAAATAAAAGTGCTCGGAAAATTCCAGAAAAATCAGATAAAAAATCAGTGCGGCAGAAGACTCCAGAAACACGAAGGAGAGGCAGAGGGGGCCCACCCCCTGGTCAGGCGGCCACCCGGCGCATCCGGGGGAGGCCACGCCACCTGGCCGCCTGGTCAGGTGGGGCCTCCCCTCGAGCCCCCCTTTCCCCTATTTATTTCTCTAGATATAGAAACCCTCGAGAGGATCCCCATTACGCGATTTCGTCCATTGTTCTGCCGCCGCCGCGATTCCGATCTCAGGATCGCCAGGGAAAAGCTTTTCCGGCACCGTTCCGGAGGGAGGATTGACCTCCAAAGGCCTCTCCATCACCATGATTGCCACCGGGATGCACCGGAGTAGTCCCGCTTGGACTATGGGTCCATAATCAGTAGCTATGTGATGTATTCTCTCCAATCTTGTGCTTCAATGTTTAGCCCTTATGATCTTCCTATCATTATTAAGTCACCTATGCATTAGTTCCTGTTTTGCTATGTTGTGTTTTCTAGGATCCGATGGATTATGAGATTATGTTCAGTTTGTGATGAGTAATATATTTGGTTTACCTTTATATTTTAGTTCTTAAGTGTCCTTGCATGTTCCCCATTACATTTGTTGCTTTGGCCAAGTAGTAGATTGTAACTCCAAGAGGGAGCCTTATGCATGATTGTGGGTCCATGCCCCCTGATGTCTGGCTTGAGTGACAGAAACATGAGACTAGGGGATGTGTTGTTGCCACCAAGGAGAAAACAGTGGTGCTTGTAACAACGGTTGCAAGGATTGCTTACATTACGCATAGAGTGTTAAGGCAGTCGTCCGTTGCTTTGAGCCTACAGTTTGTCCGGGGTTCACAACTTAATAACAAAGAGATGTTCTGCATAGATATCTGAAGGTGGATGATTAGTGAGTAGATGTTGATGGAAAAACGGTCTAGTTGTTTTGGTGCAATGCCCACATGATTGAGCCTCTAGCTTTCTTGTAGCATAATTAGCAATGCGGTGCGTTTATAATTCTGTCAATTTCCCAGCTGTAATTTGTTCACCCAACATAGTTGTTTTTGTCTTTTGGGAGAGAGATATCACTAGTGAAAATCATGGGACCCTGGTCCATATTTCCATCATAGTTTTCACCGCTCCAATTTACTGCTTTTACTTTCCTTTCAGTCGCCACCACTATTTCCACCCTTGTGTTTGATCCTTTGTAAACGGCAAGGCCGGAGAGATTGACAACCTCTCTGAACTCGTTGGGAGCAAAGTTATATGTATCCATGTGCAGTTCCAGGTCAAGTAAACAACCTTTGGTTATTTACGGCGCCATTGTTTGCTTTACCACCTTCTTGTTGCGCTTGGAGTCCTACGGGAGACACAACCCTATCCTCTAAATATAGGGGAAATTTGTTGTTGTCTACATCTCAACCTTCCACTTGGGGTAGCCAACGAGGAGCACTAATCGGTGCCATCAGCTACTCTTCGATGGCATGTGTCGGAGTTGATTCAGAAAAATCCCTTGGTTGGGTATCCCTACATAAATGTTCTTGTATCTATGTAACTAGAAATATACCCCGCGCGTTGATGGCGTGGAAGTGGTAATGGCTTGTCGCCCTTCGTTGTTTACCCCAAGTGGAAGGTGAGATGTAGGATAGCAGCAAATTTCCCCTATGTAGAGGATAGGGTTTGTCTCCCGTAGGACTCCAGCGATGATAAGTAGGTGGCACGAAAACAATGGAACCGTTTATGACAAACGTTGCTTCCTTGACCTGGACCTACAGCCAATACAATTAACTTTTCTCCCAATGAAGTTCACAGAGGTTTTCAATCTCTCCGTTCTTGTTGTTTACAAAGGGCCAAACACACAAGGGATAATGATAATGATAGCAACTGAAAGTAAATGCGAGAAAATAAATGAGCTTGTAAACAGTGATGAGAATATGGACCGGGGTCCCGTGATGTTCACTAGTGATGTCTCTCTCCCAAAATACGATTAAACTGCTATGCGAGGTAAACAAATTACAGATGGGAAATTGACATGATTATAAACGCATCACAATGCTAACTATGTTATAAAAGAAAGGAAGAGGCTCATAAGCATGGGCAGTACGCCAAAATAAGTAGACCAAAATCCATCTACATCTACTACTGATCATCCACCTTGAGATATCTATCCAGAACATCTCGCTGGTATTAAGTTGCAAGTCCCACCCAAAGTGTAAACCCAAAGCAACAGACAACTACATTAAAAGAACTTTGCATAAAGTAAACAATCCTTGCAACCGCGGTTACAAGCACCGTTGTTTTCCCCCTTGTGGCCACAACACATCCCCTAGACTCATGTTTCTGTCACTCAAGCGTGCTATCAGGGGGCATGTACCCACAATAGAGCATAACGTTCCCTCTTGGAGTTACTATCCACCACTTGGCCAAAGCAATGGAGAACATGCAAGAATTACTTAGGAACAAAAATATAAGAGATCAAAACCAAATATATTACTCTATAACGATCTGAACATAATGTCATAATCCATCGGATCCCATCAAACTCAACATAGCAACAGCAGAAGAATTACATATGTGCCTCGATCATGTAGGGCAGCTCACGAGGTCTAAACCATGAAGAACAAAGAGGGGAGGAGAACATCACATAGCTACTGATCACGGACCCATGGTCCAAGGTAGACTACTCATGGTACATCCGGGAAGCGTCCATGGTGGAGGAGAAGCTCCCGGAGGTCGATCCTCCCTCCGGCAGGGTGCCGGGAAGGTTCCTGACGGTGCTCCCCATCTTGGAAGCGCGGCGGCGGCGGAACAGAGGCGAGATTGAGAAATAGGGTTCTGTCTTCGGAGTTTCCCCGTCATGGAGAATAAATAGGCGAAGGGGGGAATCCAGGGGGGACACCAGGGGTCCAGGCGCCCCCCTGGTGCGCCAAGTGGCCGTCTGGGCCCCTGGTGGTGGCCCTCTGGCCCCACTTGGGTGCTTCTGGAAGACTCCGTTACGCTGATTTTTTTATCCGATTTTCCCGAATTTTTGGAGCACTTTTAATATGGGGGAAACCTGGAATAGAAAAACAGAAGAAAACAGGAACTGGCACTGGGGTGCACTGAGTTAGTAGGTTAGTCCAAATATGATCATAAGTATATGAAAGTGTATCTAGATCATAGCAATATCACACAAAACATGCATGGAGCGAGCAGAAATTATCGATACGTTTGAGACGTATCAACATCCCCAAGCTTAATTCCTGCTCGTCCTCGAGTAGGTAAATGATAACAGGCATAATTTATGTGGTGACATGCTAGAAACCATATAAGAACTTTGGAAAGTAAAGCAATCAAGGTATGTAGTTCAATTCAAGTCATAACATGCAAGAGTCTATATTAGCATTGAAACAAGCAACGAAAGAACATTAGGTGCAAGAGCTCTCGTTGTTCGTGACTCGAATGTCTCCAGATGGTGTTTGCGTGCTGATGACCCTCAACGTAAAGGGATCTATTGTAGCGTTTTCGATAAGTAAGAGTGTCGAACCAAACGAGGAGCAAAAGGTATTGATAGGTGATGGTGGACAAGGAATAACTGCAAACACTGAAAGATAACATTTTAGGGGTTTTCGATAAAAGCAACGATAAGATAAAACAAGCAAAGCAAGTAGCACTGAGGATCAGCAAGTGGCCCAATCCTTTTGTGCAAAGGATAAGCCTGACAACTGAACTTATAAAGACTAAAGCGCTCTTGAGGACACATGGAGAGGTAGTCACGTGCTTTCGCCATACTCCGTATCGATAACGAGTGTTGTGTTGATAAGTGTTTAGTGGGTGGATCTATGCTAGCACACCTTCTAGACTAAGATAAGTGCACTCTAATGATTAAACATCTTGCAAGCATCCGTAAATACAAGATAGAAATTAAGGCAAAGCCTAACCACAGCAATAAGATCAAGGATCCATTACTCCCTTGTGCAAAAGTGTGCAAACTAGGGTTCAGGTTTCTGTCACTCCGGCAACCCACCGTATGCATTCTTAATACACAATGCATTCCCCTAGGTCCTTAAGAAAGCGAAGTGTTGAGTGTTCGACTCACACAACACCACTAGGAAAATAACAACACAACTTAAATATCAAACAACACAAATTACTTCAACATCATATGACTACCAGCAACTAGACTTCTCCCATGTCCTCAAGAACTAAAGTAACTACTCACAAGACATAAAAGAGATCATGATCAGAGGTGATAAATATATGATAAAAAATCTGGACATAATGGTATTTCTCCAACAAAACTCAATAGCATTCATCACAAAGGAGTAATCAACACCGGTAGAGTAGAGAGGATAAATAGTACGGATTACAACACAAGATGAACTTGTGAGGTGAGATTGGATGGTGGTGGAGATGGTGCTGTGGTGGGGATGATGTTGATGATGATCTCGATGATGCCCATGACGATGGTGATGACGATGGCGATGATCTCCCCTTCCGGGAGGTGATATCCTCAGCGGAATCTGCCCGTCGGAGAGCCCTTTTCTTCTCTGTAGGTTTCCGCCACGGAGCGGCGGCGGAACTCCGTGATAGCCTCCTCTTTTAGGGTTTTCGCGTAACGAGGAGTATATAGGCCAGAGGGGGGATCCGGGAGTGGCCCCAGGGCTCCAGGCGCCCTCCCGGCGCGGCCAGGGGTGGGGCCATGCCAGGTGGCCGCCTGGGGCCCCTGTGGCCCCCCTCTGGCCCCTCTTCGGTGAGTCTTCATTATTCTTCTGGAAAATACCCCCGTCGATTTTCAGGTAATTTGGAGGTATTCTTCTTCAACAACTCAGCGTCCACTTTTTACCGCTGAATCCTGCGTCTATTGCTTCGGCACTGGAAAGTTGCAAACTATGTAAAATAAGCCAAAACAACATAAGAACATCATCATAACATGAAATATATCAATGAATAAGGATGAATTACGATATAAAATAGTGATGCATTTTGTACGTATCAACTCCCCCAAGCTTAGACCTCGCTTGTCCCCAAGCGAAAAATGAGCTCGGTAAACCTGTCCACTAGTTTAGAGAGTGAAGTGTCGATAAATAAAATACGGACAGGAAGCATCATGATGTTTTCACCAAACTCAAACATCCTGAACAGCAATCTCCAACTCATAAAACCTTATGAAAGAGTAATAACAATTATAATCAAAAGTGGGGCCAAGGAAACTCATCAAATCATGGCAAACAAGTCCTTTGGTGAAGGGACAACTAAAAAGCTTTTTTCTTTGCTCTTTCCCTTTATATTTTGAAGTGATGATTTGGAACTTTTTAAAAGAACAAGCTATTAGTCATGAAGTGCAAATGCTAACACAAAGGAAGATGTTTGCTTGGCGAATGCTTTTGCAAACAACTTACTTATCAAGAGATAATGTCAACAATGATAAGGCATGTCAAACTTTAATGCATCATTATATGGATGAATCTTCATCAGCATCAAGTGTCTGTTCTCTTTAGGAAAGGAGGGAGTAGGGAGAACTGACTCAACATAAAAGTAAAGGAACTAAAATCCATGTTAAAGGCAAGCAGGGAAAACTCAAGTGCTATCCTTAGATCAAACAGAATGAAAACAAGTTTTGAGAGGTGCATGATTTGTCAACGAATGCTAATAGATAAATCAATTGCTTCTCAGATTGGACAAGTTTCGAGGAACGGCTCCCAAGTGGGGACGATCACATCCCCGCAATCTCCTTTGTTTATCACTGCCAAAGTTTTCTGATTTCTCATGAACAGAGTGTGAAGGAGGGTTGTTGGTCGTGATTATCTTTTGTGAGCTGGGCGCACTCATGCCGGTTCCTCCTCGTATTAGGGGTTTGCAGATTAGACATGCAATCCCGGGGTAAAACTTGTCCAACTTAAGAAGGTCATGAGTTAACTACTACTTCCTCATGAGCTAAAACAGAGGCACAAAACAGAAGATTTTGAACATCCAAGGATAACACAAAAATTCTATGCTTTAGGAGTGGTAGTGGAATACCACCAATAGGAAGGTATAGTGGACTCATCTGGAAGGTACTGGTTTCAGGGTATGGATGTACAAGCAGAATTTCGCTTAGTACAGAGGTTTGGCTAGCAAAGGCTTTGAGAGAACAGACAATTGATGACGACTTGGATGCAAAGCAATATAAAGCATAAACATTAAAACAAGCATAACACATCAAGTTGTCTTCCTTGTCAACATAACACTACAAGCATAATAACAAAGAGGGTTTGGCTATTTCGCTACTTTGAGAAAAATAACATGCTTGTTGTCATGACCAAAGCTATGTTTTCCAAGATTAAATAAAGTTTCCAAAGCCATACCTGATATAAGGTCAATACTCCCCATAAGAATCATCACGAGGTCAATTGCGTGAAGAGAATACTGAGTGCAGCGAAGGGATCAATAGACTTCTCATTAATATTCCATCATAGATGACTCCACACTCACGGATACATAACTCTCCAGAAAGGAGTGATAGACCTCAAAGCAAACACCTATTCTATAAGATAACTTCCCTAGACATGATATGAATCTACTTGACTCTAAAAGACAAAGATAAAGATAAAGATACCGGGCACTCCCCCAAGCTTGGAACAAGCTAAGAGGATGCCATTACCCGAGGAGATTTACTCCTCATCCTGTTGTCGTTGCTTCTTCAGATCTCTGATGACACGGCGAAGAGTTCGGTTCTCTGACTCCAAAACTTTGACCTGTACTTGTAGTACACGGAAGTCTTCACAGAGTTGGTTGGTGATGCGGTAGGCCTCGGAGATGGTGGAAAGCATACGTTGATTTTCTGGTGAAGTGGGGGCCCCTGAAAGGTTAGGAGAAAGACCATAATGAGGTTGGACAGATCCCACCATGATGGGATTGCTTGGGCCTCCTTGTTGTTGCGCGCTGATAGTCTTGACTTCCTCCCTCACGGCGCGCTCCATCTCCGCTTGTCGTGCAACAATTTCTTATTCAGTAGCCCAATCAATGTGCTTCCCTTTATTAAGATCCTTCTGGACTTGACGTAGACGCCATCCCAAGAAATCCTCTCCGCTCGAGCCACAAGAGGACATCTCTACTACTCATCTTTTAGCCCTGACAGAAACAACTCGAAAAGAAAACACACGAAATGGCGAGATACGTTGCCGGAACGATCCGGGCAAATATATAGCAAAAATTTCTGCACAGAATGGAAGGTAACATGTCAAAGCGGAGTCGGAGACGGGCTCCGGGGTGCCCAGGCGGCCTCCCAGCGCGGCCAGGGGTGGGATCGCCAGGGGGGCGCCTGGGCCCCCTGGAGCTGGTCTCCGGCTCCACTTAGGCCTCAAATTTTCTATATTTTGCAAAAACTCATAATCTGGAACTTTTATGGCGGTTTCGAGATGTTTCCTTACCGTAATACATGCCTTTCCTTATTCTGCTTCTGCTGGTGTTTGAAACAGGGCTGCTACATGTTCTTCATGAGACTTTGTGTATACCAAATCGACATCAACATTGACAGGATCTCCTGCTATGTAATGCTTCAGTCTTTTCCCATTCACCACTTGAGGTTTGGTGCCTTCGAAATTGTTAATCTTGATCGCACCTGAGCGGTAGACTTCCTTAATATGAAATGGCCCTTCCCACCTGGAAAGTAGTTTACCTGGAGAAAACTTTAAACGGGATCTAAACAACAAAACTTTATCACCAACATTAAATTCACGTTTCAAAATCCTCCTATCATGCCACTTCTTTACCTTTTCCTTGAACATTTTAGCGCTCTCGTAAGATTCACTTCTCCACTCATCTAGAGAAGTCAAGTTCATGAGACGCTTTTCACCAGCTAACTTCGGGTCAGCATTAAGCTCTCTAATAGCCCAGAAAGCTTTGTGCTCTAATTCTAATGGCAAATGGCAAGCCTTGCCATAGACCATCTTTTAGGGAGACATGCCCATGGGGTTTTTGTAAACAGTTCTATACGCCCACAAAGCATCTCCTAACTTGTTTGACCAATCCTTTCTATTCCTATTGACTGTCTTCTGTAAGATCAACTTGATCTCTCTATTGGTGAGCTCAACTTGCCCACTAGTTTGAGGGTGGTATGGTGAAGCAATTCTATGATTGACATCGTACTGGGCTAAAGCTTTTCTAAAAGCTCCGTGTGTAAAGTGTGAACCCCCATCAGTCATGAGGTACCTGGGTACTCCAAACCTAGGAAAAATTACATCCTTGAGCATTTTCAAAGATGTCTTGTGATCAGTACTTTCAGTGGGGATTGCTTCTACCCACTTGGTTACATAATCAACAACAACTAAAATGTGAGCGTACTTGTGTGAGGAAGGAAAAGGACCCATAAAATCAAAACCCCAGCAATCAAAAGGCTCAATCACTAGAGAGTAATTCATAGGCATCTCATTCCTTCTACTAATATTACCAACTCTCTGACACTTATCACAGGATAAAACATAATTTCTAGCATATTTAAAGAGAGCAGGCCAATAAAAACCTGATTGAAGAACCTTATGTGCAGTCCTTTCACCATCATGATGTCCTCCATATGGACTATCGTGACATTGTTTGAGAATGTCCTTCTGTTCGTGTTCCGGTACGCATCTTCTCACGATCCCATCTGGACCTTCTTTGAAAAGATGTGGGTCATCCCAAAAGTAATGCCTCAAATCATGAAAGAACTTCTTCCTTTGCTGAAATGTTAAACCTGGAGGCAAAAACTTTGCAACGATAAAGTTAGCATAATCTGCAAACCAAGGATCAAAGAGAGATTGTACTTTAACAACAGCTAGCTGTTCGTCTGGGAAACTGTCGTTGACTGGAATGGGATCATGCGGTATATCTTCCATCCTTGAAAGATTATCTGCCACCGGATTGTCTGCTCCTTTCCTATCGACAATCTGCAAATCAAATTCTTGGAGAAGAAGTACCCATCGAATGAGCCTTGGTTTGGCATCCTTCTTCTCCATAAGATACTTAATGGCAGCATGGTCAGTATGAACAATAATCTTAGAATCAACAATATACTGCCTAAACTTATCACAAGCAAACACTGCTGCTAAGAATTCCTTCTCAGTAGTAGCATTATTCTTTTGAGCACTATCAAGGGGTTTGCTAGCATAAGATATAACATTCAACTTCTTATCAACCCTTTGACCTAGAACAACTCCAACAGCAAATTCACTAGCATCACACATAATTTCAAAAGGTAAATTCCAATCAGGTGGTTGTACTATAGGAGCGGTTATTAAAGCTTTCTTAAGGACTTCGAAGGCTTCCTTACAGTCTTCATAAAAAACAAAAGGGACGTCCTTCTGGAGAAGATTAGTGAGGGGTCTCGAAGTCTTAGAAAAGTCATTAATAAATCTTCTATAGAAACCAGCTGTAGGAGATTGCGCGATAGAAAACAAAATTTTTCTCTCACATGCGGAAGCAACATCCAAGATCCAATCTAGAAGATGCTAGTAACGGGGAGAGTAGGTCATCATACCCTCGAAGAACACGCGCGTTGAACGTTTATTTCAATGCATCTTGGTGAAGTTGTTGGTGAAGTTCGATCCGATCAACACTGCAAACGAGCAGTACCTCCGGAGGCTTGCACACGTACATCTCGATGACGTCTCCTTCTTCTTGATCCAGCAAGCAAGAAGGAGAAATAGATGGAATCGATTCCAGCAGTACAACGGCGTGGTGGTGGATATGGTGAAGAGTTTCCCGCGGGCAGGGCTTCGCCAAGCGATGCACGTGAAGGGAGGAGGAGGTGTGGAAGGACTTGGGTATGCTTGGTGAGCCTCTCCCCTCTCTTATATAGGCAAGGAGGTTGTAGCCACTTCAATTCCCAAGTGAAACCCCCTTCTCTCATTAAAAAGATGGTAACACCTTTCTTTTAAGAGTGGTAACCCTCCCATTGAAGGGCTTCCCATTTATTGGCATACTAAACCAAGGAGGGCTGGTCACATGGACTATTGGACCACCCTTGGTCGTCCAAAACAGGTGGGGCCCATAGTGGGACCCTCCGGAACCTTCTAGAACATTCCGGCACTGCAGAAAAAATCCCGAACTTTTCCGGAACCCTGAAATCAACTTGCCTTATATAAATCTTTACCTCCGGACTCTTCCGGAGCTCCTCGTGATGTCTAGGATCTCATCCGAGACTCCGAACAATATTCGAACACCATTAATAAAATTATCCCAGAGCTATTCTAGCGTTACCGAGCGTTAAGTGTGTGACCCTACGGGTTCGAGAACGTGCAGACATGATCGAGACATCTCTCTGATCAATAACCATTAGAGGGACCAGGATATCCGTAATGACTCCCACACATTCAACGAAGATCTTTATCGATTGAACCACTATGTCGTGGACTACTATAATCCGTACACAATTTCCTTTGTCACACGATATTTTACTTACCCGTGATTCGATCGTCGGTATCGCTATACCTAGTTCAATCTCGTTACCGGTAAGTACTCTTTACTCGTTCTGTAATACAACATTCTCTGTGACTAACTCATTAGTCACGTGCTTGCAAGCGTTACCGAATGTGCATTACCGAGTGGGCCCAGAGTATATCTCACCGTCACACGGAGGGACAAATCCCAGTCTTGATTCATGCAATTCAACAAGTACTTTCGGAGATACCCGTAAGACATTTTTATGATCACCCTGTCACGATGTGATGGTTGATGTCCCCAAAGCATTCTTCCGGTACCCGGGAATAACATAATCTCATGGTCTAAGAAACATGATACTTGACAATAAATGGCATGACAATATAAACTTAATGAAACGATCAATATTGTTATGCTTAGTTGGGTCTGTCCATCACGTCATTCTTCTAATGACATGATCCCATTAATTAATAAACAACTCAGTTTCATGGTTAGGAAACCATAACCTTCATTAATTAACGAGATAGTATAGTAGAGGCTTACTAGGGACGCGGTGTTGTTTATGCAACCACACATGCATTATGTTTCCGGTTAATACAATTATAGCATGGAAAATAAACATATATCATGAACACGTAAATATGATAATAACAATTTTATTATTGCCTCTAGGGCATATTTCCAACAGTCTCCCACTTGCACTAGAGTCAATAATCTAGTTTACATTGGCAGAAATCTAACACCCATGGCATTCTGGTGTTGATCATGTTTTGTTTGTGGAAGAACTTTAGTCAATGGATCCGCGATATTCTGATCCGTATGTACTTTGCTAATGGTAATATCTCCTTCAATGACATGCTCACGAATTTGATGAAACCGGCGTTTGATATGCTTGGAGCTCTTGTGACATCTTGGTTCCTTGGCTAGAGCAATGGCACTAGTGTTGTCACAAAATATCTCCATGGGATCGAGTGCACTCGGAACAACGCCGAGTTCAGTGACAAATTCCTTCAGCCATATCCCTTCTGTCGCTGCTTCAGAAGCGGCCATATACTCCGCCTCTAATGTAGATCTTGCAATGACGCTCTTCTTGCAACACCTCCAGCTAACCGCAGCTCCGTTCAAAATAAAGACATACCCTGTTTGAGATTTTGAGTCATCTGGATCAGTATTGAAGCTAGCATCAACGTAACCTTTTACGAAGAGCTCTTCATCACCACCATAGACAAGAAACATGTCCTTAGTCCTCTTTAGGCACTTAAGGATATTTTTAACTGCTGTCCAGTGAGCCTCTCCAGGATCACTCTGGTACCTGCTCGTCAAACTAAGAGCATGGGACACATCTGGTCTAGTACACAACATGGCATACATAACAGAACCTATGGCCGAGGCATAGGGGATTTTATTCATCCTTTCCCTTTCTTTTGCCGTAGTTGGACACTGAGTCTTACTCAATGGCTTACCTTGTAACATGGGAAAAGAACCTTTCTTTGCATCCTGCATATTGAATTTCTTCACTTTCTTCTCAAGGTATGTACTTTGACTAAGTGCTATTAAGCGTCTCGATCTATCTCTATAGATCTTAATGCCTAATATGTATGCAGCTTCACCAAGATCTTTCATTGAAAAACTATTATTCAAATAATCTTTCACACTGTTAAGCAGCTCCACGTCATTCCCAATTAGTAAGATGTCATCTACATATAAAATCAGAAATGCAACCGAGCTCCCACTCACTTTCTTGTAAACACAAGCTTCTTTATAATTTTGGACAAATCCAAAACCTTTGATAACCTCATCAAATCGAAGATTCCAACTCCGGGATGCTTGCTTTAGTCCATAGATGGAACGCTGAAGCTTGCACACTTTACGAGCATCCTTAGGATTGAAAAAACCTTGGGGTTGTACCATGTACAACTCTTCTTCAATGTTTCCATTGAGGAATGCAGTTTTGACATCCATCTGCCAAATTTCATAATCGAAATAAGCAACAATTTCTAGCAGAACCCTAACAGACTTAAGGATTGCTATGGGTGAGAAGGTCTCATCGTAGTCAACTCCTTGAATTTGTCGAAAACCTTTTGCGACAAGTCGAGCTTTATGTACAGTAACATTACCGTCAGCGTCTGTTTTCTTCTTGAAAATCCATTCACATTCAACAGCCTTGCGGCTATCAGGAAGGTCAACCAAAGTCCACACTTGGTTTTCTTTCATGGATTCCATTTCAGAGTTCATGGCGTCTTGCCATTTTCCAGAGTCTGGGCTCATCATCGCTTCCTCGTAGTTCGTAGGTTCATCATTGTCTAACAATAAAACATTCATGACAGGATTACCGTACCACTCAGGAGTAGTACGTAACCTAGTCGACCTACGAACGAGAACTTCGACCGAAGCTTCATGATCATTATCATCAGCTTCTTCCTCTCTAGCTGGTGAAGGCGGCACCAAAAGATCCAAATCTTCTTGCGCTCCGCTACTCTCCAATTCGGGAGAAGGTTCAATAACCTCGTCTAGTTCTATTTTCCTCCCACTCACTCGTTTCGAAAGAAACTCCTTCTCAAGAAAGGATCCGTTCTTAGCAACAAAGACTTTGCCTTCGGATCTGTGATAGAAGGTATACCCTATAGTTTCCTTAGGGTATCCTATGAAGACGCATTTTTCCGCTTTGGGTTCGAGCTTATCAGGTTGTAAACGTTAGACATAAGCCTCACACCCCCAAATTTTAAGAAACGATAATTTAGGCTTCTTGCCAAACCACAACTCATATGGTGTCGTCTCAACGGATTTAGATGGTGCCCTATTTAAAGTGAATGCAGCTGTCTCTAATGCATAGCCCCAAAATGACATTGGTAGATCGGATAGAGAAATCATAGAGCGCACCATATCTAATAAAGTACGATTACGACGCTCAGACACACCATTACGTTGTGGTGTTCCAGGTGGCGTGAGTTGGGAAACAATTCCACAGTTTTTCAAGTGAATGCCAAACTCGTAACTCAGATATTCCCCTCCGCGATCAGATCGTAGAAATTTGATCTTCTTGTTACGATGATTTTCTACTTCACTCTGAAATTCTTTGAACTTTTCAAATGTTTCATACTTGTGTTTCATTAAGTAAATATACCCATATCTACTTAAATCATCAGTGAAAGTTAGGAAGTAACGATATCCACCACGTGTCGAAATGCTCATTGGTCCACACACATCAGTATGTATGATTTCCAACAAGTCACTCGCCCGTTCCATCGTACCAGAAAACGGGGTCTTAGTCATCTTACCCATGAGGCATGGTTCACATGTGTCAAATGATTCAAAGTCAAGTGACTGGAAAAGTCCATCAGAATGGAGTTTCTTCATGCGTTTTACACCAATATGACCTAAACGGCAGTGCCACAAGTATGTGGAATTATCATTATTCATTTTGCATCTTTTAGCATCAATGTTATGGATGTGTGAAGTACTACTATCGAGATCCAACAAGAATAAACCATTTACGTCGGGTGCATGACCATAAAAGATATTACTCATAAAAATAGAACAACCTTTATTCTGTTATTTAAACGAGTAACCGTCTCGCAATAAACAAGATCCAGATATAATGTTCATGCTTAACGCAGGCACCAAATAACAATTATTAAGGTTTAAAACTAATCCCGAAGGTAGATGAAGAGGTAACATCCCGACGGCGATGACATCGACCTTCGATCCATTCCCGACGCGCATCGTCACCTCATCCCTCGCCAGTCTCCGTTTATTCTGAAGATCCTGTTTGGAATTGCAAATATGAGCAACCGAACCAGTATCAAATACCCAGGCACTACTACGAGAACTAGTAAGGTACACATCAATAACATGTATATCAAATATACCTTTGACATTGCCAGCCTTCTTATCCGCCAAGTACTTGGGGCAGTTGCGCTTCCAATGACCTTCTCCCTTGGAGTAGAAACACACAGTGTCCGGCTTAGGACCAGCCTTGGGCTTCACAGGAGCGACAACAGGCTTGCCGCCCCGAGCGGCAGCAAACTTGCCACTCTTCTTGAAGTGTCCCTTTTTGTATTTAGCCTTCTTGAAACTTGTGGTCTTATTGACCATCAACACTTGATGTTATTTCTTGATGTCCACTTCCGCAGATTTCAGCATCGCGAAAAGCTCATTGAGAGTCTTATTCATGCCTTGCATGTTATAGTTCAGCACAAAGCCTTTGTAGCTCGGAGGGAGCGACTGCAGCACCCTGTCAGTGATTAACTCATATGGGATCACACATCCCAGCTGAATTAGGCGCTGTATATAGCCTCACATTGTTACAACATGTTCACTGACAGAGCTGTGCTCCTCCATCTTACATTTATAGAACTTATCAGAGATCTCATATCTCTCAGCGCGGGTCTGAGTCTGAAACATGGTTTTCAGCTCTTCAACCATCTCATAGGCGCCGTGATGTTCAAAACATTTCTGGAGATCAGTATCCAAAGATGTAAGGATGGCACAAGAAACTATAATGTGGTCATCTTTGCGTGTCTCAAAGACGTTATGTTCTGCTTCTGGAGCATCGTGTGCAGGTGGGTCACCTAGCGCAGCATCGAGCACATATTGCTTCTTACACCCAGTGAGGATAATCCTTAGGTTGCGGTGCCAGTCAGTGAAGTTTGAACCAGATGATTTTAGTTTTTCTTTCTCAAGGAATGCGCTGAAGTTGAACTGAGCTATGCGGGCCATGATCTACAACATTTTGGCAAAATAAAATTTTAGACTATGTTCATGATAATGAGTTCAGTTTAATCAAATTACTAACGAACTCCCACTTAAATCAACATCCCTCATAGTTGTCTAGTGGTACACGATCCAAATCCACTACACCAAGTCCGATCTTCACGAGAGAAGATGTAGTTTCAATGGTGAACATCAAAATGTTGATCATATCATTCATATGACTCGTGTTTAACCTTTCGGTTCGTTGCGTTCCGAGGCCATGTCTGTACATGCTAGGCTCGTCAAGTTAACCAAAGTATTTTTGCATGTGTAAAATTGGCTTACACCTGTCGTATGTGAACGTAGAGTTTACCACATCCGATCATCACGAGATGCTTCAAAACGACGAACTTTTGCGACGGTGCATACTTAGGGAGAACACGTTTATCTTGATATTTAGTGTGAGGGATCATCTTATACTGCTACCGTTGTGCACACGCAAAATAAGATGCATAAAAGGATAAACATCACATGCATAAAATATGTTGACATGGTATAGCCCTTTTATTTCGCCTTGATCTCCATCTTGAACGCACCGACAAGATCTCCATTATGGCACCATCTTGGTCTCCACCTTATGGCATCTTGGTTGTCTACACCACGTTGCATCTACAACTATTGCTAACTCATAGCGATAAAGTAATGCAATTACATGGCGTTTGAAGTTGACATGCATGCCATACAATAAATAATTAAGACAACCATATGGCTCCTGCCAGTTGCCGTACTCATCGACATGCAAGTCATGAAACATTACAAAACATGATCATCTCATACATTACAAATATATCATATGAACAGTTTGGGCTATACCACATCACAAGCACCCCTGCAAAAACAAGTTAGACGCATCTCCCTTATTATTTTTCAATTTTACGGGGCTTCTAGGGTTTTGCATAAGAACCGTTCTTACCCTCGGGAAAAAAACACAACGTTGATATAACAAATTGCTTCTTAATCTCATAAGAGCCCTCCTTTGTAAATGTGGTTCATACTATGGTAAGAGCGACTGACACCCGCAGGCCGCATGTGCAATACAAGTTGCACGTCAAGTGCGGAACCGGTCTCAATCCAAAGATTGTAAAGTTGGTCCGGGCCGCTGCATCAAACCATACCGCAAAACCAAAATACACATGGAAGGGTAGCAACAAGAAGATCAACGCCCACAACTCATTGTGTTCTAACCATACAAAGCATCTACGCATAGAACTAGCTCTGATACCACTGTAGGAGATTGCGCGATAGAAAACAAAAATTTTCTCTCACATGCGGAAGCAACATCCAAGATCCAATCTAGAAGATGATAGTAACGGGGAGAGTAGGTCATCATACCCTCGAAGAACACGCGCGTTGAACGTTTATTTCAACGCAGCTTGGTGAAGTTGTTGGTGAACTTCGATCCGATCAGCACTGCAAACGAGCAGTACCTCCGGAGGCTTGCACACGTACAGCTCGATGACGTCTCCTTCTTCTTGATCCAGCAAGCAAGAAGGAGAAATAGATGGGATCGATTCCAGCAGCACAACGGTGTGGTGGTGGATATGGTGAAGAGTTTCCCGCGGGCAGGGCTTCGCCAAGCGATGCACGTGAAGGGAGGAGGAGGTGTGGAAGGAGTTGGGTATGCTTGGTGAGCCTCTCCCCTCTCTTATATAGGCAAGGAGGTTGTAGCCACTTCAATTCCCAAGTGAAACCCCCTTCTCTCATTAAAAAGATGGTAACACCTTTCTTTTAAGAGTGGTAACCCTCCCATTGAAGGGCTTCCCATTTATTGGCATAATAAACCAAGGAGGGCTGGTCACATGGACTATTGGACCACCCTTGGTCGTCCAAAACAGGTGGGGCCCATAGTGGGACCCTTCGGAACCTTCTAGAGCATTCCGACACTGCCAAAAAAATCCTGAACTTTTCCGGAACCCTGAAATCAACTTGCCTTATATAAATCTTTACCTCCGGACTCTTCCGGAGCTCCTCGTGATGTCTAGGATCTCATCCGAGACTCCGAACAATATTCGAACACCATTAATAAAATTATCCCAGAGCTATTCTAGCGTTACCGAGCGTTAAGTGTGTGACCCTACGGTTCGAGAACGTGCAGACATGATCGAGACATCTCTCTGATCAATAACCATTAGAGGGACCAGGATATCCGTAATGACTCCCACACATTCAACGAAGATCTTTATCGATTGAACCACTATGTCGTGGACTACTATAATCCGTACACAATTTCCTTTGTCACACGATATTTTACTTACCCGTGATTCGATCGTCGGTATCGCTATACCTAGTTCAATCTCGTTACCGGTAAGTACTCTTTACTCGTTCTGTAATACAACATTCTCTGTGACTAACTCATTAGTCACGTGCTTGCAAGCGTTACCGAATGTGCATTACCGAGTGGGCCCAGAGTATATCTCACCGTCACACGGAGGGACAAATCCCAGTCTTGATTCATGTAATTCAACAAGTACTTTCGGAGATACCCGTAAGACATTTTTATGATCACCCTGTCACGATGTGATGGTTGATGTCCCCAAAGTATTCTTCCGGTACCCGGGAATAACATAATCTCATGGTCTAAGAAACATGATACTTGACAATAAAAGGCATGACAATATAAACTTAATGAAACGATCAATATTGTTATGCTTAGTTGGGTCTGTCCATCACGTCATTCTTCTAATGACATGATCCCATTAATTAATAAACAACTCAGTTTCATGGTTAGGAAACCATAACCATCATTAATTAACGAGATAGTATAGTAGAGTCTTACTAGGGACGCGGTGTTGTTTATGCAACCACACATGCATTATGTTTCCGGTTAATACAATTATAGCATGGAAAATAAACATATATCATGAACACGGAAATATGATAATAACAATTTTATTATTGCCTCTAGGGCATATTTCCAACACCAGCATGACCGAGAAAACTACGAATACCTTTGATGTCCCTTGGATAGGGCATCCTTTCAATTGCTTCGATCTTGGCTCTGTCCACTTCAATTCCCCTCTCGGAAATCTTGTGGCCAAGAACAATTCCCTCGTTGACCATAAAGTGGCACTTCTCCGAGCTAAGCACCAGATTTGTCTACTCACATCTCTGCAAAACTTTATTAAGGTTGTGGAGACAATGGTCAAAAGAGGTTCCATAGACGGAGAAATCATCCATGAATACCTCCACAATTTCTTCACAAAAACCACGAAAGATAGCAGACATACACCTTTGAAAAGTAGCAGGTGCATTACATAAACCAAAATGCATACGTCTGTAAGCATAAGTACCATAGGGATAGGTAAAAGTGGTCTTCTCTTGATCAGCAGTGTTAACATGAATTTGAGAGAAGCCAGAATAACCATCTAGATAGAAAAAGTGAGTGTTTTTGGATAAACTTTCGAGAATTTGGTCGATGAACGGCAACGGGTAGTGGTCCTTCCTGGTTGCCTTGTTTAGCTTCCTGTAATCAATACACATTCTATATCCAATAATAATTCTCTGAGGTATTAGTTCATTCTTATCATTAGGAACTACCGTTGTTCCTCCTTTCTTTGGAACACAATGAACCGGGCTTACCCACTTACTATCAGCTATGGGGTAGATAATACCTGCGGCTAGAAGCTTGAGAATCTCAGTCCTTACAACATCCATTATTTTTGGATTCAACCGTCGTTGATGATCAACAACTGGTTTGGCGTCAGGCTCAAGGTTGATGGTATGTTGACAAATAGACGGACTAATCCCCTTAAGGTCATCAAGGGTATAGCCAACTGCACCTCGATGTTTGCGAAGTACTTCCAATAGTCGCTCCTCTTCATACCTTGAAAGGTTAGAATTGATAATAACAGGATATACTTTATTTTCATCTAAATAAGCATATTTGAGCGTATCGGGAAGAGGTGTAAGATAAAACACTGGATCTTCTTTTGGTTGCGACAAAATTCCCAAAGGCTCAACTGGAAGGTTGTGCTTTAGGATAGCAGGTTGTCTTAAGAATATTTCGTCCAGCTCATTCCTCTCCTGCATATGCAAATCATTCTCGTGGTCCTCCATATATTTCTGCAAGGGATCGTTAGGAGGAATAGCAATGGAAGCAATATCTTCAATAATCTTATCATTACTAGGCAAATCAGTACCACGAGGCTACTTAGAGAACTTAGAAAAATTAAATTCATATGGCTCACTATTGAATTCAACAGAAACTTTACCTTTCTTGCAATCTATTATAGCTCCACACGTTCTGAGAAAAGGTCTACCGAAAATAATGGGACAAAAATTATCCCTTACTGAACCAAGTACTAGAAAGTCGATAGGATACTTTACCTTTCCGCATAAGACTTCAACGTCTCTCACAATTCTGATAGGAGAGATAGTTGCTCTGTTTGCAAGATGAATAGTGACATCAACTTCTTCAAGTTCACAAGGTGAAATTTCACCCATGATCTATTGATAGAGTGAATACGGGATAGCACTGGTACTCGATCCCAAATTGCATAGCCCATAATAATTATGATCTCCTATTTTGACAGATACTACTGGAGTACCTGAAATTGAGCCCTTATTCTTGGCTGTGACAAGGTTAGTGGAAACATCACAAAAAATTATATTGGAATCTAAAGCATCATTAGTAATAAGATCCTTAATCAATGCAACTCGAGGATCAACCTTGATCTGGTCCTCAGGCTCATCAATTCTTCTCTCACTCTTATTCATTATGCCCGTCACAAAAGAGTGCTCCCTTATTCTTACGGGAAAAGGGGGCTTTTCATATATAACTGCAGGCACAATAGGTCAGCAACATGAATATCAATAGGTAATTCTTTGAAGGGTTTATGATGCCGACTCTTCTTCTTCTTAGAAGAATCAATATGAGAGGCAAAGTCCTTACAAAAATCAATCATTAGATCGGAATCAAGACCAACCTTAGAGCAAAAGGTATGAAAGTAATCAGTTTTCACATAGCTCTCTATATAATCATGCTCATAATTTATAGTGGATTCTATACCTTTATCTATTTCCCAATCTTCGATATTCGTCTGGATCCTTTCAAGGAGATCCCATCTTTCTTCTATGCTTTTTGTCTGAAATACCCCACTAGAGGAGGCATCCAACATCTCCTTATCCTGACGAGAAAGTCTAGCATAAAATTTGTAAGTATAGTTTCCTTCGGGAGCTCATGAATAGGACATTTGAGCATTAGAGATTTCAATCTCCCCCAAGCTTGAGCGATGCTTTCTCCGTCACGAGACCAAAAGTTATAGATATAATTCCTGTCTCGATGAATTTCATGAAGAGGATAAAACTTGGTATAAAAGAGAGACATAAGCTCATGCCAATCAAGAAAATGAGCGTTATCGAGAAGCTTATACCAATCTGAAGCTTTATCTATAAGAGATACGGAGAACAATTTCTTCATGACAAACTCCTTTGATACACCTGCAAGCTTAAATAGCAAACATAGTTGTGAT
This sequence comes from Bromus sterilis, assembly GCA_950022295.1. Lineage (NCBI taxonomy): Eukaryota > Viridiplantae > Streptophyta > Magnoliopsida > Poales > Poaceae > Bromus > Bromus sterilis. Next base: position 400,855,009 of record OX465596.1, read on the forward strand.
AAATATAGCAAGTGTTCATGGGGTGTCTATCTCCTGCATAACGATTAGCCAAAACACAATTGATAATACCAACTGGCATTTTATAAGGCACAATTTCAGTGGAGAGAGGTACAACCACCACAGATGTGGGGTGTTTCCCCGCAAGCAACGATCCAATAGCTAGGTTGTACATACGGACAAAAAACAGCAACAACAAAATAAAAGCAACGATATAAAAATTCCTTACCAGCTTCACTTACCAATAGCGCTATGCTCCCCGGCAACGGCGCCAGAAAACATAGCTTGATGACCCTCAATGTAAAGGGATCTACTGTAGCGTTTTCGATAAGTAAGAGTGTCGAACCCAACGAGGAGCGAAAGGTATTGATAGGTGATGGTGGACAAGGAATAACTGCAAACACTGAAAGATAACTTTTTAGGGGTTTTCGATAAAAGCAACGATAAGATAAAAGCAAGCGAAGCAAGTAGCACTGAGGAGAAGCAAGTGGCCCAATCCTTTTGTGCAAAGGATAAGCCTGACAACTGAACTTATAAATACTAAAGCGTTCTTGAGGACACATGGAGAGGTAGTCCGTGCTTTCGCCATACTCCGTATCGATAACGAGTGTTGTGCTGATAAGTGTTGAGTGGGTGGATCTATGCTAGCACACCTTCTAGACTAAGATAAGTGCACTCTTATGATTAAACATCTTGCAAGCATGCGCAAATACAAGATAGAAATTAAGGAAAATCCTAACCACAGCAATAAGATCAAGGATCCATTACTCCCTTGTGCAAAAGTGTGCAAACTAGGGTTCAGGTTTCTGTCACTCCGGCAACCCACGGTAAGCATTCTTAATACACAATGCATTCCCCTAGGTCCTTAAGAAGGCGAAGTGTTGAGTGTTCGACTCACACAACACCACTAGGAAAATAACAACACAACTTAAATATCAAACAACACAAATTACTTCAACATCATATGACTACTAGCAACTAGACTTCTCCCATGTCCTCAAGAACTAAAGTAACTACTCACAAGACATAAAAGAGATCATGATCAGAGGTGATAAATATATGATAAAAAATCTGGACATAATGGTATTTCTCCAACAAAACTCAATAGCATTCATCACAAAGGAGTAATCAACACCGGTAGAGTAGAGAGGATAAATAGTACGGATTACAACACAAGATGAACTTGTGAGGTGAGATTGGATGGTGGTGGAGATGGTGCTGATGTTGGGGATGATGTTGATGATGATCTCGATGATGCCCGTGACGATGGTGATGACGATGGCGATGATCTCCCCTTCCGAGAGGTGATCTCCTCGGTGGAATCTGACCGCCGGAGAGCCCTTTTCTTCTCTGTAGGTTTCCGCCACGGAGCGGTGGCGGAACTCCGTGATAGCCTCCTCTTTTAGGGTTTTCGCGTAACGAGGAGTATATAGGCCAGAGGGGGGGGGACCCGGGAGTGGCCCCAGGGCTCCAGACGCCCTCCCGACGCGGCCAGGGGTGGGGCCGCGCCAGGTGGCCGCCTGGGGCCCCTGTGGCCCCCCTCTGGCCCCTCTTCGGCGAGTCTTCGTTATTCTTCTGGAAAATACCCCCCGTCGATTTTCAGGTAATTTGGAGGTATTCTTCTTCATCAACTCAGCGTCCACTTTTTACCGCTGAATCCTGCGTCTGTTGCTTCGGCACCGGAAAGTTGCAAACTGTGTAAAATAAGCCAAAACAACATAAGAACATCATCATAACATGAAATATATCAATGAATAAGGATGAATTACGATATAAAATAGTGATGCATTTTGGACGTATCACGTGCAAGAAGAGGGATAGGGAATACGAGAAAAAAATGTATTTTTGTGTTGAGAACTCAATCTACTAAAGTTTCACACTTGGTCTTCTTTGGAATCTTATTTTGACTCGTCCCGAGACCACTAGCCAGGTACAAGTCAATTTGATCCACACCTTTTCAATATTTTGAGCACTCATGCAATGGATGAGCGTAAGCACGAGAGTTGACACTTAGGCTGTCGAAGAGAGAATATGCTGGAGGAGGAACACAAAAAGGATGAGAAAGGCTCACATCAACGAGGACAATCATAGGTGAGAAGGCCAAATGATAGATATGATGTGAGGAGTAGGGATTTCCATGCAATGGATGCACATATGAGCTGAAAAGCTCTCCAAGGGAACTAGTGGGGGTGCATCTAACTTGCTCGCTCATGAAGACCTATAGCTCGTTTGAGGAGGCTCATCCTTGGAATATGCAAGCCAAGTTCTATAGTGTGAAGGTCCCCACATAGCTATATGCACGATCATCTCTATGGAGTACAAGGATAAGAGGGAGTACTAGTGGGGATCTTTCAAAAGGATAGTAGTGTTGCCCCTTTCTCTCTCGTTATTTCTTTTTCTATTTTTTGTATTTTTTGTATTTTTTGGTGGCCTCAATGACTCTTTCTAGTTAACTCTCATTTTTCCTCTTTGGGATCTTTTATTTTGTCCACTTTGGGATCTTTTCCTCACTTAAGGGAAATACTCTAATTTACAAGAGGGTATAGAAGATCTTTCACACTTTACAAGGTACTCAAATCATAAAGAAGATGTAGCTATCATGATGTATGCAATGTATGCCGCTGCTAGTGTAGCAGGAACATGTATGAGATGAAGATCAAGTGATGAAGAGGTGGATGTTGCATGGCAATATATCTCGGAAAGGCTATGGAAATGCCTTGATAGGTAGGTATGGTGGCTGTTTTGAGGAAAGATATAAGGATGTTTATGATGACAGAGGGTATCATGCCAAGGGTTTGGATGTACCGACGAAGGTGGACGCCAACTCTCGGAGTGAGAAGAAGGCAATGCACGGCACATGAGAGGCTAGAAAATATGAGGAGGTGGAAGTGTCAACTTTCAATACTCACATTAGTCCGAAGAACTCATGCACTTATTATTGGTAAATCTCAATCTAATAAGGAGGTCCACAAAGAGACAAGTACCTCGAGGAGGAGTGTATGGGGGTTTGGTTATCCTTGCGCATCCTCGACTCATGGTACGTGACTGTACTCTAATATTCGACCCCTCAGAAGAGTAGTGATCCATCTAGTAGCTATAGTTCTCAACTAGTTTTGTAGGTTTTTGAAAATAACACACAGATTGCCCAAAATACGACACCTATCACTAATAGTCTAGAGCTCTTGACACCAAAAGTTCAAATATTACTCACATGAATACCTCAAAACTATTGCAAGTTACTACTGAAATTAAATAGCAACCTCAACTACCTACTTCTCAAAAACAAGACATAACTCAGTGCAACAACCAACTCTCTTAAAAAGATAAACATGAAAACTAAAGAGAGTTCCAGCGACAAACAAAACAAAAGCCAAGTCTCTTGCTAAGACAAACTAAGACTAAAACTAGACAAGGAAGTAGCTACGAAAAGACAAAGAACACACAACAACAAAAATATAGGCATGAAGAATCCTATGATGTGTTCTAGATTTTGAAAGTGGAGCGTGTTTCTCTCCCACACAAATTAAGACGGGATCTAACTTGTTATGAACAGAAAGCAAAGCTAAAGAGAACTAAAAATAAAACCTAAGAGCGAGACGCTCCAAGCATAGCACATAACGCATGAAGTGATAAAAATATAGTGAGACGAAGGACGAACTGATGATTGTTGATGGAGAAGGGGATGATCGGGGGCATCCCCAAGATTATACGCTTGAGTCCCCTTGAATATTTTTTGGGGATGCATGGGGGCATCCCCAAGCTTGAGCGCTTGACACTCCTGAAACTTCTTTCATCATCTTCCATTGCACACTTGAAAACTCCCTTCATACACAACTCATCATAAGCTGATTAGAGAGGTTAGTACCCTTAATAAATAATTTTCCCCCACTGTATATAAAGATATTATTGAAGAGCTACTGTTTCTCAAGATTTACAAAAGGTTTTTGCAAAGAAAAAGCAAGCTTAGGGTTTGAAAAAGTTAGGAGAGACAAAACGTGGCAGAATCTGTGAAAAACAGAACAACATGTAGTAAATAATTTTTTAGGGGTACTTCTGCAACTCGAATTAAAAAACTCAGAACATACGGAAGTTCCGTGGTTGTATATAGCACACTGTGTAAAAAATTCATCTCAAAAAGATGAACTGGTGATTTATTATGATTTTTCCCGTCACGAGGACAGAATCTGTTTTCTGGACAGCATGTCACAACTTTCACTTCCCTTGTCATATGAGGCTATACTTGGCACAAAGCTTGAAAAATAAAGATACAATGATGTTGCTACAGTAGTAAAAATCATCAAGATCACTAAAAAATGAAGTAAAAACATCTTGGGTTGCCTCCCAACAAGCGCTTTCTTTTACGCCTTTAAGCTAGGCATAAGGCAAAAGAAGAATCAAAGGTCTCCAAGATTATCGGAATCATAAAGACCCTCAAATTGATTTTCGATAAGCTCATTCTTCTTCTTCCTAGGAAAGAGGTACTTACCTTTAGTCTTCCCGCATAAGCGTATGAACCCATTACCAATATCAATGAAGCCTCTCATAGCTCGAAGGAAGTTCCTTCCAAGCACAATGTTGCTTTGATTTGGCTCCATGATGAAGAAGTCCATTGGAGCAATCCTATTAAGGAATTAAAGTTGAAATACTTTTACCTTTCCTTTGACCTCTGAAATATCTCCATTAGCATGTTCATGATAAGATGATAATTTATCCATATCTAGTTTCAAAGATTCATAAACTATTTTTGGCATGGTAGAAACTATGGATCCAATATCACAAAAAGCAAGGAAGTCCTGGTTAGAGATGCTAATCCTAACAAAGGGCTCCCAATCCTCATCTATCTCCAACATCTCTTTCTTGTTGGGCTTAAGTTCTTCTCCCTTCCTCAAGTCTAGAGCATCCATCCTCTTTTCAATAGTGGAAAGTCTATCTATAACAGTATCGATACTACGGTCATAAACAAAATAACTAGATAGATTATGCAAAATATCAATGGCTCTAGCTTCATCACACTCTAAAAAGTCTCCTTCAGCTAAAATATCAAGAGAGTGGTTACACCATTTAAAAAGACCATGGTAAAAATTCCTGAGCACAATTTTTATAGGTATCCAAGGCATAATTCTTTTGTGTGCTTCAGAAATTCTGTCCCATGCCTTCTTCATATTTTATCCATCCCTTTGATGGAAATCGAGAACTTCCGATTGATACGTCCAAAACGTATCTATAATTTCTGCTTGCTCCATGCCTCTTTTGTGTGATATTGCTTTGATATTGATGAACTTCCATACACTTTTGATCATATTTGGACTAACCTATTAACTCAGTGCACCCCAGTGCCAGTTCCTGTTTTCTGCTGTTTTTCTATTTTAGGTTTCCCCCTTATTAAAAGTACCAGAAAAATTTCGGGAAAAATATAGGAAAAATCAGCGTACCGGAAGCTTCGAGAAAAGCCTGAGAGGGGCCAGAGGGGAGCCAGGGGGCCCCAGGCGGCCAGTGGGCGCGGCCCCACCCCTGGCCGCGCCAGGGGGGGCGCCTGGAGCCCTTGGCCCACCTCTGGCTGCCCCCTTTCGCCTATTTATTCCCCGTGACGAGAAACCCTCGAGGACGGAACCCTTTTTCGCGATCTCTCCTCTGTTCCGCCGCCGCAGTGCTTCCAAGATCGGGAGCACCATAAGACCTCTTCCCGGCACCCTGCCGGAGGGAGGAATCACCTCCGGGAGCTTCTCCACCACCATGGATGCTTCCTGGATGAACCGTGAGTAGTCCACCTTGGACCATGGGTCCATGATCAGTAGCTATGTGATGTTCTCCTCCCCTCTTTGTTCTTCATGGATTAGACCTCGTGAGCTTCCCTACATGATCGAGGCACATATGTAATTTTTCTGCTGTTGCTATGCTGAGTTTGTTGGGATCCGATGGATTATGATATTATGTTCAGATTGAGATTGAGTTATATATTTGATTCTCTTCATTTATATTTATGTTCTTGAGTAACTTTTGCATGTTATCCGTTGCTGTTTATTGCTTTGACCAAGTAGTAGGTAGTGACTCCAAGAGGGAGCATTATGCATGATTGTGGGTTCATGCCCCCCCGATGACTAGCTTGAGTGACAGAAATATGAGTCTAGGGGATGTGCTGTTGCCACAAGGGGGAAAACAACGGTGCTTGTACTTGCGGGTGCAAGGATTGTTTACTTTACGCAAAGTTCTTTAATGCAGTTGTCCGTTGCTTTGAGTTTACACTTTGGGTGGGATACGCAACTTAATACCAGCGAGATGTTCTGGATAGATATCTCAAGGTGGATGATTAGTGGGTAGATTCAGATGGATTTCGGTCTACTTGTCTTGGCGTACTGCCCGTGCTTTTGAGCCTCTTCCTTTCTTTTTTGCATAATTAGCATTGGTTTGCGCACATAATCCTGACAATTTCCCAGCTGTAATTTTCTTACCTCGCATGGCTATTTTATCTTCTTTTGGGAGAGAGACATCACTAGTGAACATCATGGGATCCCGGTCCATACTTCCATCACTGTTTACACTATCAATTTACTTTCTGTATTTACTTTCCAGTTGCTATCACTATCTATCATTATTATCCCGTGCGTTTTATCCTTCATAAACAACAAGGCCGGAGTAATTGACAACTCCTCTATACTCGTTGGGAAGCGAAGCTATCTGTGTGTGTGCAGGTCCAGGTGAAATTAGCAATCCTTAGATTGTCAACGGCGCCAGTTGTTCACTTCACCACCTACTTGTTGACCCAGGAGTTCTACGGGTTCGATACTTTAAACCTTAGCATCTTTGCTAAGGGAAACTTGCTGATATCAGCATCTCACCTTCCACTTGGGGTAACCAACGAGGGACGAGAAGCTATCTCGTGTATCACCGATTCCCGCAAAGCACCAAGTCCTAACATGTTCATCTAAACAAGGAGGATTACCAATAGCAAGATAAATAATTGTTTTTGTCATTTTTGATAAAGGACACAAAGACAAAAACAGGAAGGTAAACAAACAAGACTAAAAATTAAAGGTAAAGGATAGTGGGAAACTCCCCTATCTTATCACTCGGAGTCCCTGGCAACGGCGCCAGAAATTTGCTTGATGGCGTGGAAGTGGTAATGGCTTCTCGCCCTTCGTTGGTTACCCCAAGGGAAGGTGAGATGTAGGATAGCAGCAAATTTCCCCTATGTAGAGGATAGGGTTTGTCTCCCGTAGGACTCCAGGGATGATAAGTAGGTGGCAAGAAAACAATGGCACTGTTTACGACAAACGTTGCTTCCTTGACCTGGACCTGCACACAATACAATTAACTTTGCTCCCAATGAAGTTCAGAGAGGTTTTCAATCTCTCCAATCTTGTTGTTTACAAAGGGTCAAACACACAAGGTATAATGATAATGATAGCAACTGAAAGTAAATGCGAGAAAATAAATGAGCTTGTAAACAGTGATGAGAATATGGACCGGGGTCCCGTGATGTTCACTAGTGATGTCTCACTCCCAAAGGACGATAAAACTGCTATGCGAGGTAAAAAAATTACAGATGGGCAATTGACAGGATTATAAACGCACCGCAATGCTAACTATGTTACAAAAGAAAGGAATAGGCTCATAAGCATGGGTAGTACGCCAAAATAAGTAGACCAAAATCCATCTACATCTACTACTAATCATCCACCTTGAGATATCTATCCAGAACATCTCGCTGGTATTAAGTTCCGAGTCCCACCCAAAGTGTAAACCCAAAGCAACAGACAACTGCATTAAAAGAACTTTGCGTAAAGTAAACAATCCTTCCAACCGCGGTTACAAGCACCGTTTTCCCCCTTGTGGCCACAACACAACCCCTAGAGTCATGTTTCTGTCACTGAAGCGTGTCATCAGGGGGAATGTACCCACAATCGAGCATAACATTCCCTCTTGGAGTTACTATCCACCACTTGGAGAAAGCAATAAACAACAACGGAGAACATGCAAGAATTACTTAGGAACAAAAATATAAGAAATCAAAACCAAATATATTACTCTATCACGATCTGAAAATAATCTCATAATCCATCGGATCCCATCAAACTCAACATAGGAACAGCAGAAGAATTACATATGTGCCTCGATCATGGAGGGCAACTCATGAGCTCTAAACCATGAAGAACAAAGAGGGGAGGAGAACATCACATAGCCACTGATCACGGACCCATGGTCCAAGGTAGACTACTCACGGTACATCCGAGAGCGTCCATGGTGAAGGAGAAGCTCCCGAAGGTCGATCCTCCCTCCGGCAGGGTGCCGGGAAGGGTCCTGACGGTGCTCCCCATCTTGGAAGCGCGGCGGCAGCGGAATCGAGGCGATATTGCGAAATAGGGTTCTGTCTTCGAAGTTTCCCCGTCACGGAGAATAAATAGGAGAAGGGGGGAAGCCAAGGGGGCCACTATGGGTCCAAGCGCCCCCCTGGCGTGGCCAGGCCCCTGGCCGCGCCAGGTGGCCGCCTAGGCCCCTGGTGGTGTCCCTCTGGCCCCACTTGGGTGCTTCTAGAAGACTCCGTTACGCTGATTTTTTATCCGATTTTTCCCAAATTTTTGGAGCACTTTTAATATGGGGGAAACCTGGAATAGAAAATAGCAGAAAATAGTAACTAGCATTAGGGTGCACTGAGTTAGTAGGTTAGTCCAAATATGATCAAAAGTATATGAAAGTGTATCTTGATCATAGCAATATCACACAAAATATGCATGGAGCGAGCAGAAATTATCAATACGTTTGAGACGTATCACGCGTTTGATGTCTACACACGCTTCTATTCTTGTAGACTATGTTGGGCCTCCAAGCGTAGAGGTTTGTAGGACAACATCAATTTTCCTCAAGTGTATGACCTAAGGTTTAACGAACTCAGGGAAGTAGAGGTTGAAGATGGTCTCTCTCAAGCAGCCCTGCAATTAGGATACAAGAAGTCTCTTGTGTCCCCAACACACCCAATACAACTAGGAGTTGTATAGGTGCACTAGTTCGGCGAAGAGATGGTAAAATACGAGTGATAGGTGTGGCAAAGCAAGGTAATATAAATCTGTAATAAAAACTGCAGCAAGCAAACAAGTAGTAAACGTGAGTGCAAACTGTATTGCAATGGTGGAAACAAGGCCTAGGCTTCATACTTTCACTAGTGGCAACTGATGACCCTCAACGTAAAGGGATCTATTGTAGCGTTTTCGATAAGTAAGAGTGTCGAACCCAACGAGGAGCGAAAGGTATTGATAGGTGATAGTAGGCAAGGAATAACTGTAAACACTAAAAGATAACTTTTTAGGGGTTTTCGATATGAGCAACGATAAGATAAAAGCAAGAAAAGTAAGTAGCACTAAGGAGCAGCAAGTGGCCCAATCCTTTTTTGCAAAGGATAAGCCTGACAACTGAACTTATAAAGACTAAAGCGTTCTTGAGGACACATGGAGAGGTAGTCACGTGCTTTCGCCATACTCCGTATCGATAACAAGTGTTGTGCTGATAAGTGTTGAGTGGGTGGATCTATGCTAGCACACCTTCTAGACTAAGATAAGTGCACTCTTATGATTAAACATCTTGCAAGCATCCGCAAATACAAGATAGAAATTAAGGCAAAGCCTAACCACAGCAATAAGATCAAGGATCCATTACTCCCTTGTGCAAAAGTGTGCAAACTAGGGTTCAGGTTTCTGTCACTCCGGCAAGCCACTGTAAGCATTCTTAATACACAATGCATTCCCCTAGGTCCTTAAGAAGGCGAAGTGTTGAGTGTTCGACTCACACAACACCACTAGGAAAATAACAACACAACTTAAATATCAAACAACACAAATTACTTCAACATCATATGACTACTAGCAACTAGACTTCTCCCATGTCCTCAAGAACTAAAGTAACTACTCACAAGACATAAAGGAGATCATGATCAGAGGTGATAAATATATGATAAAAAATCTGGACATAATGGTATTTCTCCAACAAAACTCAATAGCATTCATCACAAAGGAGTAATCAACACCGGTAGAGTAGAGAGGATAAATAGTACGGATTACAACACAAGATGAACTTGTGAGGTGAGATTGGATGGTGGTGGAGATGGTGCTGATGTTGGGGATGATGTTGATGATGATCTCGATGATGCCCGTGACGATGGTGATGACGATGGCGATGATCTCCCCTTCCGGGAGGCAATATCCTCGGTGGAATCTGCCCGCCGGAGAGCCCTTTTCTTCTCTGTAGGTTTCCGCCATGAAGCGGCGGCGGAACTCCGTGATGGCTTCCCTTTTTAGGGTTTTCGCGTAACCAGGAGTATATAGGCCAAAGGGGGGAGCCGGGAGTGGCCCCAGGGCTCCAGGCGCCCTCCCGGCGCGGCCAGGGGTGGGGCCGCACCAGGTGGCCGCCTGGGGCCCCTGTGGCCCCCCTCTGGCCCCTCTTCGGTGAGTCTTCGTTATTTTTTTGGAAAATACCCCCCGTCGATTTTCACGTAATTTGGAGGTATTCTTCTTCAGCAACTCAGCGTCCACTTTTTACCGCTGAATCCTGCGTCTGCTTCTTCGGCACCGGAAATTGCAAACTGTGTATAATAAGCCAAAACAACATAAGAACATCATCGTAACATGAAATATATCAATGAATAAGGATGAATTACGATATAAAATAGTGATGCATTTTGGACGTATCAACTCCCCCAAGCTTAGACCTCGCTTGTCCCCAAGCGAAAACTGAGCTCGGTAAACCTGTCCACAAGTTTAGAGAGTGAAGTGTCGATAAATAAAATACGGACAAGAAGCATCATGATCTTTTCACTTAACTCAAACATCCTAGTCAACAATCTCCAACTCATAAAGCCCTTATGAAAGAGTAGTAACAATTATAAACAAAAGTAGGGCTAAGGAAACTCATCAAATCATGGCAAACAAGTCCTTTGGTCAAGGGACAACTAAAATCTTTTACCTTTGATCTTTCTCTTTATATTTTGAAGTGATGATTTGGAACTTTTTGAAAGAATAAGCTATTAGTCATGAAGTGTAAATGCTAACACAAAGGAAGATGTTTGCTTGGCAAAGGCTTTTACAAACAAGTTACTTATCAAGAGATAATGTCAACAATGATATGGCATGGCAAAACTTTTAATGCATCATTATATTGATGAATCTTCCTCAGCATCAAGTGTCTGTTCTCTTTGGGAAAGGAGGAAGTAGGGAAAACTGACTCAATTATAAAAGTAAAGGAACTAATAGCCTTGTTAAAGGCAAGCAGGGAAAACTCAAGTGCTATCCTTAGATCAAACAGAATGAAAACAAGTTTTGAGAGGTGCATGATTTGTCAACGAATGCTAATAGATAACTCAATTGCTTCTCAGGTTGGACAAGTTTCGAGGAACGGCTCCCAAATGGGGACGATCACATCCCCGTAATCTCCTTTGTTTATCACTGCCAAACTTTTCTGATTTCTCATGAATAAATCGTGAAGGAGGGTTGTTGGTTGTGATTATCTTTTGTGAGCTGGGCGCACTCATGCCAGTTCCTCCTCGTATTAGGGGTTTGCAGATTAGACATGCAATCCCTGGGTAAAACTTGTCCAACTTAAGAAGGTCATGAGTTAACTACTACTTCCTCATGAGCTAAAACAGGGGCACAAAACAGAAGATTTTGAACATCCAAGGATAACACAAAAATTCTATGCTTTAGGAGTGGTAGTGGAATACCACGAATAGGAAGGTATAGTGGACTTATCTGGAAGGTACTGGTTTCAGGGTATGGATGCACAAGCAGAATTCCGCTTAGTACATGGGTTTGGCTAGCAAAGGCATTGAGAGAACAGACAATTGATGATGACTTGGATGCAAAGCAATATAAAACATAAACATTAAAACAAGGATAACACATCAAGTTGTCTTCCTTGTCAACATAACACTACAAGCATAATAACAAAGATGGTTTTGGCTATGTCGCTACTTTGAGAAAAATAACATGCTTGTTGTTATGACCAAAGCTATGTTTGCCAAGATTAAATAAAGTTTTCAAAGCCATACCTGATATAAGGTCAATACTCCCCATAAGAATCATCACGAGGTCGATTACGTGAAGAGAATACCGAGTGCAGCGAAGGGATCAATAGACTTCTCATTAACATTGTTGGATATATGCTCTAGAGGCAAATAATATATGATTATTCCAATATATCTAAGCAAGTTCATAACCAGTTTCATACCGTGCTAGAACTGCGTCAGTGAAACAATGATGCAGGTGTGGTATAGAAACCCCTAGAGTTCCTAGTTAGCCTCTACATCGATAACTAGTTCATGGTCAACATGATGGTCGTGGCTTCGCGATCATGGACAATTAAGTCTCTTGACTATGAGGTCACCTCACTGTTTAAGTGACGCGATGAACATTACCCAAAGTAAGCATTACAACATGATCAAATCTTATGAAGGTTCAGTGTTGTAATTACAGAACGTGGTAGACCGTTCCTTTGACCGTGAGTACGTGCATAATTACTATCTTCCCGGATGCTTTGACTTACATGCCACCACCTAACTGAAATATGCGGGTCATAACGGTTGTATCTTGGGTATTCCGTGGAGATATGTTGAGGAGTATTGTTACAAGGGCAGGATTTGTCAATCCATATAATGGATAGATACTCGGGGCCCACTCGGTGAGATTCCATCCATAAAGCTGCAGCGTGTGACTAGGTCACAGGGATGAATATCACGGGAACGAGTGAATGAGGATTAGTTCAGAACGAGGTTGAACCAGACATAGGATGTCATTGATCGAATCTCGGAACAATCCAGTATCGCTGACAAAGGGAATGCTATACGGCGTAAGGTCCAATCGGTGTTTGATATCCGGAATGCACAGGGGTCATTATGGGCATCCAGGTCCCGCTGATGATCATTGACCGTAGCCTCATCTCGGTCATGACTGGAGTGTTCTCGGACCGTAGGGTAACACACTTAAGGGCTCGTTGAAATCGGAGACCTTTTCGGATTCATCGGAGTAACCAGAGAATAAAGGAAACGACATCGGAGAAGTACCGTGTTGAACCGAACAAGTTCGGAGTGAACCAGAAGGTGTTCCGGAACACCGGGAGATGGAATATTATGTTTTAGTTATTAATTAATTGAATTAATAATTAAAATCATTTTATTTCTAATTAATATGTGCAATGGGCCTTAGTGGAGAAAAAGGCCCATTAGGGGAAATAAAAGGGAAAAAGAAAAAAAGAAAAGAAGGGGGAGGCGCCATGGGCCCTAGGGCCCATGAGGGGTGCACCCCCTCCCCCCCCTTGGCCGGCCACCCCCCTTAGCAAAGGGACTTTAGTCCCACATTGCTAAGGGAGAGGGGTTGACTCCCCCCCTCTGCCTATATATAGATGAGCAGGGTGCACATATTTAAGACATACAAATTCGTGAGAAATTAAATATTACTCCGAATTGAGATCGGTTTTCTCCGGTCTTCTCCCCTCCCTTGTCTCTTTCACAGTGGGATCCCTAGTGTGAGCCTATAGTGGAATTGAGGCTTCTCTGCTAGAATCGGAGGCCGTCGTGCTGCCGAAGCTCCGTCCGGAGGTCTGCTTCCGCCACCTTCGCTGGATCGGAGAACGGAGGTCGTCATCGAGTCTCGTACGTGTGCGAGTACTACGAGGTGCTGCACGTGTGGCACTACACCCATCCGGGTGCTCAACACAGCCAGGGGGCTGTGAAACTTGATCGGCTACATCAACCACGTTTGCGGGAACGTTTTCCCGCGCAACGGACTACACCCCGAGGTATGCTATTTCCGCACTACTTTCCGTTACGGTAATACGGCTAGCTAGATCTTGGGTTATGGGAAAGCTAGTTAGAAAAATTTGTGTTTTCTGCTGCGAACCCCAACAAATATTCCATCATAGATGACTCCACACTCACAGATACATAACTCTCCAGAAAGGAGTGATAGACGTCAAAGAAAACACCTATTTTATAAGATAACTTCCCTAGACATGATATGACTCTACTTGACTCTAAAAGACAAAGATAAATATAAAAATACCGGGCACTCCCCCAAGCTTGGAACAAGCTAAGGGGATGCCAATACCCGAGGAGATTTACTCCTCATCCTGTTGTGGTTGTTTCTTCCGATCCCTGATGACACGGCGAAGGGTTCGGTTCTCTGACTCCAAGACTTTCACCTGTACTTGTAGCACACGGAAATCTTCAAAGAGTTGGTTGGTGATGCGGTAGGCCTCGGAGATGGTGGAAAGCGTACGTTGGTCTTCAGTTGAAATGGGGGCCCCTGAAAGGTTAGGAGAAAGACCATAATGAGGTTGGACTGATCCCACCATGATGGGATTGCTTGGGCCTCCTTGTTGTTGTGTGGTGATAGTCTTGACTTCCTCCCTCACGGCGAGCTCCATCTCCGCTTGTCTTGCGGCAGCTTCTTCTTCGGTAGCACAATCGACGTGCTTCCCTTGATTGAGATCCTTCTGTACATGACGTAGACGCCATCCCAAGAAGTCCTCTCCGCTCGAACCACACGAAGACATCTCTACAACTCAACTTTTAGTCCTGGCAGAAACAGATCGAAAAGAAAACACACGAAATCGCGAGATACGCTGCCGGAACGATCCGGGCAAATATATAGCAAAAATTTCTGCACAAAAAGGAAGGTAACAGGTCAAAGCGGAGTCGGAGACGGGCTGCGGGGTGCCCAGGCGGCCTCCCGGCGCGGCCAGGGGTGGTGCCTTGCCAGGGGGGTGCCTGGGCCCCCTGGAGCTGGTCTCCGGCTCCACTTAGGCCTCAAATTTTCTATATTTAAAAAAAAATCATAATCTGTAACTTTCATGACGGTTCCGCGATGTTTCCTTACTGTAATACATACCTTTCCTTATTCTACTTCTGCTGGTGTCTGACACGGGGCTGCTACATGTTCTTCATGAGATTTTGTGTATACCAAATCCACATCAACATTGACAGGATCTCCTGCTATATAATGCTTAAGTCTTTGCCCATTCAACACTTGAGGTTTGGTGCCTTCGAAATTGTTAATCTTGATCGCACCTGAGCGGTAGACTTCCTCAATATGAAATGGCCCTTCCCACCTAGAAAGTAGTTTACCTGGAGAAAACCTGAAACGGGATCTAAACAACAAAACTTTATCACCAACATTAAATTCACGTTTCAAAATCCTCCTATCATGCCACTTCTTTACCTTTTCCTTGAACATTTTAGCGCTCTCGTAAGCTTCACTTATCCACTCATCTAGAGAAGTCAAGTTCATGAGACGCTTTTCACCAGCTAATTTCGGGTCAGCATTAAGCTCTCTAATAGCCCAGAAAGCTTTGTGTTCTAATTCTAATGGAAAATGGCAAGCCTTGCCATAGACCATCTTATAGGGAGACATGCCCATGAGGTTTTTGTATGCAGTTCTATACGCCCACAGAGCATCTCCTAACTTATTTGACCAATCCTTTCTATTTCTATTGACTGTCTTCTGTAAGATCAACTTGATCACTCTATTGGTGAGCTCAACTTTCCCACTAGTTTGGGGGTGGTACGGTGAAGCAATTCTATGATTGACATCGTACTTGGGTAAAGCTTTTCTAAAAGCTCCATGTGTAAAGTGTGAACCCCCATTAGTCATGAGGTACCTGGGTACTCCAAACCTAGGAAAAATTACATTCTTGAGCATTTTCAAAGATGTCTTGTGATCAGCACTTTCAGTGGGGATTGCTTCTACCCACTTGGGACATAATCAACAACGACTAAAATGTAAGTGTACTTGTGTGAGGAAGGAAAAGGACCCATAAAATCAAAACCCCAACAATCAAAAGGCTCAATCACTAGAGAGTAATTCATTGGCATCTCATTCCTCCTACTAATATTACCAACTCTCTGACACTTATCACAGGATAAAACATAATTTCTAGCATCCTTAAAGAGAGTAGGCCAATAAAAACATGATTGAAGAACCTTATGTGCGGTCCTCTCACCAGCATGATGTCCTCCATATGGACTATCGTGACAATGTTTGAGAATGTCCTTCTGTTCGTGTTCAGGTACGCATCTTCTCACGATCCCATCTGGACCTTCTTTGAAAAGATGTGGGTCATCCCAAAAGTAATGCCTCAAATCATGAAAGAACTTCTTCCTTTGCTGAAATGTTAGACCTGGAGGCAAAAACTTTGCAACGATAAAATTAGCATAATCTGCAAACCAAGGATCGGAGAGAGATTGTACTTGAACAACAGCTAGCTGTTCGTCTGGAAAACTGTCGTTGACTGGAATGGGATCATGCGGTATATCTTCCATCCTTGAGAGATTATCCGCTACCGGATTGTCTGCTCCTTTCCTATCGACAATCTGCAAATCAAATTCTTGAAGAAGGAGTACCCATCGGATGAGCCTTGGTTTGGCATCCTTCTTCTCCATGAGATATTTAATGGCATCATGATCAGTATGAACAATAATCTTAGAATCAACAATATACTGCCTAAACTTATCACAAGCAAACACTACTTCCAAGAATTCCTTCTCAGTAGTAGCATTATTCTTTTGAGCACTATCAAGGGTTTTGCTAGCATAAGATATAACATTCAACATCTTATCAACCCTTTGTCCTAAAACAGCTCCAACAGCAAAATCACTAGCATCACACATAATTTCAAAAGGTAAATTCCAATCAGGTGCTTGTACTATAGGAGCAGTTTTTAAAGCTTTCTTAAGAACTTCGAAGGTTTCCTTACAATCTTCATAAAGAACAAAAGGAACGTCCTTCTGGAGAAGATTAGTGAGGGGTCTCGAAGTCTTAGAAAAGTCTTTAATAAACCTTCTATAGAAACCAGCATGACCGAGAAAAACTACGAATACCTTTGATGTCCCGTGGATAGGGCATCCTTTCAATTGCTTCGATCTTGGCTCTGTCCACTTCAATTTCCCTCTCGGAAATCTTGTGGGAAAGAACAATTCCCTCGCTGACCATAAAGTGGCACTTCTCCGAGCTAAGCACCAGATTTGTCTACTCACATCTCTGCAAAACTTTATTAAGGTTGTGGAGACAATGGTCAAAAGAGGTTCCATAGACGGAGAAATCGTCCATGAATACCTCCAAAATTTCTTCACAAAAACCATGAAAGATAGCAGACATACACCTTTGAAAAGCAGCAGGGGCATTACATAAACTAAAAGGCATACGTCTGTAAGCATAAGTACCATAGGGACAAGTAAAAGTGGTCTTCGCTTGATCAGCAGTGTTAACATGAATTTGAGAGAAGCCAGAATAACCATCTAGATAGAAAAAGTGAGTGTTTTTGGATAACCTTTCAAGCATTTGGTCGATGAATGGCAACGGGTAGTGTTCCTTCCTGGTTGCCTTGTTCAGCTTCCTGTAATCAATACACATTCGATAACCAATAATAATTCCCTGAGGTATTAGTTCATTCTTATCATTAGGAACCACAGTTGTTCCTCCTTTCTTTGGAACACAATGAACCGGGTGTCGGGACCCGGGGTTAGCGTATGCAAGTACAGTTAAGACATAGTCATATGGAGAGCCGAGAACCGCACCCACTTGTCTAAGCAGACAAGGCCAAGCACTGAACATTCTCGGAAAGCATCGTACGTGAGGGGCATCCCATCCAGGCCGGATGATCAACTGAGATGGGTCCTCATCGTCCGCACACAAGTCAAATGATATGGGTGGTGAACTCCCATATTTAAAGACAAGTCGCCTCAACCATACTACCGACTATCTCAAAACTCTTACATAGACTTACTCCAACCCGATCACTTAGTCGGGGTCTAGGGCGGGCTCGATCATACCACAAAGTGTGCACGAGACGGAGTCTCGAGCAATCGCATCGCGATGCCCCAAGCTGCGCACATCTAAGGGCCACTTGGTGTATGAAAGACCGCCAGCCAGAACACAACTAAGGTCTCGAAAACCCATACGAAGACATGCATGTTATAAACATACACGCAGCACACATGCCTTGTATGAACAGCAGGTACCATTGCAATTCTCTACAAAGTGTACATTTTATTTATAACTCTTATAGAGTACACACAGAGATCACATACATGTGATCCAACATTACAACACAGGCGGAAGCAAATTATTTCTGAGTACAGAAAAGTTTAACAAATGGCTTAAGAAGCCTTATTTAAACACAAAGCCCTCCACGAGGGAACCAGTCTGCTGACTGGGACTAGACTAGTTTAACTTCAGTCGTCCAGCTCGATGAAGAAGCCACCTTCGGGGTCAGTGGCGTCATCTAAAACATAGATTAAGCAAACGTGAGTACAAAATCGTACTCAGCAAGACTTACATAGGAGCTATACTACTCATGCACATGTATCAAGGTAAAGGGAGGTGGGGTTTCACTTGCAGAAATGCCAGCTTTGACTTGGCTAATCCTGAACTACGAGTACCAGACTTTGAGGTAAGAAGCATACACGAGTCCACTACTTTCTCCAACCAATACACCACTATGGTGCCTTCCTCGACTTCCCCACGAGAAAGCACGCCATAGTACTCACGCTTATCTTGGTGTGTTTTAGAAGTATCCGGTTCAAGTTATCTAATAATCAAGCTAAGCTTTCCAAGCAGTCCATAACCGCGGACGCGGCTATTCGCATTGTTTTGTTAACCTTGCAAGGGTGTACCGCTAAACACACATGATCATCATTTACCGCCTTTGATCTCGACACCATTCAAGGGGTGCCAGCGAGGATGCTCACCACAACTGTTACCTCATAGCCGATCTAGTCCGAGAAAGCCGCCTACTTGGGTTGGTTACCACAATCGTGAACCCGGCCGGTTTACCGAAGTGGACCCAAGTGATGTGTGCGTGGTGCATAAGCCGGTCTCGGATGAGCCGTTCTCTCACTTAGCAGCCAGGCCACAGACCTACCAGAACTCCGAACTATTGCGACATCTGGACATCGAAAGGGATGAGTTAGTAAGTCGAGAGGGGTCAGTGAGCCCAATGTGTGGTTGTACTCTTCATCTTGGATCACCACACAAGAACTCGTACTAAGGCGGTGTTCAACGAGACAACCCACTGTGTACTCCTACACATCCTCTCATCGTTCACCTTGTATTAGGGTCGATTCACCAACACTTTTCTACCATCATCAACATGATCATTCCCATCCCGACTCACATCACAGTAACAACATGGTATCATACTAAGCATGCAATAAGCAGTAACATTGCAGGGGCCACATGATATCAAACAACTCCTACATTTGCTAGGATTGTGGTTTGCTTACTACTGTGACAAAAAGATAGGTCATGCAAAGGAATGGGTTCATCTATGCGGTAGAAACGAAGCATGGTGATCATCCTAAACAATGCATAAGCGAGACATGAGAGGGAAGTGGGATTTTATCGACATGATCAATGGGGGTTTGCTTGCCTTGCTGACGAGGTTCGGGTTCTGGATCTTCAGCGAAGGGGGTGACCTCTTGCTCCGGTTCCACCTCTACTCGACAAACAAAGCACGAAGTAGCAATCAATATGAATGCAATGCTCAAGCACATGATTGAATGTTTAAAACTTGAAGTATAAGTTTTGATGTGTGTGAGGCAATTCCATTTAAGTGGAGTATATTGCATTTAAAATGCAAATTCAAAATCCACATTTGAATTCAACTTAGCCAAGTTGTATGTGACATAGTTTGATCATTTTGAATCAATTTCAAATGTGTATGATATGCCTCTGAAGTGTGGTTGAATTATAGCTTAAATCCAAGGTTCAAGTGGCAAAATCAATTGATTTGAATTTGAATTAAATTCAAATAAACCAAATGACATATGCTACTGGTCCCATTTTAAATTCAACTCAAACATAGTTGAAAGTTGCATATTTGGAAAGATAATTTTCTCCTGATCATTTTTCATATATTGTTTGTCCAATTTGGAGTTAATATGAATTTTCTATGAATTTCCAAAGTTTGGGGTATTTTCTGGAATTTTTGGAATTCTTTTAAACATTTTGATTTTCTGGAAATTCATAATTGATTTATTGCGTCAGCAGGGGGTCTACGTGTGGGTCCACCCTGTCAGTGACTGGGTTCACTTAACCCGTGGGTTAAGTTAATCCAGTGGTTTAATTAAGCCACTGGGCCCACTGGTCAGTGACCCAGGGGTCACTAATTAGGTGATTAACCGGGGGGGTTAGCACTGACACGCCGGCGGCTTGACGCCGGCGACTGGACCACGGCGGCGCTGCACGGGGAGGACGATTCCGGCCATGGGAGGGGGAACGGAGGGTACCAACTTGCTCCTGGAGGTCTCCCGCGTCTTCTGGAGGCATCGGGGGTTCACGGGGAGGTCGGAAGCGACGACGGCGATGACTCCGGCGGCAACAGAACGGCGGCGAGGTCGTAGTCGACGTTACCGTGCACGGTTCGGGATGATCTCGCTCGCGTTCGAAAGCTAGCATGACCAGGAGCTAAACGCGCGCGCTGGCTGAGTCGAAGGGCCACAGGGGCGACCTTGAGCTCATCCATGGCGGCGACGTGCTTCGGCATCCATGGCGGATCCGGATAGAGAACGAGAGGGAGGGTGCTAGGTTAGGGAAAATGGTGAGAAGCTCACCACGAACGCGACGGGATGGCTAGTGGGCTCGGGGAAGCTCGGAGCTGGCCGGAATTCGAAGTCGATCCGCGGCGGCCGGCGATGAAGACGATGATGCTGGCGAGCTCGTGGAGGCACTCGGCTTCGATTCCTTTCGCAGGTCGATGAAGACGACGACGGCGAAGCGCTTGGACACCTTGGTTCGGCTCCTCGACGTCAGTGGCCACGAGTTCTTGCGACGGCGAGCGGCGGCGCTCTCGGTTGGCGACGGAAACGAGCACGGGAGGAGGAGGAGGAAGTTCTGGAGGGGGGGAATGGATGCGTCGTTCTCCAGGGCGCGTCCAGGTGCGAGAAGGGCCACGGGGAGGGCTGGAAGCTCCTCGGCGACGACGTGGCGTCACCAGCTAGCTCGGTGGCATTCCACCGAGCAGCTTGGAGGCATGGGGTGGGGAAGAAGACTCCCCTGCCCCTGTGGGCCGGCTGGGCTGGGTGGGCCTGCTTCGCCTGGGCGCCAGGTAACGTTTTCTAATTTCTTCTGTTTAATCTTTCCTTTCTTTTTCTGTAATTTGTTTTGGCTCTGATAAAAAATACCAAACCATTTTATTAAATGCTGAAAACTTTTATGTGGCCTCATAATAATATAAACTAGCCACTCATAAACTTTCAGCATTTTTAAAATTCAAATGATTTGAATTTTAAATCAAAAAGGGGTATTTCTTTAATTCCAAGGTACTATTTGAATATTTGAAAAATTTATGAGCATGGGGTGGGTCCCACATCACTTGATATGTGATCACACTCATTTATAAGACTATTCAAAACTCTAACATGAATTTTTGGAAAAGATTTTTATCTGGACTTTTGAATTAATTCATCTGGGGGGTGTTCCTTCTCCCATTTTGATTTTGAATTTGATTTCCAAGATTTCTTTTTGAAATTTTGACATGATGCAAGGTTACTTGATCCTAGCACATTACCTAACAGAGGGTTCTGACAACTCGCCCCCACTCAACAAAATCTCGTCCCGAGATTCAGAAGTCTGCGGGAGGAAGGTGGGGTACTCGGTACTGAGACGGTCTTCTCTTTCCCACGTAGCTTCTCTTTCAGAGTGGTGTGACCATTGCACTTTCAGAAACCTAATCTTCTGACGACGAGTGACACGCTCTGTGGAATCAAGAATACGAACGGGGTATTCTCGATAAGAAAGGTCATCTTGGAGATCAAGCGTTTCATGGTCGACTTCGCGGATGGGGTCCTTGAAGCAATGCTTGAGTTGGGACACATGGAATACATCATGTACTCGGGAGAGGTGCGGAGGTAGTTCAAGTTGGTAGGCAACTTCTCCACGTTTAGCAATAATGCGGAAAGGTCCGATGTAACGTGGGGCCAACTTGCCTTTGATACCGAAACGTTGGGTTCCCTTCAGAGGAGTAACCCGAAGGTAAGCCTTCTCATCCAGATTGTAGCTCTCTTGCCTATGATGACGATCATAGTAGCTTTTCTGACGAGACTGGGCTGCTTTCAATTGATCACGAACAATGCGAACTTGCTCTTCTGCTTCCTTGATCATATCCGGTCCAAAGAATTGTCTTTCACCGGTTTCTGACCAGTTTAAAGGTGTTCGACATCGTCGTCCATATAGGAGCTCAAAAGGAGCCATGTTCAGACTAGATTGAAAACTATTGTGATAAGAAAATTCGGCAAATGGAAGAGAATTCTCCCAATTCTTTCCGAATGAGATAACACAAGCTCTGAGCATGTCTTCAAGAATTTAGTTGACCCTTTCGACTTGACCGCTAGACTGAGGATGAAAAGCTGTACTAAAGGAGAGATGAGTTCCCATAGCATTCTGAAAGCTTCCCCAAAATCTAGAGGTAAAAAGGCTACCGCGATCAGAATTGATTTCCAAAGGAACACCATGAAGGGATACAATTCTAGAGACGTACAAGTCCGCTAACTGGCTAGCAGTTATAGACTCGCGAACCGGAAGGAAGTGAGCAACTTTGGAAAGCCTATCTATGACAACGAAGATGGCATCATTTCCTTTCTGGGTTTTTGGAAAGCCGGTGATGAAGTCCATACCGACTTTGTCCCATTTCCACTCTGGAATAGTCAAAGGTTGAAGTGTACCAGCAAGTCTTCGGTGTTCTTCCTTAATGCGACGACAAACATCACATTCGGCAACAAATCGAGCAATGTCTCTCTTCATCCGGGTCCACCAAAATCTCTGGCGTAGATCTCGGTACATTTTTGTGCTACCGGGATGAATTGAGAGGGGTGTATCATGGGCTTATTTGAGGATGAGTTGCCTTAGATCCCTATTCTTAGGTACTACCAAACGATTTTCAAAGAATACCGTTCCTTTACTATCTGTGGAGAAACATTTAGCAACTCCGCTAGCAATGTTCTCCTTGATCCGGCGAACACCTCGTGCACGCCTTTGGGCAACTACGATTTGATCCTCAAGGGTTGGTTTCGCCACCAAGTTGAAAAGAGATCCATGAGGAACAATCTCGAGATTGAGTTTTCGAAATTCCTCATGAAGAAGTGGTTGATACTGTTGTAACATGAGGTTGTTACAATACGACTTACGACTTAGTGCATCAGCCATGACGTTGGCTTTGCCTGGGGTGTAAGAAATTCCTAAGTCATAATCTTTTATCAACTCTATCCAGCGTCTTTGCCTGAGATTAAGATCTGGCTGGGTGAAAATATATTTGAGGCTTTGGTGGTCGGAATAGATCTCACAACGATTACCAAGGAGGTAATGTCGCCAAGTCTTCAGGGCATGAACTACGGCAGCGAGTTCAAGATCATGGGTAGGATAGTTCTCTTCATGTGGCCGCAACTGGCGTGAAGCATAAGCTACCACATGTCGATATTGCAGAAGTATGCATCCTAACCCTTGTCGTGATGCGTCACAATAGATCTCGAAATCCTTTTTGGTGTCTGGAGGTGCAAGTACGGGTGCAGAATTCAATCTCCTTTTTAGCTCTTGAAAGCTTTCCTCGCACTTGGGAGTCCATAAGAATTTCTTATCTTTCTTGAGGAGTTCAGTTAGAGGCTTTGCAACTTTAGAAAAGTTCTCGACGAAGCGACGGCAATAGCTGGCTAGGCCAAGAAAACTCCTAACTTGCTTAACCGATTCAGGTGGAGTCCAGTCAAGGACGGCCTGAACTCTCTTGGGATTCACAGCAATGCCTTTTGCAGAAATCACGTGGCCTAAGTAGGTCACTTCTGGTAGCCAGAATTCACACTTGGAGAATTTAGCGTACAGGCGATGCTCTCTAAGCTTCATCAATACCAGCCTTAAGTGTTCGGCATGATCTTCTTCGTTCTTCGAGTAGATGAGAATATCATCAAGATAAACCACAACAAATTTATCTAGGTACTCCATGAAGATCGAATTCATCAAGCATGAGAATGTGGCGGGGGCATTGGTTAAACCAAAGGACATGACGGTGTACTCGTAAAGACCATAACGAGTAGTAAAAGCCGTTTTGGGAATGTCCTCGTTTCGGATTCTGATATGATGATAACCTAATCTCAAATCCATCTTGGAGAAGACGGAGGATCCTGCAAGTTGATCATAAAGATCATTGATCCTGGGCAGTGGGTATTTGTTCTTTATCGTCGCTAAATTTAGCGGGCGATAATCTACGCACATCCTTTCTGTTCCATCTTTCTTCTTTACGAACAGAACGGGGCAACCCCATGGCGATGAGCTAGGGCGGATGAAGCCTTTTGCCAACGAAGCATCAAGTTGGGTTTTTAGCTTAGCTAACTCATGTGGGGCCATTTTATATGGGCTTTTGGAAATTGGTGCGGTTCCTGGAACAAGATCCACTATAAATTCTACACATCTGTCGGGTGGCATGCCCGGCAGCTCTTCAGGAAAAACATCCGGGAAGTCACGAACCACCGGAATATCTTCAAATTCGGGAAGGGGAAGTACATTCAAGGAATGCACTTGGTTTCTTGTTCTGGGTGAGGTATAGTTGACGGTTTGGCCTGAAGGGTGGGTGAGTTTCACAGATTTGCTTCTGCAATCCAGGTAGGCATTCTGTCTTGATAGCCAATCCATGCCAAGGATGACATCAATGTCTGAAGACTTGAGGGCTATGAGTGAAGCAAGGAATACTAAACCCTCAATTGCAATTTGATTAACATGGCTCACTCTATTAGTTTGCCATCTTGACCCTGGAGTTTGAATAACCATCGGGGTGGACAATTCAACAAAGGGTAACTCATGACGAAGTGCATAACTTTCCGACATGAATGAATGAGATGCTCCTGGGTCGAAAAGAACGGAAGTAGGAACAAAATTGACTGGGAGCGTACCAAGAATGACGTCAGTGGTGTCGTCAGTCTCTTCGGCGGCGATCTGGTTCAGACGTCCACGAGTGGCGGGAGGAGCGGGTTTGGCGGTGTAGACCTTCTGGGGTGGCTTTCCACGACCATTGTTGTTGTTGTTTCCGGTACGGGGTGGAACGTTCTGGTGTTGGAGCTGGTTCTGGGGACACTCGCGAGAATAGTGGCCTGCCTGACCACATTTGTAGCAAGCTCCAAAAACAGTGCGTGGAGCTGGGTTGTTTGGTGGAGCTGGGTGGAACTGGGTGGGTGGACGAGGCGCCACATAGGATGGCCTCGAGGGGTTTTTCTGGCGGAACATGCTGTTGGGGATCCGGATCTTGCGCTTCTGGGAGCCAGAACTGGATGAACTGTTATCTCTGGGGTGTTTGCGAAAGTCGTTGGGGGTGTTCATGTCCTCTGCCTTGATGGCCTTGTTGACAAGGACCTGAAAGGTGGCAAAGTCATGAAGGTTGAGCTCGCGACGGAGTCCGGAGTTGAGGCCACGACGGAACCTCTCTTGTTTCTTGGAGTCGGTGGAGACTTCTTCGGTTGCATAACGAGCAAGTCGGTTGAACTCACGACTAAACTCGTCCACGGTTCTTCTGCCTTGAGTGAGGTTACAGAACTCCTCACGCTTGCGGTCCATGAGACCTTTGGGAATGTGGTGCTCGCGGAAGGACGTGCAGAATTCCTCCCAAGATGCAGGTGGTCCATCGGGACGCATATGTCGGGGGATTGGTACCCGGGTAGGCTAACCCAAGCGGAAGCAAGCTTTCAAGTCAAGGATGGGCCGATTGGGCTGCAGCTGGGCCGAGCTGGGCGGAGGTACGGCCGATTGCTCCAAGGCAATCGGCCATACCAAATGCCAGCAGTCGGCCCAGGCGCAATCGGCCCACCCTTCCCTTATTAGACATTCGTCCGATTGGTCTGCAGCTGGACCGAGGTTGATTCCCAGAAGGCCGACTACCCAGAGCAATCGGCCTTACCAGGAACCACCAATCGATCCAGGCGCAATCGGAGCAACCTACCACCCAATCAGGGGTATGATTACGAGGTCATAAATACCATATCCCGAGATATCTGGGTGGCAGGAAGGCCAGGTCACATCGAGGATTTGCTGGAGATACGGTGTCGGCCTCCCCGCCGATTCCGCGGACAGGCCGACAAGACCGCACCCCCTAGCTCCACTGTTCGTCACTAGGCTCTACGAGGTAGCAGCATGGGCCGCCGCTCGTAGGCTCCGGATCACCCGGATAGGAGCAGTCGGTGGGCCCAGGCCGATTAGAGGTTGACAGCTGGGCCCATTCGGCACTGAAGTTACCGAAGTACCCTGGACTCACACTATAAGAGCCAGGGTACCCCTCCTGCGCGAGGGACGCCACACCTGAGATCTCATTAACTCATTCCCCCTTCAGTTCATTTACTGCCGGAAGTTACTCCTCAGGGAAGCAGGAGAAGACCTTTCCCACGGCGGCGGTTTACTCCTTCCCCTGAGAAGATAGAAGAGCAGTTATTGTAGTTCCTTCATTGATATATAAGAGACAAGCAAGAGTAGGCGTGTTATCTCTCCGGAGAGCCCCGAACCTGGGTACATCGTGGTGTCTCCACCGTGCTTGTGCCCAACCCAATTCCGGCACCATCGACATTCTCTCCCTCGTGTCTTCCCCTCACTTTAGCCATCCCCATGGCATCTGCCGTCACATATCGACGACAGTTGGCGCCCACCGTGGGGCAGACCGAGGCGTCGACTGGAGTCAAGATCCGGACGGGATCAACCTCTGCATCGGGCGGTAGCCACGCCTCCGGCCTGATTGTGAGGCGTGGGACAATGGACTATATAGTGGACTACTCAGCGCGGTACAAGGCAGGAGCTCCCTTGCCGCCCAGGGTGTCGCTGCAGGTGGGAAGTCACCGTCTCTTCATCGGTAGCTTCCCTGAGGCATATCCAAGGGACATCCGTGTCTTCTCGTGTGCTGCAGACCCTCTCTTGACCAGGGGCTGCGCTGCAGCGCCTGGCCAAGGGGAGGGCCGACTGCACGCCGCTGTCATGATGGCGGGAGCGTCCTCCTCGACCAATCGGGACCCGGCGAGTGCAGCAAGGAAGGCAAAGGAAGTAGCTGATGCGGTAGAACGAATCGGCACCAGCGCGTTGCGGGATGTGTTGTACACACCCGTGAACAGGAATGGTGATCCGGAGCAAGTGCATACCGAGCTGGAAACGGCACGGCTTGCACTGGCTCGCAGGGCCGAGCAAGTGCTGGCTGAGGAGCGTCGGCTGGGAGCCATCACTCGGGAGTACAACGCAGCGCATGCAGGACCGCGCCAGCCGATTGAGCCCGCAGTCCTGGAAGACCTGAGAAGCCGAGGAAGAGCAGTCCACCAGCAGCTATCAGGAGCTGAGCAGCCGGAGCGTCCGAGAAGGCCGGGGCAACCGGAGCAGCCAGCGCAGTCGGCATTCATCCAGAGGCCAACATATAGCACACCGGACAAGAATTTGAGAGCCGCCGAGCAGATAGCGCTCGAGCTGGAAGAATTGGAAGGAGATGAGCGGCGCGAACAGTCGCGCCGAATGCGTGAGCTGATAGCGGCGGCAAAAGAGCAGAGGCTTGTGGAAATGGGCAATCAGAATGCCGAGCCAGAGGCATCAAGAGGAACTGTGAGGCCGAATGCGGGAGCTAGCCAGCGACCGAATGCATCGCGCCAGAACAGGCGTCAACCTGCACCGTCTCGGCACGACAGCAAGGTCAGAAGCAATCGGCCACCCCCAGCAGCAAGCAGAAGAATGGAAGAGCCAGCTGTTAACAGCAGGCGCCATGACATGCCGCAGCAATCGGCGCCAAGACCAGCAATCAGCACCCGACTTGGCCCTCGCCAAATCGGCCAGAACGACGCAAGGCATCGCATTGAGCTCTTGGAGAAGGAAGCTCAGGAAGATGAAGAAGGAGAAGCTGGCCCATCATGTTTTGGTCACCGCATTCGGACGGAGAGATTCCCGAAAGGCTTCACATTACCGAGAGACACTCCCAAGTACAATGGCTCGGTGAAACCGGAAGATTGGCTGTCCGACTACCTGACGGCAGTCCGCATTGCAGGAGGCAATCGGCGTGTAGCAGTCCGATACGCACCTCTCATGCTGTAAGGCTCAGCGCGGACGTGGTTGAACAGTTTGACCAAGGACAGTGTGAATTGCTGGGAGGATTTCACGACCGCATTCATTCACAACTTCACAAGCACGTATGAGAGGCCCAACCTCCCACGGCAGTTAGCTTTGTGTATGCAAGGCAAGGACGAGCCCCTCCGAGATTACCTATCTCGGTGGATCAAGCTGAAGAATTCATGCGAAGGAGTCCATGAGATTCAGGCCATTCAGTATTTTACTGATGGGTGCCTGGCGGATTCAATGTTGAAGCACAAGCTGCTCCGCAAAGACTTCACGTCGCTCGCTGAGCTTATGAAGGTGGCAAATGCGTTCGCTATGTCTGATTCTGCGATGCGCCCTATCCAACTCGGAGTTGGAGGTGTGATCCAATCACCAGGGGCTCCGCAGTCGGACACAGGGAACCAAGGCCTCAGTCGGAAGGAGAGAAGGGAGAACAACCGCAACAACAACAACAAAAACAACAACAACAACAACCAGCAGAACAAGCGAAAGGACGAGCAACCGGACACTCAGTATGGCACGTCGGACGAGCAAAGATACGATGCTCAAGCTAGGACTTACAGAGAGGGATTTGGAGCGCAGTCGGACGACATTCCACGGGATATTCCCTGGGTTGTCTTGCACCCCCTTGGGTCGCATTCGGTTGGATGTCATTTTTGGCACAGAGGAGAATTTCAGGAGAGAGCTGATTTGGTTCGAGGTGGCCGACCTCAGCAGTCCATACCATGCTTTGTTGGGATTAACAGCATTTGCCAAGTTCATGATCAATACACAACAGACATACCTTAAGATGAAGATCCCGGGGCCAAGCGGCGTCATCACAGTCACCGGAGATTTCAGGAAGTCCCTCGAGTGCACATCCGCTGGCAGCAGTTTGGCTGAGTCCTTAGTGGTGGAGACAGAGAAGCGTCAGCTTGGCAAGGTGATCGCAATGGCGCAAGCGCAGAGCAAGAATCCACTGCCGGTTGGCCCAGCAAAGAGAGCAGATGAGGAATCGGCTTTTCAGTCGGCCAAGGACAGCAAGAAAATCGCTCTAGATCCCTCCGACTCGACCAAGTTTGTTGTGGTCGGAGCTGGACTTAGCGACAAATAGGAAAGCGAGCTCGTCGAGTTTCTCCGTGAGAATCGGGACATCTTTGCATGGTCTCCACAGGACATGCCTGGTGTTCCGAGAGAACTCGCCGAGCACAAGCTGCACATTCGGCCAGGCTCGAAGCCGGTCAAACAACCCCTGAGACGTTTTTCTGAGGACAAGAGAAGAGCAATCGGCGAAGAGATTGCAAAGTTACAAGCTGCAGGTTTCATCATGGAAGTGTTTTACCCCGAGTGGCTGGCCAATCCAGTCCTCTTCATGAAGAAGAACAAGACTTGGCGTATGTGTATAGATTACACTTGTTTGAACAAGGCATGCCCCAAAGATCCGTTTGCTTTTCCCCGAATTGACCAAGTGGTTGATTCTACGGCCGGCTGCGAGTTGTTATCCTTTTTGGATGCTACTGCTGGATATCACCAGATAAAGTTAGCCGTGGAAGATCAGATCAAGACAACATTCATAACCCCTTTCGGGGCCTATTGCTATATCACCATGCCTTTTGGTCTGAAAAATGGAGGTGCCACTTATCAGGGCATGATGCAAAGATGCACACACTCTCAGCTCGGCAGAAATATCCACGTTTACGTGGACGACTTGGTGGTGAAGTCGGCAAGGGGAGTCACATTGTTGGACGACCTCAGAGAGACCTTTGCAAATCTGAGAACCTATCAGATCAAGCTCAACCCGGAGAAGTGTGTGTTTGGAGTCCAAGCCGGCAAGCTCTTGGGGTTTCTCGTTTCCGAGAGAGGAATCGAATGCAACCCCGAGAAGATAGCCGCAATAGAGCGCATGGAGCAGCCCAAGACCTTGAAGCAAGTGCAGAAGTTCACCGGTTGCCTCGCCTCCCTCAGCCGATTCCTCAGTCGGCTGGGCGAGAAGGCAATTCCCTTGTACCAGTTGATGAAGAAGACAGAGAAGTTTACTTGGACCCCCCAGGCAAATGAAGCATTCCGAGAGCTCAAGCGCATGCTATCCACGGCACCGATTCTGGCTGCCCCGATTGAGAAGGAGCCCATGATGTTATACATTGCGGCAACCAATCGGGTGATCAGCGCAGTTATGGTGGTGGAGCGGCCCGAGAAGGACAAGGCACAGCAAGTCCAGCGTCCAGTGTGCTACATCAGCGAAGTGCTTTCGGCATCCAAGCAGAACTATCCTCACTACCAGAAGATGTGCTATGGAGTATACATGGCGGCGAAGAGATTGAAGCCATATTTTCAAGCCCACTTGATCACTGTTGTCAGTTCGGCTCCATTAGCCGACATCATGGGAAGCAAAGATGCAACCGGAAGAGTGGCAAAATGGGCAATCGAAGTGGCCAGTCATGGCATCCAATATGAGCCAAGGACTGCAATCAAGTCGCAGGCACTAGCCGATTTCCTGGTGGACTGGGCTGAAACTCAGTACATGCCACAGCTCCCCATGTCGGATGTCTGGCGAATGCACTTCGATGGCTCCAAGATGAAGAATGGCCTAGGGGCTGGGGTGGTGCTCACGTCCCCAAGAGGAGATCAATTGCAATATGTGCTCCAGATTCACTTCGCAGCATCAAACAATGTAGCCGAGTACGAAGCCCTTGTGCATGGTGTCAAGTTGGCCAAGGAAATCGGTATTCAGAATATTGAGTGCTATGGTGACTCCGATCTGGTGGTACAGCAGTGCTCGGGCACGTGGGATGCTAAAGATGCTAATATGGCAAGCTACCGATTCCTGGTGCAGCAAATCAGCGGATACTTTGAAGGTTGTGAGTTCCATCATGTTCCAAGAGCAAATAATGAAGCAGCAGATGCATTGTCCAAGCTTGGTTCCACAAGGCAAGCAATTCCACCGGGCGTATCTCTCGAGCACATCAAGAAGCCATCCATCACTCCGTCACCAGACTCCGAGTCCATATTCATCTCGGAGACCGATCTTGAAGCTCTGAGAAAGGCAAAAGAAGTTCAACCGGCCAAGCCTGCAACCATGAAGAAGCAATCCAGCGCTCAGGGTGTCTCGGCAATAGCACCAGGGGCTGTCGATTGCGAACCAGGGGCTGCAGAAGAGAAGAAGAAGAGCGATACCATAGAGAAGCAAGCAGAGGCTGCGCCAGAGGGCACAACCTCTGGAGATCAAGTGATATCAGAGATTGCCGATTGCAGTAATGAAGTTTCAACCCCAGATGAGAAGTCAGCACCAGAGGCTGCCGAATGCGTGCCAGGCGCCGCAGTCGGCAGTTCGCAAGCAGAAGAAGAGATAGCAGAGGTTCAAGAGGCCGAGATCGAGCAGGCCAATGCTCAAGAGACCGAGATCCAAGAAGAAGTCTTACCCCAGCAGGCAGCAGTAATGGTAGTGGTCAGTGCGCCATCATGGGCACAGCCGATTCGAGATTTTTTGGCAGATGGGATCCTTACACCAGATTTGGCATTGTCCAGGAAGATCAGTCGCCGATTTGGGCATATACAATCATCAACAACGAGCTGATGCGCAAGAGTCCGACTGGTGTTCTTCAGAGGTGTGTTGAAGAGGATAGAGGTTTGGAGCTGCTCAGAGATATCCATCAAGGTGAATGTGGTCATCACGCGTCGGCAAAGGCCATAGCCAACAAGGCTTTCCGACATGGTTTCTACTGGCCAACTGCACTTGCAGCGGCTGAGAATTTGGTAAAGCACTGCGTCGGTTGTCAGAAGTTCAAGGCAAGAAGTCATCAGCCAGCATCGGCACTGAAGACCATCCCAATAGCGTGGCCCTTTGCGGTTTGGGGTTTGGATATGGTTGGACCATTCAAGAGAGCTAGAAGTGGCATGACACATCTCCTGGTGGCAATCAACAAGTTTACCAAGTGGATCGAGGCAAGACCAATCAAGAAGTTGGATGGACCGACTGCAGTCAAGTTTGTGGCCGACATCGTATGCAGATATGATGTTCCTAACAGCATCATCACCGACAACGGCACAAACTTTGCAAAGGGGGCATTGGCTCGATATGCATCTCAGCAAGGCATTCGGCTTGATCTGGCATCTGTGGTACACCAACAGTCCAATGGTCAGGTCGAAAGGGCAAATGTACTAATCCTATCGGGTATCAGGCCCAGATTGGTAGAGCCACTTGAGAGGGCACCTGGGGCATGGATTGATGAGCTCCCCGCAGTACTTTTCAGTTTGAGGACCACGCCGAATAGGTCGACTGGATTCACTCCTTTCTTCCTGGTATATGGTTCAGAAGCAGTCATCCCCTCCGACATCGAGTTTGATTCACCTCGGCACGCTTTATACACTGAAGAAGAAGCTAAGTTAGCAAGAGAAGACGGCGTCGACCTCAAAGAAGAAGCTTGTTTGTTGGCCTTGTCTAGGTCAGCAATCTATCAGGAGAAGTTGCGGCACTACCACAGCAAGAAGATTCGACCTCTCTTTTTCCGAGAGGGGGACATGGTGCTACGCCGAATCCAAAAGTCAGATGGGCAGCACAAGCTATCCTCACCTTGGGAAGGGCCATTTATTGTCAGCAGAGCGCTCAAGAACAACTCCTACTACCTGATCGATTGCACCAAGGGAAGTCGGCACAAGGACACATCGGGAGTAGAGACAGAGCGGCCGTGGAATGCCGAGTTGTTATGTCCGTTCTATAGTTGAACGGCATAAGTTTATGTAAGCCATTCGGCAAACAATCAGTTAAAGTTATCATGTCTCTGAAAATGAGCATTCGAGTACTTTCGCATAATTCCATTCGAAGAGCTAGCTGTAATCGGCAACGCTCCGTCAGACCCGAGATGCGCATAGCATACCCGGGGACTGGCCGACCACGAGGTCAAGAAAATAAGCCATCGTGGCACGGGGAATGCAGGCTGGCTCTCAATCAGATACCTAGCTCAAGCGCAAATCACTAAAGGGTTGTGGCATTGAAAATGGTGACGATTGAGGCAGTCGGTGGTATAAATCCCGAGAAACAATTCGAAACATGCCACCATGAGCAAGAGCACTGGCGAAGTAAAGTCGCCGATTGCGCCGCAAATCAGGACACTAGATCCAGAAGCGAAGCAATCGGCGCCTGCTGTTGCAGAATCCTTTGCGTTAAAAATCTTGTCGTGTAAAAAATAAAAACTCATCGAACCTTGGCCGGATGTCTGCTGTTGATCCGATTGCGGGCCGCATAACGGCAGCAAGACCGACACAGTACACATTCCCAAGTGCAGCCGATGAAGGAAACCGGCAAAGACGCAAAGTTGATCGCACATGCAAACAGATAAAACGAGCAATCGATTGGCATCAAAAGCAGCAGGCCCAAGGCTGAATAAGGTCATTACATCCAAGTCACACCCAGTAGGTGTCGACAGAATTAAAAATATGTCTTACAAGCGGGCAGTCGGAGTACAAATTGAAGATAACATAGCTTAAGCAGTCGGAGGCACTTAGCTAGAGGGTGGAAAAGATGGGTCCGATTGAGCTTCAGAAGTCGCAGCACCTGTCTGTTTAGACTTTGGAGACGTCTGGGATGAGCCGCTATTGGAGAGCTCCTCGGCCAGGCCAGAGATGGTAGAGGCAGGGAGCGGTTTCCCTCCCTGGTCGAGATGCGGAGTATACTCATAGGGAGAAAACCAATTCACCATAGTGCTGGCTAGCCGATTGACTTCGACGTAGGTCTTCTCAAGAAGGTCAGAGGCATTATCTCGAAGGCTGTACAACCGGGAGAGCTTCACTTGAGGGTACCAAGTCAGCACAGTCTGAAGAGAGGTCTCC
Source organism: Bromus sterilis (assembly GCA_950022295.1). Taxonomy (NCBI): domain Eukaryota; kingdom Viridiplantae; phylum Streptophyta; class Magnoliopsida; order Poales; family Poaceae; genus Bromus; species Bromus sterilis. Next base: position 400,888,890 of record OX465596.1, read on the forward strand.
GCACCAGTCCTTCCGGCAGAATTCAGCAAAACGTCGATCCGACGTGGGATAGCCTTAAGGAGAGTCCGAGTTTGATCAGTGGTGGCATTCGGAGTGTCCCCTTGGTCAGAATCCTCGCCATCCTGAGTGTCTGCCTTACGGATCTCGGCGGAGGAGTCGGCAGCATTCTTCATCTTCTGGAGTCCGGCCTTGAGCTCAGTCGGCGACCACAGCGCTTCAGCAATCTTCAGAATCCCGAGCTTGAAGGATAAGGAAATTCCTTGGATAATAGGAATGCGGGCTTGGGTGCCGATCAGATATTCATGCCGGGTCCAGACGTCATCTGCACGGTCACAGGTCCCTCCAGCGGCGATGGTATCCTCTCGGGACTTGGCGACAGCTGCATAAGCAGCCGCTTCAGATTCGGGCCAAGCTTCTGCATCAAGAAGGAAGAGCATAAGCAATAAGATAGGAGAAGAAAGCAACCGGAAAGTTCACTCGGCAACAAGGAGGACTCACGGCCAAGGAGGAGATCCATTTCAGTCAATGTATCGCAGAAGCCTTTGGCTCGGCGGTGCATTCGGGTGGTCTCCTCATAGCTGCGCTTCTCCAGTTCTTCGAACTTAGCGACGAGCTCGTCATGATCTCGGCGAATGGAGTCTCGGGCAGAAATTGCCTCATCCCTTTCAGTTTGCAGAGCAACTTGGGCGGCGACGGCAACATCTCGTTCAGCAAGAAGCCCATCACCAGTAGCTGTCACTGTGGCGATGTCGGCCAGATGTTTCTTCTCAAGAGCAGCCATTTCAGATTGGAGGCCGTGAATAGTCCGATTCAAATCCTTCTCTACCCCCTGCAGCCGAGTTACCTCCCCGGTGGCTTTATCAAGGGCTGGACCTTGTTGGCTAAGTTCTGTAGCCAATTCTGCAATCCGGCCTTGAAGATCATTTACCATAGGAATAGAAGCTACAAGAGAGCGTGAAGATTTTAGTACCAGAGCGGTTGTCAAGTGAAGAGGAGACAGCGGTGAGATAGAGGATACCTCTTAGCTTAGTGATTTCAGCCGATTGGTTATTAACCTGCAGCTGGGCCTGGGCGAGGGTTCGAAGGCTGGCAGTATCAGCTTCCAAGAGTTTTTCGAAGACAACTCTTTTCTCTTCCATGACAGCCTGTGACGAGCAGCAAGACGGAGTCAGACGTAAAGCAACAAGTGAGAAAGATCCGAACCGATTATGACCAATCGACCCGAATCTCGGGGACTACACCCAGTGGGTGCGCTTGCGCGCACCCACCGGAAGAAAGTCTACCGATTGAGAAAGGCAAACGATAAAGCAAAAAATGCTAAAGATCCGAACCGATTGTAACCAATCGGCCCGAATCTCGGGGACTACACCCAGTGGGTGCGCTTGCGCGCACCCACCGGAAGAAAGTCTGCCGATTGAGGAAGGCAAACGATAAAGCAAAAAATGCTAAAGATCCAAACCGATTGTAACCAATCGGCCCGAATCTCGGGGACTACACCCACAGGGTGCGCTTGCGCGCACCCACCGGAAGAAAAATTGCCGAAGTAAAACAGAGGTACAGAAGGAAAGGTTAAAGAGTTTACCGAATGGTGAGAGGTCAGCTGTTGAAGGTCCCGAGCAAGGGCTTCGGCGAACTCATTCACCCGGCTCAGAGTGCTCGTCACGGGATCCCGAGGACGAGGCGAAGCGTCAGGCTTAGCGCCGACATGACGGGCACGAGAATACTCGGCTCGGAAGTGATCCACCGAGCGCATAAGAATCTCAGAGGGGGAGGAAATCGGCGGTGGCGCTGAGGTAGGAACGATGGCGAAAGCTGTAGTGGGAAGGACTGGCGGCACGGACGTTGGTGAAGGACCGGACTCACCCGATTGCGGCGGCGGCGCAACCGGGCGAGTCGGAGCAGAAGTGGTAACAATGACTGGCGGAAGGGTCATGGTCGTCGGCGGCGCTGACAGAACAGCTGGTGGCGCAGTCGCTGTAGTTGGTGGTGCCGACATCACAATCGGCGGCGAGCTCGTCACCATTGGCGTGTCGGACACGGAGGTTACAGCAGGGGCAGTCGCAGCAGCGGCGGCCGGACTGGAGCGGGGTGGCGGAGACGGGGCAATCGGATCGACCGATTGCGTTCCTCCAATACCAGGAGACACCGGGTCGGCCGCGCGCTTGGAGGCTTTGGGAGCAAGGTTGGAAGAGGAGGTCTTCTGAGCCGCAGCAAGGCGAGCCTTCTTGGCAGCACGCTCGGCGTCCTTGGAAGAACGACTAGTGGCAGTCGGCCGCTTGCGAACGGCTGCAGCAGAAGCAGCGGGCGAGATGATGGCGCCGATATGAGCCGGAATGTCGGTGTCAATGTCATCAAGCCCAATCGGCTCACTGAAATAAGAAAGGGAGAAGAGTCAGTAGAAGCAAAGATAGCAAAGTACTGCGCGGAAAGACAGAAACATACCCGACTATCCGGGGTGCGCCGGTAGGCATTCGGCAGCGGAGCGGGGCAACGTTCAGCGGCGCCTGAGTGGTCGGCCTCCGAGTGATCATCTCCTGGGCTTGCTTGCCCTTGTGGGCAGTCGTCGTGGTTTTGTTGATTTTAGGGAGAGCCGTACCAGAGGAGCCAGCGGCCGAGGTGCGTTTAGCTGGCACCTTCGGGGGTTTATCCCGAGGAGCTGCATCAGAAGCAGCACCTTTTGAGACACTATCATCGTCACTCCACTCAGCCAAAAATTGCTCAAGGGAAGGGTCAGGCGTACCCCCTTGAGCTGGCGGCCGAGTGTTGGTATTCGGAGGGTTGGCGCGCTCGGCGTCATCATCATCAGCATCCATGGGGTCGGAGGATTCTCCGGAAGACTCGTCATTGTCTTATCATCCCCACTGGTCTCGGCGGAAGGAATCTCGCCGTCATACTCAAGGTCGGTAGGATCCTCTTCCGTGCGGTCAGGGGTGTACACGCCAGCTTCCTGGCCGTCTTCCATGAGGTTGGACTGAAGGAAATGCTGAAAAGAAGACATAAGTGATCAGAGCAATCGGAAGAGAAAGCAATCGGAAGAACGTGCAACTGGATGAAAAAAGTCGGGGCGTACCACAGGTGGCTTTCGCTGGCGCGTGAGGTAGTCAAGCCCGAATCGGAAAGGATCAGGCAACGCGCTAGCAGTGATGGCCTTCAATCGGGCGCAAAGGACTTCTGTCGTCACCTCCCACGTGCAGAGCCGAGTGGGATCCCGAGGTCCCGACACGTCGCAGAGGCGGTGCACTCGGCGTTGCAGGGGAAGAATCCGAGCATGAAGCCATGCAGCTACCAAGTCGGTGGGGAGGAGTCCCTCTCGCTCCAGCTGGGTGACCCTGGTGGCTTGGGCGTCGACATCGCAATTTCCAGTGCCGTGTTTCAGGGACCACTGATGCTTCTCAACCGGCCTGGCGAGTGAGAACTCGGGCAGATTGAGGAGATCGGGGCTCTGATCAGGAGACTTGACGTAGAAGAACGAAGTCTGCCAATTCTTGCAGGATTGGACGATTTCGGGGCTCGGATATTTTAACTTGCCGGCTGCAGCAAGGCAACTGCCGCAGTCGGTCATGTCAGTCGGATAGGTTGGTTTGCCGCCTTCAATGGTGGAGGCCACTACTTCTCCCGTCCGAGCGTTATGGGCTCGGAGGTTGAAGAAGCGTTTGAAAAGCGCGATGCTGGGTCGGCAGCCGAGATACCCCTCGCAGAGTGTCACGAACCCGGAGAGGTTCATGATGAAGTTAGCTGCAAGGTGGTGAGGCTGAAGTCGGTGGAAGTCGAGGAATTCGCGGAAGAAGACGCTAGCGGGAAGGCCGAATCCACGCTCAAAGTGAGCGAGGAACACGACCCTCTCGCCCGCGCGCGCGCTGGGCGCGACATCGGCCCTGCCCGGGATCCGCCATTCGATCTCCGCAGGCATTTTTCGGGCGCAGATCAGGGCTTCGACGGCGGCAGTGGTGACCTGGGATCCCTTCCAGCACCCGCGGCTCACCTGTGATACGTCCCGTCGCGGCGCCATGGATTTCGCAAAAGAGGAAGAAGAGGAAAAAGATCGAGGCGGAACACGAGAACGACGCCGATGAACTGCTGCGGCGGCGGCGGAGGCGGCGAGGAACACAAGTCAGTGGCTAGAGCAAGTTGGAGAGCAGAGGTCCACGGGAGAGAAGGTTTGCGCAAGGAGCGGCAATGGCGCGGAGAGAGAAAGCTAGAGGTGAAGGAGGCTTTGGGAAGAAGGAAGAGGCGAGGCTCCCCCCCAGTGGCTTATATGGGCGGCGGAGGAGGGGAGTGGGATGACCCTGCGGTCGTGTGGCCCGATGTGGCCTAGGGCACAGGGAGGCCAACCGACGAATCAGCACAAAGGATCCCGGCGCATAAGCGAGGCGTGCGACGTGGGGGTCAGCTCCTGCAGTTATGTCACGTCGCGCGTGGGTCGTGGTTCCCAACTCATTGGTCACATCGTGGGAAAGTCGGAGGTAACCGTTGGAGCGCAATCGGCAGAAGATACTTTTGCCAGAAAATGAAGACACGAAGTGAGAAGGACCCAAGGCCAATCGGGTGGAAGTGGGGTCAGCCGAGTGTGATCTCCGAGTCGGCTGACGGGCTCGGAGTGACGTACTCGAGGAGGCCATAGCAGTCGGAAAACGTCAAGACAGATTGAAAAGCTGCAAAGGCCCCGCGATCAAGTGACCGTGGGACCTTTACAGCTTTAGGGGCTACTGTCGGGGGATTGGTACCCGGGTAGGCTAACCCAAGCGGAAGCAAGCTTTCAAGACAAGGATGGGCCGATTGGGCTGCAGCTGGGCCGAGCTGGGCAGAGGTACGGCCGATTGCTCCAAGGTAATCGGCCATACCAAATGCCAGCAGTCGGCCCAGGCGCAATCGGCCCACCCTTCCCTTATCAGAAATTCGTCCGATTGGTCTGCAGCTGGACCGAGGTTGATTCCCAGAAGGCCGACTACCCAGAGCAATCGGCCTTACCAGGAACCACCAATCGGTCCAGGCGCAATCGGAGCAACCTACCACCCAATCGGGGGTATGATTACGAGGTCATAAATACCATATCCCGAGATATCTGGGTGGCAGGAAGGCCAGGTCACATCGAGGATTTGCTAGAGATACGGTGTCGGCCTCCCCGCCGATTCCGCGGACAGGCCGACAAGACCGCACCCCCTAGCTCCACTGTTCGTCACTAGGCTCTACGAGGTAGCAGCATGGGCCGCCGCTCGTAGGCTCCGGATCACCGGGATAGGAGCAGTCGGTGGGCCCAGGCCGATTAGAGGTTGACAGCTGGGCCCATTCGGCACTGAAGTTACCGAAGTACCCTGGACTCACACTATAAGAGCCAGGGTACCCCTCCTGCGCGAGGGACGCCACACCTGAGATCTCATTAAATCATTCCCCCTTCAGTTCATTTACTGCCGGAAGTCACTCCTCAGGGAAGCAGGAGAAGACCTTGCCCACGGCGGCGGTTTACTCCTTCCCCTGAGAAGATAGAAGAGCAGTTATTGTAGTTCCTTCATTGATATATAAGAGACAAGCAGGAGTAGGGGTGTTATCTCTCCGGAGAGCCTCGAACCTGGGTACATCGTGGTGTCTCCACCGTGCTTGTGCCCAACCCGATTCCGGCACCATCGACATTCTCTCCCTCGTGTCTTCCCCTCACTTTAGCCATCCCCATGGCATCTGCCGTCACATATCGACGACAGCATATTCAGAAAGTTCTCCCACCAAGAACTAGCTGCACCTTCGAGGTGATAGGTGGCATATCTGACCTTTTCACCAGTTGCAACACGGCCTGCTTGGAGCTTCCTTTCGATGCTGCGGAGCCAGTCATCGGCGTCAAGGGGCTCGGTGGAGTAACTAAAAACCGGGGGATGAAGTCGGATGAAGTCGTTCAGGGACACCAACTCATTGCGCTGCTGAGTGGTGTTGCGTGCAATAACTTCCAACAGGTGGTGAGAGTCTCGGCGGTTCCTCTCCACTTCCATCAGAACTTGTGCCATCGTGGGTGGGGGTGGAAGGTTGCCTTCCTCCTGGTCATTCCCACGACCTTGGTTACGACCAACCTGGCCACGGGTTCCTTGAGACATCCTGAAGGTGAAATCAAAGTCAAACAGAGTTGAGTTGAAGATTCTAAACAAGGTATTGAAGTACTGGAAGGATTACAGAGCAAAGGAAGTAATCATCTTGACAACATGGTGATAAAGCATACAAGCCATATATTCACAAGCTGTCATACAAACCATACATCGTTTTAGTACAAGCACCAAGCTAATACAAACGTGATGAAGATGATACATCCTTCAGAGGCACTCTGACTTCCTATACATTATTTATCTAAGCCTCTGGAACTTAGACACCTTGCATACAATATACTATGATACTACTACATCCTCACTAAGTAAGACCACAGGCGGTCTCACTCATCTCCATCTCCATAGTAGTCCTCATAAAAGTTACCCGCGTATCCCGGTAGATGGAGGTGACCATTGGAAAACACGGAGGCTTGTGGACCCTGATATCTATTTGGGCAAGGATGGGGCCTAGGTCCAGTGTAGGGTGGAAGCAAAGGACCACGAGGTGGAAGAATTCCTCCAATCTCGGGCCAAGCAACTCGAGAAGGCATCTGAGTCCTCACTGGGTAGATCGCATCATGCTCAACTGATCCCACGCTCACAAAGGGTGCCAAAAGTGTCAATGCTCGGTACAGACGAACACGGGTGGCGTGGAGCTCAAAACGGAGAGCGCGTGCATCACGATCTCTGTCACTAGCAAACCTAGCAGTCACTTGAAGTGCTGGATCCTCTGCAGAGTGATCTGAGTAGAGTCCGGTGTAATATCCCTCTTCTCCTGGATGTGCAGCAGGGATATAGCGGAAAGAAGTCTCTCTCAGCATGGTGTGCTCCTCTCTCAGCAGTGTAATACATGAATATGCAGCATCCTGCACAGCCATGTTCTCGGTAACGCCAATGCCATGTCCAAAGTGGATAGGCTGGGTGACTCCAACGTGGTGCGAGTAGATCCGGACAATGCAGTGCAACTGCGTCTGGTTGAAGTCGTGGAACTGCTCCTCCACGGTGTACTCAGGGTACCATCGATATCCCACATAGGACATCATCTCGATCAATGTGGCGGGATGGCCACGCACACCGAGGCACCTGGTCAAACGAACAATCTGCCGAGGGCGAAGATCTGCCATCTGAAACAGAAATGAGTTTGCAAATGCATCAGATTATGAGATAAACCTGGAATGACTCGGACAGCATAACGGCTGTAATTCTAAGAAATGACAATTTCTTCCAACATGGGAACAACACTTACATACGATGTAATAAAACAGGGAGCATAACCACTCTAACAAACCGATCACAACTTTCCTACGGCTATAAGGAGGCAAACAATGAGATGTTCTAATCAGACAGAGGAGAGCCTAGTCCTATCTTCCCGTAGAATAAGATGAGGGTGACTCAGAACTCAGAACAAAGGGGTAAGGAGAAAAAAGAAGCCTTACGTTGTTCCCTTATATACCCAGAGTAACTATATAACTATAGAAGGCTAGACTCGACTTCGGCCAAGGCTACTAGTCCTACAGTCAGTCCTTCTCTGATACCAAGTCTGTCGGGACCCGGGGTTAGCGTATGCAAGTACAGTTAAGACATAGTCATATGGAGAGCCGAGAACCGCACCCACTTGTCTAAGCAGACAAGGCCAAGCACTGAACATTCTCGGAAAGCATCGTACGTGAGGGGCATCCCATCCAGGCCGGATGATCAACTAAGATGGGTCCTCATCATCCGCACACAAGTCAAATGATATGGGTGGTGAACTCCCATATTCAAAGACAAGTCGCCTCAACCATACTACCGACTATCTCAAAACTCTTACATAGACTTACTCCAGCCCGATCACTTAGTCGGGGTCTAGGGCGGGCTCGATCATACCACAAAGTGTGCACGAGACGGAGTCTCGAGCAATCGCATCGCGATGCCCCAAGCTGCGCACATCTAAGGGCCACTTGGTGTATGAAAGACCGCCAGCCAGAACACAACTAAGGTCTCGAAAACCCATACGAAGACATGCATGTTATAAACATACACGCAGCACACATGCCTTGTATGAACAACAGGTACCATTGCAATTCTCTACAAAGTGTACATTTTATTTATAACTCTTATAGAGTACACACAGAGATCACATACATGTGATCCAACATTACAACACAGGCGGAAGCAAATTATGTCTGAGTACAGACAAGTTTAACAAATGGCTTAAGAAGCCTTATTTAAACACAAAGCCCTCCACGAGGGAACCAGTCTGCTGACTGGGACTAGACTAGTTTAACTTCAGTCGTCCAGCTCGATGAAGAAGCCACCTTCGGGGTCAGTGGCGTCATCTAAAACATAGATTAAGCAAACGTGAGTACAAAATCGTACTCAGCAAGACTTACATAGGACCTATACTACTCATGCACATGTATCAAGGTAAAGGGAGGTGGGGTTTCACTTGCAGAAATGCCAGCTTTGACTTGGCTAATCCTGAACTACGAGTACCAGACTTTGAGGTAAGAAGCGTACACGAGTCCACTACTTTCTCCAACCAATACACTACTATGGTGCCTTCCTCGACTTCCCCACGAGAAAGGACGCCATAGCACTCACACTTATCTTGGTGTGTTTTAGAAGTATCCGGTTCAAGTTATCTAATAATCAAGCTAAGCTTTCCAAGCAGTCCATAACCGCGGACGCGGCTATTCGAATAGTTTTGTTAACCTTGCAAGGGTGTACCGCTACACACACATGATCATCATTTACCGCCTTTGATCTCGACACCATTCAAGGGGTGCCAGCGAGGATGCTCACCACAACTGTTACCTCATAGCCGATCTAGTCCGAGAAAGCCGCCTACTTGGGTTGGTTACCACAATCGTGAACCCGGCCGGTTTACCGAAGTGGACCCAAGTGATGTGTGCGTGGTGCATAAGCCGGTCTCGGATGAGCCATTCTCTCACTTAGCAGCCAGGCCACAGACCTACCAGAACTCCGAACTATTGCGACATCTGGACATCGAAAGGGATGAGTTAGTAAGTCGAGAGGGGTCAGTGAGCCCAATGTGTGGTTGTACTCTTCATCTTGGATCACCACACAAGAACTCGTACTAAGGCGGTGTTCAACGAGACAACCCACTGTGTACTCCTACACATCCTCTCATCGTTCACCTTGTATTAGGGTCGATTCACCAACACTTTTCTACCATCATCAACATGATCATTCCCATCCCGACCCACATCACAGTAACAACATGGTATCATACTAAGCATGCAATAAGCAGTAACATTGCAGGGGCCACATGATATCAAACAACTCCTACATTTGCTAGGATTGTGGTTTGCTTACTACTGTGACAAAAAGATAGGTCATGCAAAGGAATGGGTTCATCTATGCGGTAGAAACGAAGCATGGTGATCATCCTAAACAATGCATAAGCGAGACATGAGAGGGAAGTGGGATTTTATCGACATGATCAATGGGGGTTTGCTTGCCTTGCTGACGAGGTTCGGGTTCTGGATCTTCAGCGAAGGGGGTGACCTCTTGCTCCGGTTCCACCTCTACTCGACAAACAAAGCACGAAGTAGCAATCAATATGAATGCAATGCTCAAGCACATGATTGAATGTTTAAAACTTGAAGTATAAGTTTTGATGTGTGTGAGGCAATTCCATTTAAGTGGAGTATATTGCATTTAAAATGCAAATTCAAAATCCACATTTGAATTCAACTTAGCCAAGTTGTATGTGACATAGTTTGATCATTTTGAATCAATTTCAAATGTGTATGATATGCCTCTGAAGTGTGGTTGAAGTATAGCTTAAATCCAAGGTTCAAGTGGCAAAATCAATTGATTTGAATTTGAATTAAATTCAAATAAACCAAATGACATATGCTACTGGTCCCATTTTAAATTCAACTCAAACATAGTTTAAAGTTGCATATTTGGAAAGATAATTTTCTCCTGATCATTTTTCATATATTATTTGTCCAATTTGGAGTTAATATGAATTTTCTATGAATTTCCAAAGTTTGGGGTATTTTCTGGAATTTCTGGAATTCTTTTAAACATTTTGATTTTCTGGAAATTCATAATTGATTTATTGCGTCAGCAGGGGGTCTGACGTGTGGGTCCACCCTGTCAGTGACTGGGTTCACTTAACCCGTGGGTTAAGTTAATCCAGTGGCTTAATTAAGCCACTGGGCCCACTGGTCAGTGACCCAGGGGTCACTAATTAGGTGATTAACCGGGGGGGTTAGCACTGACACGCCGGCGGCTTGATGCCGGCGACTGGACCACGGCGGCGCTGCACGGGGAGGACGATTCCGGCCACGGGAGGGGAAACGGAGGGCACCAACTTGCTCCTGGAGGTCTCCCGCGTCTTCTGGAGGCATCGGGGGTTCACGGGGAGGTCGGAAGCGACGACGGCGACGACTCCGGCGGCAACAGAACGGCGGCGAGGTCGTAGTCGACGTTACCGTGCATGGTTCGGGATGATCTCGCTCGCGTTCGAAAGATAGCATGACCAGGAGCTAAACGCTCGCGCTGGCTGAGTCAAAGGGGCACAGGGGCGACCTCGAGCTCATCCATGGCGGCGACGTGCTTCGGCATCCATGGCGGATCCAGATAGAGAACGAGAGGGAGGGTGCTAGGTTAGGGAAAATGGTGAGAAGCTCACCACGAACGCGACGGGATGGCTAGTGGGCTCGGGGAAGCTCGGAGCTGGCCGGAATTCGAAGTCGATCCGCAGCGGCCGGCGATGAAGACGATGGTGCTAGCGAGCTCGTGGAGGCACTCGGCTTCGATTCCTTTAGCAGGTCGATGAAGACGACGACGGCGAAGCGCTTGGACACCTTGGTTCGGCTCCTCGACGTCAGTGGCCACGAGTTCTTGCGACGGCGAGCGCCCCGCTCTCAGTTGGCGACGGAAACGAGCACGGGAGGAGGAGGAGGAAGTTCTGGAGGGGGGGAATGGATGCGTCGTTCTCCAGGGCGCGTCCAGGTGCGAGAAGGGCCACGGGGAGGGCTGGAAGCTCCTCGGCGACGACGTGGCGTCACCAGCTAGCTCGGTGGCATTCCACCGATCAGCTTGGAGGCGCGGGGTGGGGAAGAAGACTCCGCTGCCCCTGTGCGCCGGCTGGGCTGGGTGGGCCTGCTTCGCCTGGGCGCCAGGTAACGTTTTCTAATTTCTTCTGTTTAATCTTTCCTTTCTTTTTCTGTAATTTGTTTTGGCTCTGATAAAAAATACCAAACCATTTTATTAAATGCTGAAAACTTTTATGTGGCCTCATAATAATATAAACTAGCCACTCATAAACTTTCAACATTTTTAAAATTCAAATGATTTGAATTTTAAATCAAAAGGGGGTATTTCTTTAATTCCAAGGTACTGTTTGAATATTTGAAAAATCTATGAGCATGGGGTGGGTCCCACATCACTTGATATGTGATCACACTCATTTATAAGACTTTTCAAAACTCTAACATGAATTTTTGGAAAAGATTTTTATCTGGCCTTTTGAATTAATTCATCTGGGGGGTGTTCCTTCTCCCATTTTGATTTTGAAGTTGATTTCCAAGATTTATTTTTGAAATTTTGACATGATGCAAGGTTACTTGATCCTAGCACATTACCTAACAGAGGGTTCTGACACCGGGCTTACCCACTTACTATAAGCTATAGGATAGATAATACCTGCGGCTAAAAGCTTGAGAATATCAGTCCTTACAACATCCATCATTTTCGGATTCAACCGTCGTTGATGATCAACAACTGGTTTAGCGTCAGGTTCAAGGTTGATGTTATGCTGAAAAATAGACAGACTAATCCCCTTAAGGTCATCAAGGGTATAGCCAATTGCACCTCGATGTTTGCGAAGTACCTCCAATAAACGCTCTTCTTCATACCCCGAAAGGTTAAAATTGATAATAACAGGATGCACTTTATTTTCATCTAAATAAGCATATTTGAGCTTATCGGGAAGAGGTTTAAGATCAAACACTGGATCTTATTTTGGTTGCGACAAAATTCCCAAAGGCTCAACTGGAAGGTTGTGCTTTAGGATAGTAGGTTGTCTTAGGAATATTTCGTCCAGATCATTTCTCTCCTGCATGTGCAAATCATTCTCGTGGTCCTCCATATATTGCTGCAAAGGATCGTTAGGGGGAATAGCAATGGAAGAAATATTTTCAATAATCTTATCATTACTAGGCAAATCAGTACCACGAGGCTGCTTAGAGAACTTTGAAAAGTTAAATTCATATGGCTCACCATTGAATTCAATAGAAACTTTACCTTTCTTGCAATCTATTATAGCTCCACAAGTTCTGAGAAAAGGTCTACCAAAAATAATGGGACAAAAATTATCCCTTACAGAACCAAGTACTAGAAAATCGGTATGATACTTTACCTTTCCGCATAAGACTTCAACGTCTCTCACAATTCCGATGGGAGAGATAGTTTCTCTGTTTGCAAGATGAATAGTGACATCATCTTCTTCAAGTTTGCAAGGTGAAATTTCACCCATGATCTCTTGATAAAGTGAATACGGGATAGCACTGGCACTCGATCCCAAATCGCATAGCCCATAATAATTATGATCTCCTATTTTGAAAGATACTACTGGAGTACCTAAAATTGGGCCCTTATTCTTGGCTGTGACAAGGTTAGTGGAAACAGCAAAAAAAATTATATTGGAATCTAAAGCATCATTAGTAATAAGATCCTTAACCAATACAACTTGAGGATCGACCTTGATCTGGTCCTCGGGTTCATCGATTCTTCTCTCACTCTTATTCATTATGCCTGTAACTAAAGAGTGCTCCCTTATTCTTACGAGAAAAGGGGGCTTTTCATAGATAACTGCAGGCACAAAAGGGTCAGCAACATGAATATCAATAGATGATTCTTTGAAGGGTTTATGATGCTGACTCTTCTTCTTCCTAGAAGAGTCGATATAAGAGGCAAAGTCCTTGCAAAAATCAATCATTAGATGGGAATCAAGACCAATATTAGAGCAAAAGGCATTAAAGGAATCAGTTTTCACATAGCTCTCTATATAATCATGCTCATAATTTATAGTAGGTTCAATACCTTTATCTATTTCCCAATCTTCGGTATTCTTCTGGATCCTTTCAAGGAGATCCCATCTTTCTTCAACGCTTTTCGTCTGGAATACCCCACTAGAGGAGGCATCCAACATCTCCTTATCCTGACGAGAAAGTCTGGCATAAAAGTTTGTAAGTATAGTTTCCTTAGGGAGCTCATGAATAGGACATTTGAGCGATTCTTTCTCCGTCACGAGACCTAAAGTTATAGATATAATTCCTGTCTCGATGAATTTCATGAAGAGGATAAAACTTGGGGTAAAAGAGAGACATAAGTTAATGCCAATCAAGCAAATGAGAGTTATCGAGAAGCTTATACCAATCTGAAGCTTTATCTATAAGCGATACGGAGAACAATTTCTTCATGACAAACTCCTTTGATACACCTGCAAGCTTAAATAGCGAACAAAGTTGTGATAAATATAGCAAGTGATTTTTTATCCGATTTTCCCAAATTTTTGGAGCACTTTTAATATGGGGGAAACCTGGAATAGAAAACAGCAGAAAATAGGAACTAGCACTGGGGTGCACTGAGTTAGTAGGTTAGTCCAAATATGATCAAAAGTATATGAAAGTGTATCTAGATCATAGCAATATCACACAAAACATGCATGGAGCAAGCAGAAATTATCAATACGTTTGAGACGTATCACGCGTTTGATGTCTACGCACGCTTCTATTCTTGTAGACTATGTTGGGCCTCCAAGCGCAGAGGTTTGTAGGCCAACATCAAATTTGCTCAAGTGGATGACCTAAGGTTTATCGAACTCAGGGAAGTAGAGGTTGAAGATGGTCTCTCTCAAGCAGCCCTGCAATTAGGATACAAGAAGTGTCTTATGTACCCAACACACCCAATACAACTAGGAGTTGTATAGGTGCACTAGTTCGGCGAATATATGGTAAAATACGACTGATAGGTGTGGCAAAGCAAGGTAATATAAATCTGTAATAAAAACTGCAGCAAGCAAACAAGTAGTAAACGTGAGCGCGAACTGTATTGCAGTGGTGGACAAAAGGCCTAGGCTTCATACTTTCACTAGTGGCAACTGATGACCCTCAACGTAAAGGGATCTATTGTAGTGTTTTCGATAAGTAAGAGTGTCGACCCAACGAGGAGCGAAAGGTATTGATAGGTGATAGTAGGCAAGGAATAACTGCAAACATTGAAAGATAACTTTTTAGGGCTTTTCGATATGAGCAACGATAAGATAAAAGCAAGCAAAGTAAGTAGGACTGAGGAGCAGTAAGTGGCCCAATCCTTTTGTGCAAAGGATAAGCCTGACAACTGAACTTATAAAGACTAAAGCGCTCTTGAGGACACATGGAGAGGTAGTTACGTGCTTTCGCCATACTCCTTATCGATAACAACTGTTGTGCTGATAAGTGTTGAGTGGGTGGATCTATGCTAGCACACCTTCTAGACTAAGGTAAGTGCGCTCTTATGATTAAACATCTTGCAAGCATCCGCAAATACAAGATAGAAATTAAGGCAAAGCCTAACCACAGCAATAAGATCAAGGATCCATTACTCCCTTGTGCAAAAGTGTGCAAACTGGGGTTCAGGTTTCTGTCACTCCGGCAACCCACCGTAAGCATTCTTAATACACAATACATTCCCCTAGGTCCTTAAGAAGGCGAAGTGTTGAGTGTTCGACTCACACAACACCACTAGGAAAATAACAACACAACTTAAATATTAAACAACACAAATTACTTCAACATCATATGACTACTAGCAACTAGACTTCTCCCATGTCCTCAAGAACTAAAGTAACTACTCACAAGACATAAAAGAGATCATGATCAGAGGTGATAAATATATGATAAACAATCTGGACATAATGGTATTTCTCCAACAAAACTCAATAGCATTCATCACAAAGTAGTAATCAACACCGGTAGAGTAGAGAGGATAAATAGTACGGATTACAACACAAGATGAACTTGTGAGGTGAGATTGGATGGTGGTGGAGATGGTGCTGATGTTGGGGATGATGTTGATGATGATCTCGATGATTCCTGTGACGATGGTGATGACGATGGCGATGATCTCCCCTTCCGGGAGGCGATCTCCTCAGCGGAATCTGCCCGCCGGAGAGCCCTTTTATTCTCTGTAGGTTTCCGCCATGAAGCGGCGGCGGAACTCCGTGATGGCTTCCATTTTTGGGGTTTTCACGTAACGAGGAGTATATAGGCCAGAGGGGGGAGCCGGGAGTGGCCCCAGGGCTCCAGGCGCCCTCCCGGCGCGGCCAGGGGTGGGGCCGCACCAGGTGGCCGCCTGGGGCCCCTGTGGCCCCCCTCTGGGCCCTCTTCTGTGAGACTTCGTTATTCTTCTGGAAAATACCCCCCGTCGATTTTCAGATATTTTGGAGGTATTGTTCTTCAGCAACTCACCGTCCACTTTTTACCGCTGAATCCTGCGTCTGCTGCTTCGGCACCGGAAAGTTGCAAACTGTGTATAATAAGCCAAAACAACATAAGAACATCATCGTAACATGAAATATATCAATGAATAAGGATGAATTACGATATAAAATAGTGATGAATTTTGGACGTATCAGCAACTCCCAACAACATTAACATAGTATAATCACATGATATTTCCACGAAAACATGCAGTGGAGACGTACTCGGAGCTCATTCCTTTGTGGTCAAGAGAGGACGATAATTGTGTACGGCTACAAAAGCACACCTTGGAGTTCGTAGTTCTCATCTACGGATTTCCCAATGTCACCGCGACCATCCAAAGAGAGTACCACAATCACCACAACATATCTCAAGGATAGTCAAAGACAAGCACCAAGTGACTCTCAATCTTCAATCCACACACAAAAGAGGAAATCACTCATGAAAATATTCTTCTAACCCATGTCCAATAGACCGCTGTCACCATGGTCTCGGGGATTATACTAGATAAGATCAAGTGAGTACATCAATCCAATGCATAGAAGAAGGGGAAACATAATGGGATCACCCTAGATTAACATAGCCTATGATCACAATCAAGATCACATCATGGGAGAGAGAACTGACCACATAGCTACTGGTAGAAACCTCAGCCTCGAGGAGGAACTACTCCCGCTTCATGGAGGGAGGAAGCAACGTCAATGGAGATGAATCCGGGGGCACTTCCCTGTCCCGGAAGGGTGCCGGCACAGGAATTCTGGTCCCCCGAAGCTTGTTAGCGATGGCGGCGGAGATCGGAATTGCTTCTGGAGAAAAGGGGTCCAGAAACAGGGTTTTCGCGATGGGAGTATAAATAAGAGCTAGGCGGCCTGTGGGCGCGTCCTCCCCCTTGGCCGCGCCGGGTGGCCACCTCGATGACTGGTGACCCCCGTCCGGCTCTCCTTCGGTGATTTTGGAAGGTTTCTGTTTTCTAGAATCACCGAAGGAGAGCCTCAGTGCACCCTTGTGCCAGTTTCTGTTTTCTGCTATTTTTGTATTTCAGGTTTTCCCATTACTCTATTAATGTGCAGACCTGTACGTTTCCAGAATTGTGTCCCTCCACGGTATTCCGTTGGAGATCAGTTCAGACCTGTGACGCCCCCAAAATCAGACCGTGTACAGTAATCATACACGCAAGGTACACGATCGAGATTAGGGACTCACGGTGAGATATCACAACACAACTCTACAAATAAAATAATACAAGCTGTTTAATACAAGCCAGGGCCCACGAGGGCTCGAATACAACAGCTCAAGAGCACAAAGTTAGCAGAAGCAAAAGTATCTGAGTACAGACACAAGGTACACATGATCAGCCTTAAGAAGGCTAGCACAAAAACAACAGATCGAAAAGGCGAGGCCTCCTGCCTGCGAACCTCCAAACTACTCCAGGTCAAAGGGGAACTCGACGTCGTAGAAGGCATCGGGGCTCTTCACGTTGCGGTGGTCGACATCGGGGATCTCCTACTCCTGGACTCCAACGTCGACTGCAGCGGCCGATCTGGCAAAACAGTAAAGGAAATAAAGCAGGGTGAGTATCTAGTATACCCGCGAGACTTACGTCCGCTACTAAGCATTATGCATTTGTATCAAAGGAAAGGGGAGGCTGTATATAGTGGACTGCAAGGTAGAAATCAGAATAAGGGTAAGAAGCTAGGCCTATCGAAGACTAGCATCTTCCGACGATATCTTTCAGCATGAGAAGAGAAACAGCCAACAGTTCAATAACATGAATGTAATAACAATGCAGCAGAAGTTGTTGCAGCATTGTATAATAGTAAGTTGTAATAATTCATAATAATAATGCCTCCGGGTTCCCTCCTCGACTCCCTGCGAGGAAGAAGACCCAGAACCATACAGTTTAATAGTAGTAGTTCGTAGTGGTAAGATCCAGCTTCAGCATAAAGCGTCCTGTTACCGTGGACAATACTATTCTAATAGATTAATCTTCCCTGCAGGGGTGCACTGGCGTGACTCTACGATGCTCGGATCTCCAAGGTGGCGGGAACCTTGTCAGGGAACGCTCCACCAAAGCTATCCGACACAAAGTAGCCCATCCTTCGGCAATCAACAAAGAGGTCATCCGCCGGACTATATCCTATGTACGCCGGGATTTGGACCCTAACCCGAACGTACTCCTGCACGGTGCGTGACTGGCCGGTGAAGCAAAATCAAAGAAAATACAAATACACCGCTCGAGCAAGAGAAGACAACACCACTTCCCGGCAATCAGCCCGCGGTACTGCTGACGTCTGAAGACCATCGAACGAGACTACGATGCAGGGGAGCCCACACTCCTCGTGCCACGTGTAGGTAGTGAGTACAAGCCAAAAAGGCTACTCAAGACATCCGCCGAACCATTTAGCATTTTAATTAACCTGCGTGACAACCATTATCGTTGCCTCGACTTAACCGACTCGCGGTCAACGACAGCAGTCAGGACCACCAGTACATCGGTGCCTGCCCTGTAGTCTCACCAAGTCACTGCTGTTACCAACAAGGTGAACCGTCTCCTTACCTTGTATCACGTGTGCTCTTGGTAGAGCTCGACTTTTGTGGTTTGGTAACTCTCGCGAGATACGAGCAGGGGCCAAGCACGCCAGTAACGTCGGTCGTACCCTCCTTGTCGTTCCCGACAATATACCTCTCGCGGGCACCGTTGGGTCGCCCGACTTCTTACCTTTAAGGACAACCGCTGTCTAGGACCCTATGGCGGCAAGACAAAGTCAGCCTCGAGTGGAGTACAAGGATTACTCGTGGATAGCTCACACTTGAGGTGACTAGGCATAACCCAGATAGGGGCCTTTGGCGGTGTCTTCTTTGTACCGTACCTGTGCAGTTGTATATATTTTATCCGTGTTCACTCCCCTGAGTGATCACGTCCCGCTATCTAGTCCTAGCTAACAATGCGCAGGGCTCACTGCTGAATATATGCATAATTATAACAGGAAGCATAGGATAAAGGAAGGTACATCAAGGGGCGACAAAAGCAGGCTATGCAATTGAATAGGATTGTTATCGTAGCAGCAACAGTAACAATGCCTAGTGCAAGAAAGTACAAAAAAGGTAGGCGATATCTAGGGAAGAGAATGGCTCTGCTTGCCTGGAAGCTCGGTTGTAGGGGTATGATCGTCGACGAAGTAGTCGTACTCGGCATCGGTGTTGTCGGCGGCAGCGTCGAGGTCTACCGGAGTATAAAAGGGGGAGAAACAATAAATACACAACAATAATAGCAATACAAATTCAATACATGGCAAACGCAATGTTAATGGTGTTCTAACGCCGGGCAAAGTATTATGCTCGGAGCGGGAATTCATCCGGGGATGAACTACCGGCTCCGGGTGATTACCGGACAGGGTGTCCGGAGGGGGAAGTGTTCATGCCGGAGGAGTCGTGGGCATCCGACAAACGTGTGGATGGTGTAATCGTGCTAGTTGAAACATTCCGAACAACTTTCGTGTTCAGAATAAATTCATCTGAATACTTTAACAGTACCGGACAAATCATCGGACAAACGGTTCGGAGGGGGACGGTTCGATGTTCGTTGAGTTAGAGGGGTGTGGTGGGTATACGGATAGCGTATCCGTATTCGTTATATTTTTCTGATCAATTTTGATGTATAAAGTTTTTGAATCTGACTTACGGTTTAAAAGATATATAATTTCTAATATTTAATCATTTTTATAAATATTTCTGGAATTTATTTTATTATTAAAATCAACATTATCCATAACCTTATCCAAAACAGTGTACTGACATGGGGGACCCACATGTCAGCCTCTGGATAAATAAAACAATTTCTATTTATTTTTAAAAGAGCAGATGGCCCACATGTCATAGGCAAAGACATTAATTCTTTTTTTTTGCTAAATAATCACAGGGGTCCACATGTAATTCTCCCAGGGGGTATCTCCATTACTTTTAATAGCAGTTTAATTGAAAAGTCTGGCCCACTGTCATAGGCTAGATTAGGGGGTTAGGTGCTAATCTAAACAACCCTGTCAGTGGTTATCGTCAGTGCGGCGGGGGAGCTCCGGCCGGATATTAGCAACGACGGAGGGGGGGCAGCTAGCTGGGAGGGGGCGGTGCGTGGCTACCGCCGTAGGACACGTGCGCAAGGGCGCGGCCGAGCTCGGGGTGAGCGCGGCGAGCTCAGCCGACGCCAATGGCAACCGCAGCGGCAGGGAGCCCGGCGAGGTCACGGCAAGCAGCCTGGATGACAAAATCGACCGCGGTGGGGTGAAATTGAACGAGGTAAGTGGCTTGCGTCGACTGGGGGTGTTTGTTGGATGCAGGGGCGACTGCTTCGGCATCCATGGAGAGCTACAGCGAGGTCGGAGCACGTGTCCACGGTAATGGCGGCTAGCGGACACCAAATCGAACATGGAGAGCGGGGGAATGCAAAGGCGCTCACAGTGGAGCTCGTAGACGTGGAATGGAGACGCGAGGCGGTCGGGGTGCGACGAATTCGTCGCCGGAGGCCAGTGGCCGTGGCGGAGGAAATCGCGGCGATGGCGAGCACCCGAGGCGTCCGAGCTCGATTCGTTGCGCGGGGCGGCGTGGACGACGACGAAGCAGCCACCAGACGCACTGGCTCGGGCTGGGAGCCGCTGGGGCCGCGCGAGCTCGCGAGCTCGTGGCCATGGCGGCTCGGGTGAGCACTCAAGAGAGAGAGGGAGGCGCGAGGAGACAGAGGGGGATGGCGCTAGGGTTTCCAGGGAGCGGCGGGGTCACGGGGACCTTATACACGTGCGCCGGACGCCGGATGGCCTCCACGCCGACGACAATCGCCGTGCAGCCGTGGGATTCCCTCCACGCAAGGCAGAGGTAGAAGACAACGGGGAGGGGGAAGCCGTGGTGGGCCGGGCCATGAGTCCAGTGGAGGGGGTGGGTGCGGGTTTTGCCCATGAGAGAAAGATAGGCTTGCTTCTATTTCTTTTATTTTATTTTCTGTAATTTTTTTGGTTTGCAATTGTTTTCCTAGCCTTTACCTTTTTGAAAAATGTGGATCTGGTCCTAATATTATTGTTGCATATCACTGAGGTGCCACAAAAAGTTTGGTGGCATAAGAAATTCATTTAACATTTTTGTATTATTGAAAATGGATTAAATGCCACTGGTTTGCTACTTTTTGAATTGTTTGATTTATTTTATGGCTTGATAAAATACCATAACCATATTGTCATGGCCCACTGATTATTTGGGATTTAGCAAAAGTGGTTGCACCAATTTTGGACAAGGTTTTATTGTCAACTATTTTTTTTTAATATTCCTCAAAGGCAGATCAAGCTACCGTTTTAATGGTTTGAATTAATCTATAGCTCACAAGAAATACCCAAGTTGGTGCAACATGGTCCACTTAATATTAGTGAAGTTATATAAGTGGTTTCATAATTTTTGGGCAAGGTTTATTTGCCACTTTATTTTTATGATCAAGATCAAGAAGGGGGTTGGACTTTGATTTGGAAGATGATGATCAAGGCACACTTGGCACATGGTTTATTGATATCAACCATTATGATACAGAACATGATCAACTGTAAAGTTTGATCAAGGCATGATGGGTACATTGGATTCAATACCCCCATCATGATCTGAAGATTAACAAAAACCAAAATTTTGATTAAGGCCAGTTCGAGCCACAAAGATTATCAACAGTGATTAGCAACAGTAATCCTGATTACTGCAGGTGATTACTGTAGCATGACACCCGGGGTGTTACAAATCTCCACCACTACAAAGAATTCTCGTCCCGAGAATTAAAAGTAGGGAAAGGGGTAGAGTTTCGGTTTCGCCTTGTAACAAATCTTCTGGTTCTTGTTGTCCTACTCGAAGAAATTAATCCTTCACATTGATGTCTTCACTTCTCTGCGTCGGTGCATCTCGATGAGTTTTCATCCTTTCTTCGGTGGATTCATCGCACTTACGAACAGGTTAAGAGGCAAAGCTTCAGGGGGTCGGATCGATACAAGATTAATCCAACGGGGTTGTGCAAGGGTACGGAATACAAAGTATCTTCCGAGTTTAATCTCAGGGAAGTACGTCGAGAGAAGTTTTAAGCGGATAGGCATGCATTCGATGCCGATGACGGATGATGGGAAAGGGGCCCCGATCATCAGACACAATCACTGAGTTTGATATCGGACGTAATATCACAAGGTAGAGGACAAGAGTCAGGTTTCGGTCCTGTGGAACTGTGGGTTATGGGACCATAGTGAATAAGAAGGCTGGTGGCAAACAATGCGATCAAGTTGCAAGGTAAGTCAGAGAACAACATATTAGTTATGTCGGCAACAACATCAGTGCCAAGGGCGAGGGACGAAGAGAACCGTTTTCCTGCTCGTTAAGACGAGGCGAACCAGTAGGCAAAGTTCTCGTCCATCGGTGGTTACCGAAAAGTCATCAGCAATCGTAACTGGTTGGACGGACAAAGTAGTACACCGAAGTGTTTACATCAGCAGGGAATTATCACTGCTCGGATAATTTTATATTCAAAGAAAGGTTAAACAGACCAATGGAAAGGAAAATGTGATGATACCCAAGTATCAGGCGTAAATCTTTCCCAAGGGAGAGTAGAGCAAGATATATATGACCAAGTTTGTATTGGCAAGGAGTCAAAGGGGGTTGTCAACGATGACACCGATCATCGAGAGGCAAGAATGGTATTTCCCACAATGAATTAAATTGACACTTGGAAGAAGGCTAAATGTTGATGATGACCACGACACATCATGTCAAAAGGTTTCAAGAAAATTCAATCGAACAACGGCGACATCAAGTGAAAGGAATGGTGAAGCAAAAGGTATTCGATGTTCTCGGTTGACAACAACCCAGAACCCATAGAGTGGTTACGACAGGGAAAATTATTGTTCCATCAAAATTTATTCGATGTAGTGCAAAAGTATGATATCCTCGAGGTTCCAGGAGGTAATACTCAAAGGTAGAAGGCTGATGATACGGACCAGATGATACCGTTCTCCAAAGGCATTTCGTATCAGGGGAAGCTCGTCAATGATTTAGGACACAAGGAGACGACATGTAGTAATCCACCAAAAAGGTCAGGCGGCGTACAGAGAGTCTGGGGAGAGTATCGCTACTCAACCATAAGAAGAAAGAATGCCAAAGCATTGGAGATAGAAACATCGGAATAATTCGATGCTTAAGTACCAGGAAGTATGACTTCCATATCGGTGTTTCAGATTCAGATGCATCGGTCAAACATGAATAAGTTGAATAGAAGCTTGACGGTTAATCAATTAAGGTTTGATTTACCGAGAACCAACTCATGTCTGGAATTACGTCTGAGTCAGAAGAATGGATTCATAGGGATCAACTGATGATTGCGTGCACTAGCACACACGATGATTCAACGGATCAGAATGGCAATGCCAAGGGAGGTCATCAAAGACTACAAGACAGACGGGGCTAATCATAGTGCAATCAGGTAAGAAGAATCCCCAAAGCCGTAGGCTGCCAAGGATTGTCGCGAGATCGAATAGTATTTCAAAGTATTTTTGGAATCACAGACAACTTAGGATGAACGGATCCTCGATAAACGTGAGGAATTATCCGCAGGGTGAAAAGAAGCTGCAAGGCAGTAGGCTCAAATTATTTCTGAAACAACGAAAAGTATTTCGATGCATCTTGTGAACACAAGAGCAACTGGGATTGAATGGATGAACTAAAGGTGTATGGGGTTATACATACAGACTTATCGGTGGTAGGGAATTGTAAAGGTGATCAGCACATAGGATCTCGGGAGTTTTATCGGAGATTAATCTTCGGTATCTTCTCGTGAAGCAAGCGATCATCTGTAATGAGGGGCTCTCTGGGAGGAAGTAGTCACGAGAACCTAAAGTCAGAGTTAGCAAAATCTTTAACCCGAAAAGAGGAGAGAACAGAGTCCTAGAGTAAGGCTACGGAGAAAAAGATCCTAATACCACCCAGTTGGCGACGTGGGCCGATAAGCCACAAGACACTGTTAGTAAAGTAGTTTTGCAAGAACTAGACTCGACTTCGACCAAGGAGTTGGAAGGGGGTGTCCTACAGGCAGTCGGCTCTGATACCAACTTGTGACGCCCCCAAAATCAGACCGTGTACAGTAATCATACACGCAAGGTACACGATCGAGATTAGGGACTCACGGTGAGATATCACAACACAACTCTACAAATAAAATAATACAAGATGTTTAATACAAGCCAGGGGCCACGAGGGCTCGAATACAACAACTCAAGAGCAAAAAGTTAGCGGAAGAAAAATTATCTGAGTACAGACACAAGGTACACATGATCAGCCTTAAGAAGGCTAGCACAAAAACAACAGATCGAAAAGGCGAGGCCTCCTGCCTGGGAAGATCCAAACTACTCCAGGTCAAAGGGGAACTCGACGTCATTGAAGGCATCGGGGATCTTCACATTGCGGTGGTCGACATCGGGGATCTCCTACTCCTGGACTCCAACGTCGACTACAGCGGCCGATCAGGCAAAACAGTAAAGGAAATAAAGCAGGGTGAGTATCTAGTATACCCGCGAGACTTACGTCCGCTACTAAGCATGATGCATTTGTATCAAAGGAAAGGGGAGGCTGTATATAGTGGACTGCAAGGTAGAAATCAGAATAAGGGTAAGAAGCTAGGCCTATCGAAGACTAGCATCTTCCGACGATGTCTTTCAGCATGAGAAGAGAAACCGCCAATAGTTCAATAACATGAATGTCATAACAATGCAGCAGAAGTTGCTGCAGCATTGTATAATAGTAAGTTGTAATAATTCATAATAATAATGCCTCCGGGTTCCCCTCCTCGACTCCCTGCGAGGAAGAAGACTCGGAACCATATAGTTTAATAGTAGTAGTTCATAGTGGAAGATCCAGCTTCAGCATAAAGCGTCCTGTTACCGTGGACACGGCTATTCGAATAGATTAATCTTCCCTGCAGGGGTGCACTGGCGTGACTCTACGACGCTTGGATCTCCAGGGTGGCGGGAACCTTGTCAGGGAACACTCCACCAAAGCTATCCGACACAAAGTAGCCCATCCTTCGGCAATCAACAGAGAGGTCATCCGCCGGACTATATCCTATGTACGCCGGGCTTTGGAACCTAACCCGAACGTACTCCTGCACGGTGCGTGACTGGCCGGTGAAGCAAAATCAAAGAAAATACAAATACACCGCTCGAGCAAGAGAAGACAACACCACTTCCCGGCAATCAGCCCGCGGTACTGCTGACGTCTGAAGACCCTCGAACGAGACTACGATGCAGGGGAGCCCACACTCCTCGTCCCACGTGTAGGTAGTGCGTACAAGCCAAAAAGGCTACTCAAGACATCCGCCGAACCATTTAGCATTTTAATTAACCTGCGTGGCAACCGTTATCGTTGCCTTGACTTAACCGACCCGCGGTCAACGACAGTAGTCAGGACCACCAGTACATCGGTGCCTGCTTTGTCGTCCCACCAAGTCACTGCGGTTACCAACAAGGTGAACCGTCTCCTTACCTTGTCTCGCGTGTGCTCTTGGTAGAGCTTGACTTTTGTGGTTTGGTAACTCTCGCGAGATACGAGCAGAGGCCAAGCACGCCAGTAACGTCGGTCGTACCCTCCCTGTCGTTCCCGACAATATACCTCTCGCGGGCACCGTTGGGTCGCCCGACTTCTTACCTTTAAGGACAACCGCTGTCCAGAACCCTATGGCGGCAAGACAAAGTTAGCCTCGAGTGGAGTACAAGGATTACTCCTGGATAGCTCACACTTGAGGTGACTAGGCATAACCCAGATAGGGGCCTTTGGCGGTGTCTTCTTTGTACCGTACCTGTGCAGTTGTATATATTGTATCCGTGTTCACTCCCCTGAGTTATCACGTCCCGCTATCTAGTCCTAGCTAACAATGCGCAGGGCTCACTGCTGAATATATGCATAATTATAACAGGCATCATAGGATAAAGGAAGGTACATCAAGGGGATACAAAAGCAGGCTGTGCAATTGAATAGGATTGTAATCGTAGCAGCAACAGTAACAATGCCTAGTGCAAGAAAGTACGGAAAAGGTAGGCAATATCTGGGGAAGAGAATGGCTCTGCTTGCCTGGAATCTTGGTTTTAGGGGTATGATCGTCGACGCAGTAGTTGTACTCGGCATCGGTGTTGTCGGCGGCAGCGTCGAGGTCTACCGGAGAATAAAAGGGGGGAGAAACATTAAATACACAGCAATAAAAGCAATACAAATTCATGACATGGGAAACGCAATGTTAACGGTGTTCCAACGCCGGGCAAAGTATTATGCTCGGAGCGGGAATTCATCCGGGGATGAACTACCGGCTCCGGGTGATTACCGGACAGGGTGTCCGGAGGGGGAAGTGTTCATGCCGGAGGAGTCGTGGGCATCCGACAAACGTGTGGATGGTGTAATCGTGCTAGTTGAAACATTCCGAACAACTCTCGTGTTCAGAATAAATTCATCCGAATACTTTAACAGTACCGGACAAATCATCGGACAAACGGTGCGGAGGGGGACGGTTTGATGTTCGTTGAGTTAGAGGGGTGTGGTGGGTATACGGATAGCGTATCTCTATTCGTTATATTTTTCTGATCAATTTTGATGTATAAAGTTTTTGAATCTGACTTACGGTTTAAAAGATATATAATTTCTAATATTTAATCATTTTATAAATATTTCTGGAATTTCTTTTATTATTAAAATCAACATTATCCATAACCTTATCCAAAACAGTGTACTGATATGGGGGACCCACATGTCAGCCTCTGGATAAATAAAGCAATTTCTATTTATTTTTAAAAGAGCAGATGGCCCACATGTCATAGGCAGAGACATTAATTCTTTTTTTTTGCTAAATAATCACAGGGGGTCCACATGTAATTCTCCCAGGGGGTATCTCCATTACTTTTAATAGCAGTTTAATTGAAAAGTCTGGCCCACTGTCATAAGCTAGATTAGGGGGTTAGGTGCTAATCTAAACAACCCTGTCAGTGGTTATCGTCAGTGCGGCGGGGGAGCTCCGGCCGGAGATTAGCAACGGCGGAGGGGGGGGGGGGCAGCCAGCTGGGAGGGGGGCGGTGCGTGGCTACCGCCGTAGGACGCGTGCGCAAGGGCGCGGCCGAGCTCGGGGTGAGTGCGGCGAGCTCAGCCGACGCCAATGGCAGCCGCAGCGACAGGGAGCCCGGCGAGGTCACGACAAGCAGCCCAGATGACCAAATCGACCGCGGTGGGGTGAAATTGAACGAGGCAAGTGGCTTGCGTCGACTGGGGGTGTTTGTTGGATGCAGGGGCGACTGCTTCGGCATCCATGGAGAGCTACAGCGAGGTCGGAGCACGTGTCCACGGTCATGGCGGCTAGCGGACACCAAATCGAACATGGAGAGCGGGGGAATGCAAAGGCGCTCACAGTGGAGCTCGTAGACGTGGAATGGAGACGCGAGGCGGTCGGGGTGCGACGAATTCGTCGCCGGAGGCCAGCGGCTGTGGCGGAGGAAATCGCGGCATGGCGAGCACCCGAGGCGTCCGAGCTTGATTCGTTGCGCGGGGCGGCATGGACGACGACGAAGCAGCCACCAGACGCACTGGCTCGGGCTGGGAGCCGCTGGGGCCGCACGAGCTCGTGAGCTCGTGGCCATGGCGGCTCGGGTGAGCACTCAAGAGAGAGAGGGAGGCGCGAGGAGACAGAGGGGGATGGCCCTAGGGTTTCCAGGGAGCGGCGGGGTCACGGGGACCTTATACACGCGCGCCGGACGCTGGATGGCCTCCACGCCGACGGCAATCGCCGTGCAGCCGTGGGATTCCCTCCACGCAAGGCAGATGTAGAAGACAACGGGGAGCGGGAAGCCGTGGTGGGCCGGGCCATGGGTCCAGTGGAGGGGGTGGGTGCGGGTTTTGCCCATGAGAGAAAGATAGGCTTGCTTCTATTTCTTTTATTTTATTTTCTGTAATTTTTTTGGTTTGCAATTGTTTTCTTAGCCTTTACCTTTTTGAAAAATGTGGATCTGGTCCTAATATTATTGTTGCATATCACTGAGGTGCCACAAAAAGTTTGGTGGCATAGGAAATTCATTTAACATTTTTGTATTATTGAAAATGGATTAAATGCCACTGGTTTGCTACTTTTTGAATTGTTTGATTTATTTTATGGCTTGATAAAATACCATAACCATATTGTCATGGCCCACTGATTATTTGGGATTTAGCAAAAGTGGTTGCACCAATTTTGGACAAGGTTTTATTGTCACCTATTTTTTTTAATATTCCTCAAAGGCAGATCAAGCTACTGTTTTAATGGTTTGAATTAATCTACAGCTCACAAGAAATACCCAAGTTGGTGCAACATGGTCCACTTAATATTAGTGAAGTTATATAAGTGGTTTCATAATTTTTGGGCAAGGTTTATTTGCCACTTTATTTTTATGATCAAGATCAAGAAGGGGGTTGGACTTTTATTTGGAAGATGATGATCAAGGCACACTTGGCACATGGTTTATTGATATCAACCATTATGATACAGAACATGATCAACTGTAAAGTTTGATCAAGGCATGATGGGTACATTGGATTCAATACCCCCATCATGATCTGAAGATTAACAAAAACCAAAATTTTGATTAAGGCCAGTTCGAGCCACAAAGATTATCAACAGTGATTAGCAACAGTAATCCTGATTACTGTAGCATGACACCCGGGGTGTTACAAGACCGTGGCAACATTTTCACATCAATATTTTGGGATAGTTTCCAAGAAGCTATGGGCACTCACCTAAACTTCAGCACCGCTTATCACCCCCAGTCGCAAGGACAAGTTGAACGCGTCAATCAAGTGCTTGAAGACATGCTTCGAGCTTGTGACATCTCTTTCGGTAAGAAATGGGAGGAATCCCTTCCATTTGCTAAATTCTCGTACAACAATAGCTATCAGGCTAGTCTGAAGATGGCACCCTTTGAAGTTCTCTATGGACGTAAGTGTTGAACCCCTCTGAATTGGTCAGAAACTGGGGAACGAACCCTCATTGGTCCGGAAATTATCCAGCATGCTGAAGATCGGGTTCGCGTTATTCGTGAACATTTGAAAGCTGCTCAGTCCCGCCAGAAGAGCAACTATGACCGCAAGCACAAGGAAATGGTCTACCAACCCGGTGAACAGGCTTACCTTCGTGTCACTCCCATGAGAGGCACTCATCGTTTTGGGATCAAAGGCAAGTTAGCTCCTCGCTACATTGGCCCGTTCCGTATCCTGTCCAGAAGTGGACCGGTGGCCTACCGGTTGGAGTTGCCGTCAAACCTCTCTCAAGTGCATGATGTCTTTCATGTGTCGCAACTCCGTCACTGCTTCAAAGATCCTATCCGAGCAGTGGATCATGGAATGCTTGAACTACAACAAGACTTGTCTTATCAAGAACATCCGAGCCGCATTCTTGATCAGTCTGAACGTCGAACCCGCAATAAGGCAATCAAGTTCCTTAAAGTTCAGTGGTCGAATCACTCTGAAGAGGAGGCCACTTGGGAACGCGAAGATCGCCTTCGTGAAGAATACCCCGATCTTTTCCCCTCTACCTCTTAAATTCTCGGGACGAGAATTCTTATAGTGGGGGAGATTTGTAACACCCTCGGTGTCATGTAACAGTAATCACTTTTTTTAATGATAATTACTGTTGCTAATCTCACTTTGATCATCTTTGCATTTGATCTCTTTTGGTTGATATTAAAAACAAAGTGATAAATAAAACTTTGTCCAAAAATTGTGGAACCAATTTTATTAAATGCCTAAAAATCAGTGGACCGTGTTAAACCAACATTGGATATTTATTGCAATATTTAAATATTGCAAACAATTCAAACCAGTGCTAAAACAACATCATTCACTAATTGCATATTAAAAAGAAATATTAAATGAATTTCTTTTGCACCTAAACTTCTTGTGGCACTCTATTAATGTGCAATACTAATTATGGGACAAATTCCACATTTTACAAAAAGTCAAAACCTATCAAAACAAAATACAAACAGAAAAGCAAAAAGCAAAATAAAACAAAAAAAGGAAAACCCTTATACCCCGCACTGGGCAACTTCTCCCTCCCCCTCCCACTAAGCCCGGCCCACCTGGCCATCTCCCCCTACCTCACGCTACAGGAGGGGAACCATGGCGTGGCAGCCATCCCACGGCTGCCACGGCCACGGGCCGCCGTGGCGGCTATCCGCCGGCCTCCGTTGAGGGATAAGACCCCGGCAACCCCCCTCTCGCAGAAACCCTAGCCGCCTCCCTCCTTTCCCCTCGCGCTCCCCCTCGTCGTCTCCCCGCCCACCCGGAGCTCCCCGTCGCCGTACCGCTGTCGTCGTCGCGGCCAACGGCCACTAGGAACCACGCCGGTGTGTCCGGGAGCTTCCCCGAGCTCGGATACGTCGACCTCACGCACCTAATCGGGACGGGACACCCCAGGTGCTCGCCATCGCCGCCGAATTCCTTCAGCCACCGCGGGACTCCGGTGACAAATTCCTCTCCATCGACCCCTTCCCCGAGCCCGCTGCCTCCTCGACGTGATCCCTGTGAGCTGCCCCTCCTTCTCCAACTCCCCGCGTTTGTTTCCGTGCACAGGAATTCCGTCTCCGCACCGCCGTGCTCCGGCCGCCGCCGTGGACGCCATGGCCGAGCGCGTGCGGCCGTGCTCATCACCCCTTGGCCGCGCCTTGGCCGTGCGCGGGCCACGCTCTGGCCACGCCAGCAGCGCCCTCCTGGCTGCCCCCAGCACCGTGGCTAGCTGGCTGCTTTGCCGAAGCCGCCGCCCACTTCAGTGTTGCACGTCGCCGGCTGCCTTGGCTGCGCCCCGTGCCATAGGTCGCACCGCCCGTGCGTGCCCAGCAGGGTGCGGTTGTTCCCTCGCCGTGCCATGGACGGGCCCGCTCCGGCCGCCGCTCCCTCGCCGTCGTGCCACGGCTCCCCGCCGGTGATCCCGTACGGGTCACCACAGGTTGAACCCCCCCCCTTGTGAATGACGCGTGGGCCCGAGGCCATTAGGATTAAGTTAAAAAAACTATTAATTATAACCATGTTAGACTGACCTGTGGGCCCTAGCTGTTAATTAGATTAAATAACTGTTAGTTTAACAGTGTGTTACTTCCAGTTGGGCCCCACTGGGTTATTAGTTTAATTAATTGTAATTATAAATGAGTCAGTGACATGTGGGACCCCACTGTCATTTAATTAATAAAATTGATTTATTAGAAATGTGAGGCTGACATGTGGGACCCACTGGTCAGTAGGTCCCACTTGTCAGTATTGACTGGTCAAACCTCCTATGGATAATGTTAGGATTTTAATAATAAAAATAATTCATAAAATAATTTAAATTGATTTAAACTTCAAAAATCAATATCTTTTAAACCGTGGGTTAGATGAAAAAACTTTATACATGAATATTGATCAGAAAAATATAATGAATACGGATACGCTACCCATACTCCCACCACACCCCTCTAACATACCGCACACGAGACATTCCCCCTCCGGTTGCACTGTCCGGTAATTGCCCGGAGCTGGTAAAATTGCCGGTTAAAATTCCTTTTTCGTCTGCAACGTGTACCACCGCGTTAGTTCACCTCTAGCTTAACGTTTGCCATGTATTGTATTTGTATTGCTATTATTGCTATGTATTTATTATTTCTTCCCCCTCTCTTATTGTTCCGTAGTCTCGACGTCCGCTGCTGATGCCCCTGTGATCGACTACTTCGTCGATGACCGTACCTCTACCGTCGAGCTTACAGGCAAGCAGAGCCATTCTCTTCCCCAGATATCGCCTATCTTTCCGTACTTTTCTTGCAATAGGCATATGCTGCTGATGCTGCTACGTTACAATCCTATTCAATTGCATAGCCTGTCATTGTCACCCTTGATGTACCTTCCGTTATCCTATGCTGCCTATTATATATATTATATTCAGCAGTGAACCCTGCGCCTTGTTAGTCAATAGGATTAGATAGCGGGTCGTGTTCACTCTGGGAGTGAATGCGGATACGATACATTACAACTTCTACAGGTACGGTTCAGAGCAGACACCACTTCAGGCCCCTACCCCGGCTCTGCCGAGCCACATCAAGTGTGAGCTATCAAGGAGTAATCCTTGTACTCCACTCGTTGCTGACTCTGTATAGCCGTCCTAGGGTACTGAACCACGGTTGTCCTTACAAGTAAGGAGTTGGGTGACCCCACGGTGCCCGCGCAGGGTATCTTAGCGGAACGACAGGTGAGGTGTATTCCACCGGTGTGCGGCGGGCCTGGTACTGTTCGTGGTCGAAGGATTTCCTATTGTACGAAAGTCGAGCTCTACAAAGAGCACACGCGAGACAAGGTAAGGAGACGGTTCACCTTGTTGGTTACCGCACGAGTTGGTGGGACGACAGGGCAGGCACCGACGTTACTGGTGGTCCTGGCTGCTGTCGTTGCCCGCGACTCACCGAGAAAGGGGCAACGATAACGGTTGTCCCGACAGATAATAATAAAATGACTTAACGGTTCAGGTGGATGACTTGAGTGGGTCGACGTGCCCTATACGCACTACCTCCACGTGGGATTACGGTGTGGGCCCTCTGTGTTGTGGTCTCGTTCGAAAGCTCTGAAAGACGTCCAGTTCATCATTGTGGTTAGGTCGATCCGCATCCTGGAAGAGTTGCGTGGAATCACCTGGCACACAACGACCCGGAGGGTGAGGGGCGACGGTCCAAGAACCCCTTGCGCTTAGGACTGTAGACCGGCAGGGACCTCTCTGATGAGCCGTAGGATGGGCCTCGGCGTGTCGGATAGCCTCGGTGGGGTGTTCCCTAACAAGGTGTACGCCACCCTGGAGATCCGAGCGTGTAGGGTAACAGTAGTGCAGCCCCTGCAGGGAAGATAATCTATTCGAATAGCCGTGTCCACGGTAACAGGACGATTTATGCTGAAGCCAGAGCCTACTACTACAAACTACTACTATTAAACTGTATGGTTCCGGTTTCTTTTCCTCGCAGGGAGTCGAGGAAGGGAACTCGGAGGCATTATTATTAAATATTACAACTTACTATTATACAATGCTGCAGCAACTTCTGCTGCATTGTTATTACATTCATGCTATTGAACTGTTGGCTGTTCTCTTCTTGTGCTGCAAGACTCGTCGGAAGATGCTAGTCTTCGATAGGCCTAGCTTCTTACCCTTATTCTGATTTCTACCTTGCAGTCCACTATATACAGCCTCCCTTTTCCATTTGATACAATGCATAATTGTTTAGTAGTGGATGTAAGACTCGCGGGTATGCTAGATACTCACCTTGCTTTATTTTCCCTTTTTTCTCTTTGCCTGATCGTCCGCTGCAATCGACGTTGGAGCCCAGGAGCAGAAGATTCCAGGAGGAGCCTACGACGACATCGAGTTCCCGTTGACCAGGAGTAATTCTGTGGATCCCGGGCAGGAGGACTCGCCTTTTCGATCTGTATCTCTGATGTTATTTGTGCTAGCCTTCTTAAGGCAAAACTTGACTAACTATGTCTGTACTCAGATATTATGTTTGATTTGACTTATGTATTCGGGTCCGTGTGACCCCCTCCATTGTAATATTATTGGTTTATCCTTTTGTGTTAGTGTTGTGCTGTGATATTCTCACCGTGGCACCTTGATCTTGATCATGTACCCTGCGTGTATGATTACTGTACATGATCGTAAATCGAGGGCGCCACACCCACATAGCTATATGCATTTATGATCATCTCTATGGAGTACAAGGTATAAAGGGAGTGTGAGTGTGGATCTTTCAAAAGGAATAGTAGTCTTGCCCCCTTCTCTCTTTTTATTTTATTTTTCTCTTTTTTCGATTTTTTTTGTATTTTTTTTGGTGGCCTCAATGGCTCTTTCTATTTGACTCTCAATTGTCCTC
Organism: Bromus sterilis; assembly: GCA_950022295.1. Classification (NCBI taxonomy): domain Eukaryota; kingdom Viridiplantae; phylum Streptophyta; class Magnoliopsida; order Poales; family Poaceae; genus Bromus; species Bromus sterilis. The sequence continues at coordinate 400,922,373 of OX465596.1, forward strand.
TTTGAGATTTTTTAAATTTGTCCTCTTTGAGATCTTTTCCTCACTTAAGGGCAACACTCTACTTTACAAGAAGGTATAGAAGATCTTTCACACTTTACAAGGTACTCAACATAAAGAAGATGTACATATCATGATGTATGAAAATGTATGCCTCTGCCAGTGTAGCAGGAACATGTATGACATGAATATCAAGTCATGAGAAGGTGGATGTTGCATGGCAATGTATCTCGGAAAGGCTATGGAAATTCCTTGATAGGTAGGTATGGTGGCTGTTTTGAGTAAAGATATAAGGAGGTTTATGATGACAGAGCGTATCATGCCAAGGGTTTGGATGCACCGGTGAGGTGGACGCCAACTCTCGGAGTGAGAAGAGGGCAATGTGCGGTACCGAAGAGGCTAGCAAATATGAGGTGGTGGAAATGTCAACTTTCAATACATACACTAGTCCGAAGAACTCATGCACTTATTATCGGTAACTCTCAATCTAATGAGGAGGTTCACAAAGAGACAAGTGATACGTCCCAAACGTATCTATAATTTATGCTTGCTCCATGCATGTTTTGTGTGACTTTGCCATGTTTTCCTTGAACTTTCATACACTTTTGAGAATATTTGGACTAACCTATTAACTCAGCGCACCCTGTTGCCAGTTCCTGTTTTCTGCTGTTTTTGTATTTCAGGTTATCTGGCCATTAAAAGTGCTCCAAAAATTCCGGAAAAATTATATAAAAAATCAGCGTCCCGGAAGCTTCCGGAATCACCAAGGAAGGAGGGGAGGGCACCACAGGGACTCCAGAAGGGTCCCTGGCGCGACCCCACCCTAGGTCGCGCCGGGCACCCTCCTGGCTGCCCTATGGCCCCCTGGTGCCCCCCTTTGGCCCTATATTTACCCCCACGGAGGAAACCCTGATTCCGGACCCCTTTTCTCCAGAAGCAATTCCGATCTCTGCCGCCATCGCCATCAAGTTTCGGGGGGACAGAATTCCTGTGCCGGCACCCTGCAGGGATGGGGAAGTGCCCCCGGATTCATCTCCATCGCTGTTGCTTCCCTCCTCCATGAAGCGGGAGTAGTTCCTCCTCGGGGCTGAGGTTTCTACCAGTAGCTATGTGTTCTTCTCTCTCTCCCATGATGTGTTCTTCGTTGTGATCATAGGCTATGTTAATCTAGGGTGATCCCATGATATTTCCCCTTCCTCTGTGTATTGGATTGATGTACTCAATTGATCTTATCTAGTATAATCCCCGAGACCAAGGTGACAACGGTCTATTGAAAATGGATTAGAAGAATATTATCATGAGTGATTTCCTCTTTTGTGTGTTGATTGAAGATTGAGAGTCTCTTGGTGCTTGTCTTTGACTATCCTTGAGATATGTTTTGGTGATTGTGGTACTCTCTTTGGATGGCTGCGGTGACATTGGGAAATCCATAGATTTGAGCACTACGAACTTTGAGGTGTGCTTTTGTAGCCCTACATAATTCTCGTCCTCTCTTGACCACAAAGGAATGACCTCCGAGTGCGTGTCCATTGCATGTTTTATGGGAAATATCATGTGATTAGACTATGTTAATGTTGTTGGGAGTTTCCACTAGTGAAAGTACGAAGCCTAGGCCTTGTTTTCACCATTGTTACACCGTTTCTGCTCACTTTTGTCACATGTTTGCTTGCTGCACTTTTTATTACAGAATTATATTACTTTGTTTTGCCACACTTATCACCCATATTTTACCATCTCTTCGCCGAACTAGTGCACCTATACAACTCCTAGTTGTATTAGGTGTGTTGGGGACACAAGAGACTTCTTGTATCTTAATTGCAGGGTTGCTTGAGAGAGACCATCTTCAACCTCTACTTCCCTGAGTTCGATAAACCTTAGGTCATCCACTTGAGGGAAATTGTTGTTGTCCTACAAACCTCTGCTCTTGGAGACCCAACATAGTCTACAAGAATAGAAGTGTGCGTAGACATCAAGCTATTTCTGGCGCCGTTGCCGGGGAGGTAAGCGTTGAAGGTATATCTTCAGATCTTGCAATTTAATCTTTTCGTTTCTTGTTTTTATTTTCACTAGTTAGGGTTATGGAAAACAACAAAAATATTATGAGAGGGCTTTATGAGCTCTATCTTGAGTTAGGACATGAAGTGTTTGAGGAGGAGATCAAAAAGCCTATTGAGCTTTATTATTTGAACAACACTCATGATAGTAGTAATGTTATTAGCATGTCTTCTTTGAATACTTTTGAATCTAATGATATGCAAAGCCATAAGCTTGGGGATGCTACGTTTGATGAAGATGATCTTTTTAGCCCCCCAAGTTTTGATGAGGAAATTTATTTTGATGATACTTTGCCTCCCATCTATGATGATTATTGTGATGACACTTATGCTATAAAGAATAAATTTTTACAAGTGCATCATGATAAGAATGATTCATGTGATAGCTATTTTGTTGAGTTTGCTCCCACTATTACTAATGAGAAGGATTTTGCTTATGTGGGGATGATACGTCCAAAACATATCTATAATTTCTGCTTGCTCCATGCATGTTTTGTGTGATATTGCTATGATCTATATACACTTTCATACACTTTTGATCATATTTGGACTAACCTATTAACTCAGTGCACCCCAGTGCCAGTTCCTGTTTTCTGCTATTTTTCTATTTCAGATTTCCCCATATAAAAAGTGCCAGAAAAATTCCGGGAAAAATACAGGAAAAATCAGCGTACAGGAAGCTTCGAGAAAAGCCCGGGAGGAGCCAGAGGGGAGCCAGGGGGGCCCAGGCGGTCACCCGGCGCGGCCCCACCCCTGGCCGCGCCAGGGGGGCGCCTGGGGCCCCTGGTCCACCTTTGGCTGCCCCCCTTCGCCTATTTATTCTTCGTCACGGGGAAACTCCAGAAGAAGAACCCTATTCCGCAAACTCACCTCTGTTCCGCCGCCGCGCTTCCGAGATCGGGAGCACCAGAAGACCTCTTCCCGGCACCCTGCCGGAGGGAGGATTGACCTCCGGGAGTCTCCTCTCCACCATGGATGCTCCCCAGATTTCTCGTGAGTAGTTTTCCTTGGACCATGGATCCGTGATCAGTAGCTATGTGGTGTTCTCCTCCCCTCTTTGATCTTCATTGTTTAGACCTCGTGAGCTGCCCTACATGACCGAGGCACCTTTGTAATATTTCTTCTGTAGCTATGCTGAGTTTGGAGGGATCTGATGGATTATGAGATTATGTTCAGATTGTGATAGAGTAATATATTTGGTTTTTATCTCTTATATTTTTGTTCCTAAGTAATTCTTGCATGTTCTCCGTTGTTGTTTATTGCTTTGGCCAAGTAGTAGGTAGTGACTCCAAGAGGGAACCTTGTGCTAGATTGTGGGTTCATGCCCCCCGATGACACGCTTGAGTGACAGAAACATGAGTCTAGGGGATGTGTTGTTGCCACAAGGGGGAAAACAACGGTGCTTGTAACCGCGGTTGCAAGGATTGTTTACTTTATGCAAAGTTCTTTTTATTGCAGTTGTCTGTTGCTTTGGGTTTACACTTTGGGTAGGGCTCGCAACTTAATACCAGCGAGATGTTCTGGATAGATATCTCAAGGTGGACGATTGGTAGTAGATGCAGATGGATTTCGGTCTACTTATTTTGGCGTACTGCCCGTGCTTTTAAGCCTCTTCCTTTCTTTTGTAGCATAGTTAGCATTGCGGTGCGTTCATAATCCTGTCAATTGCCCTTCTGTAATTTGTTTACCTCGCATAGCAGTTTTATCGTCTTTTGGGAGAGAGACATCACTAGTGAACATCACGTATCCCGGTCCATATCCTCATTATTATTTCCAAGCTATATTTACTTTACTGCTTTTACTTGCTATCATTATCCCCTGCGTTTTATCTTCCACTTGGGGTAACCAACGAAAGGGCGAGAAGCCATCAAGCAAAGTTTTCTGGCGCCGTTGCCGGGGACTCCGAGTGCTAAGATAGGGGAGTTGCACACTACCATTTACCTTTGTTTTTTAGTCTTGTTAGTTTATCTTTCAGCTTTTATCTTTGTGTCTTTTATCAAAATTTACAAAAAAATCTGCCACACTTGCTGCTACTATGGGTTCCACTGAAAACACCAAGTTGTGTGACTTCACTAGTCACAACAACCAAGAATTTATCTGCACTCCCATTGCCACACCTGCCACTTTAGCTACCTCTTATGAAATTAAACCTGCTTTGCTAAACCTTGTTATGAGAGATCAATTCTCTGGTGCTGGAGATGATGCTGCTTTACACTTGAATAATTTTGTTGAGTTATGTGATATGCAAAAGTATAAAGAAGTAGAAGGTGATGTTGTTAAGCTCAAGCTCTTTCCTTTCTCTTTAAGGGGAGATGCTAAAATCTGGTTTCAATCTTTGCCTAGAAATAGCATAGATTCTTGGGATAAGTGCAAAGATGCTTTTATAGGGAAGTACTACCCTCCTGCTAAGATTATCCAATTGAGGAGTAATATTATGAATTTTAAGCAATTGGATAATGAACACGTTGCCCAAGCTTGGGAACGAATGAAATCTCTTGTTAAGAAATGCCCTACACATGGTTTGACTACCTGGATGGTTATCCAGACTTTTTATGCAGGCTTGAACTTTACCTCGCGGAACCTGTTAGATTCGGCCGCGGGAGGAACCTTTATGTCAACTACACTTGGTGCTGCCACGAAGCTTCTCGATGAAATGATGACCAATTATTCCCAATGGCACACCGAACGCGCTCCAACAGGTAGGAAAGTAAACTCTGTCGAGGAAATTACCTCCCTCAATGAAAAAGTTGACTTAATTATGTCTCTACTTACCAAGCAACCTTCTATTGATCCTCATGATGTTCCTTTAAATTCTTTGGTTGCTCAAGAACAAGTAGATGTGAACTTTATTGCTAGAAACAACTTCAACAACAATGCTTATAGGGGAAATTTTTCTAGCAATCCTAGACCGTTTCCATCCAACTATGCGAACAACAACACTTACCCTAGCAACAAGAACCCCTCTTCTAAATTGGAAAGCATGCTTAGAGACTTTATCACTACCCAAAGAGCCTTCAACAAAAATGTAGAGGAGAAATTAGCTAAAATAGATAATCTCTCTTTGAAGGTAGAAAGCTTAGCCCTTGATATTGAGATGCTTAAAATTAGAACCTCTCCCCTTGAGGAGAACAAGGCCACTCCTATTAATGCTATCCAGTTACAAATCAATGAAAATATTAGGATGATGGCTAAACTTAAAGAAAGATGGGCTAGAGAAAAAGAGGAAGAGGATAGAATTAAGAGCCTTCCTACACACCACACAGTTGCCACTATCCAAATTGTTGAGGACACCCAAACTATTAGCACCCAATGCACTCCTAGTCCCGTTGGACCTATTAATGGTGTTGCTAATACCTCAACTGTAGAAAAAGAAACTCCTATGAACATAGAGGATTTCAAACAAGTGAGCCTAGATAACACTACTACCACCTTTGATAGTAGTGATATTGATTTTGATAGTTGTACCCTCTCAGAAGTTATCAATTTGCTACACAAAATGTCTAGAGACCCCCACACTAGCACACTTAATCTTGCCTTCACGGAGCATATCACAAATGCTCTCATCAAAGCTAGGGAGGAGAAGCTTAGAGTATAAGCCTCCATACCTAGGAAGCTAGATGATGGTTGGGACCCTATGATCAAAATTAAATTAAATAACTTCTCTTGCTATGCTTTATGTGATGTTGGAGTTAGTACCTCCATTATGCCCAAAAGAATATTTGATATGTTTGAGTTGAAGCCTTTTGAGCCTTGTTCTTTTGGTGTTATTCTTGTTGATTCTTCCATAAAGAAACCTTTGGGGAAGATCGACGATGTTCTTATCATTGTCAATGACAACTATGTTCCCGTTGATTTTATTGTTATGGATATAGAGTGTGAACCTTTGTGTCCAATTATTCTGGGACATCCTTTTCTTCGCACCGTTGGTGCGGTTATTGACATGAAAGAGGGGAATATAAAATTCCAATTCCCATTCAAAAAGGGGATGGAACACTTCCCTAGAAAGAAAATCAAGTTACCTTTTGCGTCCGTTACAAGGGCTAGTTATTCTCTTTCTCTTGATAAAACTTGATTCTTCTTTTTGCATTAAGCCTAGCTAATGGCTTTAAAGAAGCGCTTTAGGGAGGCAGCCCGCAACGAATTTAGGTGTTTTCTTTTTGCTTTTATTGTGTCTTGATGATTGTTACTTCTGTATCAACATCATTGTATCTTTATTTTTCAGCTTTGTGCCAAGTTATAGCCTCTTCCGGCAAGGGAAGTAAAAGTTGTGACATGCTGTCCAGAAAACAGATTCTGTCCTCATGACCAGAAAAATTCCAGAAAAATCCCAGTTCATCTTTTAAGCTGAAATTTTACACAGTATGCTCTATACAATTACGAAACTTCCTTATGTTCTGAGTTTTTTATTTGAGTTGCAGAAGTGCCCTAAAAATTCTTTACTACCTGCTGTTCTGTTTTTCACAGATTCTGCCACGTTTTTTCTCTCCTAATTTTTGCAAACCTTAAGCTTGCTTTTTCTTTGAAAAACCTTTTTGGCACTCTTGAGAAACAGTAGCTCTTCAATAATATCTTTATATCCAGTGGAAAAAATATATTTATTAAGGGTACTAACCTCTCTAATCAGCTTATGATGAGTTATGTATGAAGGGAGTTTTCAAGTGTGTGATGGAAGATGATGAAAGAAGATCCAGGAGTGTCAAGCGCTCAAGCTTGGGGATTCCCCCATGCATCCCCAATAAATATTCAAGGAGACTCAAGCGTCTAAGCTTGGGGATGCCCCCGTGCATCCCCTTCTCCATCAACAATCATCAGTTCATCCTTCGTCTCACTATATTTTTATCACTTCATGCGCTATGTGCTATGCTTGGAGCGTCTCGCTCTTAGGTTTTGTTTTTAGTTTTCTTTAGCTTTGCTTGCTGTTCATAACAAGTTAGATCCCGTCTTACTTTGTGTGGGAGAGAAACACGCTTCATTTTCAAAATCTAGAACACATCATAGGATTTTTCCTGCTTATCTTTTTGTTGTTGTGTGTTCTTTATCTTTTCATAGTTATTGCCATGTTTAGTTTTAGTCTTAGTTTGTCTTTAGCAAGAGCCTTGGCTTTTGTTTAGTTTGTTGCTGGAACTCTTTTTAGTTTTCATGTTTATCTTGTTAAAGAGAGTTAGTTGTTGCACTGAGTTGTGTCTTTTTTTGAAAGTAGGTATTTCAGGTTGCTATGTAATTTTAGTAGTAACTTGCATTGGTTTTGAGGTATTGATGTGAGTAATGTTATAACTTTTGGTGTCAAGAGATCTTGCATATTAGTGATAGGTGTCGTATTTTGGGCAATCCGTGTGTATTTTCAAAACCTACAAAACTAGTTGAGAACTCTAGCTACTAGATGGATCACTACTCTTCTGAGGAGTCGAATATCAGAGAACACTCACGTACCATGAGTCGAGGATGCGCAAGGATAACCAAACCCCCATACACTCCTCCTCGGGGTACTTGTCTCTTTGTGAACCTCTGTAACACCCTCAGTTGTCTGTAACAGTAATCACTTTTACTGTGGACGAATCACTGTTGCTAATCACTATGCAAACCCTGCCAAGACCCACTTTGCTTTTGATCATATTCAGAAATGCCTTTTGGTTGCTATGAAAAATATGTTGCAATTAAACTTTGCCCTAAAATCATGGGACCACTTTTATAAAATCACTAATAATCATTGGGTCAAGCCCATGTGGTTATGGTATTTTATTTAGCCACTGAAAAATTCAAACAATTCAAACACCAAGCAAAACAGCAACATTTGACAATTGAATATTATAAAGAAATAGTAAATGGTTTTATTTTAAGCCTAAACTTTTTGTGGCACCCTAGGAATATATATGACTAATTATGGACCAGGTAACACATTTTAAAAAAATGCAAAAGGCACTAAATTAATTACTAACAGAGAGAATAGAATGCAAAATACAATAAAATAAGAAAACGCTAAAGCCCGCCCAGGGCGAGGCCCACACCCGGCCCATCTCCCTTGTCTTCTTCCCCAACCACTCCCCCACCTGCTCCCGTACGGCGCCGGGCTCGCCGACGACGCTGGCGAGCTGGCCCCGCCTCCACCTGCTCCCTCCCGACGCCGACGCGATAAGGCCACCCCGGCCAACCCCCTGGACATCCTCCCCCTCTCTTTCCCGTCCTCCTCTTCTCACACGCCTCGGGGAAAAACTCCCGAGCGCCGCCGTCGCCATTGTCGTGGCCAGTCGTGGCCAACGAGCACGGTCCGCCCCGACATGGTGTCCAGCAGCTGCGTCGTCGTCGTCTTCGTCGACTACAATAGCCAATCGAGCCCGGGGAGCACCGCAGGCGTCGCCCGTGTCTTCTTCCCCCACTCCGGCCGCTGCAACCGCAACGTCGATTCCGGCCGCCTCAGCCCCTCCCCGAGCCCGCTGCCAACCCCGACGCGTTCGTGGTGAGCAGCTCTGTCATCGCCAACTGTCCGTAGGTGCTCGATAAGCCCGTAGCCTTTTCCCCCAAATTCGCTTGCTCCGGCCGCCGTGGCACGTCGTCGTAGTCGTCGACTTGGTCTGTCCCAGCCAGCGCCAAGTGCACCAGTAGGATCCCTGTGAGGCGTGTGTTCGATTCAGACCAGTAGTTAGCTCGATTTCGCAGCTTGTCGTAGTTCTCCATTGGAGCCCGACGCGCGGCTCCGCCATTGTTGAGCCCGTGCTTGCTCCGGCCACTTCCAGCCCCCGCCACCGCAACCAATCGCCGCCCTGTCCCCTCCCCGTTCGAACGCGCCTAAGCGCAGCCCCTCCCGTGCCCTGAGTCGGCCGCTAGGTCCACCTCGTCAGCGCTCTGTCGCTGGCGAGCTCACCGCCGTCACTGCCATGTGGACACCTCGGTCAGAAACGCCATTAGCAGCTAACCCTCACCCCCTGTGTGAATGACAGCCGGGTCCCACCCCCTGCTAACTATCTCTGTTAGGAAAATGGAAAATTTAACCCTTGGATTAATATGTCTCCCTGACAGTGTCCCCCTGGCCTTTTAACTTATTAAACAGATTTAATTAGCACTCGAGTCACTGACCACTAGGCCCCCTTGTCAGATTTTAATTATTTAGAAGATTTAAATAAATTTCAGTGACTTACATGTGGGCCCAGAGGCTATTTTTGATTTAGTAAAATGTTTTATAAATAAACAGAGGCTGACAAGTGGGTCCCCCATGTCAGGCATTGTTTTGGATAATGTTCTGGATAATGTTGAATAAATAATAAAAGAAATTCAGAAAATCATTTAAATGATTTAAAACTTTGAAATTCAATAACTTTTAAATCGTAACTCGGATTCAAAAACTTTCTACATGAAAATTGATCAGAAAAATATAACGAATACGAATATGCTATCCGTATGCCTATCACACCCCTCTAACACAACGAACATCGAACCGTCCCCCCTCCGGACCGGCAGTCCGATAAATTGTCCGGTACTGCTAAAGTACCCGGATGAATTTATTCCGAACACGAATGTTTCTCGGAATAGATCTACTAGCACGGATACACCCCCTTATGTTTTTCCGGTACCCACGACACCTCCGGCTTGATCCTTCCCCCTCTGGACACCCTGTCCGGTAATCATCCAGAGCCGGTAGTTCATCCTCAGATGAATTTCCGTTCCGAGCAATGTACATTGCACTGCGTTAGAATACCGTTAACTTTTCGTCTGTCATGTCATGCATCTGTTTGTATATGCTTGCTGTGTATTTACTGTTTTCTTCCCCCCTTAATCTCTGGTAGACCCCGCTGCTGCCGTCGACTACACCACTGCTGAGTACGACTACGTTGTCGACGACCGTACCCCTACCGTCGAGCTTCCAGGCAAGCAGATCCATTATCTTCCCTAGATATCGCCTATCTTTCCGTACATTTCTTGCACTAGGCATTGTTACTGCTGCTGCTATGTTGCTTACCTATTCAATTGCATAACCTGTCATTGTCGCCCCTTGATGTGCCTTCCTTATCCTATGCTGCCTATAAATATATATATGTTATTCAGCAGTGAGCCCTGCGCATTGTTAGCTAGGATTAGATAGAGGTCCGTGGTCACTCAGGGGAGTGAACGCGGATGCAAATATTATAACTGCACAGGTACGGTACAAAGCAGACACCGCCAAAGGCCCCTATCTGGGTTATGCCTAGTCACCTCAAGTGTGAGCTATCAAGGAGTAATCCTTGTACTCCACTCGAGGCTGACTTTGTCTTACCGCCATAGGGTCCTGAACAGCGATTGTCCTTCAGGTGAGAAGTCGGGCGACCCAACGGTGCCCGCGAGAGGTATTGCAACGGGACGACAGGGAGGGTACGACCAGTGTACCGGTGTGCTTGGCCCCTGATCGTTGCCCGCGAGAGTTACCAAACCACGAAAGTCGAGCTCCTTCAGGAGCACACGCGAGACAAGGTAAGGAGACGGTTCACCTTGTTGGTAACCGCAGTGACTTGGTGGGACGACAGGGCAGGCACCGATGTACTGGTGGTCCGGGCTGCTGTCGTTGTCCGTGGGTCAGTTAAGTCGAGGCAACGATAACGGTTGTCACACAGGTTAATTAAAATGCTAAATGGTTCAGTGAATGTCTTGAGTTGGCTATATGCCATGTACGCACTACCTACCCGTGGGAACTACGAGTTATGTGCTCCTCTGCTTCGTAGTGTCGTTCGAGGACTCTTCAGATGTCAGCAGTACTGCGGGATGATTGCCGGGAAGTGGTGTTGTCTTATTTGCTCGCGCGGTGATGTCTTATTTGGATTTGCTTCAACTTCACCGGCCAGCCACGCACCGTGCTGGAGTACGTTCGGGTTGGGGTCCAAGGCTCGGCGTGTACTTAGGATTTAGACCGGCGGATGGCCTCTCTGTTGAGTTTGAAAGATGGGCTATGAAGTGTCGGATAGCCTCGGTGGAGCGTTCCCTAACAAGGTTCCCGCCACCCTAGAGATCCGTGCGTGTAGCGTAACACAAGTGCACCCCTGCAGGGAAGAATAATCTATTCGAATAGCCGTGTCCACGGTAACAGGACGCTTTATGATGAAGCTGGATCTTACCACTAGAAACTATTATTATTAAACTGTATGGTTCCGGGTTTTCTTCCTTGCGGGGATGTCGAGGAGGTGAACTCGGAGGCATTGTTAATTATTACAACTTATTATTATACAATGCTGCAGCAACTTCTGTTGCATTGTTACTTTATGCTTTTTATAACTGTTGGCTGATTCTTACCTCCTGCTGCAAGACATCGTCGGAAGATGCTAGTCTTCGTTAGGCCTAGCTTCTTACCCTTGCTCTGGATTTCTGTCTTTCAGTCCACTATATACAACCTCTTCTTTCCGTTGATACAATGCATATTGCTTAGTAGCGGACGTAAGACTCGTGGGTATACTAGATACTCACCTGCTTTATTTCCTTTACTGTTTTGCCTGATCGGCCGCTGCAGCCGACGTTGGAGCCCAGAAGCAGGAGTACCCCGGAGGCGCCTACTACGACGTCGAGTTCCCCGTTGACCAGGAGTAGTTCGGTGGATCCCAGGCAGGAGGCCTCGCCTTTTCGATCTGTATCTCTGATGTGATTTGTGCTAGCCTTCTTGAGGCAAAACTTGACTAACTATGTCTGTACTCAGATATTATGGCTTGTATGACTTATGTATGCGGGTCCGCGTGACCCCCTCTATTGTAACATATTTGTTTATCCTTTTGTGTTTAGTGTTGTGCTGTGATATTATCACTGTGGCACCCTAATCTCAGCCGTGTACCCTGCGTGTATGATTACTGTACACGGATTGATTTTGGGGGCGTCACAACCTCCTTATTTGATTGAGAGATACCGATAATAAGTGCATGAGTTCTTCGGACTAATGTAAGTATTGAAAGTTGACACTTCCACCTTCCCATATTTTGCTAGCCTCTCCCGTGCCGTGCATTGCCTTCTTCTCACCCCAAGAGTTGGTGTCCACCTTTGCCGGTACATCCAAACCCTTGGCATGATACGCTCTGTCATCATAAGCCTCCTTATATCTTTCCTCAAAACAGCCACCATACCTACCTATCAAGGCATTTCCATAGCCTTTCCGATTTATATTGCCATGCAACATCCACCTCTTCATGACTTGATCTTCATGTCATACATGTTCTTGCTACACTGGCAGCGACATACCTTGCATACTTCATGATAGTTACATCTTCTTTATGTTTTGAGTACCTTGTAAAGTGTGAAAGATCTCCTTTACCCTCTTGTAAATTAGAGTGTTGCCCTTAAGTGAGGAAAAGATCCCAAAGTGGACACATTAAAAGATCCCAAAGAGGACAAATGAGAGTTACATAGAAAGAGCCATTGAGACCAAAAAAAAATACAAAAAAATAGAAAAAAGAGAAAAAGAAATAAAAGGAGAGAAAGGGGCAACACTACTATCCTTTTGAGAGATCCACACTAGTACTCCCTTTATATCCTTGTACTCCATAGAGATGTTCATTATGCATATAGCTATGTGGGGACCTTCACACTATAGAACTTGGCTTGCATATTCCAAGGATGAGCCTCCTCAAACGAGCTCTAGGTCTTCATGAGCGAGCAAGTTAGATGCACCCCCACTAGTTCCTTTGGAGAGCTTCTTAGCTCGTATGTGCATCCGTTGCATGGAAATCCCTACTCCTCACATCATATCTATTATTTGGCATCCCTTGCCTATGATTGTCCTCATTGATGTGAGCCTTTCTCATCCTTTTTGTCTTCCTCCTCCACCATACTTCTCTCTTTGCCATCCTAAGTGTCAACTCTCGTGCTTACGCTCATTCATTGCATGAGTGCTCAAAATATCGAAAAGGAGTGGATCAAATTGACTTGTACCTGGCTAGTGGTCTGGGGACGAGTCAAGATAAGATTCCAGAAGAGGACCAAGTGTGAAACTTTAGTAGATTTCTCACCACAAAAAAAATATTTTTTTCTCGTATTCCCTATCCCCCTTCTTGCACGCAAACACCATTTGGAGACATTCGAGTGACGGACAGCGAGAGTTCTTGCACCTATTGTTCTTTTGTTACTTGTTTCAATGCTAATATAGACTCTTGCATGTTATGACTTGAATTGAATCTCTAACCTTGATTGATTTACTTTGCAAAGTTCTTTTATGGTTGCTAGCATGTCACCACAGAAATTATGTTGTTATCATTTACCTACTCGAGGACAAGCAGGAATTAAGCTTGGGGATATTGATACGTCCAAAACGTATCTATAATTTCTGCTTGCTCCATGCATGTTTTGTGTGATATTGCTATGATCTAGATACACTTTCATACACTTTTGATCATATTTGGACTAACCTATTAACTCAGTGCACCACAGTGCCAGTTCCTGTTTTCTGCTGTTTTTCTATTTCAGTTTTCCCCCATATAAAAAGTGCCAGAAAATTTCCGGGAAAAATATAGGAAAAATCAGCGTACAAGAAGCTTCGCGAAGAGCCCGAGTGGGGCCAGAGGGGAGTCAGGGGGGCCCAGGCGGCCACCCGGCGCGGCCCCACCCCTATCCGCGCCAGGGGGGCGCCTGGGGCCCCTGGTCCACCTCTGGCTGCCCCCCTTCGCCTATATATTCTCCGTCACGGGAAACTTCAGAAAAGAGAACCATTTTTCGCAATCTCGCCTCTGTTACGCCGTCGCCGCGCTTCCGAGATCGGGAGCACCAAAAGACCTCTTCCTGGCACCCTGCCGGAGGGAATATTGACCTCCGGGAGTCTCCTCTCCACCATGGATGCTCCCCGGATGTCTCGTGAGTAGTTTTCCTTGGACCATGGGTCCGTGATCAGTAGCTCTGTGATGTTCTCCTCCCCTCTTTGATCTTCATTGTTTAGACCTCGTGAGCTTCCCTACATGATCGAGGCACCTTAGTAATATTTATGCTGTTGCTATGCTGAGTTTGGAGGGATCTGATGGATTATGAGATTATGTTCAGATTGTGATAGAGTAATATATTTGGTTCTTATCTCCTATATTTTTGTTCCTAAGTAATTCTTGCATGTTCTCCGTTGCTGTTTATTGCTTTGGGCAAGTAGTAGGTAGTGACTCCAAGAGGGAACCTTGTGCTAGATTGTGGGTTCATGCCCCCCGATGACACGCTTGAGTGATAGAAACATGAGTCTAGGGGATGTGCTGTTGCCACAAGGGGGAAAACAACGGTGCTTGTAACCGCGGTTGCAAGGATTGTTTACTTTACGCAAAGTTCTTTTTATTGCAGTTGTCTGTTGCTTTGGGTTTACACTTTGGGTGGGGCTCGCAACTTAATACCAGCGAGATGTTCTGGATAGATATCTCAAGGTGGATGATTAGTAGTAGATGCAGATGGATTTCGGTCTACTTATTTTTGCGTACTTCCCGTGCTTTTGAGCCTCTTCCTTTCTTTTGTAGCATAGTTAGCATTGCGGTGCGTTCATAATCCTGTCAATTGCCCTTTTGTAATTTGTTTACCTCGCATAGCAGTTTTATCGTCTTTTGGGAGAGAGACAACACTAGTGAACATCACGTATCCCGGTCCATATCCTCATTATTATTTCCAAGCTATATTTACTTTACTGCTTTTACTTGCTATCATTATCCCTTGCGTTTTATCTTTTGTGAACAACAAGACCGGAGAGATTGACAACCTCTCTGAACTTCGTTGGGAACAAAGTTATCTGTGTCTGTGTGCAGGTCCACGTCAGTTGCGCCGCTGACACCTACTTATCATCTCAGGATTCCTACTGGGGACAAACCTTGGTATCTTCACCGAGGGAAAACTGCTGCTGCACTACATCTCAACCTTCCACTTGGGGTAACCAACGAAAGGGCGAGAATCCATCACCCCTTCCTTCCTCGGTGATTCGGGAAGCTTCCGGGTCGCTGATTTTTATATAATTTTTCCGGGATTTATTTGGCACTTTTAATGGCCGGAAAACCTGAAATACAAAAACAGCAGAAACCAGGAACTGGCAACTGGGTGCACTGAGTTAATAGGTTAGTTCAAATATGATAAAAAAACTGTATGAAAGTTCAAGAAAAACATGGCAAAGTCACACAAATCATGCATGGAGCAAGAAGAAATTATAGATACGTTTGGGACGTATCAACATCCCCAAGCTTAATTCCTGCTCGTCCTCGAGTAGGGAAATGATAACAAGCATAATTTATGTGGCGACATGCAACACAACCATATAAGGAGTTTTAAGTAAAGCAATCAAATCATGCAATTCAATTCAAGTCTTAACAAGCAAGAGTCTATATTAGCATTGACACAAGCAACAAAAGAACAAAAGGTGCAAGAGTTCTCGCTGTCCGTGACTCGAATGTCTCCATATGGTGTTTGCGTGCAAGAAAGGGGAGCTCACGAGGTCTAATCCATGAAGAACAAAGAGTGGAGGAGAACATCACATAGCTACTGATCATAGACCCATGGTCCAAGGTGGACTACTCACGGTTCATCCGGGAATCATCCATGGTGGTGGAGAAGTTCCCGGAGGAGGTTCCTCCCTCCGGCAGGGTGTCAGGAAGAGGTCTTCTGGTGCTCCCGATCTTGGAAGCGCGGCGGCGGCAGAACAGAGGAGAGATCGCGAAAAAGGGTTCCCGTCACAGGGGTTTCACGTCACGAGGAATATATGGGCGAAGGGGGCATCCAGGGGGCCACCAGGGGTCCAGGCGGCCCCCTGGCGCGGCCCCACCCTAGGGCGCGCCGGGAGGGCGCCTAGGGACCTGGTGGGTCCCCTCTGCCCCCCCCTAAAATATTTTTGGAGACTTTTAATATGGGGGAAACCTGAAATAGAAAAACAGCCGAAAATAGGAACTGACACTGGGTGCACTGAGTTAATAGGTTAGTCCAAATATGATCAAAAGTGTATGGAAGTTCATAACTATCATAGCAATATCACACAAAAGAGGCATGGAGCAAGCAGAAATTATAGATACGTTTTGGACGTATCACTCATCGATCATGCAAGTAGCATGTATGACATGAAGATCAAGTCATGAGAAGATGGATGTTGCATGGCAATGTATCTCGGAAAAGCTATGGAAATGCCTTGATAGGTAGATATGGTGGCTGTTTTGAGGAAAGATATAAGGAGGTTTATGATGACAGAGCGTATCGTGCCTATCATTTGGATCTACCGACGAAGGTGGACGCTAACTCTCAGAGTGAGAAGGAGGCAATGCACGGCACAGGAGAGGCTAGAAAAATATGGGAAGGTGGAAGTGTCAACTTTCGAATACTCACATTAGTCCGAAGAACTCATGCACTTATTATCGGTAACTCTCAATCTAATCAGGAGGTTCACAAAGAGACAAGTACCCTGAGGAGGAGCGTATGGGGGTTTGGTTATCCTTGCGCATCCTCGACTCATGGTACGTGAGTGTAGTCTAATATTCGAACCCTCTAGAGGTTAGTGATCAATCTAGTAGCTTGAGTTCTCAACAGGGTATTTTTTATAAGGGACACAAAAGTACAAAACTGAAAGATAAACTAACAAGACTAAAAAGCAAAGATAAAAGATAGTGTGCAACTCCCCTATCTTGTAGACTGGAGTCCCCGGCAACGGCGCCAGAAATTAGCTTGATACGGTGACGATAGTTCTCTCACTCCTCGTTGGTTACCCCAAGTGGAAGGTGAGATGTAGCGTAGCAGCAAATTTCCCCTATGTAGATGATAGAGTTTGTCTCCCGTAGGACTCGCAGAAATACAAGAAGGTGACAACGGCGCTAGAAATTGGCTTCTGACTAACGAGTTGACTGGACCTGCACACAGAAACAAATAATTTTGCTCCCAACGAGTACAGAGGAGTTGTCAATTCCTCTGGCCTTGCTGTTTACAAAGGATCAACGCAAGAGATACTAATAGTGGCAACTGAAAGTAAAGACTTAAAGTAAATTGAAGATGTAAACAATGGTGTGAATATGGACCGGGGTCCCGTGATTGTCGGGGCCCGGGGTTAGCGTATGCAAGTACAGTTAAGACATAGTCATATGGAGAGCCGAGAACCGCACCCACTTGTCTAAGAAGACAAGGCCAAGCACTGAACATTCTCGGAAAGCATCGTACGTGAGGGGCATCCCATCCAGGCCGGATGATCAACTGTGATGGGTCCTCATCGTCCGCACACAAGTCTAATAATATGGGTGGTGAACTCCCATATTCAAAGACAAGTCGCCTCAACCATACTATCGACTATCTCGAAACTCTTACATAGACTTACTCCAGCCCGATCACTTAGTCGGGGTCTAGGGCGGGCTCAATCATACCACAAAGTGTGCACGAGACAGAGTCTCGGACAATCGCATCGCGATGCCCCAAGCTGCGCACATCTAAGGGCCACTTGGTGTATGAAAGACCGCCAGCCAAAACACAACTAAGGTCTCGAAAACCCATACAAAGACATGCATGTTATAACCATACACGCAGCACACATGCCTTGTATGAACAGTAGGTACCATTGCGATTCTCTACAAAGTGTACATTTTATTTAAAACCCTTATAGAGTACACACAGAGATCACATACATGTGATCCAACATTACAACATAAAGCGGAAGCAAATTATGTCTGAGTACAGACAAGTTTAACAAATTGGCTTAAGAAGCCTTATTCAAACACAAAGCCCTCCACGAGGGAACCAGTCTGCTGACTGGGACTAGACTAGCTTAACTTCAGTCGTCCAGCTCGATGAAGAAGCCACCTTCGGGGTCAGTGGCGTCATCTAAAACATAGATTAAGCAAACGTGAGTACAAAGGCGTACTCAGCAAGACTTACATAAGAGCTATACTACTCATGCACATGTATCAAGGTAACGGGAGGTGGGGTTCACTTGCAGAAATGCCAGCTTTGACTTGGCTAATCCTGAACTACGAGTACCAGACTTTGAGGTAAGAAGCGTACACGAGTCCACTACTTTCACCAACCAATACACCACTATGGTGCCTTCCTCGACTTCCCACGAGAAAGCACGCCATAGCACTCACACTTATCTTGGTGTATTTTAGAAGTATCCGGTTCAAGTTATCTAATAATCAAGCTAAGCTTTCCAAGTAGTCCATAACCGCGGACGCGGCTATTCGAATAGTTTTGTTAACCTTGCAAGGGTGTACCGCTACACACACATGATCATCATTTACCGCCTTTGATCTCGACACCATTCAAGGGGTGCCAGCGAGGATGCTCACCACAACTGTTACCTCATAGCCTATCTAGTCCAAGAAAGCCGCCTACTTGGGTTGGCTACCACAATCGTGAACCCGGCCGGTTTACCGAAGTGGACCCAAGCGATGTGTGCGTGGTGCATAAGCCGGTCTCGGTTGAGCCGTTCTCTCACTTAGCATCCAGGCCACAAGCCTACCAGAACTCCGAACTATTGCGACATCTGGACCTCGAAAGGGATGAGTTAATAGGTTGAGAGGGGTCAGTGAGCCCAATGTGTGGTTGTACTCTTCATCTTGGATCACCACACAAGAACTCGGACTTAGGGCGGTGTTCAATGAGACAACCCACCGTGTACTCCTACACAGCCTCTCATCGTTCACCTTGTATTAGGGTCGATTCACCAACACTTTTCTACCATCATCAACATGATCACTCCCATCCCGACTCACATCACAGTAACAACATGGTATTATACTAAGCATGCAATAAGCGGTAACATTTGCAGGGGCCACATGATATCATTCAACTCCTACATTTGCTAGGATTGTGGTTTGCTTACTACTGTGACAAAAGATAGGTCATGCAAAGGAATGGGTTCATCTATGCGGTAGAATTGTAACATGGTGATCATCCTATACAATGCATAAGCGAGACATGAGAGGGAAGTGGGATTTTATCGACATGAACAATGGGGTTTTGCTTGCCTTGCTGACGAGGTTCGGGTTCTGGATCTTCAGCGAAGGGGGTGACCTCTTGCTCCGGTTCCACCTCTACTCGTCAAACAAAGCACAAAGTAGCAATCAATATGAATGCAATGCTCAAGCACATGATATAGTGTTAAATCTTGGAGTATAAGTTTTGATGTGTGAGGCAATTCCATTTAAGTGGAATATATTGCATTTTTAAATGCATATTCAAATTCCACATTTGAATTCAACCTTAATCAAGTTATGTATGATATAGTTTGATCAATTTGAATTAACTTCAAATGTGTATGATATGCCTCTGAAGTGTGGTTGATTTGCATCATAAATTCATGGTCCAAGTGGCAAAATCATTTGGTTTGAATTTGAATTAAATTCAAATAAAGCAAATGACATATGCTACTGGTACCATTTTAAATTCAACTCAAACAGAGTTGAAAGTTGCATATTTGGAAAGATAATTTTCTCCTGATCATTTTTCATATATTATTTGTCCAATTTGGAGTTAATATGAATTTTCTATGAATTTCCAAAGTTTGGGGTATTTTCTGGAATTTCTGGATTTATTAAACTATTTTTCTTTTCTGGAAATTCATTTACTGCGTCACTGTGACATCAGCATGACGTCAGGGGGTTTGACCCGAGTCAAACTGACAAGGGGTCCCACTGGTCAGCCTCTGTAGGGTTAAACCCGTGGTTAAAATTTAATTAACAGAGGGATTAGGGGCTGGGCCCAGTAGTCAGTGGGTTTAGGGTGTGATTAGGCGTGGGTTAGGGTTAACGCGCCGGCGGTTAGCCGCCGGTGGCACGGGCACGGCGGCGTGGTCGCCGGAGTGAGCTAGAGGCCACGGAAGAACACGGGGAGAAGTCCATTCGACTCAGCAACGTCTCGCGCATCGTCTGGAGGCAACGGGGGTCCTCGGGGTGGTCGAGAGCGACGACGGCGACGACTCCGGCGGCAGAAGAACGGAGGCGAGGTCGTAGCCGAGGCTAGGGAGCACGGTTTGAGGCGTTCTTGGTTGCGTTCGCAAGCTGGCACACGCGGAAGTCAAACGCGTGCACTGGGAGTCCATGACAGGCACTGGAGCGAGGAGGTCGACGACCATGGCGGCGACCTTGCTCGGGATCCATGGCGGATTCGGTTGTGGGGCAAACGAGGCGCTACAAACATAGGGGAAAGGTGAGGAAGCTCACCCTGAAGCTAATGGAGAAGGCGGTGAGGCCGGGGACACTGTGTAACCGGAGAATTTGACGACGGCGACTCACGGGTCCGGCGAGCTCTCGGTGAGGCTGGCGTCGTCCACGGGGGCTCCTCGGTCCAATTGATCGGCCACGGTGATGAAGACGGCGATGGCGGACGTCCTGGACAAGCTGGGGCGACGAGTGGAGGCCAGTGGCCGCGGTGGCGCACGGCGGCGAGCTACGGGGCGCTCGGGTCTTCGCTGGTTTCGCACGGGAGAGAGGAGGAAGAGGGTTCCAGGGGGCGGGAAAGAAGTGGATGAGCACGGGGGTTCTCCACGACGCTAGAAGGCGGCCGGGGAGGCAGGTGGAGGGCTGCGGGGCGTCGCGGTGGCGTCGGTGGCGTCGGTGGCTTTCCACCGAGCACCTTGGGGGCGTGGGGAGGAAGACGACAGGGGAGGGTCCAGGTGGGCTGGGCCGGCTGGAGAGGTGGGCCTCGCCCCTGGCGGGAGGTAAGTTTTTTTCCTTTTTTCCTCTGTTTAATCTTTCCTTTCTTTTTCTGTAATTTGTTTTGGCTCTGATAAAAATACCAAACCATTTTATTAAATGCTGAAAACTTTTATGTGGCCTAATAATAATATAGACTAGCCACTCATAAACTTTCAACATTTTTAAAATTCAAATGATTTGAATTTTAAATCAAATAGGGGGATTTCTTTAATTCCAAGGTACTGTTTGAATATTTGAAAATTCTATGAGCATGGGGTGGGTCCCACATCACTTGATATGTGATCACACTCATTTATAAGACTTTTCAAAACTCTAACATGAATTTTTGGAAAAGATTTTTATCTGGCCTTTTGAAATAATTCATCTGGGGGTGTTCCTTCTCCCATTTTGATTTTGAATTTGATTTCCAAGATTTCTTTTGAATTTTTGACATGATGCAAAGGTACTAGCTAACCCTAGCACATACCTAACAGAAGGATCTGACAACTCGCCCCCACTCAAAAGAATCTCGTCCCGAGATTCAGAAGTCTGCGGGAGGAAGGTGGGATACTCGGTAAGGAGACGGTCTTCTCTTTCCCATGTGGCTTCTCTTTCAGAGTGGTGTGACCATTGCACTTTCAGAAACTTAATCTTCTGACGACGAGTGACACGCTCCGCGGAATCAAGAATACGAACGGGGTATTCTCGATAAGAAAGGTCATCTTGGAGATCAAGCGTTTCATGGTCGACTTCGCGGATGGGGTCCTTGAAGCAACGCCTGAGTTGGGATACATGGAATACATCGTGTACTCGGGAAAGGTGCGGAGGTAGTTCAAGTTGGTAGGCAACTTCTCCACGTTTAGCTAAAATGCGGAAAGGTCCGATGTAACGTGGGGCCAACTTGCCTTTGATACCGAAACGTTGGGTTCCCTTCAGAGGAGTAACCCGAAGGTAAGCCTTCTCATCCAGATTGTAGCTTTCTTGCCTATGATGACGATCATAGTAGCTTTTCTGACGAGACTGGGCTGCTTTCAATTGATCACGAACAATGCGAACTTGCTCTTCTGCTTCCTTGATCATATCCGGTCCAAAGAATTGTCTTTCACCGGTTTCAGACCAGTTTAGTGGTGTTCGACATCGTCGTCCATAAAGGAGTTCAAAAGGAGCCATGTTCAGACTAGATTGAAAACTATTGTTATAAGCAAATTCGGCAAATGGAAGAGAATTCTCCCAATTCTTTCCGAATGAGATAACACAAGCTCTGAGCATGTCTTCAAGAATCTAGTTAACCCTTTCGACTTGACCGCTAGACTGAGGATGGAAAGCCGTACTAAAGGAGAGATGAGTTCCCAAAGCACGTTGGAAGCTTCCCCAAAATCTAGAGGTGAAAAGGCTACCGCGATCAGAATTGATTTCCAAAGGAATACCATGAAGGGATACAATTCTGGAGATGTACAAGTCCGCTAACTGACTAGCAGTTATAGACTCGCGAACCGGAAGGAAGTGAGCAACTTTGGAAAGCCTATCTATGACAACGAAGATGGCATTGTTTCCTTTTTGGGTTCTTGGAAAGCCGGTGATGAAATCCATACCGACTTTGTCCCATTTCCACTCGGGAATAGACAAAGGTTGAAGTGAACCAGCAGGTCTTTGATGTTCTGCCTTAATGCGACGACAAACATCACATTCGGCAACAAATTGAGCAATGTCTCTCTTCATCCTAGTCCACCAAAATCTCTGGCGTAGATCTCGGTACATTTTCGTGCTACCGGAATGAATTGAGAGGGGTGTGTCATGGGCTTCCTTGAGGATGAGTTGCCTTAGTTCCCTATTCTTAGGTACTACTAAACGATTTTCAAAGAATACCGTTCCTTTGCTATCTGTGGAGAAACATTTAGCAACTCCGCTAGCAATGTTCTCCTTGATTCGGCGAACACCTCGTGCACGCCTTTGGGCAGCTATGATTTGATCCTCAAGAGTTGGTTTCGCCACCAAGGTAGAAAGATAGTCATGAGGAACAATTTCAAGGTTGAGCTTGCGAAAGTCCTCATGAAGAAGTGGTTGATACTGCTGCAACATGAGGTTGTTACAGTACGACTTACGACTTAGTGCATCAGCCATGACATTGGCTTTGCCTGGGGTGTAAGAAATTGCTACGTCGTAATCTTTTATCAACTCAATCCAGCGTCTTTGCCTGAGGTTAAGATCTGGCTGGGTGAAAATATATTTGAGGCTTTGGTGGTCGGAATAAATCTCGCAACGATTACCAAGGAGGTAATGTCGCCAAGTTGTTAGAGCATGAACTACGGCAGCGAGTTCAAGGTCATGGGTAGGATAGTTCTCTTCATGTGGCCGCAACTGGCGTGAAGCATAAGCTACCACATGTCGATCTTGCAGAAGTATGCATCCTAACCCTTATTGTGATGCGTCACAATAGATCTCGAAATCTCTTTTGGTGTCTGGAGGTGCAAGTACGGGTGCAGAAGTTAATCTTCTTTTTAGCTCTTGAAAGCTTTCCTCGCACTTGGGAGTCCATAAGAATTTCTTATCTTTCTTGAGGAGTTCAGTTAGAGGCTTTGCAACTTTAGAAAAGTTCTCGACGAAGCAACGGCAATAGCTGGCTAGGCCAAGAAAACTTCTAACTTGCTTAACCGATTCAGGTGGAGTCCAGTCAAGGACGGCCTGAACTCTCTCGGGATTCACAGCAATGCCTTTTGCAGAAATCACGTGGCCTAAGTAGGTCACTTCTGGTAGCCAGAATTCACACTTGGAGAATTTAGCGTATAGGCGATGCTCTCTAAGCTTCATCAATACCAGCCTTAAGTGTTCGGCATGATCTCCTTCGGTCTTCGAGTAGATGAGAATATCATCAAGATAAACCACAACAAATTTATCTAGGTACTCCATGAAGATCGAATTCATCAAGCGTGAGAATGTGGCGGGGGCATTGGTCAAACCAAAGGACATGACGGTGTACTCGTCAAGACCATAATGAGTGGTAAAAGCCGTTTTGGGAATGTCCTCGTTTCGGATTCTGATCTGATGATAACCTAATCTCAAATCCATCTTGGAAAAGACGGCGGATCCTGCAAGTTGATCATAAAGATCATTGATCCTGGGCAGTGGGTATTTGTTCTTTATCGTCGCTAAATTTAGCGGGCGATAGTCTACGCACATCCTTTCTGTTCCATCTTTCTTCTTTACGAACAGAACGGGGCAACCCCATGGCGATGAGCTAGGGCGGATGAAGCCTTTTGCCAACGAAGCATCAAGTTGGGTTTTTAGCTCAGCTAACTCATGTGGGGCCATTTTATAAGGGCGTTTGGAAATTGGTGCGGTTCCTGGAACAAGATCCATTATAAACTCTACACATCTGTCGGGTGGCATGCCCGGCAGCTCTTCAGGAAAGACATCCGGGAAGTCACGAACCACCGGAATATCTTCAAGTTCGGGAAGGGGGAGTACATTCAAGGAATGCACTTGGGTTCTTGTTCTGGGTGAGGTATAGCTGATGGTTTGGCCTGAAGGGTGGGTGAGTTTCACTTATTTGCCTTTGCAATCCAGATAGGCATTCTGTCTTGATAGCCAATCCATGCCAAGGATGACATCAATGTCTGAAGACTTGAGGGCTATGAGTGAAGCAAGGAATACTAAACCCTCAATTGCTATTTGATTACCATGGCTCACTCTACTAGTTTTCCATCTTGACCCTGGAGTTTGAATAATCATTGGGGTGGACAATTCAACAAAGGGCAACTCATGACGAAGTGCATAACTTTCCGACATGAATGAATGAGATGCTCCTGGGTCGAAAAGAACGGAAGTAGGAACAAAATTGACTGGGAGCGTACCAAGAATGACGTCAGTGGTGTCGTCAGTCTCTTCGGCGGCAACCTGGTTCAGACGTCCACGAGTGGCGGGAGGAGCGGGTTTGGCGGTGGAGACCTTCTGGGGTGGCTTGCCACGACCATTGTTCTTGTTGTTGCCTCCGGCACGTGGTGGAACATTCTGGTGCTGGATCTGGTTCAGGGGGCACTCGCGAGAGTAGTGGCCTGCCTGACCACACTTGTAGCAAGCTCCAAAAACAGTGCGTGGAGCTGGGTTGTTTGGTGGAGCTGGGTGGAACTGGGTGGGTGGACGAGGCGCCACATAGGATGGCCTCGGTGGGTTGTTTTGGCGGAACATGCTATTGGGGATCCAGATCTTGCGCTTCTGGGAGCCAGAACTGGATGAACTGTCATCTCTAGGATGTTTGCGAAAGTCGTTGGGGGTGTTCATGTCCTCTGCCTTGATGGCCTTGTTGACAAGGACCTGGAAGGTGGCAAAATCATGAAGGTTGAGCTCGCGACGGAGTCCACTGTTGAGGCCACGACGGAACCTCTCTTGTTTCTTGGAGTCGGTGGAGACTTCCTCAGTTGCATAACGAGCAAGTCGGTTGAACTCACGACTGAACTCGTCAACTGTTCTTCTGCCTTGAGTGAGGTTACAGAATTCCTCACGCTTGCGGTCCATGAGACCCTTGGGAATGTGGTGCTCGCGGAAGGACGTACAGAATTCCTCCCAAGATGCTGGTGGTCCAACTGGGCGCATATTCAGAAAATTCTCCCACCAAGAGCTTGCTGCACCTTCGAGGTGATAGGTGGCATAGCTGACCTTGTCGCCATTTGCAACACGGCCGGCTTGGAGCTTCCTCTCGATGCTGCGAAGCCAGTCATCGGCGTCAAGGGGCTCGGTGGAGTAACTGAAAACCAGGGGATGAAGCCGGATGAAGTCATTCAGAGACACCAGCTCATTGCGCTGCTGAGTGGTGTTGCGTGCGATGACTTCCAGCAGGTGGTGAGAGTCACGGCGGTTCCTCTCGACCTCCATCAGAACTTGGGCCATTGTGGGTGGGGGTGGAAGGTTGTCTTCCTCCTGGTTGTTCCCACGACCTTGGTTACGACCAATCTGGCCACGGGTTCCTTGAGACATCCTGAAGGTGAAAAATCCAAAGTCAAACAGATTTGAATTCAAGATTCTAATCAAGGTATTGAAGTACTGGAAGGATTACAGAGCAAAGGAAGTAATCATCTTGACAACATGGTGATAAAGCATACAAGCCATATATTCACAAGCTGTCATACAAACCATACATCGTTTTAGTACAAGCACTAAGCTAATACAAACGTGATGAAGATGATACATCCTTCAGAGGCACTCTGACTTCCTATACATTATTTATCTAAGCCTCTGGAACTTAGACACCTTGCTTACAATATACTAGGATACTACTACATCCTCACTAAGTAAGACCACAGGCGGTCTCACTCATCTCCATCTCCATAGTAATCCTCATAGAAGTTACCCGCGTATCCCGGTAGCTGGAGGTGACCATCGGAAAACACGGAGGCTTGTGGACCCTTATATCCATTTGGGCAAGGATGGGGCCTAGGTCCAATGCAGGGTGGAAGCAAAGGACCACGGGGTGGAAAAATTCCTCCAATCTCGGGCCAAGCAACTCGAGAAGGCATCTGGGTCCTCACTGGATAGATCGCATCGTACTCCACTGATCCCATGCTCACAAAAGGTGCCAAGAGCGTCAGTGCTCGGTACAGACGAACACGGGTGGCGTGGAGCTCAAAACGGAGAGCGCGTGCGTCACGATCTCTGTCACTAGCAAACCTAGCAGTCACCTGAAGTGCTGGATCCTCTGCAGAGTGATCTGAGTAGAGTCCGGTGTAATATCCCTCTTCTCCTGGAAGTGCAGCAGGGACATAGCGGAATGAAGTCTCTCTCAGCAAAGTGTGCTCCTCTCTCAGCAGTGTAATACATGAATATGCAGCATCCTGCACAGCCATGTTCTCGGTAACGCCGATGCCATGTCCAAAGTGGATAGGCTGGGTGACTCCAACGTGGTGCGGGTAGATCCGGACAATGCAGTGGAACTGCGTCTGGTTGAAGTCGTGGAACTGCTCCTCGATGGTGTACTCAGGGTACCATCGATATCCCACATAGGACATCATCTCGATCAACGTGGCGGGATGGCCACGCACACCGAGGCACCTGGTCAAACGAACAATCTGCCGAGGGGGAAGATCTGCCATCTGAAACAGAAAGGAGTTTGCAAATGCATCAGATTATGAGATAAACCTGGAATGACTCGGACAGCATAACGGCTGTAATTGTAAGAAATGACAATTTCTTTCAATATGCAAACAGCACTTACATAATACAATGTAAGAAATCAGCATTACAACAATGCTAGGAGAACCTGGACACAACTTTCCTACGGCTATAAGGAAGCAATCAACGAGATATGCTAAACAGACAGAGGAGAGCCTAGTCCTATCTTCCCGTAGAGTAAGATGAGGGTGACTCAGAACTCAGAACGAAGGGGGTAAGGAGAAAAATGAAGCCTTACGTTGTTCCCTTATATACCCAGAGTAACTATATAACTAAAGCAAGCTAGACTCAACTTCGGCCAAGGCTACTAGTCCTACAGTCAGTCCTGCTCTGATACCAAGTCTGTCGGGGCCCGGGGTTAGCGTATGCAAGTACAGTTAAGACATAGTCATATGGAGAGCCGAGAACCGCACCCACTTGTCTAAGCAGACAAGGCCAAGCACTGAACATTCTCGGAAAGCATCGTACGTGAGGGGCATCCCATCCAGGCCGGATGATCAACTGTGATGGGTCCTCATCGTCCGCACACAAGTCTAATAATATGGGTGGTGAACTCCCATATTCAAAGACAAGTCGCCTCAACCATACTATCGACTATCTCGAAACTCTTACATAGACTTACTCCAGCCCGATCACTTAGTCGGGGTCTAGGGCGGGCTCAATCATACCACAAAGTGTGCACGAGACAGAGTCTCGGACAATCGCATCGCGATGCCCCAAGCTACGCACATCTAAGGGCCACTTGGTGTATGAAAGACCGCCAGCCAAAACACAACTAAGGTCTCGAAAACCCATACAAAGACATGCATGTTATAACCATACACGCAGCACACATGCCTTGTATGAACAGTAGGTACCATTGCGATTCTCTACAAAGTGTACATTTTATTTAAAACCCTTATAGAGTACACACAGAGATCACATACATGTGATCCAACATTACAACATAAAGCGGAAGCAAATTATGTCTGAGTACAGACAAGTTTAACAAATTGGCTTAAGAAGCCTTATTCAAACACAAAGCCCTCCACGAGGGAACCAGTCTGCTGACTGGGACTAGACTAGCTTAACTTCAGTCGTCCAGCTCGATGAAGAAGCCACCTTCGGGGTCAGTGGCGTCATCTAAAACATAGATTAAGCAAACGTGAGTACAAAGGCGTACTCAGCAAGACTTACATAAGAGCTATACTACTCATGCACATGTATCAAGGTAACGGGAGGTGGGGTTCACTTGCAGAAATGCCAGCTTTGACTTGGCTAATCCTGAACTACGAGTACCAGACTTTGAGGTAAGAAGCGTACACGAGTCCACTACTTTCACCAACCAATACACCACTATGGTGCCTTCCTCGACTTCCCACGAGAAAGCACGCCATAGCACTCACACTTATCTTGGTGTATTTTAGAAGTATCCGGTTCAAGTTATCTAATAATCAAGCTAAGCTTTCCAAGTAGTCCATAACCGCGGACACGGCTATTCGAATAGTTTTGTTAACCTTGCAAGGGTGTACCGCTACACACACATGATCATCATTTACCGCCTTTGATCTCGACACCATTCAAGGGGTGCCAGCGAGGATGCTCACCACAACTGTTACCTCATAGCCTATCTAGTCCAAGAAAGCCGCCTACTTGGGTTGGCTACCACAATCGTGAACCCGGCCGGTTTACCGAAGTGGACCCAAGCGATGTGTGCGTGGTGCATAAGCCGGTCTCGGTTGAGCCGTTCTCTCACTTAGCATCCAGGCCACAAGCCTACCAGAACTCCGAACTATTGCGACATCTGGACCTCGAAAGGGATGAGTTAATAGGTTGAGAGGGGTCAGTGAGCCCAATGTGTGGTTGTACTCTTCATCTTGGATCACCACACAAGAACTCGGACTTAGGGCGGTGTTCAATGAGACAACCCACCGTGTACTCCTACACAGCCTCTCATCGTTCACCTTGTATTAGGGTCGATTCACCAACACTTTTCTACCATCATCAACATGATCACTCCCATCCCGACTCACATCACAGTAACAACATGGTATTATACTAAGCATGCAATAAGCGGTAACATTTGCAGGGGCCACATGATATCATTCAACTCCTACATTTGCTAGGATTGTGGTTTGCTTACTACTGTGACAAAAGATAGGTCATGCAAAGGAATGGGTTCATCTATGCGGTAGAATTGTAACATGGTGATCATCCTATACAATGCATAAGCGAGACATGAGAGGGAAGTGGGATTTTATCGACATGAACAATGGGGTTTTGCTTGCCTTGCTGACGAGGTTCGGGTTCTGGATCTTCAGCGAAGGGGGTGACCTCTTGCTCCGGTTCCACCTCTACTCGTCAAACAAAGCACAAAGTAGCAATCAATATGAATGCAATGCTCAAGCACATGATATAGTGTTAAATCTTGGAGTATAAGTTTTGATGTGTGAGGCAATTCCATTTAAGTGGAATATATTGCATTTTTAAATGCATATTCAAATTCCACATTTGAATTCAACCTTAATCAAGTTATGTATGATATAGTTTGATCAATTTGAATTAACTTCAAATGTGTATGATATGCCTCTGAAGTGTGGTTGATTTGCATCATAAATTCATGGTCCAAGTGGCAAAATCATTTGGTTTGAATTTGAATTAAATTCAAATAAAGCAAATGACATATGCTACTGGTACCATTTTAAATTCAACTCAAACAGAGTTGAAAGTTGCATATTTGGAAAGATAATTTTCTCCTGATCATTTTTCATATATTATTTGTCCAATTTGGAGTTAATATGAATTTTCTATGAATTTCCAAAGTTTGGGGTATTTTCTGGAATTTCTGGATTTATTAAACTATTTTTCTTTTCTGGAAATTCATTTACTGCGTCACTGTGACATCAGCATGACGTCAGGGGGTTTGACCCGAGTCAAACTGACAAGGGGTCCCACTGGTCAGCCTCTGTAGGGTTAAACCCGTGGTTAAAATTTAATTAACAGAGGGATTAGGGGCTGGGCCCAGTAGTCAGTGGGTTTAGGGTGTGATTAGGCGTGGGTTAGGGTTAACGCGCCGGCGGTTAGCCGCCGGTGGCACGGGCACGGCGGCGTGGTCGCCGGAGTGAGCTAGAGGCCACGGAAGAACACGGGGAGAAGTCCATTCGACTCAGCAACGTCTCGCGCATCGTCTGGAGGCAACGGGGGTCCTCGGGGTGGTCGAGAGCGACGACGGCGACGACTCCGGCGGCAGAAGAACGGAGGCGAGGTCGTAGCCGAGGCTAGGGAGCACGGTTTGAGGCGTTCTTGGTTGCGTTCGCAAGCTGGCACACGCGGAAGTCAAACGCGTGCACTGGGAGTCCATGACAGGCACTGGAGCGAGGAGGTCGACGACCATGGCGGCGACCTTGCTCGGGATCCATGGCGGATTCGGTTGTGGGGCAAACGAGGCGCTACAAACATAGGGGAAAGGTGAGGAAGCTCACCCTGAAGCTAATGGAGAAGGCGGTGAGGCCGGGGACACTGTGTAACCGGAGAATTTGACGACGGCGACTCACGGGTCCGGCGAGCTCTCGGTGAGGCTGGCGTCGTCCACGGGGGCTCCTCGGTCCAATTGATCGGCCACGGTGATGAAGACGGCGATGGCGGACGTCCTGGACAAGCTGGGGCGACGAGTGGAGGCCAGTGGCCGCGGTGGCGCACGGCGGCGAGCTACGGGGCGCTCGGGTCTTCGCTGGTTTCGCACGGGAGAGAGGAGGAAGAGGGTTCCAGGGGGCGGGAAAGAAGTGGATGAGCACGGGGGTTCTCCACGACGCTAGAAGGCGGCCGGGGAGGCAGGTGGAGGGCTGCGGGGCGTCGCGGTGGCGTCGGTGGCGTCGGTGGCTTTCCACCGAGCACCTTGGGGGCGTGGGGAGGAAGACGACAGGGGAGGGTCCAGGTGGGCTGGGCCGGCTGGAGAGGTGGGCCTCGCCCCTGGCGGGAGGTAAGTTTTTTTCCTTTTTTCCTCTGTTTAATCTTTCCTTTCTTTTTCTGTAATTTGTTTTGGCTCTGATAAAAATACCAAACCATTTTATTAAATGCTGAAAACTTTTATGTGGCCTAATAATAATATAGACTAGCCACTCATAAACTTTCAACATTTTTAAAATTCAAATGATTTGAATTTTAAATCAAATAGGGGGATTTCTTTAATTCCAAGGTACTGTTTGAATATTTGAAAATTCTATGAGCATGGGGTGGGTCCCACATCACTTGATATGTGATCACACTCATTTATAAGACTTTTCAAAACTCTAACATGAATTTTTGGAAAAGATTTTTATCTGGCCTTTTGAAATAATTCATCTGGGGGTGTTCCTTCTCCCATTTTGATTTTGAATTTGATTTCCAAGATTTCTTTTGAATTTTTGACATGATGCAAAGGTACTAGCTAACCCTAGCACATACCTAACAGAAGGATCTGACAACTCGCCCCCACTCAAAAGAATCTCGTCCCGAGATTCAGAAGTCTGCGGGAGGAAGGTGGGATACTCGGTAAGGAGACGGTATTCTCTTTCCCATGTGGCTTCTCTTTCAGAGTGGTGTGACCATTGCACTTTCAGAAACTTAATCTTCTGACGACGAGTGACACGCTCCGCGGAATCAAGAATACGAACGGGGTATTCTCGATAAGAAAGGTCATCTTGGAGATCAAGCGTTTCATGGTCGACTTCGCGGATGGGGTCCTTGAAGCAACGCCTGAGTTGGGATACATGGAATACATCGTGTACTCGGGAAAGGTGCGGAGGTAGTTCAAGTTGGTAGGCAACTTCTCCACGTTTAGCTAAAATGCGGAAAGGTCCGATGTAACGTGGGGCCAACTTGCCTTTGATACCGAAACGTTGGGTTCCCTTCAGAGGAGTAACCCGAAGGTAAGCCTTCTCATCCAGATTGTAGCTTTCTTGCCTATGATGACGATCATAGTAGCTTTTCTGACGAGACTGGGCTGCTTTCAATTGATCACGAACAATGCGAACTTGCTCTTCTGCTTCCTTGATCATATCCGGTCCAAAGAATTGTCTTTCACCGGTTTCAGACCAGTTTAGTGGTGTTCGACATCGTCGTCCATAAAGGAGTTCAAAAGGAGCCATGTTCAGACTAGATTGAAAACTATTGTTATAAGCAAATTCGGCAAATGGAAGAGAATTCTCCCAATTCTTTCCGAATGAGATAACACAAGCTCTGAGCATGTCTTCAAGAATCTAGTTAACCCTTTCGACTTGACCGCTAGACTGAGGATGGAAAGCCGTACTAAAGGAGAGATGAGTTCCCAAAGCACGTTGGAAGCTTCCCCAAAATCTAGAGGTGAAAAGGCTACCGCGATCAGAATTGATTTCCAAAGGAATACCGTGAAGGGATACAATTCTGGAGATGTACAAGTCCGCTAACTGACTAGCAGTTATAGACTCGCGAACCGGAAGGAAGTGAGCAACTTTGGAAAGCCTATCTATGACAACGAAGATGGCATTGTTTCCTTTTTGGGTTCTTGGAAAGCCGGTGATGAAATCCATACCGACTTTGTCCCATTTCCACTCGGGAATAGACAAAGGTTGAAGTGAACCAGCAGGTCTTTGATGTTCTGCCTTAATGCGACGACAAACATCACATTCGGCAACAAATTGAGCAATGTCTCTCTTCATCCTAGTCCACCAAAATCTCTGGCGTAGATCTCGGTACATTTTCGTGCTACCGGAATGAATTGAGAGGGGTGTGTCATGGGCTTCCTTGAGGATGAGTTGCCTTAGTTCCCTATTCTTAGGTACTACTAAACGATTTTCAAAGAATACCGTTCCTTTGCTATCTGTGGAGAAACATTTAGCAACTCCGCTAGCAATGTTCTCCTTGATTCGGCGAACACCTCGTGCACGCCTTTGGGCAGCTATGATTTGATCCTCAAGAGTTGGTTTCGCCACCAAGGTAGAAAGATAGTCATGAGGAACAATTTCAAGGTTGAGCTTGCGAAAGTCCTCATGAAGAAGTGGTTGATACTGCTGCAACATGAGGTTGTTACAGTACGACTTACGACTTAGTGCATCAGCCATGACATTGGCTTTGCCTGGGGTGTAAGAAATTGCTACGTCGTAATCTTTTATCAACTCAATCCAGCGTCTTTGCCTGAGGTTAAGATCTGGCTGGGTGAAAATATATTTGAGGCTTTGGTGGTCGGAATAAATCTCGCAACGATTACCAAGGAGGTAATGTCGCCAAGTTGTTAGAGCATGAACTACGGCAGCGAGTTCAAGGTCATGGGTAGGATAGTTCTCTTCATGTGGCCGCAACTGGCGTGAAGCATAAGCTACCACATGTCGATCTTGCAGAAGTATGCATCCTAACCCTTATTGTGATGCGTCACAATAGATCTCGAAATCTCTTTTGGTGTCTGGAGGTGCAAGTACGGGTGCAGAAGTTAATCTTCTTTTTAGCTCTTGAAAGCTTTCCTCGCACTTGGGAGTCCATAAGAATTTCTTATCTTTCTTGAGGAGTTCAGTTAGAGGCTTTGCAACTTTAGAAAAGTTCTCGACGAAGCAACGGCAATAGCTGGCTAGGCCAAGAAAACTTCTAACTTGCTTAACCGATTCAGGTGGAGTCCAGTCAAGGACGGCCTGAACTCTCTCGGGATTCACAGCAATGCCTTTTGCAGAAATCACGTGGCCTAAGTAGGTCACTTCTGGTAGCCAGAATTCACACTTGGAGAATTTAGCGTATAGGCGATGCTCTCTAAGCTTCATCAATACCAGCCTTAAGTGTTCGGCATGATCTCCTTCGGTCTTCGAGTAGATGAGAATATCATCAAGATAAACCACAACAAATTTATCTAGGTACTCCATGAAGATCGAATTCATCAAGCGTGAGAATGTGGCGGGGGCATTGGTCAAACCAAAGGACATGACGGTGTACTCGTCAAGACCATAATGAGTGGTAAAAGCCGTTTTGGGAATGTCCTCGTTTCGGATTCTGATCTGATGATAACCTAATCTCAAATCCATCTTGGAAAAGACGGCGGATCCTGCAAGTTGATCATAAAGATCATTGATCCTGGGCAGTGGGTATTTGTTCTTTATCGTCGCTAAATTTAGCGGGCGATAGTCTACGCACATCCTTTCTGTTCCATCTTTCTTCTTTACGAACAGAACGGGGCAACCCCATGGCGATGAGCTAGGGCGGATGAAGCCTTTTGCCAACGAAGCATCAAGTTGGGTTTTTAGCTCAGCTAACTCATGTGGGGCCATTTTATAAGGGCGTTTGGAAATTGGTGCGGTTCCTGGAACAAGATCCATTATAAACTCTACACATCTGTCGGGTGGCATGCCCGGCAGCTCTTCAGGAAAGACATCCGGGAAGTCACGAACCACCGGAATATCTTCAAGTTCGGGAAGGGGGAGTACATTCAAGGAATGCACTTGGGTTCTTGTTCTGGGTGAGGTATAGCTGATGGTTTGGCCTGAAGGGTGGGTGAGTTTCACTTATTTGCCTTTGCAATCCAGATAGGCATTCTGTCTTGATAGCCAATCCATGCCAAGGATGACATCAATGTCTGAAGACTTGAGGGCTATGAGTGAAGCAAGGAATACTAAACCCTCAATTGCTATTTGATTACCATGGCTCACTCTACTAGTTTTCCATCTTGACCCTGGAGTTTGAATAATCATTGGGGTGGACAATTCAACAAAGGGCAACTCATGACGAAGTGCATAACTTTCCGACATGAATGAATGAGATGCTCCTGGGTCGAAAAGAACGGAAGTAGGAACAAAATTGACTGGGAGCGTACCAAGAATGACGTCAGTGGTGTCGTCAGTCTCTTCGGCGGCAACCTGGTTCAGACGTCCACGAGTGGCGGGAGGAGCGGGTTTGGCGGTGGAGACCTTCTGGGGTGGCTTGCCACGACCATTGTTCTTGTTGTTGCCTCCGGCACGTGGTGGAACATTCTGGTGCTGGATCTGGTTCAGGGGGCACTCGCGAGAGTAGTGGCCTGCCTGACCACACTTGTAGCAAGCTCCAAAAACAGTGCGTGGAGCTGGGTTGTTTGGTGGAGCTGGGTGGAACTGGGTGGGTGGACGAGGCGCCACATAGGATGGCCTCGGTGGGTTGTTTTGGCGGAACATGCTATTGGGGATCCAGATCTTGCGCTTCTGGGAGCCAGAACTGGATGAACTGTCATCTCTAGGATGTTTGCGAAAGTCGTTGGGGGTGTTCATGTCCTCTGCCTTGATGGCCTTGTTGACAAGGACCTGGAAGGTGGCAAAATCATGAAGGTTGAGCTCGCGACGGAGTCCACTGTTGAGGCCACGACGGAACCTCTCTTGTTTCTTGGAGTCGGTGGAGACTTCCTCAGTTGCATAACGAGCAAGTCGGTTGAACTCACGACTGAACTCGTCAACTGTTCTTCTGCCTTGAGTGAGGTTACAGAATTCCTCACGCTTGCGGTCCATGAGACCCTTGGGAATGTGGTGCTCGCGGAAGGACGTACAGAATTCCTCCCAAGATGCTGGTGGTCCAACTGGGCGCATATTCAGAAAATTCTCCCACCAAGAGCTTGCTGCACCTTCGAGGTGATAGGTGGCATAGCTGACCTTGTCGCCATTTGCAACACGGCCGGCTTGGAGCTTCCTCTCGATGCTGCGAAGCCAGTCATCGGCGTCAAGGGGCTCGGTGGAGTAACTGAAAACCAGGGGATGAAGCCGGATGAAGTCATTCAGAGACACCAGCTCATTGCGCTGCTGAGTGGTGTTGCGTGCGATGACTTCCAGCAGGTGGTGAGAGTCACGGCGGTTCCTCTCGACCTCCATCAGAACTTGGGCCATTGTGGGTGGGGGTGGAAGGTTGTCTTCCTCCTGGTTGTTCCCACGACCTTGGTTACGACCAATCTGGCCACGGGTTCCTTGAGACATCCTGAAGGTGAAAAATCCAAAGTCAAACAGATTTGAATTCAAGATTCTAATCAAGGTATTGAAGTACTGGAAGGATTACAGAGCAAAGGAAGTAATCATCTTGACAACATGGTGATAAAGCATACAAGCCATATATTCACAAGCTGTCATACAAACCATACATCGTTTTAGTACAAGCACTAAGCTAATACAAACGTGATGAAGATGATACATCCTTCAGAGGCACTCTGACTTCCTATACATTATTTATCTAAGCCTCTGGAACTTAGACACCTTGCTTACAATATACTAGGATACTACTACATCCTCACTAAGTAAGACCACAGGCGGTCTCACTCATCTCCATCTCCATAGTAATCCTCATAGAAGTTACCCGCGTATCCCGGTAGCTGGAGGTGACCATCGGAAAACACGGAGGCTTGTGGACCCTTATATCCATTTGGGCAAGGATGGGGCCTAGGTCCAATGCAGGGTGGAAGCAAAGGACCACGGGGTGGAAAAATTCCTCCAATCTCGGGCCAAGCAACTCGAGAAGGCATCTGGGTCCTCACTGGATAGATCGCATCGTACTCCACTGATCCCATGCTCACAAAAGGTGCCAAGAGCGTCAGTGCTCGGTACAGACGAACACGGGTGGCGTGGAGCTCAAAACGGAGAGCGCGTGCGTCACGATCTCTGTCACTAGCAAACCTAGCAGTCACCTGAAGTGCTGGATCCTCTGCAGAGTGATCTGAGTAGAGTCCGGTGTAATATCCCTCTTCTCCTGGAAGTGCAGCAGGGACATAGCGGAATGAAGTCTCTCTCAGCAAAGTGTGCTCCTCTCTCAGCAGTGTAATACATGAATATGCAGCATCCTGCACAGCCATGTTCTCGGTAACGCCGATGCCATGTCCAAAGTGGATAGGCTGGGTGACTCCAACGTGGTGCGGGTAGATCCGGA
Organism: Bromus sterilis; assembly: GCA_950022295.1. Taxonomy (NCBI): domain Eukaryota; kingdom Viridiplantae; phylum Streptophyta; class Magnoliopsida; order Poales; family Poaceae; genus Bromus; species Bromus sterilis. The sequence goes on from OX465596.1 coordinate 400,958,980, forward strand.
CAATGCAGTGGAACTGCGTCTGGTTGAAGTCGTGGAACTGCTCCTCGATGGTGTACTCAGGGTACCATCGATATCCCACATAGGACATCATCTCGATCAACGTGGCGGGATGGCCACGCACACCGAGGCACCTGGTCAAACGAACAATCTGCCGAGGGGGAAGATCTGCCATCTGAAACAGAAAGGAGTTTGCAAATGCATCAGATTATGAGATAAACCTGGAATGACTCGGACAGCATAACGGCTGTAATTGTAAGAAATGACAATTTCTTTCAATATGCAAACAGCACTTACATAATACAATGTAAGAAATCAGCATTACAACAATGCTAGGAGAACCTGGACACAACTTTCCTACGGCTATAAGGAAGCAATCAACGAGATATGCTAAACAGACAGAGGAGAGCCTAGTCCTATCTTCCCGTAGAGTAAGATGAGGGTGACTCAGAACTCAGAACGAAGGGGGTAAGGAGAAAAATGAAGCCTTACGTTGTTCCCTTATATACCCAGAGTAACTATATAACTAAAGCAAGCTAGACTCAACTTCGGCCAAGGCTACTAGTCCTACAGTCAGTCCTGCTCTGATACCAAGTCTGTCGGGGCCCGGGGTTAGCGTATGCAAGTACAGTTAAGACATAGTCATATGGAGAGCCGAGAACCGCACCCACTTGTCTAAGCAGACAAGGCCAAGCACTGAACATTCTCGGAAAGCATCGTACGTGAGGGGCATCCCATCCAGGCCGGATGATCAACTGTGATGGGTCCTCATCGTCCGCACACAAGTCTAATAATATGGGTGGTGAACTCCCATATTCAAAGACAAGTCGCCTCAACCATACTATCGACTATCTCGAAACTCTTACATAGACTTACTCCAGCCCGATCACTTAGTCGGGGTCTAGGGCGGGCTCAATCATACCACAAAGTGTGCACGAGACAGAGTCTCGGACAATCGCATCGCGATGCCCCAAGCTGCGCACATCTAAGGGCCACTTGGTGTATGAAAGACCGCCAGCCAAAACACAACTAAGGTCTCGAAAACCCATACAAAGACATGCATGTTATAACCATACACGCAGCACACATGCCTTGTATGAACAGTAGGTACCATTGCGATTCTCTACAAAGTGTACATTTTATTTAAAACCCTTATAGAGTACACACAGAGATCACATACATGTGATCCAACATTACAACATAAAGCGGAAGCAAATTATGTCTGAGTACAGACAAGTTTAACAAATTGGCTTAAGAAGCCTTATTCAAACACAAAGCCCTCCACGAGGGAACCAGTCTGCTGACTGGGACTAGACTAGCTTAACTTCAGTCGTCCAGCTCGATGAAGAAGCCACCTTCGGGGTCAGTGGCGTCATCTAAAACATAGATTAAGCAAACGTGAGTACAAAGGCGTACTCAGCAAGACTTACATAAGAGCTATACTACTCATGCACATGTATCAAGGTAACGGGAGGTGGGGTTCACTTGCAGAAATGCCAGCTTTGACTTGGCTAATCCTGAACTACGAGTACCAGACTTTGAGGTAAGAAGCGTACACGAGTCCACTACTTTCACCAACCAATACACCACTATGGTGCCTTCCTCGACTTCCCACGAGAAAGCACGCCATAGCACTCACACTTATCTTGGTGTATTTTAGAAGTATCCGGTTCAAGTTATCTAATAATCAAGCTAAGCTTTCCAAGTAGTCCATAACCGCGGACGCGGCTATTCGAATAGTTTTGTTAACCTTGCAAGGGTGTACCGCTACACACACATGATCATCATTTACCGCCTTTGATCTCGACACCATTCAAGGGGTGCCAGCGAGGATGCTCACCACAACTGTTACCTCATAGCCTATCTAGTCCAAGAAAGCCGCCTACTTGGGTTGGCTACCACAATCGTGAACCCGGCCGGTTTACCGAAGTGGACCCAAGCGATGTGTGCGTGGTGCATAAGCCGGTCTCGGTTGAGCCGTTCTCTCACTTAGCATCCAGGCCACAAGCCTACCAGAACTCCGAACTATTGCGACATCTGGACCTCGAAAGGGATGAGTTAATAGGTTGAGAGGGGTCAGTGAGCCCAATGTGTGGTTGTACTCTTCATCTTGGATCACCACACAAGAACTCGGACTTAGGGCGGTGTTCAATGAGACAACCCACCGTGTACTCCTACACAGCCTCTCATCGTTCACCTTGTATTAGGGTCGATTCACCAACACTTTTCTACCATCATCAACATGATCACTCCCATCCCGACTCACATCACAGTAACAACATGGTATTATACTAAGCATGCAATAAGCGGTAACATTTGCAGGGGCCACATGATATCATTCAACTCCTACATTTGCTAGGATTGTGGTTTGCTTACTACTGTGACAAAAGATAGGTCATGCAAAGGAATGGGTTCATCTATGCGGTAGAATTGTAACATGGTGATCATCCTATACAATGCATAAGCGAGACATGAGAGGGAAGTGGGATTTTATCGACATGAACAATGGGGTTTTGCTTGCCTTGCTGACGAGGTTCGGGTTCTGGATCTTCAGCGAAGGGGGTGACCTCTTGCTCCGGTTCCACCTCTACTCGTCAAACAAAGCACAAAGTAGCAATCAATATGAATGCAATGCTCAAGCACATGATATAGTGTTAAATCTTGGAGTATAAGTTTTGATGTGTGAGGCAATTCCATTTAAGTGGAATATATTGCATTTTTAAATGCATATTCAAATTCCACATTTGAATTCAACCTTAATCAAGTTATGTATGATATAGTTTGATCAATTTGAATTAACTTCAAATGTGTATGATATGCCTCTGAAGTGTGGTTGATTTGCATCATAAATTCATGGTCCAAGTGGCAAAATCATTTGGTTTGAATTTGAATTAAATTCAAATAAAGCAAATGACATTGCTACTGGTACCATTTTAAATTCAACTCAAACAAAGTTGAAAGTTGCATATTTGGAAAGATAATTTTCTCCTGATCATTTTTCATATATTATTTGTCCAATTTGGAGTTAATATGAATTTTCTATGAATTTCCAAAGTTTGGGGTATTTTCTGGAATTTCTGGATTTATTAAACTATTTTTCTTTTCTGGAAATTCATTTACTGCGTCACTGTGACATCAGCATGACGTCAGGGGGTTTGACCCGAGTCAAACTGACAAGGGGTCCCACTGGTCAGCCTCTGTAGGGTTAAACCCGTGGTTAAAATTTAATTAACAGAGGGATTAGGGGCTGGGGCCCAGTAGTCAGTGGGTTTAGGGTGTGATTAGGGGTGGGTTAGGGTTAACGCGCCGGCGGTTAGCCGCCGGTGGCACGGGCACGGCGGCGTGGTCGCCGGAGTGAGCTAGAGGCCACGAAAGAGCACGGGGAGAAGTCCATTCGACTCAGCAACGTCTCGCGCATCGTTTGGAGGCAACGGGGGTCCTCGGGGTGGTCGAGAGCGACGACGGCGACGACTTCGGCGGCAGCAGAACGGCGGCGAGGTCGTAGCCGAGGCTAGGGAGCACGGTTTGAGGCGTTCTTGGTTGCGTTCGCAAGCTGGCACACGCGGAAGTCAAACGCGTGCACTGGGAGTCCATGACAGGCACTGGAGCGAGGAGGTCGACGACCATGGCGGCGACCTTGCTCGGGATCCATGGCGGATTCGGTTGTGGGGCAAACGAGGCGCTACAAACATAGGGGAAAGGTGAGGAAGCTCACCCTGAAGCTAATGGAGAAGACGGTGAGGCCGGGGACGCTGTGTAACCGGAGAATTTGACGACGGCGACTCACGGGTCCGGCGAGCTCTCGGTGAGGCTGGCGTCGTCCACGGGGGTTCCTCGGTCCAATTGATCGGCCACGGTGATGAAGACGGAGATGGCGGACGTCCTGGACAAGCTGGGGCGACGAGTGGAGGCCAGTGGCCGCGGTGGCGCACGGCGGCGAGCTACGGGGCGCTCGGGTCTTCGCTGGTTTCGCACGGGAGAGAGGAGGAAGAGGGTTCCAGGGGGCGGGAAAGAAGTGGATGAGCACGGGGGTTCTCCACGACGCTAGAAGGCGGCCGGGGAGGCAGGTGGAGGGCTGCGGGGCGTCGCGGTGGCGTCGGTGGCGTCGGTGGCTTTCCACCGAGCACCTTGGGGGCGCGGGGAGGAAGACGACAGGGGAGGGTCCAGGTGGGCTGGGCCGGCTGGAGAGGTGGTCCTCGCCCCTGGCGGGAGGTAAGTTTTTTTCCTTTTTCCTCTGTTTAATCTTTCCTTTCTTTTTCTGTAATTTGTTTTGGCTCTGATAAAAATACCAAACCATTTTATTAAATGCTGAAAACTTTTATGTGGCCTAATAATAATATAGACTAGCCACTCATAAACTTTCAACATTTTTAAAATTCAAATGATTTGAATTTTAAATCAAATAGGGGGATTTCTTTAATTCCAAGGTACTGTTTGAATATTTGAAAATTCTATGAGCATGGGGTGGGTCCCACATCACTTGATATGTGATCACACTCATTTATAAGACTTTTCAAAACTCTAACATGAATTTTTGGAAAATATTTTTATCTGGCCTTTTGAAATAATTCATCTGGGGGGTGTTCCTTCTCCCATTTTGATTTTGAATTTGATTTCCAAGATTTCTTTTGAAATTTTGACATGATGCAAAGGTACTAGCTAACCCTAGCACATACCTAACAGAAGGATCTGACAGTGATGTTCACTAGTGATGTATCTCTCCCAAAAGACGATAAAAAGTGCTAGCGAGGTAAAAAAATCACAGCTGGGCAATTGACAGGATTATAAACGCACCGCGATGTTAACTATGCTACAAAAGAAAGGAAGAGGCTCAAAAGCAATGGGCAGTACGCCAAGGTAAGTAGACCGAAATCCATCTGCATCTACTAAGTATCATCCACCTTGAGATATCTATCCAGAACATCTCGCTGGTATTAAGTTGTGAATCCCACCCAAAGTGTAAACTCAAGCAACAGACAACTGCATTAAGAGAACTTTGCGTAAAGCAAACAATCCTTGCACCCGCAAGTACAAGCACCGTTGTTTTATCCCTAGTGGCAACAACACATCCCCTAGTCTCATGTTTCTATCACTCAAGCTAGACATCAAGGGGCTGAACCCACAATCAAGCATAACGCTCCCTCTTGGAGTTGCAACAAATCACTTGGCCAAAGTAAAATACGGCAACGGAGAACATGCAAGAATTTACTAAAGAACACAAATATAAAAGAGAACGAAATATATTAATCATCACAATCTGAACATAATCTCATAATCCATCAGATCCCAGCAAACTCAGCATAGCAACATAGAAAACTACAAAAGTGCCTCGATCATGTGAGGCAGCTCACGAGGTCTCGAAAGTGGAAGCACAAAGAGGGGAGGAGTACATCACATAGCTACTGGTCATGGACCCATGGTCCAAGGGGGACTACTCACGGCAAATCCGGGAGGCGTCCATGGCGATGGATGGTCTCCCGAAGGGGATTCCTCCTTCCGGCTGGGTGCCAGGGCAGCTTCTCCTGGGAGCCCTGATCTTGAAACGACGGTGGCGGCGGTACAGAGAGGATAACGGGAATAGAAAATCGATATTAGGGGTTTCCGTCACGGGGGGTAAATATAGGCGAAGGGGGCACCGAGAGGGGCCACAGGGCATCCAGGAGGCCTCCTGGCGCGGGCTACGGTGGGTCCACGCCAGGGACCCTCCTGGGGCCGTGGTGGGTCCACCCCCTTCCTTCCTTGGTGATTCGGGAAGCTTCCCGGTCGCTGATTTTTTATATAATTTTTCCGGGATTTATTTGGCACTTTTAATGGCCGGAAAACCTGAAATACAAAAACATCAAAAAACAGGAACTGGCAACTGGGTGCACCGAGTTAATAGGTTAGTCCAAATATGATGAAAATGCATGAAAGTTCAAGCAAAACATGGCAAAGTCACACAAATCATGCATGGAGCAAGCAGAAATTATGGATACGTTTTGGACGTATCAGACATCTAGTAGCCTATACCATTCCAATTCTTTTCCTTTCAGTGAAAAGGCAAATAATTTCCTCATGACTGCATCTCTTGTCAAACCTGAAATCTTAAACAACTCACAAAGTTCTGTAAGTTTCATCAAATGAATACTAGGATTGAATGTCCCATCATAACAATCATTCCTAATTATTTCAATTATCCCAAGTGGTATTTTGACTGGGATACATTCAGTAGGTGGAGGAGACTTCTCTACCAAGGGTGTGGTAAAGCGGCCTTCCCCAAGCAGCGAACTAAGAGTGCAGTTTTCCATAAGCATAACTAGTGAAAAATAAATACAAGAAACGAAAAGATTTAATTGCAAGATCTAAAGATATACCTTCAAACACTTACCTCCCCGGAAACGACGGCAGAAATAGCTTGATGTCTACGCATGCTTCTATTCTTGTAGACTATGTTGGGCCTCCAAGCGCAGAGGTTTGTAGGACAGCAGCAATTTCCCTCAAGTGGATAACCTAAGGTTTATCGAACTCAGGGAAGTAGAGGTTGAATATGGTCTCTCTCAAGCAACCCTGCAATTAAGATACAAGAAGTCTCTTGTGTCCCCAACACACCTAATACAACTAGGAGTTGTATAGGTGCACTAGTTCAGCGAACAGATGGTAAAATACGAGTGATAGGTGTGTGATACGTCTCAAACGTATCGATAATTTCTGCTCGCTCCATGCATGTTTTGTGTGATATTGCTATGATCTAGATACACTTCCATACACTATTGATCATATTTGGACTAACCTACTAACTCAGTGCACCCCTAGTGCTAGTTCTTGTTTTCTGCAGTTTTTCTATTCCAGGTATCCCCCATATAAAAAATGCTCCAAAAATTCGAGAAAATCGGATAAAAATCAGTGTAACAGAGTCTTCCAGAAGCACCCAAGTGGGGCCAGAGGGCCACCACCAGGGGCCCAGGCGGCCACCTGGCGCAACCAGGGGCCTGGCTGCGCCAGGGGGGGCACCTAGACCCCTGGTGGCCCCCTGGCTGGCCCCCTTTGCCTATTTATTCTCCATCACGGGGAAACTCCGAAGACAGAACCCTATTTTGCAATCTCGCCTCTGCTCCGCCGCCGTCGCGCTTCTAAGATCGGGAGCACCGTCAGGACCCTTCCCGGCACCCTGCCGGAGGGAGGATCGACCTCCGGGAGCTTCTCCTCCATCATGGATGCTTCCCGGATGTGCCGTGAGTAGTCTACCTTGGACCATGGGTCCGTGATCAATAGTTATGTGATGTTCTCCTCCCCTCTTTGTTCTTTATGGTTTAGACCTCGTGAGCTGCCCTACATGATCGAGGCACATATGTAATTTTTTCTGCTTTTGCCATGCTGAGTTTGATGGGATCTGATGGATTATGGGATTATGTTCAGATTATGATAGAGTAATATAATTGGTTCTTATCTTTTGTATTTTTGTTCCGAAGTAATTCTTGCATGTTCTCCGTTGCTATTTATTGGTTTGGCCAAGTGGTAGGTAGTGACCCCAAGAGGGAACGTTATGCTCGATTGTGGGTACATGCCCCCTGATGACACGCTTGAGTGACAGAAACATGAGTCTAGGGGATGTGTTGTGGCCACAAGGGGGAAAACAACGGTGCTTGTAACCGCGGTTACAAGGATTGTTTACTTTACGCAAAGTTCTTTTTAATGCAGTTGTCTGTTGCTTTGGGTTTACACTTTGGGTGGGGATCTCAACTTAATACCAGCGAGATGTTCTGGATAGATATCTCAAGGTGGATGATTAGTAGTAGATGCAGATGGATTTCGGTCTACTTATGTTGGCGTACTGCCCATGCTTTTGAACCTCTTCCTTTCTTTTGTAGCATATTTAGCATTTTGGTGCGTTTAAAATCTTGTCAATTGCCCGTCTATAATTTGTTTACCTCGCATCGTATTTTGGGAGAGAGACATCACTAGTGAACATCACGGGACCCCGGTCCATATTCTCATCATTGTTTACACGCTCTTTTACTTTCTTGCCTTTTACTTTCAGTTGCTATCATTATCATTATCTTGTGTCTGTGATCCTTTGTAAACAACAAGGCCGGAGAGATTGACAACCTCTTTGAACTTCGTTGGGAGCAAAGTTAATTGTGTTGTGTGCAGGTCCGCGTCAGGTGCGCCGCTGACACCTACTTATCATCGCCGGAGTCCTACTGGTCGATACTCAACCTCGGTATCTTCACCGAGGGAAACTTGTTGCTACGCTGCATCTTACCTTCCACTTGGGGTAACCAACGAAGGGCGAGAAGCAATCCTCTCTCGCGTATCAGTGTGGCAAAGCAAGGTAATATAAAGCTGTAATAAAAAGTGCAGCAAGCACACAAGTAGTAAATGTGAGCGCAAACGGTATTGCAATGGTGGAAACCAGGCCTAGGCTTCATACTTTCACTAGTGGCAACTCCCAACAACATTAACATAGTCTAATCACATGATATTTCCACTAAAACATGCATTGGAGACGTACTCGAAGCTCATTCCTTTGTGGTCAAGAGAGGACGAGAATTATGTAGGGCTACAAAAGCACACCTTAGAGTTCGTAGTTCTCATCTACGGATTTCCCAATGTCACCGCGGCCATCCAAAGAGAGTACCAAAATCACCACAACATATCTCAAGGATAGTCAAAGACAAGCACCAAGAGACTCTCAATCTTCAATCCACACACAAAAGAGGAAATCACTCATGAAAATATTCTTGTAACCCATGTCTAATAGACCGCTATCACCATGGTCTCGGGGAATATACTAGATAAGATCAAGTGAGTACATCAATCCAATACATAGAAGAAGGGGAAACATCATGGGATCACCCTAGATTAACATAGCCTATGATCACAATCAAGATCACATCATGGGAGAGAGAATTGACCACATAGCTACTGGTAGAAACCTCAGCCCCGAGGAGGAACTAATCCCGCTTCATGGAGGGAGGAAGCAACGTCGATGGAGATGAATCCGGGGGCACTTCCCCGTCCCGGCAGGGTGCCGACACAGGAATTCTGGTCCCCCGAAGCTTGTTGGCGATGGCGGCGGAGATCGGAATTGCTTCTGGAGAAAAGGGGTCCGGAATCAGGGTTTTCGCGACGGGAGTATAAATAAGAGCCAAAGGCGGGAACCGGGGGTGGTCCCAGTCGCCTAGTGTAACAGCCCAGATTTCACAAAAATTAAAAAAATTGTTTTCGGTTTGAATTGTTTGATTGTCTGATTTGTTTGAGTTGTTTGCATCCCCGATTTATCGAACGGCGATTATTTTTCCCCTCTTATCTCGCCGATCGGGTCGTGCCTAAGCCGCCCCAACCGCTGGTGCCAGCTCGGCCGGTGCAGCCCCAGCGGCCCACTCCAGCGCCAGCCAGCCCCGGCCTGGTTGGCCCAGCCGAGCCGCAACCCTGATGGGCCGAGCCCATATGGGTGAGGTTCCCTTTTTTCCTGTGTATTTTCTTCCTGTCATATTTCTTCTAATTTTTCTAAGCCTGGAAAAACTATGTGCTGATCTGCTTTTGCGACGATAATTGCGAGTAAACCGTAGCCCAAATGCATGTGCGCCCAAAAGGAAAATTGTTTAGAATTGTGTGTACTTCAGTCCATCTTTTGTGAGCATTTTGATTTGAGGCCATCTTGATGTTGTTAATCACTGTTGAAGTGGGCATCAGACTGTTAAATGTTGTTACAATCTGTTACGTGCTGCTGTTATTATTTTATTGCAACTTTGGTTGAAGATTGTGACACATCCATGAGGCCTATTGCATTGATTCTTGTTGCATACTGTTAAGAATCATGCCTACTTCCATTATATGCATTCCATTGTCATGTTTACATTCCTGGTCATAGATATGTTTAGCTCCAAAGTTGCTATCCTGCTGTTGTTGACAGCCACCTCTGTTTTTCTCTAAGTCTGTAACTTTACGATGCCATGTTGCATGTTTAATATCTTTTGATCTGTTATGCCTATGACCTTGATTCTTGTTTGTACCTGATCATCATCATGCCTACATCATGCCCATGTATTGCTATGTCATGTTGCTGCACTTTTACATATAGTTTTTCTCATGTTTATACAGCATGAAAATAATAGTTTCTGACCTGTTTTCCTGATTTTCACTAAGTCCTAGACCAGTAATGTTTTATTGCATTTTGCTTGGGCTATAATTAATTGTTCATGATGCCTTTTTGCATGATTCATTTTTCCATGTCTTCCCTGCCATGTCTACTTTAGTTGCATAACATTTGTGAGCATGTTTGCATTCATTATCCTGTTTATGCATTGCTCTAAAGTGTGCTTCCTGATGTTGGCAGATTGTGTTCCAAACTTGTTTTGCTTATATCTTTTTAACCGTAACTCCGTTTGGAGTGTTCTTTATATGTAACTTGATTAGAATTTCATGTACTTTGTGTTTATGATATTTTTTGCTGTTGTTAACCAACCTAAAATATGTTTTAGGGCAGAACAGTACCAAATGTTTTAATTGTCGTGCGGCACTTAGTGTATGCCATGTTTAGGCTGTGCCTCACTTAAATTGACTAGCATATATAGTTTACCTTATGCTTCACCTCTTTCCATGCTTGAGTGGCATGCCATATTAACAACCTTTGCTCACCTTGTGTAGCTAAACAACTTGAACCTTTCTAAATGTGCGGTATCGTCGTGTGTGACGAGTACTTCACTTAACCTGTTAGTAACCGCTGTCGACGGTAGGTGCGATGTCTCGTGTTGCCTTCTTGTTGATGCTTGCTCGTGTTTGCTTCGTACTAAAAGAGTGCTTGATCGTTGATTGCTTTCCAGTGTTTACCGTCTTGTGTGCTTCCGCGGGTACCTTCGGAGACGATGCGAGCTTGCGATGAACTATGTAACAGCCCAGATTTCACAAAAATTAAAATTTTTGTTTTCGGTGTGAATTGTTTGATTGTCTGATTTTTTTGCGGTGTTTGCTTCCCTGATTTATCGATCGGCAATTATTATTCCCCCTCTTATCTCGTACCGGACGGAGACCGACCCTTGTCACCTTGACACTCGACCTTTGCGACACCGGGTTGCACCCGATCACCGTCGCGAAAACCGCACCAGACCAGCCGCAACCAACGGAACGAAAAACCCCGTTTAATAATTAAACGGGTTATTTTTATAGCGCGCTGGAAAGTGTTCTAGGAACGGTTCTAGAGCGAGGTGAACGCCGCCGGCTCGACGCGCTGATCGCGCAGTTCGAAGTTTTACCCGAATCGGAGGTCCTGCGGACCCCCGGCGGTCAGAAACGTAAACACCGCGCGCGCGAGAGAAAAACCGGGGATGCTTTTGCAAAATGCCAGCCACCTGGGCTATATAAAGACCACCACTCTCCCACCCCTTTCTAGGGTACCCCCTAAGCCAAAATTGAAGCCACCCCCTCACAATTGCCCCAATTTCCCCCCCCCCATTTTCATCAAAAAACCTAGCCTCCCAGATCTGGGATCCATCCCAATGGATCTGGACCGTCAGATATGCCGATCTGACGGCCAGGAACGCGCCACGTCAGCCCCTGCCTTCCACCCATCTCCTCTTTCCTCCCGCACCCGAGCTACACGCCGCGCCGGCCGGCCGCGCCGTCGCGCGCCTCTGGCAGCCGCCGACCGCGCCCCTCGCAGGTCCTCCTCCGCACGCCTCTCCTCCTCTCTCCCTCTCCTCTCACGACCCCTCCTCCTCTGCAGCAGCCGACGACCGGAGCCGCCACTGCCACCATGGGCGCCGCCGGGATCCCGCGGTCCGAGCTCGCCGCCACCTGCCGTGGCGCCACCACGGAGCACGCCGCGCCGCCCCTTGAGCCGTCGGCCGCCCGATCCGCCTCCACCGTCGCGCCCCGTTCCATCCTCGTCCGCCGGCCGCTCGCCGCCGGCCAGCGAGGTGGCCGCCGTTGCCTCCCCGTGCGGGAATCGGGAGGATCAGAAGACCCCGCAGCCGCTCGAGTGCGTGGCCACGTGGGCCGGCCCACCCCAGAGCCAGGCCAGCCTCGGCCCGAGGCCCACCGCGCCAGCCAAGGCCCAGTCAAGCCGCCAGCCCAGCCAGGCCAGATCCGGCCAGATGGGCCAAGGCCATGGTGAGGCCCCTTTTCATTTTTTTTCTTTTAACCCCTGCGAATCTCACTAAGCCCCTGGAATTTTGCTGCTGATTCAATTTTACGCTGTAATTTGCGAGTAAACCGTAGCCCGGATGACGTTGCGCCCAAACGAAAAGTTGTTTAGTTTTGTGTGTACTTCAGTTCATATTTTGTGAGCATTTTCATTTGAGGCCATCTTGATGTTGTTAATCACTGTTGAAGTTGGCATCAGACTGTTAACTGCTACTAATTTCTATTATGTGCTGCTACTGTTATTTTATTGCAACTTTTGTTGATGATTGTGACACATCCATGAGGCCTATTGCATTGATTCTTTTTGCATCCTGTTAAGCATCATGTCTACTTCCATTATATGTATTGCATTGTCATGTTTGCATTCCTGGTCATAGTTATTTTTAGCTCCAAAGGTGCTATGCCGCAGTTTTTGACAGCCACCTCTGTTTTTCTCTAAGTCTGTAACTTTCCGATGCCATGTTGCATGCTTAATATCTTTTGATCTATTATGCCTATGACCTTGATTCTTGTTTGTACCTGATCACCATCATGTCTACTTCATGCTCATATATTGCTATGTCATGTTGCTGCACATTTTCAGATAGTTTTTCTCCTGTTTATACAGCATGATGATAACAGTTTCTGCCCTGTTTTCCTGATTTTCACTAAGTCCTAGACCAGTAATATTTTATTGCATTTTTCTTGGGCTATAATTTATTGTTCATGATGCCCTTTTGCATGATTCCTTTTGTCATGCCTTCCCTGTCATGTCTACTTTAGTTTCATTTCATTTGTGAGCATGTTTTCATTCATTATCATGTTTATGCATTGCTCTAAAGTGTGCTTCCTGATGTTGGCAGATTGTGTTCCGAACTTGTTTTGCTTGTATCTTTTTAACCGTAACTCCGTTTGGAGTGTTCTTTATATGTAACTTGATTAGTTTTTCGTGTACTTTGTGTTTATGCTATTGTTTGCTGTTGTTAACCAACCTAAAATATGGTTTAGGTCAGAACAGTACCAAATCCTTTAATGATCGTGGAGCACTTAGTGTATGTCATGTTTAGGAGTTTGCCCAACTTAAATTGACTAGCATAGATAGTTTACTTTATGCTTCACCTCTTTTAATGTTTGTGTGCTATGCCATGATTGAGTGGGATGCCATGTTAACAACCTTTCATCATCTTTTGTAGCTAAACAACTTGAACTCTTGTAAATGTGCGGTATCGTCGTGTGTGACGAGTTGTCCACTTAACCTGTTAGTAAACGCTCTCGACGGTAGTTGTGATGTCTCTTGTTGCCTTCTTGTTGATGCTTGCTCGTGTTTGCTTCGTAGTAATAGATGCTTGCTCGTTGATTGCTTTCCAGTGTTTACCGTCTTGTGTGCTTCCGCGGGTACCTCTCGGAGACGATGCGAGCTTGCGATCAACTACACCTTTGGAACCCGACTTATCAACAGGCAAGGACTATACATTACTTATGATCATTCTATTTCAACCAGCGGTTTGCATGCTAGTATATGATAGGTTCGATGTTTGATCCTACCACATGTTTACAGCCTCTTTCAAACCGATACACCCATGTCCCCTCCCAGCAAACCATGTACTGCTATGTTACTATTGCTCGTTGCTCAGCCCCTGCTTAGTATGCATGCTTAGGACGCTACGATGTTACCCTGTTACTCCATGGTTTGGTTTATCACATTCAGGGTTCTTGATCGACAACACGTATGGTGATCGACGTTTCACGTTGAGACTCGACGACGACTAATTAGGCGGATCCCGGCGGAGGGCCTGGACCCGTGTGGTTATGGGGATCGATGATTTCTCTTTGCCACTAGGCATTTGATTGTAGTCTGTACTCAGACATGTATCTTCCGATGTTGTATTATATTAAGGCAGTTGTATGTCGATTGTATGAGATGTTGTATCCTTGTATCTGTAATGTTGTGATATCATGTTGGAAATCTGGGGCATATGGCTATGTCATATGTCGTGGTGGGACCGATATGTGCTTCGTCCCCGGATCTGGATGGAAACATATAGATCTGGAACAGTACCGCATATCGGGCCTTACAAACTACACCTTCGGAACCCGACTTATCAACAGGCAAGGACTATGCATTACTTATGATACATTCTATTTCAACCAGCGGTTTGCATGCTAGTCTAGGATAGGTTCGATGTTTGATCCTACCACATGTTTACAGCCTCTTTCAAACCGATACAGCCATGTCCCCTCCCAGCAAACCATGTACTGATATGTTACTATTACTCGTTGCTCAGCCCCTGCTTAGTATGCATGCTTAGGGTGCTACGATCTTCTGTTACTCCTTGGTTTGGGTGATCACATTATTATATTTATTGTGGATGATATGATTATTACAAATGTTGACTATATTCGACGGAGGATGGAAGGTCTAGGCTATCCCGCCCCGACGCTTTGTTCCATTCGAGTCACCTAGGATCCGAGTTCCGGGTATTGGTTTTAAGACTGAGCGTGCCTAACCGCGTGTGGGATTTTATGGGGTCCCCTTTTCTTACATATCTAGCTTCAAACATTTCTAGAGGTGGCCCAAGCTGATTTACCATTTGAAACCATGCATATATGTCTGTCAGGTCGCTCCTAGCAGATATCCTTTAAAACAACCCGGGCCAGCGGAGACATGGTTTCTCTGTTGGTCCACACTGGTGAGCTAGGGGGCTGCCCACATGTGAGGGGATCAGTGACCTCGACCTTAGCCTGACGGAAGAGTCTGATCCGAGAGTGTGGCCAGCTTTTGGATTGGGTGTTGACTCCCCGGGGGCCACCCGGATTTGTTAGTTGTTAGCTAGAGGGACCTTTCGTTTCGGATCTCTTGGAACTAAATCATAAAATGGTTGCCTGTGATGGGTAGACACTGAGAGAGATGGGCGTCCGTGCGGAGCCTTGTAATGGGAAGTTGGTACACCCCTGCAGGGTTAAATCTTTTCGAGAAGCCGTGTCCACGGTTATGGACGACTTGAGACCTACTCCTTGTTCATAGACAACAACAACTGAGATAATTTTAATATAACTTGATCAACGCGTGTGTGCCTTGACTGCTTCTTCTTCGTCGGGATGCGAAGAGGAGGACAAGGATAGGATAGGTGTTATGTTTGCGTAAGTAGTTGATAGCAAGACTTGTTGGAGATGATTCCTCATCGAATGCTTGGCTTCTTATCTTCCTCTCTAGACCGTTAGCCACTTCATAAATGCTAGTGCGGCAGCTGATACGTCCAAAACGTATCTATAATTTCTGCTTGCTCCATGCCTATTTTGTGTGATATTGCTATGATATTGATGAACTTCCATACACTTTTGATCATATTAGTACTAACCTACTAACTCAGTGCACCCAGTGTCAGTTCCTGTTTTCTGCTACTTTTCTATTTCAGGTTTCC
The DNA here is from genome assembly GCA_950022295.1 of Bromus sterilis. Taxonomy (NCBI): domain Eukaryota; kingdom Viridiplantae; phylum Streptophyta; class Magnoliopsida; order Poales; family Poaceae; genus Bromus; species Bromus sterilis. The sequence continues at coordinate 400,974,501 of OX465596.1, forward strand.
CCCATATAAAAAGTGCTCCAAAAATTCGGGAAAAATCCAATCAAAAATCAGTGATAAGGAAGCTTCCGGAATCACCGAGGGAGGGCCAGAGGGGACCCACCAGGGCCCCAGGCGCCCTCTCGGCGCGCCCCAGGGTGGGGCCGCGCCAGGGGGCCGCCTGGACCCTTGGTGGACCCCCTGGCTGCCCCCCCCCCTTCGCATATTTATTCCCCGTGACGTGCAAACCCCGAGACGGGAACCCTTTTTCGCGATCTCTCCTCTGTTTCGCCGCCGCCGCGCTTCCAAGATCGGGAGCACCCGAAGACCTCTTCCCGGCACCCTGCCGGAGAGAGGAATCACCTCCGGGAGCTTCTCCACCACCATGGATGCTTCCCGGATGAACCGTGAGTAGTCCACCTTGGACCATGGGTCTATTATCAGTAGCTATGTGATGTTCTCCTCCCCTCTTTGTTCTTCATGGATTAGACCTCGTGAGCTGCCCTACATGTTCGAGGCACATATGTAATATTTCTGCTGTTGCTATGCTGAGTTTGCTGGGATCCGATGGATTATGAGATTATGTTCAGATTGTGTTTGAGTTATATATTTGATTCTCTTCTATTATATTTATGTTCTAAAGTAATTCTTGCATGTTCTTTGTTGTTGTTTATTGCTTTGGCCAAGTAGTAGGTAGTGACTCCAAGAGGGAGCGTTATGCATGATTGTGGGTTTATGCCCCCCGATGACTAGCTTGAGTGACAGAAACATGAGTCTAGGGGATGTGTTGTTGCCACAAGGGGGAAAACAACAGTGCTTGTACTTACGGGTGCAAGGATTGTTTACTTTACGCAAAGTTCTTTAATGCAGTTGTCCGTTGCTTTGAGTTTACACTTTGGGTGGGATTCGCAACTTCATACCAGCGAGATGTTCTGGATAGATATCTCAAGGTGGATGATTAGTAGGTAGATGCAGATGGATTTCGGTCTACTTGTCTTGGCATACTGCCCATGCTTTTGAGCCTCTTCCTTTCTTTATAGCATAATTAGCATTGGTTTGCGCACATAATCCTGTCAATTGCCCAGCTGTAATTTGTTTACCTCGCATGGCTGTTTTATCGTCTTTTGGGAGAGAGACATCACTAGTGAACATCATAGGACCCCGGTCCATATTTCCAATATTGTTTACACCCGCTATCAATTTACTGCTTTATTTACTTTTTCGTTGCTATCACTATCAATATTATCCCATGCGTTTTATCCTTTGTAAACAACAAGGCCGGAGGAATTGACAACTCCTCTGTACTCATTGGGAAGCAAAGCTATTTGCTGTGTGTGCAGGTCTAGGAGAAGCAAGTGATTATCAAAACGGCGCATCACTTGCCGAACCACCTACTTGTCGATCCTGGAGTCCTACTGGTCGATCCTAAACCTTAGCATCTTCGCTAAGGGAAATTGCTGCTATCTACATCTCAACCTTCCACTTTGGGTAACCAACGAGGGGGCGTTAATTCGTACCATCAAAAGAAATTTCTGGCGCCGTTGCCGGGGACTCCACTCTTCAAGATAGGGGAGTTGCACACTATCTTTTATCTTTGCTTTTTAGTCTTGTTTGTTTACCTTTCAGTTTTTGCTTTAATGTCCTTTATCAAAAATCAAAAAAGTAGTTATCTTTCTTGCTGCCACTATGGGTTCCTCTGAGAACACCAAGTTGTGTGACTTTACTAGTCACAACAACAGTGACTTTATCTGCACTCCTATTGCTACACCTGCTACTTCAGCACCTTCTTATGAGATTAAACCTGCTTTGTTGAACCTTGTTATGAAAGATCAATTCTCTGGTGCTAGAGATGATGCTTCTTTTCATTTAAATAATTTTGTTGAGCTTTGTGATATGCAAAAGTACAAAGAAGTAGATGGTGATATTGTTAAGCTTAAGCTTTTTCCTTTCTCCTTGAGAGATGAAGCTAAAATCTGGTTTCAATCCTTGCCTAAGAATAGCATAGATTCTTGGGATAAGTGCAAGGATGCTTTTATTGGGAAATACTACCCCCTGCTAAGATTATCCAATTGAGAAGCTTTATTATGAATTTTAAACAATTGGATAATGAACACGTTGCCCAAGCTTGGGAACGCATGAAATCTCTTGTTAAGAATTGCCCTACGCATGGTTTGACTACTTGGATGGTTATCCAAACTTTTTATGCAGGCTTGAACTTTACCTCGCGGAACTTGCTAGATTCGGCCGCGGGAGGAACCTTTATGTCAACTACACTTGGTGTTGCCACAAAACTTCTCGATGAGATGATGACCAACTATTCCCAATGGCACACCGAAACAGCTCCAACAAGTAGGAAGGTAAACTCTGTCGAGGAGATCTCCTCCCTAAATTAAAAAGTTTACTTGATTATGTCTCTACTTACCAAGCAATCTTCTATTGATCCTCAAGATGTTCCTTTTAATTCTTTGATTTCTCAAGATCAAGTAGATGTATTCTTTATCTCTAGAAACAACTTCAACAACAATGCTTATAGGAGTAACTTTGGTAGCAATCCTAGACCGTTCCCCTCCTACTATGGGAACAACATCACTTATCAAAAACTCCACTTCTGAATTAGAGAGTATGCTTAAAGACTTTATCACTACCCAAAAAGCCTTCAACAAGAGTGTAGAGGAAAAACTAGACAAACTATATAACATCTCGTCGAAAGTAAACAATTTAGCCCACGAAGTAGAATTGCTTAAGATTAGCACTTCTCCCCTTGAGGAGAGGAAGGTCACTCCTATGAATGCCAGCCAATTACAAATTAATGAAAACATCAGGATGATGGCTAAACTTACAGAGATGGGCTAGAGAAAAGGAGGAATAAGATAGAATTAAGAGCCTTCCTACACACCATATTGTTGCTACTATCCAAGTTGTTGAGGATATCCAAACTCTTAGCACCCAATGCACCCCTAGTCCCATAGGACCTATTAAAGGTGATGCTATGATTTCAACCGTAGAAGAAGAAATTCCTATGACTATAGAAGCTACCAAACAAGTAAGCCTAAAGGACACCACAACCACTTTACTTGATAGTAGTGACCTTGATTTTGATAATTGCACCCTTTCTGAAGTTATTCGTTTCCTTCACAAGATGTCTAGAGACCCCCACACTAGCACACTTAATCTTGCCTTCACGGAGCATATCACCAATGCTCTCATCAAAGCTAGGGAGGAGAAGCTTAGGGTAGAAGCATCCATACCTAGAAAGCTAGAAGATGGTTGGGATCCTATGATTAAAATTAAGTTGAATAACTTTTCTTGCTATGCTTTATGTGATGTTGGAGCTAGTACCTCTGTTATGCCCAAAATAATGTATGATATATTTGAATTGAAACCTTTTGATCCTTGTTCTTTTGGAGTTCGTCTTGTCGATTCTTCCGGAAATAAACCTTTGGGGAAGATCGATGATGTTCTTATTATTGTCAATGAAAATTATGTTCCCGTTGATTTTACTATTATGGACATTGAATGTGAACCTTCTTGTCCAATTATTTTGGGACGTCCTTTTATTTGCACCATGGGTGCTATTATTGATATGAAAGAAGGGATTATAAAATTCCAATTCCCTCTCAAGAAAGGGATGGAACACTTATTGGATATGTGCCCTAGAGGCAAATTAATAAAGATATTTGTCACATATCTGTTTGTTCATAATACGTTATATATTGTGCTAGAAATGTATTAAGCGGAAACATTAATACACGTGTGATATATAACAACCTGGTCCCTAGTTAAACTCAGGCATACTAGCTCATTGGGCAATTGATGATCAAGGTTTCCTGATCATGAGAACATAATAGTCTATTGACAATGAGGTCATATCATTAGGAGAATGATGTGATGGACACACACCCACCTTAAGCATTGCAGTGTGATCAAGTCACATAAGTTCAGCATTGCGATGACTTAATAACATAGTGACTGAATCCTTAGACCGTGATGATCATACATAATTGCTATCTATTAGGATGCTTTGAGTGCATTAACCGTTACACTGAAACATGGTAACTGAAAAGGTGTATCTTGGGTATTCCGAAGTAGATATGTTGAGGAGTATGAAATAGATCAGAGCGGGATTTTTCAATCCGAGTGACGGATAGGTACTCTGGGCCCACTCGGTGGTGTTGCATCAATAGCTTGCAAGCAAGTGACTAGGTCACAAGAGATGTAATATTCACGGACGAGTAAACATGTTATGTCGGAGACGAGGAAGAACTAGGTATTGGATACCGACGATCATACCTCTGACAAACATAGTACCGAAGCACAAAGGGATCAAGTCATATTGTTAACGGTTCAACGGCGATGAAGTTTATTCGATGGAAGCGTAGGGGCACATCAAGGATTGTAACCAGATCCCACATAATGGTGATTGGTCAGAGAGTGTCTCGATCATGTCTACTGTTTCCCGGACCGTAGGGTGTCACACTTAAGGGCAATCGATGCATTAAGGATTGATTCGGGATCATCGGTGAAAAGAGAGAAAACACAGGAAATGTACCGGGAGGTGCTGGAAGCTGTTCCGGATATTTTGAAAGGTTCCAAATAATATATATTAATGTTTAAATATGTTTTATTATTTAATTGACAGAATTAAATATTAAAAATGATTTAAATAATTAATTAAAAAGGTGAAAAGGTATTTGGGCCTTAAAAGGCCCATGAGGGGAAGGGGGAGCCTCCCCCCTTGGGCTTGGCGCCAAGGGAGGGGGCCATCCCACCTCCTAGCCGCACCACTACCCCCCCCCCCTTGGGGGTTTAGTCCCACATGGGGGAAGGGGAGGGGGTGGAGCCCCTCCTTGGCCTATATAAGGAGGGGTGGGTGCCTTTTGTTGGATATATGCTCTAGAGGCAAATAATATATGATTATTCCAATATATCTAAGAAAGTTCATAACCAGTTTCATACCATGCTAGAACTATGTCAGTGAAACAATGATGCAGGTGTGGTATAGAAACCCCCAGAGTTCCTAGTTAGCCTCTACATCGATAACTAGTTCATGGTCAACATGATGGTCGTGGTTTCGCGATCATGGACAATTAAGTCTCTTGACTATGAGATCACCTCACTGGTTAAGTGACGTGATGAACATTACCCAAAGTAAGCATTACAGCATGATCAAATCTTGTGAAGGTTCAGTGTTGTAATTATAGAACGTGGTAGACCGTTCCTTTGACCGTGAGTACATGCATAATTGCTATCTTCCCGGATGCTTTGACTTACATCCCACCACCTGACTGAAATATGCGGGTCATAACGGTTGTATCTTGGGTATTCCGTGGAGATATGTTGAGGAGTATTGTTACAAGAGCGGGATTTGTCAATCCATATAATGGATAGCTACTCGGGGCCCACTCGGTGACATTCCATCCATAAAGCTGCAGCGTGTGACTAGGTCACGGGGATGAATATCACGGGAACGAGTGAATGAGGATTAGTTCAGAACGAGGTTGAACCAGACATAGGATGTCATTGATCGAATCTCGGAACAATCCAGTATCGCTGACAAAGGGAATGCTATACGGCGTAAGGTCCAATCGGTGTTTGATATCTGGAATGCACAGGGGTCATTATGGGCATCCAGGTCCCGCTGATGATCATTGACCGTAGCCTCATCTCGGTCATGACTGGAGTGTTCTCGGACCGTAGGGTAACACACTTAAGGGCTCGATGAAATCGGAGACCTTTTCGGAACCATCGGAGTAACCAGAGAATAAAGGAAACGACATCGGAGAAGTACCGTGTTGAACCGAACAAGTTCGGACTGAACCAGAAGGTGTTCCGGAACACCGGGAGATAGAATATTATGTTTTAGTTATTAATTAATTGAATTAATAATTAAAATCATTTTATTTCTAATTAATATGTGCAATGGGCCTTAGTGGAGAAAAAGGCCCATTAGGGGAAATAAAAGGGAAAAAAAGAAAAAGGAAAGAGGGGGGAGGCGCCATGGGCCCTAGGGCCCATGATGGGTGCGCCCCCTCCCCCCCCCTTGGCCGGCCACCCCCCTTAGCAAAGGGACCTTAGTCCCACATTGCTAAGGGAGAGGGGTTGACTCCCTCCCCTCTGCCTATATATAGATGGGCAGGGTGCACATATTTAACACACAGAAATTCGTGAGAAAATAAATATTACTCCGAATTGAGATCGGTTTTCTCCGGTCTTCTCCCCTCCCTTGTCTCTTTCACGGTGGGCTCCCTAGTGTGAGCCTATAGTGGAATTGAGGCTTCTCTGCTAGAATCGAAGGCCGTCGTGCTGCCGAAGCTCCGTCCGGAGGTCTGCTTCCGCCACCTTCGCTGGATCGGAGAACGGAGGTCGGCATCGAGTCTCGTATGTGTGCGAGTACTACGAGGTGCTACACGTGTGGCACTACACCCATCCGGGTGCTCAACACAGCCAGGGGGCTGTGAAACTTGATCGGCTACATCAACCACGTTTGCGGGAACGTTTCCCGCGCAACGGACTACACCCCGAGGTATGTTATTTCCGCACTACTTTCCGTTACGGTAATACGGCTAGCTAGACCTTGGGTTATGGGAACGCTAGTTAGAAAAATTTGTGTTTTCTCCTGCGAACCCCAACAATGGTATCATGAGCTAGGTCTATGCTTAGTATTACTGTACGGATAGAACACATCGGGGATGTGGGCGTTGATTGTATGATTGTTACCCTCCCACGTGTACTTGTTCACATCTGCGGCATTGTTTGATGAAGCGGCCCCCGACCGACCTTACGCGTACGCTTACGTGAGACTGGTTCCACGCTTGACATACGGCTTGTACCGTATAAAGTGGCTGGGGGTGTCTGTCTCTCTACTTTAGAGGATGTGGCATTTGCAACGGAGGGCCCCGTGCGGGGTGTAATAGAGACAATCGTATGGTTGACGTTGTGGTTGTCTCGTAGGTCAAAACCTGTTTAACTATGAAAGCCCTAGCAGCCACGTAAAACTTGCAATATACAACTAGACCGTCTAAACCTTGTATTGCTAAGTGGGGGCTATCATTCGTTTGTTTGTGATGTAGCGATAGCTTTGCTATGTGTTACTAGTAAGTAGTAATCGTCATCATAAAACAAACTAAAATGGAGACACTGTAGACTTAGTGTTGCCATAGCTCAGACATCTTAAAACTTGCTAGTATAGGATACACGACGGTAGCATGTGATAAGATGATCCCTTAACAAAGCCAAACACAAGTATTCTACCGAAGTGTGCACCGCCTGGAAGGTTCTCCCATATGGCTTGATGCTCCGTACATACCGGAGTTGTCCTACATATTCAATGGAGTTCGCATGAGGTTGGGTTCGGCAAGCCTGGCATATGAAGATATGGCCTTGTTGAGCAGCATATAACATGGAGGTTAATTTGGCGAGCCTAGCATATGCAGATATGGCCTCGGAATACTAGAGATCGAAAGATTGAGCATGAGTCACAGTACATATAAGATAATGTGATCGCACAAGTTGTTGTCTACCTTTGAAACTGACCCGTCGGCCGTGTGATATTCTAGGTCGGGCAGTGAATCTGGATCATGTAATCACTAAAACTTCCTAGGGATGAATTGTTTTAGTGCGAGCTCATTTATAATATGATTATATGAACTCATTGTTGTGAACTGGTCTTAATTGTGTTCCTTGCAATTATGTTTGTAGAAAATGAATACACTAGAGCAACGTGAACTATCTTTCTTCATGGAAGGTGAAAAACTTAGAGAAAATGGGTCAAACTTCATTAGTTGGTACTTACGCCTTAGAGCGGTGCTCAAGAGAATCAACCTTTCATTCTTAACTAAAGAGCATGTGGGAAACCCTCCAGCAAACGACATGGATGCACAAGCGGCGATCGATTATCAGTATCGTCGAAGGACATATGCCATAGCTAAGGGTATCATAGAAACCAGCATTCCGCAACCTTTGCGTGAGGAGTATGCTGATTTGGATACATATGATATGATCGATGAGCTGAAGTCATAAAACTTGCATCGGTTTAGAGTTGCCAGATTTGAGTTAGAAAGTGAGTTTCACTCTACAAAGATGGAAGAAGGCTCTTGCCTAAAGGCACACTTGGCCAAGATGCATGAGATACATCTGAGCCTCATAGATGACTTTGACTATGGAACCACACATGAGTCTGCGATATACACGGTGTTACACTCGCTTCCACCGAGCTATACAGACCATGTCCATGGCTATGTCGGCAGAGGTGAAAGCCTCGAGTTCTCTGACTTCATGGATAGACTTCAGTACCTGGAGGTTGAACCCATTGAAGGAGAAGTTGTTGATGGAGAAGGTATATACTTGATATACTTAATAAATGTTTATTCCCTTATACAACAGTTGCAGTAAATGAGTATCTGATACTTATTCTGTTTTATGAAAACAGGACCTGTCGTTGCATGGAAGGGAAGAGGTGAAATCGAGGATTGATGGATATCAAGTCAGTTGATGGCCAGCATGGATTCTGCCGAGACATCTATCATAGGAGATACTTAGAGTATTAGATAAATCTTATGTAATCATTATAGTATGAACACTTAGTTATGTGTCTTGCATCTCGCGAGACAAAGTTATTCATGTAATGAGACAAGTCAGTTGTTCCATCTTTATGAATAAAAGTGTGCTTATACTTTGATTACGTCTTGATTTATGATATGATAGAAAGCATTTATAATACTGCTATTATTGTCAAGAAATATTCAATGTTTAATGATAAAGTTGACTTGATTATAACAAGTCAAAGATTTGATTGCATGAGGTGACTTCATAACTGATGAATTCATTAAGTGTATGCTCTATTAACTTGTGAGTTCATTATCGAATGAAAATCATAACTTGATTGCATGAGATGGATTAGATACACGATCTATGAACCTCTGCAATAAATATAACCATGACAAGGTTCTAGCAAGTAGAACTTGTGCCAATCATTGTACATAAATGATGTACTAAATGGGCACGTGAGTTATCATTAAAGACTTCATATGATTAATTGAAAGTTGTATTCAATTGAGATCATAAAACTGAGATTCAGGAATCACAGTGAGAAGTGAGAATACAAGGATACATATCACTACGCTACGATCCGAAGTGATAAGTATTGATATTGACATAATGGGAGACTTGTGGAATTTGTACCACAAACTACGATGGAAGTTGAAAGTGCTAGACTACTTAAACCATTCGTAGTCATACTAAACCGTAGTATGGTCTAAACGTTCTTTCCCCTAGCACTATAGTTATTGTCGAATAAGGTTGTTTAATTCATTAAGTTAAAACACCCACTTCATGAATAGGAAACCATCCTGAATCTAATGAGACATGATAGCTCCATAACTGATGGTGTTATAAGGTTTCTTAAAAGAAAGAATTTCTTTGTAATAAAACTACAAGCAATTGAAATTACATATTCTCCCCAAATAGCAAAATGTGTTTTCTTGATTGGTAATGCGAGAAGAAGTCTCTCGACACGGATCCAATGGGAGATAATGGAAACTTTGACCAGGGTATTGGACCTTGCCTTCAGAATATCAGAGTATTGCAACGGAAGCATGTTCCTCTGTAATGACACTGTATAAGGAAGGGTATGCCATAGATGATTGATCTTGGTATATGAGTTGAAGTCATTGTTGAATTTAGAAGGTTGTCATGAATACCTTCTGTACAGAACAATAATCATGAGTCTTCTTAATAAAACAATAGGGAATAACATTGCTTGAAACACAAAGGAATGATGGTAGCCTAGAACACGAGGAGAAATGAAATAATATTGAGTTACATATAGGATGGCTCACGTCCTGTGAAATAAATCGGTTATTTCAAATTCTCGACGAAATGGAGAGTTATTGAGAATAATGTAACGGGCATAAGGCATTATTTGGTTATGACCAAAGTTCAATGGTGATTGACTATGGAAACGTAGGAATGCTTTAATCAATAAAATATTTCATTTACACTACAATGAAACATAGCCTGAAATTGCATCTCAGACAAATTTGGGATTTGAAAGAGAATTGCAATGGGCATGATGAAGGTTATTTCGTTAAAAGGATGGAATATAGTACCTCAAGACAGGAACCCTCAACCTTGATTTGATCAAGTGATTTTGTGATGACCAAAATATTGAGTGGGCCTGCAGTTTCATGAAACTGAGTGGGAGCTTTGAAGACTTCCCGGAAGCTTGGAATGCAGAGGGCATTTTCTGAGTGGGATCTTTGGAAGCTTTGTCATTGTGTGAGACATAGTGAACAATAAAATGACTTGATGAAAGCTGAACCACAAATATATGAGTATATGATGGATATATTTGAGTGGGAGCATGATCATTGTCTCAAACATATATGCATTGATATGTGTGAAGAATGATCTCATATGTATATATATATCGATATGCATTGATTGTGTATATAGAGAATCGTCTTATATACATATGTGCATTAGGATATATATATAGAGCATAAGGCAAATAAAATACAAGATTGCAAGAATCTTCTTTTGTGTGAAATACCAACACATTACACGTTGAAATCTATATGAGTAGATTAAGATACGGATAATGAAACGAAGTGAAGGTTGGAATAATCTTCTAAGACAAGAAACAGGTTCTTGTGGCTAGAAATTATATAATGGATGAAATCCAAATATCACAAGAAATGTCGTGATGGAAGAATAGAGATGCACCATGTACTGGACATGTGATCTTATATGTTCTTGACATATGATTCTACCATATGACATGCATTGTGAATCCAACAACAGAATGACTCAAAAGTTCTTGGAAGAAGAACAGATTCCGATGTGCTTTAGGAGTAAAACACAGAATCTGAATAAAGTCCATGCATTCAGTATATGAGGAATACTGAGGACTATTCTCTAAAATATAGAAAGGATAATAGACTTGAATGTAATGCAAGATTAAAATTGCAAGCCATATTATAGGTCTATATGGAATTAGAGACATCACCAAAGACATGAAAGAAATGTGAGCAAAATTCACGGCACTACAAACATTATACTACTTAAGAAAGTAGACGTATGGATAAAAGTTTAGCGTTAGAAGTATTGGACTTCTGGTTGAGTGTATTTCCCAGTATATATGACTAAGGATGAGTCTTCTAAAGACTGAACCAAGAGATCATTGGAGGATACTGTGAAATAATAGTCTCACTCTCCCGCGAAACTTATATCCAACCATTAGATGATAATGAGTGGTATGCCAAAAGATTTTTGACCTATACCAGTTGCAAAGGAAACATACGAATCTGAATTAGTCCAGTTCGTTGACGAACCCTCTTCCATGAGCATGCATGATCAATGAACACTTATGTGATAAGATGATTATGATCGGAAAAATGCGGCTAGATTATTAGCACTCTAGTGCAAGTGGGAGACTGTTGGATATATGCTCTAGAGGAAAATAATATATGATTATTCCACTATATCTAAGCAAGTTCATAACCAGTTTCATACCGTGCTAGAACTGTGTCAGTGAAACAATGATGCAGGTGTGGTATAGAAACCCCCAGAGTTCCTAGTTAGCCTCTACATCGATAACTAGTTCATGGTCAACATGATGGTCGTGGTTTCGCGATCATGGACAATTAAGTCTCTTGACTATGAGATCACCTCACTGGTTAAGTGACGTGACGAACATTACCCAAAGTAAGCATTACAGCATGATCAAATCTTGTGAAGGTTTAGTGTTGTAATTACAGAACGTGGTAGACCGTTCCTTTGACCGTGAGTACGTGCATAATTGCTATCTTCTCGGATGCTTTGACTTACATCCCACCACCTGACTGAAATATGCGGGTCATAACGGTTGTATCTTGGGTATTCCGTGGAGATATGTTGAGGAGTATTGTTACAAGGGCAGGATTTGTCAATCCATATAATGGATAGATACTCGGGGCCCACTCGGTGAGATTCCATCCATAAAGCTGCAGCGTGTGACTAGGTCACGGAGATGAATATCACGGGAACGAGTGAATGAGGATTAGTTCAGAACGAGGTTGAACCAAACATAGGATGTCATTGATCGAATCTCGGAACAATCCAGTATCGCTGACAAAGGGAATGCTATACGGCGTAAGGTCCAATCGGTGTTTGATATCTGGAATGCACAGGGGTCATTATGGGCATCCAGGTCCCGCTGATGATCATTGACCGTAGCCTCATCTCGGTCATGACTGGAGTGTTCTCGGACCGTAGGGTAACACACTTAAGGGCTCGTTGAAATCGGAGACCTTTTCGGATTCATCGGAGTAACAAGAGAATAAAGGAAACGACATCGGAGAAGTACCGTGTTGAACCGAACAAGTTCGGAGTGAACCAGAAGGTGTTCCAGAACACCGGGAGATGGAATATTATGTTTTAGTTATTAATTAATTGAATTAATAATTAAAATCATTTTATTTCTAATTAATATGTGCAATGGGCCTTAGTGGAGAAAAAGGCCCATTAGGGGAAATAAAAGGGAAAAAAGAAAAAGGAAAGAGGGGGGAGGCGCCATGGGCCCTAGGGTCCATGAGGGGTGCGCCCCCTCCCCCCCCCCTTGGCCGGCCACCCCCCTTAGCAAAGGGACTTTAGTCCCACATTGCTAAGGGAGAGGGGTTGACTCAGTCCCCTTTGCCTATATATAGATGGGCAGGGTGCACATATTCAACACACAGAAATTCGTGAGAAAATAAATATTACTCTGAATTGAGATCAGTTTTCTCCGGTCTTCTCCCCTCCCTTGTCTCTTTCACGGTGGGCTCTCTAGTGTGAGCCTATAGTGGAATTGAGGCTTCTCGGCTAGAATCGGAGATCGTCGTGCTGCCGAAGCTCCGTCCGGAGGTCTTCTTCCGCCACCTTCGCTGGATCGGAGAACGGAGGTCGGCATCGAGTCTCGTATGTGTGCGAGTACTACGAGGTGCTACACGTGTGGCACTACACCCATCCGGGTGCTCAACACAGCCAGGGGGCTGTGAAACTTGATCGGCTACAACAACCACGTTTGTGGGAACGTTTCCCGCGCAACGGACTACACCCCGAGGTATGTTATTTCCACACTACTTTCCGTTACGGTAATACGGCTAGCTAGATCTTGGGTTATGGGAACGCTAGTTAGAAAAATTTGTGTTTTCTGCTGCGAACCCTAACACCTTTTTCAACACAACATTGAGTTTCTCTCTCTCTCTCTTTCTCCGACCTAGAGCGGACTCCCCTGGTTTTGAGTTTGCACCTGGTTTGGGGTTTCACCATCATCCGGACACCGTCGCGCTGCCGGAATCTGGATCCGGATCAATCTTCTTTCCGCTGCTCTTTTGGTTCGGAGCCCGGAGGGACGTCGGTTGCACCATACGTGTGTAATCCCGCGAGGCACTACAAGTGTGGTGCTACTTCATCGTCGGAGGTTCTTCAACACGACAGGGAGGTCGTAGGATCAGAGTCTACGCCAACCACGTTCGAGAAACGTTTCCCTCTTTCGGTCTTCAAAGGTATGAACACCGATTCCTTCCGTTACATACATCAGCATAGCATAGATCTTGGATTCGGGACTCGCAGGTAGGAAATTTTTTGTTTTCTGGGCCGATCCCCAACAACACTTCCCTAGGAAAAATATTAAGTTGCCTTTTGAGTCCGTCACACGGGCTAGTTATTTTCTTGAAAAGACTTGATCTATTTGCATTAAGCCTAGCTAATGGCTTTAAATAAGCGCTTTTGGGAGGCAGCCCGCAACGAATTTAGGATTTCCTTTTTGTTTTTCTTCTGTTTTTAGTGGTCTTGATGATTGTTACTACTGTAGCAACATCATTGTATCTTTACTTTTCAAGCTTTGTGCCTTTTATGACCTCATATGACAAGGGAAGTGAAAGTTGTGACATGCTGTCCAGAAAACAGATTCTGTCCTCGTGACTAGAAAAATCAGAGAAAAATCCCAGTTCATCTTTTTGAGCTGAATTATTTACACAGCATGCTCTATTCAATTACGAAACTTTGGTATGTTCTGAGTTTTTTGATTTGAGTTGCAGAAGTATCCCTAAAAAAAATTTCTACCTGCTGGTCTGTTTTTCACATATTCTGTCCTGTTTTTCCTTTTCTTCGTTTTGCAAACCTTAAGCTTGCTTTTTCTTTGCAGAAAACTTTTTGGCACTCTTAAGAAACAGTAGCCCTTAAAGAATATATTTGTTTCCCGTAGAGAAAAATTATTTTATTATGGGTACTAACCTCGCTAATCAGATTATGATGAGTTATGTATGAAGGGAGTTTTCAAGTGTGCGAGGGAAGATGATGAAAGAAGATTCAGGAGTGTCAAGCGCTCAAGCTTGGGGATGCCCCCATGCACCCCCAAGAAATATTCAAGGAGACTCAAGCTTCTAAGCTTGGGGATGCCCCTGTGCATTCCCTTCTCCATCAACAATTACCAGTTCGTCTCTCGTTTCACTATATTTTTATCACTTCATGCATTATGTGCTATGCTTGGAGCGTCTCGCTCTTAGGTTTTATTTTTTGTTTTCTTTAGCTTTGCTCTCTGTTCATAACAAGTTAGAACCCAGCTTTGTTTGTGTGGGAGAGAAACACGCTCCACTTCCAAAATCTAGAACACAACATAGGACTTTTCATGCTTATCTTTGTTGTGTGTGTTCTTTATCTTTTTCATAGCTACTGTCATGGTTTGCTCTTAGTTTTTCATGCTTATATTTTCAAAGAGCTTTTGTTTAGTTTGTTGCTAGAACTCTCTTGAGTTTTCATGTTTATCTTGTTTAGAGAGTTTGCCTGTTGCACTGAGTTTTGTGTCTTGACTTGAAGTAGGTAATTGAGGTTGCTATTCTTTTGTAGTAGTAACTTGCAATGGTTTTGAGGTATTGTTTTGAGTAATGTTTGGACTTTTGGTGTCAAGAGCTTTAGCCTATTAGTGATAGATGTCGTATTTTGGTAAATCCGTGTTTATTTTCAAAACTTACAAAATTAGTTGAGAACTTTAGCTACTAGAAGGACCACTACTCTTCTGAGGGGTCGAATATTAGAGTACACTCACGTACCACGAGTCGAGGATGCGCAAGGATAACCAAACCCCCATACACTCCTCCTCGGGGTACTTGTCTCTTTTTGAAACCTCCTTATTAGATTGAGAGTTACCGATAAAAAGTGCATGAGTTCTTCGGACTAATGTGAGTATTCGAAAGTTGACACTTCCACCTTCCCATATTTTTCTAGCCTTTCCTGTGTCGTGCATTGCTTTCTTCTCACTCCGAGAGTTGGCGTCCATCTTCGCCGGTACATCCAAACCCTTGGCACGATACGCTCTGTCATCATAAACCTCCTTATATCCTTCCTCAAAACAACCACCATACCTACCTATCAAGGCATTTCCATAGCCTTTCCGAGATATATTGCCATGCAACATCCATCTTCTCATGACTTGATCTTCATGTCATACATGCTACTTGCTTGATCGATGAGCCACATGCTAGTTGGGCCTTGCCCTAATCATTTCTACATGACGCGGTAGTATCATTGCATATCCTGCTACACTGGCAGAGGCATACATATGCATACATCATGATAGTTACATCTTCTTTATGATTTGAGTACTTTTGTAAAGTGTGAAAGATCTTCTATACTTCTTGTAATATATAGAGTGTTGCCCCTAAAGTGAGGAAAAGATCCCAAAGTGGAAAAATTAAAAGATCCCAAAGAGGACAAATTAAAAGATCCCAAAGAGGACAAATGAGAGAAATAGAAAGAGCCATTGAGGCCACCAAAAATACAAAAAAAGAGAAAAAGAAATAAAAAGAGAGAAGGAGGCACACTACTATTCCTTTTGAGAGATCCACACTCGTACTCCCTCTTATATCTTGTACTCCATAGAGATTATCATTCATGCATATAGCTATGTGGGGACCTTCACACTATAGAACTTGGCTTGTATATTCCAATGATGAGCCTCCTCAAATG
This sequence comes from Bromus sterilis, assembly GCA_950022295.1. Classification (NCBI taxonomy): domain Eukaryota; kingdom Viridiplantae; phylum Streptophyta; class Magnoliopsida; order Poales; family Poaceae; genus Bromus; species Bromus sterilis. The sequence continues at coordinate 400,990,461 of OX465596.1, forward strand.
AGCTCTAGGTCTTCTTGAGCAAACAAGTTGGATGCACCCCCACTAGTTCCATTGGAGAGCTTACCTTAGCTCATATGTGCATCAGTTGCATGGCAATCCCTACTCCTCACATCATATCTATCATTTGGATTTCTCTCGCCTATGATTGTCCTCATTGATGTGAGCCTTTCACACCCTTTTGTCTTCCTCCTCCACCTTATTCTCTCTTTGCCATCCTAAGTTTCAAATTTCTTGCTTACACTCATCCATTGCATGAGTGCTCAAAATGTCGAAAAGGAGTGGATCATTTTTACTTGTACCTGGCTATTGGTCTGGGGATGAGTCAAGATAAGATTACAAAGAAGACCAAGTGTGAAACTTTATTAGATTGAGTTCTCAACATAAAAAATACTTTTTCTCGTATATCCCTATCCCCTTTCTTGCACGCAAACACCATTTGGAGGCATTCGAGTCACGGACAGCGAGAGCTCTTGCACCTTTATGTTCTTATGTTGCTTGTTTCAATACTAAATATAGACTCTTGCATGTTATGACTTGAATTGAATTACATGCCTTGATTCCTTTACTTAAAAGTTCTTATATGGTTGTTAGCATGTCACCACAGAAATTATGCTTTTATCATTTACCTACTCGAGGACGAGCAGGAATTAAGCTTGGGGATGTTGATACGTCCAAAACGTATCTATAATTTCTCCTTGCTCCATGCCTCTTTTGTGTGATATTGCTATGATATTGATGAACTTCCATACACTTTTGATCATATTTGGACTAACCTACTAACTCAGTGCACCCCAGTGTCAATTCCTGTTTTCTGCTACTTTTCTATTTCAGGTTTCCCCCATATAAAAAGAGCTCCAAAAATTCGGGAAAATCCAATAAAAAATCAGCGATCAGGAAGCTTCCGGATTCACCAAGGGGGGCAGAGGGGCCCCACCAGGGCCCCAGGCGCCCTCCCGGCGCGCACCAGGGGGCTGCCTGGACCCCTGGTGGAACCCCTGGCTGACCCCTTCGCCTATTTATTCCCCGTGACGTGCAAACCCCGAGACGGGAACCCTTTTTCGCGATATCTCCTCTGTTCCGCCGCCGCCGCGCTTCCAAGATCGGGATCACCAGAAGACCTCTTCCCTGCACCCTGCCGGAGAGAGGAATCACCTCCGGGAGCTTCTCCACCACCATGGATGCTTCCCGGATGAACCGTGAGTAGTCCACCTTGGACCATGGGTCTATGATCAGTAGCTATGTGATGTTCTCCTCCCCTCTTTGTTCTTCATGGATTAGACCTCGTGAGATGCCCTACCTGATCGAGGCACATATGTAATATTTCTGCTATTGCTATGCTGAGTTTGCTGGGAACCGATGGATTATGAGATTATGTTCAGATTGTGTTTGAGTTATATATTTGATTCTCTTCTTTTATATTTATGTTCTAAAGTAATTCTTGCATGTTCTCCGTTGTTGTTTATTGCTTTGGCCAAGTAGTAGGTAGTGACTCCAAGAGGGAGCGTTATGCATGATGGTGGGTTCATGCCCCCCGATGACTAGCTTGAGTGACAGAAACATGAGTCTAGGGGATGTGTTGTTGCCACAAGGGGGAAAACAACGGTGCTTGTACTTGCGGGTGCAAGGATTGTTTACTTTACGCAAAGTTCTTTAATGCAGTTGTCCGTTGCTTTGAGTTTACACTTTGGGTGGGATTCGCAACTTAATACCAGCGAGATGTTCTGGATAGATATCTCAAGGTGGATTATTAGTAGGTAGATGCACATGGATTTCGGTCTACTTGTATTGGCGTACCGCCCGTGCTTTTGAGCCTCTTCCTTTCTTTATAGCATAATTAGCATTGGTTCGCGCACATAATCCTATCAATTGCCCAGCTGTAATTTGTTTACCTTGCATGGTTGTTTTATCGTCTTTTGGGAGAGAGACATCACCAGTGAACATCATAGGACCCCGGTCCATATTTCCAATATTGTTTACACCCGCTATCACTTTACTCCTTTATTTACTTTTCCATTGCTATCACTATCATTATTATCCCGTGCGTTTTATCCTTTGTAAACAACATGGCCGGAGGAATTGACAATTCCTCTGTACTCGTTGGGAAGGAAAGCTATTTGTTGTGTGTGCAGGTCCAGGAGAAGCAAGTGATTATCAAAATGGCGCATCACTTGCCGAACCACCTACTTGTCAATCTTGGAGTCCTACTGGTCGATCCTAAACCTTAGCATCTTCGCTAAGGGAAATTGCTGCTATCTACATCTCAACCTTCCACTTTGGGTAACCAACGAGGGGGCATTAATTCGTACCATCAGCAGCAACCTCACCACTTACCCCATCCTTACCGTAAACTACTAGTTGTCCTAGAATGACGAGTGATGAAGTCCTTTCTGGGTCAGTTGACCACTACAGTTGGATGTTGAGTACTTCTGTACTCATGATACTACCCCCAAACTCTTTTCAGGGTTTTTGATCGACAACAGGTATGGTGATCAACGTTTCAAGTGGAGACTCGACAAAGACTAGTTAGGAGGATCCCAGTGGAGGGCCTGGACCCGTGTGGTTATGGGGATCGATGTTTTTCTTTTTGCCAGTAGGCACTTGATTGTAGTCTGTACTCAGACATGTATCTTCCGCTGTTGTATTGTATTAAGGCAGTTGTATGTCGATTGTATGAGATGTTGTATCTTTGTATCTGTAATGTTGTGATACCATGTTGGAAATCCGGTGCATATGACTTCGTCATATGTCGCGGTGGGACCGATATGTGCTTCGTCCCCGGATCTAGATGGAAACATCAAGATATGGAATAGTAACGCATATCGGGCCTTACACCTAGGCGGCCTATAGGCGCGGCCGCCCCCTAGGCCGCGCCGGGTGGCCGCCTCGGTGACTGGTGGGGCCCCTCCGGCTCTCCTTCGGTGATTCTGGAAGGTTCCTTCGCGCTGATTTTTTATATATTTTTCCTAGAATTTATTGGTCAATTTAAGTAATGGGAAAACCTGAAATACAAAAATATCAGAAAACATAAACTGGCCCTGGGGTGCACTGAGTTAATAGGTTTGTCCAAATATGATCAAAATTTTATGAAAGTGTATCTAAAACATAGCAATATTGTGGCATCCCGGCTCAGAGGACCGGAACGCCCCGTGCTCCATCCCAGAGATCAAATCTTCTGGAACACGGCACTGCTTGATATAGAACTGAACAACTTTCTATTACCAAAGATAGGGATACATGGAGTCTATTACAACGCAAGCGGAGACACATCTTGCTCCTCAGGCTAGCCTCAGCACTACACCAAGAAGAAGCATAACTCTCTAGCAGTGGAATATAACTCGGCAGCGGAACAACAACGGCGGTGATGAACTCCAATCCACAGGGACACTGGCTGGGACACCTCCTAGCTCGCAAACACCTGTAACGTCGTCCTACACATCCAAAGAACGGCCTGCAAATCTGGCATGACACGCCAGGTCAGTACATTGAATGTACTTGCAAGCTCACAACATTCAAAGCACCAAGGAAAAACAATAACATGGCATTAGCAGGTTCAAGTATCCTAGTGAGTTAAACAGGTGAACAACAATATCATGCAAACAGATATACATCAAGCATATTATCAACATATAGACTAATGCACAGACAATCATCGTTTAAGGTCACATGGACCCCACATGATCATCACATGGTCACGTGGCTTACCTCGGAGTCCTTACAGACTCAAGCACCAGGTCACCTCGTGACCAATCACTTCCACGGGTCATCGCACGGCCAAACGGGTCATCGCATGACCAATCACTTACCACAAACATTCCACCGAACTCATGTTGATCTCATGGTGTGACCTAGTACGAACTGTGTCCATTACCGCGGACGCGGCTATTCAAATAGATTTGTGTGACTCTATAGAGTTTGTGCACGTTACCCACACTATGGAGTTCTTCCTCCGTCCAGTACCTCGGAACTTGTCCCACAGGATCCTTGGAACTCGTACCGCAGGAGTGGACTAGGACTTCTCCAACGAGATCGTTCCACCGCGTGTCCCTCTTACCGTATCACCGACATACTTCGCAAGTCATGCCTTGGGTAGCCCCGTGTCCTCCAGACACCTGCCATCGCATGGTCCATTAACTTGTCCCACTCGGGGACTGCGCGCCCAACAAACTGGCTCTCAAGACTATCGTCGTTTACCCGGCCAAGGCAACTGACGCGCATATCCTTCCCTCTTTGGTGATACGCATAAGAGAACCCACCGGTAGACCGAATCAAGGCCTCCCCATCCAGGAAAATGTGGCTGCACGGATAAGTTCGGTTCGGTGGCACCTGATCAACTTGTCATGAAGTGTGTCTCCAACGGGAAACACAAGTATCAGGTGCAACATGAGTAGCATCAAATCATAACAATGCATAACATGCTAGTATTAGAATTTCAGATATGATCAAGCACATTTTAGATGGTGAACTTATCCGTGTTACAAAGATTAAGTTATTAACATGGCAACATTATGAATGCAGTTGAGCATAACTTAGGCATAGCATGAACTAGCATCATGGTGTTGGTATGTTGTGGTTACGATGATTCAGGACATAACATGGCAATGACATAATCAAAGTGTAGCATGGATGTAACATGGCAAAACATAGCATAGTAGTAGCATATTCGAGGATAGCATGGCAATGATAACATCGATCATAAAATGGTGATACACGAGATAACTTCTCGCCCCCGTTGGTTACCCCAAGTGGAAGGTGAGATGTAGATAGAGGCAAATTTCCCTTAGCAAAGATGCTAAGGTTTAGATTGTCTCCAGTAGGACTCCAAGATCAACAAGTAGGTGGTTCGGCAAGTGAGGCGCCATTTTATGATAATCACTTGCTTCTCCTGGACCTGCACACACACAGATAGCTTTGCTCCCAATGAGTACAGAGGAGTTGTCAATTCCTCCTGCCTTGTTGTTTACAAAGGATAAAACGCACGGGATAATAACGATAGTGATAGCTACGGAAAAGTAAATACTGAAAGTAAATAGATAGTGTAACAGTGATGGTAATATGGACCGGTATCCCATGATGTTCACTAGTGATGTCTCTGCCATGCGAGGTCAACAAATTACAGCTAGGCAATTGACAGGATTATGTGCGCAAACCAATGCTAATTATGCAAAACATAAATGAAGAGACTCAAAAGCACGGGCAGTACGCCAAGACAAGTAGACCGAAATCCAACTGCATCTACCCACTAATCATCCACCTTGAGATATCTATCCAGAACATCTCGCTGGTATTAAGTTGCGAATCCCACCCAAAGTGTAAACTCAAAGTAACGGACAACTGCATTAAAGAACTTTGTGAATCATTAATCCTATACCAGGCATCTTTCAGACTTTCACCACCTCTTTGTTTAAAGGTGAGCACTTCTGACTCACCAAAGGCAGAAGGACCAAACATACTGATAACTACTAGCAAGGTAACTATTTTTTTTATTTTTGATAAAAGACACTAAAGCAAAAACTGAAAGGTAAACTAACAAGACTAACAAGCAAAGATAAAAGATAGTGTGCAACTCCCCTATCTTGAAGAGTGGAGTCCTCGGCAACGGCGCCAGAAATTTGCTTGATACACGAGATAACTTCTCGCCCCCGTTGGTTACCCCAAGTAGAAGGTGAGATGTAGATAGCGGAAAATTTCCCTTAGAGAAGTTGCTAAGGTTTAGATTGTCTCCAGTAGGACTCCAAGATCGACAAGGAGGTGGTTCGGCAAGTGAGGCGCCGTTTTATGATAATCGCTTGCTTCTCTTGGACCTGCACACACATAGATAGCTTTGCTCCCAACGAGTACAGAGGAGTTGTCAATTCCTCCGGCCTTGTTGTTTACAAAGGATAATACGCACGGGATAGTAATGATAGTGATAGCTACGGAAAAGTAAATACTGAAAGTAAATAGATAGTGTAACAGTGATGGTAATATGGACCGGGATCCCATGATGTTCACTAGTGATGTCTCTCTCCCAAAAGACGATAAAATAGGCATGCGAGGTAAACAAATTACAGCTGGGCAATTGACAGGATTATGTGCGCAAACCAAGGCTAATTATGCAAAACAGAAAGGAAGAGGCTCAAAAGCACGGGCAGTACGCCAAGACAAGTAGACCGAAATCCAACTGCATCTACCCACTAATCATCCACCTTGAGATATCTATCCAGAACATCTCGCTGGTATTAAGTTGTGAATCCCACCCAAAGTGTAAACTCAAAGCAACGGACAACTGCATTAAAGAACTTTGCGTAAAGTAAACAATCCTTGCACCCCGCAATTACAAGCACCGTTGTTTTCCCCCTTGTGGCAACAGCACATCCCCTAGACTCATGTTTCTGTCACTCAAGCTAGTCATCGAGGGGCATGAACCCACAATCATGCATAACGCTCCCTCTTGGAGTCACTACCTACTACTTGGCCAAAGCAATAAACAGCAACGGAGAACATGCAAGAGTTACTCAAGAACATAAATATAAAAGAAGAGAATCAAATATATAAGGCAATCACAATCTGAACATAATCTCATAATCCATCAGATCCCAGCAAACTCAGCGTAGCAACAGCAGAAAAATTACATATGTGCCTCAATCATGTAGGGCAGCTCACGAGGTCTAATCCATGAAGAACAAATATGGGAGGAGAACATCACATAGCTACTGATCATGGACCCATTGTCCAAGGTGGACTACTCACGGTTCATCCGGGAAGCATCCATGGTGGTGGAGAAGCTCCCGGAGATGATTCCTCCCTCCGGCAGGGTGCCGGGAAGAGGTCTTCTAGTGCTCCCCATCTTGGAAGCGCAGCGGCAGCGGAACAGAGGAGAGATAGCGAAAAAGGGTTCCGTCCCCGAGGTTTTCTCGTCACAGGGAATAAATAGGCGAAAGGGGGCAGCCAGAGGTGGGCCAGGGGCTCCAGGCGCCCCCCCCCCTAGCGCGGCCAGGGGCCTGGCCGCGCCCTCTGGCCGCCTGGGGGCCCCCTGGCTCCCCTCTGGCCCCTCCTGGGCTCTTCGCGAAGCTTCCAGTACGCTGATTTTTCCTATATTTTTCCTGGAATTTTTCTGGTACTTTTAATAAGGGGGGAACCTGAAATAGAAAAACAGCAGAAAACAGGAACTAGCACTGGGTTGCACTGAGTTAATAGGTTAGTCCAAATATGATCAAAAGTGTATGGAAGTTCATCAATATCATAGCAATATCACACAAAAGAGGCATGGAGCGAGCAGAAATTATAGATACATTTTGGACGTATCAAATGGCAACATGATCACGATCACCGATATAAGCATATCATCGAAAAGCAATTTTAGAAGCACGTCAAAGCTTTGCAAAGGTGCAAAGGGTATTGCGGCTTGCCTTTCACCAGAGTGGTGTGAAACACTCCTGGTCTTCGACAACGACACACCCTGCAAAAATCGGACAAGAAAGTCACGGCAAAAAAGGGGGTCAAACCACTTTGACTTGACCAGCAAATAATCACAAAGAACCATGGCATAAGAACTATGCCAACGCGAAGAGGAGCTCGAGAAAAAGCCAACGCAAAAGGAATCACCTCGTTTGGAGCTATGGTTGCGGAGATACGAGAGTTCGTTCGTTAGGCAGAAAATCTGTCCTAACCAGTGAACGTTCACAGCCTAGCCAGAAGGCGCTGATGACAGAATACGCTTTCAGAGAAGGGAAAACGTATTTCTGGCCTGCGAAGAGCATTGTACGCTTTCGTTAAACGAAAACGTATTTTCAGCCGAAGGGGAAGAAACTACGCTTTCCAGAAGGGAAATCGTACTTCACGAAATACGCCTCCACTTCACGAAAACGCCCGGGGCCTGAGCTCACTGACGAGCAGGGCCCGCTGGTCAGTCTCCTCGGCCTCCCCTGTTTTCTTCTTCACTGGGACGGGGAGACAGGGGCACGCCGGCCGGCCCGACACCGGTGACGGGAGGCGCGTTGTCCGGCTCGCGCGGGATGGGCACTCCACGCTGCGCCCGTAGGTGGTCGCGCTGGACCTGGAGGCTGCCGGGACCGGCGAGCACCTCGGCCAGGCAGACGGCGGCCACGGATGCTACGGGTGCACGGCGGGGCAGCGGGGCTGGGGCGTCGGCGGGGTCTGGAAGGCGAGCGGGGGCAAAGGGGAGGTGGCTGGGTGCGGGCATCGGGAGAAGGTGAGGCTCTGGTCGCCACAATCAAAGTGGACCGAGGCGGCGGCCTAGGTGCCCGTGGGGAGGCAATGGCGGCTTGGGCGACCAAATTGGAAGGAGGAGGTGGGGAGCTGCTGGGTTCTCGGGGAGGGCCTCGGACACGGGCTATTTGTAGCCAGGGCGAGATGCCCGTGGCCATGCCGCGCCAGGGGGAACACGGAGATGCTCGGGTGAGCTGGCGACGTCGAGGAGGTTCGGGAGGGGGTGGCGTGGAGCACGCGTGCTCAGCAAAGCCGGGCGGTGAGGCTAGACAACCGTAAGACGACGGACGCGCACAGTGGCAGGATGTGGACGCGTCGGGCACGCGCGGAGCGCGGCTAGAGCACGCCACATGCTTGCTCCCCACGCGCACTAGTGTTTAGGATAAGATCTTGCGTGGCCAAAGTTGTCCAGGGTGAAGTCCTTTGACTGTAGATCACCACTGTGCAAAAAGTTTGGCTAAAGGTGCTCTGGATTGACCACACATTGACTGACAAGTTGGATGCAGCAATCTTGGGGCACAAGATGGGCTCACATGGTGGGGATTTGGATAGGTACAGGTTGTCTAATGGCTTTCATGTGCAAAGGACTAGTGATCTGGAAAGTTGGGGCTCAAATGGATAAGCTTTGCACATACCTCCTTTGCAAATGTAGCAACGAGGCAGAAGATGTTTGTACTGTGGTAAGGCTAGCACATGGCTCCCCTATGCATGATATTTTGCAGAGCTCAATCATACACTAGGGTGAGTATGTGTGCCAAATTTCAGCTCAAATGGATCAAGCTAGCTAGCACTTCCTTTGCAAATGTCCAATTAGGCTAGAATGCAAAGTTGAAGCTAGCCTCACATAGGGTTGATGGAATTGGCTGAAAATTGGTGTACTAGGGTTATTTGGGTGGGTTCATATGTGTACAAAGTTTCATGGCCATTGGACAAGCCTAGCTAGCTCTTGCTTCACAAGGTGTCCTGCTGACTAGAAACTTAAACTTGATGGTGCACTCACATGGTGGATGGTATTTGGCTCAAATTTGGTTTGGTGTAGTTATTTGGTGGTAGTATCATGCTCACAAAGTTTCAAGGCAAATGGTTTCCCCTATCATTCACTTGCTTCACAATGCCCCCTTACTGCACCCAAACTTTGGGAATTTATTGTGGGAGTTTGGCTAAGCAAATGGTGGTGGAATTTGGTGGAGATCAATGATCATATCATATGAGCTTGCACAAGAAGTTTCACCGGCAATTGATCAAGAGAAGTGTCACTCCCTTCACAAAGCTCCATTCTGCCCCCACAAACAAATGAATTTTTCTGGAGGAAAAATCCACTTGGGCCATGCAATATTTTTGGAGAAATTGGAAATATATGACATCAATATCATGAGGGAGTTATTTGGGGATTTATGGAGCAATATAAATAGGGGTTTCTTCACAAACCTCAAATAATGGAATATCCCTCTTATTGGAAAAAGGAATATAAGGCTTGAATATATGGTGGATTGGATGAGGTGGGTCAATGGAATGGCAATGGAAAGGATTGGAAACAAGGGCCACTTGAGCATGGAAGGAAATTATGCTCAAGTTTAAGTCCAACGAGGTGCTCAAAATCCAAACCAGTGGGCAAAACCAGAAAAAAACTCTGAATAGAAAAAGCTGCGAAAACCAGGGTGTCACAAATATCACACAAAACATGCATGGAGCAAGAAGAAATTATAGATACGTTTGTGCGTATCAGCGTTACCGACGGAATTTCTTTAAAACTATATTCTGTACATAAAAAGTATAAAAAGTATGATACATTAAGTTGTCTATATAAAATGAAAATTTTAATTTGTCATAGTCGAGATACTAAATTTGTTCGACATAAAACATATGTTCATTAAAAATTATTAGTGTGGAAAATAAAATGGTTAAAAGATGATTGATGTGGAGTTTACATATATAGATTAATAAATATATTAGTGGACATGACATGGGCAATTGATTGGCCTAGAAAGTGGATGATGTAGATAGCGTGCATGTGAGATAAAAAAACTTAAAATGATCTGATGACCCTCAACTGTAGGGGATCGAGATAGTCTTCGCGGGTAAGATAATCCAATTTATTGATTCGACACAAGGGGAGCCAAAGAATATTTATAAGCTTTGACAGTTGAGTTGTCAATTCAACCGCACCTGAAATATACTTTCTTGCAACGAGATATTAATAGCAACGGTGATATGATAGTGGTAGTGGCAACAGCGAAAGTAAAACAGCAAAAGTAAACTACTAGTAACCAGTAGGATTGGAACACTGTAGGCTAGGGAGATGGATGGTTGGGCGCTTCTTGGATGAGAGTGAACATGTAATAGATTTTAACACGGGGCAAGGCACACAGAAAAGAAAGGATCATCTAGGCAAATATCAAACATTAGGCATGTATCCCGTAGGTAGTTGTGTGTGCTTGCAATAAGAACTTGCACAACATCTTTTGTCCTACCATCCCGCTATGAACGGGGCCAAGAGGAACTTATGGAGATTAAGGTGCTCCTGTCAAAGAGCCCCGGAACAAGCATTAACACTCAATGGATACATGAAATCCTCAAATTATAGTCCATCCCCTTTGGTCTCCCAAGCTGTCACCTTTGGGATCACCCGTTCCGGACCATAATAGGTGCATACAACTCATACATAGGATCAAGAACATAAATAAACTCATGAAAACACAAGTGGTTCAGATCTGAAAACATGGCACTCGGTCCCAAAGTGACAAGCATTAAGAGCAACAAGTTGTAGCAAAGATGATAAACACCAAAGTAGATGATAGGCAACATGCCCCCAACAATCTGACGAACTATTACATGATCTAACTCATCCAATCCCTACCATCCCTTTGCCTACAACAAGGAATTACTCACACATGTAAAGAGAAGTCATAGAGGGATGATGGATTGGTGATGGTGATGACGATGGCGATGATCTCCCCTCAACGGAGGCCAAAACAACCTCCAGATTAGCCCTCCCGGAGACGAACAGAGGGTGATGGCGGCTCTGGGACGGAAACTGTGAAAACGACTTCTATTTTGGGGTTTTCTCGCCACGGGAATAAATATGAGTCAAGGTAGGTCACCAGAGGGGGGAGGACCCACCCAGGCGTCCTCCCGGCGCGGCCAGGAGTGGGGTCGTGCCAGCAGGGCACCTGGGCCCCCCTGGATGCCCTTTGGCCCCACTTCTGGCACAATGGCCCTTCAGGTGCGTGGATTTTCTGTGAATTTTCTAAGACACCTAAAAATCCATTTTCCTGCACATAAGAAAGTCATACGGCAGCTCTGCTGAAAACAACGTCAGTCCGGGTTAGTTTAGTTCAAATCATGCAAGAATGAGGCCAAAACAATAGCAAAAGTGTTTGGGAAAGTAGATACGGTTTAGACGTATCAACTCCCCCAAGCTTAGCACATTGCTTGTCCTCAAGCAATTCAGTTCAACGAGCTGGACGCGACAAAGAAAACTTTGACAAACTCTTTTGCTTCATAAGATGTATATAAGCTTGTACTACGAAAAGAGTTTAGCAAGTATTGAAACAATGATATGAGGACAATGCACGGAGCAATCCTTCTTTCAAGTGATCAATCACAAACAACCAAAAGTAAATAATATGCTGCCAAAAATCAAGACAAGATCACAATGCACATAGCTTGAGCATACTAGAGTGGTATCTCGCTAGCCTCCATGAGTGAAGCAAAACATAAATGCAGAAACTCCTCTGGAGTTTTAAAGGAGACTAGAACTAAGAATTTCAGAACAAGCAATATCACAATCATGCAGAAGACAATGTGGTACTTTGGGACAATGCATGTTACACTAAGAATGACAATTATGCTCTCAATAGTTGGTGCTTTGAAGAAAGGAGGGGAGACCCTCGAACCGTGGCTTTTGATGGCAAGGTTGAAAACCCGTGGTTGGAAGCAAAGACTAAACATGTACCAGAGCTCTTGGTTTTGAAAACAGAGACAAAATTCTTTTGAGAAGTGCAACTTTCCAGTCAATGGTGAACGATAAAGGTCTCTCAATATCTCCCATACCAACCATATTAATGTTTTTTGCTTACACTTTTGTTCCCTTATCATAACATCCTTTGACGGTCTAGGGTGCCTTTTTTTATTTTGCCTCAAGTATGGAAGGAAATTTATCGTTCCATCTATCATTAGAAGCATTTGGCCCATTTCATTCCATCATCAAGTATGGGGGAGGTGTAACTCTCTCTTTTTTATATATAAATTTGACTAGTTAAAACTTCCGTCAAAATATTTATGGCATGGAAAGATACTGATTTCCCCTCACCGCACCATGAGCTTGTATGGTTACAAAACGGAAGCTTTTGAATAAATTTCGAGATGGCACAAGAAAGTCTAAGTTAGGGATGGTCGGTAAATACCATATATAGGAAGGTATGGTGGACTCAAGTGGAATAACTGGTTTTAAAAGGAGTCTGGATGCACAAGAAGAATTCCGCTTAGTGCGAGTGAAGTCTAGCAAAAGACTGGGAAGCGGCCAACTAGAGAGCAATAATGGTCATAATCATGCAGAGCGACAAAGCAATATTGCATCGGGCATGGAAGTGATATAACTATTCTGAAATAAAAAGACCATCAAGGCATGATAGACTTTGTAGTCATAAACATGTGTGAACATGTGCCAAGTCAATCCAAGAATTCTCCGAGGGGAAATACCACTTGAATATGCTAAACCATGAACAATGAAATGCATGCAAATCATTTCAACAACACATTATGCACTCTAGCTATTTGAGATCAGCCACAAAGAAAGCATGAACACTAGGAAAGCATTGTAAACATAGCACAATGTCGCTACAAGCTGGTCTCTATATCATAAGTACAGGTATATGTACAAAAGTACAAACAAAAAGAGTTCATACCGGTTTTCCTTGTTGCTTCCCTTCCGTCGACCTTCGTCATTACTGCCTTGTCACTTGCACGATCGAACGTGGGAAATATAATCAAATTCCATCACGGACTCGAGCTGAACTCTGAAAACAAAGCAAACTAAAGAGAGAAAGGAAATATTTTTGGTTTTTTCAAAGGTTAAACGAAAGCAAAAGAAAGGAGATTTTTTTGTTGTTTTTGCAAATTAAAAGAAAAAATAAGAACGGCAAAAACTTCCAAAAGATCAAAGCGAACAAAATAAAACGGATAATACAATGGAAAAGGGATAAGGGCACGTACTCCCCCAAGCTTAAGCTTTTGGCCTAAGTTGGAAACAGCTACTGCGATCCCCAGGAGCCTTCTGCTCCGGGGTGGTACGGATGAGTCCAAGGGTCGTACGGGGCTTCAAGTGCGTACACCAAAGTCCTGGGATCCTCCAACAAAGAAGGCTCCGTGCTCCAAGAAGAAGAAGACCCTTGAAGCCCACTGTGTGACGGGCTCCTCCTGGAGGGGTTGAAACTCACCGTGCTCCTCCTCATCGGGCACAACCACCTCCACGGGCTTGTGAAACTGCTGCTGGACCATGAACTCGTTGAACTGGGTGTCATTCAAGGACCATCCGCTCATGCCAGTATAATCAAACCAAAAACATGCAGGTAGACGAATCTCCCGAATAGTGGTCAGTCCGAATCTCAAAATGTAACTAAGGTTACCAAACTCGGAAGTCCCAGTAACAAACTCATGCATCTTCATAGCAGCAAGATCAAAGCTTAAATAAGTAAAAGGCTTATCATCAGGATGTGGGGTGCCATTAAGAGACTCAAGGATAAGTGTGGCGTAAACACCACCAAATAGATCTCCCTTGTTACCATTGGTAGCAAGGCGACGAGAAATTAAGGCACCCACATTATACTTACTCTCCCCTGAGAGGGCGTTCGCAAAGATATCAATACCTGGTGCAGAACTGTTGCTTGTGTTTTCATCAGATAACATCCCTCTAGCAATAAAATACGCAAAATACTTGAGGTGGGGGTATAGGATGCTGGATATCTTCGAACGCCGAATATCCTTCGTGTCTTGACTGCAAAGAGAACTGAAGATAGTTCTCAGCTCGGAGGGCTGAGTGTGCATCTTTGTAAATTTTAAACTCAACAATTCCAGCATCATGATTATACTTGAAACTATTAATAAAACAGGAGGTGGGTTTATGATACTGAGAAACACGGCATGTTGCTAGCCGTGTCAAACCTGCATTAGCACAAAGGCCGTAAAATTCCTCCTTAATTCATGCCGCTTCGAGGAAAGCATCGCACGGATACGTCATTGCGCGTGCTGAACTTGTGTCTTCCAACAACTCTAGGGGCACATGATCTTTATTATAGCTCACCCTAGCAGCCGAGGGTGAAGCTGCAGCTCTAGTAACTCGATCGGAGCGCTCGGTCTTCTTCTTCCCAAGCCACCCCTTTGCTTTTCCTAGCAAACTCATTTCTGAAATTTTTGACAATTCAAAAAAAGAAGGATTTAAGGAAAAATGAGTTGAGGCAAATGATACGCGAGAGAGGATTGCTTCTTTCCCTTCGTTGGTTACCCCAAGTGGAAGGTAAGATGCAGCGTAGCAGCAAGTTTCCCTCGGTGAAGATACCGAGGTTGAGTATCGACCAGTAGGACTCCGGCGATGATAAGTAGGTGTCAGCGGCGCACCTGACGCGGACCTGCACACAACACAATTAACTTTGCTCCCAACGAAGTTCAGAGAGGTTGTCAATCTCTCCGGCCTTGTTGTTTAAAAAGGATCAAAGACACGGGATAATGATAATGATAGCAACTGAAAGTAAAAAGCAAGAAAGTAAAAGAGCGTGTAAACAGAGATGAGATTATGGACCGGGGTCCCGTGATGTTCACTAGTGATGTCTCTCTCACAAAAGATGATAAGATTGCTATGCGAGGTAAACAAATTACAGACGGGCAATTGACAGGATTATAAACGCGCCGCAATGCTAACTATGCTACAAAAGAAAGGAAGAGGCTCCAAAGCATGGGCAGTACGCCAAAATAAGTAGACCGAAATCCATCTGCATCTACTACTAATCATCCACCTTGAGATATCTATCCAGAACATCTCGCTGGTATTAAGTTGCGAGCCCCACCCAAAGTGTAAACCCAAAGCAACAGACAGCTGCATTAAAAAGAACTTTGAGTAAAGTAAACAATCCTTGTAACCGCGGTTACAAGCACCGTTGTTTCCCCCCTTGTGGCCACATCACATCCCCTAGGCTCATGTTTCTGTCACTCAAGCGTGTCATCAGGGGGCATGTATCCACAATCGAGCATAACGTAGGTAGTGTTCTCTGTTGCTGTTTATTGCTTTGGCCAAGTAATTCTTGCATGTTCTCTGTTGCTGTTTATTGCTTTGGCCAAGTAGTAGGTAGTGACTCCAAGAGGGAACGTTATGCTCGATTGTGGGTTCATGCCCCCCGATGACACGCTTGAGTGACAGAAACATGAGTCTAGGGGGTGTGCTGTTTCCACAAGGGGGAAAACAACGGTGCTTGTAACCGCGGTTGCATGGATTGTTTACTTTACGCAAAGTGATTTTTAATGCAGTTGTCTGTTGCTTTGGGTTTACACTTTGGGTGGGGCTCGCGACTTAATACCAGCGAGATGTTCTGGATAGATATCTCGAGGTGGATGATTAGTAGTATATGCAGTTAGATTTCGGTCTACTTATTTTGGCGTACCTCCCATGCTTTTGAGCCTCGTCCTTTCTTTGTAGCATAGTTAGCATTGCAGTGCGTTTTTAATCATGTCAATTGCCCAGCTGTGATTGGTTTACCTCGCATAGCAGTTTTATCGTCTTTTGGGAGAGTGCCATCACTAGTGAACATCACGGGACCCCGGTCCATATTCTCGTCATTGTTTACACGCTCTTTTATTTTCCTTCCTTTACTTTCCAGAAGTTATCATTATTATCTTTTATTTGTTGCGTTGATCCTTTGTGAACAGCAAGGCCGGAGATATTGACAACCTCTCTGTACTCATTGGGAAGCAAAGTTATTTGTGTCGTGTGCAGATCTAGGTGAAGTAAACAATCTTGAATATTGTGAACGGCGCCATTGTTCACTTAACCACCTACTTATCATTATCATGAGTCCTACGGGAGATGATCTTTTCAACCTTGGTATCTTTGTCAAGGGAAATGTGTCGCTATAGTACATCTAACCTTCCACTTTGGGTAACCAACGAGGATAGAGTATAAAGCAAATTTATGGCGCCGTTGCCAGGGATTCCGAGTGATAAGATAGGGGAGTTGCACACTATCTTTTACCTTTGCTTTTTAGTCTTGTTAGTTAACCTTTCAGTTTTTTTTATCTTTGTGTCCTATATTAAAAATCACAAAAAAATCTGCCACACTTTCTGCTTCTATGGGTTTCACTGAAAACACCAAGTTGTGTGACTTCACTAGTCACAACAACAAAGACTTTATTTGCACTCCTATTGCCACACCTGCCACTTCAGCTACCTCTTATGAAATTAAACCTGCCTTGTTAAACCTTGTTATGAGAGATCAATTTTGTGGTGCTGGAGATGATGCTTCTTTACACTTGAACAAATTTGTTGAGTTATGAGATATGCAAAAGTATAAAGAAGTAGAAGGTGATGTTGTTAAGCTCAAGATTTTTCCTTTCTCTTTGAGAGGAGAAGCTAAAATCTGGTTTCAATCTTTGCCTAGGAATAGCATAGATTCTTGGGATAAGTGCAAAGATGCTTTTATTGGGAAGTACTACCCACCTGCTAAAATTATCCAATTGAGGAGTAACATTATGAATTTTAATCAATTGGATAATTAACACGTTGCCCAAGCTTGGGAACGAATGAAATCTCTTGTTAAGAAATTCCCTACACATGGTTTGACTACTTGGATGGTTATCCAGACTTTTTATGCAGGCTTGAACTTTACCTCGCGAAACCTGTTAGATTCGGTCACAGGAGGAACCTTTATGTCAACTACACTTGGTTCTTCCACAAAACTTCTCGATGAGATGATCACCAACTATTCCCAATGGCACACCGAACGCGCTCCAACAGGTAGGAAGGTAAACTCTGTCGAGGAGATTACCTCCCTAAATCAAAAAGTTGACTTGATTATGTC
The DNA here is from genome assembly GCA_950022295.1 of Bromus sterilis. Lineage (NCBI taxonomy): Eukaryota > Viridiplantae > Streptophyta > Magnoliopsida > Poales > Poaceae > Bromus > Bromus sterilis. The sequence continues at coordinate 401,007,733 of OX465596.1, forward strand.
TCTACTTACCAAGCAACCCTCTATTGATTCTCATGATGTTCCTTTAAATTCTTTGGTTGCTCGGGAACAAGTAGATGTGAACTTTATTGCTAGAAACAACTTCAAAAACAATGCTTATAGGGGTAATTTTGCTAGCAATCCTAGGTCGTTTCCATCCAATTATGAGAACAACAACACTTATCCTAGCAACAAGAACCCCACTTCTCAATTAGAAAGCATGCTTAGAGACTTTATCACTACCCAAAAAGCCTTCAACAAGAATGTAGAAGAGAAATTAGCTAAATTAGATAATCTCTCTTTGAAGGTAGATAGATTAGCCCTTGATGTTGAGATGCTTAAAATTAGAACCTCTCCCCTTGAGGAGAGGAAGGCCACTCCTATTAATGCTATCCAATTGCAAATTAATGAAAATATTAGGATGATGGCTAAACTTAAAGAAAGATGGGCTAGAGAAAAAGAGGAAGAGGATAGAATTAAAAGCCTTTATACACACCATACAATTGCTACTATCCAAATTGTTGAGGGCACCCAAACAATTAGCACCCAACACACTCCTAGTCCCATTGGACCTATTAATGGTGATGCTAATACCTCAACCGTAGAAGAAGAAACTCCTATGAACATAGAGGGTTTCAAACAAGTGAGCCTAGATGACACCACTACCACCTTTGATAGTAGTGATATTGATTTTGATAGTTGTACCCTCTCAGAAGTTATTAGCTTGTTACACAAAATGTCTAGAGACCACCACACTAACACACTAAATCTTGCCTTCACGAAGCATATCACTAATGCTCTTATCAAAGCTAGGGAGGAGAAGCTTAGAATAGAAGCCTCCATACCTAGGAAGCTAGATGATGGTTGGGACCCTATGAAAAAAATTAAATTGAATAACTTCTCTTGTTATGCTTTATGTGATGTTGGAGCTAGTACCTCCATTATGCCCAAAAGAATGTATGATATTATTGAATTGAATCCCTTTGAGACTTGTTCTTTTGGTGTTCGTCTCGTTGACTCTTCCGTAAAGAAACCTTTGGGGAAGATCGACGATGTTCTTATCATTGTCAATGACAATTATGTTCCCGTTGATTTCACTATTATGGATATAGAGTGTGAACCTCTATGTCCAATTATTTTGGGACGTCCTTTTCTTCGCGGTGCTTTTATTGACATGAAAGAGGGGAATATAAAATTTCAATTCCCTCTCAAAAAGGGGATGGAACACTTCACTATAAAGAAAATCAAGTTAGCTTTTGAGTCCGTTACGCGGGCTAGCTATTCACTCTCTCTTGATAAAACTTGATTCTTCTTTTGCTTTATGCCTAGCTTAAAGGCGTAAAAGAAAGCGCTTGTTTGGAGGCAACCCAAGATGTTTTTACTTCTGTTTTAGTGGTCTTGATGATTGTTACTACTGTAGCAACATCATTGTATCTTTATTTTCAAGCTTTGTGCCAAGTTATAGCCTCTTATGATAAGGGAAGCAAAAGTTGTGACATGTTGTCCAGAAAACAGATTATGTCTGCTTGAAGGAAAAAATCAAAACAAATAACCAGTTCATCTTTTTGAGATGAATTTGTTTACACAGCATGCTCTATACAATTGTGAAACTTTCGTATGTTCTGAGTTTTTTTATTTGAGTTGCAGAAGTACCCCCAAAAAATTCTTTACTACCTGTTGTTCTGCTTTTCACAGATTCTTCCACGTTTTGCCTCTCCGTACTTTTGCAAACCTTAAGCTTGCTTTTTATTTGCAAATTTTTTTGGCAATCTTGAGAAACAGTATATCTTCAAGAATATCTTTATATCCAGTGGAGAAAAAAAATATTAAGGGTACTAATGTAAGGCCCGATATGCGGTATTGTTCCAGATCTAGGTGTTTCCACCCAGATCCGGGGACGAAGCACATATCGGTCCCACCGCGACATATGACAAAGCCATATGCCCCGGATTTCCAACATGATATCACAACATTACAGATACAGGATACAACATCTCATACAATCGGCATACAACTGCCTTAATACATTACAACAGCGGAAGATATATGTCTGAGTACAGACTACAAGCAAATGCCTAGTGGCAAAGAGAAAAACATCGATCCCATAACCACACGGGTCCAGGCCCTCCGCCGGGATCCGCCTAACTAGTCGTCGTCGAGTCTCCACGTGAAACGTCGATCACCATACCTGTTGTCGATCAAGAACCCTGAAAAGAGTTTGGGGGTAGTATCATGAGTACAGAGGTACTCAGCATCCAACTGTAGTGGTCATCTGACCCAGCAAGGACTTCATCACTCGTCATTCTAGGACAACTAGTAGTTTACGGTAAGGGAGGGGTAAGTGGTGAGGTTGTTGCCGCACTAGCATTTATGAAGTGGCTAACGATCTAGAAAGTAAGATAAGAAGCCAAGCATTCGATGAGGAACCGCCTCCAACAAGTCTTGCTATCAACTACTACGCAAACATAACACCTATCCTATCCTTGTCCTCCTCTTCGCATCCCGACGAAGAAGAAGCAGTAAAGGCACACACACACGTTGATCAAGTTATATTAAGATTATCTCAGTTGTTGTTGTCTATGAACAAGGAGTAGGTCTCAAGTCGTCCATAACCGCGGACACGGCTTCTCGAAAAGATTTAACCCTGCAGGGGTGTACCAACTGCCCATTATGAGGCGTCGCATGCTCTCCCATCTCTCTCAGTTGCTACCCATTATAGGCAACCATTTTATGATTTAGTTCCAAGAGATCCGAAACGACAGGTCCCTCTAACTAACAACGAACAAATCCGGGTGGCCCCCGGGGAGTCGACACCCAATCCAAAAGCTGGCCACGCTCTCGGATCGGACTCTTCCGTATGGCCAAGGTCGGGTTTAGTCTCACCTATATAACAGGGGACTTCCCTAGATCACCAGTGTGTACCAACAAAGGAACTATGTCTCCGCTGGCCCGAGTTGTTTTAAAACCACTGGCTGCAGACCAGTAACGCACACGGTTTCAAATGGTAAATCAGCTTGGGCCACCTCTAGAAATGTTTGGAGCTAGGTAGGTAAGAAAAGGGGACCCCATAAAATCCCACACGCGATTAGGCACGCTCAGTCTTAAAAACAATACCCGGAACTCGGGTCCTAGGTGACTCGAATGGAACAAAGCGTCGGGGCGGAATAGCCTAGACCTTCCATCCTTCGTCGAGTATAGTCAACATTATAATAATCATATCATCAACAACAATATAATAATGTGATATCCCAAACCAAGGAGTAACAGGGTAACATCGTAGCGTCCTAAGCATGCATACTAAGCAGGGGCTGAGCAACGAGCAAAAGTAACATAGCAGTACAAGGTTTGCTAGGAGGGGACATGGCTGTGTCGGTTTGAAAAAGGCTGTAAACATGTGGTAGGATCAAACATCGAACCTAACCTATACTAGCATGAAAACCGCTGGTTGAAATAGAATGGATCATAAGTATTGTATAGTCCTTGCCTGTTGATAAGTCGGGTGCCGAAGGTGTAGTTGATCGCAAGCTCGCATCGTCTCCGAGAGGTACCCGCGGAAGCACACAAGAAGGAAACACTGGAAAGCAATCAACAGTGCACCACTATTACTACGTATCAAACACGAGCAAGCATAAACAAGAAGGCAACACGAGACAACGCACCTACCGTCGATAGCGGTTACTAATAATTTAAGTGGAGTACTCGTCACACACGACGATACCGCACATTTACAAGGGTTCAAGTTGCTTAGCTACAGGTGATCAACCAATGGTTATTAACATGGCAACTCAAGCAAGCATGGCATAGCACACCAACATGTCAAGAGGTGAAGCACAAAGTAAACTATCTATGCTAGTCAATTTAAGTGAGGCACAACCTAAACATGGCATAACACTAAGTGTCGCACGATGATTAAAACATTTGGTACTGTTCTGCCCTAAACCATATTTTAGGTTGGTTAACAACATCAAACAATAGCATAAACACAAAGTACACGAAAAATTAATCAAGTTACATATAAAGAACACTCCAAACGGAGTTACGGTTAAAAAGATACAAGCAAAACAAGTTACGGGCACAAACTGCCAACATCACGAAGCACACTTTAGAGCAATGCATAAACAGGTTAATGAATGCAAACATGCTCACAAATGATGTGAAATGAAACTAGACATGACAAGGAAGGCCTGGCAAAAAGAATCATGCAAAAAGACATCATAGATCAAAAGATATTAAGCAAACAACATGGCATCGCAAAGTAACAGACTTAGAGAAAAACAGAGGTGGCTGTCAAAAACAGCAGCATAGCAACTTTAGAGCAGAATATCTATATGACCAGCAAGCATATCATGGAAATGAAATACATGTAATGAAAGTAGACATGATGCTTAACAATATGCAATTGGAATCACTCAATTCCGATAAACGGTCGCGACACACTCGTCGACCGAAGTTGCAACAAAATAACAGTTTCAGCAACAGCAGCACATTAACATCAGGATAGCTACTTTGGAGCAAGATTTAATATAGCTAAAGCACCCAAACATGACATGTTAAAGCATGGAAATGAATTACACATGATGCTTAACACAATGGAAAAAGAATCAATGCAATAGGCCTCATGGATGAGTCACAATCATCATGCAAAGTTGCAACAAAATAATAACAGCAGCACTAAACAGGAATTGTAGCAGTTTAACGGCCTGATGCCCACTTCAACACACAATTACACAATCAAGATGACCTCAAATGCAAATGCTCACAAAACACGGATTGAAGTACACGCAATTCTAAGCAGTTTTCGTTTTCGGGGCACGTTCATCGGAGCTACGGATCAACGGGAAATCGCAGTACAAAACGGGATCAGCAGCAATTTTTATCAGACTTAGCAAAAAAATAGAAAAACGTTTAAGGGAAAAAAGTGGAGGCGCCTCGGGCTGGCTCACCCATGGGCATCGAGGCCCATATGGCCTGGCGGATCTGGCCTCGGCCTGCGGTGGCGCGCTGGGCCACGCTGGGCTGGCCGGCCCACCCAGGCGACGTCCACGGGAGGCGAATCGGGTCGATCCCGATCCCGATCGGGGATGGCGGCGGCGCTCGGCGCCAGTGGCTCGCTGGAGCGGGTAGAGGCGGGAGGCGACAGGGGCAGGCAGGGCTAGGGGGCGGCGCCAGGCGGTTCCGGCCGGGAGGGCTGCAGGCGGGCGCCGGCGGTGCTTGGGGAGGCGCGGCCTCGAGCTTGGGTCCTTCACGGCGGCGCCATGGCGGCCGGTAGCACGACTCCCGTCGGTGTCCTGCGGGGGAGAAAGAGGAGAGGGGTCAGAGGGAGACCGGGAGGAGGAGAAGGGAGAGAGGGAAGGAGAGGAGGGTGGCCGGCCGGCGGCGTCCACGGGAGGACTCGGCTGCGGCTGGCTCCATGGATGGCATGCGCGTGAGGAGAGAGAAGGCTGGAGGCGATCTCGGCCGTCAGATCGGGCGATCTGACGGTCCAGATCTGCTGGGCTGGAACTGCTGCGAAAAATTGGGGTATTGGGCAAATTTTGGGGCAAAAACAAGGGTGTGGCTGCAAATTTGTGCTAGGGAAACCCTAGAAATGGGTGGGAGTGCGGTGGTATTTATATAGCCCCGGTGGCTGGCAGTTTGCAAAAACATCTCCGGTTTTTCTCTCGCGCGCGCGGTGCTCACGTTTCTGACCGCCGGGGGTCAGTAGTACCTCCGATTCGGGTAAAACTTCGAACTGCGCGATCAGCACGTCGAGCCGGAGGCATTCACCTCGCGCTAGAACCGTTCCGAGAACACTTTCCGACGCGCTATAAAAATAACCCGTTTAATTATTAAACGGGGTTTTCGTTCCATTGGCTGCGGCTGGTCTCGTGCGGTTTTCGAGACGATGATCGGGCGAAACCCGGTGTCGCAAAGGTCGAGTGTCAGGGTGGCAAAGGTCTGTCTCCGTCCTGTACGAGATAAGAGGGGGGGAAATAATCGCCGATCGATAAATCGGGGATGCAAACACCGCAAACAAATCAGGCAATCAAACAATTCACACCGAAAACAAATTTTTTTAATTTTTGTGAAAACTGGGCTGTTACAACTAACCTCTCTAATCAGCTTATGATGAGTTATGTATGAAGGGAGTTTTCAAGTGTGCAAGGGAAGATGATGAAAGAAGATCCGGGAGTTTCAAACGCTCAAGCTTGGGTATGCCCCCATGCATCCCCAATAAATATTCAAGGAGACGCAAGCGTCTAATCTTGGGGATGCCCCCGTGCATCCCCTTCTCCATCAACAATCATCGGTTCGTCCTTAGTCTCAACATATTTTTATCACTTCATGTGTTATGCGCTATGCTTGGAGCGTCCCACTCTTAGGTTTTCCTTTTTAGTTTTCTTTAGCTTTGCTTGCTGTTCATAACAAGTTAGACCCCAGCTTACTTTGTGTGGGAGAGAAACACGCTCCACTCCAATCTAGAACACATCATAGGATTTTCATGCTTATATTTTCTCTATTGTGTGTTATTTATCTTTTCGTAGCTACTGCTATGTTTAGGTTTAGTTTTAGTTTTTGTCTTTGGCAAGAGCCTTGGCTTTTCTTTATTTGTTGCGGGAACTCTCTTTAGTCTTCATGTTTATCTTGTTAAGAGAGTTGGTTTTTGCACTTAGTTGTGTTTGTAGTAGTAACTTGCAATAGTTTTGAGGTATTGTTGTGAGTAATGTTTGAACTTTTGGTGTCAGGAGCTCTAGCCTATTATTGATAGGTGTCGTATTTTCGGAATCCGTGTTTATTTTCAAAAACCTACAAAAACTAGTTGAGAACTCTAGCTACTAGATGGATCACTAATCTTTGGAGGGATCGGATATTAGAGTACACTCACGTACCATGAGTCGAGGATGCGCAAGGATAACCAAACCCCCATACACTCCTCCTCGGGGTACTTGTCTCTTTGTGAACCTCCTTATTAGATTGAGAGTTACCGATAATAAGTGCATGATTCCTTCGGACTAATGTAAGTATTGAAAGTTGACACTTCCACCTCCTCATATTTTCTAGCCTCTTTGGTGCCGTCAATTGCATTTTCTCATTCCGAGAGTTGGCGCCTACCTGTCGGTGCATCCAAACCCTTGGCATGATACGCTCTTTCATCATAAACCTCCTTATATCTTTCCTCAAAACATCCACCATACCTACCTATCAAGGCATTTCCATAGCCTTTCCGAGATATATTGCCATGCAAAATCCACCTCTTCATGACTTGATCTTCATGTCATACATGTTCCTGCTTCACTGGAAGAGGCATACATTTGAATACATCATGATAGCTACATCTTCTTTATGTTGAGTGCATTGTAAAGTGTGAAGATCTTCTATACTTTCTTGTAAAATAAAGTGTTTCCCTTAAGTGGGGAAAAGATCCAAAAGTGGAAAATTTGAAAAGATCCCAAAGAGGATAAAGTAGAGTTAAATAGAAAGAGCCATTGAGGCCACCAAAAAATAGAAAAAATAGAAAAGGAAATAAAAAGAGAGAAAGGGGCAACACTACTATTCCTTTTGAAAGATCCACACTCGTACTCCCTCTTATCCTTGTACTCCATAGAGATTATCATTTATGCATATAGCTATGTGGGGACCTTCACACTATAAAACTTGGCTTGCATATTCCAAGGATGAGCCTCCTCAAATGAGCTCTAGGTTGTCATGAGCAAGCAAGTTGGATGCACCCCCACTAGTTCCATTGGAGAGCTTTTCTTAGCTCATACGTGCATCTGTTGCATGACAATCCCTACTCCTCACATCATATACATCATTTTTCCTTCTCTCGCCTATGATTGTCCTCATTGATGTTAGCCTTTCTCACCTTTTTTTCTTCCTCCTCCACCATATTTCTCTCTTTGCCATCCTAAGTGTCAACTCTCGTGCTTACGCTCATCCATTGCATGAGTGCTCAAAATATCAAAAAGGAGTGGATCAAATTGACTTGTACCTGGCTAGTGGTTTGTGGACGAGTCAAGATAAGATTACAAAGAAGACCAAGTGTGAAACTTTAGTAGATTGAGTTCTCAACAAAATAATTTTTTCTCTTGTATTCCCATATCCCCCTTCTTGCACGCAAACACCATTTGGAGACATTCGAGTCACGGACAGCAAGAGCTCTTGCACCTAATGTTCTTTTGTTGCTTGCTTCAAAGCTAATATAGACTCTTGCATGTTATGACTTGAATTGAATCACATACCTTGATTGCTTTACTTTCAAAAGTTCTTATATGGTTGCTAGCATGTCACCACAGAAATTATGCTTGTTATCATTTACCTACTCGAGGAAGAGCAGGAATTAAGCTTGGGGATGTTGATACGTCCCAAACGTATCTATAATTTCTTCTTGCTCCATGCATGTTTTGTGTGATATTGCTATGATCTAGATACACTTTCATACACTTTTGATCATATTTGGACTAACTTATTAACGCAGTGCACCACAGTGCCAGTTCTTGTTTTCTACTATTTTTCTAGTTCAGGTTTCCCCCATATTAAAAGTGCTCCAAAAATTCGGGAAAATCGGATAAAAAATCAGCGCAACGGAAGCTTCCGGAATCACCAAAGTGGAGCCAGAGGGCTACCACCAGGTGCCCAGGCGGCCACCAGGCGCGGCCTAGGGCTTGGTCGTGCCAGGGGGGCGCCTGGACCCCTGGTGGCCCCCCTGGCTGCCACCCTTCGCCTATATATTCTCCGTGACGCGAAACCTCCGAAGACAGAACCCTTTTTCTCGATCTCGCCTCTGTTCCGCCGCCGCCGCACTTCCAAGATCGGGAGTGCCAACAGACCTCTTCCCGGCACCCTGCCAGAGGGAGGATTGACCTCCGGGAGCTTTCCCTCCACCATGGACGCTTCCCGGATGATCCGTGAGTAGTCTCCCTTGGACCATGGGTCCGTGATCATTAGCTATGTGATGTTCTCCTCCCCTCTTTGTTCTTCATGGTTTAGACCTCGTGAGCTGCCCTACATGATCGAGGCACATATGTAATTTTCTGCTGTTGCTATGCTGCGTTTGCTGGGATCTGATGGATTATGAGACTATGTTCAGTTTGTGATTGAGTAATATATTTGGTTCTTATCTTTTATATTTATGTTCCTAAGTATTCTTGCATGTTCTCCGTTGCTGTTTATTGCTTTGGACAAGTAGTAGGTAGTGACTGCAAGAGGGAACGTTATGCTCGATTGTGGATTCATGCCCCCCGATGACACGCTTGAGTGACAGAAACATGAGTCTACGGGATGTGTTGTTGCCACAAGGGGGAAAACAACGGTGCTTGTAACCGCGGTTGCATGAATTATTTACTTTACGCAAAGTGCTTTTTAATGCAGTTGTCTGTTGCTTTGGGTTTACACTTTGGGTGGGGCTCGCAACTTAATACCAGCGAGATGTTCTGGATAGATATCTCAAGGTGGATGATTAGTAGTAGATGTAGTTGGATTTCGGTCTACTTATTTTGGCGTACCGCCCATGCTTTTTAACCTTGTCCGTTCTTTGTAGCATAGTTTGCATTGAGGTGCGTTTTTAATCCTGTCAATTGCCCAGCTGTGATTTGTGTACCTCGCATAGAAGTTTTATCGTATTTTGGGAGAGAGGCATCACTAGTGAACATCACAGGACCCCGGTCCATATTCTCATCACTGTTTACCCGCTCTTTTATTTTCCTGCCTTTAGTTTCCAGCTGCTATCATTATTATCTTTTATCTGTTGCGTTGATCCTTTGTGAACAACAAGGCCGGAGAGATTGACAACCTCTCTGTACTTGTTGGGAAGCAAAGTTATTTGTGTCGTGTGTAGGTCCAGGCGAAGTAAACAATCTTGAAGATTGTGAACGGTGCCATTGTTCACTTAACCACCTACTTATCAGTATCAGGAGTCCTACAGGAGACGATCTTTTCAACCTTGGTATCTTTGCCAAGGGATATTTGCTGCTACACTACATCTAACCTTCCACTTGGGGTAACCAATGAGGATAGAGTATTAGAGAGCTAACAGTTTCTTCTTCCTGCATTTGAGAATCTTGCTCGATCCTCTTTGGATGCCCCTTCGGATAGAGAGGGTCTTGGGTGTGTGTTCCACCCCGAGTCTTTATACCATAAGCCTGTATATCATGTTTGGCATTATTAGCAAGCAAATCTTTTTGCACATTAGAAATTTGTTCAAGCTGAGTTTGAACCATGTGAAAATGCTTAACAAGACATTTAACATCATTAACTGTTCTACCTAGAACATCAAGTAAACTTTTGATAGAAAGGGAATTATCATGCAACTGACTTTGTATCCTCTCATTGAAGTGATTTTGCTTAATAATAAAATTATCAAGCTCATCTAAACATTGATCAGGAGGCTTACCTTTAGGGATGTCACTTTCATTGAAATATAAAAGAGAGTGTACCTCTACCAAGGGAGGGTGAGTAGTAGGCTCACACAACTTCTCAATAGGAGGTAGGTTCTTCACGTCTTCAGCTTTAATGTCTTTCTCCTTTATAGACTTCTTTGCTTCTTGCATATCTTCGGGGCTTAGGACAAGCATGCCCCTCTTCTTTGGTGGTGGAGGTGGTTCAGGGACAGACCAATCTTCGTGGTTCTTGGCAATCTTGCCCATTAATTCCTCAGCATCGTCCGACGTTCTTTCCCTAAAAACACAACCAACACAACTATCCAAATAGCATCTAGAGTCATCAGTTAGACCAGCATAAAATATATCATGTAATTCATTTTTAGGGACTCCATGTCCTGGTCTAGCCTGAATTAAACTGCAGTACCTCCCCCAAGCTTTAGGGAGGTGCTCATCCTGCAACTGATTAAAGTTATAAATTCTTTGTAAATCAACATGTTGCATATGACCAGGAAAGTACTTATCAATAAAAGTTTGAGCTAAGTCCTGAGGACTTTTAATAGAACCATAAGGTAGTGCATCATACCATGCTTTAGCATCTTCCTTCAAAGAGAAAGGAAAATAGCTTAGCCACATAAAAGTTTTGTATCCTCTCATTAGTAGTAAACAAGCCGCCTAACTCAGTGAGTTTGGTCAGGTGTGTTATAGCATCAACATTCTCTCTGCCATAAAAGGGTTTAGCTTCAGCTGTAGATATAAGTGAAAGATCAACCGAGAAATCATAATCAGGATTAGTGATGCATATAGGAGATGTAGAAAATTCGGGCTCAGGAGTAATCTTGTTCTTCATGGAGTGCTTTTCAAGCAGCTTCGTAATAGCACCAGGGTCAGAGTCGGCACACTCTGTAAGTTCCCTGCATAAATCATCATCAAGAATAACATAATCATCCTAAAGGAGTCTCTCCTTGAGTTTATCTAAGTCTGGGTAACCAAAGGCTTTGCAAATAGGAAAATAGGTGGCAGGAGTCTCAGTGTCGGATTGTGCTGCAACCTTAGCCATTTGAGATTCAAGATAGCGACCAAGAAAACCAATTTCCTCAAAATTAGTAGAAGCATCATCAAAAGTATCGGACATAGTAACAGACTCAGTGGAAGTAGCATTTGGTGGTGGTGGTGGTGAAGCAAACTTACTTATAACTGAAGGTGAATCAAGTGTAGCACTAGTGCTCAGAACAGTACCTTTTCTTGTAGTTGATGGTAAGATCGGAACCTTGGGGTCTCCTTTCTTACCCATGGTGGATAACGTGCAGCAGGCAGAATACTTCAAGTAGACTTGTAAATAAAGCTATGCTTCCCGGCAATAGCGCCAGAAAACAGTACTTGATGACTCTCAACTGTAGGGGATCGAGATAGTCTTCGCGGGTAACATAACCCAATTTATTAATTCCACACAAGGGGAGACAAAGAATATTTATAAGATTTGACAGTTGAGTTGGCAATTCAACCGCACCTGAAATATACTTGCTTGCAACGAGATATTAATAGCAACGGTGATATGATAGTGATAGTGGCAACAACAAAAGTAAAACAGCAAAAGTAAACTACTAGTAACCAGCAGGATTGGAACATTGTAGGCTAGGGAGATGGATGGTTGGGCGCTGCTTGAATGAGAGTGAACATGTAATAGATTTCAACACGGGGCAAGGCACACAGAAAAGAAAGGATCATCTAGGCAAATATCAAACATTAGGCATGTATCCCGTAGGTAGTTGTGCATGCTGGCAATAAGAACTTGCACAACATCTTTTGTCCTACCATCCCGCTATGAACGGGGCCAAAAGGAACTTATGGAGATTAAGGTGCTCCTGTCAAAGAGCACCGGAACAAAGCATTAACACTCAATGGATACATGAAATCCTCAAATTATAGTCCATCCCCTTTGGTGTCCCAAGATGTCACCTTTGGGATAGCCGGTTCCGGACCATAATAGGTGCATACAACTCATATATCGGATCAAGAACATAAATAAACTCATGAAAACACAAGTGATTCAGATCTGGAAACATGGCACTCGGGCCCAAAGTGAAAAGCATTAAGAGCAAAAAGTTGTAGCAAACATGATAAACACCAAAGTAGATGATAGGCAACATGCCCCCAACAATCTGACGAACTATTACATGATCTAACTCATCCAATTCCTACCATCCCCTTTGCCTACAGCAGGGAATTACTCACACATGTGAAGAGAAGTCATGGAGGGATGATGGATTGGTGATGGTGATAACGATGGCGATGATCTCCCCTCACCGGAGGCCAAAACAGCCTCCAGATTAGCCCTCCCGGAGAAGAACAGAGGGTGGCGGCGGCTCCGCGACGGAAACTAGGAAAACGACTTATGTTTTGGGGTTTTCTCGTCACGGGAATAAATAGGAGCCAAGGTAGGGCACCAAAGGGGGGAGGACCCACCCAGGCGGCCTCCCGGCACGGCCCCTGGCCGCGCCGAGAGGCCGCCTGGGGCCCCCCTGGCTGCCCTCTGGCCCCACTTCTAGCACAATGGTCCTTCGGGTGCGTGGATTTTCTGTGAATTTTCCTGGATTTTTCTGAGACACCTAAAAATCCATTTTCCCGCACATAAGAAAACCATACAGGCAGCTCTGCTGAAAACAGCGTCAGTCCGGGTTAGTTTAGTTCAAATCATGCAAGAATGAGGCCAAAACAATAGCAAAAGTGTTTGGAAAAATAGATACGTTTGAGATATATCATGATACTATAGTGGAGATGACATGGTAAATTGATTGACTAAGATAATGGATGATGTGTATAGCTTGCATGTGAAGATAGATAACTTAAGTGATTTTATAGTGAGACAATAAAACATCTATTCTTCACTTGCAAGGTTGCACAGTCTATTTGGCCAGCTATTCAAATAGCTTCAAACTTATATCAACCAACATCCGTTGCTAATATCTTTAGCAATTGGCTTCACGGGATAGTTAATAAGCTTAAAACCATTCTTAGGGTAGGAGCGCTAGCCGTAATATGGTCGCTCTGGCTATGTAGAAATGACAAGATTTTCTCTGATAAAAATTTCACTTGTTTGCAGGTTCTGTATCGATGCACCGGTATTCTTCGTTCGTAGTTCATCTTACAACGGGTGGATTATCGAGGCCTTTTTATGGAGGCGTGTGCACGACTGGAAGCGGTGGCGAGGGATATTTTTATCCAACATGGGTGGCCGCGTGATCTACGCATAGAACTACCTTGAGTGGCGATAGTTCTTTCATTTGTAACTTGCCGTACGCTCTTTTGTTTTTTTCTTTTTGGTGACTTGCGGCTGTGTGTGTCTTAGCTATGCAGAGGCCGTGTGTACTTACTTAAAACGTTTGAGTAATAAAGCCCTTTATCCAAAAAATATATATATAACTGATCACTTTTCCAACCCTCTTAGGCCATTAGCCTTTTTAACCATTGGATCACTTATTTAGAGAATTTCTGGCCCAGCTGGTCTCGCTGTTAACAAGGGCTGAATGTAGCGGGCTGCTGCTCCCATAACAATTTTGGGCACTTCCTATTAAACTGGGCTTAATGGGCTATCCGGCTTGGGCGGCATCCCTGTTGTTCTTCTCGCATGCTTAGAACGCAACCGCCGTTCTTCTCTCGAAAAAGGGGACACAACCCTCGGTGATGCCTTGTGTGGCGATCGACGGACGGTCTGGTGGCCTTGCTGGGGTAGCGGATCGTCCCCTGTCGATTCGCCTCCAATTGTTGGCGATTTGATGGACCATTAATGGCAATCGATGGGGCGCACTCATCGGATGCCCACAATTGAAGGTTGGTTACAATGTTAATTAGATCATTATTGGTGCGCGTTGCCGAACTCGTCTATTTGGAAGTAGAATGATAGGAATTTGTAAATATACATGTCATTTGGCCATATCATAATGCAAGTTTCATCAATACAAACATTATATTTGCAGGTGAACATATTATTTATCAAAAAGTGAACATGGCAGAGGCACTTACATCAATGTTTTCAAGTTTACTTGGAATAAAAAGGAGTACATGAGACCTTCGGAAACATCTGGAAATTAACTGATGAGATCATAGGCTGCACATGATGCAAACATTGAGAGAATCACAAAATATGTATATGTTTTTTCCACAACAATCACTGGGAGAGAAGTAGCTACTGAAGTGGGATATATGTACATGCTTCCAACCTGAAGATAATATTTTCATTGTTTTGAAGAGCTAGTTGTCCAAATAAATACTACAAATAACTATTCAAAGCATGATAATCACATCCCAAAATTTCCAAATCAATTGTTGGATCAAAAATGCTAAATTTCTAGAACAGTGTAAGGATCGGTGGTGTACATTGATGAACCAGCTAGCCTTAATTGGGGAGGTCTTGTACGTGTTCCCTATGTAGATTCTTGAATATACAACATATTAAGATTGATATAAATATATAAATTGTGTGATAAGCACCCCTGCCGGTATGTTTAGTTACTTGATTTTGATGCTGAGAGACTCAAAAACTGTATTTTGGATGACTTTTTACCAGCATGTATAGCATCAGAGGTACCGTTTCCCACAACCAGGCTCAACAAGGTCAGATTAAAGTCAGAAATATGGATATCTAGCCTGCAAGACAATAAAAAAAATGAACAAACGAATTATAAATTATTAGCAAAGTGAATTTTTATGACATGCTAGCAAACATAACCTGCGTCAGAGGTACCGTTTCCCACAACCAGGCTTCAACAATGTCAGATTAATGTCAGAAATATGGATATCTAGCCTGCAAGACAATCCAAAAAATTTGAACAAAGGGATAATAAATTATTAGCAAAGTGATTTTTGATGACATGCTAGCAAACATAACCTCTATAAAGAACCATAGTTAATTAAGATCCTTGACTACAAAATTATTATTGATGGCGCCATGAAGAAAAATTAGATCCCCTGGATGACAGATTCTTGAACTGGGATTGCAATATCAAATATTGTTTCAAAATTGATCCTAGTCACATATATTTTTGGTTTATCTCTGGTTTGGACTATTAACCATAACCCTCAAAGCATACTTTAGTTAATCATGACACACTGGCGTTAATGTATATTAAATTGCAGATCGACGCACTTGATTTCGCCAAGCATAGAAAATACAAACATGATGGGATGAATGTAAACTGGAAGGATACCGAGCGGTACTGCTGCTGCTATAGGCTAGATCTAGCCCCATACGACATAATGCATTAGAAGAGAATTTAGAGAGCATACCCAACAGGCCAACACTACTTCCATTCAGCTTTACATATGCCTATCTTAGGACACACAATCTGAGTCATAACATTCATGTGATCTAAAAATAGGAAATCAATAATATGCTCCAGTTTTGTTCGACATCAATCCATTGAGTAAAATACGAAGATCTTGCATGGCAATTTTATTTGTCTACCAATACTATCTCACAGTTAGCAGTTTTGTTCGACATCCCCCCTCTAGGGTTCCTGGAGCCAATCCAACAGAACCAGACACCAATCCCTACACTGAAAAACCTGCACCAAATTGATATGGAAGAAAATTAGTAGCAAGAACCTATAATGAATTAGTTGAAAGAAGAAAGTTAGGAAGGTGAATTTGCGGCAAGGGAGAAGAAACCTAGCAGAACTGAGCTTCAACCCTCTGATTTAGCAAGTTATTTAAGAAATGCAATGGACCAATATTAGAGAAAGCCCTCCTCTTCTACATGGGTGATACACTTGTGGCAGAAAGCAACTACTCCTCAGGACCGCCACCCACCCATGTGAATACCACAACCTGGAGGCTGGCGGTGATCACACCATGACAGCAAGGGTGGAGACCTGGAATTTGCATCTGTGTCTGGACCAAGGCGGAAGTCATATTACTGTAAAACTGTTATATTATACCACACAAAATTTAATTGCGCGAATAATATTATTCAATTGCCGAGTAACATGGGACAACTTTAAAAGATGGAGGGGAGCAGAATTCTTCAATATGTGCCAGTTTTTACATTTCTATTCCTCTACAATATGAACCAGAGGCGACAATTGATCATCTTCGTGTCAAATGTTCCCTCAATGCTTGAATTGTAGCGACAGTTACTGCTAACCAAGAGAGGCAGGGGATGCCACTTTGAAATATATCCAGCTGAGGACACTTGGTTTGTCTAAAAAAAACTGAGGACACTTGGCAAAATATTTATCTTTATTTTTATTAACAAAATTCCGAATCCTAACCTCCAGCCGTCCCTGCGAAACCCTTCTTTTGCTCGCATCGGCAGCCGGCGCCGCTCCTGTCACATTCGCCCCGGCCGCCTCAGGCTGCTCTCCCGGGCGCCCCAGAAACTCGCCATTGAGGCGCTTCTTCGGCTTGTTCGCCGCAGCCGCGGTTATGGCCGTCGTCCCGCGGCTCTTTCCTGCCATCCATGTCCGCGTTCATCGACGCCCCTGCAGCTCGAACTTCAAGCACAGCTCGTCTGCTTGCCCACCGGTGCTCCGTCCACGGCCACCATCCACCTCCTCTGCTCTATCCAGCTCCCCGCTGTACATCTTTCAGGCTGCATCTTTGCATATGGGGCTGAAGTGCTGAACTGATGTGAGAGCGTGCAAAAGAAACAGCCTCAACAGTGACTTGAGCTGCTGATACATGTGCTAAGGATAAAACTTTGTAGTTTAAATTTTTTGTAGTTTGTACATCTTGCCAGTTATTTGAGCAGATGATACATGTACATCATTTTGTAGTTGGCACATCTTGCAAGTGATTTGAGCTGCTGTTGTATGAAAGAATCTGATGTACAGTATGAATAAAAGCTTCCTGTATTTGACAAAAGAGATTTTTTATTAGCCAAGAATACAATCTGCTGTGTATAATGGTCCTGAATGAATAAAGGGATAAACAAAGGCATGTCATTGTTATGGTCCTGGAGACATGCTTGTACATGAGCCTTTTGCAAAATAGTACTGCACTTTAGGATTCAGAACTGGAATTGCAAAATATGACTGTACTTTAGGGATAAACAATATCTTTATTTAGCTAATAACATCATTTAGATGACATGCCCAGCTAACTAGCACTAAGGTTGAAAATGTATGTTCACCAATATTCAGGTAGCAACACAAGAAGATAGCTAGTAACATCATTTAGCTGACATGCCCAGCTAACTAGCACTAAGGTTTGAAAATGTATGGTCACTGCTGGAACCTTGATGTGCTAGCACCTTCCCTGAAATCTAATTGACGAGCAGCCGGTAGTGTTGTGCCATCTCCATGAGCTTGAAGCAATAATCTTGTAAATTCTCCTTGAATAGGTGGAACACCAATTGATGGATACTCACTAAACGCCATTGCTACAGGTGGATATAGGTCGCTTGCATCAGCAGCTGGCAAATTCTGGAGGTCCAACTGTAGATGGAACAAACACCGACTCCATTGCTGGATGGTTTGTATCTTTTCCTGCATGTTGTACATATATATAAGAAATAGAAGTGAAACCCCGCTACTTATTCACACATAAGAATTAAATATACCTTTCTTTTTCCCTTTCTTTCCTCCCTCTAGCACATCTTTTGATCTTTTTTTCATTGGACCTTTTATTCGTTCAGGACCTTTGAAAGGCACCGTTGTCTCAGCAACATATTCAGTCATTTCGGCGGAACTTTCGGAGTCCTCATCTTCATCCAAATTTAGATTGCTAAGTAATTCATGTGCTCCCAAAGCTAAATTTTCAATACCAGCGTTCAGATATGTAAGAACCTCCTTTGAAACTTTACACTTCAATGCAAGTGACATCATCTTTCGAGAAGTGTGTGTAAACATAGAGTCTAGGCTATCATCGGCGTTCAGTTTGGAAGTGAAAATTTCTTGTTTGGCATGTTTTGTCCATCTATTCAAAATGTACTGACTTGGCAGGGTGATGATATTGCAGCAAGTGAATACCTTATGAGTGTGCTTGCATAATATACCTACAACATTGAAAACCAATTGAGATACTAATTTCAAAGGTTATCATATCAAAAAAGTGATGAAGCATGTATTGCGTACCTACACAGCCATACAACTTGCATGAACAAGATATCTCCAAAGTAGTTGGATTAAAAGCCACTATCGCTTCATCATTCTTGTATTCGAAAGATGTCAACTTGTAAGTGCTAATTGTGTAATCGATGCTTAGTAAAATACATGACAAACTAAATTGCTTCTTGAATTCTTCTTCAAACTCAGAATAGAGTGTCCTGGTATATGATTCCGCTGCAGTCTTCAACAAAGGTAGGCTAGGTAGGCAGAGTACTGGGTCAGTATGGCGTGACTTGTAGTCCTCATACTTTTCTTTCCGGCGAAGATGAGCAATGCACTTATCATATGCTTGTATCCATTCTGAAAGGCATAGTCTTTTGCAGAAAGTTTTCTTGAACACGTTGTTCATTCCTTCACTCCTTTGTGTTGATGTCATATCTGCACTAAAAGACTCCCGACGATAAATAGTAGCCCACTTCTCACGCAACTTGTACAGATTGTTAATCCAAGAATTTCCCTCAATCTGGTACTTAACCAAAAGCTCATGCCATCTATTCTCAAAATGTGCCACTGATCTATCTTCATACACACATCTTTCGAATTCTTCAAGAAAAGTGGGGTGATCGCTGATTACTTGACTTAGATGTTTAGCAGCATTTTGATACAAATGCCACAAAGAAAGACGATGTCGAGTTTCCGGAAAAACCCTTCCAATAGCATTAATAATGGCAGCACATTGATCGGTGAATATTGTTTCAGGCTGCTTACCGGACATAGCTTGTAGGAATGCTCTAAAAACCCACTCAAAGGTATCTGCAGTTTCATTATATAGAAGAGCTGCACCAAAAAGGATAGTCTGTTTGTGATGATTAACACCAATAAATGGAGTAAATGGCATTTGAAACTTATTTGTTGAAAATGTGGTGTCAAAGGAAAGGGCATCCCCAAACACAGAATAATCCATGATAGCTTGTCCATCCGTCCAAAAGATATTCATTATTGTACCATCATTATCATTTAATTGCATGGCATAGAAAAATGAAGGGTCCTCAGCTTGCTTGTTCTTTAGATACTCCGTTAATGTTTGTGCATCTTTAGTTTCCAAATACTTCGAGCGTTCACTTCGTAAATAATTGTTGCAATCCATTTGCAAGAAGGGTACTGCATCTTTACCATACCAAAGCTCGCAGAAATCATATATTTCAGCTTGTTTAATTCCCGATGTCCTCGTCTGCTTAATCATGTGGCGGTCGGCATCTAAGAGTTGACGCTGCGATCTAAGCATGTGCCTCTTATCTGGACTTACAAACTGATGATTGTGATCAAGCATGACTTTCTGGACATTCCAAATACCCTCTCGAGTAATGCTGAATTGAATCCGAGCCATGCAAGCAGTCCTCGAATTAGCTTGTTCTTTCTTGGCTACATGAGTTGGATGAGTGCTCTTCACACCTGACTTGCTACAAACAAAATATCTAGAACTTAAAGACCCGTCTGCTCTAAATTTAAGGTGGCACTTCCTGATGCTGAATCCTTTGGTTTGAGCATACGAATTGTAAAACTGGTATGCCTCTTCCTCACATTGAAAGCTCATCCCAACTTTTGGAATAATATTTTCATCTTGCAAATCTTGGTCGTTCGTTGATGTGCTGCCCATCCTTGACGGATTTGTGTTCCCTTGCGATTGCTGAGAGGGTAATGGAATTAATCATGCATGAATTAGTGCTAATTTGTTCTTTACTGAAACTTGGGTGCATGTTTCTGAAGAAAGCCATGTGCATGTTTAACTTGCTCCTGTACGTACTAGTTTCTAACAGGTAGTACTCACCATCAGTGGAGGTGTGGGCAGAGTAGGTTTCCGTGGATGGGTTGCCATATTTTCATCTTGTAAACCCTGAGGACATGTGGGCAAAGGATAATGAGATCAATCAAACCTGGTTCAAAAAGACATAATTTCTCATGATGAAGATTGTACTCACCATGCATGGAGATGTGGGCAAAGGACGTTCTGATGAATGTGCTGCCATAGATGTTGATTGATCAGGTGCCTCGCCGTCGTTGTCCAGATGCTCCATGGTGCTGCGGTGCTGCCTCGTTGCCGGCGAGCTGGAAGAGAAGAGAAGATGAGTTTGATAGATTAGATTAGAAGCAGAAGACGGTGGCGGGGCATGTAGTCATAGTTTAAAAAACTGGACCGGTGAGGCTGTCGGTTCAGGTTTTTATCGGTCGGTTCATCGGTTCACTGTTCGCTTTTTTAAGATGTATTAAGATGTAAAAAAATAAAGTTTTATCATAAATATGACAATATCTATGCAAAATTGCAAATAAATTCAAACTTGGTAATATAAAAATAGTATCAGGCATCAAGCCACCAATTCACCATCACATGCACGCATGCATCAGGCCATCTACACAATTCAATTCAATGGTACTACCACTACCAGGCAATGTTTACAGTACACTGATTTGCAATAACAAAGCATATATGTGCAGCGGTCTACGAAGGAACGATTTATACTATTATACGAACTGAAGATTGAGAATCTCCAGCGTCCAGATGAGTAGATCCATACTCATGTCCTCGGACCTGCGGCAGGCGATGCAGAGCAGCAAGTGAAGACCGGAGACTCGGGGGCAGGGGCGGCCGCGCGGCGCGGGGCGCGGGGCGGGCTGCCGGCGGCAGACGTCGTTGGCCGAGGAATCGAGCGGTCAGGGTCACCACTGACCAGTCAAGCGGCGGCCTGCGGGAGCCGCCGCCGCCATGGAATGATGGAAGGGTGAGACGTGAGAAACGAAAGGGAATCTGGGGATGGATTGAGATCGGTCGAAATCTAACAAAGGAACGTATTCTAGTCGGGAACGGTAGTAGTGAACCGGCCGGGAACGGTAGTAGTGAACCGGCCGGCTCAGAGTAAACCGCCTGGTTTGCCGGTTTCACAGAAAACCGTGGTTCGCCCGGTTTTTCCGGTTCGTTGGTGGAAACGGTTCAGTGCGCCTAATAGACCGGACAGGCCATCGGTTGCGGTTTTTTCCGGTTCAACTGCCGGTCCGGTTCGGTTTTCTAAACTATGCATATAGTAGGAAACAATAGCGTGGGAAACAGGGTAATTAGCGATCATGATTTATTACTGGAATTAATTAGATAATTAAATGATTTGTGATGGGTTAAAAAAAAATTGCCAAGTGCCCTTAGTTGGATAGGGTCTCACCATCGCACTATATGACCTAGTTCTCATAGGATTTTCTTCCTTCAAAAAAGCTATGGGAGTAGCTGCCCTTGCTGCATCAGGCTCAGTTCGCGGTAAACATAGTGTTTACTTTAAATCGGGTGATCGATAACGTTTAACAAACAAAATCTAACATCCAGAAACCTCTAATTCGTGAGAAAGCAGGGATTAGGTTCAGTTTTATTGTCTTAAATTTATCACATCTATATAATCTCCATTGTCCAGCTTCTCCTTACTTACACAAATCCTTCGCCGGAAGGCATGACTGACACTCGTAAGAGTTATAGATAAGGGATAATAGTTTACCCAGGTTTAAGCTCTTTGTGGAGATAAGACACTACTTCATGCTTATGCTTTATTGCGTCGGGGTGTGTACAAAGTATCGAGAGATTATTGTTTGATGTTTTGCGTGCCTGACCCTCGATTTATATACTACATTGAGGGTGTCCTAAGGTTACATGAATCCTAGTCAGGTACATATATGGAGGTAGAATGGTCCATGATCCAATCAATTTATTATCCATGTCAAATCTTCTAGATCCTTACTTTTATCCACACTGGCCCCCTCAAAGTGGCCAAGAAGAAATCTAATAAGGGGGCCACGGCCTAGCCCATCAGGCCGGAATGGACATGCTGAGAGACCCCTTAACCGGGACATCATCAGTGTGGATCCCATTGTTATGATGTCAAAACTTCCATTTATTATGCTCTTTATCTTTGAATTTTCTTATATATGATTGGCTTGGTCAAACCTTGATGAGTGTCAAGTTGGCACGACTATCGTGACAGGAGGGGTGGCTTCATGTGAAAGCCTTCCTTTGTTTCTTTGGTGCCGCTAAGGGTGGTGACATTCACTTTTTCCCTTTATAGTGACATTGTTGTGGAGTCCTAGTTTATTTCCTCAAAATACTCTTAGGTCCCAGGGTGAAAATTTAAATACGCTTAGAACGGGTGACGACAATATTTAGGTGTTTCGTCTACTTGCAGGCTTTGTTAGACCCTAAACCTATGTCAGGTTTTTACCAGTGTGCTTGAGAAGGAAGTTCAGTGAGGGATCCTGATGATGGATGTGGACTAGTCCAGTGACACTCTTTGATTATAAGTCGATGGTGGACAAATATATCAAGTCTTGAACAACAAATCGTTTTGATCATATCCGACCATTATTCGATGTTTGCATGTTTTTCTCTCTTTCATGAATCTTTAGCCTAAGCTACACTGACAGAGTTACATATATTCTTGCAGAGGCCATTGTCCTTTGTAAAATGTTTAAGCGTTTTTAAGGTGCTTAATTAGAAATAATATATTCGAAAGTCTCCTCACAAATGGTTGCATTTGACTTTTAGCTCTTCAACATTCTTTGTCTAGTTGCGCCCTGCTAAGCTTGTATCCCAATGAATTTCATGTTTGTAGCATTGGCTTTTGCTCTTTGTTTTAATCAATTTTGTGTGTAATCTTTTTGTTTTTATTAGAAAGACTGTAGGAGAGAACCATACATTAACGAATATGAGCGTTAAATTTAAATACTAGTAGGTGAAATCGTTTCCCCATAATTCCACCATGGCATTCTCTCGGAAAAATTGCACCATCACATCAAGAGGTGGTTCTCAAAAGTTTTTGTGTAGTGTAAGGTAATCTCAAGTTAATTACTATATATAAAGTTGCCACTGCATTACAAAGTTTTTTTGTGGGTAATGCTAAATTAGTTGTCGTCGTATTGTGACGGCAGATGCCATGGGATGGCTAAAGAGGGGGGAGACCGAGGTTAGTGTCGATGGTTCCGGAGCCGAGAGTGGGGACACGCATAGTGAGACATCATGATGTACCCAGGTTCAGGGCTCTCCGTAGAGATAAAACCCATACTTCTGCTGAGCTGACTATGAGCAATAACTCGGGCTATAATGAATGCTCCTTGAGCTATACTAGAGGAAAGAGAAGAGGGCTCTAGGCACTGCTCTCTCCTACATCTCCAAGTGGTGGGTGGAGTGAAGTAAATGTGGATCGCCCTCTCGCAGGAGGGGTTCTCGGGGTTCTTATAGGCTGAACCCGGGCTATAACAGTAACTACACAACGAGGGGGGGCCGATTGTAATCCTTTGGCCTCCAACTGGGGCCCGTCGATTACGAGATTTGTGGGTGCCAGGAGGCGGAAGGTTGTATGCCTATCTTGTCCTGGGAATCGCATAGCTCGTAGGTCTTGAGAATCCTAGTGGTAGGCAGACAGCTACCCCGGCGCTTGGTCACATCCGTCGTCCTGTCAGTCTGGCATGGGAGGGAGACATCATGCGCCTGACAGGTCGGCGATGTGACTTGGACTTTTGACAGAGCGGATCTCTCGGGATCTCTACTGATGACCTTGGGTCGGGTGCGCCCATTCGGCCCTTGGTCAACTCTTGTTTCCAGGGTGGACTCGGCTGAGTCGTCTGCTCCTTGGGCCGGCTATGAGCAACCGGCAGCCGACTGCGCCCCTGTGGGCATTCGGCACCTGGATTGATTAGCTCGGCCCCAAGTGCATTCGGCATTTTCCAGGATTCCACACTTTGTCTTGAAACGTTGTTTCGCCTGGGTGACCCTACCCGGGGGTCATTCCCCCGATACCAGCAATAAGTTTGAAAGTTTTCTCATCCTCGGGTTCTGATGGAATTACCTCCCAACAACCTTGTACCCTGGCTTATAAATAATCTGCGGTTGAGCCTCAGACCTCCATGTCCTAGGACTTGTAGGAAGGACATCTAGCTTGTCTCCATCTCTCTTTTGTGGATGATTTGGATCAAGTATTTATTTTCATGTATCTTGTGTTGCAACTTGTGTGTTGTTTCCCCTTGTGATTCCTCTTATGTTCTTCGTGTTCTTCCTCCAAATCCCCCTCCAATTCGTGAAGATCGGGGAAATCCCCAAGGATTTGTTCCTAAAGAGGACTTGGTCCTTTATCACCAAGGCTTTCACCCAGGAGCACGGGGGAGGAAGCGGGGAGACCAGATTGAAAGCTCGACACGCCCTCAGGAGGGGACCAGTGCAGGAGCACCGACGTCGTCCAGGTCGACGCGAATTAGACCAAGAGTGTCCTCGTTCAAGAACTCCATCCGCCCACGCCCATGGAAAGATCTGACCGGGCGGGTTGAAGCAAGGGGAGGGAACACGGATGCAAATCCAGCGAAGCACTGATGGATCCCGCGGCCAAGGAGGGCCTCCACCGCCCTACCGCTGCCCCAACAATCGAAAGGGACGACCAGCTCCCGCGATGCCATCCGCCGGCGATATCCGCATCGCCATCTCTACCCGGGGTCGTCGCCCTGGCTTTCAGAGCCCCCTGCGACGAGGCAGGGCAGCAGGACCTGACCGCCGCCTTCGTTGGAGGTTGCACAACCGGGCCGGTGGAGTCCTCGGGCGGCACCAGGGAGAGATAAGGGGGGAAGGGGGGCTCTGGTGCTAGGGTTTGGTGATGACGGCTTCTCGCCCTTCTTTGGTAGGCCCCAAGTGGAAGGCGTGATGCGGTACAGCAACAAGTTTCCCTCAGTAAAGATACCAAGGTTTGTCTCCAGTAGGACTCCAGAGATGATAAGTAGGTGTCAGCGGCGCAACTGACGCGGACCTGCACACAGACACAGATAACTTTGCTCCCAACGAAGTTCAAAGAGGTTGTCAATCTCTCCGGTCTTGTTGTTCACAAATGATAAAACGCAAGGGGATAATGATAGCAACTTGAAAGTAAATGCAGAAAAGTAAATATAGCTTGGAAACAATAATGAGGATATGGACCGGGATACGTGATGTTCGCTAGTGATGTCTCTCTCCCAAAAGACGATAAAAATGCTACGAGGTAAACAAATTACAGAAAGGCAATTGACAGGATTAAGAACGCACCGCAATGCTAACTATGCTACAAAAGAAAGGAAGAGGTTCAAAAGCACAGGCAGTACGCCAAAGTAAGTAGACCGAAATCCATATACATCTACTACTAATCATCCACCTTGATATATCTATCCAGAACATCTCGCTGGTATTAAGTTGCGAGCCCCACCCAAAGTGTAAACCCAAAGCAACAGACAACTGCATTAAAAAGAACTTTGCGTAAAGTAAACAATCCTTGTAACCGCGGTTACAAGCACCGTTGTTTTCCCCCTTGTGGCAACAACACATCCCCTAGACTCATGTTTCTGTCACTCAAGCATGTCATCTGGGAGGCATGAACCCACAATCTAGCACAACGCTTCCTCTTGGAGTCACTACCTACTACTTGGCCAAAGCAATAAACAGCAACGGAGAGCATGCAAGAATTACTTAGGAACAAAAATATAAGAGATAAAAACCAAATATATTACTCTATCACAATCTGAACATAATCTCATAATCCATCAGATCCGATCAAACTCAACATAGCAATAGCAGAAATATTACAAAGGTGTGACGGCCCCAAAATCAGACCGTGTACAGTAATCATACACACAGGGTACACGACTGAGATTAGGGTGCCACGGTGATAATATCACAGCACAACACTAAACACAAAAGGATAAACAAATATGTTACAATAGAGGGGGTCACGCGGACCCGAATACATAAGTCATACAAGCCATAATATCTGAGTACAGACATAGTTAGTCAAGTTTTGCCTTAAGAAGGCTAGCACAAATCACATCAGAGATACAGATCGAAAAGGCGAGGCCTCCTGCCTGGGATCCACCAAACTACTCCTGGTCAACGGGGAACTCGACGTCGTAGTAGGCGCCTCCGGGGTACTCCTGCTCTTGGGCTCCAACATCGGCTGCAGCGGCCGATCAGGCAAAACAGTAAAGGAAATAAATCAGGTGAGTATCTAGTATACCCGTGAGTCTTACGTCCGCTACTAAGCATTATGCATTGTATCAACGGAAAGAAGAGGCTGTATATAGTGGACTGAAAGACAGAAATCCAGAGCAAGTGTAAGAAGCTAGGCCTATCGAAGACTAGCATCTTCCGACGATGTCTTGCAGCATGAGGTAAGAATCAGCCAACAGTTTATATAAAGCATAAAGTAACAATGCAGCAGAAGTTGCTGCAGCATTGTATAATAATAAGTTGCAATAATTAGCAATGCCTCCGAGATCCCCTCCTCGACATCCCCGCGAGGAAGAAAACCCGGAACCGTACAGTTTAATAATAATAGTTTCTAGTGGTAAGATCCAGCTTCAGCATAAAGCGTCCTGTTACCGTGGACGTACTCCTGCACGGTGCGAGGCTGGACGGTGGAGTTAAATCAAAGCAAATACAAATCACACTGCCGCGGCAAATAAGACAACACCACTTCCCGGCGCAGGCTACGGTACTGCTGACGTCTGAAGAGTCCTCGGACGACACTACGAAGCAGAGGAGCCCATAACTCGTAATTCCCACGGGTAGGTAGTGCGTACATGGCATATAGCCAACTCAAGACATTCACTGAACCATTT
The DNA here is from genome assembly GCA_950022295.1 of Bromus sterilis. Taxonomy (NCBI): domain Eukaryota; kingdom Viridiplantae; phylum Streptophyta; class Magnoliopsida; order Poales; family Poaceae; genus Bromus; species Bromus sterilis. The sequence continues at coordinate 401,034,788 of OX465596.1, forward strand.
AGCATTTTAATTAACCAGCGTGACAACCGCTATCGTTGCCTCGACTTAACTGACCCGCGGACAACGACAGCAGCCCGGACCACCAGTACATCGGTGCCTTCCCTGTCGTCCCACCAAGTCACTGCGGTTACCAACAAGGTGAACCGACTCCTTACCTTGTCTCGCCTGTGCTCCTGGAGGAGCTCGACTTTCGTAGTTTGGTAACTCTCGCGGCCAACGATCAGGGGCCAAGCACACCGGTACACTGGTCGTACCCTCCCTGTCGTCCCGTCATAATACCTCTCGCGGGCACCGTTGGGTCGCCCGACTTCTCACCTGAAGGACAATCGCTGTTCAGGACCCTATGGCGGTAAGACAAAGTCAGCCTCGAGTGGAGTACAAGGATTACTCCTTGACAGCTCACACTTGAGGTGACTAGGCATAACCCAGATAGGGGCCTTAGACGGTGTCTGCATGTACCGTATCTGTGCAGTTTATAATTATCGTATCCGCGTTCACTCCCTGAGTGATCACGGCCCTCTATCTAATCCTAGGTAACAATGCGCAGGGCTCACTGCTAAATATATGCATAATTATAACAGGCAGCATAGGATAAGAAAGGTACATCAAGGGGCGACAAAATCAGGGTATGAAATTGAATAGGATTGTAATCGTAGCATGCAGCAGTAACAATGCCTAGTGCAAGAAAGTACGGAAAGGTAGGCGATATCTGGGGAAGAGAATGGCTCTGCTTGCCTGGAAGCTCGACGGTAGTAGTAGGGTCGTCGACGAAGTAGTCGTACTCAGCAGCGGTGTAGTCAACGGCAGCAGCGGGGTCTACTGGAGATTAAGGGGGGGAAGAAACAGTAAATACACAGCAAGCATATACAAACAGATGCATGACATGACAGATGAAATGTTAACGGTATTCTAACGCAGTGCAATGTACATTGCTCGGAACGGAAATTCATCTGAGGATGAACTACCGGCTCCGGGTGATTATCGGACAAGGTGTCCGGAGGGGGAAAGGATCAAGCTGGAGGTGTCGTGGGTACCGGACAAACATAAGGGGGGTGTATCCGTGCTAGTTGATCTATTCCGAGAAACATTCGTGTTCAGAATAAATTCATCCGGGCACTCTAACAGTACCGGACAATTTATCGGACTGCCGGTCCGGAGGGGGAACGGTTCGATGTTTGTTGTGTTAGAGGGGTGTGATAGGCATACGGATAGCGTATTCGTATTCGTTATATTTTTCTGATCAATTTCCATGTATAAAGTTTTTGAATCCGAGTTACGGTTTAAAAGTTATTGAATTTCAAAGTTTTAAATCATTTAAATGATTTTCTGAATTTCTTTTATTATTTATTCAACATTATCCAGAACATTATCCAAAACAGTGCCTGACATGTGGGACCCACATGTCAGCCTCTGTTAATATATAAAACATTTTAATAAATCAAAATAGCCTCTGGGCCCACATGTAAGTCACTGGAATTTATTTAAATCTTCTAAATAATTAAAACCTGACAAGGGGGCCCAGTGGTCAGCGACTCCAGTGCTAATTAAATCTGTTTAATAAGTTAAAAGGCCAGGGGCCCACTGTCAGTGAGACATATTAATCTAAAGGTTAATTCTTCTATTTGTCCTAACAGATATAGTTAGCAGGGGGTGGGGCCCAGCTGTCAGTGGCTCATTAGCCACTAACAGAAAACCTGACCGGGAGGACCCATCGGTCAGCCTCACGGAATCCCGTCGGCGACGAGGAACACGGCGGAGCTCACTAGCGACAACCTAGCGCATGTTCTGGTGGATGGTTTCGCGTGATTCTTGTTCCAATCGAACGAGCAGATCAAACCGCATCGAACGGTAGCCGGGGCGTGGCGCGAGGTGGACGGAATCGAGCTCGGGGTCGACAATGGCGGACCTGTACGTCGGGCGTCAATGGCGTCTTCTACACGGGGGAGAATTTGAGTGCGCCAAGGGGGGGAATGGACTCTACGGTGCTCGGGGAGTGCGCTGGTGCCAAAAGCGTGAGCTAGAACTGCTCGGGTGCCCGGCTACTACAAAAATGGCAGACGCCGGAGCGAACTAAAAGGGGGCGGCGTCTACACAGTTATCGGGCCGCAACGGGCAGTTGGGGGTGGTGAGGATGCTCACCACGAGCGCGTAGAGGTGGGCAGCGTGCTCGGGGACGGCTCGGTGCGGGAGGAACTCGGCGGCGATCCGGCGGCTGGAGGTAGACGAAGACGGCGAATTCACGAGCTGCGGTGCCTCCGGGTTCGATTCCTCGCACGGGGTGAAGTAGTCGACGTCGGCGAATACGTCGGACACGTTGGCGTGGTGACGCGAGCTCACTGGCCACGTGAGCTCACAGCCATGGCGACGGCGGCTCGGGTGGGATCTTTCCCCGACGACTGCGAGAAGAGGAGGAGGGGAGAAGGAGGAGGAGGATGTCCAGGGGGTCGGGGGCGTAGCCCTTATCGCCTCCGCGAAGGGAGGGGGCAGGTGGGTGCGGGGCCAGCTCGCCAGCGTCGACGGCGAGCCCGGCGCCGTACGGGAGCAGGTGGGGGTGGTTGGGGAAGAAGACAAGGGGTGGGGTGGGCTGGGCTGCGGTGGGCCTCGCCCCAGGCGAGTTTTAATCATTTTTCCCTTTTCTTCTTATTTTCCATTTTGTTCTTTTCTGTTAGTAATTAATTTAGTGCCTTTTGCATTTTGTAAAATGTGTAACCTGGTCCATAATTAGTAATATATATTCCTAGGGTGCCACAAAAAGTTTAGGCTTAAAATAAAACCATTTACTATTTCTTTATAATATTCAGTTGTCAAATGGGGCTGTTTTGCTTGGGGTTTGAATTGTTTGAATTTTCAAGTGGAAAAATAAAATACCATAACCACATGGGCATGACCCAATGATTATTAGTGATTTTATAAAAGTGGTCCCATGATTTTTGGGCAAAGTTTAATTGCAACATATTTTTCATAACAACCAAAAGGCATTTCTGAATATGATCAGAAGCAAAGTGGGTCATGGCATGTTTTGCATAGTGATTAGCAACAGTGATTAGTCCACAGTAAAAGTGATTACTGTTACATGCAACTGAGGGTGTTACAAATCTCCCCCACTACAAGAATTCTCGTCCCGAGAATTTAAGTGGTAGCGAGGAAAAGATCGGGGTATTCATCGCGAAGGCGATCTTTGCGTTCCCAAGTGGCTTCATCTTCAGAATGATTCGACCACTGAACCTTGAGGAACTTGACGGTCTTATTGCGGGTTCGACGTTCAGACTGATCGAGAATGCGGCTCGGGTGTTCTCGATAAGTTAAGTCTTGTTGCAGCTCGATCATATCATGCTCCACTTCGCGGATAGGGTCCTTGAAGCAGCGACGGAGTTGCGACACGTGGAAGACATCATGGACTTGGGAGAGGTTCGGCGGCAATTCCAACCGGTATGCCACGGGTCCACTCCTGGAAAGGATACGGAACGGGCCAATGTAGCGAGGAGCCAACTTGCCCTTGATACCGAAGCGATGAGTGCCCCTCATGGGAGTGACACGGAGGTACGCGTATTCACCAGGTTGATACTCCATTTCACGGTGTTTGCGGTCATAGTTGCTCTTCTGACGAGACTGTGCGGCCTTGAGATTTTTTTGCACAATGCGAACTTGTTCTTCAGCTTCTTGGACAAGATCCGGTCCGAAGTAGGGTCGTTCCCCAGTTCCTGACCAATTCAGGGGGGTTCGACATTTACGTCCGTATAGAACTTCGAAGGGGGCCATCTTCAAGCTAGCTTGATAGCTATTGTTGTACGAGAATTCCGCGTACGGGAGGGCATCCTCCCATTTCATGCCAAAAGAAAGGACACAAGCACGAAGCATGTCTTCCAGCACTTGATTAACTCGTTCAACTTGGCCTTGAGACTGGGGGTGATAAGCGGTGCTGAGAGACAGACGAGTTCCGAAGGCTTCCATGAAACTATTCCAGTATCGTGAGGTGAAAAGGCTGCCACGGTCTGAACTGATCTCCATCGGAATACCGTGGAGTGACACAATCCGGGAGATATACAAGTGTGCTAACTGACTAGCAGTGATCGTCTCCTTGACCGGCAGGAAGTGTGCAATCTTGGAGAATCGGTCGATGACGACAAAGATGGCATCGTTACCTTTCTGTGACTTAGGAAAACCGGTGACGAAGTCCATCTCGACTTTGTCCCACTTCCAATCAGGAGGAGGGAGTGGTCGCAACCAACCAGCAGGTTTCTAATGTCCGGCTTTGACGCGACTGCAAACGTCACATTGAGAAACATAGCGGGCGATGTCTTGCTTCATGTAAGGCCACCAGTACCGTTGACGAAGGTCTTTATACATCTTGGTACTGCCAGGGTGGATTGACAAGGGAGAATTATGGGCTTCTTCCATGATATCCGGACCACAGTTAATGATGGCCGGGCTCACAGGAACTACTAAGCGGCCCTTGAAGTACACAGTATCACCATCATTGGCATCAATGGTAAAAGAGGAGGGCTTTCCTTCTGCGATGTCCTGCTTGATCTTCACAATGTCAGGGGCCAGAGATTGTCTACTCTTGATGAGGGCGTCGAGTTTTGACTCGAGAACCAGGTTATTGACGTAACCTTGAGGAACAATCTCGAGGTTCAACTTGCGAAACTCTTCATACAGAAGTGGTTGTTGCACCTGAACCTCAAGTTCAGAACAGTAAGCTTTGCGGCTCAAGGCATCGGCCATCACATTAGCCTTGCCAAGGGTATACGAAATATCCATGTTGAAGTCGGCTATTGTCTCGAGCCATCGTTGTTGACGAAGATTCAGGTCTGGCTGAGTAAACAGGTACTTCAGACTTTGGTGGTCGGTGTAGACCTCGCAACGATTACCGACGAGGTAATGTCGCCACAGCTTAATTGCATAAATTACTGCTGCCAATTCGAGATCATGTGTTGGATATTTGTCTTCGTGAGCACGCAACTGACGAGAGCCATAAGCAATCACTTTGCGCTCTTGCATTAGGACACAGCCTAATCCTTGACGAGACGCGTCGCAATATATCACGAAGTCCTTCTGAGTATCAGGGGGAGCGAGCACCGGGGGAGAAGTTAGCTTGTCCTTGAGCGCTTGGAAACTTTCTTGACATTTATCTGTCCACTCAAACTTGACGCCTTTGTGAAGCAGATTAGTCAGAGGCCTGGCAATCTTGGAGAAATTCTCGACGAAACGGCGGCAATAGCTAGCGAGCCCGAGGAAACTGCGGACTTGCTTGACGGTCTTGGGAGGAGTCCAGTCAAGAATAGCCTGGATACGTTCTGGGGTGACGGCAATGCCATCCTTGGAAATCACATGCCCAAGGTAGGTTACTTCGGGAAGCCAGAACTCACACTTAGAATACTTAGCGTAGAGTTTGTGTTCTCGAAGCTTCTCCAGTATAAGACGAAGATGTTCAGCATGTTCTTCTTCATTCTTGGAATATATCAATATATCATCCAAATAAACCACGACGAACTGGTCGAGGTACTCCATGAAAATATAATTCATCAATCTGGAGAAGGTGGATGGAGCATTGGTTAAGCCAAAGGACATGACAGTGTACTCGTATGAACCATAGCGAGTAATGAAGGCAGTCTTCGGAATGTCCTCATCACGGACCCGGATTTGGTGATAACCCAACCTCAAGTCGAGTTTAGAAAACACCTTGGACCCGGCAAGTTGATCATACAGATCGTTGATCCGGGGAAGTGGGTATTTGTTCTGGATGGTGGCTTGGTTAATGGGCCGATAATCTTGGACCAATCGGTTTGTCCCATCGCTCTTCTTGACAAAGAGCGAAGGTGCTCCCCAAGCTGAGGAACTGGGGCGAATGAATCCTTTCTGAAGTGCCTTGTCGATTTCCTCCTTAATTTCAAGGAGTTCATGTGGCGGCATCTTGTAAGGACGCTTGGCAATAGGAACAGTGCCTGGCTTCAAGTCGATGACGAATTCAACTTCTCTGATCGGGGGTATTCCCGGCAGTTCTTCGGGGAAGACGTCGGGAAAATCGTGAACGACTGGAACGCTTTCAATTCCTTTGAGGGGGGCGGCATTCAAAGCATTCATCATAAATATCTGTGTTTCAGCATTACGGGTAACTCGGGTGGTGTGGTTAACAATCTCGCCGGAGGGGTGAAAAAGTTGGACAGACTTGGTGCCACAATAGAGTGCGGCATCGTGAAATTTCAACCAATCCATTCCCAGGATGAGGTCTATGGTGGAAGACTTCAGGAGGATGGGCGAAGCAAAGAATTCAACTCCTTCGATTTCAATGGTGGTGTTTGGCACAAGCATGGTGGTTCGGCATTGGCCTATCGGAGTGCGAACAACCATCGGTGGTTTCATCATTTCGTACTTGAAGTTATGCGAAAATGCAAATGCTTCCGACATAAATGAATGCGATGCTCCTGTATCAAATAAAACAGTAGCAGGTACGGAATTAATGAGAAGGGTACCCATCACGGTAGCGGGTTGTTGCTGAGCTTCTTCAAAATTGACGTTGTTAGCATGTCCAACGCATAAGCAGCAGACCCAGTATTATAGTTGGGGGTCCTGTTGTTGCCACGACCATTTCCGCGGCCAGCGGGGTGAACTACCAGTTGCTTCTGTTTCTGGGGGTACTCTCTGGAAAAATGCCCAGGTTGGCGGCACGTGAAGCATAATCCATCCTGAGGACGAAGGGGTGTAGCATTGGGTGGTGCAGGCAGAGCTCTTGGCATCTGCGATGGAGGAGGCAGATGGGGTGCAGCATAAGACGGCCTTGGAGCAGGGACAGCTGAATGGGTCACACTGGTAGGGAGCCAGATACGACGCTTCTGCGTTGCGCCCGAAGATGAGCCAACGTCACGATAACGCTTCAGAGAGTTCTTGTGCTCCATCTGGGCAGTCTCGACGGTGATAGCCTTGTTCACCATGGTGGCGAAGTTGGCGAAATCATGAACGGCAAGAGCGAGCATGAGGTCTGGGTTGAGGCCACGACGGAACTTCTGCTGCCTGCGAGCATCAGTGGTGATCTCTCCTTCCGCATAGCGAGAGAGGTTGAGGAACTCGCGCTGATAGGCTTCAACAGTCATGTCGCCCTGAGTGAGGTTACGGAATTCTTCCGCCTTACGGTCCATGATCCCCTGAGGAATGTAGCGGGCACGGAAGGCAGACTGAAATTCATCCCAAGTGATGACTTCTTCAACTGGCAGGGAACGATTGTGAGTGCTCCACCACTGCGCAGCGGCGCCTTTCAGATGATAAGACGCAAAGTTCACATAGTCGGCTGGATCGACATTAGCGGACTCCAGCTCGTGAGTGATGTCGCGAAGCCAGTCATCAGCATCCAACGGCTGAACAGTGTTGCGGAACATAGTGGGGTTGAGGCGGGTGAAGTCGTGCAGAGTCACGGTGGCATGTTGATGGTGGTGCCCATTCTGATTCGGCTGGGGGAACTGAGCCATGATATTCTGCATGAACTGACGGTTCATCTCGAACTGATTCATCATCGCGGCCATGTAATCCGGCGGCGGAGGTGTGTCGTTGGCACCACGACCACGACCACGACCACCACGACCAGCCATCCTGCTAGAATTTAACAGGGGTATTTCAGCGATGAAAATTTAACGAGATACCGGAATCAAGCCTGAGGTAAAACGACAACGAAAAGGAGGCGCGGATATATATAGGAGTAGTCATATAAGACATACACATTCACACACAGAGTCAATCGAAAATCGGGCAGGGTAACGTCGTAGAAATTAAGGAAAAAAGGACTCACCAGGCGGCGCGCAGACCGCGGTTAGGATTACACGACGCGACATAGATTCCACTATGTCAATCACGCCGCAAGAAAACTGTTGGCCACAGGATTTAATGCCAGAGAACGCGCGGCCTGCCCAGAATGAGAATGGGATCCTGTAAGTCCAAGTATGTGATCAGAGGGGGAGGGGGTGAATGATCACTTCAAAATTTTGCATGAAACTTTGAAGTGAAGCATAACTCAGCAACCGAAGAGATTCAACAGAAAGGTAAACATTGAAGCAGAACAGGATTGAAGCAAAACATAGCGAATCAAAAGCATCGAATCAATTGCATTGAAGCAGAACATTGAAGCAATTGATAAACTGAATGTAAGTGCGGAAAGTAAAACGAACTCTTGACTCGGCGATGTTTGTTCGACCAGTTCACACTCTGCAAAGTGCTACGTCTGGTTGGAGGGACTTGTGATTGAACACAGGAGCTAACCTCTCTCCGTTCGTATCTCCACTGCACCAATCTCCTCGAGCTTGGTCAGTTCTTTACTCGTGGTTGATTATTGAGGAAATCACCGAAACCTTTGACAAACAGGACTTCGAGGCGACAATAACTCTTCGCTCTCTGAAGAACAACTCTCTAACCGTCTAGGAGAATTGCAGTTCTCCAAGATAAAAAGGCTAGAAAACTTCTTCCTAAGTCATAATGAATCAACTCAGATCAATAGGACTTATGAAGGGAATATGCCCGAGAGGCAATAATAAAGTGGTTATTATCTTATTCCATGTTTATGATAAATGTTTATTTTCATGCTATAATTGTGTTAACCGGAAACGTTAATACATGTGTGTTTAATAAACAGAGAAAAGGTTCCTAGTAATGCCTCTCTTTATACTAGCTTGTTGATTAACGGATGATCAAGGTTTCCTGATCATGAACATTGGATGTTGTTAATAACAAGGTCATGTCATTGGAGAATGATGTGATGAACATACACCCACAGTAGTTATAGCAATACGATCATGTCATCAAGTTTCTATTGCTGTATCAAACTTTCACGAAGTAACCCTAATCCTTAGACCATGAGATCACGTCAATCACTGACACCGGAAGAGTACTTTGATTCCATCAAACGTCACACCGTAACAGGGTGATTATAAAGGTGTCGTTGGGTACTTGGAAAGTGTTAGTTGAGGCTCGTGGATCAAGAGTGGGATTTGTCCATCCAGATGACGGAGAGATATACTCTGGGCCCTCTCGGTGATATCACATTGACATCGCTTGCAAGCACGTGACTGGCTCACGAGGATGTTATATCACGGAACGAGTAAAGAGTACTTGTCGGTAACGAGATCGAACTAGGTATGGATGATACCAAATGATCGGATCTCGGACAAGTAAAATATCGCGAGACAAAAGGAATTGGTTACGGAGTTTTGGTTCACACGATCACTAGTTCATCGTTGAGTAAGTGGGAGTCATCATGGATCTCCAGATCCCGCTGATGATTATTGATCAGAGAAGAGTCTCTGTCATGTCCATTTTATTCACGAACCGTAGGGTGACACACTTAAGGATTCGTTGACGCGTTTGAGTGGATACGGAACGCCAGAGAATATACTGGACAGCACATGGACTGTTTTGATAAAACTGCTGGAATAGTTTCGGTATATCAAAATAGTGCAAGGGGATAATTGTTAATGTGTTCATTGAATGAAGTGTTCATCAATGAAGTACTCATTGAATGAAGTGTTCATTAATTTGAGTGACATTAAACAAGATAATTAAAAGTGTTTTAATGTGATAAACTCTTGGAATTTTGAGTGGAGAATTATGGAAGTTATGGGAATAATGTGTGACCCTTTGTTTTTGTGAGTGGAGAGTCCACCCACATGATGAGGGGAGAGGTGGGGGCACCTCTTGGGGCGTGCTACCCCTTGGGGGCTGCCTCCCCCTCCTATATATAGATGGGTGGAGACCCCTCTACACACCAATTCCTCCATCTCTCATATGTCCTTTGGTTGGCATCTTCCTCCCCTTGCTAGCTGATCAAGTTTCACGAGTACGGTGCTTAGGGGAAGCCCTGCTCAAGATCTTCTCTACCACCACCACCACTATGTTGTAGTGCTGCTGGAGTTCCCGAGGATCCACTACTTCCGCTTCCCAACTGGAGCAAGGGGCGGAGGTCGTCGCTGATCCGTACGTGTGACCGATTACGGAGGTGCTGCCCGTTTGTGGCGCCCATCTTCATCACGACCTTGAGGTCGGAAAGTGATCGACTACATCACCCACGAGAATCGTTCTCGTTAAAGCTTTTTGGTCTTCGAGGGTGAGTCCTTCTCAAACCGTTACAAGTTATCTCCTATATGTGATCTTGGCAGTTGCAATCGTAGGAAAATTTTTGTTTTCTATGCAACGAACCCTTCAACTTATGCTTCGGTGGATGGGTTTTTGGTTTGCTTCGGTGGGGTAGCTCTCTCTCCTTCACTGTAAGGAACATAATCTCGGAGCAGCCACCGGCCAATGAGGGCGGGGGTGGCGTATTTATAGGTGGCAATCCCTAGGTGCGAAATGACTGAAGTGACCTGATGTGACAGCTTGACACCTGTCCCCAACGGTCATATTTCCAATCAAAGCGCAACTTTACTTGCGGTCCAAGTAAAGCTGACTCACGGACTTGGTTCTGCTTCAGGAGCCAAAAGAACTAAGTCTTCGCTGGTGAAGCATTACCTAGCGCACATGAGATTTCTCAACTCTGGTTTCTCACTGGTTTGGATTCGATCTGATTCTTTTCATCAAAACCTTCAGAGTACATTTACTAAACCCCTCTTGATAGTATGGTTTTTCCTACGACTCAAAGAAGTGAAAAAGAACTACGCAAAAACAACTAAGTCTTGCGCCATTTTGGTCATCTTCTTCGATGAGACGTGCTTCAGGATTCCTTATCTTTTTAGGGGTTGACATCCGTGATGAGCTTCACTCCAGAGGATATGCTTCAGTAAGAGTGTAAATCTTCGTTGAAGCTTTATCACCAACCTATAACTTCAGGAACCTAACCATTTGTTTCACACTAGAAAACTTGTTAGTTCCTCTACTGTTTTGCCCAACAATATCCAAAACTCATGGGGTATAACTTTGCTCTTACAATCTCCCCCTTTTTGGACTATTGTTGACAAAACAGGCATCGATAAAAGATATGGAATTTTGAGTTGAGTTGAGAGCAAACTCTAAGATATGAAGCTTTTAACTCCCCCTGAATGCAAGCATCGAAGATTTATATAATCGAAGAGAATGCTTGTTGAAGAAAATTATCAATGGGAAGCCTAACACATATCTTAGTGAATCAATTGCATATAAAGAGAATTTGACTTGAAGAATATGCAATCATCCAATGACCTGTGAACTTAAAGGATAATAACCACCTGCAAGATAAAAGATAGGAGATCAGCTTGCAAGCACGGGGGTTATTAACATATAAGGTGAAGCAGTTCACAACCGAAGTAAAACTTAAGGTACAACCCAATCGAAGAGAGTGGAATGTTTGTCGTAACTTAACATGCAAAAGATCGAATCAAATCCCTAAACCCCGCAGCGAATCTAAACTCAATCGATGCTACTTTCTCCCCCTTTTTGTCAATAATTGGACAAAAGGTTGAGAGGTAGATCAAGAGCAGTTACGCGTCAGCTGCAACCCTGGGACCCTGCTGATTGTCTTCACCTGAAGAAGATGAATCTCCTGAAGTGTCTCCTTCGGTCGAAGCAGGTGACTCTTCCTCGTCGAAGTCCATCGGCGCTTGAAGCAATTCAAGGTCGCTGTCGTTGAGAGGATCATCTTCTTGCTTCGAGGTATGGGAGTCTTCATCAGAGAAAGTATCGGGGCGAATCTGTTCAGCTGGGTTGACAAACAAAACTTCATCAATCTTGTCAAGAGGCGGAATCTTGGGGTTGGGGCGGTCGATCGAATCATTTCTTGAGAAGTGACGTTGAAGATGTGGATACTCCTTGAAAATCCGATCAGCTTCAAGCTTCTTCACAGAGTTGAACTTGCTTAAACTTTTCCAAGAATGGCGCTTCAAAACCTTCAAATACTGGTTGTTGTTTAAGGCAATGTTGCCAACTCTATTGATCTCATCTGAAAGATGTTGCATTTGGCGCTGATTTCCTTCAATGAAGTTTTCAAGTATTTGCTGGTTACGAATTGCAACTTCAAAGTGGTATACTTCTTTCTGGAACTTCTTCGACATGTTGCGTTCATTGATATGCTGTCTGACTCCAACATATGTGGCAAATGGATCATTTGGCCTTCTGAAGATATTCATAGTATCGCGCACAGGAGGACAGAACAGCTTCGGGTGATGCTTCGCAACAAAATCTTCTCTGCGTCCATGGTTGCAAATGGCTTGCAGCCAAGGAGCATATGGCTTCAGTTGATTTACTAATTCAGCAGCTTGTACCATATATCGAAGAAAACAGTCCTCGAAGTCAAACACATGGCCATGAGTAAGCTTCATTAGAGCATGACGTGTATGATAATGAATGTTGGATTCTTCATTCGCAGTGCTGAGAGGCATCAGTGAATTTGACAGGATGTAAAACCAAGTCTTCGATATGAATACCAGATGCTTCGGGCGAATGTTCTCAGGCATGTGATCTCCAGTGACTTCGGGATCCAAGAGTGAAGCAAATTCGGCTTCAGTGGGATCAGGTAACATATGAACCTTAGCTAGTTCTCCAGTGTGCCTTGGGATGTTCACTATATCCATAAATTCATCAGTATGCATCCTAAACACTTTCCCTTGAATCATCCATTCAAGAATCCATGAGCTTGTATCATCAGGGTTTCCAGAGACATAGAGAGTGGCATAGAATTGCTTCACTAGCTCGGAATTGAATGGAGTCTCCATGGCAAACATGCCAGTCAAATTCTGTGCTTCGATGGTTTCCATGATATTTTGGAAGCACGTTGCAGAAGATAGACTATGCATATCTAAATACTTGTGCCTGAACAGAACACCTTTCTGGCAGTATAGCTTCGTGTAAAGGATTTGCTGTTCAGCGGTCCAGAAACGAAGGTCATCAGCAGTCCTTGGTGAATCATAGGGACTTGTGCCAAAGAAGCAAAGCTTCTGGCGATGAACTTCAAGATTGAATTCAGGACCATGTCTTGAAGAAGATCCAACTCCCAGGAATATAGGAAAAGTCTCTCTAGGATAGATGGAGTCCAGTTGAGTGTCTTGGGCAGGAATACAGTGCCTTCGAGCAGCTGTGACTCGCCTTTGCGGTTGAGTTATGATGGCCAAATCATTGGCTTCGGCTTCGGCATCAGCATCGGCTTCAGCAGCACGATCTTTGGCTTCACCTTCTTGTTCTTCAGACTCCTCAGCAGAGTGAGCTGAAGAATAATCCTTTTCATGAATGACTTGAGGAGGAGGAGAAGGCTCTGGCGCAAAGTTGTCATGGGCGGACGGTTGAGGAGCGGGTTGAGGAGGAGGTGGAGTTTGAACACGGGGTGGAACGGCTTCGGGGGCGGATGGCTTCACAGATGGTTTGGAGAGCTTGATGATTTTGCATCGAGGGGGCGATGCTTTTCTTGGGGCCTTCTTGGCCGGATGAGAGCTCACCTCATCAGCTTCGTCTGTGTCTGAAATAAGACGTCGCTTTATTTGTTGCAATTTGGGAAGTGGTGAAACTAATTGCTTGAGCATGGCTTCGCGCTTCTTGGAGTCAAGAGCCATGACTGAAGCATTGTGATTCTTGCAACATTCTTCAATAGCAGACTTTATCTTGCCTTGATATACTTGTAAATTTTGCTTCATTTGCTCATTTACAACAGCAATTTTCTTCGAAGCAGCTATGGCTTCGCTCTTGAAATCCTCATCTGATTCATCATCTGCTTTCTTCTTGAATTTCAGAATCTTAGCAGTTTCAGATCTGTCCCTTGCATGCAAATCCCTCAGCTGATAGTATAGAGTTTCAATCATAGCAGAAAGATTTGGTGAAATATAAATATTCCCAATATCCACAGCCTTGGGATTAACAGCTTCAGCAAGCTGGCAGTATGCCTGATTTAGGCTCAAACAGTCCCAGAGTTCACCTTCTCTTGCATCTGGGAAGTTGTGTTCACTGTGCTCAGCTTCAATATGAGCTTCGGGGACAGGAGCTGCGACTGGCTTCGAAGGAATGTCCTTTGGTGCCATGTCGACAGCGGCTTCCTTTGAGCGGCTCTAGCAACCTTCTCAGCTTTCTTTGTGCGAAGAATATCAAGTTGAGCTTGTCGTTTGGCTTCAGCTTCACTAAGCTATTTGGCTTCGGAGGCAGCCTTAGCCTCTTGAGCTTTTGCTTCAGCGAGCTTGCGCTTCGCTTCAGCTCTCTGGTTTGATTCAGCCAGCTCTTTCCTTTGTTTCTCCAACTCTGCAGCTTCTCGATCAGCTCTCTCTTTCTCTTTAGCTTCTTTATCAGCCTTAGCTTGGGCTTGTGCTTCAGCATGCAGACGTTCAGCTTCTGCACGGTCTCTCTTGCGCAGTTCCGCCTCAGACAGCTTCTTTGTGCCGACCTGAGCATAAGTCTGGCCAGGCTTGGCAACGGTTGTCTTTGGCTTCGAAGCTTTGGCTTGTTCAGGAGCTTTAGCTTCGGGCTTAGCAACAGGTTTAGCCGCAGTCTTAGCCTTCGGGTCATGCCTTTCCTTGGTCCTTTGCTCAGCAGGAACAGGATGGCGAGGTGGCTTAAAAGCCAGGGGAGCCTCTACCACCAAGTTCGTCAAATCGATGTTTTTCTTGGGAGCAGGAGGATCAGTTGGATCTTGAAACTTAACACCTTTCGGAGCAGACGGTTTCTCTCCAGCCTTCTTCTTCAGTGGATTCCGAATCTATTTCCTCTTAGGACTTTGGGGAATGGGAGAGTGCTCAGACTCATCATCTCCTTCGACAGCAGGATCTTCATCAATTGAATCTTCAAGCTGTGCAGCAGCATCAGCTTCTTCATCTGCTTCAATATCACCCTCTTCTTCAGAAGCAGGAGGGGGTGAATCACTCAATTTGCGAAGCTTTCACCTCTTCTTAGGCTTCGATGCTTCAGCTTCATCAAGCCCTGCAGCAGCTAGTGCTTTTTCCTTCTTTTCTTCTCTAATCCTCTTCTTTTCAGCCAAAATGGCAAGTCTCTCTTGCTCATCAGGATAGTCATCCGGAGTCTTGAGGGTATTCGGGTGCGGAACAGCCGGAGGCTTCGGATAATACTTCTTCCTGTTAGCAGCATTGTATTGGGCACACATAGCAGTGGTGTACCGATAAGGTGGGATGAAGGCAAACTGCATTGCCCACTTCCAAGTTGGGATACTCTTGTACTTGTACCACCTGATAGCCCAATAGCGTCGAATCCTTTGCAATCGAATCTTTCTGTCATGATCTGATTCTTCAGGAGGAGTGTCATAGCCCATCTTGAGGCGAATGGCTTCGGGTATGCCTCGGGCATTATTGACTTCCTTCGTCTTGCCACCTTTGCCTTTCTGCTTCGGTGGCTCTGGATAGTTTTCGAGCCCTTCAACGATGGGAGACTCATTCCCCATAGCAGCCTCTTCGTCAGACATCCTGTGATCAGAATTATAGACAAGAGGGAACAAGAAGGGGGAATGAATAAGCATAGGCAAAAGTTTCGACCAAAACCAAAAGAATTTTGACAGGAACCCGGAGCAATCTAAGATCAGATGCAACTCTGTTTATGGATTTGGCTAGAACCAGCTCGAGAACAAGACCTAACCTAATCCAAACCACATAATAGATTGAATCTCAAAGATTGACCTGAGAAGATGGGATCACTTTTGATGCTAAGAAAAGTTTTCCCAAGGAGCAAAGATCAGCACGGATCAAATAGTCCTATAAAAAGAAAACAAAAAAAACCTAACAACACTTAGATCCAAGCCCAAGATGAAGAACACAGAGAAAAGATTGGATCCAAGAAGCTTAGCGTACCCTAACTTGGTGACGCGAAGCGGCTACGGCGACGGAGTGCGGAGACGAGCTCTTCGTCGACGGGGAACGTCCACGGCGGCGGCGGTCCGGCAGTGAAGCGGTGCAGTCGTCGTCGGGGACGGGAGCTCTGCGGCGTGCTCGAGGAGGAAGATGGAGAATCCGGGAGAGAATGAATCGTGGGAGAAACGGTTCGCTGGGGGACGCCTTAAATAGGCCCGATCTGAAACGGATGCCAGATCATATCGAACGGTTCTCAGCGAGTGTCTCTTCCGATTCAACGGCTCAGATGAAGTGGCGTATCGCGAGCGAATCTCAACGACCCGAAAAAGATGGGGACTCAACGGCCGAAGAATAAGTCTTGACCGAGAGCAAAAACTTTGATAAAGTTGGAAGCATTTGATTCGGAACTCAATGATGTTCGAAGCAACATGCTTTCCGTTTCAATTGTGCTTATCATTCAAGATAGAGTAGATTGGGAGCGAATCAGAATGGAGAGGTAGGGTCCGAAACTTATCACTTCGAAGAACAACAATGAAGCTAAAAGTGATAAGTACAGGGGAAAAAAGAAACAACAAAACAAAAAAAACAATAAACACAAAACTGAAGGCAAGTGACGAACGAAACTAAACACAGAAATTTGGACGAAGGAAAACTCAAGCGAAACTAAATAAGCAAACTTACAACGAAGGTGAATATATACAGTGAAAAGTTTCGATCTTACTGAACATTGTGTGAGTCTAGGATATTCAGATCACATCTCAATGCACAAAACCTTTTCTCGTCCAATGGCTTCGTGAATATATCTGCCAATTGATCTTCAGTTCTAACATGGCTAATCTCAATTTCTTCGCGCTGAACATGATCTCGAAGAAAATGATGACGAATATCAATATGCTTCGTTCGAGAGTGTTGCACAGGATTGTGAGCAATCTTGATGGCACTCTTATTGTCACAAAGCAGAGGGATTTTCTTCACAAATATACCATAATCTTTCAGCGTCTGCTTAAGCCACAGTATTTGAGTGCAGCATGAGCCAGCACCAATGTATTCAGCTTCAGCAGTAGAAATTGAGACACAGTTCTGTTTCTTTGAAGCCCAACACACAAGAGATCTACCAAGAAAATGACAAGTGCCTGAGGTAGACTTCCTGTCAACCCTATCACCAGCCCAGTCTGAATCAGAATATCCAATCAAATCAAACTGAGTACCTTTGGGATACCAAAGTCCCAAAGAAGGAGTATGTGCTAGATATCGAAGAATTCGCTTCACAGCAATATGATGCGATTCCTTCGGATTTGCCTGGAAACGAGCACAAATACAAACTGATAGCATAATGTCAGGTCTAGATGCACACAAGTATAAGAGTGAACCTATCATAGACCGAAATTTCTTTTGATCAAAGGGTTTCCCTTTCTCATCTGCATCAAGAAAACCATTTGTAGGCATGGGAGTTCTAACGGTCTTGCATTCAGCAAGATCAAACTTCTTCAGGCAATCCTTCAAGTATTTCTCCTGTGAAATAAAGGTGCCATTCTTCTGTTGGCGAATCTGAAGTCCAAGGAAGAAATTCAATTCACCCATCATAGACATCTCATATTTCTTCGACATCATTCTGGCAAATTCTTCGCTGATTTCAGTGTTAGTACAGCCAAAAATAATATCATCTACATATATCTGACACACAAATAGATCATTGTTATATGATCGAGTGAAAAGGGTGGGGTCAGTGGTTCCTGGTTTGAAGCCTTTCTTCAGGAGGAAATCCTTCAATGTTTCATACCAAGCACGAGGTGCTTGCTTCAGTCCATACAAAGCTTTGTGAAGCCTGTACACCATATCAGGATTCTTCGAGTCTTCAAAACCTGGAGGCTGCATAACATACACTTCTTCTTCTATTTCGCCATTAAGAAAAGCACTCTTGACATCCATTTGATATAGCAATATATTTTTGTGGTTAGCAAAAGCAAGCATGACATGAATGGATTCGAGACGGGCTACTAGAGCATAGGTTTCACCAAAGTCAATGCCTTCGATTTGGGTGTAACCTTGTGCTACCAATCTAGCCTTGTTTCTTACCACAATACCATCTTCATCTTGCTTGTTGTGAAATATCCACTTTGTGCCAATAACATTGTGCTTCGTGGGATCTGGCCTTTCAACAAGTGACTAGACTTTGTTCCTTTCAAATTGGTGAAGTTCTTCCATCATAGCCAATAACCAATCAGGGTCCTTCATGGCTTCATCATATTTTGAAGGCTCTAGCATGGAGACAAAAGAAAAGTTTCCACAGAAGTTAGCCAAACGAGTACGAGATCGAGTAGTGGGACGACCTGGTTGATTAATATCTTCGAGGATCGAATCCACATCAACTCTTCTTCGAACTCGGGATAACGTAGTATCATTTGCTTCAGGCTCATCTTCTTCTTCAGGATCTGCATCAGCTTCGGGATCAGCTTCACCTTCAGCTTCGGCATTTCCTTCAGGATTAGCATTTCCTTCGTTCCCTTGACCTTCTTCGTCCTGTTCATCATTAGCTTCAGGATGTTGATCTCCAGCGCCCCGGGCTATGTGTGGGAACATTGGACCATCATCATCCCTAACAGCTTGACGTTGATTGGCTTCAATAGTGCGAATCTTACCAATAGCCATGGACCTTATCACTTCATCAAGTGGAGGTTCATCTAGATTATGAGGCAAATGCTCTTTTTGAGAGCCATTAGTTTCATCAAACCTTACATTCACAGTTTCCATAACTTTCCCAAAGTGAGAGTTATAGACTCTGTAAGTGTGAGAGTTTGAGCCATAACCTAAAAGAAAACCTTCATGTGCCTTAGGGGCAAATTTGGAGCTATGATTCATATCTCTAATAAAGCATGGAGCACCAAATACCCTAAGATATGAGACATTTGGTTTGTTACCAGTGATAAGCTCATGTGAAGTTTTCTTCAAGAATTGGTGAAGGTAAACCTTGTTGATGATGTGACATGCAGTGTTGATTGCTTCGGCCCAGAACCTAATAGGAGTCTTGTATTCAGCAAGCATAGTTCTGGCCATCTCAATAAGAGTTCTATTCTTCCTTTCAACTACACCATTCTGTTGAGGTGTATAGGCAGCAGAGAACTCATGAGAAAAACGATGATCATCAAGAAAATCTTCAATATGAGTATTTTTGAATTCAGTTCCATTATCACTTCGGATATGCTTCAGAGATAATTCATATTCTGTTTGAGCTCTCTTAGCGAATGACTTGAAGATTTCAACCACTTTGCTCTTGTCATCCAAAAAGAAAACCCAAGTATAACGAGAGAAGTCATCAACAATAACTAGACCATATTTATTTCCTCCCAGGCTTGCATAATTTTGAGGACCAAAAAGATCCATATGAAGCAATTCAAGAGGATGAGTGGTAGTCATGATGGTCTTCGCTAAATGATGTTTCTTCGTAATTTTACCAGCTTCGCAAGCACTACAGAGACGATCCTTATCGAATTTTACTTTGCTAAGACCAATAACGTGATCCTTTTTCACTAGATTATGAAGATTTCTCATCCCTGCATGACCAAGTCTTCGATGCCATAACCAACCAGATGAAGCTTTTGCCATTAAGCATGTGGATACAGCAGGGCCCGAAGAAAAATCAACAATGTATAAATCTCCCTTTCGGTAACCCTCGAAGACAAACATATAATCATCCTGTGAAAAGACAACACAACGCGAAGCAGAAAACAGAACAAGCATACCCATATCGCATAACTTTGAAATAGACATAAGATTATATCCAAGAGATTGGACTAGCATAACCTTGTCAATGTGCTTATCCTTCGATATGGCAATCTTACCCAAACCTAACACTTTACCTTTGTTGTTATCACCGAAGGTAATGTACTTCAGAGAAGATTGAGATAGTTTTTCTTCGGTGAATAACTCCTTGTCTCCGGTCATATGATTTGTACAACCACTATCCATGACCCATTCGGATCCACCGGAGACATAGCCCTGCAGAAGAATTAGTTCTTCTTAACCACCCACAAACGAGCAGGTGACTGAGAAGATGTTGAAGCACTGGTCGAAGCAATATTAAATCGAACAGGAGTGTATTGCTTCGGTGTACCATCAAGCACACCATAATTGTAAGTCCTCTGCGAATGGTTAGCATAAGTATGAGCATATGCTATCTTAGTATGATTATTATGAGGCGATACGTATGGCGACCAGTACGATAGTATTGCTTCTGCGGAACATTTGATTCGGTCACCAATGGATCATTTCTCGACTCAAGAGAGTAGAAATGATTCGGTGGTACCGAAGACTTCCCCTGCATAGAATGGTTAGCAGGCAGTTTTTCCACAAGTGCTTTCTGCACCCATATCTGCCTCTTATAGAATCCATTCTTTGGTGGAGTACCTACATACTCAGCTGAAACTTTTCCCTGTTCATCTTTCATGAGTTTGTAGTCTGAATCAAGTGATTCATCCACAATGACTTTGTTCATTTTGCAGTCGAAACCTAAAAGGTTAGCAATATCAATGGGTTTCTCCTTCGCTAGAACCCAAACAGTCTTAGGATACTGCTCAGTCTCCCAATAGGTGCCATCAGGGTTTATCTTTCTCTCGAAACCAACACCCTCATTCCTGGGATTCCTGTGAAGGAGATCCTTCCTCAGGATATCACAGAGATATTGATGTCCTTGCACACTTTTGAACATGCCTGTTTCAAATAAGTTTTTCAACCTGAGGAGTTCCTCGGTAACAGCAGGATTTTCCTCATCAGAGGCATTAGTATCATCAATAACAATAGGAGCTTTCCCTTTGGAATCAGTTTTGCTTCGTTCCAAACAATCCAAACAAGGTGATTCAGTTTTATGATTTGCTTCAGAACCTTGTTGAGCCATGAGAGAGAGATTGACATTTTCCAATTCTTCATGAGCCTCTTTCAGTTTTTCGAGAGCCATTTTCCTCTGAAGAAATTCATAGGTGAGCTTCTCATAATCAACTGAAAGAAGATCATGCCGAGAGGATAATTCTTCAAACTTCTCCTTCAGAGCAGCATGCTCATTAGTTAAAGTTTGACCTTTCTCAATCCCATCGATCAACAACGTTTCTGATTTCTTAATGGTTTTGCTTAGTGAATCAAGTTCATCTTGTTGGATTGAAGCAATTTTAGCAAGTTTAGCATAGCTTATCTTTGAGTCACTTTCATATGAAGAACAATCAGAAGTATCATAGTTTGACTTGGATGAAGATACCTTTGCCTTGGCCATGAAGCAATATGCAGGAGTTTCATCTTCACTACTGTTGTTGGTGAAGAATGAGCTCGAAGCATTGATTGAAGCATCTGCCGAAGCGAAAGCCAAACCAGCAACACCATCTGATTCGGACCCAGACGCAGACCTTGAATCTTGTTCAGCTTCGAAACCAGAGGCTTCGTCTTCTGAGTTCATCTCCTTTCCCAGATAGGCCTTGGCACGGTGAGAGCTGCTTCGACGAGACGAGTGAGTCTTCGATGAAGAACCCTCACGCTTCTTATGATACTTCTTCCTCTTATCATCATCAGAATCTTTCTTCTTTTCTCTTCTTGAACTGGAATCATGTCTCTTTGACTCATGACTTCTGGAGGATCTGTGAGACTTCGATGAAGAGTCTCTGAGTGAATGCTTCGATTTGTTCTCAGCTTCCCACAGAGGGCAATCAGCAATGTAGTGACCTGGTTTCTTGCACTTGTAGCAGCAATTATCCTTTGATGGAGAGCTTCTTGAGGATGAACGGTGAGAAGAATGACTTGAGCTTCTTGAAGGATAACTCTTCTTGGGTGAAGAAAAACCTTTTCTATGAAAGCGATTGAAGCGTCTCATGATCAGTGCTAAATCTTTTCCAATGCTTGCGGGATCATCTGATTCGACACCTGAAGCAGAACTGACTTCGGGTGAGGCATGACGCGAAGCTTTTGCTTTCAAGGCATGAGATCTCCTTCGAGAACCATTTATGTCACGTTTCTCTTCTTCTTCCATCTCAAAGGTATTGAGTCTCTCAAGAATATCAGCGGCGACAACACGTCTGAAATCAGTCCTTTCCTTGATCATCAGCACAATGTGATCAAACGAATCATCCAATGAGCGAAGCAGAGTTCTAACAACCGAGTGAGGAGTAATGCCATCAGCACCAAGTGAGATCAACTCATTTGCAAAAGCAGTGAGCCTGCTGTAAATGGAGCTGACTTTTTCACCCTCATTTCTTTTGAATCGATAGAATTTGCTTCGAAGTGTGTCAATTCAGGCATCCTTCTGGGTAGAAACACCTTCACCAATCTTCTCAAGATAGTCCCAGACACCTTTGGCCGAAGGAATATTCTTCACTTCATGATACTTCTCTGGTGTCAAATGATTGGTGATGAAAACCCAAACTTCAGAATCAAGATCAATCAGCTTCGCTTCTTCAGGAGTGATGGCGTTCTCATCAGCAACTGTAACTCCATACAAGACAACTTGCCAGGCAGTTGAGTTGATAGCCATAATGTTCCTCTTCATCTTGTCCTTCCAGTATGGATATTCCTTTCCATTGAACACGGGAATGGGTTCGCCGGAGCGAATGGCTGCGAAAGACATACTTGCAAAACACTCTAGGAGGTTAATCCAAATAAAGAGTGACTAGCTCTGATACCAATTGTAAGTCCAAGTATGTGATCAGAGGGGGAGGGGGTGATTGATCACTTCAAAATTTTGCATGAAACTTTGAAGTGAAGCATAACTCAGCAACCGAAGAGATTCAACAGAAAGGTAAACATTGAAGCAGAACAGGATTGAAGCAAAACATAGCGAATCAAAAGCATCGAATCAATTGCATTGAAGCAGAACACTGAAGCAATTGATAAACTGAATGTAAGTGCGGAAAGTAAAACGAACTCTTGACTCGGCGATGTTTGTTCGACCAGTTCACACTCTGCAAAGTGCTACGTCTGGTTGGAGGGACTTGTGATTGAACACAGGAGCTAACCTCTCTCCGTCCGTATCTCCACTGCACCAATCTCCTCGAGCTTGGTCAGTTCTTCACTCGTGGTTGATTATTGAGGAAATCACCGAAACCTTTGACAAACAGGACTTCGAGGCGACAATAACTCTTCGCTCTCTGAAGAACGACTCTCTAACCGTCTAGGAGAATTGCAGTTCTCCAAGATAAAAAGGCTAGCAAACTTCTTCCTAAGTCATAATGAATCAACTCAGATCAATAGGACTTATGCTTCGGTGGATGGGTTTTTGGTTTGCTTCGGTGGGGTAGCTCTCTCTCCTTCACTGTAAGGAACATAATCTCGGAGCAGCCACCGGCCAATGAGGGCGGGGGTGGCGTATTTATAGGTGGCAATCCCTAGGTGCGAAATGACTGAAGTGACCTGATGTGACAGCTTGACACCTGTCCCCAACGGTCATATTTCCAGTCAAAGCGCAACTTTACTTGCGGTCCAAGTAAAGCTGACTCACGGACTTGGTTCTGCTTCAGGAGCCAAAAGAACTAAGTCTTCGCTGGTGAAGCATTACCTAGCGCACATGAGATTTCTCAACTCTGGTTTCTCACTGGTTTGGATTCGATCTGATTCTTTTCATCAAAACCTTCAGAGTACATTTACTAAACCCCTCTTGATAGTACGGTTTTTCCTACGACTCAAAGAAGTGAAAAAGAACTACGCAAAAACAACTAAGTCTTGCGCCATTTTGGTCATCTTCTTCGATGAGACGTGCTTCAGGATTCCTTATCTTTTTAGGGGTTGACATCCGTGATGAGCTTCACTCCAGAGGATATGCTTCAGTAAGAGTGTAAATCTTCGTTGAAGCTTTATCACCAACCTATAACTTCAGGAACCTAACCATTTGTTTCACACTAGAAAACTTGTTAGTTCCTCTACTGTTTTGCCCAACAATATCCAAAACTCATGGGGTATAACTTTGCTCTTACAGATCCGCGGTCCGGGACCTGGGGTATGACTCCTGCGACACGACTCAATCAATGGAGGAAGCACCAAAAACGCCGGGTGGAATCAAGAGAACGTCATCCTAATGTCAGATTTTGTAAAACTTACCAGCAAGGATAAGAGAGAAGATTCCCAGAGGATAGGTAAGGAGAAAAGGATCCTAATACCATAGATATCACACGTAGTGACATCGATGTGGGCCCGTAAGCCAAATATTAAGTTAGCAAAATAGTTTTTCAAAGTCTAGACTCAATATCGACCAAGTAGTGGTGGGGTGGCTTCCTACAGGCAGTCGGCTCTGATACCAACTTGTGACGCCCCCAAAATCAGACCGTGTATAGTAATCATACACACAGGGTACACGACTGAGATTAGGGTGCCACGGTGATAATATCACAGCACAACACTAAACACAAAAGGATAAACAAATATGTTACAATAGAGGGGGTCACGCGGACCCGAATACATAAGTCATACAAGCCATAATATCTGAGTACAGACATAGTTAGTCAAGTTTTGCCATAAGAAGGCTAGCACAAATCACATCAGAGATACAGATCGAAAAGGCGAGGCCTCCTGCCTGGGATCCACCGAACTACTCATGGTCAACGGGGAACTCGACGTCGTAGTAGGCGCCTCCGGGGTACTCCTGCTCTTGGGCTCCAACATCGGCTGCAGCGGCCGATCAGGCAAAACAGTAAAGGAAATAAAGCAGGTGAGTATCTAGTATACCCGCGAGTCTTACGTCCGCTACTAAGCATTATGCATTGTATCAACGGAAATAAGAGGCTGTATATAGTGGACTGAAAGACAAAAATCCAGAGCAAGGGTAAGAAGCTAGGCCTATCGAAGACTAGCATCTTCCGACGATGTCTTGCAGCATGAGGTAAGAATCAGCCAACAGTTTATATAAAGCATAAAGTAACAATGCAGCAGAAGTTGTTGCAGCATTGTATAATAATAAGTTGCAATAATTAGCAATGCCTCCGAGATCCCTTCCTCGACATCCCCGCGAGGAAGAAAACCCGGAACCATACAGTTTAATAATAATAGTTTCTAGTGGTAAGATCCAGCTTCAGCATAAAGCGTCCTGTTACCGTGGACACGGCTATTCGAATAGATTAATCTTCCCTGCAGGGGTGCACTTGTGTTACGCTACACGCACGGATCTCCAGGGTGGCGGGAACCTTATTAGGGAACGCTCCACCGAGGCTATCCAACACTTCATAGCCCATCTTTCAAACTCAGCAGAGAGGTCATCTGCCGGACTATATCCTATGTACGCGGGGCTTTGGACCCTAACCCCGACGTACTCCTGCACGGTGCGAGGCTGGCCGGTGGAGTTAAATCAAAGAAAATACAAATCACACTGCCGCGGAAAATAAGACAACACCACTTCCCGGCGCAGGCCGAGGTACTGCTAACGTCTGAAGAGTCCTCGGACGACACTACGAAGCAGAGGAGCCCATAACTCGTAATTCCCACGGGTAGGTAGTGCGTACATGGCATATAGCCAACTCAAGACATTCACTGAACCATTTAGCATTTTACTTAACCTGCGTGACAACCGTTATCGTTGCCTTGACTTAACTGACCCGCGGACAACGACAGCAGCCCGGACCACCAGTACATCGGTGCCTGCCCTGTCGTCCCACCAAGTCACTGCGGTTACCAACAAGGTGAACCGACTCCTAACCTTGTCTCGCGTGTGCTCCTGGAGGAGCTCGACTTTCGTAGTTTGGTAACTCTCGCGGCCAACGATCAGGGGCCAAGCACACCGGTACACTGGTCGTACCATCCCTGTCGTCCCGTCACAATACCTCTCGCGGGCACCGTTGGGTCGCCCGACTTCTCACCTGAAGGACAATCGCTGTTCAGGATCCTATGGCGGTAAGACAAAGTCAGCCTCGAGTGGAGTACAAGGATTACTCCTTGACAGCTCACACTTGAGGTGACTAGGCATAACCCAGATAGGGGCCTTAGACGGTGTCTGCATGTACCGTATCTGTGCAGTTTATAATTACCGTATCCGCGTTCACTCCCCTGACTGATCACGGCCCTCTATCTAATTAGGTAACAATGCGCAGGGCTCACTGCTGAATATATGCATAATTATAACAGGCAGCATAGGATAAGAAAGGTACATCAAGGGGCGACAAAATCAGGGTATGCAATTGAATAGGATTGTAATCGTAGCATGCAGCAGTAACAATTCCTAGTGCAAGAAAGTACGGAAAGGTAGGCGATATCTGGGGAAGAGAATGGCTCTGCTTGCCTGGAAGCTCGACGGTAGTAGTAGGGTCGTCGACGAAGTAGTCGTACTCAGCAGCGGTGTAGTCAACGGCAGCAGCGGGGTCTACCGGAGATTAAGGGGGGGAAGAAACAGTAAATACACAACAAGCATATACAAACAGATGCATGACATGACAGATGAAATGTTAACGGTATTCTAACGCAGTGCAATGTACATTGCTCGGAACGGAAATTCATCTGAGGATGAACTACCGGCTCCGGGTGATTATCGGACAAGGTATCCGGAGGGGGAAAGGATCAAGCCGGAGGTGTCGTGGGTACCGCACAAACATAAGGGGGTGTATCCGTGCTAGTTGATCTATTCCGAGAAACATTCGTGTTCAGAATAAATTCATCCGGGCACTCTAACAGTACCGGACAATTTATCGGACTGCCGGTCCGGAGGGGGAACGGTTCGATGTTCTATGTGTTAGAGGGGTGTGATAGGCATACGGATAGCGTATTCGTATTCGTTATATTTTTCTGATCAATTTCCATGTATAAAGTTTTTGAATCCGAGTTACGGTTTAAAAGTTATTGAATTTCAAAGTTTTAAATCATTTAAATGATTTTCTGAATTTCTTTTATTATTTATTCAACATTATCCAGAACATTATCCAAAACAGTTCCTGACATGTGGGACCCACATGTCAGCCTCTGTTAATATATAAAACATTTTAATAAATCAAAATAGCCTCTGGGCCCACATGTAAGTCACTGGAGTTTATTCAAATCTTCTAAATAATTAAAACCTGACAAGGGGGCCCAGTGGTCAGTGACTCCAGTGCTAATTAAATCTGTTTAATAAGTTAAAAGGCCAGGGGCCCATTGTCAGTGAGACATATTAATCTAAAGGTTAATTCTTCTATTTGTCCTAACAGAGATAGTTAGCAGGGGGTGGGGCCCGGCTGTCAGTGGCTCATTAGCCACTAACAGAAAACCTGACCGGGAGGACCCACCGGTCAGCCTCACGGAATCCCGCCGGCGACGAGGAACACGGCGGAGCTCACTGGCGACGACCTAGCGCATGTTCTGGTGGATGGTTTCGCGTGATTCTTGTTCCAATCGAACGAGCAGTTCAAACCGCATCGAACAGTAGCCAGGGCGTGGCGCGAGGTGGACGGAATCGAGCTCGGGGTCGACAATGGCGGACCTGTACGTCGGGCGTCAATGGCGTCTTCTACACGGGGGCGAATTTGAGTGCGCCAAGGGGGGGGATGGACTCTACGGTGCTCGGGGAGTGCGCTGGTGCCAAAAGCGTGAGCTAGAACTGCTCGGGTGCCCGGCTACTACAAAAATGGCAGACGCCGGAGCGAACTAAAAGGGGGCGGCGTCTACACAGTTATCGGGCCGCAACGGGCAGTTGGGGGTCGTGAGGATGCTCACCACGACCGCGTAGAGGTGGGCAGCGTGCTCGGGGACGGCTCGGTGCGGGAGGAACTCGGCGGCGATCCGGCGGCTGGAGGTAGACGAAGACGGCGAATTCACGAGCTGCGGTGCCTCCGGGTTCGATTCCTCGCACGGGGTGAAGTAGTCGACGTCGGCGAATACGTCGGACACGTTGGCGTGGTGACGCGAGCTCACTGGCCGCGTGAGCTCACGTCCATGGCGACGGCGGCTCGGGTGGGATCTTTCCCCGACGACTGCGAGAAGAGGAGGAGGGGAGAAGGAGGAGGAGGATGTCCAGGGGGTCGGGGGGGTCGCCCTTATCGCCTCCGCGAAGGGAGGGGGCAGGTGGGTGCGGGGCCAGCTCGCCAGCGTCGACGGCGAGCCCGGCGCCGTACGGGAGCAGGTGGGGGGTTGTTGGGGAAGAAGACAAGGGGTGGGGTGGGCTGGGCTGCGGTGGGCCTCGCCCCAGGCGAGTTTTAATCATTTTCCCTTTTCTTCTTATTTTCCATTCTGTTCTTTTCTGTTAGTAATTAATTTAGTGCCTTTTGCATTTTTTAAAATGTGTAACCTGGTCCATAATTAGTAATATATATTCCTAGGGTGCCACAAAAAGTTTAGGCTTAAAATAAAACCATTTACTATTTCTTTATAATATTCAATTGTCAAATGGGGCTGTTTTTCTTGGGGTTTTAATTGTTTGAATTTTCCAGTGGCAAAATAAAATACCATAACCACATGGGCATGACCCAATGATTATTAGTGATTTTATAAAAGTGGTCCCATGATTTTTGGGCAAAGTTTAATTGCAACATATTTTTCATAGCAACCAAAAGGCATTTCTGAATATGATCAGAAGCAAAGTGGGTCATGGCATGTTTTGCATAGTGATTAGCAACAGTGATTAGTCCACAGTAAAAGTGATTACTGTTACAGGCAACTGAGGGTGTTACAAAAGGTGCCTCGATCATGTAGGGCAGCTCACGAGGTCTAAACAATGAAGATCAAAGAGGGGAGGAGAACATCACATAGCTACTGATCACGGACCCATGGTCCAAGGAAAACTACTCACGAGACATCCGGGGAGCATCCATGGTGGAGAGGAGACTCCCGGAGGTCAATCCTCCCTCCGGCAGGGTGCCGGGAAGTGGTCTTCTGGTGCTCCCGATCTTGGAAGCGCGGCAGCGGCGGAACAGAGGCGAGTTCGCGGAATAGGGTTCCTGTTCTGGAGTTTTCCCGTGACGGGGGATAAATAGGCGAAGGGGGCCAGCCAGAGGTGGACCATGGGCCCCAGGCGCCCCCCTGGCACGGCCAGGGGTGGTGCCGCGCCGGGTGGCCGCCTGGGGCCCCTCTGGCCCCTTCCGGGCTTTTCTCGAAGCTTCCGTCACGCTGATTTTTTATCTGAATTTTCCCGAATTTTTCTGGCACTTTTTATATGGGGGAAAACTGAAATAGAAAAACAGCAGAAAACAGGAACTGGCACTGGGGTGCACTGAGTTAATAGGTTAGTCCAAATATGATAAAAAAAAATGTATGAAAGTGTATCTAGATCATAGCAATATCACACAAAACATGCATGGAGCAAGCAGAAATTATCGATACGTTTTGGACGTATCAACATCCCCAAGCTTAATTCCTGCTCGTCCTCGAGTAGGTAAATGATAACAAGCATAATTTCTTTGGTGGCATGCTAGCAACCATAAAAGAACTTTGAAAAGTAAAGCAATCAAGGTCAGAGATTCAATTCAAGTCATAACAGGCAAGAGTCTATATTAGCATTCAAATAAGTAACAAAAGAACAAAAGGTGCAAGAGATCTCGCTGTCCGTGACTCGAATGTCTCCAAATGGTGTTTGCGTTTAAGAAAGGAGAATAGGGAATACGAGAAATAAGTTTATTTTTTGTTGAGAACTCAATCTACTAAAGTTTCACACTTGGTCCTCTTTGGAATCTTATCTTGACTCGTCCCCAGACCACTAGCCAGGTAAAAGTCAATTTGATCCACTCCTTTTCGATATTTTGAGCACTCATGCAATGAATGAGCGTAAGCACGAGAGTTGACACTTAGGATGGCAAAGAGAGAAATATGATGGAGGAGGAAGACAAAAAGGATGAGAAAGGCTC
Source organism: Bromus sterilis (assembly GCA_950022295.1). NCBI lineage: Eukaryota > Viridiplantae > Streptophyta > Magnoliopsida > Poales > Poaceae > Bromus > Bromus sterilis. The sequence goes on from OX465596.1 coordinate 401,064,267, forward strand.
ACATCAATGAGGACAATCATAGGCAAGAGATGCCAAATGATAGATATGATGTGAGGAGTAGGTATTGCCATGCAATGGATGCACATACGAGCTAAGAAGCTCTCCAAACTATATGCATAAAGATCATCTCTATAGAGTACAAAGATATAGAGGGAGTACTAGTGTGGATCTCTCAAAAGAATAGTAGTGTTGCCCCTTTCTCTCTTTTTATTTACTTTTCTCTTTTTTCTATTTTTTTGTATTTTTTTGGTGGCCTCAATGGCTCTTTCTATTTAACTCTCATTTTTCCTCTTTGGGATCTTTTAATGTGTCCACTTTGGGATCTTTTCCTCACTTAAGGGCAACACTCTATTTTACAAGAAGGTAAAGGAGATCTTTCACACTTTACAAGGTACTCAAAATCATAAAGAATATGTAACTATCATGATGTATGCAATGTGTGTCGCTGCCAGTGTAGCAGGAACATGTATGACATGAAGATCAAGTCATAAAGAGGTGGAAGTTGCATGGCAATGTAACTCGGAAAGGCTATGGAAATGCCTTGATAGGTAGGTATGGTGGCTGTTTTGAGGAAGGATAAAGGGAGGCTTATGATGACAGAGTGTATCATGCCAAGGGTTTGGATGTACCGGCGAAGGTGGACACCAACTCTCGGAGTGAGAAGAAGGCAATGCACGGCACGGGAAAGGCTAGCAAAATATGGGAAGGTGGAAGTATCAACTCTCAATACTTACATTAGTCCGAAGAACTCATGCACTTATTATCGGTATCTCTCAATCTAATGAGGAGGTTCACAAAGAGACAAGTACCCCGAGGAGGAGTGTATGGGGGTTTGGTTATCCTTGCGCATCCTCGACTCATGGTACGTGAGTGTACTCTAATATTCGACTCCTCAGAAGAGTAGTGATCTATCTAGTTGCCAGAGTTCTCAACTAGTTTTGTAGGTTTTGAAAATAAACACAGATTTCCCAAAATACGACACCTATCACTAATAGGCAAGATCTCTTGACACCAAAAGTCCAAACATTACTCACAACAATGCCTCAAAACTATTGCAAGCTACTACTAAAATTAAATAGCAACCTCAATTACCTACTTTCAAGACAAAACACAACTCAGTGCAACAACCAACTCTCTTAACAAGATAAACATGAAAACTAAAAAGAGTTGCAGCAACAAACTAAACAAAAGCCAAAGCTCTTTCTAAAGACATACTAAGACTAAAACTAAACATGGCAGTAGCTATGAAAAGATAAAGAACACACAACAGCAAAAAGATAGGCAGGAAAAATCCTATGATGTGTTCTAGATTTTGAAAGTGGAGCGTGTTTCTCTCCCACACAAAGTAAGACAGGATCTAACTTGTTATGAACAGCAAGCAAAGCTAAAGAAAACTAAAAACAAAACCTAAGAGCGAGACGCTCCAAGCATAGCACATAACACATGAAGTGATAAAAATATAGTGAGACGAAGGACGAACTGATGATGGTTGATGGAGAAGGGGATGCACGGGGGGCATCCCCAAGCTTAGACGCTTGAGTCTCCTTGAATATTTATTGGGGATGCATGGGGGCATCCCCAAGCTTGAGCGCTTGACACTCCTGGATCTTCTTTCATCATCTTCCAACGCACACTTGAAAACTCCCTTCATACATAACTCACCTTCATACATAACTCATCATAAGCTGATTAGAGAGGTTAGTACCCTTAATAAATATATTTTTCTCCACTGAATATAAAGATAATCTTGAAGAGCTACTGTTTCTCAAGAGTGCCAAAAAGTTTTTGCAAAGAAAAAGCAAGCTTAAGGTTTGCAAAAGTAAGGAGAGACAAAACGTGGCAGAATCTGTGAAAAACAGAACAGCAGATAGTAAAGAATTTTTTAGGGGCACTTCTGCAACTCAAATCAAAAAAATCAGAACATACGGAAGTTTCGTAATTGTATAGAGCATACTGTGTAAAAAAATTCAGCTCAAAAAGATGAACTGGGATTTTTCTGGAATTGTTCTGGTCACGAGGACAGAATCTGTTTTCTGGACAGCATGTCACAACTTTTACTTCACTTGCCGTAAGAGGCTATAACTTGGCACAAAGCTGAAAAGTAAAGATACAATGATGTTGCTACAGTAGTAACAATCATCAAGACACAACAAAAGAAAAACCTAAATTCGTTGCGGGCTGCCTCCCGAAAATGCTTCTTTAAAGCCATTAGCTAGGCATGATGCAAAAAGAAGAATCAAGGGTACCCAAGATGAGAATCATAAAAACCCTCAAACTGATTTTCAATAAGTTCCTTTTTCTTTTTACTAGGGAAGATATACTTACCTTTTTCCATACCGCGTAAGCGTATGTGCCTATTACCAATATCAATGAAGACTTTCATAGCACAGAGGAAGTCTCTTCCGAGCACAATGTTACTTTGGTTTGGCTCCATGATGAAGAAATCCATTGGTGCAGTCCTATGAAGGAATGCAACTTGGACTTCTTTTACCTTTCCTTTAACCTCTGAGATATCTCCATTAGAATGTTCATGATAAGATGATAATATATTCATATCCAGTTTCAAACAATCATAAACTATTTTTGGCATAGTAGAAACTGCGGATCCAATATCACAAAAAGCAAGGAAGCTTTGGTTAGAGATGCTAATCCTAACAAAGGGCTCCCAATCATCATCTATCTCCAACATTTATTTCTTGTTGGACTTAAGTTCCTCTACTTTCCCCAAATCTAGAGCATCCAGTCTTTTTTCAATAGTGGCAAGTCTACCTATGACAATATCAACACTACGATCATAAACAAAATAACTAGATAGACTATGCAAAATCTCAAGAGCTCTATCTTCATCACACTCTAGAAAATCTCCCTCGGCTATAATGTCAAGAGAGTGTTTACACCACTTAAAAATACCATGGTAAAAATTTCTAAGCACAATTTTTATAGATATCCAAGGCATAACTCTTTTATGTGCTTCAGAAATTCTGTCCCATGCCTTCTTCATATTTTCTCCATCCCTTTGACGGAAATCGAGAGCTTCAGATTCCCGCAAAGAACCTAGTCCTAACATGTTCATCTAAACAAGGAGGACTACTAACAATAAGATAAAAAAATTGTAAATTTTGATAAAAGACACAAAGATAAAAACTGAAAGATAAACTAACAAGACTGAAAAACAAAGGTAAAGGGTAGTGTGCAACTCCCCTATCTTAGCACTTGGACTCCCCGGCAACGGCGCCAGAAATTGCTCTTGATGACGGCTTCTCACCCTTCGTTGGTAGGCCCCAAGTGGAAGGCGTGATGCGGTACAGCAGCAAGTTTCCCTCAGTAAAGATACCAAGGTTTGTCTCCAGTAGCACTCCATAGATGATAAGTAGGTGTCAGCGGCGCAACTGACGCGGACCTGCACACAGACACAGATAAGTTTGCTCCCAACGAAGTTCAGAGAGGTTGTCAATCTCTCCGGTCTTGTTGTTCACAAATGATAAAACGCAAGGGGATAATGATAGCAACTTGAAAGTAAATGCAGAAAAGTAAATATAGCTTGGAAACAATAATGAGGATATGGACCGGGATACGTGATGTTCGCTAGTGATGTCTCTCTCCCAAAAGACGATAAAAATGCTATGCGAGGTAAACAAATTACAGAAAGGCAATTGACAGGATTAAGAACGCACCGCAATGCTAACTATGCTACAAAAGAAAGGAAGAGGTTCAAAAGCACAGGCAGTACGCCAAAGTAAGTAGACCGAAATCCATATGCATCTACTACTAATCATCCACCTTGAGATATCTATCCAGAACATCTCGTTGGTATTAAGTTGCGAGCCCCACCCAAAGTGTAAACCCAAAGCAACAGACAACTGCATTAAAAAGAACTTTGCGTAAAGTAAACAATCCTTGTAACCGCGGTTACAAGCACCGTTGTTTTCCCCCTTGTGGAAACAGCACATCCCCTAGACTCATGTTTCTGTCACTCAAGCATGTCATCGGGGAGGCATGAACCCACAATCTAGCACCACGCTCCCTCTTGGAGTCACTACCTACTACTTGGCCAAAGCAATAAACGGCAACGGAGAGCATGCAAGAATTACTTAGGAACAAAAATATAAGAGATAAAAACCAAATATATTACTCTATCACAATCTGAACATAATCTCATAATCCATCAAATCCGATCAAACTCAACATAGCAATAGCAGAAATATTACAAAGGTGCCTCGATCATGTAGGGCAGCTCACGAGGTCTAAACAATGAAGATCAAAGAGGGGAGGAGAACATCACATAACTACTGATCACGGACCCATGGTCCAAGGAAAACTACTCACGAGACATCCGGGGAGCATCCATGGTGGAGAGGAGACTCCCGGAGGTCAATCCTCCCTCCGGCAGGGTGCCGGGAAGAGGTCTTCTGGTGCTCCCGATCTTGGAAGCGCGGCGGCGGCGGAACAGAGGCGAGTTCGCGGAATAGGGTTCCTGTTCTGGAGTTTTCCCGTGACGGGGGATAAATAGGCGAAGGGGGGCAGCCAGAGGTGGACCAGGGGCCGCGCCGGGTGGCCGCCTGGGCCCCCCTGGCCCCTCCCGGGCTTTTCTCGAAGCTTCCGTCACGCTGATTTTTTATCTGAATTTTCCCGAATTTTTCTGGCACTTTTTATATGGGGGAAAACTGAAATAGAAAAACAGCAGAAAACAGGAACTGGCACTGGGGTGCACCGAGTTAATAGGTTAGTCCAAATATGATAAAAAAATGTATGAAAGTGTATCTAGATCATAGCAATATCACACAAAACATTCATGGAGCAAGCAGAAATTATCGATACGTTTTGGACGTATCATTTGGTCGCCCACAAGGGACAACGCGAGAGCGGCATGGGGAGGGGGGAGGGGGCGTTCCGTTGGGTACTATAGAGTTGCCGCTGCATTACAAAAAAAATTGTGGGGAATGCTAAACCAGCAGTAAGTCGATAACCACTTGCTCTTTCCATGGATGGTCACCGACAAATTTTTTAAAACGAATTAAAAGCTTTGCCTTATATTGATATAGAAGGAGCAAACAGGGGGACGGCCTAAGCCATCAGAAGAGAGAGAAAAAGGAACCAACAAGGCAACAACAACACCAAGTCAACCTACAAGCTCCGCAAGGTTTTTAGCACCCGCGAGAATCCATTTCCTGCCCTCCTCCTTTATCCTCCGCATGACCTCCGACGGCAGCGAAGATTTATTGTTGAAGACTCTCATTTATTTCCTTCTAAATCTCCCATGTAATGAGCATGATGGCGGTCTTAAGGCCTTTTGAAGAAGAAGTGGGCAATTTGGCGGCGGCCTACCAGTATTCCAACACCTTGGGACGGTCAGAGCCCAAGCTAATGGGTAAGTCAGGGCACGAAAGCCAGGAAGCCGCAGCGGACCAAATCCTTTTGGAGTAACGACACTTAAAGAGGATGCGTCGTGCCGTCTCCGGGGTGCATCTGCAGAGTTGATAGGTGGGATGATGCGGCCATCCGCATTTAGCGAGACGGTCAGCGATCCACAAACGATTTTGGACGGCAAGCCAGGTGAAGAAGCGGTATTTCGGAGGGGCCCAAGGCTTCCAAACGACAGGTCCAAAGAAGCAAGGCAGGGAGGCCAAGAACTGAGCCTTATAGGCGAAGCTTAGCCGTAGCAGCCATCACGGGACATGATCCAGGTGATAGAGTCTTCAACATCAGTGGAGAGTTGTATGTCCAAGAGGAGGCCCCAAAGACAGACAAACTGGATAATGTGCTCGGTCGTGAAGGAATTAACCGCAAATAAAATTTCTTAAAACACCATTTTCTTTGCATACCACAAATTAGGGTGGAGATCCTATCATGTAACATGAATGTTCTAGCGAATGACACATGAGGTCAGGATCCACATTACGGTACTGTTACAGCAGAGGATCTCAACCCCGCAAATTAATTAAGGTCCTCTCATTGCAGGACGCTCAAACAATTCTACCGCCATCCACAAGAACATCATCCAGCGCAACGAAAAGTTACCGTTTACTAGTAAAAACTCTGTACAAGTATCACCGTCTCTTCTCCATCGATCTTCCTCTTCCTCGAGTGAAAAATCCCAAGACTGAATCGAACCAAAACATGCTCATATCCTCATGTTGGCGTACATGATGAGCTGGACCTCCTTGACGCAGTCCCGCATGGCGGGCCGGCCGGCGCTCTCGAAGCAGACGCAGCGCGCGGCGAGGCCGGCGAACATGGACACCGACTCCAGCGTGTAGGACCCTTTCCCCATGTCCCGGTCCACCACCTTGCGCAGCTTCTTCCGGTCGCCCACCATCTGGTGTATCTTGACGATGAGGTTCTGGTCCTGCGGCCCCTGGCTGAGGTCGATGGCGCGGCGGCCGGTGAGCAGCTCCAGGAGCACGACGCCGAACGCGTATACGTCGCTCTCCAGCGTCAGCTTCCCCGTCTGCGAGATCGAACTCGATCAGCACGGCGAAATGTGCAGAGAATTGGACGGGAAACAGTGAGCTCGATCTCATGCCGGCGGAATGGCCATTACCAGGGCGTACTCGGGGTCGAAGTAGCCGAAGGTGCCGAGGACCCTGGTGGTGGCGTACAGGTCCAGGTCCTGCGGCATCAGCTTGGCCAGCCCGAAGTCGGAGATCTTGGCGTCCAGGTGGTCGGAGAGGAGGATGTTGCTGGACTTGAAGTCCCGGTGGACGACGGGGACGCCGACGGCGGTGCTGGAGTGCAGGTACGCCAGCCCCCTCGCCGCGCCCAGCGCGATCCGCAGCCGCTGCCCCCACTCTATCCTCGCCTCGCCGATCCCTGAAAGAAACAACCAACCCAGACGCAACGTTGATCGATCCGGCGAAGAAATCGTCAAGAAGGATTGTTCATTTTTTCAGTGAGGTTGATGGCGATGTTACTCCTACCATTGAGGACGTCTTGGAGGTTGCCTTTGGGCATGAGCTCGTAGACGACGAACCGGTGCTTCCCGTCGGCGCAGTAGCCGATGAGCGTCACGAGGTTGGGGTGGTCCAGCCTGCTCAGGATGTCGATCTCCACGCGGAACTCACGCTCGCCGTCGGCCTGCTTCGACGTCGGCAGGTCCATCTTCTTGATGGCAACGATCTTCATTCATTCATTCATTCATTCATTCATTCATTCATTCATTCATTCATTCACAACCAGAAGAATGCAGAGATTTGGTCATTCATTCAAAAATAAATAAAATTTGAAGTCCAAAGCAAAGCTCTGAACCTATTGTACTACTGAGACCTGGTACTGAGGTAGGTAAGGTGGGCATAAATATTCAGACCGGAAGAGAGAATAACACATCGCATTCGGTACTACTAATGATGTATCATTGGAATTAATTGGTGTTTGATCATATTTGACTGGTGGTTGGCAGATGCTTTTCTTGACAAGTATGCCAAGAGCAAATGTCACACCACTCTGATCTTGCCTGTCTGCCGGACTTGATTATCACCTTCAGGTCAGGTGCGTGTCTCCTAAAAAACTTAATCAATAGGACAAATCCATAGAGCCAAATGTGAATTTCTCTTCCAAACTGAATCATTGGTTTCTAGCACTAATATAATCTGAAAAACGCACATAAAAGGCTAAATGACAAAAACAGCCCCATCTTCTGAAATTAAGACGTATTGCTCTGAAGAAATTATTCAGTTAAGTGACAAAAACAACACCATCTTCTGAAATTAAGAGCCGTATTTCGTGTGAAAATAGAATGTACCTGCCCATCTTTCAGCACGCCCCTGTAAACCCGGCCGAAGCCGCCCTTGCCGATGAGGTTCTTGTCGCTGAACTTGCCGGTCGCCTCCTCCATCTCCTTGAGGGTGAACACCATGGAGCAGTTGCGCTTCTTTGGCGCGGGCAGCGGCAGCGGCGCGCCTTGCTCCTTCCCCTGCCACAGCTCCGCTGTCTTGTACACCCCTGCAGAAGCAAAAACTCAGATGATCAAATTCCTCATGGCATACTTTTTCTGTTGAAAGTTCTGTGGAATACTTTAAAGTGTTGCACTGAAGAAACAGATGATCATACAGTGAGAAATGACCCTGCCGACAACAAAGTGAGTAGGAAATAAAGTGCTGCACTCACAAGGATTCAACTGGTCAAGTGATTTGCTTCTCCTCCTCTTGTTCCATGTCGAGACTATGTTGTTGAACATCTTTGCCTGTTGAGATTACCGTCCGAGGCTTTCTGCGGTCTGCGCCTTCGTCGTTGTCGTCGCAACCTTTTTGCCTTGTAACCAAAAGTATCTAATTCCAATATACCTTGCTTTGATCAAAGGACTCAAAGATATTCCTTGATCCAGTCAGCCCAAGGCACACAGTCTCCCAAGAACTTCTACCTTTGTAACAAAAAGGCGCATGTGCCGGAAGAATGGCTGCCACTGCAAGTATCAGAAATTCAGAACCAGGCAGACAAAAATAATCCCAGTGACACCTCAAAGCAAAGCACAAGATGAACAGAACAAGCAAAACACTGGAGGCAAGGCTGAACCTGAACCGGTCGAGAGACGAGAATGCACGGCGTGGCGATGAGGTCCCGTCAGAGGGCACGGAAGAGACGAACAGGACAGGAGGGAGAGAGGACGAGACCAAGGAGTGCGTGCAGTGCAGTACAGGCGTGTGCAAAGGATTCAGAGATAAAACAAGCCTAGGAGATGGTTGATCTCTTGGGAGCTACGTAGCTAGGAGACGAGACGCGCTACCTAAAGCCTAGCGTTGGCAAAGAAGTAAAGGAATGGGCAGGGCTAGCAAGGCGTGTTGAGGAGGAGGGTGCTTATGGACCAAGAAATGCCCAAATCCAAATGGACGATGGGTTGATGCATGAGCAGCAGCAGCAGCAGGGCATGTGGACCAGTGGTCACCGGCCGATGAGTAGTGTGAGATTGCAATCGGCTTTGCCGGCGAAGGCGGAAGCCGGCCGGGGAGCGGTCGAGGCTTGGGCTGGGTCTTGGTTGTTTCTTGAAGTGGGGTGGAATGGTTTGGAAGCAGGGTTCATCGGTTAATAGTTGGTGCATTGCAAAGGGGAAATGGTTGAGCAGAAAACTTGGAGGGATGGTGAGTGATTGGGACATCGCGGGGAAGAAAGAAACGGAAGGGGAGGGCCTGATGGCGACCAGGGACTGAGGAGCGGTGTGGTGGAGGTGGCGGTGGTTGCGATGTAGCCGTTGCCAAAGAAGCTTTCTTCTGAACCAGTACAAAATCTTCAGATGAATAGTTCAGCAATCCAGTCATATCTCATATGCCACAACTTTTTGAATCACAAATGTATATAATATTCATTATGACCTCATGTAAGCCCATGGAAGCATTGCAACCTAACTGGTCATTCAAGATGCAGGAGATAGTAACAAGTTATGCACTTTTGAGTTTCAGTTAAAGGGGAAAATTTTAATCTGATCTGATCTGATCGGACGATCGATCCTTGGCATGATTTTGACGCGGTGAAACGACGGTTGGAGGGGGAGAAGTAAGTGTGCTTCTTAAGCATTTTTCATGGGCGATTTTGCTGATGGCAACGTGTTGTGGGGCGTTATAGGTGAAGGTTGGTGTGGTTGCGGAGGCTTCGGCAACACATGACCAAACTTGCCACTAGTTCAGAAGATGACTTGAAACTGTCTGCTGGAACAGGAAAAACGAGAGGATTACGCTAGGATCGAGGTGAGATAGTGTGGCGTAATTGGGATTTTTTCCATGGCTCTGAGGTGCTGATCGGTCATGTAAAGAGCCTGTTGTGTGACGTTTGGTTTGGAGCTAGCGAGATTAGTTCGAGCACCAGACATCTTAGCCACTTATCTCAAATCCGGCCTAGCCTGATTGAGTTAGGTGCATATGAAGGGTGCGTAGGAGAAAGTATGTATCCATAAAACTTACGGCAATTCTAGCAGAATTGCTAAACGAGCTGCCCGCAAAACTCGGATGCGGATCATCGCAAAACGATTATGCACCATCAAACACGGCACGAACAGAATACATACACCATAGTTAAACGTTATAATTATAAATTTGAAGATAGATTATTTTCCAGTATAAATTATAGCCGGAACATCCCGAAGCACAGAACACTAGGAAAAAAAACACCTAATAGAAGGTCACCGGAGGTCGTCGGAGTTTGCCTAAGAACGCTTGAGGTTGTCTGTCAGATCCCTCTGTTAGGTATGTGCTAGGGTTAGCTAGTGCCTTTGCATCATGTCAAAATTTCAAAAAGAAATCTTGGAAATCAAATTCAAAATCAAAATGGGAGAATGAACACCCTCCAGATGAATTAATTCAAAAGGCCAGATAAAAATCTTCTCCAAAAATTCATGTTAGAGTTTTGAAAAGTCTTATAAATGAGTGTGATCACATATCAAGTGATGTGGGACCCACCCCATGCTCATAGATTTTTCAAATATTCAAACAGTGCCTTGGAATTAAAGAAATACCCCTGTTTGAATTAAGATTCAAATTATTTGAATTTTAAAAATGTTGAAAGTTTATAAGTGGCTAGTCTATATATTTATGAGGCCATATAAAAGTTTTCAGCATTTAATAAAATGTTTAGCTATTTTATTTAGCTAAACAAAACAAATGTCAGAAAAGAAAAATAGAAAAGAAATCAGAAAACCTTACCTGGCGCCCAGGCGAAGCAGGCCCACCCCAGCCCAGCCGGCCCACAGGGGCAGGGGCGTCTTCTTCCCCGTCCCGCGCCTCCAAGCTGCTCGGTGGAATGCCACCGAGCCAGCCGTGGACGCCACGTCGCCGTTGAGCGCCTTCCAGGCCTTCCCGTGCCCCCTTCTCGCGCTTGGAGACGCCTCTCTTCCGTCCTGATCCATTCCCCCCCTCCAGAGCTTCCTCCTCATCCTCCCGTGCTCGAATCCTTCGCCGCCCGAAGCCTCACCGGAGCGCCGTCGAGCCCCCGCGTGGCCACCGTGCCCTAGAGCTCAAGCCAGCAAGTCCACCGAGCTCCTCGTCCTCGACTTCGACGACTACAAGCAGGAGACGCATCAATTCGGGCCAGACGAGACGCAAGCTTCACCGAGAACTCGCCGGACCCGCGAGCTCGCCGTCGTCGATTCGCCGCCGTTGAAGCCTCCCCGAGCTTGCTGTTGCTTCTGTTCGATCCGCGGTGAGCTTCTGAGCTTTTCCCCCAAGCTCCTAGCACCCCGTAGCCCCTCTAGCCAAATCCGCCATGAGAACCGAGCTCGTCGCCGCCATGGTTGAGCTAAAGCTCGCCCTCGTGCTCCTCGCGACACCCCAGTGCACGCGTTTGACTCGTGGGTGTTCCAGCTTTCGAACGCACACGAGCTCAGCCCAATCCGTGCCCCCTAGCCTCGACTACGACCTCGCCGGTTCTCTGTTTCCGCCGGAGTCGTCGCCGTCGTCGCTCCCGACCACCCCGTGACCCCCTGTTGCCTCCAGAAGATGCGGAAGACGATGCTGAGCAAGATGGTGTCCTCCCCGTGGCCTCCCGTGGCCCCTAGGCCATTCCGGCGAGTGCGCCGCCGTGGCCAGGCCACCGGCGTCAAGCCGCCGGTGGATTAGCCCTTAAGCACTCGGCTAATGACCCCCTGGGTCACTGACCAATGGGCCCAGTGGCTTAATTAAGCCACTGGATTAATTTAACCCACGGGTTAAGTGAACCCAGCCACTGACAGGGTGGCCCCACCTGTCAGCCCCCCCCCCCCCCGTGACGCCAGCTTGACGTCAGCCTGACGCAGTAAATCATTTAAATGAATTTCCAGAGATTATTTGAATTAAAAGAATTCCAGAAATTCCAGAATATACCCCAAACTTTGGAAATTCATAGAAAATTCATATTAACTCCAAATTGGACAAATAATATATGAAAAATGATCAGGAGAAAATTATCTTTCCAAATATGCAACTTTCAAATCTGTTTGAGTTGAATTTAAAATGTGATCAGTAGCATTTGCTATTTGATTTAAATGGAATTAAATCAAATTCAAATCAAATAATTTTGCAACTTGAACCATGGCAACATGCTACAATTCAATCAGACATCAGAGGCATATCTTATACATTTGAAGTTGATTCAAAATGATCAAACTATGTCACATTCAACTTGGCTAAGTTAAATTCAAATGTGGAGTTTGAATTTGCATTTTAAATGCAATATATTCCACTTAAATGGAATTGCCTCACACATCAAAACTTATACTTCAAGCTTTAACATTCAATCATGTGCTTGAGCATTGCATTCATATTGATTGCTACTTCGTGCTTTGTTTGTCGAGTAGAGGTGGAACCGGAGCAGGAGGCTACCCTCTACGTTGAAGACCCCGAACCCGAACCTCGTCAGCAAGGCAAGCAAACCCCCATTGATCATATCGATAAAATCCCACTTCCCTCTCATGTCTCGCTTATGCATTGTATAGGATGATCACCATGTTACGATTCTACCGCATAGATGAACCCATTCCTTTGCATGACCTATCATTTTGTCACAGTAGTAAGCAAACCACAATCCTAGCAAATGTAGGAGTTGTTTGATATCATGTGGCCCCTGCGATGTTACTGCTTATTGCATGCTTAGTATGATACCATGTTGTTACTGTGATGTGAGTCGGGATGGTAGTGATCATGTTGATGATGGTAGAAAAGTGTTGGTGAATCGACCCTAATACAAGGTGAACGATGAGAGGCTGTGTAGGAGTACACGGTGGGTTGTCTCGTTGAACACCGCCCTAGTACGAGTTCTTGTGTGGTGATCCAAGATGAAGAGTACAACCACACATTGGGCTCACTGACCCCTCTCAACGTATTAACTCATCCCTTTCGATGTCCAGATGTCGCAGTAGTTCGGAGTTCTGGTAGGCTTGTGGCCTGGATGCTAAGTGAGAGAACGGCTCATCCGAGACCGGCTTATGCACCACGCACACATCACTTGGGTCCACTTCGGTAAACCGGCCGGGTTCACGATTGTGGTAGCCAACCCAAGTAGGCGGCTTTCTCGGACTAGATCGGCTATGAGGTAACAGTTGTGGTGAGCATCCTCGCTGGCACCCCTTGAATGGTGTCGAGATCAAAGGCGGTAAATGATGATCATGTGTGTGTAGCGGTACACCCTTGCAAGGTTAACAAAACTATTCGAATAGCCGCGTCCGCGGTTATGGACTACTTGGAAAGCTTAGCTTGATTATTAGATAACTTGAACCGGATACTTCTAAAACACACCAAGATAAGTGTGAGTGCTATGGCGTGCTTTCTCGTGGGGAAGTCGAGGAAGGCACCATAGTGGTGTATTGGTTGGAGAAAGTAGTGGACTCGTGTACGCTTCTTACCTCAAAGTCTGGTACTCGTAGTTCAGGATTAGCCAAGTCAAAGCTGGCATTTCTGCAAGTGAAACCCCACCTCCCTTTACCTTGATACATGTGCATGAGTAGTATAGTTCCTATGTAAGTCTTGCTGAGTACGCCTTTGTACTCACGTTTTCTTAATCTATGTTTTAGATGACGCCACTGGCCCCGAAGGTGGCTTCTTCATCGAGCTGGACGACTGAAGTTAAGCTAGTCTAGTCCCAGTCAGCAGACTGGTTCCCTCGTGGAGGGCTTTGTGTTTAAATAAGGCTTCTTAAGCCATTTGTTAAACTTGTCTGTACTCAGACATAATTTGCTTCCGCTTGTGTTGTAATGTTGGATCACATGTTTGTGATCTCTGTGTGCACTCTATAAGAGTTATCAATAAAAATGTATACTTTGTAGAGAATTGCAATGATACCTACTGTTCATACAAGGCATGTGTGTTGCGTGTATGTTTATAACATGCATGTCTTTGTATGGGTTTTCGAGACCTTAGTTGTGATCTGGCTGGCGGTCTTTCATACACCAAGTGGCCCTTAGATGTGCGCAGCTTGGGGCATCGCGATGCGATTGTTCGAGACTCTGTCTCGTGCACACTTTGTGGTATGATCGAGCCCGCCCTAGACCCCGACTAAGTGATCGGGCTAGAGTAAGTCTATGTAAGAGTTATGAGATAGTCGATAGTATGGTTGAGGCGACTTGTCTTTGAATATGGGAGCTCATCACCCATATCATTAGACTTGTGTGCGGACGATGAGGACCCATCTCAGTTGATCATCCGGCCTGGATGGGATACCCCTCACGTACGATGCTTTCCGAGAACGTTCTGTGCTTGGCCTTGTCTGCTTAGACAAGTGGGTACGGTTCTCGGCTCTCCATATGACTATGTCTTAACTGGACTTGCATACGCTAACCCCGGGTCCCGACAGACTTGGTATCAGAGCAGGACTGACTGTAGGACTAGCAGCCTTGGCCGAAGTCGAGTCTAGCTTGCTATAGTTATATAGTTACTCTGGGTATATAAGGGAACAACGTAAGGCTTCTTTTTTCTCCTTACCCCCTTCGTTCTGAGTTCTGAGTCACCCTCATCTTATTCTACGGGAAGATAGGTCTAGGCTCTCCTCTGTCTGATTAGAACATCTCGTTGTTTGCTTCCTTGTAACCGTAGGAAAGTTGTGATCGGTTTGTTAGAGTGGTTATGCTTCCTGATTTCTTACATCGTATGTAAGTGTTGTTATCATGTTGTAAGAAATTGTCTTTTTCTTGCAAATACAGCTGTTATGCTGTCCGAGTCATTCCAGGTTTATCTCATAATCTGATGCATTTGCAAACTCCTTCTTTCTGTTTCAGATGGAAGATCTTCCCCCTCGGCAGATTGTTCGTTTGACCAGGTGCCTCGGTGTGCGTGGCCATCCCACCACGTTGACCGAGATGATGTCCTATGTGGGATATCGATGGTATCCTGAGTACACCGTCGAGGAGCAGTTCCATGACTTAACCAGACCCAGTTCCACTGCATTGTCCGGATCTACCCGCACCACGTTGGAGTAACTCAGCCTATCCACTTTGGACATGGCATTGGCATGACCGAGAACATGGTTGTGCAGGATGCTGCATACTCATGTATTACCCTGCTGAGAGAGGAGCACACTATGCTGAGAGAGACCTCATTCCGCTATATCCCTGCTGCACTTCCAGGAGAAGAGGGATATTACACCGAACTCTACTCAGATCACTCTGCAGAAGATCCAGTACTTCAGATGACTGCTAGGTTTGCTAGTGATCGAGATCGTGATGCACGCGCTCTCCGTTTTGAGCTTCACGCCACTCGTGTTCGTCTGTATCGAGCACTGACACTCTTGGCACCCTTCGTGAGTGTTGGATCAGTTGAGTATGATGCTATCTACCCAGTGAGGACTCAGATGCCTTCTCGAGTTGCTTGGCCCGAGATTGGAGGCATTTTTCCACCCCGTGGTCCTCTTCTTCCACCCTACGTTGGACCTAGGCCCCATCCTTGCCCAAATGGATATCAGGGTCCACAGGCCTCCGTGTTTTCTGATGGTCACCTTCAGCTACCAGGATACACGGGTAACTTTTACGAGGACTACTATGGAGATGGAGATGAGTGAGACCGCCTGTGGTCTTACTTAGTGAGGATGTAGTAGTATCTTAGTATATTGTACGCAAGGTGTCTAAGTTCCAGAGGCTTAGATAAATAATGTATAGGAAGTCAGAGTGCCTCTGAAGGATGTATCATCTTCATCACGTTTGTATTGGCTTGGTGCTTGTACTAAAACGATGTATGGTTTGTATGACAACTTGTGAATATATGGCTTGTATGCTTTATCACCATGTTGTCAAGATGATTACTTCCTTTGCTCTGTAATCCTTCCAGTACTTCAATACCTTGTTTAGACTCTTCAAATCAACTCTGTTTGACTTTGGTTTTCACCTTCAGGATGTCTCAAGGAACCCGTGGCCAGGTTGGTCGTAACCAAGGTCGTGGAAATGACCAGGAGGAAGGCAACCTTCCACCCCCACCCACGATGGCACAAGTTCTGATGGAAGTGGAGAGGAACCGCCGAGAATCTCACCACCTGTTGGAAGTTATTGCACGCAACACCACTCAGCAGCGCAATGAGTTGGTGTCCCTGAACGACTTCATCCGACTTCATCCCCCGGTTTTTAGTTACTCCACCGAGCCCCTTGACGCCGATGACTGACTCCGCAGCATCGAAAGGAAGCTCCAAGAAGGCCGTGTTGCAACTGGTGACAAGGTCAGCTATGCCACCTATCACCTCGAAGGTGCAGCTAGTTCTTGGTGGGAGAACTTTCTGAATATGCGTCCCGATGGACCACCTGCATCTTGGGAGGAGTTCTACACGTCCTTCCGCGAGCACCACATTCCCAAAGGTCTCATGGACCGCAAGCGTGAGGAATTCTGTAACCTCACTCAAGGCAGAAGAACCGTGGACGAGTTTAGTCGTGAGTTCAACCGACTTGCTCGTTATGCAACTGAAGAAGTCTCCACCGACTCCAAGAAACAAGAGAGGTTCCGTCGTGGCCTCAACTCCGGACTCCGCCTCGAGCTCAACCTTCATGACTTTGCCACATTTCAGGTCCTTGTCAACAAGGCCATCAAGGCAGAGGACATGAACACCCCCAACGATTTTGCGAACACCCCAGAGAGGACAGTTCATCCAGTTCTGGCTCCCAGAAGCGCAAGATCTGGATCCCAAATAGCATGTTCCGCCAGAACAACCCCCCGAGGCCATCCTATGTGGCGCCTCATCCACCCACCCAGTTCCACCCAGCTCCACCAAACAACCCAGCTCCACGCACTGTTTTTGGAGCCTGTTACAAATGTGGTCAGGCAGGCCACTATTCTCGCGAGTGTCCCCAGAACCAGCTCCAACACCAGAATGCTCCACCACGTGCCGGAGGCAACAACAACAACAACAATGGCCATGGCAAGCCACCCCAGAAGGTCTACACCGCCAAACCCGCTCCTTCCGCCACTCGTGGACGTCTGAACCAAATTGCTGCCGAAGAGACTGACGACACCACTGACGTCATTCTTGGTACGCTCCCAGTCAATTTTGTTCCTACTTCTGTTCTTTTCGACCCAGGAGCATCTCATTCATTCATGTCGGAAAGTTATGCACTTCGTCATGAGTTACCCTTTGTTGAATTGTCCACCCCGATGATTATTCAGACTCCAGGGTCAAGATGGCAAACTAATAGAGTAAACCATGGTAATCAAATTGCAATTGAGGGTTTAGTATTCCTTGCTTCACTCATAGCCCTCAAGTCTTCAGACATTGATGTCATTCTTGGCATGGATTGGCTATCAAGACAGAATGCCTACCTGGATTGCAGAAGCAAATCCGTGAAACTCACCCACCCTTCAGGCCAAACAGTCAACTATACCTCACCCAGAACAAGAAACCAAGTGCATTCCTTGAATGTACTTCCCCTTCCCGAACTTGAAGATATTCCGGTGGTTCGTGACTTCCCGGATGTCTTTCCTGAAGAGCTGCCGGGCATGCCACCCGACAGATGTGTAGAATTTATAGTGGATCTTGTTCCAGGAACCGCACCAATTTCCAAACGCCCATATAAAATGGCCCCACATGAGTTAGCTGAGCTAAAAACCCAACTTGATGCTTCGTTGGCAAAAGGCTTCATCCGCCCTAGCTCATCGCCATGGGGTTGCCCCGTTCTGTTCGTAAAGAAGAAAGATGGAACAGAAAGGATGTGCGTAGACTATCGCCCGCTAAATTTAGCGACGATAAAGAACAAATACCCACTGCCCAGGATCAATGATCTTTATGATCAACTTGCAGGATCCTCCGTCTTCTCCAAGATGGATTTCAGATTAGGTTATCATCAGATCAGAATCCGAAACGAGGACATTCCCAAAACGGCTTTTACTACTCGTTATGGTCTTTACGAGTACACTGTCATGTCCTTTGGTTTAACCAATGCCCCCGGCCACATTCTCACGCTTGATGAATTCGATCTTCATGGAGTACCTAGATAAATTTGTTGTGGTTTATCTTGATGATATTCTCATCTACTCGAAGAACGAAGAAGATCATGCCGAACACCTAAGGCTGGTATTGATGAAACTTAGAGAGCATCGCCTGTATGCTAAATTCTCCAAGTGTGAAATTTGGCTACCAGAAGTGACCTACTTAGGCCACGTGATTTCTTCGAAAGGCATTGCTGTGAATCCCGAGAGAGTTCAGGCCGTCCTTGACTGGACTCCACCTGAATCGGTTAAGCAAGTTAGGAGTTTTCTTGGCCTAGCCAGCTATTGTCGTCGCTTCGTCGAGAACTTTTCTAAAGTTGCAAAGCCTCTAACTGAACTCCTCAAGAAAGATAAGAAATTCTTATGGACTCCCAAGTGCGAGGAAAGCTTTCAAGAGCTAAAAAGAAGATTGACTTCTGCACCCGTACTTGCACCTCCAGACACCAAAAGAGATTTCGAGATCTATTGTGATGCCTCACGGCAAAGGTTAGGATGCATACTTCTGCAAGATCGACATGTGGTAGCTTATGCTTCACGCCAGTTGCGGCCACATGAAGAGAACTATCCTACCCATGACCTTGAACTCGCTGCCGTAGTTCATGCCCTAACAACTTGGCGACATTACCTCCTTGGTAACCGTTGCGAGATCTATTCCGACCACCAAAGCCTCAAATATATTTTCACCCAGCCAGATCTTAATCTCAGGCAAAGACGCTGGATGGAGTTGATAAAAGATTACGACGTACTAATTTCTTACACCCCAGGCAAGGCCAATGTCATGGCTGATGCACTAAGTCGTAAGTCGTACTGTAACAACCTCATGTTGCAGCAGTATCAACCACTTCTTCATGAGGACTTTCGCAAGCTCAATCTTGAAATTGTTCCTCATGGCTATCTTTCTACCTTGGTGGCGAAACCAACTCTTGAGGATCAAATCATAGTTGCCCAAAGGCGTGCACGAGGTGTTCGCCGGATCAAGGAGAACATTGCTAGCGGAGTTGCTAAATGTTTCTCCACAGATAGCAACGGAACGGTTTTCTTTGGAAATCGTTTGGTAGTACCTAAGAATAAGGAACTAAGGCAACTCATCCTCAAAGAAGCCCATGACACACCCCTCTCAATTCATCCCGGTAGCACAAAAATGTACCGAGATCTACGCCAGAGATTTTGGTGGACTAGGATGAAGAGAGACATTGCTCAATTTGTTGCCGAATGTGATGTTTGTCGTCGCATTAAGGCAGAACATCAAAGACCAGCTGGTACACTTCAACCTTTGTCTATTCCCGAGTGGAAATGGGACAAAGTCGGTATGGATTTCATCACCGGCTTTCCAAGAACCCAGAAAGGAAACAATGCCATCTTCGTTGTCATAGATAGGCTTTCCAAAGTTGCTCACTTCCTTCCGGTTCGCGAGTCTATAACTGCTAGCCAGTTAGCGGACTTGTACGTCTCTAGAATTGTATCCCTTCATGGTGTTCCTTTGGAAATCAATTCTGATCGCGGTAGCCTTTTGACCTCTAGATTTTGGGGAAGCTTTCAGAATGCTATGGGAACTCATCTCTCCTTTAGTACAGCTTTTCATCCTCAGTCTAGCGGTCAAGTCGAAAGGGTTAACCAAATTCTTGAAGGCATGCTCAGAGTTTGTGTTATCTCATTCGGAAAGAATTGGGAGAATTCTCTTCCATTTGCCGAATTTGCTTATAACAATAGTTTTCAATCTAGTCTGAACATGGCTCCTTTTGAACTCCTTTATGGACGACGATGTCGAACACCTTTAAACTGGTCAGAAACCGGTGAAAGAAAATTCTTTGGACCGGATATGATCAAGGAAGCAGAAGAGCAAGTTCGTATCGTTCGTGAACAATTGAAAGCAGCCCAGTCTCGTCAGAAAAGCTACTATGATCGTCATCATAGGCAAGAGAGCTACAATCTGGATGAGAAGGCTTACCTTCGGGTTACTCCTCTGAAGGGAACCCAACGTTTCGGTATCAAAGGCAAGTTGGCCCCACGTTACATCGGACCTTTCCGCATTATTGCTAAACGTGGAGAAGTTGCCTACCAACTTGAACTACCTCCGTACCTCTTCCGAGTACATGATGTATTCCATGTGTCCCAACTCAAGCGTTGCTTCAAGGACCCCATCCGCGAAGTCGACCATGAAACGCTTGATCTCCAAGATGACCTTTCTTATCGAGAATACCCCGTTCGTATTCTTGATTCCACAGAGCGTGTCACTCGTCGTCAGAAGATTAGGTTTCTGAAAGTGCAATGGTCACACCACTCTGAAAGAGAAGCTACGTGGGAAAGAGAAGACCGTCTCCTTACCGAGTACCCCTCCTTCCTCCCGCAGACTTCTGAATCTCGGGACGAGATTCTTTTGAGTGGGGGCGAGTTGTCAGATCCCTCTGTTAGGTATGTGCTAGGGTTAGCTAGTGCCTTTGCATCATGTCAAAATTTCAAAAAGAAATCTTGGAAATCAAATTCAAAATCAAAATGGGAGAAGGAACACCCCCCAGATGAATTAATTCAAAAGGCCAGATAAAAATCTTCTCCAAAAATTCATGTTAGAGTTTTGAAAAGTCTTATAAATGAGTGTGATCACATATCAAGTGATGTGGGACCCACCCCATGCTCATAGATTTTTCAAATATTCAAACAGTGCCTTGGAATTAAAGAAATACCCCTGTTTGAATTAAGATTCAAATTATTTGAATTTTAAAAATGTTGAAAGTTTATAAGTGGCTAGTCTATATATTTATGAGGCCATATAAAAGTTTTCATCATTTAATAAAATGTTTAGCTATTTTATTTAGCTAAACAGAACAAATGTCAGAAAAGAAAAATAGAAAAGAAATCAGAAAACCTTACCTGGCACCCAGGCGAAGCAGGCCCACCCCAGCCCAGCCGGCCCACAGGGGCAGGGGCGTCTTCTTCCCCGTCCCGCGCCTCCAAGCTGCTCGGTGGAATGCCACCGAGCCAGCCGTGGACGCCACGTCGCCGTTGAGCGCCTTCTAGGCCTCCCCGTGCCCCCTTCTCGCGCCTGGAGATGCCTCTCTTCCGTCCTGATCCATTCCCCCCCTCCAGAGCTTCCTCCTCATCCTCCCGTGCTCGAATCCGTCGCCGCCCGAAGCCTCACCGGAGCGCCGTCGAGCCCCCGCGTGGCCACCGTGCCCTAGAGCTCAAGCCAGCAAGTCCACCGTGCTCCTCGTCCTCGACTTCGACGACTACCAGCAGGAGACGCATCAATTCGGGCCAGACGAGACGCAAGCTTCACCGAGAACTCGCCGGACCCGCGAGCTCGCCGTCGTCGATTCGCCGCCGTTGAAGCCTCCCCGAGCTTGCTGTTGCTTCTGTTCGATCCGCGGTGAGCTTCTGAGCTTTTCCCCCAAGATCCTAGCACCCCGTAGCCCCTCTAGCCAAATCCGCCATGAGAACCGAGCTCGTCGCCGCCATGGTTGAGCTAAAGCTCGCCCTTGTGCTCCTCGCGACACCCCAGTGCGCGCGTTTGACTCGTGGGTGTTCCAGCTTTCGAACGCACACGAGCTCAGCCCAATCCGTGCCCCCTAGCCTCGACTACGACCTCGCCGGTTCTCTGTTTCCGCCGGAGTCGTCGCCGTCGTCGCTCCCGACCACCCCGTGACCCCCTGTTGCCTCCAGAAGATGCGGAAGACGATGCTGAGCAAGATGGTGTCCTCCCTGTGGCCTCCCGTGGCCCCTAGGCCATTCCGGCGAGTGCGCCGCCGTGGCCAGGCCACCGGCGTCAAACCGCCGGTGGATTAGCCCTTAAGCACTCGGCTAATGACCCCCTGGGTCACTGACCAATGGGCCCAGTGGCTTAATTAAGCCACTGGATTAATTTAACCCACGGGTTAAGTGAACCCAGCCACTGACAGGGTGGCCCCACCTGTCAGCCCCCCCTGACGCCAGCTTGACGTCAGCCTGACGCAGTAAATCATTTAAATGAATTTCCAGAGATTATTTGAATTAAAAGAATTCCAGAAATTCCAGAATATACCCCAAACTTTGGAAATTCATAGAAAATTCATATTAACTCCAAATTGGACAAATAATATATGAAAAATGATCAGGAGAAAATTATCTTTCCAAATATGCAACTTTCAACTCTGTTTGAGTTGAATTTAAAATGTGATCAGTAGCATTTGCTATTTGATTTAAATGGAATTAAATCAAATTCAAATCAAATAATTTTGCAACTTGAACCATGGCAACATGCTACAATTCAATCACACATCAGAGGCATATCTTATACATTTGAAGTTGATTCAAAATGATCAAACTATGTCACATTCAACTTGGCTAAGTTAAATTCAAATGTGGAGTTTGAATTTTCATTTTAAATGCAATATATTCCACTTAAATGGAATTGCCTCACACATCAAAACTTATACTTCAAGCTTTAACATTCAATCATGTGCTTGAGCATTGCATTCATATTGATTGCTACTTCGTGCTTTGTTTGTCGAGTAGAGGTGGAACCGGAGCAGGAGGCTACCCTCTACGTTGAAGACCCCGAACCCGAACCTC
The DNA here is from genome assembly GCA_950022295.1 of Bromus sterilis. Classification (NCBI taxonomy): domain Eukaryota; kingdom Viridiplantae; phylum Streptophyta; class Magnoliopsida; order Poales; family Poaceae; genus Bromus; species Bromus sterilis. Next base: position 401,086,661 of record OX465596.1, read on the forward strand.
GTCAGCAAGGCAAGCAAACCCCCATTGATCATATCGATAAAATCCCACTTCCCTCTCATGTCTCGCTTATGCATTGTATAGGATGATCACCATGTTACGATTCTACCGCATAGATGAACCCATTCCTTTGCATGACCTATCATTTTGTCACAGTAGTAAGCAAACCACAATCCTAGCAAATGTAGGAGTTGTTTGATATCATGTGGCCCCTGCGATGTTACTGCTTATTGCATGCTTAGTATGATACCATGTTGTTACTGTGATGTGAGTCGGGATGGTAGTGATCATGTTGATGATGGTAGAAAAGTGTTGGTGAATCGACCCTAATACAAGGTGAACGATGAGAGGCTGTGTAGGAGTACACGGTGGGTTGTCTCGTTGAACACCGCCCTAGTACGAGTTCTTGTGTGGTGATCCAAGATGAAGAGTACAACCACACATTGGGCTCACTGACCCCTCTCAACGTATTAACTCATCCCTTTCGATGTCCAGATGTCGCAGTAGTTCGGAGTTCTGGTAGGCTTGTGGCCTGGATGCTAAGTGAGAGAACGGCTCATCCGAGACCGGCTTATGCACCACGCACACATCACTTGGGTCCACTTCGGTAAACCGGCCGGGTTCACGATTGTGGTAGCCAACCCAAGTAGGCGGCTTTCTCGGACTAGATCGGCTATGAGGTAACAGTTGTGGTGAGCATCCTCGCTGGCACCCCTTGAATGGTGTCGAGATCAAAGGCGGTAAATGATGATCATGTGTGTGTAGCGGTACACCCTTGCAAGGTTAACAAAACTATTCGAATAGCCGCGTCCGCGGTTATGGACTACTTGGAAAGCTTAGCTTGATTATTAGATAACTTGAACCGGATACTTCTAAAACACACCAAGATAAGTGTGAGTGCTATGGCGTGCTTTCTCGTGGGGAAGTCGAGGAAGGCACCATAGTGGTGTATTGGTTGGAGAAAGTAGTGGACTCGTGTACGCTTCTTACCTCAAAGTCTGGTACTCGTAGTTCAGGATTAGCCAAGTCAAAGCTGGCATTTCTGCAAGTGAAACCCCACCTCCCTTTACCTTGATACATGTGCATGAGTAGTATAGTTCCTATGTAAGTCTTGCTGAGTACGCCTTTGTACTCACGTTTTCTTAATCTATGTTTTAGATGACGCCACTGGCCCCGAAGGTGGCTTCTTCATCGAGCTGGACGACTGAAGTTAAGCTAGTCTAGTCCCAGTCAGCAGACTGGTTCCCTCGTGGAGGGCTTTGTGTTTAAATAAGGCTTCTTAAGCCATTTGTTAAACTTGTCTGTACTCAGACATAATTTGCTTCCGATCTGTGTTGTAATGTTGGATCACATGTATGTGATCTCTGTGTGTACTCTATAAGAGTTATAAATAAAATGTACACTTTGTAGAGAATTGCAATGGTACCTGCTGTTCATACAAGGCATGTGTGCTGTGTGTATGTTTATAACATGCATGTCTTCGTATGGGTTTTCGAGGCCTTAGTTGTGTTCTGGCTGGCGGTCTTTCATACACCAAGTGGCCCTTAGATGTGCGCAGCTTGGGGCATCGCGATGCGATTGCTCGAGACTCTGTCTCGTGCACACTTTGTGGTATGATCGAGCCCGCCCTAGACCCCGACTAAGTGATCGGGCTGGAGTAAGTCTATGTAAGAGTTTTAAGATAGTCGGTAGTATGGTTGAGGCGACTTGTCTTTGAATATGGGAGTTCACCACCCATATCATTTGACTTGTGTGCGGACGATGAGGACCCATCTCAGTTGATCATCCGGCCTGGATGGGATGCCCCTCACGTACGATGCTTTCCGAGAATGTTCAGTGCTTGGCCTTGTCTGTTTAGACAAGTGGGTGCGGTTCTCGGCTCTCCATATGACTATGTCTTAACTGTACTTGCATACGCTAACCCCGGGTCCCGACATTGTCGGTCCTCAAGGGTCAGGGTTGAGGCGGATGAACACGGCTCTGTACCGCTCGACGGTGGGGTCGTGCTCCTCTTGAGCGGCGGTGTGGTGTTTCCATGCGCCATCTTCACCATGTATCACGTCATTGAAAATGTTCCTGAGACAGATGACTGCATGGACAACGGCGATGGTGTACTGAAGGGTGTAGTTGCTAAGCTGCACGAAACGCTCCCAAGCGCGGTCAAACACTGGGTCGCCAACGCTGCAGAAGAAGTGCAATCTGGGCAGGGGCTCGGGACCGACACGTCCACCATTGAAGTTGACGGTATAACCACGCCCGGGACCTCCTCGGTAACCAAACGTCATCTAATTCATCGTTGGAGTTGGCTACTCTAGACGGCGGAGGAAAGAAATCACGGCGACAAAGAGGGGAGTAGATGAGAGATAGGAACCATAAATCCCCCCCCTGCGCGCTGTAGATATAGCAGCCGAAGAGGTGTTTTCCGGAGTGCCCACAAAAATTTTACGAGCCGAGAGAAATATGGCGATTCTGGTTTGAACCGAAACTTCTTCCGTCTGCCAAAAAACCCACATATAGTTGCTCTTACCGTGGAATCCCAATTCATGGGTTTGGAGTTTTTGTTCGATGGAGTGTCAAGTGTGCAAATCTCTAACATGGGCCTATCTGGTGCGCGCAAGGCACAACGACCCACACAAGGCCTGTGACAAGACAACACATGAAGCCCAAATGTGGATGCTTGGAGCGCAAGACATGGACTCTACTACGTAGTCGACTATGTCTCATACTTACCTTGTACTCCCAAGTCGGTGTCGACCCAAGACCCAGCCTGCTATATAAAGGTTGGGAGGGACTCCGCCTTGGGACAACTCATCCTCCACCTTCGTCTTCAACCTAGTGAGATCGCATCTCGTCAGGGTCGCCATTGTAATCCACCAAATAATACAACCAGGCAAGCAGGAGTAAGGTGTCATCCTCCGGGAGCCCGAACCTGGGTACATTGAGTTCCCCATCTCTTGTTAGCCGTCGAGATCGGCAGTCTTCACGTCTTCCTTCTCTCCAAAACCCTAGTAGTCTAACCATGGGATTTGTCGTGGTACCCCACATCAGGTGGGCCTTCAAAAAGGAGCGAGGAAACAGGATCAGAGGGATCACAAACTGCTAATTTGTATAAATCCATTGAGCCAGCCCAACTAAAAACTAGAGATGTGTGTATTATATGCACAACAAACAATCCATCAAGTTGTTTTAGGTGGGTGTTCGATTTGTGATGGGGAAGAGGAAAGTATTTTTCATGCTTTGCTCGAAGGCTCTTGCTCTGTGTATGACTATGAGGGATGTGTGGGATATTCGGGGGAACAGGATTTCATTTTTCCATGTCCAACTGGATGTTTGTTTTATTGGATCAGTTGGTTTCTTCGACGTGAGAGAAAAAAATTTGAAGAGCTTGAAATCTATTTTTGAAGAGAAGGAACTGGCTTATAATTGATTATTTTTGTGAAGAATTATTGATCCTCATTTGCGAGTTGTAACTCCACAACCATTTTTGGTTCTATACTTCTAATGAGAAAAATAAACGGGCTGATGGGTGAATTTACACATGTCACCACATATCCAAAGGAACCAGTGATGTGACAACTCTTGAAGTGTATCAGGATCAATGTTGATGGCAATCGGGTCATTGGCAAGAATTATGACGATGATGTTGTTATCTCTTCTTTGGATTTTATTAAATTGTGTACTCCTGTGGAAGAAGCGGAGTTGGGAGTCTGTCTCATTATCTTTTATACTTGTATCATCCTTAACAAATTAATTATTCTAAAAATTAATTATACGTTCCTGTTCTTTTTCCTTGCAAAAATTTTTATCGATAGTTGTCCGTTTATTGAAATGAAGGAGGTCGATCTGAGGAGGCGTTATCTATCATTAAGAAAATTTAATGTTTTTTTATTATCTAAGGTCAATCGTTTATCCAATATTATGGTGTATGATATTGCGAAGTTGAGTTTTTATACTATTAGACTGGATCGTGTTCTTCTTAATAATGTTCCGTCTTGTGTGGGGTATGATGTAATAAACAATGGTACAAACATTATAATTATCAATATATGAGATGTTTTTTAAAATAGCATAAACGAAAAAGAAAAGGAAAGAAAGGTGAAATCCGCCCGGGCTCCACCAGCTCGGTTGGCACGACTGGCACCACAAACGTATTTCCCGTCCCGGACTAAACCCCAAACAATAAGGACCCTCGGATCCCAATCGGACGGCCCAAAAACCACCGCCGTGACCATCCAAATAGCGGCGGAACCGTGCAAGCGGCCAACCAACCGGCCCACTCCTCCTCCGCCCGCCCGCAGACCGCCGCTCCGAAAAGCGTATTCCCCCTTCCCATCTTCCTCCTCCCAGGCGCCGCGAATGGAGAAGGGCTCCGGCGCCGCCGCAGGGAGCAGCGCGAGGCCGCCGCCGATGCCGCAGCTGGACGAGTTCCCGTTCGAGGGGAAGAAGCCCGTCAAGAACCCCTTCGTCCCCATCGGTACGCCCCTGGCCCTCGCCGTGTTACAAAGTGCTTCAGGAAGTGGTGGGATCGTGGATCGATCGCCTCGTCCCAGGTTCGGCCGGGACTTAGCGGTTTGGGAAGGTTACTTCGTGGGCTCTTAGAGTTCCGGGTCAGATTTCGAGATTTCTGTTTTTACGATGTCAGGACAGTGATTGTTGGGATCTTTTGGCGTGAATGGAGATTGCAGAGTGGCGAATCTATGGCTAGCGTTATTAAGGATTGTGTGTGTTATTTCTAGCGATGCTAGAGTTGAGAATAACCTATAGTTTGACAGTTAACCAGAACTGAATATGTCAAAAAGCAATAGTGGTGGAGAGTTAAATCGTGCCACTTCGTGTAAAGCTGAATTATTACTGCCTTCGAGATTGTGCTTGTAATATGCTTCCATAAATCATGATATGTTGTCAGCTTTTGTTAGTATTAACTGTGAACTGCCCTATGGGTCTGTGAAGAATTGGTGAAACTGAAAAATCGTTCAGACGATACTCAAATATCTTGCTTTCAGTAGTTACACATCATTACCCTTTAGTTTTGCGACTCTTCATTAGCATGAATTAGCTTGGACTGAAGTTCCCTGGGCAACATCTTGTGATGACTTGAATTGCATGGGCAATATCACATTTCATGTTCCATGGGCAGTGTACCATACACAGTTCAGATTTACGGAGAATTGGAGCCTGTTTGGGACTTCTCCACTTTCTAAAATTTAGCTCCGCTCAAAGACACGCAAGCCAAACGAGGTAGCTCCACGATATCCCACTCTGCAAAAAATACTCGAATCTGGGGTCCAGCTCCCTGTTTTTCGTGAAGCTCTTCAAGGGGTGCTTCAAAAACTCTAGTTCGAAGAGTTCTCGTGGAGTCGGGGGGAAATTACCCACCACTGCCACCGGTAAGTGGATACCCTTTTTTTTACCTCGCGTCACGCAGCCCACAATAAACCTTTTCCACCAAAATTTTCCATTCTTTGAAGCTGGAGCTAGATGAAAGCCAAACAGGACCCACTGCTATATAGCGAAGCTGCAACTCCTGAGTGGATCTGCTCCAAATTGAATTTGATGGAATGAAGCTTATTTTGGAAGGATGGAGCAGTCCCAAACAGGCCCTTAGATATGGACTGTGGAGTATTGTAGCAGAAAACTTAAATGTAACACTTAGTTCTTGGTAGATGTCTATGAATCAACGACTGATAATGGGATTGTTGTAAATGTATGCAGTAGGATAATCATAGTTTATCATTCTAAATGTGCATTGTGTTCACCAGCTGCTTTGTCGAATATAAATGCTTCATTGACTAGATTTAAGGCTCATGGGTAGTTTATCCTTTTTCTGCGCTAATGTCTTTTATCCCAATGAGGTACTAGTATAGACATGCTGAGCCCAGAAAGTTCAGCTCAGTTAAACCAGCTCACTTCCTATATGTGTCAAAGATAATATGCTGAGAAATCAGCACAGCATTTGTCCTACAGACTTATGACCTTGATGTTTGTAGGGTTCACATGTCTGTAATCCTATAGGTATTGGTACTTGGTACATTATTCGCGGAGTTCTAAATTACATGGTCACTTAAACCCATGATGTTGGCTTCTCAAGTTCCTTTCTTTTCTGAGCAAGGGTGGAGCAACTTGGCTTCTTGAGTAACATATTTTTAATGTTCTTAATATGTGTAGCTGTGGAAGTATATGGTCACTTGCTAGGGTGTATGAGAAGAGACGCAATGGTGCGACCATTGAACTATTTGGTGGAGATGAAATAAGATAGGTAGGATAGTCAAGAAGGCAATATGAACTTCAGTCAATGTAGTGCAGATTCAGTTGATATGCTTGGGTCAGTGCTTATGGATAAAGAATAGATGTTTTAAGGGGTCTTATGCATTAGATAGGAGGATGTGCGTTGCCTTGTGAATCACACTCCTCGTTAAGCATGATCTCAGTCATCCACTTAGAAGTTGAGATGTCCTTATACATGAAGCTTGAGGCTTCTTCAAGAGGTTGTTAATTATACAACTTACTGACTGGTGTTTATGAGACCAATTTGGTGCATTTGTCGCAATTCAGCTTATTGGATATCTACCACCGGTACTTCAAGTAACTATATATCAGCTATGCCTAACTGTATCAATGATTAGTGATGATATCTATTTAAAAACTTTTGGAACACTTCTGATCTTTTCATGTCTTGCTTTGCTCAAATCTCACGTGAAACAGCATATTCTGGATCCTGCGGTCGTGTTTGTTTTTGTATATACATATTGAATGCATGATTTCAGTTTTTTTAAATTTAACTATACACGCATAACATTGATTTGAGTTTTGCCCTACCTTAGTTATTTGCTACTGAACTATATCTATGTCAAAACAAATGGAACATGGGTGAGGCTAGATAGTCTTGTCAGTGCTAATTTATCAATGGATGATACCACCTTGTTTTGTTCCTCGATGTCGATGTGTAACCCTACCTTTTTTATTTCAGGTGCATTGGTCACTGCGGGTGTCCTGACAGCTGGCCTGGTCAGTTTCCGATATGGAAATGCGCGGCTGGGTCAGAAGCTGATGAGGGCCCGTGTTGTTGCTCAAGGTGTGACGGTTGCTCTGATGGTTGGAAGCGCGTACTACTACGGTGACCAAATCAAACTGTTCAAGAAAGGGTCTAGCCCATGAACTTACTGCATAGTGGTTTTTGGTGTGCCGAGGCCGTATATTATGTACCGAAGTTTCACGGGGGGCTTTGCTGTTCAATTGCCACCGTTCCCGGGGATCAACAAAAGTCATTTAGGCTTTGCATGTGGTAGCTAACTGAAATTAATTTTGGCTCGATCTCCTGGCTCAAGAATAAAATATTTTATGCCTCTGGCTCAGGCCTAGTTGTCATTTGTTGCTCCTGCAGTTTGGTGCTTTTTTTTCCCTTACATTGCCGTGGCTAAATATGATGTGATGACATTGATGTCCTTCCTGTGCACCGTAATTCTGTGCAGTTTATTGTCACTAGATTCCTCATCACGGGTAGATGCACCCGACCCTTATCAGTGACCAGATGGTAAGGGAGTAAGGTCTGTTTGGGACTGCTTTGCTCTATCAAAATCAGCTTCTCTTCATCAAAGAGCAGTTTATCACATTTGGCTTTGAGCTAGATCTAGCTTCAATAATGATTTTTTTTATCAGAAAGGTCTATTTGGCTGGGTTGTTTGAAAAAATAATGAAGCCAATTATTGACGGCAGTGGTGGATAATTTTCTCCTAACTTCACGAGGACTGTTTGAAGAGTTTTTGAAGCACTCCCTGAAAAGGTTCACAAAAAACAGAAAACTGTATCTCAAATTCTAGTTTTTCGAAAACAAGACATCATGGAGCTATCATGTTTGACTTGCAAAGCAGTCTCATACAGATCCTAAATAGGAGATGGTGGCGAAGAATGTATTGGTATCGGTCATATCAGGAAAATGGAAGAAAGGTGGTCACTATTAAGCAGAAATCAAACAGATGGAGGACGTTAGTGCAGAGCACGGACGTAAGAGCACAACAGCCTAAGGTACCATTACAGATGGAGGACACGGTGGCCATGGGCATGGAAAATATTCAACTATACAACAGAGTTTTTGCCACCATGATTTGGAAATTGACATGTTGACTATACAAAACACTTAACTACCAGCATAAGGGATCTTGCAACAAATCAGGTCTTACATATATGCACAAGCCTGAAGAATGGAATCAGCTTTACATAACATAACCCATCCATCTGTAAATTCAGTCATACATCACCCTCCTACCAAAAAAAGAATCATCTACAGCTTGCAGGGTCACATGGCTCTCGAAGTATATTTGTAGAGAGAATATGCAGCCCAGAACATATATCACCAAACTGGAAGTCACCACCCGGATGGACAAAATAGAGGACCTGGCTGGGAATTGACCCAGTCGACTGCTCGCCACTCCTGCCTTCTTTCGCAAATTTATCAGAAATATTTCTTCAAAAAGTTTTATCAGGAATTTGAGTATGTGAAGATTCACAACATCATCTGTTTTCCAAACTGGCAAACAGTCTACGGGCCTCTTGCAAAGGATCCACATGAAATGATTCACTAACCCAGAAATTCTGCATGTTGTGCGCTGGATATACATCAGGAAGCTCGACATTTGATTCATTTGCTGCATTTGCATCAAAGACAGATGCGGTAACATTCTGCAAAGGTGTTAAAAGTCATTAAGCAGCGTTTCTTCCAGCAATCCTGGAAAGAGAGCTAATAGATTCACTCATTCAACATTCTCGCTGAGCAACAAATGCAGCAACTCTCTTAGTCATTAGGAAGACAAACCATGCAGCATATAAAAGCATCCAACATGACTGAACTACACGAACAACAGACTGGCTACACAGACAACACTTTTCCTGTTCCCGGAGTATAAGAGCATCGCCCCCCCCCCCCCCCCCCCCCAAGGCGATTTTCGGCGCTATTTTAGCGCCGCTTGGGGGTCACTCGGGCGGCGATAGCGGCTTGGAGCCAGCCGCGGCCCCAAGATATCCCCCAAGTTCGGCCAAATTTCGACCAATTCTAAGTAAATTTGGGCCAGATCAAGTAAATTAGACCAACTTCGACCGATCTCATTAAAATTCGGGCATATTTTACATAAACGACGAAAAAAAAGAAAAACTAGTCTACTGCTGGAACAAGAAGGCGTAGAGGGCGTCCATGGACGTCTCCTGGGCGCCTCCTCCAGCAGTGCCGCCGGCGGCGCCATCGTCGTCGTCGCCGCCATCCTTTGGCTCCGGCTTGATGCCGGCCTGCGCGCCACAGGTCCCGCCGCCGAGCGGCCCCCTTCTCCTGCGCACCCGCAGCGGCACCTCCTCCTCCTCCTCGTCTGTGCCGTCCAGCACAATGAATGGCGGCGGTGGAGGCGCCCACTTGCTGCGGCTGCTGCTGCCGTCGCCGCGTGCCGCCTTCTTCCTCGCCGCCTCGGCGAGGTCCCACGCCTCCTACTGGAGGCGCATCTGCTCGGCCATGTAATCATTCCTCGCCCACTCCATCTGGGCGGCGAGCTCCTCGTCGTCGTCGGCGGCCGTCGGTGGAGGCGGAGGCGGGGCGACTTCCTTGTCCTTCTTCCCGAGCATGGAGCCCAGGAAGCCACAGCGCTTTGGCTGCGCCGATGGGGTGCCGATGGTGACGCCGCGGCTGAGGCGACCGGAAGGCGCTAGGGTGGGCTCCTTCTTCACCTCCCGCTTCACCTCGGTTTTCACCGGGGTGAAGAACTGCGGCGGCGAGAATGCCGGCCCCGATGAATGGGAGCCGGTGGAGCGCGAAGGTCGCCCGCCGGAGGAGGAAGAAGAGCCGCCGTCGTCGCGCGGCAGCGTCGCCCACAGCGGCGTGGCGCGGCTGTAGGAGCGGTGGGTACTCGAGACGCGGCGTGTTGCCGTTCTCGATGTACCGCATCACGTACTTGAGCGTGCGGCCCTGCGCGCTCCACCACCGGAGGCGCCCATCACGGTTGTTGTGCCCAACCACCGGCGTCAGGCCGTTGGTGGAGGCGACGGCCTGGGCTCGCCGGGCGTCGAAGTATGCCTCCCAGGCCGGCGTGTTGTTGGGCGCGTTGACGGGGTCGGCGCGCTCTGCCGCCGTCATCAGGGCGCGGACGGCGTCCACCTCCCGGGGAAACGCGCCAGAGCCCACCAGAGGCACTGGAGGCACCGGCACCCCGCCGGCGGACAGCACCCACCCGTGGGGTGGCCTGGTGTCCGGCGGGCACAGGTAGCCGGCCTGCGCAAGGAGGAGCGCCTCCATCTGTGACAGGTTGCGGCTCCTGAAGCCGTTGCGGGCGAGGTTGTCGTCGGCCATGGAGATCGAGAGGAGAGCTCGAGAAGAGAAGGCGAGAAAGAGAGGAGGTAGGTCGAGAATGCGCGGCTAGAGCTCCCCGGCGAGCCCCTTCTTATAGCGGGGGAAGAACGCGAACAGACGGTGGGACACGCGGCGGCGCGGTCGACGAACCGTTGGGTATCTCGACGCGCCGCGTTGATGCTCTCTGCGGCGATTGGACTCGTCACCGGCGCCGCATTGATGTTCTCTGCGCCGATTGGACTCGTCACCGGCGCCGCATTGATTCGCTGCGGCGGCGGCAGGTGCGGGGAAGCCGAGGCGAGAGGATGACGACGACGCGTGTTCACACGCCGACAGGTGGGTCGCGGCGCGAGGCGCGCGCGCTTTCCTTCTCTTCGCGCGCTTTCCTTTCATCCGGCGACCCCAAGCGACCCCCAGCGCGACGGGTTTGGCTTGGGATCGCCGGACTCAATTTCGGCCCAATCCGGCGCTATTTGGGCTCTTGGGGGCGCGGCTGGGCGATTTTCCTCCATCCGGCGCAAATAGCGTCGTCTTGGGGGCCTCTTGGGCCGCGGCTGGAGATGCTCTAATGGTCCAAAATAACGCTAGTAGTATGATGTCATTATGGCTATGTACTTCCTCCGATTCTTTTTACTCCGCATATTAGTTTTGTCTTAAGTCAATAATTTGTGAAGTTTGACAAGGTTTACATATAAAAAATATCAATATTCAGTATTCACAACACCAAATGGATACCATTAGATCCATCATGGAATATATTTTTATATTGTATTTATTTCGAATTTAGATGTTGATATTTTTTATATAAATTTGGTCAAACTTTACAAAGTTTGACTTAAGACAAAACAAACTAATATGCAGAGTAAGAAGAACGGAGGAAGTATGCAATGTAATTTGTTTGCTAGACAATATATGTAACTGAATTGCAATGTTCAATTGATAAAAATAAAACATGAACTTACCAGAGATCCCTTCCAACAGGCATTGAGGACGATAAATTTCAAAAGTTTCTCTTCCAGGCTACTTAAGACATTACTGACACCAGATAATAATTCCAAGTCTCGACAAGAGATGTCAGGAGGAATTCCATAGTTTTTTACAATGACTTTTTTGTGCTTCTTCAACATTTTTTCTAGGCAAGAACCAAGAGTCTGTTGTATTTTTGCATTCTTTCTGTCTTCTGAAAACTTCAAATTAACAGAAGCGTCTAGAATGGCGATTGCCTGCAGCCTAAGCAAAAGTTCAGCCCTTGCATCATCAGCCCAGCAACAGCACAAAGATGTTCCATTATCTGTTATATAAAAAGCAGAAGTAACATGTTATATAGATGATGCTTCATGTATAACCGAAAAGCAAAACATCCCAGAAGTCAATGATGTTGCAGAAATACTAGATTTGGCCTGCTCCTCTTACCAACGATAAACCCAGCTAGTGGAACTTTTACTTTAAGTAGTTTACCCTGGTTAACTGATTCTGAAATTTGAGAGTCATTTAAACAACTGTCCAACACCAGGAAATGGATGGAAACTACCTGTATTAACAAAAATGAGACGTCAAGTGAAAGAATGATTGAGCATGAATATCACAAACAACACTTGAACTATAATCATTCAGTGTATGTCAAACATCAACGCGCCCAACAACGGTTAATAGGTGGTGCAACTGAGACCTATAAAAGCAGAATATAACCTACCCTGCAGTGGAATCGCATGGGCCTAGAGTCTTTAAAATACTTCTGATGTGAGAGCAGACAAAGTGAAACTGTGCTCAGTGAACCATCCTTTAAGCCACCAGGCATGAGTGGGGTAGTGGCACTTTCTCTATTCACTTCAGTACGACTGATGGATTTAACTTCAATGTATGTCACTGGGGTTATTAGTAGTTCACGCCTGTAGCCAGAAAACATAAATTTAGACAGAAAAAAAATGTCTCTTCAAATTTGCAGGGCACAAGATATGCTGCAACATTTCTTAAGATTTAGTTTCAATTTAGCATTATGTGGACAGGCCATCATCTCTATTATCAGTAATAGCAAGATCAATTATCAATTATAAGTATATTTCATCACATTTAGCAAGAAGACTTGACAAATTAACTTGATGTGTTTGGAAGAATACTGTATCAAATTATTTTAGCAAGTTATCAACAAATAGGTCTTTTACACTAAAATTAGGTCAGGCCTCACATTAGCTGCATATCAAGATCCTGTGTACATGATTTACCATTCTACACAGATTACTTGCCTTACAAAAAATGCAAAGTAAAATTATTGGTTACGTAATGTCCAGCGTCCCCAAATCCACATAATAGATGCATCATTACGATTCAGTCTCAGTTTAACACTATGTGGACAGACCATCAGTACTAACAACATGATATTGAAATATAAAATTTAACAGTAAACCAGCAAGGAAAGGAGCACAACACACTGTGTCAACAGGACGCGGTGAAATGTCACTGCTGCCCCTGGTCCTATGCCAATGGGATAACAATGTTTGCTCAAGTATCCACTGAGCCGCACCTGCAATGAATGTCATTAAATGGAATGCCAAATTAAACATTTATTGAAAAGTATAACCTAGTCATTTACCGTTCGATTATCATCAGCGACATGAATACATATACTTTGCTTCTCGTTACCAGACACAAGTCTTCGCTCCTTACAGTCATGTGAATGGATATTTTCTACTTTCCCGTGCAATGATACTAAATCTCCTTGAACAAGTTTTTCACTTTGCAAGTAATTAGAAGAACCAAAAGGCTTTTTATGTCTCATAATCTCGATGCATGTAGAGACACTGATAAGTTCAACTGAGTAAGAGTGCAATTCATTCAATATGTAACACAAGATGTCATATATTTCCATCTTTCCGCTCACTGCTTCACAATGAAAATTCAAATGAAAATCTGAATATTGACAGAAGTCATTCCAAGACTGTTGTAATTTTGTCTCATTGTGGAAGGTATTTCTGGATAATGACTCATCCACCCCCAATGAAGAAACTCCAATAGACTGATCTATGATACCCTGCTTGATGTTTATATTACCATTAAAGGTGATGGCAAGGCTCCAAAGTTTGTCTCGAGAATCCAGTGAAATTTTACCACCTTGAAAACATCCACAGCCTTTCACGGCAAAATTCAAACTATCATTGGGGCATTTGAGAAGATAGTAGCCATTAATCCGAAGACACTGTGGTTTGATCAGATGATTTAGTAAGTATAGGCTTATAGCCATATATATTAAGGTTAAATGTTGAAAACAAGCTTCATCACAAGAACTATACCTGATACTTAAATGAACATCCCTCCTTGAACTCCAATAAAATCCTTGATGGCGAACCTCGTTCTTCACCGATGATATCAGTTAGAATAGCGCCATCTGATCCACAGGGATAGCTAGACACTAGAGTCCCAGAAAGACTGGTGGTTCCAAAGCTTAGGGAACATGGAAGGTGACATGGTTTCTCCGTAGACACTTTCGAATTACAAAGTGAACGAGTGCTTGCCATTTTAAAGCTCTCAGCATGCTCGATGTAATCATCTTGCCCAGTAAGCTTTAAATTGTATGGCACTATCACGGCCTCCGCATACAGGCTAGGCCCTGGCGTGTTCTGATGCTGAAACCACGGGAGCAAAACGACGTAATGAGAACACAGACAGTTAGTCACTAATTATGGGCATGATGATGCTAAGAACATCAAGATTATCAGCAGAAGGCAAAAGAAGTTTACTCACGTCATTGATTGCTGGAAAAATGTGTGACACTTTCAGAAGGTGAAACAGCCTGGCACAATTATTAGTTTGCAAAGGAATTTGTGAGGAAGGGCCAATGTGATTCAGTTCACTCCAGTGGACTATAAGATAGATTTTGAGATGATGCAATCTCTTTCGGTATGGGACTTGCTGAAACACAGCCTTACAGGATAGTGGATCAGCAACACCATAATGATCCAGGTAACCCACTGGGCCTTCAAGGGCTAGTTTGCAATCGTTTATCTGGGTGGCAATAGGATAATCAGAATGCTGAACATATATCAAAAAAATGAGAAAATGTGTAAATTAGCTATGTAGTTTGATTAGCACAAAGCAGAACATACAAAAAAAAAAGTCTAACAAACTCAAAAGGCTGGTTGTGGAGGACGATCCATAGCGCCATTTCCACTACACTTCTTCATCTCAGTTTACATAAATGTGAAAAAAAAGCAAAAATAAATACAGAAACCAGATGTCAGGACTTGCTGGGAAATTTAGTAGTATGAGTTATTCTGCCATACTATGTAAAACTTTTGACTTATCAAATTATATAATCTTGGGAACATGAGTTTCCCATCAAACTGGTACTACTTATCTCAGTTTACTGCAACGACTGTGTACAGAAAGTTAACCAAGACATATAAGCCAAAAAAAATCCTACATCATGAATGCCTTGGCTTTGATTAGGTCGTGATGATTCATGATTTATAATTATACTACCAGAAAATCAAGATCCCATAGGTTGTATTAGTAGGAGTCATCCCATACAGAAAAGAGTTATAGATAATTTGTACTGAACAGAGTTTTTATTCGAAATTTAGCATATGTTGTATTTTTAACAGATAAATGGTAAGGTCTTAGTTCTGACATTCAAGTGAGTACCATAAATGTTAATTTAAAGCAGTCAATCGATAACTGAAAAAATGCATCACTTTGTGAAATGCTGCGGTAAATTATGACCATCACCTCATAGATGCCATCCATGCAAACATTAGGCGGAAGATCAGGTATAATAACATCTATACATCCTGTGTCATCAACCAACTGCAGCCTCCCTGGTGGTGAAGACATCTGTATGCATCAAAGACAGGGACACACAGTGCATCACAATCCAAGCTCTTAAGTCTTAACACCAGGCCATGAAACCGAGTAATCTATGCAACTAACTTCTTCCGCAGTTTGTACAATTATAAAAAAAAAACTTTTCTTTCGAATGCGCACCCAAAGTGCATGTCATTTTGTATTAGAAGAGAGCATCAAGATGACACAGCTCTTACAGCGCAACTAGTAGACAAAAAGGCCAAAAACAGCCCTAGGCTAACCAAAACAAAAGGCAAAAGAAAGCAGATACGACAAAGCTGTACACCTAGCTAGACCATCTACAAGCCGCGTCTTTATTTCAGAAAGCCTCCTGGGAAGTTGAAAATGAAAGACATTTTACCATCTCCCAGCCATAAACTTTCAAAAGCCCAAGTAAACAAAACAACACCTGGCAACCCTCAAATCAATTGGCAGTCTGTTTAGAAACTTGTCTACATGCAAATTATATTCAATAATAAGCCTGCAAAAGTAAAAGTATCTGCCAACAATAGTACATGAACTTTTTATGACAAGCTTTGAGGATGCACAAAAAATGCAAAATATGCAGTGTCCATCTAATAAGTAAATAATTTGATTATGTGGGTTTCCACCTCCAATAGGTGGCACGAATGCAATGTAAAGAAAGCTTGGGATTGAAGAATCGTTAAAAGTAGGTTGTGTTACATGAATCATACTTCTGATGTGTTACAAGGACAGATGGATTGAACAGAAAACAATATGATAGTTTTTAAAGAAGGTGCCATTAAATTTTAAATGACCTTCATGCATCCCACTAATACAAGGCCCAGATCGCCAGTTGAAATTATCCTTTTGCTTGTACCAGGATGAGAAACCCCACCACATAGAAACTGGTTAGATCCCTGGTTCTTGCCCGGTTCTTCCATGTCATTCCAAAATCTGAGCATAACTGATATCCACAATGATTCAACCTTGCAGATAAAATTGGCGAAGGGTATTGCCTGGCAAAAATAATTGGTAAGTGGATAAACAAAACCAAAATAAATAAATAGTTTCATGCATACTGCAAAAATAGGAGAAACAATTACCAATTTACAGGCTTTCAAGTTTGATCCTGTGCTTGAACCACCACAATTATGATTGCAGAATTTCATAAGGAAATCATGCTGTGCAACCAGATTCAGGTAAGTAATCCACACGGAAAATAGATTTAAAACCATGAGAAAGGCTTGATACAATTAGCACCGTTGGATCTTGTAGGATCATTGACTAAATTACCATCAAGTATCAAACTGTAATTGAAAACTAATAACAAATGCCTAAGTCGTTGTACTTTACAAAAGAGTGTTCCTAAACCCTCTATACATGTGTTTCAGGGGGAAATATTATGACAACACTGGAAGGCAAGTAGAGAAAAGATATGGTGTGTCAATTCTTGAAAGGTAATAAGAAAGGTGGGCTAGTTTACTTTACGGTGTGAACCAACCAGAAATTACGCACCACCCCCCCCCCCCCCCCCCAAAAAACAGTTGTTACACACATGCAGAACAGAGCCACACTATATTTATTTACTCACTATTTGAAACACATATACTACTAATGAACTTGCCTGAGATTCGAAGTCCTTCAAAGAGGGAACTTTAGCAGCATAGGAGTGAACCAATCCTTGCTTCTGTTGGTTCCTTGCAGTTAAAGAGATAAATTAAATAAATTAGCAGGAAATGCAGTGGAGTAGTATAATATTTACTCCAGTCTATAAACTGTTCTGACAATGCAATACAAGTTAGCAAAGTTACATTTTTTGAGCCCCAGATCTCTTTCTTGGAATCTAACTTGAATTTCTGTTTAAAGCATGATGTCAGAAGTAACATCCTGGAAAATGATGGAACAAGAGATGACCATACCATGAGAAAAGATGTCATTCTCAATCATGATAAACATATCACGGAGAAGTAGAACTGTCATAAATTCATACCAAAATTTAGCAGACATCTCCAAAAGGTTAACAGACTTTCCCAACAGACCATTCTTCTCTGCCCTTATATGACATCTGCACCAACAGCAAAGACTACTGAGTGATGCCAGTAACAATAACATGCTGATACACCAAAAATTGCATCTTACTTCGAGTCCACAAGAGAGAAAGCATTTATAGAAATTCTAGTTTTACTGCATGTTCCAAGTACAACAACTGTTGTCCAAGAAAAATCTAGGCGAACCACTTGGAATTTCTTCACAGAAATCTACAAAGAAACAAGAAAAGTTACACTGGCATTTAAAATAACTGAAGCAAAAGATGAAGAATTTGCAAATCAAGGTTCAAAACTGCAAATTAGCAGACATACAACAGCACCAACTCGAAGAGAATGTGACGGCACAAGCTGCTTATCATCAATTAGTAGCCACACCGTCTCATCCAGCTCAACCAGCATGCCCTGCATGTAAATTCCAGAGACCACCCCACTGTATACCCCACCGCACTTCCCTGGCAACTCATCCAATGGTGGAACGCCCACATAGGATGGGCACCATGCCACCATAGTTTTCGTCGACGATACCAACATGGTGCAAGAGCCCTTCTTCCCAACAGAAACCATTTTCTTTGTCAACCCAGTGACAGACACCGGCCTATCAACAAGCCGCGCCAGCGCAGGCCGCCACCTGCTTGCTGAATCCACAAAGTATACAAACTTCTCCATCTCAAACTTGTGGCCATGGTTAGATTCTGGTTGTGATATCTTGCACTGGCGGCACCCACAGCACATCATCTCGGCTATAAATCCAACCAAGTCGCCGGCCCCATCCGTCTTACTCTTCTGTGTGGCATACGGCACACCGAAGACCACGCTGACCGACCGCACCACCCCAAAAATGCGGCCGCGGGTGGCCAAAGCGGGCTCCGCGTCCACGCAGTTAAGCGGAATCGCCGTCAGGAAGCTAGGGCCGGGGACCGGAACAGGCGCCTCTGCCAGGCGCCATCGGACTGCCTCGAGCACGCCGGCTTCGTGTTGGCGGAGGGAGGGAAGGTAGTTCCAGGCGAGGACGAGGATCTCGCGACCGACAGCGGCGAGGTCGAAATCGAGGAGGTAGCAGCAGACAGAGGCGGCGGATGAAGGGTCGGAGAGGGATAGACAGTGGTTGCGGAAGGCTTCGGGTGGAGGGGCGGAAGGGAGGGAGAGGATGCCGGCGAGGAGGACGGGGTGGGGGATTGGAGAGAAGGGGCCGGCGGTAGGGGTAGGATTCGTGGCGGAGAGCTTAGGCTTTTTGCGGGGATGTGGGGTGGAGGTGGCAGGGGGAGGAGAGGGAGAGGAGGAAATGAGGGAGGAGGCACCAGTGGTGGGGCAGCGGAGGCGGAGGAGGTCGGCGACGGCGAGCCGGTGAGGGGTGGATGCCTCCGGCGGCGGCTCCATGGTTAGGGATTGGGGACTGACTGGGAGAGCAGATGAGTAGGCGGGAAGTGAAACCGAGAACAAGGAGTCGACTGGCGGTTTGGGCCCTACTTGGTAGTGGGTTGACTAATTTTTTTTAAACAAACTCTAGGTTTTATCTAGATGTATTTCAATATTTTCTCTGTTTTTATTTAGTCTGCATATTAGCTTTAGTCAAAGTCAAGCTTTGTAAACTTTGATCAAAAATACAAACAAAAATAATAACATATGAAATAACAAATCAATGCCATTAGATTTTTTATTGAATGTACTTTCACATCATATAGATTTGTTATAGTAAATGTTCATATATTTTTCTATAAATTTGCTTAAACTTTACGAAGTTTGACTTTAGTCAACTCTAATATGCAGAGTAAATAAAACGGAGGGAGTACTAAATACTTCCACATGTGTATCATGAGGTAAGGAAACTACTCCAAGAGAGCAAGTGTTTAGCATGTTTGTGGGCTTTATAATTATAGCATCTTGGTTTATATCAAAAATATCCTTGATCAATATCTTTTACGATATTCGAGCAATTTGATGCAACAAGGATTCTCGTAAGTAATAAATGATTAGTCAGAGCTAATCCCTCTCTGCATGCAATCGCTTCCAAAGTTTCTGGGTGAACAATTCATGGGGTAACAAGAGTTGACGCTTCAAGATATGTGTCATTTCCATCTCTACCAAATATCGCAGAAGCCCCATTAAGTCATGATCGAGCAACTGCCCCATAAATGTTAATTTGCACCAAGCCCATAGGAGATGCATTTCACTGATTACTAGGCGACCGACGTAGAGGTATTATTTGTTGGGTTCATTCGTTGCAATTATTGGGAGGGAATCAAAGTAGGACTAGGGTATTACCACTACCATGATGGTCTGAGCCTGGGTAAATCCCTCGCTAACTCTCCTTTTTGGTACTTCAGGCCCTCGACCCACCCTACCATGACATCTCTTTGTTTTCTACACTACCATGTGGATATCTAACTATGCTTTCTATAGAATTGAAGGTTCATAGAGTATTACTATTAAAAAAAAGCTAGCTTCAATCATAATGTCTATTATGTATCTATTTCATAGAGTTACACCAACCTACAGTATTTTTTATGAGAAACATAAGAGATTGTTTACAAATATATCCATTTATTGAGCATCCTGAATTTTATCCCAAGCATATTGTAAACTCCCTCCACCCATTTGCTTAAGTCGGAGCACTTCTAGATCAGAAAAGGTAGTGGAAAGTGAAGAATCAACCATGATGATGAGCTAAAACAAAGTGACTACTTGCTATAACAAAAAAATGTTAATGAAAATATAACTAATTTAAAATAATTAAGCAAGTTAGATAATAGAGAAATAAAGTTCGGATTGCATGTTCGTTTTCCTGCAAATCTGATGCAAAATAGAGGAGGTTTGCGGGAGTCCGAACCGCTGACACATAGGACTCTGACACCCCCGACCCACTCAAATTCCCTTCCCAGGTCAGTCCCCCCCCCCACTCCACACCTGCTTCCCCTCGCTGCTCTGCATCTAAACCCTCACTGCCACTACACTCTTCGACCACCGCCTAGCTAATTTCTCTTCTACATTCTTGTTGAAGGATTTTTGGGTAGTGATAAAGTCTCTAAGCATGTTTTCTAGTTCAGAAGTGGGGTTCTTGTCGCTAGGATAGGTGTTGTTGTTCCAATAGTTGGATGGAAGCGGTCTAGGATTACTAGCAAAGTTGCCCCTATAAGCATTGTTGTTAAAGTTGTTTCTAGCAATAAAGTTCACATCTACTTGTTGCTGAGCAACCAACGAATTTAAAGGAACATCATGAGGATCAGTAGAGGGTTGCTTGGTAAGTAGACACATAATCAAGTCAACTTTTTCATTTAGGGAGGCAATCTCCTCGACAGAGTTTACCTTTCT
Source organism: Bromus sterilis (assembly GCA_950022295.1). Classification (NCBI taxonomy): domain Eukaryota; kingdom Viridiplantae; phylum Streptophyta; class Magnoliopsida; order Poales; family Poaceae; genus Bromus; species Bromus sterilis. The sequence goes on from OX465596.1 coordinate 401,107,139, forward strand.
ACCTGTTGGAGCGCGTTCGGTGTGCCATTGGGAATAGTTGGTCATCATCTCATCGAGAAGTTTTGTGGCAACACCAAGTGTAGTTGACATAAAGGTTCCTCCCGCGGCCGAATCTAACATGTTCCGCGAGATAAAGTTCAAGCTTGCATAAAAAGTTTGGATAACCATCCAGGTAGTCAAACCATGTGTAGGGCATTTCTTAACAAGAGATTTCATACGTTCCCAAGCTTGGGCAACGTGTTCATTATCCAATTGCTTAAAATTCATAACGTTACTCCTCAATTGGATAATTTTAGCAGGTGGGTAATACTTCCCAATAAAAGCATCTTTGCACCTATCCCAAGAATCTATGATATTCCTAGGCAAATATTGAAACCAAATTTTAGCTCCTTCCCTCAAGGAGAAAGGAAAAAGCTTGAGATTAACAACATCACCTTCTTCTTCTTTATACTTTTCCATGTCACATAACTCAACAAAATTATTTAAGTGTAAAACAACATCATCTCCAGCACCAGAGAATTGATCTCTCATAACAAGGTTTAGCAAAGCAGGTTTAATTTCATAAGAGGTAGCTGAAGTGGCAGGTGTGGCAATAGGAGTGCAGATAAAGTCTTTGTTGTTGTGACTAGTGAAGTCACACAACTTGGTGTTTTCAGTGGAACCCATAGTAGCACCAAGTGTGGCAGATTTTTTTTTGTAATTTTTGATATAAGACACAAAGATAAAAACTGAAAGGTAAACTAACAAGACTAAAAAGCAAAGGTAAAAGGTAGCGGACAACTCCCCTATCTTAGCACTCGGAGTCCCCAGCAACGGCGCCAGAAATTTGCTTGATATCTCTCCTCGTTGGTTACCCCAAGTGGAAGGTGAGATGTAGTGTAGCGGCAAATTTCCCTCGGTGAAGATACCAAGGTTTGTCTCCAGTAGGACTCCGGACATGATAAGTAGGTGCCAATGGCGCAACTGACGTGGACCTGCACACAACACAAATAACTTTGCTTCCCAACGAGTACAGAGAGGTTGTCAATCTCTCCGGCCTTGCTATTCACAAAGGATCAACGCAACAAATAATAATGATAATGGTAGCAGCTAGAAAGTAAAAAGGGGTGAAATAAAAGAGCGTGTAAGCAGTGATGAGAATATGGACCGGGGTCCCGTGATGTTCACTAGTGATGTCTCTCTCCCAAAATACGATAAAACTGTTATGCGAGGTAAACAAATTAGAGCTGGGCAATTGACAGGATTAAAAATGCACCGCAATGCTAACTATGCTACAAAGAAAGGACGAGGCTCAAAAGCATGGGCGGTACGCCAAAATAAGTAGACCGAAATCCAACTGCATCTACTACTAATCATCCACCTTGAGATATCTATCAAGAACTTCTCGCTGGTATTAAGTTGTGAGCCCCACCCAAAGTGTAAACCCAAAGCAACAGACAACTGCATTAAAAAACACTTTGTGTAAAGTAAACAATCCTTGCAATCGCGGTTACAAGCATCGTTGTTTTCCCCCTTGTGGCAACAACACATCCCCTAGACTCATGTTTTTGTCACTCAAGCGTGTCATCGGGGGGGGGGGGCATGAACCCACAATCGAGCATAACGTTCCCTCTTGGAGTCACTACCTACTACTTGGCCAAAGCAATAAACAGCAACGGAGATCATGCAAGAATTACTTAGGAACAAAAATATGAAAGATAAGAACCAAATATATTACTTAATCACAATCTGAACATAATCTCATAATCCATCAGATCCCAGCAAACTCGGCATAGCAACAACATAAAATTACATATGTGCCTCGATCATGTAGGGCAACTCATGAGGACTAAACCATGAAGAACAAAGAGGGGAGGATAACATCACATAGCTACTGATCACGGACCCATGGTCCAAGGGAAACTACTCACGGCACATCCGGGAAGCGTCCATGGTGGAGGGGAAGCTTCCGGAGGTCAATCCTTCCTCCGGCAGGGTGCCGGGAAGAAGTCTGCTGGCGCTCCCGATCTTGGAAGCGTGGCCGCGGAGGAACAGAGGCGAGATCGCGAAAAAGGGTTCTCTCCTCGGAGGTTTCGCATCACGGAGAATATACAGGCAAAGGGGGGCAGCCAGGGGGCCCACTAGGGGTCGAGGCACCCCCCGGTGCGGCCAGACCCTAGGCCGCGCCAGGTGGCCTCCTGGGTCCCTGGTGGTGGCCCTCTGGCCCCACCTAGGTGTTTCCGGAAGGTTCCTTCACGCTGATTTTTTATCTGATTTTTCCCGAATTTTTGGAGCACTTTTAATATGGGGGAAACCTGAAATAGAAAGACAACAGAAAACAGGAACTGACACTCTGGTGCACTGAGTTAATAAGTTAGTCCAAATATGATAAAAAAAATGTATGAAAGTATATCTAGATCATAGCAATATCACACAAAACATGCATGGAGCAAGAAGAAATTATAGATACGTTTGGGACGTATCATTGATCAAAGGATATTGAGTTTTTTATCGTTCCATTGTTCTTATACATCATGATGGCAACATACTCGATGATGGATGACGAGTTGTTGTGCGAATGCTTGGTTGTCCGTTGAAAGGGCATGTGCCCTTATGTTTGGTTTTGGTAATTGATGACAATCTTTATGGACTAATGGTTTCCTTGAGTTATACTTTAAGGTTTGTCCATAAGCAACACTTGAAGATCATATGGTGGCTTTAAGGTTGTAAGATGAAGATTACGTGTTGACCAAGGTGTTCTTCATGGAGCTATCCAGAGATTGGTCAAGTAGATGTGTGCAAGGTCAAGAGGAGCATCACAAAGATATCGTATGCTTGGAGCTTTCCGACCATTTGGTGATAATGGTCGTGTGAAGATGTGCCTAAAAGAGGCTCACCCATAATGGAGTATGGGGGAGCTATCTACAAGTCTTCATCGAGCCGGAGGAATCACGGAAGATGTTCCAACTTGAGGCGGGCATGATCGTCATCATCAAGCTCAAGTGGATTATGCGCAAGACAAAGGTTTGACTAGATAGGTGTCTAGTTTACCGGTCTCTTGGTACTTTGGTAGTAGTTAGGAGACCGTGTTATAGGCTAGGCCGAGTCGTTCGTGGAGAGCTCAAACCTTTTGCATCCTTGGCATCATCTTTATTGGTTCTTGTTTGGATTTTCTCCGTGTGAGTTTTGGAGCTTGTGGTCTTCTTCATGACAAGCTCTTGTTCATCGAAAACGGATTTCATATGCGTCTTCTCGTATGTTTTTCGATGTGAGAGATTTGCCGGGTCGTCTCGGTTAGAGGTTTCACACCTCTATTTGTTTGACATTTCTCCCTTGCCACTTCTAAATATTTCCAGTCGTGATTAGGCAGTTCTATTCGTTAGCTTTCCATCAAGCTTGAGTTTGCCTTAATCGGAGTTAATTTGCAGAAGTTGTGGCAGTTCAGGGTTTTCCTGTTTCATTTGGAGTTCCTCTGTTGTGTGGCCTGGGCTCCCTGGTTCTGCTAGGGCGGTAGTACCGTGGGCGAGTACCGCACTCACTACCGTAAGTCCACTGGACTTTGCGGTAGTGGGCACGGTACTGGCCCCCGGTAGTACCGTGGGGCGGTAGTACCGCTCCCACTGCGGTAGTACCGTGCCACGGTAGTACCGCGGGCAAGTACCGCACTCACTACCGCAAGTCCACTGGACTCTGCGGTAGTGGGCACGGAACTAGGCTTCAGTAGTACCGTGGGGGCGGTAGTACCGCTCCGGGTGCGGTAGTACCGCACCACGGTAGTACCGCTCTCCAAGCGGTAGTACCGTGGTTGGTGGGCTGCCAACGGTTCCCAACGGTTGGATTCGTGGGGGACTATAAAAGGGGGTCTTCTTCTTCCTTTGTCCCCACTGGTTTTGTGCAAGTTCTTCCCCCCATTGTTGACCTTTTTGAGCTTGCTTACTCTCTTCCCCTCCTATGATTCTTGCTCCTTTTTGAGGGAAAAGAGAGAGGAGGCCCAGATCCACATTCTCCACCAAGCCATCTCTCCTCTAAGTGAGGGGAACCTTGTGGATCTAGATCTTGGAGTTCTTGGTGTTCTCCTTGTTCTTCCTCTCATATTCCTCCATAGCTTTTGTTGCTTTGGTGGGATTTGAGAGTTGGGGACTTGAGCACTTCGTGTGCTCTTGCCATTGCATTTGGTGCATCGGTTTGAGTTCTCTCCGAGGATTCTTTGTAGTGAGTGAAGTTGTGAAGATAGCTACTCTTGAGTGCATTGGCACTCTAGAGCTTGTTCCTCGTGGGTGCGTTGGCACCTAGAGGCTTGTTGTTACGGAGCTCAATCATTGTGGTGGAAAGCTTCGGGACGCTACGGGAGCCTCCAATTCGGTTGTGGAGATTGCCCTGAGCATTTGTACGGGTTCGGTGACTGCCCCCAAGGGTTGCCATTTGTACGGGTTCGGTGACCACCCTCAAGTGTCCTAATAGTGGAATCACGGCATCTTGCATTGGTAAGAGCGTGAGGAGAAATAGGGTGGCCCTCGTTGGCTTCGTGTGAGCATTGTGCTCCTCACCCTCTCCAAACGGAGACGTACTTCTCGCAAGAGAAGGAACTTCGGTAACAAATCCTTGTCTCCATCGGCTCCACTTGCGGTTATCTCTACCTTTACTTTGAGCAAGCTTATTACATTGTTTATCTTGTGCTTGCTCATATTATTGTACATTGCTTGTCCCATAGGTTGTTCTTCTAGACAACCTATTTACTTGTACACCTACTTTGTGATAGCCATAGTGCTCTTGTCATATATCTTGCTATCACATAGTTGTTTATCTTGCTTAGTATAAGTTGTTGGTGCACATAGTTGAGCCTAGCTTATTTAGGTTTCTTGCTTGGCAAATTAAACGTTAAGTTTTATTCCGCATTTGTTCAAGCCGAAACCGTAATTATTTTAAACGCCTATTCACCCCCCCTCTAGGCGACATCCACGTCCTTTCATCCGTGTCTGTGAACTTATTAGAAAAGAAGCAAGCGGGCCCAAAATTTTGATAAAGCGTCAATTCTTCGTTTCTTGAGAAAAAGCACAACCGGTACTACGATTTGCACATGATCCATGATTGCAATGCGAGTCGCTAGCTCATCTGTTGTACACCAATGAGTACCATTGTGCAGTTAGTCAAGTGAAGAATATAATGCAACCGGGCATCCTAGCTATGGAGATAGTAAGTTTTTGTTCTATATGTTGATTAATTAACCGATTCACTTAATGCTAGAACTAATGAGCATCACATTGTATAGCCTTATCACGATGTCTTGTTATATCAGAGAAACGAGGGCATATTGTTTACACTGATGCACTGATGGATGAAGCTGAAGAGCCGACTTGAGTGGGCGCCTTCTGTCTATTATGAGAAGAGCTTCATGTTAATTGAATTCAATAAATTCCAAAAACTTATGCTATTTATGGATAAATTATGCTATTCTCTATAATTATTTTGAGCGTTGCCTATTTTAGAAAGAAAAAAATGTAGAAACAAAATTTATAGGATAGGGTTGGTTGGCTGGCTCCCATATCAGTATTCCTAGACCAGTTCATAAACTAATACATTATCCGTGTTGAAGATACACTTATGATGTACCAGATTGTCGTAATGTCTATGATGTACCAAATTGTCGGTTGTCTTTAGTCTTCTCTCTTTCTTCAACCAAGATTGACTTGTTTAACAAAACTAGATGATGCCCCATGCATTGCTACGGAAACCTTGCTAAAAAATACATAAAAGTTGCTAAAAAAATCTAAAATGATTGGGGGAAAATGTAATCTAAAAAATAGAAATAATATAATAAAAAAGTTGATAACAAATATATTTCTAACAAAAATGAAAGTATGAATTACATAGGTATGTTTCAACCATCCAACACATATATTATTATAAAATATATTGCAATTTTTTTTATAAACTAACATGCATGAATTACTGATATGATAATGCAGCATGCATAGATATTGTAAGAATCATTAAATTTGAACTTGCATCATTGCATGCATGCCTTACTTATGTGTTATTAATGATGTGATAGTGCAACATGCATAGAGTATTGTAAGAGACTAAGAGGCATTAAATTCTATCTGGCATCATTGCACGTATGCCTTGCTTATGTGGTTTGATTGCATGTCTAAAAAAAATAACTAGTGGATTGTGATAGCTATTTAGGAATAGAAGATATAAACCAAGGGAGAAACAAAAGATGAAATGACTAGCGATGACCTGTATCTTCCTATATTTCATGGCTATTCGGCGATTCTTGTGAGCAGATGCACATGACATGGACATGCCAAATGGACACGACAACACCATGTCAAATCAGCGCTCGCATCCACTCGAGTCGCCGATCAGTTCAGAAAATCCTAGGCCTAGAAGCTTCCATTGCGAGTAAACAAGAGAGTCCCCAATAGGAGATATCAAAGAGATTCCTCCCATCAACCTATCATCTTTGGACACCAGATTCCGTCGGCCACCAAGCCACCAACGACCCGGGACACGGCACCGGCCACTGGTTTTCTCTTTTCTTCAGATATGGCCTGGCTTTTCGTGCTTGTCAGCAGCAGCGATTCTTGAGGGACAGGGATGGATGGATGGAGACTGGGTTTTGTTTGTCCAAGCTGCCCTGCTTTTTTTGTTTTGCATATAGTTTAATCCATGAATCCTGAGTGGTTAATCGTCATGAGCCACACACAGGGGGAGAAGAAACGTTCTTCTCCGATGTCACCTGCTCGCCGATATTCCCATCCACACTTTCGTTTTGGATATAGGTGATTTGCGTGTCCTGGAGGGTAAAAGGACCCATAATTGGGGCATATCGACAGAGGAAACCGTGAATCACTCTCCACCTGTTGTTGATTTGGATTATTTTCATAACCATTGGAGTTGGAGAGTTATCTCTAAGTACACTACTTGCGTGGCATGCATGTCCATTGATGTATATCCATTCACAGGCCTGATAATTAAGTTCAGGAGTTGGAAAGTAACAAAGTTGATATGTTCTTCCCAAGGCAAGGAGAAGCCTTAAGAAAAAGCAAGAGAAAACGCAGAAGCCGTGTTTTCGTAACTCGCATACGCACCCCGTGATCGAAGTGAAGTTTAAAATCTTCTACTAGTAGAACTATGCCACACTCCAAGATTAACGTGTTTAAAGCTGTGATCCGTCTGAAATTTAGTGAAATTCGGAGAACCTTAGATGAACTTACGTCTGAAATTGTAGTGAAATTCAGAGAACCATTAGATGAACTTATGCGTGCACCGCATCATTTTCTCTGTTGAGGAAATATATGCATCCTTCTCCTCGTGGCTCCCTCGTTTGTGTTCTTGTCCATGTCGTCGACGTACGGCTAGAGAGCGACAGCCAGGCCAGTTTGAGCCCCTCGTCGTGCGAATAAGACAGTGCTTGATAATCACACCCCGTTAGTTTTAGAGTATCCATTCAGTGATTTTTAATTCACGCCCGTGGAATCAATCGTGAGGTGTAACGGATTGTGTGGTTTTATGTAGGCAACAAGAGGTTCTCCATCGGACCAAGAGTGCAGCTTGTTGCCATCGCTCGTCGTAAGGACGCTGGTGAAACAACAACAGCAACAGGCTGAGCTTCCCGACCTACACACATAGGCGTATGGCCGGCGAGCTTTTTCTTAAACGACAACGTCTAGATTCTTGCTTAGTTACGGTAGTAGTAATTTTAAACAGTTTCAAGACTGATTTTTGCTCTAGTGTGGTGCTTAATTTTCGGGTTTCCATTATACTTGAGGAAGTGAATCAAATCACCTATGCACAGACAGAGACTGAGAGGCGACGTTCTTTATTCTCAAATTAACTGTCCTTCTCATGCTCCACCACCTTGCTCTCCCGTTCCACCATTGTTCTCACGCCCTTTTGCTACTATTATGCTTATGATTACCCATTGATAAACCATATCTCAGGTGCCTCGTTCTAAGAGCATCTCCAACAACTACTTTATTATAAGGCAATATATTGAGCGTGCTCGGAAATTAGGGCATTAAAAAGATGGTTTTTTTGTTACGAATTTTTTTCAGCGCTCTGGGGGCTCGAGTCCGTCTGCGGCGGTCGCTCGGAGATGGAGGCCGCCGCCGCCGATGTCGTCTCGTGATTCCACCGCGTCCCCGCTCACCGGCTCGCCCGTGTGGGTCAGGAGGTGGCGCTGTCCTCGAGCTCTCCCCGACGCCGGAGAGAAGGCGGGGTCGCGGACACGCGGCGACATGGAAATTAAATAAGGTGGCGGACAAGAACCGATGGCGGCGCAGATAGGAGGATGTGGCGACGGGAGGGAGGAAGAAGGTTGCGGGAGACGGGACACGGTGTTTCCATTTTTAGGGCAGGAACCCGATTTTTTAGGGTGCTGCAAGTTTTTGGGTACCTGTTGGTGCCTTTTTTTGTACTTTTTGGATGAAAAATAGGTGCTGCCCTAAAATAGGGCAGTTGTTGGAGATGCTCTAATAGCATCCATACCCTTCCTACAAATTTTAACTCTATGCAGTATCCATAAACTAAATTCCTCCAAATTTGAGAAGTTGAATTTTTGTGCACCTAACCTAACGGTGTGCTATACCGGGGGTGGACCACATAAGGGTTTCGCCGGGCTCTACGGCCCAAGGTATCCCCCACGGTATGTACCATAACAGAACTCTGAAAGGAGCACATAGTCCACTTTTCCGAAGGCTTAGCGCACAAGACTAGGAATCATTGCTATTTTCATAGTTGTATGTCGGCTACTTCATGTAACCCTAGACCTCGCTACCTCTATATAGAGCGAGGCCAGGAGAGACTCGAGATCATCTTGACATCTTGTCATTAATCTCGTTAGAACTAGACACATTGTAACCCGCTCTTTCGAAGCGATCTAAATCATAGATAAACGAAAACAAGCAGCAGTAGGGTTTAGTCTCGTCATGAGGCCCCGAACCTGTGTAAATCCCTCGCCTGTTCTCTCTGGTACTTTCAACGAATCGCACCACCCTACCGAGATATCCTCCGGATTTCTACCCCAATGGTTGGCGCGCCAGGCATGGGCGTCGAGCGCTGAAAGTCGAATTCAGATTATCTTTGGCGACTTCAATTTCATCGCCGACCGCATGGCACGGCTCTACAACAACATGCACCCACCTCGACTCTATAACAACCCGCTAGCTATCCCATCACACCGACTCCATCAACTTTGGAATGTTTGCCTTCTTCACCGACAATGTAAGCAATCTCATGCTCAAGCCTCCCCTCCTCCCCCCCCCGCAACACGGGAAAGCACTAGGGGCTAGAGGTGACCGAGCATGCGTTTTACGTACCGACCCAAGATCCATCGTCAACTCCGATCGTCTACCTACATCAACATCAAGTATCGACAGATCAGACCCAAGCTCTACAACATCGCCTGAACCCACCGGACCTCTGGACTCACCGTCACGATGCTGACCAAAGACGGAACAAGGATCTACACCAACATCGCTTCACTCGTCACATCACCAGGAAATCAGACGTCGCGAGGAGACCCGGGTCATACCCAACACGAGCTACACATTAGCAACGCCGCACAATTTGTACCAAACACGACAATATAGAAGCTCTATTAGCCTAGGCTCGAATCAAGGCCGAAGACCTGTAGATGCGACTGACATCCTCAGTGGCCAAACGAAAGGCTCTAGCACCCCAATTTTGTCGGCACGGTAACCCCAATCAGGGTCGAAGCCCTGCAGAGGCGGGTGACATCCTCAGTAGCCAAACGAAAGGCTCTAGCACCCCAATTAATGCATTCTCATACTCTCACGTTTGATGACCCACAAGTGTAGGGGATCTATCGTAGCCTTTTCGATAAGTAAGAGTGTCGAACCCAACGAGGAGCAGAAGGTACTGGCAAGTGATCTTGAGAAGGGAATAACTGCAAGTACTGAAAGGTAACTTTTTATGAGTTTTCTGGTATAAGCAACAAGGAAATAAATGCAAGGAAAGTAAATTGTGCAAAGGTGCAGCAAGTGGCCCAATCCCTTTTAACAAAGGATAAGCCAAATGATCAAACTTATGAAAGCTAAAACGTTCTTGAGGACACACGGGAGAAACAGTCATGTGCTTTCGCCATATTCCGTCTAGTACTATGTTTTGTGTTGATAAGTGTTGTGTGGGTGGACCTATGCTAGTGCACCTTCTAGGCTAAGATAAGTACACTCTTATGATTAAACCTCTTGCAAGCATCCGTAAATAAAAGAGAGAAATTAAGGCAAAGCCTAACCATAGCAATAAACTTTAGAATCCAACACTCCCTCGTGCAAAAGTGTGCGAATTGGGGTTCAGGTTTCTGTCACTCCGGTAACCCACCATAGACATTATTTATACACAATGTATTCCCCTAGGTCCTTAAAAAGGCGAAGTGTTATGTAGTCGACGTTCACATAACACCACTAGAAGAATAACACCACAACTTATATATCAAACAACACATATTACTTCAACATCATATGACTACTAGCAACTAGACTTCTCCCATGTCCTCAAGAACTAAAGGAACTACTCACAAGACATAAAAGAGATCATGACCAGAGGTGATAAACATATGGTAAACAATCGGGTCATAACAATAATTCTCCAACAAAACTCAATAGCATTCACCACAAAGAGTAATCAACACCGGTGGAGTAGAGAGGATGAATAGTGCAAGTTACAACTTGGATTGCAATGGTGGGATGAGATGGGATGAAGATGGAGATGGTGCTGGTTATGAGGATGATGGTGATGATGATCTCGATGATGCACGTGACGATGGTGATGACGATGAGGACGATCTCCCCCTCCGGGAGGAGTTCTCCCCGGCGGAATCTTCCCGCTGGAAAGGTCTGTTCTTCTCTGTAGGTTTCCGCCACGGAGCGGCGGCGGAACTCCAGAAACTCTCTCTGTTCTGCAATTTTTAGGTCACGAGGACGATATAGGCCAAAGGGGAGCACCGAGAGTGGGGCCCACCCCCCAGACGGCCAGGTGGCGAGGCCTAGGGGCACCACCTGTCGTGGTCATACCTAAGGCATACCCTTAAGTATCGCATATCATGGGGTACCCTTAACGAGATAATAAGAATAAGATTGACATATAATCGAGTCAGGTGTTACTCGATGATCAAAGTATGATTACGCTTCCGAGTAACAAATAACTCGGGGTGGCATGCAACTCGGACATGAAGCTACCGAGTAACGGGAAACTCGGACAAGACGATGGTCAACAGTCACCGAAGCTATACAGTCAAGCATCCCGCTGCACCCATTATAATACGACTTAATGCAGGAGTTTCTATGTTTTAATTAGGAGCGTTACTCCAGCATTAATAGGCATTAGTCCATCTTAATTCCCCATTCATGTAATGGGGTGGCGCACTCTATATAAGCCACCCCCACCACCACTACAGGTGGGCTGGAATCTCTTCTTCTTCCTCACTTCTTCTTCTTCCTCTCCCATGGAAATGATCCCATGTACATCTTGTTCATACAAAGATAAGGAAACCCTCCGGGGAACGAGACGTAGGGATTTGATCTCCTCCGTGAGAGTCCCGAACTCGATAAAATTGTCTGCGTCACCCGTTTGCATCTCGATAGATCATGCTCCGTTCTAACCCTTATTCTTATTGTCAGGATCATATCCACGACAGTTGGCACCCACCGTGGGGCATGGCGTCTATCGAACCATGATGTGAACGGTTTGTATTCTCTGTTACACCTATTTCCGTTGCTTTTGATGCATGTTATTTTTGCCAAGAACAGCTCTGCGCGTTGGCCCGAGCCGCCTCCGCCGCCCGAGCTCGCCGGGTTGGTCGCGGTCGCCTCTGCCTCACTCCAACCGGGCCGTGGGGCATGACGTCTATCGAACCATGATTTGAACGGTTTGTATTCTCTGTTACACCTATTTCCGTTGCTTTTGATGCATGTTATTTTTGCCAAGAACAGCTCTGCGCGTTGGCCCGAGCCGCCTCCGCCGCCCGAGCTCGCCGGGTTGGTCGCGGTCGCCTCTGCCTCACTCCAACCGGGCATGCTCCAGGCCCCTGCAACAAGCACATCAAGCTAGCTCATACAAGCACACAAGTAAATATCCTGATGGATGAACAGTACCCCTGATGGATTGAAAAGTACCTCTGCTCGTTGCACAACTCGGAGGTCCTCTCGAGTTCAAACGCGAGCATTGCGGCCCCTCTCCAACTCGAGCAAGCAAGCGTCTGCTCCATTGCCCGTGCGTGTGACTTTCATCTCCTCATCGCGCCGCCTCTGCAACGACTTCGCTGACGAGCCCGGCGTTGCCTCCTCTCTTCGGCGGCGGCTCCTTCCCCTGCATCGGCCACTTAGCGGAGGCGCAGGCCCGTCTCGGCAGGTGAAACGCCTCCTCTCATTAATTTTTCCCCAAGCCTCCATTGTTAAACTCTCGCGGAAGTAAATATGAGAAAATCGCATTGGTTACAGAGGAATGAGCATTAATTGCATGCAAAAATTGTAGCATGCAGCCCATTAAAACCATTAATTGCATGCAATACTATTTGCTGTTACTACTATCAAATTACTAAAATGCAATTAATGTGTTGCCTTCGCACCCAAGTTTTCTGCACTGAGTAACTTGCAGGTCTGCTAAAACGCCCACTCGGATAGAAGGAGAACACTACTCGAACGATTTTCTCGTAGCAACTCGGACGGGACGAAGCGACGTCCACGACTGGCTTTGCTCCAGCGCCGCACCGTCTACCTCCCTGCAGCGAAACGACAAGCGGTGCTTCGCCTTCCTTCAACGACAACTCAGTGCCCCGCTCGACATGCAACCATCACATTGATGTAGCTCCTGCAAGCGTTGCGTTCTTATCCTCGTCGCACTGCCGTGCCTGTCGATGGCCGCCACGGCTCCGGCCTCAGTCATCGCAGCCCGTTCCTCGACGGCGACTCCTTCCCCTGCATCATCCACTCGGCGAGGGCGCAGGCCCGTCTCAGCCGGTGAAACGCCACTTCCTTGCCATTATTATTTTTCCTCAAGCCTTGCCGTTGAAAGTGCGCTGAGATAGTAAATTCTCACGTAATTAGCTGCGGGCAAATAACAACGGTCAGTGCAAAATGGGAGCAACTACATGCAAAACTGGAGCGTGCAGTCCGCTCAGCCATAATTGCATGCTAATATACCCGCTAGAGTCATAACTGCATGCTAATGGCCGATGGACTCATAATCACATGCTATTACTACAATTTACTGGTACTACACTAGTACTAAAATGCAATTAATATGTTGTCTTTGCACCCAAGTTTTTTGCACTGAATAACTTGCAGGTCTGCTCAAATATATTCTCTCTCACGAGATAAAGATACATTACTCAAGCATGCACGGCGTGCTCAAATATATTCTCTCTCACGAGATAAAGATACATTACTCAAGCATGCACGGCGTACATATTCTACTGTGCATTACTTAAAAGTATGTTAGACAGCGCCGTGCTCTGTGCCGGTTACTCGGGGGCTGCCCTCCTACCCGGCGTCCTGGCCACCACCCGACTTGGCCTCCCGCTCCCTGTTGCCTCCGCGCAGCAGCAACTCTGCTACCTCTACGCGGCAATGGCTGCGACGCTTCCCTCAGCGTAGCTCCTGCTAGGCCTCCCTCCACCTCCTGTCGGCGGCGTATGGGTTGGATCATCAGCACCTCTGCGGCCAGGGCCAGCGGCGGAAATTTTGTTGTACCCCGATTGAATCATCTTCGAGCCAATTAGTACGTGCACATTATGGATGAATGGATCATCTCCTGGCTAGCTAGTTCTGTACTAGCAGCGAGATGTGCAGTACTTGGACACCGCCGGCCCTCTTCCACTCGGGAGTTTCCGGCCACGATTTGGACAACTCGGACGAGCACGGGGACGCCTCCACGAACCTCTACTCGGTAGCTCCATGCCATGACTCGGACAAATGTCTACAAGCATGCAACCCAACCGAGCAGGGCGCCTGTCCGCCAGCTCGCAACGATGGCTGCTGCCGCCACCGCCATGGCGTTCCTCCTGCTCTGGCTTTCTTTAGTTCGGGCGCGCCAAACTCCAGCTTCAACTCGGTGCCCCGATTCAACTTCAACTCGATCATGGCCGTCGGCTCGGGCAAGCCAGGGGACGACCGTGCCTCTGCAACAATTGTGCGACAACTCGGCGGTCTCTGCCGAACTGCTCCAACTTGGTCAGCTAGCACAAGCCAACACAACCGCCTAATAGATGAATAGTACAAGCAATTTTTGACGGTCGAGCCTCAGCTAAACTACTATGGTCAATGAAGGAAATATCTTTGGTTTCATTCCGTGCCCACGCACAACGAGATTCTAAATTCCTTCAAGAAACAACACTCAAGAAAATGTTCCGTGTCCACGCACGATGAAACAATTTTGTATAGCTTCAGTAAAAGACTTCAACTAACTACCAATAGTTAGTCGGAGCCTTGGGGGCTACACCCAGTGGGTGCACTAATCGTCCTCCCACTGGAAGGAAAATTTATCCCGAGTAGATCTTCACTCGGAAGAACAACGTACCGAGTAAGTCACCACTCGGATACTCAACAAAACCGAGTAAGTCGTCACTCGATAACCTAAATCATAACCGAGTAAGTCATCACTCGGAGTATTTTTTGAAAGAGGCTATTTCTCAAGCATGAAACAATTTTGAATGAGATAATACTCGAGACTAAGCGACATGCATGAATGCAGCCATATTTCAGAATACACAACAAACGGAAAATCTTGTGTTCATGAGCTATTCGAGAAAAGTTCCGAGTAGTTAATTCGCTAGTAATCCATCTCTGACGTAGATTTCCAGATTACTAGTATGATAAGGTGCAGGGGGTAAAGAATTGATATCCCACGCGGTATGATCTAAAGCTCATTTTATGATGTTTTAGAATATCAAACTTTAAAAATCTGGTTAATATGGAGTTTAAGGCCTATTACTCCGAGACACGCCCTCCGGGGCCTCAGTCCACCTCTTCCGAGAGACGCTTGAGTGTCGCCAGATTTTTCCATTAACTTGCCCGACTTATATTCGAGGGAAAAGTTCAAATTTCAGTAAAGCCCTTCCGGGCCTCTTATTGAGTTTAATCTTCCATACCTCATGAACCCGCCATCAATAGAAAAAGGATACACTTCTCTGATGACGTCAATTATCTCAATTACGAGAACCCAAAAGCACTTCAATAGGAAGAGAATTCTCCTTTGATGAAATCAATTATCTCAATTAATAAAAAGTCCCCAATCAAAAGACTCCGAGTAACTTCAAAGAAGTTACTCGGAGCCTTGGGGGCTACATCCAGTGGGTGCACTAAGAATTTCTCCCACTAGAAGGATTTATACAAAAAGTCTCTAATCAAAAGACTCCGAGTAACTTCAAGAACTTACTCGGAGCCTTGGGGGCTACTGTCGTGGTCATACCTAAGGCATACCCTTAAGTATTGCATATCATGGGGTACCCTTAACGAGATAATAAGAATAAGATTGACATATAACCGAGTCAGGTGTTACTCGATGATCAAAGTATGATTACGCTTCTGAGTAACAAATAACTCGGGGTGTCATGCTACTCGGACATGAAGCTACCGAGTAACGGGCAACTCGGACAAGACGATGGTCAACAGTCACCGAAGCTATACAGTCAAGCATCTCGCTGCACCCATTATAATACGACTTAATGCAAGAGTTTCTATGTTTTAATTAGGAGCGTTACTCCAGCATTAATAGGCATTAGTCCATATTAATTCCCCATTCATGTAATGGGGTGGCGCATTCTTTATAAGCCACCCCCACCACCACTACAGGTGGGCTGGACTCTCTTCTTCTTCCTCACTTCTTCTTCCTCTCCCATGGAAATGATCCCATGTACATCTTGTTTATACAAAGATAAGGAAACCCTCCGGGGAACGAGACGTAGGGATTTTATCTCCTCCGCGAGAGTCCCGAAATCGATAAAATTGCCTGCGTCACCCATTTGCATCTCGATAGATGATGCTCCATTCTAACCCTTATTCTTATTGTCAGGATCATATCCACGACACCACCAGGGCGCGTGGAGCCCTGGTGGGGCCCCTCCGGGTGCCCTTCGGTCAGTCTTCGTTACATCTTCCAAAACTTCTCCCCGTGATTTTTAGGTTATTTGGAGATGTGCTGATATGGCCACTCTACGTGTACTTTTCCCCGTTGATTCCTGCGTCTGCTGTTTCGGCACCGGAAAGTTGCAAACAGTGTAAAACAAGCCAAAACACTATAAGAGCATCATCATAATATGAAATATATCAATGGATAGAGGTAAATTATGATGTAAAATAGTGATGCATTTTGGACCGTACCAACGTTCCACATTGTTCTCATGCCCTTTTGCTCCTATTTTTCTTATGAGCACTCATTGATAAACCACCTCCGTTGCCCCGTCCTAAATAGCATCCCTACCATTCCTTCAAATTTTAACTCTCTATACAATCTCCATAAACTAAATTCCTGAGAATTTGAGAAGTTGAATTTTTGTGCACCTAACCGTTTGACTAAACTTACTCAATATGTGGGCCTTTCTTGGAACCACATGTCGTCTTACGTGGGGAGGACTCTTGCGATGGCTCTCATCTCTCCTCGGTCTGCTCCTCCCTCATGCCCTTCCCACCTCTCACCGTTGGGAACTCCTCCTCCTCCACCGCCATCCTCGTAGCTTGCCAAGGTGTGCTCCTCCCTCCCCCTCCATCGTCTTCAACCACGTCGCCTCCTTGCATCGGATCTGCAAACTTCTCCCTTCCCTCTACTTTCAGTATATAGGTATATTGACCTATTGTCCATCGACTACGCCTTTCGGCTTATCTTAGGCCCAAAAGAAAGAATTTTATTTTCTGAATTATAATTCATCAGTCAATTCAAATATTGTTTTGTAAAAAATTATGGGGTTTGAGTGGTGATGGTGACTTCAATTATGAGGGCGGGACGACCTAGGGGGTTGCTCTCGCGCTTAGACCACTGTTCTCCATGCTCTGGCTCGTTCACGTAAGTTTATACCGGGTGGGCGCCTGGTCCCCACCGTTGATGACCCTGGTTGGTTCCAACCATTGCGTCATACTTCTCGCCCCTATCTCCTCTTGTGGCCTCCCCGGTGAGCCCTTTGTCGATGAGCCTACCATCAACCCACACATGTTTGTCGTCTTCCTCCTCGGTCCTGCGTGCAGGAAACCCTAACCGCGTCTCCTTCCCCCTCGTTTCCTGCTGGTGAACCGCTCAAG
The DNA here is from genome assembly GCA_950022295.1 of Bromus sterilis. Classification (NCBI taxonomy): domain Eukaryota; kingdom Viridiplantae; phylum Streptophyta; class Magnoliopsida; order Poales; family Poaceae; genus Bromus; species Bromus sterilis. The sequence continues at coordinate 401,124,373 of OX465596.1, forward strand.
TTGGGTCGTCCCGTGCCTGGCAGGCTGTATTTCCTCATGACATATATCTTTTTTCTTTTTTCCATCGATGAATTTCCCCCGCTTCTTGGCTTTGTGCCTGCTCTGTTGCACTCTACTAGCCCACCCCCTCGAGGCTATATGTGGCTACTTCAGGGATGTCATGACCCTAAAATAGGGTTCCCAGTCGCCCCCATGACATTATCAAATCCAGACCCCCCGCCATCGCCTCACTCCCATTCCCTCTTCCCCTCCCCTCCTCCGCTCATTCATCGACACCGTTGCAATGCATAAATCTTGTGTCTCTTCAAGCGAGAGGAAACCCACTGGTATGCACCTATTATGATTATGAAGTGGCGACCCTGAAGTGATAGAAATTAGGTATTCAAAGTGTATGATCATAGTTTGAGGTTTACATGTATTTGATACGTCCCAAACGCATCTATAATTTCTGCTTGCTCCATGCATGATTTGTGTGACTTTGCCATGTTTTTCTTGAACTTTCATACACTTTTTATCATATTTGGACTAACCTATTAACTCAGTGCACCCAGTTGTCAGTTCCTGTTTTCTGCTGTTTTTGTATTTCAGGTTTTCCGGCCATTAAAAGTGCCAAATAAATTCCGGAAAAATCCAATAAAAAATCAGCGACTCGGAAGCTTTCCGAATAATCAAGAGAGGAGGGAGGTGGACCCACCAGGGCCCCTGGCACGGCCCCACCCTAGGCCGCGCCAGGAGGCCTCCTGGCTGCCCTGTGGCCCCTCTCGGTGCCCCCCTTCGCCTATATTTACCCCCATGACGGAAACCCCTAATATCGATCTGCTATTCCCATTCTCCTCTCTGTTTCGCCGCCGCCGCCATTTCAAGATCGGGGCTGCCAGGAGAAGCTGCCCCGGCACCCTGCCGGAAGGAGGAATCCCCTCCCGGAGACCTTTTAATGACCGACCCGGAGCCAGAAGCCGAACAAGAAGGGAGCAACGGTTCTCCCGTCACCATGGCAGAAGTTTGTATGGCCGGAACTCCGCCACCTCAAGGGTCACCGGCCAGAGAGGGCGGAGATCGGACTAATGAAGCAGCTCGGGGTGATGAAGAAATACCACTCGGAGGAGGAGGACGTCGGCGAACATCTGCTTTCAGGCGTCTAGAGCTTGGAGGTTCAAGTCGGCGGCCCCTTACTCGGGAAGAACAAGAGACGGCAGAAGCGGCAGAGAGAATGTTGCAAACCCCCTTAGACACCTCGACTCTGGAAGGGCAACACTTAGAGGCAGCTAGGCTAACCAACTTAGCTGAACGGCAACGTCTAACCGAACTGCAGAATACATTGGAGCATCAGGCTCGGGAGGTGGCTCGCCTCAAGCAGAGTAGAACCAGTCGGCAACTACGGGGAAACGGTGAAAATCGATCCTTCCGAGCTCTGGATACCCCGATGGAAAACCTAATAGCGGCTACTCGGATTGCAAAATCCTTGCAGCCGAGTGGTTTGGCGGCTGAAGGAATAGAGCACTTAGCATTCCTGTTACAAAAAGCAGTGGAGCAGAACGCTGAAGTCAGTCAATCACTACAGCGAGTTCACTCTCAACCACCCCTCACGGGCACCTCTCAGTCTGTTTATACTCCCCGAAGAAACATAAATCATTCACCTCGGAACAAGGGGGATCCTCATGATGAATATCGCCATGAGCAGTTTCGAAACCCGGAGTTCCGAAGAGGTGATGAATATACAGCTCGGAGGAGCGACGAAGACTTTGCAGCTCGGAGAAGGGACCAAGAGCGGCGCCGAGTGGATCATCAAGAAGAAAGATACCGAGATATTGAAGATGATGCTCGAAGCCATTTAGTACAAAATCGAGTAGATCGTGCCAGGATGTATCGACAAGACCAAGTTAGTTATCCGATGGCTACATGCCTCGTCTGTTTTAACGAAAGAATCCGATCAACCCCAATTCCTCCTCGCTTCAGGATAGCACAAGGAGTGGAGAAGTACCGAGGTGACGCCAAGCCACAGACGTGGTTAGATGACTACAGAATAGCAGTCCAGATAGGAGGTGGTGGAGACGAGATAGCCATGATGCACCTTCCCCTGATGATGGAAGGTTCAGCTCGGACATGGCTAAACCAGCTTCCACCAAACAGCATCTGGGTATGGGAAGATCTAGTCAGAGTTTTCATCAAGAATTTTGAAGGAACCTACAAGAGACCTGGAGGGCTGACCGAATTGCAGCTATGCACTCAAGGTCACACTGAGCCTACTCGAGAATATATACAGAGATGGATCACACTCCACAACTCGGTAGAAGGAGTCTCCGAGTTCCAAGCAATTCATGCCTTGAAGCAAGGTGTCAAGTACAAGGAGTTAAGCTTGAAGCTCGCAAGGTCCCCTGATGTCACTTCACTCGGCAGATTGATGGAAATTGCAAACAAGTATGCTAATGGGGAAGAGGAAATTCGGCAGAAGTCCCAGCAGTATCGAAGTGGAGGTAACAACTCGGCTTCCAACCCCAAGCAAAAGAATGGAGGTGGGAGTGGTAAGCGAAAGGCAGAAGGGGCACCAACAGACGCCGAATTGGTAGCGGCTGCAAATGCGGCAGGGATCCACAGCAAAAATCAGCCAAGGAAGGAGTGGCAGCCTCGTCAGAAAGAGCCTTCAAATGATGATGATATTCTGAATCAGCCTTGTCCTCTTCATACCACCAAGATGCTGAAGGAAAGATGGTTCTCCCGAAGCACACAGCTAGGCAGTGCCGACTAATCAACAGAGCTGCGCAAAATGCAAAGACAGGGTCCCAGCAGGACAAGGGAAAGAAAAAGGAAGGAAGTCCAGATCTGGATAGCGAAGGTTTTCCTCGGGAAGATGGAGTATTGGTCATTTTTGCAGGCCGGGAATCGAAGAGAGTTGAAAAATTGAGGTTCAGAGAAGTTAACACTGTTGCTCCTGCTGTTCCGAGTTATATGAAGTGGACAAATGTTCCGATTACGTTCGATCAATCGGACCATCCCCCTCATATCCCTCACCCCGGAAGACACGCCCTGATAGTGGACCCGTTGGTGGAAACAGGAAATGGCAATTTTAGGCTGAGGAATGTCTTGATGGATGGAGGCAGTGGCATAAATATTTTGTATGCTAGTACCTTAAAAGGCATGAACATTCCGATGTCTAAACTCAGTAACAGTTACTTGGAATTTCATGGGATCATCCCGGGAAAGAAGGCACACTCGCTAGGAATGATTACTCTGAATGTAGTCTTCGGTACACCTGATAATTTTCGGAAGGAAAAGATTACCTTCGAAGTAGTCGACTTTCCGAGTGCTTATCACGCGCTACTCGGACGACCCGCTTATGCAAAATTCATGGCAATTCCTTGCTATGTTTATTTGAAGTTAAAGATGCCAGGTCCTAGTGGTGTGATCACTGTGTCCGGAGATTATAAACAAGCAGAAGAACTGCTGCAAAAAGGATCATTAATAGCCGACCAGCAAATGGCAGAAGTTGAGTTGGCCGAGTTGAAGAAAACAGTCGACACATCCGAGTTGTTGCAACCCAAGAAATCATCTTCGTTTGAGTCGGCAGGAGAAACCAAAAAGGTTCGGATCCATCCTTCCGATGAAGACAAGTTCACCAACATCACCACTGATCTGGACCCTAAATAGGAATTAGAGCTCATCAACTTCCTCCGTGAGAATTGGGACATCTTCGCATGGAAACCATCTGACATGCCTGGAGTCCCAAGGGAGTTGGCTGAGCACAAATTGCGGGTTGATCCGAGGGCAAGACCAGTAAAAGAGTCCCTTAGGCGTTTTTCTTCAGAAAAGAGAAAAGCTATCGGACAAGAAATAGCAAGATTACTAGCAGCTGGATTCATTAGGGAAATCTTCTACTCAGAGTGGTTAGCAAATCCTGTGATGGTTCCAAAGAAAGATAAATCTTGGAGAACTTGTGTTGATTTCCGTCATCTCAATAAAGTTTGTCCAAAAGATCACTTTCCTCTTCCTCGCATCAATCAGATTGTGGATTCCACATCTGGGAGTGAGAGACTATGTTTCCTCGATGCATACTCGGGTTATCATCAAATCCGATTATATGAACGAGATGAAATACTAACCGCATTTATAACTCCTTTTGGCTGTTTCTGCTATGTCACCATGCCATTTGGACTTAAAAATGCGGGGGCTACATATCAACGCATGATGCAGAATTGTTTAATCTGGCAGATTGGCAGAAATGTTGAAGTATATGTTGATGACATTGTAATCAAGACAGCTGAAGGAATTAGTTTGCTGGCCGACCTGACCGAAACTTTTCAGAGTCTTCGATCTTATAACATCAAATTGAATCCAGAAAAGTGTGTATTTGGTGTGCCAGCCGGAAAGGTACTCGGATTCATGGTTTCTGAAAGAGGAATCGAAGCCAACCCAAAAAAGATAGCAGCAATTCAGAACATGAAGCCGCCTCAGAAGCTCCGATATGTCCAAAAGCTGACAGGGTGTCTTGCAGCACTCAGTCGATTCATTTCCCGACTTGGAGAGAAGGCACTCCCCCTCTATCAGCAAATGAAAAAATCGTCAAACTTCAAGTGGACCGAAGAATCCCAGGCGGCCTTTGAAGAGCTGAAAAAGCAGTTATCAACTCGGCCAGTTCTCGCAGCACCGAAAGAAAAGGAGCCACTCTTATTGTACATCGCAGCCACAAGCCAAGTCGTCAGCGTAGCTATAGTTGTGGAAAGAGAAGAGGAAGGAAAAGCACAGAAGATTCAAAGGCCTGTATATTTCATCTCCGAGGTCCTCACACCATCCAAGCAGCGATATCCTCATTACCAGAAGCTGGCAATGGGAATTCACTTGGAATCACAAAAGCTGGCTCATTACTTCCAAGACCAGTCAGTCACAGTAGTATCAATAGCTCCTTTGGCCGAGATCATGAACAACAGATACGCTACGGGCAGAATTGCGAAATGGGGATTAGACCTCTTACCATACGATATCCATTATCAACCCAAGAAGGCAATCAAGTCACAGGCTTTGGTAGATTTTTTGGCCGAATGGACAGAAGCACAGAGCATCCCACAACCAATTCCCGAGCACTGGACTATGTTTTTTGATGGGTCAAAGATGTTAAATGGGGCGGGAGCAGGAGTAGTGCTGGTTTCCCCAAGAAAGGACGAAATGAGATATGTCCTTCAAATCCATTTTCCAGCAACAAACAATGAAGCCGAGTATGAGGCCCTTTTGTATGGATTACGAATGGCCATTTCACTCGGAATCAGAAGGTTGATGATTTTTGGAGACTCCGATCTGGTGATCAATCAGGTCATGAAAGAATGGGATATACGAAGCCCAGCAATGACAACCTACTGTGTAGCAGTCAGAAAATTGGAGAAAAATTTTGATGGGCTGGAGCTCCATCATATCCCAAGAGCACAAAACCAAGCAGCGGATGACTTAGCCAAGCTAGGATCAACTCGGGGACAAATTCCCTCAGGAGTTTATCTGGAGCACATACACGCCCTAACTGTGAAGGAAGACCCTTACTCGGAAGCCGATCCAAGCATGTTACCAGATGAGAACATTCCAGACAAAGAAGATATTCCTGCGGTTGTGGATCTTGTTTTTTATATAGAGGTAATCCCCCCGAGTGGTCCTTGCCCATTCTGAGATACTTGCAAAAGCAAGAGCTGCCAGAAGATGAAGTAGAAGCCAAGCAAGTGGTGCGAAAAGCAAAATCCTACTCGGTGATCAACAACGAGTTGTATAGAAACAGTGTCACAAAGCTTCCTCAGCGGTGCATATCAGAAGAAGAAGGCCGACTCATCTTACAAGACATACATTCCGGTGAATGCGGTCACCATGCGTCAAGTCGGACACTAGTAGCCAAGGCTTTCCGAGCAGGATTCTTCTGGCCCAATGCTTTAAGAGATGCTAAGAACATTGTTGATCATTGCAGAGGATGTCAGTTTTACGCGAATCAGCCACATAAACCAGCTTCCGAGTTGAAGACAATACCCTTAGCATGGCCTTTCGCTACATGGGGGTTGGACATGATAGGGCCACTGAGGACAGGCACATCAGGGTTCACACATATCCTAGTAGCGGTGGACAAATTCACAAAATGGATAGAAGCAAAACCAATAAAAAGCTTAGACTCAACCACTGCAGTTAGCTTCATCCAGCGCATTGTACATCGTTTTGGCATTCCCCATGATATCATCACCGACAACGGGTCGAATTTCAAATCAGCTGAGTTCAAGCAGTTTTGCTGGAACATGGGTACCAGAGTAAACTTCGCCTCAGTGGCACACCCTCAATCCAATGGTCAGGTAGAGCGAGCAAATGGGTTGATTTTGAAAGGAATCAAGCGACGTCTCATGCGGGAACTAAAGGAAGCAGCAGGAGCCTGGGTTGAAGAGCTCCCCTCAGTATTATGGGGATTGAGAACGACTCCAAATCGGTCCACTCGGGCAACTCCCTTTTTCCTGGTGTACGGTTCAGAAGCTGTCCTGCCGAGTGACCTGAAGCACAACGCCCCTTGAATAACTCAGTATACTGAAGAGGAGGCCGAGACAGCTCGGCAAGATGGTATTGACCTTTTAGAAGAAGAAAGAAACTTAGCTCTAACGCGCTCAGCATTTTATCAGCAAGATCTTCGTCGATATCACGAGCGTCATATCCGAGCTCGCTCCTTTCAGGAAGGTGACGTGGTTTTGCATGTCAGACAAGCTTCTGATCACAAGATAGCCCCTCCCTGGGAAGGTCCTTACATTGTAACCCGAGTCTTAGGTAATGGAGCCTATCGGCTATATGATGTAACGAATAATATAGAAGAGCCACATGCATGGAATGCCCAAATGTTACGGCGCTTCTATGCATGAGATTCTTGCGAATTGATTCAATAAAGAGATTCTGCCTTCATCAATTGCATTATTTAAAACCCAAGTTTTTTCGTCCGAGCTGCACGCAGCTCGGACGACAGCTTAAGCCAATTTTAACTAAGTTACCCAACAAGTTTCTCTGAAACTTGGGGGCTACTTAACGTTGCGAAAAACTCAAGTTTTCGCCCGAACTGTATGCAGCTCGGACAAAAGCTTAAGCCAAATTTCACTAAGTTACCCAACAAGTTCCTCTCAAAACTTGGGGGCTACTTAACGTTGCGAAAAACTCAAGTTTTCGCCCGAACTGTATGCAGCTCGGACAAAAGCTTAAGCCAAATTTCACTAAGTTACCCAACAAGTTTCTCTGAAACTTGGGGGCTACTTAACGTTGCAAAAAACTCAAGTTTTTCGTCCGAGTCGTACGCAGCTCGGACGAGAGCTTAAGACAATTTTCACTAAGTTACCCAGCAAGTTCTTCTGAAACTTGGGGGTTACTTAACGTTATGAAAATTCAAGTTTTTTCGTCCGAACTGTACGCAGCTCGAACGGAAGCTTAAGACAATTTTCACTAAGTTACCCAGCAAGTTCTTCTGAAACTTGGGGGCTACTTAACGTTGTGAAAATTCAAGTTTTTTCGTCCGACCTGTACGCAGCTCGGACGAAAGCTTAAGCCAAATTTTCACTAAGTTACCCAACAAGTTCCTCTCAAAACTTGGGGGCTACTTAACGTTGCGAAAATTCATGTTTTTTGTCCGAGCTGTACGCACCTCAGACAAAAGCTTAAACCAAATTTCACTAAGTTACCCAAAAAGTTTTTCTGAAACTTGGGGGCTACTTAACGTTGCGAAAATTCAAGTTTTTCGTCCGACCCGTACGCAGCTCGGACGAAAGCTTAAGCCAAATTTTTGACTAAGTTACCCAACAAGTTCTTCTAAAACTTGGGGGCTACTTAACGTTGCGAAAATTCAAGTTTTTCGTCCGAACTGTACGCAGCTCGAACGGAAGCTTAAGCCGCATTTTATTAAATTTCTCAACAAGCACTTCAAAAACCCGAGAAAGAAGAGGAACAATGATTTCAGAAACATAGTTCTATATCCTTGCAGATAACTGGTTATAGCAAAACGAATCAACACCACAGAGTCAGGCCTTCTTAATAAAGGGCGGTAGTTTTAGAGACAAATTGTGCACCCAGGGCACAGCAATAAGACATAAACTATTTATTACAAAACCACTCGGCATTCCGAGGCAAATTCAACTGTTTCTCCCTCAACATGATCAGGCATCACTAGCCTCATCAGAGTCATTGATAACTCCAGTAGACTCCACGAAGAAATCAAGATCTGGCAACTTCGCAATCCGACTCACAGTCTCAGCATATCGGGACAAAAGGGTCGTATAGCTCGGACCATGCTCTGGATCACCCTCTCCGACTCGTTCCAGATTGTGGATTTTCTCTGAAAAATGAGCTTTAGTCAGGGCCAGAGCATAATTTGCACCACTTCGTGCTGAAGACCTTTTCCAACGAGCAATTTGCTGCGGAACCGCTTGAAGCATAGGAACAACTGTATCCAGATGAACACGATTTTCCTCAGTAGGCGAGATGTAATTCTTCAACCCTAAGGTGGCACCCATGGTTTCTTCAGCATATTTCTTGGCACTCGCGCACCTCATGGTCAGCAGGCCTCTGTATAAGGCAAATTCCGTCGTCCTGGGAGTGTAATTGTCCTTCTCCATCAACTCGGCAAACTCGGCCATACGAGCTTGTTCCGCTTCAGGATTGGTGGAATAAACTGTAAAGACAACAATGGTGTAAAAATCAAACAAAGTGACAAGACAGCAACAGGTCGGACGCACAATGCAAGGAAGACATCTTACTGGATAACATCTCACTAAACGAAGCAAACCTCCCGGCATAGTACTCTTCAGCATTCTTGACAGACTCCCGAGTTGCTGCCAGCTCAGCTTCATGGTTTTCCTTATCTTTGGAACGCAGCTCAGACAGCTTCTACAGGTCGGATTGAATTTGGGAGATAGTGGCCTCTTTTTCCTCAAGAGTCTTCTTCTGGCTGGCTACTTGTTTCTCCAAAGTCTTCTTCTCCTTCGCACGTTTCTCAGTCTGTTTAATCTCTTTTTTCATCTTGTTGACAAATTCATCATTTTCTTTCACCTTCACATCAAACGCTTTCTTCGCAGCCTCTACAGATTCAGTTATTAGAAAGGTCACATGGTGAAAAATCTGGAACTCCTCATTAACTACAAGGAACATAGCCTTACCATTATCCTTAGCGTGCTTCTTCTTCAAAGCTTCATGCTCTCCTTGTAGTTTCACAAAATCAGCGCCAAGTTTGCAAGCCTCCTGGCACAGGAAAAATCATTCAAGATAATAGTCTCTACAATACAAGACTCCGAATAACTTCAAGAAGTTACTCGGAGCCTTGGGGGCTACACCCAGTGGGCGCACTAAGAAGTGCCCCCACTGGAAGAACGTCAAATCAATAGTCTCTACAACATAAGACTCCGAGTAACTTCAAGAAGTTACTCGGAGCCTTGGGGGCTACACCCAGTGGGTGCACTAAGAAGTGCCCCCACTGGAAGATCATTAAGTCAATAACCTCTACAACATAAGACTCCGAGTAACCTCAAGAAGTTACTTGGAGCCTTGGGGGCTACACCCACTGGGTGCACTAAGTAGTGCCCCCACGGGAAGTCTATCAAAAACAACTCGGAAATTGAACACGCACACCCAGTGGGTAGAGGACTTGCATAAGTACTTACATGCAATTTGGTCTTCATCATCCCAGCGTCGGAGGCTAACTCACGTAACCGCAGCTCAATTTCTGAGGCCTTCGCCAAAGACCCCTTCAAGCCATCCACAACAGCATCCTCAATCGAGGCATCAACCGAGATTGAAGTAGGAGGAGGTTGAACTTCTCCTGAGGCTGCAACAGAAACAGTAGAACTCTTCTCGGCATTCTTCACCCCCGAGGTGGCAGGAGGAACTGGCGCATTCTCGGCATTCTTCACCCCCGAGGTGGCAGGTTGAACTGGCGCAGGGGCAATAACCTCCTGATCGGTAGAAGCTTCTGGAGCAGTTTGGGTGCTGGAAGCAGGGAAGGTCGTCGCATTCGCAGTTGGGATCGGATCTATGTCAAGGCCAATTTCCATATCTAGCACAAGAAAAATTATAAGCAAAGCGCTGAGCGAGGATAAAATCTAGAGCCAAAGAATGGGTACTCACCATCAACTGGAATTTGTTCAAGAATAGAATCCAGCACCTGGAAATCAGTCACAATGCAGTTACTAACATCTTCATAAGCCGCAACATCATGAGTCTCAACACCAGGAAGCGACTCGGAACCACTCGGATGAACACTGCAATATGAGGAATGTTAAGATTTGCAAAAATCACTAAATGAAGAAAAATAAAAAGCTGTCGGATATTACTTCCGAGCTGTCTTAAGAGCTCGTCTTGGGGGAGCGACAGCGGCGGGAGCAGCCTGAGCAGACCCTGACCCAGAAGGCTTCCTGGGAACTTCGGCGGCATCTGTCGAAGCACTAACTTTCCTCCCGCCAAGGGTAGAAAGCGTTTTCCGCTATTTCATGGGAGCTACTTTACCATGACTTGGACTAAGGGCGGCGGCTTTGCTGCTACTCTCCCCTTTACTCGGAGATATGGGACGCTTCGTTCCCCGAGCGGATCCTTCCCGAGCTGCTTCACGGTCGTGATTATTTTTGGAGCGCTGCTCGACAGTTGTGCGAGGAAGCACTATATCGGACTCCGTCTCTTCGTCGTCTTCAATCCCGAGTCCTGCGTCGTTGTTGCTGTCCTCGTCCTCTTCCTCTTCACCAGGGTGCTGTGGCGCCAGAGGGATTGGGGATGGAGCGACGTTCGTCTGAAAAATAGACAAAATAATCAAGTTAAAATTCAGGATCTATCGCAACATTCAAAAGACTATTCAGGTCAAAGCAAATCACCAGAGCTGGAGGACGGTTAATATCAAGAGGCCTGACTCGGCCAGACATCTGCGCACCATGAGTCACGCTGGTGATGATTTTCATGAGTTGTTCAAATTCTTTCTGAGACATTGCCGAGTTGTTATAGCGGGTGTTATCATCAATCCCTGTGTACTCCCACATCCTCCTAGCTCGGGCTTGCAGGGGTTGAATTCTCTGACTAACAAAAAGAGCAATAAGATCCATAGCATCTAGCCCCGCCTTCTTCATCCTCACCACCTCCCTCATCAGGGGTAAAACCCGCTGTTTCTCGGAAGCAACCAACCGAGGATTCCAGCCTCGGGAGTCGGATAGTCTGACATCCGAGTAAGGAGGCAGCGTCCGAGTACCAGGAGCAGTATCCACCTTACAGTAAAACCAGCTATTCTGCTAGTTCTTCACAGAATCGGGTAAACTGGAGGCGAAATACTGGATACCTTGTCTCTTCGCCAAAAACATCCCCCCACAAAGATGATTTATCTCTGCCTCCCCAGAGTTCTTTATCTTCTGGGGCTTTATGGTGTAGATGGTGCGGAAAAGGTTCCAATGAGGATCTATACCAAGAAAACTCTCACACAGAGAGAAAAAGCTAGACAGAAGTGTGATAGAATTGGGAACGATGTGATGCAGTTGAGATCCGGTGAAAGCAAGAAAATCAAGTAGGAAAGGATGAGGAGGAAGAGAAAACCCCCTATCCACATGAGAAAGAAGAAGAACCCACTAGTCCTCTCTAGGGTGAGGTTCAACCTCACCTGGGCCAGGAAGACGACAGCCATGGCGAGGGATTAACCCCTCGTCTTGGTAGCGCCGGATGAGCTCCGCCGAGACGATGGAAGGCAGCCATTCCCCCGCAGACATGATGCCGGAGGGATGCACAGATGGGGGTCCCGCCTGTACGAAGAGCGCCTGGAAGATCACCGAGGGGAGAAGAAGCTCTCGATTTAGAAGGTCACCGGTGGAGAAGAGGGAGGAGCAAGCGCTATACTGAGGAGGAAGAAAGAGGAAGTTGTATTTATAGCTGCGAGGGGGATGCTCACGCAGTTATCAAGGCACTTAATGAGGGCGCCTGTTGCGGTCCCCCAAATCTAGCCTCCTTAAAAGGCGCGCAGTTAATGGTAAAATAACTGACTGGCGTGGAAATCGAGGAGCCGCTCTGACAGAATATCTGTCTCCCTGACAGAAAAAAGATTCGCTCCCATGGAAAAACAGCTCGGAAGCAAGACATACAAAAGATTTCTCCAAGTTGGCACAACTCGGAAGTAAAAAGCCCTCAAACGATTTCTCCGAATAAAACCTTAACTCGGACAAGGATGTCATCATTCTAAATCCGCTCCGAATGAGTCATCACTCGGAAAAGGATCATTAAAATCAATCCGAGTAAGTCATCATTCGGAACGACTAAAACAGGCAATCACTTTCCAAAAATCCCGGACTAGCTTCAGTAAGCATTACAGAGGAAATTCCGGATAACTAATTCGCTGATAATCCGTCTCTGACGTAGATTGCCAGATCATTAGCATGATCCGGTGTGAGAGGTAAAGAATTGATATCCCATGGGATATGATTTAAAGCTCGTCATCTGATGCTTTAAATATCAAACTTTACAGATTTGGTTACATATGGGGTTTAAGGCCTTTTACCCCAAGACACGCCTTCCGAGGCCTCAGTCCACCTCTTCCGAGAGACGCTTGAGTGTCGCCAATATTTCCGAAAACAACTCACCCTACACATAATCGAGGGGACAGTTTAAACATTGATAAAGTCCTTCCGGGCCTCTTATTGAATTTAATCTCCATATACCTCATGAACTCACGCGAGCACCCAGAAGCACTTGGGGGCTACTGTCGTGGTAATACCTAAGGTATACCCTCATGTGCCTTATATCAGGGGGTATCCCTAATACTACCACCTCTTGGAAACTCTCTATAAAATAAAATATAAACAAAAAACCTCCTTCCCCACTTTTTCTTTTCATCCGAGTAGGAAGCTACTCGGATAAAGTTAAACTCTTCTGAGTAGTTAGATTACTCGGACGACACCACCACTGCAGGGGCAACCTTATTCGGACAAGGCCATTTCCCGAGTAAGGCGTTATTCGGAGCAAAGCACTACCATCCGAGTAAGCTGGTTACTCGGAAGCAAGAAAAGCCGAGCTGCATGATACTCGGACATGAAGAGGAAGAGCTAGAGTTACAAGACATTAAAACCATATGCGTTACCCCTACTTAATGACTGTAATGGGGGGACGTTTCTCATTGTAATAACATCCATCATTAATTCTGTAATTAAAACCCACTACTAGGCAGTGAAGGGACATGGCACACTCTATATAAGCCCATCCTTTTCACCGTAGGAGGGCGGACAATATCGACACTTTGAGCAAGAACACCCCAGTCCGTCTGGGACATGATTAAGGTTGTTATCTCCAAATTGAGGCCTAACCTGTATAATTTTTCCCTGTGTCACCATCTTTGTGTACAGATCTTCATAGCTCCATCACTACCCCTATATCTATTGTTAGGTCTATAACCACAACAATGGGTTCCAATGGAAACAGTAAGTTGTGTGACTTCACTAGTCACAACAATAGTGACTTTATCCGCACTCCTATTGCTCGACCTGCCACTTCAGCACCTTCTTATGAAATTAAACCTGTTTTGCTTAATCTTATTATGAAAGATCAATTCTCACGTGTTGGAGAGGATGCTGCCTTGCACTTAAATAATTTTGTTGAGCTTTGTGATATGCAAAAGTACAAGGAAGTAGATGGAGACATCGTCAAGCTGAAGCTTTTTCCTTTCTCCTTGAGAGGAAGAGCCAAGGAGTGGCTGCAATCCTTACCTAAGAATAGTATCGATTCTTGGGACAAGTGTAAGGATGCTTTTATTGGGAAGTACTACCCCCTGCTAAAATTATCCGGTTGAGAAGTAACATTATGAATTTTAGGCAATTGGATAATGAACACGTTGCCCAAGCTTGGGAATGAATGAAATATGTTGTTAAGAACCGCCCTACACATGGTTTGACTACCTCGATGGTTATCCAGACTTTTTATGCAGGCTTAAACTTTACCTCGCGGAATCTGTTAGACTCGGCCGCGGGAGGAACTTTCATGTCAACCACACTTGGTGCTGCCACGAAGCTACTTGATGAGATGATGTTGAACTACTCTTAATGGCACACCGAACGATCTCCAACTGGTAAGAAGGTAAATTCTGTCGAGGAGATCTCCTCTCTTGATGAAAAGGTTGACCTGATCATGTCTCTACTTACCAAGCAAGCTCCTATTGATCCTCAGGATGTTCCTTTAAATTCCTTGGTTGCTCAAGAACAAGTAGATGTGAACTTTATCTCTAGAAACAACTTCAACAATAATGCTTATAGGAGTAATTTTGGTAGCAACAATCCTAGACCTTTCCCATCCAACAACTATGGGAACAACAACACTTATCCTAGCACCAAAAACTCCACCTTTGAACTAGAGACCTTGCTCAAAGACTTTATCACTACCCAAAAAGCCTTCAATAAGAGTGTAGAAGAGAAATTAGACAAATTAGATATTCTCTCTTCGAAGGTAGACAACATAGCCCATGATGTCGAGATGCTTAAGATTAGAACTTCTCGCCCCGAGGAGAGGAAAACCACTCCTATGAATGCTATCCAAGTGCAAATTAATGAAAACATTAGGATGTTGGGCAGACTTAAAGAGACATGGGCTAGAGAAAAGGAGGAAGAAGAGAGAGTTAAGAGCCTTCCTACCTACCACACATTAGCTACTATCCAAGTTGTTGAGGATGTCCAAACTGTTAGCACCCATCACACTCCTAGTCCCACTGGACCTATGAATGGTGATGCTACCACCTCAACCGTAGATGAAGAAACCTCTATGAACATAGAGGCTTTCAAACAAGTGAGCCTAAATGATATCACTACCTCCTTGATAGATAGTAGTGATCTAGACTTTGACAATTGCACCTTACCCGAAGTTATTGGTTTCCTACACAAAATGTCTAGAGACCCCCACACTAGCACACTTAATCTTGCCTTCACAGAGCATATCACCAATGCTCTAATCAAAGTTAGGGAGGAGAAGCTTAGACTAGAAGCCTCCATACCTAGGAAGCTATAAGATGGTTGGGATCTTATGATAAAAATAAAATTGAATAACTCTCTTGCTTTGCTCTTTGTGATGTTGGAGCTAGTACCTCCGTTTTTCCCAAAAGAATGTATGATATGCTTGAATTGAAACCTTTTGATCCTTGTTCTTTTTGTGTTCGTCTTATCGATTCTTCCGTAAAGAAACTTTTGGGGAAGATCGACGATGTTCTTATCATTGTCAATGAAAATTATGTTCCCGTTGATTTTACTATTATGGACATTGAGTGTGAGCCCTCTTGTCCAATTATTTTGGGACGTCCTTTTCTTCGCACCGTGGGTGCTGTTATTGACATGAAAGAAGGGAATATAAAATTCCAATTCCCTCTCAAGAAAGGGATGGAACATTTCCCTAGGAAAAAGATTAAGTTGCCTTTTGAGTCCGTCACACGGGCTAGTTATTTTCTTGATAAGACTTGATCTTTTGCTTTAAGCCTAGCTAATGGCTTTAAAGAAGCGCTTTCGAGAGGCAGCCCGCAACGAATTTAGGTTTTCCTTTTTGTTTTTCTTCTTTTTTCAGTGGTCTTGACGATTGTTACTACTGTAGCAACATCATTGTATCTTTACTTTTCAAGCTTTGTGCCATTTATAGCCTCATATGACAAGGGAAGTGAAAGTTGTGACATGCTGTCCAGAAAACAGATTCTGTCCTCGTGACGGGAAAATCGTAGAAAAATCCCAGTTCATCTTTTTTGAGCTGAATTTTGTACACAGCGTGCTCTACAAAATCACGGAACTTCCGTATGTTCTGAGTTTTTTGATTTGAGTTGCAGAAGTATCCCTAAAAAATTCTTTACTACCTGATGTTCTGTTTTTCACAGATTCTGCCAGGTTTTGTCTCTCCTAACTTTTGCAAACCTTAAACTTGTTTTTTCTTTGCAAAAACTTTTTGGAAATCTTGAGAAATAGTATCTCTTCAAGAATATCTTTATTTCCAGTAAGGTAAAAATTATTTTAATAGGGCACTAATCTCTCTAATCAGTTTACAATGAGTTATGTATGAAGGGAGTTTTCAAGTGTGCGATGGAAGATGATGAAAGAAGATTCTGGAGTGTCAAACGCTCAAGCTTGGGTATGCCCCCATGCACCCAAAATAAATATTCAAGGAGACTCAAGCGTCTAAGCTTGGGGATGCCCCCATGCATCCCCTTCTTCATCAACAATTATCAGTTCGTCCCTCGTTGCACTATATTTTTATCACTTCATGCGTTATGTGCTATGCTTGGAGCGTCTCGCTCTTTACTTTTCTTAGGTTTGTTTTTTGCTTTGTTTGCTGTTCATAACAAGTTAGACCCCAGATTTCTTTTGTGTGGGAAAGAAACACGCTCCGCTTGAATTAGAACTCCTCATAGGATTTGCATGCTTATTCTCTTAGCTGTGAGTTGTTCTTTTTTTCTTTTCTTAGCTGCTACCCTGTTTAGTTTTTGTGCTTTAGTCTTCTTCTATAGCTTTTCTTTTATCTTAGGTTGAACTTTCTATAGGTTGCATGTTTTATATTGTTAGATAGTTTGCCTGTTGCACTGAGTTTTGTGTCTTGAGTAGAAAGTAGGTAGTTGAAGTTGCTATTCTCTTTGTAGTAGTAACTTGCAATAGTTTTGAGGTATTGACTAGAGTAATGTTTGAACTTTTGGTGTCAACAGCTCGAGCCTATTAGTGATAGATGTCGTATTTTGGGCAATCCGTGTGTTATTTTCGAAAACCAAAACCCATGTTGAGAACTCTAGCTACTAGATGGATCATTAACCTCTGGAGGGTTCGAATATTAGAGTACACTCACGTACCATGAGTCGAGGATGCGCAAGGATAACCAAACCCCCATACACTCCTCCTCGGGGTACTTGTCTCTTTGAGAACCTCCTGATTAGATTGAGAGTTACCGATAATAAGTGCATGAGTTCTTCGGACTAATGTGAGTATTCGAAAGTTGCCACTTCCACCTTCCCATATTTTTATAGCCTCTCCTGTGTCGTGCATTGCCTCCTTCTCACTCCGAGAGTTGGCGTCCACCTTCGCTGGTACATCCAAACCCTTGGCATGATACGCTCTGTCATCATAAACCTCCTTATATCTTTCCTCAAAACAACCACCATACCTACCTATCAAGGCATTTCCATAGCCTTTCCGAGATACATTGCCATGCAACATCCACCTTCTCATGACTTGATCTTCATGTCATACATGATACATGATTGATTGATGAGCTGCATGCTAGTTGGGCCTTGCCCTAATCATTGCTACATGATGCGCTAGTATCATTACATATCCTGCTACCCTGGCAGAGGCATACATTTGCATCATGATAGTTACATCTTCTTTATGTGAGTACCTTTGTAAGGTGTGAAAGATCTCCTATATTCTTGTAAAATATAGAGTGTTGCCCCTAAAGTGAGGAAAAGATCCCAAAGAGGACAAAATCAAAAGATCCCAAAGAGGACAAATGAGACAAATAGAAAGAGCCATTGAGGCCACCAAAAAATACGAAAAAGAGAAAAAAGAGAAAAAAGAGAAAAAGAAGATAAAAAGAGATAAGGGGGCACACTACTATTCCTTTTGAGAGATTGATGTGCGAGGTGATGATAGTGATTTATCACCCTTCGTTGGTAAACCCCAAGTGGAAGGTGTGATGTAGCACAGAAGCAAATTTCCCTCAGTAAAGATACCAAGGTTTGTCTCCAGTAGGACTCCGGAGATGATAAGTAGGTGTCAGCGGCGCAACTGACGCGGACCTGCACACAGACACAAATAACTTTGTTCCCAACGAAGTTCAGAGAGGTTGTCAATCTCTCCGGTCTTGTTGTTCACAAAGGATCAAACACAAGGGATAATGATAGCAACTGAAAGTAAAAGCAAAAAGGTAAATGAGCGTGGAAACAGTGATGAGGATATGGACCGGGATACGTGATGTTCACTAGTGATGTCTCTCTCCCAAAAGATGATAAAACTTCTATTTGAGGTGAACAAATTACAGAAGGGCAATTGACAGATTATGAACGCACCGCAATGCTAACTATGCTACAAAAGAAAGGAAGAGGCTCAAAAGCATGGGCATAACGCCAAAATAAGTAGACCGAAATCCAACCGCATCTACTACTAATCATCCACCTTGAGATATCTATCCAGAACATCTCGCTGGTATTAAGTTGCGAGCCCCACCCAAAGTGTAAACCCAAAGCAACAAACAACTGCATTAAAAATCACTTTGCGTAAAGTAAACAATCCTTGCAACCGCGGTTACAAGCACTATTGTTTTCCCCCTTGTGGCAACAGCACATCCCCTAGACTCATGTTTCTGTCACTCAAGCGTGTCATCAGGGGGCATGAACGCACAATCGAGCATAACGTTCCCTCTTGGGGTTACTACCTACTACTTGGCCAAAGCAATAAACAGCAACGGACAACATGCAAGAATTACTTAAGAACAAAAATATAAGAGAGAAGAACCAAATATATTAATCAATCACAATCTGAACATAATCTCATAATCCATCAGATCCCATCAAACTCAGCATAGCAACAACAGAAAGATTACAAAAGTGCCTCGATCATGTAGGGCAGCTCACGAGGTCTAAACCATGAAGAACAAAGAGGGGAGGAGAACATCACATAGCTACTGATCACGGACCCATGGTCCAAAGGAAACTACTCATGAGACATCCGGGAAGCATCCATGGTGGAGAGGAGACTCCCGGAGGTCGGCCCTCCCTCCGACAGGGTGCCGGGAAGAGGTCTGCTGGTGCTCCCGATCTCGGAAGCGCGGCGGCGGCGGAACAGAGGCGAGATTGCGAAAAAGGGTTCTGTCCTCGAGGGTTTCTCGTCACGGAGAATATATAGGCGAAGGGGGGGGCAGCCAGAGGGGCCACCAGGGGTCTAGGTGCCACCCTGGCGCGGCCAGCCCCTGGGGCGCGCCACCAGGGCGCCTGGGCCCCTGGTGGTGGCCCCACTCAGGTTCTTCCGGAAGGTTCCTCTGCGCTGATTTTTTATCTGATTTTTCCCAAATTTTTGGAGCACTTTTTATATGGGGGAAAACTGAAATAGAAAAACAGTAGAAAACAGGAACTGGCACCGTGGTGCACTGAGTTAATAGGTTAGTACAAATATGATAAAAAGTGTATGAAAGTGTATCTAGATCATAGCAATATCACACAAAACATGCATGGAGCAAGCAGAAATTATAGATACGTTTTGGACGTATCAACATCCCCAAGCTTAATTCCTGCTCGTCCTCGAGTAGGTAAATGATAACGGCATAATTTCTGTGGTGACATGCTAGCAACCATATATGAACTTTGAAAAGTAAAGCAATCAAGGTTAGAGATTCAATTCAACTCATAACATGCAAGAGTCTATATTAGCATTGAAACAAGTAACAAAATAACATTAGGTGCAAGAGCTCTCGCTGTCCGTGACTCGAATGTCTCCAAATGGTGTTTGCGTGCAAGAAGGGGGATAGGGAATACGAGAAAAACATTTATTTGTTGAGAACTCAATCTACTAAAGTTCTGACGGGGATCAACCCCGGCAAATCCCATGGCCAGGGACCCTGGGTTAGTCATGAGAGGCATAGGTTGGACGATAGCTCGTCGGCAAACAGGAAGGCTTGCTCCTGCTCGATATTATTGATAGGGGAGATGCGATTACAGTGGAGGCCAAGGCTGGAGCGCTCAAGGCTAGGGTTACAAGTGAGATTGGATGTCTTTGGCATCGCCCCTCCTAGCCCTTATATACCGGGCTAGGTCTCGGGGAGTTCATCTACGTGTACAGGTAAACTTTCCTAACCCTAGCTTGATCCGTACGGCAGGTCTTCCCACCTTCGTTGTGAGTCGAGGACTCCTACGTCGGTGCCAACTAGCGGGCCGAGGCCGTATCTTCATGGGCCTTCTACCTTCATGGACACCAGGTAGGCTCATTCGTAGGAGTCGTGGGGTCACCCCCTCGTCAGTAGCCCCCGAGTGCCTGGGGGACTCGAAGAGTCGCGCAGGGACTCGAGTACATTCATTTGTCGTTCATTGATATGCACGGTTCATCCGTGGGTCGCTGGCAGTCTGGTGGCCATGACAAAACCTATTTCGAGGGATGCTAAGCTGAAAGGGCCCAAGGAGTCGACGGGTCAAGCCTTGGTGTATTGCACTAGGGCAAATACCACAGTAGCCCAATCAAACCCACGTCCCTCGACGTGAGCTTGGAACACTGGTGTCGAGCAAAAGTCCGGCTGCTTCAGGTCTTACGGTGTTCATTTGCCGCCAGTAATGTATGTAGCCTAAGGCGCGTCCGCCCGGCTTTTCTATCATGCTCTGCGCATGGGAAAGGTTGGGAGTGAAATCGCTCTTCGGCAAGTCCCAGCCCGGCCGTACTTCGCAGCGGGGTCTTACCTACACTCTAATCTTGCGTGGCATCTGGGCACAGTGTATCGTGTTCCAGGAATGTGTGTTTTTGAGGCGCGGAGCCTTATAGCATTGCACCCTCTTGGAACAAAACATCAAGCGAGCTGTTCACTCATTCAACCGAGGAGCTTTGTTTTCGAGTGCTCAGTCGGGGGGTTTTTCGCGAGTAATCACTCGAACGCCGTTTCGGCTCTTCAGGTGAGGGAGCACCCGAGACTCTTAATGCCGTGTGGTCTTGGCGAATGTTTGTTTGTCTTACGTCGGGTTGAGGGAGCACCCGAGACTCTCATAAGTGCGAGTGTTCACTCGAGCACGTGGCTGACCTTTGGGTGAGGGAGCACCCGGGACTCTTGTGATGTACGCTCCCGATGGGAGTAAGATGTTTTTCTTCCTTGGGGAAAAGATCTGAGAGATGGAATCTCAGGGTTTTGATGTCTGTTTGGTTTTCTTCGCCGCTTGTCAGGGGTAGCGATGCATCTACCAGTGAACCGTCACGTCTTCAGGACCGATCATAATGATGGCCGTTGTGGCGTGCGGCAGGCGCCGGTTGAATTTCCCATACGCGCGTTGGAAACGCGCGCGAATTGACGCGTCTTGCGTACAGTGCGTCCCGTGGGAAAGCATCTTTGTCTTGGATTCCGGGACGGCTGGGACGTTTGGTCTTTGAATTAATTGCTGATGTCGTCTTGGCTTCTCTGTGCTTTGAGGATTATTGTTCTATAAATAGGACTTTCTCTTCCACGCCTCTATCCAACTCGCTGCTTTGGCTCTTCCTTCATCTCTTCTTTTGCTCATGGTTCCCAGGCGAGGTGTTGGCCGTGGCCGTGTTCGTCGTAGCCATGGTGTCCGCGCACCACGCTCCTGCCGCGGTGGTCGCCATGGTGCGGCGCCAGTGCCTTCCTCCTCTCCGTTGGAGGAGGGATTCTCGCGCTATGATTTTATTTTACGTGTTCGTTCCCAAAGTGCCAATCACATCCTTCTTCCCTCTGCTTTTTCTGCCATTGTCTCTGAACGTGGCTTGGATGGCTTGCTTTTGCACCTTCAAGGGAGCTGTCGTTCTCCTTCTTATGTTGACCTGGAGGTTGATAGCTCTCGCTTGATTTTTCTTGGCTCTAGTTGGAGTTTGTTTGCTCGGCGGTTGAATTTGCGAGATGGCGATATGCTCAGCTGTCGCTTTGACGGCGAGAGCACTGTCATTGTCCGCGCATTCAATCCGAGTGGAAATAGTATGGATCCGCATGGGCAGGAGTCGAGCAGCGACAACTCCATAAGGTCGAGGAGTCCTTCGCCTGCGTCTTCAACTGCTTCTTCTTCCAGGAACTCTTCTGGTGGTGGTGGTGAGCTGTCTTCAACTGCTTCCTCCTCTGCCTCTGAAGAAGACCTCGATGTCAAGCCACCGGTTAAACGAGCGCGGTAGGCGACCTTGTAGAACTGGAGGCAACGGCGTCATCTTCGCCGGTAGCTTGGGCGGAGCTTGAGAAGAAGCTAGAGGAGCAGGAGAAGAAGCTGGTGGAGCAGCGTCCCCAATGGCTCCGCAAATAAGTCGAGCTTCACCTTTTGTTATGTCATTGACATCCTGAGCCTGCTGCTTCCACTCCTACTTTGTCTGTGATGATGCTCTTGTACTAGAGTCGATTACCCCTCATGGGCACACATATAGAAGTCATAATTTCTTGGGTGATTTCCTCTTGTAACATGAGTTGCCTTCTATCCAAATGTAGTCGAGTCCTTTTTGTACTGAAGATGATATCTATGATGTAAAATGTACTTTACCCTTTGTAATGGAGTTTATATTTGGGCTTTTATGCCACCGAAAACTGTGTCTTGACCATCAGGAGCTGTCTTCGAATCCTTTTGGAACTGAGATTTATGTTTGAGTCTTTTGCGGCTGATAACTGTCTTCGAGTCCATCCGATACTTGGTACTGTGGGTTCTATCGGGTGCGCGACAGCGCTCCCGATGGGAGTAGCCCCTGAGGCTACGCTTGAGTCGAAGGGTCAGGCGTAGGCTAAAATTTGTTTCCTTTGTTGTCTTTTATCGGGTGCGCGGCAGCGCTCCCGATGGGAGTAGCCCCCGAGTCCTTAGGTGATCGTTGGCGATCAGGTGAAGACTAACTGAGCTTGTGCTTCCTCCAAAGTTTCTTCAAAAGTGCTTGGATGTCATTGGAGCGTTGATGGTCGTCTCTCGGGTGGGGTTTGTACTCGAGATCCCGAGTGCTTCATAAAGAAGATCGCGTAGGCGATAATGTTTCTCGGGGGGATTTTATTCTTAAGCCCCCGAGTTTTTGATCTTAAGCCCCCGAGTGCTTCGATTAAGATCGCGTAGGCGATAGAGTTGCTCGGGGGGGAGTTTCCTCTTCAGCCCCCGAGTGCTTCGATTAAGATCGCGTAGGCGATAGAGTTGCTCGGGGGGGGGGGGGGTTTCCTCTTCAGCCCCGAGTGCTTCGATTAAGATCGCGTAGGCGATAGAGTTTATCGGGGGGGAGTTTCCTCTTCAGCCCCCGAGTGCTTTAAGATGGCAGTATTTGGGCAACATTTATTTTATTGCGGTCAAGCGATTTACATGAGTTGCCAGTCATGTCAGACCGATAGGGGCTATGGATAGAACAGTCGCAAGTTTGCTACGTTCCATGGGTTTCCCACGTCCTCGTCTGTCTTTGGGTTCTTCAGCCTATAGGCGCCTGGGCTGAGCTCGATGTTCCACTCGGCGACTCGCCCGGTTGCTCCAGGGTTGTTGAGTATGTCGGCGAGTGGCGCGCTGCTCACGATTGTGATGGGGTGCTCGTCGAAGTATTGGGACACCTTCCTTGAGGTCATGACGATGGCCAATAGTAGCTTCTGATAGTGCGGGTACCGCTGCTGGGATTTGGTCAGGAGCATGCTGAGGTAGTAGATTGGTCTCTGGATGCTCTGGACCTTGCCTTCTTCTGTGCGTTCGACGACGAGCGCTGTGCTTACTACACCGCTGTATAGATTTTCTCGTTCCTTGGGTACCGCCAGGATTGGTGGGGTCGAGAGTGTCTTTTTCAGGTCCGCGAATGCTTGGCGGGCTTCCTCCGTCGACTTGAATTTCTCTCCTTTCCTGAGCAGTTAATAGAAAGGCAGCGTGCGTTCTCCTAGCCTGCTGATGAAGCGGCTTAGGGCTGTGAGTTTTCCAGTGAGCTGCTGTACTCCTTTGACGTCGATTGGTTCTTGCATGCGGGTGATGGCTTGGACTTTCTCGGGATTTGCCTCGATTCCACGGGCAGAGACCATATAGCCAAGCAGTTTTCCCGCCGGTACGCCGAATGCGCACTTCTTTGGGTTGAGTTTGATTCTGTATTTGTTGAGCGCTGCGAAGGTTTCGCGCAGGTTGTCGAGTAATGTGGATGCTTTGTATGTCTTGATGACGATGTCGTCCACGTAGACTTGTACGTTTCTTCCGATTTGCTCCTTTAGGCGGGCCTGCATCATTCGGTTGTAAGTGGCGCCTGCGTTTTTGAGCCCGAAGGGCATGTTCTTGTAGCAGAATACTCCATAGGGGGTGATGAACGATGTGTGCTCTTCGTCTTCTTCCTTCATCCTGATCTGGTTGTATCCTGAGTAAGCGTCAAGAAAAGAGAGTAGATCGCACCCTGCTGTTGAGTCGATTATCTGATCGATTCTAGGCAGGGGGAAGTGATACTTCAGGCAATGTTTGTTGACTGGTCCGTAGTCGACACACATGCGCAACACGGTCGTGTCTTTCTTGGGCACGAGCACTGGGTTGGCTATCCAGGTGGCTTTCTTCGTTTCTCGGATGAACTGAGCGTCGAGTAACCGGTTGACTTCCTCCCCGATTGCTCTGCGCTTGGGCTCCGAGAATCGTCTCAGCGCTTGCTTCACTGGCCTCGTGTTTGGCTTGATGCGTAGGGCGTGTTCCGCGAATTCGCGTGGTATCCCAGGCATGTCGGCTGGGCACCAGGTGAATATTTCCCACTCGTCTCGAAGGAAAGCGACGAGAGCCGCCGCTTGCTCCTCTGGTAGGTGGGTGTACACGCGGACTGTTTTGTCCGGGTCTGTCGGGTGCACTTGGTGAGTGACTGTGTCGCTGTCGATGCTGAAGTAACGTTCGTACTCCCTGGATTCTCTTCGGTTCACCAATGGGAAGGTACTCCTGTCCGTCATCATGGCTATTTCTCTGAGTTCTTGTTTGGCTCCAAATGTGTCGGAGATTCTGTGGAAGTCACGGTCACATTGATCTGATTTGATGAAGCTTTCGTCGATCGTGAGGACTCCTGATGATCCTGGCATCTTGAGCTTGAGGTAGGCGTAGTGTGGGACCGCCATGAATTGCGCGAGTGCTGGTCGTCCCAGTATGGCGTGATACTGCGATTGCCAGTCGAGTACCTCGAACTCGAGGACGTGCTTTGCGAAGTTATGTCGGTTGCCAAAGACGACTTCGAGTTCGATGACTCCGAGGGATGTGGCTGCTTCTCCTGGGACTATCCCGTGCAACTTGGTGCTTGATTTTTTCCATACTGATCGTGGGATCAGCATCTTTTGCAAGGTGTTGGCGAAGATGATGTTCATGCTGCTGCCTCCGTCCATGAAGACCCGATCCATGTCGTATCCTCCGATTTGTGCATCGAGCACTAGGGGTGCGTGCCCCGATCTTGGGACTGCGGGTGGATGGTCGTCCTGTGAGAACGTGATGCTGGTCTTCGTGCCATGTAATTGGTAGACTTCGACTATGTTTATGCTCTCAGCTGCTCTGGCATGCAGGGTTTGGGCGTCGCGTTGTGCTTGCGGCGCCCTTCCTTCTTGGATCATGAGCACCTGTGCTTGCGACGGGCTATGACGTCCTTCCGGGTTTGAGGTCGGCGATTGCTCGGGTCGTTGGTTGCGTCTGTCTTCTTTCTGCTTCTCCTTCTTAAGGTCGTCGGCTAGTTCGTTGAACAGGCGACAGTCTCTCAAAGTGTGATCTGACCTGACGCGTCCCCAGTCATCCTCGAAGCTGTGGATCATGCAGGGTCCTGCTAGCTGCTCTCTGGCCGTGAGTTTGCTAGATCCGGCGTGCCTCTTTCTTCTTGAGATTCTGAAGATCTGCTCGTGATCCTCTGGGTGCTCGTGGAAGCGAGGATCGGTTTCGATTCCTGGACTCATGTCTTGGTTCTTGATGAGGTTGGCGAATTCATCCGGCCTTCGATATGGGTCGTAGTACTCGCCTACAGGTGTCTCGGAGTCGCTGTCTTGGTTGGCGGCTGATGCTCGTGCGACGGCGTGTCGTCGAGTGGTCGTCGGTTGCGCGGCTGCGTGATGTGGCTCGTTCATTGGGGCCCCGCCGTAGTTATCCCATGCGTGCCTTTTGGGTCATCGGTTCCTGCTGCCTTGGCGGTGGTTCTGCTGATCGCTGGATTCGATCTCGTAGTCATCGTCTTGATGTGCGGCGGGTGCCCGGGCGGTGGTGGGTTGTCGGAAGATTTGCGAGTCCTCCGCTGCGCGTCGTAGTTCGTCGAGTGGGATTCCTTCGTAGAGGCCCCTCGCCGTTCTTCTGGGTCGTCGACTCCTTCGACGCTGGCGCTGCACTTGGCCGTTACCGTAGTATCGGTCTTGGCATGACTGTAGCTCGAGTGGTCTTGATGGGGTGGCGGAGATGTCCGCCGTGATCTTGAATCCTTCGAGTGGGCTAGGTCTGGTTCTTGCCCTTGAGTTGTGGCTTGCTGAAGACGGGACCGCCGAGATCGTGATCCCAACCTGCGTAGTTCCCACAGACGACGCCAATTGACGGGGATCAACCCCGACAAATCCCATGGTCAGGGACCCTGGGTTAGTCATGAGAGGCACAGGTTGGACGATAGCTCGTCGGCAAACAGGAAGGCTTGTTCCTGCTCGATATTATTGATAGGGGAGATGCGATTACAGTGGAGGCCAAGGCTGGAGCGCTCAAGGCTAGGGTTACAGGTGAGATTGGATGTCTTTGGAGTCGCCCTCCTAGCCCTTATATACCGGGCTAGGTCTCGGGGAGTTCATCTACGTGTACAGGTAAACTTTCCTAACCCTAGCTTGCTCCGTACGACAGGTCTTCGCACCTTCCTTGTGAGTCGAGGACTCCTACGTTGGTGCCAACTAGTGGGCCGAGGCCGTATCTTCATGGGACTTCTACCTTCATGGACACCAGGTAGGCTCATTCGTAGGAGTCGTGGGGTCACCCCCTCGTCAGTTTCACACTTGGTCTTTTTCTGGAATCTTATCTTGACTCGTCCCCAGACCACTAGCCAGGTACAAGTCAATTTGATCCACTCCTTTTTCAATATTTTGAGCACTCATGCAATGGATGAGCGTAAGCACGAGAGTTGACACTTAGGATGGCAAAGAGAGGAGTACGGAGGAGGAAGACAAAAAGGAGAAGAAAGGCTCACATCAATGAGGACAATCATAGGCAAGAGATGCCAAATGATAGATATGATGTGAGGAGTAGGGATTGCCATGCAACGGATGCACATACGAGCTAAGAATCTCTCCAATGGAACTGGTGGGGGTGCATCTAACTTTCTCTCTCATGAAGACCTAGAGCTCGTTTGAGGAGGCTCATCCTTGGAATATGCAAGCCAAGTTCTATAGTGTGAAGGTCCCTACATAGCTATATGCATAATGATCATCTCTATGGAGTACAAGGATATAAAGGGAGTACTAGTGTGGATCTCTCAAAAGGATAGTAGTGTTGCCCCTTTCTCTCTTTTTATTTCTTTTTTCTCTTTTTTCTATTTTTTCTATTTTTTTGTGGCCTCAATGGCTCTTTCTATTTAACTCTCATTTGTCCTCTTTGGGATCTTTTATTGTGTCCACTTTGGGATCTTTTCCTCACTTAAGGGCAACACTCTATTTTACAAGAAGGTAAAGGAGATCTTTCACACTTTACAAGGTACTCAAAATCATAAAGAAGATGTAACTATCATGATGTATGCAATGTATGTCGCTGCCAGTGTAGCAGGAACATGTATGACATGAAGATCAAGTCATGAAGAGGTGGATGTTGCATGGCAATATATCTCGGAAAGGCTATGGAAATTCCTTGATAGGTAGGTATGGTGGCTGTTTTGAGGAAAGATATAAGGAAGTTTATGATGACAGAGTGTATCATGCCAAGGGTTTGGATGTACCGGTGAAGGTGGAAACCAACTCTCGGAGTGAGAAGAAGGCAATGCACGGCACGGGAGAGGCTAGCAAAATATGGGAAGGTGGAAGTGTCAACTTTCAATACTTACATTAGTCCGAAGAACTCATGCACTTATTATCGGTAACTCTCAATCTAATAAGGAGGTTCACAAAGAGACAAGTACCCCGAGGAGGAGTGTATGGGGGTTTGGTTATCCTTGCGCATCCTCGACTCATGGTACGTGAGTGTACTCTAATATTCGATCCCTCCAAAGATTAGTGATCCATCTAGTAGCTAGAGTTCTCAACTAGTTTTGTAGGTTTTGAAAATACACACGGATTGCCCAAAATACGACACCTATCACTAATAGGCTAAATCTCTTGACACCAAAAGTTCAGACATTACTCACATCAATACCTCAAAACTATTGTAAGTTACTACTAGAATTAAATAGCAACCTCAATTACCTACTTTCAAGATAGGACACTACTCAGTGCAACAACCAACTCTCTTTAACAAGATAAACATGAAAACTAAAAAGAGTTCCAGCAACAAACTAAACAAAATCCAAGGCTCTTGCTAAAGACAAACTAAGACTAAAACTAAACATGGCAGCAGCTACGAAAAGATAAAGAACACACAACAGCAAAAAGATAAGCAAGAAAAATCCTATGATGTGTTCTAGATTTTGAAAGTGGAGCGTGTTTCTCTCCCACACAAAGTAAGATGGGGTCTAACTTGTTATGACCAGCAAGCAAAACTAAAGAAAACTAAAAATAAAACCTAAGAGCGAGACGCTCCAAGCATAGCACATAACGCATGAAGTGATAAAAATATAGTGAGACGAAGGACGAACTGATGATTGTTGATGGAGAAGGGGATGCACGGGGGCATACCCAAGCTTATACGCTTGAGTCTTCTTGAATATTTATTGGGGATGCATGGGGGCATCCTCAAGCTTGAGCGCTTGACACTCCTGGATCTTCTTTCATCATCTTCCATCGCACACTTGAAAACTTCCTTCATACATAACTCATCATAAGCTGATTAGAGAGGTTAGTACCCTTAATAAAATAATTTTTCCCCACTGGATATAAAGATATTCTTGAAGAGCTACTGTTTCTAAAGATTTCCAAAAAGTTTTTGCAAAGAAAAAGCAAGCTTAAGGTTTGCAAAAGTGAAGAGAGGCAAAACGTGGCAGAATCTGTGAAAAACAGAACAGAAGGTAGTAGAGAATTTTTTCGGGGCACTTCTGCAACTCAAATAAAAAAACTCAGAACATACGAAAGTTTCACAATTGTATAGAGCACGCTGTCAAAAAAATTCAGATCAAAAAGATGATCTGGTGATTTTATTCGAATTTTTCTGTCAAGGGACAAAATCTGTTTTCTGGACAGCATGTCACAACTTTTGCTTCCCTTATCATAAGAGGCTATAACTTGGCACAAAGTTGAAAAATAAAGATACAATGATGTTGCTACAGTAGTAACAAACATCAAGACACAACAAAAGCAAAAAGAAACCTAAATTCGTTGCGGGCTGCCTCCCGAAAGCGCTTTCTTTTATGCCTTTAAGCTAGGCATGATGCAAAAGAAGAATCAAAGGTCTTCAAGATCAGAATCATAAAAACCTTCAAATTGATTTTCAATAAGCTTATTCTTCTTCTTCCTAGGAAAGAGGTACTTACCTTTCGCCATACCGCGTAAGCGTATGTGCCCGTTACCAATATCAATGAATCCTTTCATAGCACGGAGGAAGTCTCTTCCGAGCACAATGTTACTTTGGTTTGGCTCCATGATGAAGAAATCCATTGGTGCAGTCCTATGAAGGAATGCAACTTGGACTTCTTTTACCTTTCCTTTAATCTCTGAAATATCTCCATTAGAATGTTCATGATAAGATGATAATTGATCCATATCTAGCTTCAAAGAGTCATAAACTATTTTTGGCATAGTAGAAACTGTGGATCCAATATCACAAAGAGCAAGGAAGCCTTGGATAGAGATGATAATCCTAACAAAGGGCTCCCAATCATCATCTATCTCCAACATTTCTTTCTTGTTGGACTTAAGTTCCTCTACTTTCCTCAAGTCTAGAGCATCCAATCTTTTTTCAATAGTGGCAAGTCTATCTATGACAGTATCAATACTACGATCATAAACAAAATAACTAGATAGACTATGCAAAATATCAAGAGCCCTAACTTCATCAAACTCTAGAAAATCTCCTTTAGCTATAATATCAAGAGAGTGTTTACACCACTTAAAAAGACCATGGTAAAAATTTGTAAGCACAATTTTTATAGGTATCCAAGGCATAATTCTTTTATGTGCTTCAGAGATTCTGTCCCATGCCTTCTTCATATTTTCTCCATCTCTTTGATGGAAATCGAGAACTTCCGATTCCCGCAAAGCACCTACCCCTAACATGTTCATCTAAACAAGGAGGACTACTAACAGCAAGATAAACATTTTTTTTTGTGATTTTTGATATAAGGCACAAAGATAAAAACTGAAAGGTAAACTAACAAGACTAAAAAAAAAAAGGTAAAGGGTAGTGTCCAACTCCCCTCTCTTAGCACTCGGAGTCCCCGGAAACGGCGCCTGAAATTTTGCTTGATGTGCGAGGTGATGATAGTGATTTCTCGCCCTTCGTTGGTAAACCCCAAGTGGAAGGTGTGATGTAGCACAGAAGCAAATTTCCCTCAGTAAAGATACCAAGGTTTGTCTCCAGTAGGACTCCGGAGATGATAAGTAGGTGTCAGCGGTGCAACTGATGCGGACCTGCACACAGACACAAATAACTTTGTTCCCAACGAAGTTCAGAGAGGTTGTCACTCTCTCAGGTCTTGTTGTTCACAAAGGATCAAACACAAGGGATAATGATAGCAACTGAAAGTAAAAGCAGAAAAGTAAATGAGCGTGGAAACAGTGATGAGGATATGGACCGGGATACGTGATGTTCACTAGTGATGTCTCTCTCCCAAAAGATGATAAAACTGCTATGCGAGGTGAACAAATTCCAGAAGGGCAATTGACAGGATTATGAACGCACCGCAATGCTAACTATGCTACAAAAGAAAGGAAGAGGCTCAAAAGCATGGGCAGAACGCCAAAATAAGTAGACCGAAATCCAACTGCATCTACTACTAATCATCCACCTTGAGATATCTATCCAGAACATCTCGCTGGTATTAAGTTGCGAGCCCCACCCAAAGTGTAAACCCAAAGCAACAAACAACTGCATTAAAAAGCACTTTGCGTAAAGTAAACAATCCTTGCAACCGCGGTTACAAGCATCGTTGTTTTACCCTTTTGGCAACAGCACATCCCCTAGACTCATGTTTCTATCACTCAAGCGTGTCATCAGGGGGCATGAACCCACAATCGAGCATAACGTTCCCTCTTGGGGTTACTACCTACTACTTGGCCAAAGCAATAAATAGCAACGGAGAACATGCAAGAATTACTCGAGAACAAAAATATAAGAGATAAGAACCAAATATATTACTCAATCACAATCTGAACATAATCTCATAATCCATCAGATCCCATCAAACTCAGCATAGCAACAGCAGAAAGATTACAAAAGTGCCTCGATCATGTAGGGCAGCTCACGAGGTCTAAACCATGAAGAACAAAGAGGGGAGGAGAACATCACATAGCTACTGATCACGGACCCATGGTCCAAAGGAAACTACTCACGAGACATCCGGGAAGCATCCATGGTGGAGAGGAGACTCACGGAGGTCGGCCCTCCCTCCGGCAGGGTGCCGGGAAGAGGTCTGCTGGTGCTCCCGATCTCGGAAGCGCGGCGGCGGCGGAACAGAGGCGAGATTGCGAAAAAGGGTTCTGTCCTCGAGGGTTTCTCGTCACGGAGAATATATAGGCGAAGGGGGGCAGCCAGGGGGGACCCAGGGGTCTAGGCGCCCCCTGGCGCGGCCAGTCCCTGGGGCGCGCCACCAGGGCGCATGGGCCCCTGGTGGTGGCCCTCTGGCCCCACTCAGGTTCTTCCGGAAGGTTCCTCTGCGCTGATTTTTATCTGATTTTTCCCGAATTTTTGGAGCACTTTTTATATGGGGGAAAACTGAAATAGAAAAACAGCAGAAAACAGGAACTGACACTGTGGTGCACTGAGTTAATAGGTTAGTCCAAATATGATCAAAAGTGTATGAAAGTGTATCTAGATCATAGCAATATCACACAAAACATGCATGGAGCAAGCAGAAATTATAGATACGTTTTGGGCGTATTAGAGATCCAGACTAGTACTTCATCAGCTATCCCTTTTACTCCATAGAGATTATCATACATGCATATAGCTATGTGGGTACCCTTCACACTATAGAACTTGGCTTGTATATTCCAATGATGAGCCTCCTCAAACGAGCTCTAGGTCTTCATGAGCAAGCAAGTTAGATGCACCCCCACTAGTTCCCTTGGAGAGCTTTTAGCTCACATATGCATCCGTTGCATGGCAATCCCTACTCCTCACATCATATCTATCATATGGCTTTCTCTCGCCTATGATTGTCCTCATTGATGTGAGCCTTTCACACCTTTTTGTCTTCCTCCTCCACCTTTCTATTTTGCCTTTTAGGTATCAACTTTCTTGCTCACGCTCATCCATTGCATGAGTGCTCAAAATATCGAAAAGGAGTGGATCAGTTTGACTTGTACCTGACTAGTGGTCTGGGGACGAGTCCAGATAAGAATCCAAAGGAGACTAAGTGTGAAACTTTAGTAGATAGTGGTTCTAAAAAAACTATTTTTTTAATCTCGTATTCCCTATCCCCTTTCTTGCACGCAAACACCATCTGGATACAGTCGAGTCACGGACAGCGAGAGCTCTTGCACCTTTTGTTCTTTTGTTACTTGTGTCGATGCTAATATAGACTCTTGCTTGTTAAGACTTGAATTGAATTGCATGCTTTGATTGCTTTACTTAAAAGTCCTTATATGGTTGTGTGGCATGTCGCCACATAAATTATGCTTGTTATCATTTCACTACTCGAGGACGAGCAGGAATTAAGCTTGGGGATGTTGATACGTCCCAAACGTATCTATAATTTCTGCTTGCTCCATGCATGATTTGTGTGACTTTGCCATGTTTTGCTTGAACTTTCATACACTTTTTTTATCATATTTGGACTAACCTATTAACTCAGTGTACCCAGTTGCCAGTTCCTGTTTTCTGCTGTTTTTGTATTTCAGGTTTTCCGGCCATTAAAAGGGCCAAATAAATTCCAGAAAAATCCAATAAAAAACCAGCGACTCGGAAGCTTCCCGAATAATCAAGAGAGGAGGGGGTGTGGACCCACCAGGGCCCCAGGAGGGTCCCTGGCGCGGCCCCACCCTAGGCCGCGCCAGGAGGCCTCCTGGCTGCCCTGTGGCCCCTCTCGGTGCCCCCCTTCGCCTATATTTACCCCCCGTGATGAAAACCCCTAATATCAATCTGCTATTCCCGTTCTCCTCTCTGTTCTGCCGCCGCCGTTTCAAGATCGGGGCTGCCAGGAGAAGCTGCCTCGGCACCCTGCCGGAAGGAGGAATCCCCTCCGGGAGACCATCCATCACCATGGACGCCCCCCGAATGTGCCGTGAGTAGTCCCCCTTGGACCATGGGTCCGTGACTAGTAGATATGTGATGTACTACTACCCTCTTTGTGCTTCCACTTTCGAGCCCTCGTGAGCTGCCTCACATGATCGAGGCACTTTTGTAGTTTTCTATGTTGCTATGCTGAGTTTGCTGGGATCTGATGGATTATGAGATTATGTTCAGATTGTGATGAGTAATATATTTGGTTCTCTTTTATATCTGTGTTCTTTAGTAAATTCTTGCATGTTCTCCGTTGCCGTATTTTACTTTGGCCAAGTGATTTGTTGCAACTCTAAGAGGGAGCGTTATACTTGATTGTGGGTTTAGCCCCTTGATGTCTAGCTTGAGTGACAGAAACATGAGACTAGGGGATGTGCTGTTGCCACCAGGGATAAAACAACGGTGCTTGTACTTGCGGGTGCAAGGATTGTTTACTTTACGCATAGTTCTTTTAATGCAGTTGTCTGTTGCTTTGAGTTTACACTTTGGGTGGGATTCGCAACTTAATACCAGCGAGATGTTCTGGATAGATATCTCAAGGTGGATGATTCGTAGTATATGCAGATGGATTTCGGTCTACTTACCTTGGCGTACTACCCATTGCTTTTGAGCCTCTTCCTTTCTCTTGTAGCATAGTTAGTATTGCAGTGCGTTTATAATCCTGTCAATTGCCCAGCTGTGATTTGTTTACCTCGCTAGCACTTTTAAGGTGTTTTGGGAGAGAGACATCACTAGTGAACATCACGGGACCCCGGTCCATATTTCCATAATTTTTTACACTTTCAATTTACTTTCAGTTCTTACTTTTCGTTGCCACTATTATTATCTCTTGCGTTGATCCTTTGTAAACAACAAGGTCAGAGGAATTTAAAACTCCTCTGTACTTGTTGGGAGCAAATTTATTTGCTGTGTGTGCAGGTTCAGGCGAAGTTAGCAACCTCGGCGCCATTGTTCACTTTACCACCTTCTTGTATCTCTGCGAGTCCTATGGGAGACAAACCCTATCCTCTACATAGGAGAAATTTTGCTGCTACGCTAAATCTCACCTTCCACTTGGGGTAACCAATGAGAAGCGAGAGAAGTATCTTCCTTGCTAGCATCAGTATTCATAGGTTGTTAGTGCTTTGCTCCAGTACCTTATGCGCGAGAGATGATAATAGTTTCTCGCCCTTCGTTGGTTACCCCAAGTGGAAGGTGAGATGTAGGATAGCAGAAAATTTCCCCTAACGTAGAGGATAGGGTATGTCTCCCGTAGGACTCCGAAAGCAACAAGAAGGTGGTGAAGCGAGCAACGCGCCGTTTGAGATATTGCTCTCTTAACCTGGACCTGCACACACACAAGTAACTTTGCTCCCAACAAAGTTCAGACAGGTTTTCAATCTCTCCGGCCTTGTTGTTTACAAAGGATCAAACACAAGGGATAAATGATAATAATAATTGCAACTGAAAGTAAAAGCAGGAAATTAATTGAGCGTGTAAACAGTGATGAGAATATGGACCGGGGTCCCATGATGTTCACTAGTGATGTCTCTCTCCCAAAAGACGATAAAGCTGCTATGCGAGATAAGCAAATCACAGCTGGGCAATTGACAGGATTAAAAATGCACCGCGATGCTAACTATGCTACAAAGGAAGGAAGAGTTGTTGGAGATATGCCCTAGAGGCAATCATGTTATGATGTTATCTCCTTGTGTATTCATGAGTTACTTGTATTGTCCTTGAACATCATCACTCATATGTATCAATAAGTATGTGACTTATTTGTGAGACTATATATTCTATGATGATTGTTCTAATGGTCCCTAGTTGATAAGGTTATGCGGACACATATCCTTGACTAGTATATGATTCAGTTGATGACTATGTTTCACAAGTCATGAGCATGGAGATGCTACCGATAGTATGAACTTAGTGATGGGATCATTGAGTTGGACAGAGACCCACTTTGAGACGCAGCGAGATATTGTCATTTGTTAGTCTCAATACAATGTATATGCCATGTCCTAGACCTGATGTCCTCGCATTTTCCCGGGATGAGGAATGACTCACTTAGGGACTATCAAATGCTACACCGTAACTGGGTAGTTATAAAGGTAGCTTACGGGTGAGTCATGAAACATGCCGCGAGACATGGTTGATAAAGATGGGATTTGCCCCTCCACTTTGGAGAGATATTCTCCGGGCCTTCTCGAGTGATAAGATTCAGAAAGCATGGCCATGCGACATGGGTTAAGGGTTAACCCGGTTCAGGAATCTGTATCACGGTTTCGAGAAGAGAGGTCAAGCTATCACAAGGGTGACAAGTACTCGCCTTGAGCTTGACAACATAATATCATGAGGCAAAAGGAATGTTGCATATGCCACTTTGTAATGGTTCGTCTTATGACTTTACGCATATATGGGAGCCGACACGTTCTGCTAGGAACCGCTACCGACTATCGAACCAGATGTGATCCGGGTCGTGTCCATGTATACGTGAACCTATAGGGTCGCGTGCTTAAGGGGAAAGGAGCCCATTCGGATGTGATCCAAATGGATTGTGGATGGAGGGTCCGGATTGCCTCAAGGGTTGAGGCCATTCCACGGGCGCCTATATAAAGGCTAGGGCGAACCCCGAATGGGCATAGGTCATACCACAACCCTAGCCGCCACTCCGCCTCCAGTCCGAGCCGCCGGACCTAGTAGTCCGCCGCCCGGCGCTCCTCCTTGTATGTGCGCATCCCTTGGAGGCGCTGCATCTGCGGCGCTTGGACGAACTGTTCGCGGGATCGGATCGCGGGACTCCGTTCGTGGGATCGGTACGAGGGATTCGAGGAGCAGCCGCCGACGCGCATCGCAAACTCTCCTTCCGCTGCCGTGACTGCGCGTCTAGTGGTAAGCCCTAATCACGTAGTTCATCCCTAGTAGCAGTGATCTTGGTTGTGCGCGGTAGAAATTTTAATTTGGCACTAGCGTAGCGTACCGCGTGCCCCAACAGTGGTATCAGAGCCTCTGCTGTGTGGTGTTGAATTCGTGATAGAATTTCATATGGAGATATGTAGATCGGATCTTGTGTTGGTAGATCAGATTGGTTTTGCATGTTTGAGGTTCTTGGTTTCATGATTTGTCCCGATCCGCGAGCTACTTAGGTCGTGCCACAACTTATCCCTAGAGGTCAGTTATCCACCATTGGGATAGACAGTGTGCCGTAAACCCTGTTGTAGCACGCGGATATCACTTTGTGATTGATCCGGGACACGGATCAGGACACGGCGTTTACATGATCCGCG
This sequence comes from Bromus sterilis, assembly GCA_950022295.1. NCBI lineage: Eukaryota > Viridiplantae > Streptophyta > Magnoliopsida > Poales > Poaceae > Bromus > Bromus sterilis. The sequence goes on from OX465596.1 coordinate 401,160,742, forward strand.
ATGTCCAGAAATATGTGAGCAGGTTCGGTTCAGAAGCCATATCTTGGTCATATGAACTCCGATTGAGCTCCGTGACCTACCAAACGATGCATAAAGAGGATTTAGTTAATTAGGCGATTTTTCGCATACCTAATTTGACTAGTGCTAAAAGATGTTTAGACAGCGGTAGAACATCTAACTTGGTTTTCTAGGGAATGGTTGTGATTTGGTATAGCCCATTGTGTATATTGTTGTTCATGACCTGCGTGTCATGATTTTGACAACCGGCTTGAGCCATATGGTTGTCTCATTATTGTATTAAAGACCCGCGTGTCAACATGTGAAGCCATGTAATGCAACTTACTTTCATAGCTATTAGTTTGTAATAGCATATTAACTTATGTAACACTTGGCGGTTGACACTACGCTGTGGAGATGGAGATCACCACGAGGACAACCGTACATGGAGATGGAGATCGCCATGGGAGGTTCGCGCACATGGAGATGGAGATCACCATGCGCTATGATAAAGGGGCTATACCATATCACTTGTATAAACTGCCTGTGAAAGTTTATCCCTTTATGCATCCTTCTTTGACATGGTACATGTTTTAAGTAGGATGATCCCTCAAAGAATGTCAAGAAAAATTTGCCTCCCCAATTGCTGCACATCACATGTCATGTATGTTTAGTAGTAGGCCTATAAAATTAGGGTGCTGCTAGATCTCCTTGGCGTGATGGGTTTGTGTCGAACAGTTACATGCATAGCACTTGGTTAACTTGTCGAGGCTATCAAAACAGTTTTTGGCTTCCGGGCATAGGAGTTGGTGTGTATGTGATGCGCATCAACAAACAGGGGTCGTATGGTTGATGCGATTAGCAAGGAGTTGCTTACTGGTAGATCGAGTCAGCTAGCAGTGATGCAAAAGCTCACTAGTCAATTCGCTCCATCGGATCCTGAATCACTTAGTGTCAACTAGAGGGATGTTGAACTTAGTGGGAGTAATATTATTAAAGTGTTTAATATGAATTGCTCTTCATGAATACATGTCTTAGTATTTTGCATTTTATGTTGTAGATCAATGGCACCACCTGCTCCAGTTACCAATTTTGCGTTGAAATCCATCCTTGAGAAAGATAAACTGAATGGAACAAACTTTACCACCTGGTATAGAAATCTGAGAATTGTTCTCAAGCATGATAAAAAGGAAAATGTTCTATAGGAACCGCTTCCAGAGGAACCGGGTGATAATGCCACCGCTGATGCTAAGAATGCCTATCAGAAACTCAAGAATGAGTCTACTGAGATCACCTGCCTCATGCTGGCTTCTATGGAGCCCGAGATGCAACAACAGTTCGAAGACATTAGGGCTTTCGATATGATTGAGAGTCTTAAGGGCATGTTTCATGTTCAGCCTAGGACCGAAAGGTTCAACATCTAGCGATCCCTGATGGATTGCAAGCTGAAAGAGGGTGATCCACTGAGCCCGCATGTCATCAAAATGATGGGATACATGCAAGCTTTGGATCGTCTTGGGCATCCGTTGACTCCTGAGTCAGCTACAGATACAATTTTGGGTTCTCTTCTGCCAAGCTATAACTCGTTCATTACGAACTTTCATATGCATGGCATGGAAAAGAAGCCCACTGAATTGCATGGGATGCTTAAGATAGCAGAGCAGGACATTAAGAAGGGCACACATCAAGTTTTGATGGTGCAGAACATGGACAAGTTCAAGAAGTCATGGACCAAGAAGAAGGCTAACGCAAAGGGAAAGGACAAGGATGTGATCCCAACTCCAGCCCCGGCGCCTAAGCCTGGACCTGACGCAGAGACCATTTGCTTCTATTGCAAGGAGAATAGTCACTGGAAGAGGAACTGCAACAAGTGCTCGCCACCAAGGGCAAGAGCAGTGGGAGTACGTCTTCTACAGGTACATGATACGTCCAAAACGTATTTATAATTTCTGCTTGCTCCATGCATATTTTGTGTGATATTGCTATCATCTAGATACACTTTCATACACTTTTGATCATATTTGGACTAACCTATTAACTCAGTGCACCCCAGTGCCAGTTCCTGTTTTCTGATGTTTTTCTATTTCAGTTTTCCCCCATATAAAAAGTGCCAGAAAAATTCCGGGAAAAATACAGGAAAAATCAGCGTACAGGAAGCTTCGCGAAGAGCCCGAGTGGGGCCAGAGGGGAGCCAGGGGGCCCCAGGCGGCCACCCGGCGCGGCCGCACCCCTGGCCGTGCCAGGGGGGGCGCCTGGGGCCCCTGGTCTACCTCTGGCTGCCCCCCTTCTCCTATTTATTCTCCGTCACGGGGAAACTCCGAGGACAGAACCCTTTTTCGCGATCTCTCCTCTGTTCCGCCGCCGCCGCGCTTCCGAGATCAGGAGCACCAGAAGACCTCTTCCCGGCACCCTGCCGGAGGGAAGGCCGACCTCCGGGAGTGTCCTCTCCACCATGGATGCTCCCCGGATGTCTCGTGAGTAGTTTTCCTTGGACCATGGGTCCGTGATCAGTAGCTATGTGATGTTCTCCTCCCCTCTTTGTTCTTCATGGTTTAGACCTCATGAGCTGCGCTACATGATCGAGGCACTTTTGAAATCTTTCTGCTATTGCTATGACGAGTTTGATGGGATCTGATGGATTATGAGATTATGTTCAGATTGTGATAGAGTAATATATTTGGTTTTTATCTCTTATATTTTTGTTCCTCAGTAACTCTTGCATGTTCTTCGTTGCTGTTTATTGCTTTGGCCAAGTAGTAGGTAGTGACTCCAAGAGGGAACGTTATGCTCGATTGTGGGTTCATGCCCCCCGATGACACGCTTGAGTGACAGAAACATGAGTCTAGGGGATGTGCTGTTGCCACAAGGGGGAAAACAACGGTGCTTGTAACCGCGGTTGCAAGGATTGTTTACTTTACGCAAAGTGCTTTTTAATGCTGTTGTCTGTTGCTTTGGGTTTACACTTTGGGTGGGGCTCGCAACTTAATACCAGCGAGATGTTCTGGATAGATATCTCAAGGTGGATGATTAGTAGTAGATGCAGTTGGATTTCGGTCTACTTATTTTGGCGTACTGCCCGTGCTTTTGAGCCTCTTCCTTTCTTTTGTAGCATAGTTAGCATTGCGTTGCGTTCATAATCCTGTCAATTTCCCTTCTGTAATTTTTTTACCTCGCATAGCAGTTTTATCGTCTTTTGGGAGAGAGACATCACTAGCGAACATCACGTATCCCGGTCCATATCCTTATTACTGTTTCCACGCTATCTTTACTTTTCAGCTTTTACTTTCAATTGCTATCATTATCCCTTGTGTTTTACCCTTTGTGAACAACAAGACCGGAGAGCTTGACAACCTCTCTGAACTTCTTTGGGAACAAAGTTATCTGTGTCTGTGTGCAGGTCCACGTCAGTTGCGCCACTGACACCAACTTATCATATCCGGAGTCCTACGAGAGAAAAACCTTGGTTTCTTCACTGAGGGAAACTTGCTGCTACGCTACATCTCAACCTTCCACTTGGGGTAACCAACGAGGGGCGAGAAGCCATAAAGCGAATTTCTGGCGCCGTTGCCGAGGACTCCGAGTGCTAAGATAGGGGAGTTGCATAGTACCCTTTACCTTTGTTTTTTAGTCTTGTTAGTTTACCTTTCAGTTTTAACTTTGTGTCTTTTATCAAAATTTACAAATTTTTTATTTATCTTGCTAGTTGTCATTATGTCTGGCCCTTTTGCCTTTGTTGAGACAGAGGTGCTCACCTTTAAACAAAAAGGTGGAGAAAGTTTAAAAGATGCTTGGTATAGAATTAATGATTCTCAAAAAAGAGCCACCAAGAAGCAATCCACTACTATCCTGCTTAGAAATTTTTATGTCGGGATTACTCCTTGGAATAGGTTCATATTAGAAACTGCTATCAATGGGAATTTTCTAGAAGCCCCGACTTGGGAGTCTCTTAATGTTATTGAAAATCTTGTTGGAAATCCCCCTATTGCTAGCATACAAGAAGATATAACTCTAGCTCACATTATGAAGAAACTTAAAAAGTTAGAGTTAGAAATACCAAGTATAACTAGGGTAAATGAGTTGGATCGCAAGATTCAAGGGAATTTGAATAGGCTTGATAGCTCCATGCTTAAAATTATTAAAACTTTGGAGGTCATCAAATCCCGTGATACGGATCTTTCTAGGATTGATAAGATTGAGGAAATCATTAATACTCTAGGAACCACTTTTTCCTCAATCAAACCAAAAAAGGTAGAGACTTCAGCAAGAAGGGAACCTAAGTTCAATTATGTCCCTAGGGTTCCCCGACCTAAAAATAAACCACCCATTGCTAAAGAAGTTGAAACCGTGAAAACTTTGGAAGAAATATCTCCCTTTGATAATTTTATAAATGAATCTTCCATTGATTTTCCGCCTTTTGGTTTTCTCCCTAGAAGTATCTTCATTAGGCCTTTATTTGAAAGACCTCTTAAAACTAGTTGTACAATTGAAGAGCTTTTTGATGATCTTGATAGTGATTCGATTGCTACAACTTGATCTTTTGCTTCATGCCTAGCTTAAAGGCATAAAAGAAAGCGCTTTCGGGAGGCAGCCCGCAACGAATTTAGGTTTATTTTTGATTTTTCTTGTGTCTTGATGTTTGTTACTACTGTATCAACATCATTTTATCTTTATTTTTCAGCTTTGTGCCAAGTTATAGCCTCTTACGGCAAGGGAAGTAAAAGTTGTGACATGCTGTCCAGAAAACAGATTCTGTCCTCTTGACCAGAAAAATTCCAGAAAAATCCCAGTTCATCTTTTTGAGATGAAATTTTTACACAGCATGCTCTATACAATTACCAAACTTCCGTATGTTCTGAGTTTTTTGATTTGAGTTGCATAAGTGTCCCTAAATAAATCTTTACTACCTGCTGTTCTGTTTTTCACAGATTCTGCCACGTTTTGTCTCTCCTAACTTTTGCAAACCTTAAGCTTGCTTTTTCTTTGCAAACACTTTTTGGCACTCTTGAGAAACAGTAGCTCTTCAAGAATATCTTTATATCCAGTGGGGAAAAATTATTTTATTAATGGTACTAACCTCTCTAATCAGCTTATGATGAGTTATGTATGAAGGGAGTTTTCAAGTGTGCGATGGAAGATGATGAAAGAAGATCCAGGAGTGTCAAGCGCTCAAGCTTGGGGATGCCCCCATGCATCCCCAACAAATATTCAAGGAGACACAAGCTTCTAAGCTTGGGGATGCCCCCGTGCATCCCCTTCTCCATCAACAATCATCAGTTCATCCTTCGTCTCACTATATTTTTATCACTTCATGCGTTATGTGCTATGCTTGGAGCGTCTCGCTCTTAGGTTTTACTTTTAGTTTTCTTTAGCTTTTCTTGCTGTTCATAACAAATTAGATCCCATCTTACTTTGTGTGGGAGAGAAACACGCTCCACTTTGAAAATCTAGAACACATCATAGGATTTTTCCTGCTTATCTTTCTGCTGTTGTGTGTTCTTTATCTTTTCATAGCTACTGCCATGTTTAGTCTTAGTCTTAGTTTGTCTTTAGCAAGAGCCTTGGCTTTTGTTTAGTTTGTTGCTGGAACTCTTTTTAGTTTTCATGTTTACCTTGTTAAAGAGAGTTGGTTGTTGCACTGAGTTGTGTCTTGTCTTGAGAGTAGGTGATTGAGGTTGCTATTTTCTTCTAGTAGTAACTTGCAATAGTTTTGAGGTATTGATGTGAGTAATGTTTGAACTTTTGGTGTCAAGAGCTCTAGCCTATTAGTGACAGGTGTCGTATTGTGGGCAATCCGTGTGTATTTTCAAAACCTACAAAACTAGTTGAGAACTCTAGCTATTAGATGGATCACTAATCTTTGGAGGGATCGAATATTAGAGAACACTGACGTACCATGAGTCGAGGATGCGCAAGGATAACCAAACCCCCATACACTCCTCCTCGGGGTACTCGTCTCTTTGTGAAACTCCTTATTAGATTGAGAGTTACCGATAATAAGTGCATGAGTTCTTCAGACTAATGTAAGTATTGAAAGTTGACACTTCCACCTTCCCATATTTTGCTAGCCTCTCCCGTGCCGTGCATTGCCTTCTTCTCATTCCGAGAGTTGGTGTCCACCTTCGCCGGTACATCCAAACCCTTGGCATGATACGCTCTGTCATCATAAGCCCCCTTATATCTTTCCTCAAAACAACCACCTTACCTACCTATCAAGGCATTTCCATAGCCTTTCCGAGATATATTGCCATGCAACATCCACCTCTTCATGACTTGATCTTCATGTCATTCATGTTCCTGCTACACTGGCAGCGACATACATTGCATACATCATGTTAGTTAAATCTTCTTTATGATTTTGAGTACCTTGTAAAGTGTGAAAGATCTTCTTTACCTTCTTGTAAAATAGAGTGTTGCCCTTAAGTGAGGAAAAGATCCCAAAGTGGACACAATAAAAGATCCCAAAGAGGACAAATGAGAGTTAAATAGAAAGAGCCATTGAGGCCACAAAAAAATACAAAAAAATAGAAAAAAGAGAAAAAAAGAAATAAAAAGAGAGAAAGGGGCAACACTACTATCCTTTTGAGAGATCCACACTAGTACTCCCTTTATATCCTTGTACTCCATAGAGATGATCATTATGCATATAGCTATGTGGGGACCTTCACACTATAGAACTTGGCTTGCATATTCCAAGGATGAACCTCCTCAAACGAGCTCTAGGTCTTCATGAGCGAGCAAGTTAGATGCACCCCCACTAGTTCCATTGGAGAGCTTCCTAGCTCGTATGTGGATCTGTTGCATGGCAATCCCTACTCCTCACATCATATCTATCATTTGGCATCTCTTGCCTATGATTGTCCTCATTGATGTGAGCCTTTCTCACCCTTTTTGTCTTCCTCCTCCTCCGTACTTCTCTCTTTGCCATCCTAAGTGTCAACTCTCGTGCCTACGCTCATCCATTGCATGAGTGCTCAAAATATCGAAAAGGAGTGGATCAAATTGACTTGTACCTGGCTAGTGGTCTGGGGATGAGTCAAGATAAGATTCCAAAGAGGACCAAGTGTGAAACTTTAGTAGATTGAGTTCTCAACACAAAAATACTTTTTCTCGTATTCCCTATCCCCCTTCTTGCACGCAAACACCATTTGGAGACATTCGAGTCACGGACAGCGAGAGCTCTTGCACTTAATGTTCTTTTGTTACTTGTTTCAATGCGAAAATAGACTCTTGCATGTTATGACTTGAATTGAATCTCTAACCTTGATTGCTTTACTTTTCAAAGTTCTTTTATGGTTGCTAGCATGTCACCACAGAAATTATGCTGTTATCATTTACCTACTCGAGGACGAGCAGGAATTAAGCTTGGGGATGTTGATACGTCCAAAACGTATCTATAATTTCTGCTTGCTCCATGCATGTTTTGTGTGATATTGCTATGATCTAGATACACTTTCATACACTTTTGATCATATTTGGACTAACCTATTAACTCAGTGCACCCCAGTGCCAGTTCCTGTTTTCTGCTGTTTTTCTATTTCAGTTTTCCCCCATATAAAAAGTGCCAGAAAAATTTCGAGAAATATACTGGAAAAATCAGCGTACAGGAAGCTTCGCGAAGAGCCTGAGTGGGGCCAGAGGGGATCCAGGGGGCGCCTAGGCGGCCACCCGGTGCGGCCCCCCTGGCCGCGCCAGGGGGCGCCTGGGGCGCCTGGGGCCCCTGGTCCACCTCTGGCTGCCCCCCTTCGCCTATTTATTCTCCATCACGGGGAAACTCCGAGGACATAACCCTTTTTCGCGATCTCTCCTCTGTTCCGCCGCCGCCGCGCTTCCGAGATCGGGAGCACCAGAAGACCTCTTCCAGGCACCCTGCCGGAGGGAGGGCCGACCTCCGGGGGTCTCCTCTCCACCATGGATGCTCCCCGGATGTCTCGTGAGTAGTTTTCCTTGGACCATGGGTCCGTGATCAGTAGCTATGTGATGTTCTCCTCCCCTCTTTGTTCTTCATGGTTTAGACCTCGTGAGCTGCCCTACATGATCGAGGCACTTTTGTAATCTTTCTGCTATTGCTATGCCGAGTTTGATGGGATCTGATGGATTATGATATTATGTTCAGATTGTGATAGAGTAATATATTTGGTTTTTATCTCTTATATTTTTGTTCCTAAGTAACTCTTGCATGTTCTCCGTTGTTGTTTATTGCTTTGGCCAAGTAGTAGGTAGTGACTCCAAGAGGGAACATTATGCTCGATTGTGGGTTCATGCCCCCCGATGACACGCTTGAGTGACAGAAACATGAGTCTAGGGGATGTGTTGTTGCCACAAGGGGGAAAACAACGGTGCTTGTAACCGCGGTTGCAAGGATTGTTTACTTTACGCAAAGTGCTTTTTAATGCAGTTGTCTGTTGCTTTGGGTTTACACTTTGGGTGGGCTCGCAACTTAATACCAACGAGATGTTCTGGATAGACATCTCAAGGTGGATGATTAGTAGTAGATGCAGTTGGATTTCGGTCTACTTATTTTGGCGTACTGCACGTGCTTTTGAGCCTCTTCCTTTCTTTTGTAGCATAGTTAGCATTGCGGTGCGTTCATAATCCTGTCAATTTCCCTTCTGTAATTTGTTTACCTCGCATAGCAGTTTTATCGTCTTTTGGGAGAGAGACATCACTAGCGAACATCACGTATCCCGATCCATATCCTTATTACTGTTTCCACGCTATCTTTACTTTTCAGCTTTTACTTTCAATTGCTATCATTATCCCTTGTGTTTTACCATTTGTGAACAACAAGACCGGAGAGCTTGACAACCTCTCTGAACTTCGCAAAGTTATCTGTGTCTGTGTGCAGGTCCACGTCAGTTGCGCCGCTGACACCTACTTATCATATCCGGAGTCCTACGGGAGACAAACCTTGGTATCTTCATTGAGGGAAACTTGCTGCTGCGCTACATCTCAACCTTCCACTTGGGGTAACCAACGAGGGGCGAGAAGCAATCAAGCGAATTTCTGGCGCCGTTGCCGGGGACTCCGAGTGCTAAGATAGGGGAGTTGCACACTACCCTTTACCTTTGTTTTTTAGTCTTGTTAGTTTACCTTTCAGTCTTTATCTTTGTGTATTTTATCAAAATTTACAAAAAATATATTTATCTTGCTAGTTGTCATTATGTCTGGCCCTTTTGCCTTTGTTGAGACAGAGGTGCTCACCTTTAAACAAAAAGGTGGAGAAAGTTTAAAAGATGCTTGGTATAGAATTAATGATTCTCAAAAAAGAGCCACCAAGAAGCAATCCACTACTATCCTGCTTAGAAATTTTTATGTCGGGATTACTCCTTGGAATAGGTTCATATTAGACACTGCTATCAATGGGAATTTTCTAGAATCCCCGACTTGGGAGTCTCTTAATGTTATTGAAAATCTTGTTGGAAATCCCCCTATTGCTAGCATACAAGAAGATATAACTCTAGCTCACATTATGAAGAAACTTAAAAAGTTAGAGTTAGAAATACCAAGTATAACTAGGGTAAATGAGTTGGATCGCAAGATTCAAGGGAATTTGAATAGGCTTGATAGCTCCATGCTTAAAATTATTAAAACTTTGGAGGTCATCAAATCCCGTGATACGGATCTTTCTAGGATTGATAAGATTGAGGAAATCATTAATACTCTAGGAACCACTTTTTCCTCAATCAAACCAAAAAAGGTAGAGACTTCAGCAAGAAGGGAACCTAAGTTCAATTATGTCCCTAGGGTTCCCCGACCTAAAAATAAACCACCCATTGCTAAAGAAGTTGAAACCGTGAAAACTTTGGAAGAAATATCTCCCTTTGATAATTTTATAAATGAATCTTCCATTGATTTTCCGCCTTTTGGTTTTCTCCCTAGAAGTATCTTCATTAGGCCTTTATTTGAAAGACCTCTTAAAACTAGTTGTACAATTGAAGAGCTTTTTGATGATCTTGATAGTGATTCGATTGCTACAACTTGTTCTTTTGCTTCATGCCTAGCTTAAAGGCATAAAAGAAAGCGCTTTCGGGAGGCAGCCCGCAGCGAATTTAGGTTTCTTTTTGATTTTTCTTGTGTCTTGATGTTTGTTACTACTGTATCAACATCATTTTATCTTTATTTTTCAGCTTTGTGCCAAGTTATAGCCTCTTACGGCAAGGGAAGTAAAAGTTGTGACATGCTGTCCAGAAAACAGATTCTGTCCTCTTGACCAGAAAAATTCCAGAAAAATCCCAGTTCATCTTTTTGAGATGAAATTTTTACACAGCATGCTCTATACAATTACCAAACTTCCGTATGTTCTGAGTTTTTTGATTTGAGTTGCATAAGTGTCCCTAAATAAATCTTTACTACCTGCTGTTCTGTTTTTCACAGATTCTGCCACGTTTTGTCTCTCCTAACTTTTGCAAACCTTAAGCTTGCTTTTTCTTTGCAAACACTTTTTGGCACTCTTGAGAAACAGTAGCTCTTCAAGAATATCTTTATATCCAGTGGGGAAAAATTATTTTATTAATGGTACTAACCTCTCTAATCAGCTTATGATGAGTTATGTATGAAGGGAGTTTTCAAGTGTGCGATGGAAGATGATGAAAGAAGATCCAGGAGTGTCAAGCGCTCAAGCTTGGGGATGCCCCCATGCATCCCCAACAAATATTCAAGGAGACACAAGCTTCTAAGCTTGGGGATGCCCCCGTTTATCCCCTTCTCCATCAACAATCATCAGTTCATCCTTCGTCTCACTATATTTTTATCACTTCATGCGTTATGTGCTATGCTTGGAGCGTCTCGCTCTTAGGTTTTACTTTTAGTTTTCTTTAGCTTTTCTTGATGTTCATAACAAATTAGATCCCATCTTACTTTGTGTGGGAGAGAAACACGCTCCACTTTGAAAATCTAGAACACATCATAGGATTTTTCCTGCTTATCTTTCTGCTGTTGTGTGTTCTTTATCTTTTCATAGCTACTGCCATGTTTAGTCTTAGTCTTAGTTTGTCTTTAGCAAGAGCCTTGGATTTTGTTTAGTTTGTTGCTGGAACTCTTTTTAGTTTTCATGTTTATCTTGTTAAAGAGAGTTGGTTGTTGCACTGAGTTGTGTCTTGTCTTGAGAGTAGGTGATTGAGGTTGCTATTTTCTTCTAGTAGTAACTTGCAATAGTTTTGAGGTATTGATGTGAGTAATGTTTGAACTTTTGGTGTCAAGAGCTCTAGCCTATTAGTGACAGGTGTCGTATTGTGGGCAATCCGTGTGTATTTTCAAAACCTACAAAACTAGTTGAGAACTCTAGCTATTAGATGGATCACTAATCTTTGGAGGGATCGAATATTAGAGAACACTGACGTACCATGAGTCGAGGATGCGCAAGGATAACCAAACCCCCATACACTCCTCCTCGGGGTACTCGTCTCTTTGTGAAACTCCTTATTAGATTGAGAGTTACCGATAATAAGTGCATGAGTTCTTCAGACTAATGTAAGTATTGAAAGTTGACACTTCCACCTTCCCATATTTTGCTAGCCTCTCCCGTGCCGTGCATTGCCTTCTTCTCATTCCGAGAGTTGGTGTCCACCTTCGCCGGTACATCCAAACCCTTGGCATGATACGCTCTGTCATCATAAGCCCCCTTATATCTTTCCTCAAAACAACCACCTTACCTACCTATCAAGGCATTTCCATAGCCTTTCCGAGATATATTGCCATGCAACATCCACCTCTTCATGACTTGATCTTCATGTCATTCATGTTCCTGCTACACTGGCAGCGACATACATTGCATACATCATGTTAGTTAAATCTTCTTTATGATTTTGAGTACCTTGTAAAGTGTGAAAGATCTTCTTTACCTTCTTGTAAAATAGAGTGTTGCCCTTAAGTGAGGAAAAGATCCCAAAGTGGACACAATAAAAGATCCCAAAGAGGACAAATGAGAGTTAAATAGAAAGAGCCATTGAGGCCACAAAAAAATACAAAAAAATAGAAAAAAGAGAAAAAAAGAAATAAAAAGAGAGAAAGGGGCAACACTACTATCCTTTTGAGAGATCCACACTAGTACTCCCTTTATATCCTTGTACTCCATAGAGATGATCATTATGCATATAGCTATGTGGGGACCTTCACACTATAGAACTTGGCTTGCATATTCCAAGGATGAACCTCCTCAAACGAGCTCTAGGTCTTCATGAGCGAGCAAGTTAGATGCACCCCCACTAGTTCCATTGGAGAGCTTCCTAGCTCGTATGTGGATCTGTTGCATGGCAATCCCTACTCCTCACATCATATCTATCATTTGGCATCTCTTGCCTATGATTGTCCTCATTGATGTGAGCCTTTCTCACCCTTTTTGTCTTCCTCCTCCTCCGTACTTCTCTCTTTGCCATCCTAAGTGTCAACTCTCGTGCCTACGCTCATCCATTGCATGAGTGCTCAAAATATCGAAAAGGAGTGGATCAAATTGACTTGTACCTGGCTAGTGGTCTGGGGATGAGTCAAGATAAGATTCCAAAGAGGACCAAGTGTGAAACTTTAGTAGATTGAGTTCTCAACACAAAAATACTTTTTCTCGTATTCCCTATCCCCCTTCTTGCACGCAAACACCATTTGGAGACATTCGAGTCACGGACAGCGAGAGCTCTTGCACTTAATGTTCTTTTGTTACTTGTTTCAATGCGAAAATAGACTCTTGCATGTTATGACTTGAATTGAATCTCTAACCTTGATTGCTTTACTTTTCAAAGTTCTTTTATGGTTGCTAGCATGTCACCACAGAAATTATGCTGTTATCATTTACCTACTCGAGGACGAGCAGGAATTAAGCTTGGGGATGTTGATACGTCCAAAACGTATCTATAATTTCTGCTTGCTCCATGCATGTTTTGTGTGATATTGCTATGATCTAGATACACTTTCATACACTTTTGATCATATTTGGACTAACCTATTAACTCAGTGCACCCCAGTGCCAGTTCCTGTTTTCTGCTGTTTTTCTATTTCAGTTTTCCCCCATATAAAAAGTGCCAGAAAAATTTCGAGAAATATACTGGAAAAATCAGCGTACAGGAAGCTTCGCGAAGAGCCTGAGTGGGGCCAGAGGGGATCCAGGGGGCGCCTAGGCGGCCACCCGGTGCGGCCCCCCTGGCCGCGCCAGGGGGCGCCTGGGGCGCCTGGGGCCCCTGGTCCACCTCTGGCTGCCCCCCTTCGCCTATTTATTCTCCATCACGGGGAAACTCCGAGGACATAACCCTTTTTCGCGATCTCTCCTCTGTTCCGCCGCCGCCGCGCTTCCGAGATCGGGAGCACCAGAAGACCTCTTCCAGGCACCCTGCCGGAGGGAGGGCCGACCTCCGGGGGTCTCCTCTCCACCATGGATGCTCCCCGGATGTCTCGTGAGTAGTTTTCCTTGGACCATGGGTCCGTGATCAGTAGCTATGTGATGTTCTCCTCCCCTCTTTGTTCTTCATGGTTTAGACCTCGTGAGCTGCCCTACATGATCGAGGCACTTTTGTAATCTTTCTGCTATTGCTATGCCGAGTTTGATGGGATCTGATGGATTATGATATTATGTTCAGATTGTGATAGAGTAATATATTTGGTTTTTATCTCTTATATTTTTGTTCCTAAGTAACTCTTGCATGTTCTCCGTTGTTGTTTATTGCTTTGGCCAAGTAGTAGGTAGTGACTCCAAGAGGGAACGTTATGCTCGATTGTGGGTTCATGCCCCCCGATGACACGCTTGAGTGACAGAAACATGAGTCTAGGGGATGTGTTGTTGCCACAAGGGGGAAAACAACGGTGCTTGTAACCGCGGTTGCAAGGATTGTTTACTTTACGCAAAGTGCTTTTTAATGCAGTTGTCTGTTGCTTTGGGTTTACACTTTGGGTGGGCTCGCAACTTAATACCAACGAGATGTTCTGGATAGACATCTCAAGGTGGATGATTAGTAGTAGATGCAGTTGGATTTCGGTCTACTTATTTTGGCGTACTGCACGTGCTTTTGAGCCTCTTCCTTTCTTTTGTAGCATAGTTAGCATTGCGGTGCGTTCATAATCCTGTCAATTTCCCTTCTGTAATTTGTTTACCTCGCATAGCAGTTTTATCGTCTTTTGGGAGAGAGACATCACTAGCGAACATCACGTATCCCGATCCATATCCTTATTACTGTTTCCACGCTATCTTTACTTTTCAGCTTTTACTTTCAATTGCTATCATTATCCCTTGTGTTTTACCATTTGTGAACAACAAGACCGGAGAGCTTGACAACCTCTCTGAACTTCGCAAAGTTATCTGTGTCTGTGTGCAGGTCCACGTCAGTTGCGCCGCTGACACCTACTTATCATATCCGGAGTCCTACGGGAGACAAACCTTGGTATCTTCATTGAGGGAAACTTGCTGCTGCGCTACATCTCAACCTTCCACTTGGGGTAACCAACGAGGGGCGAGAAGCAATCAAGCGAATTTCTGGCGCCGTTGCCGGGGACTCCGAGTGCTAAGATAGGGGAGTTGCACACTACCCTTTACCTTTGTTTTTTAGTCTTGTTAGTTTACCTTTCAGTCTTTATCTTTGTGTATTTTATCAAAATTTACAAAAAATATATTTATCTTGCTAGTTGTCATTATGTCTGGCCCTTTTGCCTTTGTTGAGACAGAGGTGCTCACCTTTAAACAAAAAGGTGGAGAAAGTTTAAAAGATGCTTGGTATAGAATTAATGATTCTCAAAAAAGAGCCACCAAGAAGCAATCCACTACTATCCTGCTTAGAAATTTTTATGTCGGGATTACTCCTTGGAATAGGTTCATATTAGACACTGCTATCAATGGGAATTTTCTAGAATCCCCGACTTGGGAGTCTCTTAATGTTATTGAAAATCTTGTTGGAAATCCCCCTATTGCTAGCATACAAGAAGATATAACTCTAGCTCACATTATGAAGAAACTTAAAAAGTTAGAGTTAGAAATACCAAGTATAACTAGGGTAAATGAGTTGGATCGCAAGATTCAAGGGAATTTGAATAGGCTTGATAGCTCCATGCTTAAAATTATTAAAACTTTGGAGGTCATCAAATCCCGTGATACGGATCTTTCTAGGATTGATAAGATTGAGGAAATCATTAATACTCTAGGAACCACTTTTTCCTCAATCAAACCAAAAAAGGTAGAGACTTCAGCAAGAAGGGAACCTAAGTTCAATTATGTCCCTAGGGTTCCCCGACCTAAAAATAAACCACCCATTGCTAAAGAAGTTGAAACCGTGAAAACTTTGGAAGAAATATCTCCCTTTGATAATTTTATAAATGAATCTTCCATTGATTTTCCGCCTTTTGGTTTTCTCCCTAGAAGTATCTTCATTAGGCCTTTATTTGAAAGACCTCTTAAAACTAGTTGTACAATTGAAGAGCTTTTTGATGATCTTGATAGTGATTCGATTGCTACAACTTGTTCTTTTGCTTCATGCCTAGCTTAAAGGCATAAAAGAAAGCGCTTTCGGGAGGCAGCCCGCAGCGAATTTAGGTTTCTTTTTGATTTTTCTTGTGTCTTGATGTTTGTTACTACTGTATCAACATCATTTTATCTTTATTTTTCAGCTTTGTGCCAAGTTATAGCCTCTTACGGCAAGGGAAGTAAAAGTTGTGACATGCTGTCCAGAAAACAGATTCTGTCCTCTTGACCAGAAAAATTCCAGAAAAATCCCAGTTCATCTTTTTGAGATGAAATTTTTACACAGCATGCTCTATACAATTACCAAACTTCCGTATGTTCTGAGTTTTTTGATTTGAGTTGCATAAGTGTCCCTAAATAAATCTTTACTACCTGCTGTTCTGTTTTTCACAGATTCTGCCACGTTTTGTCTCTCCTAACTTTTGCAAACCTTAAGCTTGCTTTTTCTTTGCAAACACTTTTTGGCACTCTTGAGAAACAGTAGCTCTTCAAGAATATCTTTATATCCAGTGGGGAAAAATTATTTTATTAATGGTACTAACCTCTCTAATCAGCTTATGATGAGTTATGTATGAAGGGAGTTTTCAAGTGTGCGATGGAAGATGATGAAAGAAGATCCAGGAGTGTCAAGCGCTCAAGCTTGGGGATGCCCCCATGCATCCCCAACAAATATTCAAGGAGACACAAGCTTCTAAGCTTGGGGATGCCCCCGTTTATCCCCTTCTCCATCAACAATCATCAGTTCATCCTTCGTCTCACTATATTTTTATCACTTCATGCGTTATGTGCTATGCTTGGAGCGTCTCGCTCTTAGGTTTTACTTTTAGTTTTCTTTAGCTTTTCTTGATGTTCATAACAAATTAGATCCCATCTTACTTTGTGTGGGAGAGAAACACGCTCCACTTTGAAAATCTAGAACACATCATAGGATTTTTCCTGCTTATCTTTCTGCTGTTGTGTGTTCTTTATCTTTTCATAGCTACTGCCATGTTTAGTCTTAGTCTTAGTTTGTCTTTAGCAAGAGCCTTGGATTTTGTTTAGTTTGTTGCTGGAACTCTTTTTAGTTTTCATGTTTATCTTGTTAAAGAGAGTTGGTTGTTGCACTGAGTTGTGTCTTGTCTTGAGAGTAGGTGATTGAGGTTGCTATTTTCTTCTAGTAGTAACTTGCAATAGTTTTGAGGTATTGATGTGAGTAATGTTTGAACTTTTGGTGTCAAGAGCTCTAGCCTATTAGTGACAGGTGTCGTATTGTGGGCAATCCGTGTGTATTTTCAAAACCTACAAAACTAGTTGAGAACTCTAGCTATTAGATGGATCACTAATCTTTGGAGGGATCGAATATTAGAGAACACTGACGTACCATGAGTCGAGGATGCGCAAGGATAACCAAACCCCCATACACTCCTCCTCGGGGTACTCGTCTCTTTGTGAAACTCCTTATTAGATTGAGAGTTACCGATAATAAGTGCATGAGTTCTTCAGACTAATGTAAGTATTGAAAGTTGACACTTCCACCTTCCCATATTTTGCTAGCCTCTCCCGTGCCGTGCATTGCCTTCTTCTCATTCCGAGAGTTGGTGTCCACCTTCGCCGGTACATCCAAACCCTTGGCATGATACGCTCTGTCATCATAAGCCCCCTTATATCTTTCCTCAAAACAACCACCTTACCTACCTATCAAGGCATTTCCATAGCCTTTCCGAGATATATTGCCATGCAACATCCACCTCTTCATGACTTGATCTTCATGTCATTCATGTTCCTGCTACACTGGCAGCGACATACATTGCATACATCATGTTAGTTAAATCTTCTTTATGATTTTGAGTACCTTGTAAAGTGTGAAAGATCTTCTTTACCTTCTTGTAAAATAGAGTGTTGCCCTTAAGTGAGGAAAAGATCCCAAAGTGGACACAATAAAAGATCCCAAAGAGGACAAATGAGAGTTAAATAGAAAGAGCCATTGAGGCCACAAAAAAATACAAAAAAATAGAAAAAAGAGAAAAAAAGAAATAAAAAGAGAGAAAGGGGCAACACTACTATCCTTTTGAGAGATCCACACTAGTACTCCCTTTATATCCTTGTACTCCATAGAGATGATCATTATGCATATAGCTATGTGGGGACCTTCACACTATAGAACTTGGCTTGCATATTCCAAGGATGAACCTCCTCAAACGAGCTCTAGGTCTTCATGAGCGAGCAAGTTAGATGCACCCCCACTAGTTCCATTGGAGAGCTTCCTAGCTCGTATGTGGATCTGTTGCATGGCAATCCCTACTCCTCACATCATATCTATCATTTGGCATCTCTTGCCTATGATTGTCCTCATTGATGTGAGCCTTTCTCACCCTTTTTGTCTTCCTCCTCCTCCGTACTTCTCTCTTTGCCATCCTAAGTGTCAACTCTCGTGCCTACGCTCATCCATTGCATGAGTGCTCAAAATATCGAAAAGGAGTGGATCAAATTGACTTGTACCTGGCTAGTGGTCTGGGGATGAGTCAAGATAAGATTCCAAAGAGGACCAAGTGTGAAACTTTAGTAGATTGAGTTCTCAACACAAAAATACTTTTTCTCGTATTCCCTATCCCCCTTCTTGCACGCAAACACCATTTGGAGACATTCGAGTCACGGACAGCGAGAGCTCTTGCACTTAATGTTCTTTTGTTACTTGTTTCAATGCGAAAATAGACTCTTGCATGTTATGACTTGAATTGAATCTCTAACCTTGATTGCTTTACTTTTCAAAGTTCTTTTATGGTTGCTAGCATGTCACCACAGAAATTATGCTGTTATCATTTACCTACTCGAGGACGAGCAGGAATTAAGCTTGGGGATGTTGATACGTCCAAAACGTATCTATAATTTCTGCTTGCTCCATGCATGTTTTGTGTGATATTGCTATGATCTAGATACACTTTCATACACTTTTGATCATATTTGGACTAACCTATTAACTCAGTGCACCCCAGTGCCAGTTCCTGTTTTCTGCTGTTTTTCTATTTCAGTTTTCCCCCATATAAAAAGTGCCAGAAAAATTTCGAGAAATATACTGGAAAAATCAGCGTACAGGAAGCTTCGCGAAGAGCCTGAGTGGGGCCAGAGGGGATCCAGGGGGCGCCTAGGCGGCCACCCGGTGCGGCCCCCCTGGCCGCGCCAGGGGGCGCCTGGGGCGCCTGGGGCCCCTGGTCCACCTCTGGCTGCCCCCCTTCGCCTATTTATTCTCCATCACGGGGAAACTCCGAGGACATAACCCTTTTTCGCGATCTCTCCTCTGTTCCGCCGCCGCCGCGCTTCCGAGATCGGGAGCACCAGAAGACCTCTTCCAGGCACCCTGCCGGAGGGAGGGCCGACCTCCGGGGGTCTCCTCTCCACCATGGATGCTCCCCGGATGTCTCGTGAGTAGTTTTCCTTGGACCATGGGTCCGTGATCAGTAGCTATGTGATGTTCTCCTCCCCTCTTTGTTCTTCATGGTTTAGACCTCGTGAGCTGCCCTACATGATCGAGGCACTTTTGTAATCTTTCTGCTATTGCTATGCCGAGTTTGATGGGATCTGATGGATTATGATATTATGTTCAGATTGTGATAGAGTAATATATTTGGTTTTTATCTCTTATATTTTTGTTCCTAAGTAACTCTTGCATGTTCTCCGTTGTTGTTTATTGCTTTGGCCAAGTAGTAGGTAGTGACTCCAAGAGGGAACGTTATGCTCGATTGTGGGTTCATGCCCCCCGATGACACGCTTGAGTGACAGAAACATGAGTCTAGGGGATGTGTTGTTGCCACAAGGGGGAAAACAACGGTGCTTGTAACCGCGGTTGCAAGGATTGTTTACTTTACGCAAAGTGCTTTTTAATGCAGTTGTCTGTTGCTTTGGGTTTACACTTTGGGTGGGCTCGCAACTTAATACCAACGAGATGTTCTGGATAGACATCTCAAGGTGGATGATTAGTAGTAGATGCAGTTGGATTTCGGTCTACTTATTTTGGCGTACTGCACGTGCTTTTGAGCCTCTTCCTTTCTTTTGTAGCATAGTTAGCATTGCGGTGCGTTCATAATCCTGTCAATTTCCCTTCTGTAATTTGTTTACCTCGCATAGCAGTTTTATCGTCTTTTGGGAGAGAGACATCACTAGCGAACATCACGTATCCCGATCCATATCCTTATTACTGTTTCCACGCTATCTTTACTTTTCAGCTTTTACTTTCAATTGCTATCATTATCCCTTGTGTTTTACCATTTGTGAACAACAAGACCGGAGAGCTTGACAACCTCTCTGAACTTCGCAAAGTTATCTGTGTCTGTGTGCAGGTCCACGTCAGTTGCGCCGCTGACACCTACTTATCATATCCGGAGTCCTACGGGAGACAAACCTTGGTATCTTCATTGAGGGAAACTTGCTGCTGCGCTACATCTCAACCTTCCACTTGGGGTAACCAACGAGGGGCGAGAAGCAATCAAGCGAATTTCTGGCGCCGTTGCCGGGGACTCCGAGTGCTAAGATAGGGGAGTTGCACACTACCCTTTACCTTTGTTTTTTAGTCTTGTTAGTTTACCTTTCAGTCTTTATCTTTGTGTATTTTATCAAAATTTACAAAAAATATATTTATCTTGCTAGTTGTCATTATGTCTGGCCCTTTTGCCTTTGTTGAGACAGAGGTGCTCACCTTTAAACAAAAAGGTGGAGAAAGTTTAAAAGATGCTTGGTATAGAATTAATGATTCTCAAAAAAGAGCCACCAAGAAGCAATCCACTACTATCCTGCTTAGAAATTTTTATGTCGGGATTACTCCTTGGAATAGGTTCATATTAGACACTGCTATCAATGGGAATTTTCTAGAATCCCCGACTTGGGAGTCTCTTAATGTTATTGAAAATCTTGTTGGAAATCCCCCTATTGCTAGCATACAAGAAGATATAACTCTAGCTCACATTATGAAGAAACTTAAAAAGTTAGAGTTAGAAATACCAAGTATAACTAGGGTAAATGAGTTGGATCGCAAGATTCAAGGGAATTTGAATAGGCTTGATAGCTCCATGCTTAAAATTATTAAAACTTTGGAGGTCATCAAATCCCGTGATACGGATCTTTCTAGGATTGATAAGATTGAGGAAATCATTAATACTCTAGGAACCACTTTTTCCTCAATCAAACCAAAAAAGGTAGAGACTTCAGCAAGAAGGGAACCTAAGTTCAATTATGTCCCTAGGGTTCCCCGACCTAAAAATAAACCACCCATTGCTAAAGAAGTTGAAACCGTGAAAACTTTGGAAGAAATACCTCTCTTTGATAATTTTATAAATGAATCTTCCATTGATTTTCCGCCTTTTGGTTTTCTCCCTAGAAGTATCTTCATTAGGCATTTATTTGAAAGACCTATTAAGACTAGTTGTACAATTGAAGAGCTTTTTGATGATCTTGATAATGATTCGATTGCTACAACTTGATCTTTTGCTTCATGCCTAGCTTAAAGGCATAAAAGAAAGCGCTTTCGGGAGGCAGCCCGCAACGAATTTAGGTTTATTTTTGCTTTTTGTTGTGTCTTGATGTTTGTTACTACTGTATCAACATCATTGTATCTTTATTTTTCAGCTTTGTGCCAAGTTATAGCCTCTTACGGCAAGGGAAGTAAAAGTTGTGACATGCTGTCCAGAAAACAGATTTTGTCCTCTTGACCAGAAAAATTCCAGAAAAATCCCAGTTCATCTTTTTGAGATGAAATTTTTACACAGCATGCTCTATACAATTATGAAACTTCCGTATGTTCTGAGTCTTTTGATTTGAGTTGCAGAAGTGCCCCTAAAAAATTCTTTACTACCTGCTTTTCTGTTTTTCACAGATTCTGCCACGTTTTGTCTCTCCTAACTTTTGCAAACCTTAAGCTTGCTTTTTCTTTGCAAAAACTTTTTTGCACTCTTGAGAAACAGTAGCTCTTCATGAATATATTTATATGCAGTGGGTAAAAGTTATTTTATTAATGGTACTAACTTCTCTAATCAGCTTATGATGAGTTATGTATGAAGGGAGTTTTCAAGTGTGCGATGGAAGATGATGAAAGAAGATCCAGGAGTGTCAAGCGCTCAAGCTTGGGGATGCCCCCATGCATCCCCAACAAATATTCAAGGAGACTCAAGCGTCTAAGCTTGGGGATGCCCCCGTGCATCCCCTTCTCCATCAACAATCATCAGTTCGTCCTTCGTCTCACTATATTTTTATCACTTCATGCGTTATGTGCTATGCTTGGAGCGTCTCGCTCTTAGGTTTTACTTTTAGTTTTATTTAGCTTTGCTTGCTTTTCATAACAAGTTAGATCCCATCTTACTTTGTGTGGGAGAGAAACACGCTCCACTTTCAAAATCTAGAACACATCATAGGATTTTTCTTGCTTATCTTTCTGCTGTTGTGTGTTCTTTATCTTTTCATAGCTACTGCCATGTTTAGTCTTAGTCTTAGTTTCTCTTTAGAAAGAGCCTTGGATTTTGTTTAGTTTGTTGCTAGAACTCTTTTTAGTTTTCATGTTTATCTTGTTAAAGAGAGTTGGTTGTTGCACTGAGTTGTGTCTTGTCTTGAGAGTAGGTGATTGAGGTTGCTATTTTCTTCTAGTAGTAACTTGCAATAGTTTTGAGGTATTGATGTGAGTAATGTTTGAACTTTTGGTGTCAAGAGCTCTAGCCTATTAGTGATAGGTGTCGTATTTTGGGCAATCCGTGTGTATTTTCAAAACCTACAAAACTAGTTGAGAACTCTAGCTATTAGATGGATCACTAATCTTTGGAGGGATCGAATATTAGAGAACACTCACGTACCATGAGTCGAGGATGCGCAAGGATAACAAAACCCCCATACACTCCTCCTCGGGGTACTCTTCTCTTTGTGAAACTCCTTATTAGATTGAGAGTTACCGATAATAAGTGCATGACTTCTTCAGACTAATGTAAGTATTGAAAGTTGACACTTCCACCTTCCCATATTTTGCTAGCCTCTCCCGTGTCGTGCATTGCCTTCTTCTAATTCCGAGAGTTGGTGTCCACCTTCGCCGTTACATCCAAACCCTTGGCATGATACGCTCTGTCATCATAAACCCCCTTATATCTTTCCTCAAAAAAGCCACCTTACCTACCTATCAAGGCATTTCCATAGCCTTTCCGAGATATATTGCCATGCAACATCCACCTCTTCATGACTTGATCTTCATGTCATTCATGTTCCAGCTACACTGGTAGCGACATACATTGCATACATCATGTTAGTTACATCTTCTTTATGGTTTTGAGTACCTTGTAAAGTGTGAAAGATCTCCTTTACCTTCTTGTAAAATAGAGTGTTGCCCTTAAGTGAGGACAAAAGATCCCAAAGTGGACACAATAAAAGATCCCAAAGAGGACAAATGAGAGTTAAATAGAAAGAGCCATTGAGGCCACAAAAAAATACAAAAAAATAGAAAAAAGAGAAAAAAAGAAATAAAAAGAGAGAAAGGGGAACACTACTATCGTTTTGAGAGATCCACACTAGTACTCCCTTTATATCCTTGTACTCCATAGAGATGATCATTATGCATATAGCTATGTGGGGACCTTCACACTATAGAACTTGGCTTGCATATTCCAAGGATGAGCCTCCTCAAACGAGCTCTAGGTCTTCATGAGCGAGCAAGTTAGATGCACCCCACTAGTTCCATTGGAGATCTTCCTAGCTCGTATGTGCATCCGTTGCATGGCAATCCCTACTCCTCACATCATATCTATCATTTGGCATCTCTTGCCTATGATTGTCCTCATTGATGTGAGCCTTTCTCACCCTTTTTGTCTTCCTCCTCCTCCGTACTTCTCTCTTTGCCATACTAAGTGTCAACTCTCGTGCTTACGCTCATCCATTGCATGAGTGCTCAAAATATCGAAAAGGAGTGGATCAAATTGACTTGTACCTGGCTAGTGGTCTGGGGATGAGTTAAGATAAGATTCCAAAGAGGACCAAGTGTGAAACTTTAGTAGATTGAGTTCTCAACACAAAAATACTTTTTTCTCATATTCCCTATCCCCCTTCTTGCACGCAAACACCATTTGGAGACATTCGAGTCACGGACAGCGAGAGCTCTTGCACTTAATGTTCTTTTGTTACTTGTTTCAATGCTAATATAGACTCTTGCATGTTATGACTTGAATTGAATCTCTAACCTTGATTGCTTTACTTTTCAAAGTTCTTTTATGGTTGCTAGCATGTCACCACAGAAATTATGCTGTTATCATTTACCTACTCGAGGACGAGCAGGAATTAAGCTTGGGGATGTTGATACGTCCAAAACGTATCTATAATGTCTGCTTGCTCCATGCATGTTTTGTGTGATATTGCTATGATCTAGATACACTTTCATACACTTTTGATCATATTTGGACCTAACCTATTAACTCAGTGCACCCGAGTGCCAGTTCCTGTTTTCTGCTATTTTTCTATTTCAGTTTTCCCCCATATAAAAAGTGCCAGAAAAATTCCGGGAAAAATACAGAAAAAATCAGCGTACAGGAAGCTTCGCGAAGAGCCTGAGTGGGGCCAGAGGGGAGACAGGGGGGCCCAGGCGGCCACCCGGCGCGGCACCACCCCTGGCCGCGCCAGGGGGCGCCTGGGGCCCCTGGTCCACCTCTGGCTGCCCCACTTCGCCTATTTATTCTCCGTCACGGGGAAACTCCGAGGACAGAACCCTTTTTCACGATCTCTCCACTTTTCCGCCGCCGCCACGCTTTCGAGATCGGGAGCACCAGAAGACCTCTTCCCGGCACCCTGCCGGAGGGAGGGCCGACCTTCGGGAGTCTCCTCTCCACCATGGATGCTCCTCGGATGTCTCGTGAGTAGTTTTCCTTGGACCATGGGTCCGTGATCAGTAGCTATGTGATGTTCTCCTCCCCTCTTTGTTCTTCATGGTTTAGACCTCGTGAGCTGCCCTACATGATCGAGGCACTTTTGTAATCTTTCTGCTATTGCTATGCCGAGTGTTATGGGATCTGATGGATTATGAGATTATGTTCAGATTGTGATAGAGTAATATATTTGGTTTTTATCTCTTATATTTTTGTTCCTAAGTAACTCTTGCATGTTCTCCGTTGCTGTTTATTTCTTTGGCCAAGTAGTAGGTAGTGACTCCAAGAGGGAACGTTATGCTCGATTGTGGGTTCATGCCCCCCGATGACACGCTTGAGTGACAGAAACATGAGTCTAGGGGATGCGTTGTTGCCACAAGGGGGAGAACAACGGTGCTTGTAACCGCAGTTGCAAGGATTGTTTACTTTACGTAAAGTGCAAATTAATGCAGTTGTCTGTTGCTTTGGGTTTACACTTTGGGTGGGGCTCGCAACTTAATACCAACGAGATGTTCTGGATAGATATCTCAAGGTGGATGATTAGTAGTAGATGCAGTTGGATTTCGGTCTACTTATTTTGGCGTACTGCCCGTGCTTTTGAGCCTCTTCCTTTCTTTTGTAGCATAGTTAGCATTGCGGTGCGTTCATAATCCTGTCAATTTGCCTTCTGTAATTTGTTTACCTCGCATAGAAGTTTTATCGTCTTTTGGGAGAGAGACATCACTAGCGAACATCACGTATCCCGGTCCATATCCTTATTACTGTTTCCACGCTATCTTTACTTTTCAGCTTTTACTTTCAATTGCTATCATTATCCCTTGTGTTTTACCATTTGTGAACAACAAGACCGGAGAGCTTGACAACCTCTCTGAACTTCGCAAAGTTATCTGTGTCTGTGTGCAGGTCCACGTCAGTTGCGCCGCTGACACCTACTTATCATATCCGGAGTCCTACGGGAGACAAACCTTGGTATCTTCACTTAGGGAAACTTGCTGCTGCGCTACATCTCAACCTTCCACTTGGGGTAACCGACGAGGGGCGAGAAGCCATCAGTACACTTGTTGTATATGTTATAGACATTTATCTTGCGGATATTTCTAATAGTTCTTGGGTATATGATACCGGATCGGTTGTTCACATTTTCCCATCGATGCAGGGATTAAAAAGAAGTAGAGATGTTGCAAGAGGAGAAGTTGACATTCGCGTTGGGAATAAAGCAAGAGTTGCTGCATTAGCCGTCGGCACCATGCAACTTAATTTACCTTCTGGATTTGTAATGGAGCTTGATAATTGTTATTATGTTCCATCGTTAAGTCGAAACATTATTTCTGCCTCATGTTTGATGAGACAAGGTTATGAATTCATTATTAAGGACAATGGTTGTTCTATATATTTGAATAATATGTTTTATGGCTTGGCGCCCATTTTGAATGGGTTATTCATTTTGAATCTTGAAGGTGAATCTGTCTATAATATAAATGCCAAGGGGCTTAAACCTAATGATCTGAATACAACCTACTTTTGGCACTGTCGGCTTGGTCGTATTAGTGAAAAGCGCATGAAGAAGCTCCATGATGATGGACTTTTAAATTCGTTTGATTTTGAATCATTCGAGACATGCGAATCGTGCCTACTCGGAAAGATGACCAAGACACCTTTTGCAAAGAGTTGCGAGAGGGCATCTGACTTGTTGGAACTCATACATACCGATGTGTTTGGACCAATGAGCATGACTGCTAGAGGTGGTTACCTCGTGACTTTCACCGACGACTTGAGTAGATATGGATATATCTACTTGATGAGGCACAAGTCGGAAACCTTTGAAAAGTTCAAGGAGTTTTAGAATGAAGTAGAGAATCAACTCGGCAAGACGATCAAACTTCTATGATCGGATCGTGGAGGTGAATATCTGAGATCATCTCAAGAGTCGTGGAATAGTTCCACAACTTATTCCTCCTGGAACGCCGCAAATAAATGGTGTATCGGAATGGAGGAATGGCACCTTCTTGGACATGGTTCGATCGATGATGAGTCAGTCAGATCTACCGTTGTCAATTTGGGGTTATGCTCTAGAAACTGCAGCTTTCACACTAAACAGAGTACCATCTAAATCCGTAGATATGACACCATATGAGATATGGACTGGGAAGCGTCACAATACCGTCTAACTGCTATGCGAGGTAAACAAATTACAGATGGGAAATTGACAGGATTATAAACGCACCACAATGCTAACTATGCACATCCACATCTTCAAGTTCACAAGGTGAAATCTCACTCATGATCTCCTGATAGAGTGAATATGGAATGGCGCTAGCACTTGATCCCAAATCGCATAGCCCGTAATAATTGTGATCTCCTATTTTGACAGATACTACTGGTGTACCTGAAACTGGGCTTTTATTCTTGGCTATGAAAATGTTAGTTGAAACAACACAAAAATTTATAATGGAATCTGAAATATCATCAGTAACTAAATCCTTAACCACTTCAACTTGAGGATTTACCTTGATCTGGTCCTCAGGTTCGTCAGTTCTTCTCTCACTCTTATTTATTATGCCTGTCACAAAAGAGTGCTCTCTCATACTTGTAGGAAAAGGGGGCTTTTCATAAAAATCTGCAGGCAAAACAGGGTCAGCAACACTTATATCAACATGTAATTCTTTAAAAGGTTTATGATACTGATCCTTCTCTTTCTTAGAAGAGTCAATGTGAGAGGCAAAATTCTTACAGAAATCAATCATAAGCTGGGAATCAAGACCAATCTTAGAGCAAAAGGTATTAAAATAATCAGTCTTCACATACCTCTCAATGTAATCATGCTCATAATTTATAGCGGGTTCAATACCTTTGTCGATTTCCCAGTATTCGGTGTTCTTCTGGATCCTCTCAATGAGATCCCATTTTTCTTCAATGCTTCTTGTTTGGAATACCCCACTAGAGGAGGCATCCAACATCTCCTTATCCTGACGAGAAAGCCTGACATACAAATTTGTAAGTATAATATCTTTGGGGAGTTCATGAATAGGACATTTGAACATTAGGGACTTCAGTCTCCCCCAAGCTTGAGCGATGCTCTCTCCCTCACGAGACCAAAAATTATAGATGTAGTTCCTGTCTCGATGAATTTCATGAAGAGGATAAAACTTTGTATAAAAGAGAGACATAATCTCTTCCCAATTGAGTAGATGTGAGTTATCGAGGAGCTTATATCAATCTGAAGCTTTATCTATAAGTGATATGGAGAATAATTTCTTCATGACGAACTCCATTGACACACCTGCAAGCTTAAATAATGAACATAGTTGTGATAAATATAGCAAGTGTTCACCTGGATGTCTATCTCCTGCATAACGATTAGCCAAGACATAATTGATAATACCTGAAGGTATTTTGCAAGGCACAATTTCAGTAGGGGTAGGAGTGACCACAACAGTTGTGAGGCATTTCCCCATAAACAACGATCAAAGAGTAGAGGTGTTGATACGTCCAAAACGTATCTATAATTTCTGCTTGCTCCATGCATGTTTTGTGTGATATTGCTATGATCTAGATACACTTTCATACACTTTTGATCATATTTGGACTAACCTATTAACTCAGTGCACCAAAGTGCCAGTTCAAGTTTTCTGCTGTTTTTCTATTTCAGTTTTCCCCCATATAAAAAGTGCCAGAAAAATTCCGGGAAAAATATAGGAAAAATCAGCGTACAGGAAGCTTCGCGAAGAGCCCGAGTGATCCACCTCTGGCTGCCCCCCTTCGCCTATATATTCTCCGTCACGGGAAACTTCCGAAGCGAGAACCTTTTTTCTAGATCTCTCCTCTGTTCCGCCACCGCCGCGCTTCCGAGATCGGGAGCACCAGAAGACCTCTTCCCAGCACCCTGCCGGAGGGAGGGCCGACCTCCGGGAGTCTCCTCTCCACCATGGATGCTCCCCGGATGTCTCGTGAGTAGTTTTTCTTGGACCATGGGTCCGTGATCAGTAGCTATGTGATGTTCTCCTCCCCTCTTTGTTCTTCATGGTTTAGACCTCGTGAGCTGCCCTACATGATCGAGGCACTTTTGTAATCTTTCTGATGTTGCTATGCTGAGTTTGATGGGATCTGATGGATTATGAGATTATGTTCAGATTGTGATTGAGTAATATATTTGGTTTTTATCTCTTATATTTTTGTTCCTAAGTAATTCTTGCATGTTCTCCGTTGCTGTTTATTGCTTTGGCCAAGTAGTAGGTAGCAACCCCAAGAGGGAACGTTATGCTCGATTGTGGGTTCATGCCCCCCCCCCCCCGATGACACGCTTGAGTGACAGAAACATGAGTCTAGGGGATGTGCTGTTGCCACAAGGGGGGAAACAACGGTGCGTGTAACCGCGGTTGCAAGGATTGTTTACTTTATGCAAAGTGCTTTTTAATGCAGTTGTATGTTGCTTTGGGTTTACACTTTGGGTGGGGCTCGCAACTTAATACCAGCGAGATGTTCTGGATAGATATCTCAAGGTGGATGATTAGTAGTAGATGCAGTTGGATTTCGGTCTACTTATTTTGGCGTACTGCCCGTGCTTTTAAGCCTCTTCCTTTCTTTTGTAGCATAGTTAGCATTGCGGTGCGTTCATAATCCTGTCAATTGCCCTTCTGTAATTTGTTTACCTCGCATAGCAGTTTTATCGTCTTTTGGGAGAGAGACATCACTAGTGAACATCACGTATCCCGGTCCATATCCTCATTACTGTTTCCACGCTCATTTACTTTTCTGCTTTTACTTTCAGTTGCTATCATTATCCCTTGTGTTTGATCCTTTGTGAACAACAAGACCGGAGAGATTGACAACCTCTCTGAACTTCGTTGGGAACAAAGTTATTTGTGTCTGTGTGCAGGTCCGCGTCAGTTGCGCCGCTGACACCTACTTATCATCTCTGGAGTCCTACTGGAGACAAACCTTGGTATCTTTACTGAGGGAAATTTGATGCTGTGCTACATCACGCCTTCCACTTGGGGCTCACCAACGAAGGGCGAGAAGACTACACCCTTCAACTCTCGCGCCATCAGGTGTCCATAAGGACAAGGAACAACAACAACAACAAAATAAAGACAGAAATATAAAACTTCCTTACCAGCTTCACTTACTAATAGCGATACGCTCCCCGATAACGGCTCCAGAAAACAGTACTTGACGACCCTCAACTGTAGGGGATCATTTGTAGCGTTTTCGATAAATAAGAGTGTCGAACCCAACGAGGAGCAGAAGATATTGGTAAGTGATTTTGGTAAAGAATTAGCTGCAGGAAGTGAAAGATAACTTTTTAGGGGTTTTCGGTGTAAGCAACAAAAAGGTAAAAGCGAGCAAAGTGAAAGGCACTGAGGAGTAACAAGTGGACCAATCCTTTTGAGCAAAGGATAGGCCTAGCAACTGGACTTATAAAGGCTAAAGCGTTCTTGAGGTCACACGGGAGAAATTGTCACGTGCTTTCGCCATAATCCGTATCGGTACTATGTGTTGTGTTGATAAGTGTTGAGTGGGTGGATCTATGCTAATGCACCCCCTAGACTAAGATGAGTGCACTCTTATGATTAAACACCTTGCAAGCATCCGCAAATACAAGATAGTAATTAAGGCAAAAGCCTAACCATAGCAATACGATCGACGATCCATTATTCCCTTGTGCAAAAGAGCGCAATCTAGGGTTCAGGTTTCTGTCACTCCAGCAACCCACCTTAAGCGTTCTTTATACACAATGCATTCCCCTAGGTCCTTGATAAGGCGAAGTGTTGAGTGTTTGACTCACACAACACCACTAGGAGAATAATAACACAACTTAAATATCAAACAACACATATTACTTCAACATCATATGACTACTAACAACTAGACTTCTCCCATGTCCTCAAGAACTAAAGTAACTACTCACAAGACATAAAATACATCATGATCAGAGGGGATAAATATATGATAAACAATCTGGACACAATGATACTTATCCAACAAAACTCCATAGCATTCATCACACGACGGTAATCAACATGGGTAGAGTAGAGAGGATAGATAGTACGGATTACAACACAAGTTGAACTTGTGAGGTGAGATGAGATGAAGATGGAGATGGGCTGGTGTTGGGGATGATGTTGATGATGATCTCGATGATGCCCGTGACGATGGTGATGACGATGGCGATGATCTCCCCTTCCGGGAGGTGTTCTCCCCGGCGGAATCTGCCCGCCAGAGATGGCTTTTCTTCTCTGTAGGTCTCCGCCACGGAGCGGCGGCGGAACTCGCGAAACTCCTCTCTTTTTAGGGTTTCGGACGACGATCAATATATAGGCCAAAGGTGGGAGCCGGGAGTGGCCCCGGGGCTCCAGGCGCCCTCCCCGCGCGGCCAGGGGTAGGGCCGCGCCAGGTGGCCGCCTGGGCACCCTTTGGCCCCCCTCTGGCCCCTCTTTTGCGTGTCTTCATCATACTTCTGTAAAATGACCTCCGTCGATTTTCAGGTAATTTGGAGGACTTCTTCTTCAGCAACTCAGCGTCCACTTTTTACCGCTGAATTCTGCGTCTGCTGCTTCGGCATCGAAAAGTTGCAAACTGTGTAAAATAAGCCAAAACAATATAAGAATAGCATCATAACATGAAATATATCAATGAATAGGAAAGAATTACTATATAAAATAGTGATGCATTTTGGACGTATCAGTCCCCAACACACCTAATACAACTAGAGTTGTATAGGTGCACTAGTTCGGCGAAGAGATGATAAAATATGGGTGATAGGTGTGGCAAAGCAAGGCAATATATTCTGTAATAAAAAGTGCAGCAAGCAAACATGTTACAAAAGTGAGCGCAAACGGTGTAACAATGATGTAAACAAGGCCTAGGCTTCATACTTTCACTAGTGGCAACTCCCAACAACATTAACATAGTATAATCACATGATATTTCCCATAAAACATGCAATGGAGACGTACTCGGAGGTCATTCCTTTGTGGTTAAGAGAGGACGATTGTGTAGGGCTACAAAATCACACCTTAGAGTTCGTAGTTCTCGTCTATGGATTTCCCAATGTCACCGCGGCCATCCAAAAAGAGTACCACAATCACTCTCAATCTTCAATCAACACTCAAAAGAGGAAATCACTCATGAAAATATTCTTCTAACCCATGTCCAATAGACCGCTGTCACCATGGTCTCGGGGATTATACTAGATAAGATCAAGTGAGTACATCAAATCTAATACATAGAAGAAGGGGAAACATCATGGGATCACCCTAAATTAACATAGCCTATGATCACAATGAAGACCACATCATGGGAGGAACCTCAGCCCCGAGGAGGAACTACTCCCGCTTCATGGAGGGAGGAAGCAACGTCGATGGAGATGAATCCGGGGGCACTTCCCCGTCCCGGCAGGGTGCCGGCACAGGAATTCTGGTCCCCCGAAGCTGGTTGGCGATGGCGGCGGAGATCGGAGTTGCTTCTGTAGAAAAGGGGTCTGGAATCAGGGTTTTCGCGACGCGAGTATAAATAAGAGACAAGGGGGGACACCAGTGGAGATCCCAGTCGCCCAGGCAGCCTGGTGGCACGGCCTCCCCCTAGTCCGCGCCGGGTGGTTCTTATTGGCTTCTCGCCCTTCGTTGGTGAGCCCCAAGTGGAAGGCGTGATGCAGTAAAGCAGCAGTTTTCCCTCGGTGAAGATACCAAGGTTTGTTTCCAGTAGGATTCCACAGATGATAAGTAGGTGTCAGCGGCGCAACTGACGCGGACCTGCACACAGATACAGATAACTTTGTTCCCAACGAAGTTCAAAGAGGTTGTCAATCTCTCAGGTCTTGTTGTTCACAAATGATAAAACGCAAGGGATAATGATAGCAACTTGAAAGTAAATGCAGAAAAGTAAATATAGCTTGGAAACAGTAATGAGGATATGGACCGGGATACGTGATGTTCACTAGTGATGTCTCTCTGCCAAAAGACGATAAAACTGCTATGCGAGGTAAACAAATTACAGAAGGGCAATTGACAGGATTATGAACACACCGCAATGCTAACTATGCTACAAAATAAACGAAGAGGTTCAAAAGCACGGGCAGTACGCCAAAATAAGTAGACCGAAATCCATCTGCATCTACTACTAATCATCCACCTTGAGATATCTATCCAGAACATCTCGCTGGTATTAAGTTGCGAGCCCCACCCAAAGTGTAAACCCAAAGCAACAGACAACTGCATTGTTCTTTGCGTAAAGTAAACAATCCTTGTAACCGCGGTTACAAGCACCGTTGTTTTCCCCCTTGTGGCAACAGCACATCCCCTAGACTCATGTTTCTATCACTCAAGCGTGTCATCAGCGGGCATGAACCCACAATCTAGCACAACGCTCCCTCTTGGAGTCACTACCTACTACTTGGCCAAAGCAATAAACAGCAACGGAGAACATGAAAGAATTACTTAGGAACAAAAATATAAGAGATAAAAACCAAATATATTACTCTATCAAAATCTGAACATAATCTCATAATCCATCAGATCCCTCCAAACTCAGCATAGCAACAGCAGAAATATTACAAAGGTGCCTCGATCATGTAGGGCAGATCACGAGGTCTAAATAATGAAGATCAAAGAGGGGAGGAGAACATCACATAGTGTGACGCCCCCAAAATCAGACCGTGTACAGTAATCATGCACACAGGGTACACGACTGAGATTAGGGTGCCACGGTGATAATATCACAGCAGAACACTAAACACAAAAGGATAAACAAATATGTTACAATAGAGGGGGTCACGCGGACCCGAATACATAAGTCATACAAGCTATAATATCTGAGTACAGACATAGTTAGTCAAGTTTTGCCTTAAGAAGGCTAGCACAAATCACATCAGAGATACAGATCGAAAAGGCGAGGCCTCCTGCCTGGGATCCACAGAACTACTCCTGGTCAACGGGGAACTCGACGTCGTAGTAGGCGCCTCCGGGGTACTCCTGCTCCTGGGCTCCAACGTCGGCTGCAGCGGCCGATCAGGAAAAACAGTAAAGGAAATAAAGCAGGTGAGTATCTAGTATACCCGCGAGTCTTACGTCCGCTACTAAGCTTTATGCATTGTATCAACGGAAAGAAGAGGCTGTATATAGTGGACTAAAAGACAGAAATTCAGAGCAAGGGTAAGAAGCTAGGCCTATCGAAGACTAGCATCTTCCGACGATGTCTTGCAGCATGAGGTAAGAATCAGCCAACAGTTTATATAAAGCAATAAAGTAACAATGAAGCAGAAGTTGCTGCAACATTGTATAATATAAGTTGTAATGATTAATAATAATAATGCCTCCGAGTTCACCTCCTCGACATCCCCGCGAGGAAGAAAACCCGGAACCATACAGTTTAATAATAATAGTTTCTAGTGGTAAGATCCAGCTTCAGCATAAAGCGTCCTGTTACCGTGGACACGGCTATTCGAATAGATTAATCTTCCCTGCAGGGTGGCGGGAACCTTGTTAGGGAACGCTCCACCGAGGCTATCCGACACTTCATAGCCCATCTTTCAAACTCAACAGAGAGGCCATCCGCCGGTCTAAATCCTAAGTACTCAGGGCCTTGGACCCCAACCCTGACGTACTCCTGCACGGTGCGTGGGTGGCCGGGAAGCCGTAACAAAAACAACACAGCTCGAGCCAAAGAAGACAGCGCACTTCCCGGCAATCAGCCCGCGGTACTGCTGACGTCTGAAGAGTCCTCGGACGACACTAAGAAGCGGAGGACCCATAACTCGTAGTTCCCACGGGTAGGTAGTGCGTACATGGCATATAGCCAACTCAAGACATTCACTGAACCATTTAGCATTTTAATTAACCTGCGTGACAACCGTTATCGTTGCCTCAACTTAACCGACCCGCGGACAACGACAGCAGCCAGGACCACCAGTACATCAGTGCCTGCCCCGTCGTCCCACCAACTCACTGCGGTTACCAACAAGGTGAACCGTCTCCTTACCTTGTCTCGCGTGTGCTCCTGGAGGAGCTCGACTTTCGTGGGTTGGTAACTCTCGCGGCCAACGATCAGGGGCCAAGCACACCGGTACACTGGTCGTACCCTCCCTGTCGTCCCGTCGCAATACCTCTCGCGGGCACCGTTGGGTCGCCCGACTTCTTACCTGAAGGACAACCGTTTACAGGACCCTATGGCGGCAAGACAAAGTCAGCCTCGAGTGGAGTTCAAGGATTACTCCTTGATAGCTCACACTTGAGGTGACTAGGCATAACCCAGATAGGGGCCTTTGACGGTGTCTGCATTGTACCGTACCTGTGCAGTTATTATATTTGTATCCGCGTTCACTCCCCTGAGTGATCACGGCCCTCTATCTAATCCTAGCTAACAATGCGCAGGGCTCACTGCTGAATAAAGCATAATAGTAATAATAGGCAGCATAGGATAAAGGAAGGCACATCAAGGGGCGACAAAATCAGGCTATGCAATTGAATAGGATTGTAATCGTAGCAGCAGCAGTCACAATGCCTAGTGCAAGAAATGTACGGCAAGATAGGTGATATCTGGGGAAGAGAATGGCTCTGCTTGCCTGCAAGCTCGACGGTAGTAGTAGGGTCGTCGACGACGTAGTCGTACTCAGCAGCGGTGTAGTCGACGGCAGCAGCGGGGTCTACCGGAGATTAAGGGGGGAAGAAACAGTAAATACATAGTAAGCATATACAAACAGATGCATGGCATGATAGATGAAATGTTAACGGTGTTCTAACGCAGTGCAAAGCAATATGCTCGGAGCGGGAATTCATCTGAGGATGAACTACCGGCTCCGGGTGATTACCGGACAGGGTGTCCGGAGGGGGAAGGATCAAGACAGAGGTGTCGTGGTTACCGGAACAACATAAGGGGGGTGTATCCGTGCTATTTGATCTATTCCGTGAAACATTCGTGTTCGGAATAAATTCATCCGGGCACTCTAACAGTACCGGACAATTTATCGGACAGTCGGTCCGGAGGGGGAATGTTCGATGTTCGTTGTGTTAGAGGGGTGTGGTAGACATACGGATAGCGTATTTGTATTCGTTATATTTTTCTGATCAATTTTCATGTATAAAGTTTGTGAATCCGAGTTACGGTTTAAAAGTTATTGAATTTCAAAGTTTAAATCAATTTAAATGATTTTTTTGGATTTCTTTTATTATTTATTTAAACATTATCCAGAACAGTGCTGACATGTGGGACCCACATGTCAGCCTCTGTTATTTATAAAACATTTAACTAAATCAGAAAATGCCTCTGGACCCACATGTCAGTGACTAAGGGGGGGTTAACTTTTCTGTTAAGTTAAGAAGAGATTAGCCGGGGGGTTAGCGAGTGGGGCCCGTTGTCAGTGGCCCAAGGGTTTGATTAACCCCTAATTAAGCTGGCTGACACGGGGGGCCCGCCTGGCAGCCTCACCGGAGGGCTCACCGGAGGCTCGCCGGCGGCGAGGTCGAGCAATCTCGCGATTCCGAGCGCCGTTTGAGACGCCGCTGTCGGCAGTCGACGAAGAACTCGAAGCCGCGTCGATCTGGAGTGGTCTCGCGGGCTGGGACGCACGGAGGTGAGCGCAGCTTCAACAATGGCGGCGAAGGGCGTCGGGCTCCAATGGCGAATGCATATACGAGTCAAAATCGAGCTAGCTAACGGTCCAAAACAAACACACGCACCACGGGGAACCTACTGGTGCACTTGGCGCGGGCTGGGACGAACCAAATCGACGACTACGACGACGTGCCACGGCGGCCGGAGCAAGCGAGTTTGGGGAAAAAGGCTACGGGCTACGCGAGCAACTACAGACAGTTGGCGATGACAGAGCTGCTCACCACGAACGCGTCGGGGTTGGCAGCGGGCTCGGGGAGGGGCTGAGGCGGCCGGAATCGACGTCGAGGTTGCAGTAGCCGGGGTGGGGGAAGAAGACGCGGGCGCCGCCTGTGGTGCTCCCCGGGCTCGATTGGATGCTGTAGTCGACGAAGACGACGACGGCGCAGCCTCTGGACACCACGTCGGGGCGGGCCGTGCCCGTTGGCCACGTCTGGCCACGGCAATGGCGACGACGGCGCTCGGGAAACTTTCCCCGAAGCGTGAGAGAAGAGGAGGAGGGGAAAGGAGGTGCGGGGGTGTCCAGGAGGTGGCCGGTGGCGTCCTTATCCCGTCCGCGGCGGAAGGGAGCAGGTGGAGGGCGGGGCCGGGCTGGCAGCGACGTGGCCACGGCGGGCTGCCGTACGGGGCAGGTGGGGGTGGTTGGAGGAAGAAGACAACCGTGGGGGTGGGCTGGGCTGCGATGGGCCGTCGCCCCAGGCGAGTTTTAAAGTTTTTCCCATTTGTTTTGTGTTGCTGTTTATTCTATTTCTTTCTGTAATTGATTTATTAACCCTAGCATTTTTGTAAAAGGTTATTAGTGTTTGTAAATTAGGGTTTCATATTAGTAAGGTGCCACAAAAGTTTTTGCAGCAAAATAAAATCATTAGGTATTTCTTTTAATTATTAAATGCCCAAAGTAAGGGTTTTAACCTACTGTTTGAATTGTTTGGAATTTTCTGTAACTTCAAAATTTACCAAAGTTGGTCCAACATGATTATAATGATTTTAGGCAATTTACAAAAATAGTCCCATGATTTTTGGAACAACTTTATTTGAGCACCTTTGTTTTAATTTTCATACAAAGTAGTTTCAACTAGGGTTTGGTTTCTTGATGAGCAAGATGCATTGGGCTTTGGGTTTTGATTACCAACCAGCATGGTTTGAAAAGAGCAGAAGCAAATTTTGATTAAGGACAGGGGATAACAGTGATTAACAAACAGTGATGGTCAACAGTGATGATGGTTACTGTTACAAGCAACTGAGGGTGTTACACATAGCTACTGATCACGGACCCATGGTCCAAGGAAAACTACTCACGAGACATCCGGGGAGCATCCATGGTGGAGAGGAGACTCCCGGAGGTCAATCCTCCCTCCGGCAGGGTGCCGGAAAGAGGTCTTCTGGTGCTCCCGATCTTGGAAGCGCGGCGGCGGCGGAACAGAGGCGAGTTCGCGGAATAGGGTTCCTCTTTTGGAGTTTTCCCGTGACGTAGATTGAATAGGCGAAGGGGGCAGCCAGAGGTGGACCAGGGGCCCCAGGCGCCCCCCATGCGCGGCCAGGGGGGGCCGCGCCGGGTGGCCGCCTGGGCCCCCTGGATCCCCTCTGGCCCCTCCCGGGCTCTTCTCGAAGCTTCCGTCACGCTGATTTTTTATCTGAATTTTCCCGAATTTTTCTGGCACTTTTTATATGGGGGAAAACTGAAATAGAAAAACAGCAGAAAACAGGAACTGGCACTGGGGTGCACTGAGTTAATAGGTTAGTCCAAATATGATCAAAAGTGTATGAAAGTGTATCTAGATCATAGCAATATCACACAAAACATGCATGGAGCAAGCAGAAATTATAGATAAGTTTTGGACGTATCAACATCCCCAAGCTTAATTCCTGCTCGTCCTCGAGTATGTAAATGATAACAAGCATAATTTCTTTGGTGACATGCTAGCAACCATTAAAGAACTTTGAAAAGTAAAGCAATCAAGGTTAGAGATTCAATTCAAGTCATAACATGCAAGAGTCTATATTAGCATTGAAACAAGTAACAAAAGAACAAAAGGTGCAAGAGCTCTTGCTGTCCGTGACTCGAATGTCTCCAAATGGTGTCTGCGTGCAAGAAAGGGGATAGGGAATATGAGAAAAAAGTATTTTTGTTGAGAACTCAATCTACTAAAGTTTCACACTTGGTCCTCTTTGGAATCTTATCTTGACTCGTCCCCAGACCACTAGCCAGGTACAAGTCAATTTGATCCACTCCTTTTCGATATTTCGAGCACTCATGCAATGGATGAGCGTAAGCACGAGAGTTGATACTTAGGACGGCAAAGAGAGAAATATGGTGGAGGAGGAAGACAAAAAGGATGAGAAAGGCTCACATCAATGAGG
This sequence comes from Bromus sterilis, assembly GCA_950022295.1. Taxonomy (NCBI): domain Eukaryota; kingdom Viridiplantae; phylum Streptophyta; class Magnoliopsida; order Poales; family Poaceae; genus Bromus; species Bromus sterilis. The sequence continues at coordinate 401,198,989 of OX465596.1, forward strand.
ACAATCATAGGCAAGAGATGCCAAATGATAGATATGATATGAGGAGTAGGGATTGCCATGCAACGGATGCACATACAAGCTAAGAAGCTCTCCAATGGAACTAGTGGGGGTGCATCTAACTTGCTCGCTCATGAAGACCTAGAGCTCGTTTGAGGAGGCTCATCCTTGGAATATGCAAGACAAGTTCTATAGTGTGAAGGTCCCCACATAGCTATATGCATAATGATCATCTCTATGGAGTACAAAGATATAAAGGGAGTACTAGTTTGGATCTCTCAAAAGGATAGTAGTGTTGCCCCTTTCTCTCTTTTTATTTCTTTTTTCTCTTTTTTCTATTTTTTCTATTTTTTTGTGGCCTCAATGGCTCTTTCTATTTAACTCTCATTTGTCCTCTTTGGGATCTTTTATTGTGTCCACTTTGGGATCTTTTCCTCACTTAAGGGCAACACTCTATTTTACAAGAAGGTAAAGGAGATCTTTCACACTTTACAAGGTACTCAAAATCATAAAGAAGATGTAACTATCATGATGTATGCAATGTATGTCGCTGCCAGTGTAGCAGGAACATGTATGACATGAAGATCAAGTCATGAAGAGGTGGATGTTGCATGGCAATATATCTCGGAAAGGCTATGGAAATTCCTTGATAGGTAGGTATGGTGGCTGTTTTGAGGAAAGATATAAGGAAGTTTATGATGACAGAGTGTATCATGCCAAGGGTTTGGATGTACCGGTGAAGGTGGAAACCAACTCTCGGAGTGAGAAGAAGGCAATGCACGGCACGGGAGAGGCTAGCAAAATATGGGAAGGTGGAAGTGTCAACTTTCAATACTTACATTAGTCCGAAGAACTCATGCACTTATTATCGGTAACTCTCAATCTAATAAGGAGGTTCACAAAGAGACAAGTACCCCGAGGAGGAGTGTATGGGGGTTTGGTTATCCTTGCGCATCCTCGACTCATGGTACGTGAGTGTACTCTAATATTCGATCCCTCCAAAGATTAGTGATCCATCTAGTAGCTAGAGTTCTCAACTAGTTTTGTAGGTTTTGAAAATACACACGGATTGCCCAAAATACGACACCTATCACTAATAGGCTAAATCTCTTGACACCAAAAGTTCATACATTACTCACATCAATACCTCAAAACTATTGCAAGTTACTACTAGAATTAAATAGCAACCTCAATTACCTACTTTCAAGACAAGACACTACTCAGTGCAACAACCAACTCTCTTTAACAAGATAAACATGAAAACTAAAAAGAGTTCCAGCAACAAACTAAACAAAATCCAAGGCTCTTGCTAAAGACAAACTAAGACTAAAACTAAACATGGCAGCAGCTACGAAAAGATAAAGAACACACAACAGCAAAAAGATAAGCAAGAAAAATCCTATGATGTGTTCTAGATTTTGAAAGTGGAGCGTGTTTCTCTCCCACACAAAGTAAGATGGGGTCTAACTTGTTATGACCAGCAAGCAAAACTAAAGAAAACTAAAAATAAAACCTAAGAGCGAGACGCTCCAAGCATAGCACATAACGCATGAAGTGATAAAAATATAGTGAGACGAAGGACGAACTGATGATTGTTGATGGAGAAGGGGATGCACGGGGGCATACCCAAGCTTATACGCTTGAGTCTTCTTGAATATTTATTGGGGATGCATGGGGGCATCCTCAAGCTTGAGCGCTTGACACTCCTGGATCTTCTTTATCATCTTCCATCGCACACTTGAAAACTCCCTTCATACATAACTCATCATAAGCTGATTAGAGAGGTTAGTACCCTTAATAAAATAATTTTTCCCCACTGGATATAAAGATATTCTTGAAGAGCTACTGTTTCTAAAGATTTCCAAAAAGTTTTTGCAAATAAAAAGCAAGCTTAAGGTTTGCAAAAGTGAAGAGAGGCAAAACGTGGCAGAATCTGTGAAAAACTGAACAACAGATAGTAAAGAATTTTTTAGGGACACTTCTGCAACTCAAATCGTAATTGTATAGAGCATACTGTGTAAAAAATTCATTTCAAAAAGATGAACTGGGATTTTTCTGGAATTTTTGTGGTCACGAGGACAAAATCTGTTTTTTGGACAGCATGTCACAACTTTTACTTCCCTTGCCGTAAGAGGCTACAACTTGGCACAAAGCTAAAAAATAAAGATACAATGATGTTGCTACAAAAGTAACAACCATCAAGACACAACAAAAGCAAAAAGAAACACCTAAATTCGTTGCGGGCTGCCTTCCGAAAGCGCTTCTTGAAAGCCATTAGCTAGGCATGATGCAAAAAGAAGAATCAAGTTTTATCAAGAGAAAGAGAATAACTAGCCCGTGTAACGGACTTAAAAGGTAACTTGATTTTCTTTCTAGGGAAGTGTTCCATCCCCTTTTTGAATGGGAATTGGAATTTTATAAATCATTGAGTTCCAAATCAAATGCTTCCAATTTTTATCAAAGTTTTACTCAAGTCGAGGACTTTTTCTTCGGTCGTTGAGATCCCATCAAATCCGGGTCATTGAGATTTTCTCGCGAGTCACCACGAAATCCTCACCGTAGAATCCGGAGAGACGGACGCTGGGAGTCGTTCGATCTGATCTGAAAACTCCTGTCAGACCGGCCTATATAAGGCATCCCACCCCATCGAATCCTTCCTTCCAAATCATTCGCATCTCTCCGGAACCCTCTCTCCCCCGAGCGCCGCCGAGCTCTTCGTCCCCGTCGCCGTTCTCGCCGCTTCACTGCCGGAAGAGCGCCGCCGTGGACTTCACGCCGTCGACGAGCACGTCCTCCTCGCTCCTCGCCGTCGTAGCTGCTCGACGCCACCGAGTTAGGGTACGCCGAGCCTCGATCCAATCTCTATCTCATCTGTTCTTCTGTTTCCAGATTGGATCCGAGTTCTTAGTATGTTTGTTTTGGGATGAATTCCTTAGGTTTCTTTGATCCGTTGGATCTTTGCTCTGTTGGGAAATCTGTTTCTGCTAGCCAAAAGGTTCCTATCTCGATTCAGGTTAGAAGTTAGGGCATGAATCTTTCTGTTCTGTGTTAGGGTTACAGTTCTTCATTGCATGAAGTTAAGTCTAGCTCAGAACAGACAAGAATCTTCACCCAAAATTCTTCACTGAATCTCTTGTCAAAACTTTTTGTTTTTGATCGAAACTTTTGCTGGTGCTCATTCCATACTTGCCTTTTCCCTCGCAACCTTTATGCTTTTCACAGGATGTCTGCTGAGTGAGGCTTCGGGAATGAGTCACCCAATCTTGACCACATCAACGAAGCAGAACGGTCTGTTCCGAAGAAGAAAGGTGGCAGAACGAAGGAAACCAACAATGCCAGAGGCATCCCCGAATCCATTCGCTTAGAGCTTGGATATGATACGCCTCCTGGAGAAACCAAGGATCAGCGCAAGAATCGATTGCAAAACATTCGCCGGTACTGGGCTGTTAGATGGTATAAGTACAAGAGCATCCCTGACTGGAAGTGGGCTATGCAATTTGCCTTCAGTCCACCCTTTCAATATACTTCGGCCATGTGTAGTCAGTACACCGAAGAAAATCGCCATTTATACTACCCAGTTCCACCAAAGTTCCCACACCCCAACACCCTCAAGACTCCAGCTGACTATCCTGACGAAGAAGAACGTTTGAGGATTGCTGCTGAAAACAAGAGACTGAAAGAAGAGAAGAAGGCAGCCAAGTTGGCTGAAGCTGAAGCCCATGATGTTGGGCCTAGCTCGAAGAAGAAGAAGAAGCTCAAGAAGAAATCTGCTTCTCCTCCTCATGCTACCACAGAAGATGAAGAGCAAGCCAAGCTAGAGCAAGCAGCTCTGGAGGATTCTATGTTGGATGAGTCAAATGCTGCTGACAACGAATCAGAATCCGAAGCAGATGATGAATCTGATGATCCTGCTCCCCCCAAGAAGCAAAGACTTCAGATCCCACTGAAGAAGAAGCCATGAGAGAAACCTGCTGCTAAGGGGATTAAGTTTCAAGACCCCAAGGACAAGTCTTCTGCTCGCCCCACCGTTCATTTATCAAACTTGGTGGTTGCGAAGCCCTTGGCCTCCAAGCCACCGGCTAATGCCCTCAACATTGAGAGGCGAACGAAGCAGAAGCATGACCCCGCTAAGAAGCAACCTACTGCAAAGGCTTCAGCACCAACGAAGCCCAAGCAGTCTGCCGCACAAAACCCTTCAGCGAAGCACAAGCTCACTGAAGAAGAATTGAGACAGAAAGACCTCGAAGAGGCACTTGAGCGCAACATTCTTGCCAGGAGTTCTGCTGAGAAGAAGAAGGCAAATGAGGAAGCCGCTCAAAAGCAAAAGGAGTTGGACTCTGCCAGGTTGGCTGCAGAGAAGGCTGAGACGAAGCGCAAGTTCGCTGAAGCCGCAAAGAATGAAGAGAAAGCTGTCGCCGAAGCTAAACAGCTGGCAGAGCATGAAGCAAAACGTAAGGCCACTTTAGATGGCATTAGGACAAAGAAAGCTGAGAAAGCTGCTAGGACAAGTCAGAAGAAGCCCGTTGTTGATATGACACCCTCCTTTATTCCATCGAAGCAGAAATGCATATCTATGCCTGAAGCTCAAGCTGAAGCTGATCGCCTCAGTGACCATCAGTTCCCTGACCCACGTGAAGGCGAACTCTGGGATTGGTTGGACATCACTGAAGCCCTTTGGGAGAAATGTGCTGCTGAAGAGCCAGAAGCTGTTGATCTTGGAGAGGTCTATATCTCAAGCTCCATCGAAGCAATGATCTCCACTATGATCAGTCAGCTGAAGGATTTGCATTCAAGAGACATGGCTGAAATCAAAAAGATTCACAACTATCAGAAGCACGCTGAATCTGAACCATATGAAGAATTCAAACAACACGCTCTGAAATTGCTTCAACAAGTGACAGACGTCAACTCCACCACCAAGAACAATATCAAAATCTTCAAAGGCAAAATCAAGGCTGCTGTTGATGAAATGGTGAAGACCCATAATGCATCCATTATGGAAAGAGATTCGCGGAAACGCAAAGCATCGCCCGAAGCTGAACGTGTTGTTGCACCGGCATCGACTGCTAAGCCTGCTGCAGCAAAGGCTTCAGGTCCTTCACCCAAGAAGAGGACCACAAAGAAGCGCAAGGTAAATTTGGCTTCAGCTGCAGACATGGACACCAGTGATGAACAGCCGAAGGAAAATCCTGAAGCAGTTCCCACTCCTACACCGAAGCCAAAGCCATCCCAGCCCATACCAAAACCTTCAGCCCCTCCCACCAAGACTCCTACTCCTCCCCCTACCAGAACCACCCCCAAACCAACTCCACGACAAAGAGCTCCTACCCCTACTCCTACACCTGCACGCATTCCCTCAACCATACCACCCCGAGCACCCACACCCATCCGTGCTCCAACCCCCTCACCGCCAAGGATTCCCACTCCACCAGTTGCTCCCGCACCACCTCCATCACCTCCCCATGAAGCTAATGCACCATCACCATCCCACTCCCGAACTCATGTCACCCTAGACTTTTCACCTGCCAGATCTGCTCAAGAGTCTGAAATCAATGTGCCTCAAACCGAAGCACATGACGATGACGAAGAACAAGTTCAAATACTGAATCTGTCGCAAGAGCAAGCGCTTATAGTCGCTCAATCTGCTGGCCCTTCTAGAGCCAATCAAATTGCTCCTCTGCAAAGGTTTCGCGCGCATTCGCGCCCCTGCCAAGATACCCAGCTTGACTCCAATTACCCTCGTGAAACTTTTCCTATTTTCAAGGGTGCTGGTTATTCTTCACGACATGGTCCGGACTTCAACTTGGAACAGCATCAGAAGCGCCACCGTTTCTTTGGTGTCAGTCCGTATGCTTCAGATCGCACCGCGGATGATCTTCGCTTTTGGACTGCCGAACAACAAATCCTCTACACCAAAGTCTTCTGTCAGCAAGGAGTTCTGTTCAGGCATAAATTTCTGGATATGCGAAGTCTTTCCACTGCCACTTGCTTTCAGAACATCGCCGAAACCATTGAGAATCAGAATTTGTCTCGGTTGTTTGCCTTGAGCACTCCCTTCAATTCTGAACTTATCAAGCAATTTTATGAAACTCTCTATGTTTCTGGTGAAGCAAATGAACCTAGCTCTTGGACGCTGGAATGGATGATTCAAGGCAAAGTCTTCAGAATGTCCTCTGTCGAATTCATGGACATTGTCAATATTCCAAGGCATTCTGGAGTCCAAGAAAAGATTCACTTAGAACCTGATATGTCAGACGAAGAATTTGCTACGCTACTAGACCCCGAAGTCACTGCAAACTACATTCCTGAAAACATTCGCCCGAAGCATTTGAACTTCATCTCCAGGACTTGGTTCTACATCCTGTCCAACTCAATGATCCCATTGAGTACTGCTTCGGAAGAATCGAACATTTATCCAGAGACAAGGCATGCTATCATGAAGCTCACTCATGGTCTTCTCTTTGATTTTGAAGACTGCTTCATTCGGAACTTGGTTCATGCAGCAGAGCTACCATTCACACTGAAACCTTATGCTCCCTGGCTGCAAGTTGTATGTGACTATGGCAGAAACAAAGACTTTGTGGCTCACCATCATCCGAAGCTTTTCCTTCCTCCGGTGCGTGACTCTTTGGAATTGCTGAGGAATCCCAATGATCCTTTTGCCACATATGTTGGCGTACGCCATGAAGTCAATGAGCGAAACTTATCCAAGAAGTTCCAGAAAGACTGCCACCACTTTGAAGTTAATCTTCGGTCGCAGCAAATGCTTGAAAACTACATTGAAGCCAATCAGCGCCAGATGCAATTTCTTGCTGATGAGATTAACAGAGTTGGAAATATTGCTCTCAACAACAATCAGTTTCTGCGTGTGCTCAAGCGTCATTCCTGGAAGGGGCTCCGGAAATTCAACTCAGTCAAAGGCCTTCGTAAAGATCGCATCTACAAAGAGTATGAGCACCTCCAGCGAAATTTTTCCCGTGATGATACCGTGGACCGCCCCAATCAGAAGATCCCTCCCCTGCACAACATTGATGAAGTATTCTTCGTCAACGAACCTGAACCCATCCGGCCTGACACCGTCTCCGAGAACGACTCCATTACTTCAAAGGACGACGACGACCTCGACGACAGCGACCTCGACATCAACCTCATCACTCGGTCGCGCCACGAAGCTATTCCAACGTCTTCTTCCGAAGAAGAATCCTCAGGCGACCAGTCTTCGTCGGATGAGTCTTCGTCAAGCTCAGCTTCGTCGGGTTCTCAAGGTGCTGATGTCGCGCACTAGTTCTCTCGAACCTCTTCTCAACCTTTTGTCCAATCATTGACAAAAAGGGGGAGAATGAGGGCATCGATGAGTTAGATTTGCATCGGGGAAAGGGTTCTTGCCTTTTGTTTTTGCTTCGTTTGGTTAAGTTACAACAAACATTCCATTCTCTTCGATTGGGTTGTAACTTAAGTTTAACTTCGGTCCTGCTACTTCTGTGATACGCTTAAGTTTTAATAACCCCTTTGCTTGCAAGTATTGCTTCGTATTGCTTCATATCTTCTATCCTGCAGGTGGTTATTATATTATAAGTCACAAGTCATTGGAAGCAATTGCATACATTATTGGATATATATCTTCAACTGCAATTGTCTTCGCTAAGATATTTGTTTTGCTCTCCACCGAAGAAAATTATCTCAACCATTAATCTTGGATGCTTGCATTCAGGGGGAGCCAAAAACTTCATATCTTAGAGTTTGTCCCATCCTTCACAAAAACTTCAATATCTTTTATCGATGCCTGTTTTGTCAACAATAGTCCAAAAAGGGGGGAGATTGTAAGAGCAAAGTTTTGCCCCCGTGTGTTTTGGATATTGTTGGACAAGACAGTAGAGGAACTAACAATGTTCTCTAGTGTAAACAGTTGCATAGGTTCCTGAAGGACAAGCTAGGTGATAAAGCTTCAGGGAAGGTCTTCAAGTTATCGAAGCATTACCCCTTGAGCGAAGCTTAATCACGGAGGATGACCCCCAAAAATGAAGGTGTCCTGAAGCTCAACTCATTGAAGGAAATGAAGAAGACGGCGCAAGACTTAGATGTTTTTGTGTAGTTCTTTTTCGGTTCATTGAGTCATAGGACAAATCGTACTATCAAGAGGGGTATTTAGTTTGTGGGCATCGAAGTTATTGAAAAAAATGCTCAGATCAAATCCAAACCAAGTGAGAAGCCTGAGCGAAGAAATCTCATGTGCACTGAGTTAAGTTTCGATAGCAAAGACTTCGTTCTTTGGCTTCTGAAGCAGAACTAAGTCCGTGAGTCAGCTTTACTTGTTCCGCAAGTAAAGTTGCGCAGTGATGACAAATCCGACCGTTGTGGACACATGTCAAGCTGTCACCTCGGGTCAATTTGGTCATTCCGCACCTCGGGATCGCCAACTATAAATACGCCGCCCCCTCCTCCATTTGCGGGTGGCTGCTCTGAGAATATTCCGAGAGAGACTGAAGAGAGCAACCCCAAGACGCCACCGAAGAAAAACCCAAAATCCAGAATACTGAAGCCTAAGTCCCATTGATCTGAGCAGATTCGAGATGACTTAGGTGAAAGCTTACTAGCCTTTTTATCTTGGAGAACTGCAATTCTCCTAGACGGTTAGAGAGTTTTTCTTCAGAGAGCGAAGAGTAATTGTCGCCTCGAAGTCCAGTTTGTCAAAGGTTTCGGTGATTTCCTCAATAATCAACCACGAGTGAAGAACTGACCAAGCTCAAGGATATTGGTGCAGTGGAGATACGGACGGAGAGAGGTTAGCTCCTGTGTTCAATCACAAGTCCCTCCAACCAGACGTAGCGCTTTGCAGAGAGTGAACTGGTCGAACAAACATCGCCGAGTCTCAGTTCATTTTACTTCAAGCATTTACCTTCAGTATTGCATTTGCTTCGCAGTTATGCTTCAATGTGTTTTGATTCACTGCATTTAGTTTCACTTCCAGTTTTACTTCACTATTCCGCACTACTTATGCTTCACTTCAATAGTTTCAGTAGAAAATTTTGAAGTGATCATTCACCCCTCCCCCTCTGATCACATACTTGGACTTTCAAGCTTCCTAGGTATGGAGGCTTCTACTCTAAGCTTCTCCTCCCTAGCTTTGATAAGAGCATTTGTGATATGCTCCGTGAAGTCAAGATTAAGTGTGCTAGTGTGGGGGTCTCTAGACATTTTGTGTAACAAGCTAATAACTTCTGAGAGGGTGCAACTATCAAAATCAATATCACTACTATCAAAGGTGGTAGTAGTGTCATCTAGGCTAAATTGTTTGAAACCCTCTATGTTCATAGGAGTTTCTTTTTCTACGGTTGAGGTATTAGCATCACCATTAATAGGTCCAACGGGACTAGGAGTGCATTGGGTGCTAATAGTATGGGTGTCCTCAACAATTTGGATAGTGGCAACTGTGTGGTGTGTAGGAAGGCTTTTAATTCTATCTTCTTCCTCTTTTTCTCTAGCCCATCTTTCTTTAAGTTTAGCCATCATCCTAATATTTTCATTGATTTGTAACTGGATAGCATTAATAGGAGTGGCTTTATTCTCCTCAAGGGGGAGGTTCTAATTTTAAGCATCTCAATATCAAGGGCTAAGCTTTCTACCTTCAAAGAGAGATTATCTATTTTAGCTCATTTCTTCTCTACATTTTTGTTGAAGGCTTTTTGGGTAGTGATAAAGTCTCTAAACATGCTTTCTAGTTCAGAAGAGGGGTTCTTGTTGCTAGGGTAAGTGTTGTTGTTCCCACAATTGGATGGAAACGGTCTAGGATTGCTAGCAAAATTTCCCCTATAAGCATTGTTGTTGAAGTTGTTTCTAGCAATAAAGTTCACATCTACTTGTTCTTGAGCAACCAAAGAATTTAAAGGAACATCATGAGGATCAATAGAGGGTTGCTAGGTAAGTAGAGACATAATTAAGTCAACTTTTTCATTGAGGGAGGTAATTTCCTTGACATAATTTACCTTCCTACCTGTTGGAGCGCGTTCGGTGTGCCATTGGGAATAATTGATCATCATTTCATCGAGAAGCTTCATGGCAGCACCAAGTGTAGTTCACATAAAGGTTCCTCCCGCGGCCAAATCTAACAGGTTCCGCGAGGTAAAGTTCAAGCCTGCATAAAAAGTCTGGATAACCATCCAGGTAGTCAAACCCTGTGTAGGACATTTATTAACAAGAGATTTCATTCGTTCCCAAGCTTGGGCAACGTGTTCATTATCCAATTGCTTAAAATTCATAATATTACTCCTCAATTGGATAATCTTAGCAGGAGGGTAGTACTTCCCTATAAAAGCATCTTTGCACTTATCCCAAGAATCTATGCTATTTCTAGGCAAAGATTGAAACCAGATTTTAGCATCTCCCCTTAAAGAGAAAGGAAAGAGCTTGAGCTTAACAACATCACCTTCTACTTCTTTATACTTTTGCATATCACATAATTCAACAAAATTATTCAAGTGTAAAGCAGCATCATCTCCAGCACCAGAGAATTGATCTCTCATAACAAGGTTTAGCAAAGCAGGTTTAATTTCATAAGAGGTAGCTGAAGTGGCAGGTGTGGGAATGGGAGTGCAGATAAAGTCTTGGTTGTTGTGACTAGTGAAGTCACACAACTTGGTGTTTTCAGCGGAACCCATAGTAGCAGCAAGTGTGGCAGATTTTTTATGTAAATTTTGATAAAAGACACAAAGATAAAAACTGAAAGGCAAACTAACAAGACTAAAAAACAAAGGTAAAGGGTAGTGTGCAACTCCCCTATCTTAGCACTCGGAGTCCCCGGCAACGGCGCCAGAAATACTCTTGCTTATTGGCTTCTCGCCCTTCGTTCGTGAGCCCCAAGTGGAAGGTGTGATGCATTAAAGCAGCAGTTTTACCTCGGTGAAGATACCAAGGTTTGTCTCCAGTAGGACTCCAGAGATGATAAGTAGGTGTCAGCGGCGCAACTGACACGGACCTGCACACAGACACAGATAACTTTGTTCCCAACGAAGTTCAGAGAGGTTGTCAATCTCTCCGGTCTTTTTGTTCACAAATGATAAAACGCAAGGGATAATGATATCAACTTGAAAGTAAATGCAGAAAAGTAAATATAGCTTGGAAACAGTAATGAGGATATGGACCGGGATATGTTATGTTCACTAGTGATGTCTCTCTCCCAAAAGACGATAAAACTGCTATGCGAGGTAAACAAATTACAGAAGGGCAATTGACAGGATTATGAACGCACTACAATGCTAACTATGCTAAAAAAGAAAGGAAGAGGTTCAAAAGCACGGGCAGTACGCCGAAATAAGTAGACCGAAATCCATCTGCATCTACTACTAATCATCCACCTTGAGATATCTATCCAGAACATCTCGCTGGTATTAAGTTGCGAGCCCCACCCAAAGTGTAAACCCAAAGCAACAGACAACTGCATTAAAAAGAACTTTGCGTAAATAAACAATCCTTGTAACCGCGGTTACAAGCACCGTTGTTTTCCCCCTTGTGGCAACAGCACATCCCCTAGACTCATGTTTCTGTCACTCAAGCGTGTCATCGGGGGGCATGAACCCACAATCTAGCACAACGCTCCCTCTTGGAGTCACTACCTACTACTTGGCCAAAGCAATAAACAGCAACGGAGAACATGCAAGAATTACTTAGGAACAAAAATATAAGAGATAAAAACCAAATATATTACTCTATCACAATCTGAACATAATCTCATAATCCCTCAGATCCCTCCAAACTCAGCATAGCAACAGCAGAAATATTACATAGGTGCCTCGATCATGTAGGGAAGCTCACGAGGTCTAAACAATGAAGATCAAAGAGGGGAGGAGAACATCACATAGCTACTGATCACGGACCCATGGTCCAAGGAAAACTACTCACGAGACATCCGGGGAGCATCCATGGTGGAGAGGAGACTCCCGGAGGTCAATCCTCCCTCCGGCAGGGTGCCGGGAAGAGGTCTTCTGGTGCTCCCGATCTTGGAAGCGCGGCGGCGGAACAGAGGCGAGTTCGCGGAATAGGGTTCCTCTTTTGGATTTTTCCCGTGACGTAGATTAAATAGGCGAAGGGGGGGGGGGCAGAGGTGGACCAGGGGCCCCAGGCTCCCCCCTGGCGCGGCCAGGGGTGGGGCTGCGCCGGGTGGCCGCCTGGGCCCCCCTGGCTCCCCTCTGGCCCCTCCCGGGCTCTTCTCGAAGCTTCCGTCACGCTGATTTTTTATCTGAATTTTCCCGAATTTTTCTGGCACTTTTTATATGGGGGAAAACTGAAATAGAAAAACAGCAGAAAACAGGAACTGACACTGGGGTGCACTGAGTTAATAGGTTAGTCCAAATATGATCAAAAGTGTATGAACGTGTATCTAGATCATAGCAATATCACACAAAACATGCATGGAGAAAGCAGAAATTATAGATACGTTTTGGATGTATCAGGTGGCCGCCTGGGTGACAGGTTGCCCCCCTCCGGCTCTCGTTTGGTGATTCCGAAAGGTTCCTTCGCGCTGATTTTTTACATAATTTCCCGGAATTTATTGGGAACTTTAAATAATGGGAAAACCTGAAAATACAAAAACAGCAGAAAACAGAAACTGGCACTGGGATGCACTGAGTTAATAAGTTAGTCCAAATATGATCAAACGTGTATGAAAGTGTATCTAGATCATAGCAATATCACACAAAACATGCATGGAGCAAGCAGAAATTATAGATACGTTTGGGACGTATCAGTTATCATTGCACATCCTCGACTCATGGTACGTGAGTGTACTCTAATATTCGATCCCTCCAAAGATTAGTGATCCATCTAGTAGCTGGAGTTCTCAACTAGTTTTTGTAGGTGTTGAAAATAAGCATGGATTGCCCAAAATACACACCTATCACTAATAGGCTAGAGCTCTTGACACCAAAAGTTCAAACATTACTCACAACAATACCTCAAAACTATTGCAAGTTACTACTACAATTGAATATCAACCTCAATTACCTACTTCAAGACAAGACACAACTCAATGCAACAACCAACTCTCTTAACAAGATAAACATGAAAACTAAAGAGAGTTCCAGCAATAAACTAAACAAAAGCTAAAGCTCTTGAAAAATGTAAACATGAAAACTAAGAGCTAAACATGGCAGCAGCTACGAAAAGATAAAGAACACAAAACAAAAGAAAGATAAGCATGAAATCCTATTATGTGTTCTAGTTTGAAGTGGAGCGTGTTTCTCTCCCACACAAAGTAAGCTGGGTTATAACTTGTTATGAACAGCAAGCAAAGCTAAAGAAAACTAAAAAGGAAACCTAAAAGCAAGACGCTCCTAGCATAGCACATAACGCATGAAGTGATAAAAATATAGTGAGACGGAGGACGAACTGATGATTGTTGATGGAGAAGGGGATGCACGGGGGCATCCCCAAGCTTAGACGCTTGAGTCTCCTTGAATATTTATTGGGGATGCATGGGGGCATCCCCAAGCTTGAGCGTTTGCCACTCCCGGATCTTCTTTCACCATCTTCCCTCGCACACTTGAAAACTCCCTACATACATAACTCATCATAAGCTGATTAGAGAGGTTAGTACCCTTAATAAAATAATATTTCTCCACTGGAAATAAAGATATTCTTGAAGATCTACTGTTTCTCAAGATTGCCAAAAAGTTTTTGCGAAGAAAAAGCAAGCTTACGGTTTGCAAAAGTAAGGAAAGGCAAAACGTGGCAGAATCTGTGAAAAATAGAACAACATGTAGTAAATAATTTTTTCGGGGTACTTCTGCAACTGAAATAAAAAAAATCAGAAAAGACCCTCGAAAGAAAATTGTATGTAGCACGCTGTCAAAAAAATCAGATCAAAAAGATGATCAGGTGATTTTAGGCGATTTTTTCCGTCCAAGGACATAATCTGTTTTTTAGACAGCATGTCACAATGTTTGAACTTTCTTGCAATCGGAGGCTAAACTTGGTACAAAGCTTGAAAATAAAGATACAATGATGTTGCTACAGTAGCAACAATCATCAAGACCACTAAAAACATAAGTAAAAACATCTTGGGTTGCCTCCCAACAAGCGCTTTCTTTTACGCCTTTAAGCTAGGCATAAAGCAAAAAGAAGAATCAAAGGTCCCCGAAATCATCGGAGTCATAAAAACCTTCGAATTGATTTTCAACAAGTTCATTCTTCTTTTTCCTAGGGAAGAGGTACTTACCTTTCGCTTTTCCACGTAAGCGTATGTGCCCCTTACCAATATCAATGAAGCCTTTCATAGCTCGGAGGAAATCCCTTCCAAGCACGACGTTACTTTGGTTTGGCTCCACGACGAAGAAATCCATCGTTGCAACCCTTTTAAGGAATGTAACCTGGACTTATTTTACCTTTCCTTTAATCTCTGAAATATCTCCATTAGCATGTTCATGATAAGATGACAAATTATCCATGTTTAGTTTCAAAGAATCATAAACTATTGTTGGCATTGTAGAAACCATGGATCCAATATCACAAAAGCAAGGAAGTCTTGGTTAGAGATGCTTATCCTAACAAAAGGCTCCCAATCATCATCTATCTCAAACATTTCTTTCTTGCTGGACTTAAGTTCCTCTACTTCTCTCAAGTCCAGAGCATCCATCCTCTTTTCAATAGTAGCAAGTCTATCTATAACAGTATCAAAACTACGATCATAAACAAAATAACTAGATCGACCATGAAAAATATCAAGAGCTCTAGTTTCATCACACTCTAAAAAGTCTCCTTCAGCAATAATATCAAGAAAGTGTTTACACCACTTAAAAATACCATGGTAAAAATTCCTAAGCACAATTTTTATAGGTATCCAAGGCATAATTCTCCTATGTGCTTCAGAAATTCTATCCAATGCCTTCTTCATATTCTCTCCATCCCTTTGATGGAAATCTAGAACTTCGGATTCCCTCAAAGCACCAAGTCCTAACATGCTTAACTAAACAAGAAGGACTACTGAAAGCAAGGTAAACAAATTTTTTGTGGTTTTTGATAAAGGACACTAAGATAAAAGCTGAAAGATAAACTAATAAGACTAAAAAGCAAAGGTAAAAGATAGTGTGCAACTCCCCTATCTTGACGATTGGAGTCCCCGGCAACGGCGCCAGAAATTTCCTTGATGCGCGAGAGATGATAATGGCTTCTCGCCCTTCGTTGGTTACCCCAAGTGGAAGGTGAGATGTAATATAGCAGCAAATTTCCCCTAACATAGAGGATAGGGTTTGTATCTCGTAGGACTCCGAAAGCGACAAGAAGGTGGTGAAGCGAGCAACGCGCCATTTGAGATATTGCTCTCTTAACCTGGACCTGCACACACACAAGTAACTTTGCTCTCAACGAAGTTCAGAGAGTTTGTCAATCTCTCTGGCCTTGTTGTTTACAAAGGATCAAACGCAAGGGATAAAGGAAAATAATAATTGCAACTGAAAGTAAAAGCAGAAAATTAATTGAGCGTGTAAACAGTGATGAGAATATGGACCGGGGTTCCATGATGTTCACTAGTGATGTCTCTCTCCCAAAAGACGATAAAGATGCTATGCGAGGTAAAGAAACCACAGCTGGGCAATTGACAGGATTAAAAACACACCGCAATGCTAACTATGCTACAAAGAAAGGAAGAGGCTCAAAAGCATGGGCGGTACGCCAAAATAAGTAGACTGAAATCCAACTTCATCTACTACTAATCATCCACCTTGAGATATCTATCCACAACATCTTGGTGGTATTAAGTTGCGAGCCCCACCCAAAGTGTAAACCCAAAGCAACAAACAACTCCATTAAAAGAACTTTGCGTAAAGTAAACAATCCTTTCAACCGCGGTTACAAGCACCGTTGTTTTCCCCCTTGTGGCAACAACACATCCCCTAGACTCATGTTTCTGTCACTCAAGCTATTCATTAGGGGGCATGAACCCACAATCGAGCATAACCTTCCCTCTTCAAGTCACTACCTACTACTTGGCCAAAGCAATAAACAACAATGGAGAACATGCAAGAATTACTCATAACAAAAATATAAAAGATAAGAACCAAATATATTACTCTATCACAAACTAAACATAGTCTCATAATCCATCAGATCCCAGAAAACTCAACATAGCAACAGCAGAAAGAATTACATATGTGCCTTGATCATGCAGAGCAGCTCACAAGGTCTAATCCATGAAGAACAAAGAGGGTAGGAGAACATCACATAGCTACTGATCGTGGACCCATGGTCCAAGGTAGACTACTCACGGATCATCCGGGAAGCGTCCATGGTGGAGGAGAAGCTCCCGGAGGTCAATCCTCCCTCCGGCAGGGTGCCAGGAAGAGGTCTGCTGACGCTCCCGATCTTCGAATCGCGGCGGTGGTGGAACAGAGGCGAGATCACGAAAAAGGGTTCTATCTTCGGAAGAATCCCGTAACGGAGAATAAATAGGTGAAGGGGGCAGCCAGGGGGGGCACCAGGTGCCCAGGCGGCCACCTGGCGCGGCTTGCCCCTAGGGCGCGCCACTGTGATACACGAGATAACTTCTCGCCCCCGTTGGTTACCCCAAGTGGAAGGTGAGATGTAGATAGCACCAAATTTCCCTTAGCAAATATGCTAAGGTCGAGTATCGTCCAGGAGGACTCCAATAGATACAAGTAGGTGGTGAAGTGAACAATGGCGCCGTTCACAACTCAAGGTTGCTTACTTCACCTGGACATGCACACACACAGATAGCTTCGCTTCCCAACGAGTACAGAGGAGTTGTCAATTCCTCCGGCCTTGTTGTTTACGAAGGATAAAATGCACGGGATAATAATGATAGTGATAGCTACGGAAAAGTAAATACTGAAAGTAATTTGATAGTGTAAACAGTGGTGGAAATATGGACCGGGGTCCTATGATGTTCACTAGTGATGTCTCTCTCCCAAAAGACGATAAAATAGCCATGCGAGGTAACAAATTACAGCTGGGCAATTGACAGGATTATGTGCGCAAACCAATGCTAATTATGCGAAACAGAAAGGAAGAGGCTCAAAAGCACGGGCGGTACGCCAAGACAAGTAGACCGAAATCCATCTGCATCTACCCACTAATCATCCACCTTGAGATATCTATCCAGAACATCTCGCTGGTATTAAGTTGTGAATCCCACCCAAAGTGTAAACTCGAAGCAAAGGACAACTGCATTAAAGAACTTTGCGCAAAGTAAACAATCCTTGCACCCGCAAGTACAAGCACCGTTGTTTTCCCCCTTGTGGCAACAACACATTCCCTAGACTCATGTTTCTGTCACTAAAGCTAGTCATCGGGGGGCATGAACCCACAATCATGCATAACGCTCCCTCTTGGAGTCACTACCTACTACTTGTCCAAAGGAATAAACAGCAACGGAGAACATGCAAGAGTTACTCAAGAACATAAATATAAAAGAAGAGAATCAAATATATAACTCAATCACAATCTGAACATAATCTCATAATCCATCGGATTCCAACAAACTCAGCATAGCAACAGCAGAAAGATTACACATGTTACTCGATCATGTAGGGCAGCTCACGAGGTCTAATCCATGAAGAACAAAGAGGGGAGGAGAACATCACATAACTACTGATCATGGACCCATGGTCCAAGGTGGACTACTCACGGTTCATCCGAGAAGCATCCATGGTGGTGGATAAGCTCCCGGAGGTGATTCCTCCCTCCGGCAGGGTGCCGGGAAGAGGTCTTCTGGTGCTCCCGATCTTGGAAGCGCAGCGGCGGCGGAACAGAGGAGAGATCGCGAAAAAGGGTTCCCGTCCCGAGGGTTTCTCGTCAAGGGTAATAAATAGGCGAAAGGGGGCAGCCAGAGGTGGGCCAGGGGCTCCAGGCGCCCGCTGGCGCGGCCAGGGGTGGGGCCGCGCCCTCTGGCCGCCTGGGCCCCCTGGCTCCCCTCTGGCCCCTCTCGGGCCCTTCGCAAAGCTTCCGGTACACTGATTTTTCCTATATTTTTTCCGGAATTTTTCTGGTACTTTTAATAAGGGGGAAACCTGAAATAGAAAAACAACAGAAAACAGGAACTGGCACTGAGGTGCACTGAGTTAATAGGTTAGTCCAAATATGATCAAAAGTGTAAGGAAGTTCATCAATATCATAGCAATATCACACAAAAGAGGCATGGATCAAGCAGAAATTATAGATACGTTTTGAACGTATCACACTGGGGCGCGCCACCAGGGCGCCTAGGCCCGTGATGGTGGCCCTCTGGCCTCACTTTGGTGATTCCGGAAGCTTCCGGTACGCTGATTTTTTATTGGATTTTCCCGAATTTTTGGAGCACTTTTAATATGGGGGAAACCTGAAATAGAAAAACAACAGAAAACAGGAACTGGTACTGGGGTGCACTGAGTTAATAGGTTAGTCCAAATATGATCAAAAGTGTATGAAAGTGTATCTAGATCATAACAATATCACACAAAGCATGCATGGAGCAAGCGGAAATTATAGATACGTTTGGGACGTATCATTACTTTGTGAAATGAATATCTTAATTATCCTTAATTTTCATTAGGATCCCGCTGAAACTGGAGGGTGGAAAAAAGATGGTACAAATTCTTATTGTAAGCATATACAACTATTTATGGAATACATGGCTACATATAATTGATGAATTAAAAGCAGTTGTGTTATCACATTGATTTTCTGCTATTACACATGATATTACATCCATGCAACGTCGTTTATCCACTCCCGTGCCTACACTTTTCATATTTGTTGCTTTCATTAAGTTACTTTCTGTTCTTAGCAACTGCCGAGATTTGATATTGTTGTTGTTATCCTATTATCCTTACTATATTGATATCGCTCCTAATAAATCATCTCAAGCAAGTATTTATCTTCAGGTGTGGTTGAATTGACAACTCAACTGCTAAGACTTATAAATATTCTTTTGTTCCCTTGTGTCGAATTAATAAATTTGGGTTGTGATACTTCCCTCGAAGATTGTTGTGATCATATACACTTGTGGGGTATCAAGACTAATTTTTGGCGTCGTTGCCAGTGAGCATAGCTCTAACTTATAGTTCTATTTGCTAAATGTATGATTCATTATGGGGAAAGTTATAGATTCCAAGCCTAAGATTGTTCCATCTGGTATAAGGGGAGGTATTTCTTTACCTACTAAAGCTACTTTTGATTCACCACTTTTTTGAGTCAACTTGTTACATCACCACCGCATTTTATGTCACACTTTGCTATTTCATATGTGGTTGATAATGTTTCTACTTCTAATGAAAATTGTGATGATGGTTCTAATACATTTGATACTTCTACTTCACTTGGACATGTTTTAGATGCTCGTATTGCTGAAGTTAAATAACTTGAAAAACCGTCGATCTTGCTAAAACACCACTCACACGTGCTGAAAGATATAAAATTTGCTTACCCACTTCACCCGTGGAACTCGGTGAGGAGTTCACCAGGGAATTTATGTCTTCTGATATTGAAGATGGGAAAATGAATGGTTGAATTACTTAAAATAAAGCACTAAAAGACATTTTTGTTCATGGTCCTAAATTTGTCACTTCACTTATTTACATAGAGGATGATGCCTATGAATTCTCTGTTAATCCCAAGGTGGGATAGAAGGAATCTTTTGAGGCCTTGCCTGGTTTAAAAATTAACTTCACTAAGAGTGAAGTTCTTGTGGTCGGGTGCGGTGATTTCGAAGCTTCTAGGGTCGCAACTCTTCTCAATTGTAACATGTGCTCATTCCCTTTCAAATACCTTGGGAATCCTATCTCTCCCTATCATCTCTCCTTGGTTGTGTTTGATCTCGTGGTTTTGAAGTTGGAAATCGTGTTACCTTGTGGCGCGGGTGATACCAATCTTTGGTGGTTAAGGCTTGCCTTATCAACACATGTAGCTCTTCTCTACTGATGTACTCTATGGGTATTTATAATCCTCTTGCTGTTAGCCATGATGGGTTTGATAGGCATCACAACAACTTCTATTGGAACTCGACTAACAATCAGAGGAAATATAGGCTCATCGGATGTAGCATATGTGCAGACCTAATAACCTAGGGGGGTTGGGCATTCTGAACAACGCCACCATGAATCAATAGTGATTCATTAAGTGGTGGTGGAAGCTTCTAAATGCTAGCCCTAGCCTAATATGGTTTGACATTCTTAAAACTAAATATTTCCCCACCATGGCTCCATGTTTGCTAGTGGGCGGACGACTCTTAGTTCTACTATGACTTGGTTAACCTTCACAATGTGTACTCTTTAGTTAAGTTTTGTGTTCACAATGGGGAGTCAGTGCATTTTTGGTTGGATAAGTGGACAGACGTTGGTTTTCTTAGTGTCAAGTTTCATGTTTTGTTCTCCTACTCCTCGAATCCCATGATCTCTATCTTAGAGCTCTCTTCCAATAACTGGGACCTAGGATTTTGTCGTGTGTTGTTCCTTGAAGAGTTGGAATATTTACACCACCTTGCTGCCCTCTTTCCTTTGCTCTTGGGTACGGCAAATGAGGTTTCCTGGATCCACTCTGTGTCCGGTCGCTTTTTGGTTAAATATATTTATGACAAGCTCATATCCAATTCTATTTCTAGAAGTTCGTACTTATTTGGCGGGCCAGGACCCCGCCCAAAATTAAGATATTTATGTGATATGCCTTCAGACAAAGGCTACCGATATATATATGATCAGATTCGTAAGCGTCATGGGTCGGGATCTGAATTATGTTCTCCCCGTGGGGCGTCGAGGACACCTAACATACATTCTTTCGCTGCTACCTAGTGAAACTCATGTGGAGCTGCATTCGGGATTGGATGCAAAACTCCTGGAACCCTTCTTCCTTCATCGAGGTCCTAGCATTATCTGTAGGAATTTTTTAGAAGCTCAAAAAGTTGTTCTTGTTTTGCTTCTCGGTTGTTTGCTAGGCTCTTTGGGCGACCAGGAACAAATTAACCATAAATTTGCTTTCCCTAACAGGCCAGCTGATTATATCTATAAACTTCTATTATCTTTATAAATGTGGAAACTATTGATTAATACTGATGACATGGATGACTTGGGGCAACTTATACCTCGCGTTCGCGCCAATGGCGGGCCACCAAGAGAACAAAGTTGTTTTGGTTTTGCTTTTCGTCCGTTTGTTGGACTTTTTGGACGATCAATAACAAATTAACCATCAAACGTGCTTTCCCTAACTGATTGGCTGATTGTATCTATAAACTGCTATCATCTTTACAAATATGAAAACTATTGATTAAGGCCGAGAACATAGACGATCTGGAGCAACTTATACCTCGCGTTCGCGTCAGGGGAGAACCCAGAGATACAATGACCTCGTGTCCCAATTCTGAAGAACACATATTTTTCATTCTAATACATGGTATCACACAAATTACGAAGGAACAAATCCTGCACCCGGTGCATGTGCATCCGGATAGGTGAACCTAGGTGCACCCTTCGTTCCCGCCACTGCTGCATGTTTATTCGAGGCGGTTTCGCAGGGTCTTTCTAAGTCAATCTTCCTATTTCTTTCTAGTTTGTTGGGCATTCGTTCGTAGATTGCTGACTAGTGTGTTTTATTTGGGGTTGTGTGCCATACATCAAACTTTGTTCAATTATGTTCTGGCTCGTGGGTTGTCACCAAGGTTTTGGGTACCGGGAGAGAAATTTGGTTACCGCCCGGTACCCTCACTTCTCGCTACCCCGCAAGAAAACACCAAACCGAGCAAAAAAAACCATTTTTTCGAAAAAAACCTGAACTTAAACGGTTGATAAATGGTTAAATACGGTGAGAACCATATAATGACGCCAAAGTACTGACGGTGTAGTGATAGTTGAAGTGAACAATCATTGCGGTCCGACTAGTTTCGAACTCAGGATATAGTGGGTAGTGCAGAAAGTCGTGCAAAAGAGCTATCCATTAGGCCAAGCGAACGTTGATGCATAGAGACAACTCGTTCTACATCTAAGTAAGTCTAAAAAATGTTTGAATTCAAAATTTAATTTTAAATTTCGTTTGAAATTTGTCCGAGATTTCTTGATTACCGCGGTAACCGAGAATCCCGGCCCCCACGAGAAAAATTGTTCATTTGGGAACCAAAACCTTGGTTGTCACTCCATCCAATTAGCTTTATTATCTACTCCCTCCGATCCATATTAATGGACTTAAATTTGTCTAGATACACATGTATCTAGTCTAAATACTTAACTAGATACATACGAATCTTAGATAAAGTTGAGTCCATTAATATGGATCGGAATTAATACAAAAATTGGGTAATCATCTTTCTCTGTAAAAATATACTGTATTAGGTTGCCGACATGACATATTACGAAACTCAAATAATCACGCCACATATTAACATGTGCTACACACTTTGCCGGGCTGTTCACAGCAAGGTATACACACATACCCCCATCGATATACAGTTAACCAAGCCAACCTCCTCACCATGATCCACGCCAAAAACTCCCAAATAGTCCATGGCACAGCAGCATAACCATTCCACGTACTAAATACATTCACGGGGCCTTCCCTGATGGCGACGTGAAACCCATCCAGATGCGTCCGTGTAGAAGGATTCACCAGGACGCGAAGCGAAACCTCAAAGAAAATATAGCCAACAATAAGCAACCAATCCCACAAGCAAAACAAAGAAAATATATTTCCCTGAGCCGGCGACA
Organism: Bromus sterilis; assembly: GCA_950022295.1. NCBI lineage: Eukaryota > Viridiplantae > Streptophyta > Magnoliopsida > Poales > Poaceae > Bromus > Bromus sterilis. The sequence goes on from OX465596.1 coordinate 401,221,656, forward strand.
AGTGTCCCGGGAGCCCACGAAAGCGAAGCTTGCGCCTCACGAACCCCCCTCGCGCGGCACGTCAGCGCGCCGCGGTGCACGGCGATTGGCCCCGACAACCGGCGGCCCGGATCCATCGTCCGGTGCGATCCAGGCCGTCCGCGGCGAGGCCAGAGGATTATATATTGCGCCGTGGCCACACGCTCCCGAGGAGGAGTGGTGGTTGCTCATCGCCGAGTTCTTTTAACCCATTGATTGATCTGGATCCGGGCACGGTGAGCGGCGGCGATTGACGAGCCTCGAGAGCCGCCGGTTTCGCTTCGCCTCTGGACTTTTGCCGGGCCTCGGTTTTTGCGCAGCGTAGGATCTTTTTTTGGTTGGGGAGATTTTTGGGTGAATTTTTCCTGGATTGAGATTTTTTGTTTGCCGTGCTATGATTCGGCTGATCTAGCGCATGGATTGAGATTTTATTTCTTCGAAAGAGCCATTTTTAGTGGGGCTTCCCGTCGTCGCAAATCAGTGAACTAGAAGAAGAAACTTTCCCAATTGGAGCGGATTTTTTTGTGTAGTTTCGAAAGGCGGCACCTCTGTTTACTGTGGCCGGAAGGTTTCCCATTCTAGAAGAAGATTGGATTTTAACTTGCAGATCCAGGGAACACCGGATTTTGTTTGATTTTGCTGAGATTTTTGATCTGATCGGGAGGATCCCAGAGCTTCGCAAAGAAGCAAAGGCATTCTTTAAGGGGCATGGCCATGGGGCTCGGCCGATTCACGCACTGGCTGTGGCCGGGTAGCGCGGCGCGGGTGGCCAACCACGAGCTCCCCGGCGTGGCCTTGAACGGCGCCTCCTTCCCGGACTTCCCCTCCGGGTTCCGTGAGACGGACGCCGTCGCCTTCTCCAGTGCTGCCGCCGGCGGCCGCCGCGCGCGGCAGAGGAGGGCCAAGAACCAGCGGCGCAGTCGCGGGGAGCCCAGGATCGATAGGGAGTACGATATGGTCATCGTGCCGTCCGACGGCGGCGGGTGCCTTTCCGGCTCCGAGTCCGACGACTCCGACTGGTCCATCGGCTGGATGGAACCGCAGGCGCCGGAGATGCAGACGGACGGCGACCCGGAGACCTGCTTCGCCGTCCTCGTGCCCTGCTACCGCAACGGCCGCGCTGAGCAGCCCAGGGTGCCCCAGGGACGGTTTCTTGGCGCCGGCCCTCTCCCCGATGGCGGCCTCTCTGGTGAGTGCATAGCTGGATGATCTACACAGTTTTTTGTGTTTACATTTCTTTTCGAGAATTGGGGAAAACACGGCAGGTTTGATTTATTTATGAAAACATTAAGTGCTGAGTGAAATTAAAAAGCAATCATTTGCTACTGCTGATAATATACTCCCTCCGTTCCAGTTTATTAGGCTCGTAAGCAGCATAGGCATGTCCCTTTTATAAGGCCCCGTCTTGGAAAGTTGCGTGCATGCATTCTTTTCATTGGTTGCATGAGAAATTATTGTTGTTAGTCCCATTGCTAGAAAATAAATACACCACATGCAAGTATTTCATTGGCTACATGTAAAAACTAGCATATGAGAGAGTGCATTGGGAATGACATAAAGTGATTAATGTGAGCAAATTACTATATACCTTGGTATAAGAGAAATGGTCTTTGGGCCCAATAAACCGGTACGGAGGGAGTAGTAACAACAGTTCACTTTTGTAAAGTCAAATTTTGACAAGTATGGCACTTGTTCAGTTATGAGTTATCCATTGATGGTTTGGGAACAAATTCAGTTTGGTAAGCTGAACCCAACCTATAAAAGGATAAGATCAATTTTTCGTGTTTCTTGCTGTTGTACTACCATTTATGGGGTACATCTACTAGTACTGGTCATATGCTATTTTCATGTTTGGTGCTGTTGATTGGTAGGTTTGGTGTCTTCTCTATACTTTGGGGATGAAGATATTTGTTTTAGATTCCTATGCTCAACAACAGACATGCAATTCTTAAGAGTTAATTACACCTATGATACACCAACATACAAAAACTTGAAAATTGACACAAATGGGTCAATAAACTTGCGTTGTGGGTACAAATTCATACAAAAACTTAAAAACTAACACAAATATGTCACTAAACTTGCATCGGGAATACAAATTCGTACAAAATAGTCCAAATCTGCACATGAGTAGACACGTTATTATTTCATAAAACGCCCCCTCCCTTGATACAACGAAAGTTCTCCGGCCCGACGCGGCTAGTGATGCTCCTTGCAGCTCGCGAACACACAGTAGCGCCTTCAGCGGGCACAAGCTTGTTGTGTGACCGCCCAAGAAAGTCATAGAACATATGCGTTCTACTTCGCCGAGCTGCACCACACATAGACAATAAAATGATGGTTGCGATCATGTATGCCGGGCCACACCTCCCTACATATGGCACTATGAGGGAGGAAACAACGCATGTGATGCCATGGGCGAGCGTTCAATACTGTAACGCGCATGGCGACATGCAACACCCTATCGCTTCTCCAACTGGAGCTAGATGGTGACACAATCGCCCCCAATGGTACAGAAGTGGCACACGTAGCGAGGGTCGCTTGCGCGGCCGTGCCTCTGGTGGCGCGAAACAGAGGATTGGCCTCACTGAGCCGAGCGTCTCGTTCATAACCTATTCGATGAGTTTAAGGCTAACAAACTACTCCCTCCGTACCGAAATATAGGTTTTTGGAGTGTATTAGTTGTAGTACACTCCAGAGACCTATATTTCGGTATGAAGGGAGTACGTTATTATGTGTCTATTCTCGTAATGTACAACCGATTAGTGGGTCCAGCCAGCAGTTTTTTTAAATAACCATCTATGAAAATAGAAAAAGGAAGACAAAAGAAATGGGGTTCTTCGTCAAAATAACTGCATCATGTGTCACCTTCCGGGCAATTATGTACCTAAATGAACCCTCATTACAAGTTAGTGGACCAATTTGTGTCGTTTTTCAACTTTATGCATGAGTTTGTACCCACCATGCAAGTTCATGTACCGTAGGCGCAATTGACTCAATTCTTAATATGGTTGTTTTATTAGTAAAAATTCTTATTTCATCAGATACTTACTAAGAGGCATGGCTGAATTATAGAATCCGTTGACTTCTATTTTCTTGGTAATCTATAACTTACTCTGTTAGACCTCTTCTGCCACTTTGTGTGCTGTAGTTGAGGTTTGAGCTTGCTGTGTCAAAATTTGCTGATTCGACTTTGTGTATCGACATATTTGAATTTGGAGAGCAGATATAATCCAGAGCTCTAAACTTTGTTATACTACTTTCATTCTTCTTCCAGCAGCATGTTTTGTACAAATATGTAGGTCAAACAAGGCATCAGATAGATAGTACTCCCTCCGTTTTATTTACTCTGCGTATTAGCTTTGGTCAAAGTCAAGCTTTGTGAATTTTGACAAAAAATATAAACAAAAATATTAACATATACAATAATAAATTAATATCATTAGATTCATTATTAAATGTACTTTCACATCATATAAATTTGTTATGGTAAATACTTATATTGTTTTTATAAACTTGGTCAAACTTTACGAAGTTTGGCTTCAATCAAATCTAATATGAGATTGCAGAGTAAATAAAAAAAAGGGAGTATATGTTTCTTCATTATTCCTGCATCATGGGTAGTTTATGACCTCCTGTTGTTGGTTCTCTTATTTAGTCACCTGAACAGCAACACTATAATATTTGTTTCACTGATAGTATAGTCGTTTGCAGAATAATAGCACTGCAACTTCTTACCATGTTTCTGAGTACCATTTACTCCAGTTTTTTAGCTGCAGAAAGTTGCCTCTTCTCCTAATTACCTGACTCCTGCATCTTATTTAATCATATAGTCTAGTCTTGAGGTATTGAACATAATAAAGCCATTTCATTGCCTGCTTGTGCCATTGTTATTATCTACCATTGCATTGGTTTTTGCAGAATATTTTGCATTGTAAATACTCCCTCCGATCCATATTAATGGACTTAAGTTTGTCTAGATACACATGCATCTAGTCTAAATACTTAACTAGATACATACGAATCTAGACAAAGTTGAGTCCATTAATATGGATCGGAGGTAATAGCTTATTTTGCAGAATTTCAGTTGCTAATAGTCTAATGCTTTACGTGGTCTAGAGCCTTACTCTATGTTTTCTCATCACCACAGTTTCTGTTAATCTTCTCTTGACACTCTTCTTTTCCTTTTTTCGCTCTGCAGATGGGAAGAATTTTGTAGAACAGTGGCTTTCATCTATCCAGAACTGAATATCTGGAATCACCCTTAGCTACGCTGTATATATTATTGCTCAGTATGATTCTACTATGGTTCTCCATCCCGTATGAAGATATATCGATGAAGGAAGACATCAAAACCCTCCCCCAAAAAAATTAGAAAACGGAAAAAGAACAAAAAGAGGAGCAGCCGAATTTTGAAGCAGCACTGAACGGGTTTGTCCTTCCGGAGGTTTCCAATGCTAATTGTACTCATTGAAAAGCAAGGCCAATGCTGAACAAGACCAGCTGCGCTGCGCGTCGTAGAAGACACGTTCCTTATTGACGTGTGCTCATTAACCAATCTACGGCAACATTGTAGATATTATTTGCTATCACATCGTTCATTTTGTTCCGCTTTATTCTGGACCTCTTCTGGCCTGTATATATGGTTTCATCTTTGCCGTGTACATATAGCTGCAGATGTGCAGCTCTTCAGTGTGCGTGTGTGGATGTAGACTGGAACAGGATTGCTCCTTGTGGTTTCAGCTGTATATAAACTTTTTTATGTGTAACAGGTTCTTGGCTTAAAATTCTGTTTTGTTGTTGTTGTGGGATTTATTTCTGTTGCTGATCATGTTGTTTCTTAGTACTAGTGAACACTGACTGGTAAGTTTAGGTATCTTCTGCAGGCTCGCTGCACTGTTCGGACACCTGAAAGTCTGAGACTGAAACTGAATATTGAAAGTATGGCCTTGCAAATGGGAAAATGCATTCGGCGAGGTTTGAATCATATGGTTTGCCCTGTTGATCATCACTTCTTCTTAAGTTGTTCTTTTCTGCATGAAAGGAGACATGCATTCTTTTTAAACACTTACTAAGATAAGACTCAAAATCCTTGCGTCTATGAAAAGAATTCGGAATCTATCCAGGACCAAGGCGAGTTCATAGGCCGAGCTTTTATCATAGGCATCACAGGCAGGGCAGCCAACCTCTCGCATCATGAGGAGACGTAGTGGGCCAACCCAGCGCAGATCATAGGCCTTGAGCTTTTATTCACATTTTTCTTGCTGTTTTTTCTTTTATTTTGTTTATTTTTGCTTAAATTCCGAAAATATTTTAAATATTCTACTACTAGTTTCGGTTCATATTAATTACTACCCCCATATTAAAATACTAGGACAATGCCCGTGCGTTGCTACGGGTAACATGAAAAGAAGAAAATTCGTGTAATCGCCACAGAACGAATAAAGTACATAGAGAATATGAATAATGGAAGAAAACCTATCTTGAACGTCAATTCTCTCATTTCCAACGTCTAATTCATCACATGAAGGCGAGAGGAACCACATATCTACATTGTTGGAGTGAAAAAAAATCATCCTTGGCAGATCTGTGTGTCCTTGGCAATGACGTCTCAACGGCAAAGCAAACGTTGTATACTTGCCGATGCAACTGACACGGGGTGGTTAGTGGGTTGGGTGTTGAGGATACCGTGAGATGAACCGGGAAGGAAACAAAATAAACCGAAGCCAGGAAAGAAAATCAGCGGAAGGTGGGCGTTGCGTGCTGGCACGTTAGCGAACGAAACCAAACATGTACGATATCCAATACATAAGTTAACCAATGGGATGGGGCGCGGGGAGGAAAAACCAAAGGAGGAGATGAGGTTAACCTGCCAATTCCCATTTAATATCATAGATTTGCTAAATATTAATGAACAATATATCGAAAGATATTAGCGTGATTAATGGTGTATGGAGAGACTTAATTAATGTGATTGAACGGTTTATGGAAAGGTTTAATTAATATGATTGAGCGGTATATGGCAAGGTGCGGTAAAATAAAGCGTGGGGGAATGGAAAACCGGTTGGAGAAAAAAACAATGAAGGAACATGATGGGAGAAAGTGAACCGGTTGACGAAACTGTTGGCAAAACGCATGGAAGGGACCGTGAGAAACCATTAGGTTCTTTTTAGATATAATAATATATATAAGATAAGACGTTTCTGTAGGTTAAAATAGCCTACACAAGCATCTTATATTTTGATACAGAGCTAGTATCTTAAAATGGAGTATGTATGATAGATACATCCATTTCAAGACTCAGAGGGAGTATAAAATCATTTCACATACAAAAATTAAAAAAATGTTAATAATCTATTTAAAACCGTAAAATGTGTATTAAAAAATTGCGATATGTAAAAAAAAAAGACATAACAAAATACATGTTTTTAGAAATGTGTCAATCATGTATTAAAAAGTGCTAAATGTGAATATAAAAAATGTTCCTGTTGTATATGAAAAATATAGAATGTGTGTGAAAAAATTAAGTGTAAATAACAAAATACAAAATGTTAATCATGTATGGAAAAATATATTTAATGAACACAAAACATGTAAAATGTGTATGAAAAAAAGTAGACATAAAAAATATACGTTTAAAAAAATATTTTTTTGTTTTCTGAGGTATGTTTACAAAAATGTTAATTATTTATTGAAAAATATTAAATATATTCCTGGTGTATATGAAAGATGTAAAATTTATATGAAAAAAGTTTGATGTGCACACACAAAATAGTTTGGATGTATAGAAATAATAATTCATGTACATGAAAAGTACTAAACATGTCTAAACATATTCCTATTATAAAAAAAATGAAGAATTTGCACGAAAATATAGGCATGTGAACTGAAGAAAACTATAAGCAAAAACACAAAGAAACGAAGAGACGAGAATAAGAATGAAAACTATAACAAAACGCACATAATAGGGAAGAAAAGAAGAAGCAATAAAAATCGTAAAAAATCACAAAGAAAAAGAAGAAAATAACAAACATTAAAAATCATAAAAATTCACACGCCCCCCCCCCCCCGAAAACATAGGAAAATAACAGAAAACATAGAACACGATGAAAATCGAAAGATCCCATAAAAATTGATGAAAAACAGATCAACCAAACAAAAAAAAGTATACAACTAGCGAACGATTTATCTCCTCCTCCCGCCCGAGCCAGGTGGCAAAACAAACGAAACGAACCAGCCCTATAATACAAGGGGAAAAGGAAAAATCATTAATTAAGATGATACTTCTCGCAACGAGTAGTTTAACCTTTCGGCGATTAATAAGTGATGTACTGCATTCACTACTTGTCGTAACCTGTAGTTTTCCATTCTTTCACAGATTTGTATTTTTGAAATGTTTTACCTTTCCTCGGTTAATATGTTTCAACAAACTAATTTTTTTGCGAGTGAAGAAACTATTTTTTCTTCATGAGAGGTATGACTGTGTTTTTTGCAGAAGCAAACCCGTGTCTTAAAAAAAGGAAATATTTGTCTCTCATAAAAAACTAAATATATCTTTCTCTTTTCGAGAGGCACTAGCACACCTCTCGCGGAAGAAAATTTGTGGCTCCACGAGAGACACAACTGTGCCTCTCGTAAAAGAAAAGAAAACAACCTTTTCCCTTTTCGAGAGGATCGACCGTGCCTCACGCATTAGAAAATATATGCCTCCACGATAGGTACAGATGTGCCTCTCATAAAAAACAGATAATGCATTTATTTTTATTCCGAGAGGCATGATCTTCCTATTTCAAAAGGAAACATGTGCATTTATGAGAGGCACGATCGTGTCTCTAAATTTTTTTTGCTTCTCTACGAAAAAAAAATGCGCCTTCATGAATGGCACGATCGTGCCTTTCGTAAAAAGACACATTTTTCCGCTAATTTTTTTCCTTTTAGAAACTAAGAAAAATCGTGCAAAAAGATTTCATCTAAACCCCAAAAACGTGTAAAAAAATAAAACAATAAATTTTGAGGAAGCGTCCAACACGTGATACGTGCATTAAACTAACCATTATGAGGCTCCTACAGAAAATATTCTTTATCTAAGTTTGAATATACATCACCCATCCCACCTTCCATACATTTTTATTTCATCTTTAAATTTTAATATGTAGAATCTTTTGAACCAAAAGTCCAAATTAAGTTCCATTTTCATATTTGTGTTTGTTGCAACGAGTACTTTCCAAGAAGGCCCATTTTAATGAAACCGAGCTCATATGAGCTCGGTGAACAGTAAAATTGAAAAAAAAATGAAAATTACTTCACAAAATTCTGTTTTTTGTGTGTGTCAAACTTTGACAAATGTTTGACACAAAAAAATTTCATAATTTTTTGAAGTATTTTTCAGAACATTTCGCTGTTACTGTTCATACCGAGCTCAAGTGAGCTCGGTCTCACTTGGGTACTTCCGCATTTTAATACATATTTTTGTTTTTCCCAAATTTCAATATAAAATCTTGACAGTCACAATATCACGTTTTTACATGGCTTCGCCAAGTTTCATTTCATTTTAGGGATTAGCTAGGGCTTAGGATTTAGAGATTGGGCTTAGATTTTAGGGTTTAGTGTTCATATTTTTTTTTGAAACATGCTGAATTTATCATTCGTTCCTGCAGGTTTTGATAGTTGAAACTTGATGAAGTTTTTAAAACTTGTGAAAACGTATGTAAAATGGTCTCATTTACAAGCCGCTAGCCACAAGAAACACGAATATACAAACACAATATAAATTAAACTAATGATTTAAAAGATATATAGATTCAAAATGAAAATAAAAAACCATGAGAGATGAGCTGGATGGAGCTGCCAAAGCTGCACACATGGACCCTATCTAAGGCAATTCAGGACTAAACCATATACAAAGAGCAAACCAACTTTCAAATTAAAAGCAATCGGTAGCCACGAATCGCATCTCTTTCTATTTTGTTGGTTAGATTATCTTTAGGGAGTAAGCCAAACAGTAGCAATATAGTCCAGTTTGCATTGAATTAATAAATGATATCCATTGACCACTGTCGACGCAAAAGCTTAATCATCAACATGCCCTTGTTATTTGGAGTAGTAAGTATAACCAACTAATTTAAGCAGACTAGTCCCCTCGTGCATGTTGGATCCAGCCAACCTCCAGCTCATACCTCATCATGCATGCCAATACTGTGCATGCCACTCCATTACACGTATGCGCTTTACAAGCTAGAAACGGATAGGCAGCATATGGAACAGCTAGCAATGGCGCAACAACCAAGGCAAGAATCGGCTCACGAGGAGCATGGCGACATGAAGAAGAACGCGGCGAGGCCGGACGGCTTGATTTTTGTAAAAAGAACTTTTTGTTCATTAGCAGCCATCGGATTTTGTTTTGAGATTTGATATGAGAAAGAGATCGACCAGAGAGTGGTGAACATCGAAATCAAGATACACTCCCTAGTATATATATTTCAAATAGTACTACATGTGATGAGACATCATCCGAAATACGATTAACGATGATGCATTCTGTGTGGTATATACTCCAATAGTATAACTCTGAATTCCTTTGCCGCCTCAAATGGAGATAATAAAGGGGATTATGTGTACTGTAATAGGTACGACAAAAACTTATACTTTTGAGGATTTTGATTGATCGATGATCACAAGTAGATGAATACACACAAAGAATATGAATCGGCCGCGGAAATTACAAGAAATATTGGACAGGAAAAGAATACAAAAACTCCTACTTCTAGAACACATACGATTGGTATGTATATTTTCGTACCTAAGTACTTTCAATTATGCGCTACTCGATCAACCATGATCGTCAGATTTATATACCATCCGTGGATATGTGCGAGATATGCACGGATATATACGGCATGCGTACCACCCAAGCAGACGTGTAGCCAGCTAGCTAGGGGAGTCGCCATGGCCATGGCCTTCGCAGAGGTCCGAGAGCGCCCTGAGGAGCTCCACCCTGGCCCGGAGCTGCGCGATGTAGTCGGCCGTGCGAAGGATCAGCCGGTCGGCGGGCATGGATGCCGCTCCGGGCACCAGGCGCCGCAGCTCCCGCACCTTCCGCCCCACGGCCGCCGACCGCCGGCGACGGCCCGAGCACAGCGACCTCCTCCTCCTCCTCACAATCTCCATGGCGAACGGATCAGCAGAACAATCAATGAAATGTGCTAGCTATGCCTACGGTATGTGCGGTATGTCTACGTGACGACGGTGATGGGGAGGGAAGAAGAGGTGAGCTGCGTGCGGGATAAATAGGGGAGCGGGAGGGGCCGTTTTGGGAGAAGACGTTTCAACAAGGGGGTTTTGTGTAAATGTGCGCGTGAGCTGGCGCGCGTCGCGTAGCGCTGCCGCCGGGCCCCCGCGTGGACGCCACGTCTTGTCCTGCACACGTGTCTGACAGCTTTCTGACCGCCCAAGGACCTGGGGAATTTATGAGCGTCGATTTTGTGTTGCCCGTTCTGCCCTTCGCTTTGTCTCTCCTGTCTTCACAATTAGAGATCCCAATTTCATAAGGAGCGAATGACTATTTTATTCAGGGTAAAACCAGATACTTCACTGGGTTTGTACGAAAATAAATTTCATTGATTTTCATAGGAAATATGTCATTGGTTATCATACGATCTCCTTTGTGAACATTATCAAAATTGTTCAGCGGAAGTGTCATTCTGATTCCAAGCTCAAATATTCCTTCTATATATGAAGAGTGAAATTCAAGAAAATTAGTAAAACAATTCATTTTTTTACTTTTTTAACAACAAACATTTCTTAGTTTCTTATCTATGTGCAAATTTTCATGATAGAATGGCATTTGTGAAGGTCTGGAAAAACATACAATGGTCCCAAGCTCAAACATCAATCTCTTATAGCATGACTAATATTTTTGTCTTCACAAAGCTTTGCATGTAGGTGAAACACCCATAAAATGTTTGATGGAAGGGTGTTGATTTTGATGGAGTGGAGCAATCGCAAACTGGGACCGGGAAATTTAGGGCATGTTTAATTAGGACAGCTCTGTTCCTTAAAATCAAGCTCCACTCTAAAAACTACAAATCAACCGGGGTAGCTACACATTGTCCCACTCAATAATAATAATAAAAATCTTGGTCATATCCATGTTTTCGTGAAGCTCTCCAATGGGTGCTTCCAAAACTTTAGTTCAAAGTTTTCTTCTGGAGTTGGAGGAAAATTACATTGCCATCGTTAAGTGGATACCGCTTCATTCTTCCCACGACACGCAATCCTAAACTGCCATTTCCACCAAATTTCCCCATTGTTGAAGCTAAATAGAAACGAAACACGATAAACAACCTCTATGGTGAAGCTGGAACTCCTAGATGAAAATGTTTCGGAGTGGATTTTATGGAGGGGAGTTGATTTTGATGGAGTGGAGCAATCCCAAACGGGACCTTAATATCTCGGTCTTTCTTTGACAAAAAAGACCGGAATGATCTTTGTAACGAAGGACTCGCATTTTACTAGGGATCCATGTTGGAATAGCAAGATGGACACTTCTCTCTACTTTAAATATTCCCAACACTTTTGTCCTAGTGGAATTCCCAACACAAAAAGGATGACTTAACCATTACAACCCTAATGGAATTTCCTCGCCGCTACCATCAAGTATCAACTTCAGCATGCAACACACTTTCACATGAACACATTGATATGAAGACTGAAAATATGATAGGTCCTAAATTGTTCGATGTCACCATGCCAACCGTACCATATAACTCGATGCCATGGAGGACCTTTTCACATTTAACTTGGTCCAACTCAGTCCGACGGTTCCCAGATTTGCCGAGACAAGAATTTTTGTTGTTGATCTAGTTCCAGCTATGTCATTATTATGGGAATATTGACCAACTTGCTTACCCTTCACTAAATAAACCATTGGTTGTTGTTTTATGAAGAATAGCAAGTCAAGATAGCTCGATGAATACAAATCGTATTTATCCATATATTTTTAGCGTCGGTTTATTAAGCGCCAATTCATTATGCACATACCAAACCCTTGAGAGAAGCATAAAACAACATACCTTGTGTCCACGAAACTTGTCAAGGATACACTTTATTCCTATACCACAACTTACCCTCATCCAATAGGTCCAAATAATATGCCATTGCCTGACAGAAAGCATGATCAGTAGGATATCGACATAGCATATGAAAAGTGCTCTAATCATCCACTCCATGGAAGGTGCATATCCCTTTGTGTAATCATATGACCTTGATGCATACTATCTTTGGTAGATATGTTGCTTCAGCCATTCCTTGCAATTTTTTTTATCTTAATTGGCAAAGAGCAATTCACAGTTAAATTCTAGCGAGGGTGATCACCCTTGGGCCTTGTGCTCAAACATAACTTGTCAGCCTAATTGATGTTGCAATGTAAGCTGATATGCATTAGGCAACGAGAACATGCCTCATTTCTCTAGATGCCAAGAAAGGAAAATATGCATTATTCCATCTTGTGGTTTTACCCGAGGAATCATTTCTATGAGGGGTGAATGATTTAAAACATCACCTTAAGCAATTATAATGTAAATTTCACATACATGAACATATGAGATTACTATAACTCTAAAATATATTGACATTTTCAGAGGTTCTGGAACCATATTTTTATGGCTTATAGTTTCTTAGGAACGCAAATCCTACAGATCAAATAGCCCACGAGAAAGGAAGCCCTACAAATTTCAATGCTCCAAAAATATTTGAAATAAAAAGGGTAAAATCGGGTGAGTGATAAATGTGACATGCAACATATGTTTGTGGTCTAACCATCCATTGATAGTATTTCATTATATAGAACCTCATGCACTCTCTCACAAGCAGTGGCGGAGCCAGGAATCAAACATTAAGGAGCCAAGTCGGTAGATTTGCATGTTGAGGGGAGCCGACTAGTGAGAAAGAGTACAAATTTGTATTGTTCATTAGAAAATTAGCAGGAGATCACTAATCTTAGTGGGGGACGGCCCCCCTGCTGCCCCCCTATCTCCGCCACTGCTCACAAGTACCTTATCCTAACTCGTGAAGTTACAAACTTACAATATGTTGTTTCATGAGGTAGGAGGTTCCCGACTGCTGCTTTTGGGCTTATATTGATGGCTTGAAATGGGAAGTAGTGTATCAAGAGGCATCAACAAGGCAACACTTGTGATACACCGCGGTGCCGGAGAACTAATAATGTTGCAAAATTTTACTCCAAGAAGAAAGCAACAACCAAACTACATGGCTCCCTATGCATAGTGGGTCGCTCTAGCGTCACATACATGACGATCACGACATAAAAATGGAAAAATGATGCACTCACATGTCATGTTCACCGCGAGAGTAGTCGATGGCAACCATTACAATTTTGAGTAGGAGTTTGGACCACATTTTGATTTACATGCTTTAATTAAATATGTGCAACTCGGAAGATTTAGTTGGATATCATTGAAACTAGCTTTGACATAAGTCCAAAGTATCGTGATCAATTACCTAAAAAATAAAAAATCATGATAAGTTCAACCTTCCATGTCTTCAAATTTAACGTGGAAATTCAAATATGGTCCGAAAGTAATTCTTACATCAAGCATAAATCTTCTCATCTTGACAAAGTCCATCCCATCTATCTTGACAAAGTTCACATGCCATCAATATGCAAATTGTCTAGGTGCACCACCTTACCGCCTATGCAAATTGTCATCACCCACAATAGGACAGCATACGGTCAAGAAGTGGATTGATTGCATGACAAGGTTTGTGTACGTAGTACCATCAAATCAAAACCGCCACCACGTACGCCAGCTGCAACCCTCTATCTAAGCGATCGAGCGGAATCGTCAAATCAGAGGCGCGAAAAGCATAACCGTTTGAGAACGTGTTTGCACGTGCGTGCAAGCCGGCCGGTAGGCGTGGCGTGATGGCTCAATGGCTGGCTGGCCTCTTTTATCCTGTAATGGCCTAGCCATGAGGTGGATGGGACGGGGACCATGGGGGCGCCCTAGGTGTGCACGTAACATGGCTACATATGCAGAGGTTTTTCTTGGCGGGAACATGAGAGAGAGAGAGAGAGAGAGAGAGAGAGAGAGAGAGAAACGGAGGTTGGCCCGTTGTGGTTGGTGCACTCAATAACGGGAAACGGTGCACATGCACGCACATGCACGGTGATGCTACGGCCTACGCCCCCCTGAACCATCTTGTCTTGGCGTATTATGCGGATCCATCTGAGCCGTCTGATAAATGCGTTCCTAGCAAAGCATAGCTCTGACCATTCGTTCAACCCGTTTATGGATGAGGGAATCCCACGTTCGTCCTTCGTTTCAGTGTAGTATTAGGTTTGCTAGGATGTGCATTGCCATCAAGATGAAAAACGATTGGATGATTAAATCTTTCATTAGCTCTTTTTCTCCTTCAATCACTTAACTACTCAATTAATTAGGGATAATTTGTCACACCATATGTAGCCCCCTATATACAAACTTCATCCATTCTACACCTTTCACCCTAGCTAAAATCGAGGAAAATAAAGGTGAAAATTGATTAAAAATAGGGAGTTAATTTTTATTAATTACCATGCGAATTTTAAAGAGAAGGTAATTTAAAACAATTTTTTAAATAAAAAATCCTAACACGCCGAAACGGAAGGAGTACCACTATATGTACGCCTTCCTGCCTCTCAAATCACCCTAGCTTTCTTGGTTAATTATTATAGGCTTAAGTTAAGGCGCCCAATAAATACGAAAACGAACGTTGTGATGGTGCTAGCAATGATAATATCCCTGGTAAACGAAAATAAATAGGTACCTGACTTTTTCTCAAGCCTAAAAGCATCTTCATCAGGTTACGTAATTTTTTTATCTTTTTTTGTGTGGATAGTATAAAACTTCATCTAAACGTGGGTATACATGTTCTACTAATATTTTATATGTAGTCAAGGTATGCTGCTTTTGCAGATTCTCTAAAAATCTCTCCTTTTCTGTTATTTTCTTTATTTTTTTCATCTTTACTATTTTTCAACTGACTGAAATTCAATTAGGTTCTCAGTCAAATTTTGGGCCGTCAGACCCTGTCTGTCCCGAATCTTGACGCGCCGCTCGGACCGTTGCACCGCCCGCTCGGCTGTGTGTAGGACGGGTTTATCGTGCCGGTTTTTTCCCGTAATATCAAGACCCGACCCGGTTCAGTTGGTTCCTTTTTTAAAATCACAGTGCGGAGGGGCAGTGGAGGTGGGGGAGGGGAACGGATAGGAGCTTCAAGCGGTGAAGGGGCGTGGGGCTGGGGGAGGGGAAGGGGGCTACACACGACAAGGGGTGAACTGAGCTCGTGGTGAGCGTAGGGTGGCCCGACGACGAGGGCTGCAGATATGGAGGGGATCGAGAGGAGGCCAGCGGATCCCCCTCACCACGCACGCGAAGGCGGAATAGCTGGTCATCGACGTCCACGAGACATGCATGGTGACCCCTCTCCTTTTTTGTTTTCCTGTTGAACCATCTAGTGTGCCCTTAGTTCTTCTGCAGCTTCGTCGACGGGAATCACATCCCTTGTTGGCAATTCTGTTCATTTCTCACATCCCCTACCCGATCCCATTTAGACCTATGTACAACCCATGCTAGATTTGTTCACCCAAATCCAGTTCTGGGTGGATCATATGTTTTGGTGATTTTAATTCTGCCAAATTGATCCCCTAGTTCAAGACGCAGACCAATTTGCATTTTTCTCCGTTTCAGTCTTAGTCGTTTGTGCAATTTTTCAGAGAGAGTGGTTATAATTTCCATATTCACATCACTCTGCTATTGAGTTAGCTATTCACTGACAGGATCTCATTGTGGATGTGATGTGAATTGTTTATCCATCATAGATATGACCTAAGTTGTGCAGGGGGCATCTTTTTGTGGCATTTTTGTTTGTGCTAGTTCATTTGACCCCTGGATCTCTTATTGCTAATGGGAGCTAGTTTGGTTCATAGTTCAGTTTTTCAGCTAATCAGTCGGCTATTTTTTCTACTTGCTAGGTCCTGCTTCCTCTAAATTTCATCTTTGTTTTTTAAGTGTACATGTATATCACCATAGTATGTTCTTAGTTCAAATTAGCTTCACCTAGTTTAGCCATACTGTATTTCTTATCTAAGTTTTCCAGTCATTTTAGTGCGAAATGATTGAACACTGATTTTTTTCAGATTCACCTTGCATAGTAATTACCAGGCCTAGTCAGGCGGACCGCAACCTAACTAGGTAGAATTGTTTAATAAAATTTATTTCTTCTGAAAGTTATTTTTTAGTCTACCTCACAGTATGCTCAAGATGTGTAGATGGATTGAGCTTACACGGTTCTTTTTTTGTCTGAGCTCTTGTTTTATATTAATTTTCCTTACCTCCATTTTTTTGTTCTCCTGTCATATGTGCATGTTAGCAGGAATAGTGAAATATAGTTATCAGCCATGTTTTTATGTTTTTTCTTGCTTCCTTAAACCGTTAATTTACATCACCGTATCTTTTTCGACCATGTTATAATATTTTGTTTTGTACAAGGTTTGGGGAATATTCGGCCCAGCAGTCATCCAGTGGCTGACACCTACCAAAGTACGATCCTGATGGTTCGTCAAACACTGATAGCTACGAGAATGAGATAGCTGCAAGCGATGAAGTAGTTGCACTCCACTTCTTCCTCATATTTTCAGTTATCTCTTTTGTGCTATTTCATTTTCCATCCAGCGTTCTTTATTTATGCTCTCTGCGTTTTGGCATTTTGATCATAAGGAAAATGTGTCAAGGAAGAAGAAGATGTTAGAGGATGCTTTATTTGGATTCTTCAAGAATTGAACACGTTGGAGTCCCCCCACCTTGTACACATGTTTAGCATCTGAATTGACCATTGACTATTGTTTTTCATCTGTATCTTCCATTTTCTTTTTGTAGAGCCGACAGTCTTGAACGATCTTGCTATTTCATTTCCTGCAAAAATATAATAGTTATAAAAAAGTCATAGATATGAAACAATTCATTCATATTTTTATACTTTCACATGGTACTACGACGATCCATCAGAATGCACGATTGAAGATTCATTTTTACTATATTCATATACAGGAGCAATAAGAGAGGAAGAAGTATAAAGGATGTAGTTTTCGAAGGAATCTGACCTTTGCGCGCTCAATGTGAGTATGAGTCTCATAAATGGGTGGAGTATATCATGTGGGAGCCACTCGTCGGTGGTCGTGTCACTACCACGGTAGCTCTTGCGCTCCTACTAACCTTCAAGTCACGCACGAGGCAAACCAAATCTTCAAGTTTGTATTTGTACTATGTTAGTCCTTGTCTTAAGTCTCTTTTCAGTTCTTCATGCTTTTTATTCAGTTTTAAGTGTTTCCTTAGTCTGTTGTGTCAGTCATCCTTTTCGGTGTTTCTTTTAGTATTTAAAGTTTTAGTACTTCATTTATCAATTAGTTTTAGTATTTAAAGTGTTTTTTAGTATCTCTCTTATCATTTTTTAGTTTTTCATTTGATTATCTAGCTCTTTGTATATATTTAGTGCTTCAGTTGTGAGCCCCATTACTTCATTATTTCAGTCAAATTAAGTTTTCCTCTGATCCTCTCATCTAATTCATTCATAGTCATGCTTTGGTAATATTTCTTTATCATTTTCCTTTAGTGATCAGTTACTCATTTGTTTTTTTTTCAGAATAATATATATTTTTAGTTTAGTGTGTTCAGATTATTCTTTCTCAGTATTTCAGTATCTCATTATTTCAGTTAGTTTAGTATTCATTGTTCAGTCATTGTTATCTGCTCCCCAGTCTATAAGCTGAATAGTTCAGTGCTCTTTGTCTAATCATCAATTGTAAGATCTTTTCAATAATCATTCTTGTCATCAGTATTAGCGGAAATGCACATGTACCTACACAAGCGGGTACATGCCATATTTGCACCCTTCATTAAAGCACACCCTTCATTTTGGTTTTGTCCCTCTTTGTATAATTGTATTATTTCAATCTAATGGTACCATTGTTGGAGGGTGAGTATTGATAAAAAAATTGATCCAATTCCGGTCTTGGTTTCCTTATTCATTGATTTACCTTCACGAATCTACTAAATCTGTAGGATTCGCCCGTTAGCTAAATTTCATTTTGATTTCAATGCTACAGCATGACACACGCTGTGAACATAAGTGAAAGAGATTTCTGATGAAAATGCAGCGGTGCTGCTTTTCATCCATTAAAGGAAAAAAGAGAAAGTAATATGTATAGAAACATAGACAAAATAAAACATGTTACTACAAAAAATGGAGTGAGTTTCACTGTAAACAAACATCATTCATGTGAGTGGCCGGAGATTCTGGCGATACCTACTCTGGTATACCTTTTTAGAATGACATCATAACTAAAAAGGAACGGATAAGTTGGTGTATTGTCGCACATATCTTGATGCAGAACGAATGGTGTAGATATATCATGTATCGCCTGTGTTGGTACAAAATCTGCACTCTCGGTATTAGTATTAATATTAGTATTCAGACTAGTATTCAGTACCTTTATTGTTTCTTCAGTCAGTTTTCAGTTTTTAGACTTGAGATTGCAACTTTCAGCTTTCAGTATTAGCAGAAGTTATAAAGACTATGAGTTTGTAGAGTTCATGTTGTGATTACCTGCTGTTTACACTGGACATGTATGCTGCGTGTATGATTATAACATGCATGTCTTAGTGTGGGGTTCGATAGCTTAGTTGTGTTCTTGCCGGCGGTCTTTTATACACCAAGTGGCCCTTAGATGTGCGCAGCTTGGGGCATCGCGATGCGATTGCTCGTGACTCTGTCACGTGGCACACTTTGTTGTATGATCGAGCCCGCCCGAGATCCCGACTAAGTGATCGGGCTGGAGTAAGTCTATGTAAGGGTTATGATTCAATCGATAACATGGTTGAGGCGACTTGTCTGTGAATATGGAATTCACCACCCATATCATTAGACTTGTGTGCGGACGATGAGGACCCATCTCAGTGGATCATCCGGCCTGAATGGGATGCCCCTCACGTTCGATGCTTACCGAGAGTGATCTGTGCTTGGCCTTGTCTGCTTAGACAAGTGGGTACGGCTCTCGGCTCTCCATGTGATTGCATTGTGACCGGAATTACATACGCTAACCCCGGGTCCCGACAGACTTGGTGTTTCTCCAGTATTAGTCCTCAACGCTTCAGTTTAGCCCCATTATTTCATTATTTCTGTGAAATTAAGTTTTTTCCTTTCAGCCGCATTCCAGTCCATCATATGTCATCTTTATTTCAGTAAAATTCATTGTTCAGTTTCGGTCATTGCCCAGTTATAATTTTTCTGCCAGTCATTATTGTTTAGTTGTGCTCACCTTCAGTTTTCAATATTAGTTGCATTTCTTTTAAGATTTTGTATTTGTATTAGTATCAACAGTTTCTCCAGTATTTATGATTATTACTTTAGCTTCAGTTGTAATTAGTTATGATGTCATTTTATGTTATTTATTCTTGGAGGTATTTTTTTGTCATTACGTTGAGTGTCTTTTCCTTGAACATGCCAGATTAAAAAGCTGGTTAGCCTTTTGTTGTTGTTTAGTCCAACTTGTTAGTAGCTACAGTTTATCTAAATCATTACCCATACTGTTGGCTAAGATGGCAAGCGTGTACTCACAACACTATTTTTTCGCTCATATTCAGGCTTTTTGTGTTCAAAAATCACATCCTTTCCTTTGTCCATTTTTTGCTGACAAGAGGCGCATGTTTTTGAAAATAAACCCTCAAATCGGAAGTTGTGGACATTTTTCAGAGTGGACTGCACAAATCTAAACTAGACATGCGCTAGGTGCACACATTCAAATTATAAGAATTACGCAGGGGGAGGGGGCGCAGGGGGGGTGGAGATTCGATCTTATAAGAGGTTCCCTGTTGATTTCTTCCCTATTACCTCTGATCCCCCGATTCAGATCATGTGAATGTTTTAGGAGTAGTAGGGGTTCAGCGTCCTAGCTTGAGGAAGAAGAAGATGGGGGCTTTCAAGGGGGAGGTGGGTTTGGGACGATGTGTGTCGCGCGATGGGTCAATATTTTTAGTTGGTTAAACGAGCTTAGCGGGTTTTGTTTCAACCAGACCCGACAACAGTTTCCACCCAAACACATGGGTACTGATCATTGGGTGGAAAATTCGACTGAGATCCAAATGGAAAAAAGTCAACTGAGAATTAGACACTCACTACTGCAGGATAGCCTACCAGTGACGGTCCCAAAAGGCCCACTAGTGACGGGCAAGACGCCCGTCACTAGTAACTCGTCACTGGTAATAGGTTACCAGTGACGGGCACGCACCCATCACTAGTATATAATTACTAATGACATTCATTTATTTGTGCCCGTCACTAGTTAGTTTTCACGATAGTGCTTCAACCTCATTAGCACTGACGGATAATTTGCTAGTTTGGCAATTTACCCAAGACTAGTATATATTTTTGAAATAAAAATTATATTTTACAAATAAAACTATATTGTATTTGCATATCGATAACACAATATGACCACTGATACTCATAGGTAACAAAACATAATCACGAACATCGATAGTATTACATAGTGGAACTAACACTGATAGCACAATATCCAACTCTTCTAAAATGTAAAATTCTACCATGTGCTCTCCACACGCTACCTAGAAAAATTGTACCCCAAACTAACACTAACTTTGAGCAGGCACCGATTTTGGTGAAGTGAAATCGGAGGTTACTTCTCCGGGAAACAATAGAGAAACAATCTAAGATGAGGTATGAACTTAGGTGACGACAACCTCGTACACGAATATGCGACTGTTGCGAATCCGACAAGCCAAAACGCTTACATTTAAGCTTACAAAAATAGATTACTCCATTTGAGCTTACAAAAACCCATCTATCTAAGCAGATCTGCATGTATAAAGAAGAAGAATAAAATTAGATTACCCCATTTGAGCTTATGAAAACCCATCTATTTACATGTACATAGATCTGCCTTGGAACTTTTGAAGTAGACATAATAAATATAGATTTACCTGTAAATAGGGGCATAAGGCATAAAAACTGTCGATCATATCTCAGTAACTATGTTATGTATCTTGTGTACATTGTTCGTATATAAGCAGCCCAACTGGGTGTCAAAAAGTAAAAAATGGAGATCCTCAATGGCTATTTTCGAAAACAACACGGCCAGCAGCATATACGTGGTAACTAAATATATTTCCTCATCAATAGGATGCTTCCTGGGAGCGAAGAACTATGTGAAGCATAACAAAACACAGTAGTAATTTGTGTTACTCCCTCCGATCCATATTAATTGACACACACTTAGTACAACTCTAGTACAAAGTTATACTAAGTGTGCGTCAATTAATTTGGATCGGAGGGAGTAATATTTTTAACTCGAAAATAAGTAATTTTGTATGATGTAGGGAAGAACATTTGTTCGGTAGGTGTTCTACTGATTTAACTATACTTGACTGAAAGTTGTGCACAACCCACATTAGAGCATAATTTAACTATTCCTGGAAAAGAGCATAATGAACATATACTGATAGCCTAAGAGGTTCTAGTAACCCATCAAATGAATAATTTTCCAGTGTTATAAAATCGATGGAAGAACTCGAGTAATGTAGTGGACTTGGAGAAAAATTATATGGTACTAATTATCTAAAGCAGAGAATTCAAATATACATAGCTACTTTCCTGTTGAACACGACTAGGATTGGCCGGCGACAAAATTAAGTCCTGGAAGTTAACAAACTTGCTGCTAGTCAACTGGCCAGTTTTTTCCTCAACAACGTCACTAGTGGTGGCACCCACCCGAAATACTTCAAATAGTCATCGGTACAACTTGGTAGAATCAACATCGTTGTGTTTGCGAGAACCGGTGAGCAGTGCCGATGAGCACTGACCTCACAAAGAGCTCTAGATTTTCAAAGCTCTCGCTTTACATGTCAGGCTGCAAGTGGGAGTAGGCCATTTGCGGCACCGCAAAGTCGGCCCAATATAATTGCATAAGTGGGCAACCTCAATAAGGTCTTTTACGCTGCAAATTTCTGTATATGGCAATCTGGTTCTCTCTAAATGTGAATGCAAGTAGTTGTATTAGTTTCAGACAACCGAATCTAAATTTACTTCCATGCTAGCAATTATATGACTGAAGCTGCCAGTTAAGAAAAGTACAGTCTTTCATACTACAGACATGTCAAACAGAATCACAAGCTTTTGATGAACTGAATTTGACCGTGCAAGCTGACAGAATGTTTGATCCTTGACTTTTTGAAATAGCAAAGCATGTATGTATGTGTGATGTGAGATAGCAGAGCATGTAAGTTCGCAAGATCGATAGCATGTACTCCGTATTTGAGAAATTCCTGTGATAGTTTGAGTAGCAGCAAGTAAGCAAGGCCGGCAGCGGAAAATTACCTGGGAGATGTGGGGAGGCGGGGTGCCGAGGAGCTGGGCGAACTAAGGGACGAACTCCTTTTACCAGGTCGCGCGGGTTGGCGCCGCTGCCGCTCCTCGATGGTCGGTGCGGGAGTGACGAGGAAGGCCGCGGTGTTTGATGCCGGAGTCGGGCCACTGTGAGGTGGTTCCCGCCGGTGTCATGCGCGGCTGGACGATGCGCCGTGCCCTACTTCTGCCGGAGCAGTCGCTTCCTGCTGTCGAGGGAGGAGAAAGCGGGGAGTAGACGACCAAGGATTGAGATCCCTCCGTGACATAGATGGATCCGGCTGCTGGCTCGACGGATCCGGCAGGGGGGTGGGGCGCCGTACTTTTCTCAACTGGATCGCCCAAGCCAGGGTTAGCGCCGGAAGGGAGCGGATTTGGGTGTGCGGAGTCAGCGGCTTGGGGTTGCGGAATAAAGGAGAGAGAGAGAGGTGTGCCTGTCGTTGGATTCAGAGGGGTGGATGGTGCTGATACGTGATCCGTGGAAGGATCATATATGACCAATTACATAGCAGTTTTGACACCACACTAGATAGAAGAGAGTACAATATTGTATTCAAAAAAGGCATTTGTTTTACCAACGACGGTTATATAAATCAGCCCGTCACTGTTAAAATTAAAACCAGTGACGAACATTTCTTTAGTCCCGTCACTGGTATTACCAATGACGGGCGACAATATTTACCCGTCACTAGTATGTTCTGCAGCCACCAACAGAGATTTACTAATGACGGCCATAATGTTGCCCGTCACTGATAAATGTTACCAGTGACGTGCATATTTTTGCTCGTCACTAATGTGTTGGCGTTTATAAGCTACTCTGCAGTAGTGACTCCGTATTTTTTTTGTATATTAGTGCTTACATATGTAATAATAACTGTTTTACCATTAAAATGACATAAATATTTTTTATCAAATACATAGAATTCATCACAATTACAGATCCACATAATACTGGAAAACAGACTATAGATAATATGGACACTAATGGCGCACTGCACATAAGGTGCGCCACTGCTATATAGCAATGGCGCACCACCCTCACGTGCGCCATTAGTGTCCATGTTAATAATAGCGCATGTACCCTCAAGTGCGCCACTGCTGAATGGTTCGTGGACCAGCCCGTGAGTGGAGTCAAAAGTCTTGATGCCCGTGCGCCTATAGATATGTAGTTCTGGATTATTGACGAGAGCTTGTGTGTTGTATAAACTTTTATGAACTTGTATGTATCCTTAGTTTGAACACCCGTCATTCAATTTATATGTAGTCGATGCTATTTATTACTAGGATCATGAACCGTATGCTATTAATGTGTGTTTCTTTTCTCTTTCTTCGGTCCTTAATTTTGTTGTATACGTATGTATTGCTTATATATTATCTGTGGGTTGCTCCTAACGTTTTGTTTGTCTAGTGCATAGAGCAGATGTCATCGTATGTCGTCTACATTGGTAAGGTTTCCGGAGTCTACGACGACTGGGAGGATTGTCGGAGACAGGTTCACCGTTTCAGCGGTAACAGTTATAAAGGGTACCCCACAAGGGCGGAGGCGGAAGCTAGATACGCGCGTTATCTAGCGGGGGAGATGAGGGAGCAGAGGAGGAACCGGATGAAGATCACTTTGGTCACAATGATGCTCATCGTGACCGCAACCCTCTTCTTTCATGTCAGGGTAGTTTAGATATCGACTTGTAATGTGAAGATAAACTCGCTACTCGAGAATTGTAATGTTCTAACTAATTTGTTCGGTATTTTGAATTCGGATACTAATATGATGAATTGTATTCGGAGACTAATCTTCTATTGTATTCGATAAATCTGCTGTTTATATGATGTGTTCTTTATATCTGTGTTGTACGTATTTTGTAACCTCTGTAAATACAGAAAAGCACAAGAAAAATAATCTTAATATTCATAGTAATGGCGCACATAGTGTACCTTAGTGGCGCATGTAGAGAAACACACCAATGGCGCACTACCTAAAAGTGTGCCATTAATGATCCAAAGCACAAGACACACATGTGGTGGGACCAGTAGCATCAGTGGCGCACGTGCGGGGCCAGTAATGATGCACTCCAAGGTGCGCCATTACTTCCCTACATAGCAATGACACACTTAGGGTCGTAGTAATGGCGCACTCCCGGTGCACCATTAGTGTCCGGAATAGTAATGTCGCACCAAATGTGCACCATTACTATCGCTTAGTAATGACGTGGTAGTAATGGCGCACATCTGGTGCGCCATTAGTACCAAAAACCAGTGCGCCGTTAAAGTGCTATTTTCTAGTAGTGACAATGCGAGAAATTTAAATTTGAATTCAAATTAACACATAATAAATGATTGAAATGTGATCAAAGTAAACATTCAAGAAGATCACACCCGTGTAGCTCCCACAAGTCCACAATGAGGTGATGACAAAGTTGTTCGTTGCCCCACGTGATTTTCTATTTGATGATGCACTCAAAGAAATCTCTATAAACGTTGTTCTTCCCTCATAGGACTAACAGGTATGTAAAAAAATATTTCCTCCGTTCTAATATCGATAGTCCTTCAGATAACCTCGTTCAATGTATGTAGTTTATGCTTTCAAGCATGCCGGGGAAGCCCTTTGATGCTCTCATTTGCAGAAGCCTTGTAGTGTCAGCTTCATTGGGTGCTCAGAGATATTTCTCTCCAAATAGTTGAATGGTAGCCTTATGAATTTGTTTTAATTTTTTTATGATCGTGCTCTCTGTAGTTATGATCCAATCGTCAATGAGGTCTACATGACAACCATATGATAGTATGTGTGTGGAAAACGGAAGATTCTTTAACAAACTATGACCAAGTTGTCGAGCTGCATCCTTCTTCTACACAGACTATGGACAATGAGCTTCCACGACATCTTCTATGCGCATGAATAGATTCAGCGACATTTGAAACCTTCTCCGAAATTTTTGTCCCAAACATTGGATTCTCTGAAGGGTAATTATCCATTAGCTTAGCATGTCCAACTTTTTTGTTGTGACTAACTATCTTGTGCCAACAACATAACCTTCATGTTTTTGCTTCTTCTTTGATATCAAACCCGCATAGTGTGCTATTGCAATATCCAAATCGCCATCATCATCTGATGATGATTCTTCCAAAAATGAATTCATCACAAAAATACATGTATGGATATTTTTTATGAATATTTGTCAACGAAATACAAAATAATTCATGCATAAGAAAAATTGGTGTTAATTGTTTGTCAAAAACCTTGAAGGTGTTGATGCCTAATGAAGAAGATGGAGTGTAGCACCATCAGCGCAGCCGAGAAGCAGAGGTGGTGGGCACCCGAGGCGACGGGGCCAAGCACCCAAGGCGACACCGATGGGGACTCGAACGGCGGGGCAGGAGGGCGGCGGCGAGGCGATGGCCGACGGTGAGGCAGGGCCTCTGGATTTTTTTCTGCGTGTTTGTCTCAGTGGAATTATCCTGTGGAGTAGACAACCTGGTTGTGCGTTATTGAAGATAACTAGATGATACCCCGCGCGTTGCTGTGGGAATCAGTTGCAATATATTTTGAATGATTAATTGCATGAAACATGAATAGTTGAATTAATAGTATATAAACTAAAGTATAAAAATACATTTTATGTATTGTATTTTATTATTGTGTAGTTAAAAATATTTATTAAATATAAATAATGTAATATAATGAAAAAAAATCTATGCATGTTGAGTGAGTTGGCATGTGTCATTATATTGATGTATGCATGAGATCAACTAATAACGAAGAACTTGTTCTCATGCATATTGTGGTGAGTCTTTGATGATGTGACATGCATGCATGTTAAAAGTGATGTACTATAATAGGAGAAAAATCCATGCATGTTGAGGAAGGTTGCATGTGTCATTAAATGGACGTGTGCATGAGATCAATTAATAATGAAGAACTTGTTCTCATGCATATTGTGGTGGGCCTTTGATGAGGTGGCATGCTGGCATGTTGAGATAGATAAGATAGTGGGGATGATCTAATTAGATCAACTAATAACAAAGAACTTGTTCTCATGCATATTGTAGTGAGTCTTTGATGATGTGACATGTATGCATGTTAAAAGTGATGTAATATAATAGGAGAAAAATCCATGCATGTTGAGGGAGGTTGCATGTGTCATTAAATGAATGTGTGCATGAGATTAACTAATAATGACAAACTTGTTCTCATGCATATTGTGGTGGGCCTTTGATGAGGTGGCATGCTTGCATGTTGAGATAGATAAGATAGTGGGGATGATCTATTATAGTATTATAGATTCCAGCAAATCCCTCGGTAGGGTATCCCAAACTAGATGGTTAACATCGATGGCAACAGGAGATGGGGATTTACCCAGGTCCAGTCTCTCCAAAGAGATAAAATCCTACTCCTACTTGTTCTTGATTATGATGGGGCGTAATACAAAGTACAATGACCGAGAGATTATTGTTGTGCCTCTAGGGCTCTTGTACCTTTGACTTATATACTACACAAGGTCTACCAAGGTTTACAAAATTCCTAACTAGATAGGACCAGGAAGATTGTATCGACTATGATTCTACCATCTAGTATTCCACGACAAATAGAAGACCTTCATTTATTGGGTTATGGGCTTCACCTAGTGGCTCATAAATGTGTTTAGCTAGGAGGCGCACGGTCCAACCCACAAGGTCGAACCGTCGTCATAGGGAACCCATTATCTAGGACACCGACAACAGACTCTTGATTGATCTTGAACTTTGATCTTGGATGATTGGTTCTTTGGCTTCACTTCATCAAACTTAAAGTCAGTCCACGCCTATTGTCTTAAGGCTCAAATTCTTACGACCTTCGTCAGGAGAATCTTTGAATGTGAAAGCTCAAGAATGATCAGAGGGGGAGGGGGTGAATGATCACTTCTAAAAATTCTAAGGAACTTAGAAGGAATTCATGCAAACTGCGAAGGACTAAGGCATCTCGAAGGAAATACAGTGTCGAAAGTAATGCATAGCTCGAAAGGATTGGGAGCGAAGGGAAACATCGAAGACAAACAGGCAGCGAGTAAATACTTAATGTAAAAGCATGAAAGAAAACGAGCCTGACACGACGATGTTTGGTCAACCAGTTCACACTCTGCAAAGTGCTACGTCTGGTTGGAGGGACTGGTGATTGAACACTTGGAGCAACACTCTCTCCGTCCTATTCTCCACTGCAACAAGCTCCTCGAGCTTGTCCAGTTTTCACTCGTGGTAGATGATTCAGGACATCTCCGAGACCTTTACAAACTTCCTTCAGCAGTGACAATTTCTCTTCGACTGCTTGACAGGCGACGCCTAACCGTCTAGGAGACTTGCAGTTCTCCAAGATAAAAAGATCGGCTAATCTCAACCTAAGTCATAGTGAATAGCTCAACTCAGCTCAAACTTGGGATTTTGGTTTTCTCTTGATGAATCTCTCTTGGGATGCTCACAGACTTATGTCTTAGAATCTTCAGTGGAGCAGCCAACCCGAAATGGCGGGTAGGTGCGGGGTATTTATAGTTGGCGACCCCGATGGGTAAAATGATTGAAGTGACCCGATGCAACCGCTTGACGCGTGTCCACAACGGTCGGATTCCAATCAATGCGCAACTTTACTTGAGGAACAAATAAGCTGACTTACCGAACGAGTTCTCTCTCGAAGGCACGATGTGCGATGACTTTGCCTTCGAGCTATTCACTCGACTCAGTAAGATTTCTCTCGGTAGGCTTTAGTGGGTTTTTGTTGAGCAGAGAAAATTCACTTCGACAAAGATCTCAACTAGCAAACCCCTCTTGATAGTACGGTTTTTCCTACGACTCAAGAAAACAAAGAGAAACTAGTAAAAAGACTAAGTCTTCGACCAGCTTCAGCTTTCTCCTCGTTGCGCTTTTACTCGAGAGAGACTTTTTCTTCGACTACATTTTTAGAGGTCGTCTTTCTTCAAAGGTTTCGGTAGATGACTGCAGCTCTGCTGCAGTGAGTTGTCCTTCGACCTTCTACTAGCAAATTCCAATCTTTCGGGACCTAAGTATCTGTTTATACTCGAAAACAATATTAGTTCCACTTCTGCTTTGTCCAACAATGTCCAAAATCTTCGGGGGCAAAACTTGCTCTTACAATCTCCCCCTTTTTGGACGATTGTTGACAAAACATGCATCGATAAATAATTGAATTTTTTTGAGTTTTCGATGATAAACCAGTGCTAAGATCGATGAAATACTCCCCCTTGATGTATGCACGGAAGATAAGAGTTTCCTGTGAAGTGCATATTTTGACAAGTAGAGTCGATGGAAAAACATCAATAATCTTAGCGAGTGAAATTGCATTCCAGATAATATCCAATGAGAAACATGCAATCTCCTCGAATGACCTGTGAACTTATATGAAAGATAACTTCCTGCAAAAGGGTTAAGTATCGCAAGCAGCAGATAGATATCTTACGAAAAAGAGTAGCAGTTCACAGTCCTACTTAGCGTTAGTTACAACCAGATCGAATATGAATCGAAAGTTTGTTGAAACTACTCAGAAAACCTCAAATTTCAAAAGTTTGTCGAATGAAAAGCAAAGCCCTTAACCCCGTAGGCAAACTAATTTCTTCTATGCCACTACATCTCCCCCTTTTTGTCACAACGTACAAAAAGTCGAGAGAATAGGGTCGAAAGAAATCCCTACTCGCTGTGGTGACTCCGGCGACGTCGAGAGGATTCGGCGAGCGTTGGAGCACGACGAATTGGGCGGGCGCCTGGAGGAGTGATCTTCGTGCGGAAGGAGTGTTGATCTCCAGAAGATTCCAGCTGCGATTCCGGCGGGGTCCTGGGGCTTCGAGGGTGTGGAGTATAAACTCTTTCTGGACGTCGAGGGGATTCATCTTGCTCGGAGTCGGAGGAGAAGGTGTCCAAAGTGATGTGGTAATAGTCATCAACACTGAGGACGTCTCTGTTCTTCGGCAGCCGAGGGATATTGGGATCCGGGCGATCTACTCGATCATCATTGGTCCAATTCCTGGTCAGATGGGGAGGATATTCTTCGAAGCCACATCGTTGAAGTTGACCGAGGGAATTGAATTTCCGCAGACCTTTCCAATCTCTGCGAAGACATTCACGCAACATCTGATTGTTGTTCATGGTAATATTGCGCAAATGATTAATCTCGTCCATCAAAGCTTGCTTCTGAATGAAATCTTGGTCGATGTGATGTTGAAGCATTTGCTGGGACCGAAGAGAAACTTCCATGTGATGCACTGGCTTGATAAACTTCGAGCGAACATTACGCTCAGTCAAATGGGCGCGGATGCCAGTGTGCTCAGCATATGGATCGTTGGGTCGAGCAACAATCTGCAACACTTCTCTAACAGGTGGAGTGAAAATCTTCGGGAAAATTGACACGGGGAATGGCACGTCCCGAGAGTAATTGCAGATAGCCATCAGCCATGGTGCATACGGCTTGTGGGAATTGTGATCATCAGCACAAGACACCAAAGTTCTGATGAAGTAGTCTTCAAAATCGAAAGGATGACCATGGACTAACTTCAACAGAGCAAGTTGTACGTCATTAGGAATAGGAAAATCATCGTGCACATCGAGCATTGACATCAAAGTCTTCGAAAGAATATAAAACCATGCCTTTGCTTCAAAGACTAAGTGTCTTGGCTTGGGCTCAGCTGGGTAGATATCTCCTACGACATCTGGATTCATGATCGTCGAAAATTCAGCAGGAGTTGGAGCAGGTAAGTCATGAATCTTGTGTGGTAATCCTTCGAACCGAGGCAAATTAATGATGGCCAGAAATTGATCGACAGTCATATGAAATACTTGGCCTTGAATCATATAATCAAATTTCCACGTCTTCGAGTTTTCGGGATCACCAGTGACATAGAGCGTTGCATAAAATTGCTTGATAAGCTCGGGATTGTAGCCACAATCGAGAGAAAACATCTTGTGAGCATGCAGACCATCAATCGTTTTGGCAACATTCTCGAAACATGAAGTGGAGTACACCGAAGGCATGTCGAGGTATTGATGTTGGAACACTCTAGCCTTGTTGTACAACACACGAGTATAATAGATGGCTTGCTCTTGGGTCCAAAACCGAAGAGAATATGCACTTCTGGGCTTCTCGTAGGGATTGGTCCCGAAGAAAAATGGCTTGTGTTTGCGCCTTTTGAAGATGGGGCCTCCTCGAGGAACATCTGAGCGGAACAGGGGCAACATTTTTCTCGGATGAGCAGAATGGAGCAGTTCATCAACAGGAAAAACTTCGGCAACATTGTCTGGCATTTGGAAAATAGGGTCAGCAGGGCGAGGAATTGAAGATGGAATGTTGACAATGTCCTGAGCTGGGATGGCTGCAGGAGCATTCTCCTCGGCCTGCGCTTCGACGGCAACTCCTTCGTCGGCATTAGCATTCTGAGCGGCCTCTTCATTTTCCATGGCCTCCAAATCTTCGTCTAGTTGTGCGAATGCATCAACCATTTCTTCGTTCGAGGAACTTGATGAGGAGGAGGAAGAACTGTTACTGAAACCGTCATCTCCAGAACTATTTCCTTCGACGACATCTTGACGAGAGGAAACAGTCGTGATATCAACATCAGCGTCTTCTCCTTCATGTAGAGTGTGTGCTGAGGAATAATCTTTCTGAGAAGAGGAGATGTGGGCTTGAGGTTCTTGCTCGACCTGAGCAAGTTGCTCGGTCTCTGCTTGGGCTTGGGTCTCGATGGCTGGGGTGGTTGATGGAATAATGTTCGGTGGTGATGATGGTTTTGGTGGTGGCGACGAGGCTTTTGGTGGTGATGGTTGACGAGGTGGAGGTGTTTGTTGGCGAGGTGGAGGTGTGGCTTGGCGAGGTGGTGTGGCTTGGCGAGGTGTTGGAGTTTTCTCACGAGGAGGAGTTGGTTCCTTGGTGAGGGTTGGTGCAGTTTCTTGTCGTGCTGATGCAGCAACGACCTCGGTAGACTTGGCCTTCTTTGCATTCTTCTCGATCTCTGGCGTCCCACGCGCAGAGATTGGGGCAGCATAATTTCTCTTACGAGATTGTCTCTTGTACATGGCATCATTGTGCTCGACACAATTTGTCGAACCTTTTCATACACAGCGGTCAGATTTTCCTTCTGAGCCCTTCTGGATGCTTCAGCGGTGGAAATCTTGGATTTGAAAAACTTTCGAGACTCAATGTCCTCGGTTTCTTCTTGAAGTTGTCTGGAGTAAAAATTCACTTGCTCCTTGTCCTTGCGATCCTGGGTGATATACCCTTCCCAGCGAATCATGTATCGAGCAACATGCTCTTGGATTTCAGCAGGGACATCATCCTCGGCAGTGACTTTGCTCGGAGTGGTAGCCATCTTCCAGAGGATATGAGAAATATTTGCAGCATCCCAAGGAGCATGGGCAGCAGAATCTCCTTCGTTTGAACTCTCTTCATCGGCACGAGGGCCGGAAACAACAGGTGCAGCAGGTGCAGGTGCAGGAGCTGGAACTGGTGCGGCTCGAGGAACTGGAACAGCCTGAGCTTTTTGCCTAGCCTCCTTGGCTTTCTTCTCGGCCTCCTTGGTGGCCTTGGCAGCAGCAATCGGTTTGGTAACAGCACTGGGGGCCACAGCTTTATCCTTCGTGGCACTTGGGGCCTTAGAATTTCTCTTCGCAGCACTTGTGGCTGCAACTTTTTCCTTCGTGACTGTGGGAGTCACAACTTTCTCGGTGGCGCTGGGGGCCACAACCTTTTCTTTCGGTGCATCAGGAAATTTGCCTTCAGCAATTTGTCGACGATACTTTTCACTGACCAAATGTAAAATGCCTAGTTGTTGAGAAACTTGGGCCTTTTTATGCTCGGGCTGGCTGTGAAAGTTCAGGAGCTTGGAATTTGTCAAGTCCTTTGCTTCTTGTTCTTTTTGCTTTGCCAGCCTTTCTCTACGTTGAACAAGTGTTTCTTCATCCTCAGAAACTTGAGCTTGCTTTCCCTTCGATTTAGTAGAAGGTTTTTATTGGAGAGCTTGAACTGGAGGAGCAGATGAAATGGGCGGATCAGTGACCAAGTTGGTCAAGTCAATATTTGCTCGAGGAGCCTGTGCAGCTGGCTCCTGGATCCTGATGCCATTACTGCTCGGCTTCTTCTTCAGAGGAATGTCCTCGACATCAGCCTCTGTACCAGGGTCTTGATCATCTGAATTGACTTCTTCATCGGAGCTTGCATCAGGTGGCGAGACAATTACCACCTTTTTATTTCGCTTGGCTGATTTCTTTCCAGTCTTCGATTTGGCACTAGGGCCAACATCCACGGTACCCTCAGCAGCAGCAGCCTCCTTTTTAGCTTTGGCTTCTTTTCTTTTCTGTGCTCACGCTTCCCGAGCATCAACCAGCTCTTGAAAATCGGCAGGAGTTTTCAGAGAGGATGGATGAGCATCAGCTGGAGGAGGTGGTCGATTATCTTTCGTCCACTTTGGCCTTAAAGCTTTGACATCAGACCAAGGATTCTTCATGGCAAACAGCCTCTCCCAGCGTGGCATAAGAGACTTGTACTGATACCAATGAAGCGCTTGAAGTCTTCGAATCTCTTGCAGACGGTTTTCTCTCGTACGTTCATCCTCAGAACCTTCAGGTGTTCTTAACTTCTTTTCGATGATCAACTCCTCTGATAATCCTTCAGAGTTGTTGGTGATTCTTGTTCGGCCTCCTACACGCTTGGGTGCTCTGACATTTCCTTCGATCCCAGACATTTTCCTGCGAAAAAGATAGGTACGAGGGAATATAGAAAAGTTGTGAACAAGTACCAGCGGTTTTCTAGGAAAGTCATTTTGAATGCAGTAAACTTATTGATAAGCATGTCTTGCAGCAAATTTTTCAAGCAAGTGCTAGGCTAGATTTCCATCGGGTGCAAATCTAACGAAGAACCTGTATGAACGAATTGCACAACACAAGTTTATCGATACGTTTCTGAGGAAATTGCTAAAGTGAGAGAATCCGAGGGATTTCTTACCTAGCTCAGATGGGAATCGATAGAAAATGCTAGAAACTGATTTCCCAAGTTTCAATGATCCAATCAGATCAAACAGACCTAAGAAAAAGAGAGAAAAATCAAGAACAAATCTGGATACGATGAACAGATGAGATTGGAATCGTGTCCAGAGCCGTGCATACCCTAACTTGGTGATGTACGGCGACTACGGCGACGCGGATGAAGTTCCTCGTCGACGGGAAGGTCTCCGGCGGCTTCCTTCCGGCAGCAAAGCGGCGATGGAGTCGACGGAGACGCGCGAGAGAGAACTTCGGGAGCAGAGAGAAGAAGTCGAGGAAATTGCGATGGCTGAGCCAGTGGCGAGGATCAGTATTTATAGGGAGGGGGGTCTGACATAACTGTCAGATCTGATCCAACGGCGCAGATTTCGCGTCTCTCCGCATTCAACGGACGGATTTTGTGGCGGTAATCGCGGGAAAATCCCAACGAACCGAAAGAAAGTTGCTCCACGTCCGAGACCAAACTCATCGAACATCGAGTATAAAAGTAGATAAACTTTCGATAGATTTACCTTTGGAATCAATGACATTCGAAGGGAATCTTGATCGAGTACATATATACATGTTCACGAGAGAAAAACACAGATGGGGTTTAGGGTTAGAATAGAGGGAAAACAGGGTCCGATGCTTAATCAATCCGAGGGGAAAACAGTGATAAAATTCGGAGTGGTAAGTGTATAGGACAACACCAAACGAACAAAAACAAACGAAAAAGAAACACGATAGAAAATTAACGTAAGTAAACAACATAGAAAGAAAACATATAATACATAGTACCGATAGTTATGATCTTACTGCACATTGCGTGAGTCCAATATGTTTAACTCACACCTTAGTGCACAGAACCTCTTTTCATCGAAGGGCTTCGTAAAGATATCAGCCAATTGATCTTCGGTGCGCACATGGCTGATAACAATATCTTCTCGCTGAACGTGATCTCGAAGAAAGTGATGACGAATGTCAATATGCTTCGTTCGAGAGTGTTGCACAGGGTTATGGGCAATCTTGATAGCACTCTCGTTATCACATAGCAATGGAATTTTCTTCACAAGAATACCATAAACTTTCAGCGTTTGCTTGAGCCACAGAATCTGAGTGCAGCATGAACCGGCAGCAATATACTCGGCTTCAGCCGTAGAAATAGATACGCAATTCTGTTTCTTCGAAGCCCAACAGACAAGAGATCTACCGAGAAAATGACATGTGCCTGAGGTAGATTTCCTGTCGACTCGATCACCAGCCCAGTCAGAATCAGAATATCCAATGAGATCAAACTGGGCACCCTTGGGATACCAAAGTCCCAAAGATGGTGTATGAGCCAGATATCGAAGAATTCGCTTGACAGCAATATGATGTGATTCTTTCGGGTTTGCCTGAAAACGAGCACACATACAAACTGATAGCATAATGTCAGGTCTAGATGCACAAAGGTAAAGAAGCGAACCGATCATCGAGCGATATTTCTTCTGATCAAAAGTTTTGCCCTTCTCATCTGCATCTAGATGAACATTCGTAGGCATTGGAGTCTTGATAGTTTTGCAACTGACAAGATCAAACTTCTTCAGGAAATCTCTGAGATACTTCTCTTGAGAGATGACAGTCCCATTCTTCTGTTGACGGATTTGAAGCCCGAGAAAGTACTTCAATTCACCCATCATAGACATTTCATATTTCTTCGACATCATACGAGCAAATTCTTCGCTAATATCAGGGTTAGTACAGCCAAAAATAATATCATCGACATAAATTTGACACACAAAAAGATCCTTTTTGTATGCACGAGTAAAAAGAGTCGGATCAGTTGTTCCTGGTTGGAAGCCCTTCGTCAGAAGAAAATCCTTCAGTGTTTCATACCAAGCACGAGGAGCTTGCTTTAACCCATATAGGGCCTTGTGCAATCTGTACACCTTATCAGGATTCTTTGGGTCTTCAAAACCTGGTGGCTGCATAACATATACTTCTTCTTCGATTTCACCATTAACAAATGCACTTTTGACATCCATTTGATATAGCAATATACCATTGTAATTGGCAAAAGCAAGCATGACACGAATAGATTCAAGTCGAGCAACTGGAGCATAAGTCTCACCGAAATCAATACCTTCGATTTGAGTGTAGCCTTGAGCAACCAGTCGAGCTTTATTCCTTACCACAATGCCATCTTCATCTTGCTTGTTGCGAAAAATCCACTTCGTACCAATGATATTATGCTTCTTGGGATCAGGTCTATCAACAAGGGACCAGACTTTATTTCTTTCGAACTGATTAAGTTCTTCGAGCATTGCAGTCATCCAGTCTGAGTCCTTCATGGCTTCATCAAATTTCGATGGTTCTAGCATGGATACAAACGAGAAATTTCCACATAAGTTAGCTAATCGAGTACGAGAACGAGTGGTGGGACGACCTGGTAAACGAATTTCTTCGAGAATTGAGTCGACGTTCACTCTTCTTCGAACACGAGGTAAAACTCCTTCATCGTCTTGCGGATTCGGTTGTCCTTCGGGATTAGCTTGTCCTTCGGGATCAGCTTCTCCTTCGGGTTGGACATTTTCTTCGTTTACGCGTTCTCCTGCGACCTGTACATCATTTTCTTCAGGATGTTGATCTCCAGTGCCCCGGGCTATGTGTGGGAACATTGGACCATCATCATCCTTGTTTGCTTGACGTGCATTTCCTTCGACAGGTCGAATATCTCCAATAGCCATGTACCTGATAACTTCATCCAAAGGTGGTTCATCCAGGTTAAGAGGTAATTGCTCTTTTTGAGAGCCGTTAGTTTCATCAAATCAAACATTTACAGTTTCTACAACTTTGCCAAGATGAGAGTTGTAAACTCTGTAAGTGTGAGAATTCGAACCATAACCTAGGAGAAAACCTTCGTGAGCCTTAGGGGCAAACTTGGAGCTGTGATTCATATCTCTGATATAACATGGAGCACCAAAAACCCTGAGATATGAAACATTTGGCTTTTTACCAGTAATAAGTTCATGTGAGGTTTTCTTCAGAAACTTGTGCAGATAAACCTTGTTGATGATATGACATGCAGTATTGATTGCTTCAGCCCAGAACCTGATAGGAGTCTTGTATTCAGCAAGCATTGTTCTGGCCATTTCAATAAGTGTACGATTCTTTCTCTCGACCACACCATTTTGTTGCAGTGTATAAGCACCCGAAAATTCATGAGTAAAGCCATATTCCTCAAGAAAATCTTCGATATGAGTGTTTTTGAATTCTGTACCATTGTCACTTCTGATATGCTTGAGAGATAATTCATATTCAGTCTGAGCTCTCTTTGCGAAGGTTTTGAAGATTTCAACAACCTTGCTCTTGTCATCAAGAAAGAAAACCCAAGTATATCGAGAGAAATCATCAACAATAACTAGACCATACTTGTTACCTCCAAGACTAGCATAATTTTGAGGACCAAATAAATCCATATGAATTAAGTCAAGAGGACGAGTAGTAGTCATTATAGTTTTTGCTGAGTGATGTTTCTTGGCAATCTTTCCTGCTTCACACGCACTGCATAGACGATCTTTATCGAATTTAACATTATCAATTCCAACGATGTTCTTCTTCGAGATAAGAGATTGAAGGTTTTTCATTCCTGCATGCCCAAGTCTTCGGTGCCATAACTGAAGGGAATATGCCCGAGAGGCAATAATAAAGTGGTTATTATCTTATTCCATGTTTATGATAAATGTTTATTTTCATGCTATAATTGTGTTAACCGGAAACGTTAATACATGTGTGTTTAATAAACAAAGAAAAGGTTCCTAGTAATGTCTCTCTTTATACTAGCTTGTTGATTAACGGATGATCAAGGTTTCCTGATCATTGACATTGGATGTCGTTAATAACAAGGTCATATCATTGGAGAATGATGTGATGAACATACACCCACAGTAGTTATAGCAATACGATCATGTCATCAAAGTTTCTATTGCTGTATCAAACTTTCACGAAGTAACCCTAATCCTTAGACCATGAGATCACGTCAATCACTGACACCGGAAGAGTACTTTGATTCCATCAAACGTCACACCGTAACAGGGTGATTATAAAGGTGTCGTTGGGTACTTGGAAAGTGTTAGTTGAGGCTCGTGGATCAAGAGTGGGATTTGTCCATCCAGATGACGGAGAGATATACTCTGGGCCCTCTCGGTGATATCACATTGACATCGCTTGCAAGCACGTGACTGGCTCACGAGGATGTTATATCACGGAACGAGTAAAGAGTACTTGTCGGTAACGAGATCGAACTAGGTATGGATGATACCAAATGATCGGATCTCGGACAAGTAAAATATCGCGAGACAAAAGGAATTGGTTACGGAGTAATGGTTCACACGATCACTAGTTCATCGTTGAGTAAGTGGGAGTCATCATGGATCTCCAGATCCCTCTGATGATTATTGATCGGAGAAGAGTCTCTGTCATGTCCATTTTATTCACGAACCGTAGGGTGACACACTTAAGGATTCGTTGACGCATTTGAGTGGATACGGAACGCCAGAGAATATACTGGACAGCACATGGACTGTTTTGATAAAACTGCTGGAATAGTTTCGGTATATCAAAATAGTGCAAGGGGATAATTGTTAATGTGTTCATTGAATGAAGTGTTCATCAATGAAGTACTCATTAAATGAAGTGTTCATTAATTTGAGTGACATTAAACAAGTGAATTAAAAGGAGTTTTAATTGGAAGACCTTTGGTTTTTGAGTGGAGGTTAAATGGGAGAAAGTGCCACTTGATTATGTGTGAGTGGAGACTCCACTAGCAATCAAGAGGGGAGAGGTGGGGGCACCTCTTGGGGCGCCTTGGGTGCTGCCCCCCTCTCCTATAAAAGGAGGAGGTGGAGACCCCTCTAGTCACCAATTCCTCCATCTCTCATATGCCCTTTGGTTGGCATCTTCCTCCCCTTGCTAGCTGATCCAGTTTCACGAGTACGGTGCTTAGGCGAAGCCCTGCTCAAGATCTTCTCTACCACCACCACCACTATGTTGTAGTGCTGCTGGAGTTCCCGAGGATCCACTACTTCCGCTGCCCAACTGGAGCAAGGGGCGGAGGTCGTCACTGATCTGTACGTGTGACCGACTACGGAGACGCTGCCCGTTCGTGGCGTCAAGTCTTCATCACGACCTTGAGGTCGGCGAGTGTTCGACTACATCACCCACGAGAATAGTTCTCGTTAAAGCTTTTTGGTCTTCGAGGGTGAGTCCTTCTCAAACCGTTACAAGTTATCTCCTAGATGTGATCTTGGCAGTTGCAATCGTAGGAATTTTTTTTGTTTTCTATGCAACGAACCCTTCAGTGGTATCAGAGCCTCGTCTATGCGTAGATGCTTTGTACGGTTAGAACACATAGAGATGTGGGCGTTGATCCTCTAGTTGTTACCCTCTTTTGTGCACTTGTTCATATTGCGGCAATGTTGGATTGAAGCGGCCCTAAGCGCAGATTGCGTGTCACGCTTGACATACGGCTTGTACCGTATAAAGTGGCTTTGGGGGTGTCTGTTTCTCTAACATTAGTGATATGGCATTTGCAACGGAGGGCCCTGGAAAGGGATGAAAAGAAACAACTAGCGAATCAACGTTGTGGTTCTTGTCCGTAGGTAAGATCGGTTCTTTCCTAGGAAGCCCAAAACCACGTAAAATTTGCAAAGATAATTTAGAAGCGTCTAACTTGTTTTTGCAGGGCATGTGATGTGATATGGTCATTGTTACAAAATTGTTGTATGAAATGAGATTTATTGTAAACAACCGGCAGGAGCCATATGGTTGTGTTTTTCCTTTTTAAGGCCTGCGTGCTGTAGATATATCCATGAGATATATTGTAATGGAGAAGGACGACCATGGTGGTGGCGCCATGGACCTTGGTGCCGCGCCGGTGGCATGATGGAGATCATACCAAGACGCACAAAGATGGAGATCTATTGCGAGAAGGACCATATCATATCACATTATCCATGCATGTGATGTTTATCCTTTTATGCATCTTATTTTGCTTAGTTACGATCATGATCGCTGCGGTAGCATTATAAGATGATCCCTCTCACTTAATATCAAGATAATTATATGTTCTTCCTTAGTATGCACCGTTAAGAAAGTTCGTCGTTTCGAGACACCACGTGATGATCGGGTGTGATAGACTCTACGTTCGCATACAACGGGTGTTTTCAAGCCTAGCATGTACAGACATGGCCTTGAAACACATGCAAATACTAAGGTTCTACTTGGCGAGCCTAGCATGTACAGACATGGCCTCGGAACATGGACCGAAAGGTTAAGCACGAGTCATATGGATGATATGATGAACCATATTGAGATGCTCGCCATTGCAGCTACACTGCCTCACGTGATGATCGGTCGTGGTGTAGTGAATTTGGTTCGTGTAATCACCAAAGACGACTCGAGGGATGTTGTTTTTGAGTGGGAGTTAGATGAACTCATTTTATCATGAACTAAATCAAAGTGAATTTGCATAGTTCGTTGTAGTCATTGGCATTTGTTTACTACCTTTGCGCTTAGATATAATTGAGATAATAGAACTATAGAATTCTGGATATTTAACTTTACGGACTGGTACCGTATTGTTTGAGTGTCAATCTAAAGTTTAAAGTCTTATTGCAAACTTTAGCAAACCTTGCTTGCTCCATGAAGTTTAATAATGTGTATTAAATCGAGAGTAACAATTCCAGTGTTAGTGTCTAAGTATCACACTTGCCTCCATGATCCTTGATATTCAAATGTTGTTTGTTATTATCAAGGTTATCTAGGAGCTGAAATGATTGTTTCAGAAACTATCATGTGTGGAAGATATAGCGATATCTGAAACAATGTTTAGTTGCAATGTGATAGAGTAAAATTTAGTGAGAAACATGTTCTCATATTGTATGAGAATTTGTGAAGGTTGGAGACACTATGTGTCCTAATCTCTCAAAAAGGTTTTGGGAACTAATATTGTACTCACAGTTTGTCCCTATGAGCTATGGTAGTTTTGTCATGAAAGTTGTCAT
The DNA here is from genome assembly GCA_950022295.1 of Bromus sterilis. Lineage (NCBI taxonomy): Eukaryota > Viridiplantae > Streptophyta > Magnoliopsida > Poales > Poaceae > Bromus > Bromus sterilis. The sequence continues at coordinate 401,262,176 of OX465596.1, forward strand.
GATAGGATGAATGGAAGATGTAGGTAAAATGTTTACTACACTATAAGATTACTAAAGAATGGAATTTGGAAGAACACCAAACATTTGATGACGGTGATCTACATCAAAGTGAAAATCAAAGGGTGTTAGTATTTGACTAACACACTTTGGATTATGTGTCATATGAATGGTGCCACAAGTGATGTTGATAAATTCTTCTAAAAAGGAAAGGAATTGCTGAAAGAGGATCTGAAAAATATTTTGGCGAAAATAAAAAGAAAAAGACTGGAAATGTCCAGCTCGGGTATATAGATGATATACATGTTATGGGTATATTCATTGCTTGTTAAACAGTGTGATTCTTGAGTATTGGATACTGATTGGTTGGTATGAAGTGTCATACGGAACAACGCAATACAAGAGTTGCAATGGCCTGAGTAACTAGCAAATGAATATGGGATGATTCTCATCAAGAACAAAATAAAGTGTTATTGTGTTTATCGTTGGAATTAAACCTAGCCTTCAAGATTTATTTGAATAGTTGTTATTCTGTTCTGGTGTTATACGAACAATAGTTGTTCAAATTATCACCATATTCATAGAAGATGGATGAACTCTATAAATCTTGTTGGAGAAATCACATCCATAATAACTAATGCTAAACATGTCGCAAGACAAATGATTAGAAGATCACTTATGAGTGACACCACCGTTTGAATCATATTGGAAAGAAACACATGAAGAAACTCCATGGTGATGGAATTTTGGAGTCTTTTGATTTTGAATCAATTGACGGTTGTGAGAAATTTCTAGAGATGATTGAAACACCGTTTAAATCATATTGGAAAGATAACATGAAGAAACTCCATGTTGGTGGAATTTTGGAGTCTTTTGATTTTGAATCAACTGACGCTTGTAAGAATTTCCTAGAAATGATTGAAACTCCGTTCATAGGCCAAAGAAGGACGGACGACTAACTTATTGGACATTATACATGTTGATGTGTATAGTTCATTATGTGTAGCCGTGTGTGGTGGGTCTTATAACTTCATATACTTTAACCGAGGATTTGAGTGAATATATGTGTATATTTACTTGATAAGGAAGAAGTATGAAATGTTTGAAAATGTTCAAATAAATTTTAAGATGAAGTGAAAATCATTGTAACGAGAAAATAAGAGTTTATGATTGGATCATAAAAGAAGATTTTTGAGTTAAAAGTTTAGCAAATGCCTGAGAGTTTAGGAATCGTTCCAAAACTTGCATTTCCCGAAACACCATAGGAGTATGGAGTGTTCGAGAGATGTAATCAAACCTTGTTTGACATGGTAAGGATCAAAGGTGTTATTTATAAAATTGCCATTATATTTAAGGATTAAGCTTTAGAGACTACCGCTTTTCACTGAAAAGAGCGCCATCGAGATCCGTTGAAATGACACCATATAAGTTATGGAATGGGATAAAACCCAATTTGTCTTTTCTTAAATTTTGGTATGCAAGGCATATGTAAAATGTTTACAACCAAAGTCGGATAAAGTACGTCTTTGTAGGTTATCCCAAAGTAACCGTTGGGTATTCCTCCAGAACACTAAAGACAAAAGTTTTTTTGTGGCTAAGAGCATCAAGTTTCTTGAGAAGGAATTTTTGCGAAAAGTTAAGTGGGAGGACAGTAGAACTTTGATTAGGTTGTTGAACCTAAGCTTTAAGTGCTAAGTGGCGCAGCGCCGGAAAGTTTCCCGGAAGCGGCCGCAATGCTCTTGGCTCCCGTGTCCCAAAGGTTGTGGTCACGGCGATCTAAGTTCCTATTGAACTGCGTAGTTCGGATAATCGATCAAATAGTAAGATTTGAGATTGAATCATTGTTATTTGATAATAATGGACCGACTACATGCAAAGAAGCGATGATGGGCCCTGACTCCGTCAAAATGGCTAGAAGCTATAAAATCCGTGATAGTTCCATACACGAGAAACCAAGTTTCTGAGCTTGGAAGACCCTCTAGATACCGTGTTTGGATCTATAAAGAAACAGACGTGGATGTTCTCACATCTATGAAATATTCGACATATCGTTAAAATGGTTTACGATTATGTTCAAAGAGTTGGCTATGACAAGATTTGATCTTTCATAACGATATTTAGTCTGGACGGATTATTGTAGCAACCACTACATATGCTAGTTTTGGTATATGGTAGTTGAACAAACAGAACAACGTTCTTCTAATAGAATGGTTACCTAAGACGCGTACAGGACACGGTCCAAAGGGTTCTGTTAATTCAAAGGATGCTAAAATAGCATGCAAATTTCAATGGTTGAAATAAGAATTCGCGGAGTTGGAATCTTCATCATGATGAAATTGTTAAAACGTTTATTTCATCAGAGACGGTGAAGATGCTTGCTTTTGCAAGAAATTAAGTGGGAGCGCTGAGACATATTTCTAATACATTATGTAGAAGACATATTGTTGATTGGAAATGATGTATATTTTATTGACACGGGTGAAGTTTCATTGAAAATTTGATTTTATTGGAAGATTTGGGCAAAACCAGTATATTGGGCTAATATGGTCTATATAGATAGATTGAGGTGCTAATATGGTTGGGCCGAAGTACATATATGAAATATTGAATAAGTTCAATATGGAAACGACGAGAAAAGTTCTTGCCGCATGGAAAAGGTTGAAGCGAGATTCAAGTGTTTTGACACTTGATGAGTAAAATCACATGAATGATTTGATCAATCATGTACACCATGATATGTACAATTCCAAGAATGTCCTATGCTCTAAATGTTATGAGCATATACCAGAATGATTCATAAGATGATCATTGGACAATAGTAAAGATATCCTTACGTGCTTTGGAAGGACTAAGAATATATATTATGTATGTTGGACAATAGTTCATTGTAAAGTGTTACATTGATACTAGTTTTGTCGCAAGATACAATCTAAATTTATCTCAATTTTGGCGGTATGTTAAGGTGGCAAAATGTAATGGAAGAAAGTTCCATGATAGATTTGGAATAGTTCCAAATGGATTTGGATGAGTTCCAAAGTTAAGACATTATAACGAATACTACAACGAAAGGCTAAGTATATGACTGCTCTAGCAGCAGCAAAGGAGGGCATTTGTGTCAAGAAGTTTGTTTGACAAACTAGGTGTAGTTCCAAGCGAGCTAATACTATGAAGATCTATTGTACGACAATAGAATCAACATGTTTTGAGCTCAAGGGACTAAGGTCTCACCGGAGGACCAAATTTATGCAATGCCATCTCATTAGTGAATGAGTGATGCGTAGAGACGCAAAGAAATGCAAATACACACGGACCTGAAGTGTCAGATCTGGATATTAGGTTTACCACTAGCAATGCGTATGGATAACACCTGAATGCCATAGGTGTCGGATGCGCAAGTACCAAACTAGATTATTGACTCTAGTGCAAGTGGGAGACTGAAGGGAATATGCCCGAGAGGCAATAATAAAGTGGTTATTATCTTATTCCATGTTTATGATAAATGTTTATTTTCATGCTATAATTGTGTTAACCGGAAACGTTAATACATGTGTGTTTAATAAACAAAGAAAAGGTTCCTAGTAATGTCTCTCTTTATACTAGCTTGTTGATTAACGGATGATCAAGGTTTCCTGATCATTGACATTGGATGTCGTTAATAACAAGGTCATATCATTGGAGAATGATGTGATGAACATACACCCACAGTAGTTATAGCAATACGATCATGTCATCAAAGTTTCTATTGCTGTATCAAACTTTCACGAAGTAACCCTAATCCTTAGACCATGAGATCACGTCAATCACTGACACCGGAAGAGTACTTTGATTCCATCAAACGTCACACCGTAACAGGGTGATTATAAAGGTGTCGTTGGGTACTTGGAAAGTGTTAGTTGAGGCTCGTGGATCAAGAGTGGGATTTGTCCATCCAGATGACGGAGAGATATACTCTGGGCCCTCTCGGTGATATCACATTGACATCGCTTGCAAGCACGTGACTGGCTCACGAGGATGTTATATCACGGAACGAGTAAAGAGTACTTGTCGGTAACGAGATCGAACTAGGTATGGATGATACCAAATGATCGGATCTCGGACAAGTAAAATATCGCGAGACAAAAGGAATTGGTTACGGAGTAATGGTTCACACGATCACTAGTTCATCGTTGAGTAAGTGGGAGTCATCATGGATCTCCAGATCCCTCTGATGATTATTGATCGGAGAAGAGTCTCTGTCATGTCCATTTTATTCACGAACCGTAGGGTGACACACTTAAGGATTCGTTGACGCATTTGAGTGGATACGGAACGCCAGAGAATATACTGGACAGCACATGGACTGTTTTGATAAAACTGCTGGAATAGTTTCGGTATATCAAAATAGTGCAAGGGGATAATTGTTAATGTGTTCATTGAATGAAGTGTTCATCAATGAAGTACTCATTAAATGAAGTGTTCATTAATTTGAGTGACATTAAACAAGTGAATTAAAAGGAGTTTTAATTGGAAGACCTTTGGTTTTTGAGTGGAGGTTAAATGGGAGAAAGTGCCACTTGATTATGTGTGAGTGGAGACTCCACTAGCAATCAAGAGGGGAGAGGTGGGGGCACCTCTTGGGGCGCCTTGGGTGCTGCCCCCCTCTCCTATAAAAGGAGGAGGTGGAGACCCCTCTAGTCACCAATTCCTCCATCTCTCATATGCCCTTTGGTTGGCATCTTCCTCCCCTTGCTAGCTGATCCAGTTTCACGAGTACGGTGCTTAGGCGAAGCCCTGCTCAAGATCTTCTCTACCACCACCACCACTATGTTGTAGTGCTGCTGGAGTTCCCGAGGATCCACTACTTCCGCTGCCCAACTGGAGCAAGGGGCGGAGGTCGTCACTGATCTGTACGTGTGACCGACTACGGAGACGCTGCCCGTTCGTGGCGTCAAGTCTTCATCACGACCTTGAGGTCGGCGAGTGTTCGACTACATCACCCACGAGAATAGTTCTCGTTAAAGCTTTTTGGTCTTCGAGGGTGAGTCCTTCTCAAACCGTTACAAGTTATCTCCTAGATGTGATCTTGGCAGTTGCAATCGTAGGAAATTTTTTTGTTTTCTATGCAACGAACCCTTCAATAACCAACCAGAAGTGGCTTTGGCCATTAAACATGTGGACACTGCAAGTCCCGAAGAAAAATTAACGACATAAAGGTCACCTTTGCGATATCCTTCGAACACGAAGGAATAATCATCCTGTGAAAAGACAACACAACGAGAAGCAGAGAACAATACAAGCATACCCATATCACAAAGTTTTGATATAGACATAAGATTATATCCAAGTGATTGAACAAGCATAACCTTATCGATATGCTTATCCTTCGATATAGCAACCTTACCCAAACCAATTACTTTTCCTTTGTTGTTATCACCGAAGGTAATGTATCTCTGTGAAGATTCAGTAAGTTTGTCTTCGGTGAACAAATCTTTGTCTCCGGTCATATGATTTGTACATCCACTATCCATGACCCATTCGGATCCATCGGGGACATAGCCCTGCAGAAGAATTAGTTCTTCTTAACCACCCACAAACGAGCAGGTGATTTAGAAGGCATGGAAGAGCTAGATGGGGCAGCAATATTATAGAGAACATGATTGCATTGTCTATCTGGACCATCAAGCACACCATAAATATAATTCCTCGATGAGGGGTTAGAGTACTGATGAGTAACAACAACTTTGGTGTTATTGTTACGATGACGATAAACATTTCTATCGATACGATAGTATTCCTTCTGGGGAACATTTGAAGCAGGCACCAAGGGTTCATTTCTATCCTCAAGAGAATAGTAGTGATTCGGTGGTACCGAGGATTTTCTCTGCATAGAATGGTTAGGGGGCAGTTTTTCTACGAGAGATTTGCGAACCCAAATCTGTCGCTTATAGAAACCATTCTTCGGAGGAGTACCAACGAATTCAGCTGAAACCTTTCCTTCCTAATCTTTGACAAGCTTGTAGTCAGAATCAAGTGATTCATCAACAATAGCTTTGTCAATTTTGCAACTGAAACCTGAAAGGTTAGCAATATCAATGGGCTTTTCTTTCGCAAGAACCCAGACAGTTTTAGGATACTGCTCGGGTTCCCAGTAGGTTCCATCAGGATTGATTTTCCTTTCGAAGCCAACTCCTTCGTTTCGGGGATTCCTGTGAAGAAGAGCCTTTCGTAGGATATCACATAGGTACTGGTGTCCCTGCACACTTTTGAACATGCCTGTTTCAAATAAAATTTTCAACCTGAGGAGTTCCTCGGTAATGGTTTCCTCATTCGAGGGGTTAGCATCATCAATAACAATAGGTTGCTTCCCTTTCGATCTCTCAGAAATAGACTCAATTTTACTTCGTTCGAAACAGGTTAAGCAAGGTGAAGTAGATTCATTTTTAGCTTCTGAGGTTTGTTGAGTCATGAGCGTGAGATTGACATTTTCCAACTCTTCATTCGCCTCTCTCAGTTTCTCGAGAGCCATTTTCCTTTGAAGGAATTCATAGGTTAGCTTCTCGTAGTCCACTGAGAGAAGATCATGACGAGAGGAAAGTTCGTCATACTTTTCCTTCAGAGCAGCATGCTCATTTGTCAAAGTTTGACCCTTCTCAATCTCATCGATCAACAACGTCTCAGATTTTTGAATAGTTTCACTTAGAGAATCTAGCTCATCTTGTTGGATAGAAGCAATTTTGGCAAGTTTGGCATAGCTTATCCTAGAGTTACTTTCATAAGCAGATCCATCAGAAGTATCGTAGGAATTCTTAGATGAGGATACCTTAGCCTTGGCCATGAAGCAGTAAGCTGGAGATTCATCTTCGCTGCTTTGGTTGGTGAAAAATGAACTTGAAGTCTTGCTCGAAGAAAATGCTAAACCAGCAACACCATCAGATTCAGAACCAGAACCAGAACCAGATCTTGGGTTTGATTCAGCTTCGGAACCGGATGCTTCATCTTCAGAGTTCATCTCTTTACCCAGATAGGCTTTGGCACGATGGGAATTCTTTCGTCGAGAGGAATGTGATTTCGAGGAAGAACCCTCTCGATGCTTGTGATACTTCTTCTTCTTGTCATCATCAGAACCGTCTTTCTTGTCTTTTCTGGACTTTGAATCATATCTCTTCGACTCATAGTTGTTGCTCGATCTGTGAGACTTGCTTGAAGAATTGTTGTGAGAATGCTTTGATCTATGTTCAATTTCCTAGAGAGGACAATCAGCAATGAAGTGACCTGGCTTCTTGCACTTGTAGCAACAGTTATCTTTCGCTGATGAGTTTCTGGATGATGATCGATGCTGTGATGAATTGCTTGAATGTCTTGAAGAGTAGTTTTTCTTCGGTGAAGAGGAGTTCCTTCTCTGAAAGTGATTGAATCTTCTCATTATCAGTGCCAGATCTTTTCCAATGTTCTGGGGGTCATCTGAGGCACAACCCGATTCAAAACTAGCTTCAGGAGAGGAGTGATGTGAAGCTCTGGCCTTCAGTGCATGAGATTTTCTTCGTGTCCCATTAATATCTCGTTTTTCATCTTCTTCCATCTCGAAGGTATTAAGTCTCTCGAGAATATCAGCGGCAACTAGATCCTTGAAGTCAGTCCTTTCCTTAATCATCAGCACAATGTGATCGAAAGAATCATCAAGGGAACGGAGCAAAGTTCTAACAATAATCCGATTGGTAATGTCTTCGACACCGAGGGAAATCAGTTCATTTGACAGCGCAGTGAGTCTGCTGTATATGGAGCTAACTTTTTCTCCCTCGTGCCTCTTGAAACGATAGAACTTGCTTCGAAGGGTGTCAATACGAGCATCTTTCTGAGTAGAGACACCTTCACCAATCTTCTCGAGATAATCCCAAACTCCTTTGGCTGAAGGAATATTCTTGACCTCATGGTATTTCTTTGGAATCAGATGATTTGTTATGAAGACCCAGACTTCAGTATCTAGCTCTATCTTCTTTGCCTCTTCAGGAGTGATGGCATTTGGGTCTTTGACAGTTACACCATTCTTGACAACTTCCCAAGCGGCAGAGTTGATAGCCATGATATTCCTCTTCATTTTGTCCTTCCAATAGGGATAGTCCTTCCCATTGAAGATAGGGATTGGTTCCCCCGAGCGAACAGCTGCAAACGACATTCTTGACAACACTCCAGGTTGTTAGACCAAAATACGCAGAGCGTAGGGAGTGCCTAGCTCTGATACCAATTGAAAGCTCGAGAATGATCAGAGGGGGAGGGGGTGAATGATCACTTCTAAAAATTCTAAGGAACTTAGAAGGAATTCATGCAAACTGCAAAGGACTAAGGCATCTCTAAGGAAATACAGTGTCGAAAGTAATGCATAGCTCGAAAGGATTGGGAGCGAAGGGAAACATCAAAGACAAACAGGCAGCGAGTAAATACTTAATGTAAAAGCTTGAAAGAAAACGAGCCTGACACGACGATGTTTGGTAAACCAGTTCACACTCTGCAAAGTGCTACCTCTGGTTGGAGGGACTGGTGATTGAACACCTGGAGCAACACTCTCTCCGTCATATTCTCCACTGCAACAAACTCCTCGAGCTTGTCCAGTTTTCACTCGTGGTAGATGATTTAGGACATCTCCGAGACTTTTACAAACTTCCTTCAGCAGTGACAATTTCTCTTCGACTGCTTGACAGGCGACGCCTAACCGTCTAGGAGACTTGCAGTTCTCCAAGATAAAAAGATCGGCTAATCTCAACCTAAGTCATAGTGAATAGCTCAACTCAGCTCAAACTTGGGATTTTGGTTTTCTCTCGATGAATCTCTCTTGGGATGCTCACAGACTTCTGTCTTAGAATCTTCAGTGGAGCAGCCAACCCGAAATGGCGGGTAGGTGCGGGGTATTTATAGTTGGCGATCCCGATGGGTAAAATGACTGAAGTGACCCGATGCAACCGCTTGACGCGTGTCCACAACGGTCGGATTCCAATCAATGCGCAACTTTACTTGAGGAACAAGTAAGCTGACTTACCGAACGAGTTCTCTCTCGAAGGCACGAAGTGCGATGACTTTGCCTTCGAGCTATTCACTCGACTCAGTAAGATTTCTCTCGGTAGGCTTTAGTGGGTTTTGGTTGAGCAGAGCAAATTCACTTCGACAAAGATCTCAACTAGCAAACCCCTCTTGATAGTACGGTTTTTCCTACGACTCAAGAAAACAAAGAGAAACTAGTAAAAAGACTAAGTCTTCGAGCATCTTCAGCTTTCTCCTCGTTGCGCTTTTACTCGAGAGAGACTTTTTCTTCGACTACATTTTTAGAGGTCGTCTTTCTTCAAAGGTTTCGGTAGATGATTGCAGCTCTGGTGCAGTGAGTTGTCCTTCGACCTTCTACTAGCAAACTCCATTCTTTCGGAACCTAAGTATCTGTTTATACTCGATAACAATATTAGTTCCACTTCTTCTTTGTCCAACAATGTCCAAAACCTTCGGGGGCAAAACTTGCTCTTACAGAATGTCACGAGGATCATGTGGTGGGAGAACTCTAGTGCCTTCGTCTTTGAAAACATATGAAGTAATGTGTCTATCTATTGAGCTTGACCACCTGGCCCACTAGTCCATGTGGTTGCCTATAAAAATGACGTGCATATGTTAGCCAGGGCCCTTACGGTGCAGAAAACTAGCAGATATCCTGGTATGGTATTTTGAGTGGACAGAAGTAGCAAAAAGGAGAACATGCAAGAAATTTACCCAGGTTTGGGCCCTCATGGTAGAGGTAAATCCATAATCTTGGTAGGTCGCCTCATGAGGGGGGGGGGTACAATTGTCTAGTCTACCAAGATTGATGACGAGATGTCAATGTGTCTCAAGCTCTCCCCATCCTCGCCTTATATATGGGTGGACGAGGCCTAGGGTTACATGATAGATCTGAACTACAACTATAGTATACTAAGAGTCCTATCCTTGTGAGCTAAATTGATGCTACTTCTCGAAGGAGGGCACCGTGCTCCCCAGGAGACATGTTGAGGTGCGCACTGTAGGGATCCTTGGGTCGTCGGTCTGCCCGGATGAGCAGTGTATGGGCCACCCCCAGTATAGCACCAGTACCCCTCGAGTTTTTCTGGAGTTTCTATTTCCTGCACGTTGAGCTTCTATCTTCTGGAGATGTGACATCCGAATGGGCTCTATAGTTGCTATCATATTACAATCCAGGCTCTCTGTATGCACATAATCCTGTTTGCCGAAGTAGAAGGAGTTTTTACGATCTCTAGATATTCGGGTTCTTGTCTTGATCGCGACTGGAATAGTATAGAACATCCTTATATAAGAAGATTTATATCTTCTTTTCTTTCCTTTCTTCTTTGAGCGTGGAGCTGGCCTCCTTTAGCCCTTGTCAGCGTTTGGTCGTCCATTCTTCCAATGTGGAGCCAGACTGTGGGAGCCCTTGTCAGCGTTGGGATCTTCTTGATCCTTCAGCGCAGAGTCGGGCTCTAGGATCCCTTATCATCACCTGGATTATTATTTTTGATGTGGAGCCAGGCTCTTGGAAGTCCTTGTCAGCATTTGGATTGTCTTGGTCCTTCCGACGTTGAGACGGGCTCTTGGGAGCCCTTGTAAATGCCTTTTCTCTTGGTCTTCCATCAGACCATGATCGTATTCATTTTTTGAGTAATGTAACCATTTTTACCGCTGGAAAGGGGTCGTGGGTGACATGACATTACATCATTAATGTCTAAGATGGTTTCAACGAATCCCTTGGTAGGGTATCCTGAACTATAAAGTCAATACCGATGGTGACAAGAGACGAGGATCTACCGAGGTTCAAGCTCTCCGAAGAGATAAAACCCCACTCCCACTTGGTTCTTGATTATGATGGGCTATAACACAAAGTGTAATACCAAGGGATTGTTGCTATGCCTCTAGAGATCTCGTATCTTTGACATATACTACACCGAGGGTACTGACTAGTGAGGTTTGCATAAGTCCTAACTCAATACGGTCAAGAAGGTTGTACGAACTATGATTCTACTATCTTTTCTTCCACGGCAAGTAGGCGTACTTCCTTTATTGGGTTACGAGCTTCACCTAACGGTCCATCGATTTGGTATTTTGGGAGGCCAATGGTCTGGCCCATCAGGTCGGACCCATCATCATAGGGTACTCATTATCCAGGACACTAACATGCATGTTTGACCTTCAACTCCACTTCCAGCCGTCGAAGGTTGGCCAACACCAATCTCATCAAGGAGCGTGTGAGATATGGTTTCCTCGGCTCTGTGTAGCTTGACATGGGTTATTTTACTGCTCTATATGGTATTTTCTTTCGTGGGATAGTGATTTTCTATGTAGATCGCGGACGATGGTGCCTTATGATCTATATCACCGACTTACTGGTTGATCCTTCTACAAGCTATTGTATCTATAATACCTAAATAGTTTATCCACTATTTTTTTTGACATGCAGCCTATCCACATCATAAAGTAGTTCTACTATGTTAAATATTTTTTTCACTAGCTCTTCATGCACATGCTTCCATTAAGTTTGATGCGCATACAACCTATCACAATAAAAATAACTTTTCTTATGCACTCAACCTTATGATTATAAGCGACTTTTTATTTATAGAAAATCAAATTATTAGTTACGTCATATTTTTTTATGTGATTTTTTTATGAATGCACATTTATAGTTGCTATCATAGTTTCAGGTTTAGCCAAGGATGGAGATGTCTCTATGATCTCTACTCAAGGTAATAAATTAAGAAAATTAAAATCACACTTATTTTTGGATATTTCATCATTTTTCTTAGATTTTTACTCTACACAATATTTACTTCAAAAATAATAATAATCAAATTATACTATGGTTCATAAATCTTCTTATATTTTAAAACATCAAATTATTATTTAACAGTTGCCGCAGCAACATGTGTGGGGTATCATCTAGTTTTAAGAAGTTTTGCTCCACTTAGACAAAGGAAAAGTCAACAATGAGCTTTTCCCACGACATACCATTGGTGGATGCATGAGGAAGAAGACCATGGCACCCCCAAGGGCCTGGGTGTATTTTTAAATTTCTTTAGTCTTGTATTTGGATGGGTCTGTATACTTAATATATGACTTTGGACTGTTTGTAAATAAAAATAAGGCAAACACACAAGGCTGCCCCGGTGGGACAACATCACATCAGAGAATAGCTTGACACAAACACGGTGAGGAGAGCTAGCGTTAGTGAGGGGCAAGATGTTTTGGGGAGGCTGCTGGTTTCTCTTTGGAACCTCTTATCTAGGGACCGTTCCTTGGGAAGGGTGGAAATCGTGAACATTTTGTCTGTTAGTTTTAGTTGTAGGTAATGGCGGTTTTAGTTGAAGGGACATGGCAATTTATCCTAGAGAGGGCATTTTTTTAAAAAGCTATCATCATTCAATCTTGATCAAACGGCTGCGAGGGCATTAGCTGAGAGTTCCTATCCATGGAACAACAACCAGTTAGCATTACTATTTTAGTTTTGGATGTGGGGTTTGATTTTTTTTTCAAGAGTGGTAATTTTTTTGTGATATTTTTTCCATTACCGGGCCTTCTCAGGAACAAAAGATTTTACTTCGACCATAATAAGCTCAAGAAGTTCCCGCGCACTCCGTTTGGAGTTTCCCCAAGAAGTTGCTCTTCAGTAGCTTCTTGTTGCTCAACTGTAGATGGTATTATGTTGAGAGTTAACAAGGTAGAAGCTGAAAATAACTTGCCATACCTCCAATACTTTTCCTGGGCTTATCGATATATTAGGCTTGATGAATACACAACCCAATCAATATTTTAGGCCCATAAAAAGCTATCCAATTAGTTAAAGACACCATGGCAAGTTAAATGAACAAAGACTAGATAGTCGAGACCTTCTGTATGAAGCCCATGAGCGTCGTAGAAGGTTGCTTTCGCTAAAGAAAGCCTTCAATAGTCATGTCCACGTGCGGCAAAACCATTTTTCAAATTTTTCTTGGTTTATAGTCTGTTTTACCAAAAATAAGTGTTATCTTTCAATAGTCACATATTTGTAACAGAAATATTTGTCAATACATATTGTATATATATTTTAAATATACGATGGACAATTTTTCAAATACAGATTGATACATTTGTATGATATACGTTGAACAATTTTTAAATACATACTCCCATTGTATATGCTGAATTTTGAACAATTTTGTGATATATGCTGAATAATTTTTGAATACACATTGAATATTTTTGTGATATATACATTGTACATTTCTGTGATATACGTTGAACAAATTTTAAATGCACAATGAATTTATTTTGTGATATATACGTTGAACAAATTTCAAATACAGATTGAATTTATTTTATTGAACATTAAAGAAAACATAATATATGAAAAAAATCGGTCATCGTATATTAAAAAAGGTTCAACATATATAGTGAAACTTAATGTTTTCTTCAAAAATGAAACAAAGCGCGAAACTGAATTCCTCCCTCCCACAAAACAGAAACAAGAGAAAAAAACAGCCAAACATGGATCAACCCTACTGTGATGTCGAAAGGGATCCACCTTTAGCGAAAAATCATCGGTAAGTATAGGGAGCGAACGTTCGCTCCAGGGCATGACAAAAGCGAATGATTTGAATGGCAAGTGCAGTACAAGCGCATGGCAATTCAGAGCACACAATTGCCATAACAACTCAAAAACGCAGTGAATTGCCATGCATTTGTACTTGAGTTGTCATAAAAAAATTCGCGCTTGCCATGTTCTAAAGCGAACGCTCGCTCTAAATTGCCATCCAAAGTCATCATATTAACGCCCAAGGACATCAAATTGAATTTGTCTTGGTGGTCTTACCTTTATAAAACCACCTATAGCACGCTTAGGATAGTGGGGACTCACGCATACACGCCTCTCAAGGCTGCGCCAACCCATATACATGTGCTAGGCGGTGGATCTGAATATCTAGAACGTAGTTGAATTCTTTTTGATTTGTTTTCTCAATCAGTTTTTTATTAAAGATATTATAAAAAACTAAACATTATGCATGAACTATATTACTTTATGAATTTGTAGCGATACATGGAAATTTTAAAAATTCTTTGGATTAATATTTCAACATTTTTAAAATATTAATGAACTTCAAAATCTATTTTTTTTAATATTCATGAATTATAAAAATAGAAAATGACACATCAATTATCTATCATGAATTTTAAATTGTATGCATTTTTTAAAAAGTTAACAAATTATTGAAATTTTCACGAATATAATAAAATTCTTATTAAAAATGTTTTATAAATATAAAATTCATCAATTAAAGATATTAATGGATTTAATAAATGCTCTCATTTTAAACATATATCCATGAATAAAAATATTACATAAAATATCATAATAATAAAACTAAAAGGAAAAGATACTAACTAACAAGGGAAATACCTGCAAACGTATTTTAGTTTTTTTCCTTTCCAAAACCAATGCACCGGGCCATATAACCATGCCTGTTTGCTGGACCCATGCCTCACTATGCGCGGAATAGAAAAAACTAAAGACTTAACAGCGCAGTTGCGCTGATTTGCGGGATTGGCACATCTTATTTGCATGCATTAAAAGACAATTCAATATTTATTGATGACAACGGCAACTAAGGGAACCGCGTCCCATAAATATGGAACATACATGCATGTGCTGACACACTCTTTATTCCGTTTTATTTTTCTTCAAAAAGAAATAACTTTTGAACCGAGTGTCGAAACAAAGATTCGTTTTCACCGTTAGGCTTGTCGCGAAGAGATTTTTAAAACTAAATGCCATATGAGCACGTTTCAATGATTTTAATAAAATATGCAACTTTTATGCTAAATAAGGCAACTTTAGTTTTAAACATAAGCTTATTTATTAAATTATATGTACTAATGAATTTATAAAGCAAGTATGTCATATACCACTTAGAAATCACGACAAATAATTTTTTACCGTATATGGGCAACTAAGCATCTTCGGTAGCCAAGTTTCATGATAACAACCGTATTTTGATAGCGCCATTTTCTATTGTATATTTTTGGTAATGTAGGTATTTGGATTTTCGAGAATAGTTGCTTGGTTTTTATAGGATAGTTGTTTGGTTTTAGCTAGTATAGTTGATTGGTTCTCTTAGGAGAGTTGCTTGTTTTGGTAGGCCAATTGCTTGGTTTTTTGCTAGGATAGTTGATTGGCTTTGCTAGGACAGTTGCTTTATATTATTACGACAGTTGCTTGGTTTTTGCTAGGATAGCTGTTTGGCTTTGCTAGGACAGTTGCTTTGTTTTATGAAAGTTGTTTGGTTTTTGCTAGGATAGTTGTTCGTTTTTTGGATAATATTGTTACTTGGATTTTATAACATTGTTTTTGCTAGAAACATTATTTATAGGCAACTGGGCAACTAAGAAACCATGGTAGGTAAGTTGAGATAATATTAATAATTATTTTCTTGATTTTACACAAACCAAACTGATAGGAGGTCATACTAGACAAACGAAAAGAATTGCTTACTTATTGCACTAATTTTGCTTATATATCATACAAAGTTGCTCAAAAAAAAGTTCATCAAAAACTATGCATATGTGATCTAGTTTTGAAGAACTCGTCGCGAGAAACCCAACGGTGAAAATGGATCGGAATTTTAATACTCGGTTCAAAAGTTATAGCTTTTGTAATTTTTTAAATCGAAAAAAAAATGCATGTACGTAAGGATGAAGAGTGATGGATTCTTTCCTTTTATAGAGATAAAAACAACACAGGGGTAATACTTTATTTATTAGGAAAGGCCGCCCAATACAACCGCTGGGCGCACGGGCGCTCTCTAGCCACATCCATAAAAATGTTATTTTCTATCGCAATAATTCTATATCTATGAGTTGTTATGGGCATCTCACGCTTACGTCTTATTCTTCCCCCTAAATTCAACATGGGCACATCCTTTTCCTGATCTCGAATCACAATCTGCCAAATGGCTAATCATGTAAAACGTAGGTAAATACTTCGTAGATGTACTATTGCTCTGTCCATGCGTTAAGCGTTACCTGCTCATGCTCTTTTTTCTTAGATGTTAGAGCATCTCTAACAGACGTGCAGTAGCGCTGCATGATAAATTTTTTACACCGTCGTATTAGTGTTTTAGCGTGCGGGCAACTACTTTTGATTTAGCAGGCGCGCTATATTTTGGCGCGCCGCAGATAGCATTCCATAGGCACCCGAAACAGTAGCGCGCGCCTAGAACAAACAACATTGACACTCAAACATACAAAAAATTCAAACACATACAAAAAAAAGATCAAACACATACAAAATAAATCAACAATAAATATTTTAATTATTATTTTACCACTCAAACAAATAGTTCATGAATAAAAATACAACAAATAGTTTAACAATACAACAAATAGTTCAACAATGCAACAACTAGTTTTGTTCCCTATTCCATGACCATCACTCTTTGGCTAGATCCTTTTAAAATTTATCATGCGCATCGGCACGTCGAATGGCATGATAGGAGGCAGCAAAGCGGGCCATTCTATCAGCCCTCCTCCGCACTCGCACTGGATGTCCTATTTACTCATAATGAGAATAGTCTAAATCTTGTACACGCTCATTCTCGATGATCATGTTATGCATGATCACACAAGCGTTCATGATGTACCAAAGGATCTTTTGATCCAAAAATCTAGTCGATCCTCTCACAATAGCAAATTGGGCTTGCAAAATCCCAAATGCTCTCTCCACATCTTTCTTAGATGTTGCTTGAGCATCGTGGAAATCAAGTTTTTTCTTACCTTGCGGTGCCTTCATCGGCTTCACAAATGTTTGTCACCTTGGATAGATGCCATCCGCAAGATAGTTGTCATAGTTATATGTATGACCATTTGCTATAAACTCCACCGGTGGAGTTTCATCATTTGCAATCCTATTCATGAGAGGTGACCGTTGAAGAACATTGATATCATTTAATGATTCAAGCATTCCAAAAAAAGCATGCCAAATCCAAGTCTCCTAATCGACCAACGCTTCAAGGATTATAGTGGAATCCTTTTATGGCCTTGGAATTGTCCATGCCATGTTGCATGACAAATTCTTCCAACTCCAATGTTTGCAATCTATTGAGTCAAGCATACCTGGAAACTCGTGAGCTTTGTTGATCTCCAAAATTCTTGCGGTGTCTTCATCATGCATTGGTGCTCTCAAATATTCCGCACCAAACACTTGCACAATTCCAACTGCGAAGCGCTTGACACACATGATGGCTTGACTCTCACCCATGGCCAAGTGGTCATCAACTAGATCCGCCAGAATATCGTATGCCAACATACGCAAAGTGGCAGTCAACTTTTGGAAGGTGTTATGCCCGAGATCTCTGGCGGCATTCCGCCTCTGCTGAAAAAAGCGGTCATGGCTCGCTAGTTTCTCTGCAATGTGTTTGAACAATTCAGTAGTCTTCCGGAAATGGCGACGAAAGTAGCTCTCGGGGTATATTGGATTTTCCAAAAAATAGTTCCTCATCAATATGTTGTGGCCTTCGATCCTTTCCCTCTATAATTACTGACGGCCAAAAACCGAACCAACGTGCTTCGGCCTTTTTTTGATGTGAATAGCTATGATCATTGTAAGGTCTTCTTCCTCTTGAAGATCAAATTCTTCATCGGAAGAATCATATGACGAAGTCATCTACAAAATTGTATTTCACAACTAATTTAAAACTAGAAACAACATATACGTTAGTAGAAAAACTAATTTTTGAAGCAACATATACCTTGCAAGCTTTTTATCAAACACCTTGCGGGTGCCTAGGAGGGCGAAGCGGCCGCGTCCACCGTGGCGCAGGGCACATTCGGGCTAGGGAGAGACGGCAGAACGACGCGCTAGGGAAGAGGTGGGGGAAGCGGTGGCACGCCAGGGAAGTGTCGGCACACTAAGAGGTGGGGGAAGTGGCGGCGCGAGAAGGAACTTTCAACGGTTGGTGGCGTGCGGTTGTTCCCAGCATGCTGGAGCGGGCGCCTCAAATAAACAGAGCCGACGCCAGCTTCCGCCAGTGCGCTGTTTTTTTACAATGGGCGCTGTTTTAGCGCGTCTGTTGGAGCGATCCATTTTGCCCAGCGCGCGCTATATGATCGTTTTTAGCGTGCTGGGTATTTTTTAGCGTGCCTGTTGGAGATGCTTTGACTTTCACAAATTCTACCCATGGGACACAATTTCACTGAAGCACTCCATTTGTTTTACGATTTTGGTGAATATTGGCCATATATTAATGAAACATTTCAATAGAAACATCAAATCTAAAGGATTGAAAAACACCCTAAAGCCCATGATATTTTGAATTTCGACACATACTTATTTGGACGGGTCTTCAGATTTCTCGAACGATCATGCACACAAAACTGAGCAGGGAGCAATTGTAAGGCCCGATATGTGGCACTGTTCCAGATCAAGATGTTTTCATCCAGATCCGGGGACGAAGCACATATCGGTCCACACAGGTCCAGGCTCTCCGCCGGGATCTGCCTAACTAGTCAACGTCGAGTCTCCGCGAAGGCATCCAAAAGATGGGCCGTCGAGCTCCTCTGTAGTTCAAGATTGTTTACATAACATGCGTAAAAGAGAAAAGAAGGGGTGAGCTAACATGGCACCTCACCCAAGCATGGCATGTCGCACAATCATGGCAAGAGGTGAAGCATAAATAAACTATCTAATCTAGTCACTTTAAGTGGGGGGTAAAATCTATACATGATAACTATTACAAACCCCACGATAATTATTGCATTTGGTACTGTTTTTCCCTAAACATAATTTTATTATTTTTATTATCAAGCAAGAGCAGCATATTCAAGATCTATACGCAATTCTAGTCAAGTTACCTTTAAGGAAAAAATTTATCGGAGCAACGGTTAAAAAGTTATGACCTATTACTTTTACGGTGGCATGCTACGTTAATAACAGTAAAACATCATGTAGACAAGTTTCAAACATGTAAAAGGAGTACATTTTATTAATCTACACGCGAAACTAAGCAAGTTTGACGTTGGAACCGTCGCAATACGAGCTACGGGGAAAAAATACGGGCATCGCCAAAATACTATATAATCTGCCATTTAATTAAACCAGAAAAAAACATATAGGGTCTACTGGGCCGAAAGCTACTGAACAGGCCCAATAGGGGGATAGATAACTATTTAACGCCCATGAGCGCAACACACTGTTGGGCCGAGCCCAGCAACGCAAAGGAAAAAAGGGCTAGGCGAGCTCACCTCGTGGGCTACGGCCCATGGCGGTTGGGCGATCGTTAGCTGCGCTACGCCTAGGGTGAAGAAGTGGCGAGGGCGACTAGCGCTCTAGGACGAGGGGAGGCTGTGGGCTGGGCCTCTAGGGGAGTTGGGCCACGCGAGGCCGTGCTGGGCTAGGTCGCTGGGGCATCCCACGTTGGCGCTGGCAGATGGCCCTGTCAGGCGCGCTGGACCTGGGCGTCTCGTCCACGTCCTCTCCAGGAGGAACTCCGGCGGTGGTGGTAGTGGTACCGACGGGGTGGGCTAGAGTCCAAAGATAAGAGGGGAATCCGAGGGTCCATCTATCAGCGCACGCAATATTTTTTTAAATACGCCCCTGGAGTTATACTGGCTACTATAGCTGGCACCTCCGACCGTTTACCCGCCCGACGAAGTCGGAAACACACAAAATTCGAAACACAACATCGCCACACTGTACCGACAACGTCTACAACGTTTCACGCCCAACCGAGACGACGATTAACTCCCGATAAAATAACCCATCTAAATATAAATGGTATTTTTCCGCACCGTTGGTGATGGCTGGTCTTGTGCCAAAAGTTGCGATGGTGATTGGGTGATTTTCCCGGTGCCGCAACGAGGTCGTGTGCCGTTGGGAAAAGGGTTTGGTCTCACATACGATACGAGAAAGAGGGGGAGAATATCCACCAATTAATAAATTGGTGAAGCAACCACTGCAAACAATTCTAGCAATCAACAAAATAAAGCAACAAACATTTTTTTTAATTAGGGTGGAATTTCCGGGCTGTTACAATACAACAACACCAACAAGGGATCTCGTCCCGAGATCCTGTACGATCCGGGGGAGAGGAGGAGAGAGAAAAGAGAGTCGACGTTCTTCAACACCACTAACAAGAGGCTCTGCTCCATGTCGGCGATGAACTTCCATTGAGAAAACTTTCCGCAAAGAGATGGCGACGTCGAAGAACGAAACCATTGGGAGATCAAGAGGAAGAACGATAATTCGAAGCGATGATCAAGGGAAGAATTCTCACTCAAATCGTGAGGATACTTGGCAAGAGGAGTGAAGTGAACGGACGACCAAGATGTCAACCAGAGTCGAAGAAACTAAAGGTACTACAAGATTTCCCAAACCTGACGTTGGAATCGAGACAATACTCCGCAATCAAAGCATTTTAACGATTTTGATACTCCACACACTCGAGATCCTAAAGTTTGAAGGGGATAAGGCGAGAATTAAAAATACTTACGACACTTGTCCTGGCCAGAGCAAGGGTAAGGAGTAAAAAGAATCCTACTCTCCGATGACTAACTTAGTAACTACATAATAGTTTTTGTCTAGACTCGACTTGCCAGAAAAGGGATCCTACTGTCGGTAAGTTCTGATACCAAGTTGTAAGGCCTGATATGCGGTACTGTTCCAGATCTAGATGTTTTCATCTAGATCCGGGGACGGAGCACATATCGGTCCCACAACGACATATGACAATGCCATATGCCCAGGATTTCCAACATGATATCACAATATTACGGCTACAAGGATATGACATCTCATACAATCGGCATACAACTTCCTTAATACAATACATCAGCGGAAGATACATGTATGAGTACAGACTGCAATCAAATGCCTAGTGGCAAAGGTAAAACACACCATTCCCACGTCCACACGGGTCCAGGCTCGCCGTCGGGATCCGCCTAACCAGTCGTCGTCGAGTCTCCGCGAAGGCATCCAGAAGAAGGGTCGTCGAGCTCCTCTGTAGTCCAAGATCATTTGCATAACGTGCGTAAAAGAGAAAAGAAGGGGTGAGATATATCAACAAGTCTTGTAACTAACTTCTCACGGTAAGATGGGGGTAGTGGTTGAGGTTGCAGCCGCACTAACAATATATGAAGTGGCTAACAATCTATTCAGAGTAAGATGAGAACCAAGCATCGATGAGTAATCGCCTCCAACAAGTCTCCTATCATCTACTTACGCAAACATAACACCTATCCTATCATTGTCCTCCTCCTCGCATCCCGACGAAGAAGAAGTAGTCAAGGCACTCGCACGTTGATCAAGTTATTAAGATTATCTTAGTTTTTGTTGTCTATGAACAAGGCGTAGGTCTCAAGTCATCCATAACCGTGGACACGGCTTCTCGAAAAGATTTAACCATGCAGGGGTGTACCAGCTGCCCCTTACAAGGCTTCGCACGCATGCCAAGCTCCCTGAGTCGGGTCCGTTAAAGAAACTCAATGAAGAGTTGTTCCGAGAGATCCGGATGTCACAGTCCCTCTAACTAACAACGCACAAATCCGGGTGGCCCCCGGTGAGTCGACATACAACTCAAAGCTGGTCGCGCTCTCGAATAAGTCTCTATCGTCTGGATGAGGTCGGCATGGCTAACCCTCGCCCGGGCAGGCACCCCTAGCTCCCTGTGGTGGACCAACAGGATATACCATCCCACTGGCCCGGTTTGTTTTAAATCCACTTTCGATACTGTATTTCTTTCGAGTTGCTTTTAGTCCTTCATAGTTTGCATGAATTCCTTCTAAATTCCTTAGAATTTTTAGAAGTGATCATTCACCCCCTCCCCCTCTGATCATTATTGAGCTTTCAGTAAGGGTAGGAGTGACCACCATAGTTGTGGGGAGTTTCCCATAAATAACGATCCAAGAGTCCCACACGGTTTCTCAAATGGTAAAATCAGCTTGGGCCACCACTAGAAATGTTTGCATCTAGGTAGGTAAGACAAGGGGACCCCATAGTATCCCACACGCGGTTAGGCACGCTCGCCAAGAGACACAATACCCGGAACTCGGGACCTAGATGACTCGAATGGAACAAAGCATCGGGGCGGGATAGCCTAGACCTTCCATCCTTCGTCGAGTATAGTCAACATTATAATAATCACATCATCCACAACAATATAATAGTGTGATAGCCCAATCCAAGGAGTAACAGGATACAATAAGTAGCATCCTAAGCATGCATATTAAGCAGTGGTTAAGCAAGCAAGGTACATAACCAAACAAAGGTTTGCTGGGATGTGGGGGACATGGCTGTTTGGGTTTATTTGAAAGGCATAAATATGATGTGGTAGGATCAAGCAAACGTTCTATCCTATACCTAGTCACAAGTGAGATGAAAGTTATAAGCATGATATATGCCCCTTACCTGAGGAGAAGACGAAACCGAAGGTGTAGTCGATCGCAAGCTCGCAACGTCTCCGAGAGGCTCCGCGGAAGCACAAAAGAGGTAAACACTGGAAAGGCAATCAACGAAGATGCATCTATTACTATGAAGCAATCTCGAGCAAGCCACAAGAAGAAGGCAACACGAGGCAACGTACTATGATATCGCATCTATCGTCGAGAGCGGTTACTAACATGTTAAGTGGAGTACCGACCACACACGATGACACCGCACGTTTATAATGGTTCAGGTTGTTTAGCTACACAAGATGAGCAAGGTTGTTAACATGGCACATCACCCAAACATGGCATGTCACACAATCATGGCAAGAGGTGAAGCATAAATAAACTATCTAATCTAGTCACTTTAAGTGGGTGGTAAAATCTATACATGGCAACTATTACGGACCCTACGATAATTATTACATTATTATTCTTCCCTAAACATATTTTTATTATTTTTATTAGCAATCAAGAGAAGCATATTCAAGATCTACACACAATTCTAGTCAAGTTACCTGTAAGGAACATTTTTATCGGAGCAACGGTTAAAAAGTTACGACCTATTACATTTACGATTGCATGCGACGTAAATAACAGTAAAATAGTGTGTAGACAAGTTTCAAACATGGCAAAGGAGTAAATTTTATTAATCTACACGTGAAACTAACCAAGTTTGACGTTGGAACCGTCGCAATCCGAGCTACGAGCAAAAAGATACGGGTGATACGTCCAAAGTGCATCACTATTTTATATAGTAATTCTTTCTTATTCATTGATATATTTCATGATATGGTGCTATTCTTATGTTGTTTTGGCTTAATTTACACAGTTTGCAACTTTCCGATGCCGAAGCAGCAGACGCAGGATTCAGCGGTAAAAAGTGGACGCTGAGTTGCTGAAGAAGAATACCTCCAAATTACCTGAAAATCGACGGAGGGAATTTTTCAGACGAAAGACGAAGACACGCCGAAGAGGGGTCAGAGGGGGGGGGCACAGGGTGCCTAGGCGGCCACCTGGCGCGACCCCCACCCTGGCCGCGCCGGGAGGGCGCCTGGACCCCTGGGGCCACTCCCGGCTCCCCCCTTTGGCCTATATATCGCACATCATCCAAAAACCCTAAAAGAGGAAGAGTTTTCGGAGTTCCGCCGCTCCTCCATGGTGGAAACCTACAGAGGAGAAAAGACATCTCCTGCGGGCAGATTCTGCCGGGGAGAAGACCTCCCGGAAGGGGAGAACGTCGCCATCGTCATCACCATTGTCACGGGCATCATCGAGATCATCATCAACATCATCCCCAACATCAGCACCATCTTCATCTTCATCCAATCTCACCTCACAAGTCCAACTTGTGTTGTAATCTATACTATCTATCCTCTCTACTCTACCGGTGTTGATTACTACCGTGTGATGAATTCTATTGAGTTTTGTTGGAGAAATATCATTGTGTCCAGATTTTTTATCATATATTTATCCTCTCTGATCATGATCTCTTTTATGTCTTGTGAGTAGTTACTTTAGTTCTTGAGGACATGGGAGAAGTCTAGTTGTTAGTAGTGATATGATGTTGAAGTAATATGTGTTGTTTGATATTGAAGTTGTGTTGTTATTTTCCTAGTGGTGTTGTGTGAGTCGAACACTCAACACTTCGCCTTATTAAGGACCTAGGGGAATGCATTGTGTACATAGATTGCTTACGATGGGTTGCCGGAGTGACAGAAACCTGAACCCCAGTTCGCACACTTTTGCACAAGGGAACAATGGATCATCGATCGTATTGCTATGGTTAGGCTTTTGCCTTAATTACTATCTTGTATTTGCAGATGCTTGCAAGATGTTTAATCATAAGAGTGCACTTATCTTAGTCTAGAGGGTGCACTAGCATAGATCCACCCACTCACCACTTATCAGCACAACACATAGTACCGATGCGGAATATGGCGAAAGCACATGACTATTTCTCCTGTGTGTCCTCAAGAACGATTTAGCCTTTATAAGTTCAGTTGCTAGGCCTATCATTTGCTCAAAAGGATCGGGTCACTTGTTACTCCTCAGTGCTCTTTACTTCGCTTGTTTTTACCTCTTAGTTTCTTATATCAAAAACCCCTAAAAAGTTATCTTTCAGTTCCTGCAGCTATTTCGTTACCAAAGTCACTTACCAATACCTTCTGCTCCTCGTTGGGTTCGACACTCTTATTTATCGAAAACTCTACAAACGATCCCCTACAGTTGAGGGTCATGAAGTACTGTTTTCTGGCGCCGTTGCCGGGGAGCTTAGCGCTATTAGTAAGTGAAGCTGGTAAGGAAGTTTTTATATTTCCGTTTTTCTTTTGCCGTTGCTGCTTTTGTCCTTATGGATACCTCTACTCTTGGATCGTTATTTATGGGAAACTCCCCACAACTATGGTGGTCACTCCTACCCTTACTGAAAGCTCAATAATGATCAGAGGGGGAGGGGGTGAATGATCACTTCTAAAAATTCTAAGGAATTTAGAAGGAATTCATGCAAACTATGAAGGACTAAAAGCAACTCGAAGGAAATACAGTATCGAAAGTAATGCATGGCTCGAAAGGATTGGGAGCGAAGGAAAACATTGAAGGCAAACAGGCAAAGAGTAAATACTTAATGTAAATGCTAGAAGGAAAACGAGCCTGACACAACGATGTTTGGTAAACAATTTCACACTCTGCAAAGTGCTACGTCTGGTTGGAGGGACTGGTGATTGAACACCTGGAGCAAAACTCTCTCCGTCCTATTCTCCACTGCAAAAAACTCCTCGAGCTTGTCCAGTTTTCACTCGTGGTAGATGATTCAGGACATCTTCAAGACCTTTACAAACTTCCTTCAGCAGCGACAATATCTCTTCGACTGCTTGACAGGCGACGCCTAACCGTCTAGGAGACTTGCAGTTCTCCAAGATAAAAAGATCGGCTAATCTCGACCTAAGTCTCTGTGAATTCCTCAACTCAGTTCAGACTTGGGTTTTGGTTTTCTCTCGATGAATCTCTCTTGGGATGCTCACAGACTTCTGTCTTAGAATCTTCAGTGGAGCAGCCAACCCGAAATGGCGGGTAGGTGCGGGGTATTTATAGTTGGCGATCCCGATGGGTAAAATGACTGAAGTGACCCGATGCGACCGCTTGACGCGTGTCCACAACGGTCGGATTCCAATCACTGCGCAACTTTACTTGAGGAACAAGTAAGCTGACTTACTGAACGAGTTCTCTCTCGAAGGCACGAAGTGCGATGACTTTGCCTTCGAGCTATTCACTCGACTCAGTAAGATTTCTCTCGGTAGGCTTTCGTGGGTTTAGGTTGAACAGAGCAAATTCACTTCGACTAAGATCTCAACTAGCAAACCCCTCTTAATAGTAAGGTTTTTCCTACGACTCAAGAAAACAAAGAGAAACTAGTAAAAAGACTAATTCTTCGACCAGCTTCAGCTTTCTCCTCGTTGCGCCTTTACTCGAGAGAGACCTCTTCTTCGACGACATTTTTAGGGGTCGTCTTCCTTCAAATGTTTCGGTAGATGACTACAGCTTTGCTGCAGTGAGTTGTCCTTCGACCTTCTACTTGCAAACTCGATTCTTTCGGAACCTAGGTATCTTTTTATACTCGAAAACAATATTAGTTCCACTTCTGCTTTGTCCAACAATGTCCAAAACCTTCGGGGGCAAAACTTGCTCTTACAATCTCCCCCTTTTTGGACGATTGTTGACAAAACAGGCATCGACAAATAATTGAAAAAGTTTTGAGTTTTCGATGATAAACCGGTGCTAAGATCGATGAAATACTCCCCCTTGATGTATGCACGGAAGATAAGAGATTCCTGTGAAGTGCATATTTGACAAGTAGAGTCGAGGGAAAAACATCAGTAATCTTAGCGAGTGAAATTGCATTCCAGATAATATCCAATAAAAATATGTAATCTCCTCGAGTGACCTGTGAACTTATATGAAAGATAACTTCCTGCAAAAAGGTTAAGTTTCGCAAGCAGCAGATAGATATCTTATGATAAGATTAGCAGTTCACATACCTACTTAGAGTTAGTTACAACCAAATCGAATATGAATCAAAAGTTTGTTGAAACTACTCAGAAACCTCAAAGTTCAAAAGTTTATCGAACGAAAAGAAAAGCCCTTAACCCCGATGGCAAACTAATTTCTTCGATGCCACTACATCTCCCCCTTTTTGTCACAACGTACAAAAAGTCGAGAGAATATGGTCGAAAGAAATCCCTACTCGCGAGAGCAGTGTTGACGACGTCGAGAAGATTCGGCGAGCGTTGGAGCACGACGAATGGGGTGAGCGCCTGGTGGAGTGATCTTCGTGCGGAAGGAGTGTTGATCTCCAGAAGATTCCAGCTGCGATTCCGGTGGGGTCCTAGGGCTTCGAGGAAGTGGAGTGTAAACTCTCGATTGGCGTTGAGGGGCTTCATCTTTCTCGGAGTAGGAGGAGAAGGTGTTGACAGTAATGTGATAGTAATCATCGACACTGAGCACATCTCTGTTTTTCGGCAGCCGAGGGATATTGGGATCTAGGCGATCTACTCGATCATCATTGGTCCAGTTCCTGTTCAGATGGGGAGGATATTATTCGAAGCCGCATCGTTGAAGTTGACCGAGGGAATTGAATTTCCGCAGTCCTTTTCAATCACGGTGAAGACATTCACGCAGCATCTGATTATTGTTCATGGCAATATTGCACAAATGGTTTATCTCATCCATCATTGCTTGCTTCTGAATGAAATCTTGGTCAATATGATGTTGAAGCATTTGCTGGGACCGAAGAGAAACCTCCATGTGATGCACTGGCTTGATAAACTTCGAGTGAACATTACGCTCAGTCAGTTGGGCGCGGATGCCAGTGTGCTCAACATATTGATCATTGGGTCGAGCAACAATCTGCAATACTTCCCTAACTGGTGGAGTGAAAATCTTCGGGAATATTGACACGGGGAATGGCACGTCCCGAGAGTAATTGGAGATAGCCATCATCCAAGGTGCATACGGCTTGTGGGGACTGTGATCATCAGCACAAGACACCAAGGTCCTGATGAAGTAGTCTTCAAAATTGAAAGGATGACCGTGGACTAATGTCGGGACCCGGGGTTAGCGTATGTAATTCCAGTCATGATGCAATCACATGGAGAGCCGAGAACCGTAACCACTTGTCTAAGCAGACAAGGCCAAGCATAGAACGTTCTCGGTAAGTATCGAACGTGAGGGGCATCCCATTCAGGCCGGATGATCAACTGAGATGGGTCCTCAACGTCCGCTCACAAGTCTAAATGCTTATGGGTGGTGAATCCCATACTCATAGACAAGTCGCCTCAACCATGTTATCGATTGGATCCTAACTCTTACATAAACTTACTCCAGCCCGATCACTTAGTCGGGGTCTAGGGCGGGCTCGATCATACAACAAAGTGTGCACGTGAAATAGTCACGAGCAATCGCATCGCGATGCCCCAAGCTGCGCACATCTAAGGGCCACTTGGTGTATAAAAGACCGCCAGCCAGATCACAACTAAAGTCTCGAAAACCCATACTAAGACATGCATGTTATAAACATACACGCAGCACACATGCCTAGTATGAACAGCAGGTATCATCACATAACTCTACAAAGTATTATTTATTGATATACACATAGAGCATACAAAGATCACATGTCTGTGATCAACATTACATCAATACAACGAAAGCAAATTAGGTCTGAGTACAGACAAGTTTAACAAATGGCTTAGAGAAGCCTTGTACAACAAACATGCCCTTCCACGAGGGACCAGACTGCTGTCTGGGACTATGCTAACTTAGTCAACGTAGATCCTTATTCTTAGGTACTACCAAACAATTTTCAAAGAATACCGTTCCTTTACTATCTGTGGAGAAACATTTAGCAACTCCGCTAGCAATGTTCTCCTTGATCCGGCGTACACCTCGTGCACATCTTTGGGCAACTCTGATTTGATCCTCAAGGGTTGGTTTCGCCACCAAGTTGAAAAGAGATCCACGAGGAACAATCTCGAGATTGAGCTTACGAAATTCCTCCTGAAGAAGTGGTTGATACTGTTGTAACATGAGGTTGTTACAATACGACTTACGACTTAGTGCATCAACCATGACATTGGCCTTGCCTGGGGTGTAAGAAATTCCTAAGTCATAATCTTTTATCAACTCTATCCAGCGTCTTTGCCTGAGATTAAGATCTGGCTGGGTGAATATGTATTTGAGGCTTTGGTGATCAAAATAGATCTCACAACGATTGCCAAGGAGGTAATGCCGCCAAGTCTTCAGAGCATGAACTACGGCAGCGAGTTCAAGATCATGGGTAGGATAGTTCTCTTCATGTGGCTGCAACTGGCGTGAAGAATAAGCTACCACATGCCTATCTTGCAGAAGTATGCATCCTAACCCTTGCCGTGAAGCATCACAATAGATCTCGAAATCCCTTTTGGTGTCTGTAGGTGCAAGTACGGGTGCAGAAGTCAATCTTCTTTTTAGCTCTTGAAAGCTTTCCTCGCACTTGGGGGTCCATTGGAATTTCTTATCTTTCTTGAGGAGTTCAGTAAGAGGCTTTGCAACTTTAGAAAAGTTCTCGACGAAGCGGCGGCAATAGCTGGCTAGGCCAAGAAAACTCCTAACTTGCTTAACCGATTCAGGTGGAGTCCAGTCAAGGACGGCCTGAACTCTCTCGGGATTGACTGCAACACCTTTTCCAGAAATCACGTGGCCTAAGTAGGTCACTTCTGGTAGCCAAAATTCACACTTGGAGAACTTGGCATAAAGGCGATGCTCTCTAAGTTTCATCAATACCAACCTAAGATGTTCTGCGTGCTCTTCTTCGTTCTTCGAGTAGATGAGAATGTCATCAAGATAAACTACAACAAATTTATCTAGGTACTCCATGAAGATCGAATTCATCAAGCGCGAGAATGTGGAGGGGGCATTGGTTAAACCAAAGGACATGATGGTATACTCGTAAAGACCATAACGAGTAGTGAAAGCCGTTTTTGGAATTTCCTCGTTTCGGATTTTGATTTGATGATAGCCTAATCTCAAATCCATCTTGGAGAAGACAGAGGATCCAGCAAGTTGATCATAAAGATCATTGATCCTGGGCAGTGGGTACTTGTTCTTTATCGTCGCTAGATTTAGCGGGCGATAGTCTACGCACATCCTTTTTGTTCCATCTTTCTTCGTTACGAACAGAACGGGGCAACCCCATGGCGATGAGCTAGGGCAGATGAAGCCTTTTGCCAACGAAGCATCAAGTTGGGTTTTTAGCTCAGCTAACTCATGTGGGGCCATCCTATATGGACGTCTGGAAATTGGGGCTGTGCCTGGTATAAGATCCACTATGAATTCTACAGACCTGTCGGGTGGCATTCCTGGCAGCTCTTCAGGAAAGACATCCGGGAAGTCACGAACCACCGGAACATCTTCAAGGTCTGGAAGTGGAAGCACATTCAAAGTATGCATCTGGATTCTAGAACTGGGTGATGTGTAGTCAATGGTCTGGCCTGAAGGATGGGTGAGTTTGACTGACTTGGCTTTACAATCAAGGAAAGCAGTCTGCCTTGATAACCAATCCATGCCTAGGATGACATCAATGTCCGAAGATTTGAGGGCTATAAGAGAAGCAAGGAATACTAAACCCTCAATTGCAATTTGATTGCCACGGCTTACTCTATTAGTTTTCCACTTTGAACCAGGAGTTTGAATGATCATTGGAGAAAACATTTCTTCAAAAGGAAACTCATGACGAAGTGCATAACTCTCCGACATGAATGAATGAGAAGCTCCTGGATCGAAAAGAACGGAGGCGGAAACATGATTGACTGGGAGTGTGCCAAGAATGACGTCAGAAGCATCAGTGGTTTCCTCAACTGAGATTTGGTTCACACAACCACTACTGGTGGCTGAAAGCTTTGCTGGGATGGCTTTGGTGACTGATTTCTTTGGAGGCTTTGGTCGAGAATGACGTGGTGCCATCAAGACCTGAGGGCATTGACGATAGTAATGGCTTGGAAGACCACACTTAAAGCATACCAGGTCTGAATTTTTGGGAGTGGGATTACTTGGTTGCACACCATCATTCCGGAGTGGCATAATGTGTTGGGGTGGATGGCATATATTTGGTGGTGGCCTCTGAAGAAGGTTTTGAGGTATGGCTCTGGTTGGAATCCAAATTCGGCGTTTCTGAGGGGCTGAACTTGAAGAAAGGGCATGCTCAAGAGCATGCTTGCGGGACTCCTCGAAAATTTCATTGCCATGCTCAGCTCTGAAGGATCTGTTGACTAAATCCTCAAAGGTGGCAAATTCGATGAGGTTGAGATCATGACGAAGGATGGGGCTAAGTCCCTTACGGAACCTTGCCTGCTTTCTGGCATCGGTGGTGATCTCATCTTGGGCATACCGAGCAAGACGGTTGAACTCTCTCACATACTCATGAATGGACATCTCTCCTTTAGTGAGATTGCAGAACTCTTCCTTCTTGCGCTCCATCAACTCATCCAGAATGTGGTACCCTCGAAAGGCAACACAGAACTCCTGCCAAGTCACTACGTGACTATCTGGCTGCATAGCGACATAGTTCTCCCACCATTCAGCAGCAGCACCTTCCAGAAAGTATGCCGCGAATATAACTCGATCATCGGGAGAAACATGTGCAGTATCAAGCTTACGCTCGATGGAACGGAGCCAATCATCAGTTTCAAGGGGCTCAGAAGAACATCGTAATACCGGTGGCTTGAGGAGGATGAAGTCCTGAATGCTCACAACCACATTGCGATGACGTGAGGTATTCTGCTCGATGAGCTCCAGAAGGCGTGTTTGATCACGTCTATTCCGCTCGGCTTCCATCATGATTTCCGCCGCAGAAGGCGATGGTAGAGGTTCATCATCATTTCGATTCCGAACACGGTCTCGATTCCGACGAACAGCACTACGAGTTCCACCTGACATCCTGTGTGATAAAAATCAACAATCAGAACAGGTTGAATGATGGATTCAAGGATAACAAGACATGATGAAGGCGGAAAAGATTGTAATGCGAAGGCAAAGATTCATAGAAACACGGGATAAATCCGGCAGCATAACGGCTACACCGGGATGGAAAACAAGACAACCTCGAGGAGATTGGACAGAACTTCCTCAAGGAACTCAAAACACGATGAGTCTGGACGACCACAACAATCCTACGGCTAAAAGGAAGCACTCAACGAGATGTTCTAGTAAGACATTGATGAGCCTAGTCCTATCATCCCGTAGAAAAGATAAGGGTGACTCAGAACTCAGATCGATGAGGGTAAGGAGAAAAAGAAGTCTTACGTTGTTCCCTTATATACCCAAGTAACTATATAACTATAGAATGCTAGACTCGACTTCGACCAAGGGTTTGATAAGCCTACTGACAGTCCTGCTCTGATACCAAGTCTGTCGGGACCTAGGGTTAGCGTATGTAATTCCAGTCATGATGCAATCACATGGAGAGCCGAGAACCGTACCCACTTGTCTAAGCAGACAAGGCCAAGCACAAAACGTTCTCGGTAAGCATCGAACGTGAGGGGCATCCCATTCAGGCCGGATGATCAACTGAGATGGGTCCTCAACGTCCGCTCACAAGTCTAAATGCTTATGGGTGGTGAATCCCATACTCATAGACAAGTCGCCTCAACCATGTTATCGATTGGATCCTAACTCTTACATAAACTTACTCCAGCCCGATCACTTAGTCGGGGTCTAGGGCGGGCTCGATCATACAACAAAGTGTGCACGTGACATAGTCACGAGCAATCGCATCGCGATGCCCCAAGCTGCGCACATCTAAGGGCCACTTGGTGTATAAAAGACCTCCAGCCAGATCACAACTAAAGTCTCGAAAACCCATACTAAGACATGCATGTTATAAACATACACGCAGCACACATGCCTAGTATGAACAGCAGGTATCATCACATAACTCTACAAAGTATTCTTTATTGATATACACATAGAGCATACAAAGATCACATGTCTGTGATCAACATTACATCAATACAACGAAAGCAAATTAGGTCTGAGTACAGACAAGTTTAACAAATGGCTTAGAGAAGCCTTGTACAACAAACATGCCCTTCCACGAGGGACCAGACTGCTGTCTGGGACTATGCTAACTTAGTCAACGTAGATCCTTATTCTTAGGTACTACCAAACAATTTTCAAAGAATACCGTTCCTTTACTATCTGTGGAGAAACATTTAGCAACTCCGCTAGCAATGTTCTCCTTGATCCGGCGTACACCTCGTGCACATCTTTGGGCAACTCTGATTTGATCCTCAAGGGTTGGTTTCGCCACCAAGTTGAAAAGAGATCCACGAGGAACAATCTCGAGATTGAGCTTTCGAAATTCCTCATGAAGAAGTGGTTGATACTGTTGTAACATGAGGTTGTTACAATACGACTTACGACTTAGTGCATCAGCCATGACATTGGCCTTGCCTGGGGTGTAAGAAATTCCTAAGTCATAATCTTTTATCAACTCTATCCAGCGTCTTTGCCTGAGATTAAGATCTGGCTGGGTGAATATGTATTTGAGGCTTTGGTGATCAGAATAGATCTCACAACGATTGCCAAGGAGGTAATGCCGCCAAGTCTTCAGAGCATGAACTACGGCAGCGAGTTCAAGATCATGGGTAGGATAGTTCTCTTCATGTGGCCGCAACTGGCGTGAAGAATAAGCTACCACATTCCTATCTTGCAGAAGTATGCATCCTAACCCTTGCCGTGAAGCATCACAATAGATCTCGAAATCCCTTTTGGTGTCTGTAGGTGCAAGTACGGGTGCAGAAGTCAATCTTCTTTTTAGCTCTTGAAAGCTTTCCTCGCACTTGGGGGTCCATTGGAATATCTTATCTTTCTTGAGGAGTTCAGTAAGAGGCTTTGCAACTTTAGAAAAGTTCTCGACGAAGCGGCGGCAATAGCTGGCTAGGCCAAGAAAACTCCTAACTTGCTTAACCGATTCAGGTGGAGTCCAGTCAAGGACGGCCTGAACTCTCTCGGGATTGACTGCAACACCTTTTGCAGAAATCACGTGGCCTAAGTAGGTCACTTCTGGTAGCCAAAATTCACACTTGGAGAACTTGGCATAAAGGCGATGCTCTCTAAGTTTCATCAATACCAACCTAAGATGTTCTGCGTGCTCTTCTTCGTTCTTCGAGTAGATGAGAATGTCATCAAGATAAACTACAACAAATTTATCTAGGTACTCCATGAAGATCGAATTCATCAAGCGCGAGAATGTGGCGGGGACATTGGTTAATCCAAAGGACATGACGGTATACTCGTAAAGACCATAACGAGTAGTGAAAGCCGTTTTTGGAATGTCCTCATTTCGGATTTTGATTTGATGATAGCCTAATCTCAAATCCATCTTGGAGAAGACAGAGGATCCAGCAAGTTGATCATAACGATCATTGATCCTGGGCAGTGGGTACTTGTTCTTTATCGTCGCTAGATTTAGCGGGCGATAGTCTACGCACATCCTTTCTGTTCCATCTTTCTTCGTTACGAACAGAACGGGGCAACCCCATGGCGATGAGCTAGGGCAGATGAAGCCTTTTGCCAACGAAGCATCAAGTTGGGTTTTTAGCTCAGCTAACTCATGTGGGGCCATCCTATATGGACGTCTGGAAATTGGGGCTGTGCCTGGTATAAGATCCACTATGAATTCTACACACCTGTCGGGTGGCATTCCCGGCAGCTCTTCAGGAAAGACGTCCGGGAAGTCACGAACCACCGGAACATCTTCAAGGTCCGGAAGTGGAAGCACATTCAAAGTATGCATCTGGATTCTAGAACTGGGTGATGTGTAGTCAATGGTCTGGCCTGAAGGATGGGTGAGTTTGACTGACTTGGCTTTACAATCAAGGAAAGCATTCTGCCTTGATAACCAATCCATGCCTAGGATGACATCAATGTCCGAAGATTTGAGGGCTATAAGAGAAGCAAGGAATACTAAACCCTCAATTGCAATTTGATTGCCACGGCTTACTCTATTAGTTTTCCACTTTGAACCAGGAGTTTGAATGATCATTGGAGAAAACATTTCTTCAAAAGGAAACTCATGACGAAGTGCATAACTCTCCGACATGAATGAATGAGAAGATCCTGGATCGAAAAGAACGGAGGCGGAAACATGATTGACTGGGAGTGTGCCAAGAATGACGTCAGAAGCATCAGTGGTTTCCCCAACTGAGATTTGGTTCACACAACCACTACTGGTGGCTGAAAGCTTTGCTGGGATGGCTTTGGTGACTGATTTCTTTGGAGGTTTTGGTCGAGAATGACGTGGTGTCATCAAGACTTGAGGGCATTGACGATAGTAATGGCCTGGAAGACCACACTTAAAGCATACCCTGTCTGAATTGTTGGGAGTGGGATTACTTGGTTGCACACCATTATTCCGGGGTGGAATAATGTGTTGGGGTGGTTGGCATATATTTGGTGGTGGCCTCTGAAGAAGGTTTTGAGGTATGGCTCTGGTTGGAATCCAAATTCGGCGTTTCTGAGGGGCTGAACTTGAAGAAAGGGCATGCTCAAGAGCATGCTTGCGGGACTCCTCGAAAATTTCATTGCCATGCTCAGCTCTGAAGGATCTGTTGACTAAATCCTCAAAGGTGGCAAATTCGATGAGGTTGAGATCATGACGAAGGATGGGGCTAAGTCCCTTACGGAACCTTGCCTGCTTTCTGGCATCGGTGGTGATCTCATCTTGGGCATACCGAGCAAGACGGTTGAACTCTCTCACATACTCATGAATGGACATCTCTCCTTGAGTGAGATTGCAGAACTCTTCCTTCTTGCGCTCCATCAACTCATCCAGAATGTGGTACCCTCGAAAGGCAACACAGAACTCCTGCCAAGTCACTACGTGACTATCTGGCTGCATAGCGACATAGTTCTCCCACCATTCAGCAGCAGCACCTTCCAGAAAGTATGCCGCGAATATAACTCGATCATCGGGAGAAACATGTGCAGTATCAAGCTTACGCTCGATGGAACGGAGCCAATCATCAGCTTCAAGGGGCTCAGAAGAACATCGTAATACCGGTGGCTTGAGGAGGATGAAGTCCTGAATGCTCACAACCACATTGCGATGACGTGAGGTATTCTGCTCGATGAGCTCCAGAAGGCGTGTTTGATCACGTCTATTCCGCTCGGCTTCCATCATGATTTCCGCCGCAGAAGGCGATGGTAGAGGTTCATCATCATTTCGATTCCGAACACGGTCTCGATTCTGACGAACAGCACTACGAGTTCCACCTGACATCCTGTGTGATAAAAATCAACAATCAGAACAGGTTGAATGATGGATTCAAGGATAACAAGACATGATGAAGGCGGAAAAGATTGTAATGCGAAGGCAAAGATTCATAGAAACACGGGATAAATCCGGCAGCATAACGGCTACACCGGGATGGAAAACAAGACAACCTCGAGGAGATTGGACAGAACTTCCTCAAGGAACTCAAAACACGATGAGTCTGGACGACCACAACAATCCTACGGCTAAAAGGGAGCACTCAACGAGATGTTCTAGTAAGACATTGATGAGCCTAGTCCTATCATCCCGTAGAAAAGATAAGGGTGACTCAGAACTCAGATCGATGAGGGTAAGGAGAAAAAGAAGTCTTACGTTGTTCCCTTATATACCCAAGTAACTATATAACTATAGAATGCTAGACTCGACTTCGACTTGACTTGGCTATTCCTGAACTACGAATACCAGACTTGAGGTAAGAAGCGTACACGAGTCCATTAGATCTCCAACCAATACACCACTATGGTTACTTCCTCGACTTCCCCACGAGGAGGCACACCATAGCACTCACACTTATATTGGTGTATTTTAGAAGTATCCAGTTCAAGTTGTCTAATAATCAGGTACAGGTTCCAAGTAGTCCTTAACCGCGGACGCGGCTATTCGAATAGTTTTGTTAACCTTGCAAGGGTGTAAGCTACACACACATGACCATCGGTTACCGCCTTTTGCTCGTCACCGTTCAAGAGGTGACAGCGAGGATGTTCACCACGACACTTCGCTCACATCCGGTCTATTCCAGGAGTCGACTATCTGAGTTGCTACCGCTCGAGAGTCCGGCCGGATCAACGAAACGGACTCAGACAATGTAGGTGACCGAGACGCCACCTTTAGCAGATGTTTTTCCTGCCTCACAGGTGCACTCACATATCTATGATGATGCAACCATTCCTTCATTCTTTTTCTATGCAGATGTCAAATGGAAAGCCCGAACTAAAGTGACTCCTGGACGTCGACACGGATCAAGGTACTAGGCCGAGAGGGGTCAGTGAGCCCAATGTGTGGTTGTACTCTTTGTCTTGGATTACCATACAAGAACTCGATGCTTAAGGCGGTGTTCAACGAGACAACCCACTGTGTACTCCTACACAGCCTCTCACCGTTCACCTTGTATTAGGGTGGATTCACCGACACAGTTTCACTTTCATCAACACCATGTTCACCATCATCCCGACTCACATCAAAAGCAACCTCATTAACACTAAGCATGCAATAAGCTATAACAGTTGCAGGGGCTTCATGATATCAATCAACTCCTATGTCAGCTAGGATTGTGGTTTGCTTACTACTGTGACAAGATGATAGGTCATGCATCGGATATGGGTTCAACTATGCGGTAGAATCGATACAAAGTGATCTCCTAAACATGCATAAGCGAGACTGAGAGGGAATTGGGATTTTATAGATATGATCAATGGGGTTTGCTTGCCTTGCTGACGAGTTTCGATATCGGGGTCTTCAACGAAGGGGGTGGCCTCCGGTTCCGGTTGCACGTCTATCGAGCAAACAATCAAACAAGGTATAAATTTATTTGCAATGCTCAAACACATGATCAATATTGAAATGGTGATGTTCTTGGTCACAAGATGGGTACAATTCCACTGAAAAGAAGCCAAATGCAAAGTCATTTGGAAATGTGCTTCAAAATTGAATTTGAAATAAAGCCATATGGATGTTTTGCACTGTTCACCCAGTTTAAAATGGTCAAACATGAAAACATAGCCCATATTCATAAACCTTGGATTTTTCTGATATTTTTAGACATATTATTTGTTATATTTGGAGTTAAAATGAATTAGTTATGAATTTCCAAAGTTTAAATGATTTTCTGGATTTTTCTGGATTATTTTAAATCTCTGGAAAAGGCTTTTCTGCATCAGCATTGTGTCATGCTGATGTCAGGGCTGCTGACTGGTCAACCTGGCGCGTGGGACCCGCAGGTTAGTGAGCCTGGGTTAAAATCCGTTTAATTAGAGTTAACAGGGTTGTTAGGGGGGGTCTGGGGTCCACATGTCATTGGGCTAAGGGGGGATTAGCAGGGTCATTAGCCCTAATGGCCGGCGGCTAACCGCCGGTGACCACGGGTCACGGCGGCGGGCTCGCCGGAGTGGGGATTTGGCCACGGAAGAAGGAGGGGAGGGCACTGGGAGGAAGCCCTCTCTCTTCCGCGTCGCGTGGTGCCAACTGGGAGTCACGGGGAGGTTGGTAGCCACGGCTACGACGACGGAAGGGGATGCCGGAGCTCTGACTTCGACGGCAAGGCGAAACTAGGCACGGGGAGAGCTACAGCTAGGGGGGGAACGAGGCGCAGTGCTCACCCAGATGCGATGGAGAAGACGGCAGGGCTCGGGGTAACTCGACGGTGGCGCAATCGACAAGTTGCTCCACGGCGGCCGGCGGCGATCCGTTGAGGTTGTCATCGATTCCGGGGCCCTTGAGCTCAAATTGCTTGGGGGAAACGAAGAAGACGACGTCGGCGGTTGCAGTGGACAACCTGGAGAGGCGTGGGGTGGCCACTGGCCGCGTCGGTGCGAGGCGGCGCTCCGTCGTGGTCTTGGCTACTCGCGGAATCCGGCGAGAGAAGGAAGGAGATGAGCTAGGGAGAGAGGGGAAGGTGCGGGCGGCTTCTGGGCGACTGCGTGGCGCGCCTAGAGGTCAGGGGAGGGTCCAGGGGGGACGTGGCCCTCGCCGGCGTCGGCATGCTCGCCACCGAGCAGCTTGTCGACGCGGCGGGGAAGACGACAAAGCCAGGTGGGCCTGGGCCGTGGGGGGTTAGTTGGCCTCGAGGCCTGTAGGAGTGGGCTAGCTTTGGTTTTTCTTTTTCTCTGTGTTTTTGTTTCTGTTTTCCTTTTTTGTAAATATGTTTTGCCCTGAATAAAATAGCAAGGCATTTTATAAAATCATGAAAACTTTTATGTGGGCTTATAACATAAATAGCTAGCCACTCATAAGTTTTGGTGACTTTTAAAAATCAAACAATTTGAATTTAAATTGAAATTGGAGTTTAATTTAATTTCCAAAGCACCTTTTGAATTTTTGAATATTCCATGGGCATGGGAAAATCCCCAAACCACTTTTGCAATGATCAGTAACAATTCTAGGAATTTTCCAAACCTTCAAATGATTTTTGGAAAAAGATTTTTATCTGGCCATTTATTTAAATTCTCAGGGCTTTCTGTTTTCCCCATTTTTGAATTTTCCTGTTGAATTTTTGCATGATGCAAAGGGATCAAACAACCCTAGCACTTACCCTAGTTGGGGTTCTGACAACTAACTTCAACAGAGCAAGTTGCACATCGTTGGGAATTGGAAAATCATCGTGCACATCTAGCATTGGCATCAAGGTCTTCGAAAGAATATAAAACCATGCCTTTGCTTCAAATACCAAATGCCTCGGCTTGGGCTCAGCTGGGTAGTGATCTCCTACGACATCTGGATTCATGAGAGTAGAGAATTCAGCAGGAGTTGGAGCAGGTAAGTCATGAAGCTTGTGTGGTAATCCTTCGAACCAAGGTAAATTGATGATGACCAGAAATTGGTCGACAGTCATATGGAATACTTGGCCTTGAATCATGTAATCAAATTTCCAAGTCTTTGAGTTCTCGGGATCACCAGTGACATACAAAGTTGCATAAAATTGCTTGATGAGCTCGGGATTGTAGCCACAATCGAGAGAAAACATTTTATGAGCATGGAGACCATCAATAGTCTCGGCATCATTTTCGAAGCATGAAGTGGCGTACACCGAAGGCATCTCAAGATACTGATGCTGGAAAATTCTCGCCTTGTTGTACAGCACACGGGTGTAGTAGATGGCTTGCTCTTGGGTCCAAAACCGAAGAGAATATGCACTTCTAGGCTTCTCGTAGGGATTGGTCCCGAAGAAAAATGGCTTGTGTTCACGCCTTTTGAAGATGGGGCCTCATCGAGGAACATCTGAGCGGAACAGGGGCAACATTTCTCTCGGGTGAGCAGAATGAAGCAGCTCATCGACGGGAAAAACTTCAGCAGCATTGTCTGGCATCTGGAAAACTGACTCAGCAGGGCGAGGAATAGAAGATGGAACATTGACAATGTCCTGAGCTGGGATGGCTGCAGGAGCATTTTCCTCGGCCTGCGCTTCGACGACAACTCCTTTGTCGGCAGGGGAATTTTGGGCGGCCTCTTCAGTCTCCATGGCCTCCATATCTTCGTTCAACTGGGCAAAGACATCCAACATTTATTCGTCCGAAGAATTTGATGAAGAGGAGGATGAACTTCCACTCGAACTACCATCGCCAGAACTATTTCCTTCGACAGCATCTTGTCGAGAAGAAACTGTTGTGATGTCAACATCGACGTCTTCTCCTTCATTCAGAGTCTGGGTAGAGGAATAATCCTTCTAAGCAGAGGAAATGGGGGCTTGATGTTCTTGCTCGACCTGAGCAGGTTGCTCGGTCTCAGCTTGAGCTTGGGTCTCGATGACAGGGATGGTCGATGGAATGATGTGAGGTGGTGATGGTGGGTTTGGTGGCGGCGATGAAGCTTTTGGTGGTGATGGTTGACGGGGTGGAGGAGTGGCTTGGCGAGGGGGTGGAGTTGTTTGGCGAGGGGGTTGAGTTGTTTCACGAGGAGGAGTGGGTTGCTTGGTGGGGGTTGGTGCAGTTTCCTGTCGTGCTGATGCAGCAACGACCTCGGTAGACTTTGGCTTCTTGGCATTTTTCTCGATCTCTGGCGTCCCACACGCAGAGGTTGGGGCAGCAGATTGTCTCTTGTACAGGGCATCATTGTGCTCCTTGCATATAGCAGATACAACTTGTCGAACCTTTTCATTCACAGCGGTTATGTTTTCCTTCTGTGCCCTTCTGGATGCTTCAAGGGTTGAAATTTTGGATTTGAAAACTTACGGGACTCAAGGTCCTCAGTTTCTTCTTGAAGCTGCCTGGAGTAAAACTTCACTTGATCCTTGTCCTTGCGATCCCGGGAGAGATATCCTTCCCAGCGAATCATGTATCGAGCAACTTGCTCTTGGATCTCAGGAGGGACATCATCCTCGGCAGTGACTTTGCTCGGTGTGGTAGCCATCTTCCAGAGGATATGTGAAATATGAGCAGCATCCCAAGGAGCATGGGAAGCAGAATCTCCTTCGTTGGAGCTTTATTCATCGGCACGAGGGCCAGAAACAACTGGCGCAACAGGGGCAGGAGAAGGAGCTGGAGCAGCTCGAGGAACTGGAGCAGCCTGAGCCTTATTCCTAGCCTCTTTGGCTTTCTTCTCGGCCTCCTTGGTTGCCTTGGCAGCAGCAATGGGTTTTGTTACGGCACTAGGGGCCGCATCTTTATCCTTGGAAGCACTAGGGGCCTCAGCATTTTTCTTCGCAGCACTAGCAGCTGCATCCTTTTCCTTCGTGACTGTGGGAGTCACTACTTTCTCGGTGGCGCTAGGGGCCACAACCTTTTATTTCGGGGCACTTGGAATAGTGCCTTCTGCAATCTGTCGACGATACTTTTCACTGACCAGGTGCAGTATGCCTAACTGTGTAGCAACCTGGGCCTTTTTATGCTCGGGATGACTGTGGAAGTTTAGAAGCTTGGAATTTATCAAGTCTTTATCTTCTTGCTCTTTTTTCTTGGCCAGCCTTTCCTGTCGCTGGATAAGAGTTTCATCATCCTCGGCCACTTGAGCTGGCTTTCCCTTCGACTTTGCCGAAGGTTTTTGCTTGCGAGCTTGTACTGGAGGAGCAGAGGAAATGGGAGGATCAGTGACCAAATTGGTCATGTCAATTGTTGCTCGAGGAGCCTGGGCAGCTGGCTCCTGGATCCTAATGCTTTTGCTGCTCGGCTTCTTCTGCTGAGGAATGTCCTCGACATCAGCCTCAGTGCCAGGGTCTTGTTCATCAGAAATAGCTTCTTCTTCGGAGTTTGCCTCAGGTGGAGAGACAATGACGACCTTTTTCTTCCGCTTGGCAGATTTCTTGCCAGCCTTCGGTTTGGCGCTTGGGCCAATTTCGTCGGCACCCTCAGCAGCAGCCTCCTTTCTTGCTTTAGCCTCCTTGCGTTTTTGCGCTCGTGCTTCCCGAGCATCAACCATCTCTTGAAAATCAGCAGGTGTTTTGAGAGTGGATGGATGAGCATCATCTGGTGGAGGTGGTCGATTATCTTTTGTCCACTTGGGCCTTAAAGATTTGACATCCGACCAAGGATTTTTCAATGCAAACAGCCTCTCCCATCGAGGAATAAAAGACTTGTACTCATACCAACGAAGCGCTTGAAGCCTTCGTATCTCTTGTAGACGGTTTTCTCTCGTGCGTTCATCTTCAGAACCTTCATGCATTCTCAACTTCTTCTCAATGATCAAATCTTCTGATAATCCTTCAGAATTGTTTGTGATTCTTGTTTGGCCTCCCACACGCTTGGGTGCTCTGACATTTGCTTCTTTCCCAGACATTTTCCTTATAGGAAAGTTGTGAACAACTAACAGCTGTTTTCGAAGGAAAAACATTTTGAATGCAACAAACATATCAAGATATTTGTCTTGATGCAAGTTTTCATGCAAGTGCTAGGCTAGATTTTCATTGGGTGCAAATCTAACGAAGAACTTGTATGAATTAATCGCACAAGTATAAATCTATCGATACATTTCTGTGGAATTTGCCTAAGTGAGAGAATCCGAGGGATTTCTTACCTAGTTAAGATGGGGAATCGACTGAAAACGCTAGAAACAGATTTCCCAAGAGGCAATGATCCAAACGGATCAAAGAGACCTAGAAAATTAAGAGAAAATAAAAAAAATCTGGAACACGATGAACATAAGAGATTGGAATCGCGTCCAGTGCTTCACATACCCTAACTTGGTGATGTTCGGCCGCCGGCGACGCGGATGAAGTTCCTCGTCGACGGGAAGGTCTCCGGCGACTTCCTTCTGGCAGCAAAGCTGCGAGGGAGTCGACGGCGACGAGCAGCACGGCGGCGCGCGCGAGAGAACTTCGGGAGCGGAGAGATGAAGTCGAGAAGTTTGTGTAGTCTGAGCCGGAGGGGGTGGATCAGTATTTATAAGGGAGGGGTCTGACATAACTGTCAGATCTGATCCAACGGCGCAGATTCCGCGTCTCTCCGCATTCAACGGACGGATTTTGTGGCGGTAATCGCGGGAAAATCCCAACGAACCGAAAGAAAGTTGCTCCACGTCCGAGACCAAACTCATCGAACATTGAGTATAAAAGTAGATAAAAGTACGATAGATTTTCCTTCGGAATCAATGACATTCGAAGGGAATCTTAATCGAGTACAAATATACATGATCACGAGAGAAAAGCAAATATGGGGTATGGATAGAATAGAGGGAAAACAGGGTCCGATTCTTAATCAGTCCGAGGGAAAAACAGTGATAAAACTCGGA
The DNA here is from genome assembly GCA_950022295.1 of Bromus sterilis. Lineage (NCBI taxonomy): Eukaryota > Viridiplantae > Streptophyta > Magnoliopsida > Poales > Poaceae > Bromus > Bromus sterilis. Next base: position 401,305,344 of record OX465596.1, read on the forward strand.
GTGATAAGTGTATAGGACAACACCAATCGAACAAAAACAAGCAAAAAAGAAACACGATAGAAAAATAACATAAATACACAACATAGAAAGAAAACATATAATACATAGTATCGACAGATATGATCTTACTGCACATTGCGTGAGTCCAATATGTTTAACTCACACCTTAGTGCACAAAACCTTTTGTCATCCAGGGGCTTCGTAAAGATATCAGCCAATTGATCTTTGCTGCGAACATGGCTGATAACAATATCTTCTCGCTGAACATGATCTCGAAGAAAATGATGATGAATATCAATATGCTTCGTTCGAGAGTGTTGCACTGGATTATGGGAAATTTTGATAGCCTCACATTATCACATAGCAATGGAATTTTCTTCACAAGAATACCATAATCTTTCAGCGTTTGCTTGAGCCACAAAATTTGAGTGCAGCATGAACCAACAGCAATATACTCGGCTTCAGCCATAGAAATAGATACACAATTTTGTTTCTTCGAAGCCCAACAGACAAGAGATCTACCGAGAAAATGACATGTTCCTGAGGTAGATTTCCTGTCGACTCGATCACCAGCCCAGTCAGAATCAGAATATCCAACGAGATCAAACTGGGCACCTTTGGGATACCATAGTCCCAAAGTTGGTGTATGAGCCAGATATCGAAGAATTCGCTTGACAGCAATATGATGCAATTCTTTCGGGTTTTCCTGAAAACGAGCACACATACAAACTGATAGCATAATGTCAGGTCTAGATGCACAAAGGTAAAGTAGATAAATGATCATCGAGCGATATTTCTTCTGATCGAAAGGTTTTCCTTTCTCATCTGCATCTAGATGAACATTCATAGGCATTGGAGTCTTGATAGTTTTCCAACTGACAAGATCAAACTTCTTCAGGCAATCTCTGAGGTACTTCTCTTGAGAGATGAAAGTCCCATTCTTCTGTTGACGGATTTGAAGCCCGAGAAATAACTTCAATTCACCCATCATAGACATTTCATATTTCTTCGACATCATACGAGCAAATTCTTCGCTAATATCAGGGTTAGTACAGCCAAAAATAATATCATCAACATAAATTTGACACACAAAAATATCATTTTTGTATGCATGTGTAAAAAGAGCCGGATCAGTTGTTCCTGGTTTGAAGCCCTTCTTCAGAAGAAAATCCTTCAGTGTTTCATACCAATATCGAGGTGCTTGCTTTAACCCATATAGGTCCTTGTGCAACCTGTACACCTTATCAGGATTCTTCGGGTCTTCAAAACCTGGTGGCTGCATAACATACACTTCTTCTTCGATTTCACCGTTAATAAATGCACTTTTGACATCCATTTGGTATAGCAATATACCGTTGTAATTGGCAAAATCAAGCATGACACGAATGGATTCAAGTCAAGCAACAGGAGCATAGGTCTCACCAAAATCAATACCTTCGATTTGGGTGTAACCTTGTGCAACTAGTCGAGCTTTATTCCTTATCACAATGCCATCTTCATATTGCTTGTTGCGAAAAATCCACTTCGTACCAATGATATTATGCTTCTTGGGATTAGGTCTATCGACAAGGGACCAGACTTTATTTCTCTTGAACTGATTAAGTTCTTCGAGCATTGCAGTCATCCAGTCTGAGTCCTTCATGGCTTCATCGAATTTTGATGGTTCTAGCATGGATACAAACGAAAAATTTCCACAGAAGTTAGCTAATCGAGTACGAGAACGAGTGGTGGGACGACCTGGTAAACGAATCTCTTCGAGAATTGAGTCGACATCCACTCTTCTTCGGACACGAGGTAAAACTCCTTCAACATCTTGCGGATCCGGTTGTTCTTCGGGATCAGCTTGACCTTCAGGATCAGCTTGTCCTTCGATATCATTTCCTTCGGGTTCAGCTTCTCCTTCGGGTTGGACATTTTCTTTGTTTACGCGTTCTCCTTCGACCTGTACATCATGTGCTTCAGGATGTTGATCTCCAGCGCCCCGGGCTATGTGTGGGAACATTGGACCATCATCATCCTTGTTGGCTTGACGTGCATTTCCTTCGACAGGACGAATATCTCCAATAGCCATGTACCTGATAACTTCATCCAAAGGTGGTTCATCCAGGTTAAGAGGTAATTGCTCCTTTTGAGAGCCGTTAGTTTCATCAAATCGAACATTTACAGTTTCTACAACTTTGCCAAGATGAGAGTTGTAAACTCTGTAAGTGTGAGAATTCAAACCATAACCTAGGAGAAAACCTTCGTGAGCCTTTGGGGCAAACTTGGAGCTGTGATTCATATCTCTGATATAACATGGAGCACAAAAAACTCTGAGATATGAAACATTCGGCTTTCTACCAGTAATAAGCTCATGTGAAGTTTTCTTCAGAAATTTGTGCAGATAAACCTTGTTGATGATATGACATGCAGTATTAATTGCTTCGGCCCAGAACCTGATAGGAGTCTTGTATTCAGCAAGCATTGTTCTGGCCATTTCAATAAGTGTTTGATTCTTTCTCTTGACCACACCATTCTGTTGTGGCCCAGAACCTGATAGGAGTCTTGTATTCAGCAAGCATTGTTCTGGTCATTTCAATAAGTGTTTGATTCTTTCTCTTGACCACACCATTCTGTTGTGGTGTATAAGCAGCCGAGAATTCATGCGTAAAGCCATATTCATCAAGAAATTCTTCGATATGAGTGTTTTTGAATTTTGTACCATTATCACTTCTGATATGCTTGAGAGATAATTCATACTCAGTCTGATCTCTCTTTGCGAAAGTTTTGAAAATTTCAACAACCTTGCTCTTGTCATCTAGAAAAAAAACCCAAGTATATCAAGAGAAATCATCAACAATAACCAGACCATACTTGTTACCTCCAAGACTAGCATAATTTTGAGGACCGAATAAATCCATATGAAGCAGTTGAAGAGGACGAGTAGTAGTCATTATAGTTTTTGCTGAATGATGTTTCTTGGCAATCTTTCCTGCTTCGCAGGCACTGCATAGACGGTCTTTATCGAATTTCACATTATCAATTCCAACGATGTTCTTCTTCGAGATAAGAGTTTGAAGATTTTTCATTCCTGCATGACCAATTCTTCGGTGCCATAAGCAACCAGAAGTTGCTTTGGCCATTAAACATGTGGACACTGCAGGTCCCGAAGAAAAATCAACGATATAAAGATCACCTTTGCGATATCCTTCGAACAGGAAGGAATAATCATCATGTGAAAAGACAATACAACGAGAAGAAGAAAACAGTACAAGCATACCCATATCACAAAGGAGATAGACATAAGATTATATCCTAGAGATTGAACAAGCATAACCTTGTCAATATGCTTATCCTTCGATATAGAAACCTTACCCAAACCAAGTACTTTTCCTTTGTTGTTGTCACCGAAGGTAATGTATCTCTGTGAAGATTCAGTAAGTTTGTCTTCGGTGAACAAATCTTTGTCTCCGGTCATATGATTTGTACAACCACTATCCATGACCCATTCAGATCCACCGGAGACATAGCCCTGCAGAAGAATTAGTTCTTCTTAACCACCCAAAAACGAGCAGGTGACTTAGAAGGCATGGAAGAGCTAGATGGGGCAGCGATATTATAGCGAACAGGATTACATTGTCGATCTGGACCATCAAGCACACCATAAATTTAATTCCTCGATGAGGGGTTAGAGTACTGGTAGGTAATAGAAGTTTTGGTATTATTGTCACGATGACGATAAACATTTCTATCAACTCGATAGTATTCCTTCTGGGGAACATTTGAAGCAGGCACCAAGGGTACATTTCTATCCTCGAGAGAATAGTAGTGATTCGGTGGTACCGAGGATTTTCCCTGCATAGAATGGTTAGGGGGCAGTTTTTCTACGAGAGATTTGCGAACCCAAATCTGTCGCTTATAGAAACCATTCTTCGGAGGAGTACCAACGAATTCAGCCGACACCTTTCCTTCCTGATCTTTGACAAGCTTGTAGTCAGAATCAAGTGATTCATTAACAATAGCCTTATCAATTTTGCAACTGAAACCTGAAAGGTTAGCAATATCAATGGGTTTTTTCCTTCGCAAGGACCCAGACAGTTTTAGGATACTGCTCGGGTTCCCAGTAGGTGCCATCAGGGTTGATTTTCCTTACGAAACCAACTCCTTCGTTTCGCGGATTCCTATGAAGGAGAGCCTTTCGTAGGATATCACATAGGTACTGGTATCCCTGCACACTTTTGAACATGCCTGTTTCAAATAAATTTCTCAACCTGAGGAGTTCCTCGGTAATGGTTTCCTCGTTCGAGGGATTAGCATCATCAATAACAATAGGTTGCTTTCCTTTCATCTCTTAGAAATAGACTCAATTTTACTTCGTTCCAAACAAGTTAAGAAAGGTGAAGTAGATTCATTGTTAGCTTCTGAGCCTTGTTGAGCCATGAGCGTGAGATTGACACTTTCCAACTCTTCATTAGCCCCCCTCAGTTTCTCGAGAGCCATTTTCCTTTGAAGGAATTCATAGGTTAGCTTCTCGTAGTCCACTGAGAGAAGATCATGCCGAGAGGAAAGTTCATCATACTTTTCCTTCAGAGCAGCATGCTCATTCGTCAAAGTTTGACCTTTCTCAATCTCATCGATCAACAAGGTCTCAGATTTTTGAATAGTTTCACTTAGAGAATCTAGTTCATCTTGTTGGATAGAAGCAATTTTGGCAAGTTTGGCATAGCTTATCCTAGAGTTACTTTCATAAGCAGATCCATCAGAAGTATCGTAGGAATTCTTAGATGAGGATACCTTAGCCTTGGCCATGAAGCAGTAAGCTGGAGATTCATCTTCATTGCTTTAGTTGGTGAAGAATGAACTTGAAGTCTTGTTCGAAGCAAATGCTAGACCATAAACACCATCAGATTCAGAACCGGAACCAGAACCATATCTTGAGTTTGATTCAGCTTCAGAACCGGATGCTTCATCTTCAGAGTTAATCTCTTTACCCAAATAGGCTTTGGCACGGTGAGAATTCTTGCGTCGAGAGGAATGTGATTTCGAGGAAGAACTCTCTCGATGCTTGTGGTACTTCTTCTTCTTGTCATCATCAGAACCATCTTTCTTGTCTTTTCTGGACTTTGAATCATATCTCTTAGAATCATAGTTTTTGCTCGATCTGTGCGACTTTATCGAAGAGTTGCTGTGAGAATGCTTTGTTCTATGTTCAATTTCCTAGAGAGGACAATCAGCAATGAAGTGACCTGGCTTCTTGCACTTGTAGCAACAGTTATCTTTCGCTGAAGAGTTTCTGGATGATGATCGATGTTGTGATGAATTGCTCGAATGTCTTGAAGAGTAGTTTTTCTTTGGTGAAGAGGAGTTCCTTCTCTGAAAGCGGTTGAATCTTTTCATTATCAGTGCCAGATCTTTTCCAATGTTCTCGGGGTCATCTGAGGCACAACCAGATTCCGAACTTGCTTCAGGGGAGGAGTGATGTGAAGATTTGGCCTTGAGTGCGTGAGATTTTCTTCGAGTCCCATTAACATCTCGTTTTTCATCTTCTTCCATCTCGAAGCTGTTGAGCCTCTCGAGAATATCAGCGGCAACAATATCCTTGAAATCAGTCCTTTCCTTTATCATTAGAACAATGTGATCGAAGGAATCATCAAGGGAATGGATCAATGTTCTAACAATAATCCGATTTGTAATGTCTTCGGCACCGAGGGAAATCAGTTCATTTGACAATGCAGTGAGCCTGCTGTATATGGGGTTAACCTTTTCTCCCTCGTGCCTCTTGAAACGATAGAACTTTATTCGAAGGGTGTCGATACGTGCATCTTTCTGAGTTGAGACACCTTCACAAATCTTCTCGAGATAGTCCCAGACACCTTTGGCCGAAGAAATATTCTTGACTTCATGATATTTCTCTGGAATCAAATGATTTGTAATGAATACCCAGACTTTAGCATCTAGCTCTATCTTCTTTGCCTCTTCAGGAGTGATAGAATTTTTGTCTTTGACAGTTAAACCATTCTTGACAACTTCCCAAGCGGCAGAGTTGATGGCCATGATGTTCCTCTTCACTTTTTCCTTCCAATAGGGATAGGCCTTTCCATTGTAAATAGGAATCGGTTCCCCCGAGTGATCAACTGCAAACGACATTCTTGGCAACACTCTAGGTTGTTAGGCCAAAATACGCAGAGCGTAGGGAGTGCCTAGCTCTGATACCAATTGAAAGCTCAAGAATGATCAGAGGGGGAGGGGGTGAATGATCACTTCTAAAAATTCTAAGGAATTTAGAAGGAATTCATGCAAACTATGAAGGACTAAAAGCATCTCGAAGGAAATACAATATCGAAAGTAATGCATGGCTCGAAAGGATTGGGAGCGAAGGAAAACATCGAAGGCAAACAGGCAACGAGTAAATACTTCATGTAAATGCTAGAAGGAAAACGAGCCTGACACAACGATGTTTGGTAAACAAATTCACACTATGCAAAGTGCTACGTCTGGTTGGAGGGACTGGTGATTGAACACCTGGAGCAAAACTCTCTCCGTCCTATTCTCCACTGCAAGAAACTCCTCGAGCTTGTCCAGTTTTCACTCGTGGTAGATGATTCAGGACATCTCCGAGACCTTTACAAACTTCCTTCAGCAGCGACAATATCTCTTCGACTGCTTGACAGGCGACGCCTAACCGTCTAGGAGACTTGCAGTTCTCCAAGATAAAAAGATCGGCTAATCTCGACCTAATTCTCTGTGAATTGCTCAACTCAGTTCAGACTTGGGTTTTGGTTTTCTCTCGATGAATCTCTCTTGGGATGCTCACAGACTTCTGTCTTAGAATCTTCAGTGGAGCAGCCAACCCAAAATGGCGGCTAGGTGCGGGGTATTTATAGTTGGCTATCCTGATGGGTAAAATGACTGAAGTGACCCGATGCGACCGGTTGACGCGTGTCCACAACAGTCGGATTCCAATCACTGCGCAACTTTACTTGAGGAACAAGTAAGCTAACTTACCGAACGAGTTCTCTCTCGAAGGCACGAAGTGCGATGACTTTGCCTTCGAGCTATTCACTCGACTCAGTAAGATTTCTCTCGGTAGGCTTTCGTGGGTTTAGGTTGAGCAGAGCAAATTCACTTCGACTAAGATCTCAACTAGCAAACCCCTCTTAATAGTACGGTTTTTCCTACGACTCAAGAAAACAAAGAGAAACTAGTAAAAAGACTAAGTCTTCGACCAGCTTCAGCTTTCTCCTCGTTGTGCTTTTACTCAAGAGAGACCTCTTCTTCGACGACATTTTTAGTGGTCGTCTTCCTTCAAAGGTTTCGGTAGATGACTGCAGCTTTGCTGCAGTGAGTTGTCCTTCGACCTTCTACTTGCAAACTCCATTCTATCGGAACCTAAGTATCTGTTTATACTCGAAAACAATATTAGTTCCACTTACTGAAATTGTGCCTTACAAAATACCATATGGTATTATCCGTTATGTCTTATCTAATCGTTATGCAGGAGATAGACATCCAGGTGAACACTTGCTATATTTAACACAACTATGTTCATTATTTAAGCTTGTAGGTGTGTCACTGGAATTCATCATGAAGAAATTATTCTCCGTAATACTTATAGGTAAAGCTTCAGATTGGTATAAGCTCCTTGATAAATCACATCTACTTAATTGCGAAGAGCTTATGTCTCTCTTTTATACAAATTTTACCCTCTTCATGAAATTCACCGAGACAAGAATTACATCTACAAATTTTGGTCTCGCGACGGAGAGAGCATCACTCAAGCTTGGGGAGACTTAAATCCCTAATGTTCAAATTTCCTATCCATGAACTCCCCAAAAATATTATACTTACAAATTTTTATGTCAGGCTTTCTCGTCAGGATAAGGATATGTTGGATGCCTCCTCTAGCAGGGTATTCCAAACAAGAAGTGTCGAAGAAAAGTGGGATCTCCTCGAAAATATTTAAAAGAATACTGAAGACTGGGAAATCGACAAAGGTATTGAACCTGCTACAGATTATGGGCATGATTATATTGAGAGCTATGTGAAAACTGATTATTTTAATACCTTTTGTTCTAAGATTGGTCTTGATTCCCAGCTTATGATTGATTTCTGTAAGAACTTTGCCTCTCACATTGACTCTTCGAAAGAAGAGACGACTCAGTACCATAAGCCCTTTAAAGAATTACCTGTTGATATTCATGTTGCTGACCCTATTCTGCCAGTAGTTTTTTTATGAAAAGCCCCTTTTTCCTACAAGGATGAGGGAGCACTCTTTTGTGTCAGGCATAATAAATAAAAGTGGGAGAAGAACTGACGAACCTGAGGACCTGATCAAGGTCGATCCTCAAGTTGCGATGGTTAAAGATTTAGTTACTAATGATGTTTCAGATTCCAAGATAAAATTTTGTGTTGTTTCAACTAACATTGTCACAACCAAGAATAAGAACCCAATTTTAGGTACACCAGCTGTATCTGGAAAGATAGGAAATCACAACTATTACGGGCTTTGTGATCTGGGATCCAGTGCTAGCGCTATTCCTTATTCACTCTATCAGAAGATCATGGGTGAGATTTCACCCTGTGAACTTGAAGAGATCGATGTTACCATTTATCTAGCAAACAAAGAAACTATCTCTCCCATTGGAATTGTGAGAGATATTGAAGTCCCATGTGGAAAGGTAAAGTATCCTACCGACTTTCTAGTACTTGGTTCAGTGCAAGATAGTTTTTGCCCTATTATATTTGGTAGACCTTTCCTCAACACTTGTCGTGCTATTATAGATTGTAAAAAAGGTAAAGTATCTGTTGAATTCAATGGTGAGCCATACGAATTTAACTTTTCAAAATTTTCCAAGCTACCTCGTGGTACTAATTTACTAAGTGATGATAAAATTATTGAAAATATTGCTTCTATTGCTATTCCTCCTAATGATCCTTTGCAGCAATATATGGAAGACCACGAGAATGATATGCATATGCAGGAAAGAAATGACTTAGACGAAATATTCACAAGACAAACAGCTATCATGAAGCACAACCTTCCAGTTGATCCTTTGGGGATCCTAGCAGAACCAAAAGAAGACCCGGTGTTTGACCTTAATGTTAGGGAACGGGGCAGAAAACAATAATTTTTCCAACTACGATTCCCAAACCCAAGATCTATGCTATGCTGATGTATGTAACTGAAGGAATCGGTGTTCATACCTTTGAAGACCGAAAGAGGGAAACATTCCTCGAACGTGGTTGGCGTAGACTCTGATCTTACGACCTCCCCGTCGTGTTGAAGAACCTCCGGCGATGAAGTAGCACCACACGTGTAGTGCCTCGCGGGATTACACACGTACGGTGCAACCGATGTCCCTCCGGGCTCCGAACCAGAAGAGCAGCGGAAAGAAGACTGATCCGGATCCCGATTACGGCAGCGCGACGGCGTTCGGATGATGGTGAAACCCCCAACCAGGTGAAAACTCCAAACAAGGGAGTCCGCTCTAGGTCGGAGAAAGAACTCAATGGGATTGATGAAAAAGGGCACCCTACCCCTCCTTACATAGGCCAAGGAGGGGGGGGACCTCCTCCCCTCCCCATGTGGGACTAAACTCCCAAAGGGGGGGGGGAGGGTGCGGCTAGGGAGGGGGCCAAGGCCCCTCCCTTGGCGCCATGGGCCAAGGGGGAAACCCCCTTCTCCCCTCATGGGCCTCTTTAGGCCCATATGCCTTTTCCACCTTTTTAATTAATATTTAAATCCTTTTTTAATATTTAATTATGTCAATTAAATAATAAAACATATTTAAACATCAATAAACTTTATTTTGAACCTTTCAAAATATCCGGAACAGCTTCCGGCACCTCCCGAAACAATTCCGGTGTTCTCTCTTATTTCACCGATGATCCCGAATATGTCCTTAATGCATTGATTGCCCTTAAGTGTGACACCCTACGGTTCAGGAAACAGTAGACATGATCGAGACACTCTCTGACCAATGACCATCATGTGGGATATGGTTACAATCCTTGATGTGCCCCTGCGCTTCCATCGAATAAACTTCTTCGCCGTTGAACCGTTAACAATATGACTTGATCCCTTTGTGCTGCGGTACTATGTTTGTCCGAGGTATGATCGTCGGTATCCAATACCTAGTTCTCCCTCGTCTCTGACAAACATGTTTACTCGTCTGTGCATATTACATCTCATGTGACCTAGTCACTAGCTAGCTGTTGATGCAATATCACCGAGTGGGCCCAGAGTACCTATCCGTCACTCGGATGGACAAATCCCGTTCTGATCTTTTTCATACTCCTCAACATATCTACTTCGGATTACCCAAGAACACCTTTATGGATACCATGTTTCAGTGTAACAGTTGATGTACTTCCTTTCTTTTGTTGTTGCTGGGCATTGAGTCACACTCAATTTACTTCCTTTCATAACAGGCAAGAGGCCTCTCTTGGCGTTATCCATATTGAACCTTTTCAATATCTTCTCAAGGTAAGTTCTCTGACTCAGTGCTAATAGGCGTCTTGATCTATCTCTATAAATTTTAATGCCTAATATATATGCAGCTTCACCTAGGTCCTTCATGGAAAACTGTCCATTTAAGTATTCCTTCACGCTCTCCTGAAATTTTACATCATTCCCTATCAACAATATTTCATCCACATATAGTACTAGGAATGCTACAGAGCTCCCACTCACTTTCTCACAGAATTCTTTGACATTTTGGACAAATCCAAATGCTTTGATCACCTCATCAAATCGAAGATTCCAGCTCCGAGATTCTTGCTTCAATCCATAAATGGACCGTTGAAGTTTGCATACCTTACCAGCGTCCTTAGGATCAATAAAACCTTCTGGTTTTACCATGTACAACTCTTCCTCAATGTTACCATTAAGGAACGCGGTTTTCACATCCATCTGCCATATTTCATAATCATGATAGGCAGAAATTGCTAGTAATATCCGGATAGACTTGAGCATCGCTACGGGAGATAAAGTCTCTTCGTAGTCAACTCCTTGAACTTGTCGGAAACCTTTTGCGACAAGTCGAGCTTTATAGACAGATACGTTTCCGTCTGCGTCAGTCTTTTTCTTGAATATCCACTTATTCTCGGCGGCCTTTCGCTCCTCGGGAATATCCACAAAAGTCCATACTTTTGTTGGCATACATGGAGTCTATCTCGGATTTCATGGCTTCCAGCCATTTCTCGGACTCGGGTCCCTCCATTGCTTCTTTGTAGTTCGCAGGTTCGTCAGGTTCATTTAACATGACTGCATTGACAAGCTGTCCGTAAAAATCAACTTTATTTCGGACTCTTGATGACCTACGGGGTACAATAGGATCCTCTTCATCTTGATCAAGATCATCATGTATGTCACGATCGTTATGAATATCATGATGACCGTTCTCTTCAGCTCCCACTACGGAAGGTGGTTCCGGAACAACTTCCATTGCCATTTCTTCCACTTGGAGTGATTGGTCAATCATCTCGTTGAGGTCTATTTTCCTCCCACTCAATTTTTTCGAGAGAAACTCTTTCTCAAGAAAGCGTCCAGTCTTGGCGACAAACGTTTTGCCCTCAGTCTGGTTGTAGAAGGTGTATCCAACAGTTTCCTTTGGATATCCCACAAAGATGCATTTCTCCACCTTAGATTCAAGTTTGTCAGGCTGAATTTCCTAACGTAAGCCTCACAACCCCAAATTTTCAGGTAAGACAACATTGTTTTCTTGCCAAACCATTCTTCAAATGGTGTTGTCTTCACAGATTTGGACGGTACCCTATTAAGAACGTAAGCGGCAGTTTCTAATGCATACCCCCAGAATGATGTAGGTAAGTCGGTATGAGACATCATTGACCGCACACTATCCAATAGTGTACGATTACGTCGCTCGGACACACCGTTTCGCTGAGGTGTTCCAGCTGGCGTAAGTTGTGGTACAATGCGACAAGTCGTCAGATGAGTGCCAAACTCGTGACTTAAATACTCGCCACCTCGATCGGATCGAAGGTGCTTGATTTTCTTCCCGAGTTGATTCTCGACCTCACTCTAAAATTCCTTGAACTTTTCAAAGGTTTCAGACTTATGTTTCATTAAGTAGATATACCCGTATCTACTCAAGTCATCCGTGAAGGTCACGAAGTAACGAAATCCATTGCGTGATGTGATATTCATTGGTCCACATACATCAGTATGTATGATTCCAAATAATTCTGCCGCACGCTCCATTATTCCATTGAATGGAGTCCTTGTCATTTTGCCCATAAGGCATGGCTCGCACCTGTCAAGAGATCCAAAATCTAATGACTCCAGAAGTCCATCAGAATGGAGCTTCTTCATCCGTTTTATGCCAATATGACCAAGAGGATAATGCCACATCGTCATGTGTTCTTCGTTACTAGGCTTTAATCTTTTGGCCTCTATGTTATTGATGTGGGAGTCATGATATTCGAGATCCATTAAGAATAAACCATTACGCACCGCTGCATGAACATAGAAGACATTATTCTTATAAATCGAACAACCAGTTGTCTCAGATTTAAAAGAATAATGGTCTTGCATTAAGCAAGACCCACTCACAATGTTCATACTCAACGCGGGTACATAATAACCGTTATTCAAAACAAGAATCAATCCCGAAGGGAGACTGAGACGAAGCGTGCCAATGGACATTACATCAACCTTGGAACCGTTTCCAACGCGCATCGTCACTTCATTCTTCCGCAAGAGTCTTTTATTCTGTAGCCCCTCCTGGGAGTTACATATGTGAGCAACTGATCCGGTATCAAATATCCAGACGTTGCTCCGAGCACTTGTTAGGAAAACATCAATAACATGTATATCAAATATATCCATGTCTCTTCCAGCAACCTTGTCGGCCTTCTTATCTTCTAAGTACTTGGTGCAGCTATGCTCCTTCTTGATTTCCATTGCAGCAATCTTGAGTATGGTTAACAACTCAGAAAGGTTCTTAACCATTCCTTGCATGTTGTATTTCAACACAAAACTCTCGTAGCTAGGGGGCAGCGAATGCAACACCTTATCAATCTCCATTTCATCTGGAATCTTAAATTCCAGGTCATTTAGGCGTTGAACGTAGTCAAACATTTTGATTACGTGCCCAGTCATGCTGCTGTGCTCTTCCATCTTTGCCGAAAAGAAAGCTTCGGAAACTTCATTTCTCTCGACCCTGGCTTGAGGTGCAAAGGTGGTCTTGAGGTCAGTGATTATCTCATAAGCACTGAGGCTCTCAAACTGTTTCTGCAGTTCAGCCTCCATGGCATAGAGCATACCCTTCTGGACAAGGGAGGAATCATCTGACTTAATGAGGTAGACATTCTTCTCAGCCAGAGTAGTGGTAGTTGCTGGTGCATCACCTAATGCAGTCTCAAGTACATGGGACATTTTGAGGGGAATGAGGAGAATCCTCAGAGTGCGGAACCAGGACGAGAAGTTTGACCCATCGTTTTTCAGTTTATCTTTCTCTAGGAATGACCCTAAGTTGAGTGTGGGGTGCGAAAGTGCCGACATCTACAATGGTTATTTGAAAAATACATATTTAGACTTTGTTCATAATTGGAGTTCAATTTTTAAAACAATTCTAGAACTCCCACTCAGTTAAACATCCCTCAAAGTTTACTAAGTGATTACACAATCCTAGAACACCATACCTCCCCTGTGTGACACGACCATCAGTATGTGTTTAAGGTAGGCCATCATGCCAATCACATCCGTTATGTGACTCATGCTTAACCTTTCGGTCATTGTGTCCCGAGGCCATGTCTACACATGTCAGGCTCGCCACTATACCCTAAGTGATTTCTTGTTGTGTCATACAAGGCCATGTTTCTGGACATGCTAGGCTTGCTACACCCACCTCATTTGAACGCAAATATGTTTGACACCCGTGTGACACACGATGCCTCCATAATGGAGATCTTTCCAGGTGGTGCTCACTAGGGTAAAGACACTTGGTTGGTTTTTATAGTGAGAGATATCCTATCATGCTACCGTTGCATATCTAGCATATTAGCAAGACAGGAAGTAAAACTGTAAATCATACATGCTATGATCCCCCCTTACATGCAAATTAAAGTTAATACGCCTTCTACTTTATCTTTTGCAAGTTTTACGTGGCTGCTAAGGGGCTTCGAGAGAGAACCGCTTTCTATCCTGTAAAAACAAGCCACAACACCAATCCTGCAATCGTCTCTATTACACCCCTGTCGGGGCCCTCCGTTGCAAACGTCTTCGCGTCGCTAATGTTAGAGAGACAGAAACTCCCCAGCCACTTATATGGTACAAGCCATATGTCAAGCGTGGAACCAGTCTCGCATAAACGCGTAAGGTCGGTCGGGGCCGCTTCATCAGGACATTGCCGCAACGCTAAACGAGTACACGTAGGAGGGTAAAAATTGGAGAATTGATGCCCACATCCTAGATGTGTTCTACCTACACAATACATCTACGCATAGCCTTGCTCATGATACCACTGTTAGGGAACGGGGCAGAAAACAATAATTTTTCCAACTACGATTCCCAAACCCAAGATCTATGCTATGTTGATGCATGTAACGGAAGGAATCGGTGTTCATACCTTTGAAGACCGAAAGAGGGAAACGTTCCTCGAACGTGGTTGGCGTAGACTCTGATCCTACGACCTCCCTGTCGTGTTGAAGAACCTCCGGCGATGAAGTAGCACGACACGTGTAGTGCCTAGCGGGATCACACACGTACGGTGCAACCGATGTCCCTCCGGGCTCCGAACCAGAAGAGCAGCGGAAAGAAGACTGATCCGGATCCCGATTCTGGCAGCGCGACGGCATTCGGATGATGGTGAAACCCCCAACCAGGTGCAAACTCCAAACAAGGGGAGTCCTCTCTAGGTCGGAGAAAGAGAGAGAGAAAGAACTCAATGGGATTGATGAAAAAGGGCACCCTACCCCTCCTTATATAGGCCAAGGAGGGGGGGAACCTCCTCCCCTCCCCCATGTGGGACTAAACTCCCAAAGGGGGGAGGGGAAGGGTGCGGCTAGGGAGGGGGCCAAGGCCCCTCCCTTGGCGCCATGGGCCAAGGGGGGAAACCCCCTTCTCCCCTCATGGGCCTCTTTAGGCCCATATGCCTTTTCCACCTTTTTAATTAATATTTAAATCCTTTTTAATATTTAATCCTATCCATGAACTCCCCAAAAATATTATACTTACAAATTTTTATGCTAGGCTTTCTTGTCAGGATAAGGAGATGTTGGATGCCTCCTCTAGCGGGGTATTCCAAACAAGAAGTGTCGAAGAAAAGTGGGATCTCCTCGAAAGGATTTAGAAGAATACTGAAGACTGGGAAATCGACAAAGGTATTGAACCTGCTACAGATTATGGGCATGATTATATTGAGAGCTATGTGAAAACTGATTATTTTAATACCTTTTGTTCTAAGATTGGTCTTGATTCCCAGCTTATGATTGATTTCTGTAAGAACTTTGCCTCTCACATTGACTCTTCGAAAGAAGAGACGACTCAGTACCATAAGCCCTTTAAAGAATTACCTGTTGATATTCATGTTGCTAACCCTATTCTGTCAGTAGTTTTTTTATGAAAAGCCCCTTTTTCCTACAAGGATGAGGGAGCACTCTTTTGTGTCAGGCATAATAAATAAAAGTGGGAGAAGAACTGACGAACCTGAGGACCTGATCAAGGTCGATCCTCAAGTTGCGATGGTTAAAGATTTAGTTACTAATGATGTTTCAGATTCCAAGATAATTTTTTGTGTTGTTTCAACTAACATTGTCACAGCCAAGAATAAGAACCCAATTTTAGGTACACCAGCTGTATCTGGAAAGATAGGAAATCACAACTATTACGGGCTTTGTGATCTGGGATCCAGTGCTAGCGCTATTCCTTATTCACTCTATCAAGAGATCATGGGTGAGATTTCACCCTGTGAACTTGAAGAGATAAATGTTACCATTTATCTAGCAAACAAAGAAACTATCTGTCCCATTGGAATTGTGAGAGATGTTGAAGTCCTATGTGCAAAGGTAAAGTATCCTACCGACTTTCTAGTACTTGGTTCAGTGCAAGATAGTTTTTGCCCTATTATCTTTGGTAGACCTTTCCTCAACACTTGTGGTGCTATTATAGATTGTAAAAAAGGTAAAGTCTCTGTTGAATTCAATGGTGAGCCATACGAATTTAACTTTTCTAAATTTTCCAAGCTACCTCGTGGTACTGATTTACTCAGTGATGATAAAATTATTAAAAATATTGCTTCTATTGCTATTCCTCCTAATGATCCTTTGCAGCAATATATGGAAGACCACGAGAATGATATGCTTATGCAGGAAAGAAATGACTTAGACGAAATATTCACAAGACAAACAGCTATCCTGAAGCACAACCTTCCAGTTGAGCCTTTTGGGATCCTAGCACAACCAAAAGAAGACCCGGTGTTTGACCTTAATGTTAGGGAACGGGGCAGAAAACAATAATTTTTCCAACTACGATTCCCAAACCCAAGATCTATGCTATGCTGATGTATGTAACGGAAGGAATCGGTGTTCATACCTTTGAAGACCAAAAGAGGGAAACGTTCCTCGAACGTGGTTGGCGTAGACTCTGATCCTACGACCTCCCTGTCGTGTTGAAGAAACTCCGGCGATGAAGTAGCACCACACGTGTAGTGCCTCGCGGGATTACACACGTACGATGCAACCGATGTCCCTCCGGGCTCCGAACCAGAAGAGCAACGGAAAGAAGACTGATCCGGATCCCGATTCCGGCAGCGCGACGGCGTTCGGATGATGGTGAAACCCCCAACCAGGTGCAAACTCCAAACAAGGGGAGTCCGCTCTAGGTCGGAGAAAGAGAGAGAGAAAGAACTCAATGGGATTGATGAAAAATGGCACCCTACCCCTCCTTATATAGGCCATGGAGGGGGGGAACCTCCTCCCCTCCCCCATGTGGGACTAAACTCCCAAAGGGGGGGGGAGGGTGCGGCTAGGGAGGGGGCCAAGGCCCCTCCCTTGGCGCCATGGGCCAAGGGGGGAAATCCCCTTCTCCCCTCATGGGCCTCTTTAGGCCCATATGCCTTTTCCACCTTTTTAATTAATATTTAAATCATTTTTTAATATTTAATTATGTCAATTAAATAATAAAACATATTTAAACATCAATAAACTTTATTTTGAACCTTTCAAAATATCCGGAACAGCTTCCGGCACCTCCCAAAACAATTCCGGTGTTCTCTCTTATTTCACCGATGATCCCGAATCTGTCCTTAATGCATTGATTGCCCTTAAGTGTGACACCCTACGGTTCGGGAAACAGTAGACATGATCGAGACACTCTCTGACCAATGACCATCATGTGGGATCTGGTTACAATCCTTGATGTGCCCCTGCGCTTCCATCGAATAAACTTCTTCGCCGTTGAACCGTTAACAATATGACTTGATCCCTTTGTGTTGTGGTACTATGTTTGTCCGAGGTATGATCGTCGGTATCCAATACCTAGTTCTCCCTCGTCTCTGACAAACATGTTTACTCGTCTGTGCATATTACATCTCATGTGACCTAGTCACTAGCTAGCTGTTGATGCAATATCACCGAGTGGGCCCAGAGTACCTATCCGTCACTCGGATGGACAAATCCCGTTCTGATCTATTTCATACTCCTCAACATATCTACTTCGGATTACCCAAGACACACCTTTATGGTTACCATGTTTCAGTGTAACGGTTGATGTACTCAAAGCATCCTAATGGATACTCCCTCCGATCCATAAAAAGTGTCGCCCACTTAGTACAAAGTTTGTACTAACTTAGTACAAAATGTGTGACACTTTTTATGGATTGGAGGGAGTAGCAATTATGTACGATCATCACGGTCTAAGGATTGAGTCACTATGTTATTAAGTCATCGCAATGCTGAACTATGTGACTTGATCACACTGCAATGCTATAGGTGTGTGTGTGTCCATCACATCATTCTCCTAATGATATGACCTCATTGTCAATAGACAGTTCACATCTCATGATCAGGAAACCTTGATCATCGATTGCCCAATGAGCTATTATGCCTGAGTTAACTAGGGACCAGGTTTTTATACACCACACGTGTATTAATGTTTCCGCTTAATACAATTCTAGCATAGTATACAACGTATTATGAACAAATAGATATGTGACAAATATCTTTATTAATTTGCCTCTAGGGCACATATCCAACACTTAAATCATTGCCCGATACGCTCAAGTATGCCTATTGTAAGGCCCCCGATGCGGTGCTAACTCGAGTTAGTCGCTTTCGCGTCTCGCTCAAGTTAGTAGCGCATAAAGAGCCACCGACTCACGACACTCGCACTCGTGTCGCTGCCGGATTCTCGACAATTGGTATAAGAACAATGAACTTAATACTAAGTCATAAGTATATAGAGTCCAGGGCATACATCGCCACTGGAATTTATTACAACATCTCAGAGGTCCGTGGCCCCAACAGAATATCATGCAACAATCGGAAGACAAACACGACCGAGTACAGTCAAAATCCAAATTGCCCTAGAGAGGGCTGCACATAAAGAGTCCACCCACGGATCGTCGAAGCCCAACTATAGGATCTACTGAACGAGATCGTCCTCATCGTAGTCCTCCGGGGGCACCTCCACGAAGTATCGTCCAGTGCTCGGGTCGAGGTAGTAATCCACTGCAGCGGCCGATCAGGCAAAACAGTAAAAGAACAAAAGGAAAACAGGGGTGAGATTATATCATTACAGGATAACTGACTTCCTATGGTAAGGCAAAGTAAAGGTAAAGGTTGCAGCCGCGCTAGCATATATGGTGGGTACTCGTTCTATCAGAGTAGGGGTAAGATCCAAGAATGCACGTGACATCGCGTCATAAGTCTGCTAACCACCTACTTACGTCAAACATAACACAACCTGGATCTTCTCTCGGTCCCCCTGGACGAAGAAAAGTAACCAAGGCACTCAGACGGTAGGCAAGTTTTAATTATGATTCAAATTGATGTTATTCTATGAACAAGGAGTAGGTCTCAAGTCGTCCATAACTGCGGACACGGCTTTTCGAAAATATTTAACCCTGCAGGGGTGTACCAACTGCCCATCATAGGCTTCGCATGTACGCCCGGTTTCCACTTGGCTAGGTAAGCGCCTGAAACTCCGGAACGTCAGAGTCCCCCTAAGTAACAACACACAATTCCGGGTGGCCCCCGTGGAGTCGACATCCAATCCAAAAGTTGGCCACGGTCTCAGATCGGCCTCTTCCGTATCAACAGGGTTTGGGTTACCGGTTAAACCTCACATGAGGACCGGGCCCTCGCCGGTCAAGGTGGGCCAGCCAAGGCACAAGTCCTCCTGGCCCAAGGTGGTTTGTAACAACTGGGGTACCACCAGCACACACACACATTGCAAATAGTAAATCAGCTCGGGCCACCACTAGAATTGTATGAAGCTAGGTAGGTAAGACAAGGGGACCCCAGAGAATCCCACACACGATTAGGAACGCTCGTCAAGAAACACAATACCCGGAACTCGGGACCTAGGTGAATCAAATGGAACAAAACACCTGGCGGGAACAGCCTGGTCTTCCATCTTTCGTCAAGTATAAGTTAACATCATAATAATAATAAATATCAACCAACTTCTTTAAATAGCATGATATCCCAAACCATAGCATAGGGTAAGCAGCAAGTTTTCCTACTCATACTAAGCAATGGCTGAGCAGCGGTAACTTAGCAATACAATGTTTTGCTGGGATGTGGGGGTCATGGTTGTTTGGTTTTAGAGGTGGCATGAGCAAGCGGATAGGATCAACAAACGTTCTAGAGTACAGCTAGGCGGGTAGGCAGAAAGGTATCAAGTAATGGTATAAATCTTCCCCTTGCCTGGGTAATCGGTCGTCGAAGCAGACGCAGCAGGGTCCTCGGGCTCAGTGTCGGAAATCTCCACGTAAGTCTCCTCGGCAGTCTCAGGTGCTAACGTAAAGTACCGGCAAGGAAAGGCACACAAGTAAGCAACGGGTACAATGCATAGGCAAAGATGGTATGATCAAGTTTAATTGACATGATGTGACCCTATCTAGTCAGATTTAAATGAAGGTGGTGACGACACGTCAACAAATTCATATGCAATTTATTTATGTAAAAATGGCTTCGGTCTTAGCCTTATTTTTGGTGTAAGTAACATGGCAACATGACATGATCAACAATGCAATTAACAGAAATAATTACAACGTGAAAGTAAACATCGATTCCGGAGACGGAGAGATGTCGATGAACTTGACATCGGAAAAGGTGCAAAACAAGAAGGAACCCAGCCACATTGCATGTGAAAATATGTATAGGGGCTTGTTTGATGATGCAAAGACTTGAAGATGACATGAAAAGAGACTTGGAATGAAAATATGATCAGGTTCAACAAGCACTGAAGTTGAAAGAAAATAAAAAGAAAGAAAGGCAAGGTTGGACATGGTTAGGTGATCACACCATGTCCATTGAGTTGCACAAAACATCAGATGGACATCACCACCTTAACCTTTGCATTTTCTACCTCAAAACCATATAAGGCATGCCACACTTTTAATTTGCAAAACACCGTGCAAATCCAAAAGAAGTGAGGGCCTTCTTTGCAAAGTTGCCACTACTCCAAAATTAGAGGGGGCAAACAGCAAAATGAACATCACCACTGTGATCAGTGGCTCAAGCTACCCCAAGATCATATATGGCATGATATGTTTGGGGTGGCAAGTTCAAAAGTCCAGATTCAGATTTGAATTTGAATTCAAATCAAATTTGGAATTTAAACAGAAAAGAAAAACAAAAGAAAAAGGAAAAAGACAAGGACTCAGCCTCTCTGGACTGGTCTCGGGCGAATCCGGTCGATCTTACTTTCTCTGGCCCGCACTGGGCTCAGCCCACTCGGCTCTGGGCAGCCTGGGTCGCTGACATGCGGGACCCAGGTGTCAGCCTTTGGAGAAAAATGAAAAAAAGGGCGCTGCTGGGATTCGAACTCGAGACGCGCCGCTTATCTCCACAACCCTCGCCACTGCACTACGAATCGTGATCTGAAACGAAACGTGCAACTGACGAGTTAAGTTAACCCCTCTCGGTTAACTGAACTGAAAACGCACCCGACAGGCACCACTGCAGCGAGGTCCCGACGATCACCGGCTCACACTCTGGCCACTTCCGGCTACTCCACCAAGGGGGAACCCGAGAGGGTACTCAGCCCTACACAGGGATGCACACCGCGGCCACCAACTTCTCTCCACCTCGCCGGCATCTACACGGGAACAGCACGGCGGCGACGCCTCTGCAACTCGTTCAGAGCCCGAACAAGAGGCAAACTCCGGCGAGCATAGCGTGGTGTACAGCTTGACGACGCCCAGGCCACGGTGCTCTACACGTAGCTGGGACATCCCTCTTCACATCTGCACCTCGAGCTTGGCCCTACGCTTCACGACGGCGACGCGAGGCTCAACGGAAAACACAGCGGCGCCACTGTCCAACACGCAAAGTTCAGACACGGGCGTGGCTACGGCCAAATTTTGCGCAAAGGGACTCCTTTCAGTCCATATGCGTGGCCAGAGCACGCCTTGGCACGCACGAGCGCACCCCGGGCACGCCATAGACAAGGCGGCCACGGTGGCTCGTCGGCGACGATGACGCGCGGAAGAAACAGACGAGCTACCGCGCGAGAAACTATGCTACGCGCTACAGGAGGAAGAAGGGAACCACGAGGCTCACCTCGGGGGTGTCGTGGTCGAACTCGAGCAACCGGAGAGGAAAAAGACAACCCTGGCGACGACGAGGCGGTGCGGGTTCCCGGCGGCGTCCATGGCTCCGCTCTGATTGCTGGCCTCCTTCTGCTTCCTGCGACCATGGAGGGATCAAGAACTCGCAGGATAAGGTGTTCGCAAGCGCACAGACAAGAATTGAGGGAGCCGATGGAGAATTCGACGGAATCGTCCGGTGACCTTGGCGGAACAGGGGAGGATCACAAGGACGAACCAGGCGGCGGCGGCGAAAATTGGAGGGAGGAGTGGAACCCTGGGTCTCCAGGAGGGCTATGGGGCTCGGAATATATGGAGGGGAGGCCTCCTGGCCACGTCGGCCGCATCGACGTCGACGCTCTCGCCGGTGTGAGAGAGGAGGAAGGGGGGACCGATGTAAGAGGAAGTTTTGGCCCCGAAGGTTTTGGACATTGTTGGACAAAGCAGAAGTGGAACTAATATTGTTTTCGAGTATAAACAGATACTTAGGTTCCGAAAGAATGGAGTTTGCAAGTTGAAGGTCGAAGGACAACTCACTGCAGCAGAGCTGCAGTCATCTACCGAACCCTTTGAAGGAAGACGACCCCTAAAAATGTCGTCGAAGAAAAAGACTCTCTCGAGTAAAAGCGCAACGAGGAGAAAGCTGAAGCTGGTCGAAGACTTAGTCTTTTTACTATTTTCTCTTTATTTTCTTGAGTCGTAGGAAAAACCGTACTATCAAGAGGGGTTTGCTAGTTGAGATCTTAGTCGTAGTGAATTTGCTCTGCTCAACCAAAACCCACAAAAGCCTACCGAGAGAAA
Source organism: Bromus sterilis (assembly GCA_950022295.1). Taxonomy (NCBI): domain Eukaryota; kingdom Viridiplantae; phylum Streptophyta; class Magnoliopsida; order Poales; family Poaceae; genus Bromus; species Bromus sterilis. Next base: position 401,327,900 of record OX465596.1, read on the forward strand.
TCTTACTCAGTCGAGTGAATAGCTCGAAGGCAAAGTCATCGCACTTCGTGCCTTCGAGAGAGAACTCGCTCGGTAAGTCAGCTTACTTGTTCCTCAAGTAAAGTTGCGCATTGATTGGAATCTGACCGTTGTGGACACGCGTCAAGCGGTCGCATCGGGTCACTTCAGTCATTTTACCCATCGGGATCGCCAACTATAAATACCCCGCACCTACCCGCCATTTCGGGTCGGCTGCTCCACTGAAGATTCTAAGACAGAAGTCTGTGAGCATCCCAAGAGAGATTCATCGAGAGAAAACCAAAAACCCAAGTCTAAACTGAGTTGAGCAATTCACTATGACTTAGGTTGAGATTAGCCGATCTTTTTATCTTGGAGAACTGCAAGTCTCCTAGACGGTTAGGCGTCGCCTGTCAAGCAGTCGAAGAGAAATTGTCACTGCTGAAGGAAGTTTGTAAAGGTCTCGAAGATGTCCTGAATCATCTACCACGAGTGAAAACTGGACAAGCTCGAGGAGTTTGTTGCAGTGGAGAATAGGACGGAGAGAGTTTTGCTCCAGGTGTTCAATCACCAGTCCCTCCAACCAGACGTAGCACTTTGCAGAGTGTGAACTGGTTTACCAAACATCGTCGTGTCAGGCTCGTTTTCTTTCATGCTTTTACATGAAGTATTTACTCGTTGCATGTTTGTCTTCGATGTTTTCCTTCGCTCCCAATCCTTCGATACTGTATTTCCTTCGAGATGTTCTTAGTCCTTCGCAGTTTGTATGAATTCCTTCTAAGTTCCTTAGAATTTTTAGAAGTGATCATTCACCCCCTCCCCCTCTGATCATTCTTGAGCTTTCAATTGGTATCAGAGCTAGGCACTCGCTACGCTCTGCGTATTTTGGTCTAACAACCCGGAGTGTTGTCAAGAATGTCGTTTGCAGCTGTTCGCTCGGGGGAACAAATCCCTATCTTCAATGGGAAGGACTATCTCTATTGGAAGGAAAAAAATGAAGAGGAGTATCATGGCTATCAACTCTGCCGCTTGGGAAGTTGTCAAAAATGGTGTAACTGTCAAAGACACAAATGCCATCACTCCTGAAGAGGCAAAGAAGATAGAGCTAGAGGCCGAAGTCTGGGTCTTCATTACAAATCCTCTGATTCCAGAGAAATATCATGAGGTCAAGAATATTTCTTCGGCCAAAGGTGTTTGGGACTATCTCGAGAAGATTGGTGAAGGTGTCTCTACTCAGAAAGATGCTCGTATTGACACCCTTCGAAGCAAGTTCTATCGTTTCAAGAGGCACGAGGGAGAAAAAGTTAGCTCCATATACAGCAGACTCACTGCGCTGTCAAATGAACTGATTTCCCTCGGTGCCGAAGACATTACCAATCGGATTATTGTCAGAACTTTGCTCTGTTCCCTTGATGATTCCTTCGATCACATTGTGCTGATGATTAAGGAAAGGACTGATTTCAAGGATCTAGTTGCCGCTGATATTCTCGAGAGACTTAATACCTTCGAGATGGAAGAAGATGAAAAACGAGATGTTAATGGGACACGAAGAAAATCTCATGCACTGAAGGCCAGAGCTTCACATCACTCCTCTCCTGAAGCTAGTTCTGAATCGGGTTGTGCCTCAGATGACCCCGAGAACATTGGAAAAGATCTGGCACTGATAATGAGAAAATTCAATCGCTTTCAGAGAAGGAACTCCTCTTCACCGAAGAAAAACTACTCTTCAAGACAGTCAAGCAATTCATCACAGTATCGATCATCATCCAGAAACTCATCAGCGAAAGATAACTGTTGCTACAAGTGCAAAAAGCTAGGTCACTTCATTGCTGATTGTCCTCTCTGGGAAATTGAACATAGATCAAAGCATTCTCACAGCAATTCTTCGAGAAAGTCTCACAGATCGAGCAAAACCTATGAGTCGAAGAGATATGATTCAAAGCCCAGAAAAGAAAAGAAAGACGGTTCTGATGATGACAAGAAAAAGAAGTATCACAAGCATCGAGAGGGTTCTTCCTCGAAATCACATTCCTCTCGACGAAAGAATTCCCACCGTGCCAAAGCCTATCTGGGTAAAGAGATGAACTCTGAAGATGAAGCATCCGGTTCCGAAGCTGAATCAAACCCAAGATCTGGTTCTGGTTCTGGTTCTGAATCTGATGGTCTTGCTGGTTTAGCATTTTCTTCGAGAAAGACTTCAAGTTAATTCTTCACCAACCAAAGCAGCGAAGATGAATCTCCAGCTTACTGCTTCATGGCCAAGGCTAAGGTATCCTCATCTAAGAATTCCTACGATACTTCTGATGGATCTGCTTATGAAAGTAACTCTAGGATAAGTTATGCTAAACTTGCCAAAATTGCTTCTATCCAACAAGATGAGCTAGATTCTCTAAGTGAAACTATTCAAAAATCTGAGACTTTGTTGATTGATGAGATTGAGAAAGGTCAGACTTTGACGAATGAGCATGCTGCTCTGAAGGAAAAGTATGATGAGCTTTCCTCTCGGCATGATCTTCTCTCAGTGGACTACGAGAAGCTAACCTATTAATTCCTTCAAAGGAAAATGGCTCTCGAGAAACTGAGAGAGGCTAATGAAGAGTTGGAAAGTGTCAATCTCACGCTCATGACTCAACAAGACTCAGAAGCTAAAAATGAATCTACTTCACCTTGCTTAACTTGTTTGGAACGAAGTAAAACTGAGTCTATTTCTGCGAGATTGAAAGGAAAGCAACCTATTGTTATTGATGATACTAACCCCTCGAATGAGGAAACCATTACCGAGGAACTCCTCAGGTTGAAAAATTTATTTGAAACAGGCATGTTCAAAAGTGTGCAGGGACACCAGTACCTATGTGATATCCTACGAAAGGCTCTTCTTCACAGGAATCCACGAAACGAAGGAGTTGGCTTCGAAAGGAAAATCAATCCTGATGGAACCTACTAGGAACCCGAGCAGTATCCTAAAACTGTCTGGGTTCTTGCGAAAGAAAAGCCCATTGATATTGCTAACCTTTCAGGTTTCAGTTGCAAAATTGAAAAAGCTATTGTTGATGAATCACTTGATTCTGACTACAAGCTTGTCAAAGATCAGGAAGGAAAGGTGTCAGCTGAATTCGTTGGTACTCCTCCGAAGAATGGTTTCTATAAGCGACAGATTTGGGTTCGCAAATCTCTCGTAGAAAAACTGCCCCCTAACCATTCTATGCAGGGAAAATCCTTTGTACCACCGAATCACTACTATTCTCTCGAGGATAGAAATGAACCCTTGGTGCCTGCTTCAAATGTTCCTCAGAAGGAATACTATCGTGTCGATAGAAATGTTTATCGTCATCGTAACAATAACACCAAAGTTGCTGTTACTCATCAGTACTCTAACCCCTCGTCGAGAAATTATATTTATGGTGTGCTTGATGGTCCAGATAGACAATGCAATCCTGTTCGCGATAATATTTCTGCCCCATCTAGCTCTTCCATGCCTTCTAAGTCACCTGCTCGTTTGTGGGTGGTTAAGAAGAACTAATTCTTCTGCAGGGCTATGTCTCCGGTGGATCCGAATGGGTCATGGATAGTGGATGTACAAATCATATGACCGGAGACAAAGATTTGTTCACCGAAGAAAAACTCACTGAATCTTCACAGAGATACATTACCTTCGGTGACAACAACAAAGGAAAAGTAATTGGTTTGGGTAAGGTTGCTATATCGAAGGATAAGCATATTGATAAGGTTATGCTTGTTCAATCACTTGGATATAATCTTATGTCTATCTCAAAACTTTGTGATATGGGTCTGCTTGTACTGTTTTCTGCTTCTCGTTGTGTTGTCTTTTCACAGGATGATTATTCCTTCGTGTTCGAAGGATATCGCAAAGGTGATCTTTATGTCGTTGATTTTTCTTCGGGACCTGCTGTGTCCACATGTTTAATGGCCAAAGCCACTTCTGGTTGGTTATGGCACCGCAGACTTGGTCATGCAGGAATGAAAAACCTTCAAACTCTTATCTCGAAGAAGAACATCGTTGGAATTGATAATGTTAAATTCGATAAAGATCGTCTATGCAGTGCCTGTGAAGCAGGAAAGATTTCCAAGAAACATCACTCAGCAAAAACAATAATGAGTACTACTCGTCCTCTTGAATTACTTCATATGGATTTATTCGGTCCTCAAAATTATGATAGTCTTGGAGGTAACAAGTATGGTCTGGTTATTGTTGATGATTTCTCTCGATATACTTGGGTTTTCTTTCTAGATGACAAGAGCAAGGTTGTTGAAATCTTCAAAACCTTCGCAAAGAGAGCTCACACTGAATATGAATTATCTCTCAAGCATATCAGAAGTGACAATGGTACAGAATTCAAAAACACTCATATCGAAGAATTTCTTGATGAATATGGCTTTACTCATGAATTCTCGGCTGTTTATACGCCGCAACAAAATGGTGCGGTCGAGAGAAAGAATCGAACACTTATTGAAATGGCCAGAACAATGCTTGCTGAATACAAGACTCCTATCAGGTTCTGGGCCGAAGCAATCAATACTGCATGTCATATCATCAACAAGGTTTATCTGCACAAGTTTCTGAAGAAAACTTCACATGAACTTATTACTGGTAAAAAGCCAAATGTTTTATATCTCAGGGCTTTTGGTGCTCCATGTTATATCAGAGATATGAATCACAGCTCCAAGTTTGCCCCAAAGGCTCACGAAGGTTTTCTCCTAGGTTATGGTTCGAATTCTCACACTTACAAAGTTTACAACTCTCATCTTGGCATAGTTGTAGAAACTGTAAATGCTCGATTTGATGAAACTAACGGCTCTCAAAAAGAGAAATTACCTCTTAACCTGGACGAACCACCTTTGGATGAAGTTATCAGGTACATGGCTATTGGAGATATTCGACCTGTCGAAGGAAATGCACGTCAAGCAAACAAGGATGATGATGGTCCAATGTTCCCACACATAGCCCGGGGCGCTGGAGATCAACATCCTGAAGCAAATGATGTACAGGTCGAAGGAGAACGCGTAAACGAAGAAAATGTCCAACCCAAAGGAGAAGCTGAACCCGAAGGACAAGCTGATCCCGAAGGTCAAGCTGATCCCGAAGGACAACCGAATCTGCAAGATGATGATGGAGTTCTACCTCGTGTTCGAAGAAGAGTGGACGTCGACTCAATTCTCGAAAATATTCGTTAACCAGGTCGTCCCACCACTCGTTCTCGTACTCGATTAGCTAACTTCTGTGGAAATTTCTCGTTTGTATCCATGCTAGAACCATCGAAATTTGATGAAGCCATGAAGGACTCAGACTAGATGACTGCAATGCTCGAAGAACTTAATCAGTTCGAGAGAAACAAAGTCTGGTCTCTTGTCGATAGACCTGATCCCAAGAAGCATAATATCATTGGTACGAAGTGGATCTTTCGCAACAAGCAAGATGAAGATGGCATTGTGGTAAGGAATAAAGCTCAACTAGTTGCTCAAGGCTACACCCAAATCGAAGGTATTGATTTTGGTGAGACTTATGCTCCAGTTGCTCGACTTGAATCCATTCGTGTCATGCTTGCTTTTGCCAATTACAATGGTATATTGCTATATCAAATAGATGTCAAAAGTGCATTTCTTAACAGTGAAATCGAAGAAGAAGTATATGTTGTGCAGCCACCAGGTTTTGAAGACCCGAAGAATCCTGATAAGGTGTACAGATTGCATAAGGCCCTATATGGGTTAAAGCAAGCTCCTCGTTCTTGGTATGAAACTCTGAAGGATTTTCTTCTGAAGATGGGCTTCAAACCAGGAACAACTGATCCGACTCTTTTTACTCGTGCATACAAAAATCATCTTTTTCTGTGTCAAATTTATGTCGATGATATTATTTTTGGTTGTACTAACCCTGATATTAGCGAAGAATTTGCTCGTATGATGTCGAAGAAATATGAAATGTCCATGATGGATGAATTGAAGTTCTTTCTCGGGCTTCAAATCCGTCAACAGAAGAATGAGACTTTCATCTCTCAAGAGAAGTATCTCAGAGATTGCCTGAAGAACTTTGATCTTGTCAGTTGGAAAACTATCAAAACTCCTATGCCTACGAATGTTCATCTAGATGCAGATGAGAAGGGCAAACCTTTCGATCAGAAGAAATATCGTTCGATGATCGGTTCGCTTCTTTATCTTTGTGCATCTAGACCTGACATAATGCTAGCAGTCTGTATGTGTGCTCGTTTTCAGGCAAACCCAAAAGAATCACATCATATTGTTGTCAAGCGAATTCTTCGATATCTGGCTCACACACCATCTTCGGTATCCCAAGGGTGCCAAGTTTGATCTCGTTGGACATTCTGATTCTGACTGGGCTGGTGATCGAGTCGACAGGAAATCTACCTCAGGCACATGTCATTTTCTCGGTAGATCTCTTGTCTGTTGGGCTTCGAAGAAACAGAATTGCGTATCTATTTCTACGGCTGAAGCCGAGTATATTGCTACCGGTTCATGCTGCACTCAGATTCTGTGGCTCAAGCAAACGCTGAAATATTATGGTATTCTTGTGAAGAAAATTCCATTGCTATGTGATAACGAAAGTGCTATCAAAATTGCCCATAACCCTGTGCAACACTCTCGAACGAAGCATATTGACATTCGTCATCATTTTCTTCGAGATCACGTTCAGCGAGAAGATATTGTGATCAGCCATGTACGCACCGAAGATCAATTGGCTGATATCTTTACGAATCCCTTGGATGAGAAAAGGTTCTGTGCACTAAGATGTGAGTTAAACATATTGGACTCACGCAATGTGCAGTAAGATCTTAACTATCGGTACTTTGTATTATATGTTTTCTTTCTATGATTGTTTACTTACGTTAGTTTTCTATCGTGTTTCTTTTTCGTTTGTTTTTGTTCGTTTGGTGTTGTCCGATACACTTACCACTCCGATTTTTATCACTGTTTTCCCCTCGGATTGATTAAGCATCAGACCCTGTTTTCCCTCTATTCTATCCCTACCCCATTTGTGCTTTTCTCTCGTGAACATGTATATTTGTACTCGATCAAGATTCCCTTCGAATGTCATTGATTCCGAAGGTAAATCTATCGAACTTTTATCTACCTTTATACTCGATGTTAGATGAGTTTGGTGTCGGACGTGGAGCAACTTTCTTTCGGTTCGTTGGGATTTTCCCGCGATTACCGCCACAAAATCCGTCCGTTGAATGCGGAGAGACGCGAAATCTGCACCGTTGGATCGGATCTGACAGTTATGTCAAACCCCCTCCCCTATAAATACTGATCCACGCCACCGGCTCAGCCATCGCAATTTCCTCGACTTCTTCTCTCTGCTCCCGAAGTTCTCCCTCGCGCGCCGCCGTGCTGCTCGTCGCCGTCGACTCCCTCACCGCTTTGCTGCCGGAAGGAAGCCGCCGGAGACCTTCCCGTCGATGAGGAACTTCACCCGCGTTGCCGTAGTCGCCGCACATTGCCAAGTTAGGGTATGTGTGGCTCTGGACACGATTCCAATCTCAGCTGTTCATCGTATCCAGATTTTTTCATGTTTTTCTCTCTTTTTCTTAGGTCTGTTTGATCCGTTTGGATCATTGATTCTTGGGAAATCTGTTTCTAGCGTTTTCTGTCGATTCCCATCTGAGCTAGGTAAGAAATCCCTCGGATTCTCTCACTTAAGAAATTTCCTCAGAAACGTATCGATAGACTTGGTTGCGCAATTCGTTCATACAAGTTCTTCGTTAGATTTACACCCGATGGAAATCTAGCCTAGCACTTGCTTGAAAAACTTGCTGCAAGACATGCTTATCGATAAGTTTACTGCATTCAAAACAATTTTCCTCGAAATCCGCTGGTACTTGTTCACAACTTTCCTATATTCCCTCGTACCTATCTTTTTCGCAGGAAAATGTCTGGGATCGAAGGAAATGTCAGAGCACCCAAGAGTGTGGGAGGCTGAACAAGAATCACCAACAACTCTGAAGGATTATCAGAGGAATTGATCATAGAAAAGAAGTTGAGAACGCCTGAAGGTTCTGAAGATGAACGTACGAGAGAAAACCGTCTGCAAGAGATTCGAAGACTTCAAGCGCTTCGTTGGTATGAGTACAAGTCTCTTATGCCTCGCTGGGAGAGGCTGTTTGCAATGAAAAATCCTTGGTCTGATGTCAAAGCTTTAAGGCCAAAGTGGACGAAATATAATTGACCACCTCCTCCAGCTGATGCTCATCCATCATCTCTGAAAACCCCTGCCGATTTTTAAGAGATGGTTGATGCTCGAGAAGCACGAGCACAGAAGAGAAAAGAAGCCAAAGCTAAAAAGGAGGCTGCTGCTGCTGAGGGTGCCGAGGATGTTGGCCCAAGTGCCAAATCGAAGGCTGGCAAGAAATCAGCCAAGCAAAAGAAAAAGGTGGTAATTGTCTCGCCACCTGATGCGAGCTCCGATGAAGAAGTCAATTCGGACGATCAAGACCCTGGAACTGAGGCTGATGTCGAGGACATTCCTCTGAAGAAGAAGCCGAGCAGTAAAGGCATTAGGATCCAGGAGCCAGCTGCACAGGCTCCTCGAGCAAACATTGACTTGACCAACTTGGTCACTGATCCGCCCATTTCATCTGCTCCACCAGTTCAAGCTCGCCAACCAAAACCTTCGGCTAAATCGAAGGGAAAGCAAGCTCAAGTTGCTGAGGATGATGAAACTCTTGTTCAACGAAAAAAGGCTGGCAAAGCAAAAAGAGCAAGAAGAAAAAGACTTGACAAATTCCAAGCTCCTGAACTTTCACAGCCAGCCCGAGCATAAAAAGGCCCAGGTTGCTCAACAACTAGGCATTTTACATTTGGTCAGTGAAAAGTATCGACGACAGATTGCTGAAGGAAAAATTACTGATGCCCCGAAATAAAAGGTTGTGGCCCCTAGCGCCACCGAGAAAGTTGTGACTCCCACAGTCACGAAGGAAAAGGTTGAAGCTGCAAGTGCTGCAAAGAAAAATGTTGAGGCCCCTAGTGCCTCGAAGGATAAAGCTGTGGCCCCTAGTGCCGTTACCAAACCCAATGCTGCTGCCAAGGCCACCAAGGAGGCCGAGAAGAAAGCCAAGGAGGCTAGAAAAAAAGCTCAGGCTGTTCCAGTTCCTCAAGCCGCACCTGCTCCTACACCTGCACCTGCTGCACCTGTTGTTTCCGGCCCTCGTGCCGATGAAGAGAGCTCCAACGAAGGAGATTATGGGACCCATGCTCCTTGGGATGCTGCTAATATTTCTCACATCCTCTGGAAGATGGCTACCACACCGAGCAAAGTCACTGCCGAGGATGATGTCCCTGCTGAAATCCAAGAGCATGTTGCTCGATACATGATTCGCTGGGAAGGGTATATCACCCAGGATCGCAAGGACAAGGAGCAAGTGAATTTTTACTCCAGACAACTTCAAGAAGAAACCGAGGACATTGAGTCCCGTAAGTTTTTCAAATCCAAGATTGCCACCGCTGAAGCATCCAGAAGGACTCGGAAGGAAAACCTGACCGCTGTGTATGAAAAGGTTCGACAAATTGTGTCGGCCGTATGCAAAGAGCACAATGATGCCCTATACAAGAGACAATCTCGTAAGAGAAAGTCTGCTGCCCCAACCTCTGCGCGTGGGACGCCAGAAATCGAGAAGAATGCAAAGAAGGCCAAGTCTACCGAGGTCGTTGCTGCATCAGCACGACAAGAAACTGCACCAACCATCACCAAGCAACCAACTCCTCCTCGTGAGAAAACTCCACCCCTCGCCAAGCAACACCTCCACCTCGCCAATCCCCCCCTCCACCTCGTCAACCATCACCACCAAAAGCCTCGTCGCCACCACCAAAACCATCATCACCACCGAACATTATTCCATCAACCACCACAGCCATCGAGACCCAAGCCCAAGCAGAGACCGAGCAACTTGCTCAGGTCCAGCAAGAAACTCAAGCCCCCATCTCCTCTGCTCAGAAAGATTACTCCTCTGCCCAGAGTCTGCATGAAGGAGAAGACGCCGATGTTGATATCACGACAGTTTCCTCTCGTCAAGATGTCATCGAAGGAAACAGTTCTGGAGATGACGGTTCTAGTGACAATTCTTCCTCCTCATCATCAAGTTCCTCGAACGAAGAAATGGTTGATGCTTTTGCACAACTAGACGAAGATTTGGCGGCCATGGAAAATGAAGAGGCCGCTCAGAATGCTAATGCTAATGCCGACGAAGGAGTTGTCATCGAAGCGCAAGCCGAGGAAAATGCTCCTGCAGCCATCCCAGCTCAGGATATTGTAAACGTTCCATCTTCAATTCCTCGCCCTTCTGACCCAGTTTTCCAAATGCCAGATAATGCTGCCGAAGTTTTTCCTGTTGATGAGCTGCTCCATTCTGCTCATCCGAGAGAAATGCTGCCTCTGTTCCGCTCAGATGTTCCTCGAGGAGGCCCCATCTTCAAAAGGCGCGAACACAAGCCATTTTTCTTCGGGACCAATCTCTACGAGAAGCCCAGAAGTGCATATTCTCTTCGGTTTTGGACCCAAGAGCAAGCCATCTATTATACTCGTGTGTTGTACAACAAGGCTAGAGTGTTCCAACATCAATACCTCGATATGCCTTCGGTGTACTCCACTTCATGTTTCGAGAATGTTTCCGATACAATTGATGGTCTTCATGCTCACAAGATGTTTGCTCTCGATTGTGGCTACAATCACGAGCTTATCAAGCAATTTTATGCAACGCTCTATGTCACTGGTGATCCCGAGAACTCGAAGACATGGAAATTTGATTATAGGATCCAAGGCCAAGTATTCCATATGACTGTCGACCAATTTCTGGCCATCATCAATTTACCTCGGTTCGAAGGATTACCACACAAGATTCATGACTTACCTGCTCCAACTCCTGCTGAATTTTCGACGATCATGAATCCAGATGTCGTAGGAGATAACTACCCGGCTGAGCCCAAGCCAAGACACTTAGTCTTTGAAGCAAAGGCATGGTTTTATATTCTTTCGAAGACTTTGATGCCAATGCTCAATGTGCACGATGATTTTCCTATTCCCAATGACGTACAACTTGCTCTGTTGAAGTTAGTCCATGGCCATCCTTTCGATTTTGAAGACTACTTCATCAGAACTTTGGTGTCTTGTGCTGATGATCACAATTCCCACAAGCCGTATGCACCATGGCTGATGGCTATCTGCAATTACTCTCGGGACGTGCCATTCCCCGTGTCAATTTTCTCGAAGATTTTCACTCCACCAGTTAGGGAAGTATTGCAGATTGTTGCTCGACCCAACGATCAATATGCTGAGCACACTGGCATCCGCGCCCACTTAACTGAGCGTAATGTTCGCTCGAACTTTATCAAGCCAATGCATCACATGGAAGTTTCTCTTCGGTCCCAGCAAATGCTTCAACATCACATCGACCAAGATTTCATTCAGAAGCAAGCTTTGATGGACGACATTAATCATTTGCGCAATATTACCATGAACAACAATCAGATGTTGCGTGAATGTCTTCGCCGAGATTGGAAAGGACTGCGGAAATTCAATTCCCTCGGTCAACTTCAACGATGTGGCTTCGAAGAATATCCTCCCCATCTGAACAGAAATTGGACTAATGATGATCGAGTAGATCGCCCGGATCCCAATATCCCTTGGCTGCCGAAGAAAAGAGATGTACTCAGTGTCGATGACTATTACCACATCACTTTGAACACCTTCTCCTCCGACTCCGAGCAAGATGAAGCCCCTCAACGTCCAGCGAGAGTTTACACTCCACACCCTCGAAGCCCCAGGACCCCGCCGGAATCGCAGCTGGAATCTTCTGGAGATCAACACTCCTTCCGCACGAAGATCACTCCTCCAGGCGCTCGCCCAATTCGTCGTGCTCCAACGCTTGCTGAATCCTCTCGACGTCGCTGGAGCCGCCACAGCGAGTAGGGATTTCTTTCGACCCTATTCTCTCGACTTTTTGTACGTTGTGACAAAAAGGGGGAGATGTAGTGGCATCGAAGAAATTAGTTTGCCTACGGGGTTAAGGGCTTTGCTTTTCATTCGATAAACTTTTGAACTTTAAGGTTTTCTGAGTAGTTTCAACAAACTTTCGATTCATATTCGATCTGGTTGTAACTAACTCTAAGTAGGACTGTGAACTGCTACTCCTTTTCGTAAGATATCTATCTGCTTCTTGCGATACTTAACCTTTTTGCAGGAAGTTATCTTTCATATAAGTTCACAGGTCATTCGAGGAGATTGCATATTTCTCATTGGATATTATCTGGAATGCAATTTCACTCGCTAAGATCATTGATATTTTCCCCTCGTCTCTACTTGTCAAATATGCACTTCACAGGAAAATCTTATCTTCCGTGCATACATCAAGGGGGAGTATTTCATCGATCTTAGCACTGGTTTATCATCGAAAACTCAAAACTTTTTCAATTATTTATCGATGCCTGTTTTGTCAACAATCGTCCAAAAAGGGGGAGATTGTAAGAGCAAGTTTTGCACCCGAAGGTTTTGGACATTGTTGGACAAAGCAGAAGTGGAACTAATGTTGTTTTCGAATATAAAAAGATACTTAGGTTCCGAAAGAATGGAGTTTGCAAGTTGAAGGTCAAAGGACAACTCACTACAGCAGAGCTGCAGTCATCTACCGAACCCTTTGAAGGAAGACGACCCCTAAAAATGTCGTCAAAGAAAAAGACTCTCTCGAGTAAAAGCGCAACGAGGATAAAGCTGAAGTTGGTCGAAGACTTAGTCTTTTTACTAGTTTCTCTTTATTTTCTTGAGTCGTAGGAAAAACCGTACTATCAAGAGGGGTTTGCTAGTTGAGATCTTAGTCAAAGTGAATTTGCTCTGCTCAACCAAAACCCACAAAAGCCTACCGAGAGAAATCTTACTGAGTCGAGTGAATAGCTCGAAGGCAAAGTCATCGCACTTCGTGCCTTCGAGAGAGAACTCGCTCGGTAAGTCAGCTTACTTGTTCCTCAAGTAAAGTTGCGCATTGATTGGAATCTGACCGTTGTGGACACGCGTCAAGCGGTCGCATCGGGTCACTTCAGTCATTTTACCCATCGGGATCGCCAACTATAAATACCCCGCACCTACCCGCCATTTCAGGTCGGCTGCTCCACTGAAGATTCTAAGACAGAAGTCTGTGAGCATCCCAAGAGAGATTCATCGAGAGAAAACCAAAAACCCAAGTCTAAACTGAGTTGAGCAATTCACTATGACTTAGGTTGAGATTAGCCGATCTTTTTATCTTGGAGAACTGCAAGTCTCCTAGACGGTTAGGCGTCGCATGTCAAGCTGTCGAAGAGAAATTGTCACTGCTGAAGGAAGTTTGTAAAGGTATCGAAGATGTCCTGAATCATCTACCACGAGTGAAAACTGGACAAGCTCGAGGAGTTTGTTGAAGTGGAGAATAGGACGGAGAGAGTTTTTCTCCAGGTGTTCAATCACCAGTCCCTCCAACCAGACATAGCACTTTGTAGAGTGTGGACTGGTTTACCAAACATCGTCGTGTCAGGCTCGTTTTCTTTCATGCTTTTACATTAAGTATTTACTCGTTGCCTGTTTTCTTCGATGTTTTCCTTCGAGCTATGCATTACCTTCGATACTGTATTTCCTTCGAGATGTTCTTAGTCCTTCGCAGTTTGTATGAATTCCTTTTAAGTTCCTTAGAATTTTTAGAAGTGATCATTCACCCCCTCCCCCTCTGATCGTTCTTGAGCTTTCAACCGGCGACACGGTGGAAAGGCGATGGAGGAGGGTGCTTGGATCTCGATCCGACAGCTGGCGTCGCTCCCGCGTACCTCTTCGGTGGCAAGGCCGGCTGGGCTGCTGATGAGAGGCCCAGGTGGGCTGGGCTTGCGCCAGGAAAGGAGAAAGGAAAAAGAAACCAGCCTGTGCTGACCTTTTCCATTTAAACAAAAACAGAAAAGAGGTAGGGTTTTTCCAGAAGGTTTGGAAGGAAAAAATGATGCATAAAAATATGCAAAAATAATCCTTGCAATATTCCTCAAATTTCCAAAAATGGCTTGGGAATTTTTGCAACAACTAAAATGTGGAGCTCCTTTTGAATTTCAAAATCACTTCAACTAGAGCCCATATTATTGATGATGGCAAAAATGATTTGAGGTTTTTTAAAACCCTTGTCATTGTAAAGGAATTGGCTAGGCCAAGTTTGAGGTTTAGGGGAGCTAAAAAACAAATGAGATAATTCACCCAATATCCTTCTTGAGCTAACTTTGATGCATTTGAAAGCAACTCAAATGGGCTCCAATCCCAATGCAAATTTAAATCACCACATGAAATTACATCAACTAGCATCATGCCAAGTTACAAAGTCATCAGACAAGGTGAAATTCCATGATGGTTACAATTATTGCAAATGGGCTGTTACAGCTCTCCCCCACCAACACTGGATCTCGTCCCGAGATCTAAGCATGAAACAGCTCGGGATACTCAGAACGGAGATGATCTTCACGCTCCCACGTTGCTTCCTTCTCCGAATGATGTGCCCACTGAACTTTCATGAACTTGACGGTCTTGTTGCGAGTCTTGTGCTCGGACATCTCAAGGACACGGACTGAACGCTCTGAGTATGAAAGGTCCGCACTCAGCTGTATCTCGCCCAAGTCAACAGCCTGCTCTGGCTGCTTGAAGCACTGCTTTAGCTGGGACACATGGAACTCGTCATGCACCATGGACAGACTCTCTGGAAGCTCGAGCCGAAAGGCAAGAGGTCCCCTAATCTCAAGGATGCGGAAAGGTCTGACAAATCTTGGAGCGAGCTTTCCCTTGATGCCAAAGCGGTGAGTACCCCTCAATGGAGACACTCTCAGGTACGCCCAATCACCAACCTGAAACGCTACACCACGGTGCCTTTTGTCATAATAGGCCTTCTGCCTAGATTGTGCTGCCTTTAGGTGCTCTCGGACAATCTTCACTCTGTCCTCTGCCTCTTGGACCACATCTGGACCGAACAGTTGCCTCTCACCTGTCTCATACCAGTTCAAAGGTGTCCTGCACTTGCGGCCATACAAGACTTCAAACGGCGCTGCTTGCAGACTTGCCTGATAGCTGTTGTTGTCAGAGAACTCAGCATACGGCAAGCATTCTTCCCACTTCATGCCAAACGAGATGACACATGCCCGAAGCATGTCCTCGAGTATTTGGTTCACACGCTCGACTTGCCCACTTGTCTGAGGGTGATATGCGGTACTGAACAACACTGTCGTACCAATCGCCTTTTGGAAGGCCTGCCAGAACTCAGAACTGATCTTCTTGGGAATGCCATGCAAAGATACAACTCTTGCGGTGTACAACTCCGCCAACTGAGCTGCTGAAATGGAGTCCCTCACTGGAAAGAAGTGGGAAACTTTGGAAAGATTGTCAATGACAACAAATATGGCATTGTTCTTCTTCTACGACAAGGGGAAGCCTGTGATGAAATCCATCTCTATGTGATCCCATTTCCACTCCGGAATCTCAAGTGGCTGAAGCAACCCGGCAGGCTTCTGGTGCTGTGCCTTCACTCTCCTGTACACATCACACTGAGACATGTAACGGGAAACATCCCGCTTCATACGAGTCCACCAAAAGCTTTGCTTGAGGTCTTGATACATCTTTGTACTGCCAGGGTGAATCGATAGCTTTGAATCATGGGCTTCCTTCATGATGACCTCTCTGAGATCTTCCTCTTTGGGAACAACAACTCGCTCTTCGAACAACACGGTGCCGTCATTATGCACTGAAAAGCAACCATACTTTGGAACTGAGGCGGCAATACCCTGCTTTATCTTTTGTATCATTGAGCTGCCAGACTGAGCTCCACGAATCTTCTCATGGATTATGGGCTCTACCACAAGGTTGGCTAGGTAGCCTGCTGGAACCATCTTGAGATTGAGCCTTCGAAGGACTCACACAAATCAGGGTGGATCTTCTGCACCTGGATATTATTGCAATCGCCCTTGCGGCTCAGCGCATCAGCTATGACATTCGCCTTCCCAGGCGTGTACTGAATATCAACTGTGTACTCAGTAATGGTTTCAAGCCTTCTTCTTTGCCTCAAGTTCAAATTTGGCCGAGTGAACAAGTACTTCAGACTCTTGTGGTCGGTGAACACATCCACCTTCCTCCCTAAGAGGAGGTGTCGCCAAGTTACCAAAGCATGCACAACTGCTGCAAGCTCCAAGTCGTGCGTGGGATAATTCCTCTCACTCGTCTTCAACTGCCGTGAGGTATAAGCCACAATATTCCTGCCTTGCATCAGAACTCCGCCTAGACCTTGCAAGGAGGCATCACAAAACACTTGAAAAGGCTGTGACTCATCTGGCGGCGTGAGAATTGGAGCTGTGGTCAACTTCTCTTTCAACTCCTCGAAGGCTGACTGGCAAGCTGGTGACCAAGTGTACCGCTTGTCCTTGCACAACAATTTAGTCATTAGCTTTGCTATTTTGGAGAAATTCTGCACAAACCTCCTGCAATAACTTGCGAGGCCGAGAAAACTCCTTAGCTGCTTCACGTTCTTCGGCGGAGCCCACTCTTGAATAGTGCGGACTCGCTCTGGGTCAACCGCAATTCCTTCAGCGGAGATGACATGGCCCAGAAAATTGACCTTGTCCAGCCAAAACTCACACTTGGAGAACTTGGCATAGTACCGGTGCTCTCTCAACTTCTGCAGCACCAAGCGCAAATGTTCTTCATGTTCAGCCTCTGACTTGGAATAGACAAGAATGTCGTCGAGGTAGAGGATCACAAACACATCAAGCCATTCTTGGAACAAATAGTTCATAGCTCTCATGAATGTAGGAGGGGCATTAGAGAACCCAAAAGTCATGCATGTGAACTCATACAACCCATAACGTGTGTTGAACGCGGTCTTGGGAATATCCTCTTCACGAACACGGATTTGGTGATACCCCATCCTCAAGTCAAGCTTGGAAAACACCTTAGCCCCATTCAACTGCTCGAACAGATCATTGATGCGGGGTAAAGGGTACTTGTTCTTGATGGTCTTCTTGTTGATACCGCGATAGTCCTGGACCAAGCGGCTAGTCCCATCCTTCTTCTGGACAAACAAAGCTGGTGCACCCCAAGGGGAAGTGCTTGCGCGGATAAAACCGCCTGCCTCCAACTCTGTCAACTGCTTCTTGAGCTCAATCAACTCCTTCGACCACATCTTGTACGGATGCCGAGAAATCGGCTGGGTACCAGCCTCTAACTCAATAACGAACTCAATAGCTCGAACTGGGGGAATTCCTGGAAACTCCTCCGGAAAGACGTCTGGGAACTCACAGACAACTCTGACCTCTTCGAGCAAAGGTGTAACTCCTGTGTTCAAAGCGTACAACTGTGCTGGTCCTGTCATAGAGCCACAAGTGTACAAGACTTCTGCACCTGACTCATGAGTCAACTTGACAGATCTGGTCGGACAATCAATATTGGCGTTGTGCTGCACAAGCCAATCCATTCCCAAAATGACATCAATGTCGGAACGGGTCAACACGATCAACGAAGCTGAGATGAGAAGTCCCTGGATATGAATCTCCACATCTGGGACAAAGGCAGACGTATTCGTCTTGAAACCCGGAGAAGCAACAGATAGCTGCTGAGATAAACCTTGCGGATGTAGCTCAGCAAGCTCAACAAAAGCTCTGGACACGAAAGAGTGGGAAGCTCCGGAATCGAACAAAACTGTCGCAGGAACTGAACTAACAAGCAACCTACCAAGAACGATCTCTGAAGACTGCTGAGCATCTGTGAGCATCACGTTGTTCACACGAACTGCACGTGGTTGTGCCTTCACCATCGCGGTGCTCGGAGTAGAGCAAGGTGGAGGCGGTGGAAGCCGAGCAAAGCGCGGATCGGTGCAGTTGGGAGACGTGTGCCCTGGCTCTCTGCACTTGTAGCAGATCACGCCCGGCCTGGGCTGCTGCTGCGGCCTGGGTGGCCTCGCGTGTGGTGGTGTAAAGAGAGGCCCCTGCTAAACTGGGATGGGAGGGCGGGCAAAAGTGCGGACAACTGCCCCCTCTGCTGAAACTGCTGCCTCTGCGGTTGTGCCTCTGTAACCCAAGTCTTTTCCTTCTTGTGGATCATCACTGCGGAACTGTGTTCACGCTGGCGCTTCCTGTCTGCATCCCACTCTGCTCTGGCTGAATCCTGGCGGATAGCCTGATCCACGAACTGTGAGAACAGCGTGGGGCTGCACTGAGTGAGCGCGTACTTGATCTCTGTGCTGAGACCCCCCACGGAACCTGGCTATCTTCTTAGCCTCTGTGCTGACCTCCTCTGGAGCGTACCTGGCGAGCCTGACGAAGGCCAGGTTGTACTCCTGAACTGACCTGTCACCCTGTCTCAGAGCCAAGAACTCCTCACGCTTCGTGTCCATCAGGCCACTCGGAATATGTGTTGCTCTGAAGTCTGCGACGAAATCTGTCCACATGATGATAGCATCGCCCTTGTTGGCCTTGTACGTATCGTACCAGCTGGCTGCTGCACCCTGAAGCTGGAAGGAGGCGAAGGTGACGTAGTCGACTGATCTGACGGTGTTTGCATTGAAGTTCTTCTTGATCTCTGCGATCCAGTCATCCGCCTCCAGAGGGTCTCGAGCCTCAGAGAACCTGGGGGGGGGGGTTGATAGCAAGGAACTGCTGCAGAGTGGTGTACTGTGGTCAATCATTCCTCTGGGCAGTCTGGTTCTGCAGCATCTGTAAGATCGCAGCTGTGCCCTGAGCCACTGCGGCCACAGCCTCCCCAAGGATAGGGTTCTTTGGCGGCGGCATGTTCGCTCTTGGCATCCTGTATACAGGAACACTTATGAGAACATGGTTGAAACATTGACGAAACCAGAAGATAAAGCAATATTGACAACAAAACTTCCTCACGAGGTATGAGAAAGCCGAAGGCTGAAATTCCACAAAGGTTAACCCGGAAAGTCGAAAGCTAGGTTCTACTGGAATTCCCAAACCGAGATCATCTGAATCCAAGATAATAATCTGCTAGCGAGAACACAACAATATATATACGAGTGGTTGAAGACCTGAACGTTGATACATCTGCCCTGAGCGGCCCGCCGAAGCGGTCTCCTATAGGGGGAGGAACCACATCCGAAGGATGCCAACCATCCCTGTATAGGAGTTTCACCTGAGATACGCCGTAAGCGAGGTGGAGCTGTCAACCCCAAGTGGCGGCTCAGTGTTCTCAACGTACGCCAACCCTTCTCGTCACTAGCAAAGAATTATAGAGGAATCGGAGCCTCATGTAAACGAGAACCTAGATTTTTTTGAAAGGGGATAAGTTGCAGAAAGAAAACAACGTTTCACTTCCTCACGGAAAAAGGGGTGGGAGGGTGGGGAAAGAAGAAAAAGAAAGAGTTCCTACTCTCCGATTTTTCCTTAGTAACTACAAAATAGTTTTAGACTCAACTTCGGCCAGTAAGGGGTCCTACAGTCAGTCCTACTCTGATACCAAGTTGTAAGGCCCCCGATGCGGTGCTAACTCGAGTTAGTCGCTTTCGCGTCTCGCTCAAGTTAGTAGCGCATAAAGAGCCACCGACTCACGACACTCGCACTCGTGTCGCTGCCGGATTCTCGACAATAGGTATACGAACAATGAACTTAATACTAAGTCATAAATATATACAGTCCAGGGCATACATCGCCACTGGAATTTATTACAACATCTCAGAGGTCCGTGGACCCAATAGAATATCATGCAACAAGCGGAAGACAAACACGACCGAGTATAGTCAAAATCCAAATTGCCCTAGAGAGGGCTGCACATAAAGAGTCCACCCACGGATCGTCGAAGCCCAACTATAGGATCTACTGAACGAGGTCGTCCTCATCGACGTCCTCCGAGGGGCACCTCCACGAAGTATCGTCCAGTGCTCGGCTCGAGGTAGTAATCCACTGCAGCGACCGATCAGGCAAAACAGTAAAAGCACAAACGGAAAACAGGGGTGAGATTATATCATTACAGGATAACTGACTTCCTACGGTAAGACAAAGTAAAGGTAAATGTTGCAGCCGTGCTAGCATATATGGTGGCTACTCGTTCTATCAGAGTAGGGGTAAGATCCAAGAATGCACGTGACATCGCGTCATAAGTCTGCTAACCACCTACTTACGTCAAACATAACACAACCTGGATCTTCTCTCGGTCCCCCTGGACGAAGAAAAGTAACCAAGGCACTCACACGGTACACAAGTTTTAATTATGATTCAAATTGATGTTATTCTATGAACAAGGAGTAGGTCTCAAGTCGTCCATAACCGCGGACACGGCTTTTCGAAAAGATTTAAACCTGCAGGGGTGTACCAACTGCCCATCATAGGCTTCGCATGTACGCCCGGTTTCCACTTGGCTAGGTAAGAGCCTGAAACTCCAGAACGTCAGAGTCCCCCTAACTAACAACACACAATTCAATCCAAAAGCCGACCACGCTCTCAGATCGGCCTCTTCTGTATCAACAGGGTTTGGGTTACCGGTTAAACCTCACATGAGGACTGGGCCCTCGCCGGTCAAGGTGGGCCAGACAAGGCACAAGTCCTCCTGGCCCAAGGTGGTTTGTAACAACTGGGGTACCACCAGCAAACACACACATTGCAAATAGTAAATCAGCTCGGGCCACCACTAGAATTGTATGAAGCTAGGTAGGTAAGACAAGGGGACCCCATAGAATCCCACACACGATTAGGCACGCTCGTCAAGAAACACAATACCCGGAACTCGGGACCTAGGTGACTCAAATGGAACAAAACACCTGGCGGGAACAACCTGGTCTCCCATCTTTCGTCAAGTATAAGTTAACATCATAATAATAATAAATATCAACCAACTTCTTTAAATAGCATGATATCCCAAACCATATCATAGGGTAAGCATCAAGTTTTCCTACTCATACTAAGCAATGGCTGAGCAGCGGTAACTTAGCAATACAATGTTTTGCTGGGATGTGGGGGTCATGGCTGTTTGGTTTTTAGAGGTGGAATAAGCAAGTGGATAGGATCAACAAACGTTCTAGAGTACAGCTAGGCGGGTAGGCAGAAAGGTATCAAGTAATGGTATAAATCTTCCCCTTGCCTGGGTAATCGGTCGTCGAAGCAGACCCAGCAGGGTCCTCGGGCTCGGTGTCGGAAATCTCCACGTAAGTCTCCTCGGCAGTCTCAGGTGCTAAAGTAAAGTACCGGCAATGAAAGGCACACAAGTAAGCAACGGGTACAATGCACAGGCAAAGATGGTATGATCAAGTTTAATTGACATGATGTGACCCTATCTAGTCAGATTTAAATGAAGGTGGTGACGACACGTCAACAACTTCATATGGAATTTATTTAAGTAAAAATGGCTTTGGTCTTAGCCTTATTTTTGGTGTAAGTAACATGGCAACATGACATGATCAACAATGCAATTAACAGAAATAATTACAACGTGAAAGTAAACATCGATTCTGGAGACAGAGAGATGTCGATGAACTTGACATCGGAAAAGGTGCAACAAAAGAAGGAACCCAGCCACATTGCATATGACAATATGTATAGGGGCTGGTTTGATGATGCAAATACTTGAAGATGACATGAAAAGAGACTTGGAATGAAAAGATGATCAGGTTCAAGAAGCACTGAAGTTGATAGAAAAAAGAAAGAAAGGCAAGGTTGGACATGGTTAGGTGATCACACCATGTCCATTGAGTTGCACAAAACATCAGATGGACATCACCACCATAACCCTTGCATTTTTCTACCTCAAAATCATATAAGGCATGGCACACTTTGAATTTGCAAAACACCGTGCAAATCCAAAAGAAGTGAGGGCCTTCTTTGCAAAGTTGCCACTACTCCAAAATTAGAGGGGGTAAACTGAAAAATGAACATCACCACTGTGATCAGTGGCTCAAGATACCCCAAGATCATATATGGCATGATATGTTTGGGGTGGCAAGTTCAAAAGTCCAGATTCAGATTTGAATTTGAATTCAAATCAAATTTGGAATTTAAACAGAAAAGAAAAACAAAAGAAAAAGGAAAAAGACAAGGACTCAGCCTCTCTGGGCTGGTCTCGGGCGAGTTCGACCCATCTTACTTTCTCTGGCCCGCACTGGGCTCAGCCCACTCGGCTCTGGGCAGCCTGGGTCGCTGACATGCGGGACCCAGGTGTCAGCCTTTGGAGAAAAATGAAAAAAAGGGCGCTGCTGGGATTCGAACCCGAGACGCGCCGCTTATCTCCACAGCCCTCGCCACTGCACTAAGAATCGTGATCTGAAACGACACGTGCAGCTGACGAGTTAAGTTAACCCCTCTCGGTTAACTGAACTGAAAACACACCCGACAGGCACCACTGCAGCGAGGTCCCGACGATCACCGGCTCACACACCGGCCACTTCCTGCTACTCCACCATGGGGGAACCTGAGAGGGTACTCATCCCTACACAGGTATGCACACCACGGCCACCAACTTCTCTCCACCTCACCGGCATCTACACGGGAACAGCACGACGGCGACACCTCTGCAACTCGTTCAGAGCCCGAACACGGAGGCAAACTCCAGCGAGCATAGCGGGGTGTACAGCTTGACGGCGCCCAGGCCACGGTGCTCTACACGTAGCTGGGACATCCCTCTTCACATCTGCACCTCGAGCTCGGCCCTACGCTTAACGGCGGCAACGCGAGGCTCAACGGAAAACACGACGGCGCCACTGTCTAACACGCAAAGTTCAGACACGGGCGTGGCTACGACCAAATTTTGCGCAAGGGGACTCCTTTGAGTCCATATGCGTGGCCAGAGCATGCCTAGGCACGCACGAGCGCACCCCGGGCACGCCATAGACAAGGCGGCCACGGTGGCTCGTCGACGACGACGACGCATTGAAGAAACAGACGAGCTACCGCGCGAGAAACTATGCTACGCGCTACGGGGGGAAGAAGGGCACCACGAGGCTCACCTCGGGGGTGTCGTGGTCGAAATCGAGCAACCAGAGAGGAAAAAGACGACCCTGGCGATGACAAGGTGGTGCGGGTTCCCGGCGGCGACCACGGCTCCGCTCCGATTCCTGGCCTCCTTCTGCTTCCTGCGACCATGGAGGGATCAAGAACTCGCAGGATAAGGTGTTCGCAAGCGCACGGACAAGAATTGAGGCAGCCGACGGAGAATTCAACGGAATCGTCCGGCGGCCTTGGCGGAACAGGGGAGGATGACAAGGACGAACCAGGCGGCGGCGGCGGAAATTGGAGGGAGGAGTGGAACCCTAGTGCTTCAGGAGGGCTCTAGGGCTCGGAATATATGGAGGGGAGGCCTCCTGGCCACGTCGGCCACATCGACGTCGACGCTCTCACCGGTGTGAGAGAGGAGGAAGGGGGGACCGGCGACACGGTGGAAAGGCGATGGAGGAGGGCGCTTGGATCTCGATCCGACGGCTGGCGTCTCTCCCGCGTACCTCTTCGGTGGCAAGGCCGGCTGGGCTGCGGATGAGAGGCCCAGGTGGGCTGGGTTTGCGCCAGGAAAGGAGAAAGGCAAAAGAAACCAGCCCGTGCTGACCTTTTCTATTTAAACAAAAACATAAAAGAGGTAGGGTTTTTCCAGAAGGTTTGGAAGGAAAAAATGATGCATAAAAATATGCAAAAATAATCCTTGAAATATTCCTCAAATTTCCAAAAATGGCTTGGGCATTTTTGCAACAACTAAAATGTGGAGCTCCTTTTGAATTTCAAAATCACTTGAACTAGAGCCCATATTTTTTATGATGGCAAAAATGATTTGAGGTTTTTTAAAACCCTTGTCATTGTAAAGGAATTGGCTAGGCCAAGTTTGAGGTTTAGGGGAGCTCAAAAACAAATGAGATAATTCACCCAATATCCTTCTTGAGCCAACTTTGATGCATTTGAAAGCAACTCAAATGGGCTCCAATCCCAATGCAAATTTAAATCACCACATGAAATTACATCCACTAGCATCATGCCAAGTTACAAAGTCATCAGACAAGGTGAAATTCCATGATGGTTACAATTATTGCAAATGGGCTGTTACACCTATTTAGATGAAAAGAAAATATATCCTGTCATTATCAATGCTAACCTTTCAGGATTTGAAGAAGAGAGACTATTGGAAACACTTCGCAGACACCGTGGTGCCTTGGACTATACCCTTGATGACCTTAAGGGGATTAGCCCATCGATTTGCCAACACACTATCAATCTCGATCCCGATGCTAAGCCAGTTGTTAATCATCAATGACGGCTGAACCCAAGGATGAAGGATGTGGTTAGGACGGAGATTCTCAAGCTTCTAGCCGAAGGTATCATCTATCCTATAGCTGATAGTAGGTGGGTAAGTCCAGTTCATTGTGTTCCTAGGAAAGGAGGTATGGCTGTTGTTCCTAACGATAAAAATGAATTAATACCTCAAAGAGTAGTTATTGGATATAGAATGTGTATTGATTACAGGAAGTTGAATAAGGCAACAAGGAAGGACCACTACCCGTTGCCCTTTATTGATCAGATGCTAGAGAGGTTGTCTAAAAACACCCACTTTTGCTATCTTGATGGATACTCTGGCTTCTCTCAAATTCATGTCAATACTGCCGATCAAGAGAAGACCACTTTCACGTGTCCTTACGGTACTTATGCTTACAGGCGTATGCCTTTTGGTTTGCGCAATGCACCTGCTACTTTTCAGAGATGTATGTGCAACTTTTCATGGTTTCTGTGAGGAGATTGTGGAAGTCTTCATGGATGATTTCTCCGTCTATGGAACTTCCTTTGACCACTGTCTCCACAATTTTAATAAAGTTTTACAGAGATGCGAAGATACAAACTTAGTTTTAACAAGGGAGATGTGTCACTTCATGGTTAACGAAGGGTTCATTCTTGGTCACAAGATTTCCGAGAGGGGAATTGAAGTGGACAAGGCGAAGTTGAAGCTATTGAAAGGATGCCCTATCCAAGGGACATTAAAGGTATTCGTAGTTTTCTTGGCCATGTTGGTTTCTACAGAAGATTTATTAAGACTTTTCTAAGATTTCGAGACCCCTCACTAATCTTCTCCAGAAGGATGTTCCTTTTGTATTTGATGAAGATTGTAAGGAGGCTTTCGAAGTTCTTAAGAAAGCTTTGATAACCGATCCTATAGTACAACCACCTGACTGGAAATTTCCCTTTGAAATTATGTGTGATGCTAGTGATTTTGCTGTTGGAGCTGTTTTAGGACAAAGGGTTGATAAGAAATTGAATGTTATACATTATGCTAGCAAAACCCTTGATAGTGCTCAAAATAATTATGCTACTACTGAGAAGAAATTCTTAGCAGTAGTATTTTCTTGTGATAAACTTAGGCCTTATATTGTTGATTCAAAAGTTATTATTCATACTGACCATGCTGCTCTTAAGTACCTTATGCTGAAGAAGGATGCCAAACCAAGACTCATCGGTGGGTACTCCTCCTTCAAGAATTTGATTTACAGATTGTTGATAGAAACGAAGCAGACAATCCGGTGGCGGAAAACCTTTCAAGGATGGAAGATATACCGCATGGCCCCATCCCAGTCAACGACATTTTTTCACACGAACAACTTGTCGTTGCAAAAGTACAATCTCTTTCCGATCCTTGGTTTGCATATTATGCTAATTTTATCATTGCAAAGTATTTTCCTCCAGGTTTAACATTTCAGCAGAGGAAGAAGTTCTTCCATGACTTGAGGCACTACTTTTGGGATGACCCTCATCTTTTCAAGGAAGGTCCTAACGGGATCGTGAGAAGTTCCATACCGGAACATGAGCAGAAGGACATTCTTAAGAAATGTCACGACAGTCCCTATGGAGGACATCACGCCGGTGAGAGGACCGCACATAAGGTTCTCCAATCAGGTTTTTATTGGCCTACTCTCTTTAAAGATGCTAGAAATTATGTTTTATCTTGTGATAAGTGTCAGAGAGTTGGTAATATTAGTAGGATGAATGAGATGCCTATGAATTACTCACTAGTGATTGAGCCTTTTGATTGCTGGGGTTTTCATTTTATGGGTCCTTTCCCTCCTTCAAACAAATACACTCGCATTTTAGTAGCTGTTGATTATGTGACCAAGTGGGTTGAAGCAATCCCCACCGAGAGTGCTGATCACAAGACATCTTTGAAAATGCTCAAAGATGTAATTTTCCCTAGGTTTGGTGTACCTAGGTATCTCATGACTGATGGAGGATCACACTTCCGCATGGAGCTTTTAGAAAATCTCTAGCCAAGTACGATGTCAATCATAGAATTGCTTCACCGTACCATCCTCAAACCAGTGGGCAAGTTGAGCTCACCAATAGAGAGATCAATCTGATCTTGAAAAAGACAGTCAATAGTTCTACAAAGGACTGGTCAAAGAAGTTAGGAGATGCTTTTTCGGCGTATAGAACTGCTTACAAAAACCCCATGGGCATGTCCCCGTATAAGATGGTCTATGGCAAGGCTTGCCATTTGCCATTAGAATTAGAACATAAAGCTTTCTGGGCTGTTAGAGAGCTTAATGCTGACCCAAAGTTAGCCGGTGAAAAGTGTCTCATGAACTTGACTTCTCTAGATGAGTGGAGAAGTGAAGCTTACGAGAGTGCTAAAATGTTCAAGGAAAAGGTAAAGATGTGGCATGATAGAAGGATTTTGAAACGAGAATTTAATGTTGGTGATAAAGTTTTATTGTTTAAATCCCGTTTCAGGTTTTCTCCAGGTAAATTACTTTTCAGATGGGAAGGGCCATTTCATATCAAAGAATTCTACCGGTCAGGTGCAATCAAGATTAAAAAATTTGATGGCTCCAAACCTCAAATTGTGAATGGGCAAAGACTCAAGCATTACATGGCGGGAGATCCAGCCAACGTTGATGTAAATATAATACACACAACAAATCATGAAGAATATGTTGCAGCCCCGTTTCATACTCCAGCAGAAGCAGAATAAGAAAAGGTATGCATTACGGTAAGGAAACATCGCGAACCGCCATAAAAGTTTCAGATTACACGTTTTTGAAAAATATAGAAAATTCAGAGCCTAATTGGAGCCGGAGAGGAGCTCCAGGGGGCCCAGGTGCCCCCCTGGCGCGGCCTACCTCCTGGTCGCGCTAGGAGGCCTCCTGGGCTCCCCGGAGCCCATCTCCGACTCCACTTTGGCTCGTTACCTTCCTATTGTTGCAGAAATTTTTGCTATATATTTGCCCGGATAGCCCCGACACCGTATCTCTCGATTTCGCGTGTTTTCTTCTCGAGCTATTTCTGCCAGGAGATCTTTTAGCTAGACCTAGGTGTCATGGCTTCCCCAAGTTCCCCCAAGGACAAGTTCGTCGTCAACATCATCAACCCTTACCTCGCCCAGGTGAAGAACCATCCTCGAACCGTCCAGTTGGAGGATGGTGCCCTTCACCAAGGGGATCTAAAGGAACCTGCCAAGGAGGGGAGCATCGAGGGCAAGCTAGAAGAGATGGAGCAAGAAGTCTTCAAGTACAAGAAGATGGTTGAGCGGGGTGTTGAATCCAACTTCGACATCATCAACGATCTGAAGACGTTCTACAAGAAGGAGATGAGGGGGATATGGTCAAGCATCACTGCCGCAGAAGAAAGAATTGATGATCTCCAAGGGCAGATCTATGATCTACACAACCAGAACTGTGAGTATGAATTAAAGTTTATGCGCATGGGTTTAGGTGCTGGAAGAAGGATCTTGGAGACTGAAGCCTCTGATGGGACCGGTGAACCTCTACCATGGAAGCGCTTCGTCCATGACTACAACAACAACAACAACAACAACAAGAACAACAACAACAACAAGAATGAGGAGTAAACCTCCTTGGGTAATGGCACCCCCAACTTGTTCCAAGCTTGGGGGAGTGCCCGGTATCTTTATCTTTATCTTAGTCTTTTAGAGTCAAGTAGAGTCGTATCATGTCTAGGGAAGTTATTATATGAAATAGGTGTTTGCATTGAGGTCTGTCACTCCTTCTGTGGAGAGTTTGTATCCGTGAGTGTGGAGTCGTCTATGTTGGAATGTTAATGAGAAGTCTATTGGTTCCTTCGCTGCACTCGGTATTCTCTTCACGCAATCGACCTTATATGATGATTCTTATGGGGAGTATTGACCTTATATCAGGTATGGCTTTGGAAAGTTTATTTAAATTTTGGAAAACATAGCTTTGGTCTTGACAACATGCATGTTTCTCAAGTAGAGACATAGCCAAAACCTTTATGTTATTATGCTTCAAGTGTTATGTTGACAAGGAAGAGAACTTGTTGTGTTATGCTTACCTTAATGTTTATGCTTTATATGCTTTGCATCTAAGTTAGCATCAATTGCCTGTTCTCTCAAAGCCTTTTCTAGCCAAACTCTTTGCCTAGAAGATTCTGCTTGTGCATCCATACCCTGAAACCAATATATTCCATATGAGTCCACCATACCTTCCTATTCGTGGTATTTCCCTACCACTCTTAGAAGTATAGAATTTATGTGTTATCCTTAAATGTTCAAAATCTCCTGTTTTGTGCCTCTTGTTTAGCTCATGAGGAAGTAGTAGTTAATTCATGATCTTCTTAAGTTGGACAAGTTTTACCTCGGGATTGCATGTCTAATCTGCAAACCCATAATACAAGGAGGAACTGGCATGAATGCGCCCAGCTCGAAAGATAATATAACAAACAAACCCTCCTTCATGCTTGGTCTATGAGAAATCAGAAACTTTGGCAGTGATAAAAAAAGAGATTAAGGGGATGTGATCGTCCCCACTTGGGAGTCGTTCCTCGAAACTTGTCCATCTTGAGAAGTAATTGAGCTATCTATTAGCATTCGTTGACAAACTATGCACCCCCCCCCCCAATTTATTTTCATTCTGTTTGATTTAAGGATAGCACATGAGTTTTCCCTGCTTGCCTTTAACAAGGCTTTTTTTTACTTTTATGTTGAGTCAGTTATCCTACTTCTTTCTTTTCCCAAAGAGAACAGACATTTGATGTTGATGAGGATTCATCCATATAATGCTGCATTAAGTTTTTCCATGCCACATCATTGTTGACTTTATCTTTTGATAAGTAAGTTGTTTGCGAAAGCTTTGCCAAGCAAACATCTTCCTTTGTGTTAGCATTTGCACTTCATGACTAATAACATGTTCTTTCAAATTGTTTCATCATATTTAGAAAGAGCAAAAGTAAAAGTTATTAGTTGTCCTTTGACCAAGGATATGTTTGCCATAATTTGATGAGTTCTCTCAACCCTACTTTTGATTATAATTGTTGTTACTTTCTCATAAGGACCTTATGAGTTCAGGTTGTTGTTGAGGATGTTTGAGTGTGGTGAAGAAACATTGATGCTTCTTGTCCGTATTCTATTATCGACACTTCACTCTCTAAACTTGTGGACAGGTTTACCAAGCTCAATATTCGCTTGGGGTCAAGCGAGGTCTAAGCTTGGGGGAGTTGATACGTCCAAAATTCATCACTATTTTATATAGTGATTATTTCTTATTCATTGATATATTTCATGATATGATACTGTTCTTATGTTGTTTTGGCTCAATTTACACAGTTTGCAACTTTCCGATGCCGAAGCAGCAGACGCATGATTCAGCGATAAAAAGTGGACGTTGAGTTGCTGAAGAAGAATACCTCCAAATTACCTGAAAATCGACGGAGGGTATTTTTCAGACGAATGACGAAGACACGCCTGAAGAGGGGCCAGAGGGGGGCCACAGGGTGCCCAGGAGGCCACCTGGACCCCTGGGGCCACTCACGGCTCCCCCTTTGGCCTATATATCGCACATCATCCAAAAACCCTAAAAGAGGAAGAGTTTTTGGAGTTCCGGCGGAAACCTACAGAGGAGAAAATACATCTCCGGCGGGCAGATTCCGCCGGGGAGAACACCTCCTGGAAGGGGATATCGTCGCCATCGTCACAGGAATCATCGAGATCATCATCAACATCGTCCCCAACATCAGCACCATCTTCATCTTCATCCAATCTCACCTCACAAGTCCAACTTGTGTTGTAATCCGTACTATCTACCCTCTCTACTCTACCGGTGTTGATTACTACCGTGTGATGAATGCTATTGAGTTTTGTTGGAGAAATATCATTGTGTCCAGATTGTTTATCATATATTTATCCCCTCTGATATTGATCTCTTTTATGTCTTGTGAGTAGTTACTTTAGTTCTTGAGGACATGGGAGAAGTCTAGTTGTTAGTAGTCATATGATGTTGAAGTAATATGTGTTGTTTGATATTTAAGTTGTGTTGTTATTTTCCTAGTGGTGTTGTGTGAGTCGAACACTCAACACTTCGCCTTATTAAGGACCTAGGGGAATGCATTGTGTACAAAGATTGCTTACGGTGGGTTGCCGGAGTGACAGAAACCTGAACCCCAGTTTGCACGCTTTTGCACAAGGGAACAATGGATCATCGATCGTATTGCTATGGTTAGGCTTTTGCCTTAATTACTATCTTATATTTGCGGATGCTTGCAAGATGTTTAATCATAAGAGTGCACTTATCTTAGTCTAGAGGGTGCACTAGCATATATCCACCCACTCAACAGTTATCAGCACAGCACATAGCACCGATGTGGAATATGGTGAAAGCACATGACTACTTCTCCCGTGTGTCCTCAAGAACGCTTTGGCCTTTATAAGTTCAGTTGCTAGGCCTATCCTTTGCTTAAAAGGATCGCGCCACTTGTTACTCCTCAATGCTCTTTACTTCGCTTGTTTTTACCTCTTTGTTGCTTATATCGAAAACCCCTAAAAAGTTATCTTTCAGTTCCTGCAGCTATTTCCTTACCAAATTCACTTACCAATACCTTCTGCTCCTCGTTGGGTTCGACACTCTTATTTATCGAAAACGCTACAAACGATCCCCTACAGTTGAGGGTCATCAACGGGCATCGCGAAAATACTATATAATCTGCCATTTAATTAAACCGGGAAAAAAACATACAGGGTCTACTGGACCGAAAGCTACTAAACAGGCCCAACAGGGGGCTAGATAACTATTTAACGCCCATGAGGCAACACACTATTGGGCCGAGCCCACCAACGCAAAGGAAAAAAGGAGCTAGACGAGCTCACCTCGTGGGCTACGGCCCATGGCGGCTGGGCGATCGTTACCGGCGCTGCGCCTAGGGCAAAGAAGTGGCGTGGGCCACTAGCGCTTCTGGGCCGAGGGGCGGCCGTGGGCTGGGCCGCTAGTTGAGTTGGGACGCACGAGGTCGTGCTGGGCTGGGTCGCTGGGGCAGCCCACGTTGGCGCTGGGAGATGGCCCAGTCGGGCGCGCTGGACCTGGGAGTCTCGTCCACGTCCTTTCCAGGACGACCTCTGGCGACGGTGGCAGTGGTTCCGACGGGACGACCGGGAAACGGCGGAGGAGGTCGAGGGGCGCCGGATCTTGCCGGATCCGGTCATCGGAGAGGCCTTGGGGCGGCGCGACGTTGACCACACGGAGCGGCACGGCGAGATCGATCAATGGCGCTCCATGGCGGCGGCGGGCCTGCAGAGAAGGGAGAAGAGTTGAGGAGGGAGGAGAGGAGAGGAGGCCGACCGCACGGGGATCACCGGGGCGGTGCGATGTTAACAACCTTGGGTGAGGTGCCATGTTGGGGACATACCAACGATGGCTCGCTGGGGTTGACGAGGTGGTGGGGCTCGGTGGTTCCACGGGAGGCGCTCGGGCTGGGGAGGAGATGCTCAGACGTGGGAGCTGCGAAGTGGTGACATGGCGCGGTTGGAGCTGTCCGATCCAGATCGGACGGTCCAGATCTTGGCCGTCAGATCTAACGTGGGGGGAGGTTGGTGGGGGTTTTCTGCGAGTTGGTGGCGGGGCAATGGCTTGGCACGGAAAGAGAGGAGGTAGGGGCTAGGGTTTGCCTAAAATAGCCACGGTAGCCTACTATATATAGTAGGCGGGTGTTTGGGAGGGGTTTCAGGCCACGAAATGGCCCGTTTCGGGTCCGTTTTTTCAGGTGGGCTAGAATCCGAAGATAAGAGGGGAATCCAGGGGTCCAGCTATCAGCGCACGCAATATATTTTTAAATACACCCCTGGAGTTATACCGGCTACTATGGATGGCACCTCCGACCGTTTACCCACCCGACGAAGTCGGAAACGCACGAAATTCGAGAAACAACATCACCACACTGTACCGACAACGGCTACAATGTTTCACGCAAAACCGAGACGACGATTAACTCCCGATAAAATAACCCATCTAAATATAAATGGGGTTTTTCCGCACCGTTGGTGATGGCTGGTCTTGTGCCAAAAGTTGCAACGGTGATTGGGTGATTTTTCCGGTGCCGCAATGAGGTCGTGTGCCGTTGGGAAAAGGGTTCGGTCTCACATCCGATACGAGAAAGAGGGGGAGAATATTCATCAATTAATAAATTGGTGAAGCAACCACTTCAAAAAATTCTAACAATCAACAAAATAAAGCAACAAACAATTTTTTTAATTAGGGTGGAATTTCCGGGCTGTTACAGCAGTACCTCAAGAACCAACATGGGGCTTCTTCAGATTTCTAAAAAATAAAGAGTGGACAACTCTATGGCAGATAAATTTACAACTCTATGGCAGATAAAGCAACAAACAATTTTTTTAATTAGGGTAGAATTTCCGGGCTGTTACAATACAACAACACCAACAAGGGATCTCGTCCCGAGATCCTAGACGATCCGGGGGAGAGGAGGAGAGAGAAAAGAGAGTCGACGTTCTTCAACACCACCAACAAGAGGCTTTGCTCCATGTCGACGACGAACTTCCGTTGAGAAACATTTCCGCAGAGAGATGGCGACGTCGAAGAACGAAACCATCGGGAGATCAAGAGGAAGAACGATAATTCAAAGCGATGATCAATGGAAGAATTCTCACTCAAATCGTGAGGATACTTGGCAAGAGGAGTGAAGGCAACAGACGACCAAGATGTCAACCAGAGTCGAAGAAACTAAAGGTACTACAATATTTCCCAAACCTGACGTTGGAATCGATACAATACTCTGCAATCAAAGCATTGTAACGATTTCGATACTCCACACACTCGAGATCCTAAAGTTTGAAGGGGACAAGGCGAGAATTAAAAATACTTACGACACTTGTCCTGGCCAGAGCAAGGGTAAGAACTAAAAAGAATCCTACTCTCCGATGACTAACTTAGTAATTACAAAATAGTTTTTGTCTAGACTCGACTTCGGCCAGAAAAGGGATCCTATGGTCGGTAAGGCTCTAATACCAAGTTGTAAGGCCCGATATGCAGTACTGTTCCAGATCTAGATGTTTTCATCCAGATTCGGGGACGAAGCACATATCGGTCCCACCACGACATATGACAATGCCATATGCCCGGGATTTCCAACATGATATCGCAACATTACAGCTACAAGGATACAACATCTCATACAATCGGCATACAACTGCCTTAATACAATACATCAGCGGAAGATACATGTATGAGTACAGACTGCAATCAAATGGCTAGTGGCAAAGGTAAAACACACCATTCCCACGTCCACACGGGTCCAGGCTCGCCGTCGGGATCCGCCTAACCAGTCGTCGTCGAGTCTCCGCGAAGGCATCCACAAGAAGGGTCGTCGAGCTCCTCTGTAGTCCAAGCGTTTGCATAATGTGCGTAAAAGAGAAAAGAAGGGGTGAGCTATATCCACAAGTCTTGTAACTAACTTCTCGCGGTAAGATGGGGGTAGTGGTTGAGGTTGCAGCCGCACTAACAATATATGAAGTGGCTAACGATCTATTTAGAGTAAGATGAGAACCAAGCATTCGATGAGGAATCGCCTCCAACAAGTCTGCTATCAGCTACTTACGCAAACATAACACCTATCCTATCCTTCTCCTCCTCTTCGCATCCCCACGAAGAAGAAGCAGTCAAGGCACTCACACGTTGATGAAGTTATTAAGATTATCTCAGTTGTTGTTGTCTATGAACAAGGAGTAGGTCTCAAGTCATCCATAACTGTGGACACGACTTATCGAAAAGATTTAACCCTGCAGGGGTGTACCAACTGCCCATTACAAGGCTCTGCACGCACGCCAAGCTCTCTCAGTAGGGTCTGTTAAAGACACTCATTAAATTCGGTGGCCCCCGGTGAGTCGACATCCAACTCAAAAGCCGGTCGCGCTCTCGAATCAGTCTCTACTGTCTGGATGAGGTCGGGATGGCTAACCCTCGCCCGGGCAGGCACCCCTAGCTCCCTGAGGTGGACCAACGGGATATACCATCCCACTGGCCCGATTTGTTTTCAATCCACTGGCTGCAGACTAGTTACGCACACTGTTTATCAAATGGTAAAATCAGCTTGGGCCACCACTAGAAATGTTTGCAGCTAGGTAGGTAAGACAAGGGGATCCCATAGTATCCCACAGGCAGTTAGGCACGCTCGCCAAGAGACACAATACCCGAAACTCGGGACCTAGATGACTCGAATGGAACAAAGCATCGGGGCGGGATAGCCTAGACCTTCCATCCTTTGTCGAGTATAGTCAACATTATAATAGTCACGCGGTTCCTGTTTTCTGCTGTTTTTCTATTTCAGTTTTCCCCCATACAAAAAGTGCCAGAAAAATTCGGGAAAATTCGGATAAAAAATCAGCGTGACGGAAGCTTCGAGAAAAGCCCGGGAGGGGCCAGAGGGGAGCCAGGGGGCCCAGGCGGCCAGCCGGCGCGGCCCCTCCCCTGGCCGCGCCAGGGGGGGCGCCTGGGGCCCCTGGCCCACCTCTGGCTGCCCCCTTTCGCCTATTTATCCCCCGTCACGGGAAAACCCCAAAAAGAGAACCCTATTCCGCGAACTCGCCTCTGTTCTGCCGCCGCCGCACTTTCGAAGATCGGGAGCACCAGAAGACCTCTTCCCGGCACCCTGCCGGAGGAAGGATTGACCTCCGAGAGTCTCCTCTCCACCATGGATGCTCCCCGGATGTCTCGTGAGTAGTTTTCCTTGCACCATGGGTCCGTGATCAGTAGCTATGTGATGTTCTCCTCCCCTCTTTGATCTTCATTGTTTAGACCTTGTGAGCTGCCCAACATGATCGAGGCACCTTTGTAATATTTCTGCTATTGCTATGTTGAGTTTGATAGGATCTGATGGATTATGAGATTATGTTCAGATTGTGATTGAGTAATATATTTGGTTTTTATCTCTTGTATTTTTTTTCCTAAGTAATTCTTGCATGTTCCCCGTTGCTGTTTATTGCTTTGGCCAAGTAGTAGGTAGTGACTCCAAGAGGGAGCGTTGTGCTAGATTGTGGGTTCATGCCCCCCGATGACATGCTTGAGTGAAAGAAACATGAGTCTAGGGGATGTGCTGTTGCCACAAGGGGGAAAAACGGTGCTTGTGACCGCGGTTACAAGGATTGTTTACTTTACGCAGAGTTCTTTTTAATGCAGTTATCTGTTGTTTTGAGTTTACACTTTGGGTGGGGCTCGCAACTTAATACCAGCGAGATGTTCTGGATAGATATCTCAAGGTGGATGATTAGTAGTAGATGCAGATGGATTTTGTTCTACTTACCTTGGCGTACTTCCCGTGCTTTTGAACCTCTTCCTTTCTTTTGTAGCATAGTTAGCATTGCGGTGCGTTCATAATCCTGTCAATTGCCTTTCTGTAATTTGTTTACCTCGCATAGCAATTTTATCGTCTTTTTGGAGAGAGACATCACTAGCGAACATCACGTATCCCGGTCCATATCCTTATCATTGTTTCCACGTTATATTTACTTTTATGCATTTACTTTCAAGTTGCTATTATTATCCCTTGCGTTTTATCCTTTGTAAACAACAAGACCGAAGAGATTGACAACCTCTCTGAACTTCGTTGGGAACAAAGTTATCTGTGTCTGTGTGCAGGTCCGCGTTAGTTGCGCCGCTGACACCTACTTATCATCTCTGGAGTCCTACTGGAGACAAACCTTGGTATCTTTACCGAGGGAAATTTGTTGTTGTGCTGCATCACACCTTCCACTTGGGGCTCACCAACGAAGGGCGAGAAGACTACACCCGTCAACCCTCGTGCCATCAAGCAAATTTCTGGCGCCGTTGCCGGGGACTCCAAGTGCTAAGATAGGGGAGTTGCACACTACCCTTTACCTTTGTTTTTCAGTCTTGTTAGTTTATCTTTCAATTTTTATCTTTGTGTCTTTTATCAAAATTTACAAAAAAGTTATTTATCTTGCTGTTAGTAGTCCTCCTTGTTTAGATAAACATGTTAGGGCTAGGTTCTTTGCGGGAATCGGAAGTTCTCGATTTCCGACAAAGGGATGGAGAAAATATGAAGAAGGCATGCGACAGAATTTCTGAAGCACATAAAAGAATCATGCCTTGGATATCTATAAATATTGTGCTTTGAAATTTTTACCATGGTATTTTTAAGTGGTGTAAACACTCTCTTGACATTATAGCTGAAGGAGATTTTCTAGAGTGTGATGAAGATAGGGCTCTTGAGATTTTGCATAGTCTATCTAGTTATTTTGTTTATGATCA
Organism: Bromus sterilis; assembly: GCA_950022295.1. Classification (NCBI taxonomy): domain Eukaryota; kingdom Viridiplantae; phylum Streptophyta; class Magnoliopsida; order Poales; family Poaceae; genus Bromus; species Bromus sterilis. Next base: position 401,364,385 of record OX465596.1, read on the forward strand.
TAGTATTGATACTGTCATAGATAGACTTGCCACTATTGAAAAAAGACTAGATGCTCTAGATTTAGGGAAAGTAGAAGAACTTAAGTCCAACAAGAAAGAAATGTTGGAGATAGATGATGACTGGGATCCCTTTGTTAGGATTAGCATCTCTAACCAAAGCTTCCTTGATCTTTGTGATATTGGATCCACAGTTTCTACTATGCCAAAAATAGTTTATGATTCTTTGAAACTGGATATGGATATATTATCATCTTATCATGAACATTCTAATGGAGATATTTCAGAGATTAAAGGAAAGGTAAAATAAGTCCAAGTTGCATTCCTTCATAGGACTGCACCAATGGATTTCTTCATCATGGAGCCAAACCAAAGTAACATTGTGCTCGGAAGAGACTTCCTCCGTGTTATGAAAGGATTCATTGATATTGGTAATAGGCACATACGCTTACGCGGTATGGCGAAAGGTAAGTATATCTTTCCTGGTAAGAAGAAGAAGGAGCTTATTGAAAATCAGTTTGAGGGTTTTTATGATTCTGATCTTGGATACCCTTGATTCTTCTTTTGCATTAAGCCTAGCTAATGGCTTTAAAGAAGCGCTTTCGGGAGGCAGCCCGCAACGAATTTAGGAGTTTTATTTTTGATTTCGTTGAGTCTTGATGATTGTTACTTCTGTATCAACATCATTGTATCTTTATTTTTCAACTTTGTGCCAAGTTATAGCCTCTTACGGCAAGGGAAGTAAAAGTTGTGACATGCTGTCCGGAAAAAAGATTCTGTCCTCGTGACCAGAAAAATTCCAGAAAAATCCCAGTTCATCTTTTTGAGCTGAAATTTTTACACAGTATGCTCTATACAATTACGAAACTTCCGTATGTTCTGAGTTTTTTTATTTTAGTTGCATAAGTGCCCCTAAAAAATTCTTTACTATCTGCTGTTCTATTTTTCACAGATTCTGCCACGTTTTGTCTCTCCTAACTTTTGCAAACCTCAAGCTTGCTTTTTCTTTGCAAAAACTTTTTGGCACTCTTGAGAAACAGTGTCTCTTCAATAATATCTTTATATCCAGTGGGGAAAAATTATTTTATTAAGGGTACTAACCTCTCTAATCAGCTTATGATGAGTTATGTATGAAGGGAGTTTTCAAGTGTGCGATGGAAGATGATGAAAGAAGATCCAGGAGTGTCAAGCGCTCAAGCTTGGGGATGCCCCCATTCATCCCCAATAAATATTCGAGGAGACTCAAGCGTATAAGCTTGGGGATGCCCCCGTGCATCCCCTTCTCCATCAACAATCATCAGTTCGTCCTTCGTCTCACTATATTTTTATCACTTCATGTGTTATGTGCTATGCTTGGACCGTCTCGCTCTTAGGTTTTATTTTTAGTTTTCTTTAGCTTTGATTGCTGTTCATAACAAGTTAGATCCTTTCTTACTTTGTGTGGGAGAGAAACACGCTCCACTTTCAAAATCTAGAACACGTCATAGGATTTTTCCTGCCTATCTTTTTGCTGTTGTGTGTTCTTTATCTTTTCATAGCTACTGCCATGTTTAGTCTTAGTTTTAGTTTGTCTTTAGCAAGAGCCTTGGCTTTTGTTTTAGTTTGTTGCTGGAACTCTCTTTAGTTTTCATGTTTATCTTGTTAAGAGAGTTGGTTGTTGCACTGAGTTGTGTCTTGTCTTGAAAGTAGGTAATTGAGGTTGCTATTTAATTTTAGTAGTAGCTTGCAATAGTTTTGAGGTATTGATGTGAGTAATGTTTGAACTTTTGGTGTCAAGAGGTCTTGCCTATTAGTGATAGGTGTCGTATTTTGGGAAATCCGTGTTTATTTTCAAAACCTACAAAACTAGTTGAGAACTCTAGCTACTAGGTGGATCACTACTCTTCTGAGGAGTCGAATATTAGAGTACACTCACGTACCATGAGTCGAGGATGCGCAAGGATAACCAAACCCCCATACACTCCTCCTCGGGGTACTTGTCTCTTTGTGAACCTCCTTACTAGATTGAGAGTTACCGATAATAAGTGCATGAGTTCTTCGGACTATTGTAAGTATTGAGAGTTGACACTTCCACCTTCCCATATTTTGCTAGCCTTTCCCGTGCCGTGCATTGCCTTCTTCTCACTCCGAGAGTTGGTGTCCACCTTCGCCGGTACTTCCAAACCCTTGGCATGATACGCTCTGTCATCATAAGCCTCCTTATATCTTCCCTCAAAACAGCCACCATACCTACCTATCAAGGCATTTCCATAGCCTTTCCGAGTTACATTTCCATGCAACTTCCACCTCTTCATGACTTGATCTTCATGTCATACATGTTCCTGCTACACTGGCAGCGGCATACATTGCATACATCATGATAGTTACATCTTCTTTATGATTTTGAGTACCTTGTAAAGTGTGAAAGATCTCCTTTACCTTCTTGTAAAATAGAGTGTTGCCCTTAAGTGAGGAAAAGATCCCAAAGTGGACACATTAAAAGATACCCAAGAGGACAAATGAGAGTTAAATAGAAAGAGCCATTGAGGCCACAAAAAATACAAAAAAAAAAGAAAAAAAGAAAAAAAGAAATAAAAAGAGAGAAATGGGAAACACTACTATCCTTTTGAGAGATCCACACTAGTACTCCCTTTATATCCTTGTACTCCATAGAGATGATCATTATGCATATAGCTATGTGGGGACCTTCACACTTTAGAACTTGGCTTGCATATTCCAAGGATGAGCCTCCTCAAAATAGCTATAGGTCTTCTTGAGAGAGCAAGTTAGATGCACCCCCACTAGTTCCATTGGAGAGCTTCCTAGCTCGTATGTGCATCCGTTGCATGGCAATCCCTACTCCTCACATCATATCTATCATTTGGCATCTCTTGCCTCTGATTGTCCTCATTTATGTGAGCCTTTCTCATGCTTTTTGTCTTCCTCCTCCACCATATTTCTCTCTTTGCCATCCTAAGTGTCAACTCTCGTGCTTACGCTCATCCATTGCATGAGTGCTCGAAATATCGAAAAGGAGTGGATCAAATTGACTTGTACCTGGCTAGTGGTCTGGGGACGAGTCAAGATAAGATTCCAAAGAAGACCAAGTGTGAAACTTTAGTAGATTGAGTTATCAACACAAAAATACTTTTTTCTCGTATTCCCTATCCCCCTTCTTGCACGAAACACCATTTGGAGACATTCGAGTCACGGACAGCGAGAGCTCTTGCACCTTTTGTTCTTTTGTTACTTGTTTCAATGTTAATATAGACTCTTGCATGTTATGACTTGAATTGAATCTCTAAACTTGATTGCTTTACTTTTCAAAGTTCTTTTATGGTTGCTAGCATGTCACCACAGAAACTATGCTGTTATCATTTACCTCCTCGAGGACGAGCAGGAATTAAGCTTGGGGATGTTGATACGTCCAAAACGTATCTATAATTTCTGCTTGCTCCATGCATGTTTTGTGTGATATTGCTATGATCTAGATACACTTTCATACACTTTTGATCATATTTGGACTAACCTATTAACTCAATGCACCCCAGTGCCAGTTCCTGTTTTCTGCTGTTTTTCTATTTCAGTTTTCCCCCATACAAAAAGTGCCAGAAAAATTTGGGAAAATTCAGATAAAAAATTAGCGCGACGGAAGCTTCGAGAAAAGCTCGGGAGGGGCCAGAGGGGAGCCAGGGGGCCCAGGCGGCCACTCGGCGCGGCCCCACCCCTGGTCGCGCCAGGGGGGGCCTGGGGCCCCTGGCCCACTTCTGGCTGCCCCCTTTTGCCTATTTATCCCCCGTCACGGGAAAATCCCAAAAAGAGAACCCTATTCCGCGAACTCGCCTCTGTTCCGCCGCCTCCGCGCTTCCGAAGATCGGGAGCACCAGAAGACCTCTTCCCGGCACCCTGTCGGAGGGAGGATTGACCTCCGGGAGTCTCCTCTCCACCATGGATGCTCCCCGGATGTCTCGTGAGTAGTTTTCCTTGGACCATGGGTCCGTGATCAGTAGCTATGTGATGTTCTCCTCCCCTCTTTGATCTTCATTGTTTAGACCTCGTGAGCTGCCCAACATGATCGAGGCACCTTTGTAATATTTCTGCTATTGCTATGTTGAGTTTGATAGGATCTGATGGATTATGAGATTATGTTCAGATTGTGATTGAGTAATATATTTGGTTTTTATCTCTTCTATTTTTTTCCTAAGTAATTCTTGCATGTTCCCCGTTGCTGTTTATTTCTTTGGCCAAGTAGTAGGTAGTGACTCCAAGAGGGAGCGTTGTGCTAGATTGTGGGTTCATGCCCCCCGATGACATGCTTGAGTGAAAGAAACATGAGTCTAGGGGATGTGCTGTTGCCACAAGGGGGAAAACAACGGTGCTTGTGACCGCGGTTACAAGGATTGTTTACTTTACGCAGAGTTCTTTTTAATGCAGGTGTCTGTTGCTTTGAGTTTACACTTTGGGTGGGGCTCGCAACTTAATACCAGCGAGATGTTCTGGATAGATATCTCAAGGTGGATGATTAGTAGTAGATGCAGATGGATTTCGGTATACTTACCTTGGCGTACTGCCTGTGCTTTTGAACCTCTTCCTTTCTTTTATTGCATAGTTAGCATTGCGGTGCGTTCATAATCCTGTCAATTGCCTTTCTGTAATTTGTTTACCTCGCATGGCAATTTTATCATCTTTTGGGAGAGAGACATCACTAGCGAACATCACGTATCCCGATCCATATCCTTATCATTGTTTCCACGTTATATTTACTTTTCTGCATTTGCTTTCAAGTTGTTATTATTATCCCTTGCGTTTTATCCTTTGTAAACAACAAGACCGGAGAGATTGACAACCTCTCTGAACTTCGTTGGGAACAAAGTTATCTGTGTCTGTGTTCAAGTCCGCGTCAGTTGCGCCGCTGACACCTACTTATCATCTCTGGAGTCCTACTGGAGACAAACCTTGGTATCTTTACCAAGGGAAATTTGCTGTTGTGCTACATCACGCCTTCCACTTGGGGCTCACCAACGAAGGGCGAGAAGACTACACCCGTCAACCCTCGCGCCATCAGATATATGCTCCCCTTACCTGATGAGAATACAAAACCGAAGGTGTAGTCGATCGCAAGCTCGCAACGTTTCCGAGAGGCTCCGCACAAGCACACAAGAGGTAAACACTGGAAAGGCAATCAACGGAGATGCATCTATTACTACGAAAAAATCTCGAGCAAGCCACAAGAAGAAGGCAACACGAGGCAACGCACTATGATAATGCATGTATCGTCGAGAGCGGTTACTAACATGTTAAGTGGAGTATCGGTCACACACGACGATACCGCACGTTTATAATGGTTCAGGTTGTTTAGCTACACAAGATGAGCAAGGTTGTTAAAAGGGCACCTCACCCAAGCATGGCATGTCACACAATCATGGCAAGAGGTGAAGCATAAATAAACTATCTAATCTAGTCACTTTAAGTGGGGGGTAAAATCTATACATGGCAACTATTACGGACCAACAATAATTATTGCATTTGGTACTGTTCTTCCCTAAACATAACATTATTATTTTTATTAGCAAGCAAGAGAAACATATTCAAGATCTAGGCAAGGCGAGCTCACCTCATGGGCTACGGCCCACCAACGCAAAGGAAAAAAATGGGGGCTAGGCGAGCTCACCTCGTGGGCTACGGCCCTTAGCGGCTGGGCGATCGTTAGCTGCGCTGCGCCTAGGGCGAAGAAGTGGCGCGAGCCACTAGTGGTTCTGTGCTGAGGGGCAGCCGTGGGCGCGGACGCTAGGGGAGTTGGGCCGCGCGAGCCGTGCTGGGTTGGGTCGCTGGGGCAGCCCACGTTGGCGCTGGTAGATGGCCCAGTCGGGCGCGCTGGACCTGGGCGTCTCATCCACGTCCTCTCCAGGACGAACTCCGGAGGCAGTGGCGGTGGTTCCGGCGAGGAGGGGGCGACGGGGTGGCCGTGACGGCTGGTCAGCGGCAGAAGAGGTCGAGGGGCGCCGGATCTCGCCGGATCCGGTCGCCGGAGAGGCCTTGGGGCGACGCAGCGATGAGCACACGGGGCAGCGCGGCGCGATCGGTCCATGGCGCTCTGTGGCGGCGGTGGGCCTGCAGCGAAGGGAGAAGAGGTGACGAGGGAGCAGAGGAGAGGAAGACGGCCGCAGAGGGCTCACCAGGGCAGAGCTCGGCTTGCCGGCGCAACGGCGGCTCGCCGGGGTTGACGAGGTGGTGGGGCTCGGTGGTTCCACGGGAGGCGCTTAGGCTGGTGAGGAGCGGCTCGGGCGTGGGAGCTGCGAAGTGGTGATGTGGCACGCCTGGAGCGGTCTGATCCGGATCGGACGGTCCAGATCATGGCCGTCATATCTGAGGTGGGGGAGAGGTTGGTGGGGGAGAGCTACGAGGTGGCGGTGGGGTAGTGGCTTGGCACGGAAAGAGAGGAGGTAGGGCTAGGGTTTGCCTAAAATGTCCAGGGTAGCCTACTATTGTAGGAGATATGCCCTAGAGGCAATAATAAATGTTATTATTTATCCCCATGTTCCTAATTATGTTTATATTCCATGCTATAACTGCTATGGTTCTCGAGTCTGCAATAACCACGAGGCTCGGAGGAAGACTCATATGCACGTGTGGAATAATAAACGGATAAAAAAAAATATTCCTAGTCTCGCCTCTAAGACTAGCTCAAGTGTTGCATGATGGTTCTGTTTTCCTGATCATGGGCATGACTATGCCGGCAATTTTGAGGGCACAATGTTAGAAGAACATTTGTGTTGAATCGACCCAGATTGATGTTATGCTATGAGATACATTCGTCACCAGTTAATGGATTATAACACAGAGAAAGTTGAGCGTTTGCATAATTCCTTAGACCATGAGAGTATCGAGTTCCTTCGTACTTGCTTCGTGAACTTTGGGGTTTGTTAAACGTCATCTGTAAAAGGGTGGCTATTACGGCGGCTTACGGGTTCACGGAAAAGTATGACAAGGAACTAGGTAGCTCAAGATTGGGATTTGCTCCTCCGTCGATGGAGAGATATTCTTCGGGCCCTCTCGGTGTTACGGTATCCACCATCGTCTGGCCAGACACAGTGTGATTTGATCACAGGGATGCCGGAACGCGGGAACGAGAAAAGAGAACAATACTAGTAACGAGGTAACTGGCATAGTGGACAAGTGTTGATCCACGGGGATGCCGATAAGTCTCACCTCGGGTATTTGTAACATATCACGAAGCAACAGGAATAGCACACGGCAACTGGAGGTTCACTCGAATATTTATTCGTGTGGGTATAGGGGTCAATATGGGTGTCCACGGCTCCGATGTTGATCATTGATCGGAAAGTGTTCCGGGTCATGTCTATACTTCACCGAACCTATAGGGTCACACGCTTAAGGGTCATCTATCTGCTGAATACTAGACAGGGAGTCTGAGAGAAAGTCACCGGAAAGGTTTCGGAGAAAACGGAAAAGTTCCGGAAAGAGAACACCGGAATAATTTCGGTAAAACCAAAAAGTTGTTTCGGAATATATCATTAAGTCAAAATGGTTTCGGCACACGCCTGGAAATTCTTGGAGGGTGCCAGAATTGTTCTGGGAACTTCTGGGATTTTTCCAGAGAGAAAAAACCGGAAATGTTCCGGAGCTGCCGGAACCGCTTTGGTTGCTTTTCGCAGATGAAAATCACTAATCCGGAATTGTTTCGGAACGCGTCCAAAATCCTTTTAGTGGGTACTGGAATTTTTCTAAGACCTACAGAAAAGTTTCGGATTTTACGGTCGCAGATAAATGTCTTCATGAATAGTGGATACACTATTCATGATGATGCAGGCGATGATGCAGCTTGCATGATGATGCAGGCGATGATGCAGCTTGCATGATGATGCAGGCGATGATGCAGCTTGCATGATGATGCAGGCGATGATGCAGCTTGCATGATGATGCAGGCGATGATGCAGCTTGCATGATGATGCAGGCAATGATGCAGTTTGGAGGGCATTTTGGGTTTTTCCCCATAGCCTCTCACCCTATAAATAGGGGTGGAGAGGGGTCTCTCAAATCTGATCCAAGTTCTCACTTGAACTCTCAACAAGTGCCATTGCATGATCTGGCTTTCTTCTCTCCCTCCCACGAAATAGTTTCGTAGAGCCGAAAGGCTGTCTGGGTTCCGGCAGGAACTAGTTCTGGACGGCGAAGCCCTGCCGGATAGATGACACCGTATGTGTGCAACCCCGTAGAGAGGTCGTAGTTTCGATCTTTTGCCCGAGGGACTGTTCGAGGGTCCTCCCGAAGGGCTGTCCGAGTTACCGTTCAAGTTTCGAGGGTCCTCCCGAAGGGCTGTCCGTGACATCGTCCGAGGGACTGTCCGACCGCCTCTCAGAGCGCTGTCCGAGGAGCAGACGAGGGAGAACATCCTCGCGGTTGGGAGGTTGTAAATCCTAGCTGCGGGGGTCTGCACCAACGATCTACATCGACTCTACTTCCGCTGCGCTACGAGTCGGTAACGATCAGATCAAAACCTTGTATGCAGTCTCCATAGTGGTCCTGGGCTGTTCGTAGTGCGGAAATTTTTTGTTTTCTGCCGCGTTCCCCTACAGTGGCATCAAGAGCCGTGCTATGCGTAGATGCATGTTGCGATCTAGAATACATAGAGATGTATGGGTATTGCATAATATAATTTTGGAGTAGATCAGATCTATTGCTGAAAATTATTTATGCGGGTGGCAGATGAAATCTGTTACCCGATGTTCTTGTTGCTTCCCTGGAATTTGTGTATTTCTGATCTCAATAACAGTATGGTGGAGTTTCAAAGTTCTGGCAATCTGCGATCCTGATTGATCAAAGAAGTGCTAACAGTTCGTTGAATTCCACCATAGTTAGAGAAAGAAGAAATTCTGCAGACTAAAGGGCAATGCAGATATGATCTGCACGGGGATCACGCGTATGACGAAGTTCAGTATGGGGCTCGAGATTTTATTATCTCGTGTTTCATACACCCCGCCAAGTTAATCTAGCGACTTGAATAATCATGCTTGATGATAAACGTTGGTAGCTGCGGTTTAAGTCAAAACCTTAGAAGCCACGTAAAATAAAATTTTGCATAAACCGATTAGAGGCGTCTAACTTGGTTTTGCAGGATGTGCATGTGATGTGGTATAGCAAAGCTCATATTAATTTGATTATGTATGAGATGACTATATAATGTAAATTTATTAACATGACCTGCGTGTCATGATTCGGCATGATGGCTGGAGCCATATGATTGTCACTTTAATGACCTGCGAGTCAACCTTATGTAATGCACTTATTTTATTAGCTATAAAGATAGCAATATTATTTGGTGCATCGACAAGGTGGTGGCAAACTTCGCGAAGGTGAACTCCGACGCAAATGCCAAAGACGAAGAAATACTTGACTTCTCCGTCAGAAGGGGCTATACCATATCATGCAATTATAAATTACCTGAGATGTTTATCCCTTAAGTTGCACCCTTCTTGATTGCGCGGTAGTCGCTTTTTATTAGGGTGATCTCTCACTTAAAATATCAAGTAGTTAGTGTTCTCCCAAATGTAGCACCGTCACAGCATCTATCCTTTCGGGGTGCGCCATGGATGCATGGGTACGAACGATTAGAGAAATGTAAGGCGGGTGAGGTCAGACCTCGCAGCAAGATCACTTGGTTGTCTTGACGTTCATGGCAGGATCGTCCTGAGCTCGGAACACATGCATCGAAAGATGAACAAGAGTCACATAGAGATGTGATCGGCAAGTTGGCCTACCAAATCAAAATCCTCGTCATGAGATGATGATTCTATGGCGTTGTATTGATATTTGGATCTTGAATCACTCATAATCAATTTTGAGAGATATTGATTTGAGTGGGAGCGCATTTTAGAATTAACTTGTTTAATTCTGAGTGCAATTAATTATGAACACTGTCTAAGTATAATTTGCTAATAGTTGTAGAATAATGGCTCGCGTTTCCACCTTCCCTATTAAAATTGAATAAGCTGTTAAATATCTGGTTAAAACTTTACGGTTGGTAACGTAATGCGAGGATTGTCCTCAAGAGTGCCGAGAAGGATTTTGTCCTATCGCATGCTTTCGGTGTCCTCCCGCTAATGCTATGGATGATGTGACTCTCGTCCTTCGATCCAAAAGCTAGAATTCCATTGTGGTCAAGTGCAATACGTTTGCTTCCATAAGACCCGAACTTCACAAGTTTGGGATAGTTATGTAATATTCATGGAACTGAAAATTGTTTTCAGATACAGACAAAGGCTAAAAGATATGAGATATCCAAAGCAATATCTGTTTGCAAAGTATCAGTAAAGTGTTTACTGGGCATTTGACTGATAGGAGAGGGATCCAGAAGAACGCCTGTCATATGATGAAGGTGAATAAAACAAACAACTTAAAGAGAAAGGAAATGTCCAAAGGGTGTTAGTGTGACTCACACGCCTAGGAAGTCCGGGGCTAACGCCGCTCTTAAAGTTGGGTGCTTCTTCTGAGAGTAGGAGAAATATTGAAAGTTAAACTTTAAGAAGTATAAAGGCAAAAAGGAAAGAAGACTGGAATATCCAGCTCATGTATGAATGTCATACAAGTTTTTGATGTATAGAAGGCTGGTCAAAAATATAGTTCTTGGGAATTATGGTTAAACATGTTAATCACTGATTCTTGGGTATTGTGAGTTAAATCACAAAAATACCCGCTCGATTGCATTCTGTTGCAACTCGATGCAAGAACCACTACGGCCTAAAAGACTTGCCAGTAATGAGGTTTAGATACGCGCTGGGAACATAGTAAAAGTTACTATACCTTCCATCGGTGTATCACCATCTGTATTTATTTTCATAATTCGTTTTAGAGTTTTATACACTCTAGCCCATTGCATAAAGTATGTTGCAAGAAGGTTGTTCATAAAAGAACAATTGTTGTTCAGTATTATGAATAACATAAAGGGCCATGCTTCCATCGGGGATGGGATGTATGTTACGAATATTGATGGTAATATGATACATCCATAACAATGACGCTAAATGTCGAAAGACTAAAAGAATACCACATATGTGTGGCACTGCATTTGGTCACATTGGAGAAACCCGCATGGAGAAATTCCATAATGATGGATTTTGAAGTCATTTGATTATGAATCATCTCACACTTGCAACTTTCGTCCGAAAAGTTAAGTGACTGAAATACCGTTCACAGGCCATGAGGAACGAACAACAAACTTATTGGTGATCATACATTTGATGTGTGTAGTCCGATAAATGTTGTTAGTAGTGGATTTATCTATCTTCAGAAAAGACTCAAGTAGATATATGGATATTTACTTGATGAGACGTAAGTCTAGATCTTTTGAAATCATTCGAAAGGTTTTCAAAAATGAAGTGAAAGTTATTGTGACAAGAAAATTATGTTTCTACAATTCGATTGCAGAAAGGAATTTTTGAGTTACAAGTTTAGCCAATGTCTGATGAGTTGTGAAAAGAGCTTTCATAACTTGCACCTCCCGGAACACCACTGCAAGTGGAATGTCCTTGAAGATGTAATCAAACCATTTATGACATGGTAAGATCAAAGATGACATAAATCAATTTGCCATTATTCCTTTTAATGTAATGCTTTAGAGACTACGGCTTTTACACTTAAAGGAGCGCCATCAGGTCTGTTGAAATGACGCCATGGTATGGTACGCCCAACCATGTTTTATCTTTTCTTAACATTTGGAATATGGGGATTGTGTAAACTGTTTACAAACCTATTCCAAATCAGACAAGTGCTACTTTGTAGGTTATCCCAAATTATTGGGAATTCCTCCACCACTATACCGAGGCAAAAGGTTTTGCCACAAAGAACGGTATGCTTTTAAAGAGAATGGTTCTTGAAAAAAGGTGAGTGGGAGGACAGTGCAACTCGACGAGATAACAGTATCTTCGTCATCAGATCAAAGGAAAGGAACCTTGGAAGTGATTCCAGAGTTTCCTACTGCAACTGATACGGAAGCCTCTACATGAGATGTATGGACTTCGGTCAAACTTGCAACTGAGCCACGTAGGCAAAACTCGTGCAAACCTCTCAGGTGCGCAAACGAGATATTGTTGTTAGACAACAGCATACCTACGATAATCAAGGAAGCGATGATGGGCCCTGACTCCGGAATTGGCTAAATGCCAATACAAATCCGAGATAGTTTCCATATACGTAATTCAAGATTGTATCTTGATGGACCATTCGGAAGACTTAGAGTCTAACGAATATTAATGGAACTATAAACTGATACGGATAAAAATGTTTTATCCATAAAGCTCGACTTGTTGCTTATAACAATTTCAAGGAATTAACTACGGCGAGATTGTCTCTCCGTAGCGATGCTTAAAGTCGGTTCGGGTTAAACTAGCAATTAATACGTATTTCATTCATGAGATATGAAACATGGATGCCAAAAGGATTTCCATGAGATGGAAATACTGCCTTGGAGATACAGTCCAAGGTATTTTGTCAGTCCAGAGGATGCTAGTAAGTATGCAAACTTCAGAGTTCCTGCGATGGACAAAAGAGAGCATAATGGAGTTGGAATCTTCGTTTTTGATGAAATAATCAAAAGAGTTTGATTTCATCGATGGATAACGAAGATGCTTGTGGCTACAAGAAAGTAAGTGGGAGCATAATAATATTTCTAAAAACCTTGTGTGCCTAACACATTGTTAATTGGAAATAATATAAATTTCTTGACACAAATTAAGACTTCATTGAAAATAGTTTTTCAACGAAGTGCTTGGGCTAAGTTGTCTTGATATTAGGCATAATTATCTACGAGATATAATTGCCTAATAGGGCTAAGCCAAAATACATATTGACAAGGTGCTAAAACAGTTTAGCGTTAAAAACGACAAGGAGTGATTCTTGCCAAAGTCACATGGAAAGAGTTTTTGCAAGACTCAGTGTCCCAAAACACTGATGAGCAAATTACATAATGGAGATTCCACACACCTTCGTGTTGGGATTAATCATGTATTCCATGGTATGTAAAACAACCAGATATGTCCAATACTCCAAAGTTGTTGCGAGTATAGATACCAAAGTGATCAAAGAACTGATCGTGGGACAACAGTGAAAAATGTCATTGAGTACTAAAGTAGCACTGATGACATGTTTTCTCGCAAGAAGAGATTATGAAGAACTTGTTGTAAGTAATTACATCGATACGGTTTTCATCAATGCTCCATGCGATTTTCGATTTGAGTTAAAGTTTTTGTGTGTGTAATACACAATATGGTGGCACAGTAAGTTGGAATTGTTCATAACAGGTTACTGTGGCGAAATTCTATAACAAATGGCTATGTATGTTGCTGCTTTAGAAGCAACAAAGAAAATGTTGAATCATATAGTTCATTCATGAACTTAGTATGGTTCCAATATGGCTTTGGTCAATGGAACACTATTGAAGATAGTTGCTCCATAGCTCAGTCTGAGGAATCAAGGTTCGACCAGTGATTCGCATATATACAAAGCCAAGTCCACACAAAATATGAATTTTGTGAAAGCGTGAAAACGCGAGGATATGCAAAGATACACACGGAGTTGAAGTTGTCAGATCCGTTGGACATCAGGCTATACCACATGTGAAGCATATTTTACACCAGTATGCCGTAGGTGTAAAGTGCATTAGCATTGACTAGATTATTGACTCTAGTGCAAGTGGGAGTCTGTAGGAGATATGCCCTAGAGGCAATAATAAATGTTATTATTTATCCCCATGTTCCTAATTATGTTTATATTCCATGCTATAACTGCTATGGTTCTCGAGTCTGCAATAACCACGAGGCTCGGAGGAAGACTCATATGCACGTGTGGAATAATAAACGGATAAAAAAAAATATATTCCTAGTCTCACCTCTAAGACTAGCTCAAGTGTTGCATGATGGTTCTGTTTTCCTGATCATGGGCATGACTATGCCGGCAATTTTGAGGGCACAATGTTAGAAGAACATTTGTGTTGAATCGACCCAGATTGATGTTATGCTATGAGATACATTCGTCACCAGTTAATGGATTATAACACAGAGAAAGTTGAGCGTTTGCATAATTCCTTAGACCATGAGAGTATCGAGTTCCTTCGTACTTGCTTCGTGAACTTTGGGGTTTGTTAAACGTCATCTGTAAAAGGGTGGCTATTACGGCGGCTTACGGGTTCACGGAAAAGTATGACAAGGAACTAGGTAGCTCAAGATTGGGATTTGCTCCTCCGTCGATGGAGAGATATTCTTCGGGCCCTCTCGGTGTTACGGTATCCACCATCGTCTGGCCAGACACAGTGTGATTTGATCACAGGGATGCCGGAACGCGGGAACGAGAAAAGAGAACAATACTAGTAACGAGGTAACTGGCATAGTGGACAAGTGTTGATCCACGGGGATGCCGATAAGTCTCACCTCGGGTATTTGTAACATATCACGAAGCAACAGGAATAGCACACGGCAACTGGAGGTTCACTCGAATATTTATTCGTGTGGGTATAGGGGTCAATATGGGTGTCCACGGCTCCGATGTTGATCATTGATCGGAAAGTGTTCCGGGTCATGTCTATACTTCACCGAACCTATAGGGTCACACGCTTAAGGGTCATCTATCTGCTGAATACTAGACAGGGAGTCTGAGAGAAAGTCACCGGAAAGGTTTCGGAGAAAACGGAAAAGTTCCGGAAAGAGAACACCGGAATAATTTCGGTAAAACCAAAAAGTTGTTTCGGAATATATCATTAAGTCAAAATGGTTTCGGCACACGCCTGGAAATTCTTGGAGGGTGCCAGAATTGTTCTGGGAACTTCTGGGATTTTTCCAGAGAGAAAAAACCGGAAATGTTCCGGAGCTGCCGGAACCGCTTTGGTTGCTTTTCGCAGATGAAAATCACTAATCCGGAATTGTTTCGGAACGCGTCCAAAATCCTTTTAGTGGGTACTGGAATTTTTCTAAGACCTACAGAAAAGTTTCGGATTTTACGGTCGCAGATAAATGTCTTCATGAATAGTGGATACACTATTCATGATGATGCAGGCGATGATGCAGCTTGCATGATGATGCAGGCGATGATGCAGCTTGCATGATGATGCAGGCGATGATGCAGCTTGCATGATGATGCAGGCGATGATGCAGCTTGCATGATGATGCAGGCGATGATGCAGCTTGCATGATGATGCAGGCAATGATGCAGTTTGGAGGGCATTTTGGGTTTTTCCCCATAGCCTCTCACCCTATAAATAGGGGTGGAGAGGGGTCTCTCAAATCTGATCCAAGTTCTCACTTGAACTCTCAACAAGTGCCATTGCATGATCTGGCTTTCTTCTCTCCCTCCCACGAAATAGTTTCGTAGAGCCGAAAGGCTGTCTGGGTTCCGGCAGGAACTAGTTCTGGACGGCGAAGCCCTGCCGGATAGATGACACCGTATGTGTGCAACCCCGTAGAGAGGTCGTAGTTTCGATCTTTTGCCCGAGGGACTGTTCGAGGGTCCTCCCGAAGGGCTGTCCGAGTTACCGTTCAAGTTTCGAGGGTCCTCCCGAAGGGCTGTCCGTGACATCGTCCGAGGGACTGTCCGACCGCCTCTCAGAGCGCTGTCCGAGGAGCAGACGAGGGAGAACATCCTCGCGGTTGGGAGGTTGTAAATCCTAGCTGCGGGGGTCTGCACCAACGATCTACATCGACTCTACTTCCGCTGCGCTACGAGTCGGTAACGATCAGATCAAAACCTTGTATGCAGTCTCCATAGTGGTCCTGGGCTGTTCGTAGTGCGGAATTTTTTTGTTTTCTGCCGCGTTCCCCTACAGTGGCATCAAGAGCCGTGCTATGCGTAGATGCATGTTGCGATCTAGAATACATAGAGATGTATGGGTATTGCATAATATAATTTTGGAGTAGATCAGATCTATTGCTGAAAATTATTTATGCGGGTGGCAGATGAAATCTGTTACCCGATGTTCTTGTTGCTTCCCTGGAATTTGTGTATTTCTGATCTCAATAACAGTATGGTGGAGTTTCAAAGTTCTGGCAATCTGCGATCCTGATTGATCAAAGAAGTGCTAACAGTTCGTTGAATTCCACCATAGTTAGAGAAAGAAGAAATTCTGCAGACTAAAGGGCAATGCAGATATGATCTGCACGGGGATCACGCGTATGACGAAGTTCAGTATGGGGCTCGAGATTTTATTATCTCGTGTTTCATACACCCCGCCAAGTTAATCTAGCGACTTGAATAATCATGCTTGATGATAAACGTTGGTAGCTGCGGTTTAAGTCAAAACCTTAGAAGCCACGTAAAATAAAATTTTGCATAAACCGATTAGAGGCGTCTAACTTGGTTTTGCAGGATGTGCATGTGATGTGGTATAGCAAAGCTCATATTAATTTGATTATGTATGAGATGACTATATAATGTAAATTTATTAACATGACCTGCGTGTCATGATTCGGCATGATGGCTGGAGCCATATGATTGTCACTTTAATGACCTGCGAGTCAACCTTATGTAATGCACTTATTTTATTAGCTATAAAGATAGCAATATTATTTGGTGCATCGACAAGGTGGTGGCAAACTTCGCGAAGGTGAACTCCGACGCAAATGCCAAAGACGAAGAAATACTTGACTTCTCCGTCAGAAGGGGCTATACCATATCATGCAATTATAAATTACCTGAGATGTTTATCCCTTAAGTTGCACCCTTCTTGATTGCGCGGTAGTCGCTTTTTATTAGGGTGATCTCTCACTTAAAATATCAAGTAGTTAGTGTTCTCCCAAATGTAGCACCGTCACAGCATCTATCCTTTCGGGGTGCGCCATGGATGCATGGGTACGAACGATTAGAGAAATGTAAGGCGGGTGAGGTCAGACCTCGCAGCAAGATCACTTGGTTGTCTTGACGTTCATGGCAGGATCGTCCTGAGCTCGGAACACATGCATCGAAAGATGAACAAGAGTCACATAGAGATGTGATCGGCAAGTTGGCCTACCAAATCAAAATCCTCGTCATGAGATGATGATTCTATGGCGTTGTATTGATATTTGGATCTTGAATCACTCATAATCAATTTTGAGAGATATTGATTTGAGTGGGAGCGCATTTTAGAATTAACTTGTTTAATTCTGAGTGCAATTAATTATGAACACTGTCTAAGTATAATTTGCTAATAGTTGTAGAATAATGGCTCGCGTTTCCACCTTCCCTATTAAAATTGAATAAGCTGTTAAATATCTGGTTAAAACTTTACGGTTGGTAACGTAATGCGAGGATTGTCCTCAAGAGTGCCGAGAAGGATTTTGTCCTATCGCATGCTTTCGGTGTCCTCCCGCTAATGCTATGGATGATGTGACTCTCGTCCTTCGATCCAAAAGCTAGAATTCCATTGTGGTCAAGTGCAATACGTTTGCTTCCATAAGACCCGAACTTCACAAGTTTGGGATAGTTATGTAATATTCATGGAACTGAAAATTGTTTTCAGATACAGACAAAGGCTAAAAGATATGAGATATCCAAAGCAATATCTGTTTGCAAAGTATCAGTAAAGTGTTTACTGGGCATTTGACTGATAGGAGAGGGATCCAGAAGAACGCCTGTCATATGATGAAGGTGAATAAAACAAACAACTTAAAGAGAAAGGAAATGTCCAAAGGGTGTTAGTGTGACTCACACGCCTAGGAAGTCCGGGGCTAACGCCGCTCTTAAAGTTGGGTGCTTCTTCTGAGAGTAGGAGAAATATTGAAAGTTAAACTTTAAGAAGTATAAAGGCAAAAAGGAAAGAAGACTGGAATATCCAGCTCATGTATGAATGTCATACAAGTTTTTGATGTATAGAAGGCTGGTCAAAAATATAGTTCTTGGGAATTATGGTTAAACATGTTAATCACTGATTCTTGGGTATTGTGAGTTAAATCACAAAAATACCCGCTCGATTGCATTCTGTTGCAACTCGATGCAAGAACCACTACGGCCTAAAAGACTTGCCAGTAATGAGGTTTAGATACGCGCTGGGAACATAGTAAAAGTTACTATACCTTCCATCGGTGTATCACCATCTGTATTTATTTTCATAATTCGTTTTAGAGTTTTATACACTCTAGCCCATTGCATAAAGTATGTTGCAAGAAGGTTGTTCATAAAAGAACAATTGTTGTTCAGTATTATGAATAACATAAAGGGCCATGCTTCCATCGGGGATGGGATGTATGTTACGAATATTGATGGTAATATGATACATCCATAACAATGACGCTAAATGTCGAAAGACTAAAAGAATACCACATATGTGTGGCACTGCATTTGGTCACATTGGAGAAACCCGCATGGAGAAATTCCATAATGATGGATTTTGAAGTCATTTGATTATGAATCATCTCACACTTGCAACTTTCGTCCGAAAAGTTAAGTGACTGAAATACCGTTCACAGGCCATGAGGAACGAACAACAAACTTATTGGTGATCATACATTTGATGTGTGTAGTCCGATAAATGTTGTTAGTAGTGGATTTATCTATCTTCAGAAAAGACTCAAGTAGATATATGGATATTTACTTGATGAGACGTAAGTCTAGATCTTTTGAAATCATTCGAAAGGTTTTCAAAAATGAAGTGAAAGTTATTGTGACAAGAAAATTATGTTTCTACAATTCGATTGCAGAAAGGAATTTTTGAGTTACAAGTTTAGCCAATGTCTGATGAGTTGTGAAAAGAGCTTTCATAACTTGCACCTCCCGGAACACCACTGCAAGTGGAATGTCCTTGAAGATGTAATCAAACCATTTATGACATGGTAAGATCAAAGATGACATAAATCAATTTGCCATTATTCCTTTTAATGTAATGCTTTAGAGACTACGGCTTTTACACTTAAAGGAGCGCCATCAGGTCTGTTGAAATGACGCCATGGTATGGTACGCCCAACCATGTTTTATCTTTTCTTAACATTTGGAATATGGGGATTGTGTAAACTGTTTACAAACCTATTCCAAATCAGACAAGTGCTACTTTGTAGGTTATCCCAAATTATTGGGAATTCCTCCACCACTATACCGAGGCAAAAGGTTTTGCCACAAAGAACGGTATGCTTTTAAAGAGAATGGTTCTTGAAAAAAGGTGAGTGGGAGGACAGTGCAACTCGACGAGATAACAGTATCTTCGTCATCAGATCAAAGGAAAGGAACCTTGGAAGTGATTCCAGAGTTTCCTACTGCAACTGATACGGAAGCCTCTACATGAGATGTATGGACTTCGGTCAAACTTGCAACTGAGCCACGTAGGCAAAACTCGTGCAAACCTCTCAGGTGCGCAAACGAGATATTGTTGTTAGACAACAGCATACCTACGATAATCAAGGAAGCGATGATGGGCCCTGACTCCCTAGCTCTTAGGCGCTACACATGTAGCATTGTCTCTAGACTAGAATCCAGAGAGCTACCGGTCTCTGGTCCAGATGATAATTCACTGGTGTAGCGCCTAAGAGCTAGGCGCCTTAGAACATCATTCACATTTTCCTCTTGGTTCATGCGTGGAGGGCTCAATGTTTGCCTCACTTCTTGTTGGGTCAAATAAGGTTGAATCAAATCCTCTTGGTTCATGCATGGAGGGCTCAATGTTTGCCTCACTTCTTGTTGGATCAAGATAGATTGACTCAATTCCTCTTGGTCCATGGGTGGAGGGCTCCTTTTGGTGGCAAATATTTCAAGAGCCTTGTCTTGAGATTCGGCCACCACTTCCTTGTATGCAAGCCAACGTTGTTCCGAGTTGATAACCATTGTTTTCCAACGGATGTGATGTCCAAACCCAACATTATGCCTTCCTCCAACATAACCATATCACTTGGGTCCATCCAATTCAACTCCTTCCTTACTTGTTTCAAGACCTCTACATAGTTGGCACTAGCATCAAACACCAAATCATGCTTATCCAAGTCCGGCTCTACATTCCCTTTCAAAAATGCATCCTTATTCCGATTATGAATATGAACAATTCTTGCCATCCCTACATTAATTATTGGAAGAAAGGAAAATGTTATCATTAAGTATTCATAACAAATTAAGTCTAACCAACAACATACATACATACAATAAAAATATATCTCTAACCCTAACCCCAACACTAAATTAAAAATAACCCTAACCCTAACAGAATAAAAAATCACATATTTAACCCTAAAAAAATAGTGCACATACAACATATTAGTCACTACTTTGTGGATTCATACATATAAGCAACAAGAATAAAACAAGGGCAATGAAATCAAATTCTTCTAGGTTTACAAAATTTGAACATATCCAACCAAAAAGCAAGATTCCAATGGGTCCAAAGCTAGGGATTGAGAGAGGGTACCTCTAGCAACTTGAGGTAGTTCAAATCCACAGAGAGAATCTTCAGATCTAGGGGATTTGGGTGTGGGTTCTGAGAGGAGGGGAGAGGGGGAGAAGGGCATCATTGCGGTTTTTTGAGCTCAAGTGGTGGTGGGGGGGTTTATGAGGTGGGGACATATTGGGGGTCGGTGGGGACATATTGGGGGTCCCAACTTGTCAGCTGCACGAGTAGTGCTAGTCGGGTGCGCGTCAGCGCTTTCGATGGGAGTAGCCCCCGAGGCTATGTTAGGGAAGGCGCTAGACTCTAGCGCCTTTCCCTTAGGCGCTATACCTCCCAGCCCACTTAAGTGGGGTTTGGGACCCCCAATATTGGCCTATGTGCACATCCACAACAAAGTTTACATAAAATACATCAAACTACTGGGCAAAGTCCTAAATGACACAAATTTTGCATAACATACATCGTAGTTCAAATTAACCATCCATAGAAACTACAACACATTACAATCTTTTCATACAAATGAGAGTGTACATGTCTTGAAAATATAGGTCTACAAATAAGAACATTCAATAACTCGTCAAGTACATCCTGTAGATTGATGAGCTTATGCCGAAGGGCTTCTCTGCCATAGAATAAATCACGTAGTGAGTTCTACGTTCGTTTTTTCTAGCTTTAACTCTGCCTTCTCCTGCACCATTTCCTCTCTCTCCGCCACCCACTTCACCTTCTCTTTCACCATTTCCTCTCTCTCTCTCCTCCACCCACTTCCCCTTCTCTTGCTTCATGACGAGGATCGGCCTCAGCAAATCCTAGGGTTAAGTACCCTAGGTTTCATGTAGGAGGAAAGAGAGCGACGTGGCCTGCGCGTTGGTAGGATTCAGAGGTGACAAGCGACACATGGGGGCACGATTTACCCAGCTTCAGGCCCCCGGAGGGAGAACCCTACATGCTGCTTGTCTGATCTTGTATTGATGATGGTGTACAGGGGTGCCGCGAGGGCTTTGGTGGAGAGAGATCTGTCTAGTCCTATGCATGGGGGGTTGAGTTGATGTCTAGAGAGGTGCCCCTCCCTCTCTTTATATAGATATCCAGGTAGGGGTTTACAAGAGTCCTAATCAATCTACAAGTAGGAGTCCTTGTCTTGCGCCTCAAGTCTTGGGCTTCATGTCGGTTCGCGAGTCTTCTATTGGGACGCCAGTCTTGACATGCACCAGGTACCCTCACGGTAAGGACTCGTGGGGGTACCCCCTCGTTAGTAGCCCCCGAGTGCCTAGGGGACTCGAAGAGTCACGCAGGGACTCGAATCTGCAGTAGGCGCTGTGGTGCGTGTCGCTTTGTCGAGTGAGCACTCGAACCTTTCGGGATCTTCTGTTGATGAGCAGTCGAAGATGCCTTGAGTATGCTCCCGATGGGAGTATTTGGATGAAGCATCAAAATTGCAGTCGAGTTTGTCTTCTTGTAGAATGTGCGAGCAGCATTCGTCGGGTGCGCGTCAGCGCTCCCGATGGGAGTAGCCCCCGAGGCTATGTGCAACTCGTAGAGTCGGGCATAGGCTCAAGTTGTTTTTAAGCTAACCCCGTCGTTCTTGTCAGCTGCACGAGTAGTGCTAGTCGGGTGCGCGTCAGCGCTTCCGATGGGAGTAGCCCCCGAGGCTATGTTAGACTGCTTGCAGTCGAGCATAGACTCAAGACTTCTTCGTCGTCGAGTAATTGTCATCTGAGGCGTGAGTTGTTGTAGAGACCGGTCATGGACGAGGAGGTTGACCTCGCTTCGACACGAGAGCGCACAGCCCCCGAGCACCTACTGAGAAGGAGAAAAAGGAGCAATTGTATTACGATGTACTTGCGTGATATACAAAAGAATTGTAAGGTGCATGATTTGCAGATGTTGAACTTTTGTCGAGTGGATAATGTAGCAGCATATAAAGTTTATGTGTGTCTTTTCATGAGTAGGCCCTCCAGCAACATACTCTTGCCGGGCAACAGGGACGCGATGCCAGACTTGTTGGACCCGGAGACAAGATCGGCCTTTTGGTACCCAGCCTCACTACTTTAAAGAACGCAAATAAACAATAGGTAAAACTGAGCATGATCCAAATGAAAGTTTTGAATCCCTCGAGATGATTCTGCACAACTGCGTAGCCGACAGGATGATTTTTTAGCCCTCAGATGTTTCTGCATGACTGCGTAGCCGGCAGGATGATTTTTTAGCCCTCGAGATGTTTCTGCACGACTGCGTAGCTGGCAGGATGATTTTTTAGCCCTCGGATATTTCTGCACGACTGTGTAGTCGTCTTTGGCGACTGCTCGAGAATGCATATAGGTTTTGGAATTATAGCATATAAGAGTGTAATGAAAACTTAGTTGTAGGATCGTCATGGCGGAGGATGTCGAAGATGAGCAGTCGAGTAGTAGAAGATGAGCAGTCGACGAGGCGAGACAGAGTCGATGCAGCGGATGGTCTTGATGCGGCGGGTGGTGTCGGTGTAGAGGACGGAGTCGATGTGATGGCGACTGCGACGTTCAGCCCCCGAGTCCACGAGCCCCGAGTCTGTGAGCCCCCGAGTGTTGAGGCGGCGGAGTTGCGCAGTGAAGTCATCGTGATGAAGTTTTTCGGCGAGCGATGAGAGGACTCGATGTGGAGATTCCTGCACGATGGAGCTCGGTACGGGAGAGCCCATACAAAGGAGCTCGGCGCAGAATGATTTGTGTGCTTGGAGTCGACGGTGCGGCGAGTGACCGAGAAGGACTGGATGCGCTGGGCGGGATCCTTCGATTGTTTGTTATGTGATGTCATTGTAGCGGCGCGAGTCGATGTAGAAATCTTGGCGTGTCGTCCATGGCATGTCGAGTTGGAGTAGAATCCTTGTGGGGTCAAGATTGAACCCGAATTCGCGATTGGAAATTCGCGATCTCGTGTAGATCAAAAAACGTGTTGCAGTGCGAGAGCCGCTGACAGAGATCTAACCGCTGGAATTTTTTGAAATGTTTTGTGCTGATGGGGGGTTGAATCCCACATGCTTTCATCGGAGGGATCTTCAAGTTGATGTCCGAGCCAATGTCAGAAATTGTTTTGCTCGAGTCGCGTGGAGTTCCGTCATATTCCGAGATTTCTTCAGTGCGGGAGTCAGAACCCTCTGTTAGGTAATGTGCTAGGGTTAATAAGTCACTTGCATCATGTTAAAATTTCAAAAGAAATCTTTCAAATCAAAATCAAAAGCAAAATGGGAGAAGGAACCCCCCCAGATGAATTAATTCAAAAGGCCAGATAAAAATCTTCTCCAAAATTCATGTTAGATTTTTGAAAAGTCTTATAAATGAGTGTGATCACATATCAAGTGATGTGGGAACCACCCCATGCTCATGGATTTTTCAAATATTCAAACAGTGCCTTGGAATTAATTAAAAACCCCTATTTGAGTTAAGATTCAAATTATTTGAATTTTAAAAATGTTGAAACTTTATAAGTGGCTGGTCTATATTATCATGAGGCCATAATATTTTTTTTCAGTATTTAATAAAATGCTTAGCTATTTATTTAGCACAGCAAAACAAAAGACAGAAAAGAAAACTGAAAAGAAAAAGGAAAAGGGCTCACCTGGAAGCAGCCCGACTTACCCCCCCCCCCCCCCCCCGCCAGCCTCCAACCGGCCCAGCCCAGCCCACCTAGCTCTTGTCGTCTACCTCCACGACGACAAGCAGCTCGGTGGCCGGCATGTCGAGGCCGCCGACGACGGGCAGGCCACGCAGCTGCCTCCCTGCCTCCTCCAGCATGTCCAGGACAGAGCCGTGGTCGCCCTCGTCACTCTCCACCCCTTTCCCCTCGCTCTCGCGCACTCTGCCGCTTTTCCCCTTCTTCCCCGAGAGCATCCGCCGTTCGCCGCCGTGAGGAACCGCAGCCAACACTGGAGAGAAGCCTGGAGACCATGTCCATCGTGTGCGCCATCGTCGACTTCCTCGATCTAGAGAAGCTAGAGGACTAATCGATCTCGAGGCCAACGCAAGCTTCACCGAGACCTCGCCGGAGCCGCCTCGCGATTTCTTTGATACCGGCAACCACAGGGCGTCCCCGACCGCGCCACCTCCTTCGTTGAACTCACGGTGAGCTCACGGTTCACCCGAGCCACTCCTTTGTCTCCCTCCTCCTCCCTAGCTAGATCCGCCATGAGCGCAGAAGAGCAGCACCGCCGTGCTCGTCGACGACGAGTCTCCGTTAAGCTTTTGTTCCCGCGGCCATGTCCTTCGCAATCGCCGTGCTCCTCTAGTTCGATCCAGCCTAAGCCCGCCCCAAATGGCGCTCCGTAGCGAGTTCGACCTTCAGCCAGTAGCACCGTCGCCGCAAAGCTCGACGCCGGCGTGCGTACAGAGCCTCCCAGCCTTCCCTTTCGGTCTCAATCGACGCGCGACACCGAGAGCTTCGTCTCAGTGGTCGAAGCGCGCAAATTGGACCACGGGAGCACCCTCCCCATACAGCGCCGCCGAGGTTCTGGTCACCGGCGGCTAGCCGCCGACAAGTCCGACGTGGCTAGGGTGGTTAGCCCTAATCCACCTCCCTAATGACCCCCAGAGCCGATGACATGTGGGCCCAGCCCCTGACTAAACACTGGATTAAGTTTAAACCGTTTAATTAAATAGTGAGAGGCTGACAGGTGGGACCCCCTTGTCAGTGGCCCCCTGACGCCAGCATGAAGTCATGCTGACGCCATAAATGAATTTTCCAGAAATTGAAATGAATTAAAGAATTCCAGAAAATCCAGAAAATAGCCCAAACTTTGGAAATTCATAGAAAATTCATAGTAACTCCAAATTGGACAAATAATATATGAAAAATGATCAGGAGAAAATAACCTATCCAAATATCCAACTTTCAACTTTGTTTGAGTTGAATTTAAAATATGATCAGTAGCATTTGCTATTTGATTTAAATGGAATTAAATCAAATTCAATTCAAAAGTTTTTGCAACTTTGACCATGGAAACATGCTACATTTCACTTACACATCAGAGGCATATCATACACATTTCCAAATGATTCAAATTGATCAAACCATGTCACATGTAACTTGACTAAGTTTGAATTCAAATTGGAGTTTGAATTTGCAATTCAATTTGCAATATACTCCATTTAAATGGAATTGCCTCACACATCAAAGCATACACATCAAGTTTCAACCTTCCATCATGTGATTGTGCATTGTATTTACTTTGCTACCTTGTTTGTTGTTTGTCGAGTAGAGGTGGAACCGGAGCAGGAGGCTGCCCCCTTCGTTGAAGACCCCGAAACCAAACCTCGTCAGCAAGGCAAGCAAACCCCCATTGATCATGTCGATAAAATCCCACTTCCCTCTCATGTCTCGCTTATGCATTGTTTAGGATGATTACCATGATGCGTTTCTACCGCATAGATGAACCCATTCCTTTGCATGACCTATCATTTTGTCACAGTAGTAAGCAAACCACAATCCTAGCAAATGTAGGAGTTGATTGATATCATGTGGCCCCTGCAATTGTTACTGCTTATTGCATGCTTAGAATGATACCATGGTGTTACTTTTATGTGAGTCGGGATGGTAGTGATCATGATGATGATGGTAGAAAAGTGTTGGTGAATCTACCCTAATACAAGGTGAACGATGAGAGGCTGTGTAGGAGTACACGGTGGGTTGTCTCGTTGAACACCGCCCTAAGTCTGAGTTCTTGTGTGGTGATCCAAGATGAAGAGTACAACCACACATTGGGCTCACTGACCCCTCTCAGCTTACTAACTCATCCCTTTCGATGTCTAGATGTCGCAATAGTTCGTTGTTCTGGTAGGTCTGTGGCCTGGATGCTAAGTGAGAGAACGACTCATCCGAGACCGGCTTATGCACCACGCACACATCACTTGGGCCCACTTCGTTAAACCGGCCGGGTTCACGATAGTGGTAGCCAACCCAAGTAGGCGGCTTTCTCGGACTAGATCGGCTATGAGGTAACAGTTGTGGTGAGCATCCTCGCCGACACTTCTTGAACGGTGTCGAGTACAAAGGCGGTAAATGATGATCATGTGTGTGTAGCGGTACACCCCTGCAGGGTTAACAAAACTATTCGAATAGCCGCGTCCGCGGTTAAGGACTGCTTGGAAAGCTTAGCTTGATTATTAGACAACTTGAACTGGATACTTCTAAAACACACCAAGATAAGTGTGAGTGCTATGGCGTGCTTTCTTGTGGGGAAGTCGAGGAAGGCACCATAGTGGTGTAATTGGTTGGAGAAAGTAGTGGACTCGTGTACGCTTCTTACCTCAAGTCT
Organism: Bromus sterilis; assembly: GCA_950022295.1. Lineage (NCBI taxonomy): Eukaryota > Viridiplantae > Streptophyta > Magnoliopsida > Poales > Poaceae > Bromus > Bromus sterilis. The sequence goes on from OX465596.1 coordinate 401,390,994, forward strand.
GGTACTCGTAGTTCAGGATTAGCCAAGTCAAAGCTGGCACTTCTGCAAGTGAAACCCCACCTCCCTTTACCTTGATACATATGCATGAGTAGTATAGATCCTATGTAAGTCTTGCTGAGTACGACTTTGTACTCACGTTTGCTTAATCTATGTTTTAGATGAAACCACTGACCCCGAAGGTGGCTTCTTCATCGAGCTGGACGACTGAAGATCAAGCTAGTCTAGTCCCAGTCAGACGACTGGTTCCCTCGTGGAGGGCTTGTGTTTAAATAAGGCTTCTTAAGCCATTTGTTAAACTTGTCTGTACTCAGACATACTTTGCTTCCGCTTGTGTTGTAATGTTGGATCACATGTTTGTGATCTCTGTGTGCACTCTATAAGAGTTATCAATAAAAATGTATACTTTGTAGAGAATTGCAATGATACCTACTGTTCATACAAGGCATGTGTGTTGTGTGTATGTTTATAACATGCATGTCTTTGTATGGGTTTTCGAGACCTTAGTTGTGATCTGGCTGGCGATCTTTCATACACCAAGTGGCCCTTAGATGTGCGCAGCTTGGGGCATCGCGATGCGATTGCTCGAGACTCCGTCTCGTGCACACTTTGTGGTATGATCGAGCCCGCCTTAGACCCCGACTAAGTGATCGGGCTAGAGTAAGTCTATGTAAGAGTTATGAGATAGTCGATAGTATGGTTGAGGCGACTTGTCTTTGAATATGGGAGTTCACCACCCATATCATTAGACTTGTGTGCGGACGATGAGGACACATCTCAGTTGATCATCCGGCCTGGATGGGATGCCCCTCACGTACGATGCTTTCCGAGAACGTTCTGTGCTTGGCCTTGTCTGCTTAGACAAGTGGGTACGGTTATCGGCTCTCCATATGACTATGTCTTAACTGGACTTGCATACGCTAACCCCGGGTCCCGACAATTTGAATCTAGGGTTCACCAAAAAATGGTCAAAAACGAGAAATGGCATGGAGCTAATGGATGAAAAGTTAGGGATCGGAGGAGAATACCTTAGGAGATGATTTGAGTGAGAAATCCACGGTCAAAACCTTCAAATGTGGAAGATTTGAGGATGGATTTGAGAGGGGACAACGAGAACAGTGCCTGCTATCCAAAAATGGACGACCCCTCTCTCTTTGTCTGGCCACAGGCGTGGCCGCGAGGCCTTAAGTTATTCAAGAGTATAGCGCCTAAGGCAAATATGCTATGCCTATATGTGTAGCGCCGACGTCAAAGGCGCTAGACTTCCAGGGTGGGACCCGATGGGATTAGCGACTCTCTGTCGGGCTCTACAAAAAAGGGTAAAATTTGTGAAATAGTTTGCAAGTAAATTCAGATTGTGAAATAGTTTCGTAAAAAGGTTAGAAATATGGATTTTGCCCATCTGGTGCTCGATGGCGAGAGCAGTGTGGTCTCTTGCCCCACCGAAACTGCTTGATGCCATTTGCCAGTGAATTCCTAGAAGCAAAGGGGTCCATATTGCACATGAGGGTAAATGTATTTGAAAGCAACTTGAACCGATTCATTGTTACACTCTAGGCCTTATGGCATGCTCGCCGCAAGGCTATCCACGAGTACATCTACCAGAACCCAATGTTGACACACGGTTTCATCAATTCTTTCTTGACGGAGATCAATTGTTGTGTAAAGCTAACGATGCAAAGAGTGCAGTCAACACCGCGCCTGACATCCTGGCTACCTCCTCCACCAGATCGGTATAAATCCAATGCAGATACTACCGTGAGCAGCAACGAGCGATGGGTGCCGTAGGGCTGGATTGCAAAGACCGTGGAGGGAAATTCATCGGAGCATCTTCAATTTAGCGAAGCATGCACCGAACATAGGATTTCGCCGACATATGTGGTTGGGCCAACCCGGAAACCTTCCCTTTGTCCCTATGTTTATGGTGATGACGTAATAAAGCTTCAATATATTGTCTCAAAATAAAAACTTGGATGCGTCATCTTTTTTGATTTTTGTTGTAAAATATAATGCAGACAAATATATTTATACACGCGCATACATCCATTCTTATAGACGCAAACACATACACCTTGCTTGCATGAACATGTCCACAAAATATAACCATATATCTTAAAATTAACGAAGTCATCAAAACTACGAAGCGACGAGCTTGGTTAGCTATCATAAAAAAAATGTGATCAAAAACGAAAGGAAAAAACGAAGTCATGAAAGACAATTCGCTACCGACGATGGATGATCCACTATGAAACACACATATAAAAGAGGTGTTACGGTGCATCATGAAACATAAAGGAAGGTGTATCATTTGAATGATTCAAAAGTTTAAATTACATGGAGATATGACACTTCGTTTTACTGCAGTGCTAAAAATCATACTGGAACTATCCTTGCTTCTTTTTGTGAGAGGGAAAAATCGAATATGTTAAAAATTATTATTTTTATCGAAAATGCCCCTCAGACCTCCTCATGTTAAAAAATAGTTCTATCGTGAATCATTCGAATCTAGGCCATTCAATCTAATGACAAACTAGGCTTTCGCCCCCTTTATAGATAAATGAATTAAACCAAGATACACGGCCGAACGATACAAGGTGGTGACGTAACCCTCTTACAAAGCCGATTCTGAGATGAGTGGTGCAGTTACGTGACCAGCAGAAGGCATCGGCAGAACTACACACAACCCCACGGTACATCCTAACACACCTAGGCTCCACAACAACGCCCTCAAGAGGGAAGACGACGCAAAGCGTCGCTGCTGCCGAGTCCAGCTGGACAAAGGTCTTAACCCGGATCCTTGACACGAGGAGAAGAACCCCAACAACGTCTTCAGGAAGAGAGCGACACCCATGGGTGTCGTCGACGCCGATGCCAAGGCACAGAGCTTTCACTCGGCAACTCACCCGTGCCTCCGATGCCGCCAGGTAGAGCGTGATGATGTCTAGTCCCCAGATCCGGATCAGGGCATCACCCCTACTAGAGAGGGAATGCCCGAGCTACCCACCGCTTCACCACTCGTTGCCCACACAACCGGGAGGAGCCACCACCACCACCATGGTACCTGCCGGAAAGCAACCATGAGGTCCACAATCCGGGGCCGCCGCCCCGGCATCCCTGCCCTAGACATCGCCACCCTCCACCTCACGAGTCACGACGCTTCAACCCCGGTCGGACGGGTAGACCACAACTGTCCACTCAATGCCCGACATCAGTCCCCAGATCTGGGTTGACCCTCCACTGTAGGAGGCGTCGACACCTGCATCCCCATCTAGTCTCCAATGGACCGAGTGGACACGATCCTAGGACTGTCGACGGACGCCGTCAATCCCTCCTGGAGCTCGCACGACGCCAAATCCGAGGTCAAGGCACCGATCAATTGTCAGGCCACCGCCATCGCACACCGCCCCCGTGACGGCCCATCCACGGAGACACCCCAGGCCAATACCAGCCACTCCTACCCCGGGAGCGACCCCGATCTGCCCCAGGCCCAGATCCGTCCTGCCCGAGCACAAACCCTAGGACCAGGCACCTGGCCTAGTCCCGAGAAAAGGAGGCTGCCGCACCACCGCTCCGCGCTGCCAGCTGGACCGCAGCCGCCACACCGCCAAAGCCAGCACCATCCCGCACCACCAAATCCGCCTCCAAACCGCGCCACCGAAGCCCGCGTCTCCTGTCGGCCAAATCTGGTTGTCGCAGCGCATGCACGCACCACCGTCATAGCCGTCCTCAGCCTGCGCCGCCCACTGAGCACACACCACCAGCCACGCCATCACCGACGCCCACAACCGAGGAGTCCTTCGCTGCCGGACCACGCCGCCCGCAGCCCGCAGCCCGAACCACCGGCCGACCGCCAGATCTGAATCGCGCCATGGACGTCGCCCGGCCGAACCAACCCTCGCGGCCAGCTGCAGCAACCCGCCTGCCCCGCCGCCCAGCAGCCGCCGCAGCACGCCGATCACCGTCGTCGTGCCCCGCGGACAGCACGTCGTCCTCGCCAAACGGCCGCACCCCGCGTCGCGAATCGCCGCTGGAGGAGGAAGAGGGAGTCCCCGCCGCCGCCTACACCTGCCGGGCTTCGCCCGCGGCGCCTTTGGGCGGCGCGAGCGAGGGAGGGGCGGGGGAGGGGGCTGGAGAGCGGCGGCGTCTAGGGTTCGCCCGGCCTCTCGCGGGAGGGGTGCGGGACGAACCGGGCTGGGCCTTCCCGCCATCCAATCTAATCGAATAGACGATTCATATTCACTTGATGCAACGTAAAGGAACTCTATATTTAACCTGAGATCGAATCTCTGACGAACTAACATACAACAATCGTTTTAACCATTCAACCATAAATTAGTTCTATCGTGAATTTCTATTCGTATGTCACATCTGTCGTGCATAGGGCGAACAAACACCACTGAACAAATTTGTTAAGCCGTAGTGAGTGAAGAAGCAACAGCCGCCAGTAAATCGATTGGTTCATTACTTCATTCCACATGTCACTCCGTGTCCAGCCATAAACAACACCAGCATATCGTCCGATTAACCAGCCAACACGGTCATTTTCCACGACCCAGGCCATACCAAGTCATCCATCACAGCAACAGCTCAACACACATGCGCTTCCAAGTTAGTTCCACTGCTACGTCAGATGAGATCTCTGTTGAGTTCATGAAACACAGAGATTAATTCCCCTCCTGGCTGGATCCATGATCGGGACGTGAGCCGTGTTCCAAACGACATTTTCGTGCCGCCGTCGCGGCCGGCCGGCCGGCAGACGCGGATGCTCTCCCTCTCCCTCTCCCTCCTCCCCGGCCGGCATCTGGCGCCTCCACCTTGTAGCCTGGCCACAGCACACGCGCCAAACCCACACACCGGCCTTTGAAACTTTCGCCGTCTTTGTCAGCTTGCCATTGCAACGACCCGTGCTTGCCAGCCAGCGGCCATGCATGCAGCCATATCCCGAGCTCCTTAATTCACGTCAGGAAATCACAAATCAAAGCTCAGTCCAGCACTCCGGGCTCAGTTCCTGTGGACAGTCAGTCACTTGTGCTCGATCGACCGATCATGGGGTGGAGGATTCTTGCCGTCGCAGTCGGAGTGGCCTTGCTGGTCTGCTGCTCGTGCGGCGGGGTACGAGGCAAGGAGGACGAGGACGTGAGGGAGTCCCTCATCGAGTTCCTGGCCACGCTCGCCGGCGGCGACGAGGCCACCGCGCACGCCCTCGGCTGGGTCCAGTCGATCGACCCCTGCGACGGCACCGGTGGCCACAACGGCAGCGACTCCAAGTGGGGCGCCACCGTCAAGTGCTTCAAGAACGACGAGAGCAACGCCGGCCTCATCAAGGTCATCGATCTCCAGTCCCTGGGCCTCAACGGCACCATCGACGCGGAGGAGCTCTGCGCCGCGCCGGCGCTGCGCGTGCTCAGCCTGCAGAACAACGCGCTGCGCGGCGGCCTCCCCGCGGGCGTCTCCGCCTGCTCCGGCCTCACCCACCTCTACGTCGACGGCAACCGCCTCTCCGGCTCCCTGCCGACCTCCCTCGTCGACCTCAGGAAGCTCCTCGTGCTCAACGTCTCCTGGAACGACTTCTCCGGCGAGATCCCTGCCGGCCTCAGCGGCGTCCGCAGCCTCGTGAGGTTCGACGGGAACCACAACCACTTCCAAGGCACCATTCCCGATTTCGACCTCGACAAGTTCGACCGCTTCAACGTGTCCCACAACAACCTCACCGGACCTATCCCCGAGAGGCGCGGAACTTTCCTCGGCGACAGCTACGCGGCCAACGCCGCCGGCATGTGCGGCGAGCCCGTGCTCCCCGCGTGCCCCTCTCCCTCCAAGGAGAGCAAATCGAAGAAGATGCGGAGGATCCTCATGTACCTCGGCTACGTCCTCCTCGGCGGCGTCATCGCCGCGTTCGTCGTGTACAAGCTCTGCTCCAGGAAGAGGAAGAACAAGCTGGGCAAGAAGGACGGGGGCGGCGGCAAGGACGCGTTCTACAGCAGCGACCCGACGACGACGACGACGAGCAAGTCGGCTTCGGCGTCGGCCTACTCGCTGCCGGCTTCTGCAGAGCGCAGCCCAATGGCCAAGGGGCCCAAGGGAAGCGCGGCGTCGACGTCGCTGGTGGTGCTGCGGCGGTCGGGCACGGCCTCCGTGACGTCGACGGCGGCGGCCGCGGCGGCCAAGGACCTGCGGTTCGAGGACCTGCTCAAGTCGCCGGCGGAGCTGCTGGGGCGCGGGCGGTACGGGAGCTCGTACAAGGTGGCGGTGGCCGGCGGCGCGGCGCTGGCGGTGAAGCGGGTCAAGGACGCGTCGGTGAGCGACGACGAGTTCCGGCGGCGGATGGAGCGGGTCGCGCGGGCGAGGCACCCGGCCGTGCTGCCGCCGCTGGCATTCTACTGCGCCGCGCAGGAGAAGCTCGTGGTCTATGAGTTCCAGACCAACGGCAGCCTCCACAAGTTGCTCCACGGTATGCTGCTGCTTCGCTCTCTCTCGTTACAGTCTGCTACAGCCCACATCGTTTTTTTTAGGGTTTTTTCTTTTACATGTTGTACTATTTGACTGAAATTTTGCTAAATCTTAATCGACTAAGATTTAGATACACCCATTTTTTTATAACTACTTGCGCGAAACTCGAAGAAATTATATCGGCTCACTAGATTATGATCTCAGGGAGGAAATTCGAAATTCTACCAAGAAAGTAACGCATAGGTGTCTCCAAAGTTCACCAATTCAAAATTATAAAAGAAAAGAAAGAACCCACCAATTCGAATGTCGTAATGTGACATTCCACGTTTCCGCATGCCATGTTTTCTCTTCATGTCATAACACCGTCAAACTTGGAAATTAATACGTTCAAAAGAAAAGGTTTGAATTTGTTTTTCAAAATTTAGAAAGTACAGACCAGAAGTAGGTTTCCTACATAGAAGCCCAAAATCTAAGTGAGCATCTGGCCCACAATATCCACCGTTGGGAGTAGCCAGCCCTGTACAATTCGGGTTTTTTTTCTTCTAACTTCGGTTGCTTTGTTTCCTAGTTTGTTTCTGTTCGTTTTATTTTCTTTAAATCTCTATATATTCTAAACATATACTTCATTTCTTCAAATTTAACCTACTTATGGGGACAATTTAAAAAATCATGTAATTTAATAAGTGGTCAAAAACCTTTTACAAATAGTTATATCATTCAAAAATGTGTTCATCACATATAAAAAACAATTACCTGTTTATGTGAAATTTTTAAATTGGCCACTCAATGTAAAATTTTGTTCATATAATTCTAAAAATGTTCGTGGCAATATTTTTAACACTTATATTTTTGTTGCACATTTGAAATAATTTTCATGGAATTTATATTAAAAAAATGTCTTCAAGAAATTTCAACGTATATTTAAAAAATAGTCAGTGTCCATTTGAAAAATGTTTAACATCTATTTGGACAAATGTTCAACATGCATTTGGAAAACACTAACATGTATCGTAAAAATGTTCAATCCGCATACAAAAATTCTGAGCCCATATTGAAATAAAGTCTAAAACTATTTCAAAATCAATGAAAAACAAAATAAATTAAGAGAAAACTGATAGACCAATATAAATAACACAGGAAAAAACCCTGAGATGCTGATAAAGAAAAAAACACATGAAAGGTTTTAAAACCGGTCCGCATCAGTTAGAACTTTTTCAAAGCCACTTTACTAGTCCGAAACACTAAAGCGATTGCAGCATTTGAGAACAACTAATGGAAGAGTACTTGTTCGTGGTCCGGCCAGCGAGCACTTTCCTGAGCTCACTGCGCGCCACATGTCGCATTCACAGCGGTCCCTCGGGATTTCATTTTTTTATTTTTTTTGTGTTATTTTTGGTGTTTAAAATTATTATTTTCTGCTTTCTCGGTTTTCGCACGCTTTTTTATACGTTTTGGTGAAAAAAAATCAATTTCGTTTTTCAAAAAAAGAGACACGACCTTGCCTCCGCGGAAGGCACGAATCTGCTTTCACGGAAGGCATGCCTCGTGCCTCTAAAAAAAGAATGAGTCGTGCCTCTAAAAAAGAAGCATGAGTCGTGCCTCTAAAAAAGGCACGATCGTGCCTTCGCGGGAGGCACGAATTAGCTTACGCGAGAGGCACGCCGCATGCCTTTAGAAAAAGGCACGAGTCGTTCTTCTAAAAAGGAGGCACGATTCAGGAGGCACGAATATATTTTCGCGAGAGGCATGCCGCGTGCTTTAAAAAAGGAAAAAGGAAACCAACAGATCACGTCACTTGGCGCGCGCGTGAACCGCCACTTGTCGAGCGCAGAGGGAGTGGACGCGTTCGTTGCTACGAGTACTCATAAATTAGTGATTTCGACAGGATTTATCTCACAATAAATAAATGAGATATAGTCTATGCATTATCCTGCGCACATCTTTTTTGTGTGGTGGGTGATTTGTTTTCCTAACTTGGGCCATGCCCAGCCCACAACTCGCGCAGCAGGTTTTGTTCATAATTTGATCAGTAGTATTGTTTCAGTTTGTCAAAAAACAAAAAGTAGTATTGCCTCAAAAAAAAATTATCAGTAGTACATTCTCTGTATGGAAGACATGTATAGTTGGGTAATACTGTAGAAACTAGAGAATATCATATCCTGTAGAAAAAACTACGGAAGATCCCTCATGTACATTTCTTATCACGAACAATTTGCTAACACATGTTAACTTTTAGTTCTTGGTAGTAAGGTTCTTCTTACTGCGTGCATTAGTTCGTAGTAAAGGCAATGCGTACAATGTGAAATGTTATTCTGGATCAAGAAAATAACAAGAGGTTCTTCTCGATGATGATTTGCAGGCTCTATAGTGAGCAGCCAGGCCCCGCTTGACTGGCCGGCGCGCCTACACATCGCCACCAAGGTCGCCGACGGCATGGCCTTCTTGCACGCGGCCATGCGCGGCGACAGCGCGAGCTCCTACGCCTCCTCCACCTCCTCCTCCATCGACTCCGCGGCGGCGTCGACGGCCGCGGAAGGCGCCATCGCCCACGGCGCCCTCAAGTCCACCAACATTCTCTTCACGGCCGGCATGGAGCCCTGCATCAGCGAGTACGGCGTCATCGCGCCGCCGCTGGCCGCCGCGGTGGGAAGCAGCCGGAGCTCCGGCCTCCGCGCGGACGTGCGCGCCTTCGGCGTGCTCCTTCTGGAGCTGCTCACGGGGAAGGCCACGGCGGCGCAGGGCGACGGCGCGGAGCTGGCGCGCTGGGTGACCTCGGTGATCCAGGAGGAGTGGACGGCCGAGGTGTTCGACCGCGCGCTGCTCTCCCGCGACGGCGTCAGCGAGCAGCGCATGGTGCGGCTGCTGCAGGTCGCCATGAGGTGCATCGACGCCTCGCCAGGCGAGGTGCCGCCCACCATGACGGAGGTCGCCGGGATGATCAACGCCATTCGCGAGGAGGACGACAGGTCTCTCTCTGCGGAAGCATGACGCCAGCACCCCAACCAGTCGGCAGTCTCCGAGGATTCTTCAACCTCTGATGGGCATATCTGATTAGTTGCATTTGACATTATGTTCATCACACTCCCATGTTGTACTTTCCTTCACTCTCAGTGGTACAAAGAATTTAGTGTTAATTTTCCGTTTTTATCTCGATCGATACCAATATTACACATGAAAATAATACTTTTATTAGAGTCTCAGCTACTTGTACATGGAAATATACTCACGCTCCATCTACTAGTTGGCAACCGAACAACTTGTTGTTGTCTGATTGTACGATTTGCACGGCTCATAGGGCTAGCAAGCAAACTTTGTAACTAACAAGAATACTATTGCACGGCTCATAGGGTCCAAACATCGTTCTTTCGTATGATTTGTCTGTATGGTAATTGTCATGAACCTATGTACACGTAAAGCTAGAAGGGGATGTGACAATTTACAAGAAAATAAAATGTACGAATCAGTGTTGACATGCAAACAACTCAATAACACTTATTGGACAAAAATGTATCTTGATTCTTGAACCCTAATCTACATGTGCATACATTTACATTTCGATACGTTCTAGCTGTTTCTAAAACTGCAAAAAACGTCTTACATTTAGGAATAAAAGGTGTAGTTTCTTTTCTCAAACATGGATTTTCTGCTTTCGAACTCAATTACACCCGCATGAATGGTAAGTTCTAAAATAATAGCTAAAAATCATGGATTCTAGTCCCCGGACAAGTCCAAAGATGAAAAAAATGCATCATCAGTTTTACTGTCGTCATCAAGTTTTCTAAACTTTTGAGCGGTTCGGAATGCAAGGTCAAAACACAATACATCAAGGAAATTTTAGGGTTTGACAAGATACATAAGAGGTGGTCTATGATTGACGAGGCTCAGTGAAAAACCTTCAAGAAAAACCTCGAAAATCCTAAATCCAAGGTGACGGAAAATAATGGGAAATTGATGAAATCAATGAAGATTGATGTCAATCTCAAAATAAGCTAAGAGGAAGAGGTGGAACAAGGAATATGTTGATTTATATACAACGTGCAAACCAAATCCCTACAAAAAAATTGAATTAGTGCCATAACAAAAAAACGTACCAGTACACTTGGGATCCCCAGAGAAAGGATCATGTCCTGTTGGAAAAGAAAAAAAACCAAAGAACTCGTGGTAATTAACTAACTCGTATGTTTTTTGTTACTCTAATGAAGTGCATTTTCCTTGCAAACATTCACGCTTGTAAACAATCACTTCCATGTTGCGAAATCGATATTATGCGGAACTTCAAGACTTAGAGGAGTTTTATGTGTTGTGGGTCGACCTTTTGAGTAAGACTTGCAATGTGATCAAAGGCAAGGACCCGTTGACTTAGTCGTCGAACGATCCCGGGGCAGGCATTGGTTATCATCAAAATAGACCACACATTATCCAAAGACGTTGGTCTTAAAAAACAAAGAAGACAAGCTAGTACTAGAAAGGAAAAAAAATAAGAACTAGAAAGTACTTTTGAAGCCAGAGTACGAGGCTCCTCGAAAAGCCTAACGGAGAAAATGTGGGCCGGTTTAGTTAAGGCCATGAAATAGAGGTTGTTAACGAGTCTGTTTGTTCGTCCACCAACCAAGATCTTCTCGATGCCGACCAACGTGAACTTGGATAAGGAGCGTCGGCCCAATGTAACCCCTCATAGAAGCCAATCCCTCTCTTTTGCGAGCAAGAGAACGTTTCGGCTGATATCGACACCTTTACGGTAATTATCGCCGCGTCAACAAATGCATGTACCTTCTTCCATGGCATGGTTCCATCGTTCAAATTTCTAACATCGATGAGGCATACATATAAGTTTCGCAGGTGGATGCCCTTGCACTATGCAATGAACGACCAACTAAACGAGGTTGCAGTAGGCAATGTCGTAGCGTCAAAGGGCAAACTCATGCACGACGTTAGGATGTCGAACAACTTGGATAGCTTGTTAGTGCCTAGGGTGTTAGACGGCTGTGAAGATGTAGACCCTTCTAAACATCCTCAAGGTGAAAATGAGGGAACATACTACAACCTCATAGATTGTTGGGGTTGGAAGCTTAGGTGGTCCAAGACGTAGATCAATTTAAGAACACACTCCCCTCAATAAACACCCTCATCCTTGGAGCTCTTACTATAGAATTTAGAAGTGTTAATGATGGGACGTTTCTGTCACCTAAAACCATTTTTCTTCAACAAAAACACATCGTGACGCAATGTCACTAATGTTTCGTCAAAAAATCAAATCTTTACTACAGCACTTTTTATGTCACCTAAGACGCGAGTTTATCATCAATTTCCATTTTTTACGATGGGGTTAAACTGTCACCTATGATAGATTTTTGTCACCTAAGATCGTTTTATAGACGATAATCCGTCACTAGTAACTGGTTCATTGATTTGACCGATCAAAGTTTCTAAATTATTGGTCCAGCCTTTGCTGGCTTGCCTACTTCCATGTGGGTTCGACTGGCAATATTTTCAATGACGGGTCCCGTTACTTTTTCACCGGTCAATGGCCCAAACACATGGTACTAGAACATGCTGATGTGGTAGCTTACATGTGGGACCGACTACTATTTTTCTGTGATGGTGACGATATATGGCCCCAAAAGATGATGATGTGGCTTCTTACATGTGGGTCCATGCGCTAGTGACACCTTGCATAATCGTTACAGTTTGCAGACGCATTCAATTAGTTTTATATTGCAATTGATGGTCATATTTGTATAAAATTCATAACATTTGTCAATTTCAATATAAATTCATGAAAAACTTGTATTCACAAAATTGAAAATTATCACACAAAATTTCTAAGATATTGCAATAACCAACCACGAAGAAAGGCCACATAATAAAAAAAATAGGGACATGATTCAGTTTCATGCCAAGGGTTTTGGCGATGCAATCCTACATATGAACCTGGGCATTCAATCAAGTTGATTCATGCTTTTTCCGGAAACTAAAGTTTTCTCTTCTTTGGTATTCTTGACAACTTCAATTTCTTCATGTTGCGATATGAAAGTGAAGATGACAGATTCCAAACGATTATGCAGCTGTACCTGTCGTCGTTTGGTAACAACAGATGCCATGGGGATGGCTAAGAGAGGGGGAAAGATTCGAGGAGAGTGTTGATGGTGCCGCAAGCGGGGTTGGGCACATGCACGGTGAGACATCACGATGTACCCAGGTTCGGAGATCTCTGTAGAGATAACATCCCTACTCCTGCCGAGCTATACTGATGCAATAGCTCGAGCTACAATCAATGCTCCTTAAGTTGTTTCAGAGGAAGGAGAAGGAGGCCAATGGCTCTGCTCTCTCCTGTGGCTCTACTAGTGGGTGAGATGGAGTAAATGAGGTTGTCCCCATCACAGAAGGGGTGCCCTTGGTTCTTATAGTGTGAGCCCAGGGTGCTAAGGTAATTACACAATAGAGAGGGACCCAGCTGTAAGCCTCTGGAATCCTGCTGGGGCCCGCCTGAAAGTGCATTTACTCCTAAATGGTGTTTTGGTGTAATGACAATGTGGTTAGTGGGACTAATGACGGGTGTTAAAGATTTATCTCAGGTCATTAGGTCCTTGGTGGCATCTTCGGATGCGGTTGTCCCCTCTCTAACCAAAAAGGAGAAGACGGCGTGCTTTTTGGACTCGGAAGATTTTTTCGGTTACTTTTGAGTCGTAGGCATGCCGCACTATTAAGAGGGGTCTCGGTGAATTTAGTCTCAGGTTCCGAAGGTTGGAGCAGGAGGATCGGCGTTGTGGGCATGTCAGGGAGAGGTCTCAATCCTCCCTGATCACCCCGGGTGCCCGGGGTCCTAGACCCCCGGGTGCCCGGGCTCGGGTGGGTGGTCTCTGACCACCCCGGGTGCCCGGGGTCCTAGACCCCCCGGGTTCCCGGGCCCCTCAGAGAAGGTCTCTGACCACTCCGGGTGCCCGGTGTCCTGGACCCCCGGGTGCCCGGTCTCTAAGGGGCATGTCTCTGACCACCCCGGGTGCCCGGGGTCTTGGACCCCCGGGTGCCCGGTCTTAGCCCGGGTGCCCGGTCTTAGCCCGGGTGCCCGGGGTTCCCCGAGCCCAACGGGCAGATCTGGGGGTGGGGGTATTTAAGCCCCCCCCTTCTTCTTCCTCTAGCTCTAATCTTCTCCCCCAAGCTCCTAGCCATTGCCAAACCTCAAAAGCTTGAATTTCTCCCTACTCCCCCAATCAAACACTCTCATACTTGGGGATCCGGAGGAGATTCACCCGATCTACACTTCCACCAAACCGTTTGTTGTTCCCATCAAGATTTCTTCACCGTTGACTTGTTACTCTTAGAGTTTTGGCTCCTAGGCGGCTAGGTGTCCGTCCCGGAAGCTTCCTTGCTTGTGGTGTGCTCCGGGAAGTCTGTAAAGGTGTGGTGGTCGCCTTCAAGACCAACCCCGAGTGGATTCGAGGCTCATCCGTTGGGGGTGACTCGAAAGGGGAGAATACGGTGAGCTACGTTGTTGTAGCGCTCTCAATCTTGAGCACCGCTCCAACGGAGATTAGCACTCCCTCAAAAGAGTGTGAACTTCGGTCAAACAAATCATCGCGTCTCCCCTTCACTTGTGGTTTATCCTTTTCGCACTTTACTTGTACTAATCTTGTATGCTTGTTGGCTTGCTATTGTATTCATTGCCTAGCATACTTGTTTAAGCTTGTTTGCCACCTAGGGTTGTTTCATCTAGTTCACTTCTAGAGAATTGTTTTAATCCGCCTAACCCTCAAATTTGGTAATAAAGCTTAAAATTGTTAGTCACCTATTCACCCCCCCCCTCTAGTTGACCGTATCGATCCTTTCAATTGGTATCAGAGCATTGGTCTCTTATTAAGGGCTTAACCGCCTAAGAGAATATGGTCAATCTAGGGGATCAAGGTGATACCCTTCCCACGGATGGGAGAACATCGGGTGTACATGGTGCACCCGTTGCTAACCCACCTAACCCACAAATCACGCACCAAGAGGGTGGTGGACCTAGCTCCGCCACCTCACTAACCATGACCGAATTCGCGTCATTCATGGAGTCTTTCAAAAGCTCCATGGAAAAGTCGATGAAGGCCTTGGTTCGTGAAGAAGTCGATAAGAAACTTGCTTCTATCTCACAAGCTCCCTCTACCTCATCAACATTTTGTCCAAACACCACCTTGGATGTTGATGGAGTAAGGGAGACACCACCACCACCACCTTGTCCTACTGCACCATCTTACAATGCTGCTGCTCCTTCATATGCTCGTCCTCATATTCCTATGCCGCATATTAATCATACTGGGGACCCCCCCCTTTTGCATCCTGACAAGTTTGGTAAATGGAAATTAGCTATGGAGTCACATGTCCGGAGCGCCTCCACACAAGTGTGGTGGATTATCTTGAGGGGCCATCAACCTGAAGATCCATCGAGCTTATCTCCAAGAGAAGAGGTAGATGAACAACTCAATGATATCGCTTGTCACATGCTCAGGAGAGCCGTTCCTGAGGACTACCGGGACTCCATCGCTCTATTGAAGTCGGCCAAGGAAATTTGGAATACCCTTGGGGAAATCTTTGAAGGAGATGCAAGTGTGCAGAGATCTCGTCTGGCCCTTCTCAAGACCGAGGTTAACATGTTCGTGAGGAAGGAAGGTGAGACTGCGGATCAAGCTTTCTGTAGGCTCAAATCCATTGTGTTGGATCTTAGGAACTATGGTTGCACATGGGCCGATGACAATTTCATCAAGGACAGATTTTTGTGTGCCATGATTCTCACGGATGAAACCATGGTCACCATGATTTACCAACGCATGGACTTTGACCGATTGACACCAAATCAAATTGTGTCATCCTTCACCACCAAGTCTTTGTTGAAGACCAAGTCCAAGCAAACCCATGACCTTGTTTATGGGATCAATAGCACCAACAACCTCGCCTTGAAGGCCAAGAAGGTGGCTTCCCCCTCCAAGATGGTGGAGGTGGAAGATGTGGAAGAATATTGTGAAGATGAAGATAGTCCCTCGTGCCCGGCCGAAGACTTCAAGGAAGATGTGGCCCTCCTTGTTAGAAAATATGTGGGCACCATGGGGACTCCGGGAAACAAAGGAAGTAATCATCTCAAGGGCAAAACCTTTGGAAGAAGAAAGTGCTACAATTGCGATAGTCCAAAGCATTTTGTTGCGGACTGTCCATATGAAAGAAGAGAAGAGAAATCTGAGAAGCTTATTCTCAAGAAGAAGAGATTCAACAAGTTTGCCAAGAGACGTGGCTACAAGGCTCTGGTTCATGAAGAGTACATCTCCGAGGATGAAGAAGACGGTGATGATGATGAGCACAAGGGCATGGCCGCAATAGCCATGCACTCCAAGTCCTCCTCCACCTCATCAAGCCTCTTCGACTCCCCCAACGAGAACAAGACCATTGTTCACCGATGCCTCATGGCAAAAGAGGTAATATCAAAGTCTATCAACTCCATGCCATCATCTAACACTACCCACTCCTTGCAAGAAGAGTCGGATAACGAGTGTGATGACGATGGTGTCGATTATAGTGAGGAAGCCTCAATGGCTTTCATGAAGACACTTAAGGGAGAATCCCTTGCTCGTTTCCTCAACATGATGAGGTCACTCACCGAACGTGATGACTACATCGGGAATGTGGAAACCCTCTTAATGGAGGAAAAGGAGAGGAATGATCTCCTTGAGCAAAACCTCCTTGAAGTAGAAAACATGAAAGCCTCCCTTGAGGAAACCATCACTTCAAATGAGATAGATTTTGTTAAAGTCAATGATGCTCTAGAACTCTCTCTTGAAATTAAGCATGATCTCATGGATAAAATTGCTAAGCTTAAAGTTGATCATGGTGAACTCGGTGAGGAGTATAAACTCCTTGAAAAGATCCACAAGCTCATAAAAGGGGAGCTTATAACTCTCACCGAGTCTTACAACCAGCTTAAGGCTTCCACTCTTAAAACTCTAGCTACTTTCTCTCCAAATGATGCATGTGCTTCTAACTCCATTGATTATGCATCACTACTTGTTGAGAATAAAAAGTTGAAAGAGCAACTTGAGAAAGGTCTTGTGTCTTGTATCCAAGGCGAAAAGAACTTGAATGAACTTTTGAGCAATCAAAAGGAATGTGTGGCCAAGGAGGGAATTGGTTTTAATCCCTCCCAAAAGAAGAAGAAGAACAAGCACAAGAAGAAGAAGCACCAAGCAACTCCTCCTCAACAACAAATCACTTTTGTGCAAGAAGGGCACAAGGAGAAGGAGAAGGGAAAGGAGAAGGTTGGAGAGGAAGTCATTTCAAAAGAAATGGCCCCCTCTTCTAATTATGCCGGCATAAACAACCCATCATATGTCCTTATGAGAAGGAATGATGGATATACATTTGCTAAATTTGTCGGCACTAATTATGATGATTATGCATGGACTATTTGGGTTCCTAAGACCCTTGTTGCTAACTCTCTAGGACCCATTGAAAAATGGGGACCTAAAAACAAAGCTTGATCGTTGCAGGACTATGCCTCCGGCGGGACACAATGGGTGATTGATAGTGGTTGCACAAATCATATGACCGGAGGCAAGGATATGCTCGTGGATTTCGTTGATTCGCTCAAGTCATCCTCGGACATCTCCTTTGGCGACAACAGCAAGGGCAAGGTATTGGGATTAGGGAAGTTTGTCATCTCGAGTGATTCTTCACTCAAGAATGTCATGCTTGTCGAATCCCTTCACTACAATCTACTTTCCACTATCCAATTGGCTCGTGCCGGATATGACTCGCTTTTTAGTGAATTTCATGTGACCGTCTTTAAAAGGGATACTCTCAAAGTGGTCTTTGTTGGGCATGTTGAAGGCAACCTTTACGTGGTTGATTTCTCGAAAGAGAGCACTCACCTAAAAACATGCCTAATGGCCAAGGCCGACGTGGGGTGGTTATGGCATCGTAGGCTAGCCCACGTCGGTATGAGAAATTTACAATCCCTTATAAAGGGGGAGCACATTGTTGGACTAAGCGATGTTTCTTTTGCCAAAGATCGTGTTTGTAGTGCTTGCATTGCTGGAAAGCAACATGAGAAGCAACATAAGGTGAAGACTATCATCACATCAACGAGGCCTCTTGAGCTCCTTCATTTGGATCTTTTTGGGCCTCCATCCTATGATAGTTTGGGAGGGAGGAGGTATTGCCTTGTCATTGTCGACGACTATACAAGATATACATGGGTTTTCTTTCTCAAGACCAAAGATGAGACTCAAGAGACCTTTATATCATTTGCCAAAGAAGCTCAACGTCAACACCAATGTGAGATTATGGCTATTCGAAGTGACAATGGTACCGAGTTCAAGAATTATACAATGGATGAGTTCTTGAGTGATGAGGGGATCAAACATCAATATTCCGCGGCCTATACTCCTCAACAAAATGGTGTTGCGGAGAGGAAGAATAGGACTCTTATTGAGATGGCAAGAACAATGCTTGATGAGTACAAGTCTCCATACAAGCTTTGGGCCGAAGCCATCAACACCGCGTGCCATGCCTCTAATAGGCTATATCTTCGCAAGCTCAAGAACAAGACTCCTTATGAACTCTTAATCGGGAAGAAGCCAAATGTCAAGTACTTCCGCGTTTTCGGTTGTAAATGTTTCATTCTAAACAAGAAAACTCGATTGGCTAAATTCGAAGCAAAAACATATGAGGGAATATTTGTTGGATATGCCTCAAACTCCCATGCGTATCGTGTTCTCAATAAATCCACCGGATGTATTGAGGAGACATCGAATGTGGAGTTTGATGAGGATAACGGCTCCCAAGCCAAACCTATTGTTTCAAGTGTTGTAGGTGATGAGGCTTCTTCTCAAGTTATAAGGACCATGGGGATAGGCCACATTCTTCCACAAGAAACACCCCAAGTCCAAATAATCGAAGAAGGGGTAAGAGCCCCTCTTGAGGATTCTCCTCAAGGGAAGTCATCACCTCCACCACAAGAGCAAGACGTTTCGGGAGCACAAGCACCTATCCAAGAACAAGAAGAGGTCCCTCAAGCTACCGAGCAAGATCAAGGGCAAGCCCAAGCAAATGGTGATGAACCTCTAATTGAGGCCCAAGATCAAGCTCAAGCATGTGATCAAGATCAAGTTCAAGAAGTTGTCTCTCCACAATCAAAGAAAAAGCAAGTTCGGGTTTCTCCACGAAGGATTCAACCTAGTGAAGAAGAACTTGATAAGAAGAGACAAAAAGCGGCCTTGAGGCTTCAAATGCTTCAACACTCCACCGACAACATCCTTGGAAGCATCTCAAAAGGGGTAACTACTCGTAAACGTTTGGCAAACTTTTGTGAACATCACTCGTTTGTCTCTTGTATTGAGCCCCTCAAGGTGGAAGAAGCGCTTGATGACCCGGATTGGGTAAAAGCTATGCATGAGGAACTCAACAATTTCTCCCGCAACAAGGTGTGGTCACTTGTTGCAAGGCCAAAGGAAAATCATAATGTCATTGGGACCAAATGGGTTTTCAAGAACAAGCAAGATGAGCATGGACAAGTCACTCGTAACAAGGCAAGGTTAGTGGCACAAGGCTTCACCCAAATCGAAGGTTTGGATTTTGGTGAAACCTTTGCCCCCGTTGCCCGTCTTGAGTCCATTCGTATCTTACTTGCCTATGCTGCTCATCATGACTTTAAATTATATCAAATGGATGTTAAGAGTGCATTTCTAAATGGTCCTTTAAGTGAATTGGTGTATGTTAAGCAACCTCCCGGTTTCGAAGACCCCGAACGCCCCAATCACGTTTATCAACTTCATAAGGCTTTGTATGGTCTTAAGCAAGCACCTCGTGCTTGGTATGACCACCTTACGACGTTTCTAAACGAGAAAGGGTTCGAGATAGGGTTGATAGATACCACTCTCTTTACCAAGAGAGTAAAAGGAGATTTATTTGTATGCCAAATATATGTTGATGACATTATTTTTGGGTCTACTAATCATGCTTGCAATGTTGAGTTTCAAAATCTTATGACCAAGGAGTTTGCCATGTCTATGATGGGTGAATTGAAGTTCTTCCTCGGGTTTCAAGTCAAGCAATTAAGGGGAGGGACCTTCATTAACCAAGCTAAATATATCCAAGACATGCTCAAGCGTTTCGACATGGTTGATGCCAAGCCAATGAGGACTCCAATGCCTACCAATGGCCAACTTGATCTAGATCCCAATGGTAAAGATGTGGATCAAAAGGTATACCGTTCTATGATCGGTTCTTTGCTTTACCTTTGTGCATCTAGGCCGGATATTATGTTAAGTGTGTGTATGTGTGCAAGATTTCAATCCGCCCCCAAAGAAAGCCATTATATGGCAGTGAAACGGATCCTTCGATATTTGGTTCATACCCCAAACTTGGGACTTTGGTATCCCAAAGGATCTTCCTTCAAGCTAGTGGGATACTCGGATTCGGATTGGGCCGGTGACAAGGTGGATCGTAAGTCCACATCCGGCTCATGTCAATTTCTCGGGAGGTCCTTAGTGAGTTGGTCCTCCAAGAAGCAAAATTGTGTCTCTCTATCAACCGCCGAAGCCGAGTACATTGCCGCGGGAAGTTGTTGTGCCCAATTATTATGGATGAGGCAAACTTTGATGGATTATGGTGTCAAATTTGACAAAGTGCCTCTATTATGTGACAATGAAAGTGCAATCAAGATTGCGGATAATCCCGTGCAACATAGCCGAACCAAACATATTGATATTCGTCATCATTTTCTTCGGGATCATGTGGCACGAGAAGACATTGAACTCTTTCATGTGGGCACCGAGAAGCAACTTGCGGATATTTTCACGAAGCCACTTGATGAAGCAAGGTTCCGTGAGTTAAGGCATGAGCTAAATATCGTGGATCTTAGTAACATGGGTTGATGATCTTGCATATACACACTAGCTTTTCTATATCTGGCTTAGATGTAGGCACATAAGTAGGGGGAGTAGAATTCTCTCAATGATTCCGACATAACCCTACTTGTGCATAAAGTAATCAAAATCTTTCACATTCGCCATTTCAAGATGGCACTTGTGCTTCAAAGATGAGTAGTGGAGACGGGCTCAAGGTTAAAATCTTCGCGGTGCCGTACCACAAATTGCTCAAATATGGTGACCCTCGGGTCACCGCCTTTTTCCGCTTTATTGCGTTGAACTGTTTTTCGAGACTGGTTAGTCTCTTGTGATTGTTGTGCCTAATTGCCTACGACCTAGTGTGTGCGATCTATCCTAAGCCACCTTTCCTACAAACTTAGTTTCATATCTTGTGCAAGGGTTCCTTTTTTTCTGCATCATGCTTCCGTAGTTAGGATGTCAAGGGGTGTGGTTAGATGAGATGTTTTCTCAGTGAAAACTCTCTGACCACCCCGGGAACCCGGTCAGTCGACCGGGCACCCGGGGCCCCGGGCACCCGGGGTAAGGCTGGCGGCTATATCCCAGGTGGCCGTGGGGAGTTAGGGTTTTTTTTCCCTCATGCTCCCCACGCCCTAACTCTCCTGCTGCCGCCACCTCCCCAAGGGATCGCCATCCCTCGCCGTCCGGAAGCCCTCCGGGCACCCGGATCTCCTCCCCGGAGCTCCTCCTCGTCGCCATGGCCGGCTCCTCCGGTAACTTTTTGCTCTCCTTCGTTTTTCTTGTGGTCAAGTGCTCTTTCCTCTCACGTTTGGTAGGGCATCTTGATTTTGTTGCATAGTAGGAGTGATAGGAGGATGATATGATTGTGGAGACTCGCTGTATGCCCCGGATCTAAGGATCCCGTGACCGCCGGTCACTACCCCGGGCACCCGGTGTCCCCCCGAGCACCCGGTCCTGGCCTGGTAGTTACCCCCGGGCACCCGGTCCTCAGACCCCGGGCACCCGGTCTCCACCTGGAGGTACTTTGTGTACCCCGGGCACCCGGTCCTTTGACTCCGGGTACCCGGGGTTACCAGTTCAGTACACCCTGTCTTATCATATTTTTCTCCCGTTTGTTTTACTTTCAGCATGAACCCTTGCACTTACCCTCGTACCCATTGCTTGCTGTTAGATGACTCTGGAGGCACTGTCGGTGCACGTCGTGCCAAGAAGACTCGTGATGATGGCGGGCAGGGGCATTTTGTTCGTCAGGATCGCGGTTCTGGTTCCTCTGCTCCTCAGGGCCGTGGCAAGCGCACCAGTGTGCGGGCTCCTGTTGTTGAAGCTTCCAGCAGTGATGACATTGAGGAAGAGACTTATGTGTCCGATGAGGCAAGTGCTGAAGAGGAAGAGGTCGAGGAAGAGGAAGAGGAAGAGCCTGACAATGACTTCAACATTGATACACTTGATGATCTGAACAAGCTGCCAAGGCCTGAGTACCGCAGGTTACGCCGTATTGATCCTTATTCGGCTGCTCGTGATGAGGTTGACTGGAAGTTTCATAACATTCTCCAGCAGCGGGTGTTCACCGAGATCTTCAAACCCATGAAGGTCAAGGTAGCTCCGCACCGTGACTTGGATCTTCAGTACATCAGTGATACTGCATCTTTTCCTGAGGTCTATCAGGTGTTGGAGGATATGGGACTGATTCGGTTTGTGACTTACAACCGTGCTTATAATGAGGATCTCATTCTTCAGTTCTATTCCACAGTGTACTTTTATCAGGACTATGCGCGCTCCTTCAGGTGGCGCTCAGGTAACAAGGTTCTCAGTGGTTCCATGAATGATCTGGCTGCTATTACTGGCTATCAGTTCTTTCCTGAGCCTGAAGATGGCTATGCTACTGTTGTTCAGCACAATCGCAGCAAGCAGGCTCTGGCTTTTGCGTATGCGGGTGGTGGCTCTATTGGGCGCACTAAAGGCATGCTCCCTCTGTATCATGCCCTTCGCCAGATATTTCGGGTTTCTCTGTCTCCCAAGGCTGGCTCTTCTAATGAGTTCTGGGGCACTGCTATTGATCTGCTTGTGTATGCCCAAGAGAGGAAGAAGATTGACGTGCTGGATTTCATGTTCGAGGAGATGATGGCTTGTGTCTTCGAGAAGAAGGCGGGTGTCTATGCCCCCTTTATTCAGGCACTGATTGAGCGCAAGCATCCTAATGTTGAGAGTCTTGCTCGACAGTTTCCGGCTTCTCTGCCCTCTCGCAACACAAAGTTCAAGCCCATTGTTCATCCAGATCTCGTTCGTGGCAAGAAGGCCAAGTCTGCCCCGTCTGCTCCTCAAGCTGGTGCTTCTTCATCTAGTGCTGCTCCGGAGATGGATCCTGCAGGCTTAGCTCAGACTGTGGTGTCTTCCCCTTCTTTCTCAAAGAAGGAGAAGAATATGTTCTTTGCAGGGTTCAACAACTTATTCAAGATATGCCGCTCTACTGCTAGGCGTCAAGTGAAGGAAACCAATCTCAGCAAGCGTGCACTTCGTGAGCAGAAGGCGGCCAGAGCCTTAGAGACTGGTGAGCCTCAGCCTGCTGGGTCAGAGGACAAGGACAGCACTGCGACAGACTACCCCAACCCATGTGCTACCTACACTCCTGAGGATGTGGATGACGATGCTGGCAGTGCTCCTCGAGTCTAGTCTTGCGGTAGCATCGCGCGTCTCCCTTTTTGGTGTCTTTGATGCCAAAGGGGGAGAAGTGTTCTAGTAGGATTGCTGCCTGTGTGTTTACTTTTCGCACTATTTATGTGGGTGTGAGCCACCGTACCTGTGTGTGAGACTATGTGAGTTTGATTTGCTATCCTGTCATGATGTTTCATATGCTTTGCATGTTTTTTTTATGTCATGACATCATCATTCATAGTCTTGCATT
This sequence comes from Bromus sterilis, assembly GCA_950022295.1. Lineage (NCBI taxonomy): Eukaryota > Viridiplantae > Streptophyta > Magnoliopsida > Poales > Poaceae > Bromus > Bromus sterilis. The sequence goes on from OX465596.1 coordinate 401,414,214, forward strand.
ATTATTTAGCTCACATTCACACTCTCCTCATGTAGTCTATGACTATGTTTTTTTATCTCTATGAGACCACATGAGGTTCGTGTGCAATGATTATTTCAGTTCATATGCTTCACTCATATCATTGCACTTGACTATTTACAGAGGGGGAGACCTCGTTGTATGTGTATTGCATTCAAACGCGACATAAATATATGCATACATCAAGGGGGAGCCCTCCTATGTTGATAGTGTTGCATGGCATTGTTTATCTTGAGTACCTTTTTGCCATGCTCTAACCATATTGTCATCAATTCACCAAAAAGGGGGAGATTGAAAGTGCATTTACTCCTAAATGGTGTTTTGGTGTAATGACAATGTGGTTAGTGGGACTAATGACGGGTGTTAAAGATTTATCTCAGGTCATTAGGTCCTTGGTGGCATCTTCGGATGCGGTTGTCCCCTCTCTAACCAAAAAGGAGAAGACGGCGTGCTTTTTGGACTCGGAAGATTTTTTCGGTTACTTTTGAGTCGTAGGCATGCCGCACTATTAAGAGGGGTCTCGGTGAATTTAGTCTCAGGTTCCGAAGGTTGGAGCAGGAGGATCGGCGTTGTGGGCATGTCAGGGAGAGGTCTCAATCCTCCCTGATCACCCCGGGTGCCCGGGGTCCTAGACCCCCGGGTGCCCGGGCTCGGGTGGGTGGTCTCTGACCACCCCGGGTGCCCGGGGTCCTAGACCCCCCGGGTGCCCGGGCCCCTCAGAGAAGGTCTCTGACCACTCCGGGTGCCCGGTGTCCTGGACCCCCGGGTGCCCGGTCTCTAAGGGGCATGTCTCTGACCACCCCGGGTGCCCGGGGTCCTGGACCCCCGGGTGCCCGGTCTTAGCCCGGGTGCCCGGGGTCTTTACCCCGGGTGCCCGGGGTTCCCCGAGCCCAACGGGCAGATCTGGGGGTGGGGGTATTTAAGCCCCCCCTTCTTCTTCCTCTAGCTCTAATCTTCTCCCCCAAGCTCCTAGCCATTGCCAAACCTCAAAAGCTTGAATTTCTCCCTACTCCCCCAATCAAACACTCTCATACTTGGGGATCCGAAGGAGATTCACCCGATCTACACTTCCACCAAACCGTTTGTTGTTCCCATCAAGATTTCTTCACCGTTGACTTGTTACTCTTAGAGTTTTGGCTCCTAGGCGGCTAGGTGTCCGTCCCGGAAGCTTCCTTGCTTGTGGTGTGCTCCGGGAAGTCTGTAAAGGTGTGGTGGTCGCCTTCAAGACCAACCCCGAGTGGATTCGAGGCTCATCCGTTGGGGGTGACTCGAAAGGGGAGAATACGGTGAGCTACGTTGTTGTAGCGCTCTCAATCTTGAGCACCGCTCCAACGGAGATTAGCACTCCCTCAAAAGAGTGTGAACTTCGGTCAAACAAATCATCGCGTCTCCCCTTCACTTGTGGTTTATCCTTTTCGCACTTTACTTGTACTAATCTTGTATGCTTGTTGGCTTGCTATTGTATTCATTGCCTAGCATACTTGTTTAAGCTTGTTTGCCACCTAGGGTTGTTTCATCTAGTTCACTTCTAGAGAATTGTTTTAATCCGCCTAACCCTCAAATTTGGTAATAAAGCTTAAAATTGTTAGTCACCTATTCACCCCCCCCCCTCTAGTTGACCGTATCGATCCTTTCACCGCCGACTGCAGCCCACCGACTGCCTAGGCGTAGACTTGCGGCTTGCCTAGTTTGTCCTGAGAATCTTCTAGCTTGTAGGTCTTGAGAGCTCTACGAGTAGACATACGACATGGACATGGCTTTGTCTTGTCGGCCGTACTGGCAGATCGGCGTGGGAGGGGGGACAACACGCGTCTGACAGTTCGGCGATGGGACATGTCTTCTTTGCCATGCGGATCTCTCGAGATCGATCATTTATGACCTCGGGTCGGGTGCTCCGACCTGACCCTTAGTCAACTATTGTTTCTGGTGTTAGCTCAGAATGGGCCGGATGCGCCTCGGCTGATTGCTCGGGGCAGGCCGGGTGCGCCTGGTCCGGTTTCTCACAGGTGATCGCCGATTGTTCTCTCCTGAGCAATCGACAACCAGCCTGGTTAGCTCCGCCCAGGTGCCCCTGATGGCCCTTCTAAGCTTTAACCTCGTCTTGAAAGATTATTTCGCCTGGGTGACCCTATCCGAGGGTCATTCCCTCGATAGTAGCCTCCAAAGTTGTAGAGGTCCCGTGATCTTCTGATTGCGGGGCCTTTGCAGGTTTTATATCGAAGAACTTGTCTTGTCTTTCTTGTCTCTGCTTAGATCTCATCAAGTGCCTCATGCTGAGCTGATCGCTCAGTCTCGCCGAATGCGCCTGTCCGACCTAAGGATTAACTACTTGAGATGCCTCCTGCCAAGCTGATTCTTAGCTCGGACGAGCCCACCCGATCTTTTGTTTTCACCGGACGCTTCGTGCCGAGCTGCCCGCGATCCTGGCCGAATGCAATCCAACGGTTACCTTTGACCAGTACTTGACCATCGCACATCGCATCGATTCCGCCACGAGCATTCAATGCATCGAGCCCCACGACCCACGCGCGACGGGACGTTACCGCAGACCTCAGGCCACGCGCGCACGCCTCGACTTCTCCGTAGGATCCTCTGCGCCAGGCACCGTTGTAGCTGCACCCGATACACGTCGTACTCAGCGGCCACACGGGTCACAGAATGCACAGCCGATCCCACTCACCTTCTCCATATTCCATAAATTGGGGAGGATCGGGATTGGGCTAGCTTGCACGCCCCCATTCTTCTCTTCTTCATCGCTCAGTCAATTGATTGGTTAGTTGTTAGATGTAAAGCAAACTATTAAATCTTATTCTTTCGCTTCCAACAAGTCACCAATCATCGTATTTTCCATGATCTAAAACACCAACGATAGTCGTCCGAACTATTTCCCTTCGTCGTGTGTGGCCAATGGTGCTCGAGGCCAGCCTCGCTGGCCTATCCTCCCCTCGTAATCGCGCTAGATCCACCTCAGACATCCATTTAAAATGACAAAACCGCCTTAAATGTTTCATCCCCGCACCTTGAACCGTTAACCTTCAAACTCTCCTTCTTCCTCCTTCTTGCTTATCAACAGAAATGGACTAACTCAAAATTAACTTTCACGCAACTTACTTGGCGCTAAACCGAGAAGAACAAAATATCGTTGGCGTGATCATCCTCCATCCGCCGACGGACTTAAGTAATGAAGCTGGCATCCAACAGGATAATCTGACGACACATTTTTAAAACGCACACAACAAGCAGAGAGAACCTAGTAACATGCAAGACCACAAAATCGGGGTTGACTAATTCGAATCCCGAGCTATCCATTCTGTCGTGCCAATTAAGCATGACAGAAGATGCAGATGATAACCCTCGTATGATTGGCCGGGTTTGACTTGAGAGAGTCACATGTACTCACGTAGGCTGGCCCCAATGGGGAGTAACTTAGCAGTAACATAGAGTCCAACTCAGCAATTTTGCTTATGTGGCAATGAGTTAACGAGGAGAGAGATGTTTGTAGTAACTTAGCTAGTTACTAGCTCTTTGAGTAACATCACACATACCAAGACAATATGAGTCTATAATCTAATAAATGAAGTCTTATATGACACTACATATATGTTACTACCCATTGTGGAGGTAGAACATAGACTCGAAATCCGTGTATGTTACTAGTCTAAGTTACTCCCCATTGTGACCAGCCGTATAGGTAGTACTACGCGCAGAGCTCCCAACGCCGACCTGGCACCGCCGGGAACCATCGACGAGGAGCGAGCCAACCATCCATGAAGCGGACGCGCAACCTCATGCCGAAGTGGACGTGCCCGTGTCGTCCTGACAGTCAGCATGCACAAGCGACACTCCATGGCTGCGTCCATGGCCCATATCAAAATGCATGCCATTGCCGCACGCCATGGCACTGCACAAACCAACGTACGGGGGGACGCCACCAAGTAGTTGGCCGTGCCCGGCCACTGTTTACTGTTAGGTTCGGTTCGCACAGTTTCTCCCACGGGACAAGTATGCATCCATGAACGAGCAGGTAGTAGATGGTCCATCCCTCCGTGCCGGTGTATCCAACGGCCCTCGGCTCCGTGGCTCCGATCGGGCTCGCCGGGCCCGTGGCAGCCGTCGTTGTCCCGGCCATTACGCCATGGCCGCGGATTTCAGCGAGGAAGGGTCCATGGATCCAAAGCAGGCAGGGCACAGTCGCTTGCACCGGCAGGCAGGCACCCGTCGCCGGTACTCCGCCTCACCCACCTCCAACGCTGACATGCTCTATTAACTCCCCCCACTTTCCGTATGCCACAAGTGAGACGAGCAGCCAGCCGGAGCCTCTACCTCCATCAACCTGAAGAAGAAGCTTCACGTGGTTCCCCGCCCAGATAACCTCCAACCACCCTCGCGACGCAATAGAAAACGCCCCGCGAACCCCCAAAAGACCACAACCATATCATACCTCATACCGGCGCCGTATTGATTGATGGTACTCCTTGATAGCCACCCCCAATAATACATGTCCCAACAAGAAAGAAAGCAGAGGAGGAAGACGGTGGAGGATTCAAAATATTCTGCCCTGCCCTACGTTGTTGTTGTTGTTGTTGCTGCTGCATCGCGGAAAAAGGTTTAGGTTCGGTTTGGTGCGTAGCTTCCTTCCCGGTTGACTTCTCCGAGGGATCTTCCTTGTTTCTTTTGGTCTGGTCCGTTTGGTGCGTGATCGTTCCACTCCAACTGATCCATCTACCACCGAAGCGAAGCTATCTGGGATCCGCGGCCGGCGGCAGTGGATATATACTTGGGCTTTGTCGTGGATGAGTGCAGCGTCGGTGGCGGAGCGATGGCGGCGGTGAGGAGGAAGACGATCGGGTGGTCGCTTGTAGGGCGGGAGATCAAGAGCGGCGATGATGGTTTCCTCGCCGCGTCGGCGCCCTCCGTGGCGCCTCCGGCGGCTGGGGACGGGCCGTCGGCCACGGCCGCCAGGATCACGCCGGCGGTGCTCTTCATCACGGTCGTGCTCGCCGTGGTGCTGCTCGTCTGCGGCCTGCTCCACATCCTGCGCCGCCTCTTCCTCAAGAGCCACCGCGCCAATGCCAGGGCCGAGGCCGTCGAGCGCCAGCTGCAGCAGCTCTTCCACCTCCACGAGGACGGCGCCGGCCCCGGCCTCGACCAGGCCGCCATCGACGCGCTGCCGGCCTTCGCGTACGCCGAGCTCTCCGGCAACGGCTCAGGCGGCGCCAAGGGGCAGCGCCAGTTCGACTGCGCCGTCTGCCTCACCGAGTTCGCCGAGGACGACCGCCTCCGCCTGCTCCCGCTCTGCGGCCACGCGTTCCACGTCGCCTGCATCGACACCTGGCTCCGCTCAAGCTCCACCTGCCCGCTCTGCCGCGCCGCGCTCCCCGCCTCCGCCGTCGTGGCGGCGGACGCCTCCGGTGAGCCGGACATCGAGGAGCAGAAGCAGGAGGAGCAGGAGCCGGAGGATGCAGCAGCGAAGGAGGCCGTCGCAAGGACCGTCGTGCTTCCAGTCAGGCTCGGCCGGTTCAAGAACGTCCAGGGGAACGCCGAGACGGGCACCAGCAGCCGCCTAGACGGGAGGAGGTGCTTCTCCATGGGCTCCACCTACCGGTACGTTCTAGCTGACGACGACCTGGTGGTGTCCGTGCACTGGCGTCCCGGCGACGGCAGCGCGGCCATGCGCCCCGGCGCGACCACGGCCCACGCCGACCAGCAGGGCAAGAAGGTGTGCGCCGCCGGCCGCGGCGACAGCTTCTCGGTGTCCAAGATCTGGCAGTGGCGCCGCAGCGGCAGGCGGCTCCCGGGCCTCCGCGCCGGCTCGACGGAGGAACTCCCGTGGGCGTCGCCGGCGAGCACGAGGCAAGAAACCGACGCTTGAGTTGACAACGATGGTAGTAGAATCCACACACAGATAATTACACCACACATGCACGTACGTCTTTCCCGTGCCGTTTTGTTCATTATGCTAGCTTAGCAATAAGCGTTTCACGATAGAGTTTTGCTGGTGGTTAATTATTAATCAGGAAACATTTCCTCCTCGTAGTATCCATCATTTTTGGTGAATCTTTTTTTGCCTACAGCTCCAGAGCTTGCATTGCATGTATACAAGTACAAGTACATCATCATCAAATCTGCATGACGTTCGAAATTGCAACCTAGCGCGTTATATTTGGTACTGCACCACTGGAATATTCTAGTAGTGTTTATCATCATCGATCTGCCTGGACACGGCCAAGCATTTAGTCAGTTTACTGTGGCGCTGTCCCAATCTGAGGTACTAGTACCCAACACGAACATAATGGTGGTGCAACAGGTGTCGTCTCACCTGTGCACTTGCTGTGTGCCATTAAACTCAGGATCTGGACCGTATGATACGCAGATTTGTGGTGGCAATGTCGTCCTGGCTTTTGGAGGGATTAATTAGGGTGCTTAATGGTTGATGTCCCAGCGAGCTAACTCAGCTACTCCTGCTACCAGCAATGGCAGGCATTCTTCTAGCTGCAGCAAGCAAACTTAGCTGACTGACTTTAATTATGCTGTCTCTCGATGCTGCTAAGTTAGTTGCAGTGATCGATCTACACCGGGAGGGACCAGGGAGGGAGGCTTTGGACCGTTGCTGCACATGATGATCGGTATCCAAGTGGGGGCGGCTAGCTAGCTGCTTCAGCAACTCAGTCGGCACTGTATGTGCTAGCAGACAACGGCATTTTCTTCTTCCTTTATTATCGGCCTTAAGTTTCACGGCTATTCTGATTCTGATTCTGATTCCTCTCCACTGTTAGTCATGAGGCCTTCTTGTTTGACTGGCTAGGGTTAGATATGTGCTAGCAGACAACGGCATTTTCTTCCTTTATCATCTGTCTTAAGTTTCACCCTGATTCAGATTCTGATTCCCCTCCACTGTTAGTCACGACTCACGAGGCATTCTTGTTTGACTGACTAGGGTTAGATATGTAACCTCCTCGTTCCATATTAACCGTTAATTGTCGTAAAAATAAATGTATGTAGATGTGTTTCAATGCTAAATACATTCGTTTCAGCAACGGTTTATATGAAACGGAAGGAGTACTACAGTACTATACTAGTACAGTACTATGGTAAACCTAATCACGTATTCACAATATACCTTTGGTCGATTAGGTCAAGGGGACAATGACTGTGCAACCAATACTTATTTTGATGAAGGTATCGAGGTCAACTGTATTAAGCAGCGAGGTGAACAGGGTGTCGATAGCAACATGTGACCGTACGTGCAAAGGATTATACAAGTACCATGCATGCACACCTGCAAAGTGCGACTTGCATTGGAGAAGAAGACTTGCAAAATGAGGATGTATCCATCCCTTTAAGCGCCCGCGCAACAAAATACTGTATTGTACATGCCCTACGGGCGAAAGGCCAACGACAACTGCATGTGTTTGGTGTAGGATATCATCACCATCTCTCAACTTTGGGTCCACTGCCTGCCAATGCTTGTACTTGGTAAATCTTAACAATCATGCGACGATCATAAGCTGGCTACTTAGGCTAGTATACCAATCTTGTGGTTACTTTACTAGTCGACATTATTTGTTCTAGATACATCCATTTAAACGATAAATAATATGGATTGGAGAAGTAGGATCGACCACGATAGAACCCAGCAGGCCAAAAAAAGAATTTTCTTTTTGAGGCAAGTTGAGGCCAAGTAGCCTTTGAAGTGATGTGGTCTGATGTTTACCTACACTCCAGGAAGAAAGAAAAATAGGAAGACCTCGCAAATAAAATGGAAACGCTTTTTAGTTAGGTTGGTAACAATGAAAGTAATATAGGTAATATCATGCATGTTAATTAAGTATTTTTGCTGAGGTGAAATATAATTTGGAAGAGACTAGTATAGAATCTGGATATTAGGTGCAAAAATAGAAAACATATCCTGGACCGTTGGATTAAAGTTGTATGGCACAGATCAAAGCCGAGGGATAGGTACCCATAACGACACGCTTTTGAGCAAAAACGTCCCTTAGCTCCCCGCTGATTCGCTTCAGGTCCCTCTTCTTCAAACAACACGTATCCTCTCCCGTTCCCCTTTCGTTCATCGACGGTGCTGCATAGATTTGGTCCACGGCACCTGCTTTGCCTTCCCCCTCCCACTCCGGCATCTGGGTCGCCTGGATCCATCCCCCAATCACCCCCAACATAGCGTTGCAGGAACCGGGTAGCCGCCGCCACGGTCTCCTACTCCCAGGTGGATGCTGCCACAAGGAAAGAGGCTCTTCGGTGTCGCGTCGGCAACCATGACATTTATGTGAGAGGAAGAGCTTCAATTTAGGGTGAAAACCATGGACTCAGGGTGTGGTTTTAGATGGGCCTAGACCATTGGAGTCCAATATCACAATGTCTGCAATCCCCTTACGCCTCTTGATTATGGGCTAGAATGGGGGATTTCAAACATCTACATGCGTCGCCTTGATATAGGTATCCGCGTGCTACAAGAACGTTCGGTCCAAAAATATATATGAGTGCGCAGTAGAGTTTCGCGTGCTCATACATCTTCTTTATATAGTAGACAAATGTACCAAGCTCTTAGAAAGGGAGCTCTTTGATGCATTGTACTGGATTAGAGCAACTCTAGCAGAGACCTTATCCGTCATGGACCCTTAAATTTTTACCCGATTTACGGTTACGGACATAATAAAACCCTTATCGTCCACGACCCCTTAATTTTTTTACAGTTCCCCGCAAATCGAACCTGCGGACCTCTATTTATACGGTTTCTCGCTGCGGATACGGGCCGAACCCTTATCCTCTCGCCACCGCCACTCGCACAATCCCCACATTGATTTCTCGCCGTCGTCGCCAGATACGCCGTCGCCAAGCCCCAATGTGGGGCGGGATGTGGTCCTCCGGCTGCGGAGCTTCCGGCGGCGGCTTCAGAGCGTCCGGCGGCGACGACGACGAGGAGCGCAAGAGGAGCGCCCGTCGGTGGATGAACCGCGTCCTCTCGCCCGCCGCCCTCCCTCCTCCGACGTGAGGTTGACGAATACGACCGTCGCCTCTCCTCCGGGGAACGGCGCTCCTTCAGCGCGGGCGGCTCCTCCTCCGTCGGGGGCGCTTCTTCAGCGTGGGGTGCTCCTTCGGCTCCGTGAAGCTCAAGCAGCCGAAAGAGGAGGAGGAGCGCCCGCGGCACAGACACTTTTTCGAGGCTGTCAAGCTCGAGCCAACGGAGGAGGAGGAGCACCCGTGGCAGGGGCGCGTCACCGTACCGAAGGGCTACCTCCCTCCCGCTGAGGCGGACGCAATCGAGGCGGAGATTGCGGCACGCAGTGCTCGGGAGGAGGCGAGGCGCTGGAGCGCCGTTGGCGGGACGACGACATAACCGGCGTGCTCTATGAGCAGGGCCACGCCGCCACCCGTGAGTTCGAGGCCAAACATGCCTTGTGGCGCCGCGAAAGGGAGGAGCAAGCCAAGATCTTCGTCGACCTTGGCTCCAACGACGACGAGTGAGCTCCACCGCCGCCGCTGCCTCGCAGCTGCACTCGGAGAGCTCCGGTGAGCTCATTTTTGGCTATTTTTAGTGTTTGGCGGCGAATTGAATTAGGCTATGCTATGTATAATTAGACAATGACGAACTATGCTATATAATCGAACTATGCAATCATGTATTATGTCTTCGTTTCTCCCGCGAATCATTGTTTTCAAATTTTACGGGTTCGGTATAAAGGCTCTGTTGTACTGTAGCCGATTCCGACTTTTAAACTGGGCTTTTCTCGACCCTTATCCGTGGGATAAGGGCTCTACTAGAGTTGCTCTTAGATGTGTGCATTCTTGTTTTAATAGTGAGTTTATTTGTTTCAATTGGTTGGATCAGCTATTGGGTGTGCGATATATGTGTAGTTTTTTTATAAATCATATACACTTGCCACTGATTTATAATGAATATCATGTGTGTAAAAAACTAAAATCACAGCAAAAACAATTGATCACCACTCTTGCACTCATAAATAAATTTCATGTTCAATCAAAAGACAATGACCAAGCCAGCTACAATAATGTCTGGTGAAAAAGAAAACAATTCAACACATATCACGCAACAAACACCGACGCTAAGACCTCCCGCAATGGGAGTATCATAGCGAGTATCATGCATGCCAACTAGGCAAATTTGATGATGTGGCATACAATTAAATGAAGAAAGAAAGGGTTGAGTATCATATTATGATACCGTATCATAATAAATGGTAAGCTAGTACTCCCTTCGTTCCGGTGCATAAGGCTTATGTGGCATGGTACTTAATAAAGAAAGAGAGGAAGGTTGTATCTTATCTAAGATACAACCCTTGCACGTAGCTACCTATATGTAAAAAGCATGAGTAGACCAATTACATCTATGCATGAAGGTAAAATCATTAAATAAGATACAAACTCTAAGATACAATGCATTGTGGTACTTGTATCCTAAGTTTTAATTGCTCATATGATATTGTGCTAAGAAACGATGCATTGGGAGAGCCCTAAGAGGCCCAACACCCCGGAACGGAGGGAGTATGTGTCTTCCATAACAATAAATAATACTACTTATGATACTATGACATGATACTATGCATTGTGCAGGTAGTAGCATACACTAGTATCATATGCATGATACTAATCTTATGATACTACCATTGCGGAAGGTCTAAGAAGTGACTAAAAACCTACACATCAGGCTCATCGGTCAAAATCGGCACAGCAAAGTGCACGATTAGCTCTAATTCTTAATCATGTGGATAAAGTTAATGTAAATTCTAGAACCATTAAAGTTTCAACATTCTTGGTCACACACCACCTAGAAGTCAAACACTAATGCCCTGTGGCTATTGAGATTGTCGAGGTATGCCCTTGGCGTGGGTGTATCATAGTCGTCTGCTTCATGTCGCTCAGTGATGCTTGCCCTTTGATGTCCCATTATTTGTTGGTGTGTTTCCTCGTCTCCTTGAAGGATTCTTGCAACCTGCACATTAATTTCAAGAGCTTCAAGACTTGGGCAACCTTATCAAATGTACCTGTAAAAATTTTTCCAGGTGCAACTAAAAGCTTCAAATCTATAATACTATAATAGATCATTTCCACTATCTTATCTATCTCAACATGCAAGCATGCCACATCATCACATAATTATGAATGGGATAAGGTTCACCTCAACATGCAACCATGCATGAGATTAGACCCACCACCATATTTAACCATGCATGGAAATATATTTTTTATTTTCTTACTATATTTATATTCAAAAAATTATACTAAACATAATCAAATATAATAAATTATATGTGTCTTAATTTTTTGGTTCATTTGCTATTAATCTAAATATTTAACATTCACATAATTAAATTTCATTGAAATATAGGCGACTAATTTCCGCAGCAAAGCGCGGGATATCATCTAGTTGAAATTAATACATGCCTACATAACAAAATCGATTGTTTTCTTTTTTTTTCTGTTTGTAAGTCCCACGAGTATTCGTAGATTGAACATTTAATCAACATAATATAAATTCTATGTTGCAAAAATATATTACTGGAAATTTTGAATAGTGGTTTTTAGATATACTCGCTTCATTTCTTTCTTACTCTCCATATAATATGTATGTGAAGTGAAAATACATAAAGTTGAACAAATTATATTAAATAATACCAACATCTACAATATTCAAGTTACATATATACTATGAAACTTGATTTTATGGTGCATATAATGATACTGATTTTATATTTTGAATATTGATATTTTTTCTATAAAGTTGATCGAAAATTTCGAAGTTTGATTTCAGACAAAAAATATATGCGCACTAAATTTGAGGATTCATATTGCGTTGATCAAATTATCAATCCAATGATGCATACATGCCTTATAAACCAGAAAGAAGTGAGAATGATACCTGGCTCATTTGTGGCCTCTTGGCCGGCGAGGTGTGGATGCAGAGTTGGGCGGCGTGCATGACATGACTGAGTTGCTCCACATCATATTGACCTCCTAAAGCGGGGTCAACCATCTTCAAGACCTCGTCTTCGGTGCTGAGGAATGATCGTACCTATAAAATATCAGATTCATTAAAGGTGGTGGACGTTGTTCGTGCACGTCGATGCTACTTTGAACCTGAAACAAACGGACCCATGCAACGAGGCTAAGGTATTTTCCATCGATGGCATGTCGGCCGGTGAGGAGCTCAAGAAGCACCACGCCGAAGGCGAAAACGTCTGTCTTCTCATTGAAAATCCCATGCATCGTGTACTCGGGTGGTACATACCTGTACATGCATCATCGTATCCTATGATCCAGTTCATTTGGAATGCTACTTAACTCGATCAATCTATCAATGACATTTAATAATTGTATGATTGTGGGATAGAAAAACAGACCGACCGACCCAAATGTTCCTTCGAAGGTCGTCACTTGGTAGTGCGTCAACTTGGCAGGCAACCATTTTGCTAGCCCAAAATCACATATCTGAAGCACAAGAATAACAACCAAATTATAACACACACAGAGGTGAAACTCCACTTGAGGGTACACGAGACAAGATACCAACATGCATGATTGTGCGATGCGGATGGTGTGCAAGGCGTGATGCCATGGTGTTGTTGCATCATGTGAAGCAGCATGGTATGAGGAAGTGGAGTCTGATAGCCATGTGTAAACTAATCCTGAAGTCCGGTGTTAGTCGAGTGAACCGATGATTATTAATTGTTGCATGCATATTGTGTTGGTTCAGTCATGTGACCGTTGTGAAGAGGTAACACAAGTGCTAAGCATGCTTGTACATGTAGCTTGTGGGTTAGTGCTTGAAGTTGGTGGGGCAAGTGGTCAAGTGTGTGACGAATGATTATTTCGTGTGAGTATATTTGAACAGCGTAAGCATGTTTATTTTAGTTGAACTACATAATAGAAAGAGAAAGATAAGATAACGCCAGTTGTGTGAAATAACACGTCACCAAATCCTTGTGTTTCATTGTGTTTTATCGTGTTTCATCTTGTGAGATCTTCACCAATTGGCATCAAAGCCCCGAAGATCCGAGGCGGCGGAAGCGCGATGGACTTCATGCGAGATGGAGGTCGATGATGCAATAAGACTTGTTGCCACACAATGTTGCTGAGAAATTTTTTGTGGCATGAGGACGTCATGGGGATCAACATTAGTTTGTACAGGGTGGTATCCAGAGTGGTGTTGGATGCCACCTGCACAAATTTTTATTGCGACAACTCGTTGGTGTTTGGCGTCGTGAAGACATCATCCATGTTAAGTGGAAACTGTTGTGTGTTGCAAGATTGCGCGGTGATCGACAATGTGAAGACAACCTTCACGACAATATTAAGCTATGTGGGGATTGAATAATCAAGATCAGAGGGAGGGGTTGATAGCTTTAATCTTGATTCATGTATCTATATATTTATTTTGTTCATGCATATGGGTAGTTAGATTCTAGAGAGTTGCATACAAGTGAAGTCCCACTTGAGAGTGCGGGAGGGAAGATGCCAAGATGACTATGCGACATGACTAGTGTGCATGGCATGATTTGGTGGTATTTTGTTATACACCAACATCGTGTGAATGGGCATGGTAGGAGGAAGTGGGGTGTGACAACCTGTGTGAACCAGTCTAAGAGCCAACGTTCTACAAAGGTGTTTTCCGAGCAAATCAGTGATCAGTATTGTTGCATGCATGTTGTGATGGTCGGGTCATGTGCCAGTTTGAAAAGAGGTTGCACAAGTGTTGAGCATGGGTGTATATGTAGCTAATGGGTTAGTTCTTGCAGTTAGTGGGGTTAGAAACTCAACGTGGCAACTGAATAATGTTTGTTTGAGTCTAGTGTAAGCATGTTTGTTTCAATTGAACAAGAGAATATAAAGAGAAAGAAATGACGCGGGTCGTGTAAAATAGCACATCATCAAATCCTTATGTTTCATCGTGTACATCTGTGTTTTATCGTGTTTCATCAAGTGAGTTGTGAGAGCCAACGAGAAGAAGGAAACTAGGAGTACCTCCTATTCCCGATCCACGTTCTTCGATCGTTCTCTCCCCCTTGACCTTACCAGGGTTAGAGGTAGGGATCTCACAGTTTTCGTTGGGATATGACTTACTCATGGTGGACATAGGAGGCCCTAGCGAAGTTCACCAGGGCAGAAAGATGTAGAAGATCTAATGAAACAACTTGATCTTCATGAAGAAGATGGAGATGATTTAATTTGGAAATCGGAAGAGGATATGCCAGAAGTATATGTGAAGTGATTGGCGATTTAAAAAATCCATACCAATCGGGGTTTCAGCCCATCAGTGCTCTACTTTGATATGAGATCAGCTTGGAACCAGGAAAAAGAGGTTCGCTGGCATCTGATTGAGGAAAACTTGTTTACCAATGTAGCTATGTGTTCGATCATAATGTGGCGCTACACAATGGATCGAGGTTATACCGGAATTAGGCGGTTATGATATAATAATATGATGGATTCCCTAATCCGAGTTCGGTTGTTCTTGACTCTATTGCGGTCTGGGCTATATTCTGAATCTCCCGGATAATTATTAAACGACAATGAACCTTCAGACTTTTTGGTTCAAAAACTCATAGATGATGTAACGATTTTGATGATTAATAAAGCTAGCCATGATGATCTTTCTAAACACACACACATAAGTCATAAGATCAGATTCATGCAATGCCATGCAATCTCGAATGCTCGTTACTACCTTACCACTGGCTCGTAGTCGTCTTTGAGCAGGATGTTGGCGGGCTTGACATCTCGGTGCACGATCCTCCGGGCGCACCGCTCGTGGAGGTACTCCAGCCCGCGGGCCGCGCCCACGGCCACCTTGTACCTCGCCTCCCACGGCATGGCCCCCTCCTCGCCGGACCGCCCGTGGAGCCGGCCGGAGAGGCATCCCAGGCGGGAGAAGGGGAACACCAGGTGCTCCCCGCCCTCCAGGCCCACGCCCACCAGCCTCGCCACGTTCGGGTGGCGCACGTTCGCCGCGTGCCCCAGCTCCGACAGGAAGCTCTCCGTGCGGTCCTTCTCCGTCGCCGTCAGCTTCTTCACGGCGACCAGCTCCCCGTCGGGAAGGAGGCCGCGGTACACCTTGGCGTGCCCGCCCCTGCCCACCAGGTTCTCCTTGCTGAAGTTGCGGGTGGCCTTCTTGAGCTCCGACAGCGAGAAGGTCCGGAAGGATACCCTCGGCGCGCACAGGTCGTGCGCCTCGACGTTCACCTGCCCCGCCGCCGGCCACCGCCACTTACCGCTGCTGCCGCGGATGTTGAAGCTCCGGAACTTCGAGGACATGGTCGATGGGATGCCGGTGGAGATGCGGCGTTTGGTCCTCGACCTCCACGCCTCCATGGCGCCCTTCCACGCGGCCGGAGGCCCGTCGTTTCGCGGCGACACGGTGGACGTGGACGGTTCCGTGCGCGCGGCGACAACGCCCGTGGTTGTCGTCGTCGCCGCCGTGCCGCTGGTGTCCGTCGTGGAGGACCCCGCCGTGCAGCTTCTGTCGTCCGTCATCGCGGCGGCGTCAACGTTGCTCGACGTGGTGCATCCGTCGAGGACGCTTCTCGGGGAGACCAGATCATCGACATTCTCTCGCGATGGCTTGCCGCCGCCACCACCGCAGCCGTTCTTACGGGACATGGCCGCCGCCGCGGCTGCCGGTCCATCGAGAGATCAAATCCATGGCGTGCGAGAAAGCAAATTAGAACCAATCAAACAAATACATTCCTACATTTGTACGGAGAACCATTTCGCGGCTCCGTCGCCATGGAATCTTGGATGTTTTACTGGTTTTTGTCTAATCCGTCCACGCGCTGCTCCTCGGTCGACCCATCGTCAAGCCGATTTTGCTCCTCGTCGGCGCGAAAGAAGATGCTTTCTTCTTCCTTTTTCTCGTCCCTAGATTTGGGGTCTCCTGCAAACGATGGCGATCTTATTTTGGGGTCGCGCGAGAGAATGCGGTGGCGGGCAGAGCTAGGGAGCTGCTGGGGTGTTTTGGCGCGAAATCTGCGCTAGGCCCCTTCTTCAACTTTGATCAAAAACGTGGGGAAAGCATACCAAAGTTTAAAATAGCGGGCTATGCTTCTTAGCGGCGGCATTTTCCAAACGCTAAGAAAGCTATAGCGGCGCTAAGCCATTTAGCGTTTCCCCAAAAATAAGGAAACTTTCATGAAAAATAGGCATCATAATCCATATCATTTAAAAAATATCAGTGATACAAACTTTTACTGAACAACCATGACGATTGTAGCAATAAATGGAGTGCATATTACATAATCAAGTCCAACTTTCAAATTCATATGTGCAATGCAATAGTTTAGCAGGAGAAATAGCGCTATGTTTTGCTCAATTTAGCGTTTTAGCGCGATTTAGCGAGCTATTAGCGGCAATTTCTATTTAGCGTTAAAAGTGCATAGCTTTAACGGGAGCCCTCTGGATTTGCTATAGCGCTATTTAAAACTTTGAAGCATACACGTTTTCTTTTGGAATGAGCTAGGGAAAATTGGCATCTGATCCGAGCACAGCTAGACCCGAAATCCTTCCACGCGTTGGGTGTGAGGATCCGAGCGAAGATCGTACCTCCCTTGTATATATTGATTAAATTTTTCTTCTGACGTGACACATTTAACAGCTCCCGGCACGGACGAACGTTTCGGTACAGCTCATCCACAAAGGAACAAGTAGGATATTTAGGACAGTATAACTAGGCACAATCCTTGTTCTCACAGCGATTTGCTTTTTAGACCGTCCATTTTCGCGACCTTAGCGTTATTGGCCGTTGGATCTTATGTGTAAAGCCATTTGTCCCACACCGTGTTAAATCTGACCTATATGTCTTATGGGCTGCTACTCTGGAAGTCGAAATGCAGGCCTTTGGTAAACTGGGACTTCGGTCAGCCCATTACAGTGTTCGATGAGTCCTTCGATGTCCCATGCGCAGATGAGCGGCCGGTTCGATCCCAGTCCCACAATAGCAGGCGGCGCACGTTTTGGAGCCGAGATCGGGATCGGGACTGGCACATCGAACTCTCGGATGGTGGCGGCGGCTTCCGGTTCGGCCTGCTCGGGTGCCTGATGATGGCCACTACTCCGGAGGGATGGCGTTGGCCGCGTACGCGTTCATGATGAGGCAGCCGCACGCGCCCGAGAGCATGGCGTGGCAGGCGCCGCCGCCGCCGACGCCCCTCCGTGTGGCAGCCGCGCCGCTCCAAGGAGCTCGTCGTGGCCCAGGTCGCGGAGCTCGCAGTACCGCTGCGTCACCTTCTACCATCGGACCAGCCCATGGGAATCGCATATCTGGTGAGCCACTCGGCTCAACTCACTTCACCTACAAAAAATGATTAGCTAATCTCTCTTCGTTACCGTCTGATTCCGGCAGGGACTGTAGGAAGAGCTCAAACAAATCAAATCGCATCCCAAGCTTCGATTTTCCCTCCGTTTATTTTTTATCAGAACCTTTGCTGCTATGTTCTGATCAATATTTGTTGATTTCTTCAGGTAGTTTCGACACTCGACATGATGCACGCGGCTGCGAGGTAAATTGAATAGCTAATCAGTCTTTTCTCAAATTCATATCTATCACTCTCTCTCGATTTTGTTGGATATATGCTCTAGAGGCAAACAATATACGATTATTCCAATATATCTAAGTAAGTTCATAACCAGTTTCATACCGTGCTAGAACTGTATCAGTGAAACAATGATACAGGTGTGGTATAGAAAACCCCAGAGTTTCTAGTTAGCCTCTATATCAATAACTAGTTCATGGTCAACATGATGGTCGTGGTTTCGCGATCATGGACAATTAAGTCTCTTGACTATGAGGTCACCTCACTGGATGAGTGACGTGATGAACATTACCCAAAGTAAGCATTACAACATGATCAAACTTATGAAGGTTCAGTGTTGTAATTACAGAACGTAGTAGACTATTCCTTTGACCGTGAGTACGTGCATAATTGCTATCTACTCGGATGCTTTGACTTACATCCCACCACCTGACTGAAATATGCAGGTCATAACGGTTGTATCTTGGGTATTCCGTGGAGATAAGTTGAGGAGTATTGTTACAAGAGCGGGATTTGTCAATCCATGTGATGGATAGATACTCGGGGCCCACTCGGTGAGATTCCATCCATAAAGCTGCGCAGCGTGTGACTAGGTCACGGGGATGAATATCACGGAAACAAGTAAATAAGCATTTGTTCAGAACGAGGTTGAACCAGACATAGGATGTCATTGATCGAATTTCTGACTAATCTAGTATCACTGACAAAGGGAATGCTATACGACGTAAGGTCCAATCGGTATTGATATCCGGAATGCACAGGGGTCATTATGGGCATCCAGGTCCCGCTGATGATCATTGACCGTAGCCTCATCTCGGTCATGACTGGAGTGTTCGGACCGTAGGGTAACACACTTAAGAGCTCGATGAAATCAGAGACCTTTTCGGAACTATCAGAGTTACCACAGAATAAAGGAAGCACCATCGGAAAAGTTCCGTTTGACCCGAAGGAGTTTCGGAGTGAGCCGGAAGGTGTTCCGGAGCACCGGGAGAAGGAATAATACGTTCTAGTTATTAATTAATCTATAATACTATAATAGATCATCCCCACTATCTTATCTATCTCAACATGCAAGCATGCCACCTCATCAAAGGCCCACCAAAATATGCATGAGAACAAGTTCTTCATTATTAGTTGATCTCATGCACACATCCATTTAATGACACATGCAACCTCCTTCAAAATGCATGGATTTTTTCCTATTATATTACATCACTTTTAACATGCATACATGTCACATCATCAAAGACTCACCATAATATACATGAGAACAAGTTCTTCGTTATTAGTTGATCTCATGCATACATCAATATAATGACACATGCCAACTCACTCAACATGCATGTATTTTTTCTATTATATTACATAACTTATATTTAATAAATATTTTTAATTACACAATAATAAAATACAATGTATAAAATGTATTTTTATACTTTAGTTTATATACTATTAATTCAACTATTCATGTTTCATGCAATCAATCATTCAAAATATATTGCAACTGATTTCCGCAACAACGCGCGGGGTATCATCTAGTTGAATTAATAATTAAAACATTTTATTCATAATTAAAAAGTGTTATGGGCCTTATTTATGAAAGAGGCCCATTAGGGGAAATAAAAGGGAAAAAGAAAAAGGAAAGAGGGGGGAGGCAACATGGGCCCTAGGGCCCATGAGGGTGGCGCACCCCTCCCCCCCTTGGCCGGCCACCTCCCCTAGCAAGGGACTTTAGTCCCACATTGCTAAGGGAGAGGGGTTGACTCCCTCCCCTCTGCCTATATATAGATGGGCAGGGTGCACATATTTAATACACAGAAATTCGAGAGAAAATAAATATTACTCCGAATTGAGATCGGTTTTCTCCGGTCTTCTCACCTTCCTCGTCTCTTCCACGGTGGGCTCCCTGGTGTGAGCTTGTAGTGGAATTGAGGCATCTCTGCTAGAATCGGAGGTCGTCGTGCTGCCGAATCTCCGTCCGGAGGTCTGCTTCCGCCACCTTCGCTGGATCGGAGAACGGAGGTCGTCATCGAGTCTCGTACGTGTGCGAGTACTACGAGGTGCTACACGTGTGGCACTACACCCATCCGGGTGCTCAACACAGCTAGGGGGCTGTGAAACTTGTTCGATTACACCAGCCACGTTTGCGGGAACGTTTCCCGTGCAACGGACTACACCCCGAGGTATGTTATTCCGCACTCCTTTCCGTTACGGTAATACGGCTAGCTAGATCTTGGGTTATGGGAAACACTAGTTAGGAAAATTTTGTGTTTTCCGCTGCGCACCCCAACAGTGGTATCAGAGCTAGGTCTATGCTTAGTATTACTGTACGGATAGAACACATCGGGGATGTGGGCGTTGTTTGTATGATTGTTACCCTCCCACGTGTACTTGTTCACATCTGCGGCATCGTTTGATGAAGCGGCCCCCGACCGACCTTACGCGTACTCTTACGCGAGACTGGTTCCACGCTTGACATGCGGCTTGTACCGTATAAAGTGGCTC
The DNA here is from genome assembly GCA_950022295.1 of Bromus sterilis. NCBI lineage: Eukaryota > Viridiplantae > Streptophyta > Magnoliopsida > Poales > Poaceae > Bromus > Bromus sterilis. The sequence continues at coordinate 401,434,295 of OX465596.1, forward strand.
TAGGGGGTGTCTGTTTCTCTACTTTAGCGGATGTGGCATTTGCAACGGAGGGCCCCGTGTGGGGTGTAATAGAGACAATCGTATGGTTGACGTTGTGGTTGACTCGTAGGTTAAAACTCGTTTGACTATGAAAGTCCTAGCAGCCACGTAAAACTTGCAATATACAACTAGATCGTCTAAACTTTATATTGCTAAGTGGGGGCTATCGTTTGTTTGATTGTGATGTAGTGATAGCTTTGCTATGTGTTACTAGTAAGTAGTAAACGTCATCATGATAAAACAAACCCTAATGGAGACACTGTAGACTTAGTGTTGCCATAGATCAACATCTTAAAACCTGCTTGTATAGGATACACGACGGTAGCATGTGATAAGATGATCCCTTAATAAAGCCAAACACAAGTATTCTACCAAAGTGTGCACCACCTGGAAGGATCTCCCATATGGCCGACATTCCGTACATATCGGGTGTCACACATATTAAACGACGTTCGCATGAGGTTGGGTTCGGCAAGCCTAGCATATGCAGATATGGCCTTGCTGAGCAACATATAACATGGAGGTTAATTTGGAAAGCCTAGCATATGCAGATATGGCCTCGGAATACTAGAGATCGAAAGATTAAGCATGAGTCACAATATACAGATAATGTGATCGCACAAGTTGTTGTCTACCTTTGAAACTGACCCGTCGGTTGTGTGATATTCGAGGGCGGGCAGTGAATCTGGATCATGTAATCACTAAAACTTCTTAGGGATGATTGTTTTAGTGCGAGCTCATTTATAATGTGATTATATGAACTCATTGTTGTGAACTAGTCTTAATTGTGTTCCTTGCAAATTATGTTTGTTGAAAATGAATCAAATAGAGCAACGTGAATTATCTTTCTTCGTGGAGGGTGAAAGACTTAGAGTAGATGGGTCAAACTTTGCTGACTGGTACTCACGCCTTAGGACTTCGCTCAAGAGAGCAAACATCTTGTTCACAATAGAAATGCATGTGGAAGAATATCCGGACAGCGATGTTGGCGATCAGGAGATACTTGATCATTATGCTCGTCGACAGAAGTGCTCTGTAGTCAGGAATGTCATGATTTTCAGCATGTCAGAGGATTTGAGTATTCAGTTTCAGGACACTGACTCATATGACATGATGGACACGCTAAAGACAATGTTCATACGTGAGTTCAGAGTTGCCAGGTTTGAGTTAGAAAGCAAGTTTCTATCTACAAAGATGGAAGAACACACAAGCCTTGATGATCACTTAGACAGGATGCATGAGATGTACCTGACCCTGGTGGAGGACTATGAATATTGGACAATGAACGAAACCACCACAGAAGAGTTTGCAATAAACACGTTATTGCACTCGCTTCCCCCGAGTTATGGTGATTATGTTCATAGCTATGTCGGGAGTGGAGCTAATATGACTCTCCAGAACTTCATGACTGATCTCTTGGCCGCAGACATTGCACCTATTGAGGACGCAGAGGTCGTGGATGGAGAAGGTATATACTTGATATACTTTATAAATGTTTGTTCCCCTTTATACAACACTTGCAGTAAATGAGTATATGATACTTATTCTATTTTATGAAAACAGGACCTGTCGTTGCATGGACGGGAAGAGGTGAAATCAAGGATTGATGGATATCAAGTCAGTTGATGGACAACATGGATTCCGCCGAGACATATATCATAAGAGATACTTAGAGTATTAGATAAATCTTATGTAATCACTTAGTTGTGTGTCTTGCATCTCGCGAGACAAAGTTATTCATGTAATGAGACAAGTCAGTTGTTCCATCTTTATGAATAAAAGTGTGCTTATACTTTGATTACGTCTTGATTTATGTTATGATAGAAAGCATTTATAATACTTCTATTATTGTCAAATGATATTCAATGTTTAAATGATAAAGTTGTCTTGATTACAACAAGTCAAAGATTTGATTGCATAAAGTGATTTCATAACTGATGAATTCATTAAATGTATGATCTATTAACTTGTGTATTCATTATCGAATGAAAGTCATAACTGGATTGCATGAGATGGATTAGATACACGATCTATGAACCTCTGCAATAAATATGACCAAGATAAGGTTCTATCAAGTAGAACTTGTGCCAATCATTATACATAAATGATGTACTAAATGGGCACAAGAGTTATCATTAAATACTTCATATGATTAATTGAAAGTTGTATTCAATTGAGATCATAAAACTGAGATTCGGGAATCACAGTGTGAAGTAAGAATATAAGGATACAAATCACTAAGCTATGATCTGAGTGATAAGTATTAAAGATGACATAATGGGAGACTTGTGGAAGTTGTACCGCCACTACTAGGGAAATAGCTATACATGGAAAGCCTATTAGTGGCGCATATGGAAAGCGATGCGCCACCACCTGTTATGGGTGGCGCACTGGAAAATAATGCGCCACCCATAAGACCTTATGGGTGGCGCATTATATTCCAGTGCGCCACCCCTAAGAGTGGGCCAGCCTGGATGATCTTATACGTGGCGCATCTAGCAGTATGCGCCACCCCTAAGGACCTTATAGGTGGCGCAGATACAGAATGCGCCACCCCTAATAGCTTAGGGGTGGCGCATTGTGGTAATGCGCCACCCATAAGAGCTTAGGGGTGGCGCATTTCACAGATGTGCCACCACTGACTTCCTATATGCGCCACTAAATGCCTAGAGCTTCCCTTATCTACTCCACCCCACCTACCACCTCTCATTCACTCCACACAATTCTCAAACTAGATCCACTCTTCTCACCCTAGATCTATTCGGTTTTCTCCTCCTCCCCACCTCATTTCTTCCATTTATCCATCGATACTTGGCATTACATCTATTTTGTTTCATATTGAAGTAAGTGGACCTCCTCCCAAACTCTTTTGTTCCATTTATGACCCATATACTTGCCTTTATTAGCTTGGGGTTTGTTGTATATGTGAATCTTGGGTTTGATGTATATGTGAAGCTTGTGGTGGTTTGATGTATGTGTCAAGCTTATGATGGTTTGATGTATATGTGTATCTTGAGTGGCAAATGTTTTGCCGAAATGTCGATTCATTTCCGTTTTGGCAAATTTCTAGCGCACTCTCCGCATGCTCCCATGCATTATTAGGGAAGGTCATGCCGAGTTTTTCCGGCGACGACTGTGATATATAATTGTGTTGCTCTCTCCGTGCACGTAGGTGATCGACCATGGTCCGCGAGATGCTGAGCGATATCACCGTGGCTAGGTGGATGCAATGTGCGACAAACGACATGCTAAGGAATAATAGGTCGGATATAAGATGTCCGTGTCGGAGATGCAAACTGCAGTGCGTGACCGAGCCTGATTCCGGAATATTGCAAAGACACCTGAAGCGTAATGGTTTGATGGATGGCTACACACGATGGATAAGTGATGAAGCTGGTGAGGAGCAGGACGTCAATGGTGGGGCGCCAGTAAATGAGGAAGGGAAACCAGAAAACAGCGGCGGGCGAGATGACGAAGAGCATCCCGTACATGATCATGAAGAAGATGCCGAAGCGGATCATGTAGATCAAGATGCCGGACATGAAGATCAAGATGTCAGACATGATGATTCAAGCTGGGTGCGGGACCCTCATGTTCAAGAGCTGCTTGTCAAAGAGGCGTTGAACGCAAGAGGTGCAGCTAGAGAGAAAGCCAAGATGGCGCAACTCGAGAAAGACGCGATTACGAAGTTGTACGAAGGATGCAACGACGAGGATACCCGCTTGAATGTAACACTTGGGGCTATGGAGATGAAGGCAAAACACAAATGGACCGACGAAAGCTTCGATGATAACATGGCATTCTGGCACGATCGTCTTCCGAAGGGCAACACGTGCCCAACTAGTATCGCTGAGGCCAAGAAAGTCCTTTGCCCTCTCGATCTTCCGCACGTTAAATACCACGTCTGCATAAATGATTGCATGATCTATCGTGGTGAGGATGAAGATAAAACCACATGTTCGGTGTGCGGTGTTAGTCGATACAAGAGAGGGAAGAAAGTTCCTAGAAAAGTGGTATGGTACTTTCCGATCACTCCTCGTCTGCAGAGGTATTTCGTAGATCCCGAGGAAGCAAAGCTCATGACCTGGCACGCGGATAGAAAGAAGCTAAAAGAGGATGACCCGAACCCGGATCCGGAAAAGGAGGACATGCTGAGGCACCCTTCAGATGGTAGCCAATGGACTGCGTTGGACCTCGAATACCCAGATTTTGGGAAAGAACCAAGGAACCTCAGGATTGGTGTGAGCGCCGATGGAGTCAATCCGTTTGGCGGCCAGAGCAGCACACACAGTACCTGGCCCGTGTTTGTATGCATATACAACCTTCCCCCCTGGAAGTGCATGAAGAAAAAGTACATAACAATGTGTATGCTAGTTCAAGGGCCGAAACAACCAGGTACGGACCTCAATCTATATCTGCAGCTGTTGAAAGAGGAGCTAGAAATGTTATGGAAAGACGGAGTCAATACGTGGGACGCCGCGGCAAAAGAATATTTCCCAATGAAAGCCGCGGTGATCACGACGGTGCACGACTATCTCGGATACGGATATTTCTCAGGGCAGGTGGTCCAAGGATTCTGTGCATGCGTTAGGTGCATGGATAATACAACGTACCGCCAGCTACCAAAAGATCCTGGATCTTCAAAAACCGTGTTCCAGGGGTCTCGGAGGTGGCTTCCCAAGAAACACGCGTGGAGAAAACAGGGAGATCTGTTCGATGGAAGCGAGGAGCTCCGAGCACCCCCAGCTCGAAGGAGCGGCAAAGAAATCGACAACTTGCTAAAAACTTGGAAAGAGTGCCCCGCGCCGGGAAAGAAAAAAAAGAAGACTCAGCCGTTGATGAGGGTATGGAAAGCGAGGTCTGTTTTCTGGGATTTGCAATACTGGAGTCTACTCCGCAGTCCTCATAGCCTTGATCTAATGCATATCACAAAGAACGTGTGCGAGAGCTTGTTTGGCACGCTGCTCAACATGCCGGAGAAGACCAAGGACGGGCCAAAAGCAAGGAATGACTTGAAATTTATGGGCATCAGGAGGGAACTTCACCCCCCTAGTGACGACGATGATGATCCGGAGGAGGAAGAGGATACGGAAACGCAAAACTCTCGCAAACGAAAAAGGACGACCAAGAAGAAGACCGGTATTGATCACTGCCCCCCGGCATGCTTCACTCTGTGCGAGGAGGAGATCAAGCGGTTTATCCACTGCCTCATAGGAGTAAAATTTCTGAACGGCTACGCGGGGAAGATAAGCAGATACCTAGACGAGGCGAAGCAGCGTTTCAGCGGGATGAAATCTCACGACTGTTTCGTGCTGATGACGCAGATTCTCCCGGTTGCGATGCGAGGGATAATGGACGAGCACGTCCGTAAAACGTTGTTTGGCCTTTGCAACTTTTTTGACGTCATCTCCCGGAAGTCGATTTGCGCTACGCAACTCAAAAGGATATAGTAGGAGATCGTGCTCATACTATGCGAGCTTGAGATCTATTTCCCGCCCGCGTTCTTCGACATTATGGTGCATCTGCTGATCCACGTCGTGGAGGATATCGTCCAACTCGGGCCTGCGTTTCTGCGCAGCATGATGCCGTTCGAAAGGATGAATGGGCACATCAAAAAATACGTTCGTAACAGGTCCCGTCCAGATGCAAGCAGAGCGAAGGGCTTTCTAACCGAAGAGTGCATCTCTTTTTGCACGAATTATCTCAACACCGAGAACCCTGTTGGTCTGGCCGTCAACAAGCACTTTGGCAGGACCGATGGGTGTGGTCACCACGAGGGAAGCCGCGCAATGCATGTCAACTTTGACGGTTGAGACATCGACTTTGAAAGAGCAAGCCTAGTCGCGCTACAACACATCCAGCTGGTCGATCCTTGGATAGTAAAGCACAAGGATTTAATCAGGAAGAAGTACAGTGACCAGGGCCTGCAGATAACGGACCGAGATCCACGGCTAATCAAAGAGCACAACTCCGGTTTCATGACTTGGTTCAGGGACGAGCTTCGTGCTAATCCCCCGCGAAGGAACGCTTCCGAGGACGAAAAGATGATATTCACCTTGTCACAGGGTGCCGCACGCAACCTGATGACCTATCAAGCGTATGATATCAACGGCTACACATTTTACACGGAGGAAAAGGACAATAACTGCGATTACCAGAACTCAGGGGTAACGGGGATATTCTACACCGATGACGTCAAGGAAAGATTCTATGGAAGGATCGAGGACATATGGGAGCTCGACTACTGTGGAGAGAAAGTGCCGATGTTCCGTGTGAGATGGGCCAAGAGCGTCGTAAAAGAAGACCGGTACTTCACCACCATGGTTATACCCGAAGCCAAATCCAAGTCTACGGGCGCAAACGTCACCGCAAAAAATGAGCCATGGGTACTGGCTAGCCAAGTGGACCAATGCTTCTTCATTACCGACCCATCAAAGCCGAGCCGCGTTGTAGTGAGGAGAGGCAAAAGAAACATCATCGGAATGGATGGAGTCGCCAACGAGCAAGACTTTGACAAGTACGGCGACCCGAAGATGGAGGATGACTACGCCGCTCAGGATACATACACCACAACCCTACCGAAGAAAGGTCTCCTCCCGTTCAAGAGGAAAAGTGAAGGCGTCCCGGGCCTAAATTATTCAACCACGACAAAGAAGGGCAAGAAGAAGATCGTGAGGAAACGATAGCTAGATAGCTAGCTCCAAATTTAAGAAAAATATTTTGTAATTCATGATCACTTTGTGTATGCATGGATTTAATATGCACTTTGCTGTTGTTTGTTGGTTTTGCTGCTTGTGCTTGCTCCCCTCTCACATTACACCTAGTATTTTGTTAAAGATTTTCCTTGTTTGCATCCACTTCATGACTCGACCTACATATTATAACCATCAGGGGTCTGTGTTTTCATCGTAATTGTTACGGCACTAAGTTCATTCATAATGTGACAAGGCATGTGACAAGACATGTTTAATTAAACATGTCATAATGTGACAAGGCATGTGACATGGCATGTGACAAGGCATATTATAACCACCTACATATACTCCAAAAAGAAGAATATTCATTCATAATGTGACAAGGCATGTATAATTAAAAAATAATTGAACAAAAAAATTAAAAAACGCTTAGGGGTGGCGCATATTTCCCAAATGCTCCACTAAGTTCTCTTATGCGTGGTGCATTTTGCTGATATGCGCCACCCATAAGGTTCCTTATGCGTGGCGCATTTCGCCGAAATGCGCCACGCATAAGAAACCTTATGGGTGGCGCATTTCAGCAAAATGCGCCACCCCTAAGCCTTAACCGCTCCATCACCCCCTCCCCTTGCCCGTGCCCACACCATCTCTCCCAGCGCAATCTCCTCGCCGTCGATCGCCACCGGAGCCGCCCCCCGTCGTTCGAGCCCCCCTCTCCGTCCACCGCCCTCGCCGCCACAGGAGCTGCCGCCCTCGCCGCCCCTCCCCGATCGAACCACCAGAGTCCGTCCCCAGCGCCTCCCTGGTGGAGCAGCCGCGCCTCCCTCCCTGGAGCTGCCGCTCCCGCCCAGCAAAGCCACCGCCCGGAGCTACGCCGGCGAGCAGTCCATAGGAAGGTAGCCACCACTCCTACCTCCTTCCTCCCTCTTCCCTCATCCCCCCTCCCACCTTCCTCTCGCATCCTCTGTTTGTTCAATTTTGTCCTGATCTTTGTATTGGATGAGTACTTGATGTGGATTTCATATTGCGAGAATATAATGATGATTGTTTCTTGATGAGTACCTGCTGCATGATCTTTTCAGTGCATGTTCAAGTTTATATGTGGAAGGATTTTGCTTGATAGGTGCTTGTGTTAATGCTTGTAGGGGCAAATGTTTACAGATTGTAGTTTTCATTCCATTTTCAATCCATTTATATCCATTTATATGATTTTTCAATCCATTTATATGACCCTGTTCTACATCCTTGCTTTTTCAATCCATTTATATAAAATTAAATTCATAAATCACAAGAAATGCATGGCCTAAATATAGGAAAAGAGAACTGATTTTTTTTGAACATGAAACATGTAATGGTGTGCGTTTAATGTTGATAAAGTTTTAAAGTCAACGAATGAATCAGCGGTCACTTCAAATGCAAACCTGATTCATTCATTCTCGAAACCTAGTTTGTTGCTGAATGATGGCCTAGTTTGTAAGAAAACTATGTGAAAACTTTTGAAAAACACTCTCAAAATTAATCACACCTCTAGATGTCATATCATGCCACCTTGTCAGGTTTTGTGCTTCTCTTGCTTATTTAAAAAAAATTAGAATTGAATAACCACTAAGCTTCAAGTTAGTGCCCGTGTCCCGCCCACGTGGTGCTTGAAAAGGTGATGCTTCACCGAGTGTAATAGTTTTGCCGAGCAATTTTCTCTATGCACTCGGCAAAGATCTTGTTTTCCGTGTGCTCAATAAGATGCATACATGATATTCGTTGCGCGTTGCATCATTTCATACTACTGTTATTATTGTGTCATCGTTGGTGTTTGTGGTTCATTTGGGATTATTTTTGTTTTGCCTCATGATGAGAATAAGCCATGTGGTTTTCTGTAGTGCCAGGGTATGAGTATGTATTTATATCTTGGCAACATGAGTAGGGTGATTTACCATCCATCCATCCATCCATCATGCTGGAACTGAATGACTTAGTTATAAGATATTTCAACTGAATATGAAAAAACCCAAGCAAGTGCCAATTTGCAATGCATTGTTTATCATATGAAATTTACCTATATATATGATGTTTGAATATCTATTTTAGTGCATTGTTCTACACTATATATGTGATGGTTGTGCCTACATGTAGGCATTTTTTATGTGCAGGGACTCTCATTATCCCCTTTCTCCCGAAATGTTGATTAACTTCCGTTTCGGTTGAGAATGGGGCACTCTCATGTTAAGAAAAAGAGCAAAGGTCATGCCGAATTTTTCCGTGAATTCGTGCATGACCTTTGCTATTTTTCTTAACATGAGAGTATTTGCATTTATTTATTGTGCTAATTAATTAAGTAGTTGCATTTTTTAATATTGTACTAGTGCAAACATGTCGACCGGAGCCGACGCCGGTCCTTCTTCTTAGACGGGTACAAAAAGGAAGCAATTTTGGTAATACTCCCAGGAGGAGGTCGAGGATCAGAGAGAAGAGGAAGTACCTCCGGGCGAGGAGGAGTATGAGGAGGAGATAGAGTCGGAGTCCGACTCATCGGATGATGACTTGGAGGAGGAGGCCGGTACGACAGACGGCGAGAGGAACATCGGCGAGGATGATGGGACCGGTGGCTCCAACACAGATGGTACCCAGTCGAAGAAGAGGAATCGGAAACCGACCAAGGTCGGCGTCATCAGGCAAGAGTTTACTGTTGTGACCGCCGTCGGGATTCCTAAAGAGCCCGAACGTTTTTCGGAAGGGTACGGCCGTCAAGTCGCGGCGATCCTCCGCAACACCGTGCCGATCACCACGATTAACCTCAGGAGTCGTGAGAATATTCATTATTGTCAGCTTCTTATCAACAAGTTGCACGGACGATACAAGTTTCCGGAGCCGTACGATAACACCAAACTCAGAGGGAACAAAGTAAACACATGGGCCCTCAGGAAGATGAGCAAGGCCTTGTCCAGTTGGAAAACCCGGGTGAAGAGGGCAATTTTTGAAAAGAACAAAACCTGGGAGGAGCTCAAGGAGAAAGAGCCGTTGATCGATGAAGCTACCTACAACCTTTTCAAGGCTAGGTGTGAGTCCGAGCAAGCCAAGGCCGCGAGTGCAAAGGGCAAGGCCATGCGGTCGCAGGTCATAGGTAACCATCGTCTCGGAGCCGGTGGTTACAAAAGTTCCAAGCCTAAATGGGACAAGGAGGATGCCGAGTACGCCGCTGCGTGCATACCTAACCCCTTCCAGCATTACAAAGATGATCCGCAGACCGAATTCTTTGTGAGGGCCCGGAGCTATAAGGACAAAGCAACCTCGAAAATAATTATCGATCCTAAGATTCAGGATTTTACGACTGCCGTGGTAAGTAGTTTACCACGCGACCTTGTCGATTGAATTCTCGAGTGAAGTTCACAATTTCTTAACGTTTCACATTCTTTTTGCAGCAAGCGGAAATGAAAATCGCCTCATCGCAGGAGTCGTCGGTTAAGTCGGCCGGCCCGTGGGACAACGCCTTCAACAGGGCGTTGAACAAGGTCAAGAAGGTTGACGACGTGACGGCGAAGCCATCGTCAGCCGGCCGTGTGGTCGGCTTTGGTGCGGACCTAAATTGGTCCGAATATTATGGAAAATCGGCGGAGCAGTCCGGTTCGAGGGGGCGCAAGGCGAGAAGGACCGAAGAAGATGCCGCTTATGTTCGTGGACTGGAGGAGAAGGTGAACATGATTCCGCAGCTTGTCCAGGACGAAGTGGCGAAGACGATGAACGCTCTCCTTCCAGATATGATGCAGTCGCTCGCGAATTGGCAAGCGCGTGGTGGACAAGGGCCCATACCAGTCCCCAGCATGGTCGGCAGCAACTCGGGCCCCGCGGCGCCTGCAGTCCCGACTCCGGCCGTAGTGGTGGCTCCCGCACCGACTCCCGGCGTATTGGTGACTCCGGCCGCCAACACCGCTGCGGCGACGCCGGACGTGATGGTAACTCCTCCGGCCACGATCGAGCAACCCGGGCATAACAATAATGCACCCGGCGGCAGCACAAATAGGGGGACCGACGCCACGGGAGGCAGCGCGCCCTCCGTCTCTTGCATGTCCGCCGTCATCGGCGGGGTCTCTTCACTAGCCGACCTCGACGCCCTCAAGGTAACTATAAGCGTCTGCAACTCAAACGAGGACTTCATCTCCTTGCCTTTTTTAGTGGAATCTCTCTGATGCCGTACATGCATATATATATATCTCTTTCGCAGGAGGACACTCCATGCATTCTATTACAAGTCGTGGACGGCGAGTTGAAGGATGTTGCCAAAGGTAAAATCATTCAACCACAAAATCGAATCATGCACAATATGCCGATGGCACCGGAGATGCATAGGGTTCAAATCTCTCTCGTGATTTCGGGCTACGAGAGAGTTGAACCTCCCATTCAACCCCCAGGATATGATGAGGATGAGCCGGCAGTCCTCAGTGACTGTTTCAACCAAATATGCCTATGGCCGAAGAGCCAAATGCATTTAATGACGGGGGAAAGGGGCACCACACCTAGGACAACACCGCTAGTCATCGTGTCGGCGCCACATGATCCCATCGGAGCACAACAAGAAGACGATGATCTTGATGATGATATCAGCGCCGACCAGTTCATCAATACTTTGTATGATGCTGATGACTTATTCATGCCTCCTGCTGAAGGAGCCTGTCAGCCTGACGAGGAAGCTCGCGGTCCAGCTGATCCTGCGGCGAAGCCTGCTTGCTCCACGCGTCTCTTCGCTGCTTCTCTGGACATGTCTCCAGCAGCTTGCGCCTTCACCGAGCCTCAAGCAGATGCCACAAGATCTATTCTCAGCCCGTCCACACTCCATAAGGCGGCCACTGAGCAGATAAAGGCCGGCGACTGCTCAAAATCAGAAAAGAAGAAGGGACGGAAAAGAAAGAAGAGCATCACTTCTAGTAGCCAACCTTCGATGCCGATCCGGGCTCAGGACGGGCCACCAAGACCCAAGGATCTCTCGTTTGAAATCCATGTGGCTGGTAGGGCGATGCTACCTAAGGACATGCTGGACCTTGCAACTTCGGATATGCAGAGTGTGCATCATAGTATTATGGCATTAGAGAAGATTCTTCTTCGAGAAGAGAATCCCTCGTACCCGGTTTTCATGGGCAAGGTGCCACTCAACATGGGCTTCATCAACACTATCCCCGCGGATATGATAATCCTACGGTTTTCGGAGATCTTCAATTTGTACCATCTCAAGCGGCTGGACCATAGCCTTATCCGTCTGTTCTCGCTCAGCCTTTCTATGAGTATCAGGAGAGATAAGACCCCGAGCGTCGCGATATTGGACCCCTTCTACATGCGTGAAAGCATCTTGATGGACGACGGGGACGCGGCTCTCGCGGCGGGGTACATCACAGACTTCATGCTACGGAACGCCGACAAAGATTCATTTCTTATGACCTACTCTCCCAAGTAAGTCATTCGCTCGCCTCCGTAGCATATATGCTTTCTTAGCTTTCCATTGTCCTCTTCCAACATTCCTTTTGGATTGTTTTAATTATGCAGTGAGGATCAAGACTGCGTGCTCATCTGCTTTTCACCGCAACACTCGCATGCCGTGTATTTAGACTCGGGGAGTGTGAACAAAAAAGATTACAAGTATATCATGAGAGTTTTGGATGATGCTCTCGTCGGCTACATAAAAGCCGGAGGCAAGATCATGAAGCACAAGTTCAGGAAAAATCAGCCTGGCGTGAACGTGTTCAACCACGTAACGCAGTTCCCGTGCGTCAAGCAGCCGGCTGGCAGTGTGAGGGATGCGTACTACGCCCTTCATCACATGAGGGCGATTGTACAGGAACAACGCAACCTTACGCTGCCAAGTCATCTCAGAGCGTGGGATGAAAGGAAGGCGGAAATCGCCGATGCAAATCTGAAGGAGGAGTTCTTTCACATCCAAGCGCAGATGGCGACTATCATCCGTCATGAAGTACAAATGAGGGGGTCGATCTTCCACTCCAACATTGCACCATCCAATGGGGAGATAGAAGTCCGCCTAAAGGCCCTGCGTGACACAAGGCCTTTCATGACGAAAGAAGGATGCCGCCCATTCCCCGAGCCGAGTCAAAACAATTAATTGAATGTACTCTTTGTGTAATTTGGATGTAATTTGGATGTACTCTTTGTGTACTATATGGTAGTGTCAAATACTCTTGGTGCTCTTTGTGTATAAAGGTCACTGCATATGCATTTTTATGCATATGTGCATGATTTTCACCATTCATCGACTTGCTTTAAGTTGTTGATAAGAATAGATGCTAGATTGCTTTATTCTCCTTTGGTATGATGGATGTGACCTCTAAAGCTTTGTTTTGTGCAGGTTGAAGAGCAAACAAGTAGTGATGAAGAAAGTAGCTTTCGGTTTTCAATAATTGTTGGACTCATTGTAATTTTGTGATGGAATGTAATCTTGTGAATCTTGTTGGCCTCTAAACCTTTGTAATAAAAATTATATTGCAATTCTTTTGTATCAATAATTGTTGGCCTCATTGTTATATTGTATTTTGCATTTCTGTAATATAATAAAAATATCTGTAATGCTTTTATTCTTTTAGGTAATTCTTTTTTTTTGTTTTCTGTAATTATTTAGTGGCGCATATTGTCAGGACTTAGTGGCGCCCTGCGAATGCGCCACCCCTAAGGCCCTTAGGCGTGGCGCATACCAGAATGCGCCACCCCTAAGAACTTAGAGGTGGCGCATTATGAGATGCGCCACGCCTAAGGGCCTTAGGGGTGGCGCATCCAAAATGCGCCACCTCTAAGCCCTTATTAGTGGCTTGTAGTTAGTGGCGCATCCCTAATGCGCCACTAAACTCAAAAACAGTGCGCCACTATAAGGCTATTCCCTAGTAGTGCGCAAATTACGATGGAAGTTTAAAGTGCTAGACTACTTGAACCATTCGTAGTCATACTAAACTGTAGTATGGTCTAAACGTTCTTTCCCTTTGCACTAAAATTATTAACGAACAAGGTTGTTTAATTCATTAAGTTAAGACACCCACTTCATGAATAGGAAACCATCCTGAATCTAATGAGACAAGATAGCTCCATAATTGATGGTGTTATAAGGTTTCTTAAAGAAAGAATTTCTTTGTGATAAAACTACAACCAAGTGAAATTACATATTCTCCCCGAATAGCAAAAATTGTGTTGCTTGATTGGTAGTGCGAGAAGAAGTCTCTCGACACGGATCCAATGGGAGATAATGGAAACCTTGACCAAGGTATTGGACCTTGCCTTCAGAATATCAGAGTATTGCAACGGAAGCGTGTTCCGCTATAATGACGCTATATAAGAAAGGATATGCCAAAGACGATTGGTCTTGGTATATGAGTTGAAGCCTTTAGTTAAATTTAGAAGGTTTTCATGAATACGCTATGTACAGAACAATAATCACGAGTCTTCTTAATAAAACAAAAGGAATAACATTGCTTGAAACGCAAAGAATGATGGTATCCTAGAACACGAGGAGAAATGAAATAATATTGAGTTGCACATAGGATGGTGATAACCCTCAGCTGTAGGGGATCGAGATAGTCTTCGCGGGCTAGATAGCCCAATTTATTGATTCGACACTTGGGGACACAAAGAATACGTACAGGCTTTGACAATTGAGTTGTCAATTCAACCGCACCTGAAATAAACACTTGCTTGCACAAAGGTATTAGTAGCAACTGTGATACGGTGGTAGTAGTGGTGGTGATTATAGTGGTGATGGTGGTGGTGAAACAGCAAAAGTAAAACAAAAAAAATTAAACAACTAGTAACCAGCAGGAAAGAAAACACTGTAGGCTAGGGAGATGGATGGTTGGGCGCTGCTTGGATGAGAACGAACACGGGCAAGGCTCACAGAAAAGAAAGGATCATCTAGGAAAATATCAAACATCAGGCGTGTATCCCTGGGTAGTTGTACGTGCTTGCAATAAGAACTTTGCACAACATCTTTTGTCCTACCCTCCCGCTACAAACGGGGCCAAAAGGAACTTAGGGAGATTAAGGTACTCCTGTCAAAGAGCACCGGAACAAAGCATTAACACTTCATGGATACACGGAATCCTCAAAGTATAGTCCACCCCCTTTGGTGTCCCAAGCTGTCACCATTGGGATCGCCGGTTCCGGACTATAATAGGTACATACAACTCATAGATAGGATCTAGAACACCACAAACTCAAGAAACAAAAGGGTGATCAGATCTGAAATCATGGCACTCGGGCCCAAAGTGACAAGCATTAAGAGCAACAAGTTGTAACAGAGATGATAAACACCAAGTAGATGATAGGCAACATGCCCCCAACAATCTAATTGAACTATTACATGATCTAACTCATCCAATCCGTACCATCCCCTTTGCCTACAGCAGGGAATTACTCACACATGAGAGATGAAGTCATGGAGGGGTGATGGAGAGGCGATGATGATGACGATGGAGATGATTTCCCCTCACCGGAGGCCAAAGCAGCCTCCAGATTAACTCTCCCGGAAAAGAACAGGGGGTTGCGGCGGCTCCGCGACGTAGATTGGAAAAGCGACTTCTGTTCTAGGGTTTCTGCGTCAGGAGAATAAATAGGGCCAAAGTAGGGCACCGGGGGACGTGGGACCAAGCCAGGAGGGAAGGTGGCGCGGCCAGGGGCTGGGCCGCGCCAGGCACCCTTTTGGCTGCCCCTGGCTACCCTGTGGCCCCCCTTTGGACTTGCGGAAGCTTCCGGAATGCTGATTTTTTATATATATTTTTGGGATTTTTCCAGCGTACCTAAATATCCGTAAACCTGCATAAAAGAAAACAACACTGGTATCTCTGCTGAAAACAGCGTCAGTCTGGGTTAGTTTCGTTCAAATCATGCAAGAATGAAGCCAAAACAATGGCAAAAGTGTTTGGAAAAGTAGATACGTTTGAGACGTATCAACTCCCCCAAGCTTAGTTATTGCTTGTCCTCAAGCAATTCAGTTTAACGAACTGGACGCGAAAAGGAAAACTTTGACAAACTCTTTTGCTTCATTAGATGTATATAAGCATGCACTACGAAAGAGTTTAGCAAGTTTTGACACCATGCTACAAGGACAATGCACGAAGCAATCCTTCTTTCGTGTAATCAGTCACAAACAAACAAAAAGTAAATAATATGCTGCTGAGAATCAATTTAAGATCACAATGCACATAGCATGAACATATCAGAGTGGTATCTCGTTAGCCTCCATGAGTGAAGCAAAACATAAATGCAGAAACTCCTCCGGAGTTTTAAAGGAGACTAGAACTCAGAACTCAAAGTAAGAAACATCACAAGCATGCAGAAGACAATGTGATACTTTGGGACAATGCATGTTACACTAAGAATGACAATTATGCTCTCATAGTTGGTGCTTTGGAGAAAGGAAGGTGGAGACTCTCGAACCGTGGCTTTTGATGGCAAGGTTGAAAACCCGTGTTTGGAAGCAAAGACTAAACATGTACCAGAGCTCTTGGTTTTGAAAACAGAGATAAAACTCTTTTGAGAAGTGCAACTTTCCAGTCAACGGTGAACGGTAAAGGTCTCCCAATATCTCCCATGCCAATCATATTCATGCTTTTGCTTACACATGTTCCCTTATCCATGAATCTTTGATGGTCTACGAAACCTTTTATTTTGCCTCAACGATGGAAGGAGGGTATCGTTCCACCTATCATTAGCAGCATTTGGTCCATTTCATTCCATCATCAAGTATGGGGGAGGTGTAACTCTCATATCTTTTTTATTGACTAGTTAACACTTCCGTCAAAATATTTTTGGCATGAAAGATACTAATTTTCCCTCACCGCACCATGAGCTTGTACGGTTACAAAAGGGAAGCTTTTGAATAAATTTCGATATGGCACAAGAAAATCTAAGTTAGGAGTGGCCGGTAAATACCACATATAGGTAGGTATGGTGGACTCAAATGGAAAAACTGGGTTTAGAAAGGTGATTGTGGAAGCACAAGAAGAATTCCGCTTGGTGCTGGAGGAAGGCTAGCAAAAGACGGGGAAGCGACCAACCAGAGAGCATAACGGTCATAATCATGCAGAGCGACAAAGCAACATTGAATCGGGCATGAAAGTGATATAGCTCACTCTGAAGTAAAAAAGATCATCAAGGCGGAACATCTTTTTAGTCTTAACATGCGTGAACATGTGCCAAGTCAACCCAAGAATTCCCCGGAGGGAAATACCACTTCAATATGCCACACCATGAACAATGCAATGCATGTCAATCATTTCAAGCAACACATTATAAACTCTAGCTATTTGAGACTAACCACAAAGAAAGCATGAACCACTGGGAAAGCGTTGTAAACATAGCACTATGTCGCTACAAGCTGGTCTCTAATCATAAGTACATGCATATGTACAAAAGTAGAAACAAAAAGATTTCATACCGGCTTTCCTTGTTGCATCCCTTCCGTCGATCTTCGTCATTACTGCCTTGTCACTTGCACGATCGAACGTAGGAAATTATAATCATCACGGATTTGAGCTGAACTATGAAACAAAGCAAACTAAAGAGCAAAGGAAACATATTTTTGGGTTTTTGCAAACTAAAAGAACAAAGAAAAACAGGCAAAAACTTGCAAAAAGATAAAAGCGAACCAACGGTAGATACAATGGAAAGGGGAGGAGAGCACGTAGTCCCCAAAGTTTAGTCTTTTGGCCTAAGTTGGGGCTCGTCTACTGCGGTCCTGAGGAGCCTCCTGCTCCCTGGTGGTACTGGTATGCCCATGGGTCGTATGCGTCCTCCGGTGCGTACACTGAAGTCCTGGGTTCCTCCCACGTGGAAGAGGAAGGTCCCGCCCCCATCCAGAGGAAGACCCTTCACCCCAGGGGGTGACGGTCTCCTCCTGAACTGGTGGATATACCACATGCTCCTCCTGAACGGGCGGATACACGACACCCTCCTCCTCGTCTGGCTCGACCCCCTCCGTGGGGTCGTGAAACTGGTATCTCCCCGTGATTTCATCAAACTCGGCCACTGAAAACCGAAATCCGTTCCTGCGAGAAAAATCAAACACAAGTGGTGCAGGTAGACGGACAGTGTGTGCCACACCGTCTTTAAACCGCAAAATATAATCAAGTGTGTAGCGGTCATAGGTCTTAGTAACAAAGAAATGCCTCTTCATGGCAGCCAAGTCAAGGCTAACAAAAGGAAATATTGCATCATCTGGGCGCGGTTCTCCTTGGAGAAACTGCAAAAGAAGTGTGGCATAGACGCCACCAAAGAGGTCCCCCTTGTTACTATTAGTAGCAAGGCGTTTCGCAATAAGCGAACCCACATGATACTCGTGCTTCCCTGAGAGGGCATTCGCCATGATAGCAGTATCAGGCGTAGAAGTGATGCTCGTGTTGTCTCGAGCCAACACTCCTCTAGCAATATAGTAGGAGAAATACCTGAGGTGAGGGAACATAATGTTGGAAATCTTCTGACGGTTGGATGGCCTCACTTCATTGTTACAGAACGAGTCGAGGAGGGTGTTGAGTGCAACAGTTTGGACATTTTTCCTCTTCTTCTTCTCGACCAAGCCTGGCAAACCTAAAGCTTCACAAAATATACTCATAGGCATGGTCAGCAATCTTTCATAAAGTCGAAACGCACAGTATCATTGTCAGAATAAAACCTGAAACTGTTAACAAAAATAGCGGTGAGTGTCTCGTACTGTGGTACACGGCTCGTAACAAGCCGTGTCAAACCTGCATTGGCACACAGAGCATAGAACTCTTCTTGTATGCGGGCATCCTCCATGAAATCTTCGCATGGAAATGCCATGGCTTTCGCGGGTGACGCGTCCAACATCTCTATGGGTACGATATCTTCATTGTAGCTCACCCTCGTGGTCGAAGGTGAAGCTGCGGAACGCGTAACACGGCTAGAGCGCTCGGGTTTCTTCTTCCCAAGCCACTTTCCTAGCCTCTCCATTTCTGAAATTTTTAACAATTCACAAAAACGAAGATTTAAGCAAAACTAGTTTGGGCAAAACATTCTACTTACTTTACCAAGGCTCAAACTAGCAACAAAACTTGAAAAATAAATTTCTACACAAACATTTAAGCTCAACTAAACAGCACCAAGAACCACTAAATACTCACTAATGAAGCCACCAACTAGAAAACTAATTGGAGGGGTGAGGGAGTCACATACCAGAGAGTATTTGTTCCAAATTACAGCTCAAATGAGTGGTTGTAGAAGGAGATCGAGGTTCCGTGCTCAAGAACAGCAAGAACAGAAGAACCAGAGCAAGAACACGAGTTTTTGGGAGGAAGGAGAGAGAGTGAGGGAAGAGAGGCCACCAGGGGGTGCATGTGGTCCCCAGGAGGGTGGGTGGCGCGGCCAGAAGCTGGGCCGCGCCACCTGGCCTCCTGGGCCAGGGGTGGACCCCCCTGGTCAGCCTCAGGTGCCTCCTGATGTCTTTTTACCTGGAAATCTTGATTTTGATTTTTCTGGATTTTTCTGGGCAACTTCACTGTAGAGAATTTTTCAAAGTTCAAAAAGCTGCAAAAACTTTCGTGAACTTGAGACAAAAGTTAGAACAAGTGAATCTTTAAACACAAAAACTTGGGTACAACAAGGAGAATAAAAGCTAAAGGAAATGAAAACATAACAAGATCAACTTTTTACCTATATAAAGCATGCTAGTTAGCAAGGTTGATCAAGTCTTACCAACAAACCTGTGGTATATAGCGCAGAAAGTCTCGCCTCTTATGAAGTGATCATTGCACTCTCACTTTAATGGACATTGTCCCCACCATAATTGTCTTGTATTTATGGTATACATGTAGTGGACAATCCCATTCTCCAATCTTCACGGTCTCGATATTCTCAATGGAGTTATGGCCATGCCTTTTGTCGATCTTCTTCGGAAAATAGACCGTGTGTTCTTTGTCATTCACGTTGAAGGTAACCTTCCCTTTATTGCAATCAATAACAGCACCTGCGGTGTTAAGAAAAGGTCTAGCAAGGATAATGGACATGCTCCCATCCTCGGGCATGTCAAGAACAACAAAATCAGTAAGTATTAAGCAATTGACAACTTCAACAGGAACATCCTCACAAATACCGATCGGGACGGCCGTGGACTTGTCGGCCATCTGGAGAGAGATATCTGTAGGAATTAGTTTCTCTAAACAAAGTCTTTTGTAGAGAGAAAAGGGCATAACACTCACTCCTGCACCAAGATCACATAAAGCAGTTCTAACATAATTATTTTTTATGGAGCAAGGAATGGTGGGTATACCTGGGTCACCGAGTTTCTCAGGAATCTTGCCACTGAAAGAGTAGTTAACAAGAATAGTATATATTGCCTCATTAGGGACTTTTCTTTTATTAATAACAATATTTTTCATATATTTAGAGTAAGGAGGTAACTTAATAGCATCAATCAAAGGTATTTGAAGAAAAAGAGGTTTCATCCACTCACAAAACTTGTTGTAGTTCTCTTCTTCTTTGGTTTTGATGGACTTGCTTGGGAAAGGCATGGGTTTCTGTACCCATGGTTCTCGTTCCTTCCCATGTCTCCTTGCAAGAAAGTCTTCTCTAGTATAATTCTTGCGCTTATCTGGTGCTTCTTCTTCTCGAACCTCAGGTGGATCATTTTTTCAGCATCTTTTTAAGGTTCAGCACCGTCTTCAGTCTCAGCATCTGAGGTAGATATGTTGTTTGGATCAACAGCTTGTTCTTCTTCTTCTTCTATTGGATCATTGGAATTTTCAGCTTCCTTGTGTTTCTTTTTCTTCTTCTTCTTCTTCTTTGTAGAGCTAACAATTTCTTCTTCCTGCACTTGAGAATCTTGCTCGATCCTCTTCGGGTGCCCCTCTGGATAGAGAGGGTCCTGGGTGTGTGTTCCACCCCGGGTCTTTATACCATAGGCCTGCAAATTGTCTTGTTTGGCATTTTTAGCAAGAAAATCTTTTTGCACATTAGAAATTTGTTCAAGCTGAGTTTGAACCATATGAATATGCCTCACAAGACATTTAACATCATTAATTGTTCTTCCTAGAACATCAAGCAAATGTTTGATAGCAAGAGTATTATCATGCAACTGACCTTGTATCTTCTCATTGAAGTGATTCTGCTTCATAATAAAATTATCAAGCTCATCTAAACATTGGTCAGGAGGTTTACCTTTAGGGATGTCACTTGCATTGAAATCTAAAAGAAAGTGTACCTCTACCATAGGTGGGTGAGTGGTAGGCTCACACAGCTTCTCAATTGGAGGTAGATTCTTCACGTCTTTAGCTTTAATACCTTTCTCTCTTATAGACTTCTTTGCTTCTTTCATATCTTCGGGGCTTAGGAAAAGCATGCCCCTCTTCTTTGGTGGTGGAGGTGGTTCAGGCACGGACCAATCTTCATGGTTTTTGGCAATCTTGCCCATCAATTCTTCCGCATCGTCCGGTGTTCTTTGCCTGAAAACACAACCAGCACAGCTATCTAGATAGGATTTAGACCCATCGGTTAGACCAGCATAAAATATATCAAGTAATTCATTATTAGGGATCTCATGTCCCGGTCTATCCTTCAGCAAACTGCAAAATCTCCCCCAAGCTTTAGGGAGATGCTCATCCTGTAACTGTTTAAAGTTATAAATTCTTTGCAAAGTAGCATGTTGCATATGAGCAGGAAAATACTTATCAATGAAAGATATAGCCATATCTTGAGGACTTTGAATGGAACCACATGGTAGTGCATCATACCATGCTCTAGCATCTCCTTTCAAGGAAAAAGGAAGAAGCTTGGTCACATAAAAGTTCCAGATCCTTTCATCAGTAGTAAACAAGCCACCCAACTCAGTGAGTTTGGTCAGGTGCCCGATAGCATCATCATTTTCTCTGCCATAAAAGGGATCAGCTTCAACTTGGATATAAGTGAAAGGTCAACAGAGAAATCATAATCAGGATCAGTGATGCATATAGGAGACGTAGCAAAAGTAGGATCAGGAGTAAACTTGTTCTTCAGGGAATGCTTTGCTAGAAACTTCTTTATAGTAGCAGGGTCGGAATCAGCACATTCATTAAGCTCCCTGCAAAAATCATCATCAAGCGTAATATAATCATTCTCAAGGAGTTTCTCCTTAAGGACAGCAAAGTTATGAGTTTTTCCAATAGGCGTTTGGGTAACAGGAATTTCAACACCCGAGAATCGGGCAGCAGCAGAAATCTGTTCTTCAATAAAAGAACCAAGTGAACCTGTAGTCTCAAAGGTAGTAGAAGCATCATCAAAAGTATCTGACATATTGCCAGACTCAGCAGAAGTAGCATGTAACTGAGGTGAATCAAACTGACTCATAACTGAAGGTGAATCAAGTTTAGCACTAGTGCTAAGAGCAGTACGTCTTCTCGTACGGGATGGTAAGATCGGAACCTTGGGGTCTCCTTACTTACCAATAGTGGATAGCGTGCAGCTGGTAGGATACTTCAAGTAGACCTGTAAATAAAGCTATGGTCCCCGGCAACGGCGCCAGAAAACAGTACTTGATAACCCTCAACTGTAGGGGATCGAGATAGTCTTCGCGGGCAAGATAACCCAATTTATTGATTCGACACTTGGGGACACAAAGAATACGTACAAGCTTTGACAATTGAGTTGTCAATTCAACCGCACCTGAAATAAACACTTGCTTGCACAAAGGTATTAGTAGCAACTGTGATACAGTGGTAGTAGTGGTGGTGATTATAGTGGTGATGGTGGTGGTGAAACAGCAAAAGTAAAACAACAAAAATTAAACAACTACTCCCTCCGTTTCGAATTATAAGACGTTTTAGCAAACGTTGTTCATTTTTTCGCAGTTCATTTTTTACTCCAAATTTCCCGCACTTTCCAATTTTACCCCCGGTCGGAATGAAGACGAACTGTCCCACTCGCTCACTTTCCCCAATCTCCCTCTCTCTCTCTCTCTCTCTCTCTTGATGACGCGCTCGCTCTCTTCCCGTCGCTAACTTGCACCGCCGACGCGGTCCATGCTCTCCTCCTACCTCCCGCGTCGTCGTTGGTGCCTCCGTGCTCTCACTCTCCCAGCGGTGGTGGTGGATACGTGGGCGGTGTAACACCCTCAGTTGTCTGTAACAGTAATCATCATGAATGTTGATCATCACTGTTGCTCCCCTGTCATTACTCAAACTTTGTGTTGAGCTTAATCAAAACCTTGATGTAGGTGATCAACAACCCATGCCCCATGTGCATGATCACTTGAAGTCAAACCCAAAGTCAAAATCCTATTCAAATGAGGTTGGGAAATTGTGGCAAACTAAACCTTGCTCAAAAATCATGGAGCCATTTTTGTAAATTGCCTAAAATCATTATAATCATGTTGGACCAACTTTGGTAATTTTTGAATTTATGGAAAATCCCAAACAATTATAACAGTAGCATGTAAAGTCCTTTTTAATCCTAAAATATTTAAAAGGAATATCCACTAAGTTTTAAAATGCACCAAACCTTTTTTGCCACCTACATGTGACATACACCTAATTTACAAACCACCAACACATTTAAATAAAATGCAGAAGCATTTATTTTAATTGCAGCAGTAAACAAAGGAAATAACAGAAATACAAAAATGAAAACCCCCTAAATCCCGCCAGGGGCGATGGCCCAGCTCGGCCCACCCGGCCGGCCTTCTCCTACCTCCCACCAACCCCCACCTGCTCCCTGTGCGTGTCAATGGCGCCGTGGCCAGGGAGCTGCCGAGCCGCCCCCTCCTCCTCCTGTGCTCGCGTGGGGGATAAGGATGACCCAACCACCCCTGCAGCGCCCCCTCCTCCATTCTCCCCCCCGCTCGCACCTCCCCCCCGCATCTCTCCTCTGCCCGCACGCTGGCAGCACGGCCCCGACGACGGCGAGGCCTCGGGCCACCATTTGTCAGAACCCTCTGTTAGGTAATGTGCTAGGATCAATTTCACTTTGCATTCATGAAAGAAATCAAAGGAAATTCAAAAAAAAATCCAAATGGGAGAAGGAACCCCCCCAGATGAATTAATTCAAAAGGCCAGATAAAAATCTTCTCCAAAAATTCATGTTAGAATTTTGAAAAGTCTTATAAATGAGTGTGATCACTTATCAAGTGATGTGGGGCCCATCCCATGCTCATAGATTTTTCAAATATTCAAACAGTGCCTTGGATTTAATGAAAAACCCCTATTTGATTTAAAATTCAAATCAGTTGAATTTTAAAAATATTGAAACTTTATAAGTGGCTAGTCTATATTGTTATGAAGCCATATAAAAACTTTCAGCATTTAATAAAATGTTTAGCTATTTTATTTAGCTAAACAGAACAAAGATCAGAAGAGAAAACAGAA
This sequence comes from Bromus sterilis, assembly GCA_950022295.1. Lineage (NCBI taxonomy): Eukaryota > Viridiplantae > Streptophyta > Magnoliopsida > Poales > Poaceae > Bromus > Bromus sterilis. The sequence goes on from OX465596.1 coordinate 401,458,353, forward strand.
AGAAAAAGAAAAACCGAAAGTAGCCCACTTACCTGGGCCACCTCGGCCCGACTTACCTCTCCCGCAGCCCAGCCCGCGAACTCGCCTGTCGTCTTCTTCCCCCGCGCGCCCAAGCAGCTCGGTGGCGAGGCGCCGACGTCGTGGACGCCACCGCGACGTCTTCAAGCTTCGAGGCCTCCAAAGGCGTCCTTATCACACCAGAAGACGCCCCGCGCCTCACTTTCCCCCTCCTCGCCCTCTGGTTCTTCTCCCCGCGAAGAAATCGCTCCGCCACAGAAACCCTAGCCGGGCGCCGCAGTGCACCGACGTGGCGACTGAGCTCTTCCAACCTTGCCGCCAACGCAGACGACGTGAGCTTCAACATCTTCATCGCCGGAGCCGACGCGAGCTTCCTTCAATTCCGGCCAACCCCGAGCTCCTCCGACTTCGCCACCGCTTCAGTTGGATTCACGGTGAGCTCCCAGTTCGCTAGACCTACTCCGTGGTCTCCCTCCCGCTCCCTATCGTCGTTCGCCATGAACACCAAGGTGCAGCGCCGCCGTGCTCGTCGTCGGCAAGCAACCGTTAGGCCATCGTTCCCGCGGCCTTGTCCTTCGTCTTCCTGGTGATCCCAGTGTTCCAAAACGCTAGCTCAAGCCCAAGCTCTCCCCTCACAGCCACCTCTCCGTCGAGCCCGTGCCTCCGGCCGCCGCCACCTTTGAAGACGCCGTCGCCCTGGTCACCCCCGAGGTCGCCCGCGTGCACTAGACGACGTGCGAGAGCACGGGCTACGCTCTCGTGGTCTCAGCGCATCGAATGATGCACGGGAACGTGATCCCGAGCAGCGCCGCCGCGGCCCCAGTCGCCGGCGTTTAGCCGCCGGCGGGTTAGCCAAACCCCCCCGTTAATCACTCGCCTAATGACCCCCTAGGTCACTGACCAGTGGGCCCAGTGGCTTAATAAAGCCACTGGATTAATTAACCCCACGGTTTAATAAAACCCAGCCACTGACAGGTGGGACCCCCTTGTCAGCCCTCCCCCTGACGTCAGCCTGGCGCATTAAATCATTTAAATGAATTTCCAGAGATTATTTGAATTAAAGAAATTCCAGAAATTCCAGAAAATACCCCAAACTTTGGAAATTCATAGAAAATTCATATTAATTCCAAATTGGACAAATAATATATGAAAAATGATCAGGAGAAAATTATCTTTCCAAATATGCAACTTTCAACTATGTTTGAGTTGATTTTAAAATGGGACCAGCAGCATATGTCATTTGAATTATTTGGAATTAATTCAAATTCAAATCAAATGATATTGCAACTTGGACCTTCGAATTATGCTACAATTCAACCACACTTCAGAGGCATATCATACACATTTGAAGATGATTCAAAATGATCAAACAATGTCACATACAACTTGGCTAAGTTGAATTCAAATGTGGAGTTTGAATTTGCAATTCAATTTGCAATATACTCCATTTAAATGGAATTGCTTCACACATCAAAGCATGTACATCAAGATTCAAACTTCCATCATGTGTTTGTGCATCGTATTTACTTTTCTACTTTGCTTGTTGTTTGTCGAGTAGAGGTGGAACCGGAGCAGGAGGCTGCCCCCTTCGTTGAAGACCCAGAACCCGAACCTCGTCAGCAAGGCAAGCAAACCCCCATTGATCATGTCGATAAAATCCCACTTCCCTCTCATGTCTCGCTTATGCATTGTTTAGGATGATCACCATGCTATGTTTCTACCGCATAGATGAACCCATTCCTTTGCATGACCTATCATTTTGTCACAGTAGTAAGCAAACCACAATCCTAGCAAATGTAGGAGTTGTTTGATATCATGTGGCCCCTGCAATGTTACTGCTTATTGCATGCTTAGTATGATACCATGTTGTTACTATGATGTGAGTCCGGATGATAAACTTGGGGTTGATGAAAGTGAAACGTGTTGGTGAATCCACCCTAATACAAGGTGAACGATGAGAGGCTGTGTAGGAGTACACAGTGGGTTGTCTCGTTGAACACCGCCCTAAGCCCGAGTTCTTGTGTAGTGATCCAAGAAGAAGAGTACAACCACACATTGGGCTCACTGACCCCTCTCATCCTAGTACCTCACCCCGTTTGAACCCCAAGAGTCGCAGTAGTTCGGAGTTCTGGTAGGGCTGTGGCACGGTCTGCGAAGTGGATGAACGGCTTTTCAAGACCGGCTTGGGACCCTGCACAAATCGTTTGAGGCTGTACTGGAACCTCGTCCGGACTTCCATACGGATCCCCCTCAGATAGGCGACTCTCTGGACTAGAACGGAGCTGTGGGCGAAGTGTTGTGGTGGCATCCTCGTTGTCATCTCTTGAACGGTGACATGCAAAAGGCGGTAACTGATGACACGTGTGTGTAGCGGTACACCCCTGCAGGGTTAACAAAAACTATTCGAATAGCCGCGTCTGCGGTTATGGACTGCTTGGAGAGCTGTGCTCGATTATTAGACAACTTGAACTGGATACTTCTAAAACTCGCAAGATAAGCGTGAGTGCTATGGTGTGCTTCTCGTGGGGAAGTCGAGGAAGTAACCATAGTGGTGTAATTGGTTGAAGAGATGTAGTGGACTCGTGTACGCTTCTTACCTCAAGTCTGGTACTCGTAGTTCAGGATTAGCCAAGTCAAAGCTGGCACTTCTGCAAGTGAAACCCCACCTCCCTTTACCTTGATACATGTGCATGAGTAGTATAGCTCCTATGTAAGTCTTGCTGAGTACGATTTTGTACTCACGTTTGCTTAATCTATGTTTTAGATGAACCACCGACCCCGATGGTGACTTCTACCTGAAGTTCGAAGAATGAAGACTCAGACCAAGACCAAGCTAGTGTAGTCCCAGTCAGACGACTGGTTCCCTCGTGGAGGTCTTGTTTTTTTGATAAGGCTTCTCTAAGCCATTTGTTAAACTTGTCTGTACTCAGACCTACTTTGCTTTCGCTTGTCTGTTGTAATGTTGGATCACATGCTTGTGATCTCTGTGTGCACTCTGTAAGAGTTATTAATAAAGATATATACTTTGTAGAGAATTGCAATGATACCTGCTGTTCATACAAGGCATGTGTGCTGCGTGTATGTTTATAACATGCATGTCTTAGTATGGGTTTTCGAGACCTTAGTTGTGATCTGGCTGGCAGTCTTTTATACACCAAGTGGCCCTTAGATGTGCGCAGCTTGGGGCATCGCGATGCGATTGTTCGAGACTCTGTCTCGGCACACTTTGATGTATGATCGAGCCCGCCCTAGACCCCGACTAAGTGATCGGGCTGGAGTAAGTCTATGTAAGGGTTATAATACAATCGATAGTATGGTTGAGGCGACTTGTCTATAAGTATGGGAGTTCATCACCCATATCATTTAGACTTGTGTGCGGACGATGAGGACCCATTTCAGTTGATCATCCGGCCTGGATGGGATGCCCCTCTCGTTCGATGCTTTCCGAGAACGTTCTGTGCTTGGCCTTGTCTGCTTAGACAAGTGGGTACGGTTCTCGGCTCTCCATATGATTGTGTTGTAGCGAGGATTGCATACGCTAACCCCGGGTCCCGACAGACTTGGTATCAGAGCAGGACTGACTGTAGGATTATCAGCCTTGGCCGAAGTCGAGTCTAGCTTTCTATAGTTATATAGTTACTATGGGTATATAAGGGAACAACGTAAGGCTTCTTTTTCTCCTTACCCTCATCGATCTGAGTTCTGAGTCACCCTTACCTTTTCTACGGGATGATAGGACTAGGCTCACCTCTGTCTGATTAGAACATCTCGTTGATTGCCTCCTTATAGCCGTAGGATTGTCGTGGATGTCCAGAGTCTTCGTATTTTGAGTTCCTTGAGGAAGTTCTGCCAATCTCCTCGAGGTTGTCTTGTTTTCCATCCCGGTGTAGCCGTTATGATGCCGGATTTGTCCCGTGTTTCTTTGAATCATTGCCTTTGCATTATAGTCTTCTCCTTCTGAAATCATATCCTTTTATCCTTACCTCCATCGTACAACCTGTTCTGATTGTTGATTTTTATCACACAGGATGTCAGGTGGAACTCGTAGTGCTGTTCTTCGGAATCGAGACCGCGATCGGAATCGAAATGATGATGAACCTCCAACCCCTCCTTCTGCGGCGGAAATCATGATGGAAGCCGAGCGAAATAGACGTGATCAAACACGCCTTCTGGAGCTCATCGAGCAGAATACCGCCCACCATCGTAATGTGGTGGTCAGCATTCAGGACTTCATCCTCCTCATGCCACCGGTATTCCGATGTTCTTCTGAGCCCCTTGAAGCTGATGATTGGCTCCGTTCCATCGAGTGTAAGCTTGACACTGCACATGTTGCTCCCGATGACCGAGTTATTTTCGCGGTATACTTCTTGGAAGGTGCTGCTCTTCAATGGTGGGAGAACCATGTTGCAATGCAGCCAGATGGTCACGTAGTGACTTGGCAGGAGTTCTGTGTTGCCTTTCGAGGGTACCACATTCTGGATGAGTTGATGGAGCACAAGAAGGAAGAGTTCTGCAATCTAAATCAAGGAGAGATGTCCATCCACGAGTATGTGAGAGAATTCAACCGTCTTGCTCGGTATGCCCAAGATGAGATCACCACCGATGCCAGAAAGCAGGCAAGGTTCTGCAAGGGACTTAGCCCCATCCTCCGTCATGATCTCAACCTCATCGAATTTGCCACCTTTGAGGATTTAGTCAACAGATCCTTCAGAGCTGAGCATGGCAATGAAGTTTTCGAGAAGTCTCGCAAGCATGCTCTTGAGCTTGCCCCTTCTTCCAGTTCACGCCCTCAGAAGCGCATGATCTGGATTCCTAACAGTTTGTTTCCTCAAAACAACCCACCGAGGCCATCCCTTGTGCCGCCTCGTCCACCAGCTCCACCAAACAACCCAGCTCCCCACACTATCTTTGGAGCCTGTTTCAGATGTGGCCAGCCTGGTCATTATTCTCGTGAGTGCGCCGTCAGTCAGAATGCTCCACCCCATGCCAAAGGAAAACCCACTGTTCGTGCCAAGCCAACCCCGAAGGTTCCCACCGCTGAGCCATCCACCTTAGAAAATCTTGGACGTGTGAACCAAATCTCAGCTGAGGAAACTGATAGTACTTCTGACGTCATTCTTGGTACGCTCCCAGTCAATTTTGTTCCCACTTCTGTTCTTTTCGACCCAGGAGCATCTCACTCATTCATGTCGGAGAGTTATGCACTTCGACATGATGTATCCTTTGATGAAATGTTCACCCCAATGATCATTCAAACTCCTGGTTCCAAGTGGCAAACTAATAGAGTAAGCCATGGTAATCAACTTTCAAGTGAGGGTTTAGTATTCCTTGATTCACTCATAGCCCTCAAGTCTTCAGACATTGATGTCATCCTTGGTATGGATTGGTTATCAAGACAACATGCTTTTCTTGATTGTAAAGCCAAGTCCGTTAGACTTACACATCCTTCAGGCCAGACAATAGATTACACCTCACCCAGAACAAGAACCCAGGTGCAATCTTTGAATGTGCTTCCCCTTCCCGACCTTGAAGATGTTCCGGTGGTTCGTGACTTCCCGGATGTCTTTCCTGAAGAGCTGCCGGGAATGCCACCCGACAGATGTGTAGAATTCATAGTGGATCTTGCCCCAGGAACCGCACCAATTTCTAGACGCCCATACAAAATGGCCCCACGTGAGTTAGCTGAGCTTAAAACCCAACTGGAGGCTTTGTTGGAAAAATGCTTCATCCGCCCTAGCTCATCGCCATGGGGTTGCCCCGTTCTGTTCGTAACGAAGAAAGATGGAACAGAAAGGATGTGCGTAGACTATCGCCCGCTAAATTTAGCGATGATAAAGAACAAGTATCCACTGCCCAGGATCAATGATCTTTATGATCAACTTGCAGGATCCTCTGTCTTTTCCAAGATGGATTTGAGATTAGGTTATCATCAAATCAAAATCCGAAACGAGGACATTCCCAAAACGACTTTTACTACTCGTTATGGTCTTTACGAGTTCACCGTCATGTCCTTCGGTCTAACCAATGCCCCCGCCACTTTTTCACGCATGATGAACTCGATCTTCATGGAGTATTTGGACCAGTTCGTCGTGGTTTACCTCGATGACATCCTTATATACTCGAAGAACGAAGAAGAACATGCCGAACACCTAAGGCTGGTATTGATGAAACTTAGAGAGCATCGCCTGTATGCTAAATTCTCCAAGTGTGAATTTTGGCTACCAGAAGTGACCTACTTAGGCCATGTGATTTCTGCAAAAGGCATTGCTGTGAATCCCGAGAGAGTTCAGGCCGTCCTTGACTGGACTCCACCTGAATCGGTTAAGCAAGTTAGGAGTTTTCTTGGCCTAGCCAGCTATTGCCGTCGCTTCGTCGAGAACTTTTCTAAAGTTGCAAAGCCTCTAACTGAACTCCTCAATAAAGATAAGAAATTCCTATGGACTCCCAAGTGCGAGGAAAGCTTTCAAGAGCTAAAAAGAAGATTGACTTCTGCACCCGTACTTGCACCTCCAGACACCAAAAAGGATTTCGAGACCTATTGTGACGATTCATGGCAAGGGTTAGGATGCATACTTCTGCAAGATCGACATGTGGTAGCTTATGCTTCACGCCAGTTGCGGCCACATGAAGAGAACTATCCTACCCACGATCTTGAACTCGCTGCCGTAGTTCATGCCCTAACAACTTGACGACATTACCTCCTTGGTAATCGTTGTGAGATTTATTCCGACCACCAAAGCCTCAAATACATTTTCACCCAGCCAGATCTTAATCTCAGGCAAAGACGCTGGATTGAGTTGATAAAAGATTACGACGTAGTGATTTCTTACACCCCAGGAAAAGCCAACGTCATGGCTGATGCACTAAGTCGTAAGTCGTATTGTAACAACCTCATGTTACAACAGTATCAACCACTTCTTCATGAGGACTTTCACAAGCTCAATCTTGAGATTGTTCCTCATGGCTATCTTTCTACCTTGGTGGCGAAACCGACCCTTGAGGATCAAATCATAGTTGCCCAAAGACGTGCACGAGGCGTACGCCGGATTAAGGAGAACATTGGTAGTGGAGTTGCTAAATGTTTCTCCACAGATAGTAAAGGAACGGTATTCTTTGGAAATCGTTTGGTAGTACCTAAGAATAGGGAACTAAGGCAACTCATCCTCAAAGAAGCCCATGACACACCCCTCTCGATTCATCCCGGTAGCACAAAAATGTACCGAGATCTACGCCAGAGATTTTGGTGGACTAGGATGAAGAGAGACATTGCTCAATTTGTTGCCGAATGTGATGTTTGTCGTCGCCTTAAGGCAGAACACCAAAGACCTGCTGGTACACTTCAACCTTTGCCTATTCCAGAGTGGAAATGGGACAAAGTCGGTATGGACTTCATCACCGGCTTTCCAAAAACCCAGAAAGGAAACGATGCCATCTTCGTTGTCATAGATAGGCTTTCCAAAGTTGCTCAGTTCCTTCTGGTTCGCGAGTCTATAACTGCTAGTCAGTTAGCGGACTTGTATGTCTCTAGAATTGTGTCTCTTCACGGTGTTCCTTTGGAAATCAATTCTGATCGTGGTAGCCTTTTCACCTCTAGATTTTGGGGAAGCTTCCAACGTGCTATGGGAACTCATCTCTCCTTTAGTACAACTTTTCATCCTCAGTCTAGCGGTCAAGTCGAAAGGGTTAACCAAATTTTGGAAGACATGCTCAGAGCTTGTATTATCTCATTCGGAAAGAATTGGGAGAAGTCTCTTCCATTTGCCGAATTTGCTTATATCAACAGTTTTCAATCTAGTCTGAACATGGCTCCTTTTGAACTCCTATATGGACGACGATGTCGAACACCTTTAAACTGGTCAGAAACCGGTGAAAGACAATTCTTTTGACCGGACATGATCAAGGAAGCAGAGGAGCAAGTTCGCATTGCTCGTGATCAATTGAAAGCAGCCCAGTCTCGTCAGAAGAGCTACTATGATCGTCATCATAGGCAAGAGAGCTACAATCTGGATGAGAAGGCTTACCTCCGGGTTACTCCTCTGAAGGGAACCCAACGTTTCGGTATCAAAGGCAAGTTGGCCCCACGTTACATCGGACCTTTCCGCATTATTGCTAAACGTGGAGAAGTTGCCTACCAACTTGAACTACCTCCGCACCTCTCCCGAGTACATGATGTATTCCATGTGTCCCAACTCAGGCGTTGCTTCAAGGACCCCATCCGCGAAGTCGACCATGAAACGCTTGATCTCCAAGATGACCTTTCTTATCGAGAATACCCCGTTCGTATTCTTGATTCCGCAGAGCGTGTCACTCGTCGTCAGAAGATTAGGTTTCTGAAAGTACAATGGTCACACCACTCTGAAAGAGAAGCTACGTGGGAAAGAGAAGACCGTCTCACTGCCGAATACCCCACCTTCCTCCCGCAGACTTCTGAATCTCGGGACGAGATTCTTTTGAGTGGGGGCGAGTTGTCAGAATCCTCTGTTAGGTAATGTGCTAGGATCAATTTCACTTTGCATTCATGAAAGAAATCAAAGGAAATTCAAAAACAAAATCCAAATGGGAGAAGGAACCCCCCCCCAGATGAATTAATTCAAAAGGCCAGATAAAAATCTTCTCCAAAAATTCATGTTAGAATTTTGAAAAGTCTTATAAATGAGTGTGATCACATATCAAGTGATGTGGGGCCCATCCCATGCTCATAGATTTTTCAAATATTCAAACAGTGCCTTGGATTTAATGAAAAACCCCTATTTGATTTAAAATTCAAATCAGTTGAATTTTAAAAATGTTGAAACTTTATAAGTGGCTAGTCTATATTGTTATGAAGCCATATAAAAAATTTCAGCATTTAATAAAATGTTTAGCTATTTTATTTAGCTAAACAGAACAAAGATCAGAAGAGAAAACAGAAAGAAAAAGAAAAACCGAAAGTAGCCCACTTACCTGGGCCACCTCAGCCCGACTTACCTCTCCCGCAGCCCAGCCCGCGAATTCGCCTGTCGTCTTCTTCCCCCGCGCGCCCAAGCAGCTCGGTGGCGAGGCGCCGACGCCGTGGACGCCACCGCGACGTCTTCAAGCTTCCAGGCCTCCCCAGGCGTCCTTATCACACCAGGAGACGTCCCGCGCCTCACTTTCCCCCTCCTCGCCCTCTGGTTCTTCTCCCCGCGAAGAAATCGCTCCGCCACAGAAACCCTAGCCGGGCGCCGCAGTGCACCGACGTGGCGACTGAGCTCTTCCAACCTTGCCGCCGTGTCTAGTCGCTCCAGCACCGTCGACTCCGTCGTTCCCCCAAGTCAATCGAGGTTCAACGCCAACGCAGACGACGTGAGCTTCAACATATTCATCGCCGGAGCCGCCGCGAGCTTCCTTCAATTCCGGCCAACCCCGAGCTCCTCCGACTTCGCCACCGCTTCAGTTGGATTCACGGTGAGCTCCCAGTTCGCTAGAACTACTCCGTGGTCTCCCTCCCGCTCCCTGTCGTCGTTCGCCATGAACACCGAGGTGCAGCGCCGCCGTGCTCGTCGTCGGCAAGCAACCGTTAGGCCATCGTTCCCGCGGCCTTGTCCTTCGTCTTCCTGGTGATCCCAGTGTTCCAAAACGCTAGCTCAAGCCCAAGCTCTCCCCTCACAGCCACCTCTCCGTCGAGCCCGTGCCTCCGGCCGCCGCCACCTTTGAAGACGCCGTCGCCCTGGTCACCCCCGAGGTCGCCCGCGTGCAACAGACGACGCGCGAGAGCACGGGCTACGCTCTCGTGGTCTCAGCGCATCGAATTATGCACGGGAACGTGATCCCGAGCAGCGCCACCGCGGCCCCAGTCGCCGGCGTTTAGCCGCCGGCGGGTTAGCCAAACCCCCCCGTTAATCACCCGCCTAATGACCCCCTAGGTCACTGACCAGTGGGCCCCGTGGCTTAATTAAGCCACTGGATTAATTAACCCCACGGTTTAATTAAACCCAGCCACTGACAGGTGGGACCCCCTTGTCAGCCCCCCCTGACGTCAGCCTGGCGCATTAAATCTTTTAAATGAATTTCCAGAGATTATTTGAATTAAAGAAATTCCAGAAATTCCAGAAAATACCCCAAACTTTGGAAATTCATAGAAAATTCATATTAACTCCAAATTGGACAAATAATATATGAAAAATGATCAGGAGAAAATTATCTTTCCAAATATGCAACTTTCAACTATGTTTGAGTTGATTTTAAAATGGGACCAGTAGCATATGTCATTTGAATTATTTGGAATTAATTCAAATTCAAATCAAATGATATTGCAACTTGGACCTTGGAATTATGCTACAATTCAACCACACTTCAGAGGCATATCATACACATTTGAAGATGATTCAAAATGATCAAACAATGTCACATACAACTTGGCTAAGTTGAATTCAAATGTGGAGTTTGAATTTGCAATTCAATTTGCAATATACTCCATTTAAATGGAATTGCTTCACACATCAAAGCATGTACATCAAGATTCAAACTTCCATCATGTGTTTGTGCATCGTATTTACTTTGCTACTTTGCTTGTTGTTTGTCGAGTAGAGGTGGAACCGGAGCAGGAGGCTGCCCCCTTCGTTGAAGACCCAGAACCCGAACCTCGTCAGCAAGGCAAGCAAACCCCCATTGATCATGTCGATAAAATCCCACTTCCCTCTCATGTCTCGCTTATGCATTGTTTAGGATGATCACCATGCTACGTTTCTACCGCATAGATGAACCCATTCCTTTGCATGACCTATCATTTTGTCACAGTAGTAAGCAAACCACAATCCTAGCAAATGTAGGAGTTGTTTGATATCATGTGGCCCCTGCAATGTTATTGCTTATTGCATGCTTAGTATGATACCATGTTGTTACTATGATGTGAGTCGGGATGATAAACTTGGGGTTGATGAAAGTGAAACGTGTTGGTGAATCCACCCTAATACAAGGTGAACGATGAGAGGCTGTGTAGGAGTACACAGTGGGTTGTCTCGTTGAACACCGCCCTAAGCCCGAGTTCTTGTGTAGTGATCCAAGAAGAAGCGTACAACCACACATTGGGCTCACTGACCCCTCTCATCCTAGTACCTCACCCCGTTTGAACCCCAAGAGTCGCAGTAGTTCGGAGTTCTGGTAGGGCTGTGGCACGGTCTGCGAAGTGGATGAATGACTTTTCAAGACCGGCTTGGAACCCTGCACACATCGTTTGAGGCTGTACTGGAACCTCGTCCGGACTTCCATACGGATCCCCCTCAGATAGGAGACTCTCTGGACTAGAACGGAGCTGTGGGCGAAGTGTTGTGGTGGCATCCTCGCTGTCATCTCTTGAACGGTGACATGCAAAAGGCGGTAACTGATGACACGTGTGTGTAGCGGTACACCCCTGCAGGGTTAACAAAAACTATTCGAATAGCCGCGTCCGCGGTTAAGGACTGCTTGGAGAGCTGTGCTCGATTATTAGACAACTTGAACTGGATACTTCTAAAACTCGCAAGATAAGCGTGAGTGCTATGGTGTGCTTCTCGTGGGGAAGTCGAGGAAGTAACCATAGTGGTGTAATTGGTTGAAGAGATGTAGTGGACTCGTGTACGCTTCTTACCTCAAGTCTGGTACTCGTAGTTCAGGATTAGCCAAGTCAAAGCTGGCACTTCTGCAAGTGAAACCCCACCTCCCTTTACCTTGATACATGTGCATGAGTAGTATAGCTCCTATGTAAGTCTTGCTGAGTACGATTTTGTACTCACGTTTGCTTAATCTATGTTTTAGATGAACCACCGACCCCGATGGTGACTTCTACCTGAAGTTCGAAGAATGAAGACTCAGACCAAGACCAAGCTCGTGTAGTCCCAGTCAGACGACTGGTTCCCTCATGGAGGGCTTGTTTTTTTGATAAGGCTTCTCTAAGCCATTTGTTAAACTTGTCTGTACTCATACCTACTTTGCTTCCGCTTGTCTGTTGTAATGTTGGATCACATGCTTGTGATCTCTGTGTGCACTCTGTAAGAGTTATTAATAAAGATATATACTTTGTAGAGAATTGCAATGATACCTGCTGTTCATACAAGGCATGTGTGCTGCGTGTATGTTTATAACATGCATGTCTTAGTATGGGTTTTTGAGACCTTAGTTGTGATCTGGCTGGCAGTCTTTTATACACCAAGTGGCCCTTAGATGTGCGCAGCTTGGGGCATCGCGATGCGATTGTTCGAGACTCTGTCTCGGCACATTTTGATGTATGATCGAGCCCGCCCTAGACCCCGACTAAGTGATCGGGCTGGAGTAAGTCTATGTAAGGGTTATAATACAATCGATAGTATGGTTGAGGCGACTTGTCTATAAGTATGGGAGTTCATCACCCATATCATTTAGACTTGTGTGCGGACGATGAGGACCCATTTCAGTTGATCATCCGTCCTGGATGGGATGCCCCTCTCGTTCGATGCTTTCCGAGAACGTTCTGTGCTTGGCCTTGTCTGCTTAGACAAGTGGGTACGGTTCTCGGCTCTCCATATGATTGTGTTGTAGCGAGGCTTGCATACGCTAACCCCGGGTCCCGACACCATTCTTCGCTCCGAGACGCCGGGGAGGTCCACCTTCGTCGACTCCTTTGATCCTGAGGACCAGCTCGAGCCGTGGTGTTGCACGTTGCGCGAATCGGGCTCAGATTCCATCGACATCCACCCGCGTACACCCGCGATTCCGACGCCACCGCAGCTCCTCGTCACTCGTTGGGCCTCCGTGTTCCTACTAGGTGAGCTTCAGCTCCGTTCCCCTCCCTTCTCTAGCTCGCCGCCTCCATCATCAGTAGTCCGGCCGCCGGCCCTCGTCGTAGATGTCGCCATGGTCCAGTACAGCCCACGCAAATGGCAAAAATGGTTTCAGCTCGTCGCCTGGAACGCGTAGGAACAAACCGCATACGATTTGGTGTACTGTGGAGTGAGCAAGGTCCTCGCCGGCTTCACTGTAGCGGCCGCCGGCGAGCACAGCCCGGGCTGGCTCACTGACTGGTGGGACCCGCCCTTGTGATTAGCACTAATGAAGGAGATAACCCCCTGTTAACCCTTGCTAATTGAAACTATTAAGTTAAGCCCTGGACATATGACAGGTGGGCCCCTGGCCTGTTTAAATAAATAAAACTGTTAGTTAACTCTTTGTGTATGACAACTGGGCCCCAGTGGGTTTTTATTTAATAAATTGGTTTTATAAAATGTTGAGTCTATGACCAGTGGGCCCAGAGGCTTTTCTGATTTATCAAAATGTTTTATAAATAAACAAAGGCTGACATGTGGGTCCCACATGTCAGGCACTGTTTTGGATAATGTTCTGGATAATGTCGTTATAATAATTAAAGAAATTCAGAAAATCATTTAAATGATTTAAAACTTTGAAATTCAATAACTTTTAAACCGTAACTATGATTCAAAAACTTTATACATGAAAATTGATCAGGAAAATATAACGAATACGAATACGCTATCCGTATGTCTATCACACCCCTCTAACACAACGAACATTGAACCGTCCCCCTCCGGACCGGTAGTCCGATAAATTGTCCGGTACTGCTAGAGTGCCCGGATGAAGTTATTCCGAACACGAATGTTTCTCAGAATAGATCAACTAGCACGGATACACCCCCCTTATGTTTGTCTGGTACCCACGACACCTCTGGCTTGATCCTTCCCCCTCCGGACACCCTGTCCGGTAATCACCCGGAGCCGGTAGTTCATCCTCAGATGAATTTCCGTTCCGAGCAAAGTGCATTGCACTGCGTTAGAACGCCGTTAACATTTCATCTGTCATGTCATGCATCTGTTTGTATATGCTTGCTTTGTATTTACTGTTTCTTCCCCCCTTAATCTCCGGTAGACCCCGCTGCTGCCGTCGACTACACCGCTGCTGAGTACGACTACTTCGTCGACAACCCTACTTCTACCGTCGAGCTTCCAGGCAAGCAGAGCCATTCTCTTCCCCAGATATCGCCTATCTTTCCGTACATTTCTTGCACTAGGCATTTTTACTGCTGCTGCTACGTTACAATCCTATTCAATTGCATAGCCTGTTTTGTCGCCCCTTGATGTACCTCCTTTATCCTATGCTGCCTATTATTATTATTATTATTATTATTATTATTATTATTATGCATTATTCAGCAGTGAGCCCTGCGCATTGTTAGCTAGGATTAGATAGAGGGCCGTGATCACTCAGGGGAGTGAACGCGGATACAATTATTATAACTGCACAGGTATGGTACAATGCAGACACCGCCTGAGGCCCCCTAGGTCGGCTCTGCCGAGCCACCATCAAATGTGAGCTATCAAGGAGTAATCCTTGTACTCCACTCGTTGCTGACTCTGTATAGCCGCTCTAGGTACCTGAGCAACGGTTGTCCTTCAGGTAAGAAGTCGGGCGACCCAACGGTGCCCGCGAGAGGTATTGCGACGGGACGACAGGGAGGGTACGACCAGTGTACCGGTGTGCTTGGCCCCTGATCGTTGGCCGCGAGAGTTACCAAACCACGAAAGTCGAGCTCCTCCAGGAGCACACGCAAGACAAGGTAAATAGACGGTTCACCTTGTTGGTAACCGCAGTGACTTGGTGGGACGACAGGGCAGGCACCGATGTACTGGTGGTCCTGACTGCTGTCGTTGTCCGCGGGTCAGTTAAGTCGAGGCAACGATAACGGTTTTCACACAGGTTAATTAAAATGTTAAATGGTTCAGTGAATGTCTTGAGTTGGCTATATGCCATGTACGCACTACCTACCCGTGGGAATTATGAGTTTATGGGCTCCTCTGCTTTTTAGTGTCCTCCGAGGACTCTTCAGACGTTAGCAGTACCGCAGCCTGCGTCGGGAAGTGGTGTTGTCTTATTTTCCGCGGCAGTGTGATTTGTATTTTCTTTGATTTAACTTCACCGGCGAGCCTCGCACCGTGCAGGAGTATGTCGGGGTTAGGGTCCAAAGCCCCGCGTACATAGGATATAGTCTGGCGGATGACCTCTCTGCTCAGTTTGAAAGATGGGCTATGAAGTGTCGGATAGCCTCGGTGGAGCGATCCCTAACAAGGTTCCCGCCACCCTGGAGATCCGTGCGTGTAGCGTAACACAAGTGCATCCCTGCAGGGAAGATTAATCTATTCGAATAGCCGTGTCCACGGTAACAGGACGCTTTATGCTGAAGCTGGATCTAACCACTATAAACTATTATTATTAAACTGTATGGTTCCGGGTTTTCTTCCTCGCGGGGATGTCGAGGAGGTGAACTCGGAGGCATTGTTAATTATTACAACTTACTATTATACAATGATGCAGCAACTTTTGTTGCATTGTTACTTTATGCTTTATATAACTGTTGGCTGATTCTTATCTCATGCTGCAAGACTCGTCGGAAGATGCTAGTCTTCGATAGGCCTAGATTCTTACCCTTGCTCTGGATTTCTGTCTTTCATTCCACTATACACAACCTCTTCTTTCCGTAGATACAATGCATAATGCTAAGTAGCGGACGTAAGACTCGCGGGTATGCTAGATACTCACCTTTGCTTTATTTACCCTTTTTCGCTTTGCCTGATCGGCCGCTGCAGCCGACGTTGGAGCCCAGGAGCAGGAGTACCTCGGAGGCGCCTACTACGACGTCGAGTTCCCCGTTGACCAGGAGTAGTTCGGTGGATCCCAGGCAGGAGGCCTCGCCTTTTCGATCTGTATCTCTGATGTGATTTGTGCTAGCCTTCTTAAGGCAAAACTTGACTAACTATGTCTGTACTCAGATATTATGGCTTGTATGACTTATGTATTCGGGTCCGCGTGACCCCCCCTCTATTTTAATATATTTGTTTATCCTTTTGTGTTTAGTGTTGTGCTGTGATATTCTCACCGTGGCACCCTAATCTCAGCCATGTACCCTGCGTGTATGATTACTGTACACAGATTGATTTTGGGGGCGTCACAAGTTGGTAACAGAGCCGACTGCCTGTAGGAATCCACCCCACCACTACTTGGTCGAAATTGAGTCTAGACTTTAAAACTATTTTGCTAACTTAATATTTGGCTTACGGGCCCATATCGATGTCACTACGTGTGATATCTATGGTATTAGGATCCTTTTCTCCTTACCTATGCTATGGGACTCTGCTCTCTTATCCTTGCTGGTAAGTTTTAAAAACTCTGACATTAGGATCACGTTCTCTTGATTCCACCCGGCGTTTTTGGTGCTTCCTCATTTATTGAGTCGTGTCGCAGGAGTTCTACCCCAGGTCCCGGACCGCGGATCCCATTCTCATTCTGGGCAGGCCGCGCGTCCTCTGGCATTAACTCCTGTGGCCAACAGTTTTCTTGCGGCGTGATTGACATAGTGGAATCTATGTCGTGTCGTGTAATCCTTACCGCGGTCTGCGCGCCGCCTAGTGAGTCCTTTTTCCTTAATTTCTACGACGTTACGCTGCCCGATTTTCGATTGACTCTGTGTGTCAATGTGTATGTCTTATATGACTACTCCTATATATATCCGCGCCTCCTCTTCGTTGTCGCTTTAATTCAGGTGTGATTCCGGTATCTTGTTAAATTTTCATCGCTGAAATACCCCTGTTAAATTCTAGCAGGATGGCTGGTCGTGGTCGTGGACGTGGTCGTGCTGCCAATGACCCACCTCCGCCGCCAGATTACATGGCCAGAATGATGCAGCAGTTCGAGCTGAACCGTCAGTTCATGGAGAATGTCATGGCTCAGTTCCCTCAGCCGAATCAGAATGGGCACCACCATCAGGATGCCACCGTGACTCTGCACGACTTCACCCGCCTCAACCCCACTATGTTCCGCAACACTGTTCAGCCGTTGGATGCTGATGACTGGCTTCGCGACATCACTCACGAGCTGGAGTCTGCTAATGTCGATCCAGCCGACTATGTGAACTTTGCGTCTTATCATCTGAAAGGCGCCGCTGCTCAGTGGTGGAGCACCCACAAGCGTTCCCTGCCAGTTGGAGAAGTCATCACCTGGGATGAATTTCAGTCTGCCTTTCGCGCCCGCTACATTCCTCAGGGGATCATGGATCGTAAGGCGGAAGAATTCTGCAGCCTCACTCAGGGCGACATGACTGTTGAAGCCTATCAGCGCGAGTTCCTCAACCTCTCCCGCTATGCGGAAGAAGAGATCACCACTGATGCTCGCAGGCAGCAGAAGTTCCGTCGTGGCCTCAATCCAGACCTCAGGATCGCTCTTGCCGTTCATGATTTCGCCAACTTCGCCACCATGGTGAACAAGGCTATCACCGTCGAGACTGCGCAAATGGAGCACAAGAACTCTCTGAAGCATTATCTTGACGTTGGCTCATCTTCGGGCGCAACGCAGAAGCGTCGTATCTGGCTCCCTACCAGTCTGACCCATTCAGCTGTCCCTGCTCCAAGGTCGTCTTATGGTGCACCCCGTCTGCCTCCGCCACCGCAGATGCCAAGAGCTCTGCCTGCACCACCCAATGCTACCCCCCTTCGTCCTCAGGATGGATTATGCTTCACGTGCCGCCAACCTGGGCATTTTTCCAGGGAGTGCCCCCAGAAACAGAAGCAACTAGTAGTTCACCCCGCTGGCCGCGGAAATGGTCGTGGCAACAACAGGACCCCCAACTATAATACTGGGTCTGCTGCTTTTGCTCGTGGACATCCTAACAACGTCAATGTTGAAGAAGCTCAGCAAGAACCCGCTACCGTGATGGGTACCCTTCTCGTTAATTTCGTACCTGCTACTGTTTTATTTGATATAGGAGCATCGCATTCATTCATGTCGGAAGCATTTGCATTTTCGCATAACTTCAAGTACGAAACGATGAAACCCCCGATGGTTGTTCGCACCCCGATAGGCCAATGCCGAACCACCATGCTTGTGCCAAACACCACCATTGAAATCGAAGGAGTTGAATTCTTTGCGTCGCCCATCCTCCTGAAGTCTTCCACCATAGACCTCATTCTGGGAATGGATTGGTTGAAATTTCACGATGCCGCACTCTATTGTGGCACCAAGTCTGTCCAACTTTTTCACCCCTCCGACGAGATTGTTAACCACACCACCCGAGTTACCCGTAATGCTGAAACCCAGATCTTTATGGTGAATGCTTTGAATATCTCACCTCTAGAAGGAATTGAGAACGTTCCAGTCGTTCGTGATTTTCCCGACGTCTTCCCAGAAGAACTGCCGGGAATACCCCCGATCAGAGAAGTTGAATTCGTGATCGACTTGAAGCCAGGCACTGTTCCTATTGCCAAGCGCCCTTACAAGATGCCGCCACATGAACTCCTTGAACTTAAGGAGGAAATCGACAAGGCACTTCAGAAAGGATTCATTCGCCCCAGTTCCTCAGCTTGGGGAGCACCTTCGCTTTTTGTCAAGAAGAGTGATGGGACAAACCGATTGGTCCAAGATTATAGGCCCATTAACCAAGCCACCATCCAGAACAAATACCCACTTCCTCGGATCAACGATCTGTATGATCAACTTGCCGGATCCAAGGTGTTTTCTAAACTCGACTTGAGGTTGGGTTATCACCAAATCCGAGTCCGTGATGAGGACATTCTGAAGGCTTCCTTCATTACTCGCTATGGTTCATACGAGTACACCGTCATGTCCTTTGGCTTAACCAATGCTCCAGCCACCTTCTCCAGATTGATGAATTATATTTTCATGGAGTACCTCGACCAGTTCGTCGTGGTTTATCTGGATGATATATTGATATATTCCAAGAATGAAGAAGAACATGCTGAACATCTTCGTCTTATACTGGAGAAGCTTCGAGAACACAAACTCTACGCTAAGTATTCTAAGTGTGAGTTCTGGCTTCCCGAAGTAACCTACCTTGGACATGTGATTTCCAAGGATGGCATTGCCGTCATCCCAGAACGTATCCAGGCTATTCTTGACTGGACTCCTCCCAAGACCGTCAAGCAAGTCCGCGGTTTCCTCGGGCTCGCTAGCTATTGTCGCCGTTTCGTCGATAATTTCTCCAAGATTGCCAGGCCTCTGACTAATCTGCTTCACAAAGGCGTCAAGTTTGAGTGGACAGATAAATGTCAAGAAAGTTTCCAAGCGCTCAAGGACAAGCTAACTTCTCCCCCGGTGCTCGCTCCCCCTGATACTCAGAAGGACTTCGTGATATATTGCGACGCGTCTCGTCAAGGATTAGGCTGTGTCCTAATGCAAGAGCGCAAAGTAATTGCTTATGGCTCTCGTCAGTTGCGTGCTCACGAAGACAAATATCCAACGCATGATCTCGAATTGGCAGCAGTAATTTATGCATTGAAGCTGTGGCGACATTACCTCGCCGGTAATCGTTGCGAGGTCTACACCGATCACCAAAGTCTGAAGTACCTGTTTACTCAGCCAGATCTGAATCTTCGTCAACAACGATGGCTCGAGACAATAGCCGACTTCAGCATGGATATTTCGTATACCCCGGGCAAGGCTAACGTGATGGCCGATGCCTTGAGCCGCAAAGCTTACTGTTCTGAACTTGAGGTTCAGGTGCAGCAACCACTTCTGTATGAAGAGTTTCGCAAGTTGAACCTCGAGATTGTTCCTCAAGGTTATGTAAATAACCTGGTTATCGAACCGGATCTCATCAAATCCGTCAAGGGTATACAATTTTATGATGATTTCGTACACAAGATTAAGCGCGATATCGCCAATGGGAGACCCTCACCCTTCACTATTGATAGCAAAGGTGCGGCGTTCTACCAGAACCGTTTAGTGGTTACTCACAGCAAGGGTAGGCATGAGAACCTGGATATGACCCCGAAGGTTATGAAAGCGGCTCACGATACCCCGTTGTCCATTCATCCTAGAAGCACCAAGATGTACCAAGACCTGCGTCCGCAGTTCTGGTGGCCTAACATGAAGCAAGACATTGCCCGGTATGTTTCTGAATGTGACGTTTGCCGTCACGTCAAGGCAGAACATCAAAGACCTGCTGGAACTCTACAACCACTCTCTATTCCTGAATGGAAGTGGGACAAGATCGAAATGGACTTCGTCACCGGTTTTCCTCGATCACAGAAGGTCATGATGCCATCTTTGTCCTCATCGACCGATTCTCCAAGGTTGCCCACTTTCTGCCAGTCAAGGAGACGATCTCTGCTAGTTAGTTAGCAGACTTGTATGTTTCCAGAATTGTGTCCCTCCATGGTATTCCACTGGAGATCAGTTCTGACCGTGGCAGCATTTTCACCTCAAGATTCTGGGATAGTTTCCAAGAAGCTATAGGAACTCACCTAAATTTCAGCACCGCTTATCACCCCCAGTCGCAAGGACAGGTCGAACGAGTCAACCAAGTGCTTGAAGATATGCTTCGAGCTTGTGTCATCTCATTTGCTAAGAAATGGGAGGAATCTCTTCCATTTGCTGAATTCTCGTACAACAATAGCTATCAGGCTAGTCTGAAGATGGCACCCTTTGAAGTTCTCTATGGACGTAAGTGTCGGACCCCTCTGAATTGGTCAGAAACTGGAGAACAAACTCTCATTGGTCCAGACGTTATTCAGCATGCCGAAGATCAGGTTCGCTTTATCCGTGAACACCTGAAAGCTGCTCAGTCTCGTCAGAAGAGCAACTATGATCGGAAGCACAAGGAAATGGTCTATCAACCTGGCGAATACGCGTACCTCCGTGTCACTCCCATGAGGGGCACTCATCGCTTCGGTATCAAGGGCAAGTTGGCTCCTCGCAACATTGGCCCGTTCCGTATCCTTTCCAGGAGTGGACCCGTGGCATACCGGTTGGAATTACCTCCGAACCTCTCCCAAGTCCACGATGTCTTCCACGTGTCGCAACTCCGTCGATGCTTCAAGGATCCTATCCGCGAAGTGGAGTATGATATGATCGAGCTGCAACAAGACTTGACTTATCGAGAACATCCGAGCCGCATTCTCGATCAGTCTGGGCGTCGAACCCGCAACAAGACCGTCAAGTTCCTCAAAGTCCAGTGGTCGAATCATTCTGAATATGAAGCCACTTGGGAACGCGAAGATCGCCTTCGCGATGAATACCCCGATCTTTTCCTCGCTACCACTTAAATTCTCGGGACGAGAATTCTTGTAGTGGCGGAGATTTGTAACACCCTCAGTTGTCTGTAACAGTAATCATCATCACTGTTGATCATCACTGTTGCTCCCCTGTCATTACTCAAACTTTGTGTTGAGCTTAATCAAAACCTTGATGTAGGTGATCAACAACCCATGCCCCATGTGCATGATCACTTGAAGTCAAACCCAAAGTCAAAATCCTATTCAAACGAGGTTGGGAAATTGTGGCAAACTAAACCTTGCTCAAAAATCATGGAACCATTTTTGTAAATTGCCTAAAATCATTATAATCATGTTGGACCAACTTTGGTAATTTTTGAAGTTATGGAAAATCCCAAACAATTATAACAGTAGCTTGTAAAGTCCTTTTTAATCCTAAAATATTTAAAAGGAATATCCACTGAGTTTTAAAATGCACCAAACCTTTTTTGCCACCTACATGTGACATACACCTAATTTAAAAACCACCAACACATTTAAATAAAATGCAGAAGCATTAATTTTAATTGCAGTAGTAAACAAAGGAAATAACAGAAATAAAAAAATGAAAACCCCCTAAATCCCGCCTGGGGCGATGGCCCAGCTCGGCCCACCCGGCCGGCCTTCTCCTACCTCCCACCAACCCCCACCTGCTCCCTGTGCGTGTCAATGGCGCCGTGGCCAGGGAGCTGCCGAGCCACCCCCCCTCCTCCTCCTGTGCTCTCGTGGGGGATAAG
This sequence comes from Bromus sterilis, assembly GCA_950022295.1. Taxonomy (NCBI): domain Eukaryota; kingdom Viridiplantae; phylum Streptophyta; class Magnoliopsida; order Poales; family Poaceae; genus Bromus; species Bromus sterilis. Next base: position 401,480,134 of record OX465596.1, read on the forward strand.
GATGACCCAACCACCCCTGCAGTGCCCCCTCCTCCATTCTCCCCCCGCTCGCGCCTTCCCCCCCCCCCCCCCCCCCGCATCTCTCCTCTGCCCGCACGCTGGCAGCACGGCCCCGGCGCCGGCGAGGCCTCGGGCCACCATTTGTCAGAACCCTCTGTTAGGTAATGTGCTAGGATCAATTTCACTTTGCATTCATGAAAGAAATCAAAGGAAATTCAAAAACAAAATCCAAATGGGCGACTTGTCTATAAGTATGGGAGTTCATCACCCATATCATTTAGACTTGTGTGCGGACGATGAGGACCCATTTCAGTTGATCATCCGTCCTGGATGGGATGCCCCTCTCGTTCGATGCTTTCCGAGAACGTTCTGTGCTTGGCCTTGTCTGCTTAGACAAGTGGGTACGGTTCTCGGCTCTCCATATGATTGTGTTGTAGCGAGGCTTGCATACGCTAACCCCGGGTCCCGACACCATTCTTCGCTCCGAGACGCCGGGGAGGTCCACCTTCGTCGACTCCTTCGATCCTGAGGACCAGGTCGAGCCATGGTGCTGCACGTTGCACGAATCGGGCTCGGAATCCATCGACAGCCACCGGCGTACACCCGCGATTCCGACGCCACCGCAGCTCCTCGTCACTCGCCGGGCCTCCGTGTGCCTACTAGGTGAGATTCATCTCCGTTCCCCTCCCTTCTCTAGCTCGGGTACGAGCTCTAGCTCGCCGCCTCCATCATCAGTAGTCCGGCCGCCGGCCCTCGTCGTAGATGTCGCCATGGTCCAGTACAACCCACGCAAATGGCAAAAATGGTTTCAGCTCGTCGCCTGGAACGCGTAGGAACAAACCGCATACGATTTTGTGTACTGTGGAGTGAGCAAGGTCCTCGCCGGCTTCACTGTAGCCGCCGCCGGCGAGCACAGCCTGGGCTGGCTCACTGACTGGTGGGACCCGCCCGTGTGATTAGCACTAATGAAGGAGATAACCCCCTGTTAACCCTTGCTAATTGAAACTATTAAGTTAAGCCCTGGACATATGACAGGTGGGCCCCTGGCCTGTTTAAATAAATAAAACTGTTAGTTAACTCTTTGTGTATGACAACTGGGCCCCAGTGGGTTTTTATTTAATAAATTGGTTTTATAAAATGTTGAGTCTATGACCAGTGGGCCCAGAGGCTTTTCTGATTTATCAAAATGTTTTATAAATAAACAGAGGCTGACATGTGGGTCCCACATGTCAGGCACTATTTTGGATAATGTTCTGGATAATGTTGTTATAATAATAAAAGAAATTCAGAAAATCATTTAAATGATTTAAAACTTTGAAATTCAATAACTTTTAAACCGTAACTCAGATTCAAAAACTTTATACATGAAAATTGATCAGGAAAATATAATGAATAAGAATACGCTATCCGTATGTCTATCACACCCCTCTAACACAACGAACATCGAACCGTCCCCCTCCGGACCGGCAGTCCGATAAATTGTCCTGTACTCCTAGAGTGCCCGGATGAATTTATTCCGAACACGAATGTTTCTCCGAATAGATCAACTAGCACGGATACACCCCCTTATGTTTGTTTGGTACGCACGAGACCTCCGGCTTGATCCTTCCCCCTCCGGACACCCTGTCCGGTAATCACCCGGAGCCGGTAGTTCATCCTCAGATGAATTTCCGTTCCGAGCAAAGTGCATTGCACTGCGTTAGAACGCCGTTAACATTTCATCTGTCATGTCATGCATCTGTTTGTATATGCTTGCTTTGTATTTACTGTTTCTTCCCCCCTTAATCTCCGGTAGATCCCGCTGCTGCCGTCGACTACACCGCTGCTGAGTACGACTACTTCGTCGACGACCCTACTTCTACCGTCGAGCTTCCAGGCAAGCAAAGCCATTCTCTTACCCAGATATCGCCTATCTTTCCGTACATTTCTTGCACTAGGCATTGTTACTGCTGCTGCTACGTTACAATCATATTCAATTGCATAGCCTGTTTTGTCGCCCCTTGATGTACCTCCTTTATCCTATGCTGCCTATTATTATTATTATTATTATTATTATTATTATTATTATTATGCATTATTCAGCAGTGAGCCCTGCGCATTGTTAGCTAGGATTAGATAGAGGGCCGTGATCACTCAGGGGAGTGAACGCGGATACAATTATTATAACTGCACAGGTACGGTACAATGCAGACACCGCCTGAGGCCCCCTAGGTCGGCTCTGCCGAGCCACCATCAAATGTGAGCTATCAAGGAGTAATCCTTGTACTCCACTCGTTGCTGACTCTGTATAGCCGCTCTAGGTACCTGAGCAACGGTTGTCCTTCAGGTAAGAAGTCGGGCGACCCAACGGTGCCCGCGAGAGGTATTGCGACGGGACGACAGGGAGGGTACGACCAGTGTACCGGTGTGCTTGGCCCCTGATCGTTGGCCGCGAGAGTTACCAAACCACGAAAGTCGAGCTCCTCCAGGAGCACACGCAAGACAAGGTAAATAGACGGTTCACCTTGTTGGTAACCGCAGTGACTTGGTGGGACGACAGGGCAGGCACCGATGTACTGGTGGTCCTGGCTGCTGTCGTTGTCCGCGGGTCAGTTAAGTCGAGGCAACGATAACGGTTTTCACACAGGTTAATTAAAATGTTAAATGGTTCAGTGAATGTCTTGAGTTGGCTATATGCCATGTACGCACTACCTACCCGTGGGAATTATGAGTTTATGGGCTCCTCTGCTTCGTAGTGTCGTCCGAGGACTCTTCAGACGTCAACAGTACCGCGGCCTGCGCCGGGAAGTGGTGTTGTCTTATTTGCCGCGGCAGTGTGATTTTTATTTGCTTTGATTTAACTTCATCGGCCAGCCTCGCACCGTGCAGGAGTACGTCGGGGCTAGGGTCCAAAGCCCCGCGTACATAGGATATAGTCCGGCGGATGACCTCTCTGCTGAGTTTGAAAGATGGGCTATGAAGTGTCGGATAGCCTCGGTGGAGCGATCCCTAAGAAGGTTCACTCCACCCTGGAGATCCGTGCGTGTAGCGTAACACAAGTGCATCCCTGCAGGGAAGATTAATCTATTCGAATAGCCGTGTCCACGGTAACAGGACGCTTTATGCTGAAGCTGGATCTTACCACTATGAATTATTATTATTAAACTGTATGGTTCCGAGTTTTCTTCCTCGCGGGGATGTCGAGGAGGTGAACTCGGAGGCATTGTTAATTATTACAACTTACTATTATACAATGCTGCAACAACTTTTGTTGCATTGTTACTTTATGCTTTATATAACTGTTGGCTGATTCTTATCTCATGCTGCAAGACTCGTTGGAAGATGGTAGTCTTCGATAGGCCTAGCTTCTTACCCTTGCTCTGGATTTCTGTCTTTCAGTCCACTATATACAGCCTCTTCTTTCCGTTGATACAATGCATAATGCTTAGTAGAGGACGTAAGACTCGCGGGTATGCTAGATACTCACCTTTGCTTTATTTCCCCTTTTTTCGCTTTGCCTGATCGGCCGCTGCAGCGAACGTTGGAGCCCAGGAGCAGGAGTACCCCGGAGGCGCCTACTACGACGTCGAGTTCCCCGTTGACCAGGAGTAGTTCAGTGGATCCCAAGCAGGAGGCCTCGCCTTTTCGATCTGTATCTCTGATGTGATTTGTGCTAGCCTTCTTAAGGCAAAACTTGACTAACTATGTGTGTACTCAGATATTATGGCTTGTATGACTTATATATTCGGGTCCGCGTGACCCCCCCCCCTTTATTGTAATATATTTGTTTATCGTTTTGTGTTTAGTGTTGTGCTATGATATTCTCACCGTGGCACCCTAATCTCAGCCGTGTACTCTGTGTGTATGATTAATGTACACGGATTGATTTTGGGGGCGTCACAGGCGGCGGTGGATCTGCTCTCCGACGGTCTGGTTCGTCGCCTATTGGTGGCGTCCCCACCTCCGTCCCTTTGCTCTCCTCCGCCCGCACTATATTCTTCCGTCGGGCCTCCAGCAGAGCCACGCCATGGAGCGAGGATGAGGATGAACAGGAGCTCCGGCATAGCACCTTGAGCCGCCTCGCCCGACGACAAGGAGTCCTGCAGCTGCATCTGCGCGCGCGGATGGGATGGGTCGTCCACCTCCTGCAGCTGCTGGCAGTCTTGCAACATCGCGTCGTGTGTGGTCGACCCAACGACAGGAAGCTCTGCGCGATGGACGTCCTGCAGCTGCTCGCCCACCGCCACGGCCACCTCGGCAACATCCAAAGGTCCATATTTTCCTCTGGTTCCACTCCTATCCAATCTAATCATGTCTTCTTTGTTCCTCTGAATTTGACTTTGCAAAAGGGAGTGTATTTGAAATGCACTACTGTTAGTATTAATGCTAATCTAGGCAGCAAACGTATTACTTCCTCTGCTTTCCATTAGGATTTTCAGTAGTGCTTGCAAATATTCTCTCATTTGGTACTCCCTTCGCGTGCTTGTAGTTCATGCAGTTCATGTACTGAAATTGGTAGGATTTCCTTGCAGTACAGTTGTTCTTTGGAGTATTTCTCTTTACCAGCAATTGGAGTTCTCTGTTCCAGCAATTTGTTCCATAATTTTGGAGTGTTTGCTTCCGTTGGCTTGCAAAATCAGTTGCAGTATTGTTAAATAGACTTTGCTTAAATAAAGTTGCTTCAATAAACTTGTTTGCTTTAATAATTGCAAGTGTCTTGTACTGCTCCATTAGTCTTGAATAAAGTATTTTCACCTTCATCCAAAAGAAAAAATATGAATGAGTTATTCTTTTGTTGTTGATCTCTGTGATGGCTGATGCATTTTCTTGCTTGTAAATTCTCGATTTCCTTCACTGTAAGTTGCAAGCAAATATTTTTCTAAGTAAAATGCAGGGGGTACCATTCCGTTCTGTTGCTGTAGTTGTGTGTTGTTTCTGACTGAGTATTCCAATTGCTTGCAGGGGTACCATGCCGTGTGCTGCTGATGGACCTGGGGAAGAATCTTTGCGAGGTGCTGCTGATCTGGGCGACAACCTTATGGCGCTGCTGGTTGATTGTTAAAGGAGCAGCTCGGCTAGATCTTCTGCTGATGGCGCTGCTGATGGCACTTGGGAAAGGAGATATGGGCGAGCGGATCAGGGTGAGGGTGGGGAGGAACCGCGCGAGGATATCTGGGCGTGGGCAAGGAGGAACTGGGCCGGGGCAAGGTGCTGGGCGCCTGGACGAGGACGTGCTGGGGGAGGCGCGGAGGAAGACGATCTGTAACGAGGGGGAGGGGGTAGAAACGACTTTTGTACCTATTTTCACCTGGTCGGAACAACTCCTTGAACGACATATATTGCGGAACGGAGGGAGTAGTAACCAGCAGGAAAGAAAATACTATAGGCTAGGGATATGGATGGTTGGGCGCTGCTTGGATGAGAACGAACATGTAATAGATTCTAACACGGGCAAGGCTCACAGAAAAGAAATGATCATCTAGGAAAATATCAAACATCAGGCGTGTATCCCTGGGTAGTTGTACGTGCTTGCAATAAGAACTTTGCACAACATCTTTTGTCCTACCCTCCCGCTACAAACGGGGCCAAAAGGAACTTAGGTAGATTAAGGTACTCCTGTCAAAGAGCACCGGAACAAAGCATGAACACTTCATGGATACACGGAATCCTCAAATTATAGTCCATCCCCTTTGGTTTCCCAAGCTGTCACCATTGGGATCGCCGGTTCCGGACTATAATAGGTGCATACAACTCATAGATAGATTCAAGAACACCACAAACTCAAGAAACAAAAGGGTGATCAGATCTGAAATCATGGCACTCGGGCCCATAGTGACAAGCATTAAGAGCAACAAGTTGTAACAGAGATGATAAACACCAAGTAGATGATAGGCAACATGCCCCCAACAATCTAATTGAACTATTACATGATCTAACTCATCTAATCCCTACCATCCCCTTTGCCTACAGCAGGGAATTACTCACACATGAGAGATGAAGTCATGGAGGGGTGATGAAGAGGCGATGATTTCCCCTCACCGGAGGCCAAAGCAGCCTCCAGATTAGCTCTCCAGGAGAAGAACAGAGGGTTGCGGCGGCTCCGCGATGTAGATTGGAAAAGAGACTTCTGTTCTGAGGTTTCTGCGTCGGGAGAATAAATAGGGCCAAAGTAGGGCACCGGGGGACGTGGGACCAAGCCAGGAGGGCAGGTGGCGCGACCAGGGGTTGGGCTACGCCAGGAACCCTCCTGGCTGTCCCCTGGCTGCCCTGTGGCCCCCCTTTGGACTTGCGAAATCTTCCGGAACGCTGATTTTTTATATATATTTTTGGGATTTTTCCAGCGTACCTAAATATCCGGAAACCTGCACAAAAGAAAACAACACTGGTAGCTCTGCTGAAAACAGCGTCAGTCCGAGTTAGTTTCCTTCAAATCATGCAAGAATGAAGCCAAAACAATAGCAAAAGTGTTTGGAAAAGTAGATACGTTTGAGACGTATCAGATGGCTCACGTCCTGTGAAATAAATCGGTTATTTCATATTCCCGATAAACTGGAAAGTATTGAGAATAATGTAACAGGGATAAGGCATTATTTGGCTCATAAAATTGTTATGACCAAAGTTCAATATTGATTGACTACGGAAACGTAGGAATGCTTTAATCAATAAAATATTCCATTTACACTACAATGGACCATAGCCTGAAATTGCGTCTCAGTCAAATTGGGATTTGAAAGAGAATTGCAATGGGCATGATGAAGGTTTATTTCGTTGGAAGGATGGACTGTAGTACCTCAAGACATGAACCCTCAACCTTGATTTGATCAAGTGATTTTGTAATGACAAAAATATTGAGTGGGCTTGCAGTTTCATTAAACTGAGTGGGAGCTTTGAAGACTTCCGGAAACTTAGAATGCAGAGGGCATTTTCTGAGTGGGAGCATTGTCATTATGTAAAACATAGTAACAATAAAATGACTTGATGAAAGCTGAACCACAAATATATGAGTATATGATGGATATATTTGAGTGGGAGCATGATCATTATCTCAGACATGCATGTTATGACATATATGGAGAATGATCACGTGTATGTATATATGGACATGCGAATGATATATGTATATGGAGAATCGTCTCATATGCACGTATATGCATTATGATATATATATATATATAACATAAGGTAGATATAACGCAAGATTACAAGAATCTTTCTTTATATGAAGTACTAAACACATCACACGTTGAAATCTATAGTGATAGATACGTATGATGAAACAAAAAAAAGTTGGAATAATCTTCTAGACAAGAAACATGTTCTTGTAGCTAGAAATTACATAACGGATGAAATCCAAATATCACCAGCAATGTCTTGATGGAAGAATAGAGATGCACCATGTACTAGGACATGTGATCTCATATGTACTTTGACATATGATTCTACCATATAACATGCATTGTGAATCCAACAACAAAATGACTCAAAAGTTCTTGGAAGAATAACAGATTCCGATGTGTTTTAGGAGTAAAACATAGAATCTGAATAAAGTCCATGAATTCAGTATATGAGGAATACTGAGGGCTATGCTCTAAAATATAGAAAGGATAATATACTTGAATGTAATGCAAGATTACAATTGCAAGCTATATTATGGGCCTATATGAAATTAGAGACATCACCAAAGACATGAAAGAAATGTGAGCAAGATTCACGGCACTACAAACATAATACTACTTAAGAAAGTAGACGTATGGATAAAATTTTAGCGTAAGAAGTTTGGACTTCTGGCTGAATGTATTTCCCAATATAAGTGACACTGGATAAGTCTTCTGAAGACTTAACCAAAGGATCACTGAAGGATACTGTGAAATAATAGTCTCACTCTCCCGCGAAACTTATATCCAACCATTATATGATAATGAGTGGCATGTCAAACTAGTTGACCTATACTAGTTGCAAAGGAAACTTACGAATCTGAATTGGTGCAGTTCGTTGACGAACCATCTTCCATGAGCAAGCATGATCAATGAACACTTATGTGATAAGATGGTTATGATCGGGAAAATGCGGCTAGATTATTAGCACTCTAGTGCAAGTGGGAGACTGTTGGATATATGCTCTAGAGGCAAATAATATATGATTATTCCAATATATCTAAGCAAGTTCATAACCAGTTTCATACCGTGCTAGAACTGTATCAGTGAAACAATGATACAGGTGTGGTATAGAAAACCCCAAAGTTCCTAGTTAGCCTCTATATCAATAACTAGTTCATGGTCAACATGATGGTAGTGGTTTCGCGATCATGGACAATTAAGTCTCTTGACCATGAGGTCACCTCACTGGATGAGTGACGTGATGAACATTACCCAAAGTAAGCATTACAGCATGATCAAACTTACGAAGGTTCAGTGTTGTAATTACAGAACGTAGTAGACTGTTCCTTTGACCGTGAGTACATGCATAATTGCTATCTACTCGAATGCTTTGACTTACATCCCACCACCTGACTGAAATATGCGGGTCATAACGGTTGTATCTTGGGTATTCCGTGGAGATATGTTGAGGAGTATTGTTACAAGAGCGGGATTTGTCAATCCATGTGATGGATAGATACTCAGGGCCCACTCGGTGAGATTCCATCCATAAAGCTGCGCAGCGTGTGACTAGGTCACGGGGATGAATATCATGGGAACGAGTGAATAAGGATTTGTTCAGAACGAGGTTGAACCAGACATAGGATGTCATTGATCGAATCTCGGACTAATCCAGTATCGCTGACAATGGGAATGCTATACGACGTAAGGTCCAATCGGTATTGATATCCGGAATGCACAGGGGTCATTATGGGCATCCAGGTCCCACTGATGATCATTGACCGTAGCCTCATCTCGGTCATGACTGGAGTGTTCTCGAACCGTAGGGTAACACACTTAAGGGCTCGATGAAATCGGGGAACTTTTCGGAACTATCGGAGTTACCGGAGAATAAAGGAAGCAACATCGGAAAAGTTCCGTGTTGACCCGAAGGAGTTTCAGAGTGAGCTGGAAGGTGTTCCGGAGCACCGGGGAAGGAATAATATGTTTTAGTTATTAATTAATTGAATTAATAATTAAAAACATTTTATTTATAATTAAAAAGTGCTATGGGCCTTATTTATGAAAGAGGCCCATTAGGGGAAATAAAAGGTAAAAAGAAAAAGGAAAGAGGGGGGAGGCGCCATGGGCCCTAGGGCCCATGAGGGTGGCGCACCCCTCCCCCCCTTGGCCGTCCACCTCCCCTAGCAAGGGACTTTAGTCCCACATTGCTAAGGGAGAGGGGTTGACTCCCTCCCCTCTGCCTATATATAGATGGGCAGGGTGCACATATTTAATACACAGAAATTCGTGAGGAAATAAATATTACTCCGAATTGAGATCGGTTTTCTCCGGTCTTCTCCCCTTCCTTGTCTCTTCCACGGTGGGCTCCCTAGTGTGAGCTTGTAGTGGAATTGAGGAATATCTGCTAGAATCGGAGGCCGTCGTGCTGCCGAAGCTCCGTCCGGAGGTCTGCTTCCGCCACCTTCGCTGGATCGGAGAAAGGAGGTCGTCATCGAGTCTCGTACGTGTGCGAGTACTACGAGGTGCTACACGTGTGGCACTACTCCCATCCGGGTGCTCAACACAGCCAGGGGGATGTGAAACTTGTTCGACTACACCAGCCACGTTTGCGGGAATGTTTCCCGCGCAACGGACTACACCCCGAGGTATGTTATTCCGCACTCCTTTCCGTTATGGTAATACGGCTAGCTAGATCTTGGGTTATGGGAAACGCTAGTTAGGAAAAAATTGTGTTTTCCGCTGCGCACCCCAACAGATTTTACCATGAACTGTGTGCTAATATGAGACGGTCTGGCATGGCGTTGGGCCTACAATCACGCGTCAATCAAGTTCTGCGGGCTCGGCGCCAACATCATCTTCAGTCTAAGCAACTACGAGGAGGATTTGAAGCATGTAGTTAAGGGAACCGCATCTGAGCTAAGCTAAGCAGGTAGTACATGTATGTATTCCTTCTTTCTTGACACTCTTCGCCCATCCTTTCCACACTGACAGCAACATCTGTCAGCAAGTTGAGGAAGGCCACCTCGATTGATCTGTTGGGTGATCGACCTTCCTTGTCGTGGAGCCACGAGGATGAGGCAGGCCGTGACACTTGGATTTCGTGGGAGAATCGAAGCTACACTGTGGCTGTTCGGTGAAGTAGATGATTGAATCTCAAAGTCTTGATTACCACTTATGCGCACCATTCGTCTGCATCGATTCATGGAGGTATACGCTATTATTTTCCAGACTTGCGGTTGCTTGACTTCACTCTCCTATATATATAGCGTCTGCTTGTCCTTCTTTTATTGTAGCGGCTAAAACTGGAGAAGCTATGGTTCACAGTTGTATCTTCACATATATATATATATATATATATATATATATCATTTCCCTAGGCCCTACGTTTTCCTCTTCCACTCAGCAATTATGTTGTGCTAATATTTTTCCAAACTCTGTGTGTACAGGGGTTTGTTAATCGTAGATCTGGCCAACTGTTTGATTCAGATCATGGAGGTTGGTTTTCATATTTTGCTTGGGGGATTCTCCAATCGACATTTGGCAGTGGCTGCTGATAAGGTAATTAGCTCATACGCAGGACTGTTATACCTCATCTCTTCATGCAAATATAATCCAACATAGTCTTTATCTGTCCTGTGCTTCATCCAAATGTTAACCAAAACAGTTGTTTGTGTATTTTTCTAGAGTTATTCGATGCTTGAAAATATTGGGCTATTTAGAGTCAGCTTTTCTGTAAAAAAATTACCGTGCTTTTATAAGACTAACATGTCACAAATTGTGAAGAGATATTTAGATATATCTGATTGAGTTAACAAGCTTATAATGATGTAACATATGTAATTTGATTCGTTCTGTTGTACAGGTTCAATGTTCGATTTGTCTGTGTCATTTCATATTTTGAGGACATCTCATTCTATGAGGGAGAGCCTGATTCATGGCTAACCTGAGGCCTTAAAGGTTTCTTTTTACCCATTGGTTGAGATTTACCTTATTAATGAGACTAATTTTTTTAATGTGATATGACTAATTGCATGAGTAGTTTAGAATTTGGACAACAACACATCATCACTTCAGAAGAGAAGGCAATGACCAATGACCTAGATACAACAATTACAATCTCCCTGGTGTGGCCCATGACTTTTGTTATTTTGAATAATTAACATTACTAGCATATTTTACCAATTTGAAAAACATGATAATCATTTCTTTAATTGTTAATATTTTTATTAATTAACTTAATTTTTTATTAATTATTAGTATATATGTAATGTTCACTTTGCTTTTGCAGGCCCCTTGAGTCACTTGAGTCCTACCATGTTAAAAATATATATATGCAAGAAAATTGATGGCTTAATTAGATATGAAGGTCAAAAAATCTATCCTTAAATACTTAGAATTCCATTTGTATACATCTTTTAAGTATACTTATGTACTGAACCATCTATACTTTATACATTCATAATATGTGTCCTACGACGACAACCTATCTTAGTTTGCATTGTGTTGTCGGTCTTATTTTCAAATGGATGTTCCTATGAATTTTCCCATTGTTTGTACAGCTTATTCACTTAACACAGCATCAAATTTTACCAAAAGTACACTATTTTTCTGCTCTTTCATGTAGATGATAGCTTTCTATGTAACTTCATCTTTACTACTCCCTCTATCAAGAAATATAAGAGTGTTTAGAATAGTACTTAAGTAATCTAAATGCTCTTATATCTCTTTATGTGGGAGTACTATTTGTACATAATATAATGTCTATTATATTCTGAAAGCTTAATGGCATTCTCTTTTCTCTATGATAATCCCCTCCTACCATGGCCAAACCACTAAAAGGAGATGGAATAGGAAAATAATATTACAACTTAAATATATGTAGATAGACTCATGGTACTTGATTTATAGTAAAATATAGTAATGCCGAATCAGAAAGGAAGATGATATATTATTAGTTTTGTTATACATGTTGTTTTGTAACAACACGACATGGAGTTCATAACTCTCCTTTAGTCCACCATAATAACCTATTTCTCCAATTATAACAATCACTTGAACAATGGACTAACAAACAAATCATTGCAATATACAAATGTATATTCCACAAAAAGCAATTAAATTTTAATAATAAATATATCCACATACTAAGTTTAATCTTTATTTTTTAGTTATCAAAATAGATGGGCGCAGCAACGCGCGTCATCAATGATCTAGTGTTCTGTGTAGACGAACGGGCTACTGACAGCATGGGCGTGTTAAACATTTGTATGCCCTTCCCCTACCTCTCTATCCCTTCCCTTCACCCCACACGAAGGAGGCCGACGCCACACAAAAATCATCCATGTTTGCATCTGAATCTTCGTCCTCGTCCGCTCAGATACAGGCGCTGATGTGTCTCATCTAGTACACATTCTGCGGCAAGGGACTTGTCATCACTATCGCCTACAAAAGGGAAACAGTCTGAGGTAAATGTCCCGCTTCATCTCATATCAATGCCCGGCCTCCTCTGACGAATGTCTCGATCTTCTTGAACTCCCACTCACATCGGTAAAAGATATCTTTACTTGCCTAGATAGAGCACGGGATCCTGTCGATTGACGTCGCGGCGGCCGCACGAGTGGTGGATTGTGTTGCCGCCCCACCCAATCTACCTACGAACCCCTCCAGCATTGCAACAAAGGCGTGTCCGGCAACAATCCAGTGGCGATCCAATCCGTGGTTTTGCACACCAATTGCTCACTGGGCCGGTGATCTCCGGCCTGCTGATGAACATCAGGATAAGCAGCTCCTAAGTGTTCATATTACGTATTGTATCTTTGCATTGATGGCTAATTAGCTAGTACTCCCTTCGATCCATAATAAGTATCGCACATTTTTGTACTAAGCTAGTACAAACTTTGTACTAGATGAACGACACTTATTATGGATCGGAGCGAGTAGCTTTTTTTAATGTTAAGTAATTAGCTAAAAGAGGTGTCTATATGCGAGCTTTTTTAATGCGTACATGTGTGTTAATTTGGGATGATGGACAGGTCTGCAGCTTCATTGCAATTCTGTCCCCACGCTCAAACGGGGGATGAAGCTTTCTGATCCACGACACTACCTTCTTCCGTGATGCCTCTCCTCTGGCCGTCGACCGTATAGTACCGTGCACAACCCTATTTCCAAATAGATTAGGAATTTCGGAAGTGAGATCCTGTAGTGTTTCAGGGTTATGTGTAGATCCCAACCACCACTACTAGAGAATACCCTTTTAGTGACGTCCTTTTTAGGGGTTTAGTGACGCATTAGGGATGCGCCACTAACCACAAGCCACCAATAAGGGCTTAGATGTGGCGCATTCTGGATGCGCCACCCCTAAGGCCCTTAGGCGTGGCGCATCTCAGAATGCGCCACTGATACGGTGAGGATCTCTCACTCCTCGTTGGTTACCCCAAGTGGAAGGTGAGATGTAGCGTAGCAGCAAATTTCCCCTATATAGAGGATAGGGTTTGTCTCCTGTAGGACTCGCAGAAATACAAGAAGGTGGTAAAGTGAACAATGACGCCGTTCACAACCGAGGGTTGCTAACTTCACCTGGACCTGCAAACAGATACAAATAACTTTGCTCCCAACGAGTACAGAGGAGTTGTCAATTCCTTCGGCCTTGCTGTTTACAAAGGATTAACGCAAGGGATAATGATAGTGATAGCAACTGGAAAGTAAACTAAGGATGTAAACAGTAATGTGAAGATGGACCGGGGTCCCGTGATTTTCACTAGTGATGTCTCTCTCCCAAAAGACGATAAAAGTGCTAGCGAGGTAAACAAATAACAGTTGGGCAATTGACAGGATTATGAAGGCACCGCAATGCTAACTATGCTGCTAAGAAAGGAATGACTCAAAAGCAATGGGAAGTACGCCAAGGTAAGTAGACTGAAATCCATCTGCATCTACTACGAATCATCCACCTTCAGATATCTATCCAGAACATCTCGCTGGTATTAAGTTGCGAATCCCATCCAAAGTGTAAATCCAAAGCAACAGACAACTGCATTAAAAGAACTTTACGTAAATTAAACAATCCTTGCATCCGCGGATACAAGCACCGTTGTTTTATCCCTGGTGGCAACAACACATCCCCTAGTCTCATGTTTCTGTCACTCAAGCTAGACATCAAGGGGTTGAACCCACAATCAAGCATAACGCTCCCTCTTGGAGTTGCAACAAATCACTTGGCCAAAGTAAAATACGACAACGGAGAACATGCAAGAATTTACTCAAGAAAAAAATATAAGAGAGAAGAACCAAATATATTACTCATCACAATCTGAACATAGTCTCATAATCCATCAGATCCCAACAAACTCAACATAGCAACGGCAGAAAATTATAAAGGTTCCTCGATCATGTGAGGCAGCTCACGAGGTCTCGAAAGTGGAGGCACAAAGAGGGGAGAGGAACATCACATAGCTACTGGTCACGGACCCATGGTGCAAGGGGAACTACCTACGGTACATATGGGAGGTGTCCATGGCTATGGATGGTCTCCCGGAGGGGGTAGCTTCTCCCGGCAGGGTGCCGGAGCAGCTTCTCCAGGCAGCCCCGATCTTGAAGCGGCGGCGGCGGCGGTATAGAGGAGAGATCGCGGAAAAGAGATCGATATTAGGGGTTTCCACCTCGAGGGCTAAATATAGGCGGAGGGGGGTGTCGAGGGGACCCACCAGGTAGCCAGGAGGCCTCCTGGCGCGGCCTAGGGTGGGGACGCGCCAAGGACCCTCCTGGTCTCCTGGTGGTGCCCCCCCTCCGCTGCCTTGGTTATTCCGGAAGCTTCCGGGTCGCTGATTTTCCGGATTTTTTGGAGCACTTTTAATGCCCGGAAAACCTGAAATACAAAAATAGCAGAAAACAGCAACTGGCAGCTGGGTGCACTGGGTTAATAGATTAGTCCAAATATGCTCAAAAGTGTATGAAAGTTCAAGCAAAACATGGCAAAGTCACACAAAACATGCATGGAGCAAGACGAAATTATACATACGTTTGGGACGTAACAACATCCCCAAGCTTAATTCCTGCTCGTCCTCGAGTAGGTAAATGATAACAAGCATAATTTCTGTGGTGACATGCCACACAACCTCAAAAGGACTTTTAAGTAAAGCAATCAAAGCATGCAATTCCATTCAAGTCTTAACAAGCAAGGGTCTATTTTAGCATTGACACAAGTAACAAAAGGTGCAAGAGCTCTCGCTGTCCGTGACTCCAATGTCTCCAGATGGTGTTTGCGTGCAAGCAGGGGACTGGGAAAAGAGAGAAAAAATGTTGTTGAGAACAACTATCTACTAAAGTTTCACACTTAGTCTCCTTTGGATTCTTATCTTGACTCGTCCCCAGACCACTAGCCAGGTACAAGTCAAACTGATCCACTACCTTTCGATATTTTGAGCACTCATGCAATGGATGAGCGTGAGCAAGAAAGTTGAAACCTAAAAGGCGAAACAGAAAGAAGGTGGAGGAGGAAGACAAAAAAGGTGTGAAAGGCTCACATCAATGAGGACAATCATAGGCGAGAGAAGGCCATATGATAGATATGATGTGAGGAGTAGGTATTGCCATGCAACGGATGCACATGTGAGCTAAAATCTCTCCAAGGGAACTAGTGGGGGTGCATCTAACTTGCTTGCTCAAGAAGACCTAGAGCTCGTTTGAGGAGGCTCATCATTGGAATTTACAATCCAAGTTCTATAGTGTGAAGGTCCCCACATAGCTATATGCATGATGATGATCTCTATGGAGTACAAGGGATAGAGGATGAAGAACTAGTGTGGATCTCTCAAAAGGAATAGTAGTGTGCCCCCTTCTCTCTTTTTATTTCTTTTTCTCTTTTTTCTATTTTTTTGTATTTTTTTTGGTGGCCTCAATGACTCTTTCTATTTAACTCTCATTTGTCCTCTTTGGGATCTTTTGATTTTGTCCTCTTTGTGATATTTTCCTCACTTTAGGGGCAACACTCTATATTTTACAAGAATATAGGAGATCTTTCACACTTTACAAAGGTACTCACATCAAGAAGATATAACTATCATGATGCAAAGGTATGACATGAGGATCAAGTCATGAGAAGGTGGATGTTGCATGGCAATGTATCTCGGAAAGGCTATGGAAATGCCTTGTAGGTAGGTATGGTGGCTGTTTTGAGGAAAGATATAAGGAGGCTTATGATGACAGAGCGTATCGTGCCAAGGGTTTGGATGCACCGACAAAGTATGCGCCAACTCTCAAGGTGGGAAAGGGCAATGCACGGTACCGAAGAGGCTAGAAAAAGTATAGGTGGGTGGAAGTGTCAACTTTCGAATACTCACATTAGTCCGAAGAACTCATGCACTTATTATCGGTAACTCTCAATCTAATCAAGAGGTTCACAAAGAGACAAGCACCCCGAGGAGGAGTGTATGGGGGTTTAGTTATCCTTGCGCATCCTCGACTCATGGTACGTATGTGTAATCTAATATTCGAACCCTCCAGAGGTTAGTAATCCATCTAGTAGCTAGAGTTCTCAACAGGGTTTTTTGGTTTTCGAAAAACACACGGATTGCCCAAAATACGACATCTATCATTAATAGGCTCGAGCTCTTGACACCAAAAGTTCAAACATTACTCTAGTCAATACCTCAAAACTTTTGCAAGTTACTACTACAAAGAGAAAAGCAACTTCAACTACCTCCTTCTAGTCAAGACACAAAACTCAACGCAACAGGCAAACTCTCTAACAAGATAAAACATGCAACCTATAGAAAGTTCAACCTAAAACAAAAGAAAAACTCTATAAAAACTAAAGCACTACAACTAAACAGAGCAGCAACTAAGAAAATAAAAAGAACAACTCACAGCTAAAAGAATAAGCATGCAAATCCTATGAAGAGTTCTAGTTCAAGATGAGCGTGTAATTCTCCCACACAAAAGAGTAAGCTGGGATCTAACTTGTTAGTACAGAAAACAAAGCAAAAACAAACCTAAGAAAAGTAAAGAGCGAGACGCTCCAAGCATAGCACATAATACATGAAGTGATAAAATATAGTGCAGCGAGGGACGAACTGATAATTGTTGATGGAGAAGGGCATCCCCAAGCTTAGACGCTTGAGTCTCCTTGAATATTTCTTGGGGATGCATGGGGGCATCCCCAAGCTTGAGCTTTAGACACTCCAAGATCTTATTTCATCATCTTTCATCGCGCACTTGAAAACTCCCTTCATACATAACTCATTGTAGACTGATTAGAGAGGTTAGTACCCAACTAAAATAATTGTTTCTCCACTGGAAATAAAGATAAACTTGAAGAGCTACTGTTTCTCAAGATTTCCAAAAAAAATTGCAAAAAAAAAGCAAGCTTAAGGTTTGCAAAAGGAGAGAGAGACAAAACGTGGCAGAATCTGTGAAAAACAGAACAGCAGATAGAAACGAATTTTTTAGGGGTACTTCTGCAACTCAAATAAAAAAACTCAGAACATACGTAAGTTTCGTAATTGTATAGAGCATGCTGTGTATAAATTTCAGCTCAAAAAGATGAACTGGGATTTTTCCATGATTTTTCTAGTCACGAGGACAGAATCTGTTTTCTGGACAGCATGTCACAACTTTCACTCCCCTTGTCGTATGAGGCTATAAATGGCACAAAGCTTGAAAAGTAAAGATACAATGATTTTACTACAGTAGTAACAATCATCAAGAGCACTAAAAACAGAAGAAAAACAAAAATTAAAACCTAAATTCGTTGCGGGCTGCCTCCCGAAAGCGCTTCTTTAAAGCCATTAGCTAGGCTTAAAGATTATAAAAGGTGCTCTCCTAAGAATAAGAATTTGAAGCAAAAGAGAGCATCAAGAAGCAAATATGAAACACATTTAAGCCTAACCCACTTCCTATGCATAGGCATCTTGTAATAAAATAAGTCAAAGAAGCACAAAGTGACATGCATAGAAAGGTGGAACAGGAACAATTTTAAAACTTTCAACATGAAGAGAGGTGTTTTTGCAACATGGAAGTTTCTACAACCAAACTTTCCCCTATCAAAGTAATTTTCAGTATTATCATGAACAACATCAAGAATATAACTATCACATAAATCAAGTTGTGCATGACCTACAAGCACACGTGTATAATTTTCAACACGGTCTTTAGGATCATAAGATAAATGCAACCCATCACATTGAGCCTTAATAAGAGCACAGTTCTCCAGAATATGAGTTGGAGATTTCAAAAGGATAATAGGACAATCAAGTGTGGGTGCAATAGCAACAATTTCATGCTTAACATAAGGAACTATAGAGATTTCATTTTTGTCAGCATCATCCATAGTGGCATCACGGCCATAAGCATAGAAGGCATCAACTTCATCAAAAAGAGATATTTCAAAAGAATCCATAGGATCATAACACTCATATAAGGTAAGATTCAAAGAGTTACTCTCATTAGAAGGTAGACATGGATGGCTCCATTCTTCCTCCTTTTGTTCGTCATTCTTCTCCTCTTTTTCATCCAAGGAGCTTTCAGGTTCAACAATTTCTTCTTCCATAGAATCCTGCAAAACATTAGTCTCTTCCTTTGGGGGAGAGATTCTCTCAAGATGATCAGTAATATAATAATTTGCATCGTAATTTTCCAAACAATAGTTAAGTATAGCAAGACTCTCAGATTTGTAAGGGGCTTCATCAATACTTTTAAGAAGATAAGAAATTTCATAGGCACCCTTATAAGCAACAAATTCTTCTATTTGCTCTGCATCATCAAAATCATAATTTCTCTTAGCATAAGAAGCTAAGGTTTCATCATCATTGTACTCACATTGGAAAGCAAGGTGTTTGTGCCTCATAAAGCAACAAGATTCATCCCTGCAGAAAGATATATTATATATTGAGCACAAGTTTCTAGCATAGTCATACAACTGGTGTATTTGTTTCCATAAGTGTATCCCCTTTTGAGACAAGCGGTGTTCCTTGTACCACTTTTGTTGATCCTTGGTGAATCCTCCATGCTAATAAGATCTAGTTTCAAAGAAGTCAGACATTGATTGGCAAGTAAGGAACTAGACATACTATTTTTTTTATAAAGGACACAAAGATAAAAACTGAACGGTAAACTAACAAGCCTAAAAGGCAAAGATAAAAGATAGTGTGCAACTCCCCTATCTTGTAGACTGGAGTCCCAACAACGGCGCCAGAAATTGGCTTGATACGATGAGGATCTCTCACTCCTCGTTGGTTACCCCAAGTAGAAGGTGAGATGTAGCGTAGCAGCAAATTTCCCCTATATAGAGGATAGGGTTTGTCTCCCGTAGGACTCGCAGAAATACAAGAAGGTGGTAAAGTGAACAATGGCGCCGTTCCCAACCGAGGGTTGCTAACTTCACCTGGACCTGCACACAGATACAAATAACTTTTCTCCCAACGAGTACAGAGGAGTTGTCAATTCCTCCGGCCTTGCTGTTTACAAAGGATTAACGCAAGAGATAATGATAGTGATAGCAACTGGAAAGTAAACTAAGGATGTAAACAGTAATGTGAAGATGGACCGGGGTCCCGTGATTTTAACTAGTGATGTCTCTCTCCCAAAAGACGATAAAAGTGCTAGCGAGGTAAACAAATAACAGTTGGGCAATTGACATGATTATGAAGGCACCACAATGCTAACTATGCTGCTAAGAAAGGAAGGGCTCAAAAGCAATGGGCAGTACGCCAAGGTAAGTAGAATGAAATCCATCTTCATCTACTACGAATCATCCACCTTGAGATATCTATCCAGAACATCTCGCTGGTATTAAGTTGCGAATCCCACCCAAAGTGTAAATCCAAAGCAACAGACAACTGCATTAAAAGAACTTTGCGTAAAGTAAACAATCCTTGCATCCGCGGATACAAGCACCGTTGTCTAATTTCTGGTGGAAACAGCACATACCCTAGTCTCATGTTTCTGTCACTCAAGCTAGACATCAAGGGGATGAACCCACAATCAAGCATAACGTTCCCTCTTGGAGTTTCATCAAAACACTTGGCCAAAGTAAAATACGGCAACGGAGAACATGCAAGAATTTACTCAAGAACAAAATATAAAAGAGAAGAACCAAATATATTACTCATCACAATCTGAACATAGTCTCATAATCCATCAGATCCCAACAAACTCAGCATAGCAACGGCAGAAAATTACAAAGGTGCCTCGATCATGTGAGGCAGCTCACGAGGTCTCGAAAGTGGAGGCACAAAGAGGGGAGAGGAACATTACATATCTACTGGTCACGGACCCATGGTCCAAGGGGAACTACTCACGGTACATACGGGAGGTGTCCATGGCTATGGATGGTCTCCCGCAGGGGGTAGCTTCTCCTGGCAGGGTGCCGGAGCAGCTTCTCCAGGCAGCCCCGATCTTGAAGCGGTGGCGTCGGCGGTACAGAGGCGAGATCATGGAAAAGAGATTGATATTTGGGGTTTCCACCCCGAGGGATAAATATAGGCGGAGGGGGTGATCGAGGGGATCCACCAGGCAGCCAGGAGGCCTCCTGGCGCGGCCTAGGGTGGGGCCGCGCCAGGGACCCTCCTGGTCTCCTGGTGGTGGCCCCCCTCCGCTGCCTTGGTTATTCCGGAAGCTTCCGGGTCGCTGATTTTTTTATCTGATTTTTCCGGATTTTTTGGAGCACTTTTAATGGCCGGAAAACCTGAAATACAAAACAGCAGAAAACAGCAACTCACAGCTGGGTGCACTGGGTTAATAGATTAGTACAAATATGCTCAAAAGTGTATGAAAGTTCAAGCAAAACATGGCAAAGTCACACAAAACATGCACGGAGCAAGAAGAAATTATAGATACTTTTGGGACGTATCAGCCACATATAAGCTCTTAGGGGTGGCGCATTACGCTTAAGGTTCCTTAGGGGTGGCGCATTCCCAATGCGCCACTAAATCCAGACAAAATGCGCCACTAAATGGGTTACAGAAAACAAAACAAAATACAGAAAAGAATAAAACATTACAGATATTTTTGTCATATTACATAAATTCAAAAGACAATATTACAATGAGCCCAACAATTATTGATACAAAAGAATTGCATTATAATTTTTCTTACAAAGATTTATAAGATTACATCCATCATCGTCTAAGGTTTAGAGGCCAACAAGATTCACAAGATTACATCCATCACAATATTACAATGAGTCCAACAATTATTGAAAACAGAATGCTACTTTCTTCATCATCTCTTGTTTGCTCTTCAACCTGCACAAAACAAAGATTTAGAGGTCACATCCATATGAATTCATAGCAAAGGAAAACAACGCAATATAGCATCTATTCTTATCAACAACATAAAGCAAGTCGATCAATGGCCAGGAGCATGCACATATGCGTAAAAATGCATATGCAGTGACCTTTATACACAAAGAGCACCAAGAGTATTTGACACTACCATCTACTACACAAGGAGTACATCCAAATTACATGTAGGGCACACATTCATCAAACGACGGCCATATATAACATAAATTGTTCAATTGTTCTGACTCGGCTCGGGGAATAGGCGGCATCCTTCTTTCGTCATGAAAGGCCTTGTGTCACGCAAGGCCTTTAGGCGGACTTCTATCTTCCCATTGCACTACTAGGAGAAAGGCTAGTAGTAGCGCCTCTTTTCTGCTCATCAGTAGCGCCCCCCACCCGCTACTGATAGCACGCTACAGCTAACTTCTAGCAGTAGCGCGCGTACGCACCCGCTACTACTACACAAGGTTATCAGTAGCGCCTCCCGTAGAGCCCGCTACTACTAATATCGGCAGCGCGTACTGTACCAGGCGCTACTGGTATACATGCGCTACTGCTACATGTAACAGGCGCTACTGATATTTATTTTTCATTCTCTGTTTCTTTTTCCCATCGTATTTTTGCTGTATCTGTACAGATATTATACAATATAGTCTCATACACATACACATGTTTTCTACAGAGTACAAATCTCATCATATCATACACATACAATAATCTGATGACCATATATATATCATCATGATCTCTCATATCCAACACAAATGATGTCTCTCGTCATGTCATCTCTAAAATAGCGATAGAAGTTGTCACAATATCTTAAATACATGCAACTACAAGCAAGTTTCATCATGCATCTAAATTATGATATATACTAGAAGAGCGGTCACAATGAGGAAGAGTGGAATTATGTAGTAGCTCATGAAGCGTCGCCTCTGATCTTCCTCTCGCGCTGGCGTAAATCTCAAGTAACTAGCTTCCGCTTCCTCTCTGGTATTGAACCCTCTTTGGCTGCCGCCCGGGAACCGGTGCACTTGGGCCTGACACTCTGGCCACTCATCGTACACTCCTGGAACCTTCCCTATGTACACGACATAGAACTTCTTCGACATCGATGATCTATGTACCTGTTAGAAATGCATATTCATCATAGGAATTCAACAATAGTACACAACATAATATATTTGAGCAACACGAAGAGAAAAATTTAGTGAATAGATGCAACATAAAGTAACATACATAATATAATATACACATGTTGTTCATCGTACCCCAACTAATTCACTAGCTAGCAAGCGTTGAGCAAGTAGTTCAACAAGACCGTTAAATTACATCACAAAGGTTTCATATCACTTCCAAAAGTATAAATTCAACTGAGACATCATCATCGGCATAGTCAATACACTAGAAATTCCATCCATCCATATCTGGGAGGACACACCCTAGCTTATTGAACGGGGTAATGTCCAAAAGCTGCATTCCTACGCGAGTTTTAACATCAGCTCGCGATATTGGGCCGTGGTAGAACACCCCCTTCTTGTCGACGACTTCTTCCATGATGATGGTTGCAATATCCTTCAGGATGCGAAAGAAGTCATCTCTTACTTTATAATCCGGTTCGGCTAAGTGTTTTGACCATACCATGATATGATTGTCATCTTTGCATGCCATGCGAAGAAGTTGTCGATCCTTTCTGAACTCCATCATCATATGGATGACATAGAATCCATCGTTTGTACTTCCTTCCGGTTGATGGATACTGCAAAAGTTGGTTTTATGCGAGAAACACGGCGCACCCTTCCTTCGTGACTTTTTCTCGATGTGGCCACCCCTCATGCCGAAGCCTTGCAGAGCGGAATCTAGAAGACTCATTACTTTGGTGTAGTCATTCCTTTTGAAGTTCCTAGATGAGTTGAAATACACGGCATGGGAGACTCGCGGGAAAAGAACGATAAGGACGGCGTGCCCCTCGCTGCGCAAAATAAATGCACCTCAAATTAGCTAGCTTCCATATGAGCAAAGGAATGATTGAAATGTAAAGGCAATCGGGCAATGACTTACAATAGATGATAAGGCACGAGAACCATTTCCTTCTCCTTATTCATCAGCATGAAATTTTCGATGTACTCCCTAGCAGTTTTAAGTTCATAGTCACGGAGCGATAAGAAGGACTCATGCATGTAGTATGGATCTGTGATGTTACGAGAGTTTACTTCGCGCCCCTCTTTGGTTTACCCAAAGTGGAAGGTGAGATGTAGCGTAGCGGCAAATTTCCCTTAGCGAAGATCCTAAGGTTTAGGATCGACCAGTAGGACTCCAACAGATATAAGAAGGTGGTGAAGTGAACAATGGCGCCGTTCACAACTCAAGGTTGCTTACTTCACCTGGACCTGCACACACATCAAATAACTTTGCTTCCCAACGAGTATAGAGGAGTTGTCAATTCCTCCGGCCTTGTTGTTTACAAAGGATAAAACGCACGGGATAATAATGTTAGTGATAGAAATGGAAAAGTAAATAAAGCAGTAAATTGATAGCGGGTGTAAACAGTATTGGAAATATGGACCGGGGTCCTATGATGTTCACTAGTTATGTCTCTCTCCAAAAAGACGATAAAATAGCCATGCGAGGTAAACAAATTACAGCTGGGCAATTGATAGGATTATGTGCGCAAACCAATGCTAACTATGCTACAAAGAAAGGAAGAGACTCAAAAGCTTGGGAGGTACGCCAAATCAAGTAGACCGAAATCCATCTGCATCTACCTACTAATCATCCACCTTGAGATATCTATCCAGAACATCTCGCTGTATTAAGTTGCGAATCTCACACAAAGTGTAAACTCAAAGCATCGGACAACTGCATTAAAAAACTTTGCGTAAAGTAAACAATCCTTGCACCCGCAAGTACAAGCACCGTTGTTTTCTCCCTTGTGGCAACAAAACATCCCCTAGACTCATGTTTCTGTCACTCAAGCTAGTCATCGGGGGCATGAACCCACAATTGCATAACGCTCCCTCTTGGAGTCACTACCTACTACTTGGCCAAAGCAATAAACAACAACGGAGAACATGCAAGAACTAATCTAGAACATAAATATAAAAGAGGAGAATCAAATATATTACTCAAACACAATCTGAACATAATCTCATAATCCACCGGATCCCAGCAAACTCAGCATAGCAACAGCAAAAATATTACATATGTGCCTCGATCATGTAGGGCAGCTCACGAGGTCTAATCCACGAAGAACAAAGAGGGGAGGAGAACATCATATAGCTACTGATCATAGACCCATGGTCCAAGGTGGACTACTCACGGTTCATCCAGGAAGCATCCATGGTGGCGGAGAAGCTCTCGGAGGTGTTTCCTCCCTCCGGCAGGGTGCCGGAAGGTCTTCTGGTGCTCCCGATCTCGGAAGCGCCGCGGCGGCGGAACAGAGGAGAGATCGCGAAAAAGGGTTCCCGTCACGGGGGTTTCACGTCAAGACGAATATATAGGCGAAGGGGGGCAGCCAGGGGGGCCACCAGGGGTCCAGGAGGCCCCCTGGCGCGGCCCCACCCTAGGGCGCACCGGGAGGGCGCCTAGGGCCCTGGTGGGTCCCCTCTGGCCCCCCTCGGTGTTTCTCGAAGCTTCCGTATCGCTGATTTTTTTATTGGATTTTCCCGAATTTTTGGAGCACTTTTAATATGGGGGAAACCTGAAATAGCAAAACAGCAGAAAACAGGAACTGGCACTGGGGTGCACTTAGTTAATAGGTTAGTCCAAATATGATCAAAAGTGTATGGAATTTCATCAATATCATAGCAATATCACACAAAAGAGGCATGGAGCAAGCAAAAAAATTTAGATACGTTTTGGACGTATCAACATCCCCAAGCTTAATTCCATCTCATCCTCGAGTAGGTAAATGATAAAAGCATAATTTCTGTGGTGACATGCTACCAACCATATAAGAACTTTTAAGTAAAGCAATCAAGGCATGTAATTCAATTCAAGTCATAACAAGAAAGAGACTATATTTAGAATTGAAACAAGAAACATAAGAACATAAAGGTGCAAGAGCTCTCGCTCTCCGTGACTCGAATGTCTCCAAATGGTGTTTGCTTGCAAGAAAGGGGATAGGGATATACGAGAAAAAGTATTTCTGTGTTGAGAACTCAATCTACTAAAGTTTCACACTTGGTCTTCTTTGGAATCTTATCTTGACTCATCCCCAGACCACTAGCCAGGTACAAGTCAAAATGATCCACTCCTTTTCGACATTTTGAGCACTCATGCAATGGATGAGCGTAAGCAAGAAAATTGACACTTAGGATGGCAAAGAGAGAAAATGGTGGAGGAGGAAGACAAAAAGGGTGTGAAAGGCTCACATCAATGAGTACAACCATAGGCGAGAGAAAGCCAAATGATAGATATGATGTGACGAGTAGGGATTTCCATGCAACGGATGCACATATGAGCTAAGGTAAGCTCTCCAATGGAACTAGTGGGGGTGCATCCAACTTGCTTGCTCAAGAAGACCTAGAGCTCATTTGAGGAGGCTCATCATTGGAATATACAATCCAAGTGCTATAGTGTGAAGGTCCCCACATAGCTATATGCATAAATGATAATCTCTATGGAGTACAAGATATAAGAGGGAGTACGAGTGTGGATCTCTCAAAAGGAATTGTAGTGTGCCCCTTCTCTCTTTTTATTTCTTTTTCTCTTATTTTTTTTTTGGTGGACTCAATGGCTCTTTCTATTCCTCTCATTTGTCCTCTTTGGGATCTTTTAATTTGTCCTCTTTGTGGTCTTTTAAATTTTCCACTTTGGGATCTTTACCTCACTTTAGTGGCAACACTCTATATATTACAAAAAGTATAGAAGATCTTTCACACTTTACAAAAGTACTCAAATCATAAAGAAGATGTAACTATCATGATGTATGCAAATGTATGCCTCTGCCAGTGTAGCAGGATATGTAATGATACTAGCGCATCATGTAGCAATGATTAGGGCAAGGCCCAACTAGCATGCAGCTCATCGATCAAACAAGTAGCATGTATGACATGAAGATCAAGTCATGAGAAGATGGATGTTGCATGGCAATATATCTCGGGAAGGCTATGGAAATTCCTTGATAGGTAGGTATGGCGGATGTTTTGAGGAAGGATATAAGGAGGTTTATGATGACAGAGTGTATCGTGCCAATGGTTTGGATGTATCGGCGAAGGTGGATGCATACTCTCGGAGTGAGAAGAAAGCAATGCACGGCACAGGAGAGGCTTGCAAAATATGGGTAGGTGGAAGTGTCAACTTTTGAATACTCACATTAGTCCGAAGAACTCATGCACTTATTATCGGTAACTCTCAATATAATAAGGAGGTTCACAAATAACCAAGTACCCCGAGGAGGAGGGTATGGGGGTTTTGTTATCCTTGCGCATCCTCGACTCATGGTACGTGAGTGTACTCTAATATTCGACCCCTCATAAGAGTAGTTATCCATCTAGTAGCTAAAGTTCTCAACTAATTTTGGAAGTTTTGAAAATAAACACGGATTTCCCAAATACAACATCTATCACTAATAGGCTAAATCCCTTGACACCAAAAGTCCAAACATTACTCAAAGAAATACCTGAAAACTATTGCAAGTTACTACTGGAAAAGAATAGCAACCTCAATTACCTACTTCAAGTCAAGACACAAAACTCAATGCAACAGGCAAACTCTCTAAGCAAGATAAACATGAAAACTCAAGAGAGTTCCAGAAACAAACTAAACAAAAGCTCTTTAAAAATATAAGCATGAAAACTAAGAGCTAAACATGACAGTAGCTATGAAAAAGATAAAGAACACACACAGCAAAGATAAGCATGAAAAATCCTATGTTTTCTTCTAGATTTTGAAAGTGGAGCGTGTTTCTCTCCCACACAAAGAAAGCTGGGTCATAACTTGTTATGAACAGCAAGCAAATCTAAAGAAAAATAAAAATAAAACCTAAGAGCGAGACGCTCCAAGCATAGCACATAACGCATGAAGTGATAAAAATATAGTGAAACGAGAGACGAACTGATAATTGTTGATGGAGAAGGGTATGCACGGGGGCATCCCCAAGCTTAGACGCTTGAGTCTCCTTGAATATTTCTTGGGGATGCATGGGGGAATCCCCAAGCTTGAGCGCTTGACACTCCTGAATCTTCTTTCATCATCTTCCCTCGCACACTTGAAAACTCCCTTCATACATAACTCATCATAATCTAATTAGCGAGGTTAGTACCCATAATAAAATAACTTTTTCTCTACTGGAAACAAAGATATTCTTGAAGAGCTACTGTTTCTCAAGATTTCCAAAAAGTTTTTGCAAAGAAAAAGCAAGCTTAAAGTTTGCAAAACGAAGAAGAGGCAAAACAGGACAGAATCTGTGAAAAACAGACCAGCAGGTAGTAAAGAAGTTTGTAGGGATAATTCTGCAACTCAAATAAAAAAACTCAGAACATACGAAAGTTCCGTAATTGTATAGAGAACGCTGTGTAAAAATTTCAGCTCAAAAAGATGAACTGGTATTTTCCTGTGATTTTTCCCGTCACGAGGACAGAATCTGTTTTCTGGACAGCATGTCACAACTTTCACTTCCCTTGTCATATGAGGCTATAAATGGCACAAAGCTTGTAAAGTAAAGATACAATGATGTTGATACAGTGGTAACAATCATCAAGACCACTAAAAACAGAATAAAAACAAAAAGGAAAACCTAAATTCGTTGTGGGCTGCCTCTCGAAAGCGCTTCTTTAAAGCCATTAGGTAGGCTTAAGGCAAAAGAAGATGCTCACATAAGAATAATAATTTGGAGCAAAAGAGAGCATCAAGAAGCAAATAGGAGACATAAGCCTAACCCACTTCCTATGCATAGGCATCTTGTAAGAAAATAAATCAAATAAGCACAAAGTGACATGGATAGGAAGGTGGAAAAAGAACAACTTCAAAACTTTCAACGTGAAGAGAGGTGTTTTAGTAATATGGAAGTTTCTATAACCAAACTTTCCTCTCACAAAGTAATTTTCAGTAGTATCATGAACAACATCAAGAATATAACTATCACATAAATCATGTTGTTCATGACCTACGAGCACACGTGTATTGTTTTCAACATGGTTTTTAGGATCATAAGATAAATGCAACCCATCACATTGAGCTTTAATAAGAGCACAATTCTCTGGAATAGGAGTTGGAGATTTCAAAAGTATAATAGGAAAATCAAGTGTGGGTGCAATAGAAACAATTTCATACTTAACATGAGGAACTATAGCAAGTTCATCTCCGTAAGCATTATTCATAATGGCATCATGGCCATAAGCAAAGAAGGCATCAACTTCATCAAAAAGGGATATTTCAAAAGAATCCATAGGATCATAACACTCATATAACGTAAGATTTAAAGAGTTACTCTCATTAGAAGGTAGACATGGATGGCTCCATTCTTCCTCCTTTTGTTCGTCACTCTCCTCCTCTTTTTCATCCAAGGAGCTTTCAGGTTCAACAATTTCTTCTTCCATAGAGTCCTGCAAAACATTAGTCTCTTCCTTTGGGGGAGAGATTTTCTCAAGATGATCAGTAATATAATAATTTGCATCGTAATTTTGCAAACAATAGTTAAGTATAGCAAGACTCTCAGATTTGTAAGGGGCATCATCAATATTTTTAATAAGAGAAGTAATTTCATAGGCACCCTTATAAGCAACAAATTCTTCTATTTGCTCTGCATCATCAAAATCATAATTTCTCTTAGCATAAGAAGCTAAGGTTTCATCATCATTGTACTCACATTGGAAAGCAAGGTGTTTGTGCCTCATAAAGCAACAAGATTCATCCCTGCAGAAAGATATATAATATATATTGAGCACAAGTTTCTAGCATATTCATATAGCTGGTGTATTTGTTTCCTTAAGTGTATCCCCTTTTGAGACAAGCGGTGTTCCTTGTACCACTTTTTTTGATCCTCGGTGAATCCTCCATGCCAATAAGATCTGGTTTCAAAGAAGTCAGACATTGATTGGCATGTAAGGAACTAGACATACTATTATTTTTTTGAATTTTTGATAAAGGACACGAAAGTAAAAACTGAAAGATAAACTAACAAGACTAAAAAGCAAAGATAAAAGATAGTGTGCAACTCCCCTATCTTGTAGAGTGGAGTCCCCGGCAACGGCGCCAGAAATTGCTTTGATGTTACGAGAGTTTACTTCTCGCCCCTCGTTGGTTTACCCAAAGTGGAAGGTGAGATGTAGCGTAGCGGCAAATTTCCCTTAGCGAAGATGCTAAGGTTTAGGATCGACCAGTAGGGCTCCAACAGATACAAGAAGGTGGTGAAGTGAACAATGGCACCGTTCACAACTCAAGGTTGCTTACTTCACCTGGACATGCACACACAACAAATAACTTTGCTTCCCAACGAGTATAGACACGGAGTCTTCTATGTTGGCGACTCCATCCATTCCAACGATGTTTCTTTTGCCTCTCCTAACGACAACACGACTGGTATTGCTCAGGTCGGTTATGTAGAAACATTGTGTCACGTGCTTAGCGTGTACCCATGGCTCATTTTTGGCGATGACGTTCACGGTAACGCTCTTGGCGTCTGGTATAGACATAGTAGTGAAATACCTGTTTTCTCTTTCGACATTCTTAGCCCATCAGACGCGGAACATCGTCGCATTGTGTAGTCCAGAGTAGTTAAGCTCCCAGATCTCTTTGACCCTTCCGTAGAATCTTTCAGTTGAGCTGTTGTCGTCAGTCATGCATTCTATCGTCACCCCCGAGTTCTGGAAATCACTTTTCATATCTCTGGCCTCCGTATAGAACGTGTATCCGTTTATATCGTATGCCTGATAGGTGAGGAAGTTGACAGCGGGGCCATGTGCTAAGGCGTATATGAGCAATGCGTCTGTAGACCCCTCTTCTGGGGGATTAGCAAGAACATGCTCTTTGAACCAATGCAAGAAAGTGGAGCTGTGCTCTTTAGTAACTTCGGCGTCCGTCTTGCGTAGGCCCTGGTCATGGTACTTCTTGGCGATGGTTTCTTTGTGTAGTGTCACGAAAGGGTCTACCACGTCAAGATGTTGTAGCACTACTAAGTTTGCTCTGTCAAAGTCATTGCGTCGATCCGAGTGGTTGACATGCAGTTCCATCCGACCGTTGGTGTGACCTTCTCCTCCGAGCCTCCCATGGTGCTTGTTAACGGACAAACCAACAACAGGGATGTCGTCGTCTCCGTTGCATAGATAATTCTCGTAGAAAGAGATACACTCTTGTGTCATATAGCCTTGTACGATGTTTCCATCTTGTCGGGACATGTTATGAACGAATCCTTTGATAACCCCATTCATTCTCTCGAATGGAATCATGTTGTGCAGGTATGACGGGCCGAGGTCGATGATGTCGTCCACAATGTGGACACACAAATGCACCATGATGTCAAAGAATGCGGGCGGGAAGTACATCTCGAGCTCACATAGTATGACAACGATCTCTTCCTATAGCCTTCTGAGTTGCTTCGAACTGATAGACTTTCGAGAGATAACATCGAAAAAATTATAGAAACCAGTAAGCGTGTCACGGACGTGCTTGTCCATTATCCCTCTAAGGGCAACCGGGAGTATCTGCATCATCATCACGTGACAGTCATGAGACTTCATCCCGCTGAACCTTTTTTCTGGATGTCTAGAAATCTGCTTATCTTCCCACGGTAACCGGAACTAACTTTTATTCTGGTAAGACACTTGAAAAATTGATCGATCTCCTTCGTATTTAAGGTGAAGCAAGAAGGGGGGCAATATTTCTCTTCCTGCTTCTTTACTTTTTTGCCCCGCGTGCTATCCCCCGCCTCTGTCTCCGTCTCTGTCTCGGCCGTTTTATGGGGCATGTGGAGATGTGCCCTTATTTCCAAATCTTCCAAGTCTCTTCTTGCCTTCGGCCCATCCTTGGTCTTCTCCGGCATGTTCATCAGTGTGCCAAGCAAACTCTTGAGAACATTCTTCGTGATATGCATTTGATTAAGACAATGAGGCGTATCGATTTTGGGCCAGTACTCCAAGTCCCAGAACACAGACCTTGTTTTCCATACCTTCAGCAGCAGCTCCGGTTTTTCATCTTTCTAGGCGCGGGGCACTCTTTCCAGTTTTTCAACAACTCATCAATTTCGGCGCCGCTCCTCTTACGTGGAGGTCCTCGATGCTCAGTCTCACCATTGAATAGATCTCCACGGTTTCTCCACGGTTCATTCTTCTCGAGCCATCTTCGATGCCCCATGTACACAATTTTCGTAGACCCACCATCTTTCGTTAGCTGTTGATACATTGTATCATCCATGCACCTCGTGCATCCGCAATATCCATGGCACACCTGGCCTGATACATATCCTTAAACGAGGTAGTCGTGCACCGTCGTCAGCACCGCGGCTTTCTTATAGAAATATTCTTTTCCGAAAGCGTCCCATGTCTTGACTGGTGATTTCCATAACATTTCTAGCTCCTCTTTAAATAGCCTGAGATATAGATTAATATTATTTCCCGGCTGTTTCGGCCCTTAAATCAGAATGCTCATGTGTATGTACTTTGTCTTCATGCACTTCCACGGGGGAATGTTGTACATCCATACAAACACGGGCCATGTGATGTGGTTGGTGTTCTGGTTGCCAAACGGATTCATGCCATCTGAACTCACGCCAAGCATGACGTTCCTTGGATCAAGATGAAATCCATATTCGGCGCTCAACGCTCTCCACTGGCTTCCATCCACAGGGTGTCTCATCTTCGGATCATCTCCATCATCGGGCACCTTCCTGACCGCGTGCCACCGCATTAGCTCTGCTTCCTTAGGATCTACGAAATAACGCTGCAGACGAGGAGCGATCAGAAAGTACCATACAACTTTCTGAGGATATTTCTTTCCGACCTTCTTGCATCTATCAGCATTGCATGCCGGACAACTGGTTTTTTCTGCGTTCTCGTTCCGATAAATGATAGAATCATTGATGCATGCATGGTATCTAATGTGCGGCAGATCAAGAGGGCACACAATCTTCTTGGCCTCATCGGCACTAGTAGGACAAAGGTTCCCCGGGGGAAGAACCGTCTTGCTTAGATACTTGATATGATCATCGAGGCTTTTGTCGCTCCATTTGTTTTTAGCCTTCGTCTTTAGAATGAGCGTGAAACTCAAGCGGGTCACCTCAGGAGCGCAACCATCATACAATGGAATCTTCGAGTCTACCTCCAGCTGCTCCAACTTGGCCTCCTCACTAGAAGCAGCTTTGTCGCTAGTCGTCTTCTTGCGAAGCAGGTCTCGAACATGAGGGTCCCTCACGATTGAATTTAGTAGGGACGAATGATCCGTCATGTCCGCATCTTCTCCTTCATGTTCGGCTTGATCTTCTACGCCATTACCATTTGCGGCCTCTTCTCTGCCGTCATAATTTCCAGCGCCCTCTTTGTCTTCGGATCAATCAATCATCTCTTCATCCGCTGCCATGGGGTTATTGGTTGCACCGTCGATATCGTCATCATCATCTTCAGTTATCCATCGAGTATAGGCATCCATGAAACCATATCTAACCAGGTGCACCTTCAAACGTCCACCCTTAAAGGGGTCCAGCCAGACGCCTTCTTTGCATTTTTTACACGGACATAAAATCTCCTTTTCGTTTTTTTAATTCATGTCGTCCACCGCGGATTGCAAGTATCTATTCACCATCCTTCCACATACCTTCATGGTCGACTGCGAGTTATATAAACAAAAGATTATAACGACACATGCATATGCATATCAAAGTCATACAAAAATTCGGCATGACCTTTCCTAAAAATAGGACATATAGAGTTTGCCTGAAATTCGCCGAAACGGAAATAAATCGACATTTCGGAAAAACATAGGCAAGCTCTCATATCACACACCCATACACACACACACAAATATTTTCATTCATGCAAAGCACAATTTTTTACTCACATCTCATGCATTCACCTAGCTAGCTAGTATTTAATTAAGAGAGAGAGAGAGAAAGTTTATACCTTTTTGTTAAATATCACACTTGGGAGAAGCTTGCACTAGATAGTGAGGGGAAGGAGACAAAGGTGAGAAAGAGAGATAGCTAGATGCATTTATGGTGGGAAGCAAGTGAGATGAGGATGAGATCGAGAGATGTGCATATGCATGGTGGTGGCCGGATCGAGGAGGAGCAAAGAAGGAAAGAGAGAGATATTGCATTAATGGAGATGGTGTGGTGCATTAATGGAGATGGTGTAATGCATTAATGGAGATGGACAAGAGGTAGGAGAAGGAATGAGGAAGAATGAAGTGAGGGAGAGAGAGGAGGGGGAAGGGGCGTTGGTGAAAAGGTGGCTGCTGCGCCTTACCAGCAGCGCCTGTAACTGTACCGCGCTACTGCTATTGTATTAGTAGTAGCGCCCCTCCCGTAAACGCGTTGCCGCTATTTGCGGGCCTCTAGGCTAAGTTGGGTCTACTTTAGCAGCAGCGGGCAAGACGGCAGGGCGCTACTAATAAG
This sequence comes from Bromus sterilis, assembly GCA_950022295.1. Taxonomy (NCBI): domain Eukaryota; kingdom Viridiplantae; phylum Streptophyta; class Magnoliopsida; order Poales; family Poaceae; genus Bromus; species Bromus sterilis. The sequence goes on from OX465596.1 coordinate 401,514,039, forward strand.
GTGATAGTAGTAGCGGGCTTTCCAGGGAGGCTCTACTACTATCACTTGTCAGCTGGCTTTGGTGGGGACCACCTTTACCAGTAGCGGTTCTGCGGTGGGGGCGCTACTGCTAAAGGAATAGAAGCAGCGGTCTTCCAGAGGAGGCGCTACTGCTAATTATCAGTAGCGCCCCTCTTTATAGGGCACTACTGTTAAGCCTCTAGCTATAAGATTTTTCCTAGTAGTGTTGGATGGTGCAATGTTGGAGTGGAAGATAGCCCCCTTCATTTGTACTTCATGACGGATGAAAGTCGCCATCTGCGCTTGGATGTGAAAGAACTCCTCCTTAAGATTTTCATCGGAGATTTCCACCTTCATTTCGGCCCACGCTTTGAGATGACTTGGCAGCGTAAGGTTGCGTTGTTCCTGTAAAATCGCCCTCATGTGATGAAGGGCGTAGTACGCATCCCTCACACTGCCAGCCGGCTGCTTGACGCACGAGAACGGCGTTACGTGGCTGAACACATTCACGCCATGCTGATTCTTCCTGAACTTGTGCTTCACGATCTTGCCTCCGGCTTTTATGTAGCCGGTGAGATCATCATCCAAAACTCTCATGATATACTTGTAATCTTTCTTCTTCACACTCCCCGAGTCTAAATACACGGCATGCGAGTGTTACGGTGAAAAGCTGATGAGCACGCAGTCTTGATCCTCACTGCATAATTAAAACAATCCAAAAGGAATGTTGGAAGAGGACAATGGAAAGCTAATAAAGCATATATGCTACGGCGGCGAGCGAATGACTTACTTGGGAGAGTAGGTCATAAGAAATGAATCCTTGTCGACGTTCTCTAGCCTGAAGTTTCTGATGTACCCTGCCGCGAGAGCCGCGTCCCCGTCGTCCATCAAGATGCTTTCACGCATGTAGAAGGGGTCCAATATCGCGACGCTCGGGGTCTTATCTCTCCTGATACTCATAGAAAGGCTGAGTGAGAACAGACGGATAAGGCTATGGTCCAGCCGCTTGAGATGGTACAAATTGAAGATCTCCGAAAACCGCAGGATTATCATATCCGCGGGGATAGTGTTGATGAAGCCCATGTTGAGTGGCATCTTGGCGATGAAAACCAGGTACGAGGGATTCTCTTCTTGAAGAAGAATATTCTCTAATGCCATAATACTGTGATGCACACTCTGTATATCCGAAGTTTCAAGGTCGAGCATGTCCTTAGGTAGCATCGCCCTACCCGCCACATGGATTTCAAATGAGAGATCCTTGGGTCTTGGTGGCCCGTCCTGAGCCCGGATCGGCATCGAAGGTTGGCTGCTCGAAGTGATGCTCTTCTTTCTTTTCCGTCCCTTCTTATTTTCTGATTTCGAGCAGTCATCGGCCTTATAATAGATCTCCTTGTGGCATCTGCTTGAGGCTCGGTGAGGGCACAAGCTGCTGGAGACATCTCCTGAGAAGCAGCAAAGAGACGCGTGGAGCAAGCAGGTTTCGCCGCAGGATCAGCTAGACCGCGAGCTTCCTCGTCATGCTGGTAGGCTCCTTCAACAGGAGGCATGAATAAGTCATCACCTTCGAACGAAGTGTTGATGAACTGGTCGGCGTTGATATCATCATCATCATCAAGATCATCGTCTTCTTGTTGTGCGCCGATGGGATCATGTGGTGCTGGAACGATGACTATCGGTGGTGTCCTAGGTGTGGTGCCCCTTTCCCCCGTCATTAAACGCATTTGGGGTCTTCGGCCATAGGCATATTTGGCCGAAACATTCAATGAGGACTGCCAGCTCGTCCTCATCGTATCCGGGGGGTTGAATGGGAGGTTCAACTCTCTCGTATCCCGAAATCACGAGAGATATTTGAACCCTATGCATCTCCGGTGCCATCGGCATATTGTGCATGATTCGATTTTGTGGTTGAAGGATTTTACCTTTGGCAACATCCTTCAACTCGCCGTCCACGACGTGTAATAGAATGCATGGAGTGTCCTCCTGTGAAAGAGATATATGCATGTAGGGCATCAGAGAGATTCCACTAAAAAGGCAAGGAGATGAAGTCCTCGTTTGAGTTCCAAACGATTATAGTTACCTTGAGGGCGTCGAGGTCAGCCAATGAAGAGACCCCGCCGATGACGGCGGGCATGCAAGAGACGGAGGGCGCGCTGCCTCCGTGGCGTCGGTCGCCCTATTTGCGCTGCCGCCGGGTGCATTATTGTTATGCCCCGGTTGCTCGATCGTGGCTGGAGGAGTTACCATCACGTCCGGCGCCACCGCCGCGGTGTTGGCGGCCGGAGTCACCAATATGTCGGGAGTCGGTGCAGGAGCCACCACTACGGCGGGAGTCGGGACTGCAGGCGCCGCGGTGCCCGAGTTGCTGCCGACCATGCTGGCGACCAGTATGGGCCCTTGTCCACCACGCGCTTGCCAATTCGCGAGTGACTGCATCATATCTTGAAGGAGGGCGTTCATCATCTTCGCCACTTCGTCCTAGACAAGCTGCGGAAGCATGTTCACCTTCTCCTCCAGTCCACGAACATAAGCGGCATCTTCTTAGGTCCTTCTCGCCTTGCACCCCCTCGAAACAGACTGTTCTGCCGGTTTTCCATAATATTCGGACCAATGTAGGTCCGCACCAAAGCCGACCACACGGCCGGCTGACGATGGCTTCGCCGTCACGTCGTCAACCTTCTTGACCCTGTTCAACGCCCTGTTAAAGGTGTTGTCCCACGGGCCGGCCGGCTTAACCGACGACTCCTGCGATGAGGCAATTTTCATTTCTGCTTGCTGCAGAAAGAATGTGAAACATTAAGAAATTGTGAACTTCACTTGAGAATTCAATCGACAAGGTCGCGTGGTAAACTACTTACCACGGTAGTTGTAAACTCCTGAATCTTAGGATCGATAACTATTTTCGAGGTTTCTTTGTCCTTATAGCTCCGGGCCCTCACAAAGAATTCGGTCTATGGATCACCTTTGTATTGCTCGAAGGGGTTAGGTATGCCCGCAGCGGCGTACTCGACATCCTCCTTGTCCCATTTAGGCTTGGAACTTCTGTAACCACCGGCTCCGAGACGGTGTTTACCTATGACCTGCGACCGCATGGCCTTGCCCTTTGCACTCGCGGCCTTGGCTGGCTCGGACTCACACCTAGCCTTGAAAAGGTTGTAGGTAGCTTCGTCGATCAACGACTCTTTCTCCTTGAGCTCCTCCCAGGTTTTGTTCTTTTCAATAATTGCCTCCTTCACCCGGGTTTTCTAACTGGACAAGGCCTTGCTCATCTTCCTGAGGGCCCATGTGTTTACTTTGTTCCCTTTGAGTTTGGTGTTATCGTACGGCTCCGGGAACTTGTATCGTCCGTGCGGCTTGTTGATAAGAAGCTGACAATAATGAATATTCTCACGACTCCTGATGTTAATCGTGGTGATCAGCACGGTGTTGCGGAGGATCGCCGCGACTTGACGGCCGTACCCTTCCGAAAAACGTTCGGGCTGTTTAGGAATCCCGACGGCGGTGACGACAGTAAACTCTTGCCTGATGGTGCCGACCTTGGTCGGTTTCCGATTCCGCTTCTTCGACTGGGTACCATCTCTGTTGGAGCCACCGGTACCATCATCCTCGCCGGTGTTCCTCTCGCCGTCTGTCGTACCGGCATCCTCCATGTCATCATCCGATGAGTCGGACTCCAACTCTATCTCCTCCTCATACTCCTCGCCCGGAGGTACTTCCTCTTCTCTCTGCTCCTCGACCTCCTCCTGGAAGTATTCCCAAAATTTCTTCCTTTTTTTCCCGGCTGAGAAGAAGTACCGGCGTCGGCTCCGGTCGACGTGTTTGCACTAGTACAAAATTAAGAAATGCAACTACTTAATTAATTACCACAATAAAGAAATGCAACTACTTTCATGTTAAAAAAATAGCAAAGGTACGTCATGCACGAATTCACGGAAAACTTCGGCATGACCTTTGTTATTTTTCTTAACATGAGAGTGCCCCATTCTCAACCGAAACGGAAGTTAATCAACATTTTGGGAGAAAGGGGATAATGCTTTGTACCTGCACAAAAGAAATGCCTACATGTAGGCATAACCAACACATACATAGTGTAGAACAATGCACTAATATATATATTCAAACAGTATATGTATAGGTAAATTTCATATGGTAAAAAAGATCAGGCAAGTGGATAAAAAATGAGCTTGACTAAAACAGTGGACAAACATGATGAGATGAACCTGATGAGATCATGTAACAATGGCACAAAAAAATATAAAACTATCGAAGAACAGATTCTACACTTGTTGGTTTCATCATTATGTTCATAAGAACAAATGCTTACCTACTGGTTTCATCATTATGTTCTACACTTGCTGGTTTCATCTCTCTGTTTTGGAGAGCACCATGGCAATTTAGATATGATGAACATGTCTATTACTAGAAATGTAGATAAAAAATGCTGAGATAAAACAGTAGATATTCCAACAGTAGATAAAAATTTGTATTTAAAAGTTGTTCATGTCACAAACTTGCTACAAAATTTGAAAAAAATGCACAGTAGTTCTTTCATCTCATGTCATCTCAAAAGATTTTGTGAAATAAACAGTGCAGAATTATAGCACTCCAGTTTTCTTGTATCAAAGTTCAGAAATAGCTATATTTCAAATAGCAAACGGTAGCAATTGCTTCCTCACATGGTTCGTACAGAATTGAATCAACCTGTTAAATATGTTCTAATAATTTCTATCAGTCCCACAACTCTTTATTGATTATTACTAGCCAAATATTACAGTTTTATACAATGCTTGCAAACAACAACAAATCAAATTAGACCATATGTTTAGTGCTAAAATCATAACCTAAAGCTTAAGATAGAGATGCATACATATTCAACTACGATTCCCCCTCCCCATCACCCACATGAACATATAACAAGAGAAAAATCGCACACAACTCAACTCAAGTTGTTTTTACTTATTGATATCTTTTGACTGCAAATAATGTATCTAGTTCATCATCTTGACTGGAAATAATGTATCTAGTTCATCATCTTACATGGATCTTTGTTTGGGTCAAAATATAGTGCATGTGTGTGTAAGTATGTCAATAAAAACCACTGGATGATTAAATCAAATTGATGATGATCATGCCTTTAGTTTTAATTCATAATCTAACAGATTATGTTGGTGCTTGTGCTCCTCAGAGAGAAACCCTAGTCATGGGGACAGGGGAGCAGGGGGTCGGCGCCGGGGTGGATGGAGATGGAGGGGGTCGGCACCGTGCTCACCTCGGGGGTGTTGGGGTGGCGGCTCCGGTGGCGTCGCGGGGGCTCCGGGGTGGCGGAGACGACGGGATCTACCACGATGTCCACGGCGGCTCCGATGGCGTCGACGGGCTTCCCGACTCGGGTTCCACAGTGGGGAGGAAGGAGACGATCCCGACGAGGTTCCGGTGGAAGCTCCGGTTATGGCGAGGGCAGTGGCCGGAGAGGGGGGGCTCGAACGGCGGGGGTGGCTCCGGTGGCGGTCGGCGGCGACGAGTGCGGTTGGCCGGTGGGGATCGAATGGGTGTGGGCCCGGGCAAGGGGAGGGGGTGATGGAGGTTAAGGCTTAAGGGTGGCGCATTTTGCTGAAATGCGCCACGCATAAGGTTTCTTATGCGTGGCGCATTTTGCCGAAATGCGCCACGCATAAGAAACCTTTTGGTGGCCCATTTCAGCAAAATGCGCAGCGCATAAGAGCACTTAGTGGCGCATTGCGGCAATCTGCGCCACCCCTAAGCGTTTTTTTGTTGAATTATTTTTTTATTAAACATTCCTTGTCACATTATGAATGAATATTTCCATTTCTTCTTCTTGGAGTATATTGTAAGTATGTGTCGTAACGATTATTCTGGCAGTGCCGTAACGATTCTGGCAGTGCCGTAACAATTACTTCACCAACCAAGCCCTGTATTCTGGCAGTATCGTAACGATTATGATGAAAACACAGACCCTGATGGTTATAATATGTAGGTGGAGTCATAAAGTGGATGCAAACAAGCAAAAGCTTTAACAAAATACTAGGTGTAATGTTGATGGTACGATTTAACGCCCCCTCGTTGGTTACCCAAAGTGGAAGGTTGAGATGTAGACAGCAGCAAGTTTCCCTTAGCGAAGATGCTAAGGTTTAGTGTCGAACCAATAGGACTCCAACAGATACAAGAAGGTGGTGAAGTGAACAATGGCGCCGTTTACAACCAAGGTTGCTAACTTCACCTGGACCTGCACACACAACAAATAACTTTGCTTCCCGACGAGTACAGAGGAGTTGTCAATTCCTACGGCCTTGTTGTTTACAAAGGATAAAACGCACGGGATAGTAATGATAGTGATAGCAACGGAAAAGTAAATAAAGCAGTAAATTGATAGTGGGTGTAAACAGTATTGGAAATATGGACCGGGGTCCTATGATGTTCACTAGTGATGTCTCTCTCCCAAAAGACGATAAAATAGCCATGCGAGGTAAACAAATTACAGCTGGGCAATTGACAGGATTATGTGCGCAAACCAATGCTAACTATGCTATAAAGAAAGGAAGAGGCTCAAAAGAACGGGCGGTACGCCAAGACAAGTAGACCTAAATCCATCTGCATCTACCTACTAATCATCCACCTTGAGATATCTATCCACAACATCTCGCTGGTATTAAGTTGTGAATCCCACCCAAAGTGTAAACTCAAAGCAACGGACAACTTCATTAAAGAACTTTGCGTAAAGTAAACAATCCTTGCACCCGCAAGTACAAGCATTGTTGTTTTCCCCCTTGTGGCAACATCACATACCCTAGACTCATGTTTCTGTCACTCAAGCTAGTCATCAGGGGGCATGAACCCACAATCATGCATAACGCTCCCTCTTGGAGTCACAACCTACTACTTGGACAAAGCAATTAACAGCAACGGAGAACATGCAAGAATTACTCTAGAACGTAAATATAAAGGAGGAGAATCAAATATATTACTCAATCACAATCTGAACATAGTCTCATAATCCATCGGATCCCAGCAAACTCAGCATAGCAACAGCAGAAAGATTACATATGTGCCTCGATCATGTAGGACAGCTCACGAGGTCTAATCCATGAAGAACAACGAGGGGAGGAGAACATCACATAGCTACTGATCATAGACTCATGGTCCAAGGTGGACTACTCACGGTTCATCCGGGAAGCATCCATGGTGGTGGAGAAGCTCCCGGAGGTGGTTCCTCCCTCCGGCAGGGTGCCGGGAAGAGGTCTTCTTGTGCTCCCGATCTTGGAAGCGCGGTGGCCGCGGAACAAAGGAGAGATCGCCAAAAAGGGTTCCCGTGACGGGGATTTCACGTCACGAGGGATATATAGGCGAAGGGGGGCAGCCAGGGGGGCCACCAGGGGTCCAGGCGGCCCCCTGGCGCGGCCCCACCCTAGGGCACGCCGGGAGGGCGCCTGGGGCCCTGGTGGGTCCCCTCTGCCCCCCTCTCCCTCGGTGATTCCCGAAGCTTTTGCTGCACTGATTTTTTTATTGTATTTTTCCCGAATTTTTGGAGCACTTTTAATATGGGGGAAACCTGAAATAGAAAAACAGCAAAAAACAGGAAATGACACTGGGGTGCACTTAGTTAATAGGTTAGTCCAAATATGATCAAAAGTGTATGGAATTTCATCAATATCATAGCAATATCACACAAAAGAGGCATGGAGCAAGCAGAAATTATAGATACGTTTTGGACGTATCAACATCCCCAAGCTTAATTCCTGCTCGTCCTCGAGTAGGTAAATGATAAAAGCATAATTTCTTTGGTGACATCCTAACAACCATATAAGAACTTTTAAGTAAAGCAATCAAGGCATGTAATTCAATTCAAGTCATAACAGGCAAGAGTCTATATATAGCATTGAAACAAGAAACATAAGAACATAAAGGTGCAAGAGCTCTCGTTGTCCGTGACTCGAATGTCTCCAAATGGTGTTTGCTTGCAAGAAAGGGGATAGGGATATACGAGAAAAAGTATTTCTGTGTTGAGAACTCAATCTACTAAAGTTTCACACTTGGTCTTCTTTGGAATCTTATCTTGACTCATCCCCAGACCACTAGCCAGGTACAAGTCAAAATGATCCACTCCTTTTCGACATTTTGAGCACTCATGCAATGGATGAGCGTAAGAAAGAAAATTGACACTAAGGATGGCAAAGAGAGAATATGGTGGAGGAGGAAGACAAAAAGGTGTGAAAGGCTCACATCAATGAGGACAATCATAGGCAAGAGAAAGCCAAATGATAGATATGATGTGAGGAGTAGTGATTGTCATGCAACGGATGCACATATGAGCTAAAAGCTCTCCAATGGAACTAGTGGGGGTGCATCCAACTAGCTTGCTCAAGAAGACCTAGAGCTCATTTGAGGTGGCTCATCATTGGAATATACAAGCCAAGTTCTATAGTGTGAAGGTCCCCACATAGATATATGCATAACTGATAATCTCTATGGAGTACAAGATATAAGGGGGAGTACGTGCGTGGATCTCTCAAAAGGAATAGTAGTGGGGCCCTTCTCTCTTTTTATTTCTTTTTATTCTTTTTTCTATTTTTTTATTTTTTTGGTGGCCTCAATGGCTCTTTCTATTTCTCTCATTTGTCCTCTTTGGGATCTTTTAATTTTGTCCTCTTTGGGATCTTTTAATTTGTCCACTTTGGGATCTTTTCCTCACTTTAGGGGCAACACTCTATATATTACAAAAAGTATAGAAGGTCTTTCATACTTTACAAAAGTACTCAAATCATAAAGAAGATATAACTATCATGATGTATGCAAATGTATGCTTCTGCCAGTGTAGCAGGATATGCAATGATACTAGCGCGTCATGTAGCAATGAGTAGGGCAAGGCCCAACTAGCATGCGGCTCATCGATCAAGCAAGTAGCATGTATGACATGAAGATCAAGTCATGAGAAGGTGGATGTTGCATGGAAATATATCTCGGAAAGGCTATAGAAATGCCTTGGGTAGGTAGGTATGGTGGCTGTTTTGAGGAAGGATATAAGGAGGTTTATGATGACAAAGCGTTGATACGTCCCAAACGTATCTATAATTTCTGCTTGCTCCATGCATGTTTTGTGTGACTTTGCCATGTTTTGCTTGAACTTTCATACACTTTTGAGCATATTTGGACTAATCTATTAACCCAGTGCACCCAGCTGCCAGTTGCTGTTTTCTGCTGTTTTTGTATTTCAGGTTTTCGGGCCATTAAAAGTGCTCCAAAAAATCCGGAAAAATCAGATAAAAAATCAGCGACCCGGAAGCTTCCGGAATAACCAAGGCAGCGGAGGGGGGGCCACCACAGGGACTCCATAAGGGTCCCTGGCGCGGCCCCACCCAAGGACGCGCTAGGGAGCCTCCTGGCTGCCCTGTGGGTCCCCTCGACACCCCCCTCCGCCTATATTTAGCCCTCGGGGTGGAAACCCCTAATATCGATCTCTTTTCCGCGATCTCGCCTCTGTACCGCCGCTGCCGCCGCTTCAAGATCGGGGCTGCCTAGAGAAGCTGCTCCGGCACCCTACCGGGAGAAGCTACCCCCTCCGGGAGACCATCCATAGCCATGGACACCTCCCGTATGTACCGTGAGTAGTGTCCCTTGGACCATGGGTCCGTGACCAGTAGCTATGTGATGTTCCTCTCCCCTCTTTGTGCCTCCACTTTCGATACCTCGTGAGCTGCCTCACATGATCGAGGCACCTTTGTAATTTTTTGCCGTTGCTATGCTGAGTTTGTTGGGATCTGATGGATTATGAGACTATTTTCAGATTGTGATGAGTAATATATTTGGTTCTTCTCTTTTATATTTTGTTCTTGAGTAAATTCTTGCATGTTCTCCGTTGTCGTATTTTACTTTGGCCAAGTGATTTGTTGCAACTCCAAGAGGAAGCGTTATGCTTGATTGTGGGTTCAGCCCCTTGATGTCTAGCTTGAGTGACAGAAACATGAGGCTAGGGGATGTGTTGTTGCCACCAGGGATAAAAAACGGTGCTTGTATCCGCGGATGCAAGGATTGTTTACTTTACGCAAAGTTCTTTTAATGCAGTTGTCTGTTGCTTTGGATTTACACTTTGGGCAGGATTCGCAACTTAATACCAGCGAGATGTTATGGATAGATATCTCAAGGTGGATGATTTGTAGTAGATGCAGATGGATTTCGGTCTACTTACCTTGGTGTACTGCCCATTTCTTTTGAGACCTTCCTTTCTTTGCAGCATAGTTAGCATTGCGGTGCCTTCATAATCCTGTCAATTTCCCAACTGTTATTTGTTTACCTCGCTAGCACTTTTATCGTCTTTTGGGAGAGAGACATCACTAGTGAAAATCACGGGACCCCGGTCCATCTTCACATTATTTTTTACATCCTTAGTTTACTTTCCAGTTGCTATCACTATCATTATCTCTTGCGTTAATCCTTTGTAAACAGCAAGGCCGGAGGAATTGACAACTCCTCTTTACTCGTTGGGAGCAAAGTTATTTGTATCTGTGTGCAGGTCCAGGTGAAGTTAGCAACCCTCGGTTGTGAACGGTGCCATTGTTTACTTTACCACCTTCTTGTATTTCTGCGAGTCCTATGGGAGACAAACCCTATCCTCTATATAGGGGAAATTTGCTGCTACGCTACATCTCACCTTCCACTTGGGGTAACCAACGAGGAGTGAGAGATCCTCACCGTATCAAGCCAATTTCTGGAACCGTTGCCGGGGACTCCAGTCTACAAGATAGGGGAGTTGCACACTATCTTTTATCTTTTCTTTTTGTTCTTGTTAGTTTACCTTTTAGTTTTTACTTTTGTGTCCCTTATCAAAAATACCAAAAATACCTACTGCTACTATGGGTTCCAATGAAAACACCAAGTTGTGTGACTTCACTAGTCACAACAACAGTGACTTTATCTACACTCCTATTGCTCCACCTGCTACTTCAGCACCTTCTTATGAGATTAAACCTGCTTTGCTGAACCTTGTTATGAAAGATCAATTCTCTGGTGCTAGAGATGATGCTGCTTTGCACTTAAATAATTTTATTGAGCTTTGTGATATGCAAAAGTACAAAGAAGTAGATGGTGAAATTGTTAAGCTTGAGCTTTTTCCTTTCTCTTTGAGGGATGAAGCTAAAATCTGGTTTCAATCTTTGCCTAGGAATAGCATAGATTCTTGGGATAAGTGCAAATATGCTTTTACCGGGAAGTACTATCCCCCTGCTAAAATTATTCAATTGAGGATTAACATTATGAATTTCAGGCAATTGGATAATGAACACGTTGCCCAAGCTTGGGGACGTATGAAGACGCTTGTCAAGAACTTCCCCACACATGGACTGACTACCTGGATGGTTATCCAGACTTTTTATGCAGGCTTGAACTTTACCTCGTGGAACCTGTTATATTCGGCCGCGGGAGGAACTTTTATGTCAACCACACTTGGTGCTTCCACAAAGCTACTTGATGACATGATGTTGAACTACTCTCAGTGGCACACCGAAAGATCTCCAACTGGTAAGAAGGTAAATTTTGTCGAGGAGATCTCCTCTCTAAATTAAAAGGTTGACCTTATCATGTCTCTACTTACCAAGCAAGCTCCTATTGATCCTCAGGACATTCCTTTAAATTCTTTGGTTGCTCAAGAACAAATAGATGTGAACTTTATCTCTAGAAACAACTTCAACAATAATGCATATAGGAGTTATTTTGGTAGCAACAATCCTAGACCTTTCCCATCCAACAATTATGGGAACAACAACACCTACCCTAGCAACAAGAACCCCACCTCTGAACTAAAGAGTATGCTTAGAGACTTTATCAGTACCCAAAAAGCCTTCAACAAGAATGTGGAAGAAAAACTAGCTAAATTAGATAATCTTTGTTTGAAGGTAGACAACTTAGCCCTTGATGTTGAGATGTTAAAAATTAGAACCTCTCCCCTTGAGGAGAGTAAGGTCACTCCTATTAATGCTATCCAGTTACAAATCAATGAAAATATTAGGATGATGGCTAAACTCAAAGAAAGATGGGCTAGATAAAAAGAGGAAGAGGATAGAATTAAGAGCCTTTCTACCTACCACACAGTAGCCACTATCCAAGTACTTGAGGATGTCCAAACTGTTAGCACCCATCACACCCCTAGTCCCACTGGACCTATCAATGGTGATGCTACCACCTCAACCATAGATGAAGAAACCTCTATGAACATAGAGGATTTCAAACAAGTGAGCCTAAATGATATCACTACCTCCTTGATAGATAGTAGTGACCTAGACTTTGACAACTACACTTTACCTGAAGTTATTGGTTTCCTACACAAGATGTCTAGAGACCCCCACACTAGCACACTTAATCTTGCCTTCACAGAGCATATCACCAATGCTCTAATCAAAGTTAGGGAGGAGAATCTTATATTAGAAGCCTCCATACCTAGGAAGCTAGAAGATGGTTGGGATCCTATGATAAAAATCAAATTAAATAACTTCTCTTGTTATTCTCTTTGTGATGTTGGAGCAAGTACCTCTGTTATGCCCAAAAGAATGTATGATATGCTTGAATTGAAACCTTTTGATCCTTGTTCTTTTGGTGTTCGTCTTGTTGATTCTTCCGTAAAGAAACCTTTGGGGAAGAACGAAGATGTTCTTATCATTGTCAATGACAATTATGTTCCCGTTGATTTCACTATTATAGACATTGAGTGTGAGCCTTCTTGTCCAATTATTTTGGGACGTCCTTTTCTTCGCACGGTTGGTGATGTTATTGACATGAAAGAAGGTATTATAAAATTCCAATACCCTCTCAAAAAAGAAATGGAACACTTCCCTAGGAAAAAGATTAAGTTACCTTTTGAGTCCGTCACACGGGCTAGTTATTCTCTTGAAAAGACCTGATCTTCCGCTTTAAGCCTAGCTAATGGCTCTAAAGAAGCGCTTTCAGGAGGCAGCCCGCAACGAATTTAGGTTTTTCTTTTTGCTTTTCTTCTGTTCTTAGTTGTCTTGATGATTGTTACTACTGTAACAACATCATTGTATCTTTACTTTTTAAGCTTTGTGCCTTTTATAGCCTCATACGACAAGGGAAGTAAAAGTTGTGACATGCTGTCCAGAAAACAGATTCTGTCCTCGTGACTAGAAAAATCATGGAAAAATCCCAGTTCATCTTTTTGAGCTGAAATTTTTACAAATTGTGCTCTATACAATTACGAAAATTGCGTATGTTCTGAGTTTTTTTATTTGAGTTGCAGAAGTACCCCTAAAAAATTCGTTTTTTTTTTCTGCTGTTCTGTTTTTCACAGATTCTGCCATGTTTTGTCTCTCTCTACTTTTGTAAACCTTAAGCTTGCTTTTTCTTTGCAAAAACTTTTTGGAAACCTTGAGAAACAGTATCTCTTCAAGTTTATCTTTATTTACAGTAGAGGAAAAATTATTTTAGTAGGGTACTAACCTCTCTAATCGGTCTACAATGAGTTATATATGAAGGGAGTTTTCAAGTGCGCGATGAAAGATGATGAAAGAAGATCTTGGAGTGTAAAAAGCTCAAGCTTGGGGATGCCTCCATGCATCCCCAAGAAATATTCAAGGAGACTCAAGCGTCTAAGTTTGGGGATGCCCCCGTGCATCCCCTTCTCCATCAACAATTATCAGTCCGTCCCTCGCTGCACTATATTTTTATCACTTCATGCATTATTGCTATGCTTGGAGCGTCTCGCTCTTTACTTTTCTTAGGTTTGTTTTTGATTTGTTTGCTTTAGTAACAAGTTAGATCCCAGCTTACTCTTTTGTGTGGGAGAATTACACGCTCCGCTTGAACTAGAACTCCTCATAGGATTTGCATGCTTATTCTTTTAGCTGTGAGTTGTTCTTTTTCTTTTCTTAACTGCTGCTCTGTTTAGTTGTAGTGCTTTAGTTTTTCTAGAGATTTTCTTTTGTTTTAGGTTGAACTTTCTATAGGTTGCATGTTTTATCTTGTTAGAGTGTTTGCCTGTTGCACTGAGTTTTGTGTCTTGACTAGAAGTAGGTAGTTGAAGTTGCTTTTCTCTTTGTAGTAGTAACTTGCAATAGTTTTGAGGTATTGACTAGAGTAATGTTTGAACTTTTGGTGTCAACATCTCAAGCCTATTAGTGATAGATGTCGTATTTTGGGCAATCCATGTGTTTTTCGAAAACCAAAAACCCTGCTGAGAACTCTAGCTACTAGATGGATCACTAACCTCTGGAGGGTTCAAATATTAGAGTACACTCATGTACCATGAGTCGAGGATGCGCAAGGATAACCAAACCCCCATACACTCCTCCTCGGGGTACTTGTCTCTTTGTGAACCTCCTGATTAGATTGAGAGTTACCGATAATAAGTGCATGAGTTCTTCGTACTAATGTGAGTATTCGAAAGTTGACACTTCCACCCACCTATACTTTTTCTAGCCTCTTCGGTACCGTGCATTGCCCTTTCTCACCTTGAGAGTTGGCGCATACTTCGCCGGTGCATCCAAACCCTTGGCACGATACGCTCTGTCATCATAAGCCTCCTTATATCTTTCCTCAAAACAGCCACCATACCTACCTACAAGGCATTTCCATAGCCTTTCCGAGATACGTTGTCATGCAACAACCACCTTCTCATGACTTGATCCTCATGTCATACCTTTGCATCATGACAGTTATATCTTCTTTATGTGAGTACCTTTGTAAAGTGTGAAAGATCTCCTATATTCTTGTAAAAAATAGATTGTTGCCCCTAAAGTGAGAAAAATATCCCAATGAGGACAAAATCAAAAGATCCCAAAGAGGACAAATGAGAGTTAAATAGAAAGAGCCATTGAGACCACCAAAAAAATACAAAAATGTAGAAAAAAGAGAAAAATAAAAATAAAAAGAGAGAAGGGGGCACACTACTATTCCTTTTGAGAGATCCACACTAGTACTTCAACCTCTATCCCTTGTACTCCATAGAGATCATCATCATGCATATAGCTATGTGGGGACCTTCACACTATAGAACTTGGTTTGTATATTCCAATGATGAGCCTCCTCAAACGAGCTCTAGGTCTTCTTGAGCAAGCAAGTTAGATGCACCCCACTAGTTCCCTTGGAGAGCTTTTAGCTCACATGTGCATTTGTTGCATGGCAATCCCTACTCCTCACATCATATCTATCATATGGCCTTCTCTCGCATATTATTGTCCTCATTGATGTGAGCCTTTCACACCTTTTTTGTATTCCTCCTCCACCTTCTTTCTGTTTCTCCTTTTAGGTGTCAACTTTCTTGCTCACACTCATCCATTGCATGAGTGCTCAAAATATCGAAAGGGAGTGGATCAGTTTGACTTGTACCTGGCTAGTGGTCTGGGGACGAGTCAAGATAAGAATCCAAAGGAGACTAAGTGTGAAACTTTAGTAGATAGTTGTTCTCAACAACCTTTTTTCTCTCTTTTTCCCAGTCCCCTTCTTGCACGCAAACACCATCTGGAGACATTCGAGTCACGGACAGCGAGAGCTCTTGCACCTTTTGTTCTTTTCTTGCTTGTGTCAATGCTAATATAGACTCTTGCTTGTTAATACTTGAATTGAATTGCATGCTTTGATTCCTTTACTTACAAACTTCTTATATTAAAAACTTCTTATATGGTTGTGTGGCATGTCACCACAGAAATTATGCTTGTTATCATTTACCTACTCGACGACGAGCAGGAATTAAGCTTGGGGATGTTGATACGTCCCAAACGTATCTATAATTTATGCTTGCTCCATGCATGTTTTGTGTGACTTTGCCATGTTTTGCTTGAACTTTCATACACTTTTGAGCATATTTGAAATAATCTATTAACCCAGTGCACCCAGCTGCCAGTTGCTATTTTCTGCTGTTTTCTTATTTCAGGTTTTCCGGCCATTAAAAGTGCTCCAAAAAATCCGAAAAAATCAGATAAAAAATCAGCGACCCGGAAGCTTCCGGAATAACCAAGGCAGCGGAGGGGGCCACCACAGGGACTCCAGAAGGATCCCTGGTGCGGCCCCACCCTAGGTCGCGCCAGGGGGCCTCCTGGCTGCCCTGTGGGTCCCCTCGACACCCCCTCCGCCAATATTTAGCCCTCGGGGTTGAAACCCCTAATATCGATCTCTTTTCCGCGATTTCGCCTCTGTACCGCCGCCACCGCCGCTTCAAGATCGGGGCTGCCTGGAGAAGCTGCTCCGGCACCCTGCCAGGAGAAGCTACCCCCTCCGGGAGACCATCCATAGCCATGGACACCTCCCGTATGTACCGTGAGTAGTTTCCCTTGGACCATGGGTCCATGACCAGTAGCTATGTGATGTTCCTCTCCCCTATTTGTGCCTCAACTTTCGAGACCTCGTGAGCTGCCTCACATGATCGAGGCACCTTTGTAATTTTCTGCCGTTGCTATGCTGAGTTTGTTGGGATCTGATGGATTATGAGACTATGTTCAGATTGTGATGAGTAATATATTTGGTTCTTCTCTTTTATATTGTGTTCTTGAGTAAATTCTTGCATGTTCTCCATTGCCGTATTTTACTTTGGCCAAGTGATTTGTTGCAAATCCAAGAGGGAGCGTTATTCTTGATTGTTGGTTCAGCCCCTTGATGTCTGGCTTGAGTGACAGAAACATGAGACTAGGGGATGTGTTGTTGCCACCAGGGATAAAACAACGGTGCTTGTATCCGCGGATGCAAGGATTATTTACTTTACACAAAGTTCTTTTAATGCAGTTGTCTGTTGCTTTGGATTTACACTTTGGGTGGGGATTCGCAACTTAATACCAGCGAGATGTTCTGGATAGATATCTCAAGGTGGATGATTCGTAGTAGATGCAGATGGATTTTGGTCTACTTACCTTGGCGTACTGCCCATTGCTTTTGAGCCCTTCCTTTCTTAGCAGCATAGTTAGCGTACTGTTATTTGTTTACCTCGCTAGCACTTTTATCGTCTTTTGGGAGAGAGACATCACTAGTGAAAATCACGGGACCCCGGTCTATCTTCACATTACTGTTTACATCCTTAGTTTACTTTCCAGATGCTATCACTATCATTATCTCTTGCGTTAATCCTTTGTAAACAGCAAGGCCGGAGGAATTGACAACTCCTATGTACTCGTTGGGAGCAAAGTTATTTGTATCCGTGTGCAGGTCCAGGTGAAGTTAGCAACCCTCGGTTGTGAACGGTGCCATTTTTCACTTTACCACGTTCTTGTATTTCTGTGAGTCCTACGGGAGACAAACCCTATCCTCTATATAGGGGAAATTTTCTGCTACGCTACATCTCACCTTCCACTTGGGGTAACCAACGAGGAGTGAGAGATCCTCACCGTATCAAGCGTATGATGCCAAGGGTTTGGATGTACCGACGAAGCTGGACGCTAACTCTCAGAGTGAGAAGAAAGCAATGCACGGCACAGAAGAGGCTAGAAAAATATGGTAAGGTGGAAGTGTCAACTTTCGAATACTCACATTAGTCCGAAGAACTCATGCACTTATTATCGGTAACTCTCAATCTAATAAGGAGGTTTCACAAAGAGACAAGTACCTCGAGGAGGAGTGTATGGGGGTTTGGTTATCCTTGCGCATCCTCGACTCATGGTACGTGAGTGTACTCTAATATTCGACCCCTCAGAAAAGTAGTGATCCATCTAGTAGCTAAAGTTCTCAACTAATTTTGTAAGTTTTGAAAATAAACACGGATTTCCCAAAATACGACATCTATCACTAATAGGCTAAAGCTCTTGACACCAAAAGTCCAAACATTACTCAAAACAATACCTCAAAACTATTGCAAGTTACTACTACAAAAGAATAGCAACCTCAATTACCTACTTCAACTCAAGACACAAAACTCAGTGCAACAGGCAAACTCTCTAAACAAGATAAACATGAAAACTCAAGAGAGTTATAGAAAAAAACTAAACAAAAGCTCTTTAAAAAGATAGGCATGAAAACTAAGAGCTAAACATGACAGTAGCTATGAAAAAGATAAAGAACACACACAGCAAAGATAGGCATGAAAAATCCTATGTTGTGTTCTAGATTTTGAAAGTGGAGCGTGTTTCTCTCCCACACAAAGAAAGCCGGGTTCTAACTTGTTATGAACAGCAAGCAAATCTAAAGAAAACTAAAAATAAAACCTAAGAGCGAGACGCTCCAAGCATAGCACATAACGCATAAAGTGATAAAAATATAGTGAGACGAGAGACGAACTGATAATTGTTGATGAAGAAGGGGATGCACGGGGGCATCCCCAAGATTAGGCGCTTGAGTCTCCTTGAATATTTCTTGGCGATGAATGGGGGCATCCCCAAGCTTGAGCGCTTGACACTCCTGGGTCTTCTTTCATCATAATCTGATTAGCGAGGTTAGTACCCATAATAAAATAATTTTTTCTCCACTGGAAATAAGGATAATCTTGAAGAGCTACTGTTTCTCAATATTGCCAAAAAAAATTGCAAAGAAAAAGCAAGCTTAAGGTTTGCAAAATGAAGAAAAGGCAAAACAGGACAGAATCTGTGAAAAACAGACCAGCAGGTAGTAAATAATTTTTTAGGGATAATTCTGAAACTCAAATCAAAAAACTCATAACATAAGAAAGTTCTGTAATTGTATATAGCACACTTTGTAAAAATTTCAGCTCAAAAAGATGAACTGGGATTTTTCTGTGATTTTGCTAGTCACGAGGACAGAATCTTTTTTCTGGACAACATGTCACAACTTTCACTTCCCTTGTCATATGAGGCTATAAATGGCACTAAGATTGAAAAGTAAAGATACAATGATGTTGCTACTGTAGTAACAATCATCAAGACCACTAAGAACAGAAGTAAAAACATCTTGGGTTGCCTCCCAACAAGCGCTTTCTTTTACGCCTTTAAGCTAGGCATGAAGATTAGAAAAGATGCTCTCACAATATTAAGAATTTTGAAGCAAAAGAGAGCATCAAGAAGCAAATATAAAACACATTTAAGCCTAACCCACTTCCTATGCATAGGCATCTTGTAAGAAAATAAATCAAAGAAGCACAAAGCGACATGCATAGGAAAGTGGAACAAGAACAACTTCAAAAGTTTCAACTTAGAGAGATTTTTGTAACATAGAAGTTTCTATAACCAAACTTTCCTCTCTCAAAGTAATTTTCAGTAGTATCATGAACAACATCAAGAATATAACTATCACATAAATCATATTGTTCATGACCTACAAGCACACGTGTATTGTTTTCAACACGGTTTTTAGGAACATAAGATAAATGCATCCCATTACATTGAGCCTTAATAAGAGCACAGTTCTCCGGAGTTGGAGATTTCAAAAGGATAATAGGACAATCAAGTGTGGGTGCAATAGCAACAATTTCATGCTTGACATAAGGAACTATAGAGAGTTCATCTTTGTCAGCATCATCCATAGTGGCATCATGGCCATAAGCATAGAAGGCATCAACTTCATCAAAAAGGGATATTTCAAAAGAATCCATAGGATCATAATACTCATATAAGGTAAGATTCAAAGAGTGACTCTCATTAGAAGGTAGACATGGATAGCTCCATTCTTCCTCCTTTTGTTCGTCACTCTCCTCCTCTTTTTCATCCAAGGAGCTTTCAGGTTCAGCAATTTCTTCTTCCATAGAGTCCTGCAAATCATTAGTATCTTCCTTTGGGGGAGAGATTCTCTCAAGGTGATCAGTAATATAATAATTTGCATCGTAATTTTCCAAACAATAGTTAAGTATATCAAGACTCTCAGATTTGTAAAGGACTTCATCAATATTTTTAATAAGAGAAGTAATTTCATAGGCACCCTTATAAGCTATCTTCTATTTGCTCTGCATCATCAAAATCATAATTTCTCTTAGCATAAGAAGCTAAGGTTTCATCATCATTGTACTCACATTGGAAAGCAAGGTGTTTGTGCCTCATAAAGCAACAAGATTCATCCCTGCAGAAAGATATATTATATATTGAGCACAAGTTTCGAGCATACTCATACAACTGGTGTATTTGTTTCCATAAGTGTATCCCCTTTTGAGACAAGCAGTGTTCCTTGTACCACTTTTGTTGATCCTTCGTGAATCCTCCATGCCAATAAGATCTGGTTTCAAAGAAGTCAGACATTGATTGGCAAGTAAGGAACTAGACATACTATTTTTTTGGATTTTTGATAAAGGACACGAAGATAAAGACTGAAAGGTAAACTAACAAGACTAAAAAGCAAAGATAAAAGATAGTGTGCAACTCCCCTATCTTGAAGAGTGGAGTCCCCGGCAACGGTGCCAGAAATTGCTTTTGATGGTACAATTTAATGTTGAAGGGTTCGTTGCATAGAAAACAAAAAAATTTCCTACGATTGCAACTGCCAAGATCACATCTAGGAGATAACTTGTAACGGTTTGAGAAGGACTCACCCTCGAAGACCAAAAGCTTTAACGAGAACTATTATCGTGGGTGATGTAGTCGAACACTCGCCGACCTCAAGGTCGTGATGAAGACTTGACGCCACGAACGGGTAGCGTCTCCGTAGTCGGTCACACGTACAGATCAGCGACGACCACCGCCCCTTGCTCCAGTTTGGCAGCGGAAGTAGTGGATCCTCGGGAACTTCAGCAGCACTACAACATAGTGGTGGTGGTGGTAGAGAAGATCTTGAGCAGGGCTTCGCCTAAGCACCGTACTCGTGAAATTGGATCAGCTAGCAAGGGGAGGAAGATGCCAACCAAAGGGCATATGAGAAAGCGATGGAATGAGTTGTGTGAGGACCTCCACCCATCTATATATAGGAGGGGGAGGCAGCCCCCAAGGGGTAGTACGCCCCAAGAGGTGCCCCCACCTCTCCCTTCATCATGTGGGTGGACTCTCCACTCACAAAAACAAAGGGTCACACATTATTCCCATAACTTCCATAATTCTCCACTCAAAATTCCAAGAGTTTATCACATTAAAACACTTTTAATTATCTTGTTTAATGTCACTCAAATTAATGAACACTTCATTCAATGAGTACTTCATTGACGAACACTTCATTCAATGAACACATTAACAATTATCCCCTTGCACTATTTTCATATACCGAAACTATTCCAGCAGTTTTATCAAAACAGTCCATGTGCTGTCCAGTATATTCTCCGGCGTTTCGTATCCACTCAAACGCGTCAACGAATCCTTAAGTGTGTCACCCTACGGTTCGTGAATAAAATGGACATGACAGAGACTCTTCTCTGATCAATAATCATCAGCGGGATCTGGAGATCCATGATGACTCCCACTTACTCAACGATGAACTAGTGATCGTGTGAACCAAAAACTCCGTAACCAATTCCTTTTGTCTCGCGATATTTTACTTGTCCGAGATCCGATCATTTGGTATCATCCATACCTAGTTCGATCTCGTTACCGACAAGTACTCTTTACTCGTTCCGTGATATAACATCCTCGTGAGCCAGTCACGTGCTTGCAAGCGATGTCAATGTGATATCACCGAGAGGGCCCAGAGTATATCTCTCCGTCATCTGGATGGACAAATCCCACTCTTGATCCACGAGCCTCAACTAACACTTTCCAAGTACCCAACGACACCTTTATAATCACCCTGTTACGGTGTGACGTTTAATGGAATCAAAGTACTCTTCCGGTGTCAGTGATTGACGTGATCTCATGGTCTAAGGATTAGGGTATCTTCGTGAAAGTTTGATACAGCAATAGAAACTTTGATGACATGATTGTATTGCTATAACTACTGTGGGTGTATGTTCATCACATCATTCTCCAATGATATGACCTTGTTATTAACGACATCCAATGTCAATGATCAGGAAACCTTGATCATCCGTTAATCAACAAGCTAGTATAAAGAGAGACATTACTAGGAACCTTTTCTTTGTTTATTAAACACACATGTATTAACGTTTCCGGTTAACACAATTATAGCATGAAAATAAACATTTATCATAAACATGGAATAAGATAATAACCACTTTATTATTGCCTCTCGGGCATATTCCCTTCAAATGCCCCCTCGTTGGTTACCCAAGTGGAAGGTTCAGATGTAGATAGCGGCAAGATTCCCTTAGCGAAGATGCTAAGGTTGAATGTCGAACCAATAGGACTCCAACAGATACAAGAAGGTGGTGAAGTGAACAATGGCGCCGTTTACAACCGAGGTTGCTAACTTCACCTGGACCTGCACACACAGCAAATAACTTTGCTTCCCAACAAGTACAGAGGAGTTGTCAATTCCTCCGGCCTTGTTATTTACAAAGGATAAAACGCACGGGATAATAATGATAGTGATAGCAACGGAAAAGTAAATAAAGCAGTAAATTGATAGTGGGTGTAAACAGTAGTGGAAATATGGACCGGGGTCCTATGATGTTCACTAGTGATGTCTCTCTCCCAAAAGACGATAAAATAGCCATGCGAGGTAAACAAATTACAGCTGGGAAATTGACAAAATTATGTGTGCAAACCAATGCTTACTATGCTATAAAGAAAGGAAGAGGCTCAAAAGAACGGGCGGTACGCCAAGACAAGTAGACCGAAATCCATCTGCATCTACCTACTAATCATCCACCTTGAGATATCTATCCAGAACATCTCGCTGGTATTAAGTTGTGAATCCCACCGAAAGTGTAAACTCAAAGCAACGGACAACTGCATTAAAGAACTTTGCGTAAAGTAAACAATCCTTGCACCCGCAAGTACAAGCACTGTTGTTTTCCCCCTTGTGGCAACAGCACATACCCTAGACTCATGTTTCTGTCACTCAAGCTAGTCATCAGGGGGCATGAACCCACAATCATGCATAACGCTCCCTCTTGGAGTCACTACCTACTACTTGGCCAAAGCAATAAACAGCAACGGAGAACATGCAAGAATTACTCTAGAACATAAATATAAAGGAGGAGAATCAAATATATTACTCAAACACAATCTGAAAATAGTCTCATAATCCATCGGATCCCAGCAAACTCAGCATTGCAACAGCAGAAAGATTACATATGTGCCTCGGTCATGTAGGGCAGCTCACGAGGTCTAATCCATGAAGATAAAAGAGGGGAGGAGAACATCACATAGCTACTGATCATAGACCCATGGTCCAACGTGGACTACTCACGGTTCATCCAAGAAGCATCCATGGTGGTGGAGAATCTCCCGGAGGTGGTTCCTCCCTCCGGCAGGGTGCCGGGAAGAGGTCTTCTAGTGCTCCCGGTCTTGGAAGCGTGGCGGCGGAACAAAGGATAGATCGCGAAAAAGGGTTCCCATCACGGGGGTTTCACGTCACGAGGGATATATAGGCGAAGGGGGGCAGCCAGGGGGGCCACCAGGGGTCCAGGCGCCCCCCTGGGGCGGCCCCACCCTACGGCGCACCGGGAGGGCGCCTGGGGCCCTGGTGGGTCCCCTCTAGGGCCCCCTCGGTGATTCCCGAAGCTTCTGCTGCGCTGATTTTTTATTGTATTTTTCCTGAATTTTTGGAGGACTTTTAATATGGGGGAAACCTGAAATAGAAAAACAGCAGAAAACAGGAACTGGAACTGGGGTTCACTGAGTTAATAGGTTAGTTCAAATATGATCAAAAGTGTATAGAAGTTCATCAATATCATAGAAATGTCACACAAAAGAGGCATGGAGCAAGCAGAAATTATAGATACGTTTTGGACGTATCAAATGTGAGAGGGGAGCAAGTACAAGCAGCAACACCAACAAACAACAGAAAAGTGCATATTAAATCCATGCATACACAAAGTGATCATGAATTACAAAATATTTTTCTTAAATTTGGAGCTAGCTATCTAGCTATCGTTTCCTCACGATCTTCTTCTTGCCCTTCTTTGTCGTGGTTGAATAATTTAGGCCCGGGACGCCTTCACTTTTCCTCTTGAACGGGAGACCTTTCTTCGGTAGGGTTGTGGTGTATGTATCCTGAGCGGCGTAGTCATCTTCCATCTTCGGGTCGTCGTACTTGTCAAAATCTTGCTCGTTGGCGACTCCATCCATTCCGATGATGTTTCTTTTGCCTCTCCTCACTACAATGCGGCTCGGCTTTGATGGGTCGGTAATGAAGAAGCATTGGTCCACTTGGCTAGCCAGTACCCATGGCTCATTTTTCGCGGTGAAGTTTGCGCCCACAGATTTGGATTTGGCTTCGAGTATAACCATGGTGGTGAATTATCGGTCTTATTTTACGATGCTCTTGGTCCATCTCACACGGAACATCGGCACCTTCTCTCCACAGTAGTCGAGCTCCCATATGTCCTCGATCCTTCCGTAGAATCTTTCCTTGACGTCATCGGTGTAGAATATCCCCGTTACCCCTGAGTTCTGGTAATCGCAGGTGTTGTCCTTTTCCTCCGTGTAGAATGTGTAGCCATTGATATCATATGCTTGATAGGTCATCAGGTTGCGTGCGACACCCTGTGTTTTCGTCCTCGGAAGCGTTCCTTCGCGGGGGATTAGCACGAAGCTCGTCCCTGAACCAAATCATGAAACCGGAGTTGTGCTCTTTGATTAGCCATGGATCTCGGTCCGTTATCTGTAGGCCCTGGTCACTTTACTTCTTCCTGATTACATCCTTGTGCTTTACTATCCAAGGATCGACCAGTTGGATGTGTTGTAGCGCGACTAGGCTTGCTCTTTCAAAGTCGATGTCTCGACCGTCAAAGCCGACATGCATTGTGGGGCTTCCCTCGTGGTGACCACACCCATCGGTCTTGCCAAAGTGCTTGTTGACAGCCAGACCAACAGGGTTCTTGATGTTGAGATAATTTGTGCAAAAAGAGATGCACTCTTCGGTTAGAAAGCCCTTCGCTATGCTTGCATCTGGACGGGACCTGTTACGAACGTATTTTTTGATGTGTCCATTCATCCTTTCGAAAGGCATCATGTTGCGCAGAAACGCAGGCCCGAGTTGGATGATATCCTCCACGACGTGGATCAACCGATGCACCATAATGTCGAAGAACACGGGCGGGAAATATATCTCAAGCTCGCATAGTATGAGCACGATCTCCTCCTGTAGCCTTTTTAGTTGCGTAGCGCAAATCGACATCCGGGAGATGACGTCAAAAAAGTTGCAAAGGCCAAACAATGTTTTACGGACGTGCTCGTCCATTATCCCTCGGATCGCAATCGGAAGAATCTGCGTCATCAGCACGGCATAGTCGTGAGATTTCATCCCGCTGAAACGCTGCTTCACCTCGTCTAGGTATCTGCTTATCTTCCCCGCGTAGCCGTTCGGAAATTTTACTCCTATGAGGCAGTGGATAAACCGCTTGATCTCCTCCTCGCACAGAGTGAAGCATGCCGGGGGGCAGTGATCAATATCGGTCTTCTTCTTGGTCGCCCTTTTTTGTTTGCGAGATTTTTGCGTTTCCGTATCCTCTTCCTCCTCCGGCTCATCATCTTCGTAACTAGGGGGGTGAAGTTCCCTCCTGGTGCCCATGAATTTCAAGTCATTCCTTGCTTTTGGCCCGTCATTGGTCTTCTCCGGCATGTTGACCAGCGTGCCAAACAAGCTCTCGCACACGTTCTTTGTGATATCCATGAGATCAAGGCTATGAGGACTGCAGAGGAGACTCCAGTATTCCAAATCCCAGAAAACAGACCTCTCTTTCCATACCCTCATCAACGGTTGAGTCTTATTTTTTTTCTTTCCCGGCGCGGGGCACTCTTTCCAAGTTTTCAGCAAGTTGTCGATTTATTTGCCGCTCCTTCGAGCTGGGGGTGCTCGGAGCTCCTCACTTCCATCGAACAGATGTCCCTGTTTTCTCCACGCGTGTTTCTTGGGAAGCCACCTCCGAGACCCCTGGAACACGGTTTTTGAAGATCCGGGATCTTTTGGTAGCTGGCGGTACGTTGTATTATCCATGCACCTAATGCATGCACGGAATCCTTGGACCACCTGCTGACGGGGATCAACCCCGGAAAATCCCATGGTCAGGGACCCTGTGTTAGTCATGAGAGGCACAGGTTGGACGATAGCTCGTCGGCAAACAGGGAGGCACGCTCCTGCTCGATATTATTAATGGGGGAGATGCGATTACAGGGGATGCCAAGGCTGGAGCGCTCAAGGCTAGGGTTACAGATGATATTCCTTGTCCTTGGTGTCGCCCCTCCTAGCCCTTATATACTGGGCTAGGTCTCGGGGAGTTCCTCTACGTTTACAGGTAAGCTTTCCTAACCCTAGCTTGCTCCGTACGGCAGGTCTTCGCACCTTCCTTGTGAGTCGTAGACTCCTACATCGGTGCCAATTAGTGGGCCGAGGCTGTATCTTCATGGGCCTTCCGTCTTCATGGACACCAGGTAGGCTTATCCGTAGGAGTCGTGGGGTCACCCCCTCGTCAGTAGCCCCCGAGTGCCTGGGGGACTCGAAGAGTCGCGCAGGGACTCGAGTAGATTCATTTGTCGGTTATTGGTATGCGCGGTACATCCGCGGGTCGCTGGCAGTCTGGTGGCCATGACAAAACCTGTTTGGGGGGATGCTAAGCTGAAAGGGCCCAAGGAGTCGACTGGTCGAGCCTTGGTGAATTGCACTAGGGAAAATACCACAGTAGCCCAATCAAACCCACGTCCCTCGACGTGAGCTTGGAACACTAGTGTCGAGCAAAAGTCCGGCCGCTTCAGGTCTTACGGTGTTCATTTGCCACCAGTAATGTGCATAGCCTAAGGCGCGTCCGCCCGGCTTTTTCTATCATGCGCAGCGCATGGAAAAGGTTGGGAGTGAAATCGCTCTTCGGCAAGTCCCAGCCCGGCCGAACTTCGCAGCGGGGTCTTACCTACACACTAATCTTGCGGGCATCTGGGCACATTGTATCGTGTTCCAGGAATGTGTGGTTTTGAGGCGCGGAGCCTTATAGCATTGCACCCGCTTGGAACAAAACATCAAGCGAGCTGTTCACTCATTCACCCGTGGAGCTTGTTTCGAGTGCTCAGACGGGAGGTTTTTCGCGAGTAGTCACTCGAATGCCATTTCGGCTCTTGAGGTGAGGGAGCACCTGAGACTCTTAGCGTCGTATGATCTTGGCGAATGCATGTTTGTCTTGCGTTGGGTTGAGGGAGCACACGAGACTCTCGTGAGTGCGAGTGGTCACTCGAGCACATGGCTGATCTTTAGGTGAGGGAGCACCTGGGACTCTTATGATGTACTCTCCCGATGGGAGTAAAATGTTTTTCTTCATGGGGAAAAAGATCTGAAAGATGGAATCTCTGAGCCTTTGATGTCCGTTGGTTTTCTTCGCCGCTTGTCAGGATAACGATGCCTCTGCTTGATGGCTGTCAGGGATGCCTCGCCAGTGAACCGTCACGTCTTCATGACCGGTCATAATGATGACCGCTGTGGCGTGCGGCCGGTGCTGGTTGGGTTTCCGAGACACGCGTTGGAAACGCGCATGAGTTGACGCGTATCAGGCACAGTGCGTCCCGTGGGAAAGCATCTTGGTCTTGGAACCTGAGACGTCTGCGATGTTTTGGTCTTTGAATTAATTGTTGTTGTCGTCTCGGCTTCTCCGTGCTGGGAGATCTTTGTTTTATAAATAAGCCTTTCTCTTCCACAACGTTTTACTTCCATCCGACTTGCTGCTTTGCCTCTTCTTTCCTCTCTTGTTCCTCTCATGGCTCCCAAGCGGGGTGTTGGCCGTGGCCGCGTTCGTCGTGGCCGTACACCACGCTCATGTCGTGGTGGTCGCCATGGTACGACGCCAGTGCCTTCCTCTTCTCCCTTGGAGGAGGGATTCTGGCGCTATGACTATCTTTTACGTGTTCGTGGCCAGAGTGCCAATCGCGTCCTTCTACCCTCTGCTTTTTCCACCATTGTTTCTGAACTTGGCTTGGATGGCTTGCTTCTGCATCTTCAAGGGAGCTATCGATCTCCTTCTTATGTTGACTTGGAGGTTGATAGCTCCCTCTTGATTTTTCTTGGCTCTGGTTGGAGTTTGTTTGCTCGGCGGTTGAATCTGCGAGATGGCGATATGCTCAGCTGTCGTTTTGGCGGCGAAAGCACTGTCACTGTCCGCGCGTTCGATCCAAGCGGAAATAGCATGGATCCACACTGGCAGGAGTCGAGCAGCGACAGCTCCACAAGGTCGGGGAGTCATACGCCTGCATCTTCAACAGCTCCGTCTTCTGGAGACTCCTCGAGTGGTGGTGCCGTCTCCATCAGCTCTGAAGAGGACATCGACGTCAAGCCGTCGATCAAGCGGGCGTGTCAAACGACCTTATAGAACAAGAGGCGGCCTCATCTTCGCTGGCAACTCGGGGAAGCGGCTGCACGTCCGGAGAAGAAGGTAGTGGAGCAGGAGAAGAAGCTGGTGGAGCATCGACAAATAAGTCGAGTTTCACCATTTGGTTATGTCATTGACATCCTCAGCTAGCTTCCTTTTCCTTTGTCTGTGGTGATGCTCTTTTACTAGGGTCTGTTACCCCTCATGAGCACACATGTAGAAGTATTAATTCCTTGGGTAATTCCCTCTTGTAACAGGAGCGTCCTTCTATCCAAATGTAGTTGAGTCCTTTTTGTACTGGAAATGATCCTTATGATGTAAACTGTGCTTGATCCTTTGCAATGGATTTTATATTTGGGCTTTATGCGACCGAAAACTGTGTTCAAGTCCTTGGCGATCAGGAGTTGTCTTCGATTTCTTTGTAAAGAGAGCTGTGTTCGAGTCCTTTGTGATCGAGAGCTGTCTTCGAGTCCGTCCAAACTTTGCGCTGTGGGATCTATCGGGTGCGCGACAGCGCTCCCGATGGGAGTAGCCCCCGAGGCTACGCTTGAGTCGAAGGGTCGAGTGTAGGCTAAAATTTGTTTCCCTTGTCGTTTGGTTTCTTTATTTTATCGGGTGCGCGGCAGCTGTCGGGACCCGGGGTTAGCGTATGCAAGTACCGCTAAGACATAGTCATATGGAGAGCCGAGAACCGTACCCACTTGTCTAAGCAGACAAGGCCAAGCACAGAACGTTCTCGGAAAGCATCGTACGTGAGGGGCATCCCATCTAGGCCGGATGATCAACTGAGATGGGTCCTCATCGTCCGCACACAAGTCTAATGATATGGGTGGTGAACTCCCATATTCAAAGACAAGTCGCCTCAACCATACTAACGACTATCTCATGACTCTTACATAGACTTACTCCAGCCCGATCACTTAGTCAGGGTCTAGGGAGGGCTCGATCATACCACAAAGTGTGCACGAGACGGAGTCTCGAACAATCGCATCACGATTCCCCAAGCTGCGCACATCTAAGGGCCACTTGGTGTATGAAAGACCGCCAGCCAGATCACAACTAAGGTCTCGAAAACCCATACAAAGACATGCATGTTATAAACATACACGCAGCACACATGCCTTGTATGAACAGTAGGTATCATTGCAATTCTCTACAAAGTATACATTTTTATTGATAACTCTTATAGAGTGCAAACAGAGATCACAAACATGTGATCCAACATCACAACATAAGCGGAAGCAAATTATGTCTGAGTACAGACAAGTTTAACAAATGGCTTAAGAAGCCTTATTTAAACACAAGCCCTCCACGAGGGAACCAGTCGTCTGACTGGGACTAGACTAGTTGATCTTCAGTCGTCCAGCTCGATGAAGAAGCCACCTTCGGAGTCAGTGGCATCATCTAAAACATAGATTAAGCAAACGTGAGTACAAAGTCGTACTCAGCAAGACTTACATAGGAGCTATACTACTCATGCACATGTATCAAGGTAAAGGGAGGTGGGGTTTCACTTGCAGAAATGCCAGCTTTGACTTGGCTAGTCCTGAACTACGAGTACCAGACTTGAGGTAAGAAGCGTACACGAGTCCACTACTTTCTCCAACCAATTACACCACTATGGTGCCTTCCTCGACTTTCCCACGAGAAAGCACGCCATAGCACTCACACTTATCTTGGTGTGTTTTAGAAGTATCCAGTTCAAGTTATCTAATAATCAAGCTAAGCTTTCCAAGCACTCCATAACCGCGGACGCGGCTATTCGAATAGTTTTGTTAACCCTGCAGGGGTGTACCGCTACACACACATGATCATCATTTACCGCCTTTGTACTCGACACCGTTCAAGAAGTGTCGACGAGGATGCTCACCACAACTGTTACCTCATAGCCTATCTAGTCCAAGAAAGCCGCCTACTTGGGTTGGCTACCACAATCGTGAACCCGTCCGGTTTACCGAAGTGGACCCAAGTGATGTGTGCGTGGTGCATAAGCCGGTCTCGGATGAGCCGTTCTCTCACTTAGCATCCAGGACACAAGCCTACCAGAACTCCGAACTATTGCGACATCTGGACATCGAAAGGGATGAGTTAGTAAGTTGAGAGGGGTCAGTGGGCCCAATGTGTGGTTGTACTCTTCATCTTGGATCACCACACAAGAACTCGGACTTAGGGCGGTGTTCAACGAGACAACCCACCGTGTACTCCTACACAACCTCTCATCGTTCACCTTGTATTAGGGTCGATTCACCAACACTTTTCTACCAACATTAACATGATCACTACCATCCCGACTCCCATCACAGTAACATCATGGTATCATACTAAGCATGCAATAAGCGATAATCATTTGCAGGGGCCACATGATATCAACCAACTCCTACATTTACTAGGATTGTGGTTTGCTTACTACTGTGACAAAATGATAGGTCATGCAAAGGAATGGGTTCATCTATGCGGTAGAAACGAATCATGGTGATCATCCTAAATAATGCATAAGCGAGACATGAGAGGGAAGTGGGATTTTATCGACATGATCAATGGGGGTTTGCTTGCCTTGCTGACGAGGTTCGGGTTCTGGGTCTTCAGCGAAGGGGGCAGCCTCCTGCTCCGGTTCCACCTCTACTCGACAAACAACAAGCAAAGTAGCAAAGTAAATACAATGCACAATCACATGATGGAAGGTTGAAACTTGATGTATATGCTTTGATGTGTGAAGAAATTCCATTTAAATGGAGTATATTGCAAATTGAATTGCAAATTCAAACTCCAATTTGAATTCAAACTTGACCAAGTTACATGTGACATTGTTTGATCATTTTGAACCTTTTGGAAATGTGTATGATATGCCTCTGAAGTGTGGTTGAAATATAGCATAATTCCAAGGTCTAAGTTGCAAAAGCATTTGATTTGAATTTGAATTAATTCCAAATAATTCAAATGACATATGCTACTGGTCCCATTTTAAAATTAACTCAAACATAGTTTAAAGTTGCATTTTTGGATAGCTTATTTTCTCCTGATCATTTTTCATATATTATTTGTCCAATTTGGAGTTAATATGAATTTTCTATGAATTTCCAAAGTTTGAGCTATTTTCTGGAATTTTCTAAAATTCTTTAATTCAATTTGATTTCTGGAAATTCATTTAATCGACTTATTGCGCCAGGCTGACGTCAGGGGGGGGCTGACATGTGGGGTCACTCTGTCAGTGACTGGGTTAATTAACCCGGCTGGTTAATTTAACCAGTGGCTTAATTAAGCCACTGGGCCCACTTGTCATTGGCTCTGGGGGGAACATTAGGGGTGGATTAGGGCTAACCCACCGCCGGCTAAACGCCGGCGGCCTGGCCACGGCGGCGCACTCGCCGGAATGGTCTAGGGGCCACGGGAGGCTACGGGGAGGACACCATCGGGTGCAGCATCGTCGTCCGCGTCGTCTGGAAGCAACAGGGGGTCACGGGGAGCTCGGAATCGACGGCGGCGACGTCTTCGGCGGCAAAAGAACGGCGGCAAGATCGTAGTTGTCGCTGCAGTGCACGGATTGAGCTGATTTGTGGCGCGTTCGAACGCTAGTACACGCAGGAGTCAAACGCGTGCACTGGAGCTTCACGACGGGCACTGGAGCGAGGAGGGCGACGACCATGGCGTCGAGGAGCTCGGGTTCTCATGGAGGATCCGGCTAGAGGGAGCAATCAAGGGGGAAAAGTTAGGGGTTTTGATCCCGAGCTCACCCTGAGTCTAACTGAAGCAACGGCTTGCTCGGGGAGGCTCTGGTGCTGCCGGAATTCAAGGTCGATCCGCGGCGGCCGGAGACGAAGACGACGAAGCTAGCGAGCTCGTGGAGGCGTCTGGCTCCGATTCCTTCTGCACGGTGGGGTTGTAGACGACGGCGGAGCGGTTGGATTTGGCGTAGCGGCCTCTCGTCGACGGTGGCCGCGTGAAGACGGCGGCGTGCTCCACGGATGCTCACTGGCGGCGATGAAATCGGGCGCAGGAGGAGGGGGAAGACGATAAGGAGGGGGGGAATGGATTGGGACGGCTGAGAGGTGTCTCCAGGACGTGCCTAGAGGGCTTGGGAGGCGTCAGGCAAGCAGGTGGCGTGGCGGTCGTGGCATGCCGTCCACCGAACTGCTTGCCGTCGTGCTGGAAGACGACAAGGAGCCAGGTGGGCTTGGGCTGCGGGAGAGGTAAGTCGGGCCGAGGTGGCCCAGGTAAGTGGGCCACTTTCCTGTTTTTCTTTTTCTTTCTGTTTTCTCTTCTGACCTTTGTTCTGTTTAGCTAAATAAAATAGCTAAACATTTTAATAAATGCTCATAATTTTTATGTGGCCTCATAAAACAATATACTAGCCACTCATAAATTTTGAACATTTTTAAAATTCAAATGATTTGAATTTTAAATCAAATAGGGGTATTTGATTAATTCCAAGGCACTGTTTGAATATTTGAAAAATCTATGAGCATGGGGTGGGTCCCACATCACTTGATATGTGATCACACTCATTTATAAGACTTTTCAAAAATCTAACATGAATTTTTGGAGAAGATTTTTATCTGGCCTTTTGAATTAATTCATCTGGGGGGGTTCCTTCTCCCATTTTGCTTTTGATTTTGATTTCAAAGATTTCTTTTGAAAATTTAACATGATGCAAGAGTACTGACTAACCCTAGCACATTACCTAACAGAGGGTTCTGACAGCAGCGCTCCCGATGGGAGTAGCCCCCGAGTCTTTAGGTGATCGTTGGCGATCGGATGAAGACTAAATGAGTCTGTGTCCTGTGCTTCCTCCAAAGTTTCTTCAGAGTACTTGGTGCTCCATCTGATTGTGGCCATGTCTTTCTTGCTCTCGGCAGGTGTGGCTGGCCGGGTATTTTTGCTTGGGCTTTTTAAGCTTCAGGCTGCTCGAGCGGTCTTCGGGAGGAGATGATGCTCGGGGCCCCTAGTACTTGGATGTAGATGTCGCGTGAGCGATGATAGAGTCTTTCGGGGGGAGTTTTTTGCGAGTCCCCGAGTGTTTGTGTTTAAGATCGCTTGAGTAGCGATAGCGTCTCTCGAGGGGATTTTATTCTTTAGCCCCCGAGTGCTTTTTGGTTGAGATCGCGTAGGCGATAGCGTCTCTCGGGGGGCTTTTATTCTTAAGCCCCCGAGTGCTTTTTGGTTGAGATCGCGTAGGCGATAGTGTCTCTCGGGGGGATTTTATTCTTAAGCCCTCGAGTGCTTTTTGGTTGAGATCGCGTAGGCGATACGTCTCTCGGGGGGATTTTATTCTTAAGCCCCCGAGTGCTTTTGGGTTGAGATCGCGTAGGCGATAGCGTCTCTCGGGGGGGGGGGGTTTATTCTTAAGCCCCCGAGTGCTTTTTGGTTGAGATCGCGTAGGCGATAGCGTCTCTCGGGGGGATTTTATTCTTAATCCCCCGAGTGCTTTTGGGTTGAGATCGCGTAGGCGATAGCGTCTCTCGGGGGGATTTTATTCTTAAGCCCCCGAGTGCTTTTTGGTTGAGATCGCGTAGGCGATAGCGCCTCTCGGGGGGATTTTATTCTTAAGCCCCCGAGTGCTTTGAGATGGAAGTATTTGGGCAACATTTTCTTTATTGCGGTCGAGCAGCTACATGAGTTGCCAGTCATGTCTGACCGATGGGTACTATGGATAGAACAGTCGCAAGTTTGCTACGTTCCATGGGTTACCCACGTCCTCGTCTGTCTTCGGGTTCTTCAGCCTGTAGGCGCCACCTCCGATGACTTCTGAGACTATAAATGGTCCTTCCCATTGGGGGGCGAGTTTATGGACCTTCTCTTGTATCAGCCGTAGGACTAGGTCGCCTTTGTTGAAGGTTCTAGTGCGTAGGCGACTGCTTTGGTAAGTGTGTAGCTTGTCCTGGTACCCCTCTGATTTTGCCAGGGCTATGTCTCTTGCTTCGTCAGCCGTATCTTTGTCGTCTTGCAGCGCTTCTTCTGCTTCTTCTTCTTCGTATCCGGTGACCCGAGGTGCTCCGAACTTGATGTCATGTGGTAGGACTGCCTCTGCTCCGTACACCATGAAGAAGGGTGTGTACTGGGTCGCGGTGTTTTGTGTAGTTCGTAGGCTCCATAGCACCGCGGGGAGTTCTTCTACCCAGTTGCCGACGGCTTGCTCGAGTGGTGCGAGGAGCCATTTCTTGATTCCCCCGCATACAAGGTCGTTTGCTTTTTCTACCTGGCCGTTGGACTGCGGGTGCGCGACTAATGTGTAATTGATTTTGATGCCCAGTTCTTCGCAGAAGTTCTGGAATTCTGTGGCTGTGAAGTTCGTGTCGTTGTCCGTGATGATGTTGTGTGGCACTCCAAACCTGAAGATGATCGATTTGATGCAGTTGACAGCCGTGAGGGCTGTGGAGCTGGTGATGGGCACTGCTTCGATCCATTTAGTGAACTTGTCGACTGCGACGAGCAGGTGTGTCCTTCCGCCCTTTGATGATTTCTTGAGTGGGCCCACCATGTCGAGTCCCCAGGTGGCGAACGGCCAGGATAGAGGTATGGTCTTGAGCTCTGAGGCGGGAGCGTGTGGCCTGTTGGCGAATTTCTGGCAGGCGACACAACGTCACATGATTTCCTCTGCGTTTCTCATGGCTGTGGGCCAATAGAACCCGGCTCGGAATGCTTTGGATACGAGTACTCTGCTGCTCGCATGGTGTCCGCAGGTGCCTTCGTGGATTTAGAGCAGTAGGGCTTTGCCGTCCTCTTCGTCAATGCACCTTTGGAGTATTTGGGTGATGCTGCGCTTGTATAGTTGTTTGTTGATCACCGTGAATGCCTTGGATCGTCGGCTGATGTGTCGTGCTTCGGCCACGTTTTGCGGTAGCGTACCTTCGATTAGAAATCGGAGGAACGGTTTTTCCCAGACAGGTCTTTCGAGCTCTGTCGGGGTTGTGCTGTCGGGTGTGCTGGTGCTTGTGCCTTCTGATGGGGTTGCTTCTGCCACCTGCGCCAGGTCTGTTGCGTCCTCGTCGTCCACGACTGCTTCAGGTGCTGCTGCCTGTACCTTGATGGATCTTCGGCTGATGCTTTCGAGAAAAACTCCGGGTGGTATTGGTCCTCGGGTCGAACCTATGTTCGCGAGTTCGTCGACTTCTGTGTTGTTGTCCCTGGTGATGTAGTGGAGCTCGCACCCGTCGAAATTTCCTTCGAGTGTGTTGTAGAGCTCCTGGTAGGCCTCCATGTTGTCGGCTATTGCGTTGCAGTTTCTCATCGTCTGCTGGACGACGAGTTTGGAGTCCCCGTAAATTATGAGGCGAGTGGCTCCGCATGTTTTGGCCATGCGCATGCCATGGAGGAGTGCCTCGTACTCTGCTTCGTTGTTGGAGGCGTGACTGAAGTTCATCTGGAGGACATATTTCAGCTTTGTTCCCTTAGGGGAGATGAGCACAACTCCTGCCCCAGCTCCTTGTTGTCTCTTGGACCCATCGAAGAACATTGACCATGAACTTGATAGGTCTGGGGGGCCTGGTGTCTGAACCTCCGTCCACTCGACCAAGAAATCTGGGAGTACTTGGGCTTTGATGGTTGTTGGGTGCTTGAACAGCTGGTCCCGTGGGCTGAGCTCAATGTTCCACTCGGCGACTCGTCCAGTCGCTCCAGGGTTGTTGAGTATGTCAGTGAGTGGTGCGCTGCTTACGATTGTGATAGGGTTCTCGTCGAAGTAGTGGGACACTTTTCTTGAGGTCATGACGATGGCCAGTAGTAGCTTCTGATAGTGCGGGTACCGCTGCTGGGGTTTGGTCAGGAGCATGCTGAGGTAGTAGATTGGTCTCTGGATGCTCTGGACCTTGCCTTCTTCTGTGCGTTCGAAAACGAGCGATGTGCTTACTACACTGTTACGTGCTGCCACGTAGAGGTATAGCTTCTCTCGTTCCTTGGGTACCGCCAGG
This sequence comes from Bromus sterilis, assembly GCA_950022295.1. NCBI lineage: Eukaryota > Viridiplantae > Streptophyta > Magnoliopsida > Poales > Poaceae > Bromus > Bromus sterilis. The sequence goes on from OX465596.1 coordinate 401,550,156, forward strand.
ATTGGTGGGGTCGAGAGTGTATTTTTTAGGTCCGCGAATGCTTGTCGGGCTTCCTCCGTCCACTCGAATTTCTCTCCTTTCCTAAGCAGCTGATAGAAAGGCAGCGTGCGTTCTCCCAGCCTGCTGATGAAGCAGCTTAGGGCTGCGAGTTTTCCAGTGAGCTGTTGTACTCCTTTGACGTCGGTTGGTTCTTGCATTCGGGTGATGGCTTGGACTTTCTCAGGGTTTGCCTCGATTCCTCGGGCCGAGACCATATAGCCAAGCAGCTTCCCCGCCGGTACGCCGAATGCGCACTTCTTTGGGTTGAGCTTGATTCTGTATTTGTTGAGCGCTGCGAAGGTTTCGCGCAGGTCGTCGAGTAGTGTGGCTGCTTCGTAGGTCTTGATGACGATGTCGTCCACATAGACTTGCACGTTTCTTCCGATTTTCTCCTTCAGGAAGGCCTGCATCATTCGCTGGTAAGTGGCGCCTGCGTTTTTTAGCCCGAAGGGCATGGTCCTGCAGCAAAATACGCCATAGGGGGTGATAAACGATGTGTGCACTTCGTCTTCTTCTTTCATCCTGATCTGGTTGTATCCTGAGTAAGCATCAAGAAAGGAAAGTAGATCGCACCCTGCTATCGAGTCGATTATCTGATCGATTCTAGGCAGGGGGAAGTGGTCCTTCGGGCAATGCTTGTTGACTGGTCCGTAGTCGACACACATGCGCAGCACGGTCGTGTCTTTCTTGGGCACCAGCACCGGGTTGGCTATCCAGGTGGCTTTCTTCGTTTCTCGGATGAACTGGGCGTCGAGTAACCGGTTGACTTCCTCTCCGATTGCTCTGCTCTTGGGCTCCGAGAATCGTCTCAGCGCTTGCTTCACAGGCTTCGTGTTTTGCTTGATGCGTAGGGCGTGTTCCGCGAATTCGCGTGGTATCCCAGGCATGTCGGCTAGGCACCAGGCGAATATTTCCCACTCGTCACGAAGGAAAGCAACGAGAGCCGTCGTCTGCTCCTCTGGTAGGTGGGCGTACACGCGGACTGTTTTGTCCGGGTCCGTCGGGTGCACTTGGTGAGTGACTGTGTCGCTGTCGATGCTGAAGTCGCGTCCGTACTCCTTGGATTCGCTTTGGTTTACCAATGGGAAGGTACTCTTGTCCGTCACCATGGCTATTTCTCTGAGTTCTTGTTCGGCTCCGAATGTGTCGGAGATTCTGTGGAAGTCACGATCACACTGATCTCATTTGATGAAGCTTCCGTTGACCGTGAGGACTCCTTCTGATCCTGGCATCTTGAGCTTTAGGTAGGCATAGTGTGGGACCGCCATGAACTGCGCGAATGCTGGCCATCCCAATATGGCGTGGTACTGCGATTGCCAGTCGAGTACCTCGAACTCGAGGACGTGCTTTGCGAAGTTGCGTCGGTTGCCGAAGACAACTTCGAGTTTAATGACTCCGAGGGATGTGGCTGCTTCTCCTGGGACTACCCCGTGTAACTCGGTGCTCGATTTTCTCCATACTGATCGTGGGATCAGCATCTTTTGCAGGGTGCTGGCGAAGATGATGTTCATGTTGCTGCCTCCGTCCATGAAGACCCTATCCATGTCGTATCCTCCAATTTGTGCATCGAGCACCAGGGGCGCGTGCCCTGGTCTTGGGACTGCGGGTGGATGGTCGTCCTGTGAGAACATGATGCTAGTCTCCGTATCATGTAGCTGGTAGACTTCGACTATGTTTATGCTCTCGGCTGCTCTAGCTTGCAGGGTGTAAGCGTCGCTTCGTGCTTGCGGTACCCTTCCTTCTTGGATCATGAGCACTTGTTCTTACAGCGGGTTGTGACGTCCTTCTGGGCTTGAGGGCGTCGATTGTTCGGGTCGTCGGTTGCGCCTGTCTTCTTTCTGCTTCTCCTTCTTGAGGTCGTGGGCTAGCTCGTTGAACAGGCGGCAGTCTCTCAAAGTGTGACCTGACCTGACGCGTCCCAGAGTCATCCTCGAAGCTGTGGATCGTGCAGGGTCCTGCCAGCTGTTCTCTAGCTGTAAGTTTGCTAGATCCGGCGTGCCTCTTCCTTCTTGAGATTCTGAATATTTGCTCGTGATCCTCCGGGTGTTCGTGGAAGCGGGGGTCGTTGTCGATTCCTCGACTCATGTCTTGGTTCTTGATGAGGTTGGCGAATTCATCCGGCCTTCGATCTGGGTCATAGTACTCGCCCACCTGTGTCTCCGAGTCGTTGTCCTGACTGACAGTAGGTACTCGTGTGACGGCGTGTCGTCGGGCGGTCGTCGGTTGCGTGGCTGCGTGTCGTGGCTCGCTTATTGGAGCTTCGCCGTAGATCTCCCATGCGCGGCTTTTGGGTCGTCGATTCCTTCTTCCTTGGCGATGGTTCTGCTGATCGCTGGTTTCGATCTCGTAGTCATCGTCTTGATGTGCGACGGGTGCCCGGGCGGTGGTGGGTTGTCGAAAGACTTGCGAGTCCTCCGCTGCGCGTCGCGGTTCGTCGAGTGGGATTCCTTCGTAGAGGCCCCTCGCCGTTCTTCCGAGTCGTCGATTCCTTCGGCGCTGACGCTGCACTTGGCCGTTACCGTAGTATCGGTACTGGCACAACTGTAGCTCGAGCGGTCCTTATGGGGTGGCAGAGATGTTCGTCGTGATCTTGAATCCTTCGAGTGGGCTAGATCTGGTTTTTGCCCTTGAGTTGTAGCTTGCTGAAGACGGGACCGCCGAGATCGTGATCCCAACCTGTGTAGTTCCCACAGACGGCGCCAATTGACAAGGATCAACCCCGGCAAATCCCATGGTCAGGGACCCTGGGTTAGTCATGAGAGGCACAGGTTGGACGATAGCTCGTCGGCAAACAGGGAGGCACGCTCCTGCTCGATATTATTAATGGGGGAGATGCGATTACAGGGGATGCCAAGGCTGGAGCGCTCAAGGCTAGGGTTACAGATAATATTCCTTGTCCTTGGTGTCGCCCCTCCTAGCCCTTATATACTGGGCTAGGTCTCGGGGAGTTCCTCTATGTTTACAGGTAAGCTTTCCTAACCCTAGCTTGCTCCGTACGGCAGGTCTTCGCACCTTCCTTGTGAGTCGTAGACTCCTACATCGGTGCCAATTAGTGGGCCGAGGTTGTATCTTCTTGGGCCTTCTGTCTTCATGGACACCAGGTAGGCTTATCCGTAGGAGTCGTGGGGTCACCCCCTCGTCACCTGCCCTGAGAAATATCCGTATCCGAGATAGTCGTGCACCGTCGTGATCACCGCGGCTTTCATTGGGAAATATTCTTTTGCGGCGGCGTCCCACGTATTGACTCCGTCTTTCCATAACGTTTCTAGCTCCTCTTTTAACAGCTGCAGATATAGATTGAGGTCCGTACCTGGTTGTTTCGGCCCTTGAACTAACATACACATTGTTATGTACTTTTTCTTCATGCACTTACAGGGGGGAAGGTTGTATATGCATACAAACACGGGTCAGTTACTGTGTGTGCTGCTCTGGCCGCCAAACAGATTGACTCCATTTCCGCTCACACCAATCCTAAGGTTCCTTGGTTCTTCCCCAAAATCTGGGTATTCGAGGTCCAACGTAGTCCATTGGCTACCATCTGAAGGGTGCCTCACCATGTCAAACTTTTCCGGATCCGGGTTCGGGTCATCCTCTTTTAGCTTCTTTCTATCTGCGTGCCAGGTCATGAGCTTTGCTTCCTCAGGATATACGAAATACCTCTGCAAACGAGGAGTGATCGGAAAGTACCATACCACTTTTCTAGGAACTTTATTCCCTCTCTTGTATCGACTAACACAGCACACCGAGCATGTGGTTTTATCTTCGTCCTCACCCCAATAGATCATGCAATCATTTATGCAGACGTGGTGTTTAACGTGTGGAAGATCGATAGGGCACGGGACTTTCTTGGCCTCAGCAATACTAGTTGGACACGTGTTGCCCTTCGAAAGACGATTGTGCCGGAATGCCATGTTATCATCGAAGCTTTCGTTGGTCCATTTGTGTTTTTCCTTCATCTCCATAGCCCAAAGTGTTACATTCAAGCGGTTATCTGTAGATGGCCGCCACGGCGACAGCCGTGGCCGTGGCGCCATGGATGCCCGCCACGGACGAGGTGAATAGGGGAGGGGTGGAGAGAGGCCAGATGGGCTCAGCCTGGTGGGGGGGAAATAGATGGGCCGTGGTGGCCAAGCCTAGGATGCTAGATAGGCTTGCTATTTTCCATTTTTGTTTTATTTTTCTTTTCTGATCTTTGTTCTTTTATGTTTATATTTATTTTAGTTGCTTTAGCATTTTTGTAAATTATGATACTTGCCCCATTATGTGTATTTCCTTATGTAGCAATGCTACAAAAAGTTTGATGAATAAATAAATTCATTTGGTATTTGTTTTAATTATTCCATTGATAAAAGGGGGCTTTAGCCTACTGTTTTTATTTGTTTGATTTATTTTATTGCTTGATAAATTCCCAAAACCATATGAATATGACCCACTGATTTTTAGGCATGTTACAAAATTGCTTTCACAATTTTTGGACCAAGTTTATATTTCACATTGTTTTTAATATTCCACCAAAGGCATTAGAGCATTTGATTTTGATTTCAATTCAAAGGCAATTGACTTAAGCTTGGACTTGTTTTGATTCATGATGACCAAGGTTCATGATCACTTTGCTTTAACAACATCAAAAGGTATTTGAGTTTGAACTGAACCAAGTTTGATCAAAGCAAAGTTTTGGAACAGTAATGATCAACAGTAACCCTGATTACTGTGCACTGACAGTGAGAGTGTTACATCTTTGCAATATTCCGGAATCAGGCTCGGTCACGCACTGCAGTTTGCATCTCCGACACGGACATTTTATATCCGACCTATTATTCCTTAGCATGTCGTTTGTCGCACATTGCATCCACCTAGCCACGGTGATATCGCTCAGCATCTCGTGGACCATGATCGATCGTCTGCGTGCACAGAGAGAGCAACACAATTATATATCATAGTCGTCGCCGGAAAAATTCGGCATGACCTTCCCTAATAATGCATGGGAGCATGCGGAGAGTGCGCCAAAAATTTGCCGAAACGTAAATGAATCGAAATTTCGGCAAAACATTGGCCACTCAAGATTCACATATACATCAAACCACCATAAGATTCACATATACATCAAACCACCACAAGCTTCGCATATACACTTCACATATACATCAAAACCACCACAAGCTTCGCATATACACTTCACATATACATCAAACCACCACAAGCTTCACATATACAACAGACCCCAAGCTAATAAAGGCAAGTATATGGGTAATAAATGGAAGAAAAGAGTTTGGGAGGAGGTCCACTTACTTTAACATGAAACAAAATAGATTTAATGTCAAGTATGGATGGATAAATGGAAGAAATAAGGTGGAGAGAAGGAGAAAGCCGAATAGACCTAGGGTGAGAAGAGTGGATCTAATTTGAGAATTGTGTGGAGTGAATGAGAGGTGGTAGGTGGGGTGGAGTAAATAAGGGCAGCTCTAGGCATTTAGTGGCGCATATAGCAAGTCAGTGGTGGTGCTGTCGGGGGATTGGTACCCGGGTAGACTAACCCAAGCGGAAGTAACCTTTCAAGACAAGGATGGGTCGATTGGACCGCAGCTGGGCCGAGCTGGGCAGATGTACGACCGATTGCTCCAAGGCAATCAGCCGTATCAAATGCCAGCAGTCGGCCCAGGCGCAATCGGCCCACCCTTTCCTTCACCAAGACAATCATCCGATTGGTCGGCAGCTGGTCCGGGGTTAATACCTAGCAAGCCGATTGCCCAGAGCAATCGACCTCGCCAGGAACCACCAGTCGGACCAGGCGCAATCGGAACTACCTACCACCCAGTCGGGGGTATGATTACGAGGTCATAAATGCCATATCCTGAGATATCTGGGTGGCAGGAAGGCCAAGTCACGTCGAGGATTTGCTGGAGATACGGTGTCGACCTCCCCGCCGATTCCGCGGACAGGCCGACAAGACCATACTCCCTAGCTCCACTATTCATCCCTACATCCTACAAGCCTACAGCATGGGCCGCCGCTCGTAGGCTCCGGATCACCCGGAGAGGAGCAGTCGGTGGGCCCAAGCCGATTAGAGGATGACATCTGGGCCCATTCGGCAATAAAGTTACCGAAGTACCCTGGGCTCACACTATAAGAGCCAGGGTACCCCTCCTGCGTGAGGGACGATCCGCACTAGAGCACCATAACTCATTTCCCCCCAGTTCATTCACTTCTTGTAGTTACTCCTCAGGGAAGCAGGTGAGAACCTTGCCCACGGCGGCGGAGCTCACCTTCCCCTGAGAAGATAGAGAAGCAGTTATTGTAGCCAGATCATTGATATACAAGAGACAAGCAGGAGTAGGGGTGTTATCTCTCCGGAGAGCCCCGAACCTGGGTACATCGTGGTGTCTTCACCGTGCTTGTGCCCAACCCGATTCCGGCACCATCGACATCCTCTCCCTCGAGTCTTCCCCCTCACTTTAGCCATCCCATGGCATCTGGCGTTACCTATCGACGACAGTTGGCGCCCACCGTGGGGCAGACCGAGGCGTCGACTGGAGTAAAGATCCGGACGGGATTTTCCTCTGCATCGGGCGGGAGCCACGCCTCTGGCCTGATTCTAAGGCGTGGGGCAATCGACTATGTGGTGGACTACTCGGCGCGGTACGGGGCTGGAGCACCCCTGCCACCCGGCGTGTCGCTGCAAGTTGGCAGTCATCGCCTCATCATCGGCAGCTTTCCCGAAGCGTATCCTAGAGATATTCGCATCTTCTCGTGTGCCACGGATCCGCTCCCGGCCAGGGGCTGCAGCGCAGCGCCTGGCAGAGAGAGAGGCCGAGTGCACGCTGCCGTCATGATGGCAGGAGCATCTTCATCCACTAACCGAGATCCAGCGAGTGCGGCTAGAAAGGCCAAGGAGGTAGCTGATGCCGCAGAGCGAATCGGCACCAGTGCGTTGCGGGATGTGTTATACACACCCGTGAACAGGAATGGTGATCCGGAGCAGGTGCACACGGAGCTGGAAACAGCACGGCTCGCCCTGGCTCGCAGAGCTGAGCAAGTGTTAGCAGAAGAGCGCAGGTTGGGAGCCATCACAAGGGAGTACAATGCAGCGCATGTAGGACCACGTCGGCCGATTGAGCCCGCGGTCCTGGAATATCTAAGAAGCCGAGGCAGGGCAGTCAACCAGCAGCTGTCAGGAGCCGAGCAACCGGAGCGTCCGAGAAGGCCGGTGCAACCGGAGCAACCGGCGCAATCGGCATTCATCCAAAGGCCAGCTTACAGCACACCAGACAAGAACTTGAGAGCAGCCGAGCAGATAGCGCTTGAGCTAGAGGACCTGGAAGGAGATGAGCGGCGTGAGCAGTCGCGCCGAATGCGTGAGCTGATAGCGGCCGCAAAGGAGCAGAGGCTCGTAGCAATGGGCAATCAAAATGCAGAACCAGAGGCGTCAATAGGAACTGTGAGGCCGAATGAGGGAGCTAGTCAGCGACCGAATGCATCGCGCCAGAACAGGCACCAACCCGCGCCATCTCGGCACGAGAGTAAGGTTAGAAGCAATCGGCCACCCCCAGCAGCAAGCAGAAGAATGGAAGAGCCAGCTGTCAACAGCAGGCGCAATGAAATGCCACAACAATCGGCGCCAAGACCGGCAATTAGTGCTCGACTTGGCCCTCGCCAAATCGGCCAAAATGATGCAAGGCATCGCATGGAGCTCCTGGAGAAGGAGGCTCAGGAGGACGAAGAAGGAGAAGCTGGCCCGCCATGTTTCGGTCATCGCATTCGGACGGAAAAATTCCCCAAAGGCTTCACGCTGCAGAGAGATACTCCCAAGTACAATGGTTCTGTGAATCCTGAAGACTGGCTATCTGATTACCTGACAGCAGTTCGCATTGCAGGAGGCAATCGGCGTGTAGCAGTCCGCTATGCACCTTTGATGCTGCAGGGGTCGGCTCGGACATGGTTGAACAGTTTGCCCAAGGACAGTGTGAATTGCTGGGAGGACTTCACGACCGCATTCATCCACAACTTCACGAGCACATACGAGAGGCCCAATCTCCCACGGCAGTTAGCTCTGTGTGTGCAAGGCAAGGACGAACCCCTCCGAGATTACTTATCTCGGTGGATCAAGCTGAAGAATTCATGCGAAGGAGTCCACGAGATTCAGGCCATTCAGTATTTTACTGATGGATGCCTAGCTGATTCAATGCTGAAGCACAAGCTGCTCCGCAAAGACTTCACATCGCTCGCCGAGCTCATGAAGGTGGCAAATGCGTTCGCTATGTCCGATTCTGCGATGCGTCCTATCCAACTCGGAGTTGGAGGGGTGATCCAGTCACCAGGGGCTCCGCAGTCGGACACAGGGAACCAAGGCCTCAGTCGGAAGGAAAGAAGGGAGAACAACCGCAACAACAACAACCATAACCAGCAGAACAGTGGTAAGCGCAAGGATGAGCAGCCCGATACTCAGTATGGCAGTCGGCAGGTGGCCGCTGTCCAGAATGAGGAAGATCCAGCAGCTGCAGGAGGCAGTCGGAAGATGAGACCAAACGTGAGACCCCCGGGACAGATGAAACCCACGTACACGTTCGAGGACATGCTGGACGCGCCATGTAAGTTGCACAGCACGCCGGGCAGGCCATCTGCGCACACTACTCGGCAGTGTGACTTTGTGAGAAGAATTGCGAAGGGAGAAGCTTTACCACCTCCACCACCACCACCACCCCAGAACAGAGGACCACCTCAGCAGCAGAACCAATTCCCGCAGCAAGATGCCGCCTACATGATTTTCACCAGCGAGTCCGTGGACAAGGGCAGTCGGAGAGCCCGAGCAGCGGAAGTTAATGCCACCATGCCACCAACTCCCCAGTTTGTGCATTGGTCCGAATGTCCTATATCCTGGGACAGGGCAGATCATCCCACCATTTTGCCGAATCCGGGCAACTATCCGCTGGTGGTGGACGCTCTGTTCGCAGGACCAAGGTTTTCATGCAAATTTTCCCGAGTGCTTGTTGATGGAGGAAGCACAATCAACATTCTGTATAGAGATACAATGGTCAAGCTAGGGCTTACAGAGAGAGATCTAGAGCGCAGTCGGACGACTTTCCACGGGATTGTATTGCACTCCCATGGGCCGCATTCGGCTGGACGTCATATTCGGTACGGAAGAGAATTTCAGAAGGGAGCCGATTTGGTTTGAGGTCGCCGACCTCAGCAGTCCTTACCATGCTCTGTTGGGGTTGCCGGCCTTCGCCAAGTTCATGATCAATGCACAACAGACATACCTGAAGATGAAGATCCCAGGGCCAAACGGTGTCATCACGGTCACCGGGGACTTCAGGAAGTCCCTCGAGTGCACATCCGCTGGCAGCAGTTTGGCCGACTCATTAGTGGTCGAGACGGAGAAGCGTCAGCTCGGCAAAGTTATCGCAATGGCGCAAGCACAGAACAAGAATCCACTCCCAGTCGGCCCGGCAAAGAGAGTAGATGAGGAATCGGTGTTTCAGTCGGCCAAGGAAAGCAAGAAGATCGCTCTAGATCCCTCCGACTCAACCAAGTTTGTTGTAGTCGGAGCAGGACTCAACGATAAATAGGAAAGCGCGCTCGTCGAGTTTCTCCGTGAGAATCGGGACATCTTTGCATGGTCTCCACAGGACATGCCTGGTGTGTCGAGAGAACTCGCCGAGCACAAGTTGCACATCCGTCCAGGCTCGAAGCCGGTCAAGCAACCCTTGAGACGTTTTTTCTGAGGAAAAGAGAAGGGAAATCGGCGAAGAAGTGGCGAAGCTGCAGGCTGCAGGTTTCATCATGGAGGTATTTTACCCCGAGTGGCTGGCGAATCCAGTCCTCGTCATGAAGAAGAACAAGACTTGGCGCATGTGTATAGATTACACTTGCCTGAACAAGGCATGCCCAAAAGATCCGTTTGCTCTGCCCCGTATTGATCAAGTGATTGATTCTACGGCCGGCTGCGAGCTGTTATCCTTTCTGGATGCTACTGCTGGGTATCACCAGATCAAATTGGCTGTGGAAGATCAGATAAAAACGGCATTCATAACCCCCTTCGGAGCCTATTGCTATATCACCATGCCGTTTGGTCTGAAGAATGGAGGTGCCACTTATCAGCGCACGATTCAGAGATGCACACACTCTCAGCTCGGCAGAAATCTCCACGTTTACGTGGACGATTTAGTGGTGAAGTCGGCAAAGGAAATCACACTGTTGGATGATCTGAGGGAAACATTTGCAAACCTGAGAACTTATCAGATCAAGCTCAACCCGGAGAAGTGTGTATTTGGAGTTCAAGCCGGCAAACTCTTGGGGTTTCTCGTTTCCGAGAGAGGAATCGAATGCAACCCTGAGAAGATAGCCGCAATAGAGCGCATGGAGCAGCCCAAAACCCTGAAGCAAGTGCAGAAGTTCACCGGTTGTCTCGCATCCCTCAGCCGATTCCTCAGTCGGCTGGGTGAAAAAGCAATCCCGTTGTACCAATTGATGAAGAAAATGGAGAAGTTCACTTGGACCCCTCAAGCAAATGAAGCATTCCGAGAGCTCAAGCGCATGCTTTCCACGGCACCGATTCTGGCTGCCCCGATTGAAAAGGAACCAATGATGTTATACATCGCGGCAACCAATCGGGTGATTAGTGCAGTTATGGTGGTGGAGCGGCCCGAGAAGGACAAGGCACAACAAATTCAGCGTCCAGTATACTACATCAGCGAAGTGCTCTCGGCATCCAAGCAGAACTACCCTCACTATCAGAAGATGTGCTATGGAGTATACATGGCAGCCAAGAGGTTGAAGCCATACTTTCAAGCTCACTTGATCACCGTCGTCAGTTCGGCTCCTTTGGCCGACATCATGGGAAGCAGAGATGCAACCGGAAGGGTGGCGAAGTGGGCAATCGAAGTCGCTAGTCATGGCATCCAATATGAGCTGAGAACGGCAATCAAGTCACAAGCATTGGCCGATTTCCTAGTGGACTGGGCTGAGACTCAATACATTCCACAACTCCCAATGTCGGATTCCTGGCGAATGCATTTCGACGGCTCCAAGATGAAGAATGGCCTAGGGGCTGGGGTGGTGCTCACTTCACCAAGAGGAGATCAACTGCAATATGTGCTCCAGATTCACTTCGCAGCATCAAACAACGTCGCCGAATACGAAGCCCTTGTGCATGGCATCAAGCTCGCCAAGGAAATCGGTATTCGGAATATCGAGTGCTTTGGTGATTCCGACCTGGTGGTACAGCAGTGCTCGGGCACTTGGGATGCAAAGGATGCTAACATGGCAAGCTATCGCTTCCTGGTGCAACAGATCAGCGGGTATTTTGAAGGTTGTGAGTTCCATCATGTGCCAAGAGCAAACAACGAAGCAGCAGATGCATTGTCCAAGCTCGGCTCAACAAGACAAGCAATCCCACCAGGCGTATCGTTGGAACACATCAAGAAGCCGTCCATCATACCATCTCCAGAGTCGGAGTCCATCTTTATCTCGGAGACCGATCTTGAAGCATTAAGAAAGGCAAAAGAGGTTCAACCGGCCAAGCCAACAACCATGAAGAAGCAGTCAGGCGCTCAGGGTGTCTCGGCAACAGCACCAGGGGCTGCCGACTGCGGGCCAGGGGCTGCAGAGGAACAAGAGAAGAGCAAAGCCAGAGGGAAGCGAGTAGAGGCTGCGCCCGAAGGCACAACCTCCGAAGAACCAATGACATCAGAAATGGCCGATTGCAATGATGAAGCTCCGACTCCAGGGGCTGCCGAATGCGTGCCAGGCGCCGCAGTCGGTAGTTCAGAAGCGGAGATAGAGATGGCAGAAGTACAAGAGGCCGAGATCATGGAGGCCAGTGGTCAAGAAACTGAGATCCAAGAAGAAGTCCCACCCCAGCATGCAGTAGTAATGGAAGTGGTCAGTGCGCCATCATGGGCACAGCCGATTAGAGATTTCCTAGCAGACGGAGTCCTCACAGAAGATTTGGCAGAGTCAAGGCAAATCAGCCGCCGATCTTGGGCATACACAATAATCAACAATGAGTTGATGCGCAAGAGTGCGACTGGTATCCTCCAAAGATGTGTGGAAGAGGACAGAGGCTTGGAACTGCTCAGAGACATTCATCAAGGTGAATGCGGTCATCATGCGTCTGCAAAGGCCATTGCCAACAAAGCATTTCGACATGGTTTCTACTGGCCGACTGCCCTTGCAGCGGCTGAAAATCTGGTGAAGTACTGCAAGGGTTGTCAGCGTTTCAAGGCAAAAAGTCATCAGCCAGCATCGGCACTGAAGACAATCCCAATAGCATGGCCGTTTGCAGTGTGGGGTTTGGACATGGTCGGACCGTTCAAGAGAGCTCGAAGTGGCATGACACATCTTCTGGTTGCAGTGGACAAATTTACCAAGTGGATTGAAGCTAGACCGATCAAGAAGCTGGATGGGCCGACTGCAGTTAGGTTTGTGGCCGACATTGTATGCAGATATGGTGTGCCCAACAGCATCATCACCGACAACGGCACAAACTTTGCGAAGGGTGCACTGGCCCGATATGCATCTCAGCAGGGCATTCGGCTTGATCTCGCGTCGGTGGCGCACCCGCAATCAAACGGTCAAGTCGAAAGAGCAAATGGACAAATCCTGTCGGGTATCAGGCCCAGATTGGTAGAGCCACTCGAGAGGGCACCCGGAGCATGGATTGAAGAGCTTCCCGCAGTACTGTTCAGCTTAAGGACCACACCAAACAGGTCGACTGGATTCACTCCTTTCTTCCTAGTGTATGGTTCGGAGGCAGTCATCCCGTCTGACATCGAGTTCGACTCACCTCGGCATGCCCTGTACACCGAAGAAGAAGCCAGAGTGGCACGAGAAGACGGCATCGACCTCAAAGAAGAAGCTTGCCTGTTGGCCTTGTCGAGGTCAGCAGTCTATCAGCAGAAGTTGCGGCACTACCACAGCAAGAAGATTCGTCCTCTCGCTTTCCGAGAAGGAGACATGGTGCTACGCCGAATCTAGAAGTCAGATGGGCAGCACAAGCTATCCTCATCTTGGGAAGGGCCATTCGTTATCAGCAGAGCGCTCAAGAACAATTCCTATTATCTGATCGACTGCATCAAGGGCACTCGGCACAAGGACACGTCAGGAGCAGAGACGGAGCGGCCGTGGAACGCCGAGTTGTTATGTCCGTTCTATAGTTGAGCGGCAGAAGTTTATGTAAGCCATTCGGCAAACAATCAGTAAAAGTTATCATGCTTCTGAAAATGAGCACTCGAGTGTCTTTGTATAATTTCATTCAAAAAGCTAGCCACGATCGGCAACGCTCAGTCATACCCGAGATGTGTATAACACACCCGGGGACTGGCCGACCACGAGGTCAAGAAAATAAGCCATCGCGGCACGGGGACTGCAGGCTGACACTCAATCGGACACCTAGCTTGAGCACAAATCACTAAAAGGTTTGTGGCATTGAGAAGGGTCGCGATTGGGGCAGTCGGCAGTGCGAATCCTTGGGAAACAATCCGAAACAGGCCACCAAGGGCACGTTCGATGAGACAAAGCTACCGATTGCGCTGCGAACCAGGACATCGAGCCCGGTAGCGCGCAATCGGCGCCTACTATTGCAGAATCCTTTGCGTTAATATCCTGTTGTGTAAAAAATAAAAACTTATCGAACCTTGGCTGGTAGTCTACCGGTGATCCGATTGCAGACCGCATGACGGCAGCAGGGTCGACACGGTAGACATCCCCAAGTGTAGCCGATAAAGGAAACCAACAAAGACGCAAAGTTGATCGCACAAGTAAAAGCAAAAGCCAAGCAATCGGATCGAATAAGAAATAGCAGGCCCAAGGCCGAATAAGTGCATTACATCGAGGTAACACCCACTGGGTATCGACAGAATTAAGGAGAGTCCGAGTTTGTTCAGTAGTAGCATTCGGAGTTTCCCCTTGGTCAGAATCCTCTTCATCCTGCGCGTCAGCCTTGTGGGAACCGGCGGAGGAGCCAGCGGCAGTCTTCATCTTCTGGAGTCCGACCTTGAGTTCAGTCGGCGACCACAATAACTCAGCAATCTTCAGGATGCCGAGCTTGAAGGACAAGGCAACGCCCTTGATAACAGGAATGCGGGCTTCAGTGCCGATCAGGTACTCGTGCCGAGTCCAGACGTTGTCCTCAAGTTGGCAGGTCCCTCCTGCGGCAACAGCCTCTTCTCGGGATTTCGCTACGGCTGCGTAGGCAGCTGCTTCAGACTCGGGCCAAGCTTCTGCATCACGAAAAGAAAGCATGAACAACAAGATAAAAGAGGAAAACAATCGGAAAATGCACTCGGATGCAGGGAACACTCACCGCTAAGGAGGACGTCCATCTCGGTCATGGCGTCGCAGAAGCCTTTGGCTCGGCGGCGCAGTCGGGTGGTCTCTTTGTAGTTGCGTTTCTCCAGCTCTTCAAATTTGGCGACGTGTTCATCACGATCTCGCCGAATGGAATCGCGTGCAGCCACCGCTTCATCCCTTTCAGCTTGCAAGGCTTCTCGGGCGGCGACGGCGGCATCTCGCTCGGCGAGGAGACCATCACCAGTGGCCGTCACGGCAGCTATGTCGGCCAGATGTTTTCTCTCGAGGGCGGCCATCTCAGATCGAAGGCTTTGGATAGTCCGATTAAGATCATTTTCTACCCCCTGCAGTCGGGTCACTTCCCCAGTGGCTTTGGCGAGAGCTGGACCATGCTGGTTAAGTTCTGCAGTTAATTCAGTAATTCGGCCCTGAAGGTCATCTACCATGGGAGTAGAAGCTAGAAGAGAGCATGAAGATATGAGAACAAGAGCAATTGTTTAATCGGAGAGAAGACAGAAATGGTATAGAAGTTACCTTTCAGTTTAGTGATCTCAGCCGATTGGTTGTTGACCTGCAGCTGGGCCTGGGCAAGAGTTCGAAGGCTGGCGGTATAAGCATCAAGAAGCTTCTCGAAGACCTCACGTTTTCTTCCATAACAGCCTGAGAGGAACAGCAGGATGGAGTTAGAGGCACAGCAGTAAGCGAAAGGCGTGAAAGAGCCGAACCGATTGCAACCAATCGGCCCGAATCTCAGGGACTACACCCAGTGGGTGCGCTTGCGCGCACCCACCGGAAGGAAAGTCTCCCGATCGAGGAAGGCAAACGATAAAGCAAAAGGTGTGAAAGATCCGAACCGATTGCAACCAATCGGCCCGAATCTCGGGGACTACACCCAGTGGATGCGCTGGCGCGCACCCACCGGAAGGAAAGTCTCCCGATCGAGGAAGGCAAACGATAAAGCAAAAGGTGTTAAAGATCCGAACCGATTGCAACCAATCGGCCCGAATCTCGGGGACTACACCCAGTGGGTGCGCTTGCGCGCACCCACCGAAAGGAAAATCTCCCGATGGAGGAAGGCAAAAGATAAAGCAAAAGGCCTTCCGAGTAAAGGAAAGACATAAAAAGAAAGTCAAAAATTACCGTATGGTGAGAGGTGAGCTGTTGGAGGTCCCAAGCAAGGGCACCGGCAAAGTTATTCACCCGGCTCAGAGCAGTCGTCACAGGATCTTGAGGACGATGCGAGGCGTCAGGCTCGGTGCCGATGTGACGGGCGCGAGAATACTCGGCCCAGAACTGGTCCACCGAGCGCCTAAGAATCTCCGACGCAGAGGAGGTCGGCGTTGGCACTAAAGCTTGAGTGGCGGTGGAAGCAGCAGTGGTAATGGCCAGTGGCATTGGCGTCACCTGAGGGCCAGAAGTAATCGGTGGTGGTGGCGGCGCAGTCGGGTGAGACGCAGAAGTGATAAGCGCGACTGGCGGCAAGGTCGTTGTCGTCGGTGGAACGCGCAGAACAACCAGTGGCACAGTTGTGGCGGTCGACGGCGCCTACACCACGGTCGGCGGCGGGCTTGTCACCGTCGGTGGCTCGAAAGCGGCAGTCGGAGCAGATGTAGTCGCGACAGTGGAGACCGGGTCGGAGCGGCGTGGCGGAGACGGGGCAATCGGATCGACCGATTGCGGTCCTCTTCCACTAGGAGCCACCGGGTCAGCTGCATGCTTGGAAGTCTTGGAGGCAAGGGTGGAAGAAGAGGTCTTCTGAGTCGTCGCGAGGCGAGCCTTCTTGGCGGCGCGCTCGGCGTCCTTGGAGGAGCGATGAGAAGCAGTCGGCCGTTTGTGGACGGCGGCAGCAGAGGCAGCAGGTGAGATGTCGGCGCTGGCACGAACCGGAACGCCAGTGTCGACATCGTCAAGCCCAATCGGCTCCCTGAAAGAAGAAAGAAGAGGAGGATCAGTATAAGCAAAGACAGTGAAATGCAAGGCATAAGGACAGAAGCCTACCCGATTGTTCTTGGTGCGCCAGAGGGCATTCGGCATCGCAGCGGAGCGACGTTCAGCGGCGCCTGAGCAGTCGGCCTCCGGGTAGTCGTCTCCTGGGCCTGTTTGCCTTTGCTGGCAGTCGGCGTGGCTTTGGCAACCTTGCTGGGGGCTGTACCAGCAGAGGAGCTAGTGGTCGAGGTGTGCTTTGCCGGCACCTTTGGAGGTTTGGCACGAGGAGCTGCGTCAGAATCATCAGCCTTTGAGACACTGTCATCATCACTCCATTCGGCCAAAAATTGCTCAAGGGAAGGGTCAGGCGTACCCCCTTGAGCTGGCGGCCGAGTGTCGGTCCTTGGAGGGTTGGCGGCCTCGGCTTCATCGTCGTCGGCACCCATGGAGTCGGAGGACTCTCCGGAGGACTCGCCATCATCTTCATCATCATCACCGGACTCGGCGGAAGGAATCTCGCCGTTATACTCGAAATCGGCGGGGTCCTCCTCCGCGCGATCGGGGGCGTACGCGCCAGCTTCCTGGCCGTCCTCCATCAGGTTGGACTGAATAAAATGCTGGAAAGAGGATAGAAGTAATCAGAGAAGCTGAAAGGAAAAGCAATCGGGAGAGGAAGGCAATCGGAGCATACCACAGGCGGTTTCTGCTGGCAAGTGAGGCAGTCAAGCCCGAGGCAGAAAGGGTCGGGCAAAGGGCTAGATGTAATAGCCCTCACCCTGGCGCTGAGGTCTTCATTCTTCACCCGCCATGTGCAGAGCCGAGTGGGATCTCGAGGACCCGACATATCGCACAGACGGTGCACTCGGCGCTGCAGGGGAAGAATTCGAGCTTGAAGCCAAGCGGCTACCAGGTCGGTCGGGAGAAGCCCTTCTTGCTCTAGCTGGGCGACCCTGGCAACCTGGGCATCGACATCACAGTCTCCGACGCCATACTTCAGCGACCATTCGTGCTTGTCAGTCGGCCGGGCGAGGGAGAACTCGGGCAGATTCAGGAGATCGGGCCCTTGGTCAGGTGACTTGACGTAGAAGAATGAGGTCTGCCAATTTTTGCATGATTTGACGATCTCGGGACTCTTGTACCTCTGCTTGCCGGCTGCGACGAGACAACTACCGCAATCGGTCATGTCAGTCGGGTACGATGGCTCGCCGCCTTCGATGGTGGAGGGCACCACAGTTCCTGTCCGGGCGTTATGAGCTCGGAGGTTGAAGAAGCGTTTCCAGAGGGCGATGCTCGGACGGCAGCCGAGGTACCCCTCGCAGAGTGTCACGAACCACGAGAGGATCATGATGAAGTTGGCCGCGAGATGATGGGGTTGCAGTCGGTGGAAGTCAAGAAATCCACGGAGAAACGAGCTGGCGGGGAGGCCGAATCCACGCTCGAAGTGAGCAAGGAACACGACCCTCTCGTCAGCGCGTGCGCTGGGCACGACCTCGGCCTGGCCAGGGATGCGCCACTCGACCTCCGCGGGCATCTGACGGGCGCGGATCAGGGCCTGGACGGCGTCGGCGGTGGCCTGAGAACCCCTCCAGCACCCGCGGCTCGCCTGTGACACATCTCGCCGGGGCGCCATGGTTTTCACAGACGAGAAGAGAAGGAGAGAAACAGAGGGAGGTGGAGCGCGAAAGCGGCGGTGGAGAGTGACTGCGGAGGCGGCGGAGGCGCTAAAGAGCACGAGTCCATGGCCGGATCAGGTCCAGGGAACAGAGGTTCGCGGCAGAGAGTTTTGCGTGGAGTAGCAATGGAGCAGAGGAGAGGGAGCTCGAGGTTGAAGACGGCGTCTGAGGAGAGTGAAGAGGCGAAGGCACCCCCCTGCGGCTTATATGGGCGGCGGGGGGGGGAAGTGGGATGCGTCTGCGGCTGTGTGGCTCGGTGTGGCCTAGGGCACAGGAAGGGCAACCGACAAACCAGCGCAGAGGATCCGGGCGCAAGAGGCGAGGCGTGCGACGTGGGGGTCAGGCCCTGCAGTTATGTCAAGTCGCGCGTGGGTCGTGGGTCCCAGCTCATTGATCACATCCTGGAAGAATCGGAGGTAACCGTTGGAATGAAATCGGCGAAAGATGTTCCGCCAGAAAAGAGAAGACACAAGATGGGAACAAAACAAACCCAATCGGACGAGAAGCTTGGTCAGCCGAGTGTGATCTCCGAGTCGGACGACGGGCTCGGAACGACACACCCGATGAGGCCATAGCAAACGGAGGATGTCAAGAGAGAGATTAAAAACTGCAAAGGCCCCGCGGTCGAGTGACCGTGGGACCTTTACAGCTTTAGGGGCTACTGTCGGGGGATTGGTACCCGGGTAGGCTAACCCAAGCGGAAGTAACCTTTCAAGACAAGGATGGGCCGATTGGACCGCAGCTGGGCCGAGCTGGGCAGATGTACGACCGATTGCTCCAAGGTAATCAGCCGTATCAAATGCCAGCAGTCGGCCCAGGCGCAATCGGCCCACCCTTTCCTTCACCAAGACAATCATCTGATTGGTCGGCAGCTGGTCCGGGGTTGATACCTAGCAAGCCGATTGCCCAGAGCAATCGACCTCGCCAGGAACCACCAGTCGGACCAGGCGCAATCGGAACTACCTACCACCCAGTCGGGGGTATGATTACGAGGTCATAAATGCCATATCCCGAGATATCTGGGTGGCAGGACGGCCAAGTCACGTCGAGGATTTGCTGGAGATACGGTGTCGACCTCCCCGCCGATTCCGCGGACAGGCCGACAAGACCATACTCCCTAGCTCCACTATTCATCCCTACATCCTACAAGCCTACAGCATGGTCCGCCGCTCGTAGGCTCCGGATCACCCGGAGAGGAGCAGTCGGTGGGCCCAAGCCGATTAGAGGATGACATCTGGGCCCATTCGGCAATAAAGTTACCGAAGTACCCTGGGCTCACACTATAAGAGCCAGGGTACCCCTCCTGCGTGAGGGACGATCCGCACTAGAGCACCATAACTCATTTCCCCCCAGTTCATTCACTGCTTGTAGTTACTCCTCAGGGAAGCAGGTGAGAACCTTGCCCACGGCGGCGGAGCTCACCTTCCCCTGAGAAGATAGAGAAGCAGTTATTGTAGCCAGATCATTGATATACAAGAGACAAGCAGGAGTAGGGGTGTTATCTCTCCGGAGAGCCCCGAACCTGGGTACATCGTGGTGTCTTCACCGTGCTTGTGCCCAACCCGATTCCAGCACCATCGACATCCTCTCCCTCGAGTCTTCCCCCTCACTTTAGCCATCCCATGGCATCTGGCGTTACCTATCGACGACAGGTGCATTAGGGATGGCGCATTTTGAAAATGCGCCACCTATAAGGTTCTTAGGGGTGGCGCATTATCCAGAATGTGCCACGTATAAGCTCATCTAGGCTGGCTCACTCTTAGGGGTGGCGCACTGTAAAATAATGTGCCACCCCTAAGGTCTTATGGGTGGTGCATTATTTTTCAGTGCGTCATCCCTAACAGATGGTGGTGCATGGCTTATTATATGCGCCACTAATAAGGTTTCCATGTATAGCTATTTCCCTATTAGTACACCGTACCTACTCATAAGATTTCGGGAACAGATGCATTCGAGATCAGTATTGCCGCGTCCGCACATGATTAAGGTCACGCGTAAGAGCGCGCGTCTCAACTGCTTCCCAATAAATCATCCTCAATGTACTGAAGTTGTCCCAATAACATGGTTTAGATTAGAGTATGTAGCAGATCCCGAAAATACCCATCTCGTAAAATCAGTTTACGGTCGGTCTGGAAACAGATTCATGGTACCGCACGGATTGTGATAGAACAAATACTGTAAATTTTCATTGTAAAAAACGGATATTCAATCTAATGATGCTTTTTTTTATGGTCAAATTCTTTCGTAACTCACCCGCACAAGCAACCGCGACGGCTTGCGCCGCGCAATGGCCGTCGGGCATCGGCGGCGATTTCGAGCTCTGCAGCAATGGTGGGGTTGTCGGGGCCACCCAAGAGCTCGAGGGGCATGTTGGTCGTCGGGCCCCAGCGGCGACCTCGATCATGCATCGAGGATGGAGCTATCGTGGCCACTCGAGATCTCGAGAGGCGTGATGGTCAACGGGAATGAAGCGAGGAAGGGCGTGGGACACCGGACCATTGGTTGGCTGAAAGTACATGTAGTCCCCATGTGTGGTTTTGGTAATTAATGACAATCTTTATGGACTAATGTTTGCATTGAGATACATATATTTGAAGGAAAGTTACATAGGAAATGCATGATGAACATTGTTCATAAACACAAATATATACATTGTGGCTTGGTAATGAATGATGATTCCAATAAAGACACAATGGCTTCATGTATCTATGGATGGTTGTCCCATGGATAATGATAAGAAGAATGGATGATGTTGCAATGAATACAATCAATTGAAGATCATTTTTTGGGTCTCATGTGCTGATTAAAACCTCGGATTAAGATGATTCAAGAAGCAAAGTCATTCTCCTCAACAAGACTGAGAATATTCATGTTGAACACTTTTCCATTTGAGGTCATCATAAGGACTCAATAATTCGTGCAATATATCTGTCATGTGTCTTTTGGACTGGACACCACTTGATCATGGAGTAAATATGAATGTTGACCAAGATAAAGATGAAAGATTGAATTCTTGATGGTCAACACTCTAGCACTACTTATGTACCACATGGGATCTTGTGGCATGGTAAGAAATTGTCAATTGTGCTTTGAGTTCTAACCCATACGATGTATTTCTATATCTTTGAGGGATAGGTGATTCTCATGGGAATGCATCAAGAGAAAGATCACAAGTGCCCATGAGATGATGACATCAAGTGTAATGGTCATCAAGTTATACAAGGTCAAGTTCAAGATATGCATCTCAGAGGATTACATGCTTGAAGCTTGCGGATGATCACGCGGTGGCACACGTGAAGATGGAATATAATGCAAAGCTTTCCTCATGACTTGCGAGGATACTAATGAAGTCTTCACCGAGTTATGTGACCAATATTTCATGTACATCTTGAGCCAAGCATGACCCCATCATCAAGCTCAAGTGGAACGCTCAAGTCAAAGGTATTGTGTCGTGGATCATTGACCGTCGAAAATGATACATGCTCAAGAATGGATTTCCGGAAGCTATAGTATTGTTCTTTTATTATTCTTGAGTCATAGGGATCCCGCACTATTAAGAGGGGATCAAAGGGGTTTAGTAATGGACTTTCTCAAGTCAACAATTCCTACCTCAATTCCACTCCTATCCTTTATACCAAAAGGGGGGAAATCCAAAGCCAACTCATTTCTCAAATACTATGGCATATCCTTTACATACTTTGCACCTTAAATTTTGGCTTATCTTGGGTGGTTCTCTATGTGAGGATCTTGAGCTTTTCAATAGCTTTAAAATAAGCCCAAGATCATCAAAATTGGAGTTCGTATGTAAAAGTTATGCATGTTTCAGTTTTGGGTTCCTGCTGACTTTCCTATGGTCGGACGGTCCGGGCTCGATGTCGGACGGTCCGGGCATTTCTCGGACGGTCCGGGTTCGAAGTTGGATGGTACGAACATGGGGACCCGAGTCCAGTGGGTTTTATGCCCTTGTCGGACGGTCCGGGTTGCATGTCGGACGGTCCGGGCTATGCCCGGACGGTCCGGGATGAACCCCGGACGGTCCGACCGGGTCGTCCGGCTATGCCCTTATTCACTGGCTTCCTACCCGTTAAAGTTGTCGGACGTCCGGGATCTATGTCGGACCGTCCGGGCTTGTCCCAGACCGTCCGACTTGGTCCTCGGACTGTCCGGGATGCTCCAGATCTGCACCAAACGGCTAGTTCTCGTGTGTATTATAAATACCCCTCACCCACTCCGGGTGAGGGTTGAGCACTTCATTCCAAACACACAAGAACCCTAAAAGGCTCCCTCTCCTTTATCCTACACCAAATCCTAGATCCCGAAGAGATTTGTGAGAGTTCTTGAGAGAGATTTCACCCATTGATAGATCCACTCCCTCTCCCTCTTTTGACCAAAGGAATTCGCGATTTGAGCAAGTCTTGAGCATTTCCCCCTTGATCTTGTTACTCTTGGAGGTTGGAGACTCCTAGGCGGTAGGAGTGCTCCGGTGAGGAATCAACTTGTGATTTTTCCCCCGGAAAGTTTGTGAAGGTTTGGAGGCCGCCTCAAGGTCTACCACTAGTGGTTGGGAATCGCCTTCATGGTGATATCTCAAGGGGAATAGGGTGAGCCTTCGTGGCGTTGGTGTGCCTTCGTGGTAACACCCACTCTCTCCAAACGGTGAGTAGCTTCCCTCCAAGGAAGTGAACATCGGGATACATCCTCGTCTCCGAGTCTACGGTTATCTCTAACCCTAGCTCACTACTTGTGGTTTACTTTGGTCATTTGACCTTGCATTCACTATATCTTGTTGTCCTCATTATATTGTGTTGGCTATCATATCGTAGTGATTGTTTTAGGCCAACACATTATACTCCGCAATTCATACGTGCTACTATTGTTCCATATTGTTCCTCATGTGAATTGGTATATTGTATCTCACATATCCACATCTTGTGATATATATCTAGTGTAAGTTTGTGTAACTTACTTGTGCCTACTAGTATCATTATTGTGTTCATATAGTTTAGAATAAAGTTGTTGTTGCACTTAGTTGAGCCTAGTGTATTGAGGATTTGTGCTTGTTAAGTATGCACTTAGTTTATTTCCGCATCCGGATATTAAAATCCATAAAAGGTTTAAAAGGCCTATTCACCCCCCCCCCTCTAGGCGACATCGTGGTCCTTTCAATTGGTATCAGAGCCAGGTCTCTCCTTATTAGGCTTCACCGCCTGGAGAGTAAGATGTCGACTAGTGGTATAGTGCACAATGACACCTTTGATTTTGATGGCACAAATTATCACTTGTGGAGAATTCGCATGCTATGTCACTTTCGGACCATGGGTCCAAATGTTTTGCGAATTGTTACTATTGGGGCTCATATTGCAAAGGATTGTCTATCTCCATCTCTTGAGGATATGCATATTGATAGTGATGCTTTGGGAGCCATTCATCAAGCTATAACATTTGATGTGTTTAAGTCTATTTTGATGTGTAAGACAGCTCATGAGGCTTGGACCAAACTTGATGATGTATATGGTGGATCATATCTTGATGAAGCCAATATTTTTCCCATGGAGACAATTGGGAAAGTCTCGATAACCTCATGTCACGACGAGCACCCTATGGCCTCCACCTCCGACTACTTGGACACATCAACATCTTCCACTTTACCAACATTTAGCTTGTCACAAGGTAATGACATGGTAAGTGGAGAAATCATGTGTGATGATGATGTTGAGATTATTATAGATGATCCTCCTTGTAGAAATGCTAGCATTGGGGCTTCCATGGACTTGAGTATAGCTTGCGTCAACTTTGGCATAGACTCTTTTGTCAATAATCCATGCATTTCCTCCAATGATTCCTTGACATACTCTTGTGATGATATGCTTGATCTTCCATGTTGCCATGATATAAATGCTTCAATTTGCTCTAGTTATTGTATGACTAACCATGTAGAGGAAACCACGAAAAATGTGGCACACTTGATTAACGAAGATCCCTCTTGTCCGGAAAAGTCATCACCGATGCACATGTGCCTCATGGCAAGAGGTAATGATGAGGTATCCTCTTCTCTTAGTGATGATGATGATGATTGTGATGAAAATGATGTTGCCATGACCCAAAATCTCTATGAGATTGGGAAAACCCTTTATAGGGTTAACAAGGACACATATAGGATGTTCCAAGATGTTCTTGCCTCCTTTGATAAACGTAATGATTTACTTCATGAAGTGCAAGATAAAAATGAACTACTTGAACATAATATCATTTTGGCTCATCAATCTTTGAGAGACTTGAAGTGTTCGAAAGAAGAGATTGAAGTTTCTCATTATAAGCTTAAAGAGGATTTTGAGCACCTTGACCTTGGATACAAGAACGTCAAAGGAGAGCTCACTAAACTCTCTAAGTCTCATGAGGAACTTCAAGCTACTCATGATAAGTCTCTTGGTACTACCTCTTCCTCTCATACTGTCAATGATGCTTGTACTACTAATCCTATTTTGTGTGAAGCATCAATATTGAAGGCGAATGTTGAGTTGAGGGCTCAACTAGATTTACTAACGAGCAATTATGGGAAACTAGAAGAAATTCATGAAAAGCTCTCGAGCACTCATGGGGACCTTCTAACCTCTCATGATGTGCTAAAGTTAGCTCATGAGGCTATGGTCACTAAGGTAAAATCATATGAGTCACATGTGGACATTAGCCCATATTCTACTCAAAATGCCTTATTGTCATGTGCTAATCCTTGCAATTCCTCTCTAAATGATGGTGTTATATGTTGTGATGAATTTCTCACCTTGCCTTGTTGCTCTAATAATGAAGCTTCTATATCCTCTAGTTTTTTTGTCAATACTAACATTGTAGAGGAAAATAAAGAGCTCAAGGCCCAAGTCACTAGTTTGAAGAATTACTTGAAGAAGTGCTATGATGGGAAATCCACACTCAACAATAACTTGAGTGTACAAATTTTTCCTCAAGATAAGTATGGACATGGTTTTTTCTCCAACAAGAAGAAGTCCAAGAACAATAAGAAGGGACAAGACCAAGTCAAGAATGAGTCCAACATTATTTGCTTCAAATGCAAGAAAGTTGGACACCATGTAAGGTCTTGTCCAATGAAGGAGAAGGCCTCAAGTAAGAAGCATCATGGGAAGCGGCCTCAAGAACAATCTCAAGATGGAGAAAGGCCGCTCTCCGTGATTAACCATGATAATGATCCTCATATTGAGAAGAAAAAGAAGAAGAGAAAGGGAAGCAAATGTTGCTATAATTGTCGTAAGAAGGGACACATATCTTCATCATGTCCCAACGGTAACATCCCTAAGCCTCCAATAATAAATGATCATTATTTACTTAGGAAGGATAATGTTGGCAATGTGTTTGCCAAGTTTGTGGGTACCCAAAGTAGTTCGAAGGTGAATAAGACCATTTGGGTTGCCAAACCTATTGTGACTAATTTCTTAGGACCCAACCTTGTTGGGGACCAACAAGCTCTAACTTGATCAATAGGTGGTTGGAGAGCATTGGAGACTTGGCTACTTCATGAAGAAGAAGAAAGTACTTTCACCACAAGTTGTGGTTAATTACTAGTCAAGTGGATTATCACCATATTCATTAATCCAATGCTCCTCCTTGCGGTAACTTGTAGTTACATTGTTTACATTGAAAGTTACTAGCACCATGCATGTGTAGGTTTTGTGCCTAGCATGTGTTTGTATGTTGTGCCTCGTATTATGCTTGATTTGTGGTATTTAGCATATGTAGGTTGCAATGCACCTCATACAGTTGTGAGTGTATGTATGTGTTGTTTCGAGCATTTATTGCTTTATTAGTTGAATCTTATTTGGCTCTTTCGAGATATCAATGGATCATCACATTATGGGGGAGTGTTATGTTTACACATATCACAAACCTTGAATGTGTATATATGTGGAATACCATCTAGAATTATTTGTACAATATTATCTAGCATAGTCTCTATACTCACAATGTAAAATGTGCATCCATGCACAACTCCTAGAAATATATCATAAATTGGGTTTCATTCGACACATGTGGATAATACACGAACTGTCACATTATGGGGAGCGGTATGCTATGTGCATACCGCAATCCTTAAAGACGTGAATAAATTGAATAATGCCATTTAGAATTCATATTTGAAATTATCTTAGATCTGTGTGGCTTGCATTGTTTTGTGTGTGTATGATATTCTTGTGAGATTTTTCCATGATCTATCATAAAAATCTTAGGTGGGAAATTGTTTGATTCAATTCATTCCAATTATGGTTATGCATGGTTATCTATATAATCGGAATATTAAGATTATCCTACACATGCGTTGTGGTTAATTATAAACTCTCATCATATGCCTTATATATTGAAGTTGATCTTGCATATCGTTGAAATCTACCACCGAGTGTTATTCTAGATACCATTAAACTTGGTATTCCTTCATGTGGGATAATTAGTAGATCATCTTCGTCTCGGCCTTTGCTTCAACTTATATTTTACATCTTGCTGAGAAATCCATTTGTCTCCCAAATGTTCTCCCATGCCTTTTTCATGTTCATATTCTTAGTTTTGTAGAGTCATGGGAGTTGTTATCTTACTAGTTGTATTATCTTATATCCACTTAAAAGAGATATAACCTTGAAAATATGTTTAAATTTATATCTTATGCTCTCATTGGTTCACTTATGATCGTGATAGTGTTGGGTTTATGTGATGTATCCATATCTATATACATATTTGTTATCTAGCTAGATCACCCAACTGATTAGCCAAGCGATCCAATTCTTACCAAAATTAAAAAAATGCCTACACTCCATGTCGGACGGTCCGAGCTCCATCCCGGACGGTCCGACATGACCTAAAATACTGCTGATGTCCAGTGCCGTATTTCGGACGATCCGGGTTCGTGTCCGGATGGTCCGGGCGAAGCCCGGACGGTCCGACCTACAGCCCGGTCGTCCGACCCCTTGCAGTAATCATGCCCCCTAACAACCCGTGTCGGTCGTCCGACTTGGAATCCGGACGTCCGACGTCCCCGAGTCTATAAATGTGCGGCCAAACACTGTGCCTCCAATAGACAGGGGCTCACCATGACATCATGGTTTGGTTCTTCTTTGATCATATGTTGAACTATGTGTGTAATCATGTGTTTATTCATCACTCTGATACAATTTGGGCAACATGAGTGATGGTTGATTTTATTTAAGTGTCCATCATTTATATATTCTACCGTCTAAATTATACCTTCTTGTTCTTGATATGCTAAGTGCATGCATGCTTAAATATATGTGTATCTTAATGCCCTGCTTGCTCTATTTTGATCCAAGATATGTAGGGGAAACTCCATCAAACCTTGACGTCTAAGATGTGCATTCATATTCATATTCACATACGTAAATGGAGTTTGCCCTATGAATTGTAGCTATGCTAACCACTCTGGACCCAATAAGGTTGGGGACCATATTGTACTTGAATGGTCTCAGGTACATTTGAGGAATGTTGAGTGCTTGGCTTATTAATTGAGACAGTGGTGCCTTCATGAGGAACCAGGATTCAAGCCATAATATGTTATTGATCTACAAGCCTCATTCCAATGCCATCACGGTAACATGAATGCATTGCAAGCATATATATATAGTGTAATGTGGTCAACCTTGTGTAGGTTGCATCATGGCATGATTAGTTCTTGCTAAAAGTGTGTTTCTTGCATGTTCTTACAAGAAAAAGTTTTGTGATATGAGACATTTGGGAAGTTGCATATAATGGGAAAGTTACCCCAAAACTTGTCATAAGGAAATTTATTGTGTATCAATTCCTCAAATGTGCTCTCATATGCAACATTGATGAAATTATAGAAACACTCTCATTTCTCGATGTATGCGCTTTCTTGATTAGAAATTCATGGTTATACAAATGAGATCAATTTGTGCCATGTTCCATGTTTCATGTGTCATGTGTCATGTGCCTTGCTCTTATGATAGGATCAAAACTTGTGTAACAATGGGTTCACATATGGATATCATGTCGCTATCAATTGTAACTATCTTTTATATGTGAGTTTCTTCGTGTATTTCCACTTAGGAACTTATATACATCAGAAAGTTAATATATTCCCTTGATATCATCTACCCATTGCCAACCACTTAGCTTGTTCATTGATGTTTCTTTGGTGGCTTCGGTAGAAGGGTGTTATGTGAGTGCTTGTATGTCTTGCATATTCCTTTTGCACTCATGTGTGTTAATGTATTCCTCATATGTCTAATTCCTATCTTCATATCTTTGTCCCTTGCTACCTTATATTGATCCCCACTTAAGGTTGAGCTTCTCCTTGTGTTCCTTATAGAATATGTGCATTTGTTTTCACTCATAACTTGTCATGTGCACACATTATGGTGGTCTCATACCATATGGGTTTCTCTAGATCTTTCCTTCCATTTTGGCATTTGTTGCCAATGGGGGAGAAGTTTAGAGGGTTTGGTGGGAGTTTAGTGGTTGAGGTCATTCATGCATATCTATTAGTGTTATATATGGTTATGGCATGAATGAGCTACGCATATAGAGTAAACTTCAACATGGTCAACATATGCAATGAAATTCAAGTTCATTCACACATGCATATATTGTGGGGGCATTTTCTCTATATATTATTATTCTACTAACATCAAGTTCTTATGTAGTATTTTGATGCTAGTATAACCGGTGCGGATAACATAAAGTAACTTTGTGTTACTTTATGCTATCAAAAGAACCCAAGTATACAATTTATCCTTGGATAAGTTGCATGCTTGTTTGAATATTCATTATATAAACCCTCTTACTGCGATTGTCATCAACTACCAAAATGGGGGAGATTGAAAGTACATGTAGTCCCCATGTGTGGTTTTGGTAATTAATGACAATCCTTATGGACTAATGTTTGCATTGAGATATATATATTTGAAGGAAAGTTACATAGGCAATGCATGATGAACATTGTTCATAAACACAAATATATACATTGTGGCTTGGTAATGAATGATGATTCCAATAAAGCAACAATGGCTTCATGTATCTATGGATGGTTGTCCCATGGATAATGATAAGAAGAATGGATGATGTTGCAATGAATACAATCAATTGAAGATCAGTTTTTGGGTCTCATGTGCTGATTACAACCTCGGATTAAGATGATTCAAGAAGCAAAGTCATTCTCCTCAACAAGACTGAGAATATTCATGTTGAACACTTTTCCATTTGAGGTCATCATAAGGACTCAATAATTCGTGCAATATATCTGTCATGTGTCTTTTGGACTGGACACCACTTGATCATGGAGTAAAGATGAATGTTGACCAAGATAAAGATGAAAGATTGAATTCTTAATGGTCAACACTCTAGCACTACTTATGTACCACATGAGATCTTGTGGCATGGTAAGAAATTGTCAATTGTGCTTTGAGTTCTAACCCATACGATGTATTTCTATATCTTTGAGGGATAGGTGATTCTCATGGGAATGCATCAAGAGAAAGATCACAAGTTCCCATGAGATGATGACATCAAGTGTAATGGTCATCAAGTTATACAAGGTCAAGTTCAAGATATGCATCTCAGAGGATTACATGTTTGAAGCTTGCGAATGATCACGCGGTGGCACATGTGAAGATGGAATATAATGCAAAGCTTTCCTCATGAATTGCGAGGATACTAATGAAGTCTTCACCGAGTTATGTGACCAATATTTCATGGACATCTTGAGCCAAGCATGACCCCATCATCAAGCTCAAGTGGAACGCTCAAGTCAAAGGTATTGTGTCGTGGATCATTGACCATCGAAAATGATACATGCTCAAGAATGGATTTCCGGAAGCTATAGTATTGTTCTTTTATTATTCTTGAGTCATAGGGATCCCGCACTATTAAGAGGGGATCAAAGGGGTTTAGTAATGGACTTGCTCAAGTCAACAATTCCTACCTCAATTCCACTCCTATCCTTTATACCAAAAGGGGGGAAATCCAAAGCCAACTCATTTCTCAAATACTATGGCATATCATTTACATACTTTGCACCTTCAATTTTTTCTTATCTTGGGTGGTTCTCTATGTGAGGATCTTGAGCTTTTCAATAGCTTTAAAATAAGCCCAAGATCATCAAAATTGGAGTTCGTATGTAAAAGTTATGCATGTTTCAGTTTTGGGTTCCTGCTGACTTTCCTATGGTCGGACGGTCCGGGCTCGATGTCAGACGGTCCGGGCATTGCTCGGACGGTCCGGGTTCGAAGTTGGATGGTCCGAACATGGGGACCCGAGTCCAGTGGGTTTTATGCCCTTGTCGGACGGTCCCGGTTGCATGTCGGACGGTCCGGGCTATGCCCGGACGGTCCGACCGGGTCGTCCGGCTATGCCCTTATTCACTGGCTTCCTACCCGTTAAAGTTGTCGGACGTCCGGGATCTATGTCGGACCGTCCGGGCTTGTCCCAGACCGTCCGACTTGGTCCTCGGACCGTCCGGGATGCTCCAGATCTGCACCAAACGGCTAGTTCTCGTGTGTATTATAAATACCCCTCACCCACTCCGGGTGAGGGTTGAGCACTTCATTCCAAACACACAAGAACCCTAAAAGGCTCCCTCTCCTTTCTCCTACACCAAATCCTAGATCCCGAAGAGATTTGTGAGAGTTCTTGAGAGAGATTTCACCCATTGATAGATCCCCTCCCTCTCCCTCTTTTGACCAAAGGAATTCGCGATTTGAGAAAGTCTTAAGCATTTCCCCCTTGATCTTTTTACTCTTGGAGGTTGGAGACTCCTAGGCGGTAGGAGTGCTCCGGTGAGGAATCAACTTGTGATTTGCCCCCCGGAAAGTTTGTGAAGGTTTGGATGCCGCCTCAAGGTCTACCACTAGTGGTTGGGAATCGCCTTCGTGGTGATATCTCAAGGGGAATAGGGTGAGCCTTCGTGGCGTTGGTGTGCCTTCGTGGTAACACCCACTCTCTCCAAACGGTGAGTAGCTTCCCTCCAAGGAAGTGAACATCGGGATACATCCTCGTCTCCGAGTCTACGGTTATCTCTAACCCTAGCTCACTACTTGTGGTTTACTTTGGTCATTTGACCTTGCATTCACTATATCTTGTTGTCCTCATTATATTGTGTTGGCTATCATATCGTAGTGATTGTTTTAGGCCAACACATTATACTCCGCAATTCATACGTGCTATTATTGTTCCATATTGTTCCTTGTGTGAATTGGTATATTGTATCTCACATATCCACATCTTGTGATATATATCTAGTGTAAGTTTGTGTAACTTACTTGTGCCTACTAGTATCATTATTGTGTTCATATAGTTTAGAATAAAGTTGTTGTTGCACTTAGTTGAGCCTAGTGTATTAAGGATTTGTGCTTGTTAAGTATCCACTTAGTTTATTTCCGCATCCGGATATTTAAAAATCCATAAAAGGTTTAAAACGCCTATTCACCCCCCCCCCCCTCTAGGCGACATCGTGGTCCTTTCATTGGCGACGGTGAGGACGGTCGGAATGAGGAGCTAGCGGTGGCGGTTGACGTGAAATTTCCCTTTCGCCAACCGGTTTTCTGGTATAGGGGAGCTAAAAAATTGCCTCCGAACAAGGTTTTTTTAGGGAGAGTTGTATAATTTTTTTGGGAGACATATTATGGGATCTGGTATGAATGTTTTTTTTAATCCAAATTGTAAAACGGATGTTATTTTATGGTTTTGGTTTTTTTTTACGGTATCTACTAAAAATTCTCTTAGTGATGCGTTTTAGCAAATTCCAGTAACTTTGTCCCTAATAGTCAACTAACATGAAGGATCCCTTAGAGCATCTCTAAACGATCCCCTATAATCCGTTAAAGGAGTAAAATAAGAGGCTAACTGGATGTAAACAAAACGGCAAACCATTAGGGGAGGATAATTTATCCTCCTCGACCCGAAAAACTGGCCCAACTCTTTTAAATATACTCGCCCTTGGCTTTGTCGAGTATAATCTGTGCTCACCCTTCTACTACTAGAGTGGACACCTCTTGCCGCCCATACTCGCCGCAACCGCCACTAATAATCCCGATTTTGACTATAATGGAAAGCCAAGAGACTTACGCCACCCATTAATGGTCAGGTTCCATGCGAATAAGCCGAATCAAATACTACAATCTATCCATTCTTTGACATGTGTGGACACACACAAAAACGTGAAGCATCAAGAAGCTTTATTTATTAAAAATATCCATGATTTAAAAAATCCCCCATATTTTAAAAGAAGTCTCTAGATTAAAAAGTGTACAAGAATTTGAAAAAAAAATAGATTTTAACAAAAATTTCAAGAACTAGGAAAAATATAATTTAGGAAAATAAACATAAACATATAACATTAATAAAAGCATAAAATAAATAATTATAAATACAAGTAAAATAAAGAAAAGTACATAGGACATTCTAGAAACTTCCTAAAACTAGTAGAAAAAAGATATGCTATGCCCAAATCCGCCAAAAGGCAATAAATAGATCCCCTTGGAGAGTCAAGTTTCATGCGAATAGGCCCAATCAAATACTACCAATATATCCATTCTTTAACATGTGAGGACACACAAAAAGACGTGATGCATAAAGAGGCTTTATTTCATTAAAAAATATCCATGATTTACAAAAAAAACCATAATTCAAAAGAAGTCCCTAAGATTAAAAAATGAATACAAATTTGAAAAAGTGTAAGATTTTAATAAAAAATTCAAGAACTGGAAAATTATAAATTTAAGAAAATAAACATAAAACAATATTAAAACCATAAAAAACAATCATTATAAATACAATGAAAACAAAGAAAAGTCCATAGAACATTCTAGAAACTTCCTAAAACCAGTAGAAAAAAGATTGACACTATGCCCACATCCACCAACAGGCAATCAATAGATCTCCTTGGAGGGTCAGGTTCCATGCGAATAGGCCCAATCAAATACTACAATCTATTCATTCTTTAACACGTGAAGACACAAAAATACATGATGCATCAAGAGGATTCACTTCTTGGGAATTTAGTATCTCTATGATTTCTCAATCTAGTTGGTTCAGAAACTTAAGATTAAATGTATGGCCACAAGGCTTTCAATGTCCCGCACTCGATCTTTTTATTTCAAGCTCTCTTGCAATGGTAGCACGATATTGATCTTCCACCAGGAATGCACGGCTCGAGGAGCCCGCAGAGAAAGACGAAGAAAGTCATGATAGGACTGCTCGGCACAGAACCAGCAAATCGCCGTCATCCCCCCCATAAATGCACGAAGTAGAAAATCAGTTCATCCTCACCCCTAAAGTAAGCAGAAAGTTCGCATGGAGAGCAGGAGGCGTTGACCTGTCACCTTTGCAAGGTTATTACAACAAGTTTTACCCAACTCTGGTGAGGGAGGGGCGATGACGGTGGCGCGCCTTCGGCTCGCTTCAGTGTTTATAGTCGTTTTTAGGTGGTCTACAAATCTGGTTGTGATTTTTATTACTCCCCTGTAAACTAATATAAGATGTTTTAGATAACTAAACTAGTGATCTAAAACATCTTATATTAGTTTACGGAGGAGTACTTATGATGTTCGTTGTACTACCATAGTTAAAAATGAATGTATAACGGAAGTTTTTTTTTCACAAAAAAAAGGGTAAGCAGAAAGTTTGCATGGAGAGCAGGAGGCCTTGCCCTGTCACCTTTGCGAGGTTACGGCACTGATGATAAGATTCAAGTAAAGCTGCTTCGCCCCATTAGATAAGGATAGATAGAACAGGATGTCACTATTGCCATTTGCTGCCCTCTGGCTTGCAAAATACGAACTCTTTTATGGCATCCATCTCCACAGGCAACCACGCAGGTAATCGTGTTCTCCTAACGCACCTCCTTGGAGAACCAAAGGTGCATGTGTTTTGGACTATGTTCTAAAAAACACACGCAAAGATTATACCAAATGTATTTTATATACTACTACTCCCTCCTTTGGAAAAGAAAATATACGTAATTTTAGTTCAAATACATGTTTGCTGTGTATCTTGTAAAAAAAACACTTGTATTGGCGTTTTCTCTTAAGGAAAGATCTTGTCTTACACTGTACTATTAGTGATTTTTTTCGGCAACTTTCTTCTCTGATGAAGCACCTACATAGGATGGCTAAGATAAAATACATAGGCTGGCTAGATAAAGGACCAGCACCTTCACAATTACTCCTATGTTTACTTCTCATTTCATGCACATTATGATGATTCACGAGCACATGGCACAGAATGGAACTGGTGTGGGCAAGTCTTAAGACAGAAGTTGGATTCCATGTTGTATTCTATAAAATGCAGAAGTCTGATACTGCGTCAATAAAGAAGATGTTGCCAAAAAAAAAGATGTTTTAAGGTTAGCATTCAGTTCTTCAAAGCTGCAACTCTGGTAAGCTTTTAAGAAACAGAGTCAGGTTTCATGTGTATTAGCACAAGAAGCCATCGCAGTTCTGGCCAAGGTTGACTGCAGAAGATTAACTGATAGTAATATCCTTACCAATGCAAATCTCATACAGGTAACTTGGCATAAAGTTGACCAGAAAAGTTTGGCAAGAATAAAACAGGGTACACACAGGGCCAATTCTGCAACTAAAATGCTGGGCAGTTGGCCGGAAGCCGCAGTGACTTTGTTCACTGCGGAGGTACAATCCCTAAACTACTTGCTGGTGTAGCATTCCAACCAAGGTGAGGGGCAAGAACAAGGCTCATTTTCGCAGCACACCCGCAGCAGAGCCCCCGATCAGACCATATACGTCATCCCTACACGCATGATGTTCGAGTGAGGCATCTTCAAGGTTGCGGTGCCAGCCCTGCAGTTCCTCCTGAGGAAAGCGTAGAAATAGTTGATGATGAACTTCTTTGTGAAGAACGATTGCTTCCTCGCCCTCACATCACCATGTGCCAAGAGATATGTGAACCCAGATGCCATGGCTTCCCTCAGTGCCGCAAGCTCGTACTCTAAGCTGGGGTCTTCTTCTGGGGAGATGGAGCTAGAGGGGAGCAAAGGAACGTTGCCTTCGGTGCCCAGCATCCGGTTCTCATCACCCGGTCTCTGATCAGAAAGCAGTGGAACGCGCAGATCCTCAGCAGCGGTAGCAGGAGATGGAACTATCTCGGACACGTCGGACACATCATCACGCTCTGCTTCTATTGTGCTGACCTCAAGCGCGATTTCCTGGGCTTCCCTCCTCAGAAATTTCTCTAGGCTCTCAACCAAAAGATGCTCAAATGAGCCATGGTCCTCTTTCCTGACATCCTTGTAACCATATCGTGCAACGCAGCGGAACATGTGGTAGTCCTTCTGGCCAACCCTTCTGAACAAGAACCTTTCTTCAAGCGGCACATATGGGACAGGAACATATTTGATGCAAACGAAAACGATAGTGGAGTGCATTGCTGGCAGTGTGACCAACAGATGACCAAAGATAGATGGGATTCCCTGGACAAGCTCGTTGTACACAAGTCCAATGCCTGGAACCCTTACTGTGCCAAGTGTTGATCCCAGGTCGAGAATAAAGTCCAGCGATATCTTCCCACGCATCTCACTCTGGTATTTCAACACGCTTCCATAGTTCCATGTATACATTATGCAAAGAAACAATGATGAGAAAGCAAGTGGTAACCATCCTCCTTCTAGCAGCTTTGACATAACGGCAGTTAAGTAAATGAACTCCATTGCACCGAAAAAAATAGGGAAGCATAGAACAAGGAACAGGTTGGTTTGCCATATAAGCAACATCACCAAGGTTACCAGTGCAGTGCTAACCATCATCACTCCAACTTCGGCAATGCCTGAATATT
Organism: Bromus sterilis; assembly: GCA_950022295.1. NCBI lineage: Eukaryota > Viridiplantae > Streptophyta > Magnoliopsida > Poales > Poaceae > Bromus > Bromus sterilis. Next base: position 401,585,900 of record OX465596.1, read on the forward strand.
TTTAGAGAATCGTGTGAGAAACAAAGGAGATGGTTGCTTTGCTGAGGATAAATAATATCAATATGCAGTGTGTATCATGAAATCGAGCAGTAACTGGTCATCAGTTGATTGTTATGCAACGTAGTACTATGTTACAGCCATGCCAAAAATTTGAAAATTTATTGCTGCAATAATTTATCAAAGATATGTATTCTAGATGCTAGAACAAGAAATATATTGTTGTACATTCCCTAAAGACAAAAACACTGACCATATGCATTGGCAATATCGTTTGTACTTCTGAAAGTGGCCACAATGATGATGCACATAACCATGAGAAACCAATTCATCACAGGTATGTAAATCTGACCCATGACTTTCTTGGAGGTATGGATTATTTTGATCCTAGGAAAGCAACCAAGAGCCATTGCCTGCTTTATGCAAGAGAAGGTTGCAGATATCATAGCTTGGCTGGCAATCATAGCAGCAAGTGTAGCAATCACAAATACTGGCCAGAACAGAACTTCTGCTTGGCAAATAGAAAAAAAGTGACTTAAATGAGGGAACATCAAATGGATAATTGTTTCCAGTAATAACAACCTAGACAGTCTGATATATCTATGCCATCCGAGCAGCTTACCTGGTATAGAATCATAAAATATCCTTTGTGCAGCAAGTGGGTGCTTCATCAAATATGCAGCTTGGCCCATGTACGCAATAAGCAGGCAAGGGAATACCACAGCAGTAAATGCTAACTGGAACAAACAAAAGGAAATGTCAATTTAGCTCTGGTAAAGAGTGATTCACAGATTTCAAATAAATCACACAGTAAGATCAGGAAAAGGTGTATCTCAGTTGACTAATCAATGTCTTAACCTGTATTGATTTGACAGTGAAATGGCCCAGATCAGCAAACATTGCTTCAGCACCTACAATTACATCAGGAAATGAGTCTTGGGCTCGTGGCCGTATGCAGCAGAATAAATTTCGGTTATGACTGGTCAAATCAATAACCAATCAAAGTTTGGAGAGTCCAAACTTTGTACTCCCTCCGATCCATAATAAGTGTCGCTCATCTAATATAAAGTTTATACTATCTTAGTACAAAATATGCGACACTTATTATGGATCGGAGGGAGTATTATTTATTTAAAATCGATAAAAATACACAGCAGAGTCCTGCCGTTTTCCTCAAAAAATCAATGACCAATTCGCCCTTATGATTCACTCAGCATAAATTTCAAGTTACATTTGTTAGTAGTGAAACAAGTGAAGCACTGCCACCCAAATTATGTCAGATAATATCATGACATCCAGAATACAATACTACAGTACACAGACAGGCAGAAGAGTATAATTTTCATCCCTTGTAATACTCTTATAGTTTCTATGTAACATTCCTGGTACTGCTAAACATAGTAATGCCAAAAACATCACAAGACTTGATGTGACTGTAAATTCTGTAATTAGTGCTTGCTTATTTTAAGGGACATAGGGAGAAAACTGGATTAAGAAACCAGACAACGCTGGAGTAAGAGGTACCTGTGATGCACAAGACACAACCACCGAGAGCTGACCATGCCTTTATGCCGTTCATCTTGAAAAAATAATAGATGTACACTGGATTGAATGCTCTCACGACTGACACGTCATACTTAATTATGTTGTACATCCCAATCGAGCCCAAATTAAGAAACCACAAAGCCAAAACAGGAGCGAACATGATTCCAACTTTGCCCGTTCCAAACCTCTGGACACTGAACAATAGCAGAAGAACTAGGATTGAAACAATTACAACAGCATCTGCAGTAAAAGATGACGAAAATATTTATGGTCTTGTGGCTTTGGAAAGTAGGATTATATGAAAAGATGGTTTAAAATTTCGGCAGTGATCTAATGACAGAACATAGGAAGACTTGTGATATTCTTGACGGGCATGCAAAATACCAAACCTGTATCAAATCCAGCAACTTTACCCTGAAGACCACTGACAGCAGACATGACTGAACACAATAAAAACAAAAGAGGATCAGCAAATAATGCCTTCTCGTCTTCTGGAGGTGAATGGCAATTGGTAGAAGAAATAAGGACAAAACAATGTGGATATGAAGCACCTGACATTGATGGAGTGAGAATGCCATCTCCAATCACCATGGAAGTCCCCATCAGAACCAAGAACAGGAGAATGTTTTTGAAGAGTGGCTTCTTTTCTAGGCAGTCTTTGACAAACAGGGCACGTTCAAGCTCAGGAGTAGGTAACTTAAGCCTAAAACTAGAAATATATTGGTCCACACGCTGCTGATTCGGTAACAGGCTAACTTTTGCATACCTGCAAATCAAGGAATATAATGCAAATGTGCCCCCTGGAAACCATGAGGTGATACAGTCAGTAAGCCAAACCAATTTGGACAAGCATTATTTACCAAACCAGGTTTGCAAAATTGTGCGCATCTTACCTTCGCCGTTGTCGTTAGCTTTCAGGACTATGAATACATATTTTGCAAAAGGGATCAATGCTATGGTGTACATGACCAACGAAAGCGCTCCGAGGATCTCCACCTCTGAGTTGATCGGGACCTTGCTGAACACATCGCTGAAGACGTACAGAGGGCTCGTGCCCATGTCACCATACACAACTCCGAGGGTTTGAAATGCCATCGCGACGGTGCTCATCAACGATATATCCTGGTGCAAGGTGCAGCTAAGAGAGGTCAATCATCGGGTCCATTGCTGCTAGAAAAATAATACCCCCTCCGTTCTGAAACAAGTGTCTCAACTCTAATACAACTTTGTACTAAAGTTATTACAAAGTTCAGACACGTATTTAGTTATTTTAGAAGTGAGGGAGTATCTAACTAGCAAATGTTCTCAGAGTCAAGCACGCCGACAGTAAACAGATGAAATCGCACGCTTAGCCGATGCTGATGCCCAAGCAAAATGGCAGCAGCACAGCCACAGCTTCATCAGGAATACATCCGCGGTAAACCTCCGGCGATCAATCCGTGAACCCTATGATGCTTTCGCCGGTTGAGAAATGGTCAACAGTAAACGATTCCAAGTCGCTAACATCGAATCGGGGGATCAGCAGGGTAACGCACCGTGCCACTGTGGCCATGCGCGCCGCGCACGCTCATGGCCTCGACGTCGAGGGAGTCGACCCGCTTGGGCCGCTTGCCGAGCCTCCGGCGGAAGGCGCCGGAGGAGGACTTGCGCGAGAGCACGGCCCCTCCTCCCCCGGAGGACGCGAGGTCGGCCTCGTCGGCGGCGGAGAGGGCCCAGGGCGAGCGGTCGTCCTCGAGCGACCAGTGCGCGGACTCGGACGAGTCGACCTCGCTGGCGTCCACCCAGCGCGAGCTGCCCCCGGACCGCTTCGGCCTGAGCAGCGGCCGCTCCGACGGCTGCGGCTGCTCCTCCTGGATCCCTCCGTCGTCCATTCCTTCTTCCCCCTGCGGCGGCGGCGGCGGCGGCGGCGTCTCGGATCCGACGGGGTGGCGGGTTGGTCCTGGACCGGCGCTAACTGAGTGGCGTGGCGCGGTGAAGGAGCGGGGTGAGGTTTGTGGCGTGGCGCTTCGGGTTGGGCTTTCTTCGGGGTTTGGGGTTTGTTTACTCGGGAGAGCGGCGGGGACCGTATCGATAACACGCCTCCCACGAGGGGAGCAGTGTACGGCCACGATTTTGTTTTGGTGTTTGGATTATTGCGATTTCTTTACGTGATCTCTGATGAGAATGAGACGGTCACCTTTGGCTTCTAGTGTTTGTATTGGATGAACTCTGTGTATTGTACTACATGCTGCTTACATAAACACTCCTTTTTTTCCATGCCAAAACAATAAAATTAATCTTTGGACGGAACTTCAACACCGTTTAACCCTGACATATTTTCGGGTAGCCCTTCGTGTTGTAACGCCGACTCCGATGGCGTTATCAACCTTGCCACGATGGCGCACAGACCCCACTGACCGGTTAGGTAGTGTTGTGGAAGGTGGCGCTACCCCATGGCAGCACCAAGGTAGAGGCGGTATCCTTCTGAAATTGTTAAGTTCCACCTCGTTCAACACGCACGAGGCATTGTACTCGTTCGTCCCTAACCTCTCTCTCGACATAGCAATGGCAGGGGATGGACTGCTCTCTCCTCCCCCCTCAAGATCCCCTCCAAAATCGCTCGGATCCGAAGCAAAATTTGGTGGAACTTGGGGATATTCCCTTTGGCTCTGGGGTGCACGTGCACCTGCGTATCAAATGTACATTTTGCCAATGCCAACAAATTTAAATTTTTTTTGTATGTGTTTATTGTCATACCCAAATGACACATGCAAAATTTCAGGTGAAAAGCTTTAGTATTTTAGCCCGTGAAAAAAAGACAAATCGAACGCCAAATGATGCCTTCAAATATAGCAAAATGTCATACGTACTTTTGTTTTTTCACCGAGGAAGAACCACTGCACCATATGGCATCAAAATTGGCAGGCACACATGCCACACTAACATGAACATCCACAAAAAATTTCAGATTTTTTTGAATATTTTTATCATTTGTTTTGATTTTACTATTCATTAGAGAGTGCGTGCACCCCAGAGCCAAATAGCCGGAACTTGTTCGTCATCCCTTTCCTTAAAGCAACTCTAGCATATATGCTAAAATCTGGTACTGTAAAATTGATATGGCACTCTCCGCAAAACATTTGTTTTTTTTTTTGCAGTATGATTTTCGTTCGGACATAATAGATACGCCAAAATTTGCAAACAAACCACTGAAAAAAATACTCCCTCTGTTTCAAATTAGACGACTTCTATTTGTCACATGTGTATCTAGACATGTACATAAATGAAAGTCGTCTAATTTGGAACGGAGGGAGTAATTACAATCGGGTTCATTCACCTAGCCAGCTCCCCTGAACTCTGACCGCCGACGGTCGTCCTCGTCCCGTGCCCCCGCCCCCGCCGCCGCGCCCAGGTTGCGCGTCGTGGCCGCCCATCGTGCCCAGCCCACACCGGGGTCGGGGCTGGCTGCCTGCCGTGCACAGGTCGTGTCGCGGCCGTGGTAGCCTCCCGTCATGGTTGTGTGCCCGCGTCGGGGTCGTGGCAGCCGCCCGGCCGTGGCTGCGTGCCCGCGCCGGGGACGTGGCCGGCCTTCTGTGCCCGGCCGCGACCTTTTCCCCCACCCCCGCTCGCCCCGTTGTGGTCGTCCGGTCGTGACTGCGCCCGGGCACCGCCATGACTTCAATCGGCTCGCCTGACCGCCCTCGCCTCGCTCCGGCAGTGGCGCGAAAGAAGTTTCACGGAGCCAACCATTTTTTACTCCCCGAAAAATATAGCGAAAAATGCAAACGGGTTGCAGGGTGAGTTTTGGCACCCCCGCAAAAAATCACGGGTCGTAAAAATATAGCGCATCTCTTCTAGCACTTTTAACACATTGGTATGCCATATTGACGGTTATTTTGCAATAGGGGTAAATAGCACATCTGCCAGAGTTGCTAGGTATTCTCCTTCGTTTGCCTCGTTTTTGTTCATAGAAATTTCGACATTGCCCATATTTTTGTAAGTTATGGTGGAACCCTAGTTCATGGTTGATTTTCAAAATTTGTATATAACTTGCAAATATGGTTGGTTGTTTAGCACGCGTGTAGCATCAGTAACTATGTGTGAGGTTGATTTTGAAATTTATGTACATGTGAAAAGTGACATGTCAAATGTGATGTAATATTTATTTGGGTCGGCAAATAAATAAATATGATGGCATTGTTTGGCTTAAATGTGTTGATGTGGACATTGAATGATGTGGGCATTTTTTTTTAGTAGGGATCATGCTATTTCATAGTATGATGTGTGGGCATTATTTGATACTTTTTTAGATGTGTGTGTATTTTTTTATGTATGAAACCGTATTTTTAATTGGGTGGTATTGTTTGATGTATGAAACTCTTTTAGGTGTCTAGTCAATGTTTGATGTATGCTCACATGTATCTATTTTTTCCTTATTATGCTCACATGTGTCAAAATTTTCCAAGTGGGATATTTTTAATTATGTAGGATGGCGAAATCAGTTCTCTAGCCACACTATGACGATTAACATCGTGCGAAGTGGATGGCGAACAATAAGGAGGTAATGCAAATGAACATTTCGTCATCTACATTGATAGTTTTTTTTATTTCTCTGCGCCTAAGGTCTCATTCGGTACAGGCGATCAAAACAAGGAAAAAAGTAGGATGATCCATTACGATGAGCGGTATACGGGGTTCATAGAGATAAAGATAACATGACTCCTTTTCATTTACGAGTTCGAACCATGCTGTCAACACCGCACTTATTGATCGATGGAAACTGGAGAGGCACACATTTGACCTTTTTGGGTTAGAAGCAAAAATTGTTTCACCGAAGGGTTAACATGTGTTGAAGTTTTTTTCCTCAAAAAATAGTAAAAAGAAAACATGTGTTGAAGTTTCAACCAGAGATCAAATTTATCGTTTTTGACACCGTACCAGATCGGCAGCAGCTCTCGTGATCTAACCTTTGATATTCGATGGAGATATGGTAGACTCAACAAAGCAGCCAATAAAGACAAACATGGCCTACCGTACGACATATTTTAGTTGCGGCTCTGCTCCGTCCTCTCGCTCTCTGCCATGCGTCATGTGGAAAACTATCCATCGGTACAGTGCCAATAATAGAGACACGTTATCTCACAATGCTACCCTACTTGTACTGTATGCTAGCGTGGGGTGGGCCCGGCTTCAGTTATCAGCTTGGCGTCGATGCATTTGTGCGTTCACAACCGGGGCCGGGTTTTTCCGATGAGACTTGTTGTTGTAGCGTGACATCTCTGCTCCGATGGGTCGCCGTCGCAGGCGGACTCCACTTGATGATCGGCACGCCGCTGTAACTGCATTTAGCGTACACGGCGCGGTTGTGCCCGACGATCGTTTTGGGTCATTGTTGACGATTGTATTCATTTTCATAAAAAAAAAGTAGTTTTGTTTTTTGAGGGGGAAAAAGTAGTTTTGTTCGGTGTATGGTTGTGGACTTATGGTATCTTTACACGTTTGGTTTAGTATCAATTGATGTTGTTTGTGTGAGCTCTTTGGAGCTCTTACGACATCTGTATGCCACCCAAATTCCGCCACCGCACTGCCCCGACGGTGTTTAGCCGTCATCGCCGATGCCCTGAAACATCCTCCTGTCGGATGTGATCCTCTCTCGCCGTTAAAAGGTAGATCTACGGGGTGCCACTGTCGTTGTTGGATTCGACACTTTCGGCCGCCAACATCGGTGCATGTAGAATGGATTCGCAGACTGCTGATCCGCATAGCCTCCGTGCCGACTCTGCGCCTCTTCTTGGTACGGCTTACTTCCCTAGACGCTTGGAACTCAGTTATCGGCCGACCACTTGCACGGTTACGACCGACACCCCTCGGTCGGCTCGACACTAGCCCAGTGGCTCATCGGTCTCTCGCTGTCGTTAATTCAATTGACCATTGCCCACTGCTAGTGCTTCGCCTAGTCTTGGCCACACAGAACACCCGGATTGGGTGTTCTTCAAGTACGAATTCATGGGATGAGTTCTTTGGTTGTTTTTTCCATTGTTCTTCGGCACCGTACCAAATAGATGCATGTTTTGATATTGAGAAGAAGAATACATCGATCTATTCATAGCAAGAAACTTGCTAGATATTGGAAAATGAAGATGCAATGTCAAATTGTGTGGAAGCTATGAAGAAATAAGTGTGCAAAGTCGAGAAGCCAATTGATATCATGAACAATGTTCAAAATGAAAACATAGAAAAATGAGGACTAGGTTGTAGCCTAGGCCCTAGCGGCAAGGGGCACAGTGGTGCATCCTTGCGATCAGAGTTCGAGTCACGTCGGGAACGGATTTCTGGTGCCTTACCAGGGTGGGTTTCTTCTCTCTATAAGAATAGGCAGAGCTCCTGCCACTTTTCACTTAGGTGAAAATGTTCTTTTTTTTAACATAGAAAAATGTTAATCCAACTTTCTGAATGGTACGTCAATCTATGAGGGATGCGAAGTAGACGATCGACGTCGGGGAATTGGAGGTGACGGTGATCGATGACGCAATGGGCGTCGGGCACAGGAAGAAGTCACGGAGGTCGAGCCGAGGTGCCTTAGGCTCAATTGGAGATGTCAGGGGGTGAGATCGTTGAAGGGGATGATGCTGGCGATATTATGGAGTGGAAGGAGAAAGGTAATTCGGCATCGACACGAGCTCCACCTTCTCGGCCATGGCGAAATACAGAGGAGGAAGGGAAACTAGAGACGGATGGGGTAAGAGAGGAAGGAGATATATCGTGACTTGGGTTTTCGGGAGAGGTCAACGAGAGCAGGGGCTTTATGGTGCAGTAAGGGGCTACATGGACGTAGGTGGTCGTCTCTTTCCACCTCGGCAGGTGGTGTTGGAATTATGCCCCAGAGACAATAATAAAACATATTATTATTATTCCAAGTTTATTATTAATGTTTATATTTCCGTGCTATAAGTGCAATGGCACTATGTGAAGGTTTGCAAAGTGCATGTTAAGTGCCTTCAGAGGAAAACCCATATGTAGGTGTGGAGGTATAGACACAAGGTGTTCTTAGTCTTGCCTCTAGGACTAACCTGTGTGTTTCAGATGTCATGTTTTCCTGACCAGGGGCATTAAATATGTCGGTAACACACATGCGCACATTGTTATCAGAACAAGGGTGATGAACCGACCCAATTGTATGATTTGCTTTGATATTTCATCATCAATGAACTATAAGTAAAATTATCATGTGAGGTTACATTTGCATGTATCCTTATAGACCATGAGAATGTTGAGTACTTACATGCTGGAAGGTGTACTTTGAATTTGTTCAAACTCCATCTGTAACAGGCGTGGCTATAAAGGCATTGCTCCTGTACACTCAAGGGTATGTCTAGGTACTTGATGATTCAAGTTGAGATGTTCTCCTCCTATTCAAGAGAGATTTATCTTTGGGCCCTCTCGGTATTACGTATCCACCAAATATCTGGTTGTATACTTTGTGAATAGATCACAGGGATACAAAATACGTAAACGAGAAAAGAACAAAACCGGTATGAGGATAACTGGTATAGTGATTAAGAGTTGATCACAAAGATGCCTATACAATCTCACCTCAGGTTTTTGTAAAGTATCGTGAAGCCAATAGATTGACATGTTAACAAATGGTTCACTCGAATTTATATTCGTGTAGGTGTGGGAACCACTATCGGTGTCCATGACTTCACTATTGGTTATTGATCCGAGAAAAGTCAGTTTTCGATTCATGTCCGTATCCTACCAAACCAATGGGGTCACACACTTAAGGGTGGTAGATTTTTTGGGTATTAGAGCGATAGGAGCATGGCTATAACACATCAGAAAAGTTTCAGAGTGATTGAGATCTGATCTAAAAGAAAACTAGAATCATTTCGGGAGACCGAGAAAGTACCGAAAAGAGTTTTGAGAAGAACGTGTAAAACCAGAGGAGGGTAAAGTTCTTGATGGTCTAAATATGTTTAATATTCAATTCTTGTTAATTTTAGGAATTATTAAAAGGATATCAATGGGCCCCTCTGGTAACCCACAAGTGTAGGGGATCGCAACAGTCTTCGCGGGTAGGTATAACCCAATTTATTGATTCGACACAAGGAGAGCCAAAGAATACTTATAAGCCTTAGCAGTTGAGTTGTCAATTCAACCACACCTGAAAAAGCGCTAGACTAGATATTTAGTAGCAGCAGTGTGTTGACGGATGTAGCCTTTAAGACTTTCACAATCACCAACACCACAAACTAGTGACAAAGTACTAGCAGCAGTAATGAGAGCAATAGTAACAACGAAGGCAATAAAGATGAAAGATGGACCGGGGTTCAAGGTTTCACTAGTGGTAACTCTCCAAGAAAAAGAACAAGGTGTTGGGTGAACAAATTACAGTTGGGAAATCGACAAAATTGCACTAACTCTAGCCAAAGAACAAACTAGAGCAATCCTAGTCTAAGAACCAAACGTAGGCATGTGTTTCGTATGTAGTTGTACGTGCTTGCAATATGTAACACCCTCACTGTCAGTGAACAGTAATCACTGTTACTGTTCATCTGTACTGTTCAAAACTTTTGTTGATCAACTTGGAACAGTTCAAATTTCAAATTCCACTTTGATGTTCTTGAATGCATGGTGATCATGGACCTTGATCATCTGGAATCAAAACAAGTACAAGACATTTGAATTGGAATTCAAGCAAACCCTAAATGCCTTTTGTTGAATATTAAAAATATGGTGACAATAAATCTTTTCCAAAAATCTTGAAACCACTTTTATATAATCCCAAATAATCATTGGGCCATGCCCATGTAATCATTGGTATTTATTGGGCTACTGAAAATTGTAAACAATTAATAACAGTAGCAATTCCAGGCCAATTACCCATTTTATAATAAAATAAAATACCCAAAGAGTTTAGAAAAACCCTAAACTTTTTGTGGCACTCTAGGTTTATGCTCTACTAATTACGGAACAATAATAGCATCATACAAAAATGCCTGAGCCATTTAAATAAATGCTAAAAGAAAATTTAACAGAAAAGGAAATGAAAAAAAAAGAGAAACCTAATCTAGCCCAACCCACCAGCCCACTATCCCCCCCAGCCGGCCCACCCCAGCCCCGATCCACTTAACCCCATCTTCCCCTACCTACAGTGCGCAGGGGGTGCCGTGGAGGGCATCCCCCGGCTGCACGCCATGGTCGGTGCCGTGGAGGGCATCCAGGCCCCCTCCGGCGAGATAAGGCCGCGGTCCTCCCCCTTGAGCAAACCCTAACCCTAGGCCTCCTCCATCTCCTCCCCCCCACACTCGTGGCCTTCTTCCAGCACGCCCCGAGCGCCGCCGTGGTCGCACCATTGTCGCCGTCGTGGCCAACAAGCCCCATCCTCGTCGTCGTGTTGTCCGCGGGGTTGCACGTCGTCGACTTCGTCCTCCTCGCCTCTTAGTTCGGCCCGGGACCCACTACGCGCCGCATATCGTCGTCGTCTTCTACCTCCAGTCCGCCGCGAGCTCCTTCGATTCCGGCCACGCCAACCCTCCCTCGAGCACTCTGCCAGCCCCTACGCCCCTGGGTGAGCACCGCCGCCGTATCTATCCCCTCGTGGCCGCCCGAACGGTCTCCAGTGGGTTCCTCCCCTTTCGCATGCTCCGACCGCCGCAGTTGCGCTCCCCGGCGCCGTCGTGGTCCACCGCAGCGCACGCGAGTGGCACAGCTGGACGCGGTGTGTCCCGTAGGTCCCGTAGATGCGGTTCGCCCGTCAAATGGCTCTCTAGCCAGTGAGCTTGGTCGCCGCGGCCTGGCCTTGTTGTTCGTCCCTGGCGAGGGCAGGGGATTAGCCCCCTTTGTCTCTCTGGTAGGTGGGGCCACTGCGTCAGAAATTTAATTAGCACTAACAGCCCCCCATGTGTATCTGACAGTGGGGCCCTCCTGGTGAGGTTAGCCCCTAATCAATCCTTAACAAAAATACCCCCCTGTTAAGTAAAATGTGTGCATGACATGTGGGCCCTGGCATTTTTCTAATTAAAATAAAATGATTTATCACACTGTGAGGTTGACAGTGGGGCCCCACATGTCAGTTGACCAGTCAAACTGTTGTGGATAATGTTTCTGTTAATTAATAAAAATAATTTAAAAATGATTTAGAAAATGATTTTAATTGCTTAAAACTTTAAAAAATCATAGAAAATAAACCGTAGCTCAGATCAAAAAACTTTGTACATGAAAATTGATCGGAAAAATACAACGAATACGGATACGCTATCCGTATGTCTACCCCACCCCCCCTAACACACCGATCATCGACATTCCCCCCTCCGGGCTGTCTGTCGATAATTCCCGGTACCGATAAAAAGTACCCGAATGAATTTATTCCGAACACGAATGTTTCTCAGAATAGATCAACTTGCACAGATACACCCCCCTTATGTTTGTCCGGTACCCAAGACACCTCCGGCTTGATCCTTCCCCCCCTCCGGACACCATGTCCGGTAATCACCCGGAGCCGGTAGTTCATCCTCAGATGAATATCCGTTCCGAGCAACGTGCATTGCACTGCGTTAGAACACCGTTAACATTTCATCTGTCATGTCATGCATATGTTTGTATATTATTGCCGTGTATTTACTGTTTCCTCCCCCCTTAACCGTCGGTAGACCCCGCTGCTACCGCCGACTACACTGCTGCCGGGTACGACTACTTCGTCGACGACCCTACCCCTACCGTCGAGCTTCCAGGCAAGCAGAGCCATTCTCTTCCCCAGATATCGCCTATCTTTCCATACATTTCTTGCACTAGGCATGTGTACTGCTGCTGCTACGTTACAATCCTATTCAATTGCATAGCCTGATTTTGTCGCCCCTTGATGTACCTTTCTTATCCTATGCTGCCTATTATAATTGTGCATATATTCAGCAGTGAACCCTGCGCATTGTTAGCTAGGACTAGATAGCGGGTCGTGATTCACTCAGGGGGGTGAACACGGATACAATATATACAACTGCACAGGTACGGAACAAAGCAGACACCGCCAAAGGCCCCTATCTGGGTTATGCCTAGTCACCTCAAGTGTGAGCTATCAAGGAGTAATCCTTGTACTCCACTCGAGGCTGACTTTGTCTTGCCGCCATAGGGTCCTGAACAGCGGTTGTCCTTAAAGGTAAGAAGTCGGGCGACCCAACGGTGCCCGCGAGAGGTATATCGTCGGGAACGACAGGGAGGGTACGACCGACGTTACTGGCGTGCTTGGCCCCTGCTCGTATCTCGCGAGAGTTACCAAACCACGCAAAAGTCGAGCTCTACCAAGAGCACACGTGAGACAAGGTAAGGAGACGGTTCACCTTGTTGGTAACCGCAGTGACTTGGTGGGACGACAGGGGAGGCACCGATGTACTAGTGGTCCTGACTGCTGTCGTTGACCGCGTGTCGGTTAAGTCGAGGCAACGATAACGGTTGTCACGCAGGTTAATTAAAATGCTAAATGGTTCGGCGGATGACTTGAGAGGCTCGTTGGTCTGTACGCACTACCTACACGTGGGATTACGGTGTGGGCCCTCCGCGTCGTAGTTCGTCCGAAAGCTCTTCAGACGTCAGCAGTACTGCGGCCTGATCGCCGGGAAGTGGTCTTGTCTTTTTGCTGCAGCAGGTGTGTTTGGATTTGCTTTTGCTTCACCGGCCAGACTCGCACCGTGCAGGAGCGTGCAAGGGTGAGGGACCTAGACCCCTTGGTGCATAGGATATAGTCCGGCGGATGGCCTCTCTGTTGAGCCTAGGATGGGCTGCGTCGTGTCGGATAGCCTCGGTGGGGCGTTCCCTAACAAGGTTCACGCGACCCTGGAGATCCGAGCGTGCAGGCTGAACAGTAGTGCACCCCTGCAGGGAGTTTAATCTATTCGAATAGCCGTGTCCACGGTAACAGGACGCTTTATGCTGAAGCTGGATCTTACCACTAGAAACTATTACTATTAAACTGTATGGTTCCGGGTTTTCTTCCTCGCATGGGAGTCGAGGAGGGGAACTCAGAGGCATTATTATTATTATTAATCATTACAACTTATATTATACAATGTTGCAGCAACTTCTGCTTCATTGTTACTTTATTGCTTGATATAAACTGTTGGCTGTTTCTCTTCTCATGCTGCAAGACATCGTCAGAAGATGCTAGTCTTCGATAGGCCTAGCTTCTTACCCTTATTCTGATTTATATCTTGCAGTCCACTATATACAACCTCTTCTTTCCGTTGATACAATGCATAATGCTTAGTAGCGGACGTAAGACTCGCGGATATACTAGATACTCACCTGCTTTATTTCCTTTACTGTTTTGCCTGATCGGCCGCTGCAGTCGACGTTGGAGCCCAGGAGCAGGAGTACCCCGGAGGCGGATACTACTACGTCGAGACCCCCGCTGACCAGGACCAGGAGTAGTTTTGGAGGCTCCCAGGCAGGAGGCCTTGCCTTTTCGATCTGTATCTCTGATGTTATTTGTGCTAGCCTTCTTAAGGCAAAACTTGACTAACTATGCCTGTACTCAGATATTATGGCTTGTATAACTTATGTATTCGGGTCCGCGTGAGCCCCCTTTATTGTAACATATTGGTTTATCCTTTTGTGTTTAGTGTTGTGCTGTGATATTCTCACCGTGGCACCCTAATCTCAGCCGTGTACCCTGCGTGTATGATTACTGTACACGGATTGATTTTGGGGGCGTCACAAGTTGGTATCAGAGCCGACTGCCTGTAGGAAGCCACCCCACCACTACCTGGTCGAAGTTGAGTCTAGACTTTGAAAACTATTTTGCTAACTTAATATTTGGCTTACGGGCCCACATCGATGTCACTACGTGTGATATCTATGGTATTAGGATCCTTTTCTCCTTACCTATGCTCTGGGACTCTGCTCTCTTATCCTTGCTGGTAAGTTTTACAAACGCTGACATTAGGATCACGTTCTCTTGATTCCACCCGGCGTTTTGGTGCTTCCCCATTGATTGAGTCGTGTTGCAGGAGTTCTACCCCAGGTCCCGGACCGCGGATCCCATTCTCATTCTGGGCAGGCCGCGCGTCCTCTGGCATTAACTCCTGTGGCCAACAGTTTTCTTGCGGCGTAATTGACATAGTGGAATCTATGTCGCGTCGTGTAATCCTTACCGCGGTCTGCGCGCCGCCTAGTGTGTCCTTTTTCCTTAATTTCTACGACGTTACGCTGCCCGATTTTCGATTGATTCTATGTGTGGATGTGTATGTCTTATATGACTACTCCTATATATCCGCGCCTCCTCTTTGTTGTCGCATTACCTCTTACTCGTTTTCGGCATCTCGTTAAAATGTTCATCGCTGAAATACCCCTGTTAAATTCTAGCAGGATGGCTGCTCGTGGTGGTCGTGGTCGTGGTCGTGGTGCCACGATCCACCTCCGCCGCCGGACTACATGGCCGCGATGATGCAGCAGTTTCAGTTGAACCAGGTGTTTATGCAAGGAGTCATAGATCAGCTCCAGAACCAGAATCAGAACCAGCACCAGAATCAACCGCCTGTGGTTACTCTGCGGGATTTCATGCATCTCAATCCCCCTCTCTTCCACCAACCGGAACAGCCGCTGGATGCTGATGATTGGTTTCGTGACATCCCTCGTCAGTTGGAGTTCGCTAATGTGAGCGCTGCTGATTATGTCAACTTCGCGTCCTATTTCCTGCGTGGTCCCGCTGCTCAGTGGTGGGACACTTACAAGGGCTCGCTAGCTGAAGGGACTGTCGTCACCTGGAATGACTTCAAGACTGCCTTTTGTGCTCGTTATGTCCCCCAGGAGATTATGAACTGTATGAAGGCCGAGTTCCGCAACCTCGTTCAGGGCAACAAAACTGTCGAGGCATACCAGAGGGAATTCCTCCGCCTCTCCCGCTATGCTGCAAGTGACCTCCCCAATGATGCAAGTAGGCAAGAGAAGTTCCGTGATGGGCTCAACCCAGATCTCCAGCTTGCATTGGCTTTGCACGTCTTCCCCGACTTCGCCACCATGGTGAACCAGACTATCACTCTTGAGACCGCTCAGCTTTAGTTCGGTGGTTCGCCGAAGCGCCCCTGTGATGCTGGCTCATCTTCGGGCACAGCACAGAAGCAACGCGTTTGGATTCCACACAGTCTTATGCGTCCAACTGCCCCTGCACCAAGGCCGTCGTATGTTGCACCCCGTCTGCCTCCGCCCCCGCCGAGACAGCCGAAGACTGAGACTGCACCTCTCCGTCCTCAAGATGGCCTGTGTTTCAAGTGCCGTCAGCCAGGCCATATTTCCAGAGACTGCCCTCAGCGACAGAATCAACTGGTAGTTCACCCTGCTGGCCGCGGAAATGGTCGTGGCAACAATGGGACCCTCAACTATAATACTGGGTCAAATCCTCATGCTCGTGGTCATGCTTACAACATTGATGTTGAAGCATCTCAGGAACAGCCCGCTACTGTGATGGGTACACTCCTCGTTAACTCAACACCTGCTACTGTTTTATTTGATACAGGAGCATCGCATTCATTTATGTCTGGAGAATTTGCTTCTAAGCATGGCATTTACCACGAAAAGATGCATACCCCCTTAATAGTCCGGACTCCCGGTACCCAGTGTTGTGTCGACATGGTTGCACCTAACCTCACTATCGAGATCGAAAGATTTGAGTTCATGGTTTCTCCACACATTCTGAAAACCTCCACCATCGACCTTATCCTTGGCATGGATTGGCTGAAAACACACAATGCCGCACTTTACTGTGGCACCAAGGTCATCCAACTTTTTCATCCTTCTGGCGCGATTCTGAGTCACACTTCCATTGTGTCGATGAATGCCGAAGCTCGTATATATGCTCTGAATGCCTTGAATGTCGCACCTCTCGAAGGGATTGAGAAAGTCCCAATCGTTTGTGATTTTACCGACGTATTCCCAGAAGAACTGCCGGGGATACCCCCGATTAGAGAAGTTGAATTCGTCATCGATTTGAAGCCTGGCACTGTCCCTATTGCCAAGCGCCCATATAAGATGCCACCTCACCACCTCCTTGAATTGAAGAAGGAGATCGACACGGCCCTCGAGAAAGGCTTCATCCGTCCTAGTTCCTCTGCTTGGGGAGCACCTTCGCTCTTTGTCAAGAAGAGTGATGGCACGAACCGTTTGGTCCAAGATTACCGACCTATCAACCAGGCCACGATACAGAACAAGAACCCCCTCCCTCGGATCAATGATCTTTATGATCAACTTGCTGGATCCACGCTGTTTTCAAAACTCGACTTAAGGTTGGGTTACCATCAAATCCGTGTCCGTGATGAGGACATCCCGAAGACCGCATTCATTACTCGCTATGGTTCATACGAGTACACTGTCATGTCCTTTGGCTTGACGAATGCCCCAGCCACTTTCTCCAGATTGATGAACTATATATTCATGGAATACCTCGACAAGTTCGTCGTGGTTTATCTGGATGATATATTGATTTACTCCAAGACCGATGCAGAGCATGCTGAACATCTTCGTCTTATACTAGAAAAGCTTCAAGAACACAAACTCTATGCTAAGTATTCTAAGTGTGAGTTCTGGCTTCCCGAAGTAACCTACCTTGGTCATGTGATTTCCAAGGATGGCGTTGCCGTCAACCCCGAACGTATCTAGGCTATTCTTGACTGGACTCCGCCCAGGACTGTCAAGCAAGTCCGAAGTTTCCTCGGCCTTGCCAGCTATTGCCGCCGTTTTGTTGAGAATTTCTCCAAGATTGCCAAGCCTCTGACTAATCTGCTTCACAAAGGCGTCAAGTTTGAGTGGACTGATAAATGTCAAGAAAGTTTTCAAGCTCTCAAGGACAATCTCACTTCACCCCCAGTGCTTGCTCCGCCTGATACTCAGAAGGACTTCGTGATTTATTGCGACGCGTCTCGTCAAGGATTAGGCTGTGTCCTAATGCAAGAGCGCAAAGTGATTGCTTATGGCTCTCGTCAACTGCGTGCTCACGAAGATAAATATCAAACTCATGATCTCGAATTGGCAGCGGTAATTTATGCATTGAAGCTGTGGCGACATTACCTCGTCGGTAATCGTTGCGAGATCTTCACCGACCACCAAAGCCTGAAGTACCTGTTTACGCAGCCCGACCTGAATCTCCGCCAACAGAGATGGCTCGAGACAATAGCCGACTACGACATGGGAATTTCTTACACCCCTGGCAAAGCTAATGTGGTGGCCGATGCCTTAAGCCGCAAAGCCTATTGTAGTGAACTTGAAGTTCAGGTGCAACAGCCACGTCTGTATGCAGAACTCCGCAAGCTGAACATCGAAATTGTTCCGCAGGGATATGTGAACTCCCTGGTGGTCCAACCAGACCTCGACACCCGCATCAAGACGGTACAACATTATGACTCTGACATTTGGAAGATTAAGCGTCGTGTCGCCAGCGGAGAGCCCTCATTCTTCACTATTGATGCAAATGATGATAATGCGGTGTACTTCAAGGGTCATTTAGTGGTTCCGGTAGCCAAGGCCAACCTGAATTACGCCTCTGATGTCATGAAAGAAGCTCATGATACACCTTTGTCGATTCACCCTGGTAGTACCAAGATGTACCAAGACATTCTTCAGCGGTACTGGTGGTCCAACATGAAACAAGACATTGCTCGTTATGTTGATGAGTGTGACGTTTGCCGTCGCGTGAAAGCCGAACATCAAAGACCTGCTGGTACTCTGCAACCACTCTCTATTCCTGAATGGAAATGGGACAAGATTGAAATGGACTTCGTCACCGGATTTCCCCGATCACAGAAAGGTCATGATGCCATCTTTGTCGTCATCGACCGATTCTCCAAGGTTGCTCATTTTCTGCCTGTCAAGGAGACGATCTCTGCTAGTGAGTTAGCAGACTTATATGTTTCCAGAATCGTGTCGCTCCACGGTATCCCGTTGGAGATCAGTTCCGACCGAGGCAACATTTTCACCTCAAAGTTATGGGATAGTTTCCAAGAAGCTATGGGCACTCATCTGAATTTCAGCACCGCTTATCACCCCCAGTCGCAAGGACAAGTCGAACGAGTCAACCAAGTGCTCGAAGACATGCTTCGAGCTTGTGTCATTTCATTCGGTAAGAAATGGGAGGAATCTCTTCCATTTGCTGAATTCTCGTACAACAATAGCTATTAGGCTAGTTTGAAGATAGCACCCTTTGAAGTTCTCTATGGACGTAAGTGTCGAACCCCTCTGAATTGGTCAGAAACTGGAGAAAGAACTCTCATTGGTCCGGACATTATCCAGCATGCCGAAGATCAGGTTCGCGTTATCCGTGAACACTTGAAGGCTGCTCAGTCTCGTCAGAAGAGCAACTATGATCGCAAGCACAAAGAAATGGTCTATCAACCTGGTGAATACGCGTACCTCCGTGTCACTCCCATGAGAGGCACTCACCGCTTCGGAATCAAAGGCAAATTAGCTCCTCGCTACATTGGTCCGTTCCGTATTCTTTCTCGGAGTGGACCAGTGGCATACCGTTTGGAATTGCCGTCAAACCTCTTCCAAGTCCACAATGTCTTCCACGTGTCGCAACTCCGACGCTGCTTCAAAGACACTATTCGTGAAGTGGAGCATGATATGATCGATCTGCAACAGGACTTGACTTATCAAGAACATCCAAGCCGCATTCTCGATAAATCTGAACGCAAAACCCGCAACAAGACAACCAAGTTCCTCAAAGTTCAGTGGTCGAATCATTCTGAAGATGAAGCCACTTGGGAACGCAAAGATCGTCTTCGTGAGGAATACCCCGATCTTTTCCCCTCTACCACCTAAATTCTCAGGACGAGAATTCCTGTAGTGGGGGAGATTTGTAACACCCTCACTGTCAGTGAACAGTAATCACTGTTACTGTTCATCTGTACTGTTCAAAAATTTTGTTGATCAACTTGGAACAGTTCAAATTTCAAATTCCATTTTGATGTTCTTGAATGCATGGTGACCATGGACCTTGATCATCTAGAATCAAAACAAGTACAAGCCATTTGAATTGGAATTCAAGCAAACCCTAAATGCCTTTTGTTGAATATTAAAAATATGGTGACAATAAATCTTTTCCAAAAATCTTGGAACATCTTTTATATAATCCCAAATAATCATTGGGCCATGCCCATGTAATCATTGGTATTTATTGGGCTACTGAAAATTGTAAACTATTAATAACAATAGCAATTCCAGGCCAATTACCCATTTTATAATAAAATAAAATACCCAAAGAGTTTAGAAAAACCCTAAACTTTTTGTGGCACTCTAGGTTTATGCTCTACTAATTATGGAACAATAATAGCATCATACAAAAATGCCTGAGCCATTTAAATACGTGCTAAAAGAAAATTTAACAGAAAAGGAAACGAAAAAAAAGAGAAACCTAATCTAGCCCAACCCACCAGCCCACTATCCCCCCCAGCCGGCCCACCCCAGCCCCGATCCACTTAACCCCATCTTCCCCTACCTACAGTGCGCAGGGGGTGCCGTGGAGGGCATCCCCCGGCTGCACGCCATGGCCGGTGCCGTGGAGGGCATCCAGGCCCCCTCCGGCGACATAAGGCCGCGGTCCTCCCCCTTGAGCGAACCCTAACCCTAGGCCTCCTCCATCTCCTCCCCCCCCCACACCCGTGGCCTTCTTCCACCACGCCCCGAGCGCCGCCGTGGTCGCACCATTGTCGCCGTCGTGGCCAACAAGCCCCATCCTCGCCGTCGTGTTGTCCGCGGGGTTGCACGTCGTCGACTTCGTCCACCTCGCCTCTCAGTTCGGCCCGGGACCCACTGCGCGCCGCATATCGTCGTCGTCTTCTACCTCCAGTCCGCCGCGAGCTCCTTTGATTCCGGCCACGCCAACCCTCCCTCGAGCACTCTGCCAACCCCTACGCCCCTGGGTGAGCACCGCCGCCGTATCTATCCCCTCGTGGCCGCCCGAACGGTCTCCAGCGGGTTCCCCCCCTTTCGCATGCTCCGACCGCCGCAGTTGCGCTCCCCGGCGCCGTCGTGGTTCACCGCAGCGCACGCGAGTGGCACGGCTGGACGCGGTGTGTCCCGTAGGTCCCGTAGATGCGGTTCGCCCGTCAAATGGCTCTCTAGCCAGTGAGCTTGGTCGCCGCGGCCTGGCCTTGTTGTTCGTTGCTGGCGAGGGAGGGGATTAGCCCCCTTTGTCTCTCTGGTAGGTGGGGCCACTGCGTCAGAAATTTAATTAGCACTAACAGCCCCCCATGTGTATCTGACAGTGGGGCCCTCCTGGTGAGGTTAGCCCCTAATCAATCCTTAACAAAAATACCCCCCTGTTAAGTAAAATGTGTGCATGACATGTGGGCCCTGGCATTTTTCTAATTAAAATAAAATGATTTATCACACTGTGAGGTTGACAGTGGGGCCCCACATGTCAGTTGACCAGTCAAACTGTTGTCGATAATGTTTCTGTTAATTAATAAAAAATAATTTAAAAATGATTTAGAAAATGATTTTAATTGCTTAAAACTTTATAAAATCATAGAAAATAAACCGTAGCTCAGATCAAAAAACTTTGTACATGAAAATTGATCGGAAAAATACAACGAATACGGATACGCTATCCGTATGTCTACCCCACCCCCCTAACACACCGTTCAATGACATTCCCCCCTCCGGGCTGTCTGTCGATAATTCCCGGTACCGATAAAAAGTACCCGGATGAATTTATTCCGAACACGAATGTTTCTCAGAATAGATCAACTTGCACGGATACACACCCCTTATGTTTGTCCGGTACCCACGACACCTCCGGCTTGATCCTTCCCCCCCTCCGGACACCATGTCCGGTAATCACCCGGAGCCGGTAGTTCATCCTCAGATGAATTTCCGTTCCGAGCAACGTGCATTGCACTGCGTTAGAACACCGTTAACATTTCATCTGTCATGTCATGCATATGTTTGTATATTATTGCCGTGTATTTACTGTTTCCTCCCCCCTTAACCGTCGGTAGACCCCGCTGCTACCGCCGACTACACTGCTGCCGGGTACGACTACTTCGTCGACGACCCTACCCCTACCGTCGAGCTTCCAGGAAAGCAGAGCCATTCTCTTCCCCAGATATCGCCTATCTTTCCGTACATTTCTTGCACTAGGCATGTGTACTGCTGCTGCTACGTTACAATCCTATTCAATTGCATAGCCTGATTTTGTCGCCCCTTGATGTACCTTTCTTATCCTATGCTGCCTATTATAATTGTGCATATATTCAGCAGTGAACCCTGCGCATTGTTAGCTAGGACTAGATAGCGGGCCGTGATTCACTCAGGGGGGTGAACACGGATACAATATATACAACTGCACAGGTACGGAACAAAGCAGACACCGCCAAAGGCCCCTATCTGGGTTATGCCTAGTCACCTCAAGTGTGAGCTATCAAGGAGTAATCCTTGTACTCCACTCGAGGCTGACTTTGTCTTGCCGCCATAGGGTCCTGAACAGCGGTTGTCCTTAAAGGTAAGAAGTCGGGCGACCCAACAGTGCCCGCGAGAGGTATATCGTCGGGAACGACAGGGAGGGTACGACCGACGTTACTGGCGTGCTTGGCCCCTGCTCGTATCTCGCGAGAGTTACCAAACCACGCAAAAGTCGAGATCTACCAAGAGCACACGCGAGATAAGGTAAGGAGACGGTTCACCTTGTTGGTAACCGCAGTGACTTGGTGGGACGACAGGGCAGGCACCGATGTACTGGTGGTCCTGACTGATGTCGTTGACCGCGGGTCGGTTAAGTCGAGGCAACGATAACGGTTGTCACGCAGGTTAATTAAAATGCTAAATGGTTCGGCGGATGACTTGAGAGGCTCGTTGGTCTGTACGCACTACCTACACGTGGGATTACGGTGTGGGCCCTCCGCGTCGTAGTTCGTCCGAAAGCTCTTCAGACGTCAGCAGTACTGCGGCCTGATCGCCGGGAAGTGGTCTTGTCTTTTTGCTGCAGCAGGTGTGTTTGGATTTGCTTTTGCTTCACCGGCCAGACTCACACCGTGCAGGAGCGTGCAAGGGTGAGGGACCTAGACCCCTTGGCGAATAGGATATAGTCCGGCGGATGGCCTCTCTGTTGAGCCTAGGATGGGTTGCGTCGTGTCGGATAGCCTCGGTGGGGCGTTCCCTAACAAGGTTCACGCCACCCTGGAGATCCGAGCGTGCAGGCTGAACAGTAGTGCACCCCTGCAGGGAGTTTAATCTATTCGAATAGCCGTGTCCACGGTAATAGGACGCTTTATGCTGAAGCTGGATCTTACCACTAGAAACTATTACTATTAAACTGTACGGTTCCGGGTTTTCTTCCTCGCATGGGAGTCGAGGAGGGGAACTCAGAGGCATTATTATTATTAATCATTACAACTTATATTATACAATGTTGCAGCAACTTCTGCTTCATTGTTACTTTATTGCATGATGTAAACTGTTGGCTGTTTCTCTTCTCATGCTGCAAGACATCGTCAGAAGATGCTAGTCTTCGATAGGCCTAGCTTCTTACCCTTATTCTGATTTCTATTGTCAGAACCCCAACTAGGGTAAGTGCTAGGGTTGTTTGATCCCTTTGCATCATGCAAAAATTTCAAAAGAAATTCAAAAGTGGGGAAAAGAAAAGCCCTGAGAAATTTAAATCAAATGGCCAGACAAAAATCTCTTCCAAAATTTGCTCTGGTATTTTTGAAAAGTCTTATAAATAGTCATGATCACATTTAAAGTGAAGTGGGTCCCACTGCATGCACCAAGATTTTTCAAATATTCCAAATAGGGCTTGGAAATTAAATTAAACTCCAATTTGAATTTAAATTCAAATTGTTTGATTTTCAAATATCACCAAAACTTATGAGTGGCTAGCTATATATGTTATAAGCCCACATAAAAGTTTTCATGATTTTTAAAATTACTCTGCTATTTTATTTTGGGGCAAAACAAACAACACAAAAGGAAAACAGAAGCAAAACACAGAGAAAAGGAAAAATCAAAAGCTAGCCCACCCTACAGGCCTCGGGCCCAACTAAACAAACCACGGCCCAGCCCACCAGCCCCGGTGTCGTCTTCCTCCCCGGCGCCCGAAGTAGCTCGGTGGCGCGCTCACCGCCGCGCAGGCCACCGAGGAGCTTCCAGGGCCCCATCTTCTCCCGCAGGACACCACGGAGACGCCCAGAGAGCGCCACACCCTTCCCCCCTCCTCCAGCTCACTCTCCCTCTCTCCTCGCGTTGGAATTCGCCATGGCCGAGAACTAGGTCTCGCCGCCGACGAGCGCCTGCGTGGCCAGCAAGCTCCTGGAGCCGCGTGTTCATGTCCATCGTCACCGCAGCCATCGTCTCCATCACCGTGAGCCATCAATTCGAGCCCAGAGGAACCGAGGACGTCGCCATCTTCACCGACAAGCCGCCGGCCGCCGTGGACCTCGTCGGCAAATTTGTTGTCGCCACGCCCTCCAAGCCCTCGCCGTCGACTCCGTTGGAATCACGGTGAGCTCGCGCCCTTTTCCCCTCTGCCCGTGCTCGAAACGGTGGACCGACTCGTCATGACCGTTGAGCAGCGCTACGGCCGCCGCGGGAGCTCGATGTCGGCCTCGCTCCGGTGCCTCCCGAGGTCGCCCGCCTGCTCCCGAAGAACCGCACGAGCGAGGGCTAGCTCCTGGTGCTCTTGGCTTGGCCAGCCGTGGCCGGGAGGCCCTCTCCGGCGAGGCACCGCCGCGTGCACAGCCGCCGGCGGTCAGCCGCCGCCCATTAGGGCTAATGGCCCTGCTAATCCCCCCCTAGCCCAATGACATGTGGATCCGAGACCCCCCCTAACACCCCTGTTAACTCTAAGTAAACGGATTTTAACCCAGGCTCACTGACCTGCGGGTCCCACGCGTCAGGTTGACCAGTCAGCAGCCCTGACGTCAGCATGACACAATGCTGATGCAGAAAAGCCTTTTCCAGAGATTTAAGATATTCCAGAATTACAGAAAATCATTTAAACTTTGGAAATTCATAACTAATTCATTTTAACTCCAAATATAACAAATAATATGTCTAAAAATATCAGAAAAATCCAAGGTTTATGAATATGGGCTCTGTTTTCATGTTTGACCATTTTAAAATGGGTGAACAGTGCAAAACATCCATATGGCTTTATTTCAAATTCAATTTTGAAGCACATTTGCAAAGGACTTTGCATTTGGCTTCTTTTAAATGGAATTGTACCCATCTTGTGACCAAGAACATCACCATTTCAATATTGATCATGTGTTTGAGCATTGCAAATAAATTTATACCTTGTTTGATTGTTTGCTCGATAGACGTGCAACCGGAACCGGAGGCCACCCCCTTCGTTGAAGACCCCGATATCGAACCTCGTCAGCAAGGCAAGCAAACCCCATTGATCATGTCTATAAAATCCCAATTCCCTCTCAGTCTCGCTTATGCATGTTTAGGAGATCACTTTGTATCGATTCTACCGCATAGTTGAACCCATATCTGATGCATGACCTATCATCTTGTCACAGTAGTAAGCAAACCACAATCCTAGCTGACATAGGAGTTGTTTGATATCATGAAGCCCCTGCAACTGTTATAGCTTATTGCATGCTTAGTGTTACATGAGGTTGCTTTTGATGTGAGTCGGGATGATGGTGAACATGGTGTTGATGAAAGTGAAACTGTGTCGGTGAATCCACCCTAATACAAGGTGAACGATGAGAGGCTGTGTAGGAGTACACAGTGGGTTATCTCGTTGAACACCGCCTTAAGCATCGAGTTCTTGTATGGTAATCCAAGACAAAGAGTACAACCACACATTGGGCTCACTGACCCCTCTCGGCCTAGTACCTTGATCCGTGTCGACGTCCAGGAGTCACATTAGTTCGGGCTTTCCATTTGGCATATGCATAGAAAAAGAATGAATGAATGGTTGCATCATCCTAGACATGTGGGTGCACCTGTGAGGCAGGAAAACCATCTGCTAAAGGTGGCGTCTCGGTCACCTACATTGTCTGAGTCCGTTTCGTTGATCCGGCCGGACTCTCGAGCGGTAGCAACTCAGGTAGTCGACTCCTGGAATAGACCGGTTATGAGCGAAGTGTCGTGGTGAACATCCTCGCTGTCACCTCTTGAACGGTGGCGAGACCTGGCGGTAACCGATGGTCATGTGTGTGTAGCTTACACCCTTGCAAGGTTAACAAAACTATTCGAATAGCCGCGTCCGCGATTATGGACTACTTGGAACCTGTACCTGATTATTAGACAACTTGAACTGGATACTTCTAAAATACACCAAGATAAGTGTGAGTGCTATGGCGTGATTTCTCGTGGGGAAGTCGAGGAAGGCACCATAGTGGTGTATTTGGTTGGAGATGTAGTGGACTCATGTACGCTTCTTACCTCAAGTCTGGTATTCGTAGTTCAGGATTAGCCAAGTCAAAGCTGGCACTTCTGCATGATGAAACCCCACCTCCCTTTACCTTGATACTTGAGCATGAGTAGTATAGATCTGATGTAAGTCTTGCTGAGTACGACTTTGTACTCACGTTTGCTTATTCTATGTTTTAGATAAGAACCGGAACCCCGATGGAGTCACCTTCGTGAAGCTCGACGTTGACTAAGTTAGCATAGCCCCAGACAGCAGTCTGGTCCCTCGTGGAAGGGCATGTTTGTTTATAAGGCTTCTCTAAGCCATTTGTTAAACTTGTCTGTACTCAGACCTAATTTGCTTCCGTTGTATTGATGTAATGTTGATCACAGACACGTGATCTTTGTATGCTCTATGTGTATATCAATAAAGAGTACTTTGTAGAGTTATGTGATGATACCTGCTGTTCATACTAGGCATGTGTGTTGCGTGTATGTTTATAACATGCATGTCTTAGTATGGGTTTTCGAGACCTTAGTTGTGATATGGCTGGCGGTCTTTTATACACCAAGTGGCCCTTAGATGTGCGCAGCTTGGGGCATCGCGATGCGATTGCTCGTGACTCTGTCACGTGCACACTTTGTTGTATGATCGAGCCCGCCCTAGACCCCGACTAAGTGATCGGGCTGGAGTAAGTCTATGTAAGAGTTAGGATCCAATCGATAACATGGTTGAGGCGACTTGTCTATGAGTATGGGATTCACCACCCATAAGCATTTAGACTTGTGAGCGGACGATGAGGACCCATCTCAGATGATCATCCGGCCTGAATGGGATGCCCCTCACGTTCGATGCTTACCGAGAACGTTCTGTGCTTGGCCTTGTCTGCTTAGACAAGTGGGTACGGTTCTCGGCTCTCCATGTGATTGTATCGTGACTGGAATTACATATGCTAACCCCGGGTCCCGACAGACTTGGTATCAGAGCAGGACTGTCTATAGGCTTATCAAACCCTTGGTCGAAGTCGAGTCTAGCATTCTATAGTTATATAGTTACTCCGGGTATAAGGGAACAACGTAAGGCTTCTTTTTCTCCTTACCCTCATCGATCTGAGTTCTGGTTCACCCTTATCTTTTCTACGGGATGATAGGACTAGGCTCATCTATGTCTTACTAGAACATCTCGCTGAGTGCTTCCTTTTAGCCGTAGGATTATTGTGGTCGTTCGGAGTCTCCGTGTTTTGAGTTCCTTGAGGAAGTTCTGTCCAATCTCCTCGAGGTTGTTTCATTTTCCATCCCGGTGTAGCCGTTATGCTGCCGGAATTATTCCGAGTTTCTGTGGACCATTGCCTTCGCATTATAATCTTTTCCGCCTTCATCATGTCCTGTTATCCTTGAATCCACCATTCAACCTGTTCTGATTGTTGATTTTTATCACACAGGATGTCAGGTGGAACTCGTAGTGCTGTTCGTCGGAATCAAGACCGTGTTCGGAATCGAAATGATGATGAACCTCTACCACCGCCTTCTGCGGCGGAAATCATGATGGAAGCTGAGAAGAATCAACGCGATCAAACACGTCTTCTGGAGATCATCGAGCAGAATACCTCACGTCATTGCAATGTGGTTGTGAGCATTCAGGACTTCATCCTCCTCAAGCCACCGGTATTCCGATGTTCTTCTGAGCCCCTCGAAGCTGATGATTGGCTCCGTTCCATCGAGTGTAAGCTTGACACTGCACATGTTGCTCCCGATGATCGAGTTATATTCGCGGCATACTTTCTGGAAGGTGCTGCCGCTGAATGGTGGGAGAACTATGTTGCTATGCAGCCAGATGGTCACCTAGTGACTTGGCAGGAGTTCTGTGTTGCCTTTCGAGGGTACCACCTTCTGGATGAGTTGATGGAGCGCAAGAAAGAAGAGTTCTGCAATTTGACTCAAGGAGAGATGTCCATTCATGAGTATGTGAGAGAGTTCAACCGTCTTGCTCGGTATGACCAAGATGAGATCACCACCGATGCCAGAAAGCAGGCAAGGTTACGTAAGGGACTTAGCCCCATCCTTCGTCATGATCTCAACCTCATCGAATTTGCCACCTTTGAGGATTTAGTCAACAGATCCTTCAGAGCTGAGCATGGCAATGAAATTTTCGAGGAGTCCCGCAAG
Source organism: Bromus sterilis (assembly GCA_950022295.1). Lineage (NCBI taxonomy): Eukaryota > Viridiplantae > Streptophyta > Magnoliopsida > Poales > Poaceae > Bromus > Bromus sterilis. The sequence continues at coordinate 401,613,935 of OX465596.1, forward strand.
CACGCTCTTGAGCTTGCTCCTTCTTCAAGTTCAGCCCCTCAGAAACGCTGAATTTGGATTCCAACCCGTGCCATACCTCAAAACCTTCTCCAGAGGCCATCACCAAATATATGCCATCCACCCCAACACATTATTCCACCCCGGAATGATGGTGTGCAACCAAGTAACCCCACCCCCAGCAAATTCAGGCAGGGTGTGTTTCACGTGTGGTCTGACCGGCCATCACTTCCGACAATGCCCTACAGTGTTTGTGGCACCCCGTCGACCTAGTCATAAGCCTCCAAAGAAATCCACCACCAAAACCATCCCAGCAAAGCTTTCAGTCACGAGTAGTGGTTGTGTGAACCAAATCTCAGTTGAGGAAACCACTGCTGCTTCTGATGTCATTCTTGGCACACTCCCAGTCAATCATGTCCCCGCCTCCATTCTTTTCGATCCAGGAGCTTCTCATTCATTCATGTCGGAGAGTTATGCACTTCGTCATGATGTATCCTTTGAAGAAATGTTCACCCCTATGATCATTCAAACTCCTGGTTCCAAGTGGCAAACTAATAGAGTAAGCCATGGTAATCAAATTGCAATTGAGGGTTTAGTATTCCTTGCTTCACTTATAGCCCTCAAGTCTTCAGACATTGATGTCATCCTAGGAATGGATTGGTTATCAAGGCAAAATGCTTTCCTTGATTGTAAAGCCAAATCAGTCAAACTCACCCATCCTTCAGGCCAGACCATTGACTACACATCACCCAGCTCTAAAATCCAGGTGCAGACTTTGAATGTGCTTCCACTTCCTGACCTTGAAGATGTTCCGGTGGTTCGTGACTTCCCGGATGTCTTTCCTGAAGAGCTGCCGGGAATGCCACCCAACAGGTGTGTAGAATTTATAGTGGATCTTATACCAGGAACAGCCCCAATTTCCAGACGTCCATATAGAATGACCCCACATGAGTTAGCTGAGCTAAAAACCCAACTTGATGCTTCGTTGGCAAAAGGCTTCATCCGCCCTAGCTCATCGCCATGGGGTTGCCCCGTTCTGTTCGTAACGAAGAAAGGATGTGCGTAGACTATCGCCCGCTAAATCTAGCGACGATAAAGAATAAGTACCCACTGCCCAGGATCAATGATCTTTATGATCAACTTGCTGGATCCTCTGTCTTCTCCAAGATGGATTTGAGATTAGGTTATCATCAAATCAAAATCCGAAACGAGGACATTCCAAAAACGGCTTTCACTACTCGGTATGGTCTTTACGAGTACACCGTCATGTCCTTCGGTTTAACCAATGCCCCCGCCACATTCTCGCGCTTAATGAATTCGATCTTCATGGAGTACCTAGATAAATTTGTTGTGGTTTATCTTGATGACATTCTCATCTACTCGAAGAACGAAGAAGAGCACGCAGAACATCTTAGGTTGGTATTGATGAAACTTAGAGAGCATCACCTTTATGCCAAGTTCTCCAAGTGTGAATTTTGGCTACCAGAAGTGACCTACTTAGGCCACGTGATTTCTGCGAAAGGTGTTGCAGTCAATCCCGAGAGAGTTCAGGCCGTCCTAGACTGGAGTCCACCTGAATCGGTTAAGAAAGTTAGGAGTTTTCTTGGCTTAGCAAGCTATTGCCGCCGCTTCGTCGAGAACTTTTCTAAAGTTGCAAAGCCTCTTACTGAACTCCTCAAGAAAGATAAGATATTCCTATGGACCCCCAAGTGCGAGGAAAGCTTTCAAGAGCTAAAAAGAAGATTGACTTCTGCACCCGTACTTGCACCTCCAGACACCAAAAGGGATTTCGGGATCTATTGTGATGCTTCACGGCAAGGGTTAGGATGCATACTTATGCAAGATCGACAAGTGGTAGCTTATGCTTCACGCCAGTTGCGGCCACATGAAGAGAACTATCCTACCCATGATCTTGAACTCGCTGCCGTAGTTCATGCCCTGAAGACTTGGCGACATTACCTCCTTGGTAATCGTTGTGAGATCTATTCCGACCACCAAAGCCTCAAATATATTTTCACCCAGCCAGATCTTAATCTCAGGCAAAGACGCTGGATAGAGTTGATAAAAGATTATGACTTAGGAATTTCTTCCACCCCAGGCAAAGCCAACGTCATGGCTGATGCACTAAGTCGTAAGTCGTATTGTAACAACCTCATGTTACAACAGTATCAACCACTTCTTCATGAGGAATTTCGAAAACTCAATCTCGAGATTGTTCCTCATGGATCTCTTTTCAACTTGGTGGCGAAACCAACCCTTGAGGATCAAATCGTAGTTGCCCAAAGGCGTGCACGAGGTGTTCGCCGGATCAAGGAGAACATTGCTAGCGGAGTTGCTAAATGTTTCTCCACAGATAGTAAAGGAACGGTATTCTTTGAAAATCGTTTGGTAGTACCTAAGAATAGGGATCTAAGGCAACTCATCCTCAAATAAGCCCATGATACACCCCTCTCAATTCATCCCGGTAGCACAAAAATGTACCGAGATCTACGCCAGAGATTTTGGTGGACCCGGATGAAGAGAGACATTGCTCGATTTGTTGCCGAATGTGATGTTTGTCATCGCATTAAGGAAGAACACCGAAGACTTGCTGGTACACTTCAACCTTTCACTATTCCAGAGTGGAAATGGGACAAAGTCGGTATGGACTTCATCACCGGCTTTCCAAAAACCCAGAAAGGAAATGATGCCATCTTCGTGGTCATTGATAGACTTTCCAAAGTTGGTCACTTCCTTCCCGTTCGCGAGTCTATAACTGCTAGCCAGTTAGCGGACTTGTACATCTCTAGAATTGTGTCTCTTCACGGTGTTCCTTTGGTGATCAATTCTGATCGTGGTAGCCTTTTCACCTCTAGATTCTGGGGAAGCTTTCAGAGTGCTATGGGAACTCATCTATCCTTTAGTACAGCTTTCCATCCTCAGTCTAGCGGTCAAGTTGAAAGGGTTAATCAAATTTTGGAAGACATGCTCAGAGCTTGTGTTATCTCATTCGGAAAGAATTGGGAGAAATCTCTTCCTTTCGCTGAATTTGCTTATAACAACAGTTTTCAATCTAGTCTGAACATGGCTCCTTTTGAACTCCTATATGGACGACGATGTCGAACACCCCTTAACTGGTCAGAAACCGGTGAAAGACAACTCTTTGGACCGGATATGATCAAGGAAGCAGAAGAGCAAGTTCGCATTGTTCGTGATCGTTTGAAAGCCGCTCAGTCTCGTCAAAAGAGCTACTATGATCGTCATCATAGAGAGGAGAGCTACAATATTGATGAGAAGGCTTACCTCCGGGTTACTCCTCTGAAGGGAACCCAACGATTCGGTATCAAAGGCAACTTGGCCCCACGTTACATCGGACCTTTCCGTATTCTCGCTAAACGTGGAGAAGTTGCCTACCAACTTGAACTACCCCCTCACCTCTCCCGAGTACATGATGTATTCCATGTGTCACAACTCAGGCGTTGCTTCAAGGACCCCATCCACGAAGTCGACCATGAAACGCTTGATCTCCAAGATGACCTTTCTTATAGAGAGTACCCTGTTCGTATTCTTGATTAGGCAGAGCGTGTCACTCGTCGTCAGAAGATCAAGTTCCTCAAAGTGCAATGGTCACATCACTCCGAGAAAGAAGCAACCTGGGAAAGAGAAGACCGCCTCCGTGCCGAGTACCCTACCTCCTCCCGACGACTTCTGAATCTCGGGACGAGATTCTTTTGAGTGGGGGCGAGTTGTCAGAACCCCAACTAGGGTAAGTGCTAGGGTTGTTTGATCCCTTTGCATCGTGCAAAAATTTCAAAAGAAATTCAAAAGTGGGGAAAAGAAAAGCCCTGAGAAATTTAAATCAAATGGCCAGACAAAAATCTCTTCCAAAATTTGCTCTGGTATTTTTGAAAAGTCTTATAAATAGTCATGATCACATTTAAAGTGAAGTGGGTCCCACTGCATGCACCAAGATTTTTCAAATATTCCAAATAGGGCTTGGAAATTAAATTAAACTCCAATTTGAATTTAAATTCAAATTGTTTGATTTTCAAAAATCACCAAAACATATGAGTGGCTAGCTATATATGTTATAAACCCACATAAAAGTTTTCATGATTTTTAAAATTGCTCTGCTATTTTATTTTGGGGCAAAACAAACAACAGAAAAGGAAAACAAAAGCAAAACACAGAGAAAAGGAAAAATCAAAAGCTAGCCCACCCTACAGGCCTCAGGCCCAACTAAACAAACCGCGGCCCAGCCCACCAGCCCCGGTGTCGTCTTCCTCCCCGGCGCCCGAAGCAGCTCGGTGGCGCGCTCACCGCCGCGCAGGCCACCGAGGAGCTTCCAGGGCCCCCTCTTCTCCCCCAGGACGCCACGGAGACGCCCAGAGAGCGCCACACCCTTCCCCCCTCCTCCAGCTCACTCTCCCTCTCTCCTCGCGTCGGAACTCGCCATGGCCGAGAACTAGGTCTTGCCGCCGACGAGCGCCTGCGTGGCCAGCAAGCTCCTGGAGCCGCGTGTTCATGTCCATCGTCACCGCAGCCATCGTCTCCATCACCGTGAGCCATCAATTCGAGCCCAGAGGAACCAAGGACGTCGCCATCTTCACCGACAAGCCGCCGGCCGCCGTGGACCTCGTCGGCAAATTTGTCGTCGCCACGCCCTCCAAGCCCTCGTCGTCGACTCCGTTGGAATCACAGTGAGCTCGCGCCCTTTTCCCCTCTGCCCGTGCTCGAAACGGTGGCCCGACTCGTCGTGACCGTTGAGCAGCGCTACGGCCGCCGCCGGAGCTCGATGTCGGCCTCGCTCCAGTGCCTCCCGAGGTCGCCCGCCTGCTCCCGAAGAACCGCACGAGCGAGGGCTAGCTCGTGGTGCTCTTGGCGTGGCCAACCATGGCCGGGAGGCCCTCTCCGGCGAGGCACCGCCGCGTGCACAGCCGCCGGCGGTTAGCCGCCGGCCATTAGGGCTAATGACCCTGCTAATCCCCCCCTAGCCCAATGATATGTGGACCCCAGACCCCCCCTAACACCCCTGTTAACTCTAATTAAACGGATTTTAACCCAGGCTCACTGACCTGCGGGTCCCACGCGTCAGGTTGACCAGTCAGCATCCCTGACGTCAGCATGACACAATGCTGATGCAGAAAAGCCTTTTCCAGAGATTTAAGATATTCCAGAATTACAGAAAATCATTTAAACTTTGGAAATTCATAACTAATTCATTTTAACTCCAAATATAACAAATAATATGTCTAAAAATATCAGAAAAATCCAAGGTTTATGAATATGGGCTCTGTTTTCATGTTTGACCATTTTAAAATGGGTGAACAGTGAAAAACATCCATATGGCTTTATTTCAAATTCAATTTTGAAGCACATTTGCAAAGGACTTTGCATTTGGCTTCTTTTAAATGGAATTGTACCCATCTTGTGACCAAGAACATCACCATTTCAATATTGATCATGTGTTTGAGCATTGCAAATAAATTTATACCTTGTTTGATTGTTTGCTCGATAGACGTGCAACCAGAACCGGAGGCCACCCCCTTCGTTGAAGACCCCGATATCGAACCTCGTCAGCAAGGCAAGCAAACCCCATTGATCATGTCTATAAAATCCCAATTCCCTCTCAGTCTCGCTTATGCATGTTTAGGAGATCACTTTGTATCGATTCTACCACATAGTTGAACCCATATCCGATGCATGACCTATCATCTTGTCACAGTAGTAAGCAAACCACAATCCTAGCTGACATAGGAGTTGTTTGATATCATGAAGCCCCTGCAACTGTTATAGCTTATTGCATGCTTAGTGTTACATGAGGTTGCTTTTGATGTGAGTCGGGATGATGGTGAACATGGTGTTGATGAAAGTGAAACTGTGTCGGTGAATCCACCCTAATACAAGGTGAACGATGAGAGGCTGTGTAGGGGTACACAGTGGGTTGTCTCGTTGAACACCGCCTTAAGCATCGATTTCTTGTATGGTAATCCAAGACAAAGAGTACAACCACACATTGGGCTCACTGACCCCTCTCGGCCTAGTACCTTGATCCGTGTCGACGTCCAGGAGTCACATTAGTTCGGGCTTTCCATTTGGCATATGCATAGAAAAAGAATGAAGGAATGGTTGCATCATCCTAGACATGAGGGTGCACCTGTGAGGCAGGAAAACCATCTGCTAAAGGTGGCGTCTCGATCACCTACATTGTTTGAGTCCGTTTCGTTGATCCGGCCGGACTCTCGAGCGGTAGCAACTCTGGTAGTCGACTCCTGGAATAGACCGGTTATGAGCGAAGTGTCGTGGTGAACATCCTCGCTGTCACCTCTTGAACGGTGGCGAGACCTGGCGGTAACCGATGGTCATGTGTGTGTAGCTTACACCCTTGCAAGGTTAACAAAACTATTCGAATAGCCGCGTCCGCGGTTATGGACTACTTGGAACCTGTACCTGATTATTAGACAACTTGAACTGGATACTTCTAAAATACACCAAGATAAGTGTGAGTGCTATGGCGTGATTTCTCGTGGGGAAGTCGAGGAAGGCACCATAGTGGTGTATTTGGTTGGAGATGTAGTGGACTCGTGTACGCTTCTTACCTCAAGTCTGGTATTCGTAGTTCAGGATTAGCCAAGTCAAAGCTGGCACTTCTGCATGATGAAACCCCACCTCCCTTTACCTTGATACTTGAGCATGAGTAGTATAGATCTGATGTAAGTCTTGCTGAGTACGACTTTGTACTCACGTTTGCTTATTCTATGTTTTAGATAAGAACCGGAACCCCGATGGAGTCACCTTCGTGAAGCTCGACGTTGACTAAGTTAGCATAGCCCCAGACAACAGTCTGGTCCCTCGTGGAAGGGCATGTTTGTTTATAAGGCTTCTCTAAGCCATTTGTTAAACTTGTCTGTACTCAGACCTAATTTTCTTCCGTTGTATTGATGTAATGTTGATCACAGACACGTGATCTTTGTATGCTCTATGTGTATATCAATAAAGAGTACTTTCTAGAGTTATGTGATGATACCTGCTGTTCATACTAGGCATGTGTGCTGCGTGTATGTTTATAACATGCATGTCTTAGTATGGGTTTTCGAGACCTTAGTTGTGATCTGGCTGGCGGTCTTTTATACACCAAGTGGCCCTTAGATGTGGGCAGCTTGGGGCATCGCGATGCGATTGCTCGTGACTCTGTCACGTGCACACTTTGTTGTATGATCGAGCCCGCCCTAGACCCCGACTAAGTGATCGGGCTGGAGTAAGTCTATGTAAGAGTTAGGATCCAATCGATAACATGGTTGAGGCGACTTGTCTATGAGTATAGGATTCACCACCCATAAGCATTTAGACTTGTGAGCGGACGATGAGGACCCATCTCAGATGATCATCCGTCCTGAATGGGATGCCCCTCACGTTCGATGCTTACCGAGAACGTTCTGTGCTTGGCCTTGTCTGCTTAGACAAGTGGGTACGGTTCTCGGCTCTCCATGTGATTGTATCGTGACTGGAATTACATATGCTAACCCCGGGTCCCGACAGACTTGGTATCAGAGCAGGACTGTCTGTAGGCTTATCAAACCCTTGGTCGAAGTCGAGTCTAGCATTCTATAGTTATATAGTTACTCCGGGTATAAGGGAACAACGTAAGGCTTCTTTTTCTCCTTACCCTCATCGATATGAGTTCTGGGTCACCCTTATCTTTTCTACGGGATGATAGGACTAGGCTCATCTATGTCTTACTAGAACATCTCGCTGAGTGCTTCCTTTTAGCCGTAGGATTATTGTGGTCATCCGGAGTCTCCGTGTTTTGAGTTCCTTGAGGAAGTTCTGTCCAATCTCCTCGAGGTTGTTTCATTTTCCATCCCGGTGTAGCCGTTATGCAGTCCACTATATACAGCCTCTTCTTTCCGTTGATACAATGCATACTGCTTAGTAGCGGACGTAAGACTCGTGGGTATACTAGATACTCACCTGCTTTATTTCCTTTACTGTTTTGCCTGATCGGCCGCTGCAGTCGACGTTGGAGCCCAGGAGCAGGAGTACCCCGGAGGCGGATACTACTACGTCGAGACCCCCGCTGACCAGGACCAGGAGTAGTTTCGGAGGCTCCCAGGCAGGAGGCCTTGCCTTTTCGATCTGTATCTCTGATGTTATTTGTGCTAGCCTTCTTAAGGCAAAACTTGACTAACTATGTCTGTACTCAGATATTATGGCTTGTATAACTTATGTATTCGGGTCCGCGTGACCCCCCTTTATTGTAACATATTGGTTTATCCTTTTGTGTTTAGTGTTGTGCTGTGATATTCTCACCGTGGCACCCTAATCTCAGCCGTGTACCCTGCGTGTATGATTACTGTACACGGATTGATTTTGGGGGCGTCACACAATAAGAACTTGCACAACATCTTTTGTCCTACCATCCCGCTACAAACGGGGCCAAAAGGAACTTATGGAGATTAAGGTGCTCCTGTCAAAGAGCACCGGAACAAAGCATTAACACTCTATGAACACATGTGATCCTCAAATTATAGCCCATCCCCTTTGGTATCCCAAGCTGTCACCTTTGGGATCGCCGGTTCCGAACTATAACAAGTGCATACAACTGTAGATAAGATCTAGAACAACAATTATAATCATGCAACCATAACATGCTCAGATCTGAAATCATGCTACTCGTGCACTAGTAACAAGCATTAAGAACAACAAAATCGCAGCAACAATAATTCATAAACCTCTTAGGATTGAACAAGGTTACAATTCATCGGATCCCAACAAACACAACACCAATGACACCATATGGATCTCAATCATGTAGGGAAGTGATACGTCCAAAACGTATCTATAATTTCTGCTTGCTCCATGTATCTTTTGTGTGATATTGCTATGATATTGATGCACTTCCATACACTTTTGATCATATTTGGACTAACCTATTTACTCAGTGCACCCCAGTGCCAGTTCTTGTTTTCTGTTATTTTCTTTATTTCAGGTTTTCCCATTACTTAAAGTGCCAGAAAAATTCCGGGAAAGTTATAGGAAAAATCAGCGTACAGGAAGCTTCGGGAAGAGCCAAAGTGGGGCCAGAGGAGAGCCATGGGCAGCCCAGGCGGCCACCTGGCGCGGCCACCCCCTAGGCCGCGCCAGGGGGGGGGGGCGCCTGGGGCCCCTGGTCCAACTCTAGCTGCCCCCCTTCGCCTATATATCTCTCTCGTCCCGAAACCCTCGAGGACAGAACCTTTTTTCGCGATAACTCCTCTGTTCCGCCGCCGCAACGCTTCCAAGATCGGGAGCACCGGGATCCCTCTTCCCGGCACCCTGCCGGAGGGAGGAACCACCTCCGGGAGCTTCTCCACCACCATGGATGCTTCCCGGATGAAACGTGAGTAGTCCACCTTGGACCATGGGTCCATGATCAGTAGCTATGTGATGTTATCCTCCCCTCTTTGTTCTCCATGGTTTAGACCTCGTGAGCTTCCCTACATGATCGAGGCACATATGTAATCTTTCTGCTGTTGCTATGCTGAGTTTGCTGGGATCTGATGGATTATGAGACTATGTTCAGATTGTGTTTGAGTAATATATTTGATTCTCCTCTTTTATATTTATGTTCTTGATTAATTCTTGCATGTTCTCCGTTGCTGTTTATTGCTTTGGCCAAGTAGTAGGTAGTAACTCCAAGAGGGGGCGTTATGCATGATTGTGGGTTCATTCCTCCTGATGACTAGCTTGAGTGACAGAAACATGAGTCTAGGGGATGTGCTTGTACTTGCAGGTGCAAGGATTGTTTACTTTACGCAAAGTTCTTTAATGAAGTTGTCTGTTGCTTTGAGTTTACACTTTGGGTGGGATTCGCAACTTAATACCAGCGAGATGTTCTGGATAGATATCTCAAGGTGGATGATTAGTAGGTAGATGCAGATGGATTTCGGTCTACTTGTCTTGGCGTACCGCGCAAGCTTTTGAGCCTCTTCCTTTCTTTGTAGCATAGTTAGCATTGGTTTGCGCACATAATCCTGTCAATTGCCCAGCTGTAATTTGTTTACCTTGCATGGCTATTTTATCGTCTTTTGGGAGAGAGACATCACTAGTGAACATCATGGGACCCCGGTCCATATTACCACTACTGTTTACACCCGCTATTTATTTTCTGCTTTATTTCCTTTTCTGTTCCTATCGCTATCATTATTATCCCGTGCGTTTGATCCTTTGTAAACAACAAGGCCGGAGGGATTGACAACCTCTCTATACTCGTTGGGAGCAAAGTTATCTGTTGTGTGTGAAGGTCCACGTCAACCGCGTAATTTCTAGCGCCGTTGTCACCTTCCTGTCGTTGTCGGAGTCCTACTGGAGACAAACCTTGGTATCTTCACCGAGGGAAATTTGCTGTTGTCTACATCTCAACCTTCCACTTTGGGTAACCAACGAGGGGCGAGAAGCCATCAAAGCTAATTTCTGGCGCCGTTGCCGGGGACTCCACTCTTTAAGATAGGGGAGTTGCACACTATCTTTTATCTTTGCTTTTTAGTCTTGTTAGTTTACCTTTCAGTTTTCTTTAGTGTCCCTTATCAAAAATAAAAAAATTAGTTACCTTGCTAGTAGTTGTCATTATGTCTGGTCCTTTTTCCTTTGGTGAAGCATAAGTGCTCACCTTTAAACAAAGAGGTGGTGAAAGTCTGAAAGATGCTTGGTATATAATTAATGATTCTAAAAAAACCACCAAGAAGCAATCCACTACTATGCTGCTTAGAAACTTTTATGTTGGAATTACTTCTTGGAATAGGTTTATTCTAGATACTGCTATCAATGGGAATTTCCTAGAAGTCCCAGTTTGGGAAGCTCTTAGTATTATGGAAAATCTTGTTGGACCCCCCCCCCCCCGTTGCTAGCATTCAAGAGGACATTACCCTAGCTCACATTATGAATTTTTTTGAAAAGATAGAGCTAGAGATGCCAAGCATTAATAAGATAAGTGAGTTGAATCGTAAGATTCAAGGGAATTTGAATAGACTCGATAGCTCCATGCATAAAATTTTCAAAACCTTGGAGACCATCAAATCCCATGACTTGGATCCTTCTAGGATAGATATGATTGAGGAAATCATTGACACTCTAGGAACTACTTTCTCCTCAATCAAAACCAAAAAGGTAGAAACTCCGGCAAAGAAGGAACCTAAGTTCGTTTATGTTCCAAAGGCTCCTCGTTTCAAAAATAATCCATCTATTGCCAAAGGGCTTGAAACTGTGAAGACTTTGGAAGAGATACCTCTCTTTAGAATAAATGAAACTCCAATTGATCTTCCTCCTTTTGGTTTTATCCCTAGAAGTATCTTTATTAGGCCTTTATTTGAAATTTCTCTTAAGAATGGTCGTACTATTAAAGAGCTTTTTGATGATCTTGATGATGGTTCAATTGATACAACTTGATCTTTTTGCATCATGCCTAGCTTAAAGGCATAAAAGAAAGCGCTTTTGGGAGGCAGCCCACAACGAATTAGGTTTATTTTGCTTTTGTTGTGTCTCGATGTTTGTTACTACAGTATTAACATCATTGTATCTTTACTTTTCAAGCTTTGTGCCATTTATAGCCTCATATGACAAGGGAAGTGAAAGTTGTGACATGCTGTCCAGAAAACAAATCTTGTCCTCGTGACGGGAAAAATCATAGAAAATTTCCAGTTCATCTTTTTGATCTGAATTTTTTACACAGCGTGCTATATACAATCAAGGAACTTTCGTATGTTCTGAGTTTTTTGATTTGAGTTGCAGAAGTACCCCTAAAAATTATTTACTACCTGCTGGTTTTTTTTTCACAGATTCTGTCCTGTTTTGCCTTTTCTTCGTTTTGCAAACCTTAAGCTTGCTTATTCTTTGCAAAAACATTTTGGAAATCTTGAGAAACAATATCTCTTCAAGAATATCCTTATTTCCAGTAGAGAAAAAATATTTTATTGTGGGTACTAACCTCGCTAATCAGATTATGATGAGTTATGTATGAAGGGAGTTTTCAAGTATGCGAGGAAAGATGATAAAAGAAGATTCAGGAGGGTCAAACGCTCAAGCTTGGGGATGCCCCCGTGCACCCCAAAGAAATATTCAATAAGACTCAAGCATCTAAGCTTGGGGATGCCCCCATGCATCCCCTTCTCCATCAACAATTATCAGTTTGTCTTTCGTTCCACTATATTTTTAACACTTCATGCGTTATGTGCTATGCTTGGAGTGTCTTGCTCTTTATTTCCTTTTTAGTTTTATTTAGCTTTGCTTGCTGTTCATAACAAGTTAGAACCCAGATTTCTTTGTGTGGGAGAGAAACACGCTCCACTTCACCCTAGAACACAACATAGGATTTTCATGCTTATCTTTGTTGTGTGTGTTCTTTATCTTTTTCGTAGTTGTTGTCATGTTTAGCTCTTAATTTCCATGCTTATCTTTTTAAGAGATTTAGTTTAGTTTGTTGCTGGAACTCTCTTGAGTTTTCATGTTTATCTTGTTTAGAGAGTTTTCCTATTGCACTGAGTTTTTTTTCTTGACTTGAAGTAGGTAATTGAGGTTGCTATTCAATTGTAGTAGTAACTTGCAATAGTTTTGATGTATTGCCATGAGTAATGTTTGAACTTTTGGTGTCAAGAGCTTTAGCCTATTAGTGATAGATGTCGTATTTTGGGCAATCCGTGTTTATTTTCGAAAAAACCTACAAAATTAGTTGAGAACTTTAGCTACTAGATGGATCACTAATCTTTGGAGGGATCGAATATTAGAGTACACTCACGTACCATGAGTCGAGGATGCGCAAGGATAACCAAACCCCCATACACTCCTCCTCGGGGTACTTGTCTCTTTGTGAACCTCCTAATTAGATTGAGAGTTACCGATAATAAGTGCATGAGTTCTTCAGACTAATGTGAGTATTCGAAAGTTGACACTTCCACCTAGCCATATTTTTCTAGCCTCTTTGGTACCGTGCATTGCCCTTTCTCACCTTGAGAGTTGGCAGATACTTCGCCGGTGCATCCAAATCCTTGGCACGATATGCTCTGTCATCATAAGCCTCATTATATCCTTCCTCAAAACAGCCACCATACCTACCTATCAAGGCATTTCCATAGCCTTTCCGAGATACATTGCCATGCAACATCCACCTTCTCATGACTTGATCTTCATGTCATACATGCTTTTGCTTGATCGATGAGCCGCATGCTAGTTGGGCCTTGTCCTAATCATTGCTACATGACGCGCTAGTATCATTGCATATCCTGCTATGCTGGCAGAGGCATACATTTGCATACTTCATGATAGTTTCATTTTCTTTTTTTTGAGTACTTTTGTAAAGTGTGAAAGATCTTCTATACTTCTTGTAATATATAGCGTGTTGCCCCTAAAGTGAGGAAAAGATCCCAAAGAGGACAAAATCAAAAGATCCCAAAGAGGACAAAATCAAAAGATCCCAAAGAGGACAAATGAGAGTTAAATATAAAGAGCCATTGAGGCCACCAAAAAAATATAAAAAATAGAAAAAAGAGAAAAAGAAATAAAAATAGAGAAGGGGGGCACACTACCATTCCTTTTGAGAGATCTACACTCGTACTCCATCTTATATCTTGTACTCCATAGATATTATCATTCATGCATATAGCTATGTGGGGACTTTCAGACTATAGAACTTGGCTTGTATATTCCAATGATGAGCCTCCTCAAATGAGCTCTGGGTCTTCTTGAGCAAGGAAGTTGGATGCACCCCCACTAGTTCCATTGGAGAGCTTATCTTAGCTCATATGTTCATCCGTTGCATGGCAATCCCTACTCCTCACATCATATCTATCATTTGGCTTTCTCTCGCCTATGATTTTCCTCATTGATGTGAGCCTTTCACATTTTTTTGTCTTCCTCCCCCATCATTTTTCTGTCTTTGCCATCCTAAGTGTCAACTTTCTTGCTTACGCTCATCCATTGCATGAGTGCTCAAAATATCGAAAGGGAGTGGATCATTTTGACTTGTACCTGGCTAGTGGTCTGTGGATGAGTCAAGATAAGATTCCAAAGAAGACCAAGTGTGAAACTTTAGTAGATTAAGTTCTCAAAAATAATAACTATGTTTTACTCTCTCGTATATACCTATCCCCTTTCTTGCATGCAAACACCATTTGGAGACATTCGAGTCACGGACAACGAGAGCTCTTGCACCTTTATGTTCTTATGTTGCTTGTTTCAATGCTAATATAGACTCTTGCATGTTATGACTTGAATTGAATTACATGCCTTGATTGTTTTACTTAAAAGTTCTTATATGGTTGGTAGCATGTCACCACAGAAATTATGCTTGTTATCATTTACCTGCTCGAGGATGAGCAGGAATTAAGCTTGGGGATGTTTATACGTCCAAAATGTATCTATAATTTCTGCTTGCTCCATGCATCTTTTGTGTGATATTGCTATGATATGGATGCACTTCCATACACTTTTGATCATATTTGGACTAACCTATTAACTCAGTGCACCCCAGTGCCAGTTCCTGTTTTCTATTGTTTTTGTATTTCAGGTTTTCCCATTACTTAAAGTGCCAGAAAAATTCCAGGAAAAATATAGAAAAATCAGCGTACAGGAAGCTTCGGGAAAAGCCAAAGTGGGTCCAGAGGGGAGTCAGGGGTGGCCCAGGCGGCCACCTGACGCGGCCACCCCCTAGGCCGCGCCAGGGGGGGCGCCTGGGGCCCCTGGTCGACCTCTGGCTGCCCCCCTTCGCCTAGATATCTCTCTCGTCCCGAAACCCTCGAGGACAGAACCCTTTTGCGCGATCTCTCCTCTGTTCCACTGCCGCAGCGCTTCTAAGATCGGGAGCACCAGGAGCCCTCTTCCCGGCACCCTGCCGGAGGGAGGAACCACCTCCGGGAGCTTCTCCAGCACCATGGATGCTTCCCGGATGAACCGTGAGTAGTCCACCTTGGACCATGGGTCCATGATCAGTAGCTATGTGATGTTCTCCTCCCCTCTTTGTTCTTCATGGTTTAGACCTCGTGAGCTGCCCTACATGATCGAGGCACATATGTAATCTTTCTGCTGTTGTTATGCTGAGTTTTCTGGGATCTGATGGATTATGAGACTATGTTCGTATTGTGTTTGAGTAATATATTTGATTCTCCTCTTTTATATTTATGTTCTTGTGTAATTCTTGCATGTTCTCTGTTGCTGTTTATTGCTTTGGCCAAGTAGTAGGTAGTAACTCCAAGAGGGAGTGTTATGCATGATTGTGGGTTCATGACCCCTGATGACTAGCTTGAGTGACAGAAACATGAGTCTAGGGGATGTGCTATTGCCACAAGGGAGAAAACAACGGTGCTTGTTCTTGCGGGTGCAAGGATTGTTTACTTTACGCAAAGGTCTTTAATGCAATTGTCTGTTGCTTTGAGTTTACACTTTGGGTGGGGTTCACAACTTAATACCAGCGAGATGTTCTGGATAGATATCTCAAGGTGGATGATTAGTAGGTAGATGCAGATGGATTTCGGTCTACTTGTCTTGGCGTACCGCCCAAGCTTTTGAGCCTCTTCCTTTCTTTGTAGCATAGTTAGCATTGGTTTGCGCACATAATCATGTCAATTGCCCAGCAGTAATTTGTTTACCTTGCATGGCTATTTTATCGTCTTTTGGGAGAGAGACATCACTAGTGAACATCATGGGACCCCGGTCCATATTTCCACTATTGTTTACACCCGCTATTTATTTTCTGCTTTATTTCCTTTTCTGTTGCTATCGCTATCATTATTATCCCGTGCGTTTGATCCTTTGTAAACAACAAGGCCGGAGGGATTGACAACCTCTCTGTACTCATTGGGAGCAAAGTTATCTATTGTGTGTGCAGGTCCACGTCGTCAACCGCCTAATTGCTGGCGCCGCTGTCACCTTCCTGTCGTTGTCGGAGTCCTACTGAAGACAAACCTTGGTATCTTCACCGAGGGAAATTTGCTGTTGTCTACATCTCAACCTTCCACTTTGGGTAACCAACGAGGGGCGAGAAGCCATCAGGAAGTTCATGAGAACTTTGTATTGAAGATCTAGGGGGATAATAATACCAACAAACTACTGCCAAGAACCCGTAGTCCAAGGAGGAACTACTCACGATCCATCATGGGGTGAAGAAGAGTTGATGAAGATGGGCCCGGGGGCCAAGGCCCTCTCCGGCAGGGTGCCGGAGCAGGATCCTGGCGACCCATCGAAACTAGGTTTCGATGGCGGCGGAGATCGTGTTCGGTTCTGGAAAAAGGAGTTCGATATCTCAGGTTTTTGCTTCACGGGGAAATATATAGGCCAAGGGGGAGTTCGAGGCGGTGCCCAGGTCACACAGGCGGCCACCCGGCGCGGGTCCACCCCTGGCCGCGCCAGGAGGGTGCCTAGGGGCCACCTCCTGACT
Source organism: Bromus sterilis (assembly GCA_950022295.1). Classification (NCBI taxonomy): domain Eukaryota; kingdom Viridiplantae; phylum Streptophyta; class Magnoliopsida; order Poales; family Poaceae; genus Bromus; species Bromus sterilis. The sequence goes on from OX465596.1 coordinate 401,630,313, forward strand.
CCATCCTCCGGCAGGAGGACCCTTCCGATGTAAATATTTTTTGGTAATGTTTTGGGAATTTTCTGAGCAACTTCATTTATGGACTTTTTCTGCAATGCAAAGACAAAACATACAATAACTGGCACTGGGCTCTATATTATTAGGTTAGTCCAATAAATGATTCAAAAGCATGGCAAAAAGATGTAGCAATGACACAAAACGGGTATGGAACAAGCAAAAAATATAGATACGTTTGAGACATATCAGCATCTGATGACCCTCAACTGTAGGGGATCGATTGTAGTGTTCTCGCGAGTAAGTTAACCCAATTTATTGATTCGACACAAGGGGAGCCAAATAGTATTTATAAGATTTGAGAGTTGAGTTTTCAATTCAACCGCACCTCAAATATACTTGCTTGCAACAAAATATTAATAGCAACTGTGGTATGATAGTAGTAGCGATTGTGATAAAGGCAAAAGTAAAACAGCAGAAGTAAATTAGTAGTAACCAACAGGATTGAAAATACTGTAGGTTAGGGAGATAGATGGTTGGGCACTGCATGAATAAGAATGAACATGTAATAGATTTTAACACGGGGCAAGGCACTCAGAAAAGCAATGATCATCTAGGCAAATATCAAACATTAGGCATGTATCCCGTAGGTAGTTGTGCGTGCTTGCAATAAGAACTTGGACAACATCTTTTGTCCTACCATCCCGCTACGAACGGGGCCAAAGGGAACTTATGGAGATTAAGGTGCTCCTATCAAAGAGCATTAGAACAAAGCAATAAACTCAATGGATACATTGAATCCTCAAATTATGGACCATCCCTTGGGTGTCCCAAGCTGTCATCTTTGGGATCGTCGGTTCCGGACCATAATAGGTGCATACAACTCATAGATAGGATCAAGAACATAGATATACTCATGAAAACACAAGTGGTTCAGATCTGAAAACATGGCACTAGGGCCCAAAGTGACAAGCATTAAGAGCAACAAGTTGTAGCAAAGATGATAAACACCATAGTAGATGATAGGCAACATGCCCCCAACAATATGACGAACTATTACATGATCAAACTCATCCAATCCCTACCATCCCCTTTGCCTACAGCAGGGAATTACTCACACATGTGAAGAGAAGTCATGGAGGGAGGATGGATTGGTGATGGTGATGACGATGGCGACGATCTCCCCTCTCCGGAGGCCAAATCAGCCTCCAGATTAGCCCTCCCGAGGAAGAACAGAGGATGGCGGCGGCTCCGCGATGGGTGCTGGAAAAGTGACTTCTTTTTTGGAGTTTCCTCGTCACGAGAATAAATAGAGGCCAAGGTAGGTCACCAGAGGGGGTGGGACCCACCAAGGCGGCCACCCGGCGCGGCAAGGGGGTGGCCGCGCCAGCTGGGCGCCTGGGGCCCCCTGGCTCCCCTCTGGACCACCTTATGGTCCGGGGTCCCTCCGGGTGCGTGGATTTTCTGTGTTTTTTCTGGGAATTTTCTGAGATATAAAAAAATCCATTTTCCTGCACACAATAAAACAATACAGGCAGCACTGCTGAAAACAACGTCAGTCCGGGTTAGTTTAGTTCAAATCATGCAAGAATGAGGGCAAAAACAATAGCAAAAGTGTTTGGAAAAGTAGATACGTTTGGGACGTAGCAACTCCCCCAAGCTTAGTCTATTGCTTGTCCTCAAGCAATTCTGTTCAACAAACTGGACGCGACAAAGAAAACTTTGACAAACTCTTTTGCTTCATAAGATGTATATAAGCCGGTACTACGAAAAGAATTTAGCAAGTATCAAAACAAGTCTATGAGGACAATGCATGAAGCAGTCCTTCTTTCAAGTGATCAATCACAAACAACCAAAAGTAAACAATATGTTGCCGAAAATCAAGACAAGATCACAATGCACATATGATACGTCCAAAACGTATCTAAAATTTCTGCTTGCTCCATGCATGTTTTGTGTGATATTGCTATGATCTAGATACACTTTCATACACTTTTGATCATATTTGGACTAACCTATTAACTCAGTGCACCCCAGTGCCAGTTCCTGTTTTCTGCTGTTTTTCTATTTCAGTTTTCCCCCATATAAAAAGTGCCAGAAAAATTACGGGAAAAATACAGGAAAAATCAGCATACAGGAAGCTTCGCGAAGAGCCCGACTGGGGCCAGAGGGGCCCAGGTGGCCACCCGGCGCGGCCCCACCCCTGGCCGCGCCAGGGGGGGCGCCTGGGGCCCCTGGTCCACCCCTGGCTGCCCCCCTTTGCCTATTTATTCTCCGTCACGGGGAAACTCCGAAGACAGAACCCTATTTCGCAAACTCGCCTCTGTTCCGCCGCCGCCGCGCTTCCGAGATCGGGAGCACCAGAAGACCTCTTCCCGGCACCCTGCCGAAGGGAGGGCCGACCTCCGGGAGTCTCCTCTCCACCATGGATGCTCCCCGGATGTCTCGTGAGTAGTTTTCCTTGGACCATGGGTCCGTGATCAGTAGCTATGTGATGTTCTCCTCCCCTCTTTGTTCTTCATGGTTTAGACCTCGTGAGCTGCCCTACATGATCGAGGCACTTTTGTAATCTTTCTACTATTGCTATGCTGAGTTTGATGGGATCTGATGGATTGTGAGATTATGTTCAGATTGTGATAGAGTAATATATTTGGTTTTTATCTCTTATATTTTTGTTCCTAAGTAACTCTTGCATGTTCTCCGTTGCTGTTTATTGCTTTGGCCAAGTACTAGGTAGTGACTCCAAGAGGGAACGTTATGCTCGATTGTGGGTTCATGCCCCCCGATGACACGCTTGAGTGACAGAAACATGAGTCTAGGGGATGTGTTGTTTCCACAAGGGGGAAAACAACGGTGCTTGTAACCACGGTTGCAAGGATTGTTTACTTTATGCAAAGTGCTTTTTAATGCAGATGTCTGTTGCTTTGGGTTTACAATTTGGGTGGGGCTCGCAACTTAATACCAGCGAGATGTTCTGGATAGATATCTCAAGGTGGATGATTAGTAGTAGATGCAGTTGGATTTCGGTCTACTTATTTTGGCGTACTGCCCGTGCTTTTGAACCTCTTCCTTTCTTTTGTAGCATAGTTAGCATTGCGGTGCGTTCATAATCCTGTCAATTGCCCTTCTGTAATTTGTTTACCTCGCATAGCAGTTTTATCGTCTTTTGGGAGAGAGACATCACTAGCGAACATCACGTATCCCGGTCCATATCCTTATTACTGTTTCCACGCTATCTTTACTTTTCAGCTTTTACTTTCAATTGCTATCATTATCCCTTGTGTTTTACCCTTTGTGAACAACAAGACCGGAGAGCTTGACAACCTCTCTGAACTTCGTTGGGAACAAAGTTATCTGTGTTTGTGTGCAGGTCCACGTCAGTTGCGCTGCTGACACCTACTTATCATATCCGGAGTCCTACGGGAGACAAACCCTGGTATCTTCACTGAGGGAAACTTCCTGCTGCGCTACATCTCAACCTTCCACTTGGCGTAACCAACGAAGGGGCGAGAAGCCATCAAGCGAATTTCTGGCGCCGTTGCCGGGGACTCCGAGTGCTAAGATAGGGGAGTTGCACACTACCCCTTACCTTTGTTTTTAGTCTTGTTAGTTTACCTTTCAGTTTTTATCTTTGTGTCTTTTATCAAAAACAACAAAAAAATCGGCCACACTTGCTGCTACTATGGGTTCCACTGAAAACACCAAGTTGTGTGACTTCACTAGTCACAACAACCAAGACTTTATCTGCACTCCCATTGCCACACCTGCCACTTCAGCTACCTCTTATGAAATTAAACCTGCTTTGCTAAACCTTGTTATGAGAGATCAATTCTCTGGTGCTGGAGATGATGCTGCTTTACACTTGAACAATTTTGTTGAATTATGTGATATGCAAAAGTATAAAGAAGTAGAAGGTGATGTTGTTCAGCTCAAGCTCTTTCCTTTCTCTTTAAGGGGAGACGCTAAAATCTGGTTTCAATCTTTGCCTAGGAATAGCATATATTCTTGGGATAAGTGCAAAGATGCTTTTATAGGGAAGTATTACCCACCTGCTAAAATTATCCAATTGAGGAGTAACATTATGAATTTTAAGCAATTGGATAATGAACACGTTGCCCAAGCTTGGGAACGAATGAAATCTCTTGTTAAGAAATGCCCTACACATGGTTTGACTACCTGGATGGTTATCCAGACTTTTTATGCAGGCTTGAACTTTACCTCGCGGAACCTGTTAGATTCGGCCGCGGGAGGAACCTTTATGTCAACTACACTTGGTGCTGCCACGAAGCTTCTGGATGAGATGATGACCAATTATTCCCAATGGCACACCGAACGCGCTCCAACAGGTAGGAAGGTAAATTCTGTCGAGAAAATTACCTCCCTCAATGAAAAAGTTGATTTAATTATGTCTCTACTTACCAAGCAACCCTCTATTGATCCTCATGATGTCCCTTTAAATTCTTTGGTTGCTCAAGAACAAGTAGATGTGAACTTTATTGCTAGAAACAACTTCAACAACAATGCTTATAGGGGAAATTTTTCTAGCAATCCTAGACCGTTTCCATCCAACTATGGGAACAACAACACCTACCCTAGCAACAAAAACCCCACCTCTGAATTAGAAAGCATGCTTAGAGACTTTATCACTACCCAAAAAGCCTTCAACAAAAATGTAGAGGAGAAATTAGCTAAAATAGATAATCTCTCCTTGAAGGTAGAAAGCTTAGACCCGTATATTGAGATGCTTAAAATTAGAACTTCTCCCCTTGAGGAGAATAAGGCCACTCCTATTAATGCTATCCAATTACAAATTAATGAAAATATTAGGATGATGGCTAAACTTAAAGAAAGGTGGGCTAGAGAAAAAGAGGAAGAGGATAGAGTTAAGAGCCTTCCTACACACCACACAGTTGCCACTATCCAAATTGTTGAGGACACCCAAACTATTAGCACCCAATGCACTCCTAGTCCCGTTGGACCTATTAATGGTGATGTTAATACCTCAACCGAAGATAAAGAAACTCCTATGAACATAGAGGGTTCCAAACAAGTGAGCCTATATGACACTACTACCACCTTTGATAGTAGTGATATTGATTTTGATAGTTGTACCCTCTCAGAAGTTATTAGCTTGTTACACAAAATGTCTAGAGACCCCCACACTAGCACACTTAATCTTGCCTTCATGGAGCATATCACAAATGCTCTCATCAAAGCTAGGGAGGAGAAGCTTAGAGTAGAAGCCTCCATACCTAGGAAGCTAGATGATGGTTGGGACCCTATGATCAAAATTAAATTAAATAACTTCTCTTGCTATGCTTTTATGTGATGTTGGAGCTAGTACCTCCGTTATGCCCAAGAGAATATTTGATATGTTTGAATTGAAGCCCTTTGAGCCTTGTTCTTTTGGTGTTCGTCTTGTTGATTCTTCTGTAAAGAAACCTTTGGGGAAGATCGACGATGTTCTTATCATTGTCAATGACAACTATGTTCCCGTTGATTTTATTGTTATGGATATAGAGTGTGAACCTTTGTGTCCAATTATTTTGGGATGTCCTTTTCTTCGCACCGTTGGTGCGGTTATTGACATGAAAGAAGGGAATATAAAATTCCAATTCCCATTCAAAAAGGGGATGGAACACTTCCCTAGAAAGAAAATCAAGTTACCTTTTGAGTCCGTTACACGGGCTAGTTATTCTCTTTCTCTTGATAAAACTTGATTCTTCTTTTGCATTATGCCTAGCTTAAAGGCATAAAAGAAAGCGCTTTCGGGAGGCAGCCCGCAACGAATTTAGGTTTTTCTTTTTGCTTTTGTTGTGTCTTGATGATTGTTACTACTGTAGCAACATCATTGTATCTTTAGTTTTCAGATTTGTGCCAAGTTATAGCCTCTTACGACAAGGGAAGTAAAAGTTGTGACATGCTGTCCGGAAAACAGATTCTGTCCTCGTGACCAGAAAAATTAGAAAAAATCCCAGTTCATCTTTTTGAGCTGAAATTTTTACACATGATGCTCTATACAATTACGAAACTTCTGTATGTTCTGAGTTTTTTGATTTTACTTGAAGAAGTGCCCCTAAAAAATTCTTTACTACCTGCTCTTCTATTTTTCACAGATTCTGCCACGTTTTGTCTCTCCTAACTTTTGCAAACCTTAAGCTTGCTTTTTATCTGCAAAAACTTTTTGGAACTCTTGACAAACAGTAGCTCTTCAAGAATATCTTTATATCCAGTGGGGAAAAATTATTTTATTAAGGGTACTAACCTCTCTAATCAGCTTATGATGACTTATGTATGAAGGGAGTTTTCAAGTGTGCGATAGAAGATGATGAAAGAAGATCCAGGAGTGTCAAGCGCTCAAGCTTGGGGATGACCCCATGCATCCCCAACAAATATTCTAGGAGACTCAAGCGTCTAAGCTTGGGGATGCCCCCGTGCATCCCCTTCTCCATCAACAATCATCAGTTCGTCCTTCGTCTCACTATATTTTTATCACTTCATGCGTTATGTGCTATGCTTGGAGCGTCTCGCTCTTAGGTTTTATTTTTAGTTTTCTTTAGCTTTGCTGGCTGTTCATAACAAGTTAGATCCCGTCTTACTTTGTGTGGGAGAGAAACACGCTCCATTTTCAAAATCTAGAACACATCATAGGATTTTTCCTGCTTATCTTTATGTTGTTGTGTGTTCTTTATCTTTTCATAGCTACTGCCATCTTTAGTCTTAGTCTTAGTTTGTCTTTAGCAAGAGCCTTGGATTTTGTTTAGTTTGTTTCTGGAACTCTTTTTAGTTTTCATGTTTATCTTGTTAAAGAGAGTTGGTTGTTGCACTGAGTTGTGTCTTGTCTTGAGAGTAGGTGATTAAGGTTGCTATTTTCTTCTAGTAGTAACTTGCAATAGTTTTGAGGTATTGATGTGAGTAATGTTTGAACTTTTGGTGTCAAGAGCTCTAGCCTATTAGTGATAGGTGTCGTATTTTGGGCAATCCTTGTGTATTTTCAAAATCTACAAAACTAGTTGAGAACTCTAGCTACTAGATGGATCACTAATCTTTGGAGGGATCGAATATTAGAGAACACTCACGTACCATGAGTCGAGGATGCGCAAGGATAACCAAACCCCCATACACTCCTCCTTGGGGTACTTGTCTCTTTGTGAACCTCCTTATTAGAATGAGAGTTATCGATAATAAGTGCATGAGTTCTTCGGACCAATGTAAGTATTGAAAGTTGACACTTCCACCTTTCCATATTTTGCTAGCCTCTCCCGTGCCGTGCATTGCCTTCTTCTCATTCCGAGAGTTGGTGTCCACCTTCGCCGGTACATCCAAACCCTTGGCATGATACGCTCTGTCATCATAAACCTCCTTAATACTTTCCTCAAAACAGCCACCATACCTACCTATCAAGGCATTTCCATAGCCTTTCCGAGATATATTGCCATGCAACATCCACCTCTTCATGACTTGATCTTCATGTCATACATGTTCCTGCTACACCGGCAGCGACGTACATTGCATACATCATGTTAGTTACATCTTCTTTATGATTTTGAGTACCTTGTAAAGTGTGAAAGATCTCCTTTACCTTCTTGTAAAATAGAGTGTTTCCCTTAAGTGAGGAAAAGATCCCAAAGTGGACACAATAAAAGATCCCAAAGAGGACAAATGAGAGTTTAATAGAAAGAGCCATTGAGGCCACAAAAAAATACAAAAAAATAGAAAAAAGAGAAAAAAAGAAATAAAAAGAGATAAAGGGGCAATACTACTATCCTTTTGAGAGATCCACACTAGTACTCCCTTTATATCCTTGTACTCCATAGAGATGATCATTATGCATATAGCTATGTGGGGACCTTCACACTATAGAACTTGGCTTGCATATTCCAAAGATAAGCCTCCTCAAACGAGCTCTAGGTCTTCATGAGCAAGCAAGTTAGATGCAACCCCACTAGTTCCATTAGAGAGCTTCCTAGCTCGTATGTGCATCCGTTGCATGGCAATCCCTACTCCTCACATCATATCTATCATTTGGCATCTCTTGCCTATGATTGTCCTCATTGATGTGAGCCTTTCTCACCCTTTTTGTCTTCCTCCTCCACACTACTTCTCTCTTTGCCATCCTAAGTGTCAACTCTCGTGCTTACGCTCATCCATTGCATGAGTGCTCAAAATATCGAAAAGGAGTGGATCAAATTGACTTGTACCTGGCTAGTGGTCTGGGGATGAGTCAAGATAAGATTCCAAAGAGGACCAAGTGTGAAACTTTAGTAGATTGAGTTCTCAACACAAAAATACTTTTTTCTCGTATTCCCTATCCCCCTTCTTGCACGCAAACACCATTTGGAGACATTCGAGTCACGGACAGCGAGAGCTCTTGCACCTAATGTTCTTTTATTACTTGTTTCAATGCTAATATAGACTCTTGCATGTTATGACTTGAATTAAATATCTAACCTTGATTGCTTTACTTTTCAAAGTTCTTTTATGGTTGCTAGCATGTCACCACAGAAATTATGCTGTTATCATTTACCTACTCGAGGACGAGAAGGAATTAAGCTTGGGGATGTTGATACGTCCAAAACGTCTCTATAATTTCTGCTTGCTCCATGCATGTTTTGTGTGATATTGCTATGATCTAGATACACTTTCATACACTTTTGATCTATTTGGACTAACCTATTAACTCAGTGCACCCCAGTGCCAGTTCCTGTTTTCTGCTGTTTTTCTATTTCACTTTTCCCCCATATAAAAAGTGCCAGAAAAATTATGGGAAAATTACAGGAAAAATAAGCGTACAGGAAGCTTCGCGAAGAGCCCGAGTGGGGCCAGAGGGGAGCCAGGGGGCCCCAGGCGGCCACCCGGCGCGGCCCCACCCCTGGCCGCGCCAGGGGGTGCCTGGGCCCCCTGGTCCACCTCTGGCTGCCCCCCTTCGCCTATTTATTCTCCGTCACGGGGAAACTCCGAGGACAGAACCCTTTTTCGCGATCTCTCCTCTGTTCCGCCGCCGCCGCGCTTCCGAGATTGGGAGCACCAGAAGACCTCTTCCCGGCAACCTGCCGGAGGGAGTTCTGACCTCCGGGAGTCTCCTCTCCACCATGGATGCTCCCCGGATGTCTCTGGAGTAGTTTTCCTTGGACCATGGGTCCGTGATCAGTAGCTATGTGATGTTCTCCTCCCCTCTTTGTTCTTCATGGTTTAGACCTCGTGAGCTGCCCTACATGATCGAGGCACTTTTGTAATCTTTCTGCTATTGCTATGCTGAGTTTGATGGGATCTGATGGATTATGAGATTATGTTCAGATTGTGATAGAGTAATATATTTGGTTTTTATCTCTTATATTTTTGTTCCTAAGTAACTCTTGCATGTTCTCCGTTGCTGTTTATTGCTTTGGCTAAGTACTAGGTAGTGACTCCAAGAGGGAACGTTATGCTCGATTGTGGGTTCATGCCCCCCGATGACACGCTTGAGTGACAGAAACATGAGTCTAGGGGATGTGTTGTTGCCACAAGGGGGAAAACAACGGTGCTTGTAACCGTAGTTGCAAGGATTGTTTACTTTACGCAAAGTGCTTTTTAATGCAGTGGTCTGTTGCTTTGGGTTTACACTTTGGGTGGGGCTCGCAACTTAATACCAGCGAGATGTTCTGGATAGATATCTCAAGGTGGATGATTAGTAGTAGATGCAGCTGGATTTCGGTCTACTTATTTTGGCGTACTGCCCGTGCTTTTGAACCTCTTCCTTTCTTTTGTAGCATAGTTAGCATTGGGGTGCGTTCATAATCCTGTCAATTGCCCTTCTGTAATTTGTTTACCTCGCATAGCAGTTTTATCGTCTTTTGGGAGAGAGACATCACTAGCGAACATCACGTATCCCGGTCCATATCCTTATTACTGTTTCCACGCTATCTTTACTTTTCAGCTTTAACTTTCAATTGTTATCATTATCCCTTGTGTTTTACCCTTTGTGAACAACAAGACCGGAGAGCTTGACAACCTCTCTGAACTTCGTTGGGAACAAAGTTATTTGTGTCTGTGTGCAGGTCCACGTCAGTTGCGCCGCTGACACCTACTTATCATATCTGGATTCCTACGGGAGACAAACCTTGGTATCTTCACTGAGGGAAACTTGCTACTGCGCTACATCTCAACCTTCCACTTGGGGTAACCAACGAAGGGGCGAGAAGCCATCAACATAGCCTGAACATACTAGAGTGGTATCTCGCTAGCCTCCTTAAGTGAAGCAAAACATAAATGCAGAAACTCCTCCGGAGTTTTAAAGGAGACTAGAACTAAGAATTTCAGACTAGCAATATCACCAGAATGCAGAAGACAATGTAATACTTTGGGACAATGCATGTTACACTAAGAATGATAATTATGCTCCCAATAGTTGGTGCTTTGAAGAAAGATGGGGAGACTCTCGAACCGTGGCTTTTTGATGGCAAGGTTGAAAACCCGTGGTTGGAAGCAAAGACTAAACATGTGCCAGAGATCTTGGTTTTGAAAACAGAGACAAAATTCTTTTGAGAAGTGCAACTTTCCAGTCAACGGTGAACGGTAAAGGTCTCAATATCTCCCATGCCGATCATATTAATGCTTTTTGCTTACACTTGTGTTCCCTTATCCATCTATCGTCTAACGGTCTATGGAACCTTTTATTTTGCCTCAAGTATGGAAGGAGGTTATCGTTCCATCTATCATTAGCAGCATTTGGTCCATTTCATTCCATCATCAAGTATGGGGAAGGTGTAAATCTATCTTTTTTATATAATTTTGACTAGTTAAAACTTCCGTCAAAATATTTTTGGCATGGTAGATACTGATTTTCCCTCACCGCACCATGAGCTTGTACGGTTACAAAAGGAAAGTTTTGAATACATTTCGAGATGGTACAAGAGAGTCTAAGTTAGGAGTGGCCGGTAAATACCACATATAGGAAGGTATGGTGGACTCAAGTGGAACAACTGGTTTGAAAAGGAGTTTGGATACACAAGCAGAATTCCTCTTAGTGCGAGCGAAGGCTAGCAAAAGACTGGGAAGCGACAAACTAGAGAGCAATAATTGTCATAATCATGCAGAGCGACAAAGCAACATTGAATCGGGCATGAAAGCGAAACTATTCTAAAATAAAAAGATCATCAAGGCATGATAGATATTTTAGCCATAAACATGTGTGAACATGTGCCAAGTCAATCCAAGAATCCTCCAAAGGGAAATACCACTTCAATATGCCAAACCATGAACAATGCAATGCATGTAAATCATTTCAACAACACATTATGCACTCTAGCTATTTGAGATCAGCCACAAAGAAAACATGAACACTGGGAAAGCATTGTAAACATAGCACTATGTCGCTACAAGTTGGTCTCTAGATCATAAGTACAAGCATATGTACAAAAGTAGAAACAAAAAGAGTTCATACCGGTTTTCCTTGTTGCTTCCCTTCCATCGATCTTCCTCATTACTGCCTAATCACTTGCACGACCGAACGTGGGAAATATATAATCAAATGCCATCACGGACTTGAGATGAATTCTGAAAACAAAGCAAACTAAAGAGAGAAAGGAAATCTTTTTGGGTTTTTAAAGGTTTAATGAAAGAAAAAGAAATAGAAATCTTTTTGTTGTTTTTGCAAATTAAAGGAACAAAGAAGAACGAGGAAAAACTTCGAAAAGATCAAAGCGAACAAAAATAAAAAACGGATAATATAATGGAAAAGTGAGAAGGGCACGTACTCCCCCAAGCTTAGGCTTTTGGCCTAAGTTGGTAGCAGCTACTGCCCCCAGGAGCCTCCTTCTCCGAGGTGATATGGGTAAGTCCAAGAGTTGTACGAGTCCTTCGGTGCGTACACGGATGTCCTCGGGTCCTCCCATGAGGAAGGTCCTGCGCTCCAAGCAGAAGAAGACCCCTCACCCTGCTGGGTGAAGGTCTCCCCCTGGAAAGGTGGGAACTCACCATGGTCCTCCTCGTCGCGCACAACCCCCTCCATGGGGTTATGCAGCTGATACTGGTCCATGAACTCATCGAACTGGACATCATTGAAGGACCATCCGTTCCTGCGGGTGTGATCAAACAAAAGTGGTGTAGGTAGACGGATCTCACGAGTAATGGTCTTTTCAAACCTCAAAATATAAACAAGGTTACCAAACTGGGAAGTCATGGTAACAAACTTATGCCTCTTCATAGCAGCAAGATCAAGACTTGCGTAAGAGAAGGGAACACCACCAAATAAATCACCCTTGTTACTGTTCGTAACAAGGCGTCGAGCAATTAAGGCACCCACATTATAATCATTCCTATTAGAGAGGGCGTTCGCATAGATAGAGAAATCTGGTGCAGAACCGTTGCTCGAGTTGTCACGAGCCAACACCCATCTAGCAATAAAGTACGTGAAATACCTGATGTGGGGGAATAAAATACTGGAAATCTTTGTACGCCGAATGTCGCTCTCCTCCTGGATACAAAGGGAGTTGAAGAGGGTCTTCAACTCGGAGGGCTGAGTGTTCATCCTCGCAGTATGAACGGCGTTCTGCACACCTATTATATCACAAAACTGTGCCAAAGACATGGTTATAAGATTATTATAAAGTTTGAACTCGACGGTTCCAGCAGTATGGTTGTAACAAAAGATGTTAACAAAGCAGGAGGTGAGCTTCTTGTATTGTACCACACGGCATAGTGCTAGCCGTGTCAAACCTGCATTGGCGCAAAGGCCATAAAATCCTCCTTAATTCTTGCAGCTTCAAGAAATTCATCGCATGGATACATCATTGCGCATACTGGACTCGTGTCTTCCAACAACTCCAGGGGCACATGATCTTCATTGTAGCTCACCCTAGCAGCTGAGGGTGAAGCTGCAGCTCTAGTAACTCGATCGTAGCACTCGGGCTTCTTCTTCCCAAGCCACCCCTTTGCTTTTCCTAGCAAACTCATTTATGAAATTTTTGACAATTCACAAAAACAAGGTTTTAAACAAAGTGAGTTGAGGCAAACTACTCTACTCACTTACCTAAGGCATAAACTTGCATCAAAACTTTGGAAATAAATTTCTACACATGCATGCAAGCTCATATAAACAGCACCAAGAACTACTAAATACTCAAAAATGAAGCCACCAATCAAAAATCTAATTGGAGGGGTGGAGGAGTTACATACCGGGCAGTATTTGCCCAAAATCTCAGCTCAAATGATGGGTCGTAGAGAGAGATCGAAATTATGGACGGAGAGCAGCAAGAACGCAAGTTCCAGGTGAAGAACTCGTGTTTTGGGGAAGAAAGAGAGAGAGAGAGATAGGAAGAAGACTCACCTGGAGATGGGGCCTATGGGCCCCAGGCGCCCTGTGGGCGCGGCCAGTGGGCTGGTCGCGCCAGCTGGCCGCCTGGGCCACTGGTGGGCCCCCTGGTCAGCCCCAGGTGCCTCTGGGTCACTCCCGGCATGGAAATTTTTATTCTAAATTTTCTGGAATTTTTCTGAAAACTTCACTGATGAAAAAAATCCGGAGTTCAAAAAGCTGCAAAGCTTTCTGAAATCTTGAAGCAGTGATTAGAATGGTGAAGCTTCAAAAACATATAAACTTGGTACAACAAAGAGAATAAAAGCTAAAGCCAATGAAAACATAACAAGCTCCACTTTTTACCTATATAAAACATGCTAGCTAGCAAGGTTGATCAAGTCTTACCAACAAACCGGCAATATATAGAGCAAAAAGTCTTACCTCTTATGAAGTGATCATTGCACCTTTACTTTAATGGACATTGTCCCCACCATAATGGTTTTGTATTTGTGGTGCACATGTAGAGAACAATCTCATTCTCCGCTCGATATTCTCTATAGAATTAAGACCATGCCTTTTGTCTATTTTCTTTGGAAAATACACCGTGTGTTCTTTATCATCTACGTTGAAGGTGAGCTTTCCTTTATTGCAATCAATAATGGCACCTGCGGTGTTAAGAAAAGGTCTACCAAGAATAATGGACATGCTCCCATTGATGTGCGAGGTGATGATAGTGATTTCTCGCCCTTCGTTGGTAAACCCCAAGTGGAAGGCGTGATGTAGCACAACAACAAATTTCCCTCAGTAAAGATACTAAGGTTTGTCTCCAGTAGGACTCCGGAGATGATAAGTAGGTGTCAGCGGCGCAACTGATGTGGACCTGCACACAGACACAAATAACATTGTTCCCAACGAAGTTCAGAGAGGTTGTCAATCTCTCCGGTCTTGTTGTTCACAAAGGATCAAACACAAGTGATAATGATAGCAACTAAAAGTAAAAAGAAGAAAAGTAAATGAGCGTGGAAACAGTGATGAAGATATGGACCGGGATACGTGATGTTCACTAGTGATGTCTCTCTCCCAAAAGACGATAAAAATGCTATGCGAGGTGAAAAAATTACAGAAGGGCAATTGACAGGATTATGAACGCACCGCAATGCTAACTATGCTACAAAAGAAAGGAAGAGGCTCAAAAGCATGGGCAGAACGCCAAAATAAGTAGACCGAAATCCAACTGCATCTACTACTAATCATCCACCTTGAGATATCTATCCAGAACATCTCGCTGGTATTAAGTTGCGAGCCCCACCCAAAGTGTAAACCCAAAGCAACAGACAACTGCATTAAAAAGAACTTTGCGTAAAGTAAACAATCCTTGCAACCGCGGTTACAAGCACCGTTGTTTTCCCCCTTGTGGCAACAGCACATCCCCTAGACTCATGTTTCTGTCACTCAAGCGTGTCATCAGGGGGCATGAACCCACAATCGAGCATAACGTTCCCTCTTGGGGTTACTACCTACTACTTGGCCAAAGCAATAAACAACAACGGAGAACATGAAAGAATTACTTAAGAACAAAAATATAAGAGATAAGAACCAAATATATTACTCAATCACAATTCTAACATAATCTCATAATCCATCAGATCCCATCAAACTCAGCATAGCAACAACAAAAAGATTAAAAAAGTGCGTCGATCATGTAGGGCAGCTCACGAGGTCTAAACCATGATGAACAAAGAGGGGAGGAGAACATCACATAGCTACTGATCACAGACCCATGGTCCAAAGGAAACTACTCACGGCACATCCGGGAAGCATCCATGGTGGAGAGGAGACTCCCGGAGGTCGGCCCTCCCTCCGGCAGGGTGCCGGGAAGAGGTCTGCTGGTGCTCCCGATCTCGGAAGCGCGGCGGTGGCAGAACAGAGGCGAGATCGCGAAAAAGGGTTCTTCTTCTGAGGGTTTCTCGTAACGGGGAATATATAAGCGAAGGGGGGCATCCAGGGGGGCCACCAGGGGTCCAGGCGCCTCCCTGGCGCGGCCAGCCCCTAGGGCGCTCCACCAGGGCGCCTGGGCCCCTGGTGGTGGCCCTCTGGCCCCACCTAGGTTCATCTGGAAGGTTCTTCTGCGCTGATTTTTTATCTTATTTTTCCCGAATTTTTGGAGCACTTTTTATATGGGGGAAAACTGAAATAGAAAAACAGCAGAAAACAGGAACTGGCACTGTGGTGAACTGAGTTAATAGGTTAGTCCAAATATGATCAAAAGTGTATGAAATTGTATCTAGATCATAGCAATATCACACAAAACATGCATGGAGCAAGCAGAAATTATAGATACGTTTTGGACGTATCAACATCCCCAAGCTTAATTCCTGCTCGTCCTCGAGTAGGTAAATGATAACAACATAATTTCTGTGGTGACATGCTAGCAAACATATAAGAACTTTGAAAAGTAAAGCAATCAAGGTTAGAGATTCAATTCAAGTCATAACATGCAAGAGTCTATCATATCATTGAAACAAGTAACAAAAAGAACATTAGGTGCAAGAGCTCTCGCTGTCCGTGACTCGAATGTCTCCAAATGGTGTTTGCGTGCAAGAAGGGGGATAGGGAATACGAGAAAAATATTTATTTGTTGAGAACTCAATCTACTAAAGTTTCACCCTTTGTCTTTTTCTAGAATCTTATCTTGACTCGTTGATACGTCCAAAACGTATCTATAATTTCTGCTTGCTCCATGCATGTTTTGTGTGATATTGCTAGGTTCTAGATACACTTTCATACACTTTTGATCATATTTGGACTAACCTATTAACTCAGTGCACCCCAGTGCCAGTTCCTGTTTTCTGCTGTTTTTCTATTTCAGTTTTCCCCCATATAAAAAGTGCCAGAAAAATTCCGGGGAAAATACAGGAAAAATCAGCGTACAGGAAGCTTCGCGAAGAGCCCGAGTGGGTCCAAAGGGGCCCAGGCGGCCACCCGGCGCGGCCCCACCCCTGGCCGCGCCAGGGGGGGCGCCTGGGGCCCCTGGTCCACCTCTGGCTGCCCCGTTCGCCTATTTATTCTCCGTCACGGGGAAACTCCGAAGACAGAACCCTATTTCGCAAACTCGCCTCTGTTCCTCCGCCGCCGCGCTTCCGAGATCGGGAGCACCAGAAGACCTCTTCCCGGCACCCTGCCGGAGGGAGGGCCGACCTCCGGGAGTCTCCTCTCCACCATGGATGCTCCCCGGATGTCTCGTGAGTAGTTTTCCTTGGATCATGGGTCTGTGATCAGTAGCTATGTGATGTTCTCCTCCCCTCTTTGTTCTTCATGGTTTCGACCTCGTGAGATGCCCTACATGATCGAGGTACTTTTGTAATCTTTCTGCTATTGCTATGCTGAGTTTGATGGGATCTGATGGATTATGAGATTATGTTCAGATTGTGATAGAGTAATATATTTGGTTTTTATCTCTTATATTTTTGTTCCTAAGTAATTCTTGCATTTCTCCGTTGATGTTTATTTCTTTGGCCAAGTAGTAGGTAGTGACTCCAAGAGGGAACGTTATGCTCGATTGTGGGTTCATGCCCCCCGATGACACGCTTGAGTGACAGAAACATGAGTCTAGGGGATGTGTTGTTTCCACAAGGGGGAAAACAATGGTGCTTGTAACCGCGGTTGCAAGGATTGTTTACTTTACGCAAAGTTCTTTTTAATGCAGTTGTCTGTTGCTTTGGGTTTACACTTTGGGTGGGGCTCGCAACTTAATACCAGCGAGATGTTCTGGATAGATATCTCAAGGTGGATGATTAGTTGTAGATGCAGTTGGATTACGGTCTACTTATTTTGGCGTACTGCCCGTGCTTTTGAGCCTCTTCCTTTCTTTTGTAGCATAGTTAGCATTGCGGTGCGTTCATAATCCTGTCAATTGCCCTTCTGTAATTTGTTTACCTCGCATAGCAATTTTATCGTCTTTTGGGAGAGAGAAATCACTAGCGAACATCACGTATCCCGGTCCATATCCTTATTACTGTTTCCACGCTTATTTACTTTCCTGCTTTTTACTTTTAGTTGCTATCATTATCCTTTGTGTTTTACCCTTTGTGAACAACAAGACCAGAGAGATTGACAACCTCTCTGAACTTCATTGGGAACAAAGTTATCTGTGTCTGTGTGCAGGTCCACGTCAGTTGCGCCGCTGACACCTACTTATCATCTCTGGAGTCCTACTGGAGACAAACCTTGGTATCTTCACCGAGGGAAATTTGCTGCTGCGCTACATCTCAACCTTCCACTTGGGGTAACCAACGAAGGGCGAGAAGCCATCAAGAGAATTTCTGGCGCCGTTGCCGGGGACTCCGAGTGCTAAGATAGGGGAGTTGCACACTACCCTTTACCTTTGTTTTTTTAGTCTTGTTAGTTTACCTTTCAGTTTTTACCGTTGTTTCCTTTATCAAAAATCCAAAAAAATAGTATGTCTAGTTCCTTACTTGCCAATCAATGTCTAACTTCTTTGAAACTAGATCTTATTGGCATGGAGGATTCACTGAGGATCAACAAAAGTGGTACATGGAACACTGCTTGGCTCAAAAGGGGATACACTTATGGAAACAAATACACCAGTTGTATGAGTATGCTAGAAACTTGTGCTCAATGTATAATATATCTTTCTGCAGGGATGAATCTTGTTGCTTTATGAGGCACAAACACCTTTCTTTCCAATGTGAGTACAATGATGATGAAACCTTAGCTTCTTATGCTAAGGTAAACTATGATTTTTATGATGCAGAGCCAATAGAAGAATTTGTTGCTTATAAGGGTGCCTATGAAATTACTTCTCTTCTTAGAAATATTAATGATGCCCCTTACAAATCTGAGAGTCTTTCTATACTTAACTATTGTTTGGAAAATTACGATGCAAATTATTACATTACTGATCATCTTGAGAGAATCTCTCCCCCAAAGGAAGAGACTAATGATTTGCAGGACTCTATGGAAGAAGAAGTTTATGAACCTGAAAGCTCCTTGGATGAAAAAGAGGAGGAGAGTGACGAACAAAAGGAGGAATAATGGAGCCATCCATGTCTACCTTCTAATGAGAGTAACTCTTTGAATCTTACCTTATATGAGTATTATGATCCTATGGATTCTTTTGAAATATCCCTTTTTGATGAAGTTGATGCCTTCTATGCTTATGGTCGTGATGCCACTATGGATGATGCTTACGGAGATGAACTTTCTATAGTTACTCATGTTAAGCATGAAATTTTTGCTATTGCACCCACACTTGAGTGTCCTATTATCCTTTTAAAATCTCCAACTCCGGAGAATTTTCCTCTTATCAAAGCTCAATGTGATGGGTTGCATTTATCTTATAATCCTAAAAACCGTGTTGAAAACAATACATGTGTGCTTGTAGGTCATGAACAACATGATTTATGTGATAGTTATATTCTTGATGTTGTTCATGATGCTACTAAAAATTACTTTGAGAGAGGAAAGTTTGGTTGTAGAAACTTCCATGTTACAAAAACACCTCTTTTTATGTTGAAAGTTTTGAAGTTGTTTTTTTTCCACCTTCCTATGCATGTCACTTTGTGATTCTTTGATTTATTTTCTTACAAGATGCTTATGCATAGGAAGTGGGTTAGGCTTAAATGTGTTTCATATTTGCTTCTTGATGCTCTCTTTTGCTTCAAATTCTTATTCTTATGAGAGAATCTTCTATAATTTTAATGCCTAGCTTAAAGGCATAAAAGAAAGCGCTTTCGGGAGGCAGCCCGCAACGAATTTAGGTTTTTCTTTTTGCTTTTGTTGTGTCTTGATGTTTGTTACTACTGTATGAACATCATTGTATCTTTATTTTTTAGCCTTGTGCCAAGTTATAGCCTCTTATGATAAGGGAAGCAAAAGTTGTGACATGCTGTCCAGAAAACAGATTCTGTCCCATGACAGAAAAAATCGAATCAAATCACCAGATCATCTTTTTAATCTGAATGTTTTTGACAGCATGCTCTATACAATTTTGAAACTTTCGTATGTTCTGAGTTTTTTTATTTGACTTGCATAAGTGCCCCTAAAAATTTCTTTACTACCTGCTGTTCTGTTTTTCACAGATTCTGCCACGTTTTGCCTCTCTTCACTTTTGCTAACCTTAAGTTTGCTTTTTCTTTACAAAAACCTTTTGGCACTCTTGAGAAACAGTAGCTCTTCAATAATATATTTATATACAGTGGGAAAAAATTATTTTATTAAGGGTACTAACCTCTCTAATCAGCTTATGATGAGTTGTGTATGAAGGGAGTTTTCAAGTGTGAGTGTCAAGCGCTCAAGCTTGGGGATGCCCCCATGCATCACCAATAAATATTCAAGGAGACTCAAGCATCTAAGCTTGGGGATGCCCCCGTGCATCCCCTTCTTCATCAACAATCATCAGTTCGTCCTTCGTCTCACTATATTTTATCACTTCATGAGTTATGTGCTATGCTTGGAGCGTCTCGCTCTTAGGTTTTATTTTTAGTTTTCTTTAGCTTTGCTTGCTGTTCATAACAAGTTAGATCCCGTCTTACTTTGTGTGGGAGAGAAACACGCTCCACTTTCAAAATTTAGAACACATCATAGGATTTTTTCCTGCTTATCTTTTTGCTATTATGTGTTCTTTATCTTTTCATAGCTACTGCCATGTTTAGTCTTAGTCTTAGTTTGTCTTTAGCAAGAGCCTTGGCTTTTGTTTAGTTTGTTGCTGGAACTCTTTTTAGTTTTCATGTTTATCTTGTTAAAGAGAGTTGGTTGTTGCACTGAGTTGTGACTTGTCTTGAAAGTAGGTAATTGAGGTTGCTATTTAATTCTAGTAGTAACTTGCAATGGTTTTGAGGTATTGATGTGAGTAATGTTTGAACTTTTGGTGTCAAGAGCTCTAGCCTATTAGTGATAGGTGTCGTATTTTGGGAAATCCGCGTGTATTTTCAAAACCTACAAAACTAGTTGAGAACTCTAGCTACTAGATGGATCACTAATCTTTGGAGGGATCGAATATCAGAGAACACTCACGTACCATGAGTCGAGGATGCGCAAGGATAACCAAACCCCCATACACTCCTCCTCGGGGTACTTGCCTCTTTGTGAACCTCCTTATTAGATTGAGAGTTACCGATAATAAGTGCATGAGTTCTTCGGACTAATGTAAGTATGGAAAGTTGACACTTCCACCTTCCTATATTTTGCTAGCCTCTCCCGTGCCGTGCATTGCCTTCTTCTCATTCCGAGAGTTGGTGTCCACCTTCGCCGGTACATCCAAACCCTTGGCATGATACGCTCTGTCATCATAAGCCTCCTTATATCTTTCCTCAAAACAGCCACCATATCTACCTATCAAGGCATTTCCATAGCCTTTCCGAGATATATTGCCATGCAACATCCACCTCATCATGACTTGATCTTCATGTCATACATGTTCCTGCTACACTGGCAGCGACATACATTGCATACATCATGATAGTTACATCTTCTTTATGATTTTGAGTACCTTGTAAAGTGTGAAAGATCTCCTTTAACTTCTTGTAAAATAGAGTGTTGCCCTTAAGTGAGGAAAAGATCCCAAAGTGGACACAATAAAAGATCCCAAAGAGGACAAATGAGAGTAAAATAGAAAGAGTCATTGAGGCCACAAAAAAATAAAAAAATAGAAAAAAGAAATTAAAAGAGAGAAAGGGGCAACACTACTATCCTTTTGAAAGATCCACACTAGTACTCCCTTTATATCCTTGTACTCCATAGAGATGATCATTATGCATATAGCTATGTGGGGACCTTCACACTATAGAACTTGGCTTGCATATTCCAAGGATGAGCCTCCTCAAACGAGCTCTAGGTCTTCATGAGCGAGCAAGTTAGATGCACCCCCACTAGTTTCATTGGAGAGCTTCCTAGCTCATATGTGCATCCGTTGCATGGCAATCCCTACTCCTCACATCATATCTATCACATGGCCTTCTCTCGCGTATGATTATCCTTATTGATGTGAGCCTTTCACACCTTTTTGCCCTCCTCCTCCACCTTCTTTCTGTTTCGCCTTTTAGGTGTCAACTTTCTTGCTCACGCTCATCCATTGCATGAGTGATCAAAATATCGAAAGGGAGTGGATCAGTTTGACTTGTACCTGGCTAGTGGTTTGGGGATGAGTCAAGATAAGAATCCAAAGGAGACCAAGTGTGAAACTTTAGTAGATAATTGTTCTCAACAACCCTTTTCTCTCTTTTTCCCAGTCCGCTGCTTGCACGCAAACACCATCTGGAGACATTCGAGTCACGGACAGCGAGAGCTCTTGCACCTTTTGTTCTTTTGTTACTTGTGTCAATGCTAATATAGACTCTTGCTTGTTAAGACTTGAATTGGATTGCATGCTTTGATTGCTTTACTTAAAAGTCTTTATATGGTTGTGTGGCATGTCACCACAGAAATTATGCTTGTTATCATTTACCTACTCGAGGACGAGAAGGAATTAAGCTTGGGGATGATGATACGTCCCAAACGTATCTATAATTTTTGCTTGCTCCATGCATGTTTTGTGTGACGTTGCCATGATTTGCTTGAACTTTTATAAACTTTTGAGCATATTTGGACTAATCTATTAACCCAGTGCACCCAGCTGCCAGTTGCTGTTTTTCTGCTGTTTTTGTATTTCAGGTTTTCTGGCCATTAAAAGTGCTCCAAAAATATCCGGAAAAATCAGAAAAAAATCAGCGACACGGAAGCTTCCGAAAACACCAAAGGAGGGAACGGGGGCCACCACAGGGACTCCCGAAGGGTCCCTGGCGCGGCCCCACCCTAGGTCGCGCCAGGGAGCCTCCTGGCTACCCTGTGGCCCCTCTCTGTGCCCTCCTTCGCCTATATTTAGCCCTCGGGGTGGAAACCCCTAAGATCGATCTCTTTTCCGCGATCTCGCCTCTGTACCGCCGCCGCCGCCGTTTCTAGATCGGGGCTGCCTGGAGAAGCTGCCTCGGCACCCTACCGGGAGGAGGAACCCCCTCCGGGAGACCATCCATAGCCATGGATGCCTCCCGTACGTACCTTGAGTAGTTCCCCTTGGACCATGGGTCCGTGATCAGTAGCTATGTGATGTTACTCTCTCCTCTTTGTGCTTCCACTTTCGAGACCCCGTGAGCTGCCTCACATGATCGAGGCACTTCTGTAATTTCTGCTGTTGCTATGCTGAGTTTGTTGGGATCTGATGGATTATGAGACTATGTTCAGATTGTGATGAGTAATATATTTGGTTCTTCTCTTTTATATTTTGTTCTTGAGTAAATTCTTGCATGTTCTCCGTTGCCGTATTTTACTTTGGCCAAGTATTTTGTTGCAACTCCAAGAGGGAGCGTTATGCTTGATTGTGGGTTCAGCCCCTTGATGTCTAGCTTGAGTGACAGAAACATGAGACTAGGGGATGTGTTGTTGCCACCAGGGATAAAACAATGGTGCTTGTATCCGTGGGTGCAAGGATTGTTTACTTTACGCAAAGTTCTTTTAATGCAGTTGTCTGTTGCTTTGAATTTACACTTTGGGTGGGATTCGCAACTTAATACCAGCGAGATGTTCTGGATAGATATCTCAAGGTGGATGATTCGTAGTAGATGCAGTTGGATTTCGGTCTACTTACCTTGGCGTATTGCCCATTGCTTTTGAGCTCTTCCTTTCTTTGCAGCATAGTTAGCATTGCGGTGCCTTCATAATTCTGTCAATTGCCCATTTGTGATTTGTTTACCTCGCTAGCACTTTTATCGTCTTTTGGGAGAGAGACATCACTAGTGAAAATCACGGGACCTCGGTCCATCTTCACATTACTGTTTACATCCTTAGTTTACTTTCAGTCTTTACTTTCAGTTACCACTATCATTATCTCTTGCGTTGATCCTTTGTAAACAGCAAGGCCGGAGGAATTGACAACTCCTCTATACTCGTTGGGAGCAAAGTTATCTGTATCTATGTGCAGGTCCACGTCAAGCGCCGTGACACCTTCTTGTATCTCTTGGAGTCCTACTGGTTCGATAACCTTGGTATCTTCACCGAGGGAAATTTGCTGCTACGCTACATCTCACCTTCCACTTGGGGTAACCAACGAGGAGTGAGAGATCCTCGCCGTATCAAGCACGAGAGTTCTAAACTTTCTACAAAAGAAATTAAATTTCTCTCAAATAAGATCTAAGTGAAGCACAAGCTAACAAGCAGACAGTAGATAAATTTAACACTCAACAGATATAAGTGAAGCTCTAGAGTGTTCTATGGTAAAGTGGAGCATGTATCTCTCCCAATCAAGCATGGTAGGGCCCGACACTGTAATGACCAGCAAACAAAACAAAACTAAACTAAAAAGAAAATAAACAGACGCTCCAAGAACAACACATATCATGTGAAGCAATAAAAATATAGTGTGGAGAAGGACGAACTGATGATTGTTGATGAAGAAGGGGATGCACGGTGGCATGCATCCCCAAGCTTAGACGCTTGAGTCTCCTTGACTATTTCGTGGGGGTGCCGGAGGCATCCCCAAGCTTAAGATTTTGGCACTCCTAAATCTTCTTTCATCATCTCCATTCGCACACTTGAAAACTTCCTTCACACAAAACTTCTCATAAACTTATTAGATCGGTTAGTACACTAATAGATAATTTGCCAAAACAGGACAGATTGTAAAGATTGGTTTTCTAGGTGCACTTCTGTAGCTCAAATAAGAAAAATCAAAACATATGAAAGTTTCAAAATTGTATAGAGCATGTTGTGTAAAAAATTCAGCTCAAAAAGATGAACATGTGATTTATCATGAATTCTTTCCGTCAAGCAGACAAAATCTGTTTTCTGGACAACATGTCACAACTTTTGCTTCCCTTATCATAGGAGGCTAGAACTTGGCACAAAACTTGAAAATAAAGATATAATGGTGTTTCTACAGTAGTAACAACATCCAAGATACAAAAAAATCAAGAGAAACCTAATCTGTTTTGGGCTGCCTCCCAGAAGCGCTTCTTTAAAACCATTACTTAGGCATGGGTGTAACGATGCTCACAAAAGAAAAAAAAGTTGAAGCACAAAATAGAGCATCAAAGGAGAAAATATAAACCATATTTAAGTCTAACATGCTTCCTATGCATAGGCATCTTGTAAGCAAATAAATCAATGAAGCACAAAGGATCAAGCATAGGAAGGTAAAACAAGAGCACCTTCAAGATTTTCAGCATGGAGAGAGGTGTTTTCCTAACATGAAAATTTCTACAACCAAATTTTCCTCTCTCATAATAATTTTCAGTAGCGTCATGAACAAACTCAACAATATAACCATCACATAAAGCATGCTTTTCATGATCTACTAGTACATAATCATATAAACTTTCTAACCAAAACTCCTCATCATTAAGAACATCCATAGTAGGAAAAAATAGAGGGTTATCATAAGACTTATCAAAGTAGCAAGGGTTATCATAAATAATAGTAGCGAAATCATCCTTGCAAGTCTCATTCATAGGGGCATCATGGCCACAAGCATCAATTTCATCAAAAAGGGATATCATATAAAGATTATATGACGTTTTACAATTTTCAAAAGATTCAATAGGACCATAGCAATCAATATAGCATTCATTCTCCTTTGGTGAGCATGGAGGGCAATCATATAAAGTAAGAGTCAAAGAGTTACTCTCATTAGTTGGTAGAGATGGGTAGCTACTCCATTCTTCCTCCTTTTGTTCGTCACTCTCCTCCACTTTTTCATCCAACGAGCTTTCAGTTTTAGCAATTTCTTCTTCCGTAGAGTCATGCAAAGCATTAGTCTCTTCCTCTTATGGAGAGAACCTTTTGAGATAGTCAGTAATATAAGCATTATCATTAAAATTCTCAAAGCATTATTTAAGTATATCAAGACTCTCAGATTTATAAGGGGCATCTTCAATATCTATACCTAATAACAAAGGAAGGTGGATTTCTTAGTCCGTTTTGAAATTTTGCAAAAACCCCCTTCTCTTTTCTATGAATTAACCCGCAATCCTATATATCCAGCGAAAAAAACAAAAAAAAACAATTCGTTCCTTATGTTTCGCACGCAGGCGTTGGTTCACTTCTCTCGCTGGCTCGTCTCTGGCCCAATAAGCTAAGCCGGTCCATTAAGCATAAAAATGTCAAAGCGTTAGAAAGATGGTTATGTAATTTTAAGAAACTTAAAAAAAATGGCATAAAAAATAGTCTATGTAATTCACTTCTCAAGAATTTTAAAGATATTTTCATGATATTATTAAAAATAATAATATGGGGTGTTAAAATAATGTTCAAAAAATATTAGAAATGTTAATTGCATAGAAAAATATGTACATAAAAAATATTCCCACGTTTCCATTATATTTGAAAAAATTGTAAAACGATGATCACATATTTTTTTCTATTTTAGACTATTCGCAAAAATGCATGTCACAGTCTTCTACAATATATTTCTAAACGGGAGTATTATACAATATACAAAGATATTCAAATAATTTTGATACAAATGACATTTAAATAAATATCGTGTTTCAAATAATATATTCCTGAACTTTTTTTAATGTTTATAGGACGTAAACACAAATATTAACCGAGTTAAAGAAAATATTTTGTATCATCAAAGAAATCGTTCAACGTGTGTTTGAAAAATGTTTAACACATATTCTAGAAAACAGGAAAAACACCTATTTAAAAAAAGGACCGCACTAATAGATGGGCATTTCTTTTTTTAGCTATAGATGAGAAGGACTTTTTGTATTAAAAATGCTCATAAATTATTGTGGTCCTATATATTAAGTTTATTGGACCAGTTATGACTATTGTGTTTAGCAAGGTGAATAAAAATGATATTTTTATGAAGCCCATAGATAGAAGGACGATGTGAATAAAAATGAGGAACATATATTTTATATTTTAATTATTAAATCTCTTTTGAAATAATAAATTTTTAGAGTAAAAACTATGAAAAGTTAATGAAAATAAAAAACTAAGTGTTTTTTATTAATTTATTGCCTTCAAAATATACTGGCGAGACGATGTGAAACGAAAACAACATTGAATGGAGCCAGTAGAGACATCACTATTAACTAAACCTAAAATAATGATAGCAACTACATATGTGCATTCATAAAAATAATTGTCGTATAGAAAATTAAAATGCAAGGTAATTCATAATTTGATTTTCTATAAAAAAAGTCGCTTTTAAATCGTGAGGTTCAGTGCATTTTTTTTATTTAGTTGTGATAGATCGGACGGAGTATTTGTTTTTTCAAATTTATCGAAAATATATAGCACCTCCTACTATTATTTTAAGAGTATTTTAAATTCTAAGAAATTTCATAATGTGAAACTCTCTCTCATATTAATAGATATTTGATTTGAAATTTAATTGCATTTATGGTTAAATAGTTAATATTTAATGTGATGACATCCCAAATCTTGAAATTTTATAATGGGTCGTATTTCTGGAGCTTTGAAGAACATTTATTTAAGCACACTTTTTTAAATACATTTTAAAACATTTTATAAAAGGTCTAAATTATTCTTACATGTGTGCACTTTCGATTTTCATCGATTTTATTTTTAGATCATCATCTTGAGATGGACCAGGACACATTGATATTAGGTTGATATCGTGATCAATGTCGGAGAGGACGAAAAGGGGGATAAACGGCAAAATATGTAGGGCACAACGATTGAACGATAGTTATGAGCTAGGGGCATAGAAAAAAATCCCGTTGCAACGCACGAGCATGTTTCCTAGTTTTCAATAAAGGAAGAAATTTCATAGGCACCCTTAAAGACAACAAATGCTTCTATTTGTGCTACATCAAAGAAATCATAACGATCTTTAGCATAAGAAGCCAAGGTTTCATTATCATTACACCAACATTGGAAAGGAAGGTGTTTAAACGGCAAGCAGCAACAAGATTCATCACAGCAATAAGATATATCATAATCAGAGCATAAGTTTCTAGCATATCTATCAACTTGAGACATAAGTTTCCATATAAATTTCCCTTTTTCAGACATGTGGTATTCCTTATATTTTTGTTGATCCTCAGTGAATTCACCTTGCCAATAAGATTTGGTTTCAAAGAATTTAACCATTGTAAGCAAACAAAGTATTAAGATAAAATGTACTTATCAAGTGAACTTATAAGTAGGGTTATGGTCCCTGGCAAAGGCGCCAGAAAATAGTCTTGATAACCCACAAGTGTAGGGAATCGGAACAGTCTTCGCGGGTAGGTATAACCTAATTTATTTATTCGACACAAGGGGAGCCAAAGAATACTTATAAGCCTTAGCAGTTGAGTTGTCAATTCAACCACACCTGAAAAAGCACTAGACTAGATATTTAGTAGCAATAATGTGTTGACGGGTGTAGCCTTTAAGACTTCCCCAATCACCAACACCACAAAGTAGTAGCAGAAGTAATGAGAGCAATAGTAATAACGAAGGCAATAAATATGAAAGATGGACCGAGGTTCAATGTTTCACTAGTGTTAACTCTCCAAACAAAAAGAATAAGGTGTTGGGTGAACAAATTACAGTTGGGAAATTGACAAAATTGCACTAACTCTAGCCAAAGAACAAACTAGAGCAATCCTATTCTAAGAACCAAACGTAGGCATGTGTTCCGTATGTAGTTGTACGTGCTTGCAATAAGAAATTGCATAACATCTTTTGTCCTACCATCCCGCTACAAACTGGGACAAAAGGAACTTATGGAGATTAAGGTGCTCCTGTCAAAGAGCACCGAAACAAAGCATTAACACTCTATGAACACATGTGATCCTCCAATTATAGACCATCCCCTTTGGTGTCCCAAGCTGTCACCTTTGGGATCGCCGGTTCCGAACTATAACAAGTGCATACTACTGTAGATAAGATCTAAAACAACAATTATAATCATGCATTCATAACATCTCAGATCTGAAATCATGCTACTCGTGCACTAGTAAGAAGCATTAAGAACAACAAAATTGCAGCAACAATAATTCATAAACCTCTTAGGATTGAACTGTTGGATATATGCTCTAGAGGCAAATAATATATGATTATTCCAATATATCTAAATAAGTTCATGACCAGTTTCATACTGTGCTAGAACTGTATCAGTGAAACAATGATACAGGTGTGGTATAGAAACAACCAGAGTTCCTAGTCGGCCTCTCATGATGACTGGTTTATCGTCAACTGATGATTGTGGTTTCACGATCATGGACAATCAAGTCAATTGACGGTAAGTTCACCTCATTGAATGAATGACGTGATGAACATTACCAATGCAAGCATTGCAACATGATCAAATCGTAAAAGTCCAGTGTTGTAATTACAGAACGTAGTAGCCTGTTCCTTTGACCGTGAGATCACGCATAATTGCTATCTTCTGAGGATGCTTTGAGTGCATTAACCGTCACACTGAAACATGGTGACCATAAAGGTGTATCTTGGGCTATCCGATGGGATATGTTGAGGAGTGTTGATTCAAGAGCGGGCTTTGTCAATCCATATAATGGAAAGATACTTCATGGCCAACTCGGTGAGATTGCATCCATAAAGCTGCGCAGCGTGTGACTAGGTCACAAGGATGAATATCACGGAACGAGTGAATAAGATTTGTCGGTAACAAGATAGAACTAATGCATTGGATGCAGTTGATCGAATCTTGTACTAATGTAGTATCGCATGAAAAAGGGAATGGTATACAACGTGTACGGTTCAATCGGTTACTTCTGGAATGCACAGGGGTCATTATGGGTATCCAGGTCCCGCTATTGATCATTGGTCGTAGCCTTTGTCTCGGTCATGACTGGAGTGTTCTCGGACCGTAGGGTAACACACTTAAGGGCTCGATGAATATCGGAGTCCTTTTCGGAACTATTGGAGTTACCGGAGAAGAGAGAAAGACGTACCGGAAAAGTTCCGTGTTGGTCCGAAGGACGTTCAGAGTGAGCTGGAAGGAGTTCCGGATCATCGGGAGATGAAATAATATATATTATTTATTAATTAAGTGAATTAATAATTAATAATAATTTATTTCAGATTAAAAAGTGCAATGGGCCTTATTTGTGAAAGAAGCCCATTAGTGGAAGGAAAAAGGCAAAAAGAAAAAAAGAGAAAAAAGAAAAGAAAAAAAAGGGGGGAGGCGCCATGGGCCTTGGGCCCAAGTGGTGGCGCCACCACCTCCTCGCCCCTAGCCGACGCCCCCTCCCTGGCAAGGGACTTTAGTCCCACATGTCTAGGGGAGGGGGGTTGACTCCTTCCGTCTGCCTATATATAGATGGGCAGGGGTGCACTTCTTTAACACAGAAAAATTCGCAGAGAATTCAATATTACTCCGAATTGAGATCGGTTTTCACCGGTCTTCTCCCCTATCTCGTCTCTCTCAAGCCGGGGTCCCCTTGTCTGGAACCTGTGCTGGGATTGAGGCTTCTCTGCTACGCGGACGTCGTCGTGCTGCCGAAACTCCGGTTCCGGGAGGTCTACTTCTGCCACCTTCGCTGGATCGGAGAACGGAGGTCGTCATCGAGTCCGTACGTGTGCGAGTACTACGAGGTCTCCATTTGAGTACACGTGTAGCACCTCGTAGTACTCGCACACGTACGAGACTCGATGACGACCTCCGTTCTCCGATCCAGCGAAGGTGGCGGAAGCAGACCTCCGGACGGAGCTTCGGCAGCACGACGGCCTCCGATTCTAGCAGAGAAGCCTCAATTCCACTATAGGCTCACACTAGGGAGCCCGCCGTGAAAGAGACAAGGGAGGGGAGAAGACCGGAGAAAACCGATCTCAATTTGGAGTAATATTTATTTTCTCACAAATTTCTGTCTATTAAATATGTGCAGCCTGCCCATCTATATATAGGCA
This sequence comes from Bromus sterilis, assembly GCA_950022295.1. Classification (NCBI taxonomy): domain Eukaryota; kingdom Viridiplantae; phylum Streptophyta; class Magnoliopsida; order Poales; family Poaceae; genus Bromus; species Bromus sterilis. Next base: position 401,660,458 of record OX465596.1, read on the forward strand.
TAGGGGATGGGGTCAACCCCTCTCCCTTAGCAATGTGGGACTAAAGTCCCTTTGCTAAGGGGGTGGCCGGCCAAGGTGGGAGAGGGGGCGCCACCCTCATGGGCCCTAGGGCCCATGGCGCCTCCCCCCACTCCCTTTTTTTCCTTTTTCTTTTTCCCTTTTATTTCTTCCCCTAATGGGCCTTTTTCTCCACTAAGGCCCATTGCACATATTAATTAGAAATAAAATGATTTTAATTATTAATTCAATTAATTAATAACTAAAACATAATATTCCATCTCCCGGTGCTCCGGAACACCTTTCGGTTCACTCCGAACTTGTTCGGTTCAACACGGTACTTCTCCGATGTTGTTTCCTTTATTCTCTGGTTACTCCGATGGTTCCGAAAAAGGTCTCCGATTTCATCGAGCCCTTAAGTGTGTTACCCTACGGTCCGAGAACACTCCAGTCATGACCGAGATGAGGCTACGGTCAATGATCATCAGCGGGACCTGGATGCCCATAATGACCCTTGTGCATTCCGGATATCAAACACCGATTGGACCTTACGCCGTATAGCATTCCCTTTGTCAGCGATACTGGATTGTTCCGAGATTCGATCGATTACATCCTATGTCTGGTTCAACCTCGTTCTGAACTAATCCTCATTCACTCGTTCCCGTGATATTCATCCCCGTGACCTAGTCACACGCTGCAGCTTTATGGATGGAATCTCATCGAGTGGGCCCCGAGTATCTATCCATTATGTGGATTGACAAATCCCGCTCTTGTAACAATACTCCTCAACATATCTCCACGGAATACCCAAGATACAACCGTTATGACCCGCATATTTCAGTCAGGTGGTGGGATGTAGGTCAAAGCATCCGGGAAGATAGCAATTATGCACGTACTCACGGTCAAAGGAACGGTCTACCACGTTCTGTAATTACAACACTGAACCTTCACAAGATTTGATCATGCTGTAATGCTTACTTTGGGTAATGTTCATCACGTCACTTAACCAGTGAGGTGACCTCATAGTCAAGAGACTTAATTGTCCATGATCGCGAAACCACGACCATCATGTTGACCATGAACTAGTTATCGATGTAGAGGCTAACTAGGAACTCTGGGGGTTTCTATACCACACATGTATCATTGTTTCACTGACACAGTTCTAGCACGGTATGAAACTGGTTATGAACTTGCTTAGATATATTGGAATAATCATATATTATTTGCCTCTAGAGCATATATCCAACACATACATACATTAGAGTTCGCATGAGGTTGGACCTGGCAAGCCTAGCATATGTCGATATGGCCTTGCTAAGGAGCATATAACACTAAGGTCAATTTGGCGAGCCTAGCATATGTAGATATGGCCTCGGAATACTAGAGATCGAAAGATCGAGCATGAGTCACATATAGGATGTGATCGCACAAACTAGTTGTCTACCTTTGAAACTAATCCGTCGGCCGTTGTGATATTCGAGGACGGATAGTGAATCTGGATCATGTAATCACTAAAACTTCTTAGGGATGATTGTTTTAGTGTGAGCTCATCTATAATATGATTATTATGAACTCATTGTTATGAACTAGTCTTAATTGTTTTCCTTGCAAATATTTTGTAGAAAATTAAAATGGACATGAATCAGTATCATGGATTAATTACTTTCTTATGTGGTGAAAGACTAAAAGATGATGGGTCAAATTTCTTTGATTGGTACTTATACCTTAGGACTGTGCTCAAGAGAGCTAACCTCTTGTTTGTGATACAAGAGCGTATGGGAGACCCTCCAGTAGACAACATGGATGAAAAATTAATGCTTGATTACTATAATCGTCGAAGGACTTACGCCATGGTTAAAAGTGTCATAGAAACTAGCTTTCCGCAAGATTTACGTGAACAATATGCGAATATGGACACGTTTGACACAATCGACATGATGAAGCCATTGTTTATACATCAGTTCAGAGTGGCCAGATTTGAGTTAGAAAATGAGTTTCTTACTAAAGATGGAAGAGAACACTTGTCTGAAAACTCACGTAGGCAAGATGCATGGGATACCTCTGAAACTCGTGGAGGACTTTGACTATTGGACCACAGAGGAGTCTGCTATCAACATGGTGCTACACTCGCTTCCACCGAGTTACACGGACTTTGTCCATGACTATGTCGGAAGATGTGAAATCCTTCAGTTCTTTGAGTTCATGGTCAACCTCCGAGATTTAGAGGTTGAACCCATTGAAGGAGAAATTGTTGATGGAGAAGGTATATATTTGATATACTCGTTATAAATGTTTGTTCCCTTATACAACATTTTCAGTTTAATAAGTATTTGATACTTGTTCTGTTTTATGAAAACAGGGTCTGCCGTTGCATGGACGGGAAGAGGTGCGATCCAGGATTGATGGCAACCAAGACAGTTGATGGCCACCAAGATTTCACCAATACATCTATCATAGGATTATACTTAGAGTATTAGATAAATCTTTTGTAATCAATCGAATATGAACACTTAGTGGTATGTCTTGCATCTCGCGAGACAAAGTTATTCATGTTTTGAGACAAGTCAGTTGTTCCAGTTTGATGAATAAAGTGTGCTTATACTATGATTTCAATTGAGTTTATAATATGATAGAAGCATTTATAAAACACCATAATTGTCAAGTGATATTCAATGTTTAATGATTAAGTTATTATGAATAACAATAAGGTCAAAAGTCATAACTATACTAAATGCATGAGATGAATTCATAAATGATGAAGTCATTAGATACTCGATCTATTAACTCATGAATTTATTATCAACCAAGATGACTAATGACGGAGTTCTAGCGAAGTAGAACTTGCGCCAAACATTGTACATAAATGATGTATTAACCAAGCGCATGAATAATCATTAAAGATGCTTCACATGATTAATTGAACAAGGCATTCAATTAAGATCATAAATCTGAGATTACAGAATCACAGTGAAGTTGGATATAAGAATACAAATCACCATGATGTGATCAAAGTGATGAGTATTATAGTTGACATAAATGGGAGACTTGTGGAAGTAATACCACAAATTACGATGGAAGTTTAAAGTGCTCAAGCACCTGAACCATTCGTAGTCATACTAAAATGTAGTATGGTCTAAATACATTCCCCTTACGCTAATGCTATTTTGAATGAACCAATTTGTTATAATTTATTAAGTTAAAACACCCACTTCATGAAATAAGGAAACCATTCTGAATTTAATGAAGCTGATGACTCCATGTGATGATGGTGTTAGAAAGTTTCTAGAAGTTTTATATGATATAACTTTCTTTGTATTAGAGTTGTGAGCAATTGTAAAACACACCTTCCCAAATAGCAAAACTTGTATTGCTTGAATTGGTGAATGAGAAGATGGTTCTTAAGGAATAAACCAATGGGAGAAAAGTGAATTCTTTGACCAGGGTGATTGACCCTACCTCCAGATAACAGATTAACACAACGGAAAGACGTTCCGCTGCAATGACTCCATGAAAAGAGGAAATATGCTATTGATGATGATCATGGTATATTAGTTAAAGCCTTAGTTTAAAAATAAGAAGATTGTCATGAATACGTTCTGTAAAGAACAATAATCATGAGTCTTCTTAAGTGAAACAAAAGGGACACTGCTGATAAATTACGAAGGATTGATGGTTACCTAGGAAACGAGGAGAAATGAAATCATATCGAGTTGCATATGGGATGGCTCACATCCTATGAAATAAAGTAGTTATTTCACATTCCGAATAACCAGGAAGTTATTAAGAACGATGCAACACATAAAGGCATGATTTGGCACATAAAATATATTATGGCTAAATTCAATAATGATTGACTACGGAAGCATAGCAATGCTAAATCAATATGGGCATTTCATTCACAAACACTATACTGGGACCATAGCCTTAAGAAAATTGCATCACATTCAAATTTGGAATTTGAAGAGAAGTAGCAAATGACATAACGAAAGAATGTTTCGATAAGATAGACCATAGTACCTCAAGGCAGAAACTCTCAACCTTGATTTGATCAAGTGATTTTGAAGTAATCAAAATATTGAGATGGACTGCAATTTCATGAAACTGAGTGGGAGCTTTGGAGACTTCCTGAAAAATTGGAATGCAGAGAGCATTTTATGAGTGGGAGCTTTGGGAGCAATATTATTATGTCTGGCATAATTAGAATAGAAACTTAATAAAAGCTTACTTACAGATATATGTCGGATATATTTGAGTGGGAGCACAATGTCAATTTCATATATATAAGATGATATATTTGAAAACAATCTCATATATATACGTTGATATACATGGAGATTAAGGCTAATAAGATGAAAGGATTACGAGAATCTTATATGAACGAAATACAGATGTGTCACACACTAAAATCTATAAGGATAGATTAGGACACGTGTAAGGAACATCAAAAGGATTGGAATGATATCCTAAACAAGAAAATGTTCTTGTGGCTAGGAATTATATAAAGGATGTAAAACCTTATATCACAAAATCATGTTTTAATGGAAGAAGAGGGATGCACTTTGTCTCAAGACATGTGATCCTATATGACCTTTGACATATGATTCTACCATAAAACGGAAGTTGTGAATCCAATAACAGAATGACTCAAAAGTTCTTAGAAGAAGAACAGGTTCCGATGTGCTTGGTTGGCAAAACACAGAACCTGAGCAAAGTCCAAGCATTCAGTATCTAAAGAGAAACTGAGGACAATACTCAAAATGATAGAAAAGATAATAGACTTGAATGTAATACTGGATTACGATTGCAAGCCTTATTATGGGTCTATATGAATTAGAGATATCACCAAAAGGAATAGAAAGGAAATGTGAGCTATAATTTCACGAACCAAAACTCTACAAAATATAAATATCTACTTAAGGAAGTAGAAGGTTGAATAAAGTTTAGCGTAAGAAGTTTAGACTTCTGGCTGAGTGTATTTTTTAGTATACATGACTATGGGAGTCCTAGGAACTAAAACCATTTTTTTCATTAGAGAATACTGTAAAATAAGAAGTCTCACTCTCCCGCCAAACTTATAATTCAAGCATTATTAGATAATGAAGGGTATATCAAGCAAGTTGACCAATACCTGTTGCAAAGGAACATACGAATCTGAACGGGTACAGATCGTTAACGAAACCTCTTCCATGAGCAAGTGATACGTCCTAAACGTATCTATAATTTATGCTTGCTCCATGCATGTTTTGTGTGACTTTGCCATGTTTTTCTTGAACTTTCATACACTTTTGAACCTATTTGTACTAACCTACTAACTCAGTGCACCCAGTTGCCAGTTTCTGTTTTCTGCTGTTTTTGTATTTCAGGTTTTCCGGCCATTAAAAGTGCTCCAAAAATTCCGGGAAAAATATAAAAAAAATCAGCGCAACAGAAGCTTCCAGAAATACCAAAGGAGCGGAGGAGGGCCACCACCAAGAGGCCAGGAGGGCCCCTGGCGCGGACCCACCCTAGGCCGCGCCAGGAGGCCTCCTGGATGCCTGGTGGGTCCCCTCGACAGCCCCCTTAGCCTATATTTACCCCTCGGGGTGGAAACCCCTAATACGGACTCCTCTTTTGCGATCTCGCCTCTGTTCTGCCGCCGCCGCCGTTTCTAGATCGGGGCTGCCTGGAGAAGCTGCTCCGGCACCCTGCCGGGAGAAGCTACCCCCTCCGGGAGATCCTCCATAGCCATGGACGCCTCCCGTATGTACCGTCAGTAGTTTCCCTTGGACCATGGGTCCGTGACCAGTAGCTATGTGATCTATCTCTCCCCCTTTTGTGCTTCCACTTTCGAGTCCTCGTGATCTGACTCACATGATCGAGACATCTATGTAATTTCTGTTGTTGCTATGCTGAGTTTGTTGGGATCTGATGGATTATGAGACTATGTTCAGATTGTGATGAGTAATATATTATGCATTGTATCAAATGGAAAGGGGAGGCTATATATAGTGGACTGCAAGGTAGAAATCAGAATAATGGTAAGAAGCTAGGCCTATCAAAGACTAGCATCTTCCGACGAGTCTTGCAGCATGAGGAGAGAATAGCCAACAGTTCATATAAAACATAAAGTAACAATGCAACAGAAGTTGCTGCAGCATTGTATAATCGTAAGTTGTAATAATTAGCAATGCCTCCGAGATCCCTTCCTCGACATCCCAGCGAGGAAGAAAACTCGGAACCATACAGTTTAATAATAATAGTTTGTAGTAGTAAGATCCAGCTTCAGCATAAAGTGTCCTGTTACCGTGGACACGGCTATTCGGATAGATTAATCTTCCCTGCAGGGGTGCACTTGTGTTACACTACATGCACGGATCTCCAGGATGGCGGGCACCTTGTTAGGGAACGCTCCACCAAGGCTATCCGACACTCCGTAGCCCATCTTTCAAAGTCAACAGAGAGGTCATCCGCCGGACTATATCCTACGTATGCGGGGCTTTGGACCCTAACCCCGACGTACTACTGCACGGTGCGAGGCTGGCCGGTGAAGCAAAATCAAAGCAAATAAAAATCACACTGCCGCGGCAAATAAGGCAGCACCACTTCCCGGCGCAGGCCGCGGTACTGCTGACGTTTGAAGAGTCCTCAGACGAGACTATGAAGCAGGGGAGCCCATAACTCGTAATTCCCACGGGTAGGTAGTGCGTACATGGCATGTAGCCAACTCAATACATACACCGAACCATTAGTCGTTTTATTAACTTGAGGGACAAGCGTTATCGTTGCCTCGACTTAACTGACCCGCAGACAATGACAGCAGTCAGGACCACCAGTACATCGGTGCCTGCCCTGTCGTCCCACCAAGTCTCTGCGGTTACCAACAAGGTGAACCGTCTTCTTACCTTGTCTCTCGTGTGCTCCTGGAGGAGCTCGACTTTCGTGGTTTGGTAACTCTCGCGGCCAACGATCAGGGGCCAAGCACACCGGTACACTGGTCGTACCCTCCCTGTCGTCCCGTCGCAATACCACTCGCGGGCACCGTTGGGTCGCCCGACTTCTTACCTGAAGGACAACCATTGCTCAGGTACCTGGAGTGGCTATACAGAGTTAACAACGAGTGGAGTACGAGGATTACTCCTCGATAGCTCACACTTGATGGTGGCTCGGCAGAGCCGAGGTAGGGGCCTGAGGCGGTGTCTGCATTGTACCGTACCTGTGCAGTTGTAATAAGTTGTATCCGCTTCACTCCCCTGAGTGATCATGGTCCGCTATCTAATCCTAGCTAATAATGCGCAGGGCTCACTGCTGAATATAATATATATTTATAGGCAGCATAGAATAAAGGAAGGTACATCAAGGGGCGACAAAAACAGGCTATGCAATTGAATATGATTGTAACGTAGCAGTAGCAGTAACAATGCCTAGTGCAATAAAAGTACGGAAAGATAGGCGATATCTGGGGAAGAGAATGGCTCTGCTTTCCTAGAAGCTCGACGGTAGGGGTAGGGTCGTCGACGTAGTAGTCGTACCCAACAGCGGTGTAGTCGGTGACAACGGCGGGGTCTACCGGAGATTAAGGGGGGGAACAGTAAATACAAAGCAAACATAACAAACAGATGCATGACATGACAGATGCAACGTTAACGGTGTTCTAACGCAGTATGATGTATTAGGCTCGGAGCGGAAAGTCATCCGGGGATGAACTGCCAGCTCCGGGAATTTACCGGACAGGGTGACCGGAGGGGGAAGGTACCACGCTGGAGGTGTCGTGGACATCCGACAAACATGTGAAAGGTGTATCTGTGTTAGTTGATCCATTCTGAACAACTTTCGTGTTCAGAATAAATTCATCCGGATAGTTTATCGGTATCGGGCAATCATCGGACAGACGGTCCGGAGGGGGAATGTCGATGTTCGTTGTGTTAGAGGGGGGTGGTTGACATACAGATAGTGTATTCGTATTCGTTATATTTTTCTGATGAATTTTCATGTATAAAGTTTTTCAATCCGACTTACGGTTTAAAAGATATTAATTTCCTAAGTTTAAATCAATTTCTCAATTTTCTTTTATTATTAAATAGTAACCTTATCCACAACAGTGCTGACAGGATGGACCCACATGTCATACACAGAGGCATTTAAATCATTTTATTTAATCTAAAATTGTAGAGGGCCCATATGTCATTGATTATTAGTATAAACACATGGCATACACACATTAGGTGGGGTCCGCATGGCATACACACATTACACTAACTAACCTGTAAACTAACCTAATTACTAATTAGGCTTAATCTAACAAGGGGGTTTTACATGATTTTTCCTATTCCCCTTTTTTTACAGGGGCTCGTACAGGACACCGGGGGGTGTCGTTGGCGGCCATTGCCAGAGGCCACGACGGCATGGCCACGGCGGCCAGCGCCGGCAGGCCGGTATGCGCCGAGGCCAGGCCGCACGCTGGCGGGGCGGGCTGCCACCGCACGCCACGGTAGGGCGCACAGCCGGCCAAGGCGAGGCCGACCGGCGAGGGCAGTGGGTGGGCGCGGCGAGGGCGGTCAGCACGGGGGCGCGGGGCACGCGCAGCTCGCGGCATGGGTGCGAGGGAGGCTAGGTAAGCGCACGCGGGCGTGGCCAGTACCAGGCGGAGCGCGGCGAGGGACTACAGCAGCATGATTCAAACGGGAAATATGGGGAACGGGAGGCCCAGCTCACCCTGAAGGCACACAAAGGCCCGGCGAGTGACGAGGAGCAGCGGCGGCGCCGGAATCGCGGAAGTACTCCGGTGGCTCGAGGTGGAAGAAGGTTCAATTCCGAGCGCGTGTTGCGTTGCGGCCCGAGCTGCTCCTTGTAGATGGCGAGGCCGACCACGGCGTCGCTCCCGGACAAGTTCGCGGAGCTCGAGGAGGTGTGCGGCCGCGCCGGCATCAACAGCGCGCCCACGGCGGAGCTCGGTCTTGAGGTAGAAGACGACGCGGCGAGGGGTAGCGGGAGGGGAAATGGAGGGAGGCGGCTAGGATTAGGGTTCCCGGAGGCTGCGGGGGGTCTTGTACACGCCGGGGCTCGTCGGATGGCCGACACGCCGACGACGATGGCCATGGAGCCAGCCGATGCGTGCCCCCTGTATGGTAGGAAGAAGAAGGGGGCGGGGTGGGCCTGGGGTGGGTTTGCCCCAGGCGTAGTATAGGGTCTTTCCATTTCCTTTGTTTTATTTTTGTTTTCTTTGTTTCTGTTTGTATTTGTTTTTGTTGCCCTTTTTTGTATTTTATAAAATGTGTAACCTGGTCCATAATTAGTAGTGCATATTTCTAGAGTGCCACAAAATGTTTAGGCTTAAAGGAAAACCATTTACTATTTCTTTATAATATTCAATTGTCAAATGGTGTTGTTTTGGCTCTGGTTTGAATTGTTTGGACTTTTCAGTGGCTTAATAAAATACCATAACCACATGGGCATGGTCCACTGATTATTGGAGATTTAAAAAAAGTGGTTTCACAATTTTTCGACAAAGTTTTAGTTGTCACATATTTTTAATATTCACAAAAAGGGCATTTTGAATAGGATCAATTGCAAAGATGATCAAGACATGATTATCAACAATGATTAGAAACAGTAATAGTCAACAGTCAAAGTGATTACTGTTACATACACTGGGAGTGTTACACCTAGTAGGGAGGCCTTCTCCCCTTGGTCGTCGACCCTAGGAGGGAGGGAAACCCTAGGGTGCCCCCTAGGTCTGCCCCCTCCTCCAAGATGACCTCTCTTCCCTCCCCACTATAAATAGAGGTGGAGGGGTGACGAGGATCGGCCTCGGCAAATCCTAGAGTTAAGTACCCTAGGTTTCGTGTAGGAGGAAAGAGAGCGACGTGGCCTGGGCATTGGTAGGATTCGGAGGTGACAAGTGACACATGGGGGCACGATTTACCCAGCTTCAGGCCCCCGGATGGAAAACCCTACATGTTGCTTGTCTGATCTTGTATTGATGATGATGTACAGGGGTGCCGTGAGGGCTTTGGTGGAGAGAGATTTGTCTAGTTCTATGCGTGGAGGTTGAGATGAGATGTCTGCTCTCTAGAGAGGTGCCCCTACCCCGCTTTATATAGATAGCCAGGTAGGGGTTTACATGAGTCCTAGTCGACTACAAGTAGGTGTCCTTGTCTTGCGCCTCAAGTCTTGGTCTTCACGTCTTACTCCATCATGTCGTTGTCCACGAGTGGGCCCCTGGTGGGCCGCCAGCCATGACACGCACTACGTACCCTCGCGTAGAGGATTCGTGGGGTCACCCCCTCGTTAGTAGCCCCCGAGTGCCTGGGGGACTCGAAGAGTCGCGCAGGGACTCGAATCTGCAGTACCAACCGTAGTGCGTGTGTCGTGAGTATGCTCCCGATGGGAGTATTTGGATGAAGCATCGAAATTACAGTCCGGTTCGTCTTCGTATTTCGTTGTCGAGTGGAGAGAAGTTGCCCAGTCGAGCGGTGGTCGGGTGCGCGTCAGCGCTCCCAATGGGAGTAGCCCCCGAGGCTATGTGCGACTCGTAGAGTCGCGCATAGGCTCAAGTTGTTTTTAAGCTAACCCCGTCGTTCTTGTCAGCTGCGTGAGTAGTTCTCGTCGGGTGCGCGTCAGCGCTCCCGATGGGAGTAGCCCCCGAGGCTATGTTCGACTGCTTGCAGTCGAGCATACACTCAAGACTTCTTCGTCGTCGAGTAATTTTCATCCGAGGAAGTGCTCGACTCGGGTCTTGTGTCGTAGGCGTGAGTTGTTGTAGGGATCAGTCGTGGACGAGCAGGTTGATGTCGCCGCGTCATGAGGGCGCCCAGCCCCCGAGCATCTGCTGAGAAGGAGAAAAAGGTGCAACTGTATTAAGATGTACTTGCGCGATATACAAAAGAATTGTAAGGTGCATGATTTGCAGATGTTGCACTTTTGTCGAGTGGATAATGTAGCAGCATATAAAGTTTATGCATGTCTTTTCATGAGTAGGCCCTCCAGCAGCATACTCTTGCCGGGTAACAGGGACGTTATGCCAGACTTGTTGAACCCGGAGACAAGAGCGGCCTTTTGGTACCCAGCCTCACTATTTTGACAAACGCGAATAAACACATATAAAACTGAGCATGATCCAAAGAATGATTTTGTAGCCCTCAGATGTTTGTGTGCGACTGTGTAGTCGTTTTTGGCGACTGGTCGAGAATGCATATATGTTGGAATCATTGCATAAGAATGTAAAGAAAACTTAGCTGTAGGACCGATGCGACGGAGGATGTCGAAGATGAGTAGTCGAGCAGTCGACGAGGCGAGAACGGAGTCGATTTGATGGCGACTGCGACATTCAGCCCCCGAGTCCGCGAGCCCCTGAGTGTTGAGGCGGCGAAGTTGCGCAGCGAAGTCGTCGTGATGAGTTTATCCGGAGAGTGACGAGAGGACTCGCTGCGGCGATTCCTGCGCGATGGAGCTCGGTACGGGAGAGCCCATACAAAGGAGCTAGGCGCAGGATGATTCGTGTGCTTGGAGTTGACGGTGCGGCGAGTGACCAAGGACTCGATGCGTCGGGCGGGATCCTTCGATTGCTCGTTGGGTGATGTCCTTGTAGCGGCGCGAGTCGATGTAGAAATCTTGGCGAGTCATCCGTGGTATTCGAGTTGGTGTAGAAGCCTTGTGGGTCAAGATTGAACCCGAATTCGCGATTGGAAATGCTCGATTTTGCGTAGATCCAAAAACGCGTTGCAGTGCGAGAGCCGCTGACAGAGATCTAACCGTTGGAATTTTCTTAATTTCTTTGTGCTGATGAGGGATTTAATCCCGCATGCTTTCACCAGAGGGATCTTCAAATTGATGTTAGAGCTAATGTCAGGAATTTTTGTGCTGGAGTCACGCGGAGTTCCGTCATATTCCGAGAGTGCTTCAGTGCGCGAGTCGCCGACGGAGATCCAGCCGTTGGAATTTGCTAAAATTTTCACAGATTTTCGAAAATTAGATTTCGCATATTTCCACCGAAGGGATCGTCGAGATGAGCTCCGAGTCGCCGTCACGAGTGCCCGCAACACAGACGTTTATTTTGTCATGTAGGTTGCGCGTGAGCGCTTTTGTTGATGTCGATCTTCGAGTGGCGCGCTCGAATTTTTCCTTTTTTCTCCATGAGCTTGATGTAGATCTTGATGTAGTTGTTGAAGAAGCCGAGATTGTGATGAACCCAACTTGAATAGATCCTTCCGAAGTCGACGGATCGTCGATTGTCGATGTAGGTTTGAGCCGCCGATCCGTGATTCCAACGCGCATGTCTTTCCCACAGACGGCGCCAATTGACGAGGATTGGCCTCGGCAAATCCTAGGGTTAAGTACCCTAGGTTTCGTGTAGGAGGAAAGAGAGCGACGTGGCCTGCGCGTTGATAGGATTCGGAGGTGACAAGCGACACATGGGGGCACGATTTACCCAACTTCAGGCCCCCGGAGGGAAAACCCTACATGCTGCTTGTCTGATCTTGTATTGATAGCCAGGTGGGGGTTTACATGAGTCCTGGTCGACTACAAGTAGGAGTCCTTGTCTTGTGCCTCAAGTCTTGGTCTTCACGTCTTACTCCATCATGTCGGTGTCCATGAGTGGGCCCCTAGTGGGCCGCCAGCCATGACACGCACCAGGTACCCCTCGCGTAGAGGAGTCGTGGGGTCACCCCCTCGTCAAGGGGCAACCCCCCATGCACAATAGATTGTCTTGCCTATGGGCTGCCCCTCCCTCTTCTTTATAGATTTAATCTTCATTAAAGTCCCAAAGGATTGCTCCTCCTTCCTCTCTACTCTGGCGGCACCGAGCTCTGGATGTCGGAACCCTGCCAGATCTACTATATAGTACGTGCGGATAAAACCATTGAGAAATCGGTGTTCGATCTTTGTTCGAGGGACTTCTCCAGATTAGATAGGTTCGAAGGACTGCTCTTCTTCACACTTCCTCAACTCCCCGTCATATTCTTCCATTGAGGGAGAACGTCTGTTGAACGGTTGTAAGGTAAATAGATCGCTAACCTTGTAAGCATCTGGCTAGATCTTCCTGGGGCTTGGTTTCATAGTGCAACTTTTTTTTCTACCCCGAATCCCAACAGGTGGCGCCATGGGAGGACCACCTTCAAGGTGGCCTCTATGGCTTACCCCTAGTCATCATCGCAGGACCGAACAATGAAGGGGACTTGTACCACTTAGGCACGAGGCACGCCTCAGGTTGGGCTGAAGGAAAGGAGCAGGTCAACTGGGCTATGTGCTTATAACAAAAGGGTTTTCCCTTTTATTTATAAGTAGAAAAAATATTTTCTAAAAAAATACAAGTAGAGAATGAAAAGACTAATATAAATAGATATGGCCAGGAATAATTGGTGGAAATGGGGTATAGAATCAAGGGAATACTTATGGTTTAATGAAATTGTTTTTTAAAAATTTGGAAGGAGTAAATTCAAATATTTATGAATAAAATTCAACGGCATTTATACTATAACCATATTAAATCTTGGGTTTTAAATCATGGAGTTTGGTGTAGAGCTTGGGCTTGTGAAAAGAAGTTCATGCCCCAAAGGAGGAGTTTAGGCAATGATTACGGAATCATAGATAAGTTGGGCAAGTTGGATCCGATGAGAATAAAATAATTTGAATTAAATACCAAAATGATATAAAAATTGTGTGGTCAATTTTTTGTCACATAAAAATGATCATAGATCAACTTGGAAAAGTTTCACACAAAAGTGATTTTTTGCAACCTGAATAGGAAATTTAGGACTAGATTACTAGTGGACTATCACAAATCCTGAGAGAGAGAAAAATCAGACGAGTAATAAAAATTTGTCTGGGTACGCTAAATAAAATGTTTGATTTTGTTTTGACTAGCTACTATTGAAGACTGTGAATCTAAATGATTAGGTGTCTGTTCAAAGACTCTAACATGTTGATGGTCGAAGAACAATGCATTCTGAGTCTCCAACATGTTGATCATCGAAGAACAAATTATTGTGATGGTCCAAAGATCACCGCAAGATCTACCCTAAATGTTGGACAGGTTCTAAATGAAACAGGCTCCAAGAGAATAGGGTGAAGATTAAGTATCTTTCAAGTTTTGGCTTAGCCCCTCCAGGCAGACATAGAATTGTGTCATCAATTAAACTAGTCAAACAAACCATGTGTCTTTGTTAAACTAAATGGTTTAAATTATTTCAGCCTTACCTACTTTTTCTAATTTGCATCCACCAAAGAAATTGCTATTTTCCTTTATGAGAGGACTTATCTAAATACTTGTTTATTCTGATGCATCAATCATATTGTGCTTTATGTTCGACTTTTTTGTACTGAAGTGTGTTTTTTGTTTGTTATATTTGTCTATATGTTTGTTACTTAGTCATTATGTTGTCCTCAGTTCTACTTGCTTCGTTTCATTTTTTATTGCAAGCATAGACTTAGTAATTCGTCGGTACTACTTTATATTTCATCATTCTGTCTTGAACTACTTTGATTTCCTTTGAATTTTTTGTTTTTTATAGTTTTTCGTTCACTCTCTTTTTTTGATTAGCATGTTCTTACACCGATGCACATGGGGGTTGTCACGGCTTCATCTGTTGTTGCTCCTCTTCTTTTGTCAACATTGAATCGTCAGTGACAAGAGAGTCTACACCGAGTCGTCCACTAGATCGTTGACGAGCCTTCGCCTGCATCTTCATAGTCCAAGTGAATACCGCCTTTCGAATCTGCATTACTCTCCTCCTTTTTGGCGATATATAAAGCATCTTCAAATTTCCAGGGGAGATGGAGCGTATTGTCATAAGAACATGGGAATGGCTTGATGATGGGGAGGGTGGCGGTTGAGCATCCCGTCTCCCATGATGTCCCATAAAGGTCGACCAAATCGATGATAAAGCTTAAGTGGTGGGTTCGTGAGTGTGATCGGTGCCATGAAAGTGAGGGTTGCAAATTCATTATACTAGAAGAATACCCCGCGCGTTGCAGCGGAAATCTCTATAAAAATTATACAATATAAATTGAAATGGTACAATATCCATGTAAATAAAATTGTATCATATAGATAAATGATTGATTACAATAGTGGATGATGTGGATATATAGCTTGCATGTTGAGATAGATACCTTAAATGCATGCATCTTAGTAAGAAAATTAGTGGATGACATGAACAAATTATTGGCTACAATAATGGATGATGTGGATAGCTTGCATGTTGAGATAGACATTATAAATACATCTTAGTAGGGTTTTGCTTTATAGGAGATATAGATATACTGAAAAAATATCTTCAGTGTGTCTCAAAAATATAATCGCGCATTTGCCAGAAAAAAAAGAAAAGCAACAAATTATACGGAACCAAAATTTTAAGCTATAACAAACTAGCATGTCGTGATGGATCCATATATTTCATGTTGCTACATGGGCGAGGGCTCCATGCTGCTCGCAAAGGGGCCTATGTCTCCCTCCCTTATAGCGAGACTAGATGTCTAACCCACAAGTTTCTGTGGTGTGTTGTTCCAATGAAGACATTACATTGTGATGATGTCAAAAAAAAAATTTAAAATTAGTGTATTTAAGAACATACATTTACTTAAGAAAATTTGAAAATCATGGATTTAGAAAACGTTAACATAGTATAAAAATGTTAGTGCAAGTTCTAAAAAATGTACATACCTTCCACAAAAATCTTTGTGACAACGTAAAATGTTTTGTGTTTCAAAAAAATGTATGTGAAGTTTTTGAGACATTTCTATACAACATATAAAACGTTGTGCATAAACTAAAAAGTGTTTCGTACTCCCTCCAATCGAAAATAAGCGTTGCAAATTTGAAATAAGGTTAGTTAAAAACTACTACACTTATTATGGATCGGAGGTAGCTAGCACCATTAAAAATGTTCTCACGTCTTGAAAATGCGTGTAACAATTAAAAACAATTATATACAATCTAAAATAATATATTCACATAGTTAAAAAAACACTATACCATAAAAAATCGATGTGTATTTAAACCTGTAGACCATGTATTAAAAAATAAATCCAACCATGTATTCAAAATGTACATAGTGTATTTGTAAAATATTAAGATGTGTATACAAAAATATTTAACGTGTATTTAAGAAAATGATATGATTCCCCGCAAAAAAAATCTTTTATAAAAATAAAATCAATGAAAACTAACGAAAGAAACAAGAAAACCAACTCGTCACAAAGAAAAGAACCCAAAGAAAATAGTTGAGAAAACAAAATAAATAAAAAGTCTAACAGAAAAATCCGTAAGAAAACAAATTAAGAAATAAAAACCAGGGAAAAACAAGAAAATCTGATCCGAAACAGTAAAACTGGACAGGAAAACCAGACAAAAAAGCAGCCTAAACAATGTAAACGGGGAAAATATACAGAGAAAAATGAGGCACTGCAGTGATGGGCTGGCTGAGTCATATCTCGCTTCGGGCCACAGGAAGTTTAGGCTCGCTTCGGGCTCGACACTTTCTGGGCTGGCCCAGAAGCTCCCGCAGGCTACTATTCGGCTCGCCGCAGAACAAAAATCATCGCGTTTAACCCTTTTTACGGGGGATTTGCTCTTCTCTGTAGAAAATGTTAAACAAGTTAAATTAAATGTTTCTGATACATATAAAAATGTAAAATGCACATAAAAAGACAACAAAACATATTTAATTATAATAATAATGTATCTAAAAATACAAACATATGTAAAATAATGACCTAATGCATGAAAAATAAAAACATGTTGAAAACTATATGAAAAGACACAAAACCTAATAAAAATAAAACATAAAATCCTAACAAAAGAACAAAAAATACATAAAGGATAAAATAGAAAACAATAAGAAAATAAAACCGAAGAAAATAAAAATAAAAATGGAAAAGGGAAAAGAAAACTCTCCCAATATATCTCTCACGCTCAGAAATGTTTTTTTAGCTAATTATCGAACTTTATTACTCAAGCACTGAAAGTTTTACAAAGGCTTGAGATTCCAAGAACCAGACATGGCCACTTGGAGCTAAATCAAACGAGAATATAGCAATGTTGTGGGCATCTCCATTTGAATCTGCACTCTCAAAAACTGGAAATGTTAATGATGTTTTATAGATTCATGCTTAACAAAAGGATAGACAGATGTTGGACAAAGAGAGGATTAAATGCGGTTGAAACGGAAGAGTATACACTATTTTTTGTAAAAGTAGTAGATATGCTATCATCTCAACAGAGTGGTTTTTTAGAGCTCGAGCTCCAATGAGCTTGACTTAATGAAGAAGAAAAAAATAAAGTTAAAATAAAACTGCAAAAATACATATGAACATAGAGATGTGTATTACATTTGTGTAAAATTTTATGATGAAATATGCTTTGATGTGAGTTCGACAAAAAATCGATGAACTTTTATAGTGAATAATACATGTGCTAGAAAATATGATTTTACATTTTTAAAGTAGCTTTCATTAAAAGGTACTTTATTTTATAATGAAAATTTACAAAGCTATAGTGTACACAAACCCGATCCTAGGGGGGGGGGGGTGCTCGGGCCCGTGAACACAAAGGGTGGGTGAAATCTAGGTCTTGCTCTATACCCTGACATGAAGGGTTCTTGAAAGCTAGGAAAATTGTTAGCGTCATGTCATTTGACCTTTCGTCTTTCTTTTAACATCTAGCGAATTAGTTAGGGTGTGTTTGGTTAGGGGTGTCGGCCCGCTCCGCTCGCGTCCACGCGGTTCGGCCGATTCGATCGCATCGCTCTGCCCGCGTTCTGCGTTGAAAATTGTTTCGCCACGCCCCGCTCGCCCCCCGAACCAAACACTCGCCCCGCTCGCTCTCTCGGGTCAACACGGGGCGACACCCCCAACCAAACACACCCATAGCGATCGATGCTATCTTGGACTCTAGAATTAACACTAGAATCTCATCATAACCAATGCAATTTACGGAGGATTCCTATTATACCGAGTTGGGAAGAACAAACGCTTATATTTATTTATTTTGTCCATTTTAAATTGTGAGGCGTCTATAGATAGCTACTGGCGTTGGAGGTAAAGGCCCCTCTACCCGTGCTGCACAAATATCCCATCCTTTTTAATTTCTTAAAGCGCCTCGATAAGCGTTGAAACTGCCCTTAAGGGCCTCGTTTCCTAACTTGGTCAGGCCCTCTAAAATTTCAGAACCAGCCTTGAATGTGTATCCCAAGGTTCATTTTATTTCTTGGTGAAACTTCAAAATGAAATTCTCATTTTTGAAAAAGAGTAAGCTATGTGGAGCTTGAAGCTCCATTAGCAATTTTTGATATCTCGTTTGTTTGGGTGTTTGACTATTGATACTGCATATTACTAGCTCTATACTAAAATATAAGATGTTTTTTTAAACCAAACTAGCCTATAAAAATATTTTATATTTTGATAGAAAGAGAGTACTGAAAAATATTCTTCTGATACCGCATCGGCAGGCGATGGCCGCCAACGGTAAACGAGATCGATCGGTGCTGCACGAGTTGCAGCAGCAGCAGCAGCGGTCAAGCCAAGTTGAAAAAACAGCCATGCCCCAAGACAATGGGAGTTGGTTCTCAGGCACACAGGGGACGTGAGTAGACTAGACCAGCCAGACCGGTCAGCACTACGTACACGCGTTTGGCCGGTCACCCGCCCGTATCGTACACGTACGCATCGATCTGCCGCCGGGCCTACCCAATCTATACGTGTTGTGTTTGGATCTTGTCGTCGCATCGCAGGTCCATATCCGCGTGTTGTGCGTCCATCACCGTAGTACTGCATACGTGTATGGTGACCGTTACTTACGTGCTCGCATCCATGGCCGAGCTGGAGCTGTCAGGCCGCTATTCGCAACACGCGTTGCGAGGGCACAGGCTGGGCAGCTGAATCCTTCTACTGTCGTATCATTGATCCGTCGCCGTCGCCGTCGCCGTCGCCGTCGCCCCGGAAACAGTTTTCCGATCAAAAAATAGATGGATGAATCGGGGTTTGCATGTCCTGTCGTTCGTTGACACGAGACGCTACGGCTGTAAATATCTCGTCGCGTCCTTGTCGATCGATCGGTCTCGGTTAGCCTCCTCGGGTTCTAGTGATCTGGAGGGAGACGGGAACTGCATAGAGCAACACGTTTACGTGCAACGCGCGATGATGCTTGTGAATTGTCATTGAGCTGCAAGCTATAGCAGCTGCGGCCATGGCATGGCTGGAGCCCAGCTAGCGCTAACTCTTCTCTCTATCTGTAGCCAGGGCACGCGACATGCCTCTTCCCTTTCGGCATGAGGACTCGATCTTGATGCATGCGTGCGTGCATCGAATCTGTTTGTGCTTGCCCAGTCATGCCGTTTCCGAGCTGAACCTACTCAATTGTCAGCACCAGGTTTGGACTGCCAAGTCGATTTTCAGGGTTTGGACCATCTTTCGCAAAGATCGGCTAGAACAACAACCATCCCACGTTCAAAAAAAAAGACATCCGAGCTTTTTTTTTTGAAAAGGGGAAAAGCCCCAGCCTCTGCATCAATTGATGCACACAGCTTTTATTGCAATGTCTTAGTAGTTCAGAGTTTACATCTTAAGAAATAAAACAAAGTATCTAGCAGTAACACCCAGCGTAATGAAAATTAAAACAAAAAGCTTCTTAAGCGTCTTGTAGTCCTCTAAGTGTCTTGAATTCTTCTAGATAGTCGCCAGGTACCCTGGGTATAGATATCCGAAGCGACCGCCTCCAGCCGGGTGCATCCAGAGTTGATAAGCGCACGTTGCGCCTCTGGGAGCAGGAAAGACCACTCGTGAATCGAGTAGGACGCCTTGCGGATTACCTGAAAAAATTTAGTATGTCCACCGTTATTAAAGATGATATCGTTTCTGCATTTCCATATGGACCATAGCAACGCACAAGTCCCAACTCGAATTTGTGTCTTAAAATTCTTATCAACCCCGTTCAGCCAATTGCCGAACATATTCGTATTATTAGCCGGTGGGGTGATATTAAAAGCATAATGCACCACAATCCATAAAAGATGAGCAAAGGGGCATGTAAAAAATAAATGATCTATAGACTCCTTCAAGTCACAGAACACACATTTCTTACATCCATTCCAATTACGTTTAGCAAGGTTATCTTTCGTTAAAATAACTTTGTTAAAAAGGAACCACATAAAGATCTTAATCTTCAAAGGGATCTTAAGTTTCCAAATATGTTTGCGCAAATCAACCGTATTGCCATTTAAAGAATCCTCATACATGGATTTTACCGTAAAAGATCCAGAAGTAGTGAGTTTCCAAACAAATTTGTCATCATCATTTGTAAGGTTAATTGTCATAATACGTTGAATCAAATGCAGCCAAGCATCCCATCTGTTACCTGTTAGGTTTCGTCTAAACTCGATATGCACAGAGGAGTTTGCTAATGCATCTGCTACCAAAACGTTTTTTTGGCAGATCACATTATATAGCAGTGGATATTGAGATGCCAACGGGTCTTCTCCCAACCACGTGTCTTCCCAAAAACGTGTTGCTTGGCCATTCCCTACTACAAATTTGCCTCTTGTGAAAAAGCCCTCTTTTACTTTCATAAGGCCCTTCCAAAACTGAGAATCTGTGGGTTTTACTGTCACTTGTGACAATGTTTTGTTTTGTAAGTATTTTTTTTGGAGCAGTTCTTGCCATACTCCCTCCTCATTTATAAGTTTAAACAACCATTTTCTTAACAAGCAATTATTTTTAATCTCCAGAACCTCAATTCCTAATCCTCCTTGGTCTTTAGGTCTACATAGAATGTTTCATTTTGTAAGTCTATATTTTCGTTTATGTTGATCACTCTGCCAAAAGAAACGAGACCTATAAAAATCTAACCTTTTCAATACCCCTTTAGGTATTTCTAAAAAGGATAGCATAAACATAGGTAGGCTTGTAAGAACAGAATTTATTAGGACTAGCCTATCCCCGTACGAGAGTTGCTTGCCCTTCCAACAACCTAGTTTCTTTTCAAACCGTGTTTCTACTGGATTCCATTCTTTATTTAGTAGTTTCCTATAGTGGATGGGGATCCCTAGATATTTGAAAGGAAGGGTCCCGGCCTCACACCCAAAAATATTCCTGTACTGATCTTCCACCTCTTTAGCTTTCCCAAAACAAAAAATTTCGCTTTTATGGAAATTTATTTTCAGCCCTGATAACTGTTCAAAGATGCCAAGAATCAATTTCATGTTGACAGCCTTCTCTAGGTCGTGTTCCATGAATAATATGGTATCATCCGCATATTGCAAAATTGAGACCCCCCCCCCTTCAACTAGATGAGGGATGAGGCCCCCAACTTGACCATCCTCTTTGGCTCTTGTGATGAGAATGGCCAACATATCATCCACTAAATCAAAAAGTATAGGGGAAAGAGGATTTTCTTGTCGAAGCCCCTTTCTAGTCTGGAAATAGTGTCCAACATCGTTATTGACACGTATCCCAACTGATCCACCCATAATATAATTTTGGATGAGATCACACCATTTTTTGTCAAAACCTTTCATCTTAAGCGTTTGTAATAAGAAAGGCCATTTTACTTTATCATATGATTTTTCAAAGTCAATCTTAAATAAGACCCCATCCATTTTCTTCCTGTGAAGTTCATGGATAGTTTCGTGCAGAACAACTACCCCCTCTAGGATATGTCGTCCTGGCATAAAAGCAGTTTGGGTTGGTTTAATAACTTTGTGCGCAATTTGTGTTATACGATTTGTTCCAACCTTCGTAAATATCTTAAAACTCACATTTAAGAGACAAATCGGTCTGTACTGCTGAATCTGAACAGCATCCTCTTTTTTTGGCAGAAGAGTGATCACTCCGAAATTAAGCTTATATAATGGTAATAACCCTTGTTGCAACTGAACAAACATTGCCATTAAATCATTTTTAATAACATTCCAAAATGTTTGATAAAATTCAGCAGGGAACCCGTCTGGTCTCGGGGCCTTATTATTCTCCATTTGCATAATAGCTTCACGTACCTCATCCATTGTAAAATCCGCCGTAAGGATTTCATTCTCAGCTCTCGAGATTTGGGGAATATCAGAAATCATTTCCTCATCTAATGAAAAGTTATTTTGGGTCGGTGCCCCAAATAGCTTTTTATAGTACTCGGTTATGTATACTTTTAGGTTTTCATCCCCAACAATAGTTCCTTCCTCTTGCTCTAACTGAAATATTTTCTTCTTTCTATGCTTTCCGTTTGCAATTAGGTGTAAATATTTCGTATTATTTCCACCTTCTTGCACATCTTTCACCTTAGCTCTTTGAGCCCATTAGATTACCCCGACATACATCATGTTGCAAAAATGCTAGACTCACGGACATCCACGGGGTTTTACTGGGCACTCCTTTAATTATCTTCAACTCCCCCCTGATTTTAATCCGGTTGGGGCCCATCCCCCTCCATTAGCCCAATTAAATCCAGCCAAACACTAAGGAGCCCTGTAAGTGTCTGTAAAAGCTCGTGTGTGTAGCAAAGCTCCATCATGCTGTGCTCATTCGTTGCGCTCATCTCCGTTTTGCGTGGCATGGGCTTTGATCATTCATTGTAATATGAATCATCTTGTCGTCATTCGTTACAACATTGATCATGTTACGATTACTCATGCTTTGAGTGTGATATGGGATTTTGGCCATGCATTGCAATTCAGATCATGTTGTGGCCACTCATTGTAATATGTATCATGTTGCGATTACCGCATGATTTCTCTTGAAGTAGGCAAAGATCGTCGGGATTTGAGAGAGGATGCGGAGTGGATGATTTTGGAAGGAACCAAAATGTCTGGGATTTTCTGGAGAGAGAAAAGGTGGGGGTCCATAGACACATGTCACACGCACACGCACAAGGTGATACTCCACAACCCATCTTTCGCCATGTTCACAATAGACCCCTTGTCGCGTTCGAAAGGGTCGCAACAGGACAAAGCAACAATTGAAATTGGCCCTTGGGTAGAGATGTATGTGAGTCAATGAGATTATTTTAATGTATCTATAGTTTTTTATTGTTCCATGCTATTATATTGTTATTTTCATATATTTTGTATTTCATTTTATATCACTTAAATGAACTAACTCATTGATCTAGTGCCCTGTACCAATTCTTATTTTTTTGTTTTACAGAAGATCACTATTTAAAAGACCAAACATTATTTTTTATAAAATATATGTAAACTTTTGGCGCAAGAATCAACATTAAGCGGTGTACGATCTCGCCACACGTCCTGGTAGCGCGGCCACCCTCCAGGTCGTATCATATTTTTTTTGCGAAGAAATGAGAGTTTTATTTCAGAATATAGAATAACAGTCACCTGATAAAAGTTCAGTAATACAAGGAGGTTCTCTTTGTAGCCAACAAGCAGTGCTACATTCAGTACAACCATAATTTTTCAAACAATCTGCTACTTTGTTTTAAAGCCTATGTATTTTCGATGGAATAAACTCCCCTACCACTCTTAGACTTTGAATCTCCAAGACAATGTGAGCATAGATTGAAACATCCAGTGCATTAGAACATAAGGGGTGGTCGTACCATTTGTTCGTGTGGAGAGAACATAAGGTGGTTGACTCAAGAAAACATACTCCCTCTGATCCAAAATATAAGATGTATTATTTTTTGTGCAAGTCAACCATTTGAATGTTTGACCAAGATTATACACACTAGTAGAGAAACCCCCCTTTAGTACCGGTTCCAAAGGGCCTTTAGTACCGATTTTGGAACCGGTACTAAAGATCCGGTACTAAAACCCTCCCCCCTTTCACATCGTTTCCTTACGAACCGGTACTAAAGGTGCCTCCACGTGGTCACGGAGGAGCCCGCGGGGCTGGAGACCTTTGGTACCGGTTCGTAACACGAACCGGTACTAAAGACTATTTCGTTAAAAAAAATATTCATTTTTTTTCTAATTATTTTTCACTCACTCTTTTTTTTAGAATATCTAGTATTTCCATTAGTGTCTAACTACACTTAATCTCTAGTCAAATTACTTACCTGTGGTCAAACTTCCCAGTCGGTCACCCATCCTTACACTACTCCAACACTAGCACGCTTAACTTCCGAGTTCCTTTCACTCCCACTTCCAAGTGCTTCGCACGCATGTTGTTGATACTAGTATCATATCAATCCTATTAACATGTTGGTCGATGTCACATTTCTTTATTGTTTAAATTCCAGATAATTCTTTTAATAAAAAAATTAATGATGTAATAATAATGTTGAATAAATAGATAAAATTAACTTTTTAAATTTGTATTATTTTTAATTATTTTTTTAATTTTTTAATATTTTTTGCTAAACCTAAAACCTGAAAATTTGAAAATCTTATAATTTGCTAAAGGTAATAGTAATCTTTATGCAGATGCAATTATTAATTTTAATTTTGAAAAAAATAAAAATATATATAATTCTAAATTTCCTAAATATATAAGGTTTTCTGGCTGATCGCCCGGGACTAAAGGTCCTTTTAACTCAAAATAAATCATTAAATGCATGAAAAATATCAAATGAAGTGAGAAAATGGTTGAAATTTTAGTATGTGGATTTGAATGCTGCATGTTGGATGCAAAAAAAGTCTTGAGTTTAAATAAGTTTGGAAAAATGAAATACTTTTGAAACACATGTGTTTTCGTTTGAAACCCTCGTACTTTGAAAAAGATGGTCCAGTTTGTACACGAAGTGCATCCAGTTTTTGCCGTAATCCTCTCAACTTTTGCACACATGCTATGTGGGTCAAATGATGATACCATGCCAAGTTTCAACCGTTTCTGAGTTCAGTTGTAGTGCTTTCCAATTACAGGGTCATTTAGCTCAAAATAAATCATTAAATGCATAACAAATAGCAAATGAAGTCAGAAAGGGTTAAAATTTTAGTATGTGGCTTTGAATTTTTGCATGTTGTATGCAAAAACATCTTGAGTTGAAATAAGTTTAGAATAATGAAATTCCTTTGAAACACATGTGTTTTCGTCTGAAACCCTTGTACTTTGAAAGAGATGGTCCAGTTTGTACACGAAGTGCATCCAGTTTTTGCCGTAATCCTCTCAACTTTTGCACACATGCTATGTGGGTCAAATGATGATACCATGCCAAGTTTCAACCTTTTCTGAGTTCAGTTGTAGTGCTTTCCAATTACAGGGTCATTTAGCTCAAAATAAATCATTAAATGCATGAAAAATATCAAATGAAGTGAGAAAGGGCTGAAATTTTAGTATGTGGATTTGAATGTTGCATGTTGGATGCAAAAAAAGTCTTGAGTTGAAATAAGTTTGGAAAAATGAAATGCCTTTGAAACACATGTGTTTTCGTCTGAAACTCTCGTACTTTGAAAGAAATGGTCCAGTTTGTACACGAAGTGCATCCAGTTTTTGCCGTAATCCTCTCAACTTTTGCACACATGCTATGTGGGTCAAATGATGATACCATGCCAAGTTTCAACTGTTTCTGAGTTCAGTTGTAGTGCTTTCCAATACAGGGTCATTTAGCTCAAAATAAATCATTAAATGCATGAAAAATAGCAAATGAAGTCAGAAAGGGTTGAAATTTTAGTATGTGTCTTTGAATGCTGCATGTTGGATGCAAAAAAAGTCTTGAGTTGAAATAAGTTTAGAAAAATGAAATTTGTTTGAAACACATTTGACTTAATTAAACTGCCAGCACCTGCAACGGCCGACACAACCTTTTAGTACCGGTTCGTGTCACGAACCGGTACTAAAGGTTTTCTGGCTGACGCCAACCTTTTAGTACCGGTTCGTAACACGAACCGGTACGAAAGCCCCTCACGAACCGGTACGAAAGCTCTTCGCCCGCTTGGACACCCAAACCGGTACGAAAGACCCCTTTAGTACCGGTTCGTAAGGGAACCGGTACTAAAGGTTTAGACGGTTGCGCTTTTTTCTACTAGTGACAATAGAATATCAACATATGTTTTAACCATGCTTTTAAGGATAATTTAAGCATGACATCTTTACTATTTTTTAACATATTAAAGACCTGTTAACTATGTCGACTGAATTAGACATAAACCAATGCGCGTGACACCGCCGGAGAATAAGGACAAGGCGATGGACGATGATGCAAATATCTCCATTGACGCAGTCTGCTCAAACTAGTCAGGCTAGGCTGTGTGCGAGGAGGCTTCAGGCTTCAGCTATGCTGCTGAGACTGAGAGCGACGACGGGTACGACGACCGCAACATGCCAGGACAGCTCCTGACGCATTGGATCCAGTGCACGCCAGTAATTTTACAAGTTGAATATAGAAGAAAAACAGCACCCATGCATTGCATCCATAATTCCATATGCCCCACGCGCCAAAGCTCTCACAATCGATCCACACCGTCCTAATCTGCTCACCATGCACTTGCATGCATCACCTCTAGCTAGCGTACACCTGGCGGCTCTGGTGACATAGCTAGCTAGATTCTTCAAACCCCTAGTTCACATGTAATAAATCACTTGCACAAGCAGAACATCACTATTTCTTTTCTGAGCAATTCTAAGATGATGTGACGTATCGTACGTACTCCTTCCGTCCCATTATATAGTAATGTTTTTTGGTACGTAGTACCTATTCAGTTAACCTGGGAAAACATGGGCGATGTACTAGCTAGTTGCAAGTTTGCAAGATCGGTTGAAAGTTTCACATAAAGGGTCGATGTGGTTCACATCACAGAAAAGGAAAAGTAGACGAGAACAACTAATGGAGGATCATCACGTGAGGTTGAAAGGGTTGTGGCCGGTTTTCAGCTCAATATAGATCAAATCCTAGGTTTTCTCCTAGGCGAATCTCATCAATGATTCATCTACTGCACTGTCCTAACTTATTAGAATTTGGCTAATTAGAGCACCTTCAATGCTAACCCTTAAAACGGATACTGTATTCGTTCGAATCGGTCAACAAACACTGATCCGAGAGGAAACCATTCAACCATAATCGCATCTGTTATCCAGTAGTTTAACAAAAATACGTTAAATTCGCACAAACTTGAACATCTTTCATTCAAAAAAAATTGAGGTTTTATTTCATTCAAATTCGGATATAACTTATATAAATCGAACACATTTCATAAATCCTAGGTGAATCTCATCAAGAATTCATCTAGTGCGCTCTCCTAGTTTAGTATAATTTGGTTAATACAATTTTAGGGATAACTAGGCTTATCCAAAGTTCATAGTCTCCCGAAACACAATATATGGAAGAATGTAGCTACGCATGGTGTAACAGCCCGGAAATTTCACCATCATTAAAAAATTTGTTTGTTGCTTTATTAATTGATTGCTAGAACTGTTTGCAGTATTTGCTTCGTCGATTTATTAATTGGTGAATATATTTCCCCCTCCTTCTCGTACCGGCATGCGTGACCGACCCTTCTTCTGGACGCCTTCGCGGAGACTTGACGACGACTAGTTAGGTGGATCCCGGCGGAGAGCCTGGACCCGTGTGCATGTGAGAATGATGTGTTTTACTTTTGCCACTAGACATTTGATTGCAGTCTGTACTCAAACATGTATTTTCCGCTGATGTATTGTATCAAGGCAGTTGTATGCTGATTGTATGAGATGTTGTATCCTTGTAGCTGTAATGTTGTGATATCATGTTGGAAATCAGGGGCATATGGCGTTATCATATGTCGCGGTGGGACCGATATGTGCTTCGTCCCCGGATCTGGATGGAAACATCTAGATCTGGAACAGTACCGCATATCGGGCCTTACACATGACGGCCCATGGGAAGGGAGGTCGGCATCATAACTAAAAAACATGCTTCAAAATTGATATATTTATACTCAAATAAAAAATTTAGATCATCGAAACATGAACAACTTTTCATGATATCATCTATCACCGATGATAACGTAAGTGTTGTTCCTTCAATGATGCTTGTAACCACTTCTTGGCAATCAGAGGGTACAATCAGACGCCGAAGATGTAAGTCCCTCGAAAGTGAGATGGCTTTGTTGCATACTTGAGCTTTAAGGCTAGCAGGATTAGTAAGACGTCCAAAAACCAGAACTAGCGCACCCACGAAATGTCTGCCCGAGTCTCAACATGTATAACTCCAAACTCTTGGGATTTTAACATGTAGGACAAGCTCTTGGTAGCAAGTAAGAAAAGTAGGGGATAATGGACCACGTTGGCTCAAACCTTCGGATGGCATGATATCATCAAGATTTTCCCCATTAAAAAGAACAAATGAAGAAACAAATGTTACACACCTCATGACTATTTTAGTAAATATCTGGCTGATACCAAGTTTGAGCATAACTGCCTTCATATAGCTTCATTAAATTATGGCATAAGCCTTCACATATCAAGTCTCAAAGCACAAAATTGATTCCCTTTAACTCTTCTAATTTTCATGGAATGCAAGCACTTGTAGGTTGTGATAAAATTATCTATAACGATACATCCAGTAATAAAAGTTGATTACTCCGCGGAGATAATATCTAGGACAATACACTTCATTCTATTTGCCAAGACCTTCAAAAGGATCATATAGACCACATTACATAGACTTATAGGTATGAATTGTCCTGGACTAGTAATATTGGTAATCAAAACAATGAACGCAGGATTTATATCCTCCGAAAGAATCAACTCCACTCGGAAATCTATTGATCATACATGTAATCTCATCACCACATGTGTCAATGCCTCTAGAAGAAGTGTGTGGGGAATCCATCCGGACACAGTGCTTTTATCGGGAACATTTAAAAAGGTGCTTCTTTGACATCTTCGTTTGTATACTTTGTGTTTAGACAAGAATTAATTCTCTGATAAACCTTCCTCGAAATGTGAGATAGTACCTCTTCTAACCCAATAGTGCCTTCTACACAACGTGTTGGAGAAGAATTTGGCTAATTACATTGTTGCAAAGGGCTATAGAACTAAATATCCATAAATAACACATACTAAACACATGCTTCCACATACTACTAACTAGGAAAAAATTAAGCGGCATTGCAGGCTACCAAAAAGATCAAATTAACAAGGGAGTGCATATTATCCAGGTGCCTATTTTTCACATCGATCAAATTTTTAGAAGATTAGATGGTGATCCAACTATCACAATGTCTTCAACTTTGTGCCATATTTTGCTAATAAGCCCCCAGATCTATTATAGAGGATCAACATCAACATGAAGCACGTCACATAAATAAAAAAATTACAAGGATGTCCCTGAGATGCACATCAACTCCAAATTCCAACACGAATTGTAGATCCGCCACGGTCGCCATCGTATTCTATGTTCCCGAAGGACCAATGTGTCAAAGCAAGGGTTCAACTATCCCGAGATGTTTGTCTTCAACTTTCACCCGTTTTCAACTTTGAGTCGCCTAATCCATTGCATGACATGTTGTCTGCCGCCTTCCACACGCGTCGATGATGCTCTTGCGACCGTATGGCTGCCCGTTCTCTTAAGGCCTTCATACATTGTCGTGTCGTCGCACTTTTGACCATCCTTCTAAACCTCACCGACCAACATATCTGTATGACTACCCCGCACCATTCGACCCACACCAATCAATCTACTTCCTCGCCTTTGCATGAAATGTCTCATCTTGCTTATGCTCGCAGTGTTGTCTGGATCTTCAGCAAGGTCCTGGCTTGACCTCGCCGGGGTAGATACTTCTTGCCACGCTCATCAAGTCACCCCAGTTTACCGACACTGTGAAATCGATTAACCTTGAGAAATTTCCAGATGCCCGACATTTAACAAAACCAAATTTAAAATACCGACAAGGAATTTGTGAGGTGTTCTCTTTGGGAGGATTTCTCCTTCAATTCTGACCGTGACGACACCAAGCTACGGCGCGTATTACCGAGGCTACCGGAAGGTTTCAATGCGGATTTTAATGGCTTTCAGTTTCTTTTTTTTTTGAACGTAATGGCTTTCACTTTAGCTAGTTTACCTTCAACAATGAAATGTTCAGTTGTGTCACGTATGTGCTGATTGTGTATATTTTAGGTGCGCAAATATCGAAGTGCCCATTATACTTGTACTATTCACTTCACGCTTCACTAATAAATCAAAAAATTTAGCAAGACCAAATAAGAAAATACCAACACGGAATTCGTTGGTCGGATTGTAGTTTGTAGTTGCGGGAGTGAGGCGCCCAACTGTATCCTGTCCCCTTGGCCACGTCTGACACGGACCCGTCCTCTGCGCTTGACCTGTTCCGCGATCCAACGATCTTGACCAAAATCAATCATACTGCCGTGTGGGGCCAGCGCTAATGCGTCCTGCACTGCAGCACAGCCTCCTGGACGTACACGTACCGTACGTAGTTGCGGCAGAATTTTTGGTACAATCCCAATCGCGACGCAACGCGTGTCCCCACGCGCCGACACGTAAGCGGATCTTTCACGCCAGGTTAAAAATAAACTAATCAACTCGTGTCCACGTCGACAAATAGCCGATTACAACCGATTAACAACTTAGTACTTTACATTATTACCCAAAAAAATACTTAAATTCTGAAAAAGAATTTACTTAACATTCTCCAAGTTTTAGGTGGAGGCCAGGGGAAGTTGCGTGCGTGCGTGCGTCGCTCCTGGGTGTTCGGCGGCGAGCAACCTCGCGATTGCTATGTCGGCCAGGCGGGGCCCAGCTTGCGGCCATAGTCGTACATATCTCCTCCTGGCGGCTGGCGGGTCGAAGGGGGCAATGCGTCGCACGCGACATACCCTTTGCCACGTGTCCTAGGAGGGGTCCGGTGGGCCAGGCCGTACGTACGTCTGCCCGAGCTCAGCATTGCGATATTTCCATGACCAAAAGGACCATGACCATGGTGAAACGTATACGACGAGCTCGATCGACGGTTGCGAACTCACGACCGTACCATCTTCCTTCTTCTTCTGCTGCGTCGGTTGCGTGGACAAAACGAGATTGCACGGCCGACCAAACTCTTCTTCCGTTGCTTGTAAGATGTAACTAAGTTCAAGGAATCTATCTAACTTTTGTTCTGCTAGTCTGAAGCTAAAGATTGCATTCCTTGTAGTACGTGCACGAACACGTACAACATCCATGTTATGTTCTCGCTCTGTCGGCCGTCGTCAATCCGGACATGCATGCACCAAATCGACATCAAGACCATATAGCCCAAAACCGCAATAACAAAGTGCAATTCAATACTGTACTATAAAAACATACGCGGATAACATATAGTGATGTAGTAGTAGCAGCAGCAGCTAGGAGGTGCATCATCATGGAGCTTAGCTAGACGAAGAAGCTGCCGTGCCGCTTCTCATCTCGCTTTCTTTCTCGCGTTCTTATCCACTGGCGTCATCTATCTCCACGTGTCCTCCCTGCCACGCGTCGGCATCCCAGGCGGTTGCTCCCTCTCTGGTAACACGTGTGCCGCCTCCTCTATAAGTACGCGCCTCTCGGTATCCTCACTAGGAATTTACCGCCCACCTCTCAGCCTCTTCTTACTCCATTTTATGCGCCCACTACTTCCCTCAATCCAAGCGCACCACGACCGCCCGGTTCATCCACGATGCCGGCGCCGACGTCGACGCCACCACGGAGCCAGCCCAAACGCCGCCGGCTGCTCGCCCTCCCCGCCGTCTGCCCGTGCGAGGGCATCGCGCCGGGGCCGCTCCTCGCCTCCCTCGTCTCGCTCACGGCCGACGTGGCGAGCCGCAGGGCCGGCGACGACGCCGCCAGCGCCTTCCCCGTGCTCCGGCACGGCACCCGCCAGGCAGTGCGCCTCGCCGGCCTCCTGCTCGCCTTCCTCGAGGAGATCCAGGACTGCGCTGCGGCGGCGGCGCTGCCGTACTCCGGCGTGGTCGGTCTCACGGAGCTGCATGTCACCATGCAGAAGCTGAGGTTCCTGCTCACGGACTGCGCGCGTCGTGGCGCGCGCCTGTGGGTGCTCATGAACGCCGGCATGGTCGCCTCTGAGCTCAGACTGTGCCTCGGATCCGTCGCGGCGGCCATGGATGCGCTGGCGACAAGCATCGTCGATGCGTCCGTGGAGTCGCGGGAGCTCGCTCGGCTGGTATCGGACCAGGCGTGGCGCGCGGTGGTGCGGCCTGACGCCGGCGACAAGCTAGCTATGCGGAGCGTGCGCTCTATCATGGATACCTTTAAGAGGGGCGTCGCGCCCGAGGCAGATGATGTGATGCGGGTGCTCCGCCGGATCAGGGTCGAGAGCTGGTTCGAGTGCTCCGAGGAGATAGCTTTCTTGGACAGCGAGCTGTCCGCGCGGTTCGACGCCGGCGACGAGAGCAGCAGCGAGGTGATCCTCATCAACAGTTTGATGGCGTTCCTGGTGTACTGCCGCGTGGTGCTGTTCGATCACATTGACTCGAAGCAGACGAACGCGACGGCGGCGCGACCGGCGACGTGCCCCGAGTGGATCAGACCGGAGGCGCTGCAGTGCCCAATCACACTGGAACTCATGACCGACCCGGTGACTGTGTCGACCGGCCAAACATACGACCGAGCGTCCATCACCCGGTGGATGAAGGCCGGGTGCCGCACGTGCCCAGTCACCGGCGAGAAGCTCCGCACCTCCGACCTCGTGCCAAACGCCGCTCTGGGAGGGGTCATCGAGCGGATGCTGCTCAGCAACGGCGTCTCGCTTCCCGAGACGAGCCCCAGGCACCACCACGGCGACGTCGGCAGCTCAGCGGCTCCATTCAGCCCGTCCGCCGCCGGCGCCGCGCGGCTCGCCGTGAGCTACATCGTGGCGCAGTTCTCGACGGGGTCGACGGAGGAGCGCAGGAAGGCGACGTGCGAGGCCCGGAAGCTCTCCAAGCACAGCGTGTTCTACCGGGAGCGCTTCGTGGAGGCCAATGCCGTGCCGTGGTTACTGTGCCTCCTCTCCTCCATGGACGCGTCCGTGCAGGACAATGCCGTGGCGTCGCTGCTCAACCTCTCCAAGCACCCCGGCGGCCGGGCGGCGCTCGTGGAGGCCGGAGGCATCGGCCTCGTGGTCGACATCGTCAACGTCGGCGCCAAGGCCGAGGCGCAGCAGAACGCCGTGGCCATCCTGTTCTACCTCTCGTCGAACGCCGAGTACGCGGAGGAGATCGGCCGCTTCCCGGAGACGATACCGACGCTGGTGCGGCTCATAAGGGAGGGCGCGCACCGGGCCCGGAAGAACGCCATGGTAAGCCTCTACGGCCTGCTCCAATCGCCGAGCAACCACGCCAAAGCCGTCGCCGCCGGAGCGGTGGTGGCGCTTGCCGGCCTCCTCTCCAGCGACCGAGACGGCGAGGTCGCCGGCGACACCGTGTCGCTGCTGGCGAGGATCGCGGAGCAGCCGGCGGGTGCGCAGGCCGTGCTCGCGCGGGCGGGCCTGGTCGGGAGCCTCGTGGAGTTCCTCGGCGCGTCGGCGTCTCGGTCCGGGAAGGACCACTGCGTGGGGCTCCTTGTGCTGCTGTGCCGGCACGGCGGCGACAAGGTGGTGGCGTTGCTGGGTAGGATGCCGGGGCTGATGGGGTCTCTGCACTCGCTGGTCGCCGACGGCAGCCCGGCGACTTGCAAGAAGGCGCGGTCGCTGATCAGCACGATCCACCGGCATTACGAGCTCACCAGGCCGTCATCGTTGCCGGTGCCTACGCCGGACGCTGGTGACCGTTTCGTTCGGCTCGTGCTATAGCGTAGCGTGCGACGAGGCATCTCCTTCTTCCAAGTAAGTAGAGTAGAGTACATGGTACAGCGTGATGGATACGTGACATTTTTTTGCTCTCGATCTCAGCTCACGTTTTAGAAGAGTTGAGATTCGAATTTTGTTTCTCCCTGCCTGCTTCTGAGTACGCTGCTATTGCAATACATGTGAATTCACGGAATAGAGTTGCAGTTTGTAAGACCTTTGTTGTACATATCATGTGTCAAATTGGTTTTGTGTGATCAATCTGATGATTTGAGTGCGTGATGGAGGAAGATAGTTGCGGGCGAAAAAGATGATGGCCACCACTAGAAAAAGTATCCCTCCAGTTTTAAATCAGCAATTAAAATAAACACCGGGTGTTGCTATGAGGAAACGGTTTTATGATATGTAATTCGAATTTTCAAATAAATTTTATGGCATTTGTGTGAAAAACGATCGATTTTGTTGACATTTTTATCATTTCTGTGGCGACCGATTTTTTTTCTCATTCGAAAATGAAAACCTTGACAGTAGTACAGTCTACAGATTAATTTGGCAGATGATTTGATTATGATGTGATCCAGTTGCCGTGTCTTTTCGGCTCTCTCAATTCACACAACAGTAGTCGTTGTGATTGGAACAGCCCGAAGCTTCAAACACGCAAAAGTTCTCCTGTGTAGCTATGACTTTCGTGCTAATCTGAATAATGTCTCCCGACATTAGTATGGATTCACTTGCAGTGCAGCAGAGATGTCTCTGTTGAACAAGGTTAACACTGATAGATCTTTCTTGTAGTAACTAGTGAAATTTAATTTTTACCAGCCAAGCCCGTCTAGCTCAGTTGGTAGAGCGCAAGGCTCTTAACCTTGTGGTCGTGGGTTCGAGCCCCACGGTGGGCGCTTGTATTTTTTCTTCTCTTCATCTTCACAAGATTCATCTCCAACACGACCTAAAAAATGATTAAATTAATGCAAGGCTCGTCTCCTCTCGGTCCGTTTTTGAGCTCCCCTTTCATTCCTTAAATCCTGTTTTGTTCTTTTCTTTTTTTGGCGAAAAATCCTGTTTTGTTCAACGGAACCAACTGCCGATGTGCACATCATCGGAGGAGCTAGCTGCTCACCTGAAGCTAATCATTCTACTACTGGTACAACAATTATTACAAGCCCCATTAATATTTGACCTGATGGTTTGGGCAGCAGCACTTGTTCAAGCGCATCCAAGGCCCATCTGAGCACTAAGCAAACGGCTAAGTCAAATGATAAATTTATAATCTCTGATGCAAATCAACGGCGCACACAGCAGAGCAGCCACGCAAGTACAGCGTTGTCAGCGGCAGTTCCCCTTGACTGTGTGTGTGTGTGTGCGCGCGCCCCAAATGGCGGTACACGTGAAGGGTAGTTCGCATGTTGCTTTGTAAACTCTGCACGTAGAGTTAATTAGATGGGGACTACAGTTCAAATAAATAAATAAATAGATAGGGACTAATTTAGTACTAGAGCACCATTACGAGAGAGAGGGAGCTAGCGAGATGATGTGAATTATTTAGCACTGCAACAGAGGTTGTTTATGCGCCTCCTGATGGGATCACGAGCGGGGGATGCGTATAACAAATGGCGTGGACGGTGGAGACGCCTTGTTTCTTATTGCTCGATCCGAGGCGGCTGCTCCGTTTCAAACGGAAGCAAGTGGCTGTCCACTGCTGAGCTGGTTTCAGAAAGAAAAGTGTCTAGTTGCAGCTCATGACCTTGATACTGAATTCAAGTCAAATGTCCGACCCGACTGACACCGCATCTTGGCAACTGACTCTAGCTGTTCATAGAAGATTCCACCAAGGAAATTTGGTGAACTGGATGAAAGAAGAAGAGATTAGAGCCTTTTTTTTAGCAAAGTCATCATATCTGATGATCGTCATTGGTTATATGGAGCGTGTTTCATATAGATTTTTACATGCAATGTTGTTACAAAAATATACTAGCGGTGTTCTTAAGGCTCCTAGCCGAGATGGACTACATGCGATGATTTATAAAAATACTGCTACATTATGGGAGAACATATCACACGGAAGTTATTTCGACAATCAATTCAAGACATATACTGACAAACTCGAATACTACAACTATTGTTATCACCACAAAGGTGGAAAATCCTGAGTTGGTTACTCAACACACACCTATAAGTTTATGTAATGTTTTATACTCCCTCCGATCCATAATAAGTGTCGCTCATTTTGTACTAAGCTAGTACAAACTTTGTACTAGATGAGCGACACTTATTATGGATCGGAGGGAGTACAAAATATTTATCAATGATTCTTGCAGTTGCAGGCCGTCTTAAAGTGATTCTCCTCAATGCAGAGTGCTTTTGTTCTAGAAAGGCTCATAACAGATAATATTTTGATTGCTAATGAAAATAATGATAAAATAGCAAGCCAATCAGGATTATGAGCGGTGAAATTGAATATGCACAAAGCCTGCTATGATAAAATTGAATGGGTTTTAATGAAAAGAATGATGAAAAAAATTGGATTTCATGAAAATTCGACTAAGATGATGGTGATGACTTGTATTGGCTCTGTAAGATATAAAGTGAGGTTCAAATCACCGGAGACATATATTTTCACCTCCACTAGAGGAATTAAGCCGGGAGACCTTCTCTCTCCCTATCTATTTATTTTGTGTGAAGAAGGACCTTCTAGCATGTTACGGTAAGAAAAGGTGGTCTACATTATGTATTTGAAAATGTTAAATGTTTAAAAACTGTTTTCTAATGTATACAACAAATGTACAACATCTATGAAAAATAGAAATTAAAATATATATTGAAAATAATAATCAAATATTAACAAAATGTTAAACGCGTATAGAAATATTCCTGTGTATAAAAAATATACAAAATATGTGGAAAAAGTTAGACATCATAACATATATTTTAATACAATAATATTTTTTATTCAAAAAATATTAACATGTAAAAAAGTTCTTAATGTATACAAAAAATGTACAACATAAGCAAAAAAAGTATATATGGAAACAATTGTTTGAATTAAATATTACTTATGTATTTAAAAATGTCCTTGATGTATACAAAAATTAACATTATGATTGAAACAGGTAGGCATGTGTTAAAATAATAATAAAAACCAAGAAAACCGTAAATTAAAACCAGCTAAAACTGACGAAAGTGCAACGAAAAACCAAACAAAAACTGATAAAATAAAATAAAATGGGTAATAAAAAATAAAACTTGCAAGAAAAACGTATAGCTACCCGCTCATTGACCCTAATTGGACCGGGCCATTTCGCTTTTTTTTAGGGGTTTATGACAGTAGGGGAACCCCCCACTGCCTTCTATATTACCATATCAAAAATTACATGGGGGGGAGGGGTGGCAAGATGCAAAAGAAAGTTACAATCAAAGTGACTGTACTATACTAAGAATGTAAGGCTCTAGGCCCCTTTTAGATCTGTGCTTGAGCATGTCAAAGTCCTCCTTGAATCTCCTTGTCCAAGATTCCACCTCGGGGACAACTCCTCTGAAGTACTGTGGGAGTGCCTTTCGCTTTCATCCTTTGAACTGTGGGAGTGTACAATCTCGCGCTAGGAGAAATAGATCTCTGGTTGAAGATGCCCTTAAACTTCAAAATCATTAATTCAAGAGTATCCCTGCAGCGAGCATTCTACCCACTTTAGTGGTTGATAAATGATACATTGCATGCGCGTTATCTATCGCTATCTGATATTTTTTCTTTTTTTCATAAATTTTCTGCTTAAAATGTTTTAAATCTTAAACAATGTGTTAAAACCATGAACCATTTTTCTGTTGAATTACTCACATCGAGATCTTTGAAATAGATCACATCTTAATAGGTTCCAATAATCTTTTTTTTGTGTTGCGTGCCTCATGCAGAAATAAAATTGTGCCTCCATGAAAGGCACGAATTGGCGTCTAAAAAACTTTTTTCAGGAGGCACGATCGCGCATCTCGGGGAAAAAAGAAAACACATTTTTCCCTTTTTGAAATGCACGTCTGTGCTTCTTGTGAAAGCAAACATGTGTCTCCATGAGAGGCACCATCGTGCCTCTAGAAAATAACATGTTTGCCTCTCGCAAAAGCGAACCCGTGCCTCACGAGAGAAAAAAAACAAAACATGTGTTTCCTTTTCGAGAAGCACGACCGTGCCCCTCACAATTTTTTTTGTCGTGCATCTATACTACTATTAAAAGAGCAAACTTAAATTACCCTATAACCACACCAACAAATGTACACAGGATTATCAGAGCCGTCTGATCATCTATATCTATACTTCTATACTACTATTAAAAGAGCAAACTTAAATTACCCTATAACCACACCAACAAATGTACACAGGATTATCAGAGGCGTCTGATCAATCCAACTAAATCACATCTAACAGTCTATATTACATCAACGGTCTTCCACATAAACGAATGACCCAGATTAAACGTTTTGCCCTAGCAGACCGCACATGTGTCCTCCATCGTCCTGAATCAGAGGGATTACTATCCCGTAATTTTCTCTCTACCCTCACGCCCTTTCCTCTAGACCTAGCACACTACACAACCTATGATCCCTACGTGATGCTCCTCGCCCTCGACACGGCGGCTCGCCCATGTGTTGGCGCTCCTTCCTCCTTCCTTCACCCGCCATGCGCGCAGGTGTCATCGTCCGCCGGCAAGAACAACTGTCGTCGTACGCGAACAAATCCAACGTCGCACCATCGCAGGCCGCTCTTGGGCGTCGCCATCGACGTCCCACGTCGTCAAGCCCATCTACCCCTCCTCGAGCAGCTCAAACAGAGCACGGCACGGCCCAGCTGCTGCACATGCCGAGCGTACTCCGACGCGACGGTCCTGCACGCCGTCAGGATCTCCTCCTCCGACGCCGGCGGCAGATCCAGAAACAAGGTGTCGCGGGAGTTGGCCGCTGGCGACGTGAACAGGTCGTAGTTGGAGTTGAACTGGACGCGTCACTGGGGTCACGGCAGTAGTACGGCCGCTTCGCCTCCGCAAGTAGGTCATCCGGCATGCCGTGGTTCACCACCTCAAAGAAGCACACCCTCTCTGCGGCTGTCTTCACCGCGGTGACCGGCTCGATCGGCTCGCTTGCCAGTTCACGCGTACGCGTACCTACAACCAGCGCTGATGCCGGCGGTAGATCAACAACCGCGGTGTTCATCGGCGGTCGCCGTCGCAACCGCCACGACGCCGACCGCCCTTCTCCAGTGTCGTCCTCTCGCCATCGTTGCCGCCGGCCCAGCACCGTTTATCTGTACGTCTCTGATTTACCCATCTTTGTTTCGATGTTGCCATACGTTTACTACCTCCAAAATTTCATGCATGCTGGCCCGTACAAATGAGTTGGCACTTGATTAGTACGTACTCGACTTGTGTTTCTGATGATAGTGGTATTCTCCTAAACCTGCATGCATCTATGCATATGCCATCCCACACCAGCATGCATCTATGTACAATCAACTTTGGTAAATACATGCATGATCCAAGGTCAGTGAAATTTTGGATAAATAATCAATTATTCCCACCTCAAGACCACCTATATGTAAACTATTGTAGATCATTGTCTTCGTTCAGTTATTAAGAGTATTGTAATTAAAAGAATTGGCACTTAAGATAATAAAATTAAATTTGACAAAAATATGAACTTCAGTCAAAGTTCAGGGGCATATTCCTCATGGCAGATTTTGGTCGAAACTCTCATAGATACAGAAGAGTAACAACAAAAAACAAGACTGCAGTTGTGCTGGCGTTCTGCTAAGAAGGGACTAGCGTATTTTGATTACGAATATTCTTGCACATATACAAAAGAGTAACAAAAAAACAAGACTGTTGATGTGCTACTAAGAAGGGAGTACAGTATCTTGGTTACAAAGATTCTTGCTTGGTATTGTGCCTCATTTAGTTACTTTGCTGTTGACTAGGGTACCTCGATCATGATTCCACTTGCTTGGTATTGGGCTTGAAGTATCTTGATTATGAAGTTTTTTTCTTATAAATTTTGCAATACTGCTTAGTGCAAGGTGTATGATAAATTCTTCAACAGAAACTACAGTGAGCTATCTCTCTCTTCTGGTTATAAGCATTCTTGCATCATCTACGATTTTCCTTGTGCAGATGTCAAACATTGGTCATAGATGTTTAGTTTGCTTCAGCGTCATATAACAGTGTATTGCTTCATCCATGTCCCTTTATGATTCATTTTTATTATTTCAATTTCTATATGGTCGTCATAGATGCTAATACATGGATGTAGCACTATATTTTTCATTTGTTATTCTAAATACATATGTGTTCTTTTCTTTTATTTATCTCTTTTCAGACTGGTCGGGCTTTCTAGATGGGAAGAAATTAATTTTAGAATTCATTTTAGATTGGCCTTTGCATTTCAGAAAATTCAGAATAAGTTCTTACATCAATCGTAACTGGACAATCATGTATGACGCCATGCTTGCACCCTTATTCCTTGAGTATTTGCAGTTGTATTCTTGATCATTCGTTGCTCAATCAGGTGAGTCTATTTTCTCTTTCTTTACAACAATTTGAACCATTCAATCGTGGACTGCACTTTTATTTAGTTCAGGAGAAATGAGTAGTCAATTCACTAATTAAATTTGTATTTTGTACTCCCTCCGTAAGTAGTGATCTAAAACATCATATAAAAGTGTATAGAGGGAGTACTATGCAAGGATGCAGGTGCGACAATGAGCTAAATCAACTTTTTTTGGTTTGTAGTTAGGGTGTGCATCAATACATGTTAAACAATTGGCTTAACAATACTTTTGGTAATAGTTTCCAATAAAAGATGATCTTGTGCTAATAGTGGCCAAATAAAAGAGGATGCAGGTATTCGAGTTCACTTCATATTGAACATGATTATTTTTTGCTACTAATATTCTGTCTCTTAATATTTTATATTGATAATAGCTCATGAATTAATCTTTGATTTACACTCCCCTTGGAGAACAATCAAATTTGCATGCATGAACAGTAACCATATTCTTTCATTCTTAGGAATGAGGATTCTAAAATAATGGAGGAGGAACGAAAGTTCAGCAGCCAAACACAGCGCGCAGGCATGTTGTCTGTGTAGTTTGCAAGGCACCCTGTTAATTCCTTACAATTAAATAGCTTAATCAACACAACTATTTCATATTTCAATACTTAATGAAAGCACTTTTCTTAACTTTCTTCCATTTCATTAAGTGAATTTGATTACTATGATGTGAGGTAACTTGACTATTCAGTATATGTATTTGAGGTCTATACCTAATAATTTTCTTTCTAAAGAACACCTCTGAGGTTTCATTACTCACGGGATGAGTCGCTATGGTTACCATGGAAACTTTAGTATTTAGTGTTTCCTGTTTGCGATCTTCCCCCCCATAACATCCTATTATACCTCAGGGGCTATCTAAATAAACTAACTACTAGCTATGGCCATTACTAAGGACTAGCTTGATATGTATTCATAAGTGTATACTTTATGTTCTATGATTTTGTGATTGTATTCCCAGTTTAATTGTAGCTCTAAATACTCATGTGAATGTACAGAAGTTTGGCCTCAAACAAGATAGAATTGCAAACTAAGGAGTTTAGAGCGAGGCATGGAAACTAGGAGATCACTAACCATATGCAGGAGGATTGGCAAGGAGATTAGAAGGCCAAGCACCAAACCCATTCATATATAGACATCCTCAAAAGGCTAAGGTAATTTCTTGTACTGTGAATAGCACCAAGGAGATTATATTTTTCTGAAGGTTGGTTCAGAAAACAGGATTATGGACGGGGAGACGTACGAGTTTTCTGCCACAGTCTCGGCTCCTCTACTCATCGACGCGGGTATCAAGTGTGTCTGCAGTAGGTGAGGACATGTCAACCACTTCGCAGTCGGTGCCGCCGACATTTGGACCGATTTGCAAAACTAAAACAATTTTTATATTACATAGTTTAGTCTACACATATAAGATTGCACAATTTATAATTTTCAAATAAGAAAGTTAGGTTTCGATTGCTATCCCGAGTAGCACTTTTTTAGTGCTCCCTCTCAATGAATGTATCTATAGCACTAAGATACATCCATTTTTGCGACAATTTATATAAAATGGAGGGAGTACAACGTTGTTAAACATCTCAATTGTCTCTTTTAAATAAGTATATTATTATGTTTCTCATTTTATCAATATATTTCTTGCTTAAATTAATTGTGATTTTCACACACGATAAAACGTGTGTTACACGTGCACGCTTACTAGTCTCGTAAAAAATAAAATAAATGTGTATTTTTAATATTATTTTTTTAAAACATTTTTATTAAAAATGTAAGATAAAACCAGCGCGAAAACCAACAAAAACATGTAAACCCCAAAGATTTGTTCATTTTTTTCCCTCAAATAAGCGCTTAATGCGCAACACGGGGTGCGCTGTTAGTACATCAAAAAGTTTCGGAAAAGGGTAAAAAATGTGGATTTTTTTCCCATCAAAGATGACTTTACGAGGCTTCTAAAAAATACTTTTTAATTAGGTATTCTCCTTAAACTTTGGATTCGAACATGCCCGTTGCTTCCCAAACTGCTACTTTTTTTTGAGGGTTTCCCAAACTGCTCTTGTATATTATTGTCCCAACAGGGCCGGAATATCGAACGTAGGCCCACTAGCTTCGCAGTGGGCTGCGAAAATCCCAAAGAAAAGACACAAGTTGGTAATAATTTACTCGAAAAAAAATACTCGAAAAGACCCTTCAAAAAGAATTTACTCGAAAAAAAAAACACAAGTTGGTGTAGGATCGCGTTGAGGCGCCCAGTGCTCTCAGCTGAGAGTGGCCACGTCGCAGAGATAGAGAGAGAGAGGTAGGCGGTTACTCCAGGAAATGACGGAGAGGTGGGACCCATGGAAGCTACGATTTAGGAAAATTTTAACCGCTTGAGAGAATCCAAGACAATAATTGCCGGAACATATACAGAAGATTAAAAAAAAATGGAGGGAAAAAGATGGCGGTAACCGGCAGTTGCTGATTGGCTCCTCCATTTTCTCTTCTATGCAATTCAGAGTTCAGATCATTATTGCTAGCATGCAATGCCTGCCCTACCTGTATTACCCCAATTTAATTGCAATTATCACATCAATCAGTAATAACACTGGCCATCGTGAGTGCAATGCCTGAGTAAATCTTTTGTAAAACTAGATGATACCCCGCTCTTTGCTGTGGAAATTTTTCAGAGAAAAATATAAGAAAAATGATATTTTTTTAATATAAGAAAAATGGTTTTTTGAAACATGAGAACAAATATTAAGTGTAATATAATTTGATTATAAATTCTCTTTTGAAATCAATACTATTTAGAGCAAAAATGTAAGAAATTTGGTGAAAATCCAAAAAAATGAGTATGATTTTTTTGTTAATTTATTAGCTTGATAATATATGGTGAGAGACAATATGAGATGAAAATAATGTTGAGTAGAGATAGTGAAGACATCCCACCATTTCCTAAGGCTAAAGCAATAATATCAATTATAGATGTGCATAGAAAAATAAAATATCTAAAAAAATGAGTATGATTTTTGTTTTGTTAATTTATTAGCTTGATAATA
The DNA here is from genome assembly GCA_950022295.1 of Bromus sterilis. Lineage (NCBI taxonomy): Eukaryota > Viridiplantae > Streptophyta > Magnoliopsida > Poales > Poaceae > Bromus > Bromus sterilis. Next base: position 401,703,662 of record OX465596.1, read on the forward strand.
TATGATGAGAGACAATATGGGATGAAAGTAATGCTGAGTAGAGATAGTGAAGACATCTCCACCATTGGCTAAGGCTAAAGCAATAATATCAATTATAGATGTGCATAGAAAAATAAAATATGAGATAACTCATAATTTGTTTTTTTATAAAAAAAGTCTCTTATAAATTGTGAGGCTAAGTGCATAAAAAGTTATTACTTATTTAGGTTGCATGTGCATGCAATTAATGAAAGCATGTGCATGCATAGTTAGTGGATATTTTTGCATGGTGGACCTACTTGATGATGTGGATAGTTTGCATATTAAGATAGATAGTTTAGTGGGGATGAACTATTTATGTATTATAGATATAGTAGGGGCGTGTTATTAACGCAAAAATATATATTAGAGGTTCATTATGTAGTTTAAAAAAACCCGGAGATATGAGGGCTCTCCCAATGCATTGTTTCTTAGCACAATATCATAGGAGCTATAAAACTTAAGATACAACCTCTACAATGCATTGTTTCTTAGAAGTTGTATCTTATTTAATGATTTTACCTCCATGCATAAATGTGATTGGTCTAACCATGCTTTTTTGCATATGGCCACGTGCAAAAGTTGTATCTTAGCTAAGATACAACATCCTTCTCTTTCTTCATTAAATAATATGCCACATAAGCAAAATGCCTATGATTACGTGCTAAGATACAAGCATTGGGAGTGCCCTTAGATGATAAATTCGTAACTGCGGGAGAGAATGGCCTGGCGGTTAATGAGGAGCAAGTGGGCGCGCCGCCTCAGCCTCCCCGGTTAATACGGGGCGGTTACCGCGCGAAGCAATCGTTAAGACCACCACTAATTACTGTGTTTGCCGCCGCCTCCTCGTCCTCCTCCTCCTCCTTGACCCACCCTGTCCAATTGATAATTTCTCCTTGCTCCATGCATATTTTGTGTGATATTGCTATGATATTGATGCACTTTCATACACTTTTGATCATATTTGGACTAACCTATTAACTCAGTGCACCCCAGTGCCAGTTCCTATTTTCTGCTGTTTTTGTATTTCAGGTTTCCCATTACTTAAAGTGCCAGAAAAATTCCGGGAAAAATATAGGAAAAATCAGCGTACAGGAAGCTTCGGGAAGATCCCAAGTGGGGCCAGAGGGGAGCCAGGGGTGGCCCAGGCGGCCACCTGGCGCGGCCACCCCCTAGGACGCGCCAGGGGGCGCCTGGGGCCCCTGGTCCACCTCTGGCTGCCCCCTTCGCCTATATCTCTCTCTCGTCTCGAAACCCTCGAGGACAGAACCCTTTTTCGCGATCTCTCCTTTGTTCCGCCGCCACAACGCTTCCAAGATTGGGAGCACCAGGAGCCCTCTTCCCGGCACCCTGCCAGAGGGAGGAACCATCTCCGGGAGCTTCTCCACCACCATGGATGCGTCCCAGATGAACCGTGAGTAGTCCACCTTGGACCATGGGTCCATGATCAGTAGCTATGTGATGTTCTCCTCCCCTCTTTGTTCTTCATGGATTAGACCTCGTGAGCTGCCCTACATGATCGAGGCATATATGTAATCTTTCTGCTGTTGCTATGCTGAGTTTGCTGGGATCCGATGGATTATGAGATTATGTTCAGATTGTGATTGAGTTATATATTTGATTCTCTTCTTTTATATTTATGTTCTTGAGTAACTCTTGCATGTTCTCCGTTGCTGTTTATTGCCTTCTCCAAGTTGTAGGTAGTGACTCCAAGAGGGAGCGTTATGCATGATTGTGGGTTCATGCCCCCCCCTCTCGGGCTTTTCTCGAAGCTTCCGGTACGCTGATTTTTCCTATATTTTTCCCGGAATTTTTCTGGTACTTTTAATAAGGGGGAAACCTGAAATAGAAAAACAACAGAAAATAGGAACTGGCACTGGGGTGCACTGAGTTAATAGGTTAGTCCAAATATGATCAAAAGTGTATGGAAGTTCATCAATATCACACAAAACAGGCATGGTGCAAGCAGAAATTATAGATACGTTTTGGACGTATCAACATCCCCAAGCTTAATTCCTGCTCGTCCTCGAGTAGGTAAATGATAACTAGCATAATTTCTGTGGTGACATGCTAACAACCATATAAGAACTTTTAAGTAAAGCAATCAAGGCATGTAATTCAATTCAAGTCATAACAGTCAAGAGTCTATATTTAGCATTGAAACAAGCAACATAAGAACATAAAGGTGCAAGAGCTCTCGCTGTCCGTGACTCGAATGTCTCCATATGGTGTTTGCGTGCAATAAAGGGGATAGGGATATACGAGAAAAAGTATTTCTAAGTTGAGAACTCAATCTACTAAAGTTTCTCACTTGGTCTTCTTTGGAATCTTATCTTGACTCGTCTCAGACCACTAGCCAGGTACAAGTCAAAATGAGCCACTCCTTTTCGACATTTTGAGCACTCATGCAATGGATGAGCGTAAGCAAGAAAGTTGACATTTAGGATGGCAAAGAGATAATATTGTGGAGGAGGAAGACAAAAAGGTGTGAAAGGCTCACATCAATGAGGACAATCATAGGCGAGAGAAAGCCAAATGATAGATATGATGTGAGGAGTAGGGATTGCCATGCAACGGATGCACATATGATCTAAGGTAAGCTCTCCAATGGAACTAGTGGGGGTTCATCCAACTTGCTTGCTCAAAAAGACCTAGAGCTCATTTGAGGAGGCTCATCATTGGAATATACAAGCCAAGTTCTATAGTGTGAAGGTCCCCACATAGCTATATGCATGAATAATAATTTCTATGGAGTACAAGATATAATATGGAGTACGAGTGTGGATCTCTCAAAAGGAATAGTAGTGTGCCCCTTCTCTATTTTTATTTCTTTTTCTCTTTTTTCTATTTTTTGTATTTTTTTGGTGGCCTCAATAGCTCTTTCTATTTCTCTCATTTGTCCTCTTTGGGATCTAATAATTTGCCCACTTTGGGATCTTTTGATTTGTCCACTTTGGGATCTTTTCCTCACTTTAGGGGCAACACTCTATATAATACAAAAAGTATAGAAGATCTTTCACACTTTACAAAGTACTCATATCATAAAGAAAATGTAACTATCATGATGTATGCAAATGTATGCCTCTGCCAGTGTAGAAGGATATTGATACACGAGATAGTTCTCGCTCCTCGTTGGTTACCCCAAGTGGAAGGTGAGATGTAGCGTAGCGGAAAATTTCCCTCGGTGAAGATACCGAGGTTTTAAGATTGTCTCCCGTAGGACTCCAAGGTCAACAAGTAGGTGGTTCGGCAAGTGAGGCGCCATTTGAAGATAATCACTTGCTTCTCCTAGACCTGAACACACACATATAGCTTTGCTCCCAACGAGTTCAGAGGAGTTGTCAATTCCTCCGGCCTTGTTGTTTACAAAGGATAAAACGCACAGGATAATAATGATAGCGATAGCAACTGAAAAGTAAATACTGAAAGTAAATTGATAGTGTAAACAGTGGTGGAAGTATGGACCGGGATCTCATGATGTTCACTAGTGATGTCTCTCTCCCAAAAGACGATAAAATAGCCATGAGAGGTAAACAAATTACAGCTGGGCAATTGACATGATTATGTGCGCGAACCAATGCTAATTATGCAAAACAGAAAGGAAGAGGCTCAAAAGCACGGGCGGGACGCCAAGACAAGTAGACCGAAATCCATCTGCATCTACCCACTAATCATCCACCTTGAGATATCTATCCAGAATATCTTGTTGGTATTAAGTTGCAAATCCGACCCAAAGTGTAAACTCAAAGCAACGGACAGCTGCATTAAAGAACTTTGCGTAAAGTAAACAATCCTTGCACCCGCAAGTACAAGCACCGTTGTTTTCCCTCTTGTGGCAACATCACATCTGCTAGAGTCATGTTTCTGTCACTCAAGCTAGTCATCGGGGGGCATGAACCCACAATCATGCATAACGCTCCCTCTTGGAGTCACTACCTACTACTTGGCCAAAGCAATAAACAGCAACGGAGAACATGCAAGAGTTACTCAAGAAAAAAATATAAAAGAAGAGAATCAAATATATAAATCAATCACAATCTGAACATAATCTCATAATCCATCGGATCCCAGCAAACTCAGCATAGCAACAGCAGAAAGATTACATATGTGCCTCGATCATGTAGGGCAGCTCACGAGGTCTAATCCATGAAGAACAAAGAGGGGAGGAGAATATCACATAGCTACTGATCATGGACCCATGGTCCAAGGTGTACTACTCACGGTTTATCCGGGAAGCATCCATGGTGGTGGAGAAGCTCCCGGAGGTGATTCCTCCCTCCGCCAGTGTGCCAGGAAGAGGTATTCTGGTGCTCCCGATCTTGGAAGCGCGGCGGCGGTGGAACAGAGGAGAGATCGCGAAAAAGGGTTCCGTCCCCGAGGGTTTCTCGTCACGGGGAATAAATAGGCGAAAGGGGCAGCCAAAGGTGGTCCAGGGGATCCAGGCGCCCCCCTGGCGCGGACAGGGGCCTGGCCGCACCCTCTGTCCGCCTAGGCCCCCTGGCTCTCCTCTGGCCCCTCCTGGGCTCTTCGCGAAGCTTCCGGTATGCTGATTTTTCCTATATTTTTCCCGGAATTTTCTGGTACTTTTAATAAGGGGGAAACCTGAAATAGAAAAACAGCAGAAAACAGGAACTGGCACTGGGGTGCACTGAGTTAATAGGTTAGTCCAAATATGATAAAAAGTGTATGGAAGTTCATCAATATCATAGCAATATCACACAAAAGAGGTGACGAGGGGGTGACCCCACGAATCCTCTACGTGAGGATACCTGGCGCGTGTCATGGATGGCGGCCTACCAGGGGCCCACTCGTGGACACCAACATGACGTAGTAAGACATAAAGGCCAAGACTTGAGGCGCAAGACAAGGACTCATATTCGTAGTCGACTAGGACTCTTGTAAATCCTACCTGGCTATCTATATAAAGTGAGGTAGGGGCACCTCTCTAGACAACTCAAGACACAAGCTCTCAATCCCCACGCATAGGACTAGATAGATCTCTCTCCACCAAAGCCTCACGGCACCTCTGTACATCATCATCAATACAAGATCAGACAAGCAACATCTAGGGTTTTTCCTCCGGGGGCCTGAAACTGGGTAAATCGTGCCCCATGTGTCGCTTGTCACCTCCGAATCCTACCAACGCGCAGGCTACGTCGCTGTCTTTCCTCCTACACGAAACCTAGGCTCCCTGACCATGGGATTTTCTGAGGCCGATCCTCATCAATTGGCGTCGTCTGTGGGAAAGACATGCGCGTTGGAATCACGGATCGGCGGCTCATACCTACATCGACAATCGACGATCCCTCGACTTCAGAAGGATCTATTCAAGTTGGGTTCATTGCAATCTCGGCTTCTTCAACAACTACATCAATATCTACATCAAGCTCACGGAGAAAACAAGAAAATTTTCGAGCGCGCCACTCGAAGATCGACATCAACAAAAGCGCTCACGCGCAGCCTACAGGACAAAAATCGTCTGTGTTGCGGGCACTCGCGACCGCGACTCGGAGCTCATCTCGATGATCACTTCGGTGGAAATATGAGAAATCCAATTTTGGAAAATCTGTAAAAATTTCAGCAAATTCCAACGGCTTGATCTCTGTCGGCGACCCGCGCACTGAAGCACTCTCGGAATCTGACGAAACTCCGCGTGTCTCCAGGAAAAAACATTCTTGACATTAGCTCGGACGTCAGCTGGAAGATCCCTCCGGTGAAAGTATGCAGGACTCAATTCCCCATCAGCACAAAAAATTTCAGAAAATTCCAATGGTTAGATCTCCGTCAGCGCTCTCGCACTGCAACGCGTTTTTGGATCTACGCAAGATCGCGAATTTCCAATCGCGAATTCGGGTTCAATGTTGACCCACAAGGCTTCTACTCCAACTCGACATGCCATGGATGACTCACCAATGTTTCTACATCGACTCGAGCCGCAACAACAATAACAACACACGACGAGCAATCGACAACTCGGTGACTACATCAACAATGATTCACTATGAAGATCCAGATCGAAGAAGAAGAAAAAAAACGCAGTCGAAACCGTCACTGCAACAGATTGCGGAATCAGGCTGCGCACGTCTACGTGAAGCACTCGAAGATCGATCGTCACGATCCAATCCAAACTGGCAATATCTCGTCCGCGGCCGCGGCATCGACGCCGTCCTCTACATCGGCTTCGGGCGCGACATCGACCACGGCCACGGCATCGACTCCGTTCTCTACATCAACCACGGACGAATCACGACGCGCACTCGATGCTTGGGGGCTGGCACTTTTTCGACATCAACAACGACACCAACTTCATCGGCTCCAGTGTGGATACACGCCGCGAAACTTCATCACGACGACTTCACTGCGCAACTCCGCCACCTCAACACTCGGGGGCTCGCGGACTCGGGGGTTAGCGGACTCGGGGGCTGAACGTCGCAGTCACCGTCACATCGACTCCGTTCTCGCCTCGTCGACTGCTCATCGTCGACTACTCGACTGTCATCTTGGACATCCTTCGCCGCGTCGATCCTATAGCTAAGTTTTCTTTACATTCTTATGCTATGATTCCAAAACCTTTATACATTCTCGATCAATCGCCAAAGACGACTACGCAGTCGTGCAGAAACATCTGAGGGCTACAAAACCATCCTTTGGATCATGCTCAATTTTATATGCTGTTTATTTGCATTCGTCAAAGTAGTGAGTCTGGGTACCAAAGGCCGCTCTTGTCTCCGGGTTCAATAAGTCTGGCATCGCGTCCCTGTTACCCGGCAGGAGTTTGCTGCTGTAGGGCCTACTCACAAAAAGACACGCTTAAACCGTATATGCAGCTACATTTTCCACTCGACAAAAGTGCAATGTCTACAAATCACGTACCTTACAATTTTTTTTCGCACAAGTACACCTTAATATAGTTACACCTTTTTCTCCTTCTCAGCAGATGCTCGGGGGCTGGGCGCCCTCATGACGCGGCGACGCCAACCTCCTCGTCCACGACTGATCCCTACAACAACTCACGCCTACGACGCAAGACACGAGTCGAGCACTTCCTCGGATGAAAATTACTCGACGAGAAGAAGTCTTGAGTCTATGCTCGACCGCAAGCAGTTAAACATAGCCTCGGGGGCTACTCCCATTGGGAGCGCTGACGCGCACCCGACGAGCACTACTCGCGCATCCGACAAGAATGAAGGGGTTAGCTTAAAAACAACTTGAGCCTATGCGCGACTCTACGAGTCGCACATAGCCTCGGGGGCTACTCCCATCGGGAGCGCTGACGCGCACCCGACGACCGCTCGACTGGGCAACTCCTCCCCACCCGACGATGAAATACGAAGACGAACCAGACTGCAATTTCGATGCTTCATCCAAATACTCCCATCGGGAGCATACTCACGACATGTTCGACTGTTCATCAGCAACTGATCGACACGCACTACGGCGGCTACTGCAGATTCGAGTCCCTGCGTGACTCTTCGAGTCCCCCAGGCACTCGGGGGCTACTGACGAGGGGGTGACCCCACGAATCCTCTACGTGAGGGTACCTGGTGCGTGTCATGGCTGGCGGCCCACCAGGGGCCCACTCATGGACACCAACATGACGGAGTAAGACATAAAGGCCAAGACTTGAGGCGCAAGACTAGGACTCATATTCGTAGTCGACTAATCTCTTGTAAACCCTACCTGGCTATCTATATAAAGCGAGGTAGGGGCACCTCTCTAGAAAACTCAAGACACAAGCTCTCAATCCCCACACATAGGACTAGACAGATCTCTCTCCACCAAAGCCCTCATGACACCTCTTTACATCATCATCAATACAAGATCAAACAAGCAGCATGTAGGGTTTTCCCTCCGGGGGCCTGAAGCTGGGTAAATCGTGCCCCATGTGTCGCTTGTCACCTCCGAATCCTACCAACGCACAGGCCACGTCGCTGTCTTTCCTCCTACACGAAACCTAGGGTCCCTGACCATGGGATTTTTCGAGGCCGATCCTCGTCAAGAGGCATGGAGCAAGCAGAAATTATAGATACGTTTTGGACGTATCAACATCCCCAAGCTTAATTCCTGCTCGTCCTCGAGTAGGTAAACGATAACAAGCATAATTTCTGTGGTGACATGCTAACAACCATATAAGAACTTTGTAAGTAAAGCAATCAAAGCATGCAATTCAATTCAAGTCATAACATGCAAGAGTCTATATCTAGCATTGAAATAAGCAACATAAGAACATAAAGGTGCAAGAGCTCTCGCTGTCCGTGGCTCGAATGTCTCCAAATGGTGTTTGCGTGCAATAAAGGGGATAGGGATATACGAGAAAAATTATTTTCATTGTTGAGAACTCAATCTACTAAAGTGTCACACTTGGTCTTCTTTGGAATCTTATCTTGACTCATCCCCAGACCACTAGCCAGGTACAAGTCAAAATGATCCACTACTTGTCGACATTTTGAGCACTCATGCAATGGATGAGCGTAAGCAAGAAAGTTGACACTTAGGATGGCAAATAGAGAATAAGGTGGAGGAGGAAGAAAAAAAGGTGTGAAGGGCTCACATCAATGAGGACAATCATAGGCGAGAGAAGGCCAAATGATAGATATGATGTGAGGAGTAGGGATTGCCATGCAACAGATGCACATATGAGCTAAGGTAAGCTCTCTAATGGAACTAGTGGGGGTGCATCCAACTTGCTTGCTCAAGAAGACCTAGAGCTCATTTGAGGAGGCTCATCATTGGAATATACAAGTGATGTCTACGCACGCTTCTATTCTTGTAGACTATGTTGGGCCTCCAAGCGCAGAGGTTTGTAGGACAACAACAATTTCCCTCAAGTGGAGGACCTAAGGTTTATCGAACTCAGGGAAGTAGAGGTTGAAGATGGTCTCTCTCAAGCAACCCTGCAATTAAGATACAAGAAGTCTCTTGTGTCCCCAACACACCTAATACAACTAGGAGTTGTATAGGTGCACTAGTTCGGTGAACAGATGGTAAAATATGAGTGATAGGTGTGGCAAATCAAGGTAATATAAATCTGTAATAAAAAGTGCAGCAAGCAAACATGTGACAAAAGTGAGCACAAACGGTATTGCAATGGTGGAAACAAGGCCTAGGGTTCATACTTTCACTAGTGGAAACTCTCAACAACATTAACATAGTCTAATCACATGATATTTCCCATAAAACATGCAATGGAGACGCACTCGGAGGTCATTCCTTTGTGGTCAAGAGAGGATGAGAATTATGTAGGGCTACAAAAGCACACCTCAAAGTTCGTAGTTCTCAATCTATGGATTTCCCAATGTCACCGCGGCCATCCAAAGAGAGTACCACAACATATCTAAAGGATAGTCAAAGACAAGCACCAAGAGACTCTCAATCTTCAATCAACACACAAAAGAGGAAATCACTCATGAAAATATTCTTCTAACCCATGTCCAATAGACCGCTGTCACCATGGTCTCGGGGATTATACTAGATAAGATCAAGTGAGTACATCAATCCAATACATAGAGGAAGGTGAAATATCATGGGATCACACTAGATTAACATAGCCTATGATCACAACGAAGATCACATCATGGGAGAGAGAGAAGAACACATAGCTACTGGTAGAAACCTTAGCCCCGAGGGAGAACTACTCCCGCTTCATAGAGGGAGGAAGCAACGTCGATGGAGATGAATTCGGGGGCACTTCCCCGTCCCGGCAGGGTGCCGGCACAGGAATTCTGTCCCCTCGAAACTTGATGGCGATGGCGGCGGAGATTGGAATTGCTTCTGTAGAAAAGGGGTCCGGAATCAGGGTTTCCTCCGGGGGGTAAAAATAGGGCCAAAGGGGGGCACCAGGGGGGCACACGGCAGCCAGGAGGGTGCCCGACGCGACCTAGGGTGGGGTCGCGCCAGGGACCCTTCTGGAGTCCCTGTGGTGGCCCTCCCCTCCTTCCTTGGTGATCCCGGAAGCTTCCGGGACGCTGATTTTTTATATAATTTTTCTGGAATTTTTGGAGCACTTTTCATGGCCGGAAAACCTGAAATACAAAAACAGCAGAAAACAGGAACTGGGGATTGGGTGCACTGAGTTAATAGGTTAGTCCAAATTTTCTCAAAAGTGTATGAAAGTTCAAGAAAAACATGGCAAAGTCACACAAAACATGCATGGAGCAAGCAGAAATTATAGATACGTTTGGGACGTATCAACATCCCCAAGCTTAATTCCTGCTCGTCCTCGAGTAGGTAAATGATAACAAGCATAATTTCTGTGGTGACATGCCACACAACTATATAAGGACTTTTAAGTAAAGCAATCAAAGCATGCAATTCAATTCAAGTCTTAACAAGCAAGAGTCTATATTAGCATTGACACAAGCAACAAAAGAACAAAAGGTGCAAGAGCTCTCGCTGTCCGTGACTCGAATATCTCCAGATGGTGTTTGCGTGCAAGCAGGGGACTAGGAAAAAGAGAGAAAAAAGGTTGTTGAGAACAACTATCTACTAAAGTTTCACACTTGGTCTCCTTTGGATTCTTATCTTGACTCGTCCCCAGACCACTAGCCAGGTACAAGTCAAACTGATCCACTCCCTTTAGATATTTTGAGCACTCATGCAATGGATGAGCGTGACCAATAAAGTTGACACCTAAAAGGCGAAACAGAAAGAAGGTGGAGGAGGAAGACAAAAAGGTGTGAAAGGCTCACATCAATGAGGACAATCATAGGCGAGAGAAGGCCAAATGATAGATATGATGTGAGGAGTAGGGATTGCCATGCAACGGATGCACATGTGAGCTAAAAGCTCTCCAAGGGAACTAGTGGGGTGCATCTAACTTGCTTGCTCAAGAAGACCTAGAGCTCGTTTGAGGAGGCTCATCATTGGAATATACAAGCCAAGTTCTATAGTGTGAAGGTCCCCACATAGCTATATGCATGATGATGATCTCTATGGAGTACAAGGGATAGAGGATGAAGTACTAGTGTGTATCTCTCAAAAGGAATAGTAGTGTGCCCCCTTCTCTCTTTTTATTTTTATTTTTCTCCTTTTTCTATTTTTTTGTATTTTTTGGTGGCCTCAAGGGCTCTTTCTATTTAACTCTCATTTTTCCTCTTTGGGATCTTTTGATTTTGTCCTCTTTGGGATCTTTTCCTCACTTTAGGGGCAACACTCTATATTTTACAAGAATATAGGAGATCTTTCACCTTTACAAAGGTACTCACATAAAGATGATATAACTATCATGATGCAAATGTATGCCTCTGCCAGGATAGCAGGATATGCAATGATACTAGCGCGTCATGTAGCAATGATTAGGGCAAGGCCCAACTAGCATGCAGCTCATTGATCAAGCAAGTAGCATGTATGACATGAATATCAAGTCATGAGAAGGTGGATGCTGCATGGCAATGTATCTCGCAAAGGCTATGGAAATGCCTTGTAGGTAGGTATGGTGGCTGTTTTGAGGAAAGATATAAGGAGGCTTATGATGACAGAGCGTATCATGCCAAGGGTTTGGATGCATCGGCAAAGTATGCGCTAACTCTCGAGGTGATAAAGGGCAATGCACGGTACCGAAGAGGCTAGAAAAAGTATAGGTGGGTGGAAGTGTCAACTTTCGAATACTCACATTAGTCCGAAGAACTCATGCACTTATTATCGGTAACTCTCAATCTAATCAGGAGGTTCACAAAGAGACAAGTACCCCGAGGAGGAGTGTATGGGGGTTTGGTTATCCTTGCGCATCCTCGACTCATGGTACGTGAGTGTACTCTAATATTCGAACCCTTCAGAGGTTAGTGATCCATCTAGTAGCTAGAGTTCTCAACATGGGTTTTTGGTTTTCGAAAAACGCACGGATTGCCCAAAATACGACATCTATCACTAATAGGCTCGAGCTCTTGACACCAAAAGTTCAAACATTACTCTAGTCAATACCTCAAAACTATTGCAAGTTACTACTACAAAGAGAATAGCAACTTCAACTACCTACTTCCTAGTCAAGACACAAAACTCAGTGCAACAGGCAAACTCTCTAACAAGATAAAACATGCAACCTATAGAAAGTTCAACCTAAAACAAAAGAAAAGCTCTAGAAAAACTAAAGCACTACAACTAAACAGAGCAGCAGCTACGAAAAGATAAAGAACACACAACAGCAAAAAGATAGGCATGAAGAATCCTATGATGTGTTCTAGATTTTGAAAGTAAAGCGTGTTTCTCTCCCACACAAAGTAAGACGGGATCTAACTTGTTATGAACAGAAAGCAAAGCTAAAGAAAACTAAAAATAAAACCTAAGAGCGAGACGCTCCAACCATAGCACATAACGCATGAAGTGATAAAAATATAGTGAGACGAAGGACGAACTGATGATTGTTGATGGAGAAGGGGATGCACGGGGGCATCCCCAAGCTTAGATGCTTGAGTCTCCTTGAATATTTATTGGGGATGCATGGGGGCATCCCCAAGCTTGAGCGCTTGACACTCCCGAATCTTCTTTCATCATCTTCCATCGCACACTTGAAAACTCCCTTCATACATAACTCATCATAAGCTGATTAGAGAGGTTAGTACCCTTAATAAAATAAAATTTTCCCACTGGATATAAAGATATTATTGAAGAGCTACAGTTTCTCAAGATTTCCAAGAGGTTTTTGCAAATAAAAAGCAAGCTTAAGGTTTGCAAAAGTAAGGAGAGACAAAACGTGGCAGAATCTGCGAAAAACAGAACAACAGGTAGTAAAGAATTTTTCAGGGGTACTTCTGCAACTCGAATCAAAAAACTCAGAACAGACGCTCGAAATTCAATTGTATGGAGCACGCTTTCAAAACAATTCAGATCAAAAATATGATCTCTTGATTTTAGGCTAATTTTTTCGTCCAAGGACAGAATCTGTTTTCTGGACAGCATGTCACAACTTTTGAACTTTCTTGGAATCGGAGGCTAGACTTGGCACAAAGATTGAAAATAAAGATACAATGATGTTGCTACAGTTGTAACAATCATCAAGACCACTAAAAAATGAAAGTAAAAACTCAATTTAAAGATAACAAGGGTTTTCTCCCTAGAGCTCTTTCTTTATAACCATAAAGATAGGCTTAAGATTTTAATGATGCTCTTGTAGGAATAAGAGTTTAAGAACAAAAGAGAGCATCAAGAAGCAAATACAAAACTCATTTAAGTCTAACATGCTTCCTATGCAAAGGGATCTTGTAGAGAAATAACTCATTGAAGCATAAAGATATTAGCATAGGAAGGCAAAACAAGTGCAACTTCAAAACTTTCAACATAAAGAGAGGGAATTTGATATTATTGAAATATCTATGAGCATACGTTCCCCTCTCATAATAATTTTCAGTGGCATCATGAATAAACTCAACAATATAAGTATCACATAAAGCATTGTTACCATGATCCACATGCAAAAGGGTACTCTTACTCTCCACATAAGCATAATCTTTATCATTGGTAATAGTGGGATTAGGACTATCATAAAAAACTTGAACACTATAGATTAATTGTGTATTAGGAAGATGGTGTTCAACAAGGGAGTAATTCCCTCCATGATTACGACAAGTTTCATAAGGATAATTTCTCCTTATGTCATAGGTACCTTTATAACCACTAAAGATAAGAGTTATAACATCATCATAGTAGATAAGAGCATTATCATTGCTAGAAACTATATTTGTAAACATGTTGTCTTTATTCTTACTAGCAAAAGAATTATCAATTACCACATCACTAATGGGTAAATGACTTGCAATCCTATCATCCCCAAGCTTAGAGCTTTCCATATCATCACTCTCAGAGTTAGTACCAAAAAGATTTTCAAGATCATAAGTAGCATTATCATCAGTTTCCCAATCACAAAAAGTAACATGCATATCATAATCAAAATCATCTTCAATAGTACCTACGGACTTATCTTCAAGATAATAATGAATGCAATCAAGCTCACCGTCCTCCAAAAATTTCTGTCCGTTAGGATAAAAATTGATGCAAGGAATATGCTCAGGCCAGGTTGATACCCATTCTTCTTCCTTATTGTTCCTCTTCCTCCTCCTCTTCTTTTTATTCTTATTTACCTTAGGAGGGAGTGGTTGGAGATGAAGCTTCTCTACATATCCTGGTTTATCATTAGAAACAATAGGGGAAACTTCGGAGAAACTCTCCTTTTTATTAGTAGAGATATAAGAGACATTTTTATACTTTGGTAAAGTTCCCTCCTTTCTAATCTTACTTATGTAATCATTTTCATGGCAATTAACAACACAATAGAGATGGCAATTTTGCAAAGTGTTGCTAATTCCTAAGGCATTAACATCTAGCCAAGAAGTCTTTTCTGATAACTCTTCACACATCAAAAATAACATAAGTTCATCATAAAGATCAGAAGTGATCATGTTATGACACAACTGATTAACAGTTATGCTTTGAAAGTTCATGCATTGAAAATTAAAGTGACCCTCTATGCAGCAAAGTTCACAAGTAAAAGGATAAAGGTCACACAATTCTCTAGAAATTTAATTTAAATCTTTGACCCAAGTGATTGTTCTTTCATGCTTATGTTTCTTACAATACTTCTCTTCTTCAATCATAGGCCTTTCACAAGGTCTATCCACTCCACAAAAATTAACATGCTTATATAAAACTTCATTTTCAGGAATTGGATCATGCATGTTGCAATCATCATGAACAATTTCATTTTCTTTGCAAATCTCTTTAAAAGGTTCATGATGCTTGATCCAATTCTCCTTAGGCATATTAAGATGAGAAGCAAAAGATTTGAGGAAATCAACAAGGAGTTGAGAATCAAGCCCAAGCTTAGCACTAAACTTATTAAAACTTGCAGTTTCAAAAAAGGATTTGATGCAATCATACTCCTAATTTATACCTGACTCTTTACCTTTGTCGATCTCCCAATCTTCAGTATTGCGTTGAATTCTTTCAAGGAGTTCCCATTTAGCATCAATCTTTTAGTTTGTGATATAACCCATAGAGGAAGCATTGAGCAAGTCTTTATCCTGTCGAGAGAGCCTCGCATAAAAAATAGTAACAATTATATCTTTGGGGAGCCCATGGTTAGGACATTTTAGCATTTAAGTTTTCAGTCTCCCCCAAGCTTGAGATATGCTCTCTCCGTCATGACGATAGAAATTATAAACATAATTCCTATTCTCATGGACTTCATGAAGAGGATAAAACTTGGAGTAAAAGAGAGACTGGGTCTCTTCCCAATCCCGTAGGTGAGAATCATCTAGTATCCTATACCATTCCAATGCTTTTCCTTTCAGTGACAAGGAAAATAATTTCTTCATGACTTCACCTCTTGTCAAACCTGAAATCTTAAATAACTCACAAAGTTTTGTAAGTTTCAACAAATGAATACTAGGATTGATTATCCCATCATAACAATAATTAATAATTATTTCAACTATCCCAAATGGTATTTTGAACGGGATACATTCATTAGGTGGAGGAGACTTCTCTACCACGGGTGTGGTAAAGCGGCCTTCCCCAAACAGCGAACTAAGAGTGCAATTTTCCATAAGCATAACTAGTGAAAAGTAAAAACAAGAAACGAAAAGATTTAATTGCAAGATCTAAAGATATACCTTCAAGCACTCACCTCCCCGGCAACGGCGCCAGAAATAGCTTGATGTCTACGCACGCTTCTATTCTTGTAGACTATGTTGGGTCTCCAAGCGCAGAGGTTTGTAGGATAGCAGCAATTTCCCTCAAGTGGATGACCTAAGGTTTATCGAACTCAGGGAAGTAGAGGTTGAACATGGTCTCTCTCAAGCAACCCTGCAATTAAGATACAAGAAGTCTCTTGTGTCCCCAACACGCCTAATACAACTAGGAGTTGTATAGGTGCACTAGTTGGGCGAACAGATGGTAAAATACGAGTGATAGGTGTGGCAAAGCAAGGTAATATAAATCTGTAATAAAAAGTGCAGCAATCAAACATGTGACAAAAGTGAGCACAAACGGTATTGCAATGGTGGAAACAAGGCCTAGGCTTCATAATTTCACTAGTGGAAACTCTCAACAACATTAACATAGTCTAATCACATGATATTTCCCATAAAACATGCAATGGAGACGCACTCGGAGGTCATTCCTTTGTGGTCAAGAGAGGATGAGAATTATGTAAGGCTACAAAAGCACACCTCAAAGTTCGTAGTTCTCAATCTATGGATTTCCCAATGTCATCGCGGCCATCCAAAGAGAGTACCACAACATATCTAAAGGATAGTCAAAGACAAGCACCAAGAGACTCTCAATCTTCAATCAACACACAAAAGAGGAAATCACTCATGAAAATATTCTTCTAACCCATGTCCAATAGACCGCTGTCACCATGGTCTCGGGGATTATACTAGATAAGATCAAGTGAGTACATCAATCCAATACATAGAGGAAGGGGAAATATCATGGGATCACCCTAGATTAACATAGCCTATGATCACAACGAATATCACATCATGGGAGACAGAGAAGAACAAATAGCTACTGGTAGAAACCTTAGCCCCGAGGGAGAACTACTCCCGCTTCATAGAGGGAGGAAGCAACGTCGATGGAGATGAATCTGGGGGCACTTCCCCGTCCCGACAGGGTGCCGGCACAGGAATTCCGTCCCCTCGAAACTTGATGGCGATGGCGGCGGAGATCGGAATTGCTTCTGGAGAAAAGGGGTCCGGATTTAGGGTTTCCTTCGCGGGGGTAAAAATAGGGCCAAAAGGGGCGCACTAGGGGGGCCACAGGGCAGCCAGGAGGGTGCCCGGCGCGGCCTAGGGTGGGGCCGCGTCAGGGACCCTTCTGGAGTCCCTGCGGTGGCCCTCCCCTCCTTCCTTGGTGATTCCGGAAGCTTCCGGGACGCTGATTTTTTATATAATTTTTCCGGAATTTTTGGAGCACTTTTATTGGCAGGAAAACCTGAAATACAAAAACTGCAGAAAACAGGAACTGGCAACTGGGTGCACTGAGTTAATAGGTTAGTCCGAATATGCTCAAAAGTGTATGAAAGTTCAAGCAAAACATGGCAAAGTCACACAAAACATGCATGGAGCAAGCAGAAATTATAGATACGTTTGGAACGTATCAACAAGCCAAGTTCTATAGTGTGAAGGTCCCCACATAGTTATATGCATGAATGATAATCTCTATGGAGTACGAGATACAAGATGGAGTACGAGTGTGGATCTTCTCAAAAAGGAATAGTAGTGTGCCCCCTTCTCTCTTTTTCTTTCTCTTTTTTTTCTTTTTTCTATTTTTTTCTATTTTTTTGGTGGCCTCAATGGCTCTTTCTATTTAACTCTCATTTGTCCTCTTTGAGATCTTTTAATTTGTCCTCTTTGGCATCTTTTAATTTTGTCCACTTTGGGATCTTTTCCTCACTTTAGGGGCAACACTCTATATATTACAAAAAGTATAGAAGAAATTTCACACTTTACAAAGTACTTGAATCATAAAGAAAATGTAAATATCATGATGTATGCAAATGTATGCCTCTGCCAGTGTAGCAGGATATGCAATGATACTAGCGCGTCATGTAGCAATGATTAGGGAAAGGACCAACTAGCATGAGGCTCATCGATCAAGCAAGTAGTATGTATGCCATGAAAATCAAGTCATGAGAAGATGGATGTTGCATGGCAATATATCTCGGAAAGGCTATGGAAATGCCTTGATAGGTAGGTATGTTGGCTGTTTTGAGGAAGGATATAAGGAGGCTTATGATGATAGAGCGTATCGTGCCAAGGGTTTGTATGTACCGGCGAAGGTGGACGCTAACTCTCGGAGTGAGAATAAAGCAATGCACGGCACAGGGAAGGCTAGCAAAATATGGGAAGGTGGAAGTGTCAACTTTCGAATACTCACATTAGTCCGAAGGACTCATGCACTTATTATCGGTAACTCTCAATCTAATAAGGAGGTTCACAAAGAGACAAGTACCCCGAGGAGGAGTGTATGGGGGTTTGGTTATCCTTGCGCATCCTCGACTCATGGTACGTGAGTGTACTCTAATATTCGACCCCTTAGAAGAGTAGTGATCCAACTAGTAGCTAGAGTTCTCAACTAGTTTGTAGGTTTTTGAAAATAAACACGGATTGCCCAAAATACGACATCTATCACTAATAGGCTAAATCTCTTGACACCAAAAGTCCAAACAATACTCAAGACAACACCTCAAAACTATTGCAAGTTACTACTACAAAAAGAATAGCAACCTCAGTTACCTACTTCAAGTCAAGACACAAAACTCAGTGCAACATACAAACTCTCTAAACAAGATAAACAATAAAACTCAAGAGAGTTCCAGAAACAAACTAAACAAAAGCTCTTTGAAAAGATAAACATGAAAGCTAAGAGCAAAGCATGACAGCAGCTATGGAAAGATAAAGAACAAACACAGCAAAGATAAGCAGGAAAAAGTCCTATGTTGTGTTCTAAATTTTGGAAGTGGAGCGTGTTTCTCTCCCACACAAAGAAAGATGGGATCTAACTTGTTATGAACATAAAGCAAATCTAAAGAAAAATAAAAACAAAACCTAAGAGCGAGACGCTCCAAGAATAGCACATAACGCATGAAGCGATAAAAATATAGTGAAACGAGAGACGAACTGATAATTGTCGATGGAGAAGGGGATGCACGGGGGCATCCCCAAGCTTAGATGCTTGAGTCTCCTTGAATATTTCTTGGGGATGCATGGGGGCATCCCCAAGCTTGAACGCTTGACACTTCTTAATCTTCTTTCATCATCTTCCCTCGCACACTTGAAAACCCCCTTCATACATAACTCATCATAATCTGATTAGCGAGGTTAGTACCCATAATAAAATAATTTTTTCTCTACTAGAAATAAATATAACCTTGAAGAGCTACTGTTTCTCAAGATTGCCAAAAAGTTTTTGCAAAGAAAAATCAAGCTTAAGGTTTGCAAAACGAAGAAAAGGCAAAACATGACAGAATCTGTGAAAAACAGACCAACAAGTAGTAAAGAATTTTTTAGGGGTACTTCTGCAACTCAAATAAAACAACTCAGACTATACGAAAGTTTCGTAATTGTATAGAGCACGTGATACGTCCCAAACGTATCTATAATTTCTGCTTGCTCCATGCATGTTTTGTGTGACTTTGCCATGTTTTGGTTGAACTTTATTACACTTTTAAACCAATTTGGACTAACCTACTAACTCAGTGCACCCAGTTGCCAGCTTCTGGTTTTCTGCTGATTTTGGTTTTCAGGTTTTCCGGCTGATTAAAGTGCCCAAAAAATTCCGCAAAAATTATATTAAAAATCAGCGGGCAGGAAGCTTCCGTAATAACCAAGGGAGAGAGCCGGGACCACCACCAGGGAGCCAGAAGGGTCCCTGGCGTGGCCCCAACCCTAGGGCGCGCCAGGCACCCTCCTGGCTGCCCTGGGTGGCCCCTCGACGCCCCCCTTCGCCTATATAACCCCCTCGGGGTAGAAACCCCTAAACGAGAACTCTTTTTGGCGGAAACCTCTCTGTTCCGCCGCCGCCGCCGTTTTCAGATCGGGGCTGCCTGGAGGAGCTGCCCCGGCACCCTGCCGGGACGGGGAAGTGCCCCCGGATTCATCTCCATCGACGTTGCTTCCCTTCTCCATGAAGCGGGAGTAGTTCCTCCTCGGGTCTAAGGTCTTCTACAGTAGCTATGTGGTCTTCTCTCTCTCCTATGATGTGATATTGATTGTGATCATAGGCAATGTTAATCTAGGGTGATCCCATGATGTTTCCCCTTCTTCTATGTATTGGATTGATGTACTCAATTGATCTTATCTAGTATAATCTCCAAGACCATGGTGACAACTGGTCTATTGCACATGGAATTAGAAGAATATTTTCATGAGTGATTTCCTCTTTTGTGTGTGGATTGAAGATTGAGAGTCTTTTGGTGCTTGTCTTTGACTATCCTTTAGATATGTTGTGGTGATTGTGGTACTCTCTTTGGATGGCCGCGGTGACATTGGGAAATCCATAGATTGAGAACTACGAACTTTGAGGTGTGCTTTTGTAGCCCTACACAATTCTCATCCTCTCTTGACCACAAAGGAATGACCTCCGAGTACGTCTCCATTGCATGTTTTATGGGAAATATCATGTGATTAGACTATGTTAATGTTGTTGGGAGTTGCCACTAGTGAAAGTATGAAGCCTAGGCCTTGTTTCCACCTTTGCAATACCGTTTGTGCTTACGTTTACCACTTGTTACCTTGCTGCACTTTTTATTCAGATTTATATTACCTTGCTTTACCGCACCTATCACCCATATTTTACCATCTCTTCGCCGAACTAGTGCACCTATACAACTCCTAGTTGTATTAGGTGTGTTGGGGACACAAGAGACTTCTTGTTTCTTAATTGCAGGGTTGCTTGAGAGAGACCATCTTCAACCTCTACTTCCCTGAGTTCGATAAACCTTAGGTCATCCACTTGAGGGAAATTGCTGCTGTCCTACAAACCTCTGCGCTTGGAGGCCCAACATAGTCTACAAGAATAGAAGTGTGTGTAGACATCAAGCTATTTCTGGCGCCGTTGCCGTTGAGGTGAGTGCTTGAAGGTATATCTTTAGATTCTGCAATTAAATCTTTTCGTTTCTTGTTTTTATTTTTCACTAGTTAGGCTTTATGGAAAACAACAAAAATATTATGAGAGAGCTTTATGAGCTCTACCTTGAGTTGGGACATGAAGTGTTTGAAGATAAAATCAAAAAGCCTATGGAGATTTATTATTTGCATAACACTCATGATAGTAGTAATGTTATTTGCATGTCTTCTTTGAATACTTTTGATACTAATGATATGCAAAGCCATAAGCTTGGGGATGCTACATTTTATGAAGATGATCTTTTTAGCCCCCCAAGTTTTGATGAGGAAATTTATTTTGATGATACTTTGCCTCCTATCTATGATGATTATTGTGATGACACTTATGCTATAAAGAATGAATGTTTGGAAGTGTATCATGATAAGAATGATTCATGTGATAGCTATTTTCTTGAGTTTGCTCCCACTATTACTAATGAGAAGGATTTTGCTTATGTGGAGAGTAAGAGTACCCTTTTGCATGTGGATCATGGTAACAATTTTTTATGTGATACTTATATTGTTGAGTTTATTCATGATCCCACTGAAAATTATTATGAGAAGGGAACATATGCTTATAGATATTTCAATAATATCAAGTTCCCTATCTTTATGTTGAAGGTTTTGAAGTTGCACTTGTTTTGCCTTCCTATGCTAATATCTTTATGCTTCAATGAGTTATTTCTCTACAAGATCCCTTTGCATAGGAAGCATGTTAGACTTAAATGTGTTTGGTATTTTCTTCTTGGTGCCCTATTTTGTGCTTCAATTCTTATACCCATGAGAGCATCATTAAAATCTTAAGCCTATCTTTATGGCTATAAAGAAAGAGCTCTAGGGAGACAACCCTTGTTATCTTTAATTTTTGTTTTTCTTCTGTTCTTAGTGGTCTTGATGATTGTTACTATTGTAGCAACATCATTGTATCTTTACTTTCAAGCTTTGTGCCAAGTTTAGCCTCAAATTGCAAGAAAGGTCAAAAGTTGGTGCATGCTGTCCAGAAACAGATTCTGTCTGCTTGATGGAAAAAATATGAATAAATCACCAGATCATCTGTCGGGACCCGGGGTTTGCGTATGTAATTCTAGTCACGACGCAATCACATGGAGAGCCGAGAATGTACCCACTTGTCTAAGCAGACAAGGCCAAGCACATAACGTTCTCGGTAAGCATCGAACGTGAGGGGCATCCCATTCAGGCCGGATGATCAACTGAGATGGGTCCTCATCGTCCGCTCACAAATCTAAATGCTTATGGGTGGTGAATCCCATACTCATAGACAAGTCGCCTCAACCATGTTATCGATTGAATCCTAACTCTTACATAGACTTACTCCAGCCCGATCACTTAGTCGGGGTCTAGGGCGGGCTCGATCATACATCAAAGTGTGCACGAGACAGAGTCTCGAGCAATCGCATCGCGATGCCCCAAGATGCGCACATCTAAGGGCCACTTGGTGTATAAAGGACCGCCAGCCAGATCACAACTAAGGTCTCGAAAACCCATACTAAGACTTTCATGATATAAACATACACGCAACACACATGCCTAGTATGAACAGCAGGTATCATCACATAACTCTACAAAGTACTCTTCATTGATATACACATAGAGCATACAAAGATCACATGTCTGTGATCAACATTACATCATACAAAGGAAGCAAATTAGGTCTGAGTACAGACAAGTTTAACAAATGGCTTAGAGAAGCCTTGTAAACAAACATGCCCTTCCACGAGGGACCAGACGGCTGTCTGGGACTATGCTAACTTAGTCAACGTCAAGCTTCACGAAGGTGACTCCATCGGGGTCCGGTTATTATCTAAAACATAGAATAAGCAAACGTGAGTACAAAGTTGTACTCAGCAAGACTTACATCAGAACTACACTACTCATGCTCAAGTATCAAGGTAAAGGGGGTGGGGTTTCATCAAGCAGAAGTGTCAGCTTTGACTTGGCTATTCCTGAACTACGAATACCAGACTTGAGGTAAGAAGCGTACACGAGTCCACTACATCTCCAACCAATACACCACTATGGTTACTTCCTCGACTTCCTCACGAGGAGCACACCATAGCACTCACGCTTATCTTGCGAGTTTTATAAGTATCCATTCAAGTTGTCTAATAATCAGGTACAGGTTCCAAGTAGTCCTTAACCGCGGACGCGGCTATTCGAATAGTTTTGTTAACCTTGCAAGGGTGTAAGCTACACACACATGACCATCGGTTACCGCCAGGTCTCGCCACCGTTCAAGAGGTGACAGCGAGGATGTTCACCACGACACTTCGCTCACAACCGGTCTATTCCAGGAGTCGACTATCTGAGTTTGTCACCGCTCGAGAGTCCGGCCGGATCAACGAAACGGACCCAGACAATGTAGGCAACCGAGACGCCACCTCCGACAGATGGTTTCACTGTCTCACAGATCCACCCACATATCTAGGATGATGCAACATTTCCACTCACTCTTTTTCTATGCATATGTCAAAAGGAAGGCCCGAACTAATGTGACTCCTGGACGTCGACACGGATCAAGGTACTAGGCCGAGAGGGGTCAGTGAGCCCAATGTGTGGTTGTACTCTTTGTCTTGGATTACCATACAAGAACTCGGTGCTTAAGGCGGTGTTCAACGAGACAACCCACTGTGTACTCCTACACAGCCTCTCATCGTTCACCTTGTATTAGGGTGGATTCACCGACACAGTTTCACTTTCATCAACACCATGTTCACCATCATCCCGACTCACATCAAAAGCAACCTCACTGTAACACTAAGCATGCAATAAGCTGTAACAGTTGCAGGGGCCACATGATATCAAACAACTCCTATGTCAGCTAGGATTGTGGTTTGCTTACTACTGTGACAAGATGATAGGTCATGCATCGGATATGGGTTCAACTATGCGGTAGAATCGATACAAGATGATATTCCTAAACATGCATAAGCGAGACTGAGAGGGAATTGGGATTCTATAGACATGATCAATGGGGTTTGCTTGCCTTGCTGACGAGGTTCGATATCGGGGTCTTCAACGAAGGGGGTGGCCTCCGGTTCCGGTTGCACGTCTATCGAGCAAACAATCAAACAAGCTATAAATTTATTTGAAATGCTCAAACACATGATCAATATTGAAATGGTGATGTTCTTGATCACAATGTGGGTATAATTCCATTTAAAAGAAGTCAAATGCAAAGTCATTTGCAAATGTGCTTCAAATTTGAATTTGAAATAAAGCCATATGGATGTTTTGCACTGTTCACCCATTTTAAAATGGTCAAACATGAAAACAGAGCCAATATTCATAATCCTTGGATTTTTCTGATAATTTTAGACATATTATATGTCCAATTTGGAGTTCATATGAATTATTTATGATTTTCCAAAGTTTATTCAATTTTCTGTAATTTCTGGAGTATTTTAAATCTCTGGAAAACCTTTATTGCGTCGTGCTGAGGTCAGGGTGACGTCACAGGGGGGCTGACAGCTGGGGTCGGCTTGTCAGTGGAAGAGGGTTTAAACCCGGTTTAGTTTAATTAAACAGGGTTATTAGGGGGGCCAGGGCCCACCAGTCAGTGACCCAAGGGTCACTAACAGGGGATTAGCCCCTAAGCTAATCGGGCCGCCGGCGGTTAGCCGCCGGTGACTAACCCGTGCGGCGGCGCCCGTTGCGGACGGCGGTTCCGGGCACGGCTGGGCACGGGGAAGCTACCAGGGGGTAGCCTGTGCTCGCCCGCTCCCGAGCTATGCCACTGGGGTCTCAAGGGGAGGTCTGGGAGCGCGCCGACGACGAAGAGCAGCGGCGGCGCAGCTCTGTCTTCGGCGAGATCAGTGGCTAGGGCATGGGGAGGAGAAGGGAGTAGGGCAAAACGACGAGCTGCTCACCCTGAGCGTGAAGAGGAACTCGGGGAAGGCGGAGGAGGCGAGATGGCGGCGTATTTCTCGCCGGAGCTTCACGGCAGCCGGAGAGGAACGGTGACGAAGGCGTTGGCTCCGGGGCTCCCAGGCTCGATTAACTGCACGGCTTGACGAAGACGATGCTGGCGGAGCTTCTGGACAGCTTGCGGCGGCGAGTGGGGCACGGTGGCCGCGAGTTCTACGGCGGCGTGCTCCGGCTGGGCTCCGGGTCCGCGCAGAAACGAGAGAGAGAGGGCGTGGGGAGAGAGCCAGAGGAGGGGGAAGACTGCGGGGCGGCTCTGGCGTTGCGTGGCGCAAGGAGACGCCTCGGGCTGGCCTAGGCGAGCCTCGGTGGCGTCCACGGCGCTCGGCTCGCCACCGAGCTGCTTCGGGCGCCGGGGAGGAAGACGACACCGGGGGGGCTGGTGGGCTGGGCTGGAAAGGTAAGTTGGGCCGACGCCTGTGGCGCCAGGTAAGCTCCCCCTCTTCTGTTTATTCTTTTCTTTTTATTTCTTCTGACATTTGTTCTGTCTTGATATAAAAAAATATCAAAACATTTTATAAAATCCCAAAATCTTTTATGTGGGCTTAGGTGTCAAGCCACTAGCCACTCACATGTTTTGGTGACTTTTGAAAATCAAACAATTTGAATCTAAATTCAAATTGGAGTTTAATTTAATTTCCAAGCCCTATTTGGAATATTTGAAAAATCTTGGTGCATGCAGTGGGACCCACTTCACTTTATATGTGATCATGCATATTTATAAGACTTTTCAAAAATACCAGAGCAATTTTTGGAAGAAATTTTTGTCTGGCCATTTGAATTAATTTCTCAGGGCTTTTCTTTTCCCCAAATTTTGAATTTCTTTTGAAATTTTTGCATGATGCAAAGGTGAACTCAAACCCTAGCACTTACCCTAGTTGGGGTTCTGACATCATCTTTTTGATCTGAATTTTTTTTGACAGTAT
Source organism: Bromus sterilis (assembly GCA_950022295.1). Lineage (NCBI taxonomy): Eukaryota > Viridiplantae > Streptophyta > Magnoliopsida > Poales > Poaceae > Bromus > Bromus sterilis. The sequence goes on from OX465596.1 coordinate 401,729,148, forward strand.
GCTCCATACAATTACCTTTCGGGCGTCTGTTCAGAGTTTTTTTATTTGAGTTTCATAAGTGCCCCTAAAAAATTCTTTTCTCTCTGATGTTCTGTTTTTCTCAGCTTCTGCCCCGGTTTTTATTTTCGCAGTTTTGCAATCCTTAAGCTTGCTTTTTCTTTGCAAACTTTTTTGGGCAGGCAAGAGAAACAGTAGCTCTTCTTGGAAATCTTTATTTGCAGTAGAGGAAAATTATTTTATTAGGGTACTAACCTCTCTAATCAGCCTACAATGAGTTATGTATGAAGTGAGTTTTCAAGTGCGCGATGGAAGGTGATGAAAGAAGATCCAGGAGTGTCAAGCGCTCAAGCTTGGGGATGCCCAAGTGCACCCCCAATAAATATTCAAGGAGACTCAAGCGTCTAAGCTTGGGGATGCCCCCGGTGCATCCCCTTCTTCATCAACAATCATCGGTCTGTCTTTCGTTGCACTATATTTTTATCACTTCATGCGTTATGTGCTTTGCTTGGAGCGTCTCGCTCTTTACTTTTCTAGGTTTGTTTTGCTTTCTTTGCTGTAGTAACAAGTTAGACCCCAACTTACTCTTTTGTGTGGGAGAGAAACACGCTCCACTTGAACTAGAACTCCTCATAGGATTTGCATGCTTATTTCTTTTAGCTGTGAGTTGTTCTTTTTTCTTTTCTTAGCTGCTGGTCTGTTTAGCTGTAGTGCTTTAGTTTTTCTAGAGCTTTTCTTTTCAGGTTGAACTTTCTATAGGTTGCATGTTTGATCTTGTTAGAGAGTTTGCCTGTTGCACTGAGTTCTGTGTCTTGACTAGAAAGTAGGTAGTTAAAGTTGCTTTTCTCTTTGAAGTAGTAACTTGCAATAGTTTTGAGGTATTGACTAGAGTAATGTTTGAACTTTTGGTGTCAAGAGCTCTTGCCTATTAGTGATAGATGTCGTATTTTGGGCAATCCGTGTGTTTTTCGAAAACCAAAAACCCCTGTTGAGAACTCTAGCTACTAGATGGATCACTAACCTCTGGAGGGTTCGAATATTAGAGTACACTCACGTACCATGAGTCGAGGATGCGCAAGGATAACCAAACGCCCATACACTCCTCCTCGGGGTACTTGTCTCTTTGTGAACCTCTTATTAGATTGAGAGTTACCGATAATAAGTGCATGAGTTCTTCGGACTAATGTGAGTATTCGAAAGTTGACACTTCCACCTACCCATACTTTTTCTATCCTCTTCGGTACCGTGCATTGCCCTTTTCTCACCTCGAGATTTGGCGCATACTTCGCGGTGCATCCAAACCCTTGGCATGATACGCTCCGTCATCATAAGCCTCATTATATCTTTCCTCAAAACAACCACCATACTTACCTACAAGGCATTTCCATAGCCTTTCCGAGATACATTGCCATACAACATCCACCCTCTCATGACTTGATCCTCATGTCATACATGCTACTTGCTTGATCGATGAGTCGCATGCTAGTTGGGCCTTGCCCTAATCATTGCTACATGACGCGCTAGTATCATTGCATATCCTGCTATCCTGGCAGAGGCATACATTTGCATCATGATAGTTACATTTTTTTTATGAGAGTACCTTTGTGAAGTGTGAAAGATCTCCTATATTATTGTAAAGTGTGAAAGATCTCCTACATTTTCTTTTTGCTTTTGTTCTGTTCTTAGTGGTCTTGATGATTGTTACTACTATAGCAACATCATTGTATCTTTATTTTTCAAGCTTTGTGCCAAGTTTAGCCTCAGAGTGCTTGAAAGTTCAAAAGTTGGAGCTTGCTGTCCAGAAACAGATTCTGTCTTCTTGACGGGAAAATTCACGATAAATCACCAGATCATCTTTCTTATCTGAAATTTTTTGACAGCATGCTCCATACAATTGGCTTGCTAGCCCCTGTTCAAAGTTTTTTTTATTTGAGTTGCAGAAGTACCTCGAAAAAATTCCCCTTTCTCTGCTGTTCTGTTTTTCTCCGCTTCTGCCCCAGTTTTTATTTTCGCAGTTTTGCAATCCTTAAGCTTGCTTTTTCTTTGCAAACTTTTTTTGGCAGGCAAGAGAAACAGTAGCTCTTCCTGGAAATCTTTATTTGCAGTAGAGGAAAATTACTTTATTATGGTACTAACCCCTCTAATCAGCCTACAATGAGTTATGTATGACGGGAGTTTTCAAGTGCGCGATGGAAGGTGATGAAAGAAGATCCAGGAGTGTCAAGCGCTCAAGCTTGGGGATGCCCAAGTGCACCCCCAATAAATATTCAAGGAGACTCAAGCATCTAAGCTTGGGTATGCCCCCGGTGCATCCCCTTCTTCATCAACAATCATCGGTCTGTCTTTCGTTGCACTATATTTTTATCACTTCATGCGTTATGTGCTTTGCTTGGAGCGTCTCGCTCTTTACTTTTCTAGGTTTGTTTTGCTTTCTTTGCTGTAGTAACAAGTTAGACCCCAACTTACTCTTTGTGTGGGAGAGAAACACGCTCCACTTGAACTAGAACTCCTCATAGGATTTGCATGCTTATTTCTTTTAGCTGTGAGTTGTTCTTTTTCTTTTCTTAGCTGCTGGTCTGTTTAGCTGTAGTGCTTTAGTTTTTCTAGAGCTTTTCTTTTCAGGTTGAACTTTCTATAGGTTGCATGTTTTATCTTGTTAGAGAGTTTGCCTGTTGCACTGAGTTCTGTGTCTTGACTAGAAAGTAGGTAGTTAAAGTTGCTTTTCTTTTTGAAGTAGTAACTTGCAATAGTTTTGAGGTATTGACTAGAGTAATGTTTGAACTTTTGGTGTCAAGAGCTCTTGCCTATTAGTGATAGATGTCGTATTTTGGGCAATCCGTGTGTTTTTCGAAAACCAAAAACCCCTGTTGAGAACTCTAGCTACTAGATGGATCACTAACCTCTGGAGGGTTCGAATATTAGAGTACACTCACGTACCATGAGTCGAGGATGCGCAAGGATAACCAAACCCCCATACACTCCTCCTCGGGGTACCTGTCTCTTTGTGAACCTCCTATTAGATTGAGAGTTACCGATAATAAGTGCATGAGTTCTTCGGACTAATGTGAGTATTCAAAAGTTGACACTTCCACCTACCCATACTTTTTCTAGCCTCTTCGGTACCGTGCATTGCCCTTTCTCACCTCGAGAGTTGGCGCATACTTCGCCGGTGCATCCAAACCCTTGGCATGATACGCTCTGTCATCATAAGCCTCATTATATCTTTCCTCAAAACAGCCACCATACCTACCTACAAGGCATTTCCATAGCCTTTCCGAGATACATTGCCATGCAACATCCACCCTCTCATGACTTGATCTTCATGTCATACATGCTACTTGCTTGATCGATGAGCCGCATGCTAGTTGGGCCTTGCCCTAATCATTGCTACATGACGCGCTAGTATCATTGCATATCCTGCTATCCTGGCAGAGGCATACATTTGCATCATGACTAGTTACATTTTCTTTTTGTGAGTACCTTTGTAAAGTGTGAAAGATGTCCTATATTCTTGTAAAATATAGAGTATTGCCCCTAAAGTGAGGAAAAGATCCCAAAGAGGACAAAATGAAAAGATCCCAAAGAGGACAAATGAGAGTTAAATAGAAAGAGCCATTGAGGCCACCAAAAAATAGAAAAAGAAAAATAAAAAGAGAGAAGGGGGCATACTACTATTCCTTTTGAGAGATCCACACTAGTACTTCATCTTCTATCCCTTGTACTCCATTGAGATTATCATCATGCATATAGCTATGTGGGGAACTTTTACACTATAGAACTTGGCTTGTATATTTCAATGATGAGCCTCCTCAAACGAGCTCTAGGTCTTCTTGAGCAAGCAAGTTAGATGCACCCCCACTAGTTCCATTGGAGAGCTTTTAGCTCACATGTGCATCCGTTGTATGGCAATCCCTACTCCTCACATCATATCTATCATATGGCCTTCTCTCGCCTATGATTGTCCTCATTGATGTGAGCCTTTCACACACCTTTTTGTCTTCCTCCTCCACCCTTTTTCTGTTTCGCCTTTTAGGTGTCAACTTTCTTGCTCACGCTCATCCATTGCATGAGTGCTCAAAATATCGAAAGGGAGTGGATCAGTTTGACTTGTACCTTGCTAGTGGTCTGGGGACGAGTCCAGATAAGAATCCAAAGGAGACTAAGTGTGAAACTTTAGTAGATAGTTGTTCTCAACAACCTTTTTTTTCTCTTTCTTCCCAGTCCCTTACTTGCGCGCAAACACCATCTGGAGACATTCGAGTCACGGACAGCAAGAGCTCTTGCACCTTTTGTTCTTTTGTTGCTTGTGTTAATGCCAATATAGATTCTTGCCTGTTAAGACTTGAATTGAATTGCATGCTTTGATTGCTTTACTTAACAGTCCTTATTGTGTTGTGTGGCATGTCACCACAGAAATTATGCTTGTTATCATTTACATACTCGAGGACGAGCAGGAATTAAGCTTGGGGATGTTGATACGTCCCAAACGTATCTATAATTTCTGCTTGCTCCATGCATGTTTTGTGTGACTTTGCCATGTTTTGGTTGAACTTTATTACACTTTTAAACCAATTTGGACTAACCTACTAACTCAGTGCACCCAGTTGCCAGCTTCTGGTTTTCTGCTGTTTTTGTTTTTCAGGTTTTCCGGCTGATTAAAGTGCCCAAAAAATTCCGCAAAAATTATATTAAAAATCAGCGGGCAGGAAGCTTCCAGAATAACCAAGGGAGAGATCCGGGACCACCACCAGGGAGCCAGAAGGGTCCCTGGCGCGGCCCCAACCCTAGGGCGCGCCAGGCACCCTCCTGGCTGCCCTGGGTGGCCCCTCGACGCCCCCCTTCGCCTATATAACCCCCTCGGGGTAGAAACCCCTAAAAAAGAACTCTTTTTCGCGGAAACCTCTTTGTTCCGCCGCCGCCGCCGTTTTCTGATCGGGGCTTCCTGGAGAAGCTGCCCCGGCACCCTGCCGGAAGGAGATCACCCCTCCGGGAGACCATCCATAGCCATGGACGCCTCCCGTATGTACCGTGAGTAGTCCCCCTTGGACCATGGGTCCGTGATCAGTAGCTATGTGATGTCCTCTCCCTCTTTTGTGCTTCCACTTTCGAGACCTCGTGAGCTGCCTCACATGATCGAGGCACCTATGTAATTTTCTGTTGTTCCTATGCTGAGTTTGTTGGGATCTGATGGATTATGAGACTATGTTCAGATTGTGATGAGTAATATATTTGGTTTGCCCTTTTATATTTTGTTCTTGAGTAAATTCTTGCATGTTCTCCGTTGCAGTATTTGCTTTGGCCAAGTTATTTGCTTGCAACTCCAAGAGAGAGCGTTATGCTCGATTGTGGGTTCAGCCCCCTGATGTCTAGCTTGAGTGACAGAAACATGAGACTAGGGGATGTGCTGTTGCCACCAGGGATAAAACAACAGTGATTGTGCCTATTGGTGCAAGAATTGTTTACTTTACGCAAAGTTCTTTTAATGTAGTTGTCTGTTGCTTTGAGTTTACACTTTGGGTGGGATTCGCAACTTAATACCAGCGAGATGTTCTGGATAGATATCTCAAGGTGGATGATTCGTAGTAGATGCAGATGGATTTCGGTCTACTGTGATTTCTTTGCAGCATAGTTAGCATTGCGGTGCCTTCATAATCCTGTCAATTGCCCAACTGTGATTTGTTTACCTCGCTAGCATTTTTATCGTCTTTTGGGAGAGAGACATCACTAGTGAAAATCACGGGACTCCGGTCCATCTTCATACCATTGTTCACACCCACTATTTACCTTTCTGTTTTTACTTTTACTAGTACCTTTTTATTTCTTGCGTTTGATCCTTTGTAAACGACAAGGCCGGAGGAATTGCAACTCCTCTGAACTCGTTGGAAGCAAAGTTATTTGTTTTGTGCAGGTCCACGACAACTCCACGCATCAGAATAATTTCTGGCGCCGTTGCCACCTATCGTACTTATCGTTGAGTCCTACTGGAGACAAACCTTGGTATCTTTACTGAGGGAAATTACCGCTATGCTGCATCTCAACCTTCCACTTGGGGTAACCAACGAGGGGCGAGAAGCCATCAATTATTCGCTGATTTTTCTAGTCACGGGGACATAATCTATTTTCTGGACAGCATGTCACAACTTTCACTTCCCTTGTCGTATGAGGCTATAAAAGGCACAAAGCTTGAAAAGTTAAGATGCAATGATGTTGCTACAGTAGTAACAATCATCAGGACCACTAAAAAGAGAACAAAAACAAAAAGGGAAACCTAAATTCATTGCGGACTGCCTCCCGAAAGCGCTTCTTTAAAGCCATTACCTAGGCTTAATGCAAAAAAGATCAACTCTTTTCAAGAAAATAACTAGCCCGTGTGACGGACTCAAAAGGCAACTTAATCTTTTTCCTAGGGAAGTGTTCATCCCTTTCTTGAGAGGGAATTGGAATTTTATAATCCCTTCTTTCATATCAATTACAGCACCTACGGTGCGAAGAAAAGGACGTCCCAAAATAATTGGACAAGAAGGTTCACATTCAATGTCCATAATAGTAAAATCAACGGGAACATAATTGTCATTGACAATGATAAGGACATCATCTATCTTCCCCAAAGGTTTCTTTACGGAAGAATCGACGAGACGAACACCAAAAGAACAAGCATCAAAAGGTTTCAACTCAAATATATCATACATTCTTTTGGGCATAACAGAGGTACTAGCTCCAAGATCACATAAAGCAAAGCAAGAAAAGTTATTCAACTTAATTTTAATCATAGGATCCCAACCATCTTCTAGATTTCTAGGTATGGAGGCTTCTAACCTAAGTATCTCCTCCCTAGCTTTGATGAGAGCATTAGTGATATGCTCCGTGAAGGCAAGATTAAGTGTGCTAGTGTGGGGGTCTCTAGACATCTTGTGAAGGAAACGAGTAACTTCAGAAAGAGTGCAATTATCAAAATCAAGGTCACTACTATCAGGTAAAGTGGTACTGGTGTCCTATAGGCTCACTTGTTTGGTAGCTTCTATAGTAATAGGAATTTCTTCTTCTACGGTTGAGGTCATAGCATCACCATTAATAGGTCCTATGGGACTAGGGGTGCATTGGGTGCTAAGAGTTTGGATATCCTCAATAACTTGGATAGTAGCAACAATATTGTGTGTAGGAAGGCTCTTAATTCTATCTACTTCCTCCTTTTCTCTAGCCCATCTCTCTTTGAGTTTAGCCATCATCCTAATGTTTTCATTAATTTGCAATTGGACAACATTCATAGGAGTGACCTTCCTCTCCTCAAGGGGAGAAGTTCTAATTTTAAGCAATTCTACTTCGTGGGGTAAATTGTCTACCTTCGACGAGAGGGTATCTAGTTTGTCTAGTTTTTCCTCTACACTCTTGTTGAAGGCTTTTTGGGTAGTGATAAAGTCCTTAAGCATACTCTCTAATTCAGAGGTGGAGTTTTTGGTGCTAGGATAAGTGTTGTTGTTCCCATAATTGTTGGAGGAGAACGGTCTAGGATTGCTACCAAAGTTACTCCTATAAGCATTGTTGTTGAAGTTGTTTCTAGAGATAAAGTTCACATCTACTTGATCCTGAGCAATCAAAGAATTTAAAGGAACATTTTGAGGATCAATAGGAGATTGCTTGGTAAGTAAAGACATGATCAAGTCAACTTTTTCATTTAGGGAGGAGATCTCCTCGACTGAGTTTATCTTCCTACCTGTTGGAGCTCTCTTGGTGTGCCATTGGGAATAGTTGGTCATCATCTCATCGAGAAGTTTTGTGGCAGCACCAAGTGTAGTTGACATAAAGTTTCCTCCCGCGGCCGAATCTAACAAGTTCCGCGAGGTAAAGTTCAGGCCTGCATAAAAAGTCTGGATAACCATCCAAGTAGTCAAACCATGCGTAGGGCAATTCTTAACAAGAGATTTCATGCGTTCCCAAGCTTGGGCAACGTGTTCATTATCCAATTGTTTAAAATTCATAATAAAGCTCCTCAACTGGATAATCTTAGCAGGGCGATATTATTTCCCAATAAAAGCATCCTTGCACTTATCCCAAGAATCTATGCTATTCTTAGGCAAGGATTGAAACCAGATTTTAGCTTCATCCCTCAAAGAGAAAGGAAAAAGCTTAAGCTTAACAATATCACCATCTACTTCTTTGTACTTTTGCATATCACAAAGCTCAATAAAATTATTTAAATGCAAAGCAACATCATCTCTAGCACCAGAGAATTGATCTTTCATAACAAGGTTCAGCAAAGCAGGTTTAATCTCATAAGAAGGCGCTGAAGTAGCAGGTGTAGCAATAGGAGTGCAGATAAAGTCACTGTTGTTGTGACTAGTGAATTTACACAACTTGGTGTTTTCAGAGGAACCCATAGTAGCAGCAAGCAAGATAACTATTTTTTTGATTTTTGATAAAAGAAACTAAAGAAAAAACTGAAAGGTAAACTAACAAGACTAAAAAGCAAAGATAAAAGATAGTGTGCAACTCCCCTATCTTGAAGAGTGGAGTCCCCGGCAACGGCGCCAGAAATTTGGCGGTTCGCGGGACCACTCTTTTGCTGCGCTTCGGAATCCCCGGCAATGGCGCCAGAAGTTTGCTTGATACACGAGATACTTCTCTCTCCTCGTTGGTTACCCCAAGTGGAAGGTGAGATGTAGCGTAGCGGCAAATTTCCCTCGGTGAAGATACCGAGGTTTTAAGATTGTCTCCCGTAGGACTCCAAGGTCGACAAGTAGGTGGTTCGGCAAGTGAGGCGCCGTTTGAAGATAATCACTTGCTTCTCCTGGACCTGCACACACACAGATAGCTTTGCTCCCAACGAGTTCATAGGAGTTGTCAATTCCTCTGGCCTTGTTTTTTACAAAGGATAAAACGCACAGGATAATAATGATAGTGATAGCAACTGAAAAGTAAATACTGAAAGTAAATTGATAGTGTAAACAGTGGTGGAAGTATGGACCGGGATCTCATGATGTTCACTAGTGATGTCTCTCTCCCAAAAGACGATAAAATAGCCATGCGAGGTAAAAAAAATTACAACTGGGCAATTGACATGATTATGTACGCAAACCAATGCTAATTATGCAAAACAGAAAGGAAGAGGCTCAAATGCACGGACGATACGCCAAGACAAGTAGACCGAAATCCATATGCATCTACCCACTAATCATCCACCTTAAGATATCTATCCAGAACATCTCGCTGGTATTAAGTTGCGAAACTCACCCAAAGTGTAAACTCAAAGCAACGGACAATTGCATTAAAGAACTTTGCGTAAAGTAAACAATCCTTGCACTCGCAAGTACAAGCACCGTTGTTTTCCCCCTTGTGGCAACAACACATCCCCTAGACGCATGTTTCTGTCACTCAAGCTAGTCATCAGGGGGCATGAACCCACAATCATGCATAACGCTCCCTCTTGGAGTCACTACCTACTACTTGGCCAAAGCAATAAACAGCAACGGAGAACATGCAAGAGTTACTCAAGAACAAAAATATAAAAGAAGAGAATCAAATATATAACTCAATCACAATCTGAACATAATCTCATAATCCATCGGATCCCAGCAAACTCAGCATAGCAACAGCAGAAAGATTACATATGTGCCTCGATCATGTAGGGAAGCTCACGAGGTCTAATCCATGAAGAACAAAGAGGGGAGGAGAATATCACATAGCTACTGGTCATGGACCCATGGTCCAAGGTGGACTACTCACGGTTCATCCGGGAAGCATCCATGATGGTGGAGAAGCTCCCGGAGGTGATTCCTCCCTCCGGCAGGGTGCCGGGAAGAGGTCTTCTAGTGCTCCCGATCTTGGAAGCGGGGAGGCGGCGGAACAGAGGAGAGATCGCGAAAATAGGTTCCGTCGAGGGTTTCTCGTCACGGCGAATAAATAGGCGAAAGGGGGCAGACAGAGGTGGGCTAGGGGCTCCAGGCGCCCTCTGGCCGCCTGGGCCCCCCTGGCTCCCCTCTGGCCCCTCCTGGGCTCTCCCGGAGCTTCCGGTACGCTGATTTTTCTTATATTTTTCCCAGAATATTTCTGGTACTTTTAATAAGGGGGAAACCTGAAATAGAAAAACAGCAGAAAACAGAAACTGGCACTGGGGTGCACTGAGTTAATAGGTTAGTCCAAATATGATCAAAAGTGTATGGAAGTTCATCAATATCATAGCAATATCACACAAAAGATGCATGGAGCAAGAAGAAATTATAGATACGTTTTGGACGTATCAGATATGCAATGATACTAGCGCTTCATGTAGCAATGATTAGGGCAAGGCCCAACTAGCATGCGGCTCATCGATCAAGCAAGTAGCATGTATGACATGAAGATCAAGTCATGAGAAGATGGATGTTGCATGGCAATATATCTCGGAAAAGCTAAGGAAATGCCTTGATAGGTAGGTATGGTGGATTTTTTTGGAAGGATATAAGGAGGCTTATGATGACAGAGCGTATCGTGCCAAGGGTTTGGATGTACCGGCGAAGGTGGACGCTAACTCTCAGAGTGAGAAGAAAGCAATGTACAGCACAGAAGACTAGCAAAATATGGGAAGGTGGAAGTGTCAACTTTCGAATACTCACATTAGTCCGAAGAACTCATGCACTTATTATCGGTAACTCTCAATCTAATAAGGAGGTTCACAAAGAGACAAGTACCCCGAGGAGGAGTGTATGGGGGTTTGGTTATCCTTGCGCATCCTCGACTCATGGTACGTGAGTGTACTCTAATATTCGACCCCTCAGAAGAGTAGTGATCCATCTAGTAGCTAGAGTTCTCAACTAATTTTGTAGGTTTTGAAAATAAACACGGATTGCCAAAAATACGACATCTATCACTAATAGGCTAAATCTCTTGACACCAAAAGTCCAAACATTACTCAAAACAACACCTCAAGACTATTGCAAGCTACTACTTCAAAAAGAATAGCAACCTCTATTACCTACTTCAAGTCAAGACACAAAACTCAATGCAACAGGCAAACTGTCTAAACAAGATAAACATGAAAACTCAAGAGAGTTCCAGCAACAAACTAAACAAAATCTCTTTTAAAAATATAAGAATGAAAGCTAAGAGCAAAGCATGACAGCAGCTACAAAAAGATAAAGAACAAACACAGCAAAGATAAGCATGAAAAGTCCTATGTTGTGTTCTAAATTTTGGAAGTGGAGCATGTTTCTCTCCCGCACAAAGAAAGTTGGGTTCTAACTTGTTATGAACAGCAAGCAAAGGCTAAAGAAACTAAAAACAAAACCTAAGAGCGAGACACTCCAAGCATAGCACATAACGCATAAAGTGATAAAAATATAGTGAAACGAGAGACGAACTAATAATTGTCGATGGAGAAGGGGATGCACGGGGGCATCCCCAAGCTTAGACGCTTGAGTCTCCTTGAATATTTCTTGGGGATGCATGGGGGCATACCCAAGCTTGAACACTTGACACTTCTTAATCTTCTTTCATCATCTTCCCTCGCACACTTGAAAACTCCCTTCATACATAACTCATCATAATCTGATTAGCGAGGTTAGTACCCATAATAAAATAATTTTTTCTCTACTGGAAATAAAGACAAAGCTTGAAAAGTAAAGATACAATGATGTTCCTACAGAAGTAACAATCATCAAGACCACTAAAAACAGAAGAAAAACAAAATGGAAATCCTAAATTCGTTGCGGGCTGCCTCCCGAAAGCACTTCTTTAAAGCCATTAGCTAGGCTTAATGCAAATAGATCAAGTTTTTTTAAGAAAATAACTAGCCCGTGTGACGGACTCAAAAGACAACTTAATATTTTTCCTAGGGAAGTGTTACATCCCTTTCTTGAGAGGGAATTAGAACTTTATAATCCCTTCTTTCATATCAATAACATAACCCACGGTGCGAAGAAAAGGACGTCCCAAAATAATTGGACAAGAAGGTTCACATTCAATGTCCATAATAGTAAAATCAACGGGAACATAATTGTCATTGACAATGATAAGAATATCATCTATCTTCCCCAAAGGTTTCTTTACGGAAGAATCGACGAGACGAACACCAAAAGAACAAGCATCAAAAGGTTTCAATTCAAATATACCATACATTCTTTTGGGCATAACAGAGGTACTAGCTCCAACATCACATAAAGCATAGCAAGAAAAGTTATTCAACTTAATTTTAATAATAGTATCCCAACCATCTTCTAGCTTTCTAGGTATGGAGGCTTGATACGGTGAGGATAGTTCTCACTCCTCGTTGGTTACCCCAAGTGGAAGGTGAGATGTAGCGTAGCAGCAAATTTCCCTCGGTGAAGATACCAAGGTTATCGAACCAGTAGGACTCAAGAGATACAAGAAGGTGTCATGGCGCTTGACGTGGACCTGCACACAGATACAAATAAATTTGATCCCAACGAGTACAGAGGAGTTGTCAATTCCTCCGGCCTTGCTGTTTACAAGGGATCAACTCAAGAGATAATAATGGTGGCAACTGAAAGGAAAGACTGAAAGTAAATTGAGGGTGTAAAAAATGATATGAAGATGGACTGGGGTCCCGTGATTTTCACTAGTGATGTCTCTCTCCCAAAAGACGATAAAAGTGCTAGCGAGGTAGACAAATCACAGTTGGGCAATTGACAGGATTATAAAGGCACCGCAATGCTAACTATGCTGCAAAGAAAGGAAGGGCTCAAAAGCAATGGGCATTACGCCAAGGTAAGTAGACCGAAATCCATCTGCATCTACTACGAATCATCCACCTTGAGATATCTATCCAGAACATCTCGCTGGTATTAAGTTGTGAATCCCACCCAAAGTGTAAACTCAAAGCAACAGACAACTGCATTAAAAGAACTTTGCGTAAAGTAAACAATCCTTGCATCCGCGGATACAAGCACCGTTGTTTTATCCCTGGTGGCAACAACACATCCCCTAGTCTCATGTTTCTGTCACTCAAGCTAGACATCAAGGGGCTGAACCCACAATCAAGCATAACGCTCCCTCTTGGAGTTGCAACAAATCACTTGGCCAAAGTAAAATACGGCAACGGAGAACATGCAAGAATTTACTCAAGAACAAAATATAAAAGAGAAGAACCAAATATATTACTCATCACAATCTGAACATAGTCTCATAATCCATCAGATCCCAACAAACTCAGCATAGCAACAACAGAAAATTACAAAGGTGCCTCGATCATGTGAGGCAGCTCACGAGGTCTCGAAACTGGAAGCACAAAGAGGGGAGAGGAACATCACATAGCTACTGGTCACGGACCCATGGTCCAAGGGGGACTACTCACGGTACATACGGGAGGCGTCCATGGCTATGGATGGTCTCCCGGAGGTGATTCCTCCTCCCGGCAGGGTGCCGGGGCAGCTTCTCTAGGCAGCCCCGATCTAGAAACGGCGGCGGCGGTACAGAGGCGAGATCGCGGAAAAGAGATCGATATTAGGGGTTTCCACCCCGAGGGCTAAATATAGGCGGAGGGGGGTGTCGAGGGGACCCACCAGGCAGCCAGGAGGCCTCCTGGCGTGGCCTAGGGTGGGGCCGCGCCAGGGACCCTCCTGGTCTCCTGGTGGTGGCCCCCCTCCGCTGCCTTGGTTATTCCGGAAGCTTCCGGGTCGCTGATTTTTTCGGATTTTTTGGAGCACTTTTAATGGCCGGAAAACCTGAAATACAAAAACAGCAGAAAACAACATCTGGCAGCAGGGTGCACTGGGTTAATAGATTGGTCCAAATATGCTCAAAAGTGTATGAAAGTTCAAGCAAATCATGGCAAAGTCACACGAAACATGCACGGAGCAAGCAGAAATTATAGATACGTTTGGGATGTATCAAGGCTTCTACCCTAAGCTTCTCCTCCCTAGCTTTGATGAGAGCATTAGTGATATGCTCCGTGAAGGCAAGATTAAGTGTGCTAGTGTGGGGGTCTCTAGACATCTTGTGAAGGAAACGAATAACTTCAGAAAGAGTGAAATTATCAAAATCAAGGTCACTACTATCAAGTATAGTAGTAGTGGTGTCCTTTAGACTCACTTGTTTGGTAGCTTCTATAGTCATAGGAATTTCTTCTTCTACGGTTGAGGTCATAGCATCACCATTAATCGGTCCTATGGGACTAGGGGTGCATTGGGTGCTAAGAGTTTGGATATCCTCAACCACTTGGATAGTAGCAACAGTATGGTGTGTAGGAAGGCTCTTAATTCTATCTACTTCCTCCTTTTCTCTAGCCCATCTCTCTTTAAGTTTAGCCATCATCCTAATGTTTTCATTAATTTGCAATTGGATAGCATTCATAGGAGTGACCTTCCTCTCCTCAAGGGGAGAAGTTCTAATTTTAAGCAATTCTACTTCGTGGGCTAAGTTGTCTACCTTTGACAAGAGGTATCTAGTTTGTCTAGTTTTTCCTCTACACTCTTGTTGAAGGCCTTTTGGGTAGTGATAAAGTCTTTAAGCATACTCTCTAATTCAGAAGTGGAGTTTTTTGTGCTAGGATAAGTGTTGTTGTTCCCATAGTTGTTGGAGGGGAACGGTCTAGGATTGCTACCAAAGTTACTCCTATAAGCATTGTTGTTGAAGTTGTTTCTAGAGATAAAGTTCACATCTACTTGATCCTGAGCAATCAAAGAATTTAAAGGAACATTTTGAGGATCAATAGGAGATTGCTTGGTAAGTAGAGACATAATCAAGTCAACTTTTTCATTTAGGGAGGAGATCTCCTCGACAGAGTTTACCTTCCTACCTATTGGAGCTCTTTCGGTGTGCCATTGGGAATAGTTGGTCATCATCTCATCGAGAAGTTTTGTGGCAGCACCAAGTGTAGTTGACATAAAGGTTCCTCCCGCGGCCGAATCTAACAGGTTCCGCGAGGTAAAGTTCAAGCCTGCATAAAAAGTATGGATAACCATCCAAGTAGTCAAACCATGCGTAGGGCAATTCTTAACAAGAGATTTCATGTGTTCCCAAGCTTGGGCAACGTGTTCATTATAAAATTGCTTAAAATTCATAATAAAGCTCCTCAACTGGATAATCTTAGCAGGGCGATATTATTTCCCAATAAAAGCATCCTTGCACTTATCCCAAGAATCTATGCTATTCTTAGGCAAAGATTGAAACCAGATTTTAGTTTCATCCCTCAAAGAGAAAGGAAAAAAGCTTAACCTTAACAATATCACCATCTACTTCTTTGTACTTTTGCATATCACAAAGCTCAATAAAATTATTTAAATGCAAAGCAGCATCATCTCTAGCACCAGAGAATTGATATTTCATAACAAGGTTCAGCAAAGGAAGTTTAATCTCATAAGAAGGTGCTGAAGTAGCAGGTGTAGCAATAGGAGTGCAGATAAAGTCACTGTTGTTCTGACTAGTGAAGTCACACAACTTGGTGTTCTGAGAGGAACCCATAGTAGCAGCAGGCATGATAACTATTTTTTTGATTTTTGGTAAAAGACACTAAAGCAAAAACTGAAAGGTAAACTAAAAAGACTAAAAAGCAAAGATAAAAGATAGTGTGCAACTCCCCTATCTTGAAGAGTGGAGTTCCCGGCAACGGCGCCAGAAATTTGCTTGATACACGAGATAGCTTCTTGTCCCTCGTTGGTTTCCCCAAGTGGAAGCTGAGATGTAGCGTAGCAACAAGTTTCCCTTAGCAAAGATGCTAAGGTTGAATATCGAACCAGTAGGACTCCAACAGATACAAATAGGTGGTGAAGTGAACAACTGGCGCCGTTGACAATCTAAGGATTGCTAACTTCACCTGGACCTGCACACACAACAGATAGCTTTGCCCCCAACGAGTACATAGGAGTTGTTTATTCCTCCGGCCTTGTTGTTTACAAAGGATAAAACGCACGGGATAATAATGATAGTGATAGCTACGGAAAAGTAAATACTGAAAGTAAATTGAAGGCGTAAACAATAGTAGATGTTCACTAGTGATGTCTCTCTCCCAAAAGACAATAACATAGCCATGCGAGGTAAACAAATTACAGCTGGGCATTTGACAGGATTATGTGCGCAAACCAATGCTAATTATGCTATGCAGAAAGGAAGAGGCTCAAAAGCACGGGCGGTACGCCAAGACAATTAGACCGAAATCCATCTGTATCTACCCACTAATCATGCACCTTGAGATATCTATCCAGAACATCACGCTGGCATTAAGTTGCGAATCCCACCCAAAGTGTAAACTCAAAGCAACAGACAACTGCATTAAAGAACTTTGCGTAAAGTAAACAATCCTTGCACCCGCAAGTACAAGCACCGTTGTTTTCCCCCTGGTGAAAACAACACACCCCCTAGATTCATGTTTCTGTCACTCAAGCTAGTCATCGGGGGACATGAACCCACAATCATGCATAACGCTCCCTCTTGGAGTCACTACCTACTACTTGGACAAAGCAATAAACTGCAACGGAGAACATGCAAGAATTACTCAAGAACATAAATATAAAAGGAGAGAATCAAATATATAACTCAATCACAATCTGAACATAATCTCATAATCCATCGGATCCCAGCAAACTCAACATAGCAACAGCAGAAAGATTACATAAGTGCCTCGATCATGTTGGGCAGCTCACGAGGTCTAATCCATGAAGAACAAATAGGGGAGGAGAACATCACATAGCTACTGATCATAGACCCATGGTCCAAGGTGGACTACTCACGGTTCATCCGGGAAGCATCCATGGTGGTGGAAAAGCTCCCGAAGGTGGTTCCTCCCTCCGGCAGGGTGCCGGGAAGAGGTCTTCTGGTGCTCCCGATCTTGGAAGCGCAGCGGCGGCGGAACAGAGGAGAGATCGCGAAAAAGGGTTCCGTCCCCGAGGGTTTCTCGTCACGGGGAATAAATAGGCGAAAGGGGGCAGCCAGAGGTGGGCCAGGGGCTCCAGGCGCCCCCTGGCGCGACCAGGGGTGGGGCCGCGCCCTTTGGCCGCCTGGGGCCCCCTGGCTCCCCTCTGCCCCCCTCTCGGGCTTTTCTCGAAGCTTCCGGTACGTTGATTTTTCCTATATTTTTCCCGGAATTTTTCTGGTACTTTTAATAAGGGGGAAACCTGAAATAGAAAAACAGCAGAAAACAGGAACTGGCACTGGGGTGCACTGAGTTAATAGGTTAGTCCAAATATGGTCAAAAGTGTATGAAAGTTCATCAATATCATAGCAATATCACACAAAAGAGGCATGGAGCAAGCAGAAATTATAGATACGTTTTGGACGTATCAAGGTCCACGTCAACCGCCTAATTGCTGGCGCCGTTGTCACCTTCCTGTCGTTGTCGGAGTCCTACTGGAGACAAACTTTGGTATCTTCACCGAGGGAAATTTGTTGTTGTCTACATCTCAACCTCCCACTTTGGGTAACCAATGAGGGGCGAGAAGCCATCATCTAGTCATCTTCCTCCTCCCCCTATCAACTATCGTGCCCCCCGCCCCCTCATCCTCGTCTGAATTGAGGTAGTTGTAGCGTCAAAGTCGAGACTACATGCAGTGTTTCTACATGCGATGTTTTTAAGAAAATATTATACTAGCGGTGTTTTTACATGCGGTGTTCTTAAGGCTCCTAGCCGAGATGGACTACATACAATGTTTAATAAAAGTTTGGAACATTATAGGAGGAATATTTCACTTAGTTCTAGATACATCCATTTGAATGACAAGTAATTCGGGATGATGAGAATAATATTTTGATTGCTTATGAGTGTGTTCATAAAAAAATAGTAGCCCAATTAGGATTACGAGCGATTAAATTTAATATGCACAAAACCTATCATAAAGTTGAATGTTTCCTAATGAGAAACATCATGCAGAAATTGTCTTTCATGATAATATGATTAAGATAACGATGACTTGTATTGGCTCTGTAAGATATAAAGTGAGGTTCTATTCATTGGAGATACATTTTCACCTCTACTAGAAGAATTAGGCAAGGAGAGCCCTTCTCTCCATATCTATTTATTTTGTGTGCAGAAGGACTATCTAGCATGTCACGGTATGAAGAAAAATTTGTTGGCATAAATTGATATAAAGTGTACATGAGTCCACCATTAGTCTCACATTATATTTATTAATTATGTATTTAATTTTATTAAAATGTATAAAATGGTTTCTAATGTTTACAACAAATGTACAACGTCTATGAAAAATAGAAATTAAAATACATAATGGAAACAACTAATCATGTATTTACAACGTCTATGAAAACACGTATAAAAATATTCCTCATGTATAAAAAAATGTAAAACATATGTGAAAAAATTAGATATCAAAATATATATTTTAATATAACTATAATTTATATTTAAATATATTAAACATGTCTAAAAAGTTTGTAATGATTACCTACAATGTACACATAAACGAGAAAAGTATACATAGAGACATATATCTGCATAAAATGTTAATTATGTAAAAAAGTGTTTAAATGTACATAAAATTATCCATGATGTAATTAATATTATGCTTGAAAAAAGGTAGTCACGTGTTAAAAAAGAATAAAAACAGAGAAAACCGAAAATATAAAATAAAGAACAATGAAAAAATCAAAGAAAAAGTGAAAACAAAAATACCGAATAAATTGGGAAATAAAAAATTAAACCAGAGAAATCTGGCAAACGAACAAAGAAAACAAAGGAAAAATGAAAACAAAATAAAAAAACATGAGAAAAAACGCTCAGAAAATATTACAGCAACCTGCTCGTTGAAACCCTAATTGGCGGCTCGTCTGGCTTTTGAATCCATTGGAACGGATTACAATGTCACACGCTAGGTGAGAAATAGATTTTCCTCAATAAAAAAAGAGAAATAGGTCTCGGGTTGAAGATGCACTTAACTTCAAAATCACTAATTAAAGAGTAGCCTCGCAAGTCGCAACGACCGCATCCATCTTTTCCGTAGTTGATAAGTGACACTGCATGTGTATATTTGTCACAATGTGTTGTTTTCTCTCTTTTTATACCTATTTGGTTTTTTTAAATGTTTTATCTCTTAAACCGTGCGTCCAAAATCATGAATCATTTTCATCGATGGATTACTTGCCTCGAGATCTTTGAAACTATATCTCATCTTAATAGGTTTTGAAAAACCTTTTTTTTCCGAGAGATATAATCTGTGCCTCTCACAGAAGTAAATATGTGCCTCCACGAGAAGCACAACGATGCCTCATAGAAAGAAATAAAAAACATTTTCCCTTTGTAGTCTCGCGGAAGCAAATCGATGCCTCCACGAGACACACAATTGTGGCTCTAAAAAAACACATTTTTTCCTTTTTCAACAGTCGTTATTGTGGTTCTCGTGAAAGCAAATCCGTGCATCCACATTTTCCCCCTTTTAGAGGCACGATCATGCCTCTCGCGAAAATAAATCTGTGCCTCTACGAAAGACACGATTCTACCTCGCTTAAAAATAAAAATAAATACATTTTTTGTTTATTTTTTGAAAAAAATCTTACTTTAAAATGGAACATAAAACCGTGCAAAAATCGAAAGGCAGAAAAAAAACCTCAGCAAACGTGTACATACACACAAAAAATCCCTAGTAAACAGTGAATACACGATATGTGAAGAGTTATCAGCACATCAAAAGTGATATTTGCGAAAGTTCCCGAAAAAAATACTCTTTGATTAATTGCTTTCCTTAAACTTTGATTTTTTTTATAGCGGTTTCCTTAAACTTTGATGGATTCGGACATGCTCCATGGTTCCAAACTGCCATATTGTGAACAGGATTTGATCTTGAAGGCAGTGTGGTGGCTTCGCAGTGGGTATAATTTTTTTCTTCGCGGTTACTCCAGGAAATGAGGGAGAGGTGGGACCCATGGAAGCTACGATTTAGGAACATTTTAACCGCTTGAGAGAATCCAAGACAATAATTTCCGGAACATCATACAGAAGTAAAAAAATATGGAGGGAAAAAGATGG
Source organism: Bromus sterilis (assembly GCA_950022295.1). Classification (NCBI taxonomy): domain Eukaryota; kingdom Viridiplantae; phylum Streptophyta; class Magnoliopsida; order Poales; family Poaceae; genus Bromus; species Bromus sterilis. Next base: position 401,749,048 of record OX465596.1, read on the forward strand.
CGGTAACCGGCAGTTGCTGATCGGGTAGCTCCTCTATTTTCTTCTCATTTGCAATTCAGAGTTCAGATCATTACTAGCATTCAATGCCTGCCTTGTATTAGAGCAATTCGATTGCAATTATCACACCAATCAGTAATGACACTGGCTATTGTCAGCGCAGTTTAATAGCAATGCCTGAGTAAATCTTTTGTAAATATTGGTGCGTGTTATTAACACAAAAAATACACATATATTTAGGGGTGTACTATGTGGAATTAAAAAAAGGAGAAATGAGACGATAAAGCCATAACCGCGGGAGAGAATGGCCTGGCGGTTAATGAGGAGCGAGTGGGCGCGCCGCCTCGGCCTCCCCGGTTAATACGGGGCGGTTACCGCGCGAAGCAATCGTTAAGACCACCACTAATTACTGCGCTTGCCGCCGCCTCCTCGTCCACCTCCTCCTCCTCCTCCTTCTCCTCCTTGACCCTGTCCCATCCCAAGGCGGTTGAGCTCTGCCGCGCAGCATCAGCAAAGCAAGCAAGCAACCGCGCCCCGATGTCCATGGCCCCGCTCGGCTTCCGCCCGACAGCCGCCGCGCGCCCGCTGTTCCACCACCACTGCCTCGACGACGACGGCGGGGTCGACGTCGGCAGCTTCCTGCAGGACGTCCACCCCGAAGTCGGCGACGCGCTCCTGGGGTTCTTCTACGACCCGCTCGACCACGCCGTGCACGCCGGCCTCGACGAGCTCCTCAACATCCCCCTCTGCGGCGCCGGCGACGACGATGAGGAGGAGCTGCTGCGCTGCGCCAAGAAGCCCCGCGCCGGGGGGTTCGAGGAGGACTCGTGGTTCGACTTCGCCGCGGCGGACGGGAGCCTCGGCCAGAAGTGGGATAATGGTGGTGCTGTCGCGCAGGCGCAGCACATGCCGGAGCTCTTCACCGAGTTCGTGCTGCCACTGCCTGCGCCGTCGCCGGTTCCGGTTCCGCCACCGCCTCCGCCGCCGATGTTTTACACGCCGTTCGTGCGCGGGGCGGACGCCAAGAAGGTGCAGGCCGCGGGGAACGGGTCCTCCCAGAGCGCCGCGGCGAGGGAGCGCCGCAGACGGATCAGCGAGAAGACGGCGGAGCTGTCGCGCATCATCCCCGGCGGCCACAAGCTCAACACCGCCGAGATGCTGCAGGAGGCCGCGCGCCACGTCAAGCTCCTCCAAGCCCAGGTCGGCATGCTCGCCCTCCTGAGCACCATCGAGGTAATTCACGTCATTACACGTACCTTGATCATCAATCCCTGTCTCGTTCAATGCAGTGTCAATTGTGATAATAATTCTCGTTGTGTTTTTCAGGAGGAGAAGGTGCCGGCCATGGCGCAGGAGCAGATGCACGCGCTGCTCGTGTGCGGCGGCATGCAGGAGCGGCTGGCCGCGGAAGGAAAGTGCCTGGTGCCGACGGCGCTGGTGGACACCATTGCCAAGGACGCCGCCGTCAGGTCGAACCCGCTGGTGAACAGAGACCTCGCCCGGTTCAGGGAGTCGCTGTCCGCCAAGAATAAGTAGCCGGGCGTCCGCGGAGTCGCCGGTCGCGGCTGCCGCGCGCGCGCACCGGAGCGCGCGCCCGTGCACGACGCGGGCGTCCTTTTTTGAGAACGCCGCCGTGCATGCATGCGCGCGCCGCCGCTGTCGTCGTCGCGTGTACTGCTGACCCCTGACGACGACGACGCCTGTCTATAACTGATCGGTGGATTAGGTGTAGGCAATCACCATTGATTTAGAAAGACCAGGTCCTTTAATTTCTTTTACTTAGCATATTTTAATTTGTTTCATAGGGCACCTGTGCAGTGACACACTGACATTGTGTTCCACACAGCTGAATTTGTAATAATCTCTCCATTGTTGTGATTCGATCAGTACATTGCTGACCGGCAGTTGGAGGCTATTTATATTCTCAATAATAAGTTTTCTAAGTTATTCTGTACAAGATTTAGTGCTTGCCCGTAAGTACAGTACACATGATTATTTATCGGAAAAAATATATATCCAAAACAAAATTTAAATTTATTGACGAAAGCTAAATCAAATCATGAATTTATAATTCCGAAATCAACACACCAATTTTTTCGATCCCAATATATTTCAAACTTTGAGAGCATTTCAAAACAGGGATTACCCACGTGGTAGTTTTTTTTTAGATGACAGATGTAGCAGATCAAATCTCGGGATTGCTGGTTGCAATGGGTCGGTCCTTTATTCAAAATGTTTCCGGTTTTGCACAACAAAAGTTCGAAATTTTCAAATTCTATTTGCATTTTTCTTGTGATTTCAATTATTTACATTTTTTAAAGCATGTTCACAAGTTAAAAAAAAGATTGGATTTCCAAAAATTGTGTTACATTTTTCAAATTAATATTTTGGGGATTTCTTATACAATTTGCCTTTAAAAAAAATATTCATCATTTAGAAAAGATCATATTTTAATTATCATTAAGAAAGTATTAAAAAATATTGTCACTAGAAAAATAAATATGAAAAACAACAAAAAATCACACGAGCGACTAAGCTGATGGGCCAACCCGATTCATCCAAATATTCAAGCTAACCAGTCAACGGTCGTAATCAAGGTTCAAAATAGATCGGGATCCGAAAGATGGATGTGATGATTTCTGTTATTACAAGTTAGGGTTCCGTTTTACTTTCGTATAAAATTTTAATGTTTATTTGAACTTTTTCCTTATGCATACACGCGACTACAGTAGGATACTTTATCATTGCAAATTTATTTATGTACTATGGCAATTTCATTTACTGGACCATGGCAAATTAATTTTTCGACCGTGTCAAACGTCTTTTATGGACAATCAAGCTTGTAAATATCAATGGAGTAGCGGAACCGCTATTATTTTTGGGTTTCAAAAGAAAATAGCTTGGTGTAATGATTTAGGATGCATATCAGTTGTGAAACCGTCATATCATCCGATATCCACAATATCTCCCGCTATAAAACTGCTTATTATTTTATTGTATAATCTATTTGTTTAAATATGTCTTGCTTGCATGGATGGCCATATATTGTCCAATTATAGTTTATATTCTTATATAAATTATGATTGCTCAAATTTAATATTTTATTTTATTCAATGAACTAAAAATATACTCCAAAATATGCCATGTGGACATAGTGTTCGGAATATCACCCGCTATTTGTATTTCGCAAACAGTCTGCTATTTAAACCCCGTTGATAATGCCTAATTTATTTTGTGGAGTATGTCAATTTTATTGGACCATTGGCCAAATTTACTTTTATGTAGCCAAATTTACCGAACATTTTATGGTATATTGTTTTCGTTCTCTCATCCATGAAAAAAATGAACCACGACAAATTTATTTTTGTGGACCATGTCAAATTTATTTTTGTAACCTTGTCAGACTTATTATTTGACCACGGAAAATTTATTTTGTACACACCAAGGCAACTTTTATCGTATAGACCATCATAAATTATACTTGGTAAATCAGTTGTGAAACATGGTAAATTTAACAAATCATGATAAATTATGTTTGCATACCATGGCAAACTACTTGGACATCCCACAGAAAAAATCATGGGGATTTTCACATTTTTCTTTTCAATCTTTTTTTCCATCATGTTATTTGAAACCATGGAAACATAGATTCAAACATAATTATTAAGTTTATTCTACGTGCTTTAAGTTTTGGCCAGTTTTAATTTCGTAATTGGTCTGGTCTAATCGTATCGACCTGACTTAAAACATAATTGTTAAGTTTTAAGTTCTGGCCCATTTATACATGATGGCAATTTATTATATATTTATAACAACTTGTTTATTTTATTTGATATTCAAAGTTAGATGCAAGTTTCAATTTAAGGCTTGATAGTAGTCACAGCAAAGTGGCTCTTTTATGTACTTTGGAGGGAAGCCTATTAAAAGGCATGTCAGACTGGGGGGGGGGGGGGGTCTTACAGTGAACGAAATCATCCAATTTTTCGTTTCTTTCCCAACAAACGAATCGTTCGCTCGAGAAACAACCAGATCTTACGTATGCCAGGCATTGGCGTTCTAAAAGTATGTGTCATCATTTCTCGTTTTAATACGAATAAGTAAATCAAAGGTTAACCTACAGAATATTTTATCACGTTACGACATACAAATAATTATTTAGTGCGAGATAAAAGATTTTAAAAACAGATTTGCTAGATGTGCCCTAAGTATTCCACATCTAAGTTCAGATATTTTTTTAATTTTTTTTCTTTTCCTTCTTAATTTAGTTGAACCATTTACATGCACAATAACTAGACCATATTTAGATGTGTCCTAAACAAATCCTTTTGAAAATTTAAACTTGGAGATTTTTTCTGTGATATTATTTTAAGAGGGAATCTTTCATGATATCATACTTGATTTTGCGTGGATATTGTACGAGAGAGGTCGGGAGGCGTGCCCTTTGTTTATCACGTTTGACCTATATAATAGTGACCATTGTGTCTTTGTTATCAATCAAATCGCTCCACATCTCCTTGGGCATCTTTTGAATTGTGGTTACCATGTGGTGTTCACCTCTGTCAAGGACATTGGCCCAGCGAATCAACCTGTGGTTGAGTTGGTTAGGTGGATGGTTGTATCCCCAGCCCATCAGAGTTCAAATCCCAGATTTGACAATGGTGCTCGCATTTTTCTGGATTTATTCCAGGGCTTCCGGTGATGCGCTTTCAGTGGGAGGAGACGTTCCCGTCGAAGACGAGGTGGAGGCTTCGTTAATCTCAAGATGATGTACCGACTCAGTATTGCGAAGATGCTCATAGGGGTAGGGTGTGCGTGTGTGCGTCATATGGGTGATTGTATACTCGTGTTTGTGAGCGTCAGAGTTGTACTGTGTTTCTCAAAAAAAAAAGGACATTGGCCCAATCAGTGCACCACAAGGCACAGCAGCCATATCAATTGGGTACGTACTAAGGCTGGTCAAAATGGGGAGTAACTTAGACTAGTAACATACACGGATTACGAGTTTATGTTACTACCTTCACAATGGGTAGTAACATATATGTAGTGTCATATAAGACTTCATTAATTAGATTATAGACTCATATTGTCTTGGTATGTGTGATGTTACTCAAAAAACAAGTAACTAGCTAAGTTACTACAACCATCTTTCTCCTCATTAACTCATTGCCACATAAGCAAAATTGCTGAGTTGGACTCTATGTTACTGCTAAGTTATTCCCATTGGGGCCAGCCTAAGAAAATGACTGCTAATGTTTCTCATAATATCAATGAACTGACGGGTAGACGCTTCGACTGTATATGTACCATATAGTCGCCTTCGAAAGGAAATGTCTGCTGGTGAGGATAGAGGGTACGCAACTGGGTTGCAACAACGCATCCCCAAAGTCAAATGCGTATGATACCGACAAGTTCCAACCCCGAGTAACCAGCATCCCGTGTGTGCAACAAAGCTCAGCAAGTGTGAGGCAGGCGTGAATCAACGATTGAGTTGGTTAGAGGGACAGTGGTATTTCCAGTTCATCAGAGTTTAAATTTCATTTTTAACATTGATATTCGTATTTTTTTGAATTTGTTCGAGGCCTTTCGACAATACGTTTTGAATAGGAAGAGACGTTTTTGTCAAAGTCGAGATGATGATTTTAAAATTTTAAAATAATATACCGACTATTATTGTAAACATGCGGGCCAGATAGCTAGGTGGGGGCTACCATGTACCATGTGATACGACAAACTTCAGTGCTTATTAAGTGAGCAAGCTTTATTATGTACTCTAGTGACTACATAACCCAGAAGACCACAACCAACGCGCGCAAGCAAAGCAAACAGCAAAGAGAAGCATGGCTCCTAGTGCTAGTGCTGCCCTTCCATGTGACGATGTCGCCGCCGGTGAGCTGCCTCACGTTGCCGTGTTCCCGTTCATGGCGAGAGGCCACACCATCCCGCTCACCCACCTGGCGCACCTCCTCCTCCTCCGCCGCCTCGCCGCCGTCACCTTCTTCACCACCCCCGGCAACGCGGCCTTCGTACGCGCCGCTCTGCCCGACGCCGCCGATGTCGTCGAGCTCCCGTTCCCCGATGGCCAGGGCGCGGAGACCGTCGAGGGCGTCGCGTCGGCGTCCTCCTTCGCCGCCTTCGCCGAGTCCACGTTGGCCCTGCGGCCGCGCTTCGAGGAAGCGCTCGCGGCCTTGCGTCCCCCCGCCACCCTCCTCGTCGCCGACGCGTTCCTGTACTGGGCCGGAGCGTCGTCCGGCGTCCCGAGGGTGTCGTTCCTGGGGACATCGGCGTTCTCGCACGTCATGCGGGAGATTTTCGTGCGCGACAAGCCAGGATGCGGCGGGCCTCCGCAGAGCGACGGCGCCACGGGCACCTACACGGTGCCGGAGTTCCCTCACGTCCAGTTCTTGCTCCAGGACATCCCTCCGCTGCCCATGGAGATGATGGCCCTCGACGCGAAGATGGGGATGGCCGTCGCCGGGAGCAGCGGGGTGATCATGAACACCTTCCGCGACCTGGAGAGCAGCTACATCGACCACTGGGACCGGCACGTCGGACCAAGGGCCTGGCACATCGGCCCGCTGTGCCTAGCCCGGGAACCTCCTCCAACCGTCGTCGTCGATCAAGTCCACCATGACGCCAAGCAGCCTTCATGGCTGCGGTGGCTGGACGAGAAGGCAGCCGCCGGCGAGTCCGTGGTCTACGTCGCCCTCGGGACACTCTTCGCGGTCTCGGACGCGCAGCTCAAGGAGGTGGCGCGAGGACTGGAAGACGCCCATGTGAGCTTCCTATGGGCTTTGCGGTCAGACGTCCATGGTGTTGACCTCGGCGCCGGATTCCAGGAACGCGTCCATGGGAGGGGCATGGTCACCGCAGGGTGGGTGGACCAGCAGGCCATCCTCCAGCACGACTGCGTGAGAGGATTTCTCAGCCACGGCGGATGGAACTCCGTTCTGGAGAGCGTCTGCGCCGGCGTGCCGTTGGCGGTGTGGCCGATGGAGTTCGATCAACCTCTCAACGTCAAGTTGGTCGTCGATGAGCTTAAGGTCGGCGTCAGGGTCAGGACGGCCGGAGGGTTGGTCAAGAGCGAGGAGATTTCGAGGGCGGTGAGGGAGATAATGATAGGGGGGACGAAGGTGTCGGCGGCGAAGAATGCGGCGGTTCTGGCCGCGCAGGCATGGCATGCCATGTCCGCTGGTGGTTCTTCGTGGAAAATGGTGGAGGAGATGATTAGCGAGCTGTCTGTGGCAGCCGACACTAACAAGGCACAAGTTGGTCGCAAGAACTATGTGCCATGAAAAAATTTGAACAATGTAGCACATCCGGCAACCTATTGTAAAATGTGAAATAACTAGGTGTGATGTTTGTCCAATAATATGTTATGTGTGAAGATTTCAAGATCAGTACCCAAATGGGATTCCAGTATCTAGTTATGTACTCCCTCCTATATATAAATAGATGATGTCCGATATATAACTAGATGATGCCCCGCACGTTGTTGCAGAAAATCTTGCAAAATATTTCAGTGACATGTTTGATAAAATGAAACATGTATATTTGAAACAATAATTTTTGGATTAATATATGAATTTAATATAAATATTATTATAGAATGAAAATTCTCATGGATGCATGTTGCATGTGGGTTTTTATTATGCATAGTGCTATATTGAGGTGGGTCTTCCTCATGAAGGTAGCATTCTTGCATGTTAAGAAAAATATGCTAATAAGGACCGAAAATTGCGTTTGGCTCTCGGGCTCACTGGAGCCCTCCAAATTCAAACTTCAAAATTCATCAAAATTCAAATTTATACATTTCAAAAAATTCTGAAACAAATACAGATATACATGGAGCCATAACTCATAAGTGTGTAAATTTTTAGGACGAAATACATTAAAATGAGGGCTGTGCAAAAATAACAAATCTGGGGCTTGTTAACACATGATACTATTAATTGAATTTGTCTTTTTTCACAAGCCGCAATTCAAGGTATTTCATCATAAATTTTACACACATGTATATTACATCCTTACATACTTGCATAACCTTTTTCAGATTTGTTTGTCATCGGAAAAATTGAATTTCAATTTTTTCAAAAATCAGGCTCCATGGAGCCCGAGAGCCAAAACGCCTCACTGAGTGGAGGCTAGCTAATTAGATATGAAAGATAAATGTCATATCAATTTGAAGATTCATGCTTCTTCAAACAAACCATCTTCGAAACCAGGTAAAGGTGTAAATTTAACGTTTTGAAAGTGACTGTAGACCGCAGAATCAAAAATTGTAATACGGATATGATGTCATATCGTTTGATCCAAGGACCGAGCGATTCAAAGCACAAACACTTCATGGCATGAAGGATCAAGAACTCGTAGAAGAAAAATACGGATATAAGAGAATATCCAACAGCTGCCTAAAAACGATCATGCCTAAAAAATAGCTCAAAAATAAATAAAATGCAAGTCCAGCAGCTGCCCAAAAATGATGGTGCCTAAATTTTTTTGGGCACCCTGCCCAAAAACCTCCTCTTGCTGTCCTATATATGCAGCATGGTGCGGTGTGCCTATAAAACTACTACTACCAAAAACGGGTGGGATCATACAAATACATATGAAACCCCCAAAAACATCTTCAAATGCTGCCTAAAAACATACTCCATTTGGCGGCAGAGGACCACGCAGAACCACATAAATTTAAGGCAGCTGCTAAAAATATTAATTTTCATACCAAAGAATACACTTTTCGTGTCTAATTATATTAGGCACGCCCACTACGCAGCCGTTTTTTAAGTAGTGGTTGAAAGACAGTGGCGAAGCCAGGAGCCAGGCCCCAGGCCGTCAAGGCCTTGGTCTCTTTGGTGATTAAAGAAAGAGCTACAGTAATGAATACTGTTTAGCATCATTGGCCCTCGAGCGTCCCTGTTAGCTTGAAGATGCTCTAATATCACGTCAGACCTGCAAGCGCCCGATGAAGGACCTCGGTGAACGGTGATAGCCCAGGCATACACATCACCACAAACATTGACAACGTGGAACAAGGATTATGACAGTACAAGATTCCTACAAAACTAGAACGAACACATGCAGGCTAAGTGGCTAACTGAACCTAAGCGAAATTGAAGAAAACGACAGCTCCTACTGTTTAAACTGAAGAACTCCTTCAGTTCATCAGACTCGTGGCTGAGCGAGGCTACACTGGGAACGCACGGGACGACATATAGGGAGCCGAGGAGGGAGAGAGAAGATGCGGCGGCGGAAAAAGGAGAGGGTAATGGGGCTAGGGTTCTCATAGGGACGAGGAGAAGACGCGGGATGGCTAAAAGGGGCGCGGGGAGGGCACGCGACAGCTGCGGAGGAGGTCCTCCTCCTCAGTCACGCCATGGCCGTGACTTTGGAGTGGGGGCGCCTCCCAGCGTGAGAGATTGGCAGGCTGATCTAAACTGGACTGTGGGGAGGCATCCGTACCCCTTCGGTTGGGCTAGGCTGGGAGGATTGGGCTGAAACTAGGTAGCAGAGGCCCAACTGGCACTCTGAGAATTTCCATCATTAATTAATTAAATAAATAAGAAGAAAGGAAATAATTTAAAATTATGATTTAATACCCACATGATTATAGATATTTTCACTAAGAAAAAGGTTCAATGGGATTTAAATTAACTCAAATGCAATTTGAACTACAACCCCATTCTTTTGGCAAGATAAATCATGGAAATTTTCAGGGGTACTTCCACATGGCAAAACATGAGGAAAAAAGGATAGGTCTAGGGGGGGTCAAAGTCTAGAATAGGGGGAAATGGCAAAGGCAGAAAGAATGAAAATAAAAGAATTTAAAATCGTCCGTTTAAATAACAATAAAAATGTTTGGGATTTTTTGTCACGTGAATTATGACAAAGAATAATTACGCAAAGGTTTATCCCAAGAATAAAAAATAAATTTTCATAATTATTTAGGTAATTGAAGAATTCCTGGTTTTGGGTTGTTACACCCTAGCAGTGAAAAGTGGTGCACAACTCTTGCCACAACCCCTTAACTGGTTATTTCGCTACTACATCCAATGGAGATCAACAAGGGGCATCACTGTTAGGGTCGTGGCGAGGCGAGGGCGATGGAGTTTTGGAGTTCATACAAGGGCCTATGGGATGCTATAGGTAGGTCAAACACATCACAAAAGTTGTCGGCTGCCTAACTAATTGATCTATGATGGACCAAAGTTGCATTCTAAAGAGTAATTCCGATGCCAGGCCGTGTATGGAATCAGACACTAACATCAATTTATCTAGTAATGCATCTATATTTTGAGTTTTAGATTGTTTTTAATCATGTTTTTATTTGATTTTTGATTTCTTCACTTCATGATCAGGTTTGGCGTATGCTTCTAGCAAGATTAGGGGCATGTTTGATTCACGTTCTCACTTGCATGAGGTCCCGCGTATTGATTCATTTTGTCCCTGTTTAGCTTGTCTCGCGTCAACCTGATCAAATCATCGTCACAACCAAACAATGTGGAAAAATAATTGTTCATCCGAAAGTAGGTGAGGTTGCTAGACTTGCATGCGTTGTGTTTTGGTTGTGATTGTGTATTGCATGTGATGTGAAAGAATCATGAAAGATGTTAAGATCTTTCTCGTCTTGTGTTACGCGCATGTCTCATGTGAGAAAAATAATTGATTTGAACGTTCTTCTGAAGCCAGGTTTCGAGGCACTTTTAATAGCGTGCTGGCCAGAATGTGGACTCACATATATTACCAAACGGATGAAAAGGTAAGATTTTTTTTCTATCTACCTACTTCTATAAACTTCTATGCAAACTCGTCTACTTAGGGCCCGTTCGGAACCCCTCAGCTCCACAAGTGCAGCTCTCAGAGCGGAAGGAGCTGCAGCACAATTTTGAGGAGTTGCTCAAACCAATCTCTCGTATTTTGTACAGAGCGGAGCAGAGTTTTGAAATCGAAGAGGTTCCGAACAGGCCTTTAGCTACAGGCAACTAAACAAGCCCTACGAAACCATCTACAATTAGTCAATAATGTAAGGTTGCTAAGATGCATTATTAATAATGTACATGGTAAATTAGAAATCAAAATGTCAAAATGGTATTTATCAAATTAGCAGTAAAAAATGGTGTATATTGTTTTTTTAGTAAAAAGTACTCCCTCCATCGTACTCCTTTCGATCCATAATAAATGTCGTAGATGAGCAACACTTACTACTCCGGAACGAATGAAGTAGTACAATATAAGACTTTTTGCAAGCCGTTTTAGCTCGCAGTTTTTTTTTATATTATGAAACGGAGGAAGTATCAAATATAAGAGTCTTTTTCACGGTCTCTCTGAAGGAAAATTGATACTAGTAATCATTTTCATCGGAAGATTGAACACTCATCATATCACAGCCCACGCTACTGAGGTTGCTGAGGTCCCTAACAAAAGCAAGGTGACGCAGCTTCAGCCTTAAACATCTGCTTAACCTCAGTATCATGTATCAGTACTCACTACTCACTGCTAATAGGGAAAATATTTAACACACTTAGCAAATACAATATGTACTACTAACACCTTTGGACTGGATTAAGCATCGAGCACGTCTACAAAGAGTATAACCGACTTTTGAATTTTGATCACAAAACCGAAGATAGGAGAGCCATGCTGATTTCCTGACGTTTTTTGTCGATCAGCTCCAGAACCACGCCCAATATTTACGCTGCGCTTCCTCCTCTTCATCTTCTCCTTGTTGGAGGTTCTCTCGCTCCACGGCGGCGATGTCGAGCATGGCGTACTCCGGGAGGAAGAAGGCGCGGCCGCTCAGCTCGCCGATAACTGCTCCGGCAGAGTCGTCGGAGGAGGACGACGGAGGCGAGCGCGCGTCGACGAAGTAGGAGTTGGACTCTGGGCTGTCCTTGGCTCCTTGGGCAAAACCCAGCACCGCCGCCGCGTTCCGCGGTTGCACGGCTGCTGGTGCGCCGCCGTCTGTCATGCGTGATGCGGCGGCTCGCTCCTCCGGTTCGCACGGCGGCGAGGACTCCTTTGCGTGCAGTCTCTCGGTCAGTGATGTCACCTGCAAGCGTGCCGCTCAGTCGTTATCAAAGGTGACAAGGTCTTGTTTGAAATTCCGGTGATTTGATACGGCTGCTTACCATGACAATGATTTAGAGGATTTATTACTAGTTTACTATTCAGTATTGAAAATTAGTCAGCCGATTGAGCACTTTACTAGTTCTATTAGTTCGATTTAGGTGTAAATAAATATCAAGTCGATCGGACGGGTCGGGGTGTCAACTTATAGATGTATGCAAATTTCAGACAACTTAGATGCAACAACCGTTTCAGTTTTCAGTTCTAATGGTTTGCATGTATTTGAAATTCAAGCACAGTTTGCTGAAATTTGACTAAAATATTCAAGGACCGCTATATCTTTTACTACACAGTAAATATTTTGGGGGTAATTATAATCACTCGTGAAATCTTTGGCCGTGTAGATTATGGGAAGTTGGGAACTCAATTATATGAATGGGTGTGATGGCCGGATTGGTCACCTGTGATCGGAGGCGGTGGTTGTCGGCGAGCAGGGCGTCTCGTCCGGCGAGTAGCTCGTCGTGGGCGGCCCTGAGGGCATCGAAGTCCTGCTCGAGCTGCTTCGCCTTCCAGCGCGCGCGGCGGTTCTGGAACCACACGGCCACCTGCCGCGGCGCGATCCCCAGCCGCCGCGCCAGCTCGCTCTTCCGCTCCGGCTCCAGCTTCCGCTTCTCCTCCTCGAAGCTCCGCTCCAGCGCCCGCACCTGCTCCGCCGTCAGCCGGCGCTTCCTCTCCGGCGCGTGCTCGTCGAGCCCGTAGTACCCGTACATCTCTTCGTCCAGCTGGAGCTCCTCGTCCACCGTTGTCAAGAACGGCCTCTTACGCCGCCCCTCCTCCACGCCGGCCACCGCCGGCGACCCTGGATATGCTCACGCGTGTAAGCGCAATCAAGAAGAGAATTCCAAGAAGGAACGCCAAATATACCGATCCATACCTCCAAGGAAGCTCCCGCTGCCTCCGAAGAGCATCATCTGCCCTCCTCCGGCGCCGGCAGAGCGGCACGGTGCGGCCGAGCTGAAAATGAGGCGACCGGATTCCATCGGAAACTCTATCAAGAACCAAAGAAGACCCTATCGTGTGGCACTTAAATTATATATATACGTGTGCGCACCACGCACTCCTCCACCTCCTTTTGAAACGCGGAGGCGATCGACCGGCGCGCCGGAGCTAGCTTGATTAGAAGGAGACGGCGGCGGCGGCCGGGAACTTGTGGCGGTAGAAGCTGGTGCTCCACAGCATGCGCGTCGACGTCTTCATGGGGTACAGAGAGAACCCCATCTCAATCACTCCAGCCACCGCCGGAGAAGAACACGGGGTTCTGTCAGGCCAAGTTTACGAGATGCACGGTGGCCGGAGAAGCTGGCCGGCGGTGGTGGATCAGAGGGACTGGATTGCTAATGACTTTTTGGGGTTTGTATATATTTTGTACTCCTAATTGGGGATTTGGGACATTGTGGGTAAAGTTTGGAGTGTAAAGGACGAGGGGTTATATAGGCCCAAGGCCAAGACGTGGTCTGTATTTACTAAAATGCCCCTGATTTGGTAGAGTGGCTGTTTTGTCTCCTAATTGGGGGATTAGAGTATCTTCTTACTATGACACTTGGTCTCTTGAAGATAATCTATTTTTATATTAGTTATATTTATATTAATCAAGTGGTATTCCCATCCGTCATAGATGATTGTCATTTTACACGCTGATATCTTATTAATAATAGCAGAAAAATCCTCTTTTAGCGACATCATCAAGAGGTCAAGGCGCTCCTCCAATTTCATTAAAAATAATAGAGTTTGTTCAGTCTATGCAAAACAGGAAACCCAAATACACACGTGAGAAACCCCTAACCAAAACTAGAATCGATCATCAAATGCAACCCAACGACCTTAGGTCGAAAGAGATAGAGGAAGGGTGTGCAGAATATCTTTGACAATGCCTTCAAGGAGTAAATGAGGTCCGTGGTTGATAACATCACTGGTGCCACCTCATCGGGACAAAACGTTTTCCTAGAGCACCTCGTACCACCACCTCATTAGACCCTAAGGAAGGAGATGAGGCCACACTGGCGATCGCTGCAGCCTAGAGATCTAGCGAGTCATTTTCTAGTTTCAAGGTAAAATCTTTGAAAACATCTCCAAAAAGGTAAAAGACGTCCGATGTTGTTGTCCCTAGCATCGATCCACCTAGGCCAAAGCTTTCTCCTAGTGTTAAGTAATCTCCACCTCGATGAGACAAACATCTCGAAGCTACAAACCAAGCGTGAGCCTACCATCACCACGACGCAACTTCATAACACCACACATGCCCAACACCATTGAGGCTAGCTTATTGTGAGGCCATCATCACCACCACAACCACAACATGTTCACAGTGAAACCGGACATTGCAGCCAACTCCCGACATCCTATGCATTGTCACACTCCTTTGAGACAATGCGATCTCCATTGGATCGATGCTCAAGCTAAGGATCAAGAGTCAACGTATTCTCCCTTAAGAGTGAGTCTCGAATCACTAGGGTTGATCTAGTGCGCACGGGGGGTCTAGGAATTTTGCTAGTACCCCATGCACACGGGGTCAAAGACCCCCGTGCTCACGGGGTGGTCAGGCAAAGGTTAGGATGGGCACTTATGCAACCCCTTGATGCCTTACGTAAATTCTTTCAAGAAGGGAGTGGAGAATAGTTGGTGTATATGTCTAAGGCATGTTTTCACACGCAATTACTCGTATTGACCCCTTTTGATAGTGCGGTTTTTCTGTGACTCAAAGCAAACCGAAAATAAACCTTCGAACCATTGAAAAAACATGCATTTTCACTTTTTGTAGCAGGACCAATCATCCTCCAAAATAAATAATCCTTCATGAAACCAATGATATGAGATCAATCAATTAACATCCGTCATTTTTGAAAAAGGAGAATATATTAATATCGAAAAGATACCAATTACATCCGGCCTCTGCAACTACGCACTGCCCAAAAGGCAGTACGATGAACTCAGCCAACCAAAACAAAAAGAGAAGAAATAAAAAGAAAAGTCCTGCTACAGAGTTACAATCCTTGCAGCAACAGCACAACCACCACCAAGCCAACACATGATGTCAAATTCTTCAAAATCACCGCCTTCAAGAAGGAATCAGTGCCAGGCACAATCAATTAAGGCCAGACCTTGGGTTTTTAGCCTGAAGATAGTCCCCGCTCTCAAAACAATGTCTTCAGCAAGACCATTGTCAGGCATAACTAATTAAGGCCAGACCTTGGATTTTCATCCAGAAAGGTAGGACTTTGAACTTCACCTGTGTTGTCGCCCCCGCTAACATACTGCTGCCACGATTCCTGAAATTTTGAGCCAGTTCCTCATCGACGCAAAGACTCCAATCACCATTGCAAGTCCTCCAATCTTAGCCTTCATGACATTCTCACCTCTGTCTTCACCATGGATTTGCCCATGATGGCAACAGAGCAGAGCTTCACGCAACTTTTTGCGTTGCGACCGAATCCCATCCGATCCAGCAATCTCCAGGCATATGCCCAAGGAAAATCACCGATGGAGCCTTCCGGAACCCGTCACTCTGGCCAGATCAAAGAGGACAAGCGTCAAGCAGATCTTCTTCCTGGCGCAGTTTGGAACCCTAGGACCACCACATTTAATCACGGCAGCAGGCCCCCACGCCCCCCCCCCCCCCCCGATCCAATCTGTCTCCGTCCCAACCAGTCAACCCCTCCGACGGAGGAGGCAGCCACCACCACCATACCGGAGCCAGAGTGTCTGGCATCCTCAAACCGCGTGATGAAGCCCAAGATTGTCATCCACGTCGGCAGAGAGAGAAAACAATGAGCAAACTAAGGCATGGCCGAACCCATCTGGGCCCAGATTTGACCTGGCCGCCAATCACCGTCTCACTGGCCACCGCCGCCGGACCGACAATCCTGGCCGCCGCTGCACCGCCGCCTGGCCTTGGGCTTCTCCCAGCGGGCGCCGCCGCATCAGATCAGGGCGCCGCCGAGGAGAAGGGCCGCCGCCGCCACCGCGCCTCCCGAGCTTTGTCGGGCAGCGCCCCCGGCGGCAGCGGCGGAGGAGGCACAGGGTGAGAGAAGGGCTGGGGGAGGAGCGCGGGGGCGAGGTCGGGGAGGTCGTGTGTCCTCCTTGTTTCTGTGCGTCACGGTTGTTTTTAACATCCGTCATTAGTCTTACTAACCTCACGGATGCACTTTCACCTTCCCATATCTGCACAAATATGAGCTAGGTTTGAGGGGTGCACAACATTCGAACGTATAAAGGCGATTTAATGGGACTGGTTGAATCACAAAGATTTCACGGGTCACTAATCGAATCATCCATCCAAATGTATAAGTGATTTAAGGGGTCCAGTTGTTGATGGTTTTAGAAAGTAGTTCTATAGAATACAGTCCTACAAATCAAACAACCCGTATATGTAAAAACTGTTTGCATATGTGTGCTCTCTTGAATCTTGTTGTGATTAGGCTGTACGGCTACATGGTTCACACGACCTCCGCTGCTACAACAAACATCAAATCAAAGTGTCTACAATAGCACTACTATCCTGTGAAAAGCGCACAGCTGTTGTTGGGAGCAGCTCGTTTAGTTTAGGTGTGGCGGCGTTTCGTTGCAGTAAAAAGACAAGCACAAAAACGGCCTTCAGAAACCTAAGAGGCTAACCTATAACGCCCCAAACATTCAGCTTACCGCTTCATTTTCCTTGAAAAGGTTGGTTAATAAGGTTGTTAAACATATACACTTGTGTCAGCTTTCATGACTGGGCAACACCTATGCACAGCAGTGACCAGTTAAGGATCCAGTTGGGTGCACTAATACGGTTCATTTGGGGCTGTCAAGGAAGGAATCCCATTTCGAGTTTTAAATTAGCTGATGCTACTAGTCTGATTGTAATTGGACACTTCTCCTCTCATATGTCGTTTGCATGCGGCTTCAACTGCAGTGGGCAAATAAATAGATTAATGTGAAGTCAACTTATGGTGGGATTTTGTGGGTGGAAACTATGTCTAGAAAGAGATGTAGTTTGGGAAGAAAGGATTTGCACAATAACAATTCCCAACTATTAAAGATTACATGCATGCATCAAGAAGTGGAAGAAATAAAAGGGTGTGTTTGGAATAAGCTCACTTGCTTCACCAACTTGGGAAGGCAACTATATATGTTCCCTGGCCTGCAGGGTATAATGCTAAGCATTTTCTTTATAAGCTGTTTGCTGATTAGCATTATCGACAATGGGAAAGCATATACACTGAATTTCACAGCGCACAGGATTGGAAGCAACCAAGCAACCAAGTCCTAACTCGTCGGCACTGAAAAACTGAAGAAAGAGTAACATGGGAAAATTGGCGATCGAACCAGAAAGGGTGCTCTGTTAATTCTGCTATAGAAATGCGGTTATTCTCATACAGTAGTTTTTATGGAATCAAATCAGGCATCCCTGTTTTCACCAATCTGGACGGTCACTAGTTCAGCATCCGATGCTTACCAATCTCAGCTAAACACTGCAAGAACAAGTCCTGATTTGATGTGCAGGCGTCATGAAATGTAGCTTCCAAATAGCACTCACCATATACCTGTTCGACTCCAACACGGCAACACCTAACACTCCTCCGTTAATACCAAATCCTGATACAACCCTGTTTCGCCACACACAAAATGCTACAACTTGTGGAAGAATTTGTGCCAAGGACAGATTTCTCAAACTCTTTTCCGAAGAAAATAAAAACGGAACACGGAGCGAAGCGCGTCGCAGCCATGATGTACATGTGTGTGATGAAATGTAGCTTTCAACTCCTTCTCATCAAATATGTCTTTTGCTTGCTCGTGATGTGCTTCACATTGGCCATGCGGAATAGTCTAAACAGTCTTCTGTTCAAAAACACTCCTGGACAGATTCTTAGGTCATATATTCCTCAGGCTAACTTCAGAGCACCAAGTGCCATTGTCCCTGGCCAACCACTTGTGCCATGCAAATCGCTGCAGCTGGTGACATTGTGGTTAATTCTAATCTCAAAAAGATAACCTTCTTTTCCTAACGGTGCTTTTCTTGCCACGATTTCTTAGTCCTGTTTGAGGTAGGGCACTCAACACCTGTGTGCACGAGGAAGAGTTGGAGGTGACTGGTGTGTCTGGATTGCCATATACGGCAAGTGATCTGGTTCTAATCTCCCATTAAAGCAGCACCGTCGAAGAAAAAAAATCTCTGAAGTTTGTCGGATGCATGATCTGTCCAGATAGGGTTCGGACACGGCGAGATGTGTGACAATTAGCTTATTATTTAAGCCTATCTTTGCACTGTATCGTGGAGTATTTTTCTCTTTCAGTCGCCAACTTAGACTTGTCTCGGGTCTACCTCACCTAAGCTTTATCTTGGCCTTGCTGAATGGTCTGTAGTAGTTCAGAATATGATGCTCACCAATCTGAAAGAAATACTACTGCACTTGCAAGCACACAAGCCTTGGTCTCCTCTTCATCTTTCCTCTGAAAAACCGTGGCTTCGTGTCTTTCACTAGCTTTTGCTAAAACTTGCGCTAGGAAAGAGTTCTCAGATTCTTTTCTGAACAGAAGAGGATCACGGAACAACGTGAGTAACTGCCATGATGTCTAGGTGCTGATGAAATGCAACTTTCAGCTAGTATTCTTCACATAGCAAAAGAGATAGTCTAATAGTCTGATGTTGGTCAGGAACGCTCCTGAATTGACTTCTTGATCTTAATCTTATATTCCTCGGGCCAAATTCAGAGTGCCAAATGCAATGTTCCTCTCCAACCACTTGTTCCTTGCCCATTGCAAGGCGATATTGTAGTCAGCTTTTGCTATGGTCTTCGGAAAATATACTTTCTTTTGGTAAAGTGTATTTTATATAATAATGAACTATCAAGTGAATACAAACACAATGAGTAAACATTTAAAGTCTGCGTAGCTAAGGTACACACAACCAATATCAACGCACATACATAACAAAATCCACCGTCAAGTGGCAAAGTTATATAAGTTTGCAGTATGCCTATGCAAAAAAAAAGAAAAAAAATCCAAAGCAATCAAGTCCGTGATCGAAGAACTACAATTATGATCAATCCATATCAACTATCTCATGACACCATAAATACAACGGGGTTCTTCAACATCAACGTCTTCAATAAGGAAGCAATGCTGAGTGCCGTCTTCATGGGATCCAACCACCCAAGTCCAGAGTCTAGATTTTCACCCTAAAGAACCAACCTGAGCATATCCGAGCAATGTCTTCAACAAAGAACGACGCAAAAACATCGCCGTTACCTAGTATAGCCAACTCGGATCAAACCTAGGTTTTCACCTCGAAGCTCGAGGTCGGATACTCGAGAAGTGCCACCATAGGAGTCAATCATGTCTTGCCTCCACTACTTTTTTCGTGATCCTAGCAGTTGCATGCACTGGACTAAATAACCAACTGGCACCACTTCACAACTATACCCTCTGTGTCAAGCCATCATTCATAGATTTCATCTCACCGCCGAAGGCAACCATCCAATCTTGAGAGAGTAACCCATGCGAAGACGTTTCAGTGACCATCGCAATCTGCAGCGAAACCACCGTTGCAGGACGAAGTGTTCACCACATGGACTAAATAACAACGGTGGAGCCATCACTATCAACTTCCACCTCGTCGGAGAGAGCTTTCCCAGAATTGTTAGCCCAAGGGCCAACAAGGACGTATCGGGAGCATGAAAGGCAAATTTGTCCGCTTGTCAAGAATCAGAGTGTTGCAACCCGTGTGACCGTAGCACCCCCAGCCCCTGGCCGATCTTCATCAAAGATCCCAAGAACCTAGTGCCATGCACTGGAACAGTCGCCCTTGACCACCCGTGCGCAGCTCCGGCCAACCCTACATGACCTTCAGACAAGCCTAGCTACCGGACCCGAGAGAGCCCTAGGCATGACACATGCCAATGGTTGGTGTTGTGCAAGTGGAAGTCGTTGATTGAGAGGCAAGATCGTCGGATCCGCGACCGAAAATAGAGGGAGTATGAAGATCACACGCACGTTAGATACAACCACCATGGAGCTCGCATCCTAGCCGGGGCATCCATGGCCATGTAGCACGAAGCAAAGGCGTGAGCCATAGGAGGTCGGTATCGGCAGGGGCACATGGATCTAGACGAGTGAGTGGGTGAAGGAGGGGGAAAAGTGTGTGTGCGGAAGGGAAGGGGGTGAGCCCCCGCTACCACCAGCCATCGCGAGGGGACTTTACCTAGCATTCCAGGAGACAGTAGCGAGGAAGAGCGCATGCCAAGGGAGCCGAGTCGGCGACAGCGGTGTGGCCAAGTGTAACGTCCCGGCCAAACCTACTAGTTCCCTACTGATCCTGGCCAGTGCGCCTGGGATCCAGACTATCCTCACATATCAACACTAGTCTTTCTTGCAGACTTTGTCCTCACTCATGCGGACCTGGGATCAACTTTCTAGTCGGTCACCCATCCTAAAACTACTCAAAGCTAAGAACTCTTAACCTCATAGTTTCTTTCTAATTGGCTCCCGTAAAAGAACGTGCACCTTGTTGATCTGAGTAGTCTATCGTTCCTATTGAGTCTGGGTTGTCACATACACCACCCCTCAAAGGAACCAATGTCCCCGTTGGCCCAGCAGGAACGATCCCCATGGCACACGTTTATGCGCTAGTGCCGGCATTGGTATGTACATCATGTAAGCTTCACTGACTTGACACACACTATGTAACCGCCAGGGTTGCTCTGATAACTATAGCACATCGGTCAAACCTACTAGTTCCCTATCAATCGTGGCTGGTACACCTGAGATCCAGACTATCCTTACATACCAACACTAGTATTTTCTACGCACATTATCCTCACTCGTGCGCACCTGGGATCAACTTTCCAATCGATCATCCATCCTAAAACTACTCCAAGCCAAGCATGCTTAATTTAGTAGTTTCTTTCTGATGAGCTCCCGAAAAAGAAGATGCACCTTGTTGATATGAGTAGTCTATCATTCCTATTGAGTTTGGATTGTCACATACACCACCCCTCAAAGGAATTGATGTCCCCGTTCGCCCAGCAGGAACGTTTCCCTTTGGCACACGTATGTCCATTAGTGCTAGCATTGATATGTACCTCATGTAAGCTTCACTGATCCGCGCAGGCACTGTGTAACCGCCAGGATTGGTTCTGATACCAACTGTAGCACCCCGGTCAAAAAAGCACAACATGTGCTTCTGCGAGAAGCAAAGTTATGCTTCTCGAAAGGGGAAAACACAACATGTGCATAGTAAAGTTGTGCTTTTTAAAAAGTAAAAAGTATTGTGTGCTTCAAAGTTGTGCTTCTCCAAAAATAAAATGACAACATGTGCTTACCCAATAAGCAAAGATGTACTTCAAAAAAACAAAAAAAATCAATAGGTGTGTTTTCGCGAGAAGAAAAATTATGCTTCCAAATAAATGCAAAACATGTACTCTCACGAGAAGCAAAGCCTTGATTCCCGAAAGGAAAACACAACCTTTGCAGGAAACAAGGCTTTGCTTCTACGGGATGGAAAGTTGTGCTTTCTGAAAAGGGAAAATCATACATGTGCTTCTAAAAAAAGCACAACTATGCTTCCGAATTCCAGTTGTTTTTTCGGGTTTTCTCGATTTTGATATGTTTTCTGGTTTTTTCATAAAAAAGTTTGTCGAAAGCTATTAACATGGGATCTAGTTTTACAGATCTCAAACCAAAATCTAACAGTAAAAACGGTTCATGATTTGCACGTACGGTTCAAACGATAAAACATTAAAAAAAACTATGAAAAAACAAAAATCATAGGTTGCAACAAGTCGCACACATGCACTGCACCGCTCATCACCATTATAGAAGGTGAGAGCAAAATTTACGAAAAAAAATTAAGTGATTTCGTTCATGGATAGATCCTATTCCCCAGCTTCAGGCCTTCAGCGTGAACTATTGCAATAACGCTTCAAGGGTGGTTGAATGGGCCAACTCATTTAGCTCCCACAAGTTTCTACGATCGAGGAAATCAATTTCTACCACACTAAAAACTTATTATTTGTTCCCCTTATAAGCAAAAAGAATTATTAATATTTTTATAGATTACCAAAATCATGAATTCAAGATTACGGAATTCATTAGAATATTGACTTTTTGAAGAAAAACTTGAAATTTAAAACATTAAAATGTTTAGAAAGTTTATTAATTAAAAATAGTTTTTATTTTTTAATAGTCTTCTCCAAATACAAAAAATGAAATGAATTGTTTTTTATGAATTTTAGAATTATACATGAATAAAAAAAAGTGGTCAAAATAAAAAAACACGGATTTATGAATGCTCACGAATTTTAAAAAATTATTCATGAACTTAAAAGGTGTTAATGAATTTTAAAATTCTAATTAATAAAAAAGAATAAAAAAGAAAAAGGGAAAATGAACATGAAAAGGAAAAAAAATGGACCTTATATAATTCTTTCTAGTTTTAAGGGGTTTCTATCATTCTTTCTAAAACCGGGAAAAGTAGTCATATGGGGCAACCAATACT
The DNA here is from genome assembly GCA_950022295.1 of Bromus sterilis. Classification (NCBI taxonomy): domain Eukaryota; kingdom Viridiplantae; phylum Streptophyta; class Magnoliopsida; order Poales; family Poaceae; genus Bromus; species Bromus sterilis. The sequence goes on from OX465596.1 coordinate 401,771,642, forward strand.
TAGACGAGTGTGCACTTGATTATTTTTAATTTTTCTAATGAAATTAAAAAAAAACTATTTCAAAAAATTCAAATATGTATGTCAGTCGAGCCCCCTCTAGCCGAGAGGGGCTTTTTGGCCTCACTTGGGTCAAAGAGCCTCTCTAGGGCAACACGGACAATTCTAGGGGGTTTGTCGGCCTATGCCAAGCCAATGTAGGCTCTTCGGTCTCGCTTGGACCAAAAAGTCCTCTTTCTGGCATACCCAGACCGAAAACCCTTTTATTTTTTTACTTTTTATTTTCTTTCCACCCGCCATTTTTGTTCCTTCCCATTCTTCTTTCTGCTTCCTGTCATTTCTTCTCTATGCCTTTTCTTCTTTCCACCAAATCTTGCCTCACTCATTCTATAAAACCCACATTGTGGTTATCACTTAGTCATGTGTTCATTAGTTAGTTATATCTTCATCACTTAGCACTTCTTCATCACTTACCCATTTCTGCAATCATGTATGATAACTCCTCTCGTCCATTTACACCATTGATTATTATCTATGTTTTGAGAGGTGTCGGAATGATGTTAGGGTTTAATGGATCTCCATGGTTCGCTTTCAATGATTTAGTTAGCAGTAAGATCCACTTGTAGAAGTTGAGTCAGGTTGCTTGTCGTGATCGAAATCCTGAGGAAATTCGATAAGAGCTTTTGCAGTTGCGTGGAAGTTGGGGAAACTTTCGAACTCAAATATATGTAAGCTCGAAAGTTTGATACAATTGTTAGTTTATATTATATTGTTATAACATTTCCGCACAAGGATTATGAGGACATCATTAACGTAATTTATATTTCAGATTTGACTTAGTTATTTCATATGTTTCTCATTGTAACTTAATGTTTGTTGTTATTTGTGAATTGCAGAGGTACCCCGAGGGATTGGAATTTTCCAACAAGGAAAACTTCAACCAGGGGCGAATCTAGTATTAGTACTAACCTAAACTCTCAAGGCATAGCTCAACCATCGTTTTTTTCAGCCCAGTAGTAAACCCAACACTCTGAGCCCACCCTCCATTTCTTTTCAAGATTCGCCACTGTCTTCAACTATGAATGATTCAAAATCTTATTTGGCCCTATTCCTATTGTTAACTATGAAAAACCATCGCCGATTGATGTATCAACTCGTGATGGCTCAAGCTCAAAGAACAAATGCAATCGTCTTGTTGCATCATCAGAGGGTGGCTCAAGCTCAAAGAACAGATCAAACTCGAAAAGCAAGAAATCAGGTAAGAGCGTTAAATCATCGAAGCTCAGCGATAATGGCTACTCTTTCAATGAAGATTTATGCCAAGCAAGTTACTTCACGTCACATTTGAATGCAATCGTGGAGATCTTTGAAAGAACTATGTTAGCGAGAATAGTGATGATGACCTCATATAGTGTTTATTTATGATTGCGTTGTGTCTTTAATGTAGTTGAAATATTTGAATTGAACAAGTCAATTTAATATAGATTGAATTTTCAAGTTGAATTTTTATATATATATAGGATTGCCTAAAAAATCATGTAAGGGGGGAATATTGTCATATATATAGGATTTTTTTTAACTGATATGTTGGAGGAGGTTATCCGACTTTGTGAAGTTGTCTGATGCATGATCTGTTCAGATAAGGGGCACGGTGAGATGTGTGACAAATTGCTTATTACTTAAACCTATCTTTGCACTGTATCGTACTGATTATTTATTTATTTCCTTCGGTCGTCAACTTAGACTTGTCTCCCTCACTTTTCTCTTGGCCTAGCTGAATGATCCGTAGTTCATAATATGAAGGAAATACTGCACTTCCAACTTCAAGCACACAAGTCTTGGTATCCATTTCATCTTTGTTCTGTAAAAATACGGTTTCCTGTCTCTCACTGGCTTTTTTTTTGGCTAAAACTTGTGCTAGAAATGAGCTCTCAGATTCTTATCTGAACAGAAGAGGATTACAGAACAATGTGAGACACAGTATTCTTCACATAGCAAAAGGGATAGTCTGATAGTCTGATGGTTGTCAGGAACGCTCCTGAATTGACTTTTTACTCTTGTGTTCGTCAGGCCAAATTCAGAGTGCCAAATGCAATGTTTGTGTCCAACCACTTGTTCCCGGCAGATTGCACATTGAAGTTCGTGGGGCTTAAAGATTATCGAAGTCACCAAAACACACCTCGATACCAACGGATATATAAGAAGCTAGCATTCGCTTAGGTGAGACAAGCATGATGCCACCAAGCATGGGATTTGATTCTTTCTGGGCAGTTGCTCTCTGCATTTCTTGCTATGGTTTCTTACTGAGCAGGCCTTCTGCTCTGCTCTTGGCAGGGCAACTGGAGGATGCTCAGCAGTCAGCACGTATGGTATGCAGGAGGAAGTGCTGCCATAGACAACAGGAGGAAGTGCTGTCATAGACAACAGGAGGAAGTGATCTGACTTTTTGAAGTTGTCTGATGCATGATCAGATAGGGTTGGGATACGGTGAGATGTGTGACACTTAGATCATTACTTAAAGAGCAGTATTACTTGAATCAATCTCCGTAGTGCACTGTATTCTTTCTTTCTTCGATCAGCTTGTTCCAGCTGGCTGCTTGACCCGTGGCATTTGGATAAAGAGAAAAGAACCAGACCTTTTTATAAGACAAGTGTTGATGAAATTAGATATGTATGTGCAATGTGTTTCTGGCGTTAACTGTTAAGCATGCTTTCCCACAGCCCATCTATGGTGGCATACTAGAAAGAAGAGAGAAAAAATACGGAGTAGAATCAAGACTACGAACAGGCAACAACCTTCAGAAATAAGACGGCAGCACCTGCACACTGTTCAGGTCGCTTTTTCCGTAGTTGGTTCAAGGAGGACAGGACTGGAGGTTCTTGCTCAAGACCTTCCCTTCTGGGCAAAACTGGGGGTTATTTTCAGTGCTTGTGCTGCTGCAGCTGGCTTCCGCTTAGTTTTCTCCTCAAATTGCATTTGTTCCATGGTAGTGAATCATTCTTCCTCGCTCTCAATAACATGTACTCCCTCCGTTTCCATAACTAAAATCATGACAATAATTATGAGACGGAGGGTGTACTATGTTATGTTTCTTATTTCCACTCATTAGAAAGTTATAGGAATAGCAACTAGTTCTAGAGTAGTCGTTCGCGGCCCGACCCAGTGAACACTTTGTTAGGCTTACAGTGTGCCACATGTCGCGTCCACAGCGTTTCCTTGAGATTTTGTTTTTTTAATTTTTGTGTACGTATTTTTGGTGTTTAAAATTGGTTTTTCGGTGGTTTTTTCCAGTTTTCGCACGTTTTTTCTACACGTTTTGATGAAAAAAAATTAAAAAAAGGCACGACCTTGCCTCCGCGGGAGGCACAGATCGTGCCTCCGTGAAAAGGCACTGTCGTGCCCCTCCGGAGAGGCATTATCGTGCCTCTAAAAACAGAAAAAGCTTTAGAGCGCGACAAGTGGTGCGCATACGATGCGCCACATGTCGCGTGCGAAAGGGCTTGCGATGTTCGTTGCTACGAGTACTCTTAAATTAGTGATTTCGAGTTATAGGAGTATCGATCATAGCTGGCCAAGTGGGCTAGCATGGCCCGGCCCAACTAGGCATGTTTATAAAGTAGGTATGTCGGGCTGGCACACGGGTCTCATCCACAGGCCCAAGCATGACACATTTGTTAAAAAAATTGAGGGGAATTAATACATATCATGTGGCTCCACTAGCTCATACATGTCTACCTGCACTTAGAGACGGGGAAAGTTTAGCTATAGAATTTGCTTTGAAGTTTTTCTTTTTACTCTAAAAAATAAAGCTACAATAAACAAAATCATTTGTTGTATCTAGGATCTCTCTAATAATAGATTCATGAGGACGACCCGGGGGGGGGCAGGGGGCATGTGTCTGGCCTCGCAGTCCAGACACGACCCAAGGTGTGTGTCGTGTGCCCGGCCAGACCCATGACAGGCATTCATTCCACTTGAGAGAGGTAAATTATCTTTACAAAAAACTTGAGGTAAACTCCACTCATGCATTGCATCTCACGTGCTTCCCCAAAATACCTCTATGTGTGCCTCATTCTGTATCAGAATGATCACACGCCACATTCTGCCTCTCGCTCCTCTTTGGGACAACTATTCATGTGTTCTTTTCTTCATTTCTCGCTCCTCTTTGGGACAAGTGTTTTTTTTTTCTCACTCCTATTTGGGACAACCAATCATGTGTTTTTTTCTTCTTCTACTAGTAAGCGTGCACGTGCAACACACGTATCATACATTTATTAAATAAGTTTAAATAATATATTATTAAATAATTCTGCTAAAAAGTTAAATGGATATAAATGTTGTCATGCCATTCAAATTATATTTTCAAAAGTGAAACATATTTGTGATCCAACACATGTACCGTTTCTATAGTAAAATCATCTATCTTCAATATAATTTTTCTATAGTGAGTTCTTACCGAGTCATTTCCATCTATCTTATGCCCAATAAGCATGCACGTAACACAAGATCCAAAAACATGTTTTGCATAAAATTCATGAAGACATAATTGTATAATAATTTGTTACAAAAATAATTTAAAACCCACAACTAAGTACCATTATCTCACCAAGGTAAATTTATTGATGCGATCTATAATGCTTTGTTCAATGGGTGGTATATTGTTTTTGGCTTCATTCCCTTCATATTTAAAATATGTATTCCGTAAAATTTATCGTCCACAAACCACAAGATGATCTTCATGATTATAAAATTTATATATACTTAATATGTTTTATCAATTTTATAAGTATTTAAATAAAAACTTTTAAAATCATCAAATGATTGTGATTGTAACAAGGCATGATGATAAAAAAAGATAATGGATTTCCAACGCAAGTGAATTGCATATGCTCTACAAAAGATAATGGATTTTTTTAGAAAATAAAATTTATTCGTTTGGATAACGCGGTACTCACTTACAATCCCTCGCTGATCACTACCTAATAGTAATATTAGTAAGTAAGTAGTTTTTCATTTAAAAAAAGAGTAAATACGTAGTTTTTCTTTAAAAAAACTCATTCATCCTTCCACCGCCCCTCACATTTCCCCTCTCTTCCCCATTCTTTCTTCACTCCCTCCTTCCTTTGTCGCCACATGCCAGATCCCCGTCCATAGCCGGTACTCTCTGGTGGCCGCTCCCCTTCGTCACCACAGGCGGCGGACGTGCACGCCACTGCTCTGCTCAGATCCTTCTTCGAATCCGGTCGTTGAAGTGCTCGAGGAGGCGCTCGAGCTCGGCATCCTCGCTGGTGACGTCGGGGCCCTCCCTACTCCTGATGCACTCGCCGTCGCTGCCAAGAGGATCTATACCTTCTCCCACGCACCACAAACTTCCATCCCCCCTGCTCGGGGCGCCATCAAGGTCCGGCACCAAATCTTCTTCTCCCCTCGATCTGGATGATCTGCTCTCCGGCCTCGTCTTTATTTGCACGTTCCATTCAGTCCGGAGCAGGAGAAGCTGCGGCTCGTGACCTCCAGTTCCTTCCTTCCAATTCAACTATCTCCGTACACAAGTTAGAAACTGGAACACCATATATGCTTTATAAGGTTATAGTCTAAATTTTGCAAATCCCTGAACACCCGCTTTCTCTTCAAAATGTTTGGCTGAAAAGTACTTGACGATGATGATGTGCAGGGCACTTGCAACAGAAAAAGTAATCAACAAAATCTGGGCACAATTAAGTCTTCGAACTTGTGCACATAGATAGTTGAATTCACAAGTCTCACTGAAACTGTTGTGTGCAATTTGGCATCAATTTGTTTTCTAATATTAAGATTAACAATGTCGTTGCTGCCGGAGTTACTTTAACTTTAGTTTTTTATGCCTATGAGATAGGCTACTCGGTGTGATGTTGCTCTTCACCGACTTGGAGCTGGCGATCGCCGCTAGGGATTTTTGGTCCAAGGCAGTCAACTCTTTCTTCTCACCTTGCCGATGGAAGACCTGAACCACTCCATTTTCAAAGAAAGTTTGTTCTTTCTTCAACTCTTGCACTAATGTATAATCCGTGTCGCCGTGATGTCCAGCAGAGCGGTGATGACGCCCAGCACGTGCGACCACTTGTGTGGCGCGTCGATGTTCCAATCTTTGCCGTCACGCCCTCCATTTTTGCCGTGACAGGGAGCTGGAGCTGAAGCTGGTTGACAGAGTCTCTACTCGAAGTGACGGGCATTCTCCCGTCAGTGTCTCTACTGCAAACAAAGTTCAGTGGCCATTATTTCCAGCATCACATTTATATACCACAAATCACTTCTCTTCTATTCTGGAATGTCACGTCATAGTGAAGTTGATTTCAAAACACTACCCTTAGTGCCTTGTTTCAAGCTTGTCAACACTTTATAACACAGTCTGTCAGCTTGCATAACTTCGACTCATATACAACCAGTCTGTTGATTTTACATTTTCCAAACTAATTAGCATAAAATAAATTGTAATTTTGTGTTCAATTTTGAATAGTATACCCAAGTAATACTTTAGATGATTCTCAAGACCATCCATTCATGACAGAAAGATGAACATGGCTGGAATTACACTAAAAGCATCTCCAGCCGCGCCCCAAAGAGGCCCCCAAGCCGGCGTTATTTGCGCCGGACGGACGAATTCCGCCCAGTCGCGCCCTCAAGGGCCCAAATAGCGCCGGATTGGGCCGATTTTGAGTCCGGCGATCCCAAACCGACCCGGCGCGCTGGGGGTCGTTTGGGGGCGCCGGATGAAAGAAAACGGCGCGAAAGCAGGAACCTTTCGCGCGCGCCGCGTCCACGGCCCCACATGTCTGCGTCTTCCCACGCGGCGGCCTCATCCTCTCGCCTCGGCTTCCCCGCGCCTGGCGCCGCCGTAGTGGAATCAATGCGACGTCGGAGTCGAGTCCAATCGTCGTAGCTGGCGAATCAATGCGGCCGCCGCGTGTAGTCCAATCGCCGCCCACAGCGCCGCCACGTGTCCCGCCGCGTGTACACGCCGCCCCGCTATATAAGCGGGCTTGCCGTCGAAACGCCGCACCCTCGTATCCTCTCGCCGCGTTCTGCTCCTCACCTCGCCGCGCTCTTCTCCTCGCGACCATGGCCAACCGCCGCACCCTCGTCGTCATTGAGGCGGTCCTCCTCGCTCAGGCGGGCTACTCCTGCCCGTCGGACGTGCGCCCGCCGCACGGCTGGGTGCTCAGTGCCGACGGCGCGCCGGTACCGCCGGTGCCTCGTGAGGGCCCCCTTCGACAGGGAGGTCCAGGCAATCCGCGCCTTCATGTCGGAGGTCGAGCGCGCCGATCCAGCGAACACGCCGGGCAACGTCGCCCGCTGGACGCCGCACTTCGAGGAGCGTCGCGCCCAGGCGATCGCCTCCACCAACGGCCTGGATCCGGTGTCGGGCCGGCTGAACCGACACGGCCGGAGGCGGTGGTGGAGCGCGGAGGGACGCACCCTCCCCGCCGTCCTCGACTACATCGAGGACGGCAATGAGCCGCGGCTCCAGTACCCGTGAAGACGACGGCGACGACGATGGGGCCGCAGGAGGAGGCGTCGAAGGAGCTTCCGGAGTTTCCAGTAGTTTTTTTGTTTTTATTTGCTATTTATGTAAATTAGGACCAAATATTATGAATTTCGCTAAATTTCGTTCAACTTCGCCTCAGTTTAGTTGAATTTGGCCGAACATGGGCGGCTCCTTTGGGGCCGTGGATGGGTGGCCGGTGATACGTCCAAAACGTATCTATAATTTCTGCTTGCTCCATGGCTCTTTTGTGTGATATTGTTATGATATTGATGAACTTCCATACACTTTTGATTATATTTGAACTAACCTATTAACTCAGTGCACCCTAGTGCCAGTTCCTGTTTTCTGTTGTTTTTCTATTTCAGGTTTCCCCCATATAAAAAGTGCTCCAAAAATTTGGGAAAATCCAATAAAAAATCAGCGTATAGGAAGCTTCCGGAATCACCGAGGGATGGGGGCAGAGGGGTCCCACCAGGGCCCCTGGCGCCCTCCCAGCGCGCCCTAGGGTGGGTCCGCGCTAGGGGGCCGCCTGGGCCCCTGGTGGCCCCCCTGGCTACCCCCTTCGCCTATTTAATCCTCGTGACGGAAAACCCCCGAGACGAGAACCCTTTTCCGCGATCTCTCCTCTGTTCCGCCGCCGCCGCACTTCCAAGATCGGGAGCACCAGAAGACATCTTCCCGGCGCCCTGCCGGAGGGAGGGATCACCTCCGGGAGCTTCTCCACCACCATGGACGCTTCCCGGATGAACCGTGAGTAGTCCACCTTGGACCATGGGTCTATGATCAGTAGCTATGTGATGTTATCCTTCCCTCTTTGTTCTTCATGGATTAGACCTCGTGAGCTGCCCTACATGATCGAGGCACTTATGTAATATTTCTGTTGTTGCTATGCTGAGTTTGCTGAGATCCGATGGATTATGAGATTATGTTCAGATTGTGTTTGAGTAATATATTTGATTTTCCTCTTTTATATTTATGTTCTTGAGTAATTCTTGCATGTTCTTTGTTGCTGTGTATTGCTTTGGCAAAGTAGTAGGTAGTGACTCCAAGAGGGAGCGTTATGCATGATTGTGGGGTTCATGCCCCGATGACTAGCTTGAGTGACAGAAACATGAGTCTAGGGAATGTGTTGTTGCCACAAGGGGGAAAACAACGGTGCTTGTACTTGCGGGTGCAAAGATTGCTTACTTTACGCAAAGTTCTTTAATGCAGTTGCCTGTTGCTTTGAGTTTACACTTTGGGTGGGATTCACAACTTAATATCAGCGAGATGTTCTGGATAGATATCTCAAGGTGGATGATTAGTAGGTAGATGCAGATGAATTTCCGTCTATTTGTCTTGGCGTACCGCCCATGCTTTTGAGCCTCTTCCTTTCTTTATAGCATAATTAGCATTGGTTTGCGCACATAATCCTGTCAATTGCCCAGCTGTGATTTGTTTACCTTGCATAGCTATTTTATCGTCTTTTGGGAGAGAGACATCACTAGTGAACATCATAGGACCCCGGTCCATATTTTCTACACTGTTTACACTATCAATTTACTTTCAGTATTTACTTTTCCGTAGCTATCACTATCACTATTATCCCGTGCGTTTTATCCTTTGTAAACAACAAGGCCGGAGGGATTGACAACCCCTTTGTACTCGTTGGGAGCAAAGTTATCTGTTGTGTGTACAGGTCCACGCCTACCGCCAATCTCTCGCGTTGTTGTCACCTTCCTGTCGTTGTCGGAGTCCTACTAGAGACAAACATTGGTATCTTCATCGAGGAAAATTTGTTGTTGTCTGCATATCAACCTTCCACTTTGGGTAACCAACGAGGGGGGGTTAATTCGTACCATCAGCCGGTCGGCCCCAAGCCACTTTCGTCACTGAGGCGCCCCAAGCGGCGCTAAAATAGCGCCGAAAAACGGCTTGGGGGGGCGAACGGCTGGAGATGCTCTAACCTCCTTGTATATCACCTGTCGTGCATATCCAAAGAGCCTTTCCCAAGTCTGCTCCAACACCTCATACTGACCCATTCCATCTCACCTTAATTTTGTATACCCCAAAATATTTGCTTCCCTGCTAAAAAAAGAGAAAAAAACAGATGGTACTGAAGAGGATTGCAAGACATTTGCCGAGGAAATTGTTTGGTAAAAATATGTTGGTTCATCCTCAAATGCTCAAATGAAATGTGCTGTTGAATTCCAGTTTGAAGGCACGGTTATAATGGATTGTTCTCCAACAATAAAAATTGATTCAAATTCATGCAGTACCCGATTTACACACATGCAGATTAAAGACTACGCCTTGCCTTTGCCGATTCTCTTTCTTGGTTTCCTGGTGTGCGTGAGTCTCCTTGTGACGTGGGGGAGTTTCAGCAGGATACGATCCGGTGGAGACCATGTGGAAGCAGCGTTGCAGGGGAGGCGGTGCGCATGAAGATGAGGCGAGGGTTGTGCGCCAGTGGAAACCGGTGGAAACCGTGTGGTGACGGTTGGCTGGGCGCCAGTGGAAACCGTGTGGTGACGGTTGTGCCGCTGCATCGGAGGCAAGGCCTTTTCCTGGCGGCGACTCGGGATAGAGGACCAGCAGGGGCGAGGCCCTCTCATGGCGGCGGCTTGGGGCAGGGGACGGGCAGGGGCGAGGAGGATGTGCAGGGAGGAGCGACGGCCTAGGGGGAATATAAGGTTAGATTTCCTAAATTAGAGGATCGCGGGGACGCGGAGCGCTAGCACTATCTGCATACCACAGCTTCTGCTCGGGCAAAACATTTAATCTGAGACGTTGATTTAAATGGCAGACCATTAGCGTAATATGGACAATTGGATGTGCTTAAATTGATTAGATCAAAGGGTCCTGAATATCCTGGGTACAGTTTACTGTGTGGTTTTAGGGATATTTATGTTTGCTCTTTTAGTACTAGTAGAAATATAGACAATTGGATGTGTTTAAATTGATTAGATCAAAGGGTCCTGAATATCCTGGGTAGAGTTTACTGTATGGTTTTAGGGATATTTATATTTGCTCTTTTAATAGTAGTAGAGATGAAAGCTTTGCTGATACCAGTGCCTCTGATCTCCTCGAACGAAGGGGTTCAAAACCCATCAGCGCATGGGGGAGTGATATAAGATACTTCCTCCGTTTCATATTAACTGTCGCTAAAACCCATCAACGCATTTATCGCAAAAAAAAACCATCAACGCATGGTGGAGTACTAAAATACATCTAGATATATCCATTTTCGCGACAATTTTTATGGAACGGAGAAAGTATGATACTAACTCATGAATCACTACTGTTGCCACCAATGAAAAACAAGAGCTATTACCAAATCGTTTTCCACATATAATGAGAAGTCAGTTAAGAATGTCAGGAAAATGTTGCATAGATCATCCTACCCTTTAAAGCTTCTGAGTGTATGCAAAAAAATATACACGCTGCTTTTCAAGATTTTCAAACTTGGTCCGTTCCCACACCTTGTAATGGAAACCCTAATCCCTCCTCAAGCCCTACTGCCCATGTTCGAGCTCAGGGCCGCCACCACCACCAGCGACCGCATATTGCGGAGGTGGGTTAAAAGGGTTTCCACTGATCTCCCTTATGAGAAAAATACAACACAAGCTCTTCGTTACAGAAGACTGAAGAGTCATAACCATGAATCTGCATACAACTCGAGTCAATCCCTTTGCGAAGACTGATCGATGCGTGTACATTTCAAAATTCAACTAGGCAAGTCAAAGAAATCACACTACATACTTTCCATCTATATAATCCGGAGGTTGATGCTCTGAGTTCAAATTTCTGACCATCTAAATTTGTAAATAGAGGAACTCAGGGTTTCGAAAATAAACTATGAGACTTGCGCGTGGTCAGAACATGCTGGCAGCAGCAATGGAAGATGTCTGAGAACGTAAAGGATGCAATAAAAAGAAAGGTAGAGGGAGAAGATATCAGCATTTAGCATTTTGCTATGGAATATTCGAGCCCTCTGAAGTTTAGTCAGCTAAATCAATGGCTAGATTTTATTTCTATACTATCTACATCCACGGGTAGTAAAATGTACCACAAAAAGCATGGGGTTTTTCCCATCAACGAAGCTGAAGTGGCGTTTATCCTATTAACCTCTTTCGAACTTGTGGTTTTCTATCTTCTGTAACCAGCAATTGTGGTACTACTAACTCCTACTGAAATGTGGAGTTTACACGCCTAACGCAACCAGAGGCCTTTCCAGTTTGCACTTTTCGTTTGGAAGAGTATTCAGTATTGGCTGTGGCTTATTTTGCTTATCGGTTGCATCGCATGACCAAGAAAACAACAACGTATTGTGTGCTGTTGAACAATTTATAGGTGATATATCAGTTGTTTAATGTGGAACCAGTCTATGATGCCCGCTGCAACGCCGGGTATCGACAGGGTAAACATAGATTGCACACAGCAGTAACTTAAACTTTTGAACACAATGTAACCTCCTGATGAATTTGACTGTGACACCAACTTGATTTATTCAAATAAGAACACTATAACATCGTGAATTCGTGATGTACTGGTGTTTAAAGCACAATGAACAACCACTCTGTATCTTACACGGAACCAGCAACACTCACAATCTGAAACCCAGGCATTTTCAGTTGCAGGCACACATACCTGAAGACAAGCAGCCAGCAACTCGTGCTCAGCCGCGCCATCAATGGCCGTACTGGCGATACCAGCAGCATCTGCCAGACTCGGCAACCGCTTTGTCGACATTGCCGCGGCTATGGAGCCACCACAGAAGGTTCGTCAGTGTGTTACCGTCATCGTGCGATGCCAGCGCCCTGGTCTTGGCCAATGCCGACTCCTTGTCGTAGATCCCCTCCAGCGCGTACACGAAGCCCTTCCACCCTTCTCCGACACCGTCCCTCGCCAAGGCCGGCGTGGTCCAGCTCACCAGGTCCTTGACGAACCCAGTGTCCGGGAAGAGAGCCTCGCTGATCGGCAGTAGTGGCAGGAGCTGGATCCCCAGCCTGCATTCCTTCCACTCCGGTGGGGCAAACCAGAGCCCGCTGTCCCTCTTGTTCGCCCACAGGACACCGACGACGCGGTTGTTGCTGCTGAAGTCTTCCTCGTAGATCCCTTCTCCTTCCCTGACATGCCACCATGTCTGCGCCGCCAGCATCTCAAATGCGGTGAGCGTTGCGCCGACAGAGACTAGGTGTGTGTCCCCGTAGCTCAGTCCGAGGAGAGCAGCAGAGTAATAGGCGTTTACAGCCTCGCTGGTGCTCTCCTGGTTGCGCCCGTCGCCGAACTCCGTCAGTCCTCCGGCCCAGGAATGCAGCTTCCAGAGATCGAAAGTCCTCAGCCTGGTGTAGCTCGCACCACACTTGCGGGACAGTGTCATGAAATCAGCAACCATGGAGTAGGCCTGCGACATGAACTTCCTCCCCCATGACGGGTCGATCTTGGCGAGCACGGCAATGGCGTACAGGAAGTAGCCTAAATGGTAGTGGTGATCGTTGTAGATCCCGAAGCCGAAGTCTGCGCCGGAGTCCTGCAGCCCCTGCTTGGTGACAAGGCCGCCCCATTTGGGGTCATACAGGAAGCCATTCCCCTGGAAGCTGCCGTCCAGCCACGGCGTGACGGTGGCCTTCAAGAACCCGTGCACCGCCGGAATGACGTCAGGGCACCCGACCTCCTCGGCGATCAAGGCCAGCCTCGCCGCCCTGGCAATGGCCTTCCCGTAGAAGTAGGACGAGGTGGTCGTGATGGGGCTGGAAGCAAGGCTGTCGACGTCCTTGCGTAGAGCGGCCACGACCTCGCCGACCCCGTCATCGTTGACGCCCCGGGTGGAATGCCATGTCGGGGACAACGGGTCGGTCCTGAGAGCCCATGAGTCGCCGACGACGCCGACCAGGTCGCCGTCGATGCTCCGGTACTTGAAGTCGTCGAGCACGCGAACGGAGCAGTCATCGGAGAGCAGCCGGAGGTGGAGCGGGTGGGCGAGCATGAGCAGATCCCCCCACCCCTGCTTGCGCCAGGTGTAGTCGACGCAGAAGGGCCGGTTCAGCGAGGCCTCCCCGGCCGTCGGGTAGCAGCGGCTGTACTGGTCGAGAACGGACTCCATGGCCGGGTCCGGCAGGTATGCGATCCGTATCACGCCGGAGAACCCCGGCGCGGCGAGCTGCGTGACGCTGGACTGCGAGAGGGCGATGGGCGCGGAGGCGTAGAGGAGGAAGGTCTGGGCGCTGTTCATCCGGAGGCGCCACTTGGTGCGCGCGTCGTCGCAGGGCGCGGCCTCGAGGAAGGCGTGGACGGAGGCGACGGAGAGGTCGACGGGGCCCGCGGCGGGGGAGGTGGCGACGGTGACGAAGGGGCAGGCGCGGACGAGGAAGGCGCGGAGGGACGGGGAGAAGTCGAGGGTGACGGAGAGGTCGTCGAAGGCGGCGACGCGGTGCGGCTGCCCCGCCGCGGAGGCGTCGGAGGGGGAGGAGACGGTGAGGTCGGCGGCGAAGGTCTGGATGTCGAAGGAGGGGGAGTGGTTGCGCGCCGGGTGGCAGACGGTGAGGCCCCCGGCGGCTGACTTGACGGAGTAGGGGTGGATGTACTCGGGCTGGTCGCCGTTCTTGAGCGTGAAGTTCTGGAAGAAGCAGTTGGTGGGGAGAGGCCCGGAGAGCAGCCCCGGCGCGAAGAAGCGGGCCGGGTCGGGCAGCACCGTGGACGCCGCCTGCGGGAAGACGTGCCCCCCCGGGGGCGGCGGCGGCGCGGGGCGGCCGTGCGGCATGGCGAGCTGCGGCGGGGGAGGGTGGGAGGAATGCGGCGGTGGCGGCGGCGGCGGGGTTTGGTCGGCGGGCCTGGGCTTTGGGGGGTTGAATGGGGCGGCGACGAAGCGGGAGAAGGTCTGGCCCAGCTTCCTCTTCCACTTCCGCATCGCCGAGTCCCCTCCTTTTATATCCAAGGCTTTATTGGATCTATAATTTTGCTCGATCTGATCTTTTCTTTATATAAATTTAATCGCTTTAGGGAGAATTTTCTAGGCTGTTTTTTGTCTGTAAAATGAATTTTCTTGACCGGGCTGGTGTGAAGATCGGAAAGTTTTTTTTTTTTATGTTGGGCCGCGTCTGGCGTCCGGAGAGCGTCACTTCCTTCTTCCTTGTTCGTTCCTGCGCGTAGAGAAAAGCAAGCAAACATAAATGAGAGAGGGATTGAGCCGACACCGACGCCGACCGCGATGATGATTAACGGCTAAGGCACAATAAGAAGGAAAGGAAAAAACGCGGGATGAACATAGCATGGGAGAGAGACATTGCAAGGGAAGAAAGATATCTCCTTTACTTACTACTCCGTACTTTGGGGATAAGAACATGGGAAAAGAAGTAGGAGTACATACCTTATTACCAGAACCTGGACGCCCCTCCTTACTTTGATGTGAGCTGGTTTGATTGATGACGAACAGGATGTGAACGTTGTTATGATGGAGTGGTTGCCCTTGCGCGTACTACCATCTACTCCCTCCGTTCCAAATTAGATGACTCCCAGGAGGGAGTAGTACGATGTGTGTGTGTGATTAGCCCTGCAACTTGCGAGGTGATCGAGTCGAGGAGAGGAGTGCGAGAAGCAAGCATTTGTCTGTCGGGGATTGGAAGCTTCATTCCCAGCATCGCCCAAGCGTGTTGCCTTTCTTTCTTCCGCCGGGTTGGTTCCAGAGACAGGCCTGGGAGGGCAAGGAACCAAATGAATCATCACCGTATCCCTGGCCATGGCCCCCTCTCTTGTTCTTTTGCTTGCAAAGCCAAGCCAAGCCAGGGCCTGGGCCGTTGGTGTTCGTTACTTGCTCCTCCCAACTTCCCTAAACTTGGACGCCACAGCAAGGAACATACATGTAATATAAGCTGAATCGTGTCGACCTGACATGACCTCAGCTGAGCTTTCTACCGGAGAGTCTCTTCCCAGGGAAAGAAAGGTAGCTGTTCCGTTCCTCTGTGTTGCTATGTTGCTATCAGCAAATGCAATCCTATCCACCAAGCAAAGTAACCTAAAAACGATCCCAGAAATGCATCCCTAGGGAGGGTCGCCATCATGGAGTTGTCCAACCCCAACATGGACCCCAGACAGACACCAACCAATCCGGCATGAGGGAGCGACTTATGCTTTCATCAGTCTCTCTGTTTATTAATACAACTAGCAATGAACTCCCACATGGAACAAGGCACGCTGAAAAACTCAATTCACTAGGAGTATTTGTATAAGAGAAAGGAAAGGCACCATATACTGATAGGAGTAAGATTCAAGCATTGCGTCCAAAGTTGAAGAAACTGGCATACTATTTAAGTTTCAAACACTTTGCCACATCAGCCAGGTCTGACTGAGTTAGCCCCTTGTTTGGTTTGCAGCAATGCTTGCAACATGCAAACTAGACCCCACATGTCGTTGACTCGGAAAAAATATGCGGCAAGATTACTTAAGAGTCAATTTTGACCGCCCTAACCTTAGCCATATGTGGCTAAAGGTGTGGCAGATGATGGCAACCATGGTATATGAACCAAACATGCCCTAACTTCAGTTAATTTGACAACCTCTACCACTGTATTTATCATATGATAAGCAGGAACACCAATGCACACAGTGCCCAATTCACTGCTCTGTTAGAAGATAGTATGTGTACACACCGTCGTTCACTACAGCTCAGAGGTCCAAGGCAACGGTTGGGCAGCACTCTGATTCTTCAAAATTACCCACCACGCCACCTTGAGCAGCGGCGAACTTGATTCACCAAATCAAGTTCAAAGAGAACAGCAACAAACCTGGTATGGCCTCGGACCCTCGCTCTTCATGCTAATTCTGTTTCAACTCTCTTGATCTCAAATATCAGTTTCCTCCACATCAACAGGACAAACCTTTCTGCATACTCATCCAAAAGCGATAAAAGGAGCTCCACCATTCTCGGTGCATCCACATGTTCTTTGGTGGTTTCGACAACATAGTCCACAAACTCTGGCAACTCCTCACCGATAACTTCAGTGGACTTCCTTGAAATCCAAGGCCTCATTCTCTCATGCAATCCATGCTGCAGGGAAATAGAAGTATTTCATGTCATAAACAAGAATGTGCTCGAGTTATTATTTTAAAACATGGTCTGCAAAGACAACAAAATTGACCGGTTCCACGTAAACAAAAGCATATTTTTCAACTACTGAACTGAAAATGGAGAGTGGATAATTCTGTTCACCTCATCATAAATTGCCCAATTGACATCATGGATAAATAGCTCTTCCTTTGTCTTGGGGACAGTAGCCAGCAACTCTTTTAGCTCTTCCTTCGTCTTGGGGACAGTAGCAAACGGCTGTTTTAGCTCTTCCTTCGTCTTAGGGACAGTACCAAGCAACTGTTTTGCATTCAAAGTTTTATTGTCCCCTGACTTGGCTGTAGCTTCCAATTCACAACCCACTTTCTCTCCCGCACCGCTGCTCTCGTCATCTGAGAATACGCCTGGTACAAACACAATGTGCCTCTTTTTACCATTGCTCTTATGGAACCCATCTCCTGTCCAATGAAGCAAATAAATCCAAGTTCAAGATAACTAGGATATGGAGAAGATATTGTAAATCAACAAGCAAGAAAATACACTCACTTTCCATGTGCTGACTTTTCCTCCCATTTTCAACTGTAGATTCACACT
This sequence comes from Bromus sterilis, assembly GCA_950022295.1. Classification (NCBI taxonomy): domain Eukaryota; kingdom Viridiplantae; phylum Streptophyta; class Magnoliopsida; order Poales; family Poaceae; genus Bromus; species Bromus sterilis. The sequence goes on from OX465596.1 coordinate 401,788,802, forward strand.
CCATAGGGGCATACATTGTTGATGCCCCATCAATTTGCAGAGAGGAGTTTCCAGGTCCAGGTGCAGTCACTTCTTTATCTTTCCAACATTGCAAACCCGCGGCTTTCCTTTCTCCTAAATGAACCTCTTCACACTGTCTCCTGATTTTCCTCTCCTCCAGTGCAATACTTCGAGAATCAGCATCGCCATTCGCATCAACAATACTGGCAGACACCTGAATTGGCGGACTTAGTGAACCTGGAAATTTACTCGTCATTCTTTCTTCAATCGTACTGTGTATCTCTTGCGTTACATCCTTACCAACTTCATTGGCCTTCTCTTCTGCGGTACTCTGACCATATTTCTGAAGACACTCTCCCGTGGCTGCCTGTTTAAACAAAAAAAATAAGCATAGATGAGAACAAAATAAGCATTTCACTAGATTGAAAACCCCGGGAAAACCATTGAAAATGAAAGCTTGAATTAATAAATGCTCAGGCAAATTTGCAAACGAAACAAAAAGAAGAACGGAAATGAAAAGGCTCTCTTTTTCAAATGCATCTTCTCCTAAGCCATTAGGTTCATCCATAAATAAATGGAAAATATTCTAACAGTAGCCAATTCTTCATACAAAGAGAAGTGCATAGAAGTCATAATGAAAACTGCAAGGCCACAGTTTATTTTCTATGGACAACTCGCTGTAATCAGTAATTCAGAAATTCTAAGATGGTTTCTTGGGTATTATCAGAACTTTGAGTATATAATATGATCTACACAACAATTATTTTAGAGAACACTGTACCGCATCAACTTGCAGAGAAGACTTTCTAGCTGCAGTCGCTTCTCTATCTTTCCGATCTTCCAAACCCACAGCTTTACTTTCCCCTAAATGTTCCTCTTTTTCGCACTGTCTCCTGATTTTTGTCTCCTCCAGTGCACTACTCCCTGTACCACCATCGTCATTCTCATCAACAATACTCGCACTGGCAGACATCTGAACTGGTGGAATTGGAGAACCTGGAAGTTTACTCTTCATTCTCTCTTCAATCAAACTGCGTATCTTTTGAATAGCATCCATATCAGCTTCATTGGCCTTCTCTTCTATGGTACTCTCTCCATAATCTCTGGTGGCTTGATTGACATTAAGCTAATTTCAACAAAACAAAACAAACATAGAGAAGATAAATAAGCACTTCACTAGATTGAGAACCCAAGCTTGACAATGAATGAAAAAAAAATGCTGAAGCAAACTTGCAAAATTAAGCATTCCACTAGATTGAGAACCCAACGGGGGAAAACATAATAGAGAAGCTTCACAAAGAATGAAAAATAAGCATCGCTCATGCAAAACTTGAACAAGAAAAAAAATGCAATTCTTGTAATGCATGTTCTCCTATGTTATTGACTTTGTACAAGATCACGGAGTTGCTTTTGAAGCATAATAGCATATAAAATAAAATAAATACAATGATGGGATTATTCCCAGGCTCCCAGCTGCCAAATGGGTTCCTAAACAAGGTTAACTCTCTTGTATAGATAAATCCCTGAAATTAATCACTCAGAATTACCAAAATGTTTTCTGAAATATTATGAGGAACTTCAAGTATTAAATATGTTCTACACTACGATTTTTATAAGGAAACTACTATAGAAGAAGGAGAATGGGGTTCATTATCAGTTACAGTACAACCCAACCCTACTTTTGTAACATGCACAAATATAAATATATATATGGCTCCAGAATGCAAGAAATCAGAAGTCACCCATCATTCACTTCTAATTATTTAAAGAAAACTTCATACCAATGTCACTATTTTCAAAGCCAATCCAGCTTATGTCCTCACTCTTACGTGAATTACCTGAATGTTACTCTTCCATTAGGGCCATTTATGCATACATTCCTCTCTCCGTTCATTTCACACTTAGTGCGGCAAATAAACAAAAAAAAAATAAGCCCCACATTGCGGAAGCTTCCAACTGCTCACTGCTGCCAAGGCTCTGTCATCATTTCTTCCTGTATAAAGGCGCAACAACCCCGAGCTATCATGGCAGAATCCTCTCCACTCATGCCACCTGGGCCCACTTGTCAGCCCTTAATCTGCCTCTAGAAAGGCGCACGGCACCCCCCCCCCCCAAGACATGTAAACTAACAACAATACCCCTAGGACCCACAAGATGAAATTTTCTCTCCACGCACTGCCAGGCCTACCAGTCAGACCTTCTGCCTATAGAGAAGCACGCCAAGCCACTCACGCCCCCCCCCCCCCCACACACACACACAAAAAAAAAAACGCCATTACTGTAGGCATATTATCCCCGATTCAGTTATTGCATATCTACTAATGTTAGCAACATATTTTTCAAAATGATGTAGTCGATAATCCAACAAAATGAGGTATGTCATGTACTCCCCCCGTTTCAAATATAAGATGTTTTGGATATTTCAATATGGACTATAGACGGACTGAAATGAGTGAACAAATACACTATAATGTGTCTATATGCATCCGATTCAGAAAAAAATTAAAACATCTTATAACTGTAAATGGAGGGAGACAGGGAGTACTTAAAAGTCATAATATACTTTTATTTTTATTTTGCGGGTAAAAAAAAGTCATAATATATAGCCCCACACTGAAAATAACATCCCTAACTAGGGACCACCTTTCTGGGAAACAGTACATATTAGTCTAAATTTATTAATCTACAGAAGTAGCAAGCATAAATGACATGCAGCCCAGTATATACCACCAGTTCTTGACCATCAACACTCAGTTTGTTGAGCAACCGCCTTGCACGAAGACTGCCTTCAGCAAATTCAAACTCACAAAAGCCAAATGCAGTAGGAGTTCCATCTATGGGATTTGTGACTGGCTCCCAACTTTTTACAGGTCCACATACCTGTAGCATAAAAGAGGCACATACACATTATTTTCTACACCTTCAACTCAAAGAAGATGTGATCTAATCTAATGCCTCATAGCCTTTCGCTTTAAACACTCCAATAAACTACCCTGTATTCATAATAATATCCTATAATCTGCTTCACCAGAACACAATAAGTTTAAAAGGATCAGTTTGAACAACTTAATTATAGTGATACGATCTTAAGAGATCATTTTACAAACGGAGGTAGTACTATAAGTTCATAAGAAGCAAAAATAACAATACCTGGAGAAGAGAAAGAACAAAATCCTTGTCTACAGTTGACGCAATCTTGCCTATGTACACTTTAAATTGTGGAGCAACAGGTGGGAGAGGTGGTCTGGCCGCGGCCACAGGGTCAACAATCTCATGAACTACCGCTGGTTGTTGATATGAGAAAACACCAGGAGGATACATGATGCTTCGAGGGGAGCCTGGAGGCCCTGGACGGATCGGATACTGTGTAAAGTACCTAGGGTTTACTGAAAAAACAAAATTTCCTTTTGCCATATCAGTAAGTTTTCATTAATCCAAATACATGATGCATAATCTATCATTAACAAAAAAAATCAACTTAGCAAGCAAAGAAAAACAAAATAAGTTATCTACAAGTCAGAATAGCCTAAGAAAAAGAATTATAGTGCTCGGATCAAGCAGATGAGAAAAGCAAAGGCGGTCATTGCTCTCGGCATACATACCTTTGAGCAGAACAATGCAATGGGAGGTTATTTGCGAAAATTTAGAGAGATTGTACATAAATGCAGATTGTAGTAAATAAAAAAAAATCACGTAAATATCTTGCTATCAATCCAAATAATAAGCATGACATCTCGGCAGATTTATGCAAATCTGGAGGCAGATATACATGGATATCCAAATTTTAACCTAATCAAACACAATAGGATTGTAGCAATCATATGCAGAACTCTCAGAGATCATACCATAATCAATGCAGTGCACTACAGAAACTATGAATGCTAGACAGAATGTGTTGCTTCCAATAGCTTCTACCAAAATGGGTGGGACGACTTCAACATACAAATGAAAACGATATAGCACACATTCCAGAAACGTAAATTTTGACGTTTTTCTACTATCCACTGTGGGGTGATGTACATACTAAAAAAACAATGATTTAAGCAGCAAAATAAACCAGGGCATGTAATCAGACAAACCACTGCATGAACTCAAATGGTGTGCATTGTGTTTTCTAGTGTAACAGGACAGCCAATTTGCATTACCAAACACATCAAGGTCGTGGAAGCAAACCAAAACACACCAAAGGTCGTGCAAGATCATTAAATCTTCCGAAACAAACTCGCCTTTCTTGCAGGGCAGTGCATCAAGGCACAACCTTTACTGTTACAGAAAAGTAGTCAGTCACAGGTATACGCCGCCCCCTCTTAATTACTCCAATCCACCATAATTCGAAAAGATAAGCGCACAGAAAAATCCGGTTTGCAGTAATTAGCTTACCGTGCGGGAGGAAGGGGGCGCCTGGGTATGGACCGAATAGGCTCGGTGGTGGCGGCGGGAGCCGGTATACGCTAGGCCCCGGGAAGGCGCCGGGCGGCATGACGGGCGGGAAAAATGGGGGCCTCCACGTGTGGTGGAAGGGCGCCGGGTACGGCACCGTTCCCGGCGCCGGCGGCGGAGCGCCGAGGGGGTGGAAGGGGGCCGCGAACGGGGTCGGGATGGGGATGGGGTCGAGCCTGGGTGCGAGGGCGGCAGCGCTCGTTTGTGCATAGGGTTGGGCGGCGACGTTGCCGCTGGGTTGCGCGGTGGAGGCGGCGTTGGGTTGGACGGCCGAGCCGGCGGCGTGTGGGCGCGACATGGCAACCTCCACGGCGGGGAGGATGCTGCGAGGCAGCGGGCAAGAGAGAGTCTTGGCGACAGTCTGCTCTCTGTGCGTGTTTGGTTCGTGGGAATTAGAGACGAAGAATGGAAGTTGAGGGGTAAGAAGATTTAAAGGTTTAATTTTTTTACCGGGAAGATTTAAAAGTTTTATGATTGATTAGAGGGAATAAAAATTGAAGCCGGCTACACAGGCGTGTTATCCTAGTTGCCAGAAATTCCCACGCTCAAAAAAATACATGGTTGCTCGACCAGCAACTCGCCGAAGACCCAAGCCATATTGCCCTCCCCTCCTCATCATCAATCTCATCGGTGATTTCAACATCAAAACAAAAACCGAGCTCGAATACATTATGTGTGAAAGCCATGAAATAGGTGCCCCGACTTCCAAGTCCACATCGGCTCGCCGGACCCCCATGCCCCTCCTCCGCCCCTCCCTCTCATCATCCTCACCGGAGATTTCAAGCAAAATCATCCCGACAACAAACGCAAAAGCAGGAAAACGTGAGATGAGAAAAAAACTTGTGGATAGGGTTTGCACTCACCAGGGAGATGGGGCGATGCTGCCGTTCGGAGCAATTACTTGGCTCGGCGCTTTTCACCGGCGGCGTGGGGGATCTTTCGTTGAAGAAATCGGGAAGAGAAGAGAAAGAGCGAGAGGATAAGAGAGAGAGAAGAGAGAGTGTGAGGGGATAAGAGGGAGCGGCGTGAAGATAAGAAAGAGAGAGAAGGGGATGGCCGAGCAGTGGCCTTTTCAAGGCCATTTAATTTGGGTCCACGCATCTCCCTCGCCACCCGCCGCACGAAAAAGTGTGGGTGCGGCGCTGTCATATAGGTTTTCCCATAAAAATTTAAGTAAAAAGGAAAATGGGAGTTGAGGTCATTAATTCTAATCGGTTTTTTTTCTCATGGGTACCCTATTAATTCGTGAGTAGAGTTTTATCCCACAGTTAATTTCCATCATATGCCAATCAAGGAAATGGGGATAAAATCGACCCCTCATACCTAATCCCTACACATACCTCATCCTAAAAACTTTCATTCCTATTCTTCAGTGGTTACCAAACATCCCGAGAGAAAGATTCACGTGGTCGTTGAACTTGTCTTTGTAGTAGACTAAAATGAAGTCCTAAAATTATTCAAGTTAGTCTTGAAATTTTAAAACTGTATATTTAAGTTTCAAAAGTTTACAAGTTAGCAAACTATCTATAAACTGTACCTAAAACTCAGGATAGATGTTTTACCAATAAATTTATAGGTACTTAAAGGTGTGTTACTTTTATAAATCTCTACCTATACTCAATCTGACAAATTGATCACCCCTGTTAGTGGCTCAATTTTCTTTTTTTTATGATTGAGCTACGGCGAGGCATGACGCGGTGCGGTGAGACGCTGACAGACGGTGGGGCACATTGCAACGTGACATTAATAGACTGCGAGGCGCGGCATGGCAACAGTTATAGAGGCTTGGCGGCGCTGCCCGTGATACCGCTGATGATTTCCTAGGTCGATTGGTACTTTTGGCTTGCCACGGGGTAGCCTGCTGAGGCCATCGGATTAGTTGATGTGCGTGGATGCATCAGGGCACTTCATAAGTTTTGTAGGTGTTGCAATTGTAATCATCAAGAATGTGGTTGTGGGTTGATTCATTTTTCGCTCTGTTAGACTCTGTTAAATAATTTGTTCCATGCAAAAAACGGGATACTCCTTTTTTTCCAAAAATTAGGTGCTCTACCAATAAAAGAAAAAAGATCTGCTAAAACAATATTTTTTATCAAACTCCACCTATGACGAAAAGTGTCTGGTAAAAATGCTATAAGCAACACATAACGTAATGACCATTGTCACGTCAACACGGATCCCAACCATGGTCTCAATGGACCAAGCCCACATATCGTCAACCATACACCAAATCAGCTTTGTCAAAATCGTAGCAGTAACCATATGTGAGCCACTTAAGAAGACATTCCTATGACCGTATTTTGGATATTTAAGACATTCCTATGACCGTATTTTGGATATTGCAAAGGACGGTAACCAAAGTTATCTACGTGACAAATTTGGACCGTGTGTGATTTTTTCTCATTCTCAAAATACGGCGAGAGAAAAACGTGTGATTAAAGTGTCAATCATCTTACATGATTAGAAAAACTATAAGAATTTGGATGAAAAAAATATTTGGTAGCACAAAAAAACATAAAGAAATTTTTCAAATGGTTTGAGTGTATGGAAACTTTTCTCTCAAATACTTATGATAGAGTGCAAATGAATCCTAAGCAGAAAATTCAAGGTTCCTGATTCTACGAATCACACGACCAAAGTAGGAAAAAATCATGATCCAAATCCTCTAAAAAAATACTATAAATTTCATTTGAATCAAATAAGACTAACCTCTGTAAGGCCTCAGGGTTTTCTCTTTGCCGATTCCAAAGAGGCTAACTATGGCGAGACAACTATCGATCTATTTAGAGCCACTAAATTAGACTAAACGGGTTTGCCAAACAGAGGTCGCTACCTCTTCACTTCCTCCTTGCCCGTGGTCGACGATGGCGAAAGCGGGAGGGAAGCATCCCCACATCCTCCTTGCCCGCGGCCGACAATGGCGAAAGCAAGAGGGAAGGGGCTAGAGAGAACAATTTTGAAGAGATTTACGAAGAGAATGTGACGGGAAGAGCATGAGGAGAAAAGGAGAATTGCGATACAATCACTTAAGGGTGTGTTTGGTTGGAGGTGTCCGGCGGTGTCAGCCCGCTCCAATCCGCTCCGCGCGGTTCGCCCGATTCTGGTGAGTCGCTCCGCCCAGCTTTCTATGTAGAAAATTGTTTAGCCCCGCGCCCCTCGCTCGCTCGCCTCCTCAAACCAAACACTTGCAGCTGCTCCTTCGCTCGGGCCGACATGACCGAGACCCCCCAAGTAAACACACCCTAAGTAACTCCTGCTGAATCTTAACCATATCACGGTGTGAGCTCCGCTACGATTTTAGATTTTAGCAATCACTGTTCAATGCCGCCCGTGAGCCCGAGTGCCATTGTGTGTGGCTGCTCGCAAGGCGGTGTCTTCCGACAGACGCATCTTGAAGACAGTAACAATGTCGACGGGCAACATTGAGTATCTACCTATGTACTCCCTTCGTTCCAAATTAGATGATTTTATTTTGTTCACATGTATATACAAAAGGAAGTCATCTAATTTAAAACGGAGGGAGTAGTTGTAGTGCAGTGTATGAAATGTGGCTTCAGATATTTTTCATAGTCTAAGATGTTCGCAACACACATGAACTATCATGTATGAGTATGAACTAACTAGGTTAAAGTGTCTGATGTTTATCCGGACAAATGAAGTTTGTAGGCTAGGATACGAGGAATCGGAGTTTGCACATACGCACAGCAGTCTCAGAAAATCTGCAGTACTATACCAAACGTCTGTTGCGCTGGGTGCAAGCGACCAAACGGAGGCATCGGCTTGGGAAGAATAACTACAGAGAGATTCCCCGCATGGACACGCTGAAAGATATTCTCATCTCACTTCTCTAATTACAAGACAAACTAACCTTTTGCCAACAGCTTGCTGTTCATGTCAACATTACAATTCTACATACATTCATCAGCCAAAGATTCAGGATAGCCAGGAGAACACAGTGCCAAATTGACTGCTCCGTTCGAAGATGCCAACTGTCAACTTCAGCTCAATGATAACCAGAAACGGTGCCAATGTATTTAAAATTACCAACCCACCTCGAGCAACGAGAATGCACTGCAGAAGGCGGTGGCAGTCAGTAACTCAATTATACAATTGACCGTATAAGTGGGAAACAGAAGAAGACAATTGAAGTTGATAAGTTTTATTTATCAACAAAGCAAAGTTCAAAAGAGAACAAACCTGGAAGAGTGACATTCCTTCAGTCTTATGCTAATCCGGCTTCAGCTTTCTTAATTTCAAATATCAGTTGTGCCCACAATGAGAGGAGAAAGTTTTCTGCAGAATCATCCATAAGAGATGCAAGGGGCTCCAACATTCCGGGTGCCTCGACATGCTCTTTGGTTGATGCAACAACATATTCCACAAACTCTGGTATTTCCTCGCCAAAAACTTCAATGCACTTTTCTGAAACCCAATGCCTCATTCTCTCATGCAATCCATGCTGCAAGAAGAAGAAAATAGTGTATTTGATGGTATATGAGATGGGAGTCAATATTTAAAACATAGTCTCCAAGGCAACAGGTTGACTGCTTCACATCTCGCGTTTACGTAATTTAAACATCTCTTTTAAGTACTGAAATTTGAAAGGGAGAAGGTAGATAACTGTTTCACCTTATCATAAATTGCCCAATTAACATCATAGGCAAATAGTTCTTCCTTCATCTTAGGGACAGCAGCAAGCAACTGTTCCGCATCCAAAGTTTTCTCGTTCCCCGACGTGGAAGTAGCTTGCAATTCAAAACCTACATTCTCTCCCGTGGAACTGTTACATAGCACTGGTACATAGTTCTTATGAAACCATCCTGTCCAATGAAGCAAAAACAAATTTAACTTCAAGATAACTAGTATATCGAGAAGGTATTGTAAATTATTAAGAAACAAAAAAAGATATACACTCACTTTCCCTGTGCTGACGTTTCCTCTCGTGTTCAACTATAGATCTACACTCCATAGGCATATAAATTGATGGTATCGCATCAATTTGCAGAGAAGACTTTCCAGCTGAAGTCACTTCTCTATGTTGCCAACCTTGCAAACCAAGAACTTTTCTTTCCGCTAAATTTTCATCTTCTTCACGTTGTCTCTTGCCAGATACCTTAACTGGCAGAATTATTGACTCCGGAAGTTTACTCCTCATTCTCTCTTCAATCATATTGTGTATAGTTTGTATAGCATCCTTATCGGCTTTACTGGCCTTCTCTTCTATAGTAGTCTCACCATGTTTCTGAAGGTGCTCTTTCGTGGCTTCATTGACATTAATCTGTTTAAACCCAAAATATAAGCATGAAAGACAGCATGAGAAACAAAATAATCATTTCACTAGATGAGGGTGGGCGGGCCAGGGGGTGAAATTAAAGCTTTACAAAGTTTTTTTGTTAAATGCACAGGAAAATTTGCAAACGGAGCAAAATGGAATTGAAAAGGTTTTTTCTTTTCAAATGCATGTCCACCTACGCTATTAGCTTCAGCCATAAATAAATAACATCAATGGTAAGCAACTTTACAAGGATAACTTCCTTCAATAGACAACCCACTGTAATCAATAATTTAGAGATACTCTGCAAGGCAATTGTTTAAAGAAACACTGGAAGAATAGAGATCATAGTTCTGTCAAGCCAACAATCCTACTTTAATGGCATGCACAAAGATTCATACATGGCTTCCAAATTTCAAGATATCAACCAGCATTCAATATTAAATAATTAGTTTACTCAAGTGGAACTTTACACCAATGCCACTAGTTTCATAGCCAATTCAGTTTTAAAACCTTCAACCAGAGAGCCTCTATTGAGAAACCATGAGTCTTAAAGCTTGGTAATGATATTTTTGTAGGCAGATTTTTATTGACCTAGAAGCGATTATGGGTTTTCAAAGTGCTGGTCAAATGGTCAAAGGGCAAAAGCATAAGAGGAGCAAAGTGGCTCGGGCAGAACCGCTGAGTTTTTGAAACTAGGGGTAAACCAGTTGAGTGGTACACAACTAAGGGCATGAAAACAATTATCCCTCACAACTAATGGCTCCTCTCCAGCTGCATGGATGTGGGAATATTCTCAATGGTTGAATTTATACTGATGTTAGCACTTTTTTAAAAAAATAACGAAAATCCACAAAAGAGATAATGTACTAAAAACATCATAAAATATATAGCACGCCCGATAATAACATCTTTAACTAGGGCTAACACCTTTCCAGGAAATCCTATATCCTAGTATGTACCATCTACTGATGTTGCAAGCAAAAATGACATGCAGACCAGTACATACCAACAGCTCTCGACCATCAATACTCAGTTTGTTGAGCAATCGCCATGCACAGAGACTGTCTTCGGCAGATTCAAAATCACAAAAGCCAAACCCAGTAGGTGTTCCATCAATGGGATTTGTGACTGGATTCCAACTTTTTACATGTCCACATACCTGTAGCAAAAAAACAAGGCACATACACACATCACTATCTACTCCATAGTTCTAAAGCATATGTCATCTAATGCTTCGCAACTTTTCCTTTTATACATCCCAATTACCTAGCTTTTATCCATACTAAATATCATGTAACATGATTTGCCAGAATATAATAGGTCGACACAATCTCAAGAGATCTTATGAGCATAGGGCGTAAGTACTATGAGTTCATAAAAGGTAAATGTAACAATACCTGAAGAAGAGAAAGAACAAAATCATTGTCCACTGTTGATGCAATCTTGCCAACGTACACTTTATATTGTGGCCCATTAGCTGGAGGAACAGGTGCCACAGGAGGTCTAGTCAAACCTCCAGGACCAAAATAATTAGATGGAGGAATAGATGCGATAGGTGGTCTATACACAGCTCCAGGAACAAAAACATTAGCTGGAGGAACATGTGCGATAATTGGTCTAGTCACACCTCCAGGACCAAAAACATTAGTCGGAGGAACATGTGCGATGGGAGGTCTAGTCATAGGTCGAGGAACAAAAACATTAGATGGAGGAACAGGTGCAATGGCTGGTCTAATAACAACTCCAGGACCAAAAACATCAGCTGGAGGAACAGGGGCGATAGGATGTCTAGTCACAGCTCCAAAACCAAAAACATTAGCTTGAGGAACAGGCGCGATATGTGGTGTAGACACGGCTCTAAGAACAAAACCATCAGGTGGAGGAACAGGTTCGATAGGTGGATTAGTCACACCTCTAGGACCAAAAACATTGGCTGGAGGAACAGGTGAGACAGGTGGTCTAGTAAGGGTTCCAGGACCAAAAACATAAGCCTGAGGAACAGGTGCGATAGGTAGCCGTGGTTTAGTCACGGATCCAGGACCAAAAACATTAGTTGGTGAAACATGCGCAATAGGTGGTCGTTGTCTAGTAACAGACCCAGGACCAAAAACATTAGCTGGAGTAACGTGTGCGATATGCGGTCCAGTCATAGCTCCACGATCAAAAGTTCCATCAATTGCCACTGGCCGCTGATGTGATAACACATTAACACGAGGATATGTGTGGCTTGGACGGAAGCCTGGAAGCCCTGCACAAACAACAGGTTACTGTGTGATATACCTAGGATCTGCTGCAGACAAAATACACAAAACTCCTCTTGCCATACTAATAAGACTTCAGTAATCCAAACACATAATGCATGATTTATCCTTACAAACAAATCAACAAAAAAATAACTTATAACTATAGGAAATGAAACTATGAATAGGTTAAGATCATTCAGGATAGACATGCAAGTAAGTTCAGCGCAGATTTGCAGAATAGCCTGAGAGAAAACATTATGCTCCTCTGATGTGTTTTCTTTTCAACTTGTAGAGAGATCGTACATGACTGCAAGTTTGTAATACATTACCCAGTATAAAACAAACTTATAAAAATACTTTACTATCAGTACGAATAATCAGCATTGTATTTATGAAGTTTTCAGATTTCTGCAACCTGGCGGCGGATCTATGTAGATATCCAAATTTTAACCTAACCAGACGCAATAGTTTGTAGCAATCATTAGCAGAGCTCAGAAAGATCATGGTAACATAATCAATGAATGCACTACAACGTACGAAAGATTTACAAAATCTTCTGCTATAAATAGCCTCTCATCAAAATGGCTGAGATTACTTCACCACAAAAAATGAAAATAATATAGCACACATTTTGGGAATGTCACAATTGAATTTTGCAATTATCAACGGTGTGATGATGTATGTATTCAACATACAAACTAACTCAAGCAACAAAATAAGCTACAACATGTAATCAGTTAGACCACCGAAATACTGTGCACTGCATTTGACTGAATGTAACAAGACAGACAATAAGCATTACCAAACACATCAAGGTCGTGGAAGCAAACCAAAACACACCAAAGGTCGTGTAAAATCATTAGATCTTCTGAAACAAACAAGGCTCGCCTTTCTTGTAAGGCAGTGCATCACGGCACAGCCAATACTGTTACAGAGAAGCAGTTAGTCAATGATAAACCTGCTAAATCATAATACAAAAGCAGCCATTTCTATATTCCAAAACCAGATCTCTACCTGTAAAAAGAACAAATCACTATAATCTGAATATGCGGTCCCTTCTAAATTGCTCAAGTCAGTTCCAACAAAACCGATCAACAACCCTCGTTGCAATAATTAAACCTACCGAACTGATGAACAGGGGTGCCCGGATGGAATCCACCCGGCGGTGGACGGAATCCACCCGGCGGTGGTGGCGGAGGCTGGTATGCGGCAGGCGCGCGGAAAGCGCCGGGTGGCGAGACCAGCGGAAATGCCGGGGGGCGCCAGGTGTGGTGGGAGGGCGCCGGGAACGGCGCCGGCCGCGGAACGCCGACGGGCTGGAAGGGGCCAGCGAACGGGATCGGGGCGGGGTTCGGCCTGGGTGTGGGTGTGGCAGGGTTCATCTGTAATGGTTGGGTGGCGCCGGTGGCGTTGGGTTGGCCGGCGGAGAGTGGGCGATACATGGCGGCGGAGAGTTCCACGGCAGGGAGGAAGAGGGGAGGCAGCGGGGGCGGAGAACTGGACGAGAAGGTTTAGGTTTAAATGCCCCCGCTACCGTGGTTTAGGTTTCCGCCGTGGTTGTCATGCGCCGCCGCCGTTTTCCCCCACCCAAACCCTAGGCACGGATGAACGCTATCGCCCCCACATCCAAGGGCAACCCTGTCCCGATTCCGTTGGCTAGTCCCCTTTCGACCACCGGCGTTTCGCCGCCGATGCCGTAACCGACGTTCTTCTATCTCATATAGCGGCCTTCAGTATTTTCGCGTCGCCATGTTATCTAATGTTTTTCATGAGAGGTCTCGCTAGTATATGCTTTCGACGATGGATTTCGTCTATACCCACGCACCCCCTTCCTCGTGCCGCCTTTTCGCGCGGTTTACTGTAGTTATGGATACTTTTGAATGCTATATATAGTGATAAGTTTTTACGTAGACCAGATATCTTCGGGTGTGGTTGCTAGTCTTTTTATAGAGAGTGATAGTCTTTTATTAAGAAATCAATGCATGACAACCGATGAGCATATCTTATACGTCATCATGATGCATTACGAGGGTGTCATTGATCAAAAAATTTGATAGTGTGCTACGCATTGGTGATTAAAAGGGGTGAAGACTAGACAAAAAAAATATTGATGATCATTTTTCTTCTCCTCGAATGCCATGTGAAGACCGAAAAGGACAATTATTTATTTTATGAAAAAATATATAACTTTCCTTGAAGATAGAAGTTATGTGAAGGCTAATGTGAGGTGAGAACACGTGTTGGTATCTCTTTTTCATTGGAAGAGGCAAAATGCATAAAAGGGATCCTCCTCCCACCCTTACGTCGCTCCTAGAGAGGCGACTCCAAACCCTAGCCTATCGTTGTCCCTTCTTTCCCTCTGCCTCGTCACCCTCGGAGGAGGCCAACGACTCACAGCGCAGTTGCGGGTGAAGGGGGACGCGAGGATCTGCCCAATCCGTCCCTGCTGGTGTTGAAGGCTTGGCTCTTGGGTTGGCGACAAGGGTGGCGCCTTATCGGTGCGGTTAGTTGTGGCACTTGACTGCATGGACAACGAGGGCATAGAGGATGGTGGCCGCGTCATGGGGTGCTCCGTTTCCCCATGGCCAGATCTAAGGACGGACTCCCGGCACTCATTGCTCACTCCATCGTTTGATTCCAATCTCCACGATCTCTCCTCCACGGGATATGGCGACTAATGTGATAAGAGCTGGACTATGAGCTTTGTCTTGAGGAAACCCTTGGGGTCGGTGGTGGCCATGCATTAATACATAGGAATAAGTTTTTACGTAGATGATATATCTTCAAGTGTGGTTGCTAGTCTTTTATGGAGAGTGATGATCTTCTATTAAGAAATTAATGCATGACAATCGATGAGCATGTCTTATACGTCACTGTGATGTATTGCGATGGTGTCATTGGTCAAATTTTTTATAGCGTGTTGCACATTGGTGATTAAAAGAGGGTGAAGACTAGACTAAATTTATTGATGATCCTTTTCCTTCTCCTCAAATGCCACATGAGACATAAAGGACAATCATTTATTTATGAAAATTTATATAACTCTCGTTGAATATAGAAGTTATGTGAAGGCTAGTGTTAGGCGAGAACACACGTGGGTATCTCTTCTTCATCGAAACCGGCAAAATACATAACAGGGTTCCTCATCCCGCCCATATGTCGCTCCCACAAGGGTGACTCAGGCGACACCAAACACTAGCATATCGTTGCCCCTCATCTCATTTTGCCTCATCACCCTCAGAGGAGGTCGCCGGCACGCCACGGAGTTGTGGGTGAAGGGGGCGCGCGAGGATTTACCCGATCCGTCCCTACTAGTGTTGAAGACTTGGCTATATTGGTTGGCTGTGAGGGCGGCACCCTGCCTATGGTGGGAAGCGCCCGCTGGCGTGGTTGGTTGCGGCCCTTGGCTATGTGGGCAACGAGTGCACAGAGGATGGTGGTTGCGTCATGGGAGGTGCCACGTTTCCCCCATGATCGGATCCGATGACGGACTCGTTGCTCACTCCACCGCCCGATTCCAATCTCAACGATCTCTCCTTCGCGGGATCTGGCGACTAGCATGGTAGGGGCTGGACCAGGAGCTTTGTCTTGGGGAAACCCTTGCCTGACGGTGGTGACCATGACATCCTTAGTGCCACGAGCTCCGAATCCCCGACTGTGGCGGGGCATGGGCAGAGGAGTTGCAGCGGCTCTATGTTCATTGGGTGGAAGAGGAGTTGAGGCTAAGGGACGACGGAGGGAAAGATGAGGAGGAACGGCGACGGGGATGAGGAGGAGGGCCGACAACCGTCGAGTGCTTCCTGGGTGCCACCATCGAGTGTTTCCTGGGCGCCGCCTCCTCTCGTCGCACGGGGTGGGAGGTGGTTGCTTCAGTCGAACGGGGTAGAAAAGACGGGCTCGAATCGTTTTCTTTTGCGGGAGGCACGAACACATGCCAAATCGCAGGGGTTGAGCTCCGTATCGTGGGAGGCCTATGTGTGTGGGATCGATTTCATCGTTGCATTCGATCGATTACATACCGACTTTTCCGTTGGCATGCCATACACTCGAATCGATGGTTTGGCAATACGGAATCCAATTCGAGACCCCAATACAAACATCCAAACCCAGCGTAAACAAGCCGTTTAGACGTCCCCGGTTGTAGTAGATAGATGCTGCAACACCTGAAATCGAAAGGCAGAAGACATGTCCAGATCAGATCAAACTCCTCCATCATCCATCATCATCATGCATTCACCCGACCCGCGCTACTTGCCTTTCACAAAGCAAACAGATCATCACACCACAGATAATCCAACAAGTCCGTCTCATCTCATCCGATCTCATCTCCCATCCCGTCCCGTCTGTCCCCGTCGTTATTAGGCCGCTCGCCCGTTCGGTACACCTGTCCTCCCGCCCCACGAGTTTCTCCTCCCCCCGCATCCACCGGGAACCACCAACCAGCAGCAGCAGCACCACCAGCAGCTCGCGCGCGAGGCGCAAGCCATGGCCGCGGAGGCGCACAAGCCCCTGGCGGCGATCATGGCCGACGACCTCGCCGCGGCGGGCGCGGGGGAGGCCGCCGCAGCGCTCCACTCCGCCGTCCGGAGAGCGGTCGCCGCCACCAGCGCCCGCGGGCCCGCCGCGGCGTGGGGGGAGCTCTCGCGGGCCGCGCTTCGCCCGGAGGTCCCCTTCGCCGTCCACCGGATGCTCTACTACGGCTGCTACGCCGGGTCCCCGTCCCCCACGCCGCCCGCCTGGACGCCCGACCCGTGAGAGCTGCTCCATCCTTCCCGGTAGGCTCACCTGTTCGCTTCTGGAGTTCTCGGTAAGCTTACGTGTTAGTTTCTGGCAAATTCGCAGCGACGAGGCGGCCCTCACCAATGTTGGCCGCGTCCTGGAGGCGCGGGGGAGCGAGATCATCGGCCAGGCGTACAAGGACCCGATCACCAGCTTCCGGGACTTCCACAAGTTCTCCAACGAGAATCCAGAGGTGATCGGAGATTTCACTTTTCCTCCGTCACTGTCGTTAACCTGCTAAGCTAGCTTCTGTAAGTACTAGGACTTACAGTTTCAGTTTGGTTTCTGTCTTTCAAGAACAGGCGTATTGGAAGATGGTCTTTGAGGAGATGGGCATCACATTCAGCGTGGAGCCATCATGCATCTTGCGTCACACCGATGCGTACCCTGGCGGAGAATGGTTGCCAGGGGCTGTGCTGAATGCTGCTGTGAATTGCCTGACGGCTAAACCCGGGAGGAATTCCAGCGACGCTGCCATTGTGTGGAGGGATGAGGGCAAGGATTCCGAGCCCCTCAACTTTGTGACTCTGGAGGAATTGAGGAAAAAAGTTTGGTAATGATATACTGTTCTATAGATGACTAGTTCCGATCATATAGATTTCCTTGCTTCATTGAAATCTAACTCCACAAATGCTTCTTCTAACTTCTGTCTAGAGCAGTTTGGTGGCGAATGCGCTCGATGCACTTAATCTGGCAAAGGGATCTGCTATTGCAATTGACATGCCTATGAATGTGAATGCCGTTGTTATCTACCTTGCGATCGTGTTAGCAGGATACATTGTTGTCTCAATTGCAGACAGCTTTGCTGCACCTGCAATATCCACCAGGCTAAAGATATCAGAGGCAAAAGCAATTTTCACCCAGGTATTTAGTTAATCCTGTTCCCCCTTATCATCTTAATGGATGTACATGTTGTGTATTTCTCTGATATTATGCTTAATTTCTGAAATGAGTTTGTGCCTCAATATATAAAGGTGATGTTCTGGCAATATTGATAGTCTTTTGCTTGCTAGGATTGCATCCATCGCGATGACAAGGAACTGCCGTTGTATAGGTGCGTTATTCAAGTGCAAGGCATTGATCGTAAATTCATGATCAGAATTTATTTCTCACACATCAGTTTTTGTTCCGCAGTAGAGTTGTGGAGGCCAAAGCCCCTATGGCTATCGTGATCCCTGCAAGGGGATCCACACCGATAAAAGGACTACGTACTGATGACCTTTCCTGGGAAGATTTTCTTGGAAGGGCTGATCGTACCAAGTATGTTACTTTCTGACCATGCCTTTATTATGCTAACTGGCTAATGTTCATTCTCCTGAATGACACCCCCACCCCCATTTGTAAGTAGATTGCACTAACACAACAAAATTTGCAGGGCTGATATTTATACCGCAGTTGAGCAGCCTGTCTACCAGTTCAGTAATATCCTATTTTCATCAGGGACCACAGGTGGCCTCTAATTTGATATGTAGTGATTTGTTCGTCAGTCCTAGTATATAAATTATCTATGTACAACTACCATCTTGTCTGTAATTTACATTAACATGCAGCATTATATCCTCCCAAACTATTAGTGGATTATGAGTTGATTCAGATTCTATTCAAACCTTCTGACAGTTCCTCATGTTCAGGTGAGCCAAAGGCGATTCCGTGGACACATTTGACCCCTCTTAAGGCAGCTGCTGATGGATGGTGTCACATGGATATTCGTAAAGGTGATGTTGTTGCATGGCCTACAAACCTTGGTTGGATGATGGGTCCCTGGCTTGTCTATGCCTCGCTATTGAATGGAGCATCCATGGCACTGTATAATGGCTCCCCGAATAGTTCAGGCTTTGCAAAGTTTGTACAGGTGAAGATAGTTACATAGATGACAATTCAATTTCGCAAAGTAGTGCTGAAAAGCTGTATGTGTATTTTATTATCTCAGTTATGTTCATTTGGGAACTCAGTACTAATATCTTGAAGCATTTGGGTACTCAGTACACACAATAACAGATGTTTGACATTACTTATGAACTTGTTTCTGTTGTTGATTAAAATCATGATTTACATCCATTCTGTTCCTTACTGTTTTTTTAATTGACTTGCAGGATGCTAAGGTGACAATGCTTGGAGTGGTACCCAGCATTGTTCGTACATGGAAAAATACAGATTGTACTGCAGGATTTGATTGGTCAACCATCAGGTAATTTCTGGATTAGTTGACCCTCTACGCCTTATTTTTCGGTTATAAATTGCATAAGGGAAATAGTATGCTGATGCTATCTAGTTTACCACTGGTATCGTTCATCTATGCAGATGCTTTAGCTCAACTGGGGAGGCGTCAAGTGTGGATGATTATTTGTGGCTGATGGGAAGAGCTTCCTACAAACCAGTAATCGAGTACTGTGGTGGCACCGAAATTGGTGGTGGATTTATTACTGGATCCCTGTTGCAACCTCAAGCATTGTCAGCATTCAGTACACCTGCCATGGGTTGTAACCTGTTTATTCTTGACAGCAATGGGAATCCATTGGTAAGTGTCAGCATGGAATTCTTCGAAGCATTTTGGTTCCATTCAGAATTGTACGATCATATTTCCCCTACCAATATACATAACACCAGCATATAAGTCATATCGGTGCAATATCGCAACTCATATATGAGTCTCATGTTGCCAGCAAATGCTACTGTACTTTACATTAACCACTTGTGCATTCATAGCAGTCCATTAACTTGTCTCAGCCTAATGCCAATAATGTGTTTCTTCAAACTTTACAGCCACAGGATTCTGCTGGTATTGGAGAACTTGCGCTCGATCCAACATTATTTGGGTCATCAACGACACTGTTAAATGCTGATCATCATGAGGTGTACTTCAGTGGAATGCCAGAATGGAACGGGAAAGTATGTATTTCTGTCCTTGGCTCCTTCCTATGAACCTCAAAGGTTGGGATACTAACCGCATGACTGTGCGTACGCAGGTCCTCCGGAGGCATGGCGATGAATTTGAACGTACCACAGAAGGATATTATAGGGCTCATGGCCGCGCAGATGATACGATGAACCTTGGTGGTATCAAGGTATAAACGTTGTAACACACAAACTATCTGCCAAATCACAGCTTTGGAAGGTCCATCCATTGATTTTTGTATCATCGGTTGCAGGTCAGTTCCATCGAGATTGAGAGGATCTGCAACAGGGTGAACGATGCCATTCTTGAAACGGCAGCTATCGGGGTTCCACCTGTAGGTGGCGGCCCTGAACAGTTAACCATAGCGGTGGTATTCAAAGATCAAAGTCCGCAGGCAGAAGATTTCAATCAGCTGAAGCTAATGTTCAACTCTGCCCTGAAGAAACTGAATCCTCTTTTTAAGGTGCTTCGACGGTTCTGCTCAACTGCTCATTGATAACTTGCATTTTTAGGAAATTTTAATACTCCCTCCGATCCAAATTAATTGACGCACACTTAGTACAACTATATATTAGAGTTGTACTAAGTGTGCGTCAATTAATATGGATCGGAGGGAGTAGTAGAATATCATGTTTTACTTTTGTCTGCAGTGAAATCACTTGCCTGACCCCCTTTGTATGCAGGTTTCATCGGTCGTTGTGGTGCCATCGCTCCCTCGAACCGCCTCAAACAAGGTCATGAGGAGAGTCCTACGCAAGGAGTTTACCCAGGCAAAGCACTCTAAAATCTAGTACAGTGGATGTTAGGAAGTGTATCGTGTACCTATTAAAATTTCAGGCAATTGCACACCAAACTGTGAATACATACCACTCCCTCCGTATCAAAATATAGTCTTCCTAGTTGGGCTTCCTTCTCATGTCTTTAGAAATCTAGTTGTTTTATTACGCGTCCATTGTACAGCGAGGCTAATTCAATTCACATTGGTCTGACATGGCAGATGAGGTAGTACAAATAAAGCATGATTGCTAGCATGTGCTGTTTTGTTTTCATGCTAAAGAAATTATCATTCGGCGGTATTTAGCCTAGCAGGGTTTGTTAGTATCTGATCTTGTGCTTTTGGGTATCGTGAATTGACGATCTTCTTGGAGACACCATCCTTAGAGGGAGAGTGTAGGTGGAGTCTTCGACTCAGAGCATCTCCAGCTGCAGCCGGCGGCGCTATTTGCGCCGGATGAATAAAATCCGCCCAGCCGTGCCCCTAACAGCCAGTTAGCCGGACGAAACTGGATCCGGCGATCCCAAGCCGAACTCAACGCGCTGGGGGTCGCCTGAGGGCGTCGGACGAAAGAAATTGGTGTGAAAGGGAAACCGCCTCGCGCTTTCGCGCGCGCCACGCCGAGCAGACCCATCCTGTTATCGGCGTCTATCGCCGTTGCATCAGGCCGTGGGCTTGACCAGGCCGCAGCAGAACACGCGGCCGGGGGCGGCAGGAGAAGCAGGGCCGCACCACCACCGCCATCCGCTCCTCTGGTGGTTATCGAGGATAGCGACGACGAGGACGAGGCGCCGCTGAGGGTGAAGAGGAGGAGGAGGAAGACGCCCATCGGCGGCACAGGGTGCAGCGGCACCGCCGCCGGAGCCGCAGGAGGAGCCACCGAAGAGATCGACTACGCTGATCTCTATCGTTTTTTCAATTTCCACTAGTCGTTTTTTAGTTTACTGTTTTATATAAATTATGACTAAATATTATGAACTCGTCTAAATTTCGCCGAATTTCATCAAATGTGCGTCGAATTTTTAGTTTACTGGGGTGATTGCCTGGGGCCGCGACTGGGTTCTCGATCGCCCCCGAGGCGATTTTTGCGCCGCCAGCCCCCAAGTGGCGCTAAAATAGCGCCGAAACACGTCTTGAAGGGCCGAACGGCTCGAGATGCTCTCAGGCCAGCAACTCCCTCTCTTCATGATGATGGCTTCGTGTCGCGTGACGGCGGCGCTCTCAATATGAGATGGGTATGGCGAGGTGGTTGTGCACGGAGGCGTCCTCTCTTTGGGGTTGCGGCACCCTTCGTTGGGATTCCTTTCAGCGATGGAACTGGATGGCATTGATGTAGGTGATGGGCTGATGGCGATGGAGAGCCTTCCTTGACGGCTAGTCTCTCTCTCTTTACTTCGTTTCTCGGATCCTGGTTGAGGGTTTTGATGACTCCAAGCCATGCTTCTTTCTTCTGTGTTTTGTCTACTTGTAGTTATGTGTTATTGTCCCTTGGCATTTTTTTATACAAAGGATTAATTTTATTGGTTTATATAACTATGATGCATACAACTAACATCAACGTATACAAAAAAATCATGATAAAAGGCAAAGTCATGCAAAGCCAAAGTTCCATGCAAAAAAGAAAAGGCCAAAGTTGTGCTTAAGCAAAAAAAAAAACTTAAAGCGATCAAAAAACGAGATACAACAACGATCATATCTACACCAACCATCTTTTGACACCACAAAGACAACAAAATTCTTTAGCACCGATGCCTTAAGGAAGGAACAACATTTGAGAGCCGGCATCATAGGATCTAACCATTAGAGACCCGATTTAGGTTTTGACCCTAAAGAACAAGTCTGAGTATATTCGAGTAATGTCTTTGACAAGATAATGATAGAAAAACATTGTGGTTCAAGGTTATAACCGACTCGGGTCAAATAGGATTTTCATCACAGAGCTCGAGATCGGGTACTTGAGAAGCACCACCAAATCAAAGTCAACCATGTGTTGTTGCCAACACTTTTTCGCGATTCCAGCAGGTACAAGCGTTAGGCTAAAAAAATCATCGTTGCTGCTGCACAACAATACCTTCAATGTCAAGCCGTCGATCATAGAGTGGATCTCATCATCGAAGGTAAACTAGTCGGAGTGAGAACCGACAACGCCTATAAAAAGGCTTTTCGGATGCACCCCGCAACCTCTTCAGTACGAGCCACCTGCATCAACCACTAGATCTGAAGAGAGAAACCCTCATCAAGACTCACCTATGGCCATCGCAATTCGCATGTCGAGAGATTGGCTGGTGCCGCCACAATCAGGTTCGAAGGAGAAATATTGATGTTTAGTCCATCACTTGTGATACTAATGGTAAAACTCCATGTCTTTCTCATAATCCACCTACAGAACGGCTAAGAAAAAGTATTTAGGTAAAAAATGCAAAAGACTTAGAGCATCTATAGCGACATAACAAATTCAGACCCTCAAACGTCGGAGGATGCATCCGGACGCATTCACGAACACTGCTCAGTCCTTCCTTCGTTTTTTGTTTTCACAACTAGATACCTCACTTAGCAATTCTCAAATTTATAAAAGCACATACATAGTAAACTATCTCTAAGATATTTCTGACTCATAATCATGTCACCCGAGTAGCAAAAATTGGTATGTTGTACCTACATACAAACTATGGACAAAGCCATCCACGACTGCTTTTGCCCTTGTCATCTTTATCAAAAAATTAGTGATCAAAGACGCAAAATGGTTCAAGTCGGTTTTGCTCTTCCCCTAAGCTGTCTAACCTGTCACTCTCCTCCTCCTCTATGGACCGTAGTCCGGCGAATGCACAGATCGCTCGGTTTTGCTTTTGGAAGAGGGCGCACGTATGTCTCCGCTGACACTTTTGTACGATGTGGGCACGAAGGGTTGCCTCCTTCGAGGCATCCAGCGCCGCCACCTCCGCCTAGCTCGCCATGCCGGCAGTGAAGCGAGCCTCGACCTCCTGCGTCCTCTCCTTCTTACGGCAGGCGCACCAGTCCTAGTAGCCCTCCTTCAGTGAATCAGAGACATGGCGGTAGAAGGACCTCGAGCCTGCAGCCTTGGGGGATCCGAGCGCCAACTGCACCGACGCGATCACATCGTGTCAAACCGATGACGACGTCAATCAGGCGCATTCCTACCGGAAACGGTGGAGAGCAATGCGGACAACCATCGCCTCCTCCCACCCGTAGGACGACGACCGGATGAATATACGTGAGATCAGATTGGACCAGATGGGCCGGATCCAACGTAGCGGACGTGTCGAAGATTTGGACCCCGCTCAAAAATAAACTATAAATTTGGACTGGATATGAGGAGTGTCGATCAACCCAAACATATAGGGCTGATATGAAAAATCCGTTTGGATCACTTTTTTGGGGAGAAAGACTAAAGTAGTTAACAAACTACTCGGTCGAATTGTTACATGATCCAGACTTCTTCCTGGGTACGCTAAAAGACTTGCTTTGGTCGAGGCTTCTCCTGTTTAACAAACAACCTGCATGAGATGAGAATTGAGAGGATCATGTGGATCGCAAAAGGTGCACGTCAGTTTGATGAGGAAGACCCATGCCGTGCTCGAAAGTCTTAACATATGTTCTGTTCCGTGACACGCCACATTAATAGGCCATACATAGCCCAGCCGCGAGCGAGAGTTCCATTTTGTTGCCTCATAGAACCAACCACTCGGACGAAAAACACACACACATGATATATATGTCGATCTGGATAAGTAGACGCCATTCCTAACCTCTCCCAACATGGAAGCTCATCGAGGACTCCTTTCTGACATGGCGACTTCGGGCTGCCAGGAACAAACATCGATATCTTGTATCGCGCCGGTGCAAGTCTGGCCGAGCGTTGGAGATCTCCATTATTAGCCGTCGACCTCAAGAGCCTCTACCACGATGCGCTTCCTCTTGGCCCTTGAGAAGTCCTGGATTCTGAGATAATCGTGTCACTATATCAGTCCAGAACAAAGTGCTCCGGCCAACCATCTGCAACAACGGTCACTTTGCTGCTCAAACAAGGACCTAGCCGGAGCCTCTCTCCAAGGCTTCTAGTCCACTCCAAGCCAAGTTTAGGATGCATATAAATACCTTTTTCGTGCAATATTAACTATCGTAAAAAATGAATGTTTCTAAATGTATTTTAATAATAAATACGAATATTTGGCAAGTTAGGATGCATACAAATATTTATCAAAATTGTGAAGGCTTCGCTTGGTTCACCGTTTCTTTCCAAATACCCTAGGTGGAATTTGTGTTCTATGGTCAGTAATATACGTACACCTGTAAATATTAGTACACCTCTGTATAAAATACACCTATTCCAAGCACGGCCTAATAAGGAGTTTGGGGCACTTGTCAGTTGTCACTTACAGGTGGGGCACGCTTGTTAGGCCCGTGCCGGAAGTGAGCAGTGCCTGCAAACGTGACCCCCGGCGGAGGAGAGTAACCGCACCCAAGCTCCATGCACGCAGATCCCAACCCACCAACGTCTCTTCCGCCCGAAGTAAACTGATTTCCCAGTAATCAGCGAGCGCATTTAAACGGATGTACTATATCCGAACCCGAACGACCTTCCCATACACAATAATCCCATCGCCGGCATTCGCCAACACGGACGGCTGCCGGCGACGTAGACTTCCCACCCACAACTTAGAGGCGGCGATGGGGAAGCTGGCGAGGCTGGTCGACGGCATCAAGACGAGGCTGATCAAGAAGAAGGGGGAGGAGCAGGAGGAGGCGTCGGCGGCGTGCTACGGCAAGGTGGGCAAGACGGACAGCATGCGGGTGGAGATCAAGAGCCGCCGCGCGCAGCAGCTCATCGCCAAGAACCTCGCCGCCGCCGACTCCATCGGCCACGGCGGGGCCGCCGCCAAGAAGTCCAAGAAGCGCTTCTTCGCCTTCTGAGTTCTGACCCAAATCAATGGAAGCTCCTCCATCTCTCCATACATCCATCCTTGTGGCGAGCGAGATCGATATCCCTGGTCTCTTCCCCTTGTGATTGATTAGTTTCTCGATTAGTTCCCTGCCTTGCTTGTAGTAGTTGATCATGTACTGCAAATCTGACTATCTCCGTCTAATTAAGAATTTAAGATGCCATCCATGCCATGCATGTGTTTCTTCTTTGAACTTTGCTGTGCTGCAACCAGGTCTGAGATTTTATTTATTTTCGGGATATCGGATTAAATCTTTTTTTGTGTGATTTGATATCCAATTGAATCGACAGAACATAATATTAAATGGTGCAAAAAGGTAAACAGGCTGTGCTACAAAATAAACCTACAGGCTGGTGCTGCATTCCCAGCCAAGCAACAGATTTATGATGCAGAAATTGACAATAATTATTGCAGCCTAGAACAACATTGGGGGTATATCCTATATTCCTATCTGTATTGATGTATTTCTACAGAAATCTCAACAATATTCAATTCTAAAGAAATTTTAGCCCAAGATTTCCATGTCATGATTGGCTAGCCAAAATTATGGTCAAACTTTTGCTAGCCCATGAGTAAGCCAACGTTAGAAGAAAAATGAACTAAACTTGGCAAAGAGGAATTGACATGCCAATACATTGGACCTTAAAGTCTCGTAGGAAATCTAACATGAGTTCAGATCTCATTATTTTTATTGAAGTCCAATGCAATTTGTCATCTGTGATTATTCTCTTCTCATTTCTCCAAAACATTTGTGTCTTCATTTTGTGTAAACCATCCAAAAAGGCCTCACCGCAAAAACTCTTGAGTTTAAAAATCATATAGTAGTACATCTCGTTTGGTGGTTTGTCTATCGATATATTTTATAATTCATGTAATTCAAAGACACTCTTAAGATACTCCTATGCAAAATAGTGTGAGTTGTCCAATTGACGTTTGTAGAACTAGCTAATTGCTCGTGTGTTGTAACAGATGCATACATATTCTATTGGTTCAACTCAAGTACCGTGTCTGACATATACTTTACACCCATCATATTCTAATTTTTTATAAGATTTTACTTGATTTTAGGTATGAGAAGGTAAGATATTTTTTTGATATAGTTGAAGTTTTGGTAAGTTTTGATTTGATTTAAATATGGGTAGTGAAAGGCAAGATTTTTTTTGATTTCGTTGAGGTTTGGTAAGGTTTTATTTGTTTTGATTATTTTAATGCATGATATGGTTTTGATAAGATTTGATTAAGTAAATGCAAAACATGATTTCTAATAGGACAAGAAATCATTCGGCTGATAACTAGCTGCTGTGAATTAAAATTCTATTCCATCATCAAATGAAAACTCCTACTCTTACCTGAAAAAATAAACCATTTTTAGAGAGAGCAACTAATTAAGAAGCCCCTCTAAGATCATTTTTAGTGGGTTGAAAGCATGCCACTTGTTGCGCGCTGAACGTTCCTTGGGTTTTTTTTATGCATTTTTGGGTTTAGATAAGTCCTTTTTGATTTTTTTGCTTTTAGGTTTTCGTGTGATTCTCCCAAGATTTTGGAGAATTCTTTTTCACTTTGTTGCGTGAAAAAATATTTTATTTGCTTACTCAAGATGCACATATTTGCTTATTTTGGAGTCATATATTTTCTTCCGCGAGAGATACGGTTGTGTCTCACGGAAAGAAAAAAATGTGTTTTTTTACAAGAGGCACGTCGAAAAGGAAAAAAGTATGTTCTTTTTTATATGAAAGGCATAGTTTTATCTCTCGTAAAGGTACAAATTT
The DNA here is from genome assembly GCA_950022295.1 of Bromus sterilis. Classification (NCBI taxonomy): domain Eukaryota; kingdom Viridiplantae; phylum Streptophyta; class Magnoliopsida; order Poales; family Poaceae; genus Bromus; species Bromus sterilis. Next base: position 401,815,940 of record OX465596.1, read on the forward strand.
ATTTCCGTTAGAGACACGGTTATACCTCTCGAAAAGGAAAAAAAATGTTTTTAATGAAAGGCACGGCTTGTGGAGGCATAGATTTTCTTCGTGAGGAACACGACTATGTCTCTTGAAAAAATAGAAAAAACAATATTTCTTTGCGAGAAGTTTAAATTATGCCTCCATGAGAGGCATGGCTGTGCCTCTGGGAAAGGTATAAAATGCATTTTTTATTTGGGGCATGTGGAAGCACATATTTGCTTCGTGAGAGGCACATTTATGCTTCTTGTAAAAAAAATCTTTTTGTTTCTTTGTGATTTTTTTATCGAAACCTATTAACATGAGATCTAGTTTCAGAGATCTCAACACGAAGAAGCCAACAATGAAAATGGTTCAAGAATTGGATGTACGGTTCAAAAGATAAAAAATATATTTTTTAAAAGTTATAAAAAAGAAATTTCCAGATTGCGAAAAATGACGTGTATCACTTGTCAGCCGCTGGATAAGTGAAAGTGATCATTGCAAAGAATATTCCATATTTAATAATTTCTATTTTTACAACATCCTTAAAAACAGTCCGAATAATATATTTCTCTACCAAGTTAGAGTGCACAGTCATTTTGTTCCCAGAAATTCAGTTCACTAGTAGAGAGGGAGGGGGGAACAAAGCCCAGCCCGCTAAAGTCCATAACGGAGGAAGAAGCCAGTCTCACAGGCCCACCACCCGCCTGCCTACCCATCTCCTCCGTCTCGTCTTTCTATCCAATCCCATCTCCTTCTTCCCTCCCACGGCGGTCTGCCTCGCCCGCGACAACCTCGCCGCCGCATCCCTCTCAACCGCCGGCGGCGTCGGAGATGCAGGCGACGGCCGCATCCTTCCTCGCCCGCCCTATCCCTCCGCCCCGTCGGTGAGCGCGTCCTTAAACCCCCCTCGCTCCATAATCTCCGGTCTCTTTCTTTTCCGGGTTTCTGACCAGGCTGATTTCTGTTCGGCGCAGCATTGGCAGGAGCGCGTATGGCTCGGTGGCGGTGCGCGGAGGCGTATCGCGGCTGCCTCCATCGCGCCCGCGGGGGGTACGGTGCTCCATGAGCCTCTCTATCGGCGCCGGTTCGAGCGACATCGGAGACAGCGGATTTAGCTACCGTAAGAGACCTGTTCCTGCCCTAGCTCCCATGTGAATGCCCTCTCTGATTTGGTTTTGGAGGGCGTAGGGTTGGATGTTACTGTAGGTGGCCTTTGCGTTGCTGGTGAACGAGGCAAGGAATAATATGTGTCTGCTGTGCACAATTGGTTTGGCTTTCTGTTGATTAATACTAGCTGATAATGTTAATTGTTGACCTGAGCTTAAGATGCACCGTGATCGAGAGGAAGCGTGGACTTGCTACAATGTTTGCAAATGGCGGATATTTAGAGGAATATATGTCGATCAGAGGCGTTTCACTACACAATTCAGAGAGTAGAGATGCATATGGGTCGTGGGGACAATTTAGAGGCACTAGGAAGGAATATCAGCGACGAACGCAAAACGTTGTTGCCGGTTCAGTACTATATATATTTATTATTTGGGGGATCGAGCAAACTAATGGAGCCATATTTCCCGCAGTGTTCAGTTAGCTGAAAATAGAAGTTGTTATTGTAGTAACACTGAGCTAAATGATTTATTTCCATTTCATTGTTGCCTTGCCGGGGTATACAACTATACATAATTACATACTGTCACTAACCAGACTTGGGATTTGTTGTGATTTACGAAGTCCTGATGAACTGGTATGATGTAATCAGTGTTTCATTGTCATCTTCAGTCACAAAACTAAATACAGTTTGCGGCTCTGCTCATAACTAATCACTTGTCATTGAACCGACATGAAAAGCAAATATGTAGGTAAACAACTTACATTCATTTAGCTGGTATAACTTGTATCAATTTGTATTTAGCTGTTTCCATAATTATTTTCTTGAACCTCTCTGTTGTTATTGTCACTGCTAAGAATGTCCAAATCTATACTCTCCAACGTTTGTGTTTATCTGAGGTCATCGTCAGCCAAGTGTATGTCTATCTATGCAGAGTATGCGCCTGTATTTCGGAGATACCGTGAGCGGGATCCCTACAAGCTTCTTGGTGTTGATCGTGATGCATCTGAAGAAGAGATCAGGAGCGCGAAAAACTTTCTAATTCAACAGTATGCTGGTCATGAAGCAAGTGAAGAAGCTATTGAAGGTGCTTACGAGAAGATAATAATGAAGAGCTACCAGCATCGGAAGAAAAGAAAAATTAATCTGAAAACGAAGCTGTTAAAGCGAGTTGAGGAATCCCCGACATGGGTAAAGGCATTTCTTGGATACTTTGAGGTGCCATCAATGGATATTATTTCCAAAAGACTATTCTTCTTTGCTTTCATCGCTGGATGGAGCATAGCAACTTCCGCTGAGAATGGACCTGCATTCCAGGTATATGCTTTGATTATCCTAACCTTTAAAGGTCCTTTGTTTCTTGTTTGATGACAATCCTAAATCCCATGGTTGCTTGAGGAGGCTAACCTAGAAAATGCAAAATGTAACTTATTGATTTCACAGAATGCCTAATTGAGTGCCATTTAAGTTTTAACCAATCACCAGTTATCAAAAATCACAATTGACAATGCTTGCCTTTGCATCTGTTTACTAATGTTTCTGTATGGAACCTGAGAATTCAATAACAATGGCATTGCAAGACCTATATGTCTTAGATTTAGAATGGTTTACACGTCAGAAGTTAGAAGAGCTTCCCTGCTTATAGATCACTGTATTAATTGAGTGCCATTTAAGTTTTAACCAATCACCAGTTATCAAAAATCACAATTGACAATGCTTGCCTGTGCATCTGTTTACTAATGTTTCTGTATGGAACCTGAGAATTCAATAACAATGGCATTGCAAGACCTATATGTCTTAGATTTAGAATGGTTTACACGTCAGAAGTTAGAAGAGCTTCCCGGCTTATAGATCACTGTATTGACAAGCAGTTATCTTCTGCAGCTCGCAATATCACTCTTCTCGTGCATATACTTCCTTAATGACAAGATGAAGAACCTTCTCAGAGCATCCACCACTGGGTCAGCGAAATTTCTTCAGCCAATACCTTGAATTTTTATCCACATCGTGTTTACTCACGCATTTCTTCTTCCAGGTTTGGAGCACTTGTTGGTGGCTGGCTTATTGGTTCTCTGTTGGTCCCTCTCATCCCAACATTTATCATCCCACCTACATGGTCCCTTGAGCTGCTTACCTCGTTGGTTGCATATGTTTTCTTGTTTCTGGGGAGCACTTACCTAAAATGAAACCCTGTTGATCTTGTAACCGTAAGTTGTAGAATTGTTTGGAAATTTTTGGCAGTTACTGAAATCTCTACTCTGGTTCTCAGGGAAAATTTTGCATGTATGAATCCTTTGTTCAGTTCATGTACCCTGAGGTGTAGATGGTAGAGAACAACAAGGCGATGTTTATCGCCCTGCCGGTGTGTTGTTTACACCAGTTGTCCATCTGCCCATTTGTTCCACCGTATGGGGGGTGCTATTCTTCGCCCTGCTGGTTCAAGCGAATCCCTGTATGGATCACTTGCTGAAGCTTAGGAACTGGGTCAAGTTAGATTGTTAATTCATATGGAATGTACTTTTTACGTATTGATATTGATGCGGAAATCACGTAATCTTTGCATCTTACGTATGTTAATATAGAGAAATCGTTGCATCTTACCTAAAGTTGTTCCATCATTCATCATTATGTTATCGGTATTTTTATATAAAGTGTTAATGCTTACATACATCCTCAGATCATAAGAATATTGTATACAAACATGACGGACAATTACTTTCATTGCCAAACGTCACATTGTAACCGGGTGACAATAAAAGTAACTTACATGTATACTAGAAAAGTGTGTCTCGGTAATCAATAGTTAAAGAATGGAACTGCTCCTGTGATGATGGAGAGATACTCTCCAAGCCCATTTGATATTGTCTAGCTGGAGTGGACACATGTAATTGAGATCCCAAGAATATTGAAAATACTTAAATAAGTGAAGAGAGCAAAATCAATGATGAGGATAATTAGGTATAGTGATAAAGGTGTTGATTATGGGGACACCGATAAAATCTTGCCTTGTGTTTTGTAATGTATCGTGAACCAAAGGGAATAATATGCATCATGAAAATTCATTCTATAAACATCTTCAAGAATATGTGGGAATTGACATGGATGCTTGATTCTCGATGTTAATTGTTTATTGGAAAGGTGTTTTGGGTCATGTTCACTTATTCCTAAGTGATGTCATATCACTACTAGGGAACGTGTATACCGCGAAGGTGAAATATCTCGCAAATGGAAGGTATAACGTTGTTGCGGAAATCATCGCGCTTCACCAACAAACTATAATGTTTCTACTACTGTGCTAGCTAGTGAGATTGATTGTTGTTCGTCTCTTCACAGTAATCTTGAGTGTGATCGTGTAGCATAAATTTTTATAGCGTAGCACATTCTTCTTCATGTCACCCCTAGACTCATCGTGTGCACCTAGTTCGAGTAAACATATCATCGGGCGTGGGGAACCTAAAGGCTTCGACTTCCCGAGCTTATGGTCAAGATCGAGTAGTGATGCTAGATCACCCCTTGATCATCCCAACCAAAAATCATGAGGTGACGCCAGAGCATAGGGAATATAATCTCAGCACCGACTAGTTCGTCGTTGAGAGGAGGAAGAACCCTAGTGAGAGGGGAGATATTCGCCGATTAGGTAAACAAGATAGATGTAATAGATCAATCAACAATTATTATGCCGAGACCTAGATCTCCTTGCCCTTAGGCTTGTATTCGGCGTTGCTTGCTACTGGGGTAATGGGCTTTTGCATCTTTTCAACAGGGAGGATAGGAGGAATTAGGAGCGATGTTATAAAAGCTATTGCCCAAGGCAACAACGCCCTTTCATGGGCCTAGCCTAGGAACGCGACACATGACGTGTGCGATGCCCTCCTAGTGATCCACTAGCAGAACGCTGGCACACATGTTTTTTCTATTTCACTTTTGCCTTTTTAATTTTATTGATTTTATATTAATACTAAAATGTTCAAGAATACAAAACGACTATGAATTCAAAAAATGTTTGGGAATGATAAAATCGCTGTGAATGAAAGACTGTTCACAAATTTGGAAAATGTTCATGAGTACAGAAATGTTTGCAAATTCAACAAATGTTCATAATTTTTGAAAAGAATCACATATTCAAAAACATTGATAAACTAAAAAAAATCACAATTTAAAAATTCATTACTAAAAAATAATTAATAAAAATGGTTTACAAAAACAAAAACATGTTTTTGAACTAATTTAGTTTTCACCAGTTCACAAAAACAATTGCAAATTTGAAAAATGCTCGTGGATTCAAAGAATGTTCTTGAATTGGAAAATATGTCTATGGATTAATGATTTTTAAAAAAATTCAGGAAATAAATATGATTTTAAAAGAAATTGTGAGTTTAAAAAATGTTCATTAATAAGAACACATGTTTGTGAATTAATACATTATCACAAATTCAAAAAATATTTATGAATTTTGAATATATTCATGAATTATAAAACAGTTCGCAATTTTACAAAAAAAGTTTCTTGATTAATAAAGACCCCAAAAAGGACAACTTAAACCCAAAATAGGAAAAATAAAAGGAAATAAAAAGCTGTAATAAAACGGAAAAAGGTGCAGAATATTTTTTTAAATGAAAACCCTCCTAACAGGCGAAAGTTTTGAGTAGCTTCAGTTTGCTAACCAAGGCCTTAATGGGCCGGTCCACAGTCGCGTGATAATTCTTGCGAATTAGGCAGGCATTGATATTGTTTTTCTAGCGATTCAAGTAATTGGTACAGTGGGAAATGAAATGTCGCCCCCGATCACCTCCTCCTTGGATCCATTCCTGATGAAACCGTAGTACTGAAGTTGACATGGCATTCTATTCATGTGCTTTTCTTATTCCTGCGCTTTACGGATCATGCGATTCAAAGAGGCCTGACATTCATTTGCCAGAAGTTTTGAAACTCTGAAATATTGTATACGTGAAATGTTCATTGTAACTTAGTTTCGACCGTTTGCCTTCTGCTCGTGCATCTACGCATTTTGCTGCTTTGATTAAGGCGAAGAATTTTTTTTTCCGGATCCCAAGTATTCCTTTTCTTTCTTAAAAAAACAAAAAACAACCGTGAAATTGTTTTTGAGTGTAAACAACCGTGGATTGATAGTCTAAGGGATATACTACCGAAAATAATGGGTAGTATATAATTGATCCAAATCATATTGTAGCAGCAGGAAGTTGGTAGCATGTGAAGACGGCATAACTGCAGGAGCTAGCCGATGACAAATACATTCAACGACTTGTCTCGTCACAGCATTATAGGTCTGTATGTAGCTCCAGAGCTCTCTGCTGCCACTGCAAAAACTTCACTGTTTAGTACTCCGGGCAATGTACCACTCTACTCCACAGTGGTGGTAGTACCGGCACGAAAGAGTACATGATGATGGACGTGGGAGTCGGTAGGTAAACCCAACTCTGAATACATGAATGGTGGATCGAATCTGGGCTCAGTTATGCATCACATCAGTGTCAGGGTGGAGCCTCTGTTGGCCGGAAGACGAGGCCGTTCTGCTCCTGCCACTGTGCTTCCATCTCTCATCCTTTTGTCTCACCTAGGAAAAAATCACTGTTAACTAGTTATATGAACTAGGGGGTTTCCTCGTATGCATGTTTCAGTCGAGGGAATTTCTGTATTGTTGTAAGCACACATGTGCTAGTGCCTAGTGGTAATATTGTAAGGTTATTCTGTAAATTTGTGATACTAATGTGTCTTAGCATATTCGCAAAAAAGAAAAAAAGTGTCTTAGCAGCATGGAGGGGCCATGGTCTGAACTCTACTGAGCCTTTCTCATGAGCTGCTGCCTTAAACTTGTCTCAACTACCACCGCGCTGCGCAGAGGAGACTGAAGCGGGGAGCGCAGACTCAGAGGTGGAGCAGTCGTGCGTCGATTAACCACACGGACACGGGCACAGACGCACAGTCATGGCATCGATGCTCTATTTTTCAGTCCTTCCCACACGAATTATTGCATGTTTCTTGGCGCCGGTCGCAGCAGAGCAGACGCTGGGACGAGGAGCCGCTCCGCTCCGGCCGTCGTCGGCGACGCTTGCGCGTTTATATTTATATTTATGTTGGAATCGTGTTTATATTTCTATTTACGTAATAAGATTAAAAATTTTATAAACTTTTGTATATTTCTGTTTCTATTTAATAGAATTTATATATTTGTACGCTATAAAAATGAGTGAAAACAAGATAACAGCAACAGTGTGCTAGCTCGGTGGTGTGGCTCTCTTCGTTGGTACGCTAGGTTGCGAGTTCACGATGATTGATGTGTATAAAAGAGGTTAGATCGTGCTAAAAATTTGAAACGGGGTTAAATCGTGTTAAAAGTTGGAAAAGGGTCAAAACAGTACAGTAAAATTGTCCCGTTTGCACGAGCTCTGCAGAAGATTTCGTGCTTATTCCCTCCGAGCTTGTACTAAGGTTACGACAGTTATTTTAAAACGAAGGGTGCGTCGCGTCGGCCAAGACGGGTAGATGGATCCAATCCAGGATCCTTTCCCTCCGCCTTTTGACGTCGGAGTCCGGCCTCAAAAGAGCCGCCGCCCACTTGTTCCTTCCTCTCGGCCGCCGCGCCGTTTCCTGTTTCCTGCCCCGGAAGCGCGGCAACTGTTGATTGATCGTCACGTACTCGTTAGGTGAATGGCCGGCCGGAACGGGGCTTGTCATTTCACCGACGGTCGACGTCACAGACACAGGGTTCCGAAGCTCCGGATGAAACGCGGGCGACGTGACCGACCGCCAGAAGCTTCGGCGAGCAAGCTAGCGTCGTGAGAGTAAGAGCAACTCTAGAGATATGTAAAAGTTAAGCCCGCAAAATCAAGATAAAGGTCGTTGCAAAATGATTTTGTAATACTAAAAGGTCGCTCCTAGAACAGATGTGTCAAACACATACGGCATATCACATATTTAAATAAAAATATAGTTTTTCCGTGTAGTCGTAACTTCGTCCGAACACACAAATATATTGAAGAAAAGAAAAACATAATATTTGGTCGTCGAAAGTCGTCTGGGTAGTATATATTTGAAGCTCTTCACGGTGGCTCCTCATTCCTTGGTGTTGAAGCGCTCGTAGGCCTCCATGTACCGACGCTCGGCGTCGACGTGGCGCCCTAACGCGCCATTATCACCACGTCGTTGGCCTCGTAAAGTGCCATGTCGGTGTACCCGCAGGCGACCATGTACAGGGAGAAATAGTTTATGAGGCAAATGAACTGATTCCATCGAGCGGTCGCCCTCTGCGTCGGTGAATGCCCGGCCAACGAGCCCCGGGGCCTGAGTGGAGCTAAAAGAGCAGTCACCGTGGCTGCCGCCGTTAGCCCCACGACCGAGCCTCTAGATGCACTAGGAGCCATGTAATTTATCATCGAAGCCGTCGAGTGTACGCGACGGAGAAAAGAAAAGAATTTGTCTAAGGCATATCTAGATGCGCCTTAAAATAAAGCACATCTAAGTTCTATAGTATTAATTTTACATGAAGATTTATTTAGATATTCTTTCAATTTTTTTCTTTCTAATTTTATTGAACTTAGATGTGCTCTGTCTTAGGACACATCTAGATAATTTTACATGAAGATTTATTTAGATATATTTTTTATTTTATTTTTTATTTTTTTTAGTTTTATTGAACTTAGATGTGCTCTATCTTAGGAAACATCTAGATGAGCCCTAGCAAATCTGAAGAAAAAAATTTGCGGCAGCGGAGGAGGGATTGGATAAGAGACGACATGTTCCCACCGTCGCGTATACTCCTTTTGCGGCATCGCTAGGACCTTCTCCTGCAAACGCCATGAAATTTATCGTTGGAGTTGGATATTGAGCGCGGTGGTGATAAATAGTTGCGGAGGCAGCATGGTGAATGGATGAGAGACAAAAATCCTAAAACGTCCAACGAGGCGTATATATAGTGATTGAAGAGGTGTTTTAGGGGTCGTTCGTAAAATTTTCATAGATCGAAAAGAAATATAACAGTTCTGTTCTATTTTAAAATTTTATCCATATAAAAAAAATACGTAGTATATATGCAAGCTAGCGGTGGGATGGAGCATAGAGTTGCTCTTAGTGCGCGCGATCGATCATCGGCTGGGCGCGAGGTCATAACGGCGACGTGTCTCTCCCACACGAAACCTCTTGCGTTGGTGCCACGTCTTGTTTTCCTTCGCTCCCCAGTCAGGGCTCCACCGATGGATCGATGGATGAGTCGAGAAGGGTGTTTTATTGTTGGCGTAGGGCGGTTGTTGCTGTTGGTTCGTGGCGTCGGCGAGAGGCTTTCCTCCGTCCGACACGATCGACAACGACGCCGGGCTCGTGCAATCAGCGGCAGCGGCGTGTTTTTCTCTGCACTTGCCAATCTTGTGCATCACACTTAAGAAAATCGTATCCATGGAGACAGTGACGAGTTCGTACGCATCCGTTTTTCATCCCACCAAACTGGGGTTTATAGCCAATAAACAAGGGATTTCGCACGATCTATCTCACTGTCGTCTCAGCCGTGCGCGCGCCGGATTGGATTGGTTTGGAGATAAACAAACGCGGGCGGTGGCGGGGACACGTAGTAGATTCAGCAGAGATTTTCGGGAGACAGGTCTAGGTGAAAAACCCAGGTGCTCTGGACGTCAGTGTTGTGGATGGGATCACCGGCCACTGTCAGTACTCAGTCTGCAGGTGAGAAAAGAGAGGAGGCCATGGCATTGCCCATTGCCGAGTTGCCATCCGTCAATCAATCGGACATGGTCACTGGAATGGATGAATGATTTGGCCCAAGGAGCCAATCAACTACTGGTTAGATGCAAGGCTCATTCAACCTGCATGATTGCACCGCCCCTGGACTGGACTGGAGCCTTGGCACGGCACACAGCTGATTGAGGATCCTGCCTAGATGGCTTGTCTGTCCTCACTCCTCTCAGAGGCGTTGGTATCTTCCACACTCATCAGTCTAGATGCTGCTGAATGATTATACAGGGGTGGTGGTGCACCATGACCTTTTTCTGAACCTTTCCCCCTTTCTTCTGTAGCTTTTTCGATGGCATGGGCTAAAGTTGGGCTTGGGAATTGGAATTATACAGGGGATTTGGTTGAGGATTCGGAGCAAATTATGAGTTTTCTCGGTGTGACCACCTACATACATGTGCCTTATTATGATAAAAGGTCACACTTGAGTGTCAATTATGACATAGAATCGTTTTCTTAATACGTAATGTACTACTAGTAATTATCTTCTTTCCTATGAAATCTTTTCAGACAGTCATATACCTCATGGTGAAGGTCACACTTGAGTGTCAATTATGAAATATAGAATCGTTTGTTACTACTCCCTCCGGTCCTTTTTACTCCGCGTATTAGCTTTGTGTCAAGTCAAATTTTACAAACTTTGACCAAATTTATACTAAAAACTATCAAAATCTACAATACCAAGTATATAAACTATGAAACTACATTTCATGATAAATCTAACCATACTAATTTGGCATTGTGAATGTTGATACTTTTTTCTATAAATTTGGTCAAAATAGAGATACTTTGACTTTGGACAAAACTTATATGCAGACTAAAAGGACCGGAGGGAGTATATACAATCTTCTTGCCAATGGAATCCTGTCTGCGAGCTAATTTAAGCCTCTTTTAGTTTGCAGGAACATTGAAGGAATTTTAATTAAAAGGAATTTTACAGAAAAAATTTATTTGGAGCTCTCTAGTTTGTAGAAATGACTCCCTATTTCTACGAAGGATGAAATCAAACTTTTGCTTTTTAAATAAAAAACATTATTCTAGACCCAATATAAATCTTTACCCTATGAGTCTCATTTTCTATAGAAAATGTCATATATGTCATCTCACTTCTTAGGGTTTTCTTATTCCCATGATATTTCTATTCCATGAACCAAAAAAGATCTTAGAGTTAACCTTGCCATAAGGTAGGTTCCACATGGTATGCCTCTAAGAAAATTGAAAAACAAGCAATGCATGAAGGCTCTAGCCTCTAAGGTGAACCCTAGAGCGGGGAACTTCATCACTTCATGGGAAGCTTTCTTCTTCAGGAAAAAAATGAGTAGCATCTTATTTATCTAACCAACCATTTTTTGGATATTCTCTCGTTAAAAATGGACCAATTAATTTGTTTAATTGCTAGAGGTGTTTCTTCCATTTTTTTATTAAACACAACTAATCCAGTGTATAGAGATTGGCTCTAAGAGAAGAGAGAAGGTTAGAGGCAACACATTTCTTTCATTGTGGATGCTCTTAGTCACGAGCAGACACCAACTGGTAAACATTTTTTTTGTCAAAACTTAGTTTCATACAAATCTCAAACCATAGTTTTGCTCTTTGGTTTCATTTTCATGGTTTTCTTTGCGGGGTTTAGGCGCTTGTAAATCGGTCAAGAAGAAGAAGAACAGGAAAAAGGAAATGTCTAGCTTTGGCTCTTTTGGTGGTGGCTTTGTGTAGGGGGTCGAGTCTTCCACCCTTCGACTGGTGGGGTGGCGGGGAGTGACACGACTAACTCTCGAGTGCCGCGCTCTGAGAGTCTCCCCCGGACACGGGAGGAGCAGATGTGCTTCACTGCAGCATGGGGGCACTTTCGATCTGAGTGTCTGACGCCACGTCGTTTCCCAATGGTCCTTGAGTTCCTGGGACATGGTCTATATGCAGGGTTCTATTACAACGATATGGGCACTGAGAAGATCCCTACCCATAACACCAGGTAGTCATCACCGTCGCCCCGGACAAGGAGCCGTCGCCAGCCATTGAGGTCACAATTGATATCATTTGGGCCGAGCTTTGCGATTATGTTGGCGACTAAGGATGTACCGACTTCACTTGGGTGGTCCGCTGGACACCGTCGTCGACCTTTACGCCGACCTTACCATCTGCGGAGATTTTTCGGATGTGCACTCACTGAATTTATTTTTACGGGATACCCTGAGGAGGATAGACGAAGGATTGCAGGCTACCTGAATTACAGTTTGGTCGAGCTCCCCATATCATATCCGGGGATTCCCATGTACGACTCTAGGATCCCTGTGGGAGGATATATTCTCAAGGGGACTGATTCTCTCGGTATTGTTCTCGGTCAGATCTTCCTTTCGAGCTTTGTGCGGGAGACCATCCCTATCATGGATGTGTCCCTTGTGGAAAGCAGTGATCCCCTGAATATTTAAATCTTCCTTGGGAAGATGCTTCAGGATAGATAGTCGTCTACGATGAAAGTGCTTCAGAGCCATGGCCCTAGGAATGGGCTATGTCCCCTTTGTCTCTCCGAGACCCAAATTTTCTTCACCTGCTTCGTGGCTCGATTTGTGTGGAGCTTGGTCCATGATACGTCCCAAACTTATCTATAATTTCTTCTTTCTCCATGCATGTTTTGTGTGATATTGCTATGTTCTACATACACTTTCATACACTTTTGATCATATTCGGACTAACCTATTAACTCAGTGCACCCCAGTGCCAGTTCCTGTTTTCTATTGTTTTTCTATTTCAAGTTTCCCCCATATTAAAAATGCTGCAAAAATTCGGGAAAAAATACAATAAAAAATCAGCATACCAGAAGCTTCCGGAAAAACCAAGGTGGGGCCAGAGGGACACCACCAGGGGCCCAGGAGCCTTGGTGGCGCGTCCTAGGGGAGGTCGTGGCTGCCCCCTTCGCCTATTTATTCTCCGTGACGGGATTCTTCCGAGGAGAGAACCATTTTTCGCGATCTCACCTCTGTTCCGCCGCCGCCGCGCTTCCAAGATCGGGAGCGCCATCAGATCTCTTCCCGGCACCCCGTCGGAGGGAGGATTGACCTCCGGGAGCCTCTCCTCCACGATGGACGCTTCCTGGATGATCCGTGAATATTCTACCTTGGACCATGGGTCCGTGATCAGTAGCTATGTGATGTTCTCCTCCCCTCTTTGTTCTTCATGGATTAGACATTGTGAGCTGCCCTACATGATCAAGGCACATATGCAATTCTTTCTGCTGTCGCTATGCTGAGTTTGCTGGGATCTGATGGATTATGAGACTATGTTCAGTTTGTGATTGAGTAATATATTTGGTTCTTATCATTTATATTTTTGTTCTTGATTAATTCTAGCATGTTCTCCGTTGCTTTTTATTGCTTTGGCCAAGTAGTACGTAATGACTCCAAGAGATAACGTTATGCTCAATTGTGGGTGCATGCCCCCTGATGACTAGCTTGAGTGACAGAAACATGAGTCTGGGGGATGTGATGTTGACACAAGGGGGAAACAATGGTGCTTGTAACTGCGCTTGCAAGGTTTTTTTACTTTACGCAAAGTGTTTTTTAATGCAGTTGTCTGTTGCTTTGGGTTTACACTTTGGGTGGGGCACGCAACTTAATACCAGCGAGATGTTCTGGATATATATCTCAAGGTGGATGATTAGTAGTAGATGCAGTTGGATTTCGGTCTACTTATTTTGGCGTACCGCCCATGCTTTTGAGCCTCGTCCTTTCTTTGTATCATAGTTAGCATTGCGGTGCGTTTTTAATCCCGTCAATTGCCCAGCTGTGATTTTGTTACCTCGCATAGTGATGTGCGGAAGTGATATTGGTTACCCCAAGTGGAAGGTGAGATGTAGGATAGCAGCAAATTTCCATTGGCAAAGATACCAAGGTTTAGAGTGTCGACCAGTAGGACTCCGATAGTGATAAGTAGGTGGTGAAGCGAGCAACGCGCAGTTTGAGATATTGCTCTCTTAACCTAGACCTGCACACGACACAAATAACTTTGTTCCCAACGAAGTTCAGAGAGGTTGTCAATCTCTCCGGCCTTGTTGTTTGCAAAGGATCAAACACAAGGGATAAAGGATAATAATAGTAGCAACTAGAAAGTAAAGCAGAAAATAAATTGAGCGTGTAAACAGTGATGAGAATATGGACCGGGGTCCCGTGATGTTCAATAGTGATGTCTCTCTCCCAAAAGACGATAAAATTGCTATGCGAGGTAAACAAATCACAGCCGGGCAATTGACAGGATTAAAAACGCACCGCAATGCTAACTATGCTACAGAGAAAGGACGAGGCTCAAAAGCATGGGCGGTACGCCAAAATAAGTAGACCGAAATCCAACTGCATCTACTACCAATCATCCACCTTGAGATATCTATCCAGAACATCTCGCTGGTATTAAGTTGCGAGCCCCACCCAAAGTGTAAACCCAAAGCAACAGACAACTGCATTAAAAAGAACTTTGCGTAAAGTAAATAATCCTTGCAAGCGCAGTTACAAGCACCGTTGTTTTCCCCCTTGTGGCAACAACACATCCCCTAGACTCATGTTTCTGTCACTCAAGCGTGTCATCAGGGGGCATGAACCCACAATCGAGCATAACGTTCCCTCTCAATAATTAATCAAGAACATAAATATAAAAGATAAGAACCAAATGTTTTACTCAATCACAAACTGAACATAGTCTCATAATCCATCAGATCCCAGCAAACTCAGCATACCAACAACAGAAAATTACATATGTGCCTCGATCATGTAGGGAAGCTCACGAGGTCTAATTCATGAAGAACAAAGATGGGAGGAGAACATCACATAGCTACTGATCACGGACCCATGGTCCAAGGTAGACTACTCACGGATCATCCGGGAACCGTCCATGGTGAAGGAGAGGCTCCCGGAGGTCAACCCTCCCTCCGGCAGGGTGATGGGAAGAGGTCTGCTGGCGCTCCCAATCTTGGAAGCGCGGCGGTGGCGAAATAGAGGCGAGATCTCGAAAAAGGATTCTGTCTTCGGAAGAATCCCATCACGAAGATTAAATAGGGGAAGGGGGCAGCCAGGGGGCCCACCAGGTGTCCAGGCGCCCCCTAGCGCGGCCAAGCCCTAGGCCGCGCAACCAGGGTGCCTGGACCCCTGGTGGTGGCGCTCTGGCCCCACCCAGGTGATTCCGAAAGGTTCTTCTACACTGATTTTTTATCTGATTTTCCCGAATTTTTTGAGCCCTTTTAATATGGGGGAAACCTAAAATAGAAAAACAGCAGAAAACAGAAACTGCCACTGTGGTGCACTGAGTTAATAAGTTAGTCCAAATATGATCAAAATTGTATGAAAGTGTATCTAGATCATAGCAATATCACACAAAATATGCATGGAGCAAGCATAAATTATAGTTACGTTTGGGACTGATAACCCACAATTGTAGGGGATCGAGATAGTCTTCACGGGTAAGATAACCCAATTTATAGATTAGACTCAAGGGGAGCCAAAGAATATCCACAAGCTTTGACAGTGGAGTTGTCAATTCCACCGCACCTGAGATACACTTACTTGCAACAAGATATTATTAGTAACTGCAATTTGGAGGCGATGATAGCGACGGTAATAGTGGTGGTGAAATAACGACAGTAAAACAGCAAAAGTAAACAACTAGTAACCAGCAGAATTAAAACACTGTAGGCTAGGGAGATGGATGGTTGGGCGCTGCATGGAAAAGATATATCATGTATTTAACTTGGGGCAAGGCACACAGAAAAGCAATGATCATCTAGGCATAAATCAAACATCAGGCATGTACCCCATAGGTAGTTGTACGTGCTTGCAATAAGAACTTGCACAACATCTTTTGTCCTACCATCCCGCTACGAACGGGGACAAAAGGAACTTATGGAGATTAAGGTGCTCCTGTCAAAGAGCACCGGAACAAAGCATTAACAATCAATGGATACATGGAATCCTCAAAGTATAGTCCATCCCCTTTGGTGTCTCAAGCTGTCACCTTTGGGATCGCCGGTTCCGGACTATAACAGGTGCATACAACTCATAGATAGGATCAAGAACACAAATATATTCATGCAAACACATAGGGTTCAGATCTGAAATCATGGCACTCGGGCCTAAAGTGACAAGCATTAAGAGCAACAAGTTGAAGCAGAGATGATAAACAACAATCTAGATGATAGGCAACATGCCCCCAACAATCTGATAAACTATTACATGATCTAACTCATCCAATCCCTACCATCGCCTTTGCCTACAGTAGGGAATTACTCACACATGGATGGAGAAGTCATGGAGGGAGGATGGAGTGGTGATGATGATGACGATGGCGATGATCTCCCCTCACCGGAGGCCAAAACAACCTCCAGATTAGCCCTCCCGGAGAAGAACAGAGGGTGGTGGCGGCGGCTCCACGACGCGAATTGGGAAAACGACTTCTGTTTCGGGGTTTCTCCGTCACGAGAATAAATAGGAGCCTCGGTAGGGCACCAGAGGAGGGGGGAAGCCCCCAGGCGGCCAGAGGGCGCGGCCCCACCCCTGGCCGCGCCAGGCGCCTGGGCCCCCCTTGACTGCCCTCTGGTCCCACTTATGGCACAATGGCCCTTCGGGTGCGTGGATTTTCTGTGTTTTTTCTTGGAATTTTCTGAGACACCTAAAAATCCATTTTCCCGCGCACAATAAAACCATACAGGCAGCTCTGCTGAAAACAGCGTTAGTCCGGGTTAGTTTCGTCCAAATCATACAAGAATGAGGGCAAAACAATAGCAAAAGTGTTTGGAAAAGTAGATACGTTTGAGACGTATCAGGGACGTATCAACATCCCCAAGCTTAATTCCAACTCGTCCTCGAGTAGGTAAATGAAAACAAGCATAATTTCTGTGGTGACATGCTAGCAACCATATAAGAACTTTGAAAGTAAAGCAATCAAGGTATGTAATTCAATTCAATTCATAATAGTCAAGAGTCTATATTAGCATTGAAACAAGCAACATAAGAACATTAAGTGCAAGATCTCTCGCTGTCCGTGACTCGAATGTCTCCAAATGGTGTTTGCGTGCAAGAAGCCAAGAAGTGGGAGATGGGAATACGAGAAAAAATAATTTTGTTGAGAACTCAATCTACTAAAGTTTCACACTTAGTCTTCTTTGGAATCTTATCTTGACTCGTCCCCAGACCACTAGCCAGGTACAAGTCAATTTGATCCAGTCCCTTTCAATATTTTGAGCACTCATGCAATATATGAGCGTAAGAACGAGAGTTGACACTTAGGATGGAAAAGAGAGAGATATGGTGGAGGAGGAAGACAAAAAGGGTGAGAAAGGCTCACATCAATGAGGACAATCATGGGCGAGAAGGCCAAATGATAGATATGATGTGAGGAGTAGGGATTGCCATGCAACGGATGCACATATGAGCTAAGAAAAGCTCTCCAATGGAACTAGTGGGGGTGCATCCAACTTGCTCGCTCATGAAGACCTAGAGCTCGTCTGAGGAGGCTCATCCTTGGAATATGCAAGTCAAGTTTTATAGTGTGAAGGTCCCCACATAGCTATATGCATAAATGATCATATCTATGGAGTACAAGGATAAGAGGGAGTACGAGTGTGGATCTTTCAAAAGGAATAGTAGTGTTGCCCCATTCTCTCTTTTTATTTCCTTTTTCTCCTTTTTCCATTTTTTTGTATTTTTTGGTGGACTCAATGGCTCTTTCTATTTAACTCCGATTTGTCCTCTTTGGGATCTTTTAAATTTGTCCTCTTTGGGATCTTTTTCTCACATATGGGCAACACTCTATTTTACAAGAAGGTATAGAAGATCTTCACACTTTACAAAGTACTCAACATAAAGAAGATGTAGCTATCATGATGTATGCAAATGTATGCCTCTGCCAGTGTAGCAGGAACATGCATGACATTAAGATCAAGTCATGAAAAGGTGGATGTTGCATGGCAAGATATCTCTAAAAGGCTATGGAAATGCCTTGATAGGTAGGTATGGTGGCTGTTTTGAGGAAAGATATAAGGAGGTTTATGATGACAGAGCGTATCATGCCAAGGGTTTGGATGCACCAGCGAGGTGGAAGCCAACTCTTGGAATGAGAAGAGGGCAATGCACGGTACCGAAGAGGCTAGAAAGTATGATGTGATGGAAGTGTGAACTTTCAATACTTACATTAGTCCGAAGAACTCATCCACTTCTTATCGTTAACTCTCAATCTAATGAGGAGTTTCACAAAGAGACAAGTACCCCGAGGAGGAGTGTATGGGGGTTTGGTTATCCTTGCGCATCCTCGACTCATGGTACGTGAGTGTACTCTAATATTCGATCCCTCAATAGATTAGCGATCCATCTAGTAGCTAGAGTTCTCAACTAGTTTTTGTAGTTTTTGAAAATAAACATGGATTTCCCAAAATACGACACCTATCACTAATAGGATAGAGCTCTTGACACCAGAAGTTCAAACATTACTCACAACAATACCTCAAAACTATTGCAAGTTACTACTACAATTAAATAACAACCTCAATTACCTACTTCAAGACAAGACACAACTCAGTGCAACAACCAACTCTATTAACAAGATAAACATGAAGACTAAAGAGTTCCAGCAACAAACTAAACTAAACTAAAATAAATCTCTTGAAAAAGATAAACATGAAAACTAAGAGCTAAACATGGCAGTAGCTACGAAAAGATAAAGAACACACAACAGAGAAAGATAAGCATGAAAATCCTATGATGTGTTCTAGTTTGAAGTGGAGCGTGTTTCTCTCCCACACAAAGTAAGCTGGGGTCTAACTTGTTATGAACAACAAGCAAAGCTAAAGAAAACTAAAAATTAAACCTAAGAGCGAGACGCTCCAAGCATAGCACGTAACACATGAAGTGATAAAAATATAGTGAGATGAAGGACGAACTGATGATTGTTGATGGAGAAGGGGATGCACGGGGGCATCCCTAAGCTTAGACGCTTGAGTCTCCTTGAATATTTATTGGGGATGCTTGGGGGCATCCCCAAGCTTGAGCATTTGACACTTGAAAACCCATGGCATGGGATCTTCTTTCATCATCTTCCCTCGCACACTTGAAAACTCCCTTCATACATAACTCATCATAAGCTGATTAGAGAGGTTGGTACCCTTAATAAAATAATTTTTCTCCACTGGAAATAAAGATATTCTTGAAGAGCTACTGTTTCTCAAGATTTCCAAAAAGTTTTTGCAAAGAGAAATCAAGCTTAAGGTTTGCAAAAGTGAGGAAAGGCAAAACGTGACAGAATCTGTGAAAAACAGAACGACAGGTAGTGAATAATTTTTTCGGGGTACTTATGCAACTCAAATAAAAAAACTCAGAACATATGAAAGTTTCAAAATTGTATAGAGCATGTTGTGTAAAACATTCAGCTCAAAAAGATGAACTGGTGAATTGTTTTGATTTTTTCCATCAAGCAGACCGAATCTGTTTTCTGGACAGCATGTCACAACTTTTGCTTCCCTTATCATAAGAGGCTAGAACTTGGCATAAAGCTTGAAAATAAAGATATAATGATGTTGCTAAAGTAATAAAAATCATCAAGACCACTAAAAACAGAAGTAAAAACATCTTGGGTTGCCTCCCAACAAGCGCTTTATTTTACGCCTTTAAGCTAGGCATGAAGATTTTTAAAAATGCTCTCGTAAGAATAAGGATTTGAAGCAAAAGAGAGCATCAAGAAGCAAACATGGAACATATTTAAGCCAAACCCACTTCCTATGCATAGGAATCTTGTAAAAAATAAATCGAATAATCACAAAGTGACATGCATAGGAAGGTGGAACAAGAACAACTTCAAAAGTTTCAACTTAGAGAGAGGTGTTTTTGTAACATGGAAGTTTCTGTAACCAAACTTTCCTCTGTCAAAGTAATTTTCAGTAGTATCATGAACAACATCAAGAATATATCTATCACATAAATCATATTGTTCATGGCCTACAAGCACACGTGAATTGTTTTCAACACGGTTTTTAGGATCATAAGATAAGTGCAACCCATCACATTGAGCTTTGATAAGAGGAAAATTCTCCGGAATATAAGTTGGAGATTTCAAAAGGATAATAGGGCAATCAAGTGTGGGTGCAATATCAATAATTTCATGCTTAACGTAAGGAAATATAGCAAGTTCATCTTCGCAAGCATAATCCATATTGGCATCATGGCCATCAACAAAGCAAGTATCAAGATCTTCAGAAAGGGATGTATCAAGTGAGTCCTCGGAATCAAGGGATTCCTCGTCAAAGCAATCATTAGCCTCTTCTTGGGCAGGAAACATTTTATTTCTAAAATCCTCAATATAAGCATTGGAAGTATAATTCTCGAAGAAATAAGAAAGAACTTCAAAGTTTTCGGATTTGTGAATAGTATCGTAATACTTTTTAATCAAAGAAGCAATCTCATAAGCACCTTTAAAAGCAACAAACTCTTCAATCTTTTCAACACCAAAGTAATCATAAACACCTTTAGCATAAGAAGATAGGATCTCATTGTCATTGAAATGACATTGGAAAGAAAGGTGTTTACGTTCTATATTAGAAGAACAAGTAACATCATAAATGTGGCATAAACACTCAGCAAAGCAATAAGAAGTTTGTATTTGATCCCATAAGTGTTTCCCTTTCTGAGATAGGCGGTGCCGCGTATAATGAGCATGCTCATCCAATGATTTTTCCTCAACCAAGTCGGTTGGGTTTTTAGCGCGAGCACAAATAGATCGGAGACGATCCAAGTGAAAAATGTCCACCCTACCATATTTGGGTGGTTCCACACCCATGGTGAAGATAGCATTAGTAGGCACAGAGACAAGTCAAACCAAATAAAAGAAGAAAGCAAACTAGAGCAAGGTAATTTTTTTTGTGGTTTTTGATAAAGGGCACTAAGATAAAAACTGAAAGGTAAACTAACAAGACAAAAAAGTAAAGGTAAAAGATAGCGTGCAACTCCTCTATCTTGGCACTCGGAGTCCCCAGCAACGGCGCCAGAAATTTGCTTGATGTGCGTAAGTGATAACGGCTTCTCGCCCTTCGTTGGTTACCCCAAGTGGAAGGTGAGATGTAGGATATCAGCAAATTTCCCTTGGCAAAGATACAAAGTTTTAGAGTGTCGACCAGTAGGACTCCAATAGTGATAAGTAGGTGGTGAAGCGAGCAACGCGCCGTTTGAGATATTGCTCTCTTAAACTAGACCTGCACACAACACAAATAACTTTGTTCCCAACGAAGTTCAGATAGGTTGTCAATCTCTCCGGCCTTGTTGTTTACAAAGGATCAAACACAGGGGATAAAGGATAATAATAGTAGAAACTAGAAAGTAAAGAAGAAAATAAATTGAGCGTGATAACATTGATGAGAATATGGACCGGGGTCCCGTGATGTTCACTAGTGATGTCTCTCTCCCAAAAGACGATAAAACTTCTATGCGAGGTAAACAAATCACAACTGGGCAATTGACAGGATTAAAAACGCACCGCAATGCTAACTATGTGTAAGTCCCGATATGCGGTACTGTTCCAGATCTAGATGTTTCCATCCAGATCCGGGGACGAAGCACATATCGGTCCCACCGTGACATATGACAATGTCATATGCCCTGGATTTCCAACATGATATCACAACATTACAACTACAAGGATACAACATCTCATACAACCGGCATACAACTGCCTTAAATACATTACATCAGCGGAAGATACATGTCTGAGTAGATACTACAATCAAATGCCTAGTGGCAAAGAGAAAATCATCGATCCGCATAACCACACGGGTCCAGGCCCTCCGCCGAGATCCGCCTAACTAGTCGTCGTCGAGTCTCCACGTGAAACGTTGATCACCATACCTGTTGTCGATCAAGAACCCTGAAAAGAGTTTGGGGGTAGTATCATGAGTACAGAAGTACTCAACATCCAACTGTAGTGGTCAACTGACCCAGCAAGGACTTCATCACTCATCATTCTAGGACAACCAGTAGTTCACGGTAAGGATGGGGTAAGTGGTGAGGTTGCTGCCGCACTAGCATTTATGAAGTGGCTAACGATCTAGAGAGTAAGGTAAGAAGCCAAGCATTCGATGAGGAATCGCCTCCAACCAGTCTTGTTATCCACCTACTTACGCAAGCATAACACCTATCCTATCCTTGTCCTCCTCTTCGCATCCCGACGAAGAAGAAGCAGTCAAGGCACACACACATTGATCAAGTTATATTAAGTTTATCTCAGTTGTTGTTGTATATGAACAAGGAGTAGGTCTCAAGTCGTCCATAACCGTGGACACGGCTTCTCGAAAAGATTTAACCCTGCAGGGGTGTACCAGTTGCCCATTACAAGGCTCCGCATGCACACCCATCTCTCTCAGTTGCTACCCATCACAGGCAACCATTTTATGATTTAGTTCCAAGAGATCCGAAACGACAGGTCCCTCTAGCTAACAACGAACAAATCCGGGTGGCCCCCGGGGAGTTGACATCCATATCCAAAAGCCGACCGCGCCCTCGGATCGGCCTCTTCCGTCTCAACAGGGTTTAGGTTGCCGGGACACCTCACGTGAGGTCCCGTTCCCTAGCCGGTCAAAGGTGGACCAACAGGGAAACCATGTCTCCGCTGGTCTGGGTTGTTTTAAAGGATATATGCTAGGAGCGACCCGACAGATATATATGCATGGTTTTCAAATGGTAAATCAGCTTGGGCCACCTCTAGAAATGTTTGAAGCTAGATAGGTAAGAAAAGGGGACCCCATAAAATCCCACACGCGGTTAGGCACACTCAGTCTTAAAACCAATACCCAGAACTCGGATCCTAGGTGACTCGAATGGAACAATGCGTCGGGGCGGGATATCCTAGACCTTCCATCCTTCGTCGAATATAGTCAACATTATAATAATCATATCATCAACAACTATATAATAATGTGATAGCTCAAACCAAGGAGTAACAGGGGGTAACATCGTAGCATCCTAAGCATGCATACTAAGCAGGGGCTGAGCAACGAGCAATAGTAACATAGCAGTACAAGGTTTGCTAGGAGGGGACATGGCTGTATCGGTTTGAAAGAGGCTGTAAAAATGTGGTAGGATCAAACATCGAACCTAACCTAGACTAGCATGCAAACCGCTGGTTGAAATAGAATGGATCATAAGTAATGTATAGACCTTGCCTATTAATAAGTCGGATTCCGAAGGTGCAGTTGATCGCAAGGTCGCATCGTCTCCGACAGGTACATGCGGAAGCACACAAGAGGATAAACACTAGAAAGCAATCAACGAGCAAGCATCTATTACTACGAAGCAAACACGAGCAAGCATAAACAAGAAGGCAACACGAGACAACGCACCTACCATCGAGAGCGGTTACTAATAGTTAAGTGGAGTACTCATCACACACGACGATACCGCACATTTACAAGGGTTCAAGTTGTTTAGCTACACAAGATGAGCAAAGGTTGTTAACATGGAATCTCACTCAAGCATGGAATATTACACAAACATGGAAAGAGGTGAGGCATAAGGTAAACTATCTATGCTAGTCAATTTAAGTGAGGCACAACCTAAACATGGCATACCACTAAGTGCCACACGACAATTAAAACATTTGGTACTGTTCTGTTCTAAACCATATTTTAGGTTGGTTAACAGCAGCAAACAATAGCATAAACACAAAGTACATGAAAAACTAATCAAGTTACATATAAAGAACACTCCAAACGGAGTTACGGTTAAAAGATACAAGCAAAACAAGTTTTGGAACACAATCTGCCAACATCACGAAGCACACTTTAGAGCAATGCATAAACAGGATAATGGATGCAAACATGCTGACAAATGATATGCAACTAAAGTAGACATGGCAGGGAAGACATGTCAAAAGGAATCATGCAAATAGGCATCATGAACAATTAATTATAGCCCAAGCAAAATGCATAAAACATTACTGGTCTAGGACTTAGTGAAAATCTGGAAAACATGGCATAAATTGTTATTTTTATGCTGTACAAGCAGGATCAAAACTATATGCAAAAGTGCAGCAACATGACATAGCAATATATGAGCATGGAGTAGGCATGATGATGATCAGGTACAAACAAGAATCAAGGTCATAGGCATAACGGATCAAAAGATATTAAGCATGCAACATGGCATCGGAAAGTTACAGACAGTGAAAAACAGAGGTGGCTGTCAAAAACAGTGGCATAACAACTTTGGAGCTGAAAATAACTATGACCATGAATGTAAACATGGCAAAGAAATACATATAATGGAAGTAGACATGATGCTTAACAGTATGCAACATGAATCAATGCAATAGGCCTCATGGATGTGTCAGAATCATCAATCAAACTTGCAATAAAATAACAGCAGCAAGTAAGCTAGGATCGTGTATCTCTCCCACACAAAAGAGTAAGTAAGCTAGGATCTAACTTGTTACTACAGCAAACAAAGCTAAATAAAACTAAAAAACAAAACCTAAGAGCGAGATGCTCCAAGAATAGCACATAACGCATGAAGTGATAAAAATATAGTGTAACGAGAGACAAACTGATAATTGTTGATGAAGAAGGGGATGCACGGGGGTATCCCCAAGCTTAGACGCTTGAGTCTCCTTGAATATTTATTGGGGGTGCACATGGGCATCCCCAAGCTTGAGCGTTTGACACTCCAAGATTTTCTTTCATCACATTCCATCGCACACTTGAAAACTCCCTTCATACATAACTCATTGTAGACTGATTAGAGAGGTTAGTACCCTATTAAAATAATTTTTCCTCTACTGCAAATAAAGATAATCTTGAAGAGATACTGTTTCTCAAGATTGCCAAAAAAAATTTGCAAAGAAAAAACAAGCTTAAGGTTTGCAAAAGTGAAGAGAGACAAAACGTGGCAGAATCTGTGAAAAACAGAACAGCAGATAGAAACAAATTTTTTTAGGGGTACTTCTGCAAATCAAATAAAAAAACTCAGAACATACGGAAGTTTCGTAATTGTATAGAGCACGCTGTGTAAAAAATTCAGCTCAAAAAGATGAACTGGGGTTTTTCTGTGATTTTTCTAGTCACGAGGACAAAATATGTTTTCTTGGACAGCATGTCACAACTTTTACTTCCCTTGCCGTATGAGGCTATAAAAGGCACGAAGCTTGAAAAGTAAAGATACAATGATGTTGCTACAATAGTAAAAATCATCAAGACCACTAAAAACAGAAGAAAAGAAAAAAGAAAAACCTAAATTCGTTGCGGGCTGCCTCCCGAAAACGCTTCTTTAGAGCCATTAGCTAGGCTTAAAGATTATGAAAGATGCTCACAAGAGAATAAGAATTGAAGCAAAAGAGAGCATCAAGAAGAAAATGTGAAACACATTTAAGCCTAACCCACTTCTATGCATAGGCATCTTGTAAGAAAATAAATCAAAGAAGCACAAAGTGACATGCATAGGAAGGTAGAACAAGAACAACTTCAAAACTTTCAACATGAAGAAAGGTGTTTTTGTAACATGGAAGTTTCTACAACCAAACTTTCCTCTCTCAAAGTAATTTTCAGTAGCATCATGAACAACATCAATAATATAACTATCACATAAATCATGTTGTTCATGACCTAAAAGAACACGTGTATTGTTTTCAACACGGTTTTTAGGATAATAAGATAGATGCAAACCATCACATTGAGCCTTGGTAAGAGCAAAATTCTCCGGAATAGTTGGAGATTTCAGAAGGATAATAGGGCAATCAAGTGTGGGTGCAACAACAATAATTTCATGCTTAACATAAGGAACTATAGCAAGTTCATCTTCGTAGGCATCATCCATAGTGGCATCATGGCCATCAACAAAACAAGTATCAAAATCATCAGAAAGGGAAGTATCAAGTGAGTCCTCGGAATCATAAGATTCCTCTTCATAGCAATCATTAGCCTCTTCTTGGGCAGCAATCATTCTATTTTTAAAATCCTCAATATAAGCATTGGAAGTATAATTCTCAAAGCAATAAGCAAGAACAACAAAGTTTTCAGACTTGTGAATAGTATCGTAATACTTTTCAATCAAAGAAGCAATCTCATAAGAACCTTTAAAAGAAACAAACTCTTCAATCTTCTCAACATCAAAGTAATCATAAACACCTTTGGCATAAGAAGATAGGATCTCATTTTCATTAAACTCACATTGGAAAGGAAGGTGTTTACGCTCTATATTAGAGCAGCAAGTAAAATCATAAATGTGGCATAAACACTCAGCATAGCAATAAGAAACTTGTATTTGATCCCATAAGTGTTTCCCTTTCTGAGATAGTCGGTGCCGCGTATAATGAGCATGCTCATCCAATGATTTTCCCTCAAACAAGTCGGTTGGGTTTTTAGCGCGAGCACAAATTGATCGAAGACGATCCAAGTGAAACATGTCCATCCTACCATATTTGGGTGGTTCCACACCCATGGTGAAGATAGCATCAGTAGGTATTTTTGATAAGGGACACAAAAGTAAAACTGAAAGGTAAACTAACAAGACTAAAAAGCAAAGATAAAAGATAGTGTGCAACTCCCCTATCTTGTAGACTGGAGTCCCCGGCAACGGGGCCATAAATTGGCTTGATATGGTGAGGATAGTTATCTCACTCCTCGTTGGTTACCCCAAGTGGAAGGTGAGATGTAGTGTAGCAGAAAATTTACCTCGGTGAAGATACCAAGGTTATCGAACCAGTAGGACTCCAAGAGATACAAGAAGGTGACAACTGCGCCGGAAATTAGCTTCGGGCTAGATAGTTGACGTGGACCTGCACACAGCAACAAATAACTTTTCTCCCAACGAGTACAGAGGAGTTGTCAATTCCTCCGGCCTTGCTGTTCACAAAGGATAAAACGCACGAGATAATGATAGTGATAACAACTGAAAAGTAAATACTGAAAGTAAATTGATGGTGTAAACAATGATATGAAGATGGACCAAGGTCACATGATTTTCACTAGTGATGTCTCTCTCCCAAAAGATGATAAAAGTGCTAGCGAGGTAAACAAATCACAGTTGGGCAATTGACAGGATTATGAAGGCACCGCAATGCTAACTATGCTGCAAAGAAAGGAAGGGCTCAAAAGTAATGGGCAGTACGCCAAGGTAAGTAGACCGAAATCCATCTGCATCTACTACGAATCATCCACCTTGAGATATCTATCCAAAACATCTTGCTGGTATTAAGTTGCGAATCCCACCCAAAGTGTAAACTCAAAGCAACAGACAACTACATTAAAAGAACTTTGTGTAAAGTAAACAATCCTTGCACCCGCGGATACAAGCACCGTTGTTTTATCCCTGGTGGCAACAACACATCCCCTAGTCTCATGTTTCTGTCACTCAAGCTAGACATCAAGGGGCTGAACCCACAATCAAGCATAACGCTCCCTCTTGGAGTTGCAATAAATCACTTGGCCAAAGTAAAATACGGCAACGGAGAAGATTCAAGAATTTACTCAAGAAAAAAATATAAAAGAGAAGAACCAAATATATTACTCATCAAAATCTGAACATAGTCTCATAATCCATCAGATCCCAACAAACTCAGCATAGCAACAACAGAAAATTACAAAGGTGCCTCGATCATGTGAGGCAGCTCACGAGGACTCGAAAGTGGAAGAACAAAGAAGGGAGAGATAGATCACATATCTACTGGTCATGGACCCATGGTCCAAGGGAAACTACTCACGGTACATACGGGAGGCGCCCATGGCTATGGATGGTCTCCCGAAGGGGTAGCTTCTCCCGGCAGGGTGCCGGAGCAGCTTCTCCAGGC
The DNA here is from genome assembly GCA_950022295.1 of Bromus sterilis. Taxonomy (NCBI): domain Eukaryota; kingdom Viridiplantae; phylum Streptophyta; class Magnoliopsida; order Poales; family Poaceae; genus Bromus; species Bromus sterilis. Next base: position 401,843,601 of record OX465596.1, read on the forward strand.
AGCCCCGATCTTGAAACGGCGGCGGCGGAGGTACAGAGGCGAGATCGCGAAAGAGGGATTGATATTAGGGGTTTCCATCACGGGGGGTAAATATAGGCGAAGGGGGGGCACCGAGAGGGACCACAGGGCAGTCAGGAGGGTGCCTGGCGCGGCCCAGGGTGGGGCCGCGCCACCTGCCCTCCTGGCTGCCTGGTGGTGGCCCTCCTTCCCTCCTTTGGTGATTCCGGAAGCTTCCGTTGCGCTGATTTTTATCTGATTTCCCCGGATTTTTTGGAGCACTTTTAATGGCCGGAAAACCTGAAATACAAAAACAGCAGAAAACAACAACTGGCAGCTGGGTGCACTGGGTTAATAGATTAGTCCAAATATGCTCAAAAGTGTATGAAAGTTCAAGAAAAACATGGCAAAGTCACTCAAAACATGCATGGAGCAAGCAGAAATTATAGATATGTTTTGGACGTATCAGAGAGTCCAGCTCGGCTTGGGTCAGGGAGTTGGGCCGCGCGGTGCTTGGCGGGCCGCGGAGGGGCTTCGGGGCCCACGTGGGCGGCACCCGCCCGTCCCGATCGGATCGGGATCGGCGGTAGCTCGCGGCGGCGCTCGCCGACTGGTGGCGCTCCGGCCAGGGGCGCAGGCGGCGCGACAGCGGGGGAGAAGCCGGTTCCAGCCAGGACGGGGCGCAGAGGCGGCCGACGGCGAGCTCCAAAGGGCGGCGCGGCGCAGAGTTCCTCGGGGATCCGGCTCGTTTCATGGAGGCGGCCTCTCCATGGTGCGACACCGGCGGGAGTGATGACGGCTTCTCGCCCTTCGTTGGTAGGCCCCAAGTGGAAGGCGTGACGCGGTACATCAGCAAGTTTTCCCTCAGTAAAGATACCAAGGTTTGTCTCCAGTAGGACTCCAGAGATGATAAGTAGGTGTCAGTGGCGCAACTGACGCGGACCTGCACACAGACAGAGATAACTTTGCTCCCAACGAAGTTCAGAGAGGTTGTCAATCTCTCCGGTCTTGTTGTTCACAAATGATAAAACGCAAGGGGATAATGATAGCAACTTGAAAGTAAATGCAGAAAAGTAAATATAGCTTGGAAACAATAATGAGGATATGGACCGGGATACGTGATGTTCGCTAGTGATTTCTCTCTCCCAAAAGACGATAAAAATGCTATGCGGGGTAAACAAATTACAGAAAGGCAATTGACAGGATTAAGAACGCACCGCAATGCTAACTATGCTACAAAAGAAAGGAAGAGGTTCAAAAGCACGGGCAGTACGCCAAAGTAAGTAGACCGAAATCCATCTGCATCTACTACTAATCATCCACCTTGAGATATCTATCCAGAACATCTCGCTGGTATTAAGTTGCGAGCCCCACCCAAAGTGTAAACCCAAAGCAACAGACACTGCATTAAAAAGAACTTTGCGTAAAGTAAACAATCCTTGTAACCACGGTTACAAGCACCGTTGTTTCCCCCCTTGTGGCAACAGCACATCCCCTAGACTCATGTTTCTGTCACTCAAGCATGTCATCGGGGAGGCATGAACCCACAATCTAGCACAACACTCTCTCTTGGAGTCACTACCTACTACTTGGCCAAAGCAATAAACAGCAACGGAGAGCATGCAAGAATTACTTAGGAACAAAAATATAAGAGATAAAAACCAAATATATTACTCTATCACAATCTGAACATAATCTCATAATCCATCAGATCCGATCAAACTCAACATAGCAATAGCAGAAATATTACAAAGGTGCCTCGATCATGTAGGTCAGCTCACGAGGTCTAAACAATGAAGATCAAAGAGGGGAGGAGAACATCACATAGCTACTGATCACGGACCCATGGTCCATGGAAAACTACTCACGAGACTTCCGGGGAGCATCCATGGTGGAGAGGAGACTCCCGGAGGTCAATCCTCCTTCCGGCAGGGTGCCGGGAAGAGGTCTTCTGGTGCTCCCGATCTTGGAAGCGCGGCGGCGGCGGAATAGAGGCGAGTTCGTGGAATAGGGTTCCTCTCTGGAGTTTTCTCGTGACGGGGGATAAATAGGCGAAGGGGGTCAGCCAGAGGTGGACCAAGGGCCCCAGGCGCCCCCCTGGCGCGGCCAGGGGTGGGGCTGCGCCGGGTGGACGCCTGGGACCCTCTGGCCCCCTCTGGCCCCTCCCAGGCTTTTCTCGAAGCCTCCGTCACGCTGATTTTTTATCTGAATTTTCCTGAATTTTTCTGGCACTTTTTATATGGGGGAAAACTGAAATAGAAAAACAGCAGAAAACAGGAACTGGCACTGGGGTGCACTGAGTTAATAGGTTAGTCCAAATATGATAAAAAATGTATGAAAGTGTATCTAGATCATAGCAATATCACACAAAACATGCATGGAGCAAGCAGAAATTATCGATACGTTTTGGACGTATCAACATCCCCAAGCTTAATTCATGCTCGTCCTCGAGTAGGTAAATGATAACAAGCATAATTTCTGTGGTGACATGCTAGCTACCATAAAAGAACTTTGAAAAGTAAAGCAATCAAGGTCAGAGATTCAATTCAAGTCATAACAGGCAAGAGTCTATATTAGCATTGAAATAAGTAACAAAAGAACAAAAGGTGCAAGAGCTCTCGCTGTCCGTGACTCGAATGTCTCCAAATGGTGTTTGCGTGCAAGAAAGGAGGATAGGGAATACGAGAGAAAAAAAGTATTTTTGTTGAGAACTCAATCTACTAAAGTTTCAAACTTGGTCCTCTTTGGAATCTTATCTTGACTCGTCCCCAGACCACTAGCCAGGTACAAGTCAATTTGATCCACTCCTTTTCGATATTTCGAGCACTCATGCGATGGATGAGCGTAAGCACGAGAGTTGACACTTAGGATGGCAAAGAGAGAAGTATGGTGGAGGAGGAAGACCAAAAGGATGAGAAAAGCTCACACCAATGAGGACAATCATAGGCAAGGGATGCCAAATGATAGATATGATGTGAGGAGTAGGGATTGCCATGCAATGGATGCACATACGAGCTAAGAAGCTCTCCAAACTATATGCATAAAGATCATCTCTATGGAGTACAAAGATATAGAGGGAGTACTAGTGTGGATCTCTCAAAAGGATAGTAGTGTTGCCCCTTTCTCTCTTTTTATTTCTTTTTCTCTTTTTTGTATTTTTTGTGGCCTGAATGGCTCTTTCTATTTAACTCTCATTTGTCCTCTTTGGGATATTTTAATGTGTCCACTTTGGGATCTTTTCATCACTTAAGGGCAACACTCTATTTTACAAGAAGGTAAAGGATATCTTTCACACTTTACAAGGTACTCAAAATCATAAAGAAGATGTAACTGTCATGATGTATGCAATGTATGTCGCTGCCAGTGTAGCAGGAACATGTATGACATGAAGATCAAGTCATGAAGAGGTGGAAGTTGCATGGCAATGTAACTCGGAAAGGCTATGGAAATGCCTTGATAGGTTGGTATGGTGGCTGTTTTGAGGAAGGATAAAGGGAGGCTTATGATGACAGAGCGTATCATGCCAAGGGTTTGGATGTACCGGCGAAGGTGGACACCAACTCTCGGAGTGAGAAGAAGGCAATGCACGGCACGGGAAAGGCTAGCAAAATATGGGAAGGTGGAAGTGTCAACTCTCAATACTTACATTAGTCCGAAGAACTCATGCACTTATTATTGGTAACTCTCAATCTAATGAGGAGGTTTACAAAGAGACAAGTACCCCGAGGAGGAGTGTATGGGGGTTTGGTTATCCTTGCGCATCCTCGACTCATGGTACGTGAGTGTACTCTAATATTCGACTCCTCAGAAGAGTAGTGATCTATCTAGTAGCTAGAGTTCTCAACTAGTTTTGTAGGTTTTGAAAATAAACACGGATTGCCCAAAATACGACACCTATCACTAATAGGCAAGAGCTCTTGACACCAAAAGTCCAAACATTACTCACAACAATGCCTCAAAACTATTGCAAGCTACTACTAAAATTAAATAGCAACCTCAATTACCTACTTTCAAGACAAAACACAACTCAGTGCAACAACCAACTCTCTTAACAAGATAAACATGAAAACTAAAAAGAGTTGGAGCAACAAAATAAACAAAAGCCAAAGCTCTTGCTAAAGATAAACTAAGACTAAAACTAAACATGGCAGTAGCTATGAAAAGATAAAGAACACACAACAACAAAAAGATAGGCAGGAAAAAAATCCTATGATGTGTTCTAGATTTTGAAAGTGGAGCGTGTTTCTCTCCCACACAAAGTAAGACGGGATCTAACTTGTTATTAACAGCAAGTAAAGCTAAATAAAACTAAAAACAAAACCTAAGAGCGAGACGCTCCAAGCATAGCACATAACACATGAAGTGATAAAAATATAGCGAGACGAAGGACGAACTGATGATGGTTGATGGAGAAGGGGATGCACGGGGGCATCCCCAAGCTTAGACGCTTGAGTCTCCTTGAATATTTATTGGGGATGCATGGGGGCATCCCCAAGCTTGAGCGCTTGACACTCCTGGATTTTCTTTCATCATCTTCCATCGCACACTTGAAAACTCCCTTCATACATAACTCATCATAAGCTGATTAGAGAGGTTAGTACCCTTAATAAATAAAAAAATTCTCCACTGCATATAAAGATAATCTTGAAGAGCTACTGTTTCTCAAGAGTGCCAAAAAGTGTTTGCAAAGAAAAAGCAAGCTTAAGGTTTGCAAAAGTAAGGAGAGACGAAACGTGGCAGAATCTGTGAAAAACAGGACAGCAGATAGTAAAGAATTTTTTAGGGGCACTTCTGCAACTCAAATAAAAAAACTCAGAACATACGGAGGTTTCGTAATTGTATAGATCATACTGTGTAAGAAATTCAGCTCAAAAAGATGAACTGGGATTTTTCTGGAATTTTTCTGGTCACGAGGACAGAATCTGTTTTCTGGACAGCATGTCACAACTTTTACTTCACTTGCCGTAAGAGGCTATAACTTGGCACAAAGCTGAAAAGTAAAGATACAATGATGTTGATACAGTAGTAACAATCATCAAGACACAACAAAAGCAAAAAGAAAAACCTAAATTCGTTGCGGGCTGCCTCCCGAAAGCGCTTCTTTAAAGCCATTAGCTAGGCTTAAAGTTTATAGAAGATGCTCTCACAAGAATAAGAAATTTCAAGCAAAAGAGAGCATAAAGAAGCAAATATGAAACACATTTAAGCCTAACCCACTTCCTATACATAGGCATCTTGTAAGAAAATAAATTAAAGAAGCACAAAGTGACATGCATAGGAAGGTCGAAAAAGAACAACTTCAAAACTTTCAGTTTAGAGAGAGGTGTTTTTGTCACATGGAAGTTTCTATAACCAAACTTTCCTCTCTCAAAGTAATTTTCAGTAGTATCATGAACAACATCAAGAATATAACTATCATATAAATCATATTGTTCATGACCTACAAGCACACGTGTATTCTTTTCAACACGGTTTTTAGGATCATAAGATAAATGCAACCCATCACATTGAGCTTTTATAAGAGGAAAATTCTCCGGAGTTGGAGATTTTAAAAGGATAATAGAACACTCAAGTGTGGGTGCGATAGCAAAAATTTCATGCTTAACATGAGGAACTATAGAAAGTTCATCTCTGTAAGCATCATCCATAGTGGCATCACGACCATAAGCATAGAAGGCATCAACTTCATCAAAAAGGGATATTTCAAAAGAATCCAAAGGATCATAATACTCATATAAGGTAAGATTCAAAGAGTTACTCTCATTAGAAGGTAAACATGGATGGCTCCATTCTTCCTCCTTTTGTTCGTCACTCTCCTCCTCTTTTTCATCCAAGGAGCTTTCAGGTTCATAAATTTCTTCTTCCATAGAGTCCTGCAAAACATTAGTCTCTTCCTTTGGGGGAGAGATTCACCCAAGATGATCAGTAATATAATAATTTGCATCATAATTTTCCAAACAATAGTTAAGTATAGCAAGACTCTCAGATTTGTAAGGGGCATCATCAATATTTTTAATAAGAGAAGTAATTTCATAGGCACCCTTATAAGCAACAAATTCTTCTATTTCCTCTGCATCATAAAAATCATAGTTTCTTTTAGCATAAGAAGCTAAGGTTTCATCATCGTTGTACTCACATTGGAAAGAAAGGTGTTTGTGCCTCATAAAGCAACAAGATTCATCCCTGCAGAAAGATATATTATATATTGAGCACAAGTTTCTAGCATAGTCATACAACTGGTGTATTTGTTTCCATAAGTGTATCCCCTTTTGAGACAAGCGGTGTTCCTTGTACCACCTTTGTTGATCCTCGGTGAATCCTCCATGCCAATAAGATCTGGTTTCAAAGAAGTCAGACATTGATTGGCAAGTAAAGAACTAGACATACTATATATTTTTTTAGATTTTTGATAAAGGACACGAAGATAAAAACTAAAAGGTAAACTAACAAGACTAAAAAAACAAAGGTAAAGGGTAGTGTGCAACTCCCCTATCTTAGCACTCGGAGTCCCAGGCAACGGCGCCAGAAATTTCTCTTGATGACGGCTTCTCGACCTTCGTTGGTAGGCCCCAAGTGGAAGGCGTGATGCGGTACAGCAGCAAGTTTTCCCTCAGTAAAGATACCAAGGTTTGTCTCCAGTAGGACTCTAGAGATGATAAGTAGGTGTCAGTGGCGCAACTGACGCGGACCTGCACACAGACACATATAACTTTGCTCCCAACGATGTTCAGAGAGGTTGTCAATCTCTCCGGTCTTGTTGTTCACAAATGATAAAACGCAAGGGGATAATGATAGCAACTTGAAAGTAAATGCAAAAAAGTAAAGATAGATTGGAAACAATAATGAGGATATGGACCGGGATACGTGATGTTCGCTAGTGATGTCTCTCTCCCAAAAGACGATAAAATGCTATGCGAGGTAAACAAATTATAGAAAGGCAATTTACAGGATTAAGAACGCACTGCAATGCTAACTATGCTACAAAAGAAAGGAAGAGGTTCAAAAGCACGGGCAGTACGCCAAAGTAAGTAGACCGAAATCCATCTGCATCTACTACTAATCATCCACCTTGAGATATCTATCCAGAACATCTCGCTGGTATTAAGTTGCGAGCCCCACTCAAAGTGTAAACCCAAAGCAACAGACAACTGCATTAAAAAGAACTTTGCGTAAAGTAAACAATCCTTGTAACCGCGGTTACAAGCACCGTTGTTTTCCCCCTTGTGGCAATAACACATCCCCTAGACTCATGTTTCTGTCACTCAAGCATGTCATCGGGGAGGCATGAACCCACAATCTAGCACAACGCTCCCTCTTGGAGTCACTACCTACTACTTGGCCAAAGCAATAAACAGCAACGGAGAGCATGCAAGAATTACTTAGGAACAAAAATATAAGAGATAAAAACCAAATATATTACTCTATCACAATCTGAACATAATCTCATAATCCATCAGATCCGATCAAACTCAACATAGCAATAGCATAAATATTACAAAGGCGCCTCGATCATGTAGGGCAGCTCACGAGGTCTAAACAATGAAGATCAAAGAGGGGAGGAGAACATCACATAGCTACTGATCACGGACCCATGGTCCAAGGAAAACTACTCACGAGACATCCGGGGAGCATCCATGGTGGAGAGGAGACTCCCGGAGGTCAATCCTCCCTCCGGCAGGGTGCCGGGAAGAGGTCTTCTGGTGCTCCCGATCTTGGAAGCGCGGCGGTGGCGGAACAGAGGCGAGTTCGTGGAATAGGGTTCCTCTCTGGAGTTTTCCCGTGACGGGGGATAAATAGGCGAAGGGGGTCAGCCAGAGGTGGACCAGGGGCCCAAGGCGCCCCCCTGGCGCGGCCAGGGGTGGGGCCGCGCCGGGTGGCCGCCTGGGCCCCCCTGGTCCCCCTCTGGCCCCTCCCGGGCTTTTCTCGAAGCTTCCGTCACGCTGATTTTTTATCTGAATTTTCCCGAATTTTTCTGGCACTTTTTATATGGGGGAAAACTGAAATAGAAAAACAGCAGAAAACAGGAACTGGCACTGGGGTGCACTGAGTTAATAGGTTAGTCCAAATATGATCAAAAATGTTGAAAGTGTATCTAGATCATAGCAATATCATACAAAACATGCATGGAGCAAGCAGAAATTATCGATACGTTTTGGACGTATCAGGGAGCTGCGAGGGGAGGAGAGAGGATGGTCAAGAGGAGGCAGAAGAGGAGGAGCGCAGGAGGAAGGAGGGCTCGGCAGTGGCGTGGCGGCTCGCCGGAGGCGCGGCGACCGGAGGGCTCGGGTGCGGCGGCGGACTCCACGGGCAGGAGGTGAGAGGAGAGAGAGAGATCTAGGGGCTGACGTGGCGGTCTCTGGACCGTCGGATCGCTAGATCTGACGGTTCAGAGCGCTTGGGGTGAAATTTTCAGATCTGATGAGCTAGGGTTGCGAAAATGGGATATTTTTGGGGAAAAGTGGAGGGGGGTGGCTGCAATTTTGGCATAGGAGAAACCCTAGAAAGGGGAGTGTCGTGGATATAATCCTGACAATAGATATAGGGGTATGAAAGGAGCTAAATGAATCTGTACGTAGAGAGGGTTGACGCAGGGGGATTATACAGGTTAGGCCTCTCCGTAGAGATAAAAACCTTAGTCCTGTCCCAGGCTGGCTGGGTTGTTCTTTCTTTAGAAGTACTGAGAGTGGAAAAGTGTTGCGCGTGCCCACGCCGGAGGGGAGGGGGGCTTATATAGAGTACGCCCCTGCCCCCTTAATGCCTCGGCTTAAATGGGTCTTAATTACAAGATTGAATGCGTACTTAAATACAGAAACGGTCTGCCCATTACTACTAATAAAGGAGAAGAAACGCCCGCGGTATTGAATGCTTCCTGTCCGTTGCGTTCCCGTATTCCGAGTAAGGGAGGACTCGCCGATTGCTTCCGAATGTCGATCTACTCGGATCTTGCTGGAATTTCGAGTAACCGTGTACTCGGAAGCGACTTCTGATCTCCGAGTAACTTGTTACTCGGAGATTGTTGATGCTCCATGTTTTTTCACTAGTCTTATTTTGTTGGGAGTATTTGGAAAACCAAGGGCTTAAGGGTACCCCTTGGTTTCCCTTGCCTAGGGGTTTGCCTTTAGTATTACCACGACAGTATCCCCCAAGCGCTTTCAGGTGCTCGTAATTGAGGTGACTGACATTTGTTAGATTTTCTGAGGTATGCGAAGATTAAACTCAGTAAGAGGCCCGAAAGGGCTTTATTGATGTTCGAACTTTTCCCTCGAGTATGAGCTGGGAAGGTTAGCGGAAAAATTTGGCGACACTCAAGCGTCTCTCGGAAGAGGTGGAATGAGGCCTCGGAAGGCGTGTCTCGGAGTAAAAATGCCTTAAACTCCATATGAACCAAATCTATAAAGTCCAATTCCCTAGGACATCGTGACGAGTCCTAGGCCGTGCCACGTGGGACATTGATTCTTTACCCCCTGCGCCAGGTCTTACTGGCGGTCTGGCATTCTACGTCAGAGACGGGACACCAGCGAGTTAATTACTCGGATTTTTGTCCGAGTAATCAGATGCAAGATTTTTCGTTTCGAGGAGAACCCTCAAGTGGTCCTTTTCGTGCTACTTCCGAGTGACAGCTTACTCGGTCGTTGCGGGAGCTTAGTAATTTCTTCCGAGTGATGGGGTACTCGGAGAGTTTTTGGATGGCGTGTGTTATGCTTCGTATCTTCCGAGTAGTTGGGGTGGTTTCGGGCTTTGGATTAAGGTCAGATTAGGTCTTTTACAAAGGATCTTGCCTTGTCAGAGAATCTTCTTGCCCAGACAAGTGGGCGCACTGTTTGGGCCTGTCTCCTCGATTCTAGGGGCGGTTTTATAGGGTAATAATTAACTGCCTGTGGTGAAGCGGAGCGGTTTTATGGGGAGGGCAACCGGCAAGCCCATTAGTGGGGTGCGGATCTGACGCGTGGCGGTTGCCACTTCGAGCTATAAAACCGCCCCTACCTTTCGGTTTGGGACAGATCCGCCCATTTCCCCCCGCGCAGCCGTTCCCACTTCTTCCTCTCGCTTTGCCTCTTCCTTGCCCGCTCGATCTCGCCGCCGAGACGCCTCCGCCGGCTGTCCGTGCTCCATCCTGGGAGGCCGTCACTCGCGCTGCCCTTCCGCCGCCGCCGAGACCATGTCTGCGGCGGAATGGCTTCCGTCGATCGTGACGGAGGACATGCTGCCGGGGTATCAGGACGCCGGTCTGGTTCCCCGCGATGGTTGCCGCCTTCCCGTGGCCGGGGAAGACGAGCCTGCTCCACGGGACGGTGAGAGAGTCCTTTTGCTTTCGCATGTGGACCGCGGATTTTCTCTTCCTCCTCATCCCTTCTTCTTGGATTTTTTGGCTTTCACGGGTGCTCACGTTCACCACATTGTCCCCAACGCCGTTACCCTTCTCTCTAGCTTTTTCACCCTTTGTGAGGGATTCTTAGGCATAGAGCCCCACTGGCATCTTTTCCGTAGCATATACGCCATCAAGCCTCAGAAGGCGAAGAAGTCTGGGGAGGGTGGCGGCGTGGAGTTCAATCATCTGTGCGACGGCCTGTTCTTGGCTAAGAAACAGGGGGTGCAGTACTTTCCCTCGAGTGTGCCTGATTCTGTCAAGAATTGGCAAAACAGTTGGTTTTATTGCAAGGTGGCCAAGGGGCCGGGGTTGCGTACCTTGCCTCCTTACTCGGATGTTAGGCTAACTTCCTCCCAAGGCTGGAATCCCCGACTTACCAACGCTGACAAGGAGCAGGTGCTCCCCTTGATGCGCGAAGTCATCAGGCTGAAGAAAAACGGTTTAGATGCCATGGACCTGATAGCCTCCTTTGTGGTTCGGAAGATTCAGCCTCTCCAGGCCAGGGCTCGGGGGATGTGGACATATTCCGGGTTGCAGGATGACACTCGCTATAGCAACACTGAGATGCCTCTGGACGAGTTTGAACTTCAGATGAAGATAATAACCAGCGTGACCCACGGTCTTCAGACGAATGGCCGAGTGAGACCCCTCAGCATCGAGAATCCTCCCACCTTGGTATGCCGACTTGTGCTATATGTATCTTGAATGCGTTTCACTTGTTGGCTCTAACTCGTACTTCCTTATTTTTTCTAGGATTTTACCCAGTTCCGCTCTCCTATTCCCCTGGCTCCGCAGCATCCTGCCGAGGAGGATGAAGACAGTACTGCTGGCGCGGGGGTCGGAGTTGAGGCGGGGGAGGAGCTGGAGTCCGAGGTGGCTCGGGTTCAGGCAACGTCAGAGCAGCGCTCGAAGAACAACCAGGACCGCAAGTCGGTGCGGGAGGGGCTTACTCGGACCCGTAAAAGGGCTCATACTCCGAGCGGCGAAAAGGGCAGCGGGAAACTTCTTCCCTTGAGCCTCAGTTCTGGGAAGGTTGCGCCTATGAAGAAGAAGAAGCTTGTCACACTTGGGGGCCGAGAGGCTCACCCCCCAGGGGGTGTTGCTATTGAGAAGGCCAAGGGGGCTGGATCTGGTCCGGCCAAGGTTGCTCCCCCGAGGCGTAGCTTGAAGACCGTCCATAAGTAAGGCTGTTAGTTTTCATATGCTTTGGCGCTCTGTTGGTTTCCCAGGCCCATCCTCAGCTGTTTCATTTTGCAGTGTTCGTCCGAGTTGTTCTGAGACGTTACCTGGGATCGAGGATCCCGGGGTCGAAGCTTTGGGGGATGTTAGTACTTGCGAGGTGACTGACTTTCCTGGAATGGACACTATTCCAGAAGACACTGCGGCTGTTGGTGAGAGTCCTTCGCTATTTTTGTTGAGACTTTTACCACTGTCGTCTTTTCGCTTCTAATACTTTGTTGTTTTTGCTGCAGACATGGATGTTGATTCTACTGCTGACCCAACTCGGATTGCTACCGAGCCCGCCGCTGCTGGGGTCACTCCTCCTGAGGTGATTGTTCCTGAGGGGACGATATCCTCTGGGTCTGGTTCCCGAGCTGCCGCACCTGATGCTCCGGCTGGGGGGGGGGGCTGTTCAGGAGACCCCTGCCGCCTCAGCGGCTCCTCGAGGGGGTGGACCTGCTGACTCGGTAGCCATTCCGGTCGGAGCCCCAGTGGAGGGTGCTATTGTTGGTGGATTCAAGGAGTCTTTGGTTAGGGCGACTCAATTTGAGTTGCGGCTGCGGGAGCTAGCGTCCGAGGCCGAGTTGGTGAAGTCCAACATGCACGTAAGTACTTACGTAAGTTTTCCTTCCCACTGGGTGTAGCCCCCAAGGCTCCGAGTAACTTTGCGAAGTTATTCGGAGTCTTTTGATAGGAGGTTTTTATATCAGTGAACTTCCAGTGGGAGCACTTCTTAGTGCACCCACTGGGTGTAGCCCCCAAGGTTCCGAGTAACTTTGCGAAGTTATTCGGAGTCTTTTGATAGGAGGTTTTTATTTCAGTGAACTTCCAGTGGGAGCACTTCTTAGTGCACCCACTGGGTGTAGCCCCCAAGGCTCTGAGTAACTTTGCGAAGTTATTCGGAGTCTTTTGATAGGAGGTTTTTATTTCAGTGAACTTCCAGTGGGAACACTTCTTACTGCACCCACTGGGTGTAGCCCCCAAGGCTCTGAGTAACTTTGCGAAGTTATTCAGAGTCTTTTGATAGGGGGTTTTTATTTGAGCATGGTATTCCTCTTGTCTTCATAGGAGGCATGCAAGCTCGGGTCGGCCTTCGTGAAGTTGCAGGAGGAGAACGCTGCCGCCAAGAGTGCGTATGAGGTGCTGCTTGAAGAGCACAACAAACTTAAGAAACAACATGCTGAAGACAATGGTAAGGATCCTTGCATTCCTGTATTGGTGTGTGTCATCATCCTATGTATCGGTTTTGACTTCTGTTTGCAGAAGCCGCGAAGAAAGCTTTTGACGCCAAGGTAAAAGAGAACGATGATTTCGTTGTGAAGATGAAGAAGGAGATAAACCAGGTTGAAAAATGGGCCAAGGCTCAGAAGGCTTTGGAGACAAGTCTGCATTATTATAAACAGGCGGTAAAGGAGAACGAGGCATGTATCGCGAAACTGGAGTCGGATTTGGAGAAGTTATCCGAGCTGTGTGTCGAGGATGAGAAAAAACATCAAGCGGAGTTGGAAATGACTCGGAAGTCGGTGGAGAAAGCTGAAGAGTATTGCGCTGGGCGGTTTGCCGTTTTCAGTGAAACCTTGTCTGGTGAGTTTTGAGTCCGAGTTATGATGGGGACTTGTTCCCAAGTCTTCTATTGTGTACTCATCTTCTCCTTTGATGCAGCATATGGGACGGACCCGGAGGCCGAGCAAGCGCGCATGGCCGATTTTGCGGAAATGATGAAGAGGGACAATTACACGCCAGTGACCACAGAATTTGCTCTGGCTCAGGGTCTGCTGACCATGAGGTGCGCGAAAGTGAAGAAATTTGTTGAAGAAGTTATGGGTGCTACCCTGGCTTTGAAGAGCAAGCTGTCACCTGATGAGGGAAGCAGGGTGAAATTGGACACTGTTGTGCCCGTCCTCCGAGAGGCCCCTCACCAACTGGCCTGCTGGAAACGCTCAGCGGCACGGAGCGGTGCGAATTACGCGCTGGCCTTGACCAAGGCGCATTTTTCGGAGTGGGTCCATAATCTTGAGCGGGTTGGCGGTGGAGATCCGAAAGAAGGTCAGAGATGCACCTCCTTCCTTCCGCGTTATGCTGAAACTGCTAGCCGAATTGCCCTGATGCCAGATCTGGACTTATTTGTTGAGTCAACTGGCGTAACCAGTGGGTCTGACGAGGCGGGCGAGGAATGAGTGGAGTGTAGTGAGAAACACTTGTTTGAAATTTGCCTCGAGATGCCGAGTGGATCTGTAATAAGTTGCACTGTGTGGTTGTGTCGTGGCACTCCTTTGTTTGGTTGCTGAACTCGTATTCTGTTTCTTAGTGGGGAACGAATATTTCTACCGATGCTTGCTTTTCTTTTTTGTATAAGTTTACTAAGTTTTCATCCGAGTTGCGCATAGCTCGGAAGAAAACCTGATTTTATCGCTTTAAGCAGCCCCCAAAATTTTCTATTGATGATCTTGTAGGCAAGATCCTCAATGCATATGATGTTGTGCTTCCCCAAGCCTGTGGAGCGTTGGTGAGCACTTATAATAAGTTTTCTAAGTTCTCGTCCGAGCTGCTCGCAGCTCGGATGGAAAACCTGCTTGATAGTTTTCGTCCGAGCTGCTCACAGCTCGGAAGAAAACCTGCTTTTAGAACTTTAAGAAGCCCCCAAGTCTCCTGAGACTTGAAAGTACTTAGAATTTTTTTCTATTGATGATCTTGTAGGCGAGATCCTCAATGCAGATGATGTTGTGCTTCCTCAAGCCTGTGGGGCGTTGGTGAGCACTTATAATAAGTTTTCTAAGTTCTCGTCCGAGCTGCTCGCAGCTCGGATGGAAAACCTGCTTGATAGTTGTCGTCCGAGCTGCTCACAGCTCGGAAGAAAACCTGCTTGTAGAACTTTAAGCAGCCCCCAAGTCTCCTGAGACTTGAAAGTACTTAGAAATTTTTTCTATTGATGATCTTGTAGGCGAGATCGCCAATGCAGATGATGTTGTGCTTCCCCAAGCCCGTGGGGCGTTGGTGAGCACTTATAATAAGTTTTCTAAGTTCTCGTCTGAGCTGCGCGCATCTCGGATGGAAAACCTAATTGATAGTTTCCGTCCAAGCTGCGCACAGCTCGGAAGAAAACCTGCTTGTAGAACTTTAAGCAGCCCCCAAGTCTCCTGAGACTTGAAAGTAGTTAGAAATTTTTTCTATTGATGATCTTGTAGGCAAGATCCTCAATGCAGATGATGTTGTGCTTCCCCAAGCCTGTGGGGCGTTGGTGAGAACTTATAATAAGTTTTCTAAGTTCTCGTCCGGGCTGCGCGCAGCTCGGATGGAAAACCTGATTGATAGTTTCCGTCCGAGATGCGCACAGCTCGGAAGAAAACCTGCTTGATAGTTTCCGTCCGAGCTGCGCACAGCTCGGAAGAAAACCTGCTTGTAGAACTTTAAGCAGCCCCCAAGTCTCCTGAGACTTGAAAGTACTTAGAATTTTTTTCTATTGATGATCTTGTAGGCGAGATCCTCAATGCAGATGATGTTGTGCTTCCCCAAGCCTGTGGGGCGTTGGTGAGCACTTATAATAAGTTTTCTAAGTTCTCGTCCGAGCTGCGTGCAGCTCGGATGAAAAACCTGATTGGGAGTTTATGAAAAATAGATTGAGCCAGGCACGCTATGTGTTCGAAAATAATATTTATTCAAATCTTACCAGCATGCTCGTGCATAGAAATTTCACAATAACTGGGCGTTCCATGCATGAGGCTCTTCTATCTTATTAGTTACATCGTATAGGTGATAGGCCCCATTGTGTAGTACTCTAGAGATGACATATGGGCCTTCCCATGGGGGGGCTAGTTTGTGGTCCGCAGTTTGCTTAATGCGAAGTACCATGTCGCCCTCTTGGAAGGAGCGAGCTCGGACATGTCGGTCGTGGTATCGGCGAAGGTCTTGCTGATAGAACGCCGATCGGGTGAGAGCTAGGTTCCGCTCTTCTTCCAAGAGATCAACGCCATCTTGTCATGCTTCTTCGGCTTCGGCTTCTGTGTACTGGCTTACACGGGGGGCATTGTGCTTGAGGTCGCTCGGGAGAACTGCTTTTGAACCGTAGACGAGGAAGAAAGGGGTTGACCGAGTTGAGCGATTGGGAGTTGTATGTAATCCCCACAAGACCGAAGGGAGTTCGTCAACCCAAGCACCCGCTGCTTCCTTTAGTTCCAGAAGTAGCCGAGGCTTGATTCCTTTGAGTATTAAACCATTGGCTCGTTTGACTTGGCCGTTGGACTGTGGGTGTGCGACTGAGGCGAAGTTGACCTGAATGCCGTTGGTCCAACAGAATTTCTTGAATTCGACCGAGTTGAAATTCGATCCATTATCAGTGATGATGTCGTGCGGAACACCAAACCGATGTATGATGCCTTGCATAAAGCTGATTGTTGTGGCGGAGTCGAGGGCCTTGATGGGTTTTGCTTCTATCCATTTTGTGAACTTGTCTACTGCTTGTCCGTTCGGAGTGGTCCGATCATATCCAGTCCCCATACTGCAAATGGCCAGGCTAGTGGGATTGTCTTCAGTTCGGAGGCTGGTTTGCGGGGCCGGTTGGCATAAAACTGACAACCTTCACAGTGGTCCACGATGTACCGAGCATCGCTGAGGGCTTCAGGCCAGAAGAAGCCATCTCGGAAAGCTTTTGCCACCAACGTCCGACTTGAGGCATGGTGGCCGCAGTCTCCCGCATGGATGTCTTGCAGGATGCAGCGGCCATCTTCCTCGGAGATGCATCGCTGGGGGACATGAGTGATGATGTTTCTGTATAGCTCCCCGTTGATCACCGAGTAAGACTTGGATTTGCGGACGATCTTCTTGGCTTCTATCTCGTCATCAGGCAACTCCTGTTTTGCAGATAAGCGGGGATTAGAAGTGTCCACTCGGGGGGGAATGACCTCCACATCGAACACCATGTCAACTACTGCGGGGATGTCCTCTTTGTTGGGGATGTTCTTGTCACGCAGCATATCTGGATCGGCTTCTAGGAAAGGGTCTTCCTTGACTGTTGGGGAATGCAAGTGCTCCAGATAGATCCCTGGCGGGATCCGACCTCGGGTAGAACCCAATTTGGCTAGGTCATCTGCTGCCTGATTTTTAACCCTTGGAATGTGATGGAGCTCCATCCCATCAAATTTTTTCTCCAATTTTCTCACTGCTACACAGTAGGTTGTCATTGCTGGGCTTCGGATGTCCCACTCTTTCATTACTTGGTTGATTACCAGGTCTGAATCTCCGAATATCATAAGTCTCCTGACTCCGAGTGAAATGGCCATTCGCATACCGTACAGAAGAGCTTCATACTCGGCTTCGTTATTTGTTGCTGGGAAATGGATTTTGGAGGACGTATCTCATCTCGTCCTTCCTCGGTGAGACCAGTACCACCCCCGCCCCTGCGCCATGCAGCATCTTGGATCCATCGAATAACATCGTCTAATGCTCTGGTGTTGGCTGTGGGGGATGTTGGACCTCAATCCACTCGGCCAGGAAATCCACCAGTGCTTGTGACTTGATTACTTTTTTAGCTTGGTAATTGAGGTCAAAGGGTGGTAGGTCCAAACTCCATTTTTCTATTCTTCCTGTTGAGTATCTGTTGTTCATAATTTCTGCCAGGGGAGCTTCAGAAACCACTGTGATGGAATGATCTTGGAAGTAATGTGCGAGCTTCTGTGATGCCAAGTAAATTCCCATTGCCAGCTTCTGGTAGTGGGGATATCTCTGCTTGGATGGTGTGAGGACTTCAGAGATGTAGTACACCGGTCTTTGTATCTTTTGTGATTTTCCTTCTTCTTCCCTTTCCACCACTATGGCTACGCTGACAACTCGGCTTGTGGCTGCAATATATAACAAGAGCGGCTCTTTTTCTTGGGGTGCTGCCAGGACTGGCCGAGTTGACAATTGCTTTTTGAGTTCTTCAAACGCCATTTGAGCTTCCTCTGTCCAGACGAAATTTGGCAATTTTTTCATCAGTTGGTAGAGAGGTAGGGCTTTCTCTCCCAATCTGGAGATGAACCGACTGAGCGCTGCGAGACAACCTGTCAATTTTTGGACGTCTCGGAGCTGCTTGGGAGGCTTCATGTTTTGAATTGCTGCGATTTTTTCCGGGTTGGCTTCTATCCCTCGCTCGGAGAACATGAATCCAAGTAACTTTCCCGCTGGCACACCAAAAACGCATTTTTCAGGTTTGAGCCTGATGCTGTAGGCTCGGAGGCTCTGAAAAGTTTCAGCTAAGTCGGCTAGTAAACTACTTCCTTTAACCGACTTGATCACGATGTCATCCACATAGACCTCCACATTTCTGCCGATTTGCCAGATCAGGCAATTCTGCATCATGCATTGGTACGTGGCGCCTGCGTTTCTTAGTCCGAATGGCATCGTGATATAACAAAAACATCCGAATGGGGTTATGAATGCAGTTTTAAGCTCATCTCGTTCGTATAGTCAGATTTGATGGTAACCCGAGTATGCATCGAGGAAACATAATCTCTCCCAACCTGATGTGGAGTCCACAATCTGGTCGATGCGAGGAAGAGGGAAATGGTCTTTTGGACAAACTTTATTGATATGACGGAAATCAACACAAGTTCTCCAAGATTTATCTTTCTTCGGAACCATTACAGGATTTGCTAACCACTCGGAGTGGAAGATTTCCCTAATGAATCCGACTGCTAATAGTCTAGCTATCTCCTGTCCGATGGCCTTGCTTTTCTCGGAGGAAAACCGTCGGAGGGACTCTTTCACCGGTCTTGCTTTTGGATCCACGTGTAACTTGTGCTCGGCCAACTCCCTTGGGAATCCAGGCATATCGGCGGGCTTCCATGCGAAGATGTCCCAATTCTCACGGAGGAAGTTGACGAGCTCGAGTTCCTATTGGGGATCAAGATCGGTGGCAATGTTGGTTTATTTGTCTTTATCTGTGGGATGTATCTGTACCCTCTTGATCTCTCCGGCTGACTCGAATGAAGATGTCTTCTTTGGCTGCAGTAACTCGGACCAATCAACGGCTTTTTTGTACTCGGCTAGCTCGACCTCAGCCATTTGCTGGTCAGCTATCAGGGACCCCTTATGTAGCAGTTCTTCAGCTTGCTTGTAGTCTCCCGAGATAGTGATCATGCCGTGCGGGCCAGGCATCTTTAGTTTCAGATAGACGTAACAGGGGATGGCCATGAATTTTGCATAGGTCGGCCTTCCGAGTAAGGCATGATATGCACTCGGGAAGTCCACTACTTCAAAGGTGATCTTTTCTTTCCGGAAGTTACTCGGAGTACCAAAGACCACATTGAGGGAGATCATTCCGAGTGAGTACGCCTTTTTCCCCGGGATTGTCCCATGAAATTCCAGATAGCTTTTGCGGAGCTTGGAAATTGGAATGTTCATGCTCTTTAGAGTGCTTGCATATAGGATGTTAATTCCACTGCCACCATCCATCAAGACATTTCTGATCCTGAAGTTCCCATTCCCTGTTTCCACCAAAGGATCCACAATCAGAGCATGCCTTCCCGGGTGAGGGATGTGAGGAGGGTGATCCGACTGATCGAAAGTGATTGGGACGTCGGCCCACTTCATGTAACTCGGAACCGCCGGAGCTGCCGAGTTGACTTCTCTGAACCTTATCTTTTCTACCCTCTTCGACTCTCGTCCTGCGAAGATGACCAGCACTCCGTCTTCTCTCGGGAAGCCTTCGCTGTCCATTTCTGGGTTGGGCGCTTTCTTTTTCCCGGTGTCCTTATCTTGCTGAGGACCTGTCCTTGTGTTCTGGGCCGCTCTCTTGATCAGGCGACATTGCCGAGCTGTATGCTTTGGGATAACCAATTTTCCCTCGGCATCTCGGGTGGTGTGGAGAGGACAAGGTTGATCTAGAACTTCATCATCATTGGACGGCTTTTTCTGTCGCAGTTGCCACTCCTTTCGTGCCTGACCCTTGCCATGAATGCCCGAAGCGTTTGCTGCAGCCACTAGCTCTGCGTCCGTTGGGGCGTCTTCTGCCTTTCGCTTGTTGTTGCCTGCGGTCTTCTGCTTCGGGTTCGGTGCCGAGTTGCCGCCTCCTCTATGCTGCTGGTTCTTCTGCCGAATCTCCTCTTCACCGTTGGCATACTTGTTCGCTATCTCCATCAGCTTCCTGAGTGAGGTGATGTGAGGTGATCTTGCCAGCTTGAGACTTAACTCCCTGTACTTGACCCCTTGTTTGAAAGCGTGAATGGCCTGGAACTCGGAGACGCCTTCAACCGAGTTGTGGAGTGTGATCCATCTCTGGATGTAGTCCAGAGTGGACTCGGTGTTGCTCTGGACACATAATTGCAGCTCGGTTAGGCCACCGGGTCTCTTGTAGGTCCCTTCAAAATTCTTGATGAACACTTTCTCGAGGTCTTCCCAAACCCAGATGCTACTCGGGGGGAGCTGATTCAGCCATGCCCGAGCTGAGCCTTCTAGCATCAACGGCAGCTAAGCCCTGGATGGGATGTTAGCTTCATCTCGGGCATGACTGTCCCGAGCTGGCGATGGCTGAGAGGGCGGAGTCTCGGCCATGCACACTTCTGCAACCACGACTGGGGCGTCGCTGCTGCCCTCTTGCTCGGCGCCTGACTCGGGGTCAGATGCCGTCATGACTTCTTCTTCGACCGAGTCGAAAAGAGGCAAGAGAGATGCTGTGGAGCCTTCTCTTGCGGTCAGTTCATCCAGGGCCTTCTGGGCTGACTTCACCGAGTCAATGACTGCCACCTTCTGAATCTTGACCGATTTTCCACGATGATGAACGCGCGGGCGGCCCGAGCGCTTCTGTAAGAGCAAAGTTTTGCCCCCGTGTGTTTTGGATATTGTTGGACAAGACAGTATAGGAACTAACAATGTTTTCTAGTGTAAACAGTTGAATAGGTTCCTGAAGGACAAGCTAGGTGATAAAGCTTCAGGGAAGGTCTTCAAGTTATCGAAGCATTGCCCCCCTGAGCGAAGCTTAATCATGGAGGATGACCCCCAAAAATGAAGGTGTCCTGAAGCTCAACTCATTGAAGGAAATGAAAAAGACGGCGCAAGACTTAGATGTTTTTGTGTAGTTATTTTTCGGTTCTTTGAGTCATAGGACAAACCGTACTATCAAGAGGGGTATTTAGTTTGTGGACACCGAAGTCTTTGAGAAGATACTCAGATCAAATCCAAACCAAGTGAGAAGCCTGAGCGAAGAAATCTCATGTGCACTAAGTTAAGCTTTAGTAGCAAAGACTTCGTTCTTTGGCTTCTGAAGCAGAACTAAGTCCGTGAGTTAGCTTTACTTGTTCCGCAAGTAAAGTTGCGCAGTGATTACAAATCCGACCGTTGTGGACACGTGTCAAGCTGTCACATCGGGTCAATTTGGTCATTCGGCACCTCGGGATCGCCAACTATAAATTCGCCGCCCCCTCCTCCATTTGCGGGTGGCTGCTCTAAGAATATTCCTGAGAGAGACTGAAGAGAGCACCCCAAAAACGCCACCGAAGCAAAACCCAAAATCCGGAATACTGAAGCCTAAGTACCATTGATCTGAGTCGATTCGAGATGACTTAGGTGAAAGCTTCCTAGCCTTTTTATCTTGGAGAACTGCAATTCTCCTAGACGGTTAGAGTGTTGTTCTTCAGAGAGCGAAGAGTAATTGTCGCCTCGAAGTCCAGTTTGTCAAAGGTTTCGGTGATTTCCTCGATAATCAACCAAGAGTGAAGAACTGACCAAGCTCAAGGAGTTTGGTGCAGTGGAGCAACGGACGGAGAGATATTTTATCCAGGTGTTCAATCACCAGTCCATCCAACCAGACGTAGCGCTTTGCAGAGCGTGAAATGGTCGAACAAACATCGCCGAGTCCCAGTTCGTTTTACTTCAAGCATTTACCTTCAGTATTGCATTTGATTCGCAGTTATGCTTCAATGCGTTTTGATTCACTGCATTTAGTTTCGCTTCCAGTTTTACTTCATTGTTCCGCACTACTTATGCTTCACTTCAATAGTTTCAGTAGAAAATTTTGAAGTGATCATTCACCCCTCCCCCTCTGATCACATACTTGGACTTTCAATTGGTATCAGAGCTAGTCACTCCCTACACTCTGTGTGTTTTGGATTAACCTCCAAGAGTGTCTTCAAGTATGTCTTTCGCAGCTATTCGCTCCGGCGAACCTATTCCGGTTTTCAATGGAAAGGACTACCCGTACTGGAAGGACAAGATGAAGAGAAATATCATGGATATCAACTCGACTGCCTGGCAAGTTGTCTTGTATGGAGTCACTATTGCCGATGAGAAGGCCATCACTCCCGAAGAAGCAAAACTGATTGATCTTGATTCTGAAGTTTGGGTTTTCATCACCAATCATCTGACACCAGAAAAGTATCATGAAGTGAAGAATATTCCATCTGTCAAAGGTGTCTGGGACTATCTTGAGAAGATTGGTGAAGGTGTTTCTAACCAGAAGGATGCCAGAATTGACACACTCTGAGGCAAATTCTATCGCTTCAAGAGAAACGAGGGTGAAAAATTCAGCTCCATTTACAGCAGACTCACAGCTCTTGCTAATGAGTTGATTTCCCTCGGTGCTGATGACATTACTCCTCACTCGGTTGTAAGAACTTTGCTTCGCTCATTGGATGATTCGTTTGATCACATTGTGCTGATGATCAAAGAAAGGACTGATTTCAGACGTCTGGTTGCCGCTGATATTCTTGAGAGACTCAATACCTTTGAAATGGAAGAAGATGAGAAACGTGACATAAATGGCTCTCGAAGAAAAACTCATGCTTTGAAAGCAAAAGCTTCGCGTCATTCTTCACCCGAAGTCAGTTCTGCTTCAGGTGTCGAATATGATGATCCTGCAAGCATTGGAAAGGATTTAGCATTGATCATGAGACGCTTCAACCGCTTCCAAAGAAAAGGTTTTTCTTCACCAAAGAAGAGTTATTCTTCAAGAAGCTCAACTCACTCATCTCACCGCTCATCCTCAAGAATATCTCAATCGAAGGACAACTGCTGCTACGAGTGCAAGAAGCCAGGTCACTACATTGCTGATTGCCCTCTGTGGGAAGCTGAGAACAAATCAAACCATTCGCTCAGAGACTCGTCAACCAAGTCCCACAGATCTTCCAGAAGCTATGAGTCCAAGAGACATGACTCCAGTTCGAGAAGAGATAAGAAGAAAGATTCTGATGATGACAAGAGGAAGAAGTATCACAAGAAGCGTGAGGGTTCTTTATCGAAGACTCACTCGTCTCGGCGAAGCAGCTCTCACCGTGCCAAGGCCTATCTGGGAAAGGAGATGAACTCTGAAGACGAAGCCTCTGGGTCCGAAGCTGAATCAGGCTCAAGGTCTGGGTCTGGGTCCGAATCAGATGGTGTTGCTGGTTTGGCATTCGCTTAAGCAGATTCTTCGACCAAAGCTTCGAGCTCATTCTTCACCAACAAAAGTAGTGAGGATGAAACTCCTGCATATTGCTTCATGGACAAGGCGAAGGTATCTTCATCCAAATCTAACTATGATACTTCTAATTGTTCCTCATATGATAGTGATTCGAAAATAAGCTATGCTAAACTTGCTAAAATTTCTTCAATCCAACAAGATGAACTTGATTTGCTAAGCAAAAACATTAAGAAATCAGAAACTCTGTTGATCGATGAGATAGAGAAAGGTCAAACTTTGACTAATGAGCATGCAGCTCTGAAGGAAAAGTTTGAAGAATTATCCTCTCGGCATGATCTTCTTTCAGTTGATTATGAGAAGCTCACCAATGAATTTCTTCAGAGGAAAATGGCTCTCGAAAGACTGAAAGAGGCTCATGAAGAGTTGGAAAATGTCAATCTCTCTCTCATGGCTCAACAAGGTTCTGAAGCAAATCATAAAACTGATTCACCTTGCTTAACTTGTCTGGAACGAAGCAAAACTGATTCCAAAGGCAAAGCTCCTATTGTTATTGATGATACTAATGCCTCGGATGAGGAAAATCCTGTTGTTACCGAGGAACTCCTCAGGTTGAAAAACTTATTTGAAACAGGCATGTTCAAAAGTGTGCAAGGTCACCAGTATCTTTGTGATATCCTGAGGAAGGTTCTC
Source organism: Bromus sterilis (assembly GCA_950022295.1). NCBI lineage: Eukaryota > Viridiplantae > Streptophyta > Magnoliopsida > Poales > Poaceae > Bromus > Bromus sterilis. Next base: position 401,867,246 of record OX465596.1, read on the forward strand.
CTTCACAGGAATCCCAGGAATGAAGGTGTTGGTTTCGGGAGAAAGATAAACCCTGATGGCACCTATTGGGAACCTGAGCAGTATCCTAAGACTGTGTGGGTCCTAGCGAAGGAGAAACCTATTGATATTGCTAACCTTTTAGGTTTTGACTGCAAAATGAACAAAGCTATTGTGGATGAATCACTTGATTCAGACTACAAGCTCATTAAAGACGAATAGGGAAAGGTTACTGCTGAGTATGTTGGCACTCCTCCTAAGAATGGCTTCTATAAGAGGCAAATATGGGTGCAGAAAGCACTTGTGGAAAAACTTCCTGCTAAGCATACCATGCAGGGAAAGCCTTCGGTACCACCGAATCATTTCTATTCTCTAGAAACGAGAAATGATTCATTGGTGCCCGAATCAAATGTTCCGCAGAAGCAATACTATCGCACTGGTCGTTATACTTATCGTCCTCATGAGAACAATACTAAGATTGCATATGCTCATTCTTATCCTAACCATTCACAGGGGACTTACATTTATGGTGTGCTTGATGGTACACCGAAGCAATACACTCCTGTTCGCTTTAATATTGCTTCAACCAGTGCTTCAACCTCTTCTCAGTCACCTGCTCGTTTGTGGGTGGTTAAGAAGAACTAATTCTTCTGCAGGGCTATGTCTCCGGTGGATCCGAATGGGTCATGGATAGTGGTTGCACAAATCATATGACCGGAGACAAGGAGTTATTCACCGAATAAAAACTATCTCACTCTTCTCAGAAGTACATTACCTTCGGTGATAACAACAAGGGTAAAGTTTTAGGTTTGGGTAAGGTTGCCATATCAAAAGATAAGCACATTGACAAGGTTATGCTAGTCCAATCCCTTGGATATAATCTTATGTCTATTTCTAAGTTATGCGATATGGGTATGCTTGTTCTATTTTCTGCTTCGCGTTGTGTTGTCTTTTCACAGGATGACTATACATTTGTCTTCGAGGGTTACCGAAAAGGAGATTTATACATTGTTGATTTTTCTTCGGGCCCTGCCGTATCCACATGCTTAATCGCAAAAGCTTCATCTGGATGGTTATGGAATCGAAGACTTGGTCATGCAGGGATGAGAAATCTTCATAACTTAGTGAAAAAGAACCATGTTATTGGCCTTAGCGAAGTAAAATTCGATAAGGATCTACCCTGCAGTGCTTGTGAAGCTGGTAAAATTACGAAGAAACATCATTCAGCGAATACTATCATGACTACTACTCGTCCTCTTGAATTGCTTCATATGGATCTTTTTGGTCCTCAAAATTATGCAAGCCTGGGAGGAAACAAATATGGTCTCGTTATTGTTGATGATTTCTCTCGTTATACTTGGGTTTTATTTTTGGATGACAAGAGCAAAGTTGTTGAACTCTTCAAATCATTCGCTAAGAGAGCTCAAACCGAATATGAATTATCTCTGAAGCATATCCGAAGTGATAATGGAACTGAATTCAAAAATACTCATATTGAAGATTTTCTTGATGATCATGGTTTTACACATGAGTTCTCTGCAGCTTATACACCTCAACAGAATGGTGTTGTTGAAAGGATGAATAGAACTCTTATTGAAATGGCCAGAACTATGCTTGCTGAATACAAGACTCATATTAGGTTCTGGGCCGAAGCAATTAACACAGCTTGTCATATCATCAACAAGGTTTACCTTCACAAATTTCTGAAGAAAACTTCACATGAGATTATCACTGGTAACAAACCAAATGTTTTGTACCTTAGGGTATTTGGTGCTCCTTGCTTTATTAGAGATATGAATCATAGCTCCAAATTTGCCCCTAAGGCACATGAAGGTTTTCTTTTAGGTTATGGCTCAAACTCTCACACTTACAGAGTGTATAACTCTCACTTTGGGAAAGTTATGGAAACTGTAAATGTGAGGTTTGATGAAACTAATGGCTCTCAAAAAGAGCATTTGCCTCATGATCTAGATGAACCACCTCTTGATGAAGTGATCAGGTCCATGGCCATTGGGGAAATTCGCCCTGTTGAAGCCAATGCTCGTCAAGCTAATAGGGATGATGATGGTCCAATATTCCCACACATAGCCCGGGGCGCTGGAGATCAAAATCCTGAAGCTAATGATGAACAGGACGAAGAAGAGAAAGGGCACGAAGGAAATGCTAATCCCGAAGGAAATGCTGACGCTGAAGGTGAAGCAGATCCTGAAGCTGAAGCAGATCCTGAAGCTGAAGCTGAGCCTGAAGCAAATGATTCAGCCTTATCACGAGTTCGAAGAAGAGTTGATGTTGATTCGATCCTCGAAGAAATTCATCAACCAGGTCGTCCCACAACTCGCTCTCGTACTCGTTTGGCTAACTTCTGTGGAAACTTTTCGTTTGTCTCCATGCTGGAACCTTCAAAGTTCGATGAAGCCATGAAGGATCCATATTGGTTAACTGCTATGCTCGAAGAACTTAACCAGTTCGAGCGAAACAAAGTCTGGTCCTTAGTTGATAGACCTGATCCCACGAAGCACAACATCATTCGTACAAAGTGGATTTTTCGCAACAAGCAAGATGAAGATGGTATAATGGTAAGAAACAAAGCGCGACTGGTAGCACAAGGCTACACCCAAATCAAAGGTATCGATTTCGGTGAAACTTATGCTCCAGTTGCTCGTCTCGAATCCATTCGTGTTATGCTTGCTTTTGCAAATTTCAATGGTATTCTACTTTATCAAATGGATGTGAAAAGTGCTTTTCTTAACGGAGAAATCGAGGAAGAAGTGTATGTCATGCAGCCTCCAGGTTTTGAAGACCCAAAGAAACCCGACATGGTGTACAGGTTACACAAGGCCCTCTATGGGTTGAAGCAAGCACCTCGTGCTTGGTACGACACATTGAAGGATTTCCTTCTGAAGAAAGGCTTCAAACCAGGAACAACTGACCCAACACTTTCCACTTGATCTTATAATGGTGATTTGTTTGTATGTCAAATATATGTAGATGATATTATTTTTGGCTGCACTAACACTGAAATCAGCGAAGAATTTGCCAAAATGATGTCGAAGAAATATGAGATGTCAATGATGGGTGAATTGAAGTTTTTCCTTGGACTTCAAATCCGTCAACAGAAGAATGACACATTTATTTCTCAAGAAAAATGTCTCAAGGATTGCCTGAAAAAGTTTGGTCTTACTGATTGCAAAACTATTAAGACTCCAATGCCTACCAATGGCTTCTTAGATGCAGATGAGAAGGGCAAAGCCTTCGACCAGAAGAAATATCCGTCTATGATTGGATCTCTTTTACATCTTTGTGCATCTAGACCTGACATTATGCTTTCAGTATGTATTTGTGCTCGTTTTCAGGCAAATCCAAAGGAATCACGTCATACCGCTGTAAAGCGAATTCTTCGGTATCTTGCTCACACACCAACCTTGGGCTTGTGGTATCCCAAGGGAGCTCAGTTTGATCTCATTGGCTATTCTGATTCAGACTAGGCTGGTGATCGCGTGGATAGGAAATCAACTTCAGGGACTTGTCATTTCCTTGGAAGATCACTTGTGTGTTGGGCTTCAAAGAAGCAAAACTGTGTTTCAATATCTACTGCTGAAGCTGAATACATTGCTGCTGGGTCATGCTGTACTCAGATTCTATGGCTGAAGCAAACACTGAAGGATTATGGCATTCATGTGAAGAAAATTCCCCTTCTATGTGATAATGAGAGTGCAATCAAAATTGCTCACAATCCTGTGCAGCACTCTCGCACGAAGCATATTGACTTTCGCCATCATTTTCTTCTTGATCATGTTCAGCGTGAAGATATTGTTATAAGTCATGTCAGAACTAAAGATCAACTGGCTAACATATTTACGAAACCATTGGATGAGAAAAGGTTCTGTACGTTAAGGTGTGAGCTCAATATATTGGACTCACGCAATGTACTGTAAGACCGAACCTTTCACTCCTGTATATATTCATTTACTTCGTTGCTTACCTTTTAGTTTCGTTGTTTGATTTTGCTTCGTTTATTTGATTATATTTCGTTTGGATCTAGTCCTCTATGCTTATCACCTTTTGCTTCATTTCGTTTTTCTTCAAGGTGATAAGTTTCGGACCCTACCCCTTCTATTCTTCTTTGTTCTTATTCTGTCTGTCCAAATGGGTGAGCACTATTGAAACGGAAAGTATTTTGCTTCGAACATCATTGAGTTCCGAATCAAATGCTTCCAATTTTTATCGAAGTTTTACTCAAGTCGAGGACATATTCTTCGGTCGTTGAGATCCCGTAAAATCCGGGTCGTTGAGATTTTCTCGCGATTCGCCACGAAATCCTCGCCGTAGAATCCGGAGATACGGTCGCTGGGAGCCGTCCGATCAGATCTGACAACTCCTGTCAGACCTGCCTATATAAGAAACCCCCAGCGAATCCACCCGTCCACTTCATTCTCTTCTCTCCGGAACCCTTTCTCTCCCGAGCGCACCGCCGAGCTCTTCATCCCTGTCTCCGTTCTCGCCGCTTCACAGCCGGAAGAGCGCCGCCGTGGACTTCACGCCGACGACGAGCACATCCTCTCCGCTCATCGCCGCCGTAGCTGCTCGACGCCACCGAGTTAGGGTACGCCGAGCCTCGATCCAATCTCTGTCTTCATCTGTTCTTCCGTTTCTAGATTGGATCCGAGTTCTTAGGTTGTTTTTGGGATGTTTCCTTAGGTTTCTTTGATCCGTTGGATCGTTGCTCCGTTGGGAAACCTGTTTCTGCTAGCAAAAGGTTCCCATCTCGATTCAGGTTAGAATTTAGGGCTTGAGACTATCTGTTATGTGTTAGGGTTTCAGTTCATCTTGGATGAGGTTAAGTCTAGCTCAGAACAGACTAGAATCATCACCCTTATTCATCACTGAATCTCTTGTCAAAACCTTGTGTTTTTGGATCAAAACTTTTGCTGGTGCTCATTCCATACTTGCCTTTTCCCTCGCTACCTTTATGCTTTTCACAGGATGTCTGCGGAGTTAGGCTTCGGGAATGAGTCCCCCAATCTTGACCACATCAACGAAGCAGAACGGTCTGCTCCGAAGAAGAAAGGTGGCAGAACAAAGGAAACCAACAATGCCAGAGGCATCCCCGAATCCATTCGCATTGAGCTTGGATATGACCAGCCTCCTGGAGAAACAAAGGATCAGCGCAAGATTCGCTTGCAACACATTCGCCGGTACTAGGCTGTCCATTGGTACAAGTACAAAAGCATTCCTGACTGGAAGTGGGCTATGAAATTTGCCTTCAGTCCACCCTATCAATATACTTCGGCCATGTGCAGTCAGTACGCCGAAGAAAATCGTCATTTATACTACCCAGTTCCACCGAAGCTCCCTCACCCCAATACTCTTAAGACCCCAGATGATTATCCTGATGAGCAAAAGCGTTTGAGGATTGCTGCTGAGAAGAAGAGACTGAAAGAAGCCAAGAAAGCTGCCAAGTTGGCTGAAGCTGAAGCCCATGATGTTGGGCCTAGCTCGAAGAAGAAGAAGAAGAAGAAACTGAAGAAGAAATCTTCTTCTCCTCCTCATGCTACCACAGAGGATGAAGAGCAAGCTAAAAAAGAACAAGCTGCTCTGGAGGATTCGATGTTGGACGAATCAAATGCTGCTGATGACGAATCTGAATCCGAAGCAGGTGATGAGTCAGATCCTGCTCCCCCCAAGAAGCAAAGACTTCAGATTTCATTGAAGAAGAAGCCAGGAGAAAAACCTGCTGCTAAAGGGATTAAGATTCAAGACCCCAAGGACAAGCCCTCTGCTCGCCCCACCATTGACCTATCAAACTTGGTGGTTGCGAAGCCCTTGGCCTCCAAGCCACCGGCTGATGCTCTCAACACTGAGAGGCGATCGAAGCAGAGGCATGACCCTGCCAAGCAACAACCTGCAAAGGCTTCGGCACCAACGAAGCCCAAGCAGTCTGCCCCACCAAACCCTTCAGCGAATCGAAAGCTCATTGAAGAAGAATAGAGACAGAAAGACATCGAAGAGGCACTTGAGCGCAACATTCTTGCCAGAAGTTCTGCTGAAAAGAAGAAGGCAACTGAGGAAGCCGCTCAAAAGCAAAAGGAGTTGAACTCCGCCAGAATGGCTGCAGAGAAGGCTGAGACGAAGCGCAAGCTCGCCGAAGACGCAAAGAATGAAGAGAAAGCTGCCGCTGAAGCTAAACAGCTGGCTGAGCATGAATCAAAACACAAGGCCACTTTAGATGGCCTCAGGACAACGAAAGCTGAGAAAGCAGCTCGGGCAAGTCAGAAAAATCCCGTTGGTGATATGACTCCCCCCACTGAAGCTATTCCATTGAAGCAGAAAGGCATATCTCTTCCTGAAGCTCAAGCTGAAGCTGATTGCCACAGTGAACATCAGTTCCCTGACCCGCGTGAAGGCGAACTCTGGGATCAGTTGGGCATCACTGAAGCCCTTTGGGAGAAATGTGCTGCTGAAGAGCCTGAAGTTGTTAATCTTGGAGAAGTTTACATCTCAAGCTCCATCGAAGCAATGATATCCACAATGATCAGTCAGCTGAAGGATTTGCATTCAAGAGATAGGGCTGAAATAAAAAAGATTCACAACTATCAGAAGCGTGCTGAATCTGAACCAGATGAAGAATTCAAACAACATGCTCTGAAATTGCTTCAGCAAGTGACGGACATCAACACCACCACCAAGAACAACATCAAAATCTTCAGAGGCAAAATCAATGCCGTTGTTGATGAAATGGTGAAGACCCATAATGCATCCATTATGGAAAGAGATTCGCGGAGACGCGAAGCTTCGCCCGAAGCTAAACCAGTTGTTGCACAACCATCGGCTGCAAAGCCTGCTGCTTCAAAGGTTTCAGGTCCTTCACCGAAGAAGAAAACCACAAAGAAGTGCAAGGTTACTTTGGCTTCAGCTGCTGACATGGACACTAGTGATGAGCAGCCGAAGGAAACTCCTGAAGCAGTTCCCACTCCTCCCCAGAAGCCAAAGCCATCCCAACCCATACCAAAACCTTCCGCTCCACCCACCAAAACCCCCACACCTCCTCCTACCAGATCCACTCCCCAACCAACTCCACCACAAAGAGCTCCTACCCCAACTCCAACACCTGCACGAACTCCCACACCCATTCCACCCCGTGCACCCACACCCATCCATGCTCCAATCCCCTCAGCTCAAAGAATTCCCAATCCACCAGCTGCTCCCACACCACCTCCATCACCTCCCCATGAAGCCAATGCTCCCTCTCCATCCCACTCCAGAACCCGTGGCACCCGAGACTACTCCTCTGCCAGAACCGCTCAAGACTCCGAATCAAATGTGCCTCATACCGAAGCACATGACGACGAAGAAGAACAAGTTCAGATACTGATTCTTTCGCAAGAACAAGCGCTCATAGTTTCTCAAACTGCTGGCCCTTCAAGAGCCAATCAATCAGCTCCTCTGCAAAGGTTTCGCTCTCATTCGCGCCCCCTGCCAAGATACCCAGCTTGACTCAAATTACCCTCGTGAAAGTTTTCCTATCTTCAAGGACGCTGGTTATTCTTCAAGGCATGGTCCGGATTTAAACTTAGAACAGCATCAGAAGCGCCACCGTTTCTTTGGTGTCAGTATGTATGCTTCAGATCGCACTGCAGATGATCTTCGCTTTTGGACTGCAGAGCAACAAATCCTATACACCAAAGTCTTCTGTCAGCAAGGAGTTCTGTTTAGGCATAAATTTCTGGATATGCGAAGTCTTTCCACTGCCACTTGCTTTCAGAACATCACTGAAATCATTGAGAATCAGAATATGACTCGGCTGTTTGCTTTAAGCACTCCCTTCAATTATGAACTCATCAAGCAATTATATGCAACTCTTTATGTTTCTGGTGATGCAAATGAACCCAGCTCATGGACGCTGGAATGGATGATACAAGGTAAAGTCTTTAGGATGTCCTCTGCTGAATTCATGGAGATTGTCAATATTCCGAGGCATTCTGGAGTCCAAGAAAAGATTCACTTAGAACCTGATCTGGCTGAAGAAGAATTTTCTACGTTGTTGGACCCTGAAGTCTCTGCAAGCTACCTTCCTGAAAACATTCGCCCGAAGCATTTGAACTTTATCTCCAGGACTTGGTTTTGCATCATGTCCAACTCTTTGATTCCATTGAGTACTGCTTCGGAAGAATCGAACATTTATCCAGAGACAAGGCATGCAATTATGAAGCTCACTCATGGTCTTATCTTTGACTTTGAACACTGCTTCATTAGGAACTTGGTTCATGCAGCAGAGCTTCCATTCACACTGAAACCTTATGCTCCCTGGCTGCAAGTTGTATGCGATTATGGCAGGAACGAAGACTTTGTGGCTCACCATCATCCGAAGCTTTTCCTTCCACCAGTGCGTGACACTTTGGCATTGCTGAGGAAGCCCAATGATCCTCTTGCCACATATGTTGGCGTGCGCCATGAAGTCAATGAGCGAAACTTATCCAAGAAGTTCCAAAAAGATTGCCACCACTTTGAAGTTAATCTTCAGTCGCAGCAAATGCTTGAAAACCACATTGAAGCCAATCAGCGCCAGATGCAATTTCTTGCTGATGAGATTAACAGAGTTGGCAACATTGCACTCAATAACAATCAGTTTCTGCGTGTTCTCAAACGTCATTCCTGGAAGGGGCTCCGAAAATTCTGTTGGGAAACGTAGTAGAATTCAAAAATTTCGTGCCTACGTAACAAGCCCCAAGATCATCCAAGAGAGATTGCATACAAGGTTTTAGGTCATGGCTCACCAACCGATGTAGCGGAAGTAGAGTTGGTGAAGAACGTCGGTGAAGATCCCCGCAGCTAGGAATTTCAATGACCTCCCAACCGCGAGGATATCGATCCCTCGAACCGTCCCGCGATCTAGTCCCACAGACAAGTCCCACGAACAAGCTCCTCGAAGAAGGGTCGAAGGTACGACCCCTCCATTAGTATCCACACATCCCGTAGCAGCAATCCAGCAGCGCTCCGCCGTCCAGAGATGAACGCCACCGAGAAAACTAGAGGGAGAAAACCCTAACGGATTCCGATCTAGAACAGCGTCTAAACCGGGGTCTAATTGTGGAGCAACGGGGTTTAGAGGAGGGAGGGTGGCGCATAGGCCTTGGGGACAAGTTATGCTGCGCCCCCACCCCTCCCCCACATTATATAGGTGGCCAAGAGGCCCTTGGGGCGCAATAAGGGGGGTGGGGAGTCCAACTTGGACTCCCAAACCTCCCAAACCTTCCCACCGGAAACCTGCCATATTGGAGAGTTGGACTTTCCACCTGGAGGGGGATTCCTTCCCCTTGGTGCGCCCCCCACCCCTTGGCCGGCCAGGGCAGCCTAGGTGGCTTGCCCCCAAAGGCTAGGGGCACAGGGGAGTGGGTGGTACTCCCCGGAACCTTCCGGAACCTTCCATGACCTTCTAGAAGCTTCCAGGACCTTCCGGGACATACCGGGACCGTTTCGGGACATTCCGGACACTTCTGGAGCACTTCCAGGACATTCCGAGACCGTTCTCGGACATTCCGGAGCCATACGGATAGTTTCCAAGACCATCCGAGTTACAGTTTAAGCCACCCGATGACCGCGAAGGTTGTCGGGACGCCCAGCGATTATCCGGAAACTATTCCGGTTGATCCAGGACTTCCCCAGTACCATTCTCATATGTTCCGGAACCACCTGGGACTACTCCAGAGTGATCCGGACATAACCTTAAATACCCAGAACTACTTCTGGTGCCCTTATGAACAATTCCATAAATCTCCGGAACTACTTCCGGTACCCGTATGAACTATTCTGCTTTGCTTCCACTAAACCTTCTACCATTCCAACATTCTAACAGATTACTGCTCGTTAAGTGTGTGACCCAATAGGTTCGGTATAATGCGGACATGACTCAGAACATCTTCCGGACAAAGGTCAACAGCCTTTTGTCAATAGCCAATAATCAACAGCGGAGCCATGGACACCCATGTTGACTCCCACACATACACGAAGAAACTTTGAGTGAACCATTATGTTTAGTCATGTACCATTCCCTTTGCTTCGCGATATATGACAAAGTTAGAGGAGAGAAGTTTGGCACCCATGTGTAACAACTTTTGAACACAAGCCACTCGTTATCCTCTTTGCTCGTTTGTCCCTTTTCTCGTTATCGTATTCCGGTATCCCCGTGACTGAATCACAATGCGCCTGGCCAGACTATAATGGATACCGTCATACCGAGTGGGCCCGAAGTGAATATCTTCTTCATCGTGAAGGAGCAAATCCCATTCTTGAACTATCACAGTCACTAGCCACACCATCTGACATACCCAGAACTTATTTTACTACTTCCCATTTACGGGAGGATTCATCTAAGAACCAAAGCATGTCTTCCTGTGTGAAGCAACTCGATACTCTCATGGTCTAAGGAATTACGTATATGATAACATTTCATGATATGACTTATAACGTAGTTACGATGTAATCTCTAAGTATATCATTCAATACTGGGGTCGGTTCAACATCATTGTTCTGCTAACAATATGTTCCCATTGCTACTGACATCCTTGTTACAAGAACAATGTCCATGATTAAGAAAACGTAATCATCAGTTAGCACATGAGCTGGTCTTAGAGGCTAAACCAGGAACTCTTGGTGTTTACATTTCCACACATGCAAATGAGTTTTCTTCTGAATCTCACAGTCAGGGTCATTGCAATTATAGCACAGAAATATAAACATTAATTACGAACGTGGAAATATATATATAATAACATTTTATTATTGCCTCTAGGGCATATTTCCAACAGTCTCCCACTTGCACTAGAGTCAATAATATTGTCAGTGCTTGAGCACTTTACACCTATGGCATACCGGTGTAATAAATGCCTCATTTGTGGTATAGACCTCATCTTCGGATCTGATGTTTCAGGCCCGTTTGTATCTTGCATATCTTCGCGTTTTCACGCTATCATAAAATTCACTAATTTTATTAGTTTAGCTTTGTATATGTTTGAATCATTTGGTAGGACCTTGGTTCCTTAGAATAAGTCATGAAATCATTCATCAATGTTCCATGAGCTTCAAGCATCTAGGAAACCATACCATGTTCATAAATGAACTGATGATTCAAAATACCCTCCCTTGTTACTTCTTTAAGCTACAATATACTTAGCCTCTGTTATAGAATTCGCCACAGTATCTAACTTTAACACAGTTCCTTCATACTGTGCCACCCTTATGTGTGAAACAGATAATCCCAATTAAAATCGAAAATCAATCGGAGTAAGTATGAAGACTGAATTGGTGTAACTGTTTACATCAAAATTCAGCTGGTGTAACTTGTTACAACGAGCTCTTCATTATCTCCATTTTCCGAGAAACATATCTTATCTATCATAAGTTTAACTTTTCACTGTTTGTCCAATGATCAACATATTGATCACTTTGGTATCTTGCTCATAACCTTTTGAAGCACTGGACATATCTGGTCGTTTTACATATTATGGTGTACATGATTAATCCAAACACACGGGTGAGTGGAATTCAATTCACGTGTTTTTGCTTATCTGTGTTCATCAACACCGATTTCTGCAAACAACTTTTCACCACGACTTCGGCAAGAACATGTTTCTTGGCATTTCATACTAAACTACTTTAGTATCATGTCAATATGTAGGGTTGGCTTTAGCATGATCAGGCACTTACTATCTTCATAGATCACTATGCTCAATACTAATGCTATATCAGCCCAAGTTCTTCAACTGAAAACTATTTCCAATGAAGTCATTATTCGTGTCAAGAAATTTATATCATTTCTAATCAACAATATGTCATCTACATAAGGTTTTAGAAATATTATTCAGCTCCCACTTACTTTCTTGAATATTCAAGCATCTTCGTTATTCCTGATGAAAACAAACTCTTTTGGCAATTTCATCACAACGAAAATTCCAACTCCATTATGCTAGCTCCAGTCCATCACTGGATATCCAAGGCTTGCATCTATTTTAGCATCCTTTGAATCGACAAAACATTCCGGTCGTATCACGTATACGTCCTTTGTTATATTTCCATGTAGGAACTTTGTTTTGACGTTCATTCTACCATATCCTATAAATGAGATATGTAGTAATTGCTAGTATAACCCGAACTGACTAAAGCATTTCTACGGTCGACACTATTTCGCCGTAGTCAACCTTTGAACTTGCTAGAAAACAATTTTCCAACGAGTTGAGCTTTATGGATAAAACAATTTCATCCGAATCAATTATAGATCCATATATATATTCTTCAGACTTTTAGTCTTTCCGAGGGTCTACCAAGTTCAAAACTTGACTTACTTCCATGGATACTATCTCGGATTATTTGGCATTTAGCCAAATCCCGGAGTCAGGGCCCATCAACGCTTCTTTGTATATCACAGGTTTATCATTATCGAACAACAATATCTCGTTTTACATATCATCAATGTTTGTACGATTTTTGTCTAACCTGTGTGGTTCAGCTGCGCACTCCTCTGAAGATTCAACAATCTTTGACAAGTTGCACTGTCCTCCCACTCACTCTTTTGTAAGAAACTATTTTTCTTCAAAACACATTGTTCTTAACAGCAAACAGTTTTGCTTTTGTGTAGTGATAGAGGAATACCAAAACTTTTGGCATAACCTTAACAAAGTAGCACTTATCTGATTTGGGGTTTTGAGTATGTCAAACATATGCCTCATATACCCAAATTTTAAGAAAAGACAACATGGTTTTAACAGTCCATACCACATCTAATATGGTGTCATTTCAACAGATTTGATGATGCTCTATTCAGTGTAAAAGCCGTAGTCACTAACGCATAACTTTAATAAGTATAATGGCAAATTGATAAACGTCATATTTGATCTTTACCGTGTCATACATGGCTTGATTACATCTCTCGAACACTTTACTCATAGTGATGTTCCGGGAGACGCAAGTTATGACAGTTCTTCACAACTCATCAGACGTTCACTAAACTTGTAACTAAAATATTACTTTCTACAATCTAATTTGCAGAAGCTTTATTTTCTAGTCACAATGAATTTCTATTTCACTCTAAAATTCCTTGAACATTTCAAAGATTTCAGACGTATGTCTCTATTGAACAGATATCCACATATCTACTTCAACTCATGAGTGAAGATAGGGAATCCACTGCACACAACTACACTTATTGGACTACACACATCATCATGTATGATTACCAATGGTTTAGTTGCCCGTTCATGTATGGCCTATTAACGGTGTTTTAGTCACATTACTTCGAGACAAAGATCGCAAGCGTCAAGTGATTCATAATCATATGACTCGAAAGTCCATCACTTATGGAAATTCTTCATGCATGTTATGTCACTTGTGATAAACGGCAGTGCCACATCTATGTGGTATTTCTGTCAGTCTTGCGACGTTTAGCGTCAGTGTTATGGATGTTTAGTATTATTATCAAGATTCATAACATACACCCTATTCATAATGGAAGTATGGCCTTTACGTTATTCATAGCTTTGAACAACTCTCTTGCAACAAACATGATTCAAAATGATGTTTTGCAACAAGGCTAAAGTGTAGTAACAATTTACTCAACTCTAAAATGAATTATGAAGATAATCATAGAGTCAACACACGGTATAGTAAACCTTTTACCGTGTTCCCGAGCGTGTCAAAACTCATCATTAGCTAGTCATAAAGGCCATAGTATTTCTTGCATCGAGTTGCAACAATATGCAATCGATGTGATATTCCGGTGATCAACAGTTTAATCACAATATACAGAATCCACAATTAACTGCTTAATCATGATTCCCAAGAATTACATCTCTTGACCAGCAATGAATTCATCTCTAACTCCGTATGACTTTCATTTCTGAGCTGGTTATTCCAGTCTTCTTTCGTTTTGCCTTTATACGTATCATAGTTCTATTTCCAATGTCACTCCTACTCACAAAAGATCACACATGATCAAGGGTGGCGCAGGCCATGGACTTTCCGGCGTGTAAGTCTTACTAACACCCTATGGAACTTCCTTTCCCTTAATCCTCATCATCATATGATCATTGTTCTTCTGGATCCCACACTTATCAGTTTTGTTTAGAGCACAATGAACATTTTCACTAATGCTTACAATCATACATTGTACTAGATATCTTATATCCAACATTAATTTTCTTACTACTGAAAACTTATTTTTCAGTTCCATGAATATAACATAACTATCCCAAACTTTTCGAAGTTCGGGTTTCATGATGGTGAAGACAATGCACTTAGCTGTCGTGGAATTATAGCATTTTGGATTATGGACATAAGTCACATCATCCATAGCATCAGCGGGAGAGCATAAAAAATTTGCGATAGGACAAGCTCCTTCTCGACACTATTGAGGATAGTCCTCACAATACGGTACCAATCGTAAAGTTTTTACCAGATAAAACAGTTAATCAAAATCAATTGGGAAGGTGGTAACGCGAGCCATTATTCTACAACGATAATGCAAATACTAAGACTTTGTTCATAATTAAGTTGCACTTGTGATTAATCAATTTAATTACTTAGTGCGCTCCCACTCAGATCAATATCTCTCGTAATTGATGCTGGAGTGATTCAAGATCCAACCCAATCGTCCGCCATTGATGTGACATCACTGATGACTTAGACTGGACCGGTAGGCCAACTTTCCAATCACGCCAAAGGTGATTCTTGTTCATCTTTCGATGGGCGTGTTCCGGTAGCAAACTTTTATCCAAACCGTCAAGATAACCAAGTGTAATGTGTTGTGTGTTCTTTTAACACACCCGTCTTTTATGCGTCACACCGTGTGCACCCATGTGACATGACCTGCTCCGGTGTGAAACATAGTATAGACGGTGCTACAGTTGGGAGAACACTATCAACTTGATAATGTTTTGCGAGAGATCACCCTAATAAAACACGACTAACGCGCATCAAACAAGGGTGCATCAAAGGGATAAACATCACAGGCAGTTCATAAAATTATGTGATATGGTATAGCCCTTTGCTTCGTGAAGTCTTCATTGTCTTCACGTCGTCGTGGTTGAAGTCACCGTGTCCACCAACTTTGTCCTTGGCGCCGGGAACATCACCACGGCTTCCGGCATGTGCGTCGGGGTCCACCTCCGCATCGTGGATCATCACCTTGCATCTATCTATTGCTTTGCCTCGAGCTAATAAACAGTTCTGGCA
Organism: Bromus sterilis; assembly: GCA_950022295.1. Lineage (NCBI taxonomy): Eukaryota > Viridiplantae > Streptophyta > Magnoliopsida > Poales > Poaceae > Bromus > Bromus sterilis. Next base: position 401,882,465 of record OX465596.1, read on the forward strand.
CGCAGGCCATAATTAAGTGACAATCATATGACTCCAGTCATCATGCCGTACCACGACACGCAGGTCGCGAATAAATATTACATCATATAGCATCTCATACAAACACATTGCAAATCTTGAAGGCTATACCACATCACATGCATACTCTGCAAAAACGAGTTAGATCGCCATCTACACGGGTTGTTGCAACTTTTATCGTGGTTGTTAAGCAGGTTTACAAGGAAAACGAGAAACCCTAGACAAAACAAAAACACGATACTTCTTTTGTTGCTAGTTTAACATATGGGGTGCGTGTAGCAACTAATGCCACAAGCCAAACTTCGTGAAACGCGTGACCCCCGTGTGGATTTGAGTTCATAAAATCCACAAGCCCCTCCATGTTAAATCTTCTATTGCGAGATTAAGATGAGATCCAAGGAGTTTGATGTAGACCATGATCAAGGCAACCAGCATACTGAAAGCAGCATAGAGGGATCAATGGAAAACTCAATCCTTGTAGCAAAACCTCAACTTGCCATCAAGCATAGAAAAAATCACATGACAGGGAAGCAACAAGAAAATCAATGCCTCATATCACACATATGATCTAGACCTAAACATGCATCTAATCAAGGATCGCTCTGATACCACTGTTGGGAAACGTAGTAGAATTCAAAAATTTCGTGCCTACGTAACAAGCCCCAAGATCATCCAAGAGAGATTGCATACAAGGTTTTAGGTCATGGCTAACCAACCGATGTAGCGGAAGTAGAGTTGGTGAAGAACGTCGGTGAAGATCCCCGCAGCTAGGAATTTCAATGACCTCCCAACCGCGAGGATATCGATCCCTCGAACCGTCCCGCGATCTAGTCCCACGAACAAGCTCCTCGAAGAAGGGTCGAAGGTACGACCCCTCCATTAGTATCCACACATCCCGTAGCAGCAATCCAGCAGCGCTCCGCCGTCCAGAGATGAACGCCACCGAGAAAACTAGAGGGAGAAAACCCTAACGGATTCCGATCTAGAACAGCGTCTAAACCGGGGTCTAATTGTGGAGCAACGGGGTTTAGAGGAGGGAGGGTGGCGCATAGGCCTTGGGGACAAGTTATGCTGCGCCCCCACCCCTCCCCCACATTATATAGGTGGACAAGAGGCCCTTGGGGCGCAATAAGGGGGGTGGGGAGTCCAACTTGGACTCCCAAACCTCCCAAACCTTCCCACCGGAAACCTGCCATATTGGAGAGTTGGACTTTCCACCTGGAGGGGGATTCCTTCCCCTTGGTGCGCCCCCACCCCTTGGCCGGCCAGGGCAGCCTAGGTGGCTTGCCCCCCAAGGCTAGGGGCGCAGGGGAGTGGGTGGTACTCCCCGGAACCTTCCGGAACCTTCCATGACCTTCTAGAAGCTTCCAGGACCTTCCGGGACATACCGGGACCGTTTCGGGACATTCCGGACACTTCTGGAGCACTTCCAGGACATTCCGAGACCGTTCTCGGACATTCCGGAGCCATCCGGATAGTTTCCAAGACCATCCGAGTTACAGTTTAAGCCACCCGATGACCGCGAAGGTTGTCGGGACGCCCAGCGATTATCCGGAAACTATTCCGGTTGATCCAGGACTTCCCCAGTACCATTCTCATATGTTCCGGAACCACCTGGGACTACTCCAGAGTGATCCGGACATAACCTTAAATACCCAGAACTACTTCTGGTGCCCTTATGAACAATTCCATAAATCTCCGGAACTACTTCCGGTACCCGTATGAACTATTCTGCTTTGCTTCCACTAAACCTTCTACCATTCCAGCATTCTAACAGATTACTGCTCGTTAAGTGTGTGACCCAATAGGTTCGGTATAATGCGGACATGACTCAGAACATCTTCCGGACAAAGGTCAACAGCCTTTTGTCAATAGCCAATAATCAACAGCGGAGCCATGGACACCCATGTTGACTCCCACACATACACGAAGAAACTTTGAGTGAACCATTATGTTTAGTCATGTACCATTCCCTTTGCTTCGCGATATATGACAAAGTTAGAGGAGAGAAGTTTGGCACCCATGTGTAACAACTTTTGAACACAAGCCACTCGTTATCCTCTTTGCTCGTTTGTCCCTTTTCTCGTTATCGTATTCCGGTATCCCCGTGACTGAATCACAATGCGTCTGGCCAGACTATAATGGATACCGTCATACCGAGTGGGCCCGAAGTGAATATCTTCTTCATCGTGAAGGAGCAAATCCCATTCTTGAACTATCACAGTCACTAGCCACACCATCTGACATACCCAGAACTTATTTTACTACTTCCCATTTACGGGAGGATTCATCTAAGAACCAAAGCATGTCTTCCTGTGTGAAGCAACTCGATACTCTCATGGTCTAAGGAATTACGTATATGATAACATTTCATGATATGACTTATAACGTAGTTACGATGTAATCTCTAAGTATATCATTCAATACTGGGGTCGGTTCAACATCATTGTTCTGCTAACAATATGTTCCCATTGCTACTGACATCCTTGTTACAAGAACAATGTCCATGATTAAGAAAACGTAATCATCAGTTAGCACATGAGCTGGTCTTAGAGGCTAAACCAGGAACTCTTGGTGTTTACATTTCCACACATGCAAATGAGTTTTCTTCTGAATCTCACAGTCAGGGTCATTGCAATTATAGCACAGAAATATAAACATTAATTACGAACGTGGAAATATATATATAATAACATTTTATTATTGCCTCTAGGGCATATTTCCAACAAATTCAACTCTGTCAAAGGCCTTCGTAAAGATCGCATCTACAAAGAGTATGAGCACCTCCTGCGAAACTTTTCTCGTGATGATACAGTTGACCGCCAGAATCCAAAGATCCCTCCCCTGCACAAGATTGATGAAGTATTCTTCGTCAATGAACCTGAACCCATCTGGCCTGATACTGTCTCTGAGAATGACTCCATTACTTCAAAGGACGCGACGGCCTCGACGACAGCGACCTCGACATCAACCTCATCACCCAGACGCGCCACGAAGCTATTCCTACGTCTTCTTCTGAAGAAGAATCCTCTGGCGTTCAGTCTTCGTCGGATGAGTCTTCGTCAAGCTCTGCTTCGTCGGGTTCCCAGGGTGCTGATGCCGCGCAATAGATCTCTCGAACCTTTTCTCAACCTTTTGTCCCATCATTGATTAAAAGGGGGAGAATGAGGGCATCGATGAGTTAGATTTGCATCGGGGAAAGGGCTTTTGCTATTTGCTTTTGCTTCGCTTGGTTAAGTTACAACAAACATTCCATTCTTTTCGATTGGCTTGTAACTTAAGTTTAACTTCGGTCCTGCTACTCCAGTGCTACGCTTAAGTTTTAATAACCCCTTTGCTTGCAAGTATTGCTTCGTATCTTCTATCTTGCAGGTGGTTATTATTTTCTAAGTCACAGGTCATTGGAAGCAATTGCATACATTCTTGGATATATATTGTCAAATGCAATTGTATTCGCTAAGATATTTGTTTTTCTCTCCACCGAAGAAAATTCTCTCAAGCATTAACTTCGATTATATAAATCTTCGATGCTTGTATTCAGGGGAGCCAAAAACTTCATATCTAAGAGTTTGTCCCATCACTTCACAAAAACTTCAATATCTTTTATCGATGCCTGTTTTGTCAACAATTGTCCAAAAAGGGGGAGATTGTAAGAGCAAAGTTTTGCCCCCGTGTGTTTTGGATATTGTTGGACAAGACAGTAGAGGAACTAACAATGTTTTCTAGTGTAAACAGTTGAATAGGTTCCTGAAGGACAAGCTAGGTGATAAAGCTTCAGGGAAGGTCTTCAAGTTATCGAAGCATTACCCCCTGAGCGAAGCTTAATCACGGAGAATGACCCCCAAAAATGAAGGTGTCATGAAGCTCAACTCATTGAAGGAAATGAAGAAGACGGCGCAAGACTTAGATGTTTTTGTGTAGTTCTTTTTTGGTTCTTTGAGTCATAGGACAAACCGTACTATCAAGAGGGGTATTTAGTTTGTGTACACCGAAGTCTTTGAGAAGATGCTCAGATCAAATCCAAACCAAGTGAGAAGCCTGAGCGAAGAAATCTCATGTGCACTAAGTTAAGCTTCAGTAGCAAAGACTTCGTTCTTTGGCTTCTGAAGCAGAACTAAGTCCGTGAGTCAGCTTTACTTGTTCCGCAAGTAAAGTTGCGCAGTGATTACAAATCCGACCGTTGTGGACACATGTCAAGCTGTCACATCGGGTCAATTTGGTCATTCTGCACCTCGGGATCGCCAACTATAAATACGCCGCCCCCTCCTCCATTTGCGGGTGGCTGCTCTAAAAATATTCCTGAGAGAGACTGAAGAGAGCACCCCAAAAATGCCACCGAAGCAAAACCCAAAATCCAGAATACTGAAGCCTAAGTCACATTGATCTGAGTCGATTCGAGATGACTTAGGTGAAAGCTTTCTAGCCTTTTTATCTTGGAGAACTGCAACTCTCCTAGATGGTTAGAGTGTTGTTCTACAGAGAGCGAAAAGTAATTGTCGCCTCGAAGTCCAGTTTGTCAAAGGTTTCGGTGATTTCCTCGATAATCAACCAAGAGTGAAGAACTGACCAAGTTCAAGGAGTTTGGTGCAGTGGAGCAACGGACGGAGAGAGATTTGCTCCAGGTGTTCAATCACCAGTCCCTCCAACCAGACGTAGCGCTTTTCAGAGCGTGAACTAGTCGAACAAACATCGTCGAGTCCCAGTTCATTTTACTTCAAGCATTTACCTTCAGTATTGCATTTGATTCGCAGTTATGCTTCAATGCGTTTTGATTCACTGCATTTCCTTTCGCTTCCAGTTTTACTTCGTTGTTCCGCACTACTTATGCTTCACTTCAATAGTTTCAGTAGAAAATTTTGAAGTGATCATTCACCCCCTCCCCCTCTGATCACATACTTGGACTTTCAGCTTCTTCTTGTGGCGGACAGATAACGGCGCGGGTGCTTGGCGATGAGCCGACAGTTGGAGGCGTAGGGCCCTGATACGTCCCAAACGTATCTATAATTTTTGCTTGCTCCATGCATGTTTTGTGTGACTTTGCCATGTTTTGCTTGAACTTTCATACACTTTTGAACCTATTTGGACTAACCTATTAACTCAGTGCACCCAGTTGCCAGTTTCTATTTTCTGCTGTTTTTGTATTTCAGGTTTTCCGGCCATTAAAAGTGCTCCAAAAATTCCGGAAAAAATATATAAAAAATCAGCGCAACAGAAGCTTCCGGAATCACCAAGAGAGGGAAGGGGGGCCACCACCAGGCAGCCAGGAGGGCAGGTGGCGCGGCCCCACCCTGGGCCGCGCCAGGGACCCTCCTGACTGCCTCGTGGGTCCCCTCGACGCCCCCCTTCGCCTATATTTACCCCTCGGGGTGGAAACCCCTAATACGGACTCCTCTTTCGCGATATCGCCTCTGTTCCGCCGCCGCATCCGTTTCAAGATCGGGGCTGCCTAGAGAAGCTGCTCCGGCACCCTGCTGGGAGAAGCTACCCCCTCCGGGAGACCCTCCATAGCCATGGACTCCTCCCGTATGTACCATGAGTAGTTTCCCTTGGACCATGGGTCCGTGACCAGTAGCTATGTGATCTATCTCTCCCCCCTTTTGTGCTTCCACTTTCGAGTCCTCGTGAGCTGCCTCACATGATCGAGGCATCTATGTAATCTCTGTTGTTGCTATGCTGAGTTTGTTGGGATCTGATGGATTATGAGACTATGTTCAGATTGTGATGAGTAATATATTTGGTTCTTCTCTTTTATATTTTGTTCTAGTAAATTCTTGCATGTTCTCCGTTGCGGTATTTTCTTTGGCCAAGTATTTTATTTGCAACTCCAAGAGAGAGCGTTATGCTCGATTGTGGGTTCAACCCCTTGATGTCTAGCTTGAGTGACAGAAACATGAGCCTAGGGGATGTGATGTTGCCACCAGGGATAAAAAAACGGTGCTTGTACCTGCGGGTGCAAGGATTGTTTACTTTACGCAAAGTTATTTTAATGCAGTTGTCTGTTGCTTTGAGTTTACACTTTGGGTGGGATTCGCAACTTAATACCAGCGAGATGTTCTGGATAGATATCTCAAGGTGGATGATTCGTAGTAGATGCAGATGGATTTCGGTCTACTTACCTTGGCGTACTGCCCATTGCTTTTGAGCCCTTCCTTTCTTTGCAGCATAGTTAGCATTGCGGTGCCTTCATAATCCTGTCAATTGCCCAACTGTGATTTGTTTACCTCGCTAGCACTTTTATCGTCTTTTGGGAGAGAGACATCACTAGTGAAAATCACGGGACCCTGGTCCCTCTTCACATTATTGTTCACACCCTCAATTTACTTTCAGCATTTACTTTCCTTTGCACCTTTTATCTCTTGCGTTGATCCTTTGTAAACGACAAGGCCGGAGGAATTGACAACTCCTCTGTACTCGTTGGGAGCAAAGTTATTTGCTGCTGTGTGCAGGTCCACGTCAACACCCTAGTCAGGAAGCAATTTCTGGCGATGTTGCCACCTACTTGTATCTCTTGAGCCCTACTGGTTCGATAACCTTGGTATCTTCACCGAGGGAAACTTGCTGCTGCACTGCATCTCAAACTTCCACTTGGGGTAACCAACGAGGGGCGAGAAGCCATCAAGAAAATTTCTGGCGCCGTTGCCGGGGACTCAAGTCTACAAGATAGGGGAGTTGCACACTATCTTTTACCTTTGCTTTTTAGTCTTGTTAGTTTACCTTTCAGTTTTTACTTTTGTGTCCCTAATAAAAAATACCAAAAATACCTGCTGCTACTATGGGTTCCAATGAAAACACTAAGTTGTGTGACTTCACTAGTCACAACAACTGTGACTTTATCTGCACTCCTATTGCTCCACCTGCCACTTCAGCACCTTCTTATGAGATTAAACCTGCTCTGCTTAACCTTGTTATGAAAGATCAATTCTCAGGAGCAGGAGAAGATGCTTCCTTGCACCTAAACAACTTTATCGAGCTCTGCGACATGCAGAAGTACAAGGAAGTGGATGGAGACATCGTCAAGCTGAAGCTTTTTCCTTTCTCTTTGAGAGGAAGAGCCAAGGAGTGGCTACAATCTTTGCCCAAGAACAGTATCGATTCTTGGAGTAAATGCAAAGACGCTTTTATAGGGAAGTACTATCCCCCTGCTAAAATTATTCAATTGCGGAGTAACATTATGAATTTCAGGCAATTGGATAATGAACACGTTGCCCAAGCTTGGGAACGTATGAAGACGCTTGTCAAGAACTACCCCACACATGGACTGACTACCTGGATGGTTATCCAGACTCTTTATGCAGGCTTGAACTTCACCTCGCGGAACCTGTTAGATTCGGGCGCGGGAGGAACTTTTATGTCAACCACGCTTGGTGCTGCCACAAAGCTACTTGATGAGATGATGCTGAACTACTCGCAATGGCACACCGAGAGATCTCCAACCGGTAAGAAGGTAAACTCTGTCGAGGAGATCTCCTCTTTAAATGAAAAGGTTGACCTTATCATGTCTCTACTTACCAAGAAACCCTCTATTGATCCTCAAGATGTTCCTTTAAATTCTTTGGTTTCTCAGGAGAAAGTAGATGTTAATTTTGTCTCTAGAAACAACTTCAACAATAATGCTTATAGGAGTAAATTTGGTACCAACAATCCTAGGCCTTTCCCATCCAACAACTATGGGAACAACACTTATCCTACCACCAGAAACTCCACTTCAGAACTAGAGACCTTGCTCAAAGACTTTATCACTACCCAGAAAGCCTTCAACAAGAGTGTGGAGGAGAAATTAGATAAATTAGATAATCTTTGTTTGAAGGTAGACAACTTAGCCCTTGATGTTGAGATGTTAAAAATTAGAACCTCTCCCCTTGAGGAGAGTAAGGTCACTCCTATTAATGCTATCCAGTTACAAATCACTGAAAGTATTAGGATGATGGCTAAACTCAAAGAGAGATGGGCTAGGGAAAAGGAGGAAGAAGAGAGAATTAAGAGCCTTCCTACCTACCACACAGTAGCCACTATCCAAGTAGTTGAGGATGTCCAAACTGTTAGCACCCATCGCACCCCTATTCCCACTGGACCTATCAATGGTGATGCTACCACCTCAACCATAGATGAAGAAACCTCTATGAACATAGAGGCTTTCAAACAAGTGAACCTAAATGATATCACTACCTCCTTGATAGATAGTAGTGACCTATACTTTGACAACTGCACTTTACCTGAAGTTATTGGTTTCCTACACAAGATGTCTAGAGACCCCCACACTAGCACACTCAATCTTGCCTTCACAGAGCATATCACCAATGCTCTAATCAAAGTTAGGGAGGAGAAGCTTAGACTAGAAGCCTCCATACCTAGGAAGCTAGAAGATGGTTGGGATCCTATGATAAAAATTAAATTGAATAACTTCTCTTGTTATGCTCTTTGTGATGTTGGAGCAAGTACCTCTGTTATGCCCAAAAGAATGTATGATATGCTTGAATTGAAACCTTTTGATCCTTGTTCTTTTGGTGTTAATCTTGTTGATTCTTCCGTAAAGAAACCTTTGGAGAAGATCGACGATGTTCTTATCATTGTCAATGACAATTATGTTCCCGTTGATTTCACTATTATGGACATTGAGTGTGAGCCCTCTTGTCCAATTATTTTGGGACGTCCTTTTCTTCGCACAGTTGGTGCTATCTTTGACATGAAAGAGGGAACTATCAAATTACAATTCCCTCTCAAGAAAGGGATGGAACATTTTCCTAGGAAAAAGATTAAGTTACCTTTTGAGTCCGTCACACGGGCTAGTTATTCTCTTGAAAAGACTTGATCTTCTGCTTTAAGCCTAGCTAATGGCTCTAAAGAAGCGCTTTCGGGAGGCAGCCCGCAACGAATTTAGGTTTTTCTTTTTGCTTTTGTTCTGTTCCTAGTGGTCTTTATGATTGTTACTACTGTAGCAACATCATTGTATCTTTACTTTTCAAGCTTTGTGCCAAGTTTAGCCTCATACGGCAAGGGAAGTAAAAGTTGTGACATGCTGTCGAGAAAACAGATTCTGTCCTCGTGACTATAAAAATCAGAGAAAAATCCCAGTTCATATTTTTAAGCTGAATATTTGACACAGAGCGATCTATACAATTACGAAACTTCCGTATGTTCTGAGTTTTTTTATTTGAGTTGCAGAAGTACCCCTAAAAAATTCGTTTCTATCTTCTGTTCTGTTTTTCACAGATCCTGCCACGTTTTGTCTCTCTTCACTTTTGCAAACCTTAAGCTTGCTTTTTCTTTGCAAAAACCTTTTGGAAATCTTGGGAAACAGTATATCTTCCTAGAAATCTTTATTTGAAGTAGAGGAAAATTATTTTATTAGGGTACTAACCTCTCTAATCAGCCTACAATGAGTTATGTATGAAGGGAGTTTTCAAGTGCGCGATGGAGGATGATGAAAGAAGATTCAGGAGGGTCAAACGCTCAAGCTTGGGGATGCCCATGTGCACCCCCAATAAATATTCAAGGAGACTCAAGCGTCTAAGCTTGGGGATGCCCCCGTGCATCCCCTTCTTCATCAATAATTATCAGTTCGTCCCTCGTTCCACTATATTTTTATCAATTCATGCGTTATGTGCTTTGCTTGGAGCGTTTCGCTCTTTACTTTTCTAGGTTTGTTTTGCTTTGTTTGCTGTATTAACAAGTTAGACCCCAACTTACTCTTTTGTGTGGGAGAGATTCATGCTCCGCTTGAACTAGAACTCCTCAAAGGATTTGCATGCTTATTCTTTTAGCTGTGAGTTGTTCTTTTTCTTTTCTTAGTTGCTATTCTGTTTAGTTGTAGCGCTTTAGTTTTTCTAGAGCTTTTATTTTTTTCTTAGGTTGAACTTTCTATAGGTTGCATGTTTTATCTTGTTAGAGAGTTTTCCTGTTGCACTGAGTTTTGTGTCTTGACTGAAAGTAGGTAGTTAAAGTTGTTGTTCTCTTTGTAGTAGTAACTTGCAATAGTTCTGAGGTATTGACTAGAGTAATGTTTGAACTTATGGTGTCAAGAGCTCTTGCCTATTAGTGATAGATGTCGTATTTTGGGAAATCCGTGTGTTTTTCGAAAACCAAAAACCCCTGTTGAGAACTCTAGCTACTAGATGGATGACTAACCTCTGGAGGGTTCGAATATTAGAGTACACTCACGTACCATGAGTCGAGGATGCGCAAGGATAACCAAACCCCCATACACTCGTCCTCGGGGTACCTGTCTCTTTGTGAACCTCCTGATTAGATTGAGAGTTACCGATAATAAGTGCATGAGTTCTTTGGACTGATGTGAGTATTCGAAAGTTGACACTTCCACCCACCTATACTTTTTCTAGCCTCTTCGGTACCGTGCATTGCCCTTTCTCACCTCGAGAGTTGGTGCATACTTCGCCAGTGCATCCAAACCGTTGGCACGATACGCTCTTTCATCATAAGCCTCCTTATATCTTTCCTCAAAACAGCCACCATACCTACCTACAAGGCATTTCCATAGCCTTTCCGAGATACATTGCCATGCAACATCCACCTTCTCATGACTTGATCTTCATGTCATACATGCTACTTGCTTGATCGATGAGCCGCATGCTAGTTGGGCCATGCCCTAATCATTGCTACATGACGCGCTAGTATCATTGCATATCCTGCTACCCTGGTAGAGGCATACATTTGCATCATGATAGGTACATTTTCTTTATGTGAGTACCTTTGTAAAGTGTGAAAGATCTCCTATATTCTTGTAAAATATAGAGTATTGCCCCTAAAGTGAGGAAAAGATCCCAAAGAGGACAAAATCAAAAGATCCCAAAGAGGAAAAATGAGAGTTAAATAGAAAGAGCCATTGAGGCCACCAAAAAAATAAGAAATAAAAAGAGAAATAGAGAAAAATAAAAAGAGAGAAGGGGGCATACTACTATTCCTTTTGAGAGATCCACACTAGTACTTCATCTCCTATCCCTTGTACTCCATAGAGATCATCATCATGTATATAGCTATGTGGGGACCCTTCACACTATAGAACTTGGCTTGTATATTCCAATGATGAGCCTCATCAAACGAGCTCTAGGTCTTCTTGAGCAAGCAAGTTAGATGCACCCCCACTAGTTCCCTTGGAGAGCTTTTAGCTCACATGTGCATCTGTTGTATGGCAATCCCTACTCCTCACATCATATCTATCATATGGCCTTCTCTCGCCTATGATTGTCCTCATTGATGTGAGCCTTTCAGACCTTTTTGTCTTCCTCCTCCACCTTCTTTCTGTTTCTCCTTTTAGGTGTCAACTTTCTTGCTCACGCTCATCCATTGCATGAGTTTTCAAAATATCGAAAGGGAGTGGATCAGTTTGACTTGTACCTGGTGATGCCCCACAGGCGTAAGGGATCGAGATAGTCTTCGCGGGTAAGTTAACCCAATTTATTGATTCGACACACGGGGAGCCAAAGAGTATTTATAAGTTTTGACAGTTGAGTTGTCAATTCAACCGCACCTGAAATATACTTGCTTGCAACAATAGATAAGTGGTAACGGTGATATGATAGTGATGATAGCAACAGCAAAAGTAAATAGCAAAAAGTAACAACTAATAACCAGCAGGATTGAAAACACTGTAGGCTAGGGAGATGGATGGTCGGGCGCTGCATGGATGAGAGTAAACATAAAATAGATTCTAATACGGGGCAAGGCACACAGAAAAAGCAATGATCATCTAGGCAAATATCAAACATTAGGCATGTATCCCGTAGGTAGTTGTGCGTGCTTGCAATAAGAACTTGCACAACATCTTTTGTCCTACCATCCCGCTACGAACGGGGCCAAAAGGAACTTATGGAGATTAAGGTACTCCTGTCAAAGAGCACCGTAACAAAGCAATAAACTCAATGGATACATGGAATCCTCAAATCATTGACCATCCCCTTTGGTGTCCCAAGCTGTTACCTTTGGGATCGCCGGTTCCGGACCATAATAGGTGCATACAACTCATAGATAGGATCTAGAACACAAATATATTCATAAAAACTCATAGGGTTCAGATCTGAAAACATGGCACTCGGGCCCAAAGTGACAAGCATTAAGAACAACAAGTTGTAGCAAAGAAGATAAACACCAATCTAGATGATAGGCAACATGCCCCCAACAATCTGACGAACTATTACATGATTAAACTCATCCAATCCCTACCATCCCCTTTGCCTACAGCAGGGAATTACTCACACATGTGAGGAGAAGTCATGGAGGATGGATGGAGTGGTGATGGTGATGACGATGGCGACGATCTCCCCTCTCCGGAGGCCAAATCAACCTCTAGATTAGCCCTCCCGAAGAAGAACAGAGGGTGGCGGCGGCTCCGCGACGGAAACTGGGAAAACGACTTATGTTCTGGGGTTTTCTCGTCACGGGGATAAATAGGAGCTTCGGTAAGGCACCAGAGGAGGGGGGAGCAGCCCAGGCGGCCAGAGGGCGCGACCCCACCCCTGGTCGCGCCAGGGGGCGCCTGGGGCCCCCAGGGCTCCCCTCTAGTCCCACTTCTGGCTCCTGGCTCCATCGGGTGCGTGGATTTTCTGGTATTTTTCTGGGAATTTTCTGGAATGTCTAAAAATCCATTTTCCTGCGCACAATAAAACCATACAGGCAGCTCTGCTGAAAACAGCGTTAGTCCGGGTTAGTTTCGTCCAAATCATGCAATAATGAGGGCAAAACAATAGCAAAAGTGTTTGGAAAAGTAGATACGTTTGAGACGTATCACCTGACTAGTTAAAACTTCTGTCAAAATATTTTTGGCATGAAAGATATTGATTTCCCCTCACCGCACCATGAGCTTGTACGGTTACAAAAGGGAAGCTTTTGAATAAATTTCGAGATGGCACAAGAAAGTCTAAGTTAGGAGTGGCCGGTAAATACCACATATAGGTAGGTATGGTGGACTCAAATGGAACAACTGGGTTTGAAAAAGGAGTTTGGAAGCACAAGCAGAAATCCGCTTGGTGCGAGGGAAGGCTAGCAAAAGACTGGGAAGCGACCAACTAGAGAGCAATAACTGTCATAATCATGCAGAGCGACAAAGCAACATTGAATCGGGCATGAAAGTGATATAACTATTCTGAAACAAAAAGATCATCAAGGCAAAAGTAGACTTTTTAGTCATAAGCATGTGTGAACATGTGCCAAGTCAATCCAAAATTTCTCCGAAGGGAAATACCACTTCAGTATGCCAAACCATGAACAATGCAATGCATGTAAATCATTTCAACAACACATTATGTACTCCAGCTGTTTGAGACTAGACACAAGGAAAGCATGAACACTGGGAAAGCATTGTAAACATAGCAGTATGTCGCTACAAGCTGGTCTCTAGATCATAAGTACAGGCATATGTACAGAAGTAGAAACAAGAAGAGTTCATACCGGTTTTCCTTGTTGCTTCCCTTCCGTCGATCTTCGTCATTACTGCCTGGTCACTTGCACGATCGAACGTAGGAAATATAATCAAATGCCATCACGAACTCGAGTTGATCTCTGGAAACAAAGCAAACTAAAGAGAGAAAGGAAATCTTTTTGGGTTTTTCAAAGGTTAAAAGAAAGCAAAAGGAAAGAGGAAATCTTTTTGTTGTTTTTGCAAAGAAAGAAAGAAAGAAAAAACGGGCAAAAGCTTCGAAAAGGATCAAAGCGAATAAAATGGATAATACAATAGAAAAGTGAGAAGGGCACGTACTCCCCCAAGCTTAGGCTTTTAGCCTAAGTTGGTAGTAGCTAATGTCCCCAGGAGCCTCCTGCTCCAGGGTAGTACAGGTGAGTCCAAGGGTCGTATGAGGCTTCCGGTGCGTACACCGAAGTCCTCGGCTCCTCCCACGAAGAAGGATCCGCGCTCCAAGCAGAGGAAGACCCTTCACCAAACTGGGTGACGGTCTCTCCCTGGAAAGGTGGGAACTCACCATGCTCCTCCTCGTCGGGCACAACCCCCTCCATAGGGTTATGAAACTGCTGCTGGACCACGAACTCATCGAACTGGATAACATCAAAGGACCATCCGTTCCTGAGGTGTGGAAATAAGATGCTGGAGATCTTTGACCGATGAATATCCCTCGTATCCATGCTACAGAGCGAGTTCAAGACGGTTCTCAGCTCGGAGGGCTGAGAGCTCATCTTCGCCGTCTGTCCCACGTTCGGCACACCTATTATTTCACAAAACCTTTCCAAAGGCATGGTCAAAAGATCATTGTAAATTTTAAACTCAACAAAACCAGCATCAAGGTTATATCTAAAACTGTTAATAAAACAGGAGGTGAGTTTTTGATACTGAGTAACACGGCACGTTGCGAGCCGCGTCAAACCTGCATTAGCACAAAGATTATAGAACTGCTCCCTAATTCCTGCAGCTTCAAGGAATACATCGCACGGGAAATTCATTGCACGTGCTTGATTTGTGTTCTCCAACAACTCCAAGGGCACATGATCTTCGTTGTAGCTCACCCTAGCAGTCGAGGGTGAAGCTGCAGCGCTTGTAACTCGATCGGAGCGCTCGGGCCTCTTCTTCCCAAGCCACCCCTTTGCTCTTCCTAGCAAACTCATTTCTGAAATTTTTGACAAATTACAAAAACAAGTATTTAAACCAAGTGAGTTAAGGCAAACTACTCAACTCACTTACCTAAGGCATAAACTTGCATCAAAACTTGGAAAATAAAATTCTACACATGCATGCAAGCTCATATAAACAGCACCAAGAGCTACTAAATACTCAAAAATGAAGCCACCAATCAAAAATCTAATTGGAGGGGTAAAGGAGTTACATACCAGGGAGTATTTCCTCAAAAATTCAGCTCGAATGGTGGTCTGTAGAGAGAGATCGAAAATCGCCTCCAAGAACAGCAAGAACGCAAGAACCAAATGCAGAACTCGTGTTTTTGGAGAGAGAAGAAGGAGGAGGAAGAAGACATACCTGGAAGTGGGGCCTGTGGGCCCCAGGCGCCCTGTGGGCGCGTCCAGGGGGCAGGCCGCGCCAGCTGGCCTCCTGGGCCACTGGTAGCCCCCCTTGGTCAGCCCCAGGTGCCTCTGGGTCACTCCCGGCATGGAAATTTCTATTTTTATTTTTCTGGAATTTTTCTGAAAACTTCACTGTTGAAAATTTCTCGGAGTTCAAAAAGCTGCAAAACTTTCTGAAAACTTAAAGTGGTGATTAATATTGTGAAGCTTCAAAAACATAAAAACTTGGTACAGCAAAAAGAATGAAAGCTAAAGCAAATGAAAACATAACAATCTTGACTTTTTACCTATATAAAACAAGCTTCACTAGTAAGGTTGATCAAGTCTTACCAAAAAACCGGCGATATATAGAACAAGAAGTCTCCCCTCTTATGAAGTAATCATTGCACCTTCACTTTGATGGACATTGTCCCCACCATAATGGTTTTGTATTTGTGGTGCACATGTAGTGGACAGTCCCATTCTCCAATCTTCACGGTCTCGATATTCTCTATAGAGTTAAGGCCATGCCTCTTGTCAATCTTCTTTGGAAAATACACCGTGTGTTCTTTGTCATCAACGTTGAAGGTGACCTTTCCTTTATTGCAATCAATAATAGCACATGCGGTGTTAAGAAAAGGTTTACCAAGAATAATGGACATGCTCCCATCCTCGGGCATGTCAAGCACAACAAAATCCGTAAGGATCAAACAGTTAGCAACTTCAACGGGTACATCCTCACAAATACCTATCGGGACAGCTGTTGACTTGTCAGCCATCTGAAGAGAGATACATGTAGGGATTAGTTTCTCTAAACAAAGCCTCTTGTAAAGAGAAAAAGGCATAACACTCACCCCTGCACCAAGGTCACATAAAGCAGTTCTGACGTAATTATTCTTTATGGAGAAGGGAATGGTGGGTATACCTGGATCACCGAGCTTTTTAGGAATCTTGCCACCGAAAGAGTAGTTAGCAAGCATAGTAGATATAGCCTCATTAGGAACTTTTCTTTTATTAGTGATAATATCTTTCATATATTTCGAATAAGGAGGTAACTTAATAGCATCAGTCAAAGGAATTTGAAGAAAAAGAGGCTTCATCCATTCACAAAATTTATTATAATGCTCTTCTTCTTTAGATTTGAGGGACTTACCTGGAAAGGGCATGGGTTTCTGTATCCATGATTCTCTTTCCTTCCCATGTCTTCTTGCGATGAAGTCTTCTTTAGAGTACCTCTTGCGTTTATCGGGTGCTTCTTCTTCTCTTACCTTGGGTGGATCATCTTCCTCGGCGTCTTTTTCTTCAGGCTCAGCATCGTCTTCTGTTTCAGCATCAGAGGTAGATATGCTGTTAGGATCAACAGATGTTTTCACTTGTAATAGGATCATCGGGATTGTCAGCCTCCTTGTGTTTCTTCTTCTTCTTTTTCTTCTTTGGAGAGATAACAGCCTCGTCTTCTTCTTGTACTTGCGAATCTTGCTCGATCCTCTTTGGGTGCCCCTCAGGATAAAGTGGGTCCTGGGTGTGTGTTCCACCCCTTGTTTTAATTCCATAAGCTTGTATGTCCTGTTTGGCATTATTAGCAAGCAAATATTTTTGCACATTAGAAATTTGTTCAAGCTGAGTTTGAACCATATGAAAATGCTTAACAAGACATTTAACATCATTAACTGTTCTCTCTAGAACATCACATAAACTTTTGATAGCAAGAGAATTATCATGCAACTGACTTTGTAACTTCCTATTAAAATGGTCTTGCTTAACAATAAAATTATCAAGCTCATCTAAGCATTGGTCGGGAGGCTTACCTCTAGGGATGTCACTTTCAGTAAAGTCTAATAGAGAGTGTACCTCTACCAAGGGAGGGTGAGTAGTAGTCTCACACAACTTCTCAATAGGTGGTAAATTCTTCACGTCTTCGGCTTTAATACCTTTCTCCTTTATAGAATTATTTTCTTCTTGCATATCTTCGGGTTTCAAAACAAGCATGCCCCTCTTTTTCGGTGGTAGAAGTGGTTCAGGGACGGACCAATCTTCATAGTTCTTGGCAATTTTGCACATTAGTTCTTCTGCATCGTCCGGTGTTCTTTCCCTGAAAACACAACTAGCACAACTATCCAGATAGGTTCTGGATTCATCAGTTAAACCAGCGTAAAATATATCAAGCAGTTCATTCTTGGGGATCCCATGTCCTGGCATAACCTTGAGGAAATCACAAAACCTCCCCCAAGCTTTAGGGAGGTGCTCATCCTGCAGTTGTTTAAAGTAATAGATTCTTTGCAAAGCAGCATGTTGCAGATGAGCTGGGAAATATTTATCAACAAAGAATTTGACTAAGTCCTGAGGACTTTTAATGGAACCATAGGGTAGTGCATCGTACCATGATTTAGCGTCCTCCTTCAAAGAAAAAGGAAAAAGCTTGGCCACATAGAAGTTTCGTATCTTCTCATCAGTAGTGAATAGGTTGCTTAACTCAGGGAGTTTGGTCAAGTGTGCTATAGCATCATCATTTTCTCTGCCATAAAAGGGGTCAGCCTCGACTGTAGATATAAGTGAAAGATCAACAGAGAAATCATAATCAGGATCAGTGATACATATAGGAGATGTGGCAAATTGAGGATCAGGAATAACTTTGTTCTTCATGGAGTGCTTTTTGAGCAGCTCCTTAACAGCTCCAGGGTCAGAGTCGACACACTCTCTGAGTTCCCTGCAAAAATCATCATCAAGAGTAACATAATCATCATCAAGGATTCTCTCCCTGAGTTCATCTAAGCTCGGATAACCAAAGGTTTTGCAGGTAGGAATATAGGTAGTAGGGGTCTCGGTCTTGGATTTTGTTGCAGCCTTAGCAGTCTGAGTTTCAATATGGCGACCAAGAAAAGTAGCATCATCAAGAGTAGTGGAAGCATCATCAAAAGTATCGGACAAAGAACAGACTCAATAGAAGCATCATGTAGTGGTGGTGAAGTAAACTTACTCATAACGGAAGGTGAATCAAGTGTAGCACTAGTGTTCAGAACAGTACCTTTTCTTGTACGGGATGGTAAGATCGGAACCTTGGGGTCTCCTTTCTTACCCATAGCGGATGATATGCAGGAGGCAGGATACTTCAAGTAGACTTGTAAATATTGCTATGCTCCCCGGCGACGGCGCCAGAAAACGTTGCTTGATGCCCCACAGGCGTAAGGGATCGAGATAGTCTTCGCGGGTAAGTTAACCCAATTTATTGATTCGACACACGGGGAGCCAAAGAGTATTTATAAGTTTTGACAGTTGAGTTTTCAATTCAACCGCACCTGAAATATACTTGCTTGCAACAATAGATAAGTGGTAACGGTGATATGATAGTGATGATAGCAACAGCAAAAGTAAATAGCAAAAAGTAACAACTAATAACCAGCAGGATTGAAACACTATAGGCTAGGGAGATGGATGGTCGGGCGCTGCATGGATGAGAGTAAACATAAAATAGATTCTAATACGGGGCAAGGCACACAGAAAAAGCAATGATCATCTAGGAAAATATCAAACATTAGGCATGTATCCGTAGGTAGTTGTGCGTGCTTGCAATAAGAACTTGCACAACATCTTTTGTCCTACCATCCCTCTACGAACGGGGCCAAAAGGAATTTATGGAGATTAAGGTACTCATGTGAAAGAGCACCGGAACAAAGCAATAAACTCAATGGATACATGTAATCCTCAAATCATGGACCATCCCCTTTGGTGTCCCAAGCTGTCACCTTTGGGATCGCCGGTTCCGGACCATAATAGGTGCATACAACTCATAGATAGGATCTAGAACACAAATATATTCATAAAAACACATAGGGTTCAGATCTGAAAACATGGCACTCGGGCCCAAAGTGACAAGCATTAAGAACAACAAGTTGTAGAAAAGAAGATAAACACCAATCTAGATGATAGGCAACATGCCCCCAACAATCTGACGAACTATTACATGATTAAACTCATCCAATCCCTACCATCCCCTTTGCCTACAGCAGGGAATTACTCACACATGTGAAGAGAAGTCATGGAGGATGGATGGAGTGGTGATGGTGATGACGATGGCGACGATCTCCCCTCTCCGGAGCCCAAATCAGCCTCTAGATTAGCCCTCCCGAAGAAGAACAGAGGGTGGCGGCGGCTCCACGACGGAAACTGAGAAAACGACTTCTGTTATGGGGTTTTCTCGTCACGGGGATAAATAGGAGCTTCGGTAGGGCACCAGAGGAGGGGGGAGCATCCCAGACGGCCAGAGGGCGCGACCCACCCCTGGCCGCGCCTGGGGGGCGCCTGGGGCCCCTAGGGCTCCCCTCTGGTCCCACTTCTGGCTCCTGGCTCCATCGGGTGCGTGGATTTTCTGGTATTTTTCTGGGAATTTTCTGGAATGTCTAAAAATCCATTTTCCTGCGCACAATAAAACCATACAGGCAGCTCTGCTGAAAACAGCGTTAGTCCGGGTTAGTTTCGTCCAAATCATGCAAGAATGAGGGCAAAACAATAGCAAAAGTGTTTGGAAAAGTAGATACGTTTGAGACGTATCACCTGGCTAGTGGTCTGGGGACGAGTCCAGATAAGAATTCAAAGAAGACCAAGTGTGAAACTTTAGTAGATAGTTTTTCTCAACAACCTTATTTTTTCTCTCGTATTTCCCTATCCCTTGCTTGCACGCAAACACCATTGATGTGCGAGATGATGATAGTGATTTCTCGCCCTTCGTTGGTAAACCCCAAGTGGAAGGCGTGATGTAGCACAACAGCAAATTTCCCTCGGTGAAGATACCAAGGTTTGTCTCCAGTAGGAGTCCGGAGATGATAAGTAGGTGTCAGCGGCGCAACTGACGTGGACCTGCACACAGACACGATAACTTTGTTCCCAACGAAGTTCAGAGAGATTGTCAATCTCTCCGGTCTTGTTGTTCACAAAGGATAAAACACAAGGGATAATGATATCAATTGAAAGTAAAAGCAGAAAAGTAAATGAGCGTGTAAACAATGATGAGGGTATGGACCGGGATACGTGATGTTCACTAGTGATGTCTCTCTCCCAAAAGACGATAAAATTGCTATGCGAGGTAAACAAATTACAGAAAGGCAATTGACAGGATTATGAACGCACCGCAATGCTAACTATGCTACAAAAGAAAGGACGAGGCTCAAAAGCAAGGGCAGTACGCCAAAATAAGTAGACCGAAATCCAACTGCATCTACTACTAATCATCCACCTTGAGATATCTATCCAGAACATCTCGCTGGTATTAAGTTGCGAGCCCCACCCAAAGTGTAAACCCAAAGCAACAGACAACTGCATTAAAAAGAACTTTGCGTAAAGTAAACAATCCTTGTAACCGCGGTTACAAGCATCGTTGTTTTCCCCCTTGTGGCAACAACACATCCCCTAGACTCATGTTTCTGTCACTCAAGCGTGTCATCGGGGGGCATGAACCCACAATCGAACAAAACGTTCCCTCTTGGAGTCACTACCTACTACTTGGCCAAAGCAATAAACATCAACGGAGAACATGCAAGAATTACTTAGGAAAAAAAATATAAGAGATAAGAACCAAATATATTACTCAATCACAATCTGAACATAATCGCATAATCCATGAGATCCTATCAAACTCAACATAGCAATAGCAGAAATATTACAAAAGTGCCTCGATCATGTAGGGCAGCTCACGAGGTCTAAACCATGAAGAACAAAGAGGGGAGGAGAACATCACATAGCTACTGATCACGGACCCATGGTCCAAGGAAAACTACTCACGAGACATCCGGGGAGCATCCATGGTGGAGAGGAGACTCCCGGAGGTCAATCCTCCCTCCGGCAGGGTGCCGGGAAGAGGTCTTCTGGTGCTCCCGATCTCGGAAGCGCGGCGGCGGCGGAACAGAGGGGAGTTTGCGAAATAGGGTTCCCTCTGGAGTTTCCGCGTGACGGAGAATAAATAGGCGAAGGGCGCAGCCAAAGGTGGACCAGGGGGCCCAGACGCCCCCCTGGCGCGGCCAGGGGTGGGGCCGCGCCGGGTGGCCGCCTGGGCCCCCTGGATCCCCTCTGGACCCTCCCGAGCTCTTCGCGAAGCTTCCTGTACGCTGATTTTTCCTGTATTTTTCCCGGAATTTTTCTGGCACTTTTTATATGGGGAAAAACTGAAATATAAAAACAGCAGAAAACAGGAATTGGCACTGGGGTGAACTGAGTTAATAGGTTAGTCCAAATATGATCAAAAGTGTATGAAAGTGTATCTAGATCATAGCAATATCACACAAAAAATGCATGGAGCAAGCAGAAATTATAGATACGTTTTGGACGTATCAACCATCTGGAGACATTCGAGTCACGGACAACGAGAGCTCTTGCACCTTTTGTTTTTTATTGCTTGTGTCAATGCTAATATAGACTCTTGCTTGTTAAGACTTGAATTGAATTGCATGCTTTGATTGCTTTACTTAAAAGTCCTTTTATGGTTGTGTGGCATGTCACCACAGAAATTATGCTTGTTATCATTTACCTACTCGAGGACGAGCAGGAATTAAGCTTGGGGATGTTGATACGTCCCAAACGTATCTATAATTTCTGCTTGCTCCATTCATGTTTTGTGTGACTTTGTCATGTTTTGCTTGAACTTTCATACACTTTTGAACCTATTTGGACTAACCTATTAACTCAGTGCACCCAGTTGCCAGTTTATGTTTTCTGCTGTTTTTGTATTTCAGGTTTTCCGGCCATTAAAAGTGCTCCAAAAATTACGGGAAAAATATATAAAAAAATCAGCACAACAGAAGCTTCCGGAATCACCAAGAGAGGGAAGGGGGGCCACCACCAGGCAGCCAGGAGGGCAGGTGGCGCGGCCCCACCCTGGGCCGCGCCAGGGACCCTCTGACGTCGTGGCCTTCCCTGTCGTCCCGTCAAAGCACGCGGTTACCAACAAGGTGAACCGTCTCCTTACCTTGTCTCGCGTGTGCTCTTGGTAGAGCTCGACTTTTTCGTGGTTTGGTAACTCTCGCGAGATACGAGCAGGGGCCAAGCACGTCAGTAACGTCGGTCGTACCCTCCCTGTCGCTCCCGACAATATACCGCTCGCGGGCACCGTTGGTTCGCCCGACTCTTACCTTTAAGGACACCAGTTGATTTGAGTGCCTACCATTAAGTGAAACCAGGAGGTATCACCCTCGATGGCACACTTAAAGAGGTTTGACAGAGACATCCACGGAATGAACTAAAGAGGTAAACCTTGTATCATCCCGGTGATGCTATGCTACTGAGCCGACGAGAGTGAAATACGAGTCCATTCCACTCGTAAGTCAAACTTGAAGCGACTCGGCAGAGTCTCGCCGTTGTAGGTTCCCTAGGGCGTCTGCATTGATCCGTACCTGTGGCAGTTGTATATATTTTGTATCCGCGTCACTCCCCTGAGTGGCCACAACCCGCTATCTAATCCTAGCTAACAATGCGTAGGGCTCACTGCTGAATATAATATATAGATATAGCAGGCAACATAGGATAAGGAAGGTACATCAAGGGGCGACAAAATCAGGCTATGCAATTGAATAGGATTGTAACGTAGCAGCAGCAGTAACAATGCCTAGTGCAAGAAAGTACGGAAAGGTAGGCGATATCTGGGGAAGAGAATGGCTCTGCTTGCCTGGAAGCTCGACGGTAGAGGCAGGGTCGTCGACGAAGTAGTCGTACCCAGCAGCGGTGTAGTCGGCGGTAGTAGCGGGGTCTACCGAAGATTAAGGGGGGGAAGAAACAATAAATACACCTCAATAATAAAAATACAAATGCAAGACAAGGCAATACGTTGTACACGATGTTCTAACGTAGTACAAGGTGTATTGCTCGGAGCGGGAATTCATCCGGGGATGAAATACCGGCTCCGGGTGATTACCGGACAGGGTGTCCGGAGGGGGAAGGGATCATGCCGGAGGTGTCGTGGACATCCGAGAAGCATAAGGATGGTGTATCCGGGCTAGTTGATCCATTCCGAACAACTTTCGTGTTCAGAATAAATTCATCCGGAGAGTTTTACGGTATCGGGCAATTATCGGACAGACGGCCCGGAGGGGGGATGTCGATGTTCGTTGTGTTAGAGGGGTGTGGTGGGTATCCGAATAGCGTATTCGTATTTGTTATATTTTTTGATCAATTTTCATGTATAAAGTTTTTGAATCTGACTTACGGTTTAAAAGATATTCAAATTCAAAGTTTAAATCATTTTAAATCAATTTCTGGATTTTCTTTATTATCTAAATAAAATATTATCCACAACAGTACCGTTGACTAGTCAAGTGATAAGTGGGACGCAGTTAGCAGGGCTGACTGGTCAAACTGGTTAGTGGGGCCCAACTGTCATTGAGAGAGAAGAATTTATCAGATATATAATTTTAACTAAAATGCCTTTGGCCCACATGTCATTCACAGTGGGTATTATAATTTATTTTATTTATTCAACTAACCAAGGGTGCCCCACTTATAATACATAACAGGGTTATCTTAACTCATTTAATTAACAGGGGAGGTTTAACTTAATCCCACTGGCATTATCTATATTTGTTTCATTGGAACAAAAATAAAGTTGATTAGGCCTACTATCAGAACATATTAATTCTATCCATTCTAAAAATTGTTTGCTAGTTATTTTTTATTTGCTGCTGTTAAATTAGACAATACACAGCAGTAGCAGCACTAGCATTAGAAAACAGCACAGCAGTTGAGCTGTGGTGCAAAACAAAGCAACGTAAGGCAAAGAAAAAAATGGGGGTTTAATTTCGCATGGGAGGTTCGAACCCAGTATCCCATAGATACAAATCATGGGCACGCAACACTGCACCACGCTAAAGGATTTTGCAATATATCAACACTGACCATCTATATACAACCTGTTATGGAGCTACCCTCACTAAAGAATTCTTCAGTCTGCATATGAGCGCTGGATGGACAGAGCCACGACGGGGGGAGGGGGAAAACGCGGGGAGGCCATGGGCGTGGCCTGGGGCGTGCGTTGGGATACTGCTGTGGGAACGAGGGAGCCAAGGACGCGTTCCCTCCACGCGCGGTTCACACACCGGGAGCACGGCCGTGCCGGCAGCAAGCGTCTACATGGCGGACGGCGGCGACGGCTGTGGGCCACGGGAGACGAGCTCCGGCGACTAGAGGAGCGACAGATGGCGGGGATCGGCCAAGTCCAGCGTTGGGCATTCACTGGTGCTCGAGTTGGACGCCGAGCATGCCCGGAACGGCGGCCATGGCGAGCTCTCGCGGCGGCCGGAGCATGGCTGTGGCGGAGACGGCGAAAACTACACCAAATCAAGCGTTGGGGGGTTGGGGACGAAGCGGGAGCTCACCAGGAGCTCGTCGGCGTGGTCTGGAGGCGCGGGGCGGCGGGTAGTGGCGGGGATTTCCGGCGAGGTGTGGAAGCCGTTGTGGGGAGGAGGGCGCGATTAGTCCGATGTGGGGTTCCTCGGCGACGACGGCCCACTGCAGGTGAAGAGGGCGCGTGCGGCGGTCCTTCCGGACACCTCTGCGCGGCGAGTGGTGTCCAGTGGCCACGCTGAATGCAGCAGCGCGGCGACGTCGTGCTTGGGAAAGCTCGGGCCAGGGCGAGGGGAATGGCGCGAGGGAAGGGGTTATTGCGATCTAGGGTTAGGGTTGGGGGGAACGCGGTGGCCTCGGGGTCTTATCTTCGCCGGTAGCCTGCGGATGGCCGCCACGGCGCGGCCAACGCCATGGATGGCTGCCTCAGTGTGATGAACAGGGAAGGGGGAAGAAGACAAAGGGAGTGGGGTGGGCTGGGCCCAGATGTTGGTTGCCCTGGGCAACTTTTAGTGTTTTTCCAATTTTTTCTTTTATGTTTTCTTTCCCAGTTATGTTTGCATTTTTCTTTTACCATCTATTGAATTTTTTAAAACATGAAACAAACTCTAATATTTTTGTTACAAGTTATAACAGTGCTACAAAAAGATTGGTGGAGAATTAAATTCATTTTGACTTTTGTTTTATTTAGTAAATTATAAAAGCTACTATATTGCTACTGTTTTTATTTATTTATATCAGTAAAACATTTTAATAAATTGCCATTTCATTTTCTTATATGACCTACCGATTATTAGGCATTTTATAAAATTGTTAGCACAATTTTTAACTAGAGTTCAATTTCCTATTTATTTTACTAAATTTCCAGGAAAATCAATATTTAGAAGTTATTGGTTTTATTGGTTTTAAATTGCTTTGGGATAATTTACAACAGTAAGAACATTTTTTTATTTGATTGTTTGCCAAAGTTTCATCTTGACTTGCATTTGAATATTTTTAATTTAGATTTGATTTTTACCAAGGGGCAATTAAGATTGACAAACATGGTGACATAGCATCATTAGACTGGAGTTACTGTAGCATGATTATCGGGGTGTTACAAATCTCCCCCACTACAAAGAATTCTCGTCCCGAGAATTAAAAGTAGGGTAAGGGGTAAGGTTTCGGTTTCGTATTCTAACGAATCTTCTGGGTCTTGTTGTCCTTATCGAAGGAGTTGATCCGTAATGTGGCTGCCTTCATTTCTCTGTTTCGGTGCATCTCGATGAGTTGTCATCCTTCCTGTGGGGGCTTCATCGTACTTATGACAAGGGTAGGAGGGTAAATTATAAAGAACGAGGTCTGGGAGGGTGGCCATCCGATAATTATCCCAGGGGATAAGACACAAAGTATCCCTAGAGTTGAACTCAGGAAATACATCGTGAGAAATTAAAGATGGCATGTGAAGTTTCAAGCGGATAAACAATCACTCGAAGGTTATGACGGATGATGAAAAAGGTCCAGGGCATCAGGCATGAGCACTGAGTCTGATATCGAACTCAATATCACAAGGTATAGGACTCATGAGTTGCATACGAGGTCAAGCAAGAGGAATAACCTCGAGAACAGAAAGGTACAAGAGATTCAGGTTTCGATCCTGTGGATCTGTGGGTTATGGTCCCACAGTGAATAAGAAGGGCGGTGACAAACAATGCGATCAAGTTGCAAGGTAAGTCAGAGAACAGCTTGTCAGCTATGTCGGCAACAACATCAGTGCCAAAGGCGAGGGACAAAGAGAACCATTTTCCTGCTTGTTAAGACGAGGCGGACCAATAGGCAAAGTTCTCGTCCATCGGTGGTTAGGTTACCGAAATGTTATCAATAGTAGTAACAGGTTGTACGGACAAAGTAGTACACCGAAGTGTTTACATCAGCAGGAAATTATCACTGCTCTGATAATTTATATTCAAAGAAAAGTTAAACGGGCCAATGGAACGGAAAATGTGATGATACAAAATTATCAGGTACATACCTTTCCCAAGGGAAAGCATAGCAAGATATAGATGACCAAGTTTGTATTGGCAGGGAGTCAAGGGAGGTTGTCGATGATAACACAAATCATCGAGGGACAAGGATGGTATTTCTCATCATGAATTCAATAGACACATGGGAGAATTCAAAATGTTGGTGATGACCACGACACATTATGTCGAGGGGTTTCAAGAAAATGCAATCGAATATCCACATCACCAAGCAAAAGGGGTGGTGGAGCCAAAGGTAAGCGGTGTTCTCGGTTGACGACAACCCAGAACCATGAAATGGCTATGACAGGGAAAGGCATTGTTTCATCACAATTCATAAGATGTAGTGCAAAGGCATGATATCCTCGAGATACCAGGGGTAATACTCGAAGGTAGAATGGAGGATCATAGGTGCAGCAGAATTCATACCAAGGGGATAATTATCTTTACGAGAAGCTTTCATGATAAGTTCTACATAGTATCCATGGGCATGAACACAAAGGTTCAGGGTCGACTCCCACTTCTTCAATGCATAGCCTCTCATTCACTTCTCGCTGTCGATGAATTATGTAGCGTTCAAAAGTTTATCTGGCATAACACCCGTAGAGTAAGACCCATAGAAGTTTCCAGGGTTCACACGGATGGATGAAGCATAGATACAACCCATAGGGACATTTTACGAATCTATACGACAAACAATAGGAACAAGAGATACAAGTTTGAAAGCAGAAGACGGACGACATGGAGAAGATGATACCATTCACCAAAGGCATTACGTATCAGGGGAAGCTCATCAATGATTTAGAACACAAGGGACGGCAATTAGTAATCCACCAAAAAGGTCAGGCGGCGTACAGAGAGTCTGGTGCGAGTATCGATATTTAACCATAAAAGAAAGATTGCAAAAGCATTGGAGATAGAAGCATCGGAATAATTCGATGCTTAAGTACAAAGGAATTATGACTTCCATATCGATGTATCAGATTCATATACATCGATCAAACATGAATAAGTTGAATATAAGCTTATCGGTTAGTCAATTAAGGTTTGATTTACCGAGAACCAGCTCATGTCTGGAATGACGTCTGAGCCAGAATAATGGATTCATAGGGATCAACTGATGATTGCATGCATTCGCGTACACGATGATTCAACAGATCGGAAGGGCAAGGCCAAGGGAGGGCATCGAAGATCACAATACAAACGGGATTAATCATAGTGCAAGCAGTCAAGAAGAATCTCCAAAGCAGTAGGCTGCAGAGGATTGGCGCGAGATTGGATAGTATTTGAAAGTATTATGGGAATCATATGAACCACTTAGGATGAACGGATCCTTGATAAATGTGAGGAATTATCCGCCGGGTGAAAAGAAACTTCAAGGTGGTAGGCTCAAAGGATTTACCAATCAACGGAGAGTATTTCGATGCATCTGGTGAACACAAGATCAACTGGGATTGAATGGATGAACGGAAGGTGTATGTGGTCATACATACGGACTTATCGGTGGCAAGGAATTGTAAAGGTGATCGGCACATATGGTCTCAAGAATTTATCGGCAAGTATCTTCAGGATCTTCTCGTGAAGCAAGCGATCATCTGGAATGAGGGGTCTCCGGGAGGAAGTAGTCACGAGATCCTAATGTCAGAGTTAGCAAAATCTTTAACCCGAAAGGAAGAGAGAGCAGACTCGACTTCGACCAAGGAGTTGGAAGGGGTGTCCTACAGGCAGTCGGCTCTGATACCAACTTGTGACGCCCCCAAAATCAGACTGTGTACAGTAATCATACACGCAAGGTACACGATCGAGATCAGGGACTCACGGTGAGATATCACAACACAACTCTACAAATAAAATAATACAAATTGTTTAATACAAGCCATGGGCCACGAGGGCTCGAATACAACAGCTCGAAAGCACAAAGTTAGCGGAAACAATAGTATCTGAGTACAGACACAAGAATACAAGGTTGCCTTTAGAAGGCTAGCACAATTAACAACAGATCGAAAAGGCGAGGCCTCCTTCCTGGGAACCTCCAAACAACTCCTGGTCCTGGACTCCAAGGCTCCAACGTCGACTGCAGCGGCCGATTAGGCAAAACATAGAGGGGGAAAATAAAGCAAAGGTGAGTATCTAGCATACCCGCGAGTCTTACGTCCGCTACTAAGCATTTATGCATTTGTATCAAATGAAAAGGGGAGGCGGTATATAGTGGACTGCAAGGTAGAAATCAGAATAAGGGTAAGAAGCTAGGCCTATTGAAGACTAGCATCTTCTGACGTTGTCTTGCAGCATGAGAAGAGAATCAGCCAACAGTCCATACAAAGAAATAAAGTAACAATGAAGCAGAAGTTGCTGCAACATTGTATGATAGTAAGTTGTAATAATTAAAAATAATAAAAATGCCTCCGAGTTCCCCTCCTCGACTCCCTGCGAGGAAGAAGACCCGGAACCATACAGTTTAATAGTAGTAGTTTGTAGTGGTAAGATCCAGCTTCAGCATAAAGCGTCCTGTTACCGTGGACACGGCTATTCGAATAGATTAAACTCCCTGCAGGGGTACACTACTGTTCAGCCTGCACGCTCAGATCTCCAGGGTGGCGTGAACCTTGTTAGGGAACGCCCCACCGAGGCTATCCGACACATCGCATCCCATCCTAGGCTCAGCAGAGAGGCCATCCGTCGGACTATATCCTATGCGCCAAGGGGTCTAGGTCCCTCACCCTTGCACGCTCTTGCACGGTACGAGACTGGCCTGTGAAGCAAAAGCAAATCCAAAACACACCTGCTGTAGCAAATAAGACAAGACCGCTTCCCGGCAATCAGCCCGTGGTACTGCTGACGTCTGAAGAGCTTTCGGACGAACTACGGCGCGGAGGGCCCACACCGTAATCCCACATGTAGGTAGTGCATACAGACCAACGGGTCTCTCAAGTCATCCGCCGAACCATTTAGCATTTTAATATTATCTCGCAGACAACCGTTATCGCTGTCTGACAAACTACACAACGGACAACGAACAGCAACAAGGACCACCAGTAACGTCGTGGCCTGCCCTGTCGTCCCGTCAAAGCACGCGGTTACCAACAAGGTGAACCGTCTCCTTACCTTGTCTCGCGTGTGCTCTTGGTAGAGCTCGAATTTTTCGTGGTTTGGTAACTCTCGCGAGATACGAGCAGGGGCCAAGCACGCCAGTAACGTCGGTCGTACCCTCCCTGTCGCTCCCGACAATATACCGCTCGCGGGCACCGTTGGGTCGCCCGTCTCTTACCTTTAAGGACACCAGTTGATTTGAGTGCCTACCATTAAGTGAAACCAGGAGGTATCACCCTCGATGGCACACTTAAAGAGGTTTGACAGAGACATCCGTGGAATGAACTAAAGAGGTAAACCTCGTATCATCCCGCTGATGCTACGCTACTGAGCCGACGAGAGTGAAATACGAGTCCATTCCACTCGTAAGTCAAACTTGAAGCGACTCGGCAGAGTCTCGCCGTTGTAGGTTCCCTAGGGCGTCTGCATTGATCCGTACCTGTGGCAGTTGTATATATTTTGTATCCGCGTCACTTCCCTGAGTGTCCACAACCCGCTATCTAATCCTAGCTAACAATGCGCAGGGCTCACTGCTGAATATAATATATAGATATAGCAGGCAGCATAGGATAAGGAAGGTACATCAAGGGGCGACAAAATCAGGCTATGCAATTGAATAGGATTGTAACGTAGCAGCAGCAGTAACAATGCCTAGTGCAAGAAAGTACGGAAAGGTAGGCGATATCTGGGGAAGAGAATGGCTCTGCTTGCCTGGAAGCTCGACGGTAGAGGCAGGGTCGTCGACGAAGTAGTCGTACCCAGCAGCGGTGTAGTCGGCGGTAGTAGCGGGGTCTACCGAAGATTAAGGGGGGGAAGAAACAATAAATACACCTCAATAATAAAAATACAAATGCAAGACAAGGCAATACGTTGTACACGATGTTCTAACGTAGTACAAGGTGTATTGCTCGGAGCGGGAATTCATCCGGGGATGAAATACCGGCTCCGGGTGATTACCGGGCAGGGTGTCCGGAGGGGGAAGGGATCATGCCGGAGGTGTCGTGGACATCCGAGAAGCATAAGGATGGTGTATCTGGGCTAGTTGATCCATTCCGAACAACTTTCGTGTTCAGAATAAATTCATCCGGAGAGTTTTACGGTATCGGGCAATTATCGGACAAACGGCCCGGAGGGGGGATGTCAATGTTCGTTGTGTTAGAGGGGTGTGGTGGGTATCCGAATAACGTATTCGTATTTGTTTTATTTTTCTGATCAATTTTCATGTATAAATTTTTTGAATCTGACTTACGGTTTAAAAGATATTCAAATTCAAAGTTTAAATCATTTTAAATCAATTTCTGGATTTTCTTTATTATGTAAATAAAACATTATCCACAACAGTACCGTTGACTGGTCAAGTGATAAGTGGGACGCAGTTAGCAGGGCTGACTGGTCAAACTGGTTAGTGGGGCCCAACTGTCATTGAGAGAGAAGAATTTATGAGATATATAATTTTAACTAAAATGCCTTTGGCCCACATGTCATTCACAGTGGGTATTATAATTTATTTTATTTATTCAACTAACCAAGGGTGCCCCACTTATAATACATAACAGGGTTATCTTAACTCATTTAATTAACAGGGAAGGTTTAACTTAATCCCACTGGCATTATCTATATTTGTTTCATTGGAACAAAAATAAAGTTGATTAGGCCTACTATCAGAACATATTAATTCTATCCATTCTAAAAATTGTTTGCTAGTTATTTTTTTATTTACTGTTGTTAAATTAGACAGTACACAGCAGTAGCAGCACTAGCATTAGAAAACAGCACAGCAGTTGAGCTGTGGTGCAAAACAAAGCAACGTAAGGCAAAGAAAAAAATGGGGGTTTAATTTCGCAGGGGAGGTTCGAACCCAGTATCCCATAGATACAAATCATGGGCATGCAACACTGCACCACGCTAAAGGATTTTGCAATATATCAACACTGACCATCTATATACAACCTGTTATGGAGCTACCCTCACTTAAGAATTCTTCAGTCTGCATATGAGCGCTGGATGGACAGAGCCACGACGGGGGGAGGGGGAAAACGCGGGGAGGCCATGGGCGTGGCCTGGGGCGTGCGTTGGGATACTGCTGTGGGAACGAGGGAGCCAAGGACGCGTTCCCTCCACGCGCGGTTCACACACCGGGAGCAAGGCCGTGCCGGCAGCAAGCGTCTACATGGCGGACGGCGGCGGCGGCTGTGGGCCACGGGAGACGAGCTCCGGCGACTAGAGGAGCGACAGATGGCGGGGATCGGCCAAGTCCAGCGTTGGGCATTCACTGGTGCTCGAGTTGGACGCCGAGAATGCCTGGAACGGCGGCCATGGCGAGCTCCCGTGGCGGTCGGAGCATGGCTGTGGCGGAGACGGTGAAAACTACACCAAATCAAGCGTTGGGGGGTTGGGGACGAAGCGGGAGCTCACCAGGAGCTCGTCGACGTGGTCTGGAGGCGCGGAGCGGAGGGTAGTGGCGGGGATTTCCGGCGAGGTGTGGCAGCCGTGGTGGGGAGGAGGGCGCAATTAGTCCGATGTGGGGTTCCTCGGCGACGACGACCCACTGCAGGTGAAGAGGGCGCGTGCGGCGGTCCTTCCGGACACCTCTGCGCGGCGAGTGGTGTCCAGTGGCCACGCTGAATGCAGCGGCGCGGCGACGCCGTGCTTGGGCAAGCTCGGGCCAGGGCGAGGGGAATGGCGCGAGGGAAGGGGTTATTGCGATCTAGGGTTAGGGTTGGGGGGAACGCGGTGGCCTCGGGGTCTTATCTTCGCCGGTAGCCGGCGGATGGCCGCCACGACGCGGCCAACGCCATGGATGGCTGCCCAGGTATGATGAACAGGGAAGGGGGAAGAAGACAAGGGGAGTGGGGTGGGCTGGGCCCAGATGTTGGTTGCCCTGGGCAACTTTTAGTGTTTTTCCAATTTTTGCTTTTATGTTTTCTTTCCCAATTTTGTTTTAATTTTTGTTTTACCATCTATTGAATTTTTGAAAACATGAAACAAACTCTAATATTATTGTTACAAGTTATAACAGTGCTACAAAAAGATTGGTGGAGAATTAAATTCATTTTGACTTTTGATTTATTTAGTAAATTATAAAAGCTACTATATTGCTACTGTTTTTATTTATTTATATCAGTAAAACATTTTAATAAATTGCCATTTCATTTTCTTATATGACCTACCGATTATTAGGCATTTTATAAAATTGTTAGCACAATTTTTAACTAGAGTTTAATTTCCACTTTATTTTTCTAAATTTCCAGGAAAATGAATATTTAGAAGTTATTGGTTTTAAATTGCTTTGGGATCATTTACAACAGTAAGAACATTTTTTTATTTGATTGTTTGCCAAAGTTTCATCTTGACTTGCATTTGAATATTTTTAATTTAGATTTGATTTTTACCAAGGGGCAATTAAGCTTGACAAACATGGTGACATGGCATTATTAGACTGGAGTTACTGTAGCATGATTATCGGGGTGTTACAGACCCTCCTGACTGCCTCGTGTGTCCCCTCGACGCCCCCTTCGCCTATATTTACCCGTCGGGGTGGAAACCCCTAATACGGACTCCTCTTTCGCGATCTCGCCTCTGTTCCGCCGCCGCCGCCGTTTCAAGATCGGGGCTGCCTGGAGAAGCTGCTCCGGCACCTTGCCGGGAGAAGCTACCCCCTCCTGGAGACCCTCCATAGCCATGGACGCCTCCCGTATGTACCGTGAGTAGTTTCCCTTGGACCATGGGTCCGTGACCAGTAGCTATGTGATCTATCTCTCCCCCTTTTGTGCTTCCACTTTCGAGTCCTCGTGAGCTGCCTCACATGATTGAGGCATCTATGTAATTTCTGTTGTTGCTTTGCTGAGTTTGTTGGGATCTGATGGATTATGAGACTATGTTCAGATTGTGATGAGTAGTATATTTGGTTCTTCTCTTTTATATTTTGTTCTTGAGTAAATTCTTGCATGTTCTCCGTTGCGGTATTTGCTTTGGCCAAGTATTTTATTTGCAACTCCAAGAGAGAGCGTTATGCTCGATTGTGGGTTCAGCCCCTTGATGTCTACCTTGAGTGACAGAGACATGAGACTAGGGGATGTGATTTTGCCACCAGGGATAAAACAACGGTGCTTGTACCTGTGGGTGCAAGGATTGTTTACTTTACGCAAAGTTCTTTTAATGCAGTTGTCTGTTGCTTTGAGTTTACACTTTGGGTGGGATTCGCAACTTAATACCAGCGAAATGTTCTGGATAGATATCTCATGGTGGATGATTCGTTGTAGATGCAGATGGATTTCGGTCTACTTACCTTGGCATACTGCCCATTGCTTTTGAGCCCTTCCTTTCTTTGCAGCATAGTTAGCATTGCGGTGCCTTCATAATCCTGTCAATTGCCCAACTGTGATTTGTTTACCTCGCTAGCACTTTTATCGTCTTTTGGGAGAGAGACATCACTAGTGAAAATCACAGGACCCTGGTCCATCTTCACATTATTGTTCACACCCTCAATTTACTTTCAGCTTTTACTTTCCTTTGCACCTTTTATCTCTTGCGTTGATCCTTTGTAAACGACAAGGCCGGAGGAATTGACAACTCCTCTGTACTCGTTGGGAGCAAAATTATTTGTTGCTGTGTGCAGGTCCACGACAACACCCTAGTCAGGAAGCAATTTCTGGCGACGTTGCCACCTACTTGTATCTCCTGAGTCCTACTGGTTCGATAACCTTGGTATATCCACCGAGGGAAACTTGCTGCTTCCTTGCATCTCAAATCTTCCACTTGGGGTAACCAACGAGGGGCGAGAAGCCATCAGGCCCCCGACTCGTCAGCTCGGAAGTGGACGCTGCCTCTTGAAGGCAGCAATTGTGCCTGGAGCAGAGAATCCACCAACCAGGCCGAATCATCAGCTATGAAAGCCAACGATCCGAAATGGAAAACCTCTCCGACGATGAGCTCGGGGCCGTGAACCAACGAAGAGGATGAGAAAAACGCCATCTCTACGATTGCTGATCTACTCAGCCCCACGGTGGGCGCCCACTGTCGTGGATATAATCCTTACAATAGATATAGGGGTATGAAAGGAGCTAAGTGAATCTGTACGTAGAGAGGGTTGACGCAGGGGGATTATACAGGTTAGGCCTCTCCGTAGAGATAAAAACCTTAGTCATGTCCCAGGCTGACTGGGGTGTTCTTTCTTCAGAAGTATTGAGAGTTGAAAAGTGTTGCGCGTGCCCACGCCGGAGGGGAGGGGGGGCTTATATAGAGTACGCCCCTACCCCCTTAATACCTCGGCTTAAATGGGTCTTAATTACAAGATTGAATGCGTACTTAAATACAGAAACAGTCTGCCCGTTACTACTAATAAAGGAGAAGAAACGCCCGCGGTATTGAATGCTTCCTGTCCGTTGCGTTCCTGTCTTCCGAGTAAGGGAGGACTCGCCGATTGCTTTCGAATGTCGATCTACTCTTATCTTGCTGGACTTTCGAGTAGCCGTGTACTCGGAAGCGGCTTCTGATCTCCGAGTAACTTGTTACTCGGAGATTGTCAATGCTCCATGTTTTTCACTAGTCTTATTTTGTTGGGAGTATTTGGAAAACCAAGGGCTTAAGGGTACCCCTTGGTTTCCCTTGCCTAGGGGTATGCCTTTAGTATTACCACGACAGGGTGGTGGAGTGGTGGTCGTTATATAGCCCAGGTGGCTGACATTTTGCAAAAACATCCCCGGTTTTTCTCTATCGCGCGTGGTGTTTACGTTTCTGACCGCCGGGGGTCCGCAGGACCTCCGATTCGGGTAAAACTTCGACCTGTGCGATCAGCGCATCGATCGAGCAGCGTTCACCTCACGCGGGAACCGTTCCGAGAATACTTTCCGGCGCGCTATAAAATATCCCGTTTACTTTTTAAACGGGGTTTTCGTTTCGTTGGCTACGGCTGGTCTTGTGCGGTTTTTGCGACGGTGATCGGGTGAAACCCGGTGTCGCAAAGGTCGAGTGTCAGGGTGGCAAGGGTCAGTCTCCGTTCGTTACGAGATAAGAGAGGGAAAAATAATTGCCGATCGATAAATTGGGGGAACAAACATCGCAAACAAATCAGAAAATCAAACAATTCACACCAAAAATAATAATTTTTGTGAAATCTGGGTTGTTACAATACAACACCACCAACAAGGGATTTTTGTGAGATCCAGGCTGATCCGGGGAGAGGGAAGAGAGAAAACAGAGTCGAAAATCTTCAACACCACCAACAAGGGATCTGCTCCATGTCGACGTCGAACTTCCGTCGAGAAACTTTCCGCAGGGAGATGGCGACGTCGAAGATCGAAACCATCAGGTGTCAAGAGGAAGAACGACAGCTAAAACCTGGTCAAATGGATAGTGCTTTTCGACGCAAGTCGTGAAAACACCGGGCAAAAGGAGGGAGGGAAAAGGACGACCAAGATGATATCCAAAACCGGAGAAGCTAAAGGTACTACAGGAATTCCCACCTGGGTTCGGAATCGAGACAATACTTCCCAAGAAAAGCATTGAAATGATTTCGATACTCCACACCTCGAGATCCTAAAGTTTGAAGGGGATAAGTCGAGAATTAAAACACTTACGACACTTTTCCGGACCAGAGCAAGGGTAAGGAGTAAAAAGATTCCTACTCTCCGATAACTAACTTAGTAGCTACAAAATAGTTTTTGTCTAGACTCGACTTCGGCCAGAGAAGGGATCCTACGGTCGGTCAGGCTCTGATACCAAGTTGTAAGGCCCGATATGCGGTACTGTTCCAGATCTAGATGTTTCGATCCAGATCCATGGACGAAGCACATATCAGTCCCACCGCGACATATGACAATGTCATAGGCCCCGGATTTCCAACATGATATCACAACATTACAGCTACAAGGATACAACATCTCATACAACCGGCATACAACTGCCTTAAATACATTACATCAGCGGAAGATACATGTCTGAGTACAGACTACAATCAAATGCCTAGTGGCAAAGAGAAAATCATCGATCCCCATAACCACACGGGTCCAGGCCCTCCGCCGGGATCCGCCTAACTAGTCGTCGTCGAGTCTCCACGTGAAACGTCGATCACCATACCTGTTGTCGATCAAGAACCCTGAAAAGAGTTTGGGGTAGTATCATGAGTACAGAAGTACTCAGCATCCAACTGTAGTGGTCAACTGACCCAGCAAGTACTTCATCACTCTTCATTCTAGGACAACTAGTAGTTCACGGTAAGGATGGGGTAAGTGGCGAGGTTGCTGCTGCACTAGCATTTATGAAGCGGCTAACGATCTAGAGAGTAAGGTAATAAGCCAAGCATTCGATGAGGAATCGCCTCCAACCAGTCTTGCTATCCACCTACTTACGCAAGCATAACACCTATCCTATCCATGTCCTCCTCTTCGCATCCCGACGAAGAAGAAGCAGTCAAGGCACACACACATTGATCAAGTTATATTAAGATTATCTCAGTTGTTGTTGTCTATGAATAAGGAGTAGGTCTCAAGTCGTCCATAACCGTGGACACGGCTTCTCGAAAAGATTTAACCCTGCAGGGGTGTAGCAACTGCCCATTACAAGGCTCCGCACGCACGCCCATCTCTCTCAGTTGCTACCCATCACAGGCAACCATTTTATGATTTAGTTCCAAGAGATCCGAAACGACATGTCCCTCTAGCTAACAACGAACAAATCCGGGTGGCCCCCTGGGAGTCGACATCCAATCCAAAAGCCGGTCGCGCCCTCGGATCGGCCTCTTCCGTCTCAACAGGGTTTGGGTTGCCGGGACACCTCACGTGAGGTCCCGAGCCCTCGCCGGTCAAAGGTGGACCAACAGGGAAACCATGTCTCCGCTGGTCCGGGTTGTTTTAAAGGATATCTGCTAGGAGCGACCCGACAGATATATATGCATGGTTTTCAAATGGTAAATCAGCTCGGGCCACCTCTAGAAATGTTTGAAGCTAGATAGGTAAGAAAAGGGGACCCCATAAAATCCCACACACGGTTAGGCACGCTCAGTCTTAAAACCAATACCCCGAACTCAGATCCTAGGTGACTCGAATGGAACAAAGCGTCGGGGCGGGATAGCCTAGACCTTCCATCCTTCGACGAATATAGTGAACATTATAATAATCATATCATCAACAACAATATAATAATGTGATAGCCCAAACCAAGGAGTAACAGGGGGTAACTTCTTAGCATCCTAAGCATGCATACTAAGCAGGGGCTGAGCAACGAGCAATAGTAACATATCAGTACAAGGTTTGCTGGGAGGGGACATGGCTGTATCGGTTTGAAAGAGGCTGTAAACATGTGGTAGGATCAAACATCAAACCTAACCTATACTAGCATGCAAACCGCTGGTTGAAATATGATGGATCATAAGTAATGTATAGTCCTTGCCTGTTGATAAGTCGGATACCGAAGGTGCAGTTGATCGCAAGCTCGCATCGTCTCCGAGAGGTACCCGCGGAAGCACACAAGAGGGTAAACACTAGAAAGCAATCAACGAGCAAGCATCTATTACTACGAAGCAAACACGAGCAAGCATCAACAAGAAGGCAACACGAGACAACGCACCTACCGTCGAGAGCGGTTACTAACAGGTTAAGTGGAGTACTCGTCACACACGACAATACCACACATTTACAAGGGTTCAAGTTGTTTAGCTACACAAGATGAGCAAAGGTTGTTAACATGGCATCTCACTCAAGCATGACATATTACACAAACATGGAAAGAGGTGAGTCATAAGGTAAACTATCTATGCTAGTCAATTTAAGTGAGGCACAACCTAAACATGGCATACCACTAAGTGCCGCACGAAAACTCTGTTCTGTCCTAAACCATATTTTAGGTTGGTTAACAGCAGCAAACAATAGCATAAACACAAAGTACATGAAAAACTAATCAAGTTACATATAAAGAACAATCCAAACGGAGTTACGGTTAAAAGATACAAGCAAAACAAGTTTTGGAACACATTCTGCCAACATCAGGAAGCACACTTTAGAGCAATGCATAAACAGGATAATGGATGCAAACATGCTCACAAATGATATGCGACTAAAGTAGACATGGAAGGGAAGGCATGGCAAAAGGAATCATGCAAATAGGCATCATGAACAAATAATTATAGCCCAAGCAAAATGCAATAAAGCATTACTGGTCTAGGACTTAGTGAAAATCTGGAAAACATGGCAGAAACTGTTATTTTTATGATGTAAAAACAGGAGCAAAAACTATATGCAAAAGTGCAGCAACATGACATAGCAATGTATGAGCATGGAGTAGGCATGATGATGATCAGGTACAAACAAGAATCAAGGTCATAGGCATAACAGATCAAAAGATATTAAGCATGCATTATGGCATCGGAAAGTTACAGACTTAGTCAAAAACAGAGGTGGCTGTCAAAAACAGTGGCATAGAAACTTTGGAGCTGAAAATAACTATGACCAGGAATGTAAACATGGCAAAGCAATACATATAATGGAAGTACACATGATGCTTAACAGTATGCAAAAAGAATCAATGCAATAGGCCTCATGGATGTGTCACAATCATTAATCAAACTTGCAATAAAATAACAGCAGCAGCACACTAGCCGAAAATAACAGCAGTTAACAGCCTGATGCCCACTTCAACAGTGATTAACAACATCAAGATGTCATCAAATCAAAATGCTCACAAAATATGAATTGAAGTACACACAATTCTAAACAATTTTCCTTTTGGGCGCAACGTCATACGATCTATGGATTACTCGCAAATTACAAGGCTAAACAACATCAGCAACATATAATAAAGACTTAGTAGAAATTGGAAAAAGAAAAGGAAAAAAGACCTGCTGGGCCGAGGCCCATCTGGGCGGTGGCTGGAGAGGCCAGCTCGGCCTAGGTCAGGGAGTTGGGCCGCGCGGTGCTTGGCGGGCCGCGAAGGGGCTTCGAGGCCCATGTGGGCGGCGCCCGTCCGTCCCGATCGGATCGGGATCGGCGGCAGCTCGCGGCGGCGCTCGCCGGCTGGTGGCGCTCCGGCCAGGGGCGCAGGCGGCGCGGCAGCGGGGGAGCAGCCGGTTCCGGCCAGGACGGGGAGTAGAGGCGGCCGACGGCGAGCTCCAAAGGGCGGCGCGGCGTAGAGTTCCTCGGGGCTCTGGGTTGTTTCATGGAGGCGGTAGCTCCATGGCGCGACACCGGCGGGAGCTGCGAGGGGAGGAGAGAGGATGGTCAAGAGGAGGAGCGCGGGAGGAAGGAGGGCTCGGCAGCGGTGTGGCGTCTCGCCGGAGGCGCGGCGGCCGGAGGGTTTGGGTGCGGCGGCGGCCTCCACGGGCAGGAGGTGAGAGGAGAGAGAGAGAGAGCTAGGGGCTGACGTGGTGGCCTCTGGGCCGTCGGATCGATAGATCTGACGATCCAGACCGCTTGGGGGTGAAATTTTCAGATCTGATGAGCTAGGGTTGCGAAAATGGGGTGTTTTTGGGGCAAAGTGGAGGGGGTGGCTGCAATTTTGGCTTAGGGGAAACCCTAGCAAGGGGTGGTGGAGTGGTGGTCTTTATATAGCCCAGGTGGCTGACAGTTTGCAAAAACACCCCCGGGTTTTCTCTCGCGCGCGCGGTGTTTACGTTTCTGACCGCCAGGGGTCCGCAGGACCTCCGATTCGGGTAAAACTTCGACCTGCGCGATCAGCGCGTCGAGTCGGCGGCGTTCACCTCGCGCAGGAATCGTTCCGAGAATAATTTCCGGTGCGCTATAAAATATCTTGTTTACTTATTAAACGGGTTTTTCGTTCCATTGGCTACGGCTGGTCTTGTGCGGTTTTCGCGACGGTGATCGGGTGAAACCCGGTGTCGCAAAGGTCGAGTGTCAGGGTGGAAAGGGTCAGTCTCCGTCCGTTGCGAGATAAGAGAGGAAAAAAATAATCGTCGATCGATAAATCGAGGAAACAAACATCGCAAACAAATCAGACAATCAAACAATTCCCACCAAAAAATTTTTTTTTGTGAAATCTGGGCTATTACACTATGCTACAAAGAAAGGACGAGGCTCAAAATCATGGGCGATACGCCAAAATAAGTAGACCGAAATCCTACTGCATCTACTACTAATCATCCACCTTGACATATCTATCCAGAACATCTCGCTGGTATTAAGTTGCGAGCCCCACCCAAATTGTAAACCCAAAGCAATAGACAACTGCATTAAAAGAACTTTGCGTAAAGTAAACAATCCTTGCGACCGTGGTTACAAGCACCGTTGTTTTCCCCCTTGTGGCAACAACACATCCCCTAGACTCATGTTTCTGTCACTCAAGCTAGTCATCAGGGGGCATGAACCCACAATCGGGCATAACTTTCCCTCTTGGAGTCACTACCTACTACTTGGCCAAAGCAATAAACAGCAACGGAGAACATGCAAGAATTACTCAAGAACATATATATAAAAGATAAGAACCAAATATATTACTCAATCACAAACTGAACATAGTCTCATACTCCATCAGATCCCAGCAAACTCAGCATAGCAACAACAGAAAATTACATATGTGCCTCGATCATGTAGGGAAGCTCACGAGGTCTAATCCATGAAGAACAAAGAGGGGAGGAGAACATCACATAACTACTGATCACGGACCCATGGTCCAAGGTAGACTACTCACGGATCATCCGAGAAGCGTCCAAGGTAGACTACTCAATCCTCCCTCCGGCAGGGTGCCGGGAAGAGGTCTGTTGGCGCTCCCGATCTTGGAAGCGCGGCGGCGGCATAACAGAGCCGAGATCACGGAGATTAAATAGGCGAAGGGGGAAACCAGGGGGCCACCAGGTGTCCAGGCGCCCCCTGGCGCGGCTAAGCCCTAGGCCGCGCCACCAGGGCGCCTGGACCCCTAGTGGTGGCCCTTTGGCCCCACCCAGGTGATTCTGGAAGGTTCTTCTGCGCTGATTTTTATCTGATTTTTCCCAAATTTTTGGAGCACTTTTAATATGGGGGAAACCTGAAATAGAAAAATAGCAGAAAACAGGAACTGGCATTGTGGTGCATTGAGTTAATAAGTTAGCCCAAATATGATCAAAATTGTATGAAAGTGTATCTAGATCATAGCAATATCACATAAAACATGCATGGAGCAAGCAGAAATTATAGATACGTTTGGGACGTATCACATAGCAGTTTTATCGTCTTTTGGGTGAGAGACATCACTAGTGAACATCACGGGACCCCGGTCCATATTCTCATCACTGTTTACACGCTCAACTTATTTCCTACTTTACTTTCTAGTTGCAATTATTATTATCTTTTATGCCTTGCGTTTGATCCTTTGTAAACAACAAGGCCGGAGATATTGACAACCTCTCTGAACTTCGTTGGGAGCAAAGTTACTTGTGTGTGTGCAGGTCCAGGTGAAGCAAGTGATTCGTTTTAGACGGCGCATCACTTGCCGAACCACTTACTTGTAGCTTTTGGAGTCCTACAGGAGACAAACCATATCCTCTATATATGGGGAAATTTGCTGATATCCTACATCTCACCTTCCACTTGGGGTAACCAACGAAGGGCGAGAAGCCATTATCATCTCTCGCGCATCAGTCCACGAGTCTCTGGCTAGTGATCGCGGTGATGACATGGTGATGCGTCCAAAATGCATCACTATTTTATATCGTAATTCATCCTTATTCATTGATATATTTCACATTACGATGATGTTCTTATGTTGTTTTGGCTTGTTTTACACAGTTTGCAACTTTCCGGTGCCGAAGCAGCAGACGCAGGATTCATCGGTAAAAAGTGGACGCTGAGTTGCTGAAGAAGAATACCTCCAAATTGCCTGAAAATCAACGGGGGGGGTATTTTCCAGGAGATTCACGAAGACTCGCCGAAGAGGGGCCAGAGGGGGGCCACAGGGGCCAGAGGCGGCCACCTGGCGCGCCCCACCCCTGGCCGCGCCGGGAGGGCGCCTGGAACCCTCGGGCCACTCCCGGCTCCCCCTCTGTCCTATATACT
Source organism: Bromus sterilis (assembly GCA_950022295.1). Lineage (NCBI taxonomy): Eukaryota > Viridiplantae > Streptophyta > Magnoliopsida > Poales > Poaceae > Bromus > Bromus sterilis. Next base: position 401,924,826 of record OX465596.1, read on the forward strand.
CCTCGTTATGCGAAAACCCTAAAAAATAAGCTTTCACGGACTTCCGCCGCCGCTCCGTGGCGGAAACCTACAGAGAAGAAAAGGGCTCTCCGGCGGGCAGATTCCGTCGAGGAGATCACCTCCCGGAAGGGGAGATCATCGCCATCGTCATCACCATCGTCACGGGCATCATCGATATCATCAGCAACATCATCCCCAACATCAGCACCATCTCCACCACCATCCAATCTCACCTCACAAGTTCATCTTGTGTTGTAATCCGTACTATATATCCTCTCTACTCTACCGGTGTTGATTACTACTTTGTGGTGAATGTTATTGAGTTTTGTTGGAGAAATAGCATTATGTCCAGATTGTTTATCATATATTTATCACCTCTGATCATGATCTCTTTTATGTCTTGTGAGTAGTTACTTTAGTTCTTGAGGACATGGGAGAAGTCTAGTTGCTAGTAGTCATATGATGTTGAAGTAATTTGTGTTGTTTGATATTTAAGTTGTGTTGTTATTTTCCTAGTGGTGTTGTGTGAGTCGAACACTCAACACTTCGCCTTCTTAACGACCTAGGGGAATACATTGTGTATTAAGAATGCTTACGGTGGATTGCCGGAGTGACAGAAACCTGAACCCCGGTTTGCACATTTTTGCACAAGGGAATTCTGGATCCTTGATCTTATTGTTGTGGTTAGGCTTTGCCTTAATTTCTATCTTGTATTTGCGGATGCTTGCAAGATGTTTAATCATAAGAGTACACTTATCTAGTCTAGAAGGTGTGCTAGCATAGATCCACCCACTCAACACTTATCAGCACAACACTGGTTATCGATACGGATTATGGTGAAAGCACGTGACTACCTCTCCATGTGTCCTCAAGAACGCTTTATTCTTTATAAGTTCAGTTGCCAGGCTTATCCTTTGCACAAAAGGATTGGGCCACTTGCTGCTCCTCAGTGCTATTTACTTTGCTTGCTTTTATTTTATCGTTGCTTATATCGAAAACCCCTAAAATTTTATCTTTCAGTTCTTGCAGTTATTCCTTGTCCAAAATCACCTATCAATAACTTTCGCTCCTCGTTGGGTTCAACACTCTTACTTATAGAAAACGCTACAATAGATCCCTTTACGTTGAGGGTCATCAAGCTACATTTTCTGGAACCGTTGTCGGGGAGCATAGCGCTATTGGTAAGTGAAGCTGGTAAGGAATTTTTATATCGTTGCTTTTATTTTGTTGTTGCTGTTCTTTGTCTGTATGGACAACCGAGCTATTGGATCGTTGCTTATGGGGAAACACCCTAAATCTGTGGTGGTTGTACCTCCCCCTACTGAAATTGTGCCTTATAAAATACCAGCTGGTATTATCGATTGTGTTTTGGCTAATCGTTATGCAGGAGATAGACATCCCAGTGAACACTTGCTATATTTATCACAACTATGTTCACTATTTAAGCTTGCAGGTGTATCAAAGGAGTTTTTCATGAAGAAATTATTCTCCGTATCGCTTATAGATAAAGATTTAGATTGGTATAAGATTCTCGATAACTCTCATTTGCTAGATTGGCATGAGCTTATGTCTCTCTTTTATACCAAGTTTTATCCTCTTCATGAAATTCATCGAGACAGGAATTATATCTATAACTTTAAGTCTCGTGACGGAGAAAGCATCGCTCAAGCTTGGGGGAGATTGAAATCTCTGATGCTCAAATGTCCTATTCATGAGCTCCCCAAGGAAACTATACTTACAAACTTTTATGCTAGACTTTCTCGTCGAGATAAGGAGATGTTGGATGCCTCCTCTAGTGGGGTATTTCAGACGAAAAGAGTTGAAGAAAGATGGGATCTCCTTGAAAGGATCCAGAAGAATACCGAAGATTGGGAAATAAATAAAGGTATTGAACCCACTATAAATTATGAGAATGGTTATATAGAGAGCTATGTGAAAACTGATTCCTTTAATGCCTTTTGCTCTAAGATTGGTCTTGATTCCCATCTGATGATTGATTTTTGTAAGGACTTTGCCTCTCATATTGACTCTTCTAAGAAGAAGAAGAGTCAGCATCATAAACCCTTCAAAGAATTATCTATTGATAATTGATTGTTTTGCAGCATTGGTTTCCACTTTCTAAGTGGCGAGAGCGTCATCGACTAAGGTGCATGTTGAATGCCATAGGTTTTAGTCTTATTCTTTTCTTTGGTTATTTCTGTTGTGCCTCAGCTGTTGCATCTTTATGCTTGGTAAACTTGAATAATTATTGTTTGGAGATATTGCTTTATATATAAAGAGGAACGAAAGCCTATTTCGTGTATTGTGCTCGGAAAAAATGATGGCAACATGTGCAGATGGACACTTTGCAATCTACCAACTGTGGGATAAGACCATCCACCTATTAATCATCCTTACCTATTTACTATAGAATGCCAACATATAGAAATAATATTAAGAGGGTCAGCGGCATAGGACCCTCTTGGCACAATCCTTTCGTATTTCAAAATAATAGTCGATGCCATTGCTACCGCAGTTGAAAGAAATTTGCAACCTACTAACCACAAAATAGTTTAAAACTTGTAATCCATGAAGAAAATTTTCGTGGAAAAACAACTTGACTTTGTCATAATCTTTTTTGTATCCCATTTTACAGATAAATTCATCATGCTTCTTTGCATATAGTTCGTGGATGGCTTCATACACGACGACTACCCACCCTTCCCCTTAGAATATATCTATTAAAAGCCATTGCAGTTGTCTTAACCACACAATGAGCAATAGTTGTATCACAATAGTTTATAAAATATATTTAGCAAACAACTATGATGAAATGCTGAATTTGTACTGCACCCTCTTTCTTGGGTTATAGAGTTATAACACCAATGTTATGATGGAGACTAATTCTCTCGTGATTGTTCTCGATCAGATCTTACTTTCGAGCTCTGTGTGGGAGACCATCCCTACCATGGATGTGTTCCCTGTGGAAAGCATGGTTCCCCCTGAAGATTAAAATATTCTTTGGCAGATGCTTCGTGACAGATTGTTGTGTGGGATGGAAGTTCTTAAGCGACATGGCCCTGGAAATGGGCTACATCCCCTTTGTGTCCGAGACCCACATTTTCTTCACCTGCTCCGTGGCTCGATTAATGTGGAGATTTGTCGACGAGGCTCTGGGCACAATTTGCACGCGCAATATCTGGTCGAGTTATTCCAAACTCAGGCCATCCAAACCAGCAAGAGGTGATGCTTCTTCTGGCTAGTGAACGTGGTGATGACGTGAACATTTTGGATGATTAGGAACAAGATGGTGTTAGAACGGATTTTTATACGATGGGCATCAGACTCATTATTCAAATGTTTGACTTTTTTTTGCAGAATTGGTTCTCGCTTATAAGCAGTGGGAGTGTGATTGACTAAGGTGCACGGTGAATGCCTTGGCGTAGAAGCCGCGCGCGATGGCGCCACATTCTCCATATTTTTTAGTCTTTTAATATTATTTGGGCTATTTGTGTTGTGCTTCAACAGTTGCATCTTTATGCTTGCTAAACTTGAATAATTGTTGTTTGGGGATAATTCTTTATATATAAAGAGGGACGAAAGCCTATTTCGTGTATGATGCCCAACAAAAATGATGGCGTCATCTGCATAATGTCAGATGGACACTTTGCCATCTACCGAGTGTGGGATAAGACCATCCCCCTATTAATCATCCGTACCTATTTGCTATAGAATGCCAACATATCAAAACAAAATTAAGGAGGTTAGGCCACATAGGATCCCCTTGGCACAATCCTTTCGGTTTTCAAAATAATGGTCGATGCATGCTACTGCCGTTGGAAAAAATTGCAGCCTACTAACATGAAATAGTTGCAAAGCCTCTAATCCTTGGAGAGAATTCTCGTGGAAAGACGTCATAAGCTTTTTTTAAACCCATTTTACATATAATTTCATCAAGCTTCTTTGCATATAGTTCGAGGATGGCTTCATACACGTCGGTTACCCACCCCCTCCTTCCGCCCTAGAATATATCGATTAAAATCCATTGTAGTTGTCTCAACCACATAATGAGCAATAGTTGTATCATGAGAATTTATTAAAAAAAAATTGTTTACTTGAGTTACTTGAAAAGCTGTTGTTTGGGGATAATGATTTATATATAAAGAGAAACGAAAGCCTATTTTCGTGTATCGTGCTTAGAAAAAATGATGGCGCCATCTGCATGATGTGAGATGGACACTTGGCCATGCGCCGGGTGTGGGATAAGACCATCCACCTAGTAATTATCATTACCTATTTACTATAGAATGCCAACATGTAGCAACAAAATTAACAACAAATAGTTCAAAACCTCTAATCCATGAAGAAAATTTTCGTGGAAAGACAACTTGACTTTGTCATAAGCTTTTTTTAAAACCCATTTTATAGACAATTTCATTAAGCTTCTTTGCATACAGTTCGTGCATGGCTTCATACACGATGACTAGTGAGTAGTGAGTATGAAGCACCTGCCCTGCCCTGCTTCCCCTGTCTCATGCTACCGGACGAACGCCCACATGCCTCCACGTAACCATCCATACTCCGATGACAAGAACGCCTGGAAGCTGGAACCATCTCCTCACCAGCCAAACATCGCAGCGGCGATTGATAGATAGATCTCATAGACCGAAGCACGAACCGCATTCGGCTTTGAATATGCATGCGGCCAATTGGTCAAGCCGCGCACGCACTATTTTATCATTCGACAGAGAATGTGCCTGCCGCCGCCGCTACTCACTCCTACACTCCTCCCCCGTATTGTCAAAATGCACGCACGTTGCTACCCGCCACTGACAAGAACTCCATTTAGCCAGCTTGCTTATATCGAGCCAAGATTTGAGGCACTTGTGATCACTAGGAGGAGGAGCAGGTAACATGGCCCTGAACCTTCCGCTGAAACCCTAGCGCCGAGGGCGGCTTTTGATCGACAGCCTATCATCATCACGTCCATCTTTCTAGCCAGAGCAGAATAAATTCCCTCAACAACCATCTTAATTTCGTATATTTCCCCCCAGGCTCGTCCTTAACTTCTCTGAATTTACTCACCCCTGTAGAAATAGAATGCAGACAAACCGCCAATTTATACGATCAAGAGCAAACAAACAAATCTGCCCTCGTGTCAGCGCTGCTGGGACTGTAACGGACGAGCGAGCGGTTACGGCCCCTGCGTCGTCAAACCCCGACCCCGAGCAGTTGAGAGTTGAGGTGAGACCTTGCTGCAGCGTCCCCAAGATAGCAAGTGAGCGCAGCACCACGGCTGCAGTGAGGTGGAAGAAGAAAGCCGCCGAGGAAAAAGGCTCCCTCCCAGGGCCAGCCAGCTCGCTTGCAAAAGGCGCCGTTTTTAAAGCGGAAAGGTAGGAGGCAAGCAAGCAGTCCCCTTCTCTGCCGCTCTGCCGCCTCCTTTCTGCCGCCCGCCCAAAAGAGAGAGGAAGTTTTCGCCTCGGGATGCCGCCGCTGCCGCCTTTCCGCGCCTAATTCGCAGTGCCCCTCTCCGGCTCTCCTCCTCTCGAGCTTCTTCTCCTGCTCTTTCCTTGCAGCGAGCGAGGGAGAAAGAACAAGAAGGGGAGCGTGCGCGTGCTAGTGAGCGTAAGGTGGCTTTTTGGGGGGGATAGAATAGATTCCATTCCTGGGAGGAGGAGGAGAAGTAGTGGGGAATTAGCTCGCTAAACCAGATCGATTGCTTTCTCCCGATTCCTTTCGCCTTTTTTCGAGTGAGCAAGTGGTTGGCTGGCTGTTGCTTGCTTGCGAGGTGGTTCTTGGTTCTCGGCGAGGAATCAGCCGGTCAGTCAGTCGCCTGTTCCTGTCGAGCAGTGAGTGAGTGAAGTGACGAGCTCGTTTCTTGGGAGTTTGGAGCCGGAAAGCGAGGAGGAGGAAGATGGCAGCCGCGCCGCCGCCCAAGGCCGACGAGCTGCAGCCGCATCCGCCCAAGGAGCAGCTGCCCAGCGTGTCCTTCTGCATCACCAGCCCGCCGCCATGGCGTACGTGCCCTCTCTGCTTCTCCACCCCGCTTCAGGGGCCTTCTGAATTTTTGCTGTTCAAAGCTTCTTCCCTCTTCCGTGCTTGTCCTTCACTGTCCTCCGTTTGTTTTTTCGCACTTGTTGTTTCATGTCCAGGCTTTCTCTCCCACTGACTGAATATGTGTGCTGATTACTGATCTTTTCCTCTCTCTTTTTTTACTGCAAAATAGTTTTTTCATGTTGCTGCTAGCCTAGCCTAGCAAGATTTCTTTATAAAAAAATGGAAACAAATACTTTTGCCTAACTAGTCTGGTCTGATTAGATTCCTTGATCCTGAATTGATAATGAAAAGGTCTTTCAGCTTCACATCTTTTTATGCAACTGATATAGTGGTACTCAAATTCAAATGGTATGTTGACGTTTCTCTTGTCGTTGTAATCTTGTGCGCAGCCGAGGCCGTGATACTAGGATTTCAACATTTCATCGTCATGCTGGGCACCACGGTCATCATACCAAGCGCGCTTGTTCCTCAAATGGGAGGTGGAAATGTGAGTTTTAACTCTTCATTCATATGCACTACTGAATGTTGGTGATACTCACTTACTTGACACATGAATTCGATATCTCTGAACAAGTACGCTAAGATTGCACTTAAATCTGCCATGCAAATGACTGATAGACACTCGCTTCGTTTCTGTCAGGAGGAGAAAGCTCGGGTGATTCAGACGCTGCTGTTCGTCGCCGGCATAAACACCTTCCTGCAGACCTTCTTTGGGTCTCGTCTCCCCGTCGTGATGGGTGGCTCCTACACCTTCGTCGCGCCAACCATCTCGATCATCTTGGCTTCACGCTACGACAACGAGGCAGACCCTCGCGAGGTACTTACTGCCCCAAAGATTGGTCCTGTCATTAGTTGACGCTGAAAAAGCTAATGTGTTTGTGTTGTGTTGTCAAGAAATTCCTACGGACGATGAGGGGAACGCAGGGTGCTCTCATAATCGCGTCGACGATTCAGATCATCCTTGGTTTCAGCGGTCTCTGGCGCAATGTTGTCAAGTTAGTCTGAATTTTACGGCCTTTCCTGAATTAAAGTTCTGCTCTTTAACACTACTAGTACTCTGTAGCGTTTCAGCTTGTGCAGTTAAGAGTTGGAGTTAACTGTTCTGCATGATTTCTGTGCAGATTGCTGAGCCCATTATCTGCAGTTCCTCTTGTTTCGCTCGTTGGATTCGGGCTCTATGAACTTGGCTTTCCCGCGGTTAGTTTTGCTCCATCACTTGCTCATTTTCTATGCTCCTAGTATCTTCTTGGAAGAGTGAGTGAAACATACATGACGAAATACAGGTAGCCAAGTGCGTGGAAATTGGTCTTCCGGAACTCATACTAATGGTCGCGTTTTCTCAGGTATTTTAACGAATTTCTGCTTCATCAGAACAATGTTTTAGAGTGGTTTTTGAATTGAGGTGACAATGTACTAATCATGTTTTTCTTTTCGTGCACAGTATTTGCCTCATGTGTTGCATTCTGGGAAAGGTGTCTTTGGCCGGTTCTCTGTTCTTTTCACCGTTTCAATTGTGTGGCTCTACGCGTACATTCTCACGATCAGTGGCGCCTACAAGAATGTCAGGCCAAAGACGCAGGCGCATTGCCGTGTCGATCGTTCGGGGCTTATTGGAGGAGCTCCATGGTAGGGTCCCAGGAAACTAATTTTTTGTTTATAATGTAATTGTACTCTCCTTTCCAAAAAAAATGTAATTGTAATCTGATGACATTGCTAACGATGGTGCTGCCTGAAATCTGGTTGTAGGATAAGTGTTCCATATCCGTTTCAGTGGGGGGCTCCTACATTTGATGCTGGAGAAGCTTTTGCAATGATGATGACTTCATTTATTGCTATTGTAGAGGTTTGTTTGCAATATTTACCAGAAAATAGGAAACTGATGCTATACATTCAGTCATAGTAAGATGATAATTTGTTGCCTTGCAGTCAACTGGAGCCTTCATTGCCGCTTCAAGGTATGCAAGTGCAACGATGATACCTCCATCGATCGTTAGTCGGGGAATTGGTTGGCAGGTAAAAATGGATGATTAATTGTTCAGTGGAGTTCGTCTCATCCTTTACTTGGTAATAATGCTGATCACTCTGAGATGTCACTTTCAGGGCATCGGTATCTTGCTTGGTTCATTCTTTGGGACAGCCAATGGAACCTCAGTTGCAGTGTAAGTACATTTTTGGGGATAGTAGAAGTGGCATCACTTGATTGCACACAAATTGATTAATTTTTACTAATTATTTAACTAGCTTTGTGAACTTGTATTTGCAGGGAGAATATCGGTTTACTTGCTGTGACACATGTTGGCAGCAGGAGGGTGGTGCAAATATCTGCCGGGTTCATGATTTTCTTCGCTGTCCTAGGTATTAATAAGCTAAACTATTTTAAGGCTATTGTTACTTGAGTTTTTGGCTGTGCACATCTATTTGTTACCCAAGCTGATACTAATTTTGATTTTTGGCAAAACAGGAAAATTTGGAGCCCTATTCGCGTCGATTCCATTGCCTATATTTGCTGGCATGTACTGTGTTTTCTTCGCGTATGTCGGTATGTTCACTTCTCCGAAACCGCTCGCCATTCCACAGTCTAACTTTGATTATTTTCAGCATGCTATGTTAACATATTTGCACCCAGTATGATTCATTGGTTCTTCCCTGAGCAGGTGCATGTGGTCTGAGCTTCCTTCAATTCTGCAACTTAAACAGCTTCAGAACCAAGTTCATCCTGGGTTTCTCTTTCTTCATGGGCATATCGGTTCCTCAATACTTCAACGAGTACGCCTCGGTTTCAGGCCACGGTCCGGTGCACACGGGCGCTAGATGGGTACGACAAGCACACAACACTTCCCTTTGTCATTGCTCCTCCTCTGAATCCTTCAGTCACAACTTACTGTTGTTACCGTTTGTTCATTTCGACAGTTCAACGACATGATCAACGTGCCATTCTCGAACAAGCCGTTCGTCGCGGGGCTCGTGGCCTTCTTCCTGGACAACACGATGCACCTGAGCCAGAGCGCGGTGAGGAAGGACAGAGGGTACCACTGGTGGGACAAGTTCAGGAGCTTCAAGAAGGACGCCAGGAGCCAGGAGTTCTACTCCCTGCCCTTCAACCTCAACAAGTTCTTCCCTTCGGTGTGATCGCGCGCCGCGCGCGATGAAAGCGCGTTTACATCGTGCATTGGCCTGGCTGAACATGGTCCTGCTAGCTTCATCTGTCAAGGTTTTCTGGTGCCGCTGTGCGTCAATTTTGTGTATTTATGGACGAAATGGACTGGTTGGACCGGACCAGTGGGGACGCCTTTGGTTCCATGTCTCATAAGTCATAACCTGTTAGTTTCTCCTGTCAATGTACATGTGCCTTTCCTAGCCCAGGAAAAAAGATCATCATCAGTATGGTGGCTTATAATGCTAATTTGTTTCTTAGATATATAGATATTAAAGGGCCAAGCGTTCCATTTATGCATTTTCTTAGTCCTGCTGCTTCCAAAATAATTTTGCTTAACCTGATGCATAGACTTTTTTCGAGGAAAGGAGCATCGCGTCCCTAGGGCAAGGCACGACCTGGCTAGCAGACTAAAAGACCATCACCAAGAGAGACAGGTAGATGTGAGCGGCTGTCGAGGGATCATAATACCAAACACTTTACAAACAGCTTAGCGCACCGCACCGGCGTGCGTGCCGACCCCCTAGCGCAACACAGGAGCATCCACAATCAACCCCCTAGCGCAACACAGGAGCATCCACAATCAACGAGTGTCAAAGCTAAAATGAATCTTGGCTAGGAGCTCCACCAAAGGAAAACGGGGTGATTAGCAAGTTGGGGAGGCATTTTGCATCGTCATTGAGCAAAGATGAAACAAGACTGCACGAAGAGCCTGAAGCTCGCCATAACACAATAGCAACCAAGAGAGGATCCCTAGCAAGCACATCAATAGGACGACCCACCCCATGATGGGCAAGGGGCGAATGGATGGCGACATAGGGCACCAAAATGACGCCTTTAGGAAGGATAACCGGCATTTGAGAACGACACTGTCAATGGGATTTCACCCGGAGTACATACCTAGCATAAGAAAAGAGCTTCTCCCTCTGCATGCTGCCATCCAAGAGTAGTCAAAGCCTGAAGACGACAACCACCACATTAATGAGGAGGGATAGAGCAACGCCACCAAGGTGGATGCGACGATCGAAGACATCGCCTTTGATAGCGGGTCGGAGCCTGCAAAACATGTTGTTAAGAATGAGTTTATTGTCAGATTCCCAAGTGCTCGAGTTTTAGACGACCTGGCCTACTTTCGCAAATTAATTATGAAGATGGTGAAAGGGGTAATCTTGTAAATCTCCAAAGGAGTGGAAGATGTTGAACACATTGATTACTTGGAAGAGGCCTGGTTTAGGATAACAGGAATCCCTAAGAAAAACGGAAACAATAGATACAATATTAGGGTCTATGTTATGATCCAGGGGAACCCCAACCCTACCGATCATGCTACTGAGTATTATACAGAACTATTTGGCCCTACTAAGGGCTTTAGATGTAGACTAAGAGAGGATGTGTGGAGTATACATAAGAAACTCTAAGGTAGAAAATTATATGCCTATTAAATCTTTTTATGAAGAATAAATATGTAAAGTGGTTGAAGGAATGAAAAGTAATAAAGCAGCTAGAGGAGATGGTTTCATATTGAATTCTATTAGACATTATGGACTTTATTAAAAGATGATTAAATGATGTGCTTTCATTAGTTTCATGTTGGATCAATCGAGGATCAACTTTGGTATTATCACATTTATTCCAAAAGGGTGTTGATATTGATACAGTCCAGAAATTTAGGCACATCTGTCTACTACCCGTGTTGTTTAAAATGTTCCCAAAAGCTCTAGATGAGAGATTGAACTTTTTATTAAGAAACTTGTACCTGGTGGTCAGAACGCTTTCATCAAAGGCATTAATATCATGGACGGAATGATGTCCTTGCATGAGATAATACATGAAGCCAAGTATAGGAAACAACAAGAGGTGGTATTGAAGCTGTATTTTGAAAAGTCTTGTGATGAAGTTAACCGGGAATTCGTCTTCCATAAGTTAGAAGGAACAGGTTTCCATGATCTTTGGCTAGGATGAGTGAGAAGTATGGTGAGTGGAGGCACCATGCTCAAGTGAATAATGTGATATGAAAGAATTTTGGTTGCTTTAAAGGGACGAGACAAGGATTTGTGTCTCCTTTTCTCTTTAATATGGTTGTTAATTTCCTTCAGAGTAAGCACAAGAGAAAGGGAAGTTGACTAGATTGACACCTCATATTGTGGACAAAAGGGTGTTTATACTTCAATATGTTGATGCCACTATATTGTCATGCAAGATAATGTTGAAGATGTGAGAAACATGAAGTTGTTGTTATAGATGTTTAAGCAAATGTCTAGGTTGAATATTTACTTCCAAAAAAGTGAGGTGATTATGGTATTGCACAATGATGAGAAAATTCAATTATACGTTGATATATTGAACTGTCAAACATTGGAGTGGCAATCCAAATATTTAGGTGTGCCTGTCTCTAGTAGCAGACTACATGTGGAGGATTCTATTCCCACTAAAGAAACCATGTATAATAGGCTTTAGGGTTGGAAATTTGGGACTTTATCCATTAGAGGTAGGGTGACTAGAATCAATTCTTGCCTCATGAGCATGCATGTATATTATTTCTCTATGTACATATTCCCTGGGACCGACGGGGTAGAATGGAGAAAGCTATCGGAAAATTATTTTGGCAAGGAGGTACTATAAATAACAAATACCACATTGTGAGATGGCCTATGATTTGCAAATATAAGACAAAATGGGGAGTGGGGATTAAAAAGTTGGAGAAAATTAATACCAATCTGCTCTAAAAATGGTGGTTGAATCTGGAGAGCAAAGAATTGGTGTGGCAACAAATTATACTGAAGAAATATAACATTGATAAGGGAATCCATCATGTTAAATTTACTATTGGGGATTCCCTTTATTGGGTTGAATTATTGAAAAAAAATCAAAGATTTTTGCCTAAAATGTAAAAATGTGATTGTGAAAATGGCAAATCCGCAGATTTTTTGAAATATGGTTGGTTTGGTAGGACAATCCGAGAGGACAATTTCCTGTATTACTTGTGGTTAATGAGGAATAATGTGATTTTACAAAACAAATGGCTAGCAAAAAATGGTACTCCCTCCGTTTTTATTTACTCTGCATATTAGAATTGAATAAAGTCAAACTTCGTAAAGTTTGACCAAATTTATAGAAAAATATATGAACATTTACAATAACAAATCTATATGATGTGAAAGTACATTCAATAATAAATCTAATGGCATTGATTTGTTATTTAATATGTTAATATTTTTGTTTATATTTTTGGTCAAACTTTACAAAGCTTGACTTTGACTAAAGCTAATATGGGGACTAAATAAAAGCAGAGGGAGTATTTCTCTTTCAGGAGATGGTTGACTGTTGACCAAATGATCCAGTTGCATAGAGTTGAATTGATGCTCTAGAAGGTTCAATTGAAAGGTATAGAGGATGATAGATCACAATGGACGTGGGAGAAAAAGGAAAATTCACCGTAAAATCTTTGTACAACCACATTTTTTATGATTGTCTTTAAGTACCTGTGGAGGACCACGATTCCTTTGAAAAATAAAATTTGGCTATGGTTAATTTGGCATAAATCCATTGATACAAAAGACAACATGATTGAAAGGAAATAGATGGGTGACCCAATATGTAGATTTTTTTCCTAAGATGGAGAACATTCATCATTTTTTCTTGAATGCTCTCATGCAATTTATAATTGAAGGATTATTTGCATGTGTACGGGTCCATTATTTAGACCCACTTGCTTTACACAGTACTTCCCGTGGATACCTAGGTTTATCCCTAGTAGTAGAAACTTACATATTGTATGTCTTGCTGCTATTTTCTAGGCCATTTGGAAACTTCGCAATCGTGCATGTTTTGATGAAAAATTGGTGCGCTCTCCAACATAATTCATTTGTTAAGCATATTCTTATGCGGCATATTGGGTATTCTTGCAAAATGAAGGCAATAAGTTGTCTTAGGAGCAAGGTGCTCGTGTTCTACAGGAAAAGGCTTTGCGGAGGCATGAAGGCAGTGAAGATCACTTGAGGAGAGGGATCACTAGACTGTAAGCAGTAGAACATGAAGGTGAAGATGAAGAGAGTGAGGACAATGTTGAGAAACGCAACAAGACATTTGAAAATTGATGAAAAAGAGTTGAAAACTAGAATTTGGTGATCCATGTTGATGATAGTGATGAATGTTCTATCTGTATGGGCTTTTATATAGGTTGTGGAACTTTTGATGTGCCACGTTGCATGTGTGACATCGGGCCTTGTCGAATTCTATCATGCTTGTTTATCCTAGTAGTTAATTTATTGTACTAGATGATGGCCCGCACATTGTTGCGCGAATTTTTTACAAAATATTTCAGTTAAATGTTTGATTAAATAAAACATGAATATTTGAAAAAATATTTTTTGAACTAATATATGAATTTAATATAAATATGATAATATAATGTGAATTTCCATGCATGCAAGTTGCATGTGAGTTTTAATTATGCATATGACATATTGAGGTGGGCCTTTTCACATGCATGTTGGATGATGATGTGTCATGATTGCATGTTGAGAGAAATATGACAGTAGGGGTTAACTATTTAGATATAAAAGATAAGTGATGCATGCGATGGTATAACACTTGTACTAGATAGATCATAGCATGTTTTTCTTGCTTTTATTTTACATGAGGATACGGTTTTGTGTTTTTGTTGTTTCATTATCTCTTTATAGTGAAAGTCGATCCTGGATCGTATGGGGGAAAAAACTTTACTTTGACATATATGAACATTTTTTTGCAATTCATGAAATATTACTTTCCACCTACAATTTTTTTATGTAAATGAACAAATTTTTTAATCCAAGGACTTTTGTTTCAATACGTATGAATATTTTCACGATACAAAAATATTTTATTTTCATTAAAAAGGTTAGATTTTTTGACGAAATATGTGCATTTTAGATATTATAAAAAAACAACTTACATGTTAAATTGGATAGCATTGAGTGATATCCCTTGCTGATCGAATTGGTCGGCCTATATGTCAACGAAATTTAGTTATGTGCATTTTAAAAATTTGATTAATAACAAATGAATCAAAAAAATTAAAACGCATACAACTTATTATATTTGATTATGTTTGATTTCTTTTAATATAAGTATAGTAAGAGAATGAAAATAATATTTTCATTCATGGTTGCATGTGGTGGTGGGTCTTGTCTCATGCATTGTTGCATGTTGAGGTGGGCCTTAACCCATCCAAAATTGTGTTGTGATGTGGCATGCTTGCATGTTGAGATAAACTAGATGATACCCCGCACGTTGCTGCGGGAACTATTAAGAAAGAATTTGATATTTTAAAACATGTAAAAATTTATGAAACATAGTATAATTTAATTATTTTATTTTTTAAAGAAAATATTGTTTAAAGTAAAAAACTAAGAAAATTTGATGAAAATTCCAAAAGTGAGTTTGATTTTTTTTGTTAATTTAGTTACTTGACAGTATATAGAGAAATTAAATGCAATGTAACTCATAATTTGAATTTCAATAAAAAAAGTTGCTTATAAATTATGAAGTTGTGTGCATAAAAAAGTTAGTATTATTTTTTGTTATAGGTTGCATGCACATGCAAAGTTAATGAGAGCATGTGCATGAAAAGTCAGTGCAAGTGTTTTAACATGGTGGACCTACTTGATGATGTGGATAGCTTGCATGTCAAGATAAATAGGTTAGTGGGGATGAACTATTTAGATATTATAGATAAGATAGTGAAAATGATATATTATAGTATTATAGTTGATAAATGACCGTCTTGGGTGCAACTATAAATCATCTTTTGCGAGATCGAACAAGGCCTTGCCTAAAGGAGCCCTCACTCAGTCGAGCCGACCTAAGTTCCTAGTTCATTCATTTTTATGCTTAATTATTCCTTTTACTTTTTCTTTTAAAACTAAATAAATATATTGGAAAATTAATTTACATTAAATTTCATATAAGAAAAATAAAACCTGATAACACAATGTAAAAAACTTGTTAGTGTGATATTAACGTTTTTAGATAGCTTGCAAATTTTTTTAAATTGTCAAAATGTACATGCATTTCACAAACAAAACAAATGGAATTTTTTAAAATACTTTCTTAAAAATTGTACCATTGAAATAAATATACGTTGCATTTCAAAAAAGGTTCAAACATTTCTATAAAAAAATCTTGACGTTTAAAAAATATTATACAATATACATGGGTTTTTTAATCAATAAAAACATGTTTCATTTCGCCTTAGACAGGATTTTTTTCAATAATACATTTTTTTAAAAAATTACAAAAATAATACACGTTTTATAAATTTGCAAAAATAATACACTATCGGCCAGGCCTAGACCGAGAAGGCCCAATAGGCCAGACCCAGGCCGACAAGGCCCAATCGCCAGGCCCAGGCCGACTGGAGCCCCTCCCTAGGCACATGCTTTATAAAATGTTATACCATTTTATAACATTATTTATAATTTATAACATTCTGTAATGGTAAGAGCCATTTTATACATCTTTAGAAAAATGTATAAATTATACTCCCTCCGATCCATAATAAGTGTCGATCATATAGTACAAAGTTTGTACTAGTTTAGTACAAAATGAGCGACATTTATTATTGATCGGAGGGAGTAGTTTTTTTTACTTTGTATACCTTTATAAAATGCTATAACATTTTATAACATTATATTAAATTTATAACATTTTGTAATGGTAAGAGACATTTTATACACCTTTAAAAAAATGTACAAATTATAGTTTTTTTGAACTTTATATAAATTTACAAAATTTGATACCATTTAATAACATTATATACAATTTATAACATTTTTAAATAATAAAAGACATTTTATACACCTTTTGAAATATTATTATGTATTTTTTACAAAGAGACCGGTCGGCCAGGGCTGGACCGAGTGGCCACGACTGGGCCGACTACATTGTGTTTGAGAAAGGAAAAAACCATGTCTTAAAAACTATAAAAAGTGAAAACACGTTAAATAAAGGATAAAAGTAAAAAAAGAAGTATCAAAATTAATAACCAAATAAAAACAAATACACATAAAATATAACTCATTAAAAATCAAAGAAATCAATAAAAATGAAAAAAATCAATTAAAAAAAATCACGCACCACTACAGTATTGGGCAGCCCATTCCGTCGCGTGTAGACCAGACATATTAAAAGTCATTCTAGGGATCCATCGGAAATCACTAATTAGCGAGTACTCGTTGCAACAATGACGTTCACTCTCACCGAGTTCGACAAGTGGTGCGATCTAGCGGTTTCCTTTTTTTTATCTAGCGGCGTGCTTTTCGCGCAACTACATTTGTGCCTCTCGAAGAAGCACAGTCGTGTTTTTTCTTGAAAGCACGACTCGTGTATTTTTTTTAAGAAGCACGATCATGCCTTTTTTTTGAGGCACACGGCGTGCCTCTCGCGGAAGAAAATGTGTGCCTTCAGTGCAGGCACGGTCGAGCCTCTTTTTAGATGCAAGACTTGTGCCTTTTTTTTGAGGCACGACTCAAGCCTCTTTTTAGAGGCATGAGTCATGCTTTTCGCGGAAGCAAATCCGTGCCTTTTTTTGAAAAACTAAATTTGATTTTTTTCCGCCAAAATGTAAAGAAAAATCGTGCAAAAAATGAAAAAACTGAAAACACTATTTTAAACATTAAAACTACGTACACAATAATTTAAAAAATAAATCCCAAAGAAACCCTATTAATGCGACACATGTCGCGCTGTGAAATTGGCAAAGCGTTTGCTGCGCGGGCCTTGAACGAATACTTCTTAATTAGCTACTCTCGGATCCACCATATCGTTCGTCTTTGTCTTGCTTCAAGCAAGGTACTACTCTGCATTTCCTTGGGTCGGCCCAGAGCGGGAGGAGCCCTGACGTTATTAATGTTAAGTTTATTTATATTTAGACTATAAAAAAATATACGCCAATTTCAGCGTTTAATAATTGCTCTTAAACTGTTAATAAACTGTTCATGTAATGTTTTTATCACCATAGAATAACAGTTAGACTTATACGAGTAAGAAATATCTTGTATTTGTAAAAACAATTGTAATTTTTTTTAGAAAACATATAAATGTAAAAAAATCATTTCATTTGAAAAAATTCTTTATACCATGCAAAAAAATCATGGATTTTTTTTAAGATATGTTTGCAAGTTTTAAAGTTGAACAGATCAATTCAGAAAATCGTACAAAGATCAAGTAAGAAAACGGCCGCTCTAACGCGCAACGGCTTTCACGCTAGTTGCTCATTCCGTCAATAGAATAAATATGTCTATGCTATGAAAAAAAATACTTTTATACAATCTACCAAAATCTCATAGTTTTTCAAAAATGTTTTGTATGATTCAATAAAAAAATTAGTCTATATTTCAAAAAAAAATATTAACATGTATTAAAAACGAACATTTATTTGTACAAAACAAATATTATGCTTTGAAAAATTCAACATGTATTAACAAAAAAAAGATGTATACAAAAATTGGATAATGTGCATTAGAAAAATAGATATGTATTAAAAAGGAAGAAAAAACAATTAAGAACATAACAAAGAAACCGACACAAAATAAACTTCCAAAAGCTTCTAAAACCGATCTAAATATACAAGATTCCTAAAAAACAACTCGGGAATCCTAATTGGGCTGCCCCTATCTGGCACCGTCTATTATTATACTCCCTTCGATATTTAATAAATATTGTTTATTTAAGGCTAAGCTAGCATAAATTTTATATTAAAAGAGCGACATTTATTATGGATCGAAGAGAGTAAAACGGAATAAACGTATCAAAATAGTACAAGACCGCAGGGTATCATGACGAAATGGGCCGGCAAATTAAGTGTGTGGTACGAGCAATTCACAGCATGCAAGCATAATAATTTGTCTGTTGGTCTGTATGACGACAATATAAAATGTTCATTGGATCCCCGCCTCACTGTCTTTTTCTTTGAGCTGATTCAATCCACAGGCTTCTAAAATATACCCGCGATTCTAAAATAAATAAATAACATATAGTAAAAGGAACTGCTTCTCAAAAATAGATAAATATAAGGAACCGATTCTAAAAGGCAGCAGCGTGCATGGCTGAAGATCACGTTTCCTCGAAGAGGAAGTAAAACTTCACATTGCATTTTAAACACGACCTAAGACCAAAGCGCGACTAATGGCCCGTGTAGGACTTTGGAATTAGGCGAGTTTCAGGGAAGAAAGTTCAATGGCTTCAACAATTCAAGAACAAAAATGATAATCCAAAACAACGAGCGCTAGCATGATTTCAACTCGCAAAGATCTTGTTGGGAATGAATGAACATCTCTAGTTCCAACCAGGGGCGGATGTATAGGGTGGACAGGGTGGGTCGCGGCCCACCATGGGATTTCTTACACAGGCCTATACCTATTCAACCCGATCCAGTGAAAAAAAACCTCGCTCCTCTCTCCCTTCGCAACAGACCCGAGCGACCCTAACGCCCAGAACGACAGCCGCCTGCCCGCCTCGCCGTCGCGGCGCCGTCCACTCCCAGTCCCCTTCTCCGGTTCTCCCGCCTCCCCTCCGGCGCCCCCACCCGTTTCCCGCCGGCCGGTGCCCGGTGGCCGCCCTGCCGGTCCAGGCCAGCGAGAGCAAGGCAGCCTCTCCCCTACGCGGTTGCGCCCCTGCCCGAGTCCCCCTACTCCCGGCGACCGGCGACCCGGCGACCGGCATCCTCCCTCCCCTCCGGCCCGGACTCCACGGCCTCCACCCTCCCCCGAGTCCCCCTGCCCTGCGCCCCTGCAAATCTTCAAGTCACTACTTTGGTGCTTCCCTGACCAATTTAAGGTATCCAAATTGTCTCAATTTAAAATTTAGGTTTTGTTGTGCTGAGATGTACATGAAGTGATGAACAGATGAAGTGATGAACTGATTAACAATTGTGATTTGTGTATTGATTAAAAGTATTTTTATTACAGAATTGTTGAAGAATGAAGAGGGCTAGAGATATTGTTTCTCTTTTTGAGAGACAAGCTATGAAGATAGGGAAGAAAAAGAAGGCAGAGAAAGAGCAAGCGGAAAATGTGTCACCGGTTTTGATTGAAGAGCAAGCAGAAAATGTGTCACCGGTTGTGGTTGTGGTTGAAGAGCAAACTCATGAACCAAGTCAGCCAACAATATCTATGTCGAATGTGACAGGAGAACAAACAGAAGATGTGTCACCTCCACCGCCACTACCGGTTTATGATTTCAGTCGTCTGAAACATGATCCCGGGGAAAGGCTACCAATTGCAAGTTATCCTGTCAATGATCAAGATGCAGTTCGAAGAGCATATATCCTTAAACAGCCATTCAAACCTTATGCACACTTGATGCTTGCCATTCTTGGATACACAAGTGACTTGTCTGATTATTTGCAAAGAAGAGACCAAGATATTCTTAGTGCAATGGCTCTTGTTAGAACTGCAAAAGGTAGAATACAAGAACTAAGGTCTAATGGGTGGGAAACATTTATGCAAAAGGTCACACTATTTTGTAACAAGCATGGCATTGAAGTTCCTATAATGGAAGATAATTATGTGCCTTATGGAAGATCAACACGGTTTTCTCGAAGTCAAACAAATGATGATCACTTTAGAAAAGAAGTCTTTTTTGGAGTAATTGATCAAATTAGTCAAGAGCTTGAAAATCGGTTTGATGAGATCAATATGGAGTTGCTATCTTGTATGTCTGCTTTGAATCCCGCCAACTCATTTGTTGCTTTTGATGCCCAAAAGGTATGCAAACTTGCTTCAAAAATTTGTGTTGCTTCTAATAGGTGTTGAATCCATTAAATTCATATGTTTCTTTTGATGCATATAAGGTACGAAGACTTGCTGAGTTTTATCCCAAAGACTTTTCAAGTGCTGACTTGATACACCTTGAACTACAACTTGATAATTATACTGATGACATGAGAAGAGATGAGAACTTCCAAGGCCTTGGAAATCTGGTTGATCTCTCTGTTAAGCTTGTTCAAACAGGGAGACATATAGTTCATCATTTGGTGTACTTGCTTCTAATATTGGTATTGATCCTACCGGTGGCAACGGCAAATGTTGAGAGAGCATTTTCTGCCATGAGTTTAGTCAAGAACAAGTTGAGAAATAAGATGGGTGATAGTTTTTTGGATGATTGCCTAGTCACATACATTGAGAGGGATACATTCTCCGAGGTGGATGAAGATGATATAATTGATAACTTCATGGCAATGCAAAAGTGTAGGCCAGAAACATAGTCTTTTTAAACTTCTCAAGTATGTCATACTATGGTTCATGAACTATTCACTGCGTATGTTTCTTTATGCAAAACTGAGATTTAATTTGGAATATTAGTGTGTTCGTAAGACCATATTGATCTACTCCTTTCTGATATTGATAAATACTTAGATCGTTCATATGTTATGTTGATTTTCAAAAAAAAAATGAGCAGACCACCTGTGATCAAATGCTAGCTCCGCCACTGGTTTCAACCCTCCTTTTTTCACCGGATAGATATTATTTCAACCACCCTTGTCTTTCATCAACATGCAGCTAATAACCATGTGATGAATGAAGGAATGCAAAGCATCCACGGGGAGACACTGGGGACACATATACATCACCAACACTAGACGTCCCTAGCTACATATGAGCCGGGGCGGACACGGAGATCTTGTGATCGATTTGAATGCTGTTAAATCAGCACGGTTCGATCGGATGGATATCTTGCCAAGACCACACACACATCGACCGATCGGGCAGGGCAACCGAATTGCATGCAGCATGATAATTGCGAAAGAGAAGTAGCTATAGCCTATAGCTAGGGCAGCGTGAGGCGACCATCTTGACGTTCCAACGTCCAAAGGGCAAAGGCTATGGAGGTACCGTCCGTAGGGCTACTTGCATTGCATGTGGCTGGCGTTGAACCCCCAAGGAAGGCAAGGCGTGAGAAGACGGGAAACGGACCCCCAAAACCTGCATGGGGTCGAGGCCCAGCCTGAAGCTGATGCCATCGTTGTTTATGCCCATGCGGAAACGCTCAACCACCGTGATGCCATGCATGAGCCGTTTCTTCTTCCATTGGAAAAATGGATGCTCTCTCTCGGAGACGTACGGGTGCATGCAGTTGGAGTGACACTGCAAGTTTACAATGAGGTCACACGCACTCTCGCCCCACGCTCTCGTCAGTTTTAATTTACGATGAGGTCACACACACTCACACTTCACACTTGGTCATCTAGCTAGCTATACCCTCCTCATCTGCCATTGTTTGTACGTATTCAATGCCCATGCAATTAGCCTTGTCAGCCCAAAATTAAGCCAGGGTCACGTAGTTACTTACGAATTCTTACCTGATCACCGAACTGAATTTTGTAATCGAAGCTCCGGAAAGACACGGACACTTGACTCGTACGCTACCAAAGTAAAGTAAACTCAAAAGTGACAGACCGGTCAAACCCTAATGACCACTCCAAGACCAGACGTGATAAAGACTGAGACAGAGAAACAAGCGCTAGCTAGTGTGGGATGACAGGATCCACCTTTCGCCATGCCCACCCGAGACCGAGACTGAGACTGAGACTGAGACGACGACGATTCCTCCGACTCCATCATTCCGTTCCATTCTATCCGTGCCGTGGATAGGCGGATAGAGACACGGCTCGGAGAAAAGCTGCAACTTGCGACGTGTTGCAACAACAAAGGCCTAGAGACTAGAAAGTTACCGTCCGTCGACGTCGACCTCATCGCGACACTGTCCATCCAAACTCATAAAAAGGAGATTTTAACATGGCACCTTGAGGCTTGAGGCAACTTTACATATTTTGATTTTCTCCTGAAATTTCTACTCATTCGACGCACGAAATGCATGTGTGAGCTGGAGCAGCAACCACTCTCTTCCTGGCTTTCTAGCTTTGTTCTCTCGCGCTGTTCATCTCAATGATGACGCGCCGTTGCCGCTTGCTTTCCAAACACTACTCTGCTCAGTGTCTTGTGCTTTGCTCCCCATGATTGGAGATTCACGGGACAATGGAGCTTAGGCAGGAGGATCTATGTCGTCTAATGAGACAATTAAGCTGGAGGCCAACCGCAAACCGTGAGGTTTGGTGTGCCCATCAGCTGGGCAGGCTAGCTGCTTTCCTGCACCCTCTGCGAGCTGCATTCGAGCTATGCTTTGTTGTCACAGCTCGCAAACAAGGGTGTCGAAACAAAAGCTAGGCAGACAAAGTCTAGTGGTTATAGACTGATTAGATAGATGTTGCCCCCGGGCGTGTCTCCCCGAGGTGTACAGGTTGCTAGACCAAGTGTAATGACATCTTTTTTTTTTGTAATTTTTAAATTGCTGATCTCCCATGCCGGGGGATAAGTGTAATGACATCTGGCTAGTATAGTTAATAACAATCCAGTTAACCTGGCTTAGTTGGATGAATGAGGTCACAAGGAACAGAGCACCCCGTGAGTCTTGGCCTACAACACAATACGTGTTCGTGTTGCGAATTGAGACCTCTTCGCGTGTGTTTGAAAGCAGGTGGTTTTGCCTTCTAGTGTACGTGTGGCACGTCTGGTTTAGGAGAGGGCTAGCTAGAGATGTCTACGGAATCAAAGGTTAATTAATCTAGTTGCACGCAAGTCTTCTTCTTGCCAAACGATGTCAGCTTTTCTAAATAAAATGTAGCCATGTGTGTTGTTAGAGATGCGTGCATCTTGTTATGGAGACGATAGGGGTATGACGCATTTCATAGATAACACCTTGATGCGATCACTGAGTCTATGAAATTCAATTATATTGAAAACTCTTTCGTCACTAACAACATTGAAAGCCTGTTTGGAAGGCAAGATCATTGCAAGAATTCCGAAGACTCTTAATGCTTAGAGGTTCTTGAATATATGTAACATGTAATGGACTTTTTTTTTCAAAAAAAAAAATGTTGGACTTCTGATGTCTGCTAGGTCCTCATCTATGACAGGAGAGAAACTTCGAATTAATTAGGCTCAGATGTTAACTAGTGCAGTACCTTTTACAGGGCGCGCATGTGCCCATAGGTCGTCAATTTAATTGATATAATGCAATATATATACCATAAAAATTGTATTATTTAAAAATATAACATCTGAAATTGATGATGATATATTTTTTATAATATATATCATATTGATTAAATTGACAATCTAATAGCATGCATACCTCATGTAAACTGTGACGGAGATACTGTGGTACTTAAGGACGGCAGAATAGAAAACACAAAAGGTGATGGCACCGGCCACTTGGTTTGAGCCAAAAGATGAGCTCATTCATGTCAGACGATGACACGGTCGAGAAGCTAACCTAGCTGGCTGGCCAGTGTCACGCTAACCCGCACCCAAACAGCAATCAAGCTGTTGTGATGTGGTCATGTGTGATGCGTGCGAGGGCCAAATGGCAGGGTTCGGTACGCGTTTTGTCACTTGCAAAGCTTGCCGAGACGAGGACGACGACGACGACGTGCATGTTGGGAAATTATTCAGATTTCTGGAGCGCGGGAATATGTAAACGTGGACCCGCTCGGAATAAGAACACATCCGTGCCGATGTCGATAGCTGGTCGTCGGGACCTGGTGGCTGGTGCTACAGTACATATATTCATTTGATTCCTAGATTGCACTTGCACGGCACTATACTGTAGCACTAGCAACAGTAAGTAACAGTGGTTCAAGGAAGCTTAATTTGCAAAGTCTTCGTCCCATTGAAAACACATCGCCAAAAAACTTAAAAAAAAATTAAAAAGATACAAGCACCAATGTCTAATCTAAAATTTAAATTCTGATAAGGGCACGGCTCCTCTTGTGAAATCATTGTGCATGCATGCACTGTGCGGCAGTGCTACAAAGCGGAAAGTTGGTACGCTATGGTGAAGTGATCATCATTTTTACTACCGCAGGCCGTACTCACGCATGTTGATAGAATAGATTTTGTACGTAGTACTACTACTCCTACTAAAGCGGGGCGCTGACCTTTGCTACGCACGCAGGGGCACGCGTCCGCGACGACGGAACATCTCAAGAGTCGTGCGGACGACACGCCAGTTCAAGTTAAAAAAAAATGCAAGATCTGTGCCCAAAAGCAGCTAGCGCGTCCACACAGCACGGGCATTCTACTGTTGCGTAGTACTAAAACGCCGCGCACCACGCACGCGCACGCCCAGGAGTTTTGACCCGGCCATCGAGTATACATTACATGCGCGCAGTTTTTTTTTTTTTTTTTTTGAAACACATGCGCGCAGTTCTTTTGTGTAGTACTACGTCTGTAAATTTTTATAAGAAGTTACCCCTAAAAAAACGTTTATAAAAAGTTTTAGATTACTAAAATAGTAATCTAAAATATTTTATAAAAGTTTACTGACGGAGTACAAAGCTGGAATAGTTACTTACGGTAAGTACCATTTTTCAGCAACTTTAGCAGGTCGGTTAAAATTGGCTAAACCTCTAAATTTACAACATGGATATCGTAAAATGTGTAGAATAGTTTTCGTAAAATGATCAATCCGTAATTATTTTTTTATCTCACCATATATATCCCTTTTCATACCTTAAATATGTAGCTTTTTTGTTTTGCAAGTACTCATATGGTGAAATTGCAAACCGATCAACGCCGGAGCAGGCGGCTTGAAGCTCGACAACAGCCCTGAAGCCTCGCTGTAGCATCACCGGAGTTGTTGAACGGTCGAAATATCATCGAAGTATCGTAAGAGGAGCTCGACAGCGGCCGTCGGAGCATCACCCGAGTAGTCGAACGGCCAAAATATCGTCGGACTACCGTAGGAGGAGCTCGATAGCGGCTGCCGAAGTGAGCAAACGGTGTATCACCGCCGGGATTTTTTACAGTATAATTTTGCGGTATCTGTTTTGATAAAACAAAAATTTATTACAAAGAATATGAAAAATATTTTGCGATAAACTGCAACTATACAATACATCATTTTGGGTATCTGCTAGAGTTGCTCTCAAACCTATAGCGCTCGTACGAACGAATGCCAAACCTGATCGGTTCGATGCATCACTGGTACTACTCCTACTATTTTATTGGAACAAACTGAGGTTTGCTAGCTTCATTATCCTGCTTGTACTCCCGCCGCTGGCTAACCTTGACCCAAAGCCAAAGGTGTGTCATGTACACACTTGCAAAATGCCAAAAACATGTGACACGGCTCGTTTTCCTCTACCTCTGTTTCCTTCACCTGCTAAAACATTTCCTTAAGAAAAACTATTTCCTTTAGCTACCAGAATTAGTTGTTTTTATAAAGCGGATTAGGCCGAACCAGGCCAGAATATAAGCATATTTCTAGAGACCTTGACGGCCTCAAGCAGCAAATGCTAGCCAAATGGACACACGAATACTCAAAGCTCATATGGAATACTTGGCCATCTACATCATGCGTACCGCTGTTTGGTAGCAGGTCCTTGTACTGTACGTACCTACGTGTCCACCTCTCGGTTTGCAGATTAGCAACTAATGCGCTATTGTAGGCGATACTATTCTAAACCTACTGTTTCACGTCAATGCAACTACCCATCCACGAACGTGACAAGGCCGACGATGATGGTGCAGCACAGTTGTTTTCACGAATTCATTTCCTCTGTGCACGTATAAATACATCTCTAGTTAAGTAATTCCTCCGTTCCAAAATACTTGAGATAACCTTAGTTCAAGCTTGGTTTAATCTTAAGCTAATGTTATGTCAAGTAATTTGGAACGAAGAGAGTACTTCGTATCAAAATATAAGATGTTTTTACAGTTCAATTGAACCGCAAAAACATCTTATATTCTAGTACAGAGGTAGTAGTATCAAACAGTCTTCCACTATATAAAAAAGGGTACTATCAAATAGTGTTGACAAGTCATTCTCATTTTCGTTCAAAAAACATGTGTCGTTGCTTCTCCAAATGGCGAGCAAGTACGCTTTGGGACTACTAAAGTCTAGGGAAATTAAAACAATGCCAATTGGCACAACAATGGCGTATTACATAATGGTGCAGGTGTTAGTGCAAGGCTAAAACAAACAAGGTTGTTGACCTCCTCCCAACCCTTGTTTACAACCCTAATTTTGTTGGACCATTACAACATGATCTGCTGGATCTTTGTGGAGGCCTATAATAATACTGTGCAAAGGTTGGAAAGCAAGAGAAGCACTAGGAGTAGATTACTTGCTGCAGGGCTGAATCCCTCTTGCCAAGATTTGATTATGTTTTCTTTTTAGGATACAACATTTGATTATGGTTAATAATCAGGGCTTTGGGCTGGTCTTAATACTAGTATTAGCAGATTCCTCATCATAGTTTAATCAAACCAAGGCGCCCATGGATCATCAAGTGGTGCACTAAGCAACAAATGCACCTTTAATTGGGTCATGTGTTCATGCTTCAGGGCTTTCCATTACCTTTTTTATGCTCCATGTTAGTGGCATGCATAATGGACCATGCAGCGCATGAGGGCATGAGGCATTGAGTGCTAATTATGCACCAAAAAAAGGTCCTAATTGCAGTTCCTTTGGTAGTAAAACATTTTTCTATAACACTCATATAAAATTAGGCACACTAAAGCAAGCTAGATGCGAAAATAGCTTTCATAAACGGAATTGTTCGGATTCTAATCTCCTACCGTATTTTTGGCCAATCATTCATTCTTATAATCTTATTGACCATGAATACTTACGAAAATGTACGAATCCTATGACCAAAACGATTTTGTAAATGTCCGGTGGAAACGACGGATTTGCATTTTTTATTATCACCCGTCGATGTTGCATGGACCATGCGCAGAGTGAGGCATTTTGGCTCCTGGGCTCCATGGAGCCCGGTATTTTGAAAAAATCGAAATTCAAATTTTTGGATACCAAAAAAATCTGAAATTTTTTATGCAAGTATGTAAGGATGTAATGTAAATGTGTGTAAAATTTTATGATGAAATACCTTGAATTGCGGCCTGTGTAAAAAAAATCATGGCCTGGTAGGATGAATAGTATCATGCGTTAACAGCCCTAGAGTTGTTATTTTTGCACAGCCCCATTTCAATGTATTTCGTCCTGAAAATTTAAACACTTGTGAGTTATACCTTCATGTATATCTGTATTTTTTTTCAAAAAAATTAAAACGTAAAAGTATGACTTTTGATGAATTTTTTAAAATTCAAATTTAAAAGGAGCCAATGAGGCTGAGCTCCAAAAGGCATTTTCGCCATGCGCATAGCTTAATGGAGATCCTTTTGTCTTGACTTGTTTGTTGCTACACAGTGCACCTTAATCAAGCAAAACGTGTAGAGATGAACAGGAGCAGGAGAGGTAGGTTCGTACTGTAACAGGACTAGGGTGTTTCGTATCGTATACGCTTCAACAAAGAGTAAAGAGCGTTCGTACGCATGACTGAAACTACCTGAGTAGACTATTCACACATGATGCGTCTCTCTCTCTCTCTCTGTCTATGACAGGAAGGAACGAAAGCAATGCAAACCATATCCTCTTTTTGTATGCCCAGTACGTGACACCGACGGCTAGTCCTCGTTCCTCTACACCTAGAGTAAATATGTACCCATCGGTATGTACTGCGTATAATTTTAACGGTCCGGCTAGACTGAGAATTAGCTACCAATCCATCGTTGCTTTTATCTTTACTTTTAGATTCACGGAAGGGTTCTTTGCCTCACATTTTTATCTTTTTTTATTGGACCCATACCGGTTCGGTCGCTTTTGATGGGCTTTATTTGATCCGGGTGCAATTGCATGGACGTAGACTTGTACGCAACTGCATGTCAGCATGTTAATAGAACCGGGTGCTAGTGTATGTTCGTAGAACCGACCGCAACCGCATGTCCATAGAACCGGGTGCAATTACATGTCCATAGACTCGACCACAACTGCATGTCTATAGACCCGGGTGCAACTGCATGTCCATAGAACCGGGTGTAACTGCATGTCCATATAACCCATCGCAACTGCATGTTAATAGACCCGGGTGCAACTGCATGTCCATAAAATCGGGGTGCAACTGCATGTCCATAGAAACGGCCGCAACTGCATGTCCATAAACCCGGGTGAAACTGCATGTCTATAGAACCGGGTGCAACCGCATGTCCACAGAACGCGACCGCACATGCATATCCATAGAACCGACCGTAACTGCATGTCTATAGACCCGGGTGCAACTGCATGTCCATAGACCCGGGTGCAACTGCATATCCATAGAACCGACCGCAACTGCATGTCCGCACACCCGACCGCAATTGCATGTTCGCATACCCGACCGCAATTACATGTCTGGACACCCGACCGCAACTGCATGTCCGCACACCCGACCGCAACTGCATGCCTATACACTCGACCGCAACTGCATGTCCGCACACCCGACCGCAATTATATGTCTGTACTATGGTGGCGTGTCTATATTTCTGTTTGTTTTAACATCTTGACACACACGTTCTACATGCACTACTAGGGAATAGCCTTATGGTGGCGCACTGCTTTTGAGTTTAGTGGCGCATTAGGGATGCGCCACTAACTACAAGCCACTAATAAGTGCGCCACCCCTAAGGCCCTTAGGCGTGGCGCATCCCAGAATGCGCCACCTCTAAGCTCTTAGGGGTGGCGCATTCTGGTATGCGCCACGCCTAAGGGCCTTAGGGGTGGCGCATTCACAGTGCGCCACTAAATCCTGAAAATATGCGCCACTAAATAATTACAAAAAACAAAAAAAAAGAATTACATAAACGAATAAAAGCATTACAGATATTTTTATTATATTACAGAAATTCAAAATACAATATAACAATGAGGCCAACAATTATTGATACAGAAGAATTGCAATATAATTTTTATTACAAAGGTTTAGAGGCCAACAAGATTCACAAGATTACATCCATCACAAAATTACAATGAGTCCAACAATTATTGAAAATCGAAAGCTACTTTCGTCATCATATCTTGTTTGCTCTTCAACCTGCACAAAACAAAGCTTTAGAGGTCAGATCCATATGAATCATACCAAAGGAGAAGAAAGTAATCTAGCATCTATTCTTATCAACAACTTAAAGCAAGTCGATGAATGGTGAAAAGCATGCACATATGCATAAAAATGCATATGCAGTGACCTTTATACACAAAGAGCACCAAGATTATTTGACACTACCATCTACTACACAAAGAGTACATCCAAATTACATTCAAATTACACAAAGAGTACATTCAATTGTTCTGACTCGGCTCGGGGAATGGGCGGCATCCTTCTTTCGTCATGAAAGGCCTTGTGTCACGCAGGGCCTTTAGGCGGACTTCTATCTCCCCATTGGATGGTGCAATGTTCGAGTGGAAGATCGACCCCCTCATTTGTACTTCATGACGGATGATAGTCGCCATCTGTGCTTGGATGTGAAAGAACTCCTCCTTCAGATTTGCATCGGCGATTTCTGCCTTCCTTTCGGCCCACGCTCTGAGATGGACTTGGCAGCGTAAGGTTGCGTTGTTCCTGTACAATCGCCCTCATGTGATGAAGGGCGTAGTACGCATCCCTCACACTGCCAGCCGGCTGCTTGACGCACGGGAACTGCGTTACGTGGTTGAACACGTTCACGCCAGGCTGATTTTTCCTGAACTTGTGCTTCGTGATCTTGCCTCCGGCTTTTATGTAGCCGACGAGAGCATCATCCAAAACTCTCATGATATACTTGTAATCTTTCTTCTTCACACTCCCCGAGTCTAAATACACGGCATGCGAGTGTTGAGGTGAAAAGCAGATGAGCACGCAGCCTTGATCCTCACTGCATAATTAAAATAATCCAAAAGAATGTTGGAAGAGGACAATGGAAAGCTAAGAAAGCATATATGCTACGGAGGCGAGCGAATGACTTACTTGGGAGAGTATTTCATAAGAAATGAATCCTTGTCGGCGTTCTGTAGCATGAAGTCTGTGATGTACCCCGCCGCGAGAGCCGCGTCCCCGTCGTCCATCAAGATGCTTTCACGCATGTAGAAGGGGTCCAATATCGCGACGCTCGGGGTCTTATCTCTCCTGATACTCATAGAAAGGCTGAGCGAGAACAGACGGATAAGGCTATGGTCCAGCCGCTTGAGATGGTACAAATTGAAGATCTTCGAAAATCGCAGGATTATCATATCCGCGGGGATAGTGTTGATGAAGCCCATGTTGAGTGGCACCTTGGCCATGAAAACCGGGTACGAGGGATTCTCTTCTCGAAGAAGAATCTTCTCTAATGCCATAATACTATGATGCACACTCTGCATATCCGAAGTTGCAAGGTCCAGCATGTCCTTAGGTAGCATCGCCCTACCAGCCACATGGATTTCAAACGAGAGATCCTTGGGTCTTGGTGGCCCATCATGAGCCCGGATCGGCATTGAAGGTTGGCTACTAGAAGTGATGCTCTTCTTTCTTTTCCGTCCCTTCTTCTTTTCTGATTTTGAGCAGTCACCGGCCTTTATCTGCTCAGTGGCCGCCTTATGGAGTGTGGACGGGCTGAGAATAGATCTTGTGGCATCTGCTTGAGGCTCGGTGAAGGCGCAAGCTGCTGGAGACATGTCCTGAGAAGCAGCGAAGAGACGCGTGGAGCAAGCAGGCTTCGCCGCAGGATCAGCTGGACCGCGAGCTTCCTCGTCATGCTGATAGGCTCCTTCAGCAGGAGGCATGAATAAGTCATCAGCATCATACAAAGTATTGATGAACTGGTCGGCACTGATATCATCATCAAGATCATCGTCTTCTTGTTGTGCGCCGATGGGATCATGTGGCGCCGACACGATGACTAGCGGTGTTGTCCTAGGTGTGGTGCCCCTTTCCCCCGTCATTAAACGCATTTGGCTCTTCGGCCATAGGCATATTTGGTTGAAACAGTCACTGAGGACTGCCGGCTCATCCTCATCGTATCCGGGGGGTTGAATGGGAGGTTCAACTCTCTCGTTGCCCGAAATCACGAGAGAGGTTTGAACCATAGTGAAACTCTCGTGCCATCGGCATATTGTGCATGATTCTATTTTGTGGTTGAATGATTTTACCTTTGGCAACATCCTTCAACTCGCCGTCCACGACTTGTAATAGAATGCATGGAGTGTCCTCCTGCGAAAGATATATATATATATATATATATATATATATATGCATGTACGGCATCAGAGAGATTCCACTAAAAAAGGCAAGGAGATGAAGTCCTCTTTTGAGTTCCAGACGCTTATAGTTACCTTCAGGGCGTCGAGGTCGGCTAGTGAAGAGACCCCGCCGATGACGGCGGGCATGCAAGAGACGGAGGGCGCGCTGCCTCCCGTGGCGTCGGTCGCCCTATTTGCGCTGCCGCCGGGTGCATTATTGTTATGCCCCGGTTACTCGATCGTGGCCGGAGGAGTTACCATCACGTCCGGCGTCGCCGCCGCGGTGTTGGCGGCCGGAGTCACCAATACGCCGGGAGTCGGTGCGGGAGCTACCACTACGGCCGGAGTCGGGACTGCAGGCGCCGCGGGGCCCGAGTTGCTGCCGACCATGCTGGGGACTGGTATGGGCCCTTGTCCACCACGCGCTTGCCAATTCGCGAGCGACTGCATCATATCTGGAAGGCGAGCGTTCATCGTCTTCGCCACTTCGTCCTGGACAAGATGCGGAAGCATGTTCACCTTCTCCTCCAGTCCACGAACATAAGCGACATCTTCTTCGGTCCTTCTCGCCTTGCGCCCCCTCGAACCGGACTGCTCCGCCGATTTACCATAATATTCGGACCAATTTAGGTCCGCACCAAAGCCGACCACACGGCCGGCTGACGATGGCTTCATCGTCACGTCGTCAACCTTCTTGACCTTGTTCAACGCCCTGTTAAAGGCGTTGTCCCACGGGCCGGCCGGCTTAACCGACGACTCCTGCGATGAGGCGATTTGCATTTCCGCTTGCTGCAAAAAGAATGTGAAACGTTAAGAAATTGTGAACTTCACTCGAGAATTCAATCGACAAGGTCGCGTGGTAAACTACTTACCACGGCAGTCGTAAACTCCTGAATCTTAGGATCGATAATTATTTTCGAGGTTGCTTTGTCCTTATAGCTCCGGGCCCTCACAAAGAATTCGGTCTGCGGATCATCTTTGTATTGCTGGAAGGGGTTAGGTATGCCCGCAGCGGCGTACTCGGCATCCTCCTTGTCCCATTTAGGCTTGGAACTTTTGTAACCACCGGCTCCGAGACGGTGGTTACCTATGACCTGCGACCGCATGGCCTTGCCCTTTGCACTCGCGGCCTTGGCTTGCTCGGACTCACACCTAGCCTTGAAAAGGTTGTAGGTAGCTTCGTCGATCAACGGCTCTTTCTCCTTGAGCTCCTCCCAGGTTTTGTTCTTTTCAAAAATTTCCCTCTTCACCCGGGTTTTCCAACTGGACAAGGCCTTGCTCATCTTCCTGAGGGCCCATGTGTTTACTTTGTTCCCTCTTAGTTTTGTGTTATCGTACGGCTCCGGAAACTTGTATCGTCCGTGCAGCTTGTTGATAAGAAGCTAAAAATAATGAATATTCTCACGACTCCTGAGGTTAATCGTGGTGATCGGCACGGTGTTGCGGAGGATCGCCGCGACTTGACGGCCGTACCCTTCCGAAAAACGTTCGGGCTCTTTAGGAATCCCGACGGCGGTCACAACAGTAAACTCTTGCCTGATGACGCCGACCTTGGTCGGTTTCCGATTCCTCTTCTTCGACTGGGTACCATCTGTGTTGGAGCCGCCGGTCCCATCATCCTCGCCGATGTTCCTCTCGCCGTCTGTCGTACCGGCCTCCTCCTCCAAGTCATCATCGGATGAGTCGGACTCCGACTCTATCTCCTCCTCATACTCCTCCTCGCCCGGAGGTACTTCCTCTTCTCTCTGCTCCTCGACCTCCTCCTGGGAGTATTCCCAAAATTGCTTCCTTTTTTCTCCCGGCTGAGAAGAAGGACCGGCGTCGGCTCCGGTCGACATGTTTGCACTAGTACAATATTAAGAAATGCAACTACTTAATTAATTAGCACAATAAATAAATGCAAATACTCTCATGTTAAGAAAAATAGCAAAGGTCATGCACGAATTCACGGAAAAAATCGGCATGACCTTTGCTCTTTTTCTTAACATGAGAGTGCCCCATTCTCAACCGAAACGGAAGTTAATCAACATTTCGGGAGAAATGGGATAATGATTTGTACCTGCACAAGAAAATGCCTTGTATGTAGGCACAACCAGCATATTTATAGATATTGAAACAGTATTCAAAAACATAATAGTCAATAAGAAATCTATTAACATCACATAACATAGGCAACCATCTTATCATGTCAAGTTCTGCTGGCAGATTAATGCATTGCAAATTCTGTATACTTGCAAGTTGTACTTTGCAACACCTAAAAACAGAAAATTTGGACCTAGGGCATTGTCAAGAACTCAAAAAATTCAGACAAAGCACCATGGCACCTTTGCTAGTTGAAAATTCAGACAACTTATTTTTTTCCAGCAGGGGAGGGGGAGCAGGGCACCATTGCTATTTTTCAACTACTACCTCTATTGCTACCACTACAAACCTAATACAGAGTACTACTAGAACTAATTTTTACTTTTGAAATTAGAAGAACAGGGAGCCTACACTTCATTTAAAGCAGATGCAGTCCATGACAAGGTGAAGTGTATATACTTATTATCATTGTAAAAGTAGCTTGTCCTAATATCTTTGTATATCCAGTGTGGCTACATTACATGGTGATCAAATTACCTAGCTACAAGACACACACACACACACATCTAAGCCAAGTATCCAGTATAGCATCTGTTCATCAATTTATTTATTTTTCATATCAAATTGGGCTATCAGATTTTATGTGCTGATCAATGGTCTGTAAACAGAACAAAGCACAACATTTTCATATCAATGATCATGTACCATAAGCAAGAATTCCCAGTGACATTGATTTAAAGCTTGCAGCCACATGGAAACAGAGTGGAGACAAAACACACAAAAAATTCCTAGCAAACATTCTATGCCTACTAATCTAGCTAGTACTACAAATTCCCCTCTGCTCTCTAGAGTTTGAAGGGGTCGATGTAGAACTGAGTGCTGCGGGAGCAGGGGAGGGTAGGGGGAGCAGGGGAGGGGGAGTACCTGGCTGGACGACGACAATGGCTCGAACGGCGGCGGCTGGGCGCGGGGCGGCTCCGGTGGCGCGGGTCTGCTCCAGTGGAGTGGGGCGGCTCCGGCGTCGAGGTGGATGGGGGCGTGGGGGCGGCTCCGGTGGCAGCTCCGGTGGCGGCGAGGGCGATGGACGGAGAGGGGGGCTCTAACGACGGGGGGCGGCTCCGATGGCGGTCGACGGCGAGGACAGTGAGGGGTGGCGCATTTTGCCGAAATGCGCCATGCATAAGGTTTCTTATGTGTGGCGCATTTAGGCAAAATGCGCCACGCATAAGAAACCTGTTGGTGGCGCATTCTGGCAAAATGCGCCACCCCTAAAAGCACTTAGTGGCGCATTTCAACAATATGCGCCACCCCTAAGCTTTTTTATTTTTTAATTAAAGTTTAAACAATTATTTATTTTTTAATTAAAGTGAAACCATTTAAAAATAATAATTATGGAGTACATTTTTCTATAAAAGTGGTCAAACTTTATTAAGATTGACTTTGACCAAATCTTATATGCGGAGTAGAAAGAAACGGAGGGAGTACTTGCTCTAACCGACCTTTTGAGAATGGTGCTTCGATTGTGTATCGTCGATGTTCATACACTTCAAACTATGATCCAAACATAATAATGTGATCATATCGATCCACGTACCATGCCTTAACCGTGTCGTCGCCGAACCAAGATCCACAAACACAAGGTGTAGCGGCATTTGGAAACATAAGATTGTGATCATCAATTACAAAGTGCATATTAAATCCATGCATACACAAAGTGATCATGAATTACAAAATATTTTTCTTAAATTTGGAGCTAGCTATCTAGCTATCGTTTCCTCACAATCTTCTTCTTGCCCTTCTTTGTCGTGGTTGAATAATTTAGGCCCGGGACGCCTTCACTTTTCCTCTTGAACGGGAGGAGACCTTTCTTCGGTAGGGTTGTGGTGTATGTATCCTGAGCGGCGTAGTCATCCTCCATCTTCGGGTCGCCGTACTTGTCAAAGTCTTGCTCGTTGGCGACTCCATCCATTCCGATGATGTTTCTTTTGCCTCTCCTCACTACAACGCGGCTCGGCTTTGATGGGTCGGTAATGAAGAAGCATTGGTCCACTTGGCTAGCCAGTACCCATGGCTCATTTTTCGCGGTGACGCTTGCGCCCGCAGACTTGGATTTGGCTTCGGGTATAACAATGGTGGTGAAGTACCGGTCTTCTTTTACGACGCTCTTGGCCCATCTCACACGGAACATCGGCACCTTCTCTCCACAGTAGTCGAGCTCCAATATGTCCTCGATCCTTCCATAGAATCTTTCCTTGACGTCATCGGTGTAGAATATCCCCGTTACCCCTGAGTTCTAGTAATCGCAGTTATTGTACTTTTCCTCCGTGTAAAATGTGTAGCCGTTGATATCATACGCTTGATAGGTCATCAGGTTGCGTGCGGCACCCTGTGACAAGGTGAATATCATCTTTTCGTCCTCGGAAGCGTTCCTTCGCGGGGGATTAGCACGAAGCTCGTCCCTGAACCAAGTCATGAAACCGGAGTTGTGCTCTTTGATTAGCCGTGGATCTCGGTCCGTTATATGCAGGCCCTGGTCACTGTACTTCTTCCTGATTAAATCCTTGTGCTTTACTATCCAAGGATCGACCAGCTGGATGTGTTGTAGCGCAACTAGGCTTGCTCTTTCAAAGTCGATGTCTCGACCGTCAAAGTTGACATGCATTGCGCGGCTTCCCTCGTGGTGACCACACCCATCGGTCCTGCCAAAGTGCTTGTTGACGGCCAGACCAACAGGGTTCTCGGTGTTGAGATAATTCGTGCAAAAAGAGACGCACTCTTCGGTTAGAAAGCCCTTCGCTATGCTTGCATCTGGACGGGACCTATTACGAACGTATTTTTTGATGTGCCCATTCATCCTTTCGAACGGCATCATGCTGCGCAGAAACGCAGGCCCGAGTTGGACGATATCCTCCACGACGTGGATCAGCAGATGCACCATAATGTCGAAGAACGCGGGCGGGAAATAGATCTCAAGCTCGCATAGTATGAGCACGATCTCCTCCTGTAGCCTTTTGAGTTGCGTAGCGCAAATCGACTTCCGGGAGATGACGTCAAAAAAGTTGCAAAGGCCAAACAACGTTTTACGGACGTGCTCGTCCATTATCCCTCGCATCGCAACCGGGAGAATCTGCGTCATCAGCACAAAACAGTCGTGAGATTTCATCCCGCTGAAACGCTGCTTCGCCTCATCTAGGTATCTGCTTATCTTCCCCGCGTAGCCGTTCGGATATTTTACTTCTATGAGGCAGTGGATAAACCGCTTGATCTCCTCCTCGCACAGAGTGAAGCATGCCGGGGGGCAGTGATCAATACCGGTCTTCTTCTTGGTCGTCTTTTTTCGTTTGCGAGAGTTTTGCGTTTCCGTATCCTCTTCCTCCTCCGTCTCATCATCGTCGTCACTAGGGGGGTGAAGTTCCCTCCTGATGCCCATAAATTTCAAGTCATTCCTTGCTTTTGGCCCGTCCTTGGTCTTCTCCGGCATGTTGAGCAGCGTGCCAAACAAGCTCTCACACACGTTCTTTGTGATATGCATTAGATCAAGGCTATGAAGACTGCGGAGTAGACTCCATTAT
The DNA here is from genome assembly GCA_950022295.1 of Bromus sterilis. NCBI lineage: Eukaryota > Viridiplantae > Streptophyta > Magnoliopsida > Poales > Poaceae > Bromus > Bromus sterilis. The sequence continues at coordinate 401,961,783 of OX465596.1, forward strand.
TGCAAATCCCAGAAAACAGACCTCGCTTTCCATACCCTCATCAACGGTCGAGTCTTCTTTTTTTTCTTTCCCGGCGCGGGGCACTCTTTCCAAGTTTTCAGCAAGTTGTTGATTTCTTTGCCGCTCCTTCGAGCTGGGGGTGCTCGGATCTCCTCGCTTCCATCGAACAGATGTACCTGTTTTCTCCACGCGTGTTTCTTGGGAAGCCACCTCCGAGACCCCTGGAACACGGTTTTTGAAGATCCGGGATCTTTTGGTAGCTGGCGGTACGTTGTATTATCCATGCACCTAACGCATGCACAGAATCCTTGGACCACCTGCCCTGAGAAATATCCGTATCCGAGATAGTCGTGCACCGTCGTGATCACCGCGGCTTTCATTGGGAAATATTCTTTTGCCCCGGCGTCCCACGTATTGACTCCGTCTTTCCATAACGTTTCTAGCTCCTCTTTCAACAGCTGCAGATATAGATTGAGGTCCGTACCTGGTTGTTTCGGCCCTTGAACTAGCATACACATTGTTATGTACTTTTTCTTCATGCATTTCCAAGGGGGAAGGTTGTATATGCATACAAAAACGGGCCAGGTACTGTGTGTGCTGCTCTGGCCGCCAAACGGATTGACTCCATCGGCGCTCACACCAATCCTGAGGTTCCTTGGTTCTTTCCCAAAATCTGGGTATTCGAGGTCCAACGCAGTCCATTGGCTACCATCTGAAGGGTGCCTCAGCATGTCCTCCTTTTCCGGATCCGGGTTCGGGTCATCCTCTTTTATCTTCTTTCTATCCGCGTGCCAGGTCATGAGCTTTGCTTCCTCGGGATCTACGAAATACCTCTGCAAACGAGGAGTGATCGGAAAGTACCATACCACTTTTCTAGGAACTTTCTTCCCTCTCTTGTATCGACTAACACCGCACACCGAACATGTGGTTTTATCTTCGTCCTCACCCCAATAGATCATGCAATCATTTATGCAGACGTGGTATTTAACGTGCGGAAGATCGAGAGGGCAAAGGACTTTCTTGGCCTCAGCGATACTAGTTGGGCACGTGTTGCCCTTCGGAAGACGATCGTGCCAGAATGCCATGTTATCATCGAAGCTTTCGTCGGTCCATTTGTGTTTTGCCTTCATCTCCATAGCCCCAAGTGTTACATTCAAGCGGGTATCCCCGTCGTTGCATCCTTCGTACAACTTCGTAATCATGTCTTTCTCGAGTTGCACCATCTTGGCTTTCTCTCTAGCTGCACCTCTTGCGTTCAACGCCTCTTTGACAAGCAGCTCTTGAACATGAGAGCCCCGCACCCAGCTTGAATCATCATGTCCGACATCTTGATCTTCATGTCCGGCATCTTGATCTACATGATCCGCTTCGACATCTTCTTCATGATCATGTACGGGATGCTCTTCGTCATCTCGCCCGCCGCTGTTTTCTGGCTGCCCTTCCTCATTTACTGGCGCCCCACCATTGACGTCCTCCTCCTCACCAGCTTCATCACTTATCCATCGTGTGTAGCCATCCATCAAACCATTACGCTTCAGGTGTCTTTGCAATATTCCGGAATCAGGCTCGGTCACGCACTGCAGTTTGCATCTCCGACACGGACATCTTATATCCGACCTATTATTCCTTAGCATGTCGTTTGTCGCACATTGCATCCACCTAGCCACGGTGATATCGCTCAGCATCTCGCGGACCATGGTCGATCACCTGCGTGCACGGAGAGAGAAACACAATTATATATCACAGTCGTTGCCGGAAAAATTCGGCATGACCTTCCCTAATAATGCATGGGAGCATGCAGAGAGTGCGCTAGAAATTTGCCGAAACGGAAATGAATCGACATTTCGGCAAAACATTTGCCACTCAAGATACACATATACATCAAACCACCATAAGCTTCACATATACATCAAACCACCACAAGCTTCACATATACATCAAACCCAAGCTTCACATATACAACAAACCCCAAGCTAATAAAGGCAAGTATATGGGTCATAAATGGAACAAAAGAGTTTGGGAGGAGGTCCACTTACTTCAATATGAAACAAAATAGATGTAATGCCAAGTATCGATGGATAAATGGAAGAAATGAGGTGGGGAGGAGGAGAAAACCGAATAGATCTAGGGTGAGAAGAGTGGATCTAGTTTGAGAATTGTGTGGAGTGAATGAGAGGTGGTAGGTGGGGTGGAGTAGATAAGGGCAGCTCTAGGCATTTAGTGGCGCATATATAAAGTCAGTGGTGGCGCATTGGTGAAATGCGCCACCCCTAAGCTCTTATGGGTGGCGCATTAGGTAAATGCGCCACCCCTAAGGACCTTATGGGTGGCACATTTACAATATGCGCCACCCCTAAGCTCTTAGGGGTGGCGCATTCTGTATAGGCGCCACCTATAAGGTTCTTAGGGGTGGCGCATATTGCTAGATGCGCCACGTATAAGATCATCTAGGCTGGCCCACTCTTAGGGGTGGCGCACTGGAAAATAATGCGCCACCCATAAGGTCTTATAGGTGGCGCATTATTTTCCAGTGCGCCACCCCTAACAGATGGTGGCGCATGGCTTTCTATATGCGTCACTAATAAGCTTTCCATGTATAGCTATTTCCCTAGTAGTGATGGCTATAGTTGTATTTTCCTCTGCTTGTGAACAAATAATAAAATGCCTTACATGTACAACATTTTTTTTCTAATTATCCAAATTTTTTTTTGCATGCGCGGGTCAGAAAACAAGCCCCGTAACAGACGTGAAAAAAACCTAGAAAAACAAAGGCACTTAACATGCCTAACCCACCTACAGTAACGTCACTCGACTGAGACCTAACTAGGTCTCAGTCGATTGAGACGTAGACACTCCCTAATTTTAATCTCGACTTGAATTACTTGTTCAAAAATAAACCAGACACGGCTGGCCAAGTCAGGATCATCTCAAACTCAAAGCATATACACGAAACTTTATATGAAGCCTGCAGCAGCGCCTGGTAAATAAAATGATCTGAAAGCACATATGCTTTCTGCATGGATTTATATGAAGGTGCTGTGATGGTCTGATAGATAGACCTAGGTAGGATAGCACTTGCGAAAGACCTTGGTGACAAAATGACAATGTGGCTTTATTTTTGTGTAGCATGACAAATGACAATGTAGCTCCGTTTCGCAAGAAAACAAATGACAATGTAGTAGCTATAGGTCGTACACGTACGTCGAGGCGTGAGAGCATCTCTCCCGGCCGGATTCACCGCGTCCGGGGCCTGTTGTGCCCATGCCGTGGTGGCCCACATGCCAGCATCTGAATCTCAGAAGTGGGCCCGGTGGCAAGGTCCACTGCTGATGGCACGTCACCACGTCATGTCAGAGGTTCTCGATCGCCTCGTGCTAGTACAGCCAGTGATCGACCCTGAAAAAATGCATCAAGATTAGGGAAGCTGTGATTCGGGTGCATTATCTTCACTAACACAAAACTTGAAAAACAACATGAAAATTGGAAACTGCAAGAAGAAACATGAAGAATGAAAAAGTGGAGGGAGGGAAGCCGCAGGATAAGGTGTAGGAGTACTTGAATGGAAATGAGAAGAATCAAGAAGCAGATAAGCACAAAATGCATGCAAAGCCGTACCACGTCACGCGCACGGCTTCTCTGACCGGTGCGACCCGGCTTTCAGGGCCGCTGCACACCAAGCTTATTGCTAATCCGACATGCTAACAAAAGGAGTTATTTAGTCGGACTGCCACTCTTCGTTCTCATGCTGCTAATAATGATTCAAACAAAGCTATTTGATCGAGGAGACGATAATGTTATGAAAACCCGAAAGAGGAAGAGCTCCTTCGTAAAGTGATAGTGACCCTAGCAACAACCAGTTGTTATCCTCACTAATAATCACTAGTCAGTCCCCTCGTTTATAATCTCTGTAACAGTAATATATATATATATATATATTCTATGCCATCAAGTGCTTAGTTTTTATTATAGTTCTGAATTATACAAGAAGAAAAATACGACTTCTGGACTGGACGGATGAGGGTGAGAACAGATGAGGAAGCAATTGGGTCTCCGGCAGACAGTTTGTTAGTAGGAGGACTACTAGCTTTTCATAGACTACTAGCGTTGATTTGCCGCTTTTACCCGCACGTTCGTTCGGTGGGAAAAAAGCATAGTACACTGTAGCTGCCTACATATTACAATTAAATTTATAAAAATATAATTAATTATCATTTTAAGTTCCTGATATGATTAACATATTGTGGGCAATCATCTACTTGTACCACTGCGGTGCACGCTCTCTGGCCTCTCCACCACATTGCTAGGCTATAAGTGTGTGTTTTTTTTCATTCGGAAAAGTCGACCTAAAGTCCAATCTCGGGGGAAGATACTTCTAAGAAATTATATCATTTAAATTTTGAATTTATTTTTACTCAATTTTGAATTTTGACAAATTCGTGAGATGAATTTTGTGATATGTTCAAAACCAGCTCAGTGCTCCACCATTTGGCCATTTGGATTGAGCTGAGCTCAGACTGAGGCGAGCCCGGCCAAAAACTCCCCTCGCTCCTCGACGACCCCTCTCCCCTTTTCCTTGGCCACATTTAACGCCACCACCTCCCTCGAAACGGCAACTGCGTGACCTCCTGCTCTGCCCTGTGCTCCTCCACCACACCCCTCCCTCTCCCCGGAGCTCACACCACCCGCCGGCACAACCGTCGCCGGGGGCGCGCGCGATGGGCAACTGCCAGGCGGCCGAGGCGGCGGAGGTGGTCATCCAGCACCCCGGCGGCAAGGTGGAGCGCCTCTACTGGCCCACCCCAGCCGCCGAGGTCATGAAGACCAACCCAGGCCACTACGTCGCGCTCGTCATCCTCCGCCTCTCCCCCGCCGACAAGCCCGCCGCGGCGGACGAGGCCGCCGCCGCCGCCGCCGTCGGAGGCCCGGGCGCCGCCGCCAAGATCACCAGGGTCAAGCTCCTCAAACCAAAGGACACGCTCCACCTCGGCCAGGTCTACCGCCTCATCACCGCGCAAGGTTCGTAATACAGTCCTCACTCCTCTGCCCCCGCGCTCTTCCTCCTCGTCGTCCATGGCGGCGCGGACCTCGTTCGTGCGCCTGTATTACGCGTTCCGTTGCAGCAATCTGGTTCTGATCGGATCCTTGCGCTGCGCAGAGGTGACCAAGGCGCTGCGGGCGAGGAAGAACGACAAGATGCGGCGGTGCGAGGCCATCAAGCAGCAGCACGACCAGCTCCGGCGCGGCGGCGGGGCGGACCAGGCCGGCGCCTCCGACAAGGTCAGTCAGTGCTCTCTCTCTCTCTCCATTCTCCTCCTCACGACGACGATTTCCTCTTCCAATCCGAAACCGCACGAAGCAAGCAGCATAACCGATCCCTACATCTATCTCCTCAGGACGCGAAGCGGGGGGACAAGGACCGGCACCGGAGCTCCGGCGGCGCGCAGCCGGCCGGGAGCGGCGGCAGGGGCCGGCACTGGCGGCCGTCGCTGCAGAGCATCTCGGAAGCCGCCGCGGGCCAGAGCAGCAGCATCTCTGAATCCACTGCGAGCTAATCGCCGGATTTAACAAACAATCCGCCTTTTCTATTTTCTTTTCTCTTGTTTTTCTTATTAGTAGTAGTATAAAAAGTGCTTGGAGTGAGTCGGACGGACCTACCAGAAAAAAGTAAAAAAAAAACTGTAAAAATCAGAGTACCAGAGCAGCAGCAGCGATAGTGGAGTAGGAAAGCTTTCTTGTTTCATCTCCTCGTGTTTTCGATGGTGTGGCCTGCAAAAACCTAGCAATCTCAATGCCAGATTGATGCAATTTCGCAATCTCGATGCTCTTCTGTTCGGAAACGCAGAATCTTGGCCCATTAATGGTCTGCAGCGTTGCAAGTAAGTAAGTAGAGAAATAAAATGCTGCTTGTTTCTTGCTCCTCCTGCGCGGCACAATCGCTTGCAACATCACCAGATTTGCATGCATTTTGGCAATCTGCTGGGATTAAACTGTTGCACTCCTTTCGTTTCATAATATAAGATAGTTTTAGAAGCTATGGAAGCTAAACAGCTTGTAAAACGATACTATCATATTATGGAACGAAGAAAAGTAGTAGTCATCACTGAAGCTCAAAACACGTTTTGAATTTCGCGCCGAGCACATGAGAGCAACTCTAGCAGACGTGCTATATTTGCGTACTGCAAACTTGATATGATGCTTCCCGCAAAACATTGTTTGGGTGTTTTTGCGGTATGATTTTCGCTTGTCCAAAATAGATATGATATAATTTAACAGTAAAGTTCCTACAGATAAAAAGTACTACCTTTGTATCATAATATAAAATGTTTTTGCAGCTCAAATGAATTGCAAAAATGTCTTATATTATGATACGAGGGAGTCGATTGCAATTGGTTCCCCGCAGCGCATACAAGCGGGTTGTGGCTGTCGTGGCACGTTCTTGTCACCGGCCACACTCCCCTGTTCGGCGGCGCTCGCCCTCCACCCCGTAGGCCGCCCCCTCCCCCCACCTTTTCTGGCCGCCGCCGGTCGCCCTCTGCCTCGCCCCCGCCTTCCCTGGCCTCAGGCGCGCTCCCCTGTTGGTCGGCCGCTCGTCCCCGCCCCCGCCATCCACGGTTGCGAGCCCTGACGCTGACTTGTTGCCCGAGCTCGCCAGCCGTGGCCACGCTCACCCCGGTCATGGTCGTCGTGCCGCGCCAGGTGGTCGCGATGGCCATCGTCGTGGCCCGCCGTGGCTCGTCCCGGCATCCCAGCATCCCAGCCTCGCTCCGATCGCCCCCATGGTCGCGGTTGCACGAAGGAAGATTCATGGGACCAATAACTTTTTCAGATAGAGGAAACCGTAAATCAATCTAGCAAAACGGGATATACTGGCTGTGGGGTGGTTTTTAACACTCCCGCAAAAAAATTACGGATCGGTTCTGGTCTTTTTAGCACACCAATATGCCATATCGACGGTTATTTAACAGGAGGAAGGGTGGCGCACTTCAGTGTTTCATGGCGTAAAAAACTGTTTTATTAGTATAGGAGGAGGGAGCTAGCTATAGACAAACTGAGCTCGTGCCCGGGCAGTGACAGTCGGCCAGTCCACTTGGACGATGTCATTGCCACTGCCAGCCCGGGCAGGCGCCGTCCAACGATGCCCGCCAGCCGAGCTCCAGCGGCGCTCCCGTCGAGCAGAAGCCATCGTCGCGCGCACGTGTGGCTCCGCGCATCGACGCTGCCGTCCTCCGCTCCGGCCGTCCACCGCTCGGGATCCGGTCTCGCCCACCCAACTGTCCTGCACGCCGCTCTGCATTTTGGAACAACTGAAACTGAACCTCAGCTGAGCTAATAAACAACTGCCTGCTGCTTGTACTGAGATCCGGATCCACAGGCCACGGCCAGTGCAGCAGGGCACTGATCACGCCTTAGTTTACCTGCACAAGGCCAATCCTGTGCTCCCAAAATAGTATTGCAGAGATGTTATCTACCATATGATTATCAGAACATTTGTGCCGATGAACCGCGACACACATGATATCTGTTATCCAGCTGGTGAGTTCTGTGCCTGGTCCCTTCAGGTGTCCCAGATCCAGATCTTACAGCAGCATACATGTGTGGGGGATTAATTGGTGGTGATCTAGCTAGAATTTGTGATATCCCATGCATCATCTTGGCTCATGATTAAGCAGAGTGGCGAAAGCCCGATTAGCTGCGGCGTGCGTGATGAAAAAAGGCAATGGTGGTGGTGTATCATTGTTCAGGGAAAAGACTCGGCTTTTTTGACCAACTAATCAGACGAAACCGGTGCCTGAAATTGCAAGAAAAAATAATGGGATGCCAGAAGAGGACTCGAGAGTAGAGGAATGCAGTACAAGCACTAGGAGATGATATATCGTTTGGGCATACGAACGTCATGATCAGGCATCATTGGACGAGATGTTGACAAAGTATCTGAAAACTTGAAGAAGAAACGACCGACAGGCTCCCCCAGTCCACAACACACATACGTACAAAAGCACCATTACACCACCAAAACTGCTCATGATCATAGCCTGGCAACTGAACGCAGCATTCATTCCCCTAAGATCATCTGAACACATGTCCTTCTTCGCACATTTCTCGTCTTTGCATCGGCCATCTCTTTGTGAAAGGATGAAAAGGATCCTGCATCAGAAAGTTAACTGATGAGTCATAGCTGGTATTAATTCAGCATCGATTTGCCATGGCTAAATTTGAAAAGAGCCCTACATGGAAAATTAAAGAGGCTCGAGTACTCAGTCGGAAAGATCATCGGTTGAGGCCTTGCTTGCAGAACCTACGGTTACACAAGGTATGGTTAATACAATAATGTGACAGGATATCAATGTGAGAAAGGCGAGAGAGTATATGGCGTACGATTAGGTGCGAGCCAATCTTGAGTGCAGACAAGCTGCTCAACCCAGTGTTGATGATCTGACTCGCAAATTGCAAGTCTGGCAGTCGTTGTTGCTACCTTGCAATCGCGTCTGTATGGTATAGCCAATATATCACGTGCCATTCGAGCAATCGTAGGATAGGTCAGGTTATGTTCCTTCCACCACTGAAGAACACTCGTCTGACCTCTACAGTAACTTGGCTCATGCAAGTACTGGTCAAGCTCTGTCCTCGGTCGCTCTTTCTTACATTTGTCTCCATAACGGCCACAACATGCAAATGGAATATCATCTTCATCCGTACCATCTTCAATGATAACAGCTTCCTTGCTAGTTTTAGAGCCAGAAGTGTGGCTAGGGTCTTCCACATGACCAGAATATTCATAAAAGAGACTGAGCAATGTGTCATGCACATCCTTTTTGTAGCCATCTTTGTCATTTGTATAGGAGTAGGAACTCCTAGACTTGATGTGTTTCAGGCCGTATGAAGGATCCATATATGCATACATAAATGTAAGCAGCAGAGTTTCCAATATTTCTTGAACTTCTGCTGCATCTTCTTTACCATATTGGAAAATGATCCATCCACATAGTACTTAACTTCGCGACGTAAATCACGCTTCACATCCCTAATCGCATCATATAAGTGGACTGGATCACGAAGATGCCGGCTTGTGTCAATGTACTGATGAAACTCTTCCAAGGTCTCACACATCTTACGGGCCTGGCTCCAGTCTTCCTGAGATGCTGCATATTTGTGGTTGGGATACCGCACTGCAGAAGTGTTACGACCCATCATAGGTCTGGAACTGTTCGTTGATTTCTCCATGATTTTGTCAAGTTCATCCAGCCCCACCTGAATAACCTGATCAAGTAAATGAGTTCCATAACGTACCACAAACAAGCTCTCATTTGCACTGGTCGGGTTCTCTTTCTGGAGATGTGCTTTGACACTTGAAGCCACTGAATCATCAATAAATGCATCATCCAGTATGATGGTAAAAACTTTTCCACAAAGACCCCAATCTTGAAGAGCCAGTAATATGGCGTCACCCAGTTCTTCTGTGTTGCAAATAGTATCCATGGCACGAAATGTGATGATCTTTTGTTGTCTCTCCCATTCATCATCAATGTAATGAACACTCAAGCACAAGAATGCCGTGAGTGGATCATAGTGCCAAACATAAACACTCAAGCATACCTGACTGCACAAAGCTGCAAACTTCTCCTTGAGCTTTGCCTTTTCATTATCAAACAAATCCAAAAATGTAGACATCAAGTCAGCATAGGATGGCATGTTGACCATGGGATTCAAGAAATCAACAGACTTCCTGAGTCCTCCATGGTCCATCATTGAGGGCAGGTAACCGTGCAAGACCAATTTCCTAACAAGTTCACCATGGGATCCATCCTGACCAGCATTCTTCCGTTTCGTGACAGTAGGAATGGCCTTCTGTTCAGGCAATGCAAGTTCCTCATGGGGCTGATTCTTTACATTCTTGTCAATGGGATTGTCGGGCAAGGCGTCATTCTCCTGCTCACCTCTAGCTTGCTCATCATGATTTTGACCAGCTTGTTGACTCTTTGTTTTCGCGTCAGTGGGAATGTCAGGCAAGGCAATATCATCCTGCTCAGGCTTTCCCAGTTCCTCTTGAGACACATTCTGATTACTCTCCTCGCTCCTCCGATTAGTGTCATTGCAAAGCAAAGCAGGATCCTTCTTCTCAGGCGTTGCATCTGCAGTGCCCGAGCATTTCTTCTGGCTGGTCGGAAAGAACGATAGCTTCTTCTGTGTCGGATCGGAGCCAGCTGATGCTGTAATCTTCCGTTGCGTCGGCCTCTTCTGGCCCCCAGGGCCGCACACGGCTTGATGCTTAAGCAGGTTGCTAGTGCCACTTGAGCTGATGCTATTGAAGACCTGGTGGCAATGCATGCATTCAGCTTTCGCAACCTTCCCGCCAACGTAGATGGGTGTGAAGTCATCCCACGCCTTTGATCGAAGCCTTTTCGGGTTTGCGATTACGACTCTGTTTTTGCCGCTGTCAACTTCCTGATCCATGCCTAGGCATAAAAAAAGGGTAGGGCCAGTAAAAATTTAGCCACTTGAAGAAACATATGCGGTATGATATTTCAGCATTTCCACACATAATTGAGCAAGTTCTTTGTGTTGCTTGAATTAAACAAACAAATTAGCAAATAACCGGTTCCTATTAAAACGGATCGAAAGACCTGAGTTTGGACTAAGACAAGCAACGATTACAACAATAAAGGGAGGGCAACGGAAACTACCTATACCATTGAGACAGACACAATCGAGTTTCGTTGATACTTCTGATTAATGGAGCCTATCCCGTTCAAACTACATAGCTTAATAGCTGCCTTTTCTAATTCATACATGGGCAGGGGAGATGTCGATAGAATGTTATCCAATCAGATTCAAGTGGCCTTTTTCTAATTCATACGTGGGCAGAGGAGACGCGAGAATCACATTCATTAATACATTCCTCGCATGTTATCCAATCAGATTTGGACGCCCGTATCAAACGAACAGGAAGAAGCTAAATCTACCGAGAAAACCAAGGGTGAGTGACAGCGTTATCTACGAAGAAGAAAGGGGCCAGAATTCCAGAAGGCGCGTACCGATGGCGGGTCAGATTGGAGACGGATTGCGATCGATCGCCGCTATCTTTATCCTGCGCCTTCTGGGAGATTGAGATGAAAATGGGATTGAGATTGTATATTTTTTTCCCCTTTTGGTGTCGTCGGCGGCGGAAGAGACAGGGGCTGTGGAGGGAGAAGTGAAAAGTGAAATGGCTTTTCGCGCCGCTTTTCCGCGCGCAATCATCGCTGGGCTTACTGGGCTACTGGGCTATTGGAGAGACAGCTGGACTGGATTTTGTTTCGAACTGCACAAGCCATCCTCTTTTCTAAAGAAAAAAAAACTGCACAATCCATCTTCTTGATCATAGAAAGAAGGCATTTCATCGTGTAACTTTTAAATTTGAGAGTAGAGGGTCTAATGAGGAAGCACATGTTTTGGAAAAATCTGCATCCATGTTGGATGTAGGAAGCCATGTGTGACTGGAAACAATTTCGAACATTACCTGTATTCAAATGTTATTATAGTTGAATAAAGTCCTAGTCACCCTAAAGAACTGCACAAGCCATCCTATTTTCTCATTTTCATCATTCAAAAAATGAAGGGAACCGGGATTTGGATTACGCTTCCCTAAAATAAGAAGTACAAAAAACTTCATGATTTAATATGTTTTGAATATTTGAGAAATAATGTGGGAAAACAGGAAGATAGTTTATCTGTGGTAAAGATATGTTCAAAGTGTATCTATAGTCGTAGCCATCAGGAAAAGAATGGAGATTTTTGAAAACACCGATATAGCCGAATTGGCTCGGCCTATTTTTCTGCTCCTTTCTCTCTAGTGTGCAGTATATCACTCTATAGAGTGAAGTGCAAAAACAATAACATCACAATATTGTCTTGATTAGCAGAAAATCATCACAATACCTTTCATGACATTTTGCAATGCATGTAGCATTTAACAGTGACAAATAACACCTGATTAGTTTGAAGTGTGTTTTGAAATATATGCCAAAGCAAGCATATGGAGACAAGGGCGACGGCGTGATGCTAATGGCTGATAGAAACTGTTAACGGCCCGGTAGGATCGGGTGGGTTGCTCCTTAAAGGAGACATCCACTTAGCGACTCACTCTCCTATCTCTTTCTCTTGCTCTTCACCCTTCTCATCATTGTCGAGCCGTCACCCACCGCGATACTCATCGTCGTCGATCACCATAGTACTCATGGCTTCGTGGAAGGAAGGCAAAGTGAGCATGAACGAAGACCTGGAGATGGTTAGTCTCCTTTTTTTGTAGCAGCTAGCTAGTTTTTTTTTAATTTAAGCTTGATTAGATAGATTTGCTATTGTGGATGGTTGCAGGAGAACCCTGACACCATTGTGAAGCCTAGTTTTTTTGTGTTGCGCTTGAGATGAGGCTAACACGTTGTACAGCATGAGGCCTTAGAAATTTGTTGCTTTCGATGGGATTGATACTGATAGACACTTTGAAAGGGCATGTTCCCTCATGTTTGGTTTTGGTAATTAATGACAATCTATATGGACTAATGGTTTCCTTGAGTTATGCTTTAAGGTTTGTCCACAAGCAATGCTTGAAGATCATATGTTGGCTTCAAGGTTGAAAAGATGAAGATTATGTGTTGACAAAGGTGTTATTCATGGAGTTATCCAAAGACTGGTCATGTATATCTTTCCATGGGCTTGTGTCAAAAGGAAGATTTCATATAGTCCGAGAGAGGTTGACATCAAGTGGTGATGGCCATCAAGTTTGGTGTGTGCAAGATCAAGAGGAGCATCATGGAGATAACATATGCTTGGAGCTTGCCGGCCATTTGGTGATAACGGTCTGATGAAGATGTGCCTAAAAGAGGCTCACCCATATGAAGTATGGGGGAGAAATCTACTAGTCTTCATCAAGTCGGCGGAATCAAGAAAGGTGTTCCAACTTGAGGTGGGAGTGATCGTCATCATCAAGCTCAAGTGGATTATGCATAAGGCAAAGGTTTGACCTTGATAAGTTTCTAGTTTACTGGTCTCATGGTTTTAGTTAGGAGACCGGGTTATTGGCTAGGACGCATCATTCGTGGACAACTCAAACCTTTGCATCCTTGCATCATCTTTATTGGTTCTTGTTTGGTTTTACTCTTTGTGAGTTTTTGAGCTTGTGGTCTTCTTCATGAAAAGCTTTTGTTCATCGAAAACGAATTTCATATGCATCCTCTCTTGTGTTTTTTATGTCAGAGATGTGCCGGTTCTTCTCAGTTAGAGGCTTCACACCTCTATTTGTTTGGCATTTCTCCCTAGCTTGTGGTCGTGATTAGGCAACTCTGTTTGTTAGCTTTCTATCAAGCTTGAGTTTGCCTCAATCAGAGTTCATTTACAAAAGTTATGGATGTTTCGGTGTTCCTGTTTTGGCTTGGCCGGTTGTACCGGTTTTGGCTTTGAGTTATCCAAACGGAGACATACTTCTCGCAAGAGAAAGAACTTCGATAACACATCCTTGTCTCCCCCGTCTCCACTTACGGTTACTCCTACCCTTACTTTAAGTAAGCTTATTACCTTGTTTATCTTGTGCTTGCTCATATTGTTGTTGCATTGGTTGTCCCATAGGTTGCTCTCATAATTGCTTATCTAGTCAACCTATTTACTTGTGCACTCACTTTGTGGTAGTCATAGTGTTCTTGTTATATATATTGCTATCACATAGTTGTTTGTCTTGCTTAGTTTAAGTTGTTCGTGCACATAGTTGAGCCTAACTTATTTATGTTTCTTGCTTGGCAAATTAAACGTTAATTTTTATTCCGCATTTGTTCAAGCCTAAACCGTAATTATTTTAAGCGTCTATTCACCCCCCTTCTAGGCGACATCCACGTCCTTTCACGCATCCATGGTTGTCCCGTGCAAGGGAGTAACTGAATTTGTACTATTTTTTTCTGGTTAGTCGGTTTAGTACTACCAAAGATTTGTTACAGAAGTATTAACTACTTAGTTGGTTTACTAGTTACTTGATTTCTTAGTTAGTAGCACTTGTCTAAATTTGTATTGATACTTGTCTAAATTTATACTTATTATTTTTAATAAAAAAATGGAATTTGTAGTTCAGTTGCAATATGGTGCTATCTATCCTCTACTAACTAAGTGCAAGTGAAGTAATCTGCATGAATTTTGTCTTGTATAACTTTAGTCGGTATTGCATTATATGAATTGAATTAGTGAAGTAGTTAGTCATCAGTTAGCTAGTTAACTAACTACCAAGTTATTAAACTAGTTAGTTAGTTAATTAGTTAGTTAGCAAGCTAGATAGTCAGTTAGTTGGCTAGTGAATTTGTCAGAGAATGCTTAAACTAGTTAGTGCAGTACTTAGTGAGTTAAATAGATTGTGAAATACTTAATGATTTTGTTGCAATTTGTAAAATAATTCAGCGGGGAGGTGTAAACTATGGAATTTTGAAGTGGGTTGATTGGTCTTGGCCTCCCATACTTCAAAAGAACTTAACAAGGATTTGAGATATGTTTTATGAGCAAGATGTTGGAAATTTGATGAACAAGGGGGTCATGGAAAACAGATTGCCAAGTTCAAGAATCGGCTTGAGGATATGGGTAATCAGTACCGCTAGATTTTGGAATATGTTTCCAAGATGTTCTAGTGGCAAGATTTAAAGTATGGGCATGATGACATTAGCAAGACATAAGAGTGTGTGAAGAAGAAGAAAGAGAAAGAGCAACATGCTAAGATCTAGGTGCATCTAGAGAATTTAAGTTAAAGGAGCAAAGGTGCATCTTGCAATGTCAAGCAGACATCATCAGAACAACAATATGAAGGTGATCAAGCAAGACACATGTCTGTTAGAGAAGACAATAAGAAACTTAGAGTGTGTGATTGAAGAAATGTTGAAGTCTGGACGACATGGGAGAAGGATAAGCTACTGAAGAATGAAGATCAAGGCTAACCTGGGGGAATGAAATTGTAGGTTTTATGTTGGTTAAGTAAGTAGAGACATGGACACTATATATATCTGGCCATGAAATGCTATGATCTTCGTTCTACATTTTGGTGTTGTTAGTAGTAATTACTCGTGCATTAATGTTACTCCACTCGTTGTATTGACTGTTAAGCTATGAGTTGTATGTTAAGTATCAAATGCAATTTTGAAGGTAGAATGGAATTTAAATGTTGAATCTAACATAATTTCACAATCACAAAAAACTATTTGATTTTTTGCTGCATAAATTCCGATAGCGTATGTAAACCAAATAAATTAATGAATATTGTGCACTAATTTAGAAGACATTATTTAGTAGCACTTTAACATGGGTAAATGGATTTGCTCAAATTTGTACTTGCATTGGATTTGTCTGAATTAGTTAACTGGTTACTCGGTTAACTAGTTAGTGAATTTGTCTAAAATTTGCGTTAGATTGTATTTACAAAAAAATATTAGCTTATTGAACTAGTTAAATTACTTCTAAGTTACTGAACTAGTTAATTAACTAGTTACTTGGTTGGCTAGTTAGTGAAATTTTCTCAAAATTTAGCTCCGGGGTTACATTCAGGAAAAAGGTTAGTAACATACTAAACTAGTTAATTGACTAGTTAGTTGGTTAGTGTTCCTTAGTTAGATAGTTGGTAAATTTGTTTGAAATTTTGCCATGGATTGCATTTAGAAAAGGCCTACTAACTTATTGAACTAGCTAACTGACTACTAAGTTACTTGTGTAGTTAGTTAGTTAGTTGATTACTCAACTGGCTAGTTAGCAAATTTGTGTGAAATGTGACCCTGGATTGCATTTAGGAAAGAGTACTAACTTATAGAACTAGAGGATACCCCGCGCGTTGCTGCGGAAATCGATTGAAATATATTTTGGATGATTTGCTTGTATAAAACATGAATAATTGAATTAATAATACTCCCTCCGATCCATATTACTTGTCTTAAAATGGAGATACATCAATTTTAGGACAAGTAATATGGACCGGAGGAAGTATATAAACTAAAAGTAAAAAATACATGTTATACTACATGTGTTTTATTTTATTATTGTGAGGTTGGAAATGTTTATTTAATATAATGGAAACTTTTTCATGCATGTTGAGTGAGGTGGCATGTGTCATGAAATGAATATGTGCATGAGAAGAACTAATAATAAATAGTTTGTTCTCATGCATATTGTGGTGGACCATTTAATATAATGGAAAACTTTTTCATGCATGTTGAGTGAGATGGCATGTATCATAAAATGGATGTGTGCATGAGAAAAACTAACAATAAATAGCTTGTTCTCATGCATATTGTGGTGGGCCTTTGATGAGGTGGCATGTGTGCATGTCAAGAGAATAGAGGTAGTGGGGAGCAACTTCTTAAGAATAGTAGATTAGTTAACTGACTACTAAGTTACCTAAATAGTTTGTGAGTTAGCTAGTTATCTATCTAGTTAGTCGTCTAGGTATTAAGTAAGCTAGCTAGTTGGTAATTTTTTCAAAGATGCAAATGAACTAGTTAGCTATATAGTTAAAAACATATATACAAACATTCATGGACGAATAAAATCAAAAACACCTTTGTACACATCCATGTTAATATATAAAAAGTTTACTTACACCCTTATGACTCCATCCATAAAAACTCCTTCCAATGAGGGTGCCTTCGAATGCTACCAATTTCTTGGATATTTTCTTGTGATAGGAAATGACATGGAATCCTCGTACTCATGCTCCACAGTGCCCTCAAAGTCCAAGTTGTCTATGGTCAGAGGGGCTTGGTTTCGGTTCAAATCGAATGAAAAACTAATCAAATGGACATATCCAGTTGAAATTGAAAAATCCCAAATCACTAACACATAATACTAGCCTACGAGAAAGAGAAGATAAAGTGCTTACATTTGAGTCGAAGTCCTCCATGGAGTCACCATTGGTCTCATCGTTGTTCCAGGACACCATGGAGGCGACAACTCGACGACGACGTGAGGTGACAGTGACGAGCAGCAGAGTAGAACGAGAGAGAGTGGAGAGCGAACGAGCGAGAGAGAGTGTGGTGTCGACTGTCTTGGTCTCCCGAGGGAGCGACCGAGGCGTTACCGACCGGGTTGTTAACGATATGGCATCGTCGTGACCACACTGTGCCGATTTTGCCATGTTAAAAACTATTTGAAAACCGGATTGGTGCTTTCGTCCACTATCAACGGTTGCGTGCGGTGCAAAATGCCACAAAACATATTATGGTGATTTTCCGCTAATGAGGACAATATTGGGGTGATTTTTGCATTTCACTCATCTCTCTATAGCCCTGGTCTTTCTTCTCAGTGATTGGTGTTCGTTTTGTTTTCATTCCTTATGCTTGTGAAGTCCGTTGTTGGACCTTGTAAGATATTTATTCCCTTTTTCTTCTATCTATGTGATCACATGTTTGGGGAAAAGAAGAAAAATGGTCGAATATCTTATATATTAATATACAAGAAGAAAAGATAACCGTGAAAGTATCATTCTCCTCTCAGGTGCAAATGCCTTCGAGTGAACAGTAAATTCCACTAAATAGCAAAAAAAAAAAAAAGGGAAAACCCAATGCTAATTGCTAAAAGCTCCCATGCTAGGTAGGGTCGGGAGAAGGATAATACAAGGCAATCCCGCACAATGCAATGCTGAGGAGCTGCATCGAACTCATGACCTCTTGGAACAAGTGGGAAGTACTTTACCACTGCGCTAGGCATGTTCTTCCAAAAACAAATAGCAAAAAAAATAAAAAAAATGTAGACAAACATTATTGAGTGTTTCCCTATGTATAATTATCGTGAAGAGGTTACATTCATGATGCTTTGAATAAAAAAACGTGCAATTAAAATGCTTCAATAATAAGCTTTTTTGGAGTATCGATTATGTTTTTCTTTTACCGAGCACATTGAATGTTTTTTCTTCACAAAATTTTGCACGGAAATGGAACA
The DNA here is from genome assembly GCA_950022295.1 of Bromus sterilis. Classification (NCBI taxonomy): domain Eukaryota; kingdom Viridiplantae; phylum Streptophyta; class Magnoliopsida; order Poales; family Poaceae; genus Bromus; species Bromus sterilis. Next base: position 401,979,708 of record OX465596.1, read on the forward strand.
TGTGTGTTGTAAAAAATAGAATTCTTTGAATTTGTTTACTACTATTTTGAATTTTATTGTTCATTCAGGTGCATGTGCACTCAAGAGCAATAACTCCATGTCCTCTATTTGCCAGTAATGACTAATGAGGTTCCAGAGACGAGAAGTTGCATGCAAATGTTGTTGCTCCACGATGTTTTTTTTTGCTAGTGATGCCTTGTTCAGACAAGTGCAACCAAATAATTTCACAAACTGTTTGCAGTCCTGTATGAAATTTCTAATAAAACACTAATTTCAAAAGGAACAGGAAAACATGTTTTATCGGTGGCAATGGCACGAAATAGATTAGCAGCAAACACACATTCCACCCTATGGAAACATAACTCCCTCTTTCACAAGATACCAACAGAAATATAAGTGAACATCTGGGCATGATTTTCAAGGATCACCAGATGAATGTTCACCAGGTTAAAGTAAATGAAGCTAGAGGTTGGAATTGCTGACAAACTCCCCACCAAAATAAACACAATAACCTCATTACTCATTAGTAATGAGAATCTACTGTTAACCACATTCGACAAATCAACATTGCATACTGCCTTCAAAACTGTCGAAACGGAGGGCCTTGTATGCGCAGTTTATCTCGTATTTGAATCCTGCGTCAGAAAGGCAACTTATGAGCAATCACTCGTGGAAAAGCATATGATTAAAGTGCGCGGACTAGGAAGCAAAGCAGCTTACATGGAACATCCTGAAGGTTGAAGTACTCACTTGAATATATCACTCGCTAAAGGAACCTATGATGACATGAGAACCACAGTTAGCACAAGACTAATGGGACAACAATGAGAAAACCAAGGGTATAGGCCATACCATCTGATCTGAGCCAGTCCTGAATACACACAACCTCTTCACGCCACAGGCTACTAGAATCACAGATTGTGCGTCTCCCAGTCTTTATTGCTGCGTTGCAGTCTACACCGAGTGGTACCGCCAATATATCACGTGCCATCCGAGCAATTGTAGGATAGGTCAGGTTATATTCCTTCCACCACTGGAGAACACTGGACTCATCTGCAGAGAGACCTGGCTCCTGCATGTACTGATCAAGTTCTGTCATCGGCCGTTCGCTGTATGGATATCTATCGTTGTGATAATAATCCATCAGTTTATCACGTCCCTCCATAACTGTTCTGTTCCGAGTTTTAGATCCAGAAGTGCAGCTAGTGTCTTCCACCTGATCAGAATATTCATAGAAGAGGTTGAGCAGAATGGCATGCACTTCTTCAATGTAATCTTCCATATCATCTTCAATATCCCGCTTCCCCAGCTGATAATGGCCCGCATCCGACCGAAGGCGGGACTTGATGCGTTTCAAACGACACGAAGGATCCATGATCATAGGCATACAGATATTTAAGCAGCAGAGTTTCCACTGCTCCTCAAACTTATTTTGCATCTTCTCCAGCTCTTTGGAAATTTTACTACCCTGCCAGGAATAGGAATCAGCATCACGATGCAAAAGTTTCTTAACGTCCCACACCTTGTCAAAAAGGTCTGTTGGATTGCAGCAATTGTGTATTTCATCATCCATGAGTCGTTGCAAATTTTCCATGACCTTAAATATCTTCTTTGCCTTGGTCCAGCCTTCTCGTGACGGTGCAAATCTGTGGTCCGGATAATGTACTACTGAAGGAATGTGGCCCTTTGCATACTCAGAATACTTTGTTGACTTCTGCATGACTTTCTCAAGTCCATCCTTCCCAACCTGTATGACCTGTTTTACTAGATGAGTTGGATACCTTATCACAAACAAGCTCTGATTTGCAGAGGTGCACACGCTCTGGTTTGCAGATGTATACAGGCTCTGATTTGCCGAGCGAAGGTTCCATTTTTGGAGACGAGCTTTGACATCTGAAACAACTGAATCATCCAGAAATGCATCGTCCAGTATAATGCTGAAAACCTTGTCACAAAGACCCCAATCCTCAATAGCATACAATATAGACTGGCTCAATTCCTCTGCACTGCAGGAAGGATCCACGGCCCTAAATTTGATGATATTTTTCTGCTTCTCCCATTCGTCATCAATGTAGTGAACACTCAGGCACAAGAATGCTGAGAGCATATCATAGTGCCACACATAAGCACTCAAGCAAACCCGACTGCGCAAAGCTGAAAGCTTCTCCTTCAGTTTGGTCTTTTCTTTGTCAAACAATCCCTTAAAGTACCTACACATATCAAGTTCGGCCGGCATCTTGACCATAGGATTCAAGCAAGCAACAAACCTACTGAACCTATTATTATCTCTTATCCATGGTGAGTGTCCGTGCGCAGCAAATATCCTGACAAGTACTTCGTGTGGCTCACCCTCATCAACCTCCGGATTCTTCGGATTAATGTTAGTGGGGATGGCCTGGTCAGGCACCGCAAGTTCCTCACGGGACTGATTCTTCTGCACGTGTGCTGCAAGTTCCTCATGAGATGAATTCTGATCAACCTCCTGATTCATGTCATTGGGAATGTCAAGCAAAGCAAGACCCTTCTTCTCAAGCATTGCATCTGCTGTGCTCAAGCATTTCTTCTGGTTGATGAACGGGAACGGGAGCTTCCTCTGTGTTGAATCAGAGCCTGGCACAATGGTACTCTTCTGGGCAGATGGCAAGATTTGAAGCTTGTCTTGCATTGGCCTTTTCTGGGCCCTAATGCTGCACTTGGCCTGGTGCTTTAGCAGGCTGCTAGTGCCACTAGAGCCGACGATGTAAACCTTCTGACAGTGCATGCATTCAGCCCTCTCAAGCTTCGTGCCAGCGAAAATGGGCGTGAAATCTTCCCACACCTTCGACCGGAGCCTTTTCAGGTTTCTGTTTCTGCCTGAAAATGATGGGCCAGGAGCGCTTCCAGTGCTCTCCTCTTGTTCTACCATGTCATTGGCACCGTCTACCTCTTCTTCCATGCCTAGATATGAAAACATGTAGCCATTTGAGTATGCAGTCATTTGAGAAAATTGTGCATGTTGATACCTGAACATTCCTGGCGAAATTGAATAAAACCTCCAAAGATAATCAAGTGAACACATCTTTAGCAAAATGGCCGAATATTGAACAAGCCAAATGAACCCGTAAACTGAAAACTGGAACACAAGAGTGTACAGTTAACAGTTTATACTAAGATCACCGAGCGACCCAGGCAAGTAGCACTTGGAAGACTAAGGCCCCGCTTGGATTAGGTGTAATTTATACACATGTATTTATTATACAGATGTAAATTACTGGTCATAGTTCATTTTCCATCCGGATTTAAAAAGGTGGAGCTGAGGTCTGTATTTTATACAGGTGAGAAACGACGCAAACCGCTGATCCAAACAGGCCCTAAACATAGCGTACAGTATATGCAGGACTTCTATAACACCACGTATGGATCCAGCAGATGGCGTGAACATTTCCTGGTGGAATTGTATAGAATCTTTCCAGATAATGAAATGAACGCATTTTGGCAAATGGCCGAATATCGAACAAGCCAAAATGAACCGGAAAACTGAAACTGGAACTCAACCATACATTTTGTACAGCATCAGATCAGTTTTGTTTGAGCAAATAGCATCAGATCCAACCAACTAGACAAGTAGCACTTGTAAGAATAAAAGTGGGCGTACGAGTATATGCAAGTATGCCATGGCCCCAACAATACCATCCAGACAGATTGAACGAAACGCCATCGCAAGAACGAGAGAGGATCATACCCGTCAGTATCTTGGCCTCTTCCTTGGCGATGGGATTGGGGCCATCACATTCTTGGTCCATACCTACACACATTCGGCGCAAGCGGCCAAGGACATGGACATGGTGAGACGAATCAGCCAGGAGCAAAATCCACCAAGAAAACGAATAGTAGGTGGCAAGGACCGAGGAGTGACTTGTGTGTGCGACATCAGAGAGGGGGATCCAGGATTCTGGGAATGCACATACCGATCCTCACAGGTTAATGGGAGCCTCGTGCCGATCAATTGCAGAGGATAAGAAGTGAGGAGCGGTCTGGCTCGGGGTTTTTCTTCGCCTACTCTCTCCGCGGATGAGATGAGGAAAGTGAAAACCTCGTCTTCTCCGTGGCCGAAGGAGAGAGGAGGAGGAGGAGGGGCGCGGAGGGGAATGGGGGAGGAAAAATGGAGGGAAAGAGCGAGCCCAGGAAAAGCACTTTGGCGTGGCACTTTCCTTTTCCGAGTTGCGAACGGGCCGGCCCGGCCCGGCACGCCCCAGTAAAAAAAACGTGCGTGTATGTGACGGCGCAGCCGGTCTAGGCGGAAGCGACTATCTAACGCTATCAGATTTTTTGCATTGGTCATTTTTGGGGTTTGTTAATTTATTAAATGGCACGTTCAGCTGTTGTCACGTGTCGTAATTTAAGCGTACCTATGATTTTTTTAATGAAAAATATTGATACTTTTCTTAAAGCAAATATGTACCTTTGTGCGAATTAAATATGTGCTTCTCAAAATGTGAAAACCACAATTTTTCAAAACCAGCGTATCAACAAAAAGTAAATTTGTGCTTCTTAAAAAAATAAAATCATAATTGAAGGGAGATTTATGACTCTGCGAGAAGAAAAATATATGCCTCCATGAGAATATCTGTGTTTTTTAAGTAATACTCCATGTGTTTCAACGCGAAGCAAATCCGTGCTTCCATAAGAAGTAAATATATGCACTAAAAAGAAAGAAAAAAACAGGGTTCATAAAAATCTGTAACAAATAGCAAAAAATTATCTCATAAATCCACCAGCGAAATACCGAGTACATTGAGAGAATCACCAATTAAATCCACTGCGCCGACCACAGCCCACACAATGCCTGTTATTATTTGACCGATACGGCCTGAAGCTATGAGCTTCATTGAGAAATGAGAACCCTCCTGGGGGTCTATTTGTGCAGGCCTGCTTCAAAATTATCTAGTATACAAATTTTTGAAGCGGTGCCTGGAGTAGCACACAATTTTGAATAACAAAGTAACTGCCTTATAGTTAGGCAAGGATTGACATGCAATCCCACAGATAGCCTTGTACTCTTACCGCATATAATAGTGAACACACGACAGGTAAAAGAACAGAAAATAGTGGATGTTTCCATTTTCTATAGAGCACCTCTAGGGATTAACTGAAGAAAAATGTAGTTCTGAACAGGTATTTCAGCTTTCAAAGTTCTGCATTGCTACTACCAACACTGACCAAGCCTGAAACTAAAACTATTGAAGAGTGCAAATGTACAACGATTTAGTAGTGAATTTATCATGATAGTAACCCCTATTGTGAATCACCACATCTTTCACAAAGAGCAGTGGATATTGTTGTACCGTATCCTGAATACTCTTCCAAGAATCCATGATAATAAGATCCTTCCATTTCCTTCAGTTCTAACTTGTGTCTGTTCTGAGTTCTGACACAGGGGATAAGGAAGCAAGAAGAAAACACGTAGTACGCCTAATGCAGATGCAAGGAACTAACATCAAAACTACCTGGCATAAATGCATTTCTAGGATTAACTAGTAGAGTTGTAGTTATGCCATAAACTAGTAACTTTTTTCATCAATAAGCTGACATGAAACCAGAGATGGAACTATTTTGGCATTTTCAGAAGAGAAACATCACAAAACAACTGTCTTGAGCCACTGATCAAAAGTTTTTGTTAAGCAAGGAAAGGGCATTGGGGCAATAAGAGCATCTCCAGTGGATGGTGCATCACGTAGTCTAAATTTTAGACATCCATCAGACTAGCTACGCATCTGTGCATATATTGCTCTGTATTTTTGCTATATGTGCATATACTACTATCTGAACAATAAATTGGTGTTTGTGCAGATGGAAAACTCAAATGAGATCAACTCACAGATGGACAATTCCTCATTTCTGAACATGATGAATGTGAAAATATAGCTGTTGGAAATATAGACTACCAAATTTAGACAATCCACTGAAAAACTGAGGTTGTCTAAAAATGAATCTTTTTACACCATTGTGTATGTGAAGATATAGACTACCAAGTTTAGACAAGCCACTAGAGATGCTCTAACCAATACAGATTCAACAACGACAGACATAATACCATTCTTGATTAATTGGCAATGTAGCACGCATCAATGAAGTACCAGGACTCGGCATGAAACAACTTCACAACTCCTTACAAAGTTAGGATAGATGTACTGACGTAGTCAACTAGTCATATACTAACATTCCAAGAGAACTAAGTCCAGAAACCAGGGGCACATTGTTGAAACAGGAGAAGTACCTGATGGCAAAATACTTAGAACCAGGATTTACTACTACTGGTAGAACAGTGAGTGAGCATCACTGAACTAAGGTGGCGAGTGCATGGCGAACAACTCCTTCACAACAGAGGGGCAGCTTGCCTTTAGATGCTCAAAGCCGTCGCTGGCGATGACCGCTATCAGATTTGCCGCACAGCCGAGGAAATCAAAGCATGCACTCTTCAGGACATGGCAGTGGTGAGCTTCAGCTAACGCCAAGGTGTTCGCCACCGTGCCGACATCAATGTGCTTGCACAACTTGTCTTCACAAATCAACTTCAGTCTGTCCATGTTATACCTGCCGGCAGCAACAAGCAGATGCTGGCACATGAGATTTTCCTCTTCTTTTTTCACCTCTGGTTCCTCTTCTTTTGCCACCTCTGGTTCCTCTTCTTTTTTCATCTCCGGTTCCTCTTCGTTTTTCATCTCTGGTTCTTCTTCTTTTTTCATCTCTGGTTCTTCTTCCTTTTTCGTCTCTGGCAATGAGTCGGTGTACACAAAGCAGAGCAAAGCCTTGAAAACCTGAGGGTCCATGTCATCTATGCGCACCAAATCACTGTTGCCACTGCCCTCCTTCATGGAGCCAAAGAGCTCGGCACTGAAGACCGGCGATCGTGCTGCGAGAACGCACCTGTGCGCGGGGAATTTCTCACCACCGGCCTCAAAAACCACGTCGGCGCCCTTTCCGGTCAGGAGGAGACCTCCGAGGTGCCGGCTCAGGTCGGACGGCGGCACCGAGACGGAGTTTGGAGCAGATTCCTTGGCACTTCCCTCGGCGCGAGCCCCGTTGATGACGACAATGTCGCACCTGATGGTGAAAGAATCGCGCTTGAGGTGCTTGGATCGCTCCAGCACCGCGCACTCGACAAACCGCCGAAACCCCCAACTGGCCTGGGCGCCGAAGTCGTGCGCGCCTGATGTCCGCGGCGGCGGCGGCGGCTTGGCCTTGTTGAGGAAGGAGAACCGCCGCTTCTCCGGCTTGAAGGAGAACCGGAACCACGCCGTGACTTCCTGCGCGGCGTCCTCGTCGAGGACGAGGTAGACGGACACGTGCCCCGCGCTCTTCTTGCCGCGGCCGTTGGGGTAGTAGTCGATCCTCCAGCGATGGCCTCCGACGGTGAAAGGGCAGGAGCTGAAGCGGCGGCCGTACGGGAGGATCTTGAGGCTTGAGTAGCCGTCGATCTTGAGGAGGTGGTGCCCGCACGGCGTGTCGGCGACGATGGCGGAGGCGGAGGCGGCGGGCGCGGGCGGCATGGTGAGCCTGGTGGCTGGCTAGTGGGTCCAGCTCGTGTAGGGTTTTAGCGCAGAGCTGCAGTGCAGAGTGGGGATTGGGGAAGAGGAGGAGATCGACGAGGGCAGGTGGGGAAAGCCGGGATGAAGAGGTACCCGAGGACGGCTCGCATTTTTTTTTTCTTTCTTTTTTGAGGGTAAGGACGGCTTGCATTCTTTCCTCTTTTTTAAAGAAAACACCTTGCATTCCAAATTAGGTCGGATCAGCCAAATCGACGATCACGGCATCAGAGACATTTTTATTTTTATTAGCATAAAAAAGGTTTGAAGCTTTCGGATCTGCACTAAAACCGAAGCGGTGGAACAGTAACCTTACATCTTACAAAGAGGCCCCTTGAAAAATAAGAAATTATTTTCTTTATAAATTAATGTAAGACGTTTTAGATTTCTATTTTAATAATCTAAAACGTCCTATATTTATAAACGATGGGAGTACACCATAGGGCTTGAAAATTACATTCAGGACCTTGGAACTAAAAGAAGAAGTGCAATTAGGTCCCCATCCATCGAAACTGTGTCGATGCATCTAGTCGAAGCCAGTGCCAACATAACTAGGGATTATACCGCTAGGGATGATGATGCCGAAGAGCGCCACACTTCGGAGCAATAGGTGTAAGGCCCGATATGCGGTACTGTTCCAGATCTATATGTTTCCATCCAGATCCGGGGACGAAGCACATATCGATCCCACCGCGACATATGACAAAGTCATATGCCCCGGATTTCCAACATGATATCACAACATTCCAGATACAGGATACAACATCTCATACAATCGGCATACAGCTGCCTCAAATACAATACAACAGCGGAAGATACGTGTCTGAGTACAGACTACAATCACATGCCTACTGGCAAAGAGAAAAGCATCGATCCCATAACCACACAGGTCCAGGCCCTCCGCCGGGATCCGCCTAACTAGTCGTCGTCGAGTCTCCACGTGAAACGTCGATCACCATACCTGTTGTCGATCAAGAACCCTGAAAAGAGTTTGGGGGTATTATCATGAATACAGAGGTACTCAGCATCCAACTGTAGTGGTCATCTGACCCAGCAAGAACTTCATCACTCGTCATTCTAGGACAACTAGTAGTTTACGGTAAGGAAGTGGTAAGTGGTGAGGTTGCTGCCGCACTAGCATTTATAAAGTGGCTAACGATCTAAAGAGTAAGATAAGAAGCCAAGCATTCGATGAGGAATCGCCTCCAACAAGTCTTGCTATCAACTACTTACGCAATCATAACACCTATCCTATCCTTGTCCTCCTCTTCGCATCCTGACGAAGAAGAAGCAATCAAGGCACACACACACGTTGATCAAGTTGTTAAGATTATCTCAGTTGTTGTTGTCTATGAACAAGGAGTAGGTCTCAAGTCGTCCATAACCGTGGACACGGCTTCTCGAAAAGATTTAACCCTGCAGGGGTGTACCAACTGCCCATTACGAGGCGTCGCATGCTCGCCCATCTCTCTCAGTTGCTACCCATCACAGGCAACCATTTTATGATTTAGTTCCAAGAGATCCGAAACGACAGGTCCCTCTAACTAACAACGAACAAATCCGGGTGGCCCCCGGGGAGTCGACACCCAATCCAAAAGCTGGCCACGCTCTCGGGTCGGACTCTTCCGTAAGGCTAAGGTCGGGGTTAGTCTCGCCTATATAACAGGGGACTTCCCTAGCTCACCAAGTGTGGACCAACAGAGGAACTATGTCTCCGCTGACCCGAGTTGTTTGAAAACTACTGGCAGCTGACCAGCACACACACGGTTTCAAATGGTAAATCAGCTTGGGCCACCACTAGAAATGTTTGAAGCTAGGTAGGTAAGAAAAGGGGACCCCATAAAATCCCACACGCGATTAGGCACGCTCAGTCTTAAAACCAATACCCGGAACTCGGGTCCTAGGTGACTCGAATGGAACAAAGCGTCGGGGCGGGATAGCCTAGACCTTCCATCGTTCGTCGAATATAGTCAACATTATAATAATAATCATATCATCAACAACAATATAATAATGTGATATCCCAAACCAAGGAGTAATAGGGTAACATCGTAGCATCCTAAGCATGCATACTAAGCAGGGGCTGAGCAACGAGCAATAGTAACATAGCAGTACAAGGTTTGCTGGGAAGGGACATGGCTGTATCGGTTTGAAAGAGGCTGTAAGCATGTGGTAGGATCAAACATCGAACCTAACCTAGACTAGCATGCAAACCGCTGGTTGAAATAGAATGGATCATAAGTAATGTATAATCCTTGCCTGTTGATAAGTCGGGTTCCGAAGGTGTAGTCGATCGCAAGCTCGCATCGTCTCCGAGAGGTACCCGCGGAAGCACACAAGACGATAAACACTGGAAAGCAATCAACGAGCAAGCACTCTATTACTACGAGGCAAACACGAGCAAGCATAAACAAGAAGCAACACGAGACATCGCACCTACCGTCGAGAGCGGTTACTAACAATTTAAGTGGGGTACTCGTCACACACGACGATACCGCACGTTTACGGTGGTTCAAGTTGCTTAGCTACAGGTGATCAATCAACTGTTATTAACATGGCAACTCAAGCAAGCATGGCATAGCACACAAACATGATAAGAGGTGAAGCACAAAGTAAACTATCTATACCAGTCAATTTAATTGAGGCACAATCCTAAACATGGCATAACACTAAGTGCCGCACGACAATTAAAGGATTTGGTACTGTTCTGCCCTAAACCATATTTTAGGTTGGTTAACAACAGCAAACAATAGCATAAACACAAAGTACACGAAAAACTAATCAAGTTACATATAAAGAACACCCCAAACGGAGTTACGGTTAAAAAGATATAAGCAAAACAAGTTACGGGCATAATCTGCCAACATCAGGAAGAACACTTTAGAGCAATGCATAAACAGGATAATCAATGCAAACATGCTCACAAATGATATGGAACTAAAGTAGACATGACAGGGAAGGCATGGCAAAAATAATCATGCTAAAAGACATCATAGATCAAAAGATATTAAGAAAACAACATGGCATCGGAACGTTACAGACTTAGAGAAAAACAGAGGTGTCTGTCAACAACAGCAGCATAGCAACTTTGGAGCTAAAAAATCTATATGACCGGGAATGCTAACATGAAGATGCAATACATGTAATGAAATTAGACATGATGCTTAGCAATATGCAATTGGAATCACTCAATTCCGATAAACGGTCGCGACACACTCGTCGACCGAAGTTGCAATAAAATAACAGTTTCAGCAATAGCATCACAATAACATCAGGATAGCTACTTTGGAGCAAGATTTAATACAGCTAAATCACCCAAACATGGCAAGTTAAAGCATGGAAATGAAGTACACATGATGCTTAACACATAGGACAAAGAATCAATGCAATAGGCCTCATGGATGAGTCACAATCATCATGCAAAGTTGCAACAAAATATTAACAACAGCACTAAACAGGAATTAGTAGCAGTTTAACGGCCTGATGCCCACTTTAGCACACAATTACACAATCAAGATGAGCTCAAACGCAAAAGCTCACAAAAGATGAATTAAAGTACACGCAATTCTGAACAACTTTCATTTTGGGGGCACGTTCATCGGAGCTACGTATTAACGGGAAATTACAACGCGAAACGGAAACAGCAGCAGTTAACACATGACTTAGTCGTTTTCAGCAGGTTTTAATAACGGAAAAAAGGTTTTGGGACTCACCCATGGGCTCGGCCCATCTACGGTGGCAGCTGGACTTCGGGCGCTGGGGGGCTTGGCCTGGATCTGGAAGGAGGCCGGTCTGGGGCTGGGCCCATGAGGACGGCTGGGCTGGCGGCCCACCTGGCTGCCCAAGTCAGCCCGCAAGGGCGCTGGAGGTCGGCCGGCTCGGGGCTCCTCCCGAGCAGAACCGGCGGCGGCGGCGGAGGGGCTCGCCGGCTCCGGGCACGAGGGGGGGGGGGGGTGGGCGGCGCAGGGACGGGGCTGCGGCGGGTCCAGGAGGCGGCTACCGGCTGGATCCGGCCGTCTTCAGCGTCGGTGGCGAGGTGGCAGCGGGCGGCCGAGCTACGCCTTCGGGCTGCCATGGAGGCTAGCTTCAGCCGGCGCGGCGGCCTGCAATGGGAAGAGAAGGAGGCGGGGTCAGAGAGAGGGAAGAAGGAGAGGAAGGAGAGGGGGGCGCGGCTCCCTGTTGCTGCTCCGGCGTCCTGCTCCCGGCGGCGTGGAGAGGGGAGGTGGCCGGCGGCGGCGTGGCTCCACGGGCAGTGGAGGCGGCTGGAGAGAGATGGTGGGAGGAGAGAGAAGAGGAGGTGGAGGCTTGGGACGATATGGGCCGTCGGATCCCAGATCGGACGGTCCAGATCTGAGAAAACTAGGGTTTGTTGGAAAATTGGGCAAAATGCGAAAATTGGGCTATTGTGAGGGGGGTGGCTGCAACTTTGTGGCTAGGGAAAGCCTAAAAATGGGTGGGAGTGTGGTGGTCTTTATATAGCCCCGGTGGCTGGCAGTTTGCAAAAACATCCCCGGTTTTTCTCCCGCGTGCGCGGTGCTCACGTTCCTGACCGCCGGGGGTCCGCAGGACCTCCGATTCGGGTAAAACTTCGAACTGCGCGATCAACACGTCAAGCCGGAGGCGTTCACCTCACGCTAGAACCGTTCCGAGAACACTTTCCGGAGCACTATAAAAATAACTCGTTTAATTATTAAACGGGGTTTTTTCGTTCCGTTGGCTGCGGCTGGTCTCGTGCGGTTTCGCGACGGTGATCGGGTGAAACCCGGTGTCGCAAAGGTCGAGTGTCAGGATGCAAAGGATCGGTCTCCGTCCGATACGAGATAAGAGGGGGGGAAATAATCGCCGATCGATAAATCGGGGATGCAAACACTGCAAACAAATCAAACAATCAAACAATTCACACAGAAAACAATTTTTTTAATTTTTCTGAAATCTGGGCTGTTACAATAGGGTCTCCCCTTTGGCACATCGACTGGGAGGTTGAAGATGCCTTGACATGGACAAACTTCCACGAGCATGAAAACACCAAGGGGGCGCCTTCGGCCAGAGGAGTCGATGGTGTGGCGACGCAAGGCCGTCGACGAAGAGCCACCGAGGAAGGGGAGGGTTGATCTGCAGGAGGGCTTCCATGTCAAGCAAGGTTGGTCTGATCTGCACACACACCCGATATCCTCCTCCATCACCATGATGGCACGAAAGGGACCGAAGAGGAGCAGCTCGAAACTAAATCACCCAACAAAAGAGCTTATTGAAGTAGGAAAACAAGGCCTTATTGAAGGAGGCGGTGGATCACATCATGATCTTCATCTCCAATCACTGGAGCATGTTGGGGAACAGGGCAGAAAACAATAAATTTTCATAATCTATGTGTCCCGAACCCAAGAATTATGCTATGGCGATGCCAGTAACAAATGTAAATAGGTCACATACCAGTATGTAGTTCATTAAGCGAAAAACGTTCCCGTGTGAACATGGTTGATGTAGTCGTACCCGCCGATTGATACGTCCAAAGTGCATCACTATTTTACATCATAATTTACCTCTATTCATTGATATATTTCATGTTATGATGATGTTGTTATAGTGTTTTGGCTTGTTTTACACAGTTTACAACTTTCCCGTGCCGAAACAGCAGACGCAGGAATCAGCGGAGAAAAGTGCACATCAAGTGGCCATATCAGCACATCTCCAAATGACCTAAAATTCACGTGGCGTAACTTTCTGAAGAATTGACGAAGACCAGCCGAAGGACACCAGGCTCCCAGGCGCCCTGGTGGCGCGACCCCCCCTTAGGCCGCGCCAGGTGGCCGCCTGGGAGGTGGGCCCCACTCCTGGAGCCACCTTTGGCCTATATCTTCATCGTGACCTAAAAACTCAGAACAGAGGCGAACACCTACAGAGTACAAAAGACCTTTTCGGCGGGCAGATTCCGTCGAGGAGAACTCCTCCCGGAGGGGGAGATCGTCCTCATCGTCATCACCATCGTCACAGGCATCATCGAGATCATCATCACCATCATCTCCATCACCAGCACCATCTCCATCTTCGTCCCATCTCATCCTACCATTGTAATCCAAGTTGTAACTTGCACTACTCATCCCCTCTACTCTATCGGTGTTGATTACTCTTTTTGTGGTGAATACTACTGAGTTTTGTTGGAGAGATTGTTGATACGTCCCAAACGTATCTATAATTTCTGCTTGCTCCATGCATGTTTTGTGTGACTTTGCCATGTTTTGCTTGAATTTTCATACACTTTTGAACCTATTTGGACTAACCTATTAACTCAGTGCACCGAGTTGCCAGTTTCTGTTTTCTGCTGTTTTTGTATTTCAGGTTTTTCGGCCATTAAAAGTGCTCCAAAAATTTCGGGAAAAATATATAAAAAATCAACGCAACAGAAGCTTCCGGAATCACCAAGAGAGGGAAGGGGGCCACCACCAGGCAGCCAGGAGGGCAGGTGGCGCGGCCCCACCCTAGGCCGCGCCAGGGACCCTCCTGACTGCCTCGTGGGTCCCCTCGACGCCCCCCTTCGCCTATATTTAACCCTCGGGGTGGAAACCCCTAATACGGACTCCTCTTTAGCGATCTCGCCTCTGTTCCGCCGCCGCCGCCGTTTCTAGATCGGGGCTGCCTGGAGAAGCTGCTCCGGCACCCTGCCGGGAGAAGCTACCCCCTCCGGGAGACCCTCCATAACCATGGACGCCTCCTGTATGTACCGTGAGTAGTTTCCCTTGGACCATGGGTCCGTGACCAGTAGCTATGTGATCTATCTCTCCCCCTTTTGTGCTTCCACTTTCGAGTCCTCGTGAGCTGCCTCACATGATTGAGGCATCTATGTAATTTCTGCTGTTGCTATGCTGAGTTTGTTGGGATCTGATGGATTATGAGACTATGTTCAGATTGTGATGAGTAATATATTTGGTTCTTCTCTTTTATATTTTGTTCTTGAGTAAATTCTTGCATGTTCTCCGTTGCGGTATTTGCTTTGGCCAAGTATTTTATTTGCAACTCCAAGAGAGAGCGCTATGCTCGATTGTGGGTTCAGCCCCTTGATGTATAGCTTGAGTGACAGAACCATGAGACTAGGGGATGTGCTGTTGCCACCATGGATAAAACAACGGTGCTTGTACCTACGAGTGCAAGGATTGTTTACTTTACGCAAAGTTCTTTTAATGCAGTTGTCTGTTGCTTTGAGTTTACACTTTGGGTGGGATTCGCAACTTAATACCAGCGAGATGTTCTGGATAGATATCTCAAGGTGGATGATTCATAGTAGATGAAGATGGATTTCGGTCTACTTACCTTGGCGTACTGCCCATTGATTTTGAGCCCTTCCTTTCTTTGCAACATAGTTAGCATTGCGGTGCCTTCATAATCATGTCAATTGCCCAACTGTGATTTGTTTACCTCGCTAGCACTTTTATCGTCTTTTGGGAGAGAGACATCACTAGTGAAAATCACGGGACCCTGGTCCATCTTCATATTATTGTTCACACCCTCAATTTACTTTTAGCTTTTACTTTCCTTTGCACCTTTTATCTCTTGCGTTGATCCTTTGTAAATGATAAGGCCGGAGGAATTGACAACTCCTCTGTACTCGTTGGGATCAAAGTTATTTGTTGCTGTGTGCAGGTCCACGACAACACCCTATTCAGGAAGCAATTTCTGGCAACGTTGCCACCTACTTGTATCTCCTGAGTCCTACTGGTTCGATAACCTTGGTATCTTCACCGAGGGAAACTTGCTGCTGCACTGCATATCAAACCTTCCACTTGGGGTAACCAACGAGGGGCGAGAAGCCATCAATTGTTTATCATATATTTATCACCTCTGATCATGATCTCTTTTATGTCTTGTGACTAGTTCCTTTAATTCTTGAGGACATGGGAGAAGTCTAGTTGTTAGTAGTCATATGATGTTGAAGTAATATGTGTTGTTTTATATTTAAGTTGTGGTGTTATTCTTCTAGTGGTGTTGTGTGAACGTCGACTACATAACACTTCGCCTTTTTAAGGACCTAGGGAAATACATTTAACTTATAAAGGTTGCTAGCCAAGGAGCCTTCAGGGAGCTCCTCCGGGGCCACTCTTCATTGCCCGTCTGATTCTGTCCCCGCTCATTCTGCGTCGTTGATGCTGCTCACATAGTCATATTCTGACATCGTTGTTAGAATAACTATTCTGACAACATTCAGAACTGCATTGTATCGCAAAGAGAACCACACTGCTGAATTCGGAGCACTGCAGATCGGGTAAAACAGAACCGCATGCACCGTTTTCTCCGTAACTTTTTAAATGTTTGTCAAAATTGAGAGTATGATACACTGTTGGATTCGTATTGAAATGGAGCATCCTCCGTATGTTGAACACTTCTTCTAATTCCTCACGGATTAAGAGCAGTTTCGAAAACAGTGCGACGACCCACTTTCACAGCGGGATTATTTTCGCGATTTCTCTTCAACCGTTTGTCGGATTGATGCGTATGATACACCGTTCGAAAGATATTGATGAGGCGCTCCATCCATATGTATAACACTTTCTCTAATTCCTCACGGTTTGAGAGTAATTTTAGATAAAAAAATGCAGCAACTCTGTTTTTGTTTTTCGGATCTCGTAGAGAGTAGAACTTTTTAACCGTTTGTCGAAACGATGCGTATGATACACCGTTGGATTCGTATGGAGTATTAGATTAATCCATATGTTGAACACGTTTCGAGATTCTGCACCGTTTTGAAGCAATTTAGAAAACGGTGGCGCTGCCCTCTTGTGGACAGCGAGCGTATATGCGTATTTTTTTTGATTTATTCGTACGATCGATTAAATTGTTACACGGTTGGATAGGTATCACCGAGGCACTCAATTTTCATGTATAACTTTATCTCTAACTCCTTACGGTTTAAAAGTAGCGTCGATTTTACTAAAACGCGGACTCACATTTTTTGCGGAACAAAAAATCGGCGAGTGAACTGCATTGGTTTGCATCCGACAGTCAAGCGCACTGCATTATCGCCAAACAGAGCGCACGTGTTCTTTGTGGACCCGCAATCGACCAAGTGAACTGCATTCGCCGGGCAACCGCACCGCATCGGACAGGCAAGCGCACTGAATTGCGGCGAACAGGAATGAATATGTTTTTCACAGATTCGAACTAGACGAAGCGAACTGCATCCGACGAACGACCACGTTGCAATGTCGAACAGAGAGAACTGCACACGTTTTTTTTATTTTCTTATGAATCTGCCGTATACCGCTTCCCGGGGGAAAGTGAACCGCACCCCGTGAATTTCATTAGACGGGACGACTGCACTGCTTTAGACAGAAAACTGTACAGCATCAATCTGGCAAGCGAACTGCATGTTTTATGTCTTCAACTTGTTTTTTGAACGAAAGTGAATCGCTGGGACGAGCGGCAAATGACCACAAAATTTAAAAAATAAACCGTCCCATAAAACGAACTGCAACATATGATTTTTTTTACAGAAAGAATGTGCAATGCACTGTTATTCATCGTTTTCTTTTATCCTCTTTTTTGCTATAATTCTTTCCTGTAGCCCACCTATAGTTCACCGCTACTGCAAAACTATCAAATTCGAACAGAAACAAACAAACAACTGAACTACAGATCAAGGGACACACACAAAATGAAAATTTTGACCGCATTGTATTCACTAAAACCAACAACAAATATCTTAAAAATACAAAAAATTTGTGAACTGCAGCCCGCCCGTGGCCAGGGGTTGCATTCACGCTCGATCTGGTCAACCGGCTGCAGCAGTGGGGGAACGGATCGAATCCACCTGGATCTTGCGCAGGGCAGGAGCCTTGGTCGGCGGGAGGTGGCTGGCCTCGCCCCCATATCGAGTCGGGAGGGGATTCGCAGCTGCGGGGCGCATTGGCGGGAGGCTCCAACTCGGATCCAGCGCTCCTCCGCCGGCTTGCTCCTCGTCGTGCGTGTGGGTGGCCTGGGTGGGGGCGGCATCGAGCCCTGCACCTCGCGTGCACGGGGGCGGAGTGGGGTGGGCAGAGTGAATCCAATGCTGGCGGCTACCCTTGATCTGGAGATCGACGGGGAATGGAGTGGAGCTGCAGCTGGTGGTTGGTAGGTGGACGCGCGCCCGACGTTGGGAGTTGGCGCCGCATCCGCTCGGCGACGGCTAGGAGGTACCCGTGGTATGTTGGCTGGCGGCGGTGGAAAAAAACGGTGGCGCTGTGGTTCCTACCGTGGTGGCCGGGATCCGGGCTAGTTGACGGGGGGAAGGTGGTCAACGGGGGGATCCGAATCGGGCAGGGTGGTGCGGCAGCGTAGGGAGTTGTCCATGGCTGGGATTGGGAGGGAGGGGGACGCGCAGGAGTGAGGAAGAAGGGGGGCGACGGGGGGATCTGGCTGGGGTGGGTAGGTGGGAGAGATGGGGGTTGGGGGGATTGTGGGGACGCGGGGGGCGGGTGGATGGTTATGGGTGAGTTTTTTTGTCCGTTCGTTCGCTCGGTGAGGCGCGGTACCACGGGGTCAGTTTTATTAGTGTTGTCAGAATAAGATGATTGTTGTTAGAATAAGGTCTTAAGGGGTGTTGTTCTGCCAACACCCCTCAATAGCGACCTGAACCGCAAAAACAACATGGAAAATATCCCACCCACCCACCACTTGTCCCCACTTCACCCCCAACGCCCCCACGATCCATCCACCACTCCTCCCGCAGCCCACCTTCTTCCTCCCATCCACCGGCGGCTCAACTCCACCCGTGCCCCCCACCCACGGCCCCGGCGGCGCAGCTCCTGCCCCCACCGCGCGCCAACCCGCCTCCCCCCAGCCCCCTCTGCGCGCCGGCCTCGGTTCCAAGTCGTGTCGCCCCCGGATCCGCCGGCGGCTTCCCTTGTCCCCGCCGCGCGCCGCCCCGGCCAGGGCTCCACCTCGACCGCCCCTCTCCCTGCCGAGCACCAGCAGCCTTGCCTGCCCCGCCCTCCTCTGGTGCCGCCTGACCAGGTCGGCGACCCGACCAGCCTGATCCCATGGATCTGGCCCGCGGCGACCCATCCATCCGCTGTCAGGGGCGGCGCGCCACCCACCGGATCGGCGCCCCCCGGCCTCCCTCCCACAGTTTCCCCTTGCTCCTCACCACCCCTAGAGGCTGTCTGAGATCGGCTACTGCTCCTGCTTGCGTGGGCTGAAGACGGGAACGGGATCCCAACACTATGGGCGTCGGGGCGCAACGCACCAAGGCCGCAGGGGCAGGACGCAGGGCCGGGCACCAGCGCAAGGGCCACCGGGGCAGGACGCGTGTCGGGACCCGGGGTTAGCGTATGCAAGTCCCGGTACGACATAGTCATATGGAGAGTCGAGAACCGTACCCACTTGTCTAAGCAGACAAGGCCAAGCACATAACGTTCTCGGAAAGCATCGTACGTGAGGGGCATCCCATCCAGGCCGGATGATCAACTGAGATGAGTCCTCATCGTCCGCACACAAGTCTAAATGATATGGGTGATGAACTCCCATATTCACAGACAAGTCGCCTCAACCATACTATCGACTATCTCATAACTCTTACATAGACTTACTCCAGCCCGATCACTTAGTCGGGGTCTAGGGCGGGCTCGATCATACATCAAAGTGTGCACGAGACAGAGTCTCGAACAATCGCATCGCGATGCCCCAAGCCGCGCACATCTAAGGGCCACTTGGTGTATAAAAGACCGCCAGCCAGATCACAACTAAGGTCTCGAAAACCCATACAAAGACATGCATATTATAAACATACACGCAACACACATGCCTTGTATGAACAGCAGGTATCATTGCAATTCTCTACAAAGTATACATCTTTATTGATAATTCTTACAGAGTGCACACAGAGATCACAAGCATGTGATCCAACATTACAACAGACAAGCGGAAGCAAAGTAGGTCTGAGTACAGACAAGTTTAACAAATGGCTTAGAGAAGCCTTATCTAAAAACAAGCCCTCCATGAGGGAACCAGTCGTCTGACTGGGACTACACTAGCTTGGTCTTGGTCTGAGTCTTCATTCTTCGAGCTTCGGTTAGAAGCCGCCATCGGGGTCGGTGGGTTCATCTAAAACATAGAATAAGCAAACGTGAGTACAAAGTCGTACTCAGCAAGACTTACGTAGGAGCTATACTACTCATGCACATGTATCAAGATAAAGGGAGGTGGGGTTTCACTTGCAGAAGTGCCAGCTTTGACTTGGCTAGTCCTGAACTACGAATACCAGACTTGAGGTAAGAAGTGTACACGAGTCCACTACTTTCTCCAACCAATTACACCACTATGGTTACTTCCTCGACTTCCCCACGAGAAGCACACCATAGCACCCACGCTTATCTTGCGAGTTTTAGAAGTATCCAGTTCAAGTTGTCTAATAATCAAGCTAAGCTTTCCAAGCAGTCCATAACCGCGGACGCGGCTATTCGAATAGTTTTGTTAACCCTGCAGGGGTGTACCGCTACACACACGTGTCATCAGTTACCGCCTTTTGCATGTCACCGTTCAAGAGGTGACAGCGAGGATGCCACCACAACACTTCGCCCACAACTCCGTTCTAGTCCAGAGAGTCGCCTATCTGAGGGGGATCCGTATGGAAGTCCGGCTGAGGTTCCAGTACAGCCTCAAACGATGTGTGCAGGGTCCCAATCCGGTCTTGAAAAGCCGTTCATCCACTTCGCAGACCGTGCCACAGCCCTACCAGAACTCCGAACTACTGCGACTCTTGGGGTTCGAACGGGGTGAGGTACTAGGATGAGAGGGGTCAGTGAGCCCAATGTGTGGTTGTACTCTTCTTCTTGGATCACCACACAAGAACTCAGACTTAAGGCGGTGTTCAACGAGACAACCCACTGTGTACTCCTACACAACCTCTCATCGTTCACCTTGTATTAGGGTAGATTCACCAACACATTTCACTTTCATCAACACCATGTTCACCATCATCCCGACTCACATCAAAAGCAACCTCATTGTATCACTAAGCATGCAATAAGCGGTAACAGTTGCAGGGGCCACATGATATCAACCAACTCCTACATCTGCTAGGATTGTGGTTTGCTTACTACTGTGACAAGATGATAGGTCATGCATCGGATATGGGTTCAACTATGCGGTAGAATCGATACAAGGTGATCTCCTAAACATGCATAAGAGAGACTGAGAGGGAAATGGGATTTTATCGACATGATCAATGGGGGTTTGCTTGCCTTGCTGACGAGGTTCAGTCACGGGGTCTTCAACGAAGGGGGTGATCTCGAGCTCCGGCTCCACTTCTATCAGCAACATGACAATCATAGGATCAACATAATGTACAATGCACAATCACATGAATAAGATTGTAATGGTGATGTTCATGGTACTGATGTGTTGAGCATTCCATTTAAAAGGAGTATATTGCATTTGAGTTGCAAATTCAAACTCCATTTCATTTATCGATGAAATTCAAATGCATTTGAATGCATGAAAATTTATTTGAAAAGGTTGAGCATGAAGTGATGTGGTATAGTTGAGATAAAGCTTCTGATGTGTGGATGAATCCATTTGAATTAAGGGTGTTGCAAAATCATTTGCAAAATCACTCCAAATTTGAATTTGAAAAGGATCCATATGCATGTTTGCTACTTTTCACCCATTTTAAAATGGTCAAACATGAAAACAAATTGCATATTCAGAATCCTTGTATTTTTCTGATATTTTTAGACATATTATTTGTCCAATTTGGAGTTAATATGAATTAGTTATTGAATTTCAAAGTTTAAAGCATTTTCTGGAATTTTCTGAATTAAATAAAATGATTTAACCAATTACTGCGTCATGCATGCGTCAGCATGACGTGGGGGCATCCTTGACAGCCGGGACCCACTGGTCAGTGAGAGGGGGTTTAATCCCTCTCTGTTAATTAAACAAAGTTTAATTAACTGGCCTGGGGCCCACTGTCAGCCTCACTAGGGGGTCATTAGCGCGGTGTTTAGGTCCTAATGACCATGGCGGCCGGCGGTTAGCCGCCGGTGCCACTGGGCACGGCGGAGGGCTCGCCGGAGCTCGTTTCCAGCCACTTCTGGCCACGGGGAGAGCACCAAACTGCTTCCCATGCTCTTCCGCATCACGTGCACTACACAGGCGTCGCAAGGGTGGCTGGAGGCGACGACGACGAGTGGCGAGGCGGCGACCACGGCACTGACCACGGCGAGGAGGCGTTGGAGGGTGCGGGGACGAGCGCGAGATGAGGGGAAAGATGCTATCGCTCACCCTGAGCGCGATGGCGAAGTCGAGGAGGCCGGAGGGAGCAAGACAGCGGAGCAATTCGGTGAGGGATCTTCACGGCGGCCGGCGGTCCTCGGGGACGATGGCGTCGTCTTCGTGGTGCCTCGGCTCGATTGCTCGCTGGGGGTGACGAAGACGAGGGTGGGGAGGCGTCTAGACAAATCGGCTCGGCGAGGGGAGTCCAGTGGCCACGCGGGTGCGGCGGCATGCTCCGGCGCGAGCTTCGGGCGGCGAACAAAACGGCGAAGGGAGAGGGGGAAGAAGAGACAGAGGAGGGGGATAAGAACCAGGGCGGCTTGGGCGTCTCCGTGGAGTGGAGATAAGTCTCGAGGTCGCCTGGAAGGCGGCTGCTGTCGCCGTGGCGTCCTCGCGCATGCTCTGCTCCAGCGAGCTGCTTGGAGCCGCGGGGTAGAAGACGACAGGGCGAGGGGCTGGGCTGGGCCGGCCGAGGCAAGGTGGGCCTTCGCCTAGGGGCGTCTGGTAAGCTTCCCTCTCTCTGTCTTTTCCTTTTTCTTTATTTTTTTTTCTGTAAATAGGTTGACCTATCTAATAAAATAGCTAGGTATTTTTATAAATGCCATAATTTTTTATATGGCCTCATAAAAGCTAGAGCTAGACACTTATAAAATTTGACACTCTTTAAATCAAATAGGGGTTCATTTAATTTTTCAAGACATTGTTTGAAAATTAGAAAATTCCATGAGCATGGGATTGCTCCCAAACCACTTTTAAAATGATCAGCATCATTTATAGGAATTTTCCAAATACTCAAATGATTTTTGGAAAAAGATTTTGATCTGGCCATTTGATTTAATTTCTTAGGGCTTTTCTTTTCCCCATTTTTGAATTTTCTTTTAAATTTTTGCATGATGCAAAGGCACAATAAAACCCTAGCACTTACCCAAGTTGGGGTTCTGACAACACTTACCCAAGTTGGGGAGACACTCAGCAGGGCACCAAAAGTTTTCCTTTAGATAATAAGGTCACTAATCAACATGTGAATAAATATTTTAGATAATCCATGTACACTCTTTGTTTGTCATCAAATTTAGTAGTTTTATGGAGCCAAAAGGGAATAGCTCAATTGGCTGCATGTGCATGAATTACAGAATTAGAGTTTTTATGCTATTCACTTGCATTAGAAACACCAAAGTTTTGAGAGTATGTTGGTGAAAACTACTCATATTGTTCGAACTCCTGGTTGTGTGGTCTAATTCGAATTAATGTAATGTAACAATATGGACCCACTATAATCGACGGTGTAGATCTTTCCCCTTATCATTTGTTTAACGCAGTAGTTTCTAGAACTTCAAAGTGAATTT
This sequence comes from Bromus sterilis, assembly GCA_950022295.1. Classification (NCBI taxonomy): domain Eukaryota; kingdom Viridiplantae; phylum Streptophyta; class Magnoliopsida; order Poales; family Poaceae; genus Bromus; species Bromus sterilis. The sequence continues at coordinate 402,002,863 of OX465596.1, forward strand.
GTTATTTTGTGGTTAATGAATGTCAACCTAATTGCAATGGGCTTGCATTTATTTTTATATTTCTATATATGCAGAATCTTCTCTATCACTTGACAACCTTGCACTTAAAAAGCCCAGGGATTTTTCACCAATACTAAGTCATTCCTTGCAAACTCCACCTCTCAATCATGACCCTGGAATTTTTAGTTTGATGTTCAGTAAATAAATTGTACATAAAAGCACCACACAAAAATATAAAAACAGATTATAGCTAAATGCATAAGACCCTAATTATGCACACCGTGTCCTTGCAGAAGCACATCCTTACAATTAATATTCATGTAGATTTGTTTTGTAAGTAAGCCAATCCCCAAATTGCACCTCTCCTTTTTAATATGTGTTGACTATCAATAAAAATAGGTAAAAATGTAGATCGAGCACACTGCACACCCAAGGATCATAATAAAAAGTGGGGAATGCATAGAAAAATCAAAGAACATCCGGGAAGAAATTGCAATACCTGCAGGCGGGTTGAAGTTGCAAACTCCACCTCTCAATCATGACCCTGTAATTTTTAGTTTGATGTTTCTTACCACTGATTTTCAGTAGCTTATGTGATTTATAATTTTTAATTTCGATCATTTCTAGATGAGAAACAGAGCCAACCAAGAAGATGGCTCGACTGATGCCCATTGGACATTTCTATCGGTTCAGTTGATTATCACGAACATGTGGGATTTAGAACACTGCTCTTTGCCCACTGTCCTTGTGTCGACCTTGCTGTCTTCAACCCGCCTGCAGGTATTGCAATTTCTTCCCAGTTGTTCTTTGATTTTTTCTGTGCATTCCCCACTTTTTATTTTGATCCTTGGGTGTGCAGTGTGCTCGATCTACATTTTTACCTATTTTTATTGATAGTCAACACATATTCAAAAGGAGAGGTGCAACTTGGGGATTGGCTTACTTACAAAACAAATCTACATGAATCTATAATAATATAATAGATCATCCCACTATTTTATTTATCTCAACATGCAAGCATGCCATCTCATCAAAGGTCCACCACAATATGCATGAGAACAAGTTCTTCATTATTAGTTGATCTCATGCACACATCTATTTAATGACACATGCAACCTTCCTCAACATGCATGGATTTTTTTCCACATTATATTACATCACTTTTAACATGCATACATGTCACATCATCAAAACTCACCACAATATGCATCTATAATACTATAATAGATCATCCTCACTATCTTATTTATCTCAACATGCAAGCATGCCACCTCATCAAAGGTCCACCACAATATGCATGAGAACAAGTTCTTCATTATTAGTTGATCTCATGCACACATCTATTTAATGACACATGCAACCTTCCTCAACATGCATGAATTTTTTTTCATATTATATTACATCACTTTTAACATGCATACATGTCACATCATCAAAAACTCACCACAATATGCATGAGAACAAGTTCTCGTTATTAGTTGATCTCATGCATACATCAATATAATGACACATGCCACCTCACTCAATATGCATGGATTGTTTTGCATTATATTACATTACTTATATTTAATAAATATTTTTAACTACACAATAATAAAATATAATACGTAAAATATATTTTTGTACTTTAGTTTATATACTATTACTTCAGCTATTCATGTTTCATGCAATCAATAATTCAAAATATATTGCAACTGATTCCCGCAGCAACGCGCGTGGTATCATCTAGTATTAATTGTAAGGATGTGCTTCTGCAAGGACAAAATGTGCATAATTAGGGTATTATTCATTTAGCTATAATCTGTTTTTATATTTTGGTGTGGTGCTTTTATGTACAACTTATTTATCGATTCCTTTATTTTATTAATCTATTGACGTAAATTATTTTAAGGCTATCTTCGGTTTGACTTTAACAAAATATCGGAGATGAATTCTAGGAGATACGACTTTGGAGGTTTCTTGTGAAAAGTTAGTGCTTCAGGAGTTCATGTTTCTGTTTCGGCTATTTGTAGTTTATTTTGTGTAAACTTATGATTTCTTAGAAGGTTCGTGAGAATTGTGTGTTGATATTAAATAGCTTAAGAAGGAAGGCGAATTTGAAGAGTATGAAATGCATAAATTAGAAGCATAAAATTGTTTGTTTTCTCTTTTTGTTTCACTTCTTATTGCTTACAAATTGCTTGGTAGTTATGATAGCCTGCTCCATGTAGGTTTTACAGCTAAAAAAAGAAGAAGTATTTTACTACTTCTAGAAGTATTTATTTCCACCCCTTTTGTTGTCAAACATGTTATATGCTGAACATAATAACATTATATTTTACAAAGAAATCATGTGTATACTACCTCCTACTTTTCATTTGCTTTCTTTTCTAGAAGATTGTAGGAAAAAATATTCTACTACGGTGAGAATAGTTCAGATCCCCGCTTTTTGAAATGAAAATTATTTACTGACCAACCCCTTCATTTCCTTTGATCGCTATAGTTTTAGAAGATTTTTAGTGTTGCTCAATGCTCACTACATGTGGTATTATTTTCTCTGGCAGTCCTTTACTAATATTATCTTGTTCTTCTAAATATTAAGAAAAATATGAGCACGAACCAAAAACTGTATATATGAGTATTAATCTACAACTATGTTGTGTCATTCCTATAGTTATTTTCAAGAAAATGATCACATGGTTGGATTTCATGCGGGTGCTCACTATGCTTCCCGTAGAGGCCAAACAAGGAGGGTACTTACACAGTAATCAATAAATAAGTGTATAGGAACCAGGAGCAAGAATGCTCAACTTTATACTATCACGGTGAGTTATATGTGCTGAATTAGCCCTTTTTTGGCGTGGTTCCTCGATCAGATGCGGTGTTTGGAGTTGTAGATTAGTCTTATAAACCTCTTCATAAATGTCCGGGACATGTAAGAAGAAAGGGATTTTCTGTGCCTCTGCTATTGCAAAACAAACTTAGAAAATCCTTTGTTTGGTTCGTTTAATCAAAGTTTAATTCTGCTGTGAAATTAGAGACTTTAGCAACCCATAGTATCTTCAGAATATTCTTGGACTTGAGAGAGACCAATTTGATGAAGCAAACAACCAGATTATATTTATTTTGGCTGCTTGTACCATTTGAATTATTTCCACTTACATTGTCGTTGTTATTATTTCAGCATATTACTTTGTGAAGTGCAGGGTTGTCGTCTAATAACATCAGTAATAATGCTGATAGGAACCTATTTGTTGATCTTTGGGATGTATGAAGGCATGACCGCTGCAAAGATTGTCATTCAATTTTCTATACACAAATCAATGGTAAATGACGTTTTTCTTTTAATTACAAGTGTGTTACTACTCTGCATCTTTGAACCCAACATGGACTGTCTTTAGTAATTTCTTACTTTATGAGCAAGCTAATCTATTTTAGTTATTAGAGGAAGTCAATCTTGGTGACATGTCTAAAATTTTCAAAAGCCACCCAATCATTATATTGTAACTATAAGCAACTCCCTATCAAATAGGATGCTTGATTTTGAATTCCTATGGTATATGTTCTCTGTATCATTGGTTTAACAGGATTGTATGGTGTTTATGTTTTGTTTCTTTCTTTACTGAATTTTCAATGATTGATAGGGAGAGAAACACTTCTATTAATTGCTGGAAGACTCAATCCTGGTTCTGATGGGTTCCAGAAACTTTTCTTTGGAGATAAAGAGTTTGCTATTACAGTTCATCCAATGTGAGTTTTCTGTTTACTTTCAGATCAACTCATTTTCAATTTTGCTGAATCCAGTGTTGTTCTAATGTTTGGCTATGTTTTGAGGTCGTGGATTGCTTCTTCTTAGATTATAGCTGATGGATGGTTTGTAATTTATTTTTGTTCCTTTCTCGTTGTTTGGCGTGGGGCTTTACTATCCAGTTTGTTTTAGAGTTATAGGTTGTCCAGGTCTGACTTCCACCTTCTAGGAAGCTCCCCTGTCCCTAACATAGCTGTTGCTCTGTGTATTACCTACGTTGTTAGAGAGGTCTGAGTTGGAAACTAGGAAGGGAAGTAGATTTTCCGAGGTTCATTTCAATTTGATTCATTACTTCGCTACAAGTTTCTGTGTGTGGAACCAGGCTGGCTGACCATATAAAAGCAATTAAATTTATTATTTTGCTTGTTTGGTTAACATGTATAGATCTAAGGAGCTATAGATGAGCATGCCATATTTATTGGGACATGTAAAGATTGTTCCAGCTCAAGATTTCCTAAACTTAAGAACAAGTTTCAACCAAATTGTATCATTTCAGTGCTAATGTTTATTCATTTTTCCTTCTTCCCACTCTGTACATTTTGAGAAGATCCAAAATATATGTTATTGATGCATTGGTAAAGCCCTCTTAGATGAAAAGATGTTTTTCTTTTGTATTCATTAGTCTATTGCAACTGTTTTATTTCTAACTTCTTTCTTCTTCTAAACAGCTAAACTGTTATTTGCTATGTTCTTATAACAACCGAGGATTTATTCTTCAAGTTATGTTGCCTAGAGCCCGTTTGACAGTCCATCGCTCCTTCAGATTCTTAGATACGGATGGAGCGCGCGGAGCCAGCTTTTGTCAACTCCGGGAAATTAGGTTACAGAATGACACTCTCCACTCTAGCTTTTTTGTCGATTTAATTCATTTTGCGCTGCTGTGCGTGCTTGCGGAGTGGAGTTGAGAAGCGGAGGAAACCGAACACGCCCTTAATATAATCTCAATCTCACTGACTGTTGATTACAATTATGATATATCCTTCAGGTTCGATGCAACTAGACAAATAAGGGAAATGGAGAAAGCGAACGAGGAAAGGAAAGAGCAATCAAGTTCAGGCTTCCGGGGATGGTTCAACATTTTTTGAGTTGCATTTGCCTGTCCTTGCAATGACTGTCGATGTTATTCAGGAAACCTACGAAGAGTGTATGTATTCAGGATTGGACGTGTACATGTCCAAACCGTTTGATGAACAATAGCTATACCAAGCAGTATCCAGATGTTGCTTCTTCTTCTTACTTTCCCAGGGGAGATGAAGGAAGTGCCTTGAGCTATACTAGGTAGATTAGGATTTTTTGGTTTGGTGCTGGTAGGTAGATGTATGATGTTGTATCTCATGTCTGTTAATTATTTGAATATATAACATCTCTGCTGTGCTGCGCTCCCCCGAGCTTAGAGTGCTCTGAAGAGAGAGTTGATCTCTTAGGACGCCTCCTATCTGTTGTAATGGAAGTTTTGATGCAAATTGTTCCGTGTAGGTAAATTGGGCTTGTTTATTTTCTGTCTGTCAAAATGCAGAACTTGCTTGGCCTGCTCCACCGCTCTGTTCTCCCCTCTGTAAATTGATTATGGTAACATCTTTCTGTCTTGATCTGGCCTTTTTTTATTATATATATAGAGAGGTTCAGTATACATGGAAAACTATAGTGTATGTCTTTTGAACTTCCAACTACATAGAGAATTGTATGAATAAAATTTATGCCTACCTTTTGAAAACTTTCACAAATTTTAATTATTATAAAAGTTTACATTATTACCAAATTGCCAAGCATTTATTTTTAAATAACTCTGGATGGCCATTTGGGTTTCTAAAAATGCAAGTTATGTCTACGAAAACATGGTTTCAAATGGGACTTTGAGCCATTTGGCGCAACGGGTCATCTAGTTGTGTATAAAATATGCTTATGGTGGGTTGCCGGAGTGACAGAAACATGAACCCCAGATCGCACACTTTTGCACGAGGGAGTGTTGGATCCTAAAGTTTATTGCTATGGTTAGGCTTTGCCTTAATTTCTCTCTTGCATTTGCGGATGCTTGCAAGAGGTATAATCATAAGAGTGCACTTATCTTAGTCTATAAAGTGCACTAGCATAGGTTCACCCACATAACACTTGTCAACACAAAACATAGTACTAGACAGAATATGGTGAAAGCACATGACTATCTCTCCCGTGTGTCCTCAAGAACGTTTTAGCCTTTATAAGTTTGATGCTTCGGCTTATCCTTTGCACAAAAGGGTTGGTACTTTGCTGCACCTTAGCGCAATTTACTTTATTTGATTTTATCTACCTGTTGCTTATACCAGAAAACTCATAAAAGTTACCTTTCAGTACTTGTAGTTATTCCTTTCCCAAGATCACTTGTCAATACCTTCTGCTCCTCGTTGGGTTCGACACTCTTACTTATCGAAAAGGATGTGATAGATGCCCTACACTTGTGGGTCATCAAGACCATTTTCTGGCGCCGTTGCCGGGGAGTGTAGCGCTATTGGTGAGTTAAGTTGGTAAGGAAACCTTTATACTGTACGTGCTGTTTTTATTTTTCCGTTGTTACTTTTAGTCCCAATGGACCACTCTGATCTTGGTTCTTTGCTTGCGGGGAACCGCCCCACCATTACTGTGGCGGAGAAGCCTCCCCCACCTATTGAAATTGTGCCCTTCAAAATACCAACTAGTATTGTTGATTATGTTTTGGCTAATCGATATGCAGGAGATAGACATCACGGCGAACACTTGCTATATCTTTCACAACTATGCTCCTTATTTAAGCTTGCAGGCATATCGATGGATTTTGTTATGAGAAAACTATTCTCTCTATCATTAAAAGATAAGGCTTTGGATTGGTATAGGCTTCTTGATAACACTCATTTACTAAATTGGCGAGAACTTATGCCTCTCTTTTATGCAAAGTTTTATCCTCTTCATGAAATACATCGAGACAAGAACTATATCTATAAATTTTGATCTCGTGACGGAGAAAGCATCGCTCAAGCTTGGGGGAGATTGAAGTCCCTAATGCTCAAATGCCCCAATCATGAGCTCCCCAAGGAAATTATTCTTACAAATTTTTATGCAAGACTTTCTCGTCAGGATATAGAGATGCTCGATGCCTCCTCTAGTGGGGTATTCCGCACCAGAAGTGTTGAAGAAAGGTGGGATCTTATCGAAAGGATCCAAAAGAACACTGAAGATTGGGAGATCGACAAAGGTATTGAACCCGTTATAAATTATGACCATGATTACATTGAGAGCTATGTGGAAACTGATTACTTCAATACCTTTTGTGCTAAGATTGGTCTTGATTCCCAACTTCTGATTGATTTTTGCAAATACTTTGCCTCTCATATTGATTCCTCTTAAAAGAAAGAGGATCAACATCATAAACCCTTTAAGGAATTACCTGTGGATATTCATGTTGCTGATCCTATTTTGCCTGCAGTTATATATGAAAAGCCTCCTTTTCCCGCAAGGATGAAGGAGCATTCTTTTGTGACAGGAATATTAAATAAAAGTGAGAGAAGAACTGATGAGCAGGAGGACCAGATCAAGGTCGATCCTCAAGTTGCATTGGTTAAAGATCTTGTTACTAGTGATATTAGAGATTCCACTATAAATTTTTGTGTTGTTTCCACTAACCTTGTCATAGCCAAGAATAAAGGCCAAATTTCAGGTACTCCAGTAGTATATGTTAAAATAGGGGATCACAATTATTATGGGCTATGCGATTTGGGATCCATTGCTAGTGATATTCCTTATTCACTCTATCAGGAGATTATGAGTGAGATTTCACCTTGTGAACTTGAAGAAGTTGATGTTACTATTCATCTCGCAAACAGAGAAACTGTCTCTCCTTTTGGAATTGTGAGAGATGTCGAAGTCTTATGTGGAAAGTTAAAATATCCTACCGAATTTTTAGTACTTGGTTCAGTGCAAGATAGTTTTTGTTCTATTATATTTGGTAGACCTTTTATCAAGACTTGTGGAGCTATTATAGACTGCAGGAAAGGGAAAGTATCTGTTGAATTCAATGGTGAGCCATATGAATTTAACTTCTCTAAATTCTCCAAGGAAACTCGTGGTACTGGTTTGCCTAGTAATGGTAAAATTATGGAATATATTGCCTCTATTGCTATTCCTCCTGATGATCCTTTGCAGCAATACATGGAGGACCACGAGAATGATATTCATATGCAGGAAAGAGATGAACTAGATGAAACCTTCTTGAGACAACCTTCTATCCTGAAGCACAACCTTCCGGTTGAAACTTTAGGAATTTTATCACAACCCAAAGAAGACCCGATGTTCGATCTAAAGCCTCTACCCGATACGCTCAAGTAGGCTTATTTAGATGAAAAGAAAGTGTATCATGTTACTATCAATTCTAACCTTTCATGATATGAAGAAGAGCGATTATTGGAAACCCTTCGTAGACACCGAGGCACTATTGGATAGACCCTTGATGACCTCAAGGGAATTAGTCTATCTATTTGTCAACACACTATCAATCTTGAGCCCGATGCTAAACCGGTTGTTGATCATAAATGACGGTTGAACCCGAAGATGAAGGATGTTGTGAGGACAGAAATCCTCAAGATCCTAGCCGCAAGTATTATCTACCCTATAGCTGATAGTAAGTGGGTAAGTCTGGTACATTATGTTCCTAAGAAGGGAGGCACAACTGTTGTTCCTAATGATAAGATTGAACTAATCCCTCAAAGAATTATTATTGGATATAGAATGTGTATTGATTACATGAAGTTGAACAAGGCGACCAGGAAGGATCACTACCCGTTGTCGTTCATCGACCAAATGCTTGAAAGGTTATCCAAAAACACCCACTTTTGCTATCTTGATGGGTATTCTGGCTTCTCTCAAATTTATGTTAACACTGTTGATCAAGAGAAGACCACTTTTACTTGTCCTTTAGGTACTTATGCTTATAGACGTATACCTTTCGGTTTATGCAATGTCCCTGATACTTTTCAAAGGTGTATGTCTGATATCTTTCATGGATTTTGTGAGGAAATTGTTGAGTTCTTCATGGATGATTTCTCTATCTATGAAACTTATTTTGACCATTGTCTCCACAACCTTAATAAAGCTTTGCAGAGATGTGAGGAGAAAAATTTGGTGCTCAACTGGGAGTTCGTGAGTTTATTACTCTTGGATGCCACCGCCTCCTAGACGGTTTCGTGGTATTGATTTGGTGATCTATTGAGAAGTGTGTGAAGAGGCCTAGGTGTTCAAGGTGCCTTCGGAAGCTTCCGTTTGTGGTGTGATCTGGGGAAGGGTGTGAAGTGGCCTAGGTGGTCAAGGTTCCTACGGAAGCTTCCGTGCTTGTGGTGTGCTGCGGATAAATTTGTAAAGTGTGGTGGTCGCCTTCAAGACCAACCCCGAGTGAATCGAGGCTCATCCGTTGGGGGTGACTCGAAAGGGAGATTACGGTGAGCTACGTACTTTGTAGCTCCCTCGAGCCTTGGCTTGAGCACCTTTCTAACAGAGATTAGCACTCCCTCAAAGGAGTGTGAACTTCGGGATAGATCCGTGTCCCCGGCTCACTTGTGATTATCTCATTCCCACACTCTTTACTTTCTGCAATTCATACATGCTCATATTGATATATCTTGTGCTAGTTTGAATTGCTTAGTTGTATCTTTCATTTCCATATATAATGATATATATTGCGCTTGCTAGTTTCCTTTAAGTGCTTATCATGTTTAGCGTATGTGGTTGGTGCACTTAGTTGAGCCTAGCATATTTAGGATTTGAGCTTGAAAAGTATCCATTAAGTTTAATTCCGCATTAGGATAAAGCCAAATTCGTATAAGTTTAAAAATGCTTATTCACCCCCCTCTAGGCGACATCTCGGTCCTTTCAATTGGTATCAGAGCTTGGTTTCTCATTATAGGGCTTCACCGCCTTGAGAGTAAATATGTCTACTAGGTGATTAGGATTCATTGACACTCCTAGTTTCGATGGCACAAATTTTGATGCTTGGAAAATTCACATGCTTAATTATTTCCGGGCCATTAACCCTTGTATGGAGCGAATTGTAGATATGAGTTTTTATCCTCCAAAGGAAACTCAAAACCTATCCTTAGAGGATGAGAAAAACTCTTATCTCAATGATCAAGCTTCTAATGTGCTTGTTGATGCTTTGAGTAATGTAGATATATCTCAACTCATGTCGTTTCGGGATGCTCATGAGATGTGGACAAAGCTTCAAGATAAATATGGTGTGTCCAAGATTTGTGGGGATGATTGTTCTCCCTCCACCTCCGGCCGTGTATTGTTCTCAAATTCTTCTACTTCACTAACATGTGGTTTACCACAAGGTAATGAAATGGTGAGTAGTGTTAGTCATTGATTTGATGATAGTGAGCTTATTGTTGATAACCCTTTATCACTATCTTATTGTAATGATTCATCTTTGGACTTTAACACTTCGAGCACCTTAGACGTTTTACATGCTTGTGTTGATAGTCCATGCATATGATACGTCCCAAACGTATCTATAATTTCTGCTTTCTCCATGCATGTTTTGTGTGACTTTTCCATGTTTTTCTTGAACTTTCATACACTTTTGAACCTATTTGGACTAACCTATTAACTCAGTGCACCCAGTTGCCAGTTTCTGTTTTCTGCTGTTTTTGTATTTCAGGTTTTCCGTCCATTAAAACTGCTCCAAAAATTCCGGGAAAAATATATAAAAAAACCAGCACAACAGAATCTTCCGGAATCACCAAGAGAGGGAAGGGGGGCCACTACCAGGCAGCCAGAAGGGCAGGTGGCGCGGCCCCACCCTGGGCCGCGCCAGGGACCCTCCTGACTGCCTCGTGGGTCCCCTCGACGCCCCCTTCGCCTATATTTACCCCTCGGGGTGGAAACCCCTAATACGGACTCCTCTTTCGCGATCTCGCCTCTGTTCCGCCGCCGCCGCCGTTTCTAGATCGGGGCTGCTTGGAGAAGCTGCTCCGGCACCCTGCCGGGAGAAGCTACCCCCTCCGGGAGACCCTCCATAGCCATGGACGCCTCCCATATGTACCGTGAGTAGTTTCCCTTGGACCATGGGTCCGTGACCAGTAGCTATGTGATCTATCTCTCCCCCTTTTGTGCTTCCACTTTCGAGTCCTCGTGAGCTGCCTCACATGATCGAGGCATCTATGTAATTTCTGCTGTTGCTATGCTGAGTTTGTTGGGATCTGATGGATTATGAGACTATGTTCAGATTGTGATGAGTAATATATTTGGTTCTTCTCTTTTATATTTTGTTCTTGAGTAAATTCTTGCATGTTCTCCGTTGCGGTATTTGCTTTGGCCAAGTATTTTATTTGCAACTCCAAGAGAGAGCGTTATGATCGATTGTGGGTTCAGCCCCTTGATGTATAGCTTGAGTGACAGAAACATGAGACTAGGGGATGTGCTGTTGCCACCAGGGATAAAACAATGGTGCTTGTACCTGCGGGTGCAAGGATTGTTTACTTTACGCAAAGTTCTTTAAATGCAGTTGTCTGTTTCTTTGAGTTTACACTTTGGGTGGGATTCACAACTTAATACCAGCGAGATGTTCTGGATAGATATCTCAAGGTGGATGATTCGTAGTAGATGCAGATGGATTTCGGTCTACTTACCTTGGCGTACTGCCCATTGCTTTTGAGCCCTTCCTTTCTTTGCAGCATAGTTAGCATTGCGGTGCCTCCATAATCCTGTCAATTTCCCAACTGTGATTTGCTTAGCTCGCTAGCACTTTTATCGTCTTTTGGGAGAGAGACATCACTAGTGAAAATCACGGGACCCTGGTCCATCTTCACATTATTGTTCACACCCTCAATTTACTTTCAGCTTTTACTTTCCTTTGCACCTTTTATCTCTTGCGTTGATCCTTTGTAAATGACAAGGCCGGAGGAATTGACAACTCCTCTGTACTCATTGGGAGCAAAGTTATTTGTTGCTGTGTGCAGGTCCACGACAACATGATGGCAAGAGAGTGTTAATACTCTTCAAGCCTCGTTGGTTACCCCAAGTGCAGAGTGAGATATAGTGCAGCGACAAGTTTTCCCTTGGCAAAGATACCAATGTTTGTCTCCCGTAGGACTCCGAAGGATACAAGAAGGTGGTAAAGTGAAAAATGGCACCGAGGTTGCTAGCTTCACCTGGACCTGCACACAGATACAAATAACTTTGCTCCCAACGAGTACAGAGGAGTTGTCAATTCCTCCGGCATTGCTGTTTACAAAGGATCAACGCAAGAGATAATAATAGTGGCAACTGAAAGTAAAGACTGAAAGTAGTAAGGGTGTAAACAGTGATATGAAGATGGACCGTGAAGGGCATAATAGTGGCTTTTGGTTTTTGTGAGTGGAGACTCCATTACCATCAATAGGGAAGAGGTGGGGGCACCCTTGGGGCGTGCTCAACCCCTTGGGCTGGCTGCCCCCCCTCTCCTATAAAAGGAGGAGGTGGAGACCCCCTCTACTCACCAATTCCTCCATCTCTCATATGCCCTTTGGTTGGCATCTTCCTCCCCTTGCTAGCTGATCCAGTTTCACGAGTACGGTGCTTAGGCGAAGCCCTGCTCAAGATCTTCTCTACCACCACCACCACTATGTTGTAGTGCTGCTGGAGTTCCCGAGGATCCACTACTTCCGCTGCCCAACTGGAGCAAGGGGCGGAGGTCGTCGCTGATCCGTACGTGTGACCGATTACGGAGGCGCTGCCCGTTTGTGGCGCCCATCTTCATCACGACCTTGAGGTCGGCAAGTGATCGACTACATCACCCACGAGAATCGTTCTCGTTAAAGCTTTTTGGTCTTCGAGGGTGAGTCCTTCTCAAACCGTTACAAGTTATCACCTAGATGTGATCTTGGCAGTTGCAATCGTAGGAAAAAATTTGTTTTCTATGCAACGAACCCTTCAGTGGTATCAGAGCCTCGTCTATGCGTAGATGCTTTGTACGGTTAGAACACATAGAGATGTGGGTGTTGATCCTCTAGTTGTTACCCTCTTTTGTGCACTTGTTCATATTGCGGCAATGTTGGATTGAAGCGGCTCTAAGCGCAGATTGCGTGTCACGCTTGACATACGGCTTGTACCGTATAAAGTGGTTTTGGGGGTGTCAGTTTCTCTAACATTAGTGATATGGCATTTGCAACGGAGGGCCCTGGAAAGGGACGAAAAGAAACAACTAGCGAATCAACGTTGTGGTTCTTGTCCGTAGGTAAGATCGGTTCTTTCCTAGGAAGCCCAAAACCACGTAAAATTTGCAAAGATAATTTAGAAGCGTATAACTTGTTTTTGCAGGGCATGTGATGTGATATGGTCATTGTTACAAAATTGTTGTATGAAATGAGATTTATTGTAAACAACCGGCAGGAGCCATATGGTTGTGTTTTTCCTTTTTAAGGCCTGCGTGCTGTAGATATATCCATGAGATATATTGTAATGGAGAAGGACGACCATGGTGGTGGCGCCATGGACCTTGGTGCCACGCCGGTGGCATGATGGAGATCATACCAAGACGCACAAGATGGAGATCTAATGTGAGAAGGACCATATCATATCACATTATCCATGCATGTGATGTTTATCCTTTTTTTGCATCTTATTTTGCTTAGTTACGATCATGATCGCTTCGGTAGCATTATAAGATGATCCCTCTCACTTAATATCAAGATAATTATATGTTCTTCCTTAGTATGCACCGTTAAGAAAGTTCGTCGTTTCGAGACACCACGTGATGATCGGGTGTGATAGACTCTACGTTCGCATACAACGGGTGTTTTCAAGCCTAGCATGTACAGACATGGCCTTGAAACACATGCAAATACTAAGGTTCTACTTGGCGAGCCTAGCATGTACAGACATGGCCTCGAACATGGACCGAAAGGTTAAGCACGAGTCATATGGATGATATGATGAACCATATTGAGATGCTCGCCATTGCAGCTACACCGCCTCACGTGATGATCGGTCGTGGTGTAGTGAATTTGGTTCGTGTAATCACCAAAGACGACTCGAGGGATGTTGTTTTTGAGTGGGAGTTAGATGAACTCATTTTATCATGAACTAAATCAAAGTGAATTTGCATAGTTCGTTGTAGTCATTGGCATTTGTTTACTACCTTTGCGCTTAGCTATAATTGAGATAATAGAACTATAGAATTCTGGATATTTAACTTTACGGACTGGTACCGTATTGTTTGAGCGTCAATCTAAACTTTAAAGTCTTATTGCAAACTTTAGCAAACCTTGCTTACTCCATAAAGTTTAATAATGTGTATTAAATCGAGAGTAACAATTCCAGTGTTAGTGTCTAAGTATCACACTTGCCTCCATGATCCTTGATATCCAAATGTTGTTTGTTATTATCAAGGTTATCTAGGAGCTGAAAGGATTGTTTCAGAAACTATCATGTGTGGAAGATATAGCGATATCTGAAACAATGTTTAGTTGCAATGTGATAGAGTAAAATTTAGTGAGAAACATGTTCTCATATTGTATGAGAATTTGTGAAGGTTGGAGACACTATGTGTCCTAATCTCCCAAAAAGGTTTTGGGAACTAATATTGTACTCACAGTTTGTCCCTATGAGCTATGGTAGTTCTGTCATGAAAGTTGTCATGATAGGATGAATGGAAGATGTAGGTAAAATGTTTACTACACTATAAGATTACTAAAGAATGGAATTTGGAAGAACACCAAACATTTGATGACGGTGATCTACATCAAAGTGAGAATCAAAGGGTGTTAGTATTTGACTAACACACTTTGGATTATGTGTCATATGAATGGTGCCACAAGTGATGTTGATAAATTCTTCTAAAAAGGAAAGGAATTGCTGAAAGAGGATCTGAAAAATATTTTGGCGAAAAGAAAAAGGAAAAGACTGGAAATGTCCAGCTCGGGTATATAGATGATATACATGTTATGGGTATATTCATTGCTTGTTAAACAGTGTGATTCTTGAGTATTGGATACTGATTGGTTGGTATGAAGTGTCATACAGAACAACGCAATACAAGAGTTGCAATGGCCTGAGTAACTAGCAAATGAATATGGGATGATTCTCATCAAGAACAAAATAAAGTGTTATTGTGTTTATCGTTGGAATTAAACCTAGCCTTCAAGATTTATTTGAATAATTGTTATTCTGTTCTGGTGTTATACGAACAATAGTTGTTCAAATTATCACCATATTCATAGAAGATGGATGAACTCTATAAATCTTGTTGGAGAAATCACATCCATAATAACTGATGCTAAACATGTCGCAAGACAAATGATTATAAGATCACTTATGAGTGACACCACCGTTTGAATCATATTGGAAAGAAACACATGAAGAAACTCCATGGTGATGGAATTTTGGAGTCTTTTGATTTTGAATCAATTGACGGTTGTGAGAAATTTCTAGAGATGATTGAAACACCGTTTAAATCATATTGGAAAGATAACATGAAGAAACTCCATGTTGGTGGAATTTTGGAGTCTTTTGATTTTGAATCAACTGACGCTTGTAAGAATTTCCTAGAAATGATTGAAACTCCGTTCATAGGCCAAAGAAGGACGGACGACTAACTTATTGGACATTATACATGTTGATGTGTATAGTTCATTATGTGTAGCCGTGTGTGGTGGGTCTTATAACTTCATATACTTTAACCGAGGATTTGAGTGAATATATGTGTATATTTACTTGATAAGGAAGAAGTATGAAATGTTTGAAAATGTTCAAATAAATTTCAAGATGAAGTGAAAATCATTGTAACGAGAAAATAAGAGTTTAAGATTGGATCATAAAAGAAGATTTTTGAGTTAAAAGTTTAGCAAATGCCTGAGAGTTTAGGAATCGTTCCAAAACTTGCATTTCCCGAAACACCATAGGAGTATGGATTGTTCGAGAGATGTAATCAAACCTTGTTTGACATGGTAAGGATCAAAGGTGTTATTTATAAAATTGCCATTATATTTTAAGGATTAAGCTTTAGAGACTACCGCTTTTCACTGAAAAGAGCGCCATCGAGATCCGTTGAAATGACACCATATAAGTTATGGAATGGGATAAAACCCAATTTGTCTTTTCTTAAATTTTGGTATGCAAGGCATATGTAAAATGTTTACAACCAAAGTCGGATAAAGTACGTCTTTGTAGGTTATCCCAAAGTAACCGTTGGGTATTCCTCCAGAACACTAAAGACAAAAGTTTTTTTGTGGCTAAGAGCATCAAGTTTCTTGAGAAGGAATTTTTGCGAAAAGTTAAGTGGGAGGACAGTAGAACTTCGATTAGGTTGTTGAACCTAAGCTTTATGTGCTAAGTGGCGCAGCGCCGGAAAGTGTCCCGGAAGCGGCCGCAATGCTCTTGTCTCCCGTGTCCCAAAGGTTGTGGTCACGGCGATCTAAGTTCCTAATGAACTGCGTAGTTCGGATAATCGATCAAATAGTAAGATTTGAGATTGAATCATTGTTATTTGATAATAATGGACCGACTACATGCAAAGAAGCGATGATGGGCCCTGACTCCGTCAAAATGGCTAGAAGCTATAAAATCCGTGATAGTTCCATACACGAGAAACCAAGTTTCTGAACTTGGAAGACCCTCTAGATACCGTGTTTGGATCTATAAAGAAACAGACGTGGATGTTCTCACATCTATGAAATATTCGACATATCGTTAAAATGGTTTACGATTATGTTCAAAGAGTTGGCTATGACAAGATTTGATCTTTCATAACGATATTTAGTCTGGACGGATTATTGTAGCAACCACTACATATGCTAGTTTTGGTATATGGTAGTTGAACAAACAGAACAACGTTCTTCTAATAGAATGGTTACCTAAGACGTGTACAGGACACGGTCCAAAGGGTTCTGTTAATTCAAAGGATGCTAAAATAGCATGCAAATTTCAATGGTTGAAATAAGAATTCACGGAGTTGGAATCTTCATCATGATGAAATTGTTAAAACGTTTAGTTTCATCAGAGACGGTGAAGATGCTTGCTTTTGCAAGAAATTAAGTGGGAGCGCTGAGACATATTTCTAATACATTATGTAGAAGACATATTGTTGATTGGAAATGATGTATCTTTTATTGACACGGGTGAAGTTTCATTGAAAATTTGATTTTAATGGAAGATTTGGGCAAAAGCAGTATATTGGGCTAATATGGTCTATATAGATAGATTGAGGTGCTAATATGGTTGGGCCGAAGTACATATATGAAATATTGAATAAGTTCAATATGGAAACGACGAGAAAGGTTCTTGCCGCATGGAAAAGGTTGAAGCGAGATTCAAGTGTTTTGACACTTAGTGAGTAAAACCACATGAATGATTTGATCAATCATTTACACCATGATATGTACAATTCCAGAATGTCCTATGCTCTAAATGTTATGAGCATATACCAGAATGATTCATAAGATGATCATTGGACAATAGTAAAGATATCCTTACGTGCTTTGGAAGGACTAAGAATATATATTATGTATGTTGGACAATAGTTCATTGTAAAGTGTTACATTGATACTAGTTTTGTCGCAAGATACAATATAAATTTATCTCAATTTTGGCGGTATGTTAAGGTGGAAAAATGTAATGGAAGAAAGTTCCATGATAGATTTGGAATAGTTCCAAATGGATTTGGATGAGTTCCAAAGTTAAGACATTATAACGAATACTACAACGAAAGGCTAAGTATATGACTGCTCTAGCAGCAGCAAAGGAGGGAATTTGTGTCAAGAAGTTTGTTTGACAAACTAGGTGTAGTTCCAAGCGAGCTAATACTATGAAGATCTATTGTACGACAATAGATTCAACATGTTTTGAGCTCAAGGGACTAAGGTCTCACCGGAGGACCAAATTTATGCAATGCCATCTCATTAGTGAATGAGTGATGCGTAGAGACGCAAAGAAATGCAAATACACACGGACCTGAAGTGTCAGATCTGGAGATTAGGTTTACCACTAGCAATGCGTATGGATAACACCTGAATGCCATAGGTGTTGGATGCGCAAGTACCAAACTAGATTATTGACTCTAGTGCAAGTGGGAGACTGAAGGGAATATGCCCGAGAGGCAATAATAAAGTGGTTATTATCTTATTCCATGTTTATGATAAATGTTTATTTTCATGCTATAATTGTGTTAACCGGAAACGTTAATACATGTGTGTTTAATAAACAGAGAAAAGGTTCCTAGTAATGCCTCTCTTTATACTAGCTTGTTGATTAACGGATGATCAAGGTTTCCTGATCATGAACATTGGATGTTGTTAATAACAAGGTCATGTCATTGGAGAATGATGTGATGAACATACACCCACAGTAGTTATAGCAATACGATCATGTCATCAAGTTTCTATTGCTGTATCAAACTCTCACGAAGTAACTCTAATCCTTAGACCATGAGATCACGTCAATCACTGACACCGGAAGAGTACTTTGATTCCATCAAACGTCACACCGTAACAGGGTGATTATAAAGGTGTCGTTGGGTACTTGGAAAGTGTTAGTTGAGGCTCGTGGATCAAGAGTGGGATTTGTCCATCCAGATGACGGAGAGATATACTCTGGGCCCTCTCGGTGATATCACATTGACATCGCTTGCAAGCACGTGACTGGCTCACGAGGATGTTATATCACGGAACGAGTAAAGAGTACTTGTCGGTAACGAGATCGAACTAGGTATGGATGATACCAAATGATCGGATCTCGGACAAGTAAAATATCGCGAGACAAAAGGAATTGGTTATGGAGTAATGGTTCACACGATCACTTGTTCATCGTTGAATAAGTGGGAGTCATTATGGATCTCCAGATCCCGCTGATGATTATTGATCAGAGAAGTGTCTCGGTCATGTCCACTTTGTTCACGAACCGTAGGGTGACACACTTAAGGTTTGCCGACGTGTTTTAAGTGGATACGAAACGCAGGAGAAAATACTGGACAGCACAGGACAGCACAGGGACTGTTTCGATAAAACTGCCGGAATAGTTTCGGAATATCGAAATAGTGCAAGGGGATAATTGTTAATGTGTTCATTAAGTGAATTGTTCATAAATGAAGTACTAATTTAATGAAGTGTTCATTAAGTTGAGTGGCATTAAACCAAGTGTATTAAAAGTGTTTTAATGCAAAGTCTCTTGGAATTTTGAGTGGAGATTGAAGGGCATAATAGTGGCTTTTGGTTTTTGTGAGTGGAGACTCCATTACCATCAATAGGGAAGAGGTGGGGGCACCCTTGGGGCGTGCTCAACCCCTTGGGCTGGCTGCCCCCCCTCTCCTATAAAAGGAGGAGGTGGAGACCCCCTCTACTCACCAATTCCTCCATCTCTCATATGCCCTTTGGTTGGCATCTTCCTCCCCTTGCTAGCTGATCCAGTTTCACGAGTACGGTGCTTAGGCGAAGCCCTGCTCAAGATCTTCTCTACCACCACCACCACTATGTTGTAGTGCTGCTGGAGTTCCCGAGGATCCACTACTTCCGCTGCCCAACTGGAGCAAGGGGCGGAGGTCGTCGCTGATCCGTACGTGTGACCGATTACGGAGGCGCTGCCCGTTTGTGGCGCCCATCTTCATCACGACCTTGAGGTCGGCAAGTGATCGACTACATCACCCACGAGAATCGTTCTCGTTAAAGCTTTTTGGTCTTCGAGGGTGAGTCCTTCTCAAACCGTTACAAGTTATCACCTAGATGTGATCTTGGCAGTTGCAATCGTAGGAAAAATTTTGTTTTCTATGCAACGAACCCTTCAGACCGGGGTCCCGTGATTTTCACTAGTGATGTCTCTCTCCCAAAAGACGATAAAAGTTCTAGCGAGGTAAACAAATCACAGTTGGGAAATTGACAGGATTATGAAGGCACGACAATGCTAACTATGCTGCAAAGAAAGGAAGGGCTCAAAAGCAATGGGTAGTACACCAAGGTAAGTAGACCGAAATCCATCTGCATCTACTACGAATCATCCACCTTGAGATATCTATCCAGAAAATCTCGCTGGTATTAAGTTGCGAATCCCACCCAAAGTGTAAACTCAAAGCAACAGACAACTGCATTAAAAGAACTATGCGTAAAGTAAACAATCCTTGCACCCGCAGGTACAAGCACCGTTGTTTTATCCCTGGTGGCAACAACACATCCCCTAGTCTCATGTTTCTGTCACTCAAGCTAGACATCAAGGGGCTGAACCCACAATCGAGCATAATGCTCTCTCTTGGAGTTGCAAATAAAATACTTGGCCAAAGCAAATACCGCAACGGAGAACATGCAAGAATTTACTCAAGAACAAAATATAAAAGAGAAGAACCAAATATATTACTCATCACAATTTGAACATAGTCTCATAATCCATCAGATCCCAACAAACTCAGCATAGCAACAGCAGAAATTACATAGATGCCTCGATCATGTGAGGCAACTCACGAGGACTCGAAAGTGGAAGCACAAAAGGGGGAGAGATAGATCACATAGCTACTGGTCACGGACCCATGGTCCAAGGGAAACTACTCACGGTACATACGGGAGGCGTCCATGGCTATGGAGGGTCTCCCGGAGGGGGTAGCTTCTCCCGGCAGGGTGACGAAGCAGCTTCTCCAGGAAGCCCCGATCTAGAAACAGCGGAGGCGGCGGAAGAGAGGCGAGATCGCGAAAGAGGAGTCCGTCTTAGGGGTTTCCACCCGAGGGGTAAGTATAGGCGAAGGGGGACGTCGAGGGGACCCACCAGGCAGCCAGGAGGCCTCCTGGCACGGCCTAGGGTGGGGCCGCGCCAGGGGCCCTCCTGGCCTCCTGGTGGTGGCCTGATACATCCAAAACGTATCTATAATTTCTGCTTGCTCCATGCATGTTTTGTGTGATATTGCTATGATCTAGATACACTTTCATACACTTTTGATCATATTTGGACTAACCTATTAACTCAGTGCACCACAGTGCCAGTTCCTGTTTTCTGCTGTTTTTCTATTTCAGTTTTCCCCCATATAAAAAGTGCTCCAAAGATTCGGGAAAATTCAGATAAAAAATCAGCGTGAAGGAACCTTCCGGAAGAACCTGGGTGGGTCCAGAGGGCCACCACCAGGGGCCCAGGCCCCCTGGTGGCGCGCCCTAGGGCTTGGCCGCGCCAGGGGGGCGCCTGAACCCCTGGTGGTCCCCCTGGCTGCCCCCTTCGCCTATATATTCTCCGTCACGGGAAACTTCCGAAAGGAGAACCCTTTTTCGCAATATCTCCTCTGTTCCGCCACCGCCGCGCTTACGAGATCGGGAGCACCAGGAGACCTCTTCCCGGCACCCTGCCGGAGGGAGGGTTGACCTCCGGGAGTCTCCTCTCCACCATGGATGCTTCCCGGATGTCTTGTGAGTAGTTTTCCTTGGACCATGGGTCCGTGATCAGTAGCTATGTGATGTTCTCCTCCCCTCTTTGTTCTTCATGGTTTAGACCTCGTGAGCTACCCTACATGATCGAGGCACTTTTGTAATCTTTCTGCTATTGCTATGCTGAATTTGATGGGATCTGATGGATTAGGAGATTATGTTCAGATTGTGATTGAGTAAAATATTTGGTTCTTATCTCTTATATTTTTGTTCCTAAGTAATTCTTGCATGTTCTCCGTTGCTGTTTATTGCTTTGGCCAAGTAGTAGGTAGTAACCCCAAGAGGGAACGTTATGCTCGATTGTGGGTTCATGCCCCCTATGACATGCTTGAGTGACAGAAACATGAGTCTAGGGGATGTGCTGTTGCCACAAGGGGGAAAACAACGGTGCTTGTAACCGCGGTTGCAAGGATTGTTTACTTTACGCAAAGTGCTTTTTAATGCAGTTGTCTGTTTCTTTGGGTTTACACTTTGGATGGGGCTCGCAACTTAATACCAGCGAGATGTTCTGGATAAATATCTCAAGGTGGATGATTAGTAGTAGATGCAGTTGGATTTCGGTCTACTTATTTTGGCGTACTGCCCGTGCTTTTGAGCCTCTTCCTTTCTTTTGTAGCATAGTTAGCATTGCGGTGCGTTCATAATCCTCTCAATTGCCCTTCTGTAATTTGTTCACCTCGCATAGCAGTTTTATCGTCTTTTGGGAGAGAGACATCACTAGTGAACATCACGTATCCCGGTCCATATCCTCATCACTGTTACACGCTCATTTACTTTTCTGCTTTTACTTTCAGTTGCTATCATTATCCTTTGTGTTTGATCCTTTGTGAACAACAAGACCGGAGAGATTGACAACCTCTCTGAACTTCGTTGGAACAAAGTTATTCGTGTCTGTGTGCAGGTCCACATCAGTAGCGCCGCTGACACCTACTTATCATCTGTGGAGTCCTACTGGAGACAAACCTTGGTATCTTTATTGAGGGAAATTTGCTGCTGTGCTACATCACGCCTTCCACTTGGGGCTCACCAACGAAGGGCGAGAAATCACTATCATTACCTCGCACATCAAGCCAATTTTCTGGCGCCGTTGCCGGGGACTCCAAGTGCTAAGATAGGGGAGTTGCACACTACCCTTTACCTTTGTTTTTTAGTCTTGTTAGTTTACCTTTCAGTTTTTACCTTTGTGTCTTATATCAAAAATCACAATTTTTTTTATCTTGATGTTAGTAGTCCTCCTTGTTTAGATGAACATGTTAGGGCTAGGTGCTTTGCGGGAATCGGAAGTTCTCGATTTCCGTCAAAGAGATGGAGAAAATATGAAGAAGGCGTGGGACAGAATCTCTGAAGCACATAAAAGAATTATGCCTTGGATACCTATAAAAATTGTGCTTAGAAATTTTTACCATGGTCTTTTTAAGTGGTGTAAACACTCTCTTGATATTATAGCTGAAGGAGATTTTCTAGAGTGTGATGAGGTTAGAGCTCTTGATATTTTGCATAGTCTATCTAGTTATTTTGTTTATGATCGTAGTATTGATTATGTCATAGATAGACTTGCCTCTATTGAAAAAACATTGGATGCTCTAGACTTGAGGAAAGTAGAGGAACTTAAGTCCAACAAGAAAGAAATGTTGGAGATAGATGATGATTGGGAGCCCTTTGTTAGGATTAGCATCTCTAACCAAGGCTTCCTTGCTCTTTGTGATATTGGATCCACAATTTCTACTATGCCAAAAATAGTTTATGATTCTTTGAAGTTAGATATGGATAAATTATCATCTTATCATGAACATTCTAATGGAGATATTTCGGAGATTAAAGGAAAGGTAAAATAAGTCCAAGTTGCATTTTTTCATAGGACTGCACCAATGGATTTCTTCATCATGGAGCCAAACCAAAGTAACATTGTTCTCGGAAGAGACTTCCTCCGTGCTATGAAAGGCTTCATTGATATTGGTAACAGGCACATACGCTTACGCGGTATGGTGAAAGGTAAGTACCTCTTTCCTAGGAAGAAGAAGAATGAGCTTATTGAAAATCAATTTGAAGGTTTTTATGATTCTGATCTTGGAGACCCTTGATTCTTCTTTTGCATCATGCCTATCTTAAAGGCATAAAAGAAAGCGCTTTCGGGAGGCAGCCCGCAACGAATTTAGGTTTCTTTTTGCTTTTTGTTGTGTCTTGATGTTTGTTACTACTGTAGCAACATCATTGTATCTTTATTTTTCAGCTTTGTGCCAAGTTATAGCCTCTTATGATAAGGGAAGCAAAAGTTGTGACTTGCTGTCCAGAAAACAGATTCTGTCCCTTGACAGAAAAAATTCGAATCGAATCACCAGATCATCTTTTTGATCTGAATTTTTTTGACAGCGTGCTCTATACAATTGTGAAACTTCCGTATGTTCTGAGTTTGTTGATTTGAGTTGCATAAGTGCCCCTACAAAATTCTTTACTACCTACTGTTCTGTTTTTCACAGATTCTGCCACGTTTTGTCTCTCCTAACTTTTGCAAACCTTAAGCTTGCTTTTTCTTTGCAAAAACTTTTTGGCACTCTTGAGAAACAGTAGCTCTTCAAGAATATCTTTATATCCAGTGGGAAAAAATTATTTTATTAAGGGTACTAACCTCTCTAATCAGCTTATGATGAGTTATGTATGAAGGGAGTTTTCAAGTGTGCGATGGAAGAGGATGAAAGAAGATCCAGGAGTGTCAAGCGCTCAAGCTTGGGGATGCCCCCATGCATCCCCAATAAATATTCAAGGAGACTCAAGCATCTAAGCTTGGGGATGCCCCCGTGCATCCCCTTCTCCATCAACCATCATCAGTTCGTCCTTCGTCTCACTATATTTTTATCACTTCATGCGCTATGTGCTATGCTTGGAGCGTCTCGCTCTTAGGTTTTATTTTTAGTTTTCTTTAGCTTTGCTTGCTGTTCATAACAAGTTAGACCCCTTCTTACTTTGTGTGGGAGAGAAACATGCTCCACTTTCAAAATCTAGAACACATCATAGGATTTTTCCTTCCTATCTTTTTACTGTTGTGTGTTCTTTATCTTTTCGTAGCTACTGCCATGTTTATTTTTAGTCTTAGTTTGTCTTTAGATAGAGCCTTGGCTTTTGTTTAGTCTGTTGCTGGAACTCTTTTTAGTATTCATGTTTATCTTGTTAAAGAGAGTTGGTCGTTGCACTGAGTTGTGTCTTGTCTTGAAAGTAGGTAATTGAGGTTGCTATTTTATACTAGTAGTAACTTGCAATAGTTTTGAGGTATTGTTCTGAGTAATGTTTGAACTTTTGGTGTCAAGAGCTCTAGACTATTAGTGATAGGTGTCGTATTTTGGGCAATCCGTGTTTATTTTCAAAACCTACAAAACTAGTTGAGAACTCTAGCTACTAGATAGATCACTACTCTTCTGAGGAGTCGAATATTAGAGTACACTCACGTACCATGAGTCGAGGATGCGCAAGGATAACCAAACCCCCATACACTCCTCCTCGGGGTACTTGTCTCTTTGTGAACCTCCTCATTAGATTGAGAGTTATCGATAATAAGTGCATGAGTTCTTCGGACTAATGTAAGTATTGAGAGTTGACACTTCCACCTTCCCATATTTTGCTAGCCTTTCCCGTGCCGTGCATTGCCTTCTTCTCACTCCGAGAGTTGGTGTCCACCTTCGCCGGTACATCCAAACCCTTGGCATGATACGCTCTGTCATCATAAGACTCCCTTTATCCTTCCTCAAAATAGCCACCATACCTACCTATAAGGGCATTTCCATAGCCTTTCCGAGTTACATTTCCATCCAACTTCCACCTCTTCATGACTTGATCTTCATGTCATACATGTTCCTGCTACACTGGCAGCGACATACATTGCATACATCATGATAGTTACATCTTCTTTATGATTTTGAGTACCTTGTAAAGTGTGAAAGATCTCCTTTACCTTCTTGTAAAATAGAGTGTTGCCCTTAAGTGAGGAAAAGATCCCAAAGTGGACACATTAAAAGATCCCAAAGAGGACAAATGAGAGTTAAATAGAAAGAGCCATTGAGGCCACCAAAAAAATATAAAAAAATGGAAAAAAGAGAAAAAGAAATAAAAAGAGAGAAAGGGGCAACACTACTATCCTTTTGAGAGATCCACACTAGTACTCCCTCTATATCTTTGTACTCCATAGAGATGATATTTATGAATATAGTTTGGAGAGCTTCCTAGCTCGTATGTGCATCCATTGCATGGCAATCCCTACTCCTCACATCATATCTATCATTTGGCATATCATGCCTATGATTGTCCTCATTGATGTGAGCCTTTCTCATCCTTTTTGTCTTCCTCCTCCACCATATTTCTCTCTTTGCCATCCAAAGTGTCAACTCTCGTGCTTACGCTCATCTATTGCATGAGTGCTCAAAATATCGAAAAGGAGTGGATCAAATTGACTTGTACCTGGCTAGTGGTCTGGGGACGAGTCAAGATAAGATTCCAAAGAGGACCAAGTGTGAAACTTTGGTAGATTGAGTTCTCAACAAAAATACTTTTTTTTCTCGTATTCCCTATCCTCCTTTCTTGCACGCAAACACCATTTGGAGACATTCGAGTCACGGACAGCGAGAGCTCTTGCACCTTTTGTTCTTTTGTTACTTATTTCAATGCTAATATAGACTCTTGCCTGTTATGACTTGAATTGAATCTCTGACCTTGATTGCTTTACTTTTCAAAGATCTTTTATGGTTGAAAGCATGTCACCACAGAAATTATGCTTGTTATCATTTACCTACTCGAGGACGAGCAGGAATTAAGCTTGGGGATGTTGATACGTGCAAAACGTATCGATAATTTCTTCTTGCTCCATGCATGTTTTGTGTGATATTGCTATGATCTAGATACACTTTCATACATTTTTATCATATTTGGACTAACCTATTAACTCAGTGCACCCCAGTGCCAGTTCCTGTTTTCTGATGTTTTTCTATTTTAGTTTTCCCCCATATAAAAAGTGGAAGAAAAATTCGGGAAAATTCAGATAAAAAATCAGCGTGACGGAAGCTTCTAGAAAAGCCCGGGAGGGGCCAGAGGGGGGACAGGGGGGGCCAGGCGGCCACCCGGCGCGGCCCCACCCCTGGCCGCGCCAGGGGGGCGCCTGGGGCCCCTGGTCCACCTCTGGCTGCCCCCCTTCGCCTATTTATCCCCCGTCACGGGAAAACTCCAAAACAAGAACCCTATTCCGCGAACTCGCCTCTGTTCCGCCGCCGCCGCGCTTCCAAGATCGGGAGCACCAGAAGACCTCTTCGCGGCACCCTGCCGGAGGGAGGATTGACCTCCGGGAGTCTCCTCTCCACCATGGATGCTGCCCGGATGTCTCGTGAGTAGTTTTCGTTGGACCATGGGTCCGTGATCAGTAGCTATGTGATGTTCTCCTCCCCTCTTTGATCTTCATTGTTTAGACCTCGTCAGCTGCCCTACATGATCGAGGCACCTTTGTAATATTTCTGCTATTGCTATGTTGAGTTTGATCGGATCTGATGGATTATGAGATTATGTTCAGATTGTGATAGAGTAATATATTTGGTTTTTATCTCTTATATGGGAGCATTGTGCTAGATTGTGGGTTCATGCCTCCCCGATGACATGCTTGAGTGACAGAAACATGAGTCTAGGGGATGTGCTGTTGCCACAAGGGGGAAAACAACGGTTCTTGTAACCGCGGTTACAAGGATTGTTTACTTTACGCAAAGTTCTTTTTAATGCAGTTGTCTGTTGCTTTGGGTTTACACTTTGGGTGGGGCTCGCAACTTAATACCAGCGAGATGTTCTGGATAGATATCTCAAGGTGGATGATTAGTAGTAGATGCTGATGGATTTCGGTCTACTTACTTTGGCGTACTGCCCGTGCTTTTGAACCTCTTCCTTTCTTTTGTAGCATAGTTAGCATTGCGGTGCGTTCTTAATCCTGTCAATTGCCTTTCTGTAATTTGTTTACCTCGCATAGCATTTTTATCGTCTTTTGGGAGAGAGACATCATTAGCGAACATCACGTATCCCGGTCCATATCCTCATTATTGTTTCCAAGCTATATTTACTTTTCTGCATTTACTTTCAAGTTGCTATCATTATCCCCTTGCGTTTTATCATTTGTGAACAACAAGACCGGAGAGATTGAAAACCTCTCTGAACTTCGTTGGGAGCAAAGTTATCTGTGTCTGTGTGCAGGTCCGCGTCAGTTGCGCCGCTGACACCTACTTATCATCTCTGGAGTCCTACTGGAGACAAACATTGGTATCTTTACTGAGGGAAAACTTGCTGCTGTACCGCATCACGCCTTCCACTTGGGGCCTATCAACGAAGGGCGAGAAGTCGTCATCAGTGGCCCCCCTGGCTGCCCCCCTTCTCCTATATATTCTCCGTCACGGGAAACTTCCGAAAGGAGAACCCTTTTTCACAATCTCTCCTCTGTTCCGCCGCCGCCGCGCTTCCGAGATCGGGAGCACCAGAAGACCTCTTCCCGGCACCCTGCCGGAGGGAGGGTTGACCTCCGGGAGTCTCCTCTCCACCATGGATGCTTCCCGGATGTCTTGTGAGTAGTTTTTCTTGGACCATGGGTCCGTGATCAGTAGCTATGTGATGTTCTCCTCCCCTCTTTGTTCTTCATGGTTTATACCTCGTGAGCTGCCCTACATGATCGAGGCACTTTTGTAATCTTTCTGCTATTGCTATGCTGAGTTTGATGGGATCTGATGGATTATGAGATTATGTTCAGAATGTGATTGAGTAATATATTTTGTTCTTATCTCTTATATTTTTGTTCCTAAGTAATTATTGCATGTTCTCTGTTGCTGTTTATTGCTTTGGCCAAGTAGTAGGTAGTAACCCCAAGAGGGAACGTTATGCTCGATTGTGGGTTCATGCCCCCCGATGACATGCTTGAGTGACAGAAACATGAGTCTAGGGGATGTGTTGTTGCCACAAGGGGGAAAACAACGGTGCTTGTAACCGCGGTTGCAAGGATTGTTTACTTTACGCAAAGTGCTTTTTAATGCAGTTGTCTGTTGCTTTGGGTTTACACTTTGGGTGGGGCTCGCAACTTAATATCAGCGAGATGTTCTGGATAGATATCTCAAGGTGGATGATTAGTAGTAGATGCAGTTGGATTTCGGTCTACTTATTTTGGCGTACTGCCCGTGCTTTTGAGCCTCTTCCTTTCTTTTGTAGCATAGTTAGCATTGCGGTGCGTTCATAATCCTGTTAATTGCCCTTCTGTAATTTGTTTACCTCGCATGGCAGTTTTATTGTCTTTTGGGAGAGAGACATCACTAGTGAACATCACGTATCCCGGTCCATATCCTCATTACTGTTTCCACGCTCATTTACTTTTCTGCTTTTACTTTCAGTTGCTATCATTATCCCTTGTGTTTTATCCTTTGTGAACAACAAGACCGGAGAGATTGACAACCTCTCTGAACTTCGTTGGGAACAAAGTTACTTGTGTCTGTGTGCAGGTCCGCGTCAGTTGCGCCGCTGACACCTACCTATCATCTCTGGAGTCCTACTGGAGACAAACCTTGGTATCTTTACTGAGGGAAATTTGTTGTTGTGCTACATCACACCTTCCACTTGGGGCTCACCAACGAAGGGCGGGAAGACTACACCCGTCAACTCTCGCGCCATCAAGCAAATTTCTGGCGCCGTTGCCGGGGACTCCGAGTGCTAAGATAGGGGAGTTGCACACTACCCTTTACCTTTGTTTTTTAGTCTTGTTAGTTTACCTTTCATTTTTTATCTTTGTGTCTTATTTCAAAAATCACAAAATTTTTATTTATCTTGCTAGTGGTTGTCATTATGTCTGTCCCTTTTGCCTTTGTTGAGACAGAGGTTCTCACCTTTAAACAAAAAGGTGGTGAAAGTTTAAAAGATGGTTGGTATAGAATTAATGATTCTCAAAAAAGATCCACCAAGAAGCAATCCACTACTATCCTGATTAGAAATTTTTATGTCGGGATTACTCCTTGGAATAGGTTCATATTAGATACTGCTATCAATGGAAATTTCCTAGAAGCCCCGATTTTGGAGTCTCTTAATGTTATTGAAAATCTTGTTGGAAATCTCCCTATTGCTAGTATACAAGAAGATATAACTCTAGCTCACATTATGAAGAAACTTGAAAAGATAGAGTTAGAAATACCAAGTATAACTAGGATAAATGAGTTGGATCGCAAGATTCAAGGGAATTTGAATAGGCTTGATAGCTCCATGCTTAAAATTATTAAAACTTTGGAGGTCATCAAATCCCGTGATACGGATCTTTCTAGGATTGATAAGATTGAGGAAATCATTAATACCCTAGGAACTACTTTTACCTCAATCAAACCAAAAAAGGTAGAGACTTCAGCAAGAAGGGAACCTAAGTTCAATTATGTCCCTAGAGTTCCCCAACCTAAAAATAAACCAACCATTGCTAAAGAAGTTGAAACCGTGAAAACTTTGGAAGAAATACCTCTCTCTGATGATTTTATAAATGAATCTTCCAATGATTTTCCACCTTTTGGTTCTCTCCCTAGAAGTATCTTCATTAGGCCTTTATTTGAAAGACCTCTCAAGACTAGTTGTACAATTGAAGAGCTTTTTGCTGATCTTGATAATGATTCGATTGATACAACTTGATCTTTTGCATTATGCCTAGCTTAAAGGCATAAAAGAAAGCGCTTTAGGGAGGCAGCCCGCAACGAATTTAGGTTTCTTTTTGCTTTTTGTTGTGTCTTGATGTTTGTTACTACTGTAGCAACATCATTGTATCTTTATTTTTCAGCTTTGTGCCAAGTTATAGCCTTTTATGATAAGGGAAGCAAAAGTTGTGACGTGCTGTCCAGAAAACAGATTCTGTCCCTTGACAGAAAAAATTCGAATCAAATCACCAGATCATCTTTTTGATCTGAATTTTTTTGAAAGCGTGCTCTATACAATTGTGAAACTTCCGTATGTTCTGAGTTTGTTGATTTGAGTTGCAGAAGTGCCCCTACAAAATTCTTTACTACCTACTGTTCTGTTTTTCACAGATTCTTCCACGTTTTGTCTCTCCTAACTTTTCCAAACCTTAAGCTTGCTTTTTCTTTGCAAAAACTTTTTGGCACTCTTGATAAACAGTAGCTCTTCAAGAATATCTTTATATCCAGTGGGAAAAAATTATTTTATTAAGGGTACTAACCTCTCTAATCAGCTTATGATGAGTTATGTATGAAGGGAGTTTTCAAGTGTGCGATGGAAGAGGATGAAAGAAGATCCAGGAGTGTCAAGCGCTCAAGCTTGGGGATGCCCCCATGCATCCCCAATAAATATTCAAGGAGACTCAAGCATCTAAGCTTGGGGATGCCCCCGTGCATCCCCTTCTCCATAAAAAATCATCAGTTCGTCCTTCGTCTCACTATATTTTTATCACTTCATGCGTTATGTGCTATGCTTGGAGCGTCTCGCTCTTAGGTTTTATTTTTAGTTTTCTTTAGCTTTGCTTGCTGTTCATAACAAGTTAGATCCCGTCTTACTTTGTGTGGGAGAGAAACACGCTCCACTTTCAAAATCTAGAACACATCATAGGATTTTTCCTGCCTATCTTTTTGTTGTTGTGTGTTCTTTATCTTTTCGTAGCTGCTGCCATGTTTAGTTTTAGTCTTAGTTTGTCTTTAGCAAGAGCCTTGGCTTTTGTTTAGTTTGTTGCTGGAACTCTTTTTAGTTTTCATGTTTATCTTGTTAAAGAGAGTTGGTTGTTGCACTGAGTTGTGTCTTGTCTTGAAAGTAGGTAATTGAGGTTGCTATTTAATTCTAGTAGTAACTTGCAATAGTTTTGAGGTATTGTTGTGAGTAATGTTTGAAATTTTGGTGTCAAGAGCTATAGCATATTAGTGATAGGTGTCGTATTTTGGGCAATCCGTGTGTATTTTAAAAACCTACAAAACTAGTTGAGAACTCTAGCTACTAGATGGATCACTAATCTTTGGAGGGATCGAATATTAGAGAACACTCACGTACCATGAGTCGAGGATGCGCAAGGATAACCATACCCCCATACACTCCTCCTCAGGGTACTTGTCTCTTTGTGAATCTCCTTTTTAGATTGAGAGTTACCGATAATAAGTGCATTAGTTCTTCGGACTAATGTATGTATTGAAAGTTGACACTTCCACCTTCCCATATTTTGCAAGCCTCTCCCGTGCCGTGCATTGCCTTCTTCTCACTTCGAGAGTTGGTGTCCACCTTCGCCGGTACATCCAAACCCTTGGCATGATACGCCCTGTCATCATAAACCTCCTTATATCTTTTCTCAAAACATCCACCATACCTACCTATCAAGGCATTTCCATAGCCTTTCCGAGATATATTGCCATGCAACATCCACCTCTTCATGACTTGATCTTCATGTCATACATGTTCCTTCTACACTGGTAGCGACATACTTTGCATACATCATGATAGTTACATCTTCTTTATGTTTTGATTACCTTGTAAAGTGTGAAATATCTCCTTTACCTTCTTGTAAAATAGAGTGTTGCCCTTAAGTGAGGAAAAGATCCCATAGTGGACACAATAAAAGATCCCAAAGAGGACAAATGAGAGTTAAATAGAAAGAGCCATTGAGGCCACAAAAAAATAAAAAAAATAGAAAAAAGAGAAAAAGAAATAAAAAGAGAGAAAGGGGCAACACTACTATCCTTTTGAGAGATCCACACTAGTACTCCCTTTATATCCTTGTACTCCATAGAGATGATCATTATGCATATAGCTATGTGGGGACATTCACACTATAGAACTTGGCTTGCATATTCCAAGTATGAGCCTCCTCAAACGAGCTCTAGGTCTTCATGAGCGAGCAAGTTAGATGCACCCCCACTAGTTCCATTGGAGAGATTCCTAGCTCGTATGTGCATCCGTTGCATGGCAATCCCTACTCCTCACATCATATCTATCATTTGGCATCTCTTGCCTATGATTGTCCTCATTGATGTGAGCCTTTCTCATCCTTTTTGTCTTCCTCCTCCGCACTTCTCTCTTTGCCATCCTAAGTGTCAACTATCGTGCTTACGCTCATCCATTACATGAGTGCTCAAAATATTGAAAAGGGAGTGGATCAAATTGACTTGTACCTGACTAGTGGTCTGGGGACGAGTCAAGATAAGATTCCAGAAAAATACTAAGTGTAAAACTTTAGTAGATGAGTTCTCAACAAATAAATTGTTTTTCTCGTATTCCCTATCCCCCTTCTTGCACGCAAACACCATTTGGAGACATTCGAGTCACGGACAGCGAGAGCTCTTGCACCTAATGTTCTTTTGTTACTTGTTTCAATGCTAATATAGACTCTTGCATGTTATGACTTGTATTGAGTTTCTAACCTGAATTGCTTTACTTTTCAAAGTTCTTATATGGTTGCTAGCATGTCACCACAGAAATTATGCCGTTATCATTTACCTACTCGAGGACGAGCAGGAATTAAGCTTGGGGATGTTGATACGTCCAAAACGTATCTATAATTTCTGCTTGCTCCATGCATGTTTTGTGTGATATTGCTATGATCTAGATACACTTTCATACACTTTTGATCATATTTGGACTAACCTATTAACTCAGTGCACCACAGTGCCAGTTCCTGTTTTCTGCTGTTTTTCTATTTCAGTTTTCCCCCATATAAAAAGTGCCAGAAAAATTCCGGGAAAAATATAGGAAAAATCAGCGTACAGGAAGCTTCGCGAAGAGCCCGAGTGGGGCCAGAGGGGATCCAGGGGTGGCCCAGGCGGCCACCCGGCGCGGCCCCACCCCTGGCCGCGCCAGGGGGGCGCCTGGGGCCCCTGGTCCACCTCTGGCTGCCCCCCTTCGCCTATATATTCTCCGTCACGGGAAACTTCCGGAGCGAGAACCCTTTTTCGCGATCTCTCCTCTGTTCCGCCGCCGCCGCGCTTCCGAGATCGGGAGCACCAGAAGACCTCTTCCCGGCACCCTGCCGGAGGGAGGACCGACCTCCGGGAGTCTCCTCTCCACCATGGATGCTCCCCGGATGTCTCGTGAGTAGTTTTCCTTGGGCCATGGGTCCGTGATCAGTAGCTATCTGATGTTCTCCTCCCCTCTTTGTTCTTCATGGTTTAGACCTCGTGAGCTGCCCTACATGATCGAGGCACTTTTGTAATCTTTCTGCTGTTGCTATGCTGAGTTTGATGAGATCTGATGGATTATGAGATTATGTTCATATTGTGATTGACTAATATATTTGATTTTTATCTCTTATATTTTTGTTCCTAAGTAATTCTTGCATGTTCTCCGTTGCTGTTTATTGCTTTGGCCAAGTAGTAGGTAGCAACCCCAAGAGGGAACTGATGGCGCGAGGGTTGACGGGTGTAGTCTTCTCGCCCTTCGTTGGTGAGCCCCAAGTGGAAGGCGTGATGCAGCACAACAGCAAATTTCCCTCGGTAAAGATACCAATGTTTGTCTCCAGTAGGACTCCAGAGATGATAAGTGGGTGTTAGCGGCGCAACTGACGCGGACCTGCACACAGACACAGACAACTTTTTTCCCAACGAAGTTCAGAGAGGTTGTCAATCTCTCCGGTCTTGTTGTTTACAAAGGATAAAACGCAAGGGATAATAATAGAAACTGGAAAGTAAATGCAGAAAAGTAAATATAGCGTGGAAACAATGATAAGGATATGGACCGGGATACGTGATTTTCGCTAGTGAAGTCTCTCTCCCAAAAGACGATAAAATTGCTATGCGAGGTAAACAAATTACAGAAAGGCAATTGACAGGATTATGAACGCACCGCAATGCTAACTATGCTACAAAAGAAAGGAAGAGGTTCAAAAGCACAGGCAGTACGCCAAGATAAGTAGACCGAAATCCATCTGCATCTACTACTAATCATCCACCTTGAGATATCTATCCAGAACATCTCACTGGTATTAAGTTGCGAGCCCCACCCAAAGTGTAAACCCAAAGCAACAGACAACTGCATTAAAAAGAACTCTGCGTAAAGTAAACAATCCTTGTAACCGCGGTTATAAGCACCGTTGTTTTCCCCCTTGTGGCAACAGCACATCCCCTAGACTCATGTTTCTGTCACTCAAGCCTGTCATCGGGGGGCATGAACCCACAATCTAGCACAACGCTCCCTCTTGGAGTCACTACCTACTACTTGGCCAAAGCAATATACAGCAACGGGGAACATGCAAGAATTACTTAGGAACAAAAATATAAGAGATAAAAACCAAATATATTACTCAATCACAATCTGAACATAATCTCATAATCCATCAGATCCTATCAAACTCAACATAGCAATAGCAGAAATATTACAAAGGTGCCTCGATCATGTTGGGCAGCTCACGAGGTCTAAACAATGAAGATCAAAGCGGGGAGGAGAACATCACATAGCTACTGATCACGGACCCATGGTCCAAGGAAAACTACTCACGAGACATCCTGGGAGCATCCATGGTGGAGAGGAGACTCCCGGAGGTCAATCCTCCGTCCGGCAGGGTGCCGGGGAGAGGTCTTCTGGTGCTCCCGATCTTTGGAAGCGCGGCGGCGACGGAACAGAGGCGAGTTCACGGAATAGGGTTCTCCTTCTGGGGTTTTCCCGTGACGGGGGATAAATAGGCGAAAGGGGGCAGCCAGAGGTGGGCCAGGGGCCCCAGGCGCCCCCCTGGCGCGGCCAGGGCTGGGGCCGCGCCGGGTGGCCGCCTGGGGCCCCCTGGCTCCCCTCTGGCCCCTCCCGAGCTCTTCTCGAAGGTTCCGTCATGCTGATTTTTTATCTGAATTTTCTCGAATTTTTCTGGCACTTTTTATATGGGGGAAAACTGAAATAGAAAAACAGCAGAAAACAGGAACTGACACTGGGGTGCACTGAGTTAATAGGTTAGTCCAAATATGATAAAAAAATGTATGAAAGTGTATCTATATCATAGCAATATGACACAAAACATGCATGGGGCAAGCAGAAATTATAGATACGTTTTGGACGTATCAGGAACGTTATGCTCGATTGTGGGTTCATGCCCCCGATGACACGCTTGAGTGACAGAAACATGAGTCTAGGGGATGTGTTGTTGCCACAAGGGGGAAAACAACGGTGCTTGTAACCGCGGTTGCAAGGATTGTTTACTTTACGCAAAGTGCTTTTTAATGCAGTTGTCCGTTGCTTTGGGTTTACACTTTGGGTGGGGCTCGCAACTTAATACCAGCGAGATGTTCTGGATAGATATCTCAAGGTGGATGATTAGTAGTAGATGCAGTTGGATTTCGGTCTACTTATTTTGGCATACTGCCCGTGCTTTTGAGCCTCTTCCTTTCTTTTATAGCATAGTTAGCATTGCAGTGCGTTCATAATCCTGTCAATGGCCCTTTTGTAATTTGTTTACCTCGCATAGTAGTTTTATCGTCTTTCGGGAGAGAGACATCACTAGTGAACATCACGTATCCCGGTCCATATCCTCGTTACTGTTTCCACACTCATTTACTTTTCTGCTTTTACTTTCAGTTGCTATCATTATCCCTTGTGTTTGATCCTTTGTAAACAACAAGACCGGAGAGATTGACAACCTCTCTGAACTTCGTTGGGAACAAAGTTACTTGTGTCTGTGTGCAGGTCCGCGTCAGTTGCGCCGCTGACACCTACATATCATCTCTGGAGTCCTACTGGAGACAAACCCGTGTATCTTTACTGAGGGAAATTTGCTGTTGTGCTACATCACGCCTTCCACTTGGGGCTCACCAACGAAGGGCGAGAAGACTACACCCGTCAACTCTCGCGCCATCAGAAGGTAGACAACTTAGCCCTTGATGTTGAGATGTTAAAAATTAGAACCTCTCCCCTTGACGAGAGTAAGGTCACTCCTATTAATGCTATCCAGTTACAAATCAATGAAAATATTAGGATGATGGGTCAACTCAAAGAGAGTTGGGATAGAGAAAAGGAGGAATAAGAGAGAATTAAGAGACATCCTACCTACCACACAGTAGCTACTATCCAAGTAGTTGTGGATGTCCAAACTATTAGCACCCATCACACCCCTAGTCCCACTGGACCTATCAATGGTGATGCTACCACCTCAACCATAGATGAAGAAACCTATATGAACATAGAGGATTTCAAACAAGTGAACCTAAATGATATCACTACCTCCTTGATAGATAGTAGTGACCTAGACTTTGACAAGTGCACTTTACCTGAAGTTATTGGTTTCCTACACAAGATGTCTAGAGACCCCCACACTAGCACACTCAATCTTGCCTTCACAGAGCATATCACCAATGCTCTAATCAAAGTTAGGGAGGAGAAGCTTAGACTAGAAGCCTCCATACCTAGGAATCTAGAAGATGGTTGGGATCCTATGATAAAAATTAAATTGATCAACTTCTCTTGTTATGCTCTTTGTGATGTTGGAGCAAGTACCTCTGTTATGCCCAAAAGAATGTATGATATGCTTGAATTGAAACCTTTTGATCCTTGTTCTTTTGGTGTTCGTCTTGTTGATTCTTCCGTAAAGAAACCTTTGGGGAAGATCTACGATGTTCTTATCATTTTCAATGACAATTATGTTCCCGTTGATTTCACTATTATGGACATTGAGTGTGAGCCCTCTTGTACAATTATTTTGGGACGTCCTTTTCTTCGCCAGTTGGTGCTATCATTGACATGAAAGAGGGAACTATCAAATTCCAATTCCCTCTCAAGAAAGGGATGGAACATTTTCCTTGGAAAAATATTAAGTTACCTTTTGAATCCATCACACGGGCTAGTTATTCTCTTGAAAAGACTTGATCTTCTGCTTTAAGCCTAGCTAATGGCTCTAAAGAAGCGCTTTCGGGAGGCAGCCCGCAACGAATTTAGGTTTTTATTTTTTCTTTTGTTCTGTTATTAGCGGTCTTGATGATTGTTACTACTGTAGCAACATCATTGTATCTTTACTTTTCAAGCTTTGTGCCAAGTTTAGCCTCATACGACAAGGGAAGTGAAAGTTGTGACATGCTGTCCAGAAAACAGATTCTGTCCTCGTGACTAGACAAGTCAGAGAAAAATCCCAGTTCATCTTTTTGAGCTGAATTTTTTACACAGCATGCTCTATACAATTACGAAACTTCCGTATGTTCTGAGTTTTTTGATTTGAGTTGCAGAAGTACCCCTAAAAATTTTGTTTCTATCTGCTGTTCTGTTTTTCACAGATTCTGCCACGTTTTGTCTCTCTTCACTTTTGAAAACCTTAAGCTTGCTTTTTCTTTGAAAAAACCTTTTGGCAATCTTGGGAAACAGTATATCTTCCTGGAAATCTTTTTTTCAGTAGAGGGAAATTATTTTATTAGGGTACTAACCTCTCTAATCAGCCTACAATGAGTTATGTATGAAGGGAGTTTTCAAGTGCGCGATGGAGGATGATGAAAGAAGATTCAGGAGGGTCAAACGCTCAAGCTTGGGGATGCCCATGGGCACCCCCAATAAATATTCAAGGAGAATCAAGCGTCTAAGCTTGGGGATGCCCCCGTGCATCCCCTTCTTCATCAACAATTATCAGTTCGTCTCTCGTTGCACTATATTTTTATCACTTCATGCATTATGTGCTATTCTTGGAGCGTCTCGCTCTTAGGTTTTGTTTTTAGTTTTCTTTTGCTTTGTTTTCTGTAGTAACAAGTTAGACCCAAACTTACTCTTTTGTGTGGGAGAGATTCACGCTCCGCTTGAACTAGAACTCCTCATAGGATTTGCATGCTTATTCTTTTAGCTGTGAGCTGTTCTTTTTCTTTTCTTAGCTGCTGTTCTGTTTAGTTGTAGTGCTTTAGTTCTTTCTAGAGCTTTTCTTTTATCTTAGGTTGAACTTTTTATAGGTTGCATGTTTTATCTTGTTAGAGAGTTTGCCTATCGCACTGAGTTATGTGTCTTGACTGAAAATAGGTAGTTAAAGTTGTTGTTCTCTTTGTAGTAGTAACTTGCAATAGTTTTGAGGTATTGATTAGAGTAATGTTTGAACTTATGGTGTCAAGAGATCTTGCCTATTAGTGTTAGATGCCATATTTTGGGCAATCCATGTGTTTTTCGAAAACCAAAAAAAAACCTGTTGAGAACTCTAGCTACTAGATGGATCACTAACCTCTGGAAGGTTCGAATATTAGAGTACACTCACGTACCATGAGTCGAGGATGCGCAAGGATAACCAAACCCCCATACACTCCTCCTCGGGGTACCTGTCTCTTTGTGAACCTCCTGATTAGATTGATAGTTACCGATAATAAGTGCATGAGTTCTTTCGGACTAATGTGAGTATTCGAAAGTTGACACTTCCACCCACCTATACTTTTTCTAGCCTCTTCGGTACCGTGCATTGCCCCTTTCTCACCTGAGAGTTGGCGCATACTTCGCCGGTGCATCCAAACCCTTGGCATGATACGCTCTGTCATCATTAGCCTCCTTATATCTTTCCTCAAAACATCCACCATACCTACCTACAAGGCATTTCCATAGCCTTTTCGAGATACATTGCCATGCAACATCCACCTTCTCATGACTTGATCTTCATGTCATACATTCTACTTGGTTGATCGATGAGCCGCATGCTAGTTGGGCCTTTCCCTAATCATTGCTACATGACGCTCTAGTATCATTGCATATCCTTCTATCCTAGCAGAAGCATACATTTTCATCATGATAGTTACATTTTATTTATGTGAGTACCTTTGTAAAGTGTGAAAGATCTGCTATATTCTTGTAAAATATAGAGTATTGCCCCTAAAGTGAGGAATAGATCCCAAAGAGGACAAAATCAAAAGATCCCAAAGAGGACAAATGAGAGTTAAATAGAAAGAGCCATTGAGGCCACCAAAAAAAAAGAGAAAAAGAGAAAAAAATAAAAAGAGAGAAGGGGACATACTACTATTCCTTTTGAGAGATCCACACTAGTACTTCATCTTCTATCCCTTGTACTCCATAGAGATCATCATCATGCATATAGCTATGTGGGGACCCTTCACATTATAGAACTTGGCTTGTATATTCCAATGATGAGCCTCCTCAAACGAGCTCTAGGTCTTCTTGAGCAAGCAAGTTAGATGCACCCCCACTAGTTCCCTTGGAGAGCTTTTAGCTCACATGTGCATCCGTTGTATGGAAATCCCTACTCCTCACATCATATCTATCATATGGCCTTCTGTCGCCAATGATTGTCCTCATTGATGTGAGCCTTTCACACCTTTTTGTCTTCCTCCTCCACCTTCTTTCTGTTTCGCCTTTTAGGTGTCAACTTTCTTGCTCACGCTCATCCATTGCATGAGTGCTCAAAATATCAAAAGGGAGTGGATCAGTTTGACTTGTACATGGCTAGTGGTCTGGGGACGAGTCCAGATAAGAATCCAAAGGAGACCAAGTTGAAACTTTAGTAGATAGTTGTTCTCAACAACCTTATTTTTTTTCTCTCGTATTTCCCTATCCCTTGCTTGCACGCAAACACCATCTGGAGACATTCGAGTCACGGATAGCGAGAGCTCTTGCACCTTTTGTTCTTTTGTTGCTTGTGTCAATGCTAATATAGACTCTTGCTTGTTAAGACATGAATTGAATTGCATGCTTTGATTGCTTTACTTAAAAGTCCTTTTATGGTTGTGTGTCATGTCACCACAGAAATTATGCTTGTTATCATTTACCTACTCGAGGACGAGCAGGAATTAAGCTTGGGGATGTTGATACGTCCCAAACGTATCTATAATTTCTGCTTGCTCCATGCATGTTTTGTCTGACTTTGCCATGTTTTGCTTGAACTTTCATACACTTTTGAACCTATTTGGACTAACCTATTAACTCAGTGCACCCAGTTGCAAGTTTCTATTTTCTGTTGTTTTTGTATTTCAGGTTTTCCGGCCATTAAAAGTGCTCCAAAAATTCCGGGAAAAATATATAAAAAATCAGCGCAACAGAAGCTTCCGTAATCACCAAGAGAGGGAAGGGGGCCACCACCAGCCAGCCAGGAGGGCAGGTGGCGCGGCCCCACCCTGGGCCGTGCCAGGGACCCTCCTGACTACCTTGTGGGTCCCCTCGACGCCCCCTTCGCCTATATTTACCCCTCGGGGTGGAAACCCCTAATACGGACTCCTCTTTCGCGATCTCGCCTCTGTTCCGCCGCCGCCGCCGTTTCTAGATCGGGGCTGCCTGGAGAAGCTGCTCCGGCACCCTGCTGGGAGAATCTACCCCCTCCGGGAGACTCTCCATAGCCATGGACGCCTCCCGTATGTACCGTGAGTAGTTTCCCTTGGACCATGGGTCCGTGAACAGTAGCTATGTGATCTATCTCTCCCCCTTTTGTGCTTACACTTTCGAGTCCTCGTGAGCTGCCTCACATGATCGAGGCATCTATGTAATTTCTGTTGTTGCTATGCTGAGTTTGTTGGGATCTGATGGATTATGAGACTATGTTCAGATTGTGATGAGTAATATATTTGGTTCTTCTCTTTTATATTTTGTTCTTGAGTAAATTCTTGCATGTTCTCCGTTGCGGTATTTGCTTTGGCCAAGTATTTTATTTGCAACTCCAAGAGAGAGCGTTATGCTCGATTGTGGGTTCAGCCCCTTGATGTCTAGCTTGAGTGACAGAAACATGAGACTTGGGGATATGATGTTCCCACCAGGGATAAAACAACGGTGCTTGTACCTGCGGGTGCAAGGATTGATTACTTTACGCAAAGTTCTTTTAATGCAGTTGTCTGTTGCTTTTAGCTTACACTTTGGGTGGGATTCGCAACTTAATACCAGCGAGATGTTCTGGATAGATATCTCAAGGTGGATGATTCGTAGTAGATGCAGATGGATTTCGGTCTACTTACCTTGGCGTACTGCCCATTGCTTTTGAGCCCTTCCTTTCTTTGCAGCATAGTTAGCATGGTGGTGCCTTCATAATCCTGTCAATTGCCCAACTATGATTTGTTTACCTCGCTAGCACTTTTATCGTCTTTTGGGAGAGAGACATCACTAGTGAAAATCACGGGACCCTGGTCCATCTTCACATTATTGTTCACACCCTCAATTTACTTTCAGCTTTTACTTTCCTTTGCACCTTTTATCTCTTGCGTTGATCCTTTGTAAACGACAAGGCCGGAGGAATTGACAACTCCTCTGTACTCGTTGGGAGCAAAGTTATTTGTGGCTGTGTGCAGGTCCACGACAACACCCTAGTCAGGAAGAAATTTCTGGCGACGTTGCCACCTACTTGTATCTCCTGAGTCCTACTGGTTCGATAACCTTGGTATCTTCACCGAGGGAAACTTGCTGTTGCACTGCATCTCAAACCTTCCACTTGGGGTAACCAACGAGGGGCGAGAAGCCATCAACATATCATGTAGAAATCTCTTGAATAAATCTCATGATGATATGCTTGCTATATCTTGTTGCCATGATATAAATGCTTCTATTTCCTCTAGCTATTGTGCTAACAATGTAGAGGAAAATCAACGGTCTATGGATCAAGATGTGTACTTGAATGGTGCTTCAAGGGATCCCACATCATCATCACATGTTACTCATTTTTGTCTCATGGCTAAGGAGTCAAAGGTATCTCCTACTTTGAAACCCAATATGTCTAGTGTTGGTGATGATGTAGATACTGATAATATAGATAATGATGAAGAGAATGATGATATTGCTTCCTTAAAAATTAAGGTAGAAATGATTTTTAAAGCTCTTCGTAAGAATAAAATTTCTCATTACAACTTCATGGAAATCATGACTATTGCCATTGGGGGCAAGAATTGCATTGAGGAGTTGGAATCTCATCTCGAGCAGAATGAGGTCACCATTGAGAAAATGGAAAGCCATGAGTGTGATTACTCTAAAGAGATTGCGGAACTTTCTCAAGGTCTCGAAGTAGAAAAAACTACCAA
This sequence comes from Bromus sterilis, assembly GCA_950022295.1. Classification (NCBI taxonomy): domain Eukaryota; kingdom Viridiplantae; phylum Streptophyta; class Magnoliopsida; order Poales; family Poaceae; genus Bromus; species Bromus sterilis. Next base: position 402,044,901 of record OX465596.1, read on the forward strand.
GGAATCTCTTGAGGAGACTTTTGCTCTAGAGTTATCTAGAATAAAGGAATCCCATGATAGAGCCCTTGAGGTGGCTAATGCTATCAAAACTAAAAATGATAAGCTTGAAGTTGTGCATGCTAAACTCCTTGAGGATTTTGAGGACCTCGAAAATGGCTCACGGGTCATTAAGGGTGAGCTCATCAAAATCACCTAGTCGCATGCTCAACTAAAAGCTTCATATTTAAAAGAGCTTGTCATGTTGTCTTCTCCTTCCGTTAATCTTGTTGATGCTTGTGATACTAACTCTATTTCTTGTGAAGCATCCATACTAAAGGAGAATGTTGAGCTAAAGGCTCAACTTGAGTTGCTAACTAGCAAGTATGGGAAATTGGAAGAAAGCCATGAAAATCTCTCATGATGATCTCTTAGTCTCCCATAATGTGCTAAAGTTAGCTCATGAGGCTAAGGTTTCTAAGTTAGTTCCTCATGTGGACATTAGCACTACTTCTACTCAATATGCTATATTGCCTAGTCCTTGTAATTCATCCACTCATAATGTTGCTACATCTTGTGATGAATTACTTTACTTGCCTTGTTTCTCTAACAACAAAGCTTCTACATCCTCTAGTACTTGTGTTGTTACTAACCATGTACAAGAAATCAAAGAGCTCAAGGCCCAAGTCACTTCTTTGAAGAAAGACTTGGAAAAGGGTCATGAAGTGAAGTCCACACTTGACAAGGTTTTGTGTGGGAAAAAATCCCCCAATGACAAGGGTGTACTTGGATTCAACTCCAATAATAAGAAGTCCATGATCAACAAGAAGAAGGTCCAATCACAAATCAAGAATTTGGCCAAGATTATTTGCTTCAAGTGCAAGGTTGAACGGATCATGTTAGATCTTGCCCTTTGAAGAAGAAGCCCCTTAGTGACAAGAAATTAGGGAAGAGGCCTCAAGTTCAATCGCGAGGTGAAGAGAGGAAACTTACAGAGAAGACTCAAGTCAATGATCTTCATGTTGAGAAATCAACTAAGAAGAAAGGAAAGAGTATATGTTGCTACTTATGTTGTGAGAAGGGCCATCTTGCTTCTTCATGCACTAATTGTACCTTATCCAACCCTATTATAGTTGATGATGTTTATTCTCTTCGGAAGGATAAGGTTGGCAATGTGGTTGCCAAATTTGTTGGTACTCAAAGTGGTGTCAAGAAAAGAACCATTTGGGTTGCCAAGCCTATTGTGACTAACCTCTTAGGACCCAACTTGGTTGGGGACCAACAAACTCAAACTTGATCAATAGGTGTTGGTGGAGGCATTGGAGACTTGGCTAAATTATGAAGAATTAAGGGACCTTCATTAATCACATTGTCTCAAGCCAAGTCATTTGGATTATCATGTATTTATCTTATGTCCAATGTGCCTCCTTGCGGTAACTTGTTCTTAAATTGTTTACATTGAAAGTTACTTGCCCCTTTGCATGTCTTGGTTTTGTACCTTGCATGTGTTGGTATATGTTGTGCTTCCAATTTACTTAACTTGAGTAATCAATTTTGTGTATATTGGTTTGCACATCATGTATGTGTGAATGGTGTGTTGAGCCTATTTTTCATCTTGTTTGTATCTTAGTTGTCTCTTGTGAGCGATTAATGGATCATTCCATTTTTGGGGAGTGATGTGCCTTGTGGACTTCACGATCCTATGAATGTGTATACATGAGGAATACCACCTAGTATTGATATTACAAGATTATCTAGTCTCTATGTGGTATGTCGTACTCATGAGAAATTCAAATTCTAAAATTTCCATTAATTATCTCTTGTTGGATTTTATTTGTCTCTTGTGGAGAGTAATAGACTTATCACATTATGGGGGAGTGATATGCCTTGTGCATATCACAAGCCTAGAAAATGTGAATATTTGAGGAATGTCACTTAGAATTGATATTGGAAATTATCTTGTATCTTTGTGGCATGCAAAGCTCAATCATCTCCCAAGTTGCATAAATTCCAATTGCTATCTCATTGCTTGTACTAAATGTTATCTAGTTGACTGCGATATGCATATGAGCATGTTTGCAATGTTTATCCTTTATGCTCATTTGTTTTTGCTTAGTTCATATGTAGTACTTTGTGTGCGGTTGATACGTCCCAAATGTATCTATAATTTTTGTTTGCTCCATGCATGTTTTGGGTGATATTGCTATGTTTTTTATACACTTTCATACACTTTTGATCATATTTGTACTAACCTATTAACCCAGTGCACCCCAATGTCAGTTTCTGTTTTCTGCTGTCTTTTTATTTCAGGTTTTCCCAATACGTAAAATGCCAGAAAAATTCTGGGAAAAATAAAAAAAAATCAGCATACCGGAAGCTTCCAGATGCCCAAGGGGGGACCAAAGGGGCCCCACCTGATGCCCACGCGGCCAAGGGGTGCGGCCTAGGGTGGGGCCACGCCGGGAGGCCGCTTAGACTCCTGGTGGCCCCCTTGGCTGCCCCCCTTCGCCTATATTTACCTCGTCCTCCGAAACCCTCGAGGACATAACCCTTTTTCGCGATCTCGCCTCTGTCCTGCCGACTCTGCGCTTCCAAGATCGGGAGCACCAGAAGACCTCTTCCCGACACCCTGCCGGAGGGAGGATTGACCTCCGGGAGCTTCTCCAGCACCATGGACGCTTCCCGGATGAACTGTGAGTATTACACCTTGGACCATGGGTCCATGATCAGTATCTATGTGATGTCCTCTCGCCTCTTTGTTCTTCACGGATTAGACCTTGTGAGCTACCCTACATGATCAAGGCACATATGTAATTCTTTCTGTTGTTGCTATGTTCAGTTTGCTGGGATCTGATGGATTATGAGACTATGTTCAGATTGTGATGAGTAATATATTTGGTTCTTATCTTTTATATTATTGTTCTTGAGTAATTCTTGCATGTTCTCCGTTGTTGTTTATTGCTTTGTCCAAGTAGTAGGTAGTAACTCCAAGAGGGAGCGTTATGCATGATTGTGGGTTCATGCCCCCCGATGACTAGCTTGAGTCACAGAAACATGAGTCTAGGGGATGTGTTGTTGCCACAAGGGGGAAAACAACGGTGCTTGTAACCGCGGTTGCAAGTATTGTTTACTTTACGCAAAGTTCTTTTAATGCAGTTGTCTGTTGCTTTGGGTTTACACTTTGGGTGGGGCTCGCAACTTAATACCAGCGAGATGTTCTGGATAGATATCTCAAGGTGGATGATTAGTAGTAGATGCAGATGGATTTCGGTCTACTTATCTTGGCGTACTGCCCATGCTTTTGAGCCTCTTCCTTTCTTTTGTAGCATAGTTAGCATTGGTTTGCGTCCGTAATCCTGTCAATTTCCCATCTGTAATTTTTTACCTTGCATAGCTGTTTATCGTCTTTTGGGAGAGAGACATCACTAGTGAACTTCATGGGACCCCGGTCCATATTTCCACCACTGTTTACACCCTCAATTTACTTCTTGCTTTTACTTTCTAGTTGCACTTATCATTACCCTTTTATCTCTTGTGTTTGATACTTTGTAAACAACCAGGCCGGAGAGATTAACAACCTCTCTGAACTCGTTGGGAGCAAAGTTATTTGTATCTGTGTGCAGGTCTACGTCAACTCGTGCTAATAATTTCTAGCATCGTTGTCACCTACTTGTCATTGCTGGAGTCCTACGGGAGACAAACCTTGGTATCTTTGCTGAGGGAAATTACACTAAGCTACATCTCAACCTTTCACTTGGGGTAGCCAACAAGGAGCACTACTTCAGTGCCATCAAGCTAATTTCTGGCGCTGTTGCCGGGGACCCCACTCTACAAGATAGGGGAGTTGCACGCTATCTTTTATCTTTGCTTTTTAGTCTTGTTAGTTTACCTTTCAGTTCTTGCTTTAGTGTCCTTTATCAAAAACCACAAAAAAATTATGTATCTTGCTTTAAGTAGTCCTTTCAGTTTAGTCAAGCATGTTAGGACTTTGTGCTTTGAGGGAATTGGAAGTTCTAGATTTCCATCAAAGGGATGGAGAAAATATGAAGAAAGCATGGGATGGAATTTCTGATGCACATAGGAGAATTATGCCTTGGATACCTATAACAATTGTTCTTACAAATTTTTACCATGGTCTTTTAAGTGGTGTAAACACTCTCTTGATATTATAGCTGTAAGATATTTCTTAGAGTGTGATAAAGCTAGAGCTCTTGATATTGTTTATGGTCTAGTTATAGATAGACTTGCTACTCTTGAAAGGAGAATGGATGCTCTAGACTTGAGGAAGGTAGAGAAACCTAAGCCCAACAAGAAAGATATTTTGGAGATAGATGATGATTGGGAGCCTTTTGTTAGAATTATCATCTATAACAAAGACTTCCTTGCTTTTTGTGATATTGGATCCATGGTTTCTACAATGCCAAAAATAGTTTATGATTCTTTGAAACTAAACATGGAAAATTTGTCATCTTATCATGAACATGTTAATGGAGATATTTCTGAGATCCAAGGAAAGGTAAAATAAGTCCAAGTTCCATTCCTTAAAAAGATTGCAACGGTCGATTTCTTCATCATCGAGCCAAACCAAGGTAACATAGTGCTTGGAAGGGACTTCCTCCGAGCCGTGAAGGACTTCATTGATATTGGTAAGGGGCACATACGCTTACGTGGTAAAGCGAAAGGTACATATCTCTTCCCTAGGAAAAAGAAGAATGAACTTGTTGAAGATCAATTTGAAGGTTTTTATGATTCCGCTGATTTCGGTGACCCCTGATTCTTCTTTTTGCTTTGTGCCTAGCTCAAAGGCGTAAAAGAAAGCGCTTGTTGGGAGGCAACCCAAGATGCTTTTCCTTCTGTTTTTAGTGGTCTTGATGATTGTTACTACTGCAGCAACATCATTGTATCTTTATTTTCATGATTTGTGCCAAGATTAGCCTCTGATTGCAAGAAAGTTCAAAAGTTGTGACATGCTGTCTAGAAAACAGATTTTGTCTTTGGACGAAAAAAATCACAATAAATCACTAGATCATATTTTTTATCTGAATTTTTTTGAAAGCGTGCTCGATACAATTATCTTTTGAGCACCTGTTCTGAGTTTTTTGATTTGAGTTACAGAAGTACCCCCCAAAAAAATTACTACCTGCTGGTCTGTTTTTCACAGATTCTGCCACGTTTTGTCTTTCCTCAGTTTTGCAAGTCTTGCGCAAGCTTTTTCTTTGCAAAAACTTTTTGGCGGTCTTGAGAAACAGTAGACCTTCATGGAAATCTTTATTTCCAGTAGAGGCAAATTGTTTTATTATGGGTACTAACCTCTCTAATCAGCTTATGATGAGTTATGTATGAAGGGAGTTTTCAAGTGTGCGAAGGAAGATGATGAAAGAAGATCCGGGAGTGTCAAACGCTCAAGCTTGGGGATGCCCCATGCACCCACAAGAAATATTCAAGGAGACTCAAGCGTCTAAGCTTGGGATGTCCCTGTTCATCCCCTTCTCCATCAACAATTATCAGTTTGTCATTCGTTACACTATATTTTTATCACTTCATGCGTTATGTGCTATGATATGGGGTGGCCCGATCTTCTCAGTAAGCGTACAGTGAATATGAGGGCGATATGAGATAACTTGTATGTAGCCGATGAACTCTCCTCGCTAGATCCCTATTGCCAATGCGACAACTCTCTACCCTTTGGATATTCACAACTTCACACACTTGCGCAACGTAGTCGTCGACCACGAGACGGTAATTTGCAATCTACTAATTCCCAGTGGAACAACAGATCACACAAAACTTGCAATAGCAACACTGCAGATCGATACGAATTGAAGTATATGATTCAAGATGAAAGCTTGGAGCTATTCTCTAGAACTAGGGTTTATCTAAACATGGTCTGACCTAAAAACTCGTAGGGGGTCCTATATTTATAAGCTAGGGTGTCCAAACAGGGATACATGGGCTGCAGCCCTTAATTCTGCGCGCAGGCATCGGGCAGGTCGGACGGTACGACCTGTAGCTCGGACGGTACGGCCTCAGGACGGACGGTCCGACCTGTTACTCGGACTGTCCGACCTAAGAAGTAAATGCTACTGATGTTTGTCGTCGTAAGTCGGACGGTTCGACTTGATATTCGGACATCCGGGTTGAGGTCGGACGGTCCGACGTGAAGTCCGGACGGTCCGACTTGGCCAGTAATTCCACTGATCTTCGGAGGCATATTTCGGACGGTCCGACTTGATGTCCGGACGTCCGACCTGGTGTCCTGTACGGTCCGACTTGCAATCCGGTCGTCCGACGCCTTCAACAATTCCTCCTTTTGCTTCATCTTCGTGCAACTCTTCTCCTCGTGCAACTTGCCCTTGTTCCATCTCTTCCTCTTGTATAACTCCTTGGTACCTGATAACACATATATACAAGGACTTAGGAAGTATAAAATCCTCACGAAGTAAAACATCAGATTCTATGAGGAATAAGTTCACCTGTTGTTCTAGTAGCTTTGCACGAGCTCTTGTAATAGGTCCAATGCTGATTTCATTGGACTTAATCATCATTGGTTCTTCATTAGGTGTTGGAGGTGCAAGGGTAGTAGGGATGTCCTCATCATGCTATGCTTGCAGTGTCTTGCTCTTTACTTTCTTTTTAGTTTTCTTTAGCTTTGCTTGCTGTTCATCACAAGTTAGAACCCAGCTTTCTTTGTATGGGAGAGAAACACGCTCCACTTTAAACTAGAACACATCATAGGATTTTCATGCTTATCTTTCTTTTTGTTGTGTTTTTATTATCTTTTCGTAGTTGCTATCATGTTTAGCTCTTAGTTTTCATGCTTATCTTTTTAAGAGCTTTTGTTTAGTTTGTTGCTGGAACTCTCTTGAGTTTTCATGTTTATGTTGTTTAGAGAGTTGTCTTGTTGCACTGAGTTGTGTGTCTTGACTTAAAGTAGGTAATTTAGGTTGTTATTCAATTGTAGTAGTAACTTGCAATAGTTTTGAGGTATTTTTGTGAGTAATGTTTGAACTTATGGTGTCAAGTGCTTTAGACTATTAGTGATAGATGTCGTATTTTGGGCAATCCGTGTTTATTTTCGAAAAACTGCAAAAACTAGTTGAGAACTCTAGCTACTAGATGGATCACTAATCTTTGGAGGGATCGGATATTAGAGTACACTCACGTACCATGAGCCGAGGATGTGCAAGGATAACCAAACCCCCACCCCATACACTCCTCCTCGGGGTACTTGTCTCTTTGTGAACCTCCTGATTAGATTGAGAGTTACCGATAATAAGTGCATGAGTTCTTCGGACTAATGTAAGTATTTGAAAGTTGACACTTCCACCTTCCCATATTTGCTAGCCTCTTCGGTACCGTGCATTTCCCTCTTCTCACTTCAAGAGTTGGCGTCTATCTCGCCGGTGCATCCAAACCCTTGGCATGATACGCTCCGTCATCATAAACCTCCTTATCTCTTTCCTCAAAACAGCCACCATACCTACCTATCAAGGCATTTCCATAGCCTTTCCGAGATATATTGCCATGCAACATCCACCTTCTCATGACTTGATATTCATGTCATACATGTTCCTGCTACACTGGCAGAGGCATACATTTGCATACATCATGATAGCTTCATCTTCTTTATGTTGAGTACTTTTGTAAAGTGTGAAAGATCTCATATACTCCTTGTAAAATAGAGTGTTGCCCCTAAGTGAGGAAAAGATACCAAAGAGGACAAAATTAAAAGATCCCAAAGAGGACAAATGAGAGTTAAATAGAAAGAGCCATTGCGGCCACCAAAAAATACAAAAAATAGAAAAGAGAGAAAAAACAAAATAAAATAGAGAAGGGGGCAACACTACTATTCATTTTGAGAGATACACACTCGTACTCCCTCTTGTATCTTGTGATCCATAGAGATGATCATATATGCATATAGCTATGTGGGGACTTTTACACTATAGAACTTGGCTTGTATATTCCGATGATGAGCCTCCTCAAATGAGCTCTAGGTCTTCTTGAGCAAGAAAGTTGGATGCATCCCCACTAGTTCCATTGGAGAGCTTTCCTTAGCACACATGTGCAACCGTTGCATGGCAATCCCTACTCCTCACATCATATCTATCATTTGGCTTTCTCTCGCCTATGATTTTCCTCGTTGATGTGAGCCTTACACACCTTTTTGTCTTCCTCCTCCACCATCGATCTCTTTGCCATCCTTAGTGTCAATTTTCTTTCTTACGCTCATCCATTGCATGAGTGCTCAAAATGTCGAAAGGGAGTGGATCAGTTTGTCTTGTACCTGGATAGTGGTCTGGGGACGAGTCAAGATAAGATTCCAAAGAAGACCAAGTGTGAAACTTTAGTAGATTGAGTTCTCAACAAAATAAATATTTTTCTCTCTTGTATTCCCATCCCCCACTTCTTGCACGCAAACACCATTTGGAGACATTCGAGTCACGGACAGAAAGAGCTCTTGCACCCTTATGTTCTTATGTTGTTTGTTTCAATGCTAATATAGACTCTTGCGTGTTATGACTTAAATTGAATTACATGCCTTACTTGCTTTACTTAAAAAGTCCTTTTATGGTTTGTAGCATGTCACCAAAAAAATATGTTTGTTATCATTTACCTACTCGAGGACGAGCATGAATTAAGTTTGGGGATGTTGATATGTCCCAAACGTTTCTATAATTTCTGCTTCCTCCATGCATGTGTTTGGGTGATATTGCTATGATTTTGATACACTTTCATACACTTTTGATCATATTTGGACTAACCTATTAACTCAGTGCACCCCAGTGCCAGTTTCTGTTTTCTGCCGTCTTTTTATTTCAGGTTTTCCCATTACATAAAATGCTAGAAAAATTCCGGGAAAATATATAAAGAATCAGTGATGTGGAAGCTTCCCGACGCCCGAAGTGGGGCCAGATGGGCCCCACCTGGTGCCCAGGCGGCCAGGCGCGGCCTAGGGTGGGGCCGCGCCGGGAGGTCGTCTGGACTCCTGGTGGCCCCCCTGGCTACCCCCCTTCGCCTATATTTACCTCGTCCTCTGAAACCCCCGAGGACAGAACCCTTTTTCGCGATCTCACCTCTATTCCGCCGCCGCCACGCTTCCAAGATCGGGAGCACCATAAGACCTCTTCCCTGCACCCTGCCAGAGGGAGGATTGACCTCCGGGAGCTTCTCCATCACCATGGACGCTTCCCGGATGAAACGTGAGTACTCCACCTTGGACCATGGGTCCATGATCAGTAGTTATGTGATGTCCTCTCCCCCTCTTTGTTCTTCATGGATTAGACCTTGTGAGATGCCCTACATGATCAAGGCACATATGTAATTCTTTCTATTGTTGTTATGTTGAGTTTGCTGAATCTGATGGATTATGAGACTATGTTCAGATTGTGATGAGTAATATATTTGGTTCTTCCCTTTTATATTTTTGGTCTTGAGTAATTCTTGCATGTTCTCCGTTGCTGTTTATTACTTTGGCCAAGTAGTAGGTAGTAACTCCAAGAGGGAGCGTTATGCATGATTGTGGGTTCATGCCCCCCGATGACTAGCTTGAGTGACAGAAACATGAGTCTAAGGGATGTGTTGTTGCCACAAGGGGAAAACAACGGTGCTTGTAACCGCGGTTGCAAGGATTTTTTACTTTATGCAAAGTTCTTTTAATGCAGTTGTCTGTTGCTTTGGGTTTACACTTTGGTTGGGGCTCACAACTTAATACCAGCGATATGTTATGGATAGATATCTCAAGGTGGATGATTAGTAGTAGATGCAGATGGATTTTGGTCTACTTATCTTGGCGTACTGCCCATGCTCTTGAGCCTCTTCCTTTCTTTTGTAGCATAGTTAGCATTGGTTTGCGTCGGTAATCCTATCAATTGCCCAGTTGTAATTTGTTTACCTTGCATAGCTGTTTATCGTATTTTGGGAGAGAGACATCACTAGTGCCATCAGCGGTCTTGTGTGGATTCGTCACTTTGATATAATTTGGAAAACTAGAATGATTTTATTAGACTTCATGGCTTATGTGTTGTTTTGTCCAAATTATACCTCCTCGGATCTTGGTAGGCTTGTGCATGCATAGTTATTTATATATTCGTATCCCCATGCCTTGCTTGCTTTAGTTGATCCATTATATAGGGTAAACACCATTAAATCCTTATTGGCTAAGATGAGCATAAAACTCAAATCATCCATATGCACATATTTAATGTGGAGTTTGACCTATGTATTGTAGTTGTGCTAACTACTTTGGACCCAATAAGTTTGGGGACCAAATTGTATCTTGATGTGTTTTAGGTACTTTGGAGAAGCATTGGATGCTTGGATTATTCATAATGAAGGTGGAGACGCCATGGGAAACTATACAAGCCAAGCTTGGATCATTCATTGAATTGAGGGAGTAGATCTATGAAAACCCAGTTTGGTTCTCCCAAGGAGCAAATTGTTTCAAGTGTTGTTGGTGATGAGGCTCCTTCCCAATGTACATGGACAATGGGGATTGGCCATATTCTCCCACAAGAAACACCCCATTTTCAAGTAGAAGAAGAAGGATTAAGAGCCCCTCTTGTAGATCCACCACAAGGGAAGTCATCACCACCAACACAAGAGCAATATGCTATGGGAGATCATGCACCTATACAAGAACAAGTCCCTCATGTTCCCGATCAAGATCGAGGATCCTCAAACCAATGCTATCTCGGTAACAAGTATTTACTTCATGCATTTTTAGTATATAGAGTCAACATTGTATATGTTGCTTCATGGCATGATTAGTACTTGTTGTGTTTGTGTTTGTTTCAAGAGATTAAACCTCCTTATTGCATATCAATTCATCAAAGTGCTCTCTTGTGCAATATTAATTAAATTTGCAAAAACACTCGTTTTGGTTGTGGTATTTGTTCTCATGCTTAGTAATTCATTTTTATTCAAATGAGATCAATTTGTGCCATGTGCCTTGTGCCTTGTGCCATGTGTCAAAGCTTTATGCTAAGATCAAGTTTGGATAATAATGGATTCACCCATGGATATCATGGTCCTTGGGTTCTTTGAATGTTTGATTCTCATGTTTTATGATTATGGTCATATCATATCATCATGTTGCATTCTATGAATCCCCAATATAGTTTGAGCTCCTCCATTTATACATAAATGGGTATGTGCATTTGATTCCACTCATATTATGAGAAATGCACAAATTAAGGTGGATCTTTTACTATATTGGTCTTCTAAATTTCCTTCCATTTTGGCACTTGATGCCAATGGGGGAGAAGTTTAGAGGGTTTAGGAAAAGTATATGTAGAAGGATTGGTTGTTGTAATTCATGCATATCTACAATTGTTTTGTATGCTTGTTGCATTAATTTCTATATAGATAAAACTCTCCCAAGTTTATGTCAACCAATATATGCAATGAAATTCAAGTTCATTCACACTTGCATATATTGTGGGGGAGTTTGCTCTATATAGTGTAGTTCTACTAACATCAAGGACATTTAATGGACTTAATGATGAATGCCATAATGATGAAGTCTTGCTCTAAGCTTTGGTATTGAATGACAAATATCCATGGAGCATCAAGTGCATTGTATCTTATATGAATAGATGTTCCATAGTGACACATGAAGCATATTGGGTTGATTTGGGAAGAATTCCATCAAAGTCTCGTGAAGAATTCCTCATGGTATCCCTCTATGGTTACCTCGTGTCTATGAGGTCCAAGGGTTGTGCCCAAGGGGTAAGGGTGAAAGTGGTTAGGATAATTTCCGATCGTAACCATTTCCAAATCCGTTTTCATAGGATACGGTAACAGATTTTATACATCCGATAAAAATCCGATCCGAACCCGAATCCGATTGATAGGATACGGTATAGGATATGGTAATACAAATATTCGACATAATAGGGTAATCCGTTTTTTCTAGCCGGATAATCTGAACTTTTAATTTCCGAATCCGATTGATGGACCAAGTTTTAAGTATTAAGAAGAAGTATGTAAATATTATCTTTGCTTATGGAACATGACATATGTTTGTTAGTGATTTATTTGTATTACTTTGATACTATCTAGTTCTTTATGTGTTTTTAAAGTATAAAAATGTGTATATTTGCTCATTTTTTAATGTATGATTCTAGTTTAAATCATTTATATATTCCTCATATATAAATATGGTAAATGTCCATTTCCGATCCGATGCTTTTCCGTTACCGTACCGCTTCCGAATCCGCCTAATCCGGTATTCGAATCCGCATAATCCGTTATTCGAACCCTCATGCGTTTCGCTTCCGAATCCGAAAATAAATATGGAATAGGATACGGTATAGAGATTATCCGACCGAATCCGATCCGGTTTCACCCCTACCAAGGGGTCCAGGAAATCTCTCTGGACACCCCGTGTTCATGGGCCTCTTGACCCCCGTGCACACGAGATCAAGCATTAACTCTCTGGATACCCCGTGCACACGGGGTCACTGACCCCGTGCACACGGGGCCTAAAGTTGTCTCTTGGTGTCTCATGACTAGTGAGGTTTCTGGTTGGTCCTTGGAGATATCCTTGGAAGTCATCAAGATTGAGTTCATTGTTTAAACCAAGTATGTTCAAGGTGGAGTCCATCGGATTATCTCAAAGGTTGACATAGTTGGGATCATAAGGATCAAGGACTTGGGATAATAACTGAAGAGAAGAATTCAAGCCATGGCTACAAGACAACATCATAGTGAGGCCATGTTGGCTTTTCGTTTATCATGTCTTGAAGCAAGAAACTAGAGTGAAGAATTCATTGTGCCTCTCAAGTGGTTGTGATGGAGCATTTTTTAAGAGCAAGTGATGACCAATATAATGTTAATGGTGAAACTTGATTGGTCATGAGTGAGTCTTTGGTGATCTAGTCTTGAAGCAATGAAGTGCAATGAAGTATTCATAATGGCTTTCAAGAAACCTAGATTGAGCATGAAGTAAAGATGTTTGTTGACCAGGATGAAGTTGGAAGATTATATCTAGATGGTCAACTCTCAAAGGACAAAAATTGTACCATGTGGGATTGATGTCTACACACGCTTCTATTCTTGTAGACTATGTTGGGCCTCCAAGCGCAGAGGTTTGTAGGACAGCAGAAATTTCCCTCAAGTGGATGACCTAAGGTTTATCGAACTCAGGGAAGTAGAGGTTGAAGATGGTCTCTCTCAAGCAACCCTACAATTAAGATACAAGAAGTCTCGTGTGTCCCCAACACACCTAATACAACTAGGAGTTGCATAGGTGCACTAGTTCGACGAAGAGATGGTAAAATACGAGTGATAGGTGTGGCAAAACAAAGTAATATAAATCTGTAATAAATAGTGCAGCAAGCAAACATGTGACAAAAGTGAGCACAAACGGTGTAACAATGGTGGAAACAAGACCTAGGCTTCATACTTTCACTAGTGGCAACTCTCAACAACATTAACATAGTCTAATCACATGATATTTCCCATAAAACATGCAATGGGGACGCACTCGGAGGTCATTCCATTGTGGTCAAGAGAGGACGAGAATTATGTAGGGCTACAAAAGCACACCTCAAAGTTCGTAGTTCTCAATCTATGGATTTATCAATGTCACCGCGGCCATCCAAAGAGAGTACCACAATCACCACAACATATCTAAAGGATAGTCAAAGACAAGCACCAAGAGCCTCTCAATCTTCAATCAACACACAAAAGAGGAAATCACTCATGAAAATATTCTTCTAATCCATGTCCAATAGACCGCTGTCACCATGGTCTCGGGGATTATGCTAGATAAGATCAAGTGAGTACATCAATCCAATACATAGAGGAACGGGAAATATCATGGGGTCACCCTAGATTAACATAGCCTATGACCACAACGAAGATCACATCATGGGAGAGAGACAAGAACACATAGCTAGTTAGCTACTGGTAGAAACCTCAGCCCTAGGAGGAACTACTCCCGCTTCATGGAGGGAGGAAGCAACGTCGATGGAGATGAATCCGGGGGCACTTCCCCATCCCGGCAGGGTGCCGGCACAGGAATTCTGGTCCCAGAATCTTGTTGGCGATGGCGGCGGAGATTGGAATCGCTTCTGGAAAAGGTACTTCGATATTAGGGATTTCCTCCGCGGGGGCTAAATATAGGCCAAAGGAGGGGGCCACCACGGCTCCAGAAGGGTATATGGCGCGGCCTAGGGGGGACCCACGCCGGGAACCCTCCTGGGCCCCTGGTGGTGGCCCTCCTGCCCTTGGTTATTCCGGAAGCTTCCGGGACACCGATTTTTTATATAATTTTTCCGGAATTTTTGGAGCACTTTTAATGGCCGGAAAACCTGAAATACAAAAACAACAGAAAACAGGAATTGGCATTGAGGTGCATTGAGTTAATAGGTTAGTACAAATATTATGAAAAGTGTATGAAAGTTCAAGCAAAACATGGCAAAGTCACACAAATCATGCATGGAGCAAGCAGAAATTATAGATACGTTTGGGACATATCAACATCCCCAAGCTTAATTCCTGCTCGTCCTCGAGTAGGTAAATGATAACAAGCATAATTTCTGTGGTGACATGCTAACAACCATATAAGAACTTTGTAAGTAACGCAATCAAGGTATGTGATTCAATTCAAGTCATAACAGGCAAGAGTCTATATTAGCATTGAAACAAGCAACGAAAGAATATTAGGTGCAAGAGTTCTTAGTTTTCCGTGATTCGAATGTCTCCTAATAGTGTTTGCGTGCAAGAAGGGGGATAGGGAATACGAGAAAAAAATATTTTTAGTAGAGAACTAAATCTACCAAAGTTTCACACTTGGTCTTCTTTGGAATCTTATCTTGACTCTTCCCCAGACCACTAGCCAGGTACAAGTCAATTTGATCCACTCCTTTTCGATATTTTGAGCACTCATGCAATGGATGAGCGTAAGCACGAGAGTTGACACTTAGGATGGCAAAGAGAGAATATGGTGAAGGAGGAAGTCAAAAAGGTGAGAAAGGCTCACATCAATGAGGGCAATCATAGGCGAGAAGGCCAAATGATAGATATGATGTGAGGAGTAGGGATTGCCATGCAACGGATGCACATATGAGTTGAAAAGCTCTCCAATGGAACTAGTGGGGGTGCATCTAACTTTCTCGCTCATGAAGACCTAGAGATCTTTTGAGGAGGCTCATCCTTTGAATATGCAAGCCAAGTTCTATAGTGTGAAGGTCCCCACATAGCTATATGCATGATCATCTCTATGGAGTACAAGGATAAGAGGGAGTACTAGTGTGGATCTTTCAAAAGGATAGTAGTGTTGCCCCTTTCTCGCATTTTTTTCTTTTTTCCCTTTTTTGTATTTTTTGGTGGCCTCAATGGATCTTTCTATTTAACTCTCATTTGTCCTCTTTGGGATCTTTTGTTTTGTCCACTTTGCGATCTTTTCCTCACTTAAGGGCAACACTCTAATTTACAAGAGGGTATAGAAGATCTTTCACACTTTACAAGGTACTCAAACATAAAGAAGATGTAGCTATCATGATGTATGCAATGTATGCCTCTGCCAGTGTAGCAGGAACATGTATGAAATGAAGATCAAGTCGTGAAGAGGTGGATGCTGCATGGCAATATATCTCGGAAAGGCTATGGAAATGCCTTGATAGGTAGGTATTGTGGCTGTTTTGAGGAAAGATATAAGGAGGTTTATGATGAGAGAGCATATCATGCCAAGGGTTTGGATGTACCGGAGAAGGTGGACGCCAACTCTCGGAGTGAGAAGAAGGCAATGCACGGTACGGGAGAGGCTAGCAAATATGAGGAGGTGGAAGTGTCAACTTTCAATACTTACATTAGTCCGAAGAACTCATGCACTTATTATCGGTAACTCTCAATCTAATGAGGAGGTTCACAAAGAGACAAGTACCCCGAGGAGTAGTGTATGGGGGCTTGGTTATCCTTGCGCATCCTCGACTCATGGTACGTGAGTGTACTCTAATATCCGATCCCTCCAAAGATTAGCGATCCATCTAGTAGCTAGAGTTCTCAAGTAGTTTTGTAGGTTTTTGAAAATAAACACGGATTACCCAAAATACGACACCTATCACTAATAGGCTAGAGCTCTTGACACCAAAAGTTCAAACATTACTCACATCAATACCTCAAAACTATTGCAAGTTACTACTAAAATTAAATAGCAACCGCAATTACCTACTCTCAAGACAAGACATAAATCAGTGCAACAACCAACTCTCTTAATAAGATAAACATGAAAACTAAAGAGAGTTCCAGCAATACACTAAACAAAATCCAAGGCTCTTGCTAAAGACAAACTAAGACTAAAACTAGACATGGTGGTAGCTACGAAAAGATAGAGAACGCACAACAGCAAAAAGATATGCATGAAGAATCCTATGATGTGTTCTATATTTTGATAGTGGAGCGTGTTTCTCTCCCACACAAAGTAAGACGGGATCTAACTTGTTATGAACAGCAAGAAAATCTAAAGAAAACTAAAAATAAAACCTAAGAGCGAGACGCTCCAAGCATAGCACATAACGCATGAAGTGATAAAAATATAGTGAGACGAAGGACAAGATGATGATTCTTGATGGACAAGGGGATGCACGGGGGCATCCCCAAGCTCATACACTTGAGTCTCCTTGAATATTTGTTGGGGATGCATGGGGGCATCCCCAAGCCTGAGTGCTTGACACTCCTGAATCTTCTTTCATCATCTTCCATCGCACACTTGAAAACTCCCTTCATACATAACTCATCATAAGCTGATTAGAGAGGTTAGTACCCTTAATAAATAATTTTTCCCTACTGGATATAAATATATTCTTTAAGAGCTACTGTTTCTCAAGATTTCCAAAAGGTTTTTGAAAAGAAAAAGCAAGCTTAAGGTTTGCAAAAGTTAGGAGAGACAAAACGTGGCAGAATCTGTGAAAAACAGAACAACGGGTAGTAAAGAATATTTTAGGGATACTTCTACAACTCAAATCAAAAACTCAGAACATACAAAAGTTTCGTGATTGTATAGAGCACGCTATGTAAAAAATTCATCTCAAAAATATTAACTGGTGATTTGATCTGATTTTTCCTGTTACGAGGACATAATCTGTTTTCTGGACAGCATGTCACAACTTTCACTTCCCTTGTCATATGAGGCTATAACTTGGCACAAAGCTTGAAAATAAAGATACAATGATGTTGCTACAGTAGTAACAATCATCAAGACCACTAAAAACAGAATTAAAAACTCAAACTAAAGATAACAAGGGTTGTCTCCCTAGAGCTCTTTCTTTATAGCCATAAAGGCAGGCTTAAGATTTTAATGATGCTCTTGTTGGAATAAGAGTTGAAGAACAAAAGAGAGCATCAAGAGGCAAATACCAAACAAATTTAAGTCTAACATGCTTCCTATGCAAAGGGATCTTGTAGAGAAATAACTCATTGAAGCATAAAGATATTAGCATAGGAAGGCAAACTAAGTGCAACTTCAAAACCTTCAACATAAAGAGAGGGAACTTGATATTATTGAAATATCTATAAGAATATGTTCCCTTCTCATAATAATTTCCAGTAGGATCATGAATAAACTCAACAATATAAGTATCACATAAAAAATTATTATCATGATCCACAAGCATAGAAAATTGATTACTCCCCACATAAGAAAAACCCTTCTTATTAGAAAATAGCTATCACATGAATCATTCTTATAATGATACACTTCCAAACATTCATTCTTTATAGCATAAGTGTCATCACAATAATCATCATAAATAGGAGGCAAAGTATCATCAAAATAAATTTCCTCATCAAAACTTGGGGGGATAAAAAGATCATCTTCATAAAACGTAGCATCCCCAAGCTTATAGCTTTGCATATCATTAGGATCAAAGGTATTCAAAGAAGACATACTAATAACATTGCTACTATCATGAGTGTTGTGAAAATAATAAATCTCCATAGGCTTCTTGATCTCCTCCTCAAACACTTCATGTCCTAACTCAAGATAGAGCTCATAAAGCTCTCTCATAATTTTGTTGTTGTTTTCCATAAGCCTAACTAGTGAAAATAAAAACAAGAAACGAAAAGATTTAATTGCAAGATCTAAAGATATATCTTCAACGCTTACCTCCCAGGCAATGGCACCAGAAATAGCTTGATGTCTACACACGCTTCTATTCTTGTAGACTATGTTAGGCCTCCAAGCGCAAAGGTTTGTAGGACAACAGCAATTTCCCTCAAGTGGATGACCTAAGGTCTATTGAACTCAGGGAAGTAGAGGTTGAAGATGGTCTCTCTCAAGCAACCCAGCAATTAAGATACAAGAAGTCTCTTGTGTCCCCAACACACCTAATACAACTAGGAGTTGTATAGGTGCACTAGTTCGGCGAAGAGATGGTAAAATACGAGTGATAGGTGTGGCAAAACAAAGTAATATAAATATGTGATAAAAAGTGCAACAAGAAAACATGTGAAAAGAGTGAGCACAAACGGTGTAACAATGGTGGAAACAAGACCTATGCTTCATACTTTCACTAGTGGCAACTCTCAACAACATTAACATAGTCTAATCACATGATATTTCCCATAAAACATGCAATGGAGACGCACTCGGAGGTCATTCCTTTGTGGTCAAGAGAGGACGAGAATTATGAAGGGCTACAAAAGCACACCTCAAAGTTCGTAGTTCTCAATCTATGGATTTCCCAATGTCACCGCGGCCATCCAAAGAGAGTACCACAATCACCACAACATATCTAAAGGATAGTCAAAGACAAGCACCAAGAGACTCTCAATCTTCAATCAACACACAAAAGAGGAAATCACTCATGAAAATATTCTTCTAACCCATGTCCAATAGACCGTTGTCACCGTGGTCTCGTGGATTATACTAGATAAGATCAAGTGAGTACATCAATCCAATACATAGAGGAAGGGGAAATATCATGGGATCACCCTAGATTAACATAGCCTATGATCACAACGAAGATCACATCATGGGAGAGAGACAAGAACACATAGCTACTGGTAGAAACCTCAGCCCCGAGGAGGAACTACTCCTGCTTCATGGAGGGAGGAAGCAACGTCGATGGAGATGAATCCGGGGGCACTTCCCCGTCCCGGCGGGGTGCCGACACATGGATTCTGGTCCCCCGAAGCTTGTTGGCGATGGCGGCGGAGATCGGAATCGCTTCTGGAAAAAGTACTTCGATATTAGGGATTTCCTCCATGGGGGCTAAATATAGGCCAAAGGAGGGGGCCACCACGGCTCCAGAAGGGTCTATGGCGCGGCCTAGGGGGGGGCCTGCGCCGGGCACCCTCCTGGGCCCCTGTTGGTGGCCCTCCTGGCATGTCTTGGTTATTCCGGAAGCTTCCGGGACGCTGATTTTTTATATAATTTTTCCGAAATTTTTGGAGCACTTTTAATGCCCGAAAAACCTGAAATACAAAAACAGCAGAAAACAGGAACTGGCACTGAGGTGCACTGAGTTATTAGGTTAGTCCAAATATGATCAAAAGTGTATGAAAGTTCAAGCAAAACATGGCAAAGTCACACAAATCATGCATGGAGCAAGCAGAAATTATAGATACGTTTGGGATGTATCAGGGATCAAGTGATCTAGTGTGGTATGGTAAGTAATTGTGAATTGTGCTTTGTTACCTAACCCATGATATGCGCTTTTTTATGTCTTTATGAGTTTGGTGTTTCTCATGGGTGTGCATCAAAAGGAAAGATTTCAAGTAGCCTACGTGAGGATGACATCAAGTGGTGATGGTCATAGAGTTTGAGGAGTCCAAGTGAAACATGAGAATATGGAGGTTATATGCATTGAAGCATGTGGTCCACATTGCGTTAATATACATGTGAATATTTTCTTCAGTGAAGGCTTCCCTCATTACAGTATGTGAATGCAATTCGAGAATCTTCACCAAATGAATGTGGTCAACAAAAGGATTCCAACTTGAGGCAAGTATTAACACCATCATCAAGCTCAAGTGGAATGCACAAGGAAAAAGTATAACTTAGCTAGGTTTTCCTAGTTTTACCGGTCTCATGGAGCTTGGTGGGAGACATGATTATAGGTTTGATAGTCGTACTATCAAGAGGGACTATCGGGAGAGTTGCTTTATCACGTCGTACGTGGAGTGCTCAAACCTTTGCATATTGTGCATCATTTTTTCTTGTTGATCTTGGGTGGTTCTCTATGTGAGGACCTTGGGCTTGTCCATAGCTTTTAAAAGAGCCCAAGATCATCGAAATTGGAGTTCGTATGAAAAAATTACGCATGTCTTAGTTTCCTGCAATGGTCTGTTTCTGGGTACCTCGTGGGCACAGGGTGTACCGTGGACACGGGGCCCCGTGGGCACGGGGTCTCGACCCCCGTGCACACGGGGTGAGGCGTAACCTTCCTGGATACCCCGTGCTCACGGGGTCCGGACCCCCTTGGGCACGGGGTGCCCAGGAAGTGTCCGTTCGAACCCCAACGGCTAGTTTTGGGAGTTGACTATTTAAGGGGTCTTCCTCACTGGCTTGGGTGTTGTTCATACACATTCCTACCACTCTTTTGAACCCCATACCACCTCCCCCCAAAGCTCTATCTCCCCTCTATATGAACGGTGATTTCTAGATGGATCTTGGAGCCATTTGTTGATCTTCTCCATTGTTTCCCCTCTCTTCAATCTCCTACCATCTTTAGTTGCATCTTGTGAGATTGAGAGAGTGAGTTGAGCATCCGTTGCTTGACCTTGAATTGCATTTATTGCATTGGTTTGATCTCCCCGCATCGATTTGTTTGAGTGAGAGTTCGTGAGTTTATTACTCTTGGAGGCCACCGCCTCCCAGACGATTTGGTGGTATTGATTTGGTGATCTATTGAGAGGTTTGTGAAGAGGCCTAGGTGGTCAAGCTTCCTCCGGAAGCTTCTGTTTGTGGTGTGCTCCGGGGAAGGGTGTGAAGTGGCCTACGTGGTCAAGGTTCCTCCGGAATCTTCCGTGCTTGTGCTGTGCTCCGGAGAAATTTGTAGAGGTGTGTTCGTCGCCTTTGATACGTCCAAAATGCATCACTATTTTATATCATAATTCACCCCTATTCATTGATATATTTCATGTTATGATGCTATACTTATGTTGTTTTGGCTTGTTTTACACAGTTTGCTACTTTCCGGTGTTGAAACAGCAGACGCAGGATTCAGCAGAGAAAAGTGGACATTGAGTTGCTGAAGCAGAACATCTCCAAATGTGCTGAAAATCGACGAGGGATATTTTCCAGAAGATTAACGAAGCTTCGCTGAAAAGGGGCCAGAGGGGGGCAACCAGGTGCCCAGGCTCCCCCTGGTCCGCTGATACGTCCCAAACGTATCTATAATTTCTGCTTGCTCCATGCATGTTTTGTGTGACTTTGCCATGTTTTGCTTGAACTTTCATACACTTTTGAACCTATTTGGACTAACCTATTAACTCAGTGCACCCAGTTGCCAGTTTCTGTTTTCTGCTGTTTTTGTATTTCAGGTTTTCCGGCCATTAAAAGTGCTCCAAAAATTCCGGGAAAAATATATAAAAAATCAGCGCAACAGAAACTTCCGGAATCACCAAGAGAGGGAAGGGGGGCCACCACCAGGCAGCCAGGAGGGCAGGTGGCGCGGCCCCACCCTGGACCGCGCCAGGGACCCTCCTGACTGCCTCGTGGGTCCCCTCGATGCCCCCCTTCGCCTATATTTACCCCTCGGGGTGGAAACCCCTAATATTGATCTCTTTCTCGCGAACTCCCCTCTGTACCTCCGCCGCCGCCGTTTCAAGATCGGGGCTGCCTGGAGAAGCTGCTCCGGCAACCTGCCGGGAGAAGCTACCCCCTCCGGGAGACCATCCATAGCCATGGACGCCTCCCGTATGTACCGTGAGGAGTCCCCCTTGGACCATGGGTCCATGACCAGTAGCTATGTGATGAATCTCTCCCCCTTTTGTGCTTCCACTTTCGAGTCCTCGTGAGCTGCCTCACATGATCGAGGCATCTATGTAATTTCTGTTGTCGCTATGCTGAGTTTTTTAGGATCTGATGGATTATGAGACTATGTTCAGATTGTGATGAGTAATATATTTGGTTCTTTTCTTTTATATTTTGTTCTTGAGTAAATTCTTGCATGTTCTCCGTTGCGGTATTTGCTTTGGCCAAGTATTTTATTTGCAACTCCAGAGAGAGCGTTATGCTCGATTGTGGGTTCAGCCCCTTGATGTCTAGCTTGAGTGACAGAAACATGAGACTAGGGGATGTGTTGTTTCCACCAGGGATAAAACAACGGTGCTCGTACCTGCGGGTGCAAGGATTGTTTACTTTACGCAAAGTTCTTTTAATGCAGTTGTCTGTTGCTTTGAGTTTACACTTTGGGTGGGATTCGCAACTTAATACCAGCGAGATGTTCTGGATAGATATCTCAAGGTGGATGATTTGTAGTAGATGCAGATGGATTTCGGTCTACTTACCTTGGCGTACTGCCCATTTCTTTTGAGCCCTTCCTTTCTTTGCAGCATAGTTAGCATTGCGGTGCCTTCATAATCTTGTCAATTTTCCAACTGTGATTTGTTTACCTCGCTAGCACTTTTATCGTCTTTTGGGAGAGAGACATCACTAGTGAAAATCACGGGACCCCGGTCCATCTTCACATTATTGTTCACACCCTCAATTTACTTTCAGCTGTTACTTTCCTTTGCACCTTTTATCTCTTGCGTTGATCCTTTGTAAACGACAAGGCCGGAGGAATTGACAACTCCTCTGTACTCGTTGGGAGCAAAGTTATTTGTTGCTGTGTGCAGGTCCACGACAACACCCTAGTCAGGAAGCAATTTCTGGCGATGTTGCCACCTACTTGTATCTCCTGAGTCCTACTGGTTCGATAACCTTGGTATCTTCACTGAGGGAAACTTGTTGCTGCACTGCATCTCAAACCTTCCACTTGGGGTAACCAACGAGGGGCGAGAAGCCATCAAGCAAATTTCTGGCGCCGTTGCTGGGGACTCCAGTCTACAAGATAGGGGAGTTGCACACTATCTTTTATCTTTGCTTTTTAGTCTTGTTAGTTACCTTTCAGTTTTTATCTTCGTGTCCTTTATCAAAAATCCAAAAAAAAATAGTATGTCTAGTTCCTTACTTGCCAATCAATGTCTGACTTCTTTGAAACTAGATCTTATTGGCATGGAGGATTCACCGAGGATCAACAAAAGTGGTACAAGGAACACCGCTTTTCTCAAAAGGGGGTACACTTATGGAAACAAATACATCAGTTGTATGAGTATGCTAGAAACTTGTGCTCAATATATAATATATCTTTTTGCAGGGATGAATCTTGTTGCTTTATGAGGCACAAACACCTTTCTTTCCAATGTGAGTACAATGATGATGAAACCTTAGCTTCTTATGCTAAGAGAAACTATGATTTTTATGATGCAGAGGAAATAGAAGAATTTGTTGCTTATAAGGGTGCCTATGAAATTACTTCTCTTCTTAAAAATATTGATGATGCCCCTTACAAATCTGAGAGTCTTGCTATACTTAAATATTGTTTGGAAAATTACGATGCAAATTATTACATTACTGATCATCTTGAGAGAATCTCTCCCCCAAAGGAAGAGACTAATGATTTGCAGGACTCTATGGAAGAAGAAATTTATGAACCTGAAAGCTCCTTGGATGAAAAAGAGGAGGAGAGTGACGAACAAAAGGAGGAAGAATGGAGCAATACATGTCTAACTTCTAATGAGAGTAACTCTTTGAATCTTACCTTATATGAGTATTATGATCCTATGGATTCTTTTGAAATATCCCTTTTTGATGAAGTTGATGCCTTCTATGCTTATGGCCGTGATGCCACTATGGATGATGCTTACGGAGATGAACTTTCTATAGTTCCTCATGTTAAGCATGAAATTTTTGCTATCTCACCCACACTTGAGTGTCCTATTATCCTTTTAAAATCTCCAACTCCGGAGAATTTTCCTCTTATCAAAGCTCAATGTGATGGGTTGCATTTATCCTATGATCCTAAAGACCGTGTTGAAAACTATACACGTGTGCTTGTAGGTCATGAACAACATGATTTATGTGATAGTTATATTCTTGATGTTGTTCATGATACTACTGAAAATTACTTTGAGAGAGGAAAGTTTGGTTGTAGAAACTTTCATGTTACAAAAACACATCTCTTTATGATGAAAGTTTTGAAGTTGTTCTTGTCCCACCTTCCTATGCTTGTCTCTTTGCGCTTCTTCGATTTATTTTCTTACAAGATGCCAATGCATAGGAAGTGGGTTAGGCTTAAATACGTTTCATATTTGCTTCTTGATGCTCTCTTTTGCTTCAAATCCTTATTCTTATGGGAGCATCTTCTAAAATCTTTAAGCCTAGCTAATGGCTCTAAAGAAGCGCTTTCGGGAGGCAGCCCGCAACGAATTTAGGTTTTTCTTTTTGCTTTTGTTCTGTTCTTAGTGGTCTTGATGATTGATACTACTGTAGCAACATCATTGTATTGTTACTTTTCAAGCTTTGTGCCAAGTTTAGCCTCAGATTGAAAGAAAGGTCAAAAGTTGGTGCTTGCTGTCCAGAAACAGATTCTGTCTGCTTGACGGAAAAATTCTCAATAAATCACCAGATCATCTTTTTGATCTGAATTTTTTTGACAGCATGCTCCATAAAATTACCTTTCAGACGTCTGTTCAAAGTTTTTTGATTTTGAGTTGCAGAAGTACCTCGAAAAAATTCTCCTTTCTCTATTGTTCTGTTTTTCTCAGCTTCTGCCCCGGTTTTTCTTTTCGCAGTTTTGCAATCCTTAAGCTTGCTTTTTCTTGGCAAATTTTTTTGGTAAGGCAAGAGAAACAGTAGCTCTTCCTGGAAATCTTTATTTGCAGTAGAGGAAAATTATTTTATTAGGGTACTAACCTCTCTAATCAGCCTACAATGAGTTATGTATGAAGGGAGTTTTCAAGTGCGCGATGAAGGATGATGAAAGAAGATTCAGGAGTGTCAAACGCTCAAGCTTGGGGATTCCCATGTGCACCCCCAATAAATATTCAAGGAGACTCAAGCGTTTAAGCTTGGGGATGCCCCCGATGCATCCCCTTCTACATCAACAATCATCAGTTTGTCCCTCGTTACACTATATTTTTATCACTTCATGCGTTATGTGCTTTGCTTGGAGCGTCTCGCTCTTTACTTTTCTAGGTTTGTTTTTCTTTCTTTGCTGTAGTAACAAGTTAGACCCCAACTTACTCTTTTGTGTGGGAGAGATTCACGCTCCGCTTGAACTATAACTCCTCATAGGATTTGCATGCTTATTCTTTTAGCTGTGAGCTGTTCTTTTTCTTTTCTTAGCTGTTGTTCTGTTAAGTTGTAGTGCTTTAGTTTTTCTAGAGCTTTTCTTTTGTCTTAGGTTGAACTTTCTATAGGTTGCATGTTTTATCTTGTTAGAGAGTTTGCCTGTTGCACTGAGTTCTGTGTCTTGACTGAAAGTAGGTAGTTAAAGTTGCTATTCTCTTTGTAGTAGTAACTTGCAATAGTTTTGAGGTATTGACTAGATTAATGTTTGAACTTATGGTGTCAAGAGCTCTTGCCTATTAGTGATAGATGTCGTATTTTGGGCATTCTGTGTGTTTTTCCAAAACCAAAACCCCTGTTGAGAACTCTAGCTACTAGATGGATCACTAACCTATGGAGGGTTTGAATATTAGAGTACACTCACGTACCATGAGTCGAGGATGCGCAAGGATAACCAAACCCCCATACACTCCTCCTCGGGGTACCTGTCTCTTTGTGAACCTCCTGATTAAATTCAGAGTTACCGATAATAAGTGCATGAGTTCTTCGGACTAATGTGAGTATTCGAAAGTTGACACTTCCACCCACCTATACTTTTTCTATCCTCTTCGGTACCGTGCATTGCCCTTTCTCACCTCGAGAGTTGGCGCATACTTCACCGGTGCATCCAAACCCTTGGCATGATACGCTCTGTCATCATAAGCCTCCTTATATCTTTCCTCAAAACAGCCACCATACCTACCTACAAGGCATTTCCATAGCCTTTCCGAGATACATTGCCATGCAACATCCACCTTCTCATGATTGATCTTCATGTCATACATGCTACTTGCTTGATCGATGAGCCGCATGCTAGTTGGGCCTTTCCCTAATCATTGCTACATGACGCGCTAGTATCATTGCATATCCTGCTACCCTGGCAGAGGCATACATTTGCATCATGATAGTTACATTTTCTTTATGTGAGTACCTTTGTAAAGTGTGAAAGATCTGCTATATTCTTGTAAAATATAGAGTATTTCCCCTAAAGTGAGGAAAAGATCCCAAAGAGGACAAAATCAAAAGATCCCAAAGAGGACAAATGAGAGTTAAATAGAAAGAGCCATTTAGGCCACCAAAAAATAAAAATAAAATAAAAAGAGAAAAGAAAAATAAAAAGAGAGAAGGGGGCATACTACTATTCCTTTTGATAGATCCACCCTAGTACTTCATCTTCTATCCTTTGTACTCCATAGAGATTATCATCATGCATATGGCTATGTGGGGATCCTTCACACTATAGAACTTGGCTTGTATATTCCAATGATGAGCCTCCTCAAACGAGCTCTAGGTCTTCTTGAGCAAGCAAGTTAGATGCATCCCCACTAGTTCCCTTGGAGAGCTTTTAGCTCACATGTCCGTTGTATGGCAATCCCTACTCCTCACATCATATCTATCATATGGCCTTATCTCTCCTATGATTGTCCTCATTGATGTGAGCCTTTCACACCTTTTTGTCTTCCTCCTCCACCTTCTTTCTGTTTCGCCTTTTAGGTGTCAACTTTCTTGCTCACGCTCATCCATTGCACGAGTGCTCAAAATATCGAAAGGGAGTGGATCAGTTTGACTTGTACCTAGCTAGTGGTCTGGGGACGAGTCCAGACAAGAATCCAATGGAGACCAAGTGTGAAACTTTAGTAGATAGTTGTTCTCAACAACCTTTTTCTCTTTCTTCCCAGTCCCTTGGTTGCACGCAAACACCATTTGGAGACATTTGAGTCATGGACAGCGAGAGCTCTTGCACCTTTTGTTCTTTTGTTGCTTGTGTCAATGCTAATATAGACTCTTGCTTGTTAAGACTTGAATTGAATTGCTTGCTTTGATTGCTTTAGTTAAAAGTCCTTATTTGGTTGTGTGGCATGTCACCACATAAATTATGCTTGTTATCATTTACCTACTCGAGGACGAGCAGGAATTAAGCTTGGGGATGTTGATACGTCCCAAACGTATCTATAATTTCTGCTTGCTCCATGCATGTTTTGTGTGACTTTGCCATGTTTTGCTAGAACTCTCATACATTTTTGAACCTATTTGGACTAACCTATTAACTCAGTGCACCCAGTTGCCAGTTTCTGTTTTCTGCTGTTTTGTATTTCAGGTTTTCCGGCCATTAAAAGTGCTCCAAAAATTCCGGGAAAATATATAAAAAATCAGCGCAACAGAAGCTTCCGGAATCACCAAGAGAGGGAAGGGGGGCCACCACCAGGCAGCCAGGAGGGCAGGTGGCGCGGCCCCACCCTGGGCCGCGCTAGGGACCCTCCTGACTGCCTCGTGGGTCCCCTCGATGCCCCCTTCGCCTATATTTACCCCTCGGGGTGGAAAACCCTAATATCGATCTCTTTCTCGCGAACTCCCCTCTGTACCGCCGCCGCCGTTTCAAGATCGGGGCTGCCTGGAGAAGCTGCTCCGGTACCCTGCCGGGAGACCATCCATAGCCATGGACGCCTCCCGTATGTACCGTGACTAGTCCCCCTTGGACCATGGGTCCGTGACTAGTAGCTATGTGATGAATCTCTCCCCCTTTTGTGCGTCCACTTTCGAGTCCTCGTGAGCTGCCTCACATGATCGAGGCATCTATGTAATTTCTGTTGTCGCTATGCTGAGTTTGTTGGGATCTGATGGATTATGAGACTATGTTCAGATTGTGATGAGTAATATATTTGGTTATTTTCTTTTATATTTTATTCTTGAGTAAATTCTTGCATGTTCTCCGTTGCGGTATTTGCTTTGGCCAAGTATTTTATTTGCAACTTCAAGAGAGAGCGTTATGCTCGATTGTGGGTTCAGCCCCTTGATGTCTAGCTTGAGTGACAGAAACATGAGACTAGGGGATGTGTTGTTGCCACCAGGGATAAAACAACGGTGCTTGTACCTGCAGGTGCAAGGATTGTTTACTTTACGCAAAGTTATTTTAATGCAGTTGTCTGTTGCTTTGAGTTTACACTTTGGGTGGGATTCGCAACTTAATACCAGCGAGATGTTCTGGATAGATATCTCAAGGTACATGATTCGTAGTAGATGCAGATGGATTTCGGTCTACTTACCTTGGCGTACTGCCCATTGCTTTTGAGCCCTTCCTTTCTTTGCAGCATAGTTAGCATTGCGGTGCCTTCATAATCCTGTCAATTGCCCAACTGTGATTTGTTTACCTCGCTAGCACTTTTATCGTCTTTTGGGAGAGAGACATCAGTAGTGAAAATCACGGGACCCCGGTCCATCTTCACATTATTGTTCACACCTTCAATTTACTTTCAGCTTTTACTTTCCTTTGCACCTTTTATCTCTTGCGTTGATCCTTTGTAAACGACAAGGCCGGAGGAATTGACAACTCCTCTGTACTCGTTGGGAGCAAAGTTATTTGTTGTTGTGTGCAGGTCCACGACAACACCCTAGTCAGGAATCAATTTCTGGCGACGTTGCCACCTACTTGTATCTCCTGAGTCCTACTGGTTCGATAACCTTGGTATCTTCACCGAGGGAAACTTGCTGCTGCACTGCATCAAACCTTCCACTTGGGGTAACCAACGAGGGGCGAGAAGCCATCATGCGCCCCCACCATGGGCGCGCTGGGAGGCCTCCTGGACCCCTGGGGCCACTCCCGGCTCCCCCCTCTGGCCTATATATTCATCGTCATCCGAAAACCCTAAACAGAGAGGAGTTTCGCGAGTTCCGCCGCCGCTCTGTGGCGGAAACCTACAGAGAAGAAAAGACATCTCCGACGAGAAGATTCCGCCAGGGAGAACACCTCTCGGAAGGGGAGATCATCGCCATCGTCATCACCATCGTCACGGGCATCATCGATATCATCATCAACATCATCCCCAACATCAGCACCATCTCCATCTTCATCCTATCTAATCTCACAATTGCAACTTGTGTTGTAATCCGTACCATCTATCCTCTCTACTCTACCGGTGTTGATTACTCTTTTGTGGTGAATTCTATTGAGTTTTGTTGGAGAAATATTGTTATGTCCAGATTTTTTATCATCTATTTATCACCACTGATCATGATCTCTTTTATGTCTTGTGAGTAGTTACTTTAGTTCTTGAGTACATGGAAGAAGTCTAGTTGTTAGTAGTCATATGATGTTGAAGTAATATGTGTTGTTTGATATATAAGTTGTGTTGTTATTTTCCTAGTGGTGTTGTGTGAGTCGAACACTCAACACTTCGCCTTGTTAAGGACCTAGGGGAATGCATTGTGTATAAAGAATGCTTACGGTGGGTTGCCGGAGTGACAGAAACCTGAACCCCAGTTTGCACATTTTTGCACAAGGGAATAATGGGTCCTTGATCTTATTGTTGTGGTTAGGCTTTTGCCTTAATAATGGATCCCTTTACTTTCTTCAATTCATACATGCTCATATTGATATATCTTGTGCTAGTTTGAATTGCTTAGTTGTATCTTTCATTTCCATATATAGTGATATTATATTGTGCTTGCTAGTTTCCTTTAAGTGCTTATCATTTATGTGGTTGGTGCACTTAGTTGAGCCTAGCATATTTAGGATTTGAGCTTGCAAAGTATCTGTTAAGTTTAATTTCGCATTAGGATAAATCCAATTCCATATAAGTTTCAAAACGCCTATTCACCCCCCCACTCTAGGCGACATCTCAGTCCTTTCACCTGCACACAGAAACAATTTTTTTTTCTCCCAACGAGTACAGAGGGGTTGTCAATCCCTCCAGCCTTGTCGTTTACAAAGGATCCAATGCAAGAGATAATGATAATGGTAATGGTAGCAAGTAAAAGTAAAAGCGATAAAATAAAGTGAAGTTGTAGACAATGGTGGAAATATGGACCGGGGTCCCATGATGTTCACTAGTGATGTCTCTCTCCCAAAAGACGATAAACAGCTAAGCTGGGTGAACAACTTACATGTGGGCAATTGACAGAATTATAAACGAACCGCAATGCTAATTATGCTACTCGAAAGTAAGAGTGCTCAAAAGTATGGGAAGTACGCCAAGACAAGTAGACCAAAATCCATCTGCATCTACTACTAATCATCCACCTTGAGATATCTATCCAGAACATCTCGCTGGTATTAAGTTGCGAGCCCCACCCAATGTGTAAACTCAAAGCAACAGACAGTTGCATTAACAATCTATGTGTAAGGTAAACAATCCTTGCAACCACGGTTACAAGCACTGTTGTTTTCACCCTGGTGGCAACAACACATCCCCTAGTCTCATGTTTCTGTCACTCAAGCTAGACATCGGGGGGCATGAACCCACAATCATGCATAACGCTCCCTCTTGGAGTCACTATCTACTACTTGGCCAAAACAATAAAAAGCAACGGAGAACATGCAATAATTACTGAAGAACAAAATATAAAAGGTAAACCAAATATATAACTCATCACGATCTGAACATAATCTCATAATCCATCGGATCCCAGCAAACACAACATAGCAACAACAGGAAAATTACATAGGTGCCTTGATCATGTAGGACAACTCACAAGGTCTAAACATTGAATAATAAGGATGGAGAGAAGACAGAACATAACTACTGGTCATGGACCCATGGTCCAAGGTAGACTACTCACGTCACATCCGGGAGGCGTCCATGGTGGTGGGGAAGTCCCTAGAGGTTAATCCTCCCTTCGGCGGGTGCCGGGAAGAGGTCTTCTAGTGCTCCCGATCTTGGAAGCGCGGTGGCGATGGAACAGAGAGGTATTTCGCGATGCGGGATTCTACTCGAGGGTTTCTACGACGAGGGGTAAAAATAGGCCAAAGGGGGACACCAGAGGTGGGGCCCACCTCCCAGGCGCCCTGGTGGCGCGGCCAGGGGTGGGGCCGCGCCACCTGGCCGCCTGGGAGGGGGGTGCCCCCCTCCGTCTCTTCTTGGGTGGTTTCGGAAGCTTCCTGGATGCTGATTTTTATTCTGATTTTTCCGGAATTTTTCTAGCATTTTATATTTGGGAAATCACTGCAACTAAAGACATCAGCAGACAGGAACTGGCACTGGGTGCACTAAGTTAGTAGGTTAGTCCAAATATGTGTAAAATGATATAAAAGTGTAGCAAAACATGTAGCAATGTCACATAAAAGTGCATGTAACAAGAAAAATTTATAAATACGTTTGGGACGTATCACAACGCCGTCGAAGAAGAAGGAGAGAGGAGTCGGTCGATGACGGGGATCAAACCCGGAAAATCCCATGGTCAGGGACCCTGGGTTAGTCATAGAGAAGGCACAGGTCGGACGATAATCGTCGGCTAACAGGAGAAGTACTTCATGCTCGATATTATTGCGTGAAGGAGCGATTACAGTGGAGGCCAAGGCGTGTTCTCGCAAGGCTAGATGAGTAGATGCGTATTGTGTTCCTCTTGACGTCAGACAAGCGACACATGGGGCACGATTTACCCAGCTTCAGGCCCCCGGAGGGGAAAACCTACATGCTGCTTGTCTGATCTTGTATTGATGATGATGTACAGAGGTGCCGCGAGGGCTTTGGTGGAGAGAGATTTGTCTAGTTCTATGTGTGGGCATTTAGATGAGTTGTGAGCTGATGTCTAGAGAGGTGCCCCTGCCTCGCTTTATATATATAGCCAGGTAGGGGTTTACATGAGTCCTAGTCGACTACAAGTAGGAGTCCTTGTCTTGCGCCTCAAGTCTTCGGCTTCACGTCTTAATCCATCATGTCGGTGTCCACGAGTGGGCCCCTGGTGGGCCGCCAGCCATGACACGCACCAGGTACCCTCACGTAGAGGAGTCGTGGGGTCACCCCCTCGTCAGTAGCCCCCGAGTGCCTGGGGGACTCGAAGAGTCGCGCAGGGACTCGAATTTGAAGTAGCTGCCATAGTGCGTGTCGATCATTTGCTGATGAGCAGTCGAAGATGTCGTGAGTATGCTCCCGATGGGAGTATTTGGATGAAGCATCGAAATTACAGTCCGGTTCATCTTCGTATTTCATCGTCGGGTGGAGAGAATTTTCCCAGTCGAGCGGTCGTCGGGTGCGCGTCAGCGCTCCCGATGGGAGTAGCACCCGAGGCTATGTGTGACTCGTAGAGTCGCGCATAGGCTCAAGTTGTTTTTAGCTAACCCCTTCATTCTTGTCGGATGCGTGAGTAGTGCTCGTCGGGTGCGCGTCAGCGCTCCCGATGGGAGTAGCCCCCGAGGCTATGTCCGACTGCTTGAAGTCGAGCATAGACTCAAGACTTCTTCGTCGACGAGTAATTTTCATCCGAGGAAGTGCTCGACTCGGGTCTTGCGTCGTAGGTGTGAGTTGTTGTAGAGATCAGTCATGGACGAGGAGGTTGACGTCGCCGCGTCATGAGGGCGCCCAGCCCCCGAGCATCTACTGAGAAGGAGAAAAAGGTGTAACTGCATTAAGGTGTACTTGCGCGATATACAAAACAATTGTAAGGTATGTGATTTGTAGACATTGCACTTTTGTCGAGTAGAAAAATGTAGCAGCATATTGATACGGTGAGGATCTCTCACTCTTCGTTGGTTACCCCAAGTGGAAGGTGAGATGTAGCGTAGCAGCAAATTTACCTCGATAAAGATACCAAGGTTATCGAACCAGTAGGACTCCAAGAGATACAAGAAGGTGTCACGGCGCTTTACGTGGACCTGCACACAGCAACAAATAACTTTGCTCCCAACGAGTACAGAGGAGTTGTCAATTCCTCCGGCCTTGCTGTTTACAAAGGATTAACGCAAGAGATAATAATAGTGGCAACTGAAATTAAACTAAGGATGTAAACAGTAATTGGAAGATGGACCGGGGTCCCGTGATTTTCACTAGTGATGTCTCTCTCCCAAAAGACGATAAAAGTGCTAGCGAGGTAAACAAATCACAACTGGGCAATTGACATAATTATGAAGGCACCGCAATGCTAACTATGCTGCAAAGAAAGGAAGGGCTCAAAAGCAATGGGCAGTACGCCAAGGTAAGTAGACCGAAATCCAACTTCATCTACTACGAATCATCCACCTTGAGATATCTATCCAGAAGATCTCGATGGTATTAAGTTGTGAATCCCACCCAAAGTGTAAACTCAAAGCAACAGACAACTGCATTAAAAGAACTTTGCGTAAAGTTAACAATCCTTGCACCCGTGGATACAAGCACCGTTGTTTTATCCCTGGTGGCAACAACACATTCCCTAGTATCATGTTTCTGTCACTCAAGCTAGTCATCAAGGGGTTGAACCCACAATCAAGCATAACGCTCCCTCTTGGAGTTGCAACAAATCACTTGGCCAAAGTAAAATACGGCAACGGACAACATGCAAGAATTTACTCATGAACAAAATATAAAAGAGAAGAACCAAATATATTACTCATCACAATCTGAACATAGTCTCATAATCCATCAGATCCTAGAAAACTCAGCATAGCAACATCAGAAATTACAAAGGTGCCTCGATCATGTGAGGCAGCTCACGAGGTCTCGAAAGTGGAAGCACAAAGAGGGGAGAGAATTACATCACATTGCTACTGGTCACGGGCCCATGGTCCAAGGGAAACTACTCACGGTACATACGGGAGGCGTCCATGGCTATGGATGGTCTCCCGGAGGGGGTTCCTCCTCCCGGCAGGGTGCCGAGGCAGCTTCTCCAGGCAGTCCCGATCTAGAAACGGCGGCGGCGGTACAGAGGCGAGATCGCGGAAAAGAGATCGATATTAGGGGTTTCCACCCCGAGGGCTAAATATAGGCGAAGGGGGGCGCCGAGAGGGGCCACAGGGCAGCCAGGAGGCCCCCTGGCGCAGCCTAGGGTGGGGCCGCGCCAGGGACCCTTCTGGAGTCCCTGTGGTGACCCTCCCTTCCCTCCTTTGGTGTTTCCGGAAGCTTCCGGTCGCTGATTTTTTATCTGATTTTTCCAGATTTTTTGGAGCACTTTTAATGGCCGGAAAACCTGAAATAAAAAAACAGCAGAAAACAGCAACTGGCAGCTGGGTGCACTGGGTTAATAGATTAGTCCAAATATGCTCAAAAGTGTATGAAAGTTCAAGCAAATCATGGAAAAGTCACACAAAATATGCATGGAGCAAGCAGAAATTATAGATACGTTTGGGACGTATCAACAACCCCAAGCTTAATTCCTGCTCGTCCTCGAGTAGGTAAAAGATAACAAGCATAATTTCTATGGTGACATGCCACACAACCATATAAGTACTTTTAAGTAAAGCAATGAAAGCATGCAATTCAATTCAAGTCTTAACAAGAAACAGTCTATATTAGCATTGACACAAGCAACAAAAGAACAAAAGGTGCAAGAGCTCTCGCTGTCCGTGACTCGAATGTCTCCAGATGGTATTTGCGTGCAAGCAGGGGACTGGAAAAAAGAGAGAAAAGGTTGTTGAGAACAACTATCTACTAAAGTTTCACACTTGGTCTCCTTTGGATTCTTATCTTGACTCGTCCCCAGACCACTAGCCAGGTACAAGTCAAATTGATCCACTCCCTTTCGATATTTTGAGCACTCATGCAATGGATGAGCGTGAGCAAGAAAGTTGACACCTAAAAGGCGAAACAAAAAGAAGGTGGAGGAGGAAGACAAAAAAGGTGTGAAAGGCTCACATCAATGAGGACAATCATAGGCGAGAGAAGGCCATATGATAGATATGATGTGAGGAGTAGGGATTGCGATGCAACTAATGCACATGTGAGCTAAAAGCTCTCCAAGGGAACTAGTGGGGGTGCATCTAACTTGCTTGCTCAAGAAGACCTAGAGCTCGTTTGAGGAGGCTCATCATTGGAATATACAAGCCAAGTTCTATAGTGTGAAGGTCCCCACATAGCTATATGCATGATGTTGATCTCTATGGAGTACAAGGGATAGAAGATTAAGTACTAGTGTGGAACTCTCCAAAGGAATAGTAGTGTGCCCCCTTCTCTCTTTTTATTTTTCTTTTTCTCTTTTTTCTATTTTTTTGTATTTTTTGGTGGCCTCAATGGCTCTTTCTATTTAACTCTCATTTGTCCTCTTTGGGATCTTTTGGTTTTGTCCTCTTTGGGATCTTTTCCTCACTTTAGGGGCAACACTCTATATTTTACAAGAATATAGGAGATCTTTCACACTTTACAAAGGTACTCACATAAATAAGATATAACTATCATGATGCAAATGTATGCCTCTGCCAGGATAGCAGGATATGCAATGATACTAGCGCGTCATGTAGCAGTGATTAGGGCAAGGCCCAACTAGCATGCGGCTCATCGATCAAGCAAGTAGCATGTATGACATGAGGATCAAGTCATGAGAAGGTGGATGTTTGATGGCTTCTCGCCCCTCGTTGGTTACCCCAAGTGGAAGGTTGAGATGTAGCGCAGCATCAAGTTTCCCTCAGTGAAGATACCAAGGTTTGTCTCCCGTAGGACTCCGGATATGATAAGTAGGTGTCAGCGGCGCAACTGACGTGGACCTGCACACAGACACAGATAACTTTGTTCCCAACGAAGTTCGGAGAGGTTGTCAAGCTCTCCGGTCTTGTTGTTCACAAAGGGTAAAACGCAAGGGATAATGATAGCAATTGAAAGTAAAAGCAGAAAAGTAAAGATAGCGTGGAAACAGTAATAAGGATATGGACCGGGATACGTGATGTTCACTAGTGATGTCTCTCTCCCAAAAGACGATAAAACTTCTATGCGAGGTAAACAAATTACAGAAGGGCAATTGACAGGATTATGAACGCACCGCAATGCTAACTATGCTACAAAAGAAAGGAAGAGGCTCAAAAGCACGGGCAGTACGCCAAAATAAGTAGACCGAAATCCAACTGCATCTACTACTAATCATCCACCTTGAGATATCTATCCAGAACATCTCGCTGGTATTAAGTTGCGAGCCCCACCCAAAGTGTAAACCCAAAGCAACAGACAACTGCATTAAAAATCACTTTGCGTAAAGTAAACAATCCTTGCAACCGCGGTTACAAGCACCGTTGTTTTCCCCCTTGTGGCAACAGCACATCCCCTAGACTCATGTTTCTGTCACTCAAGCGTGTCATCGGGGGGCATGAACCCACAATTGAGCATAACGTTCCCTCTTGGAGTCACTACCTACTACTTGGCCAAAGCAATAAACAACAACGGAGAACATGCAAGAATTACTTAGGAACAAAAATATAAGAAATAAAAAACCAAATATATTACTCTATCACAATCTGAACATAATCTCATAATCCATCAGATCCCATCAAACTCAGCATAGCAATAGCAGAAAGATTAAAAAAGTGCCTCGATCATGTAGGGCAGCTCACGAGGTCTAAACCATGAAGAACAAAGAGGGGAGGAGAACATCACATAGCTACTGATCACGGACCCATGGTCCAAGGAAAACTACTCACGAGACATCCGGGGAGCATCCATGATGGAGAGGAGACTCCCGGAGGTCGGCCCTCCCTCCGGCAGGGTGCCGGGCAGAGGTCTTCTGGTGCTCCCGATCTCGGAAGCGCGGCGGCGGCGGAACAGAGGAGAGATCGCGAAAAAGGGTTCTGTCTTCGGAGTTTCCCCTTAATAAAATAATTTTTCCCCACTGGATGTAAAGATATTCTTGAAGAGATACTGTTTCTCAAGAGTGCCAAAAAAAATTGCAAAGAAAAAGCAAGCTTAAGGTTTGCAAAAGTTAGGAGAGACAAAACGTGGCAGAATCTGTGAAAAATAGAACAGCAGGTAGTAAAGAATTTTTTAGGGGCACTTTTGCAACTCAAATCAAAAAACTCAGAACATACGAAGTTTCGTAATTGTATAGAGCATGCTGTGTAAAAATTTCAGCTCAAAAAGATGAACTGGGATTTTTCTGGAATTTTTCTGGTCACGAGGACAGAATCTGTTTTCTGGACAGCATGTCACAACTTTTACTTCCCTTGCCGTAAGAGGCTATAACTTGGCACAAAGCTGAAAAATAAAGATACAATGATGTTGCTACAGTAGTAACAATCATCAAGACACAACAAAAGCAAAAAGAAAAACCTAAATTCGTTGCGGGCTGCCTCCCGAAAGCGCTTTCTTTTATGCCTTTAAGCTAGGCATTAAAATTATAGAAGATGCTCTCATAAGAATAAGAATTTGAAGCAAAAGGGAGCATCAAGAAGCAAATATGAAACACATTTAATCCTAACCCACTTCCTATGCATAGGCATCTTGTAAGAAAATAAATCAAAGAAGCACAAAGTGACATGCATAGGAAGGTGGAAAAAGAACAACTTCAAAACTTTCAACACAAAGAGAGGTATTTTAGTAATATGGAAGTTTCTACAACCAAACTTCCCTCTCTCGAAATAATTTTCAGTAGTATCATGAACAACATCAAGAATATAACTATCACATAAATCATGTTGTTCATGACCTACAAGCACACGTGTATTGTTTTCAGCACGGTTTTTAGGATCATAAGATAGATGCAACCCATCACATTGAGCCTTGATAAGAGAAAAATTCTCTACAATAGTTGGAGATTTCAAAAGAATAATAGGGCAATCAAGTGTGGGTGCAATAGCAACAATTTCATGCTTAACATAAGGAAATATAGCAAGTGCATCTTTGTAAGCATCATCCATAGTGGCATCATGGCCATTAACAAAGCAAGTATCAAAATCATCAGAAAGGGACGTATCAAGTGAGTCCTCAGAATCATAGGACTCCTCATCATAGCAATCATTAGCCTCTTCTCGGGCAGCAAATATATTACTCAAGAACAAAATATAAAAAAGAAGAACCAAATATATTACTCATCACAATCTGAACATAGTCTCATAATCCATCAGATCCCAGAAAACTCAGCATAGCAACATCAGAAATTACAAAGCTGCCTCGATCATGTGAGGCATCTCACGAGGTCTAGAAAGTGGAAGCACAAAGAGGGGAGAGAAGTACATCACATAGCTACTGGTCACGGACCCCTGGTCCAAGGGAAACTACTCACGGTACATACGGGAGGCGTCCATGGCTATGGATGGTCTCCCGGAGGGGGTTCCTCCTCCCGGCAGGGTGCCGGGGCAGCTTCTCCAGGCAGCCCCGATCTAGAAACGGCGGCGGCGGTGGTACAGAGGCGAGATCGCGGAAAAGAGATCGATATTAGGGGTTTCCATCCTGAGGGCTAAATATAGGCGAAGGGGGGCACCGAGAGGGGCCACAGGGCAGCCAGGAGGCCCCCTGGCGCGGCCTAGGGTGGGGCCGCGCCAGGGACCCTTATGGAGTCCCTGTGGTGGCCCCCCTTCCCTCCTTTGATGTTTCCGGAAGCTTTCGGGTCGCTGATTTTTTTATCTGATTTTTCCGGAATTTTTGGAGCACTTTTAATGGCCGGAAAACCTGAAATACAAAAACAGCAGAAAACAGCAACTGGCAGTTGGGTGCACTAGGTTAATAGATTAGTCCAAATATACTCAAAAGTGTATGAAAGTTCAAGCAAATCATGGCAAAGTGACACAAAACATGCATGGAGCAAGCAGAAATTAAAGATACGTTTGGGACGTATCACATATACGGTTTAAGCGTGTCTTTTTGTGAGGACCTTCGGCAGCATACCCTTGCCGGGTAACAGGGACGCGATGCCAGACTTGTTGAACCCGGAGACAAGGGCGGCCTTTGGTACCCAGCCGGCATGATGATTTTATAGCCCTCAGATGTTTTTGCACGACTGTGTAGCCGGCATGATGATTTTATAGCCCTCAGATTTTTGTGTGCGACTGCATAGTCGTCTTTGGCGACTGATCGAGAATGCATATAGGTTTTGGAATCATAGCATATAAGAGTGTAAAAAAAACTTAGCTGTAGGATCGACGTGGCGGAGGATGTCGAAGATGAGCAGTTGAGTAGTCGAAGATGAGCAGTCGACGAGGCGAGACAGAGTCGATGCAGCGGACGGTCTTGATGCGGCGGGCGGTGTCGGTGTATAGGACGGAGTCGATGTGATGGCGACTTCGACGTTCAGCAACCAAGTCTGCGAGCCCCCGAGTGTCGAGGCGGCGTAGTTTCCTAGTGAAGTCATCGTGATGAAGTTGTTCGGAGAGCGACGAGAGGACTCGGCGTGACGATTCCTGCGCGATGGATCTCGGTACGGGAGAGCCCATACAAAGGAGCTCGACGCAGGATGATTCGTGTGCTTGGAGTCGACGGTGCGGCGAGTGATCGAGAAGGACTCGATGCGCCGGGCGGGATCCTTCGATTGCTCGTTGTGTGATGTCGTTTTAGAAGCGCGAGTCGATGTAAAAACCTTGGCGAGTCATCCATGGCATATCGAGTTGGAGTAGAAGCCTTGTGGGTCAAGGTTGAACCCGAATTCGCGATTGAAAATTCGCAATCTCGCGTAGATCCAAAAATGTGTTGCAGTGCGAGAGCCGCCGACGGAGCTCTAAACGTTGAAATTTTCTGAAATTTTTTGTGCTTATGGGGGATTGAATCCCGCATGCTTTCACCGGAGGGATATTCAAGTTGATGTCCGAGCCAATGTCAGAAATTTTTGTGTTGAAGTCGTGCAGAGTTCCGTCAGATTCCGAGGGTGCTTCCGTGCGGCGGTCGCCGACGGAGATCCAGCCGTTTGAATTTGCTGAAATTTTCACAGATGTTCGAAAATTGGATTTCTCATCTTTCCACCGAAGGGATCGTCGAGATGAGCTCCGACTCGCCGTCGCGAGTGCCCGCAACACAGACGTTTTTTTTTGTCCTGTAGGCTGCGCGTGAGCGCTTTTGTTGATGTCGATCTTCGAGTGGCGCGCTCGAAATTTTTCTTGTTTTCTCCATGAGCTTGATGTAGATCTTGATGTAGTTGTTGAAGAAGCCCTTGAGTTGTGACTTGATGGAGACGGGACCGCCGAGATCACGATTCCAACTTGTGTAGTTCCCACAGACGGCGCAATTGACGGGGATCAGCCCCGGCAAATCCCATGGTCAGGGACCCTGGGTTAGTCATAGAGAAGGCACAGGTCGGACGATACTCGTCGGCTAACAGGATAAGTACTTCCTTCTCGATATTACTGCGTGAAGGGGCGATTACAGTGGAGGCCAAGGCGTGTTCTCGCAAGGCTAGATGAGTAGATGTGTATTGTGTTCCTCTCAACGTCGGACAAGCGACACATGGGGCACGATTTACCCAGCTTCAGGCCCCCGAAGGGAAAACCCTACATGTTGCTTGTCTGATCTTGTATTGATGATGATGTACAGAGGTGTCGCGAGGGCTTTGGTGGAGAGAGATTTGTCTAGTTCTATGTGTGGGGATTTAGATGAGTTGTGAGTTGATGTCTAGAGAGGTGCCCCTGCCTCGCTTTATATAGATAGCCAGGTAGGGGTTTACATGAGTCCTAGTCGACTACAAGTAGGAGTCCTTGTCTTGCGCCTCAAGTCTTCGGCTTCACGTCTTAATCCATCATGTCGGTGTCCACGAGTGGGCCCTTGGTGGGCCGCCATTCATGACACGCACCAGGTACCCTCACGTAGAGGAGTCGTGGGGTCACCCCCTCGTCAGTCGAGATCTAAAGACTCTCAAAGAGAAGAGGGGGAGGAGAGAGGGTGGGTGGAGAAAGGGGAAATTGGGGACTTGCTTGATGCGTGTAGAAGATTAGATCGCCATGCATGATCATTACTACTTCTTATACCAATAGCCACTAGCTCAAAGTCTAAAACATTACACATGTGAGCGCAGTGGATCACAGTTCATCCGTTGAAGGAAAACCAAATGAGATACTTCATTTCATGGAAGATGGCCCTTAGATGCGAGCGGTCAAGGATGGAAGATGTCATAGCTTATAACAAACCAAGATAATTTGAAGATGACTCGTTCAATGTTGTGGTTCTCAACACCGCTGATGGCATGCATTAGGGA
Source organism: Bromus sterilis (assembly GCA_950022295.1). Lineage (NCBI taxonomy): Eukaryota > Viridiplantae > Streptophyta > Magnoliopsida > Poales > Poaceae > Bromus > Bromus sterilis. The sequence goes on from OX465596.1 coordinate 402,085,984, forward strand.
AGAAGCTTCAGCGTGTAGTACCTCGTTCATATGCTCAAGAGGGCCCGCTGTCGCAATCAGGATGTTACCTTCATGATCATGGGCGATGCAACCTCATCCAACACGCGTTGATGAGCTATTAAAGGCACCATCGACGTTAATTTTCACCAAGACCAGGTTGGATTCTTCCATCTGGCATGTGGTCTACTATCCATCTTTCTTGTCTTCGCACAAAATTGCACGCATTCAACGGCATGTTTACCCGGTAGAATTGGAACTCCTCACACATGGTCGTCTTCTACTTATGGTTTGCATATTGCCCTCGAACTTTTAATTTCGAAGAGGGAGAAAATTGTTGCAAGGAGATGGTGCGGGGAGGTACACTTCGATAGTTGTTGGGGTACACCCTCAAGATCACATACTCGCCAAATTTTATTCACTTTTTTGCATCTGAGGAAAAGGTGACCTTCGTCCTCATGCAACCCGTGACAAACCACGCACCTTGTGTCCATATCCACCCCAATTCGCTCAACGTTTCATAGTAGAGGATGGTTATTGTGGGCCAAGCACCACATAAAATGATGAATCTTGCTGGGGCATTGAGTTTTCCATATGTCCCACCACACCTTCTGGGTATTCTCTGAACTAGCGAAGCTCTGACCATTTGGACGATTGCTCTTGCGCTGATGGAGATCCACATGGATACGATAGGTCGAGCACGCCGAGAACATGTCGTTTGTATCAAATTGTCAAGCGATGAATTCATCATGGTGTTTGAAGATGGGTATGTTCATGACGATCTAGGCTTCTTCTTGGTTGAAGATTTGGCTGACAAGTTGGGTATCCCATATGTGCGTTAAAGGATCAATCAACTTGGACCCCTTGGTAAGGAGGGTGTTGCCTCTCGTTGATCACAGAAACCTCACTGTCTTGTTGGGTAACCAAGGGTCTTGCCAAATGTATATATGTTCGCCATTTCCGATCCACCACACCGTACATTCTCTAATGATTGAAAAGCGTTGAAGCATATTTCACAAAACATAGCTGATTTTTGGGTTTGGTACTGCTCTTAAACCGTGATGAATCGAGAAAAGTGTTCAACATAAAAAAATTGCACCTAATCCATACGTATCCAACGGTATATCACACACTCAGTTCCAATTAACAGTTAAAAAGTTAGACCGAAAATGGTGCATGCAATTCTTTTCTACCCGAGTTGCAGTGATTTTTGCCTAGCAGTGCAGTATTCTTAGCGTGCGCTTGCAATGCAGAAGTGTTAACAGAATACTATTCTGCCAATGTTAGCAGAATAGACAGGTTGTATAATAAATATAAACTTATATAATTTTTTATTGGTGCATAGAGAAAATGTAAAACATAGAAAATAAATAGAAATAAAAAATATCTTTAAAAAATTAATTATATATTTAAAAAAATTAGTGCGTACAATTTTTTTATAGTGTATACAAAAATATATGTGTAAAACAAGAAGATGCTAAAACATACATTAAATTATTTAACTAATGTATTATACATAAAAAATGATTATTAGCTTATAAAAAAGTTAAACATACTCCAAAAAAATAGACATCAATATATACATTTGAATTTTTAAATAATTAATTATCTGGAAATTATTAACATCTATAAAATATATGCTTGCTAATATGAAAAATGTACAATAATAAACAAACTAAGGGAAACCATGAAAACCCAAAATAAAAAGTAAAATAAAGCAAAAAATTGAAAACAAAAAAGATAATAAAATCTCAAAAACATGGTAAAAGAGTGAATAAATAAACAAGAAACTGACACTATAATATTCGGCTATCTCTCGCTTATGACGTGCAGACTCAATCAAGCAGTCGCAGCTATGGGCCGGTCCTGCGCATCAGTTTCTCTCCTGTTGACGTTATAAGGATGTTAAATTCACTTTTTATATATATATTTAAAACATTAATTTTGATTGATAAAAAATAAAATCATAAACCTATTTTTTTTAATTTTAGTATAAATTTTAAGCACAATTAAAAAAATCGATAGCTTTAGAGAATGTTCCTGACGTGAAGAAATGTTCCTGCTTTCTAAAACAATGTATGTGAATTTTCTAAAAAATGTATATACAATGTAAAAAATGTTTATAAAGTATATAAAAAAAATTGCGCTCCCTTCGTTCCATATTAATTATCGATGAAATGTATGTGTCTACATATATTTCAGTGCTAGATACACCATTTTCAACGATAACTAATATGGATAGTAGGGAGTACCATTTAAGAATACTAGATGATACCCCGCGCGTTGATGCGAAAACTGATAGGAAAATTTTTGATGTTTTAAAACATGTGAATTTTTTTGAAACATAGTTCAAATTTATAATAATAAAAAATGAAAGCAATATTGTTTAAAGTAAAAAAGTCTTATCAAATTTGATGAAAAATCCAAAAATGAGTTTAATTTTTGTGTTGTTAATTTAGTTACTTGACAATATATCGGTGAGATAATATGAGACAAAACAACATTGGGTAAAGATAGTGAAGACGTATCCACCTTTGGCTAAACCTAAAACAATGATAGCAACCATGGATATGTATTTATATAAATGTCATATAGAAAAATGAAATGTGATGTAACTCATAAGTTGGTTTTTTATTAAAAAAATTGCTTATAAATTATGAAATTGAGTGCATAAAAAAGTTATTATTTATTTGTGATAGGTTGCATGCAGATGCAAAGTTAATGGAAGCATGTGCATAAAAAGTTAGTGGAAGAATTTTAAATGGTGGACCTACTTGATGATGTGGATAGCTTGCATGTTAAGATAAATAGGTTAGCGGGGATGAACTATTTAGGTAATATAGATACTATACGTGTTATTTTAATGAAATAACCTCACGTTAAAAAATATTTATGACATTTTAAAATGTTTTACAATGTGAACATATATTTGTGTTGTGTTAGGAAAATGTTCATTATCATAAAAACTATTCAATGAGTATTTAAAAAAAATGTTAACCATCTATTCAAGAAAGAGAAGATATAGAGAATAACTGAATGAAACTAAACCGAAAAATCTTAGAAAGGACAGGCCAAAACCAGTACAATGACGATAAAAAAGAAATCAATGAAGGCAAAAAATTTAGCATTCCAGTAGCTAAACATGATGGAGATGCTTCAGGCGAGGCGGACGCTATAGTTTCTAGTATAAGCAAGATATAGCTTCCGCTTTCGCGTTGGGATTTTACTCCAGGGAAACACTGAAATTCCTAATTATATGGTTTCCTTTGCAACGAACTCTTTCATCTTTTTGGTGGTTGACAAACATCGCACTACATGCTCGTCATTTGTCGTAATTTGGAAAAAAAACGTACTTTCGATTTTCTTAAAAATATTTCTTAAACCGTACGTTCAAATCATGAACCGTTTTCACAGTTGGATCATTTGCGTTGAGATTTTGGAAACTAGATCTCATGTTAATAGGTTTGATAAAGAAAAGTGAGGGGCACGTCCTGCCTCTCGCGGAAACAAACATGTGCATTCGCGAGAGGCACGATCACTCATCTCAGAGAAAAAAAAAGCCTTTTCGAGAGGCACAACGTGTGTCTCGTCGAAGCAAATATGTGTCTTCAAGAGAGACATGATCGTGCCTCTCAAAAAAAACTCCCTTTTCTCGCGCCTCTGGAAAAAAATGTTTGTTTCCTTTTTGAGACGCACTCGCGAAAATAAATCTATGCCTCCACTAGAGTTACGATCGTGCCTTTCAGAAAAAAACATATTTTTTCTTTTCTGGGAGTTTCATTGTTCCTCTCACGAAAACAAACCTGTGCATCCATAAAAGATATGATCGTGTCCCTAAAAAAACAATTTTGCACCTATTTTTTCTGAAATTCCGTTCTCTAAAATGTAAGAAAAACCTCATGAAAACCGTAAAGCCAAAAAAACACATATCTATACCTCGAAAAAATGTATACAAAAGAGAAATTACGTGTAAACGCTTAGCGCACGATACATGTCGTGCTTTACACCACAAAATTATCTTTGCGAAGCTTCCGTAAGGAGAACTTTTCCAGAAAGGGGATCGCTAAGTCTCAGTCGATTGAGACTTAATCAAGTCTCTCAGTCGATGCTATACTTGTGAGATCATGTGTGATGATTCGTGCAAAAAAAATACATGTTCTATCTGATTGAGATATCGTTAAGTTTTAATCGATTGAGATTAGACACATCCTTTCGAAAAAACACATTCTGGGTTCATCATATATACGCGACCACATCATAAGCTAGCTAGCTGGAACTTTGAAGACGCAGCCCAGTAGCTCTGTTCCGGACGAACCAGTTTTTTTTCTTCGTCTCTCCTTTTGTGTGTAGAAACAAATGGGATGGCCTCTGCGGCTCTGCACGAGTTACCGAGCAAGCTCGGTACTCGGTAGGTAGTTCTAGCGCAGTGGGCAGTCCAGTGGTAATAGTACGCCGTAGGGACTGCGATGCACTCTACCGGGTCAAAAAAAGATTGCACACACTACCTGGCGACACCACCTGTCGCGCTTTCCCGGGGCAGCTCACGCTGGCATTTGCCACGCCACATCCACTCGTACCAGTCAGTCGGCAGCAGCTACAGGCCGAGGCTACAGCACAGGCATCATCTTGATCTTGATCTTGATCTCGTCGCAGCAGGGAGATCTGAGTCCGTCCTGTGTCCTGTCCGATGCACAAAATCCACCTCGCATCGGCCAAGATCTGTCCGTCCGTCCAGCTTTGATGCGTACGAGTACGAGCCGACTGATTGATTAGCGTGCCATTATGATGATGATCCGCAGCATCATCGGTCGACGGTGCCGTGCCTGCCCCGGGCCACGGGAACCAAAGGGGAAAGGAGCGGAAAGGAAAGGGAGAAAGGGGGATTAAGGCTGAGGTCGTGCTGCTGCTGCTGCCTGGCCGTGCGTCTCCGAGTGATTGTGATGGTGATGCCCTGATGATTGAGACGGAGACCCTCATTGTATCGTGTTGTGTATTATCTCCACTCCACTCCTCTTTTTAGGTGGTTTCCATGATTGGTTCTGGTCGGGGGGGATACGGGGGCACGTACTATGTATGTACTGGGCCGCATGCGCGACGGCCTCTACGCAGGATGCAAACGTCACAGTTCCTCCGGGCGTTGTGTTTGTGTGGTAGCCCTGGTATGTCGTGATGGTGCCTAAATCAACCATGTCAAAATTTTGCCTAGTCCGAAGGCATGTTCATGCACTCAAGTTAAGTCTAGTTCATTTTTCTTCCCAACATTCACCAAAACAAGGGCGACCAAAACTTTAATCCAAATATTGTGCAGCCAAATTTGATAGACCTTTTTTTTGGCACAGGGAAGGGTCCCGAAGGATCTAAATGATGCATTAACTGAAAGCAGTGGAACAACTTATAAGGAAGCCCTTCTAAAAGAAATAAAAAACAATCAAGGACAGGACTACCTAGCGGCGCCGCATATTCAAACTTCTCGTGCGGCGGCTGCTAATTAACCAGTAAAGTAGTAGTGCATGCAGTTTCATACAAACTGTACCGGGTGTGGTAGCTTACCTTTTATGTACGTACTAGTAGAGAGTAGCAAAATGTACTAGCTTTTGTGTTTTCAAAATTTTTAAAAGTTTTGTCTTCGAAACCGTTAACTCGATTGATGATCCGTTCGTACCATTAGCTTTCTCGCAACGAGATCTTCGAAACTAGATCTCATGTCAACATGTTTTGATAAAAAAAAAATCTTCGGTAGTTGCCACATTACTGTTCTACTTACCTGATAATTATTCATATAGTTGCCAGATTATACCAACTTGGTTGTTAAAACTTTTTTTCCATCAGTCTTTGCCACATTATTGTTCTACTTACCTGATAATTATTCATATAGTTGTCGGATTATACCAACTTGGTTTTAAAACACTGTACACTAACACGTATAAATGAAAAACTTGTATTGTCGTATTTGTATATGTTTCTCTTTAGAATCATCTAAAAAACACCAAAAACTAGTCATGTTAGTTATACCCAAATGTCATAATAACTTGTTGTGCTTAAACGATTTGTTACCGGTTACTTATGTTCGGTTGTCTTATTATTTACATCTAATTGATATGATGATTTATTGTTCTTGCTAGTTTTATCAATTTGAGTTGCCATTTTATTTTATCGGGTTGTATTCTAAGCTTCACTTACGGAATTATTCCCTCGACAAGTATGTACAAACATTTGTGGCAACAGTTCACGGTAAAAATGGAAACTAGAGTAACCTAATCTGGCAACTGACGGTGACGAAAAAATTTCATCGAAACATATCAATATGAGATCTTGTTTTGAAGATCTCGTCGCGACAAATCTAATTATGAAAACGGATCATCAATCGGATCAACGGTTTAAGAGATAAATCTTTTAGAAAAAATGAATTTGAAAAAGCTAACGCGTAAGTTTGGATGATTAGCCGCCGCACGAGTGCGCGGTTGCTGCGGACGGAGTTCCGTATCATTTTCCAACAATCAAATGCTTAAAATTAGGACCCCGATAGTTGCCACACGTGTGGGCGGAGCGCTTCCACCCACACATTTTTAGATGACAATTTTAGTTATGTATAGATGATAATTATGAGCCAAAATTGCCATGTTAAAACATACATGGCACTTTTGTTTCAACGGCAATTTTGGCTTATAATTGCCATCTATACATAACTAAAATTTTCATTTAAAAACGTGTGGACGGAAGCGCTCCGTCCACACGTGTGGTGCTTATCATTTTCGTAAAATTAACAATCCAATCATTATCCACCATGCACGCGTCGAAGCTTCCCGTCACGACCAGCACCGTCATCGCTGGGTACTACACCACTTGGGACGATGACACCGAAGAGTGCCACGCTATAGGAGTTGGAAGACCTCCCCTTTGGCACACTGTCCGGAAGGTTGAAGATGTGTTGATACTGAAGAACTACCGCAGACACCCAAGCACGAAGAGGCCAAAAAAGTCAACGGTGAGTCGACTCTAGACCGGCGATGAAGCACCGTCGAGAATATGCTCTGAAGAAAACAACAACATATTTATCCCGTCGAACAGTTCGACAACGAACCGCATCCATAGAATCGCCTCGTTCATCTCCGTAATGGTGAGAGAGGAACTCAACGACAACACTTCGTGGCAGATTCGTCAGCCTTGTCCCTCTCAATCACCCACCATGAATGTCATCATCAAGTCCATATAACAAGTTCAAGTGTAGAAAATAGAAAAAAGGTTTTTTGAGGTAACAACACAAACACATTTAAAAACATTAAAATGGGTGGGAAAACAAACCACCAAGTGGATGATAGATCAAAGTCCCTATGGCCATGCAAGGCATCACACCCTAATTGCCATATCATCTATCATACCGTCAAGCTGAACCCAATTCCTCTGCCTAGAGAGCAGATGACAATGTGGAAAATGAATATGGAGTCAGAGGCTTGCCAAAGGAAGACCCTCTCAATAACCATTGAGTAGTGCCTCGAGCCTTCACCCGTAAAACTTGGGGCTGGGATCGGATATATTTTCTCCCTTCTTTTATCTTTAGTAGGTGGCACAAATATGCAAAAAAATTGTTACGTACATGGAAAATTTATATAAGAAATACATGGAATTTTTCTGCACAAGGTACACATGGCCACCATCGTAATTGTTTTCATTTATTTTGCAATGATTTTTAGACACCAAACTATGTGGCAACTTCACTTTTCATTCACCATTTCAAAAATTTCATGTGTCTATGAAAATGTATTTTATGCACCATGACAACTTTATTAGACATAACATGTCAATTTTTATTTTTTGTAGCACTCTAAATTTTTCCATTTCCAAATGTTGGAGTGTTTTTTTTAGAACAATTTCCCTAATTTGTCATGTGCCTATGAAAAAAATCATAAGTTTGTCATCCTTTCATAGAACCAAATTCCTAAATTTGCCATCTTTTGAAAAAATAAAATTAATAATTTTTCCATGTTCCTATTACAAAATTTCAAAAGTCATCATGTTTGTTAGAGAACAAACTAAATTTTCCTTGTTCGTTTTTTATTTAGACCATGGCAGATTAATTAACTAATTAGATAGTTTTAGTTTATTGTAGGTAGCAGGGCATTTCATTATTTAGACCATGCCAATGTTATTATTTAGATCGTGAATTTTTTAATATTAGACTATGGTAATTTTATTGCGGACGTTAGGGATGAGCAGATTTGACATTCCGCGGATATTCGAGTCCTTTATCTATTTATAATTACTAGAAGAATACCTCGCGCGTTGCTGCGGAGATCTTTATAAGAACTCTACAATGTAAATTGAAAGTGTATAATACGCATGTAAATAAAAATGGATGATATGGATAAATAATTGGCTATAATAGTGGATGATGTGAATAACTTGCATGTTGAGATAGATACCATAAATGATGACATGGACAAATGATTGGCTACAATGGTGGATGATGTGGATGGATTGCATGTTGAGATAGACACCATAAGTTGCATTTTAGTGGAGTTTTGCTTTATTTTATTTTTGAACGTATGGGGTTTTGCTTTATAAGAGATATAGATAGATAGGTATTTGTGATTTTTCTATAATTTTAAACAAACTTTAAAATTTCCAACTTCGAAAAATAGTTATAGGACTTATATTATAACGAGGGAGTATTAAAGAAGAGTTGTTACGTTTTTCTCACTTCCCCGCCCGCCACACTCAATCGAAACTTAAAAACCATGTTCCGCATCAAATCAATCAAATCAAATCCTACATAAACATCAATTAAATCAAAACTTATCTTGTCTTTTCTTATTCATACATTGGTGTTGACCAACTAGAATATGTATATGACCCCGTTGTAAAGCACAAGCAGTTAACTAATCATTGACAATTTATACATAGACGGCCCTTAGACATTACATTTGTAAGTAGAATACACAATGGACATTCACAATGAGTTAATATGACCATAAGTATATAAAATTGCATGATGTTAACAAATACATCCATAAACTTGAAAAATCTACAATAATGGTCACTTAACTCCCGACGAGATAACAATTTGACACAAAACAGTATGAAACAGTCTACCTGGCACACAACATCGTCAAGTTTCACATGGCCCCTGTGAAGTTTTTGTGGAAACCCCCTATTTACAAGAATATATATTTATAGAGTCCTCAGCTATAAGGCGGAATGAAGTCTTGTAATAACGACATTGTGTTACCATGAAGTAGCATATAGGTCAAATAATCTCTCCCAAACCCCTTGGTATATTCATTTCTCCTTCCAAATCGAGCGGAACCAAGGCAGTGTGGCGATGCATTGGTGTTGTCGGCAGCGATCATGACAACATGGAGCCGATCCATCAGGAGCATATCATCTGCCCTTCAGAGAAAGGTGTGTTATATATCTGGTGGCATCCCTGAAGACCCTGGCAACTCGTTCTGTGACAACATGGAGCCGATTCATGTGCAAAAATCCGTTAGTAATTCCATCATATTTCATCAACATATTTCAATAGTACAAGCTTTCAACATCACACAATACCCTCCCCCCCCCCCCCCCCCCTTCTCGATGCCGGAGCCATGTACGTATGTGTTAACACCCCCAAGTACATGTACTTACTGTTATATTAGTAACTCCATTTGCAATCTACCACTCCAGGTGATACCCTAGTCATGCGAGGTATGCTTAAAAGAAAATGCAAGAGAACTGTATGGATATTTTATTTTATTTTTTGCGCATAATAACCGTATGGATATTGCATGGTGCAAGGACGGGGCATGTCAGCTGTCTCCCCACGCGAGCACAAAAGAAACATATCCAAATATTCTCCTATCATGCCAGCTTTTGACCATTCGTCGGGACCAAATACACCATCTGTTCATCACCACCCACGGCAGCCTACAAGTAGACGGTTTAAAATGTGAGAATCCTATAGAATTTTACAGTGAAACTAGCCAAACTCAGAGCCTCTCATTGCTCATCGATGGTGTTGGGATCTCTATGTCTTGATTCTCCGGAAAGAAACGTAGCAAAAGCTAGGTATGTATCCATGCAGCTGCGATGGCAGCCTGTGTATGTGTACTGGTCTTTCGGGCTCGTTCGTGCATGGGATTCCAAAGCTGCCTGAAAATCATGGCTTTTTATGCCCAGGAGGAGGAGGAAAGTGCGACGTTGAATCAGCAAAGCAGTGCTGCGAAAGCTGGATCTGCTTGTTGCACTTGCCGCATCACGTTAGGTTCAATTTTCTCATGGAAAAAACACAAGCATGAGATTCAGTTCTTCTCCTCCGCCGACATCCGGGCCGTCCGATCAGGAATCAAAGGTGATTTCCACATGTAGACCTTGACTGTCAAAAGGAAAAAATTCCTCCCAAGTGGGTGTAACACATAGGTGAGACCTCAAAGCTGCTTTCCTCTCTTTTGGAAAGATAGTTTTTTTTCCCTCAGTGTCCTAGAAAGACTTCCCAAGATCTAACACTGTCAAAAGCCATCTGCAAAATTGGAACCATTTATACATGGTATGTACTACCACTGAGCTGTCTAGGATCAGACTTTCTCCATTGTGCCATTTGGGAAGGAAAATTAAATGAGAGGACAAGGCACGACCACACAGGAACAGATTGCAAATTTCTGAGATCTGTGGTGGGGTTCCATGGTTATGGCCTCATTTGTACATTAGGGGCAAAGGCAAGCATATGGCATGGCCTAGCCTGCCACAGATCAAGGATGTCATGCAAGGCTCCATGCCATGACCAATATGACTTCCTTGTGTGCCTCCCTTGGGTCATCATGGTCATGGTCATAGGACTTTGGAAATTACTTGTGGCTAACCCCCTTCCAGAAACACTGAAAAGAGGGATAAAAAAGATGTGACTAACTGTCTCTGTGCACCTCCAATGATTCCTGAAAGCCACTACTGTTGACCATTGACCACTATTCTGAATGCTTGAGTGGCCATGATGGGAATTACTATATTGTTCCTCCTAGATGGCATGGCAGCAATATATTAACATACATAGACTGGGCACCCTGCACCACCACCATGGAGATCTATATTATGGTTCAGATTCGTTCAATTTGCAGTTTCATTAGGACCAACCTACAGTGACTGAGCAGATTAATGCATGTTAATTACTGTCACTAAGGTGGCTTAGTGCATTATAATGTAGAGTGGTTGGATGGATAATTCTTGTTGGGACGAACATTGATGTAAAGTTAAGCCACTACTTGCAATGCAAGTCTACTTCCTACAGCGCTTTGAGTATGCAGGAGCAGGCCTAACCTACCCAATATATAATAGGCTTTCAACAATCATGTGATGCTGTATAGTTACTTGTTTGACATGTTGGGATCATTAGCAAGACCATTCAAACTTTCAAAGAATCAGTCCCTGGCTTTGTGGGGCACTTTCTGACTTTCAGTTTCAGAATTAGGCTGACATATATCGATTCAATCCTATCGTCAAACAAAGCTGGAAAGAAAGGCACCAACAACTCTACATATATTTTTTTGAAAAGAAGGAAGACCCATGTCCTCCGCATTAGGACGATGCATGCGGTCATTTTATTAATTATTCATCAAAACCTTACAAAGTAATACATCAATGAGTCTGAAGCCATCATCTTGACAACAAATGTCGCTACCCCTATCCTCATGATGAAAAAGTGGAGATAATCCGGACCGTCTACCCAAACCTCACATCCAAATCCTACATCAAAAGCCGAATGCCCCAGACGGCCACTGCCGGATCTAGGTCACACACCGGTTCGGCACACTCATAGCGAGCACCACATGCGCACGCTGCAAAGGCCGTCTCTGTCGTCCACCATCGGTCCATCTTCAGAGCAGAATTGACGCATCAACCTTGTTAGGCCTGCCATCGACGCCAGCATAGCGCCAGACGACGCCACCTCCCTTCGCGCGTCCATCATCACGCGCTGTTGCCAAGATCTTATTGCGCTATGCCGCCGAGTCTCCACGTCATCGATGCGTGAAATGAAACGCCGCTCCACCGCAGAAACCGTCCACTGGTCTCTCGAGCCAGTGCACACCTCCAAGACCGATGCCTCCAAGGAGAGGACGACACAAGAGTGCCGCCATCAGCTGATCAGCTGATTTCCCCCGGAGATAGCAGATAATGATGTGAAGTTTCTCCGCGACGACGCCTTCAAGAAGAAAGCGACATAGAACAACAACGCCATCGCCGGTCTTGGCATCTAGCCTAAGACAGGGTTTTCACCCGGATCTTCTTGAGACCTCCATCCAGCTTCCTGTGCACTGAACCGCCACCGATCTCCACCGCCACACAACTAGCAGGACGCATCGGCCAGATCAGATCTGACTGGATGCCAATCCCCACAAGAGCCAGCCAGTCCACCAAGCCCTCCACGCCACCGTCGCCGATCTGAAAAGGCTCGAAGGAGTCTCGCCGCCACAGCCGACCTCAGCCCTTGGCCACAAACATCACCGTGGAGACGCCTGCCACCGTGGGTTGACGACCGCCGAGGTGCCGCACCGTTGGGCCGCCGGCCGCCATGTGGTCGCTGGCCGCCGAGGCACAGCGCAGTTGGAGACATCGTCCGCTCGTGATCCAGATCGGGGCTCTTCCAAGTCCGGCCGCCCCGCGCTAGCCGAAGAATGAAGAGGGAGGAGCACCTTCGCCGCCGCCGTCAGACGCATGGGCTTTGCTCGACGCCGACCATCGGCGACGGAGGAGGGGAGGGAGAGAATGGAGGGAGACCGGCGGCGGCTGGGGCTAGACCTCTCGGTCGCCCGCGTGCGGGACGACGCAAGAGGAGCCTCAATGGCGTAACAACTCTACAGATATATCGTATCTATCTTAAAGGCACCGACAACTCTAGCAGATGTGTCATATCGATCTGATCGTCATAATACTTGCTGGTATAGCGATCGCGACAAAAATGAACGGTCTAGCAAAGTCGATATACACCCCCTTGGCCCGCATAATTCATGGAAGCCGCTTAAATTGAGCCCGCAAGCCTTCATATTTGAAGGTTGTGCGGCGATGATATGGAGCAGCGGCCTCCAAAAGTAGAGAAGTTTCAGTTCGACCTTTTCCTCCTGCGTGCAATCTGATCAATGGTGCTACCATATATACGACTGCAATTGTCTTCCCTCCGAATGGCGCAAGAGAACCAACGCTGGACATGTGTGGATGCACGCTCGCAGGGTGGTGGCGCTATCTGGGATAGTTGTGGTCAATGTGTTAATCCCTCCTGAAGATTGGACCGTGGGAAACGACGATGGAGAATTCTAGAGCATGTGCATGTCATGCAAGCTAAGGGTCTACTTGACCGGTTGGTGCTCTCGGTTTGCCTGGGGTGGCTTGACAAGACCGTCGAGTTAGATGGTGTGTGTTGGTGCGAGACAAGGGCACATCATCAAGTTTGTAGGTGTGGCGACAAAGGTCGGTAGAAATATGATTTTGGATTGATCCATATATTTGTTTTATCATACCGCTAAATAATTTAATAAATTTAGTTATGCATCTTTGGATGCCGAGATCGAGGGTTTCAACCTCTGTTTCGAAGAAAAAATGAAGCCTGTCAATATGACACATCTCCTTTTTTTTGGATAAAGGACTTTATTACTCAAAGTTTAAGTAAGTACACCCGGCCTCTGCATAACTAAGATGCACACAGCCGCATGACACATCTCCTAGAGTTGCTCTAAGTTTTATCTAAAAAAACAGAAACACATGGCTGGATACATAGCACAGCTGCAAATGCAAAACATAGAAATTCCCACATTCTTTCAAGATGATGTAAATGGCAACATCTTTTATTGCTGATGATAGGGAAAAAGTACAAATGAGAACAAATAGCAAGGGCCCCCAAAAGCCTCATGCTTGGACACTGTTAGCCTGGAGATGGACAAATATTTCACTCCAGAGCAGCACACTAGGGCATGCATGTGCCTCCCAGTACACCATGCCCCCCTTCCCCTCCCTCTCTCTTCAGTAACATCAACAAAAAACAAACAAACCACTCGGAAACAAACAAATCTCTCCCTCATGAATATGAACAGAGCTTGGCAGGGAGAAGGCCTACTACATACACATTGGCTGTAGCTCTGACCATTCCTCCTTGACCACCATCATTTCCTCCACATCTCCCATGCAATGCCCTATGCAAATATGCTGTTCATTGCCATCCTCTTTTACTTTTCTTATTATCTGCCATTGCATGCTAGCCATCCATGGCTTCTTCTCCCCACACCTCACTATCTAATCAGTGAATCCTCTGCAGTTCTGCATCGGGTTGAAGCCCCCACAGCACAGAAAAACACAAATGTGTCCATGTTTCTCTCTCACTCTTTCTCTGATATTTCACACATCCTTCACAGACTGGCAGTGCAGAGGCTGCCATCATGGCGTGGATCAACAGGCCGGGCCAAGCAATGGGGGAGAGCCCCCACCAAGGTGCAAAAAGAAAGAACCCCGAAAGAAGAGAACAAATGGGAAAAAGAATCACAACAACACAACAACAGGAAGAAATCAAACCCTATTGATCTGAGCCCCAAAAAAAACCCATGTAAATGATGGTTTATCTACTAGCCATTCTTTCTTTTCATGTGACTGGTGGAGGTGAAGATCTCTTCCTCCTCTTGGGTGGGGGAGGGGTTGTGGTGCAGGAGGAATTAGAGGACAGAACCTCGTCTGAGCACAGGTTAACTGCCGCTGCTGCTGTGGCTGCCCTCTTGCCGCTCACCAGCTGCTGCATTAGTTTGTAGCAGCTGCTCACCCCTTCCTATTATGAAAATAAATAAACAACATGTCACAAAACTTGATCAAAATTCATATAACTTGTTAACGTGCTGAAGTATCTGTTATTAGAAGGTGATCCTTGTGTTACCTCTGCTAGGCCAATGCACCAACTGACCGCAAGCCTAGGGTTGAGCAATGCGAGGGACGGCGTCTCACCGGCGGCGCACAGCACCGCCGCGGCAGCCATCGACGATGGGCAGTAATCCAAGAACTCGATGTCTGTGGTGTTGCATTTTGCGGCATCACATTAGTGCCATGTGGCAACAACTATATTCATACGTAGTCAACCAACAAACATTTGTAATTTACCACGTATTGCAGCTAAGATCACTTGTGTGGCTCGGGCGATCAGGTATCTCGCGTGCTTCCCTCTGGGGTCAACTTTACAAGCGAAGAAGTCGATGAACGTGAAGGGCGTGACCGATCGCAGCCTCCAGTTGAGCGCCGCGAGGACGAGAAGCTCCATCCGAAGGATCGTTCTCGGCTCGAACATGTATCGGGTGCTCTCTATCTGTCAATGCATACAATCCACATCACAACTTTGATGATTGATATTTTCCTCAGCTGAGTATCAGATAGAAGTAGGTGGTGTAAATTGTAATTGCCTGAAGGTCGAGGAGGGAGGGCACCAGGGTCTCCTCCATCTTGGCAGCCAAGGAGAGGCAGGTCACGGCTAGCAGCTGCATTGCCCATCCATCCTCCTGCTGCATGAGCCAGGCAGAGCACAAACATTTCAATTAATAGCTGGAACAAGGATCCACAAAGCAAGGATAGATAGATGATGTACTAGTATGTCTATGTTCTTGTGGCACTCCACCACGTACCAACCCTATCTATCTCCTGGTCTCTTCAAATCCTTTAAATCAAGTGTATATGGAGCTGGCAACCGTACATATGGAGTTTGTTTTTGAAGGCAGAGTAGATGTAGATGGATGCATACCCAATATGTACAGTGTGACCCAGTAGTTATGATAAGAGGACAATATTGATCACTGTTACATCTAGAACTGTAGGTATGAGTAATATACATGTAAACCTGCATGCCATCTTAACGTTGGCCCCAAGCAAGGTTGGTGGGATATGCAGTCACATCAGCATTTGGATAATTAATTCAGCTAGCATATCATCACCATCATCATCCAGTAGTAGCATCACTTGGAAACTAAATCCTCATGGACTGACGCCAGCATGCCATGCCATGCCATGCCATGCCTACTGTAGCTTGCGCACTGAAATCTACCCACTCACTCTCACTGAAACAAATGTATCTAGCACTGAAATACGTCTAAGTACATTCATTTCAACGACGGTTAATTTGGAAGGAAGGAAGTATCTACAGGCACACATCATCCACAAAAGCAACAAGGAAGACAGAAAAACAACGGTGCCCATTTCAACCAAGGCATGCAGATGCAGGTGGCGCATATGAGCTGGTGCAAGGTGCAGGGACACATACTTTGCAGCAGTTTACAGCTAGCCCGCAGCTTGTTCTTTTCTCTTGGCCAGGTAAATAAACTAGTACCGTCACCCCCACCGTGCACTGCAGAGTCACTGAGGCTGAGGCTGGGGGTAGATAGATCATAGATGAGATACCTCACGCTGGTCAATCCAAACGCTATCCCACATAGGCCATATGGTTGGTTAACAAAAAATGTAAGGCACAAGAGCAGGCAAAGCACCATGATAAGGTGTGTTCCACAAGGATAAAGCTTAAGCACGCTGCAAAGCCAAAATACCGCTCTGTCTTGAGCGCATAAACAAAGTCCCACACGCCCCCGATGATGCCCCATTCATTCCGTCCAAGGGCACAACGGTAATTAGCCGGTTTTTATTGTATTGGTGGCTAGCACTTAGTCTGCACTGCACACCAACTTCCAAAACTTTTCTTTTTATACGGATGAATAGAACAGAGCAGCATCGGCCGAGCACTAGGCATCATGGCGAAAGATGCAGCGAGCAAACGGACGGACAGGCTGGTTATCTGATACGCGTGCGTGAGCGTGACATGGTTATCAGATACGGTTGGTTTTACGGTTGGCGGCGCGGCGAGACGGACGGCGGCGAGCTTAGCTTACCGGCAGCCGGTGGAGGGAGAGGAACCGGTCCATGTAGTTCACGGCGAGGTAGGCCGTCAGGGGGAGGAACCCGTAGTATTCTTGCACCTGGAGAAGAAGAAGATGGAGATGGATGAGCTGGTTAGATGGGATGTTGCACCATTAATATTCCAATCCAAGAAGCTCATTCGAGGTAACTCTAGCTAGTGATTTGTGCATGTCACCTTGAGAATCCATGCGACGGAGTCGGCCCGGGCGGCGGGGTCGACGGACCGGGACCGGAGGCGGTCGGAGTAGTCGGACCGGGGCGAGTAGTCGGCCTCCCCGCCGATGAGCTCGGCGACGAAGGACGCCGCCGAAGACTCATCCTCCTCCTCGGCGCCGGAGCACCAGCCATCGTGCTGCTCGGCGGTGGTGCAGGTGCTGGCCGCGGCGTCGAAGAAGAAGGCCTCCTCGGCGCAGAGGAGGTAGGACGCGTCGTCTTCCGGCATAGCCGGCCGGTGGGGGCGCTGTTACTGGGCAGCGGCCATTGCCGTCGAGTGGGCCGGCGGCGTAGTGGTGGAGCAGAGGCGACGTGGTAGTGGAGCTGAGATGGTAGAGAACTAGAGATGAGTATTGAGTAGCTGCTGAGCACTAGCTAGTGTGAGCAATGTGTGCGAGCGCAAGGGGATATATATTACAAGGTGTGTGTCCCCAAGTGCAGGACAGAAGTGTTTTACTCATGAGTGTGCGTGCGTGTATGTATGAGCTTTTTATCCTTTGCGTATACTATGCTTTAGTACAAGGAAAGGGGAACTGCCTCCATAACTGATAAGTAGGGAATGATTAGTAAATGTTAAAGTTGCGATCCAAATTTATATATGAGCCTAAATGCTAACTTCTGACGAAACGAAGCGAAGGTTCGTCATCGGGACGTATGGATTCGTATCAATGTAGGTCACATCTTTATATGTACTCTTTGTAAGTCGTTTCACGAAATAAGTTGATCAGTGCTAATTCCTCGGTGTTTTTAACCTTTTTATGATATAATGAAAGTTTGTTGGCTCGCAATCGTGGTTTTTATCCTTCTCCTCAGAAGGGGGTTTTCATATTAAATCCTTGCGCCCATGTGTTGATTTCGTTCTTTTTGTTGTTCTTTTGCATATGGAATCTATAACAGTAAAAATAGTCCACGTTCCATGTATGCTAATCTATATTTTCTAAAATAGAGCGATTCTATTAACTTTAAATGTAATATCAAACGGATACAATGCAAAGTAGGGTGGGTAACATTCGCCCTTTGTATAATTAAAACGCACACAACCAAACACATTTAGTTTGATGAAATAGAAAACTATATTTTAAAATCTCGTTAATAATAAAGTTATATAGGATTGGTACTATGGCTATGTTGAAAGGGATGGTGGACCAATCCAATGATTATGTCGCCGCCCATGTTGATTAAGACATCCATGACTATCCACTTCACCGCATCCGCAACTATAAAAGAAGTAATTAAGACAAATCTAACCATAGTATTAAATAATGAGATCCAAAACAACCCCTTACAAAATAGTTCACAAACTAGCTAGGGTTTAGATTTTTTATTACTCCAGCAACCCATCATTTATAAACTAATTTCATAATGCTTTCACCTAGGCCCGAAGATGATGAAGTGTCCTATAGTCGATGTTCATATGATACCACTAGAAAAAAGAACAACACAACATATTATCAAAATAAGACTTGCAACAAGACTTTTCTCATATCCTCAAGAACTAATGGAACTACTCATAAATCGATAACTCAATAACTCATAATATTGATCATGATTACTGGGGATAAATATATATTTAACAATCTGAACATAGCAATCACTAGTGTAGAAAGGTCTATGTATGGTGTGCCAAAAAATGATTTGTTGTCGAGGGCACCCAACGCCACCAATATAGCGCCACTGAAAAATATACTGGTGGTGTTGGTTGCCCACACAGACGGCGTTAGAAGATCTTGATTATTTTCTCTGATTTTTCTAGCTCAAAATAGAATCTATGTCCAAATGGCATAGGGAGGTGAGCCCCCAGGGCCCCACATGGGCAGATGGTGCGACTAAGTGGTAGGCCACGCCACCTAGCCGTGTGGGGGCCTGGTGGGTCCCCATGATACTTTTTGCTTTGTAATTAAATATATATTTTAAAATAAAGCTTTAAAAAATCTCATTTTGTTTTGAGTTCTGGAAAATTGATTTCTATTATGTTACTATTTTGGTTCCAGAATTCCAACTACCGGTAACCCCACTCTCTTGGTATTCTTTGCATTTTAAGAGAGAAAAAGCATTGTAATTGCCTTATATTGTGAAACTATCACTCAAATAAGATAAATTACACTCCCTCCGTTTCTAGATATAGGGCGTATAGTTTTTTGCATGAAAAGTAAAGAACGTGGAGGAAAAAATACATTGGGTTTGGAAAGGATTATCCATAGGTAATTGATGTGAGAAAATAGAGGGGGTTGTATGAAATAAGGAAATATGATCAAATTTGTAAAAAAATGTCCAAACGAGTGTTCTAACACAATGCACCTTATATTTTGGACTTTCTTGTCAGAAAACTATACGCCCTATATCTAGGAACGGAGGGAGTAGTAGGCAATAATGATACAAAATGGATGTATCGGCTCGCTCAAGCTTAGACTTCGCTTGTCCCCAATCGAATATCAAGCTTAGTAAACACGACCACAAGTTTATGGAGAGAGAGGTGTCGACAATAAATAATACGAACATGGCAACATCATATTTAGTAACATCGTTATATATCATAGACATCAACTCTTTCTTCTCATGAAACTTTGCATGAACAAGTACCAATCATATCACATGTTACGGTGTAGACAATAAACTCTTTTGGAACCAACAAACTATCTTCTCAATCGTCAAGCAAATGCAATTCAGCTTATGTTCCAAAAGAGTCTATATAAGAGATTTTGTTTAGCAAAATTTGTATGCTCAACTATCATATAGTCTCATGATTGCTGGCACTCAGGAGCATATCTGTAGAACAAATAGTTTCCAACAGACACAAAGGAAGATGGGGGTTTGGTGTTACACCTTCAACCTTACTTATCAAATGTTTATTATTATTTTACGAATTTCGAAATGTATATGCTAATTTGAAAAAGAAAAAAAAGAAAGTGTATGCCCACCAGTCCCACCCGGACCGAAATTGGGTTGTCGCCCCTCGTGATTGAAAAGCCCCTCCAAGGCGACGTGGCCAATAGAAAGGGGGTGTCGGTCCAACTAGCCCGAAGTGGGCTTGTCGGTCCCGCCTGGGCCAAAAAGCTCACTTCCACCCCCCACGACCGAAAAGCTTCAAAAGCTCTTTTTGTTACTCTATTCTTTCCATTATTGTTCCCATTAATTATTCTTCCCACTATGTCTACATCCTCCATTTTTTCTTCCCATGATTTTGCTCTCCATCGTTTCCTTTTCATGCCCTTTATTCTTCCCGCCAAACCTTACCTCCCTCACTCAATAAAATCCACAGTCCCCATGTTGTGTTCATCATTGAGCCATTTCTTCCTCACTTAGTCATTTCTTCCTTGCTTACCCATTTCTACATTCATGTATATTAACTCCACTCGCCCATTTACATCAATGATGAAATTCTATGTTTTGAGAGGTGCCTCTAGAATAAAGTCGAGGCTTGAGGGAGCTCCACATGCAGAAGTTGAGTCAGGATGCTTGTCGTGATAGGAATCTTGAGGAATTTTGACAAAAGCTTTACGGTTGCGTGGAAGGTGAGAAAGACTTTGTGAACTCAAATATTCACACACATGAAAGTTTGGTACATTTGTTAGTTTAGAAAATCTTGTAATAACATTTCCTTAGAAGGACTATGATGACATCATTAAAATGTTTTATATTTCAAATTTGTCTTACTTATTTCATATGTTTCTCGTTCTAATTTACTTTTTTTTGTTATTTCTGGATTGCATAGGTATCCTCGGAACGCGAAATTTTTGAGCAAGGAAATAGTTAACTACATATGGTTCAAGATCTTATTTGGCCCTATGCCTACCGATGGAAGACTACCGTTGATTAGTGTATCAACTCGTGATGGATCAAGCTCAAAGAAAAAGGTCCAAGTGTTCTGTTGCATTGTCACAGGGTGGATCAAGCTCAAAGGAAAGATCAAACTCGAAGAGTAAGAGATCTGGTCACATTTGGACGCAATCGTGAAGATCTTCTAGAAAGAAGTTTATGTGAGGCAAGTTAGTTCAGGTCACATTTGGAAGAAATCGTGAAGGTCTACGTAAGAACCATGTTAGCGAGAATAGTGATGATGACTTCATGTAGTCTTATTTATGTAGTGTTTATTCATGATTGTGTTGTGTCTTTATGTAGTATTTATTCATGATTGTGTTGTGTTTTTATGTAATATTTATTCATGATTATATCATATCTTTAATGTAGTTTAGGTACTTTAATGGAATAAGTGAATTGAGTGTATCAAATATTTCAAACTGTAATACAACATCACATAAATCAACAAACAACAATGAAATGTCTCAAATCAAAGTACACCATCACATAGTTCAGCAAACAATAATGAAATGTCTCAAATCAAAGTACAACATCGCATAGTTCAACAAACAATAATGAAATGTTTCAAATGAAAGTACAACATCACATAGTTCAACAAATAACAATGAAATGTCTCAAATTAAAGTACAACATCACATAGTTCAACTAAAAAAATGTCTCAAATTAAAATACAACACCACATAGTTCAACAGACAATAATGAAATGTCTCAACTTAGAATACACATCATAGATTCCAAATGATAAGATACAAATTCATTGAGTTTAGGTAGTAGAACTTATCATCGATCCAAGTAAAAATCATTGGATCATGCCCAATGAAGTGAAACCTCCTTACTATCATTCACGACACGCCATCGATAACCTTTTGCAGGACCTGAGGACTTTCCTTGCTTCCTAGCCTAGTCGATGATTTGCCCAAGCCTTTCGAAATCTAACTCATTACTTTCACTCATATTGGCGGCTGAAGCGATTCTCATCGCAAAAAAAGTGTATAGTCCTTTCTTCCTCCTACCTTGTTAGGTGGTGTCCTCATCAATGAAGTGTCCAACCCACAAAAACTCCTCCGTGACTTTAAATGTCTTTTCAACAGCCTCTATCCAAATTCCCATGTCCTCCTTAATTTGAACGCGACGAAACGCTACCGCTTCTTCCTCGTTCTTGAATGACGTAGTCTTGAACGACATACAACATCACATAATCCAAATGATAGGATAAAAGATCGTTGAGTTCAAATGGTGAAAGATATAATATCACGAAGTTCAAATGATATGATACGACATGACCGAGTTCAAATGGTAAGATTGTCGTGGAAATGAACCCCGGGTAGGGTCACCCAGGCGAAATAACCTTTCAATACGAAGATCACCGATCTGAGCAAGGCCGACCTGAAGATCGCCGAACTGAGCAAGGCCGATCTGATCAAGACCGACCTGAAGATAGTCAATCCTCAGATCGATGATCTAAAGAAGACCAAGTAGAACAAGATCGATCTTCAGAAGGCCGAGCTGATCAGGTCAGAGGCCGATTGCTCTGGAAGAGAGCAATCGACCCCATCTGAGTTCATTCGGCCCAAAAGGATGCAAGATCATCCGAGCTAATCCACGAGAGTTCACCCTGGGCCGGATGGGCGCACCCGACCCGAGGTCATCAAGGTGATCCCGAGAGATCCGCGTGGTAGACAGAAGCAGTACCATGCCGATCTGTCACACGCGTGATGTTCCTTTGACACATCAACTAACAGGGCGGCGGAAGCGACAATGCACCGAGGAAGCCGCGAGACTAGTCATAGAGCTCTCTAGGCCTATACTACAAGATTCCAAGACAAAGTAGGGCTACAGCTTTCCACCGTCTGGCACCCGTAAAGGGCGCAGTCGGCGGGACCCAGCAGCTCTCCAGAGGCTTACAGCTGAGCCTTGGACCAACCGGAAGTTACTGTACTATCCTTGGGCTCAGCCTATAAGAGCCCCAGGAATCCCTCTTGTGTGAGGGGTCGGTCGCATTTACCTCACACCCCCCACCAGACAGAGAGACTGGAAGGAGTTGTGCTTAGAGCCCTCTTCTCTTTCCTCTCATACATCTCACATAGAATTCATTGTAGCCCACTTATTGCTTATAGTCAGCTCGGCAGGAGTAGGGGTGTTATCTCTACGGAGAGCCCCGAACCTGGATACATTGCGGTGTCTCACTGTGTTTGTCCCCATTCTCGATTCAGGCACCATCGACACTCACCTCGGTTTTCCCCCTCTTTAGCCATCCCCATGTCATTTGCTGTTACATATCGACGACAAAGATCATTATGACAACTCGCCCCCTAATTGCCTAAATGTGCCCAATAAATGACATGTTTGCAATGTTTTTATTATGTTTGAGATCTTTTACAGTCGTAGGTTTCGATCGATATTCTTGGGATCCTATCCAGGAACTCACGACATCACGTCATTCGCTAATAAAATCCCAACGAGCAACCAACGTAGGATTAGAGGACGATCATGCATTGATTGCCCAACAATTGATCTGCCCATGCCATTTCAAGTCCATCTGTCCATATTCTTCTTTAGTAGCGTAAAATGTGAGCTGCATCGCTAGCTCGTGACTGCACATATTGTTTATACTCTGCATCTCATGAAGTTTCTATTATTTTTCAGTGTCTTTATTTTCTGGTTGATCACACGAAACATACAGATGAAACTCGTTTACCGATGCAATCTTGTCGCTGACATTCTTTACACACTTATTTATTTCAAACTCAATTAGACGATGAAATTCTTTGTCCATCCTACATGATGAAATATGAAATATCAAGTTCAACATCTCTGAACTCGAGCACGCTCTCTTCAGAAAGGTGATGAAATCAAAATCTGAGAAATCCTGACCCTAGTCCGCTCAATTATCTACTACTAACTTTACTGTTTAATACTAACAACTACTATTGCCACTAATAGATAATATTAATAGTAAACATTACCTAACAAAAAAAGCAAAACTAATAATCTTGATACCCTTGAAGCCCACGTTGCGGATTTGATCTTGTTGTCTTGCTCCAAATCGACCGGAGCTCCAATATTCGCCTCACCATGTTTTCGTTAATTTTTTCTTTCTTCAAAATCGTTTTTTGTGGATTTAAAGGAGAATGCAATGATCTAAAAGACATGCTTTTTTCTGGCAGTGAATACAATGGATTTCGTCGGAATCTAGCTGAAAAGAGAGGAAAAAATAAGAGAGATATGGGGAATCAGAAGAACAGAAGAAGAGGAGGAAGAAAGAGGGGAGATCCAGCCGATTGCCCCTATATGCTAGGGCTTTTCGATCGGGGGCAGGGGAGGGGGGTAGGTGTGGGGAGTGAGATTTTCAGTTTAGGCGGGATCGGGAAGTTCAGTTTGGTCTGGCGTGGACGACAACCCCACTGAAGCGTCTTCGAGGGGCTTTTCAATCTAGGATCGACAACGGGCATGTATGTTTGAAATATTTTTGGTTTAGCATGTACTTTAGAAATGTTTTCAGATTAGCATATACTTTTCAAATTTCGTAGGAAAACATATTTTTTCCAAGGGGTATCTCATTTCATAAACAAACCCATGCAGAAAAACGTTCGTATATAAATTAAGGTGGTGATATTCACCGAACGATCAGGTCCAAAGTGCTAGTACCGAACATTTTCGTTCGGTAGAAATCTACCTGCAGCCCGGACGCGTCATGTACACACAGCTCCGTACACACATAGCTCGCTATGCACGCGCAGCTCTGGCGCAGCTCGCCATGCACGCGCAGCTAGCAGCCGTCGTCGCCGTCGACGTCGCTTGCCGCCGCCGTCGTCGCCGTCTCATCGCTATCGCCATGGCTTGCCGCCGTTGTCGCTCGCCGCCTCCATCGTTGTCACCGATGCAGCTCGCCGCCGTCGTTGCTCGCTGCAGCTCGCGCGACTTGCCTCTTTCGCTGTTCTCTCTTCAGCTCACCGCCATCGTTGGCGTCATCGTTGTAGCTCGAAATTGTCGCCGTAGCTTCTAGCTTATGTCATCACCATAGCTCGTCGTTATCGCCACAACTTGCCGTTGTCATCGTAGTCGTATCTCGACACCGTTGTCGCCTCTATCATCGTAGCTCGTTGCCGCTGCCGCCTCCATTGTCGATGGCAATTTTGTCATGTTCATGTTCCGCAATATAAGAATTGTCATGACGTACAAATAAGAATTACCATGTCTCATATATAACGAATGCTATGTCACGTAAAATAAAAAAATGTCGTAGCCGACAAACAAGAATTGTCATCTCACACAAAAGAAGAATTACATTCTCAAACGAAAAAGAAATTGACATGTCCTACGAAAAAAATTGCCATGTCATACAAACAAAATTTTCCATGTCCTACCAATAAGAATTGCCATGTCCTATTACTAAGAATTGCCATGTCCTACCAAAAAGAATTGTCATGTCCTACTACTAAGAATTGCCATGTCGTATGAATAAGAATTGCCATGTCCTACGAATAAGAATTGTCATGGCCTACGAATAAGAATTGTCATGTCTAATGAATAAGAATTGCCATGTCCTACGAATAAGAATTGCCATGTCTGATGAATAAGAATTGTCATGTCCTACGAATAAGAATTGTCATGTCCTACGAATAAGAATTGGAACCATGGCGATTTTGTCATGTTCTACTAAAAATTCCCATGTCCAACACAATAAGAATTGCCATGTCCTATAAATAAGAGTTACCGCGCATCCCCCCCCCCCGCACACCGGATATCTTCTCGGGGTTCACGAGTCGTCGTCGCAGCTCTCTAGGATCCTCGATGTATTACTACAAATTGTCGTTGTCGTATGTTAGATTCGCCACCAACGCAACACCACAACACCGACAACCGCTCCACCCCGAACCACATCCCCATCCCTCTCGCCGTCGCAGTTGAGGTGCGCCGGAGATTTTCCCCGACGCATATGTATCCCAAGACCCATCATACCGCGCACCGTCACCCCCCCCCCCCCTTTTGACCGCCGGACATCTGCCCGGGGTACACGGGTCTTTGACGCAACTCTCCGAGGTCCTAGCTGATGAGTAAAAAACCGTTGAAAAAACAATGGGAACCCGCCATGTCCTCCATCATAACCCCCCCCCCCACACACACACACATACACACCCTCCCGACCGGCGAATATATACTCTATGCAGCTCTCCGGGGTGCTCCCCGATAAGTGAAAATTATTAAAAAAAATGATAGCTTTAAATCTAGCGAAAAAACAGATGAAACAAATCATGGCAAATTTAGTGCAAACACCATGGCAATTTTAGTGTGAATAGCATGGCAATTTTTTTTCAATTTTTTTTTGTCGAAACATGCCAATATGGGGTCTAGTTTTGAAAATCTCGTCGCGACGGATTTAATGATACGAACAAAATTTCGAACGGATTTTTTATTTAAGAGATAAAACTTTTTAAAAGTTTGAAAAGACTAAAAGTTGTCCTTAATAGGTACGTACTAGTGGGCAGTGTAGAGGGAGCGCGTGTGGTCGGCAACGGTTTCACCGAACGCTGAAAATTTGCTGACATGACAACTCTTGCATTAAAATTTTTTATTGAAAAATCAAATGTCTGATACATCGTTTAGTGTGGGAAGGGTGTACCGAACCCGTGGTGAGTATCATTATGATAAATTAAAATTCTTGAGTTAACCGTAGAGGTAGGATTGCAGTCCGCAGCATGAGTGGTCGTTGTCAAGAAAATTCTGGACGAAAATCACAATAGAATAATAATTTTGTTTCTGAGGAAGACGAGAAAAATAACTAGACGTAGAGCGTGGGCCTGGTTGCGCAAGGAAACGAGCTGAGTGAGGGCTGGGAGAAGTGACCATCCATGCAAGCAGAGGAGACCACTTCGGGGTGCGATGCCATGATTGGTCCCCCGGATGGTCAAGATCTACTCGAGCCAGAGGAAGCCCATCTGCCGCCCGGCCGTGGCTCCAGCCAGCTCCATAGACCATAGCCTTTGTCCATACACGCGCGCACGGCATGGCACGGCACGGCGTACCGATGGATCCGGGCCGTGCTTGCTCCGATGCCCATGGAGGGAGTGTGAGTGAGACTGGTCATGCTCACTCACTCACTCACTCACTCACTCATTCATAGTCAGTCAGAGAGACCTCCACTGCTCACGGGTCATGGTCTCATCCGCTGTCAGGGGAGGGGATGGCCTGCGCGTCATCTTTTCTCTCGTCTCCTCTCCTCTCCCCGGCTTTGGTGCTTCCACCACACACACACGGCACGGGGATGGACGCGCCTCACGCATTTCGTGTGGTGGATCCATCTCTCTCACTATGCTGTCCCCTGCCTCTCTGCGCCTGCGCGCGTACGGTACGGCGTGCATTCACTGCGCAGTTCCGTGCTTCGCCGGAACCAAAACTTGCCCTCGCTTTGCCTTTCTTTTCTTTCAACCGTCTACGGCTAACTCCAGTGCAGGATAGGAGTAGGATCTATACTGTTGGCCGACACACGCTGTGGTGACTGTGTTTGTACCACACGATTCAAGTGAAGATGCCCTAGATTGTGCCAAGCAAGTGAACGTTTTCGGTACATATACGACTATCATTACGAATTTAGATGAAGAGGAGGAGATCCAAGATCGAGGGACCAACGTGAAACCTTAATGGAGATAGATGGATCCAAGCTGCCATCGAGGCGCTCACGGGCCAGACGCGTCACACACTCCAGTCCGGCTCCGCGTCACACACTTAGCCAACTACGCATGCGTCATAACACTCGTGGATCGATCGCATCGCAGGCGTGCACGGTGCATCAGAGAGGGCTGCACTGCACTGCGCGTCCATGATCCGTCAGAGACGGCCCGGCGCCATTTGATCTGAGCAAGAGAAGAGAACCATGTACGTCGCCGGCTTCAATGGCGTAGACCCCTCTGCGCCTGCATCTGGACATGGCATCGAACAAAAGTAGCTCCTCTCTCCTCTCTCTCGCGCATTGCAATGAATGAACTGTGGAGAACAGGCGGCGCAGGAGGCAGGAGTTGACCGGTCGCCGGCGAGAGAGAGGGACTTAAGTTCCCGCCTGCGCGGGATGTCATTGTGCTGCCTCCTCCTGGATATATTTGTATCAGGATTAACAAGTTGGTGGTGGGCGCCGTCTGTGATCATCTGACCACCTGCCGGATGAGAAACTTACCACTGACTTACAGTGGCAAATTGGCGATGGTGAGGCTGTGAGGACAAAGAAAGTATTCCTCCCACATGGGGCAAAATGCAAGAAAGTTTCAAGGCCGTGTTTGATAGGTAGCATCTCATGGAAATATTAGCATATTTTCGATTAATCTAATCCACGAGTAAACAGTAAATATGCCATTTACGGCATGCAACTCATACCAAAAACTAAGCATGTCAGCACATATATAATTTAGCACCGAAACATCTACTAAGAGTGCGTATACGGCAATCACATGTACGAGTATATATGGGATGAGTGAATCATACCCCGCGGTTGGTCATGCCAACGCGGCGGCTGAGGCAGCAGTCTGAGATTCGTCGGTAGCCTTCTTTAAGGCGGCGGCCTTGGCAGTGGCATCGTCATCCATCGCCATGATGTCGATGTAGTCGAAGGAGTGGAAGCAAAGGACGGGGACAGATCGGGAGCAGTCGTGCCGAGACGCTCCCCAAAAACCTTATCGGCCTTCTCCCGGGCAGGATCTCGAAGGTCGCGGTTCCGGAGGTACCTGCTCGCCCGACGGACCATGCACGCGGCCGACGGGCTGGGATCGCCGAAGGCAGCACACATCAAGGAACAGTAGATGACGGCTAGGGTTCGAAGGCAGAGAGAGAGAGTGAGCAAGTCAATGACTCCACAACCCTAGCGCCTGCTTATGTATGCCGTCGGTGTAACGGGCCTGGGTCGTGGCCCACGACCGAGTCAGCGAACAACCCACCTCCAACGTCTTGAAGAGTGGCGCTTCAGTTAGCGACTCGTTAATTAATCCCGGATTAATTATTCGTTCGTGACCGGCAAAACTAAGCGCATAGGTGTGAGCTCGGCTCGGCTCATTCCCGTAACCCGCAGCGCGCGCGCGTCGTGGCGTGACGAGGCGAGGTGTGGCGAGGCGGGCGGCGGAGGAGGAGGAGCGCGTGTGTATAACTCCTCTTCCTAAGCTCCCAATAGCTAGTGAGGGAGCACCACTTATAAAGAGGTCTAACTCTCCCTCCACTAGCAGTATGGTACTAAACTTTAGCACCACCACCCACCATACATGGGCCCTTAGAGATTAACTAGGGATTATGGGCTTATTTGGGCCAAAGCCCAGCTATAATCCAACAATCCCCCACCAAATCTCAAGGCTCATCAGGTTGTCAACTGTTCCAAACCATGTTTGATATATCAAAATTTTCAGTGGAGACTGTTAAGTTGAACATCCACCTAGAGCAACTGGATTAGACTTCTTCACAGCTAAACAATGGACTATGCCTTCAACTGTCAGCTTAGCGTGCAGAAGTTTCGCCAGTTGTCAGTCGATACAAGGCTGCCGAAGGCTAAACCCCACGGGTGGAGCGTATTAGTCATACTCATGTCCTTTCATGAGCTTCCTAGAGATAAACCCCATCTCATAGATTGTGACCAGCAGTCGGGCTCATATAGGTGTGTTCCTCCAAAGTATTCTCTGTAGGCCAGCATCTTGCTTACAAAAGCTTTGGAACACATTAAGACATTTGTCAACCTTCCTTACAGTTTTGAGAGTATAGTGCATCTCAATCGGAGTGGGTGAGTAAGGATACTCTCCTCGGTTGACCGCTGGATTGTTTTCCTAGATTTCTCTAGGTTACCCCCATGGCAACTCACGTGGGTTTCAACCCCATCTCCCTTGATGTGTTTTCAATCACAACCCGTGATAGACCCTTGGTAAAGGGATCTACCAGATTCTTAACCGTCTGGATATAATCCAACGCTATAACTCCGAAGTTTCTTGAATGTCTGACATATTTTAATCTTCTTCTTATGTGCTTTGTGGATTGCATGTTGTCCTTTGAACTTTTAGCCTTGAAAATTACTGTCTGGTTATCACAGTTCATAAGGATAGCCGGGACCGTCTTATCAACCACGGGCAAATCCATCAAAAGCTCTCGAAGCCATTCTTCTTCGATGCATGATGTATCTAATGTTGTGAGTTCTGCTTCCATAGTCGATCTGGTTAGGATCGTCTGCTTGCAAGACTACCACGAAACAGCACCACCACCAAGTGTGAGAACATACCCACTTGTGGCTTTCATTTCATCAGCATCAGATATCCAATTAGAATCACTATACCCCTCAAGTATCGGCGGGTACCCAGTATAGTGAATTCCATAGTTCGCAGTACCTACCAAGTAGCGCATAACTCGCCCAACCGCATGCCAATGCTCATCTCCCGGGATTGAAACAAACCGACTCAATTTGCATACGGCGTATGAGATGTCAGGCCATGTAGCGCAAGCTACGTACATGAGTGAACCAATCACTTGGGAATATCTCAACTGATCCACAACCGTGTCGTCAAACTTTCGAATGCGCACGCTGGGATCATATGGCGTTGCAGAAGGTTTGTAGTAGGCATATTGACGAGGGGGTGACCCCACGACTCCTCGACGTGAGGGTACTTGGTGCGTGTCATGGTTGGCGGCCCACCAGGGGCCCACTCGTGGACACCGACATAATGGAATAAGACGTGAAGCCGAAGACTTGAGGCGCAAGACAAGGACTCCTACTTGTAGTCGACTAGGACTCTTGTAAACCCTACCTGGCTATCTATATAAAGCGAGGTAGGGGCACCTCTCTACACAACTCAAGACACAAGATCTCAACCCCCACGCATAGAACTAGACAGATCTCTCTCCACCAAAGCCCTCACGGCAACTCTGTACATTATCATCAATACAAGATCAGACAAGTAGCATGTAGGGTTTCCCTTCGGGGGCCTGAAGCTGGGTAAATCGTGCCCCATGTGTCGCTTTTCACCTCCGAATCCTACCAACGCGCAGGCCACGTCGCTGTCTTTCCTCCTACACGAAACCCAGGGTCCCTGACCATGGAATTTGCCGGGGTTGATCCCCATCAATTGGCGCCGTCTGTGGGAACTACGCAGGTTGGGATCACGATCTCGGCAGTCCCATCTTCAGAAAGCCACAACTCAAGGGCAAGAACCAGACCTAGCCCACTTGAAGGATTCAAGATCACGGAGGACATCCTCTCCACCCCATCAAGACCACTCGAGCTGCAGTCACGCCAGGACCGATACTACGGTAACAGCCAAGTACAGCGCCGGCGCCGAAGGAGTCGACGACCCAGAAGAACGGCGAGGGGACTTTACGAAGGAATCCCACTCGACGAACTGCGACGCGTAGCGGAGGACTCCCAAATCTTCCGACAACCCTCCACCGCCCGGGCACCCTCCGCACATCGAGACGACGACTACGAGATTGAATCTAACGATCAGCAGGACCACCGCCAAGGCAGAAGGAATCGACGACCCAAAAGGCACGCACGGGCATTCGCCGCCAACCAAGACAGCGACTCCGAGACACCTGTTGGCGAGTACTACGACCCAGATCGAAGGCCGGATTAATTCGCCAACCTCATCAAGAACCAAGACATGAGTCGAGGAATCGAAACCGATCCTCGCTTCCACGAGCACCCGGAGGATCACGAGCAGATCTTCAGAATCTCAAGAAGGAAGAGGCACGCCGAATCTAGCAAACTCACGACCAGAGAGTAGCTAGCAGGACCCTGCACGATCCACAGCTTCGAGGATGACTGGGGACGCGTCAGGTCAAGTCACACTTTGAGAGACTGCCGCATGTTCAACGAGCTAGCCGACGACCTCAAGAAGGAGAAGCATAAAGAAGACAGACGCAACCAACGACCCGAGCAAGCGCCGACCTCAAGCCCGGAAGGACGTCACAGCCCGTCGCGAGCACATGTGCTCATGATCCAAGAAGGAAGGATACCGCAAACACAACGCGACGCCCAAACCCTGCAGGCCAGAGCAGCTGAGAGCATAAACACAGTCGACGTCTACATGCTACATGGAACGGAGACCAACATCACGTTCTCACACGACGACCATCCACCCGCAGTCCCAAGACCGGGGCATGCACCCTTAGTGCTAGATGCACAAATCGGAGGATACGACATGGACCGGATCTTCATGGATGGAGGCAGCAGCATGAACATCATCTTCGCCAATACCCTGCAAAAAATGCTGATCCCACGATCAATATGGAGAAAATCAAGCACCGAGACCACATCGCTCGGAGTCATCGAACTCGAAGTCGTCTTTGGAAACCGTCGTAACTTCGCAAAGCACGTCCTCGAGTTCGAGGTACTCGACTGGCAATCACAGTATCACGCCATATTGCGACGGCCAGCATTCGCGCAATTCATGGCGGTCCCACACTACGCCTACCTCAAGCTCAAGATGCCAGGGTCATCAGGAGTCCTCACGATCAACGGAAGCTTCATCAAATCAGATCAATGTGATCGTGACTTCCACAAGATCTCCGACACATTCGGAGCCAAACAAGAACTCAGAGAAATAGCCATGGTGACGGACAAGAGCACCTTCCCATTGGTGAACCAAAGCGAATCCAGGGAGTACGGACGCGACTTCAGCATCGACAGCGACATAGTCACTTACCAAGTGCACCCGACGGACCCAGACAAAACAGTCCGCGTGTACGCCCACCTACCAGAGGAGCAGGCAGCAGCCCTCGTCGCCTTCCTCCGAGACGAGTGGGAAATATTCGCCTGGTGCCCATCCGACATGCCTGGGATACCACGCGAATTCGCGGAACACGCCCTACGCATCAAGCCAAACATGAGGCCAGTGAAGCAAGCGCTGAGACGATTCTCGGAGCCCAAGCGCAGAGCAATCGAAGAGGAAGTCAACCGGTTACTCGACGCTCAGTTCATCCGAGAAACGAAGGAAGCCACCTGGATAGCAAACCCAGTGCTGGTGCCAAAGAAAGACACGACCGTGCTGCGCATGTGCGTCGACTACGGACCAGTCAACAAACATTGCCCGAAGGACCACTTCCCCCTGCCTAGAATCGATCAGATAATCGACTCAACAGCAGGGTGCGACCTACTCTCCTTTCTGGACGCTTACTCAGGATACAACCAGATCAGGATGAAGGAAGAAGACGAAGAGCACACATCGTTCATCACCCCCTATGGAGTATTTTGCTACAGGACCATGCCCTTCAGGCTCAAAAACGCAGGCGCCACTTACCAACGAATGATGCAGGCCTGCCTAAAGGATCAAATAGGAAGAAACGTACAAGTCTACGTGGACGACATCGTCATCAAGACCTACAAAGCAGCCACACTACTCGACGACCTGCGCGAAACCTTCGTAGCGCTCAACAAATACAGAATCAAACTCAACCCAAAGAAGTGCGCATTCGGCGTACAGACAGGAAAGCTACTGGGCTACATGGTCTCTGCCCATGGAATCGAGGCAAATCCCGAGAAAGTCCAAGCCATCACCCGCATGCAAGAACCAACCGACGTCAAAGGAGTACAATAGCTCACTGGAAAACTCGCAGCTCTCAGCCGCTTCATCAGCAGGCTTGGAGAACGCACGCTGCCTTTCTATCAACTGCTCAGGAAAGGAAAGAAATTCGAGTGGACGGAGGAAGCCCGCCAAGCATTCGCGGACCTGAAAAAGACACTCTCAACTCCACCAATCCTGGCGGTACCCAAGGAACGATAGAAGCTATACCTCTACGTGGCAGCACGCAGCAGTGTAGTAAGCACGACACTCGTTGTCGAACGCGCAGAAGAAGGCAAGGTCCAGAGCATTCAGAGACCAATCTACTACCTCAGCATGCTCCTGACCAAATCCTAGCAGCGGTACCCGCACTATCAGAAGCTACTACTAGTCATCGTCATGACTTCAAGAAAGGTGTCCCAATACCTCGACGAGCACCCTATCACAATCGTGAGCAGCGCACCACTCGCTGACATACTAAACAACCCTGGAGCAACCGGGTGAGTCGCCGAGTGGAACATCGAGCTCAGCCCACGAGACCTGCAGTACAAGCACCCAACAACCATCAAAGCCCAAGTACTCCCAGACTTTCTGGTTGAGTGGACGGAGGTTCAAACACCAGGCCCCCCAGACCTATCAAGCTCATGGTCAATGTTCTTTGATGGGTCCAAGAGACAACAAGGAGCTAGGGCAGGAGTCGTACTCATTTCCCCCAAAGGAACAAAGCTGAAATACGTCCTCCAGATCAACTTCAGTCACGCTTCCAACAACGAAGCAGAAAACGAGGCACTCCTACATGGCATGCGCATGGCCAAAACATGCGGAGCCACTCGCCTCATAATTTACGGGGACTCCAATCTCGTCGTCCAGCAGACGATGAGAAACTGCAACGCAATAGCCGACAACATGGAGGCCTACCAGAAGCTCTACAACGAACTCGAAGGAAATTTTGACGGTTGCGAGCTCAACTACATCACCAGGGACAACAACACAGAAGCTGACGAGCTCACGAACATCGGTTCGACCCGGGCGCCTGTCTCACCTGGCGTTTTTCTCGAAAGCATCAACCGGAGATCCATCAAGGCGCAGGCAGCAACACCTGAAGCGGTAGTGGACGGTGAAGACGCACCAGAAATAACGCAGGTGGCAGCAGCAACACCATCAGAAGAAACAAGCACCAGTGCATCCGACAGCACAGCCCTGACAGAGTTCGAAGGACCTGTCTGGACAAAACCGTTCCTCCGATTCCTAATCGAAGGCACGCTACCACAAGACGTGGCCGAAGCACGACGCATTAGCCGACGATCCAAGGCATTCACTGTGATCAACAGACAACTATATAAGCGCAGAATCACCCAGATACTCCAAAGGTGCATTGACGAAGAGGACGGCAAAGCCTTATTACTAGAAATCCACAAAGGCACCTGCGGGCACCACGCGAGCAGTCGAGTGCTCGTGTCCAAAGCATTCCGAGCTGGATTCTACTGGCCCACATCCATGAAAAACGCAAAGGAAATCGTGCGACGTTGTGTCGCCTGTCAAAAATTCGCCAACAGGCCGCACGCTCCCGCATCAGAGCTCAAGACCATACAACTATCCTGGCCGTTCGCCACCTAGGGACTCGACATGGTGGGCCCACTAAGAAATTATCAAAGGGCGGAAGAACACACCTGATCGTCGCAGTCGACAAGTTCACCAAGTGGATCGAAGCAGTGCCCATCACCAGCTCTACAGCTCTCACGGCTATAAACTTCATCAAATCGATCATCTTCAGATTCGGAGTGCCACACAACATCATCACGGACAACGACACGAACTTCACGGCCGCAGAATTTCAGAACTTCTGCGAAGAACTGGGCATCAAAATCAATTATGCATCAGTCACGCACCCACAGTCCAACGGCCAGGTGGAAAAAGCAAACGACCTTGTCTGTGGAGGAATCAAGAAACGGCTCCTCGCACCACTCGAGCAAGCCGCCGGCAACTGGGTAAAAGAACTCCCCGCGGTCCTGTGGAGCTTACGAACCACGCCAAACACTGCGACTCAATACACACCCTTCTTCATGGTGTACGGGGCAGAGGCAGTCCTACCACATGACCTCAAGCTCGGGGCACCCCGGGTCACCGGATACGAGGAAGAAGAAGCAGAAGAAGCATTACGAGACGACAAAGATACGACTGACGAAGCAAGAGACACAGCCCTGGAAAAATCAGAAGGGTACCAAGACAAACTACGTACCTACCAAAGCAGTCGACTGCGCACCAGAACCTTCAACAAAGGTGACCTAGTCCTACGACTAATACAAGAGAAGGTCCACAAACTTGCCCCCCAATGGGAAGGACCATTCATAATCTCAGAAGCCATCGGAGGCGGCGCCTACAGACTGAAGAACCCAAAGACAGACGAGGACGTGGGCAACCCATGGAACGTAGCAAACTTGCGACTATTCTATCCATAGCCCCTATCGGTCGGACATGACTGACAACTCATGTAAATCGCTTGACAGCAATAAAATAAGTGTCGCCCAAATACTGCCATCTCAAAGCACTCAGGGGCTGAAGAGGAAACTCCCCCCCCCGAGCAACTGCTATCGCACTCGCGATCTTAATCAAAGCACTCGGGGGCTGAAGAGGAAACTCCCCCCCGAGCAACTGCTATCGCACTCGCGATCTTAATCAAAGCACTCGGGGGCTGAAGAGGAAACTCCCCCCCGAGCAACTGCTATTGCACGCGCGATATTAATCGAAGCACTCGGGGGCTTAAGAATAAAAAAAACCTAAGCGACGCTATCGCCTACACGACCTCCTTCACGAAGCACTCGGGGTCTCGAACACAAATCCCACCCGAGAGACGACCATCAACACTCCCATGGCATCCAAACACTTTTGAAGAAACTTTGGAGGAAGCACAAGTTCATCTAGTCTTCACCCGATCGCCAACGATCACCTAAAGACTCGGGGGCTACTCCCATCGGGAGCGCTGCCGCACACCCGATAAAAGACAACAAAGGAAACAAAGCTCTAGCCTACGCCTGACCCTTCGACTCAAGCGTAGCCTCGGGGGCTACTCCCATCGGGAGCGCTGTCGCGCACCCGATAAAAACCCACAGTACCAAGTACAAGATGGACCCGAAGACAGCTCCCAGCCGCAAAAGACTCGAACGTAACTCTCAGGATTCAAAGACAACTCCTGATGGTGAAGACACAGTTCTCGGTGGCATAAAGGCTCAAATATACACAAAGGACAAAGCATGGTTTACATCATAGATATCATCTTCAATACAAAAAGGACTCAACTACATTTGGATAGAAGGCAGCTCCTATTACAAGAGGAAATCACCCAATGAACTATGACTTCTACATGTGTGCCCATGAGGGGTAATCAACCCTAGTACAAGAGCATCATCACAGACAAAGTAGGGATGGAAGCAGCAGGCTCATGATGTCAATGACATAACAAAAGGTGAAGCTCGACTTATTTGGGGAGCCACTGGGAAGCTGCTCCACCAGCTTCTTCTCCTGCTCCTCTAGCTTCTTCTCCAGCTCCGCCCAAACTTCCGGCGAAGATGACGCCGCCGCCTCCAGTTCTACAAGGTCGCCTGCCGCGCTCGTTTAACCAGTGGCTTGACGTCGAGGTCTCCTTCAGAGGCAGAGGAGGAAGCAGTTGAAGACGGCTCACCACCACCACCAGAAGAGTCCCTGGAGGAAGAAGAAGTTGAAGACGCAGGTGAAGGACTCCTCGACTTCATGGAGCTGTCGCTGCTCGACTCCTGCCCATGCGGATCCATGCTATTGCCACTCGGATCGAATGCGCGGACAATGACAGTGCTCTCACCGTCAAAGCGACAACTGAGCATATCACCATCTCGCAAATTCAACCGCCGAGCAAACAAACCCCAACCAGAGCCAAGAAAAATAAAGCGAGAGCTATCAACCTCCAACTCAACATAAGAAGGAGATCGACAGCTCCCCTGAAGGTGCAGAAGCAAGCCATCCAAGCCACGTTCAGAGACAATGGCAGAAAAAGCAGAGGGAAGAAGGATGCGATTGGCACTTTGGCCACGAATACGCAAAATAAAATCATAGCGCCAGAATCCCTCCTCCAAGGGAGAGGAGGAAGGCACTGGCACCGCACCATGACGACCTCCACGACATGAGCGTGGTGTGCGGCCACCACGGC
Source organism: Bromus sterilis (assembly GCA_950022295.1). Lineage (NCBI taxonomy): Eukaryota > Viridiplantae > Streptophyta > Magnoliopsida > Poales > Poaceae > Bromus > Bromus sterilis. Next base: position 402,123,604 of record OX465596.1, read on the forward strand.
CACGACGACCACGGCCACGGCCAACACCTCGCCTACGAACCATGAGCGGAAGAAGAGATGAAGAAAGAGGTGAAGCAGCAAGTTGGATAGAAGAGTGGAAGAGAAAGGCCTATTTATAGAACAACTATCATCAAAGCACGGAGAAGCCAAAACGACGATAGCAATTAATTCAAAGACCAATCGTCCCAGCCGTCTCGAACTCCAAGACGAAGATGCTTTCCCACGAGAAGCACTGTACGCAGGGCGCGTCAATTCGCGCGCGTTTCCAGCGCACGTATGGGAAACTCAACCGGCGCCTGCCGCACGCCGCAAACGGCCATCATTATGACCGGTCCTCGAGACGTGACGGTTCACTGACAGCGCATCACTGACAGCCATCAAACAGAGGCATCACTATCCCTGACGAGCGGCGAATAAAACCAAACAGCAAGGCGTACTCAGTACGCCATCAAGGCCCAGAGATTCCATCTTTCCAGATCTTTTCCCCAAGGAAAAAAAACATCTTACTCCCATCGGGAGCGTACACCAATAAGAGTCCCGAGTGCTCCCTCACCTAAAAGTCAACCACGTGCTCGAGTGAACACTCGCACCAATGAGAGTCTCGGGTGCTCCCTCAACCCGACGCAAGACAAACAAAACACTCACGAGGACCATACGGCGCTACGAGTCTCAGGTGCTCCCTCACCTCAAGAGCCGAAAATGGCATTCGAGTGATTACTCGCAAAAAACCCCCTGACTGAGCACTCAAACAAAGCTCCTCGGGTAAAAGAGTGAACAACTCGCTTGATGTTTTGTTCCAAGCGGGTGCAATACTATAAGGCTCCGCGCCTCAAAAACACACATTCCTGGAACACGATACACTGTGTCCAGAAGCCACGCAAGATTAGCGTGTAGGTAAGACCCCGCTGCGAAGTACGACCGGGCTGGGACTTGCCGAAGAGCGATTTCACTTCCAACCTTTCCCATGCGCAGAGCATGATAGATAAGCCGGGCGGACGCGCCTTAGGCTACACACATTACTTGTCGGGACCCGGGGTTAGCGTATGTAATTCCGGTCATAATGCAATCACATGGAGAGCCGAGAGCCGTACCCACTTGTCTAAGCAGAAAAGACCAAGCACATATCACTCTCGGTAAGCATCGAACGTGAGGGGCATCCCATCCAGGTCAGATGATCAACTGAGATGGGTCCTCATCGTCCAATCACAAGTCTAAATGCTTATGGGTGGTGAATCCTATACTCATAGACAAGTCGCCTCAACCATGTTATCAATTGAATCATAACCCTTACATAGACTTACTCCAGCCCGATCACTTAGTCGGGATCTCGGGCGGGCTCAATCATACAACAAAGTGTGCCACGTGACAGAGTCACGAGCAATCGCATCGCGATGCCCCAAGCTGCGCACATCTAAGGGCCACTTGGTGTATAAAAGACCGCTGACAAGAACACAACTAAGCTATCGAACCCCACACTAAGACATGCATGTTATAATCATACACGCAACATACATGTCCAGTGTAAACAACAGGTAATCACAACATGAACTCTACAAACTCAGTCTTTATAACTTCTGCTAAACAAAGCAGACATAGTAGTTGTATTACAAGCAGAGATCACATGGTTGTGATCCAACATTACATCAAACAACAACGGAAGCAAATTATGTCTTAGTAAAGACAAGGTTAACAAATGGCTTAAGAAGCCTGAAAGAAAATACAACGACCCTCCAAAGGGCACAGGCTGTTGTCTGGGACTATACGACCTGGTCCACGTCGAGCTCGAGGAAGAGGCCACCATCAGGGTCAGTGGTCTCGTCTCTAAAACATAGAATAAGAAAACGTGAGTACAAAGTCGTACTCAGCAAGACTTACATAGGAACTATACTACTCATGCACATGTATCAAGGCAAAGGGAGGTGGGGTTTCACTTGCAGAAGTGCCAGCTTTGACTTGGATAGTCCTATACTACGAATACCAGAATGAGGTAAGGAGCGTACACGAGTCCAAGTAACAGTCTCCAATCAATACTCCACTATGGTGCCCCTCTCGACTTCCCCACGAGAAGGCACGCCATAGCACTCACACTTATCTTGGTAAGTTTTAAGAGTAACCATTCAAGTTGTCTATGATCAAGTAAAGGTCTCCAAGTAGTCCATAACCGCGGACACGGCTATTCGAATAGTTCATTAACCCTGCAGGGGTGTACTGCTACACACACGCCTCATCAGTTACCGCCTGGGGATGGACCCTTCAAGTGATTATCGGCGAGGATGTTGCAACGACACTTCACTCACGGCACCATCTCTAGTCCTAGGGAGTCGCCTATTTGAGTTGGGACCACAATCGGAATCCGGCCGATTTTTTCGATGCGGAATCAAACGTTGTGTGACCTCCATCAAACTCCACTCGATCATGATCACTTGATTCAACGTGCCCACAACCTACGCCAACCACTTACCTTGGTTCCACCTGCTTGAGATCGTTAAAGGGCGAACTACTTGCGACTCCTGGACTGGTCCGGGGTGAGGTACTAGGCCGAGAGGGGTCAGTGAGCCCAATGTGTGGTCGTACTCTTAGTCTTGGATAACAACACAAGAACTCAGGCCTAAGGCAGTGTTCAACGAGAAAACCCACTGTGTACTCCTACACAGCCTCTCATCGTTCACCTTGTTTAGGTCAATTCACCAACACGTTACCACCATCATTCACATGATCACTACCATCCCGACTCACAGATCAAAGTAGCCTCAGGTAACAACTCTAAGCATGCAATAAGCTGTAACAGTTGCAGGGGCCACAAGATAACAACCAACTCCTACATCTACTAGGATTGTGGTTTGCTTACTACTGTGACAAAATGATAGGTCATGCAAAGGAATGGGTTCAACTAGCGGTAGAACGTATCATGGTGACATCCTAAACATGCATTTGCGAGAATGAGAGGGAACTGGGATTTTATCGACATGATCAAAGAGGGGGTGCTTGCCTTGCTGACGATCACGATGTAACACTTTTCTGACGTGAGGTTGAACTCGTCTCCGAGATCAACTCTACCGAGAAGATGCAATCACCGAAGCACTGGAAGTAAAGCACAATCAAGATAATACAATGCACATTCAATATGCAAAACAAAGCATGGCAAAGTGCTGATGTGACCTATGTTTGAATTGCCACATGTTAATTGAAGTTGATTTGAAAAGTGAATTCAAATTCAAACTCCAAGTGTATTCAAATTGGTCCAAGTTGCATTTGCTAAAGTTTGTTCATTGTAAACCAATTGGTCATGTGTGTGAAATTCTTCTGAAGTGTAAGTGATCACCTTTGCATTTCATTGGTTGAATTTCAAAAGAGCATTGTAATTTATTTGATTTAATACAAAAGAGCCAAATAGCAAAATGCTACTGATCCCTTATTGTAAACATTTCAAACATGGTTGAAATTTGGTTATTTGGATAGAGAATTTTATTCTGATAATTTTTCATATATTACACTTTGAATTTGGAGTTATAGTTTAAAAGTTTTTCAATTTCAAAGTTTAGGCCATTTTCTGGAATTTTCTGATTTAATAAAAGATTTAAGATTTACTGCGTCATTACGACGTCAACATGACGCAAGGGGGGGGGGGCTGACCAGTGGGTCCTGGATGTCAGTGACCCAGGGGTTAAAACCCGGTTTAATTAACCCCTGGTTAATTAGAGGGGGGCCTCGGGTCCACCGGTCAGTGACGTGGGGGGGGGTTAGCAAGGTCATTAGGGCCTTAATGGCCAGGACGTCGCCGATGAGCTTTGTGCTCGCCGGAGCTTCGCCGGAGAGAGGGATTCGGGCACGGGAGAGGGAAAGGGGGGCACGGGCAGGTGCCTTGCATCCTCGCGCATCCACTGGTGCCATCAGGGCACCAAGGGGAGCACGGGAGCGACGGCTAGGCCAAGCCCGGCGGCGGCCGTGGCTTCTGCTCATGGCGGACGAAGACAGAGGGGCCGGGGAGAAGCACGGGAGGGGTATTCGAGGCGTGGTGCTCACCTGAACTCGAAGGCGAGCTCGGGACGGTCGGGGAGGAGCTGGACGCGGCGAATTAGAGCTCGGGGTCGTCGGCGGCCGGCGGCGAAGTCGCAAGGTGAACGTCGCGTCTGCTGCGTCTCGTCCCAAATTGATGCGACGGGTCGAACTGGTGGTCGTCGGGGAGTCGTGCGGACACAAAATCAGCGCCGGGGGGGGGGCTCGGTGGCCGCGAGCGTGCGCGTCGGCACTCCGGCTAGGTTTCGGGCTGGCGCAAGAAACAGCGGCAGGGCGAGGAGAGCGAGCAAGAGAGAGAGAGGAAGAAGGAGGACGACTCCAGGCGTGCGTTGGCGAAGAGATAGGGCAGGGGAGGCAAGCTGCTGGCCACGACGACGCCGGCATGCTCGCCACGTCGCGAGCTGCCTGCCTGGCTCGGGGAGGAAGACGACCCTGCCCTTGGGCTGGGCCACCTCCCTGAGTTGGGCCCAGGTAAGGTGGGCTTTGCCCTTTTTCTTTTTGTTTTTCTTTTAAATCTTTCTGTTATTTGTTTTGCCCATTTAAAATAAATACTAGGGCATTTTATAAAAACCCCCAAATAATTTTATAAACTCTAGGTGACTTAGTATTAGTCAACCCCAAGTTTTGGGAATTTTTGAAATTCAAATTATTTGAATCTCAATTCAAATAGGCATTTGATTTAATTTCCAGCCACTATTTGGATTTTTGAAAAATCTATGAGCATGGGATTAATCCCAAATCACTTTTAAATTGATCACACTCATTTTTAGGATTTTTCAACACATCCAAAAGAATTTTGGAAAAAGATTTATTTCTGGCCTTTTTATTTAATTCATTTAGGGCTTTTATTTTCCCCAATTCGTTTTCTTTTGCAATTTTTTTAATTCATTTAGGCCTCCACTATAATCACATCTTCCCTATCAATAATATCGAGCAGGAGCGAGCCTTCCTGTTTGCCGACGAGCTATCGTCCAACCTGTGCCTCTCATGACTAACCCAGGGTCCCTGACCATGGGATTTGCCGGGGTTGATCCCCTTCACCGGCGGAGGGCCTGGACCCGTGTGGTTATGGGGATCGATGTTTTTCTCTTTGCCACTAGGCTTTTGTTGTAGTCTGTACTCATATATATATCTTCCGCTGTTGTATTGTATTAAGGCAGTTGTATGCCGATTGTATGAGATGTTGTATCCTTCTATCTGTAATGTTGTGATATCATGTTGGAAATCCGGGGCATATGGCTTTGTCATATGTCGCGGTGGGACCGATATGTGCTTCGTCCCCGGATCTGGATGGAAACATCTAGATCTGGAACAGTACCGCATATCGGGCCTTTTAGATAGTAGATAACAGCCACGCCTTTGTTGAAGAGCAAGTAGCAATGTTACTTCATGTTGTAGGTCATAAACAAAGGTTTAGAGTGACCCACAACACATTCAGAAGATACAATGAGACATTTTTTAGGTATTTCATGCAAGTCTTGTATGTAATTGGATAGCTCATAGGAGAGATGATCAAGGAACCTACCGGTCAAACCCAACAAGGAACCTTTTTATGAGATTAAACCTGCTCTGCTTAACCTTGTTATGAAAGATCAATTCTCAGGAGCAGGAGAAGTTGCTGCTTTGCACCTAAACAACTTTATCGAGCTCTGCGACATGCAGAAGTACAAAGAAGTGGATGGAGACATCGTCAAGCTGAAGCTTTTTTCCTTTCTCTTTGAGAGGAAGAGCCAAAGAGTGGCTACAATCTTTTCCCAAGAACAGTATCGATTCTTGGAGTAAATGCAAAGATGCTTTTATAGGGAAGTACTACCCCACAGCTAAAACTATTCAATTACGGAGTAACATTATAAATTTCAGGAAATTGGATAATAAACACGTTGCCGAGGCTTGGGAACGTATGAAGACGCTTGTCAAGAACTGCCCCACACATGGACTGACTACCTGGATGGCTATCCAGACTTTTTATGCAGGCTTGAACTTCACCTCGCGGAACCTGTTAGATTCGGCCGCGGGTGGAACTTTTATGTCAACCACGCTCGGTGCTGCCACCAAGCTACTAGATGGGATGATGCTGAACTACTCTCAGTGGTACACCGAAAGATCTCCCACTGGTAAGAAGGTAAATTCCGTCGAGGAGATCTCCTCTTTAAATGAAAAGGTTGACTTTATCATGTCTCTACTTACCAAGCAACCTTCTATTGATCCTCAAGATGTTCCTTTAAATTCTTTGGTTGCTTAGGATCAAGTAGATGTCAATTTTTTCTCTAGAAACAACTTCAATAATAATGCTTATAGGAGTAACTTTGGTAGCAACAATCCTAGGCCTTTCCCATCCAACAACTATGGGAACAACACTTATCCTACCACCAGAAACTCCACTTCAGAACTAGAGAGTATGCTTAGAGACTTTATCACTACCCAAAAGGCCTTCAACAAGAATGTGGAAGAAAAACTAGCTAAATTAGATAATCTTTGTTTGAAGGTAGACAACTTAGCCCTTGATGTAGAGATGTTAAAAATTAGAACCTCTCCCCTTGAGGAGAGTAAGGTCACTCATATTAATGCTATCCAGTTACAAATCAATGAAAATATTAGGATGATGGCTAAACTTAAAGAGAGATGGGCTAGAGAAAAGGAGGAAGAAGAGAGAATTAAGAGCCTTCCTACCTACCACACAATAGCCACTATCCAAATAGTTGAGGATGTCCAAACTGTTAGCACCCATCACACCCCTAGTCCCACTGGACCTATCAATGGTGAAGCTACCACCTCAGCCTTGAAAGAGGAAAACTCTATGAACATAGAGGCTTTCAAACAAGTGAGCTTAAATAATATCACTACTTCCTTGGTAGATAGTAGTGATTTAGACTTTGACAACTGCACTTTACCAGAAGTTATTGGTTTCCTACACAAGATGTCTAGAGACCCCCACACTAGCACACTCAATCTTGCCTTCATAGAGCATATCACCAATGCTCTAATCAAAGTTAGGGAGGAGAAGCTTAGAATAGAAGCCTCCATACCTAGGAAGCTAGAAGATGGTTGGGATCCTATGATAAAAATTAAATTGAATAACTTCTCTTGTTATGCTCTTTGTGATGTTGGAGCAAGTACCTCTGTTATGACCAAAAGAATGTATGATATGCTTGAATTGAAACCTTTTGATCCGTGTTCTTTTGGTGTTCGTCTTGTTGATTCTTCCTTAAAGAAACCTTTGGGGAAGATCGATGATGTTCTTATCATTGTCAATGACAATTATGTTCCTGTTGATTTCACTATTATGGACATTGAGTGTGAGCCCTCTTGTCCAATTATTTTGGGACGTCCTTTTCTTTGCACAGTTGGTGCTATCATTGACAGGAAAGAGGGAACTATCAAATTCCAATTCTCTCTCAAAAAAGGGATGGAACATTCCCTAGGAAAAAGATTAAGTTACCTTTTGAGTCCATCACACGGGCTAGTTATTTTCTTGAAAAGACTTGATCTTCTGCTTTAAGCCTAGCTAATGGCTCTAAAGAAGCGCTTTCGGGAGGCATCCCACAACGAATTTAGGTTTTTATTTTTGCTTTTGTTCTTTTTTTAGTGGTCTTGATGATTGTTACTACTGTAGCAACATCATTGTATCTTTATTTTTCAAGATTTGTGCCAAGTTTAGCCTCATACGGCAAGGGAAGTAAAAGTTGTGACATGCTGTCCAGAAAACAGATTCTGTCCTCGTGACAAGAAAAATTACAGAAAAATCCCAGTTCATCTTTTTCAGCTGAAATTTTTACACAGCATGCTCTATACAATTACGAAATTTCCTTATGTTCTGAGTTTTTTTATTTGAGTTGCAGAAGTACCCCTAAAAAATTCGTTTCTATTTGCTGTTCTGTTTTTCACAGATTCTGCCACGTTTTGTCTTTCCTTACTTTTGCAAACCTTAAGCTTGCTTTTTCTTTGAAAAAACTTTTTGGAAATCTTGATAAACAGTAGCTCTTCCTGGAAATCTTTATTTGCAATATAGGAAAAAATATTTTATTAGGGTACTAACCTCTCTAATCAGTCTACAATGATTTATGTATGAAGGGAGTTTTCAAGTGCGCGATGGAAGATGATGAAAGAAGATTCGGGAGTGTCAAGCGCTCAAGCTTGGGGATGCCCCCATGCATCCCCAACAAATATTCAAGGAGACTCAAGCGTCTAGGCTTGGGGATGCCCCCGTGCATCCCCTTCTCCATCAACAATCATCAGTTTGTCCCTCGTTGCACTATATTTTTATCACTTCATGCGTTATGTGCTTTTCTTGGAGCGTCTCGCTCTTAGGTTTTGTTTCATTTTTAGTTTTCTTTAGATTTGTTTGCTGTAGTAACAAGTTAGATCCCAGCTTACTTACTCTTTTGTGTGGGAGAGATTCACGCTCCGCTTGAACTAGAACTCCTCATAGGATTTGCATGCTTATTCTTTTATCTGTGAGCTGTTCTTTTTCTTTTCTCAGCTGCTGCTCTGTTTAGTTGTATGCTTTAGTTTTTCTAGAGCTTTTCTTTTGTCTTGGGTTGAACTTTCTATAGGTTGCATGTTTTATCTTGTTAGAGAGTTTGCCTGTTGCACTGAGTTCTGTGTCTTGACTGAAAGTAGGTAGTTAAAGTTGATGTTCTCTTTGTAGTAGTAACTTGCAATAGTGTTGAGGTATTGACTAGAGTAATGGTTGGACTTATGGTGTCAAGAGCTCTTGCCCATTAGTGATAGATGTCGTATTTTGGGCAATCCGTGTGTTTTTTGAAAACCAAAAAAAACCCTGTTGAGAACTCTAGCTACTAGATGGATCACTAACCTCTGGAGGGTTCGAATATTAGAGTACACTCACGTACCATGAGTCGAGGATGCGCAAGGATAACCAAACACCCATACACTCCTCCTCGGGGGTACCTGTCTCTTTGTGAACCTCCTGATTAGATTGAGAGTTACCAATAATAAGTGCATGAGTTCTTCGGACTAATGTGAGTATTCGAAAGTTGACACTTCCACCCACCTATACTTTTTCTAGCCTCTTCGGTACCATGCATTGCCCTTTCTCACCTCGAGAGTTGGCGCATACTTTGCCGGTGCATCCAAACCCTTGGCACGATACGCTCTGTCATCATAAGCCTCCTTATATCTTTCCTCAAAACAGCCACCATACCTACCTACAAGGCATTTCCATAGCCTTTCCGAGATACATTGCCATGCAACATCCACCTTCTCATGAATTGATCTTCATGTCATACATGCTACTTGTTTGATCGATGAGCCGCATGCTAGTTGGGCCTTACCCTAAACATTGCTACATGACGCGCTAGTATCATTGCATATCCTGCTACACTAACAGAGGCATACATTTGCATACTTCATGATAGTTACATTTTCTTTATGTGAGTACCTTTGTAAAGTGTGAAAGATCTCCTATATTCTTGTAAAATATAGAGTATTTCCCCTAAAGTGAGGAAAAGATCCCAAAGAGGACAAAATCAAAAGATCCCAAAGAGGACAAAATCAAAAGATCCCAAAGAGGAAAAATGAGAGTTAAATAGAAAGAGCCATTGAGGCCACCAAAAAATACAAAAAAAAAATAGAAAAAGAGAAAAAGAAAAAAAAGAGAGAAGGGGGCATACTACTATTCTTTTTGAGAGATCCACACTAGTACTTCATCTTCTATCCCTTGTACTCCATAGAGATCATCATCATGCATATAGCTATGTGGGGACCCTTCACACTATATAACTTGGCTTGTATATTCCAATGATGAGCCTCCTAAAACGAGCTCTAGGTCTTCTTGAGCAAGCGAGTTCGATGCACCCCCACTAGTTCCCTTGGAGAGATTTTAGCTCATATGTGCATCCGTTGTATGGCAATCCCTACTCCTCACATCATATCTATCATATGGTTTTCTCTCGCCTATGATTTTCCTCATTGATGTGAGCCTTTCACACCTTTTTGTCTTCCTCCTCCACCTTCTTTCTGTTTCGCCTTTTAGGTGTCAACTTTCTTGCTCACGCTCATCCATTGCATGAGTGCTCAAAATATCGAAAGGGAGTGGATCAGTTTGACTTGTACCTGACTAGTGGTCTGGGGACGAGTCCAGATAAGAATCCAAAGGAGACCAACTGTGAAAATTTAGTAGATATTTGTTCTCAACAACCTTTTTCCTTTCTTCCGAGTCCCTTGCTTGCACGCAAACACCATTTGGAGACATTCGAGTCACGGACAACAAGAGCTCTTGAAACTTTTGTTATTTTGTTGCTTGTGTCAATGCTAATATAGAGTCTTGCTTGTTAAGACTTGAATTGAATTGCATGCTTTGATTGCTTTACTTAAAAGTCCTTATTTGGTTGTGTGGCATGTCACCACAGAAATTATGCTTGTTATCATTTACCTACTCGAGGACGAGCAGGAATTAAGCTTGGGGATGTTGATACGTCTCAAACGTATCTATAATTTCTGCTTGCTCCATGCATGTTTTGTGTGACTTTGCCATGTTTTGCTTGAACTTTCATACACTTTTGAACCTATTTGGACTAACCTACTAACTCAGTGCACCCAGCTGCCAGTTGTTGTTTTCTGCTGTTTTTGTATTTCAGGTTTTCCGGCCATTAAAAGTGCTCCAAAAAATCCGGAAAAATCAGATAAAAAATCAGCGACACGGAAGCTTCCGGAAACACCAAAGGAGGGAAGGGGGGCCACCACAGGGACTCCAGAAGGGGCCCTGGAGCGGCCCCACCCTAGGCCACGCCAGGGAGCCTCCTGGCTGCCCTGTGGCCCCTCTCGGTGCCCCCCTTCGCATATATTTACCCCCCGTGACGGAAACCCCTAATATCGATCCCTCTTTCGCGATCTCGCCTCTGTTCCGCCGCCGCTGCCGTTTCAAGATCGGGGCTGCCTGGAGAAGATGCTTTGGCACCCTTCCAGGAGAAGCTACCGCCTCCGGGAGACCATCCATATCCATGGACGCCTCCCGTATGTACCGTGAGTAGTTCCCCTTGGACCATGGGTCCGTGACCAGTAGCTATGTGATCTATCTCTCCCTCTTTTGTTCTTCCACTTTCGAGTCCTCGTGAGCTGCCTCACATGATCGAGGCATCTATGTAATTTCTGCTGTTGCTATGCTGAGTTTGTTGGGATCTGATGGATTATGAGACTATGTTCAGATTGTGATGAGTAATATATTTGGTTCTTCTCTTTTATATTTTGTTCTTGAGTAAATTCTTGCATGTTCTCCATTGCGGTATTTGCTTTGGCAAAGTATTTTATTTGCAACTCCAAGAGAGAGCGTTATGCTCGATTGTGGGTTCAGCCCCTTGATGTCTAGCTTGAGTGACAGAAACATGAGACTAGGGGATGTGATGTTGCCACCAGGGATAAAACAACGGTGCTTGTACTTGCGGGTGCAAGGATTGTTTACTTTACGCAAAGTTCTTTTAATGCAGTTGTCTGTTGCTTTGAGTTTACACTTTGGGTGGGATTCGCAACTTAATACCAGCGAGATGTTCTGGATAGATATCTCAAGGTGGATGATTCGTAGTAGATGCAGATGGATTTCGGTCTACTTACCTTGGCGTACTGCCCATTGCTTTTGAGCCCTTCCTTTCTTTGCAGCATAGTTAGCATTGCGGTGCCTTCATAATCCTGTCAATTGCCCAACTATGATTTGTTTACCTCGCTAGAACTTTTATCGTCTTTTGGGAAAGAGACATCACTAGTGAAAATCACGGGACCCCGGTCCATCTTCACATTATTGTTCACACTACCAATTTACTTTCAGTATTTACTTTTCCGTTGCTATCACTATCCTTATTATCTCTTGCATTTTATCCTTTGTAAACAACAAGGTCGGAGGAATTGAAAACTCCTCTGTACTCGTTGGGAGCAAAGTTATTTGTATCTGTGTGCAGGTCCAGGTGAAGTTAGCAATATCGTAAACGGCGCCTTGTTCACTTTACCACCTACTTGTATCTCTTGAGTCCTACTGGTCCGACAACCTTGGGATCTTCACCGAGGGAAACTTGCTGCTGCACTGCATCTCACACCTTCCACTTGGGGTAACCAACGAGGGGCGAGAAGCCATCAACGCCCGAGTGCCTCTGGTCAAAGGTGCTCTTTTCGCCTTCAAGACCGGTGTTCAGAAGCTCAATGAGACTCTCTGGTCGACGCAATCGAAACCGATTGCTCGTGAAACTACTGAAGATGTAGCTCAGAACCTGAATGAGGCACCTCGACAAGTTGGAGTGACGCTCGATTCTGCCGTCCAAGTTGGCATACAAGTTGCCCTTTCAATAGTGATGGGCTAGTACCCTATAGTGGATCTGAACTTGTTGGGTGCTTGCGGGCTGGGTCAGAAAATAGTGTTGGTGCGGTCTGGCCACGAATCTGCCAGCGTGCTGAGAAGCTTGTGAACTCCATCAATCCCCTGCAACACACTCCTTATCTTGATGATTATGGTTCGCCGATTCCTGCACTCTCACTGAGTGAGCTCCTCTACTCCTGAAGTGAAGATGATACTCAGGCTCTGCCTGCTCGCCAGCGGAGTTCTACATCAACTTCCTCGCAATATGCTCGCACTTCCGAGAGTCAGGGTTCGTTCGATTACTCCTCAGCCCGAAGCCACCGCTACTTCGACTCAAGGAGACGCCGCCGGCGCCACCCCGACTGCTTCAGCTACCCCTGCACCAGAGGTGACTATGCCTTCTTCCAGCGCTCCGACTGCTGCAGATGCGCCGACTGCTTGAAACGGGCCTACTTTATTGCCTGCTTTTACTTTGAAACTGTGATTAAACTCCAAGTGCGCCCGCTGAGGGCCACTTTCATGTAATAATCAACATTCGGCCAATCGGCCAGGTTTGCTTGTGGACATGGTGCTTTACTTTTTATGAATGCTCTCTTGCCTTTGCGTTTTCAAGCCGATTGCAATTTTCTTTGCCTTCTTCTTCTTTAGTCAAATATTCCTGCCAACCATACAACCAACCTGCGGTCTGCAGTTGGATCAGAGAATAGACCTCGAAGGAATTGGACAAGTACTTCTCGGCTTTGAGCTCTTGGCGTAAAGGTAAGGGTTTGCAAATGGGTCGATTGCAACCTGCCGACTGTTGGCCAGCCAGTTTGGTCACAGTCAGCTACGTCTGTTCTCGGCCAACCCCGAACTAAGTACACTTTGGAGTGAAATTTTCCGATTGATGGTTCTAATCGGACACACTCCCCCGACATTACAGACGACCTGTGGTCTGCATTCGGTTCGAGCTGGCATATAAACAGACCCACCGCTCATCTATTCTTTTCCCAAAGCATACCCATTTCAGGGTAGCCGATCAGTCCCCGGGTCCGCTCTTGTCGACCTTAGGATTGGATGTGAATATGCACATTTTATCTTTTAACTCCCACTGAATGCAGTCGCATGGACGCACGACAATTCTCATTGATAATATTGCAAGGAAGAATACAACAATACCGCTCAACTATAAAACGGACATAGTAGGTCGGCGTTCCAAGGACGCTCCATTTATGTTCCTGAAGTATCCACATATCGAGTCGTCTTTCTGTAGTCGATGAGGTAGTATGCATTGTTCTTGAGCACCCGATTGACGATTAATGGACCTTCCCAAGGAGAGGATAACTTGTGCTGGCCCACTGATTTCTGGATTCGACGGAGCACCAAGTCACCCTCACGAAAAGCTAGGGGCGGATCTTCTTGCTGTGGTAGTGGCGCAACTTCTCCTGGTATATTGCCGACCTGGACAAGGCCATAAGGCATGCTTCTTCTCTTAGATCGACGCCGTTCTCACGAGCTTCCTTGGCTTCTACCTCCGTGTACATGGCGTGCCGAGGTGAGTCAAACTCAATGTCAGAAGGAATGATTGCCTCCGCGCCATATACAAGGAAGAAGGGAGTGAATCCAGTTGAACGGTTTTGTGTGGTTCGCAGACTCCAAAGTACAGTTGGTAGCTCATCAATCCATGCTCTGGGTGCTCTCTCAAGTGGCTCAACCAATCTTGGCTTGATACCAGATATAATGATGCCATTTGCTCGCTCTGCCTGGCCATTTGATTGCGCGTGGGCTACAGATGCGACATCCAGCCGAATGTCTTGCTGGGATGCATACCGAGCTAATGCCCCTTTTGCAAAGTTGGTTCCGTTGTCTGTGATGATGCTGTTTGGCAATCCATATCTGGTTGCAATGTCCTTTATGAACCTTACTACAGTCGGTCCATCGAGTTTCTTGATCGGCCTTGCCTCGATCCACTTGGAAAATTTGTCTACATCCACCAACAAATGTGTCATGCCGCCTCTGGCAGTTTTGAATGGTCCGACCATGTCCAATCCCCAAACTGCAACAGGCCATGTAATCGTGATTATTTTGAGTGTTGAGGCCGGTTGATGACTTTTGGCTTTAAATCTCTGGCACCCATTGCAGTGCTTCACTAACTCCTCTGCCATTGCTTCCGTAGTCGGCCAGTAAAAACCATGGTGGAACGCCTTGGCCACTATCGTTGTGGCTGATGCGTGATGACAACATTCACCTTGATGGATATCCCGCGGCAGTTCCAGCCCCTTGTCCTCTTCCACGCAGCGTTGGAGCACTCCAGTCACACTGCGATGCACTAGCTCATTGTTGATGATGGTGTATGCTCCAGATCGGCGCTGAATCTACCGAGCTTCTACTTCGTCTTGGGGGAGGATGCCATCAACCAAGAAATCTTTGAAAGGTTCCGCCCATGATGGTGCTGGTACAACTACCAACACAGCTGCTACCACTGGGACAAATGCTTCGGCTTTAGCTGTTGGCAGCTCGGAGGAGGTACAAAAGACTGCATCTTGCATGACCCCATCGGTCCCCGAGCTGACGACAACAGCCCCTGGTGTGCAATCGGAAGCCCCTAGTGTGGTCGATTGCTCTCCAGGACTTGGCTTCTTGGCTGGCTTTTCTACTTCAATCTCTGCCATCTTTAGGTCGGCCGAAATAAATATAGACTCTAATTATGGGGAAGGATTGATAGATGGCTTGTGAATGTGTTCCAGAGAGACGCTTGTTGGAATGGATTTTCGGGTGGACCCCAACTTGGACAACATATCTGCTGCTTAGTTTTTAGCTCGGGGAACGTGATGGAATTCACACCCTTCAAAGAAACTGCACATCTGTTGGACTAGGAATCTATAGCTTGCCATGTTTGCGTCCTTTGCATCCCAACTTCCGGTGCATTGCTGCACCACCTGATCGGAGTCTCCATAACATAAGATTCGCCAAATGCCGATCTCTTTTGCCAATCGGACGCCGTGCACTAATGCTTCGTACTCAGCCACATTATTTGATGATGCGAAGTGGATCTGCAACACATATCTGAGCTCGTCACCGTTTGGCGAGGTGAGAACAATGTCATCCCCTAGTATGGTTGCTGTCTTGGAGCCATCAAAGTGCATTTGCCAGAAATTGGAGTCCGGACAGGGGGCTCATACTGAGTTTCAACGCAATCAACGAGGAAATCTTCCAGTGCCTGGGATTTGATTGAAGTGTGCGGCTCATACTTGATGTCGTGGTTTGCAATCTCGATGGCCTATTTTTCCACTCGGCCAGATGCATCCCGACTGCCTATGATTTCTGCCAGTGGTACCGAACTGGCGACTGTGATCTGATGCGCCTGGAAGTATGGCTTCATCCTCTTTGCCGCCATGTATACATCATAGCATATCTTCTAGTAGTGGTGGTAGTTCTTCTTGGATATTAAGAGCACTTCACTGACATAATATACTGGTCTCTCGACCGATTGTGCCTTTTCCTTCTCAGGACGCTCAACCACCATCATAATACTGATTACCCGAGTGGTAGCTGCGATGTATAACATCATTGGATCTTTCTCAATCGGTGTTGCTAGTACTGGAGTTGTAGATAGCATGCGCTTGCGTTCTTTGAATGCCTGGTCCTCTTGCGGGGTCCAAGTGAATTTGTCCGTCTTCTTTATCAGTTGATACAGAGGATTGCCTTTTCTCCCATCCGACTGAGGAATCGGCTGAGCGATGCCAAGCATCCGGTGAACTTCTGGACTTCTCTGAGATTTCTGGGCTTGTTCATCCGCTCGATTGTTGCAATCTTGTCGGGGTTGCACTCGATGCCACGCTCAGACACAAGGAATCCGGACAATTTTCCAGATGGAACGCCGAATACACATTTGTCCGGGTTGAGCTTGATCTTGTAAGTGCGCAAGTTTGCGAATGTCTCTCGGAGATCTTCCAACAGTGTCATCCCTTGGACTGACTTGACAACAAGGTCATCTACATATACATGAATGTTTCGGCCGAGCTGAGGTCGGACGCATCTCTGTATGGTACGCTGATAACTTGCACCGCCGTTTTTCAGGCCAAAGGGCATAGTGACATAGCAATAAGCCCCAAGGGGGTGATAAATGCGGTCTTTATTTGATATTCTACAGCAAGTTTAATTTGGTGATAGCCAGCTGTGGCATCTAGAAAATATAAGAGCTAACAGCCAGCCGTAGAATAAATGATTTGATCAATACGGGGCGAAGCAAAGCAATCTTTGGGGCAGGCCTTATTCAGACAAGTGTAATCGATACACATGCGCCAAATTTCATTCTTCTTCATAACCAGAACTGGATTTTCTAACCAGTCCGGATAGAACACTTCCATGATAAAACCAGCTGCGAGCAACTTGGCGATCTCCTCGCCAATTACTCTTCTCTTGTCCTCGAAGAAACACCGAAGTGGTTGCTGTTGGGAATGTGCCCTAGAGGCAAATAAAATATGTTTTATCGAGCATATTCCATTAGTTCATAATACGTTTGATACCGTGCTAGAACTGTATTAAGAGGAAACATTAATACAGGTGTGGTATACAAACAACCAGGTCCCTAGTAAACCCTAGTATACTAGTCCATTGGGCGATTGATGATCAAGGTTTCCTGATCATGAGACAATGGCGTCTGTTGACAATGGAGTCTTATCATTGGATAATGATATGATGGACATACACCCACCAGAAGTGTTGCGATGTGATCAAGTCACATAGTTCGACATTGCGATAACTATAACGTAGTGACCAGATCCTTTGACCGTAATGATCATACATAATTGTCATCTATGAGGAGACTTTGATTTGTATCCCATCGCCTGACTGAAATATGCTGGCCATAACGGTGCACTTTGGGTATTCCGAAATAGATGGTTCATGAGTATGCAAATAGATCAAAGCGGGATTTGTCCATCCGTGTGACGGATAGGTACTCTGGGCCCACTCGGTGATATTGCATCATAAAGTTTGCAAACGTGTGACTAGGTCACGGAGTTGTAATATCACGGGAACGAGTAAACTTGTTTGTTGAGAACGAGGACGAACTAGGTATATTGGATACCGATGATCAAACCTCGGACAAGCAAAGTACCATAGGACAAAGGGAACAGGCACACGGTTAACGGATCCAACAGCGATTGAAGTTCATTCGATGGAAGCGCAGGGGCTATCAAGGATTGTAACCAGGTCCAATTGATTAGTCATTGATCAATGAGAATTGTCTCGATCATATCTGCTATTTTCCGGACCGTAGGGTGTTACACTTAAAGGCACTCGACGCAGTAAGGATTGATTTGGGATCACCGGAGAAATTGGAGAGAACACCGGAATTGTTCCGGTGATGACCGGAATTGTTCCGATGAAGGCCGGAAGTTGTTCCGGGTATTTTGAAAGGTTCAAAATATATTTAATAATGTTTAATATATGCTTTATTATTTAATGATCTGAATTAAATATTAAAATGTATTTAAATATAATTAAAAATGAATTAAAAGGCATATGGGCCTCATAGGGCCCATTAGGGGGAGAGGGAGTCCTCCCCCATGGGCCATGGCGCCATGAGGGGGCCCACCCCCTTAGGGCTGCGCCAAAACCCCCTCCCTTGGGATTAGTCCCACCCCGGAAATGGAGGGGGGGGGGGGTGGCACCCCTCCTTGGCCTATATAAGGAGGGGTAGGGTGCCCCTTTTTCTTCATACAAATTGATTTGAGACAAGTTTCTCTCATCTCTCTCTCCCTCCTTTCTCCTTCCTCGAGTGGACTCCCCTTGTTTGGAGTCTACACTTGGTTTGGGATTTCTCCACTATACGCACGCCGTCGTGCTGCTGGAATCGGGATCCGAATCCATCTTCTTTCCGCTGCACTACTGGTTCGGAGCCCGGAGGGACGTCGGGTATACTGTATGTGTATAATCCCGCGAGGCACTACACTTGTGGTGCTACTTCATCGTCGTGGTCGTATCGCGAGGTCTTCATCAGCAACGTTCCGACGGGGACGTAATCCCGTCATCGGTCTTCAAGGATCGGGTGGCTACAGGAGTCATCGTGGATCTGCGCGGCATCGGGGATTGCCGGTACGACTACACCAACCACGTTCATGCGGGAACGTTTCCCGCTTAACGGACTACATACTGGTATGTGATCTATTTCTGTCCGTTACTTGCATCGCCATAGCATAGGTCTTGGGTATGGGTCTCGTAGGTTTTGAAAAATTTGTGTTTTCTGCCCCGAACCCCGACAGTGGTATCAGAGCAAGGCTATGCGTAGATTCTCCAATTGTTACCCTCTCACGTGTACTCATTTAGCGTTGCGGCAATGTTTGATGAAGCGGCCCCCGACCGACCTTACGCGTTTACGCGAGACTGGTTCCACGCTTGACATATGGCTTGTACCATATAAAGTGGTTGGGGGGGTGTCTGTCTCTCTGCATTAGCGATGCAAAGATGTTTGCAACGGAGGGCCCCGACAGGGGTGTAATAGAGACAATTGTGGATTGGTGTTGTGGCTTGTTTTCGTAGGATAGAAACGGTTATTTTCTCGAAACCCCTAGCAGCCACGTAAAACTTGCAAAAGATAAAGTAGAAAGGCGTTTTTAACTTTAATTTGCATGTCAAGGGGAATCATAGCATGTATGATTTATACTATTGCATCTTGTTTTGCTAATATGTTAGATATACGACGGTAGCATAATAGGATGATCCCTCACTAAAACCAACATAGTGTCCTTACCCTAGTGAGCACCACCTGGAAAGTTCTACATTATGGAGGCACCACGTGTCACACGTGTGTCAAACATTTTTTCGTTCACATGAGGTGGGTGTAGCAAGCCTGGCATATGTATATGATATGGCCTTGCATGACACAACAACAAATCACATAGGGTGTGGTGGCGAGCCTGGCATATGTCTATGATATGGCCTCGGGACACAAGAGACCGAAAGGTCGAGCATGAGTCACATGGATGATGTGATTGGCATGATGGCCTACCTTGAACAACATACTGATGGCCGTGACGATCGGGGGGAGGTATGGTGTTCAAGGATCGTGTAATCACTTAGAATAAACTATGAGGGATGTTTGTCTGAGTGGGAGTTCCAGAATTGTTTTTGAAACATGAACTCCATATTATGAACTTAATCTTCATGTCTTAGCAAATATCATTGTAGATAACGTCATACCAATGTTTAGAACTATGGCTCTTTTAGTATGATAGAACTTAAGGTAAATGGGTCTTACTTCATTGATGTGTACCAACACCATTAGAGACATACTCATTAGTAATGACTTGCTAAACATAATACGAAGAACTGCTAGGAGATACACCTGACAACTCCGTAATCAAGGAAGATGATGATGAGTATTGCACTCACCGTCACTTATGAATGACTGTCCAATACACCATAATTCATTCTATGGAATCTGAATTGTGAATGCATGTTAACCAACACGTATGACGTGCTAGGTGAACTTGAAAGCACTTGGTCACAAATCAGAGTAATGGAATATGAGTATATGGACGGGGTTTCTTTCAACTATGGTGGAAGGAACAACCTGCTGAGAAAGTCACTTGGAAAATGTATAAGATACATGGAACACCTTGTGTATAACTTGGACTACTGAATGACTGGTTACTTTGCGATAACTGGGGAGTTGCATCCGCTTCCTCCCAGTTACAAAGACCATGTCTGGACTATGTCATGAAGGAGAATCGTTCACCTGTCATGAGGTCATGGTTAAAGTTAAGAACTTTAAGAGTAGAACCAATGCAGGAGTGGTCATTGACGGAGAAGGTATATTTGATATATGAGTTATAAATGTCTTTCCCACGAAACACTAATTGCGGTTGATTAAGTATTCGATGCTTGAACTTACTGCTTGAGAGTGACTTGGAAAGGATGAGGTGACAATGTGTGCTGACGGCAATCAAGATAGTTGATGGTCGACAACACTCTCCCTCTACATCTATCAATTGATTAATATATGAATAAATTTTATGATCGTTTGAATGAGGACTTTATTAGTGTGTCTTGCATCTCGCGAAGACAATTATTCATATTAGTGAGAAACAAGTCAGTTGTTCTCCTTTTATGAATGATATATCTTATGGTCACATTACGATTATGAATGAGTCATTCTTATATTGATGATAGTTGTTAGATCATTTATAAGAAATATTGTAATGCCAAGAAATATCCAGCCTTAATAATGACACTACAGTTTAAGTCATGAATGGTATGATGATGTCTTAAGATACTTGATCTCTTGACACATACAAACCATGCCTTTTAGGTGAGATG
This sequence comes from Bromus sterilis, assembly GCA_950022295.1. NCBI lineage: Eukaryota > Viridiplantae > Streptophyta > Magnoliopsida > Poales > Poaceae > Bromus > Bromus sterilis. The sequence goes on from OX465596.1 coordinate 402,144,227, forward strand.
ACTAAAACCTCGCATTCTGGTAAACGGAATGTGTACTGATTGTTGAGTATCATACATTGTGATGTATCGTATGTCAGCATGTGGTGAATTTCATTATTTCGTGAACTTCGTATGTGGACTTAGATGAATATTTGTATTCACTAATGAAACATGAGTCTGAAATAATTTGATATGATCAAAAGGGATTTCAGAGTAAAGATGGATATTAAATTAACAAGAAAGACATGTCTCTACGATTTGATCAAAGTGACAAATGTTTTGAGTTAGTCTTGGGCATAAAGACTTGTGTGAAAGTTGTTCCACAAATTGCAATGTTTTGAGACATTTCAATATTGATTGATGTGCCTGAACATCGTAATCATACTCTATTGAATAGTGTATGGTCTAAGTTATCTCTTACCAAGTTACGTTATTATTGTTTAGAGTTATTAATTTAATATGCAAACACTCACTTCAGCATAGGGAACCATCTGAGTTCGTGGAAACCAACACTATATATGTCATGGTGTGTTGTGGTTTCTAGGAAGCTTGATTTATGTAAGATAAATTATCTTTGTAAGTGTATCCTTAGACAACTATGGATGCATCTTCCACAACTAGAACCAAAAGGAGCAAAACTTGTATTGCTATGTTTGGTGTTTTTCAAGAATTGTTCTTGATAAAAGTGGTAATGGAAGAAATGTGAAAGTTCAACCAAGGTAATTGACCTTGCCTCCAAATGTCAGAGTAGTGCAACGGAATATGTTCTGGAAGCAAAGCTCTACAATAAGAGGAGAAACTAATGATAATGATCATGATCTTCTAATGGGAGCTTTTACTGAGAAAGGTAGGATTCAAGAATATATATTTGCCCCTGGTGCAAAATGATATTCATGATTCATTTGTCATGTTAATGGAACAAGACATTCCTACGAACTACAAAGAAGAGATGGTGGACCTAAGTACGAGATATGACTACGAGTCATGAAATCCTATGTTGAGTTACATTTAAGATTGCTTGAATCTTATCAAGTAAGGAGGTTACTTGATATTCACAATAACTTCAGAGTTATGAGGAATAAATGTGGACATCAAAGGGACGTCAAGATTGGTTTGTCACAAAGATTGTTTCTGACAAATTCAATGGGTTGACTACAATATGTAGCAATGCTTGAGTCAAAGGGATATTCACTACGATTGATCCAGGATTGTTATCAATACCGTGACTTCCTCAAATCCTGTATTTGAAGAAGTGTTGTAATTGGTACAACAAGAAGGTTTTGGAAAAACATATGGATACTAGTGTCTCGTAAACTGAATTCTCATTTTGATGGATGATCAAAGGATTTTGGACTTAACCAAAATATCGAGGAGACATGCATTTGCATGAAATTGAGTGGGAGCTGAATAGTTTCCTGAAACTTGATATGTAGACGACATATTTTGAGTGGGAGCTATGGGAGTATTATCCTAGACTTATATGTAAATGACATATTTGAGTAGGAGCCATGTGGTTAGTATCCTGAACTTAATATGTGTGTGACATATCTAAGTGGGAGCCATGTGGATGTTATCCTTGTCTTATATGTGGCCGACATATTTGAGTGGGAGCAATATGAGTGTTATCCTATAACTTAATATGTGAATGACATATTTGAGTGGGAGCATGATAACATTCTTATATATGGATAACATATTATGAATGGTGCAGTTGGTGTTAATGATTATTTGAATCTTTCATAAATGAAGATGAATAAGTATTAAGCATTGAAGATCTATTAAGATAGATATGTGTTTAATAACATTGAGTCGTAATACTTTCCTGGATAAGATTCTGAAGGAGTTCAGAATGGGACAAGTCAAGAAGTGGTCCTTACTTGTATATCCAAGAGAAGTGTTGAGTTAATCTCAGTACAAGAACAATGGTTAATGGTTAATGAAAGAAATGGATGTGTTGGATCCTCTATGCCTTTGTCATAGGTTCTTTCATATAAAACCAGAGTTATGTACTCGACGTAATGTGACCCAAGTTCTTAGTAGTAAGAACATGTTGTGATATGATTTATGAGTAAATCATTGAACAAAGAGTTAAGTTTATCCTTCAGTGTCTGAAGAGAACTGAGGATACATCTCAAATTTGTAAAGGATAGTGGACTTGACCATAAATGTTATGCTGGTTCAAGTTTTGACACTAACCTAGAAAATTGAGATATCATACTAATGAATGCCTAAGTTGAAAGAAACATGGTTAGACATCAAAGTTGCATACAATGCACTAAGGATTGAATCTACATTGATGTTGCTGCTTTAGAAGTAGCAGGAGTTATATTATGGCTTAAGAAGTTCGACTTCTGATTGAGTGAGTTTCAAGTGTGCATGAATATGGGAAAGTCCGCGTGACCCACCGGATGTCATTGCTATGACACAGCAAACGAAGTCTCACTTCACCGCCAAATATATATACCTCATCATTATAGTGGATAATGAAGGAATGTCAAATTAGGTGACATTATGATTTGCAAAAGGACATACGGTTCTGAATGGTACCCAGACCGTTGATACAACCTCTTCCACGGGCAAGCATGATCAATAAGGAGTTATGATCCAGAGAAAATGCAACTAGATTATTTGTACTCTAGTGCAAGTGGGAGACTGTTGGTAATGTGCCCTAGAGGCAAATAAAATATGTTTTATCGAGCATATTCCATTAGTTCATAATACGTTTGATACCGTGCTAGAACTGTATTAAGCGGAAACATTAATACAGGTGTGGTATACAAACAACCAGGTCCCTAGTAAACCCTAGTATACTAGTCCATTGGGCGATTGATGATCAAGGTTTCCTGATCATGAGACAATGGCGTCTGTTGACAATGGAGTCGTATCATTGGATAATGATATGATGGACATACACCCACCAGAAGTGTTGCGATGTGATCAAGTCACATAGTTCGACATTGCGATAACTATAACGTAGTGACCAGATCCTTTGACCGTAATGATCATACGTAATTGTCATCTATGAGGAGACTTTGATTTGTATCCCACCGCCTGACTGAAATATGCTGGCCATAACGGTGCACTTTGGGTATTCCGAAATAGATGGTTGATGAGTATGCAAATAGATCAAAGCGGGATTTGTCCATCCGTGTGACGGATAGGTACTCTGGGCCCACTCGGTGATATTGCATCATAAAGTTTGCAAACGTGTGACTAGGTCACGGAGTTGTAATATCACGGGAACGAGTAAACTTGTTTGTTGAGAATGAGGAAGAACTAGGTATATTGGATACCGATGATCAAACCTCGGACAAGCAAAGTACCATAGGACAAAGGGAACAGGCACACGGTTAACGGATCCAACAGCGATTGAAGTTCATTCGATGGAAGCGCAGGGGCTATCAAGGATTGTAACCAGGTCCAATTGATTAGTCATTGATCAATGAGAATTGTCTCGATCATGTCTGCTGTTTCCCGAACCGTAGGGTGTTACACTTAAGGGTACTCGACGCAGTAAGGATTGATTCGGGATCACCGGAGAAATTGGAGAGAACACCGGAATTGTTCCGGTGATGACCGGAATTGTTCCGATGAAGGCCGGAAGTTGTTCCGGGTATTTTGAAAGGTTCAAAATATATTTAATAATGTTTAATATATGTTTTATTATTTAATTATTTGAATTAAATATTAAAATGTATTTAAATATAATTAAAAATGAATTAAAAGGCATATGGGCCTCATAGGGCCCATTAGGGGGAAAGGGAGTCCTCCCCCATGGGCCATGGCGCCATGAGGGGGCCCACCCCCCTAGGGCTGCGCCAAAACCCCCTCCCTTGGGATTAGTCCCACCCCGGAAGTGGAGGGGGGTGGCACCCCTCCTTGGCCTATATAAGGAGGGGTAGGGTGCCCCTTTTTCTTCATACAAATTGATTTGAGACAAGTTTCTCTCATGTCTCTCTCCCTCCTTTCTCCTTCCTCGAGTGGACTCCCCTTGTTTGGAGTCTACACTTGGTTGGGGATTTCTCCACTATACGCACGCCGTCGTGCTGCTGGAATCGGGATCCAAATCCATCTTCTTTCCGCTGCTCTACTGGTTCGGAGCCCGGAGGGACGTCGGGTATACTGTATGTGTATAATCCCGCGAGGCACTACACTTGTGGTGCTACTTCATCGTCGTGGTCGTATCGCGAGGTCTTCATCAGCAACGTTCCGACGGGGACGTAATCCCGTCATCGGTCTTCAAGGATCGGGTGGCTACAGGAGTCATCGTGGATCTGCGCGGCATCGGGGATTGCCGGTACGACTACACCAACCACGTTCATGCGGGAACGTTTCCCGCTTAACGGACTACATACTGGTATGTGATCTATTTCTGTCCATTACTTGCATCGCCATAGCATAGGTCTTGGGTATGGGTCTCGTAGGTTATGAAAAAATTGTGTTTTCTGCCCCGAACCCCGACAGTTGCTTGATCGACTTGGATCCAGGTCGGATGTGAAGCTTGTGCTCGGCGAGTTCCCTCGGCACTCCAAGCATATCTTGTGGAGACCATGCAAAGATGTCACGGTTCTCACGGAGGAACTCGACGAGCTCTCCTTCCCATTTGCTGCTTAGTCCAGCTCCGACGATTACACACTTGCTCGGGTCAGTGGGGTCCAGAGCAATCCTCTTGTTGTCCTTGACCGCTTGAAATGTGGTCTCGTCGTCCGCTCTTTTGTTTTTCGCACTCGACAGGGGTGATTTCATCTGAGCTTGAGCCATAGCCACGACCATGTCGAGATGACGCCGCTCTGCATCGATGACCAGGGAATCGGCCAACTTGGAACCGGCAGATGAGCACTCGAGAGACTTCTTGTAGTCACCGCACACAGTGATGGGACCATTCGGCCCTGGGAGCTTCATCTTCAAGTAAGGTTGGAAGACATATTACATCCAGCCGATTGCGGCCCAGTTGAGTGCAAGAAAGTCCGGGTACAATACCATGGAAAACGGTCCGACTGGGCTGCAGCTCACTCTCGCTGATGCCGAGCTTGATCATTGTGTCACGGTACAGAATGTTGCCGGAGCTTCCCCCGTCAATAAGGGTTCTGGTGAATCGGCATGAATACTTTGGTGCTGCTAGGACAGCATCCACTACTAGCGCATAACTGCCATGATTCGACATCAAGCCTGAGTGGTCCTCCCAGCTCCATGTGATTACACTGTCCGACCAGTTCATGTACTGGGGGATTGCTGGCATGGTGGCATTGACTGCCTGTTCACGGGCTCTCCGACTGCCCTTGTCGTCAGACTCGCTGGTGAATATCATGTAGGATGCATCTTGGCGCGGGAACTGGTTGCGCGCATTCGGTGGTGGTGGACCTAGGGGTGGGGGTGGTGGGAGGTTTCCTGCTCCTCCTTCTGACAGACGTTTTACCCAGATGCATTGCCGAGTGGTATGCGATGCGGGCTTGCCGACTCCACTGTGCATCTTGCATGGTTGGTTCATCATGTCCTCGAAGGTGTATGGGGCCCGAATTGGGCCTTGCAGTCTTTCTGCAGGTTTCTACCTCCCGCAGCCCCTGGTGCATCCTGCTGCTGGACTACAACTACCTGCCGATTGCCATATTGCGCATCCGGCTGCTCATCCTTTCTTTTGTTGAAACCAGTGTTTTTGTTGTTGGGGGGGGGGTGTTGTTGTAGTTATTGTTATTGCGCTGCATCTCGCGCCTCAAGCGCCGATTGGGACCTTGGCCTCCTGCCTCGGCCGATTGCTGCAGCTTCCTACAGGATTGCCCCTGAATGAGGTTGTTGGCACTCAACTGGATCGGGCGCATTGCAGAATCGGACGGGGCGAATGAATTGGCTATCTTCATCAGATCGGCCAAAGATGTGATCTCCTTGCGCAGGAGCTTGTGCTTCAGCATTGACCCATCCAAGCAGCCGTCAGTGAAGTACTGGATGGCTTGGATCTCATGAACTCCCTCGCAAGTGTTTCTGAGCTTAATCCACCGCTGAAGGTAATCGCGAAGGGGCTCGTCCTTTCCTTGTACACACAATGCCAGGTGTCGTGGCAGACCTTGTCGCTCATACGTGCCAGTGAAATTGCGCATGAATGTGTCATCAAAATTGTCCACAATGTTGCTTAGCACTTCATCATTATGTTCATTGTGATAGGCTATGTCCCCCTGGAAAAAAAATAGGCTATGTCATGCGAAAAATTAAAAAGGAAATAAAATAAAATAAAACACCAGAAATGAACTACCAAAGAAAAGAGAAAAGGTAAAAAAACTGCTAGACAAAAAAATTAAAAGAGGAAATTTGAGGACAAAGAAAACCTTCTGAAAATCGTGTTTCTTGGTAATTTTTAAGTAACATAATATATTACTTTTGTCCGACCCACTTCATACGGTATTGAAGCCAAGCATTCCCTAGCTCTTGTAAAAATAGCCCAAATCATGTGAGGAAGGGCACTGCAGGAGTAGGGCGGAGCTGGTGATTGCCCCATGTGTGCCCTCTCCACGATAATATTGAACGTACCATGTTGAGTTCCTAGGAACAAAGAGTTGCCTTTCAACATGGCACCCGTCGGGTATGGGTTTGGTTAATACGTTCCCAAACCCGTACCCTCATAATTTTTCCCAATATCCTTACCATTATTCATATGTCAGGTTTTAAATTATCCCATACCCGTACCCTCTAGGGCACAGGTTATACCCGCGGGTAAAAATACCCATCTCAACGATCTCATTCAATTCACATTTTACAATATATATTTAAGTATTTATCACATATATAAAACATTTTAGCAATTCCATATGCATATTTCAGCAACATATATATCACATATTTTTTTTGTCTTTGGCCATTGCTACTTGTATCGCTACACAAGAAAAGAAATAGTATATAAAAAATATACTATAGTAAATAATTTAATTTCTGAAAAAGTAATCTTATATCTTCATTTTAACAAGAATAAAAACAAAAAACAAGTGTATGCATTTATACAGTACACATCACACACATTGACACATTCATGCATCATAGAATTTGTTTTGAAAATGTTAAGTGTGAAGGGTAAATTAATCACCAAATTGAAGCCTTGTCATGCTTTGCCCTTTTCGTTGGTGGAGCATATTTGTTCCTCCTTGTAGGAGCAACTGCCGATGTCGACGGTTGTGTAGCGGTGCCGCCGTGGCCACGACCCACCTTGTAGCCCACACAGACACATCGACGCCCATGCATCTTCCCTCTAAGAGGTTGCCGGAGGCAAGAGGGTGAGCTCGTGCCCTTCGAGCTCTCCTGCTGCTGCTACCCCTCGATCCCCTCCTGGGTGTCCTCTTGGCCCGTTTCCAAATCCATGGACTATGGCATGGAGGAGACAGTTCGGTCGGCCGGAGGTGTGGGGTGGAACGAGAAGGCCGGATGGGCGGGGTGGGACGTGGGAGAAGAAGGAGAAAGGTGCGAGCGAGTCTGAGCAAAGAAGGGAGCCACCACAAAATCAACTTTAGGGAGCCAGCCTACAGTGCATGACCCGGTCAAAATTGGCACAGTGCAATCGATCATCTAAATCGCTCTCAGGCGTTTCACCCCTAGGGGGTTTAGTATATTAGAAGATGTGGTGCGTGGTCATTGAAAAAAAATGTATGCTATACTATACTAGCTTTCAGGCGTTTCACCCCTATACTATTTCCTTGCACATGAAGAAATACATCACCATAGCATGCGTAGTATGCATGACCGTTATAGCGATCTACACACCATGCAAAGGCAAAGGACTTGTAGCATCATGAGTCTCCATGCAGCCCCGTAACTCATAACGGTAGCATGATAGTGAGCTAACGTGAATCTACAGCGCGCTTGATCCCCCGCACGGAAAGACCACTGTGGGCATCACGCGATAGCTTTCCCTACAATGTAACTTTTGATGTATTCCCCATAATGTTAAATCCAAATATTTACCTCTAGGATCGATCCACAATAGTATTAACTACTCTTTGCAGCGGTATGTAACTGGCCGGCCTCCACTATTCCTATTTCCCTCGATTATTCGCCTCTTAATATCACGAAATCCATAACTTCGGGCTCATCGTGGAGGGGTACTGCGCCGTATGAAGTTCGGTGGATAATCGATGGTCTGTTTTGCTCGTGTACGCTGTAGCATCCACTTCTTCCGACAACGATATGTTCTATTTTCTCCAATTTAATTTTTTGAACCCACCATACGCAGGCGATCTTATCCGCATGGCATTTGTTTCCAGCTGTGTTTAGTCTTGATTGAATCCAGGTTTATTGCATGCCTAATCTACTGTTTGCCATTGTACTTCATTTGTTTAATCTACTTGGCATTTTACATGTATGGATAGTTTTTGACATGAAGGTTACTATGTTATTCCAACATTAGATCCGATGCTTAAAAATTGGTAATTTTTTCAAATGAAATAGTACCTATATTTATCTGTATGGATAATCTTTATTTACTTTGCTCGCGTACGCCTTGGAGAATGAATCTCAGTCATGTATCTTCATGGAGAATGCCATTGCTGGAGTACGCCTTGGAGCAAGGGGCACCCTCACGGCCTCACCACATGTGCCTACAAGGTGGAAACAGATGACCGCATTGTCTTAGGCGCGGAGGGCGGATGGAGAGGCCTCCTCATTGGGAAGAATCTGCCGATTGCGCCTTGTTTCTTCATTCCCATAATTCAATCAATACCAAGAACATAAAGAGTTTATATAGAGAATAATTTCTCTTCAATTCCGGTACTTTTTTAGTGACTCGTGTTATGCTCGAGGGTAAAACGTCGAGTTGGCTTGCTGACTGAAGGATGGAAAGGCTCCACTTGCTTTAGTGAATGAAAGAAGAAACAATCATATAGTAACTATATGTGAAATTTATTGATGGATATGAGAGAGGTACATGACCGGGACAATGATAAAGTTTGTTATGTTTCCTTTGTGATGGATATCTTGACATGTTTTTGAACCTGTCTTCACATGTTGGTGATGGTGGCAGAATTAGGAAGGCTTGTCATGTGTCAATTATCATGTCGACATGTGTGTACAAACGGTCTCACAGAGTTAACAATCCTCCAATGAGAAAACCTTGGTCCACCGGTAGTGCACAGAATCTATCATTCAACCGACAATAGACAATTCCAAAGATTGTAAGATCATAATCAATTCCAAAGATAATTTATATCATTCAGCCAACAACCAAATCGTCAAATATAATTTATATGATTTGTAGAGACAATACCATCATCACATGGCTAACAAGCTGTGCCAAGACATTTATATTTATTCAAAATATCATCATTCCAAGAGTATAACCAATTCATCAAAAGAAGTACTACTTTTTGTGCATACAATATCTTCATGATAAAATGGCAAACAAACCGTGTTGCATCGTAGCCCACACCTAGCCGTCATGGGCAGAAGATGATGTCGTAGAGAAGCGGAGAGGTTCCGTTGCCGTGGCAACTGTGGTATTTGTCATAGCCATAGCCGCGGATCGCGTCAGGGCAGTTTTGGTCCCTGCACCGGATCACGTCGGCGGCGCTGCAGCCGAAGTCCATGGGCACGTTGAACCCGTACTCCACCGTGATGCCGAACTTGTCCGGGGCGCCGTTGGATCCCATGACAAACTCGGCCACCGTTATCGGCGGCTTCCCACCGCCCTTGCAGTACAGTCTTCCGTCGCAGTCGCCGGTATCACAGCTCCCTAGGTCGGTTTTAGGGTCGAAAGTGCAGCCGGTGCGCGCCCATATGCTGAAGTTTGTGGTGCTGTTGTCCACGGTGAATTCCCACATGAGGCCGGGCGTCAACTCCGCGCCACCAAGAGAAACATGACCATATAACATCGGATAACCGGCCACCCAGACCGTGTAGGAGCATTTGTTTTTAACGTGGAACACACTTGGGTCGGCGCCGGCTGTGAAGGCCACGAGGAAGAGGAGGATCAGGGTTGACGAAATGACCGCCGGAGTTGCCATTGTATGTAGTGACTAACTTAATTGTATCGGAAGGAGAGAGCAAGCTAGCTAGCTAGGCCAGGTGAGTGTGTGTTCGCACAACCCAATATTGCCCGGCATTTAAATAGAGGAATTGGACGTGCCGTGACCGCGCCAGAATTTTACGTTGGCGCATGTCTATCTTTTTATCAAGTCTATATTTTTATCTGTTTGTCTTCACTATTTACGTCCTGCATTAATTACTGGATGAGATCAAATAAAATTGTGCTAAAATATCAATAAAATCAAAACGTTTTATTTTTTGCTTTTGTTTATTCTTATCCAAATCTAATCTTATCAAAATCTTAATTAAACAAATCAAATCATAATAAAATCTAATATATGATAGGTGTAAGATTAATATCGGATAAGATCAAAGTTAAACGACTGGATTATGCATACCTCACCTGTAACACATACTATGCAATTAGCTAGTTTCTTTTTTTTCTAGATCAATGCAATCAGCTAATAATCAGCCTGTGCATTCGGTTTTCTCGGTTCGATTCGGTTCGGTTTATACGGTTATTAGTTTATACGGTCTGTATACATCGGTTTATACGGTTTTGTACATAGATACGGTTCAGTTTCGGTAATAACCATTTGTTATCGGTTCGGTTTCGGTAATAACCAAATTAACCAAAGTTGACGCGAATTTGAAGTCATCAAAAAAATTATTACATCTACTGGAGTTGGTCCTGTGGAACAAGTTGAAGCTTGATACATCTGCTTTAGGCTCATATCATTTTTATATTTGTTGCTGTTTTGTAGGTGCCAAATGGCAATAGCAGTGTAGCACTGAAGGCAGCAGCTGTTGTGGTTATAGACCTACCAATAGATATGAGGGTAGTGATGGAGCTATGAAGATCTGTACGCAAAGATGGTGACACCAGGAAAAGTTATACAGGTTAGGCCTCTCCTTGGAGATAACAACCTTAATCCTGTCCCAAATAGTTTGGGGTGTTCTTTCTCTAGATGTCCAAGTGTCCATGCTGGGGTGAAAGGATGGGCTTATATAGAGTGCGCCATGTCCCTTCATTGCCCAGTAATGGGTTTTAATTACAGAGTTTAAGGATGGCTATTATTACAATGGGAAACGTCTCCCCATTATTGCTATTTAAGTAGGGGTAACGCCTATGGCTTTAATGTCTTGTAACAGCAGTCCTTCTTCCTCTTATCCGAGTACCATGCAGCTCGGCTCCTTCTTCTTCCGAGTAACCATGCAGCTCGGCTTCTTCTTCTTCCGAGTAACCACCTTATTCGGATGGTAGTGCTTCGCTCCGAGTGACGCCTTACTCGAGAAAGGGCCTCTTCTGAATAAGGTTGCTCCTGTATTAATGGTGTTGCTTGAGTAAACTAGCTACTCGGAAGAGTTTGATTTGATCCGAGCAATTTCTTATTCGGATAGAAAAGAAATAAGAGGTTTTTGTTTATGTTTTGATTTACAAGTATTTTCCAAGAGGTGGTAGAACTAAGGGTATCCCCTGATATAAGGAACATGGGGGTATACCTTAGGTATTACCACGACAGTAGCCCCCAAGTGCTTCTGGGTGCTCGCGTGAATTCATGAGGTATGTGGAGATCAAATTCGATAAGAGGCCCGGAAGGACTTTATCAATATTTACACTGTCCCCTCGATTATGTGTAGGTGAGTCGTTTTTGGAAGGATTTGGCGGCACTCAAGCGTCTCTCGGAAGAGGTAGACTGAGGCCTCGGAAGGCGTGTCTTGGGTTAAAAGGCCTTAAACCCCATATGTAACCAAATCTGTAAAGTTTGATATTTAAAGCATCAGCTGACGAGCTTTAAATCGTATCCCATGGGATATCAATTCTTTACCCCTCACACCAGATCGTGCTAATAATCTGGCGATCTACGTCAGAGACGGATTATCAGCGAATTAGTTATTCGGAACTTCCTCTGTAATGCTTACCAAAGCTAGTTCGGGATTCTCTGAAAGTGATTGCCTATTTTAGCTGTTTCGAGTGATGACTTACTCGGATTGTTTTTAATGATCCTTTCCGAGTGGTGACTTATTCAGAATGAATCAGAAAAATGACATTTTTGTCCGAGTTGGGCTTGTCTGGAAAAGTTATTTGTTTAACTTTCTTCCGAGTAAGGTTTTTACTCGGAGAAATTGTCTGAGAGTTTTTTACTTCCGAGTTGTGCTAAACTTGGAGAAATTTTGTATGTCTTGCTCCCGGGCCGCTTTTCCAAGGGAGCGAATCTTTTTTCTGTCAGGGGATCTTTTTCTGTCAGAGCGGTTCCTCGATTTCCGCGACGGTCAGTTATTTTATCATTAACTGCGCGCCTTTTAAGGAGGCTGGATTTGGGGGACCGTAACGGGCGCCCTCATTAAATGCCTTGATAACTGTGTGGGCTTCCCTCTTGTATCTTATAAATACAGCTTCCTCTTTTCCTCTTTCTTCTCAGTACAGCGCTTGCTCCTTCCTATTTTCCGCTGGTGACCTTCTAGATCGAGGGTTTCTTCTCCCATTGGTGATCTTCCAGGCGCTCTTCATACCAGCGGGGCTCCTATCCGTTTGCTCCCTTGTCGTCATGTCTGCGGGGGGAATGGTTGCCTTCCATCGTCACGGTGGAGAACATCCGACGCTACCAAGACGAGGGGCTACTCCCTCGCCATGGCTGCCGCCTTCCTGGCCCAGGTGAGGTTGAACCTCACCCTAGGGAGGACGAGCGGGTTCTGCTCCTTTCTCATGTGGATAGGGGATTTTCTCTTCCTCCTCATCCTTTCTTGCTTGATTTTCTTGCTTTCACCGGATCTCAGCTGCATCACATCGTTCCCAATTCTATCACGCTTCTGTCTAGCTTTTTCTCTTTGTGTGAGGGTTTTCTTGGTATCGATCCTCATTGGAACCTTTTCCGCACCATTTACACCATAAAGCCCCAAAAGATAAAGAACTCTGGGGAGGCAGAGATAAATCATCTTTGCGGGGGGCTGTTTTTGGCGAAGAGGCAGGGTATCCAGTATTTCGCTTCTAGCTTGCCCGATTCCGTGAAGAACTGGCAAAATAGCTGGTTTTATTGTAAGGTGGAAACTGCCCCTGGTACTCGGACGTTGCCTCCTTACTCGGATGTCAGGCTGGCCGACTCCCGAGGCTGGAATCCCCGGTTGCTCGCTTCCGAGAAACAACGGGTTTTACCACTGATGAGGGAAGTAGTGAGGATGAAGAAGGCGGGGTTGGACGCCATGGATCTTATTGCTCTTTTCGTCAGTCGGATAATTCAACCTCTGCAAGCCCGAGCTAGGAGGATGTGGGAGTACACGGGAGTTGATGATAACACCCGCTATAACGACTCGGTGATGTCTCAGAAAGAATTTGAGCAACTCATGAAGATCATTACCAGCGTGACTCATGGTGCGCAGATGTCTGGCCGAGTCAGGCCTCTTGATATTAACCGTCCTCCGACTCTGGTGATTCGCTTTTCCCTGGCTAGTCTTTTGGATGTTGTGATAAGTCCTGAATTTTAACTTGGTTATTCTGTCCCTCTTTTAGACGAACGTCGCTCCATCCCCGATCCCTTTGGCGCCGCAAAATCCTGAAGATGAGGACGAGGACAGCAACAACGACGCAGGGCTCGGGATTGAAGATGACGAAGAGACGGAGTCTGATGCAGTGCTTCCTCGTACTACTGCCAAGCAGCGCTCCAAGAATAATCATGACCGTGAAGCAGCTCGGGAAGGATCTGTACGGGGGATGAAGCGTCCCATGTCTCCGAGTAAAGGGGAGAATAGCAACAAGGCCGCCGCCCTTAGCCCGAGTCATGGGAAGGTGGCTCCCATGAAACAGCGGAAGACGCTTTCTACCCTTGGCGGGAGGAAAGTTAGTGCTTCGACAGATGCCGCCAAAATCCCCAAGAAGGTTTCCGAGTCGGGAGCTGCTCAGGCTGCTCCTGTCGTTGTTGCTCCCCCAAGACGGGCTCTTAAGACAGCTCGGAAGTAAAATCCGACAACTTTTTATTTATCCTCAGTGATCTTTGTCGATCCTAACATTCTTTATGTTGCAGTGTTCGTCCGAGTGGTTCCGAGACGCTTCCTGGCGTTGAGGCTCCTGATGCTGCAGCTTATGAAGATGTTAGCAACTGTGTTGTGACTGATTTTCAGGTGTTGGATTCTATTCCTGAACGAACTTCAATCGATGGTGAGTATACATTCTTTGGCTCTGAATTTCATCTTTGCTCAAGGCTTTGCTTATAAATTTCTTTTGTTAGACATGGACATTGATCGTGACGCAGATCCGATCCCAACTGCGAATGAGACGATCTTCCCTGCTCCCAGCACGCAGACTGCTCCGGAAGGTTCTACCAATCAGGAGGTTATTACCCCTGCGGCAGCGGTTCCTCCTACTACCTCGGGGGTGAAGAATGCCGAGAAGAGCTCTACTGTTCCTGTTGCTGCCCCAGGAGAAGTTCAAGCTTCTCCCACTTTAGTCTCAGTTGATACCTTGCTTGAGGGTGCTGTTCTGGACGGATTGAAGGGGTCTTTGGCGAAGGCCTCGGAAATCGAGTTGCGTCTACGTGAGATGGCTTCCGATGCTGGAGTGATAAAGGCCAGAATGCATGTAAGTACATGTGCAAGTTTTCTACCCACTGGGTGTACGTATTTCCGAGTTGTTTTGAGAATTTACTTGTGGGGGTACTACTTAGTGCATCTCGTAGGTGTAGCCCCCAAGGCTCCGAATAACTTCTTGGAGTTACTCGGAGTCTTATGTAGAGATTATTGATTTAGTGATTTTCCAGTGGGGGCACTTCTTAGTGCACCCACTGGGTGTAGCCCCCAAGGCTCCGAGTAACTTCTTGGAGTTATTCGGAGTCTTATGTTGTAGAGACTGGGTCTTGAATAAATTTTCCTGTGCCAGGAGGCTTGCGAACTAGGCACTGCTTTTGTAAAACTGCAGGGAGAGCATGAAGTCTTGAAGAAAAAACATGCTGAGGATAGTGGTAAGGCTCTGCTTCTTGTATCTTAAGAGGAATTCGAGATTTTTCACCACGTGATATTTCCGATTATTAAATCTGCAGAGGCTGCAAAGAAGGCGTTTGATGCGAAGGTGAAAGAAAGTGATGAATTTGTGAGCAAAATGAAGAAAGAGATTGAACAAGCTGAGAAACGTGCGAAGGAAAAGAAAATCCTGGAAAAGCAAGTGGCCAGCCACAAGAAGGCTCTTGAGGAAAAGGAAGTTGTCATCTCCAAACTTCAGTCCGACCTGCAGAAACTCTCTGAGCTGCGGTCCAAAGATAAGGAAGAGCATGAAGCTGAGCTGACCGCAACTCGGGAGTCTGTCAAAAATGCTGAAGAATATTGTGCCGGGAGGTTTGCTTCATTTAGCGAGATGCTATCTAGTAAGATGCCGTTCTTTGTTGTGCGTCCGACTTGTTTCTGTCTTGTTAATTTGGTTTGATTTATACGCCATTATTGTCTTTGCAGTTTATTCCACCAATCCTGAAGCGGAACAGGCTCATATGGCACAGTTTGCCGAGTTGATGAAGAAAGATAATTATACTCCCAGGACAACGGAATTTGCCTTGTCCAGAGGTCTGCTAACCATGAGGTGCGCCAAGGCGAAGAAATATGCTGAAGAGACCATGGGTGCCACCTTAGGGTTGAGGAATTACATCTCGCCTACTGAGGAAAATCGTGTTCATCTGGATACGGTTGTTCCTGTGCTTCAGGCTGCTCCACAGCAGATTGCTCGTTGGAAGAGGTCTTCAGCACGCAGTGGTGCCAATTATGCTATGGCTCTGACTAAAGCTCACTTTTCAGAAAAGGTTCACAATCTGGAACGAGTCGCAGAAGGTGATCCTGAGCATGGTCCGAGCTGTACGACCTTATTGTCACGGTATGCTGAGACTGCGAGTCGAATTGCAAAGATCCCAGATCTTGATTTCTTCGTGGAATCTACTGGAGTTACCAGTGAATCTGATGAGGCAAGTGATGCCTGATCGAGTTGAGGGAAAAACAGTTAAATTTGCCTTGGAATGTCGAGTGGTTTTGTAATAAACAGTTTATGTCTTGTTGATGTGCCCTGGGTACACAGTTTGTCCTTTAAAACTACTGCCCTTTATTAAGAAGGCCTGACTCTGAGGTGTTGATTTGTTTTGCTATAACCAGTTATCTGCAAGGATATAGAACTATGTTTCTGAAATCATTGTTCCTCCTTTCTCTCTGGTTTTTAAAGTACTTGTTGAGCAACTTAGTAAAATGCGGCTTAAGCTTCCATCCGAGTTGTGTACAGTTCGGATAAGGAACTTGATTTTTGTCATGACGTTAAGTAGACCCCAAGTTTCAGAAGAACCTGTTAGGTAACTTTAGCTAAGTTTTGCTTAAGCTTTCGTCCGAGCTGCGTACAGCTCGGACGAAAAAACTTGGAATTTTCGCAACGTTAAGTAGCCCCCAGGTTTCGGAAAAACTTGTTGGGCAACTTAGTTAAGTTTTTCTTAAGATTTCGTCCGAGCTGTGTACATCTCGGACGAAAAACTTGGATTTTTCATAACGTTAAGTACCCCCCAAGTTTCAGAAAAACTTGTTGGGTAACTTGGTTAAGTTTTGCTTAAGCTTCCGTCCGAGCTGCGTACAGCTCGGACGGAAAACTTGGATTTTTCGCAACGTTAAGGAGCCCCCAAGTTTCAGAAAAACTTGTTGGGTAAATTAGTTCAATTTTGCTTAAGCTTTCGTCCGAGCTGTGTGCAGCTCGGACGAAAAACTTGGATTTTTCGCAACGTTAAGGAGCCCCCAAGTTTCAGAAAAACTTGTTGGGTAACTTAGTTAAATTTTGCTTAAGCTTTCGTCCGAGCTGTGTGCAGCTCGGACGAAAAACTTGGATTTTTCGCAACGTTAAGGAGCCCCCAAGTTTCAGGAAAACTTGTTGGGTAACTTAGTTAAATTTTGCTTAAGCTTTCGTCCGAGCTGTGTGCAGCTCGGACGAAAAACTTGGATTTTTCGTAACGTTAAGTAGCCCCCAAGTTTCAGAAAAACTTGTTGGGTAACTTAGTTAAATTTTGCTTAAGCTTTCGTCCGAGCTGCGTGCAGCTCGGACGAAAAACTTGGATTTTTCGTAACGTTAAGTAGCCCCCAAGTTTCGTAAAACTTGTTGGGTAACTTAGGTAAATTTTTCGTAAGCTTTCGTCCGAGCTGCTTACAGTTCGGACGAACAACTTGTTGGGTAACTTGCTATAACCAGTTATCTGCAAGGATATAGAACTATGTTTCTGAAATCATCGTTTTTCCTCTTCTTCTCGGGGTTTCAAGGTTTTTAGTAGAAGTCAGCTTAAGCTTTTGTCCGAGCTGCATACAACTCGGACGAAAGCTTGAATTAATAATGCAATTGATGAAGGCATAATCTCTTTATTGAATCGATTGATAAGAATCGCATGCATAGAAGCGCCGTAACATTTGGGCATTCCATGCATGTGGTTCTTCTCTATTATTCGTTACATCATATAGCCGATAGGCTCCATTACCTAAGAATCGGGTTACAATGTAAGGACCTTCCCAGGGAGGGGCTAGCTTGTGATCAGAGGTTTGCTTGACACGCAAAACCATGTCACCTTCCTGAAAGGAGCGAGCTCGGATATGACGCCCGTGATATCGTCGAAGGTCTTGTTGGTAGAATGCCGAGCGTGTTAGGGTTAAGTTCCTCTCTTCTTCTAAAAGGTCAATACCATCCTGCCGAGCTGTCTCGGCTTCTTCTTCAGTATACTGAGTTATTCGAGGAGCATTGTGCTTCAGGTCACTCGGCAGGACAGCTTCTGCACCATACACCAGGAAAAAGGGGGTCGCCCGAGTGGACCGGTTTGGAGTCGTTCTCAATCCCCACAATACTGAGGGTAGCTCTTCAACCCAGGCTCCTGCTGCTTCCTTTAGTTCCCGCATAAGACGTCATTTGATTCCTTTCAAGATCAACCCATTTGCTCGCTCTACCTGGCCATTGGATTGAGGGTGTGCCACTGAGGCGAAGTTTACTCTGGTACCCATGTTCCAGCAAAACTGCTTGAACTCGGCTGATTTGAAATTCGACCCGTTGTCGGTGATGATATCGTGGGGAACGCCGAAACAGTGTACAATGCCCTGGATGAAGCTAACTGCAGCGGCTGAGTCTAAGATTTTTATTGGTTTTGCCTCTATCCATTTTGTGAACTTGTCCACAGCTACTAGGATATGAGTGAACCCGGATGTGCCTGTTTTCAAGGGCCCTATCATGTCCAACCCCCATGTAGAAAAAGGCCAAGCTAAGGGTATTGTCTTCAGCTCGGAAGCTGGCTTGTGCGGCTGACTCGCGTAAAACTGGCATCCTCTACAATGATCCACAATATTCTTGGCATCCCTTAAAGCACTCGGCCAGAAGAATCCTGCTCGGATGGCTTTGGCTACTATAGTCCGACTTGATGCATGGTGACCACATTCACCGGAGTGTATGTCTTGTAAGATGAGTCGACCTTCTTCTTCCGAAATGCATCGCTGGGGAAGCTTTGTGACACTGTTTCTGTACAACTCGTTGTTGATCATCGAATAGGATTTTGCTTTTCGCACTACTTGCTTGGCTTCTACTTCATCTTCTGGCAGCTCTTGTTTTTGCAAGTATCTCAGAATGGGCAAGGACCACTCGGGGGGAATTACCTCTATGTCAAAGACAAGATCTACAACCGCGGGAATATCTTCTTTGTCTGGAATGTTCCCATCTGGTAGCATGCTTGGGTCGGCTTCCGAGTAAGGGTCTTCCTTCACGGTTGGTGCATGTATGTGTTCCAGATAAATTCCTGAGGGGATTTGACCCTGAGTGGATCCTAACTTGTCTAAGTCATCTGCTGCTTGGTTTTGAGCTCTCGGGATGTGATGGAGCTCCAGCCCATCAAATTTTTTCTCCAGTTTTCTGACTGCTACACAGTAGGTTGTCATTGCTGCGCTTCGTATATCCCATTCTTTCATGACCTGATTGATCACTAGATCGGAGTCTCCAAAAATCATCAACCTTCTGATCCCGAGTGAAATGGCCATTCGTAATCCATACAAGAGGGCCTCATACTCGGCTTCATTATTTGTTGCGGGGAAATGGATTTGGAGGACAAATCTCATTTCATCCTTTCTCGGGGAAACCAACACTACTCCTGCTCCTGCCCCATTTAACATCTTTGATCCATCAAAAAACATAGTCCAGTGCTTAGGGATTGGTTGTGGGATGCTTTGTGCTTCTGTCCATTCGGCCAAAAAATCTACCAAAGCCTGTGATTTGATTGCCTTCTTGGGCTGATACTAGATATCATATGGTAAGAGGTCTAATCCCCATTTCGCAATTCTGCCCGTGGCATATCTGTTGTTCATTATCTCGGCCAAAGGAGCTTTTGAGACTACTATGACCGAGTGGTCTTCAAAGTAGTGAACCAGCTTTTGAGATGCCATGTGAATTCCCCTTGCCAACTTCTGGTAATGAGGATATTGCTTCTTGGATGGCGTGAGGACCTCGGAGATGAAATACACAGGCCTTTGAATCTTCTGTGTTTTTCCTTCCTCTTCTCTTTCCACCACTATAGCTATGCTGACGACTTGGCTTGTGGCTGCGATGTACAGCAAGAGTGGCTCCTTTTCTTTCGGTGCTGCGAGAACTGGCCGAGTTGACAACTGTTTTTTCAATTCTTCAAAGGCCATCTGAGCTTCTTCGGTCCACTTGAAGTTTGACGACTTTTTCATTATCTGATAGAGGGGGAGTGCCTTCTCTCCAAGTCGGGAAATGAATCGACTGAGTGCTGCAAGACACCCTGTCAATTTTTGAACATCTCGGAGTTTCTGAGGGGGCTTCATGTTCTGGATTGCTGCTATCTTCTCAGGGTTAGCTTCAATCCCTCTTTCAGAAACCATGAAACCGAGTAGTTTTCCTGCTGGCACACCAAATACACACTTTTCTGGATTCAATTTGATGCTATACGATAGCAGACTCTGAAAGGTTTCAGCCAGGTCGGCCAACAAGTTACTTCCTTCAGCTGATTTGATTACAATGTCATCAACATATACCTCAACATTTTTTCCAATCTGCCAGATCAAACAATTCTGCATCATGCGTTGATATGTAGCCCCTGCATTTTTAAGTCCTAATGGCATGGTGACATAGCAAAAATAGCCAAAAGGAGTTATAAATGCGGTTAGTATTTCATCTCGTTCATATAATCGGATTTGATGATAGCCCGAGTATGCATCGAGGAAACATAGTCTTTCACACCCAGATGTGGAATCCACAATCTGATCAATGCGAGGAAGAGGAAAGTGATCCTTTGGACAAACTTTATTGAGATGACGGAAATCAACACAAGTTCTCCAAGTTTTATCTTTCTTTGGAACCATCACAGGATTTGCTAACCACTCGGAGTGGAAAATTTCCCTGATGAATCCAGCTGCTAGCAATCTTGCTATTTCTTGTCCGATAGCTTTTCTCTTTTCCGAAGAAAAACGCCTAAGGGACTCTTTTACTGGTCTTCCCAACCCGTAATTTGTGCTCAGCCAACTCCCTTGGGACTCCAGGCATGTCAGATGGCTTCCACGCAAAAATGTCCCAATTCTCACGGAGGAAGTTGATGAGCTCGAGTTCCTATTTAGGGTCCAGATCGGTGGCGATGTTGGTGTACTTGTTCTCATCGGAAGGATGTATCCGCACCTTTTTGGTCTCTCCTGCCGACTCAAATGAAGATGATTTCTTAGGTAGTAACAACTCGGACGTGTCAACTGTTTTCTTCAACTCGGCAAACTCAACTTCTGCCATTTGCTGGTCGGATATAAGTGATCCTTTTTGCAGCAGCTCTTATGCTTGTTTATAGTTTCCGGATACAGTGATCACACCTTTAGGACCTTGCATCTTTAGCTTCAAATAGACATAGCAAGGAATTGCCATGAACTTTGCATAAGCGGGTCGTCCGAGTAGCGCGTGATAAGCACTCGGAAAGTCGACTACTTCAAAGGTAATCCTTTCTTTCCGAAAATTATCAGGTGTACCGAAAACTACATTCAGAGTAATCATACCTAGTGAAAATGCTTTCTTTCCTGGGATGATCCCATGAAATTCCAAGTAACTGTTACTGAGTTTGGACATCGGAATGTTCATGTCTTTTAAGGTACTAGCATATAAAAGAATTATGCCACTGCCTCCATCCATCAGAACATTCCTTAGCCTAAAATTACCATTTCCTGTTTCCACCAATGGGTCAACTATCAAAGCATGTCTTCCAGGGTGAGGGATATGAGGAGGGTGGTCTGATTGATCGAACGTAATCGGAACATTTGCCCATTTCATATAATTCGGAACAGCTGGAGCCATCGTGTTAACTTCCCTGAATCTCAAATTTTCCACTCTTTTTGATTCCCGTCCTGCAAAAATGACCAGTATTCCATCTTCCCGAGGAAAACCTTCACTATCCAAATCTGGACTTCCTTCCTTTTTCTTCCCCTTATCTTGTTGGGGCCCGGTCTTCACATTTTGCGCAGCTCTCTTGATTAGTCGGCACTGCCTGGCTGTGTGCTTCGGGAGAACTGTCTTTCCTTCAGCGTCTTGGGTGGTATGAAGAGGACAAGGCTGATTCAGGATATCATCATCATTTGAAGGCTTCTTCTGACGAGGTTGCCATTCCTTCCTTTGTTGATTTTTGCTGTGGATACCTACTGCATTTGCAGCCGCCACCAATTCGACATCTGTTGGTGCCCCTTCTGCCTTTCGCTTACCAGTCCCGCCTCCATTCTTTTGCTTGGGATTAGAAGCCGAGCTGTTATTTCGATACTGCTGGGATTTTTGCCGAATTTCCTCTTCCCCATTAGCATACTTGTTTGAAATTTCCATCAATCTGCCGAGTGAAGTGACATCGGGAGACCTTGCGAGCTTCAAGCTTAACTCTTTGTACTTGACACCTTGCTTAAAGGCATGAATCGCCTGGAACTCGGAGACTCCCTCTACCGAATTGTGGAGAGTAATCCATCTCTGAATGTATTCTCGAGTAGGCTCGTTGTGACCTTGGATGCACAACTGTAATTCGGTCATCCCTCCTGGTCTCTTGTAGGTTCCTTAAAAATTCTTGACGAAAACCCTGACTAAATCCTCCCATGTACAAATGATGTTTGGTGGGAGCTGGTTTAGCCATGTCCAAGCTGAACCTTCCAGCATCAGGGGAAGGTGCATCATGGCTATCTCGTCTCCACCACCTCCTATCTGGACTGCTATTCTGTAGTCATCCAACCACGTCTGTGGCTTGGCGTCACCCCGGTACTTCTCCACTCCTTGCGCTATCCTGAAGCGAGGAGGAATTGAGGTTGATCTGATTCTCTCGCTGAAACAGACAGGCCTGTAGCCATCGGATAACTAACTTGGTCTTGTCGATACATCCCCGCACGATCTACTCGATTCTGTACCAAATAGCTTCGAGCATCATCTTCAATATCTCGATATCTTTCCTCTTGATGATCCACTCGGCGCCGCTCTTGGTCCCTCCTCCGAGCTGCGAACTCTTCGTCTCTCCTCCGAGCTGCGAACTCTTCGTCTCTCCTCCGAGATGCAAAATCTTCGTCTCTCCCCCGAGCTGTGAACTCTTCGTCTCTCCCCCGAGCTGTGTATTCATCACCTCTTCGGAACTCCGGGTTTCGAAACTGCTCATGGCGATATTTATCATGAGGATTTCCCTTGTTCCGAGGTGAATGATTTCTGTTTCTTCGAGGAGTATAAACGGACTGAGAGGTGCCCGTGATGGGCGGCTGAGAGTGAACTCGTTGTAGTGATTGACTGACTTCAGCGTTCTGCTCCACTGCCTTTTGTAACAAGAATGCTAAGTGTTCTATTCCTTCGGCCGCCGAGCCGCTCGGTTGCAAGGAATTTGTAATCCGAGTAGCTGCTATTAAATTCTCCATTGGGGTATCCAGAGCTCGGAAGGGTTGATTTTCACCAATCCCCCGCAGTTGCCGACTGGTTCTACTCTGCTTGAGGCGAGCTACCTCACGAGCCTGGTGCTCCAATGTATTCTGTAGCTCGGTTAAACGTTGTCGCTCAGCTAAATTGGTTAACCTAGATGCTTCTAAATGTTGCCCTTCCGGAGTTGAGGTATCTATGGGGGTTTGTAACACTCGCTCTGCTGCCTCTGCCGTCCCTTGTTCTTCCCGAGTAAGGGGCCGCCGACTTGAACCTCCGAGCTCTAGGCGTCTGAAAGCAGATGTTCGTCGACGTTCTCTTTCTCCGAGTGGAATCTCTTCATTGCCCTGAGCTGCTTCATTAGTCCGATCTCCCCCCTCTCTGGCCGGTGACACCTGAGGTGGTGGAGTTCCGGCCATACAAACTTCTGCCATGGTGACGGTAGAACCATTGCTCCCTTCTTGTTTGGCTTCTGGTTCCGAATCATACATCAAAAGGTCTTCATCATCTCCAGAGTTGAAGATGTGCATTAGAGATGCCGTCGGACCTTCCTTCGCGATCAGCTCGCTGATGGCCTGCTGAGCTGATTCCATTGAGTCGATGACCGCCACCTGCTGGATCGGGCGGGGCTTGTTCCGGTAAGGAATACGCGGGAGGCCTGATCTCTTCTTCTTGCGGTGAACAGGCAACAGGGCCTGGGCTTGAGGACGAGCTGGTAATTGGAGGCGAAGAGCCCCCGATTTGTCGGCTCGAAAGTGCACGCTGCCTCTTAAAGGCAACAGCTGCGCTTGGAGCGGCGCATCCACCAGCCAAGCAGAATCGTCAGCCACAAAGGCTAACGATCCAAAGGAAAACATCTCGCCGCGGATGAGTTGGGGGCCGCAGGACGACGAGGAAGACGAAAAGAATCCCATCTCTACGGTTGCTGATCAGCTCAGCCCCAAGGTGGGCGCCAATTGTTGTGGTTATAGACCTAACAATAGATATGAGGGTAGTGATGGAGCTATGAAGATCTGTACGCAAAGATGGTGACACCAGGAAAAGTTATACAGGTTAGGCCTCTCCTTGGAGATAACAACCTTAATCCTGTCCCAAATAGTTTGGGGTGTTCTTTCTCTAGATGTCCAAGTGTCCATGCTGGGGTGAAAGGATGGGCTTATATAGAGTGCGCCATGTCCCTTCATTGCCCAGTAATGGGTTTTAATTACAGAGTTTAAGGATGGCTATTATTACAATGGGAAACGTCTCCCCATTATTGCTATTTAAGTAGGGGTAACGCCTATGGCTTTAATGTCTTGTAACAGCAGTCCTTCTTCCTCTTATCCGAGTACCATGCAGCTCGGCTCCTTCTTCTTCCGAGTAACCATGCAGCTCGGCTTCTTCTTCTTCCGAGTAACCACCTTATTCGGATGGTAGTGCTTCGCTCCGAGTGACGCCTTACTCGAGAAAGGGCCTCTTCTGAATAAGGTTGCTCCTGTATTAATGGTGTTGCTTGAGTAAACTAGCTACTCGGAAGAGTTTGATTTGATCCGAGCAATTTCTTATTCGGATAGAAAAGAAATAAGAGGTTTTTGTTTATGTTTTGATTTACAAGTATTTTCCAAGAGGTGGTAGAACTAAGGGTATCCCCTGATATAAGGAACATGGGGGTATACCTTAGGTATTACCACGACAGCAGCCAAGAAGGGCACGGGATGGTGGCGCCCAGAACGGCCAGAGGTGCTTGGGCACGGGCGTGGTGTCAACGGCGAGGCAAGGGCGTGCCCAGAGAGGGCACGGGGTGGCCAGGGTCGGCCGGCGCGGGCGCGGGCAGTGGGCGGGCGGCAACGCGCTGGGCGCGGCCGCGAGGCGGTGAGCGCGGCACGACATGCTCAAGCCCACCGGCGGCCTGGTGTGGTGGCGGACGGACGGACGGACTAGCTGCTCCGCGCAAGGCGTCGACTCCTTGAGGGTCCTGGGTCCCGGCTGCTGCGGTTGAGGTAGGGCACCGCCGTGCTTGAGCAGTAGGGCGCTGGACGCTGGTGGAGCACAGGAGCAGGGCGCCGCTGCCGCTTTTCGCGTGCGTGAGGGCCGACGGGGGCGAGGCGCCGAGGCATGAGTGTGTGAGTACGGGACGGGAGTGGGACTAGGGTTGGACTTGGAGACTTGAAGTTGGGTTGGGCCTGCCTGAGGAGTGGAGTGGAAATGACATTGGGCTGGCCGGCTGGGCTTCTTTCGGTTTTTTACCGGTTAACCGGTTTTTTCGGTTTTAAAACCTAAATAACCGAACTCCATATGGTTTTGTATTTTGGAAATTGAAACCTAAACCGAAAACCGATAAAACCTAAATTTCGGTTTCGATTCGGTTTTGCACAGGGTGAGCTAATAACAGAGAGAATTGCTGACTGAAGGAAGGCTATGTCCACCAGATGGATAGTGGTTTTCCTGCTTTGTTTTGGTGCTTTTTGGCCATCTCCATTGCATAGGCGTTTATATAGATCATTTGGGGTATAAAAATAATAATTTATTTTCTAGCGTCTGAGTTCGAGGCCTGAACTCCACTGATAATATGCTCGGAGGCGTTAGTCTGTTCAACTCAAAATTAGCGTCATAGAATTTGTTTTGAAAATGTTAAGTGTGAAGGGTAAATTAATCATCAAATTGGAGCCTTGTCATGCTTTGCCCTTTTCGTTGGTGGAGCATATTTGTTCCTCCTTGTAGGAGCAGCTGCCGATGCCGAAGGTTGTGTAGCGGTGCCGCCGTGGCCACAAGCCACCTTGTAGCCCACACGGCCACGCCCAGGCATCTAATCTATAAGAGGTTGCCGAAGGCAAGAGGGTGAGCTCGTGCCCTTCGAGCTCTCCTCCTGCTGCTACCCCTCGATCCCCTCCTGGGTGTCCTCTTGGCCCGTTTCCAAATCCATGGACTATGGCATGGAGGAGACAGTTCGGCCGGAGGTGCGGGGTGGAACGAGAAGGCCGGATGGGCGGGGTGGGACGTTGGCGAAGAAGGAGAAGGGTGCGAGCGAGTCTGAGCAAAGAAGGGAGCCACCACGAAATCAACTTTAGGGAGCCGGCCCACAACGCATGACCCGGTCAAAATTGGCACAGTGCAATCGATCATCTAAATTGCTCTCAGGCGTTTCACCCCTAGGGGTTTAGTATATTAAAAGATTTCCTACATTAAGTCATAGGACTGTTAATTTGTGTCATCATTTGTTATTAGCTAGGACGAACGACCATTTGTTTAGTAGTTAGGAGTGAAACTTTGTTAATCATACTGCGCAATGTGTAATTGACACTGTCTATCCAGTGTGCTTGTGATAAGGTCACCATGAGTGAGGTGTGATATGCGCAAAAAAAAAGAGTGAGGTGTGATGACCAAAACATTAGGCCGGAAGCAACCAAACGCCATGTACTTGTGTCAGCCATAACCCTCAAATGCTGCCAACCAAACGCCATGTAACAAACAACAATTAAGGCAGCCTAATGAAATGCAAGATCTTGTATTACCTCAACCAGGCTCAGCCGAGCCACAAGTCCAAAGAGAACAAAATGGTTGCAGGTAACCAAACACGCCCAAAGTAACTACTGCCAGTGATCATTAGAGATTCAGGCAACAATCGAGAAGAAATGGATAAGGCTGGACTTCATCAAGTTTAGAACATAAATTAATTTCATGCGTTTCCCAATGCTAGTATCTTAGCACGAAATCATAGGCATTTTGCTTATGTGGCA
This sequence comes from Bromus sterilis, assembly GCA_950022295.1. Lineage (NCBI taxonomy): Eukaryota > Viridiplantae > Streptophyta > Magnoliopsida > Poales > Poaceae > Bromus > Bromus sterilis. Next base: position 402,170,798 of record OX465596.1, read on the forward strand.
TGGTATTTAATGAAGAAAGAGAGTGAGGTTGTATCTTAGCAAGAGAGTGAGGTTGTATCTTAGCTAAGATACAACCCTTGCACGTGGTCATATACAAAATGCATGGTTAGACCAATCATATTTATGCATGCAACCAAAATCATTAAATAAGATACAACCACTAAGGGCTCTCCCAATGCATCGTTTCTTAGCACAATATCATAGGAGCAATAAAAACTTAAGATACAACTACCACAATGCATTGTTTCTTAAAGGTTGTATCTTATTTAATGATTTTAGCTACATGCATACATGTGATTGGTCTAGCCATGCCTTTTGCATATGACCACGTGCAAGGGTTGTATCTTAGCTAAGATACAACATCACTCTCTTTCTTCATTAACATAAGCAAAATGTCTATGATTACGTGCTAAGATACAAGCATTGGGAGTGCCCTAAGAAACAATGCATTGTGAGGGTGATATCTTAAATATTTATTGCTCCTATGATTTTGTGCTAAGAAACAATGCATTGGAAGAGCCCTAACTAGTCTAGAATCTAGCTAGATTAAGTCTCTACTGAAGTTTGATTTACTTTTGCAGCCTGTGGCTGATGTCTTGCGCTGTTTTGCGCATGTAAGGTGGCCTGAAAATGTTGCAACACCTAGTTTATTCTGTTTCAATTCTGAACCAGTAGCTAAGATGGGATTGGTGTTTGTATGGTTTTGTTTCTCTGAAATAAAGCCGGGGAGTGGCTCCCTGTTCTTCTAAATAAAAAAGTCTCTACTGAAACATCAAAACTACAGGCACAACAGCAGAACAGAGAGAAGAGCTACAAAGGAAATCGGCGCTAATAATCTCCCGTCCACTCCTTCCAATCCTTGTCGATGTTCTTCTCAGCCCACGATATCGCGGCACGTGCGGCTTGAGGTGCGCCGGGAAGGCCCCTCTCTTTGATATCCCCTTTCATGTCCAAGAACGGGTGAACTAGGAGAGTTCCGGGTCCGCCATACTCATGTTGCAAGAAAGTGCCCAGGACCTGGAAATCAGAATCACATGTTAGAGATTTCATCTATTGGACTAGCTGAAAGTGTGGTGTGGTGCTATCACATCTAACATCGAACTGTCGCCTACATGAACAACAAGTGCATCCCTGCGACAGGCTTGAAGGTCCTTGTAGCATAATAATATAGGCCCAAGTGAAGAAGACTGGCAGGAACAATAGCATGTGAACATACATACAGTGAGGGTACTCGAGTTGCAGACACTGCACGGTGCACTGGACCTGCAGTTTCTACTCCCACTCAATTGTGATCTCACCTTAACTATCTAAAAATGCTTCGTACCAACATATGAACTTTGGATATTTCAGCTACTTTAGCGGTCTCTAACAAAGTATGCAAGCATAGAATCCATCTGAACCATAATGGAAAGGTCTAGCTAGCTAGCTTCTTAAGTAACGAGACACCGATTTTCTTCGAATGTTCATTCTCCAGCTGATTCATGCCATCATTGTTCCTCATGAACAACTAATTCCCATACCACAGATGTTCTTATCACTGTCAATAAATTTGGGGTTGACAGACACAGGAACAAATTCTTAGCCTAAATCATGTGACTCTTCAACTATTCAATAGCCCTCAGCAGAAACTCTGTCCAATGCAGTCAGCCAGTTAGAGCAAGAACCATCACCCATTACCGCCGGCGAATGCCGAAATGCTGTAGTACAATAAGAAGAAGAAGTAAAATGTGGATGTAGACTGGGTACGTGCCTCGGTGCAGACGTCGACGATTTCCTCCACATGCTCCCCGAAGTACTCCTCCTTCTTCTGCTCCAGCCGCCACGTCATGTGCTCCCTGAACTTGCTCGTCTCCTGGGACAGAACAGAGAAGGCACCAGCCAATCGGTCAGTCACACACAACAGAATGAAGCGGGAGTGGAAGCTCCGCCCCCGCAAGAAGAAGCTGGGGCTCGCTGACCTGCTCGGCGAACTCGGGGATGGGGTCCGGGAACTTGTACTCTTCGAAGGCGGCGTTCTTGGCGCGGCGGCGCACGGCCCTGGCCGGCGGCGGCGGGCGGCTGCGCAGGAGGAGGTGCCCGCTCGGCCGCGTGGAGGCGGCGGACTTGCTCGGACGAGGGGAAGACGATGAGAGGGGAAGGAGAGCGGGGTTTAAGGCCGCCGACGCCGCCCACACCCCCGTCGCCATTGCTGGTGCTCTTGGGCGCTCGTCTCCGGGGTTTTACTGTCGTCTCCTTATCTGTTCAAGACTTCAACAGGGTGTTTGGAGTTTCCGATTAGGCAAGCAGAGCCATTTTCTTGTGTGGGACTTTCGGCCGCGGTACGCCGTCCGATCAGAGAGCAAAGGCTGGGATTTTTTGGGAGCGGATGGAGCGAAACAAATGACGCTAACAATTCACAAAGTAACAAATTAAGTTGCCAAATCCTTGTGTTTAAGCAGCTTGAGTTCAAGTTATGCGATCCAAGCTTTTATTCTACTCTCTTCGTTCCAAATTAGACGACAAATACGTGAACAAACAGAAGTCATCTAATTTGAAATGGAGGAAGTAACTTTTTAAGAAAGCTCACAATTTACTTTTTTTGAAAAGGGAGGCAAAAGAATTGCCTCATCGATTAATTAAGAAGGAGAGAATTGTCCAGTTAATTTATGGAAAACCAAGCAAAAATCGATACAAACAGTCCAAAAAAGGACTACTCACACAACTCGTCAAACACTCCCAACACACAACCACCAAGATACTCAACACATGTACAATGCATCGATACCTTGGACAAGAACTGTAGCGACCCGGTACCGAAGGGAACCAAGTCTACTGTGCTTCTGTGGTATCCCTAGATCAGTATGCTAGCACACACAGTACTCAATGAAATACCATAGTATCACATGTCATAATTAATGTAAATACATGGTATTTATTACCTTACAGCCCTTATGGTAGAATACACAGCAGAACAATCAATATATAAGTGGAGTCCCATCAACGCCAACGGCAAAGTTGAGTGTAGACTTCACGAACCTATATCATATCACTTACTCGTCGTATATAATCCTGCAACACCAAAGGTTACAGCCCGACAATGGGTCAGTACATTTGAATGTACGGCAAGTCACACGAAAAAAATGATATAGCAGACCTGCTTAAGGTTTTGTTTTGCAGAAAGCTGATTTTCCCCTCACATACTACAACTAATCAAATTCTAATTTAACTTGCTAGTACTAAGTATGGTTGAATCGGGCTACACCAATTCCAACCATCCCTTTATTAAAAGTTCCCACTCAAATTCTTATTAAGGTGAATTATCTGTCAAGACCATCCAACAACAATAATGCCCAGTTGCTCAAAGTTGTCTGTAACCGTGGACACGGCTAATCATGATCAGTTTTTACACTCTGCAGAGGTTTGTACACTTTCCCCACTGGACTCAACCCGAAGATTGAGACATAGTCTTTCAGAAGAGGTTGCCTCCACCCTTTGGTAGCCGGTACACCTATCATATCTACATCAGCTAGCTACCAGGGCCAGGTTCCCCACAACTTACTCATCTAAGCCAGAGCTCATATAGCCAGTGGTTGTACATGGAAGGTCCTAGTCACATTGTCTGTCCGATCTTTTTGAGCCTGGACGGCGCCCACTGCGTTCAGAGGGTACGCGCCATGACGCACCCGGTTCACCACCAAAACAACCATTGGGTGCATTTAACCCCGGCACTGTCCTTAGACAAGGCACAGCCACCAGGATGCAACCCGCCCGTCCAGAAGTGATTTCTATTTAAGTTTGCGAGTAAAGTCATTACTCTTCACATAGCTCAAATGATAACTCAACCAATCCCCGTCTACAAAGCAATAGCAGTATATAACAACTACGATACTAGGGCGACAATGAAATACAAGGTCAGATCATATGGTTATCCTACTAGGTTTATAGCATAACTAATATATAGTCCTACACATGCATAGAGTGATAATTTGCTACATGCATAATTGAAAATATAGGTTGAGGTATGGTCAAAGTGTAACTTTCCTTTTACATTCGATGAAGTTCTTCGCTCTCACGGTCCAGTCAACTCTACTCGTCACACTCCGAGCAAATCTATCGCAAACGAAGGAACTCGAATAAGCAATCACGTCACAAGGAAAACAAAAGATCAACAAACAAACACAAAGGTTCTAGCAACAAAAGAAAAAGGTTTTGAAGGGTAAAGGTGTCGATGTGCTCGAAGGTGATCGGTGGAAGTGAACTCGAGAGAGTCAACAGATAAAGATTCATCGGTAAGTAGTTGTGACCATGGACATTTATGAATTCAAGGTGAATAAAATGCCCACATGAAAAGTGTATGAATCTTATCGATAACATGTCTCAGGTGATCCGATATGCAAAAAGAATCACGTGAAACGGAATACTAAAACGCAGGTCATAGAAAGTTCAAATTTGAATTGAATTTGACTTTAAACAGAACAAGAAACTTGTGAATTTTGTGTACACGTGATATAGACAGAAAGTACATGACACGAGTGATCCATCGCAAAAGGAATCACTCGATTTGGATCAACAGTTTAAAAGATACAGCCACCGGAATTTGAATTTGAAAAAAATTCACATTCAAAAGTGTGCAAAGTGTGCAAAAATTGATTCCATGCTAAAGTACAGAACAACACGAGTGCGTAGGAAAAAGTTTCACCTCGATCCGACTTACGGTTGCGGAGATAGTGCGAGCGCGAGATCATGGGGTTTTCTGCCAAAAGGACTTGTTCGCGAATAAAGTTTATTCAGAAAAAGCGATCCGGTCCCTGGGACCAGATCTGACCGGAATCCGGCGAACTCGAAACTCCGGCGAGCTGCGGGGCGGCTTCCGGCGGCGTGGGGCGGCATCTGCAAGCGGCGGGCGGCTGAGGGGAGGCGGTGGCCGGCGAGCTTCTAGGCGGGGCGGCGCAGCCGCGCGTGGAGGCGGCCGGCGCGGGCTCGGACGGCCGGCCGGTTGTGGAGCCGCGCTCCGGCGAGCTAGCGTACCGGCGAGGCGCGGCCGGCCAGGAGGCGGCGTGGGCCGAGGGGCGGTGGCGGCGTCGCTCTCCGGGTGCGGGGCGCCGGCCAGGGCGGCGCGGCCGCGGCGGCGCTGACCGGGAGGAGGCCGGCGGCGGTGCGGCGTTGGCCGGCGGCGGCGGCTGGCGCGCGGGTCCCGCGCTAGGTTTTTTTTATTTGGAATGAAAAAGAAAAGAAATAAAAAGGAAAAACCTAATTTCTATATATAGGCTGAGAGGAAAAAAAAACAAACTGGGTCCGAATCGGACTCTAATGCGCTCGCGGGCGAAAAAGCACTACTGGGGCCGGTGCTACGAGTTTTCTTTTTATTTAAAATCGAAACTTCAAACAATTGTAGAAAAATAAATACTCATCAGAAAAACATGAAATAAATTTCTAAATTCATCAAATAATACAAAGAAATTTATTTAATGAATACATTTTCCAAAAAAGAAAATAAAAATATTTTCTAAATACTTTATTGAAATATACAATGCTTTTCATAAATCAAACAAAATCCAATAAATTATTAAAAATATTTCTATTTGGTCAAAAACATTGACAAACCTTTTCTAAATAATAAAATATAAATTTTAAAATTGTCACACCAATAAATAATTTGGTAAAATAAAAATATCCCATTGGAATACTTTTTCAACTCTTTTAAAATATTTAATAAATCATTTCAATGAAATAAAAACTCCCTTAGCATTATAAAATCTCTAAAATAATTTTAGAGTTATTTATGGTACTCATAATAAATTTTAAAAACTTTAAAGTAATATTCTAAATATTTTCCAACTTTATTAAAAGGGGATAAGTCATTTTATATCCTCTCAAATGAATTCCCTTGAGTTGAAAATTGTTTTGAATATTCAGAAGAATTCCAATAATGATTTAAAACATTCCCCAACCTTTTAATATGTTGAAGGAGTCATATTACCTTCTCTCATTTTGTTTTGTTGGTTTTGCTTTAAATAATGAATTCCAAAAACACCAATTATGAATATTAGGGAAAGTCCTTTTATTCCCTCTCTTTTTTAATATTCAATAAACTCCAAAAAGTTTTAAATCCCAGAGAAAATCAAACACATCAAGCAAACAATCATTATATATTTAATTTTATTAACATTCCAAAATTTAGAAAATTTCGGGATGTTACAAGAACACCAATAACAACAACTCAAACAACCGAAACCACCTCGACAACCCGAGAAAATGAGCATCATCCATCATGAAATTGTGAACGCCTTTCCTTTGGTGCCACACTTCTTGCTCTCCCTCCTCTTTGATTTCTCCACCCGGAGGCAGTCACCTGAGTTGTTGGCTCCATAGCTCTCCTCCAAAGACAAAGGAAAAGTAGAGCTTAGGCATTGCTCTTCAAGCTCGGGCATGATTTGTAACACTGGAGCCACCAGCACGGCAATAGACTCGCCCTTAGTGGTAGACACCACATGAGGCGAGGCCGACAACGACGACGAGTAGTCCCCAACACGGGGAGATAAACTACCATATAACTCCACCCCCTTGTATTTTGCAGAGTAAACATCGGCCACAATAGAAGGACAAAGCGTGTGAGCGGTCTGCAACATAGCCGGCAAAAGGGTGAGGCTACTCAAAGCAGCCTCCGCTCGCTCCAGAAATGTCCCTACTCGCTCCAACAAGCCTTGCAGTAGCGCACTATGATTATCCAGAGTGGACTGCAAAACCACCTCAGACGGAGTTGACGAGCAAGAGGTAGAAGAAACAATTGACGCCCAAGATCGACCATGAAGCACCTTGGATGGGAGCCCGGATTTCACCGAACCCTGGGATGGAGCTGGATCATGATGATGCACGGTGCCAAGGTGAGACAAAGCTGGCGAGCCAAGACATGCCAACGAGCTCAAAGGACGCCAGGGATTGCGGCATCCACGCGCACGGTGGCCATTCTCCAAACAACGAGAGCATCGAAGCGGGCCTCTGCAATTGATACGGTGAGGATAGTTCTCACTCCTCGTTGGTTACCCCAAGTGGAAGGTGAGATGTAGCGTAGCAGCAAATTTCCCCTATGTAGAGGATAGGGTTTGTCTTTCGTAGGACTCGCAGAAATACAAGAAGGTGGTAAAGTGAACAATGGCGCCGTTCACAACCGAGGTTGCTAACTTCACCTGGACCTGCACACAGATACAGATAACTCTTCTCCCAACGAGTACAGAGGAGTTGTCAATTCCTCCGGCCTTGTTGTTTACAAAGGATAAAACTCACGGGATAATGATAGTGATAGCAACTAAAAAGTAAACTAAGGATGTAAACAGTGATATGAAGATGGACCGGGGTCCCGTGATTTTCACTAGTGATGTCTCTCTCCCAAAAGACGATAAAAGTGCTAGCGAGGTAAACAAATCACAGTTGGGCAATTGACAGAATTATGAAGGCACCGCAATGCTAACTATGCTGCAAAGAAAGGAAGGGCTCAAAAGCAATGGGCAGTACGCCAAGGTAAGTAGACCGAAATCCATCTGCATCTACTACGAATCATCCACCTTGAGACATCTACCAAACATCTCGCTGGTATTAAGTTGCGAATCCCACCGAAAGTGTAAATCCAAAGCAACAGACAACTGCATTAAAAGAGCTTTGCGTAAAGTAAACAATCCTTGCATCCGCGGATACAATCACCGATGTTTTATCCCTGGTGGCAACAACACATCCCCTAGTCTCATGTTTCTGTCACTCAAGCTAGACATCAAGGGGCTGAACCCACAATCAAGCATAACGCTCCCTCTTGGAGTTGCAACAAATCACTTGGCCAAAGTAAAATACGGCAACGGAGAACATGCAAGAATTTACTCAAGAACAAAATATAAAAGAGAAGAACCAAATATATTACTCATCACAATCTGAACATAGTATCATAATCCATCAGATCCCAACAAACTCAGCATAGCAACGGCAGAAAATTACAAAGGTGCCTCGATCATGTGAGGCAGCTCACGAGGTCTCGAAAGTGGAGGCACAAAGAAGGGAGAGATAGATCACATAGCTACTGGTCACGGACCCATGGTCCAAGGGAAACTACTCACGGTACATACGGGAGGCGTCCATGGCTATGGATGGTCTCCCGGAGGGGGTAACTTCTCCCGGCAGGGTGCCGGAGCAGCTTCTCCAGGCAACCCTGATATAGAAACGGCAGTGGCGGCGGTACAGAGGCGAGATCGCGAAAAAGGAGTTCCTCCCGGGGGTTTCTATCACGGGGGGTAAATATAGGCGAAGAGGGGCACCGAGAGGGGCCACAGGGCAACCAGGAGGCTCCCTGGCGCGGCCTAGGGAGGGGCCGCGCTAGGACCCTTCTGGAGTCCCAGTGGTGGCCCCCCTTCCCTCCTTTGGTGTTTCCGGAAGCTTCTGTGTCGCTGATTTTTTATCTGATTTTTCCAAAAAATTTGGAGCACTTTTAATGGCCGGAAAACCTGAAATACAAAAACAGCAGAAAACAACAACTGGCAGCTGGGTGCACTGGGTTAATATATTAGTTCAAATATGCTCGAAAGTGTATGAAAGTTCAAGCAAAACATGGCAAAATCACACAAAACATGCATGGAGCAAGCAGAAATTATAGATACTTTTGGGACGTATCAACATCCCCAAGCTCAATTCCTGCTCGTCCTCGAGTAGGTAAATGATAACAAGCATAATTTCTGTGGTGACATGCCACACAACCATAAAATGACTTTGTAAGTAAAGCGATCAAAGCATGCAATTCAATTCAAGTCTTAACAAGCAAGAGTCTATATTAGCATTGACACAAGCAACAAAAGAACAAAAGGTGCAAGAGCTCTCGCTGTCCGTGACTCGAATGTCTCCAGATGGTGTTTGCGTGCAAGCAGGGGATAGGGAAATACGAGATAAAAAAGTAATTGTTGAGAACAACTATCTACTAAAGTTTCACACTTAGTCTCCTTTGGATTCTTATCTTGACTCGTCCCCAGACCACTAGCCAGGTACAAGTCAAACTGATCCACTCCCTTTCGATATTTTGAGCACTCATGCAATGGATGAGCGTGAGCAAGAAAGTTGACACCTAAAAGGCGAAACAAAAAGAAGGTGGAGGAGGAAGACAAAAAGGTGTGAAAGGCTCACATCAATGAGGACAATCATAGGCGAGAGAAGGCCATATGATAGATATGATATGAGGAGTAGGGATTGCCATGCAACGGATGCACATGTGAGCTAAAATCTCTCCAAGGGAACTAGTGGGGTGCATCTAACTTGCTTGCTCAAGAAGACCTATAGCTCGTTTGAGGAGGCTCATCATTGGAATATACAAGCCAAGTTCTATAGTATGAAGGTCCCCACATATCTATATGCATGATGATGATCTCTATGGAGTACAAGGGATAGAGGATGAAGTACTAGTGTGGATCTCTCAAAAGGAATAGTAGTGTGCCCCTTCTCTCTTTTTATTTTTTATTTTTCTCTTTTTTCTATTTTTTGTATTTTTTTGGTGGCCTCAATGGCTCTTTCTATTTAACTCTCATTTGTCCTCTTTGGGATCTTTTGATTTTTTCCTCTTTGGGATCTTTTCCTCACTTAGGGGCAACACTCTATATTTTACAAGAATATAGGAGATCTTTCACACTTTACAAAGGTACTCACATAAAGAAGATATAACCATCATGATGCAAAGGTATGACATGAGGATCAAGTCATGAGAAGGTGGATGTTGCATGGCAATGTATCTCGGAAAGGCTATGGAAATGCCTTGTAGGTAGGTATGGTGGCTGTTTTGAGGAAAGATATAAGGAGGCTTAAGATGACAGAGCGTACCATAACAAGGGTTTGGATGTACCGGCGAAGGTGGACACCAACTCTCGGAGTGAGAAGAAGGCAATGCACGACACGAGAGAGGCTAGCAAAATATGGGAAGGTGGAAGTGTCAACTTTCGAATACTCACATTAGTCCGAAGAACTCATGCACTTATTATCGGTAACTCTCAATCTAATCAGGAGGTTCACAAAGAGACAAGTACCCCGAGGAGGAGTGTATGGGGGTTTGGTTATCCTTGCGCATCCTCGACTCATGGTACGTGAGTGTTCTCTAATATTCGAACCCTCCAGAGGTTAGTGATCCATCTAGTAGCTAGAGTTCTCAACAGGGGTTTTTGGTTTTCGAAAAACACACGGATTTCCCAAAATACGACATCTATCACTAATAGGCTCGAGCTCTTGACACCAAAAGTTCAAACATTACTCTAGTCAATACCTCAAAACTATTGCAAGTTACTACTACAAAGAGAAAAGCAACTTCAACTACCTACTTCTAGTCAAGACACAAAACTCAGTGCAACAGGGAAACTCTCTAACAAGATAAAACATGCAACCAATAGAAAGTTCAACCTAAAACAAAAGAAACGCTCTAGAAAAACTAAAGCACTACAACTAAATAGAGCAGCAGCTAAGAAAAGAAAAAGAACAACTCGCAGCTAAAAGAATAAGCAAGCAAATCCTATGAGGAGTTCTAATTCAAGCGGAGCGTGTATCTCTCCCACACAAAAGAAAGTAAGCTGGGATCTAACTTGTTACTACAGAAAACAAAGCAAAAACAAACCTAAGAAAAGAAAAGAGCGAGACGCTCCAAGCATAGCACATAACGCATGAAGTGATAAAAATATAGTGCAGCAAGAGACGAACTGATAATTGTTGATGAAGAAGGGAATGCACGGGGGCACCCCCAAGCTTAGACGCTTGAGTCTCCTTGAATATTTATTGGGGGTGCACATGGGCATCCCCAAGCTTGAGTTTTTGACACTCCAAGATCTTCTTTCATCATCTTCCATCGCACACTTGAAAACTCCCTTCATACATAACTCATTGTAGACTGATTAGAGAGGTTAGTGCCCTATTAAAATAATTTTTAATTTGCTGGAAATAAAGATAAACTTGAAGATCTACTGTTTCCCAAGATTTCCAAAAGGTTTTTGCAAAGAAAAAGCAAGCTTAAGGTTTGCAAAAGTAGAGAGAGACAAAACATGGCAGAATCTGTGAAAAACAGAACAGAAGATATAAACGATTATTTTATGGGTACTTCTGCAACTCAAATCAAAAAACTCAGAACATACGGAAGTTTCTTAATTGTATAGAGCACGCTGTGTAAAAAATTCAGCTCAAAAAGATGAACTGGGATTTTTTCATGATTTTTCTAGTCACGAGGACAGAATCTGTTTTCTGGACAGCATGTCACAACTTTTACTTCCCTTGCCGTATGAGGCTATAAAAGGCACAAAGCTTGAAAAATAAAGATACAATGATGTTTATACAGTAGTAACAATCATAAAGACCACTAAGAACAGAAGAAAAGCTAAAAGAAAAACCTAAATTCGTTGCGGGCTGCCTCCCGAAAGCGCTTCTTTAGAGCCATTAGCTAGGCTTAAAGCAGAAGATCAAGTTTTTTCAAGAGAATCATCGAAAGGTTCTCCAAGGATCTCAAAAGGATTTTCAATAAGCTCATCCTTGTTCTTCCGAGGGAAAAGGTACTTACCTTTTGCTTTACCACGCAAACGTATTTGTCCTTTACCTATATCAATGAAGCCTTTCATGGCTCGGAGGAAGTCCCTTCCAAGCACTATATTTCCTTGATTGTCCTTCATGATGGAGAAGTCAATCTCCACACTCCTTTTTATAAACATGACCTGGACATCTTTCAATCTTACCTGGATCTCAGAAATATCACCATTAGAATGTTCATGGAAATATGGAAATTTGTCCATGCTTGAAAGGTACAAAGAATCATAAATAAAGCTAGGCATTATAGAGACTGTAGATCCAATGTCGCAAAAAGCAAGGAAGTTTTGATTAGAGATAACAATCCTAACAAAAGGTTCACAATCATTTTCTATTTCCAAAATCTCCTCTCTAGGAGGATTTGGTTTTTCTACTACTTTTAAGTCTAGAGCATCAAGTTTCTTCTCGATAGTAGCAATTCTATCTATAATAGTATCAAGACCATCATAAACAAAATAACTAGATAAACCATATATAATTTCAAGAGCTCTAGCTTCATCACACTCTAAAAAGTCTCCTTCAGCTATAAGATCAAGAGAGTGCTTACACCACTTAAAAAGGCCAAAGTAAAAATTTCTAAGCACAATTCTTATAGGTAACCAAGGCATATTTGTCTTATGTGCTTCAGAAATTCTGTCCCATGCCTTCTTCATATTCTCCCCGTTCCTTTGGTAGAAATCCAAGACCTCAGATTCCCTCATAGTACCAACTCCTAACATACTTGACCACACAAGAAAGGTAACAGGTATTTTTGGTATTTTTGATAAGGGACACAAAAGTAAAAACTGAAAGGTAAACTAACAAGACTAAAAAGCAAAGATAAAAGATAGTGTGCAACTCCCCTATCTTGCAGACTAGAGTCCCCGGCAACGGCACCAAAAATTGGCTTGATACGGCGAGGATAGTTCTCACTCCTCGTTGGTTACCCCAAGTGGAAGGTGAGATGTAGCGTAGCAGCAAATTTCCCCTATGTAGAGGATAGGGTTTGTCTCCCGTAGGACTCGCAAAAATACAAGAAGGTGGTAAAGTGAACAATGGCGCCGTTCACAACCGAGGTTGCTAACTTCACCTGGACCTACACACAGATACAGATAACTTTGCTCCCAACGAGTACAGAGGAGTTGTCAATTCCTCCGTCCTTGTTGTTTACAAAGGATAAATTGCACGGGATAATGATAGTGATAGCAGCTGAAAAGTAAACTAAGGATGTAAACAAAGATATGAAGATGGACCGGGGTCCCGTGATTTTCACTAGTGATGTCTCTCTCCCAAAAGATGATAAAAGTGCTAGCGAGGTAAACAAATCACAGTTGGGAAATTGACAGGATTATGAAGGCACTGCAATGCTAACTATTCTGCAAAGAAAGGAAGGGCTCAAAGCAATGGGCAGTACGCCAAGGTAAGTAGACCTAAATCCATCTGCATCTACTACGAATCATCCACCTTGAGATATCTATCCAGAACATCTCGCTGGTATTAAGTTGCGAATCCCACCCAAAGTGTAAATCCAAAGCAACAGACAACTGCATTAAAAGAGCTTTGCGTAAAGTAAACAATCCTTGCATCCGCGGATACAAGCACCGTTACTTTATCCCTGGTGGCAACAACACATCCCCTAGTCTCATGTTTCTGTCACTCAAGCTAGACATCAAGGGGCTGAACCCACAATCAAGCATAACGCTCCCTCTTGGAGTTGCAACAAATCACTTGGCCAAAGTAAAATACGGCAACGGAGAACATGCAAGAATTTACTCAAGAACAAAATATAAAAGAGAAGAACCAAATATATTACTCATCACAATCTGAACATAGTATCATAATCCATCAGATCCCAACAAACTCAGCATAGCAACGGCAGAAAATTACAAAGGTGCCTCGATCATGTGAGGCAGCTCACGAGGTCTCGAAAGTGGAGGCACAAAGAAGGGAGAGATAGATCACATAGCTACTGGTCACGGACCCATGGTCCAAGGGAAACTACTCACGGTACATACGGGAGGCGTCCATGGCTATGGATGGTCTCCCGGAGGGGGTAACTTCTCCCGGCAGGGTGCCGGAGCAGCTTCTCCAGGCAACCCTGATATAGAAACGGCAGTGGCGGCGGTACAGAGGCGAGATCGCGAAAAAGGAGTTCCTCCCGGGGGTTTCTATCACGGGGGGTAAATATAGGCGAAGAGGGGCACCGAGAGGGGCCACAGGGCAACCAGGAGGCTCCCTGGCGCGGCCTAGGGAGGGGCCGCGCTAGGACCCTTCTGGAGTCCCAGTGGTGGCCCCCCTTCCCTCCTTTGGTGTTTCCGGAAGCTTCTGTGTCGCTGATTTTTTATCTGATTTTTCCAAAAAATTTGGAGCACTTTTAATGGCCGGAAAACCTGAAATACAAAAACAGCAGAAAACAACAACTGGCAGCTGGGTGCACTGGGTTAATATATTAGTTCAAATATGCTCGAAAGTGTATGAAAGTTCAAGCAAAACATGGCAAAATCACACAAAACATGCATGGAGCAAGCAGAAATTATAGATACTTTTGGGACGTATCAACATCCCCAAGCTCAATTCCTGCTCGTCCTCGAGTAGGTAAATGATAACAAGCATAATTTCTGTGGTGACATGCCACACAACCATAAAATGACTTTGTAAGTAAAGCGATCAAAGCATGCAATTCAATTCAAGTCTTAACAAGCAAGAGTCTATATTAGCATTGACACAAGCAACAAAAGAACAAAAGGTGCAAGAGCTCTCGCTGTCCGTGACTCGAATGTCTCCAGATGGTGTTTGCGTGCAAGCAGGGGATAGGGAAATACGAGATAAAAAAGTAATTGTTGAGAACAACTATCTACTAAAGTTTCACACTTAGTCTCCTTTGGATTCTTATCTTGACTCGTCCCCAGACCACTAGCCAGGTACAAGTCAAACTGATCCACTCCCTTTCGATATTTTGAGCACTCATGCAATGGATGAGCGTGAGCAAGAAAGTTGACACCTAAAAGGCGAAACAAAAAGAAGGTGGAGGAGGAAGACAAAAAGGTGTGAAAGGCTCACATCAATGAGGACAATCATAGGCGAGAGAAGGCCATATGATAGATATGATATGAGGAGTAGGGATTGCCATGCAACGGATGCACATGTGAGCTAAAATCTCTCCAAGGGAACTAGTGGGGTGCATCTAACTTGCTTGCTCAAGAAGACCTATAGCTCGTTTGAGGAGGCTCATCATTGGAATATACAAGCCAAGTTCTATAGTATGAAGGTCCCCACATATCTATATGCATGATGATGATCTCTATGGAGTACAAGGGATAGAGGATGAAGTACTAGTGTGGATCTCTCAAAAGGAATAGTAGTGTGCCCCTTCTCTCTTTTTATTTTTTATTTTTCTCTTTTTTCTATTTTTTGTATTTTTTTGGTGGCCTCAATGGCTCTTTCTATTTAACTCTCATTTGTCCTCTTTGGGATCTTTTGATTTTTTCCTCTTTGGGATCTTTTCCTCACTTAGGGGCAACACTCTATATTTTACAAGAATATAGGAGATCTTTCACACTTTACAAAGGTACTCACATAAAGAAGATATAACCATCATGATGCAAAGGTATGACATGAGGATCAAGTCATGAGAAGGTGGATGTTGCATGGCAATGTATCTCGGAAAGGCTATGGAAATGCCTTGTAGGTAGGTATGGTGGCTGTTTTGAGGAAAGATATAAGGAGGCTTAAGATGACAGAGCGTACCATAACAAGGGTTTGGATGTACCGGCGAAGGTGGACACCAACTCTCGGAGTGAGAAGAAGGCAATGCACGACACGAGAGAGGCTAGCAAAATATGGGAAGGTGGAAGTGTCAACTTTCGAATACTCACATTAGTCCGAAGAACTCATGCACTTATTATCGGTAACTCTCAATCTAATCAGGAGGTTCACAAAGAGACAAGTACCCCGAGGAGGAGTGTATGGGGGTTTGGTTATCCTTGCGCATCCTCGACTCATGGTACGTGAGTGTTCTCTAATATTCGAACCCTCCAGAGGTTAGTGATCCATCTAGTAGCTAGAGTTCTCAACAGGGGTTTTTGGTTTTCGAAAAACACACGGATTTCCCAAAATACGACATCTATCACTAATAGGCTCGAGCTCTTGACACCAAAAGTTCAAACATTACTCTAGTCAATACCTCAAAACTATTGCAAGTTACTACTACAAAGAGAAAAGCAACTTCAACTACCTACTTCTAGTCAAGACACAAAACTCAGTGCAACAGGGAAACTCTCTAACAAGATAAAACATGCAACCAATAGAAAGTTCAACCTAAAACAAAAGAAACGCTCTAGAAAAACTAAAGCACTACAACTAAATAGAGCAGCAGCTAAGAAAAGAAAAAGAACAACTCGCAGCTAAAAGAATAAGCAAGCAAATCCTATGAGGAGTTCTAATTCAAGCGGAGCGTGTATCTCTCCCACACAAAAGAAAGTAAGCTGGGATCTAACTTGTTACTACAGAAAACAAAGCAAAAACAAACCTAAGAAAAGAAAAGAGCGAGACGCTCCAAGCATAGCACATAACGCATGAAGTGATAAAAATATAGTGCAGCAAGAGACGAACTGATAATTGTTGATGAAGAAGGGAATGCACGGGGGCACCCCCAAGCTTAGACGCTTGAGTCTCCTTGAATATTTATTGGGGGTGCACATGGGCATCCCCAAGCTTGAGTTTTTGACACTCCAAGATCTTCT
The DNA here is from genome assembly GCA_950022295.1 of Bromus sterilis. Lineage (NCBI taxonomy): Eukaryota > Viridiplantae > Streptophyta > Magnoliopsida > Poales > Poaceae > Bromus > Bromus sterilis. Next base: position 402,187,075 of record OX465596.1, read on the forward strand.
TTCATCATCTTCCATCGCACACTTGAAAACTCCCTTCATACATAACTCATTGTAGACTGATTAGAGAGGTTAGTGCCCTATTAAAATAATTTTTAATTTGCTGGAAATAAAGATAAACTTGAAGATCTACTGTTTCCCAAGATTTCCAAAAGGTTTTTGCAAAGAAAAAGCAAGCTTAAGGTTTGCAAAAGTAGAGAGAGACAAAACATGGCAGAATCTGTGAAAAACAGAACAGAAGATATAAACGATTATTTTATGGGTACTTCTGCAACTCAAATCAAAAAACTCAGAACATACGGAAGTTTCTTAATTGTATAGAGCACGCTGTGTAAAAAATTCAGCTCAAAAAGATGAACTGGGATTTTTTCATGATTTTTCTAGTCACGAGGACAGAATCTGTTTTCTGGACAGCATGTCACAACTTTTACTTCCCTTGCCGTATGAGGCTATAAAAGGCACAAAGCTTGAAAAATAAAGATACAATGATGTTTATACAGTAGTAACAATCATAAAGACCACTAAGAACAGAAGAAAAGCTAAAAGAAAAACCTAAATTCGTTGCGGGCTGCCTCCCGAAAGCGCTTCTTTAGAGCCATTAGCTAGGCTTAAAGCAGAAGATCAAGTTTTTTCAAGAGAATCATCGAAAGGTTCTCCAAGGATCTCAAAAGGATTTTCAATAAGCTCATCCTTGTTCTTCCGAGGGAAAAGGTACTTACCTTTTGCTTTACCACGCAAACGTATTTGTCCTTTACCTATATCAATGAAGCCTTTCATGGCTCGGAGGAAGTCCCTTCCAAGCACTATATTTCCTTGATTGTCCTTCATGATGGAGAAGTCAATCTCCACACTCCTTTTTATAAACATGACCTGGACATCTTTCAATCTTACCTGGATCTCAGAAATATCACCATTAGAATGTTCATGGAAATATGGAAATTTGTCCATGCTTGAAAGGTACAAAGAATCATAAATAAAGCTAGGCATTATAGAGACTGTAGATCCAATGTCGCAAAAAGCAAGGAAGTTTTGATTAGAGATAACAATCCTAACAAAAGGTTCACAATCATTTTCTATTTCCAAAATCTCCTCTCTAGGAGGATTTGGTTTTTCTACTACTTTTAAGTCTAGAGCATCAAGTTTCTTCTCGATAGTAGCAATTCTATCTATAATAGTATCAAGACCATCATAAACAAAATAACTAGATAAACCATATATAATTTCAAGAGCTCTAGCTTCATCACACTCTAAAAAGTCTCCTTCAGCTATAAGATCAAGAGAGTGCTTACACCACTTAAAAAGGCCAAAGTAAAAATTTCTAAGCACAATTCTTATAGGTAACCAAGGCATATTTGTCTTATGTGCTTCAGAAATTCTGTCCCATGCCTTCTTCATATTCTCCCCGTTCCTTTGGTAGAAATCCAAGACCTCAGATTCCCTCATAGTACCAACTCCTAACATACTTGACCACACAAGAAAGGTAACAGGTATTTTTGGTATTTTTGATAAGGGACACAAAAGTAAAAACTGAAAGGTAAACTAACAAGACTAAAAAGCAAAGATAAAAGATAGTGTGCAACTCCCCTATCTTGCAGACTAGAGTCCCCGGCAACGGCACCAAAAATTGGCTTGATACGGCGAGGATAGTTCTCACTCCTCGTTGGTTACCCCAAGTGGAAGGTGAGATGTAGCGTAGCAGCAAATTTCCCCTATGTAGAGGATAGGGTTTGTCTCCCGTAGGACTCGCAAAAATACAAGAAGGTGGTAAAGTGAACAATGGCGCCGTTCACAACCGAGGTTGCTAACTTCACCTGGACCTACACACAGATACAGATAACTTTGCTCCCAACGAGTACAGAGGAGTTGTCAATTCCTCCGTCCTTGTTGTTTACAAAGGATAAATTGCACGGGATAATGATAGTGATAGCAGCTGAAAAGTAAACTAAGGATGTAAACAAAGATATGAAGATGGACCGGGGTCCCGTGATTTTCACTAGTGATGTCTCTCTCCCAAAAGATGATAAAAGTGCTAGCGAGGTAAACAAATCACAGTTGGGAAATTGACAGGATTATGAAGGCACTGCAATGCTAACTATTCTGCAAAGAAAGGAAGGGCTCAAAGCAATGGGCAGTACGCCAAGGTAAGTAGACCTAAATCCATCTGCATCTACTACGAATCATCCACCTTGAGATATCTATCCAGAACATCTCGCTGGTATTAAGTTGCGAATCCCACCCAAAGTGTAAATCCAAAGCAACAGACAACTGCATTAAAAGAGCTTTGCGTAAAGTAAACAATCCTTGCATCCGCGGATACAAGCACCGTTACTTTATCCCTGGTGGCAACAACACATCCCCTAGTCTCATGTTTCTGTCACTCAAGCTAGACATCAAGGGGCTGAACCCACAATCAAGCATAACGCTCCCTCTTGGAGTTGCAACAAATCACTTGGCCAAAGTAAAATACGGCAACGGAGAACATGCAAGAATTTACTCAAGAACAAAATATAAAAGAGAAGAACCAAATATATTACTCATCACAATCTGAACATAGTATCATAATCCATCAGATCCCAACAAACTCAGCATAGCAACGGCAGAAAATTACAAAGGTGCCTCGATCATGTGAGGCAGCTCACGAGGTCTCGAAAGTGGAGGCACAAAGAAGGGAGAGATAGATCACATAGCTACTGGTCACGGACCCATGGTCCAAGGGAAACTACTCACGGTACATACGGGAGGCGTCCATGGCTATGGATGGTCTCCCGGAGGGGGTAACTTCTCCCGGCAGGGTGCCGGAGCAGCTTCTCCAGGCAACCCTGATATAGAAACGGCAGTGGCGGCGGTACAGAGGCGAGATCGCGAAAAAGGAGTTCCTCCCGGGGGTTTCTATCACGGGGGGTAAATATAGGCGAAGAGGGGCACCGAGAGGGGCCACAGGGCAACCAGGAGGCTCCCTGGCGCGGCCTAGGGAGGGGCCGCGCTAGGACCCTTCTGGAGTCCCAGTGGTGGCCCCCCTTCCCTCCTTTGGTGTTTCCGGAAGCTTCTGTGTCGCTGATTTTTTATCTGATTTTTCCAAAAAATTTGGAGCACTTTTAATGGCCGGAAAACCTGAAATACAAAAACAGCAGAAAACAACAACTGGCAGCTGGGTGCACTGGGTTAATATATTAGTTCAAATATGCTCGAAAGTGTATGAAAGTTCAAGCAAAACATGGCAAAATCACACAAAACATGCATGGAGCAAGCAGAAATTATAGATACTTTTGGGACGTATCAACATCCCCAAGCTCAATTCCTGCTCGTCCTCGAGTAGGTAAATGATAACAAGCATAATTTCTGTGGTGACATGCCACACAACCATAAAATGACTTTGTAAGTAAAGCGATCAAAGCATGCAATTCAATTCAAGTCTTAACAAGCAAGAGTCTATATTAGCATTGACACAAGCAACAAAAGAACAAAAGGTGCAAGAGCTCTCGCTGTCCGTGACTCGAATGTCTCCAGATGGTGTTTGCGTGCAAGCAGGGGATAGGGAAATACGAGATAAAAAAGTAATTGTTGAGAACAACTATCTACTAAAGTTTCACACTTAGTCTCCTTTGGATTCTTATCTTGACTCGTCCCCAGACCACTAGCCAGGTACAAGTCAAACTGATCCACTCCCTTTCGATATTTTGAGCACTCATGCAATGGATGAGCGTGAGCAAGAAAGTTGACACCTAAAAGGCGAAACAAAAAGAAGGTGGAGGAGGAAGACAAAAAGGTGTGAAAGGCTCACATCAATGAGGACAATCATAGGCGAGAGAAGGCCATATGATAGATATGATATGAGGAGTAGGGATTGCCATGCAACGGATGCACATGTGAGCTAAAATCTCTCCAAGGGAACTAGTGGGGTGCATCTAACTTGCTTGCTCAAGAAGACCTATAGCTCGTTTGAGGAGGCTCATCATTGGAATATACAAGCCAAGTTCTATAGTATGAAGGTCCCCACATATCTATATGCATGATGATGATCTCTATGGAGTACAAGGGATAGAGGATGAAGTACTAGTGTGGATCTCTCAAAAGGAATAGTAGTGTGCCCCTTCTCTCTTTTTATTTTTTATTTTTCTCTTTTTTCTATTTTTTGTATTTTTTTGGTGGCCTCAATGGCTCTTTCTATTTAACTCTCATTTGTCCTCTTTGGGATCTTTTGATTTTTTCCTCTTTGGGATCTTTTCCTCACTTAGGGGCAACACTCTATATTTTACAAGAATATAGGAGATCTTTCACACTTTACAAAGGTACTCACATAAAGAAGATATAACCATCATGATGCAAAGGTATGACATGAGGATCAAGTCATGAGAAGGTGGATGTTGCATGGCAATGTATCTCGGAAAGGCTATGGAAATGCCTTGTAGGTAGGTATGGTGGCTGTTTTGAGGAAAGATATAAGGAGGCTTAAGATGACAGAGCGTACCATAACAAGGGTTTGGATGTACCGGCGAAGGTGGACACCAACTCTCGGAGTGAGAAGAAGGCAATGCACGACACGAGAGAGGCTAGCAAAATATGGGAAGGTGGAAGTGTCAACTTTCGAATACTCACATTAGTCCGAAGAACTCATGCACTTATTATCGGTAACTCTCAATCTAATCAGGAGGTTCACAAAGAGACAAGTACCCCGAGGAGGAGTGTATGGGGGTTTGGTTATCCTTGCGCATCCTCGACTCATGGTACGTGAGTGTTCTCTAATATTCGAACCCTCCAGAGGTTAGTGATCCATCTAGTAGCTAGAGTTCTCAACAGGGGTTTTTGGTTTTCGAAAAACACACGGATTTCCCAAAATACGACATCTATCACTAATAGGCTCGAGCTCTTGACACCAAAAGTTCAAACATTACTCTAGTCAATACCTCAAAACTATTGCAAGTTACTACTACAAAGAGAAAAGCAACTTCAACTACCTACTTCTAGTCAAGACACAAAACTCAGTGCAACAGGGAAACTCTCTAACAAGATAAAACATGCAACCAATAGAAAGTTCAACCTAAAACAAAAGAAACGCTCTAGAAAAACTAAAGCACTACAACTAAATAGAGCAGCAGCTAAGAAAAGAAAAAGAACAACTCGCAGCTAAAAGAATAAGCAAGCAAATCCTATGAGGAGTTCTAATTCAAGCGGAGCGTGTATCTCTCCCACACAAAAGAAAGTAAGCTGGGATCTAACTTGTTACTACAGAAAACAAAGCAAAAACAAACCTAAGAAAAGAAAAGAGCGAGACGCTCCAAGCATAGCACATAACGCATGAAGTGATAAAAATATAGTGCAGCAAGAGACGAACTGATAATTGTTGATGAAGAAGGGAATGCACGGGGGCACCCCCAAGCTTAGACGCTTGAGTCTCCTTGAATATTTATTGGGGGTGCACATGGGCATCCCCAAGCTTGAGTTTTTGACACTCCAAGATCTTCTTTCATCATCTTCCATCGCACACTTGAAAACTCCCTTCATACATAACTCATTGTAGACTGATTAGAGAGGTTAGTGCCCTATTAAAATAATTTTTAATTTGCTGGAAATAAAGATAAACTTGAAGATCTACTGTTTCCCAAGATTTCCAAAAGGTTTTTGCAAAGAAAAAGCAAGCTTAAGGTTTGCAAAAGTAGAGAGAGACAAAACATGGCAGAATCTGTGAAAAACAGAACAGAAGATATAAACGATTATTTTATGGGTACTTCTGCAACTCAAATCAAAAAACTCAGAACATACGGAAGTTTCTTAATTGTATAGAGCACGCTGTGTAAAAAATTCAGCTCAAAAAGATGAACTGGGATTTTTTCATGATTTTTCTAGTCACGAGGACAGAATCTGTTTTCTGGACAGCATGTCACAACTTTTACTTCCCTTGCCGTATGAGGCTATAAAAGGCACAAAGCTTGAAAAATAAAGATACAATGATGTTTATACAGTAGTAACAATCATAAAGACCACTAAGAACAGAAGAAAAGCTAAAAGAAAAACCTAAATTCGTTGCGGGCTGCCTCCCGAAAGCGCTTCTTTAGAGCCATTAGCTAGGCTTAAAGCAGAAGATCAAGTTTTTTCAAGAGAATCATCGAAAGGTTCTCCAAGGATCTCAAAAGGATTTTCAATAAGCTCATCCTTGTTCTTCCGAGGGAAAAGGTACTTACCTTTTGCTTTACCACGCAAACGTATTTGTCCTTTACCTATATCAATGAAGCCTTTCATGGCTCGGAGGAAGTCCCTTCCAAGCACTATATTTCCTTGATTGTCCTTCATGATGGAGAAGTCAATCTCCACACTCCTTTTTATAAACATGACCTGGACATCTTTCAATCTTACCTGGATCTCAGAAATATCACCATTAGAATGTTCATGGAAATATGGAAATTTGTCCATGCTTGAAAGGTACAAAGAATCATAAATAAAGCTAGGCATTATAGAGACTGTAGATCCAATGTCGCAAAAAGCAAGGAAGTTTTGATTAGAGATAACAATCCTAACAAAAGGTTCACAATCATTTTCTATTTCCAAAATCTCCTCTCTAGGAGGATTTGGTTTTTCTACTACTTTTAAGTCTAGAGCATCAAGTTTCTTCTCGATAGTAGCAATTCTATCTATAATAGTATCAAGACCATCATAAACAAAATAACTAGATAAACCATATATAATTTCAAGAGCTCTAGCTTCATCACACTCTAAAAAGTCTCCTTCAGCTATAAGATCAAGAGAGTGCTTACACCACTTAAAAAGGCCAAAGTAAAAATTTCTAAGCACAATTCTTATAGGTAACCAAGGCATATTTGTCTTATGTGCTTCAGAAATTCTGTCCCATGCCTTCTTCATATTCTCCCCGTTCCTTTGGTAGAAATCCAAGACCTCAGATTCCCTCATAGTACCAACTCCTAACATACTTGACCACACAAGAAAGGTAACAGGTATTTTTGGTATTTTTGATAAGGGACACAAAAGTAAAAACTGAAAGGTAAACTAACAAGACTAAAAAGCAAAGATAAAAGATAGTGTGCAACTCCCCTATCTTGCAGACTAGAGTCCCCGGCAACGGCACCAAAAATTGGCTTGATACGGCGAGGATAGTTCTCACTCCTCGTTGGTTACCCCAAGTGGAAGGTGAGATGTAGCGTAGCAGCAAATTTCCCCTATGTAGAGGATAGGGTTTGTCTCCCGTAGGACTCGCAAAAATACAAGAAGGTGGTAAAGTGAACAATGGCGCCGTTCACAACCGAGGTTGCTAACTTCACCTGGACCTACACACAGATACAGATAACTTTGCTCCCAACGAGTACAGAGGAGTTGTCAATTCCTCCGTCCTTGTTGTTTACAAAGGATAAATTGCACGGGATAATGATAGTGATAGCAGCTGAAAAGTAAACTAAGGATGTAAACAAAGATATGAAGATGGACCGGGGTCCCGTGATTTTCACTAGTGATGTCTCTCTCCCAAAAGATGATAAAAGTGCTAGCGAGGTAAACAAATCACAGTTGGGAAATTGACAGGATTATGAAGGCACTGCAATGCTAACTATTCTGCAAAGAAAGGAAGGGCTCAAAGCAATGGGCAGTACGCCAAGGTAAGTAGACCTAAATCCATCTGCATCTACTACGAATCATCCACCTTGAGATATCTATCCAGAACATCTCGCTGGTATTAAGTTGCGAATCCCACCCAAAGTGTAAATCCAAAGCAACAGACAACTGCATTAAAAGAGCTTTGCGTAAAGTAAACAATCCTTGCATCCGCGGATACAAGCACCGTTACTTTATCCCTGGTGGCAACAACACATCCCCTAGTCTCATGTTTCTGTCACTCAAGCTAGACATCAAGGGGCTGAACCCACAATCAAGCATAACGCTCCCTCTTGGAGTTGCAACAAATCACTTGGCCAAAGTAAAATACGGCAACGGAGAACATGCAAGAATTTACTCAAGAACAAAATATAAAAGAGAAGAATCAAATATATTACTCATCACAATCTGAACATAGTCTCATAATCCATCAGATCCCAACAAACTCAGCATAGCAACGGCAGAAAATTACAAAGGTGCCTCGATCATGTGAGGCATCTCACGAGGTCTTGAAAGTGGAGGCACAAAGAAGGGAGAGATAGATCACATAGCTACTGGTCACGGAACGTATCTATAATTTCTGCTTGCTCCATGCATGTTTTGTGTGATATTGCTATGATCTAGATACACTTTCATACACTTTTGATCATATTTGGACTAGCCTATTAACTCAGTGCACCACAGTGCCAGTTCCTGTTTTCTGCTGTTTTCCTATTTCAGTTTTCCCCCATATAAAAAGCGCTCCAAAAATTCAGGAAAATTCAGATAAAAAATCAGCGTGAAGGAACCTTCCGGAAGAACCTGGGTGGGGCCAGAGGGCCACCACCAGGGGCCCAGGCGCCCTGGTGGTGCGCCCTAGGGCTTGGCCGCGCCAGGGGGCGCCTGGACCCCTGGTGGCCCCCCTGGCTGCCCCCCTTCGCCTATATATTCTCCGTCACGGGAAACTTCCGAGGACAAAACCCTTTTTCGCGATCTCTCCTTTGTTCCGCCGCCGCCGCGCTTCCGAGATCGGGAGCACCAGAAGACCTCTTCCCGGCACCCTGCCGGAGGGAGGGTTGACCTCCGGGAGTCTCCTCTCCACCATGGATGCTTCCCGGATGTCTCGTGAGTAGTTTTCCTTGGACCATGGGTCCGTGATCAGTAGCTATGTGATGTTCTCCTCCCCTCTTTGTTCTTCATGGTTTAGACCTCGTGAGCTGCCCTACATGATCGAGGCACTTTTGTAATCTTTCTGCTATGGCTATGCTGAGTTTGATGGGATCTGATAGATTATGAGATTATGTTCAGATTGTGATTCAGTAATATATTTGGTTCTTATCTCTTATATTTTTGTTCCTAAGTAATTCTTGCATGTTCTCCGTTTCTGTTTATTGCTTTGGCCAAGTAGTAGGTAGTAACCCCAAGAGGGAACGTTATGCTCGATTGTGGGTTCATGCCCCCCGATGACACGCTTGAGTGATAGAAACATGAGTCTAGGGGATGTGTTGTTGCCACAAGGGGGAAAACAACGGTGCTTGTAACCGCGGTTGCAAGGATTGTTTACTTTACGCAAAGTGTTTTTTAATGCAGTTGTCTGTTGCTTTGGGTTTACACTTTGGGTGGGGCTCGCAAATTAATACCATCGAGATGTTCTGGATAGATATCTCAAGGTGGATGATTAGTAGTAGATGCAGTTGGATTTCGGTCTACTTATTTTGGCGTACTGCCTGTGCTTTTGAGCCTCTTCCTTTCTTTTGTAGCATAGTTAGCATTGCGGTGCGTTCATAATCCTGTCATTTGCCCTTCTGTAATTTGTTCACCTCGCATAGCAGTTTTATCGTCTTTTGGGGAGAGAGACATCACTAGTGAACATCACGTATCCCGGTCCATATCCTCATCACTGTTTACACGCTCATTTACTTTTCTGCTTTTACTTTCAGTTGCTATCATTATCCTTTGTGTTTGATCCTTTGTGAACAACAAGACCGGAGAGATTGACAACCTCTCTGAACTTCGTTGGGAACAAAATTATTTGTGTCTGTGTGCAGGTCCACGTCATTTGCGCCGCTGACACCTACTTATCTTCTCCGGAGTCCTACTGGAGACAAACCTTGGTATCTTTACTGAGGGAAATTTGCTGTTGTGCTACATCACGCCTTCCACTTGGGGCTCACCAACGAAGGGCGAGAAATCACTATCATTACCTCGCACATCAAGCCAAATTTCTGGCGCCGTTGCCGGGGACTCCGAGTGCTAAGATAGGGGAGTTGCACACTACCCTTTACCTTTGTTTTTTAGTCTTTTTAGTTTACCTTTCAGTTTTTATCTTTGAGTCTTATATCAAAAATCACAAAAATTGTTTATCTTGCTAGTAGTTATCATTATGTCCGGCCCTTTTGCCTTTGTTGAGACAGAGGTTCTCACCTTTAAACAAAAAGGTGGTGAAAGTTTAAAAGATGCTTGGTATAGAATTAATGATTCTCAAAAAAGAGCCACCAAGAAGCAATCCACTACTATCCTGCTTAGAAATTTTTATGTCGGGATTACTCCTTGGAATAGGTTCATATTAGATACTGCTATCAATGGGAATTTTCTAGAAGGCCCGATTTGGGAGTCTCTTAATGTTATTGAAAATCTTGTTGGAAATCTCCCTATTGCTAGCATACAAGAAGATATAACTCTAGCTCACATTATGAAGAAACTTGAAAAGATAGAGTTAGAAATACCAAGTATAACTAGGATAAATGAGTTGGATCGCAAGATTCAAGGGAATTTGAATAGGCTTGATAGCTCCATGCTTAAAATTATTAAAACTTTGGAGGTCATCAAATCCCGTGATACGGATCTTTCTAGGATTGATAAGATTGAGGAAATCATTAATACTCTAGGAACTACATTTTCCTCAATCAAACCAAAAAGGGTAGAGACTTCAGCAAGAAGGGAACCTAAGTTCAATTATGTCCCTAGGCCACCCCGACCTAAAAGAAAACCACCCATTTCCAAAGAAGTTGAAACCGTGAAAACTTTGGAAGAAATACCTCTCTTTGATAATTTTATAAATGAATATTCCATTGATTTTCCGCCTTTTGGTTTTCTCCCTAGAAGTATCTTCATTAGGCCTTTATTTGAAAGACCTCTTAAGACTAGTTGTACAATTGAGGAGCTTTTTGATGATCTTGATAATGATTTGATTGATACAACTTGATCTTTTGCATCATGCCTAGCTTAAAGGCATAAAAGAAAGCGCTTTCGGGAGGCATCCCGCAACGAATTTAGGTTTTTCTTTTTTCTTTTGTTGTGTCTTGATGTTTGTTACTACTATAGCAACATCATTGTATCTTTATTTTTCAGCTTTGTGCCAAGTTATAGCCTCTTATGATAAGGGAAGCAAAAGTTGTGACATGCTGTCCAGAAAACAGATTCTGTCCCTTGACAGAAAAATTCGAATCAAATCACCAGATCATATTTTTGATCTGAATTTTTTTGAAAGCGTGCTCTATACAATTGTGAAACTTTTGTATGTTCTGAGTTTTTTGATTTGAGTTGCAGAAGTGCCCCTAAAAAATTCTTTACTACCTGCTGGTCTGTTTTTCACAGATTCTGCCACGTTTTGCCTCTCTTCACTTTTGCAGACCTTAAGCTTGCTTTTTCTTTGCAAAAACCTTTTTGCACTCTTGAGAAACAGTAGATCGTCAATAATATCTTTATATCCAGTGGGGAAAATTTATTTTATTAAGGGTACTAACCTCTCTAATCAGCTTATGATGAGTTTTGTATGAAGGGAGTTTTCAAGTGTGCGATGGAAGATGATGAAAGAAGATCCAGGAGTGTCAAGCGCTCAAGCTTGGGGATGCCCCCATGCATCCCCAATAAATATTCAAGGAGACTCAAGTGTCTAAGCTTGGGGATGCCCCCGTGCATCCCCTTCTTCATCAACAATCATCAGTTCGTCCTTCGTCTCACTATATTTTTATCACTTCATGCGCTATGTGCTATGCTTGGAGCGTCTCGCTCTTAGGTTTTATTTTTAGTTTTCTTTAGATTTGCTTGCTGTTCATAACAAGTTAGATCCCTTCTTACTTTGTGTGGGAGAGAAACACGCTCCACTTTCAAAATCTAGAACACATCATAGGATTTCTCCTGCTTATCTTTTTGTTGTTGTGTGTTCTTTATCTTTTCGTAGCTACTGCCATGTTTAGTTTTAGTCTTAGTTTGTCTTTAGCAAGAGCCTTGGATTTTTTTTAGTCTGTTGCTGGAACTCTTTTTAGTTTTCATGTTTATCTTGTTAAAGAGAGTTGGTTGTTGCACTGAGTTGTGTCTTGTCTTGAAAGTAGGTAACTGAGGTTGCTATTTAATTTTAGTAGTAACTTGCAATAGTTTTGAGGTATTGTTGTGAGTAATGTTTGAACTTTTGGTGTCAAGAGCTCTAGCCTATTAGTGATAGGTATCGTATTTTGGGCAATCCGTGTTTATTTTCAAAACCTACAAAACCAGTTGAGAACTCTAGCTACTAGATGGATCACTAATCTTTGGAGGGATCGAATATTAGAGTACACTCACGTACCATGAGTCGAGGATGCGCAAGGATAACCAAACCCCCATACACTCCTCCTCGGGGTACTTGTCTCTTTGTGAACCTCCTTATTAGATTGAGAGTTACCGATAATAAGTGCATGAGTTCTTCGGACTAATGTAAGTATTGAAAGTTGACACTTCCACCTTCCCATATTTTGCTAGCCTCTCTCGTGTCGTGCATTGCCTTCTTCTCACTCCGAGAGTTGGTGTCCACCTTCGCCGGTACATCCAAACCCTTGGCATGGTACGCTCTGTCATCATAAACCTCCTTATATCTTTCCTCAAAACAGCCACCATACCTACCTATCAAGGCATTTCCATAGCCTTTCCGAGATATATTGCCATGCAACATCCACCTCTTCATGACTTGATCTTCATGTCATACATGTTCCTCCTACACTAGCAGCGACATACATTGCATACATCATGATAGTTACATCTTCTTTATGATTTTGAGTACCTTGTAAAGTGTGAAAGATCTCCTTTACCTTCTTGTAAAATAGAGTGTTGCCCTTAAGTGAGGAAAAGATCTCAAAGTGGACACAATAAAAGATCCCAAAGAGGACAAATGAGAGTTAAATAGAAAGAGCCATTGAGGCCACAAAAAATACAAAAAAATAGAAAAAAAGAAATAAAAAGAGAGAAATGGGCAACACTACTATCCTTTTGAGAGATCCACACTAGTACTCCCTTTATATCCTTGTACTCCATAGAGATGATCATTATGCATATAGCTATGTGGGGACCTTCACACTATAGAACTTGGCTTGCATATTCCATGGATGAGCCTCCTCAAACGAGCTTTAGGTCTTCATGAGCGAGCAAGTTAGATGCACCCCCACTAGTTCCATTAGAGAGCTTCCTAGCTCGTATGTGCATCCGTTGCATGGCAATCCCTACTCCTCACATCATATCTATCATTTGGCATCTCTTGCCTATGATTGTCCTCATTGATGTGAGCCTTTCTCCTCCTTTTTTGTCTTCCTCCTCCGTACTCCTCTCTTTGCCATCCCAAGTGTCAACTCTCGTGATTACGCTCATCCATTGCATGAGTGCTCAAAATATTGAAAAAGGAGTGGATCAAATTGACTTGTACCTGGCTAGTGGTCTGGGGACGAGTCAAGATAAGATTCCAGAAAAAGACCAAGTGTGAAACTTTAGTAGATTGAGTTCTCAACAAATAAATTGTTTTTCTCGTATTCCCTATCCCTCTTGTTGCACGCAAACACCATTTAGAGACATTCGAGTCACGGGCAGCGAGAGCTATTGCACCTAATGTTCTTTTGTTACTTGTTTCAATGCTAATATAGACTCTTGCATGTTATGACTTGAATTGAATTTCTAACCTTGATTGCTTTACTTTTCAAAGTTCTTATATGGTTGCTAGCATGTCACCACAGAAATTATGCTGTTATCATTTACCTACTCGAGGACGAGCAGGAATTAAGCTTGGGGATGTTGATACGTCCAAAACGTATCTATAATTTCTGTTTGCTCCATGCATGTTTTGTGTGATATTTCTATGATCTAGATACACTTTCATACACTTTTGATCATATTTGGACTAACCTATTAACTCAGTGCACCACAGTGCCAGTTCCTGTTTTCTGCTATTTTTCTATTTCAGTTTTCCCCCATATAAAAAGTGCTCCAAAAATTCGGGAAAATTCAGATAAAAAATCAGCGTGAAGGAACCTTCCGGAAGAACCTGGGTGGGGCCAGAGGGCCACCACCAGGGGCCCAGGCGCCCTGGTGGCGCACCCTAGGGCTTGGCCGCGCCAGGGGGGCGCCTGGACCCCTGGTGGCCCCCCTGGCTGCCCCCCTTCGCCTATATATTCTCCGTCACGGGAAACTTCCGAGGACAGAACCCTTTTTCGTGATCTCTCCTCTGTTCCGCCGCCGCCGCGCTTCCGAGATCGGGAGCACCAGAAGACCTCTTCCCGGCACCCTGCCGGAGGGAGGGTTGACCTCCTGGAGTCTCCTCTCCACCATGGATGCTTCCCGGATGTCTCGTGAGTAGTTTTCCTTGGACCATGGGTCCGTGATCAGTAGCTATGTGATGTTCTCCTCCCCTCTTTGTTCTTCATGGTTTAGACCTCGTGAGCTTCCCTACATGATCGAGGCACTTTTGTAATCTTTCTGCTATGGCTATGCTGAGTTTGATGGGATCTGATGGATTATGAGATTATGTTCAGATTGTGATTCAGTAATATATTTGGTTCTTATCTCTTATATTTTTGTTCCTAAGTAATTCTTGCATGTTCTCCGTTGCTGTTTATTGCTTTAGCCAAGTAGTAGGTAGTAACCCCAAGAGGGAACGTTATGCTCGATTGTGGGTTCATGCCCCCCGATGACACACTTGAGTGACAGAAACATGAGTCTAGGGGATGTGTTGTTGCCACAAGGGGGAAAACAACGGTGCTTGTAACCGCGGTTGCAAGGATTGTTTACTTTACACAAAGTGCTTTTTAATGCAGTTGTCTGTTGCTTTGGGTTTACACTTTGGGTGGGGCTCGCAACTTAATACCAGCGAGATGTTCTGGATAGATATCTCAAGGTGGATGATTAGTAGTAGATGCAGTTGGATTTCGGTCTACTTATTTTTGCGTACTGCCTGTGCTTTTGAGCCTCTTCCTTTCTTTTGTAGCATAGTTAGCATTGCGGTGCGTTCATAATCCTGTCATTTGCCCTTCTGTAATTTGTTCACCTCGCATAGCAGTTTTATCGTCTTTTTGGGAGAGAGACATCACTAGTGAACATCACGTATCCCGGTCCATATCCTCATCACTGTTTACACGCTCATTTACTTTTCTGCTTTTACTTTCAGTTGCTATCATTATCCTTTGTGTTTGATCCTTTGTGAACAACAAGACCGGAGAGATTGACAACCTCTCTGAACTTCGTTGGGAACAAAGTTATTTGTGTCTGTGTGCAGGTCCGCGTCAGTTGCGCCGCTGACACCTACTTATCATCTCCGGAGTCCTACTGGAGACAAACCTTGGTATCTTTACTGAGGGAAATTTGCTGCTGTGCTACATCACGCCTTCCACTTGGGGCTCACCAACGAAGGGCGAGAAATCACTATCATTACCTCGCACATCAGCTCTTCGTCGTCATTGTCACCATCATCGCTGGTGAGGGAGGTCCACAACAAGCTGCAGCCAGGCACATCCGAGCACGCAAGAAGAGGCATGTGGTCGAGCACGGTGCAGGCCACAACAGGGATTGACTCGGGCGGTGGAAGGACGACAGCCGCAGCAGGCACATCAGTAGTAGCCATCGCGGGCGACTTGGAGCATCTCAAGGGCGGCAACGTTGGGGAAACCGGAAGACTGGGTGGCGACAAACCAGGCAAAGGAGAGGCCGTCACGGGGATCCCGGATCCTGTCCCGGCAGCAGCAACCGAGGTCAGAGGCTGGAGATTGCGGCCGCGGCGGCGCGCGCCCAACCTCTGCATCTACTGGCGCGAGAGCATCATCACGCTTGGAATATGGGGCATCCCCTCTTCAGCATCCCCGTCGTCGAATGAGGTAGCAGGAGCCGGCAGTAGCAGGCTGGACGCAGCACCGGCAAACGGGCTGGGAGCGATGGTCGTCGTGGCTGTCGAGGCCGAAGCAACTGCTGCCGCGAGATCAGGGCAAAGCGTGCGCAAGCCCTCCACACCCTTGTCTTCCTTCCTGAAACGGCAAGCTGGAGGCAGCGGCCGCGACCGAGGGAGGACGCCGGCAGCTCGGATGGTGATGGAAGACGGCGCCGGAGCAGAGGCCACCGCGAAGGCTTGGATGGCAGTGGAAGACGGCGCACAAGCGACGACCATGACAGGGGCTCGTGAGAGCGACATCGCCGAGGGGCGTGGGCGATGGGGCGCCAAAGGGACCGACGTGGGAGAGGACGCCTGGGGGAGCCCAGATCCGGCGGCGGCGCCAGCCCAGCAGCGGCCTGCGCGGTCGCAAGAGCGCCATAGCTCTCCTGATTTTTTACCTTAAGGACCCCCCCCCCCCCCCCCCCAATGTTGTTCACAATTTACTTAGCTTACCTAGTAATATAAAAAGTGCATCATAGTGAAAGATGTCTCGCAGTGAATCGAAATAGCATGCACGTCATTTTACTCTCATCGCTGCTCATACGCACAAACACATAGACACCAAGACGGGTACAATCGAATGCATAAAACAGGGATCACACAGCATTGCATCATCAAAGATCCGAGGTCAACAATTTATTGAAACATCATCTAGCAGATTAACTCCTCGGAGAAACAAAACCTTTGATTTGTGTACAAGGAACAAATAGGCAGAGAAACTAGAAAGTGACTCTCGCAAACAAGGTCAACCTAGTTTGTTTTATTTTACATGATATAAGATCGACAGGAAGCTCATCGCGAGTGCTGATAAAATGCCAGTTTATGAGATGGATCACTTTCTGGTAGATGTAAAGGCTCACGCCTATCACACTTCCCCTTCATTGCGTGCTTATTGCCAGTGCGACGATCTCATAGGTGCAGGCTGCAGAATAAATCAAAACAAACGGCAATCAGCACAGCTTCAAGTGAATCGCCCATAATCAGATGCAACAGGTGTCACCACAATCTACAAGGCCAAAAAAATAAAGCAGACATTTCCATATTTGCTTTATGCCGCAAAGGTCTACTAGCATTCTGTGCTACCAACACAAGATTTCTCTTCAGAAGTTGAGCAATTCAGTTCAAAACCTACTGTCTACTGAAATGCAGAACATGTTTCTAGCCTTCAAGGATTATGTGCGTCTTACCAGTATGAAAAAGATAACTGTATTCAGACCTACTGCATGCTTCAAGATAAAGCATGCCCTGGAAATTGGTGAGATGAATAAGTAACTTTAATTTTGAGACGATCAGTTACTATGGCCGTGGTGGGTTGACTACCAGCAATACAGAGAACCCGAGATACAAGGAAAATGTGTCTTTAAAAACACATATCATCTTTGGAGTACAAGAATTCATCGTGCAACTAAACAAAGAGACTAGACGTTATCATTTCTTTTCAAATGGCAACTCAGCTACTCAAGAAACAATGCTGTATAATACGCTCCAAGGTCAGTAGAAGTACTCCAGACAGAAAATAAGCAAGAGTGTCATGAGTAACAGAGGGATGAATTGCCAGAATTCATATGGAAAAATAGCTACCACATGGAGTTGCCAACTGTACCATACACTACAACAGGATTAAACATGTGGAATAGCACAGACTATATTTGTAATACTAGAAAACTAACCAATGAAGCATACTACCATTCCCCCCTACATTATCAAACGCCACTATAAACTTAGTTTAGAAAGTAGAGACATACTACCCACGCCAACAAAATGCCTATCTATATCTCTTATAAAGCAAAACCCCCACTATAGAGTCATTTAAGTTGTCTATCTTCACATGCAAGCTATCCACATAATCCATTCTCTTAGCCAATCAATTTTCCATGTCATCTCCACTATAGGGTCATTTAAATTATCTATCTTCACATGCAAGCTATCCACATCTTCCATTCTTTTAACCAATCAATTATCCATGTCATCTACACTAATTTATTTATTAATCTTTATATGCAAACTCCATATCAATCATATTTTAATCATTTTGTCGCTCCCGTTAATAATTTTTAATACGCACATGTTTCGTGACGAATAAATTTAGTATCTCGACTATGAAAAAATGATTTTTTTTTGTTCACTTACACAACTTAATGTATCATATATTTTTAATATATAATATAGTTAGTGAAGGAATTCCCGCTGCAACACGCGGGGTATATTTCTAGTATCATGAAATGAAGACGTCTAACATGATAACAGGCCTATAACAGTATGCAAGTGGTCAACATTCAATTACAAACTGAATCATTAATTATTGCACAATGCAATCCTTACAGATCTAATGCATAAGAATAAGAAGTGGTCAGAAAGACCAAAAGCATGGTAACATACCAGCAGCAACAACGAGAGTGAGAACATTCCCGATTTTCGAGACCCGTTTCACACTGTTCTTGTATGATTTGAACCTCTCCAAAGCAAAATCCTCCTCTAAAAGCTGCAAGTGATGAAGAGTCAAAACCATGCTAACATGAAACTAGCACAATGTAACAGCAAGGAGTCTTGCTTGTACAACTAGCCTTTACCTAAAGCACAGTTTGTGACAAAGAAATAAGATTCTTATATGAAAACGTTGGTGCCAACTGAATTGCCAAAAAACGCACAAGATACTAGATCATGTATTCCAGTGCTACATATGAAAAAACTGTTTCTGTAAAGAGACTACCAAGAATATGCAATAACTAAAAAGTCGCATTTGCGAAAAAGGTGGTTATTCTGTTGACGCAAAATAATACAATCACCAAAATGCACCACCCTAGAATTGAAGGATAGAAACCTTTAGTTACATAATATGTCAGAAACACTAAACCATAGTGACACAAAATACCATGGCGGCGATTCAAACCACTAAGGATCCACAAAGAACAGCATTACACTGATCGATTCTCAGGATATATGATGCACGTCTGTGCAAAAAAAGGATGCCATAAGACAAGATGACTTCTGCATCATTCAACTAGGCATAAGGCAAATATTTGCATCTCTTTCCTGTGCATTACAACACACAGTGCACTGCTATGCTCCTATGCACGAACGTCAGTGATATGATCTCGTATCATTGATAACCTCATAAGCACCACCATCAAGTACCATCACTGCAGTTGGCAAACCTAAGTAGTAAATCCAGTCTCCACATGACCACATGGACACGGCACCTGGACTTGGCGCCAATCACTCTGAAAAAGCCGAAACGATAATCGCGTTTCGACTATCAGCATCATTCAGCACGTAGAGTAAAAGAACATCCCCTAATCGGTAATCACAACATCTCGCCAGTTTCAAATCAGATCAAATCGATGTGTTTCTAGGTTGCGCACGGATCGGAACGACATGCGCGATCTGCGCCTCCGAACAAAGGAACGGCGGAGAGGAAGAGTAACCTCATACCATCTAGCGATTCAATCGACAGGGCGGAAAGAGAACGACAGGGGAGGAGAGGACTGACCGCTTTCTCGCGTGCGCCGAGCTCGACGTGGTAGCCGCGGCGGGGTTGGATGTGAGATGGCGGCGGCGGGGCCCGGAGGCGGGAGCGGAGGGAGGAGAGGAGACCGGATTGGGCCATGGCGGAGGCGGGAGAGGGATGGAGGGCACACGGCGGCTCGAGAACGGCGAGGATGGAGAGAGATTGGAGAAGGGCCGAAGGAAGAGGAGAGCGGTGCTATTTTCTCGATTTGGCCCCTGTGTAGATGCGCGTTTTCGTGAAAGGGCCTGTGTCTATCGCAGTTTTATCTCGCGATCAATTCTTGCACCAAAATAGAAATAACGAAATTTGCCGGGGCTGCTTTATCAAAATAAAATAGGATGCTTTATTTTACTTTCGGTAATTAGGTTCCAGGTTGATTTCAGGGAAATTTTATCTCATGTCTTGCCACATCTCGTTTTATGGAATTCTTGCAAAGAAAAATGGCTTTACTAATTCATAGCCGCTTGGGGACTTTATAGTTCTCATCGATAGCAAGATCGGCCAAGTTTGTTTGACTCTAAAAAAATACATGTTCAAGAAATCGATCGATTAATAAGTTAACTATCCGATAAATCATTACTTGTAGAATCATCGAGTAGCCGATAAACTCATAAATTAATTGATTGATTGATTAACTGTCTGATTAACCAATTAATCCTCTACTCATCAGCCAACCAAGCAGCTACTGGTTAAACATTTCCTTAACAATGAAAAGTAGGTGAAAAATAATATTGTACTTTTGCATTAGATGAAAAAATCCCCCTAAAAATAGATGAAAAAATTGTTACAATTGTAAAATATTTTAGATATATAGGGGGTTTTGTGCACCATGGATTATTAGTATGGTCCATTGATACAGAATGTTGCCTTCTCTTATGCTATACACGTCATCTAGGTAGTACAGTAAATAATGCGTTATATGATGTTTTTTTCGTTCATAAATATAAAATGCTTTTAATTAAAAGTATATAAATGCGTTTTATTGTGTATCTTCATTTATTTTAGTTTTGTATATAGTCTATATTGAAAACATCTTGTGTTTGTGAATGGAGGAAGTAGTTATGACCTTTATATTATCTCTTGCAATTGTTCACTTTTTTTTGAAGTGAATAAAAATGTCTTACACTCTTTTTTAAAATCGCCTTACAAGCAATTACATGATCTCAAGTCATCGTTAACCCCCTTATTTTTAACAAGGAGATGACATCTATTGAAGTGAATAAAAATGTCGTACACTCTTTTTTCTTAAATCGCCGTACAATTAGATGATCTCAAGTCGTCGTTAACCCCCTTCTTTTTCTTTACCCCTTCCCCTAGAAAGGCCTTTTTGTGCTGAAAATGTCTCCCTTCCTCTGTTTTTTTTTTGCGAAGAAAACTTCTGATCTATTCATCTTCAAACATGGTAGTACAATGAATACTAAAAATAATAAAAATTACAATGTCTCCCTTCCTCTGTTGTCTCCCTGTTTCAACTAACACAGCAAAAAAACAACTGCACCAATTTTTTATTTCCTTACAAATTTTAATGTTATTTTTTCTCACCGGCATAGGAGGCCAATAAGGCAGCTCATAATTTAGCTACGCGGCCCTCCTGATTTTATTCAAGCTGTATGATAGCTTTCCCTTAAAAATGTTTCTTCAGGATTTCACTCCATAGGAGAATATGCAGGCCCTTTTTTAGACCCTAAACATTTCAGCCTTCAGGTCGTCTTTTGTACGGAAAACTATGGTCTATTAATTAAGATTATATAAGTACAGTAGAGAGAGAGAGAGAGAGAGAGAGAGAGAGAAAGATAATAATCAAACTATCTAAAACATATATAGTGGGATGTTTTCAGTATTACTTACTGTCCTGGATAACTCAGAATCAACAAGCGAAATCTTCCATAATCGGCATTACTTGGCTTATTACAAAAACAAGCTCCATACAAAACCAAGCCCCACGCCCATAACCCAAAATCTATACAACAAACTTTGTTTTCAATATATAGGCCTCAATATAAGCCATGCGACCGAAACAACACCCGCATAGCACCGAAAAGAATGAAAAATGCCGCACAGGAGGAAAATGTCAGCACAACGTTCTCCCAGGTTAGCAGGCCATTTCTTCAGGCAGCGTGGCCATGTGTCCAGACGACTGCCCCTTACCCCAAGTCCTCTTCAAAGTTGGAAGACGATCTACTTGCACCAGGCTGATTTGGGCAGCCATCTGGATATGCAGTGTTTGGCGAACAATCAGGCCTTGCAGACTATACTGCTGTTGCTGCCAATCAATAGCACTGTATAGCTATCACCGGTCGCTGTGGGAGGGAAATAAATGAACTGACTGTTGTTGTCTATTCAATGTGCGGGATGGCGCTCTCGCTTCCCGGTGATGCTGGGCCGTCTGCTTGGAGACGGCGTCTTACCACAGCCAGCTAACCTCATCACTGTTGGCGAAATGAAATCAGCATTCAACAAAATATTTCACGAGTCGGCTTATTAGATAGGAGTAGGTCACAAAAGCTGCACTTACCTCTTTCCCTCTCAAGCTCCTGGTCCAACTCCTCTTTCCACTTTCGTTGCATCTCAGCAAAGCTGATGCTGTTAACAGAAATAGGTCCCTGTTAGATCATGTACCAGTTCTAGCAATGCACCCAAGAGCCAAAATGACTAGCATTTTACATTTAGGTTGGTTAAGTTTTTGAAGAACAGAATTTTAGTTTCAAAGCAAGGTTAGGTATGTAACACAAACCTTGGGCTCTCTTGCACATCAACATGAACTTTATCCCCAAGCTCATTGAGTTGAGGGGAAGCTATTTCTCTCAAGATCCGGCTTCTGTCTACACCGTCTCTTGAGAATTGCTTGCTGCAGCTCTCAGCCATTGTACTATTCAAATTGTTATCACAAGGTGTTGCTGCTGCTGGACCTCCCCTCATCATACCTGGAGGCGACTTCCCTCGAGGGGGCAGTTTCGGACTATTTATGAATTTACCATTGGAAGTTTGATCAACTCCCTGAGAGTTCCCGGCATTCACTGCATTGTAGAATTCTTCATATAAAGGTGTTTGTAGCTTCTTCAGATCAAGGGCCTGGCGAGAAAACCAGCAAGTAGCATTTAAGTACTAGAAGTAAGGTACTGTATTTGTGTATTCTCATGAATGTTAAGTACCTTCTCATCGAGAAATGCTTCTATTTTTGACTCGGTAAGTACATCATCATCTTCACAACTTCCCTCGCAAGGGAAGGTGAAATCATTTTCGGTCATGCTGCTCTCAGCATGCTTGGCTAATCCACCAAATTCCCTCGACTGACGAGAACTTTGCTCCGGGCTTATGTCATACTTGCTTTTCCAGTCATCAAAGGGTTCAGACATAGGATTATAGCTCTGGAATTGACAGACACAAAAATTGAACATCAGAACATAACAACTTCATTCATAATTCGAATTTTGAAATGCACAGTGGAAGATCAATCGGAATTTTTAGAGAAGTTAAAAGCTGAAGCAAAACTCTTACAGATCCAACTACTGGATGGTCATCTTTGTCAGCAAACTCACACATGTCATCATCATCACCGCCACCCTCCCATAAGGGTTTGATTTTCGATGATCTGTTAGAATTAATAGTTGACCAGTTGCCAGAATTATTCAAACCCCTGGAAGCAATTAAATAAGTTGTAATGTCATAAACAGAAAATAAAAATGAGGTTGTGTAGAATGCCATGCGCTCAGGAATCACAGAAGTTACTTACAACTCTGTTGGTGCATCCACATCATGTGCGGGAAGCTCATTAACAGAAGCATCCTGCGTCATTGTTTAGAGAGGTCAAGTTAGTACTAATCCAAACAAGTTGAACAAGCAACATCATTATGCCAGCAATCCAACCTTCTGTGCAGTACGATTGGGTAGCTGCCGGTCGTCAAACTCTCCAGTCACAAACGGATGCTGCAAGAAAACATTTAAGATGTCACACTTACGAATAAACGAAAAATAGCATCATTATACTCTTTAGAACCATAGAAATGTTTAAGATGCAGGAAATCAAATAAAATGCACCTTCAATAAATCTGAGGCGCTAGACCTCAGCTCTGGTTCCCTGGAAGAAGAAAATTAACAACAGCACCAGATAAGACAATCAGAAAACTGTAGTTTTTTGTTGCAAGTAGTCTTGTTGTGCTTTAGGAAAAATATTAGTTAAGTGAAACATATGAAAATCATAGGCATACTTTTGCAGGCATTTCAGCAGAAAATCTTTAGCCTCTGGCGAGATATGTTCAGGTATTGGTGGGTGTGACTTTGTGGTTCCAACATGAAATAGAAGCGCGACCTGAAAAGATTTTGTTAGTGCAATGAATAACCAAAAGTAAATCAACTTTTTAGGATCTTGGAGGACAAAAGTTTACCTCCTGATACTGCTGGCTCCACGGTGGCTTGCCCGTAGCCATTTCAATGACTGTGCATCCCACACTCCAGATGTCTGCAGAGCTGAGAGATTGGAAGGGTGAGGATCAGCTCATAAAATAAGAGCAAATAGAGAATGCGATGAATAACATAGTAATTTTTATATTAAAATAATCTAATACTCCCTTAGTGGTTGGTACAAATTAGCATCCATAAGAATCGATTGAAGACAACAACAGTCAAGTATGTTAAAGCTAGAAATAACCAGCCGATTACTACCTCTGTCCAGTAATATAAGACGCTTTTGCAGTTCAACTTAAACTGCAAAAACGTCTTATATTATGGAACAGAGGGAGTATCTCACAATAAGAAATACTCTTGCTGCTTAGCTTGTTCTGTGCTTGGAAAAAAGATACCGCATAAATAAACTAATATACATCAATGGAATTGCAAGCTCATATGGGTAACTCACGAAGTAGACATATTGTTCTGACTTAGCAGTGCTTTTGTGCTTCCCCAAAATCTAGTAGTGGTCTAGTGGATAGTTTCAAACCAGGTCCATGACTTGCTATAAAATTTTCACTTTCTAAGATATCACTGAAGCAATGAACCTTTTAGCATTTTGTTATCTCTTCCAAGTATTATAAGAATATAGAACTATACTCTGGGAATAATTAGTGACAAAGGTTTTGGACCTATCCAAATTTAAAACAAAGGCAAGCAATAAGGTACTAGAATAGCTTCACATACAAGGTATGCCCACTCCCCACAATGACTTCAGGTGCCATCCAATGTGGCGTGCCTTTCATCGTTTTAGCTGCTGTCATAGTAGCCTGACATCAAAGCATTGAACATTGTCGTTAAGTGTATTGACATAGGAATAACTTGCACAAAGGAAACACAGTGACAAACAAATCCTCACATCTGCTGCCATAAATTCTATTTAATCATTGGTGTTGACTTTGATAGATAAAGTTGCAGCAGGTGCAATGTTGATGAGAAACACATGCGGGCAGTTATCAAGAATACAGTGCATGCTAAGCGTTTTTCCATGAAATCAGTAACCATATTGATGGGAAACATGTCATCCTTGGGGGACCATCCTAGCAGTCATGCATCCTAGATTCCTAGTGCTTGATAGGATAATACTCTACTCACATGACTAACCATATATGCCCTGGGCAATGTGTAACTGTGAAGCACCATTTGTAACGAAAATATACCAAATCAGGTACATATCACCTTCTTACTTTGCATTACTAAACATTTATATTATAGTTTAGTGTATGATTAGTCCACTTTTTCCTTCATTTTGCATACTCTCCTATGGCTTCCAAGGATATGATGCAACTTTATTAACATGATTGTGATTCCTTTCCATCCTTGGTACATGTTTTTATTCTATTTCGGAATTGCAAGTTTTACGGACCATGTATTCATCCTTGGATATAAGCCTGCACGGAACTCCACACAGGTAGTCAAGAGCAATAAATAAGAATTCATAAGCTGATGGCATAACCGCATAACTAGGCTGGGAAGGATTAGCATTTGCTATTTTGTTGCAGTATGTTTTGATCACTTTACGAGTAGATGAAGGCTTTATTTCTTCCAAGTTTGATAAAAAGAAAGTGGTCATACAAATTCTCCTAGATTATACTCAACCTTAACAGCACATTGAACATCAATCACAGCACAATAAACATCAACAATCTTACCAACTTGGCAACTTGCTTCGATGCCCCAAAATCAGCAAGCTTAATGCACCCTTTGTTATCAACAAGAATATTTGCGCCCTGAATTAAAAAGATCCATAACCATCAAGATAAGTAGTACAACCAAACAATCAATGATACAAAGATTATAGTATCTGTTCAGGCTTCAGAGTATGTACCTTAATGTCTCTATGTATTATTGCGTTGCTATGCAGATATTCCAACCCTTGTAAAATCTGCCTGGTATACTTCCTAATGACCTGATCAAAATACGCAACGTGTCAGATTTTCTGTTCTGTGGTGAAATCACAGAAGACCGCATGGATTGATGATTACTTACTGCCTCAGGGAACGAGCCGAGCTTTCCAAGAAGCGACTGAATAGACCCTCCAGGAACAAACTCCAGCAAGATATTCAGTGTGTCTTCCTCACGGACAGTCCCAAGGTACCTCTTCTCAAACAACAGAAAAATAGATCAAACAACTACGGTCTAGCAGTTAAGCAAAGAATCTGATAGTTAATCGATCTTGCATCTTACTCACCACAATATTAGGGTGCGACAGGTTCTTAAGGAGCTTCACTTCCTCCTCGAGCTCTCTTATATGCGCCTAATCGTAGAAACAAAAGCCACAAATCACCTCACATAAAAGCAAAAAACTCAAGGCCTAAATTGGTAACCAAATCGACTGGAGAGGTGGCACTCACTTGGGCTTTCTCCCGGGTCGCGTTGGTGCTCCCGATCAGAACCTGCAGCCAAAAATCAGACAAAGGAGAGAGTCACTTTGACGAACGCCTCCAAGTCTCCAGACGGTACAAACCAGATCAGCAAATCGCAAAAATCCCAGCACCTGCTTCACTGCGAGGAGCTCGCCGGTGTCCAGGTTCATCCCGAGGTAGACCTGCCCGAACGCGCCGGAGCCGATCATCTCGCCCTTCCGCCACCGGATCGTCGGGATCTCCCCTGCCCGTCCGCCCCCGTCGGCTGACGCGGGCGTCGGCGGCAGCAGGCGGCGCGGAGGCGAGGGGCTCTTGGAGATGAGCCCGAGCAGCCCCATCCCCCTCGACTTGCGGAGGCAGGAGCTGATCCGGACGCCGATCCCGCCTGCAGGGGGCGCGGCGGGGGGCTCCGGGGCGGCGGCGCTGGTGCGGAAGTTGATGGATCGGCGGACGGAGTCGAATAGATCGTGGAACCCGGCGGCGCCGCCGGCGCCAGCGGCGTCCCGTCGCATGGCCCGGAGTCTAGGCTTGGGCGCGCGCGTGTCGGCGGCGGCGGCGGGGTGGTGGGGTGGGATCGAATCGGGTGGGGAATGGTGGGGGAATGGAGGCTCCTCTCTCGGCTGCGGGATTTTGAAATTCTGGGGTTTGCTGGGGCGGCGAATAGACCGAGATGCCCCTCGCGACCGTTAGGCGAGGCGAGGTAGCGGCTTTGGGTTTCGGGGGTGGGAGTACGTGTGGCCGCGTTGATTAACCGGGACGGGAGTGCGCTGTGCGCCAGAAACGGATGCCACGTCAGGTGAAGTGGACAGGGAAGAAGGCGCTACGCCGCTACTCCCATGAAGAAGACTAGAAGAGTAGAGCAACTCCAATGCACCGATGCAAATAGACGAGTGTCTTATTTAATTTATGTCCATTCATGTACGGACCATTATTTAAATGTGTCCGCACCTTTTTGGCCGTATCATTCAATGGTGGAGTAGAACATATTTTGTCTACACCACATAAAAGAGCATGTCAATGGCCATGCCAGCGAGTACGTGTCATTTCACAATAAAAAAAATGCACATTTTGACACCTATAAGTTCAATTGGAAGCCTGGAACTATCAGCAGCTGGCTACACATGCCAGCCTAAAAAAATATATCCAACGCCACACATGACCGCCGCCGATCATTCATTCAGAATGAGCATCTATTTTGTATCTTCTCGAACCAAGCTCTTTTCCTTGGAGAGACAATGTTTAAATCCATCAGAAAACATCCTTCCACCAGAAAGAACCACATGATTGTGTTCTGTGAGGTATTTGTTGATGGTAGTATGTGTTCCAGATTAAGCTGACCTATGGCACATCGGTATGACTGTAAAACTTGTAGAGATGTTTCATAAGCAAAGCTTTATTATGTACTCTAATATTTATGACTCCCAACCCTCCTTTATCCTTTGGTCTGCAAATCAAATCCCAAGCTGCCAAAGATTGTCTTGGTGCATCTCTGCTTCCCCTCTAAAGACAGTGCCTCTGTATCCTCTCTATCTGCTTGATTATACCCTAAGGTATAACCAAAGTACAAAGATGATAAATAGGCATGGATGTCAGGACTGATTGCAAAAGATGTAGTCTGCCACCTTGGTTTATATAGCATGAGAAGAAGATGGCCTCCTCTCAATTCTATGCACCAAAGGTGTAAGAACTAGTGGTGCCCATTGGTAGACCCAGATATGTGAAAGGCATAGAGCCAATAGAGCAACCAGACAGCTTAACAAGTTTTTGGGCAATTTTATCACGGACATTCATAGGGATCATCATGGATTTGCTGAAGTTTACTTTAAGTATCATCAAATACATGTAGCATATGTTTTAGAGCAATAATCTGTTCCTCACAGGCTAGAAGAACAAGCAGAGTGTCATCTGCATACTGGACTACAGGAAAATCCTGATTAGCACATGGAATTGGAAGTCTAAGTTGACCATTAGTACACATGTTGTTGACAATAGATTGCAATAGATCAACTGCAAGCACAATCAACAAAGGTGATAGAGGATCACCCTATCTAGATAACACCTCTTCTACAATGGAAGTGATTACCAGGTATACCATTCAGCGGGATTGAAGAAGAACCTGAAGAGAGCAAAAGCTTGACCCATCCAATCCACTTCTCATCAAAATCCTTGCATTTGAGAATCTATAAGATGACATCATGCTCTATGGTGTCAAAAGATTTTGCAAATACCAATCTGAGTAGCACTATTGGATTTTTGGATGCTTGACACTAATGTATATATTCATAACACTAAGCTAAACAATCATGTATATATCTACACTTGAGAAAACCATACTATTTTTTGTGGATGCACCTGAGAATCACCTTCTGAAGCCTGTTTGCAAGCCAGTTTTGTCAGAAACTTTAGACAAGTATTTGTGAGAGATATTGACATGTAGCCATTAATTCTCTTAGCCTCCAATTTCTTAGGGATTAGAGTGATTAATGACTTATTAAGACACTCAATGTCTAAAGCTCCACTAAAAAACCGTGGACCAAAACCATAAAGTCATCCTTAATTATGGACCAACATTTCTTAAGGAAAACGCCTATGAAACCATCAGGGCCAGGAGCTTTGTCATTAGGCATGTGGTTGATGCCATCCTTAGTTTCCTTCACAGAGAAAGGAATAGTAAGGTCCTCAAGACCCTCTACATGTTGGATGAGAGAACTAAGGTCAAAACCTAAGCGGATCCCATTAGCAGTACCCATTCTACTGTGAAAGTCAGACCAAATCATGCCTTGCATAGTGTGGTGATCGGTAATCCCCTCCCCAATATTGTTTTTGTGGCTCAAAATAGCATTCCTTCTATACCTCTCAGTGGTCATAAACTGTTTTTTTTAAGTTTTCCTCACCAACTTTGATGTTTCTAATAGTGCACCTCTATTTCCAGTATATGTATTGCAATGT
Organism: Bromus sterilis; assembly: GCA_950022295.1. Lineage (NCBI taxonomy): Eukaryota > Viridiplantae > Streptophyta > Magnoliopsida > Poales > Poaceae > Bromus > Bromus sterilis. The sequence goes on from OX465596.1 coordinate 402,216,074, forward strand.
AAAAACTTCCTCCAGATGTAGCTTGACAATCCTTCTGAAATTTCTCTTAGGCACTGCAAGTGGCATGTCCTCCTCTAAGGTGTCCAACAGTAATATTACCTTATTGCAATCAGCAATTAAATTTTTTATTGTGAAAATTTTGGTGTGCCAAGATTTTAGGGCTTCTCTTAGAGATTTGAACTCTGCAGATATCTTTTTGGCAATATTTCCCCTATGACAAGGCTTATTCCAAGCATAACTGGCACAATCCAGGAAACCAGGTAGGTCCACCCAATAATTTTCAAATCTAAAGATTTGAGATTTTGGTATGGAGGATTCAATGGAAACCACACATGGGACATGGTCAGATGCAGTTTTAGCCAAAGGAAAGACCATTGTATGTGGATACAAAAAGGTCCATTCAGTTATGTGAAAAACCAATCCAACTGCTCCAGAAGAGGATCATTCTGCATACTAGACCTTCTATATTGTCTGCCTTTAAGGGGGAGTTCAATTAGACCAAGATGGCCAATAATCTCATTAAATAGAAAAATTTCATTAATATCTCCTCGAGGCAGAGTTATGTTTTCAGAAGACCTGATAAAATTAAAATCACAGAGAAGTAACCATCTATCCCTAAAAGGAATTTGTAAATCATATAGCCATTGTATAAAATCATATATTTGGTTTACCTTTTATATTTTGTTCTTGAGTAATTCTTGCATGTTTTCCGTTACTTTTTATTGCTTTGGCCAAGTAGTAGATAGTAACTCCAAGAGGGAGCGTTTATGCATGATTGTGGGTTAATGCCCCCCGATGTCTAGCTTGAGTGACAGAAACATGAGACTAGGGGATGTGCTGTTGCCAAAAGGGAGAAAACAACGGTGCTTGTAACCGCGGTTGCAAGCATTGTTTACCTTACACATAGATTTTTAATGCAATTGTCTATTGCTTTGAGTTTACACTTTGGGTGGGGCTCGCAACTTAATACTAGCAAGATGTTCTGGATAAATATCTCAAGGTGTATGATTAGTGAGTAGATGCAGATGGATTTCGGTCTACTTGTCTTGGCGTACTGCCCATACTTTTGAGCCTCTTACTTTCAAGTAGCATAATTAGCATTGTGATACGTTTATAATTCTGTCAATTGCCCAGCTGTAGTTTGATCACCCAGCTTAGCTGTTCTATCGTATTTTGGGAGAGAGACATCACTAGTGAACATCATGGGACCTGAAAGTCCAAGTATGTGATCAGAGGGGGAGGGGATGAATGATTGATTTCTACGCACGCTTCTATTCTTGTAGACTATGTTGGGCCTCCAAGTGCAGAGGTTTGTAGGGCAGCAGCAATTTCCATCAAGTGGATGACCTAAGGTTTATCGAACTCCGGGAAGTAGAGGTTGAAGATGGTCTCTCTCAAGCAACCCTGCAATTAAGATACAAAAAGTCTTTTGTGTCCCCAACACACCTAATACAACTAGGAGTTGTATAGGTGCATTAGTTCGGCGAAGAGATGGTAAAATACGGGTGATAGGTGCGGCAAAACAAAGTAATATAAATCTGTAATAAAAAGTGCAGCAAGCAAACATGTGACAAAAGTGAGCACAAACGGTGTAACAATGGTGGAAACAAGGCCTAGGCTTCATACTTTCACTAGTGGAAACTCTCAACAACATTAACATAGTTTAATCACATGATATTTCCCATAAAACATGCAATGGAGACGCACTCGGAGGTCATTCCTTTGTGGTCAAGAGAGGATGAGAATTATGTAGGGCTACAAAAGCACACCTCAAAGTTCGTAGTTCTCAATCTATGGATTTCCCAATGTCAGCGCGGCCATCCAAAGAGAGTACCACAATCACCACAACATATCTCAAGGATAGTCAAAGACAAGCACCAAGAGACTCTCAATCTTAAATCAACACACAAAAGAGGAAATCACTCATGAAAATATTCTTCTAATCCATGTCCAATAGACCGTTATCACCATGGTCTCGGGGATTATACTAGATAAGATCAAGTGAGTACATCAATCCAATACATAGAGGAAGGGGAAACGTCATGGGATCACCCTAGATTAACATAGTCAATGATCACAACAAAGATCACATCATGGGAGAGAGAGAAACCACATAGATCAAGATACAAGCCTTAGCCCCAAGGGGGAACTACTCACACATGGACATGGTGAGAGGGAGATTTGTTGATGGGGAGGTGCAGCCCGGAGAAGATGAAGGAGACGGCGGCGGCGGCGGCCACGGCGGCGGCGACGCCCACGGCCCTTGGGGGCAGCGGCCCTTGGCCCCCTTCTTCTTCCTTGGAGATGGTGCTGCTGTGGAGATTGATCTCCCCCTCAAGACGGCTGTCAAGGGGGGAAATTTCGTGGTGCCCTTTGACCTAGGTTTCCTCTTTTTATATAGACACTCGGATTCCCGTCATCCAGATTACGTCTTCGGTATTTCGGAGCTACAGGGAGCATCCGAACTCCGATTGGGCCGAATTTTATGTCTAGATCTACCGGAAAAAAATTCCCTACAACTTTGTAGTTTTAAGTTTTTCCGTTTGAGGACGTCTTCTAGCGTTTCCGAGGCGATCTTTAAAACCTGTCTGGTGGGGACAGATTTCGGGAGAGTTAGAGTCCAACTCCTACTAGGCTTCCTTTTGTGATTTTTCCTTCATCCAAGTAATTCCTACACATAAAGTACAAAAACAAGAACTTGTGCACTCTTGCAATCATTAATAGGTTAGTTCCAAAATATGATCAAAAGTGTATGAAAGTGTATCTAGATCATAGCAATATCACACAAAACATGCATGGAGCGAGCAGAAATTATCGATACGTTTGAGACGTATCAATGATCACTTCAAATTTTCGAGTGAAGCTTTGAAGTGAAGCATAAGCACAACACAGAAAGTACACAAAAGCAAGTAACGGGAAGAAAAACTAGGAGCGAAACTAAACACAGCGAATCAAAACATGTTGAAGCATGACTGGGAAGCAAATGCAATGCGGAAAGTAAGTGCATGAAGTAAAACAAACTCTTGACTCGGCGATGTTTGTTCGACCAGTTCACGCTCTGCAAAGCGCTACGTCTGGTTGGAGGGACTGGTGAATGAACACCTGGAGCAAAACTCTCTCCGTCCATTGCTCCACTACACCAATCTCCTTGATCTTGGCCAATTTTGACTCGGGGTAGATTATCAAGGAAATCTCCGAAACCTTTGACAAACTTGAACTTCGAGGCGACAATAACTCTTCGCTCTCTGAAGACGACACTCTAACCGTCTAGGAGAATTGTAGTTATCCAAGATAACAAGGCTAGCAAGCTTTCACCTAAGTCATGATGAATCTACTCAGATCAATGGGACTGAGGATTTGGTGGTTTGGATCTTGGGTTTTTCTTCGGTGGCGTTATTGGGATGCTCTCTTCAGTCTCTCTCAGGAATAATCTCAGAGCAGCCAACCGCAAATGAAGGAGGGGGCGGCATATTTATAGGTGGTGATCCCGAGGTGTGAAATGACTGATTTGACCCGAAGCGATAGCTTGACGCGTGTCCACAACGGTCGGATTAGTCATCAATGCGCAACTTTACTTAAGGAACAAGTAAAGCTGACACACGGACTTAGTTCTGCTTCGGAAGCCAAAGAACGAAGTCTTTGCTATCGAAACTTAACTTAGTGCATATGAGATTTCTTCTCTCTGGCTTCTCACTTGGTTTAGATTTGATATGAGCATTTTCACAATAGCTTCGGTGTCCGCATACTAAACCCCTCTTGATAGTACGGTTTTCCTCTGACTCAAAGAAATAGAAAAAGAACTACACAAAAACATATAAGTCTTGCGTCGTCTTCTTCATTTCCTTCGATGAATTAAGCTTCAGAAAAACATCATTTTTAGGGGTCATCCTCCGTGATAAAACTTCGCTCTTGAGGTTGTGCTTCGATTAGCTTAAAAATCTTCCTTCTGCCGGAGGGAGGATTGACCTCCGGGAGCTTCCCCTCCACCATGGACGCTTCCCGGATGATCCGTGAGTAGTCTCCCTTGGACCATGGGTCCATGATCAGTAGCTATGTGATGTTCTCCTCCCCTCTTTGTTCTTCATGGTTTAGACCTCGTGAGATGCCCTACATGATCGAGGCACATATGTAATCTTTCTGCTGTTGCTATGCTGAGTTTGATGGGATCTGATGGATTATGAGATTATGTTCAGATTGTGATAGAGTAATATATTTGGTTCTTATCTTATATATTTTTGTTCCTAAGTCATTCTTGCATGTTCTCCGTTGCTGTTTATTGCTTTGGCCAAGTAGTAGGTATTAACTCCAAGAGGGAACAATATGCTCGATTGTGGGTTCATGCCTGTTGGGAAACGTAGTAGAAAACAAAAAAATTCGGCCTACGAATCAAGAACCCAAGATCATCCAAGAAGATTGCATACAAGGTTTTAGGTCATGGCTCACCAATCGATGTAGCGAAAGTAGAGTTGGCGAAGACCGTCGGTGCAGATCCCCGCAGCTAGGAATTTCAATGACCTTCCAACCGCGAGGATATCGATCCCTCGAACCGTCCCGCGATCTAGTCCCACGGACAAGTCCCACGAACAAGCTCCTCGAAGAAGGGTCGAAGGTACGACCCCTCCATTAGTATCCACACATCCCGTAGCAGCAATTCAGCAGCGCTCCGCCGTCTAGAGATGAACGCCAACGAGAAAACTAGAGGGAGAAAACCCTAACGGATTCCGATCTAGAACAGCGTCTAAACCGGGGTCTAATTGTGGAGCAACGGGGTTTAGAGGAGGGAGGGTGGCGCATAGGCCTTGGGGACAAGTTGTGTGTCTCTCCCCCTCCCCCTGGCTCACCTTATATAGGTGGCCAGGAGGCCTAGGGCGCATCCCAAGGAGGATTGGGAGTCCAACTTGGACTCCCAAGCCTTCCAAACCTTCCCACACCTTCCCACCGGAAACCTGCCATAATGGGATTTGGTAATTCCACCTGGAGGAGGATTCCCCTTTCCTTGGTGCGCCCCCACCTCCTGGCCGGCCAGGGCAGCCTAGGTGCCTTGCCCCCAAGGCCAGGGGCGCAGGGGAGTGGGTGGTGCTGCCCGGAACCTTCCAAAACCTTCCATGACCTTCTAGAAGCTTCCAGGACCTTCCGGTACATACCGGGACCGTTTCGGGACATTCCGGACACTTATGGAGCACTTCCAGGACCTTCCGAGACCATTCTCGGACGTTCTGGAGCCATCCGGATAGTTTCCAAGACCATCCAAGTTACAGTTTAAGCCACCCGATGACCGTGAAGGTTGTCGGGACGCCCAGCGATTATCCAGAAACTATTCCGGTTGATCCAGGACTTTCCCAGTACCATTCTCATATGTTCCGGAACCACCTGGGACTACTCCAGAGTGATCCGGACATAACCGTAAATACCCAGAACTACTTCTGGTGCCCTTATGAACAATTCCATAAATCTCCGGAACTACTTCCGGTACCCGTATGAACTATTCTGCTTTGCTTCCACTAAACCTTCTACCATACTAGTATTCTAACAGACTACTGCTCGTTAAGTGTGTGACCCAATAGGTTCGGTATAATGCGGACATGACTCAGAACATCTTCTGGACATAGGTCAACAACCTTTCATCAATAGCCAATAATCAACAGCGGAGCCATGGACACCCATGTTGACTCCCGCACATACACGAAGAAACTTCGAGTGAACCATTTATGTTTATTCATGTACCATTCCCTTTGCTTCGCGATATATGACAAAGTTAGAGGAGAGAAGTTTGGCACCCATGTGTAACAACTTTTGAACACAAGCCACTCGTTATCCTCTTTGCTCGTTTGTCCCTTTTCTCGTTATCGTATTCCGGTATCCCCGTGACTGAATCACAATGTGTCTGGCCAGACTATAATGGATACCGTCATACCGAGTGGGCCCGAAGTGAATATCTTCTTCATCGTGAAGGAGCAAATCCCATTCTTGAACTATCACAGTCACTAGCCACACCATCTGACATACCCAGAACTTATTTTACTACTTCCCATTTACGGGAGGATTCATCTAAGAACCAAAGCATGTCTTCCTGTGTGAAGCAACTCGATACTATCATGGTCTAAGGAATTACGTATATGATAACATTTCATAATATGACTTATAACGTAGTTACGATGTGATCTCTAAGTATATCATTCAATACTGGGGTCGGTTCAACATCATTGTTCTGCTAACAATATGTTCCCATTGCTACTGACATCCTTGTTACAGGAACAATGTCCATGATTAAGAAAACGTAATCATTAGTTAGCACATGAGCTGGTCTTAGAGGCTAAACCAGGAACTCTTGGTGTTTACATTTCCACACATGCAAATGAGTTTTCTTCTGAATCTCACAGTCAGGGTCATTGCAATTATAGCACAGAAATATAAACATTAATTACGAACGTGGAAATATATATAATAACATTTTATTATTGCCTCTAGGGCATATTTCCAACAGTCTCCCACTTTCACTAGAGTCAATAATATTGTCAGTGCTTGAGCACTTTACACCTATGGCATACCGGTGTAAGAAATGCTTCATTTGTCGTATAGACCTCATCTTCGGATCTGACGTTTCAGGCCCGTTTGTATCTTGCATATCTTCGCGTTTTCACGCTATCATAAAATTCACTAAGCTTTGTATATGTTTGAATCATTTGGCAGGACCTTGGTTCCTTAGAATAAGTCATGAAATCATTCATCAATGTTCCATGAGCTTCAAGCATCTAGGAAACCATTCCATGTTCATAAATGAATTTATGATTCAAAATACCCTCCTTGTTACTTCTTTAAGCAACAATATACTTAGCCTCTGTTATAGAATTCGCCACAGTATCGAACTTGACATAGTTCCTCCATACTGTGCCACCCTTACGTGTGAAACACATAATCCCAATTAAAATCGAAAATCGATCGGAGTAAGTATGAAGACTGAATTGGTGTAACTGTTTACATCAAAATTCAGCTGGTGTAACTTGTTACAACGAGCTCTTCATTATCTCCATTTTCCGAGAAACATATCTTATCTATCATAAGTTTAACTTTTCACTGTTTGTCCAATGATCAACATCTTGATCACTTTGGTATTTTGCTCTCAACCTTTTGGAGCACTGGACATATCTGGTCGTTTTACATATTATGGTGTACATGATTAATCCAAACACACATGTGAGTGAAATTCAATTCATGTGTTTTGCTTATCTGTGTTCATGAACACTGATTTCCGCAAACAACTTTTCACCGTGACCTCGGCAAGAACATCCTTCTTGGCGTTTCATACTAAACTACTTTAGTATCATGTCAATATGTAGTGTTGGCTTTAGCATGACGAGGCACTTACTATCTTCATAGATCACTGTGTTCAATACTAATGCTATATTAGCCCAAGTTCTTCAACTGAAAACTATTTCCAATGAAGTCCTTATTCGTGTCAAGAAATTTATATCATTTCCAATCAACAATATGTCATCTACATAAGGTTTTAGAAATATCATTCAACTCCCACTTACTTTCTTGAACATTCAAGCATCTTCGTTTATTCCCGATGAAAACAAACTCTTTTGGCAATTTCATCATAACGAAAATTCCAACTCCATTGTGCTAGCTTCAGTCCATCACTGGATATCCAAGGCTTGCATCTATTTTAGCATCCTTTGAATCGACAAAACATTCCGGTCGTATCACGTATACGTCCTTTGTTATATTTCCGTGTAGGAACTTTGTTTTGACGTTCATTCTACCATATCCTATAAATGAGATATGTAGTAATTGCTAGTATAACCCAAACTGACTAAAGAATTTCTACGGTCGACACTATTTCTCCGTAGTCAACTTTTGAACTTGCTAGAAAACAATTTTCCAACGAGTTGAGCTTTATGTATAAAACAATTTCATCCGAATCAATTATAGATCCATATATATATTCTTCAGACTTTTAGTCTTTCGGAGGGTCTACCAAGTTCAAAACTTGACTTACTTCCATGGATACTATCTCATATTATTTGGCATTTAGCCAAATCCCGGAGTCAGGGCCCATCAACGCTTCTTTGTATATCACAGGTTTATCGTTGTCGAACAACAATATCTCGTTTACATATAAATGTTTGTACGAGTTTTGTCTAACCTGTGTGGTTCAGCTGCGCACTTCTCTGAAGATTCAACAATCTTTGACAAGTTGCACTGTCCTCCCACTCACTCTTTCGTAAGAAACTATTTTTCTTCAAAACACATTGTTCTTAACAACAAACAATTTTGCTTTTGTGTAGTGATAGAGGAATACCAAAACTTTTGGCATAACCTTAACAAAGTAGAACTTATCTGATTTGGGGTTTTGAGTATGTCAAACATATGCCTCATATACCCAAATTTTAAGAAAAGACAACATGGTTTTAACAGTCCATACCACATCTAATATGTGTCATTTCAACAGATTTGATGGTGCTCTTTTCAGTGTAAAAGCCGTAGTCACTAACGCATAACTTTAATAAGTATAATGGCAAATTGATAAACGTCATATTTGATCTTAACGTGTCATACATGGCTTGATCACATCTCTCGAACACTTTACTCATAGTGGTGTTCCGGGAGACGCAAGTTATGACACTTCTTCACAACTCATCAGATGTTCGCTAAACTTGTAACTCAAATATTACTTTCTACAATCTAATTTACAGAAGCTTTATTTTCTTGTTACAATGAATTTCTATTTCACTCTAAAATTCCTTAAACATTTCAAAGATTTCAGAAGTATGTCTCTATTGAACAGATATCCACATATCTACTTCAACTCATGAGTGAAGATAGGGAATCCACTGCACACAACTACACTTATTGGACTACACACATCATCATGTATGATTACCAATGGTTTAGTTGCCCGTTCATGTATGGACTATCAACGGTGTTTTAGTCACATTACTTCGAGACAAAGATCGCAAGCGTCAAGTGATTCATAATCATATGACTCGAAAGTCCATCACTTATGGAAATTCTTCATGCATGTTATGTCACTTGTGATAAACGGCAATGCCGCATCTATGTGGTATTTCTATCAGTCTTGCGACGTTTAGCGTCAGTGTTATGGATGTTTAGTATTATTATCAAGATTCATAACATACAACCTATTCATAATGGAAGTATGGCCTTTACGTTATTCATAGCTTTGAACAACTCTGTTGCAACAAACATGATTCAAAATGATGTTTTGCAACAAGGCTAAAGTGTAGTAACAATTTACTCATCTCTAAAATGAATTATGAAGATAATCATAGAGTCAACACACGGTATAGTAAACCTTTTACCGTATTCCCGAGCGTGTCAAAACTCATCATTAGCTAGTCATAAAGGCCATAGTATTTCTTGCATCGAGTTGCAACAATATGCAATCGATGTGATATTCCGGTGATCAACAGTTTAATCACAATATACAGAATCCACAATTAACTGCTTAATCATGATTCCCAAGAATTACATCTCTTGACCAGCAATGAATTCATCTATAACTTCGTATGGCTTTCATTTCTGAGCTGGTTATTCCAGTCTTCTTTCGTTTTGCCTTTATACGTATCATAGTTCTATTTCCAATGTCACTCCTACTCACAGAAGATCACACATGATCAAGGGTGGCGCAGGCCATGGACTTTTCGGCGTGTAAGTCTTACTAACACCCTATGGAACTTCCTTTCCCTTAATCCTCATCATTATATGATCAGTGTTCTTCTGGATCCCACGCTTATCAGTTTTGTTTAGAGCACAGTGAACATTTTCACTAATGCTTACAATCATACATTGTACTAGATATCTTATATCCTATATCAATTGTCTTACTCTGAAAACAGTTTTTCAGTTCCATGAATGTTAAGTAACTATCCCAAACGTTTCGAAGTTCTGGTTTCATGGTGATTACGACAATACATTTAACTGTGGTGGAATTCTTAACATTTTGGATTGATGGACGTAAGACACATCATCCATAGCATCAGCGGGAGAGCATCAAAAATTTGGGATAGGACATGGTCCTTCTCGGCACTATTGAGGATAGTCCTCACAATACGGTACCAATCGTAAAGTTTTTACCAGATAATACAGTTAATCAAAATCAATTGGGAAGGTGGTAACGCGAGCCATTATTCTACAACGATAATGAAAATATTAAGACTTTGTTCATAATTAAGTTGCACTTGTGATTAATCAATTTAATTACTAAGTGCGCTCCCACTCAGATCAATATCTCTCGTAATTGATGCTGGAGTGATTCAAGATCCAACCCAATCGTCCGCCATTGATGTGACATCACTGATGACTTAGACTGGACCGGTAGTCCAACTTGCCAATCACGCCAAAGGTGATTCTTGTTCATCTTTCGATGGGCGTGTTCCGGTAGCAAACTTTTATCCAAACCGTCAAGACAACCAAGTGTAGTTGCAGTGTGTTCTTAACACACCCGCCTTTTATGCGTCACACCGTGTGCACCCATGTGACATGACCTCCTCCAATGTGAAACATAGTATAGACGGTGCTACAGTTGGAAGAACACTATCAACTTGATATTGTTTTGTGAGAGATCACCCTAATAAAATACGACTACCGCGCATCAAATAAGGGTGCATCAAAGGGATAAACATCACAGGCAGTTCATAAAATTATGTGATATAGTATAGCTCTTTGCTTCGTGAAGTCTTCATTGTCTTCACGTCGTCGTGGTTGAAGTCACCGTGTCCACCAACTTTGTCCTTGGCGCCGGGAACATCACCACGGCTTCCGGCATGTGCGTCGGGGTCCACCTCCGCATCGTAGATCATCACCTTGCATCTATCTATTGCTTTGCCTCGAGCTAATAAACAGTTCTGGCACGTAGGCCATAATTAAGTGACAATCATATGACTCCAGTCATCATGCCGTACCACGACGCGCAGGTCGCGAATAAATAATACATCATATAGCATCTCATACAAACACATTGCAAATCTTGAAGGCTATACCACATCACATGCATATTCTGCAAAAACAAGTTAGATCGCTATCTGCACGGGTTGTTGCAAATTTTATCATGGTTGATTAGCAGGTTACATGCAAACGTTGTTCCCTAAACAAACCAAACACGATACTTCAATGTTGCTAGTTTAACGTTCGGGGTGCGTGTAGCAACTAATGCCACAAGCCAAACTTCGTTCAACGCGTGACCCCCGTGTGGATTTGAGTTCATAAAATCCACAAGACCCTCCATGTTAAATATTCTATGGCGAGATTAAGATGAGATCCAAGGAGTTTGATGTAGACCATGATCAAGGCAACCAGCATACTGAAAGCAGCATAGAGGGATCGATGGAAAACTCAATACTTGTAGAAAAACCTCAACTTGCCATCAAGCATATAATCAATGCCTCATATCACACATATGATCTAGACCTAAACATGCATCTAATCAAGGATCGCTCATGATACCACTGTTGGGAAACGTAGTAGAAAAAAAAAATCGGCCTACGAATCAAGAACCCAAGATCATCCAAGAAGATTGCATACAAGGTTTTAGGTCATGGATCACCAACCGATGTAGCGGAAGTAGAGTTGCTGAAGACCGTCAGTGCAGATCCCCGCAGCTAGGAATTTCAATGACCTCCCAACCGTGAGGATATCGATCCCTCGAACCGTCCCGCGATCTAGTCCCACGGACAAGTCCCACGAACAAGCTCCTCGAAGAAGGGTCGAAGGTACGACCCCTCCATTAGTATCCACAGATCCCGTAGAAGAAATCCAGCAGCGCTCCGCCGTCCAGAGATGAACGCCAACGAGAAAACTAGAGGGAGAAAACCCTAACGGATTCCGATCTAGAACATCGTCTAAACCGGGGTCTAATTGTGGAGCAACGGGGTTTAGAGGAGGGAGGGTGGCGCATAGGCCTTGGGGAAAAGTTGTGTGTCTCTCCCCCTCCCCCTGGCTCACCTTATATAGGTGGCCAGGAGGCCTAGGGCGCAGCCCAAGGAGGATTGGGAGTCCAACTTGGACTCCCAAGCCTTCCAAACCTTCCCACACCTTCCCACCGGAAACCTGCCATAATGGGATTTGGTAATTCCACCTTGAGGAGGATTCCCCTTTCCTTGGTGCGCCCCCACCTCCTGGCCGGCCAGGGAAGCCTAGGTGGCTTGCCCCCCAAGGCCAGGGGCGCAGGGGAGTGGGTGGTACTGCCCGGAACCTTCCGGAACCTTCCATGACCTTCTAGAAGCTTCCAGAACCTTCTGGGACATACCGGGACCGTTTCGGGACATTCCGGACACTTCTGGAGCACTTCCAGGACCTTCCGAGACCGTTCTCGGACGTTGTGGAGCCATCCGGATAGTTTCCAAGCCACCCGATGACCGCGAAGGTTGTCGGGACGCCCAACGATTATCTGGAAACTATTCCGGTTGATCCAGGACTTCCCCAGTACCATTCTCATATGTTCCGGAACCACCTGGGACTACTCCAGAGTGATCCGGACATAACCTTAAATACCCAGAACTACTTCTGGTGCCCTTATGAACAATTCCATAAATCTCCGGAACTACTTCCGGTACCCGTATGAACTATTCTGCTTTGCTTCCACTAAACCTTCTACCATACTAGTATTCTAACAGACTACTGCTCGTTAAGTGTGTGACCCAATAGGTTCGGTATAACGCGGACATGACTCAGAACATCTTCTGGACATAGGTCAACAGCCTTTCGTCAATAGCCAATAATCAACAGCGGAGCCATGGACACCCATGTTGACTCCCGCACATACACGAAGAAACTTTGAGTGAACCATTTATGTTTATTCATGTACCATTCCCTTTGCTTCGCGATATATGACAAAGTTAGAGGAGAGAAGTTTGGCACCCATGTGTAACAACTTTTGAACACAAGCCACTCGTTATCCTCTTTGCTCGTTTGTCCCTTTTCTCGTTATCGTATTCCGGTATCCCCGTGACTGAATCACAATGTGTCTGGCCAGACTATAATGGATACCGTCATACCGAGTGGGCCCGAAGTGAATATCTTCTTCATCGTGAAGGAGAAAATCCCATTCTTGAACTATCACAGTCACTAGCCACACCATCTGACATACCCAGAACTTATTTTACTACTTCCCATTTACGGGAGGATTCATCTAAGAACCAAAGCATGTATTCCTGTGTGAAGCAACTCGATACTCTCATGGTCTAAGGAATTACGTATATGATAACATTTCATGATATGACTTATAACGTAGTTACGATGTGATCTCTAAGTATATCATTCAATACTGGGGTCGGTTCAACATCATTGTTCTGCTAACAATATGTTCCCATTGCTACTGACATCCTTGTTACAAGAACAATGTCCATGATTAAGAAAACGTAATCATCACTTAGCACATGAGCTGGTCTTAGAGGCTAAACCAGGAACTCTTGGTGTTTACATTTCCACACATGCAAATGAGTTTTCTTCTGAATCTCACAGTCAGGGTCATTGCAATTATAGCACAGAAATATAGACATTAATTACGAACGTGGAAATATATATAATAACATTTTATTATTGCCTCTAGGGCATATTTCCAACAATGCCCCCTGATGACACGCTTGAGTGACAGAAACATGGGTCTAGGGGATGTGCTGTTGGCACAAGGGGGAAAACAACGGTGCTTGTAACCGCGGTTGCAAGGATTGTTTACTTTACGCAAAGTGCTTTTTAATGCATTTGTCTGTTGCTTTGGGTTTACACTTTGGGTGGGGCTCGCAACTTAATACCAGCGAGATGTTCTGGATAGATATCTCAAGGTGGATGATTAGCAGTAGATGAAGTTGGATTTCGGTCTACTTATTTTGGCGTACAACACATGCTTTTGAGCCTCTTCCTTTCTTTGTAGCATAGTTAGCATTGCGGTGCGTTTATAATCCTGTCAATTTCCCATCTGTAATTTGTTTACCTTGCATAGCAGTTTTATCGTCTTTTGGGAGAGAGACATCACTAGTGAACATCACGGGACCCCGGTCCATATTCTCATCACTGTTTACACGCTCATTTACTTTCTTTCTTTTACTTTTAGTTGCTATAATTATCATTATCCCTTGTGTTTGATCCTTTGTTCCGCCGTGCAGTGCTTCCAAGATCGGGAGTGCCAGCAGACTTCTTCCCGGCACCCTGCCGGAGGGAGGATCGGCCTCCGGGAGCTTCCCCTCCACCATGGAAGCTTCCCGGATGTGCCGTGAGTAGTTTTCTTTGGACCATGGGTCCGTGATCAGTAGCTATGTGATGTTCTCCTCCCCTCTTTGTTCTTCATGGTTTAGACCTCGTGAGCTGCCCTACATGATTGAGGCACATATGTAATCTTTCTACTGTTGCTATGCTGAGTTTGATGGGATCTGATGGATTATGAGATTATGTTCAGATTGTGATAGAGTAATATATTTGGTTCTTATCTTTTATTTTATTTTTCCTAAGTAATTCTTTCATGTTCTCCATTGTTGTTTATTGCTTTGGCCAAGTAGTAGGTAGTAACTCCAAGAGGGAACGTTATGCTTGATTATGGGTTCATGCCCCCTGATGACACGCTTGAGTGACAGAAACATGAGTCTAGGGGATGTGTTGTTGCCACAAGGGGGAAAACAACAATGCTTGTAACCGCGGTTGCAATGATTGTTTACTTTACGCAAAGTGCTTTTTAATGAAGTTGTATGTTGCTTTGGGTTTACACTTTGGGTGGGGCTCGCAACTTAATACCAGCGAGATGTTCTGGATAGATATATCAAGGTGGATGATTAGTAGTAGATGCAGTTGGATTTCGGTCTACTTATTTTGGCGTACCGCCCATGCTTTTGAGCCTTGTCCTTTCTTTGTAGCATAGTTAGCATCGCGGTGCGTTTTTAATCCTGTCAATTGCCCAGCTGTGATTTTTTTACCTCGCATAGCAGTTTTATTGTCTTTTGGGAGAGAGACATCACTAGTGAACATCACGGGACCTCGGTCCATATTCTCATCACTATTTACACGCTCTTTTATTTTCCTGCTTTTACTTTCTAGCTGCTATCACCATTATCATTATCCCTTGCGTTTGATCCTTTGTGAACAGTAAGGCCGGAGAGATTGACAACCTCTCTGTACCCTTTGGGAAGCAAAGTTATTTGTGTCGTGTGCAGGTCCACATCAATTGCGCCGTTGGCACCTACTTATCATTGCCAGAGTCCTACGGGAGACAAACCCTATCCTCTACATAGGGGAAATTTGCCGCTACACTACATCTCAACCTTCCACTTGGGGTAACCAACAAGGATAGATGATGGCTTCTCGCCCTTCGTTGGTGAGCCCCAAGTGGAAGGCGTGATGTAGCACAACAACAAGTTTCCCTCGGTGAAGATACCAAGGTTTTTCTCCAGTAGGACTCCAGAGATGATAAGTAGGTGTCAGCGGCGCGACTGACGTGGACCTGCACACAGACACAGATAACTTTGTTCCCAACGAAGTTCAGAGAGGTTGTCAATCTCTCTGGTCTTGTTGTTCACAAAGGGTAAAACACAAGGGATAATGATAGCAATTGAAAGTAAAAGCAGAAAAGTAAAGATAGCGTGGAAACAGTAATAAGGATATGGACCGGGATACGTGATGTTCGCTAGTGATGTCTCTCTCCCAAAAGACGATAAAACTGCTATGCGAGGTAAACAAATTACAGAAGGGCAATTGACAGGATTATGAACGCACCGCAATGCTAACTATGCTACAAAAGAAAGGAAGAGGCTCAAAAGCACGGGCAGTACACCATAATAAGTAGACCGTAATCCAACTGCATCTACTAATAATCATCCACCTTGAGATATCTATCCAGAACATCTCGCTGGTATTAAGTTGCGAGCCCCACCCAAAGTGTAAACCCAAAGCAACAGACAACTGCATTAAAAAGAACTTTGCGTAAAGTAAACAATCTTTGCAACCGCGGTTACAAGCACCGTTGTTTTTCCCCCTTGTGGCAACAGCACATCCCCTAGACTCATGTTTCTGTCACTCAAGCGTGTCATCGGGGGGCATGAACCCACAATCGAGCATAACGTTCCCTCTTGGAGTCACTACCTACTACTTGGCCAAAGCAATAAACAGCAACGGAGAACATGCAATAATTACTTAGGAACAAAAATATAAGAGATAAAAACCAAATATATTACTCTATCACAATCTGAACATAATCTCATAATCCATCAGATCCCATCAAACTCAGCATAGCAATAGCAGAAAGATTACAAAAGTGCCTCGATCATGTAGGGCAGCTCACGAGGTCTAAACCATGAAGAAAAAAGAGGGGAGGAGAACATCACATAGCTACTGATCACGGACCCATGGTCCAAGGAAAACTACTCACGAGACATCCGGGGAGCATCCATGGTGGAGAGGAGACTCCCGGAGATCAATCCTCCCTCCGGCAGGGTGCCGGGAAGAGGTCTTTTGGTGCTCCCGATCTTGGAAGCGCGGCGGCGGCGGAACAGAGGCGAGTTTGCGAAATAGGGTTCTGTCTTCGGAGTTTCCCCGTGACGGAGAATAAATAGGCGAAGGGGGGCAACCAGAGGTGGACCAGGGGCCCCAGGCGCCCCCTGGCGCGGACAGGGGTGGGGACGCGCCGGGTGGCCGCCTGGGCCCCCTGGCTCCCCTCTGGCCCCTCTCAGGCTCTTTGCGAAGCTTCCTGTACGCTGATTTTTCCTGTATTTTTCCTGGAATTTTTCTGGCACTTTTTATATGGGGGAAAACTGAAATAGAAAAACCGCAGAAAATAGGAACTGGCACTGGGGTGCTCTGAGTTAATAGGTTAGTCCAAATATGATCAAAAGTGTATGAAAGTGTATCTAGATCATAGAAATATCACACAAAACATGCATGGAGCAAGCAGAAATTATAGATACGTTTGGGACGTATCAACATCCCCAAGCTTAATTCCTGCTCGTCCTTGAGTGGGTAAATGATAACATCATAATTTCTATGGTGACATGCTAGCAACCATATAAGAACTTTGAAAAGTAAATCAATCAAGGTTAGAGATTCAATTCAAGTCATAACAAGCAAGAGTCTATATTAGCAGTGAAACAAGTAACAAAAGAACATTAGGTGCAAGAGCTCTCGCTGTCCGTGACTCGAATGTATCCAAATGGTGTTTGCGTGTAAGAAGGGGGATAGGGAATACGAGAAAAAAGTATTTTTGTGTTGAGAAATAAATCTACTAAAGTTTCACACTTTGTCCTCTTTGGAATCTTATCTTGACTCATCCCCCGACCACTAGCCAGGTA
Organism: Bromus sterilis; assembly: GCA_950022295.1. Classification (NCBI taxonomy): domain Eukaryota; kingdom Viridiplantae; phylum Streptophyta; class Magnoliopsida; order Poales; family Poaceae; genus Bromus; species Bromus sterilis. The sequence continues at coordinate 402,233,365 of OX465596.1, forward strand.
CAAGTCAATTTGATCCACTCCTTTTCGATATTTTGAGCACTCGTGCAATGGATGAGCGTAAGCACGAGAGTTGACACTTAGGATGGCAAAGAGAGAAGTACGGAGGAGGAAGACAAAAAGGATGAGAAAGGCTCACATCAATGAGGACAATCATAGGCAAGAGATGCCAAATGATAGATATGATGTGAGGAGTAGGGATTGCCATGCAACGGATGCACATACGAGCTAGGAAGCTCTCCAATGGAACTAGTGGGGGGTGCATCTAAATTGCTCGCTCATGAAGATCTAGAGCTCGTTTGAGGAGGCTCATCCTTGGAATATGCAAGCCAAGTTCTATAGTGTGAAGGTTCCCACATAGCTATATGCATAATGATCATCTCTATGGAGTACAAGGATATAAAGGGAGTACTAGTGTGGATCTCTCAAAAGGATAGTAGTGTTGCCCCTTCCTCTCTTTTTATTTCTTTTTTCTCTTTTTCTATTTTTTTTGTATTTTTTTGTGGCCTCAATGGCTCTTTCTACTTAACTCTCATTTGTCCTCTTTGGGATCTTTTATTGTGTCCACTTTGGGATCTTTTCCTCACTTAAGGGCAACACTCTATTTTACAAGAAGGTAAAGGAGATCTTTCACACTTTACAAGGTACTCAAAATCATAAATAAGATGAAACTATCATGATGTATGCAATGTATGTCGCTGCCAGTGTAGCAGGAACATGTATGACATGAAGATCAAGTCATGAAGAGGTGGAAGTTGCATGGAAATATAACTGAGAAAGGCTATGGAAATGCCTTGATAGGTAGGTATGGTGGCTGTTTTGAGGAAAGATATAAGGAGGCTTATGATGATAGAGCGTATCATGCCAAGGGTTTGGATGTACCGGCGAAGGTGGACACCAACTCTCGGAGTGAGAAGAAGGCAATGCACGGCACGGGAGAGGCTAGCAAAATATGGGAAGGTGGAAGTGTCAACTTTCAATACTTACATTAGTCCGAAGAACTCATGCACTTATTATCGGTAACTCTCAATCTAATAAGGAGGTTCACAAAGAGACAAGTACCCCGAGGAGGAGTGTATGGGGGTTTGGTTATCCTTGCGCATCCTCGACTCATGGTACGTGAGTGTTCTCTGGTATTCGATCCCTCCAAAGATTACTGAACCATCTAGTAGCTAGAGTTCTCAACTAGTTTTGTAGGTTTTGAAAATACACACGGATTTTCCAAAATCCGACACCTATCACTAATAGGCTAGAGCTCTTGACACCAAAATTTCAAACATTACTCACATCAATACCTCAAAACTATTGCAAGTTACTACTAGAAGAAAATAGCATCCTCAATTACCTACTCTCAAGACAAGACACAACTCAGTGCAACAACCAACTCTCTTTAACAAGATAAACATGAAAACTAAAAAGAGTTCCAGCAACAAACTAAACAAGAGCCAAGGCTCTTGCTAAAGACAAACTAAGACTAAGACTAAACATGGCAGTAGCTATGAAAAGATAAAGAACACACAACAGCAAAAAGATAAGCAGGAAAAATCCTATGATGTATTCTAGATTTTGAAAGTGGAGCGTGTTTCTCTCCCACACAAAATAAGACGGGATCTAACTTGTTATGAACAGAAACCAAAGCTAAAGTAAACTAAAAATAAAACCTAAGAGCGAGACGCTCCAAGCATAGCACATAACGCATGAAGTGATAAAAATATAGTGAGACGAAGGACGAACTGATGATTGTTGATGGAGAAGGGGATGCACGGGGGCATCCCCAAGCTTAGACGCTTGAGTCTCCTTGGATATTTGTTGGGGATGCATGGGGGCATCCCCAAGCTTGAGCGCTTGACACTCCTGGATCTTCTTTCATCATCTTCCATCGCACACTTGAAAACTCCCTTCATACATAACTCATCATAAGCTGATTAGAGAGGTTAGTACCCTTAATAAAATAAATTTTCCCCACTGGATATAAAGATAATCTTGAAGAGCTACTGTTTCTCAAGAGTGCCAAATTTTTTTTGCAAAGAAAAAGCAAGCTTAAGGTTTGCAAAAGTTAGGAGAGACAAAACGTGGCAGAATCTGTGAAAAACAGAACAGCAGGTAGTAAAGAAGTTTTTAGGGATACTTCTGCAACTCAAATAAAAAAAATCAGAACATACGGAAGTTTCGTAATTGTATAGATCATACTGTGTAAAAACTTCAGCTCAAAAAGATGAACTGGGATTTTTCTGGTCACGAGGACAGAATCTGTTTTCTGGACAGCATGTCACAACTTTTACTTCCCTTGCCGTGAGAGGCTATAACATGGCACAAAGCTGAAAAATAAAGATACAATGATGTTGCTACAGTAGTAAAAATCATCGAGACACAACAAAAGCAAAAATAAAAACCTAAATTCGTTTCGGGCTGCCTCCCGAAAGCGCTTTCTTTTATGCCTTTAAGCTAGGCATAAAGATTTTAAAAGGTGCTCTCATAAGAATAAGGATTTGAAGCAAAAGAGAGCATCAAGAAGCAAATATGAAATACATTTAAGCCTAACCCACTTCCTATGCATAGGCATCTTGTAAGAAAATAAATCAAAGAGGCACAAGGTGACATGCATAGGAAGGTAGAACAAGAACAACTTCAAAACTTTCAACATGAAGAGAGGTGTTTTTGTAACATGGAAGTTTCTACAACCAAACTTTCCTCTCTCAAAGTAATTTTCAGTAGAATCATGAACAACATCAAGAATATAACTATCACATAAATCATGTTGTTCATGACCTACAAGCACACGTGTATTGTTTTCAACACGGTTTTTAGGATGATAAGATAGATGCAACCCATCACATTGATCCTTGATAAGAGCATAGTTCTTCGGAATATGAATTGGAGATTTCAAAAGGATAATAGGACAATCAAGTGTGGGTGCAATAGAAACAATTTCATGCTTAACATATGGAACTATAGCAAGTTCATCTCCGTAAGCATCATCCATAGTGGCATCACGGCCATAAGCATAGAAGGCGTCAACTTCATCAAAAAGGGATATTTCAAAAGAATCCATACGATCATAGCACTCATATAAGGTAAGAGTCAAAGAGTTACTATCATTAGAAGGTAGACATGGATGGCTCCATTCTTCCTCCTCTTGTTCGTCACTCTCCTCCTCTTTTTCATCCAAGGAGCTTTCAGGTTCAGTAATTTCTTCTTCCATAGAGTCCTGCAAAACATTAGTCTCTTCCTTTGGAGGAGAGATTCACTCAAGATGATCAGTAATATAATAATTTGCAGCATAATTTTCTAAACAATAGTTAAGTATAGCAAGACTCTCAGATTTGTAAGGGGCATCATTAATATTTCTAAGAAGAGAAGTGATTTCATAGGCACCCTTATAAGCAACAAATTCTTCTATTGGCTCTGCATCATAAAAATCATAGTTTCCCTTAGCATAAGAAGCTAAGGTTTCATCATCATTGTATTCACATTGGAAAGAAAGGTGTTTGTGCCTCATAAAGCAACAAGATTCATCCCTGCAAAAAGATATATTATATATTGAGCACAAGTTTCTAGCATACTCATACAACTGGTGTATTTGTTTCCATAAGTGTATCCCCTTTTGAGATAAGCGGTGTTCCTTGTACCACTTTTGCTGATCCTCGGTGAATCCTCCATGCCAATTAGATCTAGTTTCAAAGAAGTCAGACATTGATTGGCAAGTAAGGAACAATACATACTATTTTTTTGGATTTTTGATAAAGGACACTAAAGCAAAATCTGCAAGGTAAACTAACAAGACTAAAAAACAAAGGTAAAGGGTAGTGTGCAACTCCCCTATCTTAGCACTCGGAGTCCCCGGCAACGGCGCCAGAAATTCACTTGATGGCTTCTCGCCCTTCGTTGGTGAGCCCCAAGTGGAAGGCGTGATGTAGCACAACAACAAGTTTCCCTCGGTGAAGATACCAAGGTTTGTCTCCAGTAGGACTCCAGAGATGATAAGTAGGTGTCAGCGGCGCGAATGACGTGGACCTGCACACAGACACAGATAATTTTGTTCCCAACGAAGTTCAGAGAGGTTGTCAATCTCTCCGGTCTTGTTGTTCACAAAGGGTAAAACACAAGGGATAATGATAGCAATTGAAAGTAAAAGCAGAAAAGTAAAGATAGCGTGGAAACAGTAATAAGGATATGGACCGGGATACGTGATGTTCGCTAGTGATGTCTCTCTCCCAAAAGACGATAAAACTGCTATGCGAGGTAAACAAATTACAGAAGGGCAATTGACAGGATTATGAACGCACCGCAATGCTAACTATGCTACAAAAGAAAGGAAGAGGCTCAAAAGCACGAGCAGTACGCCAAAATAAATAGACCGTAATCCAACTGCATCTACTAATAATCATCCACCTTGAGATATCTATCAAGAACATCTCACTGGTATTAAGTTGCGAGCCCCACCCAAAGTGTAAACCCAAAGCAACAGACAACTGCATTAAAAAGAACTTTGCGTAAAGTAAACAATCCTTGCAACCACGATTACAAGCACCGTTGTTTTCCCCCTTGTGGCAACATCACATCCCCTAGACTCATGTTTCTGTCACTCAAGCGTGTCATCGGGGGGCATGAACCCACAGTCGAGCATAACGTTCCCTCTTGGAGTCACTACCTACTACTTGGCCAAAGCAATAAACATCAACGGAGAACATGCAAGAATTACGTAGGAACAAAAATATAAGAGATAAAAACCAAATATATTACTCTATCACAGTCTGAACATAATCTCATAATCCATCAGATCCCATCAAACTCAGCATAGCAATAGCAGAAAGATTACAAAAGTGCCTCGATCATGTAGGGCAGCTCACGAGGTCTAAACCATGAAGAACAAAGAGGGGAGGAGAACATCACATAGCTACTGATCACGGACCCATGGTCCAAGGAAAACTACTCACGAGACATCCCGGGAGCATCCATGGTGGAGAGGAGACTCCCGGAGGTCAATCCTCCCTCCGGCAGGGTGCCGGGAAGAGGTCTTCTGGTGCTCCCGACCTTGGAAGTGCGGCGACGGCGGAACAGAGGAGAGTTTGCGAAATAGGGTTCTTTCTTCGGAGTTTCCCCATGACGGAGAATAAATAGGCGAAGGGGGGCAGCCAGAGGTGGAACAGGGGCCCCAAGCGCCCCCTAGCGCGGCCAGGGGTGGGGCCACGCCGGGTGGCCGCCTGGGCCCCCTGGCTCCCCTCTGGCCCCTCTCGGGCTCTTCGCGAAGCTTCCTGTACGCTGATTTTTCCTGTATTTTCCCGGAATTTTTCTGGCACTTTTTATATGGGGGAAAACTGAAATAGAAAAACAGCAGAAAACAGGAACTGACACTGGGGTGCACTGAGTTAATAGGTTAGTCCAAATATGATCAAAAGTGTATGAAAATGTATCTAGAGCATAGCAATATCACACAAAACATGCATGGCGCAAGCAGAAATTATAGATACGTTTTGGACGTATCAATAGAGTATCAAGAAAATTTCTGGCGCCGTTGCCGGGGACTCCGAGTGCTAAGATAGGGGAGTTGCACACTATCTTTTACCTTTGCTTTTTAGTCTTGTTAGTTTACCTTTCAGTTTTTGGTTTTGTGTCTTATATCAAAAACCCAAAAAAATAGTATGTCTAGTTCCTTACTTGCCAATCAATGTCTAACTTCTGTGAGACCAGATCTTATTGGCAGGGAGTATTCATTGAGGATCAACAAAAATGGTACAAGGAACACCGCTTGTCTCAAAAGGGGATACACTTTTTTTTGAAGCTTCAAAAGGGGATACACTTATGGAAACAAATACATCAGTTGTATGAGTATGCTAGAAACTTGTGCTCAATATATAATATATCTTTCTGCAGGGGTGAATCTTGTTGCGTTATGAAGCATAAACACCTTGCTTTCCAATGTGAGTACAATGATGATGAAACCTTAGCTTCTTATGCTAAGAGAAATTATGATTTTTATGATGCAGAGTAAATAGAAGAATTTTTTGCTTATAAGGGTGCCTATGAAATTACTTCTCTTCTTAAAAATATTGATGATGCCCCTTACAAATCTGAAAGTCTTGCTATACTTAACTATTCTTTGGAAAATTATGATGCAAATTATTATATTACTGATCATCTTGAGAGAATCTCTCCCCCAAAGGAAGAGACTAATGTTTTGCAGGACTCTATGGAAGAAGAAATTGCTGAACCTGAAAGCTCCTTGGATGAAAAAGAGGAGGAGAGGGACGAACAAAAGGAGGAAGAATGGAGCCATCCATGTCTACCTTCTAATGAGAGTAAATATTTGACTCTTACCTTATATGAGTGTCATGATCCTATGGATTCTTTTGAAATATCCCTTTTTGATGAAGTTGATGCCTTCTATACTTATGGCCATATGCCATTATGAATGATGCTTACGGAGATGAACTTGCTATAGTTCCTCATGTTAGGCATGAAATTGTTGCTATTGCACCCACACTTGATTTTCCTATTATCCTTTTGAAATCTCCAAATCATATGCCGTAGAATTTTGTCCTTATTAAGGCTCAATGTGACGGGTTGCATTTATCTTATGATCCTAAAGACCGTGTTAAAAACTATACACGTGTGCTTGTAGGTCATGAGCAACATGATTTATGTGATAGTTATATTCTTGATGTTGTTCATGATACTTCTAAAAATTATTTTGAGAGATGGAAGTTTGGTTGTAGAAACTTCCATATTACTAAAACTCCTCTCTTTATGTTAAAAGTTTTGAAGTTGTTCTTTTTCCACCTTCCTATGCATGTCACTTTGTGCTTCTTTGATTTATTTGTTTACAAGTTTACTAGGCATAGGAAGTGGGTTAGGCTTAAATGTGTTTCATATTTGCTTCTTGATGCTCTCTTTTGCTTCAAATCCTTATTCTTATGAGAAGCATCTTTTATAATCTTCATGCCTAGCTTAAAGGCGTAAAAGAAAGTGCTTGTTGGGAGGCAACCCAAGATGTTTTTACTTATGTTTTTAGTGGTCTTGATGATTGTTACTACTGTAGCAACATCATTGTATCTTTATTTTCAAGCTTTGTGCCAAGTTCTAGCCTCTTATGATAAGGGAAGCAAAAGTTGTGACATGCTGTCCAAAAAATAGATTTTGTCTGCTTGACGGGAAAAATCAAAACAAATCACCAGTTCATCTTTTTGAGCTGAAATTTTTACACAAAATGCTCTATATAATTGTGAAACTTTCGTATGTTCTGAGTTTTTTTATTTAAGTTGAAGAATTGCCCCGAAAAAATTCTTTACTACCTGATGTTCTGTTTTTCACAGATTCTGCCACGTTTTGCCTTTCCTTACTTTTGCAAACCTTAAGCTTGCTTTTTATTTGCAAAAACCTTTTGGAAATCTTGAGAAACAGTAGATCTTCAAGAATATCTTTATATCCAGTGGGGGAAAACTATTTTATTAAGGGTACTAACCTCTCTAATCAGCTTATGATGAGTTATGTATGAAGGGAGTTTTCAAGTGTGCGAGGGAAGATGATGAAAGAAGATTCAGGAGTGTCAAACGCTCAAGATTGGATATGCCCCCATGCATCCCCAATAAATATTCAAGGAGACTCAAGCATCTAAGCTTGGGGATGCCCCCGTGCATCCCCTTCTCCATCAACAATCATCAGTTCGTCCTTCGTCTCACTATATTTTTATCACTTCATGCGTTATGTGCTATGCTTGGAGCGTCTCGCTCTTAGGTTTACTATTTAGTTTTCTTTAGCTTTGCTTGCTGTTCATAACAAGTTAGACCCCAGCTTACTTTGTGTGGGAGAGAAACACGCTCCACTCCAATCTAGAACACATCATAGGATTTTCATGCTTATCTTTTCTCTGTTGTGTGTTCTTTATCTTTTCGTAGTTGCTGCCATGTTTAGTTTTAGTTTTAGTGTTTGTCTTTAGCAAGAGCCTTAGCTTTTGTTTAGTTTGTTGCTGGAACTCTCTTTAGTTTTCATGTTTATCTTGTTAAGAGAGTTGGTTGTTGCACTGAGTTGTGTCTTGTCTTGAAGTAGGTAATTGAGGTTGCTATTCAATTGTAGTAGTAACTTGCAATAGTTTTGAGGTATTGTTGTGAGTAATGTTTGAAATTTTGGTGTCAAGAGCTCTAGCCTATTAGTGATAGGTGTCGTATTTTGGGCAATCCGTGTTTATTTTAAAACCTACAAAACTAGTTGAGAACTCTAGCTACTAGATGGATCACAAATCTTTGGAGGGATCGGATATTAGAGTACACTCACGTACCATGAGTCGAGGATGCGCAAGGATAACCAAACCCCCATACACTCCTCCTCGGGGTACTTGTCTCTTTGTGAACCTCCTTATTAGATTGAGAGTTACCGATAATAAGTGCATGAGTTCTTCGGACTAATGTAAGTATTGAAAGTTGACACTTCCACCTTCCCATATTTGCTAGCCTCTTCAGTACCGTGCATTATCCTCTTCTCACTCCGAGAGTTGGCATCCACCTTTGCCGGTGCATCCAAACCCTTGACATGATATGCTCTGTCATCATAAACCTCCCTATATCTCTCCTCAAAACAGACACCATACCTACCTATCAAGGCATTTGCATAGCCTTTCCGAGATATATTGCCATGCAACATCCACCTCTTGATGACCTGATCTTCATGTCATACATGTTCCTGCTACACTGGCAGAGGCATACACTTGCATACATCATGATAGCTACATCTTCTTTATGTTGAGTACCTTGTAAAGTGTGAAAGATCTTCTATACCTTCTTGTAAAATAGAGTGTTGCCCTTAAGTAAGGAAAATATCCCAAAGAGGACAAAATTAAAAGATCCCAAAGAGCACAACGAGAGTTAAATAGAAAGAGCCATTGAGGCCACCAAAAAAATACAAAAAATAGAAAAAAGAGAAAAAGAAATAAAAAGAGAGAAAGGGCCAACACCACTATTCCTTTTGAAAGATCCACACTCGAACTCCCGCTATATCTTGTGATCCATAGAGATGATCATACATGCATATAGCTATGTGGGGATCCTGTACACTATAGAACTTGGATTGCATATTCCAAGGATGAGCCTCCTCAAACGAGCTCTAGGTCTTCATGAGCGAGCAAGTTGGATGCACCCCCACTAGTTCCATTGAAGAGCTTTTCTTATCTCATATGTGCATCCGTTTCATGGCAATCCCTACTCCTCACAGCATATCTATAATTTGGCTCTCTTGCCTATGATTGTCCTCATTGATGTGAGCCTTTCTCACCCTTTTTGTCTTCCTCCTCCACCATATTTCTCTCTTTGCCATCCTAAGTGTCAACTCTCGTGCTTACGCTCATCCATTGTATGAGTGCTCAAAATTTCGAAAAGCAGTGGATCAAATTGACTTGTACCTGGCTAGTGGTCTGGGGACGAGTCAAGATAAGGTTCCAAAGAAGACCAAGTGAGAAACTTTAGTAGATTGACTTCTCAACATATAAATTTTTCCTCTCGTATTCCCATATCCCCCTTCTTGCACGCAAACACCATTTGGAGACATTCGAGTCACGGACAGCTAAGAGCTCTTGCACCTAATGTTCTTTCGTTGCTTGTTTCAATGCTAATATAGACTCTTGCCTGTTATGACTTGAATTGAATCACATACCTTGATTGCTTTACTTTCAAAGTTCTTATATGGTTGCTAGCATGTCACCACAGAAATTATGCTTGTTATCATTTACCTACTCGAGGACGAGCAGGAATTAAGCTTGGGCATGTTGATACATCCCAAATGTATATATATTTTCTGCTTGATCCATGCATGTTTTGTGTGATATTGCTATGATCTAGATACACTTTCATACAATTTTGATAATATTTGGACTAACTTATTAACTCAGTGCACCACAGTGCCAGTTCCTGTTTTCTGTAGTTTTTCTATTTCAGGTTTCCCCCATATTAAAAATGCTCCAAAAATTCAGGAAAAATCAGAAAAAAATCAGCGCAACGGAAGCTTTCGGAATCACCCAAGTGGAGCCAGAGGGACACCACCAGGGACCCAGGCGGCCACCTGGCGCGGCCTAGGGTTTGGCCGCCCCGGGGGTGCCTGGACCCCTGGTGGACCCCCTGGCTGCCCCCCTTCGCCTATATATTCTCCGTGACGCGAAACCTCCGAAGACAGAACCCTTTTTCGCGATCTAGCCTCTGTTCCGCTGCCGCCGCGCTTCCAAGATCGGTAGCGCCAACAAACCTCTTCCCGGCACCCTGTCGGAGGGAGGATATACCTCCGTGAGCTTCCCCTCCACCATGGACGCTTCTCGGATGATCCGTGAGTAGTCTCCCTTGGACCATGGGTCCGTGATCAGTAGCTATGTGATGATCTCCTCCCCTCTTTGTTCTTCATGGTTTAGACATCGTGAGCTCCCCTACATGATCGAGGCACATATGTAATTTTCTGTTGTTTCTATGCTGAGTTTGCTGGGATCTGATGGATTATCAGACTATGTTAAGATTGTGATTGAGTAATATATTTGGTTCTTATCTTTTATATTTTTGTTCCTAAGTAATTCTTGCATGTTCTCCATTGCTGTTTATTGCTTTGGCCAAGTAGTAGGTAGTGACTCCAAGAGGGAACGTTGTGATTGATTGTGGGTTCATGCCCCCTGATGACACGCTTGAGTGACAGAAACATGAGTATAGGGGATGTGATGTTGACACAAGGGGGAAAACAACGGTTCTTGTAACCGTGGTTGCAAGGATTGTTTACTTTACGCAAAGTGCTTTTTAATGAAGTTGTATGTTGCTTTGGGTTTACACTTTGGGTGGGGCTCGCAACTTAATACCAGCGAGATGTTCTGGATAGATATCTCAAGGTGGATGATTAGTAGTAGATGCAGTTGGATTTCGGTCTACTTATTTTTGCGTACCGCCCATGCTTTTGAGCCTCGTCCTTTCTTTGTAGCATAGTTAGCATTGTGGTGCATTTTTAATCCTGTCAATTGCCCACCTGTGATTTGTTTACCTCGCATAGAAATTTTGTCGTCTTTCGGGAGAGATACATCACAAGTGAACATCACGGGACCTCGGTCCATATTCTCATCACTGTTTACACGCTCTTTTATTTTCCTGCTTTTACTTTCTAGTTGCTATCACCATTATCATTATCCCTTGCGTTTGATCCTTTGTGAACAACAAGGACGGAGAGATTGACAACCTATCTGTACTCGTTGGGAATCAAAGTTATTTGTGTCGTGTGCAGGTCCATGCCAATTGCGCCGTTGGCACCTACTTATCATTGCCGGAGTTCTATGGGAGACAAACCCTATCCTCTACATAGAGAAATTTTGCCGCTACACTACATCTGAACCTTCCACTTGGGGTAACCAACGAGGATAGTGTATCACAACCCAATCGAATGAAATGGAATGTTTGTTGTAACTCAACCATGGGAAGCAAAATATGAATGCAGAAACCCTTTCCCAGATGCAAATCTAAACTCTCATTGATGCCAACATTCTCCCCTTTTTTGTCAATAAGTGGATAAAAGGTGGTGAAGTGGAACTGTCAGAACCCTCTGTTAAGTATGTGCTAGGGTTAGCAAGTAACTTTGCATCATGTTAAAATTTTCAAAAGAAATTGAAATGGGAGAGAGAACACCCCCCAGATGAATTTAATTCAAATGGCCAGAATAAAAGTTGCTCCAAAAATTCTTTTTGCATTTTTGAAAAGTCTCATAAATGAGTGTGATCACATATCAAGTGATGTGGGACCAACCCCATGCTCATAGATTTTTCAAATATTAAAACAGGAGCATGGATTTAAATTTAAACCCCTATTCGAATTAAAGTTCAAATTATTTGAATTTTAAAAATTACCAAACTTTATATGTGGCTAGCTATATGCATTACAAGTCCACATAAAAATTTGGGACAGTTTATAAAATGTCTAGCTATTTAATTTAGCTAAGACAAAACAAATACAGAAAAGAAAAGGAAACAGAAAATAGAAAAGAGGCTTACCTGCGATTAGGCCCAACTTGTTCCCCAGCCGGCCCAAGCCCACCTACCTCCTTGTCGTCTTCCCCCAGCGCGGCAAGCACCTCGCTGGAGGGCATGTCGACGCCGGCGGGCACCTGCCTGCCTGGCGCCCCCCAATCCTTATCCTCGCGCCTGGAGACGCCCAACTCACTCCCAGATCCATTCCCCCCTCCAGAGCTTCTTCCCCCTCCTCCCGTGCTCGATTTCGTCACCGCCCGAAGCCTCACCGGAGCACCCCGCCGTAGAAGACGCGTCCACTGCGAGCTAGAGCTCCTGAAAGATTGTCCAGAAGCTTCCCCGCCTTCGACTCCGTCGCCATGCAGGAGATCAGGAGCCCGGAGCCACTAGAATCGCGATCACGCCGTCAGCGGACCCGCAAGACCTCACCGTCGAATTCGTCGCCATCACGCCGCCGTTTTCCTCGCCGCCTGCTCTGCTGAGTTCCTGGTGAATGTGGGATCAAAACCCCTATCTTTGCCCCCTAGATTTCGTCCTCTAGCCATGGCCGCCATGAACGCCGAAGCTTCTCGCCGCCGGGGAGTTCCTCACCGCGCAGCCATGAACCCCAGCACCCCGTGGCCATGTCTACCATGCTCCACGTGCACTGCTGCTTCAAACCAACCCAGCCCCGCTCCTTTTAGTGCCCCGTAGCAGAATCCACCTCGCAGTCGTGGCTCCGCCGCTGCAAAGCTTGACGCCGGTGAGCCTCCAGTGCCCCCAGCCTCCCAGCCTAGCCCAGATGGACGCGCGACACCCCCAGCTTCCAAACGCACCTAGCCACGCATCAAACCGTGGCCGGAATCACCCTCCCGTGCAGCGCCGCCGCGTCTGGTGACGCCGGCAGCCCGTGACGTGGCCCGCGTCTATTTAGCGCTAATCACCCTACTAACTACCCCCTGGGCCACTTACATGTGGGCCCAGGCTACTAATTAACCCCTGGTTAGTTTAAACTAACCGGGTTTATTAACCCAGCCACTGAATTTGGGGCCCCACACGTCAGAGACCCCCTGACGTCATGCTGATGCAGTGCTGGCGCAATAAAAGATTTTCTAATTAAAAGAATTCCAGAAAAGCCAGAAAATAGCTTAAACTTTGGAAATTCATAACTAATTCATTTAAACCCCAAATTAAACATATAATATATGTAAAATTATCAGAAAATGCAAGGATTCTGAATATGCAATCTGTTTTCATGTTTGACCAAATAAAATTGGGTGAACAGTGGCAACATTGCATATGCATTCTTTTGAAATTCAAATTGGAGTTTGAATTTGCAATTCATTTGCAATATACTCCTTTTAAATGGAATAACTCACACATCAGTGACACATACATCAAGTTTCAAGCTTCAACTCATGTGTTTGAGCATTGTCTTATTATTGTTTCGATGTTTGTGCTGTTTGTCGAATAGAGGTGGAGCCGGAACCCGAGATCACCCCCTTCGTTGAAGACCCCGATACCGAACCTCGTCAGCAAGGCAAGCAAATCCCCATTGATCATGTCGATAAAATTCCACTTCCCTCTTAGTCTCACTTTTGTATTGTTTAGGATGATTACCATGATAACGTTTCTACCGCATAGATGAACCATTCCTTTGCATGACCTATCATTTTTCACAGTAGTAAGCAAACCACAATCCTAGCAGATGTAGGAATTGATGGATATCATGTGGCTCCTGCAACTGTTACTGCTTATTGCATGCTTAGAGTGATACAATGTTGATACTGTTATGTGAGTCGGGATGGTAGTAACCATGATGATGATGGTGGAAATGTGTTGGTGAATCTACCCTAATACAAGGTGAACGATGAGAGGCTGTGTAGGAGTACACAGTGGGTTGTCTCGTTGAACACCGCCTTACGCCCGAGTTCTTGTGTGGTGATCCAAGATGAAGAGTACTACCGCATGTTGGGAAAATAGACCCCCGCTCAACCTACTAACTCACCCCTTCTCAGTTCAATGAGTCGCAGTAGTTCGGAGTTCTAGTAGGTTTGTGGCCTTGCTGCAAGGTGAGAGAACGGCTCAACCGAGACCGGCTTATGCACCACGCACATATCTTATGGGACCACTTCGGTAAACCGACCGGGTTACGAATGTGGAAACCATCCCAGATAGGCGTCTTCATTGAACTTGAGTTGGCTGTGAGGTAAAAGTTGTGGATATTATCCTCACCGACACCCGCTTGAAGGGTGACGAGATCCCAGCGGTAACTGATAGTTTCATGTGTGTAGCAGTACACTCCTGCAGGGTTAATAAATTATTCGAATAGCCGCGTCCGCGGTAAGGGACTACTTGGAAAGTTGTGCCTGATTATTAGACAACTTGAACCGGATACTTATAAAACTTGCCAAGATAAGCGTGAGTGCTATGGCGTGCTTTATCGTGGGGAGTCGAGGAAGGCACCATAGTTGTGTAATTGGTTGGAGACATGTAGCGGACTCGTGTACGCTTCTTACCTCAGGTCTGGTACTCGTAGTTCAGGACTAGCCAAGTCAAAGCTGGCACTTCTGCTTATGAACCCCACCTCCCTTTGCCTTGATACATGTGCATGCGTAGTATAGTTCCTACGTAAGTCTTGCTGAGTACGACTTTGTACTCACGTTTTCTTATTCTATGTTTTAGACGAACCCATTGACCCCGAAGGTGGATTCTTCCTGGAGCTCGGCGACTGATCAAGCTAGTGTAGTCCCAGTCAGACGACTGGTCCCTCGTGGAAGGGCTTGTTTATAAATAAGGCTTCTCTAAGCCATTTGTTAAACTTGTATGTACTCAGACCTACTTTGGTTCCGCATGTTTGATGTAATGTTGGATCACGGTCTCGTGATCTCTGCGTGCACTTTGTAAGAGTTATCAATAAAGTTGTAAACTTTGGAGAGAATTGCAATGATACCTGCTGTTAATACTAGACATGTGTGCTGCGTGTATGATTATAACATGCATGTCTTAGTATGGGTTTTAGAGACCTTAGTTGTGATCTGGCTGGCGGTCGCGATGATGATGGTGGAAATGTGTTTTATACACCAAGTGGCCCTTAGATGTGCGCAGCTTGGGGCATCGCGATGCGATTGCTCGTGACTCCGTCACGTGCACACTTTGATGTATGATCGAGCCCGCCCTAGACCCCGACTAAGTGATCGGGCTGGAGTAAGTCTATGTAAGGGTTATAATACAATCGATAGTATGGTTGAGGCGACTTGTCTATGAGTATGGGAGTTCACCACCCATATCATTTAGACTTGTGTGCGGACGATGAGGACCCATCTCAGTTGATCATCCGGCCTGGATGGGATGCCCCTCACGTTCGATGCTTTCCGAGAACGTTCTGTGCTTGGCCTTGTCTGCTTGGACAAGTGGGTACGGTTATCGGCTCTCCATATGATTGTGTTGTAGCGGGACTTGCATACGCTAACCCCGGGTCCCGACAGACTTGGTATCAGAGCAGTACTGACTGTAGGATTATCAGCCTTGGTCGAAGTCAAGTCTAGCCTTCTATAGTTATATAGTTACTCTGGGTATATAAGGGAACAACGTAAGGCTTCTTTTTCTCCTTACCCTCATCGTTCTGAGTTCTGAGTCACCCTCATCTTGTTCTACGGGAAGATAGGACTAGGCTCATCTATGTCTTACTAGAACATCTCGTTGTTTGCTTCCTTGTAGCCGTAGGAAAGTTGTGTTCGGTTTGTTAGAGTTGTTGTGCTTCCTGATTTCTTACATCGTATGGACGAGGGGATGACCCCACGACTCCTACGGATAGGCCTACCTGGTGTCCCTGAAGATATAAGGCCCATGAAGACCTACCTGGACCCGCCTTGGCCCGCTAATTGGCACCGACGTAGGAGTCTGCAACTCACAAGGAAAGTGCGAAGACCTGTCGTACGGAGCAAGCTAGGGGTAGGAAAGCTTACCTGTAAACGTAGATGAACTCCCTGAGACCTAGCCCAGTATATAAGGGCTAGGAGGGGCGACGCCAAAGGCATCCAATATCATCTGTAACCCTAGCCTTGAGCGCTCCAGCCTCGGCATCCACTGTAATCGCATCTCCCTTATCAATAATATCGAGCAGGAACATGTCCTCCTATTTGCTGACGAGCTATCGGCCAACCTGTGCCTCTCATGACTAACCCAGGGTCCCTGACCATGGGATTTGCCGGGGTTGATCCCCGTCAATTGGCGCCGTCTATGGGAACTACGCAGGTTGGAATCACGATCTCGGCGGTCCCGTCTTCAGCAAGCCACAACTCAAGGGCAAGGACCAGATCTAGCCCACTCGAAGGATTCAAGATCACGGCGAACATCTCTGCCACCCCATCAAGATCGCTCGGGCTACAGCTGTGCCAGGACCGATACTACGGTAACGGCCAAGTGCAGCGTTAGCAGCGAAGGAATCGACGACCCAGAAGAACGGCGAGAGGCCTCTACGAAGAAATTCCACTCGACGAACCGCGACGCACAGTGGAGGACTCACAAATCTTCTGACAACCCACCGCCGCCCGGGCACCCGCCACACATCAAGACGATGACTACGGGATCGAAACCAGCGATCAGCAGAACCATCGCCAAGGAAGAAGGAATCGACGACCCAAAAAGCGCGCACGGGAGATCTACGGCGAGGCCCCACTGAACGAGCCACGTCACGCAGCTGTGCAACCGACAGCCACTCGACGACACGCCGTCGCACGAGCACCTGCCGCCAGCCAGGACAGCGACTCCGAGACACCGGTGGGCGAGTACTATGACCCAGATCGAAGGCCAGATGAATTCGCCAACCTCATCAAGAACCAAGATATGAGTCGAGGAATCGAAACCGACCCTCGCTTCCACGAACACCCGGAGGATCACGAGCAAATCTTCAGAATCTCAAGAAGGAAGAGGCACGCCGGATCTAGCAAACTCACGGTTAGAGAGCAGCTAGCAGGACCCTGCATGATCCACAACTTCGAGGATGACTGGGGACGCGTCAGGTCAGGTCACACTTTGGGAGACTGCCACCTGTTTAACGAGCTAGCCGACGACCTCAAGAAGGAGAAGCAGAAAGAAAACAAGCGCAACCGGCAGCTCGAACAATCGCCGCCCTCAAGCCCGGAAGGACGTAACAGCCCGCTGCAAGGATAGGCGCTCATGGTCCAAGAGGCAAGGGTGCCGCAAGCACAACGCGACGCCTACACCCTGCAAGCTAGAGCAGCCGAGAGCATAGATATAGTTGAAGTCTACCAGCTACATGATGCGGAGACCAGCATCACGTTCTCACAGGACGACCATCCACCCGCAGTCCCAAGACCGGGGCACGCGCCCCTGGTGCTCGATGCACAAATCGGAGGGTACGACATGGATAGGGTCTTCATGGACGGAGGCAGCAGCATGAATATCATCTTCGCCAGCACCCTGCAAAATATGATGATCACACGATCAGTATGGAAGAAATCGAGCACCGCGTTACACGGGGTAGTCCCAGGAGAAGCAGCCACATCCCTCGGAGTCGTCGAACTTGAAGTTGTCTTCGGCAACCGACGCAACTTCGCAAAGCACGTCCTCGAGTTCGAAGTACTTGACTGGCAATCGCAGTATCACGCCATATTGGGACGGCCAGCATTCGCGCAGTTCATGGCGGTTCCACACTACGCCTACCTCAAGCTCAAGATGCCAGGATCAACGGGAGTCCTCACGATCAACGGAAGCTTCATCAAATCAGATCGATGTGACCGTGACTTTCACAAAATCTCCGACACATTCGGAGCCGAACAAGAACTCAGAGAAATAGCCATGGTGACGGACAAGAGTACCTTCCCATTGGCGAGCCGAAGCGAATCTAAGGAGTACGGACGTGACTTCATCATCGACAGCGACACAATCACTCACCAAGTGCACCTGACGGACCCGGACAAAACAGTCTGCGTGTACGCCCACCTACCAGAGGAGCAGGCGATGGCTCTTGTCGCTTTCTTTCCAGATGAGTGGGAAATATTCGCTTGGTGCCCAGCCGACATGCCTGGAATACCACGCGAATTTGCGGAACACGCCCTACACATCAAGCAAAACACGAAGCCGGTGAAGCAAGCTCTGAGATGATTCTCGGAGCCCAAGCACAGAGCAATCGGAGAGGAAGTCAACCGGTTACTCGACGCCCAGTTCATCCGAGAAACGAAGAAAGCCACCTGGATAGCCAACCCAGTGCTGGTGACCAAGAAAGACACGAACATGCTGCGCATGTGTGTCGACTACGAAGCAGTCAACAAGCATTGCCTGAAGGACCACTTCCCCCTGCCTAGAATCGATCAGATAATCGACTCGACAGCAGGGTGCGATCTACTCTCCTTTCTTGATGCCTACTCAGGATACAACCAGATCAGGATGAAGGAAGAAGACGAAGAGCACACATCGTTCATCACCCCCTATGGCGTATTCTGCTACAGGACCATGCCCTTCAGGCTCAAGAACGCAGGCGCCACATACCAGCGAATGATGCAGGCCTGCCTGAAAGAGCAAATCGGAAGAAATGTGCAAGTCTATGTGGATGACATCGTCATCAAGACCTACAAAGCAGCCACACTACTCGACGACCTGCGCGAAACCTTTGCAACGCTCAACAAATACAGAATCAAACTCAACCCAAAGAAGTGCGCATTCGGCGTACCGGCGGGGAAGCTTCTCAGCTTCATGGTCTCTGCCCGAGGAATCGAGGCAAACCCTGAGAAAGTCCAAGCCATCGCCCGAATGCAAGAACCAACCGACGTCAAAGGAGTACAACAGCTCACTGGAAGACTCGCAGCCCTAAGCCGCTTCATCAGCAGGCTGGGAGAACACATGCTGCCTTTCTATCAGCTGCTCAGGAAAGGAGAGAAATTCGAGTGGACGGAGGAAGCCCGCCAAGCATTCGCGGACCTGAAAAAGACACTCTTGACCCCACCAATCCTGGAGGTACCCAAGGAACGAGAGAATCTATACCTCTACGTGGCAGCACACAATAGTGTAGTAAGCACATCGCTCATTGTCGAACGCACAGAAGAAGGCAATGTCCAGAGCATCCAGAGATCAATCTACTACCTCAGCATGCTCCTGACCAAATCCCAGCAGCGGTACCCGCATTATCAGAAGCTACTACTGGCCGTCATCATGACCTCAAGAAAGGTGTCCCACTACTTCGATGAGCACCCTATCACAATCGTGAGCAGCGCACCACTCGCTGACATACTCAACAACCCTGGAGCGACTGGACGAGTCGCCGAGTGGAACATTGAGCTCAGCCCACGGGACCTGCAGTTCAAGCACCCAACAGCCATCAAAGCCCAAGTACTCCCAGATTTCCTGGTCGAGTGGACGGAG
This sequence comes from Bromus sterilis, assembly GCA_950022295.1. Classification (NCBI taxonomy): domain Eukaryota; kingdom Viridiplantae; phylum Streptophyta; class Magnoliopsida; order Poales; family Poaceae; genus Bromus; species Bromus sterilis. The sequence continues at coordinate 402,252,695 of OX465596.1, forward strand.
GTTCAGACAACAGGCCCCCCCAGACCTATCAAATTCATGGTCAATATTCTTCGATGGGTCCAAGAGACAACAAGGAGCCGGGGCAGGAGTTGTGCTCATCTCCCCTAAAGGAACAAAGCTAAAATATATCCTCCAGATCAACTTCAGTCATGCCTCCAACAACGAAGCAGAATACGAGGCACTCCTCCATGGCATGCGCATGGCCAAAACGTGCAGAGCCACTCGCCTCATAATATACGGGGACTCCAATCTCGTCGTCCAGCAGACGATGAGAAACTGTGACGCAATAGCCGACAACACGGAGGCCTACCAGAAGCTCTACAACGCACTCGAGGGAAGTTTCGACGATTGCGAGCTCAACTACATCACCAGGGCCAACAACACAGAAGCTGACGAACTCGCGAACATTTGTTCGACCCGAGGACCAATACTGTCGGGACCCGGGGTTAGCGTATGCAAGCCTCGCTACAACACAATCATATGGAGAGCCGAGAACCGTACCCACTTGTCTAAGCAGACAAGGCCAAGCACAGAACGTTCTCGGAAAGCATCGAACGTGAGGGGCATCCCATCCAGGCCGGATGATCAACTGAAATGGGTCCTCATCGTCCGCACACAAGTCTAAATGATATGGGTGATGAACTCCCATACTCATAGACAAGTCGCCTCAACCATACTATCGATTGTATTATAACCCTTACATAGACTTACTCCAGCCTGATCACTTTGTCGGGGTCTAGGGCGGGCTCGATCATACATCAAAGTGCGTACGAGACAGAGTCTCGAACAATCGCATCGCGATGCCCCAAGCTGCGCACATCTAAGGGCCACTTGGTGTATAAAAGACCGCCAGCCAGATCACAACTAAGGTCTCGAAAACCCATACAAAGACATGCATGTTATAAACATACACGCAGCACACATGCCTTGTATGAATAGCATGTATCATTGCAATTCTCTACAAAGTATACATCTTTATTAATAACTCTTACAGAGTGCACACAGAGATCACAAGCATGTGATCCAACATTACAATGATAGAAGTCACATGGCTTAGAGAAGCCTTATCTAAAAACAAGCCCTCCACGAGGGAACCAGTCGTCTGGCTGGGACTACACTAGCTTGGTCTTGGTCTGAGTCTTCATTCTTCGAACTTCAGGTAGAAGTCACCATCGGGGTCGGTGGGTTCATCTAAAACATAGATTAAGCAAACGTGAGTACAAAATCGTACTCAACAAGACTTACATAGGAGCTATACTACTCATGCATATGTATCAAGGTAAAGGGAGGTGGGGATTCACTTGTAGAAGTGCCAGCTTTGACTTGGCTAGTCCTGAACTATGAGTACCAGACTTGAGGTAAGAAGCGTACATGAGTCCACTACATCTCTTCAACCAATTACTCCACTATGGTTACTTCCTCGACTCCCCCACGAGAAGTACCCCATAGCACTCACGCTTATCTTGGTGTGTTTTAGAAGTATCCAGTTCAAGTTGTCTAATAATCAAGCTAACCTTTCCAAGCAGTCCTTAACCGCGGACGCGGCTATTCGAATAGTTTTGTTAACCCTGCAGGGGTGTACCGCTACACACACGTGTCATCAGTTACCGCCTTTTGCATGTCACCGTTCAAGAGATGACAGCGAGGATGCCACCACAACACTTCGCCCACAGCTCCGTTCTAGTCGAGAGAGTCGCCTATCTGAGGGGGATCCGTATGGAAGTCCGGCCGAGGTTCCAGTACAGCCTCAAACGATGTGTGCAGGGTCCCAAGCCGGTCTTGAAAAGCCGTTCATCCACTTCGCAGACCGTGCCACAGCCCTACCAGAACTCCGAACTACTGCGACTCTTGGGGTTCGAACGGGGTGAGGTACTAGGATGAGAGGGGTCAGTGAGCCCAATGTGTGGTTGTACTCTTCTTCTTGGATCACCACACAAGAACTCGGACTTAAGGCGGTGTTCAATGAGACAACCCACTGTGTACTCCTACACAGCCTCTCATCGTTCACCTTGTATTAGGGTAGATTCACCAACACGTTTCACTTTCATCAACACCATGTTTATCATCATCCCGACTCACATCATAAGAAACCTCATTGTACCACTAAGCATGCAATAAGCAGTAACAGTTGCATGGGCTACATGATATCAACCAACTCCTACATCTGCTAGGATTGTGGTTTGCTTACTACTGTGACAAGATGATAGGTCATGCAAAGGATATGGGTTCAACTATGCGGTTGAAACGTTATCATGGTCATCATCCTAAACAATGCATAAGCGAGACATGAGAGGGAAGTGGGATTTTATCGACATGATCAATGGGGGTTTGCTTGCCTTGCTGACGAGGTTTTGATAACGGTGTCTTCAACGAAGGGGGTGATCTCGAGGTCCGGCTCCACTTCTATCCGAGCAAACAATATAAACAAAGCATAAATAAGTTGCAATGCTCAAGCACATGATTATGTTGTCAAATGATGTGAATTGTATTGATGTGATCTAGGTTCCATTTGCAACAAGTTAATTGAAGTTGATTTGAAAGTGAATTCAAATTCAAACTCCAAACGTATTTAAATTGGTCCAAGTTGCATTTGCTAGTATTTGTATTTTGTAATCCAAATGATCATGTGTGTGATAAGCTTCTGAAGTGTAGGTGATCATATGTGCATTGCAAAGGTTCAAAGTGGAATTGCATTTGGATTAAATTTGAATTAATTCCATTTGAATCAAATAGCAAAAGCTACTGATCGGAATTTAAATTCAACTCAAACAAAGTTGAAAGTTGCATATTTGGATAGATAATTTTCTCCTGATCATTTTTCATATATTATTTGCTATATTTGGAGTTAGGATGAATTTATTATGATTTTCCAAAGTTTGTCCTATTTTCTGCCATTTTATGGAATTTGTTTAATTCTTTTAAATCTTTTCTGTTTATTGCGTCAGCCTGATGTCATGGTGACATCATGGGGGGGGCTGACTGCTGGGACCCCCATGTCAGTCTCAGGGGTTTTAATCCCTGTTAGATTAAACTAACAGAGAGGGATTAGGGGCTGGGGCCCCACCTGTCATTGACTAGGGTTAGGTTTAAGAGGGTCATTAGGGGGGGGGGGCTAATGGTGGGCTCGCCGGGGAGCCGCCGGAGCTTCGTCGGAGTAGTGAGAAAGGGCACGGGGGAGGATTCGGAGGGCACGGGCGTGTACCTCTCGGTCGTCCGCGACGGATGGAGCAGGCAGGGGGTCAAGGGGGGGCTATGTGGCGACTACAGCTTCAACGGAGGTGGCGGCCGGAGCACTGTGCTCGCCGGACTTGGGTTAACGGCCATGAGAGAGGGAGTGGAGAGTACTGGAGAGTAGCTTGGGTTTGCGCGCGTCTTCTGGAGCAAACGGGGGGTCAAGGGGGCGCTCTGGTGCGCGACCTCGACGAAGCCCGCGACGGCCGGCGGCTGACCTAGACGAACACGACGACAGCGGCCGCGGAAAGAGTGTTGGGAGGAGGAAAACGACGCGCGGTGCTCACCAGAGCTCGATGGAGAGCAAGGAGAGGCCGGAGGGGGCTCGGCGGCGTCCAATTTCTCGCCAGAATCTTCTGCGGCCGGCGGTGACTCGGCGACGAAGGCGTCGTCTCGAGAGCTTCAAGAGCTCGATTGGGTGCGCGGGAAGACGAAGCCGATGGTTCCGGTGCTCCTGGACACGTCAGCTCGGCGAGAGGAGGCCGTTGGCCACGACTGGGCGTGGCGGCGCTCTCCGGTGGGTTCTCGGGTGGCGTCAAATTCGGCGAGGGAGAGGCAGAGAGATCGCGGCGAGAGGGGGAAGAAGGTGCGGGGCTTCTGGGCGCTTGCGTGGCGCCAGGAGAGGGCAGGGGGTGGCCTAGAAGAGGCCGGGCGTCCACGGCGCGTGCCCCGGCTCCAGCGAGCTGCTTGGAGCCGCGGGGAAGAAGACGACACGCGGGCGAGCTGGGCTGGGCCGAGGCCAGGTAAGTGGGCCTTCGCCTGAGAGCGTGAGGTAAGCTTTGTTGTTTTCTTTTCTTTTTATTATTTCTGCATGTAGGTTGACCTACCTAATAAAAATAGCTAGGCATTTTATAAAATGCCACAATTTTTTATATGGCCTTATAAAATAGAGAGCTAACCACTTATAAAATTTGAGCATTTTTAAATTTCAAAACATTTGAATTTTAAATCAAATAGGGTATTTATTTAATTTCCAAGCCATTATTTGAAAATTAGAAAATTCCATGAGCATGGGATTGCTCCCAAACCATTTTTAAAATGATCAGCACCATTTATAGGAATTTTCCAAATGTTCAAATGATTTTTGGAAAAAGATTTTTATCTGGCCATTTGAATTAATTTCTCAGGGCTTTTCTTTTCCCCATTTTTGAATTTTCTTTTGAAATTTTTGCATGAATGCAAGGTACCTCTGATCCTAGCACATACCTAACTTGGGGTTGTGACAAATACCACCCGGCATTTTTCTCGAAAGCATCAGCCAGAGATCCATCAAGGTACAGGCAGCAGCACCTGAAGAAGTCGTGGGCGACGAGGACGCAACAGACCTGGCGCAGGTGGCAGCAGCAAGCCCATCAGAAGGCGCAAGTACCAGCACACCCGACAACACAACTCCGACAGAGCTCGAAGGACCTGTCTGGGGAAAAGCGTTCCTCCGATTCCTAATCGAAGGTACACTACCGCAAGACGTGGCCGAAGCACGACGCCAGCCGACGATCCAAGGCGTTCACGGTGATCAACAAACAACTATACAAGCGCAGCATCGCCCAGACACTCCAAAGGTGCATCGACGAAGAGGACGGCAAAGCCCTACTGCTCGAAGTCCGCGAAGGTACCTGCGGGCACCATGGGAGTAGTCGAGTACTCGTGACCAAAGCATTCCGAGCCGGGTTCTATTGGCCCACAACCATGAAAAACAAAGAGGAAATCGTGCGACGTTGTGTCGCCTGCCAGAAATTCGCCAACAGGCCACACACCCCCGCCTCAGAGCTCAAGACCATACCACTATCCTGGCCGTTCGCCACCTGGGGACTCGACATGGTGGGCCCACTCAAGAAATCATCAAAGGGCGGAAGGACACACCTGCTCGTCGCAGTCGACAAGTTCACTAAATGGATCGAAGCAGTGCCCATCACCAGCTCCACAGCCTTCACGACTGTCAACTTCATCAAATCGATCATCTTCAGGTTCGGAGTGCCACACAACATCATCACGGACAACGACACGAACTTCACAGCCGCAGAATTCCAGAACTTTTGCGAAGAACTGGGCATCAAAATCAATTATGCATCAGTCGCGCACCCGCAGTCCAACGGCCAAGTGGAAAAAGCAAACGGCCTTGTATGCGGGGGAATCAAGAAGCGGCTCCTCGCACCACTCGAGCAAGCCGTCGGCAACTGGGTAGAAGAACTCCCCGCGGTACTATGGAGCCTACGAACTACACCAAACACCGCGACCCAGTACACACCCTTCTTCATGGTGTACGGGGCAGAGGCAGTACTACCACATGACCTCAAGTTCGGAGCACCTCGGGTCACCGGGTACGAAGAAGAAGAAGCAGAAGAAGCATTACAAGATGACAAAGATACAGCTGACGAAGCAAGAGATAAAGCCCTGGCAAAATCAGAGGGGTACCAGGACAAGCTACGCACCTACCAAAGCAGTCGCTTGCGCACTAGAACCTTCAACAAAGGTGACCTAGTCCTACGGCTGATACAAGAGAAGGTCCATAAACTTGCGCCCCAATGGGAAGGACCATTTATAGTCTCAGAAGTCATCGGAGGTGGCGCCTACAGGCTGAAGAACCCGAAGACAGACGAGGACGTGGGTAACCCATGGAACGTAGCAAACTTGCGACTGTTCTATCCATAGTCCCCATCGGTCAGACATGACTGGCAACTCATGTAGCCGCTCGACCGCAATAAAATAAATGTTGCCCAAATACTGCCATCTCAAAGCACTCGGGGGCTCGAGCACACACTCCCCCAGAGAGACGCTATCATCGCCTACGCGATCTTAACCAAAGCACTCGGGGGCTTAAGAATAAACCCCCCCCCCCCCCCGAGAGACGCTATCGCCACTCACGCGATCTTAACCAAAGCACTCGGGGGCTTAAGCATAAAATCCCCCCGAGAGACGCTATCGCCACTCAAGCGATCTTAACCAAAGCACTCGGGGGCTTAAGCATAAAATCCCCCCGAGAGACGCTATCGCCACTCACGCGATCTTAACCAAAGCACTCGGGGGCTTAAGCATAAAATCCCCCCGAGAGACGCTATCGCCACTCAAGCGATCTTAACCAAAGCACTCGGGGGCTTAAGCATAAAATCCCCCCGAGAGACGCTATCGCCACTCACACGATCTTAACCAAAGCACTCGGGGGCTTAAGCATAAAATCCCCCCGAGAGACTCTATCGCCACTCAAGCGATCTTAACCAAAGCACTCGGGGGCTTAAGCATAAAATCCCCCCGAGAGACGCTATCGCCACTCAAGCGATCTTAACCAAAGCACTCGGGGGCTTAAGCATAAAATCCCCCCGAGAGACGCTATCGCCACTTAAGCGATCTTCAACAAAGCACCCGGGGGCTTAAGCATAAAATCCCCCCGAGAGATGCTATTATCGCTTACGCGATCTTAATCAAAGCACTCAGGGGCTTAAGCAAAAAATCCCCCCCCGAGAGACGCTATCGCCACCTACGCGAGCTCACCTTAAAAACTCGAGGGCTCAGGCATAAGCATTCCCCGAGACACGCTACGGTCCTATTAAAAAACACTTAGCAATCTTCAAGTCTTCACCCGAACGACAAACAACCAAGACTCGGGGACTACTCTAGAGTTGAACCGCGAGGAAATACGCAAATTTTTAAGCCTACGTTTGACTCTACAACTCAAAGGTAGCCTCGGGGGCTACTCCCATCGGGAGCGCTGCCGCGCACCCGATAGAACACACTAGAAAGTTAAAGTCAGTGCATCACGGGAGGACACGAAGACATTTCACGCTATCAGATGGAGTCGAAGACATTTTGCGCTATCAGAAGGAGTCAAAGACAGCGCATCACAGGAGTCGAAAACATAGTTTATTGCAAGATCTCAACCACAACTTGAATTCAACCATAAATGTATAAAAGGACTCAACTACATTTGGATAGAAGGCAACTCCTGTTACAAGAGGGGATTACCCAAGGAATTAAGACTTTTACATGTGTGCCCATGAGGGGTAATCGACTCTAGTACAAGGGCATCACCACAGATAAAGGAAAAAGGAAGCTAGCAGAGGATGTCAATGACATAACAAAAGGGTGAAGCTCGACTTATTTGTCGATGCTCCACCAGCTTCTTCTCCTGCTCCACCAACTTCTTCTCCAACTGCAGCTGCACGCCTTCTTCTCCGGCTTCATAGCTTCTTATCCGAGTTGCCGGCGAAGATGAGGCCGCCTCCAGTTCTACAAGGTCGCTTGGCGCGCCCGCTTGATCGACGACTTGACGTCGATGTCCTCTTCGGAGCTGACGGAGACGGCATCACCACCTGAGGAGTCGCCAGAAGACGGAGCTGTAGAAGATGCAGGCGTAGGACTCCTCGACCTTGTGGAGATGTCGCTGCTCGACTCCTGCTAGTGCGGATCCATGCTGTTGCCGCTCGGGTCGAACGCGCGGACAGTGACAGTGCTTTCGCCGTCAAAACGACAGCTGAGCATATCGCCATCTCGCAAATTCAACCGCCGAGCAAACAAACTCCAACCAGAGCCAAGAAAAATCAAGCGGGAGCTAGCAACCTCCAAGTCAACATAAGAAGGAGATCAACAGCTCCCTTGAAGATGCAGAAGCAAGCCATCTAAGCCACGTTCAGAGACAATGGCGGAAAAAGCAGAGGGAAGAAGGACGCGATTGGAGCTCTGGCCACGAACGCATAAAATAAAATCATAGCGCCAGAATCCCTCCTCCAAGGGAGAGGAGGAAGGCATTGGCGCCGTACCATGGCGAACACCACGGCATGAGCATGGTGTACGGCCACCACGGCCACGGCCAACACCTCGCCTGGGAACCATGAGAAGAGAAGAAGGAAGAGGCAAAGCAGCAAGTTGGATAGAGGCGAAACGCTGTGGAAGAGAAAGGCTTATTTATAGAACAAAAATCCCCCAGCACAGAGAAGCCAAGACGACAGAAGCAATTAATTCAAAGACCAAACATCGCAGACGTCTCAGATTCCAAGACCAAGATGCTTTCCCATGGGACGCACTGTGCGTGAGACGCGTCAATTCACGCGCGTTTCCAACGCGCGTATCGGAAACTCAACCAGCGCCTGCCGCACGCCATAGCGGATGAAGACGTGACGGTTCACTGGCGGAACATCCCTGACAGCCATCAAACAGAGGCATCATTATCCTGATAAGCGGCGAAGAATACCAACAGACATCAAGAATGATTTCTTAAACATATTTTGAAAATATATTTAAACTCCCATCGGGAGCGTACCCACTCAAAACACGAGCCTCAGGTGAGAAGCCGCCTAAAAGTCAGCAATGTTCTCGAGTGACCACTCACACTCACAAGAGTCTCGGGTGCTCCCTCAACCCGACACAAGACAAACATGCATTCGCCAAGATCATACGGCGCCAAGAGTCTCAGGTGCTCCCTCACCTCAAGAGCCGAAACGGCATTCGAGTGACCACTCGCGAAGAACCCCTCGCCGGAGCACTCAAAACAAGCTCCGCGGGTGAATAAGTGAACAACTCGCTTGATGTTTCGTTCCAAGCGGGTGCAATACTATTAGCCTCCGCGCCTCAAAAATACACATTCCTGGAAAACGACACACTGCGCCCAATTGCCACGCAAGATTAGCGTGTAGGTAAGACCCCGCTGCAAAGTTCGGCCGGGATGGGACTTGCCGAAGAGCGATTTCACTCCCAACCTTTTCCATGCGATGCGCATGATAGAAAAAGCCGGGCGGACGCGCCTTAGGCTATGAACATTACTGGAGGCAAATGAACACCGTAAGACCTGAAGCGGCAGGAATTTTGCTCGACACCAGTGTTCCAAGCTCACGTCGAGGGACGTGGGTTTGATTGGGCTACTGCGGTATTTGCCACTAGCGCAATTCACCAAGGCTCGACCAGTCGACTCCTTGGGCCCTTTTAGCTTAGCATCCCTCGAAACAGGTTTTGTCATGGCCACCAGACTGCCAGCGACCCGCGGTTGTACCGCGCATACAAATGACCGACAAATGGATGTACTCGAGTCCCTGCGTGACTCTTCGAGTCCCCCAGGCACTCGGGGGCTACTGACGAGGGGATGACCCCACGACTCCTACGGATAGGCCTACCTGGTGTCCCTGAAGATAGAAGGCCCATGAAGACCCGCCTGGACCTGCCTTGGCCCGCTAATTGGCACCGACGTAGGAGTCTGCGACTCACAAGGAAAGTGCGAAGACCTGTCGTACGGAGCAAGATAGGGGTAGGAAAGTTTACCTGTAAACATAGATGAACTCCCCGAGACCTAGCCCAGTATATAAGGGCTAGGAGGGGCGACGCCAAAGGCATCCAATATCATCTGTAACCCTAGCCTTGAGCGCTCCAGCCTCGGCATCCACTGTAATCTCATGTCCCTCATCAATAATATCGAGCAGGAATGTGTCCTCCTGTTTGCCGACGAGCTATCGTCCAACCTGTGCCTGTCATGACTAACCCAGGGTCCCTGACCATGGGATTTTCCGGGGTTGATCCCCGTCAGTATGTAAGTGCTATTTCCATGTTGTAAGAAATTGTCTTTTCTTGGAATTACAACCGTTATGCTGTCCGAGTCATTCCAGGTTTCTTCATAATCTGATGCATTTGCAAACTCCTTCTTTCTGTTTCAGATGGCGGATCTTCCCCCTCGGCAGATTGTTCGTTTGACTAGGTGCCTCGATGTGCGTGGGCATCCAGCCATGCTCACCGAGATGATGTACTTCATTGGCTATCGTTGGTATCCTGAGTACACCGTTGAGGAGCAGTTCCTTGATTTCAACCAGACTCAGTTCCACTGCACTATCAGGATCTACCCGCACCACATTGGAGTCCCTCAGCCTATCCTCTTTGGACATGTATTGGTGTGACTAAGAACATGGCTGTGCAGGATGCCGCCTACTCATGTATTACCCTGCTGATAGAGGAGCATGCGATGCTTGGTGGGTCACCTTTCCGCTATATCCCTGCTGCACTTCCAGGAGAAGAGGGATATTACACCGGATTGTACACAGATCACTCCTTGGAGGATCCTTTGCTTCAGATCACTGCTCGACACGCTTGTGATAGAGATCGTGATGCACGTGCCCTTCGTTTTGAACTTCACGCCACACGTGTCCGTCTGTATCGAGCACTTACACTCCTGGCTCCTTTTGTGAGTGTTGGATCAGTGGAGTATGATGCTATCTACCCAGCCAGGACACAGATGCCTTCTCGAGTTGCTTGGCCCGAGATTGGAGGCATTTTTTCACCCCATGGTCCTCTGCTTCCACCCTACGCTGGACCTAGGCCCCATCCTTGCCCAAATGGATATCAGGGTCCACAGGCCTCCGTGTTTTCCGATGGTCACCTTCAGCTACCGGGTTACATGGGTATCTTTTACGAGGATTACTATGGAGATTAGTGAGACCGCATGTGGTCTTGCTTTAATGAGGATGTAGTAGTATATTTAGTATATTGTACGCAAGGTGTTCTAAGTTCCAGAGTCTTAGATAAATAATGTATAGGAAGTCAAAGTGCCTCTGAAGGATGTATCATCTTCATCACGTTTGTATTAGCTTGGAGCTTGTACTAAAACGATGTATGGTTTGTATGACAGCTTGTGAATATATGGCTTGTATGCTTTTATCACCATGTTGTCAAGATGATTACTTCCTTTTCTCTGTGATTCTTCCAGTACCTTCAATACCTTGTTTAGAATCTTCCAATCAACTTTGTTTGACTTTGGTTTTAACCTTCAGGATGTCTCAAGGAACCCGTGGCTAGCTTGGTCGTGCACATGGTTGTGGGAATGAACCGGAGGAAGTCAATCTTCCACCGCCACCCACGATGGCTTAGGTTCTGATGGAGGTTGAGAGGAACCGCCGAGACTCTCACCAGTTGCTGGAGGTCATTGCCCGCAACACCACTCAGCAGCGCAACGAGTTGGTGTCTTTGAATGACTTCATCCGGCTTCATCCCCCGGTTTTCAGCTACTCCACCGAGCCCCTTGATGTCGATGACTGGCTTCGCAGCATCAAGAGGAAGCTCCAGGCAGGCCATGTTGCAGATGGTGACAGGGTCAGCTATGCCACCTACCACCTCGAGGGTGCAACTAGCTCTGTGTGGGAGAATTTACTGAACATGCGTCCCGCTGGACCGCCCACAACTTGGAATGAGTTCTGCACTTCATTCCGTGAGCACCACATTCCAAAGGGTCTTATGGACCGCAAGCGTGAGGAGTTCTGCAACCTCACCCAAGGCAGGAGGACTGTTGACGAGTTTAGTCGTGAGTTCAACCGACTGGCTCGTTATGCTACTGAAGAGGTCTCCACCGACGCCAAGAAGAAAGAGAGGTTCTGCCGTGGACTCAATTCTGGACTCCGTCGTGAGCTCAACCTGCATGACTTCGCCACCTTCCAGGTCCTTGTCAACAAGGCCATCAATGTGGAGGACATGAACACCCCAATGATTTCCGCAAGCACCCTAGAGACGATGGTTCATCCAATTCAGGCTCTCAGAAGCGCAAGATCTGGATCCCCAACAGCATGTTCCGCCAGAACAACCCACCGAGACCATCCTATGGGGCGCCTCGTCCACCAGCTTCGTTCCACCCAGCTCCACCGAACAACCCAGCTCCCCGCACTGTCTTTGGAGCCTGCTACAAGTGAGGTCAGGCAGGTCACTATTCCCGCGAGTGTCCCCAGAACCAGCTCCAGAATCAGAATGCTCCACCCCGTGCTGGAGGTAACAACAATGGTCGTGGCAAGCCACCCCCGAAGGTCTTCACCACCAAACCCGCTCCTTCTGCCACTCGTGGACGTGTGAACCAGTACGCTCCCAATCAATTATGTTCCTACTTACGTTCTTTTCGATCCAGGAGTATCTCATTCATTCATGTCGGAAAGTTATGCACTTCGTCATGAGTTGTCCTTTGTTGAATTGTCCACCCTAATGATAATTCAAACTCCAGGGTCAAGATGGCAAACTAATAGAGTAAGCCATGGGAATCAAATTGCAATTGAGGGTTTAGTATTCATTGCTTCACTCATAGCCCTCAAGTCTTCAGACATTGATGTCATCCTTGGTATGGATTGGTTATCAAGACAAAATGCTTTTCTTGATTGTAAAGCCAAGTCAGTTAGACTCACCCATCCTTCAGGCCAGACAATAGATTATTCCTCACCAAGATCGAGAACCCAGATGAATTCTTTGAATGTGCTTCCCCTTCCCGACCTTGAAGATATTCCGGTGGTTCGTGACTTCCCGGATGTCTTTCCTGAAGAGCTGCCGGGCATGCCACCCGACATATGTCTAGAGTTCATAGTGGATCTTATGCCAGGCACCGCACAAATTTCCAGACGCACATACAAAATGGCCCCACGTGAATTAGCTGAGCTTAAAATCCAACTTGAAGCTTTGTTGGCAAAAGGCTTCATCCGCCCTATCTCATCGCCATGGGGTTGCCCCGTTCTGTTCCTAACAAAGAAAGATTGAACAGAAAGGATGTGCGTAGACTATCGCCCGCTAAATCTAGCGACGATAAAGAAAAAGTACCCACTGCCCAGGATCAATGATCTGTATGATCAACTTGCTGGATCCTCTGTCTTCTCCAAGATGGATTTGAGATTAGGCTATCATCAAATTAAAATCCAAAACGAGGACATTCCAAAAACGGCGTTCACTACTCGTTATGGTCTTTAAGAGTACACCGTCATGTCCTTCGGTTTAACCAATGCCCCCGCCACTTTCTTGCGCATGATGAATTCGATCTTCATGGAGTACCTAGATAAATTTGTTGCAGTTTATCTTGATGACATTCTCATCTACTCTAAGAACGAAGAAGAACATGCCGAACATCTTAGGTTGGTATTGATGAAACTTCGAGAGCATCGCCTGTATGCTAAATTATCCAAGTGTGAATTTTGGCTACCAGAAGTGACCTACGTAGGCCACGTGATTTCTGCCAAAGGCATTGCTGTGAACCCCGAGAGAGTTCAGGCCGTCCTTGACTAGACTCCACCTGAATCGGTTAAGCAAGTTAGGACTTTTCATGGCTTAGCAAGCTATTGTCGCCGCTTCGTCGAGAACTTTTCTAAAGTTGCAAAGCCTCTAACTTAACTCCTCAAGAAAGATAAGAAATTCCTATGGAATCCCAAGTGCGAGGAAAGCTTTCAAGAGTTAAAAAGAAGATTGACTTCTGCACCCGTACTTGCGCCTCCAGACACCAAAAAGGATTTCGAGATCTTTTGTGATGCTTCACGGCAAGGGTTAGGATGCATACTTATGCAAGATAGACATGTGGTAGCTTATGCTTTACGCCAGTTGCGTCCACATGAAGAGAACTATCCTACCCATGATCTTGAACTCGCTGTCGTAGTTCATGCCCTGACAACTTGGCGAGATTACCTCCTTGGTAATCGTTGTGAGATCTATTCCGACCACCAAAGCCTCAAATACATATTCAGCCAGCCAGATCTTAATCTCAGGCAAAGACGCTGGATAGAGTTGATAAAAGATTATGACTTAGGAATTTCTTACACCCCAGGCAAAGCCAATGTCATGGCTGATGCACTAAGTCGTAAGTCGTATTGTAACAACCTCATGTTACAACAGTGCCAACCACTTCATGAGGAATTTCGCAAGCTCAATCTTGAGATTGTTCCTCATGACTTTCTTTCTACCTTGGTGGCGAAACTAACCCTTGAGGATAAAATCATAGCCGCCCAGAAACGTGATAGTGGTATTCGAGAGATCAAGAAGAACATTGCTAGCGGAGTTGCTAAATGTTTCTCCATAAATGATCAAGGTGTCGTTTTCTTTGGCACTCGATTGGTTGTACCACGAAAACACAATCTTAGAAGGCTAATTCTTAAGGAGGCTCATGATACTCCCCTTTCGATTAATCCTGGTAGCACAAAGATGTACCAAGACCTACGCCAGAGATTTTGGTGGACTAGGATGAAGCGACAATGTCAGAACCCTCTTCTGGGTATGTGCTAGGACCAGAGCCTCATTGCATTCATGCTCAAAATTCAAATTGAAATTCAAAATGGGGAAGCATAAGCCCTAATTGAATTTAATTCAAATGGCCAGATAAAAATATTTTCCAAAAATCCATTTGATTGTTTGTAAAATCTCTGAAAATGTGTATGATCATGTTCCAAGTGTTGTGGGGGCCACTTCATACACATGGAATTTTACAAAAATCCAAAAGTGGCTTTGGAAATTAAATAAACCCCTAATTGGATTAAAGTTCAATTTATTTGAATTTTAAAAATTCCCAAACTTTATAAGTGGCTAGCTATTTACTTTATAAGGCCATATAAAAAGTATGGGCATTTTATAAAATGCCTAGGTATTTTATCTAGGTTAGAACAAATAAAACAGAGAAAGTAAAAAGAAAAACCAAAATAGAAAAGGGACAGGGAGTTACCTGTCGCCTAGGCGCAGACCCACCTTTCCCTGGCCTGGCCCAGCCCAAGACGGGCAGCCTGTCGTCTACCTCCCCTCCCCCGAAGCAGCTCGGTGGAGGGCAGGGATGCAACAACGGCCACCTCGACGCCCAGCCCCTTCTAGGCCCTCCCCTCGAGTCCCAGCACGCCACACGAGCGCCACATCCCCCTGCATGCCTTTCCCCCTCGCTCTGGCCCCTTCCCTCTCTCTCCGGCGAAGTTTCCACGCCGCACCCGTAGCCCTAGCCGGAGCACGGCGAAGCTCCGACGCGGCGACTGAAGTCCTCGAGCCCCGTCGACTTGTCCAGAGCGTCCACCGCCGTCGTGTACGTCGAACTAGCGCTTCAATTGGAGCCAGGCGCCACCGAGGATGACGTCCCCTTCAAATTCTCCCCGCCGGCTGCCGTGAGATCCATCGCCGGAATACGCCGCAACCCGAGCACCCCCGGCTACCCCGACCTCATCTCTACGATCAGGGTGAGCTCGCACGTTTTTCCCCCAACTCCTGCTTCCTCCCATGCCTTGGAGATGGATTCCTGTGAGGACCGAGCTCGGGCCGCCGCCTCCTTCGAAGCCGTCGTCGCCACAGGCCACGTCCTTGCCCCCCTCCTACGCCAGAAGATGCGCACGACGAGGAGGTCCCGCCAGTGCCTTCTGTTCCCCTTCCCGCGCACGAAATCACTACTCCGGCGAGAGCTCCGGCGTACATTAGCTCGTCGGCGCCATTAGCACCCTAACCCCAAGCTAACCCCCTCCTAATCCCCCCTGGGCCACTGACCAGTGGGCCCAGGCAGCCTAACTAACCACAGTTAGTTTAAACAGAAAGCTTAAACTAGCCCCTCTCACTGACAAGCTAGACCCACACGTCAGCCCCCCCACACATCACACTGACGTCAGCCTGACGCAATAACTGTTTAAATTGATTTATTTAATTCCAGAAAATCCAGAAAATAACCAAAACTTTGGAAATTCATAACTAATTCATTTTAACTCCAAATTAAACTTATAATATGTATAAAATTATCAGAAAAATACAAGGATTCTGAATATTTAATTTTATTTCATGTTTGACCATTTTAAAATGGGTGAACAGTGGCATATGTGCTTATGGATCCTTTTCAAATTCAAATTTGGAGTGATTTTGCAAATGACTTTGCAACACACTTCTTTTAAATGGTTTCATCCACACATCAGAGACTTTACCTCACCTTTACAACATCACTTCATGCTCAACCATTTCAAATGAACATTCATGGATTCAAATGCATTTGAAATTCATCGATAAATCAAATGGAGTTTGAATTTGCAATTCAATTGCAATATACTCCTTTTAAATGGAATAACTCACACATCAGTGACACATACATCAAGTTTCAACCTTCAAGTCATGTGTTTGAGCATTGTCTTATTATTGTTTCGATGTTTGTGTTGTTTGTCGAATAGAGGTGGAGCCGGAACCCGAGATCACGCCCTTCGTTGAAGACCCCGATACTGAACCTCGTCAGCAAGGCAAGCAAACCCCCATTGATCATGTCGATAAAATCCCACTTCCCTTTCAGTCTCGCTTATGCATTGTTTAGGATGATCACCATGCTACGTTTCTACCGCATAGTTGAACCCATATCCTTTGCATGACCTATCATTTTGTCACAGTAGTAAGAAAACCACAATCCTAGCAGATGTAGGAGTTGTTTGATATCATGTGGCCCCTGCAACTGTTACAGCTTATTTCATGCTTAGAGTTTACAATGGGGATACTTTGATCTGTGAGTCGGGATGGTAGCAATCATGTTGAAGAAGGAGAAACGGTGTTGGTGAATCTACCCTAATACAAAGTGAACGATGAGAGGCTGTGTAGGAGTACACAGTGGGTTGTCTCGTTGAACACCGCCTTAAGTCCGAGTTCTTGTGTGGTGATCCAAGAAGAAGAGTACAACCACACATTGGGATTACTGACCCCTCTCGACCTAGTACCTCACCCCGTTCGAACCTCAGAAGTCACATTAGTTCGCAAGTTCTGGTAGGGCTGTGGCACAGTCTGCGAAGTGGATGAACGGCTACTCAGACCGGCTTGGGACCCTGCACACATCATTTGAGGCCGTACTGGAACCTTGGCAGGACTTCCATATGGATCCCCCTCAGATAGGCGACTCTCTGGACTAGAACGGAGCTGTGGGCGAAGTGTCGTGGCAACATCTGTCGTGGATATGATCCTGACAATAGAGAGAGGGGTATGAACGGAGCATGATCTATCGAGATGCAAACGGGTGACGTAGGCAATTTTATCGAGTTCGAGACTCTCGCGGAGGAGATAAAATCCCTACGTCTCGTGCTCCCGGAGGAGCTTTTCCTTATCTTTGTATGAACAAGATGTACATGGCATATCTTCCCGTGGGAGAGAAAGAGTGAGGGAGAGGAGGAAAAAGTGTGTGCCTCTCTCTTTTCTCCTGGGTATGGTGCTATGCTTATATAGAGTACGCCCCGACCCCTTTAATGTCCTAATGGCGGGGCTTAATTACAAGGCTAAATGTCTATCATTATTACAGGAAACTAACTATCCACTATTGCTAATAAAGAAGGAGTAACGCCTCTGGCTTCAATGCTCCGCGCCTGTTGTCCTTCCTTCTTCCGAGTGGTGGACAGCTCGTCAGTCTCCTCTTCCGAGTAGTGAGTTACTCGGAGCCAACCTGCTCTTCCGAGTAGCCGGTTACTCGGAGACTATCTCTTCTTCCGAGTAACGGATTACTCGGAGACGTCGTGACCTATGTTCCTGTGGTTTGCCAAGCTCCTGGCGGTTCGGTACTTTTATTTCATTTCTTAGGTATTTTTATGAAGTCATGATACTAAGGGTACCCCTTGATATCTGATACTTAAGGGTATACCTTTGGTATGACCACGACAGTAGCCCCCAAGGCTCCGAGTAACTTCTTGAAGTTACTCGGAGTCTTTAGATTATGGACTTTTTGTATAAATCCTTCCAGTGGGAGCACTTCTTAGTGCACCCACTGGGTGTAGCCCCCAAGGCTCCGAGTAACTTCTTGAAGTTACTCGGAGTCTTTTTATTAATTGGGATAATTGATTTCATCAAAGGAGAGTGCTCTTCCTATTGATGACATATACATAAGGTATATGAAGATTAAACTCAATAAGAGGCCCAGAAGGACTTTACTGAAGTTTACACTTTTCCCTTGTATGTGGGTCGGGCAAGTTAATGGAAATATCTGGCGACACTCAAGCGTCTCTCGGAAGAGGTGGACTGAGGCCCCGGAGGGCGTGTCTCGGAGTAAAAGGCCTTAAACTCCATATAAACCAGATTTGTAAAGTTCGATATCATAAAGCATCACAATGAGCTTTAGGTCATACCACATGGGATATCGAATCTTTACCCCTCACACCTTATCATACTAATAATCTGGCAATCTTCGTCAGAGACGGATTATTAGTGAACTAACCATTCAGAACTTTTCTCGAACAGCTAATGAATACAAGATTTTCTGTTTGTTGTGCATTCCAGAATGCAGTTTCTTTCTAACTCATTACATAGCTTCAGGTGGTATCCCATCCTGTCACTGCTTTGAGTTTTTGAGTATTGTCTGCTTTCTTTGACCCTCTGAGTGAAAACTTACTCGGTTGTTTTAGCAATGACTCTCTCCGAGTAGTAACTTACTCGGAAAAATACTTCGAGTGACAACTTACTCGGTTTTGTTGAGTATCCGAGTGATAACTTACTCGGTTTTTATTGACCACCCAGTGGGTGTGTCCGAGTGACGCCTTACTCGGCATGTTGTTCCTTCGAGTGAAGATCTACTCGGGAATTTTTCCTTCCAGTGGGAGCACAATCAGTGCACCCAGTGGGTGTAGCCCCCAAGGCTCCGACTAACTATTGGTAGTTAGTTGGAGTCTTTTACTGAAGCTATCCAAAATTATTTCGTCGTGCATGGACACGGAACATTTTCTTCGAGTGTGGCTTCTCGGAGGAATAAAATGAATAAATAGAACCAATCATCGTGCGCGGGCACGGAATTAAATTACTGAAGAGAATATCGATCGCCATGCGCGGGCGTGGAATTAAATCAATTAAACAAATGCCAATCATCATGCGTGGGCATGGAATTAATTTAATAAATAGAATAACAATCATCGTGCGCTCGCACGGAATTAAATCAATAAAAAGAATACCAATCATCGTGCGTGGACACGGAATAAAATAATTTAAGAGAATACCAATCATCGTGCGCGGGCACGGAGTAAACTTAATGAAAGAATACCAATCTTCGTGCGCGAATGCGGAATATAACCAATGTCGCTTCTTTCATTGACGTGAAAGAAAAAAGGCAAACAAATAGAAAATGAAAGTATCACAATATTCATACCAAAAAAGCTGAGTGAAAGCGTGAAACTTGAAACTATGCAGATGATGTAGTGTAGAACTCAAACTTTGCAGATAGTAAAGTATAAAACTTAAACTTTACAGATAGCAATATATTTCACTTGGTTTATTTGTTCTTTCATGTTTAGCCACTTAGCGATTCGGCAGACCATTAGCTTTTGCTCTTGCCAACCAGACAATCAGGTTGCGACCGGGTCGGAGACGAAGAGCAAGCGTTTATGGTACCGAGCATGTGTAGGAGTTTCACGAAGAATAAGAGAAAACCAAGTAAAGAACCTGCTGACTGGCGGCACATCCATTTAGGGGAGCAAAGAACCAACCATAAAGGTAAATGCGATTCTAACTAAGCTGTAGCCCCCGGGTGCGGCGTAGCCCCCGAGTGCGTTACAATTTTTAACGGCGGACCGGTCGAAAAACGGGGAATGTGATTTGTGTTTCATCGAGGTAGACTCGGCTAAAAGCGATAAGTGGTTCCCGGGAGAAACTCGGGAGAGACAAACTCGCTAAAACGTGTAATACGAAGTTTGGTTGTATGAGAAACTTAATTGTTTCCCCGTTGGGGGAGGTAGTCAAAGTCGATGAAGCCATGACGCGACAAATAGAAGTCCTCGAAAAATTTCGTTGATTATGCTTGAGGTTGACTCGTTGCAGAAGAGTCGATGAAAGCTGAGTCAATGCAGAAGAGTCGATGGAGACCGAGTCATTGCAGAACAGGAAAATGCCAAATTTATCCGAATGAGCCTGCACGTTAGTTGTTCGAGTGCGAAATTCATCCGCATAACTGGGGCCAATTGTTGTCCATACATGTATGAGAATGAAGTATGCGAATTTAATTTTTTATCGGAAAAACCGATGAACATATCCCCAACCGAACGACCATGCGCTCGGACAAGTTGATGAAGGTTCGCGTAGCTCATCCAAGCCATCGTGTTGCAGTTGGAGCGCGTAGCTCGTTCGTGTCGTGGACGAGGCGTGACGTAGGCTGAGTCATGGATGCATGCGTTGTCCGAGTCGTTGGAGG
The DNA here is from genome assembly GCA_950022295.1 of Bromus sterilis. Taxonomy (NCBI): domain Eukaryota; kingdom Viridiplantae; phylum Streptophyta; class Magnoliopsida; order Poales; family Poaceae; genus Bromus; species Bromus sterilis. The sequence goes on from OX465596.1 coordinate 402,272,769, forward strand.
ACAGAGCCGGAGAGTAACCAGCGTCCGAGTCGCAGCCAAGTCGGGGAAATGTCCTGAGCTTGTCCATGCATGTAGCCGTCCGAGTTGCTGCGAGGAAAACGTTCGAGTCGTGTTTTCCTCCCGTCCGGGTGGGCGTTTTAGCAGACCTGCAAGTTACTCAGTGCACAAAACTTGGGTGCGAAGGCAACGCATTAATTGCATTTTAGTAAGCGGTAGTAGTAACAATAAATGGTATTGCATTAACATGCAATTAATGGTTTTAATGGGCTGCATACTACAGTTTCGCATGTAATTAATCACCCTCTCGTTCTGCACTGACCGCTGTGATTTAACCGCAATTAAATTACGCGAGAGTTTAACTTTCTCAGCACACTTTCAGCAGAGAGGCTCGAGGGAAAAATAATGAGAGGAGACGTTTCACCGGCTAAGACGGCCCCCGTGTCCTTGGAGCCGATGCAGGGGAAGGAGTCGTCCGAGTTGGAGAGAAGCAGAGGCGGCCGCGGCCAACGGGGCGGTGGAGGCGAGCGCGGTGTCAGAGGTGCGACGCGGCCATTGCGCAGAGCTGCAAGTCGTAGGTCGACGCTTGCTGGACACACAACATCTTTGTGTATGTGTTTGGTTGTTCATCTTCGGGCTTGAAAAAGATCATCCAAGAATTTCCTGTTCTTGGAAAAAAATGACGCGCATCAAGAGCAACAGAAAATAGGTGTAAGAGTGAATACAAACCGTCCGCATCATGGCTCGATTGACGCCATGCCCCACGGTGGGCACCAACTGTCGTGGATATGATCCTGACAATAGAGAGAGGGGTATGAACGGAGCATGATCTATCGAGATGCAAACGGGTGACGCAGGCAATTTTATTGAGTCCGGGACTCTCGCGGAGGAGATAAAATCCCTACGTCTCGTGCTCCCGGAGGAGCTTTTCCTTATCTTTGTATGAACAAGATGTACATGGCATATCTTCCCGTGGGAGAGAAAGAGTGAGGGAGAGGAGGAAAAAGTGTGTGCCTCTCTCTTTTCTCCTGGGTATGGTGCTAGGCTTATATAGAGTACGCCCCGACCCCTTTAATGTCCTAATGGCGGGGCTTAATTACAAGGCTAAATGTATATCATTATTACAGGAAACTAACTATCCACTATTGCTAATAAAGAAGGAGTAACGCCTCTGGCTTCAATGCTCCGCGCCTGTTGTCCTTCCTTCTTCCGAGTGGTGGACAGCTCGTCAGTCTCCTCTTCCGAGTAGTGAGTTGCTCGGAGCCAACCTGCTCTTCCGAGTAACCGGTTACTCGGAGACTATCTCTTCTTCCGAGTAACGTATTACTCGGAGACATCGTGACCTATGTTCCTGTGGTTTGCCAAGCTCCTGGCGGTTCGGTACTTTTATTTCATTTCTTAGGTATTTTTATGAAGTCATGATACTAAGGGTACCCCTTGATATCTGATACTTAAGGGTATACCTTTGGTATGACCACGACAACATCCTCGCCGGTACCCGCTTGAAGGGTCCCCTCCCAGGCGGTAACTGATGCGTGTGTGTGTGTAGCGGTACACCCCTGCAGGGTTAATAAACTATTCGAATAGCCGCGTCCGCGGTAAGGGACTACTTGGAAAGATGTGCTCGATTATTATACAACTTCAATGGATACTTATAAAACATGCCAAGAAAAGCGTGAGTGCTATGTCGTGCTTTCTCGTGGGGAAGTCGAGGAAGGCACCATAGTGGTGTAATTGCTTGGATACATGTAGTGGACTCGTGTACGCTTCTTACCTCAAGTCTGGTACTCGTAGTTCAGGACTTGCTAAGTCAAAGCTGGCACTTGTGCTTATGAACCCCACCTCCCTTTGCCTTGATACATGTGCATGAGTAGTATAGCTCCTACGTATGTCTTGCTGAGTACGACTTTGTACTCATGTTTGCTCATTCTATGTTTTAGATGAACCCACTGCCCCCGAGGGTGGATTCTTCTTGGAGCTCGACGACTGAAGCCAAGCTAGTGTAGTCCCAGTCAGACGACTGGTCCCTCGTGGAAGGGCTTGTTCATAGATAAGGCTTCTCTAAGCCATTTGTTAAACTTGTCCGTACTCAGACCTACTTTGCTTCCGCATGCTTGATGTAATGTTGGATCACAGTCTTGTGATCTCTGTGTGCACTCTGTAAGAGTTATCAATAAAGTTGTATACTTTGTAGAGAATTGAAATGAAACCTGCTATTCATACTAGACATGTGTGCTGCGTGTATGATTATAACATGCATGTTTTAGTATGGGTTTTCAAGACCTTAGTTGTGATATGGCTGGCGGTCTTTTATACACCAAGTGGCCCTTAGATGTGTGCATCTGGGGGCATGGCGATGCGATTGCTCGTGACTCTGTCACGTGCACACTTTGATGTATGATCGAGCCCTCCCTAGACCCCGCTAAGTGATCGGGCTGGAGTAAGTCTATGTAAGGGTTATAATACAATCGATAGTATGGTTGAGGCGACCTGTCTATGAGTATGGGAGTTCACCACCCATATCATTTAGACTTGTGTGCGGACGATGAGGACCCATCTCAGTTGATCATCCGGCCTGGATGGGATGCCTCTCACGTTCGATGCTTTCCGAGAACGGTCTGTGCTTGGCCTTGTCTGCTTAGACAAGTTAGTATGGTTCTCGGCTCTCCATATGATTGTGTTGTAGCGAGTCATGCATACGCTAACCCCGGGTCCCGACAGACAAATTTCTCAGTTCATTGCTGAATGTGATGTTTGTCGTCGCACTAAGACAGAACATCAAAGACCTGCTGGTACTCTTCAACCTTTGCCTATTCCCGAGTGGAAATGGGACAAAGTCAGTATGGATTTCATCACTGGCTCTCCAAAAACCCAGGAAGGAAATGATGCCATCTTCGTTGTCGTGGATAGACTTTCCAAAGTTGCTCACTTCCTTCCCATTCACGAGTCTATAACTGCTAGCCAGTTAGCGGACTTGTATGTCTCTAGAATTGTGTCCCTTCATGGTGTTCCTTTGGAAATCAATTCTGATCGTGGTAGCCTTTTCATCTCTAGATTTTGGGGAAGTTTTCAGAATGCTATGGGAACTCATCTCTCCTTTAGTACAGCTTTCCATCCTCAGTCTAGCGTGTCAGAACCCTCTGTTAGGTAATGTGCTAGGGTTAATAAGTCACTTGCATCATGTTAAAATTTCAAAAGAAAACTTTCAAATCAAAATCAAAAGCAAATTGGGAGAAGGAACCCCCCTAGATGAATTAATTCAAAAGGCCAGATAAAAATCTTCTCCAAAAATTCATGTTAGATTTTTGAAAAGTCTTATAAATGAGTGTGATCACATATCAAGTGATGTGGGACCCACCCCATGCTCATAGATTTTTCAAATATTCAAACAGTGCCTTGGAATTAATTAAAAACCCCTATTTGATTTAAAGTTCAAATTATTTGAATTTTAAGAATGTTCAAACTTTAGAAGTGGCTAGCCTAGTATATTGTGATGCCACATAAAAAGTTTCAGCATTTTATAAAATGGTTTGATATTTTTATCAGAGCCAAAACAAAACTACAGAAAAAGAAAGGAAAGTTTAAACAGAGAGAAAAAGAAAGAAGGGCTTACCTTCAAAGAAGCCCAACTCATCCCCCAGCCGGCCCAGCCCACTCCCGCGCCTGTCGTCTTCCTCAAGCAGGGAGCTGCGTGGCGACCATGCCGTGGCCGCCGACGAGCCCCTGGCCACCTCCTGCTTCCCCCTCGCCACCTCTTCACGCCTGGAGACGCCCAGAAGCTCCCCCGATCCATTCCCCCTCTCCACGAGCTCTCTCCCCGTCTCCCTCGCCCGATTCGTCGACACCCGTGAAGAACGCCGGAGCGCGCCGCCGCACCTGCGTGGCCAACGAGCCTGTCGAGCGCCACCGCCGTGTCCATCCTCCTCCTCGTCGTCGACTACGTCTCCCAGTCCAGCGAATCAAACACGGAGCCCTCCTAGCCGCCGGAATCGAGCTCGAGCCGTCGCCGGACCCGAAGGACGCCTTTGTCGATTTCGTCGCCGTCGAGCCACCCCAGCCTTCGCCGCCACCTCCATCGAGTTCCTGGTGAGCAGGCGGTTCAAACCCCTCTCTCCCCAACCCTTATCGTTGTCTCCTTGTTGATCCGCCATGGGAGCAGAAGTGCCTCGCCGCCGCGGTCGTCCCCGGCGAGCAACCGTTACGCAATCGAAGCCGAGACCGTGTCGGTTGCACTTGTGGTGTTCCACTGCGTCGAACCATCCCAGCCTCGCTCCCAGACGCTCCTCCTAGCAAGTTCCCGCTCGCGGCCGTGCTTCGGACCGCCGCAGTTCATGTCGCCGTCGTCACGTTAGGCCCCCCCGTGGTCGCCCGGCTCGCCTAGGTGAAGCGCGAGTTCGAGGGCTACCCTCTGGTGGTCTCGGCGAGCGATTTGGTGGCCGGGAGCACCCTCCCCGTGCAGCGCCGCCACGTCTGTGACGCCGGCGTTTAGCCGCCGGCAGGCCCGCCGACGTGGCCATGATTAGGGCTTAACCCCACCCGGGTTAAGTGACCCTAGGTCACTGACAATGGGCCCCAGTGGCTTAAATAAGCCACTGGTTAATTTAAACAGCCGGATTAAATTAACCCAACCACTGACAGGCCGACCCCACACGTCAGAACCCCCCCCCCCACGTCAGCCTTGCGCAAGCCTGACGCCATAATTGAATTTACAGAAATTAAAATGAATTAAAGAAATTCCAGAAAATCCAGAAAATAGCCCAAACTTTGGAAATTCATAGAAAATTCATATTAACTCCAAATTGGACAAACAATATATGAAAAATGATCAGGAGAAAATAAGCTATCCAAAAATCCAACTTTCAACTATGTTTGAGTTGATTTTAAAATGGGACCAGTAGCATATGTCATTTGATTTATTTAGAATTTATTCAAATTCAATTCAAATGATTTTGCAACTTGGACCATGGAATTATGCTACTTTTCAACCACACTTCAGAGGCATATCATACACAATTCAAAATGTTTCAAATTGATCAAACAATGTCACATGTAACTTGGCTAAGTTTGAATTCAAATTGGAGTTTGAATTTGCAATTCAATTTACAATATACTCCATTTAAATGGAATTGCCTAAACACATCAAAGCATATACATCAAGTTTCAACCTTCCATCATGTGATTGTGCATTGTATTTACTTTGCTACCTTGTTTGTTGTTTGTCGAGTAGAGGTGGAACCGGAGAAGGAGGCTGCCCCCTTCATTGAAGACCCCGAACCCAAACCTCGTCAGCAAGACAAGCAAACCCCCATTGATCATGTCGATAAAATCCCACTTTCCTCTCATGTCTCGCTTATGCATTGTTTAGGATGATTACCATGATGCGTTTCTACCGCATAGATGAACCCATTCCTTTGCATGACCTATCATTTTGTCACAGTAGTAAGCAAACCACAATCCTAGCAAATGTAGGAGTTGATTGATATCATGTGCCCCCTGCAAATGATACTGCTTATTGCATGCTTAGAGTGATACCTTGATGGTACTGTTATGTGAGTCGGGATGGTAGTGATCATGATGATGATGGTAGAAAAGTGTTGGTGAATCTACCCTAATACAAGGTGAACGATGAGAGGCTGTGTAGGAGTACACGGTGGGTTGTCTCGTTGAACACCGCCCTAAGTCCGAGTTCTTGTGTGGTGATCCAAGATGAAGAGTACAACCACACATTGGGCTCACTGACCCCTCTCAGCTTACTAACTCATCCCTTTCGATGTCCAGATGTCGCAATAGTTTGGAGTTCTGGTAGGTCTGTGGCCTGGATGCTAAGTGAGAGAACGGCTCATCCGAGACCGGCTTATGCACCACGCACACATCACTTGGGTCCACTTCGGTAAACCGGCCGGGTTCACGATAGTGGTAGCCAACCCAAGTAGGCGGCTTTCTCGGACTAGATCGGCTATGAGGTAACAGTTGTGGTGAGAATCCTCGCTGGCACCCCTTGAATGGTGTCGAGATCAAAGGCGGTAAATGATGATCATGTGTGTGTAGCGGTACACCCCTGCAGGGTTAACAAAACTATTCGAATAGCCGCGTCCGCGGTTATGGACTGCTTGGAAAGCTTAGCTTGATTATTAGACAACTTGAACTGGATACTTCTAAAACACACCAAGATAAGTGTGAGTGCTATGGCGTGCTTCCTCGTGGGGAAGTCGAGGAAGGCACCATAGTGGTGTAATTGGTTGGAGAAAGTAGTGGACTCGTGTACGCTTCTTACCTCAAAGTCTGGTACTCGTAGTTCAGGAATATCCAAGTCAAAGCTGGCACTTCTGCAAGTAAAACCCCACCTCCCTTTACCTTGATACATGTGCATGAGTAGTATAGCTCCTATGTAAGTCTTGCTTAGTACGACTTTGTACTCACGTTTGCTTAATCTATGTTTTAGATGAACCCACTGACCCCGAAGGTGGCTTCTTCATCGAGCTGGACGATTGAAGATCAAGCTAGTCTAGTCCCAGTCAGACGACTTGTTCCCTCGTGGAGGGCATGTGTTTAAATAAGGCTTCTTAAGCCATTTGTTAAACTTGTCTGTACTCAGACATACTTTGCTTCCGCTTGTGTTGTAATGTTGGATCACATGTTTGTGATCTCTGTGTGCACTCTATAAGAGTTATCAATAAAAATGTATACTTTGTAGAGAATTGCAATGATACCTACTGTTCATACAAGGCATGTGTGCTGCGTGTATGTTTATAACATGCATGTATTTGTATGGGTTTTCGAGACCTTAGTTGTGATCTGGCTGGCGGTATTTCATACACCAAGTGGCCCTTAGATGTGCGCAGCTTGGGGCATCGCGATGCGATTGTTCGAGACTCCGTCTCGTGTACACTTTGTGGTATGATCGAGCCCGCCCTAGACCCCGACTAAGTGATCGGGCTGGAGTAAGTCTATGTAAGAGTTATGAGATAGTCGATAGTATGGTTGAGGCGACTTGTCTTTGAATATGGGAGTTCACCACCCATATCATTAGACTTGTGTGCGGACGATGAGGACCCATGTCAGTTGATCATCCGGCGTGGATGGGATGCCCCTCACGTACGATGCTTTCCGAGAACGTTCTGTGCTTGGCCTTGTCTGCTTAGACAAGTGGGTACGGTTCTCGGCTCTCCATATGACTATGTCTTAGCTGGACTTGCATACGCTAACCCCGGGTCCCGACATAGCGGTCAAGTTGAAAGGGTTAACCAAATTCTCGAAGACATGCTCAGAGCTTGTGTTATCTCATACGGATAGAATTGGGAGAAGTCTCTTCCATTCACCAAATTTGCTTATGACAATAGTTTCCAATCTAGTCTGAACATGGCTCCTTTTGAACTCCTCTATGGACGAAGATGTCGAACACCCCTAAACTGGTCAGAAACCGGTGAAAGACAATTCTTTGGACCGGATATGATCGTGGAAGCAGAAGAGCAAGTTCGCATTGTTCGTGGTCAACTGAAAGCCGCCCAGTCTCGTCAGAAAAGCTACTATGATCGTCATCATAGGCAAGAAAGCTACAATCTGGATGAGAAGGCTTACCTTCGGGTTACTCCTCTGAAGGGAACCCAACTCTTCGGTATCAAAGGCAAGTTAGCCCCACGTTACATTGGACCGTTCCGCATTCTTGCTAAACGTGGAGAAGTTGCCTACCAACTTGAACTACCCCCGCACCTTTCCCGAGTACATGATGTATTCCATGAGTCACAACTCAGGCGTTGCTTCAAGGACCCCATCCGCGAAGTCGACCATGAAACGCTTGATCTCCAAGATGACCTTTCCTATCGAGAATACCCCGTTCGTATTCTTGATTCAGCAGAGCGTGTCACTCGCCGTCAGAAGATCAAGTTTCTGAAAGTTCAATGGTCACACCACTCTGAGAAAGAAGTCACGTGGGAAAGAGAAGGCCGTCTCAGTGCCGAGTACCCCTCCTTCCTCCCGCAGACTTCTGAATCTCGGGACGAGATTCTTTTGAGTGGGGGCGAGTTGTCAGAACCCTCTGTTAGGTATGTGCTAGGGTTAGCAAGTAACTTTGCATCATGTTAAAAAAATTCAAAAGAAATTGGAATGGGAGAGAGAACACCCCCAGATGAATTTAATTCAAATGGCCAGAATAAAAGTTGCTCCAAAAATTTCTTTTGCATTTTTGAAAAGTCTCATAAATGAGTATGATCACATATCAAGTGATGTGGGACCAACCCCATGCTCATGGATTTTTCAAATATTCAAACAGGATCATGGATTTAAATTTAAACCCCTATTTTAATTAAAGTTCAAATTATTTGAATTTTCAAAATTCCCAAACTTTATATGTGGCTAGCTATATGCATTACAAGTCCACATAAAAATTTGGGACATTTTATAAAATGTCTAGCTATTTAATTTAGCTAAGAGAAAACAAATATAGAAAAGAAAAGGAAACAGAAAATAGAAAAGAGGCTTACCTGCGATTAGGCCCAACTTGTTCCCCAGCCGGCCCAAGCCCACCTACCTCCTTATCGTCTTCCCCCAGCGCGGCAAGCACCTCGCTGGAGGGCATGTCGACGCCGGCGGGCACCTGCCTGCCTGCCTGGCGCCCCCAAGCCTTATCCTCGCGCCTGGAGACGCCCAGCTCACTCCCGGATCCATTACCCCCCTCCAGAGCTTCTCCCCCTCCTCCCGTGCTCGATTTTGTCACCGCCCGAAGCCTCACCGGAGCACCCCGTCGTAGAAGACGCGGCCACTGCAAGCTAGAGCTCCCGAAAGCTTGTCCAGAAGCTTGACCACCTTCGACTCCGTTGCCATGCAGGAGATCAGGAGCCCGGAGCCACCGTAGCCGCCGGAATCGCGATCACGCCGTCACCGGACCCGCAAGACCTCACCGTCGAATTCGTCGCCATCACGCCGTCGTTTGCCTCGCCGCCTGCTCTGCTGAGTTCCTGGTGAGCGCGGGATCAAAACCCCTATCTTTGCCCCCTCGATTTCATCCTCTAGACATGGCCGCCATGAACGCCGAAGCTTCTCGCCGCCGGGGAGTTCCTCACCGCGCAGCCATGAACCCCAGCACCCCGTGGCCATGTCTACCATGCTCCACGTGCACTGCTGCTTCAAACCAACCCAGCCCCGCTCCTTTTAGTGCCCCGTAGCAGAAACCACCTCGCAGCTGTGGCTCCGCCGCCGCAAAGCTTGACGCCGGAGAGCCTCCAGTGCCCCCAGCCTCCCAGCCTAGCCCAGATGGACGCGCGACACCCCCAGCTTCCTAACGCACCTAGCCACGCATCAAACCGTGGCCGGAATCACCCTCCCGTGTAGCGCCGCCGCGTCTGGTGGCGCCGACGTTGAGCCGCCGGCAGCCCGTGACGTGGCCCGCATCTGTTTAGCGCAAATCACCCTACTAACTACCCCCCTGGTCCACTTACATGTGAGCACAGGCTACTAATTAACCCCTGGTTAGTTTAAACTAACCGGGTTTATTAACCCAGCCATTGACCAGGTGGACCCACACGTCAGAGACCCCTTGACGTCATGCTGATGCAGTGCTGGCGCAATAAAAGCTTTTCTAATTAAAAGAATTCCAGAAATGCCAGAAAATAGCTTAAACTTTGGAAATTCATAACTAATTCATTTAAACTCCAAATTAAACATATAATGTATGTAAAATTATCAAAAAAATGCAAGGATTCTGAATATGCAATCTGTTTTCATGTTTGACCAAATAAAATTGGGTGAACAGTGGCAACATTGCATATGCATTCTTTTGAAATTCAAATTGGAGTTTGAATTTGCAATTCATTTGCAATATACTCCTTTTAAATGGAATAACTCACACATCAGTGACAGATACATCAAGTTTCAACCTTCAACTCATGTGTTTGAGCATTGTCTTATTATTGGTTCGATGTTTGTGTTGTTTGTCGAATAGAGGTGGAGCCAGAACCTGAGATCACCCCCTTCGTTGAAGACCCCGATACTGAACCTCGTCAGCAAGGCAAGCAAACCCCCATTGATCATGTCGATAAAATCCCACTTCCCTCTCAGTCTCGCTTATGCATTGTTTAGGATGATCACCATGCTATGTTTCTACCGCATAGTTGAACCCATATCCTTTGCATGACTTATCATTTTGTCACCGTAGTAAGAAAACCACAATCCTAGCAGATGTAGGAGTTGTTTGATATCATGTGGCCCCTGCAACTATTACAGCTTATTGCATGCTTAGAGTTTACAATGGGGATACTTTGATCTGTGAGTCGGGATGGTAGCAATCATGATGATGATGGTGGAAATGTGTTGGTGAATCTACCGTAATACAAGGTGAACGATGAGAGGCTGTGTAGGAGTACACAGTGGGTTGTCTCGTTGAACACCTCCTTAAGCCCGAGTTCTTGTGTGGTGATCCAAGATGAAGAGTACTACCGCATGTTGGGCAAACAGACCCCCGCTCAACATACTAACTCAACCCTTCTCAGTTCAATGAGTCGCAGTAGTTCGGAGTTCTGGTAGGTTTGTGGCCTGGCTGCAAGGTGAGAGAACGTCTCAACCGAAACCGGCTTATGCACCACGCACACATCTTCTGGGACCACTTCGGTAAACCGGCCGGGTTACGAATGTGCAGATAGGCGTCTTCATTGAACTTGAGTTGGCTGTGAGGTAAAAGTTGTGGAGATTATCCTCGCCGACACACGCTTGAAGGTTGACGAGATCCCGGCTGTAACTGATAGGTTCATGTGTGTAGCAGTACACCCCTGCAGGGTCAATAAACTATTTGAATAGCCGCGTCCGCGGTAAGGGACTACTTGGAAAGCTGTGCCTGATTATTAGACAACTTGAACCGGATACTTATAAAACTTGCCAAGATAAGCGTGAATGCTATGGCATGCTTTCTCGTGGGGAGTCGAGGAAGGCACCATAGTGGTGTAATTGGTTGGAGACATGTAGTGGACTCGTGTACGCTTCTTACCTCAAGTCTGGTACTCGTAGTTCAGGACTAGCCAAGTCAAAGCTGGCACTTGTCCTTATGAACCCCACCTCCCTTTGCCTTGATACATGTGCATGAGTAGTATAGTTCCTACGTAAGTCTTGCTGAGTACGACTTTGTACTCACGTTTGCTTATTCTATGTTTTAGATGAACCCATTGACCCCGAAGGTGGATTCTTCCTGGAGCTCGACGACTGATCAAGCTAGTGTAGTCCCAGTCAGACGACTGGTCCCTCGTGGAAGGGCTTGTTTATAAATAAGGCTTCTCTCAGCCATTTTTTAAACTTGTCTGTACTCAGACCTACTTTGCTTCCACATGTTTGATGTAATGTTGGATCACGGTCTCGTGATCTCTGTGTGCACTCTGTAAGAGTTATCAATAAAGTTGTATACTTTGTAGAGAATTGCAATGATACCTGCTGTTCATACTAGACATGTGTGCTCCGTGTATGATTATAACATGCATGTCTTAGTATGGGTTTTCGAGACCTTAGTTGTGATCTGGCTGGCGGTCTTTTATACACCAAGTGGCCCTTAGATGTACGTAGCTTGGGGCATCTCGATGCGGTTGCTCGTGACTCCGTCACGTGCACACTTTGATGTATGATCGAGCCCGCCCTAGACCCCGACTAAGTGATCGGGCTGGAGTAAGTCTATGTAAGGGTTATAATACAATCGATAGTATGGTTGAGGCGACTTGTCTATGAGTATGGGAGTTCACAACCCATATCATTTAGACTTGTGTGCAGACGATGAGGACCCATCTCAGTTAATCATCCATCCTGGATGGGATGCCCCTCACGTTCGATGCTTTCCGAGAACGTTCTGTGCTTGGCCTTGTCTTCTTGGACAAGTGGGTACGGTTCTCGGCTCTCCATATGATTGTGTTGTAGCGGGACTTGCATACGCTAACCCCGGGTCCCGACAGGAACGTGAGGATAACTACGCAACATCAGCACCCTGGGAGCCCGACGAAGCAGAACTTGAAGATGACTCGGCCGAAGAAGATTGATCTCCTGAAGATTCTTCTTCCGACTCAGGCGAAGGAAGAGCTTCGAGATTCTTCGTGGCCATGAGGTCGAGGTCGCTGTCGTCGAGGCCGACGTTGTCCTTGAATGTAACTGAGTCGTTGTGGGAGACAGTGTCGGGCCTGATGGGATCGGGCTCGTTGATGAATAATACTTCATCATTCTTTTGCAGGGGAGGGAACTTCTGATTCGGTCGATCAACTGGGTCGTCCCTGGAAAAGTTTCGCTGCAAGTGTTCGTACTCTTTGAAGATGCGATCATTGCGAAGAGCCTTGAACGAGTTAAATTTCCACAGCCCTTTCCAGGAGTGGCGCTTGAGCACACGAAGATATTGGTTGTTGTTCAGTGCTATGTTGCCAACACAGTTGATCTCATCAGCCAGGAACTGCATCTGGCGCTGATTTGCTTCAATATAATTTTCTAGCATTTGCTGCGATCGGAGATTAACTTAAAAATGATGGCAGTCTTTCTGGAATTTCTTCGAGACATTCCTCTCATTGACTTCATGGCAAACACCAACATATGTAGCAAAGATATCGCGGGATTTTCGCAGCAAATCTAAGTTGTCGCGCATAGTAGGGGTGAAGAGCTTCGGATGGTGTCGTGCAACAAAGTCTTCATCACGGCCATAATTGCAGACGGCTTGTAGCCAGGGAGCATATGGCTTCAGTCTGAATGGAAGTTCTGCAGCATGAACTAAGTTTCGAAGGAGTAGTCTTCAAAATCAAATGCCATTCCATGTGTGAACTTCATGATGGAATGCCTAACTTCAGGATAGAGATTCGATTCCTCCGAAGGAGTACTCAATGGAATCAAAGAGTCTGACAAGATGTAGAACCAAGTCTTGGAAATGAATATCAAGTGCTTCAGGCGAATGTTTTCAGACATGTAATCAGAAGTTATCTCAGTGTCCAGCAAAGTTGCAAATTGAGCTTCAGTGAGGTCTGGCTCCATGTGAATCTTTTCAAGTTCACCAGTGTGCCTTGGAATGTTTACAATTTCCATGAATTCCTCTGAAGACATTCTGAAGATTTGGCGTTGGATCATCCATTCAAGGATCCAGGTGCTAGGCACACTGGCATTGCCCGGAACATAAAGTGTGGCATAGAACTGCTTAATGAGTTCAGAATTGAATGGAGTGCTCAAAGCAAACAACCTGGTCAAATTTTGAGACTCAATAGTTTCATCGATGTTCTGGAAGCATGTTGCAGTGGATAAGCTTCGCAAATCGAGATAGCAGTGGCGGAATAGCACACCCTTTTGTCAGTAGACTTTGGTGTATAGAATCTGTTGTTGTGCTGTCCAGAAGCGAAGATCATCTGTGGTGCGATCGGAAGCATAAGGACTAACTCCGAAGAAGCTGTGCCTTTTCTGGTGCTGCTCGAGGCTGGATTTTGGTCCATGGCGCGAAGAACAACAAGCACCCTTGAAAATTGGAAAAGTTTCCCTCGGGTAATTCATGTCAAGCTGGGTGTCTTGGCTGGGACGGCAGTGAGTTCGAAGCCTTTGCTGACGGGTAGAAGGTTCAATGTTGGATGGGCCAGCGGTTTGAGCAACAGTCAGAGCAAGCTCTTGTGGAGGATTCAGAATTTGAACTTGTTCATCTTCTTCATGGGACTCAGCTTTGGCAGCATGTGCTTCAGATTCTTGAACAGATCTGGCTGAAGAATAATCACGAGAATCGCGAGTCCTTGAATTTGACAGGGTGGCGTGATGAGATGCATTAGATTCCGGGCGAGGGGAGTTTGGTGGAGCTGGGGAGCGAGGCACATCATCAGCTGGTGGGGTGGCAACTCTTTGCGGCACGGGGGAGGGAGTATGCGGTGGAGATGGAGCACGGGGTGGAGTTGGTTTTGCGACTGGTGGAGTTGGTGCGGGAGTGCAGGGAGAAGGCGTTCTTTTAGGAGTGGGGGCTTTTGGTGGTGGTGTGGAAGTTTTGGTGGGTGGAGTTCTTTGTTGTTGAGTCTTGGATGGCTTCGTCTTTGGTTTGGAGGCAGGAGGAGTGGGAGTTGTTTCAGGGTTTTGCTTCGGCTGGCGGATGGATTCATCATTGGTATCCATCTCAGCAGCCGAGGCCAAAGTCATCTTGTGCCTCTTGGTGGTTCTCTTCTTTGGTGAAGGGTCTGAAGGTTTAGCTTCAAGAGAAGCCTTGTGTTTCCTTGAGTCACTTGCCATGACGACAACATTATGTTTTTTTGACCATTTCTTCAACAACATCTTTGACTTGCCTCTGAAGATTTTGATATTGTCCTTGGTGACAGTATTCACATCGGTGACCTTTTGAAGCATAGATAGTGCATTGGCCTTGAAGTCCTCATCTGTTTCGTCTTCGGCGCGCTGCTGGTACTTGTGAATTTTGGCTGATTAAGCCCGGTCACGAGAGTGCAAGTCCTTTAGCTGACTGATTGATGTGCGAGATGATGATAATGGTTTCTCGCCCTTCGTTGGTTACCCCAAGTGGAAGGTGAGATGTAGGATAGCAGCAAATTTCCCCTATGTAGAGGATAGGGTTTGTCTCCCGTAGGACTCCGGCAATGATAAGTAGGTCGTAATAAAAAATTGGCACCGTTTAAGACAAACGTTGCTTCCTTGACCTGGACCTGCACACGACACAATTAACTTTGCTCCCAACAAAGTTCAGAGAGGTTCTCAATCTCTCCGATCTTGTTGTTTACAAAGGATCAAACACACAAGAGATAATGATAATAACAGCTGAAAGTAAATACTAAAAAGGAAATAAACTTGTAAACAATGATGAGGATATGGACCGGGGTCCCGTGATGTTCACTAGTGATGTCTCTCTCCCAAAAGACGATAAAACTGCTATGCGAGGTAAACAAATTATAGAAGGGCAATTGACAGGATTATAAACGCACCGCAATGCTAACTATACTACAAAAGAAAGGAAGAGGCTCATAAGCATGGGCAGTACGCCAAAATAAGTAGACCGAAATCCATCTGCATGTACTCCTAATCATCCACCTTGAGATATCTATCCAGAACATCTCGCTGGTATTAAGTTGCGAGCCCCACCCAAACTGTAAACCCAAAGCAACAGACAACTGCATTAAAAAGAACTCTGCGTAAAGTAAATAATCCTTGCAACTGCGGTTACAAGCACCGTTTTTCCCCCTTGTCGCCATGGCACATCCCCTAGACTCATGTTTCTGTCACTCAAGCGTGTCATCAGGGGGCATGTACCCACAATCGAGCATAACGTTCCCTCTTGGAGTCACTTGAAGGGAATATGCCCGAGAGGCAATAATAAAGTGGTTATTATCTTATTCCATGTTTATGATAAATGTTTATTTTCATGCTATAATTGTGTTAACCGGAAACGTTAATACATGTGTGTTTAATAAACAGAGAAAAGGTTCCTAGTAATGCCTCTCTTTATACTAGCTTGTTGATTAACGGATGATCAAGGTTTCCTGATCATGAGCATTGGATGTTGTTAATAACAAGGTCATGTCATTGGAGAATGATGTGATGAACATACACCCACAGTAGTTATAGCAATACGATCATGTCATCAAGTTTCTATTGCTGTATCAAACTTTCACGAAGTAACTCTAATCCGTAGACCGTGAGATCACGTCAATCACTGACACCGGAAGAGTACTTTGATTCCATCAAACGTCACACCGTAACAGGGTGATTATAAAGGTGTCGTTGGGTACTTGGAAAGTGTTAGTTGAGGCTCGTGGATCAAGAGTGGGATTTGTCCATCCAGATGACGGAGAGATATACTCTGGGCCCTCTCGGTGATATCACATTGACATCGCTTGCAAGCACGTGACTGGCTCACGTGGATGTTATATCACGGAACGAGTAAAGAGTACTTGTCGATAACGAGATCGAGCTAGGTATGGATGATACCAAATGATCGGATCTCGGACAAGTAAAATATCGCGAGACAAAAGGAATTGGTTACGGAGTAATGGTTCACACGATCACTAGTTCATCGTTGAGTAAGTGGGAGTCATCATGGATCTCCAGATCCCGCTGATGATTATTGATCGGAGAAGAGTCTCAGTCATGTCCATTTTATTCACGAACCGTAGGGTGACACACTTAAGGATTCATCGACGTGTTTTAAGTGGATACGGAACACAGGAGAAAATACTGGACAGCACAGGGACTGTTTCGATAAAACTGCCGGAATAGTTTCGGAATATATAAATAGTGCAAGGGGATAATTGTTAATGTGTTCATTGAATGAAGTGTTCATCAATGAAGTACTCATTAAATGAAGTGTTCATTAATTTGAGTGACATTAAAGAAGTGAATTAAAAGGAGTTTTAATTGGAAGACCTTTGGTTTTTGAGTGGAGGTTAAATGGGAGAAAAGTGCCACTTGATTATGCGTCAGTGGAGACTCCACTAGCAATCAAGAGGGGAGAGGTGGGGGCACCTCTTGGGGCGCCTTGGGTGCTGCCCCCTCTCCTATAAATTGAGGAGGTGGAGACCCCTCTAGTCACTCATTCCATTCAACTCTTATGTGCCCTTTGGTTTGCATCTTCTCCCCTTGCTAATTCCATCGCTTTCTCATATGCCCTTTGGTTGGCATCTTCCTCCCCTTGCTAGCTGATCCAGTTTCACGAGTACGGTGCTTAGGCGAAGCCCTGCTCAGGATCTTCTCTACCACCACCACCACTATGTTGTAGTGCTGCTGGAGTTCCCGAGGATCCACTACTTCCGCTTCCCAACTGGAGCAAGGGGCGGAGGTCGTCGCTGATCCGTACGTGTGACCGATTACGGAGGCGCTGCCCGTTTGTGGCGCCCATCTTCATCACGACCTTGAGGTCGGCAAGTGATCGACTACATCACCCACGAGAATCGTTCTCGTTAAAGCTTTTTGGTCTTCGAGGGTGAGTCCTTCTCAAACCGTTACACGTTATCTCCTAGATGTGATCTTGGCAGTTGCAATCGTAGGAAATTTTTTTGTTTTCTATGCAATGAACCCTTCAGTGGTATCAGAGCCAAGTTTATGCGTAGATGCTTTGTACGGTTAGAACACATAGAGATGTGGCGTTGATCCTCTAGTTGTTACCCTCTTTTGTGCACTTGTTCATATTGCGGATTGTACGGTTAGAACACATGTTGGATTGAAGCGGCCCTAAGCGCAAATTGCGTGTCACGCTTGACATACGGCTTGTACCGTATAAAGTGGCTTTGGGGGTGTCAGTTTCTCTAACATTAGTGATATGGCATTTGCAACGGAGGGCCCTGGAAAGGGATGAAAAGAAACAACTAGCGAATCAACGTTGTGGTTCTTGTCCGTAGGTAAGATCGGTTCTTTCCTAGGAAGCCCAAAACCACGTAAAATTTGCAAAGATAATTTAGAAGCGTCTAACTTGTTTTTGCAGGGCATGTGATGTGATATGGTCATTTTTACAAAATTGTTGTATGAAATGAGATTTATTGTAAACAACCGGCAGGAGCCATATGGTTGTGGTTTTTCCTTTTTAAGGCCTGCGTGCTGTATATATATCCATGAGATATATTGTAATGGAGAAGGACGACCATGGTGGTGGCGCCATGGACCTTGGTGCCGCGCCGGTGGAATGATGGAGATCATACCAAGACGCACAAGATGGAGATCTAATGCGAGAAGGACCATATCATATCACATTATCCATGCATGTGATGTTTATCCTTTTATGCATCTTATCTTGCTTAGTTACGATCATGATCGCTGCGGTAGCATTATAAGATGATCCCTCTCACTTAATATCAAAATAATTATATGTTCTTCCTTAGTATGCACCGTTAAGAAAGTTCGTCATTTCGAGTCATATGGATGATATGATGAACCATATTGAGATGCTCGTCATTGCAGCTACACTGCCTCACGTGATGATCGGTCGTGGTGTAGTGAATTTGGTTCGTGTAATCACCAAAGACGACTCGAGGGATGTTGTTTTTGAGAGGGAGTTAGATGAACTCATTTTATCATGAACTAAATCAAAGTGAATTTGCATAGTTCGTTGTAGTCATTGACATTTGTTTACTACCTTTGCGCTTAGCTATAATTGAGATAATAGAACTATAGAATTCTGGATATTTAACTTTACGGACTGGTACCGTATTGTTTGAGTGTCAATCTAAAGTTTAAAGTCTTATTGCAAACTTTAGCAAACCTTGCTTACTCCATGAAGTTTAATATTGTGTATTAAATCGAGAGTAACAATTCCAGTGTTAGTGTCTAAGTATCACACTTGCCTCCATGATCCTTGATATTCAAATGTTGTTTGTTATTATCAAGGTTATCTAGGAGCTGAAAGGATTGTTTCAGTAACTATCATGTGTGGAAGATATAGCGATATCTGAAACAATGTTTAGTTGCAATGTGATAGAGTAAAATTTAGTGAGAAACATGTTCTCATATTGTATGAGAATTTGTGAAGGTTGGAGACACTATGTGTCCTAATCTCCCAAAAAGGTTTTGGGAACTAATATTGTACTCACAGTTTGTCCCTATGAGCTATGGTAGTTTTGTCATGAAAGTTGTCATGATAGGATGAATGGAAGATGTAGGTAAAATGTTTACTACACTATAAGATTACTAAAAAATGGAATTTGGAAGAACACCAAACATTTGATGACGGTGATCTACATCAAAGTGAGAATCAAAGGGTGTTAGTATTTGACTAACACACTTTGGATTATGTGTCATTTGAATGGTACCACAGTGATGTTGGTAAAATCTTCTAAAAAGGAAAGGACTTGCTGAAAGAGGATCTGAAAAATATTTTGGCGAAAAAGAAAAAGGAAAAGACTGGAAATGTCCAGCTCGGGTATATAGATGATATACATGTTATGGGTATATTCATTGCTTGTTAAACAATGTGATTCTTGAGTATTGGATACTGATTGGTTGGTATGAAGTGTCATACAGAACAACGCAATACAAGAGTTGCAATGGCCTGAGTAACTAGCAAATTAATATGGGATGATTCTCATCAAAAAAAAAGTGTTATTGTGTTTATCGTTGGAATTAAACCTAGCCTTCAAGATTTATTTGAATAATTGTTATTCTGTTCAGGTGTTATACGAACAATAGTTGTTCAAATTATCACCATATTCATAGAAGATGGATGAACTCTATAAATCTTGTTGGAGAAATCACATCCATAATAACTGATGCTAAACATGTCGCAAGACAAATGATTAGAAGATCACTTATGAGTGACACCACCGTTTGAATCATATTGGAAAGAAACACATGAAGAAACTCCATGATGGTGGATTTTTGGAGTCTTTTGATTTTGAATCAACTGACGCTTGTAAGAATTTCCTAGAAATGATTGAAACTCCGTTCATAGGCAAAGAGGGACGGACGACTAACTTATTGGACATTATACATGTTGATGTGTATGGTTCATTATGTGTAGCCGTGTGTGGTGGGTCTTATAACTTCATATACTTTAACCAAGGATTCTAGTGGATATATGTGTATATTTACTTGATAAGGAAGAAGTATGAAATATTTGAAAATGTTCAAATAAATTTCAAAGATGAAGTGAAAATCATTGTAACAAGAAAATAAGAGTTTATGATTGGATCATAAAGGAAGATTTTTGAGTTAAAAGTTTAGCAAACACCTAAGAGTTTAGGAATTGTTCGATAAACTTGCGTCTCCCGAAACACCATAGGAGTATGGAGTGTTCGAGAGATGTAATCAAACCTTGTTTGACATGGTAAGGATCAAAGGTGTTATTTATAAAATTGCCATTATATTTTAAGGATTAAGCTTTAGAGACTACCGCTTTTCACTGAAAAGAGCGCCATCGAGATCCGTTGAAATGACACCATATAAGTTATGGAATGGGATAAAACCCAATTTGTTTTTTCTTAAATTTTGGTATGCAAGGCATATGTAAAATGTTTACAACCAAAGTCGGATAAAGTACGTCTTTGTAGGTTATCCCAAAGTAACCGTTGGGTATTCCTCCATAACACTAAAGACAAAAGTTTTTTGTGGCTAAGAGCATCAAGTTTCTTGAGAAGGAATTTTTTGCGAAAAGTTAAGTGGGAGGACAGTAGAACTTCGATTAGGTTGTTGAACCTAAGCTTTATGTGCTAAGTGGCGCAGCGCCGGAAAGTGTCCCGGAAGCGGTCGCAATGCTCTTGGCTCCCGTGTCCCAAAGGTTGTGGTCACGGCGATCTAAGTTCCTATTGAACTGCGTAGTTCGGATAATCGATCAAATAGTAAGATTTGAGATTGAATCATTGTTATTTGATAATAATGGACCGACTACATGCAAAGAAGCAATGATGGGCCCTGACTCCGTCAAAATGGCTAGAAGCTATAAAATCCGTGATAGTTCCATACACGAGAAACCAAGTTTCTGAACTTGGAAGACCCTCTAGATACCGTGTTTGGATCTATAAAGAAACAGACGTGGATGTTCTCACATCTATGAAATATTTGACATATCGTTAAAATGGTTTAAGATTATGTTCAAAGAGTTGGCTATGACAAGATTTGATCTTTCATAACGATATTTAGTCTGGACGGATTATTGTAGCAACCACTACATATGCTAGTTTTGGTATATGGTAGTTGAACAAACGGAACAACGTTCTTCTAATAGAATGGTTACCTAGGACGTGTACAGGACACGGTCCAAAGGGTTCTGTTAATTCAAAGGATGCTAAAATAGCATGCAAATTTCAATGGTTGAAATAAGCATTCGCGGAGTTGGAATCTTCATCATGATGAAATTGTTAAAATGTTTAGTTTCATCAGAGACGGTGAAGATGCTTGCTTTTGCAAGAAATTAAGTGGGAGCGCTGAGACATATTTCTAATACATTATGTAGAAGACATATTGTTGATTGGAAATGATGTATCTTTTATTGACACGGGTGAAGTTTCATTGAAAATTTGATTTTAATGGAAGATTTGGGCAAAACCAGTATATTGGGCTAATATGGTCTATATAGATAGATTGAGGTGCTAATATGGTTGGGCCGAAGTACATATATGAAATATTGAATAAGTTCAATATGGAAACGACGAGAAAGGTTCTTGCCGCATGGAAAAGGTTGAAGCGAGATTCAAGTGTTTTGACACTTGGTGAGTAAAATCACATGAATGATTTGATCAATCATGTACACTATGATATGTACAATTCCAGAATGTCCTATGCTCTAAATGTTATGAGCATATACCAGAATGATTCATAAGATGATCATTGGACAATAGTAAAGATATCCTTACGTGCTTTGGAAGGACTAAGCATATATTATGTATGTTGGACAATAGTTCATTGTTAAGTGTTACATTGATACTAGTTTTGTCGCAAGATACAATCTAAATTTATCTCAATTTTGGAAGTGTGTTAAGGTGGCAAAATATAATGGAAGAAAGTTCCATGATAGATTTGGAATAGTTCCAAATGGATTTGGATGAGTTCCAAAGTTAAGACATTGTGACGAATACTACAACGAAAGGCTAAGTATATGACTGCTCTAGCAGCAGCAAAGGAGGGCATTTGTGTCAAGAAGTTTGTTTGACAAACTAGGTGTAGTTCCAAGTGAGCTAATACTATGAAGATCTATTGTACGACAATAAATTCAACATGTTTTGAGCTCAAGGGACTAAGGTCTCACCGAAGGACCAAATTTATGCAATGCCATCTCATTGGTGAATGAGTGATGCGTAGAGACGCAAAGAAATGCAAATACACACGGACCTGAAATGCAGATCTGGATATTAGGTTTACCACTAGCAATGCGTATGGATAACACCTGAATGCCATAGGTGTTGGATGTGCAAGTACCAAACTAGATTATTGACTCTAGTGCAAGTGGGAGACTGAAGGGAATATGCCCAAGAGGCAATAATAAAGTGGTTATTATCTTATTCCATGTTTATGATAAATGTTTATTTTCATGCTATAATTGTGTTAACCGGAAACGTTAATACATGTGTGTTTAATAAACAGAGAAAAGGTTCCTAGTAATGCCTCTCTTTATACTAGCTTGTTGATTAACGGATGATCAAGGTTTCCTGATCATGAGCATTGGATGTTGTTAATAACAAGGTCATGTCATTGGAGAATGATGTGATGAACATACACCCACAGTAGTTATAGCAATACGATCATGTCATCAAGTTTCTATTGCTGTATCAAACTTTCACGAAGTAACTCTAAACCTTAGACCATGAGATCACGTCAATCACTGACACCGGAAGAGTACTTTGATTCCATCAAACGTCACACCGTAATAGGGTGATTATAAAGGTGTCGTTGGGTACTTGGAAAGTGTTAGTTGAGGCTCGTGGATCAAGAGTAGGATTTGTCCATCCAGATGACGGAGAGATATACTCTGGGCCCTCTCGGTGATATCACATTGACATCGCTTGCAAGCACGTGACTGGCTCACGAGGATGTTATATCACGGAACGAGTAAAGAGTACTTGTCGATAACGAGATCGAGCTAGGTATGGATGATACCAAATGATCGGATCTCGGACAAGTAAAATATCGCGAGACAAAAGGAATTGGTTACGGAGTAATGGTTCACACGATCACTAGTTCATCGTTGAGTAAGTGGGAGTCATCATGGATCTCCAAATCCCGCTGATGATTATTGATCGGAGAAGAGTCTCAGTCATGTCCATTTTATTCACGAACCGTAGGGTGACACACTTAAGGATTCGTCGACGTGTTTTAAGTGGATACAGAACGCAGGAGAAAATACTGGACAGCACAGGGACTGTTTCGATAAAACTGCCGGAATAGTTTCGGAATATCGAAATAGTGCAAGGGGATAATTGTTAATGTGTTCATTGAATGAAGTGTTCATCAATGAAGTACTCATTAAATGAAGTGTTCATTAATTTGAGTGACATTAAACAAGTGAATTAAAAGGAGTTTTAATTGGAAGACCTTTGGTTTTTGAGTGGAGGTTAAATGGGAGAAAGTGCCACTTGATTATGTGTGAGTGGAGACTCCACTAGCAATCAAGAGGGGAGAGGTGGGGGCACCTCTTGGGGCGCCTTGGGTGCTGCCCCCCTCTCCTATAAAAGGAGGAGGTGGAGACCCCTCTAGTCACTCATTCCATTCAACTCTTATGTGCCCTTTGGTTGGCATCTTCTCCCCTTGCTAATTCCATCGCTTTCTCATATGCCCTTTGGTTGGCATCTTCCTCCCCTTGCTAGCTGATCCAGTTTCACGAGTACGGTGCTTAGGCGAAGCCCTGCTCAATATCTTCTCTACCACCACCACCACTATGTTGTAGTGCTGCTGGAGTTCCCGAGGATCCACTACTTCCGCTGCCCAACTGGAGCAAGGGGCGGAGGTCGTCTCTGATCCGTACGTGTGACCGATTACGGAGGCGCTGCCCGTTTGTGGCGCCCATCTTCATCACGACCTTGAGGTCGGCAAGTGATCGACTACATCACCCACGAGAATCGTTCTCGTTAAAGCTTTTTGGTCTTCGAGGGTGAGTCCTTCTCAAACCGTTACAAGTTATCTCCTAGATGTGCTCTTGGCAGTTGCAATCGTAGGATTTTTTTTTGTTTTCTATGCAACGAACCCTTCATCACTACCTACTACTTGGCCAAAGCAATAAACAGCAACGGAGAACATGCAAGAATTACTTAGGAACAAAAATATAAGAGATAAAAGCCAAATATATTACTCTATCACAATCTTAACATAATCTCATAATCCATCAGATCCCATCAAACTCAGCATAGCAAAAAGCAGAAGAATTGCATATGTGCCTCAATCATGTAGGGCAGCTCACGAGGTCTAAACCATGAAGAACAAAGAGGGTAGGAGAACATCACATAGCTATTGATCACGGACCCATGGTCCAAGGTAGACTACTCACAGCACATCCGGGAAGCGTCCATGGTGGAGGAGAAGCTCCCGGAGATCGATCCTCCCTCCGGCAGGGTGCCGGGAAGGATCCTGATGGCGCTCCCGATCTTTGAAGCGTGGTGGCAACGGAACATAGTTTGCGAAATAGGGTTTTGTCTTCGGAGTTTCCCCGCGACGGAGAATAAATAGGCGAAGGGGGGCATCCAGAGGGCCCACCAGGGGTCCAGGTGCCTCCCTGGCGCGGCCAGGCCCCTGGCCGCGCCAGGTGGCCGCCTCGGTGCCTGGTGGTGGCCCCCTGGCCCTCCTTCGGGGTTCTGGAGTCTTCCGACACGCTGATTTTTTATCTGATTTTTCCCGGATTTTTGGAGCAGTTTTTATATGGGGAAAACTGAAATAGAAAAACAGAAAAAACAGGAACTGGCACTGGGGTGCACTGAGTTAGTTGGTTCTTCCAAATATGATCGAAAGTGTATGAAAGTGTACAAAAAAATCAGCGACCCAGAATCTTAATTCATGCTCGTCGTCGAGTAGGTAAATGATAACAAGCATAATTTCTGTGGTGACATGCCACCCAACCATATAACAACTTTGTAAGTAAAGCAATCAAAGCATTCAATTCAATTCAAGTCTTAACAAGCAAGAGTCTATATTAGCATTGACACAAGCAACAAAAGAACAAAAGGTGCAAGAGCTCTCACTGTCCGTGACTTGAATGTCTCCAAATGGTGTTTGCGTGCAAGAAAGGGGATAGGTATATACGAGAAAAAGAGAGAGAAAAGGTTGTTGAGAACAACTATCTACTAAAGTTTCACACTTGGTCTCCTTCAGATTCTTATCTTGACTCGTCCCCAGACCACTAGTCAGGTACAAGTCAAACTGATCCACTCCCTTTCGATATTTTGAGCATTCATGCAATGGATGAGCGTGAGCAAGAAAGTTGACACCTAAAAGGCGAAACAGAAAGAAGGTGGAGGAGGAAGACAAAAAAGGTGTGAAAGGCTCACATCAATGAGGACAATCATAGGCGAGAGAAGGCCATATAATAGATATGATGTGAGGAGTAGGGATTACCATGCAACGGATGCACATGTGAGCTAAAAGCTCTCCAAGGGAACTAGTGAGGGTGCATCTAACTTGCTTGCTCAAGAAGACCTAGAGCTCGTTTGAGGAGGCTCATCATTGGAATATACAAGCCAAGTTCTTTAGTGTGAAGGTCCCCACATAGGTATATGCATGATGATGATCTCTATGGAGTACAAGGGATAGAGGATGAAGTACTAGTGTGGATCTCTCAAAAGGAATAGTAGTGTACCCCCTTCTCTCTTTTTATTTTTATTTTTCTCTTTTTCTATTTTTTTGTATTTTTGGTGGCCTCAATGGCTCTTTCTACTTAACTCTCATTTGTCCTCTTTGGGATCTTTTGATTTTGACCTCTTTGGGATCTTTTCCTCACTTTAGGGGCAACACTCTATTTTTTTACAAGAATATAGGAGATCTTTCACACTTTACAAAAGTACTCACATAAAGAAGATATAACTATCATGATGCAAAGGTATGACATGGGGATCAAGTCATGAAAAGATGGATGTTGCATAGCAATGTATCTCGGAAAGGCTATGGAAATGCCTTGTAGGTAGGTATGGTGGCTGTTTTGAGGAAAGATATAAGGAGTCTTATGATGACAGAGCGTATCGTGCCAAGGGTTTGGATGCACCGGTGAAATATGCACAAACTCTCAAGGTGAGAAAGGGCAATGCACGGTACCGAAGAGGCTAGAAAAAGTATAGGTGGGTGGAAATGTCAACTTTCGAATACTCACATTAGTCCGAAGAACTCATGCACTTATTATCGATAACTCTCAATCTAATCAAGAGGTTCACAAAGAGACAAGTACCCCGAGGAGGAGTGTATGGGGGTTTGGTTATCCTTGCGCATCCTCGACTCATGGTACGTGAGTGTACTCTAATATTCGAACCCTCCAGAGGTTAGTGATCCATCTAGTAGCTAAAGTTCTCAACAGGTTTTTTTTTTGGTTTTCGAAAAACACACGGATTGCCAAAAATACGACATCTATCACTAATAGGCTCGAGCTCTTGACACCAAAAGTTCAAACATTACTCTAGTCAATACCTCAAAACTATTGCAAGTTACTACTACAAAGAGAAAAGCAACTTCAACTACCTACTTCTAGTCAAGACACAAAACTCAGTGCAACAGGCAAACTCTCTAACAAGATAAAACATGCAACCTATAGAAAGTTCAACCTAAAACAAAATAAAAAATCTAGAAAAACTAAAGAACTACAACTAAACAGAGCAACAACTAAGAAAAGAAAAAGAACAACTCACAGCTAAAAGAATAAGCATGCAAATCCTATGAGGCGTTCTAATTCAAGCGGAGCGTGTAATTATCCCACACAAAATAGTAAGTTGGATCTAACTTGTTACTACAGCAAACAAAGCAAAAACAAACCTAGAAAAGTAAAGAGCGAGACGCTCCAAGCATAGCTCATAATGCATGAAGTGATAAAAATATAGTGCAGCGAGGGATGAACTGATAATTGTTGATGGAGAAGGGGATGCACGGGGGAATCCCCAAGCTTAGACGCTTGAGTCTCCTTTAATATTTCTTGGGGTGCACATGGGCATCCCCAAGCTTGAGATTTTGACACTCCAAGATCTTCTTTCATCATCTTTCATCGCGCACTTGAAAACTCCCTTCATACATAACTCATTGTAGACTGATTAGAGAGGTTATTTCCCTACTAAAATAATTTTTCCTCTACTGGAAATAAAGATAAACTTGAAGAGCTACTGTTTCTCAAGATTTCAAAAAAGTTTTTGCAAAGAAAAAGCAAGCTTAAGGTTCGCAAAACGAAATAAAGGCAAAACGTGGCAGAATCTGTGAAAAACAGAACAGCAGATAGAAACGAATTTTTTAGGGGTACTTATGCAACTCAAATAAAAAAACTCAGAACATACGCAAGTTTCGTAATTGAATATAGAACGCTGTGTAAAACTTTCAGCTTAAAAAGATGAACTGGGATTTTTCCATGTTTTTTCTAGTCATGAGGACAGAATCTGTTTTCTGGACAGCATGTCACAACTTTTACTTTCCTTGTCGTATGAGGCTATAAAAGGCGCAAAGCTTAAAAAGTAAAGATACAATGATGTTGCTACAGTAGTAACAATCATCAAGACCACTAAGAACAGAAGAAAAGCAAAAAGAAAAACCTAAATTCGTTGTGGGCTGCCTCCCGAAAGCGCTTCTTTAGAGCCATTAGCTAGGCTTAAAGCAGAAGATCAAGTCTTTTCAAGAAAATAACTAGCCCGTGTGACAGACTCAAAAGGTAACTTAATCTTTTTGCTAGGGAAATGTTCCATCCCTTTTTGAGAGGGAATTGGAATTTGATATTCCCCTCTTTCATGTCAATACCAACACCAATTGTGCGAAGAAAAGGACGTCCCAAAATAATTGGACAAGAAGACTCACACTCAATGTCCATAATAGTGAAATCAACTGGAACATAATTGTCATTGACAATGATAAGAACATCGACGGTCTTCCCCAAAGGTTTCTTTATGGAAGAATCAACAAGACGAACACCAAAAGAACAAGGATCAAAAGGTTTCATTTCAAGCATATCATACATTCTTTTGGGCATAACAGAGGTACTTGCTCCAACATCACAAAGAGCATAACAAGAGAAGTTATTCAATTTTATTTTTATCATAGGATGTCGGAACCCGGGGTTAGCATATGCAAGTCCCGCTACGACATAGTCATATGGAGAGCCCAGAACCGTACCCACTTGTCTAAGCAGACAAGGCCAAGCATAGAACATTCTCGGAAAGCATCGTACGTGAGGGGCATCCCATCCAGGCCGGATGATCAACTGAGATGGGTCCTCATCGTCCGCACACAAGTCTAATGATATGGGTGATGGACTCCCATATTCAAAGACAAGTCGCCCCTACCATACTATCGACTATCTCATAACTCTTACATAGACTTACTCCAGCCCGATCACTTAGTCCGGGTCTAGGGCGGGCTCGATCATACCACAAAGTGTGCACGAGAAAGAGTCTAGAACAATCACATCGCGATGCCCCAAGCTGCGCACATCTAAGGGCCACTTGGTGTATGAAATACCGCCAGCCAGATCACAACTAAGTTCTCGAAAACCCATACAAAGACATGCATGTTATAAACATACACGCAGCACATATGCCTTGTATTAACAGCAGGTATCATTGCAATTCTCTACAAAGTATACATTTTATTGATAACTCTCACAGAGTGCACACAGAGATCACAAGCATGTGATCCAACATTACAACAGACAAGCGGAAGAAAAGTAGGTCTGAGTACAGACAAGTTTAAAAAATGGCTTAATAAGCCTTATTTAAACACAAGCCCTCCACGAGGGAACCAGTCGTCTGACTGGGACTACACTAGCTTGGTCTTCAGTCGTCGAGCTCGATGAAGAAGCCACCTTCGGGGTCAGTGGGTTCATCTAAAACATAGAATAAGCAAACGTGAGTACAAAGTCGTACTCAACAAGACTTACATAGGAGCTATACTACTCATGCACATGTATCAAGGTAAAGGGAGGTGGGGGTCAATTGAAGAAGTGCCAGCTTTGACTTGGCTAGTCCTGAACTACGAGTACCAGACTTGAGGTAAGAAGCGTACACGAGTCCACTACTTTCTCCAACCAATTACACCACTATGGTGCCTTCCTCGACTTCCCCACGAGAAAGCGCGCCATAGCACTCACACTTATCTTGGTGTGTTTTAGAAGTATCCAGTTCAAGTTGTCTAATAATCAAGCTAAGCTTTCCAAGCAGTCCTTAACCGCGGACGCGGCTATTCGAATAGTTTTGTTAACCCTGCAGGGGTGTACCGCTACACACACATGTCATCAGTTACTGCCTTTGATCTCGACACCATTCAAGGGGTGTCAGCGAGGATGCTCACCACAACTGTTACCTCATAGCCTATCTGGTCCAAGAAAGCCGCCTACCTGGGTTGGCTACCACTATCGTGAGCCCGGCCGGTTTACCGAAGTGGACCCAGGTGATGTGTGCGTGGTGCATAAGCCGGTCTCGGTTGAGCCGTTCTCTCACTTAGCAACCAGACCACAAGCCTACCAGAACTCCGAACTACTGCGACATCTTGACATCGAAAGGGATGAGTTAATAGGTTGAGAGGGGTCAGTGAGCCCAATGTGTGGTTGTACTCTTCATCTTGGATCACCACACAAGAACTCGGACTTAGGGCGGTGTTCAACGAGACAACCCACTGTGTACTCCTACACAACCTCTCATCGTTCACCTTGTATTAGGGTAGATTCCCCAACACCTTTCCACCATCATCATCATGATCACTACCATCCCGACTCACATAACAGTAACATCATTGTAACACTCTAAGCATGCAGTAAGCAGTAACAATTGCAGGGGCCACATGATATCAATCAACTCCTACATTTGCTAGGATTGTGGTTTGCTTACTACTGTGACAAATGATAGGTCATGCAAAGGAATGGGTTCATCTATGCGGTAGAAACGTAGCATGGTAATCATCCTATACAATGCATAAGCGAGACATGAGAGGGAAGTGGGATTTTATCGACATGATCAATGGGGTTTTGCTTGCCTTGCTAACGAGGTTCGGGTTTAGGGTCTTCAACGAAGGGGGCAGCCTCCTGTTCCGGTTCCACCTCTATTCGACAAAGAACAAGCAAGGTAGCAAAGTAAATACAATGCAGAAGCACATGGTTGAAGGTTGAAACTTGATGTATATGCTTTGATGTGTGAAGCAATTCCACTTAAATGGGGTATTTGCAATTGAATTTGCAAATTTAAACTCCACATATGATTTCCAATTTAGCCAAGTTGCATATGACATTGTTTGATCAAGTTAAGCCATTTTGAAATGTGTATGATATGCCTCTGAAGTTCAAGTATAATGTGGTATGTTGCTATGGTTCAAATTGCAAAAGCATTTGAAATTAATTTGATTTAATTCCATTTAAACCAAATAGCAAATGCTACTGGTACCATTTTAAATTCAACTCAAACATGGTTAAACGGGAACGCCAGCTATGCGATGGACATCACGGCGAGGACAGAGGAGCAAAAGAGCAGCCCCACTGGCGACCATGGCGGCGGCGAGCTCCTGCTCTCATGGAGAAACGCAAAGGAGATGGAGAGAAACTCCGGGGTTGGTCGGGGAGGATGAAGAAGCTCACCCAGATGCTAGTAGAGGGGCCAGGGAGGTCGTGGAGGTCGTGGTGGCAGCGAATTCGACGATGGCGACTTGCGGGTCCGGCGAGTCCTCGATGAAGCGTGCGTCGTCCACGGGCTCGATTAAGGGGCCATCTTCTCCAGATCGGGGTAGTCGACGGTGCTGCGCAGGATGGACAAGGTATCCAGGCTCCTCTCTGTTGTTGGCCGCGAGATCTTGCGACGGCGAGCGGCGTCTTCTCTCGGTGGAAAAGAGGAAAACGGGGAGAGACCGCGAGACGAAGGTGCGAGGGGGGGAATGGAGGAGGCGTGCTGCAGGGCGTCTCCAGGCGAAGGGAGAAGGCACGGGGAGGCCTGGAAGGCCCTCGACGTCGATGTGGCGTCCACGGCTGGCTCGGTGGCTTTCCACCGAGCAGCTTGGGTGCGCGGGACGGGGAAGAAGACCCCCTGCCCCTTTGGGCCGGGTGGGCTGGCTGGGCCTTTTCTTATTTTCTTTTCTGTTTTCTTCTGACATTTGTTTTGGCTAGCTAAAAAAATAGCAAACCATTTTATTAAATGCTAAAACTTTTTATATGGCATCATAATAATATAGACTAGCCATTTATAAAGTTTGGCACTTTTTAAAATTCAAATTATTTGAACTTTAAATCAAATAGGGGTTTTTGATTAATTCCAAGGCACTGTTTGAATATTTGAAAAATCCATGAGCATGGGGTGGGTCCCACATCACTTGATATGTGATCACACTCATTTATAAGACTTTTCAAAAATCAAACATGAATTTTTGGAGAAGATTTTTATCTGGCCTTTTGAATTAATTCATCTCGGGGGGTTCCTTCTCCCATTTTGCTTTTGAATTTGATTTCAATGACTTCTTTTGAAATTTTTAACATGATGCAAGATGACTTTGATCCTAGCACATTACCTAACAGAGGGTTCTGACAACTCGCCCCCAATCAAAAGAATCTCGTCCCGAGATTCAGAAGTTTGCGGGAGGAAGGTGGGGTACTCGGCACTGAGACGGTCTTCTCTTTCCCACGTTCTCTCTCAGAGTGGTGTGACCATTGCACTTTCAGAAACTTAATCTTCTGACGACGAGTGACACGCTCTGCGGAATCAAGAATACGAATGGGGTATTCTCGATAAGAAAGGTAATCTTGGAGATCAAGCGTTTCATGGTCGACTTCGCGGATGGGGTCCTTGACGCAACGTCTGAGTTGGGACACATGGAATACATCATGTACTCGGGAAAGGTGCGGGGGTAGTTCAAGTTGGTAGGCAACTTCTCCACGTTTAGCAAGAATGCGGAAAGGTCCGATGTAACGTGGGGCCAACTTGCCTTTGATACCTAAACGTTGGGTTCCCTTCAGAGGAGTAACCCGAAGGTAAGCCTTCTCATCCATACTGTAGCTCTCTTGCCTATGATGACGATCATAGTAGCTTTCTGACGAGACTGGGCTGCTTTCAATTGATCACGAACAATGCGAACTTGCTCTTCTGCTTCCTTGATCATATCCGGTCCAAATAATTGTCTTTCACCGGTTTCTAACTAGTTTAGTGGTGTTCGACATCGTCGTCCATATAGGAGTTCAAAAGGAGCCATGTTTAGACTAGATTGAAAACTATTGTTATAAGCAAATTCGGCGAATGGCAGAGATTTCTCCCAATTCTTTCCGAATGAGATAACACAAGCTCTGAGCATGTCTTCAAGAATTTGGTTAACCCTTTCGACTTGACCGCTAGACTGAGGATGGAAAGCTGTACTAAAGGAGAGATGAGTTCCTATAACATTCTGAAAGCTTCCCCAAAATCTAGAGGTGAAAAGGATACCACGATCAGAATTGATTTCCAAAGGAACACCGTGAAGGGATATAATCCTAGAGACGTACAAGTTCGCTAACTGGCTAGCAGTTATAGACTCGCGAACTGGAAGGAAGTGAGCAACTTTGGAAAGCCTATCTACCACAACAAAAATGGCATCATTTCCTTTCTGGGTTTTTGGAAAGCCGGTGATGAAGTCCATACCGACCTTGTCCCATTTCCACTCTGGAATAGGCAAAGGTTGAAGTGTACCAGCAGGTCTTTGGTGTTCTGCCTTAATGCGACGACAAACATCACATTCGGCAACAAATCGAGCAATGTCTCTCTTCATCCTAGTCCACCAAAATCTCTGGCGTAGATCTCGTTACATTTTTGTGCTACCGGGATGAATCGAGAGGGGTGTGTCATGGGCTTCCTTGAGGATGAGTTGCCTTAGTTCCCTATTCTTAGGTACTACCAAACGATTTCCAAAGAATACCGTTCCCTTGCTATCTGTGGAGAAACATTTAGCAACTCCGCTAGCAATGTTCTCCTTGATCCGGCGAACATCTCGTGCACGCCTTTGGGCAACTATGATTTGATCCTCAAGAGTTGGTTTCGCCACTAAGGTAGAAAGATAGCCATGAGGAACAATCTCAAGATTGAGTTCTCAAAATTCCTCATGAAGAAGTGGTTGATACTGTTGTAACATGAGGTTGTTACAATACGACTTACGACTTAGTGCATCAGCCATGACATTGGCTTTGCCTGGGGTGTAAGAAATTCCTACGTCGTAATCTTTTATCAACTCAATCCAGCGTCTTTGCCTGAGATTAAGATCTGGTTGGGTGAAAATGTATTTGAGGCTTTGGTGGTCGGAATAGATCTCACAACGATTACCAAGGAGGTAATGTCGCCAAGTTGTTAGGGCATGAACTACGGCAGCGAGTTCAAGGTCATGGGTAGGATAGTTCTCTTCATGTGGACGCAACTGGCGTGAAGCATAAGCTACCACATGTCTATCTTGCATAAGTATGCATCCTAACCCTTGCCGTGATGCATCACAAAAGATCTCGAAATACTTTTTGGTGTCTGGAGGCGTAAGTACGGGTGAAGAAGTCAATCTTCTTTTTAGCTCTTGAAAGCTTTCCTCGCACTTGGGAGTCCATAGGAATTTCTTATCTTTCTTGAGGAGTTCAGTTAGAGGCTTTGCAACTTTGGAGAAGTTCTCAACGAAGCGACGACAATAGCTGTCTAGGCCAAGAAAACTCCTAACTTGCTTAACTGATTCAGGTGGAGTCCAGTTAAGGACGGCCTGAACTCTCTCGGGATTCACAGCAATGCCTTTTGCAGAAATCACGTGGCCTAAGTAGGTCACTTCTGGTAGCCAAAATTCACACTTGGAGAATTTAGCATACAGGCGGTGCTCTCTAAGTTTCATCAATACCAGCCTTAGGTGTTCGGCATGTTCTTCTTCGTTCTTCGAGTAGATGAGAATGTCATCGAGATAAAATACAACAAATTTATCTAAGTACTCCATGAAGATCGAATTCATCATGCGCGAGAAAGTGGCGGGGGCATTGGTTAAACCAAAGGACATGACGGTGTACTCGTAAAGACCATAACGAGTAGTAAAAGCCGTTTTGGGAATGTCCTCGTTTCGGATCTTGATTTGATGATTACCTAATCTCGAATCCATCTTGGAGAAGACAGAGGATCATGCAAGTTGATCATAAAGATCATTGATCCTGGGCAGCGGGTACTTGTTCTTTATCGTCGCTAAATTTAGCGGGCGATAGTCTACGCACATCCTTTCTGTTCCATCTTTCTTCGTTACGAACAGAATGGGGCAACCCCATGGCGATGAGCTAGGGCGGATGAAGCCTTTTTCCAACAAAGCTTCCAGTTGGGTTTTAAGCTCAGCTAACTCACGTGGGGCCATTTTGTAAGGAAGTCTAGAAATTGGTGCGGTTCCTGGCATAAGATCTACTATAAACTCTACACATCTGTCGGGTGGCATGCCCGGCAGCTCTTCAGGAAAGACATCCGGGAAGTCACGAACCACCGGAACATCTTCAAGGTCGGGAAGGGGAAGTACATTCGAAGAATGCACTTGGGTTCATGTTCTGGGTGAGGTATAGTTGACTGTCTTGCCTGAAGGGTGTGTTAGTTTCACGGATTTTCCTTTGCAATCAAGGTAGGCATTCTGCCTTGATAGCCAATCCAT
This sequence comes from Bromus sterilis, assembly GCA_950022295.1. NCBI lineage: Eukaryota > Viridiplantae > Streptophyta > Magnoliopsida > Poales > Poaceae > Bromus > Bromus sterilis. The sequence continues at coordinate 402,306,906 of OX465596.1, forward strand.
GCCATGGATGACATCAATGTCTGAAGACTTGAGGGCTATGAGTGAAGCAAGGAATACTAAACCCTCAATTGCAATTTGATTACCATGGCTTACTCTATTAGTTTGCCATCTTGACCCTGGAGTTTGAATAATCATGGGGGTGGACAATTCAACAAAGGATAACTCATGACGAAGTGCATAACTTTCCGACATGAATGAATGTGATGCTCCTGGGTCGAAAAGAACGGAAGTAGGAACATAATTGACTGGGAGCGGACCAAGAATGACGTCAGTGGTGTCGTCAGTCTCTTCGGCGGCAATCTGATTCACACGTCCACGAGTGGCGGGAGGAGCGGGTTTGGTGGTGTAGAACTTCTGGGGTGGCTTGACACGACCATTGTTGTTGCCTCCGGCACGGGGTGGAGCATTCTGATTCTGGAGCTGGTTCTAGGGACACTCGCGGGAGTAGTGGCCTGCTTGACCACACTTGTAGCAGGCTCCAAAGACACTGCGTGGAGCTGGGTTGTTCGGTGGAGCTGGGTGGAATGAAGCTGGTGGACGAGGCGCCACATAGGATGGCCTCGGTGGGTTGTTATGGCGAAACATACTATTGGGGATCCAGATCTTGCGCTTCTGAGAGCCTGAACTGGATGAACCATCATCTCTAGGGTGTTTGCGGAAGTCATTGGGGTTGTTCATGTCCTCCGCCTTGATGGCCCTGTTGACAAGGACCTGGAAGGTGGCAAAGTCATGTAGGTTGAGCTCACGACGGAGTCCAGAATTGAGTCCACGACGGAACCTCTCTTGCTTCTTTGCGTCGGTGGAGACTTCTTCAGTAGCATAACGAGCCAGTCGGTTGAACTCACGACTAAACTCGTGAATAGTCCTTCTGCCTTGAGTGAGGTTGCAGAACTCCTCACGCTTGCGGTCCATAAGACCCTTTGGAATGTGGTGCTCGCGGAAGGAAGTGCAGAACTCATCCCAAGATGTGGGCGGTCCAACGGGACGCATGTTCAGGAAATTCTCCCACCAAGAGCTAGCTGCACCTTCGAGGTGGTAAGTGGCATAGTTGACCTTGTCACCATCTGCAACATGGCCTGCCTGGAGCGTCCTCTCGATGCTGCGAAGCCAGTCATCGGCGTCAAGGGGCTCGGTGGAGTAGCTGAAAACCGGGGGATGAAGCCGGATGAAGTCGTTCAAAGACACCAACTCGTTGCGCTGCTGAGTGGTGTTGCGGGCAATGACCTCCAGTAAATGGTGAGAGTCTCGGCGGTTCCTCTCAACCTCCATCAGAACCTGAGCTATCGTGGGTGGGGTTGGAAGGTTGCCTTCCTCCTGTTCATTCCCATGACCTTGGGCACGACCAAGCTGGCCACGGGTTCCTTGAGACATCCTGAAGGTGAAAAACCAAAGTCAAACAGAGTTGATTGGAAGAGTCTAAACAAGGTATTGAAAGTACTGGAAGAATCACAGAGCAAAGGAAGTAATCATCTTGACAACATGGTGATAAAATCATACAAGCCATATATTCACAAGTTGTCATACAAACCATACATCGTTTTAGTACAAGCTCCAAGCTAATACAAACGTGATGAAGATGATACATCCTTCAGAGGCACTCTGACTTCCTATACATTATTTATCTAAGCCTATGGAACTTAGAACACCTTGCGTACAATATACTAAGATACTACTACATCCTCACTAAGTAAGACCACAGGCGGTCTCACTCATCTCCATCTCCATAGTAGTCCTCATAAAAGTTACCCGCGTAACACGGTAGCTGAAGGTGACCATCGGAAAACACGGAGGCCTGTGGACCCTGATATCCATTTGGGCAAGGATGGGGCCTAGGTCCAGCGTAGGGTGGAAGCAGAGGACCACGGGGTGGAAAAATGCCTCCAATCTCGGGCCAAGCAACTCGAGAAGGCATCTGCGTCCTGACTGGGTAGATAGCATCATACTCGACTGATCCAACACTCACAAAGGGTGCCAAGAGTGTCATTGCTCGATACAGACGGGCACGGGTGGAGTGAAGCTCAAAACGAAGGGCACGTGCATCTCGATCTCTATCACAAGAAAACCTAGCAGTCATCTGAAGCAAAGGGTCCTCCAAAGAGTGATCTGTGTGCAGTCCGGTGTAATATCCCTCTTCTCCTGGAAGTGCAGCAGGGATATAGCGGAACGAGGTCTCTCTCAGCATAGTGTGCTCCTCTCTCAGCAGGATAATACATGAGTATGCAGCATCCTGCACAGCCATGTTCTCAGTCATCCCAATGCCATGTCCAAAGTGGATAGGCTGAGTGACTCCATCGTGGTGCGGGTAGATCCTGACAATGCAGTGGCACTGAGTTTGGTTGAAGTCAAGGAACTTCTCCTCAACTGTGTACTCAGGGTACCATCGGTATCCAATGTAGGACATCATCTCGATCAGCATGGCGGGATGGCCACGCACACCGAGGCACCTGGTCAAACGAACAATCTGCCGAGGGGGAAGATCTGCCATCTGAAACAGAAAGAAGGAGTTTGCAAATGCATCAGATTATGAGATAAACCTGGAATGACTCGGGCAGCATAACGGCTGTAATTGTAAGAAATGTCTTTTCTTGCAATGTAGAAACATCACTTACATACGATGTAAGAAATCAGGAAGCACAACAATTCTAGCGAACCGAACACAACTTTCCTACGGCTACAAGGAAGCAAACAACGAGATGTTCTAATCAGACAGAGGAGAGCCTAGTCCTATCTTCCCGTAGAACAAGATGAGGGTGACTCAGAACTCAGAACGATGAGGGTAAGGAGGAAAAAAGAAGCCTTACGTTGTTCCCTTATATACCTAGAGTAACTATATAACTATAGCAAGCTAGACTCGACTTCGGCCAAGGATGCTAGTCCTACAGTCAGTCCTGCTCTGATACCAAGTCTGTCGGGACCCGGGGTTAGCATATGCAAGTCCCGCTACGACATAGTCATATGGAGAGCCCAGAACCGTACCCACTTGCTAAGCAGACAAGGCCAAGCACAAAACGTTTTCGGAAAGCATCGTACGTGAGGGGCATCCCATCCAGGCCGGATGATCAACTGAGATGGGTCCTCATCGTCCGCACATAAGTCTAATGATATGGGTGATGGACTCCCATATTCAAAGACAAGTCGCCTCAACCATACTATCGACTATCTCATAACTCTTACATAGACTTACTCCAGCCCGATCACTTAGTCGGGGTCTAGGGCGGGCTCAATCATACCACAAAGTGTGCACGAGACAGAGTCTCGAACAATCGCATCGCGATGCCCCAAGCTGCGCACATCTAAGGGCCACTTGGTGTATGAAATACCGCCAGCCAGATCACAACTAAGGTCTCGAAAACCCATACAAAGACATGCATGTTATAAACATACACGCAACACATATGCCTTGTATGAACAGCAGGTATCATTTCAATTCTCTACAAAGTATACATTTTATTGTTAACTCTCACAGAGTGCACACAGAGATCACAAGCATGTGATCCAACATTACAACAGACAAGCGGAAGCAAAGTAGGTCTGAGTACAGACAAGTTTAACAAATGGCTTAAGAAGCCTTATTTAAACACAAGCCCTCCATGAGGGAACCAGTCGTCTGACTGGGACTACACTAGCTTGGTCTTCAGTCGTCGAGCTCGATGAAGAAGCCACCTTCGGGGTCAGTGGGTTCATCTAAAACATAGAATAAGCAAACGTGAGTACAAAGTCGTACTCAGCAAGACTTACATAGGAGCTATACTACTCATGCACATGTATCAAGGTAAAGGGAGGTGGGGTTCAATTGCAGAAGTTCCATCTTTGACTTGGCTAGTCCTGAACTACGAGTACCAGACTTGAGGTAAGAAGCGTACACGAGTCCACTACTTTCTCCAACCAATTACACCACTATGGTGCCTTCCTCGAATTCCCCACGAGAAATCACATCATAGCACTCACACTTATCTTGGTGTATTTTAGAAGTATCCAGTTCAAGTTGTCTAATAATCAAGCTAAGCTTTCCAAGCAGTCCTTAACCGCGGACGCGGCTATTCAAATAGTTTTGTTAACCCTGCAGGGGTTTACCGCTACACACACATGATCATCAGTTACCTCCTTTGATCTCGACACCATTCAAGGGGTGTCAGCGAGGATGCTCACCACAACTGTTACCTCATAGCCTATCTAGTCCAAGAAAGCCGCCTACCTGGGTTGGCTACCACTATCGTGAGCCCGGCCGGTTTACCGAAGTGGACCCAGGTGATGTGTGCGTGGTGCATAAGCCGGTCTCGGTTGAGCCGTTCTCTCACTTAGCAACAAGGCCACAAGCCTACTAGAACTCCGAACTACTGCGACATCTGGACATCGAAAGGGATGAGTTAATAGGTTGAGAGGGGTCAGTGAGCCCAATGTGTGGTTGTACTCTTCATCTTGGATCACCACACAAGAACTCGGACTTAGGGCGGTGTTCAACGAGACAACCCACTGTGTACTCCTACACAGCCTCTCATCGTTCACCTTGTATTAGGGTAGATTCCCCAACACCTTTCCACCATCATCATCATGATCACTACCATCCCTACTCACATAACAGTAACATCATTGTAACACTCTAAGCATGCAGTAAGCAGTAACAATTGCAGGGGCCACATGATATCAATCAACTCCTACATTTGCTAGGATTGTGGTTTGCTTATTACTGTGACAAATGATAGGTCATGCAAAGGAATGGGTTCATCTATGCGGTAGAAACGTAGCATGGTAATCATTCTATACAATGCATAAGCGAGACATGAGAGGGAAGTGGGATTTTATCGACATGATCAATGGGGTTTTGCTTGCCTTGCTGACGAGGTTCGGGTTCAGGGTCTTCAACGAAGGGGGCAGCCTCCTGTTCCGGTTCCACCTCTATTATACAAACAATAAGCAAGGTAGCAAAGTAAATACAATGCACAAGCACATGGTTGAAGGTTGAAACTTGATGTATATGCTTTGATGTGTGAAGCAATTCCACTTAAATGGGGTATTTGCAATTGAATTTGCAAATTTAAACTCCACATATGATTTCCAATTTAGCCAAGTTGCATATGACATTGTTTGATCAAGTTAAACCATTTTGAAATGTATATGACATGCCTCTGAAGTTCAAGTATAATGTGGTATGTTGCTATGGTTCAAATTGCAAAAGCATTTGAAATGAATTTGATTTAATTCCATTTAAACCAAATAGAAAATGCTACTGGTCCCATTTTAAATTCAACTCAAACATGGTTGAAATTTGGATATTTGGATATATTATTTTCTCTTGATCATTTTTCATATATTATTTGTTAAATTTGGAGTTAATATGAATTTTCTATGAATTTTCAAAGTTTGGGGTATTTTCTGCCATTTCTGATTTATTTCATAAATAGAAATTCCTTTTACTGCATCACTGTGACATCAGCATGGCGTCAGGGGGGCCACTGACAAGGGGGACCCACTGGTCAGCCTCTGGGGTGTTAATTAAATCTGTTTAATTCGATTTAAACTTAACTAGGGGGTTAAGTGTGGCCTTGGGCCCACATGGCAGTCACTGTGGGGGGGGGATTAAGCTTAAGCTAATGACGTCCACGTCATCTCGTCGGCGGCTAGTCGCCGGCAACCTTCCAGCACGACGGCGACACACGGGAGGACGATTCCGACGTCCATTTGAAGTTCTGCGACCTCCATCTTGAAGCCCTCCCTTGCGCGCGTCGATTGGTGCAGAGCAGCGCCACCGGAAGGCATCGGAGGCACATCGGTGACGAGCCATAGCGGCGGCGGAGCCACGGCCTTGACGCAGTCGATGCTGCGCTGCCCGTGCTTGGCCATGCGCTAGCTGGTAGGCCTCCTGGGAACGCCAGCTATGCGATGGACAGCACGGCGAGGACAGACGAGCAAAAGAGCAGCCCCACCGGCGACCATGGAGGCGGCGAGCTCCTTCTCTCATGGCGAAACACAAAGGAGATGGAAAGAAACTCCGGGGTTGGTCTGGGAGGATGAAGAAGCTCACCCTGATGCTAGCAGAGGGTTCAGGGAGGTCGTGGTGGCGGCGAATTCGACGATGGCGACTTGCGGGTTTGGCGACTCCTCGATGAAGCGTGCGTCGTCCACGGGCTCGATTAAGGGGCCATCTTCTCAAGATCGGGGTAGTCGACGGTGTTGCGCAGGATGGACAAGGTCTCCGGGCTCCTCTCCGTTGTTGGCCGCGAGATCTTGCGACGGCGAGCGGCGTCTGCTCTCGGTGGAAAAGGGGAAAACGGGGAGAGACCGCGAGACGAAGCTGCGAGGGGGGGAATGGAGGAGGCGTGCTCCAGGGCGTCTCCAGGCGAAGGGAGAAGGCACGGGGAGGCCTCGAAGGCCCTCGGCGTCGACGTGGCGTCCACGGCTGGCTCGGTGGCTTTCCACCGAGCAGCTTGGGTGCGCGGGACGGGGAAGAAGACCCCACTGCCCCTTTGGGCAGGGTGGGCTGGCTGGGCTGCTCTCGCCTGGGGCGCCAGGTAAGTGTTCTCTGCCCTTTTCTTATTTTATTTTCTGTTTTCTTCTGACATTTGTTTTGGCTAGCTAAAAAAATAGCAAACCATTTTATCAAATGCTAAAACTTTTTACATGGCATCATAATAATATAGACTAGCCATTTATAAAGTTTGGCACTTTTTAAAATTCAAATTATTTGAAATTTAAATCAAATAGGGTTTTTTGATTAATACCAAGGCACTGTTTGAATATTTGAAAAATCCATGAGCATGGGGTGGGTCCCACATCACTTGATATGTGATCACACTCATTTATAAGACTTTTCAAAAATCAAACATGAATTTTTGGAGAAGATTTTTATCTGGCCTTTTGAATTAATTCATCTAGGGGGGTTCCTTCTCCCATTTTGCTTTTGAATTTGATTTCAATGACTTCTTTTGAAATTTTTAACATGATGCAAGATGACTTTGATCCTAGCACATTACCTAACAGTGGTTCTGACATAGGATCCCAACCATCTTCTAGCTTCCTAGGTATGGAGGCTTCTAGTCTAAGCTTCTCCTCCCTAACTTTGATTAGAGCATTAGTGATATGCTCTGTGAAGGCAAGATTAAGTGTGCTAGTGTGGGGGTCTCTAGACATCTTGTTTAGGAAACCAATAACTTCAGGTAAAGTGCAGTTGTCAAAGTCTAGGTCACTACTATCTATCAAGGAGGTAGTGATATCATTTAGGCTCACTTGTTTGAAAGCCTTTATGTTCATAGAGGTTTCTTCATTTATGGTTGAGGTGGTAGCATCACCATTGGTAGGTCCAGTGGGACTAGGGGTGTGATGGGTGCTAACTGTTTGGACATCCTCAACTACTTGGATAGTGGCTACTGTGTGGTAGGTAGGAAGACCCTTAATTCTATCCTCTTCCTTGGGAACGACTTCTGGTTTGGCTCCCATCTGGTTTATCAAGGTAGATTGGGTGTGAGACATGTTTGAAACATAGGTCTCAATGGCAGTGAGTCTAGTTTGGAGGCTGGAAATGTCACTATTCAGGCTCTCAAGTTGTTTGCTAATGTTTTGCAGGATAGAGGGGTGCTCATCTAACTGTCTGGAAAAGGCCTTGTTTTGTTCAAACTGTGTGTGCATATAGCTTTTGGTGCCTTTTTCTATTTCTATAAGTTTCTCATAGCTGGGTAAGTCTCTTTCCCTATAATTCTGGCTGTAGGAGTTGCTATTACCGTTCCCATAGTTGTTGGATGGGAAAGGCCTAGGATTGTTGCTACCAAAATTACTCCTATAAGCATTATTGTTGAAGTTGTTTCTAGAGATAAAGTTCACATCTATTTGTTCTTGAGCAACCAAAGAATTTAAAGGAACATCCTGAGGATCAAAAGGAGCTTGCTTGGTAAGTAGAGACATGATAAGGTCAACCTTTTCATTTAGAGAGGAGATCTCCTCGACAAAATTTACCTTCTTACCAGTTGGAGATCTTTCGGTGTGCCACTGAGAGTAGTTCAACATCATCTCATCAAGTAGCTTTGTGGCAGCACCAAGTGTGGTTGACATAAAAGTGCGAGGTAAAGTTCAAGCCTGCATAAAAAGTGTGGATAACCATCCAGGTAGTCAGTCCATGTGTGGGGCAGTTCTTGACAAGCGTCTTCATACGTTCCCATGCCTGGGCAACGTGTTCATTATCCAATTTCCTGAAATTCATAATGTTACTCCTCAATTGAATAATTTTAGCAGGGGGATAGTACTTCCCGATAAAAGCATCCTTGCACTTATCCCAAGAATCTATGCTATTCTTAGGCAAAGATTGAAACCAGATTTTAGCTCCGTCCCTCAAAGAGAAAGGAAAAAGCTTGAGCTTAACAACATCACCTTCTACTTCTTTATACTTTTGCATATCACATAATTCAACAAAATTATTCAAGTGTAAAGCAGCATCATCTCCAGCACTAGAGAATTGATCTCTCATAACAAGGTTTAGCAAAGAAGTTTTAATTTCATAAGAGGTAGCTGAAGTGGCAGGTGTGGAAATAGGAGTGCAAATAAATTCACTGTTGTTGTGACTGGTGAAGTCACACAACTTGGTGTTTTCATTGGAACCCATAGTAGCCGTAGGTATTTTTGGTATTTTTGATAAGGGACACAAAAGTAAAAACTAAAAGGTAAACTAACAAGACTAAAAAGCAAAGATAAAAGATAGTGTCCTACTCCCCTATCTTGTAGACTGGAGTCCCCGGCAACGGCGACAGAAATTGGCTTGATACGGTGAGGATCTCTCACTCCTTGTTGGTTACCCCAAGTGGAAGGTGAGATGTAGCGTAGCAGAAAATTTCCCCTATGTAGAGGATAGGGTTTGTCTCCCGTAGGACTCGCAGAAATACAAGAAGGTGGTAAAGTGAACAATGGCGTCGTTCACAACCGAGGGTTGCTAACTTCACCTGGACCTGCACACAGATATAAATAACTTTGCTCCCAACGAGTACAGAGGAGTTGTCAATTCCTCCGGCCTTGCTGTTTACAAAGGATTAACGCAAGAGATAATGATAGTGATAACAACTGGAAAGTAAACTAAGGATGTAAACAGTAATGTGAAGATGGACCTGGGTCCCGTGATTTTCACTAGTGATGTCTCTCTCCCAAAATACTATAAAAGTGCTAGCTAGGTAAACAAATAACAGTTGGGCAATTGACTGGATTATGAAGGCACCGCAATGCTAACTATGCTGCAAAGAAAGGAAGGGCTCAAAAGCAATGGGAAGTACGCCAAGGTAAGTAGACCGAAATCCATCTGCATCTACTACGAATCATTCACCTTGAGATATCTATCCAGAACATCTCGCTGGTATTAAGTTGTGAATCCCACCCAAAGTGTAAATCCAAAGCAACAGACTACTGCATTAAAAGAACTTTGCGTAAAGTAAACAATCCTTGCATCCGCGGATACAAGCACCGTTGTTTTATCCCTGGTGGCAACAACACATCCCCTAGTCTCATGTTTCTGTCACTCAAGCTAGACCTCAAGGGGCTGAACCCACAATCAAGCATAACGCTCCCTCTTGGAGTTGCAACAAATCCCTTGGCCAAAGTAAAATACGGCAACAGATAACATGCAAGAATTTACTCAATAACAAAATATAAAAGAGAAGAACCAAATATATTACAAATCACAATATGAAAATAGTCTCATAATCCATCAGATCCCAACAAACTCAGCATAGCAACGGCAGAAAATTACAAAGGTGCCTCGATCATGCGAGGCAGCTCACGAGGTCTCGAAAGTGGAGGCACAAAGAGGGGAGAGGAACTTCACATAGCTACTGGTCACGGACCCATGGTCCAAGGGGAACTACTCATGGTACATACGGGAGGTGTCCATGGCTATGGATGGTCTCCCGGAGGGGGTAGCTTCTCCCGGCAGGGTGCCGGAGCAGCTTCTCCAGGCAGCCCCGATCTTGAAGCGGCGGCGGCGGCGGTACAGAGGCGAGATCGCGGAAAAGAGATCGATATTATGGGTTTCCACCCCGAGGGCTAAATATAGGCGGAGGGGGGTGTCGAGGGGACCCACAGGGCAGCCAGGAGGTCCCCTGGCGCGGCCTAGGGTGGGGCCGCGCCAGGGACCCTTCTGGAGTCCCTGTGGTGCCCCCCCTCCGCTGCTTTGGTTATTCCGGAAGCTTCCGGGTCGCTGATTTTTTATCTAATTGTTCCGGATTTTTTGGAGCACTTTTAATGGCCGGAAAACCTGAAATAAAAAAACAGCAATTGGAAGTTGGGTGCACTGGGTTAATAGATTAGTCCAAATATGCTCAAAAGTGTATGAAAGTTCAAGCAAAACATGGCAAAGTCACACAAAACATGCGGAGCAAGCAGAAATTATAGATACGTTTGGGACGTATCATAGAGCGTATCATGCCAAGGGTTCGGATGTACCGGCGAAGGTGGACGCCAACTCTCGGAGTGAGAAGAAGGCAATGCACGGCACAGGAGAGGCTAGCAAATATGAGGAGGGGGAAGTGTCAACTTTCAATACTTACATTAGTCCGAAGAACTCATGCACTTATTGTCGGTAACTCTCAATCTAATGAGGAGGTTCACAATGAGACAAGTACCCCGAGGAGGAGTGTATGGGGGTTTGTTTATCCTTGCACATCCTCGACTCATGGTACGTGAGTGTACTCTAATATCCGATCCCTCCAAAGATTAGTGATCTATCTAGTAGCTAGAGTTCTCAACTAGTTTTGTAGGTTTTGAAAATAAACACGGATTGCACAAAATACGACACCTATCACTAATAGGCTAGAGCTCTTGACACCAAAAGTTCAAACATTACTCACGTCGATACCTCAAAACTATTGCAAGTTACTACTAAAATTAAATAGCAACCGCAATTACCTACTTCCAAGACAAGACACAACTCAGTGCAACAACCAACTCTCTTGACAATATAAACATGAAAACTAAAGAGAGTTCCAGCAACAAAATAAACAAAAGCCAAGGCTCTCACTAAAGACAAACTAAGACTAAAACTAAACATGGCAGTAGCTATGGAAAGATAAAGAACACACAACAGTAAAAATATAGGCATGAAGAATCCTATGATGTGTTCTAGATTTTGAAAGTGGAGCGTGTTTCTCTCCCACACAAAGTAATACGGGATCTAAATTGTTATGAACAGCAAGAAAATCTAAAGAAAACTAAAAGTAAAACCTAAGAGCGAGACGCTCCAAGCATAGCACATAACACATGAAGTGATAAAATATAGTAAGATGAAGGACAAACTGATGATTGTTGATGGAGAAGGGGATGCATGGGGGAATACCCAAGCTTAGACGCTTGAGTCTCCTTGAATATTTGTTGGGGATGCATGGGGGCATCCCCAAGCTTGAGCGCTTGACACTCCCGAATCTTCTTTCATGATCTTCCATCGCACACTTGAAAAATCCCTTCATACATAACTCATCATAAGCTGATTAGAGAGGTTAGTACCCTTAATAAAATAAAATTTCCCCACTGGATATAAAGATATTATTGAATAGCTACTGTTTCTCCAGATTTCCAAAAGGTTTTTGCAAAGAAAAATCAAGCTTAAGGTTTGATAAAGTAAGGAGAGATAAAATGTGGCAGAATCTGTGAAAAACAGAACAGCATGTAGTAAATAATTTTCTAGGGGAACTTCTGCAACTCAAATAAAAAAACTCAAAACATATGAAAGTTCCGGGATTGTATAGGGCACGCTGTGTAAAAATTTCAGCTCAAAAAGATGAACTGGTGATTTGATTCGATTTTTCCCGTCACGAAGACAGAATCTGTTTTCTGGACAGCATGTCACAACTTTCGCTTCCCTTGTCATATGAGGCTATAACTTGGCAGAAAGGTTGAAAATAAAGATACAATGATGTTGCTACAGTAGTACCAATCATCAAAACCACTAAAAACATAAGTAAAAACATCTTGGGTTGCCTCCCAACAAGCGCTTTCTTTTACGCCTTTAAGCTAGGCATAAGGCAAAAGAAGAATCAAGTTTTATCAAGAGAAAGAGAATAGCTAGCCCGTGTAACGGACTCAAAAGGTAACTTGATTTTCTTTCTAGGGAAGTGTTCCGTCCCCTTTTTGAGAGGGAATTGAAATTTTATATTCCCCTCTTTCATGTCAATGATAGCACCAACGGTGCGGAGAAATGGGCGTCCCAAAATAATTGGACATAAAGGTTCACACTCTATATCCATAATAATAAAATCAACGGGAACATAGTTGTCATTGACAATGATAAGAACATCGTAGATCTTCCCCAAAGGTTTCTTTATGGAAGGGTCGACAAGACGAACACCAAAATAACAAGAATCAAAAGGTTTCAATTCAAACATATCATACATTCTTTTGGGCATGACAGAGGTACTATCTCCAACGTCACATAAAGCATAGCAAGAGAAGTTATTTAATTTAATTTTGATCATAGGGTCCCAACCATCATCTAGCTTCCTAGGTATGGAGGCTTCTATCCTAAGCTTCTCCTCCCTAGCTTTGATGAGAGCATTTTTTATATGCTCTGTGAAGGCAAGATTAAGTGTGCTAGTGTGGGGGTTCTAGACATTTTGTGTAACAAGCTAATAACTTCTGAGAGGGTGCAACTATCAAAATCAATATCACTACTATCAAAGGTGGTAGTAGTGTCATCTAGGCTCACTTGTTTTAAACCCTCTATGTTCATAGGAGTTTCTTCTTCTACGGTTGAGGTATTAGCATCACCATTAATAGGTCCAATGGGACCAGGAGTGCGTTGGGTGCTAATTTTTTCAGTGTCCTCAACAATTTGGATAGTGGCAACTGTGTGGTGTGTAGAAGGCTCTTAATTCTACCCTCTTCCATAGAGATAACTTCTGGCTTGGCTGTCATTTGATTTATCAAAATAGATTGGGTGCAGGGAATATTCGAAACATGGGTTTCAGTAGCAGTAAGTCTAATTTGGAGATTAGATATCTCACTGTTCAGGCTCTCAAGTTGTTCACTAATGTTTTGAAAAATGGTAGTTTGCTCACCTATTTGCTTAGAGAAGGCTTTGTTTTGTTCAAACTGGGTATTCATATAATTCTTAGTAGCCTTCTCTATTTCCATTAATTTCTCATAGCTAGGTAGGTCTCTTTCTTTGTAAGTAGGGTAGGAGTTGCTAGGGTAAGTGTTGGTGTTCCCATAAGTGGATGGAAACGGTCTAGGATTACTAGCAAAGTTTCCCCTATAAGCATTATTATTAAAAAAAATTCTAGCAATGAAGTTCACATCCACTTGTTCCTGAGCAACCAAAGAATTTAAAGTAACATCATGAGGATCAATAGAGACATAATTAAATCAACTTTATCATTTAGGGAGGTAATTTCCTCGACAGAATTTACCTTCCTACCTGTTGGAGCGCATTCGGTGTGCCATTGGGAATAGTTGGTCATCATCTCATCGAGGAGTTTTGTGGCAACACCGAGTGTAGTTGACATAAAGGTTCCTCCCGCGGCCGAATCTAACAGGTTCCACGAGGTAAAGTTCAAGCCTGCATAAAAAGTCTGCATAACCATCCAGGTAGTCAAACCATGTGTAGGGCATTTCTTAACAAGAGATTTCATACGTTCCCAAGCTTGGGAAACGTGTTCATTATCCAATTGCCTAAAATCCATAATGTTACTCCTCAATTGGATAATTTTAGCAGGTGGGTAGTACTTCCCAATAAAAGCATCTTTGCACTTATCCCAAGAATCTATGTATTCCTAGGCAAAGATTGAAACCAGATTTTAGCTCCGTCCCTCAAAGAGAAAGGAAAAAGCTTGAGCTTAACAACATCACCTTCTAATTCTTTATACGTTTGCATATCACATAATTCAACAAAATTATTCAAGTGTAAAGCAGCATCATCTCCAGCACCAGAGAATTGATCTCTCATAACAGCAAAGCAGGTTTAATTTCATAAGAGGTAGCTGAAGTGGCAGGTGTGGCAATAGGAGTGCAGATAAAGTCTTTGTTGTTTTGACTGGTGAAGTCACACAACTTGTGTTTTCAGTGGAACCCATAGCAACAACAAGTGTGGCAGATTTTTTTTTGTAATTTTTGATATAAGACACAACGATAAAAACTAAAAAGTAAACTAAAAAGACTAAAAAGTAAAGGTAAAAGATAGTGGGCAACTCCCTTATCTTATCACTCGGAGTCCCCTGCAACGGCGCCAGAAATTAGCTTGATGTGCGAGATGATGATAATGGTTTCTCGCCCTTCGTTGGTTACCCCAAGTGGAAGGTGAGATGTAGGATAGCAACAAATTTCCCGTATGTAGAGGATAGGGTTTGTCTCCCGTAGGACTCCGGCAATGATAAGTAGGTGGCAAGAAAAAATGGCACCGTTTACGACAAACATTGCTTCCTTGACCTGTACCTGCACACGACACAATTAACTTTGCTCCCAACGAAGTTCAGAAAGGTTGTTAATCTCTCCGGTCTTGTTGTTTACAAAGGATCAAACACACAAGGGATAATGATAATAGCAACTGAAAGTAAATACTGAAAAGGAAATAAACTTGTAAACAGTGACGAGGATATGGACCGGGGTCCCGTGATGTTCACTAGTGATGTCTCTCTCCCAAAAGACGATAAAACTGCTATGTGAGGTAAACAAATTACAAAAGGGCAATTGACAGTATTATAAACGCACCACAATGCTAACTATGCTACAAAATAAAGGAAGAGGCTCATAAGCATGGACAGTACACCAAAATAAGTAGACCGAAATCCATCTGCATCTAATCATCCACCTTGAGATATCTATCCAGAACATCTCGATGGTATTAAGTTGCGAGCCACACCCAAAGTGTAAACCCAAAGCAACAGACAACTGCATTAAAAAGAACTATGCGTAAAGTAATCAATCCTTGCAACCACGGTTAAAAGCACCGTTGTTTTCCCCCTTGTGGCCACAACACATCCCCCTAGACACATGTTTCTGTCACTCAAGCGTGTCATCAGGGGGCATGTACCCACAATCGAGCATATTGTTCCCTCTTGGAGTCACTACCTACTAGTTGGCCAAAGCAATAAACAGCAACGGAGAACATGCAAGAATTACTTAGGAACAAAAATATAAGAGATAAAAACCAAATATATTACTCTATCACAATCTGAACATAATCTCATAATCCATCAGATCCCATCAAACTCAGCATAGCAAAAAGAAAAAGAATTACATATGTGCCTCGATCATGTAGGGCAGGTCACGAGGTCTAAACCATGAAGAATAAAGAGGGGAAGAGAACATCACATAGCTAATGATCACGGACCCATGGTCCAAGGTAGACTACTCACGACACATCCGGGAAGCGTCCATGGTGGAGGAGAAGCTCCCGGAGGTCGATCCTCCCTCCGGCAGGGTGCCGGGAAGGATCCTGACGGTGCTCCCGATCTTGGAAGTGTGGCAGCGGCGGAACAGAGGCGAGTTTGCGAAATAGGGTTATGTCTTCGGAGTTACCCCGTGACGGAGAATAAATAGGCGAAGGGGGGTAGCCAGGGGGCCACCAAGGGTCCAAGCGCCCCCCTTGGCGCGGCCAGTGGCCGCGCCAGGTGGCCTCCTGGTGGTGGGCCCCTGGATCTCCTTCGGGGTTTTGGAGTCTTCCGGCACGCTGATTTTGTATCTGATTTTTCCCGGATTTTTGGAGTAATTTTTATATGGGGAAAACGGAAATAGAAAAACATCAAAAAACAAGAACTGGCACTGGGGTGCACTGAGTTAGTAGGTTAGTCCAAATATGATCAAAAGTGTATGAAATTGTATCTAGATCATAGCAATATCACACAAAACATGTATGGAACGAGCAGAAATTATCGATACGTTTGGGACGTATCACTGATCATCGTGGTTATCATTCCTTCAATGGTGCTTGATATATAAACTTCACCAAGATCAAGTCCTTCAGGGTCAATCGCTTCGCACTTCTTCCAAGTGGCTTCAGCACTGCCCAAGTGATCCCAAACTTCACGTTCATGAGGATCAGGGAATCTGTGTTCACTCTGACGATATCCTTCCTCGTGAGCTTCGGGCAGTGAAACACCCTTTTGCTTCGGTGGATTTGCTTCAGCGGGTGGAGTCATATCCACAATCGATTTCTTCTGAGCAGCCCTTGTTGCTTTATCTGCCTTCTTCGTGTTGAGTGCTGCAAGCGTTGCTTTACATTTGGCTTCATTTTGAGCGAGTTGTTTGGATGCAGCAACAGCCTTCTCTTTGTTCTTTTTGGCTTTAGCGAGCTTTCGCTTCGTTTCAGCCTGTTCAGCAGCTAGGTTGGCACCGTCAACTTCTTGCCTTTTCGTGGCTGCTTCCCTTTCAGCCTTCTGCTTGGCAGCAGATTCATGAGCCAAGATATTTCTTTCTAGAGCCTCCTCGAGGTCTTTCTGTTTCAATTCTGCTTCTGTGAGCTTACGCTTGGAATAAGCTGTAGTAGTTGGCTTAGGCTTCGATGGGGCAGCAGATTTCTCATCCTGCTTTTGCTTCGAGGGGTCATGCTTCTGCTTTGACTGCCTCTCAGAAGTGATAATCTGTGTTGGTGCCTTGGAAGCCAAAGGCTTCTCAATCACCAAGTTAGTGGTGTTGATGACAGAGCGAGCTGCGGGCTTGTTAGTTGGATCCTGAATCCTTAGCCATTTTGGCACTGGTTTCTCTCCAGTATTTTTCTTCAACGTAAT
Source organism: Bromus sterilis (assembly GCA_950022295.1). Lineage (NCBI taxonomy): Eukaryota > Viridiplantae > Streptophyta > Magnoliopsida > Poales > Poaceae > Bromus > Bromus sterilis. The sequence continues at coordinate 402,323,591 of OX465596.1, forward strand.
GCGAAGCTTTTCTTTGGGAGGAGGAGCGGTTCAGACTCGTCATCTGCTTCAGCATCATTCTCATCATCCTTTGAATCTTCAAGAACTGCTTGCTCCATAAGGATTCACTCTTCATTAGTGCAGGCGTGAGAAGGTGAAGCGGATTTCTTCCTCAGTTTGCGGGACTTTTTCTTCTTCGAGCTCTGGCCCTTGCCAACTTCCTCAGCCTTGAGTCTTTTGGATGCTTTCTTGGCATCCTTCAGGCGCTTTGTCGGGACCCGGGGTTAGCGTATGCAAGCCTCACTACAACACAATCATATGGAGAGCCGAGAACCGTACCCACTTGTCTAAGCAGACAAGGCCAAGCACAGAACGTTCTCGGAAAGCATCAAACGTGAGGGGAATCCCATCCAGGCCGGATGATCAACTGAAATGGGTCCTCATCGTCCGCACACAAGTCTGAATGATATGGGTGATGAACTCCCATACTCATAGACAAGTCGCCTCAACCATACTATCGATTGTATTATAACCCTTACATAGACTTACTCCAGCCCGATCACTTAGTCGGGGTCTAGGGCGGGCTCGATCATACATCAAAGTGTGCACGAGACAGAGTCTCGAACAATCGCATCGCGATGCCCCAAGCTGCGCACATCTAAGGGCCACTTGGTGTATAAAAGACCGCCAGCCAGATCACAACTAAGGTCTCGAAAACCCATACTAAGACATGCATGTTATAAACATACACGCAGCACACATGTCTAGTATGAACAGCAGGTATCATTGCAATTCTCTACAATGTATACATCTTTATTAATAACTCTTACAGAGTGCACACAGAGATCACAAGCATGTGATCCAACATTACAACAAACAAGCGGAAGCAAATAGGTCTGAGTACAGACAAGTTTAACAAATGGCTTAGAGAAGCCTTATCTAAAAACAAGCCCTCCACGAGGGAACCAGTCGTCTGACTAGGACTACACTAGCTTGGTCTTGGTCTGAGTCTTCATTCTTCGAGCTTCGGTTATAAGTCACCATCGGGGTCGGTGGTTCATCTAAAACATAGATTAAGCAAACGTGAGTACAAAATCGTACTCAGCAAGACTTACATAGGAGCTATACTACTCATGCATATGTATCAAGGTAAAGGGAGGTGGAGTTTCACTTGCAGAAGTGCCAGCTTTGACTTGGCTAGTCCTGAACTACGAGTACCAGACTTGAGGTAAGAAGCGTACACGAGTGCACTACATTTCTTCAACCAATTACACCACTATGGTTACTTCCTCGACTTCCCCACGAGAAGCACACCATAGCACTCACACTTATCTTGGTGTATTTTAGGAGTATCCAGTTCAAGTTGTCTAATAATCAAGCTAAACTTTCCAAGCAGTCCTTAATCGCGGACGCGGCTATTCGAATAGTTTTGTTAACCCTGCAGGGGTGTACTACTACACACACATGACCATCAGTTACCGCCTTTGGCCTCGACACCATTCAAGGGGTGTCGGCGAGGATGTTCACCACAACACTTCGCCCATAGCTCCGTTCTAGTCCAGAGAGTCGCCTATCTGAGGGGTATCCGTATGGAAGTCCGGCCGAGGTTCCAGTACAGCCTCAAACGATGTGTGCAGGGTCCCAAGCCGGTCTTGAAAAGCCGTTCATCCACTTCGCAGACCGTGCCACAGCCCTACCAGAACTCCGAACTACTGCGACTCTTGGGGTTCGAACGGGGTGAGGTACTAGGATGAGAGGGGTCAGTGAGCCCAATGTGTGGTTGTACTCTTCTTCTTGGATCACCACACAAGAACTCGGACTTAAGGCGGTGTTCAACGAGACAACCCACTGTGTACTCCTACACAGCCTCTCATCGTTCACCTTGTATTAGGGTAGATTCACCAACACATTTCACTTTCATCAACACCATGTTTATCATCATCCCGACTCACATCATAAGCAACCTCATTTTACCACTAAGCATGCAATAAGCAGTAACAGTTGCAGGGGCCACATGATATCGACCAACTCCTACATCTGCTAGGATTGTGGTTTGCTTACTACTGTGACAAGATGATAGGTCATGCAAAGGATATGGGTTCAACTATGCGATAGAAACGTTATCATGGTGATCATCCTAAATAATGCATAAGCGAGACATGAGAGGGCAGTGGGATTTTATCGACATGATCAATGGGGGTTTGCTTGCCTTGCTGACGAGGTTTCGATAACGGAGTCTTCAACGAAGGGGGTGATCTCGGTTTCCGGCTCCACTTTTATCCGAGCAAACAATATAAACAAAGCATAAATAAGTTGCAATGCTCAAGCACATGATTATGTTTTCAAAAGATGTGAATTGTATTGATGTGATCTAGGTTCCATTTGCAACAAGTTAATTGAAGTTGATTTGAAAGTGAATTCAAATTCAAACTCCAAATGTATTTAAATTGGTCCAAGTTGCATTTGCTAGTATTTGTATTTTGTAATCCAAATGATCATGTGTGTGATAAGCTTCTGAAGTGTAGGTGATCATATGTGCATTGCAAAGGTTCAAAGTGGAATTGCATTCGGATTAAAATTGAATTAATTCCATTTAAATCAAATAGAAAAAGCTACTGATCAGAATTTAAATTCAACTCAAACAAAGTTGAAAGTTGCATATTTGGATAGATAATTTTCTCCTGATCATTTTTCATATATTATTTGTTAAATTTGGAGTTAATATGAAAAAGTTATTGAATTTCAAAGTTTAAAGCATTTTCTGGAATTTTCTCTTTTTTCTTTATTTCTTTTAATCTCTGGAAAAGATTTATTGCATCACTGTGACACCAGGCTGACGTCAGGGGGACACTGACAGAAGGGCCCCACTGGTCAGTGACCTGGGACTTAATTCCCTCTCTGTTTAAATTAAATAGGGGTTAATTAAGCCCTGGGCCCACTGGTCAGCCTCTGGTGGGGGGGGGGTTAATTAAGCTCGGGTTAACGACGCTAATGGCCTCGCCGGCTCAGGCTCGCCGGAGTGCTCACCGGAGCAGCTGTTTTGGCACGGGAGTGGGTTAAGGAGGCACTGGGAGGTGGCTACGGGCCATCCGCGTCTAGTGGCGTGAGCTGGAGCTCAAGGAGAGGCTCGGGGCCACGGCTACTTCAAGCTCGCGACGGCCGGAGCTTCGGTGCTCGACGAGCACGGCGATAGCGGCCACGGGATGGAGCTCGACTAGAGGAAAAAGAAACGCGCTCTCACCCTGAAGAAGAAGATGAGCGCGACGTCATCGGGGATGGACCGGAGAGGGCTCGATTTTTCGCCGGAGCTGCGGAGGCCGGCGGTGAAGACTCGAGGCTCGCGTCGTCTGCGAAGGCTCCCGGCTTGAATCAACAGTGCAGGGTGACGAAGTCGAAGGAGGGGAGGACGTTGGACAAGGCGGCGGAGCTTGAATGGCACGGTGGCCACGGGATCTCCTCGTTGGCGCTCCGGCAGGCTCTCGGGTCTCCGCGGAATTTCGCCGTGAGAGGGAGAGAGAGATCAAGGGAGAGGGGGGAACTGCTTCGGGAGCCTTCTAGGGCGTCCACAGCGAGAGGAGAAAGGGGAGGGAGTAGCTGCGTGGCTAGGAGGAGGTGGAGGTGGCCACGGCCACGGGCATGCCGGGCACGCAGCTGCCTAGCTGCCTGGAGAAGAAGACAACGGCTCCAGCTAGGCTGGGCCGGCTGGGCCTCGCCTAGGGCGAGAGGTAAGCTCTCTCCTTTCTGTTTTCTCTTTTCTTTTTATATTTTCTGTAAATAGGTTGACCTAGCTAATAAAAATAGCTAGGCATTTTATAAAATGCCACAAAAATTTTATATGGCCTCATAAAATAGAGAGCTAGCCACTTATAAAATTTGAGCATTTTTAAAATTCAAAACATTTGAATTTTTAATCAAATAGGGTATTTATTTAATTTCCAAGCCATTTTTTGAGAATTAGAAAATTCCATGAGCATGGGATTGCTCCCAAACCATTTTTAAATTGATCAACACCAATTATAGGAATTTTCCAAATGTTCAAATGAATTTTGGAAAAAGATTTTTATCTGGCCATTTGAATTAATTTCTCAGGGCATTTCTTTTCCCCATTTTTGAATTTTCTTTTGAAATTTTTGCATGAATGCAAGGTACCTCTGATCCTAGCACATACCTAACTTGGGGTTGTGACAACTCGCCCCCACTCAAAAGAATCTTGTCCCGAGATTCAGAAGTCTGTGGGAGGATGGAGGGGTACTCGGCACTGAGACGATCTTCTCTTTCCCACGTGGCTTCTTTCTCTGAGTGATGAGACCACTGAACTTTCAGAAACTCGATCTTCTTTCGGCGAGTGACACGCTCTCCTGAATAAAGAACATGAACAGGGTATTCTCGATAAGAAAGGTCATCTTGGAGATCAAGCGTTTCATGGTCGACTTCGCGGATGGGGTCCTTGAAGCAACGCCTGAGTTGTGACACATGGAATACATCATGTACTCGGGAAAGGTGCGGGGGTAGTTCAAGTTGGTAGGCAACTTCTCCACGTTTAGCAAGAATGCGGAAAGGTCCGATGTAACGTGGGGCCAATTTGCCTTTGATACCGAATCTTTGGGTTCCCTTCAGAGGAGTAACCCGAAGGTAAGCCTTCTCATCCATATTATAGCTCTCCTGCCTATGATGACGATCATAGTAGTTTTTCTGACGAGACTGGGCTGCTTTCAATTGATCACGAACAATGCGAACTTGCTCTTCTGCTTCCTTGATCATATCTGGTCCAAAGAATTGTCTTTCACCGGTTTCTGACCAGTTTAGGGGTGTTCGACATCGTCGTCCATATAGGAGTTCAAAAGGAGCCATGTTCAGACTAGATTGAAAACTATTGTTATAAGCAAACTCGGCAAATGGAAGAGACTTCTCCCAATTCTTTCCGAATGAGATAACACAAGCTCTGAGCATGTCTTCCAAAATTTGGTTAACCCTTTCGACTTGACCGCTAGATTGAGGGTGGAAAGCTGTACTAAAGGAGAGATGAGTTCCCATAGCATGTTGGAAGCTTCCCCAAAATCTAGAGGTGAAAAGGCTACCACGATCAGAATTGATTTCCAAAGGAACACCGTGAAGAGATACAATTCTAGAGACATACAAGTCCGCCAACTGGCTAGCAGTTATAGACTCGCGAACCGGAAGGAAGTGAGCAACTTTGGAAAGTCTATCTATGACAACGAAGATGGCATCGTTTCCTTTCTGGGTTTTTGGAAAGCCGGTGATGAAGTCCATACCGACTTTGTCCCATTTCCACTCTGGAATAGGCAAAGGTTGAAGTGTACCAGCAGGTCTTTGATGTTCTGCCTTAATGCGACGACAAACATCACATTCAGCAACAAATCGAGCAATGTCTCTCTTCATCCTAGTCCACCAAAATCTCTGGCGTAGATGTCGGTACATTTTTGTGCTACCAGGATGAATCGAGAGGGGTGTGTCATGGGCTTCTTTGAGGATGAGTTGCCTTAGTTCCCTATTCTTAGGTACTACCAAACGATTTCAGAAGAATACCGTTCCTTTACTATCTGTGGAGAAACATTTAGCAACTCCGCTAGCAATATTCTCCTTGATCCGGCGTACACCTCGTGCACGCCTTTGGGCAACTATAATTTGATCCTCAAGGGTTGGTTTCGCCACCAAGTTGAAAAGAGATCCACGAGGAACAATCTCGAGATTAAGCTTTCGAAATTCCTCATGAAGAAGTGGTTGATACTGCTGTAACATGAGGTTGCTACAGTACGACTTACGACTTAGTGCATCAGCCATGACATTGGATTTTCCTGGGGTGTAAGAAATTCCTAAGTCATAATCTTTTATCAACTCAATCCAGCGTCTTTGCCTGAGATTAAGATCTGGCTGGGTGAAAATATATTTGAGGCTTTGGTGGTCGGAATAAATCTCACAACGATTACCAAGGAGGTAATGTCGCCAAGTTGTTAGGGCATGAACTATGGCAGCGAGTTCAAGATCATGGGTAGGATAGTTCTCTTCATGTGGCCGCAACAGGCGTGAAGCATAAGCTACCACATGTCTATCTTGCAGAAGTATGCATCCTAACCCTTGCCGTGATGCGTCACAATAGATTTCGAAATCCTTTTTGGTGTCTGGAGGTGCAAGTACGGGTGCAGAAGTCAATCTTCTTTTCAGCTCTTGAAAGCTTTCCTCGCCCTTGGGAGTCCATAGGAATTTCTTATCTTTCTTGAGGAGTTCAGTTAGAGGCTTTGCAACTTTAGAAAAGTTCTCGACGAAGCGGCGGCAATAGCTGGCTAGGCCAAGAAAACTCCTAACTTGCTTAACCGATTCAGAAGGAGTCCAGTCAAGGACGGCCTGGACTCTCTCGGGATTCACAGCAATGCCTTTTGCAGAAATCACGTGGCCTAAGTAGGTCACTTCTGGTAGCCAAAATTCACACTTGGAGAATTTAGCATACAGGTGATGCTCTCTAAGTTTCATCAATACCAGCCTTAGGTGTTCGGCATGTTCTTCTTTCTTCTTCGAGTATATAAGGATGTCATTGAGGTAAACCACGACGAACTGGTCCAAATACTCCATGAAGATCGAGTTCATCATGCGTGAAAAAGTGGCAGGGGCATTGGTTAGACCGAAGGACATGACGGTGAACTCGTAAAGACCATAACGAGTAGTGAAAGCCGTCTTGGGAATGTCCTCGCTTCGGATCTTGATTTGATGATAACCTAATCTTAAATCCATCTTGGAGAATACAGAGGATCCTGCAAGTTGATCATAAAGATCATTGATCCTGGGCATTGGGTACTTGTTCTTTATCGTCGCTAAATTTAGCGGGCGATAGTCTACGCACATCCTTTCTGTTCCATCTTTCTTCGTTACGAACAGAACGGGGCAACCCCATGGCGATGAGCTAGGGCGGATGAAGCCTTTTTCCAACAAAGCTTCCAGTTGGGTTTTAAGCTCAGCTAACTCACGTGGGGCCATTTTGTATGGGCGTCTAGAAATTGGTGCGGTTCCTGGGGCAAGATCCACTATGAAATCTACACATCTGTCGGGTGGCATTCCCGGCAGCTCTTCAGGAAAGACATCCGGGAAGTCACGAACCACCGGAACATCTTCAAGGTCGGGAAGGGGAAGCACATTCAAAGAATGCACCTGGGTTCTTGTTCTTTGTCGGGGGATTGGTACCCGGGTAGGCTGACCCAAGCAGAAGCAAGCTTTCAAGACAAGGATGGACCAATTGGGCTGCAGCTGGGCCGAGCTGGGCAGAGGTACGGCCGATTGCTCCAAGGCAATCGACCATACCAAATGCCAGCAGTCGGCCCAGGCGCAATCGGTCCACCCTTCCTTCACCAGACGATCATCCGATTGGCCCGCAGCTGGACCGAGGCCGATTCCTAGAAAGCCGATTGCCCAGAGCAATCGACCCTACCAGGAACCACCTGTCGGTCCAGGCGCAATCGGAGCAACCTACCACCCAGTCGGGGATATGATTACGAGGTCATAAATACCATATCCCGAGATATCCGGGTGGCAGGAAGGCCAGGTCACGTCGAGGATTTGCTGGAGATACGGTGTCGACCTCCCCGCCGATTCCGCGGACAGGCCGACAAGACCGCACCCCCTAGCTCCACTGTTCACTCCTAGGATCTACGAGGTAGCAGCATGGGCCGCCGCTCGTAGGCTCCGGGTCATCCGGAGAGGAGCAGTCGGTGGGCCCAGGCCGATTAGAGGATGACGGCTGGGCCCATTCGGCAATGAAGTTACCATAGTACCCTGGACTCACACTATAAGAGCCAGGGTACCCCCTCCTGCGCGAGGGACGCTACACCTGAGATCTCATTAACTCACTTCCCCCTCAGTTCATTTACTGCTTGAAGTCACTCCTCAGGGAAGCAGGAGAGGACCTTGCCCACGGCGGCGGTGTTCTCCTTCCCCTGAGAAGATAGAAGAGCAGTTATTGTAGACCCTTCATTGATATACAAGAGACAAGCAGGAGTAGGGGTGTTATCTCTCCGGAGAGCCCCGAACCTGGGTACATCGTGGTGTCTTCACCGTGCTTGTGCCCAACCCGATTCCGGCACCATCGACATTCTCTCCCTCGTGTCTTCCCCTCACTTTAGCCATCCCCATGGCATCTGCCGTCACATATCGACGACAGTTGGCGCCCACCGTGGGGAAGACCGAGGCGTCGACTGGAGTCAAGATCCGGACGGGATTTTCCTCTGCATCAGGCGGCAGCCACGCCTCCAGCCTGATTCTAAGGCGTGGGGCAATCGATATGTAGTGGACTACTCGGCGCGGTACAAGGCTGGAGCACCCTTGGCACCCGGAGTGTCGCTGCAGGTGGGAAGTCATCGCCTCTTCATTGGTAGCTTCCCTGAGGCGTATCCCAGAGACATCCTCATCTTCTCGTGTGCTACAGACCCGCTCTCGACCAGGGGCTGCGTCGCAGCGCCTGGCCAAGAGGAGGGCCGACTGCACGCCGCTGTCATGATGGCGGGAGCATCCTCATCGACCAACCGTGATCCGGCAAGCGCAGCAAGGAAGGCCAAGGAAGTAGCTGATGCGGCAGAGAGAATCGGCACCAGTGCGTTGCGGGATGTGTTATACACACCCGTGAACAGGAATGGTGATCCGGAGCAGGTGCATACCGAGCTGGAAACAGCACGGCTCACTCTGGCTCGCAGGGCTGAGCAAGTGCTGGCAGAAGAGCGTCGGCTGGGGGCCATCACAAGGGAGTACAATGCAGCACATGCAGGACCGCGCCGGCCGATTGAGCCCGCAGTCCTGGAAGACCTGAGAAGCCGAGGAAGAGCAGTCAACCAGCAGCTATCAGGGGCTGAGCAGCCGGAGCGTCCGAGAAGGCCGGTGCAACCGGAGCAACCAGCGCAGTCGGCATTCATCCAGAGGCCAGCATATAGCACACCGGACAAGAACTTGAGAGCAGCCGAGCAGATAGCGCTCGAGCTGGAAGAGGTTGAAGGAGATGAGCGGCACGAACAGTCGCGCCGAATGCGTGAGCTGATAGCGGCTGCAAAAGAGCAGAGGCTTGTAGCAATGGGCAATCAAAATGCTGAACCAGAGGCATCAAGAGGAACTGTGAGGCCGAATGCGGGAGCTAGCCAGCGACCGAATGCATCGCGCCAGAACAGGCATCAACCTGCACCATCTCGGCACGACAGCAAGGTCAGAAGCAATCGGCCACCTCCAGCAGCAAGCAGAAGAATGGAAGAGCCGGCTGTTAACAGCAGGCGCCATGACATGCCGCAGCAATCGGCGCCAAGACCAGCAGTCAGCACCCGACTTGGCCCTCGCCAAATCGGCCAGAACGACGCAAGACATCGCATTGAGCTCCTGGAGAAGGAGGCTCAGGAAGATGAAGAAGGAGAAGCTGGCCCATCCTGTTTCGGTCATCGCATTCGGACGGAGAGATTCCCCAAAGGCTTCACGTTGCCGAGAGACACTCCCAAGTACAATGGCTCGGTGAAACCGGAAGATTGGCTGTCCGATTACCTGACAACAGTCCGCATTGCAGGAGGCAATCGGCGTGTAGCAGTCCGCTATGCACCTCTCATGCTGCAGGGCTTAGCGCGGACGTGGTTGAACAGTTTGCCCAAGGACAGTGTGAATTGCTGGGAGGATTTCACGACCGCATTCATCCACAACTTCACAAGCACGTATGAGAGGCCCAACCTCCCGCGGCAGTTAGCTTTGTGTGTGCAAGGCAAGGACGAGCCCCTCCGAGATTACTTATCTCGGTGGATCAAGCTGAAGAATTCATGCGAAGGAGTCCATGAGATCCAAGCCATTCAGTATTTTACTGATGGATGCCTGGCTGATTCAATGTTGAAGCACAAGTTGCTCCGCAAAGACTTCACGTCGCTCGCCGAGCTCATGAAGGTGGCAAATGCGTTCGCTATGTCCGATTATGCGATGCGCCCTATACAACTCGGAGTTGGAGGTGTGATCCAGTCACCAGGGGCTCCGCAGTCGGACACAGGGAACCAAGGCCTCAGTCGGAAGGAGAGAAGAGAGAACAATCGCAACAACAACAACAACAACAACCAGCAGAACAACGGCAAGCGCAAGGACGAACAGCCTGATACTCAGTATGGCAGTCGGCAGGTGGCCGCTGTTCAGAATGAGGAAGATCCAGCGGATGCAGGAGGCAGTCGGAAGATGAGACCAAATTTGAGACCTCCAGGGCAGATGAAGCCCAAGTACACGTTCGAGGATATGTTGGACGCACCATGCAAGTTGCACAGCACGCCTGGGAGGCCGTCTGCGCACACCACTCGGCAGTGTGACTTCGTGAGAAGGATTGCAAAGGGAGAAGCTTTACCACCACCACCACCCCAGAACAGAGGACCACCTCAGCAGCAGAACCAGTACCCGCAGCAGGATGCGGCTTACATGATTTTTACCAGCGAGTCCACAGACAAGGGCAGTCGGAGAGCCCGAGCCCAAGAAGTTAATGCCACTATGCCGCCGATTCCCCAATTCATGCACTGGTCTGAGTGTCCGATATCCTGGGACAGAGCAGATCATCCCACCATTTTGCCGAATCCAGGCAACTATCCGCTGGTGGTGGACGCTCTGGTCGCAGGACCAAGATTTTCATGCAAGTTTTCTAGAGTGCTAGTTGATGGAGGAAGCACAATCAACATTCTGTACAGAGATACAATGCTCAAGCTAGGGCTCACAGAGCGGGACCTGGAGCGCAGTCGGACGACATTCCATGGGATTGTTCCTGGGCTGTCTTGCACCCCCATGGGTCGCATTCGGCTGGATGTCATATTTGGCACGGAAGAAAATTTCAGGAGAGAGCCGATTTGGTTTGAGGTGGCCGACCTCAGCAGTCCTTACCATGCTCTATTGGGGTTACCAGCATTTGCCAAATTCATGATCAATGCACAGCAGACATACCTGAAGATGAAGATCCCGGGGCCAAACGGCGCCATCACAGTCACCGAAGACTTCAGGAAGTCCCTCGAGTGTACATCCGCTGGCAGCAGTTTGGCTGAATCTCTAGTGGTGGAGACGGAGAAGCGCCAGCTCGGCAAAGTCATTGCAATGGCGCAAGCACAAAGAAAGAATCCACTTTCGGTTGGCCCAGCAAAGAGAGTAGATGAGGAATCGGCTTTTCAGTCGGCCAAGGACAGCAAGAAGATCGCTCTAGATCCCTCTGACTCAACCAAGTTCGTTGTAGTCGGAGCTGGACTTAGCGATAAATAGGAAAGCGAGCTCGTCGAGTTTCTCCGTGAGAATCGGGACATCTTTGCATGGTCTCCACAAGACATGCCGGGTGTTCCGAGAGAACTCGCCGAGCACAAGCTGCACATTCGGCCAGGCTCGAAGCCGGTCAAGCAACCCCTGAGACGTTTTTCTGAGGACAAGAGAAGGGCAATCGGCAAAGAGATTGCGAAGCTGCAAGCGGCAGGTTTCATCATGGAAGTGTTTTACCCGAGTGGCTGGCGAATCCAGTCCTCGTCATGAAGAAGAACAAGACTTGGCGTATGTGTATAGATTATACTTGCCTGAACATGGCATTCCCGAAAGATCCGTTTGCTCTGCCCCGTATTGATCAAGTGATTGATTCTACGGCCGGCTGCGAGCTGTTGTCCTTTCTGGATGCTACTGCTGGATATCACCAGATCAAGTTGGTTGTGGAAGATCAGATCAAAACTGCATTCATAACCCCTTTCGGGGCCTCTTGTTATATCAACATGCCTTTTGGTCTGAAGAATGGAGGAGCCACTTATCAGCGCACAATTCAGAGGTGCACACATTCTCAGCTCGGCAGGAATCTCCATGTGTACGTGGACGATTTGGTGGTGAAGTCGGCAAAGGGGATCACATTGCTAGATGATCTCAGAGAAATTCACGAATTTGAGAACTTATCAGATCAAGCTCAACCCGGAGAAGTGTGTGTTTGGAGTCCAAGCTGGCAAGCTTTTGGGGTTTCTCGTTTCCGAGAGAGCAATCGAATGCAACCCCGAGAAGATAGCCGCAATAGAGCGCATGGAGCAGCCCAAAACCCTGAAGCAAGTGCAGAAATTCACCGGTTGCCTCGCATCTCTCAGCCGATTCCTCAGTCGGCTTGGTGAAAAGGCAATCCCATTGTACCAGTTGATGAAGAAGACCGAGAAGTTCACGTGGACCCCTCAAGCAAACGAAGCATTCCGAGAACTCAAGCGCATGCTCTCCACGACACCAATCCTGGCTGCCCCGATTGAGAAGGAGCCAATGATGTTATACATTGCGGCAACCAATCGGGTGATCAGTGCAGTCATGGTGGTGGAGCGGCCCGAGAAGGACAAGGCACAGCAAATCCAGCGTCCAGTGTACTACATCACCGAAGTGCTCTCGGCATCCAAGCAGAACTACCCTCACTATCAGAAGATGTGCTATGGAGTGTACATGGAAGCCAAGAGATTGAAGCCGTACTTTAAAGCTCACCTGATCACAGTTGTCAGCTCGGCTCCATTGGCCGACATCATGGGAAGCAGAGATGCAACCGGAAGAGTGGCAAAATGGGCAATTGAAGTCGCTAGTCACGGTATCCAGTATGAACCTAGGACTGCAATCAAGTCGCAAGCATTGGCCGATTTCCTGGTGGACTGGGCTGAAACTCAGTACATGTCGCAGCTCCCAATGTCGAATTGCTGGCGAATGCACTTTGATGGCTCCAAGATGAAGAGTGGCCTAGGGGCTGGGGTGGTACTCACTTCCCCAAGAGGAGATCAGTTGCAGTATGTGCTTCAGATTCACTTCGCAGCATCAAACAATGTCGCCGAGTACGAAGCCCTTGTGCATGGTATCAAGCTTGCCAAGGAAATCGGTATTCGGAACATCGAGTGCTTTGGTGATTCCGACCTGGTGGTACAGCAGTGCTCGGGCACCTGGGATGCAAAAGATGCTAACATGGCAAGCTATCGATTCCTAGTGCAGCAGATCAGCGGATATTTTGAAGGTTGTGAGTTCCATCATGTGCCGAGAGCAAACAACGAGGCAGCAGATGCATTGTCCAAGCTAGGCTCCACAAGGCAATCAATCCCACCAGGCGTATCTCTGGAGCATATCAAGAAGCCATCTATCATTCCATCCCCAGAGTCCGGGTCCATTTTTATCTCGGAGACCGATCTTGAAGCACTAAGAAAGGCAAAAGAAGTTCAACCGGCCAAACCTTCAACCGTGAAGAAGCAGTCCAGCGCCCAGGGTGTCTCGGCAACAGCACCAGGGGCTGCCGATTGCGAGCCAGGGGCTGCAGAGGAGAAGAAGAAGAGCAAAGGGAAGCAAGCAGAGGCTGCACTAGAAGGCACAACCTCTGAAGAGCCAATGACATCAGAAATTGCCGAGTGCAATGATGAAGCTCCAGCTCTAGATGAGAAGTCGGCACCAGGGGCTGCCGAATGCGTGCCAGGCGCCGCAGTCGGCAGTTCAGAAGCAGAGATAGAAATGACAGACGTCCAAGTGGCCGAGATCGAGGAGGCCAGTGTTCAAGAGGCCGAGATCCAAGAGGAAGTCCCACCTCAGCATGCGGCCGTAATGGTGGTCGTCAGTGCGCCGTCATGGGCACAACCGATTAGAGATTTCTTAGCAGATGGGATCCTCACACCAGATTTAGCAGAGTCCAGACAGATCAGCCGCCGATCTTGGGCATATACAATAATCAACAATGAGCTGATGCGCAAGAGTGCAACTGGTATCCTCCAGAGGTGTGTTGAAGAGGACAGAGGCTTGGAGCTGCTCAGAGACATCCATCAAGGTGAATGTGGTCATCACGCGTCAGCAAAGGCAATCGCCAACAAAGCTTTCCGACATGGTTTCTACTGGCCAACTGCACTTGCAGCGGCTGAGAATTTGGTGAAGCACTGCAAGGGTTGTCAGCGATTCAAGGCAAGGAGTCATCAGCCAGCATCGGCACTGAAGACCATCCCAATAGCTTGGACTTTTCCAGTTTGGGGTTTGGATATGGTTGGACCATTCAAGAGAGCTCGAAGTGGCATGACACATCTCCTAGTGGCAGTCGACAAGTTTACCAAGTGGATTGAAGCAAGACCAATAAAGAATTTGGATGGGCCGACTGCGGTTCGGTTTGTGGCCGACATCGTATGCAGATACGGTGTACCTAACAGCATCATCACCGACAACGGCACAAACTTTGCAAAGGGGGCGCTGGCCCGATATGCATCTCAACAAGGCATTCGGCTCGATCTGGCATCTGTGGCACACCCACAGTCCAATGGTCAAGTCGAAAGGGCAAATGGACTAATCCTATCGGGTATCAGGCCCAGATTGGTAGAGCCACTTGAGAGGGCACCCGGAGCATGGATTGACGAGCTTCCGGCAGTACTGTTCAGCTTGAGGACCACTCCAAACAGGTCGACAGGATTCACTCCTTTCTTCCTGGTGTATGGCTCAGAAGCATTCATCCCTTCCGACATTGAGTTTGATTCACCTCGGCACGCCCTATACACAGAAGAAGAAGCAAGACTGGCAAGAGAAGACGGCATCGACCTCAAAGAAGAAGCTTGTCTGTTGGCCTTGTCTAGGTCAGCAGTCTATCAGCAGAAGTTGCGGCACTACCACAGCAAGAAGATTCGTCCTCTCGCTTTCCGAGAGGGAGACATGGTGCTACGCCGAATCCAGAAGTCAGAGGGGCAGCACAAGCTATCCTCACCTTGGGAAGGGCCATTTGTTGTCAGCAGAGCGCTCAAGAACAACTCCTATTATCTGATCGACTGCAACAAGGGCACTCGGCACAAGGACACGTCAGGAGCAGAGACGGAGCGGCCGTGGAATGCCGAGTTGTTGTGTCCGTTCTATAGTTGAGCGGCAGAAATTTATGTAAGCCATTCGGCAAACAATCAGTAAAAGTTATCATGTCTCTGAAAATGAGCATTCGAGTACTTTTGTATAATTTCATTCGAAGAACTAGCCTCAATCGGCAACGCTCAGTCATACCCGAGATGTGCGTAGCACACCCGGGGACTGGCCGACCGCGAGGTCAAGTAAATAAGCCATCGAGGCACGGGGACTGCAGGCTGGCCTTCAATCGAATACTTAGCTCGAGCGCAAATCACTAAAAGGTTTGTGGCGTTGAGAAGGGTGGCGATTGAGGCAGTCGGTAGTACAAATCCCCGGGAAACAATTTGAAAGAGGCCACCAAGGGCACAGTCGACAGGACAAAGTCACCGATTGCGTCGCAAATCAAGACATCGGACCTTGTAGCGAGCAATCGGCGCCTGCTATTGCAGAATCCTTTGCGGTAAAAATCTTGTCGTGTAAAAAATGAAAACTTATCGAACCTTGGCTGGATGTCTACTGTTGTTCCGATTGCAGACCGCATGACGGTAGCAAGGTCGACACAGCAGACATCCCCAAGTGCAGCCGATAAAGGAAACCGACAAAGACGCAAAGTTGATCGCACATGCAAAAGTAAAAAACAAGCAATCGGATTGCATCAAAAGTAACAGGCCCAAGGCCGAATAAGGTCATTACATCCAAGTCACACCCAGTAGGTGTCGACAGAATTAAAAATATGTCTTACAAGCGGACAGTCGGAATACAAATTAAAGATAACATAGCTTAAGCAGTCGGAGGCACTGAGCTAGAAGGTGGAGCAGCCGGGTCTGATTGAGCTTCAGAAGTTGCAGCACCAGTCTGTTTAGACTTCGGAGACGTCTGAGATGAGCCGCTATCGGAGAGCTCCTCGGCCAGGCCAGAGATGGTAGGGGCAGGGAGCGGTTTCCCTCCCTGGTCGAGATACGGAGTATACTCGTAGGGAGAAAACCAATTCACCATAGTGCTGGCTAGCCGATTGACTTCGACGTAGGTCTTCTCAAGAAGGTCAGAGGCATTGTCTCGAAGGCTGTACAATTGGGAGAGCTTCACTTGAGGGTACCAAGACAGCACAGTCTGAAGAGCGGTCTCCGCACCAGTCCGACCGGCAGAATTCAGCAGAACGTCGATCCGACGTGGGATAGCCGTAAGGAGAGTCTGAGTCTGCTCAGTGGTGGCATTCGGAGTGTCCCCTTGGTCAGAATCCTCTTCATCCTGAGTGTCTTCCTTACGGGTCTCGGCGGAGGAGTCGGCAGCATTCTTCATCTTCTGGAGTCCGGCCTTGAGCTCAGTCGGCGACCACAGTGCTTCAGCAATCTTTAGAATTCTGAGCTTGAAGGATAGGGCAACTCCCTGGATAATAGTAATGCGGGCTTGGGTGCCGATCAGATATTCATGCCGGGTCCAGACGTTATCTGCACGGTCACAGGTCCCTCCAGCGGCGATGGTATCCTCTCGGGACTTGGCGACAGCTGCGTAGGCAGCCGCTTCAGATTCGGGCCAAGCTTCTGCGTCAAGAAGGATGAGCATGAGTAATAAGATAAGAGAAGAAAGCAACAAGGAAGACTCACGGCCAAGGAGGAGGTCCATTTCGGTCAATGTATCACAGAAGCCCTTGGCTCGGCGGCGCATTCGGGTGGTCTCCTCATATCTGCGCTTCTCCAGTTCTTCGAACTTGGCGACGAGCTCATCACGATCTTGGCGAATGGAGTCTCGGGCTGCAAGTGCTTCATCCATCTCAGCTTGCAGAGCACCTCGGGCGGCGACGGCAGCATCCCGTTCAGCAAGAAGTCCATCACCAGTAGCCGTCACTACGGCTATGTCGGCAAGATGTTTCTTCTCAAGAGCAGCCATTTCAGATTGGAGGCCTTGAATAGTCCGATTCAAATCTTTCTCTATCCCCTGCAGCCGAGTTACTTCTCCGGTGGCTTTGTCAAGAGCTGGACCTTATTGGCTAAGTTCTGTAGTCAATTCAGCAATTCGGCCTTGAAGATCATCTACCATAGGAATAGAAGCTAGAAGAGAGCGTGAAGATTTGAATACCAGAGCAGTTGTCAAATGAAGAAAAGACAGCGGTGAGATAGAGGATACCTCTTAGTTTAGTGATTTCAGCCAATTGGTTATTGACCTGCAGCTGGGCCTGGGCGAGGGTTCGAAGGCTAGCAGTATAAGCTTCCAGGAGTTTTTCGAAGACATCTCGTTTCTCTTCCATGACAGCCTGAGAAGAACAGCAAGACGGAGTCAGACATAAAGCAACAGTGAAAAAGATCCGAACCGATTGTGACCAATCAGCCCGAATCTCGGGGACTACACCCACCGGAAGAAAGTCTACCAATTGAGGAAGGCAAACGATAAAGCAAAAAACGCTGAAGATCCGAACCGATTGTAACCAATCGGCCCGAATCTCGGGGACTACACCCACCGGAAGAAAGTCTACTGATTGAGGAAGGCAAACGATAAAGCAAAAAACGCTAAAGATCCGAACCGATTGTAACCAATCGGCCCGAATCTCGGGGACTACACCCAGTGGGTGCGCTTGCGCGCACCCACCGGAAGAAAGTCTACCGATTGAGGAAGGATAAAGCAAAAAACGCTAAAGATCCGAACCGATTGTAACCAATCGGCCCGAATCTCGGGGAGTACACCCAGTGGGTGCGCTTGCGCGCACCCACCGGAAGAAAAATTGCCGAAGTAAAAGAGAGGTACAGAAGGAAAAGTTAAGGAGTTTACCGTATGGTGAGAGGTCAGCTGTTGAACGTCTCGAGCAAGGGCATCGGCGAATTCGTTCACCCGGCTCAGAGCGCTCGTCGCGGGGTCCCGAGGACGATGCGGAGCATCAGGCTCAGCGCCGACATGACGGGCGCGAGAGTACTCGGCTCGGAATTGATCCACCGAGCGCATAAGAATCTCTGAGGGAGAAGAAATCGGCAGCGGCACTGAAGTGGGAACGATGGTGAAAGCTGCAGTGGTGAGGACTGGTGGCACGGATGTTGGTGAAGGGCCGGAGGCACCCGATTGCGGCGGCGGCGCAACAGGGCGAGTCGGAGCAGAGGTGGTAGCGATGACTAGCGGCGAGATCGTCGTAGTCGGTGGGTCAGATAGTACAGCCGGTGGAGCTGTGGAGGCAACCGGTGGTGCCGACACCAAAATCGGCGATGGGGTCGTCACCATCAGCGTATCAGATGCGGTCATTGCAGCAGGGGAAGTTGCGGCAGGCGAAGCCGGGTTGGAGCGGCGCGGTGGAGACGGGGCAATCGGGTCAACCGGTTGCGTTCCTCCACCACCAGGAGCCACCCGGTCCGCTGCGCCCTTGAGAGTCTGGGAGGCAAGGGTGGAAGAAGAGGTCTTCGAAGTCGCCGCAAGACGGGCCTTCTTGGCAGCGCGCTCGGCGTCCTTGGAGGAGCGATGAGCGGGTACCGGCCGCTTGTGGACGGCGGCAGCAGAAGCAGCGGGCGAGATGACGGGTCTGGCACGGACGGGAATGTCGGTGTCAACGTCATCAAGCCCAATCAGCTCCCTGAAAGAAGAAAGGGAGAAGAATCAATAGAAGCAAAGATAGTGAAGTAGGAGGCATAAAGATAAAAGCATACCCGATTGTCCTGGGTGCGCCAGTGGGCATTCGGCAGCGAAGCGGGGCGAAGCGGAGCGACGTTCAGCGGCGCCTGGACGGTCGGCCTCCGAGTTGTCGTCTCTTGGACTTGTTTGCCCTTGCTGGCAGTCGGCTTGGCCTTGGCAACCTGGCTGGAAGCCACACCAGAGGAGGAGCCGGCGGCCGAGGTGCGCTTGGCTGGCACCTTTGGAGGCTTGGCTCGAGGAGCTGCATCGGAACCATCACCCTTTGAGACACTATCATCATCACTCCATTCAGCCAAAAATTGCTCAAGGGAAGGGTCAGGCGTACCCCCTTGAGCTGGCGGCCGAGTGTTGGTCTTCGGAGGGTTGGCGCGCTCGGCGTCATCATCATCGGCATCCATCGGGTCGGAGGATTCTCCGGAAGACTCGTCATCGTCTTCATCATCCCCACTGGACTCGGCGGAAGGAGTCTCGCCGTTATACTCGAGGTCGGTGGGGTCCTCTTCCGTGCGATCAGGGGCATACACGCCAGCTTCCTGGCCGTCTTCCATGAGGTCGGACTGAATAAAGTGCTGAGAAGGAGGTATAAGCAATCAGAGCAATCGGAAGAGAAAGCAATCGGAAGAGCATGAAATCGGAAGAAAAAGTAATCGGAGCATACCACAGGCGGCTTTCGCTGGCGAATGAGATAATCAAGCCCGAAGCGGAAGGGGTCAGGCAATGCGCTAGATGTGATGGCCTTCACTCGGGCGCAAAGATCTTCTGTCTTCACCCGCCACGTGCAGAGCCGAGTGGGATCTCGAGGTCCCGACACGTCGCAGAGGCGGTGCACTCGGCGCTGCAGGGGAAGAATCCGAGCGTGAAGCCATGCAGCTACCAAGTCGGTTGGGAGGAGTCCTTCTTGCTCCAGCTGGGTGACCCTGGCAGCCTGGGCATCAACATCGCAATCTCCGACGCCGTGCTTCAGCGACCACTGATGTTTCTCAATCGGCCGGGCGAGAGAGAACTCGGGCAAGTTGAGGAGGTCGGGGCCTTGGTCAGGGGACTTGACGTAGAAGAACGAGGTCTGCCAATTCTTGCAGGATTGGACGATCTCGGGGCTCGTTTACTTCGACTTGCCGGCTGCGACAAGGCAACTGCCGCAGTCGGTCATGTCAGTCGGGTACGTTGGCTTGCCGCCTTCGATGGCGGAGGCCACCACAGCACCCGTCCGAGCGTTGTGAGCTCGGAGGTTGAAGAAGCGCTTCCAAAGGGCGACGCTTGGACGGCAGCCGAGGTACCCTTCACAGAGCGTCACGAACCCGGAGAGGATCATGATAAAGTTGGCTGCGAGGTGGTGAGGCTGCAGTCGGTGGAAATCGAGAAATTCGCGGAAAAAGGCGCTAGTGGGAAGGCCGAATCCACGCTCAAAGTGAGCGAGGAACACGACCCTCTCGCCGGTACGCGCGCTGGGGATGACCTCGGCCTCGCTGGGAATACGCCATTCGACTTCCGCGGGCATCTTCCGGGCGCAGATGAGGGATTCGACGGCGGCGGCGGTGGCCTGAGAACCATTCCAGCACCCGCGGCTCGCCTCCGACACATCTCGTCGCGGCGCCATGGTCTTCGCAGGCGAGGAGCAGAGAATAGGAAAGAAGGAGGCGGAGCACGAGAGCTGCGGAGAAGAGTGGCTGCGGCGGCGGCGGAAGCAGCGGAGAGCACGAGCCCGTGGCCGGAGCAAGCGCAAGATGCAGATGCCGGCGGCAGAGAGATTCGCGTGGAGTGGCGACGGCGCAGAGGAGAGAAGGCTGGAGGTTGAAGGAGGCGTTTGGGAGAAGGAAGAGGCGAAGCCCCCCCCCCCGGTGGCTTATATGGGCGGCGGGGAAGGGGAGTGGGATGATCCTGCGGCTGTGTGGCCCGGTGTGGCCTAGGGCACAGGGAGGCCAACCGGCAGACCAACGCAAAGGATCCCGGTGCAAAAGGCGAGGCGTGCGACGTGGGGATCAGGCCCTGCAGTTATGTCACGTCGCGCGTGGGTCGTGGGTCCCAGTTCATTGATCACGTCGCGGGCGAATCGGAGGAAACCGTTGGAGGGAAATCGGCGGAAGATATCTTTCTCAAAAAGTGAAGACATAAATCGAGGGGCAACCAAGTCCAACCGGATGGAAGTTCGGTCAGCCGAGTGTGATCTCCGAGTCGGCCGACGAACTCGGAATGACGCACTCGAAGAGGCCATAGCAGTCGGAGAACGTCAAGGCAGAGATTGAAAAAATGCAAAGGCCCCGCGGTCAAGTGACCATGGGACCTTTACAGCCTTAGGGGCTACTGTCGGGGGGATTGGTACCCGGGTAGGCTGACCCAAGCGGAAGAAAGCTTTCAAGACAAGGATGGACCAATTGGGCTGCAGCTGGGCCGAGCTGTGCAGAGGTACGGCCGATTGCTCCAAGGCAATCGACCATACCAAATGGCAGCAGTCGGCCCAGGCGCAATCGGTCCACCCTTCCTTCACCAGACGATCATCCGATTGGCCCACAGCTGGACCGAGGCCGATTCCTAGAAGGCCGATTGCCCAGAGCAATCGACCCTACCAGGAACCACCTGTCGGTCCAGGCGCAATCGGAGCAACCTACCAACCAGTCGGGGATATGATTACGAGGTCATAAATACCATGTCCCGAGATATCCGGGTGGCAGGAAGGCCAGGTCACGTCGAGGATTTGCTGGAGATATGGTGTCGACCTCCCCGCCGATTCCGCGGACAGGCCGACAAGACCGCACCCCCTAGCTCCACTGTTCACTCCTAGGATCTACGAGGTAGCAGCATGGGCCGCCGCTCGTAGGCTCCGGGTCACCCGGAGAGGAGCAGTCGGTGGGCCCAGGCCGATTAGAGGATGACGGCTGGGCCCATTCGGCAATGAAGTTACCATAGTACCCTGGACTCACACTATAAGAGCCAGGGTACCCCCTCCTGCGCGAGAGGACGCTACACCTGAGATCTCATTAACTCACTTCCCCCTCAGTTCATTTACTGCTTGAAGTCACTCCTCAGGGAAGCAGGAGAGGACCTTGCCCACGGCGGCGGTGTTCTCCTTCCCCTGAGAAGATAGAAGAGCAGTTATTGTAGACCCTTCATTGATATACAAGAGACAAGCAGGAGTAGGGGTGTTATCTCTCCGGAGAGCCCCGAACCTGGGTACATCGTGGTGTCTTCACCGTGCTTGTGCCCAACCCGATTCCGGCACCATCGACATTCTCTCCCTCGTGTCTTCCCCTCACTTTAGCCATCCCCATGGCATCTGCCGTCACATATCGACGACATTCTTGGTGAGGAGTAAGCTATTGTCTGGCCTGAAGGATGTGTAAGTCTAATGGACTTGGCTTTACAATCAAGAAAATCATGTTGTCTTGATAACCAATCCATACCAAGGATGACATCAATGTCTGAAGACTTGAGGGCTATGAGTGAAGCAAGGAATACTAAACCCTCAATTGCAATTTGATTACCATGGCTTACTCTATTAGTTTTCCACTTAGAACCAGGAGTTTGAATGATCATAGGGGTGAACATTTCTTCAAAGGATACATCATGCCGAAGTGCATAACTCTCCGACATGAATGAGTGAGATGCTCCTGGGTCGAAAAGAACAGAAGTGGGAACAAAATTGACTGGGAGCGTACCAAGAATGACGTCAGAAGTACTATCAGTTTCCTCAACTGAGATTTGGTTCACACGTCCAAGATTTTCTGAGGTGGATGGCTTGGAAGTGGAAACCTTTGGGGGTGGTTTGGCACGAACAGTGGATTTTCCTTTGGCATGGGGTGGAGCATTCTGACTGACGGGGCACTCGCGAGAATAGTGACCAGGCTGGCCACATCTAAAGCAGGCTCCAAAGATAGTGCGGGGAGCTGGGTTGTTTGGTGGAGCTGGTGGACGAGGCGGCACAAGGGATGGCCTCGGTGGGTTGTTTTGGTGGATCAAACTTTTAGGAATCCAGATCATACGCTTCTGAGGGCGTGAACTGGAAGAAGGGGCAAGCTCAAGAGCATGCTTGCGAGACTTCTCGAAAACTTCATTGCCATGCTCAGCTCTGAAGGATCTGTTGACTAAATCCTCAAAGGTGGCAAATTTGATGAGGTTGAGATCATGACGGAGTATGGGGCTAAGTCCCTTGCGGAACCTTGCCTGCTTTCTGGCATCGGTGGTGATCTCATCTTGGGCATACCGAGCAAGACGGTTGAATTCCCTCACATACTCATGAATGGACATCTCTCCTTGATTCAGATTGTAGAACTCTTCCTTCTTGCGCTCCATCAACTCATCCAGAATGTGGTACCCTCGAAAGGCAACACAGAACTCCTGCCAAGTCACTACGTGACCATCTGGCTGTATTGCAACATAGTTCTCCCACCACTGAAGAGCGGCACCTTCCAAGAAGTATACCGCGAAAATAACTCGGTCATCGGAAGCAACATGTGCAGTGTCAAGCTTACGCTCGATGGAACGGAGCCAATCATCAGCTTCAAGGGGCTCAGAAGAACATCGTAATACCGGTGGCTTGAGGAGGATGAAGTCCTGAATGCTGACCACCACATTACGATGGTGGGCGGTATTCTGCTCGATAAGCTCCAGAAGGCGTGTTTGATCACGTCTATTCCGCTCAGCTTCCATCATGATTTCCGCCGCAGAAGGCGATGGTAGAGGTTCATCGTCATTTCGATTCCGGTCACGGTCTCGATTCCGAAGAACAGCACTACGAGTTCCACCTGACATCCTGTGTGATAAAAATCAACAATTAGAACAGGTTGTACGATGGATTCAAGGATAAAAGGATATGATTTCAGAAGGAGAAGACTATAATGCAAAGGCAATGATTCAAAGAAACACGGAACAAATCCGGCAGCATAACGGCTACACCGGGATGGAAAACAAGACAACCTCGAGGAGATTGGACAGAACTTCCTCAAGGAACTCAAAACACGGAGACTCTGGACAACCACAACAAGCCTACGGCTATAAGGAGGCAAACAACGAGATGTTCTAGTAAGACATAGATGAGTCTAGTCCTATCTTCCCGTAGAATAAGATGAGGGTGACTCAGAACTCAGATCGATGAGGGTAAGGAGAAAAAGAAGCCTTACGTTGTTCCCTTATATACCCAGAGTAACTATATAACTATAGAAGGCTAGACTCGACTTCGGCCAAGGCTGATAATCCTACAGTCAGTCCTGCTCTGATACCAAGTCTGTCGGGAACCGGGGTTAGCGTATGCAAGCCTCGCTACAACACAATCATATGGAGAGCCGAGAACCGTACCCACTTGTCTAAGCAGACAAGGCCAAGCACAGAACGTTCTCGGAAAGCATCAAACGTGAGGGGCATCCCATCCAGGCCGGATGATCAACTGAAATGGGTCCTCATCGTCCGCACACAAGTCTGAATGATATGGGTGACGAACTCCCATACTCATAGACAAGTCGCCTTAACCATACTATCGATTGTATTATAACCCGTACATAGACTTACTCCAGCCCGATCACTTAGTCGGGGTCTAGGGCGGGCTCGATCATACATCAAAGTGTGCACGAGACAGAGTCTCGAACAATCGCATCGCGATGCCCCAAGCTGCGCACATCTAAGGGCCACTTGGTGTATAAAAGACCGCCAGCCAGATCACAACTAAGGTCTCGAAAACCCATACTAAGACATGCATGTTATAAACATACACGATGCACACATGCCTAGTATGAACAGCAGGTATCATTGCAATTCTCTACAATGTATACATATTTATTAATAACTCTTACAGAGTGCACACAGAGATCACAAGCATGTGATCCAACATTACAACAAACAAGCGGAAGCAAATAGGTCTGAGTACAGACAAGTTTAACAAATGGCTTAGAGAAGCCTTATCTAAAAACAAGCCCTCCACGAGGGAACCAGTCGTCTGACTGGGACTACACTAGCTTGGTCTTGGTCTGAGTCTTCATTCTTCGAGCTTCGGTTATAAGCCACCATCGGGGTCGGTGGTTCATGTAAAACATAGATTAAGCAAACGTGAGTACAAAATCGTACTCAGCAAGACTTACATAGGGGCTATACTACTCATGCATATGTATCAAGGTAAAGGGAGGTGGAGTTTCACTTGCAGAAGTGCCAGCTTTGACTTGGCTAGTCCTGAACTACGAGTACCAGACATGAGGTAAGAAGCGTACACGAGTCCACTACATCTCTTCAACCAATTACACCACTATGGTTACTTCCTCGACTTCCCCACGAGAAGCACACCATAGCACTCACAGTTATCTTGGTGTATTTTAGGAGTATCCAGTTCAAGTTGTCTAATAATCAAGCTAAGCTTTCCAAGCAGTCCTTAACCGCGGACGCGGCTATTCGAATAGTTTTGTTAACCCTGCAGGGGTGTACTACTACACACACATGAACATCAGTTACCGCCTTTGGCCTCGACACCATTCAAGGGGTGTCGGCGAGGATGTTCACCACAACACTTCGCCCACAGCTCCGTTCTAGTCCAGAGAGTCGCCTATCTGAGGGGGATCCGTATGGAAGTCCGGCCGAGGTTCCAGTACAGCCTCAAACGATGTGTGCAGGGTCCCAAGCCGGTCTTGAAAATCCGTTCATCCACTTCGCAGACCGTGCCACAGCCCTACCAGAACTCCGAACTACTGCGACTCTTGGGGTTCGAACAGGGTGAGGTACTAGGATGAGAGGGGTCAGTGAGCCCAATGTGTGGTTGTACTCTTCTTCTTGGATCACCACACAAGAACTCGGACTTAAGGCGGTGTTCAACGAGACAACCCACTGTGTACTCCTACACAGCCTCTCATCGTTCACCTTGTATTAGGGTAGATTCACCAACACATTTCACTTTCATCAACACCATGTTTATCATCATCCCGACTCACATCATAAGCAACCTCATTGTACCACTAAGCATGCAATAAGTAGTAACAGTTGCAGGGGCCACATGATATCAACCAACTCCTACATCTGCTAGGATTGTGGTTTGCTTACTACTGTGACAAGATGATAGGTCATGCAAAGGATATGGGTTCAACTATGCGATAGAAACGTTATCATGGTGATCATCCTAAACAATGCATAAGCGAGACATGAGAGGGGAGTGGGATTTTATCGACATGATCAATGGGGGTTTGCTTGCCTTGCTGACGAGGTTTCGATAACGGAGTCTTCAACGAAGGGGGTGATCTCGGTTTCCGGCTCCACTTCTATCCGAGCAAACAATATAAAAAAAGCATAAATAAGTTGCAATGCTCAAGCACATGATTATGTTGTCAAAAGATGTGAATTGTATTGATGTGATCTAGGTTCCATTTGCAACAAGTTAATTGAAGTTGATTTGAAAGTGACTTCAAATTCAAACTCCAAATATATTTAAATTGGTCCAAGTTGCATTTGCTAGTATTTGTATTTTGTAATCCAAATGATCATGTGTGTGATAAGCTTCTGAAGTGTAGGTGATCATATGTGCATTGCAAAGGTTCAAAGTGGAATTGCATTCGGATTAAAATTGAATTAATTCCATTTAAATCAAATAGCAAAAGCTACTGATCAGAATTTAAATTCAACTCAAACAAAGTTGAAAGTTGCATATTTGGATAGATAATTTTCTCCTGATCATTTTTCATATATTATTTGTTAAATTTGGAGTTAATATGAAAAAGTTATTGAATTTCAAAGTTTAAAGCATTTTCTGGAATTTTCTCTCTTTTCTTTATTTCTTTTAATCTCTGGAAAAGATTTATTGCATCACTGTGACACCAGGCTGACGTCAGGGGGCCACTGACAGAAGGGCCCCACTGGTAAGTGACC
This sequence comes from Bromus sterilis, assembly GCA_950022295.1. NCBI lineage: Eukaryota > Viridiplantae > Streptophyta > Magnoliopsida > Poales > Poaceae > Bromus > Bromus sterilis. The sequence goes on from OX465596.1 coordinate 402,349,829, forward strand.
TGGGACTTAATTCCCTCTCTGTTTAAATTAAACAGGGGTTAATTAAGCCCTGGGCCCACTGGTTAGCCTCTGGTGGGGGGGTTAATTAAGCTCGGGTTAACGACGCTAATGGCCTCGCCGGCTCGGTCTCGCCGGAGCGGCTGTTTTGGCACGGGAGTGGGTTAAGGAGGCACTGGGAGGTGGCTACGGGCCGTCCGCGTCTAGTGGCGTGAGCTGGAGCTCAAGGAGAGGCTCGAGGCCACGGCTACTTCAAGCTCGCGGCGGCCGGAGCTTCGGTGCTCGACGAGCACGGCGATAGCGGCCACGGGATGGAGCTCGTCTAGAGGAAAAAGAAGTGTGCTCTCACCCTGAAGACGAAGACGAGCGCGGCGTCATCGGGGATGGACCGGAGAGGGCTCGATTTGTCGCCAGAGCTGCGGCGGCCGGCGGTGAAGACTCGAGGCTCGCGTCGTCTGCGAAGGCTCCCGGCTTGAATCAACAGTGCAGGGTGACGAAGTCGAAGGAGGGGAGGACGTTGGACAAGGCGGCGGAGCTTGAATGGCACGGTGGCCACGGGATCTCCTCGTCGGCGCTCCGGTAGGCATTCGGGTCTCCGCGGAATTTCGCAGTGGGAGGGAGAGAGAGATCAAGGGAGAGGGGGGAACTACTTCGGGAGCCTTCCAGGGCGTCCACAGCGAGAGGAGAAAGGGGAGGGAGTAGCTGCGTGGCCAGGAGGAGGTGGAGGTGGCCACGGCCACGGGCATGCCGTGCACGCAGCTGCCTGGCTGCCTGGAGAAGAAGACAACGGCTCCAGCTGGGCTGGGCCGGCTGGGCCTCGCCTAGGGCGAGAGGTAAGCTCTCTCCTTTCTGTTTTCTCTTTTCTTTTTATATTTTCTGTAAATAGGTTGACCTAGCTAATAAAAATAGCTAGGCATTTTATAAAATGCCACAATTTTTTATATGGCCTCATAAAATAGAGAGCTGGCCACTTATAAAATTTGAGCATTTTTAAAATTCAAAACATTTGAATTTTAAATCAAATAGGGTATTTATTTAATTTCCAAGCCATTATTTGAGAATTAGAAAATTCCATGAGCATGGGATTGCTCCCAAACCATTTTTAAATTGATCAGCACCAATTATAGGAATTTTCCAAATGTTCAAATGAATTTTGGAAAAAGATTTTTATCTGGCCATTTGAATTAATTTCTCAGGGCTTTTCTTTTCCCCATTTTTGAATTTTCTTTTGAAATTTTTGCATGAATGCAAGGTACCTCTGATCCTAGCACATACCTAACTTGGGGTTGTGACACGCTTCTTCTCGGCAGCAAGTGCCAAGCGCTTCTGTTCCTCATGATAGTCATCAGGAGTCTTGATGGAATTTGGATGTGGAAGCTTTGGGGGAACAGTGTAGTACAGGTGCCGATTTTCTTCGGTCCACTTGCCGCACATGTGTGATGTATAGAGATACGGCGGGTGGAAGGCAAATTGCATCGCCCATTTCCAATCAGGCACACTCTTGAACTTGTACCAACGAATGGCCCAATACCTCTGAATCCCTTGCAAGCAAACCTTTCGCTGGTCCTTGGTCTCTTCATCTTGGGTGTCATACCCAAGCTTTTTGCGAATGGCTTCGGGAATGCCACGAGCATTGTTCTTTTCCTTTGTTCTGCCTCCTTTCCTCCTCGGAGCTTTTTGCTCTGCTTCGTTCAAGTGATCCAGAACCGGAGACTCATCTCCAAAACCCAAATCAGCAGACATCCTATGAATAAGCAAAGGGGAAACGAGGGAAAAGACAGAGGCATGGATTGAGCACAGGCAAAAGTTTTGACTAAACCAAATTTTGACAGGAGATCCAATCGAGAGCACTAGTCCAGAAGCAGGTTACAATTTGAACTAAGCTAGAATCTATCCTGGAACAGGTTCTAACCTAGTGCAAGTCTTAACCAGATCTAAACCTAGAACTAACCTGAATCGAGAAAGGAATCGAGATGAAGACTGAAACAAGATTCCCATGGAACAATCAATCCAAAAGATCAAAGCAACATAATAAAATAAACAACAAACCCTAAGAACTCGGATCCAATCACAACAAAAAGAACATAGAAGAGAGATTGGATCGAGGGCTCAGCGTACCCTAACTCGGTGTCGTCGAGCGGCTACGGCGGCGAGGAGCGGAGAGGAAGTGCTCGTTGTCGGTGGGGAAGTCTGCGGCGACGGCTGTCCGGCAGCGAAGCGGCGCAGTCGTCGGCGAGGAGGAGGTGCACAGTGGCACGCAAGAGGGAGAGAGGGTTTGCGGGAGAGACGAAGTGACGGGGTGGCTTTGGTGTCGCTGGGGGATGCCTTATATAGGGCCGGTCTGACAGAGCTGTTAGATCACATCGGACGGCTCCTAGTGGTTGTCTCTCCAGATTTTACGGTGAGGATATGGTAGCGAATCGCGAGAGAATCTCAACGACCCGAAATTGACGGGGTCTCAATGACCGAAGAATAAGTCTTGGCTTTGAGTAAAAACTTCAATAAAACTGGAAGCATTTGATTCAGAACTCAATGACGTTCGGAGCAAAATACTTTCCTTTTCAAGTATGCTCAACCATTTTAGAATGATAGAGTAAGAGAGGAAAAGAACAGAAGGGGTAGGGTCCGAAACTTATCACCTCGAGGAAGAACAACAACGAAGCTAAAGGTGATAAGCATGGAGGACTAAATCCAATCAAAACAAAAGACAGAACTGGAAGCAGAAACGAAAAACAAAATCAAACTCGCAAACGAAGTAAATGAATATATAAATGGAGGTAAAGTTTCGGTCTTACAGAACATTGCGTGAGTCCAAAATATTGAGCTCACATCTCAACGCACAGAACCTTTTCTCATCCAATGGTTTCGTGAATATATCATCCAATAGATCTTCAGTTCTGACATGACTAATTAGAATATCTTCACGCTGAACATGATCACGAAGATGGCGAATATCAATGTGCTTCATGCGAGAGTGTTGCACAAGATTGTGAGCAATTTTGATAGAACTCTCATTATCACATAGGAGAGGAATTTTCTTCACATGAATTCCATAATCCTTCGGCGTCTGCTTAAGAATCTGAGTGCGGCATGAGCCAACAGCAATGTATTCGGCTTCAGCGGTTGATATTGATACACAATTTTTCTTCTTGGAAGCCCAACACACAAGTGATCTACCGAGGAAATGACAAGTGCCTAAGGTAGATTTCCTATCAACGCGATCACCAGCCCAGTCCGAATCTGAATACCCAATAAGATCAAACTAAGCACCCTTGGGATACCATAAACCCAAGGTAGGTGTGTGCGAAAGATACCGAAGAATTCACTTTACATCAATATGATTTGATTCCTTTGGATTTTCTTGAAAGCGAGCACATATACAAACTGAATGCATAATGTCAGGTCTAGATGCACAAAGATATAAAAGAGAACCAATCATAGACCGATACTTCTTCTGATTGAAAGGTTTGACCTTCTCATCTGCATCTCGGAAGCCATTGGTAGGCATAAGAGTCTTTATAGTTTTGCAATCAATGAGTCCAAACTTCTTCATGCAATCCTTGAGATATTTCTATTGAGAGATAAGGGTGCCCTTCTTCTATTGACGGATTTGAAGTCCAAGGCAGAACTTCAATTCTCCCATCGTTGACATTTCATATTTCTTCGACATCATTTTGGAAAATTCTTCGCTGATAGCCGTGTTAGTGCATCCAAAGATAATATCATCTACATATATTTGACATACAAAAAAATCAACATTATAAGAACGAGTGAAAAGAGTTGGGTCAATTGTTCCTGGTTTGAAGCCTTTCTTCAGAAGGAAATCCTTCAAGGTGTCATACCAAGCACGAGGTGATTGTTTTAACCCATAAAGAGCTTTGTGCAACCTATACACCATGTCAGGATTCTTCGTGTCTTCAAAACCTGGTGGCTGCATAACATACACTTCTTCGATTTCACCGTTAAGAAAAGTACTTTTTACATCCATTTGATATAGCAGGATACCATTGAAGTTGGCAAAAGCAAGCATAACACGAATTGATTCGAGACGAGCAACTGGAGCATAAGTTTTGCTGAAATCGATACCTTCGATTTGGGTGTAGCCTTGTGCAACCAGTCGAGCTTTGTTTATTACCACAATACCATCTTCATCTTGCTTGTTGCGAAAAATCCACTTAGTACCAATGATGTTGTGCTTCGTCGGATCAGGCCTTTCAACTAAGGACCAGACTTTGTTTCACTCAAATTGATGATTTCTTCGAGCATAGCAGTTACCAATCTGGATCCTTCATGGCTTCATCAAACTTTGAAGGTTCTAACATAGAGACAAACAAAAAAATTCTACAGAAGTTAGCCAAACGAGTACGAGAGCGAGTTGTGGGACGACCTGGTTGTTGAATTTCTTCGAGGATCGAATAAACATCAACTCTTCTTCGCACTCGAGACAGTGCATTTTCATTAGCTTGTGGCTCAGGTTCTTCATCAGAATCAGCATTTCCTTTGGGGTTAGCATCTCCTTCAAGACCAACATTTCCTTCGGGATCTGCATTTCCTTCAGGATCTGCATTTTCTTCGTTCCTGGGTTCTTCTCCATCCTGTCCATCATTAGCTTCAGGATGTTGATCTCCAGCGCCCCGGGCTATGTGTGGGAACATTGGACCATCATCATCCCTGTTAGCTTGACGTGGATTTGCTTCGATAGGACGAATTTCTCCAATCGCCATGGACCTGATCACTTCATCAAGAGGAGGTTGATGGTACGAATTAACGCCCCCTCGTTGGTTACCCAAAGTGGAAGGTTGAGATGTAGACAACAGCAAGTTTCCCTTAGCGAAGATGCTAAGGTTTAGTATCGAACTAGTAGGACTCCAAGATCGACAAGTAGGTGGCAAGGAAACAATGGCACCGTTTTAGACAAAAGTTGCTTCCTTGACCTGGACATGCACACACAGCAAATAGCTTTGCTTCCCAGCGAGTACAGAGGAGTTGTCAATTCCTCCGGCCTTGTTGCTTACAAAGGATAAAACGCACGGGATAGTAATGATAGTGATAGCAACGGAAAAGTAAAGCAGTAAATTGATAGCAAGTGTAAACAGTGTTGGAAATATGGACCGGGGTCCTATGATGTTCACTAGTGATGTCTCTTTCCCAAAAGACGATAAAATAGCCATGCGAGGTAAACAAATTACAGCTAGTCAATTGACAGGATTATGTGCGCAAACCAATGCTAACTATGCTATAAAGAAAGGAAGAGGCTCAAAAGCATGGGCGGTACGCCAAGACAAGTAGACCGAAATCCATCTGCATCTACCTATTAATCATCCACCTTGAGATATCTATCCGGAACATCTCGCTGGAATTAAGTTGCGAATCCCACCTAAAGCGTAAACTCAAAGCAACGGACAACTGCATTAAAGAACATTGCGTAAAGTAAACAATCCTTGCACCAGCAAGTACAAGCACCATAGTTTTCCCCCTTGTGGCAATAGCACATCCCCTAGACTCATGTTTTTGTCACTCAAGCTAGTCATCAGGGGGCATAACGCTCCCTCTTGGAGTCACTACCTACTACTTGGCCAAAGCAATAAACATCAACGGAGAACATGCAAGAATTACTCAAGAACATAGATATAAAAGAGGATAATCAAATATATTACTCAAACACAATCTGAACATAGTCTCATAATCCATCGGATCCCAACAAACTCAGCATAGCAACAACAGAAAGATTACATATGAGCCTCGATCATGTAGGGCAGCTCACGAGGTCTAAACCATGAAGAACAAAGAGGGGAGGAGAACATCACATAGCTACTGATCATAGACCCATGGTCCAAGGTGGACTACTCACGGTTCATCCGGGAAGCATCCATGGTGGTGGAGAAGCTCCCGGAGGTGATTCCTCCCTCCGGCAGGGTGCCGGGAAGAGGTCTTCTGGTGCTCCCGATCTTGGAAGCGCGGGGGCGGCGGAACATAGGAGAGATCGCAAAAAAGGGCTCCCGTCCCGGGGGTTTCACGTCACGAGGGATATATAGGCGATGGGGGGCAGCCAAGGGGGCCACCAGGGGTCTAGGCGCCCCCCTGGCGCGACCCCACCCTAGGGCGCACCGGGAGGGCGCCTGGGGCCCTGGTGGGTCCCCTCTGGCGCCCCCCCCTCGGTGATTCCCGAAGCTTCTTCTGCGCTGATTTTTTATTGTATTTTCCCAAATTTTGGGAGCACTTTTAATATGGGGGAAACCTGAAATAGAAAAACAGCAGAAAACAGGAACTGGCACTGGGTGTAATGAGTTCATCAATATCATAGCAATATCACACAAAAGAGGCATGGAGCAAGCAGAAATTATAGATAAGTTTTGGACGTATCAACATCCCCAAGCTTAATTCCTGCTCGTCCTCGAGTAGGTAAATGATATAAGCGTAATTTCTGTGGTGACATGCTAACAACCATATAAGAACTTTTAAGTAAAGCAATCAAGGCATGTAATTCAATTCAAGTCATAACAGGCAAGAGTCTATATTTAGAATTGAAACAAGCAACATAAGAACATAAAGATGCAAGAGATCTCGCTTTCCGTGACTCGAATGCCTCCAAATGGTGTTTGCGTGCAAGAAAGGGGATAGGTATATACGAGAAAAAGTATTTTTGTGTTGAGAACTTAATCTACTAAAGTTTCACACTTGGTCTTCTTTGGAATCTTATCTTGACTCATCCCCAGACCACTAGCCAGGTACAAGTCAAAATGATCCACTCCTTTTCGATATTTTGAGCACTCATGCAATGGATGAGCGTAAGCAAGAAAGTTGACACTTAGGATGGAAAAGAGAGAGTATGGTGGAGGAGGAAGACAAAAATGGTGTGAAAGGCTCACATCAATGAGGACAATCATAGGCGAGAGAAAGCCAAATGATAGATATGATGTGAGGAGTAGGGATTGCCATGAAACGGATGCACATATGAGCTAAAAGCTCTCCAATGGAACTAGTGGGGGTGCATCCAACTTGCTTGCTCAAGAAGACCTAGAGCTCATTTGAAGAGGCTCATCATTGGAATATACAAGCCAAGTTCTATAGTGTGAAGGTCCCCACATAGCTATATGCATGAATGATAATCTCTATGGAGTACAAGATATACGATGGAGTACGAGTGTGGATCTCTCAAAAGGAATAGTAGTGTGCCCCTTCTCTCTTTTTATTTCTTTTTCTCTTTTTCTATTTTTTCTATTTTTTGGTGGCCTCAATGGCTCTTTCTATTTCTCTCATTTGTCCTCTTTGGGATCTTTTGATTTTGTCCTCTTTGGGATCTTTTCTCACTTTAGGGGCAACACTCTATATATTACAAAAAGTATAGAAGATCTTTCACACTTTACAAAAGTACTCAAATCATAAAGAAGATGTAACTATCATGATGTATGAAAATGTATGCCTCTGCCAGTGTAGCAGGATATGCAATGATACTAGCGCGTCATGTAGCAATGATTAGGGCAAGGCCCAACTAGCATTCGGCTCAACGATCAAGAAAGTATCATGTATGACATGAAGATCAAGTCATGAGAAGATGGATGTTGCATGGCAATATATCTTGGAAAGGCTATGGAAATGCCTTGGTAGGTAGGTATGGTGGCTGTTGTGAGGAAGGATATAATGAGGCTTATGATGACAGAGCGTATCATGCCAAGGGTTTAGATGTACCGGCGAAGGTGGACGCCAACTATCGGAGTGAGAATAAAGCAATGCACGGCACAGGAGAGGCTAGAAAAATATGGGAAGGTGGAAGTGTCAACTATCGAATACTCACATTAGTCCGAAGCGTACACGAGTCCACTACATCTCTTCAACCAATTACACCACTATGGTTACTTCCTCGACTTCCCCACGAGAAGCACACCATAGCACTCACGCTTATCTTGCGAGTTTTAGAAGTATCCAGTTCAAGTTGTCTAATAATCGAGCACAGCTCTCCAAGTAGTCCCTTACCGCGGACGCGGCTATTCGAATAGTTTTGTTAACCCTGCAGGGGTGTACTGCTACACACATGAAACTATCAGTTACCGCCTTTGTACTAGACACCGTTCAAGAGGTGCCGGTGAGGATAATTCCCACAACTTTTACCTCACAGCCAACTCAAATTCAATGGAGACGCCTATCTGGGCTGGAATCCACATCGTGAACCCAGCCGGTTTACCGATGTGGTCCCAGAAGATGTGTGCAGGGTCCCAAGCCGGTCTGAATAGCCGTTCTTCCACTTCGCAGACCGTGCCACAGATCTACCAGAACTCCGAACTAATGCGACTCATTGAACTGAGAAGGGGTGAGTTAGTAGGTTGATCGGGGGTCCATGTGCCCAACATGTGGTAGTACTCTTCGTCTTGGATCACCACACAAGAACTCGGGCTTAGGGCGGTGTTCAATGAGACAACCCACTGTGTACTCCTACACAGCCTCTCATCGTTCACCTTGTATTAGGGTAGATTCACCAACACATTTCACTTTCATCAACACCATGTTTATCATCATCCCGACTCACATCATAAGCAACCTCATTGTACCACTAAGCATGCAATAAGCAGTAACAGTTGCAGGGGCCACATGATATCAACCAACTCCTACATCTGCTAGGATTGTGGTTTGCTTACTACTGTGACAAGATGATAGGTCATGCAAAGGATATGGGTTCAACTATGCGGTAGAAACGTTATCATGGTGATCATCCTAAACAATGCATAAGAGAGACATGAGAGGGAAGTGGGATTTCATAGACATGATCAATGGGGGTTTGCTTGCCTTGCTGACGAGGTTCGGGTTCGGGGTCTTCAACGAAGGGGGCAGCCTCCTGCTCCAGTTCCACCTCTACTCGACAACCAACAAGAAAAGTAGCAAAGTAAATACAATGCAAAATCACATGATGGAAGGTTGAAACTTGATGTACATGCTTTGATGGGTGAAGCAATTCCATTTAAATGGAGTATATTGCAAATTGAATTGCAAATTCAAACTCCAATTTGAATTCAAACTTAACCAAGTACATGTGACATTGTTTGATCATTTTGAACCTTTTGGAAATGTGTATGATATGCCTCTGAAGTGTGGTTGAATTGCAGTATAATTCCATGGTCCAAGTTGCAAAATCATTTGGATTGAATTTGAATAAATTCCAAATAAATCAAATGACATATGCTACTGGTCCCAATTTAAATTCAACTCAAACAAAGTTGAAAGTTGGATATTTGGATAGGTTATTTTCTCCTGATCATTTTTCATATATTATTTGTCCAATTTGGAGTTAATATGAATTTTCTATGAATTTCCAAAGTTTGGGGTATTTTCTGGAATTTTTGTAAATGATTTAATCAATTTAAAGCTTTACTGCGTCAGCCTGGCGCAGTGCTGACATCAGGGGGCAGCTGACGGGTGGGGTCACTCTGTCAGCCTCAGTGGGGTTAAACCCGGTTTAATTAAGCCCCCTGGATTAGATTAGGGGCACTGGGGCCCAGGGGTCAGTGGGGTTAAGGGGGTGATTAGGGGTGGGTTAACTCCTAAACTAAACGGGCTCACCGGCGGCTCAACGCCGGCGACTCCAGTGCACGGCGGCGCACACACGGGAGGTGCTCCCGGCCACCAAAAGGCACGGGGAGGGCACCTAGATGCTCCCCGTGGTCGCCCGCGTCGACCTGTGCGCACGGCGGGGCAAGGGAGCTGCCGGAGCCTTGCCGGCGACGTGCTCGGGCGGCGGCCGTAGCATGGCCGTGAGGTAGCCGGCGTTAGGGGCCGCGGGGAGGAGCGTTAGAAGAGGGGAAAGACGCGGGAGCTCACCCCGGAGCGAACGGAGAGGACGGCAAGGTCGGAGGGCACCGGACGGTGGTGGAATCGCCGTTGAGCTCCTCGGCGGCCGGCGACGAGGAATTGATGCTGGCGACGTCTCCAGGGGCGCCTCGGCTCAATTGAGCGGCCACGGTGACGAAGACGGCGATGGCGGACGTCCTGGACAAGCTGGGGCGGCGAGTGGAGGCCAGTGACCGCGGTGGCGCACGGCGGCGAGCTACGGGGCGCTCGGGCTCTCACGGGTTTCGCACGGGAGAGAGAGGAGGAGGTCCAGGCGAGGGGGAAATGGAAGGGGGAAGAAACCCAGGGCTCCACGGCGCTAGAAGGCGGCAGGGGAGCAGCCAGGCAGCTGCCTGGCAGCCATGCCGGCTCGCCGTCGAGCTGCCTGCCTGCCTGGCCTGGTGGAGAAGACGACCCTGCCCCTTTGGGCTGGGCCGCCTCTGCTGGGCCAGGTAGGCTGGGCTGGCCTTTTTTCCTTTTCTATTTTCTTTCTGTTTTTGTTTTTCTGCCTTTTGTTTTGCTCTGGTAAAAAATACCAAAACATTTTATAAAATCATCAAAACTTTTATGTGACCTTACATGGCATAACACTAGCCACTCACAAGTTTTGGGAAATTTTGAAATTCAAATAATTTGAATTTCAAATCAAATAGGGGTTTATTAAATTTTCCAAGGCATTGTTTGAAAATTAGAAAATTCCATGAGCATGGGATTGATCCCAAACCATTTTTAAAATGATCAGCATCATTAATAGGAATTTTCCAAATACTCAAATGATTTTTGGAAAAAAAAATTATCTGGCCATTTGATTTAATTTCTCAGGGCTTTTCTTTTCCCCAATTTTGAATTTTCTTTTGAAATTTTGCATGATGCAAAGGAGCACTTGATCCTAGCACATACCTAACTTGGGGTTGTGACATTTTCTCTTTGCCACTAGGCATTTGATTGTAGTCTGTACTCAGACATGTATCTTCCGCTGATGTATTGTATTTAAGGCAGTTGTATGCCGATTGTATGAGATGTTGTATCCTGTATCTGTAATGTTGTGATATCATGTTGGAAATCCAGGGCATATGACTTCGTCATGTGTCGCGGTGGGCCGATATGTGCTTCGTCCCCGGATCTGGATGGAAACATCTAGATCTGGAACAGTACCGCATATCGGGCCTTACAGTGCAACTCCCCTATCTTAGCACTCGGAGTCCCCGGCAACGGCGCCAGAAATTCGCTTGATGGCTTCTCGCCCTTCGTTGCTGAGCCCCAAGTGGAAGGCGTGATGTAGCACAACAGCAAGTTTCCCTCGGTGAAGATACCAAGGTTTGTCTCCAGTAAGACTCCAGAGATGATAAGTAGGTGTCAGCGGCGCGACTGACGTGGACCTGCACACAGACACAGATAACTTTGTTCCCAACAAAGTTCAGAGAGGTTGTCAATATCTCCGGTCTTGTTGTTCACAAAGGGTAAAACACAAGGGATAATGATAGCAATTGAAAGTAAAAGCAGAAAAGTAAAGATAGCGTGGAAACAGTAATAAGGATATGGACCGGGATACGTGATGTTCGCTAGTGATGTCTCTCTCCCAAAAGACGATAAAACTGCTATGCGAGGTAAACAAATTACAGAAGGGCAATTGACAGGATTATGAACGCATCGCAATGCTAACTATGCTACAAAAGAAAGGAAGAGGCTCAAAAGCACGGGCAGTACGCCAAAATAAGTAGACCGTAATCCAACTGCATCTACTACTAATCATCCACCTTGAGATATCTATCCAGAACATCTCGCTGGTATTAAGTTGCGAGCCCCACCCAAAGTGTAAACCCAAAGCAACAGACAACTGCATTAAAAAGCACTTTGCGTAAAGTAAACAATCCTTGCAACCGCGGTTACAAGCACCGTTGATTTCCCCCTAGTGGCAACAGCACATCCCCTAGACTCATGTTTCTGTCACTCAAGCGTGTCATCGGGGGGCATGAACCCACAATCGAGCATAACGTTCCCTCTTGGGGTTACTACCTACTACTTGGCCAAAGCAATAAACAGCAACGGAGAACATGCAAGAATTACTTAGGAACAAAAATATAAGAGATAAAAACCAAATATATTACTCAATCACAATCTGAAAATAATCTCATAATCCATCAGATCCCATCAAACTCAGCATAGCAACAGCAGAAAGATTACAAAAGTGCCTCGATCATGTAGGGCAGCTCACGAGGTCTAAACCATGAAGAACAAAGAGGGGAGGATAACATCACATAGCTACTGATCACGGACCCATGGTCAAAGGAAAACTACTCACGAGACATCCGGGGAGCATCCATGGTGGAGAGGAGACTCCCGGAGGTCGGTCCTCCCTCCGGCAGGGTGCCGGGAAGAGGTCTTCTAGTGCTCCCGATCTCGGAAGCGCGGCGGCGGCGGAACATAGGAGAGATCGCGAAAAAGGGTTCTCTCCTCAAAAGTTTCCCGTGACGGAGAATATATAGGCGAAGGGGGCAGCCAGAGGTGGACCAGGGGCCCCAGGCGCCCCCCTGGCGCGGCCAGGGGTGGGGCCGCGCCGGGTGGCCGCCTGGGCCCCCATGGCTCCCCTCTGGCCCCACTCGGGCTCTTCGCGAAGCTTCCTGTACGCTGATTTTTCCTATATTTTTCCCGGAATTTTTCTGGCACTTTTTATATGGGGGAAAACTGAAATAGAAAAACAGCAGAAAACAGAAACTGGCACTGTGGTGCACTAAGTTAATAGGTTAGTCCAAATATGATCAAAAGTGTATGAAAGTGTATCTAGATCATAGCAATATCACACAAAACATGCATGGATCAAGCAGAAATTATAGATACGTTTTGGACGTATCAGCAATTGAGAGGATTATGAACACATCGCAATGCTAACTATGCTACAAAAGAAAGGAAGAGGCTCAAAAGCACGGGCAGTACTCCAAAATAAGTAGACCGAAATCCAACTGCATCTTCTACTAATCATCCACCTTGAGATATCTATCCAGAACATCTCGTTGGTATTAAGTTGCGAGCCCCACCCAAAGTGTAAACCCAAAGCAACAGAAAACTGCATTAAAAAGCACTTTGCGTAAAGTAAACAATCCTTGCAACCGCGGTTACAAGCACCGTTGTTTTCCCCCTTGTGGCAACAGCACATCCCCTAGACTCATGTTTCTGTCACTCAAGCGTGTCATCGGGGGGCATGAACCCACAATCGAGCATAACGTTCCCTCTTGGGGTTACTACCTACTACTTGGCCAAAGCAATAAACATCAACGGAGAACATGCAAGAATTACTTAGTAACAAAAATATAAGAGATAAAAACCAAATATATTACTCAATCACAATCTGAACATAATCTCATAATCCATCAGATCCCATCAAACTCAGTATAGCAACAACAGAAAGATTACAAAAGTGCCTCGATCATGTAGGGCAGCTCACGAGGTCTAAACCATGAAGAACAAAGAGGGGAGGAGAACATCACATAGCTACTGATCACGGACCCATGGTCCAAGGAAAACAACTCACGAGACATCTGGGGAGCATCCATGGTGGAGAGGAGACTCCCGGAGGTCAGTCCTCCCTCCGGCAGGGTGCCGGGAAGAGGTCTTCTAGTGCTCCCGATCTCGGAAGCACGGCGGCGGCGGAACAGAGGAGAGATCGCGAAAAAGGGTTCTCTCCTCGGAAGTTTCCCGTGACAGAGAATATATAGGCGAAGGGGGGCAGCCAGAGGTGGACCAGGGGCCCCAGGCGCCCCCCCTTGGCGCGGCCAGGGGTGGGGCCGCGCCGGGTGGCCGCCTGGGCCACCCTTGGCTCCCCTCTGGCCCCACTCGGGCTCTTCGTGAAGCTTCCTGTACGCTGATTTTTCCTATATTTTTCCCGGAATTTTTCTGGCACTTTTTATATGGGGGAAAACTGGAATAGAAAAACTGCAGAAAACAGGAACTGGCACTGTGGTGCACTAAGTTAATAGGTTAGTCCAAATATGATCAAAAGTGTAAGAAAGTGTATCTAGATCATAGCAATATCACACAAAACATGCATGGAGCAAGCAGAAATTATAGATACGTTTTGGACGTATCAGTAGTCAGTCCATGTGTGGGGCAGTTCTTGAAAAGCGTCTTCATATGTTCATGCCTGGGCAACGTGTTCATTATCCAATTGCCTAAAATTCATAATGTTACTCCTCAATTGAATAATTTTAGCAGGGGGATAGTACTTCCCGATAAAAGCATCCTTGCACTTATCCCAAGAATCTATGCTATTCTTAGGCAAAGATTGAAACCAGATTTTAGCTTCGTCCCTCAAAGAGAAAGGAAAAATCTTGAGCTTAACAACATCACCTTCTACTTCTTTATACTTTTGCATATCACATAATTCAACAAAATTATTCAAGTGTAAAGCAGCATCATCTCCAGCACTAGAGAATTGATCTCTCATAACAAGGTTTAGCAAAGCAGGTTTAATTTCATAAGAGGTAGCTGAAGTGGCAGGTGTGGCAATAGGAGTGCAGATAAATTCACTGTTGTTGTGACTGGTGAAGTCACACAACTTGGTGTTTTCATTGGAACCCATAGTAGCAGTAGGTATTTTTGGTATTTTTTATAAGGGACACAAAAGTAAAAACTAAAAGGTAAACTAACAAGACTAAAAAGCAAAGACAAAAGATAGTGTGCAACTCCCCTATCTTGTAGACTGGAGTCCCCGGCAACGGCGCCAGAAATTGGCTTGATACGGTGAGGATCTCTCACTCCTTGTTGGTTACCCCAAGTGGAAGGTGAGATGTAGCGTAGTAGCAAATTTCCCCTATGTAGAGGATAGGGTTTGTCTCCCGTAGGACTCGCAGAAATACAAGAAGGTGGTAAAGTGAACAATGGCGCCGTTCACAACCAAGGGTTGCTAACTTCACCTGGACCTGCACACAGATATAAATAACTTTGCTCCCAACGAGTACAGAGGAGTTGTCAATTCCTCCGGCCTTGCTGTTTACAAAGGATTAACGCAAGAGATAATGATAGTGATACCAACTGGAAAGTAAACTAAGGATGTAAACAGTAATGTGAAGATGGACCGGGGTCCCGTGATTTTCACTAGTGATGTCTCTCTCCCAAAAGACGATAAAAGTGCTAGCGAGGTAAACAAATAACAGTTGGGAAATTGACAGGATTAGGAAGGCACCGCAATGCTAACTATGTTGCAAAGAAAGGAAGGGCTCAAAAGCAATGGGCAGTACGCCAAGGTAAGTAGACCGAAATCCATCTGCATCTACTACGAATCATCCACCTTGAGATATCTATCCAGAACATCTCGCTGGTATTAAGTTGCGAATCCCACCCAAAGTGTAAATCCAAAGCAACAGACAACTGCATTAAAAGAACTTTGCGTAAAGTAAACAATCCTTGCATCCGCGGATACAAGCACCGTTGTTTTATCCCTGGTGGCAACATCACATCCCCTAGTCTCATGTTTCTGTCACTCAAGCTAGACATCAAGGGGCTGAACCCACAATCAAGAATAACGCTCCCTCTTGGAGTTGCAACAAATCACTTGGCCAAAGTAAAATACGGCAACAGAGAACATGCAAGAATTTAATAAAGAACAAAATATAAAAGTGAAGAACCAAATATATTACTCATCACAATCTGAACATAGTCTCATAATCCATCAGATCCCAACAAACTCAGCATAGCAACGGCAGAAAATTAAAAAGGTGCCTCGATCATGTGAGGCAGCTCACGAGGTCTCGAAAGTGGAGGCACAAAGAGGGGAGAGGAACATCACATAGCTACTGGTCACGGACCCATGGTCCAAGGGGAACTACTCACGGTACATACGGGAGGTGTCCATGGCTATGGATGGTCTCCCGGAGGGGGTAGCTTCTCCCGGCAGGGTGCCGGAGCAGCTTCTCCAGGCAGCCCTGATCTTGAAGCGGCGGCGGCGGTATAGAGGTGAGATCGCGGAAAAGAGATCGATATTAGGGGTTTCCACCCCGAGGGATAAATATAGGCGGAGGGGGTGTCTAAGGGACCCACAGGGCAGCCAAGAGGCCCCCTGGCGCCGCCTAGGGTGGGGCCGCGCCAGGGACCCTTCTGGAGTCCTTGTGGTGGCCCCCCTCCGCTGCTTTGGTTATTCCGGAACCGGGTCGCTTATTTTTTATTTGATTTTTCCGGATTTTTTGGAGCACTTTTAATGGCCGGAAAACCTGAAATACAAAAACAGCAGAAAACATCAACTGGAAGCTGGGTGCACTGGGTTAATATATTAGTCCAAATATGCTTAAAAGTGTATGAAAGTTCAAGCAAATCATGGAAAAGTCACACAAAACATGCATGGAGCAAGCAGAAATTATAGATACGTTTGGGACGTATCAGATAGTCGGTGCCGCGTATAATGAGCATGCTCATCCAATGATTTTCCCTCAACCAAGTCGGTTGGGTTTTTAGCGCGAGCACAAATTGATCGAAGACGATCCAAGTGAAACATGTCCATCTTTCCATATTTGGGTGGTTCCACACCCATGGTGAAGATAGCATCAGTAGGCAGAGCAAGACAAAGGCAAAAGGTAGCAACTAGTTTTTTTGGTTTTTCATATAAGACACAAAAGCAAAAACAAGAACTGAAAGGTAAACTAACAAGACTAAAAAGTAAAGATAAAAGATAGTGTGCAACTCCCCTATCTAGAAGAGTGGAGTCCCCGGCAACGGCGCCAGAAATTGCTTTTGATGGTACGAATTAACGCCCCCTCGTTGGTTACCCAAAGTGGAAGGTTGAGATGTAGACAGCATCAAGTTTCCCTTAGCGAAGATGCTAAGGTTTAGTATCGAACCAGTAGGACTCCAAGATCGACAAGTAGGTGGCAAGGAAACAATGGCACCGTTTTAGACAAAAGTTGCTTCCTTGACATGGACCTGCACACACAACAAATAGCTTTACTTCCCAACGAGTACAGAGGAGTTGTCAATTCCTCCGGCCTTGTTGTTTACAAAGGATAAAATGCACGGGATAGTAATGATAGTGATAGCAACGTAAAAGTAAAGCAGTAAATTGATAGCAAGTGTAAACAGTGTTGGAAATATGGACCGGGGTCCTATGATGTTCACTAGTGATGTCTCTCTCCCAAAAGACGATAAAATAGCCATGCGAGGTAAACAAATTACAGCTGGGCAATTGACAGGATTATGAACGCACCGCAATGCTAACTATGCTACAAAAGAAAGGAAGAGGCTCAAAAGCACGGGCAGTACGCCAAAATAAGTAGACTGTAATCCAACTGCATCTACTACTAATCATCCACCTTGAGATATCTATCCAGAACATCTCGCTGGTATTAAGTTGCGAGCCCCACCCAAAGTGCAACCCCAAAGCAACAGACAACTGCATTAAAAAGAACCTTGCGTAAAGTAAACAATCCTTGCAACCGCGGTTACAAGCACCGTTGTTTTCCCCCTTGTGGCAACAGCACATCCCCTAGACTCATGTTTCTGTCACTCAAGTGTGTCATCGGGGGGCATGAACCCACAATCGAGCATAACGTTCCCTCTTGGAGTCACTACCTACTACTTGGCCAAAGCAATAAACAGCAACGGAGAACATGCAAGAATTACTCCAGAACATAAATATAAAAGAGGAGAATCAAATATATTACTCTATCACAATCTGAACATAATCTCATAATCCATCAGATCCCATCAAACTCAGCATAGCAATAGCAGAAAGATTACATATGTGCCTCGATCATGTAGGGCAGCTCACGAGGTCTAAACCATGAAGAACAAAGAGGGGAGGAGAACATCACATAGCTACTGATCATAGACCCATGGTCCAAGGTGGACTACTCACGGTTCATCCGGGAAGCATCCATGGTGGTGGAGAAGCTCCCGAAGGTGATTCCTCCCTCCGGCAGGGTGCCGGGAAGAGGTCTTCTCGTGCTCCCGATCTTGGAAGCGCGGCGGCGGCGGAACAGATGAGAGATCGCGAAAAAGGGTTCCCGTCCCGTGGGTTTCACGTCACGAGTGATATATAAGCAAAGGGGGGAAGCCAGGGGGTCCACCAGGGGTCCAGGCGGCCCCCTGGCGCGGCCCCACCCTAGGGCATGCCGGGAGGGTGCCTGGGGCCCTGGTGGGTCCCCTCTGCCCCCCCCCCCCCCTCGGTGATTCTCGAAGCTTCTTCTACGCTGATTTTTTATTGTATTTTTCCCGAATTTTTGGAGCACTTTTAATATGGGGGAAACCTGAAATAGAAAAACAGCAGAAAACAGGAACTGGCACTGGGGTGCACTGAGTTAATAGGTTAGTCCAAATATGATCAAAAGTGTATGGAAGTTCATCAATATCATAGCAATATCACACAAAAGAGGCATGGAGCAAGCAGAAATTATAGATACGTTTTGGACGTATCAGAGGTTCATCTAGATCATGAGGCAAATGCTCCTTTTGAGAGCCATTAGTTTCAGCAAACCTCACATTTACAGTTTCCATAACCTTCCCAAAGTGAGAGTTATACACTCTGTAAGTGTGAGAATTTGAGCCATAACCTAGTAGAAAACCTTCATGTGCCTTAGCGGCAAATTTGGAGCTATGATTCATATCTCTAATAAAACAAGGAGCACGAAATACCCTAATATATGAAACATTGGGCTTGTTACCAGTGATAAGCTCATGTGAAGTTTTCTTCAGAAATTTATGAAGGTAAACCTTGTTGATGATACGACAGGCAGTGTTAATTGCTTCGACCCAGAACCTGATAGGAGTCTTGTATTCAACAAGCATTGTTCTGGCCATTTCAATAAGAGTTATATTCTTCCTTTCAACTACACCATTTTGTTGAGGTGTATAAGCAGCTGAGAACTCGTGAGTAAAACCATAATCATCAAGAAAATCTTCAATATAAGTGTTTTTGAATTCAGTTCCATTGTCACTTCGGATGTGCTTTAGAGATAATTCATATTCGGTTTGAGATCTCTTAGCGAATGACTTGGATATTTCAACAACTTTGTTCTTGTCATCCAGAAAGAAAACCCAAGTATAGCGAGAGAAAACATCAACAATAACTAGACCATGCTTGTTGCCTCCCAGACTTGCATAATTTTGAGGACCGAAAAGATCCATGTGAAGCAATTCAAGGGGACGAGTAGTAGTCATGATAGTCTTCGCTGAATGATGTTTCTTTGTAATCTTGCCAGCTTCACAGGCACTGCAGAGACGATCCTTATCAAATTTTACTTCGCTAAGGTCAATAACATGCTTCTTCTTCACTAGATTTTGAAGATTTATCATCCATGCATGACCAAGTCTTCTATGCCATAACCATCCAGATGAAGCTTTTGCCATTAAGCATGTGGATACGATAGGGCCCGAAGAAAAATCAACGATATATAAATCTCCTTTTCGGTAACCCTCGAAGACAAATGTATAGTCATCCTGTGAAAACACAACACAGCGTGAAGCAGAAAATAGAACAAGCATACCCATATCGCATAGCTTTGAAATAGACATGAGATTATAACCAAGAGATTGAACTAGCATAACCTTGTCAATATGCTTATCTTTCGATATGGAAACCTTACCCAAACCTAAAACTTTACCCTTGTTTTTATTACCGAAGGTAATGTACTTCTGAGAAGATTGAGATAATTTTTCTTTGGTGAACAACTCCTTGTCTCCGGTCATATGATTAGTGCAACCACTGTCCATGACCCATTCGGATCCACCGGAGACATAGCCCTGCAGAAGAATTAGTTCTTCTTAACGACCCACAAACGAGCAGGTGACTGAGAAGATGTGGAAGCACTTGTTGAAGCAATATTAAAGCGCACAGGGTTATATTGCCTAGGGGGACCATCAAGTACACCATAAATGCAATTCCTCTACAAAGGGTTAGGATATGAATGAGCATATGAAATCTTATCATTATTATCACGGTGTCGATAAGTGTAACGACCAGTGCGATAGTATTCCTTTTGAGGAACATTTGATTCGGGCACCAGTGAATCATTTCTCTCCTCGAGAGAATAGAAGTGTTTCGGTGGTACCGAAGACTTCCCCTGCATAGAATGGTTAGCAGGCAATTTCTGAATGAGTGACTTGCGCACCCAAATTTGTCTCTTATGGAAACCATTCTTTGGAGGGGCGCCAGTGTATTCGGCCGAAACCTTTCTGTCGGGGGGATGGACCAGGCCCATAACCCGGCATTACATTGCAACTCTCTGGACCGGCTTATACGTGAAGGCCCACGAAAACAAGACCCGGACCAGAGGGAGACGCGCCAAGGAGACAAGCTTGAAGCCGAAGAAGGAATTCGACTTACCTTGTGTAGCGCGTAGCGTATTTGTAAAGTAGACATAGAATAGGATTCCACCTCAAGTAGGAATCGGATCCGTGGACTCTTGGACCCGGCACCTTTATAATCCGAGGGTTTGGGGCGCCAGGATCAACTATCAACTCAACACACAAACCACCGAGGCACGACTCGTAACCTAGATCTCTCCGAGACGCGAGTTACGACTGGCAATCCTTGTAATCCCCAAACCGGCTAGTCCTTTCGACAAGTCGGAAACCCCTCAATAATAAGAAGCAGGAGCAGGTCTTTACCTCGAGAACAAAGAGGGGCCGAAACCTGGGTAAATTGCCGAGTACCGTGTCTATGTCGACTCTCTCGTTGATACCACCTCGCAGCAAAGGCCTCACTACAAGTTCGATGACTCGGACATCTGCTGTGTTAACCCCATGACAATTGGCGCCCACCGTGGGGCCTGCGCATGCAGGCGTTGAGATTCTTGGAGGAGCTCGTCAAGGCATGGGGGGATTCGTCTCCAGCTGGATCACCAGAAGCCGGCGCGGGAAGCTTTACATTGATGACTCCCACTGGGCCCCGAAGCCGATTCCCTGAAATCCGGCTACCGGGTCCCGATCGGGTCGATCAAAATCTTCATCGCCAAGACCAATAGATCTAAGACGAAGCCGGATCTGGAAGTTCACGTGGAAACCTCAAGCCAGCAGCAAGCCGGCTTCAACCACACCTTTGTTGGATTCGTCACCGGGTCTCTAGATCCGGCGCGTTCTGTTGAGTCCCTGACTAACGACACCTTAGAGGAAACGTCTGATGCAACCTCACGCCCCAGTGATGGAAGCTCGACGTATGTCGGGTCGATTCGATCCGTTGGGAGCGGAAGGCTCGGCACCGGCTCAGTGGAGTACAACCCGGATTTCCCTTACTTTGAACCCCCGTATTGTGTCTCCGTCTTTATGGCGAATTCAGGGGCCGGAGTACAGGGAGACAAGGGAGAGTAACGTGCGCCTCCTAACCCAGATGCGAGCCAGCCGGCTAACTCAGAAGCACGGGGTCCCACCGGGGCAGAGGCCCTTAGCCAAGCCGTGGCCACTTTCGAACAAGCACTACTCGTCCCGGTAACACCAGAAAACCAGGAGGAGTGGAGAACCAGGGTTGATCAACTTAGACATCAGGTGAACAACATATGGAAAGAAATCAATGCCGAGGTGGCCGGACAAGCAGAAAAGGAAAGCCGGCTTGCTCAGGAAGCCGCACGCCTACGGCAAGAGTCGTAGATAATAGAATCTCAAAAGCTAAGTCTCGCACGCATTGACAGACATGCAAGCCGGATTCAAACTGATATGCCAAGGCGCAATCTGTTCCAAAGCCCGCAGCAATCAACACCTCCAGGGTTCAACATACTTAATCAGCCGACTCCTCCCTCTCGTCCTGATCGGTTCCATACACCTCATAATCACTACAACAACCCTACAGCAAACGTGATGGCAGCCACCCGGCTCCTCACCACTGCACCAATCTATGGAGATACCCCGGCGGATCAAGTTTCTCGGCAGGCGGCAGAGCTACTAAAGACGGTGATGAATCAGCAAGCCAATTACTCACGAGGACACTCACACATACATGAGACACCTTACCAAAGTGTGAGCCGGCAAGCTGAATCACCGGGTCCTGCGGCTTCTGGGAGCCATCGACAACACGAAACGCCTCAGAGAACGGTGGGAGTTGCAGGCCAGCCGGCTTGTCATCCTTCACCATCCGAAAACATCGAGTCTGTTGGGAGATCAACAGTTAACCGATGCCTGGCACCGGCTCTTAGAAATGCATTTGTACCAGCCGACTTCAAGGCACCGCGTAAACTGGAAAACTATACGGATGACATGGACCCGACAGTATGGAAGTAGAGTTATGAGCTTGCCATGGATCTTTTGATAGCATCAGATGGGTTTTGCGCTTGCTACTTCACGATGATGTTGGAAGGGTCGGCTCGCATCTGGTTCAAGAATCTTCCTGAGAATTTTGTCACCTCATGGACGGATCTCAAAGAGAAATTCATCAAAAAAACAAGGCACCTGCAAGAGGGAAACTACGATCGTCGACTTGGAGCACTGTGTCCAGAAAGAAGGTGAATCAACCCTCAGCTGGGCATGGTGAGCATCAGATATAATGCACTCCTCAGACACTATCACAGCCCAAACTGCAGTAATCGTCTTGGAGAGGAATTGTAAGTTTGAGCCCTTAGTGCACAAACTCGGCCGGCTCAAGATAACTGTCAAATACATGGGTGAACTCATGAACGCAGTAATCAAATATGCCGAGTCTGATAAAACCAAAGATGCCGACTCTGATGAGGAAAAAGCCGGCAAAAACAAAAATAACGGTGGTAAAGGATCCCAGAGCCAGTCGACTAAGCGTCGTCATGACCAAAATACTTCTAACCTAGTAGCTAACACCAACACTAGCTACCAGCGAAAGAAGAAAGGGGGAAGCAACTACCGCAAGACGGAAGGAGGCGAATTTCGCCCAAACAGCTTTGAAGCGGCTATGCAAGTGCCCTGCCCGACACATAGTAAACCTGGACGTCCAGCTAATCACAATTGGGAACAGTGCAACTTCATGAAGGAATTTGCACGACGAGAAAACCAAGGACCTCCCGGGTCTGCTGGTGGAGCCGGCCAAGGCAACCATAACCAAAATTCAGGTCATCAGGGAGCCGACACAGCACACCAACAGCAGGGACCCGGAGGAGGAGGACAGCAAGAGCAACCAGGATCTGCCGGGTTCTAAGAAAATCCCAAGCAACTTCAGAATCGCTCAGCTTTTCATGTCTTCACCACTAGCAGTTGTCTAAGAGACAAGAAATTGTAACAGAGGGATGCTATGGCCATAGCTACAAAGCTGGCTTGCCCCAGGTGGCTTAACTGGTCAGAACATCCAATCACATGGACACGAGATGATCATCCCCTGGTAGTAGATAACCCGGTGGCACTGCCTCTGGTAGTCTCTCACAAGTCGTAGGATACACACTTGATAAAGTGCTCATGGACGGAGGCATCAGCATCAACATTCTGTACTATGAGACCTTCCTCAGGATGGGTTTAACTCAGAAGCAGCTGCAACAGTCCCACACCGTCTTCCATGGAATTGTCCCAAGCAAGTCGACAAGACCGATAGGCAAAATCTACCTGGAGATGACCTTTGGAAACGCTGAAAACATTCGCTCTGAGATCGTACCCTTTGAAGTAGTTGATCTTGAGAGCCCCTATCACACCATCTTAGGCCGACCGTCTTATGCTAGGTTCATGGCACGACCGTGTTATGTCTACCTACAGCTCAAAATGTCGGGTCCTTATGTCCCAATCACTGTGGAAGGAAGCCGGTCCAGGGTACCAGAGTGCGACCAGCAACATGTCAAGATTGCCGACTCAACATGCGCCACAGCAGACCTAACAGCATACAAAGAGAAAGTGGACCAGGCAGACACCACAATCTTGAAGAAACCGACTCCTGATAACAATCCCAAGTTCAAACCGGCTGAAGACACAAAGAGATTTGACTTTTGTTGGATATGTGCCCTAGAGACAAATTAATAAAGATATTTGTCACATATCCGTTTTGTTCATAATACGTTTTATACTATGCTATAACTGTATTACTTGGAAATACTAATACAGGTGTAGTATAAAACATGGTCCGTAGTTTAACTCGGGTAAACTATCTCATTGGGCAATTGATTGATCAAGCTTTCCTGATCATGGCGACACTTAAGTCCATTGACAATGAGGTCATATCGTTAAGGGGAATGATGTGATGGACGTACACCCACCTAAAGTATTGCAATGTGATCGAGTCACATAGTTCAGCGTTGCTATGACTTTGTAACGTATGGCTTAGTCCTTAGACCGTAACGATCATACGTAATTGTCATCTATGAGGAGACTTTGATTTGTATCCCACCACCTGACTGAAATATGCTGGCTATAATGGTGCACTTTGGGTATTACGAAATAGATGGTTGATGAGTATGTTAATAGATCAGAGCGGGATTTGTCAGTCCTTGTGACAGGACAGGTACTCTGGGCCCACTCGGTGATATTGCATCAACACCTTGCAAGGACGTGACTAGGTCACAAGATATGCAATGATCATGGACGAGAGAAGTTGTTTCTTGTGAACGAGATGTGAACACGGTATGTAGGATACCGACGATCAAACCTCGGACAAACAAAGTACCGCAGCACAAAGGGATTACGTCGTATCGTTAACGGTTTCCAAAAGCGATTGAAGTTCATTCGATGGAAGCGCAGGGGCTGTCAAGGATTGTAACCAGGTCCAACTGACTAGTCATTGGTCAATGAGAAGAGTCTCGACCATGTCTGCTGTTTCCCGGACCGTTAGGGTGTTACACTTAAGGGCAATCAATGCATGGGACAGTTACGGGATCAATCGGTGAAATAGGAGGGATGACCGGAATAGTTCCGGAGGAGGACGGAATGGTTTTCGGACATTTTGAATAGTTCAAAATAAAGTTTAATTTTTTTAATAATGTTTTATTATTTAATTATCTGAATTAAATATTTAAAACATATTAAGTAAATTAAAAATGGGAAAAAGGCTAAATGGGCCCATGGGGCCCATTAAGGGAGGAGGGGGTCTCTCCCCTTGGGCATGATGCCAAGGGTGGGGCCCACCACCCCCCTTGGCCGGCGCACCCCCCCCCCCTTGGGAGTTTAGTCCCACATGGGGGAGGGGAGGAGGATGGCACCCCCCCTTGGCCTATATAAGGAGGGGTAGACCCCCCTTTTTCCAACACACCAATATCTCCTTCTTCCTCCTCCTTCCCGGAAGTGGACTCCCCTTGTTTGGAGTCTGCACCTGGATTGGAGTTCTCCACCATAAGGCAGGCCGTCGTTCTGCTGGAGTCGGGATCCGTAGCCGTCTTTCTTCCGCTGCTCGCCTAGTTCGGGGCCCGGGAGGAACATCGATTGTACCGTACGTGTATAATCTCTTCGAGGCACTACACCTGTGGTGCTACTTCGTCGCTGGAGGTTTACCGGGAGTCATCCTCGCCGGTGGTGGTCTTCTACACAACAGGGAGGTCGTAGTTCCGAGTCTACGCCAGCCATGTTCGCAAGAACGTTTCCCTCTTTCGGTCTTCAAAGGTATGAACACCGATTCCCTCCGTTACTTTACATCGACATAGCATAGATCTTGGGTTCGGGTATCGTAGGTATGAAAAATTTGTGTTTTCTGCCCCGTATCCCAACAGTGGTATCAGAGCTAGCTATGTGTAGATGTATTGTACGGGTAGAACACATCTAGGATGTGGGCATTGAATCTTCATTCGTTACCCTCCCACGTGTACTCATTTAGCGTTGCGGCAATGTTTGATGAAGCGTCCCCCGACCGACCTTACACGTTTACGCGAGACTGGTTCCACGCTTGACATATGGCTTGTACCATATAAAGTGGCTGGGGGTGTCTGTCTCTCTTCATTAGAGATGCGAAGATGTTTGCAACGGAGGGCCCCGACAGGGGTGTAATAGAGACGGATGGGAGACGGTGTTGTGGCATGTTTTTCGCAGGATAGAAACGGTTCTCTCTCTCGAAACCCCTAGCAGCCACGTAAAACTTGCACAAGCTAAAGTAGAAAGGCGTTTAACTTTGCTTTGCATGAAGGGGGGTCATAGGTTGTATGATTTACAGTTTTACTTCCTGTTTTATGCTAGTATGCTAGATATATCGACGGTAGCACGAAACAGGACCATCTCTCACAATACCAACATTGTGTTCTCCCTTGGTGGGAACCGCCTGGAAGGTTCTCCCATATGGCTTGATGCTCCGTACATACCGGAGTTGTCCTACATATTCAACGGATTTCGCATGAGGTTGGGTTCGGCAAGCCTGGCATATGCAGATATGGCCTTGTTGAACAGCTAACATCAAGGTTCAATTGGCAGGCTTGACGTATGTAGATGCGGGACTGGAACACAGGAGACCGAAAGGTCGAGCACGAGTCACATGCCTGATGTGACTGGCTTAGAGGCCTACCTGGTTCGCATACTGATGGTCGTGACGATCGGGGGAGGTATGGGGGCTGGGATTGTGTAATCACTTAGTTAAATTGAGAGGTGTTTATCTAAGTGGGAGCTTTCTAGAATTTTGAGATCAAATTGAAACTCCACATTATGAAAAAAAGTCTAAATATGTATCCTTGTGAATCAACCTTTTAGATGGAAGCACCTCGCCCCTCGTTCAACTTAGGATCATTCCTCGAGAAAGATAAGCTAAAAACAGATGGGACAAACTTCACCAAGTGGTTCCGCACCCTGAGGATTCTCCTCGTTCCCCTCAAGATGGCATACGTACTAGAGGGCGTGTTAGGTGACGCACCAGTAGATGATGCCAGTCAGGACGAGAAGAATGTCTATCTCTCCAGGACTAATGCTTACAACCTTGTCCAGAGTGGCATTCTCTACTCCATGGAGGCTGAGCTGCAGAAACGCTTTGAGAGGATGTGTGCATATGAGATTATCACCGACCTCAAGGCGGTCTTCGCACCTCAAGCCAGGGTTGAACGGTACGAGGCTTCTGAAGCCTTCTTCTCAAAAAAGATTGACGAGCACGGCAGCGTGAGTGAGCACGTAGTCAAAATGTCTGGCTACGTTCAGCGCTTGAATGCTCTGCAATGCCAGATTCCAGATGAACTTGCTGTTGATAGGGTGTTGCAGTCGCTTCCCCCTAGCTACAAAGGCTTTGTGCTGAACTACAACATGCAGGGGATGACCAAAACCCCTTCTGAGTTGTTCGCCATGCTGAAGAGCGCCGAGGTTGATATCAAGAAGGAGCACGCCGTCTTCATGGTCAACAAGACCACTGACTTCAAGAAGTCAAGCAGGCGGGAGAAGGCCAAGAGAGGTGGCCCCAAGAGGGATGGAAAGTCAGTTGCCGCTCCTCCCAAGGCACCCAAGCCTAAACCCGGAGTGGAGTGCTTCTACTGCAAGGGTGAAGGTCATTGGAAACGCAACTGCCCCAAGTACCTAAAGGACAAGAAGGCTGGCAAGGTCGCCAAGAGAGACGAAGGTATATTTGATATACATATTGTTGATCTTCTCTTGACAAGCGCCGGGAACACATCTTGGATACTTGATACAGGATCTGTCGCTCATATTTCTAATTCCATTCAGGGACTAAGGAATAGGAGACGCTTTCTCAAGGATGAAGTGACGATGCGCGTGGGGAATGGCTGTCAAATTGAAGTCTTGGCGGTCGGCACGAAGCATCTTAGTCTCCCTTCGGGATTGGTTTTAGTTCTGAATAATTGCTACTATGTACCCGCGTTGAGTGTGAACATCGTTAGTGGCTCTTGCTTGAAGCGAGACCGCTATTCTTTTAAGTCTGATACAATTGGTTGTTCGATTTATAAGGATGAAATGTTTTATGTTCACGCACCTGACTTGCATGGTTTATTCATACTTGATCTCGATAATGACGTGTGTCACATTAACAATATTGAGGCCAAAAGATTGAAGAATGATGAAGATCACATGAAGATGTGGCATTGTCAACTTGGTCATATTGGTATAAAGCGCATGGAGAAGCTCCATAAGGATGGACCTCTTGGGACATTGGATTTTGGATCCCTTGATACATGTGAACCATGCCTCATGGGCAAAATGACAAGGACTCCATTCAATGGGATAATGGAGCGTGCGGATGACTTATTGGGGATCATACACACGGATGTATGTGGACCCATGAACGTCCCCACTCGCAATGTTCTTCGTTACTTCGTGACCTTTACTGATGACTTGAGCAGATATGGGTGTATTTACTTGATGAAGCACAAGTCTGAAACCTTTGAAAAGTTCAAGGAATTTCAGAATGAGGTCGAAAATCAACTCGGAAAGAAAATCAAGCACCTTCGATCGGATCGAGGTGGCGAGTATTTGAGTCACGAGTTTGGCAATCATCTGAAGTCTTGTGGCATAGTACCACAGCTTACGCCGGCAGGCACACCTCAGAGAAACGGTGTGGCTGAGCGACGTAATCGAACCCTATTGGATAGCGTATGATCGATGATGTCTCATACTGATTTGCCTGTGTCATTCTGGGGGTATGCATTAGAAACTGCCGCTCATATTCTTAATAGGGCACCATCCAAATCTGTAAAGACAACACCATTTGAAGAATGGCATGGCACGAAACCTAAGTTGTCTCACCTGAAGATTTGGGGTTGTGAGGCTTATGTTAGGAAACTACAGCCTGACAAACTTGAATCCAAGGCGGATAAGTGCATCTTTGTGGGCTATCCCAAGGAAACTTGTGGATACACCTTCTACAACAAGTCTGACAGCAAAACGTTTGTTGCCAAGACGGGACACTTTCTTGAGAAGGAGTTTCTCGCGAAAGAGTTGAGTGGGAGGAAAATAGACCTCGATGAAGTGACTGACCAATCACTCTAATTGGAAGAAATGGCTACGGAAATTGTTCTGGAACCATCTTCCACAGTGAGAGATGAAGAGAATGGCCAGAACGACATTCATAACGATCATGACATTGATGATGATCATGATGAGAATGAAGAGGAACCTTCTATGCCCCGTAGGTCATCAAGAGTCCGTCAACCTACTGAGTTTTACGAACAGCTTGTGAATGCAATCTCGGCTGATGAGTCAGATGAACCTACAAGTTACAAAGAAGCAATAGAGGGACCCGAGTCCGAGAAATTGCTTGAAGCCATGAAATCCGAAATAGACTCCATGTACACCAACAAAGTATGGACTTTGGTGGATATTCCCGAGGACTGCAAGGCCGTCGAGAATAAATGGATTTTCAAGAAAAAGACCGATGCAGACGGAAATGTATCTGTCTACAAAGCTAGACTTGTCGCGAAGGGGTTCCGAAAAATTCAAGGAGTTGACTACGAGGAGACGTTCTCTCCTGTAGCGATGATAAAGTCTATTCGGATCCTACTAGAAATAGCTGCATATCATGATTACGAGATATGGCAGATGGATGTGAAAACTGCATTCCTAAATGGCAACATTGAGGAAGAGTTGTATATGATGCAACCAGAGGGGTTTGTCGATCCAAGGAACGCTGGTAAGGTGTGCAAGCTTCAACGGTCCATCTATGGGTTGAAGCAAGCATCTCGGAGCTGGAATCTTCGATTTGATGAGGTCAGTAAAGCTTTTGGATTTTTCCAAAACGTCGAAGAGTTCTGCGTCTATAAGAAACTGAGTGGGATCTCTGTAGCATTCCTTGTGTTATATGTAGATGACATATTACTAATAGGGAACGATAAGAAATTCTTAGAGGAAGTGAAGGAATATCTGAATGGACAATTTTCCATGAAGGACCTAGGTGAAGCTGCGTACATATTGGGGATTAAGATCTATAGATATAGACCTAATCGACGGTTGGCCTTGAGTCAGAGCACTTATATTGACAAGATATTGAAAAGGTTCAGTATGGATAACTCCAAGAGAGGCCTCTTGCCAGTTATAAAAGGTGCCAAATTAAGCGTGACTCAATGCCCAACCACAGCAAAAGAGAAGGAGGAGATGTCCTCAAAGCCCTATGCCTCAGCCATAGGTTCTCTCATGTATGCTATGTTATGTACCAGACCGGATTTAGCGTTGTCCATTAGTATGACTAATCGCTACCAGAGTAACCCGGGAATGGCTCACTGGACAGCAGTAAAGAACATCCTTAAGTACTTGAGAAGAACCAAGGATCTCTTTCTCGTTTATGGAGGAGTTGATGAGGAGCTCACCGTAAAGGGTTACGTTGACGCAAGCCTCGGCTCAGATCTAGATGACTCGAAATCCCAGACGGGATATGTTTTCATGTTGAACGGTGGCGCAATTAGCTGGAGGAGCGGCAAACAGTCAGTCGTCGCCCAATCTACAATGGAGTCGGAGTATATTGCCGCTTGCGAAGCGTCTAACGAGGCGTTGTGGCTGAAGAAGTTCGTGATCGAGCTTGGCGTCTTTCCCAGCTGCACTGACCCCGTGGGAATCTTCTGCGACAACACGGATGTCATTGCTAACGCGAAGGAGCCAAGAACTCACTCTACAGCCAAGCACATCCTCCGAAAGTTCCATGTGACGCGAGACTACATCAGGGATGGACACACTAGGATTCACAAGATACACACGGATCTGAACGCAGCAGACCCGATGAATAAACCTCTTCCACAGGGCAAGTTTGAAGAACACCGAGAGACCATTGGTGTTAGATACATACCTGATGTAAGCTAGTGTAATTTGTACTCTAGTGCAAGTGGGAGACTGTTGGATATGTGCCCTAGAGACAAATTAATAAAGATATTTGTCACATATCTGTTTTGTTCATAATACGTTTTATACTGTGCTATAACTGTATTACTTGGAAATACTAATACAAGTGTAGTATAAAACATGGTCCGTAGTTTAACTCGGGTAAACTATCTCATTGGGCAATTGATTGATCAAGCTTTCCTGATCATGGCGACACTTAAGTCCATTGACAATGAGGTCATATCGTTAAGGGGAATGATGTGATGGACGTACACCAACCTAAAGTATTGCAATGTGATCGAGTCACATTGTTCAGCGTTGCTATGACTTTGTAACGTATGGCTTAGTCCTTAGACCGTAACGATCATACGTAATTGTCATCTATGAGGAGACTTTGATTTGTATCCCACCGCCTGACTGAAATATGCTGGCTATAACGGTGCACTTTGGGTATTACGAAATAGATGGTTGATGAGTACGTTAATAGATCAGAGCGGGATTTGTCAGTCCTTGTGACAAGATAGGTACTCTGGGCCCACTCGGTGATATTGCATCAACACCTTGCAAGGACGTGACTAGGTCACAAGAGATGCAATGATCATGGACGAGAGAAGTTGTTTCTTGTGAACGAGATGTGAACACGGTATGTAGGATACCGACGATCAAACCTCGGACAAACAAAGTACCGCAGCACAAAGGGATTACGTCGTATCGTTAACGGTTTACAAAAGCGATCGAAGTTCATTCGATGGAAGCGCAGGGGCTGTCAAGGATTGTAACCAGGTCCAACTGACTATTCATTGGTCAATGAGAAGAGTCTCGACCATGTCTTCTGTTTCCCGGACCGTTAGGGTGTTACACTTAAGGGCAATCGATGCATAGGACAGTTACAGGATCAATCGGTGAAATAGGAGGAATCACCGGAATAGTTCCGGAGGAGGACGGAATGGTTTCCGGACATTTTGAATAGTATAAAGTTTATTGTTTTAATAATGTTTTATTATTTAATTACCTGAATTAAATATTTAAAACTTATTAAATAAATTAAAAAATGGGAAAAAGGCTAAATGGGCCCATGGGGCCCATTAAGGGAGGAGGGGGTCTCCCCCCTTGGGCTTGGCGCCAAGGGTGGGGCCCACCACCCCCCTTGGCCGGCGCACTCCCCCCCCCCCTCGGGAGTTTAGTCCCACATGGGGGAGGGGAGGAGGATGGCACCCCCCCCCTTGGCCTATATAAGGAGGGGTAGACCCCCCTTTTTCCAACACACCAATATCTCCTTCTTCCTCCTTCTCCTTCCCGGAAGTGGACTCCCCTTGTTTGGAGTCTGCACCTGGATTGGAGTTCTCCACCATAAGGCAGGCCGTCGTTCTGCTGGAGTCGGGATCCGTAGCCGTCTTTCTTCCGCTGCTCGCCTAGTTCGGGGCCTGGGAGGAACATCAATTGTACCGTACTGTATAATCTCTTCGAGGCACTACACATGTGGTGCTACTTCGTCGCTGGAGGTTTACCGGGAGTCATCCTCGCCGGTGGTGGTCTTCTACACGACAGGGCGGTCGTAGTTCCGAGTCTACGCCAGCCACGTTCGCAAGAACGTTTCCCTCTTTCGGTCTTCAAAGGTATGAACACCGATTCCCTCCGTTACTTTACATCGCCATAGCATAGATCTTGGGTTCGGGTACCGTAGGTATGAAAAATTTGTGTTTTCTGCCCCGTATCCCAAAAACTTTGTCCCTGGTGATTCTACCCAGCAGTTCATCATCGGGGGCGGGTTGTCTGATAAATAGGAAAGCGCGCTCATCGAGTTCCTCCGTGAGAATCGAGAAATCTTCGCACGGAAACCTTCTGACATGCCATGTGTCCCGAGGGAACTCGCTGAGCACCACCTAAATACAGACCCAAGACTAAAGCCAGTCAAACAATTCCTTCGTCGATTCAACGATGAAAGGAGGAACACCATTGGGGAAGAGATAGCTCGGCTCCTAGCTGCCGGGTTTATCATGGAAGTATTCTATCCGAAGTGACTCGCAAACCCAATCCTCGTCTTAAAAAATAACGGGACTAGGCATATGTGCATCGACTACACCGACTTAAACAAGGCCTGCCCAAAGGATCCCTTTGCGCTACCTCGCATCGATCAGATCATAGACTCAACTGCAGGATGTGAGCTTTTGTGCTTCCTTGGCGCATACTCCGGCTACCATCAAATCAAGATGGCCCTTGAGGACCAAGAGAAGACGGCTTTCATCACACCCTTTGGCATTTTCTGCTATACTTCTATGCCTTTTGGCCTGAAGAATGCAGGAGCCACCTATCAACGAACAGTGCAAAACTGCCTCAAGGAGAAGATTGGACGCAACGTGCACGCTCATGTGGACGACATTGTGATCAAATCGCAGTTAGCCGGCTCACTCATCAGCGACTTGCAGGAGACTTTCAAGAACCTGCGCAAGTACCAGATGAAGTTGAACCCGGCCACACCTTTGGGGTCCCCACCAGCAAGCTCCTGGGATACATAGTATCAGAGAGAGGCATTGAGGCAAACCCGGAAAAGATCAAAGCTATCTTGACCTTACAGAAGCCGACGTCAATCAAAGGAGTTCAGCGGATCACAGGAGGCGTAGCCTCCCTAAGCCGGTTCATCAGCCGTCTCGGCGAAACGGCCATACCCCTGTACCAGCTCTTGCGAAAGTCAGACAACTTCATTTGGGACAATGAAGCTGATGAGGCTCTGGAATCACTCAAGAAACAACTAACCCAAGCCCCAATCCTGGCGGCTCCCAAGCCAAAGGAACCTATGCTACTCTCTATCTCGGCTAACAACCGTGCTGTCAGTGTCGTAGTTGTGGTGGAGCGTATGGAAGACGACAAGGAATATCCCCTGCAAAGGCCGGTTTATTACGTCAGTGAGGTGCTAACTTTATCAAAGAAATGCTACCCTCATTGGCAGAAGCTGGTTCTTGGTGTATTCATGGCAAGCCGGAAGCTCAAGCATTACTTCCAAGAGCACCCCATAACCGTGGTCAGCTCAGCACCACTTGCAGATATCATCCAAAACCGGGAGGCCACGGGAAGGATTGCAAAGTGGGCTATAGAGTTGGGGGCTTATCATATCAAATATGAGCCACGCACCGCCATCAAGTCTCAAGCGTTGGCCGACTTCATCAATGACTGGACAGAAATCCAAGCACCCCAAGATAAGCCGGTGACCAAGTATTGGACGATACACTTTGATGGAAGTCGACAGTTGCAAGGTTCAGGAGCTGGCGTGGTTCTCACCTCCCCCACAGGAGAAAAATTATGCTATGTTTTGCAGTTACAATTCATCTGCACCAACAACGTAGCAGAATATGAAGGCCTACTCCATGGGCTACGGCTAGCCCATGAGATGGGCATAAGCCGGATCCAGTGCTAGGGCGACTCAGATCTCGTCTCCCAAAAAGTGTCAGGTACTTGGGACTCCAAGGATCCCATGATGGCGGCTTATCGCCTAGAGGTAGAAAGACAAGCCGGTTTTCTTGTTGACTATCAAGTCGACCACGTGGACTGCAGGCAAAATGAAGGAGCCGACGCCTTATCCAGACTCGGCTCTCAGCGTAAGCCGGTTCCTCCAAACGTGTTCCTTGATATCTTGACAAAGTCGTCCGTACAGTCACCAACAGAGCAAGATATAGCAGAGCCAAACCCAGGCCCGGTTTTGCTTGCAGCAATACACGCCACCCCAGATTGGGAAGTGCCATATATGGACTACATGACCCGGGGAACATTACCGGCTGATGAACTCATGGCCCGGGAAATCATCAGAAGAAGCAAGTCCTTCACCATCATCAATGGCGAGTTACATCGGCGGAGTCCCACAGATGTGTTTCACCACAAGAAGGAAGAGCCATCCTCAACGAAATACATTGTGGTGATTGTGGACACCATGTCGTCTCCCGTTCCCTTGTGGCCAAAGCTTACAGACACGGCTTCTACTGGCTTACGGCGCATGCGAATGCGAAAGATATCATCAAGAAATGTGATGGATGTCTGTGCTATGCAAAGCAAGATCACGTACCGGCTCAAGAACTCAGGATGATTCCTATCACTTGGCCTTTTGCGGTATGGGGGATTGATATGGTGGGACCCTTCACAAGATCCCCCAACAAGAACACCCACCTCCTTGTGGCAGTTGATAAGTTTACCAAGTGGATAGGAGCAGAGCCGGTCAGAAAGTGTGATGCTGAGACGGCACTGAAATTCTTGAAAAATATAATATACAGATTCGGCTACCCCCATAGCATCATCACTGATAATGGGACTAATCTGTCAAAGGGGGTTATGCAACGATTCTGCCAGAGAGAGCACATCCGACTCGGTCTTACATCAGTCGCTCATCCTCAGTCCAACGGACAAGCCGAGAGAGCCAACCAAGAGTTGCTTCGTGGCATCAAACCCCGGCTTTGCGTTCCCCTAGAGAGAACACCAGGCAGCTGGGAGGAGAAACTACCCGCAGTACTATGGAGCATACGGATGACTCCTAACAGGTCAACCGGCTACACGCCTTTCTTCTTGGTCTATGTAGAAGAAGTCGTTCTCCCAAGTGACATACGTCACGACTCACCTAGAGTGGCAGCATATGTAGAAGTCGACAATGAGAAAGCAAGGCAAGATGCTCTAGACGCTCTCGACGAAGAACGAGAGCTAGCGGTAGCCAAGTCGGCAATCTACCAGCAAGACCTACGACGCTGCCATAGCCGTAGAATCAAGACCCGGACTTTCCAGGAAGGCGACTTCGTGCTTCGACTCATACAAGAAAAAGACGGAATACACAAGTTATCCTCTCCATGGGAAGGACCCTTTGTGGTCAGCAAGAACCTCTACAATGGATCCTACTACCTAGTTGATATGCGAGAGAAGGAAAAAACACGCACCTGTATGGAAGAAACCCTCAGGCCGTGGAACATCGCACAACTTTGTCTGTATTATACCTAGGTAGGAAAGGGATGCCATTTTAGTTAAGGTTGTAAGACGACTCATGTAGCACTGGCTTTCGCCAAATGAAATAAATAAAGTTCGATCTTCATCGCACCAGCTTCGGCCACACACAAGTCGATTTTCATCGCATCGGCTCTCGCCATTAAAAGTCGACTTTTCGTCGCAACCGGCTGTAACGCCACACAACAAGACTAGCTTTAATCATAACAAATATTTTTAGTTCAACATCATCATAAGCATTGCATGCATTTAATTTTCTGTTTTGCATCACACATGTCATATTTTGCATTTACAAAATTCTCAGAAACCTGGGGGCTTGATCAACCTCCAATTGGTCATCTGGGCACTTATGTGTTTCATTCAGAGAAAGTTCAATAGAGCTTGATGACAACTCATCAACCTCTAACTAAGAAATCTCGGCACATAAGTGAAAAGTGCATGTACAAAGCTCGAATTCAGATAAATCTTGGGGGCTCGACTATACCCATCGAGTCTTCACCCAAGAAACCTCGGCTTATACATGTGGCACTCCACGCCTCCTAAATTGCCTGTATGATCGATGCTCATACAATTTAAATGCGTGAAATCCAACTAGAAAATTCCCAAAAGGAAATTTTTGACGCAAACGGAGAAACGCTGATCAATGTGAGACGGCATACAGAGAAGCCTCGACTCAAGGATAACCCAAACTCTTCTCAAACGAGAGAAGATGAGGATCAGATGAATCCAGAGTCGGCTTCTTCAAGCATTTCATGAATTACCCTTTTTTGCATACATAATCATAAGCATATTTTTTCTTTGCATATATACAAAATCCTTGCAGGATGCAGAGTTAAAACCTATGCGACTCGGTAATGTGTCAATACACATATGCCGACTCATAGGGACCACAACTCAACGCAAGTTCCTATGCGACTCGGTACTGTGTCAATACACACATGCCGACTCATGGGGACTACAGCTCGAAAGTCTTTATGTGAGTCGGTAACGTGTCAATACACACATCCCAACTCATGGGGACTACAACTCCAAAAATTTCTCTATGTGATGCGGCAGCGTGTCAAGACACACATGACAACTCATGGGGACTACAATTCAAAGAGTGTCTTTATGTGACTCGGTCGTACGGCAAGACACGCATGCCGACTCATAGGGGCTAGAAGCTCGAAAATCTTCTTCTATGACCCGGTAAGATACAAAGATATTCATACCGGCTCATGGGGACTATGAGACTCACTATAAGTCAATTTTTTTAGCATGAACACATATTCATGTTACATTTTTGGGCAATAATCACTTTCCTATAACTCGGCATGACATCACAGGAACTCATACCGATTCATGGGGACTATACCTCCAGTTCTCTCTACAAACTTGGCATATATTACCACCAAGTTTTGGGGAGCAACATTCGCAATTCATTTTATGAGTCGGCACAACATTCTGTTTCAACCGACTCAGGGGGCTACACCTCTTATCTAATAAGTGAGTCTCATACACAAGTCAAAAGAAACAAAATTTGACTTAGAAGGTTCATTGGGAAGTAAAATTTTCATTCATTAGACTAAAAAGTCCTATATCAGAAGAAAAACAAAAGACAAGAGCCGGCAACACGCTATGCCGACTAACTAAAGTATTACAAAATCAAAGACAGCTAGTACTGGAAAAGAAGATACATAAGTCGATTACTTCATCCAAGTCGGTACGCTCTACTTCCACAAGCTAAGCAACAGGTTCTACTGCTTGTCGGTCAACGTCGAAGAAACAGTATTGTCCTAAAAATCTCAGAGGCTTCAGTCATCATCTTCAGATTCAAACTTGATGGTGGCTTCTTCAGCTTCTTCGTAGAAATCTTCGTCACTGCTGCTGGCACTCTCAAAGCAGCAGTCGACTCGATCACCACCACCATCAAAGAACTTGGCCCAAAGGGTCTCATACCCGTCATAGGAAAAAATTAAGGTCCTTCCTTCTGAAATATTCCTGGAACGAAGGAAGGTTTTCCAACCTTTTTCTAGGTACATGGTGTTGTTTTCGGAAAAATCAACGGCTACCCAAATTGGTCCATGGGGGCAGCATGTTGATCGAAGCCATAGCCCTGAGGGCCGGGAAGCCACCATGATCTTGGCAAAGGAATCGGGGAGTTTCACCCAACGACGACTAGCCGAAATAATCTCCACCTTAAAATCAACCCTTTCGGGAGAAGACGGTAGAGACGAATCAGGACTAGTGGCTAGGTGAGAGGTGCGCCCACCTCTCCCTCTACCCCTACCTCTGCCACGACCTCTGCCGCATCCTCGTCCACGACCTCGACCGCCACGAGAACCAGCACTAGAACTGGGAACAAAGGCCATGGCGGTCACGTCGCGTTTGGGAGCCATGGCAGAGAGATGAAGATGGAAGATAGAGAGTGGAGAAATCACTCTCAAAAGATGCCAATTTATACAAATAAGAAGAAAGTGGTCAATCAATGCCATAAAAGAATGGGTAGATTACCCATGGTAAGCGACATTCATGGCGACGCTTCAATTTTCACCATACATTTAGTGGCGACGCTTCGGGTAGAAAAACAATAAATACAGCGACAAATAACTTTTTTGACTCAAAAGTCAAATTAAAAGACTTAGGGGAAAAATCAAAAAGTGATACACAAATCGGCATCAGCATAAGCCGGCGTCATCACCTCGAAGCACAAAGCCAGTGTCATCTTCTCGAAGAACAAGCCGGTGTCGGAACCTTGAAGACACAGAGACGTGAGTCAGTTTACTCATAAGAGTCGGGTCTATGAAGATCAATCAAGCAACTGAAGATTGCCATGAAGACTAAAGCATCATACCAATCCTGGGGGCTAATGTCGGGGGGATGGACCAAGCCCATAACCCGGCATTAGATCGCAACTCTCTGGACCGGCTTATACGTGAAGGCCCATGAAAACAAGACCCGGCCCAGAGGGAGACGCGCCAAGGAGACAAGCTTGAAGCCCAAGAAGGAATTCGACTTACCTTGTGTAGCGCATAGCGTATTTGTAAAGTAGACATAGCATAGGATTCCACCTCAAGTAGGAATCGGATCTGTGGACTCTTGGACCCGGCACCTTAATAAGCCGAGGGTTCGAGGCGCCAGGATCAACTCTCAACTCAACACACAAACCACCGAGGCACGACTCGTAACCTAGATCTCCCCGAGACGCGAGTTACGAGCCGGCAATCCTTGTAATCCCCAAACCGGCTAGTCCTTTCGACAAGCCGGAAACCCCTCAATAATAAGAAGCAGTATTAGGTCTTTACCTCGAGAACAAAGAGGGGCCGAAACCTGGGTAAATAGTCGAGTACCGTGTCTATGTCGACTCTCTCCTTGATACCACCTCGCAACAAAGGTGTCACTACAAGTTCGATGACTCGTACATTTGTTGTGTTAACCACACGACACTTTCCTTCCTGGTTCTTGATAAGCTTGTAGTCAGAATCAAGTGATTTGTCCACAATATCCTTGTCATTTTTGCAGTTGAAACCTGAAAGGTTAGCAATATCTATAGGCTTATCCTAACCCATACGGTTTTTGGATACTGCCCAGGTTCCCAGTAAGTGCCATCAGGGTTTAGCTTCCTTTCAAAGCCAACACCCTCATTCCTAGGATTCCTGTGAAGGAGTGCCTTCTTCAGGATATCATAAAGGTACTGGTGTCCTTGAACACTTTTGAATAAACCTATTTCAAAAAAATCTTTCAACCTGAGGAGTTCCTCGGTAACAGTAGAGTTTTCCTCATCTGAGGCATTAGAATCATCAATAACAATAGGTGCTTTTCCTTTAGAATCAGTTTTGCTTCATTCCAAACAAGTTAATCATGGTGAATCAGAATCATGTTTAGCTTCAGAACCTTGTTGAGCCATGCGAGAGAGGTTAACACTTTCCAATTCTTCATGAGCCTCTTACAGTTTATTGAGAGCCATTTTCCTCTGAAGAAATTCATAGGTAAGCTTCTTGTACTCTACTGAAAGAAGATCATGACTAGTGGATAGTTCTTCAAACTTCTCCTTCAGAGCAGCATGCTCATTAGTTAAAGTTTGACCTTTCTCTATCTCATCGGTCAACAGGGCTTCTGATTTCTTAATGGTTTTGCTTAGCGAATCTAATTCATCTTGTTGGATGGAAGCAATCTTAGCAAGTTTAGCATAGCTTATTTTTGAGTCACTATCATAAGATGAGCAATCAGAAGTGTCATTGGTAACTTTGGATGAAGATACCTTTGCCTTGGCCATGAAGCAGTATGTAGGAGTTTCATCTTCACTGCTGTTGTTGGTGAAGAATGAGCTCGAAGCAACAACCGAAGCAAATGCCAAACCAGCAACACCATCAGACTCAGAACCAGACACTGATCTTGAGCCTGATTCTACTTCGGAAGCAGGCTTCTTCTTCAGAGTTCATTTCTTTACCCAGATAGGCCTTGGCACGGTGAGAATTTCTTCGTCTAGAAGAGTGTGTCTTCGAAGAAGAACTCTCACGCCTCTTGTGATACTTCTTCTTCTTGTCATCATCAGACTCTTTCTTCTTGTCTCTTCTTGAGCTCGAATCGTGTCTCTTTGACTCATAGATTTTGGAAGATCTGTGAGACTTGCTTGAGGAATCTCTGAGCGAATGCTTTGATTTGTTTTCAGCTTCCCACAATGGGCAGTCAGCAATGTAATGGCCTGGTTTCTTCCATTTGTAGCAGCAGTTGTCCTTCGATGGAGAGCTTCGTGAGGATGAACAGTGAGAAGAATTGCTTGAGTGCCTTGACGAGTAATTCTTCTTCGGTGATGAGAAACCTTTCGTTTGAAATCGGTTGAAGCGCTTCATGATTAGTGCCAAATCCTTCTCAATGCTTGGAGGATCATAAGATTCAACACCGGAAGCAGAACTAACTTCAGGTGAAGAGTGACGTGAAGCTCTTGCTTTTAGTGCATGTGATCTTCTTCGAGAACCATTTATATCTCACTTCTCTTCTTCTTCCATCTCAAAGGTTGTGAGTCTCTCAAGAATATGAGCAGCAACAAGTTTTCTGAAATCAGTCCTTTCCTTGATCATCAACACAATGTGGTCGAAGGAATCGTCCAAAGAGCGAAGCAAAGTTCTCACCACCATGTGACTGGTGATGTCTTCAGCACCGAGGGAGATCAACTCATTTGCAAGAGTAGTGCGTCTGCTGTATATGGAGTTGACCTTTTCTCCCTCGAGTCTCTTGAATCGATAGAATTTTCTTCGAAGAGTGTCAATTCTGACATCTTTCTAAGTGGAAACGCCTTCTCCAATCTTTTCAATATAGTCCCAGACACCTTTGGCAGATGGGATATTCTTCACTTCATGATATTTCTCTGGAGTCAAATCATTCATGATGAATACCCAGACTTCAGAATCAAGTAATAGACCTTTAATTTCATCAGCAGTGGGAGCATCCTTTTCCTTGAGCTGAACTCCATTCTTGACAACTTCCCAGGCAGCAGAATTGATAGCAATGATATTCCTCATCATCTTGTCCTTCCAATAAGGGTAATCCTTCCCATTGAAAACGGGAAAGGGTTCGCCGGAGCGAACAGCTGCAAAAGACATACTTGGCAACACTCTAGGAGGTTAATCCAAAACACAAAGAGTGTAGGGAGTGCCTAGCTCTGATGCCAATTGAAAGTCCAAGTATGTGATCAGAGGGGGAGGGGTGAATGATCACTTCAATTTTTTTAGTGAAGCTTTGAAGTGAAGCATAAGCACAGCACAGAAAATACACAGAAGCAAGTAACGGGAAGAAAAACTAGGAGCAAAACTAAACACATCGAATCAAAACATGTTGAAGCATGACTGGAAGCAAATGCAATGCGGAAAGTAAGTGCTTGAAGTAAAACAAACTCTTGACTCGGCGATGTTTGTTCGACCAGTTCACGCTCTGCAAAGCGCTACGTCTGGTTGGAGGGACTGGTGACTGAACACCTAGAGAAAAACTCTCTCCGTCCATTGCTCCACTGCACCAATCTCCTTGAGCTTGGCCAGTTTTGACTCGGGGTAGATTATCAAGGAAATCTCTGAAACCTTTGATAAACTAGAACTTCGAGGCGACAATAACTCTTCGCTCTCTGAAGACGACACTCTAACCGTCTAGGAGAATTTCAGTTCTCCAAGATAACAAGGCTAGCAAGCTTTCACCTAAGTCATGATGAATCTACTCAGATCAATGGGACTTAGGATTCGGTGGTTTGGCTCTTGGGTTTTTCTTCGGTGGCGTTATTGGGATGCTCTCTTCAGTCTCTCTCAGGAATAATCTCAGAGCAGCCAACCGCAAATGAAGGCGGGGGCGGCGTATTTATAGGTGGCGATCCCGAGGTGCGAAATGACTGATTTGACCCAAAGCGGCAGCTTGACGCGTGTCCACAATGGTTGGATTAGTCATCAATGCGCAACTTTACTTGAGGAACAAGTAAAGCTGACTCATGGACTTAGTTCTGCTTCGAAAGCCAAAGAACGAAGTCTTTGCTACCGAAACTTAACTTTGTGCACATGAGATTTCTTCTCTCTGGCTTCTCACTCGGTTTAGATTTGGTATGAGCATTTTCACAATAGCTTCGGTGTCCGCATACTAAACCCCTCTTGATAGTACGGTTTTCCTATGACTCAAAGAAATAGAAAAAGAACTACACAAAAACATCTAAGTCTTGCGCCGTCTTCTTCATTTCCTTCGATGAATTAAGCTTCAGAAAAACACCATTTTTAGAGGTCATCCTCCGTGATAAACCTTAGCTCTTGAGGTTGTGCTTCGATTAGCTTTAAAATCTTCCTTAAAGCTTTATCACCTAGCTTGTCCTTCAGGAACCTAATCAAATGTTTACACTAGAAAACATTGTTAGTTCCTCTACTGTCTTGTCCAACAATATCCAAAACACATGGGGGCAACACTTTGCTCTTACAGGACCCCGATCAATATTTCCACCATTGTTTACGCCTTCACTTTATTATTTGCTTTTACTTTCAGTTGCTATCTGACGAGGGGGTGTCCCCACGACTCCTACGGATAAGGGTACCTGGTGCGCATCAAGATAGAAGGCCCGCTGAAAGCCTCGACAGGCCCACGACTCGCCCACTCGAGGCGCCGACATAGGAGTCCTCAACGACTATGGAAGCCGCGACTTGGCGTCCAAGACTAAAACTAGATTAGGCAACTGTCTCTGTAAAACCTAGATGGACTCCTTGCGACCTAGCGTAATATATAAAGGATGGGAGAGGGGACGTCTAGGGCATCCAATCTTCAAGCAACACCTCCGGTCCCGAGTGAACTCGCCTCGACCGCCACTGTAATCGCCTCTATCATAATACAAAAGAGCAGGAAGTAGGGGTTTCATCGATCGAGGGCCCTGAACCTGGGTAAATCCCTGTCTCCTGTTAGCCGATGAGTATCGCCAACCTGCACATCTCCTCTACGATCTAACCCAGGTTTCCTAACCATGGAATTTTCTGAGGTCAATCCTCGTCACTATCATTATCAATATCATTATCCTCTTGCGTTTGATCCTTTGTAAACGACAAGGTCAGAGGGATTGACGACCCCTCTGTACTTCGTTGGGAGCAAAGTTATTTGTTTCTGTGTGCAGGTCCACGTCAACTATTTATCTGGCGCCGTTGACACCTACTTGCAGCATTCGGAGTCCTACTGGTTTGATAACCTTGGTATCTTCACTAAGAGAAATTTGCTGCTATCTACATCTCAACCTTCCACTTATAGTAACCAACAAAGGGCGAGAAACCGTTATCATATCTCATACCATCAGAGAACCATACCATTAATATTTGTGATTTAATATTTTACCCTTATGTTCAACCCGTTATGATAGAGGCCTTGATCGACGATAATGCTCTGTTTAAAGTTTATGAGCATAGTGTGAAGGAGGAAGGGCAAAAAAACGGAGTTAAGAGGTATGAATCATAATTGAACTCAACTAAGCAATTAAGGACATAAAAATAAAAAAAAACTCATAATCTTTGTATCCATGAGGAGACAACAATCGTTCTCTTTCCAATAAAAAACAATCATTTCCCTTATTTTGAACATTTTTTTAATATAATAGTTAGAAATATTGAGGTAAAACTTAAAGACAACAGAGGTATACGTCCCATTGGTCACTAAACTTGCGTGTGATATTTAATTTGATGCAAAAGGTTGTAGAATACGTTAAAAAGGTTGTAGAATACGTTAAAATGGTCAGTAAACTTGCACGAAGGTGTAAATACAACCACAATTTTTGTATGTATAGTCCGCAGCAGGACTCAGCCCCGCGACATGCTGCTTATTTAGAGCATCTCCAGCCGTGCCCCCAAGAGGCCCCCAAGACGGCGAAAATAGCGCCGGACGGACGTATTTCGCCCAGTCGCTCCCCCAAGACCTCAATTAGCGTCAGATCGGGCCGATTTTGAGTCCGGCGAACCCAACCCGAACCCAGCGCGCTGGGGGTCGCTTGGGGGCGCCGGACGAAACGAAATCGTCTGCCTGGCCCACTGGCAGGCCAAGCCGACCCAAAAGGGACTTCTCTCCCCCACCTCTCCCCATCGCCCTTGCCGTCGCCGGCCGCCGCGCCGCCGCTAGATAGCCATTTCTGCCGCCCAAAACACGTCACTGCTTCTCCCACGCCTCCCCTATTCCAAGGCCACGCGTTTGGCCGGCGCGGGACGCCAAGCAGAGAACGCCAGCGCAAAGTCGCGCCCA
The DNA here is from genome assembly GCA_950022295.1 of Bromus sterilis. Classification (NCBI taxonomy): domain Eukaryota; kingdom Viridiplantae; phylum Streptophyta; class Magnoliopsida; order Poales; family Poaceae; genus Bromus; species Bromus sterilis. Next base: position 402,393,905 of record OX465596.1, read on the forward strand.
CCTTGCGCCCCACCTGTTCGACGAATTGCGGCCCTGAGATGGACTCCGACGACGAGACGCTCTTCGCCGCGTTGATGGAGGAAGAGGCGATCGCCGGCGCCCAGGACGACGGGCACCTCACGATGCTCGCCGCCTTGGCCGACCTGTTCGGCGCCAACAAGGAGCCGCACCGAGGAGGTTCCAAGATGGGCCGCCGGAAGGGAAAGGAGAGGGGACATTCGGAGGGCTACTGTTTGCTCTACTCCGACTACTTTGCCGATGTTCCCCTGCACGGCGAGAAGACATTCCGGCGAAGGTACCGCATGGGCCGAAAGCTCTTTCTTCGCATTGTCACTTCACTTCGAGAGTACGACAGCTGCTTCGTTTGCAAGAAAGATTGCACCGTCACAGTTGGGTTCTCCTCACTTCAGAAGTGCACAACGGTCATGAGGATGCTTGCATACGGAACTCCTGGTGATGAACAAGACGACTATGCACGCATGGCCGAGTCCACCGCCCTTGATTGTTTCTACAGATTTTGCAGAGCAGTAGTTGGCTGCTTTGGAAAACAGTACTTGCGAGCACCCAATGCAGAAGACACTGCTCGAATCCTAGCAGAGAATGAAGCAAGAGGATTTCCTGGGATGCTTGGAAGCATCGACTGCATGCATTGGGAATGGAAGAACTGTCCATTTTCTTGGCAGGGGATGTACAAGGTTGCAAAAGGTCACTGCAGTGTGGTACTTGAGGCGGTTGCTACACATGATCTCTGGATTTGGCACTCCTTCTTTGGTATGCCAGGAACACACAATGACATCGACGTCCTGCAGTGTTCAAATATCTTTGCCAGGCTTGTCGAAGGTCATGCTCCTCCGGTGAACTTCGAGGTCAATGGGCACCACTACAACAAGGGATACTATCTGGCAGACGGCATCTATCCAAGATGGCCGGTATTTGTGAAGACTATCTCAAACCCTGTGTCAGGGGGAAGCATGCCCATTTTGCCAAGTGCTAGGAGGCTTGTAGGAAGGATGTCGAGCGGGCATTTGGGGTACTACAGTCTCGATTTGCTGTTGTCCGGTACCCCGCTTAAACTTGGTCGAAAGATCAAATGTGGGAGGTGATGAATTGTTGTGTCATCTTGCACAACATGATCATTGAGAGCGAGAAAGCGGAGCCAGTGTATGACTCTGAACCATATATCAACCAGGGGCCTCTTGCAATTGTTGATCACCAGATACCATCAGATTGGACAGCCTATTTTTGAAGGGAATATGCCCGAGAGGCAATAATAAAGTGGTTATTATCTTATTCCATGTTTATGATAAATGTTTATTTTCATGCTATAATTGTGTTAACCGGAAACGTTAATACATGTGTGTTTAATAAACAAAGAAAAGGTTCCTAGTAATGTCTCTCTTTATACTAGCTTGTTGATTAACGGATGATCAAGGTTTCCTGATCATTGACATTGGATGTCGGTAATAACAAGGTCATATCATTGGAGAATGATGTGATGAACATACACCCACAGTAGTTATAGCAATACGATCATGTCATCAAAGTTTCTATTGCTGTATCAAACTTTCACGAAGTAACCCTAATCCTTAGACCATGAGATCACGTCAATCACTGACACCGGAAGAGTACTTTGATTCCATCAAACGTCACACCGTAACAGGGTGATTATAAAGGTGTCGTTGGGTACTTGGAAAGTGTTAGTTGAGGCTCGTGGATCAAGAGTGGGATTTGTCCATCCAGATGACGGAGAGATATACTCTGGGCCCTCTCGGTGATATCACATTGACATCGCTTGCAAGCACGTGACTGGCTCACGAGGATGTTATATCACGGAACGAGTAAAGAGTACTTGTCGGTAACGAGATCGAACTAGGTATGGATGATACCAAATGATCGGATCTCGGACAAGTAAAATATCGCGAGACAAAAGGAATTGGTTACGGAGTAATGGTTCACACGATCACTAGTTCATCGTTGAGTAAGTGGGAGTCATTATGGATCTCCAGATCCCGCTGATGATTATTGATCTGAGAGGAGTCTCGGTCATGTCCATTTTATTCACGAACCGTAGGGTGACACACTTAAGGTTCATCGACGTGTTTTAAGTGGATACGGAACGCAGGAGAAAATACTGAACAACACAGGACAGCACAAGGACTGTTTCGATAAAATTGCCGAAATAGTTTCGGAATATCGAAATAGTGCAAGGGGATAATTGTTAATGTGTTCATTGAATGAAGTGTTCATCAATGAAGTACTCATTAAATGAAGTGTTCATTAATTTGAGTGACATTAAACAAGTGAATTAAAAGGAGTTTTAATTGGAAGACCTTTGGTTTTTGAGTGGAGGTTAAATGGGAGAAAGTGCCACTTGATTATGTGTGAGTGGAGACTCCACTAGCAATCAAGAGGGGAGAGGTGGGGGCACCTCTTGGGGCGCCTTGGGTGCTGACCCCCTCTCCTATAAAAGGAGGAGGTGGAGACCCCTCTAGTCACCAATTCCTCCATCTCTCATATGCCCTTTGGTTGGCATCTTCCTCCCCTTGCTAGCTGATCCAGTTTCACGAGTACGGTGCTTAGGCGAAGCCCTGCTCAAGATCTTCTCTACCACCACCACCACTATGTTGTAGTGCTACTGGAGTTCCCGAGGATCCACTACTTCCGCTGCCCAACTGGAGCAAGGGGCGGAGGTCGTCACTGATCTGTACGTGTGACCGACTACGGAGACGCTGCCCGTTCGTGGCGTCAAGTCTTCATCACGACCTTGAGGTCGGCGAGTGTTCGACTACATCACCCACGAGAATCGTTCTCGTTAAAGCTTTTTGGTCTTCGAGGGTGAGTCCTTCTCAAACCGTTACAAGTTATCTCCTAGATGTGATCTTGGCAGTTGCAATCGTAGGAAAAATTTTGTTTTCTATGCAACGAACCCTTCAATTTTAACATGCGCCAGGAGATCCGAGACCCGCACGTGCATCGTCAACTGCGGGAAGATCTAGTGGATCATCTATGGATGCGCAAAGGCAATGTCTAGTTTGATCTTTTTTTTGTATTTGTGCCGAACTATGTGTAATATCATGTTGAATTTGCGCCAAACTGTGCCGAATTTGCGCCAAACTGCGCCTATATTTCCATGTTTGTGTTGAATCTGTGCCAAAAAAAATAATTTACGCCGTTTTTGGGTCGAATTTAGGCCGAATCTGAGCCGGCCCGTCAGTCTTGGGGGTCGCCTTGGGGGCGCGGCTGAGGGGGAACTCGCCCCAAGACCTATCGCCGCGCCGAGCGCCCCCAAACGGCGCTAAAATAACGCCGTAAAACCTCTTGGGGGGCGAACGGCTGGAGATGCTCTTAGCATGACACCCACTAACAGGGCTAGCAGCTTTATAACGTTGGTGTAGCATTCGTCCGCATTATAACATGCCTTCTCTCCTCAACCCAATTTGTTGGATAAAACGTGCTGCAACCCAGTACAATCCGTTTTCATTATTATTTTTCTTTTAATTCACTGCTATTAGATAAATTATATATATATATATATATATATAATCTTAGAAACATCAATAATATTGAAATAAATAAATAAAAATATACTCCCTTCGATTCATAATAAGTGTCGTTTATTTTGTACCAAACTAGTACAAACTTTGTACTAGATGAGCGGCATTTATTATGGATCGGAGGGAATAATATTTTTTTTTCAGTAATATAATTATTTTAAGAGATATAATTTTTAATGGTATTCTTATAATATTTAGAATAATAAGAATATTATAAATTTTATTATATTTTAGTTTATATAAAGTATTCTTATATTCTTTTTATAAAAAATAATTATAAGAATAAACTTTTTATAAAATCATTTATTATTATAAGAATCATATTCTCATTGTTACATAAAATAGATTATCAAAAAATACATAATTGATGTTTTTTTTTATTTGCAATTGTTTATGTAAATATATTTTTCGCCATGGGTTATCAGATGCTCTTTTTTGCAATTGTTTCTGTAAATATTTTTTAGTGTGGGTTATAAGAATCATATTTTTCACTGTAGGTTTTAGTCCTGTTGCGGACTCATTTTTACATGAGTTAATTTGCATTGTGTTACTGAATGCAGAACCCACATGAGGTTAAAGAGAAGGCCAGCGCTCTGCGCCGGTCGACCGGCGGAGCGCCTCCGCCGGTCGGCTGCGAGCCGTCCGATTTCGGCAATCGAACGGATTAGATCGCTGCGTACCTCTTCGCATCATTGTAACATTTGCGGAACTTTTGCAACATTTGCGGTACTTTTGCAACATTTGTGGTACACTGATGCAACATTTTTATTTTTGGAGTTTTTTACAGCAAAAAAATGGTGGTAGCAAATTTTAATTGCTGTGATAACATTTTTTTATTATCGATAGCAACAAAAAATCATAATTCGCCGTGCTAACCACTTTATAATATTTTTCGTTGTAGCAAAAACTCTTAACGGTAGTAGCAAAAACGCACAACAATGGAAGCAAAAATTTAAAAGGTTGCAACATTATGCGTAACAAAAAAATATACAACGATAGTAGCAAAAACATACAACGATAGTAGCAAAAACATACAACGATAGTAGCAAAAACATACAACGGTTGTAGCAGAAAAAACAACGGTTGCAACAAAATTCATCGTCGCCGTCGTCAGGATCGTAGCTCCGCAGTGGTGATGTAGCAAAAATCTTGGCCGGTAGTAGAAAATGCGTAAAACAGTGGAAACAAAATAGTTCGCTGGTTGCAACATTACATACTCAGATATTCCCTGTACATTGTGCGTTGTAACAAAAATACCAGTTTATTGCTTTGTAGCAAAAATATGATATGGTTGTAGCAAAAATAGGATGCGGTTGTAGCAAAAAAAAATTGATGGCTGTGCACGGATCTACTCATGGCCATGGCGGCCATGGCCGGCGGCGTGGGGGCACGGGGAGGTGCGGGCTCGACGGAGGGGGACCGGGGCGGGCGCGGCTCGTCGGGGAGGGGCCGGATCTGGGCAGAAGGAGAACGCCGGCGAGGTCCCGGGAGCACGGCGGCGAGCTCCTGAAGCCATGGCCATGGCAGATCAGTATGGTGGGCGCCCATGGCGTGGTTGACGGCAGCGCCACGAGGTGCGCATCCATGGCAGCAGGCGGCGGAGGGCGGCGCGTGCGATGCACGGCAATGAAGACGGGCGGCGGACGGCGCGTGAAAAAGGACTCTAGCGCCTCGCGCTAAGGAAGGAAGGCGACCGGCGAATCGGTACGCCGGTCAGTGACCGTGACCGACTGTAAACGTTTCCCTAAAGAGAAATAGTATATAGTTATTGGGCGGCACTCTGCGCCGACCGACCGGCACAAAATTTTGGGCCGGTCAAATCTAGTCCGCTTGATTAGTTTAATGATCCCCGTCTGCTTAACCGGTGAGATCTGCAGTTCCTTCTATTGTTGCATCATCCTGTCGAGCGTCGCCGTTCGTTGTTCTTCGCCCATGCATCAACGCTCGCATCGTCGCCCTCCTCGCCAGTCCTCGCGAGGTGCGGGGGTCGCGCTCGTTGTCGGCGGCCCTCGGCAGCACCTGCGCGCATGCCGCTCACCGCTCTATTTGTAGCTTTTTTCACCGCCGGTTGCATCATTTTTCGCCATGGTTGAAGCTTTTTTTCATGGAGTGATCAGGCCGTTTTAAGCACATGGTGACCGCCGTCGAGTCATTTTTTTATGTCGGTTCCAGCACAAATGGAATGCGGTTGCAACATCACAACAGGCTCGTGGCAACAAGAAATCTGGTGACGTGTTGTAGCAACGATAGCGGTTGTCATCATGCTCGCTTGGAGGAGGAGGAAATCGAAGGCTTGGTCGTGGCAACAGGAAATCGAAGGAAGAGGGTGGGTTGCCGGCTTGGAGGAGGAGGAAGGCGGCCATGTCGTCGATAGCAGGGGGCGGTGCGGGGGTGCGACAAACTCCGGCGGAGGACGGCATGGGAGCGAAAGCCGGCGTCGTGGAAGGAAAGGAAGGTAGAAAATGAACTTGGTCGTGCATGTGAGGATAAGATAAATTGTGGGGCGCAAAATTAATCATTTTGATGCGTACAATGCGGGGATCCAACAAGCCGTGTTTGACCGGTCTAAATTTGGCCGGCTGACCGACCAGAAACGTCTCCCATAGTTATTTGTATTATTTAATGATAGGTGGGATTCATCCAATGCCGCACAAGCAACGAATACATATAGATACATAAATTATAACCGTATTTACACATTCATACAAATGTATTAATCATTTTAACATATTTTATAACTTTTTACATCAAACTAAATATCACGTACAAATTTAATGACAAATGGCACAGATACCTCAAATAAAGTTTTGATTCAGTTTACTCTTCATAGCATCAACTGAGAATTTAACCCGAATGAAGCACATAGTGAGGCTGCGCACCTGGCGACGAACAGATTTCACCGGGAGGAGCAGGCGACGGGGTCGGGGAAAGAGACTAACCTGGGCCATGTCGAGCGCGCGAGAGCGCGATAGAGGGCGGGGAAGCTCATGTCTGCGACGCGAAGTGCATCATGAGGAGGGCCCTGCGTCAACGGCTAGCATTCTGAGGTCGAGCGCCTCCTCGAGCACTTCGCCCACCAGATTCGAAGAATAGGACCGTGTTGCTGGCGAAGGGAAGGGGCGACCTGACCACCATGGGAAGCCGGCTGTGGAGGGGGAGACAGTGGGGAAGATAAGAAATGTGAGGGGCGGTGGGAAGGATGAGTAGGTGGTGACGAGAGAGAGGATCCATATGTGGGTAACTTTTTTTTTCAGAGGTAAAGAAGGTGAGTGACTTCGATGTTGTTTAAATTAACGAATAACTATATTCTTAAAACATTTTTCTACTTGCTATGTTCAATTCTCCTACGTAGATAGGAATTTTTTTTCATCGCGATTTCTAACACTCATGATCGTTTGATGATTTTAAGAATTTTTATATAAATATCTATTAAAAAATAAAACCCTTATTGAATATATTTAAATGATGTAATCGTGCAGGTCATCTTATGGTCCGTGGATGGAAAATTTTATGGATTATTTCACTAGAGTTGTTTTATTTGACATTCTTACACATGTATTTTTCGTTGTGTATCATTATACTTATTCTATGTTGTATCATTATTTTAGAACTAACTTTGATTACTATTTTATAAGTTTAGATGACATATTTTAGAATAAAATTAGCTGTCATTTTAGCGAATTCTGAATTGAACGATGATAATATAAGAAATCAAGACTTCGAATATGATAAAACAACCGTAGATCCCACAAGTTATAATACAACTTTGTGATCGTGGATTTTATATGAAGACATATTTTTGGATCGTGCTCTACACGCGTGCTTATATCGTTGGACATAACATATATTTAAATGGTTTCTAGATTAAAACTCACTAAAAGAAAAATTAGATTAAGAATACATGTTTTCATTACGAAATGATTCATGCTTTTGATCACAAATATGTCTCACTTTTGAAAATACAATTTTAGTAACATGACAATATTTTGTATTTCAGTTATTTTCATAAGAATTGTCTTAATAGTATGTTGTGTAAACTCATTTGATAAATTTATAAAACGTGTGTTGCACGTTTACTAGTACTAGGTAAAGGCGTAAATTTTCGAATATGTGAACTATGGTGAACCTCCTAAACCGCGTAGCCAAAATGTCCAAGGAGTGAACTCTAAACCTCTCTCGAGTTATCTCAAGTCGCGAACGACAACACGATGGCGCTGAGCCACCTCCGCCATACGCCGCTCGCGCTCGGCGTCGCGCTGCCGTCCCTCGTCTGCTCCTCTCCCGCTACCCGCCGCCTCTTACTCTTTGCGCCGGCGCGCCCGTGGCGCCTCCTCTCCACCGCCTCGAAGCCTCGCTCGCTCGGCACCGCCGCCGCCGCCGCCGAGGCCGACAACGCCAGCGCGGGCGCCGACGGCTTCTTCGCCGAGGACAGCACGTCCTGGAAGTCCCTCGGCATCTCCGACCGCCTCGCGACGGCCTTGCAAGGCACCGGTCTGACCAGACCCTCGTTGGTCCAGGTAACTATTGCTCCACCTCGCCGCTGCTGGTCTCTGCACAGTACGTGCTCGACGAAATGCCAGAGCCCGCGTCCAATGCTGTGATATACCTTTTCAGCGTCAGCTTTTCATTTGGTAGATTGAACCTCTACTAGTGTTTTGATCTACAGTTACCGTATAGGGATCATTTAGCCGGGCCTCTGTTCATGTGAAGTGATTGCGCAGTCTGAGACTGTGATATTCCTCGAATCCCAATGTTTAAGAAACCTTTCGGTCCACTGTCTGTCTCTTGGAAGTACGGAAGTCCTTGCTAGTGCAGAATTCATGTGTGCTGCTAGTTGGCGTGAAGATTATAGCTTCCTGCATCATCATGTGCCTAAACTGTCGTTCAGCAGCCCATTCGCTCCCTGCATAACGGTCATGCTTAAGATAGATATGGCAAAAGCCTTTGATTTGGTTGCCTGGCCTTTCTTGTGGATTTGGGGATAAGTGGTTGGCTAGGTTGGCGCTCCTCCTCCCGTCTGCCAGCGCAAGAGTTCTGATATGGGTTTGCTGGCGAGAAATTCTGGCACGCGCGGGGCCTTTGTCAGGATGACCCCATGCCCCCGCTCCTGATTATCCTTGCTATGGACACCCTAGCAGCCGTGTTCGGCAAAGCCGTGGTGGATGACCTTTTCGCCCCACTGTCTCGTTTGGGGAGTTTGGCATCGGCTGTCGCTTTACACCGATGATGTGGTCCTGCTGATCAAACCGTCCGTCCCAGAAACTGCGGCATCTCTGCAATTGCTGGAGCTGTTCGGCGGAGAGTCGGGCCTGGTGTGCAACATCGCGAAGAGCTCCATCTCGCCGATCCGGTGTGAATCCGTCGACCTGCTACCTCTCCTCAACTTTGTTGGCTATCCACTGCGTCCCTTCCCCATCACGTATCTTGGTATCCTTCTCTCTATCTCACGCCTGACCAAAGCAGAGCTGCAACCTCTGGTGGATAAGATTGCAGGACACCTTCCAACGTGGAACGATGCCGTTCGTCGTTGTTCGCAAGGTTCAAGCAGAATTCAATCTGTGGAGAGTGGCTAGGTTTAGGCTGAGAGGTGATCATGTGAGATTGTCTTAGTATCATGAGATTGTCTTAGTACCATGTGTAGACGTGGATTTTGGTGCGGCCTGTTCTCGCATCATCACCTGTAATGACTTTCCCTCCTCCCCACCCACACATCTTAATATAAAAGGCATTCAAATCTCATGCGTTCGAATGCACGGATACTTCATGGAGTCAGCGTATCCGTATCCGATACCGTATCCGATACTGCCCCGATACTCCCTGGATACGCATCCCCTGAGTATCAGGGAGTAAACGATTTAAAACAATGCCGATACTTCATGGATACTCACTTGGTGTGTTTTGGATACTTCATGGATACTCAACCGATGCACCTCCTTCCTCACTGACTCCCCATCATAGTCGTCGCCAACTCCCCCTCAACCCCAGCCCCTCTCACTATGCATCTCAGCCAACTCATCGAGCACAATCCTCGGCGGCAGCTTGATGGTTGAGGTCGGCAAAGGTATATGTACCGAGCCGTTCAGCCGAGAGCCGTAGCAAAGCTCCCTCTTCTCCTTTCTCCCCTCCTAATCTCATCTCCTCTGATCCTCTCCTCCAGATGGCTCCTCCTACTAAACCTCCTGCTCAACCTACCAACCTAAGGGCACAATTGCGGAGCTATATTAGAGTACTATTCTGATCCTCTTCTATGGATTTCAAGCTACCAACTCAGTATTTTGGTCAATTAAAAAAATAGTAAAACGTATCCCTGTATTGGCTCTTTTCCAAAATGGCAAATTTACGTATCCGTATCCGTGCATTCTACATGCGTGTTCTTGAAAAAAAAGGTGGTGGCCAGTTACATAGGTACCTGTGCATGAGAAAATTCAGGGATCATAGCTCCTTTTAGGCCTATTTTAGGATTAAGGCACCGTAATTGAATCAACGGCTTGTCTTTGCAAAATTACTGACATAGTCCTTATTACAAAACACTGACTACACTTTAGCTATTCAGTGTTTCCTTGTGCGCCTTCACCAGTTTGCATGGCTGGTGCTAATGTACTGTTGTTCTTGCTGGGACTGGTGTGCTAGTAGAGTTCCATATATTATTTTATTTTGCTTTTATTAGAGGTTGTGTTGCAACACATAAAAATGTCAACTGCTGCAATGCAGGCAGCTTGTATACCACATGTTCTTACAACGAACGATGTAATTGTTGCGGCAGAGACTGGCAGTGGCAAAACACATGGTTATCTGGTTCCACTGATTGAAAAACTGTGCTCCAAATCTTCCTCCACAGAAGATGGTGATTCTGAGAATATTGCTGCGAGAACAGATAACATTGTGTTGGTTCTCTGTCCTAATGTTATGCTGTGTGAGCAAGTTGTTTCCATGGCCAATTCATTACTTGATGTATCTGGTGAACCACTTAAGCGTGCTGCTGCAGTTTGTGGGCCAAAGGTATGGTCTGCCTTCCTGTCATGTATGATACTTGATAGCATGGTTAATTCGTCAGATCTTGTTTTACTTATGGATAAATATGAGACTAGTTATGTCACATTATACAACTGAATGTCTGTTTCAATACTTCATTATTTCTGTAGTGGTATATTTCCCAGTTTACAGTTTGGGTTTAAGGTCTGAACTAACATGGGTCTTTAGTTCAGTTCATATATCTACAGCACTGTTACATTAATGGAACATATTCTGGCACAACATCTGCTTATTTTATGTTTCTTGATTTATATTGTTTCATCACAGGGTTGGCCAGCGGTTCGCCCAGATGTTCTTGTAGCCACTCCAGCTGCTCTTTTGAATTATCTATTCGATTATGACCCAGAGAGGAGGCGGAGGGAGAAGTTCATACGTAGTGTAAAATACATCGTAAGTACTTTAGCAGGACTTCTATTTTGTGCAGGCATCCTTTGCATAGCCAGGCTAGAAATCTTCTTGTTGTTGCATCCTATCATTTATTTATCTTGAGTTGCTAAATATACTGGCAAGGCTAGGCTAGATTTTTTTTGCTTTCCTGCAACTTATTGGAGAAAAAAGTATCTACCTCGAATGGATTCAACTCTTAAGTGAAGCTGTAATTTTCTATGTACTTTTTTCTTGTTTTGTACCATTTTCTAGATTTGCATTTCTGTCTGCCTTTTTTATCTTATAGAAAGTGTTTGAATTACAATCTTCGATCTTAAGACTGGTAATCCTAAAAATGGCTGATTTTGAGCAGGTATTTGATGAGGCAGACATGCTACTTTGCGGAAGTTTTGAAAATCAGGTCATTCGTCTCATCCACATGCTGCGGTTTGACGAGAAGTTAGTTTCAAGGGCGGAAGATTCTGGAAAAGAAGTACTGCTCAATTCTGATGAGTACCACGAGGATTCAGGTTCTGAGAGTGCTGAAGTTAGTGACATTGATGAGGAAAGTGAAGATGGTCATATTCAAGATGGAGCAGTCAAGGTGGAGAATGCTCATGTAGGAGCACGCAGGGATTGGAGAAGGGTTAGAAAAGTTTATAGACGCAGCAAGCAATATGTCTTTGTTGCTGCCACCCTTCCTCAGAGTGGAAAAAAGACTGCTGGTGGTGTGCTGAAACGTATGTTTCCTAGTGCTGTCTGGGTTAGTGGTGCTTATCTGCACCGCCACAACCCTAGGTATGCACTGTGTCTTAGCATAAGCTCTGAGTGTTGTTCCTCATGGAGAGATTTCTCACTAATCCTGCGTTTGTTAGTTGCTTTTTTTTCCAGTCCTATATTTGTTTCTTATTGTCCTTTCCTACCCGCACCTTCAATAGATTTGATATGCAGTGTACTATTTATGCAGACTGGAGAGAAGATGGATAGAGGTTACCGCTGATACACAAGTCGATGCTCTTCTGGACGCAGTAAAGTATGGCATGAAGAGTGAAGTTGACCCAGAACTTGGTCCAAGTAGAACTATGGTGTTCACGAACACTGTCGATGCTGCTAATTCAGTCTCTGACATATTGTGGAGAGTTGGTATTCCATGCATCTTGTACCACCGTGAGAGCTCCCTGGAGGAAAGGACAGCCAATTTACAATCTTTCCGGGAAAATGGTGGCGTGCTCGTTTGTACTGACGCTGCCGCTCGTGGGCTTGATGTGCCAAATGTTTCCCATGTTATTCAGGTACGGTTAGACCTCGCCTTTCGAAGTGTTTCCATGTCTGGTGATGCACTGCTGTTGCTTGTCTGTCGCTAGTAGCATTGAACTTCCTATCATATCTACTTATGGACTTATGGTGTCAGCTCAACTTCAAACGCGTTACACATGATGGTGCAAAAAGTCATGCATTATGCACACCTGCTATATATGTGAAAGTATTCTTACAAAATGTTTATTAGTTATTAGTTATTACTACTATGACATATATACTCTAAAACCTCTATTAACCCAACCATAGTTGATACTCCTTTGCATCATCTCATCGGAAGTTCTTTTTTAACGCTGCTATCTATACCTGCAGGCGGAGTTTGCTGCTTGCGCTGTCGACTTTTTGCACAGGGTGGGTCGCACGGCTCGAGCTGGCCAATCTGGAATAGTGACTAGCCTATATGCTGATGCAGACCGTGATCTCGTGAAAGCAGTTCGTCAAGCAGAGGAGTTGGCCCAGCCAGTGGTAAGACCCTGCTCTGTTCTGATCATCATGTGTTGCAGTGATGGATTTGTGTTGTACATAAATTCTTACAACCTTTTTTTTGTATAATAATCAGGAGAGGGCCTTCAGTAGAAAAAGAAGTTTCCGCAACAAGTTGAAGAAACAAGCTCGACTGCTTGAACCTGCAACGTTGCTATCTTGATTTATGATTTTGACGCCTTTGATGTGTAGAAACAGGAAGTTACTCAGTCTTGTGTTTTTTGAGTCGGCCTAGTTCTGTCATTCTTTTTTCCTGATGTTGTTAAGATTCAGAGACATAGTTAAAGAATGAAATCATGTATGCTTCTTCAGTTGCATCTGTTCACTTGCAATTCTCTTTTCTCAACCTAGATCACACATGCCTAAAAATAAAATACTAGAACTTGCATATTTCATAATTTTGTATTATGACCTTGTGTGCCACCATCCAGTCGTGTTGATAAGAATCGATTCGCCGGTTCGATAAGTTGTGGACAACTGCCAAATATCGTCGGTTCCAAGAATCTATTTACTGACCGGAGTAAAAAAAGAAGGTAAGGGTAGTCCTTTTTTGGGGGTCCCACGCTACAAAAACGTGGTCAACGACGCGAACGCAAACACATTTATTAACGTTTCTATGTCCGCTCGATCGCAAACTTGAAGCAAAAGTATGTCGAGTTTGCGTCAGTGCGGACACTGAGCGAACGCGTTGAATGTTCGCTTGGCGTCCGCCGACGCCTCCTCGCGTCTGCGTCGGGTCCGCTATTCAACCAGTGGACGCTTATTTTAAAAGCCAACGCCTCCACTCTCGTCGTTATCCACTCCCTCCACACCCACCCAACTGCCTCCTCCGACGAGAAAAAAAGAAGATAAGGGCAACTCCAACATTTGTCTATTTTTGCGTCCCGCACCCCAAAAATGCGGTCAACATGCGGACCCAAACACATCAAACGCATTTATTGACGTTCGTACGTTTGCTCGGCGTCCGCGCTCGCACAAACTGGGAGCAAAAGTGCATCGAGTTTGCGCCGGCGCGGACACAGAACGGACACGTTGAACGTTCGCTTAGCATCCACCGACACCTCCACGCGTCTCCGTCGGGTCTGCTCTTCAGCCAGTGGGTGCTTATTTTAAAAGCCGACACTCCCACTCTCATCGCTATTCACTCTCTCCACGCCCACCCAACTGCCTCCTTCGGCGCCACCAGAGCGCGCCTCGTCGCACCAGCGCGCCACCACGAGGAGGTCGAGTTCTAGAGGGTCGTGCAGAGGAAGCGAACGCAGTGGCGCGGGTCGTGGTGCTCTCCGTCGCGGAGGAGAAGCTTCGATGGTCGGGCCTCGATCTCGCCATCGTTGAGAGCATGGAGGTGCCGCCCCCACCTTCGCCAAGCGCTCGCGGTGGACTCGTCATCCGAAACGCGCCACCGCAACCACCACCAACAACAACAACGTACGCGCCACCACCGCCGCCACCACCATTTACTGTGGGATGTGTGGGCTCCGTAGTTCGCACCATCTTATTCTCCAACGCCGCCTCCGCCGTACGGGTCCAGGGTGGACTCGCCATCGCGCCAACGCCTGCCCTCGTCCAACTCTCCCACTGGCTACTAGTGGGAGTTTGTCACCAAGGTGGCGATGACCGTTGATAGGGCATATTTATCCTTGGTTGGTTTTAGTGATTGATGACAATATATTTGCGGATTAACCGTGTGCGATGAGCATTTCAGATAATTGTATTCATGGCACAAGACGATTATCTTCCCCTCGGCTGATGGAACGTGAAGACGGAGTTTTCCTTTCGATTTCTTTTTGGTGAATTGAGTCGTAGGAAAACTGTACTATTAAGAGGGGATCCGCTGTGGAATGGTGGATGGAATCATCACACATACACACTCTCTGCACCCACATATTTTCCATTGCGTCTTGGAGGGTTTTGACATGGTGGCATTGACTCCCTGGTTCTGCCAGGGCGGTAGTACCGTGGCCTAGTACCGTACTCACTACCGGAAGTCCACTGGACTCACGGTAGTGGGGCACGACACTAGGCCTCGGTAGTACCGTGGGGCTGTAGTACTGCTCCCAGTGCGGTAGTACCGTGGGCCAGTACCGCACCCACTACCGGAAGTCCATTAGACTCGTGGTAGTGGGGCACGGTACTGGTCCTCAGTAGTACCATGCCCGGTACGGTAGTACCGCACTATGGTAGCACCGTGGGGCCAGTACCGCACTCACTACCGAAAGCCCACTGGACTCCCCGTAGTGGGGCACTGTACTTGTCGTCGATATGTAACGGCAGATGCCATGGGGATGGCTAAAGAGGGGGACAGACCGAGGTTAATGCCGCTGGTACCCGAATCGAGAATGGGAACACACAGTGAGACACCACGATGTACCCAGGTTCGGGGCTCTCCGTAGAGATAACAACCCTAGTCCTGCCGAGCTAGCTATATGCAATAACTCTGGCTACAATGAATGCTCCTTGAGCTGTTTGAGAGGAAGGAGAAGAGGGCCTCTGGTCACTACTCTCTCCTGGCTCTCTCTATGGTGGGTAAGATTGCAATAAGTGCTCTGTCGTCCCTCACTCAGGAGGGGTACCCGGGGCTCTTATAGGCTGAGCCCAGGGTACAAAGGTAAATGTACAAAGAGGGGGGGCCAACTGTCTATCTCAGATAAGCTAGGCTCCTCACATCGTGCTCTTCCGGATGACCCGGTGTAGACTTGCGGCTTACCATACCGTTACCTTGTAGACCTCGGTGGTGAACAGTAGAGCTAGAGACTTAGGCCTGTCGGCATGTCCGCGTGATCGGCGCTAGAGGAGACCGCACGCCTCTGACAGTCCCGATCTTCAGGGATTGCGCATTGAATGCTCTTGTACCAGGTGTCCGACCTGGAATCTTGCTCGGATGTTATTCTGTTTACTCCGGGCCGAATGCTTCTTGGTGAGGCCGATTGCTCCCTCTCTAGGGCAATCGGCCCTCATCTTTATCAGCTCGTCCCATTTCTTCTGACTCTCGATTATCTCGGCCTTGATTAGATCGGTGACCATCAGGTCGGTGATCTTTGCCTTGATTGATTGTTTCCCCTGGGTTACCCTACCCGGGGGTCATTCCCCCGACAGTACTGTCCCTCGGTAGTACCGGGGGCGGTAGTACCGTCCCCGGTACGGTAGTACCGCGCCACGGTAGTATCACTCTCAGAGCGGTAGTACCGTGGTTGGTGGGCTGCCAACGACTGTTTTCATGCCCACCTATAAAAGGGGGTCTTCTTCCCCAAGTTGACTCACCTCATTTATTGCTCTCTCCTCCATTGCCGCCCAAGCTCCATTCTTGCCCGATCTCCCTCCCTAGCCATCAAAACTTGTTGATTCTCTAGGGTTTGGAAGAGGAGTCCCCGATCTACACTTCCACCAAAGGATATTTGATTTCCCCCATTAATCCCTTGTGGATCTTGTTACTCTTGGGTGCGTTGGTGCCCTAGACGGAAGAGGTCACCTTGAAGCCATATTCCATTGTGGTGAAGCTTCGTGATTTGTTGGGAGTCTCCAATTAAGTTATGGAGATTTCCCCAACCTTGTATGTAAAGGTTTGGTCGCCACCTTCAAGGCTACCGCATAGTGGATCACGACATCTTGCATTGGTAAGAGCGTGAGGAGAAATAGGATGGACCTCGTTTTCTTCGTGTGAGCATTGTTCTCAGCACCCTCTCCAAACGGAGACGTACTTCTCGAAAGAGAAGGAACTTCAGCAACATATCCTTGTCTCCCGTGTTCCCCTTTACCTTTACTTTGTGCAAGTTATTTTCATTGCTTATATCTTGCTTGATCATATAGTGTTGCATTAGTTGGCATATAGGTTGCTCACGTAGTTGCACATCTAGGCAACCTATCTTTATTGTTGAGCCTTAATTTGTTAAGAAAAGCTTAAAATTGTTAGTCGCCTATTCATCCCCCCCTCTAGTCGACATCCTGATCTTTTCAATTGGTATTAGAGCCTCGTCTCTTATTAAGGGCTTTACCGCCTTAATAGAATGTCGCAAGGGGGTAAATCGGAAGATCTCAACTTAGGGGAGAGAACGAAGGTTCCGGTTGTGGAAACGCATGGGGGCACCGAGGGCTTTAGCAACACGTTCGCGAAGGATGACTCGACATCCCTTTCTCGTGTTGAGTATAATGAAGGCATGTCCTCCATGAAATCTCACATGAGTGATATGTCGAACATGCTTAGGGTTCTAATGTCCCGTTTTCCCCCAACGGACACCACCACCAACATTCCAAAGTTGGGAGAGAGATGTCATCTTTCAAGCTCATGATGATGGTAGTAGTGCTATACCTTCCATTCCTCTCACCGGGAATGGATCGGGTATACACTCCGTCGTTCCCCCTCCTAACTTTTCGAAATTACCCCATCCCGAACCACATTTCGCGCATGTAGGTCCACCACACGTTTTTGAAAAAGATGAGTATCTTCTTTGGGATTTCCGTATGAAGAATCACATGAGAGGCTCTTCGGAAGAATTGTGGACTATCACCGAAGAAGGATTTCATGTCCATGACCGCAAGAACATGACTCCAAGAGAATGGTGAAACAAATCTCTCAACAATCATGCCTTGATCAGGATCCAAAAGGGGTTAAAATTTGAGCAAGAGACCCTTTGCCGGAAGCTCACCACGGCCAAGGAGACATGGGATTTTCTTGAGAGGACAATGTTGGGAAGCTCAAGCATTCGACGCTCCAAGTTTGATAAATTCCAAGATCAAGCCGACCACTTTGTCATGATTGAAGGAGAGTCTCCCAAAGATATCTATCAAAGGTTGTTGCTCTTGCTAACCTTATGAAGTATCATGGGAGCATGGACACTGATGATGGTTGGATCAAGGGGAAGTTTATCACGGCCATACTCCCCTTTAGACACTCCATCAGACAAGTCATTCGTCAAAGGCCGGACTTCAATTCCTTGACCGCTCAACAAGTCTTGGATGAGTTCGTCTCTATGGAAATCTTGAACTCCATGTCCGACATCAAGTTGGCCTGTCAAGGTATCAACAAAATGCCATCTCTTGCTTTGATGGCCAAGGAGGTTCAAGTGTGTGTTGAAGAGGATGAAGAAGAGGTTGGCCGGATGACGAGGATTGACCTCGGCAAATCCCATGGTTAGGAACCCTGGGTTATATCGTAGAGGAGATGTGCAGGTTGGCGATACTCATCGGCTAACAGGAGAAAGCACTTCCTGCTCGATTGTATTATAATGGAGGCGATTACAGTGGAGGTCCAGGCGAGATCGCTCAGGAACGAAGGTGTAGCTATGAGATTCGATGCCCTAGACGTCCCCTCTTCCAGCCTTTATATACTAGGCTGGGTCGCAAGGAGTCCGTCTAGGTTTACAGAGAGGGTTTCCTAATCTATCTTCAGTCTTAGATTCCAAGTCGTGGATTCCATGATCGTCGAGGACTCCTTATGGCGGTCGCCTCGAGTGGGCCATGTTGGGCCGGTCGAGGCTCTCTGCGGGCCCTCTAGCTTGATACGCACCGGGTACCCTCATCTGTAAGAGTCGTGGGGTCACTGTCGAGGGCCTGCGCTCGCAGGTTCTAGGGGGAGCTCTACAAGGTATGGAAGGATTCGTGGCTGGACGAATCACCAGGAGCCGGCATGGAAAGCTCTGCATCAACGACTCGACTTGGGGCCCTGACGCTGATTCCGTTGAATCCGGTTATCGGGTCCCGATCGGATCTATTCACATCTTCATTGGGAAGACAGACGAATCTGAGCCAGAGCCAGATCCTGAAGTCCCCCTGGAAACCTCGAGTCGGCGACATGCCTGCCCAAGGCACACTTTTGTTGGATTCATTGATGGATCTCCAGAGCCGGCGCGCTCTGCCGAGTCCCTGATGCCCGATGCCTCAAAAGAAACATCTAACACTGACTCACATCCCAGTGAAACAAGCTTCTCAGATACTGGCTCCATCCGATCCGCCGGGAGCAACAGACTCGGCCCGGGAACAGCAGAATACGACCCCGACTTCCCGCAGTACGAGCCTCCATACTGCGTGACAGTGTTCATGGCAGGCACCAAAGAACAGGGAAGTCAGTCGGCTCAGGGTGCAGTGCAGAATCGGAACGTAGAGACGTCTCACAACACGGCCCCTAATCCAGATAGGGAACAACCAGAAGTGCTTACGGGAGCAGAAGTCCTCACAGATGCCCTAAACGCCATGGATGAAGCCTTAGCTATGCCAATGACTGCGGAAAACCAGGAAGCATGGAGAACCAGTGTCAATGGACTCAAGGCCCAGGTGATGAGCATACGGAGGGAAATTAACTCCCAGAACGCACAGATGGTGGAGAGAGAAACTCGACTCGCCCAAGAAACCAGGCGCTTACAACACGAGTCAGAGTTGATATAAGCTCAGAAACTAAGTCTCGCCAACGCACGCCCTGCAGGGCCCGTGAGCCGAATTCCCTCTGATCTCCAGGAACGGATACTATTCTAGGATACGCATCAATCGACTCCTCCAGGGTTCACACCATCGAGGCAACCTGTCCCTTCGCCACGGAAGGAACGATTCCATACACCTTCGGATCATTTCAATAACCCCATGGATAATGTGGTGGCAGCAACACGGTTCCTCGCCAGCGTTCCTGCGCACGGAGACACTCCGGTGGACCAGGCCACTCGAGGGGCAATGGTTCTGCTTAAAACCGCAATCACACAGCAAGCCCAGTACTCACAGGTATTCCAATACTTACATGAGACCCCATATCAAAGTATGAGCTGGCAAGCGGATTCATCGGCTCCGGCCGGCTCTAGTAGCCATCGCCAGCGCAGAGCTCCACCACCGCCGGACCCTCAGGGGGCAATAAGGATCCAAGACCTGTCGGCCGGCTTCAATCCCGAACGCCTTGTAGAGCAGATGACCCAATCCCCACCCCAAGATCAAGACACCGAGTTCATCAGAAGATCCGTGGGCAATCGATGCCCGGTGCCAGCTCTACAAAATACGCGCTTGCCATCAGATTTGAAGGGCCCACGTAAGATCGCGAACTATACAGCTGACATGGACCCGACAGCTTGGATCGAAAGTTATGACCTAGCCATGGACATGTTACAAGTCAACGAAGGAGTTTGTGCCCGTTACCTCACAATGATGTTGGAAGGGCCGGCTCGCACATGGTTCAAAAACCTCCCAGAGAATTCTGTCACCTCCTAGGCGGATCTCAAGGAAAAGTTCATCAAGAACTTCCAAGGCACAGGTCGGCGAGCCACCACAATTGTTTACTTGGAGCATTGTGTCCAGAAGGAAGGAGAGCCGACCCTGAGTTGGGCACGACGGGTAGCAGAAATAAAACAGCCGTCGTTGTCTTGGAAAGGAACTATAAGTTTGAGCCCCTAGTACACAGGATAAAGCCGGCCAGAACAAAAACGGCGGCAAAACATCCCAGAATCAGAGTCAGCAAACCAAGCGGCGACTTGATCAGACCACTTCTGACTTGGTATCCAACACAAACGTCGGCTCCCAAAGACAGAAGCAGGGGGCAACAACTACCGCAAGCCGGAAGGAAATTTTCGCCCAAACAGCTTTGAAGCAGCTATGAAAAGTCCTTTCCCAACCCATAGTAAACCCGATCGCCCAGCCAACCACACCTGGGAATATTACAATTTCATGAAAGAATTTGCACGACGTGGGAACCAGGGACCTCCCGGGTCAGGTGGGGGAGCCGGCCAGAATGGCAACAACAAAAATCCTGGCTACCAAGGAGCCGGTCCTCAACACCAAGGACCCGGAGGAGGGTGCCAGCAAAATCAGTCAGGGCTTGTTGGATTTCAAGAAAACCCGAAACAACTCCATGACCATGCAGCATATCACATTTTCACCACCAGCAGTTGTCGGAGGGATAGGAAGCTGCAACGGAGAGCCGCTATGGCTGTGACTGCTGAGCCGGCTTGGCCCAGGTGGCTTAATTGGTCAGAACAGCCAATCACTTCGACAAGGGATGATCAACCCCCGGTGGTGGATAACCCGGGGGGTCTGGCTCTAATAGTCTCTCCACAAATTGGAGGATATACACTTGACAAGGTGCTCATGGACGGAGGAAGTAGCATCAACATCCTTTACTACGAAACTTTCCGTAGGATGGGGCTGACCCAAAAACAGCTGCAACCCTCCAACACCGTTTTCCACGGAATAGTCCCAGGCAAGTCAGCACGTCCGATAGGCAAGATCTACCTGGAGACGACTTTTGGAAACGCCAAAAATTTCCGCTCCGAGCAATTGTTGGTGTTGGTATTACTAACTTAGAAGAAAAAATGAATATTGAAAATTTTGCACACAGTTTATACAGGAAAGGACAATTGTTTTGCAGGGTCACATAAAAGGACATTGAAATTACCCTTAAAAAAGAAAGAAAATGGAACAGTACTAAAATTGGGATTTTTTTTATAATACACAAGAATAAGATTTAATAGTGGAATTTTAACCAAAAAATTATAAGAAGGAATGAATTAGTTTCATTGGTATTAACCATATAGAAGAAAGGAAATAAAATGTAAATTAAAACAAAATTAATATAATGTAGTTTCCAAAGGAAGAATGAATTAGTGGCATTTGTATTACCGTTTAAGAAGTATGGAGATAAAAAAATAAATTAAAAAAAATTCAAAATAATGAAGTTTTCTAGAAATAATGATTTGGTGGCCTTGGTTTTATATTTTAGCAGAAACAAAATAAATAAAAATCAAATAGTGATGAACTTGCACATAAATTGCGCATCAATGACATTTTTTTATAATGAGCATATAATATTGTAATTTCACAAGAAAAATAAGTTTCCAAAGAAGGAAAGACTTATTGATATTGATATTACCCTTAAAGAAGAAAGAACATAAAATATATACTAAAATAAAATCAAAATAAAAAAATCTTCTAAGAAATACTTAAAGATACCACTAGAGAGCGGCATCGCACACAAGACTTCCCATGTGACGACTCTTCTTCCTCTCTTTTTTGTATGCATGCAAAGAGACATGAGAATGACATCATCAAATACAATTTTGCTTTTCTTTTTAGAAAAGGGTTTTATCCCAAAGAGTTAATTCAAATAATGATTCGCTTTCACCGCTAGATTTCTCGATCTTCAAAATTAAATCTCATGTAGACATATTTTGATAACTTTTTCCATTTTAAATCACCAAATTAGTATAATTTAGTTGCTAAATTATGAGTCCTCTAGTTATCAGATTAAATTAACTCGGTTGTCAAGTTGAAGGACGCCAATATATACAACTAAAAACTTGCATCAGGTTACATTTGTGAGTTGATGCCACTTTTTCTCTACTGTTAACACTTCAATATATTCACTTTCTATCCTTATATACTATTAAACCATCTAAAAATAAACAAGTGTATTATCTACTAACTATACATAATTACATTGACAATTGTGTATGTTTAGCTCAGACACCTATGTTGAAATATTCTGGCAACTAGAAGCTTTTTTTTTTGTAGGAACATGACGACATAGGATCTTGTTTTGAAGCCCTCGTTGAGTCAAAGTTGCCAATGAAGATGCATTGCAAGTCAAGTTAACGATTTATGAGAAATAATTTTGAATATCTTAATCAAGCAATTAATGTTTCATGTATGTATGTTCTCTTCCTACAAGGAAAATTCTTGATGGAATAGGGCAGCATGGGCAGACCAAGGTATGCACTATACACTTTAGATTTACCTAAAAATGAATAACTGGCAATTGTATTATTGTTTAGGAAGAAAGAAAATGAAAATAAGTGCAAAGCATACAATGAAAAAATTAGTATACCATAGTTGGTCGATAGCATCAGAAATAGTGAAGGTGGTAATATTGAAATTAGAAAAGCCGCAAATGCACATAACGAACGATGCATAGATTTCTTAGCCATTTTGCAAAGAACCGGCTTATATCATAATTCTTATTCATATTTTCTTCTCTCGTTACAAAGCACACACATTTTCTACTACTTCAAATTAAATGAAACCAGATTTTTCATTTAACAACCCATTGACACAATTGAAATTTTGATTCCGAACTAATCGTCCAATAATTACGTTTCTCACATACAAATTTTAGCTTCCGGCTAATCATAAATCTTTTAAGTTCCAAACCAACGGCGGCAACCAGCCACCGCGAGCTTCATCTTTTACGCGTCACTGCAGCAGTTGTTGGCCCTCACCCTTTGTCGTGGTTCGGGTTAGGGCATCTTCAATGTTGATCTTTTAAACGGATATCATATCCCTTTTTTATTCAATGAGATCAATTTACGGACACTGATGCGACAGTCGGTCATCCAACCGTAGTCGTAAAAAACCATGACCATTTCAATTAAAATTCGACAAATTCGCATAATCTCAGACAAAACTCATTCAAATTCAGATATAATTTATATAACTCGGCCACATTTCAGGCAAACAAACGGTTTTCATAAAATCTGACTTTAACCTAGTCTAAAACTACATTGGCACCGTGCACGACGGCCTTGAGCTTCATGAATTGAAGTTGCTTCAGTATTGCTCTGGCTCGTCGGCATAGAAGCTTCCAAAAATTCCAATGAAGTTTGATATCTCCACTGCAATGGCCACAAAGGCCGCCTCCCGCTGTGTCACCATATAATTGGCTCTCTGCCTATTGGTACTCCTCAAGGAGATCCATGGTGTACCTCTGATCCTCCACCGCCTGCCGGAAAGACGAAAGCGGTGAGCGCGGCGGTGACGGCTGCTCTTCCGCCATAATGGTCTTTAAGTAGTCCACGTCTCGTCCATGGCAATGACGGGCAAGGTACGACAAGGGTTAGGGCTCGGTCTCCGCGTCTAATGACTCCTCCATCGCCGTCTTCATCCTCGCTCAACTCCGGCAAGCTCGACGACAAGACGACCTCTATGCGGCAAGCACACCGGGCCTGGCAGTTCACGTCCAAGCGTCTAAATCGTTTTTTATGTTCGTCGACAAACTCTTCCACAATGATCTAGAGCTCACTATCATGGTGGGAGTGTTGAACGAAGGAAGAATGAGAGAAGTGTAGATAGTGCAATGCACGATCATGTTTAAATAGCGGAACGACAAGGGCGTCAGTTGGATGTCGGCTTGAATGCAGGGCGTCGAACGCCTATTCAATGTCGGTAGACGGGCGGACGGGCCAGCCGGTTTGAATCCGTCGGTTCATCGTACTACCGCGTGTCTCCGACATTGAACTGGTGCAGAAACCGGAGCTCTCAACTGACGTGTCGCTACAGCTCCAGTGAGTTGTCGCTTCGTCCTGGGTTGGCATCAATACCGGTTCAAATGAGCAGTCACATTCACTATGGAGTGGTTTACCGGCATGAATGTGCGAAAACCACTTCAGGCGCAAAGAGGATTTTTTTTGTCTCAGATGGATTTTTGGTGGGACTTGCGTTCGAGTAAGAACGCATCGTTGACCCAAACTTCCGCAAAGCTCCTCCGATTTGCACTATATTTGCGGAATGATCCGAATAATCCAAGAAAAATAAATACGAAAGTTTTAAAAATCAACGTTCAAGATGCCCTTAGTTCTTTTGCTGGCCAAGCCAATTATGGGCAATTCTTCGAAGAATCGGGCCCATTTTCAGCTTCTCCCAGAATCTTGAATCCTAACTAGTTAGACCTTTATTAGATACTCCCTCTGTCCCATAAAGCTTGTCGCGGTTTTAGTTTAAAATCATGACAAGCTTCTTGGGACGAAGAGAGTATGATTGTAAAAAAATATGTGAGATGGAGATTCTAGAAGAAGCAAGCTATGGAGAGATCGGTCGGCCAAAAGAACCGGTCCACATGTTGGCTCGGTCGACACATGAAGAATTAGGGGAATGTGTGAGAGTGTGTATTTGTCCTTGTTTTTTCTTTTCTTTATACGAGCAGTTTTTAAGGGTGAAGGGTTTGAATTATTTTCTGGAGTTGCTCTAAATCCAACAAGTTCATTAATCTAGCATATAGTAGAAAACAGAGATGACCTTTTAGCATCGAGAATTTGATACGTCCATGTAAGTTCGATTCGGTTTTTTCATGTCAACGTCACGATTACTAGTTGCTAGCTATTTTAAGTCAAACGAAGAATAAACTAAATTAAACTTGATTCTTCATTCAATAACAACAAATTGTGCACAATTAAAATCACAGCCACAATATGCAGCATCAGAACATCTTGAAATTCCGGATCAACGGGGGCAGCGCCCACGCAGGGCCGTCCTTGGTCTTCTGCTCCTGGCGGCCGCAGTCGCCGGCCCGCCTCGCGGCGGCGGCGGCCGCCGGCGACACGCGCTTGCAGTCGTGGTCCGCGGGGAACCGGTGCTTGAGGCACAGCTTCTGGCCGCACCCCTTGCAGCTGGTGGTGTTGGAGAAGGTGAGCGTCTCCTTGCAGCGCCGGGCGGGGCAGCGCGGCTTGCGCTTCCTGGCCGGGTCGCAGCCCCGGGTCGAGCGCGCGTGCGCCTCGAGGATCTCCGCGTCCGTCGACTTGTCCGCCGCGGCGCGCTCGATGGAGTCGCCGCAGGCCTCGCAGACGACGACGGTGCGGCCCTGGCTCGCCGCCCGCGGGCAGCCGTGGTCGATGTACGTGCGGTGCTCGGCGCAGAACACCTTGCCGCAGCCGTCGCAGTCGAAGGGCAGGAAGTCGAGCTGGTTGCAGTCCTCCCTGTCGCAGTGCGCGCCCAGGTCCGGGAACGCCTCCGTGCCCCGCCGCGCCATGGATGATCGCCTCTCGATCCCCCTCCTCGCCGCCTTGGCTTTTCCGCCGCCGCGCGTGCTCTGCTCTCTCTTTCTTGCGTCCGGGTGCGACCGATTGGATTGATTCGAAAGGATTGTGGGTGGGACGACGCGGTGGGATTTATTTATAGCTTCGCTTCGGGTCTCGCCGTTGCCGTTCCGGACGCGGTTTGCTTTGCTTCGGGAGCCTTTCCTTCTTTCTTCTTGTGCAAGAAGAACGTGATGCAGACGGATGGCGCGTTTGGGTTGGCCTTCCGGATTGGTCCGGTCGGTTCTGGAGGCGGTTTCGATTCCGAGTTGTGTTGCTTGGGCACCGTCGGCCGTGACGTTTCTTCAGTTTTTTTTCGAGGCTACGACGTTGGCCGTTGCAAATCAGCACCTAATGGGCCGCCTTGTCGACAAGGGTCAGGAGGATTAGAAATTCAGCCCAGTTCTGTTGTTATACCCCCAACTTTTGAGGTTCATGCATGGCCCAATTATGCTACTCCTACAGTATTTGAATATTGAAAAAAATAAACGTGATGATCAATATGTTTCCAATATCTATAGGGAGCGAACGCCGGCGCGTTATCTTCCGACGAGACCCCTTCGTTAGCCATCAGATCAAACTGCACGAATCAAGAAATAACTAATAAAGATATATCAGTTTTAAAACTAGTTCACGACGTATAAAAAAAACGCGAACGTGTATTAAGTCAAATCGTGGGGGAGACTTGTATAGGATCTGTCTTTAGGTGAGATTGTAGGATTGACCCCAAAATTTCATATTTAGACAATCCAAAATATTCTGGATTTTTTTTATTACATACCTGCTGGGTATGTCTACAACTCCAACAAAAATCATCTCAGAAATCGATCTACAGTTAGAGATTCGAAAAAGTAAAATTCAACTATGAATAGTGTCAACTTTGAGTGAATGGTATTTGACATTGTTCACATCCGATTTTATCTTTTTTGGTCCTCTAAACTTATTTCGAATTACGAGCTGAAACTTTTTGAGGATGTACATCAGACATGGGTGTATGTCTCCAAATATTTTTAGAATTTTTGAACATGTTTTTTATCTTCAAAAAGATTGATCTCATCAATCTCACCTAAGGGCAGATCCTATACAAGTCTCCCTCGTCAAATCGTTGGTGATGGTGCAGTGGTAGTGTGCCCGTGGTTCATGGGTTCAAATCTCCCCTCTAGCATGCAAGGCTTTTTAATTTCTGCTTTTTGCAGCCACCACCATTTTCGTAGTTTTTTCCTATTTTTAAGGCAATAAGGCATGTACAACATTATTTTAAAATATCTGGCACATTATCGTATTACAAATCAAATGATTATGACAAAAAAATTATTATTGGCAAACATATTTTACACAAAATATCATGGTATTTTTTGTGCATCATTTTTTCCCAAAATGCCATGTGACTATAAAAGATATCATGGCAAATTTAGTTTATGCAGCATGGAAAATGGAGTTTTAGGACATGACAAATGGAGTTTATGCAGTATTGTAAACACATGTTCTTAAGAAATGGCAAATGTAGTTTTAGGACATGGCAAATAAGTTTATGCAACATGGCAAATGTATATTTTAGGACATGGCAAATGTAGTTTTACGACATGGCAAATGGATTTATCCAGCATGGCAAATGAAGTTATGTAGCATGGAAAATATAGTTTTTAAACATGACATTTGTAGTATATATAGGATGCCAATGTTTAGTTACGTAGCATGACAGATAAAGTTTATGGACATGTCATTTATCATATATAGCATGGAAAATTATTTTTTAAACAAGGCAATCGTTGGTCATGGATCATAGCATTTTCTTTTTCTTTGGACACATGGTAGTTGCCATATTAAGCATGGCAAAGGGGATAGATCATGAATGATAATTGATAGTTTCTCTTTTCTTTCCAGATCATGGCAATCGTTGGTTATAGAGCATGCCATTTTTTTAATTTTGGTTACATGACAATTTCCATACTAAGCATGTTTAAAACTTTGCCATGTATTAAGTATTTTTTTCACAACAAATTCCTTTTTGTGAATATACATAGCAAATTAGCCATCCTCATTTGTAGGATAAACAGTTTAAACTGAAAAACATGCGAACAAATCTCCTATTTTATTTTGCCATGTAATAATGGGAATTTTTCACAATGTAGCAATCATTTGTTAAAAAGAAAATATCTCCTTTTTTTAAATCAGTTAGACTTTTTTTATTTAAATAGTTAATTGGGTTTTTATTTTATCCAACTGGGTGGGGGGTGGGGGTGGGGGGGGGGGTTGCATTGGGAGGCCTTAAGAGCGAACGTGAGATTGCCACACAAAAAAGAAAAAAGAGCGAACATGATAAGAAGCTCCAGCCTCCTCGAACGAGTTGGTTCACCACAAATTAGGGTCCTATATGTTTTGCATCAATCGACCATGTTTTGAAGAATTTGTTCATCCTTTTTTCCTTGGTTGTAATGCATGAGTAGCACGGTTTCACACCAAACTATTAGGGAACACCATATTTATTTTAGGGGAAAAATAGAGAATAAGATATAATCTCACATATCGGGGAAATACATGGTGCACACCTGATTTGATGTACCTGCTTTACAACTATTCGGAAAATATGAAAAAAATATAGCACATTCAAAAAACATCAACCCAAAAAATCAAGATAAAAAATGAAAAAAATCAACACTAAACATTACATAATACTAGAAATATACCCCGTGCATTGTAGGAGGAATTATTAATTTTAAACGATTATGCAAATAAAAATGTATAAAAAGTATGATACATGCATTAAGTTTTTTAAGTGGACATGTAAAATTTATTTTGTCATAGTCGAAATACTAAATTTATTTGACACAAAACATTTGTGTATTAAAAATTGTTAGCATCGTTAATAAAATGACTAAAAGATGGTTGATGTGGAGTTTAAATATAGAGATTAATAAATGTATTAGTGATGATGAGATGGACAATCAATTGGCTAAAAATGGATGATATAAATAGCTTGCATGTGAAAATAGACAACTTAAATGACTCTATAGTAGGGTTAGTGGAGATGACATGGTCAATTGATTGGCTAAGAGAATAAATGATGTAGATAACTTGCATATAAAGATATACAACTTACATGACCCTATAAAAGGGTTTTGCTTTATAAGAGTTATAGATAAGTTGGGCTTTAGATTCTTCCCATTATCTCTGATAGCAACTTATTTTCATTTTTGTATCTCTGACTATATTTTAATTTGTTATAAACTTATATTGATATACAAGAATAAAAGAATGTGTTCAAAATTATCACATTTTAATGTTTTAAACATGTTACGGGATTTGGTGCAATAGGTGCACCGGATACATACCCTCAAATATCCCATCTCCTCTCCTATTTCCCATTTTTTCCAGGCCTATTTGATTTTCCTTAAAGTCAAACTCAATGAATGTTCATCAAATTTATAGTAAAAATTATCACCATCTAAAATACTATATCAATGTTGGGTCACGCGACACGCTAGTCTAGGGTCAAATAAAATTTTCTATCGCGCCACCCAAGATCATACTTCTAGAGATGAACTGCGTGATAGGATTTACCACCAGACGCGTAATCAAGGCAGCGGAAGGACAGTAGGCGATGCGCGTCGGTGGCTGATCTTATTTAATTCCTCGAATCGTTCCCTGGAATGATCCAACGAACGGTTCATCTCGAGCGCCACAGGTGCGGCGCCTCCAAGGTATCCGCGCGTGCAAGGAGGAGCTCCGGGCAGCAGACTGCTAGGTCTGCCGGCACGGCTTGGACGTGAAAGTGACGGCGGCTAGGTCACAAGTTGAACTATCGCCCCTTCGGGGTTCGCCCTCCCACTTATATAGACGTTTGTGGCATGGACTCAACTCTTGAGGCCATCTGGGCCCTCCATCCAAACTTCATTTAGATCACATCCGAATGAGCTCCTTTCCCTTCAGTGTACGACCCTATAGATTCACGTACACATGGACACGGCAAGAATCACATCTGGTTCGATCAGATGGTAGTGGTTCCTAGCAGAACGTGCCGACTCACATATGTGCGTAAATTCATAAGACGAACAATTACAAAGTGTCATATGCAATATTCTTTTTGCCTCACGATATATGTTATCAAGCTCAAGGCGAGTACTTGTCATCCTTGTCGGTAGCTTGACCTATCTTCTCGAACCCGTGATACAAATTCTTGAACCGGGTTAACATTTAACCTATGTCCCATGAACATGCTTTCTAAATCTTATCACTCGATAGGACCTAGAGAATATCTCTCCAAGTTGGAGGGTGATATGTCTCAAACCTATCTATTATTTGTGTTTATTCCATGCTTGTTTGGATGAATTTGTTATATATGTTGATGTACTTTCATATTCTTTTACAACATATTTAATACTACTCCCTTCGATCCATAAAAAGTGTCACCAACTTTGTACTAAGTAGGCGACACTTTTTATGGATCGGAGGGAGTACCTATTAGCCTAGTGCATAGCGACAGGTTCTGTCTGTTATTGTATGTGCATTACAGAAAAAAGCTGAAAAATCAATATTGCCGAATAGTTCCCGAAAATTTACATAAATTCTAAAATGCCAGAAGCTTTCGGAAACTCGAAGGGGGCGCAGGGGAGAGCCACCCCTGGCCAAGCGGCCACCGCGCCCCCTAGCCGTATGGCCATGTGGTGTGACGCCCCCAAAATCAGACCGTGTACAGTAATCATACACGCAAGGTACACGATCGAGATCAGGGACTCACGGTGAGATATCACAACACAACTCTACAAATAAAAATAATACAAGTTGTTTAATACAAGCCAGGGGCCACGAGGTCTCGAATACAACAGCTCGAGAGCACAAAGTCAGCGGAAGCAAAAGTATCTGGGTTCAGACACAAGGTACACATGATCTGCCTTAAGAAGGCTAGCACAAGAACAACAGATCGAAAAGGCGAGGCCTCCTGCCTGGGAACCTCCAAACTACTCCTGGTCAACGGGGAACTCGACGTCGTAGAAGGCATCGGGGATCTTCATGTTGCGGTGGTCGACATCGGGGATCTCCTGCTCCTGGACTCCAACGTCGACTGCAGCGGCCGATCAGGCAAAACAAAAGGGGGAAAATAAAGCAGGTGAGTATCTATCATACCCGCGAGTCTTACGTCCGCTACTAAGCATTATGCATTGTATCAACGGAAAGAAGAGGTTGTATATAGTGGACTGCAAGATAGAAATCAGAATAAGGGTAAAAAACTAGGCCTATCGAAGACTAGCATCTTCCGACGATGTCTTGCAGCATGAGGTAAGAATCAGCCAACAGTTTATATAAAGCATAAAGTAACAATGCAGCAGAAGTTTTTGCAGCATTGTATAATAGTAAGTAGTAATAATTATCAATGCCTCCGAGTTCACCTCCTCGACATCCTCGCGAGAAAGAAAACCCGGAACCATACAATTTAATAATAATAGTTTGTAGTGGTAAGATCCAGCTTCAGCATAAAGCGTCCTGTTACCGTGGACACGGCTATTCGAATAGATTAATTTTACTTGCAGGGGTGCACTTGTGTTACGCTACACGCACGGATCTCC
This sequence comes from Bromus sterilis, assembly GCA_950022295.1. Classification (NCBI taxonomy): domain Eukaryota; kingdom Viridiplantae; phylum Streptophyta; class Magnoliopsida; order Poales; family Poaceae; genus Bromus; species Bromus sterilis. The sequence continues at coordinate 402,424,970 of OX465596.1, forward strand.
AGGGTGGCGGGAACCTTGTTAGGGAACGCTCCACCGAGGCTATCCGACACTTCATAGCCCATCTTTCAAACTCAACAGAGAGGTCATCCGCCGGACTATATCCTATGTACGCGGGGCTTTGGACCCTAACCCCGATGTACTCCTGCACGGTGCGAGGCTGGCCGGTGAAGTTAAAGAAAATACAAATAAGACACCGTCGCGCGAGCAAATAAGACAACACCACTTCCCGGCGCAGGCCGCGGTACTGCTGACGTCTGAAGATTCCTCGGACGACACTACGAAGCAGAGGAGCCCATAACTCGTAATTCCCACGGGTAGGTAGTGCGTACATGGCATATAGCCAACTCAAGACATTCACTGAACCATTTAGCATTTTAATTAACCTGCGTGACAACCGTTATCGTTGCCTCGACTTAACTGACCCGCGGACAACGACAGCAGCCAGGACCACCAGTACATCGGTGCCTGCCCCGTCGTCCCACCAAGGCTCTGCGGTTACCAACAAGGTGAACCGTCTCCTTACCTTGTCTCGCGTGTGCTCCTGGGGGAGCTTGACTTTCGTGGTTTGGTAACTCTCGCGGCCAACGATCAGGGGCCAAGCACACCAGTACACTGGTCGTACCCTCCCTGTCGTCCCGTCGCAATACCACTCGCGGGCACCGTCGGGTCACCCGACTTATTACCTTTAAGGACACCAGTTGGTTCGAGTTCCTACCATTAAGTGAAACCAGGAGGTATCACCCTCGATGGCACACTTAGAAGGGTTTGACAGAGACATCAGCGGAATAAACTAAAGAGGTAAACCTCATATCATCCCGGTGATGCTACGCTACTGAGCCGACGAGAGTGAAATACGAGTCCATTCCACTCGTAAGTCAAACTCGAAGCGACTCGGCAGAGTCTCGCCATTGTAGGTTCCCTAGGGCGTCTGCATTGATCCGTACTTGTTGCAGTTGTAATATATCGTTCCCGCGATCACTCCCAGAGTGATCACGGCCCGCTATTCTAAACCTAACTAACAATGCGCAGGGTTTACTGCTGAATAATGCATAAGTAATAATAGGCAGCATAGGATTAAAGGAAGGTACATCAAGGGGCGACAAAATCAGGCTATGCAATTGAATAGGATTGTAATCGTAGCAGCAGCAGTAACAATGCCTAGTCCAAGAAATGTACGGAAAGATAGACGATATCTGGGGAAGAGAATGGCTTTGCTTGCCTAGAAGCTCGACGGTAGGGGTACGGTCGTCGACGACGTAGTCGTACTCAATAGCGGTGTAGTCGACGGCAGCAGCGGGGTCTACCAGAGATTAAGGGGGGAGAAACAGTAAATACAAAGCAAACATATACAAAAAGATGCGTGACAGGAAAGAGGCAATGCTAACGGTGTTCTAACGCAGTGCAACGCACGTTGCTCGGAACGGAAATTCATCTGGGGATGAACTACCGTCTCCGGGTGATTACCGGACAGGGTGTCCGAAGGGGGAGTTATCATGCCGGAGGTGTCGTGGACATCCCACACATGTGTGGGTGGTGTATCCGGGTTAGTTGATCTATTCCGAACAACTTTCGTGTTCGAAATAAATTCATCCGGGTACTTTAGCAGTATCGGACAATTTATCGGACAGTCGGTCCGGAGGGGGACGGTTCGATGTTCGTTGTGTTAGAGGGGTGTGATAGACATACGGATGGCGTATTCATATTCGTTATATTTTTTTGATCAATTTTCATGTATAAACTTTTTGAATCTGAGTTACGGTTTAAAAGATATTTAAATTCAAAGTTTTAAACAATTCAAATCATTTTATGAATTACTTTTATTATTAAAAATAACATTATCCAAAACAGTGCATTTGACCAGGTCAAACCTGACAGAGGGGACCCACTTGTAAGGTTGACTGGTCAACTGCCAGTGGGTCCCATATGTCAGCCTCACAGGGGCAAAATAAATCATTTTATTTATTTAAATAGCAATGGGCCCACATGTCACAGTCAGTGATAATAAAAATGATTTCATTTAATCTAAATATCCCTGGGGCCCATTGTCATAGAGCCATTTTATCCAATAGTTTCTATTCGTTTTTTTAAAGATGATTAAGGGGTGGGGCCACATGTCAGTGAGGGAGGGGGGGTTAACTAACAGGGCATTAATTAACCCAGCGGGCCCCACTAGTCAGTGGGATAACCCACTGGTTAGACCACGGGCGTGCTCCCGCAGTGCACGCCGGCGGCGAGGTGCTCGTTGGCGCTCCTCCGAGACGGCGCTACGGGCGGCGGCGGGACAAGCCGAGGGCACCAGCAGGTTGCCCTCGCTCGCGCGCATCCAGGGGGAGGCCATGGGAGGCCGTGGGGGGTTGCGTTGCCGGCGGTGAGCCGAGGCGGCGACCAGTGGCACGGCGAGGCCCTCGCGGACAACACCGGTGTTCGTTTGGTAAGCGGAGGGCATGGATCGGACGACGGCTTCGAGGCGCATATGTTGGACCCCGAAATGGTTCGAGTGGTGGCCGGCGGCAGGGTCGTCGGTGACCTCAAGCGGCGGCCGGAGCTCGGCGTGGTGCGAACGGTGGCAAGATGCAAAGCGAGGGGGGGTGAGGGGAAACGAAGCCCAACTCACCAGAAGCACGAATATGGGGGCAGTGGGCTCGGGGGAGGGCCGTAGTCGACGAATCGCCGTGGCGGTTGCCGGTGGCCGTAGTGGAGGTCGAAGACAAATGTGTCGCCTGCGGTGCATCCCGTTGGCGATTGAGTTCTTGGGGAGACGAGGGAGATGGCGAAGAAGCTCCAGGACATGGAGAGGCTGCGCGAAGAGGTCAATGGCCGCGCGAGCTCACGGGCTCGCGGCCATGGCGGATGCGGGTGCCAGGGGAGACGAAGGCTAGGGGGGAAGGAGTTCGATCTAGGGTTCAGGGTGGGCAGGGGCGTTCTTATCTGCGAGGGGGAGCAGGTGGAGAGAGAGGAGCAGGTGAGGGGGGCGGCATGGCCACAGTGGCCATGGCCATGCCCCTGTGCGTGTACGGGGGTGGGGGGGCAGGTGAAGGGGAAGAAGGAGAGAGAGAGGGGGGGAGGGGCTGGGCCCAGGGTGGGCCTCGCCCCAGGCGGGTTTTAGTCTCTTTTTTTATGTTTCATTTTTGTTTTCCAATCAATTTAATTTTTTTGATGTAAAACCTATACCATTAATATTGTTGCAATGCAAACTACTGCTACAAAAAGTTTTGAACAATAATAAAATCATCTAGATTTTATATAAATTGAAAATCAATTAAATGTGGCCATTTGCTACTGTTTTGGATTATTTATTTTATTTAAACAAACTAATAATTCCCCAATACATCACAACATTACCTACTGATTATTTCACATTTTATAAAATAGGTTCCACAATTTTTAGTGCATTTAAAATTCCCACTTGTTCATTAAAATCCAAAGCAATTTAATAATTCTCAACTATTGTTTTTATTTTAAATATTATTCCTTAATATTACTATTCCATTTTAATAAAACAACCATTGCTATATTATCATGGCCTAAGATTGCTAGGCATTTTATTTAATATGTTTCATTAACTTTGGTTTAACTATGATTTCCATTTATATATTAATTTTCAAAACAATTGTGATAACCCCACAACATTGGTTCCATCATTAGCATTGACTTGTGATTATTCAAATGTCTAGTTGGATTTGGTTTAACCATGGTCAAGTTGATTAACATGCATCCACAATTCTTGGAGCAATGTTTTATAATTTACCCAATTTGAAAATTTTATCCGGGTTGGAAATTGACAGAGCTATGATCAAAGGTGATCATGGCTTGATCATCAACAGTAATGATCACTAACAGTGGAATCACTGTAGTGATTACTGTTACTGATTCCGAGGGTGTTACATGTGGGACCTCCCCTGGTGCCCGTCTTTGAATCTATTTCTTCCTCGGATCTCAAAAACTCTCAGAGAGGACTCTTTTTCCCCGTTTACGCCACTGCTCCGCCGCCATTGCGATCATAGAAAAAATTATATGATATATATATTGTATTGTAAATATTTTTTCTCAGAAATTTGATCAAGTTTTACAAGCCTTGACTTTTAAAAAAGAATCATTGCACGCTATATCATGGGAAGGTGGCTTAATGTGGTAATTTCTTTCCCCATTGTGCTACGATAATACACTACAATGTGTATTACAGTACTACGTGAGTGTAGTAAGTAAGAAAACAATTACTTAATTTGGAGTGTTCAATTAATATGTATCTATGACACAGTAAAAATTGAAAGATGGTTACACGTGTTATTTATTTATCTGCATTTTTCTAATATGCCAAGTTAAAGAATCTCTATCAAAACATAAGAAAACCTTTCTCTATAAAAGTTTATTGAGGCTCTTTCACTAAACTTGTTGGTATTCAGTGTTGTGGGGCTGTAGAAAATCATCAATAAAAGTCTTCTATAATTTATTTTTCTTGTTTCTCTCTACATTAGTATATGGATACATAGAAAAATTCATTCTAGCATTGAAAGTACTCCATCATAATTTGAAATCCATAATTTATGAAAATTTATTTGAATTCAAATTCAAACATATTAAATGATACAAATGATTTGAAATTAAATATGAATAATCTTGACTCCCATTGGAGCTTCCCTATGTGCTCAACAAGGTTATCACAAAGTTATTCAAGCCGCATTCGTATTTAATGTGTCGATGATCGTGAAAAGGTTGTGGGGTTAATTTTCATCTCTCTAAGGGTTGACATGAACTATGCAAAATTATCTTATTAGGCTTTTGCGAGCTTTGGGCAGAAAAATGAGGCATGAGTCCGGTCGGATGTTGTTCTTCGAGCCAGGCCAACAATGCCGAAGTTTAAGGCATCTCCAACGCTGACCCCTAAAACAGACACCGCATCCGTCCGTAGAACGGTCTGAATCATTCTGCGGATACTAAACGGAAGCCCGCCATCCAAAAATAGTCGCATCCATCCACCAACAATTCAACAAAAATACGCCAAATTCGCATGGATTTTATTTAGATTCAGATATAATTTACGTAAACCGAACGCATTTCATGCAAACCATGTGATTTTCTTTAAAACGGGATGAAATAGATGAGTTTAACCTGGTCTAAAACTACTCTGGTCAGACGGATGGGCCTTCCTTGCTTTTTCGCTGGCTCCTGTGCTCCCGGCGTCGAAGAAGTTCCAGTGCAGTTAATAGATGGTGAGGCACGCCGATGGTATGCACCAACAACCCTCATCCTCCTCACGGACACAACACTCCATCCTCCTACTTATATGATGAAGGAGGTTGGCCGTTACGCCGATCAGTGATGCTTCAGTGGGTGGGAAAGGCTACCGTCCGCCTCTCTAGCCAAGCGACTAATCGGCCGACGATCGGCCCGCTAAGCTTGAGGTCCAGGGGAGGGGAGAAGTGGTGGCTTTCATAGTACTCGAGCCAGTGGGTATCCCTTCGGTGAGGAGAGTTGTTGCCCGTAATCGCCGCTTGAGCAGCCGCTACGACCGGCTTCTTGAGGAGGGTTGATGTCCACAATCGAAGTTGCTTAGCCGACGAACCGACCTCTATTCCACAAGAGCATAATGTTCAGAGTCATGGCTAGGGAAAGCGAAGTAGTTGTGGTGGTGGGAGGAAGAAGAAAGGGGAACTACTTTGTGTGTGGTGTTTTAGGGTTCTGCGAGGGTCCGTTTAAACAATCGGCGTCGGGTGAGGGAGCGAAAAGCCGATTTAAATGTAGAACGCCGAAGTAGGTTTCTTGTCTGCCGCGTTAGTTTAGTGTTGACAAGGCAACAGGCGGGTGTAATGCCGACAGGGCGACGGGCGGAGGACATTTGCGTGGACAGTGGGTGTCAAAGACGAAATGTGTTCGGTGTTCGAATTCCCGCAAAATCCTCACTTAATTTGGACCAGTCCGCGGACATATACAGAACCGTGTTAAATGGTAAAATTGATTCGATCAATCTAATTTAAATAGATTCGAAAGGTTTAAAAGATCTGCGTCGAATATGGCCTTAATCGTTGTCCAGCGCGTGGTCTTCAGCTCTTGACCCCCTCGGTCCCTCGACGATACCCCCAGTCCGAGTGTATGAGTATTCCTTCCACGCGTCCTACACATATCAGGTCAGAACGTGGCGTCGTGAACGGTGAAATCCGGGCAGGGGTCATAGAGCGATACCTATACCTACAGCAGAGAGAGCGCATGCGTGTGCCTCGGCGCCGGTAGCTCGGAGCAAGTAGCCCAAGAAGCTCGGGGCCATGCTAGCTCGCGACGTCCCAACGGCGGCGACCCTGGACCGATGGGCGCGTCACGCATCACTCGACCCCATTCCATCGTTTGCTCAGCTACACTAGTCAACCACATGGCATGGGGCCGGGGCCACCAAACCGAACCCCAGCTCACTGTTTGCGATCTCGTCGCATCGCCCATGACCAAGTCCACTGACGACTTAGTCAAGGTGTAACTCCACCGGCTCACTGTCCGTATAACGGTGTAATATGAGCCACGACGTCAGGTGTTACACACTTACACACATGTTTCAGAACATAACCAGACACGTACAGTAGCTCGCAAGGCAGAGCCAAAATAATGTGTGATTAGTTGTTTATTACTATCAGTTTATCACTCTCTGCCAAGTGCCAACAACCCTCACGACCTGATGGCCCTATCTCAATCGCTTACTTTTTTTTCTTTTTGAGAATTAAGCGCTTACTTGTTAACACATCCAAGACAACGAGGTTATCCAATCGAAATACTGTACTTGGCAAGCCCGCCGAAGTAAGCATCCCCATATTACTTGCACCCCAAACTAAGCATTCCGGCCACCAAAACTATACTTTGAGGAAGCAAGATTAAGTACGATTGCAGCAGCTTAATCCAAGTTTGGTCAGCGTCTTCTTTTCCAGGAGCAACACGTCCCCATTGAGCCTGCCTACTCTGACCTCCTCACATGCTCAGCGTTGACATTGAAGGCCTTCTCGGCAGTCATGCACAGTAGTCTTAAATGATGTCTAGCTTTTTCATTCCTTTTTCATTGTTAGGTGATAGACTTAATTGGACTCTACCAACCCACCTCGATCATGAATTTGTGTGGCAAAACATGTCACATTTTTCTGAGAAATATACCTAGAAAATTCGATGATGATGGTACAAATAACTAAGAGAGAATTCCTTCTATGACACTAACTCCTAAAATATGATGCCTTATGTGACACTCTTAACTTTTTGCTTCCTTTTATGTCCACTTATGTAAAATTTATGCCTCACATGACACTCTAGTGTATTTCTAGAGCTAATGGTGTCAACTTTTTACATACAAAGTCACTTTTGCCCCCGTTGTAATGTGTGACAAAAATACAAGAAATATTATTGTACTATGTAATATGAAACCGTGCATGTAGATTCATAATAACTAAAACACTAATTTAAAAAAAAATTAAAAAATCGGCAGAACCTCCCCTGTATTTTGATGCCATATCCCCTGTATTTTTTGATTTTTTTGAATTAGCATTTCAGTTATTATGAATCTAAATGCACGGTTCCATATTACATAGTACAACAATATTTCTTGTATTTTTCCCACACATTGCATCAGGGGCAGAAGTGACTTTGTATGTGAAAGTTGACACCGTAAGTTCTAAAAATACACTAGAGTGTCATATGAGGCATAAATTTTACACCATTGGCCATAGAAGGAAGCAAAAAGTTGAGAATGTCACATAAATCATCAAATTTAAGAGTAGTGTCATAGAAGGAATTCTCACAATAACTAATGGAGGTTGATTGATGTCAAGAATAATATGGACAAATACTTGGATTAAGAAAGCTTTGTCTCCATAGTGTCTTTCTCTTTCTCAGATGAAAAAAGAGAGAGAGAGGAGGGCAACGTCTAGGAATCGGCGAAAAACACTATTCTAACCTTTTGCTTAAACTTGAGCACAGTTTAACCTTCCGTCGAAACCATTTCAAAATTTAACCCAATAGAGTAGCGCCCGCCCACGTGGCGCTACCCTCTATGGAATAACGCCGTTGTTAATGGCGCTATCATAATGCCACCGTGGCACATTGGGTCCTGCATCCTGATAGGATAGCGCCACCACTGATGGCGCTACCCTCTCTACAGGGTAGCGCCATCGTTGGTGGCGCTACCCTACTTCACTGTCTGCCTGCCTGCTGATCATCCTCTCATGCGGTGGCGGGGGAATTGATGCGTGGGCATGGAGACGTCCCGTCACCCCTTGTCACACACAGACACCACGGTCACGTGCCAATGATTGACCGCAATGCCCGTAGCTACACAGTCCACAATCTATTGTAGTAGATGTATGATAAGGTGTTGGTTAATGGCATGTCATATTTGACTAACAAGCTAATAAACAAACTTTGAATATGATAAAATTTCGTTAGCTTATGAATTATGATACATGGAAGCTTACTTCGTTGGTTGTCAGCGTTATGCCTATGTAATCTTTCCAATTCACCTCACATATTCACCATGTATTTTTTTCCCAATGGAAGCAATATCATGGTACTTTAAAATAACTCAGTATCATAAAACACAAAATGTTATAGAGCGATGCTATACGTACGACAGAATTCAAACGATACTTGTACGACGCCATGTAGCCAGCTTTCCACGAGCAACCGGGAGCTGAAGCTTGGGTTTGTGCCAGACTGGCATCTAGAATCGATACCATATAACAACATTAGAGCCACTTGAGCAAAGTTGATAAATTTTTATACTATAAAATCGATTCGTTCTAAAAATCAAATACAATATCAAAAAGTATTTGATAGACACCATCCATCCAGCACTTTGCCGTATTCTTCGACGACGTTCGCGCGTTCACCGATGACTTTGCCGCGCTCTCCGACGATGTCCGTGCGCTCGCCGGTGATCTCGTTGGGCTCTTTGACGACGTCCACACACTCGCCGATGACCTTGTCGCGCTCTCCGGCGACGTCCACACACTCGCCGATGACCTTGTCGGCTTGTCGCGCTCGCCGGCGACGTCCGCGTGCTTGCCGGTGATTTTGCCGCGCTCGTCGTTGACGTCGCCGCACTCTGGCGACGTCCGCGCGCTCGCCGACGACGTCACCGCGCTCTCCGACGACGTTTGCTTGCTCGCCGGTGACTTTGCCACGCTCTCCGATGACCTTGTCGAGCTCTTCGACGGCGTCCGTGCGACGTCCGCGCGCTCGCGGACGACGTCAGTGCGCTTGCTGGTAACTTTGCCGCGTTCTCCGGCGACGTCCGTGCGTTTCCGGCCGACGTCCGCGCGCTCCCCGCACGATCTAATCACGCAAGCGATGAGACCATGCAAAAGGTCAAGTTGACACGGGAGGCCCTACAAGGAAAGGTACAGTAGACAGCACACATTATCTTGGCAGGCGACAGGCATGGCCTCTGTCAGTCTCAAGTCTCGCCGATTTAAAAATGGGAGAAATTCGTGTTCAGATCCGTCGATGAACATCACAGATCGAGATCACTACTACGTACAAAAGATCAAGCCAAAGTGTAGAGAACACGAATTCATTGATCCTGCTGTGTGCGAATTTGCAACGACCGAGTGGATGAGTGATGCACAAATTAGCAGCGCATCCATTATTACTTTTTTCAGAAGTACGTAAAATAAGTACCATAGTTTTATAAAAGAAGAAAAATATCCTAGTACAAAGAATCTATCATTCGTTGCGAACAACGAGTGTAGTACAACATCATATTCGGCAAGTCCACAGACAGCCACACACGACCACACTGTTATGATACAAAGAGCCCACCCAAAACCGAAAAACTTGTTTCGACCAACACCGAACATCTTCGAACATCGCATCTCCATCTTTCTTGGATACATCGAAGACTACCGTACATAGCACCGAAGAAGAACGGTCAAGGCCACGGCGAACACCGATGGGGTGCAACAAAGAAACCAAGTCTCCTCGCACGAGGCTCCCAACAGAGAGACGAGCCGTGCAGATCCTGGAAATAAAGGCTTCCGCCCGAAAACAACTGCTAACACTAGGCACAAGGGACACGGCGACACAGTCAGCGACGCCTCCAAGGAGAGAAACAACACCTATGAGTGCCATCGACGTCGGCCCGGTCAAAATCGGGCAAGATTTTCATCTGTAATGTTGCACATCTCCACTCCACCAATATACCGGGCATCACCATCCATGAAGCCTCGCATCGCCACCACCATGGCAAATCACCGTCGAGGCCGTGCCGCCATGGCCTATCCCCACCCGCACTACGGAGAGAACACGACCCAAACCATTACCAACCGCCCAGCTGAGGAGCAACTACATCCATCGAGCGGTACAAGGGTCTGATCCGCCTCGTTGGCCTTCACCCGCCATGGGACCGCCACCAAATTGGATCTGGCCCGCACCTCCAACCTCACTTCGGCACCATCTCCTTCGAGGCTATACCACGACCCCCTCTCACGGGGGCGGTCGATCACCCGCTGCCCGACAGGGCTCCTTCCTAGCAGGACCGTATCGTCGCCGCCACTGCTGGAATTAGCGCCCCACCCACCTCCTCTAGCCTGCAGCGCCCTTCGCCTTGCACCACCAAACAACCTCGCAGTGCTCCTCGTCGTGCACTGGACCGTGACTCCGCTCGCGAACCCTGAACTGTGCGTCACCTGCGAGCCGCCCCGCCACTCCTCCGGCAAGAAGAGCACACCACCATGACCCCCGTCGATTGAGCGGCCCACGCCGCCCACTCCGAACGGGAGGAGGAAGAGGGCCCGACGGCGCTGAGGCGCGCAAGGTTCGCCCGGTGACCCATGCTGGCGGCGGCGAGGGAAGGAGGGTACGGAGGGGGATTGCCTGCAGCCGTAGTGGCTAAGGTTTCTCTCGAGCCGCCCGCGGAAGGGACACGGGAGGAGAGCGCATCCATTATCCATTGTCAAAGATCCAACGCAACGCACGGTGGCCCACGCCAGCGTACATTGGCCAATCACCCAAGCAATCCAAGCATATATGAATCGAGAGCAGAAAGATCGTTTTATTTACAGGTAGAAACAACAAACATGAGGTCCTCCCTAACAAAAACAACAATAATATAGAGCACCCGTCATGCTCTGGGTCTGGGAGTGTCTGTGCAAGTACGGAGCGAACAAAGGATGCTCTGGCTTGCAAGCAACCCCCAACCAACCAACCGGCAAGCAACCACCTCCTCGGTTTGTCCGGCGCAGCTCCAGCACGAGCTCCGAGCACTGGATGACAACACTTGGGAATTATCCCAAATCGTGGAGCTAGCAACACGCACAACCATTTCATTGTACTTGGATCGATCACCGTCCCAAAACGAACATCTAACATGCTAAGCAAACGAGTTTTACATACAAATGACGTCGTAAGAATGATGGTGGCTCAGCTCAGAACTCGGCCGTGTTGCCGCACGACGAGGCCACGACCTCGCGCTGCCGCCGCCGGAACGACATGAGCCCGTCCGACACGATGCTACCGCCGCAGTCGTCGCCGTCGCCGCACTCCAGGCTGCTGCCCGTCAGGTCCGCCTCCTCGTCCACCTCGCCCCGCATGGCGCGCAGCGTCTTCCTCGCCATCTCCCGCCGGACGCCGCCGGGGGTGCCCTCGTCCGCCACGCGCCGCAGCGCCTTGTCCGCGCCCGCCGCGCGCGCCAGCCCGCGGAACCGCAGGCTGCCCCGGCTCAGCGCGTAGATCGTCGCCACGCACCACTCCTCCAGCTCCGCTGTGCCGCTGCCGCCGTCGTCGTCGTGGGAGGATAGGAGGATGCCGGACACGGCCGCCACGGCGCCCGCGTCCATCAGCGAGGCCCGGCCCTCCGCGCAGGCGCCCACGTTGCAGATCACCATCAGCGCCAGCCTGCGGATGGGCGTCAGCTCGGCGGTGCTGGACGCCACGCTGAGGAGAGCCTTTGATGCCCCCGGGAAGCGGGCGACCTTGGTCTGGTTGACGACGGCGAGGGAGAGGTGGTAGATCGCCATCCCGGCGTCGCGGCGCGCGCGCGGGTGGTGGGCCGGGGAGGTGAGCAGGTCCAGGAGCGGAGGCACCGCGCCCAGCACGCCGATGGCGGCGCGGTTCTCCTCGTTGAGCGCTAGGCCGAAGAGAGCGCCGGCCGCGTGCTCGCGCGCCTCCGGCGCCGAGCCGTTGGACCGGAGCACCTCGACCAGCGGCGGCACGGCGCCCGCGCGCACGATACGTACCTTGTTGGCCGGCTCAAGGGAGAGGTTGACCAGCGCCGCCGTCGCGTCGACCCGCGCGGAGGCGTGCCGCGGGATCAGCAGCACGCGCCGGAGCGCCGCGAGAAGCCGCAGCGTGCAGAGCGCGCGCCGCCGCTCCGCGCTCTCCCGCGTGGCCTCGCGGAGGACGGCCAGCACCGCCGCCACCTCCCCGTCTTCGTCCGCGTCTATTACCGTCGCGACCACCTCATCCTCCAACGGGTCGACGGGCAACTCCGGCTGGGTCACCTCCTTAACCGCCTCCTTGACGGGCTTCACGGACTCATCCTGCTCCACGGGGGTAATCTCCGAGGACGACGTGTACGTGGACGTCGACGCGGCGGACGGCGGGGACGAGTAGGAGGAATTGGACGAGCTCGCGAGCTCCGCCCTCCTGGTCCTAACAGACTTGGCCTCGGCCGCAGCCGCAGCCGGAGGCATCGCCCGGAGCACGGCCGCCCGAACAGCGTCCTTGGACGGCGGCCGCGGCAGCGCGCGGCCGGAGCGGGCGCACCAGGAGCCGATGGCCGCCTTGAGGGCGGAGTTCGGAATCAGCGCGTCAGAGCCCGACCCCGCGCCGGGGGGGAAGAAGGAGAGCTCCGCGCAGGCCTGGAGGCAGGCGCGCTCGTAGGTCTGGCCGGACGGCAGGATGACGGGGTCGGCCATGAGCGCGCCCAAGATTGGGCACACGAGTTCGGGCGGCGGGGGCTCGTCCACCGGCTCCCGTCCCCACTTGCGGTCCGGCTCGGCCGCCGCCGCGGAGCGCGCGGGCGAGTAGGGGACGGGCAGGGACTTGGAGGGGGATGGGGAGGAGGGCGCGCTGCGTTGGAAGGGGAGCCTCCAGCGGCGTGGACGCGCGGCACCCATGGAACGGGGCGGCGGCACTATTTAGCGGCGGCGGCGGGGCGTGGGCGGGGGTGGGGAGCTGCTGCTTTTGGAGCTTGGGCGGGCATTTCCTGGGTTTCTTTAGAAATGGTCGCTTTTGGGGTTTGGGTGCTTTGTGGCTTGGCTGGGAGTGAGTGTGGTGTGGCCGTGGTTTTATGAGGAGACCGGGAGAGGGAGGGAGACGAGACGGGAAACCTTAGCATGGAAGGGATCGTTCGACCGAGCCGAGCGATGTGGGTGGCGGCCGGAGTGGAGCACCGTGGGGGAGAAGGTGGCGGCCGCACGACTGGCGTCTTCGTGCGTTGCGGGCGAGCTCAGAAACCTGACGGATACATTCTCTCGAACAGTTCGATGCAAGTCAAACAACAAAGCAACTAAAAAAATAAATCCTTAACCATCTAGCGTGAACATAGGTGGTTCTTGCTTTCGTAGCGTTGCGATTTTGACCGTCCATTCATCGCTCTGATCTTTCTGTAGTTCGTTGCAGCCCTGATTACCGTAAACTAGCCCCGTTACTACCGTCTCTAACGCATCACTCTCGCTAGCTTTTCACTTTCCCCATTTCTTCTTTCTCATCCGTTCCAGAGAAGCCGGAGACGATTCGAAGGTTTTGGATGCGCTCATGGATCCACTCGTACATGGGAAGAGTCTCGCCGGTCCCCTCTCGGCATCGACTGCGAGCATTGCTTTGGAGGAAGCCGCAGGGTAGGTTTGTCATGTGCCTCGAGTTTTCCTCCTTAGTTGTGTTCTTACTCTCTATCTCAACTTTGTTTCAGTAAAGGTAGCAAACGATTCTAACTAATTGTTTGTGCGATTTGATAGCAGGAGCAACGTCCGCGGTATCCATCATCGTCGACTCCCACATTGCGTGGACGAAGTAGAGGGTTAGTCCACCATTATCCTTGAGCATTCTTCGTTCCCCATCCCCCTGCTTTGCTCATGATCGGGATTCCATTCCAGTGGGTTCGTTTGTTTCTCTGATAAACGACGACGGTGTTGATTTCAACACAATGCAATCATGATTAGATTTCAAAGATTTTTGAGGAGTAGAGGCAATTTGATCTATTTTATTGTGGAGGTGGTGATTTTGTGGTTAAGGAGAACATCAACGTAAAGACTTTTTTTTATCATTTTGGTCTGCTAGTGATGTTATAGGGTTCGATTTTTAGTTGTTGTCGATGGAGATGTAGTTGTTAAGGACTTGTGAGTTGTATTAGATCAGTGAGGATCTTTAATAAAATTGAATAATAGGTGAATTTTTGGTGCACAATTGCCATGTTTTTTTAATGTTTTGGTCTTAGAATTGTTATATTGCTATATGACATTGCCACACTAATGATGTGTTTCTATGTTGTGTTCATTGTTTTCCTTAGTGAATATTAGTTCTAGGTGTAAATTGCATCCACACAATATCATTTTATCATTGCTTTTGCCATGTTGATGTACTATCACCGCTAGATTTTTGCTTTTTTTTGCCATGTTTCCTGATATACTATGGCCGCCATTTTAGGAAATTTCACACAAATTTATCATAGTTAGACTGTTTTGGTCTCACCATTGCCACCTTCATGTGTGGTATTTGTGAGTACCACTAATTTTTTTTATGCCATGTCTAATATTTTTCTTGGTATATACTAGTTTTAGGTGTAAATTGTTATTCATGACATCATTTTTAGCATTGCTTCTTGCCATGTTTGGTGTACTGCTGCCGATAGGTTAATACTTTTTTACCATGTTTTACGATACTACGACCAACATTGTAAGATTTTTTGCATGCAAAATTGCCATGTATCTGTCTATTTTGGCCTTCTAATCGCCACCTTCATGTGTGGCATTTGCCACTAATACTAGGTGTTTCTACCATATCAATTGTTTTCCATAGTTAATATTAGTTATAGTTTTAAATCACCATCCCAAATATTATTTAGTGTTGTTTTTGCCATGTTGGTGTACCGCTTATGCTATGTTTTGCTCTTTTTACATGTTTTGTGATTCTAGGAGCATCATTTAATATATTTTTATACAATTGCCATGGTTACTCTGTTTTTAGATTTAAATTTCCCGCCTTCCCACCTGACATTTTGTCACTAATACTAGCTTTTATACCTTGACCATCGTTCTTCATAGCAAAATGAAAGTTATAGTATTTAAACTGCCATCCAGAATATGATTTCAGTGTTTCATTTTGCCATGTTGGAGTTCTGTTCCTTGCTAGTAGGTTCCTTTTTTTATCATCTTTTATGCTAGGGAAGGGGGAGAGGGAGGTGGAATCTGAATGTAAGGATGACCAACTTGAGCAATTTAATTTTTTGAGGAGTTAAACCTGATAAGGGTTTGACTACGTCCGATTTAACTTCTCAAAACATAAAATTTCCTCTTTTATCTGGTTTTGTACGATTGGCTAAAGATGCTCTCACGAAAACTTTAATCACTAGTTCAATCCGATAGTAATTAGCTAACAATGTGGGATGGTTGCAATACAAGGAAAAGCTCCTACTTTCTTGGGATGGGAGTAACAGTCGGGCATGGATTTTTTTTTAAACTAGTGAAACATGCGTTATATGTATATCTCTAGATTCTTTGTTAAATGAAATTTTAAACCATATTTTTTGTGATATAGTGTACATGTTTCTCTAGTTAAATTGATGTCCTAAATTCCCATGTATGACTTATGTTTGCATCTAAAGGAAGTACATATAGATTTTGTATAAGTAGAGATAGGATTTTCAAACTTTTTTCACGAGGGTTGTAAGAATCAATCTTAAACTACTCATTTTAGGAAGCTTCTTGTGACGATCAATTTTCCTATCTCGACTTCACTTTATACAAGTCGTCTGCTATTAGAATTTGAGATCATCATTGTCGTATACCTCTCGTATTATCAACATAAGGCATGACTAGTGGACGCGGCGTTTTGGCTTTGAGGAGCACGCGCTCTCTAATAAATAGTAAAATCAAAACAGATGGTAAAATAATTTACTAAAAAAATCTGAATTTCTTTGTGGATGTTCATATTAGTGTGGCATGTGTGGTCGATAATTTTGATGTCATATGGCGCAATAGTTCTTTGTCGGTGAAAAAAAGAAAATTAAGTATGACGTTTGGAGGTAAAATTTACCGTTTGACTTGTCTTTTTTGCACATGTCAAACCGTTCAGGTATTTTACTTGCAAATTTGCATACATCATTTGGATGCAACAATGAACACATAATTTGTTTTTATAAAAAAATTAACATTTGTAAAGTACATTTTTGACACACAGGAACATGTGCACCCTAGAGCCAAATTGAATATCTCTTTTTTTAGAAATGGGAGCCTCGCCCCAGCCTCTGCATCAAAAAGATGCATACGGCCGTTTGTATTTTTATTAAATAGGAGGGTCACAGTACGACTTATTACAATAAATCATATCACTGATCACACAGTGTAAAGATGTAAACAAGCCAAATGAAGATGAGCAGTCTATCCATCAATTCTTCTAGCATGACGCCACCCATTCCGGGAGAAGATAGCCCAAACGACCGCCATCATTCGAGTACATCCGGAATCCATAAGAACCTGCTGGGCTTCTGGTAGGAGAGGTGTCCACGATTGGATCCAGTGGGTAGCCTTGAGCACAACCTGCATAAAATGTGGATTTTGAACCTTATTAAAGACAATATCATTTCGGCAATTCCAAATTGCCCAAAGACAGGCTGACACCCCGATGCGGATTCTAGCCTTCGTGTCTATATCCATATCATTCAACCAATTTCCAAACAAATTAGAAATACTTACCTTCGCTCTTTGCCTCCACTTTATTTCTTCGTCTCTCCTTCAATTTCCCAAGTATTGCTCTGCCTCTTTTTTGGCCTCTATTTCGGCGACGCTTAGAGGGTTTGATCCAGCCTTGATATCTAGTTCGTTAATGAGGGCCAACAATTTATCTTTGTTCTTCTTATACTCACCGCTCATATTCTTTTCCCATCCACGTAGGAATTATCTAAGATGACGAATTTTATTTTTCCAGATTTCAATAGGTGTTTTCCCACTAGTAACGGACTCCCATGCTGTCCGAACAATATCATAGAAACCCTCATGGCGCATCCAAGATAATTCAAAAGAGAAGTGAGATTTATTTCCGAGATGGGCCTGCTCCCCTGAATTGATGATCAAAGGTGTGTGATCAGACCCCGTTCGGGTCCGCGCATGAACAGAGACTAATGGAAATTTTTGTTCCCACTCGACGCTAGCAAGGAACCTGTCTAATTTCTCATAAGTCGGAACTTCTCTCCTGCTGGCCCATGTATATTGTCTTCCGGACATTCTCAACTCCTTTAAGCTAAGGCTTTCAATGATAGCGTTAAAAATAAAAGGCCATCGCGCATTGAAATTGTCATTATTTTTTTCTTCTTGCCGACGAATAATGTTAAAATCACCCCCTACCAACATAGGCAGAGTTTCATTTTCACAAATTCTGACTAACTCTGCAAGAAACTCAGATTTATTAGAGTCTTGTGCTGCACCGTAAACAACAACAAGTACCCACAGAAAACCGTCCTTTTTTTATTTGATTTGCAATTTAGCACAATAGTCACCGGCCACTATGTTAAGCACCAATAAAGTGGTGTTATTAATTCCAACCAAAATGCCTCTAGAGCGACCGTGTGGTGGTAGGCAAAACCACGCATATTCTCTACCTCCCGCCAAATGACTTAAAAAGGTGTGCTAAAATTTGATCGCCCAGTTTCCAATATAGCGAGAAAGTCAAGGTTTTCCTCCCGCACTGTCTCATGTATAATGTAGTGCTTAGCCAGATCTCCTAACCCATCAGAATTCCAAATCATTCCAATCACTTTAATTATTCGATTTTTTGATTCTACCACTTCTACGTAATTTAGTGTTTGCTGTAATCACACGCTTGCGACCACGCTGATGTTTTGTTTTTGGAATTGGGAGATTCGCATGATCCCCCATCAATTCCTCTTCTTCTTCATCCTCCAAATCATCACTAAGGTTTTGTAACAGCCCGGTTTTCACAAAAAATAAAATTTTTGTTTTCGGTGTGAATTGTTTGATTGTCTGATTTGTTTGCGGTGTTTGCATCCCCGATTTATCGATCGGCGATTATTTTTCCCCCTCTTATCTCGTACCGGACGGAGACCGACCTTTTCCACCCTGACACTCGACCTTTGCGACACCGGGTTTCACCCGATCACCGCCGCGAAAATCGCACGAGACCAGCCGCAACCAATGGAACGAAAAACCCCGTTTAATAATTAAACGGGATTTTTTTCTAGTGCGCCGGAAAGTGTTCTCGGAACGGTTCCAGCTCGAGGTGAACGCCTCCGGCTCGACGCGCTGATCGCGCAGTTCGAAGTTTTACCCGAATCGGAGGTACTGCGAACCCCCGGCGGTCAGAAACGTGAGCACCGCGCGCGCGAGGGAAAAACCGATGATGTTTTTGCAAACTGCCAGCCACCTGGGCTATATAAAGACCACCACACTCCCACCCATTTTAGGGTTTCCCTAGCCACAAATTGCAGCCACCCCCCTCCACTTTGCCCAGTTTGCCTCCCAGATCCCAGATTTTTCGGACCGTTCGATCCGCGATTGGACGCACCGGATCGCGCCACGTAGCCTCTCTCCTCTCCCTCTGTCCAAGCAGACGCCATGCCCGTGGAGCTCCCGGCCGCCGCCGCCGCTCCCTCCGGCCAGCATGCCGTCGCCGGAGCAGCCCACCGCCGGCCATCTCCTCCCCTCCTCTCCTTCTCCTCCCTCTCTTCCCTCTCTCCTTCCCCTTCTCCTCCCGCTCACCCCGCCGCTCCTTTCTTCCCGCAGGTCCCGCGCCATGGCCAGGAGCTTGGCTGCCGCCGCCTGTGCACGAAGCTCGCGCCGCCCGAGGATGCCGCCGGCCGGATCCGCGCGCCCCCGCCGCTCCTGTACCCCCGCGCGCTCGCCCTGCCGGAGTCCGGCGCGCCGCCGCGTTGACGTGGCCGCCGCCACCAGTGGCTCCGTGCGGGAGGCACGAGCTGCCCGCTCGATCCAGGCCGGCCACCGCAGCTGGGCCAGGCGCCAAGCGGCCCACCTCGCCAGGCCAGCCGCGCGGCCCAGGCCAGCCCAAGGCCAGGCCAGCGCCTCCTCTGCCTCATGGGCCGAGCCCAACAGGGGTGAGGCCCCTTTTTTTTTCCTAGCCCTCTGTTATTTTGGCTAAGTCCTATTATTTATGCTGCTGATTCAATTTCGCGACGTTATTTCCCGTTAATCCGTAGCTCGGATCGCGTTGCGCCCAAAAGACGAATTGTTTAGAATTGCGTGTAATTTAATTCATCTTTTGTGAGCATTTGCATTTGAGCTTATCTTGATTGTGTAATTGT
This sequence comes from Bromus sterilis, assembly GCA_950022295.1. Lineage (NCBI taxonomy): Eukaryota > Viridiplantae > Streptophyta > Magnoliopsida > Poales > Poaceae > Bromus > Bromus sterilis. The sequence goes on from OX465596.1 coordinate 402,444,423, forward strand.
GTGCTGAACAGGGCCTCAGGCCGTTAAACTGCTAGTTTTTCCTGTTATGTGCTGCTGTTATTATTTTGTTGCAACTTTGCATGATGATTGTGACTCATCCATGAGGCATGTTGCATTGATTCTTTATCCTATGTGTTAAGCATCATGTGTACTTCAATTCCATGCTTTAACTTGCCATGTTCGGGTGCTGTAGCTATATTAAATCTTACTCCAAAGTGGTGATCATGATGTTATTGTGCTGCTGTTGCTGAAACTGTTATTTTGTTGCAACTTCGGTCGACGAGTGTGTCGCGACCGTTTATCGGAATTGAGTGATTCCAATTGCATTTTGCTAAGCATCATGTCTACTTTCATTACATGTATTTCATCTTCATGTTAGCATTACTGGTCATATTGATATTTAGCTCCAAAGTTGCTATGCTGCTGTTTTTGACAGCCACCTCAGTTTTTCACTAAGTCTGTTACTTTGCGATGCCATGTTGTTTGCTTAATATCTTTTGATTTATGATACCTTTTTGCATGATTCTTTTTGCCATGCCTTCCATGTCATGTCTACTTTAATTGCATGTCATTTGTGATCATGTTTGCATTGATTAACCTGTTTATGCATTGCTCTAAAGTGTGCTTCGTGATGTTGGCAGTTTGTGCCCGTAAGTTGTTTTGCTTATATCTTTTTAACCGTAACTCCGTTTGGAGTGTTCTTTATATGTAACTTGATTAGTTTTTCGTGTACTTAGTGTTTATGCTATTGTTTGCTGTTGTTAACCAACTTAAAATATGGTTTAGGACAGAACAGTACCGAATATTTTAATCATCGCGCGACACTTAGTGTTATGCCATGTTTAGGTGGTGCCTCACTTAAATTGACTAGCATAGATAGTTACTTTGTGCTTCACCTCTTGACCTGTTTGTGTTCTATGCCATGCTTTCTTGAGTTTCCATGTTAATAATCGTTGGTTGATCACATGTAGCTAAGCAACTTGAACCGCCGTAAACGTGCGGTATTCGTCGTGTGTGACCGATACCCCACTTAAACTGTTAGTAACCGTTCTCGACGATAGATCCATATCGCGTTGCCGTGCCTTGTGTTGCCTCTTTGATCTTGTCTTGCTCCGTAGTAATAGTGGTGCACCGTTGATTGCTTTCTAGTGTTTATCGTCTTGTGTGCTTCCGCGGGTACCTCTCGGAGACGATGTGAGCGTGCGATCGACTACACCTTCGGAATCCGACTTATCAACAGGCAAAGACTATACATTACTTATGATCCATTCTATTTCAACCAGCGGTTTGCATGCTAGTATAGGTTAGGTTCGATGTTTGATCCTACCACATGTTTACAGCCTCTTTCAAACCGATACAGCCATGTCCCCTCCCAGCAAACCATGTACTGCTATGTTACTTTTGCTCGTTGCTCAGCCCCTGCTTAGTATGCATGCTTAGGATGCTACGATGTTACCTGTTACCCCTAGGTTTGGGATATCACCTTATTATATTGTTGTGGATGATATTATTATTATAATGTTGACTATATTCGACGAAGGATGGAAGGTCTAGGCTATCCCGCCTCGACGCTTTGTTCCATTCGAGTCACCTAGGATCCGAGTTCCGGGTATTGGTTTTAAGACTGAGCGTGCCTAACTGCGTGTGGGATTTTATGGGGTCCCCTTTTCTTACCTATCTAGCTTCAAACATTTCTAGTGGTGGCCCAAGCTGATTTACCATTTGAAAATCGTGTGTGTGTCTGTTGGGTCGCTCCTGGCAGATATTCTTTTAAACAACTTAGGCCAGCGGAGACATGGTTTCTCTTGTTGGACCACCCCAGGGAGCTAGGGGGTTGTCCACATCTGTTTGGGCAACCTATCCGACCTCGTCCAGATGGTAGAGGCCGATTCGAGAGCGCGGCCGGCTTTTGAGTTGGATGCCGACTCACCGGGGGCCACCCGGATTTGTTCGTTGTTAGTTAGAGGGACCTGTCGTTTCGGATCTCTTGGAACTAAATCATAAAATGGTTTCCTGTGATGGGTAGCAACTGAGAGTGATGGACGTGCGTGCGGAGCCTCGTAATGAGCAGTTGGTACACCCCTGCAGGGTTAAATCTTTTCGAGAAGCCGTGTCCACGGTTATGGACGACCTTAGACCTACTCCTTGTTTATAGACAACAATAACTGAGATAATCTTAATATAACTTGATCAACATGTGTGTGTGCCTTGACTGCTTCTTCTTCGTCGGGATGCGAAGAGGAGGACAAGGATAGGATAGGTGTTATGTTTGTGTAAGTAGTTGATAGCAAGACTTGATGGAGGCGATTCCTCATCGAATGCTTGGCTTCTTACCTTACTCTCTAGATCGTTAGCCACTTCATAAATGCTAGTGCGGCAGCAACCTCACCACTTACCCCTTCCTTACCGTAAACTACTAGTTGTCCTAGAATGACGAGTGATGAAGTCCTTGCTGGGTCAGATGACCACTACAGTTGGATGCTGAGTACCTCTGTACTCATGATACTACCCCCAAACTTTTTTCAGGGTTCTTGATCGACAATAGGTATGGTGATCGACGTTTCACGTGGAGACTCGACGACGACTAGTTAGGCGGATCCCGGCGGAGGGCCTGGACCCGTGTGGTTATGGGGATCGATGTTTTTCTCTTTTCCACTAGGCATTTGCTTGTAGTCTGTACTCAGACATGTATCTTCCGCTGTTGTATTGTATTAAGGCAGTTGTATGCCGATTGTATGAGATGTTGTATCCTTGTATTTGTAATGTTGTGATATCATGTTGGAAATCCGGGGCATATGGCTTTGTCATATGTCGCGGTGGGACCGATATGTGCTTCGTCCCCGGATCTGGATGGAAACATCTAGATCTGGAACAGTACCGCATATCGGGTCTTACAGGTTTTTAGCTCTACGTATTACTAAACTAGTATCATCACACATGTCATGTTGATCCAAAGAATTTTTTAAATAAGTGACTGATCTAGCATGTTCAATGTTTTTTATATGGTTAACAGACAAAGTAATTTGTTCTTCATTCTTTCCCAGAGAAACCCCAAACGACTCGCCCTAGCAATTATTTCAGAATTCGAGAGCGATAAAAGGGATAAATTAGAGGGTGTTTTAATACCTGAAAAGTTGGATGGGTCCTTGCGTTGCGCCAACAGCATGGCCCTGTCCATGGAGTGCATATCCACTGTGGGCTGCTCACGTAGTCGCCGACTTGTCCGCACCTCGGTCGAAGTAGTAAAGGGCATCCCCCCGTATGCTAGAATTTCGGCCTCGGTAGGAATGGAACATGGCATAGCCCCCAACCCGCATAGCTGAGTTGCTATCCCAGTAGGCGTCGCCCCATCCTCCTCCTATAGCAGCGTCATTTTATGTGGCGCACATCTCCTCCCCTCCTGATGCAGCGTCATTTCATGTGACGCACAACTCCTCCCCTCCGTATGCACCGACGGCATTGGGAAGCCAGCCTCCTCGAGCTCATCCACTAGAGAACTGTCCGCAAGCAGGTCCCCGTGTTCTGCCTCCTCCAGAATGTCGATACCCACCAGTCCCGAGCGCGCCGGCGTGGTCACACCCTCCGCCTCCTCGGTGCCAACAAGTGAGGTAACTTCAGCCTCCTCCAATGAAACCAACGACGTGATACCGCAATCTGCCATGGTATTGGACTCAGTTGCCCGCTCTGAAGTCTCCTCCAGTTCCTTAGATTCAGTCTCCAGAGCAATACTACGAAGGTACTCCTTGGTCCTGTCTATAGATTTGCGCAGCAGAGGAGAAAAAATTACCCCAGGTGTGAAAGAAGCGATAGTAACAGAATCAGCTTGACTCTGCTGCCCATAAGATGAACTCTCTTCGACTCCACCATTAAGCGTGTTGTCTACCCCATCATGATCCATCTTCTCAGCCCCATTATCTTGACTGTGATTTTGTGTATCATCTTGTTGTTTCGCTGAGTCCCCATTCTGATGCTCATCACCATCATTGGCACTATTGTCCTCCTCTGATATCTTTTCGACTCCTTCTCCCAACTGTTTTTCGACATAGAAGGACAGATCATAGAACCCATCTTTGATAAAAAGTGACCAGGATTTAGGGATCCTCGTGTAATCAATACACCCCACAAGAACCCTGACCACTCCATGCTGCCTTGTATATTGCATGTCCACTTTGAGCGTTTTACCAAACATATAACCCAGAGACCATAACGCAAGGAAGTCTCCTATATGTCTATCGGGAACCCCAGAAATCCGCACCCACACTTGTGGTAGACCACAAGTTGGTTCAATTTTGGCAGCCCACTTCTCCACTTTCAGCACGCATTTGCTGTTTGGGACTCTGAACTCGCCAAAGGTTGTCATTCGTTCAATCTCATCTCTAGATGGAAAGGCAGTCTTAAAAACATTATGACCCACTTGAGTAACTTCCCACCTGACCGAGGAAGGAATTAAACGTTGCAGCTGAGTGACGATCTGCGGAATAGAAAGCTCTCCGACGGTGATAGAGATCATAGCCATTCTAGTTTTGTCGTTTTTGGGGCGATAGGAGTCCGTAGTAAGCATCTCCCACCACATCAAGTCATCCGCAATTAAGCCGTATGTCATCAACGTCGGCTTTGGAGATTCATGCAGCGGACAGGCCCCTTCCTCATGTTCCTCGGACTCGCAGATGTCACACAAGATAGCAGTACATTCATTGCTCAAGTGCCCATAAACCCCGCATCGGTAGCATCTCGCCTTGTCATTCTTCTTGGCTTTCTTAACCGCCACGTTCTCAATTTCAGTCCCAGTAACAGCAACTGTCTGCATAGCATGGTTGACAGCATTCACCACTTGGTGATCCTCCGATAGCTTCGTAGCCTGCTTCTGTATCTCCCCGGCCGCACCCGCGACAGGCGAAGGACCTAGGGCCACGCTGGGCGCACGGAGTGCCTCCGCTACCTGCCTGACGACCGCTGCCACGGCCTCCTCCGACAGCTCCATGGGCTTGATAGCCTCAGAACTTCTAACCCAAGTCTGGCTGCCTCTCCCAGCTCCAAACCTCCCAGTCTGCCTCCTGCGATACCCTCTGAACCGGCCTCCACGCTGATCATCATACCTCTGTCTATACCGAGCAGTCTCATTAGCCGCCGAGTTACCGAAACCCGACCCGACGTTGAAATTGCCGAAGTCCTCCGTGGGATTGAAACACCTTTAGCTGTCCTCTCGCTACCCTGCAGTCCCGCTTGGACCACCGTGCACGAAGTTAGATCCCCCGTATTGGTACTGCTACCCACCGTTATAGGTAGAGGCTCCACGCATCTGGTTTGCACCATTAGCGTGAGCAGCACCCCCCAATGCGCCTGTGCCATAGCCAGAGCCATTGCCCGGTGGCCCTCGACCTTGCGCACTGGCAGATCGATTACCGTCGCGTCCGGTGTGTTGTCCACCTCCTCTTCCTCCCTGACCGTTGCCTGCCTGATAAATTGAATATCTCTTGACTCGTGCTTTTTGCTAAATCAGGTTTGTGCTAAGCATAATAATTCATGATTTTTTTGTTTTACCTTAGAGTACAATTTATGAATAACCATATACTCCCTCTCATAACTCTTGTCGTAGTTTTAATGCAAAATGCAAAATCCAAAACATGGCCACAGCAAATGCAGCAGTATGCCAGCATCACCACCACCATAAAAGGCTGCATCAATTTGTTGGCGTGATGGCGTCCATCCACGGCGGCGAAGGCCCGCGCAAACATCTGAACGCCCACATGCGACTTACGCGAGAATTCGTCACGGGAAAGGAGGAGAATTTGACCCGACGACGTGCGAAACCGAGAGCGGGAGTCAAGGCAGCGGCTAGCGCCTTGGCGCATAGCGTCAGCGAATCTCTTGCATCAGTAACTACTGCCGTCAGGGTGCTGTCGCCCAACCTATTTTCTCGGGCAGGCCTGTCTCTCTGCTGCTCTGCTCCTGCTGCTTGGAGTACGCGATTTGTTTGCATATGTAATCTGGCTGGAGGCTGGACGAAGCCGGGTAAATTTTTGTTTCTTGCTTCGTTTGGTTGATGGACAGCAGTTGTCCACTCTGGTTCAGTGTGATGGGCTAGTCTACAACGGGGCAAACTGGTGTGGCTCAAGATGTTGCGCATGCCTACTATATCTACATGGTAGTGCCGTGTTATTAGTTATGAGTACATATCAACTAAACCATCATTGCTAATGTAGGTGAGGTATCAGTAATCAGTCCATATGTAGGCTATAGCTCTTGTCTCTTGTTATGAGCAACATTGTAGTATATCGTCTTAGTGGCACCATCCATCCACATTATCATAGTATTGTGGGCATAACAATTATGTCGCCGGCACATTACTGACTGATCCCTTGCTGCTTTTGGGAGGGGTGGGGTTATTGCTTAGCACAGAGCACATGTTCCCTTTGCAAAGAGAGACGCCAGGCTCGAACCAGTTGTGCTCCCCTTTCTGTGAAATACTACCCAATGCAAACATGTGGTGATTGATTAAGCAACATGATCTGGTTGATACTCTGCCCAAAGAACCCATCACGGCAAGGGATTGTTATTAAACTGTTAGTGATTGCCGTGCTCTTTTCTTAAACAAATGAAGTGTGTGCACCACGGGAACATCAGTTTGCCATAATTTATGGCTGTACAATCAGGTACATGAACTACTTTCGTGCCATTTTCGCCACTATCTTGAGACCTATTTTTTTTTGCCCTTTTGTACATTAAGGCATCTCCAACAACAACCTTTAAAACGAACACCGCATCTGTTCGTGAACAAGAGAAATCAGTCTGCATACACTGATGCAAAAGCCGGCCATCCAACTTTAGTTGCATTTGTCCATCAGCAGTTCAATCAAAACACAACAAAATCACATAAATTCAAATGCAATTCATTTAAATTTGGATATAATTTACATAAACCAGACAAATTCTATGGAACTGGATGAAACACATGAGTTTACCTAGTCTAAAAAAACGTTGGCGATTGGATGCATTGTCCTTGTTTTTCGTAAGCTCTGGTGGTCCCGGTGGTGAAGAAGTTTTAGTGCAGCTGACAACCAGTGAGGCAGGTAGATCGTCTGCACCAACGATGCTCATCCACCAACTCTTCTTGATCGGCTCTCCACTCAATCCTTGTACAAATATGATGTACAAGGGGAGGACTGTTAGTGATGCTTCAATGGGAGGGAAAGATCACCCTCCGCCTCCCCGACCAAGCGTCTAATCGGTCGATGGTGAGCCCGCCAAGCCGGGCATCAACGGGAGGAGAGAAGTAGTGACCTTCAGGGGATACAAGTCGACGCACATCCCTCCTATGTGGATAGGGGCTGCCCGTAATCGCCGCCTGGGCAGCTCTACGCCTGACTTATTGAGGAGAATTAATGTTCGCAATCGACTTTGCTCGGTCAGCGAACCGGCTTCTATCCCACAAGAGTCTAGAGCTTGGTGCCATGGCAGAGGTGGAGGAAAAAGAAAGGGGAACAAATGATGTGTGGTGTGTTTCACAGTCATGCGAGGGTCCATTTAAATAGCGATCATCGACTAGGGGAGCGAGGAGCCAGTTTGAATGCGGGCCGGCGGAGTGGGTTTCTCGACCGCCACGCTTATTTAATGTCGGCATGCGATAGACGGGTAGCCGTCCCGTCGCGTCTCTTCTATATTAAACGAGCGCAGAGACCAGGGCTCTTTGTCGGCGAGCCGTACGTCCCTCAAGTGAAAGACCACGCCGGCACTGGCTGGGCATCAATGTCGACCACAGTGTGCGTTCGTGCATGAGCTTGGTCGGCATCCAATGCCAGCGACCTCCATGAATATGCGGTGATCACTTCGCGCGCGGGCATGCGTTTTTTGCACGGATGGATTTTGGGTGGGACCTGATTGTTGGGCGATGGCGTTTTGGTGGTTTGGACTCCATCAAAGCCTCCACTCCGGCCTGGAGAAAATTTGCAGGGAAACGTACATGCAGACTAGCCCGTAAACAGATAAATGGCCGCATTGGATGGCAAAAGTTGTCCAGTCAGCCCAGTGTAAACGAATACGGGAGGTTTGATGATCGGTGTTGAAGATGCCCTTAGGACTTTTTTCGCATAAACATGCTTTCTCTACTGACATGTCAAAGATTATATATCTATAATACCTAAATAGTTCATCTTCACTAACATATTTATCTTGACATGCAAGCTATTCACATCATCAAGTAGGTCCACCATGCAAATCTCTTTTTCACTAACACTTCATGCATATTCTCATTAAATCCGCATGCACATGCAACTATCACAAATAAAAAAATTATGTACTCAACCTCATGATTTAGAAGAAACATTTTTTTTATAAATTACCTTGCATTTTATTTTTATGTGCAATATTTTTTTTATGAATGAACATGTGTAATTGCTATCGTTGTTTCAGGTTTAGCCAAGGTTGATGTGCCACTGTCTCTACTCAATGTTGTTTTTTGTCTCATATCATCTTCCTGATATATTGTTAAGGTAATAAATTAGTATACAAAAAATCACACATATTTTTTATTTTTATCAAATACTCTTATATTTTTACTCTAAACAAATTTCTCTTTCAAAAAAAATATAATCAAATTATACCATATCTCATAAATTTTCTCATATTTAAAACATTAAATTATTTGTTAAAATTTTCCGCAGCAACGCGCGGGGTATCATCTAGTTAAGTAGAATATATCATTACAAAAGCAACCATACAAAAATTCAAAATACTATCAAATTTGTGTGTGTGTGTGTGTGGGGGGGGGGGGGGGGTAGGTCCTCTTCCTTTTGTTTCCATCGGCTGCACTTACTAAGAAAATCTCGTTTCTCTATGAGGTTTTGACTTAGTTGATCAAACTTGTTAAAACTCAAAAGTTTGCGAAAGCATTTTCTAGTTGTAGACGAAAAGATCACATTGGCCATGTTTTGCTCACTGCCCCGAGAAAAGGGAAAACACAAGAGATAACATGTAACACTTTCTAGGTTCAGCCAGAAGGAGTCAGGGAACACAATCTCACACTCTCCTTGACAAGGCCGAGTCCAACCAATCTTCGTCAGATGAATGTAAAACCGAAGCTCAAGACATATAACCACGTTTGATGAGAACACGACCTCGGACATGCCACTATTTTTTGTTGATCTTTTACGATGCAACAAACTTATTCGAATTCTATCAATAAAATCTCTCAATTACATGAGGTGTATACGTAACCTGAAGATGAGGTAACGACAACCAACAAGAAATCCCCCGATACAAGAAGAGTCTCCCGCCATAGTAGACATAGCCAGGTAACGACGATCTCAATAAAAATCAATAGTAGTAGTAGTAGAAGAAGAAGAGGAAGAAGAGTTGATGAAGCTCATCGATTCCCGCAACTAGGTTTTACTGCCTAGCCGCAAGAATTTTCTATGAATTGGTCCGCCCGATTAGGTTTCAAAGTGTATGACACTTCCAATATATCCACACTTACCAATCTAGTAGCACCGCAACATTCCGTGGAACCAACACAAAAAACAATTGGAAGAACTAGAGGAAGATTTAGCCTAGCCCCCACAGTGTATAACAAAAAAAAGAAGGGGTGCATGCTGCAAGGGGGTCGACTAGGATAGGCTTCTGTTTATCCTTGGTGTGCCCCTCCTGTATCTATCCAACACCATCGTTACTCCAGCAATGTGTTCACACTATTATCGATATCTTTGTTATAATTATAATATACATGGTTAGGAAACAGAACAATTAACAATACTTGAGCTGTGAAAGCCGTGTTGGCCTCACCACTTTGTGCACAACTATCGTAATACGATTAGTGGGAATCTCAATGAATGTTTTAAAGCTAATATTTAGTAGGAAATAGGATAAAGCTGTTGGATCTCCATCTTAGGAAGTAAAGTATGAGACCAAAATTCAACTTAAACAAAGGCAAATATCAATTGTACAGTTCAGCAAACAATGTCATCACGTCGGCTTTAATAACTTCTCAAATATCCGAATGAACTTATTTGAGATCCCCACCGGCCCTGAGGCTTTATGTCACATTTGAGAAATTACTTCACATACGCCTCTCTGAATGAACTAATTTGAGATCCCCACTGCCCCTGAGGCATCATTATATCACATTTGAGAAATGACTTCACATACACCTATCAAAGGATAGCGTCAAAATGATATTATTTTCCAAAAATAACGGAAGGAATATTACTCGCAACTTCCTCAATCAATTTTTTGAAATTGGTCACCGAAAAACCAAATAACTGCTTATAGAAATTTGTGGTGTATATTCTGAATTAGTATTACCCGGCAAACATTCTACCATAATCTTGTTCTAGTTTTAGCTGAAAGATTTTTTTCCTGATGTTTGCCATTTGCAATCAAGTAAAAATATTTAATATTTCGTTATCCCCTCCTGAACGTGCCTTTAACTCATAGCAATCTTCTTGTTATACACTGTGGAGGTCCACTAACTGAACCTCCAAGGTACGGAATTCTTCCGGAATTTTCATCTGGCCAGGTCCTGTCTCTTGCTGCAAACGACATTGTATATCATTCAGCTTAGTGGTGCCATCCATACCACGGTGTTTTGGGCATAAAATTTGCATGTCACCAGGATATTGCCGCTGTAGCTTTGCCGATCTCTTGCTACTTTTGATTGAGCGGTGTGGGAGAAGAGATGGTTTATTGCTTAACCCTTGGCACATGTTCCCTTCGTCAAGAAAAAGCCTCCGGGTTCCACTTGTGTTCTCTCCTTTCTGCTGAAACACACATTACATAATATCACCAAGATGCCCTGCCTAATTAACAAGCATGCACTGCTTGATACTCTGCCCGAAGAACCCAATATTATTCAGAGCATGGTGTTTGCCGTGCTCATTTTATAACTGAAATGTGTGCACCTCGGCAACGTTGGTCACAATAATTCGTAGGCTGTACTGTAGCTATACATCTGGGATAGAACTAGAGAGATCGAGATCATACCACATACGAACAGGATACGTAGAATCAGGATCAGAATCAGAATCGGAATCATTCGACAAGGCGGTGCAATCGTGAGACCATGCGTTGCCCTGGCGACCACGGCACACGACACCGACGACGACCTTGCTCGAAACGGAGAGGAGTCCACGCATCGTCATCCTCCCGGCCGTCGTCGTCCATCCATCCATCGCCTGATGCGCGCCCGTCGCCGGACGTTCTTCGCGGAGACGCAAAGAGGCGGGCCATTGCATCTGCATGCGTAGACGTACACGTCGAAACCGAAGAGCACGGCATGGCGAGCAGGACAGGACAGGACAGGACAGAAGAGATTCCCATGCCGCCATGATGGTTTGGTTTCTTCTCGTACGCAATGGCAATTGGCAATGCATCAGCGCACGCCTACGCTTTAGGCAGGTGAACGGGATCCGTCAGGTGCCCATCAGACTCGCCTCAAGGCAGCATGCTGCGTTGCTGTTGGCATGTTGCTGCTCCGGCTGGAGCTTGGAGCCGCTACCGATGCCGACCAGCAGGCAGCTAGCTAGCAGCAGCAGGAATCATTCCATCGGAAGTGGCGTCATTATGCATTTGTTGAACACTTGAACTCGAGTCGACCCGATCCCAGATGCGGAAAAAGGAGAAGCAGCTGAAAAAGTAGGAACCGAAAGCCGGACGCGAGGGGGGTTGCACGCTGAATGATATGCCTGGAAAAGCGTCAGCTGTTCTTGCCAACATTGCCGGTATGTTGGATATCCTTTTCGTTTCCTAGGTCCATCGCACCATTTCGATGGTGCACGCAACCATACCTAGGGTCTAGGGTGTTGGTTTACCAGCGAATTAAGTTTGTGATGTAATACTCTAACAAATGTGCATCATGAACATTTGGTTGATCAGAATAAAAGAGCATTTCAAGCAGATCAGCTAAATTTGTTGTCCAGAAAACAGAAATGCGGGTCGCCGCAAAATAGATATGCAGTATGAAACGCGTCGCTGCAGAATAGATACGACATAGTCATACAAAATGTTCATAAATTTGAAAGATACATTGTTTGCGCTACAAATTTAAACCGAAATATCGCCGGACTACAAACATAGAAAAAACATTTAATATTTAATCAGCGAAGGACGCAGGGAATCGCCGAAGCATGCTGCCTCACTTCTTGTAGTTTTAGTTGAGGTAGTAGTCAAACGCGGAGTTCATCATGATCGACGATAAGCTCGTGCTTGGCCTCCATGAGGCGCTCGGAGGTGCCTTCTTCGCCGGCCGCCACCATATTACGGGCCGCGTTAAGCTCGCGTCCCGCCATGCGGAGGCGATGCGTAGACGACTACAGGAGGTCGCCGAGATCGTGGAAGCGAGCCCACGCGCTCTTCCCACCGTTGCAGGAAAGCGCGCCGCAGTTGTGTCCCTGCTTCGACTGCCGCACCTTGATCGGGGGCGCGGGACCGCGGGAGTTTCCCGCCTCTGTATTGTGGCAGGTGCGCTAGCGCGGTGGCTAGCTGCGCCCGCCTTCACAACGATTGGATTCCCCATCTTCCATCGCGATTGCCCGACGAAGATGGGGATCGGAAATGGCGAAGGAAAAATAGCGGCGGAGGCGGCATTTTTCGGGCCGCCCGCATAACTCTTACAAAACGAGGGGATATGACGTTTCTAATCTGGCTCCTAAAATCACACGTACGCTAAAAATCCCGTATAATTATGGGTTTGTAGTGGGATAGCGGATCTACTAGACTTGCTTTAAAGACAATATTTATTTGAGCTCCATAAAATACCCTCTTTGTGTTTCGCTGGTGCGCGCAAGCCAGACTTTAATTTTCACATGTTCTTACTAAAAAGTGATAAGAATGATGACATATCACAAAAGATAATGATGCCATAAATCAAGAATATCAATAATAAGATTTTTGTTAAGCAAAGTTAGAAATGAAGGAAAATATCTGCAAAAAGTTACTGAACGCATACAATTTCTAAAATAGAGTAGAATCAAAATAATTAGAAAATAGAAAATGTTCTTAAAAAGGGATATACAAGAAAAAACCACAAATAATTTGGTAAATTTCACAAACTTTAGAATACATTGAGTTTTCATGAACGTTCATAAATTATTACTTTCTGTAACAATCTGTAATTTAGGAGGAGCGGATATTTGTTTTCAAATGCGCATTTCATTCATGTATCTAAATTTGAGGGGAATTTGTAACTTCCTTTTGAAATCTAAAATAACTAAACCACTGTTGCATATTTAGGCTTTCAGGCATGAGCTTATCTAAATTTTGAACATTTGGGTAACAGTTCAAATATGATTCATATAATGATCATATTGTAAAAGTATAAATCATGTACCAAGTTAGAAATTGAATTAAACAAATAAAGAATAATTATTAATGAAATTATAAAGTCATAATACAAAGTTCATACAAAAGTTAATAATACAATAGGATAATAAACTTTATTGATATTAACAGATGATACAAAGTAGATGAATGTACATGAAGGATTACACGAAGAAAAAGAGGAGAAAACAAGAAAAATAAATAAGAGCTAAACTATTTTTTTGCGAGTAAGACCTAAACTAAATTAACTAGTTCTTCTCCTCATCTTCATCTTTTGAACTTCTCCTTTGGATCAAACCTACGGAATAAATGAAATGAGAAAAGAGGGGATTATTATGGTTAATATGTATGAACCTCTTGAGGAGATAATTTAGTTTTTGAGCTAGCACTTGTGAAATCTTAGAATGTTCTAGACTCCTAACGGTTTGGAATAGTTTTAAGAATCACTATCAATGGAGCACCAAAGAAAGAATAATTACCCAAGTGAAAATAAGTATCATGCAACCTATGGTCAAGTTCCTAAGAAATAAGAAATCCAACCCTATTCAACGAACAAAGATATTTGATCAAGATCAAGCAGCAACCACATCAACAATTGTAGCAAACCATCAATCCAAATATCCAGCCAATAGATCAACCCTAGTTAGCACTAGCTCCTTATTAAGAAAAAGCCACACTTAAAAAGGGAATAGCTTTCATATTAAATCTAGGTAACAATGTTAATTTTCAATCCAATTGTCAAATGCCAAGTGGGCATTGACCTTTTCCTTCAAGAAAATAAAGACATCAGACACTCAGCCACCAGGAACATAAAGAGACTATTTCACATAGGGAAATAAAGACAACCAAGTAATTAATACTCCCTCCATTCCTAGATACAGGGCGTATAATTTTTTGAGATTTTTTTTGAAATATAGGGTGTATTGTCTTACAACACTCGTTTGGACAATTTTTAAAAAAAATTGATCATGTTTCCTTATTTCTTGCAAACCTCTCTATTTGCTCACATCAATTACTTATGGACAATCCCTTCCAAATCCTGTGTAATTTTTTCTTCACGTGTGTTCTTTAATTTCCGTGCCAAAAACTATACGCCCTATATCTAGGAACGGAGGGAGTAAGACCAAACATGGCTGAATGGGAATTCCCCATGCCATGCTACATCGAGCTTTATATAAGCATCAAGGAGAATATGAAAATAAGCAAGGATTGATGTCAAACCTACGTAAACCAGTAACAAACCACATAACGTACTCAGGTGCAATAAACATGAGTCAGTGGCCATGTGGCAACCTGTAGGCTTTAACTCACCCTATAAACCAACCACATCAACCGCATGGATAGCCTCCAAAAAACACTGGTAGTAGAGTATTATAAAAGAGACTAGTTCTCTGCTACTAATCAAGTTGCGCCGAACAACACTTCGTTGCCGACGTCCAAAGGCTTCACGTCAATCAGGACTCTGCTGTCGGCGTCCAACTCTTGTCGGTTGGAGCTCCTCCCCTCCCAGATCACCATGTCACTAGCTGAACTCCCGTTTGAGAGAGGCCAAAACTTCGAAAAGCGCATCTGGACAAAGCTGACGAAACCCATCAACTACGTGGAAAAGCAAGGGTTTCGAGAATTCTTCCTCGTAGCAGAATTCACCAGATCAAAGATAAGGTTATCTGATGACTCAGTTGCTGTGATTCTTTTAGCTTGTTTTGGAGGCAGGGTGTAAGGCCCGATATGCGGTACTGTTCCAGATCTAGATGTTTCCATCCAGATCCGGGGACGAAGCACATATCGGTCCCACCGCGACATATGACGAAGTCATATGCCGCGACATATGATGTAATTAGCAGTCAAACAACAGGTAAAAAAGCTCAAACATAACAAAGAAGCACATTTTATTAATCTACACAAAATTCTAAGCAACTTTCATGTTTAAAGCGTCGCGATCCGAGCTACCATTAAAAAGATACGGGCAACGCAAAATAATAATACAAACTGCTAAATTAAACTGCGCAGGAAAAAAAACAGGGCAACGGGCCGAATCTGCCTACACGGGCCCAATAGGGGGTGGCGCTAGATAACTAAACATCGCTCAGGCGCTAGACAACAAACTGGCCGGCCCAACAGTGCAAAAAAAAGGGGGAGGCGCCTCACCTTGGTGGGCCGAGGCCCAGGCCGGCCGGTGGGCGCTGGATAGCGTTGTCTCGCCCCGAGCGAGAGGAGCCAGTGGGCCGGTGCGGGGAGTGGGCCGTGGGCGCGCCTGCTGGGCCGTAGCGCTGGGAGGCCGGCCCACGTGCGGCGGTTGGAGAGGCCGACCGGATCGGGATCGATCCTGATCTCGTCGCGCACGGCGGCGGCGACATTTCCGGCGACCGCGCCGGTGAGGTGGGGACGCGGCAGCCCGAGGACGGCTGGGACGGGCGCGGGAGGAGGCCGGTGGGTCGCCGTGGCGCGGATCCGCGGATGGGCTGGCCGCCGGTGTGCTTCAAGGCGGCGGCGGGGTCGAGCTCGGGCCATGGCCGAGCCATGGCGCGGCGGCGCAGCGAGTCCTCCGGTGGACCTGCGGCAAGAAGGCGAGGGAAAGAGGGAGCGGTGAGGCAGAGGAAAGAAGAGGTGAGGCGCGGGGAGAACCTGCAGGGGCGCGTCGGCGGCTGCTGCACGGCGCGGCGGCGCGGCGTCCAGGGAGGAGCTCGGGCTAGAGGAGAGAGAGAGGAGGCCAAGTGTTGATGTGGCGGCCTCTGGGCCGTTGGATCGCGAGATCTGACGGTCCAAATGGCTTGGGAGGCAAAAATTCAGATCAGGGCTAGGGTTTGGACGAAAATGGGGTAGTTTTGGGGCAAAGTGGAGGGGGTGGCTGCAATATTTGGCTAGGGAAACCCTAGAAAGGGGTGGGAGTGTGGTGGTCTTTATATAGCCCAGGTGGTCTTTATGACCTCCGATTCGGGTAAAACTTCAAACAGCGCGATCAGCGCGTCGAGCCGGCGGCGTTCACCTCGCGCTGGAACCGTTCCGAGAACACTTTCCAGCGCACTATAAAAATAACCTGTTTAATTATTATACGGGGTTTTTCGTTCCGTTGGTTGCGGTTGGTCTCATGCGTTTTCGCGACGATGATCGGGTGAAACCCGGTGTCACAAAGGTCGAGTGTACGGGTGGAAAGGGCCAGTCTCCGTCCGGTACGAGATAAGAGGGGGAAAGTAATCACCGATCGATAAATCGGGGATGCAAACACCGCAAACAAATCAGACAATCAAACAATTCACACCGAATGTTTTTTGATTTTTGTGAAATCTGGGCTGTTACACAGGGCCAGTCTGTTCAAAGTTTCTAGACTGCAAAATTGACCATCAAATTCTCAGTATCATCCTTGGATGTGGGTTTTGAAATTTATAATGAAGGTAACATTATCAGTCCCCTATTCAGTTTATCTTTTTGGCTCTGGATTTCTGGAGGGCAAAATTACAGAAAAGAATTTGATCTCTATCAACCAGAACAAGAAAATTCTTGGACTATGGTTAACCACACCAAGAAGAAATCTTATGCTCAGGCCATCCAAACACCGAGATTTTTCAACAATGGTAGATTCAACAGCAATGCAACAAGAAAACTTTCCACAGCTTCGGCAAGCACAATTCAAATTTCAAATCAGCGGGCTGATTCCCGTCGAAGAAAGAATGGTAATAACTCGCAGGTTAATGCCCTAATCACTGCAGTTATCCGGACAAATAAAGAGCATCATCAATTGAGGGCGGGATCCTCGTCCAATTCAAATAAGGGAGCGGCCTCAGCCCACGGCTCGGGCCCAGTTTGCTCCAGATGCCTTGGCATGGACTACTTGCGACCCAATTGCAAGAATAGAATCAAATGCCACGTCTGCAAGGGATGGGGCCACATTGTCAGTGGATGTCGTTCCAAATTCCAAGTTTACAAGGCGAAGACAGCGGTGCCTTCCATAGCAATTCAGACTGAAAAGACAACACCTCCTGCGATAGCGAGGACCCGTCATTACTCGCATTCCATCCCGGCACCCTCCTCTGCTGCTGAGCTCGTCCCTCTTCCTCAAGCTCCGCCGCCCATCCAATCTCCACCAAGGTCACCGCCGACTGCACAACCAGCAAGAACTGCTACAACCACTGAGGAGATGGCAGCATTCCCGTTTGACCCGGCGGCGTTTCTTCCGCCAGGTCAGCAAGTTATGTGTGACGCCCCTAAAATCAATCCGTGTACAGTAATCATACACGCAGGGTACACGACTGATATTAGGGTGCCACGGTGAGAATATCACAGCACAACACTAAACACAAAAGGATAAACCAATATGTTACAAGAAAAGGGGGGTCGCGCGGACCCGAGTACAAAGTTATACAAGCCATAATATCTGAGTACAGACATAGTTAGTCAAGTTTTTCCTTAAGAAGGCTAGCACAAATAACATCAGAGATACATATCGAAAAGGAAAGGCCTCCTGCCTGGGAGCCTCCGAAACTACTCCTGGTCCTGGTCAGCGGGGGTCTCAACGTAGTACTATCTGCCTCCGGGGTACTCCTGCTCCTGGGCTCCAACGTCGACTGCAGCGGCCGATCAGGCAAAACATAAAGGGGGAAATAAAGCAAAGGTGAGTATCTAGCATACCCGCGAGTCTTACGTCCGCTACTAAGCATTATGCATTGTATCAAATGGAAAGGGGAGGCTGTATATAGTGGACTGCAAGATATAAATCAGAATAAGGATAAGAAGCTAGGCCTATCGAAGACTAGCATCTTCTGACGTGTCTTGCAGCATGAGAAGAGAAACAACCAACAGTTCAATAACATGAATGTAATAACAATGCAGCAGAAGTTGCTGCAACATTGTATAATAGTAAGTTGTAATAATTAATAATAATCATGCCTCCGAATTCCCTTCCTCGACTCCCTGCGAGGAAGAAGACCCGGAACCATACAGTTTAATAGTAGTAGTTCGTAGTGGTAAGATCCAGCTTCGTCATAAAGCGTCCTGTTACCGTGGACACGGCTATTTGAATAGATTAATCTTCCCTGCAGGGGTGCACTGGCGTGACTCTACGACGCTCGGATCTCCAGGGTGGCATACATCTTGTTAGGGAACACCCCACCGAAGCTATCCGACACAAAGTAGCCCATCCTTCGGCAATCAACAGAGAGGTCATCCGCCGGACTATATCCTATGTACGCCGGGCTTTGGACCCTAACCCGAACGTACTCCTGCACGGTGCGTGACTGGCCGGTGAAGCAAAATCAAAGCAAATAAAAATACACCGCTCGAGCAAGAGAAGACAACACCACTTCCCGGCAATCAGCCCGCGATACTGCTGACGTCTGAAGACCCTCGAACGAGACTACGATGCAGGGGAGCCCACACTCCTTATCCCACGTGTAGGTAGTGCGTACAATCCAAAAGGCTACTCAAGACATCCGCCGAACCATTTAGCATTTTAATTAACCTGTGTGACAACCGTTATCGTTGCCTCGACTTAACTGACCCGCGGTCAACGACAGCAGTCAGGACCACCAGTACATCGGTGCCTGCCCTGTCTTCCCACCAAGTCTCTGCGGTTACCAACAAGGTGAACCGTATCCTTACCTTGTCTCACGTGTTCTCTTGGTAGAGCTCGACTTTTCATAGTTTGGTAACTCTCGCGAGATACGAGCAGGGGCCAAGCACGCCAGTAACGTCGGTCGTACCCTCCCTGTCGTTCCCGACGCAATACCTCTCGCGGGTACCGTTGGGTCGCCCGACTTCTTACCTTAAGGACAACCGTTGCTCAGGTACCTAGAGCGGCTATACTGAGTCATCAACGAGTGGAGTATAAGGATTACTCCTTGATGGCTCACACTTGAAGGTGGCTCGGCAGAACCGAGCTAGGGGGCCTTAGGCGGTGTCTGCATTGTACCGTACCTGTGCAGTTGTATATATTGTATCCGTGTTCACTCCCCTGAGTGGTCATGACCCGCTATCTAATCCTAGCTAACAATGCGCAGGGCTCACTGCTGAATAATGCATAATTATAATAGGCAGCATAGGATAAAAGAGGTACATCAAGGGGCGATAAAAACAGGCTATGCAATTGAATAGTTTTGTAATCGTAGCAGCAGCAGTAACAATGCCTAGTGCAAGAAAGTACGAAAAATATAGGCGATATCTGGGGAAGAGAATGGCTCTGCTTGCCTGGAAGCTCGCGGGTAGAGGCAGGGTCGTCGACGAGGTAGTCGTACCTGGCAGCAGTGTAGTCGGCGGTAGCAGCGGGGTCTACCGGAGAACAAAGGGGGAAGAAACAGTAAATATAAAGCAATCATAGCAAACAGATGAATGGCAAGACGTATGCAATGTTAACGGTGTTCTAACGCATTGCAATGCACGCTGCTCGGAGCGGGAATTCATCCGGGGATGAACTGCCAGCTCCGGGTAATTACCGGACAGGGTGTCCGGAGGGGGAAGGGATCATGCCGGAGGTGTCGTGGACATCCGACAAACGTATGGAGGGTTTATACGTGTTAGTTGAGCTATTCTCAACAACTTTCGTGTTCAGAATAAATTCATTTGGATACTCTAACAGTACCGGACAAATCATCAGACAGACGGTCCGGAGGGGAACGGTTCGATGTTCGGTGTGTTAGAGGGGTGTGGTTGGTATACGGATAGCGTATCTGTATTCTTTATATTTTTCTGATCAATTTTCATGTATAAACTTTTTCGATCCGAGTTACGGATTAAAATATATTGATTTTTGAAGTTTAAATCATTTTTAAAGGATTTTCTGGAATTATTTTTATTAATAAAAATCCAACATTATCCACAGAGGGTTGACCAGTCAATCCTGACCTGGGGGTCCCGCATGTCAGTGACCCAATTCTAATAAAACATTTTTATTAATAAAAATAGGGGGTGGCCCACATGTCATATTCACAATTTAATATTTCTATTTATTTTAAAAGCTTACAGGTGGGGCCCAAGTGTAAGTCACTGATGTTATATAAAACAATTTAATTTAATTAAACTAGCCAGGGGGCCCACCTGTAAGTGTCTTATCTAGTGTAATAATATTTACCATATCTATTTAACTTTTCTTCCTTTTTTTACAGGTGATTAAGGGGGTGGGGGCCCCATGTTAGTGGGACATCCCCACTGATTAACACCCAACCGTGCCCACGCTGGGCTCCCCGAGCACGCCGGCGGCGAGTCGGAGGGGCAGGGCCACGACGGGCGGTCGCCGGAGCGGGCGCAGGGGCGTGGATGGGGGGATGGAACGGGGTGGCCAACCCGCACCCAGTGGTGATCTAGTAGGACGCCGGTGCGGACTAATTTGACAGTGGCGGGCATAGCCGCGGCGGCCGGAGCGTGAGCTCGCGGGCATGGAGCTACGAGCATGGGGAGGAGAGGGGAAAAGGTCAGGGGAGACCGCGCGCTCACCGGGAGGGAGCTGGTGCCGTCGGGAAGGGCTGGGGGGCGGAGCTTAGCGAAATCGCGGCGGCGGAGCTCGTGATCCGCGGCGAGGAGGAAAGGCGTCGGCGTCGGCTACGGTGCACCGGGGTCGATTCCTCCACGGAGGTGGTGAAGACCTCCACTGCGCAGCTTCCAGACAGCCCGGTTCGTCTTGGGAGCGAGGTTGGACGCACAAGCTCACGAAGCCATGGCCATGGCGGTTTCGGCCCGGGGAGGAAGACGAAGGCGAGGGGGGGGGGGTTTGAGATCTAGGGCACAGAGCAGTGGGCGCTCGGGCGTGCTCTTATCCACCCAGAGCAGGTGGGGGGGGGCAAGGGGCAGGTGGGGGGAGGGGCCGGCGTGCTGGGCGTCGACGTGCCCCCGTGCGACACGTGATGAATAGAGCGGGGGGGGGGGGGGGGGGGGAGAAGACAGGGGAGGGGGCTGGGCCTCGCCTGCGGCGAGAGATAGATTTAGTTTTTTTTATCTCTTTTCTTTTCTGTTAAACTCCGTGGAATTTATTTTGATGCATTTTATATTTTTGTAAAATATGACACATGTACCATAATTAATACATCATCATACCAGAGGTCTACAAAAAGTTTTGGGACTTTATAAAGTCACTGGATATTTATTTGGAATTTGCAAAAGGCAAATAGTGTTGTTTTAGCACTGTTATTATTTGTTTGAGATTTTCCATAGCACAATAAATACCCATGACTACATTGGCATGGTCCACTGATTATTTGGGATTTTATAAAAGTGGTTCCAAGATTTTTGGACAAAGTTAATTGTCACGTGATTTTCGATATTAACCAAAGGCATTTTTGAAACGTGACCAAAAGCAAAGATGATCATGGCATGACCAACAACAGTGATTAGCAACAGTGATTAGTCAACAGTACAAGTGATTACTGTTACAGACACGGAGGGTGTTACAAATCTCCCCCACTACAGGAATTCTCGTCCCGAGAATCTAAGCGGTAGAGGGGAAAAGATTGGGGTATTCTTCACGAAGACGATTTTCGCGTTCCCAAGTGGCTTCATCTTCAGAATGATTTGACCACTGAACTTTGAGGAACTTGGTTGTGTTTTTGTGGGTTTTGCGTTCAGACTGATCGAGAATGCAGCTCGGATGTTCTTGATAAGTCAAGTCCTGTTGCAATTCAATCATATCATGTTCCACTTCACGAATAGGGTCTTTGAAGCAGCGTCGGAGTTGCGACACGTGAAAGACATCGTGGACTTGGAAGAGGTTCGGCGGCAATTCCAATCGGTATGCCACTGGTCCACTTCGGGAAAGAATACGGAACGAGCCGATATAGCGAGGATCTAACTTGCCTTTGATCCCGAAGCGGTGAGTGCCTCTCATGGGAGTGACACGGAGGTACGCGTATTCACCAGGTTGATAGACCATTTCCTTGTGCTTGCGGTCATAGTTGCTTTTCTGGCGGGACTGGGCATCTTTCAGATGTTCACGGATAATGCGAACCTGATCTTCTGCGTGTTGTATGATGTCCGGACCCACGAGAGTTCGTTCCCCAATTTCTGACCAATTCAGAGAGGTTCGACACTTACGTCCATAAAGAACTTCAAAGGGTGCCATCTTCATACTAGCTTGATAGCTATTGCTGTAAGAAAATTCAGCAAATGGAAGAGATTCCTCCCATTTCTTACCAAATGAGATGACACAGGCCCGAAGCATATCTTCAAGCACTTGATTAACTCGTTCGACTTGTCCTTGCGACTGGGGGTGATAAGCGGTGCTGAAATTCAGATGAGTGCCTATAGCTTCTTGGAAACTATCCCAAAATCTTGAGGTGAAAATACTGCCACGGTCTGAACTGATCTCCAACGGAATACCGTGGAGCGACACGATTCTGGAAACATACAAGTCTGCTAACTGACTAGCAGAGATCGTCTCCTTGACTGGAAAAAAGTGGGCAACCTTGGAGAAGCGGTCGATGACGACAAATATAGCATAGTGGCCTTTCTGCGATCTGGGAAAACCAGTGACGAAGTCCATCTCGATCTTGTCCCACTTCCATATAGGAATGGAAAGTGGTTGTAGAGTTCTAGCAGGTCTCTGATGTTCTGCTTTCACGCGACGACAAACGTCACACTCGTCAACATATCGAGCGATGTCTTGCTTCATGTTAGACCACCAGTACCGCTGACGAAGGTCTTGGTACATCTTGGTACTACCAGGGTGAATCGACAAAGGAGTATCATGAGCTTCTTTCATGACGCGCGGGGTCAAGTTTAGATTGGGCTTACTCCTAGGAACCACTAAACGATTCTTGAAATACAACGTACCATCATCAGCAACAGTGAAGCATGATGGCTTTCCTCTAGCGATATACTTCTTGATCTTCTCGACATCAGAGTCACATGTTTGTATCCACTTGATGGTGCTGTCGAGGTCGGGCTCAACAACAAGGTTATTCACATAACCCCGAGGAACAATCTCAAGGTTTAGCTTGCGTAGCTCTTCATACAGAAGTGGATGTTGTACTTGAACTTCAAGTTCACTACAGTAGGCTTTGCGGCTCAAAGCATCGGCCATCACATTAGCTTTGCTAGGGGTGTAATGAATATCCATGTTGAAATGGGCTATTGTCTCGAGCCATCTTTGTTGGCGGAGATTCAGATCTGGCTGTGTAAACAAGTAATTCAGGCTTTGGTGATCGGTGTAGATCTCGCAACGATTACCGACGAGGTAATGTCGCCACAGCTTCAATGCATAAATGACCGCTTCCAATTCGAGATCATGTGTTGGATAGTTTTCTTCGTGAGCACGCAACTGTCGAGAGCCATAAGCAATCACTTTGCGCTCTTGCATGAGGACACAGCCTAATCCTTGACGAGATGCGTCGCAATATATCACGAAGTCCTTCCGGGTATCAGGGGGAGCAAGCACTGGGGGAGAAGTGAGCTTGTCCTTGAGAGCTTGGAAACTTTCCTCGCATTTATTTGTCCACTCAAACTTGACACCTTTGTGAAGCAGATTGGTCAGAGGATTGGCAATCTTGGAGAAGTTCTCGACGAAACGACGACAATAGCTGGCGAGTCCGAGGAAACTTCTGACTTGCTTGACAGACTTGGGGGGAGTCCAATCCAGGATAGCCTGAATACGTTCTGGGTTGACGGCAATGCCATCCTTGGAAATTACGTGACCAAGGTAGGTCACTTCGGGAAGCCAGAACTCACACTTAGAGTACTTAGCATAGAGTTTGTGTTCTCAAAGCTTTTCCAGTATAAAACGAAGGTGTTCAGCATGTTCTTCTTCATTCTTGGAGTATATTAAGATATCATCCAGATAAACCACGACAAACTTGTCGAGATATTCCATGAATATATAGTTCATCAATCGGGAAAAAGTGGTTGGCGCATTCGTCAAGCCAAAGGACATGACAGTGTACTCGTGATGGCTTCTCGCCCTTCGTTGGTGAGGCCCAAGTGGAAGGCGTGATGTAGCGCGGCAGCAACTTTCCCTCAGTGAAGATACCAAGGTTTGTCTTGAGTAGGACTCCGGAGATGATAAGTAGGTGTCAGTGGCGCAACTGACGTGGACCTGCACACAGACACAGATAACTTTGTTCCCAACGAAGTTCAGAGAGGTTGTCAATCTCTCCGGTCTTGTTGTTCACAAAGGGTAAAACGCAAGGGATAATGATAGCAAATAAAAGTAGTAAAGTAAATATAGTGTGGAAATAATAATAAGGATATGGACCGGGATACGTGATGTTCACTAGTGATGTCTCTCCCAAAAGACGATAAAACTGCTATGCGAGGTAAACAAATTACAGAAGGGAAATTGACAGGATTATAAACGCACCGCAATGCTAACTATGCTACAAAAGAAAGGAAGAGGCTCAAAAGCACGGGCAGTACGCCAAAATAAGTAGACCGTAATCCAACTGCATCTACTACTAATCATCCACCTTGAGATATCTATCCAGAACATCTCGTTGGTATTAAGTTGCGAGCCCCACCCAAAGTGTAAACCCAAAGCAATAGACAACTGCATTAAAAAGAACTCTGCGTAAAGTAAACAATCCTTGTAACCGCGGTTACAAGCACCATTATTTTCCCCTTGTGGCAACAACACACCCCCTAGACTCATGTTTCTGTCACTCAAGCATGTCATCGGGGGGCATGAACCCACAATCTAGCACAACGTTCCCTCTTGGAGTCACTACCTACTACTTGGCCAAAGCAATAAACAGCAACGGAGAACATGCAAGAATTACTTAGGAACAAAAATATAAGAGATAAAAACAAAATATATTACTCTATCACAATCTGAACATAATCTCATAATCCATCAGATCCCATCAAACTCAGCATAGCAACAACAGAAATATTACAAAGGTGCCTCGATCATGTAGGAAAGCTCACGAGGTCTAAACAATGAAGGTCAAAGAGGGGAGGAGAACATCACATAGCTACTGATCACGGACCCATGGTCCAAGGAAAACTACTCACGAGACATCCGGGGAGCATCCATGGTGGAGAGGAGACTCCCGGAGGTCAATCCTCCCTCCGGCAGGGTGCCGGGAAGAGGTCTTCTGGTGCTCCCGATCTCGGAAGCGCGGCGGCGGCGGAACAGAGGCGAGTTTGCGGAATAGGGTTCTTCTTTTGGAGTTTCCCCGTGACGGAGAATAAATAGGCGAAGGGGGGCAGCCAGAGGTGGACTAGGGGCCCCAGGTGCCCCCCTGACACGGCCAGGGGTGGGGCCGCGCCGGGTGGCCGCCTGGGACCCCCTGGCTCTGGCCCCTCTCGGGTTCTTCGCGAAGCTTCCGTCACGCTGATTTTTTATCTGAATTTTCCCGAATTTTTCTGGCACTTTTTATATGGGGGAAAACTGAAATAGAAAAACAGCAGAAAACAGGAACTGGCACTGGGGTGCACTGAGTTAATAGGTTAGTCCAAATATGATAAAAATGTATGAAAGTGTATCTAGATCATAGCAATATCACACAAAACATGCATGGAGCAAGCAGAAATTATAGATACGTTTTGGACGTACCAACATCCCCAAGCTTAATTCCTGCTCGTCCTCGAGTAGGTAAATGATAACAACATAATTTCTGTGGTGACATGCTAGCAACCATAAAAGAACTTTGAAAAGTAAAGCAGTCAAGGTTAGAGATTCAATTCAAGTCATAACATGCAAGAGTCTATATTAGCATTGAAACAAGTGACAAAGGAGCAATAGGTGCAATAGCTCTTGCTGTCCGTGACTCGAATGTCTCCAAATGGTGTTTGCGTGCAAGAAGGGGATAGGGAATACGAGAAAAAAAGTAATTTTTGTGTTGAGAACTCAATCTACTAAAGTTTCACACTTGGTCTTCTTCGGAATCTTATCTTGTCTCGTCCCCAGACCACTAGCCAGGTACAAGTCAATTTGATCCACTCCTTTTCGATATTTTGAGCACTCATGCAATGGATGAGCGTAAGCACGAGAGTTGACACTTAGGATGGCGAAGAGAGAAGTGCGGAGGAGGAAGACAAAAAGGATAAGAAAGGCTCACATCAATGAGGACAATCATAGGCAAGAGATGCCAAATGATAGATATGATGTGAGGAGTAGGGATTTCCATGCAACGGATGCACATACGAGCTAATAAGCTCTCCAATGGAACTAGTGGGGTGCATATAACTTGCTCGCTCATGAAGACCTAGAGCTCGTTTGAGGAGGCTCATCCTTGGAATATGCAAGCCAAGTTCTATAGTGTGAAGGTCCCCACATAGCTATATGCATAAAGATCATCTCTATGGAGTACAAGGATATAAAAGGGAGTACTAGTGTGGATCTCTCAAAAGGATAGTAGTGTTGCCCCTTTCTCTCTTTTATTTCTTTTTCTCTTTTTCTATTTTTTTATTTTTTTGGTGGCCTCAATGGCTCTTTCTATTTAACTCTCATTTGTCCTCTTTGGGATCTTTTCCTCACTTAAGGGCAACACTCTAATTTACAAGAAGGTAAAGGAGATCTTTCACACTTTACAAGGTACTCAAAATCATAAAGAAGATGTAACTAACATGATGTATGCAAGGTATGTCGTTGCCAGTGTAGCAGGAACATGTATGACATGAAGATCAAGTCATGAAGAGGTGGAAGTTTCATGGCAATGTAACTCGGAAAGGCTATGGAAATGCCTTGATAGGTCGGTATGGTGGCTGTTTTGAGGAAAGATATAAGGAGGCTTATGATGACAGAGCGTATCATGCCAAGGGTTTGGAAGTACCGGCGAAGGTGGACACCAACTCTCGGAGTGAGAAGAAGGCAATGCACGGCACGGGAGAGGCTAGCAAAATATGGGAAGGTGGAAGTGTCAACTTTCAATACTTACATTAGTCCGAAGAACTCATGCACTTATTATCGGTAACTCTCAATCTAATAAGGAGGTTCACAAAGAGACAAGTACCCCGAGGAGGAGTGTATGGGGGTTTGGTTATCCTTGTGCATCCTCGACTCATGGTACGTGAGTGTTCTCTAATATTCGATCCCTCAGAAGAGTAGTGATCCATCTAGTAGCTAGAGTTCTCAACTAGTTTTTGTAGGTTTTGAAAATAAACACGGATTTCCCAAAATACGACACCTATCACTAATAGGCTAGAGCTCTTGACACCAAAAGTTCAAACATTACTCACATCAATACCTCAAAACCATTGCAAGTTACTACTAGAATTAAATAGCAACCTCAATTACCTACTTTCAAGACAAGACACAACTCAGTGCAACAATCAACTCTCTTAACAAGATAAACATGAAAACTAAAAAGAGTTCCAGCAACAAACTAAACAAAATCCAAGGCTCTTGCTAAAGACAAACTAAGACTAAAACTAAACAAGGCAGTAGCTACGAAAAGATAAAGAACACACAACAGCAAAAAGATAGGCATGAAGAATCCTATGATTTGTTCTAGATTTTGAAAGTGGAGCGTGTTTCTCTCCCACACAAAGTAAGAAGGGATATAACTTGTTATGAACAGCAAGCAAAGCTAAAGAAAACTAAAAATAAAACCTAAGAGCGAGACGCTCCAAGCATAGCACATAACGCATGAAGCGATAAAAATATAGTGAGACGAAGGACGAACTGATGATTCTTGATGGAGAAGGGGATGCACGGGGGCATCCCCAAGCTTAGATGCTTGAGTCTCCTTGAATATTTATAGGGGATGCATGGGGGCATCCCCAAGCTTGAGCGCTTGACACTCCTGGATGTTCTTTCATCATCTTCCATCGCACACTTGAAAACTCCCTTCATACATAACTCATCATAAGCTGATTAGGGAGGTTAGTACCCTTAATAAATAATTTTTCCCCACTGGATATAAAGATATTCTTGAAGAGATACTGTTTCTCAAGAGTGCCAAAAAGTTTTTTCAAAGAAAAAGCAAGCTTAAGGTTTGCAAAATTAAGGAGAGACAAAACGTGGCAGAATCTGTGAAAAACAGAACAGCAGGTAGTAAAGAATTTTTAGGGGCACTTCTGCAACTCAAATCAAAAAACTCAGAACATACGGAAGTTTCGTAATTGTATAGAGCATACTGTGTAAAAATTTCAGTTCAAAAAGATGAACTGGGATTTTTCTGGAATTTTTCTGGTCACGAGGACAGAATCTGTTTTCTGGACAGCATGTCACAACTTTTACTTCCCTTGCCGTAAGAGGCTATAACTTGGCACAAAGCTGAAAAATAAAGATACAATGATGTTGCTACAGTAGTAACAATCATCAAAACACAACGAAATCAAAAAGAAAAACCTAAATTCGTTGCGGGCTGCCTCCCGAAAGCGCTTCTTTAAAGCCATTAGCTAGGCATAATGCAAAAAAGAAGAATCAAGTTTTATCAAGAGAAAAAGAATAACTAGCCCGTGTAACGGACTCAAAAGGTAACTTGATTTTATTTCTAGGGAAGTGTTCCATCCCCTTTTTGAATGGGAATTGGAATTTTATATTCCCCTCTTT
Organism: Bromus sterilis; assembly: GCA_950022295.1. NCBI lineage: Eukaryota > Viridiplantae > Streptophyta > Magnoliopsida > Poales > Poaceae > Bromus > Bromus sterilis. The sequence goes on from OX465596.1 coordinate 402,473,140, forward strand.
CATGTCAATAACCGCACCGACGGTGCGAAGAAAAGGACGTCCCAAAATAATTGGACACAAAGGTTTACACTCTATATCCATAACAATAAAATCAACGGAAACATAGTTGTCATTGACAATGATAAGAACATCGTCGATCTTCCCCAAAGGTTTCTTGACGGAAGAATCAACAAGACGAACACCAAAAGAACAATGCTCAAAGGGTTTTAATTCAAACATATCAAATATTGTTTTGGGCATAACGGAGGTACTAGCTCCAACATCACATAAAGCATAGCAAGAGAAGTTATTTAATTTAATTTTGATCATAGGATCCCAACCATCATCTAGCTTCCTAGGTATGGAGGCTTCTACTCTAAGCTTATCCTCCCTAGCTTTGATGAGAGCATTTGTGATATGCTCCGTGAAGGCAGGATTAAGTGTGCTAGTGTGGGGGTCTCTAGACATTTTGTGTAGAAAACTGATAACTTATGAGAGGGTGCAACTATCAAAATCAATATCACTAATATCGAAGGTGGTAGCAGTGTCATCTAGGCTCACTTGTTTGAAACCCTCTTTGTTCATAGGAGTTTCTTTATCTACGGTTGAGGTATTAGCATCACCATTAATAGGTCCAACGGGACTAGGAGTGCATTGGGTGCTAATAGTTTGGGTGTCCTCAACAATTTGGATAGTGGCAACTGTGTGATGTGTAGGAAGGCTCTTAATTCTATCCTCTTCCATAGGGATAACTTCCGGCTTGGCTGCCATTTGATTTATCAAAGTAGATTGGGTGCGGGACATATTCGAAACATGGGTTTCGGTGGCGGTAAGTCTAGCCTGGAGATTAGAAATCTCACTGTTCAGGCTATCAAGCTGTTCACCAATATTTTGCAGAATGGCAGTATGCTCACCTATTTGCTTAGAGAAAGCTTTATTTTGTTCAAACTGGATGTGCATATAGTTCTTAGTAGCTTTCTCTATTTCTACCAATTTCTCATAGCTAGGTAGGTCTCTTTTTGTATAAGTAGGATTATAGGAGTTGTTGCTAGGGTAAGTGTTGTTGTTCCTATAGTTGGATGGAAACGGTCTAGGATTGCTAGCAAAATTTCCCCTATAAGCATTGTTGTTGAAGTTGTTTCTAGCAATAAAGTTCACATCTACTTGTTCTTGAGCAACCAAAGAATTTAAAGGAACATCATGAGGATCAATAGAAGGTTCCTTGGTAAGTAGAGACATAATTAAGTCAACTTTTTCATTGAGGGAGGTAATTTCCTCGACATAATTTACCTTCCTACCTGTTGGAGCGCGTTCGGTGTGCCATTGGGAATAATTGGTCATCATTTCATCGAGAAGCTTCGTGGCAGCACCAAGTTTAGTTGACATAAAGGTTCCTCCCGCGGACGAATCTAACAAGTTCCGCGAGGTAAAGTTCAAGCCTGCATAAAAAGTCTGGATAACCATCCAAGTAGTCAAACCATGTGTAGGGCATTTCTTAACAAGAGATTTCATTCGTTCCCAAGCTTGGGCCACGTGTTCATTATCCAATTGCTTAAAATTCATAATATTACTCCTCAATTGGATAATCTTAGCAGGAGGGTAGTACTTCCCTATAAAAGCATCTTTGCACTTATCTCAAGAATCTATGCTATTCCTAGGAAAAGATTGAAACCACATTTTAGCATCTCCCCTTAAATATAAAGGAAAGAGCTTGAGCTTAACAACATCACCTTCTACTTCTTTGTACTTTTGCATATCACATAATTCAACAAAATTATTCAAGTGTAAAGCAGCATCATCTCCAGCACCAGAGAATTGATCTCTCATAACAAGGTTTAGCAAAGCAGGTTTAATTTCATAAGAGGTAGCTGAAGTGGCAGGTGTGGCAATGGGAGTGCAGATAAAGTCTTGGTTGTTCTGACTAGTGAAGTCACACAACTTGGTGTTTTTAGTGGAACCCATAGTAGCAGCAAGTGTGGCAGATTTTTTTGTAAATTTTGATAAAAGACACAAAGATAAAAACTGAAAGATAAACTAACAAGACTAAAAAAACAAAGGTAAAGGGTAGTGTGCCACTCCCCTATCTTAGCACTCGGAGTCCCCGGCAACGGCGCCAGAAATTCGCTTGATGGCTTCTCGCCCTTCGTTGGTGAGCCCCAAGTGGAAGGCGTGATGTAGCGCAGCAGGAAGTTTCCCTCAGTGAAGATACCAAGGTTTGTCTCCAGTAGGACTCCGGAGATGATAAGTAGGTGTCACCGGCGCAACTGACGTGGACCTGCACACAGACACATATAACTTTGTTCCCAGCGAAGTTCAGAGAGGCTGTCAATCTCTCCGGTCTTGTTGTTCACAAAGGGTAAAACGCAAGGGATAATGATAGCAAATAAAAGCAGTAAAGTAAATATAGTGTGGAAATAATAATAAGGATATGGACCTACGTCATGTTCACTAGTGATGTCTCTCTCCCAAAAGACGATAAAACTGCTATGCGAGGTAAAAAAATTACAGAAGGGCAATTGACAGGATTATAAACGCACCGCAATGCTAACTATGCTACAAAAGAAAGGAAGAGGCTCAAAAGCATGGGCAGTACGCCAAAATAAGTAGACCGTAATCCAACTGCATCTACTACTAATCATCCACCTTGAGATATCTATCCAGAACATCTCGCTGGTATTAAGTTGCGAGCCCCACCCAAAGTGTAAACCCAAAGCAACAGACAACTGCATTAAAAAGAACTCTGCATAAAGTAAACAATCCTTGTAACCGCGGTTACAAGCACCGCTGTTTCCCCCTTGTGGCAACAACACATCCCCTAGACTCATGTTTCTGTCACTCAAGCATGTCATCGGGGGGCATGAACCCACAATCTAGCACAACGTTCCCTCTTGGAGTCACTACCTACTACTTGGCCAAAGCAATAAACAGCAACGGAGAACATGCAAGAATTACTTAGGAACAAAAATATAAGAGATAAAAACCAAATATATTACTCTATCACAATCTGAACATAATCTCATAATCCATCAGATCCCATCAAACTCAGCATAGCAACAGCAGAAATATTACAAAGGTGCCTCGATCATGTAGGGCAGCTCACGAGGTCTAAACAATGAAGATCAAAGAGGGGAGGACAACATCACATAGCTACTGATCACGGACCCATGGTCCAAGGAAAACTACTCACGAGACATACGGGGAGCATCCATGGTGTAGAGGAGACTCACGGAGGTCAATCCTCCCTCCGGCAGGGTGCCGGGAAGAGGTCTTTTGGTGCTCCCGATCTCGGAAGCGCGGCGTCGGCGGAACAGAGGCGAGTTTGCGGAATAGGGTTCTTCTTTTGGAGTTTCCCCGTGACGGAGAATAAATAGGCGAAGGGGGGCAGCCAGAGGTGGACCAGGGGTCCCAGGTGCCTCCCTGGCGCGGCCAGGGGTGGGGCCGCGCCGGGTGGCCGCCTGGGCCCCCCTGGCTCCCCTCTGGCCCCTCTCGGGCTCTTCGCGAAGCTTCCGTCACGCTGATTTTTTATCTGAATTTTCCCGAATTTTTCCGGCACTTTTTATATGGGGGAAAACTGAAATAGAAAAACAGCAGAAAACAGGAACTGGCACTGGGGTGCACTGAGTTAATAGGTTAGTCCAAATATGATCTAAAATGTATGAAAGTGTATCTAGATCATAGCAATATCACACAAAACATGCATGGAGCAAGCAGAAATTATAGATACGTTTTGGATGTATCAACTCGTATGAACCATAGCGAGTAATGAAAGCGGTCTTCGGAATGTCCTCTTCACGGACTCGGATCTGATGGTAAGCCAACCTCAAGTCGAGTTTCGAAAACATCGTGGATCCAGCAAGTTGATCATACGGATCGTTGATCCGGGGAAGCGGATATTTGTTCTGGATGGTGGCTTGGTTGATGGGTCGGTAATCTTGGACCAAACGATTTATTCCATCGCTCTTCTTGACAAAGAGCGAAGGTGCTCCCAAAGAAGAGGAACTTGGGTGAATGAACCCTTTGTGAAGTGCTTCGTCGATCTCCTTCTTCATTTCAAGGAGGTGGTGAGGTGGCATCTTATAGGGACGCTTGGCAATAGGGGCGGTGCCAGGCTTCAGGTCGATGATGAATTCCACCTCTCGGATCGGGGGTATTCCCGGGAGTTCTTCTGGGAAGACGTCAGGAAAATCACGAAGGACTGGAACGTTCTCAATCCAGTCAAGAGGTGAGATATTCAGAGCATTCATCATATAGATCTGCGTTTCCGCATCTTGGGTAATTCGGGTGGTGTGGTTAACAATCTCGCCGGAGGGGTTAAAAAGTTGGACATAACTGGTGCCACAATACAGTGCGGCATCGTGGACTTTCAACCAATCCATGCCCAGAATGAGGTCCATGGTGGAAGACTTCAGGAGGATGGGGGAAGCAAGGAACTCAATTCCTTCAATTTCGATGATGGTTTTGGGCACTATCTTGGAGGTGTGGCAATGACCTATCGGAGTGCGGACAACCATCGGTGGATCCATCTTTTCTACCGTGAAGTTATGCGACAATGCAAATGCTTCTGACATGAATTAATGCGATGCTCCTGAATCAAATAAAACAGTAGCAGGTACTGAATTAACAAGAAGGGTACCCATCACGGTAGCAGGTTGCTCCTTAGCTTCTTCAACGTTAATGTTGTAAGCATGTCCGCGAGTGTGAGCAGAAGACCCAGTGTTATAGTTGGGGTCCTGTTGTTGCCACGACCATTTCCGCGGCCAGCAGGGTGAACTACCAGTTGATTCTGCCGCTGGGGGCAGTCTCTGGAAAAGTGACCTGGCTGATGGCACTTGAAGCACATGCCATCTTGAGGACGGAGGGGTGCAGTCTCAGTCTTCGGCTGTCTCGGCGGGGGCGGAGGCAGACGAGGTGCAACATACGACGGCCTTGGTGCCGGGGCAGGTGGACGATACACATTGTGTGGAAGCCAAACACGTTGCTTCTGTGCTGTGCCCGAAGATGAGCCAGCATCACGGGGGCGCTTCGGCGAACCACCGAACTTAAGCTGAGCAGTCTCAAGAGTGATAGTCTGGTTCACCATGGTGGCGAAGTCGGGGAAAACGTGCAAAGCCAGTGCCAGCTGGAGATCTGGGTTGAGTCCATCACGGAACTTCTCTTTCCTACTTGCATCATTGGGGAGGTCACTTGCAGCATAGCGGGAGAGGCGGAGAAATTCCCTCTAATATGCCTCGACAGTTTTGTTGCCCTGAACAAGGTTGCGGAACTCAGCCTTCATACGGTTCATAATCGCCTGGGGGACATAACGAGCACAGAAGGCAGTCTTGAAGTCATTCCAGGTGACGACAGTCCCTTCAGCTAGCGAGCCCTTGTAAGTGTCCCACCACTGAGCAGCGGGGCCACGCAGGAAATAGGACGCGAAGTTGACGTAATCAACATCGCTCACATTAGCGAACTCCATCTGACGGTTGATGTCACGGAGCCAATCATCTGCATCCAGCGGCTGTTCAGGTTGGTGGAAGAGAGGGGGATTGAGACGCATGAAATCCCGCAGAGTAACCATAGGCGGTTGGTTCTGGTTCTGATTCTGGTTCTGGAGCTGATCTAGGACTCCTTGCATCAACACCTGGTTCATCTGAAACTGCTGCATCATCGCGGCCATGTAGTCCGGCGGCGGAGGTGGATCGTTGGCACCACGACCACGACCACGGCCACCACGACCAGCCATCCTGCTAGAATTTAACAGGGGTATTTCAGCGATGAACATTTATCGAGAGGTAAAGCGACAACAAAGAGGAGGCGCAGATATATAGGAGTAGTTATATAAGACATACACATCCACACATAGAATCAATCGAAAATCGGGCAGCGTAACATCATAGAAATTAAGGAAAAAGGACACACTAGGCGGCGCGCAGACCGCGGTAAGGATTACACGACGCGAAATAGATTCCCCTATGTCAATCACGCCGCAAGAAAACTATTGGCCACAGGAGTTAATGCTAGAGGACGCGCGGCCTGCCCAGAATGAGAATGGGATCCGCGGTCCGGGACCTGGGGTAGAACTCCTGCGACACGACTCAATCAATGGGGTAGCACCAGAACACCGGGTGGAATCAAGAAAACGTGATCCTAATGTCAGAGTTTGTAAAACATACCAACAAGGATAAGAGGGCAGATTCCCCGAGCATAGGTAAGGAGAAAATGATCCTAATACCATAGATATCACACGTAGTGACATCGATGTGGGCCCGTAAGCCAAATATTAAGTTAGCAAAATATTTTTTCAAATTCTAGACTCAACTTCGACCAGGTAGTGGTTGGGTGGCTTCCTACAGGCAGTCGTCTCTGATACCAACTTGTGACCCCCCTAAAATCAATCCGTGTACAGTAATCATACACGCAGGGTACACGGCTGAGATTAGGGTGCCACGGTGAGAATATCACAACACGACACTAAACACAAAAGGATAAACCAATATGTTACAATAAAAGGGGGGTCGCGCGGACCCGAATACAAAGTTATACAAGCCATAATATCTGAGTACAGACATAGTTAGTCAAGTTTTACCTTAAGAAGGCTAGCACAAATAACATCAGAGATACAGATCGAAAAGGCAAGGCCTCCTGCCTGGGAGCCTCCGAAACTACTCTTGGTCCTGGTTAGCGGGGGTCTCGACGTAGTAGTATCCGCCTCCGGGGTACTCCTGCTCCTGGGCTCCAATGTCGACTGCAACGGCCGATCAGGCATAACATAAAGGGGGAAATAAAGCCAAGTGGGCGCACTGTTTGGGCCTGTCTTCTCGATTCCCGCGGCGGTCTTATAGGATAATAATTAACTGCCCGTGGGGAAGTGGGAGGGATCATGGGGAAGTGGAGCGGTTTTATGGGGAGGGCAACCGGCAAGCCCATAATGGGGCGCGGGTCTGACGCGTGGCGGTTGCCCCTTGGGGCTATAAAACCACCCCAACCTTTCGGTTTGGGGCAGATCTGCTCATTTCCCCCGAGCGGCCGCTCCCGCTTCTCTCTCTCGCTCCGCATCTTACTTGCCTGCTCAATCTCGCCGCCAAGACACCTCCGACGGCTGCCCGTGCTCCATCCTGGGAGGCCGCCACTCGCGCTGCCCTTTCGCCACCGCCGCGACCATGTCTGCGGGGGAATGGCTTCCGTCGATCGTGACGGAGGACATGCTGCTGGGGTACCAGGACGCCGGTCTGGTTCTACGGAAGACGAGCCCGCTCCACGGGACGGTGAGAGAGTTCTTTTGCTTTCGCATGTGGACCGCGGATTTTCTCTTCCTCCTCATCCCTTCTTATTGGATTTTTTGGCTTTCACGGGTGCTCAACTTCACCACATTGTCCCCAACGCCGTTACCCTTCTCTCTAGTTTTTTCACCCTTTGTGAGGGATTCTTAGGCATAGAGCCCCACTGACATCTTTTCCGTAGCATATACACCATCACGCCTCAGAAGGCGAAGAAGTCTGGGGAGGGTGGCGGTGTGGAGTTCAATCATCTGTGCGGCGGCCTGATTTGGCCAAGAAACAAGGGGTGCAGTATTTTCCTTCTAGCGTGCCCGATTCTGTCAAGAACTTGCAGAACAGTTGGTTTTACTGCAAGGTGTCCGAGGGGCCGGGGGTGCGTACTTTGCCGCCTTACTCGGACGTTAGGCTGACTTCCTCCCAGGGTTGGAACCCCCGACTCACCAATGATGATAAGGATCAGGTGCTCCCCTTGATGCGTGAAGTCATCAGGCTGAAGAAAAACGGTTTGGACGCCATGGATCTGATAGCCACTTTTGTGGTTCGGAAGATTCAACCTCTCCAGGCCAGGGCTCGGGGAATGTGGACATATTCCGGGTTGCAGGATGACACCCATTATAGCAATACTGAGATGCCTATGGACGAATTTGACCTTTAGATGAAAATAATAACCAGCGTGACCCACGGTCTTCAGACGACTGGCCGAGTGAGACCCCTCAGCATCGAGAATCCTCCCACCTTGGTATGCCGACTTGTGCCATATGTATCTTGAATGTGTTTCAATTGTTGGCTCTAACTCGGACTTCCTTATTTTTTGCTAGGATTTTACCCAGTTCCGTTCTCCTATTCCTCTGGCTCCGCAGCATCCTGCCGAGGAGGATGAAGACAGTACTGCTGGTGCGGGGGTCGGAGTTGAGGCGGGGGAGGAGCTGGAGTCCGAGGTGGCTCGGGTTCAGGCGGCGTCCGAGCAACGCTCGAAGAACAACCAGGACCGCGAGTCGGCGCGGGAGGGGCTTACTAGGACCCGTAAAAGGGCTCATACTCCGAGTGGCGAAGAGGGCAGTGGGAAACTGTCGCCCTTGAACCTCAGTTCTGGGAAGGTTGCGCCTATGAAGAAGAAGAAGCTTGTCACACTTGGGGGCCGAGAGGCTAATCCCTCAGGGGGTGTTGCTGTTGAGAAGGCCAAGGGGGTTGGAGCTGGTCCGCCCAAGGTTGCTCCCCGGAGGCGTAGCTTGAAGACCGTCCACGAGTAATGTTGTTGGTTTCATATGCTTTAACGCTCTGTTGGTTTCCCAGGCCCATCCTCAGCTGTTTTATTTTGCAGAGTTCGTCCAAGTGGTTCTGAGACGTTACCTGGGATCGAGGATCCCGGGGTCGAAGCTTTGGAGGATGTTAGCACTTGCGAGGTGACTGACTTTCCTGGAATAGACACTATTCCAGAAGACACTGCGGCTGTTGGTGAGAGTTCTTCGCTGTTTTTGTTGAGGCTTTTACCACTGTCGTCTTTTTGCTTCTAATTGTTTGTTGTATCTTCCACAGACATGGATGTTGACTCTACTGCTGACCCAACTCGGATTGCTACCGAGCCCGCCGCCGCTGGGGTCACTCCTCCTGAGGTGATTGTTCCTGAGGGGACGGTGTCCTCTGGGTCTGGTTCCCGAGCTGCCGCACCTGATGCTCCGGCTGGGGAGGCTGTTGAGGAGATCCCTGTCGCCTCGACGGCTGCTCGAGGGGGTGGACCTTCTGTTTTGGTGGCCATTCCAGTCGGATCCAGTGGAGAGTGCTATTGTTGGTGGTTTGAAGGAGTCTTTGGTTAGGGTGACCCAATTTGAGTTGCGGCTGCGGGAGATAGCGTCCGAGGCCGAGTTGGTGAAGTCCAACATGCACGTAAGTACTTACGTAAGTTTTCCTACCCACTGGATGTCGGAATGTCCCTTGGGCGTTTTGTCGTTATTCTGTGGGCACTTCTTAGTGCACCCACTGGGTGTAGCCCCCAAGGCTCCGAGTAACTTTGCGAAGTTATTCGGAGTCTTTTGATAGGAGGTTTTTATTTCAGTGAACTTCCAGTGGGAGCACTTCGTAGTGCACCCACTGGGTGTAGCCCCCAAGGCTCCGAGTAACTTTGCGAAGTTATTCAGAGTCTTTTGATTGGAGGTTTTTATTTCAGTGAACTTCCAGTGGGAGCACTTCTTAGTGCACCCACTGGGTGTAGCCCCCAAGGCTCCGAGTAACTTTGCGAAGTTATTCGGAGTCTTTTGATAGGAGCTTTTTATTTATCAAGGTGTTCCTCTTGTCTTCATAGGATGCATGCAAGCTTCGGTCGGCTTTCGTGCAGTTGCAGGAGGAGAACACTGCTGCCAAGAGTGCGTACGAGGTGCTGCTTGAAGAGCACAACAAACTCAAGAAACAGCATGCTGAAGACAATGGTAAGGACCCTCGCATTCCTGTATTGGTGTATGTCATCGTTCTATGTATCTGTTTTGACTTCTGTTTGCAGAAGCGGCGAAGAAAGATTTTGACGCCAAGGTTAAAGAGAACGATGATTTCGTTGCGAAGATGAAGAAGGAGATAGACCAAGTTGAAAAACGGGCCAAGGCTCAGAAGGCTTTGGAGACAAGTTTGCATTATTATAAACAGGCGGTGAAGGAGAATGAAGCATGTATCGCAAAACTGGAGTCGGACTTGGAGAAGTTATCCGAGATGCGTGTCGAGGATGAGAAAAAACATCAAGCGGAGTTGGAAACAACTCGTAAGGCGGTGAAGGCAACTGAAGAGTATTGCGCTAGGCGGTTTGCCGTTTTCAGCGAAACCTTGTCTGGTGAGTTTTGTGATCCGAGTTATGGTGGGGAAATGTTCCCAAGTCTTCCATTGTGTACTCATCTTGTCATTTGATGCAGCATATGGGACGGATCCGGAGGCGAGCAAGCGCGCATGGACGATTTTGCGGAACTGATTAAGAGGGATAATTACACGCCAGTGACAACAGAATTTGCTTTGGCTCGGGGTCTGCTGACCATGAGGTGCGCTAAAGTGAAGAAATTTGCTGAAGAAGTCATGGGTGCTACCCTGGCTTTGAAGAGCAAGCTGTCACCTGATGAGGGAAGTAGGGTGAAGTTGGACACTGTTGTTCCTGTTTTCCGAGAGGCCACTCATCAATTGGCACGCTGGAAACGCTCAGCGGCGCAGAGCGGTGCGAATTACGCGCTGGCCTTGACCAAGGCGCATTTTCCGGAGCGGGTCCATAATCTTGAGCGGGTTGGCGGTGGAGATCCGAAAGAGGATCAGAGATGCACCACCTTCCTTCCGCGCTATGCTGAAACCGCCAACCGAATTTCCTTGATGCCCGATCTGGACTTCTTTGTTGAGTCAACTGGCGTAACCAGTGAGTATGACGAAGCTGGCGAGGAATGAGTGGAGCATAGTGAAAAACACTTGTTTGGAATTTGCCTCGGGATGCCGAGTGGATCTGTAATAAGTTGCACTGTGTGGTTGTGTCGTGGCACTCCTTTGTTTGGTTGATGAACTCGTATTTTGTTTCTTAGTGGGAAACGAATATTTCTGCCGATGCTTGCTTTTCATTTTTGTATGAATTTTCTAAGTTTTCATCCGAGCTGCGCATAGCTCGGAAGAAAACCTGATTTTATCGCTTTAAGCAGCCCCCAAGTCTCCTGAGACTTGAACATGCTTAGAATATTTTTCTATTGATGATCTTGTAGACAAGATCCTCAATGCAGATGATGTTGTGCTACCCCAAGCCTGTGGGGCGTTGGTGAGTACTTATAATAAGTTTTCTAAGTTCTCGTCCGAGCTGCGCGCAGCTCGGATGGAAAACATGATTGATAGTTTTCGTCTGAGCTCCGCACAGCTCGGAAGAAAACCTGCTTTTAGAACTTTAAGCAGCCCCCAAGTCTCCTGGTACTTGAAAGTACTTAGGAATTTTTTCTATTGATGATCTTCTAGACAAGATCCTCAATGCAGATGATGTTGTGCTTCCCCAAGCCTGTGGGGCGTTGGTGAGAAATTATAATAAGTTTTCTAAGTTCTCGTCCGAGCTGCGCGCAGCTCGGATGGAAAACCTGATTGATATTTTTTGTCCGAGCTGCACACAGCTCAGAAGAAAACCTGCTTTTAGAACATTAAGCAGCCCCCAAGTCTCCTGAGACTTGAAAGTACTTAGAAATTTTTCTATTGATGATCTTGTAGACAAGATCCTCAATGCAGATGATGTTGTGCTTCCCCCAAGCCTGTGGGGCATTGGTGACCACTTATAATAAGTTTTCTAAGTTCTCGTCCGAGCTGCGCGCAGCTCGGATGGAAAACCTGATTGATAGTTTTCGTTCAAGCTGCGCACAGCTCGGAAGAAAACCTGCTTTTTGAACTTTAAGCAGCCCCCAAGTCTCCTGGGACTTGAAAGTACTTAGAATTTTTTTCTATTGATGATCTTGTAGACAAGATCCTCAATGCAGATGATGTTGTGCTTCCCCGAGCCTGTGGGGCGTTGGTGAGCACTTATAATAAGTTTTCTAAGTTCTCGTCCGAGCTGCGCGCAGCTCGGATGGAAAACCTGATTGATAGTTTTCGTCCGAGCTGCGCCACAGCTCGGAAGAATACCTGCTTTTAGAACTTTAAGCAGCCCCCAAGTCTCCTGAGACTTGAAAGTACTTAGAAATTTTTTCTATTGATGATCTTGTAGACAAGATCCTCAATGCATATGATGTTGTGCTTCCCCAAGCCCGTGGGGCGTTGGTGAGAACTTATAATAAGTTTTCTAAGTTCTCGTCCGAGCTGCGCGCAGCTCAGATGGAAAACCTGATTGATAGTTTTCGTCCGAGCTGCGCACAACTCGGAAGAAAACCTTCTTTTAGAACTTTAAGCAGCCCCCAAGTCTCCTGAGACTTGAAAGTACTTAGAATTTTTTTCTATTGATGATCTTGTAGACAAGATCCTCAATGCAGATGATGTTGTGCTTCCCCAAGCCTGTGGGGCGTTGGTGAGCACTTATAATAAGTTTTCTAAGTTTTCCTCCGAGATGCGCGCAACTCGGATGGAAAACCTGATTGATAGTTTTCTTCCGAGCTACGCATAGCTCGGAAGAAAACCTGCTTTTAGAACTTTAAGCAGCCCCCAAGTCTCCTGAGACTTGAAAGTACTTAGAATTTTTTTCTATTGATGATCTTGTAGACTAGATCCTCAATGGAGATGATGTTGTGCTTCCCCAAGCATGTTGGGTGTTGGTGAGCACTTATAATAAGTGTTCTAAGTTCTCGTCCGGGCTGCACGCAGCTCCAATGAAAAACCTGATTGGGAGTTATGAAAAAAATATTGAGCAAGACACACTATGTGTACGAAATAATATTTATTCAGATCTTACAAGCGTGCTCATGCGTAGAAACGGCGCAGTAACTGGGCGTTCCATGCATGAGGCTCTTCTATCTTATTGGTTACATCGTACATGTGGTAGGCCCCATTGTGCAGTACTCTAGAGATGACATATGGGCCTTCCCATGGGGGAGCTAGTTTGTGGTCCGAAGTTTGCTTAATGCGAAGTACCATGTCGCCCTTTTGGAAGGAGCGAGATCGGACATGTCGGTCGTGGTATCGGCGAAGGTCTTGCTGATAGAACGCCGAGCGGGTGAGAGCTAGGTTTCGTTCTTCTTCCAAGAGATCAACGCCATCTTTTCGTGCTTCTTCGGCTTCGGCTTCTGTGTACTGGCTTACACGGGGGGAATTGTGCTTGAGGTCACTCGGAAGAACTGCTTATGAACCGTAGACGAGGAAGAAAGGGGTTGACCGAGTTGAGCGATTGGGAGTTGTACGTAATCCCCACAAGACCGAAGGGAGTTCGTCAACCCAGGCGCCCGCTGCTTCCTTTAGTTCCCGAAGTAGCCGAGGCTTGATTCCTTTGAGTATTAATCCGTTGGCTTGTTCTACTTGTCTGTTGGACTGTGGGTGTGCGACGGAGGCGAAGTTGACCTGAATGCCATTGGTCCAACAAAATTTCTTGAATTCGGCCGAGTTGAAGTTCGATCCATTATCAGTGATGATGTCATGTGGAACACCAAACCGATGTATGATGCCTTGCATAAAGCTGACTGTTGTGGCGGAGTCGAGGGCCTTGATGGGTTTTGCTTCTATCCATTTTGTAAACTTGTCTACTGCGACCAAAATGTGTGTGAAACCATGCTTGCCCGTTCGGAGTGGTCCGATCATATGTAGTCCCCATACAGCAAATGGCCAGGCTAGGGGGATTGTCTTCAGTTCGGAAGCTGGTTTGTGGGGCTGGTTGGCATAAAACTGACAGCCTTCACAGTGGTCCACGATGTACCGAGCGTCGCTGAGGGCTTCGGGCCAGAAGAAACCAGCTCGGAAAGCTTTTGCCACCAGCGTCCGACTTGAGGCATGGTGGCCGCAATCTCCCGCATGGATGTCCTGTAGGATGCAGCGGCCTTCCTCCTCGGAGATGCATCGCTGGGGGACATGAGTGATGCTGTTTCTGTATAGCTCCCCGTTGATCACCGAGTAGGCGAGTAAGACTTAGACTTGTGGACGATTTTCTTGGCTTCTATCTCATTATCGGGCAACTCTTGTCTCTGCAGATAAGCAAGGATTGGAAGTGTCCACTCGGGGGGAATGACCTCCACATCAAACACCATGTCAACTACTGTAGGTATATCTTCTTTATTGGGGATGTTCTTGTCAGGCAGCATATCTGGATCGGCTTCTAAGAAAGGGTCTTCCTTGACTGTTGGGGAATGCAAGTGCTCCATATAAATCCCTGGCGGGATCTGACCCCGGGTAGAACCCAGCTTGGCTAGGTCATCTGCTGCCTGGTTTTTAACTCTTGGAATGTGATGGAGCTCCAGCCCATCAAATTTTTTCTCCAATTTTCTCACTGCTACACAGTAGGTTGTCATTGCTGGACTTCTGATGTCCCACTCTTTCATTACTTGGTTGATTACTAGGTCTGAATCTCCGAATATCATAAGTCTCCTGACTCCGAGTGAAATGGCCATTCGCATGCCGTATAAGGGAGCCTCATACTCGGCTTCGTTATTTGTTGCTGGGAAATGGATTTGGAGGACGTATCTCATCTCGTCCTTCCTTGGTGAAACCAGTACCACTCCTGCCCCTGCCCCATGCAGCATCTTGGACCCATCAAAGAACATCGTCCAATGCTCTGGTGTTGGCTGTGGGCGGTGTTGGACCTCAATCCACTCGGCCAGGAAATCCACCAGTGCTTGTGACTTGATTGCTTTTTTAGCTTGGTAATTGAGGTCAAAGGGTAGTAGGTCCAAGCTCCATTTTGCTATTCTGCCTGTTGAGTATCTGTTGTTCATAATTTCCGCCAGGGGAGCTTCAGAAACCACTGTGATGGAATGATCTTGGAAGTAATGTGCGAGCTTCTGTGATGCCAAGTAAATTCCCATTGCCAGCTTCTGGTAGTGGGGATATCTCTGCTTGGATGGTGTGAGGACTTCGGAGATGTAGTACACCGGTCTTTGTACCTTTTGTGACTTTCCTTCCTCTTCCCTTTCCACCACTATAGCTACGCTGACAACTCGGCTGGTGGCTGCAATATATAACAAGAGCGACTCTTTTTCTTGAGGTGCTGCCAGGACTGGCCGAGTTGACAATTGCTTTTTGAGTTCTTCGGACGCCTATTGAGCTTCGTCCGTCCAGACGAAATTTGGTGATTTTTTCATCAGTTGGTAGAGAGGTAGGGCTTTCTCTCCCAATCTGGAGATGAACCGACTGAGTGCTGCGAGACAACCTGTCAATTTTTGGACGTCTCAGAGCTGCTTGGGCGGCTTCATGTTCTGAATTGCCGCGATTTTTTCCGGGTTGGCTTCTACCCCTCGCTCGGAGACCATGAATCTGAGTAGCTTCCCCGCTGGCACACCAAAAATGCATTTTTTCAGGATTGAGCCTGATGCAGTAGGCTCGGAGGCTCTGAAAAGTTTCGGCTAAGTCGGCTAGAAAACTACTTCCTTTAACCAACTTGATCACGATGTCATCCACGTAGATATCCACATTTCTGCCGATTTGCCAGATTAGGCAATTCTGCATCATGCGTTGGTACGTGGTGCCTGCATTTCTGAGCCCGAATGGCATCGTGATATAGAAAAAACATCCGAATGGGGTTATGAATGATGTTTTAAGCTCATCTCGTTCGTATAGTCGGATTTGATGGTAACCCGAGTATGCATCGAGGAAACATAATCTCTCGCAACCCGATGTGGAGTCCACAATCTGGTCAATGCGAGGAAGAGGGAAATGGTCTTTTGGACAAACTTTATTGATATGACGGAAATCAACACAAGTTCTCCAAGATTTATCTTTCTTCGGAACCATTACAGGATTTGTTAACCACTCGGAGTGGACGATTTCCCTAATGAATCCGGCTGCTAATAGTCTAGCTATCTCCTGTCCGATGGCCTTCCTTTTATCGGAGGAAAACCGTCGGAGGGATTCTTTCATCGGTCTTGCTTTTGGATCCACGTGTAACTTGTGCTCGGCCAACTCCCTTGGGACTCCAGGCATATCGGCGGGCTTCCATGCGAAGATGTCCCAATTCTCACGGAGGAAGTTGACGAGCTCGAGTTCCTATTGGGGATCCAGATCGGTGGCGATGTTGGTGTATTTCTCTTTATCTGCGGGATGTATCTGTACCATCTTGGTCTCTCCGGCTGACTCGAATGAAGATGTCTTCTTTGGCTGCAGTAACTCGGACGAGTCAGCGGCTTTTTTGTACTCGGCCAGCTCGACCTCAGCCATTTGCTGATCCGCTATCAGGGACCCCTTCTTCAGCAGTTCTTCGGCTTGCTTGTAGTCTCCCAAGACAGTGATCACGCCGTGCGGGCCAGGCATCTTTAATTTCAGATAGACGTAACAAGGGATGGCCATGAATTTTGCATAGGCCGGCCTTCCGAGTAAGGCATGGTATGCACTCGGGAAGTCCACTACTTCAAAGGTGATATTTTCTTTCCGAAAGTTACTCGGAGTACCAAAGACCACATTGAGGGAGATCATTCCGAGTGAGTACGCCTTCTTCCCCGGGATTATCCCGTGAAATTCTAGATAGCTTTTGCGGAGCTTGGACATTGGAATGTTCATGCTCTTCAGCGTGCTTGCATATATGATGTTAATTCCACTGCCACCATCCATCAAGACATTTCTGATCCGGAAGTTCCCATTCCCTGTTTCCACCAAAGGATCCACAATCAGAGCGTGCCTTCCCGGGTGAGGGATGTGAGGAGGGTGATCCGACTGATCGAAAGTGATTGGGACGTCTGCCCACTTCATGTAACTCGGAACTGCCGGAGCTGCCGAGTTGACTTCTCTGAACCTTATCTTTTCTACCCTCTTCGACTCTCGTCCTGCGAAGATGACCAACACTCTGTCTTCTCTTGGGAAGCCTTCGCTTTCCAGTTCTGGGCTGGGCGCTTTCTTTTTCCCGGTGTCCTTATCTTGCTGAGGACCTGTCCTTGTGTTCTGGGCCGCTCTCTTGATCAGGCGACATTGCCGAGCTGTATGCTTTGGAATAACCAATTTTCCCTCGGCATCTCTGGTGGTGTGGAGAGGACAAGGTTGATCCAGAACTTCATCATCGTTGGACGGCTTTTTCTGCCGCGGCTGCCACTCCTTTCGTGCCTGACCCTTGCCATGAAGGCCCGAAGCGTTTGCTGCAGCCACTAGCTCTGCGTCCATTGGGGCGTCTTCTGCCTTTCGCTTGTTGTTGCCTGCGGTCTTCTGCTTCGGGTTCGGTGCCGAGTTGCCGCCACCTCTATGTTGCTGGTTCTTCTGGCGAATCTCCTCTTCCCGGTTGGCGTACTTGTTTGCTATCTCCATCAGCTTCCCGAGTGAGGTGATGTGAGGTGATCTTGCCAACTTGAGACTTAACTCCCTGTACTTGACCCCTTGTTTGAAGGCGTGAATGGCCAGTAACTCGGAGACGCCTTCCACCGAGTTGTGGAGTGTGATCCATCTCTGGATGTAGTCCCGAGTAGATCAGTGTTGCTCTGGACACATAATTGTAGCTCGGTTAGGCCTCCAGGTCTCTTGTAGGTCCCTTCAAAATTCTTGATGAACACTTTCTCGAGGTCTTCCCAAACCCAGATGCTACTGGGGGGGCTGATTCAGCCATGCCCGAGCTGAGCCTTCTAGCATCAATGGTAGGTGCATCATGGCTATCTCGTCCCCACCCCCTCCGATTTGCACGACTATTCTGTAATCATCCAACCATGTCTGGGGTTTAGCATCACCTCGGTACTTATCCACCCCTTGAGCTATCCTGAAGTGGGGCGGAATAGGGGTAGACCGAATCCTTTCACTGAAGCAAACTGGCCCTGTGGCCATTGAGGGCCGAGCCTGATCCTGGCGATGTGATCTGGCGCGGTCGACTCGGCTCTGTACTAGATGGCTTCGGGCGTCGTCTTCAACATCAAAATAACGGTCGTCTTGGTGCCGAGGGAACTCCTCTCTCCGTGGTGCGGGCCGACCCGTCCCGCGAGCTTCTGTCCTCCCGTGATCTTCATGTCGATACTGCTCTTGGCGGCGACCTCCTCGGGGTTCATCTCTGCGCCGGGGCGAGTTGTTCTTGCTCCTCCGCGCTTCTCCGTATGGCGTGTGCACTGACAGAGACGTCCTTGCGGGGCGGCTTGAGAATGAATTCGCTGTTGTGATTGATAGACAACAGCATTTTGATCGACTGTGGTTTGCAACAAAAACGCCAGGTGTTGGATTTCCTCTGCCGCCGATCCACTGGGCTGCAGAGAATTTGCAATCCGAGTTGCTGCTATGAGATTTTCTAATGGGGTACCCATAGCTCGGAAAGGCTCTCGGCCTGTGCCCCGCAGTTGCCGACTTGTTCTGCTTTGCCTGAGCCGAGCTACCTCCCGAGCTTGACGCTCTAAAGTGTTTCCTAGCCCGGCCAGGCGTTCTCGTTCAGCCAAATTAGTTAATCTGGCTGCCTCAAGGCCTCGTCCTTCTGGAGTTCTTGTGTCGATGGGAGTGTTTAGCAACCGCTCGACTGCCTCTGCTTCTTCCCACTCCTCCCGAGTAAGAGGGCGAGGTTGTCGACTTGTCTCTCCAAGCTCTAGTTTTCGGAAAGCGGATACACGCCATGTCGGATCCCGAGCGCCGGCCCTGGATGGGCTGTTAGCTTCATCTCGGGCGTGATTGTCCCGAGCTGGCGATGGCTGAGAGGGCGGAGTCTCGGCCATGCACACTTCTGCAACCGCGACTGGGGCGTCGCTGCTGCCTTCTTGCTCGGCACCTGACTTGGGGTCAGATGCCGCCATGCCTTCTTCTTCGACAGAGTCGAACAGAGGCAAGAGAGATGCTGCGGAGCCTTCTCTTGCGATCAGTTCATCCAGGGCCTTCTGGGCTGACTCCACCGAGTCAATGACTGCCACCTGCTGAATCTTGACCGATTTTCCGCGATGGTGAGCGCGCGGGCGGCCCGAGCGCTTCTTCTTGTGGCGGACCGATAACAGCGCGGGTGCTTGGCGATGGGCCGACAGTTGGAGGCGCAGGGCCCCCGACTCGTCAGCTCGGAAATGGACGCTGCCTCTTGAAGGCAGCAATTGTGCCTGGAGCGGAGAATCCGCCAACCAGGCAGAATCATCAGCTATGAAAGCCAACGATCAGAAACAGAAAACCTCTCCGACGATGAGCTCAGGGCCGTGAACCGACGAAGAGGATGAGAAAAATGTCATCTCTACGATTGCTGATCAACTCAGCCCCACGGTGGGCGCCAACTGTCGTGGATATAATCCTGACAATAGATGTAGGGGTATGAAAGGAGCTAAATGAATCTGTACGTAGAGAGGGTTGACGCAAGGGGATTATACAGGTTAGGCCTCTCCGTAGAGATAAAAACCTTAGTCCTGTCCCAGGCTGACTGGGGTGTTCTTTCTTCAGAAGTACTAAAAAATCGAAAATGTTGCGCGTGCCCACGCCGGAGGGGACGGGGGCTTATATAGAGTGCGCCCCTGCCTCCTTAATGCCTCGGCTTAAATGGGTCTTAATTACAAGATTAAATGCGTACTTAAATACAAAAACGGTCTGTCCATTACTACTAATAAAGGAGGAGAAACGCCCGCAACATTGAATGCTTCATGTCCATTGCGTTCCCTTCCTCCGAGTAAGGGAAAACTCGCCGATCTCTTCCGAGTGTTGATCTACTCGGATCTTGCTGGGCTTCCGAGTAGCTGCGTACTCGGAAGCGGCTTCTGATCTCCGAGTAACTTGTTACTCGGAGATTGTTAATGCTCCGTGTTTTTTACTGATCTTATTTTTCTGGGTGTGTTTGGAGAACCAAGGGCTTAAGGGTATCCCTTGGTTTCCCTTGCCTAGGGGTATGCCTTTAGTATTACCACGACACCATCCCTGCAAACCTCACTTCCACCCCAACCAGCTGAATCATTTCCTAGGTCCAATTATGCAACGCCAAGATATGGACTATCCAAACCCCCCAGTCCAGCATGTGGAGGCCCAGCAACTGCCTGATCTGAATGAGGAAGTTGAAGCTGAAAATGAAGATATGGATCTCCCTGGTTGGGGCTAGTGGATAGACCCTGCTGATAATTTTGAAATTGACCAGGAACTGGAACCTGGGGAATTCCCTGCACATGATGTGTTAATGCAACCATTGGAAGAACATGAAGAAGTGAACTACAATAGTTCTGCTTTATAGGAAAGTTCTGACAGTGACCTCACTCTCTCTCTCTGGGATCTAACTCATTCAACACAAGCTCTACTCACAGCTCTGGGCAAGGCATGCCGGTGGGAAACTCAGATTTAAACCAGACGGGCCACCTCTTCAATGGGCTGCCTGAGAGCTCTACACTTTCCAAGCCCACCAACCCACTCTTCAGCTGGGAATTAATTTTGCAAATTCTCCCCAGAGGATTGACACTTCAACATCCAGAGCTCTCATTATTTATGAACCATTGCAGCTTCTGGCCCCCCCTCAGACTCAGAGCAACTATGAGGAACCAGATCTCATAGTGGCAACTCATGAACCAGTACTGGAACTTATGCAGCCACTTGCTCTGTACGCTGCTCCTAGTTTCTTTCTTGATGATCCCCTCAACCCAGTCCTTCAACTTTCCTGTACTGAAGACCTTGCCAAAAACAAAGAACCTGAATCTGATCACAGCTCCTCTGTGGATGAAGAAATTGAGATTATAGAGCATGATGATGCCACTAGCAAGAACAATGTTGTTGTTATAGAGGTGGTTGTTCTTTCCACTAATACAAGTGAAAGCTCTCTTATTTCTGCTCCCCCAGGATTTCATATTAAACGAAAATATTCTCATGCTAATCTGCATTGTCAGGATAATGAAGTGTCCTTAGCTGAAGCAGAACCCTGGCAGGATTTCCTTGTTGCAAAAACTGAAGATGACCTGCAGGTGAAAATTCCCTCTGAATGGGCTCTATTCATTTCTAAACAATTATTTGCACCTGATAAATTTGAATGGGTATGCAAATTTCTTCAATCCCAAATGTGGCAAATTATATTGGAAGGAACAAATACTGAGGATTTACTAAATTTCTTTGTGCCCACAAAGTGCCCTCCTCTTGATTTCTATCACAACCCTGACATGCACATAAGGCTCCCAAGCTCGGAATCTTCCAGCCCTAATTCTATTCCACAATGTTGTACTCCTCAGGACAAGGAAGGAGAAACAGGAGAGAAAAGTGCACCAACATCCACTAGTGCCATGCATGCAAAAGGAAAGAGGAAAACAGTTCTCCTCCGATTGAAACAGAGGTAAGAAGAAGTAATAGATTAAGATGCACTACTAAAGGTTTCAGACAAACTCCATGTCACAATAAAAGTTGCCTTGCATGTTATGCTATTCCTCCCCCAGTCAAAAGTAAAGTGGTTAAAAATCTAAATGTGGCCTATTGCAAGGTAAATGCCAAAGACTCCAACATCGAAGTGCTGGAGAAAAAGAGGCTGAAGAAAGGAGACAAAGATAAGGGGAGCAAGGCTTCGAAGAAGGCCTAGTTGGATCAGTCATTTACTTGAAAGGAAATGATGTACCCATGTATTTTGTGGAACTATGAATTTGTAATATTCCCAACTGATCTTCTGCACCTAGTACTCTGGCTACCTTCAGTCCACCCAGTGTTACATACTCAGTTTTCTGGTTTTCTCTCGAGATCCATTGTATAAATCATGACTTCATCCTGGAATATTCTCAACTGGAATATTAGAGGAATCAATTCCCAAGAGAAATGGGTGGCAATCTCAAATAAAATTGCTGAGTCCAATAGTTCAATTATCTGCATCCAAGAAACCAAGAGAGAGTATTTTGACTCAACTTATATAAAAAAGATCTGTCCTAGAAATTTCAACAAATTTGATTTTGTTCCCTCTGAGGGTGCTTCTGGAGGCCTGCTAGTATCTTGGAATGATAGAGAATTCCATGGAGAATGCTTATTCAAAAACAAGTTCTCCATCTCAATCAGATTCACATCACTGCTGAATAATCACACCTAGATCCTCACGAATATTTATGGTCCATGTAATAGTGCACAGAGAATGATTTTTTTAGACTGGTTCAGAAACATCAACATGCCAGATGATACAGACTGGCTGATAACAGGGGATTTTAATTACATCAGATACCCTCATAACATAAATAGAGGAATGGGAGATATTAAAAATATGTTACAGTTCAATGAAGCCATCAACAATCTAGCCCTCATAGAAATCCCAATCAAAGACAGATCTTTCACCTGGAGCAACATGCAAGATGCACCTCTGTTGGAAAAACTTGACTGGGTATTCACATCTGAACATTGGACAAATTCATTCCCAAACACCATTATCAGATCCCTTGCCAAAACTGCATCAGATCACACCCCTTGTTGTATTACTATTGGCACCTCCATCCACATGTCAAAGATCTTCAGATTTGATTTTTTTTGGTTAAAACACCAAGATTTCAAACAGACAGTGGCTGACAATTGGAACCAGACCATTCAAGAGAATGATAGTGCCAAAATCATTACTGCAAAGTTCAAAAGATTGAGAAAGGGTCTGAAAATATGGTCAAAAAATATCTCTAATCTAGCAGCCACAATCAAAGCATCAAATGAAGTTATTCACATGTGGGACTTCCTTGAGGAATTCAGACCACTGAGTGATATAGAAAGCAATGGAAGGGATATTATTAAAGATCACCTGTCCAAAACCTTAGAATATCAAAGAATTTACTTGAAACAAAGGGCTACTATTATATGGGTCAAACTGGAAGATGAAAACTCAAAATTTTACAAAACAAAAGCTACCATCAATCACAGGTATAACTCCATTGCTACATTGACAGACTCACAAGGCAATGTTTTCGCAGATCAAAATGAAAAAGCACATCTTCTATGGTAAGCCTTCAAGGATAGATTGGGCAGTAGCAATTCCACAAGTGATCCCATGAACTTCACCAGCATTCTAAATAGAGTGGATAACTTGGCAGACCTGGAAGCTCCATTCACCACCACATAAATTGATGATGTTGTTAAACAAATGCCCAAAGACAAAGCACCTGGCCCTGATGGTTTTAATGGAGCATTCATCAAGCATTGCTGGGATATAATTTGCCAGGATTTCTACAGGCTCATTGCTGACTTCCATGATGGAATTATCAACCTACAGAACATCAATGCTTCCTTCATCACCCTCATCCCCAAGAAAGACTCCCCCACCACAACAAATGACTTCAGACCAATCTCTCTGCTCAACTGCACCATTAAAATCATCACCAAGCTCCTGGAAAATAGACTACAGAGACACATTTCCTCCCTGGTTCACATTAACCAGTATGGATTCATCAAGAGTAGAACTCTGCAAGATTGTGTGGCATGGGCTTATGAATATCTTCATTTATGCCACACAGCAAAAAAACAATAGTTGTGTTAAAGCTTGACTTTGAAAAGGCATTTGATATGGTTGTTGGCATTTGATATGGAGGAAAACCCATATGCAGGTGTGGAGCATGAACACCAAGTGTTCTTAGTCTGCCTCTAGGACTAACCCGTGTGTTATGGATGACATGTTTTCCTGTTCATAGGGCATTGGAAATGCCGGTAACACATGGGAGCACATTGTTGCCAGAACAAGGGTGCTGAACCGACCCAATTGTATGATTTACTTTGAGATCACATCGTTTTCTTGTTATAAGTAAAATCATCTAAAGTTAATATGCATGTGTCCTTCATGACAATAAGAATGTTTCGTAACTTCATATCGGAGGGTGGGTTTTGACACTGTCCCAACACCACCCGTAACAGGCGTGGCAATAACGGCTTTGATCACTCACACCTGAAAGTGTGTCAAGGGACTTAACGATTCGAGTTGGGAATTTTCTCCTCTAACGATGGAGAGATACTTCTATGGGCCCTCTCGGTATTACGGCATCCAACATCGTCTGGCCAGACACTGTGAATTGATCACAAGGGATACCGTAATACTAAACGAGAAAATGGAACAAAACGAGAAGGAGGATGACTTGGTATAATGGTTAGTGGTTAATCATGCGAATGCCTAATAGATCTAACCTCAGGTTTTGTATAGTATCGTGAAGCAAATAGGACTGTCATGTTAAGTTTGTGGTTCACTCAAATTTATATTCGTGTAGGTACGGGAACCGTTATGGGTGTCCATGGCTCCGCTATCGATTATTGTTCCGCAGGAAAGTCAGTTTCCGGTTCATGTCCGTATCCTACCGAACCTATGGGGTCACACACTTAAAGGTAGATGATCTGTAGAGTACTAGAGTGATAGGAGCATGTATTTATCACACCGCGAAAGTCTCGGAGTGATCGGGTTATGATCGATGAGAAAACCGGAACCGTTTCGGGGACCCAGTAAGGTACCGGGAAGAGTTTTAAGAAAACAGGGTAAAACCGGAGGGCCGGAAAAGTTCCGAGTTGGTCTAGATATATTTAATATTCATTTATTATGTATTTCGAAAAGGTTTCGGAATTAAATCAATGAATTTAATATAAATGGGCTCCCTCTCACTTGGAAGGCCCAAGTGGGGAGGGAGCACTTGGGCCAAGGGAGCCCAAGAGGGGAGGGCGCCTTGGGGGAGCTTCCAGGAAGCTTCCCACTCCCCCTTGGTGCAACCCTAGGGAGGGGAACCCTAGGGCGCGGCCCCTAGGGCTGCCCCCTCCTCCAATATGGCTCCCCTTCCCTATAAATAGAGGAGGTGGGGGCACCCCTTCAACACACGATTGAAGTTGTTCTCTCCCGAAGGGCTTCCCCCTCTCTCTCCCTCTCATTAGATCCAATCTCATCCACCCCGAAGGGATGCTCCTCCCTCCTGTCTACTCCGGTGGCGCCGAGCTCCGGACGGCGGAGCCCTGCCGGATCATCTACACTGTACGTGTGGATCAACCGTAGAGAGATCGTACGTTCGATCTTCGTTCGAGGGACTCCACGGTGATTAGATCTGTTCGTGGGAGTGTTCATCTTCACGCTTCTCCGACTCTCCATCAACATATTCCGCTGCGAGAGAAGTGCATCCGTTGAACGGTTGCAAGAAGGTAACAAGGTCGATATTCTCATCTGCATCTTCCTAGATCCGTTCTTGGGTTTGGTTTCGTAGTGCCAAATTTTTTTGTTTTCTACTCCGATTCCCAACAGCGGTATCATGAGCTAGTCTAGTGCTAGATGCAGGTTCGATCTAAAGTTCATATGTGATGAACGGGCATTGCACAAAATTTTCATTGTGCACGGTTTTTTGATAATAGATCTAAACTGAATCTTCTAGTTGCTTCCCCTCTAATTGCACAAGTTGATCCCTCCTGCATTGCTTGATTTTGTTACAAACATCTTGCCCCTCGGGGTCCTTATATGTTGCTCCTGAGTATGCTGGTCGCGCGAAGATGATTTGGGTCTTGCTTTTGGTGTGGAGAAATTGTGTAACAAAAGGGGCGTGTTAGATTATTGATCTAGCACGGGGATCACGCGTATTGACGATTGTTCAGTATGGGTCATGACACTAAATTGTCGTATCATGGTTCATACGCCCCGAGTGTTAATCTAGCAACTTGAAGATTATGCTTTACATGGTTACGTAGCTAGCAAAACGTTTTGCCTTGCAAACCTTAGCAGCCACGTAAAAGATGCAAAGAACAAGTAGAAGAACGTCTAACTTGTTTTTGCAGGAACATGTGATGTGGTATAGTCTTCTCATGATAAAAGTTGTATGAGATGATTATACTTTGTACATGTTTAATTTGCATGACTTGCATGTCATGGTACGACATGATGGCTGGAGCCATATGATTGTCATTTATTCGGCCTGCGTGCCAAACTTCATGTATTTTTATTTTTATAGAATAGATGCTAGCAATAGTTGTAGTATCTACATGAAGATGATGATCATACGTCATGATGTTTGACGACATGTCGTGCGTGGAGGTGATGCTCTCCACCAAAAGAACATGAAGAAAGAAAAGCATGGTGCTTGGAGCTTGTTGAAGAAAAGGGCTATACCATATCACATACATTAAACTGCCTGTGATGTTAATCCTTTTCATTGCCTATTTTGATTGCGCACTAGTCGTAATTTTAATAGGATGATCTCTCTTAAAATATCAAGAAGTTTGTGCTCTCCCAACCGTGCAACCGTCTGTAAAACGCCACCCGAGGTGCGTCGTGTAACACGAGTACCAACGGAAAGGTAACAAAGAGGCGGGTGGATTGAGTTGTCTCCACAGCAATAGCGCTTGGTTGTATTGACGTTCTAGCTTATCCGATCTGAGCTCGGAGCACAAGTGTCGAAAGACTAATACAAGAGTCATAAGTCGGTTATGATTGGTTTAGTTAGACCTACCGGGTTGATCATCTCCATGGCTGAGTGTTACACCGGTGGCAGGTGTATTGATCCGGATCTTCATTACCCTAAGATCAATTTTGAGAGATATTGGTTTTAGTGGGAGCATTAGATTAAACTTGTTAAGATTAATGCAATTAATTTTGAACCATGTCTAAATCAATCTGTTTATATCGTTGTAGAGAGATGGCCCGCAACAACACTGCTTTTAGCTTAGGACCGATGCTTGAAAAAGAGAAGCTTGCTGCAAATGGGGGCAACTATGCGGACTGGTTCCGTAATCTTGCGTTTTTCCTCAAAGTTGCTAAGAAGGACTATGTTCTCAAAGAAGCTCTCCCAGCCGCTCCCGCTGAGGGTGCATCGCAGGACGATAAGAACATGTATGCGATTAAAGTGGATGACCACACCGCAGTACAATGCTTGATGCTCACGTGCATGGATACAGAGCTCCAGAAAAGTTTTGAGAACTTCTCCGTTGTGGACATGGTGACACAACTGAATGCTCTGTATCCGAATCAGGCTAGAACTGAACGTTACGAGATAACAAAGCAACTGTGGGAATACAAGATGGCAGAAGGTAGCTCCCTTAGCGAGCACGTGATCAAACTTGTTGGTTACGCACAGAGGCTGAATGCTCTGGGATTTGCGATCCCTACGACACTCAGAACTGACATTCTCCTAGCGTCACTCCCTCCGTCTTACAACGGCTTTATCATGAATTACAACATGAATGGGCTTGACAAGACCACAGACGAATTGTTCGCTATGCTTAAGACCGCGGAAGTATCTATGCAGAAGGATCCAAGCCACGTGTTGGCTGTGATGAACACTACCAGTTTCAAGAAGAAGGGCAAAGGCAGGAATGCCAAGAGCAGTGGTAAGACCAAAGCTCAGGTAAAGACCAAGACTGGCCCAACTAAAGATTATGAGTGTCACTACTGCAAGAACAAAGGGCACTGAAAGAGGAATTGCAAGAAGTATCTGGGAGATCTGAAAAGTGGTCTCATCACCAAAGGTATAAATAAGTTATACTAAGTTAATAGACAATTTCATTATTTTCATCTTCATAGGTATAATTGATACCATATCAATTGCTAATGGTTCGCAAATCGGTACAGGGAATTCTCAGAATTCAAAGGAGAAGAACGAATGAAGTACAAGTCCGCGTCGGAAGTGGTGCCCAAGTCACCCAAGGCCGGCGGCGTTCGTCTATCAAGATTTATCTTAGAGTTTGAATAAAATTTATTTAATTCAGAGGTCGTGTAAAACAATAATATTGTATTATGTCGTCTGCACGGTGGATGTGTTATCCACGTTTTGAATAATGGTTGTTCGAAAATTATTACTCTCTGAATGTCACCCTTTGTGGTGAATTATTTAAGTTGAAATCTTGATGTTATGTCTATTTTCTTGATTGCTAAATAAATTAAGTTATGTGATGATAGTGCCATTATTGTAATAGCATAAATGACTTAGTCGCATTAGAACAAAGCGCATGCGGAAGCTTCATATCGATGAAGTCATTCAATCTCTTGACTTTGAGTCATTTGACACATGCAATGTTTTTCTAATAGACAAACTCATTGATTAAATGAATTGTTCAAGTGTTTAGTAAACTATTGGTAATAACACATATCGATGTGTGAAGAACCAATAAACAGTATTTTACATAAAACTTTGTGATAATGACTTGTATAGATATACCGATATTTAGACAACACATAATATCTGAAATTTTTGAATAAGTTCAAAACTGTTTCAACACAAAGAGAATCATCATCACACATAGATCAAATATTTGACAATCTGATCGTAAAATAAATGAGTTAAAGAATTTAGAAAACATCATCGAGTGTATGAAGTCAGTTCATAAACTAGCGTCACCTGAAACCCCGTATAGCTACGGAGTATCTTGACGCATAACCAAGCCCTATATGACATATTGGAATTAAAATCGTTTTCTACCGTGAATTCCAGCATGACATAGTGAGGTCGGTGATGAACTTAAACCACACTCCCATTTACTATACTGCTTAACGCTTTTGAGAAACCACTTACGAACTAAATAGAGCATCGTCATATGATTGTTGAAACAATGCCCTATAAAGAATATGGCATGGATGAGAACTCCAATTGTTGTTTCATAATTTCGGAGATGTATTTAGAATATACTCGATCCCGAATATGAGTATTATATAAACATCATGTTACGAACAACACTTCCACTACCATACCCGGGAAAAATGTTTATCACGGGACATGGGATTTTTCTTGAGAAAATTGCTCTCTTGAAACAATTAAGTGGGAGTACTAATAGCTTGATAATGATTAAATTGAATCATTTGGTTCTACGGAATGAAACTCAGAAACTCGTTCTAGATATAAACTCTGTGACCAAACCAGAAATTCCTACATTTGATGAAAAGGAAGGATAAAACTCTGAAATGTGTTCAAGAGATGAAATGATCAAGTCCTATGATGTATCACTCAGCTTTGTAAATTCACGTTGGACCAAGGTGGTTCTATAGTGTGATAAACCTGTGAACTACAAGAAATCATGACGAGCACTAACTCTACTGTATGGCTTAAAAACCATAAAAATTATATGAAAGCCATCCAAATCAAGTCGAGAACTTGGTAAAACCCTCCTAAGGATACCTGATCATTAGAGTGGATTTGACTTTCATAGATATGAACATAGACGATAAGCTTCATCGATGATATTGCTCAACTTATCGTAAAATAAAGTTTTTCGATAGAGTTCAAAAGGTTGACTACAATA
The DNA here is from genome assembly GCA_950022295.1 of Bromus sterilis. Classification (NCBI taxonomy): domain Eukaryota; kingdom Viridiplantae; phylum Streptophyta; class Magnoliopsida; order Poales; family Poaceae; genus Bromus; species Bromus sterilis. The sequence goes on from OX465596.1 coordinate 402,502,011, forward strand.
TGTGTAGTGATGCAAATGTTCATATGGAAAATTACTGATAATCGCGACATACTTCCGAAGTATGATATATGGATTTTTCTTCTGAGAAAATTAAACAAAGGGTGTATGCTTGATACAACCTGAAAGGATTTAATGATCTATACGATATTAGTAAAAGTGAGAATGCTTCAAAGATCAGTCCATGGTTGAAGCAAATATCACAAAGCTGGAGTAATAGTTTTTTTATGAAGTTATTATTTCATCAACAGTCATATAAGATATGGAATTAAGTGGAAGCACGATTCTAATCATATATGTGAATAACATATGAGTGATTGAGAATAAATATTTTAGCAAAATAAAGCACTAAGGTATTGGATGTCCTGAAAGTGCAACAAGCACCAAAGTAATCTAAATAGTAGATTAGTTATCCTAAAGTACCTTAGATGAAGAAAGGTTCTATGAGGAAGACTAAAGAGTTCATTACAAATAAATGAAAGAAATTTTCATAATGATTTGTAATCGGTCTGTAGCTAAGTAGCAAAGTAGGATGTTGAAAATTGTTTTTCAAGCTAAGGCACATAGAGGGATTTCTACAACGTAGACGTGAAACATGGCAACTCTGGAAGTTGCATAGGAGGGTATTTGGATCAGGAACACCATCATAGTGATTGGCATAGTTTCGAACGTTTGATCTTCATAAACCATATTTTGATATGAGCATCATGATCAAAACAAAGTAAGCTAAGAGCTCACTGTAGTCCAAACATGTTGAACGATGGTGCCCTATCTTAAAATACTTCATAAAGATGAAGGGGTACATTAAGATACACAGGATTGAGACGAGCCTAAAAGCGTTAAGCTCCGTGACGAAGTCTATACCACAAACGAGCATGAAGACCAAAATACCATTGGTCTGAGTAAACCATGCAACTAGATTATTGTCTCTAGTGCAAGTGGGAGACTGTTGGAATTATGCCCTAGAGGCAATAATAAATTGTATTATTATAAGTCCAGGTTCATTATTAATGTTTATATGTCTGTGCTATAACTGCAATGGCTTATGCGGAGGTTTGCCAAGTAGCATGTTAACTGCCTCCGGAGGAAAACCCATATGCAGGTGTGGAGTATAAACACCAAGTGTTCTTAGTTTGCCTCTAGGACTAGCCCGTGTGTTATGGATGACATGTTTTCCTGTTCATAGGGCATTGGAAATGCCGGTAACACATGGGAGCACATTGTTGCCAGAACAAGGGTGCTGAACCGACCCAATTGTACGATTTACTTTGAGATCACATCGTTTTCATGTTATAAGTAAAATCATCTAAAGTTAATATGCATGTGTCCTTCATGACCATAAGAATGTTTCGTAACTTCGTACCGGAGGGTGGGTTTTGACACTGTCCCAACACCACCCGTAACAGGCGTGGCAATAACGGCTTTGATCACTCACACCTGAAAGTGTGTCAAGGGACTTAACGATTCGAGTTGGGAATTTTCTCCTCTAACGATGGAGAGATACTTCTATGGGCCCTCTCGGTATTACGGCATCCAACATCGTCTGGCCAGACACTGTGAATTGATCACAAGGGATACCGGAATACTAAACGAGAAAATGGAACAAAACGAGAAGGAGGATGACTTGGTATAATGGTTAATGATTAATCATGTGGATACCTAATAGATCTCACCTCAGGTTTTGTATAGTATCGTGAAGCAAAAAGGACTGGCATGTTAAGCTTGTGGTTCGCTCGAATTTATATTCGTGTAGGTACGGGAACCGTTATGGGTGTCCATGGCTCCTCTATCGGTTATTGTTCCGCGGGAAAGTCAGTTTTCGGTTCATGTCCGTATCCTACCGAACCTATGGGGTCACACACTTAAAGGTAGATGATCTGTAGAGTACTATAGTGATAGGAGCATGTATTTATCACACCGTGAAAGTCTCGGGGTGATCGGGTTATGATCGATGAGAAAACCGGAACCGAGCTCTGGACGGCGGAGCCTTGCCGGATCATCTACACTGTACGTGTGGATCAACCGTAGAGAGATCGTACGTTCGATCTTCGTTAGAGGGACTCCATGGTGATTAGATCTGTTCGTGGGAGTGTTCATCTTCACGCTTCTCTGACTCTCCATCAACATCTTCCGCTGTGAGAGAAGTGCATCCGTTGAACGGTTGCAAGAAGGTAACAAGATCGATATTCTCATCTGCATCTTCCTAGATCCGTTCTTGGGTTTGGTTTCGTACTGCCGATTTTTTTTGTTTTCTACTCTGATTCCCAACAATGATTGAGCATAAGACAATCCTGGATATTTTGGAAGCTAAAGGATTTGGACCTACTTGGTGTAAATGGATGCAAATGATTTTTTCCTCAGGCACATCCTCTGTATTCCTCAATGGAGTCCCAGGAAAAGTTTTCCACTGTAGAAGAGGAGTCAGAAAGGAAGACCCCCTCTCCCCACTCTTGTTTGTGCTGGCAGATGACCTTCTCCAATCTATCAGTAATGAGGCCATGCACACAAACCTTATTGGAAGACCAGTTCACTCAAACTCATGCCCTTACTTCCCCATCATCCAGTATGCACATGACACCTTGTTGATACTACAGGCAGACATAACACAACTTGAGCACATAAAAATATCGCTCCACTTCTTTGCCCAATACAATGGATTGAATGTAAATTTCAACAAATCATTCTTGGTGCCAATCAATGTCCCCCTTAACACAGTTCAATCTCTCATCACCACCCTGGATTGCCAACTGGGATCTTTTCCCTTCACATATCTTGGCCTTCCCATGGGCATTCATAATCCTAGAATTGAGCACTTCATGAACCTGATGCAAAGGATAGACAAAAGGCTTTCAGGCTGCTCCACCATGCTCTCTTTAGATGGAAGACTCATGATTATCAGGGGAATCTTTTCTGCTCTGCCAACCTTCTTCATGTGCACTCTGATGCTGCCAACTAGAGTTATCATTCAAATAAACAAATATCTCAGATCCTTCTTCTGGAGAAAATTTGGTAGTGAACAAGGAGGATCACCCCTGATAGCCTAGCAAAAGGTTTGCAGACCCATGTATAAAGGTGGTCTAGGAATTATTGATTTGGCTCTACACAACAAAGCACTTTTACTCAAGAACATCCACAAGCTACTCAATAGAGAAAACATCCGATGGGTAAACCTCATTTGGGAAACTGCCTATAGAAATTTCCCACCTGACGACAATCCTACTGGATCATTCTGGTGGAAGGCACACATTCCACTTATCCAAATTTATAAGAGCCAGGCAACAATTCAAATGGGAAGAGGTGACACGGTTTCACTCTGGCAGGACAAATGGCTTGAGAACTGCTTACAACAGGAATACCCAAAACTTTACTTATTCACCAAATAGAAGAATTGTACAGTCCACTTTGCTAATCAGATAGCAAGCTGGGAAGAGCTCTTTCACACACCCCTCTCAATTCAGGAAAGAGACCAGTTGCAGCAATTCACCCTCTCTCTTACAACTTCCTCAATGGATAAAAATGTCTGGCTCTGTAATGGAATACTGAAATATTCATCCAGGAAAATGTACAAAGCCTCATAGAAGACGATAATGCTAAGAGCCTAACCAGAAAATTATGGAAGAGTGCTTGCAGATTGAAACACAAAATCTTCTTCTGGCTTCTGATAAATAACAGAATAAACACCAGAACTCTGCTCCAGAGAAAGAATCTTCAACTGTATTGTTATGACTGTGCCTGCTGTAATGCCAAAACACCAGAAACATCTATGCACCTCTTTTGGGACTGTAATTTTGCTCATAGATGCTGGATCACCTTAATTCCCTTCAAACACAGAGGGACATCAATCTTGGAAGAAAATCTGCTTGCTCTAGAACATACACCTCCAAGCTTCGGATTGGAAATCATCACTCTTGGTTACTGGAGCATTTGGAATCAAAGGAATGGGAAGATATTCAGAAATGAGAGGCCAACAGTCCAAGAATGGAGAAGAATTTTGAAACAGGAACTTTCCTTACTTCAACATAGAATAAAGAACAAGTACAAGCATGATCTCCTTGATTGGATAGCTGTCAACCTAGACTGGTTTTTTTGAGGCAATTGGGATTGACTGACTAGACAAATGTTACCTAAAGCTGGGATTGGCTAAGTAACACAAGCCTCTCACCCTTTCCCATCTTTTTTCTTTTCTCTTTCCCCATTGTAATATACCATTGTAACTTTATTATTGAGAAAATAGAAAATTTACCGTAGAACAATTGTTCTACGGTCACTGCCTCAAAAAACTAATCAAGTTGCGGGCAGGAGCATGCATCCAAGAAGAAGCAAGTTTACCAAAACTCCAGAATAAGAAAAATATAGAGGCCCTTAAGGCGGGAGATAGGTTACTCTCAGCTGGCATAGAAGTGGTCATGTTAAAATCATCATTAAGTAATGATCAACATGTGGATGTAACGTTGTAGGGGCTAGCACTTGGGAATTTGGAAGAAATGGCCAAATGCAAAGGGAGATGAATTTATCAAAGGAACAGTGAATATTAGAACCGATGGAATAGCAAATAACATGTCAACAGGAGCAGTAATTGGCAATCAGAGCAAACCAGGCAAGAAAGTGATCCCAGAGAGAAGAAAGCAAACAAGTATAGATCAAAGCAAACCGAATACCAACTCAATTAGCACTAGCTCAAGGATTAGGATTTTCTTTAACTAAATTGGGTTAGTTTTTATATTAAATCCAACTAACCCTATATTAACGAGTAAGGATTTTTGGAGCTCGATCTCCATGAAACTTGTTTTTTTATTCAAAAAACATATTTTTAAGTTTTGAAAAAATCTGAAAAAAGTACACAAGAACATTGGGGTGTGTACTACATTTCTGAAAAGTTTCATGATAAAAAAACTATTTGGTGCGAGCTAGAAAAATTAAAAACAAAGTCATGTGCTTTAATAGTGAATAGTATGTGTGATGAAACTATAAGATTTTGGTGTTTTTGTATAGCTCGCATACAAACATATTTCATCGTGAAACTTTGCAGACAAGTAGTATACATCCATATGTATATGTATATATTTTCAGATTTTTGTGAAACCAATTTTTTTTTTGAATTTTCAAAATTAAGGGCTCAATGGAGCTCGGGATCCAAAAGCATTTTCCATATATTAACTTAATCACTTGTCAAATGACAAAAGACAAATGGACATCCTGTGTTAAGTATAAAGCCAGCCATAAGATATACATGGAAGAATCTGCAGGGAACAAGTTTCCACATCATTTAGCCACCTAGTTGCTTGCTAGATATGGATGAAGCTGAAGAGAACATCACTAAGCAGCCCACTTAGTAGGCACACAACTGATTCACCTATGAGGTGTCAACCACATAGGACTCCCATGCCACTATAAATAGAACACCCGGTCATAGAGAAAGCTTGATAGCCACGTGATGCAACATATGTATTCAAACGTTGACCCCTAAAACGAGCGTCGCATTCGTCTGCGGATCAGTCCGAATCGGTCCAGGGACACTGATGCGGGCGCAGGTCATCCAACCATACTTGCATCCGTCCGCAAATAGTCTGATATATTTCATTAAGATTCGCGCATACTCGGATACATTTGAAAAAAAATCCATTAATATTCGGATAAAAATTACATAAACTTTACATAAACGAACGATATTTCATCTGTTGAACTATAAATAAAACTAAAAAGCTTAATCGGACTTCACATCCGTCTCCACACCATCGTCCTCCACCTTCATCTCCTCAGTGGCGGCCTCGGCTGGCACTTTGTCGTCAGCAGTAGAAGGAGGGCAGGCGTTGAACTAGTCAATCTTTTCCTTTGGCCCGCGGAGGAAGCGGTGGTTGGCTTGCACCTCGCGCTTTGAATGAATGGAGTCGAGGATCACCTTTTATTCCACCATGGAGGGGTTCACCAAGACAGACGCCTCGGTGACGCGTCGGAGTAAGACCGTCCTTCTCCCCCTCTTCCTGCTTCTCCTCGTCGTCATCGTCGTCCTACTCCTCCTCATCGACCTCCTCCTCCCCCCCCCTTTGTCGTCAATGTCCTTCTCCTCCTCTTTCTATGCGGCCTCCTCTACCTTCATGTGTCGGGCCTCCTATTAGTCCGCTAGGATCTCCGCGCGCCTTGCCGAAGTGAGCATCTTGTAAGTGGTGATCTTAGATCGGACCATGGTGATCCGCGAGGTGCAGATGAGATTGAGAGAGGATGAGAATTTGGGTGCGGAGGCACGCCTTGAGCTGCCACTTTATATACCTACATGCAAGAGAACGGACGTGCAGCCGACTTCAATGCTGTCGGGGTAGGCTTCTCGGCCAACGCGTCTGCATTGAAGTGGCTCTATCGCTTTGAGTCACTAGTAGAAAACAAAGCTTTGGTCCTGGCCAGATCAGAGCATTAGTCGAACCGGGACTAATGGGAGCATCAGTCCCGGTTCGAGAGGCTAGACACCGGCCGAGCTTCGGCAGGCATCAGTCTCGGTTCGTCTGGGACCTTTAGTCCCGGTTCCATCCACCAACCGGGACTAAAGGGTGCCGCAACCTTTAGTCCCGGTTGGTGTCTCCAACCTCCCTTTAGTCTCGGTTGGAGACACCAACCGGGATAAAAAAAATGGAAATTTTCATAATTTTGACCAGGAAGACAGACCTTTTTTCCAAGTTAGTCCCGATTGGTCCAAAATAAACCGTTAGTCCCGATTGGTCCAATCAGGACTAAGGGTTTTAAAAAAAATTGTAATGGCAATAAATTTTGCGTAGGAACTCGAAAAAAAATAGTGTAATATATCAAACTGTCCAGCGCGAAAATCCGAATCCACTCTCAATAGCCAAAGGCCATTTGAGATTATTTTTCACATTTTTAAAATTCCACAGGGAAATATGACAGTGGGAAGATTTAAGTTTTTGCCAGAAATTAAAAAAAACATTTTTAATTATTTTTAAAAATAATAATTGTATTATATATAAAGATTATTATTACTTAACCATTGTTGTTTATTTTATTATAGATTTGCAATTCAATAAATAATATCATGTGACATTAAAGTGTAGAGGTTAACAAGATTGATAACATACTATTATCAAGATTTTTGCAGTGCAATCTTGGAAGCTAATTGGGAAGGAACTCAAAAATTAAGGGATGGAGTAGTGTGAGGATGAGTGACCGATCAGGAAGTTTGACCACGGGTAAACACTTTAACTTAGAGATTAGAGATCACAGGTGTGAGGATGGGTGATTAAAGATTAAACTCGCAAATAATTCAATGATTTGAAATATCAAAAAAATCAAAAAAAATATTTTTTCTCAGAAAAATGACATTTATTCCCGGTTGGTAACCGGGACTAAAGGTCCTCCAACCCAGCCCACTAGCGCAGCGACGTGGAGGGCCTTTAGTCCCGATTTGTAACCCAACCGGGACTAAAAGTGGAGGCCTTTAGTATCGATTGTTTAGTCCCGATTGAAGAACCGCGACTAAAGGCCCTCTGGAACCGGGACTGATGCCCTGTTTCCTACTAGTGAATCCGCCCCATCGTGTCTCCGACATTAAACATGCACAAACAACAAAACGTTGTCAGCATCATCGTCGCTACGATATCGTCCCATCGGGTCACTCTGGTATTAACGTGCGCACGAAGAACGAAGCTATGACCAGAGGCCACCAGTCGCGCCTCTCCAGCATTCAACGGTAGTGCCCAGCCACCAACCATTTAGCGCACAGGGATGGATTTTGGTACGGAAGGTATTTGAGTGGGGTCAGGTGTTTGGCGTCCGGACTCCCGCAAAGCTCCACTTGAATTGGGTCAGATCTACGGGGAAATGGACATGTGAACCAACCCGTGAACGGATACAGGGCAGCGTTGGATGGAAAAACTGGTCCGGACAGCCCAGTTCAAACGATTGTGAGAGGTTTAAGGGTCCGCGTTGGAGATGCCCTAACCGGTTAAAGAGTTAAGAGAAAATCTAGCATGTGATGTATAAATCTATCCCGTAAAATTGTCTTACAGTTCATCCTAAAATGATTTTATGGATAATTCATCCTCGACGTTGAACACATACCGTAAATAGTACTTTAATATTTTTAACTTAAAATAGATAGTTTCCGCTATATAGTTTATCGGCGCTATACATCAGAGTTCGTCCACTAAAACGTAAAGCTTAAATTAATTCGAAGGCAGCAGTGAAGGCTCAGGGCGGCAGCAGCTCACGGTTTCGTTGGGAGGAAGCTCTCGCACGTCGAGATGTAGATGGCGTAGGTGAGCTGGTACTCCTCCTTCGCCACCTCCAGGCGTTTGGCGGCGCCCTCTACACCTGCCGCCACCGCATCCCTAGAGGTGTTGAGCTAGATCTTCGCGTCACCAAGATTCTTAGTGGATGACCAGAGGTGGTTACCGCCGTTGCGGGAGAGGGCGTCGCGTTGGCACGCCTGCTCATGGCGCCACAGCTCGACGGCGGGTCAGATGGAGCTACCGGCCTCCACGGTGGCACCCATGTCCCTGACCTTCTCCCGCCATGGATATGAGCTTGAGAAGGTGGAAACGGTCGGAATCGGTCACCGGAGGTACGTATGAAAGGTGTCGGGAGGGAGTGGATTGCGATGAAGGGGTCAATCTTATCCGAGATGAGAATCCTAATACGCTCCTCCCCATTACAGAATAGATGGCTTACGGGCCCCCGGTACTTTTTTTACAGGACATGAACAATTTAGCGTATTGTTCGGTCTAAATAAAGCCCAAAAATGTTAAAATGGATGCAAACATATGGATCGACGACGGAATACTGCATCTGATAGAGTTGATGTAAGGTCTTGACCATGTGTTGTGTTTACGGTGTAAAGTGCACTTCTCCTCTCTCTGTTTCTTTAGTAAGAGCGCCAGTAGTTAAAGCGTGGTATTATTAGTAATCACACGACTAGCAAAAGGAATAATGTAACGAGTTGCACATAGACACGTAGCTGGCTAGTGATTTCTACAGCATCGACAGCGGTGCATTTATCCACGACTATGGCTGCAAAGTGAAGATCTTGACGTCTGCTTTAGATAAAAGACGTAATCTTGTGGGTATGGACACAATGTTTCTTCTAGTTTTTCTAACACCGCAAATCCACAATCCCTATGTATCCATGCACACAAAGAATGACGTCACTAGGCAGCGGCGCCGCACCAGCCCAAGTACCATGCGGCGGCTTTCTGTTCAATAGTAAAATGTGTTAGCTTAATCTAACTTCGATTTTTAAAAAGATTTATCTTCCAAACCGTTAATTTGATTGATAATCCGTTTGCACCATTAGCTTTCTTGCGATGAGATCTTCAAAACTAGATCTCATGTTAACATGTTTTGATAAACTTTTTTTTCATTAGTACTTGCCACATTACTGTTCTACTTGCCTGATAATTATTCATATAGTTGCGACATTATATCAACTTGGTTGTCAAATCACTTTGTGCTAACATACATAAATAAAAAACTTATTTATATGGTATTTATATATGTTTCTCTTTAGAATCACCTAAAAAAAGTGTTTGTACTTGTTATATTATTTATACTCAATTGTCGTAATAACTAGTTGTGATTTAACGATTGGTTATCGATTTAATTATGTCCGGTTGTCGTATATTTTACATCTAATTGACATGATGGTTTATTATTTTTGTCACTTTTATCAGTTTGAGTTGTCATTTTATTTTGTCGGGTTGTATCATAAGTTTAAGTGTACGGAACTATTCCCCGGTAACGATGTACAAATATTTGTGGTAACAATTCACAGTAAAAGTGGCAATTAGGGTGACCTAAATCTGGCAACCGACGATGACGAAAAAAGTTCATTGAAACATATCAATATGGGATCTTGTTTCGAAGCCTCGTGAAAACAAACTCAACGTGAAAACAGAACGCAAATCGGATTAATACTTTGTAAGATAAATTATTTTAAATTTTTGAAAACATATTTAATGCGATAATGTCAGCATGACATAACAGGTCTTTGCATGCAATTTTCTATGCCAAGCCGCCGCACCAAACCAACTCCATGCGGCGGAGTTACATAGCTTTTATTGGTTTACTTGTACTCTTGCATGCAAAAACTCAGCACACTTTTTAATCATGCTCCATGTAGTGCGCTCACATTGGTTCATCTTTCAATCTTTAACGGTTCAAGAAAAGGTGATGGCACATAGTATTAACATATAAACGAAGGGAATGCGCGAGTTGCCTCATCGAGTGTGCCTGCCAATTCGAGCACGAAACATCTTTGCTAAAGTAAAGTTTCTACCTTGTCCGGAGATTCATAAATGGAAGACCATGATGCTATAAACACGGCTTACACTTATTTATTTTTTGAATGTATGCAAGCAAATTCGATCTCTTTGAGAACCTTCAAGATACTAAGCCGGTATATCATTTTAAAATTGATTAAGTCATCATAAAACGTGTGGCAGACTACCTCTACTTCCGCTCTGTACTCTAATGTAACACTATTTTGTTTCTACCGTTTTGAGTAATATATGGTCACAAGAAACCTCACCGTCTGAACTAGACTCCGTTTGAACCATATTTAATATGCCGCTACTCTGTTATCGATCTTTATTTTTGTTGTAACTCGAGCTTATAGTATAGTTGCATTGATTTGATATAAATACAGCTCAATAATTTCTCGAGCAAACAGCTCACAACCATGATGCATCCCAGAGTTATTGGATAGAGGTTGGTTTAAAGATGCCCTTCGAGCTTGTGTGGGAAACATTTCTCTTGTAATCTAATACACTTTTGGCGTTTGAGCTTTGACTTTGCATAAGACAATATAACAAATTCCCGAAGACAAAATAAACAAAAGAAAATCTGAATAAAGGGAAAAACGCGGTGCAGAAAGCATATCATGGAGGAGGCTGTATGAAAGCAAGAGCTTGAGGAGTTCAATCAGGGCCAAGTAGCCAAGCTGTCCAGGATGGAGCTAGCAGCAAGCCACTCATCACTCCCTTGCCTTTGTGCTGCCTGCTTTCGCTTTGCGTTTGGGTCTTTGGAACACACCGGAGGCGAGGCGAGGCGAGGCGATAGTAATGGACAAGCGAAGGAACTGGAATGGTTGAGGGGCATGGCGACAGAAACCTTGGGGTGCCAAAGCTACTTTTGCCAGTGTAGTTGGGTTTATCTAACCATTTGCCAGTGTGGCTCGATCGCTTCGCTTTACGAAAGAGTTCCTTTCTATCTATATCCTGTGGGCTTTGGAGCTGGACATAAATCTCGGCTTGGACTCATCGTGCTGCTTCCTGTGTGTAAAGTACCTGTGAAATTGCTCCGTTCTGTATACGGTTTTGGATCCGTTGCTTCACATGCGTACTACGAAAGAACGTAGCCATTTTCCGTGAACTGTATGTGATACTCACGCCAAAAAAGCTGCTCCGCTTTGGAAGATCTTACTGCAGCCAGTGGTTAGCGTGCCACAATGTACATGTACTGCAGTACTGCACTGCATTCTATTGATGTTGATGAGATCTGGCCCAGCGACTGCTGCTGCTGCCACACTATTTCTCATCACGCAATCTTAAATACGGGCTGGCGTTCAATGCTCAAACCCGTACGCCATGCTGGGTACGTACGTACATATCTCTTGTGTGGTCCAGTCCAGACCACTGTCCGTGGGAAGCCACCAAGGAAGGTACGCGATCCAGGGCCTTTTTGTGCAGCGCATACATCCGGGGCTACGGTTACGAATACGCCGTGCACTCCATCCAAGTTCCAACTTCCAACCAAGATGGAGGCGTGATGCACCACCACCCGACACCAGGATCCGTGGCGAATTGATCGTCGGGGTCGTACAGGCTGCCTTTTGGATGTACGTACGTGCAGATTCATGGTGGCTGAGGTAAAGCCCTACCGCCACGGTTGATGATTGATGATGACGAGCATTGCATATTTGCATTACATGTGACGTACAAGCATTAAAAGGTATAGCGTGATATAATTTAATAAATAATGATAATAAACCAAGTGGTTCAAATTGTAAATCGTAATAAAGCAAGTGATCAAAGGATAGAAGCTACTAGTGTGAGAGAACAAACTGGACTGGGATTCATAGTTTTCACTGGAAGCATCTCTCTAAACAAGATAGTAAATGTGTGTGAACAAGTTATAGTTGTGCATAGATTGAATTACATTTAATATGACCATGACTATTTATGACATGATGACATATATGCACTACATATGTACATCAATAGACCGTTAAACCAAATGTATCTTCCAATATACGAAAGCCCCTAGAGGTAAAAGTCCTTAGAATCAATTGAGTAGTCAATTTTGACTTGGTCAAACTTTTTGGCTATGTCTTTAAATTATTAGCCATGGCATTCAATTAAATACTCAAATTAAACTTGGTCAACTCTTTACCTATATAAATTATTTTTATTTTTATTAAATATATCACATCTTTTATTTTATTTTTAAGTTGACATGGGCAACATAAAAACATTGTCAACATGTATCTTTTAAAAAAAATTGAATGACAATTTTAATATGATTTGTATGTTCATGCTATAGTGAATTTGTTGGGAGCTTACAATCGAAATGTTATTGCAGATCAGTCGATTCGGCTCATGCGGTAGATGCCACTACAACAACTTTTAACCACGACATACACAACAACAATTTGATATTCCACTTTATAACGTCAGATCCAGACAAGGTTAATTGGTGTTTCAAGGACCAATTGGCTAAAATGTTTAATTTTGAAGCTTTCTCATTCATTTGAGGTCTTTAATTTAAAATTAGATACAAGATTTTGACTATATGTGACATCTCTCAATGGATGCATCCATTTGATAAATGATTGGATGGTGTGAGTCTTGATTGGTAAGAAGGAAGCGTTGCCTACGATATATTTAACATCATCATAGCACACGTGGTCAACAACATAGTTAACCTTCTTATGTACGTGCACTCATTAGAAGTTGTCCCATAATCGTACGGTAAAAAGGATTCATTCAAACACCACATTACATTAAATAATTTTCACAACAAAAAATGTAGCACATATGATAAGACCTATAACAATCAAGGAACATAAACGGCGTGACGAAGCGAGCACTGCCCTTCTAGTCTATAGCTAATGCTTCATCCCAAGACCGCTATTCAGCGTCCTCCTCAAAGCATTAAGTAAAACAGAGCATTGCATTAAGTGAGGCAACATAATAGTGATACTAGCAGTCAGATGGCACGGCGACACGCCGTGCCCGTGGTTTAGAAACTGGATAAATAATTTTAGATAAAAGGCTAGCTGGTTTTAATAAAGTGAAGCAACGGAAGAAATTGAAGCATAGGTAGAATTAGCTATTTAACGCATCTTTTTTTTATTCATGGTCAATATTGCAAAAGTTTTCAACACCTTATATATATGCAAATTTTGGGACATGTCATCTTATATATTACAGTTGTATAAAAAGGTTCTGAAAATCAATACGCTGACCTCCATAACTGAAATTTAGCAATAGGGTTATTGGCAACAAAAGGTAATCTATCTATACATTGACACCTCACAGATCTTTTTTGCTGGTTTAGACAGCCCGAGCTTTATAATTGAAGGAAGAAACAGAGGATGTTGCTTCATGAGAGACTCCTCGGATTCAATTCGAATAGATAAGAAGCTTTCCCAAGGAATTCTTAAGAATAATTCAACGTTGTTCTCTCTTAAACAAATTCAACATGTACAGGTTACCTCATTACGAATCCATGTGTCGACTACATAATCAGTGCAACATCAAGGATTTTGAGGCTGTTGCAGAAATTTGCATCCACCTCGAGCTTTAGGTCCATGTACAAAATATAGTATAGGACCTAATAGAGATGGCACATGATACTGATCCCTTCATCATGCCATCCTATATAGTTAAAAGTAACCAACAATCTATCTGCAGTGAGATAGTATCCACATAGATGTATACAACAACACATAAGCACAAATGTGTATAAGCTAAGTCCATATGGTACATATCATAGAATGGTCACCGTGGCTAAGGAATGTTGGATTTACATATGCATACACTCCATGATGGAGAACTTTGCACTGTAAAATGAAAAATCATGGGAAAGCAAGTCTACGTGATACAAATTGAAGACTGGTTGCAGTACTAAGAAACATTATATCTATACGGGATATGCTTCAATGGGGATAACTCTGCAGAATAAGATGGATAGTTGGTGCAAAGCTAACCTGATGACCCAACACTACAAAATCGATCTTGTAGAGATCCCACATATCCTAGTCAACAAAAATGGATCTTCCAATGATAAGACCACTCTGATACATCGGTTAGTAGCCCAACTTGTACCATCATTGTTTTCATTGCATACATGGAGATGAAAAGACAGCACGAAAATAGAAGTGACCTACAATCAATAATTCATATCTTATAGATCCATAAATCTGAGAGTACAGATAACATAGTCGCTATACTCCAGAACCAACATAAAACCTGCACTCGAAAAAATATATGTTGATGGAAGAAACAAATATTGCATGTAGCTTTGTATTCTTATATGTTAATCCACTTTCCACTTTAATCTACAATCTAACAACAAACTATTATATGCGTCTTTGCAATCTTAAGTAACAGTTATCTATATAAATGCTACTTACTGCATCATGTGGTGCTATCAGTATTAAAGCAAAATCCTTAAAAGGCAGCAGTCTGGTCATAGATAAAATTAAATATATATAGAAATATTCAATTCTTCCAAATGATTACATATAAATAAATTGAATCGATGCACTATGTGCACACACCTACTACTACAGATACCTCGAGTGATAATATTCAAGAGTTAAAAAATATAATCTAACTAACATTCTACTACTTTCCCAAACTCATATAGGTTTGCACTTCAGAGGTAAAAAGGTAGATAAAATTGTGAGGCCACATATATTTGTATCTGATGGCTGCAGTATATATTTAACAACAGTACAAATATGCTATTTCTGCTGAAAAAGACACACCAGAAGAGGCGGAGAAAACAAACTGCCTATTTTTTGAAATCAGTGGAGAAACCGAACGAACAATCTGAATTTCTGAAATCTGTCGAACATGATGCTTCCGCTCACGAATATCACGACGATGACGACTGCGTCTGCGTGGCTGGGCAGGATCAAGAATTTGATCTACAGAAACAAAAATCAAAACACATGAATACAGTGAACAGAATAAACAAAATTTAAAAGACAACAATTGAAGTAGATAAGACTCAGCAACACAGAGAGCATGCAACACATGCACATCAGGAACATAAGAAGAAGAACGCGATGTAGACCGTCCGTTATCAGATGAAACGGTAAGTGAAGAATGCAGCCAATAATTCGCACAACACCCTTACCATCTCGCAACACAACCTCGAATCGATCGCATAAAAAAGAACCATGAGTTCCACGTAAGAAGAACCAGATACATCAATTGGCAGAGCATCCCGCCATCACGCGACCGCGAGAAGAAGAGCCGGCACAAACCTGACCTCAATGGGATCGATCTGATGAGACTTGATCCAGCAGGCCATGAGGCTCCCCCCGAGAAGAACCAAAGGCACCATGGCCATGACACTCACCCGAAGAAGAACCAGTACATTTCACAAATAACAGTAACAAATGTACTTTATTCCTCATCAAGGGAATGAACTTATCAACTAACTCCTAACATACATGCCAATGAAATAGGACCTCGAGTACAGTTAAATGATAAAATAAATAAGTTGTTTGTTAAATATTCGTACAATTTTATAAGAAGATAGGTGCATGCTCACCACAAGATCCAGTGGTGTTGGCATGGCGTGCAAACAAAAAAAGAATATTTAAGATTTAATTTGAGTTCAAATGCACGGGCTACAAAAAGTAAGAGAATTTTTATTTTAAAATCTAGACTCCAAAAGATGAACACTTACCAAAACCCGAATCATGACCTCGGTGCTCCAGCAGGTCATACATTGATTTGCATGTGTGCACAAATAAAGGATGCAACATAAGAATTTCAGCTATCAGCGTTTAATTAAATGAAAAAAAATGTGTAAATGCTGAAAATTCTTGAAGTCCCAAAGAAGAAAAAACATGTTTTGCATTATGAATATAGTTTGTAAATGTTGCCCTATGGGCTATGGCAGTGTTAATTGATAGAAAAGGAGATTTTGTGTAGCCAAAGATCTTCAATTAACTGAATGTACTTTCTTGATGTTGTCACTAACATATATGAAAATGGATAAGCTTAATAAAAATATGAATATGGATCGAATAAGTAAGTCAGAAGAATAACGTTAACCAGAAAATAGGCTGAATAATAGCTTTTTACTGAAAATCAAACATTGTAAGCCTATCCAGTTTCAGTTGTGCATTCTCCTTGTCAGTGTACCATTATGAGAACCAAAGGGAGAGATCTCCACACCTCGTGCTTATGCATTAGCAAAGTTATAGTAGCATTTCCGAGTAGTTGGAAATGTATATGGTTGTAAATATCTTTTTATGCCAACTCTAAATATCAAAGTATGAGGACATCATGGTTTAAAACCAGTAATAGAAATGTAAGTTTAATGTGTATGCTCATGAAAGGTAGGGACACATATATGATGAGTATTGACCATTTTCTAGGATAAAAAGTTCAATATACTTCATGAGCTGAGCATGCACACAAAATTAGTAAAGAATGCAGTTCATGAATTTAGTTCATGCACACAAAATTAGTAAAGAATGCTTGTTTTGATCTGGACTTGTCATTCAGCTTGTGCAGACCAAAGGATGAGCATGTCCAGCTGGAGCCAGTATTCACATCCTCACTGTTGAATGGTATTGAAACATCTCCTAGGTCCAGTACTCACCAGCTCAAAAATCCGGAGGAATACGACGCGGGGCTGCAAGCAAGAAGGCGCCTAGACGTTCCAGATGGAATGGCAAGAACCTTCCAAAATAGCAGCTAGAATGAGGCGTGGATAATCATTGACAGTGTCTCAACCTATATGAAACCAAAATTTCAGTACAGTTCAATGTCCAATTAAAAGTACCGGTTCATTAACTAATCCCTTAATCAACATTAGAGCACATCAAATTAATCACATGGAGATTTTCTATCGAGCTGAGATTTGATCGGTAGGGAGAGCACTGTGAGATGAGGGGCTAACCGGATTTGCAGCTCCAATTGGCCAATCCTTCATAGAAGATGATGCCCCGTACTCCCAGCTTCATGACCCCTGCCGCCGCCGTGTCGTCTTCGCGGGAACCACCGCTGCACACACCCAACAATGAGGCGCGGTCTGATGGCGAGGTGGGTAGGAAATACGGCGGCGGCGGATGGCGTTCAGGAACGTTGGGTGCGAGGGCGGCGAGGGATGGGCCGATGGAGGCGGCCAACTCTCTGTCTCGGCGGCGGCGGATGGTGCTGAGGAACGCTGGGTGCGGGGGCGGCGAGGGATGTGCCGATGGAGGCGGCCAACTCTCTGTCTCTCTCATTGTTTTTCTATGAAAAACGAAGATGCCACCGCTGAAGATATATCTGCAGATACGTGTCGATGGACGAAAGGGAATACGTGTCAACAGGGCAGGAGGCAAGCTACGCAAAGACTCAAACGAATGGGAAGGCTGAGAGCTTAGCCGGTTTGTATAATAGGTATATTATTTTGTCTTCATACTTGTTCAAAGGACGACTACACAACTATCTTTTTATCGTTAGTGGCAAAAAGATAATACAAGCCTTTTCCATTTTTTATTATTGTGTTAGCTTACTTGCAAGATTGAACCCAACTATCATACACAAATCTCTCTTGAACATCACTTATCAAACTTGGCCAAAGAAAGACAAATAGATTGAAGAACATATATGAATAAGAGTTATGTAGTAAATAAACCAAAGTAATCTCAAAAGGAACAATTGATAGATTTGACCATAAAGTGACGATTCATGATATCAGATCAAGCGCACTTCATATTACATTAGATGAATCTCAATCATGTAGGTAAGTTCATGACATTATTTTATTCAAGAGCAAAGGGAGAGAAGATGCCATCTAATTACTGCTATGGACCCATAGTCCAAAGGTAAACTACACACATGGTCATGATGGCAGCAAGGGTGATGAAGATAGCTCTGGCCATGGATTCCCCTCCGACAGAGTACCAAAATGTGCCTTCATATTGGATCTTTGCAAAACATAGAGGTGCATCAACGGAAAAAAAAAACTTCGATGCAGAAATTGGGATTTTCGTGGTAATATAAAGGTGTGGGCGTTGAGAGCGATGGAGAGGAGCTCAGCAGAACCCACGCGACCCCCATGGTCATGTGGTAAGGTTGCATATGGGCCCCACATGGGCCCTCTCTGGTACCTTTGGTGCATTGTGGAGTATGCAAATCAAGCAACTCCATTTTCACAATCTACGAGGCAATAATAGAGAGCAAACGTATATCTTCTCACCTCCTATTGGGTAATCTACACACAATCTATTTCAATTTAGATACATTATAACTGAGCACCTTTCCAGCCCTCTCAGGCTATTAGTGTTTTTAGCCGTCGGATCACGAGTTTTAAACATTTCTGGCCACTGGATGTACCTCTAATCCCGCGTCCGCTCTGTCCGTTCGCTAGAAACAGGCGCAGATTATGACTTGTTGATTGATGAGATGGCTACATTTATGAAGAAGCTAACATATAAGTCCTGGAAGACGCCAATATATTGTTGGTATTAGATTTATCAATGGTGGATACTCTTGAAGAATAGTATATGGTTACGGAGATTTTAAGATATCAAGGTCTTATGTTTGTGTCACAAATTTGAGCAATGAGATATTGTGTAGTCCTTTTGTAGAGCAGTCACCCGTTGCAACCTTTTTTCGAGAAACTGGCAGGAGTGATGTATTTTAATTTACAAGGAGAAAATAGAGTGTTTATGTACAATGGTGATAGGTTTTTGAAGGTACTTGTCGAAAAGCGGAAGATCCCAACACAAATAAATGTATATTAACAAATACCCTTCTAGCTTGTGGCATAACAGAAGTCATCGCATTCTGGTTGATATCCTCAAATGTCATGGCCACCCCCTTGACATGGGTCATGCGCATGGCTCTGGAGATACGGTGGTTCCGCTCTTTCGAGACGTTCTAAAGGGTAAACATAAGAATTTCACTCCCTCGTCGCTTAGTTTCACTGGGTACTCACATAGTTCCACACGGTGTTGGAGAAGATGTGATCCTTGCATATGTGCAATTCCATCTCCATGTCCTAGAGGCATAGTTGGCATGTCATATAATGGGTCCATCCACGAACGGCCAACGTGACAACTGTAAATAAAAATAACCAAGAAATAATCTGCACTTTGGTTCCGTATGAGCCGAACAGATCTTTGAGGGAAAGAGCTTCTTGTAAGACCCCTAGAATAGGGTGGAGAAGGCGGAGGGAGCGGAGTAGATGCTATTGATAGTGCACTTCCAATAATTGGGGAGTGTTTGCAAGCAACATCCATGTATTAACAAAGACGTGAAGTTGTGTCACATATTGAATCCAATTGTCATTCGTCAGCTTCGTACAAGGGTCCTATTTTTCTAGTGGAGATATTGAGAAGGTCAGGGGAGAAGAACTTGAGGGGGCCTTCACAATGCAATTGTTATTCCATAAGAGGGTCTGGGAGACATCTCTGATGGTGATGGTTGTTGATGCGCGCAAAAGGGCCATGTCAGCGGTGTCACACAGTAGGGTCGATCCTACCCACAATCACTCTGGGTTGATCCATTAGAACCAAAGCCAACGGGCCCTTAGTGCGTGACTGGAGCGCTTTAGATTAGTGAGGCCAACCCCCCCCCCCTAGTGTTCGAGGCGGTAGACATATTTCCAATTCAAGAATCATGGTCGCCAAAAGCGTTCTCATAATCGCCTCCATTCCATACGAAGTAGTGTGAGATTTTGTTGAGCTTGTTGAGGACCCACTTATGAAGGGGCACAGTTACGTGGTATGTTACAGTAGCAGTAAGAATGGTCTTCAACAGAGTTACTCTTCCCGCCTTATTAAGGTTCTTCTCAATCCGACCCGGTAGACTCCCAACAACCTTATCGATGGGTTGGACATCAATATTTCTAAGCCTTGCGAAGTGCGGGAGGAAGGGGGACTAGCTACTTCCCAAGAAACATGATCACAAGTGCCAAAATATGAAAAACATGGGTAGGAGGTCGATGTCACCACAAAAAATCGACAACCCTTCGAACTTGCCCGACATTCATGACCAGACCAAAACTGGCCAGGATGCATTTATAGTCCTGAGGATTTTGGTGTCGCGAGTAATTTTGAGAGTTTTTGTAAAGGGTAAATGGTCAAGATGAAGAGCATGCAAGAAGGGGGTGTTCCTAGCGCAGGCCACGCGCATATATGGTCAAAGGGGGCTCCATGGTCACCGTACAGGCTGGTCATACTGGGAGTAACTTAGGTAGTAAGATCACATATTTCAAGATAAGTTTGCTTATGTGGCATGTAGTTAATGAGAAGATAAATGCTTATGGTAACTTAGGCTGCCCATAGTGGAAGTAACTAGGTAATAACATCACACATTTTAAAACAAAATTTCTTATGTAGCAATGTAGTTAATGAAGAGAAAAGTGTTTGTGGTAACTTAGGTACCTACTGTAACATCACATATATCAAACAAAATTAGCCTATAGTTTAATAAATAATATCTTGCATAACATCACACATATGTTACTACCCACTACATAAAAAACCCGGTCCGACCAGCCCGGCCCGAAAAAGCATGACTCGACCCAGCCCGACCATGCCCATGGGCCGGGCTCGGGCCTGATTTTTAAGCCTGAAGGTTGCGTCGGACCAGGCTCGGGCTTGCTAAAACTGCGATTTAGGGAAGGCCCGGCCCGAGGCTCGAAGCCCGACGGCGTTTTTTGCACTAATGGGCCGGGCTCGGGCTTAAATTCTAGGCTCGACGGTCAGGCCGGACTCAAGCCTTGATTTCCTGTTGCGGGCTTTTCTAGGCCCGGCCCGGCCCAAAATATGACCAGGTCCACTACCCACTATAAAGTTAGTAACATAAACGAGTAACATATGCATGTTACTAATCTGAGTTACTCCCGCTATGACCAACCTTAGACTAGCCATAGTTCAAGTAACATAAGTAGTAATATAAATGCCACATATATAGGTTAAAAAATGATGTAACGAGTAATAAAAAAAGAAGCAAATAAAATAACATAATATGTTACCATCACATAATGCTTTTTAATGCTAAATAAGTTTATAAGAATAATAAATAAAGTTTCTATGTCAGCACACCTATAATACTACTTCCGTCTTAGTTTATGTTGCCTACGTGTATCCCTAGATCATCAATTTAACCAACATAAAATAATATATATGTTATAAAAAATATATCATTATAAACTTCAGATGTTCTATTTTTAAATGATATAATTTTTATACCATATATCTTGTGTTATATTGGTTAAATTGACAATCTAGGTATACGCGCGCGCCCAGTAAACTATGACGGAGGTAGTACTATTCATTATAAAGGTAGTACCGAAGTAACTTAAATTAGTAACATACACATATTACCACTACTACCTCCGACCCATATTAATGGGCACACACCTAGTACAACTCTTCTAATATGGGTCAGAGGGAGTAGTTTAAATTACTCTTCATTATAACCGGCCTTAGTTACTATAACATCAAATATACCAAGCTTAAATCTATAACCTAATAAATAAGATCTTACATAACACCACACATATATTACTATCCACTATGGATGTGATAACAAACTATTAACATACCCCATACATATGTTACTAGTATGCATGTTACTAATTTAAATTACTACACTTCATGAGTTCATGACCAGCTTCACAAGCACAAGGGGACGACGTGGCGACATGCAAATCCAGTCGCGCCAGCGCCGTCCAAAACTAAACTGTTGGAGAACCTCAATTAGGTAAAAAGCCCAATTGAAAGAGATTCCACACGCCCACCTTGAGTGCAGTCTGAAGATTTAATTTACCCCAATAAATATTGCACCTCACTGAGGGCGATGAAAAACACCTTTTAAGTGGAGGCGAACCACCATACATGTTACATACTTGACAGCTAAAATACAGATGCTACCATCAGTTCCATACATCAAAGATATGAGAAACTTCCATTAGGTGTACAAGCTTATCAGGTGTAAGAATCTCAAAAAATAAAACGAACTAAACAGGCTTCCCGTTCAACTTTGGGAAGGGGTCTTGTTTGCTGAGAACAAGAACTTTGCTTTTGTGAGCAAAGTATCCTTTTATGAGATTCTTGTATATTAGGCACGCCATGATGCATTCCACCTGATAGCAAGGGAGGAAATTAGGATAAATATTATCATAGCAAATGAAGATACTGTTGGTTAGAACAAAATATGTTTGCACTCTCGAAGCACCTCATCCACATCCATGGTGATTCCAAGCCATTGCAGAGTCTTCACCAAGACATCTAGCTTGATTTGATGCGCCTTAGATGGTTCCTTCTCCTTCTGGATGATATGGCTGTAGAAGAAAGCAAAGGTAAAATGATTGGTTCATTCTGTAAACGTGTGACAAGGACACCATCAAGTTCACACTCACATTCTCTTCACTAATCTCCGGTAGACCTGGAGTTCAAGTTTCTCCAACACAAGGTAGACACCGCATTTTAGTAACCTTGCAAGACAAATAAGCAATCAGTGTCCGCGCAAAGCAATCAGTGTCCTCGTACAAAAAAAGAAGGAAGCAACCAATGATAGCAGAGGGTCGAAACTTTTTAAGCACACAAATATGTGAACTTACTGGTCTTCATGTCTATCAAGGGCTTGCTTAAGGAGCCTGAGATCCCCTCTCCTGAGTGAGGTCACAATATCTGCATACTGAAAGGTTAAATTACCACTTGTACAAATCAAAATGGTTACAAGTAAATCTCCAAGTAGTAAAGTAACAGCACAGTTAAGGAATATGACCTCGGCATTAAAGAACATCTTTATGAAACCAACTAAATAAATTCAAGGCAACAGCACATTTCAGAAAAGTAATAAAAGAAACAATATGAATCCATCAGTTAACCAAGATAGAGCCTACAAACTACAATGATAAATTTAATTTATGGTTATGTCACATGGAAAGCAAAGTTGGCCTCTTAATACTTTGGCTTGTTTTTCTCAGAGGCTGATCATCATTTAAAAACTTAACTCGCGGTTATGACAGCAATTCGTGTAACAGACAAAGCCTTATCGTTGACAAATGATCACTAGGCTAAGTATATATATATGAAGTTATTATACCTGTCACCAATCATTGTTCTCAGGAGACAAGGACCCGAGGAATGACAACTAGATGTTTTTCGGGTAGATGTGGATAAGGTTCTGATAAAGTTAACCTTGGTTCTCAAAAGGTTCACTCAGTAGATTTCCCAACCTTTTGTCATATCTAATCCCATATAGACCCTAGGTAGGGTAAAAGATAAAACTAAAAAGTTCACATGTCCTGTCATGCAGGAGGCCACATACCAGCGAGGAAGAGGCCCAATCCGGCCACACCAGGAGTCCAGGTCGCACCAAGTAACCAATCTATTTGAGGTACGTACTGTATCTCAACTATCCCTAGTTAATAAACGTCTTATATTAATGAACAGAGGGGGTATTAGTTTAGAGTAAGAATTTGGATATGAAAAGGTTCGTCCTGAAGAAGATTTTTCTGCTGTCTCCAAATTCAGTTAACGCTATGTTTGAATGTTTGTATTGAGGGCCCCCGTATTGTATTGGTTTCAATTCCAATACAACCAGGAAACTGTAATGGACATTAATATGAATTCCATTGTTTGGATGTTAATTGAATTGGGTCACTGAATCCTACGAAGCCTTCAATACGGAATCATGTTTGGATGTCAAACTATTGAATTGGAACAAAAGGACACATCCGTGCTAAGAAAATGTATGAGGATACATTGAAGATTAACATCAGAGAAGAAAAAGAAATAGAGCAGGGGATGGCGCTAGGTTGGAGGAAGAAGGGGAATGGCTGAGCGCTAGGGTGGAGGAAGAAGGGGCGGGTAAGGAGAGCAGATGGTCTCCGGCGGCAGTGAGGGCCAGTGCTGGAGGTGAAGGTGACTGGGAGGCACGGCGGGAAGGAAGGAAAGGGCCGGCGCGGCGCTGTACGTGACTGCAGCTGCCGGCAGATGGGATCTGACCGCAGCGAGCTGGCTGGAGAGAACGGCAAGGGGAGGCGCCGGACGAAGGGAAGGGCCAGCGGCGGATAAGAAGGGAACAGGATGATGGCCACCATACCTACGCCACCGAGTTGGATATAGGTGGGGCGCCGCCGTGGTGGTTCTGCGAGGCACCCTCTCTCCGCTCTTCCGATGCTTCTCGTGTATCGTGGACTCGTGGTGGAAGAAGAAAAAGGTCCAATCGTTTTCTTTTGCGGGCAGGAGGCAATTCGGCCGAAATCGGAGGTCGAGGCCTCCGAATTGCCGCGATGGGTGGGCGTGTGCGAGGGAAGATATCTCTGTATTCATTTCCATTTCAGTATATCGTTTCAGAGTACATCCAAACATCCGTATTCACGTTAGTTCAATACCAAATCTAATTCAATGGCTCAATACAGACAACCAAACGCAGCGTAACAGTTGTTTTCTTTTATTACAAGTGTACGATAATGTTGTGATAGGTATGTGAACAAGCGATGGCAACACTGATGACTTTCCAATTAAAATAGGACTGCACCAAGGGTCAGCTTTAAGCCCTTATCTTTTCTCTTTGGTGATGGATGAGGTCACAAGGGATATACAAGGGGACATCCCATGGTGTATGCTCTTTGTGGATGATGTGGTGCTATTCGACAATAGTCGAACGGGGGCTAATAGAAAGCTAGTTGTGGGGACAGACTTTAGAATCGAAAGGTGTTAGGCTTAGTATAACTAAAACTTAGTACATCAGGTGAGGTTTCAGTATTACTAGGCATGAGGAAGAGGAGCAAGTTAGCCTTGATGGGCAGATGGTACCTCTGAAGGACAACTTTCGATATTTGGGGTCAATGTTGCAGAAGGATGGTGATATCGATGAAGATGTGAGCCAGTGAATCAAAGCTGGATGGGTGAAGTGGCACCAAGCTTCTGGCATTCTCTGTGATAAGAGAGTGCCACAAAAGCTAAAAGGCAGGTTCTATAGAACGACGATTCGACCTGCGATGTTGTATGGCGCTGAATGTTGGCCAACAAAAAGGTGGCATGTCCAATTGCTAGGTGTAGCAGAAATGCGCATGCTAAGATGGACATGTGGAATGATGATATATGTGATAGGAGTTGGGGTGGCACCAATAGAAGAGAAGCTTGTCCAACATCATCTAAGATGGTTTGGGCATATACAGCGCAGGGCTCCTAAAGCGCCAGTGCATAGTAGACGGTTAAGGCGTGCTGAGAATATCAAGAGAGGTCAGAAGAGACCAAACTTGACATCGGAGGAGTCTGTGAAGAGAGCTGAAGGAATGGGATATCACCAGAGATTTAGCTATGGACAGGGGTGTGTTGAAGTTAGCTATCCACATGCCAGAACCATGACTTGATTTCGATATTTTAGGGTTTCAACTCTAGCCTACCCCAACTTGTTTGGGACTGAAAGGCTTTGTTGTGGTGGTGGTGGTGGTATAATTGGCTTTTAAGCCATCCCTAGTCAATCGATACAGGCAGCCAAGTTGAATCTATTTCCCTACCTCGTCTTCTCTCTCCTCTGCCACTCATTGCTGCTGTGCCCAGGACGCCTATCCAGACGGGTCGTAAATCTAAGACCCATCAGCATGTTGACCACGACTACTACCTCCGCTCCAACCCAGCACCACCAAGTAACCCAGGTCGTGACACGTCTAGATTAGCTTGTCAATCATCTCGAAGAATTGGCAAGTTAAACATAGAACGCTCATACACTCACGAGAGTTCATGTTAATGGAATGTACTTATACCATTAGAGTATCCAAATGAACTCAAATTGCTGCTATGTTATCCCTCTTTGTTGTCTATAATTTTCCAGTCGCATCCAAATGTCACTAGATCTTGCTCCTTCAAAAATAAAGGTCAACACATTCACGTGGCATCAGCACCAGAGCCTATAACCTAGTGTTCTACCCTAATTGTTCACATATGGAGTACTAAGTGTAAATTAAATCATAACAAAAGCAACAATTATGTTCAGGGGAATATTTGAAAAAGGTGGTATTGAATACAAGTACGTATATTGCAATTCATAATCTCCTTCATATTAGTTGATAAGAGTACAAGGATACATACCTCAAGCAGGTTGTACTTCTCCAGGAGGGCCCTCCTTGGCAAAACACCAATTGACAGCTTTACAGGGATTAGAAACTTCAAAATTTTCCTATAAAAGAACTGACCATTAGTAGTTCCAACAAATGGGTACCCTGGCCGCCACCAAATCACAAGCTACAAAACTCCCCATAAGACAAATACCTCAAATTTGATTCGCTTTGAGGATTGCAATACATCAAAGCATAAGTTAGTTTCTGATCAGCCTGATTCAAACCAGAAGAAAAAATGATATTAGCAACCTCGTCATTACATAGGTCAAAAATCTTAGCATAGCAGAATATGCAAAACATGCGCACACACGGACTGAGAGAGAGAAAGCTTACAACAAGAAAATTCTCATTAAACACCTCCAAGCGACCAGTATAATACATATAAGTGACCTATGCCATCATGAATAATGAAGATTATTATTGGATCAAAATACATGTTAATATAATGCCTTGTATTGATAGAAAAGAGAGACCATGACTTGTACTGTCTTACCTTATCTTTCACTGGAAAATCTTCAAAATCAAAATTCCTAGCTGTTTCGATGCTCCTTATGACACTACGGCAAAGGTTGACGGTACCAAGCTGCATAATTTGAGCATCAATTGTTAGCCCGTTGTATCTTACTCGTGTATATTGGGATTCCAGTCCATACTACGCTTTAGAGTACCTTTTAGCTACATTTCACATGCTTTCTAGACACTGTTTGTGCTATATTAATAAGAGTGTTGATGTTATAGACTAGACGAAAACATTGCAGTGAATAACCTACCCTGAAATAAATTTTAAACAGCTGGCAGGTAACATACAGTGCCCCAACGCGCTTAGGTCCTTTAACCTGTAAGGTTGAAGATTCACCGATAACCGAGAGTCAGAATCTTCAGAACATATCCATATTAAGAAAGGAAAGCATGCATCAAAGAAGTATAATTGCTGCATGTTCGGTTGGAAGAGTCACATCACCTGTCCAAAAATTCTACTAGCATATACACGAAAAATAGCTATCATAAGTATAACTGATGATAAGTGGCGGAGGCGGGAATTAGAGATCATGGCGGGAGTGACACGATGATGCAACAAATATTGACGAGAGCGGCCAAAGTGTTGAAACAGTAACATTACATAAATTCAGAGCAGTTTCTATGCAAAAAACACCAGCCTCTAGGTTGATGCAAATGCATCAGCTTCTCTTCTGGCAACATAGGACGTGTTCAACCAAGAGGGAATGTGCAGTACAAAATGTTTCAACATGGTGCACTTGAAGCCTTAGCCCTTAGGCAGAACCAAGTCATTACCAAGTAAACTACAACTACTCCAATGCAAGTTCCTCTTCGTAGGTGCTTAGATGATTTTGTATTATCTACCGACGAGATCGAATTATATGCATAAGTACATGGTAAGCACTGGTGCCTAATCAAGCATAAGTGCTACAAAATAAGAATCGCGTCTGCCCTATTTGACAAGGAAAAGGTGTTCAATTAGCTAAGCACCTCTCAAGGCACCTGCATTGCGCAAGCTCATTACAAGCAATTTCCTTCAATTTGAATCAGACTCTTGCTAGTTCTTATTACCATTTAATAATGCACACCAAACAAAGCTTTCAGAATTCCATACCGCAAGTGCCCCAAAAACCTTCATCAGGAAGGACCCAGCAGCCTGCAGCTTGTCTGGGTTCTTCCCGGCCATCACAAGCTCCCTATCTGCCTACACCAAGACGATAAAAAAGCAGCCATGAGCACCAACACCTCAGGTTTACAAACCCAAACCAACCAACCACCCAGCTCACCTTCTCAGCTAGCAGCCTGATCTCAAGCGCCACCATGTGCATCGCCTCCATCGCCCAAGGAGTCTCCCAGTTTCGGAACTCCTGCAGGAACGCGCTGCAACCAAAACCACATCAAATCCTTTAACTAATCGAATAAATTTATCCGATTTGTTCGGAAGGAGCGTAGAGAGGAAGGAAGCACGCACCTGGCAGCCTTCTCGAAAGAGGAGTAGGCGTCCCCGTAGCGGCCGAGGGAGTGGGAGTGGATGGCGCGGAGGAGCAGGGGGAGGAAGTCGGAGAGGTGGGGGAAGCGGTCGGAGGCGAGGCGGGAGTAATCCGGAAAAGCGGCGAGCGCGTCGGAGAGCGGGGTGGAGGCGGGCGCCGAGGAGATGGCGAGGAGAGAGGCGAGGTCGGCGCCGTCGGACTGAGAGATGGCGTCGTCCAAGCGGGAGAGGTAGTCGGCGATGCGGCGGTGCGCCTCGCCCATGCTCAGGTACGCCGCCATCTACGTTGCGGCGGCGCCGCGAGCCGCGCGGTTTGGGATTGGAGGTCAGCGGTGATGGAAGAAAGCAGTATGAGTTCGATACAATGGCGTAGTTCTGGTTTATGCAAGTGACGAGCAAATCCTCACCGTCGAGGGAGTGAAATTGACGGTTGAGATTAAGGTTGTGTTTGCTTTGAGGATACACTGGAATGAGATGTGCTCGTTGTGTCCATAGCCTCCCATTCCAATGTTTAGGGCCAGTTCTTTTGGGCAGATTCTAAAAAAATTGGATTTGAAAAAACAAGCAAGCAAAAGAACTCGAATTAGCTTCCAAAATCTTGTAGGATTTTATAGAATCCTAATGCAAACCAAAATCTCCACCATCACCTCTTTTTGCCAGAATCCTAAGATTTTTGAACAATCCCACTAAACAAAACGTTTCGTAATATGGACATGCCCTTATCAGAGTCACAATTTACAGTGAGAATGCCACCCCACCCCAACGCTCCAACAACAGAACGAACAGAGGCATCGAACGAGCCCAGCCCCAGCCTGTCACTCCCCCTCCCCCCCTTCGCGCTCCCCTGGCTAGGGTTCCTCCCCGCCGGCGCCGCTCCTCCTCCCCCGACCTCGCCGGTGCCGCCCCCGCCTCTTCCGTCGTCGGCCCCTTCTGTACAAGAGCGGTGCGACCTCCCTCCATCGTCTGGCGCCTTCCCCCTCTCCCGACCTCATCGGCGCCGCCCCCGCCTCTTCCCCCAGCTGCGCTGACGCCCCTTCCCCTCCCCCGGCCTCGCCGACGCCCCTCCCCTTCCCCCGACGCTGTCGGTCACTACTGGACGAGGTGAGATCTCCCTCTGTTCTTGCTTTTTTTTCTTGCAATTTTAGCATGCTATTGTTGATGGATGGATAGCTGTTGGTTGGATGGTTGCTTGATGATGAATGGTTGATGCTAAAAAAATCTGGTTACCGCCAAACATACATTTTTTATACTGTTTTGTTTGCTACAAATTTGTGTTACTTTAATAACCATTAACGATGCTAATGGTAGATGGCCAAGGAACCCAAAGCAAATTGGGATAGTACTGCTCATACAATTTTTATGACTGCTCATAAAATAGACGAGATGTATGTCGAAGCAATTATAACACATTGAATCAACAAGCATCTGGCGTAGGAAGAGATGAGCATACGAAGACCATTGATGCTTCGAATGAGTGGTGGACATTGGAGATAAAGGTATCGTTGTTGTCATATCATTTTTCAAAGTTGCTTCTATTTTCTAGTACTAACTAGTTTTACTATGTGATTACAGGCACAGCTGCATGCTGCCAAATTTTGGTATGCTCCACTAGCAGAGGAGGATAAAATGGCAAAGGTTTTTTATACAACTTGTGTCACAAACGAGCACGCGAGGGGTGCCAGCTCCCACATATCAAGGTGATGCCTCTCGAATCAATTTGGAAGAAGATTCAGAGTTTGAAAGTCGGGGAGGCCAAGGCGCACCTCTTGCGAATCGAGCAAAGCGTGGGAAAAAGAGGGCATGTCCGTATTCGCCAAGTCCTAAGATGAATGAAAAGTGGGCGAGTGAGAAAGCTAAAGATGAGGCATTTGTGCACATGGTGGATCTTTTTAGTGCAAAGGACAAGAGAGAGGCAAAGGAGATTGCAAAAGAGACCATGGATCCAACAAGACAAGAGATTCAAGATATGTTAGCCATGGTGGAAGCAGATGGTGCCCCTCCAGGAAGTGATGCACATTTCTATGCTACAAAACTTTTCATGGAAAAAATATCGCGATGTTTTCTCTTCCTTCAAGTCTCATGAACCACATGCGAGGCTTGCATGGCTAAAGAGGATGTGGGAGTTCACCAATAAGTATAATGCCTATGTTATTTGCTATCAACTTGTACCATTTGAACCGTGTTATTTGCTTATCTGTTATGATGTTGGAACCAAACTGTTCGCTATCAACTTGTACCATTTGTTGAACCATGTTATTTGCTTCTGTGATATGATGTTGGAACCAAACTATTTTCTTTTGTGATATGATGTTGAACCAAACTATTTGCTTCTGTGATATGATGTTGAACCAAACTATTTGCTTCTGTGATATGTTTTGGAACTGTGTTATGTGATATTTGGTATCATGTTATTGTCTTATGTGACATGTTATTGTGGCAGATGGATATTTCCAAAAAGAAATGAGATGATAAGGAATTTGAGGCAGCCATGATTGCATTTGTTATGGATGTGGCGGCGTCAAGTATAAGAGTACCGTATGCTCCAAGAAGGTTACACCTTGTTTCAGGGCTCCAGTGGGTAGAAGAGAAAGAGCAAGATGCAAAAGGTTTCTATGCTATGTTCAGAATGCGGAGGTCGGTGTTTCATACATTGCATACTCTGTTAATTGAGACTTATGGGTTGAAGTCAAGTTGCAACATACCATCCAAAGAAGCATTGTCTCAATTTCTATGGACTGTGGGTACATGTCAGTCCACAGATAATGTCGTCGATCGGTTCGCACATAGTCGTTCTGTCATAAACAAAAAATTCCATGAGGTTTTGGAGTGTGTAGACCGCATGGTCGGGGATTACATTACACCAATTGATCCAACTTTCTCTGAACCTCACCTTATACTTAAAAAAACTAAGTTCTGGCCTCATTTTGAACATGCTATCGGAGCCATAGATGGAACACACATTGAAGTGATTGTACCTAAAGAGTTGGAGCCCCAACACAGAAATAGGAAAGGTTACACAAGTGAAAATGTTATGGCAGTGTGTGATTTTGATATGAGGTTCAGATTTGTTGTTCTTAGATGGCCCGGATCAGTTCATGACACACGTGTGTGAAGCGATGCTATAGTTCTCTATGATCATTTTCCACAACCTCCTCTAGGTAATTTCATGTATGTATACATTTAGTTATATAGTACATTATAATGTGTTGGGATTTTCTAATGCCTTGTCTTATTGTAGATAAATATTATCTTGTGGACTCTGGATATCCAAACAGGGTTGGATATCTAGCACCATACAAAGGGCAATGATATCATGTACCAGATTTCCAACAACATCCACCGGTGGGGAGACATGAGACATTCAATCATCGCCATTCGTCTTTACGAAATTTCATTGAAAGATCTTCTGGTGTTCTCAAGATGAAATGGCAAATTATTGAAGGCATACCACGGTACAAACCGGAGACCCAAAAGATGATTGTCACTGCATGCATGTGTCTCCACAATTTGATTCGTGATAGCAAGATTCGGGATGAGCATTTTGACAAGTTTGACAATGATTCGTATGTGCAACCTCCATCGCCCTTTGCAGGCGCCGATGCTCTACCACCGGAAGACGATGGTACTATGACCGCAACACGTGAGGCTATTGCTATCAGCCTTGTACCTTGAGATTATTCTCTATATTTGTAATATAATGACTGCAAACATGATGTTATGTAAAGTATAATATTTAGCAATTTATGATATTTAGGAATTTATGATATGAAAAAATATTTGTATCCTCACATTCAACCAAAAATGTTTGAAAGCATAAAGCGTTCACAATTCAACAAACAATTTTTGTCTGAGTTTAAGTTAAACTCCACGCAGGAGTCGGATGCCCAAAGGCTTTAAGTTAAACTCCACAACGCACAAATACGACGGACTGGAGGAGCCAGAGGCATGGCTCGATGATTACCTAACAGCCGTCAAGTTCCAGCGGGGAACCAATATCATGGCAATGCAGTGCGTACAGCTCATGATCGAGGGATCGGCGCGGCACTGGCCGAAGAACCTACAACGAGGATCCATCATCTCCTGGAAGCAGTTTCGCAGCTCCTTCATCGAGAACTTCAAGTCAACCTACAAGCGACCAGCATCACTCGAAGAGCTGAGAGTCTGTAGGCAAGGAACTAGAGAGTCCTTGAGGGCATACATTCAGCGGTGGACCATACTTAAAAATCTAGCCGAAGACATATCAGACGAAAGTGCGATCGACGCATTCAGAAGAGGCTTACAGCGCATAGACTTCAAAGAGCAACTCAGACAAATGAAGGTCCGAGCGCTCGCACGGTTATTGGAACAAGCCAACAATTGGGCTGACGGAGAAGACTCCGTACGAAACGAATCAGACATCCAGACGACGCGCTCAGAACGCGACTACGACTATTACACTGGAGACAGAGGTTTTGACAGAAGAAGAAAGCGGCCCAGGCGTAACTTTTATGATGACAGAGGACCCGACATCGTCGCAGCCGGTTTCCCAGACGACAGAGACGACAGACATCGCAACGACAACAGAGTGCAGCGGAGGGACAACCCAGAAGAACCACCGCATGCCCAGAAGCAAGATTGAAGATCAAGACAGCCACGAGACGACTCCCGAGCATACCGCTCGACCAAGGAACAACTCGATGGGCCCTGCACACTAAATGGGTTAAAAAACGAACGTGGAGAAGTCAGATTGGGGCACACCCTAAGAAATTGTAGGCGCTTCACAGATCTGTCAGAAGAAAAGAGCCGGTCCACAACACCAATAGCGCAACCTCTCGCAAGTGTAGCAGTTGGGACAATCGCCCACAATGCACCACCTGCACCCGCCGCACCATCAAGACAGGTAGCAGCCATCCAGGAGCGGTGCACGACACCCGGTGATACGTCCCAAACGTATCTATAATTTCTGCTTGCTCCATGCATGTTTTGTGTGACTTTGCCATGTTTTCTTGAACTTTCATACAATTTTTATCATATTTGGACTAACCTATTAACTCAGTGCACCCAGTTGCCCGTTCCTGTTTTCTGCTGTTTTTGTATTTCAGGTTTTCCAGCCATTAAAAGTGCCAAATAAATTCCGGAAAAATTATATAAAAAATCAGCGACCCGGAAGCTTCCTGAATCACCAAGGAAGGAAGGGGGTGGACCCACCAGGGCCCCAGGAGGGTCCCTGGCGTGGCCCCACCCTAGGCCGCGCCAAGAGGCCTCCTAGCTGCCCTGTGGCCCCTCTCGGTGCCCCCTTTGGCCTATATTTACCCCCCGTGACGGAAACCCCTAATATTGATCTGCTATTCCCGTTCTCCTCTCTGTTCCGGCGCCGCCGCCGTTTGAAGATCGGGGCTGCCAGGAGAAGCTGCCCCGACACTCTGCCGAAAGGAGGAATCCCCTCCGGGAGACCATCCATCGCCATGGACGCCTCCCGGATGTGCCATGAGTAGTCCCCCTTGGACCATGGGTCCGTGACCAGTAGCTATGTGATGTACTCCTCCCCTCTTTGTGCTTTCATTTCGAGACCTCGTGAGCTGCCTCACATGATCGAGGAACTTTAGTAATTTTCTGTGTTGCTATGCTGAGTTTGCTGGGATCTAATGGATTATGAGATTATGTTCAGATTGTGATGAGTAATATATTTGGTTCTATTTTATATTTGTGTTCTTTAGTAAATTCTTGCATGTTCTCCGTTGCCGTATTTTACTTTGGCCAAGTGATTTGTTGCAACTCCAAGAGGGAGCGTTATGCTTGATTGTGGGTTCAGCCCCTTGATGTCTAGCTTGAGTGACAGGAACATGAGACTAGGGGATGTGTTGTTGCCACCAGGGATAAAACAACGGTGCTTGTACTTGAGGGTGCAAGGATTGTTTACTTTACGCATAGTTCTTTTAATGCATTTGTCTCTTGCTTTGAGTTTACACTTTGGGTGGGATTCGCAACTTAATATCAGCGAGATGTTCTGGATAGATATCTCAAGGTGGATGATTCGTAGTAGATGCAGATGGATTTCGGTCTACTTACCTTGGCGTACTGCCCATTGCTTTTGAGCCTCTTCCTTTCTTTTGTAGCATAGTTAGCATTGCGGTGCATTTATAATCCTGTCAATTGCCCAGCTGTGATTTTTTTACCTCGCTAGCACTTTTATCGTCTTTTGGGAGAGAGACATCACTAGTGAACATCATGAGACCTTGGTCCATGTTCACACCATTGTTTACACATTTAATTTACTTTCAGTTGCACTATTATCTCTTGCGTTGATCCTTTGTAAACAGCAAGGCCGGAGGAATTGACAACTCCTCTGTACTCGTTGGGAGCAAAGTTACTTGTTGTGTGTGCAGGTCCAGGCGAAGTTAGCAACCTCGGCGCCATTGTTCACTTTACCACCTTCTTGTATTTCTACGAGTCCTACGGGAGACAAACCCTATCATCTACATAGGGGAAATTTGCTGCTACGCTACATCTCATCTTCCACTTGGGGTAACCAACGAAAGTGAGAGAACTATCTTCCTCACCGTATCAAACTAATTTCTGGCACCGTTGCCGGGGACCCCAGTCTACAAGATAGGGGAGTTGCACACTATCTTTTATCTTTGCTTTTTAGTCTTGTTAGTTTACCTTTCAGTCTTTACTTTTGTGTCCCTTATCAAAAATACCCAAAATACCTGCTGCTACTATGGGTTCCAATGAAAACACCAAGTTGTGTGACTTCACTAGTCACAACAACAGTGACTTTATCTGCACTCCTATTGCTCCACCTGCCACCTCAACACCTTCTTATGAAATTAAACCTGCTTTGCTTAATCTTGTTATGAAAGATCAATTCTCAGGTGCTGGAGAGGATGCTTCCTTGCACTTAAATAATTTTGTTGGGCTTTTGTGATATGCAAAAGTACAAGGAAGTAGATGGAGACATCGTCAAGCTGAAGCTTTTTCCTTTCTCCTTGAGAGGAAGAGCCAAGGAGTGGCTGCAATCCTTACCTAAGAATAGTATCGATTCTTGGGACAAGTGTAACGATGCTTTTATTGGGAAGTACTATCCCCCTGCTAAAATTATCCAGTTGAGAAATAACATTATGAATTTTAGGCAATTGGATAATGAACACGTTGCCCAAGCTTGGGAACGAATGAAATATCTTGTTAAGAACTGCCCTACACATGGCTTGACTACCTGGATGGTTATCCAGACTTTTTATGCAGGCTTAAACTTTACCTCGCGGAATCTGTTAGACTCGGCCGCTGGAGGAACTTTCATGTCAACCACACTTGGTGCTGCCACGAAGGTACTTGATGAGATGATGTTGAACTACTCTCAATGGCACACCGAACGATCTCCAACTGGTAAGAAGGTAAATTCTGTCGAGGATATCTCCTCTCTTAATGAAAATGTTGACTTGATCATGTCTCTACTTACCAAGCAAGCTCCTATTGATCCTCAGGATGTTCCTTTAAATTCCTTGGTTGCTC
Source organism: Bromus sterilis (assembly GCA_950022295.1). NCBI lineage: Eukaryota > Viridiplantae > Streptophyta > Magnoliopsida > Poales > Poaceae > Bromus > Bromus sterilis. The sequence continues at coordinate 402,537,808 of OX465596.1, forward strand.
AAGAACAAGTAGATGTGAACTTTATCTCTAGAAACAACTTCAACAATAATGCTTATAGGAGTAATTTTGGTAGCAACAATCCTAGACCTTTCCCATCCAACAACTATGGGAACAACAACACTTATCCTAGCACCAAAAACTCCACCTCTGAACTAGAGACCTTGCTCAAAGATTTTATCACTACCCAAAAGGCCTTCAACAAGAGTGTAGAAGAGAAATTAGACAAATTAGATATCCTCTCTTCGAAGGTAGACAACATAGCCCATGATGTTGAGATGCTTAAGATTAGAACTTATCCCCCCGAGGAGAGGAAGACCACTCCTATGAATGCTATCCAAGTGCAAATTAATGAAAACATTAGGATGTTGGGCAAACTTAAAGAGAGACGGGCTAGAGAAAAGGAGGAAGGAGAGAGAGAGTTAAGAGCCTTCCTACCTACCACACCGTAGCTACTATCCAAGTTGTTGAGGATGTCCAAACTGTTAGTACCCATCACACCCCTAGTCCCACTGGACCTATCAATGGTGATGCTACCACCTCAACCATAGACGAAGAAACCTCTATGAACATAGAGGCTTTCAAACAAGTGAGCCTAAATGATATCACTACCTCCTTGATAGATAGTAGTGATCTAGACTTTGACAACTGCACATTACCTGAAGTTATTGGTTTCCTACACAAAATGTCTAGAGACCCCCACACTAGCACACTTAATCTTGCCTTCACAGAGCATATCACCAATGCTCTAATGAAAGTTAGGGAGGAGAAGCTTAGACTAGAAGCCTCCATACCTAGGAATCTAGAAGATGGTTGGGATCCTATGATAAAAATCAAATTGAATAACTTCTCTTGCTTTGCTCTTTGTGATGTTGGAGCTAGTACCTCTGTTATGCCCAAAAGAATGTATGATATGCTTGAATTGAAACCTTTTGATCCTTGTTCTTTTGGTGTTCGTCTCGTCGATTCTTCCGTAAAGAAACCTTTGGAGAAGATCGACGATGTTCTTATCATTGTCAATGACAACTATGTTCTCGTTGATTTTACTATTATGGACATTGAGTGTGAGCCCTCTTGTCCAATTATTTTGGGACGTCATTTTCTTCGCACCATGGGTGCTGTTATTGACATGAAAGAGGGGAATATCAAATTCAAATTCCCTCTCAAGAAAGGGATGGAACATTTCCCTAGGAAAAAGATTAAGTTGCCTTTTGAGTCCGTCACACGGGCTAGTTATTTTCTTATAAAACTTGATCTTTTGCTTTAAGCCTAGCTAATGGCTTTAAAGAAGCGCTTTCGGGAGGCAGCCCGCAACGAATTTAGGTTTTCCTTTTTTTTTTCTTCTGTTCTTAGTGATCTTGATGATTGTTACTACTGTAGCAACATCATTGTATCTTTACTTTTCAAGCTTTGTGCCAATTATAGCTTCATATGACAAGGGAAGTGAAAGTTGTGACATGCTGTCCAAAAAACAGATTCTGTCCTCGTGATGGAAAAAATCGTAGAACATTACCAGTTCATCTTTTTGAGCTGAATTTTTTACACAACATGATCTATACAATCACGGAACTTTCGTATGTTCTGAGTTGTTTTATTTGAGTTGAAGAAGTAACCTTAAAAAATTCTTTACTACCTGCTGTTCTGTTTTTCACAGATTCTGCCACGTTTTGTCTCTCCTAACTTTTGCAAACCTTAAGCTTGCTTTTTCGTTGCAAAAACTTTTTGGCAATCTTGAGAAACAGTAGCTCTTCAAGAATATCTTTATTTCCAGTAAGGGAAAAATTATTTTAATAGGGTACTAACCTCTCTAATCAGTTTACAATGAGTTATGTATGAAGGGAGTTTTCAAGTGTGCGATGGAAGATGATGAAAGAAGATCCTGGAGTGTCAAACGCTCAAGCTTGGGGATGCCCATGTGCAACCCCATAAATATTCAAGAAGACTCAAGCATATAAGCTTGGGGATGCCCCCGTGCATCCCCTTCTTCATCAACAATTATCAGTTCGTCCCTCATTTCACTATATTTTTATCACTTCATGCGTTATGTGCTATGCTTGGAGCGTCTCGCTCTTTACTTTTCTTAGGTTTGTTTTTGCTTTGTTTTCTGTTCATAACAAGTTAGACCCCAACTTTCTTTTGTGTGGGAGATAAACACGCTCCGCTTGAACTAGAACTCATAGGATTTGCATGCTTATTTGTTTAGCTGTGAGTTATTCTTTTTTCTTTTCTTAGCTGCTGCTCTTTTTAGTTATAGTGCTTTAGTTTCTTCTAGAGCCTTTGTTTTGTCTTAGGTTGAAATTTCTATAGGTTGCATGTTTTATCTTGTTAGAGAGTTTGCCTGTTGCACTGAGTTTTGTGTCTTGACTAGAAAGTAGGTAGTTGAAGTTGTTATTCTCTTTGTAGTAGTAACTTGCAATATTTTTGAGGTATTGACTAGAGTAATGTTTGAACTTTTGGTGTCAAGAGCTCGAGCCTATTAGTGATAGATGTCGTATTTTGGGCAATCCGTGTGATTTTCGAAAACCAAAAACCCTTGTTGAGAACTCTAGCTACTAGATGGATCACTAACCTCTGGAGGGTTCGAATATTAGAGTACACTCACGTACCATGAGTCGAGGATGCACAAGGATACCAAACCCACATACACTCCTCCTCGGGGTACTTGCCTCTTTGTGAACCTCCTGATTAGATTGAGAGTTACCGATAATAAGTGCATGAGTTCTTCGGACTAATGTGAGTATTCGAAAGTTGACACTTCCACCTTCCCATATTTTGCTAGCCTCTCCTGTGTCGTGCATTGCCTTCTTCTCACTCCAAGAGTTGGCATCCACCTTCGCCGGTACATCCAAACCCTTGGCACGATACGCTCTGTCATCATAAACCTCCTTATATCTTTCCTCAAAGCAGCCACCATACCTACCTATCAAGGCATTTCCATAGCCTTTCCGAGATACATTGCCATGCATCATCCACCTTCTCATGACTTGATCTTCATGTCATACAGGCTACTTGCTTGATCGATGAGCCGCATGCTAGTTGGGCCTTACCCTAATCATTGCTACATGATGCGCTAGTATCATTGCATATCCTGCTACCCTGGCAGAGGCATACATTTGCATGATGATAGTTACATCTTCTTTATGTGAGTACCTTTGTAAAGTGTGAAAGATCTCCTATATTCTTGTAAAATATAGAGTGTTGCCCCTAAAGTGAGGAAAAGATCCCAAAGAGGACAAAATCAAAAGATCCCAAAGAGGACAAATGAGAGAAATAGAAAGAGCCATTGAGGCCACCAAAAAAATAGAAAAAAATAGAAAAAAGAGAAAAAGAAAAATAAGAAGAGAGAAGGGGGCACACTATTATTCCTTTCGAGAGATCCACACTAGTACTTCATCCTCTATCCCTTGTACTCTATAGAGATCATCATACATGCATATAGCAATGTGGGGACCCTTCACACTATAGAACTTGGCTTGTATATTCCAATGATGAGCCTCCTCAAAAGAGCTCTAGGTCTTCATGAGCAAGCAAGTTAGATGCACCCCCGCTAGTTCCCTTGGAGGGATTTTAGCTCACATGTGCATCCGTTGCATGGCAATCCCTACTCCTCACATCATATCTATCATATGGCCTTCTCTCGCCTATGATTGTCCTCTTTGATGTGAGCCTTTCACACCTTTTTGTCTTCCTCCTCCACCTTCTTTCTGTTTCGCCTTTTAGGTGTCAACTTTGTTGCTCACGCTCATCCATTGCATGAGTGCTCAAAATATCGAAAGGGAGTGGATCAGTTTGACTTGTACCTGACTAGTGGTCTGGGGACTGATACGTCCAAAACGTATCTATAATTTCTGCTTGCTACATGCCTCTTTTGTGTGATATTGCTATGATATTGATGAACTTCCATACACTTTTGATCATATTTGGACTAACCTATTAACTCAGTGCACCCCAGTGCCAGTTCCTGTTTTCTGCTGTTTTTCTATTTCAGGTTCCCCCACATTAAAAATGCTCCAAAATTTGTGGAAAAATCCAATAAAAAATCAGCGATATAGAAGCTTCGGGAATCACCGAGGGGGCCAGAGGGGACCCACCAGGGCCCCAGGAGACCCTCCCGGCGCGTCCTAGGGTGGGGCCGCGCCAGGGGGCCGCCTGGACCCCTGGTGCCCCCCTGGCTGCCCCCTTCGTCTATATATTCCTCGTGACGTAAAACCCCCGTGACGGGAACCCTTTTTCGCGATCTCTCCTCTGTTCCGCCGCCGCCGCGCTTCCAAGATCGGGAGCACCAGAAGACCTCTTCCCGGCACCCTGCCGGAGGGAGGAACCACCTCCGGGAGCTTCTCCACCACCATGGATGCTTCCCGGATGAACCGTGAGTAGTCCACCTTGGACCATGGGTCTATGATCAGTAGCTATGTGATGTTCTCCTCCCCTCTTTGTTCTTCATGGATTAGACCTCGTGAGCTGCCCTACATGATCGAGGAACATATGTAATCTTTCTGATGTTGCTATGCTGAGTTTACTGGGATCAGATGGATTATGAGACTATGTTCAGATTGTGTTTGAGTAATATATTTGATTCTCCTCTTTTATATTTATGTTCTAGAGTAATTCTTGCATGTTCTCCGTTGCTGTTTATTGCTTTGGCCAAGTAGTAGGTAGTGACTCCAAGAGGGAGTGATACGTCTCAAACGTATCTACTTTTCCAAATACTTTTGCTATTGTTTTGCCCTCATTCTTGCATGATTTGGACGAAACTAACCTGGACTAACGCTGTTTTCAGCAGAGCTGTCTGTACGGTTTTATTTTGCGCAGGAAAATGGAATTTTGGACGTCCCAGAAAATTCCCAGAAAATACCAGAAAATCCACGCACCCGAAGGAGCCAGATGCCAGAAGTGGGACCAGAGGGGAGCCCAGGGGGCCCCAGGCGCCCCCCTGGCGCGGCCAGGGGTGGGGCCGCACCCTCTGGCCGCCTGGGGGCCTCCCCCCTCCTCGGGTGCCCTACCGATGCTCCTATTTATTCCCGTGACTCGAAAACCCCAGAAATGAAGTCGTTTTCCCAATTCTCGTCGCAGAGCCGCCGCCACCCTCTGTTCTTCTCCGGGAGGGCTAATCTGGAGGCTGTTTTGGCCTCCGGAGAGGGGAGATCATCTCCATCGTCATCATCATCGCCACTCCATCCTCCCTCCATGACTTCTCCATCCATGTGTGAGTAATTCCCTGCTGTAGGCAAAGGGGATGGTAGGGATTGGATGAGTTAGATCATGTAATAGTTTATCAAATTGTTGGGGGCATGTTGCCTATCATCTAGATTGGTGTTTATCATCTTTGCTTCAACTTGTTGCTCTTAATGCTTGTCACTTTGGGCCTGAGTGCCATGATTTCAGATCTGAACCCTATGTGTTTGCATGAATATATTTGTGTTCTTGATCCTATCTATGAGTTGTTTGCACCTGTTATAGTCCAAAACCGGCGATTCCAAAGGTGACAGCTTGGGAAACCAAAGGGGATGGACTATGATTTGAGGATTCCATGTATCCATTGATTGTTAATGCTTTGTTCCGGTGCTCTTTGACAGGAGCACCTTAATCTCCATAAGTTCCTTTTGGCCCCGTTCGTAGCGGGATGGTAGTACAAAATATGTTGTGAAAGTTCTTATTGCTAGCACGTACAACTACCTATGGGGTACATGCCTGATGTTTGATTTATGCCTAGATGATCTTTGCTTTTCTGTGTGCCTTGCCCCAAGTTGATTACATGATGTGTCTTATCCATGCAGCGCCCAACCATCCATCTCCCTGGCCTACAGTGTTTTAATTATGCTAGTTACTAGTTGTTTACTTTTGCTGTTTTACTATTACCGTTGCTACCATCACTTCCATATCGCAGTTGCTATTAATATATTGTTGCAAGTAAGTGTATCTCAGGTGCGGTGGAATTGACAACTCCACTGTTAAATCTTGTGGATATTCTTTGGCTCCCCTCGAGTCAAATCAATAAATTGGGTTATCTTACCCGCGAAGACTATCTCGATCCCCTGCAGTTGTGGGTTATCAAACCTGTTTTCTGGCGCCGTGGATGGGGAGCATAGCTTTATTCACAAGTCTACTTGAAGTATTTTACCTGCTGCAATTTATCCTCTATGGGTAAGAAAGAAGACCCCAAGGTCCCGATCTTACCATCCCGTACGAGAAAAGGTACTGTTCTGAACACTAGTGCTACACTTGATTCACCTTCAGTTATGAGTAAGTTTGCTTCACCGCCACCACATGATGCCTCTACTGAATCTATCACCATGTCCGATACTTTTGATGATGCTTCTACTACTCTTGATGATATTGGTTCACTTAGTCACGCTCTTGAGAAACAGATTGCTGCTGCTGCCAAGAAATCTGGGATTGAAATTCCCGATACTTGCTATCCTTTTGATGGAACTTACACTTATCCCGATTTGAGTAAACTCAAGGAGAGACTCCTTGATGATGATTATATTATACTTGATGATGATTTATGCAGGGAGCTAACAGAGTTTGACGACTCTGACCCTGATGCTATTAAGAAACTGCTCGAAAAACATTCTCTGAAGAACAAGACCGTACCTGATCCTACTTTTGCTACGTCTCCTATATGCATCAATGATCCTGATTATAATTTCTCTGTTTATCTTTCACTTATATCTATGGTTGAAGCTGACCCCTTTTATGGCAGAGAAAATGATGATGCTATTGCACACCTGACTAAACTCACTGAGTTGGGTGGCTTGTTTACTACAGATGAAAAGATACAAAACTTTTATGTTACTAAGCTTTTTCCTTTTTCTTTAAAGGAAGGTGCTAAAGCATGGTACGATGCACTACCATGTGGTTCTATTAGGAGTCCTCAAGACTTAGCTCACTCTTTTGTTGATAAGTATTTTCCTGCTCATATGCAACATGCTGCTTTACGAAAAATTTATAACTTTAAACAGTTGCAGGATGAGAACCTTCCTAAAGCTTGGGGGAGGTATTGCAGTTTGATCCAGGCTAGACCGGGCCATGGAGTCCCTAAGAATGAATTGATTGATATATTTTATGTTGGTCTAACTGATGAATCTAGATCCTGAAAGTGCAATATATCGACCAGAGGGGGGGTGAATGGGAGATTTTCAATTTTACTACCAGATTTTGGTTTTCTTCAGGACTGAAGCAATCATGAAGCTGAAGAAAATCATGAAGCTAAAGAAGTAACCAAAATCATGAAGAAATAAAACTTCACATAATGTAATCATTAGGGCAGCTCATCATAATGCAACAGAAATAAATCAATTCAGATAAGCAGAAGTGCTTCAGATGCATAGTATGAAGACAAAGAGCAGAGGGAGAGCTGAAGCATATCATATCAAATACTGAAGCTTAAGAGGTTGAAGAGATAGCACCAGAGATTGAAGAAATTGGTTTGGTAGACCAGTTCAAGTTGCTGTGACAACTCTACGTCTGGTTGGAGAGGCTGAGATTCAACTCAGAAGACATAGTCTTCACCTTGTTCTCCTTGAACTAAAGTCCTCAGACTCCGTCCAATAACTCAGGTGAGTCTTCAAGGTAGACTCCCGAAACCTTCACAGACTCAGTCACTCCGGGAAGTCACAATTGCATCTTGACTTCCTCAGACTGAAAACTTCTACACCGGCTGGAAGATCACAGTCTTCAAGAGTAAAAAGCTTCGGATCACTTGAACCGACTTCCTCAGAAATGCTCAACTACTCAGGCTGGTGGTTTTTCTCACATAGGTTCTTCAGTTTCCTCAGAGGTGGGTTGCTCTCAAATGACAAGTTTTTCTGTCGGAGCAGCCAACCCACAAATGGGGCTGGGGGTGGCTATTTATAGCCGCGGAGCAACCCGAGGTGAAAGGACATAAATGCCCATGCATGCAATTACTCTCATGCCCTCGGAAATGACCGTTGCTAGACAAGTTCTAGCCTCTCACCACGCAACACGTGGCACGGTCAAAGTATTCTCTCTCCAGACTCCTCAACCGAAGTTAGTTACCTCAGTGTCCTGAAGAACAACGTCTCCGACACATGAGGACTGAACTTCTACTGCAGGAGATCTCACTCTCTTCAGGAGAACTGCACTCGCAGTCTCCAGACTCCTCAACCGAAGACAAATTCCTCAGTGTCCTGAAGAACAACGTCTCAGACACCCGAGGAACAGAACTTCTACTGCAGGAGATTTCTCTCATCAGGAGAACTGCACTCGCAGTCTCCAGACTCCTCAACCGAAGACAGATTCCTCAGTGTCCTGAAGAACAACGTCTCAGGCACCCGAGGAACTGAACTTCTACTGCAGGAGATTTCCTCAGGGTTTTTCTTCAGGATTCCTAACTGAGCACTTCCTCAGACCTTCGGAACTCGTTTTCTTCAACCCCTCCAACAGTGCGGTGTTTTCCTATGACTCAAGAAGTATAAAAAGTCTTAGCGAAGACTACGCTTCAACTTCGTCTTCAGCGCGAACTTCCTCAGGATCGTCTTCAGCTTCAGCTTCAACCGAACGCTTCAGGATCCTACCTCCTCAGGATTTCGCGCAACTTCATTACTCAAGAAGTATAAAAAGTCTTAGCGAAGACTACGCTTCAACTTCGTCTTCAGCGCGAACTTCCTCAGGATCGTCTTCAGCTTCAGCTTCAACTGAACGCTTCAGGATCCTACTTCCTCAGGATTTCGCGCAACTTCATTCTTCAGGAAACACACCGATTTCTCCAATGTTCCTCAACATGTTGGGGGGGTCGACATTGGTGGTTAAACACCTCATCAGGGACTGTTCTCCTGTGTATACTCACAAACACATCAGTCCCTTAACCGTTTTGTCATCAAACTCCAAAACCTCAAGGGGAGGGCACTTGATGCACTTACAATCTCCCCCTTTTTGGTGATTTGATGACAATCAGGTTAAGCTTCAACGGGGATAAAATTATGAGTTTGAAGAATAAAAAAAACTTTGAAGAACATTTTTAACATTAAGCTGAATATAGTGAAGCTCCCCCTGAGGATATGCATATAAGTTGAAGAATGTTTAATATCTAAAGCATTTTGAGGTATATGAGGAGCTCCCCCTATATCCAGGCATTTTTTTAGCAGTGCATGTTATGAAGTGTTTGAGGAATTAAACAACGCACTGATAGAGATGTTTGCAGAGATAATCACATGCATATATGATAAACGTGAGGAAATAGCATGAGGTAACTGAGGAATAGTATCAGGCAAACACCAAAATTACAGTTTACAACTCGTTACAAAAAAATCTGAAGAACGAGAGTTGTAACTGAAGAACCCCATAACTAAAACCCGCTTGAAGACTAACAGATTTCTCTCCCTTTGTCATAAAATGAACAAAAAAGGGAAAAACTGAAGCTAACGCCCCTTTGAAGTTGCTTCAAGGCTGAGGTGAGTCACGCCTGAGGCAATCCGTTGCAGTGTGAGGACATCCAGCAGTGCCTTCAGCTTCTTCAGCAGTCATCTCCTGGTTTGAAGAATAAGAATCCATGGCCGGAGGAGGAGTTGTGCAGCGTCTGAATTGTCTTGGGGGTCTGATGGCAGGAATCGGAGGCTGTTGAAGCTCCAACTTGGCAAGGTCTTCAGGGGTGATTACTTCTCTCATCAGGGCATCAAGATGTTGATATGTATGATGAGCATACTGATGCACTTTCTTCACAGAAGAATGCGTGTGAGCCATATAGCTGAGAATCTTAGAAAACTGACGCTTTACCCAGTCATGATTTCTATCAACTTTCTGATGAAGACTAATCAGAATCTCTCGATCAGTCATCACTCGAGCCTGAGTTGTATCCTCAGTTGAGGCATGAGTTCTTGTTTCATCAGTTGTGCGAGACTGAGGATGACGAATATTTCCACCAAGGGAATTGGTCGGGAGAACTTCTTCATAGAAGATGCCTTTGCCTTTGTCATTTGAAGCAATAGTATGCTGAAGCACTTCGACAGGCGGCAGATAAGTCCTGTGATTCGGGTGATCAGGTTGGAAACCAATTCCAGTCACTGCTCGGATTAGCTTCATGATCCAAGGCGCGTATGGCTTCAGGATATGAGGATTCTGTGCAGCATCAACTAGAGTTCTGAAGAAGAAGTCAGGAACATTGATTGGCCCAGACATGCAGAGGTTGTGAAGTATGTTCTTCATGACACCAATGACTTCTTCAGCAGTGGATTCATAGCCTTTGATGGGGCAGAAGGTCTTCGCCAGAATCCGATACATTGTACTCGGAAGATACTGAAGCTCAGAGACTGGAAACTTTGTGCGAGCTGGGGCTTCAGGGGCCTGAGGCTTCATGAGCATGTTCATCAGGTCATCTCGAAGTATTTGAGACCCATAGGAGCAGGCAGCAGGGGAAGTGCACTGAGGCAACTCAAGAATGTCAATTGCTTCAGGAACAGTGATGGTGTAGTGATGATGCTCAGTCATCCACTCGAGGACCCAGGTGTTGATATCCAGAGGATTTCCTGAAACATACAACGTGGCATAAAACTGAAGCACAAGCTCTTCATTCCATTGTATGCATTCAGAGCAGAACTGAAGCAGCTTGGCATGATGCAGATCCTGAAGCACATTGTTGAAGCAAGGAAGGGCTTCCATATCCATCAGAGGGATGTGCTTGTGAGGAAACAATTTGTTTTGCTTGTAGAGCAGTGAAGCATAGTAGTTCTTCTGAGTGGCAGTCCAGAACCTCAACAGCTTTCGAGGTGGAGCAGAGTGATACGGATTTTGAATCCCCTCTTGAAAGAAACTCATGGCGTTGAAGAAATCAGTAGCATCAAAGCTTGGAGTATCATCAGCTTCAAGGTCACGGAAGAATGGTCGCTTCTGCATCGGACATAAGGACCGAGCTTGAACTGGGCCTTGAGGTGGGGAAGGCGCTTGAGGCACTTCAATCTGAAGATTAGCTTGAGGCTGAGGCGGAGTCGCTGCAGATGCATCAGGCACAGATGTGTTGATGTCCTTGGGGAGATGAGGCGATGTGGCCTGTTTATCTTCAGAGCCATCCTTTGAAGCTTCAGCATTTGTACTGGTTTCTGCTTCAGGAGGGGCAGTTGTGCTTTGGTCGGCTTCAACTTCAGTTTCAGCAGCAGGTGGGTCTGGCTGAGGATCAGCAGTTGTAGTGTCAGCTGCATCAGTATCAGTGGTGGTGTTTGCTGCAGCATCAGTATTAGCATCAGAATTTGTTGGAGCACTGGAGGCTTCGAGGTCATCAGCATCAGACGCTGAGGACGATGCACCAACAGAGTCTTCAGACTGCAGAGAAGTGTCAGGAAGCACCTCGGTTACGGTGTCGGAGTGAGGCTCAGGTGAGAAGACGGTATGAGTGGGTGAGTGTGTCAGCCCATAGTCATCATCATGGACACGAGGAGTTCCATCATCCATAATGTCGACGTCCATGTCTTCAACTTCAGTGATAGTTGGTGGCGGTGGGGACGGTGAAGTTGGAACAATGGGTGTTGCAGCAGGGGGTGGAGTGAAGACGATTAAGCTGCGCTGAGGATTTTGAGGTGGAGTTGAGGCAGCAGTAATATGAACGGTGGTATCAGCGGCCTGTTTGGTCGGAGGAGATGAGGAAAGTGGTGTAGCATCAATGGGTTCTTCAACAGTAGGCTTCTTCGCAACAGGTGGAGTTGAGGGTTGGGCTTCAAGCAGGCGCTTGAGGCTTTTAGCAGTGGCATCAGTGGGTACTGAGGAAGCAGGCTGTCGAAGCTTCATCAACTTTGCCACCTGTTGAGAGATCCGTTCTTTGGATTTGCCAATATAAGTACGGTTGGCAGCGAACTCAATGTTGAGGCGTTGAACTTCACATTGATGCTCAGTAAACTCCTGAGGAGTAACTTCAGTGATAGGTTTCTTCTTGAAGTCACTGTGGACTTTCTTCAGTTTGGCCTTCAACTGTTTCTGAAGATCACGTTGATGAATCTCATTTATGAGGAACTGTTGAACATAGAACTTGATGTCTTTCGGGATGTCCAAATCATCAAGCGGAGTGTCAGGCTTAACAGACCAAATTTCAATGTACTCCAAGATCTTCTTGGGATCAAGGAGAAGCGGGATTTCTGAACCCGTTGCTTCAGCTTTGCGTCTGGCCGCAGCACGCACGTATTCAATCTTATCAACTTCAGCGGCGACGAAGCCGGCCAAATCCTCAAATTCATCTTCATCATCAGAGGATTGAGGAGTATGATGAATGGCGCCACACATAGCAGTTTTCTTTGGTGAGGGGCGAGGGCCGCGTTGAAGAACAGTTTTGGTCTTCAGCTGAGGCTGAGGCATTGTGGTTGAGGCCTCAGGAGCATGACCTGAGTCATCAGTGCGTGTCCTTGAGGAGGGGGCAGCCCCATCCGTGTGTTGACATGAGGAGCCAACAACTTGAGGCTTAGCTGAGGTCTTCTGAGAAGGTTTCATGCCAGGAGCCTTTTTGCGGTGCTGAGGCGGTGGTTGTTGTCTGGGTTGAGACTGATCTTGAGGCGGAATTTGTATTGAAGCAGTCAAGTCACGGACCAGATGCTTGACACGGCTGCGAGTGCGCTTGAGGTACTGTTCATGTGCAGCAGGAAAGTCTTCAGGAGTATGCAGTGTTGTGGGATCAGGAATGACTCCAGGAGCTGGGGGAGGTCGAGCCTTTATACCCAAGGTCTTTAGTGGCGGATTAACTGCAAACATTTCCTCATGCTGAGGATTAAGCCATTGATAGGCCACCCAGCGCTTGGCCCATTCCCTCGTGATCTTCTGTACCCGTTTCTTTCGTTCATCAGTAGTTTCTCTTTCGGGAGTCTTCAGCTTCTCATAGAGTTCAGGAGGCAGGTCTTTAGCGATATCAGTATGCTTACGCCGAGGAGCCATTTTCTTCAGCTGAGATGTCTGAGGAATTGTGCGTTCAAGCTGAGCTGCAAATGAAGTGAGACTATGAGAACCATACGATTCCTCAGCAGACATGTACCTGTGACAGAATTAAGTTGCGAGGGAAGTGGGGTACGGTTATATGCGTTCGTGAGGAATAGGCTGAGGAAAATGAAGAAATGAGGCATAGGTACAGGTCTCAGAAAGCTAGCAGTACAGTTGAGGAAGAACTGGCTTGAGGACTCAACAGTGCTGAGGAATAAGACGCTGAGGAATAAACCTCTGAGGAATAAGCATACCAGACTTGAGGCGAATGCTGAGGAACAATGAGTCTTCGTCCCCGGCGACGGCGAACTCCGACGACGTTAGCGCTCGAGCTTGAGGAGCTCAAGGGCGGCGGCGCGAGAGTGAGGGAGGCGTTGGGGGGTAAATGACCGGAGGAGGGGGTAGAGGGCTATTTATAGAGGGGTAAAAGCTGAGGGGTTGCAAAATTTGTGGACCAGATTGCCCCTGATTGTTGGGATCCTCAGTGGATATCTTGATGGTGGATAAGCACGACGTGCGGTAAAATCTCAACAAATTGAATACAGTTGTAACAGAAAATCCGTGATTTGAGGAACTTGAGGACATGGGCTGAGGATGAAGACAAATGGTCTCAATCTGAGGAATACATGATTTCCGGATGAACGCATATGAGATAGACAGATTAGATAAGTGAGCACAGAGGGACGGGTCCGATCACGTTCACCTAGATGAAGAAGCAAAAAGCTGAAGATCAATAACTATAGGTGAACGCTGTTGAGGACAAACACGGTAATCATCAGAAATGAAGACTTCGAATCCTGAGGAAGCTGAGTAACAACACATCCTGAGGAAGTTGAGAAGTACGACGCATCGTGTGTTGTGCTTCAGGAGTCAGGTCTTGAAGCACATAAGTATAGCAGAGAACCAGTCATGGAGCGGTATACCTTCTGATCGTAGTCCTTGCCATTTTCATCAGGACCGAGGCATCCGTTTGTAGGCATCGGGGTCTTGATACCTTTGCAGTCTTGCATCCCGAATTTCCTGAGGCATTCCTTGAGGTACTTTTCTTGAGAGATGAAGGTGCAATTGCGTTGCTGACGAATTTGAAGCCCTTGCTGATGAGGTAGTCACGCAATGTGTCATACTAAGCCCATGGGGCTTGCTTCAGTCCATACAGAGCTTTCTTCAATCTGTACACCATATCAGGCTTCTTTGCGTCTTCAAAACCTGGAGGTTGAGCAACATATACTTCTTCCTCGACATTACCATTGAGGAATGCACTTTTTACATCCATTTGATATAGCTTGTGATTATGATGGTTAGTGAATGCAATTGATTTCTTTGATGAAGGACTCAGAGAAGATTCCATGAGAAGATTTATGTCACCAGTCATATGATTCGTGCATCCACTATCCATAATCCATTCAGTTCTCCCCGAAGAATTTTCCTACAGAAGAGTTAGTATCTCACACAACAAGTTATGAGCCAGCATCAGTTTGAAGAATTCGTGTATTCTTCAGGACTGTATTCCTCAGGATTTTAAGCCTCAGGATTTCAGTATAACGATATTCTTCAGCTGACACATAATTTTCGTCCTGGGCATAGGATCTGCAATATGGTTAGTTTGCCTCAGGACGCGTTCCTATAGAAGAGATTAGTTCTTCTTAACCACCCACATTCGCACGGGTGGTTTTGAAGCATTTGAGGAACGACGAGGAGAGTATTGCCTCACGGGTGAGGTATCAGGATAATCATAGGAGTAAGCATTCTTGTTCTGAGCTTCCCTGTGAACAAAGTGATTAGATGAAACATGCTCATATTCATGACTTTTTGAAGAATTGTCCACTGAGGAAATCCTCAACTCATTTGCATCTGCATTCACAAGAAGGTTAGTGATGAGGTCCTTCTGAACCCAGATCTGCTTGATTGGAGGACCGTTCCTGCAGTTAGTTCCGATGTATCTGGCGAATACCTCACCATTACCATTCTTAAACAGTTTATAGTTTGAGTCAAAAGACTCATTCATCACAACTGAAGAAACAGTATCATAACCAGATAAAGTATAGGGATCAGGAGGAGGCGTCTTTGCCCGAACCCAAGTGGTATCTGGATATTGTTCAGGTTTCCAGTAAGACCCATCAGGGTTGAGTTTCCGAGTGAATGCTACACCTTCTTTCCTCGGGTTCCTGTTGAGGATTTGTTTCTTGAGGATGTCACAAAGGGTCTGATGTCCTTTCAGACTCTTGAACATGCCGGTTTCCAGTAGACTCTTCAACCTAGCATTTTCTTCAGCAATGTCTATGGTATCCTCAGATGAGGGGTTAGATACCACAGAAGCAATAGAAATAACAGAGTCTGAAGACATTGAGGAACTAGGCACAGAGATGATACGATCATGTTCAATGCATTTTAAACAGGGAGGATTAAATCCTTCTTGTGGCATGATGATCTGTTGGGAGAGGAGTGAATCATTTTCTTTCCTCAGATCTTCATGAGACATCCTTACGCGTTCAAGTTCTTGTTTCCTCATGAGGAACTCATGAGCCAGCTTTTCATGATCGGTAAGGAGTGCCTCATGACGATTGAACAAGTCATCAAACTTTGACTGAAGAATTTTTGATTCATCAGTCAACTTTTGAGTCTTCGTCATTTCCTCAACCAACATATCATCACTCTTGTTTAGTGAGATCTGAATCTTTTCAAGTGCACGTTGTTGCTTAGATGCAAGTTTAGCAAGTTTAGCATAGTTTTCATCAGGTTCTTTATCAGAGGGATCATCTGATGATGAGTAAGAAGATACCTTGGAGGACTTGGCCATGAAGCAGAAGGAAGGGGTTGTGTCTTCAGCTTCATCATCAACATGTGATAGACCAGATTCCTCAGTGCTGAAGATTGACTTTGAGACAAGCGTCATGGCAAGAGCCAGACCGGCCACACCCTCAGATTCTTCAGATTCTTCTTCCTCAGCATCAGGGTTGGAACCAGATTCTTCCGAGTCCAATTATTTTCCGAGATATGCGCGAGCCTTACGGGAACTGCTATTCCTGTATCCAGCAGGCTTTGAGGATCTTGAGGATTTCTTCTTAGTCGTTTCATCAGAACTGTCATCTTTCCCTTTCGTCTTCTTCTTCAGTCTAGCTTCCTTTTCCCACAGAGGACACTCAGCGATGTAATGCCCAAGTTTCTTGCACTTGTGGCAGACTCTCTTTCTTGCTTCGACAGAGTCATCATCTTTGCTTTTTCTTGAGGACGATCTTGAGGAATTTCCGAAGCGATTCTTCTTCGTGAATCTTTGAAACTTTCTGGTGAGGAGAGCAAGTTCACGGCTGAGGGTTTCAGGATCATCAGTATCAGTCTCAGACTCTTCATCAGAGGACACTCTTCGTGCTCTAGCTTTTAGCGCGCGGACCTTAGGCGTGGAGCTGTATAAATCTCGTTTTTCAGAGAGCTTCAGTTCATGAGCATTGAGGCGCTCGAGAATGTCCGCTGGATCCAGAGTCTTGAAGTCAGGCCTTTCTTGAATCATCAGTGATAGGAACTCAAATGAGTCATCCAGTGACCTCAGTAGTTTCTTCACAACTTCATGATCTGTGATGTCAGCGACACCTAGTGCTTGAAGTTCATTGGATATGTCAGTGAGTCTGTCAAAGGTTTGTTGCACGTGCTCATTGTCCAGCCTCTTGAACTTGTTGAAGAGACTGCGGAGTGTATCAACCCGAGAGTCTCGTTGAGCAGAGACTCCTTCATTGACTTTAGATAGTCTTGTCCATATCTTCTTTGCAGTATCCAGACCACTGATATGGTTGAATTGAGCCTTGTTGAGATGACCACCAATGATGCTTCGAGCTTTTGCATCAAGCTGCCAGTTCCTCTTGACAACTTCAGGAGCAGTCATCAGATTTGCTTCAGGAATGCCTTGATCAACAATATCCCACAGATCCTTGTCAATGGCTTCAAGATGCATCCTCATCTTGTTCTTCCAATATGGATAGTCTGTCCCGTCGAAGATGGGGCAGTTTGAGGCAACACTCATTGTACCTGAGGTCGACATAACTAAAACTCCAGGTGGTTAAACCGAATCACACAGAACAAGGGAGTACCTAGCTCTGATACCAATTGAAAGTGCAATATATCGACCAAAGGGGGGGTGAATGGGGGATTTTCAATTTTACTACCAGATTTTGGTTTTCTTCAGGACTGAAGCAATCATGAAGCTGAATAAAATCATGAAGCGAAGAAGTAACCAAAATCATGAAGAAATAAAACTTCACATAATGTAATCATTAGGGCAGCTCATCATAATGCAACAGAAATAAATCAATTCAGATAAGCAGAAGTGCTTCAGATGCATAGTATGAAGACAAAGAGCAGAGGGAGAGCTGAAGCATATCATATCAAATACTGAAGCTTAAGAGGTTGAAGAGATAGCACCAGAGATTGAAGACATTGGTTTGGTAGACCAGTTCAAGTTGCTGTGACAACTCTACGTCTGGTTGGAGAGGCTGAGATTCAACTCAGAAGACATAGTCTTCACCTTGTTCTCCTTGAACTAAAGTCCTCAGACTCCGTCCAATAACTCAGGTGAGTCTTCAAGGTAGACTCCCGAAACCTTCATAGACTCAGTCACTCCGGGAAGTCACAATTGCATCTTGACTTCCTCAGACTGAAGACTTCTACACCGGCTGGAAGATCACAGTCTTCAAGAGTAAAAAGCTTCGGATCACTCGAACCGACTTCCTCAGAAATGCTCAACTACTCAGGATGGTGGTTTTTCTCACATAGGTTCTTCAGTTTCCTCAGAGGTGGGTTGCTCTCAAATGACAAGTTTTTCTGTCGGAGCAGCCAACCCACAAATGGGGCTGGGGGTGGCTATTTATAGCCGCGGAGCAACCCGAGGTGAAAGGACATAAATGCCCATGCATGCAATTACTATCATGCCCTCGGAAATGACCGTTGCTAGACAAATTCTAGCCTCTCACCACGCAACACGTGGCACGGTCAAAGTATTCTCTCTCCAGACTCCTCAACCGAAGTTAGTTACCTCAGTGTCCTGAAGAACAACGTCTCCGACACATGAGGACTGAACTTCTACTGCAGGAGATCTCACTCTCTTCAGGAGAACTGCACTCGCAGTCTCCAGACTCCTCAACCGAAGACAAATTCCTCAGTGTCCTGAAGAACAACGTCTCAGACACCTGAGGAACAGAACTTCTACTGCAGGAGATTTCTCTCATCAGGAGAACTGCACTCGCAGTCTCCAGACTCCTCAACCGAAGACAGATTCCTCAGTGTCCTGAAGAACAACGTCTCAGACACCCGAGGAACTGAACTTCTACTGCAGGAGATTTCCTCAGGGTTTTTCTTCAGGATTCCTAACTGAGCACTTCCTCAGACCTTCGTAACTCGTTTTCTTCAACCCCTCCAACAGTGCGGTGTTTTCCTATGACTCAAGAAGTATAAAAAGTCTTAGCGAAGACTACGCTTCAACTTCGTCTTCAGCGCGAACTTCCTCAGGATCGTCTTCAGCTTCAGCTTCAACCGAACGCTTCAGGATCCTACTTCCTCAGGATTTCGCGCAACTTCATTACTCAAGAAGTATAAAAAGTCTTAGCGAAGACTACTCTTCAACTTCGTCTTCAACGCGAACTTCCTCAGGATCGTCTTCAGCTTCAGCTTCAACTGAACGCTTCAGGATCCTACTTCCTCAGGATTTCGCGCAACTTCATTCTTCAGGAAACACACCGATTTCTCCAATGTTCCTCAACATGTTGGGGGGGTCGACATTGGTGGTTAAACACCTCATTAGGGACTGTTCTCCTGTGTATACTCACAAACACATCAGTCCCTTAACCGTTTTGTCATCAAACTCCAAAACCTCAAGGGGAGGGCACTTGATGCACTTACAGATCCTACTTGGACAGTTGTGTTGGTTGTGTTTTCAGGAAAAGAAAACCGGACGATGCAGAAGAATTAATGGGCAAGATTGCCAAGAACCACGAAGATTGGTCCATCCCTGAACCACCTCCACCACCAAAGAAGAGATCCATTCTTGTCCTAAGCCCTGAAGACATGCAAGAAGCAAAGAAATCCATTAAAGAGAAGGGTACTAAAACTAAAGACATGAAGAATCTACCCCCTATTGAGAAGTTGTGTGAGCCTACCACTCACCTTCCTACGGTAGAGGTACACTCTCTTTAGATTTCAATGCAAGTGACATTCCTCATGGTAAGCCTCCTGATCAATGTTTAGATGAGCTTGATAATTTCATTATGAAGCAAAGTCACTTTAATGAGAGGATACAAAGTCAGTTGCATGATAATTCCCTTGCTATCAAAAGTTTACTTGATGTTCTAGGTAGACCAGTTAATGATGTTAAATGTCTTGTGAAGCATTTTCATATGGTTCAAACTCAGCTTGATCAAATTTCTAATGTGCAAAAAGATTTTCTTGCTAATAATGCCAAACAAGATATACAGGCCTTCGGGATTAAAACCCGAGGAGGAAATAGCACTCAAGATCCTCTCTATCCGGAAGGGCATCCGAAGAGGATCGAGCTGGATTCTGAAATACAGGAAGAAGAAGTTGTTAGCTCTCCAAAGAAGAAGAAGAAGCACAAAGAAGCTGACAATTCCATTGATCCAAATAGTATATCTACCTCCGATGCTGAGACTGAAGACGGTGCTGATCCTGAAAAGGATGGTGAAAAGAATGATCCACCCGAAGTTCAAGAAGAGGAAGCACCCGACAAGTGCAAGAAATACACCAGAGAAGATTTTATCACAAGAAGACATGGAAAGGAACGAGAACCATGGGTACAGAAATCCATGCCCTTTCCAGGTAAGTCTCTCAAAACTAAAGAAGAAGAGCATTACAATAAGTTTTGTGAGTGTATGAAACCTCTTTTTCTTCAAATTCCTTTGACTGATGCTATTAAGTTACCTCCCTATTCGAGATATATGAAAGATATTGTTGTTGGATATGTGCCCTAGAGGCAAATTAATAAAGATATTTGTCACATATATGTTTGTTCATAATACGTTATATATTGTGATCGAACTGTATTAATCGGAAACATTAATACACGTGTGATATATAACAACCTGGTCCCTAGTTAAACTCAGGCATACTAGCTCATTGGGAAATTGATGATCAAGGTTTCCTGATCATGAGAACATAATAGTTTATTGACAATGAGGTCATATCATTAGGAGAATGATGTGATGGACACACACCCACCTTAAGCATTGCAGTGTGATCAAGTCACACAAGTTCAGCATTGCGATGACTTAATAACATAGTGACTGAATCCTTAGACCGTGATGATCATACATAATTGTTATCTATTAGGATGCTTTGAGTGCATTAACCGTTACACTGAAACATGGTAACTGAAAAGGTGTATCTTGGGTATTCCAAAGTAGATATGTTGAGGAGTACGAAATAGATCAGAGCTGGATTTGTCAATCCGAGTGACGGATAGGTACTCTGGGCCCACTCGATGGTGTTGCATCAATAGCTTGCAAGCAAGTGACTAGGTCACAAGAGATGTAATATTCACAGACGAGTAAACATGTTTTGTCGGAGACGAGGAACAACTAGGTATTGGATACCGATGATCATACCTCGGACAAACATAGTACCGAAGCACAAAGGGATCAAGTCATATTGTTAACGGTTCAACA
Organism: Bromus sterilis; assembly: GCA_950022295.1. NCBI lineage: Eukaryota > Viridiplantae > Streptophyta > Magnoliopsida > Poales > Poaceae > Bromus > Bromus sterilis. The sequence continues at coordinate 402,558,378 of OX465596.1, forward strand.
ACGATGAAGTTTATTCGATGGAAGCGTAGGGGCACATCAAGGATTGTAACCAGATCCCACATGATGGTCATTGGTCAGAGAGTGTCTCAATCATGTCTATTGTTTCCCGGACCGTAGGGTGTCACACTTAAGGGCAATCGATGCATTAAGGATTGATTCGGGATCATCGGTGAAAAGAGAGAAAACACCGGAAATGTACCGGGAGGTGCCGGAAGCTGTTCCGGATATTTTGAAAGGTTCAAAATAATATATATTAATGTTTAAATATGTTTTATTATTTAATTGACATAATTAAATATTAAAATGATTTAAATAATTAATTAAAAAGGTGAAAAGGTATTTGGGCCTTAAAAGGCCCATGAGGGGAAGGGGGAGCCTCCCCCTTGGGCTTGGCGCCAAGGGAGGGCCCCATCCCCCCTCCTAGTCGCACCACTCTCCCCCCTTAGGGGTTTAGTCCCACATTGGGGAAGGGGAGGGGGTGGAGCCCCTCCTTGGCCTATATAAGGAGGGGTGGGGGTGCCTTTTTCAACACAACATTGAGTTTCTCTCTCTCTCTCTCTCTCTCTCTCTCTCTCTCTCTCTCTCTCTCTCTCTCTCTCTTTCTCCGACCTAGAACGGACTCCCCTGGTTTGGAGTTTGCACCTGGTTGGGGGTTTCACCATCATCCGGACGCCGTCGCGCTGCCGGAATCGGGATCCGGATAAATCTTCTTTCCGCTGCTCTTCTAGTTCGGAGCCCGGAGGGACGTCGGTTGCACCGTACGTGTGTAATCCCGCGAGGCACTACACGTGTGGTGCTACTTCATCGTCGGAGGTTCTTCAACACGACAGGGAGGTCGTAGGATCAGAGTCTACGCCAACCACGTTCGAGGAACGTTTCCCTCTTTCGGTCTTCAAAGGTATGAACACCGATTCCTTCCGTTACATACATCAACATAGCATAGATCTTGGGTTCGGGACTCGTAGGTAGGAAATTTTTTGTTTTCTGCGCCGATCCCCAACAGTGGTATCATGAGCAAGGCTATGCGTAGATGTATTGTACGGGTAGAACACATCTAGGATGTGGGCATCAATTCTCCAATTGTTACCCTCCCACGTGTACTCGTTTAGCGTTGCGGCAATCTCCTGATGAAGCGGCCCTGACCGACCTTACGCGTTTACGCGAGACTGGTTCCACGCTTGACATATGGCTTGTTCCATATAAGTGGTTGGGGGTGTCTGTCTCTCTAACATTAGCGACGCGAAGACGTTTGCAACGGAGGTCCCCGACAGGGGTGTAATAGAGACGATTGCAGGATTGGTGTTGTGGCTTGTTTTCACATGATAGAAAGCGGTTCTCTCTCGAAACCCCTTAGCAGCCACGTAAAACTTGCGAAAGATAAAGTAGAAGGCGTTTTAACTTTAATTTGCATGTAAGGGGGGGATCATAGCTTGTATGATTTACAGTTTTACTTCCTGTCTTGCTAATATGCTAGATATGCGACGGTAGCATGATAGGATAATCTCTCTCAATACCATGATTGTATTCTCCCTTAGTGAGCACCGCCTGGAAGGATCTCTTTATGATAGGCAGGCCGTGACGATCGGGTGTCATACTGATACGTCCAAAACGTATCTATAATTTCTGCTTTCTCCATGCATGTTTTGTGTGTATGATCTAGATACACTTTCATACACTTTTGATCATATTTGGACTAACCTATTAACTCAGTGCACCACAGTGCCAGTTCCTGTTTTCTGCTGGTTTTCTATTTCAGTTTTCCCCCATATAAAAAGTGCTCCAAAAATTCGGGAAAATTCAGATAAAAAATCAGCGTGAAGGAACCTTCCGGAAGAACCTGGGTGGGGCCAGAGGGCCACCACCAGGGGACCAGGCGCCCTGGTGGCGCGCCCTAGGGCTTGGCCGCGCCAGGGGGGCGCCTGGACCCCTGGTGCCCCCCTGGCTGCCCCCCTTCGCCTATATATTCTCCGTCACGGGAAACTTCCGAGAACATAACCCTTTTTCGCGATCTCTCCTCTGTTCCGCAGCCGCCGCGCTTCCGAGATCGGGAGCACCAGAAGACCTCTTCCCGGCACCCTGCCGGAGGGAGGGCCGACCTCCGGGAGTCTCCTCTCCACCATGGATGCTTCCCGGATGTCTCGTGAGTAGTTTTCCTTGGACCATGGGTCCGTGATCAGTAGCTATGTGATGTTCTCCTCCCCTCTTTGTTCTTCATGGTTTAGACCTCATGAGCTGCCCCACATGATCGAGGCACTTTTGTAATCTTTCTGCTATTTCTATGCTGAGTTTGATGGGATCTGATGGATTACGAGATTATGTTCAGATTGTGATTGAGTAATATATTTGGTTCTTATCTCTTATATTTTTGTTCCTAAGTAATTCTTGCATGTTCTCCGTTTTTGTTTATTGCTTTGGCCAAGTAGTAGGTAGTAACCCCAAGAGGGAACGTTATGCTCGATTGTGGGTTCATGCCCCCCGATGACACGCTTGAGTGACAAAAACACGAGTCTAGGGGATGTGCTGTTGCCACAAGGGGGAAAACAACGGTGCTTGTAACCGCGATTGCAAGGATTGTTTACTTTACACAAAGTGCTTTTTAATGCAGTTGTCTGTTGCTTTGGGTTTACACTTTGGGTGGTGCTTATTGTCTTCTCGCCCTTCGTTGGTTACCCCAAGTGAAGGTTTGAGATGCAGTGCGGCAACAATTTTCCCTCGGTGAAGATACCAAGGTTTGTATCCAGTAGGACTCCAGAGATGATAAATAGGTGTCAGCGGCGCAACTGACGCGGACCTGCACACAGACACAGATAACTTTGTTCCCAACGAAGTTCAGAGAGGTTGTCAATCTCTCCAGTCTTGTTGTTCACAAATGATAAAACGCAAGGGATAATGATAGCAACTTGAAAGTAAATGCAGAAAAGTAAATATAGCTTGAAATCAGTAATGAGGATATGGACCGGGATACGTGATGTTCACTAGTGATGTCTCTCTCCCAAAAGACGATAAAACTGCTATGCGAGGTAAACAAATTACAGAAGGGCAATTGACAGGATTATGAACGCACCGCAATGCTAACTATGCTACAAAAGAAAGGAAGAGGTTCAAAAGCACGGGCAGTACGCCAAAATAAGTAGACCGAAATCCATCGGCATCCACTACTAATCATCCACCTTGAGATATCTATCCAGAAGATCTCGCTGGTATTAAGTTGCGAGCCCCACCGAAAGTGTAAACCCAAAGCAACAGACAACTGCATTAAAAAGAACTTTGCGTAAAGTAAAAAATCCTTCTAACCGCGGTTACAAGCACCGTTGTTTCCCCCCTTGTGGCAACAACACACCCCCTAGACTCATGTTTCTGTCACTCAAGCGTGTCATCGGGGGGCATGAACCCACAATCTAGCACAACGCTCCCTCTTGGAGTCACTACCTACTACTTGGCCAAAGCAATAAACAACAACGGAGAACATGCAAGAATTACTTAGGAACAAAAATATAAGAGATAAAAACCAAATATATTACTCTATCACAATCTGAACATAATCTCATAATCCATCAGATCCCTCCAAACTCAACATAGCAACAGCAGAAATATTACAAAGGTGGCTCGATCATGTAGGGAAGCTCACGAGGTCTAAACAATGAAGATCAAAGAGGGGAGGAGAACATCACATAGCTACTGATCACGGACCCATGGTCCAAGGAAAACTACTCACGAGACATCCGGGGAGCATCCATGGTGGAGAGGAGACTCGCGGAGGTCAATCCTCCCTCCGGCAGGGTGCCGGGAAGAGGTCTTCTGGTGATCCCGATCTTGGAAGCGCGGCGGCGGCGGAACAGAGGCGAGTTCGCGGAATAGGGTTCTTCTTCTAGAGTTTTCCCGTGACGTAGATTAAATAGGCGAAGGGGGGCAGCCAGAGGTGGACCAGGGGCCCCAGGCGCCCCCCTGGCGCGACCAGGGGTGGGGCCGCGCCGGGTGGCCGCCTAGGCCCCCCTGGCTCCCCTTTGGCCCCTCCTGGGCTCTTCTCGAAGCTTCAGTCACGCTGATTTTTTATCTGAATTTCCCGAATTTTTCTGGCCCTTTTTATATGAGGGAAAACTGAAATAGAAAAACAGCAGAAAACAGGAACTGGCACTGGGGTGCACTGAGTTAATAGGTTAGTCCAAATATGATCAAAAGTGTATGAAAGTGTATCTAGATCATAGCAATATCACACAAAACATGCATGGAGCAAGCAGAAATTATAGATACATTTTGGACGTATCAGGTGGGGCTCGCAACTTAATACCAGCGAGATGTTCTGGATAGATATCTCAAGGTGGATGATTAGTAGTAGATGCAGTTAGATTTCGGTCTACTTATTTTGGCGTACTTCCCGTTCTTTTGAGCCTCTTCCTTTCTTTTGTAGCATAGTTAGCATTGCGGTGCGTTCATAATCCTATCAATTGCCCTTCTGTAATTTGTTCACCTCGCATAGCAGTTTTATCGTCTTTTGGGAGAGAGACATCACTAGTGAACATCACGTATCCCGGTCCATATCCTCATCACTGTTTACACGCTCATTTACTTTTCTGCTTTTACTTTCAGTTGCTATCATTATCCTTTGTGTTTGATCCTTTGTGAACAACCAGACCGGAGAGATTGACAACCTCTCTGAACTTCGTTGGGAACGAAGTTATTTGTGTCTGTGTGCAGGTCCGCGTCAGTAGCGCCGCTGACACCTACTTATCATCTCCGGAGTCCTACTAGAGACAAACCTTGGTATCTTTACTGAGGGAAATTTGCTGCTGTGCTACATCACGCCTTCCACTTGGGGCTCACCAACGAAGGGCGAGAAATCACTATCATTACCTCGCACATCAAGCCAAATTTCTGGCGCCGTTGCCGGGGACTCCGAGTGCTAAGATAGGGGAGTTGCACACTACCCTTTACCTTTGTTTTTTTAGTCTTGTTAGTTTACCTATCAGTTTTTACTTTTGTCTCCCTTATCAAAAATACCAAAAATACCTAGAAATGCTATCTTCACCATGGGTGTGGAACCACCCAAATATGGTAGGATGGACATGTTTCACTTGGCTCGTCTTCGATCAATTTGTGCTCGCGCTACCCAACCGACTTGGTTGAGGGAAAATCATTGGATGAGCATGCTCATTATACACGGCACCGCCTATCTGAGAAAGGGAAAAACTTATGGGACCAAATACAAACTTCTTATTGCTATGCCGAGTGTTTATGCCACATTTATGATTTTACTTGCTGCTCTAATATAGAGCGTAAACACCTTCCTTTCCAATGTGAGTTTAATGAAAATGAGATCTTATCTTCTTATGCCAAAGGTGTTTATGATTACTTTGATGTTGAAAAGATTGAAGAGTTTGTTGCTTTTAAAGGTGCTTATGAGATTGCTTCTTTGATTGAAAAGTATTATGATACTATTCACAAGTCTGAAAACTTTGCTGTTCTTGCTTATTGCTTTGAGAATTATACTTCCAATTCTTATATTGAGGATTTTAAAATAGAATGCTTGCTGCCCAAGAAGAGGCTAATGATTGCCATGAAGAGGAATCTTATGATTTCGAGGACTCACTTGATACTTCCCTTTCTGATGATTTTGATACTTGCTTTGTTGATGGCCATGATGCCACTATGGATGATGCCTACGAAGATGAACTTCCTATAGTTCCTTATGTTAAGCATGAAATTATTGTTGTTGCACCCACACTTGATTTCCCTATTATCCTTTTGAAATCTCCAACTATTCCAGAGAATTTTGCTCTTATCAATGCTCAATGTGATGGGTTGCATCTATCTTATCATCCTAAAAACCGTGTTGAAAATAATACACGTGTGCTTGTAGGTCATGAACAACATGATTTATGTGATAGTTATATTCTTGATGTTGTTCATGATGCTACTGAAAATTACTTTGAGAGAGGAAAGTTTGGTTGTAGAAACTTTCATGTTACAAAAACACCTCTCTTCATGTTGAAAGTTTTGAAGTTGTTCTTGTTCTACCTTCATATGCATGTCACTTTGTGCTTCTTTGATTTATTTTCTTACAAGATGCCTATGCATAGGAAGTGGGTTAGGCTTAAATTTGTTTCACATTTGCTTCTTGATGCTCTCTTTTGCTTCGATTCTTATTCTCTTGTGAGCATCTTTCATACTCTTTAAGCCTAGCTAATGGTTCTAAAGAAGCGCTTTCGGGAGGCAGCCCGCAACGAATTTAGGTTTCTTTTTGCTTTTTGTTGTGTCTTGATGTTTGTTACTACTGTATCAACATCATTGTATCTTTATTTTTCAGCTTTGATCCAAGTTATAGCCTCTTATGATAAGGGAAGCAAAAGTTGTGACGTGCTGTCCAGAAAACAGATTCTGTCCCTTGATAGAAAAATTCGAATCAAATCACCAGATCATCTTTTTGATCTGAATTTTTTTGACAGCGTGCTCTATACAATTGTGAAACTTCTGTATGTGTTTTTTTATTTGAGTTTCATAAGTGCCCCTAAAAACTTCTTTACTACCTGCTGTTCTGTTTTTCATAGATTCTGCCACGTTTTGTCTCTCCTAACTTTTGCAAACCTTAAGCTTGCTTTTTCTTTGCAAAAACCTTTTGGCACTCTTGAGAAACAGTATCTCTTCAAGAATATCTTTATATCCAGTGGGGAAAAATTATTTTATTAAGGGTACTAACCTCTCTAATCAGCTTATGATGAGTTGTGTATGAAGGGAGTTTTCAAGTGTGCGATGGAAGATGATGAAAGAAGATCCAGGAGTGTCAAGCGCTCAAGCTTGGGGATGCCCCCATGCATCCCCAATAAATATTCAAGGAGACTCAAGCGTCTAAGCTTGGGGATGCCCCCGTGCATCCCCTTCTTCATCAACAATCATCAGTTCGTCCTTCGTCTCACTATATTTTTATCACTTCATGCGTTATGTGCTATGCTTGGAGCGTCTCGCTCTTAGGTTTTATTTTTAGTTTTCTTTAGTATTGTTTGCTGTTCATAACAAGTTAGACCCCGTCTTCCTTTGTGTGGGAGAGAAACACGCTCCACTTTCAAAATCTAGAACACATCATAGGATTTTTCCTGCTTATCTTTTTGCTGTTGTGTGTTCTTTATCTTTTCATAGCTGCTGCCATGTTTAGTTTGTCTTAGTTTGTCTTTAGCAAGAGCCTTGGATTTTGTTTAGTTTGTTGCTGGAACTCTTTTTAGTATTCATGTTTATCTTGTTAAAGAGAATTGGTTGTTGCACTGAGTTGTGTCTTGTCTTGAAAGTAGGTAATTGAGGTTGCTATTTAATTCTAGTAGTAACTTGCAATAGTTTTGAGGTATTGTTGTGAGTAATGTTTGAACTTTTGGTGTCAAGAGCTCTAGCCTATTAGTGATAGGTGTCGTATTTTGGGAAATCCGTGCTTATTTTCAAAACCTACAAAACTAGTTGAGAACTCTAGCTACTAGATGGATCACTAATCTTTGGAGGGATCGAATATTAGAGTACACTCACGTACCATGAGTCGAGGATGCGCAAGGATAACCAAACCCCCATACACTCCTCCTCGGAGTACTTGTCTCTTTGTGAACCTCCTTATTAGATTGAGAGTTACCGATAATAAGTGCATGAGTTCTTCGGACTAATGTAAGTATTGAAAGTTGACACTTCCACCTTCCCATATTTTGCTAGCCTCTCCCGTGCCGTGCATTGCCTTCTTCTCACTCCGAGAGTTGGTGTCCACCTTGGCCGGTACATCCAAACCCTTGGCATGATACGCTCTGTCATCATAAACCTCCTTATATCTTTCCTCAAAACGGCCACCATACCTACCTATCAAGGCATTTCCATAGCCTTTCCGAGATATATTGCCATGCAACATCCACCTCTTCATGACTTGATCTTCATGTCATACATGTTCCTGCTACACTGGCAGCGACATACATTGCATACATCATGTTAGTTACATCTTCTTTATGATTTTTAGTACCTTGTAAAGTGTGAAAGATCTCCTTTACCTTCTTGTAAAATAGAGTGTTGCCCTTAAGTGAGGAAAAGATCCCAAAGTGGACACAATAAAAGATCCCAAAGAGGACAAATGAGAGTTAAATAGAAAGAGCCATTGAGGCCACAAAAAATACAAAAAAAGAAAAAAAGAAATAAAAAGAGAGAAAGGGGCAACACTACTATCCTTTTGAGAGATCCACACTAGTACTCCCTTTATATCCTTGTACTCCATAGAGATGATCATTATGCATATAGCTATGTGGGGACCTTCACACTATAGAACTTGGCTTGCATATTCCAAGGATGAGCCTCCTCAAACGAGCTCTAGGTCTTCATGAGCGAGCAAGTTAGATGCACCCCCACTAGTTCCATTAGAGAGCTTCCTAGCTCGTATGTGCATCCGTTGCATGGCAATCCCTACTCCTCACATCATATCTATCATTTGGCATGTCTTGCCTATGATTGTCCTCATTGATGTGAGCCTTTCTCCTCCTTTTTCGTATTCCTCCTTCATACTCCTCTCTTTGCCATCCCAAGTGTCAACTCTCGTGCTTACGCTCATCCATTGCATGAGTGCTCAAAATATTGGAAAAGGAGTGGATAAAATTGACTTGTACCTGGCTAGTGGTCTGGGGACGAGTCAAGATAAGATTCTAGAAAAAGACCAAGTGTGAAACTTTAGTAGATTGAGTTCTCAACAAATAAATTATTTTTCTCGTATTCCCTATCCCCTTCTTGCACGCAAACACCATTTGGAGACATTCGAGTCACGGACAGCGAGAGCTCTTGCACCTAATGTTATTTTGTTACTTGTTTCAATGCTAATATAGACTCTTGCATGTTATGACTTCAATTGAATTTCTAACCTTGATTGCTTTACTTTTCAAAGTTCTTATATGGTTGCTAGTATGTCACCACAGAAATTATGCTGTTATCATTTACCTACTCGAGGACGAGCAGGAATTAAGCTTGGGGATGTTGATACGTCCAAAACGTATCTATAATTTCTGCTTGCTCCATGCATGTTTTGTGTTATTTTGCTATGATCTAGATACACTTTCATACACTTTTGATCATATTTGGACTAACCTATTAAATCAGTGCACCACAGTGCCAGTTCCTGTTTTCTGCTGTTTTTCTATTTCAGTTTTCCCCTATATAAAAAGTGCTCCAAAAATTCGGGAAAAATCAGATAAAAAATCAGCGCAGAAGAACCTTCCGGAAGAACCTGAGTGGGGCCAGAGGGCCACCACCAGGGGCCCAGGCGCCCTGGTGGCGCGCCCCAGGGGCTGGCCGCGCCAGGGGGGCGCCTGGACCCCTGCTGGCCCCCCTGGCTGCCCCTCTTCACCTATATATTCTCCGTGACGAGAAACCCTCGGAGAGAGAACCCTTTTTCGCGATCTCTCCTCTGTTCCGCCGCCGCCGCGCTTCCGAGATCGGGAGCACCAGAAGACCTCTTCCTGGCACCCTGCCGGAGGGAGGGCCGACCTCCGGGAGTCTCCTCTCCACCATGGATGCTTCCCCGATGTCTCGTGAGTAGTTTTACTTGGACCATGGGTCCGTGATCAGTAGCTATGTGATGTTCTCCTCCCCTCTTTGTTCTTCATGGGATAGACCTCGTGAGCTGCCCCACATGATCGAGGCACTTTTGCAATCTTTCTTATATTGCTATGCTGAGTTTGATGGGATCTGATGGATTATGAGATTATGTTCAGATTGTGATTGAGTAATATATTTGGTTCTTGTCTCTTATATTTTTGTTCCTAAGTAATTCTTGCATGTTCTCCGTTGCTGTTTATTGCTTTGGCCAAGTAGTAGATAGTAACCCCAAGAGGGAACGTTATGCTCGATTGTGGGTTCATGCCCCCCGATGACACGCTTGAGTGACAGAAACATGAGTCTAGGGGATGTGTTGTTGCCACAAGGGGGAAAACAACAGTGCTTGTAACCGCGGTTGCAAGGATTGTTTACTTTACGCAAAGTGCTTTTTAATGCAGTTGTCTGTTGCTTTGGGTTTACACTTTGGGTGGGGCTCGCAACTTAATACCAACGAGATGTTCTGGATAGATATCTCAAGGTGGATGATTAGTAGTAGATGCCGTTGGATTTCGGTCTACTTATTTTGGCGTACTGCTCGTGCTTTTGAGCCTCTTCCTTTCTTTTGTAGCATAGTTAGCATTGCGGTGCGTTCATAATCCTGTCAATTGCCCTTCTGTAATTTTTTCACCTCGCATAGCAGTTTTATCGTCTTTTGGGAGAGAGACATCACTAGTGAACATCACGTATCCCGGTCCATATCCTCATCACTGTTTACATGCTCATTTACTTTTCTGCTTTTACTTTCAGTTGTTATCATTATCCTTTGTGTTTGATCCTTTGTGAACAACAAGACCGGAGAGATTGACAACCTCTCTGAACTTCGTTGGGAACAAAGTTATTTGTGTCTGTGTGCAGGTCCGCGTCAGTAGCGCCGCTCACACCTTCTTATCATCTCCGGAGTCCTACTGGAGACAAACCTTGGTATCTTTACTGAGGGAAATTTGTTGATGTGCTAGATCACTCCTTCCACTTGGGGCTCACCAACGAAGGGCGAGAAATCACTATCATTACCTCGCACATCACATATATACTAGCGATCACATGAGGTTGGGTTTGGCAAGCCTAGAATATGCAGATATGGCTTGCTGAACAGCCATACACTAAGGTTCGACTAGCAGGCTTGACATATGTAGATATGAGCTTGGGATACGGATGACCGAAAGGTGAAGCATGAGTCATATAACGGATATGATTGGCATGATGGCCTACCTAGGGAGATGTGTTGTCGGCCGTGTGATATTCGAGGATGATCATTCAAACTAGGATTATGTTGATCACTTAGTAAATTTGGAGAGATGTTTAACTAAGTGGGAGTTTTAGAATTAATTAAAATTGAACTCCAATTATGAACAAAGTCTAAATATGTGTTTTGCAAATAACCATTGTAGATGGCTGCACCTCGCCCCTCATTCAACTTAGGGTCATTCCTAGACAAAGACAAACTGAAAACCGATGGGTCAAACTTCACCAACTGGTTCCGCACTCTGAGGATTCTCCTCGTTCCCCTCAAGATGGCATACGTACTACAGGTCGTGGTAATACTAAAGGTATACCCCTAGGCGAGGGAAACCCAGGGGTATCCCTAAGCCTTGTGTTTCCCCCAGAAAGCACACACCAAGCAAAATAAGATCAAACCAAAGACACGAAGCATTGGCGGCTTCCGAGTAACACGTTACTCGGAGACCAGGAGCCGCTTCCGAGTAAACAACTACTCGGAAGCTCAGCAAGATCCGAGTAGAGCGATACTCGGATGTGACCGGCGAGCCCCCACTACTCGGAAGATGGAAAACGCAACGGACAGGAGGCATTTAATGCTGCAGACGTTCTTTCCCCCCTTTATTAGCAGTAATGGGCTGACCGTTTTGTAATTAAGTATGTATTTAATCTCGTAATTAAGGCCCATTTATACCAGGGAATTAAGGAGGCAGGGGTGCACTCTATATAAGCCACCCCCTCCCCTCTGGCCTGGACATGCGCACACTTTTCCTCTTCTCAGTATTCTGAAGAAAGAACACCCCAGTAAGCCTGGGACAGGACTAAGGTTTTTATCTCTACGGAGAGGCCTAACCTGTATAATCCTCTTGCGTCAACCCACTCTACGTAGAGATTCATTTAGCTCCTTTCATACCCCTATACTCATTGTCAGATTTACATCCACGACAGTTGGCGCCCACCGTGGGGCTGAGTTGATCAACAATCGTAGAGATGGCATTTTCCTCATCCTTTTCGTCGACTCGTGGCTCCGAGCTCATCGTCGGAGAGGTTTTCTGTTTTGGATCGTTAGCTTTCATAGCTGACGATTCGGCTTGGTTAGCGGATTCCCCACTCCAAGCACAATTGCTGCCCACAAGGGGCAGCGTCCACTTCCGAGCTGACGAGTCGGGGGCCCTACGCCTCCAGCTGTCGGCTCATCATCAAGCACCTGCGCTGCTACCTGTCCGCCACAAGAAGAAGCGTTCGGGTCGTCCGCGCGCTCACCATCGTGGAAACTCGGTCAAGGTCCAGCAGGTGGCAGTCATCGACTCGGTGGAGTCAGCCCACAAAGCCTTGGACGAACTGATCGCAAGAGAAGGCTCCACGGCTTCTCTCTTGCCTCTGTTCGACTTGGTTGAGGAAGAAGGCATGGCAGCGTCTGACCCCGAGTCAGGCGCTGAGCAAGAAGGCAGCAGCGACACCCCTGTCGCGGTTGCGGAAGTATGTATGGCCGAGACTCCGCCCTCTCAGCCATCGCCAGCTCGGGACACTAACGCCCGAGATGAAACGAACAACCCATCTGGGGCTGGCACTCGGGAGCCGACCCGACGTGTTTCAGCCTTCCGAAGGTTGGAGCTTGTAGATTCAAGTCGGCAACCTCGTCCACCTACCCGGGAGGAGCGGGAAGAGGCAGAAGCAGCCGAGCGACTGCTTAATACCCCAATTGACACAAGAACTCCAGAAGGGCGAGGCCTGGAGGCAGCCAGATTAACCAATTTGGCTGAGCGGGAGCGTCTGGCCGAGTTAGAAAACACTCTCGAGCGCCAAGCTCGGGAGGTAGCTCGGCTCAGACAAAGCAGAACGAGTCGTCAACTGCGGGGCCCAGGTCGAGAACCTTTCCGAGCTATGGGCACCCCAGTGGAAAATCTCATAGCGGCGACTCTGATCGCAAACTCTCTGCAGCCCAGTGGATCGGCGGCGGAAGAAATTCAGCACCTGGCGTTCCTCTTGCAAGCCGCAGTCGATCAAAACACTGTTGTCAGTCAATCACAACAGCGGATCCACTCCCAAGTTCCCCCTGCGAGGACGTCACTGTCGGTACACACGCCCTATGGGGAAGCACAGAGGAACAGAAACAGTTCGCCTCGGCGCAGGGGTGAACCTCGAGGAGATCATCGCCAAGTGCAATATCGGCACGAAGACCTCAGAAGACCAGAAGCCCGCGGGATGGGTCGGCCCGCGCCTCGGAGGGAGGAGTTCCCTCGGCACCGAGACGACCATTATTTTGACATCGAAGACGACTCCCGTAGCCATCTTGTTCAGACCCGAGTCGACCGCGCCAGAACTCATCGTCAGGATCAGCCTCGGGCCTCAATGGCCACAGGGCCGGTCTGCTTCAGTGAAAGAATTCGGTCTACCCCCATTCCGCCACACTTCAGGATAGCCCAGGGGGTGGACAAATACCGAGGTGATGCTAAACCCCAAACATGGCTGGATGATTATAGAATAGCCGTGCAGATCGGAGGGGGCGGTGACGAGATAGCCATGATGCACCTGCCGTTGATGCTAGAGGGCTCGGCTCGGGCATGGCTGAATCAGCTCCCCCAAGTAGCATCTGGATTTGGGAAGACCTCGAAAGAGTGTTCATCAAGAATTTCGAGGGGACCTACAAGAGGCCCGGAGGCCTGACCGAGCTGCAGTTGTGCGTCCAGGGCAACACCGAGACAACTCGGGACTACATCCAGAGGTGGATCACACTCCACAACTCGGTCGAAGGAGTCTCCGAATTCCAGGCCATTCACGCCTTCAAGCAAGGGGTCAAGTACAAGGAGTTAAGTCTCAAGTTGGCAAGGTCACTTCACATCACCTCACTCGGGAAGTTGATGGAGATAGCAAACAAGTATGCCAATGGCGAGGAAGAACTCCGGCAGAAGAATCAACTGCATAGAGGAGGTGGAAGCTCGGCGACGAACCCGAAGCAGAAGACCGCAAATAACAAGAGAAAGGAGGAAGACGCCCCAACAGACGCAGAGCTGGTGGCAGCAGCAAACGCTTCGGGCCTTCATGGAAAGGGTCAAGCGTGAAAGGAGTGGCAACCGTGGCAGAAAAAGCCGTCCAACGACGATGAAGTTCTGGATCAGCCCTGTCCTCTCCACACCACCCGCGATGCAGAGGGAAAGGTGGTTATCCCGAAGCATACAGCTCGGCAGTGCCGCCTGATCAAGAGAGCATCCCAGAACGCAAGAACGGGACCCCAGCAAGATAAGGAGTCCGGGAAAAAGAAAGCACCCAGCCCGGAACTAGACAGCGAATGTTTCCCGTGGGAAGACGGAGTGTTGGTCATCTTTGCAGGACGAGAGTCGAAGCGGGTGGAAAAGATAAGGTTCAGAGAAGTCAATTCAGCGGCTCCGGCAGTTCCGAGTTACATGAAGTGGGCCGACGTTCCCATCACTTTCGATCAGTCGGACCACCCTCCTCACATTCCTCACCCGGGAAGACACGCCCTGATTGTGGACCCTTTGCTGGAAACGGAAAATGGTAACTTCAGGATCAGGAATGTCTTGATGGACGGTGGCAGCGGAATTAACATCTTGTATGCAAGCACTCTGAAGAGCATGAACATCCCGATGTCCAAACTCCGCAGAAGCTATCTGGAATTTCATGGGATAATCCCGGGGAAAAAGGCTTACTCACTCGGAATGATCTCCCTCAATGTGGTCTTCGGTACTCCGAGTAACTTCCGGAAAGAGAGGATCACCTTTGAAGTAGTGGACTTCCCGAGTGCGTATCATGCTTTACTCGGAAGGCCGGCCTATGCAAAATTTATGGCCATCCCCTGTTATGTCTACCTGAAGCTCAAGATGCCTGGCCCTCACGGCGTGATCACTGTCTCAGGAGACTACAAGAAAGCCGAAGACCTGCTGCAGAAAGGCTCCCTGATAGCTTCTCAGCAGATGGCCGAGGTTGAATTGGCCGAATACAAAAAGGCCTCCGACTCGTCCGAGTTGCTGCAGCCAAAGAAGACATCGTCATTCGAGTCGGCCGGAGAGACCAAGAGGGTGCAGATACACCCCACAGACGAAAGCAAGTACACCAACATCGCCACCGATCTGGATCCCCAATAGGAACTCGAGCTCGTCAACTTACTCCGTGAGAATTGGGACATCTTCGCGTGGAAGCCCTCCGATATGCCTGGAGTCCCAAGGGAGTTGGCCGAGCACAAGTTACATGTAGATCCGAAAGCAAGACCGGTAAAAGAGTCCCTCCGACGGTTTTCCTCTGAGAAAAGGAAGGCCATCGGGCAGGAGATAGCTCGATTGTTAGCAGCCGTATTCATTAGGGAAATCTTCCACTCCGAGTGGTTAGCAAATCCTGTAATGGTTCCAAAAAAGGATAAATCTTGGAGAACTTGTGTTGATTTTCGCCATATCAATAAAGTTTGCCCAAAAGACCATTTTCCTCTTCCTCGTATTGACCAGATTGTGGAATCCACATCAGGTTGCGAGAGATTATGTTTCCTCGATGCATACTCGGGTTACCATCAAATCCGACTATATGAACGAGACGAGCTCAAAACGGCGTTTATAACCCCATTCGGATGTTTCTGTTACATCACGATGCCATTCGGACTAAGAAATGCAGGCGCCACGTACCAGTGCATGATGCAGAATTGTCTGATCTGGCAGATCGGCAGGAACGTGGAAGTCTACGTGGATGACATCGTAATCAAATCGGCTAAAGGGAGTAGCTTGCTAGCTGACCTAGCCGAAACTTTTTAGAGCCTCAGAGCTTACAACATTAGGCTTAATCCTGAAAAGTGCGTTTTCGGCGTGCCAGCAGGGAAGCTACTCGGATTCATGGTCTCCGAACGAGGTATAGAAGCCAACCCGGAAAAAATAGCGGCAATTCAGAACATGAAGCCTCCCCAACAGCTCTGAGACGTCCAAAAGTTTACAGGCTGCCTCGCAGCACTCAGTCGGTTTATTTCCAGATTGGGAGAGAAAGCCCTACCTCTCTACCAACTGATGAAAAAATCGCCGAATTTTTTCTGGACGGAAGAGGCTCAAATGGCTTTCGAAGAACTCAAAAAGCAATTGTCAACTCGGCCAGTCCTGGCAGCACCCTAGGAAAAAGAGCCTCTCTTGCTGTATATCGCTGCCACAAGCCGAGTTGTCAGCGTAGCCATAGTGGTGGAAAGAGAAGAAGAAGGAAAAGCACAGAAAGTGCAAAGACCGGTGTAATACATCTCCCAAGTCCTCACACCATCCAAGCGGAGATACCCTCACTACCAGAAGATAGCAATGGGGATTTACCTGGCGTCTCAGAAGCTCGCGCATTACTTCCAGGATCATTCCATCACAGTGGTCTCTGAAGCTCCCCTGGCAGAAATTATGAACAACAGGTATTCAACAGGCAGAATAGAAAAATGGAGCTTGGACCTACTCCCCTTTGACCTCAATTACCATGCTAAGAAAGCAATCAAGTCACAAGCACTGGTGGATTTCCTAGGCGAGTGGATTGAGGTCCAACATCCCCCACATCCAACACCAGAACATTGGACAATGTTCTTTGATGGCTCCAAGATGCTACATGGCGCAGGGGCAGGGGTGGTACTAGTCTCACCAAGAAAGGATGACATGCGGTACGTCCTCCAAATCCATTTCCCAGCAACAAACAACGAAGCAGAATATGAAGCCCTTCTGTATGGCATGCGAATGGCTATCTCACTCGGAGTCAGGAGACTTATGGTATTCGGAGATTCAGACTTGGTAATCAACCAAGTAATGAAAGAATGGGATATCCGAAGCCCAGTAATGACAACCTACTGTGTAGCGGTCAGAAAATTGGAGAAAAAATTTGATGGGTTGGAGCTCCATCACATCCCAAGGGTTAAGAATCAGGCAGCAGATGACCTCGCCAAATTAGGTTCCACCCGCGGACAGATCCCACCAGGGATCTATCTAGAACACCTACATTCCCCAACAATCAAGGAAGATCCCTTCCTGGAGGCCGATCCGGACATGTTGCCTGACAAGAACATCCCCAGCAAAGAAGACATACCCGCAGTAGTTGACATGGTGTTCAATGTAGAAGTCATTCCCCCCGAGTGGACGCGCCCAATCCTTGACTATCTGCAAAACCAAGAGCTTCCCGACGACGAGATAGAAGCCAAACAGATCGTCCGCAAGTCCAAGTCCTACTCGGAGATCAATGGAGAGCTGTACAGGAACAACATCACTCATGTCCCCCAGCGATGCATCTCCGAGGAAGAAGGCCGCTGCATACTGCAAGAAATCCACTCGGGAGATTGTGGCCATCACGCCTCAAGTCGGACGTTAGTGGCAAAAGCTTTCCGATCTGGTTTCTTCTGGCCTGACGCCCTCAGCGACGCCCGGTACATCGTGGACCATTGCGAGGGCTGCCAGTTTTATGCCAACCAGCCTCGCAAACCAGCTTCCGAGCTGAAGACCATCCCCCTAGCCTGGCCATTTGCAGTATGGGGATTGGACATGATTGGACCACTCCGAACGGTCAAGCATGGCTTCACCCACATTCTGGTCGCCGTAGACAAGTTTACAAAATGGATAGAAGCAAAGCCTACCAAGAACCAAGACTCCGCCACAACAGTCAGCTTTATACAGGGCATCATCCATCGGTTTGGCGTCCCACACAACATCATTACTGACAATGGATCGAACTTCAACTCGGCCAAATTCAAGAAATTCTGTTGGTCCAATGGCATCCAGGTCAACTTCGCCTCAGTTGCACACCCACAGTCCAATGTCCAAGTCGAATGAGCCAATGGACTAATACTCAAAGGAATCAAGCCTCGGCTCCTTCGGGAACTAAAGGAAGCAGCGGGCGCCTGGGTTGATGAACTCCCTTCAGTCTTATGGGGATTGTGTACAACTCCCAATCGCTCAACTCGGTTGACCCCCTTCTTCCTCGTCTACGGCTCAGAAGCAGTCCTTCCGAGTGACCTCAAGCACAACGCACCCCGTATAAGCCAGTACACAGAAGCTGAAGCCGAAGAAGCGCGACAAGACGACGTTGACCTCTTGGAAGAGGAACGAAATTTAGCTCTCACCCGCTTGACGTTTTACCAGCAAGACCTTCGCCGATATCACGACCGACACGTCCGAGATCGCTCCTTCCAAGAGGGTGACATGGTACTTCGCATCAAGAAAACTTCGGATCACAAATTAGCTACCCCATGGGAAGGCCCGTTTATCATCTCCAGAGTATTGCACAATGGGGCCTATCACCTGTACGATGTAACTAATAAGATAGAAGAGCCTCATGCATGGAACGCCCAGTTACTGCGCCGATTCTATGCATGAGCACGCTTGTAAGATATGAATAAATATTACTTGTACGCTTAGTGCGCCTTACTCAATTCGCTTTCATTATTTAAAAGCAGGTTTTCTTCCGAGCTGTGCGCAGCTCGGACGAAAACTATAAATTAGGTTTTCCATCCAAGCTGTGCGCAACTCGGACGAGAACTTAGAAAACTTATGTTAAGTGCTTACCAACGCCCCAAAGGCTTGAGGAAGCACAACATCATCTGCATTGAGGACCTTGTATACAAGAACTTCAATAGAAAAAAATTCTAAGTACTTTCAAGCCTCAAGAGGCTTGGGGGCTGCTTAAAGCTATAAAAACAGGTTTTCTTCCGAGCTGTGCGCAGCTCGGACGAAAACTATGAATCAGGTTTTCCATCCGAGCTGTGCGCAGCTCGGACGAGAACTTAGAAAACTTATGTTAAGTGCTTACCAACGCCCCAAAGGCTTGAGGAAGCACAACATCATCTGCACTGAGGACCTTGTACACAAGATCTTCAATAGAACATTTTTCTAAGTACTTTCAAGCCTCAAGAGGCTTGGAGGCTGCTTAAAGCTATAAAAACAGGTTTTCTTCCGAGCTGTGCGCAGCTCGGACGAAAACTATAAATCCGGTTTTCCATCTGAGCTGTGCGCAGCTCGGACGAGAACTCAGAAAACTCATGTTAAGTGCTTACCAACGCCCCAAAGGCTTGAGGAAGCACAACATCATCTGCATTGAGGACCTTGTATACAAGATCTTCAATAGAAAAAAATTCTAAGTACTTTCAAGCCTCAAGAGGCTTGGGGGCTGCTTAAAGCTATAAAAACAGGTTTTCTTCCGAGCTGTGCGCAGCTTGGACGAAAACTATAAATCAGGTTTTCCATCCGAGCTGTGCGCAGCTCGGATGAGAACTTAGAAAACTTATGTTAAGTGTTTACCAACGCCCCAAAGGCTTGAGGAAGCACAACATCATCTGCATTGAGGACCTTGTATACAAGATATTCAATAGAATTTTTTTCTAAGTACTTTCAAGCCTCAAGAGGCTTGGGGGCTGCTTAAAGCTATAAAAACAGGTTTTCTTCCGAGCTGTGCGCAGCTCGGACAAAAACTATAAATCAGGTTTTCCATCCGAGCTGTGCGCAGCTCGGACGAGAACTTAGAAAACTTATGTTAAGTGCTTACCAACGCTGCAAAGGCTTGAGGAAGCACAACATCATATGCATTGAGGACCTTGTATACAAGATATTCAATAGAAAAAATTTCTAAGTACTTTCAAGCCTCAAGAGGCTTGGGGGCTGCTTAAAGCTATAAAAACAGGTTTTCTTCCGAGCTGTGCGCAGCTCGGACGAAAACTATAAATCAGGTTTTCCATCCGAGCTGTGCGCATCTCGGATGAGAACTTAGAAAACTTATGTTAAGTGCTTACCAACGCCCCAAAGGCTTGAGGAAGCACAACATCATCTGCATTGAGGACCTTGCATACAAGATCTTCAATAGAAAATATTTCTAAGTACTTTCAAGCCTCAAGAGGCTTGGGGGCTGCTTAAAGCTATAAAAACAGGTTTTCTTCCGAGCTGTGCGCAGCTCGGACAAAAACTATAAATCAGGTTTTCCATTCGAGCTGTGCGCAGCTCGGACAAGAACTTAGAAAACTTATGTTAAGTGCTTACCAACGCCCCAAAGGCTTGCGGAAGCACAACATCATCTGCATTGAGGACCTTGTATACAAGATCTTCAATAGAAAAAAATTCTAAGCACCTTCCAGTCTAAGTAGACTTGGGGGCTGCTTAAAGTGATAAAAACAAGATCTCTTCCGAACCATGCGTAGCTCGAGTAACAACTTCGAAAATTTATACAAAAAGAAGGGAAAATCGGAAGAAATATTCGTTTCAAGCAAAGAAACAGAGTACGAGTTCATCAACAATACGAAGGAGTGTCACGACACAACCACACAGTGAAACTTATTACAAATCCACTCGGCATCCCGAGGCAAATATCAAACCAGTGTTTTTAACCATACTCCATTCATTCCTCGCCCGCCTCGTCCGACTCACTGGTTACACCAGTTGACTCAACGAAGAAATCCAGATCGGGCATCAGGGCAATTCGGCTAGCAGTTTCAGCATAGCGCGACAGGAAGGAGGTGCAGCTCTGACCTTCTTTCGGATCTCCACCACCAACTCGCTCAAGATTATGGACCCGCTCTGGAAAATGCGCCTTGGCCAAAGCCAGTGCGTAATTCGCACCTCTCTGTGCCGCTGAGCGTTTCCAGCGGGCCACCTGATGTGGAGCCTCCTGGAGAACGGGTACAACAGTATCTAGCTTCACTCTGTTCTCTTCATCAGGCGACAACTTGCTCTTTAATGCCAGGGTAGCACCCATAACCTCTTCAGCAAATTTCTTTGCTTTGGCGCACCTCATGGTCAGCAATCCCCGAGACAAAGCAAATTCCGTGGTCACTGGAGTATAGTTATCTCTCTTCATGATTTCCGCAAAGTCATCCATGCGCGCCCGCTCGGCATCCGGATCCGTACCATATGCTGCACCAAGAGAGAAGAAGAGTAAGCAATCTAAGAATGAGCAACAAGTCCTTACCACAGCTCGGACAATCAAATACTCACCAGACAAGGTCTCACTGAAAACAGCGAACCGCCCAGCGCAATACTCTTCAGCTTCCTTCACCGCCTTCCGAGTGGTTTCCAACTCGGCTTCATGCTTCTCGCATCCCCGACACGCAGCTCGGAAAGTTTTTCCAAGTCAGACTCCAGCTTAGAGATGCAAGCCTCATTTTCCTTCACCGCCTGTTTGTAGTAATGGAGACTGGTCTCCAAAGTTTTGTGAGCCTTGGCTCGTTTCATAACCTGGTCTATTTCCTTCTTCATCTTGGAAACAAAATCATCGTTCTCCTTAACTTTTGCATCAAAGGCCTTCTTCGCAGCCTCTGCAAGCAAAATGTCAGACGCAAGAACAAGAGGAAGAAAGATGGCACTTCGGAACCTCAAGAATTGTTACCATTATCCTCAGCATGTTGTTTCTTCAGTTTGTTATGCTCTTCAAGCAGCGCTTCGTACGCACTCTTGGTAGCAACACTCTCCCCCTGTAGCTTCACGAAGGCCGACCCAAGCTTGCAGGCCTCCTACGAAGACAAGAGGAACACCACAATCAAATAAAAACCTCCTATCAAAAAACTCCGAATAACTTCACAAAGTTACTCGGAGCCTTGGGGGCTACACCCAGTGGGTGCACTAATAAGTGCTCCCACTGGAAGTTCATCAAAATAAAAACCTCCTATCAAAAGACTCTGAATAACTTCACAAATTTACTCGGAGCCTTGGGGGCTACACCCACTGGCTGCACTAAGAAGTGCTCCCACTGGAAGTTCATCAAAATAAAAACCTCCTATCAAAAGACTCCGAATAACTTCACAAAGTTACTCGGAGCCTTGGGGGCTACACCCAGTGGGTGCACTAAAAAGTGCTCCCACTGGAAGTTCATCAAAATAAAAACCTCCTATCAAAAGACTCCGAATAACTTCACAAAGTTACTCGGAGCCTTGGGGGCTACACCCAGTGGGTGCACTAAGAAGTGCTCCCACTGGAATTTCATCAAAATAAAAACCTCCTATCACAAGACTCCGAATAACTTCACAAAGTTACTCGGAGCCTTGGGGGATACACCCACTGGGTGCACTAAGAAGTGCTCCCACTGGAAGTTCATCAAAATAAAAAACCTCCTATCAAAAGACTCCGAATAACTTCACAAAGTTACTCGGAGCCTTGGGGGCTACACCCACTGGGTGCACTAAGAAGTGCTCCCACTGGAAGTTCACGAAAATACAAACCTCCTATCAAAAGACTCCGAATAACTTTGCAAAGTCACTCGGAGCCTTGGGGGCTACACCCACTGGGTAGGAAAACTTACGTAAGTACTTACGTGCATGTTGGACTTCACCAACTCAGCCTCAAACGCTAGCTCCCGCAGCCGCAGCTCAAACTGGGTCGCCTTGACCAAAGACTCCTTCAATCCGCCAATAATAGCACTCTCCACTGGGGCTCCGACGGGAATGGCCCCAGAACTAGCAGGCTCACTCCCCCGAACAGCCGCCGAGGCGACAGGGGTACCCTTAACAGCCTCCCCAGCTGGGGCATCGTGTGCGAAAGCTCGGGAACCAGACCCAGAGGCTACCGTTCCCTCAGGGACAGTCACCTCAGGAGGATCAACAGCAGGGTCAACATCCATGTCTGCAGCAGAAACAACAAACAATTAAAAGTGAAGGATGACAGCAACAAACGCCCCAACAAAGAAAACAACAAAGAATTCTCACCAACAGTCGCAGTATCTTCTGGAATAGCGCCCATCCCAGGAAAATCAGTCACCTCACATGTGCTAGCGTCCTCCATAGCTTCAGCCTCGGGATCCTCCTTGATCCCAGGCAACGTCTCAGAACCACTAGGACGAACACTGCAAAAAGGACAGCTAAGGATGAGCCTGAGAAACTAACAGAGCCTTAAAAGCACGCGTTAAGTAACAACATTACGGGTGAACGGTCTTCAAGCTACGCCTTGGGGGAGCAACCCTGGCCAAACTAGACCCAACCCCCTTGGCCTTTTCAGCAGCAGCACCTCCTGCGGGATTAGCCTCTCGGCCCCCAAGAGTGACAAGTTTTTTCTTCTTCATGGGCGCTACCTTCCCAGAGCTGAGGCCCAAGGGAGGAAGCTTCCCGCTGTCCTCCTCACCACTCGGAGTGTGAGCCCTTTTACGGGTTCGAGTAAGCCCCTCCCGCGCCGACTCGCGGTCCTGGTTGTTCTTCGAGCGTTGCTCGGACGCTGCCTGAACCCGAGCCACCTTGGACTCCAGCTCCTCCCCCGCCTCACCTCCGACCCCCGCGCCAGCAGTACTATCTTCATCTTCCTCGGCGGGATGCCGCGGAGCCAGAGGAATAGGGCAGCAGAACTGGGTAAAATCCTAGCAATAAACAAAGAGGTCCGAGTTAAAGCCAACAAATGAAGCACATTCAAGAAACATACGACTCGGCATACCAAGGTGGGAGGATTGTCGACGCCGAGGGGTCCCACTCGGCCAGTTGTCTGAAGCCCCTGAGTCACGCTCGTTATTATCTTCATCTGAAGTTCAAACTCATGCAAGGGCATCTCAATGTTACTGTAGCGGGTGTCATCCTGCAACCCGTAGTATGTCCACATCCCCCGAGCTCGGGCCTGGAGCGGCTGGATCTTCCGAATCATGAAAGCAGCTATCAGATCTATGGCGTCCAAACCATTCTTCTTCAGCCTGATGACTTCACGCATCATGGGGAGCACCTACTCCTTATCAGCGTTGGTGAGTCGGGGGTTCCAGCCCTGAGAGTTAGTCAGCCTAACGTCCGAGTAAGGAGGCAAGGTATGCACCCCCGGCTCCTCGGTCACTTTGCAATAAAACCAGCTATTCTGCCAGTTCTTGACAGAATCGGGAACACAAGAAGCAAAATACTGCACTCCCTGCTTCTTGGACAAAAACAGACCGCCACAAAGATGATTAAACTCAATGCCGCCGCCCTCCCCAGACTTTTTCGCCTTCTGAGGCTTGATGGCATATATGCTACGGAAGAGATGCCAGTGAGGCTCTATGCCTAAAAAGCCCTCGCAAAGGGTGAAAAAGTTGGAGAGAAGGGTAAACGCGTTGGGAACAACGTGGTGAAGCTGAGCGCCCGTGAAAGCCAAGAAATCCAAGAAGAAGGGATGTGGGGGAAGAGAAAAGCCGCGATCCACATGCGAAAGTAAAATTACTCTCTCACCATCCCGCGGTGCAGGCTCGTCTTCCCCCGCCGCGGGAAGACGTCAACCCTCGCGGGGAACCAGGCCGGCGTCCTGGTACCCCAGCAGCATGTCTTCCGTCACAATCAACGACAGCCACTCCCCCGCAGACATGGTCGCGGTGGCGGAAGAGGGGAAGTACGAATGACGACCTCCCAGGATGGACCTCGAGCAGCCGGCGGAGAAGTCTCGACGGCGAGACTCAGCAGACAGAGGAAGAGGCGGAGCGGAAGAGAAGAGCGG
The DNA here is from genome assembly GCA_950022295.1 of Bromus sterilis. NCBI lineage: Eukaryota > Viridiplantae > Streptophyta > Magnoliopsida > Poales > Poaceae > Bromus > Bromus sterilis. Next base: position 402,582,545 of record OX465596.1, read on the forward strand.
GAACGTCCACTCAGGGGGGAAACGAGTGGAGATGTTCCAAACCGCAAGGCAGGGGGGCCCTTTTTATAGCTCAGGATAGCAACCGCCTCGCGTCAGATCCGCACCCCACTAATGGGCTTGCCGGTAGCACTTCCCCATAAAAACCGCCCCACTTCCCCATAATCCCTCCCACTTCCCCCGCGGGCAGTTAATTATTATTATCCTACGAAACCGCCGCAGGAATCGAGGAGACAAACCCAAATAGTGCGCCCACTCACCTGGGCAAGAAGATTCTCTGACAAGATAAAATCTTTTGGGGAAAAACCAAATCTGGTTTCAACCCGAAGCTTGGAATCGCCCCAACCCCTCGGAAGATGTGGGGCATGGCACCGACCAAACTCTCCGAGTATGCCATCACTCGGAAGAAAACGCAAAGCTCCTACAGCATCCGAGTAAGTTGTCACTCGGAAGCGCCGCGAAAGGAACCACTCGAAGATTCCTCGCAAGACGAAGAATCCCACACCTGGCTACTCGGGCGGAAATCCGAATAACAAACTCGCTGGCGGCCCATCTCTGACGTAGAATGCCAGGCCGCCGGTAAGACCCGGCGCAGGGGGTAAAGAATCAATGTCCCACGTGGCATGGCCTAGGACTCGGCACGATGTCCTAGGACATTGAGCTTTACAAATTTGGTTCATATGGAGTTTAAGGCCTTTTACTCCGAGACACGCCTCCCGAGGCCTCAGTCCACCTCTTCCGAGAGACGTTTTGAGTGTCACCAAATTTTTCCGCTAACCTGCCCAAATCCCACTCGAGGGAAACGTTCGAATATCAATAGAGCCCTTTCGGGCCTCTTACTGAGTTCAATCTTCACGTACCTCAGAAAGACTAGATCTCAGTCAACCCACTTACGAGCACCCGAAAGCGCTTGGGGGCTACTGTCGTGGTAATACTAAAGGTATACCCCTAGGCGAGGGAAACCCAGGGGTATCCCTAAGCCTTGGGTTTCCCCCAGAAAGCACACACCAGGAAAAATAAGATCAAACCAAAGACACGAAGCATTGGCGGCTTCCGAGTAACACGTTACTCGGAGACCAGGAGCCGCTTCCGAGTAAACAACTACTCGGAAGCTCAGCAAGATCCGAGTAGAGCGATACTCGGATGTGACCGGCGAGCCCCCACTACTCGGAAGATGGAACACGCAACGGACAGGAGGCATTTAATGCTGCAGACGTTCTTTCCCCCCTTTATTAGTAGTAATGGGCTGACCGTTTTGTAATTAAGTATGTATTTAATCTCGTAATTAAGGCCCATTTATACCAGGGAATTAAGGAGGCAGGGGCGCACTCTATATAAGCCACCCCCTCCCCTCTGGCCTGGACACGCGCACACTTTTCCTCTTCTCAGTATTCTGAAGAAAGAACACCCCAGTAAGCCTGGGACAGGACTAAGGTTTTTATCTCTACGGAGAGGCCTAACCTGTATAATCCTCTTGCGTGAACCCACTCTACGTACAGATTCATTTAGCTCCTTTCATACCCCTCTACTCATTGTCAGATTTACATCCACGACATCGGTTGAGTGCGCCGCGACGGCAGCTCCCGATTGATTGCTCCAAGACAGCTCATCTCGGTTGAGTGCGCCGTGACGGCAGCTCCCGATTGATTGCTCCAAGAGAGCTCATCTCGGTTGAGTGCGCCGTGACGGCAGCTCCCGATTGCTTGCTCCAAGAGAGCTCATCTCGGTTGAGTGCGCCGCGACGGTAGCTCCCGATTGATTTCTCCAAAACAGCTCATCTCGGTTGAGTGCGCCGCGACGACAGCTCCCGATTGATTGCTCCAAGACAGCTCATCTCGGTTGAGTGCGCCATGTCGGCAGCTCCCGATTGATTGCTCCAAATAGCTCATCTCGGTTGAGTGCGCCGTGTCGGCAGCTCCCGATTGATTGCTCCAAGAGAGCTCATCTCGGTTGAGTTTGCCGTGACGGCATCTCCCGATTGATTGCTCCAAGAGAGCTCATCTCGATTGAGTGCACCTCGACGGTAGCTTCCGATTGATTGCTCCAAGACAGCTCATCTCGGTTGAGTGCGCCGCGACGGCAGCTCCCGATTGATTGCTCCAAGACAGCTCATCTCGGTCGAGTGCGTTGTGTCGGCAGCTCCCGATTGATTGCTCCAAATAGCTCATCTCGGTTGAGTGCGCCGTGACGGCAACTCCCGATTGATTGCTCCAAAATAGCTCATCTCGGTTGAGTGCGCCGTGACGGCAGCTCCTGATTGATTGCTCCAAGACAGCTCATCTCGGTTGAGTGCGGCGCGACGGCATCTCCCGATTGATTGCTCCAAGAGAGCTCATCTCGGTTGAGTGCGCCGTGACGGCAGCTCCCGATTAATTGCTTCAAGAGAGCTCATCTCGGTTGAGCGTGCCGTGAAGGCAGCTCCCAATTGATTGCTCCAAGAGAGCTCATCTCGGTTGAGTGCGTCGTAACGGCAGCTCCTGATTGATTGCTCAGAGACAGCTCATCTCGGTTGAGTGCGCCGTGTCGGCAGCTCCCGATTGATTGCTCCAAGAGAGATCATCTCGGTTGAGTGCGCCGTGACGGCAGCTCCCGATTGATTGTTCTAAGCGAGCTCATCCAGTTGAGTGTGTCAAGTTGGCTGCCCTCGGTCGACTGCTTCAAGCATGTGCATCAAAATCAAGGAACCCTCCAGATGACTTTGCGAGTCACCCGGAGGCTCGGAGGCTACACCCAGTGGGTGCGCTTGCGCGCCCCCACTGGAAAGAAGCTGCACCAAGTGCAATCGACGTCCGTCTACACCGACAAAGAAGAAACCCTTCGGTTGACTCACCGAGTCACCCGGAGGCTCGGAGGCTACTGTCGGGGAAAATACCCCCGGGTATACCAAAGTCACCGATTGCACGCAACGCCGACTGCGCGCCTTCGCCGACTGTGCCCTCTGTCAGTTCGGCCGATTGCTGGCGTATTCGCGCCGATTGCAGCCCAGCTCGGCCGACTTCCGATGGCTCCGTGTCGACTGCCTGCGCACCCGGCCGACTGCTCTTCTGCTGGCTGCCGGTTGCCCGCAGCCCGGTTGCCCAGAGGTCAACAGAGGCATCCCATCGACAAGACGAGCCATGCCACCTTTAGTCACGTCATGACATCGTGAATAGTGTAAAGGGGAGGTGTCACATTACATCACATCACTCCATGACATCAAATGTACTCACTTTTGTCTTCTACCTAGTGTCTGCACCCTCATGAGCACCTTGCCACCACCTATATAAGGGGCAAGGATGCCCACGGTGGGGGAGAGCTCCACCCCGTTTCATCCATCCACAATTAGCTAGCTCACGCACTGGCCAGCTAGGCCAGGCGTGCATACAGCTCGAGGAGCACCTCTCTACAGATATATGTCTATAGTCCAGAGAGGCAGGAGTAGGGGTTTTATCTCTACGGAGAGCCCCGAACCTGGGTACTTCGCGGTGTCCGACTGTGCTTGTACCTAGACCCGTCCGGAGCGCCGTCGTCTGCGCATTGTTCCTCCATTTTAGCCATCCTATGGCATCTGCCGTTCACATATCGACGACACCACTGGACTCAACCCGAAGATTGAGACAAAGACATTCTGAAGAGGTTGCCTCCACCCTTTGGTAGCCGGTACACCTAACACACATCTACATCAGCTAGCTACCAGGGTCAGGTTCCCCACAACGTACTCGTGCTAAGCCAGAGCCCATATAGCCAGTGGCTGTACACGGAAGCTACTAGTAATATTGCCTGTCTGATCTTTTTGAGCCTGGACGGCGCCCACTGCGTTCAGAGGGTAGACACCATGTCGCACCCGGTTCACCACCAAACAACCATTGGGTGCATTTAACCCCGGCACTGTCCTTAGACAAGGCACAACTACCGGGATGCAACCCGCCCGTCCAGAAGTGATTTCTATTTATTATAAAGTTGCTACACAGTTTATTAAAATAGCTCACATGCACTCCATGGATTCTCACAACCCAAACCACGTCTACAAAGCATAGCAATAAAGTAACAACACGGCTAGGTTGATCTACGGTAGACAAGTCAAGACATATGGCTATCCTAACTGGTTTTGCAGCAATAGTAAAGTAAACTACCTATCATGCAATAGGGTGATATTTCCTAACATAATGCATATAGAAAATATAGGTATGAGTATGATCAAAGCATCACTTGCCTTCTTCCTGGTCCTGACGGTCACAATCCTCACAAAACGAGGCGGCACACTTCGGACAATATATACGAGCAAACATAGCACCAATCAACATATATTCAATACAAATATGCTCAAACAGTAATAAAAATTCAAAGAACAGTAGAATTTTTTTCCTAAGAGTATCTAAACTTAAAGTACTTGTTAAATAAAAACCAACGCAAAAAGAAACGGCGCAAATGGGCGCACCGTTAAAAAGTTATGGCTGCCGGAAGTTCAAATTTGGATCAGCTTGGGATTCAAATTTTAAAACTTTAAACTTCTGTAACACTTGGTCTACTGGCTAGGAAATTTCACCACGGTCGCAACGCAACTAGAATCACTCGATTCCGAGTTACGGTTAAAAAGTACTCGCGAAAACGGTACCGCGCGATTTCGGGGTCTAAACTGCAAACAGGGGCATATCCGTAAATATAATAACATAAAAAACGCGATCGGGTCCCTGGCGGTTTTGGATCCAGATCTGGACTTTTTTTTTCGAAAACGCATCTAACTCTTTTTTTTCCAGCCATCTCTCTCCTCACGCACGGGCTCGAGGCCATGGCCATGGCTGCACGGGGCTCGGCTCGGCTGCCCGGCTGGCTGGGCTACTCCGGCGACCGGGGGCGGCCGGCGGCGCGGGCTAGGCGCGGCGGCGCTCGGCGCACATGGCAGACGAGCGGCGGCGGCGGAGGCGCGACTCGCCGGCCAGCGGCGGCGGCGGCGCTAGGGCAGCGGGGACAATGGCTATTCGGCGGTGCGGCGCGAGGTGCTCACAGGTGGCCAAAAAACGACGAACTCCGGCGAAAAAACGAACTCCGGCGATCCTCCGGCGAGATTCCGGCGAACTCCGGCGATGACGTCGGCGGCGGCGGGTCCCGCGGATTAGTTTAGGGCTAAACCTAAAACGCTAAAATAAAATAATTTAGCCCTAAACGGGGCTATTTATAGACAACCTCTAATCCGCTTTTTTTAATCTGAGATAAATACAAAATCGGTCTGCGAAAAAAAAAACAGAACAGGCCCATTAGGCCCAAAACAATTTTAGAAAAATCAAGGAAAATTATTTTTAAATTCCGTCTTCGCCAATATTTTTAAAATAACAAAACTAAATTTTTGGCTTTACCAAAATATTAAATAAAAATAAAAACTTTGCAACTTATTTTTAAATACTTTTAAATGCTTTTCTGGCATTTTAAAAATACCAAAAACTCCGAAAATTGATTTAAAAACATTTCCGGAGCATAAATAAATTCCAAATTTTTTTTAGAAAATATTTATAACTCCAAAGTAAATTTGAAAAGTCTCCCAAAAATATTTTAAACTATTTTTCAACAAATTAAAAATGGGGATAAGTCCTTTTATATCCTCTCCAGCGAACTATCCCAAGTGGAAGGTGAGATGTAGCGTAGCGACAAATTTCCCTTGGTAAAGATACCAAGGTTGAAAATATCGTCTCCCGTAGGACTCCAACAGATACAAGTAGGTGGTGAAGTGAACAATGGCGCCGTTTACAACCTAAGGTTGCCTACTTCACCTGGATCTGCACACACAACAAATATCTTTGCTCCCAACGAGTACAGAGGAGTTGTCAATTCCTCCGGCCTTGTTGTTTACAAAGGATAAAACGCACGGGATAATAATGATAGTGATAGCTGCGGAAAAGTAAATACTGAAAGTAAATTGAAGGTGTAAACAGTAATGGTAATATGGACCGGGGTCCCATGATGTTCACTAGTGATGTCTGTCTCCCAAAAGACGATAAAATAGCCATGCGAGGTAAACAAATTACAGCTAGGCAATTGACAGGATTATGCGTGCAAACCAATGCTAATTATGCAAAACAGAAAGGAAGAGGCTCAAAAGCACGGGCGGTACGCCAAGACAGGTAGACCGAAATCCATCTGCATCTACCCACTAATCATCCACCTTGAGATATCTATCCAGAACATCTCGCTGGTATTAAGTTGTGAATCCCACCCAAAGTGTAAACTCAAAGCAATGGACAGCTGCATTAAAGAACTTTGCGTAAATTAAACAATCCTTGCACCCGCAAGTACAAGCACTATTTTTTCTCCCTTGTGGCAACAACACATCCCCTAGACTCATGTTTCTGTCACTCAAGCTAGTCCGGGGGGCATGAACCCACAATCATGCATAACGCTCCCTCTTGGAGTCACTACCTACTACTTGGCCAAAGCAATAAACAACAACGGAGAACATGCAAAAGTTACTCAAGAACATAAATATAAAAGAAGAGAATCAAATATATAACTCAATCACAATCTGAACATAATCTCATAATCCATTGGATCCCAGCAAACTCAGCATAGCAACAGCAGAAAGATTACATATGTGCCTCGATCATGTAAGGCAGCTCACGAGGTCTAATCCATGAAGAACAAAGAGGGGAGGAGAACATCACATAGATACTGATCATGAACCCATGGTCCAAGGTGGACTACGCACGGTTCATCCGGGAAGCATCCATGGTGGTGGAGAAGCTCCCGGAGGTGATTCCTCCCTCCGGCAGGGTGCCGGGAAGAGGTCTTCTGGTGCTCCCGATCTTGGAAGCGCGGCGGCGGCGGAACAGAGGAGAGATCGCGAAAAAGGGTTTCGTCCCCGAGGGTTTCTCGTCACGGGGAATAAATAGGAGAAAGGGGGCAGCCAGAGGTGGGCCAGGGGCTCAAGGCGCCTCCTGGCGTGGCCAGGGGCCCTGGCCGCGCCCTCTGGCCGCCTGGGCCCCCTGGCTCCCCTATGGCCCCTCTCGGGCTCTTCGCGAAGCTTCCGGTACGCTGATTTTTCCTATATTTTTCCCGGAATTTTTCTGGTACTTTTAATAAGGGGGAAACCTGAAATAGAAAAACAACAGAAAACAGGAACTGGCACTGGGGTGCACTGAGTTAATAGGTTAGTCCAAATATGATCCAAAGTGTATGGAAGTTCATCAATATCATAGCAATATCACACAAAAGAGGCATGGAGCAAGCAGAAATTATAGATACGTTTTGGACGTATCACCCACGAGGAGTCATCACAGTCAGCGGCAGCTTCATCAGATCCGATCACTGCGACAGAGAATTCCAAAAGATATCAGAAACCTTTGGAGCACACCAAACTCGCGGAGTTGCCACACAAGAATAAGAAGCGCTCCCATAGAAGTCAAGGCACAAACAGAAGACTCACCGACATCACACGCCAAGGACTCAAGTTATCTTAGCAGCAACCTTTACATTCTTAGGGCTACCAAGCCATCGATCTAAGTAAAGGGTTGTCTTCTACAGCCCCCTCGTGTAAGAACATCAGGAAAGATACCGAGAATATTTTTCCAAAAAAGTGCTTACACGACTTCAAAATTGGCACTCGGGGGCTCGCTCACAGCAGCCACCCCCTGAGGCGTTATTCGCTTACGCGACTTCAAAATTGGCACTCGGGGGCTCGCTCGTAGCAGCCACCCCCCGAGGCGTTATTCGCTTACGCGACTTCAAAATTGGCACTTGGGGGGCTCGTTCGCAGCAGCCACCCCCCGAGGCGTTATTCGCTTACGCGACTTCAAAATTGGCACTCGGGGGCTCGCTCGCAGCAGCCACCCCCCGAGGCGTTATTCGCTTACTCGACTTCAAAATTGGCACTCGGGGGCTCGCTCGGAGCAGCCACCCCCCGAGGCGTTATTCGCTTACGCGACTTCAAAATTGGCACTCGGGGGCTCGCTCGTAGCAGTCACCCCCTAAGACGATATCCGACCACTCGACTCAACCTTCCAACACTCGGGGGCTCAATCCATAGCAACGGCCCAACGAAGTAATACAACAAATCCCCAAGGGATTCCACAACAATTGTAGCACACGTCGCCCAGAAGAAGAAATCCTACAAATACTACTGCTACACAAGGGAGAATTTACAAAAAAAAGCAGTGTCTAAACTCCAGGCTTCGATTTCACTTTGCAAAGAGCACCCAGAAGACGGTCATTTTCTTCGCATACCCACTTCACAACTAGACTGGCAGGAGTGTCCTCCGCCGCTAGAAGGACCCTCAGCTGCCAGCATAGTATCTACCCCAGGCCAATGACTGTGGACAAAGGCAAATGCGCAACGAGCCCCTGCATGAATCTGATGATTCACAACACGGCGAAGCTCCGCAGGTTGAGAGAACACCCGGCAAAGCCTCTCAAGTGACGATGGAACAGGACTCAGTGCATAATATTCGGAGAAGACTCCACCAAGCACTCTGCAGCAGTACCCAAGAGCTCGTGGCACCCTATTAACCCGTAGCTGAAGAACGGCGAATACTCGCGCACGTGGCCTATCTATCCAAAATGGATTGTTCGCCTGCACGACCAGGTCATCCAAGCGCGACAATTCCGACTGCACGACCTCCTCCTCCTCACGAGATCGACCATCCAACACTTTGTAAGAAGATCAAGAATCGGCAGATAGCACGAGGAAAAGCTCTCGCGCAGCCGAGCAGTCGAAACAGGACAAAGTCACCCTTGAGAAGATCAGACAATTTCGCCATCCAAGCAGCTAAGCTATCGACAACAGCCTCAGCGCGTTCACGTTGTGAGCGCTGGATTGCAACAACACCCTTGAGGCGGTTAATCTCACGATTCGCGTCTCTAAGTCTCAAACAGACAGACTCATAGGCACCATCGCGAGCATCTTCCTTCAGCAAGTTCCAAGCCCGAGAAACGCCCGGGGTGGCCTACCGTAAAAGGAGAACAAGATAAAGAAAAAGGGAAAACGAACAGCACAAAAAGGACAAAGCAGTTTCACCAGTAAAAGATCCAACACCCCTCACTCCAAAGGAGGAGGCACATTACAACGCTAAGGAGTCATTCAAGTTTAAAAACAAGCATAAGTTTCTAGTTCACCTACTCCGCACACTAAGATTTGTGGATATCAGCCTCCACAACTAGCTGCAGCTGACGGGCAAGCTGAGTGGCCCGGCTACTCTGTTCCTCTGTATAACTAGGCAGTCTATCCACCATGGAATCCTCAATAGGAACACCATGCCCCAGAAGAACAACAAAAGATGTCGCAAGCCCACTCACCACGGTTTCGCGGACCAAGCCCTCCAACCGATCGCCATTCGATCCGAACGCAACGACCTGCAAATCAGTACCCTCAGGCCTTTTTTCCTCCTCCGGGAACATATGTTCATGAAGAAGCTTCAGATGAGTCGAAGCTCGACCACATACATCCTTCACGGCACCAGCAGCACTTGACACAACATCCATAGCGCCACGGAGAGTGCTCGACTCCGCTGTAGCAGCCTCCGCCGCCTCAACACTCACGGAGCCTGCACCAAGTGGGAAATAACAATGCTTAGAAACTCAAGATAAGAACCACGGCAAAAGGGAAAAGAAAAGTCTCCTCACCTACTAAAGAGCTCACCAGGTCACTGATACGCGAGAGAGGATTGCTTCTCGCCCTTCGTTGGTTACCCCTAGTGGAAGGTAAGATGTAGCATAGCAGCAAGTTTCCCTCGGTGAAGATACCGAGGTTGAGTATCGACCAGTAGGACTCCGACGATCATAAGTAGGTGTCAGCGGCGCACCTGACGCGGACCTGCACACAACACAATTAACTTTGCTCCCAACGAAGTTCAGAGAGGTTGTCAATCTCTCCGGTCTTGTTGTTTACAAAGGATAAAAAACACAGGATAATGATAATGATAGCAACTATAAGTAAAAAGCAATAAAGTAAAGGAGCGTGTAAACAGTGATGATAATATGGACCGGGGTCCCATGATGTTCACTAGTGATGTCTCTCTCCCAAAAGACAATAAGACGGCTATGCGAGGTAAACAAACTACAGAAGGGCAATTGACAGGATTATAAACGCACCGCAATGCTAACTATGCTACAAAAGAAAGGAAGAGGCTCAAAAGCATGGGCAGTACGCCAAAATAAGTAGACCGAAATCCATCTGCATCTACTACTAATCATCCACCTTGAGATATCTATCCAGAACATCTCCCTGGTATTAAGTTGCGAGCCAGACCCAAAGTGTAAACCCAAAGCAACAGACAACTGCATTAAAAGAACTTTGTGTAAAGTAATCAATCCTTGTAACCGCGGTTACAAGCACCATTGTTTTCCCCCTTATGGCCACAACACATCCCCTAGACTCATGTTTCTGTCACTTAAGCGTATCATCAGGGGGCATGTACCACAATCGAGCATAACATTCCCTCTTGGAGTTACTACCTACCACTTGGCCAAAGCAATAAATAGTAACGGAGAACATGCAAGAATTACTTCGGAACAAAAATACAAAAGATAAGAACCAATTATATTACTCTATCAAAATCTGAACATAATCTCATAATCCATCAGATCCCATCAAACTCAGCATAGCAAAAGATGAAATAATTACATATGTGCCTCGATCATGTAGGGCAGCTCACAAGGTCTAAACCATGAAGAACAAAGAGGGGAGGAGTACATCACATAGCTACTGATCACGGACCCATGGTCCAAGGTAGACTACTCATGGCACATCCCGGGAGCATCCATGGTGGAGGAGAAGCTCCCGGAGGTCGATCCTCCCTCCGGAAGGGTGCCGGGAAGGGTCCTGACGGTGCTCCCGATCTTGGAAGCGCGGCGGCGGAACAAAGGAGAATTTCCGAAATAGGGTTATGTCTTCGGAGTTTCCCCGTGACGGAGAATAAATAGGCGAAGGGGGCAGCCAGGGGGCCACCAGGGGTCCAGGCGCCCCCCTGGCGCGGCCAGGCCCCTGGTGGCGGCCCTCTGGCCCCACTTGGGTGCTTCTTGAAGACTCCGTTGCGCTGATTTTTTATCCGATTTTCCCGAATTTTTGGAGCATTTTTAATATGGGGGAAACCTGGAATAAAAAACAGCAGAAACCAGGAACTGGCACTGGGTGCACTGAGTTAGCAGGTTAGTCCAAATATGATCAAAAGTGTATGATAGTGTATCTAGATCATAGCAATATCACAGAAAACATGCATGGAGCGAGCAGAAATTATCGATTCGTTTGAGACGTATCAACATCCCCAAGCTTAATTCCTGCTCGTCCTCGAGTAGGTAAATGATAACATGCATAATTTCTGTGGTGACATGCTAGCAACCATATAAGGACTTTGAAAATTAAAGCAATCAAGGTATGTAATTCAATTCAAGTCATAACATGCAAGAGTCTATATTAGCATTGAAACAAGCAACGAAAGAACATTAGGTGCAAGAGCTCTCGCTGTCCGTGACTTGAATGTCTCCAAATGGTGTTTGCGTGCAATAAGGGGGATAGGGAAAACGAGAAAAAAAGTATTATTGTTGAGAACTCAATCTACTAAAGTTTCACACTTGGTCTTCTTTGGAATCTTATCTTGACTCGTCCCCAGACCACTAGCCAGGTACAAGTCAATTTGATCCACTCCCTTTCGATATTTTGAGCACTCATGCATGAGAGTTGACACTTAGGATGGCAAAGAGAGAAATATGGTGGAGGAGGAAGTCAAAAAGGTGAGAAAGGCTCACATCAATGAGGACAATCATAGGAGAGAAGGCCAAATGATAGATATGATGTGAGGAGTAGGGATTGCCATGCAACGGATGCACATATGAGCTGAACAGCTCTGCAATGGAACTAGTGGGGTGCATCTAACTTGCTCACTCATGAAGACCTAGAGCTATTTTGAGGAGGCTCATCCTTGGAATATGCAAGCCAAGTTCTATAGTGTGAAGGTGCCCACATAGCTATATGCATGATCATCTCTATGGAGTACAAGTATAAGAGGGAGTACTAGTGTGGATCTTTCAAAAGGATAGTAGTGTTGCCCCTTTCTCTCTTTTTATTTTTTTCTCCTTTTTCTCCTTTTTTGTATTTTTTTGGTGGCCTCAATGGCTCTTTCTATTTAACTTTCCTTTGTCCTCTTTGGGAGCTTTTATTTTGTCCACTTTGGGATCTTTTCCTCACTTAAGGGCAACACTCTAATTTACAAGAGGGTATAGAAGATCTTTCACACGTTACAAGGTACTCAAATCATAATGAAGATGTAGCTATCATGATGTATGCAATGTATGCCGCTGCTAGTGTAGCAGGAAAATGTATGACATGAAGATCAAGTCATGAAGAGGTGGATGTTGCATGGAAATATATCTCGAAAAGGCTATGGAAATGCCTTGATAGGTAGGTATGGTGGCTGTTTTGAGGAAATATATAAGGAGGTTTATGATGACAGAGCGTATCATGCCAAGGGTTTGGATGTACCGGCAAAGGTGGACGCCAACTCTCGGAGTGAGAAGGAGACAATGCACGACACAGGAGAGGCTTGCAAATATGAGTAGGTGGAAGTGTCAACTTTCAATACTTACATTAGTCCGAAGAACTCATGCACTTATTATCGGTAACTCTCAATCTAATGAGGAGGTTCACAAAGAGACAAATACCCCGAGGAGGAGTGTATGGGGGTTTGGTTATCCTTGCGCATCCTTGACTCATGGTACGTGAGTGTACTCTAATATCCGACCCCTCAGAAGAGTAGTGATCCATCTAGTAGCTAGAGTTCTCAACTAGTTTTGTAGGTTTTTGAAAATAAACACGTATTTCCCAAAATACGACACCTATCACTAATAGGCTAGAGCTCTTGACACCAAAAGTTCAAACATTACTCACATCAACACCTCAAAACTATTGCAAGTTACTACTAAAATTAAATAGCAACCTCAATTACCTACTTCTCAAAACAAGACACAACTCAGTGCAACAACCAACTCCCTTAACAAGATAAACATGAAAACTAAAGAGAGTTCCAGCAATAAACAAAACAAAATCAAAGGCTCTTGCTAGTGACAAACTAAGACTAAAACTAAACATGACAGTAGTTACGAAAAGATAAAGAACACACAACAGCAAAAAGATAGGCATGGAGAATCCTATGATGTGTTCTAAATTTTGAAAGTGGAGCATTTTTCTCTCCCACACAAAGTAAGACGGGATCTAACTTGTTATGAACATCAAGCAAGGCTAACGAAAACTAAAAATAAAACCTAAGAGCGTTACGCTCCAAGCATAGCACATAACGCATGAAGTGATAAAAATATAGTGAGACGAAGGACGAACTGATGATTGTTGATGGAGAAGGGGATGCACAGCGGCATCCCCAAGCTTATACGCTTGAGTATCCTTGAATATTTATTGGGGATGCATGGGGGCATCCCCAAGCTTGAGCGCTTGACACTCCCGAATCTTCTTTCATCATCTTCCATCGCACACTTGAAAACTCCCTTCATACACAACTCATCATAAGCTGATTAGAGAGGTTTGTACCCTTAATAAATAAAATTTTCCTACTGGATATAAAAATATTCTTGAAGAGCTAATGTTTCTCAAGATTGTCAAAAGGTTTTTGCAAAGAAAAAGCAAGCTTAAGGTTTGTAAAAGTTAGGAGAGTCAAAACATGGCAGAATCTATGAAAAACAGAATAGCAGGTAGTAAAGAATTTTAAAAAAACTCAGAACATACGAAAGTTCCGTGATTGTATAGAGCACGATGTGTAAAAAATTCAGCTCAAAAAGATGAACTGGTGATTTATTTTGATTTTTCCAGTCACGAGGACAAAATCTGTTTTCTGGACAACATGTCACAACTTTCACTTCCCTTGTCATATGAGGCTATACTTGGCACTTAGCTTGAAAATAAAGATACAATGATGTTGCTACAGTAGTAACAATCATCAAGACCACTAAAAACATAAGTAAAAACATCTTGCGTTGCCTCCTGATACGTCCAAAATGTATCTATAATTTCTACTTGCTCCATGCATGTTTTGTGTGATATTGCTATGATATTGATACACTTTCATACACTTTTGATCATATTTGGACTAACCTATTAACTCAGTGCACCCCAGTGCCAGTTCCTGTTTTCTGCTATTTTTCTATTTGAGGTTTCCCCCATATTAAAAGTGCTCCAAAAAATCAGGAAAAATCAGATAAAAAATCAGCGTTCTGGAAGCTTACAGATTCATCGAAGAAGGGCCAGAGGGGCCCCAGCTGGTGCCTAGGCGGCCAGTGGGCGCGACCCAGGGCTTGGCCGCGCCTGGAGGCCGCCTAGGCGACTGGTGCCCCCCTTTGGCTCCTATTTATTCTCCCGCCGCGAAAACCCTGATTCCAGACACCTTTTCTCCAGAAGCTATTCCGATCTCCGCCGCCATCGCCGACAAGCTTCGGGGACAAGAATTCATGTGCCGACACCTTGCCAGGACGGGGACGTGCCCTCGGATTCATCTCCATCGACGTTGCTTCCTCCCTCCATGATGCGGGAGTAGTTCCTCCCCGGGGCTGAGGTTTCTACCAGTAGCTATTTGGTCTTCTCTCTCTCCCATGATGTGATCTTGATTGTGATCATAGGCTATGTTAATCTAGGATGATCCCGTGATGTTTCCCCTTCTTCTATGTATTAGATTGATGTACTCACTTGATCTGATCTAGTATAATCGCCGAGACCATGGTGACAGCGGTCTATTGGACATGGGTTAGAAGAATATTTTCATGAGTGATTTCCTCTTTTGTGTGTGGATTGAAGATTGAGAGTCTCTTGGTGCTTGTCTTTGACTATCCTTTAGATATGTTGTGGTGATTATGGTACTCTCTTTGGATGGCCGCGGTGACATTGGGAAATCCATAGATGAGAACTACGAACTCTGAGGTGTGCTTTTGTAGCCCTACACAATTCTTGTCCTCTCTTGACCACAAAGGAATGACCTCCGAGTACGTCTCCATTGCATGTTTTATGGGGAATATCATGTGATTAGACTATGTTAATGTTGTTGGGAGTTGCCACTAGTGAAAGTATGAAGCCTAGGCCTTGTTTCCACCATTGCAATACCGTTTGCACTCACGTTTACTACTTTTTGCTTGCTGCACTTCTTATTACAGATTTATATTACCTTGCTTTGCTACACCTACCACCCATATTTTACCATCTCTTCGACGAACTAGTGCACCTATGCAACTCCTAGTTGTATTAGGTGTGTTGGGGACACAAGAGACTTCTTATATCTTAATTGCAGGGTTGCTTGAGAGAGACCATCTTCAACCTCTACTTCCCTGAGTTCGATAAACCTTAGGTCATCCACTTGAGGGAAATTGCTGCTGTCCTACAAACCTCTGCGCTTGGAGGTTGTCAATCTCTCCGGTCTTGTTGTTTACAAAGGATCAAAAACACAGGATAATGATAATGATAGCAACTGAAAGTAAAAAAGCAATAAAGTAAAGGAGCGTGTAAACAATGATGATAATATGGACCGGGGTCCTATGATGTTCACTAGTGATGTCTCTCTCCCAAAAGACGATAAAATAGCCATGCGAGGTAAACAAATTACAGTTGGGCAATTGACAAGATTATGTGCGCAAACCAATGCTAATTATGCTATGCAGAAAGGAAGAGGCTCAAAAGCATGGGCGGTACGCCAAGACAAGTCGACCGAAATCCAACTGCATCTTCCCACTAATCATCCACCTTGAGATATCTATCCAGAACATCTCGCTGGTATTAAGTTGCGAGTCCCACCCAAAGTGTAAACTCAAAGCAACAGACAACTGCATTAAAGAACTTCGCGTAAAGTAAACAATTGATGCGCGAGGTGATGATAGTGATTTCTTGCCCTTCGTTGGTAAACCCCAAGTGGAAGGTGTGATGTAGCACAACAACAAATTTCCCTCAGTAAAGATACCAAGGTTTGTCTCCAGTAGGACTCCGGAGATGATAAGTAGGTGTCAGCGGCGCAACTGACGCGGACCTGCACACAGACACAAATAACTTTGTTCCCAACGAAGTTCTGAGAGGTTGTCAATCTCTCCGGTCTTGTTGTTCACAAAGGATCAAACACAAGGGATAATGATAGCAACTGAAAGTAAAAGCAGAAAAGTAAATGAGCGTTGAAACAGTGATGAAGATATGGACCGGGATACGTGATGTTCACTAGTGACGTCTCTCTCCCAAAAGACGATAAAACTGCTATGCGAGGTGAAAAAATTACAGAAGGGCAATTGACAGGATTATGAACGCACCGCAATGCTAACTATGCTACAAAAGAAAGGAAGAGGCTCAAAAGCATGGGCAGAACGCCAAAATAAGTAGACCGAAATCCAACTGCATCTACTACTAATCATCCACCTTGAGATATCTATCCAGAACATCTCGCTGGTATTAAGTTGCGATCCCCACCCAAAGTGTAAACCCAAAGCAATAGACAACTGCATTAAAAAGCACTTTGCGTAAAGTAAACAATCCTTGTAACCGCGGTTACAAGCACCGTTGTTTTCCCCCTTGTTGCAACAGCACATCCCCTAGACTCATATTTCTATCACTCAAGCGTGTCATCAGGGGGCAAGAACCCACAATCGAGCATAACGTTCCCTCTTGGGGTTACTACCTACTACTTGGCCAAAGCAATAAACAGCAACGGAGAACATGCAAGAATTACTTACGAACAAAAATATAAGAGATAAGAACCAAATATATTACTCAATCACAATGTCAGAACCCTCTGTTAGGTAATGTGCTAGGGTTAGCCAGTACTCTTGCATCATGTTAAAAAATTTCAAAAGAAATCTTTGAAATCAAAATCAAAAGCAAAATGGGAGAAGGAACCCCCCCAGATGAATTAATTCAAAAGGCCAGATAAAAATCTTCTCCAAAAATTCATGTTAGATTTTTGAAAAGTCTTATAAATGAGTGTGATCACATATCGAGTGATGTGGGACCCACCCCATGCTCATAGATTTTTCAAATATTAAAACAGTGCCTTGGATTTAATCAAAAACCCCTATTTGAGTTAAGATTCAAATTATTTGAATTTTAAAAATGTTGAAACTTTATAAGTGGCTAGTCTATATTATTATGAAGCCATATAATTTTTTTCAGCATTTAATAAAATGCCTAGCTATTTATTTAGCACAGAAAAACAAAAGACAGAAAAGAAAACAGAAAGGAAAAAGGGAAAGAACTTACCTGGCGCCTAGGCGAGGCCCACCTACCTTGGCCCAGCTAGGCCCAGCCGCCACCCGGGCTGTCGTCTTCCTCAGGCAGCCAGGCAGCTGCGTGCCCGGCATGCCACGGCCGCCATGCCACCTGCTTGCCTGGCGCCCCCAGCCTCCCGAGCCCTCTAGACACGTCCTGGAGACGCCCACGTCCACTCCCCTCCCTCCAGAACCACCTCCCCCTCCTCTCTCGCCCGTTCCACCGACGTTCGTGAAGCTCGCCGGAGCACCTTCAAGCCCCCGCGTAGCCATCGACGCCGAGAAGCCCCCGGATCCTGTCCAGCGTCTTCACCGCAGTTGTCTTCGTCTTTGAGCGGAATATGGGGAGCTGAAGCCCCCTGGAGCTGCCGACTCGCGTCGTCGTCTTCATCTACGGCCGCCGCGCAACATCGTCGATTACATCGCCGTCGAGCGACCCCAGCCCTCGCCACCACCTCCGTTGAGTTCCTGGTGAGCTCACGATCAAAACCCCTAACCTCTCCCCCTCGATTTCTTCCTCTGTCACCGATTGCCATGGTCGCCGGAGTACCGAGCCGCCACGGTCGTCGTCAGCGAGCATCAGCTAGGCAATCATCCTCGCCGTCTTGTCCATCACCTCCGCCGTGAACTGCTTCTTCGAACGCGCCCAGCGGTGTCTCAAATGGTGCTCTGCAGCGAGATCCACCCCGAGCCCGTGCCATGGCCGCCGCGGAAGGTCGTCGCCGGCGTCGCTCCGGTGGCCTCCTTGGTCACCTGGACCCTCCCCGAGACGCACGGCTCCACGAGCTTACGTTTGGTGCCTCCAGCGCTTCAAACGGACCACGGCAACCTCCTCCCGTGCAGCGCCGCCGTGGATTGGCCGCCGGCGTTTAGCCGCCGGTGGGTTAGCCACTAATCCCCCTCCTAACCCCACCCTGGGCCACTGACCAGTGGGCCCAGTGGCTTAATTAAGCCACTGGATTAAATTAACCAGCCGGTTTAATTAGCCAGTGACACTGACACCCCTGGCCCACCTGTCAGCCCCCTGGTGACGCCAGCAGTGCATCATGCTGATGCAATAAAAGGAATAAAGGAATTTCCAAAAAAAAAAAGAAAAATCCAGAAAATACCCCAAACTTTGGAAATTCATAGATAATTCATTTTAACTCCAAATTGGACAAATAATATATGAAAAATGATCAGGAGAAAATAAGCTATCCAAAAATCCAACTTTAAACTATGTTTGAGTTGATTTTAAAATGGGACCAGTAGCAAATGTCATTTGATTTATTTGAAATTAATTCAAATTCAATTCAAATGCTTTTGCAACTTGGACCATGGAATTATGCTACATTTCAACCACACTTCAGAGGCATATCATACACATTTCCAAAAGGTTCAAAATGATCAAACAATGTCACATGTAACTTGGTCAAGTTTGAATTCAAATGGGAGTTTGAATTTGCAATTCAATTTGCAATATACTCCATTTAAATGGAATTGCTTCACACATCAAAGCATATACATCAAATTTCCACCTTCCATCATGTGATTGTGCATTGTATTTACTTTTGCTACCTTGTTGTTGTTTGTCGAGTAGAGGTGGAACCGGAGCAGGAGGCTACCCCCTTCGTTGAAGACCCAGAACCCGAACCTCGTCAGCAAGGAAAACAAACCCCCATTGATCATGTCGATAAAATCCCACTTCCCTCTCATGTCTCGCTTATGCATTGTTTAGGATGATTACCATGCTACGTTTCTACCGCATAGATGAACCCATTCCTTTGCATGACCTATCATTTGTCACAGTAGTAGGCAAAACCACAATCCTAGCAAATGTAGGAGTTGATTGATATCATGTGGCCCCTGCAAATTTTACTGCTTATTGCATGCTTAGAGTGATACCATGTTGATACTGTTATGTGAGTCGGGATGGTAGTGATCATGATGATGATGGTAGAAAAGTGTTGGTGAATCTACCCTAATACAAGGTGAACGATGAGAGGCCGTGTAGGAGTACACGGTGGGTTGTCTCGTTGAACACCGCCCTAAGTCCGAGTTCTTGTGTGGTGATCCAAGATGAAGAGTACAACCACACATTGGGCTCACTGTCCCCTCTCAACTTATTAACTCATCCCTTTCGATGTCCAGATGTCGCAATAGTTCGGAGTTCTGGTAGGCTTGTGACCTGGATGCTAAGTGAGAGAACGGCTCATCCGAGACCGGCTTATGCACCACGCACACATCACTTGGGTCCACTTCGGTAAACCGGTCGGGTTCACGATTGTGGTAGCCAACCCAAGTAGGAGGCTTTCTTGGACTAGATAGGCTATGAGGTAACAGTTGTGGTGAGCATCCTCGCTGGCACCCATTGAATGGTGTCGAGATCAAAGGCGGTAACTGATGATCATGTGTGTGTAGCGGTACACCCCTGCAGGGTTATCAAAACTATTCGAATAGCCGCGTCCGCGATTATGGACTGCTTGGAAAGCTTAGCTTGATTATTAGACAACTTGAATCGGATACTTCTAAAACACACCAAGATAAGTGTGAGTGCTATGGCGTGCTTTCTCGTGGGGAAGTCGAGGAAGGCACCATAGTGGTGTAATTGGTTGGAGAAAGTAGTGGACTCGTGTACGCTTCTTACCTAAAAGTCTGGTACTCGTAGTTCAGGATTAGCCAAGTCAAAGCTGGCACTTCTGCAAGTGAACCCCACCTCCCTTTACCTTGATACATGTGCATGAGTAGTATAGCTCCTATGTAAGTCTTGCTGAGTACGACTTTGTACTCACGTTTGCTTAATCTATGTTTTAGATGAACCCACTGACCCCGAAGGTGGCTTCTTCATCGAGCTGGACGAATGAAGATCAAGCTAGTCTAGTCCCATTCAGACGACTGGTTCCCTCGTGGAGGGCTTGTGTTTAAATAAGGCTTCTTAAGCCGTTTGTTAAACTTGTCTGTACTCAGACATAATTTGCTTCCGCTTGTGTTGTAATGTTGGATCACATGTTTGTGATCTCTGTTTGCACTCTATAAGAGTTATCAATAAAAATGTATACTTTGTAGAGAATTGCAATGATACCTACTGTTCATACAAGGCATGTGTGCTGCGTGTATGTTTATAACATGCATGTCTTTGTATGGGTTTTCGAGACCTTAGTTGTGATCTGGCTGGCGGTCTTTCACACACCAAGTGGCCCTTAGATGTGCGCAGCTTGGGGCATCGCGATGCGATTGTTCGAGACTCGGTCTCGGGCACACTTTGTGGTATGATCGAGCCCGCCCTAGACCCCGACTAAGTGATCGGGATGGAGTAAGTCTATGTAAGAGTTATGAGATAGTCGATAGTATGGTTGAGGCGACTTGTCTTTGAATATGGGAGTTCACCACCCATATCATTAGACTTGTGTGCGGACGATGAGGACCCATCTCAGTTGATCATCCGGCCTGGATGGGATGCCCCTCACGTACGATGCTTTCCGAGGACGTTCTGTGCTTGGCCTTGTCTGCTTAGACAAGTGGGTACGGTTCTCAGCTCTTCATATGACTATGTCTTAGCTGGACTTGCATACGCCAACCCCGGGTCCCGACAGACTTGGTATCAGAGCAGGACTGACTGTACGACTAGTAGCCTTGGCCGAAGTCGAGTCTAGCCTTCTATAGTTATATAGTTACTCTGGGTATATAAGGGAACAATGTAAGGTTTCTTTTTTTTCTCCTTACCCCCTTTGTTCTGAGTTCTGAGTCACCCTCATCTTATTCTACGGGAAGATAGGACTAGGCTCTCCTCTGTCTGATTAGAACATCTTGTTGTTTGCTTCCTTGTAGCCATAGGAAAGTTGTGATCGGTTTGATAGAGTGGTTATGCTTCATGATTTATTACATCGTATGTAAGTGTTGTTTCCATGTTGTAAGAAATTGTCTTTTTCTTGCAATTACAACCGTTATGCTGTCCGAGTCATTCCAGGTTTATCTCATAATCTGATGCATTTGCAAACTCCTTCTTTTTGTTTCAGATGGCAGATCTTACCCCTCGGCAGATTGTTCGTTTGACCAGGTGCCTCGGTGTGCGTGGCCATCCCGCCACGTTGATCGAGATGATGTCCTATGTGGGATATTGATGGTATCCTGAGTACACCGTCGAGGAGTAGTTCCACGACTTCAACCAGACCCAGTTCCACTGCATTGTCAGGATCTACCCGCACCACGTTGGAGTCACTCAGCCTATCCACTTTGGACATGGCATTGGCATGACAGAGAACATGGCTGTGCAGGATGCTGCATATTCATGTATTACCCTGCTGAGAGAGGAGCACACTATGCTGAGAGAGACCTCATTCCGCTATATCCCTGCTGCACTTCCAGGAGAAGAGGGATATTACACCGGACTCTACTCAGATCACTCTGCAGAGGATCCCGCACTTCAGGTGACTGCTAGATTTGCTAGTGATCGAGATCGTGATGCACGCGCTCTCCGTTTCGAGCTTCATGCCACCCGTGTTCGTCTGTATCGAGCACTGACACTTTTGGCACCCTTTGTGAGCGTTGGATCAGTTGAGCATGACTCTATCTACCCAGTGAGGACTCAGATGCCTTCTCGAGTTGCTTGGCCCGAGATTGGAGGCATTTTTCCACCCCGTGGTCCTTTGCTTGCACCCTACGCTGGACCTAGGCCCCATCCTTGCCCAAATGGATATCAGGGTCCACAGGCCTCCGTGTTTTCCGATGGTCACCTTCAGCTACCGGGATACGCAGGTAACTTTTATGAGGACTACTATGGAGATGGAGATGAGTGAGACCGCCTGTGGTCTTACTTAGTGTTGATGTAGTAGTATCTTAGTGTATTGTACGCAAGGGTCTAAGTTCCAAAGGCTTAGATAAATAATGTATAGGAAGTCAGAGTGCCTCTGAAGGATGTATCATCTTCATCACGTTTGTATTAGCTTGGTGCTTGTACTAAAACGATGTATGGCTTGTATGACAGCTTGTGAATATATGGCGTGTATGCTTTTATCACCATGTTGTCAAGATGATTACTTCCTTTGCTCTGTAATCCTTCCAGTACTTAAATACCTTGTTTAGATTCTTCCAATCAACTCTGTTTGACTTTGGTTTTCACCTTCAGGATGTCTCAAGGAACCCGTGGCCAGATTGGTCGTAACCAGGGTCGTGTGAATGACTAGGAGGAAGGCAAACTTCCACCCCCACCCACGATGGCTCAGGTTCTGATGGAAGTTGAGAGGAACCGCCGAGACTCTCATCACCTGCTGGAAGTCATTGCTCGCAACACCACTCAGCAGCGCAACGAGTTGGTGTCCCTGAACGACTTCATCTGGCTTCATCCCTCGGTTTTCCGTTACTCCACCGAGCCCCTTGACGCCGATGACTGGCTTCGCAGCATTGAGAGGAAGCTCCAGGCAGGCCATGTTGCAGATGGCGACAAGATCAGCTATGCCACCTATCACCTCAAAGGTGCAGCTAGTTCTTGGTGGGAGAACTTCCTGAATATGCGTCCCGCTGGACCGCCTACATCTTGGGATGAGTTCTGCACTTCCTTCCGTGAGCACCACATCCCCAAGGGTCTTATGGACCGCAAGCGTGAGGAGTTATGCAACCTCACCCAAGGCAGAAGGACTGTTGACGAGTTTAGTCGTGAGTTCAACCGACTTGCTCGTTATGCTACCGAAGAAGTCTCCACCGACTCCAAGAAACAAGAGAGGTTCCGTCGTGGCCTCAACTCTGGACTCCGTCGTGAGCTCAACCTACATGACTTTGCCACCTTCCAGGTCCTTGTTAACAAGGCCATCAAGGCAGAGGACATGAACACCCCCAACGACTTTCGCAAACACCCTAGATGTCGGGACCCGGGGTTAGCGTATGCAAGCCTCGCTACAACACAATCATACGAAGAGCCGAGAACCATACCCACTTGTCTAAGCAGACAAGGCCAAGCACAGAACGTTCTCGGAAAGCATCATAAGTTACCGCCTGGGAGTGGGACCCTTCAAGCGGGTACCGGCGAGGATGTTGCCACGACACTTCGCCCACAGCTCCGTTCTAGTCCAGAGAGTCGCCTATCTGAGGGGGATCCGTATGGAAGTCCGACCGAGGTTCCAGTACGGCCTCAAACGATGTGTGCAGGGTCCCAAGCCGGTCTTGAAAAGCCGTTCATCCACTTCGCAGACCGTGCCACAGCCCTACCAGAACTCCGAACTAATGCGACTCCTGGGGTTCGAACGGGGTGAGGTACTAGGTCGAGAGGGGTCAGTGAGCCCAATGTGTGGTTGTACTCTTCTTCTTGGATCACCACACAAGAACTCGGACTTAAGGCAGTGTTCAACGAGACAACCCACTGTGTACTCCTACACAGCCTCTCATCGTTCACCTTGTATTAGGGTGGATTCACCAACACATTTCACTTTCATCAACATCATGTTTATCATCGTCCCGACTCACATCATAAGCAACCTCATTGTACCACTAAGCATGCAATAAGCAGTAACAGTTACAGGGGCCACATGATATCAACCAACTCCTACATCTGCTAGGATTGTGGTTTGCTTACTACTATGACAAGATGATAGGTCATGCAAAGGATATGGGTTCAACTATGCGATAGAAACGTTATCATGGTGATCATCCTAAACAATGCATAAGCGAGACATGAGAGGGAAGTGGGATTTTATAGACATGATCAATGGGGGTTTGCTTTCCTTGCTGACGAGGTTCGGGTTCAGGATCTTCAACGAAGGGGGATGCCTCCTGTTCCGGTTCCACCTCTACTCGACAAACAACAAACAAGGAAGCAATATAAATACAATGCACAATCACATGGTTGAAGGTTGAAACTTGATGTATATGCTTTGAGGTGTGAGGCAATTCCATTTAAATGGAGTATATTGCAAATTGAATTGCAAATTCAAACTCCAATTTGAATTCAAACTTAGCCAAGTTACATGTGACATTGTTTGATCAATTTGAAACATTTTGAATTGTGTATGATATGCCTGTGAAGTGTGGTTGAAAAGTAGCATAATTCCATGGTCCAAGTTGCAAAATCATTTGAATTGAATTGGAATAAATTCCAAATAAATCAAATGACATATGCTACTGGTCCCCTTTTAAAATCAACTCAAACATAGTTGAAAGTTGGATTTTTGGATAGCTTATTTTCTCCTGATCATTTTTCATATATTATTTGTCCAATTTGGAGTTAAAATGAATTATCTATGAATTTCCAAAGTTTGGGGTATTTTCTGGATTTTTCTGAATTATTTTTATTTTCTTTTTTTTTGGAAATTCCTTTATTCCTTTTATTGCATCAGCATGATGCACTGTTGGCGTCACCAGGGGGCTGACAGGTGGGCCAGGGGTGCCAGTGTCACTGGCTAATTAACCCGGCTGGTTAATTTAATCCAGTGGCTTAATTAAGCCACTGGGCCCACTGGTCAGTGGCCCAGGGTGGGGTTAGGAGGGGGATTAGTGGCTAACCCACCGGCGGCCAACCCACGGCGGCGCTGCACGGGAGGAGGCTGTCGTGGTCCGTTTGAAGCGCTGGAGGCACCAAACGCAAGCTCGTGGAGCCGCGCGTCTCAGGGAGGGTCCATGTGACCAAGGAGGCCACCGGAGCGACGCCGGCGACGACCTTCCGCGGTGGCCGTGGCATGGGCTCGGGGTGGATCTCGCTGCAGAGCACCATTTGAGCCACCGATGGGCGCGTTCGAAGCAGCAATTCATGGCGGAGGTGATGGACAAGACGGCGAGGATGATTGCCTAGCAGATGCTCGCCGACGACGGCCGTGGCGGCTCGATACTCCGGCGACCATGGCAATCGGTGACAGAGGAAGAAATCGAGGGGGAGAGGTTAGGGGTTTTGAACGTGAGCTCACCAGGAACTCAACGGAGGTGGTGGCGAGGGCTAGGGTGGCTCGACGGCGATGTAATCGACGATGTTGCGCTGCGGCCGTAGATGAAGACGACGACGCGATTCGGCAGCTCCAGGGGGCTTCAGCTCCGCATATTCCGCTCAAAGACGAAGACAACTGCGGTGAAGCCGATGGACAGGATCCAGGGGCTTCTCGGCGTCGATGGCTACGCGGGGGCTTGACGGTGCTCCGGCGAGCTTCACGGACGTCGGCGGAACGGGCGAGAGAGGAGGGGGAGGTGGTTCCGGAGGGAGGGGAGTGGACGTGGGCGTCTCCAGGACGTGTCTAGAGGGCTCGGGAGGCTGGGGGGGCGCCAGGAAAGCAGGTGGCGTGGCGGCCGTGGCATGCCGGGCACGCAGCTGCCTGGCTGCCTGAGGAAGACGACAGCCCGGGTGGCGGCTGGGCCTAGCTGGGCCAAGGTAGGTGGGCCTCGCCTAGGCGCCAGGTAAGTTCTTTCCATTTTTCCTTTCTGTTTTCTTTTCTGTCTTTTGTTTTGCTGTGCTAAATAAATAGCTAGGCATTTTATTAAATGCTGAAAAAATTTATATGGCTTCATAATAATATAGACTAGCCACTTATAAAGTTTCAACATTTTTAAAATTCAAATAATTTGAATCTTAACTCAAATAGGGGTTTTTTATAAAATCCAAGGCACTGTTTGAATATTTGAAAAATCTATGAGCATGGGGTGGGTCCCACATCACTTGATATGTGATCACACTCATTTATAAGACTTTTCAAAAATCTAACATGAATTTTTGGAGAAGATTTTTATCTGGCCTTTTGAATTAATTCATCTGGGGGGGTTCCTTCTCCCATTTTGCTTTTGAATTTGATTTCAAAGATTTCTTTTGAAATTTTGACATGATGCAAGGTTACTTTGATCCTAGCACATACCTAACTTGGGGTTGTCACAACTCGCCCCCACTCAAAAGAATTTCGTCCCAAGATTCAGAAGACTGCGGGAGGAAAGAGGGGTACTCGGCACTGAGACGGTCTTCTCTTTCCCACGTAGCTTCTCTCTCTGAGTGGTGTGACCACTGAACTTTCAAAAACTTGATCTTCTTTTGGCGAGTGACACGCTCTGCTGAATCAAGAACACGAACAGGGTATTCTCGATAAGAAAGGTCATCTTGGAGATCAAGCGTTTCATGGTCGACTTCGCGGATGGCGTCCTTGAAGCAACGCCTGAGTTGTGACACATGGAATACATCATGTACTCGGAAAAGGTGCGGGGGTAGTTCAAGTTGGTAGGCAACTTCTCCACGTTTAGCAAGAATGCGGAAAGGTCCGATGTAACGTGGGGCCAACTTGCCTTTGATACCGAAACGTTGGGTTCCCTTCAGAGGAGTAACCCGAAGGTAAGCCTTCTCGTCCAGATTGTAGCTTTCTTGCCTATGATGACGATCATAGTAGCTTTTCTGACGAGACTGTGCTGCTTTCAATTGATCACGAACAATGCGAACTTGCTCTTCTACGTCCTTGATCATGTCCGGTCCAAAGAATTGTCTTTCACCGGTTTCTGACCAGTTTAGAGGTGTTCGACATCGTCGTCCGTATAGGAGTTCAAAAGGAGCCATGTTCAGACTAGATTGAAAACTGTTGTTATAAGCAAATTCGGCGAATGGAAGAGACTTCTCCCAATTCTTTCCGAATGAGATAACACAAGCTCTGAGCATGTCTTCAATAATTTGGTTAACCCTTTCGACTTGACCGCTAGACTGAGGATGGAAAGCTCTACTAAAGGAGAGATGAGTTCCCATAGCATTTTGAAAGCTTCCCCAAAATCTAGAGGTGAAAAGGCTACCACGATCAGAATTGATTTCCAAAGGAACACCGTGAAGGGATACAATCCTAGAGACATACAAGTCTGCTAACTGGCTAGCAGTTATAGACTCGCGAACTGGAAGAAAGTGTGCAACTTTGGAAAGCCTATCTATGACAACGAAAATGGCATCATTTCCTTTTTGGGTTTTTGGAAAGCCGGTGATGAAGTCCATACCGACTTTGTCCCATTTCCACTCTGGAATAGGAAAAGGTTGAAGTGTACCAGCAGGTCGTTGATGTTCTGCCTTAATGCAACGACAAACATCACATTCGGCAACAAATTGAGCAATGTCTCTCTTCATCCTAGTCCACCAAAATCTCTGGCGTAGATCTCGGTACATTTTTGTGCTACCGGGATGAATCGAGAGGGGTGTGTCATGGGCTTCTTTGAGGATGAGTTGCCTTAGTTCCCTATTCTTAGGTACTACCAAACGATTTCCAAAGAATACCGTTCCTTTACTATCTGTGGAGAAACATTTAGCAACTCCGCTAGCAATGTTCTCCTTGATCCGGCGTACACCTCATGCACGTCTTTGGGCAACTATGATTTGATCCTCAAGGGTTGGTTTCGCCACCAAGTTGAAAAGAGATCCACGAGGAACAATCTCAAGGTTGAGCTTTCGAAATTCCTCATGAAGAAGTGGTTGATACTGTTGTAACATGAGGTTGTTACAATACGACTTACGACTTAGTGCATCAGCCATGACATTGGCATTGCCTGGGGTGTAAGAAATTACTACGTCGTAATCTTTTATCAACTCAATCCAGCGTCTTTGCCTGAGATTAAGATCTGGCTGGGTGAATATATATTTGAGGCTTTGGTGGTCGGAATAGATCTCACAACGATTACCAAGGAGGTAATGTCGCCAAGTTGTTAGGGCATGAACTACGGCAGCGAGTTCAAGATCGTGGGTAGGATAGTTCTCTTCATGTGGCCGCAACTGGCGTGAAGCATAAGCTACCACATGTCTATCTTGCATAAGTATGCATCCTAACCCTTGCCGTGGGGCGTCACAAAAGATCTCGAAATCCTTTTTGGTGTCTGGAGGTGCAAGTACGGGTGCAGAAGTCAATCTTCTTTTTAGCTCTTGAAAGCTTTCCTCGCACTTGGGAGTCCATAGGAATTTCTTATCTTTCTTGAGGAGTTCAGTAAGAGGCTTTCCAACTTTAGAAAAGTTCTCGACGAAGCGGCGACAATAGCTTGCTAAGCCAAGAAAACTCCTAACTTGTTTAACCGATTCAGGTGGAGTCCAGTCAAGGACGGCCTGAACTCTCTCGGGATTCACATCAATGCCTTTTGCAGAAATCACGTGGCCTAAGTAGGTCACTTCTGGTAGCCAAAATTCACACTTGGAGAATTTAGCATACAGGCGATGCTCTCTAAGTTTCATCAATACCAGGCTTAGGTGTTCGGCATGTTCTTCTTCGTTCTTCGAGTATATAAGGATGGCATCGAGGTAAACCACGACGAACTGGTCCAAATACTCCATGAAGATCGAGTTCATCATGCGTGAAAAAGTGGCGGGGGCATTGGTTAGACCGAAGGACATGACGGTGAACTCGTAAAGACCATAACGAGTAGTGCAAGCCGTCTTGGGAATGTCCTCGCCTCGGATCTTGATTTGATGATAACCTAATCTCAAATCCATCTTGGAGAAGACAGAGGATCCTGCAAGTTGATCATAAAGATAATTGATCCTGGGCAGTGGGTACTTGTTCTTTATCGTCGCTAAATTTAGCGGGCGATAGTCTACGCACATCCTTTCTGTTCCATCTTTCTTCGTTACGAACAGAACGGGGCAACCCCATGGCGATGAGCTAGGGCGGATGAAGCCTTTATCCAACAAAGCTTCCAGTTGGTTTTTAAGCTCAGCTAACTCACGTGGGGCCATTTTGTATGGGCGTCTGGAAATTGGTGCGGTTCCTGGGGCAAGATCCACTATGAATTCTACACATTTTTTGGGTGGCATTCCCGGCAGCTCTTCAGGGAAGACATCCGGGAAGTCATGAACCACCGGAACATCCTCAAGGTCGGGAAGGGGAAGCACATTCAAAGAATGCACCTGGGTTCTTGTTCTGGGTGAGGAGTAAGCTATTGTCTGGCCTGAAGGATGTGTAAGTCTATCTGACTTGGCTTTACAATCAAGAAAAGCATTCTGCCTTGATAACCAATCCATACCAAGGATGACATCAATGTCGGAAGACTTGAGGGCTATGAGTGAAGCAAGGAATACTAATCCCTCAAAGGATTACCATGGCTTACTCTATTACCATGGCTTACTCTATTAGTTTGCCACTTGGAACCAGGAGTTTGAATGATCATAGGGGTGAACATTTCTTCAAAGGATACATCATGCCGAAGTGCATAACTCTCCGACATGAATGAGTGAGATGCTCCTGGGTCAAAAAGAACAGAAGTGGGGACAAAATTGACTGGGAGCGTACCAAGAATGACGTCAGAAGTACTATCAGTTTCCTCAACAGAGATTTGGTTCACACGTCCAAGATTTTCTGAGGTGGATGGTTTAGCGGTGGAAACCTTTGGGGGTGGCTTGGCACGAACAGTGGGGTTTCCTTTAGCATGGGGTGGAGCATTTTGGTTGACGGGGCACTCACGAGAGTAGTGACCAGGCTGGCCACATCTAAAGCAGGCTCCAAAGATAGTGCGGGGAGCTGGGTTGTTTGGTGGAGCTGGTGGACGAGGCGGCACAAGGGATGGCCTCGGTGGGTTGTTTTGGGGAAACAAACTATTAGGAATCCAGATCATGCGCTTCTGAGGGCGTGAACTGGAAGAAGGGGCAAGCTCAAGAGCATGCTTGCGAGACTTCTCGAAAACTTCATTGCCATGCTCAGCTCTGAAGGATCTGTTGACTAAATCCTCAAAGGTGGCAAATTCGATGAGATTGAGATCATGACGAAGGATGGGGCTAAGTCCCTTGCGGAACCTTGCCTGCTTTCTGGCATCGGTGGTGATCTCATCTTGGGCATAACGAGCAAGACGATTGAACTCTCTCACATACTCATGAATGGACATATCTCCTTGATTCAAATTGCAGAACTCTTCCTTCTTGCGTTCCATCAACTCATCCAGAATGTGGTACCCTCGAAAGGCAACACAGAACTCCTGCCAAGTCACTACGTGACCATCTGGCTGCATTGCAACATAGTTCTCCCACCACTGAAGAGCAGCACCTTCCAAGAAGTATACCGCGAAAATAACTCGGTCATCGGGAGCAACATGTGCAGTATCAAGCTTACGCTCGATGGAACGGAGCCAATCATCAGCTTCAAGGGGCTCAGAAGAACATCGGAATACCGGTGGCTTGAGGAGGATAAAGTCCTGAATGCTGACCACCACATTACGATGGTGGGCGGTATTCTTCTCGATGAGCTCTAGAAGGCGTGTTTGATCACGTCTATACCGCTCAGCTTCCATCATGATTTCCGCCGCAGAAGGCGGGGTTGGAGGTTCATCATCATTTCGATTCCGATCACGGTCTCGATTCCGAAGAACAGCACTACGAGTTCCACCTGACAACCTGTGTGATAAAAATCAACAATCAGAAAAGGTTGTACGATGGAGGCAAGGATAAAAGGATATGATTTCAGAAGGAGAAGACTATAATGCAAAGGCAATGATTCAAAGAAACACGGGATAATTCCGGCAGCATAACGGCTACACCGGGATGGAAAATAAGACAACCTCGAGGAGATTGGACAGAACTTCCTCAAGGAACTCAAAACACGAAGACTCTGGACATCCACGACAATCCTACGGCTATAAGGAGGCAATCAACGGGATGTTCTAGTAAGACATAGATGAGCCTAGTCCTATCTTCCCGTAGAATAAGATGAGGGTGACTCAGAACTCAGATCGATGAGGGTAAGGAGAAAAAGAAGCCTTACGTTGTTCCCTTATATACCCAGAGTAACTATATAACTATAGAAGGCTAGACTCGACTTCGGCCAAGGTTGATAATCCTACAGTCAGTCCTGCTCTGATACCAAGTCTGTCGGGACCCGGGGTTAGCGTATGCAAGCCTCGCTACAACACAATCATATGGAGAGCCGAGAACCATACCCACTTGTCTAAGCAGACAAGGCCAAGCACAGAACGTTCTCGGAAAGCATCGAACGTGAGGGGCATCCCATCCAGGCCGGATGATCAACTGAAATGGGTCCTCATCGTCCGCACACAAGTCTAAATGATATGGGTGGTGAACTCCCATACTCATAGACAAGTCGCCTCAACCATACTATCGATTGTATTATAACCCTTACATAGACTTACTCCAGCCCGATCACTTAGTCGGGGTCTAGGGCGGGCTCGATCATACATCAAAGTGTGCACGAGACGGAGTCTCGAGCAATCGCATCGCGATGCCCCAAGCTGCGCACATCTAAGGGCAACTTGGTGTATAAAAGACCGCCAGCCAGATCACAACTAAGGTCTCGAAAACCCATACAAAGACATGCATGTTATAAACATACACGCAGCACACATGCCTTGTATGAACAGCAGGTATCATTGCAATTCTCTACAAAGTATATATCTTTATTAATAAATCTTACAGAGTGCACACAGAGATCACAAGCATGTGATCCAACATTACAACAGACAAGCGGAAGCAAAGTAGGTCTGAGTATAGACAAGTTTAACAAATGGCTTAGAGAAGCCTTATCTAAAAACAAGCCCTCCACGAGGGAACCAGTCGTCTGACTGGGACTACACTAGCTTGGTCTTGGTCTGAGTCTTCATTCTTCGAGCTTCGGGTAGAAGCCACCATCGGGTTCGGTGGGTTCATCTAAAACATAGATTAAGCAAACGTGAGTACAAAATCGTACTCAGCAAGACTTACATAGGAGCTATACTACTCATGCATATGTATCAAGGTAAAGGGAGGTGGGGTTTCACTTGCAGAAGTGCCAGCTTTGACTTGGCTAATCCTGAACTACGAGTACCGGACTTGAGGTAAGAAGCGTACACGAGTCCACTACTTTCTCCAACCAATTACACCACTATGGTTACTTCCTCGACTTCCCCACGAGAAGCACACCATAGCACTCACGCTTATCTTGGTGTGTTTTAGAAGTATCCAGTTCAAGTTGTCTAATAATCAAGCTAAGCTTTCCAAGCAGTCCTTAACCGCGGACGCAGCTATTCGAATAGTTTTGTTAACCCTGCAGGGGTGTACCGCTACACACACACACTCATCAGTTACCGCCTGGGAGTGGGACCCTTCAAGCGGGTACCGGCGAGGATGTTGCCACGACACTTCGCCCACAGCTCCGTTCTAGTCCAGAGAGTCGCCTATCTGAGGGGGATCCGTATGGAAGTCCGGCCGAGGTTCCAGTACGGCCTCAAACGATGTGTGCAGGGTCCCAAGCCGGTCTTGAAAAGCCGTTCATCCACTTCGCAGACCGTGCCACAGCCCTACCAGAACTCCGAACTAATGCGACTCCTGGGGTTCGAAAGGGGTGAGGTACTAGGTCGAGAGGGGTCAGTGAGCCCAATGTGTGGTTGTACTCTTCTTCTTGGATCACCACACAAGAACTCGGACTTAAGGCAGTGTTCAACGAGACAACCCACTGTGTACTCCTACACAGCCTCTCATCGTTCACCTTGTATTAGGGTGGATTCACCAACAAATTTCACTTTCATCAACACCATGTTTATCATCATCCCGACTCACATCATAAGCAACCTCATTGTACCACTAAGCATGCAATAAGCAGTAACAGTTACAGGGGCCACATGATATCAACCAACTCCTACATCTGCTAGGATTGTGGTTTGCTTACTACTGTGACAAGATGATAGGTCATGCAAAGGATATGGGTTCAACTATGCGATAGAAACGTTATCATGGTGATCATCATAAACAATGCATAAGCGAGACATGAGAGGGAAGTGGGATTTTATAGACATGATCAACGGGGGTTTGCTTTCCTTGCTGACGAGGTTCGGGTTCAGGGTCTTCAACGAAGGGGGCTGCCTCCTGTTCCGGTTCCACCTCTACTCGACAAACAACAAACAAGGAAGCAATATAAATACAATGCACAATCACATGGTTGAAGGTTGAAACTTGATGTATATGCTTTGATGTGTGAGGCAATTCCATTTAAATGGAGTATATTGCAAATTGAATTGCAAATTCAAACTCCAATTTGAATTCAAACTTAGCCAAGTTACATGTGACATTGTTTGATCAATTTGAAACATTTTGAATTGTGTATGATATGCCTCTGAAGTGTGGTTGAAAAGTATCATAATTCCATGGTCCAAGTTGCAAAATCATTTGAATTGAATTGGAATAAATTCCAAATAAATCAAATGACATATGCTACTGGTCCCCTTTTAAAATCAACTCAAACATAGTTGAAAGTTAGATTTTTGGATAGCTTATTTTCTCCTGATCATTTTTCATATATTATTTGTCCAATTTGGAGTTAAAATGAATTATTTATGAATTTCCAAAGTTTGGGGTATTTTCTGGATTTTTCTGAATTATTTTTTTATTTTTTTTATTTGGAAATTCCTTTATTCCTTTTATTGTATCAGCATGATGCACTGCTGGCGTCACCAGGGGGCTGACAGGTGGGCCAGGGGTGTCAGTGTCACTGGCTAATTAACCCGGCTGGTTAATTTAATCCAGTGGCTTAATTAAGCCACTGGGCCCACTGGTCAGTGGCCCAGGGTGGGGTTAGGAGGGGGATTAGTGGCTAACCCACCGGCGGCTAAACGCCGGCGGCCAACCCACGGCGGCGCTGCAGGGGAGGAGGCTGCCGTTGTCCTTTTGAAGCGCTGGAGGCACCAAACGCAAGCTCGTGGAGCCGCGCGTCTCGGGGAGGGTCCAGGTGACCAAGGAGGCCATCGGAGTGACGCCGGCGACGACCTTCCGTGGCGGCCGTGGCACGGGCTCGGGGTGGATCTCGCTGCAGAGCACCATTTTAGCAACCGATGGGCGCGTTCGAAGCAGCAGTTCACGGCGGAGGTGATGGACAAGACGGCGAGGATGATTGCCTAGCAGATGCTCGCCGACGACGACCGTGGCGGCTCAGTACTCCGGCGACCATGGCAATCGGTGACAGAGGAAGAAATCGAGGGGGAGAGGTTAGGGGTTTTGACCGTGAGCTCACCAGGAACTCAACGGAGGTGGTGGCGAGGGCTGGGGTGGCTCGACGGTGATGTAATCGACGATGTTGCGCGGCGGCCGTAGATGAAGACGACGACGCGATTCGGCAGCTCCAGGGGGCTTCAGCTCCCCATATTCCGCTCAAAGACGAAGACAACTGCGGTGAAGACGATGGACAGGATCCGGGGGCTTCTCGGCGTCGATGGCTACGCGGGGGCTTGACAGTGCTCCGGCGAGCTTCACGGACGTCGGCGGAACGGGCGAGAGAGGAGGGGGAGGTGGTTCCGGAGGGAGGGGAGTGAACGTGGGCGTCTCCAGGACGTGTCTAGAGGGCTCGGGAGGCTGGGGGGCGCCAGGCAAGCAGGTGGCGTGGCAGCCGTGGCATGCCGGGCACGCAGCTGCCTGGCTGCCTGAGGAAGACGACAACCCGGGTGGCGGCTGGGCCTAGCTGGGCCAAGGTAGGTGGGCCTCGCCTAGGCGCCAGGTAAGTTCTTTCCCTTTTTCCTTTCTGTTTTCTTTTATGTCTTTTGTTTTGCTGTGCTAAAGAAATAGCTAGGCATTTTATTAAATGCTGAAAAAATTTATATGGCTTCATAATAATATAGACTAGCCACTTATAAAGTTTCAAAATTTTTAAAATTCAAATAATTTGAATCTTAACTCAAATAGGGGTTTTTGATTAAATCCAAGGCATTGTTTGAATATTTGAAAAATCTATGAGCATGGGGTGGGTCCCACATCACTTGATATGTGATCACACTCATTTATAAGACTTTTCAAAAATCTAACATGAATTTTTGGAGAAGATTTTTATCTGGCCTTTTGAATTAATTCATCTGGGGGGGGGTTCCTTCTCCCATTTTGCTTTTGAATTTGATTTCAAAGATTTCTTTTGAAATTTTGACATGATGCAAGGTTACTTTGATCCTAGCACATACCTAACTTGGGGTTGTGACACTAGAGACGACAGTTCATCCATTTCTGGCTCCCAGAAGCGCAAGATCTGGATCCCAAACAGTATGTTCCGCCAGAACAAGCCACCGAGGCCATCCTATGTGGCGCCTCGTCCACCAAATCAGTTCCACCCAGCTCCACCAAGCAACCCAGCTCCACGCACTGTTTTTGGAGCCTGTTACAAGTGTGGTCAGGCAGGCCACTATTCTCGTGAGTGTCCCCAAAACCAGATCCAGCATCAGAATGCTCCACCCCGTGCCGGAGGAAACAACAATGGTCGTGGAAAGCCACCCCAGAAGGTCTACACTGCCAAACCCGCTCCTTCCGCCACTCGTGGACGTGTGAACCAGATTGCCGCCAAAGAGACTGACAACACCACTGACGTCATTCTTGGTACGCTCCCAGTCAATTATGTTCCTACTACCGTTCTTTTCGACCCAGGAGGATCTCATTCATTCATGTCGGAAAGTTATGCACTTCGTCATGAGTTATCCTTTGTTGAATTGTCCACCCCAATGATTATTCAAACTCCAGGGTCAAGATGGAAAACTAATAGAGTAAGCCATGGAAACCAAATTGCAATTGAGGGTTTAGTATTCCTTGCTTCACTCATAGCCCTCAAGTCTTCAGATATTGATGTCATCCTTGGCATGGATTGGCTATCAAGACAGAATGCCTACATGGATTGCAAAGGCAAATCCGTGAAACTCACCCACCCTTCAGGCAAGACCGTCAACTATACCTCACCCAGAACAAGAAACCAAGTGCATTCTTTGAATGTACTTCCCCTTCCCGAACTTGAAGATATTCCGGTGGTTCGTGACTTCCCGGATGTCTTTCCTGAAGAGCTGCCGGGAATGCCACCCAAAAAATGTGTAGAATTCATAGTGGATCTTGCCCCAGGAACCGCACCAATTTCCAGACGCCCATACAAAATGGCCCCACGTGAGTTAGCTGAGCTTAAAAACCAACTGGAAGCTTTGTTGGATAAAGGCTTCATCCGCCCTAGCTCATCGCCATGGGGTTGCCCCGTTCTGTTCGTAACGAAGAAAGATGGAACAGAAAGGATGTGCGTAGACTATCGCCCGCTAAATTTAGCGACGATAAAGAACAAGTACCCATTGCCCAGGATCAATGATCTTTATGATCAACTTGCAGGATCCTCTGTCTTCTCCAAGATGGATTTGAGATTAGGTTATCATCAAATCAAGATCCGAAACGAGGACATTCCCAAAACGGCTTTTACTACTCGTTATGGTCTTTACGAGTACACCGTCATGTCCTTTGGTTTAACCAATGCCCCCGCCACTTTCTCACGCATGATGAATTCGATCTTCATGGAGTATTTGGACCAGTTCGTCGTGGTTTACCTCGATGACATCCTTATATACTCGAAGAACGAAGAAGAACATGCCGAACACCTAAGGCTGGTATTGATGAAACTTAGAGAGCATCGCCTGTATGCTAAATTCTCCAAGTGTGAATTTTGGCTACCAGAAGTGACCTACTTAGGCCACGTGATTTCTGCAAAAGGCATTGCTGTGAATCCCGAGAGAGTTCAGGCCGTCCTTGACTGGACTCCACCTGAATCGGTTAAGCAAGTTAGGAGTTTTCTTGGCCTAGCCAGCTATTGCCGTCGCTTCGTCGAGAACTTTTCTAAAGTTGCAAAGCCTCTAACTGAACTCCTCAAGAAAGATAAGAAATTCCTATGGACTCCCAAGTGTGAGGAAAGCTTTCAAGAGCTAAAAAGAAGGTTGACTTCTGCACCCGTACTTGCACCTCCAGACACCAAAAAGGATTTCGAGATCTTTTGTGACGCATCACGGCAAGGGTTAGGATGCATACTTCTGCAAGATCGACATGTGGTAGCTTATGCTTCACGCCAGTTGCGGCCACATGAAGAGAACTATCCTACCCATGACCTTGAACTCGCTGCCGTAGTTCATGCCCTAACAACTTGGTGATATTACCTCCTTGGTAATCGTTGTGAGATCTATTCCGACCACCAAAGCCTCAAATATATTTTCACCCAGCCAGATCTTAATCTCAGGCAAAGACGCTGGATTGAGTTGATAAAAGATTACGACGTAGTAATTTCTTACACCCCAGGCAAAGCCAATGTCATGGCTGATGCACTAAGTCGTAAGTCGTATTGTAACAACCTTATGTTACAACAGTATCAACCACTTCTTCATGAGGACTTTCGCAAGCTCAATCTTGAGATTGTTCCTCATGGCTATCTTTCTACCTTGGTGGCGAAACCAACTCTTGAGGATCAAATCATAGTTGCCCAAAGGCGTGCACGAGGTGTTCGCCGGATCAAGGAGAACATTGCTAGCGGAGTTGCTAAATGTTTCTCCACAGATAGCAAGGGAACGGTATTCTTTGAAAATCGTTTGGTAGTACCTAAGAATAGGGAACTAAGGCAACTCATCCTCAAGGAAGCCCATGACACACCCCTCTCGATTCATCCCGGTAGCACAAAAATGTACCGAGATCTACGCCAGAGATTTTGGTGGACTAGGATGAAGAGAGACATTGCTCAATTTGTTGCCGAATGTGATGTTTGTCGTCGCATTAAGGCAGAACATCAAAGACCTGCTGGTACACTTCAACCTTTGTCTATTCCCGAGTGGAAATGGGACAAAGTCGGTATGGATTTCATCACCGGCTTTCCAAAAACCCAGAAAGGAAACGATGCCATCTTCGTTGTCATAGCTAGGATTTCCAAAGTTGCTCACTTCCTTCCGGTTCGCGAGTCTATAGCTGCTAGCCAGTTAGCGGACTTGTACATCTCTAGAATTGTATCCCTTCACGGTGTTCCTTTGGAAATCAATTCTGATCGCGGTAGCCTTTTTACCTCTAGATTTTGGGGAAGCTTTCAGAATGCTATGGGAACTCATCTCTCCTTTAGTACGGCTTTCCATCCTCAGTCTAGCGGTCAAGTCGAAAGGGTTAACCAAATTCTTGAAGATATGCTCAGAGCTTGTGTTATCTCATTCGGAAAGAATTGGGAGAAGTCTCTTCCATTTGCCGAATTTGCTTATAACAATAGTTTTCAATCTAGTCTGAACATCGCTCCTTTTGAACTCCTATATGGACGACGATGTCGAACACCTTTAAACTGGTCAGAAACCGGTGAAAGACAATTCTTTGGACCGGACATGATCAAGGAAGCAGAAGAGCAAGTTCGCATTGTTCGTGATCAATTGAAAGCAGCCCAGTCTCGTCAGAAAACCTACTATGATCGTCATCATAGGCAAGAGAGCTACAATCTGGATGAGAAGGCTTACCTTCGGGTTACTCCTCTGAAGGGAACCCAACGTTTCGGTATCGAAGGCAAGTTGGCCCCACGTTACATCGGACCTTTCCGCATTCTTGCTAAACGTGGAGAAGTTCCCTACCAACTTGAAATACCCCCGCACCTTTCCCGAGTACATGATGTATTCCATGTGTCCCAACTCAGGCGTTGCTTCAAGGACCCCATCCGCGAAGTCGACCATGAAACGCTTGATCTCCAAGATGACCTTTCTTATCGAGAATACCCCGTTCCTATTCTTGATTCCGCAGAGCGTGTCACTCGTCGTCAGAAGATTAGGTTTCTTAAAGTGCAATGGTCACACCACTCTGAGAGAGAAGCTACGTGGGAAAGAGAAGACCGTCTCAGTGCTGAGTATCCCTCCTTCCTCCCGCAGACTTCTGAATCTCGGGACGAGATTCTATTGAGTGGGGGCGAGTTGTCAGAACCCTCTGTTAGGTAATGTGCTAGGGTTAGCCAGTACTCTTGCATCATGTTAAAAAAATTCAAAAGAAATCTTTGAAATCAAAATCAAAAGCAAAATGGGAGAAGGAACCCCCCCCCCTAGATGAATTAATTCAAAAGGCCAGATAAAAATCTTCTCCAAAAATTCATGTTAGATTTTTGAAAAGTCTTATAAATGAGTGTGATCACATATCAAGTGATGTGGGACCCACCCCATGCTCATAGATTTTTCAAATATTCAAAGAGTGCCTTGGATTTAATCAAAAACCCCTATTTGAGTTAAGATTCAAAATATTTGAATTTTAAAAATGTTGAAACTTTATAAGTGGCTAGTCTATATTATTATGAAGCCATATAAAATTTTTCAGCATTTAATAAAATGCCTAGCTATTTATTTAGCACCGAAAAACAAAAGACAGAAAAGAAAACAGAAAGGAAAAGGGGAAAGAACTTACCTGGCGCCTAGGCGAGGCCCACCTACCTTGGCCCAGCTAGGCCCAGCCGCCACCCCGGCTGTCGTCTTCCTCAGGCAGCCAGGCAGCTGCGTGCCCGGCATGCCACGGCCGCCACGCCACCTGCTTTCCTGGCGCCCCCAGCCTCCTGAGCCCTCTAGACACGTCCTGGAGACGCCCACGTCCACTCCCCTCCCTCCAGAACCACCTCCCCCTCCTCTCTCGCCCGTTCCGCCGACGTCCGTGAAGCTCGCCGGAGCACCGTCAAGCCCCCGCGTAGCCATCGACGCCGAGAAGCCCCCGGATCCTGTCCATCGTCTTCACCACAGTTTTCTTCGTCTTTGAGCGGAATATGGGGAGCTGAAGCCCCCTGGAGCTGCCGAATCGCGTCGTCGTCTTCATCTACGGCCGCCGCGCAACATCGTCGATTACATCGCCGTCGAGCCACCCCAGCCCTCGCCACCACCTCCATTGAGTTCCTGGTGAGCTCACGGTCAAAACCCCTAACCTCTCCCCCTCGATTTATTCCTCTGTCACCGATTGCCATGGTCGCCGGAGTACCGAGCCTCCACGGTCGTCGTCGGCGTGCATCTGCTAGGCAATCATCCTCGCCGTCTTGTCCATCACCTCCGCCGTGAACTTCTTCTTCGAACGCGCCCAGCGGTGGCTCAAATGGTGCTCTGCAGCGAGATCCACCCCGAGCCCGTGCCACGGCCGCCGCGGAAGGTCGTCGCCGGCGTCGCTCCGGTGGCCTCCTTGGTCACTGGATTAAATTAACCAGCCGGGTTAATTAGCCAGTGACACTGACACCCCTGGCCCACCTGTCAGCCCCCTGGTGACGCCAACAGTGCATCATGATGATGCAATAAAAGGAATAAAGGAATTTCCAAATAAAATAAATAAATAAAAAGAATTCAGAAAAATCCAGAAAATACCCCAAACTTTGGAAATTCATAGATAATTCATTTTAACTCCAAATTGGACAAATAATATATGAAAAATGATCAGGAGAAAATAAGCTATCCAAAAATCCAACTTTCAACTATGTTTGAGTTGATTTTAAAATGGGACCAGTAGCATATGTCATTTGATTTATTTGAAATTAATTCAAATTCAATTCAAATTCTTTTGCAACTTGGACCATGGAATTATGCTACATTTCAACCACACTTCAGAGGCATATCATACACATTTCCAAAAGGTTCAAAATGATCAAACAATGTCACATGTAACTTGGTCAAGTTTGAATTCAAATTGGAGTTTGAATTTGCAATTCAATTTGCAATATACTCCATTTAAATGGAATTGCTTCACACATCAAAGCATATACATCAAATTTCAACCTTCCATCATGTGATTGTGCATTGTATTTACTTTTGCTACCTTGTTGTTATTTGTCGAGTAGAGGTGGAACCGGAGCAGGAGGCTGCCCCCTTCGTTGAAGACCCAGAACCCGAACCTCGTCAGCAAGGCAAGTAAACCCCCATTGATCATGTCGATAAAATCCCAATTCCCTCTCATGTCTCGCTTATGCATTGTTTAGGATGATTACCATGCTACGTTTCTACCGCATAGATGAACCCATTCCTTTGCATGACCTATCATTTGTCATAGTAGTAGGCAAAACCACAATCCTAGCAAATGTAGGAGTTGATTGATATCATGTGGCCCCTGCAAATGTTACTACTTATTGCATGCTTAGAGTGATACCGTGTTGATACTGTTATGTGAGTCGGGATGGTAGTGATCATGATGATGATGGTAGAAAAGTGTTGGTGAATCTACCCTAATACAAGGTGAACGATGAGAGGTTGTGTAGGAGTACACGGTGGGTTGTCTCGTTGAACACCGCCCTAAGTCCGAGTTCTTGTGTGGTGATCCAAGATGAAGAGTACAACCACACATTGGGCTCACTGACCCCTCTCAACTTACTAACTCATCCCTTTCGATGTCCAGATGTCGCAATACTTCGGAGTTCTGGTAAGCTTGTGGCCTGGATGCTAAGTGAGAGAACGGCTCATCCGAGACCGGCTTATGCACCACGCACACATCACTTGGGTCCACTTCGGTAAACCGGCCGGGTTCACGATTGTGGTAGCCAACCCAAGTAGGCGGCTTTCTTGGACAAGATAGGCTATGAGGTAACAGTTGTGGTGAGCATCCTCGTTGGCACCCCTTGAATGGTGTCGAGATCAAAGGCGGTAACTGATGATCATGTGTGTGTAGCGGTACACCCCTGCAGGGTTATCAAAACTATTCGAATAGCCGTGTCCGCGGTTATGGACTGCTTGGAAAGCTTATCTTGATTATTAGACAACTTGAATCGGATACTTATAAAACACACCAAGATAAGTGTGAGTGCTATGGCGTGCTTTCTCGTGGGGAAGTCGAGGAAGGCACCATAGTGGTGTAATTGGTTGGATAAAGTAGTGGACTCGTGTACGCTTCTTACCTCAAAGTCTGGTACTCGTAGTTCAGGATTAGCCAAGTCAAAGCTGGCACTTCTGCAAGTGAACCCCACCTCCCTTTACCTTGATACATGTGCATGAGTAGTATAGCTCCTATGTAAGTCTTGCTGAGTACGACTTTGTACTCACGTTTGCTTAATCTATGTTTTAGATGAACCCACTGACCCCGAAGGTGGCTTCTTCATCGAGCAGGACGACTGAAGATCAAGCTAGTCTAGTCCCAGTCAGACGACTGGTTCCCTCGTGGAGGGCTTGTGTTTAAATAAGGCTTCTTAAGCCATTTGTTAAACTTGTCTGTACTCAGACATAATTTGCTTCCGCTTGTGTTGTAATGTTGGATCACATGTTTGTGATCTCTGTTTGCACTCTATAAGAGTTATCAATAAAAATGTATACTTTGTAGAGAATTGCAATGATACCTACTGTTCATACAAGGCATGTGTGCTGCGTGTATGTTTATAACATGCATGTCTTTGTATGGGTTTTCGAGACCTTAGTTGTGATCTGGCTGGCGGTCTTTCATACACCAAGTGGCCCTTAGATGTGCACAGCTTGGGGCATCGCGATGCGATTGTTCGAGACTCGGTCTCGGGCACACTTTGTGGTATGATCGAGCCCGCCCTAGACCCCGACTAAGTGATCGGGCTGGAGTAAGTCTATGTAAGAGTTATGAGATAGTCGATAGTATGGTTGAGGCGACTTGTCTTTGAATATGGGAGTTCACCACCCATATCATTAGACTTGTGTGCGGACGATGAGGACCCATCTCAGTTGATCATCCGGCCTGGATGGGATGCCCCTCACGTACGATGCTTTCCGAGAACGTTCTGTGCTTGGCCTTGTCTGCTTAGACAAGTGCGTACGGTTCTCGGCTCTCCATATGACTATGTCTTAGCTGGACTTGCATACGCTAACCCCGGGTCCCGACACACAATCTGAAAATAATCTCATAATCCATCAGATCCCATCAAGCTCAGCATAGCAACAGCAGAAAGATTACAAAAGTGCCTCGATCATGTAGGGCAGCTCACGAGGTCTAAACCATGAAGAACAAAGAGGGGAGGAGAACATCACATAGCTACTGATCACGGACCCATGGTCCAAAGGAAACTACTCACGATACATCCGGGAAGCATCCATGGTGGAGAGGAGACTCCCGGAGGTCGGCCCTCCCTCCAGCAGGGTGCCGGGAAGAGGTCTGCTGGTGCTCCCGATCTCGGAAGCGCGGCGGCAGTGGAACAGAGGCGAGATCGCGAAAAAGGGTTCTCTCTCCGAGGGTTTCTCATCACGGAGAATATATAGGCGAAGGGGGGCAGCCAGGGGGGTGACGGGGATCAACCCCGGCAAATCCCATGGTCAGGGACCCTGGGTTAATCATGATATGCACAGGTTGGACGATAGCTCGTCGGCAAACAGGAAGGCTCGCTCCTGCTCGATATTATTAATGGGGGAGATGCGATTACAGTGGAGGCCAAGGCTGGAGCGCTCAAGGCTAGGGTTACAGGTGATATTCGATGTCTTTGGCGTCGCCCCTCCTAGCCCTTATATACTGGGCTAGGTCCCGGGGAGTTCATCTACGTTTACAGGTAAGCTTTCCTAACCCTAGCTTGCTCCGTATGGAAGGTCTTCGCACCTTCCTTGTTAGTCGCGGACTCCTACGTCGGTGCCAACTAGTGGGCCGAGGTTGTATCTTCGTGGGCCTTCTGCCTTCATGGACACCAGGTAGGCTCATCCGTAGGAGTCGTGGGGTCACCCCCTCGTCAGGGGGCCACCAGGGGTCCAGGCGCCCCCCTGGCGCAGCCAG
Source organism: Bromus sterilis (assembly GCA_950022295.1). Lineage (NCBI taxonomy): Eukaryota > Viridiplantae > Streptophyta > Magnoliopsida > Poales > Poaceae > Bromus > Bromus sterilis. The sequence goes on from OX465596.1 coordinate 402,626,043, forward strand.
CCCCTGGGGCGCGCCACCAGGGCGCCTGGGCCCCTGGTGGTGGCCCTCTGGCCCCACTCAGGTTCTTCCGGAAGTTTCTTCTGCGCAGATATTTTATCTGATTTTCCCGAATTTTTGGAGCACTTTTTATATGGGGGGAAACTGAAATAGAAAAACAGCAGAAAACAGGAACTGGCACTGTGGTGCACTGAGTTAATAGGTTAGTCCAAATATGATCAAAAGTGTATGAAAGTGTATCTAGATCATAGCAATATCACACAAAACATGCATGGAGCAAGCAGAAATTGTAGATACGTTTTGGACGTATCAACATCCCCAAGCTTAATTCCTGCTCGTCCTTGAGTAGGTAAATGATAACAGCATAATTTCTGTGGTGACATGCTAGCAACCATATAAGAACTTTGAAAAGTAAAGTAATCAAGGTTAGAGATTCAATTCAAGTCATAACATGCAAGAGTCTATATTAGCATTGAAACAAGTAACAAAAGAACATTAGGTGCAAGAGCTCTCGCTGTCCGTGACTCGAATGTCTCCAAATGGTGTTTGCGTGCAAGAAGGGGGATAGGGAATACGAGAAAAATATTTATTTGTTGAGAACTCAATCTACTAAAGTTTCACACTTGGTCTTTTTCTGGAATCTTATCTTGACTCGTCCACAGACCACTAGCCAGGTACAAGTCAATTTGATCCACAACTTTTTCAATATTTTGAGCACTCATGCAATGGATGAGCGTAAGCACGAGAGTTGACACTTAGGATGGCAAAGAGAGAAGTACGGAGGAGGAGGAGGAGGAAAACAAAAAAGAATGAGAAAGGCTCACATCAATGAGGACAATCATAGGCAAGAGATGCCAAATGATAGAGATGATGTGAGGAGTACGGATTGCCATGCAACGGATGCACATATGAGCTAGGAAGCTCTCCAATGGAACTAGTGGGGGTGCATCTAACTTGCTCGCTCATGAAGACCTAGAGATCGTTTGAGGAGGCTCATCCTTGGAATATGCAAGCCAAGTTCTATAGTGTGAAGGTCCCCACATAGCTATATGCATAATGATCATCTCTATGGAGTACTAGGATATAAAGGGAGTACTAGTGTGGATCTCTCAAAAGGATAGTAGTGTTGCCCCTTTCTCTCTTTTTATTTCTTTTTCTTTTTTTTATATATTTTTTTGTATTTTTTGTGGCCTCAATGGCTCTTTCTATTTAACTCTCATTTGTCCTCTTTGGGATCTTTTATTGTGTCCACTTTGGGATCTTTTCCTCACTTAAGGGCAACATTCTATTTTACAAGAAGGTAAAGGAGATCTTTCACACTTTACAAGGTACTCGAAATCATAAAGAAGAGGTAGCTATCATGATGTATGCAATGTATGTTGCTGCCAGTGTAGCAGGAACATGTACGACATGAAGATCAAGTCATGAAGAGGTGGATGTTGCATGGAAATATATCTCGGAAAGGCTATGGAAATGCCTTGATAGGTAGGTATGGTGGCTGTGTTGAGGAAAGATATAAGGAGGCTTATGATGACAGAGGGTATCATGCCAAGGGTTTGGATGTACCGGCGAAGGTGGACACCAACTCTCGGAGTGAGAAGAAGGCAATGCACGGCATGGGAGAGGCTAGCAAAATATGGGAAGGTGGAAGTGTCAACTTTCAATACTTACATTAGTCCGAAGAACTCATGCACTTATTATCGGTAACTCTCAATCTAATAAGGAGGTTCACAAAGAGACAAGTACCCCGAGGAGGAGTGTATGGGGGTTTGGTTAGCCTTGCGCATCCTCGACTCATGGTACATGAGTGTACTCTAATATTCAATCCCTCCAAAGATTAGTGATCCGTCTAGTAGTTAGAGTTCTAAACTAGTTTTTGTAGGTTTTGAAAATACACACGGATTGCCCAAAATACGACACCTATGACTAATAGGCTAAAGCTCTTGACACCAAAAGTTCAGACATTACTCACATCAATACCTCAAAACTATTGCAAGTTACTACTAGAATTAAATAGCAACCTCAATTACCTACTTCCAAGACAAAACACAACTCAGTGCAACAACCAACTCTCTTAACAAGATAAACATGAAAACTAAAGAGAGTTCCAGCAACAAACTAAACAAAAGACAAGGCTCTTGCTAAAGACAAACTAAGACTAAAACTAAACATGGCAGTAGCTACGAAAAGATAAAGAACACACAACAGCAAAAAGATAAGCAGGAAAAATCCTATGATGTGTTCTAGATTGGAGTGGAGCGTGTTTCTCTCCCACACAAAGTAAGATGGGGTCTAACTTGTTATGACCAGCAAGCAAAACTAAAGAAAACTAAAAATAAAACCTAAGAGCGAGTCGCTCCAAGCATAGCACATAACGCATGAAGTGATAAAAATATAGTGAGACAAAGGACGAACTGATGATTGTTGATGGAGAAGGGGATGCACGGGGGCATCCCCAAGCTTAGACGCTTGAGTCTCCTTGAATATTTATTGGGGATGCATGGGGGCATCCCCAAGCTTGACCGCTTGACACTCCTGGATCTTCTTTCATCATCTTCCATCGCACACTTGAAAACTCCATTCATACATAACTCATCATAACCTGATTAGAGAGGTTAGTACCCTTAATAAAATAATTTTTCCCCACTGGACATAAAGGTATTCTTGAATAGATACTGTTTCTCAAGAGTGCCAAAAAGTTTTTGCAAATAAAAAGCAAGCTTAAGGTTTGCAAAAGTGAAGAGAGGCAAAACGTGGCAGAATCTGTGAAAAACAGAACAACAGGTAGTAGAGAATTTTTTCGGGGCACTTCTGCAACTCAAATCAAAAAACTCAGAACATACGAAAGTTTCACAATTGTATAGAGCATGCTGTCAAAAAAATTCAGATCAAAAAGATGATCTGGTGATTTTATTCAAATTTTTCTGTCAAGGGACAGAATCTGTTTTCTGGACAGCATGTCACAACTTTTGCTTCCCTTATCATAAGAGGCTATAACTTGGCACAGAGCTGAAAAATAAAGATACAATGATGCTGCTACAGTAGTAAAAAACATCAAGACACAAAAAAAGCAAAAAGAAACCTAATTCGTTGTGGGCTGCCTCCCAAAAGCGCTTCTTTAGAGCCATTAGCTAGGCTTAAAGGAGAAGATCAAAGTTCTCCAAAATCATCGAAAGGTTCACCAAGGATTTCAAAAGGGTTTTCAATAAGCTCATCCTTGTTTTTCCGAGGGAAGAGGTACGTACCTTTTGCCTTACCACGCAAACATATTTGTCCTTTACCTATATCAATGAAGCCTTTCATGGCTCGGAGGAAGTCCCTTCCGAGCACTATATTTCCTTTGTTGGCCTTCATGATGGCAAAGTCAATCTCTACACTCCTTTTAAGAAACATGACCTGGACGTCTTTTAATCTTCCCTGGATCTCAGAAATATCACCATTAGAATGTTCATGGAAAGATGGATATTTGTCTATGCTTGCAAGGTACAAAGAATCATAAATAAAGCTTGGCATTATAGAAACTCTAGATCCAATGTCACAAAAAGCAAGGAAGTTTTGATTAGAGATAACAACCCTAACAAAAGGCTCCCAGTCATTTTCTATTTCCAAAATCTCCTCTCTATGGGGATTTAACTTCTCTACTTCTTTTAATTCTAGAGTATCAAGTCTCTTCTCAATAGTAGCAATTCTGTTCACAACAGTGTTAAGACCATCATAAACAAAATAACCAGATAAACCATGTATAATTTCAAGAGCTCTAGCTTCATCACACTCTAAAAAGTCTCCTTCATCTATAAGATCAAGAGAGTGCTTACACCACTTAAAAGGCCAAAGTGAAAATTTCTAAGCACAATTCTTGTAGGTAACCAAGGCATATTTGCCTTATGTGCTTCAGAAACTCTGTCCCAAGCCTTCTTCATATTCTCCCCGTTCCTTTGATGGAAATCCAAGACTTCTGATTCCCTCATAGTACCAACTCCTAACATACTTAACCACACAACAAGGGTAACAGGTATTTTTGGTATTTTTATTATTAAGGACACAAAAGTAAAAACTGAAAGGTAAACTGACAAGACTAAAAAAAACAAAGGTAAAGGGTAGTGTGCAACTCCCCTATCTTAGCACTCGGAGTCCCCGGCAACGGCGCCAGAAATCTTGCTTGATGCGCGAGGTGATGATAGTGATTTCTCGCCCTTCGTTGGTAAACCCCAAGTGGAAGGTGTGATGTAGCACAGCAGCAAATTTCCCTCAGTAAAGATACCAAGGTTTGTCTCCAGTAGGACTCCGGAGATGATAAGTAGGTGTCAGCGGCGCAACTGACGCGGACCTGCACATAGACACAAATAACTTTGTTCCCAACGAAGTTCAGAGAGGTTGTCAATCTCTCCGGTCTTGTTGTTCACAAAGGATCAAACACAAGGGATAATGATAGCAACTGAAAGTAAAAGCAGAAAAGTAAATGAGCGTGGAAACAGTGATGAAGATATGGACCGGGATATGTGATGTTCACTAGTGATGTCTCTCTCCCAAAAGACGATAAAACTTCTATGCGAGGTGAACAAATTACAGAAGGGAAATTGACAGGATTATGAACGCACCGCAATGCTAACTATGCTACAAAAGAAAGGAAGAGGCTCAAAAGCATGGGCAGAACGCCAAAATAAGTAGACCAAAATCCAACTGCATCTACTACTAATCATCCACCTTGACATATCTATCCAGAACATCTCGCTGGTATTAAGTTGCGAGCCCCACCCAAAGTGTAAACCCAAAGCAACAGACAACTGCATTAAAAAGCACTTTGCGTAAAGTAAACAATCCTTGTAACCGCGGTTACAAGCACCGTTGTTTTCCCCCTTGTGGCAATAGCACATCCCCTAGACTCATGTTTCTGTCACTCAAGCGTGTCATCAGGGGGCATGAACCCACAATCGAGCATAACGTTCCCTCTTGGGGTTACTACCTAGTACTTGGCCAAAGCAATAAACAGCAACGGAGAACATGCAAGAATTACTTAAGAACAAAAATATAAGAGATAAGAACCAAATATATTACGCAATCACAATCTGAACATAATCTCATAATCCATAAGATCCCATCAAACTCAGCATAGCAACAGCAGAAAGATTACAAAAGTGCCTCGATCATGTAGGGAAGATCACGAGGTCTAAACCATGAAGAACAAAGAGGGGAGGAGAACATCACATAGCTAATGATCACGGACCCATGGTCCAAAGGAAACTACTCATGATACATCCGGGAAGCATCAATGGTGGAGAGGAGACTCCCGGAGGTCGGCCCTCCCTCCGGCAGGGTGCCGGGAAGAGGTCTGCTGGTGCTCCCGATCTCGGAAGCGCGGTGGCGGCGGGACAGAGGCGAGATCGCGAAAAAGGGTTCTCTCTCCAAGGGATTCTCGTCACGGATAATATATAGGCGAAGGGGGGCAGCCAGGGGGGCCACCAGGGGTCCAGGCGCCCCCCTAGCGCTGCCAGCCCCTGGGGCGCGCCACCAGGGCGCCTGGGCCCCTGGTGGTGGCCCTCTGGCCCCACTCAGGTTCTTCCGGAAGGTTCTTCTGCGCTGATTTTTTATCTGATTTTTCCCGAATTTTTGGAGCACTTTTTATATGGGGGAAAACTGAAATAGAAAAACAACAGAAAACAGGAACTGGCACTGTGGTGCACTGAGTTAATAGGTTAGTCCAAATATGATCAAAAGTGTATGAAAGTGTATCTAGATCATAGCAATATCACACAAAACATGCATGGAGCAAGCAGAAATTATAGATACGTTTTGGACGTATCAACAATCCTTGCACCCATAAGTACAAGCATCGTTGTTTTCCCCTTGTGGCAACAGCACATCCCCTAGACTCATGTTTCTGTCACTCAAGCTAGTCATCGGGGGGCATGAACCCACAATCATGCATAACGCTCCCTCTTGGAGTCACTACCTACTACTTGGCCAAAGCAATAAACAACAACGGAGAACATGCAAGAATTACTCAAGAACATAAATATAAAAGAAGAGAATCAAATATATAACTCAATCACAATCTGAACATAATCTCATAATCCATCGGATCCCAGCAAACTCAGCATAGCAACAGCAGAAAGATTACATATGTGCCTCGATCATGTAGGGCAGCTCACGAGGTCTAATCCATGAAGAACAAAGAGGGGAGGAGAACATCACATAGCTACTGATCATACACCCATGGTCCAAGGTGGACTACTCACGGTTCATCCGGGAAGCATCCATGCTGGTGGAGAAGCTCCCGGGGGGTGATTCCTCCCTCCGGCAGGGTGCCGGGAAGAGGTCTTCTGGTGCTCCCGATCTTGGAAGTGCGACGGCGGCGGAACAGAGGAGAGATCGCGAAAAAGGGTTCCGTCCCCGAGGGTTTCTCGTCACGGGGAATAAATAGGCGAAAGGGGGCAGCCAAAGGTGGGCCAGGGGCTCCAGGCGCCCCCCCTGGCGCGGCCAGGGGTGGGGCCGCGCCCTCTGGCCGCCTGGGGCCCCCTGGATCCCCTCTGGCCCCTCTCGGGCTTTTCTCAAAGCTTCCGGTACGCTGATTTTTCCTATATTTTTCCCGGAATTTTTCTGGTACTTTTAATAAGGGGGAAACCTGAAATAGAAAAAAAAGCAGAAAACAGGAACTGGAACTGGGGTACACTGAGTTAATAGGTTAGTACAAATATGATCAAAAGTGTATGGAAGTTCATCAATATCATAGCAATGTCACACAAAAGAGGCATGGAGCAAGCAGAAATTATAGATACATTTTGGACGTATCATTGACCACAAAGGAATGACCTCCGAGTATGTCTCCATTGCATGTTTTATGGGGAGTATCATGTGATTAGACTATGTTAATGTTGTTGGAAGTTGCCACTAGTGAAAGTATGAGGCCTAGGCCTTGTTTCCACCATTGAAATATCGTTTTCGCTCACGTTTACTACTTGTTTGCTTGCTGCACTTTTTATTACAGATTTATGTTACCTTGCTTTGCTACACCTATCACCCATATTTTACCATCTCTTCGCCAAACTAGTGCACCTATAAAACTCCTAGTTGTATTAGGTGTGTTGGGGACACAAGAGACTTCTTGTATCTTAATTGCAGGGTTGCTTGAGAGAGACCATCTTCAACCTCTACTTCCCTGAGTTCGATAAACGTTAGGTCATCCACTTGAGGGAAATTGTTGTTGTCCTACAAACCTCTGCGCTTGGAGGCCCAACATAGTTTACAAGAATAGAAGCGTGCATAGACATCAAGCTATTTCTGGCGCTGTTGCCGGGGAGGTAAGGATTTAAGGTATATCTTTAGATGTTGCAATTAAATCTTTTTGTTTCTTGTTTTTATTTTCACTAGTTAGGCTTTATGGAAAACAACAACAAAATTATGAGAGAGCTTTATGAGCTCTATCTTGAGTTAGGACATGAAGTGTTTGAGGAGGATATCAAAAATCCTATGGAGCTTTATTATTTGAACAACACTCATGATAGTAGTAATGTTATTAGCATGTATTCTTTGAATACTTTTGATACTAATGATATGCAAAACCATAAGCTTGGAGATGCTACGTTTTATGAAGATGATCTTTTTAGCCCCCCAAGTTTTGATGACGAAATTTATTTTGATGATACTTTGCCTCTTATCTATGATGATTATTGTGATGACACTTATGATATAAAGAATGAATGTTTGGAAGTGTATCATGATAAGAATGATTCATGTGATAGCTATTTTCTTGAGAGTGCTCCCACTATTACTAATGAGAAGGATTTTGCTTATGTGGGGAGTAATAAATTTTCTATGCTTGTGGATCATGATAAGAACTTTTTATGTGATACTTATATTGTTGAGTTTATTCATGATCCCACTGGAAATTACTATGAGAAGGGAACACATGCTTATAGATATTTCAATAATATCAAGTTCCCTCTCTTTATGTTGAAGGTTTTGAAGCTGCACTTGTTTTGCCTTCCTATGCTTATTGCTTTGTGCTTCAATGAATTATTCTATTGCAATATTCCTATGCATAGGAAGCATGTTAGGCTTAAATGTGTTTCGTATTTGCTTTTTGATGCTCTCTTTTGTTCTTCAACTCTTATTTCTGCGAGAGCATCATTAAAATATTAAGCCTAGCTAATGGATTTAAAGAAGCGCTTTCGGGAGGCAGCCCGCAACGAATTGAGGTTTTCCTTTTTGTTTTTCTTCTGTTTTTAGTGGTCTTGATGATTGTTACTACTGTAGCAACATCATTGTATCTTTACTTTTCAAGCTTTGTGCCAATTATAGCCTCTTATGACAAGGGAAGTGAAAGTTGTGACATGTTGTCGAGAAAACAGATTATGTCCTCGTGACGGGAAAAATCACAGAAAACTCCCAGTTCATCTTTTTGAGATGAAATTTTTACACAGCGTGATCTATACAATTACGGAACTTTTGTATGTTCTAAGTTTTTTTATTTGAGTTGCAGAAGTATCACTAAAAAATTATTTACTACCTGCTGGTCTGTTTTTCACAGATTCTGTCATGTTTTGCCTTTTCTTCGTTTTGCACACCTTAAGCTTGGTTTTTCTTTGAAAAAACTTTTTGGCAATCTTGAGAAACAGTAGCTCTTCAAAAATATCCTTATTTCCAGTAGAGAAAAATATATTTTATTATGGGTACTAACCTCGCTAATCAGATTATGATGAGTTATGTATGAAGGGAGTTTTCAAGTGTGCGAGGGAAGATGATGAAAGAAGATTCAAGAGTGTCAAGCGCTCAAGCTTGGGGATGCCCCCATGCATCCCCAAGAAATATTCAAGGGGACTCAAGCGTCTAAGCTTGGGGATGCCCCCGTGCATCCCCTTCTCCATCAACAATCATCAGTTCGTCCTTCGTCTCACTATATTTTTATCACTTCATGCGTTATGTGCTATGCTTGGAGCGTCTCTCTCTTAGGTTTTATTTTTAGTTTTCTTTAGCTTTGCTTGCTGTTCATAACAAGTTAGAACCCAGATTTCTTTGTGTGGGAGAGAAACACGCTCCACTTTCAAAATCTAGAACACAACATAGGATTCTTCATGCTTATCTTTGCTGTGTGTGTTCTTTATCTTTTTCATAGCTACTGCCATGTTTAGCTCTTAGTTTTCATGCTTATCTTTTTAAGAGCTTTTGTTTAGTTTTTTGCTGGAACTCTCTTGAGTTTTCATGTTTATCTTGTTTAGAGAGTTTGCCTGTTGCACTGAGTTGTCTGTCTTGACTTGAAGTAGGTAATTGAGGTTGCTATTCTTTTGTAGTAGTAACTTGCAATAGTTTTGAGGTGTTGCTTTGAGTAATGTTTGGAATTTTGGTGTCAAGAGCTTTAGCCTATTAGTGATAGATGTCGTATTTTGGGCAATCTGTGTTTATTTTCAAAACTTACAAAATTAGTTGAGAACTTTAGCTACTAGATGGATCACTAATCTTTGGAGGGATCGAATATTAGAGTACACTCACGTACCATGAGTCGAGGATGCGCAAGGATAACCAAACCCCCATACACTCCTCCTCGGGGTACTTCTCTCTTTGTGAACCTCCTTATTAGATTGAGAGTTACCGATAATAAGTGCATGAGTTCTTCGGACTAATGTGAGTATTCGAAAGTTGACACTTCCACCTTCCCATATTTTTCTAGCCTCTCCTGTGCCGTGCATTGCCTCCGTCTCACTCTGAGAGTTGGCGTCCACCTTCGCCGGTACATCCAAATCCTTGGCACGATACACTCTGTCATCATAAACCTCATTATATCCTTCCTCAAAACAGCCACCATACCTACCTATCAAGGCATTTCCATAGCCTTTCCGGGATACATTGTCATGCAACATCCATCTTCTCATGACTTGATCTTCATGTCATACATGCTACTTGCTTGATCGATGAGCCGCATGCTAGTTGGGCCTTGACCTAATCATTGCTACATGACGCGCTAGTATCATTGCATATCCTGCTACACTGGCAGAGGCATACATTTGCATACATCATGATAGATACATCTTCTTTATGATGTGAGTACCCTTGTAAAGTGTGAAAGATCTTCTATACTTCTTGTAAAATATAGAGTGTTGCCCCTAAAGTGAGGAAAAGATCCCAAATAGGACAAAATCAAAAGATCTCAAAGAGGACAAATGAGAGAAATAGAAAGAGCCATTGAGGCCACCAAAAAAATACAAAAAAATAGAAAAAGGAGAAAAAGAAATAAAAAGAGAGAAGGGGGCACACTACTATTCCTTTTGAGAGATCCACACTCAAACTCCATCTTATATCTTGTACTCCATAGAGATTATCATTAATGCATATAGCTATGTGGGGACCTTCACACTATAGAACTTGGCTTGTATATTCCAATGATGAGCCTCCTTAAATGAGCTCTAGGTCTTCTTGAGCAAGCAAGTTGGATGCACCCCCACTAGTTCCATTGGAGAGCTTAACTTAGCTCATATGTGCATCCTTTGCTTGGCAATCCCTACTCCTCACATCATATCTATCATTTGGCTTTCTCTTGCCTATGATTGTCCTCATTGATGTGAGCCCTTCTCACCTTTTTTGACTTACTCCTCCACCATATTCTCTCTTTGCCATTCTAAGTGTCAATTTTCTTGCTTATGCTCATCCATTGCATGAGTGCTCAAAATATCGAAAGGGAGTGGATCATTTTGACTTGTACCTGGCTAGTGGTCTGGGGATGAGTCAAGATAAGATTCCAAAGAAGACCAAGTGTGAAACTTTAGTAGATTAAGTTCTCAACAATAAAAAATATATTTTACTCTCTCGTATATCCATATCCCCTTTCTTGCACGCAAACACCATTTGGAGACATTCGAGTCACGGACAGCGAGAGCTCTTGCACCTTTATGTTCTTATGTTGCTTGTTTCAATGCTAATATAGACTCTTGCCTGTTATGACTTGAATTGAATTACATGCCTTGATTGTTTTAGTTAAAAGTTCTTATATGGTTGGTAGCATGTCACCACAGAAATTATGCTTGTTATCATTTACCTACTCGAGGACGAGCAGGAATTAAGCTTGGGGGTGTTGATACGTCCAAAACGTATCTATAATTTCTTCTTAATCCATGCATGTTTTGTGTGATATTGCTATGATATTGATACACTTTCATACACTTTTTATCATATTTGGACTAACCTATTAACTCAGTGCACCCCAGTGCCAGTTCCTATTTTCTGTTGTTTTTCTTTTTCAGGTTTCCCCCATATTAAAAGTGCTCCAAAAAATCGGGAAAAATCAGATAAAAATCAGCGTTTCGGAAGCTTCCGGATTCACCGAAGAAGGGCCAGAGGGGCCCCATCTGGTGCCTAGGCGGCCAGTGGGCGCGGCCCAGGGCTTGGACGCGCCGGGAGGCCGCCTTGGCGACTGGTGCCCCCCCTGGTGCTCCCCTTTGGCTCCTATTTATTCTCCCGTCGCGAAAACCCTGATTCCAGACCCCTTTTCTCCAGAAGCAATTCTGATCTCCGCCGCCATCGCCGACAAGCTTCGGGGGACCAGAATTCCTGTGCCGACACCCTGCCGGGACGGGGAAGTGCCCCCGGAGTCATCTCCATCGATGTTGCTTTCTCCCTCCATGATGGGGGAGTAGTTCCTCCCCGGGGCTGAGGTTTCTACCAGTAGCTATGTGGTCTTCTCTCTCTCCCATGATGTGATCTTGATTGTGATCATAGGCTATGTTAATCTAGGATGATCCCGTGATGTTTCCCCTTCTTCTATGTATTAGATTGATGTACTCACTTGATCTTATCTAGTATAATCCCCGAGACCATGGTGACATCGGTCTATTGGACATGGGTTAGAAGAATATTTTCATGAGTGATTTCCTCTTTTGTGTGTGGATTGAAGATTGAGAGTCTATTGGTGCTTGTCTTTGACTATCCTTTAGATATGTTGTGGTGATTGTGGTACTCTCTTTGGATGGCCGCAGTGACATTGGGAAATCCATAGATGAGAACTACGAACTCTGAGGTGTGCTTTTGTAGCCCTACACAATTCTCGTCCTCTCTTGACCACAAAGGAATGACCTCTGAGTACGTCTCCATTGCATGTTTTATGGGGAATATCATGTGATTAGACTATGTTAATGTTGTTGGGAGTTGCCACTAGTGAAAGTATGAAGCCTAGGCCTTGTTTCCACCATTGCAATACTGTTTGCGCTCATGTTTACTACTTGTTTGCTTGCTGCACTTTTTATTGCAGATTTATATTACCTTGCTTTGCTACACATATCACCCATATTTTACCATCTCTTCGCCGAACTAGTGCACCTATACAACTCCTAGTTGTATTAGGTGTGTTGGGGACACAAGAGACTTCTTGTATCTTAATTGCAGGGTTGCTTGAGAGAGACCATCTTCAACCTCTACTTCCCTGAGTTCGATAAACCTTAGGTCATCCACTTGAGGGAAATTGCTGCTGTCCTACAAACCTCTGCGCTTGGAGGCCCAACATAGTCTACAAGAATAGAAGTGTGCGTAGACATCACTTCCCAACAAGCGCTTTCTTTTACGCCTTTAAGCTAGGCATAAAGATTATAGAAGATGCTCACATAAGAATAAGAATTTGGAGCAAAAGAGAGCATCAAGAAGAAAATATGAGACACATTAAAGCCTAACCCACTTCCTATGCCTAGGAAACTTGTAAATAAATAAATCGAAGAAGCACAAAGAGACAAGCATAGGAAAGTGGAACAAGAACAACTTCAGAAGTTTCAACTTAGAGAGAGGTGTTGTTGTAACATGGAAGTTTCTATAACCAAACTTTCCTCTCTCAAAGTAATTTTTAGTAGTATCATGAACAACATCAATAATATAACTATCACATAAATCATAGTGTTCATGACCTACAAGAACACGTGTATTGTTTTCAACATGGTTTTTAGTAACATAAGATAAATGCATTCCATCACATTGAGCCTTGATAAGGGCAACATTCTCCGGAATATGAGTTGGAGATTTCAAAAGGATAATAGGATAATCAAGTGTGGGTGCAATAGCAACAATTTCATGATTAACATAAGGAACTATAGCAAGTTCATCTTCGTAAGCATCATCCATAGTGGCATCTTGGCCAAAAGTATAGAAGGCATCAACTTCACCAAAAAGGGATATTTCAAAAGAATCCATAGGATCATAATACTCATATAAGGTAAGAGTCAAAGAGTTACTCTCACTGGAAGGTAGACATGGATGGCTCCATTCTTCCTCCATTTGTTCGTCACTCTCCTCCTCTTTTTCATCCAAGGGGCTTTCAGTTTTGGCAATTTCTTCTTCCATAGAGTCCGGCAAAACATTAGTCTCTTCCTTTGGGGGAGAGATTCTCTCAAGATGATCAGTAATATAATAATTTGCATCATGATTTTCCAAACAATAGTTAAGTATAGCAAGACTCTCAGATTTGTAAGGGGCGTCATCAATATTTTTAATAAGAGAAGTAATTTCACAGGCACCCTTATAAGCAACAAATTCTTCTATTTGCTCTGCACCATCAAAATCATAGTTTCTCTTAGCATAAGAAGCTAAGGTTTCATCATCATTGTACTCACATTGGAAAGAAAGGTGTTTGTGCCTCATAAAGCAACAAGATTCATCCCTGCAGAAAGATATATTATATATTGAGCACAAGTTTCTAGCATACTCATACAACTGATGTATTTTTTTCCATAAGTGTATCCCCTTTTGAGACAAGCGGTGTTCCTTGTACCACTTTTGTTGATCCTCGGTGAATCCTCCATGCCAATAAGATCTGGTTTCAAAGAAGTCAGACATTGATTGGCAAGTAAGGAACTAGACATACTATTTTTTTGGATTTTTTATAAAGGACACAAAGATAAAAACAGAAAGGTAAACTAACAAGACTAAAAAGTAAAGTTAAAAGATAGTGGGCAACTCCCCTATCTTATCACTCGTAGTCCCCGGCAACGGCGCCAGAAATTCGCTTGATACGCGAGAGAGGATTGCTTCTCACCCTTCGTTGGTTACCCCAAGTGGAAGGTAAGATGCAGCGTAGCAGCAAGTTTCCCTCGGTGAAGATACCGAGGTTGAGTATCGACCAGTAGGACTCCGACGATGATAAGTAGGTGTCAACGGCGCACCTGACGCGGACCTGCACACAACACAATTAAGTTTTCTCCCAACGAAGTTCAGAGAGGTTGTCAATCTCTCCGGTCTTGTTGTTTACAAAGGATCAAAAACACAGGATAATGATAATGATAGCAACTGAAAGAAAAAATCAATAAAGTAAAGGAGCGTGTAAACAGTGATGATAATATGGACCGGAGTCCCGTGATGTTCACTAGTGATGTATCTCTCCCAAAAGATGATAAGACTGCTATGCGAGGTAAACAAATTACAGAAGGGAAATTGACAGGATTATAAACGCACCGCAATGCTAACTATGCTACAAAAGAAAGGAAGAGGCTCAAAAGCATGGGTAGTACGCCAAAATAAGTAGACCAAAATCCATCTGCATCTACTACTAATCAACCACCTTGAGATATCTATCCAGAACATCTCGCTGGTATTAAGTTGCGAGCCCCACCCAAAGTGTAAACCCAAAGAAACACAACTGCATTAAAAGAACTTTGCGTAAAGTAAACAATCCTTGTAACCGCGGTTACAAGCACCGTTGTTTTACCCCTTGTGGCCACAACACATCCCCTAGACTCATGTTTCTGTCACTCAAGCGTGTCATCAGGGGGCATGTACCCACAATCGAGAATAACGTTCCCTCCTGGAGTTACTACCTACCACTTGGCCAAAGCAATAAATAGCAACGGAAAACATGCAAGAATTACTTCGGAACAAAAATACAAAAGATAAGAACCAATTATATTACTCTATCACAATCTTAACATAATCTCATAATCCATCAGATACCATCAAACTCAGCATAGCAAAAGCAAAAAGAATTACATATGTGCCTCGATCATGTAGGGAAGCTCACAAGGTCTAGACCATGAAGTACAAAGAGGGGAGGAGAACATCACATAGCTACTGATCACCGACCCATGGTCCAAGGTAGACTACTCACGGCACATCCGAGGAGCGTCCATTATGGAGGAGAAGCTCCTGGAGGTCGATCCTCCCTCCGGCAGGGTGCCGGGAAGGGTCCTGACAGTGCTCCCGATCTTGGAAGCGCGGCGGCAGCGAAACAGAGGAGAATTTTCGAAATAGGGTTCTGTCTTCAGATTTTCCCCGTGACGGAGAATAAATAGGCGAAGGGGGGCAGCCAGGGGGGCACCAGGGGTCCAGGCGCCCCCTCGCGCGGCCAGGCCCCTGCCGCGCTAGGTGGCCGCCTGGGCCCCTGGTGGTGGCCCTCTGGCCCCACTTGGGTGCTTCTGGAAGACTCCGTTGCACTGATTTTTTTATTCAATTTTCCCAAATTTTTGGAGCATTTTTAATATGGGGGAAACCTGGAATAGAAAAACAGCAGAAAACAAGAACTGCCACTGGGGTGCATTGAGTTAGTAGGTTAGTCCAAAGATGATCAAAAGTGTATGAAAGTGTATCCAGATCATAGCAATATCACACAAAACATGCATGGAGCAAGCAGAATTTATCGATACGTTTGAGACGTATCAGTCGCGCAGGCGTTCACACTCAACCTTTTCCATCTGCTGGAACTGTTTCTCCAACTGCTGCAGCCGTTCGAGCTCGCCGCGCTGCATCTTTAGATCCTTTTCCTTGGACTCCAAAGCGGCCCGGAGCAAAGAGAGCTATTTTTCCTCAGTCTCATCCCGCTTCTCAGCATATTTTCTGCGACCTTCAGCAAGGGTACCACTCAGGCGACCAATCAACATCTGAACAAGAACAAAAGGGGGAAGAAAGCATCTTACGCCTCATGGTGGTTAACCTCCCCTGGTCTGCGTCATGAGCACTTCGGGCCCGATTAGCATCGGTCAGCACGCTCTCGCACATCCGGAGCAAAGGCTGGAACCGAATAGTATGCAGAAGTCAGAGCCACGCAAAGGAAAATTCAAGTCTAAGACTGCAACCAACCACAAGTGATTGCTCGCATCCTCGGGGCTACTCCCATCGGGAGCACTGCCGTGACCCCAATGTTGCACAAAAAGCAACGAAAGCAAAAAGAAAGTCAAGTCTAAGACTGCAACCAATCACAAGTGATTGCTGATATCTACGAACGCTTCTATTCTTGTAGACTATGTTGGGCCTCCAAGCGCAGAGGTTTGTAGGACAGCAACAATTTCCCTCAAGTGGATGACCTAAGGTTTATCGAACTCAGGGAAGTAGAGGTTGAAGATGGTCTCTCTCAAACAACCCTGCAATTAAGATACAAGAAGTCTCTTGTGTCCCCAACACACCTAATACAACTAGGAGTTGTATAGGTGCACTAGTTCGGCGAAGAGATGGTAAAATACGAGTGATAGGTGTGGCAAAGCAAGGTAATATAAATCTGTAATAAAAAGTGCAGGAAGCAAACATGTAACAAAATTGAGCACAAAAGGTGTAACAATAGTGGAAAAAAGGCCTAGGCTTCATACTTTCACTAGTGACAACTCTCAACAACATTAACATAGTCTAATCACATGATATTTCCCATAAAACATGCAATGGAGACGCACTCGGAGGTCATTCCTTTGTGGTCAAGAGAGGATGAGAATTATGTAGGGCTACAAGAGCACACCTCAGAGTTCGTAGTTCTCAATATATCGATTTCCCAATGTCACCGCGGCCATCCAAAGAGAGTACCACAATCACCACAAGATATCTCAAGGATAGTCAAAGACAAGCACCAAGAGACTCTCAATCTTCAATCAACACACAAAAGAGAAAATCACTCATGAAAATATTCTTCTAACCCATGTCCACTAGACCGCTATCACCATGGTCTTGGGGATTATACTAGATAGGATCAAGTGAGTACATCAAATCCAATACATAGAAGAAGGGGAAACATCATGGATCACCCTAGATTAACATAGCCTATGATCACAACAAAGATCACATCATGGGAGAGAGAGAAACCACATAGATCAAGATACAAGCCTTAGCCCCGAGGGGAACTACTCACACATGGACATGGTGATAGAGAGAGAGAGAGAGAGTTGTTGATGGAGAGGTGCAGCCCGAAGGAGATGAAGGAGACGGCCACGGCGGCCACGGCCACGGCGGTGGCCATGACCCTTGGGGACAGCGGCCCTTGGGCCCCTTCTTCTTCCTTGGAGATGGTGCTGCTGTGGAGATTGATCTCCCCCTCAAGACGGCTGCCAAGGGGGAGGAAATTTCGTGGTTCCCTTTGACCTAGGTTTCCTCTCTTTATATAGACTCTCGGATTCCGGTCATCCAGATTACGTCTTCGGTATTTCGGGCCTCGAGGGAGCATCCGAACTCCGATTGGGCCGAATTTTATGTCTAAATCCACCAGAAAAACATTTCCTACAACTTTGTAGTTTTAAATTTTTCCGTTTGAGGTCGTATTCTAGCGTTTCCTAGGCGATCTTTAAAACCTGTTTGGTGGGGACAGATTTCGGGAGAGTTAGAGTCCAACTTATTTTTGTGATTTTTTCCTTTATCCAAGTAATTCCTACACATAAAGTACAAAAACAAGAACTTGTGCACTCTTGTAACCATTAATAGGTTAGTTCCAAAATATGTTATAAAAAGATATGAAAGTGTATCAAACGCATAACAATATCTCACAAAACATGCATGGAGCAAACAGAAATTATAGATACGTTTGGGACGTATCAACATCCCCAAGCTTAATTCCTGCTCGTCCTCGAGTAGGTAAATAATAACAAGCATAATTTCTGTGGTGACATGCCACACAACCATATAAGGACTTTTAAGTAAAGCAATCAAAGCATCCAATTCAATTCAAGTCTTAACAAGCAAGAGTCTATATTAGCATTGACACAAGAAACAAAAGAACAAAAGGTGCAAGAGCTCTCGCTGTCCGTGACTCGAATGTCTCCAGATGGTGTTTGCGTGCAAGCAGGGGACTGGGAAAAGGAAAGAAAAAAGGTTGTTGAGAACAACTATCTACTAAAGTTTCACACTTGGTCTCCTTTGGATTCTTATCTTGACTCGTCCCCAGACCACTAGCCAGGTACAAGTCAAACTGATCCACTCCCTTTCGATATTTTGAGCACTCATGCAATGGATGAGAGTGAGCAAGAAAGTTGACACCTAAAAGGCGAAGCAGAAAGAAGGTGGATGAGGAAGACAAAAAGGTGTGAAAGGCTCACATTAGTGAGTACAATCATAGGCGAGAGAAGGCCATATGATAGATATGATGTGAGGAGTAGGGATTGCCATGCAACGGATGCACATGTGAGCTAAAAGCTCTCCAAGGGAACTAGTGGGGGTGCATCTAACTTGCTTGCTCAAGAAGACCTAGAGCTCGTTTGAGGAGGCTCATCATTGGAATATACAAGCCAAGTTCTATAGTGTGAAGGTCCCCACATAACTATATGCATGATGATGATCTCTATGGATTACAAGGGATAGAGGATGAAGTACTAGTGTGGATCTCTCAAAAGGAATAGTAGTGTGCCCCCTTCTCTCTTTTTATTTTTATTTTTATTTTTTTTATTTTTTGGTGGCCTCAACGGCTCTTTCTATTTCTCTCATTTGTCCTCTTTGGGATCTTTTAATTTGTCCTCTTTGGGATCTTTTAATTTGTCCAATTTGGGATATTTTCCTCACTTTAGGGGCAACACTCTATATATTACAAAAAGTATAGAAGATCTTTCACACTTTACAAAAGTACTCAAATCATAAAGAAGATGTAACTATAATGATGTATGCAAATGTATGCCTCTGCCAGTGTAGCAGGATATGCAATGATACTAGCGCGTCATGTAGCAATGATTAGGGCAAGTCCCAACTAGCATGCGGCTCATCGATAAAGCAAGTAGCATGTATGACCTGAAGATCAAGTCATGAGCAGGTGGATGTTGCATGGCAATGTATCTCGGAAAGGCTATGGAAATGCCTTGTAGGTAGGTATGGTGGCTGTTTTGAGGAAAGATATAAGGAGGCTTATGATGACAGAGCGTATCGTGCCAAGGGTTTGGATGCACCGGTGAAGTATGCGCCAACTCTCAAGGTGAGAAAGGGCAATGCACGGTACCGAAGAGGCTAGAAAAAAAGTATAGGTGGGTGGAAGTGTCAACTTTCGAATACTCACATTAGTCCGAAGAACTCATGCACTTATTATCGGTAACTCTCAATCTAATCAGGAGGTTCACAGAGAGACAAGTACCCCGAGGAGGAGTGTATGGGGGTTTGGTTATCCTTGCGCATCCTCGACTCATGGTACGTGAGTGTACTCTAATATTCGAACCCTCCAGAGGTTAGTGATCCATCTAGTAGCTAGAGTTCTCAACAGGGGTTTTTGGTTTTCGAAAAACACACGGATTTCCCAAAATACGACACCTATCACTAATAGGCTAGAGCTCTTGACACCAAAAGTTCAAACATTACTCTAGTCAATACCTCAAAACTATTGCGAGTTACTACTACAAAGAGAATAGCAACTTCAACTACCTACTTTCTAGTCAAGACACAAAACTCAGTGCAACAGGCAAACTCTCTAACAAGATAAAACATGCAACCTATAGAAAGTTCAACCTGAGGCAAAAGAAAAGCTCTAGAAGAAAACTAAAGCACTACAACTAAACAGGGCAGCAGCTAAGAAAAGAAAAAGAACAACTCACAGCTAAGGAAATAATCATGCAAATCCTATGAGGAGTTCTAGTTCAAACGGAGCGTGTTTCTCTGCCACACAAAGTAAGACGGGATCTAACTTGTTATGAACAGAAAGAAAAGCTAAATAAAACTAAAAAAACCTAAGAGCGAGACGCTCCAAGCATAGCACATAACGCATGAAGTGATAAAAATATAGTGAGACGAAGGACGAACTAATGATTGTTGATGGAGAAGGGGATGCATGGGGGCATCCCCAAGCTTAGACGCTTGAGTCTCCTTGAATATTTATTGGGGATGCACGGGGGCATCCCCAAGCTTGAGCGTTTGACACTCCCGAATCTTCTTTCATCATCTTCCATCGCACGCTTGAAAACTCCCTTCATACATGACTCATCATAAGTTGATTAGAGAGGTTAGTACCCTTAATAAAATAATTTTTCCCCACTAGATATAAAGATATTATTGAAGAGCTACTGTTTCTAAAGATTGCCAAAAAAAATTTGCAAAGAAAAAGCAAGCTTAAGGTTTGCAAAACGAAGAAAAGGCAAAACGTGGCAGAATCTGTGAAAAACAGAACATCAGGTAGTAAATAAAATTTTAGGGGTACTTCTGCAACTCGAATAAAAAAACTCAGAACATACGAAAGTTCCGTAATTGTATAGAGCACTCTGTGTAAAAAGTTCAGCTCAAAAAGATGAACTGAGATTTTTCTGTGATTTTTCTAGTCACGAGGACAGAATCTGTTTTCTGGACAGCATGTCACAACTTTCACTTCCCTTGTCATATGAGGCTATAACTTGGCACAAAGGTTGAAAATAAAGATACGATGATGTTGCCACAGTATTAACAATCATCAAGACTACTAAGAACAGAAAGTAAAAACTCAAATTAAAGATAACAAGGGTTGTCTCCCTAGAGCTCTTTCTTTATAGCCATAAAGATAGGCTTAAGATTTTTATGATGCTCTCGTAGGAATAAGAGTTGAAGAACAAAATAGAGCATCAAGAAGCAAATACCAAACTCATTTAAGTCTAACATGCTTCCTATGCACAGGGATCTTGTAGAAAATAACTCATTGAAGCATAAAGATATTAGCATAGGAAGGCAAAACAAGTGCAACTTCAAAACCTTCAACATAAAGAGAGGGAACTTGATATTATTGAAATATCTATAAGCATATGTTCCCTTCTCATAATAATTTTCATTGGGATCATGAATAAACTCAACAATATAAGTATCACATAAAAATTTCTTATCATGATCCCCAAGCATAGAAAATTTGTTACTCTCCACATAAGCAAAATCCTTCTCATTAGTAATAGTGAGAGAAAACTCAAGAAAATAGCTATCACATGAATCATTCTTATTATGATACACTTCCAAACATTCATTCTTTATAGCATAAGTGTCATCACAATAATCATCATAGATAGGAGGCAACATATCATCAAAATAAATTTCCTCATCAAAACTTGGGGGGCTAAAAAGATCATCTTCATAAAACGTAGCATCCTCAAGCTTATAACTTTGCATATCATTAGCATCAAAGGTATTCAAAGAAGACATACTAGTAACATTGCTACTAATATGAGTGTTGTGCAAATAATGAAGCTCCATAGGATTTTTTATTTTCTCTTCAAACACTTCATGTCCCAACTCAAGGTAGAGCTCATAAAGCTCTCTCATAATATTTTTGTTGTTTTCCATAAAGCCTAACTAGTGAAAATAAAAACAAGAAACAAAAGGAATTAATTGCAAGATCTAAAGATATACCTTCAACGCTTACCTCCCCGGCAACGGCACCAGAAATAGCTTGATGTCTACGCACGCTTTTATTCTTGTAGACTATGTTGGGCCTCCAAGCGCAGAGGTTTGTAGGACATCAAAAATTTCCCTCAAGTGGATGACATAAGGTTTATCGAACTCAGGTAAGTAGAGGTTGAAGATGGTCTCTCTCAAGCAACCCTGCAATTAAGATACAAGAGGTCTCTTGTGTCCCCAACACACCTAATACAACTAGGAGTTGTATAGGTGCACTAGTTCGGCGAAGAGATGGTAAAATACGAGTGATAGGTGTGGCAAAGCAAGGTAATATAAATCTGTAATAAAAAGTGCAGCAAGGAAACATGTAACAAAAGTGAACACAAAAGGTGTAACAATGGTGGAAACAAGACCTAGGCTTCATACTTTCACTAGTGGCAACTCTCAACAACATTAACATAGTCTAATCACATGATATTTCCCATAAAACATGCAATGGAGACGCACTCGGAGGTCATTACTTTGTGGTCAAGAGAGGATGAGAATTATGTAGGGCTACAAGAGCACACCTCAGAGTTCGTAGTTCTCAATCTATGGATTTCCCAATGTCACCGCGGCCATCCAAAGAGAGTACCACAATCACCACAACATATCTCAAGGATAGTCAAAGACAAGCACCAAGAGACTCTCAATCTTCAATCAACACACAAAAGAGGAAATCACTCATGAAAATATTCTTCTAACCCATGTCCACTAGACCGCTGTCACAATGGTCTCGGGGATTATACTAGATAGGATCAAGTGAGTATATCAAATCCAATACATAGAAGAAGGGGAAACATCATGGATCACCCTAGATTAACATAACCTATGATCACAACAAAGATCACATCATGGGAGAGAAATAAACCACATAGATCAAGATACAAGCCTTATCCCCGAGGGGAACTACTCACACATGGACATGGTGAGAGAGAAAGAGTTGTTGATGGAGAGGTGCAGCCCGAAGGAGATGAAGGAGACGGCAACGGCGGCGGCCACGGTGGTGGCCACGACCCTTGGGGGCAGCGGCCCTTGGCCCCCTTCTTCTTCCTTGGATATGCTGCTGCTGTGGAGATTGATCTCCCCCTCAAGACGGCTGCCAAGGAGGAGGAAATTTCGTGGTGCCACCTAGGT
Source organism: Bromus sterilis (assembly GCA_950022295.1). Classification (NCBI taxonomy): domain Eukaryota; kingdom Viridiplantae; phylum Streptophyta; class Magnoliopsida; order Poales; family Poaceae; genus Bromus; species Bromus sterilis. The sequence continues at coordinate 402,648,687 of OX465596.1, forward strand.
TCCTCTCTTTATATAGACTCTCGGATTCCCGTCATCTAGATTACGTCTTCGGTATTTCGGGTCTGGAGGGAGCATCTGAACTCTGATTGGGCCAAATTTTATGTCTAAATCCACCAGAAAAAAATTCCCTACAACTTTGTAGTTTTAAGTGTTTCCGTTTGAGGCCGTATTCTAGCGTTTCCGATGCGATATTTAAAACCTGTTTGGTGGTGACAGATTTCGGGAGAGTTAGAGTCCAACTTCTTTTTGTGATTTTTCCTTTATCCAAGTAATTCCTACACATAAAGTACAAAAACAAGAACTTGTGCACTCTTGCAACCATTAATAGGTTAGTTCCAAAATATGTTATAAAAAGATATGAAAGTGTATCAAACGCATAGCAATATCACACAAAATATGCATGGAGCAAGCAGAAATTATAGATATGTTTTGAGACGTATCAATTGCTCGCAGCCTCGAGGGCTACTCCCATCGGGAGCGCTGTCGCGCACCAATATAGGTCAAAAGGACAAAGAACTCTATACCTGCTCAGCTATGCGATCAAAAAATTTGGCCTTATCCTCAATAGGGAGACTCCGCCTCTCCAAAAAGTACCCCTAGGAATCGCGGGTTTCGCGTCTGGGGGGGAGTCTCCTTCAGTGGCTGCAGCAGATCCCCCAGATGGAACAGTCGCGGGGGTCGTCCCTGCACCCGAAGCTACAGGAGTCGCGGAATGAACTGACTGACCAGCCGCTATACCGGAGTCAGTCGGCTGAAGATCAACAGCAGCAGTACTCGTGGAGGCAGCAGCCGGAACAGGAATAGTACTGCAAATTACATATTATCAGAACAGGAAGTCAAAACAACAGCGAAATCACCCAGCAGAAGAAATATGAACCCAACATGCGCGGCACTCGACGAAGTAGCACCCCAAACTTGCGCCTCTTTGGAGCAGCCGGAGGAGGGCAAGGCACAACAGAAGGTGCGACTGGTGGTAGTTCGCCACCACCACCCGTTGTATCCCGCTCACTTGCAGTCGAGGAGCGATTGCGTTTGATGCGCAAGGGACTCAAGTCTTCACCTTCATCAGCAAACGACGGTTTTCCACTCCCGTACTCGCCAGCATCAGCATACGAAGCACCTCCATCACCCGCGGGCGCGGGATCCACCTTGGCTGCATCAGGATCATCCATTATCTCCCAATGTTTAAAATAGTCGGCTATTGCATTTAGCCCCGGAATTTTCTGAAGCTAAGAAAGGTTATAGCCTAGGCTATATCGGCTAATCTATTTAGCCATTTTTTCAAAACAGAGAAAATATTAGTCATATTTTTCAAAAAAGGAAGAAAACTATGATTCAAAATATGATTCGAGCTACAACTCATTCATCTACTCAATCCAAACAAATCAACTATTCAACTCATAAGTAATATTGAATCAAAGTGACTAGAAAAAGATAAAAAAGCAGAAAGGAAAAAAAATCAGAAAACAGAAAGTTTAGCGGCTAAAATAGAGGCTAATTAGGGGCTAAATAGAGCTATAGCCGGCTATTAGCGTCTTTTTTTCATTTAGCCTACAAATGACATAGCCGTAGCCTGGGGTCTCCCGAGAGGCTATAGCCAGGCTATAGCCGGCTATTTAAAACTTTGGTATCTCCGCATCCTCAGGCTGTGGCGGATTGTTCAGCAGGGAAGAATGATTCTACAAGTAAGAGCATCATCAATAATCAACAGATATCAGTCAAATCTCAAAGAACTCTAGTAGATACCTGGGGTAGAGGCGTATCAGCAGCATATGGAGGAATGGGGCTCTCAACACAAGTACTCGTGCATTTTGTAACCTGTTGGACCCGAAACAAAAGGTCATCACCGGAGATGTCCTTGGAAGAACACCTGGTCGGGTCCTCGGGTCCAGTATACTACCACATGGGGTGCACCCAATGCTTAAGTGACTGGATGCGCCTCCTCACGAACACAGAGATAAGTTGACCACCAGTTAACGCCTTCTTTAAATCAAAAAATTTCTGCATTAACGGCTGGACATCAGATATCTCACCAATAGACAGAGAATGTGCCCATGATGACCGCTTAGCCACTCGCGCAACCGGATTGAAAGGAGCAAGACCAAATTGCTGACCATCAACGTGCTGGTCCTTCAGATAACACCAGCCCTTCCGCCATGTATAGACAGAATCCAGCTTCTCTAGATCAAAATAGGCATTTTTATCCTTAATGGAAATGCCCCGCCCCCAATGGCGTACTCAGAGTTCGTCCTCTTCACATTGAAGAGGCGTTTACACAGCCCCCAATGGTTATCCCTAAGAATCCCTCACTCACAGAGTGTGATAAAGAAGGCAACATGCAGTATCCCGTTAGGGGTCAAGTCATGCAGCTGCAATTGATATGCAAAGAGCAATCCCCGGAGGAAAGGATGAACCGGAAGTGAAAACCCACGAGGGAAGAAGCTCTGGAAGCATACCCATTTGTCGGGGTGAGGTGAGTGCACCTCTTCATCTCCAGGAATCCGAGCAGCACCATATGCCAGAACGCCATCTGCCACCAGCGCATTTAGATCCGCAGCTCCAAAAGCAGACCGCTCCCATCTACCAGACATCCTAGCTGACTCATGCATTGCACTTCGAGGACGCCTGGACATGGATCTCGCCGCACAGCCGCACAGAGTAGAGAGGAAAAAGGCAAAGAGTAGAGGAAGCAGAGGAAGAAGAACACGTGCTTGATTGGGCTACTGAGGTATTTGCCACTAGCGCAATTCACCAAGGCTTGACCAGTCGACTACCTTGGGGCCTTTCAGCTTATCATCCCTCGAATAAACATTTTTATGGCTAACAGCTAATGACTCGCAGCCACGCTGCACATGTGAAGGCAAGCGATGACGGATTCGAGTCCCTGCGCGACTCTTCGAGTCCCCCAGGCACTCGGGGGCTACTGACGAGGGGGTGACCCCACGACTCCTGTGTGTGAGGATACCTGGTGCATATGAATACAGAAGGCCCGCTGGAAGCCTCGACAAGCCCACGACTGGCCCACTCAAGGCACCGACGTAGGAGTCCGCGACCAACATGGAAGTCAAGACTTGGCGTCCAAGGCAAAGCTAGATTAGGCAATTGTCCCTGTAACCTGAGTCAGACTCCCCGAGACCCAGCCTAGTATATAAAGGCTGGGAGGGGTGACGGCTCAGGGCATCCAATCTTCAATCAACACCTCCGGTCTTGAGCGAACTCGCCTCGACCGCCACTGTAATCACCTCCCGCATAATACAATCGAGCAGGAAGTACTGTCTCTTGTTAGCCGACGAGTATCGCCAACCTGCTCATCCTCTCTACGATCTGACCCAGGGTCCATGACCATGGGATTTTCCGAGTTCAATCCTCGTCAGCAGTATAGACATTTCAGCTCGCAACTCAACCTATAATCTGAAACTACAATCTCAGAAAAGAACTGGATGACAGATTCTGTGAGAAGCAGATTCTTGGGGAAGTTTTCCAGAAGCTTGATTCTCTAGAATCTTGCTTGAAAAGAACTAGCCAGTTGAGGATAAAATCATAGCTATTTTATCTTTTTTGTTAGGGTTTAGTAGTTCAATAGCCACTCTATCTCATCCTTAAGTATTTGTTGATTTTCTCCTCACAATCGCAATCCATTGACTCCAAGGCTTTGGTTTCTGGTCGTCTAATCGGTGATCTCCCATTTAATTCCCACCATGTCTGGTGAAGGTGAGTCATCCTCGGTGAAGGTGGGCTTCAAGGAACCCGATCTATATGAAGTTATCAAGCATCTCGATCTAAGGGGGGACGAGTTGGAGGAGGCTGTGGTCGACAAGGAAGAAGTGAAGAACTTTGAGACAAAGGAGAGATGGATGGCGATCGCCAGGTTGAACATGAGCAAGCCCTTCAACTCTGAAGCAAATGGTAGAAACCCTAAAATATGTGTGGAGGCTCTCGGTTCCTCCTTGATACAAAGAAGCGAGCGAGGACCTTTTCATCTTGCGAAGGGATAACATTGGGGATTGAAAGAAGGTGGTTCACGGTGGGCCGTGGATCTTCCATGGATTCGATTTGATTGTGAAAGAGATAATGATAGCAAAATCGACCCAGTGTCTATCACGTTGGACGAGTTCGTCAAAAATGAGGGATATTGTGTGGATCTGAACGCCGAGCTTGTGGCCAGACAGTCCATCGGGACACATAGGAAGTCGTCGCGGGTGCTCTCCCCGACTAAATTTCCCAAGGCCCGCAACCTGTTTGATGAAATGTTGACCCCATCGCCTGGCGAGCTAGGGTACTATGATGATCTCATGGCCGACGTAATCAATGATGGTGCCCAAGATGCTCAAGGACAAGATCTCAAGGACAAGAAACTAAATGCCAAGAGAGGGTCCACATGAGCCTTTGCTTGAGTAGGAGCTCGCTCAAAAAGCTTAGACACAAAGGAGAAAACAAATCGTGAGGACTAGAGCATACATAGAGGACGAGGACAAGTTGCTTTCCGAGGCTCAGATGGAAACTGGACAATATCAAAAGACGGACGCCGAGCATAAAGTTGATACATTTTAGAATAGGACCCATGATTTTATTCCATGAAACATAGGAAGTTTGAGCCCTACAAATTTGAGAGTAATCAGAATCACATGTCAATTCAAATAGAGTGCAAAAAGTTTTGTGTCTCCTATGACCGTGTGGTTGCCTAACAAGTGAGTGACATCAGATTCAAGGATTTGGTATGTTTTTCATACCCCTGTTCATACGAGCTTGTTGATTCATGTACATATATTTTCGGTTCCATGTACATTTGTAGGTGTTCTAATCTTGGGAAACCTTCAAGGCCGAACATATGGTCAATACATTTACCTTGACCCATTGTTGGATGAAAAAATTGGAGTGCCAAAAGTGGAAGGATCAATATGCGGCCCTAAAAAAGGTGGAGTGGCCTCAGAGGTCGTCAACCCAAGTGAGAAGAGGCCAAGGGAGAATAACAATTCTAGGGTAGAAGCAAAGCGTGATGCTTCGACATGCGCTTTGCAGAAAATATTGAAGGTTTTCATAACCCAAAAGGATGTGTCAAGTGAGAAGAGGGAAGAGAGGAAGCATCGAGAGAAATAAATGACATGAAGAACTTCTTTGACTCGCAAAATAAGAAACTTAAGATCGATGAAAAATATTCATGGTCAAAAACCAAGGAGGTGGAGGTGAAGCGAACGGAGGTAGTCTTGCGTTCATCTCCAACGAAGTGAATATCATGGAGTTGACTTGAGAAAAATGACCCTAAAAAGGGACTTCATTGATTTAAGAGGAAGCAAAAGTATATGCTTGAGCGAAAGGCGTAATCATCTTGACCTAGACTGACATACATTTGTTTTCATTTTCATGAACTAGACCATAGAAATTGTGAGGTCTCTTTTGGTGTAATTTTATGCCCTGATATGATATTTTGCTACATATATTTGCTATGTTCGGTTTAATAAAGGGACAATTACATTTATGCCCTTAAATCGAATTCACTACTCAAATTTGCCCCTAATTTATAAGTGTGCTTAATTTTTCCCCTCTACTATTATGTGACTATATAAAAATGTCCTTTCACCCCGTTTCGTCTGGTCAAAGGCCTCTTATCGGTATCTGGTAGTTTTTTGGACATTTTTACCCTTGCTCTCATGTCTTACTTACATGTGGGGTCCATTATATGGGGCTGATGCGCGAGAGATGATAATGGCTTCTCGCCCTTTGTTGGTTACCCCAAGTGGAAGGTGAGACGTAGGATAACAGCAAATTTCCCTTGGCAAAGATACCAAGGTTTAGATTGTCTCCAGTAGGACTCCAAGGTGGACAAGAAGGTGGTAAAGTGAACAATGGCGCCGTTCACAACCCAAGGTTGCTTACTTTACCTGGACCTGCACACAAATACAAATAACTTTGCGCCCAACAAAGTTCAGAGAGGTTGTCAAGCTCTCCGGCCTTGTTGTTTACAAAGGATCAAACGCAAGGGATAATAGTGGTGATAACTGCAACTAGAAAGTAAAAGCAATAACTAAATTGAGGGTGTAAGCAGTGGTGGAAATATGGACCAGGGTCCCATGATGTTCACTAGTGTTGTCTCTCTCAAAAGACGATAAAACTGCTATGCGAGGTAAACAAATCACAGCTGGGAAATTGACAGGATTACGGGCACAAACCAATGCTAACTATGCTACAAAGAAAGGAATAGGCTCAAAAGCATGGGCAGTACACAAAAATAAGTAGACCGATATCCATCTGCATCTACTAATAATCATCCACCTTGAGATATCTATCCAGAACATCTCGCTGGTATTAAGTTGCGAGCCCCACCCAAAGTGTAAACCCAAAGCAACAGACAACTGCATTAAAAGACTTTGCGTAAAGTAAACAATCCTTGCAAACGCGGTTACAAGCACCGTTGTTTTCCCCCTTGTGGCAACAGCACATCCCATAGACTCATGTTCTTGTCACTCAAGCTAGTCATCTTGGGGCATGAACCCACAATCAAGCATAACACTCCCTCTTGGAGTTACTACCTACTACTTGGCCAAAGCAATAAACAACAACGGAGAACATGCAAGAATTACTCAAGAAAAAAATATAAAAGAGAAGAACCAAACATATTACTCAATCACAATCTGAACATAGTCTCATAATCCATCAGATCCCAGCAAACTCAGCATAGCAATAGCAGAAAGAATTACATATGTTCCTTGATCATGTAGGGCATCTCACATGGTCTAATCCATGAAGAACAAAGAGGGGAGGAGAACATCACATAGCTACTGATCATGGACCCATGGTCCAAGGTGGACTACTCACGGATCATCCGGGAAGCGTCCATGGTGGTGGAGAAGCTCCCGGAGGTCCATCCTTCCTCCGACAGGGTGCCAGGAAGAGGTCTTCTGGTGCTCCCGATCTTCGAAGGGCGACGGCGGCGGAACAGAGGCGAGATCGCGAAAAAGGGTTCTATTTTCGTAGGTTTCGGGGAGTAGGAAATATATAGGCGAAGGGGGCAGCCGGGGGCCACCACGGGGTGCAGGCGCCGCCTGGCGCGGCCTAGGGTGGGGTCGCGCCCCTTGGCCGCCTAGGCACAGGGTGGCTTCCCCGGGCTCTCCTTCGGGGCTTCGTAAGCTTTCGTTGCGCTGATTTTTTATCGAGTTTTTTCTGGTATTTTTGGAGTACTTTTAATATGGGAAAAACCTGAAATAAAAAGACATCAGAAAATAGGAACTGGCACTGGGGTGCACTGAGTTAATATGTTAGTCCAAATATGATCAAAAGTGTATGAAAGTGTATCTAAAACATAGCAATATCACACAAACCATGCATGGAGCAAGCAGAAATTATAGATACGTTTGGGACGTATTAGGGGCCCAACTAAAAAACTAAAAAAAACTACCACGTCCCACCCCACCACCTATCTCTCTCTCACGACCCTCCTCCCCACCGTCGATCTGACCTCCCCTGGCCGCCCGACAAGTTACCGGCACCAACGTCCCGCGTCCACCCGAGCGCCACGCTCTTCCCTCCTCTTCTCTGGCGTCACCCTCACCTCGCTCCTCCTCTCATACTTTGCCTCCATGGGCAGCAGCCGAATTGGGAGCTCCGACGAGCTCACATGCCGGACATTCCCAAGCTTTCTTTTTTTCAATTTTGATAAAAAAACAATTGACCTGATTATTATTGACACTAATTAACCTACTTTTATTTGTTAATATGTTTATATTTGTTAGTCGGTTAATTCCGCATTGCCAAGTGGACCCTTGAGTTTAATATTAAGTTAGTGAGGGAGGGGTGAGAAAATAAAAAAAAACTATAAAAATGACATGTGAGCCCAAATCTATTCTAACCGATTTATTTTCAATTTTCTCGGTGGAACCCGCATGTAAAGGAGAGGAAAAGAGGGTCTATTTTTTATTTACTTTTTTCCCTAATGCCCCCACATGTAAGTAGCACATGAAAGCAGGGGCAAAAATGTCCAGAAAACTGTCAAATGCAGGTCAAAGGTCTTTGACTAGACAAAACAGCCCGGAAGGAAATTTCTATAAGGGCACATAACGGCAGAGGAGCAAATTTGAGCACACTTTGAAATCAGGGGCAAATTTAAGTAGTGGGTTCGGGTTAAGGGCACAAATGTAATTATCCCTTTAATAAAATATATTAAATTAAAAAAATATAGAACGAGTCAAACAAATGGATCATCCGATAAAAATGTGGCGACCTCAGAAAGGCGGCTAAAAATTACACGCCTATCCATTCGGCCATCGAAACAAATAGAGCGAATAAAACACCTATATGTTTGGATCACATAGTTAAAGTTGCTCTAAATTCTTAAACTTAACTTTCGTGACAACACACGCGTATATATCTTGAATATTAAAAACATTTTTTTAAACAACTGCTCTACTATGCATCACCTATTAAAGAAATTAAATGATACCTCGCACGTTGCTACGGGAATTGGTAGTTGTATATTCCAACGAAATTTGATTACGTGACTTCTAAATATTTAGATTAATAACACATGAACCAAATTTTGGAATACATACAATTTATTGTATTTGATTATGTATAGTTGTAAAATATTTATTGAATATAAGTATAATAATAGAATAAAAACTATTTTTCAATGCATGGTTGCATGTGATGGTGGATCTTGTCTCATGCATGGTTGCATGTTGAGGCGGGCCTTATCCCTCATAATTGTATGATGATGTGGTATGCTTGCATGTCAAAATAAATAAGATAGTGAGGATGAACTATTTAGGTATTATAGATGCTCTAAATATAGTTAATTTAACACTAAGCACGCAAACTTTTTTTCTTCTTCAAGAGCATGCAAAACGGGTACCATAGTTTTATAAAGAGTAAATTGCACGGGAGGTACTAAAAGTTTTATGGGAGTGTCAAGTAGGTCCTAAATCTATGAAAATGCACGTTTAGGTCCTAAATGTTACGTAAGTGATTCACCACAAGTCTTTTCTGGTCTGACCAACACTGATTGTCGCCACGTGGGCCCAGGAGGCCTAACAGATGCTGGTGAATATTTGCAAAAATCCCCCTCAAACCATACTCCTTCTCATTAACAGTCCCTTTTCTTTTCCCCCCTCTCTCTCTAGATATTTGGGAGGTGACCGATGATGCGAGGTGTTGCTCTGGCTGGTGCAGGAGACTTGCGGCAGTCATCCCGCAAGCAAGCAAGGGACCGGTGCTTCGGATACCCCACGATCCTCCTCCTCGCTATGGTAAGAAAACCTAACCCTAATTCCTTTCGTATAAGTAGTTTCCGTCGTGGTATAATTTAGGTAGGATTTGCTATAGTTGTTGATGAAATCCTCGTAATTTAGGACCTCTTGAGGAGCAATTCACCGTAGAAATCAATTATGCTGGATTTTTTTGCGGATTTGGCTCGTCGAAGTCGTATGTGGATGGCAAACTAGCTCGTTTTGACGGATGCGAAGCAGACACATGGTCTCCACTATGACCCATCGATTTTGTGCAGCAACTAGGGTATAAGCAAGCAGAAAAATACACATTGTATTGGTTGCTCCCTGGAAAAGATCTAGATACAGGGCTTTGCATTATCGATTGTGACACTGACACTATGAGCATGCTTGTTGTGGTTTCGAAGTTCCAATATTTCTTGATGTCTGTGGACCACAAAGGCATGACATTTCACAATGTGCTTGATGACATTCAACTAACTGGTACACCACATTTTCCTTTGGTTATGAGTCCCAAGTGTGACAAGTACAATCTAGGCATCAACAATTTCTCACCAATGCAGCAGTAGAATATTGGGCATGAGCTGAGAAGAAGCAGGAGGAAATTGGAGGTGGAAGGAGAAGCTCTGAATGACACTGATATTGACAGTGAAGAAGATATTGAACTAGATTCTGGCCGGGTTGACAATGAAGAAGAGAGTGAACTAGAGTTGGACAGAACTGAAGCTCACATGCACATTTTGGACATATGTTGGACATAACTGAAGCTCACATGCACATTTTGGACATATTTTGGATAGAAATGAGGCTGACATCGAGTACTCTTAGACCTATATAGGTTTACCTTTTGGCTATGTTATCAAACTAGTTCGTAATGAAACCTGATAACCAATGTGGTAGTTGGCTTTGTTGTTGATGAATCTGATCGATATTAATTGTCATTCAATCGGATCATATTATCGTCATATATTTCACTTCATATGTTTCATATAACTGTTGCCAAAAATTACAAAAACAAACAAAATCCTGTCAAATATTGAAATGGCTATAATATTCATAATTGCAAATTATGCATCCACCAGCGAATGAGAAGGAGTACAATTCAAGGGGGATTTTCGCAAATATCCACCAACAGCCGTTAGGCCTCCTGGGCCCCAATGTCGACGTGGGGACGATCAACGCTGGTCAGACTAGAAAAGGGCCTGTGATAAATCACTTACGAACCATTTAGGATCTAAACGTGCATTTTCATAGATTTAGAATCTATTTGATACTTTCGTGATATTTTTCGAGAGTACGCCAAAGGCGTACCATAGATTTATAGAAGAATCAGAGAAAAATGTACAAGATTATGGAAGGCTCTCTTCACAACTCGAAGAGATGCACAACACCCAACCCAAAGATAAGAACGCTACTCCTCACATGAAATGTATATCCTTTTACTTCTGTGAAATTTTTAAGACCGTTCGTGCATTTCACTCTTTTTATAAAAGGCAGAAGTTATTTACAAGTAGTAGCACTCAAACTGATCACCCAAACATCTCGTCCCCTCAAGGAACCCGAACCCCTCTCTTCCCCACCGCCCCTCACCTTGAGAGTCGTTTCTTCAGATCAGGCCAAACCGAACCCAAATCTTCGCCGCCGACGCTGTCGGTTGGAGGAGAGATGGGGGAGGGCTTTGATGCCGGTCTGTTTCTAGTCGTTTTAGGTTTTCGTCTTTCGTTTGGCTCTATGCCGTCGGAGTGCATCCCATTGCTGCTTCCATGCAGCGACCGATGGTCACCGGAGGCGCCTCCTTCTCTCCATCCATGGTGGATTCGAGGGGTTGATGTCGGATCTGGTGCTAGCTCCCTCAATAAGCATGGTGTGGCTTCGGATCAGATGGATTTCAACCTTTTGCTGATGTTCTCAGCCCGAGCTCCTCAGATCTCCTTCTCATCCTTCTCCGCCCGTCATGGTGACGGGGATGGAGACTGTGGGAGGAGGAGAAGATTGAGGGGCTTGTGTTTTGGGAAGCTTTTCTTGCAGGTTCCAAGCTTCCAGTGTGTTTCTTTGCCCAAGATTTCCTTAGGATCCTCAACTAAATCATCGCCGGGTTCTTCCATCGTGGTGATGGAGGAGTGGCGCCGATTACAAGTGAAGATGGGCACTGTAGATGGGTTCCGTGAGCTCATACGATGGTGGATCTGGCGAGGCCGTGGCGCCCTTTTTTGTTGCTGCCTGGTCTCCGGCGAGCCACCGTATTCTTTGGTCGAATGGCGGCCACCCTCTTTCCTCCCGGCTACGATGCCAAATGGGAGGCAATTCTGCTCTCTGGTGGAGTCTATGGCGTGGTGCTTTGGAGATTTCGTCGGTCCAAGTGGTGTCGTCCCCGGCGCCGGCGAGGTTCAATTCATCGGGTGGCGGTTATTTTGAGCTTATTTGCAGTTTTCTCTTCTTCTTTCTATTGGAATTCCTTTTGCCTAAGGCAGGGCTTAATCAAATGTAATCCATACTTTGCTTAATGAAGTTATCTTTTTACTGTTAACAAAACTGATCACCCAGAGCCATGAACGTCACCCGTTGACCAAATGAGAGACGTGGTGTGACTATAATTACGGCCATTAAAATAAACCTTCTTTTAAGGGGTGCTCTGTTTTTTATTTTATGAAAGTGTACCGTCCAAACGACGACGAAGACGCGAGACCTGCTCCATCGGACGGCGGAGGATGCCAGGACGCCACTTGGATTCAAACCTCCATTTCACTGCTCCTGCTCGCTTCCGCCGCGAAATACCCAGACTACCCCTCCCTGCTCGGTCTCCACCTCCCTGGTCGGAACGGCGCTGTGGCCACCACCCCTCCCCCTCCTTCCCCAGCTCAGCTTCCTAGGGTTTCCTCCCGATCCAACCCGGACCTCCATGGCCAAGACCAAGCAGGGCAAGAGGGACATCGAATCCTACACCATCAGGGGCACCACCAAGGTCGTCCATGGTACGTACTCCCCTCGATGCTGCTGCGTCGCCATTTGCGCCTAGATTTGGTCTTTGTTCGATGACCTTCTTTTCCTGATGCGCAGTCGGGGACTGTGTGCTGATGCGGCCGTCGGACACGGACAACGCGCCGTACGTGGCCCGGGTGGAGAGCCTGGAGTCGGACGGTCGGGGGAGCGTGCGAGTGCGGGTGCGCTGGTACTACCGCCCGGAAGAGTCCAAGGGCGGCCGCCGGCAGTTTCATGGGGCCAAGGAGCTCTTCCTCTCTGACCACTTCGACTTGCAGAGTGCACACACCATCGAGGGAAAGTGCATCGTCCACTCCTTCAAGAACTACACCAAGCTCGACAACGTCGGCCCCGAAGACTTCTTCTGCCGATTCGAGTACAAGGCGGCCACCGGGGCCTTCACTCCCGACCGTGTCGCTGTGTATGTGTTGTGCCCTTAGTTCTTCAGCTACCGCTCGATTTGCAATGCATCGTGGTCTGATTGGTTTTTTTTTTGTGTGTGTGAAGGTACTGTAAGTGCGAGATGCCGTACAACCCAGATGACCTCATGGTGCAGTGCGAGGGATGCAAAGACTGGTAAATCTCTGAGAAAAAAGACTTCTTCAGTTCAGAGTTAACGCCGCTGGCGTTGTTGGTTTGGTGGTTTATATGGCCAAGAGATCAGCAATTAGCTGCCTTGCATTCACATGCCTCATTCAGTTTATCCAGCTTATATCTAATCTTTTTGGCGTGCATCACGAATTAGTTTACCTCGCGTTCGGGGTACTTTCATTGGAAAGCCACGTTAAATTGTGGGCATCTTTTTTATCAGGACTGAAGATAGGCAAGTGCAAGTGATTAGCATCCAAGGTTTATTACAGCCTGATGCTCTAGATTCTTATGGTTCGCAGTTCTCAAAGATCCGTAGTATATACTGATGACATTCATAGTTTTCATAAGATATATAATCCGAAAGAACACTTTTAATCTCATAACTGTGAAAGGACCGTCTCATGCTCTGTTTCAGCTTGTGCATTTTCTTTTACTTGGTTGTTGTTTGAGAAATAGCTGCGCTCGCACTATTGAGCTGGCCCTGATGCGGTGGTGCCATCTACCTGTGGAATACTAGTATAAGAGTATTTTCTTGTCTACTATTATAAGAGTATTTTCTTCAACTAGTTTCGGATTGTAGTTCTATCTTATCTGACCACGAATCATGTTAAGTGTCTCTGACACTTCTGTTCCTACTTTCTATTGCCACCAGTAGGATACAGACATAACATGCGTCCTTTCTATTTGCATGCAAAAAAGTTAGCAACAATTTGCTATTTAGTATTGTGCTACTTTGTGCTTCATTTCCGTTCTTTCTGCTACCATTGACCTTCTTTTTTTTGAAACAACTACCATTGACCTTCTTTATTCACAATGTTTATTTAGTATGTATCTTTGAACTTGTACAGGTTCCATCCGACCTGTATGGGAATGACCATTGAGCAGGCCAAAAAGTTAGATAATTTCCTGTGCGCGGATTGTGCTAAAGAAAATGGTGCAAAGAGACCTTCAAATTCATACCCGAGTTCACCAAGTTCTGATTCTAAGGTCAGTGATTTTTTCCCTTTTCTTGGTTGCAGCTTTATGCCTTTATCTTATCGTGTTGAATTTAATTTCAAGAATTCCATTTCTGAAGCTGGTGCTTCTTATCTTTGTTTCTTCAATATTCCTGGGAAAATGTTTGGTGTTTGACTATACTCATGTATAGCTAAAATTTGCTGTCATGAGTACCTTGAGTCTATGCATGTGTATAGTGCCTTTCAAGAAGACTATTATATTGTGTTTGCAGAACATTAGTTAGTCCCTTGCCAAGCAACCTTACATGCGCTGGCAATCTTAAATAGGCTGTTATGGTCATCGCTCTTTGGTTCGCAAAACAAGTTTGGACCTTAAAGTGACATATTGATATTATGTAACTGAACCCCTAACAAGAGTAACTTATAGAATGTAGGGAATTTTTTTGATCTGCTAGGTAACCTAAGCTGCTATCAGCAGTGATAGGATCTTCTTTGTAGACCATCATGCCTCTTAACACGGATATTGTCATCCATTAGCATGATCTCAGTTGATGTATTTCACAGTGAAGATGAGCTAAATATAAGATATAGCTTATTATCTAGCATATGATTTTCTATCCCTCTTTAATCTTGGCTCATGAACTGCAGGTTGAGCCAAAAAGGCGGAAGAGGTAATTGCTTCAATAAAAACCGTCCCTGGTGAGGAGATGCACTGTTTCTGGCGTCAGCTCTCCATTGCTGGTGCAGAGAAAAATGTGGCGGTGTACAGTGCATGAGAAGAGCTAGGCTATTTAACTGTAGGATTGAAACTATGTTTGCTGTTGTATCTTGGGAGCGTTTCCTGCAATCTAGGTGTCGGCGAGGAGAAGGAAGTCGGGAATTGTACTGTGGTTTGCTCTTGTCAAAGTAAACCTTGTGTGTTTACCTGTACCCTGCAGGAAATGTTCCCTTGTGTGAATGATGATGATGATGATGACAGCTTGACTGTTGTAGTTTCTTAATTTAGATGTGTCGAGTCCTATGAACCGATAACCTGACAACGTATTTATGTTGTTTCAATAATCTTGCAATGATCCATGCTACAAATTTTGTAGGGATTGTTTATTCTTAAGTTGCCTAACCTGTTACCAAATCTTAGGAACCTTTATAAACCTTTACATCAACATTTAATCATGTATTGTATCAAAATTTAGGAACCTTTATAAAATCCTTAGATCAACATCTAATCATCATCGTTCCTACTACACTTCATACATAAACTCTTTGGAAAAAATTACAGGAGAAAATAGGCTTGGATGGGAATTGATGAATTGAGCATGTAATTTTTTTCTTCACGAATTCGAAAGCTTGCTTATCATTTCATTGATAGGTAAAAGAGAAACAACAGTAACATACATGAGAAGAAATGGGGTGCACCACAATAGGTATGGGAAGAGCAAAGAGGGATACATCACACACCACACTAGGAATGTGTTTGGTTGCCATCTCCATTTTTGCATGCATTGCATAGCCTTCCCAACTCAGACTGGTTGAGGGAAAACGGTCTAAAAACCAACATCTACACTTTGATTGGTTGCCCACATCGATGTTGCGTGCATTAGGGAATCAACTTTGGCACGTTGTTTGGTTGCTCGCATTGGCTCGGCATATGCAGCTACACGGTGTTTGGTTGCACACATGCTATGAGTTGTGGTAACCTTGTATCCTAGGTGGTGAGCTTACCTACAACTTACACATGATCACACCGAGCATAGCAGCACCAGAGCACTGCGATGGCGATGAACTGGACGAAGATGATGAAGTTCTTCAGCCCAACCTGTCGATCCACCTTGCCGCTGCTGCATGCTTGCTTCACCCCGTCCTTGGAGTAAGCATCTTCTGCTAACTTCCTTGTCTTAAACCCTTTGTAGCAGTTGTTCTTGAACCTCGACACTTGTGCATTGCATGCCTCCCATGAACTCTAAACCGTTGAAACCCTGCCATGGAACACTTCATACCACTTCATACCATTCCTTTTCATCGCACCGTTGGTGCTGTTATTGATATGAAAGAGGGGAATATCAAATTCCAATTCCCTCTCAAGAAAGGGATGGAACATTTCCCTAGGAAAAAGATTAAGTTGCCTTTTGAGTCCGTCACACGGGCTAGTTATTTTCTTGATAAGAATTGATCTTTTGCTTTAAGCCTAGCTAATGGCTTTAAAGAAGCGCTTTCGGGAGGCAGCCCACAACGAATTTAGGTTTTCCTTTTTGTTTTTCTTCTGTTTTTAGTGGTCTTGATGATTGTTACTACTGTACCAACATCATTGTATCTTTAGTTTTCAAGCTTTGTGCCATTTATAGCCTCATATGACAAGGGAAGTGAAAGTTGTGACATGCTGTCCAGAAAACATATTCTGTCCTCGTGACGGGAAAAATCGTAGAAAAATCCCAGTTCATCTTTTTGAGCTGAATTTTTTACACAGCGTACTCTATACAATCACGGAACTTTCGTATGTTCTGAGTTTTTTATTAGAGTTGCAGAAGTATCCCTAAAAAATTCTTTACTACCTGCTGTTTTGTTTTTTACAGATTCTGCCACGTTTTGTCTCTCTTTACTTTTGCAAACCTTAAGCTTGCTTTTTCTTTGCAATTTTTTTGGCAATCTTGAGAAACAGTAGCTCTTCAAGAATATCTTTATTTGCAGTAGAGGAAAATTATTTTAATAGGGTACTAACCTCTCTAATCAGTTTACAATGAGTTATGTATGAAGGGAGTTTTCAAGTGTGCGATGGAAGATGATGAAAGAAGATCCTGGAGTGTCAAACGCTCAAGATTGGGGATGCCCATGTGCACCCCCAACAAATATTCAAGGAGACTCAAGCGTCTAAGCTTGGGGATGCCCTGTGCATCCCCTTCTTCATCAACAATTATCAGTTCGTCCTTCGTCTCACTATATTTTTATCAGTTCATGCGTTATGTGCTATGCTTGGAGCGTCTCACTCTTAGGTTTTTATTTTTAGTTTTCCTTAGCTTTGTTTGCTGTTCATAACAAG
Source organism: Bromus sterilis (assembly GCA_950022295.1). Lineage (NCBI taxonomy): Eukaryota > Viridiplantae > Streptophyta > Magnoliopsida > Poales > Poaceae > Bromus > Bromus sterilis. Next base: position 402,665,465 of record OX465596.1, read on the forward strand.
TTAGATCCCAGCTTTCTTTTGTGTGGTCGAGAAACACGCTCCGCTTTAGAACTCCTCATAGGATTTGCATGCTTATTTCTTTAGCTGTGAGTTGTTCTTTTTCTTTTCTTAGCTGCTGCCCTGTTTAGTTATAGTGCTTTAGTTTTCTTCTAGAGCTTTTGTTTTGTCTTAGGTTGAACTTTCTATAGGTTGCATGTTTTATCTTGTTAGAGAGTTTGCCTATTGCACTGAGTTTTGTGTCTTGACTAGAAAGTAGGTAGTTGAAGTTGCTATTCTCTTTGTAGTAGTAACTTGCACTAGTTTTGAGGGATTGATTAGAGTAATGTTTGAACTTTTGGTGTCAAGAGCTCGAGCCTATTAGTGATAGATGTCGTATTTTGGGCAATCCGTGTGATTTTAGAAAACCAAAACCCCTGTTGAGAACTCTAGCGACTAGATGGATCACTAATCTCTGGAGGGTTCGAATATTAGAGTACACTCACGTACCATGGGTCGAGGATGCGCAAGGATAACCAAACCCCCATACACTCCTCCTCGGGGTACTTGTCTCTCTGTGAACCTCCTTATTAGATTGAGAGTTACCGATAATAAGTGCATGAGTTCTTCGGACTAATGTGAGTATTCGAAAGTTTACACTTCCACCTTCCCATATATTTCTAACCTCTCCTGTGCCGTGCATTGCCTCCTTCTCACTCCGAGAGTTGGCGTCCATCTTCGCCGGTACATCCAAACCCTTGGCACGATACGCTCTGTCATCATAAACCTCCTTATATCTTTCCTCAAGCCACCATACCTACCTATCAAGGCATTTCCATAGCCTTTCCGAGATACATTGCCATGCAACATCCATCTTATCGTGACTTGATTCTTCATGTCATACATGCTACTTGCTTGATCGATGATCCGCATGCTAGTTGGGCCTTTCCCTAATCATTGCTACATGACGCGCTAGTATCATTGCATATCCTGCTACCCTGGCAGAGGCATACATTTGCATCATGATAATTACATTTTCTTTATGTGAGTACCTTTGTAAAGTGTGAAAGATCTCCTATATTCTTGTAAAATATAGAGTGTTGCCCCTAAACTGAGGAAAAGATCCCAAAGAGGACAAAATCAAAAGATCCCAAAGAGGACAAATGAGAGAAATAGAAAGAGCCATTGAGGCCACAAAAAAAATACAAAAAATAGAAAAAAGAGAAAAATAAAAATAAAAAGAGAGAAGGGGGCACACTACTATTCCTTTTGAGAGATCCACAATAGTACTTCATCCTCTATCCCTTGTACTCCATAGAGATCATCATACATGCATATAGCTATGAGGGGACCCTTCACAATATATAACTTGACTTGTATATTCCAATGATGAGCCTCCTCAAAAGAGCTCTAGGTCTTCATGAGCAAGCAAGTTGGATGCACCCCCACTAGTTCCCTTGGAGAGCTTTTAGCTCACATGTTTATCCGTTGCATGGCAATCCCTACTCCTCACATCATATCTATCATATGGCCTTCTCTCGCCTATGATTGTCCTCATTGATGTGAGCCTTTCACACCTTTTTTTATCTTCCTCCCCCACCTTCTTTCTGTTTCGCCTTTTAGGTGTCAACTTTCTTGATCATGCTCATCCATTGCATGAGTGCTCAAAATATCGAAATGGAGTGGATCGGTTTGACTTGTACCTGACTAGTGGTCTGGGGACGAGTCCAGATAAGAATCCAAAGGAGACCAAGTGTGAAACTTTAGTAGATAGTAGTTCTCAACAACTATTTTTATCTCGTATTTTCCTATCCCCTTTCTTGCACGCAAACACCATTTGGAGACATTCGAGTCACGGACAGCGAGAGCTCTTGCACCTTTTGTTCTTTTGTTACTTGTGTCAATGTTAATATAGACTCTTCCTTGTTAAGACTTGAATTGAATTGCATGCTTTGATTGCTTTACTTAAAAGTCCTTAAATGGTTGTGTGGCATGTCACCACAAAAATTATGCTTATTATCATTTCCCTACTCGAGGAAGAGCAGGAATTAAGCTTGGGGATGTTGATACGTCCCAAACGTATCTATAATTTCTGCTTGCTCCATGCATGATTTGTGTGACTTTGCCATGTTTTGCTTGAACTTTTATACACTTTTTTTTATCATATTTGGACTAACCTATTAACTCAGTGCACCCAGTTGCCAGTTCCTGTTTTTCTGCTGTTTTTGTATTTCAGGTTTTCTGGCCATTAAAAGTGCCAAATAAATTCCAGAAAAAACAATAAAAAATTAGAGACCCGGAAGCTTCCTGAATAATCAAGAGGGAAGGGGGGGGGGCTGTGGACCCACCAGGGCCCCAGGTGGGTCCCTGGCGCGGCCCCACCCTAGGCCACGCAAGGAGGCCTCCTGGCTTCCTGGTGGCCCCCCCTCGGTGCCCCCTTCGCCTATATTTACCCCCCGTGACGGAAACCCTTAATATCGATATGCTATTCCCGTTCTCCTCTCAGTTCCGCCGCCGCCGCCGTTTCAAGATCGGGGCTGCCAGGAGAAGCTGCCCCGGCACCCTACCGGAAGGAGGAATCCCCTCCGTGAGACCATCCATAGCCATGGACGCCTCCTGGATGTGTCGTGAGTAGTTCCCCTTGGACCATGGGTCCGTGACCAGTAGCTATGTGATGTACCTCTCCCCTCTTTGTGCTTTCACTTTCGAGACCTTGTGAGCTGCCTCACATGATCGAGGCACTTTTGTAGTTTTCTATGTTGTTATGCTGAGTTTGTTGGGATCTGATGGATTATAAGATTATGTTCAGATTGTGATGAGTAATATATTTGGTTCTCTTTTATATTTGTGTTCTTTAGTAAATTCTTGCATGTTCTCCGTTGCCGTATTTTACTTTGGCCAAGTGATTTGTTGCAACTCCAAGAGGGAGCGTTATGCTTGATTGTGGGTTCAGCCCCTTGATGTCTAGCTTGAGTGACAGAAACATGAGACTAGGGGATGTGCTGTTGCCACCAGGGATAAAACAACGGTTCTTGTACTTGCGAGTGCAAGGACTGTTTACTTTACGCATAGTTCTTTTAATGCAGTTGTCTGTTGCTTTGAGTTTACACTTTGGGTGGGATTCGCAACTTAATACCAGCGAGATGTTCTGGATAGATATCTCAAGGTGGATGATTCGTAGTAGATGCAGTTGGATTTCGGTCTACTTAGTTTGGCGTACTTCCCATTGCTTTTGAGCCTCTTCCTTTCTTTTGAAGCATAGTTAGGATTGCGGTGCGTTTATAATTCTGTCAATTGCCCAGCTGTGATTTTTTTACCTCGCTAGCACTTTTATCGTCTTTTGGGAGAGAGACATCACTAGTGAACATCATGGGACCCCGGTCTATATTTCCACCATCGTTTACATCATCAATTTACTTGCAGTCTTTACTTTCGATTGCAACTATTATTATCTCTTGCGTTGATCCTTGGTAAACAGCAAGGCCGGAGGAATTGACAACTCCTCTGTACTCGTTGGGAGCAAAGTTATTTGTTGTGTGTGCAGGTCCAGGCGAAGTTAGCAACCTCAGCGCCACTGTTCACTTTACCACCTTCTTGTATCTCTGCGAGTCCTACGGGAGACAAACCCTATCCTCTACTGTCGGGGGATTGGTACCCGGGTAGGCTGACCCAAGCGGAAGCAAGCATTCAAGACAAGGATGGACCAATTGGGCTGCAGCTGGGCCGAGCTGGGCAGAGGTACGGCCGATTTCTCCAAGGCAATCGACCATACCAAATGCCAGCAGTCGGCCCAGGCGCAATCGGTCCACCCTTCCTTCACCAGACGATCATCCGATTGGCCCGCAGCTGGACCGAGGCCGATTCCTAGAAGGCCGATTGCCCAGAGCAATCGACCCTACCAGGAACCACCTGTCGGTCCAGGCGCAATCGGAGCAACCTACCACCCAGTCGGGGATATGATTACGAGGTCATAAATACCATATCCCGAGATATCCGGGTGGCAGGAAGGCCAGGTCACGTCGAGGATTTGCTGGAGATACGGTGTCGACCTCCCCGCCGATTCCGCGGACAGGCCGACAAGACCGCACCCCCTAGCTCCACTGTTCACTCCTAGGATCTACGAGGTAGCAGCATGGGCCGCCGCTCGTAGGCTCCGGGTCACCCGGAGAGGAGCAGTCGGTGGGCCCATGCCGATTAGAGGATGACGGCTGGGCCCGTTCGGCAATGAAGTTACCATAGTACCCTGGACTCACACTATAAGAGCCAGGGTACCCCCTCATGCGCGAGGGACGCTACACCTGAGATCTCATTAACTCACTTCCCCCTCAGTTCATTTACTGCTTGAAGTCACTCCTCAGGGAAGCAGGAGAGGACCTTGCCCACGGCGGCGGTGTTCTCCTTCCCCTGACAAGATAGAAGAGCAGTTATTGTAGACCCTTCATTGATATACAAGAGACAAGCAGGAGTAGGGGTGTTATCTCTCCGGAGAGCCCCGAACCTGGGTACATCGTGGTGTCTTCACCGTGCTTGTGCCCAACCCGATTCCGGCACCATCGACATTCTCTCCCTCGTGTCTTCCCCTCACTTTAGCCATCCCCATGGCATCTGCCGTCACATATCGACGACAGTTGGCGCCCACCGTGGGGCAGACCGAGGCGTCGACTGGAGTCAAGATCCGGACGGGATTTTCCTCTGCATCAGGCGGCAGCCACGCCTTCGGCCTGATTCTAAGGCGTGGGGCAATCGATTATGTAGTGGACTACTCGGCGCGGTACAGGGCTGGAGCACCCTTGCCACCCGGAGTGTCGCTGCAGGTGGGAAGTCATCGCCTCTTCATTGGTAGCTTCCCTGAGGCGTATCCCAGAGACATCCGCATCTTCTCGTGTGCTACAAACCCTCTCTCGACCAGGGGCTGTGTCGCAGCGCCTGGCCAAGAGGAGGGCCGACTGCACGCCGCTGTCATGATGGCGGGAGCATCCTCATCGACCAACCGTGATCCGGCAAGCGCAGCAAGGAAGGCCAAGGAAGTAGCTGATGCGGCAGAGCGAATCGGCACCAGTGCGTTGCGGGATGTGTTATACACACCCGTGAACAGGAATGGTGATCCGTAGCAGGTGCATACCGAGCTGGAAACAGCACGGCTCGCTCTGGCTCGCAGGGCTGAGGAAGTGCTGGCAGAAGAGCGTCGGCTGGGGGCCATCACAAGGCAGTACAATGCAGCACATGCAGGACCGCGCCGGCCGATTGAGCCCGCAGTCCTGGAAGACCTGAGAAGCCGAGGAAGAGCAGTCAACCAGCAGCTATCAGGGGCTGAGCAGCCGGAGCGTCCGAGAAGGCCGGTGCAACCGGAGCAACCAGCGCAGTCGGCATTCATCCAGAGGCCAGCATATAGCACACCAGACAAGAACTTGAGAGCAGCCGAGCAGATAGCGCTCGAGCTGGAAGAGTTGGAAGGAGATGAGCGGCGCGAACAGTCGCGCCGAATGCGTGAGTTGATAGCGGCTGCAAAAGAGAAGAGGCTTGTAGCAATGGGCAATCAAAATGCTGAACCAGAGGCATCAAGAGGAACTGTGAGGCCGAATGCGGGAGCTAGCCAGCGACCGAATGCATCGCGCCAGAACAGGCATCAACCTGCACCATCTCGGCACGACAGCAAGGTTAGAAGCAATCGGCCACCTCCAGCAGCAAGCAGAAGAATGGAAGAGCCGGCTGTTAACAGCAGGCGCCATGACATGCCGCAGCAATCGGCGCCATGACATGCCGCAGCAATCGGCGCCCGACTTGGCCCTCGCCAAATCGGCCAGAACGACGCAAGACATCGCATTGAGCTCCTGGATAAGGAGGCTCAGGAAGATGAAGAAGGAGAAGCTGGCCCATCCTGTTTCGGTCATCGCATTCGGACGGAGAGATTCCCCAAAGGCTTCACGTTGCCGAGAGACACTCCCAAGTACAATGGCTCGGTGAAACCGGAAGATTGGCTGTCCGATTACCTGACGGCAGTCCGCATTGCAGGAGGCAATCGGCGTGTAGCAGTCCGCTATGCACCTCTCATGCTGCAGGGCTCAGCGCAGACGTGGTTGAACAGTTTGCCCAAGGACAGTGTGAATTGCTGGGAGGATTTCACGACCGCATTCATCCACAACTTCACAAGCACGTATGAGAGGCCCAACCTCCCGCGGCAGTTAGCTTTGTGTGTGCAAGGCAAGGACGAGCCCCTCCGAGATTACTTATCTCGGTGGATCAAGCTGAAGAATTCATGCGAAGGAGTCCATGAGATCCAGGCCATTCAATATTTTACTGATGGATGCCTGGCTGATTCAATGTTGAAGCACAAGTTGCTCCGCAAAGACTTCACGTCGCTCGCCGAGCTCATGAAGGTGGCAAATGCGTTCGCTATGTCCGATTCTGCGATGCACCCTATCCAACTCGGAGTTGGAGGTGTGATCCAGTCACCAGGGGCTTCGCAGTCGGACACAGAGAACCAAGGCCTCAGTCGGAAGGAGAGAAGAGAGAACAATCGCAACAACAACAACAACAACCAGCAGAACAACGGCAAGCACAAGGACGAACAACCTGATACTCAGTATGGCAGTCGGCAGGTGGCCGCTGTTCAGAATGAGGAAGATCCAGGGGCTGCAGGAGGCAGTCGGAAGATGAGACCAAATGTGAGACCCCCAGGGCAGATGAAGCCCAAGTACACGTTCGAGGATATGTTGGACGCACCATGCAAGTTGCACAGCACGCCTGGGAGGCCGTCTGCGCACACCACTCGGCAGTGTGACTTCGTGAGAAGGATTGCAAAGGGAGAAATTTGCTGCTACGCTACATCTCACCTTCCACTTGGGGTAACCAACGAGGAGTGAGAAATATCCTCACCGTATCAAGTGTGAAGGAAGTTTTCAAGTGTTACAAAGAGAGATGATTGATACGTCCCAAACGTATCTATAATTTTTGCTTGTTCCATGCTTGTTTTGGTGATTTTGCTTTATGTTTTGATGAACTTTTATATCCTTTTGCAACATATTTGGGACTAACCTATTAACCTAGTGCCCAACACCAGTTTATGTCCATTTTTTCTCGCGCATCGCAGAAAAAGTGAAAAATCAATAATGCCAGAAAATTCCAGAAAAATTCCAAAATGTCGAAAGACTCTAAAAGCCCGAAGGGGAGCTGGAGGGGACCCACCCCTTAGACAGGCGACTTCCTAGAACGACCAAGGGGCGCGCCTGTTGGAGATATGCCCTAGAGGCAATCATGTTATGATGTTATCTCCTTATGTATTCATGGGTTATTTGTATTGTCCTTGAACATCATCACTGATATGTATCATAAGTACGTGACTTGTTTGTGAGACTATATATTCTATGATGATTGTTCTAATGTTCCCTAGTTGATAAGGTTATGCGGACGCATATCCTTGAATAGTATATGATTCGGTTGATGACTATGTTTCACAAGTCACGAGCATGGAGATGCTACCGATAGTATGGACTTAGTGATGGGATCACTGAGTTGGACAGAGACCCACTTTGAGACGCAGCGAGATATTGTCATCTGTTTGTATCAATACAATGTATATGCCATGTCCTAGACCTGAGGTCCTCGCATGTTCTCGGATGAGGAATGAATCACTTAGGGACTATCAAACGCTACACCGTAACTGGGTACTTATAAAGGTAGCTTACGGGTGAGTCATGATACATGCCGCGAGACGTGGTTGATGAAGATGGGATTTGCCCCTCCACTTTGGAGAGATATTCTCTAGGCCCTCTCGAGTGATAAGATTCAGAAAGCATGGCCATGCGACATGGGTTAAGTGTTAACCTGGTTCAGGAATCTGTATCACGGTTTCGATAAGAGAGGTCAAGCTATCACAAGGGTGACAAGTACTCGCCTTGAGCTTGACAACATATATCGTGAGGCAAAAGGAATGTTGCATATGACACTTTGTAATGGTTCGTCTTATGACTTTACGCATATATGGGAGCCGACATGTTCTGCTAGGAACCGCTACTGACTATCAAACCGGATGTGATTCGGGACGTGTCTATGTGGACGTGAACCTATAGGGTCGCACACTTAAGAGGAAAGGATCCCATTCGGATGTGATTCGAATGGAATATGGATGGAGGGTCTGGATTGCCTCAAGGGTTGAGTCCATTCCACGGGCGCCTATATAAGGGCTCGGGCGAACCCCGAAGGGGTACAGGTCATAGCACAACCCTAGCCGCCGCTCCACCTCCAGGCTGAGCCGCCGGACCTAGAAGTCCACCGCCCGACGCTCCTCCTTGTACGTGCGCATCCCTTGGAGGTGCTACACCTGCGGCGCTTGGAAGAACTGTTCGCGGGATCGGATCGCGGGATTCCGTTCGTGGGATCGGTACGAGGGATCGGTTCGCACATCGCCAACTCTCCTTCCGCTGCCGTGACTGCGCGTCTAGTGGTAAACCCTAATCACGTAGTTCATCCCCAGTAGCAGTGATCTTGGTTGTGCGCGGTAGAAATTTTAATTTGGCGCTAGCGTAGCGTACCGCGTGCCCCAACAGCGCCCTCTGGCCACGTGGCCAGGTGGGGCCACCCCGGTGCCCTCCTTTGCATCTATTTATTCTTCTTCTTGCAAAAACCCTCGACGAGGACTCCTTTTTCCATCTTACGTCTATGTTCCGTCTCCATCGCGACCCCGAGATCACGATTAGCAGAATTTATTTCTCGACACCCTTCCAGAGGGAGAATTGATCTCCGGAGGCCACTCCTTCAACATGATTGCCTCCGTGATTCGCCGTGAGTAGTTCCTACTTGAACCTAGGGTTCATGGCAGCAATCTAGTTGATGTATTCTCTCCAATCTTGTGGTTCATTGTCTAGTCCTTGTGAGATTCTTATCATGATCAAGGCATATATGTTATAATTACCATGTTATTATGCTGTGTTTTCTCAGATCCGATGGATTATGAGATTATGTTTAAATTGTGGAAGTAATATATTTAGATCTCTTTTATATTGTGTTCTTAAGTGTTCTTGCATGTTCTCCGTTGTAATTTATTGCTTTTTTCAAGTAGAGTGTTATGCTAGATGGTGGGTTCATGCCTCCTGATATCCAGCTTGAGTTATAGAAACATGGGAGTAGGGAATGTATTGTTACCACTTGGAGTAAAACAGTGGTGCTTGTGAATGCGTGCCACAAGGGTTGCTTACATTACACATAGATTGTTAAAGCAGTTATTCGTTGCTTTGGGTTTGAGACATATAGTTGTGGCTCGCAACTTAATATCAGCGAGATGTTGTTGGTAGATATCTCAAGGTGGATGATTAGTTAGTAGATGCTGATGAATAAACAGTCTACTTGTTTTGGTGTAATTCCCGCATGATTGAACCTTGCACTCTCTGCTATCATAATTAGCATTGGGTGCGTTCATAATTCTATCAATTACCCAACTGTAATTTGTTCACCCATCATAAGTTTTATCGTATTTTGGGAGAAAGACATTACTAGTGAGCGCCATGACACACCGTTCCATATCCTCGTCATATATTTACACCACTGCAATTTACTCGTTTTACTTTTTTTCCCGTTGCACTTTTATTTCCTCTTGCGTTTAATCCTTTGTAAACAACATGAATGAAGGATTGACAACCCCTCTGGCTCTTTGGGTGCAAAGTTAGTTGTGTCTTGTGTGCAGGTCCTCGTCAAGCAAGTTGCATGCTAACCACCTACGTACAGTCTTCAGAATCCTCCTGGATTCAATATCCTCACGCTCCTGTGTGAAGGGAAAGTTGTTGCTATCTACATCATCATCACCTTGCACTTGGGGTAATCAATGAGGGGTGTATCTACAGCAGCAAGAAACCAACTCCGAGGCATCTTCAGATCCCTAGGAGGCGGCGGTTGCGGCTGCTCATCCGTGTCCGACATCTCCCCTTCCACCTCCTCCTACTCCTTCCCTCAGACTGACCTTGAGGCCGATTTCTAGATCCGTCCTTCGTCCTCCTCCTCAGGACATGGAGGGCGGCGGTGGTTTCCGGCATGGATCCTCCTCTTCTTGGGGGGCGTGGATTCAGTCGGCAGGGCGACAGCGGAAACGACCGCAGTGGGTATGACCACAATGCAAGCGCAAGTTTGGAGATCGGGATGGATCGTATGGTGCCGGTTCTAGTGGTGACCTTGGTGATGGTCTTCTTCCACCCTTCCTACCCTCGCTCTGCTTGGCAGAGCTCCTCTTCCAACGCCAATGGCTCGCTGATACGTCCCAAACGTATCTATAATTTCTGCTTGTTCCATGCTTATTTGGTGATATTGCTATATGTTTGGCTACACTGCCATATCTTTTACAACATATTTGGACTAACCTACAAACTTAGTGCCTCAGTGCCAATTTCTGTCTGCTATTGTTCGTGCATTGTAGAAAAATGCCAATTATTAAAGTGCTCGGAAAAATCCGGAAAAATCATATAAAAAATCAGTGCGACAGAAGACTCCAGAAGGAAGGAACGAAGCCGGAGGGGCCCACCCCCTTGACCAGGAGGGTCCCTGGCACGACCAGAGGGTAAGCCGCGCCACCTGTCCGCCTGGTCAGGTGTGGCCCCCCTGGTGCCCCCCTTTGGACTATTTATTCCTCCTGTTTCGAAAACCCTCGGGAGGACCTCCGTTACGCGATTTTCACCACTGTTCCGCCGCTGCCGCGATCCTGAGATTGGGATTGCCAGAAGACCCTGTCCAGGCACCCTGCCGGAGGGAGGATTCACCTCCGGAGACTCCTCCACCACCATGCTCACCGCCCGGATGTGTCCTGAGTTGTCCACCTTGGACCATGGGTCCATGATCAGTAGCTAGATGATGTTTTCTCTCCAATCTTGTGCCTCAATTCTTAGACCTTGTGAGCTGCCCTACATGATCAAGGGACTTATGTACTAGTTTCTGTGTTGCTATGCTGTATTTGTTGGGATCTGATGGATTATGTGATTATGTTAAGATTGTGATGAGTAATATATTTGGTTTACCTTTTATGTTTTAGTTCTTCAGTATTCTTGCATGTTCCCTGTTGCTTTGTATTGCTTTGGCAAAGTAGTAGATAGTAACTCCAAGAGGGAGCGTTATGCGTGATGGTGGGTTCATGCCCCCCGATGTCTAGCTTTATTGATAGAAACATGAGACTAGGGGATGTGATGTTGCCACCAGGGAGAAAACAATGGTGCTTGTAACCGCGGTTGCAAGGATTGAAGTTTTCATGCATAGTGTGTTATTGCAGTTATCTGTTGCTTTGATCCTACAGTTTGGCTGGGGTTCGCAACTTAATACTAGCGAGATGTTCTTGTAGATGTTGATGGATAAACGGTCTACTCGTCTTGGCGTAATGCCCATACGATTGAGCCTCTATCTTTCTTGTAGCATAATTGGAATTGTGGTGCGTTTATAATTCTGTCAATTGCCCAGCTGTAAATTGTTCACCCAACATAGTTGTTTATCTCCTTTTGGGAGAGAGACATCACTAGTGTAAGTCGTGGGACCCCGTTCCATATTTCCATCATAGTTTACACCGCTCCAGTTTACGGCTTTTATTTCCTTTCCGTTGCAATCACCATTATTATTTACTCTTGTGTTTGATCCTTTGTAAACAATAAGACCGGAGAGATTGACAACCTCTCTCACTCGTTGGGAGCAAAGTTATTTTCTTTTGTGTGCAGGTCCAGTTTGAGTGAGTGATATATATTCAGACGGTGCGTCACTTACTCCACCACCTACTTGTTGATCCTTGGAGTCCTCTTGGATTTGATAAACCTTACAGTCCTCGTGTAAGGGAAATTCACCGCTATCTACATCTAAACGTTCCACTTGGGGTAATCAACGAGGATCACTAACCGGTGCCATCAAGAGAATTTCTGGCGCCGTTGCCGGGGATTCCAGTCTAGAAGATAGGGGAGTTGCACACTATCTTTTACCTTCGATTTTTAGTCTTGTTAGTTTACCTTCAGTTTTTTGCTTTAGAGTATTTTACCAAAAACCACAAAAAAATTAGTTTCTTTGTTCTTGCTCGCTGCTATTATGGGTACTTATAAGAGTAACATACCTTGTGACTACACTAGTTATGACGGGGAATTATGCTCATGGCATGATCTCCCGGGCAAGAAAATAGATTTATGGTTTGAAGCAGCCCCAAAACATCCTCATACTTGGGACGATGTCAAAGAAGTTATAGAGGAAAGTATGTTGAACCAAGAAGATATCACTATTGCTTTAATTAATGGTAGTGAACTTGATTTTGATAACTGTAGTATTTCTGAAGTTATCAATTTTTTGAAAGAATTTCCAAATACCCCGACACTAGTTCACTTAACATTGCCTTCACCGAGCATATCACTAATGCTCTTATCAAAGCTAGGGATGAGAAGCTTAAACTAGAAGTTTCTATTCCTAGAAAACTAGAAGATGGTTGGGATCCCATGGTCAAAATTAAATTGAATAACTTTTCTTGCTTTGCTTTATGTGATGTTGGAGCTAGTGCCTCTGTTTTACTCAAAATAATGTATGATATGCTTGAATTGAAACTTTATGATCCTTGTTATTTTGGCATTCGTCTTTTTTATTCTTCCGTAAAGAAACCTTTAGGAAGGATTGATGATGTGCTTATTGTTGTCAATGATAATGATGTGCTTATTGTTGTCAATGATAATTATGTTCCCGTTGCAAAAATCCATAAAAGTATGGCTCCCACCCCGCTCCCACCACCCTAACCCTAGCTGCCCCTCCATCACCGACGATCGCCACGTCCAACCGTGGGTTTTGACTTCGGCCCCCACCATGTTCTTCGGCGTTCTCTCCTGCATCGACTGATCTCCATCTTATGGCAGTCCATGCATCCATTTCCCTGGGCTTGGATTTTTCCCCGGGGATCAAGTTTGCTGATCAAGTCAAGAGGATCTTTAAGCGCGCAGTGCACCCTGATGGATCTGGGCATTTCATCATGGTGGTTTCATTTGTGCGTCACTCCTTCTGTTTGGATGAAGACAATGTTGGTTTGGCTCTGGAGGCTGCTATTGAAGGTTATTGTTCTAATCTTAAAGTCTCCCTCGTACATGATAGGGTTTTTTCTTTTCATGTTTCCTGCAAGGATGCTGGATTTTTCGTCTTCCATCAGAAAACCTTTGTCTCTTCCAAGTTTCATTGCGTGTTCCATCTCTGGGGTAATAGTGGCCCTGACTGGAAGAAGGAATTCAAGCTTTGAAAAATTGAGTGTGATGAAGAATGTACTCTAGTTAGTCCCTCAAAAGGACATGCTAAGTTGGGTTTAACTGCCATGCAGAGCACACCATCTAAGTCATCCCTCAAATCTATGGACTCCAAGAAGAAGAAAGTTAGATTTGCGACTTTCATGAATTATGAAGCTTGCAGAGGTTATCATTTTATGCCTACGGATCTGGATGTTCAAACTGTTATGGAATGTGGCTATTCCTTTTCTCGTCATGATATCTCACATCTTCATGCTAACACAACTGGTTCTGTTAGTCCAGCCTCGCTGCCGGCGGTCGTAGAGCCACCGGTGATACAATTTGGTAGTTTTGCGCCTTCCCCTATTAGGAAAAATTTGGTTATGAATGCACCAGAAATTTCAGGATTGAATTCCTTATTTGTGGATTTATCGTGCGAACCTCCTTCCGTTTTGCACGCTGCAAATAATCTGGTGTTGTTTCATGAGTCTAATGTTGTCATGTATGGCTAGCCTGTGGATGATCCCGCTTCACCGACCAGACCGGTTCGTTTGGTAGATTACGATTCTGATTGCAACTCCTCTGTTAAGATCCCTTCACAGCAGGAGGTTGTTACGGGTTTGCAAGACTTTGATGATATGATTAAGGAAATGGCTGCTAGTTTTTTGGATTGTCAAAATTGCATTAGCAGGGGACATGCAATGGAGGCGTGTACAAACCGTGTACGATGCATGACCTGTTTCCAGTCCGGTCACGTCAAGAAAGAATGCCCTGGTTTAATCAATGCATCTCCTATCTGGGTGCCCAAAGTCCCATCTACAAACTTTGGGGCTCGCGCCATAGCCTTGTCCTATCTCGAAGGTTCGGTTTCGTCGCCGATTCACATATCATACCCCGCGAGAGAAAACCCCAATCTAGCAACCGACGATTCCCCTGCTTCGAGCTCATCGCCACCCTGTTGCAGCGATCCACCACCGATCACTCCACAACTGAGTAGTTCGTCGCCGTGTCCCTCTAATCTGATGGCCAACTTTGAGCTTGACCCTCACCATTTCCTCCTTGCCGGCCATGACATTGTGGATGGCAGCCCTGAGAGATTCCCGCGGACGTACTACACTGCTTCGCAACCGCCTCCCCGGATGCATGAGCAATACATGGCGGTGATTGTGGAGCCACCGACGTCGGCTCATCTGGTTGGTGTCAGGATGGAGCAAGTCTTACACTTTCTAACTTAGGACCTCCAGGTGGTAATCCCCTCTGCTCAGACTTGGTTTCTAGGGGTGGGGTTATTTGAAGTTCTGAATCCAGGGGTTAGAGCTTCTTTCACTCAGCATGCTCCGTTTTCCCTTGGTCTGGATGAAGATGGGCAAGAGATTTTTGTTAGATTCATCCCGCACAATGAAGGGGAAGGTTTTCGTGCTATCCATTGCCATCGCACGGGATGGCTCATGTTCATTGGAGTCTCATTAGATTATCACAATACGAGATTCTTGTCTGAAGTTGTCAGCACGTTTGGTCAGTTCCACTCTTGGGACCATACTGATAGGCGTCTGGTTCGCTCGATTGTTCATGCGTCATTTCCTGATAATGCTCTGGTTTCAAGAGACGTGGTTTTCCGTGAGTTTGCTCCTTGGGGTGGCATTGTGGTGTCCTGGACGACACCAATCTATATCCTCACTGCTAATTTCGCTGACGCAATTCTGCCTGCGGACGAGGATTTTATGCCCCTTGATGTCAATCCACACCCACTGCCAGGAGATGTTGCTCCACCTTCTCCTCTTTGGGGTCTCCCACCCTACCCTGATCTTGGGTGGAATGAAGCTCAAGTGCAACACTAGCAGGATACACTACAAAATTAATGATATCAGTTGACGGGCTAATTGTGTCATGGAAAATCATTTTTGTCAATAATAACACCCTAACGACGGTTCGCCTCCGTTAATCCACCTGACACTAACGCGCCGTCATAAAAAATGAAAATGATGACGGTACCAATTTTTTCGACACGCAAAATTGTATCTTAGGCGACAACTCTCCTTTTATCAATAATGAGGTTCTTCAAGGACGGGTCAACTTGTCATGTATACCACGTCAATCTGTCACCCAAGAACATTTTTCCTGACGATAAAACTTTCAATGGTTTATTTTTTTATTTAACCGGTTACAATTTCTGCCAAATGGGGTTCACCGCTTGCTGACGTGGCTCCCTCCATGTGGGACCGGCGTAATGAGGGGGTCCACCGGTTTTGACCGATCAACGGGCCTACCCCGCGGTCCCACATGATGCTGACGTGGCAGTCTGTCTATGGGACCGGCTATCATATTTTCTATGACGGGTGCTGACATGTAGGCCCAGTTTTTTTGTGACGGTACCGACACATGGGATCGAGAGATGGTGATGTGGCTTCTTACGTGTGGGTCTACGTGCTTGTGACACCTTGCATAACCGTCATAGTTCGCACATGCGTTCAATTAGTTTTATATACGACGAGCGACGACCGTATTTGAATAAAATTCGTAAAATTTTGAATTAGAATGAAAATTCAGCTCACGCTGCCGTTATTAATACTTAATTGATGTCACACAGACTTTCTGAGTCATTAAAATACCAACCATGTGGCATGGCCACAAAATAAAATTAGTGACACTATTCAGTTTCATGCCAAGGGGTGCTAGCAATGCCATCCTAAGGAAGAACTAAGAATTCAATCAAGTTGATTCATGCCTTCTCCAGAAACCAAAGTATTCTTATGTTTACAATTCTCTTCATTGTCTTCGTGTTGTTGAATGAAGGCACTAATGACAGATTCAAGACGATTATGCAACTGTAGCACGACAATTTTCCGACCTTCGATTTTTGCCTGCTGCTCTGGCAGGGTCTTCTTGACAAGTTTAAATTCTTTTCGTTGCTCTACAAGCATAATCTTCATAGTTTAAAGTTCATACTTTGGAGGCAAAACATGCTTTACATCATCAATTACCTGCCGTTGCTCTAACAGGGCCTTCTTGGCAGCTTCAAGTTTGAGGTTCTGTTCTGCCAGAGTCTTCTTCATAGCTTCAAGTTCATCCTGCAGCTTTGCTAGGGAAATCTCGACAACACTTGGTCCTCGCTGATGCTCTGCCAGGAAATTGTTGAGTTCTAGATATTATTGTTTGTTGGCATCATTTTATAATATTATTGTGTTCTACAGCAAAAAATATCAAGCTTAGAACAGGTGGAAGATTTCGAAAAGAAAGATAATGGTTGTGTAAAAGGAAAAAAAATCATACATTTTAAATAAGTGTTTAAGGAAAAGAGCACATGCACTCACCCCTTTAAACCTCTTTCTCTTTGATGTGCTTGAGCTTGGTAGTACAACTTCAGAAAAATAGATGAGACGCTCAAATTCTACTAGTAAGATCTTCATATTCTTAGACATATCTCCAAGTTGATGATGATAACAATCCTGTGATAATGTGG
Source organism: Bromus sterilis (assembly GCA_950022295.1). NCBI lineage: Eukaryota > Viridiplantae > Streptophyta > Magnoliopsida > Poales > Poaceae > Bromus > Bromus sterilis. The sequence goes on from OX465596.1 coordinate 402,682,103, forward strand.
ATGAAGACATTAGGTTGCAAGCTACAAATTATATTTCCTATGCATGTGAGAGAAAGTAGAGATCTTCTAATCACATCTGAAGAATTTTCATTAATATTGTCTTGTGAATCACTTGATTCACTTTCAGCATTCTCACATTCTTTCAGTTGTTCTTGATGGAGTGTGCAGTGATGTGAAGGAACAAGAGCTCGTAGATCTGACAGTCTCGAATGATCTTTAATACCGCTTGTAAGGAGCAATCATGAATTCATATATTCTGCCTGTCGTTCCAGGCTCTTCTTCTCAATGTGTTCCTTAATAAACATGCGCCACCGTGAGCAGAAATCATCCACTGCGTAAAAGTGATCATTAGTTAACAGTAGATAAAAAACACAGTGATGAGCAATTAACAAAACGTGTGTGGCACATATGGGAGAATTTGCAGGGCCTAAATGATGTCAATGCTGTGTTTACTGATTCTGAACAGGGATGAGTAGTTAAGAAAACGTGTGTAAGGCACATGTGGAAGAATTTCCATCAGTTGATCAAACGTTATGTACTGAAGAACCAGTTATGTAATATAGCCAGAACCAACACAAAAATAAAGTATGAGCAGTACATGAATGATATGAAGCAGGTCCATGAGGATGCATACGATTGGCTCAAGGAAATAGAACCAACGACTTGGGTTAGGGCTTTCCAAAATGAGCTAAGTGTGACATTATGCTAAACAATCTATGTGAAGTGTTGAACAAGTAAGAATATTGTCATTACAATTGCAATCTTTATATAGGAACATGGATCAATTCAGACCAAAAGCATCAACAAATGGCATACAGACTAAACAAGTTATTGTGAAAGATCGCATAAACAATATGCTGATCAATGAAGTAATTATAACTATCGACCCATAGTTGGAACCCTAACTGCAATGATCCGAAGTGTCAACCCGAATAAGAACCCTAATTTTAAAATCTGGTGGACATAACAACACTATTATTGTCATATTTTGATAGAAAATGAAATAGAAACGAAGGTCTAAAAACAAAATCTCAGTTAGATAGAGGGGTGCCAAGGGGGTAGTAAAACCTCGTCAATTTGGATGAGATCTAGATCGATTCATACCATCATTCCGATAGGGACCTGCCGGATGCCGTCGATATCACCCTGCGGCAACATGGTGATACAATTTTTTTGACGTCCTACCAAGAACCACCGGTCGGGAAGGGGGCGAGATCTGGAGGCGAAGAAGAGAGAGAGAGAGAGAGAGAGAGAGGGAGAGGGAGGGAGAGGTTGATGACCCTCAACTATAGGGGATCTATTGTAGCATTTTCGATAAGTAAGAGTGTCGAATGCCAACGAGGAGCAGAATGTATTGATAATTGACTTTGGTAAAGAAATAACTGCAAGCACTAAAAGATAACTTTTTAGGGGTTTTTCGGTATAAGCAACAAGAAGATAAAACCAAGCAAAGTAAAAGGTACTGAGGAGTAACAAGTGGCCCAATCCTTCTGAGCGAAGGATAAACCTAGAAACTGAACTTATAAAGGCTAAAGCGTTCTTGAGGACACACGGGAGAGGTAGTCACGTGCTTTCGCCATATTCCGTATCGGTACTATGTTTGTGTTGACAAGTGTTGAGTGGGTGGATCTATGATAGTACACCTTCTAGACTAAGATAAGTGCACTCTTATGATTAAACATTTTGCAAGCATCCGCAAATAAATGATAGAAATTAAGGTAAAATCCTAACCACAACAATAAGATCAAGGATCCATTATTCCCTTGTGCAAAAGGGTGCAAACTGGGGTTCATGTTTCTGTCACTCCGGCAACCCACCGTAAGCATTCTTTATACACAATGCATTCCCCTAGGTCCTTAACAAGGCGAAGTGTTGAGTGTTCGACTCACACAACACCACTAGGAAAATAACAACACAACTTAGATACCAAACAACACATATTACTTCAACATCATATGACTACTAGCAACTAGACTTCTCCCATGTCCTCAAGAACTAAAGTAACTACTCACAAGAGATAAAAGAGATCATGATCAGTGGTGATAAATAGATGATAAACAATCTGGACATAACAATATTTGTCCAACAAAACTCAATAGCATTCACCACAAAGGAGTAATCAACACCGGTAGAGTAGAGAGGATATGGTACGGATTACAACACAAGTTGCAATTGTGAGATGAGATAGGATGGTGGTGGAGATGGTGCTGATGTTGGTGATGATTTTGATGATGATCTTGTTGATGCCCATGACGATGGTGATGACGATGGCGATGATCTCCCCTTCCGGGAGGTGTTGTCTTCGGCGGAATCTGCCCACCGGAGATGTCTTTTCTTCTCTATAGGTTTCCGCCTTGGAGCGGCGGCGGAACTCGTGAAAGTCCCTCTATTTTAGGGTTTTTGGGTGACGAAGAATAAATAGGCCAAAGGGGGGAGCCGGGGGTGGCCCCAGGGGTCCAGGCGGCCTCCCGGCGCGCCCCTGGTGGGGGCCGCCCCAGGGGGGCGCCTGGGCTTCTCATGGCCCCTCTGGCTCTTATTTTGCGTGCCTCTGATATTTTACTAGAAAATAACCTCCGTCAATTTTCAGGTCATTTGGAGGTCTTCTAATTCAGCAACTCTGTGTCCACTTTTTACCGCTGAATCCTGCGTCTGCTGCTTCGGCATCGGAAAGTTGCAAACTGTGTAAAACAAGCCAAAACAACATAAGGATAGCATCATAACATGAAATATATCAATGAATAGGGGTGAATTACGATATAAAATAGTGATGCATTTTGGACGTATCAACTCCCCCAAGCTTAGACCTCGCTTGTCCCCAAGTGAATACCGAGCTCGGTAAACCTGTCCACAAGTTTAGAGAGTGAAGTGTCGATAAATAGAATACGGACAAGAAGCATCATGATTTCTTCACCAAACTCAAGCATCCTCAACAACAACCTCAACTCATAAGGCCCTTATGAGAAAGTAATAACAATTATAACCTCTTGGAGATCCTTAAGTATAAAGGTTTCCCCAGCAAAAGGAGAGTCTGGGTTCAATAGTTGTTGGATAGAGGTTCCTCTGCTGTGCTGCTCAATGGTATCCCTAGAAAGCATTTTAAATGCAGGAGGGGAGTTAGACAGGGTGATCCCAAACGTATCTATAATTTTTGCTTGCTCCATGCATGTTTTGGGTGATATTGCTATGCTTTTGATTCATACACTTTTGATCATATTTGGACTAACCTATTAACTCAGTGCACCACAGTGCTAGTTTATGTTTTCTGCTGTTTTTGTATTTCAGGTTTTCCCATTACTTAAAGTGCGAGAAAAATTCCGGGAAAAATATATAAAAAATCAGCGCCCCAGAAGCTTCCGTACGCCCGAAGGAGACCCGGAGGGGTCCACCAGTCACCGAGGCGGCCACCTGGTGCGGCCTAGGGGTAGGCCGCGCCGGCTACCCTCCTGGGTGACTGGGACCTCACCTGGTGGCCCCCCTTGGCCGTTATTTTTACTCGCGTCGCGAAAACCCTGATTCCAGAACCCTTTTCTCCGGAAGCAATTCCGATCTCCGCCGCCATCGCCACCAAGTTTCGGGGGACCAGAATTCCTGTGCCGGCACCCTGCCGGGACGGGGAAGTGCCCCCGGATTCATCTCCATCGACGTTGCTTCCTCCCTCCATGATGAGGGAGTAGTTCCTCCCCGGGGTTGAGGTTTCTACCAGTAGCTATGTGGTCTTCTCTCTCTCCCATGATTTGATCTTGATTGTGATCATAGGCTATGTTAATCTAGGATGATCCCATGATGTTTCCCCTTCTTCTATGTATTGGATTGATGTACTCACTTGACCTTATCTAGTATAATACCCGAGACCATGGTGACAGTGGTCTATTGGACATGGGTTAGAAGAATATTTTCATGAGTGATTTCCTCTTTTGTGTGTGGATTGAAGATTGAGAGTCTCTTGGTGCTTGTCTTTGACTATCCTTTAGATATGTTGTGGTGATTGTGGTACTCTCTTTGGATGGCCGCGGTGACATTGGGAAATCCATAGATGATAACTAGGAACTCTGAGGTGTGCTTTTGTAGTCCTACACAATTCTCGTCCTCTCTTGACCACAAAGGAATGACCTCCGAGTACGTCTCCATTGCATGTTTTATGGGAAATATCATGTGATTAGATTATGTTAATGTTGTTGGGAGTTTCCACTAGTGAAACTATGAAGCCTAGGCCGTGTTTCCACCATTGCAATACCGTTTGTGCTCACTTTTGTCTCTTGCTACCTTGCTGTTTTTATCTATGCAGATTTATATTACCTTGCTTTGCACCCCTATCACCCATATTTTACCATCTCTTCGCCGAACTAGTGCACCTATACAATTTTCCATTGTATTAGGTGTGTTGGGGGACACAAGAGACTTCTTGTATCTTAATTGCAGGGTTGCTTGAGAGAGACCATCTTCAACCTCTACTTCGCTGAGTTCGATAAACCTTAGGTCATCCACTTGAGGGAAATTGCTGCTGTCCTACAAACCTCTGCGCTTGGAGGCCCAACATAGTCTACAAGAATAGAAGCGTGCGTAGACATCAAGCTATTTCTGGCGCCGTTGCCGGGGAAGTAAGTGTTTGAAGGTATATCTTTAGATCTTGCAATTAAATCTTTTCGTTTCTTGTTCTTAGTTTCACTAGTTAGGCTTATGGAAAACCGCACTCTTAGTTCACTGCTTGGGGAAGGCCACTTTACCACACCTGTGGTAGAGAAGTCTCCGCCACCTACTAAATGTATCCCGTTCCAAATACCACTTGGGATAATTGAAATAATTAGGAATGATTGTTATGATGGGAAAGTCAATCCTAGTATTCATTTGTTGAATCTTACAAAACTTTGTGAGTTGTTTAAGATTTCAGGTTTGAAAAGAGACGTAGTCATGAGGAAATTATTTGCCTTGTCACTGAAAGGAAAAGCATTGGAGTGGTATAGGCTACTAGATGATTCTCACCTACTGGATTGGGAAGAGATCCAGTCTCTCTTTTACTCCAAGTTTTATCCTCTTCATGAAGTCCATGAGAATAGGAATTATGTTTATAATTTCTATCCTCATGACGGGGAGAGCATAGCTCAAGCTTGGGGGAGACTGAAAACTTTAATGCTAAAATTTCCTAACCATGGGCTCCCCAAAGATATCACATCCCCTTAGTCTCCTTTGTTTATCACTGCCAAAGTTTCTGATTACTCATAGACCAAGCGTGAAGGAGGGTTTGTTTGTTGTATTATCTTACGCGTTGGGCGCACTCATGCCAGTTCCTCCTCGTATTAAGGGTTTGCAGATTAGACATGCAATCCTAGGGTAAAACTTGTCCAACTTAAGAAGATCATGAATTACCTACTACTTCCTCATGAGCTAAACAAGAGGTACAAAGCAGAAGATTTTGAACATTTAAGGATAACACATAAATTCTATAATTTTAGGAGCGGTAGGGAAATACCATGAATAGGAAGGTGTGGCGGACTCATATGGAAGATATTGGTTTCAGGGTATTGATGCACAAGCAGAAACCTGCTCGGCACAGAGTTTGGCTAGCAAAGGCTTTGAGAGAACAGACAATTGATGATGATTTAGATGCAAAGCATATAAAGCATAAACATTAAGTTGAGCATAACACATCAAGTTGTCTTCCTTGTCAACATAACACTTCAAGCATAATAACATAAAGGTTTTGGCTATGTCGCTACTTGAGAAAAAACATGCATGTTGTCATGACCAAAGCTATGTTTGCCAAAATTTAAATAAAGTTTTCAAAGCCATACCTGATATAAGGTCAATACTCCCCATAAGAATCATCATATAAGGTCGATTGCGTGATGAGAATACCGAGTGCAGTGAATGAACCAATAGACTTCTCATTAATATTCCATCATAGACGACCCCACACTCACGGATACAAGACTCTCCACAAAGGAGTGATAAACCTCAATGGAAACAACTATTTCATATAATAACTTCCCTAGACATGATACGACTCTACTTGACTCTAAAATACGAAGACAAAGATAAAGATACCGGGCACTCTCGCAAGCTTGGAACAAGCTAAGGGGATGCCATTACCCAAGGAGATTTCACTCCTCATTCTTGTTCCTGTTGATCACGTAGTCCTTGGCGAAGCGCTTCCATGGCAGGGGTTCTCCAGTCTCATAAGAAGCTTCAGTCTCCAAGATCCTGCTTTCAGCACCTAAACCCATGCGCAAAAACTTTAGTTCATACTCACAGTTCTGGTTATGGAGATCATAAATCTTCCCTTGGAGCTCCATCAATCTTTATTATAGTTCGGTCATGCTTGAACACATCTCCTTCATCTCCTTCTTGCAGAACACCTTCAGCTCGTTGATAATGTCGAAGTTGGCTTCAACACCATGCTCAACCATCTTCTTGTACCTGAAAACTTCTTGCTCCACTTCTTCCATCCCGGCCTTGATGCTCCCCTCCTTGACATGTTCCTTTAGATCTTCTTGGTGGAGAACACCATCCTCCAACCAAACGGTTTGAGGGTGTTTCTTCACCTCAGCGAGGTAAGGGTTGATGACGTTCATGATGAACTTGTCCTTGGGAGAAGTTGGGGAAGCCATGTCACCTAAGTCTAGCTGAAAGATTTCCTGGTAGAAACAACTCGAGAAGAAAACACGTGAAATCGCGAGATACAGTGCCGGGATGATCAACGCAAATATATAGCAAAAATTTTCTACAACAGAAGGAAAATAACAAGCCAAAGTGGGGTCGGAGACGGACTCCGGGGTGCCCAGACGGCCTCCCGGCGCAGCCAAGAGGTAGGCCATGCCAGGGGGGCGCCTGGGCCCCCTGGACACCCTCTCCGGCTCCGTTTAGGCTTGGAATTTTCCTAATTTTGCAAAAACTCGTAATAGGGAACTTTTATGGCGGTTCGCGATGTTTCCTTACCGTAATACATACCTTTTCTTATTTTGTTCCTGCTCGTGTATGAAACATGGCTGCAACATATTCTTCATGAGTTGTTGTGTGTATCAAATTTACATCAACATTGACGGGTTCTCCCGCCATGTAATGCTTGAGTCTTTGCCCATTCACAACTTGAGGTTTGGTGCCATGAAAATTGTTAATCTTGATTGCACCGGAGCGGTAGACTTCTTCGATATGAAATGGCCCTTCCCATCTGGAAAGTAATTTACCTGGAGAAAACCTGAAACGAGATCTAAACAACAAAACTTTATCACCAACATTAAATTCACGTTTCAGAATCCTTCTATCATGCCACTTCTTTACCTTTTCCTTAAACATTTTAGCACTCTCGTAAGCTTCACTTCTCCACTCATCTAGAGAAGTCAAGTTCATTAGACGTTTTTCACCGGCTAACTTTGGGTCAGCATTAAGCTCTCTAACATCCCAGAAAGCTTTGTGTTCTATCTCTAATGGCAAATGGCAAGCCTTGCCATAGACCATCTTATAGGGAGACATTCCCATGGGGTATTTGTAAGCAGTTCTATACGCTCACAAAGCATCTCCTAACTTCTTTGACCGGTCCTTTCTAGAACTGTTAACTGTCTTTTGTAAGATCAACTTGATCTCTCTATTGGTGAGTTCAACTTGCCCACTAGTTTGAGGATGGTAAGATGAAGCAATCCTATGATTGACATCATACTTGGCTAAAGCTTTTCTAAAAGCTTCATGCGTGAAGTGTGATCCTCCATAAGTCATGAGGTACCTTGGTACACCAAACCTAGGGAAAATTACTTCCTTGAGCATTTTCAAAGATGTCTTGTGATCAACACTCTCATTGGGGATTTCTTCAACCCACTTGGTTACATAATTAACAACTACTAAAATGTGAGTGTAATTGTGTGAGGGAGGAAAAGGACCCATAAAATCGAAACCCCAGCAATCAAAAGGCTCAATCACTAGAGAGTAATTCATAGGCATCTCATTCCTCCTACTAATATTACCAACTCTCTGACACTTATCACAAGATAAAACATAATTTCTAGCATATTTAAAGAGAGTAGGCCAATAAAAACCTAACTGGAGAACCTTATGTGCGGCCCTTTCTCCGGCATGATGTCCTCCGTAGGGACTATCGTGACATTGTATGAGAATGTCCTTCTGCTCGTGTTCCGTTATACATCTTCTCATGATCCCGTCCGGACATTCTTTGAAAAGGATGAGGGTCATCCCAAAAGTAATGCCTCAAATCGTGGAAGAACTTCTTCCTTTGCTGAAATGTTAAACCTGGAGGCAAATACTTTGCAACGATAAAATTAGCATAATCTGCAAACCAAGGATCAAAAAGAGATTGTACTTTTACAACAACTAGTTGTTCGTGTGGAAAACTGGCGTTGACTGCAATGGGATCATGCGGTATATCTTCCATCCTTGAAAGATTATCCGCCACAGGCTTGTTTGCTTCTTTTCTATCGACAATCTGCAAATGAAATTCTTGAAGAAGGACTACCCACATGATGAGCCTTGGTTTGGCATCATTCTTCTCCATAAGATACTTAAGGGCAGCATGGTCAGTATGAATAATAACTTTAGAATCAACAATGTACTGCTTAAACTTATCACAAGCAAATACTACTGCTAAGAATTCCTTCTCAGTAGTAGCATAATTCTTTTGAGCACTATCAAGGGTTTTTCTAGCATAATGTATAACATTCAATTTTTTTATCAACCCTTTTTCCTAAAACAGCCCCAACAGCAAAATCACTAGCATCACACATAATTTCAAAGGGCAATTTCCAATCAGGTGGTTGTACTATAGGAGCGGTTATTAAAGCTTTCTTAAGAACTTCGAAGGCTTGCTTACAATCTTCATTGAATACAAAAGGAACATCCTTCAGAAGAAGATTAGTGAGGGGTCTCGAGGTCTTACAAAAGTCTTTAATAAATCTTCTATAGAAACCAGCATGACCAAGAAAACTACGAATACCTTTGATGTCCCTTGGATAGGGCATCCTTTCGATAGCTTCAATCTTTGCATTGTCCACTTCAATTCCCCTCTCGGAAATCTTGTGACCAAGGACGATCCCTTCGTTAGCCATGAAGTGGCACTTTTCCCAGTTTAGAACTAAATTTGTATCCTCACATCTCTGCAAAACTTTATTAGGATTGTGGAGATAGTGGTCAAAGGAAGTTCCATACAAGGAGAAATTGTCCTTAAAGACTTCCACAATCTCCTCACAGAAACCATGAAAAATAGCAGACATGCATATCTGAAAAGTAGCAGGTGCATTACATAAACCAAAAGGCATACACCTATAAGCATACGTACCATAAGGACACGTGAAAGTGGTCTTCTCTTGATCGGCAGTGTTAACATGAATTTGAGAGAAGCGAGAGTACCCGTCAAGATAGCAAAAGTGGGTGTTTTTGGACCTCTCAAGCATTTGATCATTAAAGGGCAGCGGGTAATGGTCCTTCCTGGTTGCCTTGTTCAACTTCCTGTAATCAATACACATTCTATATCCAATAACAACTCTTTGAGGCACTAGTTCATTTTTATCATTAGGAACAACAGTCACACCTCCTTTCTTAGGAACACAATGAACTAGACTTACCCACTTACTATCTGCTATAGGATAGATGATACCTGCAGCTAGAAGCTTGAGAATTTCAGTCCTAACCACGTCCTTCATCCTTGGGTTCAACTGTCGTTGATGATCAACAACTGGTTTAGCATCGGGCTTAAGATTGATAGTATGTTGGCAAATAGATGGACTAACCCCTTAAGGTCATCAAGGGTATAGCCAAGGGCACCACGGTGTCTACGAAGTGTCTCTAATAATCGCTCTTCTTCAAATCCTGAAAGGTTAGCAATGATAATAACATGATATATTTTCTATTCATCTAAATAAGCGCACTTGAGCGTATCGGGAAGTGGTTTGAGGTCAAACACCATGTCTTCTTTTGGTTGGGCAAGGGTTCCTAAAGGTTCAACCAGAAGGTTGTGCTTCAGGATAGCAGTTTGTCTTGTGAATGTTTCATCTAACTGATTTCTTTCTTGCATATGCATATCATTCTCGTGGTCTTCCATATATTGCTGCAAAGGATCATTAGGAGGAATAACAATGGAAGCAATATCTTCAATAATTTTATCATTACTAGGTAAATCAGTACCACGAGGCTTCTTGGAAACTTAGAAAAGTTAAATTCATATGGCTCACCATTGAATTCAACAGAGACTTTACCTTTTCTGCAATCTATTATAGCTCCACAAGTTTTGAGGAAAGGCCTATAAAAGATAATGGGGAAAAAACTATCTTGTACTGAACCAATTACTAGAAAGTCGGTAGGATACCTTACCTTTCCACATAGGACTTCCACATATTTCACAATTCCAATGGGAGAAATAGTTTGTTTGTTCGCTAGATAAATAGTAACATCAACCTCTTCAAGTTCACATGGTGAAATCTCACCCATGATCTCTTGATAGAGTGAATAAGGGATGGCGCTAATGCTTGACCCCAAATCCCATATCCCATAGTAATTATGATCTCCTATCTTAACAGATACAACTGGTGTGCCTGAAATTGGGCCCTTATTCTTGGTTGTAACAATGTTAGTTGAAACAACACAAAAATTTATATTGTAATCTAAAACATCATTAGTAACTAGATCCTTAACCACTTCAACTTGAGGATCGACCTTGATCTGGTCCTCAGGTTCGTCAGTTCTTTTCTCACTTTTATTTATTATGCATGTCACAAAAGAGTGCTCCCTTATCCTTGCGGGAAAAGGTTTTTTTTCATACATAACTGCAGGCAAAATAGGGTCAGCAACATTAATAGTAACAGGTAATTCTTTAAAAGGTTTATGGTACCGATCCTTCTCCTCCTTAGAAGAGTCAATATGAGAGGAAAAGTTCTTACAAAAATCAATCATTAGCTGGGAATCAAGACCAATCTTAGAGCAAAAGGTATTAAAGTAATCAGTTTTCACATAGCTCTCAATGTAATCATGCTCATAATTTATAACAGGTTCAATACCTTTATCAATTTCCCAGTCTTCAATGTTCTTTTGGATCCTATCAATGAGATCCCATCGCTCTTCAACGCTTCTCGTTTGAAATACGCCACTAGAGGAGGCATCCAACATCTCCTTATCCCGACGAGAAAGCCTGGCATGTAAATTTGTAATTATAATATCCTTGGGGAGCTCATGAATAGGACATTTGAACATTAGGGACGTCAGCCTACCCCAAGCTTGAGCGATGCTTTATCCGTCACGAGACCAAAAGTTATAGATGCAGTTCTTGTCTCAATGAATTTCATGAAGAGGATAAAACTTTGTATAAAAGAGAGACATAAGCTCTTGCCAATTAAGTAAATGCGAGTTATCGAGGAGCTTACACCAATCTGAAGCTTTATCTATAAGTGATACGGAGAATAATTTCTTCATGACGAACTCCATTGACACACCTGCAAGCTTGAATAATGAACATAGTTGTGATAAATATAGCAAGTGTTCTCCTGGATGTCTATCTCCTGCATAACGATTAGCCAAGACATAATCGATAATACCAGTTGGTATTTTATAAGGCACAATTTCAGTAGGGGTGGGAGCAACCACCACAGTAGCGGGCATTTCCACAAAAGCAGCGAACCAAGAGAGAGGTGTACATAAGGACAAAATGTAGCAACAACAAAATAAAAACAGAAATATAAAAGTTTCCTTACCAGCTTCACTTACTAATAGCGCTACGCTCCCCGGCAAGGGCGCCATAAAATAGTACTTGATGACCCTCAACTGTAGGGGATCGATTGTAGCATTTTCGATAAGTAAGAGTGTCGAATCCCAACGAGGATCTGAAGGTATTGATAAGTGACTTTGGTAAAGAAATAACTGCAAGCACTGAAAGATAACTTTTAGGGGTTTTTCGGTATAAGCAACGAGAAGATAAAAGCAAGCAAAGAAAAAGGTACTGAGGAGTAACAAGTGGCCCAATACTTGTGAGCAAAGGATAAGCCTAGCAACTGAACTTATAAAGGATAAAGCGTTCTTGAGGACACACGGGAGAGGTAGTCACGTGCTTTCGCCATGTTCCGTATCGGTACTATATTTTGTGCTGACAAGTGTTGAGTGGGTGGATCTATGCTAGTACACCTTCTAGACTAAGATAAGTGCACTCTTATGATTAAACATCTTGCAAGCATCCGCAAATACAAGATAGAAATTAAGGCAAAAGCCTAACCACAACAATAAGATCAAGGATCCATTATTCCCTTGTGCAAAACATGCAAACTGGGGTTCAGGTTTTTGTCACTCCGGCAACCCACCGTAAGCATTCTTTATACACAATGCATTACCCTAGGTCCTTAACAAGGAGAAGTGTTGAGTGTTAGACTCACACAACACTACTAGGAAAATAACAACACAACTAAAATATCAAACAACACATATTACTTCAACATCATATGACTACTAGCAACTAGACTTCTCCCATGTCCTCAAGAACTAAAGTAAGTACTCAAAAGACATAAAAGAGATCATGATCAGTGGTGATAAATATATGATAAACAATCTGGACATAACAATATTTCTCCAACAAAACTCAATAGCATTCACCACAAACGAGTAATCAACATCGGTAGAGTAGAGAGTATAGATGGTACGGATTACAACACAAGGTGCAATTGTGAGATGAGATAGGATGGTGGTGGAGATGGTGCCGATGTTGGGGATGATGTTGATGATGATCTTGATGATGCCCGTGACGATGGTGATGACGATGGCGATGATCTCCCCTTCTGTGACGTGTTCTCCCCGGCGGAATCTGCCCGCCGGAGATGTCATTTACTCTCTGTCGGTTTCCACCACGGAGTGGCGACGGAACTGATACGTCCCCAACGTATCTATAATTTCTTCTTGCTCCATGCATGTTTTGTGTGATATTGCTATGATCTAGATACACTTTCATACACTTTTGATCATATTTGTACTAACTTATTAACTCAGTGCACCACAGTGCTAGTTCCTATTTTCAACTATTTTTCTATTTCAGGTTTCCCCCATATTAAAAGTGCTCCAAAAATTGAGATAAAAATCAGCGCAGAAGAACCTTCTGGAAACACCTGGGTGGGGCCAGAGGGCCACCACCAGGGGTCCAGGCGCCCTGGTGGCGCGCCCTAGGGCTTGGCCACGCCAGGGGGTGCGCCTGGACACCTGGTGGCCCCCCTGGCTTCCCCTTTCGCCTATTTATTCTCCGTGACGAGATTCTTCCGAAGACAGAACCCTTTTTCGTGATCTCGCCTCTGTTCCGCCGCCGCCGCGCTTCCAAGATCGGGAGCGCCAGTAGACCTCTTCCCGGCACCCTGTTGGAGGGAGGATCGACCTCCGGGAGCCTCTCCTCCACCATGGACGCTTCCCGGATGATCCATGAGTAGTCTACCTTGGACCATGGGTCCGTGCTCAGTAGCTATGTGATGTTCTCCTCCCCTCTTTCTTCTTCATGGGTTAGATCTCGTGAGCTGCCCTACATGATCGAGGCACATATGTAATTTTCTGCTGTTGCTATGCTGAGTTTGCTGGGATCTGATGGATTATGAGACTATGTTCAGTTTGTGATTGAGTAATATATTTGGTTCTTATATTTTCTATTTTTGTTCTTGAGTAATTCTTGCATGTTCTCCGTTGCTGTTTATTTCTTTGGCCAAGTAGTAGGTAGTGACTCCAAGAGGGAACATTATGCTCGATTGTGGGTTCATGCCCCCTGATGACTAGCTGGAGTGACAGAAACATGAGTCTAGGGGATGTGTTGTTGCCACAAGGGGGAAACAATGGTGCTTGTAACCACAGTTGCAAGGATTGTTTACTTTACGCAGAGTTCTTTTAATGCAGTTGTCTGTTGCTTTGGGTTTACACTTTGGGTGGGACTCGCAACTTAATACCAGCGAGATGTTCTGGATAGATATCTCAAGGTGGATGATTAGTAGTAGATGCAGTTGGATTTCGGTCTACTTATTTTGGCGTACCGCCCATGCTTTTGAGCCTCTTCCCTTCTTTGTATCATAGTTAGCATTGCGGTGCGTTTTTAATCTTGTCAATTGCCCAGTTGTGATTTGTTTACCTCGCATAGCAGTTTTATCGTCTTTTGGGAGAGAGACATCACTAGTGAACATCACGGGACCCCGGTCCATATTCTCATCACTGTTTACACGCTCAATTTATTTCTTGATTTTACTTTCTAGCTGCTATCATTATCATTATCCCTTGCGTTTGATCCTTTGTAAACAACAAGGCCGAAGAGATTGACAACCTCTTCGAACTTCATTGGGAGCAAAGTTATTTGTGTCGTGTGCAGGTCCAGGGGAAGCAAGTGATTCTTTTCAGACAACGCATCACTTGCCGAACCACCTACTTGTCACTTCCAGAATCCTACGGGAGACAAACCCTATCCTCTACATAGGGGAAATTTGCTGATATCCTACATCTCACCTTCCACTTGGGGTAACCAACGAAGGGAGACAAGCCATTATCCACTTCCACGCCATCAAGCAAATTTCTGGCGCCATTGCCGGGGATTTCGAGTGCCAATATAGGGGAGTTGCACACTATCTTTTACCTTTTCTTTTTAGTCTTGTTAGTTTACTTTTCAGTTTTTATCTTAGTGTCCTTTATCAAAAAGAAAACAAATTATTTACCTTGCTAGTAGTTGTCATTTTGTCTGGACCTTTTGTCTTTGTTGAGACAGAAGGGCTCACCTTTAAACAAAAAGGTGGTGATAGTTTGAAAGATGCTTGGTATAGAATTAACGATTCTCAGAAAAGAGCCACCAAGAAGCAATCTACTACTATCCTGCTTAGAAATTTTTATGTTCGAATTACTCCTTGGAATAGGTTCATTTTAGATACTGCTATCAATGGGAATTACCTAGAATCCCCAATTTGGGAGTCTCTTAATGTTATTGAAAATCTCCCTGTTGCTAGCATACAAGAGGATATCACTCTAGCTTACATTATGAGAAAACTTGAAAAGATGAGTTAGAAATACCAATTATAAATAGGATAAATGAGTTGGATCGCAAGATTCAAGGTAATTTGAATAGACTCGATAGCTCCATGCATAAAATTGTGAAAACTTTGGAGAACTTAAAATTCCATGACATGGATCCTTCTAGGATTGATAAGATTGAGGAAATCATTAACACTTTAGGAACTACTTTCTCCTCAATCAAACCAAAAAGGGTAGAAACTCCGGAAAGAGAGGAACCTAAGTTCAATTATGTCCCTAAGGTTCCCCGACCTAAAACTAATCCACCCATTGCCAAGGGAGTTGAAACTATGAAAACTTTGGAAGAAATACCCCTCTTAGATAAATTTATAAATGAAACTCCCATTGATTTTGCGCGTTTTGGTTTTATCCCTAGAAGTATTTTCATTAGGACTTTATTTGAAAGACCTCTTAAAACCAGTTGTACAATTGAAGAGATTTTTGATGATCTTGATGATGGTTCGATTGATACAACTTGATTCTTCTTTTGCTTTATGCCTAGCTTAAAGGCGTAAAAGAAAGCGCTTGTTGGGAGGCAACCCAAGATGTTTTTACTTCTGTTTTTAGTTGTCTTGATGATTGTTACTACTGTAGCAACATCATTGTATCTTTATTTTCAAGCTTTGTGCCAAGTTCTAACCTCTTATGATAAGGGAAGCAAAAGTTGTGACATGCTGTCCAGAAAACACATTCTGTCTGCTTGACGGAAAAAATCAAAACAAATCACCAGTTCAAATTTTTGAGCTGAATTTTTACACAGCATGGTCTATACAATTGTAAAACTTTCATATGTTCTTATTTTTTTTGATTTGAGTTGCAGAAGTACCCCGAAAAATTATATACTACCTGCTGTTCTGTTTTTCACAGATTCTGCCACGTTTTGCCTTTCCTTACTTTTGCAAACCTTAAGCTTGCTTTTTCTTTGCAAAACCTTTTTGGCAATCTTGAGAAACAGTAGCTCTTCAATAATATCTTTATTTACAGTAGTGGCAAATTATTTTATTAAGGGTGCTAAACTCTCTAATCAGCTTATGATGAGTTATGTATGAAGGGAGTTTTAAAGTGTGCGCGGGAAGATGATGAAAGTGTTGGGGGATCGGCGCAGAAAACAAAAATTTTCCTACCTACGAGTCCAGAACCCAAGATCTATGCTATGCTGATGTATGTAACGGAAGGAATCGGTGTTCATACCTTTGAAGACCGAAAGAGGGAAACGTTCCTCGAACGTTGTTGGCATTGACTCTGATCCTACGACCTCCCTGTCGTGTTGAAGAACCTCTGACGATGAAGTAGCACCACACGTGTAGTGCCTCGTGGGATTACACACGTACGGTGCAACCGACGTCCCTCCGGGCTCCGAACCAGAAGAGCAGCTGAAAGAAGATTGATCCGGATCCCGATTCCGGCAGTGCGACGACGTACGGATGATGGTGAAACCCCCAACCAGGTGCAAACTCCAAACCAGGGGAGTCCGCTCTAGGTCAGAGAAAGAGAGAGAGAGAGAAACTCAATGTTGTGTTGAAAAAGGCACCCCACCCCTCCTTATATAGTCCAAGGAGGGGCTCCACCCCCTCCCCTTTCCCCATGTGGAACTAAACCCCCAAGGGGGGGGGGAGTGGTGCGGCAAGGAGGGGGGATGGGCCCCTCCCTTGGCGCCAAGCCCAAGGGGGAGGCCCCCCCTTCCCCTCATGGGCCTTTTAAGTCCCAAATACCTTTTCACCTTTTTAATTAATTATTTAAATCATTTTTAATATTTAATTCTGTCAATTAAATTATAAAACATTAATATATATTATTTTGAACCTTTCAAAATATCCGGAACAGCTTCCGGCACCTCCCGGTACATTTCCGGTGTTTTCTCTCTTTTCACCCATGATCCCGAATCAATCCTTAATGCATTGATTGCCCTTAAGTGTGACACCCTATGGTCAGGGAAACAGTAGACATGATCGAGACACTCTTTGACCAATGACCATCATGTGGGATCTGGTTACAATCCTTGATGTGCCCCTACGCTTCCATCGAATAAACTTCATCGCTGTTGAACCGTTAACAATATGACTTGATCCCTTTGTGCTTTTGTACTATGTTTGTCCGAGGTATGATCGTCGGTATCCAATACCTAGTTCTTCCTCGTCTCCGACATAACATGTTTACTCGTCTGTGAATATTACATCTCTTGTGACCTAGTCACTTGCTTGCAAGCTATTGATGCAACACCATCGAGTGGGCCCAGAGTACCTATCCGCCGAGAGTACCTATCCGTCAATCGGATTAACAAATCCCGCTTTGATCTATTTCATACTCCTCAACATATCTACTTCGGAATACCCAATATACACCTTTTTAGTTACCATGTTTCAGTATAACGGTTAATGCACTCAAAGCATCCTAATAGATAGCAATTATGTATGATCATCACGGTCTAAGGATTCAGTCACTATGTTATTAAGTCATCTCAATGCTGAACTTATGTGACTTGATCACACTGCAATGCTTCAGGTGGGTGTGTGTCCATCACATCATTCTCCTAATGATATGACCTCATTGTCAATAGACTATTATGTTCTCATGATCAGGAAACCTTGATCATCAATTGCCTAATGAGCTAGTATGCCTGAGTTTAACTAGGGACCAGGTTGTTATATATCACACGTGTATTAATGTTTCCGCTTAATACAGTTCTAGCACAATATATAACGTATTATGAACAAACAGACATGTGACAAATATCTTTATTAATTGGCCTCTAGGGCACATATCCAACAGTCTCCCACTTGCACTAGAGTACAAATTACACTAGTTTACATCAGGTATGTATCTAACACCAATAGTCTCTCGGTGTTGTTCAAACTTGGCTTGTAGAAGAGGTTTAGTCATTGGGTCTGACGGATTCAGATCCGTATGTATTTTTCAAATCCTAGTATGACCATCCTCGACGTAGTCCCGCGTCACATAGAAACGCCGGAGAATATGCTTGGATGTAGAGTGAGTCCTCGGCTCCCTTGCGTTAGCAATGACACCCATATTGTCGCAATAAATGCTAACAGGGTCAGTGCAACTAGGGAATACGCCAAGCTCGATGACGAACTTCTTCAGCCATTGTGTTTCATTTGACGCTTCTCAAGCGGCAATATACTCCGACTCCATCGTAGATTGGGCGACGACTGACTTCTTGCCGCTCCTCCAGCTAATCGCACCACCATTCAACATAAACACGTATCCCGTCTGGGATTTTGAGTCATCGGGATCAGTACCAAGACTGGCATCGACGTAACCTGTTACGGCGAGCTCTTCTTCACATCCTCCATAGACAAGAACCAGATCCTTAGTTCTTCGTAAGTACTTAAGGACGTTCTTCACTGCAATCCAATGATCCATTCCAGGATTACTTTGGAAACGATTAGTCAGACTAACTGCCAGGGACACATCTGGTCGAGTACACAACATAGCATACATGATAGAACCTATGGCTGAGGCATAGGGCTTTGAGGACATTTCCTCCCTTTCTTTCGCTGTTGCTGGGCATTGAGTCACACTCAATTTACTTCCTTTCATAACGGGCAAGATGCCTCTCTTGGCGTTATCCATATTGAACCTCTTCAATATCTTCTCAAGGTAAGTTCTCTGACTCAGTGCTAATAGGAGTCTTGATCTATCTCTATAGATTTTAATGCCTAATATGTATGCAGCTTCACCTAGGTCCTTCATGGAAAATTGTCCATTCAAATATTCCTTTACCCCCTCTAGAAATTTCACATCATTCCCTATCAATAATATTTCATCCACATATAGTACTAGGAATGCCACAGAGCTCCCACTCGCTTTCATATAAACACATAATTCTTCTTCATTTTGGACAAATCCAAAAGCTTTGATCACCTCATCAAAACGAAGATTCCATCTCCGAGATGCTTTCTTCAACCCATAAATGGACCGTTGAAGTTTGCATACCTTACCAGCGTCCTTAGGATCAATAAAACCTTCCGGTTGTACCATATACAAATCTTCCTCAATGTTTCCATTTAGGAACGCGGTTTTCACATCCATCTGCCATATTTCATAATCGTAATAGGCAACAATTGCTAGCAATATCCGGATAGACTTTAGTATCGCTATGGGAGAGAAAGTATCTTCGTAGTCAACTCCTTGAATTTGTCGGAAACCTTTTGCGACAAGTCGAGCTTTATAGACAGATACGTTTCCGTCCACGTCAGTCTTTTTCTTGAATATCCACTTATTCTCAACGGCCTTTCGGTCCTCGGGAATATCCACCAAAGTCCATACTTTGTTGGCATACATGGAGTCTATCTCAGATGGCTTCCAGCCATTTCTCGGACTCGGGTCCCTCCATTGCTTCTTTGTAGTTCATAGGTTCGTCAGGTTCATTTAACATGACTGCATTGACAAGTTGCCCATAAAACTGAGTTCTTACTTGGGCTCTTGATGACCTGCGGGGTACAATAGGATCATCTTCATCTTGATCATGATCATCATGTATGTCACGATCGTTATGAATATCATGATGACCGTTCTCTTCAGCTCCCACTACGGAAGATGGTTCCGGAACAACTTCCATTGCCATTTATTCCACTTGGAGTGATTGGTCAATCATTTCGTTGAGGTCTATTTTCCTCCCACTCAATTCTTTTGAAAGAAACTCTTTCTCAAGAAAGCATCCAGTCTTGGCGACAAACGTTTTGCCCTCAGACTGGTTGTAGAAGGTGTATCCAACGGTTTCCCTTGGATATCCCACAAAGATGCACTTATCCGCTTTTGATTCGAGTTTGTCAGGCTGAAGTTTCCTAACATAAGCCTCACAACCCCAAATCTTCAAGTGAGACAACTTTGGTTTCTTGCCATGCCATTCCTCAAATGGTGTTGTCTTTACGGATTTGGACGGTGCCCTATTAAGAATGTAAGCGACAGTTTCTAATGCATACCCCCAGAATGACACAGGTAAGTCGGTATGAGACATCATCGATCGTACGCTATCCAATAGAGTTCGATTACGTCGTTCAGAAACACCGCTACGCTGAGGTGTTCCTGCCGGTGTAAGTTGTGGTACGATGCCACAAGTCTTAAGATGATTCGCAAAACTCGTGACTTAAATACTCGCCTCCTCGATCGGATCGAAGGTGCTTGATTTTCTTCCCGAGTTGATTCTCGACCTCACTCTGAAATTCCTTGAACCTTTCAAAGGTTTCAGACTTATGTTTCATTAAGTAGATATACCCATATCTTCTTAAGTCATCTGTGAAGGTCACGAAGTAACGAAGACCATTGTGTGTGGGGACGTTCATAGGTCCACATACATCTGAATGTATGATCCCTAACAAGTCTTCCACACGCTCCATTGTTCCATTGAATGGAGTCCTTGTCATCTTGCCCATAAGGCATGGTTCACATGTGTCAAGGGATCCAAAATCCAATGACTCCAGAAGTCCATCATCATGAAGCTTCTTCATGCGCTTTTCACCAATATGACCAAGTAGACAATGCCACATCGTCATGTGTTCTTCGCCACTAGGTTTTAATCTTTTGGCCTCTACGTTATCAATATGAAGTATATCACAATCGAGATTAAGAATGAATAAGCCATTTTTCTCTGGTGCGAGAACATAAAACACATCATCCTTATAAATCGCACAACCAATTGTATCTGACTTAAAAGAATAGTGGTCTCACTTCAAGAAAGAACCACTAACGATGTTCACACTCAATGCGGGTACATAGTAGCACTTATTCAAAATCAAAACGAATCCCGAAGAGAGACTAAGATGCTTCGTGCCGACCGCCACCACTTCAATCCGGCAGCCGTTTCCCACGCGCATCGTCACTTCATCTTTCATCAAGCGTCGCCTATTTCGTAGCCCCTGAGAGGAGTTAGAAATATGAGCAACAGATCCTGTATCAAATATCCAGGATTTATTCACAGCGCTTGTTAAGAAAATATCAATAACATGTATATCAAATATACCTTTTTCTCTTCTGACAATCTTGCCAGCCTTCTTATCCTCTAGGTACTTGGGGCAGTTGCGTTTCTAGTGACCATCACCCTTGCAGTAGAAGCACTCAACGCCGGGCTTGGGTCCAAGTTTGGGTGCCTTACGAGGAGTGACAACTGGCTTGTCACCCTTCTTCGGGATTCCCTTCTTTCCCTTCTCCTTCTTGCCAGACTTCTTGAATTCAACGGTCTTGTTGACCATGAATACATCATGCTCCTTCTTGATCTCAACCTCAGCAGTTTTCAGCATGGCGAACAACTCAGAAGGGGTCTTAGTCATCCCCTGCATGTTGTAGTTCAACACAAAGTCTTTGTATCTAGGGGGCAGCGACTGCAACACCCTATCAACAACAAGTTCATCTGGAATCTGACATTCCAGAGCATTCAAGCGTTGAACGTAGCCAGACATCTTGACCACGTGCTCAATAACACTGCTATGCTCATCCATCTTTGCTGAGAAGAAAGCTTCAGAAGGCTCATAACGTTCGGCCCTGGCTTGGGGTGCAAAGACGGCCTTGAGGTCGGTGATTATCTCATATGCACCCATCCTCTCAAAGAGTTTCTACAGCTCAGCCTCCATGGAGTAAAGCATTCCACTCTTGGAGAGGTAGACATTCTTCTCATCCTGACTAGCGTCTGCTGGTGGTTCGTCACCTAATGCGGCCTCTAGTACGTATGCCATCTTGAGGGGAACGAGGATAATCCTCAGAGTGCGGAACCAGTTGGTGAAGTTTGACCCATCGGTTTTCAGTTTGTCTTTTTCTAGGATTGACCCTAAGTTGAATGAGGGGCGAGGTACAACCATCTACAATGGTTATTTGCAAAACACATATTTAGACTTTGTTCATAATTGGAGTTCAATTTTAATTAATTCTAAAACTCCCACTTAGTTAAACATCTCTCCAAATTTAATAAGTGATTAACATAATCCTAGTTTGAATGATCGTCCTCGAATATCACACGTCCGACGACACATATCCCTAGGTAGGCCATCATGCCAATCATATCCGTTATATGACTCATGCTTAACCTTTCGGTCATCCGTATCCCAAGCTCATATCTACATATGTCAAGCCTTCCAGTCGAACCTTAGTGTATGGTTGTTCAGCAAGGCCATATCTGCATATGCTAGGCTTGCCAAACCCAACCTCATGCGATCGCTAATGTATGTATGAAACCCGATCTTCACGGCCTTCCTATCATAAAGATATCCTTCCAGGCGGTGCCCACTAAGGGAGAATACAATCATGGTATTGAGAGAGATTATCCTATCATGCTACCGTCGCATATCTAGCATATTAGCAAGACATGAAGTAAAACTGTAAATCATACAAGCTATGATGCCCCCTTACATGCAAATTAAAGTTAAAACGCCTTCTACTTTATCTTTTGCAAGTTTTACGTGGCTGCTAAGGGGTTTCGAGAGAGAACCACTTTCTATCCTGCGAAAACAATCCACAACACCAATCCTGCAATCGTCTCTATTACATCCCTGTCGGGGCCCTCATTGCAAACGTCTTCGCGTCGCTAATGTTAGAGAGACAGACACCCCCCATCCACTTATATGGTACAAGCCATATGTCAAGCGTGGAACTAGTCTCGCGTAAACGCGTAAGGTCGGTCGGGGCCGCTTCATCAGGACATTGCCACAACGCTAAACGAGTACACGTGGGAGGGTAACAATTGGAGAATTGATGCCCACACCCTAGATGTGTTCTACCCGTACAATACATCTACGCATAGCCTTGCTCTGATACCACTGTTGGGGATCGGCGCAGAAAATAAAATTTTTCCTACCTACGAGCCCCGAACCCAAGATCTATGCTATGCTGATGTATGTAACGGAAGGAATCGATGTTCATACCTTTGAAGACCGAAAGAGGGAAACGTTCCTCGAACGTGGTTGGCATAGACTCTGATCCTACGACTTCCCTGTCGTGTTAAAGAACCTCCGATGATGAAGTAGCACCACACGTGTAGTGCCTCGCGGGATTACACACGTACGATGCAACCGACGTCCCTTCGGGCTCCGAACCAGAAGAGCAGCGGAAAGAAGATTGATCCGGATCCCGATTCTGGCAGCGCGACAGCGTCCGGATGATGGTGAAACCCCCAACCAGGGGAGTCCGCTCTAGGTCGGAGAAAGAGAGAGAGAAACTCAATGTTGTGTTGAAAAAGGCACCCCACCCCTCCTTATATAGTCCAAGGAGGGGCTCCACCCCCTCCCCTTCCCCCATGTGGGACTAAACCCCCAAGGGGGGGAGTGGTGCGGCTAGGAGGGGGGATGGGCCCCTCCCTTGGCGCCAAGCCCAAGGGGGGAGGCTCCCCCTTTCCCTCATGGGCCTTTTAAGGCCCAAATACCTTTTCACCTTTTTAATTAATTATTTAAATCATTTTTAATATTTAATTCTGTCAATTAAATAATAAAACATATTTAAACATTAATATATATTATTTTGAACCTTTCAAAATATCCGGAACAACTTCCGGCACCTCCCGGTACATTTCTGGTGTTTCTCTCTTTTCACCGATGATCCCGAATCAATCCTTAATGCATCGATTGCCCTTAAGTGTGACACCCTACGTTCCGGGAAACAGTAGACATGATCGAGACACTCTCTGACCAATGAACATCATGTGGGATCTGGTTACAATCCTTGATGTTCCCCTACGCTTCCATCGAATAAACTTCATCACTGTTGAACCGTTAACAATATGACTTGATCCCTTTGTGCTTTGGTACTATGTTTGTCCAAGGTATGATCGTCGGTATCCAATACCTAGTTCTTCCTCGTCTCCGACATAACATGTTTACTCGTCTGTGAATATTACATCTCTTGTGACCTAGTCACTTGCTTGCAAGCTATTGACGCAACACCACCGAGTGGGCCCAGAGTACCTATCCTTCACTCGGATTGACAAATCCCGCTCTGATCTATTTCATACTCCTCAACATATCTACTTCGAAATACCCAAGATACACCTTTCCAGTTACCATGTTTTAGTGTAACGGTTAATGCACTCAAAGCATCCTAATAGATAGCAATTATGTATGATCATCACGGTCTAAGGATTCAGTCACTATGTTATTAAGTCATCGCAATGCTGAACTTATGTGACTTGATCACACTGCAATGCTTAAGGTGGGTGTGTGTCCATCACATCATTCTCCTAATGATATGACCTCATTGTCAATAGACTATTATGTTCTCATGATCAAGAAACCTTGATCATCAATTGCCCAATGAGCTAGTATGCCTGAGTTTAACTAGGGACCAGGTTGTTATATATCACACGTGTATTAATGTTTCCGCTTAATACAGTTCTAGCACAATATATAACGTATTATGAAGAAACAGATATGTGACAAATATCTTTATTAATTTGCCTCTAGGGTACATATCCAACAGAAAGAAGATCCGGGAGTGTCAAAAGCTCAAGCTTGGGGATGCCCCCATGAATCCACAATAAATATTCAAGGAGACTCAAGCGTCTAAGCTTGGGGATGCCCCTGTGCATCCCCTTCTCCATCAACAATCATCAGTTTGTCCTCCGTCTCACTATATTTTTATCACTTCATGCGTTATGTGCTATGCTTGGAGCGTCTCTCTCTTAGATTTACTTTTTAGTTTTCTTTAGATTTGCTTGCTGTTCATAACAAGTTAGACCCCAGATTACTTTGTGTGGGAGAGAAACACGCTTCACTTCAAACTAGAACACATCATAGGATATTTCATGCCTATCTTTCTTCTATTTTGTGTTCTTTATCTTTTCGTAGCTGCCGCCATGTTTAGTTTTAGTTTTAGTTTTAGTGTTTGTCTTTAGCAAGCGCTTTAGCTTTTGTTTAGTTTGTTGCTGGAACTCTCTTTAGTTTTCATGTTTATCTTGCTAAGAGAGTTGGTTGTTGCACTGAGTTGTGTCTTTTCTTCCAAGTAGGTAATTGAGGTTCCTATTCAATTATAGTAGTAGTTACTTGCAATAGTTTTGAGGTATTGTTGTGAGTAATGTTTGAACTTTTGGTGTCAAGAGCTCTAGTCTATTTGTGATAAGGTGTCGTATTTTGGGCAATCCGTGTATATTTTAAAAAGTACAAAACTAGTTGAGAACTCTAGCTACTAGGATGATCACTAATCTTTTGAGGGATCGGATATTAGAGTACACTCACGTACCATGAGTCGAGGATGCGCAAGGATAACCAAACCCCCATACACTCCTCCTCGGGTACTTGTCTCTTTGTGAACCTCCTTATTAGATTGAGAGTTACCGATAATAAGTGCATGAGTACTTCGGACTAATGTAAGTATTGAAAGTTGACACTTTCACCTCCTCATATTTTCTAACCTTTTCAGTACCGTGCATTGCCCTCTTCTCACTTCGAGAGTTGGCGTCCACCTAGCCGGTGCATCCAAACCCTTGGCATGATGCGCTCTGTCATCATAAACATCCTTGTATCTTTCCTCAAAACGGCCACCATACCTACCTATCAAGGAATTTCCATAGCCTTTCCGAGATATATTGCCATGCAACATCCACCTTCTCATGACTTGATATTCATGTCATACATGTTCCTGCTACACCGGCAGAGGCATACATTTGCATACATCATGATAGCTACATCTTCTTTATGTTGAGTACCTTGTAAAGTGTGAAGATCTTCTTTATCTTCTTGTAAAATAGAGTATTGCCCTTAAGTGAGGAAAAGATCCCAAAGAGGACAAATTTAAAAGATCCCAAAGAGGACAAATGAGAGTTAAATAGAAAGAGCCATTGAGGCCACCAAAAAAATACAAAAATAGAAAAAAGAAATAAAAAGAGAGAAAGGGGCTATACTACTATTCCTTTTGAAAGGTCCACACTCGTACTCCCTCTATATCTTGTGCTCCATAGAGATGATCATTTATGCATATAGCTATGTGAGGACCTTCACACTAGAGAACTTGGCTTGCAAATTCCAAGGATGAGCCTCCTCAAACGAGCTCTAGATCTTCATGAGTGAGCAAGTTGGATGCACCCCCACTATTCCATTGGAGAGCTTTTCTTAGCTCTTATGTGCATCCTTTGCATGGCAATGCCTACTCCTCAGATCATATCTAGGGCTTGGCCGCGCCAGGGGGGCGCATGGACACCTGGTGGCCCCCCTGGCTGCCCCCCTTCGCCTATTTATTCTCCATGAAGGGATTCTTCCGAAAATAGAACCCTTTTTCGCGATCTCGACTCTTTTCCGACGCCGCTGCGCTTCCAAGATCGGGAGCGCCAGAAGACCTCTTCCCGGCACCCTGCCGGAGGGAGAATCGACCTCCGGGAGCCTCTCCTCCACCATGGACGCTTCCCGGATGATCGTGAGTAGTCTACCTTGGACCATGGGTCCGTGATGAGTAGCTATGTGATGTTCTCCTCCCCTCTTTGTTCTTCATGGATTAGAACTCGTGAGCTGCCCTACATGGTCGAGGCACATATGTAATTTTCTGCTGTTGCTATGCTGAGTTCGCTGGGATCTGATGGATTATGAGACTATGTTCAGTTTGTGATTGAGTAATATATTTGGTTCTTATCTTTTATATTTTTGTTCTTGAGTAATTCTTGCATGTTCTCTGTTGCTGTTTATTGCTTTGGCCAAGTAGTAGGTAGTGACTCCAAGAGGGAACGTTATGCTCGATTATGGGTTCATGCCCCGTGATAACTAGCTTGAGTGACATAAAAATGAGTCTAGGGGATGTGCTGTTGCCACAAGGGGGAAAACAATAGTGCATGTAACTGCGGTTGCAAGGATTGTTTACTTACGCAAAGTTCTTTTAATGCAGTTGTCTGTTCCTTTGGGTTTACACTTTGGGTGGGACTCGCAACTTAATACCAGCGAGATGTTCTGGATAGATATCTCAAGGTGGATGATTAGTAGTAGATGCAGTTGGATTTCAGTCTACTTATTTTGGCGTACCGCCCATTCTTTTGAGCCTCTTCCTTTCTTTGTAGCATAGTTAACATTGCGGTGCGTTTGTAATACTGTCAATTGCCCAGCCGTGATTTGTTTACCTCGCATAGCAGTTTTATCGTCTTTTGGGAGAGAGATATCACTAATGAACATCACGGGACCCCGATCCATATTCTCATCACTGTTTACACGCTCAATTTATTTCCTGCTTTTACTTTCTAGCTGCTATCATTATCATTATCCCTTGTGTTTGATCCTTTGTAAACAACAAGGCCGGAGAGATTGACAATCTCTCTGAACTTCGTTGGGAGCAAAGTTATTTGTGTCGTGTGCAGGTCCAGGAGAAGCAAGTGATTCTTTTCAGACGGCGCGTCACTTGCCGAACCACCTACTTATCACTTCCGGAATCCTACGGGAGACAAACCCTATCCTCTACATAGGGGAAATTTGCTGCTATCCTACATCTCACCTTCCACTTGGGGTAACCAACGAAGGTCGAGAAGCCATTATCCAGTTCCACGCCATCAGAAACTCGCGAAACTCCCTCTCATTTTAGGGTTATTGGGTGATGGAGAATAAATAGGCCAAAGGGGGGAGTCTGGGGTGGCCCCAGTGGTCCAGGCGGCCTCCCGGCGCGCCCTTGGTGGGGATCACGCCAGGGGGGGTGCGTGGGCTCCTGGTGGCCCCCCTATGGTTCTTGTTTTGTGTGCCTCCGTCATTTTACTGGAAAATAACCTCCGTCGATTTTCAGGTCATTTGGAGGTCTTCTGATTCAGCAACTCTGTCCACTTTTTACCGCTGAATCCTGCGTCCGCTGCTTCATCATCGGAAAGTTGCAAACTTTGTAAAACAAGCCAAAAGAAAATAAAGATAGCATCATAACATGAAAATATCAATGAATAGGGGTGAATTACGATATAAAATAGTGATGCATTTTGGATGTATCAGAGGTGAGTCAGCTTGTTTCTAGGAAGGAGATGCGGGTAGCTCTTGAAATAAGAGCAGGTATTTAAGTAGGGTTGAGGGTAATTAGTTGAGCGGGGAGTTCAAAAACGAGTGGAGGGAACGAAAATTTTGAAGGAATGCTAAGTAGGAGGCAAGTAAATATTTAGAGGTAACGCTAAGTGAGAGAAAATTTCAGCATTTTCACAAAAAAGTCGTGACAACTTTGATATGAAAAAGATTACTGTTCAAATAGTTGGTCTACATTTCACAATTTTTTTTGGTTTCAATACTTTGTTGTGTGTAATGTGTTCATATGTGCTAGGATATGATGTCCTCACATAATTTAGGTGACCCCCCAAGAGCATTTGCGATGCACAATCATTTTGTTTGTGTATATAACCATCTACAAGGTATGTCCATGTTTATATACAAACCAAAGCTCGATCGTGTGTCGTCGCTTTTACATGCGGAGATGCATCACACCATATCGAGGACAGATCCACACTCCATTCAAGTGTTTTGAAAACATGCATTAGGGGTTTTGAAGGTTGCATACGACTTTATATGCATTTTCTATTTGCACTCATAAGGTAAGACATGATATGTATAGTGCATGGTGTACTATGTTGGTCATAGATGATTGTTCAAATAGTTTGTCCATTTGACACATTTGTTTGGTTTCAATTGACTTTGTTTGTGTGTAATGCATGCATTCATGTGTAGGGTATATATGATGTTCCTCGCATAATTTAGGTGACCCCCAAAGAGGATTGCGGCGCACGATCATTTTGTGGTGTTCAACTAACCTATACAAGGTATCCATGCATGTAAAGGGATAAATTGAAGTTCAATCGTGTGTCATCTCTTGTCACGACATACTTTGACACAAGTAACCCCCTATGTACTTTTGCATGCGGGCATATGTTTGCCACCGTATATATCAAGGCTAGTTTCACTACACCTCTATTCATGCACTTTGTAATCATGATGCGTGCATGTAACAAAATACTAGTTTGAGAGTATTTCAAATAAATACAAAACATTGTGTGCATCACATGCATATGCATTAGTTGGTTTCAATTTACTTTGTTGTTTCTACAATGTTCATGTCTGATAGGATGTTCCTCACATAATTTAGGTGATCCCAAAACAGGATTTCGGCGCACTACCATTTTGTGGTGTTCAACTTCCCAATTACAAGGTCTCCATGCATGTAAAGTGACAAATTGAAGTTCAATCATGTGTCATCGCTTGTCATGACATTCTTTGACACAAGTAACCCCCTATGTACTTTTGCATGAGGGCATATGTTTGTCACCATATATATCAAGGCTGTATTCACTACACCTCCATTCATGCACTTTGTAATCATGATGCATGCATATAACAAAATACTAATTTGTGAGTATTTCAAACAAATACAAAACATTGTGTGGTAGGATGTTCCTCACACAATTTAGGTGACACATAGAGGATTGTGATGCATGATCATTTTGTTTGTGCACGTTGGAGATTCTAAATGTTTACACGAATGTTGCAGCACTTCACTATTAACCATCACAAGAATTGTGTTCTTTTGAGAAAAATGTAGAAAAAATTAATGGAAGATACAATATACAGTCAAGTCCTCCTCCTCCCCCTCGAAACAAAGGTGCATTAACATCCTGGTTGCGGACGCTTCGTGCTTCGAGGATATTGAATAAAAAAGTAAACAGGCGCTTCATTAACCTCTTGTCTCCCTCCAAGATTTAAGCGATTGACAAATCTCATCTGCAACACAACGAACACATCCCACTCCCTCCTTCCATTTGATCTCTCCCAATCTCTAGCGCTTACCTTAGCTGCCACCATGCCTGGCTCTCATTTTGTCCAAAAACGCCCCAGCCACAAGATTGCGGCACCCCGACAGAGCAGGATCTTCGCCAACACCATGGATGTCCCAGTACATGGCAACGTGAATATTACCACCTCTACACCAATGACTTCAAAGAAGTCCAACGATGGATAGGACATTCCATGGCGTATCTCGAAGACCATGAAGAGCGTGCCATCGGCATGGACGTCAAGTACACTCCAAGTTCGAAGCGTGGGCATTTTCCTATCGACATGCAGAAGGCGGCCCTGATCCAACTCTGTTGTGGCACGAGATGTCTCCATTACCAACTGTCCTTGGCAACAGAGATGAGCCAAGAACTGAAGTCCTTGCTCCGCGAATCTAAGTACTATTTTGTTGGATTTAGCATTGGGCACGACAAAGAAATGTTGAGGCAATGGGGCATCAAAGTAACCAATTACTTCGACATCCACGCGGATTGGGTTGTTCCTCGTTCAACGAAGGCTCTTGATTCACTAGAGGACGTGGCAGGATGCCTCGTTTATTCCTCCTTAAAACTGAAGGATAACTTCAACAAGGATCATTGATACGTCCCAAACGTATCTATAATTTATGCTTGCTCCATGCATGCTTTGTGTGATATTGCTATGTTTATATACACTTTCATACACTTTTGATCATATTTGTACTAACCTATTAACTTAGTGCACCCCAGTGCCATTTCCTGTTTTCTGCTATTTTTCTATTTCAGGTTTCCCCCGTATTAAAAATACTCCAAAAATTACGGAAAATACAATAAAAAATCAGCGTACCGGAAGCTTCCGGAATCACCAAAGTGGGGCTAGAGGGCCACCACAAGGGCCCCAGGCGCCCTCCCAGCGCGCCCTAGGGTGTGGACGCGCCAGGGGGCCGCCTGGACCCCTGGTGGCCCCCTTGGATTCCCCCCTTCGCCTATATATTCTCCATGACGGGAAACCTCGGAAGACAAAACCATTTTTCGCGATCTCGCCTCTGTTCCGCCTCCGTCACGCTTCCAAGATCACTACAAGAAATATGCTAACTTGTGCCCCTACATATTGGTCACTGGAAGGTCACTGTTCTTCATTTGTGACCTTTTTGTGACCAAAATCAGTTGGTCAAAAGCTGAGGGTCGCAAAGCGGACACTGTGACCTTTTTCTTTCTTTCTGAAATGGTCATAGAGGATTATGACCAAACCAAAGGTCGTAGATGTTGTGACCAATTGGTTTGGTCATTGGCTTATTGGCCAAGCCACGCCAGATCCGACGTGGCAAGCTGACGTGGCAAAATAGCAACCAAATGGAAAGGTCGTAGATTAGAATCAGCCCGCTCTAGTTCGTCCGTCTATATGGGCCGAGCCCAATAATTCAGCCCATCTAATATATTTTTTCCTTTCAATTTTGATTAGTTACATGGGCCAAGCCCAAAAATTTGGCATTATTTTTTGGAATGTGGCCTCTTTGCTCAACAAGTATAATTTTATTTTTTCACTCAACTAATCAGGTGGGTCCCAATTGTCAGGTCATATTCTTCAGATTTTAATTTTCCAGTAAATAAAACAAATATTTAAATTGAAATAGACAGAAAATAGAAGTAATGCTTCAAATAAAGCAAATCACCAAACTCCCATTACAATAACATTATTCACGTCAGTTTACAATCAAACATATTTCACATCAGGTATCCATCCACAAAAAAAACTAGCTATCAAGTATAACTAGCACCAATGAGCTATAACTAGCTTTCTTTCGACTTCATCCTGGAGCTTGCGACGAAACACTAACGGAGGCTATATTGCAGTTGTGTTGCTGTTGTTCCCGACTCTGTCTCTACTGCTGCATGAGCCTCTATTGCTGTTCAAAATGAATTCAGTTATAATTTGCTAGAGTATTTTAACAAACATGCAAACAAAGCTCCTACAAACATGCAAAAAAAATTGTGCAAACCAAACAAAGCTCCTGGAGTAATTACAAATACCAAGATGATTTTTAATACAAATATATAACAAATAAACTGAATCTTTAAAAGAAATGCATATCCGAACCAAATCATGTAATCTCAGGATTCTAGAAAAAAACATTCAGATTACGTTTGCATGGCACGTAGTCACAAAATATACAACAAAAATATTATTCATGAGCTGCACATCATCACAAAAGCACAAAAAAATGTCCAAGACATTACAGAACTAACCTTGCTAGTTCAATATACATTACTACCTATAGGATCAATTCACTGTAATCCCCTACTTGACTAAACTAACAAGTGATCAGATTACTAGTCAGCTCCCTTGAATTCCAAAGAAAGTGTTTGTACTGAACAGAGGCATATGAAACGCCAACAAATTATCACTACTAGCCAAACCAAACAACAATTGACAGGTGAACATGCACTTGCATAAAAGTGATAGCTGGCCACATTTATCTATTAACACAGATTGGTGACATTCTACCCTCCATCCCCTTCATTTTTATCTCTACACAATTGCTTGCAGAAGAGAACAAATCTACAAGTCCATGTGTGTATGCTTACTAACTAACACTGAAATAATTGACTAGGACAGTGCAGCAAAGTGCAATTTAGCTGCATAAACTATAGGTGGTACTTCAATTACATCAGTGGGTGAGGAATCAGATGTTCTGACCTGCAGCTACCGAGATGGTTCCGTCAGAGTTGAGGGGTGACGCAGGACTCTACTGCCACGATGGAGACAATGAAGGCCTGGACGATGGGCTCGGGGTAGAACGACAGGCCACCTCCCCCCAATCCATGGGGGCGAGTCGAGAGACCAGCAACACATGATCACCACGGGATCTGCAGGGAGGGAAGGAGAGCGACCGAGAGAGGGAAATCGACAGAGAGAGAGGGGGGACGAGGTATCTCGTCGGGCAGCGGCGGCGCGAGACCGACGAAGGTGTACCTGGAGGTCGTCGGGGAGGTATTTATGGAGGTCCATGGCGGTTGAGGCCCTGGATGCGGGCGTCGACCGCCTCCTCAACGAAGCCTCCCGAGCACCTCCTTGATGTCCAGATCGAAGTCCCGAGCACCTCCCAGCGAGCCCCCTCCCTGCTGTCAGGCGAAGGCACCGTCTAGCCGATGAGATCTGCAAGCAGAGAGAGATAGACTGAGAGAGGGAATCCCAGAGAGTGCACGGAAAGAGAGAGACCTGGAGGCAGAGTCGTCGGATTTGAAGGGGGTTGTGTCCCGGCGGCGTGCCCGTCTCCTCACGCACATGCGCGCCAGTCGTCGTGTGTTCTGGCGACCTCCAACGGGTGGATGTGGTTGGTTGGGTGCGCCATGGCCGCTGGTGGCAAACCTCCCTCTCGTCTTCTTCTTTGTCTTGTGTTGAGGAGAGGGGAGGGGAGGGGCGGGGAGGGTGCAGACGGCTGCAGACCGGTGATATGTCCAAAACGTATCTATAATTTCTTCTTGCTCCATGCCTCTTTTGTGTGATATTGCTATGATATGGATGAACTTCCATACAATTTTGATCATATTTGGGCTAACCTATTAACTCAGTGCACCCCAGTGCCAGTTCCTATTTTCTGCTGTTTTTCTATTTCAGGTTTCCCCCTTATTAAAAGTACCAGAAAAATTCTGGGAAAAATATAGGAAAAATAAGCGTACCGGAAGCTTCGAGAAAAGCGAAGGAGGGTCCAGAGGGGAGCCAGGGGGCCCAGGCGGCCAGAGGGCGTGGCCAGGCCCCTGGCCGCGCCAGGGGGGCGCCTGGAGCCCCTGGCCCACCTCTGGCTGCCCCCTTTCGCCTATTTATTCCCCGTGACGAGAAACCCTCGGGGACATAACCCTTTTTCAAGATCTCTCCTCTGTTCCGCCGCCGCCGGGCTTCCAAGATCGGGAGCACCAGAAGACCTCTTCCCGGCACCCTACCGGAGGGAGGAATCACCTCCGGGAGCTTCTCCACCACCATGGATGCTTCCCGGATTAACCGTGAGTAGTCCACCTTGGACCATGGGTCCATGATCAGTAGCTATGTGATGTTCTCCTCCCCTCTTTGTTCTTCATGGATTAGATCTCGTGAGCTGCCCTACATGATCGAGGCACATATGTAATCTTTCTGCTGTTGCTATGCTGAGTTTGCTGGGATCCGATGGATTATGAGATTATGTTCAGATTGTGATTGAGTTATATATTTGATTCTCTTATTTTATATTTATGTTCTTAAGTAACTCTTGCATGTTCTCCGGTGCTGTTTATTTCTTTGGCCAAGTAGTAGGTAGTGACTCCAAGAGGGAGCGTTATGCATGATTGTGGGTTCATGCCCCCCGATGACTAGCTTGAGTGACAGAAACATGAGTCTAGGGGATGTGTTGTTGCCACAAGGGGGAAAACAATGGTGCTTGTACTTGCGGGTGCAAGGATTTTTAGTTTACGCAAAGTTCTTTAATGCAGTTGTCCGTTGCTTTGAGTTTACAGTTTGGGTGGGATTCACAACTTAATACCAGCGAGATGTTCTGGATAGATATCTCAAGGTGGATGATTAGTGGGTAGATGCAGATGGATTTCGGTCTACTTGTCTTGGTGTACTTCCCGTGCTTTTGAGCCTCTTCCTTTCTGTTTTGCATAATTAGCATTGGTTTGCGCACATAATCCTGTCAATTGCCCAACTGTAATTTGTTTACCTCACATGGCTGTTTTATCGTCTTTTGGGAGAGAGATATCACTAGTGAACATCATGAGATCCAGGTTCATACCTACACCACTGTTTACACTATCAATTTACTTTCAGTTTTTACTTTTCAGTTGCTATCACTATCTATCATTATTACCCCATGCGTTTTATCCTTTGTAAACAACAAGGCCGGAGGAATTGAAAAATCCTTTGTGTTGCGTGTGCAGGTCCAGGTGAAGTAAGCAACCTTAGGTTGAGAACGGCGCCATTGTTCACTTAACCACCTACTTGTATCTGTTGGAGTCCTCCTGGACGATACTCAACCTTAGCATTTTTGCAAAGGGAAATTTGCCGCTATCTACATCTCACCTTCCACTTGGGGTAATCAACGGGGGCGAGAAGTTATCTCGTGTATCAAGAAAATTTCTGGCGCCATCTCCGGGGACTCCACTCTTCAAGATAGGGGAGTTGCACACTATCTTTTATCTTTGCTTTTTAGTCTTGTTAGTTTACCTTTCAGTTTTTGCTTTAGTGGCTTTTATCAAAAATAATTTTTTTTAGTATGTCTAGGTCCTTACTTGCCAATCAATGTCTGACTTCTTTAAAACCAGATCTTATTGGCATGGAGGATTCACCGAGGATCAACAAAAGTGGTACAAGGAACACCGCTTGTCTCAAAAGGGGATACACTTATGGAAACAAATACACCAGTTGTATGAGTATGCTAGAAACTTGTGCTCAATATATAATATATCTTTCTGCAGGGATGAATTTTGTTGCTTTATGAGGCACAAACACGTTGCTTTCCAATGTGAGTACAATTATGATGAAACCTTAGCTTCTTATGCTAAGAGAAATTATGATTTTGATGATGCAGAGCAAATAGAAGAATTTGTTGCTTATAAGGGTGCCTATGAAATTACTTCTCTTCTTAAAAATATTGATGATGCCCCTTACAAATCTGAGAGTCTTGCTATACTTAACTATTGTTTGGAAAATTATGATGCAAATTATTATATTACTGATCATCTTGAGAGAATCTCTCCCCCAAAGGAAGAGACTAATGATTTGCAGGACTATATGGAAGAAGAAATTGCTGAACCTGAAAGCTCCTTGGATGAAAAAGAGGAGGAGAGTGACGAACAAAAGGAGGAAGAATGGATCTATCCATATCTACCTTGTAATGAGAGTAACTCTTTGAATCTTACCTTATATGAGTATTATGAACCTATGGATTCTTTTGAAATATCCCTTTTTGATGAAGTTGATGCCTTTTATACTTGCGGCTATGATGCCATTATGAATGATGCTTATGGAGATGAACTTGCTATAGTTCCTCATGTTAAGAATGAAATTTTTGCTATTGCACCCACACTTGATTTCCCTATTATCCTTTTGAAATCTCCAACTCATATTCCGGAGAAATTTGCTCTTGTCAAGGCTCAATGTGATGGGTTGCAATTATCTTATGATCCTAAAGACTGTGTTGAAAACTATACACGTGTGCTTGTAGGTCATGAACAACATGATTTATGTGATAGTTATATTCTTGATGTTGTTCATGATACTACTGAAAATTATTTTGAGAGAGGGAAGTTTGGTTGTAGAAACTTCCATATTACTAAAACACCTCTCTTCATGTTAAAAGTTTTGAAGTTGTTCTTTTTTGACCTTCCTATGCATGTCACTTTGTGCTTCTTTGATTTATTTTCTTACAAGATGCCTATGCATAGGAAGTGGGTTAGACTTAAATGTGTTTCATATTTTCTTCTTGACGCTCTCTTTTTCTTCAAAATTCTTATTCTTGTGAGAACATCTTCTATAATCTTTAAGCCTAGCTAATGGCTTTAAAGAAGCGCTTTCGGGAGGCAGCCCGCAACGAATTTAGGTTTTCCTTTTTGTTTTTATTCTGTTTTTAGTGGTCTTGATGATTGTTACTACTGTAGCAACATCATTGTATCTTTAATTTTCAAGCTTTGTGCCTTTTATAGCCTCATACGACAAGGGGAGTGAAAGTTGTGACATGCTGTCCAGAAAACAGATTCTGTCCTCGTGACTAGAAAAATCATAGAAAAATCCCAGTTCATATTTTTGAGCTTATTTTTTTAAACAACGTTCTCTATACAATTAAGAAACTTTCGTATGTTCTGAGTTTTTTGATTTGAGTTTCAGAAGTACCCCTAAAAATTCGTTTTTACCTGCTGGTCTGTTTTTCACAGATTCTGTCCTGTTTTGCCTTTTCTTCGTTTTACAAACCTTAAACTTGTTGGCAATCTTGGGAAACAATAGCTCTTCAAGGTTATCTTTATTTCCAGTAGAGAAAAAATTATTTTATTATGGGTACTAACCTCGCTAATCATATTATGATGAGTTATGTATGAAGGGAGTTTTCAAGTGTGCGAGGGAAGATGATGAAAGAAGATTAAGAAGTGTTAAGCGTTCAAGCTTGGGGATGCCCCCATGCATCCCCAAGAAATATTCAAGGACAATCAAGCATCTGAGCTTGGGGATGCCCCCGTGCATCCCCTTCTCCATCGACAATTATCAGTTCGTCTCTCGTTTCACTATATTTTTATCGCTTCATGCGTTATGTGCTATTCTTGGAGCGTCTCGCTCTTAGGTTTTGTTTTTATTTTTCTTTCGCTTTGCTTGCTGTTCATAACAAGTTATAGCCCAGCTTTCTTTGTGTGTGGGAGAAACATGCTCCACTTCCAAAGTCTAGAACACAACATAGGACTTTTCATGCTTATCTTTGCTGTGTTTGTTCTTTATCTTTCCGTAGCTGCTGTCATGCTTTGCTCTTAGATTTCATGTTTATCTTTTAAAAGAGCTTTTGTTTAGTTTGTTGCTGGAACTCTCTTGAGTTTTCATGTTTATCTTGTTTAGAGAGTTTGCCTGTTGCACTGAGTTTTGTGTCTTGACTTGAAGTAGGTAATTGAGGTTGCTATTCTTTTTGTAGTAGTAACTTGCAAAAGTTTTGAGGTGTTGTCTTGAGTAATGTTTGGACTTTTGGTGTCAAGAGCTTTAGCCTATTAGTGATAGATGTCGTATTTTGGGCAATCCGTGTTTATTTTCAAAAACCTACAAATTAGTTGAGAACTTTAGCTACTAGTTGGATCACTACTCTTCTGAGGGGTCGAATATTAGAGTACACTCACGTACCATGAGTCGAGGATGCGCAAGGATAACCAAAACCCCATACACTCCTCCTCGGGGTACTTGTCTCTTTTTGAACCTCCTTATTAGATTGAGAGTTACCGATAATAAGTGCATGAGTTCTTCGGACTAATGTGAGTATTCGAAAGTTGACACTTCCACCTTCCCATATTTTGCTAGCATTTCCTGTGACGTGCATTGCTTTCTTCTCACTCCGAGAGTTAGCGTCCACATTCGCCGGTACATCCAAACCCTTGGCACGATACGCTCTGTCATCATAAGCCTCCTTATATCCTTCCTCAAAACAGCCACCATACCTACCTATCAAGGCATTTCCATAGCCTTTCCGAGATACATTGCCATGCAACATCCATCTTATCGTGACTTGATTCTTCTTGTCATACATGCTACTTGCTTGATCGAAGAGCCGCATGCTAGTTGGGCCTTGCTCTAATCATTGCTACATGACGCGCTAGTATCATTGCGTATCCTGCTACACTGACAGAGGCATACATTTTCATACATCATGATGTTTACATTTTCTTTATGATTCGAGTACTTTGTAAAGTGTGAAAGATCTTCTATACTTTTTTGTAATATATAGAGTGTTGCCCCTAAGTGAGGAAAAGATCCCAAAGTGGACAAACTAAAAGATCCCAAAGAAGACAAATTAAAAGATCCCAAAGAGGACAAATGAGAGTTAAATAGAAAGAGCTATTGAAGCCACAAAAAATACAAAAAAATAAAAAAAATAGAAAAAGAAAAAAAAAGAGAAAGAGAAAAAATAAAAAGAGAGAAGGGGGCACACTACTATTCTTTTTAGAGAATATCCACACTCGTACTCCATCTTATATCTTGTACTCCATAGAGATTATCATTCATGCATATAACTATGTGGGGACCTTCACACTATAGAACTTGGCTTGTATATTCCAATGATGAGCCTCCTCAAATGAGCTCTAGGTCTTCTTGAGCAAGAAGTTGGATGCACCCCCACTAGTTCCATGGGAGAGCTTTTAGCTCATATGTGCATCCGTTGCATGGCAATCCCTACTCCTCACATCATATCTATCATTTGGCTTTCTCTCGCCTATGATTGTCCTCATTGATGTGAGCCTTTCACTCCTTTTTTGTCTTCCTCCTCCACTATATTCTCTCTTTGCCATCCTAAGTCTCAACTTTCGTGCTTACGCTTATCCATTGCATGAGTGCTCAAAATATCAAAAAGGAGTTGATCATTTTGACTTGTACCTAGCTAGTGGTCTGGGGATGAGTTAAGATAAGATTCCAAATAAGACCAAGTGTGACACTTTAGTAGATTGAGTTCTCAACAATAAAAATACTTTTTCTCGTATATCCCTATCCCCTTTCTTGCACGCAAACACCATTTGGATACATTCGAGTCACGGACAGGGCGAGCTCTTGCACCTTTATGTTCTTATCTTTCTTGTTTCAATACTAGATATAGACTCTTGCCTGTTATGACTTGAATTGAATTGCATGCTTTTTTTTTCTCGAATACGCACAAGCATGCGTATCAATTTATAAAGAAGAGAGGGCAAGAAGCCCAAATTTTTTCAAACTTCCGCTCGTAGTCCACATACGAACTACGTCCACCACCCTGTTACACAATGCAGACTACTCTCTCCTATCCCACCTAGCAAGAGCGCCAAAGAACGCCTCCATGTCGCCCTTTAGCACACCCGCTTGTTTCCACACTCGACTCTCCGCCATTAGTTTGTTGATGACCTGGTCTACCGCCGGAGTTGCACCATCAAAAACGACCGCGTTTCGGTGCTTCCACAACTCCCAAAAGCCGAGGGTGATGATAGAGCGTACATCCCGCGGACACATGCCCGGACAGTGCACGCGTGGGCACCACATCGCGAGAGTATCCGCGGCAACCGGGGCCAGATTTGGTATGCCCATCGCATCGCAGATGGTCCACCAAAAGTAACGGGCAAACACACATCTAAGAAGAATGTGGTTTACCGACTCGTCCTGCTGGGCACAAAAAGGGCAAGCGTCCTGGTGAGGAAGTCCACGTTGCGACAGTCTATCCGACGTCCAACAACGGTTTCGGAACGCCAACCATAAAAAGATCCGACATTGTAGGGGAGCTTTGGTGGTCCAGGTGAATTCAGCCATGGGATCCACTTCACGGCCCCAGAATTTAGCGGCATAGGCCGAGCGAACCGAGAAGCTTCCATTCCTCTCCCACGCCCAGACGAAGTTGTCCGGCACCCCAGGCGAGAGGTCCACAACGGCTAATCTTTGCCAAAGATCCAAGAATTCTCGTAGCAGCCCCAAATCGATGTTGGGCCCAATATCTCTGGCCCAAGCCGAGTCTCTAAGAGCTTCACTGAGTAAGCGAGAAGCTCGGATTTTTTGCGGGATACGCTCATATAGGCGAGGAGCAATTTCCGCAATTTTCGCAATTCGCCAACCACCAAACCATCTATCCTCCCAAAAAAGGGTATTGCTTCCCTCACCAATAACGGACCTTGTCGCAGCGCGGAAGAGCTCCATGGAGTTGGGGGAAATGTCAATCTGGAACTCTTCCCAAGGTCGAGCCTGATCCGCTCGGCGCAACCAGGGCCACCGAGCCTGCATGGCAATGTTGAGCCAGCGGAGGTTCGGAATTCCCAGGCCGCCAGCCCACCTAGGTGAGCACACCTCCTCCCATGCGACCGCACAACTGCCGCCACTAGAATTTTGCTTCCCACACCAGAAGAAGCAGCGACAGATTTTGTTGAGGGCCCCAATAGTCTTGACCGGGAGCTCCAGGGCCAACATAGAGTGCACCGGAATCGCTCAAAGCACCGAGCGAAGGAGCCTCAATCTTCCACTTCTCGGCAAAGAGGCCGATTTCCATCGGGGGAGGAAATTTGCTAGCCTATCCACCAGATCCTGCAGTTGGGCGGCCGATGGCTTCCGAAGACAGAGGGGGAGTCCAAGATATTTGTAAGGGAACGAACCAATGGGACAACCTAGTAACCACCTGATCCGCTCCACTTGGATCTCTCCACATCTGATGGGTATAGCCGATGTTTTGGAAATATTAACCTGAAGGCCTGAGGCCATACCAAAGATCCTGAGAATGCTGGAGCAAAGTATCAGGTCAACCTCGTCTGGATTTAGGAAGATCACCACATCATCCGCGAACATCGAGAGGCGATTCGTAAACCCCACACGCCCGAGAGGTGTGAGGATCTGCGCCTCCTCCGCTGAATTGCATGCTTTGATTTCTTTACTTACAAAGTTCTTATATGTTTGTTAGCATGTCATCACAGAAATTATGCTTGTTATCATTTACTACTCGAGGACGAGCAGGAATTAAGCTTGGGGATGTTGATACGTCCAAAACGTATCTATAATTTCTTCTTGCTCCATGCCTCTTTTGTGTGATATTGCTATGATATTGATGAACTTCCATACACTTTTGATCATATTTGGACTAACCTATTAACTCAGTGCACCCCAGTGCCAGTTCCTGTTTTCTGCAGTTTTTCTATTTCAGGTTTCCCCCTTATTAAAAGTACCAGAAAAATTACGGGAAAAATATAGGAAAAATCAGCGTACCGGAAACTTCGAGAAAAGCTCAGGACGGGCCAGAGGGGAGCCAGGGGGCCTAGGCGGCCAGAGGGCGCGGCCAGGCCCCTGGCCGCGCCAGGGGGGCGCATGGAGCCCCTGTCCCACCTCTGGCTGCCCCCTTTCGCCTATTTATTCCCCGTGACGAGAAACCCTCGGGGACATAACCCTTTTTAACGATCTCTCCTCTGTTCCGCCGCCTTCGCGCTTCCATGATCGGGAGCACCAGAAGACCTCTTCCCGGCACCCTGCCGGAGGGAGGAATCACCTCCGGGAGCTTCTCCACCACCATGGATGCTTCCCGGATTAACCGTGAGTAGTGCACCTTGGACCATGGGTCCATGATCGGTAGCTATGTGATGTTCTCCTCCCTTCTTTGTTCTTCATGGATTAGACCTCGTGAGCTGCCCTACATTATCGAGGCACATATGTAATCTTTCTGCTGTTGCTATGCTGAGTTAGCTGGGATCCGATGGATTATGAGATTATGTTCAGATTGTGATTGAGTTATATATTTGATTCTCTTCTTTTATATTTATGTTCTTAAGTAACTCTTGCATGTTCTCCGTTGCTGTTTATTGCTTTGGCCAAGTAGTAGGTAGTGACTCCAAGAGGGAGCGTTATGCATGATTGTGGGTTCATGCCCCCCGATGACTAACTTGAGTGACAGAAACATGAGTCTAGGGGATGTGATGTTGCCACAAGGGGGAAAACAACGGTGGTTGTACTTGCGGGTGCAAGGATTGTTTACTTACGCAAAGTTCTTTAATGCAGTTGTCTGTTGCTTTGAGTTTATACTTTGGGTGGGATTCGCAACTTAATACCAGCGAGATGTTCTGGATAGATATTTCAAGGTGGATGATTAGTGGGTAGATGCAGATGGATTTCGTTCTACTTGTCTTGGCGTACTGCCCATGCTTTTGAGCCTCTTCCTTTCTATTTTGCATAATTAGCATTGGTTTTCTTACATAATCCTGTTAATTGCCCAGCTGTAATTTGTTTACCTCGCATGGTTGTTTTATCGTCTTTTGGGAGAGAGACATCACTAGTGAACATCATGAGATCCAGCTCCATACCTCCACCACTGTTTACACTATCAATTTACTTTTAGATCTTACTTTTCAGTTTCTATCACTATCTATCATTCTTATCCCGTGCGTTTTATCCTTTGTAAACAACAAGGCCGGAGGAATTTACAACTCCTCTATACTCGTTGGGAGAAAAGCTATCTGTTGCGTGTG
Source organism: Bromus sterilis (assembly GCA_950022295.1). Classification (NCBI taxonomy): domain Eukaryota; kingdom Viridiplantae; phylum Streptophyta; class Magnoliopsida; order Poales; family Poaceae; genus Bromus; species Bromus sterilis. The sequence goes on from OX465596.1 coordinate 402,724,449, forward strand.
CAGGTCCAGGTGAAGTAAGCAACCTTAGGTTGAGAACGGCGCCATTGTTCACTTCACCACCTACTTGTATCTGTTGGAGTCCTCCTGGGCGATACTCAACCTTAGCATTTTTGCTAAGGGAAATTTGCCGCTATCTACATCTCACCTTCCACTTGGGGTAACCAACGGGGGAAGAAGTTATCTCGTGTATCAACCGGAAGCGAGGGTAGAGGTGGGTGGCGGAGAGGGAGGCGGCTGCAAGGGATCTGGATCAGGGAGCGGAGCGCTAGGGTTCACAATGTGTGGATGGGAAGAGAGGAGATGAGAGGAATGAGGGGTGGAAGGGTGAGGAGAGGAGGGCTGCCTTGGACCGGGGGAAATCCGACAGTGCGTGAGGCATGATCCGTGTGACATGTCTATGGACCAATCAAAACGCAGTATACATGTTAAATTCATTTTTTATTTTTGAAGTGCCCAAAAAAGAGTTTTTTATGAAGAATCTACCAAATATTTATTGTAAAACTAGACGTCATCACTTTTAAAAAATATATATCATATTTAATGCACAACTGACCACGTTGTACGAAAATCCATTTTTAATTTTCCGTGTGCCAAAAGTAGGTTTGTTTTGTGAAGAAGCTACCAAATATTTCGTGTGAATTTGAACCACTCATTTTTTGTAAAATATTAGACCATATTTCATTAACAATTGACAAATTTTTTGCATGATAAATGATTTTATCCACCTCTCGTGAAAAAGATAAATTTCCAAAGATTCAGATGGAAGCGGGTCAAATTTGAACTGCAGCTGCTTGATAGTTTGCTCTTTATTTAAAAAAAATCATTTCTAGTTACACAAGTAGTCATTTAATCAGAGATCCACCTAGAGTTTTACAAGATTCCACCGCTAGGTATCACCGGTCATGCCCGCCGTTTTGACCGCATTTTGAAATGGGCATTTAAAATAAAAATAAAATAAAAAATGTAAAACCTTCGCATTGCATCCTAATTTATGTCCTAGTAACCATACAAACCAAAAAACTTGGAATAATGCAAATATCTTAAAAAAATCTTCTCAAATTGAGCTATCGAGTATGAAGGTTCATGGCTTTCAAGCGAAATGACCGATGTTAGTGCTAGTTTCAAAGGATAGTTTACCCAAATGATCTCATTTTGTGTAAATGGGTGCATACTGGAATGGGCAACATGTTTGCCAAAGAAAGTTTTCATTTTCGTTGTACGGAAAATCCATTTTTCATTTTCTGAGTGCGAAAAGTAGGGTTGTTTTGTGAAGAAGCTTCCAAATATTTGGTGTGAATTTGAACCACTCAAGTTTTGTAAAATACTAGACCATATTTTATTAACAGTTGACCAAATTTTTGCATGATAAATGATTTTATCCACCTGTCCTGAAAAAGACAAATTTCCGCAGATTCAGCTGGAAGCGAGTCAAATTTGAACTGCAGCTGCTTGATAGTTTGCTCTTTATTTTTTCAAAAAATCAATTCTAGGTACACAAATAGTCATTTAATCATAGATCCACGAAGAGCTTTCGAAGATTCCACCGCTAGCTATCACCGGTCACGCCCCCTCCCCCGTTTTGACCGCATTTTGAAATGGGCATTTAAAATTAAAAAAAATGTAAAACCTTCGCATTGCATCCTAATTTATGTCCTAGTAACCATACAAACCAACAAACTTGGAATAATGCAAATATCTTAAAAAATTCTTCTCAAAATGGGCCATCGAGTATGAAGGTTCATCATGGCTTTCAAGCCAAATGACCGATGTTAGTGCTAGTTTCAAAGGATAGTTTTCCCAAATGATCTCATTTTGTGTAAATGGGTGCATATTGGAATGGGCAAAAAGTTTGCCAAAGAAAGTTTTCATTTTCGTTGTACGAAAAATCCATTTTTCATTTTCTGAGTGCCAAAAGTAGGGTTGTTTTGTGAAGAAGCTACAAAATATTTGGTGTGATTTATTAACAATTGAGCAAAGTTTTGCATCATAAATGATTTTTATACACCTTTCCTAAAAAAGACAAATTTTCGTAGATTCAGCTGGAACGGGGTCAAATTTGAACTACATGTGTGACGGGGATGTACCCCGGCAAATCCCATGGTCAGGGACCCTGGGTTAGTCATGAGAGGCACAGGTTGGACGATAGCTCGTCGGCTAACAGGAGGATACGTTCCTGCTCGATGTTATTGCTTGGAGATGCGATTACAGGGAAGCCAAGGCTAGTGCGCACAAGGCTAGGGTTACAGATTGTGTATTGCTTGCTCTCGACGTCTCCCCTCCTAGCCCTTATATACTAGGCTAGGTCTCGGGGAGTCCGTCCTGGATTACATATGAGGTTTCCTAACCCTAATGTTGTACCGTACGACAAGTTTTCACCTTCCTTATGAGTCACGGACTCCTACGTCGGTGCCACTAGTGGGCCAAGGCTGGGACCGGGCGGAATCTCTGTGGGCCTTCTGTCTTCGGCTACACCGGGTAGGCCCATCCATAGGAGTCGTGGGGTCACCCCCTCGTCAGTAGCCCCCGAGTTCCTGGGGGGCTCGAAGAGTCACGCAGGGACTCAAATCCATACTTGCGTCGTTTTTATGTGTGCACGGTTCAACCGCGGGTCGCTGGCAGTCTGGGGCCATGAAAAAACCTGTTTCGAGGGATGCTAAGATGAAAGGGCCCAAGGAGTCGACTGGTCGAGCCTTGGTGAATTGCACTAGTGGCAAATACCGCAGTAGCCCAATCAAACTCATGTCCCTCGACATGAGCTTGGAACACTGGTGTCCAGAAAAAGTCATGCCGCTGCAGGTCTTACAGTGATCAATTGCCGCCAGTAAAGTTCGTAGCCTAGGCGTGTCCGCCCGGCTTTTTCTATCATGCAAGCGCATGGAAAAGGTTGGGAGTGAAATCACTCTGCGGAAAGTCCCAGCCCGGCCGATCTGCGCAGCGGGGTCTTACCTACACGCTAAGCTTGCGTGGCATCTGGGCACAGTGTATCGTGTTCCAGGAATATGTATTTTTATTGAGGCACGGAGCCTAGTAGATAATGCACCCACTTGGAATAAACAATCAAGTGAGCTGTTTTAGCGGTCACTCGCGGAGCTTTGCCGAGCACTCGGGCGAGGAGTAATGTAGAGGAGTATTTGCTCGGGAGGCCTTCGAGTGTTCGGGTACTTAGAGTTTTGCGAGTAATCACTCGAGTATTGTTTTTGCTCTCGGGGTGAGGGAGCACCCGATACTCTAGGGCCGCTCGATCTGGCGAGTGCAGGTGTGCTTATCTTCTTTCGTGGTGAGGGAGCACCCGAAACTCTCATGGGTGCGAATAATCACTCAAGCACGTTTTTACTTCTGGGTGAGGGAGCACCCGAGACTCTCATGGGTGCGAGTAATCACTCGAGCACGTCTTTACTTCTGGTTGAGGGAGCACTTGAGACTCTTATGGGTGGATAGGCTCCCCATGGGAGTTAAATATATTTGAAAAATGTATAGGAGTCAGTAAAGAAAGTTCTTGCAGGCTGTATTTTTTGCGCTGCCATTTTAATTTACCTCTTCTTGGTAAGGATAACGATCTCTTTGCTGGAGGACCGTCAAATATGCTTTGTCTGCGAACCGTCATGTCTTCATGACTGGTCATAATGATGGCTGTTGGTGGCGTGATGCAGCCGCCTGTTGAATTATCGATGCGCTTCATTGAAAACGCACGAGATTTGACGCGTCCAGCGCACAGTGCCGCCCGTGTGAAGGCATCTTTGTCTCGGAATTCAATTTGCCCAGCATGCTTGGTCTTTCAATTAATTGTTGTTGTCGTCTGGGCTTCTGCTTGCCCTTGGGGTTGTGCTATAAATAGAACCCTTTTCCTCATCTGGAAGTATTGTTCGTCCTCTGCCCCTTTGCTCCTCCTCTTCATCTCCTCATGGGACCAAAGCGAGGTGTAGGTGTTACTAGTCGTGGCCGGGTTCGCCGTGGTCGCGGTGGTCGTACTTCGCGCTCTTCTGGCGGTGGTCGTCGCGGTGCACCATCGACGCCTTCCTCCTCTTCCTCGGAGCAGGGTTTCTGGCGCTACGATTTCCTCCTGCGCGTCCGTGGCCGGAACGCCGCTCGCATTCTGCTTCCTTCTGCATTTTCTGCCCTTGTTTCTGAGCGTAGTCTTGATGGCTTGCTGCTTCGTCTTCAAGGGTGCGCTCGATCTCCCTCTTATGTTAAGTTGGAGATCGATAGTTCCCGCTTGATTTTTCTTGGCTTTGGCTGGAAGTCGTTTGCTCGAGGCTTGAACTTGCGTGATGGTGATACTCTTTGTTGTCGTTTTGATGGCGACGACACTCTTATCATCCGCGCGTTTGATCCGAGCGGCAACCGCATGGATCCGTACTGGCCGGAAACAAGCAGCGATGGTTCTAACAAGTCGAGGAGTCCTTCGCCTGTGTCTTCAACTGCTTCCTCCTCCGGCGACTCTTCGGGTGCAAATGATGAGGCGTCTTCAACGGCTTCCTCTTCCGGCTCTGAAGAGGACCTCGATGTCAAGCCACCGATGAAGCGGGCGCACCAGGCGACCTTGTAGAACTGGAGGCAGCGGCGTCATCTTCGCCGGCAGCTCGGGTGGAGCTGGAGAAGAAGCTGGTGGAGCAGGAGAAGAAGCTGGTGGAGCATCGTCTTCTTGCTCCGCAAATAAGTCGAGCTTCACCTTTTGTTATGTCATTGACATCATGATCTGGCTGCTTCGACTCCTGCTTTGTCTGTGATGATGCTCGCTATCTTGGTGCCAATCATCCCAGCATGGGCACACATGTAGAAGTCATAATTCCTTGGGTGATTGGTGTTGTAGGCTTATCGGCTGCTTGTGTCTTTTGTAACTAGGTTAGTTCTCCATGTAATGAGGATTGCCTTTGAGTAATCAGAGCTGCTTTGTATCCAATGTGAGAATGATCTTCGAGTCCTTGTAATGCGAACTGTGCTTGAGCCTTTGTAATGGAATGTGTCTTTCGGTCCTTTGCCATCAAGAGCTGTCTTCGAGTCCTTGTAATGCAAACTGTGCTCGAGTCTTTGTAATGGAATGTGTCTTTGGGTCCTTTTCCATCAAGAGCTATCTTCGAGTCCTTTGCTGGCGAGAACTGTCTTCGAGTCCACCAAATCTTTGCACTGTAGGTTCTATCGGGTGCGCGACAGCGCTCCCGATGGGAGTAGCCGCCGAGGCTACGTTCGAGTCATAGGGTCGAATGTAGGCTGAAATTTGTTTCCTTTGCCGTTCTTCCATTAGTTTCTGTCTTTTATCGGGTGCGCGGTAGCGCTCCCGATGGGAGTAGCACCCGAGTCTTTAGGTGATCATTGGCGATCAGGTGAAGACTCAAGGATTGTCTGCGTCCTGCGCACCATTCATATTTCTCCAGAGTGCTTTGTGTTTCGTCTGGTTGTAGCTGTGTCTTCCGAACCGTTTCTCAGCAGGTGGAGCCTGGCGGGGGTTGTTGCTTGGGCCCTTTAAGTTTCGGTGAGCGTTTCTCGGGGGGAGGTCGTGCTTGAGCCCCCGAGTGCTTTGGGTAGAGATCGCGTGAGCAACGATAACATCTCTCGGGGGGAGTTTTGGACTCGAGCCCCCGAGTGCTCTGTGTAAAGATCGCATGAGCGACAATAGCGTCTCTCGGGGGGAGTTTTGGACTCGAGCCCCCGAGTGCTTTGTGTTAGTATTTGGGCAACATCATTTTATTGCGTCGAAGGTTTACATGAGCTACCAAATGAGCATGACTGGTGGAGACTATGGGTAGAACAGGCGTAGGTTCTCTACGTTCCATGGATATCCCACGTGCTCGTCAGTCTTCGGTTTCTTCAGTCTATAGGCGCCTCCTCCTATGACTTCTGAGATTATGAACGGTCCTTCCCATTGGGGGCCAAGCTTGTGGACTTTCTCTTGTATGAGCCGTAGGACAAGGTCACCTTTGTTGAAGGTTCGGGTGCGCAGGCGGCTGCTTTGGTAAGTGCGAAGTTTGTCCTGATATCCCTCTGACCTTGCTAGGGCTGTGTCCCTTGCTTCATCTGTTGTGTTCTTGTCATCTTGCAGTGCTTCTTCTGTTTCTTCTTCTTCGTATCCCGAGATCCGGGGTGCCCAGAATTTGAGGTCGTGTGGTAGTACTGCCTCCGACCCGTACACCATGAAGAAAGGTGTGTACTGGGTTGCGGTATTTGGGGTGGTGCACAGGCTCCATAGTACTGCGGGGAGTTCTTCTATCCAGTTGCCTGCGGCCTGCTCGAGTGGTGCGAGGAGCCGTTTTTTGATTCCTCCGCATACTAGGCCGTTTGCTTTTTCCACCTGGCCGTTGGATTGCGGGTGCGCGACTGATGCATAGTTGATTTTGATGCCCAATTCCTCGAAGAAGTTCTGGAATTCTGCCGCTGTGAAGTTCGTACCATTGTCTGTGATGATGTTGTGTGGCACCCCGAACCTGAAGATGATTGATTTGATAAAATTCACTGCCGTGAGGGCTGTGGAGCTGGTGATGGGCACTTCTTCGATCCACTTGGTAAACTTGTCGACTGCTACCAGCAGGTGTGTTCTTCCTCCTTTTGATGATTTTTTGAGCGGGCCCACCATGTCGAGTTCCCAGGTGGCGAACGGCCATGATAGTGGTATGGTCTTGAGTTCTGAAGCTGGAGCGTGCAGTCTGTTGGAAAATTTTTGGCAGGCAATGCAACGTCGTGCGATGTCTTCTGCGTTTTTCATCGCAGTGGGCCAATAAAACCCTGCTTGGAACACTTTGGACACGAGCACTCGACTACACGCGTGGTGCCCGCAGGTGCCCTCATGTATTTCGAGCAGTAGGGCTTTGCCGTCTTCTTCGTCGATGCACTTCTGGAGTATCTAGGTGATGCTGCGCTTGTATAGCTGTTTGTTGATCACTGTGAATGCCTTGGATCGACGACTGATGCGCCAAGCTTCTGAGACGTCTTGCGGTAGCGCACCTTCGATTACGAATCGGAGGAACAGTTTTGTCCATGCTGGTCCTTCGAGTAATGTTGCATCCGCAGGTTCGGCCGCTTGGTTGCTGCTGCCTTCAGATGGGCTTGCTGATGCCACCTGTGCTGGCTCTGTGGTGTCGTCATCTACAGCTGCCTCTGGTGCTGCTGTGTTTTCCTTGATGGATCTCTGGCTGATGCTCTCGAGGAAGACGCCGGGTGGTACTGGTCCTCGAGTCGAGCCGATGTTTGCGAGTTCATCGGCTTCTGTGTTGTTTGTTCTGGGGATATGATTGAGCTCGCAGCCATCGAAACTTCCTTCGAGCATGTTGTATAGCTTTTGATAGGCCGCCATGTTGTCGGCTACTTCATTGCAGTCTTTCATCGCTTGTTGGACGACGAGGTTGGAGTCTCCGTAGATTACGAGGCGTGTGGCACCGCATGTTTTGGCCATGCGCATGCCATAGCGCAGTGCCTCGTATTCGGCTTCGTTGTTGGAGGCGTGGCTGAAGTTTATCCGGAGGACGTATTTGAGCTTGGTTCCTTTGGGGGAGAACAGGACGACTCCTGCTCCGGCTCCTTGCTATCTTTTGGACCCATCAAAGAACATTGTCATGAGTTCGATAGGTCCGGGGGGCCTGGTGTCTGGACTTCCGTCCACTCGACCAGGAAGTCTAGGAGTACTTAGGCTTTTATTGGTGTTGGGTGCTTGAATTGCACGTCTCGCAAGATGAGCTCAATGTTCCACTCGGTGACTCGTCCAGTCGCTCCGGGGTTGTTGAGGATGTCCGCGAGTGGCGCCCTTCTCACGATTGTGATGGGGTGTTCGTAGAAGTAGTGCGACACCTTTCTTGGGGTCGTGATGATGGCCAGTAGTAGCTTCTGGTAGTGCGGGTACCGCTGCTGGGTTTTTTTCAAGAGCATGCTGAGGTAGTAGATCGGCCTTTGTATGATTTGGACCTTTCCTTCTTTCGTGCGCTCGACGACGAGTGTTGTGCTTACCACGCTGTTGCGTGCTTCCACATAGAGGTATAGTTTTTCTTTTTCTTTGGGTACTGCCAAGATCGGTGGGGTCAAGAGTGTCTTCTTCAAGTCTGCGATTGCTTTGCGGGCTTCTTCGGTCCACTCGAATTTCATTCCTTTTCTAAGTAACTGGTAGAATGGAAATGTGCGCTCTCCCAATCTGCCGATGAAACGACTCAGGGCTGCGAGTCTTCCGGTGAGCTGCTGCACGCCTGTGATGTCGGTTGGTTCCTGCATCCTGGCGATTGCTTGAACTTTCTCGGGTTTCTCTTCGATTCTTCGAGCGGAGACCATGTACCCGAGCAGCTTCCCGGCTGGGACGCCGAATGCGCACTTCTTCGGGTTGAGCTTGATTCTGTACTTGTTGATTGTTGCGAAGGTCTCGCGCAGGTCATCGAGTAGTGTGTTTGCATTGTAGGTTTTGATGACAATGTCGTCCATGTAGACCTGCACGTTTCTTCCTATTTGATCTTTTAAGAAGGCTTGCATCATCCGCTGGTATGTGGCACCGGTGTTCTTGAGTCCGAAGGGCATTGTTCTGTAGCAGAATACACCGTAAGGGGTGATGAATGACGTGTGCTCTTCGTCTTCTTCTTTCATCCTGATCTGGTTGTATCCTGAGTAGGCGCCGAGGAACGATAGTAGATCGCATCCTGCTGTCGAGTCGATTATCTGGTCGATTCTTGGCAGGGGAAAGTGGTCCTTTGGGCAGTGTTTGTTGACTGGCCCATAGTCGACACACATTCGCAGTACGTCTGTGTCTTTCTTGGGAACCAGCATAGGGTTGGCGACCAAAGTGGCTTTATTCGTTTCTCGGATGAATTGGGCGTCGAGTAATCGGTTGACCTCCTCTCCGATTGCTCTACGCTTGGGTTCTGAGAATCTCCGTAGCGCCTGCTTCACTGGTTTGGTGTTTGGCTTGATGCGCAGCGCGTGTTCCGCGAACTCGCGCGGTACTCCTGGCATGTCGGATGGGCACCAGGCGAAGATTTCCCATTTTTCACGGAGGAAAGCGATGAGGGCAGTCTCTTGCTCTTCCGGGAGGTGGGCATATGCGCGGACTGTTTTTTCTGGGTCCGTCGGGTGCACCTGGTGGGTGATCGTGTCGCTGTCGATCCTGAAGTCCCGCCCGTACTCTTCTGACTCGCTTCGGCTTGCTAGCGGAAAGATAGTTTTGTCTGTCGCCATGGCTATTTCTGTGAGTTCTTGCTCGGCTCCGAAGGTGTCGGAGACTTTGTGGAAATCGTGATCGCGCTTGTCTGATTTGGTGAAGCTCCCGTTGACTGTGATGACGCCCGCGGATCCTGGCATCTTGAGTTTGAGGTAGGCGTAGTGCGGAATCGCCATGAATTGTGCAAATGCTGGACGTCCCAATATGGCGTGATACTGCGATTGCCAATCGAGTACTTCGAACTCGAGGGTGTGTCTTGCGAAATTTCATCTGCTGCCAAAGACGACTTTGAGCTCGATTAGTCCAAGGGAAGTAGCTGCTTCTCCTGGGACTACTCCGTATAACACGGTGCTTGATTTCTTCCATACTGATCGCGGGATCAACATCTTGCGTAGGGTGCTGACAAAGATTATGTTCATGCTGCTGCCTCCATCCATGAAGATTATGTCCATGTCGTACCCTCCGATTTGGGCGTCGAGCACCAGGGGCGCGTGCCCCGGCCTTGGGACTGCAGGCGGGTGATCATTTTGGTCGAACGTGATGCTGGTTTCTGCGTCGTGTAGCTGGTAGACTTCGACTGCGTTGAGGTTCTCGGCTGCTCTGGCTTGCAGGGTGTAGGCGTCCTGTTGGGCTTGCGATACCCTTCCTTTTTGGATCGTGTACACATGTCCTTGCGTCGGCGACTGCTCGGTTCGTCAGGTGCGCTTGGCTTCTTGTTGTTTTTCCGCCTTGAGGCTGTCGGCGAGCTCGTTGAACAGGCGGCAGTCTCCCAGGGTGTGGCTCGATCTGATGTGTCCCCAGTTGTCTTCGAAGCAGTTGATCGTGAATGGACCTTCCAGCTGTTCCCTGACCATGAGTTTGCTGGATCCGGCGTGTTGCTTCTTCCTTGAGATTCGGAAGAACAACGCGTGATTCGCTGGGTGCTCATGAACTCGCGAGTCAATTTCGATCCCCTCGCTTAGATTCTGGTTCCTTATGAGATTGGCGAATTCGTCTGGTCTTCGATCTTGGTCGTAGTATTCGCCGGACCGAGTCTCGGAGTCGCTGTCCTGGCGGGCGATAGCTGTCCGCACGGAGGCGGGTCGTCGAGTGATCGGCGAGCGCGTGGCTGTATAGTTCGACTCGTCGAGTGGGGTCTCTTCGTAGAATCCTCGCACCTATCTTCTGGGTCGTCGGTTTCTTCCTCGTTGGCGATGATCTTGGCGATTGCTGATCTCGAGCTCGGAGTCGGTGTCTTGTTGCGCGGCGGGTGCTTGGGTGGCGGTGGGTCATCGAGTGGTCGACGATCCCTCTGCTTCGCGCTATAGCTCGTCGATCGGGATCTCCATGTGGGACCCTCGCGCCTTTCTTTTGGGTCGTCGAGTTCTCTTTCGTTGGCGGTGGGCTCGATTGTCGCCGTAGTATTTGTCTTGGCACGACTGCAAGCTGAGGGATCTCGCTGGGGCAGCAGAGATGTTTGCCGTGATCTTGAATTCTTCGGGTGGATTGCATCTGGTTCTTGCTCTTGAGTTGCGGCTTGCTGAGGACGGAACCGCCGAGATCGTAATTCCAACCTGTGTAGTTCCCACAGATGGCACCAATTGACGGGGATGTACCCCGGCAAATCCCATGGTTAGGGACCCTGGGTTAGTCATGAGAGGCATAGGTTGGACGATAGCTCGTCGGCTAACAGGAGGATACGTTCCTGCTCGATGTTATTGCTTGGAGATGCGATTACAGGGAAACCAAGGCTAGTGCGCACAAGGCTAGGGTTACAGATTGTGTATTGCTTGCTCTCGACGTCTCCCCTCCTAGCCCTTATATACTAGGCTAGGTCTCGGGGAGTCCGTCCTGGATTACAGATGAGGTTTCCTAACCCTGATCTTGTACCGTACGGCAAGTTTGCACCTTCCTTATGAGTCGCGGACTCCTACGTCGATGCCACTAGTGGGCCAAGGATGGGACCGGGCGGCATCTCTGTGGGCCTTCTGTCTTCGGCTACACCGGGTAGGCCCATCCATAGAAGTCGTGGGATCACCCCCTCGTCAATGTGCTTGATAGTTTTCTATTTATTTATTTTTCAAAAAATCATTTCTAGGTAACAAGTAGTCATTTAATCAAAGATCCACCAAGATTTTTGCAATATTCCACCCCTAGCTATCACCGTCATGCCCCCCTCACCCGTTTTGACCGCATTTTGAAACCAGCTTAAATAATTCGAAAAAATATCAAAAAATGTAAACTATCCTTTGAAACTAGCACTAACATCGGTCATTTGAACTACATGTTCTTGATAGTTTGCTATTTATTTTTTTGAAAAATCATTTCTAGGTACACAAGTAGCCATTTAATCAGATATCCACCATGGTTCATGGCTTTCAAGACAAATAACCGATGTTAGTGCTAGTTTCAAAGGATCGTTTTCCCAAATGATATCATTTTGTAATATGGCACGGTTACAATATAAAAGAATACACTTGTAATATGACAAATAACTTTTTTTGAGCTATAGAAAAAATCAAATAAAATGTAAATCCTTGCGCATAATTTTTTTTGGAATATTTGATTTTTTTTAATGCAAGGTGAATATTTTTACTATATGCATTGAACATTTTTCAAATAATAGTTCAACATTTTTTGACACCAATCCATTTTTCGAAAATATTAGACCATATTTCAAAATTTGATGAACCAAATTTTGACTGCGTTTTGAAATCATTGAATAAAAAAATGTTTGGCCACTTAAGTTGATGTAAAATGTGAAGTACACAAATATGAAATAACATTAGGAAGATAAATTAAAATATTCCAATAATTGTTGGGACTAAATTCAAACATTATTATTAAATCTTAAAGTTTAATCACATGGATTTATATTTTGGAAACAAATCTAATTCCCCAAATTATGAAATGTTCGTGTATTCCTCGGTTGCGCCAGCATAAATACACAAAATCCTAAAAATCCCATATTCCCCATCTTTTTTTAGCAACTCACATTTTCAACTAATATTCTATGGGCTAGGTTCAGGAAAAAAAATGCTACGGGCCTTAGCCCACTCGGCGGACCGCTATGTGTATAAGAAAAAAAAGAGAAGGGTAGGCCTCGGTTCTAAGGCCCAATCCCTGAAACGAGCGTATATTGTATATAGGAGCCTGACTTCCGTTTATTTCACAATTGAGCTATTGGCATAGCGGTAAGGAATGCTTCAGTTGTTTGGCGCGGTGTGGGTTCGAACCCCACCGGCGCATTATTTCTTTTATTTTTTTCTTCTTCAATGTAGGTTCAACTAGTGTGTGTCAAGTATGTGGTTGGTCCTGCTGGTGGGTCCCAAGTTCAAAAACATTGTTGGTGGGTTCCATCTGTCATTGCATAGGTATGGAAGTTAGACCCCATGGTCAACATGTTGGTCCCACATGTAAATGATAGGATTAAACTTACTCTTATTCAGACACATAAGCGAAAATAGACATTTGGATATGCCACGTATGCGAAATAGCTGAGGTGACCTCCACGTCACTTCATCATATTATAAATTAGAAATTAAGACCATATAGATTGATTGTAATCGTCTAAAGATAAGGCTATAAATAATTCTATTTATTTTATGACCATTTCATGTAAGTAAATAGTGACCTTTTTGATTAGAATGGTCGTAAAAATGTAGGGTATGGACCCTCCCACATGGCTTACGGCCTTTACTGTAAAATGGTCATAAATTTATGACCATTTTTTCAAGGGTCACCAGGAAAAGGTCACTAGTTGGCATATTTTTTGTAGTGGATCGGAAACGCCAGCAGACCTCTTCCCGACACCCTGCCGGTGGGAGGATTGAACACTAGGAGCTTCTCCTCCACCATGGACGCTTCCCGGAAGATCTGTGAGTAGTCTACCTTGGACCATGGGTCTGTGATCAGTAGCTATGTGATGTTCTCCTCCCCTCTTTGTTCTTCATGGATTAGACCTTGTGAACTGCCCTACATGATCAAGGCACATATGTAATTGTTTCTGCTGTTGCTATGCTGAGTTTACTGGGATCTGATGGATTATGAGACTATGTTCAGTTTGTGATTGAGTAATATATTTAGTTCTTATCTTTTATATTTTCGTTCTTGAGTAATTATTGCATGTTCTCCGTTGTTGTTTATTGATTTGGCCAAGTAGTAGGTAGTGACTACAAGAGGGAACATTATGCTCGATTGTGGGTTCATGCCCCCTGATGACTAGCTTGAGTGACAAAAACATGAGTCTAGGGGATGTTCTGTTGCCACAAGGGGGAAAACAACGGTTCTTGTAACCGCGGTTGCAAGGATTGTTTACTTTACGCAAAGTGCTTTTTAATGCAGTTGTTTGTTGCTTTGGGTTTACACTTTGGGTGGCGCTCGCAACTTAATACCAACGAGATGTTCTGGATAGATATCTCAAGGTGGATGATTAGTAGTAGATGCGGTTGGATTTCTGGCGCCTTTGCCGGGGACTCCAATCTACAAGATAGTGGAGTTGCACACTATCTTTTACCTTTTATTTTTAGTCTTGTTAGTTTACCTTTCAGTTTTTATCTTAATGTCTGTTATCGAAAATCACAAAAAAATTGCCTGTCACACTTGCTGCTACTATGGGATCCACTGAAAACACCAAGTTGTGTGACTTCACTAGTCACAACAACAATGATTTTATCTGCACTCCTATTGCCACAACTGCCACTTCAGCTTCCTCTTATGAAATTAAACCTTCTTTGTTAAACCTTGTAATGAGAGATCAATTCTCTGGTGCTGGAGATGCTGCTGCTTTACACTTCAATAATTTTGTTGAGCTATGTGATATGCAAAAGTATAAAGAAGTAGAAGGTGATGTTGTTAAGCTTAAGCTTTTTCCTTTCTCTTTGATGGAAGGAGCTAAAATCTGGTTTCAATCCTTGCCTGGGAATAGTATAGATTCTTGGGATAAGTGCAAAGATGCTTTTATTGGGAAGTACTACCCACCCGCTAAAATTATCCAATTGAGGAGTAACATTATGAATTTTAAACAATTGGATAATGAACACGTAGCCCAAGCTTGGGAATGAATGAAATCTCTTGTCAAGAAATGCCCTACACATGGTTTGACTACTTGGATGGTTATCCATACTTTTTATGCAGGCTTGAACTTTACCTCGCGAAACCTGTTAGATTTGGCCGCGGGAGGAACCTTTATGCCAACAACACTTGGTGCTGCTACAAAAATCCTAGATTAGATGATGAACAGCTGTTCCCAATGGCACACCGAACAAGCTCCAACAGGTAGGAAGGTAAACTCTGTCGAGGAGATTTCCTCCCTAAATGAAAAAGTTGACTTGATTATGTCTCTACTTACCAAGCAATCTCCTATTAATCCTCATGATGTTCCCTTAAATTCTTTGGTTTCTGAAGAACAAGTAGATGTGAACTTTATGTCTAGAAACAACTTCAATAATAATGCTTATAGGGGTAATTTTGCTAGCAATCCTAGACCATTCCCATCCAACTATGGGAACAACAACACTTATCCTAGCAACAAGAACCCCATCTCTGAATTAGAAAGCATGCTTAAAGAATTTATCACTACTCAAAAAGCCTTCAACAAGAGTGTAGAGGAAATATTAGACCAATTATATAATCTCTCTTTGAAGGTAGACAACTTAGCCCTTGATATTGAGATACTTAAAATTAGAACCTCTCCCCTCGAGGAGAGGAAGGCCACTCCTATTAATGCTATCAAATTGAAAATTAATGAAAACATTAGGATGATGGCTAAAAATAAAGAAAGATGGGATAGAGAAAAGGAGGAATATGATATAATTAAGAACCTTCCTATGCACCACACTGTTTCTACTATCCAAGTTGCTGAGGATACCCAAACTTTTAGCACCCAACACACTCCTAGTCCCATTGGACCTATTAATGTTGATGCTATTACCTCAACCATAGAAGAAGAAACTCCTATGAACAAAGAGGCTTTCAAACAAGTGAGCCTAGATGACACCACTACCACCTTTGATAGTAGTGACATTGATTTTGATAGTTGCACCCTTTCAGAAGTTATTAGCTTACTACACAAAATGTCTAGAGATCCCCACACTAGCACACTAAATCTTGCCTTCACGGAGCATATCACTAATGCTCTCATCAAAGCTAGGGAGGAGAAGCTTTGAATAGATGCCTCCATACCTAGGAAGCTAGAAGATGGTTGGGATCTTATGATCAAAATTAAATTGAATAACTTCTCTTGCTATGCTTTATGTGATGTTGTAGCTAGTACCTCCGTTATGCCCATAAGAATGTATGATATGTTTGAATTGAAACCTTTTGATCCTTGTTCTTTTTGTGTTCGTCTCGTTGATTCTTCCGTAAAGAAACCTTTGGGGAAGATCGATGATGTTCTTATCATTGTCAATAACAATTAGGTTGCCGTTGATTTTACTATTATGGACATAGAGTGTGAACCTTTATGTCCAATTATTTTGGGACGTCCTATTCTTCGCACCGTTGGTGTTGTTATTGACATGAAAGAGGGGAATATAAAATTTCAATTCCCTCTCAAAAAGGGGATGGAACACTTCCCTAGGAAGAAGATCAAGTTACCTTTTGAGTCCGTTACACGGGCTAGCTATTCACTTTCACTTGATAAAACTTGATCTTTTTGCTCTAAGCCTAGCTTAAAGGCGTAAAAGAAAGCGCTTGTTGGGAGGCAAACCAAGATATTTTTATTTATGTATTTAGTGGTATTGATGATTGTTACTACTGTAGCAACATCATTATATCTTTATTTTCAAGCTTTGTGCCAAGTTTAGCCTCCGATTGCAAGAAAGTTCAAAAGTTGTGACATGCTGTCCAGAAAACAGATTTTGTCCTTGGACGGAAAAATTAGCCTAAAATCACCATATCATCTTTTTGATCTGAATTTTTTTGACAGCGTGCTCCATAAAATTGAATTTTGTGCGTCTGTTCTGAGTTTTTTTATTTGAGTTGCAGGAGTACCCCGAAAAAATTATTTACTACCTGTTGTTCTGTTTTTCACAGATTCTGCCACGTTTTGCCTTTCCTCGCTTTTGCAAACCTTAAGCTTGCTTTTTATTTACAAAAACTTTTTGAAAATCTTGATAAACAATTTCTATTCAAGAATATCTTTATTTCCAGTAAAGGAAATTTATTTTATTAAGGGTACTAACCTCTCTAATCAGCTTATGATGAGTTATGTATGAAGGGAGTTTTCAAGTGTGCGAGGGAAGATGATGAGAGAAGATCCGGGAGTGTCAAATGCTCAAGCTTGGGGATGCCCCCATGCATCCCCAATAAATATTCAAGGAGACTCAAGCATCTAAGCTTGGGGATGCCCCCGTGCATCCCCTTCTCCATCAACAATCATCAGTTCGTCCTCCGTCTCACTATGTTTTTATCACTTCATGCGTTATGTGCTATGCTTTGAGTGTCTCGCTCTTAGGTTTAGTTTTTAGTTTTCTTTAGCTTTTCTTGATGTTCATAACAAGTTAGAACCCAGCTTACTTTGTGTGGGAGAGAAAAACACTCCACTTCAAACTAGAACATATCATAGGATTTTCATGCTTTTCTTTGTTATATTGTGTGTTCTTTATCTTTTCGTAGCTGCTGCCATGTTTAGATCTTAGTTTTCATGTCTATATTTCTCAAGAGCCTTAGCTTTTGTTTATTTTGGTGCTGGAACTCTCTTTAGTTTTCATGTTTATCTTATTAAGAGAGTTGGTTGTTGCACTGAGTTGTGTCTTGTCTTGAAGTAGGTAATTGAGGTTGCTATTCAATTGTAGTAGTAACTTGCAATAGTTTTGAGGTATTGTTGTGAGTAATGTTTGAACTTTTGGTGTCAAGAGTTATAGCCTATTAGTGATAGGTGTCATATTTTGGGCAATCCGTGTTTATTTTCAAAAACTAGTTGAGAACTGTAGCTACTAGATGGTTCACTAAACTTTGGAGGGATCGGATATTAGAGTATATTCATGTATCATGAGTCGAGGATGCGCAAGGATAACCAAATCCCCATACACTCCTCCTTGGGGTACTTGTCTCTTTGTGAACCTCCTTATTAGATTGAGAGTTACCGATAATAAGTGCATGAGTTCTTCAGACTAATGTAAGTATTGAAAGTTAACACTTCCACCTCCTAATATTTGCTAGCCTCTTCGGTACCGTGCATTGCCCTCTTCTCACTCCGAGAGTTGGTGTGCACCTCGCCGATGCATCCAAACCCTTGGCATTATACGCTCTGTCATCATAAACCTCCTTATATCTTTCCTCAAAATAGCCACCATACGTACCTATCAAGGCATTTCCATAGCCTTTCCGAGATATATTGCCATGCACCATTCACCTCCTCATGACTTGATCTTTATGTCATACATGTTCCTGCTATACTGGCAGAGGCATACATTTGCATACACCATGATAGCTACATCTTCTTTATGTTGAGTACCTTGTAAAGTGTGAAGATCTTCTATACTTGTAAAATAGAGTGTTGCCCTTAAGTGAGGAAAAGATCCCAAAGAGGACAAATTTAAAAGATCCCAAAGAGGACAAATGAGAGTTAAATATAAAGAGCCATTGAGGCCACCAAAAAATTCAAAAAATAGAAAAAAAATAGAAAAAAGAGAAAACGAAATAAAAAGAGAGAAGGGGGCAACACTACTATTCCTTTTTGAAAGATCCACACTCGCACTCCCTCTATATCTTGTAGTCAATAGAGATGATCATATATGCATATAGCTATGTGGGAACCTTCACACTATAGAACTTAACTTGCATATTCCAAGGATGAGCTTCCTCAAATGAGCTCTAGGTCTTCTTGAGAGAGCAAGTTGGATGCACCCCCACTAGTTCCATTGGAGAGCTTTTCTTAGCTCATATGTGCATCCGTTGCATGGCAATCCCTACTCCTCACATCATATCTATCATTTGGCCGTCTCGCCTATAATTGTCCTCATTGATGTGAGCCTTTCACACTCTTTTTGTCTTCCTACTCCACCATATCTCTCTCTTTTCCATCCTAAGTGTCAACTCTCGTGCTTACGCTCATCCATTGCACGAGTGCTCAAAATATCGAAGGGGAGTGGATTAAATTGACTTGTACCTGGCTAGTGGTCTGGGGACGAGTCAAGATAAGATTCCAAAGAAGACTAAGTGTGAAACTTTAGTAGGTTTGATTTCTCAACAAATACATATTTTTTCTCGTATTCCCATCTCCCACTTCTTGCACGCAAACACTATCTAGAGACATTCGAGTCACGGACAACGAGAGCTCTTGCACCTTTATGTTCTTATGTTGATTGTTTCAATGCTAATATAGACTCTTGCTTGTTATGACTTGAATTGAATTACATACCTTGATTGTTTTACTTTCAAAGTTCATATATGGTTGTTAGCATGTCACCACAGAAATTATGCTTGTTATCATTTACATACTCGAGGACGAGCAGGAATTAAGCTTGGGGATTGTAACGACCCAATTCACACAGAATTGAAGTCTATGTGTTCAAGTGCCAGTCCCTGGATCGAACTCGCTGGCACACACAGTATTATAGATGTATATCAAAGTACAAGTGCATCATTATTACAACGTATGATCCAGAGTAAATAAATAACAAGGTGCATAGCTCAAGGCTATCTTATTCAATATAAATATAGCGGAAGCAAAAGCAAGTAACGTGGAGTCCCATCAACAGCCACAAGCGAACATGCTGAGTGTAGACTCGTAACCCTATCGTAACACTCTAATCTTCTGAGAAACCTGCAACACGAAGGTTACAGCCCGAACACGGGTCAGTACATCTGATTTGTACGGCAAGTAACACAAGTGAGAAAGCAAGCCTACAACTAATTTCAAAACAAGAATAAGAAACAAGCTTGGTTTGTTGTACATAAAGTTTGTATTCATCTACTTCTACTTACTACTCAACAATTTTTTTATCACTCAAGTTAATAACGACCCACAACGCACAACAGCTAACTAACCGCCTATGAGAGCCCCCGGGATCATAGGATTTCTAATGGCAGCCATGAGAGCCCTCAGGATCATGCTTCCATGAGTATTGTAGAGCCCTCAGGATACAATTGCACACGTACCTCCTATTCGTGAACATCATAGAGCCCTCAGGATACGATGCCACTACAAACACGTTCGTGACCGTTACAGAGCCCTCAGGATGCAACGTCACCCTATCGTGAACACTGTAGAGCCCTCAGGATACAGCGCCACTACCTATACACAAAGTGAACATTGCAGAGCCCTCAGGGTGCAATGCCACACAAACAAACGTAAGTGAAATATCACAGAGCCCTCAGGATGTAATACCACTCTACAGTACCTCAATCGCAAGTTACCATTTTACTGATAAAAATGTTTTCACAACACTTGAATAACACAACAATTACTCCCATGGTTATCATTGCAACAGTAAGCATAAATCACATAGCACAAGAAATACTAAAAACATAACAACGTTGGATACATTGATCAATCAAAACACGTGGCTATCCTACCAGGTTTCAGCATAAACACAACGCCCTTCACATGCATGGAAACATAGTATATGCATAATCAAAAGTGAAGCTTAACCAAAAGTGAAACTTGCCTTGAACGGTGTTGAAGTAATCTAACACTTCTTTCTGATCCTTTCTGCACTCCGGACAATCTACACAGTCAAACAATGAAGCATTCAACACACCATAACACATAAACAATGCAACAACAAAAGAACCAAATGAACAGCAATAAAATCAACTAAACAATAGATAAACTTAAAGTACTTGTCAAATAAAAACCAACGCAAAAAGAAACAGCGCAAACGGGCGCACCGGTAAAAGGTTACGGCTGCCGGAAGTTCAAATTTGGATCAGCTTGGGATCCAAATTTAAATACTCCAAACTTCTGTAACACTAGGTATACTGGCTAGATAATTTCTACACGGTCGCAACGCAACTGGAATCACTCGATTCCGAGTTACGGTTAAAAAGTAGTCGCGAAAACGGTTTCGGGTGAAAAACGGGGTACCGGGGGGTCTACTGTAAAAAGGACTGATACATAAATAAAATTTTTGCAAAAAACGCGATCGGGTCCCTGGGCGGTTTTGGATCTAGATCTGAGAAAGAAAAAAATCGCGAACCGTTTTCTAATGTTTTTTTTTCCAAGTCCATCTCCTTCCTCGCGCAGGCTGCACAGGAGGCAGCCATGGGACCGGCCAAGCTCCGGCCATGGAGCTAGGCTCACCGGCCGGCGAGCGGGCGGCCAGGGCCGGGGCGGCGGCGGCCTGCCGCGGGAGGGCCGGCGGGGCGGGGGCGCAGGCGCGCACAGCCGTGGGCGCACGGGACGCGCGGGCGCGGCATGGGCAGGAGCTCGCGGCGCCATGGCGCGGGCGGCGGCCCGGCGGCGGAGCGGCGCGGCGACGCGGCTAGGGGGCGGCGCGGTGGCGGGGTCGGCGCAAAATCCGGTGATCCGCACAATAAATTTTACCTTAAAAAAACGCGAAAAACGCACTCCGGCGATGCTCCGGCGAAAAATCCGGCGAACTCCGGCGATGACGTCGGCGGCGGCGGGTCCCGCGGATTAATTAGAGCTAACCCTAAAACGCTGGCGAAAATAAATTTAGCCCTAATCGGGGCTATTTATATCCAGCCCCTAATCCTTTTTTTTAAATCCGAAATAAAAACAAATTCGGTCTGCTGGAAAAAAACAAACCAGGCCCAATAGGCCCAAAACAATATTAGAAAAATCAAGGAAATTTATTTTAAAATTCCGTCTTCGCCAATATTTTTAAAATAATAAAATTGAATTTTTTACTTGACCAAAATAATAAAATAAAATAAAAACTTTTCAACTTATTTTTAAATATTTTTAAATACTTTTCTGGCATTTTAAAAATACCGAAAACTCCGAAAATTGATTTAAAAACTTTTCCAGAGCATAAATAAAATCCAATAATAATTTTAGAAAATATTTATAACTCCAAAGTAAAATTAAAAAGTCTCCCATAAATATTTTAAAATATTTTCCAACAATTAAAAATGGGGATAAGTCCTTTTATATCCTCTCCAGCGAACTGCCATGTGTTGAAAAATATTTAAAAATATTATAAAACTCCAGAAAAATGCGGAAGCAGCAGGAGATGCATATGATGATCTATTAACATCCGAATTTAGAAAATTGGGATGTTACAGCGATGTTGATACGTCCCAATCGTATCTATAATTTCTGCTTGCTCCATGCATGTTTTGTGTGATATTGCTATGTTTTATATAAACTTTGATACACTTTTGATCGTATATGGACTAACCTACTAACTCAGTGCACCCAGTGCCAGTTCCTGTTTTCTTCTGTCTTTCTATTTCAGGTTTCCCCCGTATTAAAAATGCTACAAAAATTCCTGTCGGGACCCTGGGTTAGCGTATGCAAGACTCGCTACAACACAATCATATGGAGAGCCGAGAACCGTACCCACTTGTCTAAGAAGATAAGGCCAAGCACAGAACGTTCTCGGAAAGCATCGAACATGAGGGGCATCCCATCCAGGCTGGATGATCAACTGAGATGGGTCCTCATCGTCCGCACACAAGTCTAAATGATATGGGTGGTGAACTCCCATACTCATAGACAAGTCGCCTCAACCATACTATCGATTGTATTATAACCCTTACATAGACTTACTCCAGCCCGATCACTTAGTCGAGGTCTAGGGCGGGCTCGATCATACATCAAAGTGTGCACGTGACGGAGTCACGAACAATCGCATCGCGATGCCCCAAGCTGCGCACATCTAAGGGCCACTTGGTGTATAAAAGACCGCCAGCCAGATCACAACTAAGGTCTCAAAAACCCATACTAAGACAAGCATGTTATAATCATACACGCAGCACACATTTCTAGTATGAACAACAAGTACCATTGCAATTCTCTACAAAGTGTAAAATTTTATTGATAACGCTTACAGAGTGCACACAGAGATCGCGAGACCGTGATCCAACATTACAACAAGCATTTGGATGCAAAGTAGGTCTGAGTACAGACAAGTTTAACAAATGGCTTAGAGAAGCCTTATCTATAAACAAGCCCTTCCACGAGGGACCAGTCGTCTGACTGGGACTACACTAGCTTGGTCTTCATTCGTCGAGCTCGAGGAAGAATCCACCTTCGGGGTCAGTGGGTTCATCTAAAACATAGAATAAGCAAACGTGAGTACAAAGTCGTACTCAGCAAGACTTACGTAGGAGCTATGCTACTCATGCACATGTATCAAGGTAAAGGGAGGTGGGGTTCATAAGCAGAAGTGCCAGCTTTGACTTGGCTAGTCCTGAACTACGAGTACCAGACTTGAGGTGAGAAGCATACACGAGTCCACTACATGTCTCCAACCAATTACACCACTATGGTGCCTTTCTCGACTTCCCCACGAGAAAGCACGCCATAGCACTCACGCTTATCTTGGAAAGTTTTATAAGTATCTAGTTCGAGTTGTCTAATAATGAAGCTAAGCTTTCCAATCAGTCCTTAACCGCGGACGCGGATATCCGAATAGTTTTGTTAACCCTACAGGGGTGTAGTACTACACACACATGACCATCAGTTACCGCCTTCGGCCTCGACACCATTCAAGGGATTTCGGCGAGGATGTTCACCACAACACTTCGCCCACAGCTCCGTTCTAGTCCAGAGAGTCGCCTATCTGAGGGGGATCCGTATGGAAGTCCGGCTGTGGTTCCAGTACGGCCTCAAACGATGTGTGCAGGGTCCCAAGACGGTCTTGAAAAGTCGTTCATCCACTTCACAGACCGTTCCACAACCCTACCAGAACTCCGAACTACTGCGACTTCTAGGGTTCGAACGGGGTGAGGTACTAGGTTGAGAGGGGTCAGTGAGCCCAATGTGTGGTTGCACTCTTCTTCTTGGATCACCACACAAGAACTCGGACTTAAGGCGGTGTTCAACGAGACAACCCACTGTGTACTCCTACACAGCCTCTCATCGTTCACCTTGTATTAGGGTAGATTCACCAACACATTTCCACCAACATCAACATGATCACTATCATCCCGACTCACAAAAGAGTAACCTCATTGTAACTCTAAGCATGCAATAAGCAGTAACAGTTGCAGGGGTCACATGATATCAACCAACTCCTACATCTGCTAGGATTGTGGTTTGCTTACTACTGTGACAAAATGATAGGTCATGCAAAGGATATGGGTTCAACTAGGCGGTAGAAACGATAACAAGGTGATCATCCTATTTCATGCATATGCGAGACTGAGAGGGAAATGGATTTCTATCGACATGATCAATGGGGGTTTGCTTTCCTTGCTGACGAGGTTCAGTATCGGGGTTTCAATGAAGGGGGTGATCTTGGGTTTCGGCTCCACTTCTATCCGGACAAACAAAGCATGAAGTAGTAATCAATATGAATGCAATGCTCAAGCACATGATCAAATGTTATAACATGGTGTAAGGGTGCTGATGTGTTGCCAATTCCATTTAAATGGAGTGTATTGCATTTGAGTTGAAAATTCAAACTCCATTTGATTTATCGATGAATTTCAAATGCATTTGAATCCTTGAATGTTCATTTGAAATGGTTGAGCATGAAGTGATGTTGTAAAGGTGAGGTAAAGTCTCTGATGTGTGGATGAAACCATTTAAAAGAAGTTTGTTGCAAAGTCATTTGTAAAATCACTCCAAATTTGAATTCAAATTAAGTGCATATGGATATTTGCCACTGTTCACCCAATTTCAATTGGTCAAACATGAAAACAAAGTCCATATTCAGTATCCTTGTATTTGTCTGATAATTTTACATATATTATATGTTTAATTTGGAGTTAAAATGAATTAGTTATGAATTTCCAAAGTTTAAAGTATTTTCTGCCATTTTCTGAATTGATTTAAATAGAAAAGCTTTTATTGCGCCAGCACTGCATCAGCATGATGTCAGGGGTTTTTTGACCCCGCTCAAACTGACATGGGGACCCACCTGTCATAGGCTCTGTTTAAAACCCGGTTTAAATTAGCTTAACAGAGGGGATTAGGGGGCCTGGGGCCCACCTGGCAGTGGCTGAGGGGGTTGGATTAGGGGCTAAATGCCCTTGGCCACGTGGACCTCGCCGCCGGCGAGACTCCGGCGACCATCCAGAACGGCGGAGTCCACGGGGACGGCGATTCCAGGGGTCGTTTTACGCGCTGCGAGTACCAAAATGGAGCCCTTGACCTCACGCTTCGAAAGGACCAAGCTACGGGTGCTGGGGTGCACCGTAGCGACGCCGGCTAGCTCTAGTGTTTTGGGACGCTGTGAGCACCAGGAAGACGATGGACATCACGAGAGAGACAGAGGTGCACTGGAGCTTTGGCGACGACGTTCATGGAGGCGGTGCTCCTATGCTCTCATGGCAATCGGCGATAGAGTGCGGGAGGGAGACAATGGAATAGCTCAGGCGAACTAGGAGCTTACCGTGAACTCAATGGAGACGGTGGCGCGGTCGGAGGAGCTTCACCGTGGCCGGAATTGAAGAAGGCGCTGCGGCCGTAGACAAAGACGACGACGCGATTCCTCGGCTACAGTGGCTCCGGCTTCAATTCCTCTCGCTGGGTGGCGTAGTCAACATCGCCGAAGAGGATGGACAATCTGGCTTGGCTTCTCGTTGATGTGCGAGGCAATGATAGTGATTTCTCGCCCTTCGTTGGTAAACCCCAGGTGGAAAGCGTGATGTAGCACATCAGCAAATTTCCCTCAGTAAAGATACCAAGGTTTGTCTCCAATAGGACTCCAGAGATGATAAGTAGGTGTCAGCAGCGCAACTGACGCGGACCTGCACACAGACACAAATAACTTTGTTCCCAACGAAGTTCAGAGAGATTGTCAATCTCTCCGGTCTTGTTGTTCACAAAGGATCAAATGCAAGGGATAATGATAGCAACTGAAAGTAAAAGCAGAAAAGTAAATGAGCGTGTAAACAGTAATGAGGATATGGACTGGGATACGTGATGTTCACTAGTGATGTCTCTCTCCCAAAAGACGATAAAAATACTATGCGAGGTGAACAAATTACAGAAGGGAAATTGACAGGATTATGAACGCACCGCAATGCTAACTATGCTACAAAAGAAAGTAAGAGGCTCAAAAGCATGGGAAGTACGCCAAAATAAGTAGACCGAAATCCAACTGCATCTACTAATAATCATCCACCTTGAGATATCTATCCAGAACATCTCGCTGGTATTAAGTTGCGAGCCCCACCCAAAGTGCAAACCCAAAGCAACAGACAACTGCATTAAAAAGCACTTTGCGTAAAGTAAACAATCCTTGCAACCGCGGTTAATATCACCGTTGTTTTCCCCCTTGTGGCAACAGCACATCCCCTAGACTCATGTTTCTGTCACTCAAGAGTGTCATCGGGGGGCATGAACCCACAATCGAGAAAAACGTTCCCTCTTGGGGTTACTACCTACTACTTGGCCAAAGCAATACACAGCAACGGAGAACATGCAAGAATTACTTAGGAAGAAAAATATAAGAGATAAGAACCAAATATATTACTCAATCACAATCTCAACATAATCTCATAATCCATCAGATCCCATCAAACTTAGCATAGCAACAGCAGAAAGATTACAAAAGTGCCTCGATCATTTAGGGCAGCTCACGAGGTCTAAACCATGAAGAACAAAGAGGGGAGGAGAACATCACATAGCTACTGATCACGGACCCATGGTCCAAGGAAAACTACTCACAAGACATCCGGGAAGCATCCATGGTGGAGAGGAGACTCCCGGAGGTCAACCCTCCCTCCGGCAGGGTGCAGGGAAGAGGTCTTCTGGTGCTCCCGATCTCGGAAGCGCAGCGGCGGCAGAACAGAGGCGAGATCGCGAAAAAGGGTTCTGTCCTCGAGGGTTTCACGTCACGGGGAATATATAGGCGAAGGGGGGCAGCCAGAGGTGGACCAGGGGCCCCAGGCGCCCCCTGGCGCGGCCCAGGGGGTGGCCGCGACGGGTGGCCGCCTGGGCCATCCCTGGCTCCCCTCTGGCCCCACTCAGGCTCTTCGCGAAGCTTCCTGTACGCTGATTTTTCCTATATTTTTCCCGGAATTTTTCTGGCACTTTTTATATGGGGGAAAACTGAAATAGAAAAACACCAGAAAACAGGAACTCGCACTGTGGTGCACTGAGTTAATAGGTTAGTCCAAATATGATCAAAAGTGTATGAAAGTGTATCTAGATCATAGCAATATCACACAAAACATGCATGGAGCAAGCAGAAATTATAGATACGTTTTGGACGTATCAACATCCCCAAGCTTAATTCCTGCTCGTCGTCGAGTAGGTAAATGATAACGGCATAATTTCTGTGGTGACATGCTAGCAACCATATAAGAACTTTGAAAAGTAAAGCAATCAAGGTTAGAGATTCAATTCAAGTCATAACATGCAAGAGTCTTATTAGCATTGAAACAAGTAACAAAAGAACATTAGGTGCAAGATCTCTCGCTGTCCGTGACTCGAATGTCTCCAAATGGTGTTTGCGTGCAAGAAGGGGGATAGGGAATACGAGAAAACACATTTATTTGTTGAGAACTCAATCTACTAAAGTTTCACACTTGGTCTTTTTCTGGAATCTTATCTTGACTCATCCCCAGACCACTAGCCAGGTACAAGTCAATTTGATCCACTCCTTTTTCAATATTTTGAGCACTCATGCAATGGATGAGCGTAAGCACGAGAGTTGACACTTTGGATGGCGAAGAGAGAAATAGTGTGGAGGAGGAAGACAAAAAGGGTGAGAAAGGCTCACATCAATGAGGACAATCATAGGCAAGAGATGCCAAATGATAGATATGATGTGAGGAGTAGGGATTGCCATGCAACGGATGCACATACGAGCTAGGAAGCTCTCCAATGGAACTAGTGGGGGTGCATCTAACTTTCTCGCTCATGAAGACCTAGAGCTCGTTTGAGGAGGCTCATCCTTGGAATATGCAAGCCAAGTTCTATAGTGTGAAGGTCCCCACATAGCTATATGCATAATGATCATCTCTATGGAGTACAAGGATATAAAGGGAGTACTAGTGTGGATCTCTCAAAAGGATAGTAGTGTTGCCCCTTTCTCTCTTTATATTTCTTTTTCTCTTTTTTTCTATTTTTTCTATTTTTTTGTGGCCTCAATGGCTCTTTCTATCTAACTCTCATTTTTTCTCTTTGGGATCTTTTATTGTGTCCACTTTGGGATATTTTCCTCACTTAAGGGCAACACTCTATTTTACAAGAAGGTAAATGAGATCTTTCACACTTTACAAGGTACTCAAAATCATAAAGAAGATGTAACTATCATGATGTGTGTAATGTATGTCGCTGCCAGTGTAGCAGGAGCATGTATGATATGAATATCAAGTCATGAAGAGGTGGATGGTGCATGGCAATATATCTCGGAAAGGCTATGGAAATGCCTTGATAGGTAGGTATGGTGGATGTTTTGAGGAAAGATATAAGGAGGTTTATGATGACAGAGCGTATCATTCCAAGGGTTTGGATGTACCGGCGAAGGTGGACACCAACTCTCGGAGTGAGAAGAAGGCAATGCACGGCACGGGAGAGGCTAGCAAAATATGGGAAGGTGGAAGTGTCAATTTTCAATACTTACATTAGTTCGAAGAACTCATGCACTTATTATCGGTAACTCTCAATCTAATAAGGAGGTTCACAAAGAGACAAGTACCCCGAGGAGGAGTGTATGGGGGTTTGGTTATCCTTGCGCATCCTCGACTCATGGTACGTGAGTGTACTCTAATATTCGATCCCTCCAAAGATTAGTGATCCATCTAGTAGCTAGAGTTCTCAACTAGTTTTTTAGGTTTTGAAAATATACATGGATTGCCCAAAATACGACACCTATCACTAATAGGCTAGAGCTCTTGACACCAAAAGTTCAAACATTACTCACATCGAAACTTCAAAACTATTGCAAGTTACTACTAGAATTAAATAGCAACCTCAATTACCTACTTCCAAGACAAAACACAACTCAGTGAAACAACCAACTCTCTTTAACAAGATAAACATGAAAACTAAAAATAGTTCCAGCAACAGACTAAAAAAAATCCAAGGCTCTTTCTAAAGACAAACTAAGACTAAAACTAAACATGGCAGCAGCCATGAAAAGATAAAGAACACACAACAGCAAAAAGATAAGCAGGAAAAATCCTATGATGTGTTCTAGATTTTGAAAGTGGAGCATTTTTCTCTCCCACACAAAGTAAGACGGGGTCTAACTTGTTATGAACAGCAAGCAAAACTAAATAAAACTAAAAATAAAACCTAAGAGCGAGACGCTCCAAGCATAGCACATAACGCATGAAGTGATAAAAATATAGTGAGACGAAGGACGAACTGATGATTGTTGATGGGGAAGGGGATGCACGGGGGCATCCCCAAGCTTAGACGCTTGAGTCTCCTTGACTATTTATTGGGGATGCATGGGGGCATCCCCAAGCTTGAGCGCTTGACACTCCTGGATCTTCTTTCATCATCTTCCATCGCACACTTGAAAACTCCCTTCATACATAACTCATCATAAGCTGATTAGAGTGGTTAGTACCCTTAATAAAATAATTTTTCCCACTGGATATAAAGATATTCTTGAAGAGCTACTTTTTCTCAAGAGTGCAAAAAAGTTTTTGCAAAGAAAAAGCAAGCTTAAGGTTTGCAAAAGTTAGGAGAGACAAAACGTGGCAGAATCTGTGAAAAAACAGAACAGCAGGTAGTAAAGAATTTTTTAGGGGCACTTCTGCAACTCAAATAAAAAAACTCAGAACATACTAAAGTTTCAAAATTTTATAGAGCACGCTGTCAAAAAAAATCAGATCAAAAAGGTGATCTGGTGATTTGATCCGAATTTTTCTGTCAAGGGACAGAATCTGTTTTCTGGACAGCATGTCACAACTTTTGCTTCCCTTATCATAAGAGGCTATAACTTGGCACAAAGCTGAAAAATAAAGATATAATGATGTTGCTACAGTAGTAACAAACATCAAGACACAAAAAAAGCAAAAAGAAAACCTAAATTCGTTGCGGGCTGCCTCCGGAAAGCGCTTTCTTTTATGCCTTTAAGCTAGGCATGATGCAAAAGAAGAATCAAGGGTCTCCAAGATCAGAATCATAAAAACCTTCAAATTGATTTTCAATAAGCTCATTCTTCTTCTTCCTAGGAAAGAGATACTTACCTTTTGCCATACCGCGTAAGCGTATGTGCCCGTTACCAATATCAATGAAGCCTTTCATAGCACGGAGGAAGTCTCTTCCGAGCACAATGTTACTTTGGTTTGGCTCCATGATGAAGAAATCCATTGGTGCAGTCCTATGAAGGAATGCAACTTGGACTTCTTTTACCTTTCCTTTAATCTCTGAAATATCTCCATTAGAATGTTCGTGATAAGATGATAGTTTATCCGTATCTAGCTTCAAAGAATCATAAACTATTTTTGGCATAGTAGAAACTGTGGATCCAATATCACAAAGAGCAAGGAAGTCTTGGTTAGAGTTGCTAATCCTAACAAAGGGCTCCAGATCATCATCTATCTCCAACATTTATCTCTTGTTGGACTTAAGTTCTTCTAGTTTCCTCGAGTCTAGAGCATCCATCCTCTTTTCAATAGTGGCAAGTCTATTTACAACAGTATCATTACTACGATCATAAACAAAATAGCTAGATAGACTATGCAAAATATCAAGAGCTCTAGCTTCATCACACTCTAAAAATTCTCCTTCAGCTATAATATCAAGAGAGTGTTTACACCATTTAAAAAGACCATGGTAAAAATTTCTAAGCACAATTTTTATAGGTATCCAAGGCGTAATTATTTTATGTGCTTTAGAGATTGTGTCCCATGCCTTCTTCATATTTTCTCAATCTCTTTGACGGAAATCGAGAACTTCTGATTCCCGCAAAGCACCTAGCCCTAACATGTTCATCTAAACAAAGAGGACTACTAACAGCAAGATAAACAAATTTTTTTGTGATTTTTGATATAAGACACAAAGATAAAAACTGAAAGGTAAACTAACAAGACTAAAAAAACAAAGGTAAAGGGTAGTGTGCAACTCCCCTATCTTAGCACTCGGAGTCCCCGGCAACGGCGCCAGAAATTTGGCTTGATGTGCGAGGTAATGATAGTGATTTCTCGCCCTTCGTTGGTAAACCCCAAGTGGAAGGCGCGATGTAGCACAACAGCAAATTTCCCTCAGTAAAGATACAAAGGTTTGTCTCCAGTAGGACTCCAGAGATGATAAGTAGGTGTCAGCGGCGCAACTGACGCGGACCTGCACACAGACACAAATAACTTTGTTCCCAATGAAGTTCAGAGAGGTTGTCAATCTCTCTGGTCTTGTTGTTCACAAAGGATCAAACGCAAGGGATAATGATAGCAACTGAAAGTAAAAGCAGAAAAGTAAATGATCGTGTAAACAGTAATGAGGATATGGACCAGGATACGTGATGTTCACTAGTGATGTCTCTCTCCCAAAAGACGATAAAACTGCTATGCGAGGTGAACAAATTACAGAAGGGCAATTGACAAGATTATGAACGCACTGCAATGCTAACTATGCTACAAAAGAAAGGAAGAGGCTCAAAAGCATGGGCAGTACGCCAAAATAAGTAGACCGAAATCCAACTGCATCTACTACTAATCATCCACCTTGAGATATCTATCCAGAACATCTCGCTGGTATTAAGTTGCGAGCCCCACCCAAAGTGTAAACCCAAAGCAACAAACAACTACATTAAAACCACTTTGCGTAAAGTAAACAATCCTTGCAACCGCGGTTACAAGCACCGTTGTTTTCCCCCTTGTGGAAACAACACATCCCCTAGACTCATGTTTCTGTCACTCAAGCGTGTCATCGAGGGGCATGAACCCACAATCGAGCATAACGTTCCCTCTTGGGGTTACTACCTACTACTTGGCCAAAGCAATAAACAGCAACGGAGAACATGCAAGAATTACTTAGGAACAAAAATATAAGAGATAAGAACCAAATATATTACTCAATCACAATCTGAACATAATCTCATAATCCATCAGATCCCATCAAACTTAGCATAGCAACAGCAGAAAGATTACAAAAGTGCCTTGATCATGTAGGGCAGCTCACGAGGTCTAAACCATGAAGAACAAAGAGGGGAGGAGAACATCACATAGCTACTGATCACGGACCCATGGTCCAAGGAAAACTACTCACAAGACATCCGGGAAGCATCCATGGTGGAGAGGAGACTCCCGGAGGTCAACCCTCCCTAAGGCAGGGTGTCGGGAAGAGGTCTTCTGGTGCTCCCAATCTCGGAAGCGCGGCGGCGGCGGAACAGAGGCGAGATCGCGAAAAAGGGTTCTGTCCTCGAGGGTTTCACGTCACGGGGAATATATAGGCGAAGGGGGGCAGCCAGAGGTGGACCAGGGGCCCCAGGCCCCCCCTGGCGCGGCCCACGGGGTGGACGCGCCGGGTGGCCGCAAGGCCACCCCTGGCTCCCCTCTGGCCCCACTCAGGCTCTTCGTGAAGCTTCCTGTACGCTGATTTTTCCTATATTTTTCCCGGAATTTTTCTGGCACTTTTTATATGGGGGAAAACTGAAATAGAAAAACAGCAGAAAACAGGAACTGGCTCTGTGGTGCACTGAGTTAATAGGTTAGTCCAAATATGATCAAAAGTGTATGAAAGTGTATCTAGATCATAGCAATATCACACAAAACATGCATGGAGCAAGCAGAAATTGTAGATATGTTTTGGACGTATCACTCGTCGGCGGTGGCCGCGTGCGCGCGACGTCGTGCTCCGGTGACCTTCACTGTCTTCGTCAAAACCAGCGCTGGAGGAGGGGGAAATGGCACAGGAGGGAGGGGAAAGGAGCTGGGCACCTCCCAGACGTCTCCAGGCGTCGACGTAACCCCTAGGGAGGCAGGCAGCTGCCTGGCGCGCCCACGGCGCTCGCCGCCGAGCTGCTTGCCTTCCTGGTGGGAAGAAACGCATGTCCCCCCCCTGGGCTGGGCTGGGCTGCTGCTGGGCCAGGTACGGTTAGTTGGGACCAAGGCTAGGTAAGCTTTTCTGTTTTTATTTCTTTTCTGTTTTCTTTTGCTATTCGTTTTGGTACTGGTAAATAAATAGCAAACCATTTTATAAAATGCTAAAACTTTTTTACATGGCCTCATAATATATTAGGCTAGCCACTTATAAAGTTTGGCACTTTTTAAAATTCAAATCATTTGAACTTTAATTTAAATAGGGGTTTAAATTTAAATACATGCTCCTGTTTGAATATTTGAAAAATCCATGAGCATGGGGTTGGTCCCACATCACTTGATATGTGATCACACTCATTTATGTGAGTTTTCAAAAATACAAAAGGAATTTTTGGAGCAACTTCATTTCTGGCCATTTGAATTAAATTCATCTGGGGGGATTTTCTCTCCCATTTCAATTTCTTTTGAATTTTTTTATCATGATGCAAAGTGACTTGCTATTCTAGCACATACCAAACTTGGGGTTTTGACAACTCGCCCCCACTCAAAAGAATCTCGTCCCGAGATTCAGAAGCCTGCGGGAGGAAGGAGGGGTACTCGGCACGGAGACGGTCTTCTCTTTCCCACGTGGCTTCTCTCTCAGAGTGCTGTGACCATTGCACTTTCAGAAACTTAATCTTCTGACGACGAGTGACACGCTCTGCTGAATCAAGAATACGAACAGGGTATTCTCGATAAGAAAGGCCATCTTGGAAATCAAGCGTTTCATGTTCGACTTCGCGGATGGGGTCCTTGAAGCAACGCCTGAGTTGTGACACATGGAATACATCATGTACTCGGGAAAGGTGTCGGGGTAGTTCAAGTTGGTAGGCAACTTCTCCACGTTTAGCGATAATGCGGAAAGTTCCAATGTAACATGGGGCCAACTTGCCTTTGATACCGAATCATTGGGTTCCCTTCAGAGGAGTAACCCGAAGGTA
Source organism: Bromus sterilis (assembly GCA_950022295.1). NCBI lineage: Eukaryota > Viridiplantae > Streptophyta > Magnoliopsida > Poales > Poaceae > Bromus > Bromus sterilis. The sequence goes on from OX465596.1 coordinate 402,757,557, forward strand.
ATCCTTCTCATCCAGATTGTAGCTTTCTTGCCTATGATGACGATCATAGTAGCTTTTCTGACGAGACTGGGCTGCTTTCAATTGATTACGAACAATGCAAACTTGCTCTTCTGATTCCATGATCATATCCGGTCCAAAGAATTGTCTTTCACTGGTTTCCGACCAGTTTAGGGGTGTTCGACATCTTTTTCCATAGAGGAGTTCAAAAGGAGCCATGTTCAGACAAGAAAATTCAGCGAATGGAAGAGATTTCTCCCAATTCTTTCCGAATGAGATAACAAAAGCTCTGAGCATGTCTTCAAGAATTTGATTAACCCTTTCAACTTGACCGCTAGACTGAGGATGGAAAGTTGTACTAAAGGAGATATGAGTTCCCATAGCATTTTGAAAGCTTCCCCAGAATCTAGAGGTGAAAAGGCTGCCACGATCAGAATTGATTTCCAAAGGAACACCGTAAAGAGACACAATTCTAGAGACGTACAAGTCCGCTAACTGACTAGCAGTTATAGACTCGCGAACTGGAAGGAAGTGAGCAACTTTGTAAAGTAGGTCAATGACAACGAAGATGGCATCATTTCCTTTCTGGGTTTTTGGAAAGCCGGTGATGAAGTCCATACCGACTTTGTCCCATTTCCACTCGAGAATAGGAAATGGTTTAAGAGTACCAGCAGGTCTTTGGTGTTCTGCCTTAATGCGACGACAAACATCACATTCGTCATCATATCGAGCAATGCCTCTCTTCATCCTAGTCCACCAAAATCTCTGGCATAGATCTCGGTACATTTTTGTGCTACCGGGATGAATCGAGAGGGGTGTGTCATGGGCTTATTTGAGGATGAGTTTCCTTAGTCCCCTATTCTTAGGTACTATCAAACGATTTCCAAAGAATACCGTTCCTTTACTATCTGTGGAGAAACATTTAGCAACTCTGCTAGCAATGTTCTCCTTGATCCGGCGAACACCTCGTGCACGCCTTTGGGCAACTATGATTTTATCCTCAAGTGTTGGTTTCGCCACCAAGTTGAAAAGAGATCCATGAGGAACAATCTCGAGATTGAGCTTTCGAAATTCCTCATGAAGAAGTGGTTGACACTATTGTAACATGAGGTTGTTACAATATGACTTATGACTTAGTGCATCAGCCATGACATTGGCTTTGCCTGGGGTGTAAGAAATTCCTAAGTCATAATCTTTTATCAACTCTATCCAGCGTCTTTGCCTGATATTAAGATCTTGTTGGGTGAATATATATTTGAGGCTTTGGTGGTCGGAATAGATCTCGCAACGATTACCAAGGAGGCAATGTCGCCAAGTTGTCAGGGCATGAACTACGGCACCGAGTTCAAGATCATGGGTAGGGTAGTTCTCTTCATGTGGACGCAAGTGGCGTGAAGCATAAGCTACCACATGTCTATCTTGCATAAGTATGCATCCTAACCCTTGCCGTGAGGCGTCACAAAAGATCTCGAAATCCTTTTTGGTGTCTGGAGGCGCAAGTACGGGTGCAGAAGTCAATCTTCTTTTCAACCCTTGAAAGCTTTCCTCGCACTTGGGGGTCCATTGGAATTTCTTATCTTTCTTGAGGAGTTCCGTTAGAGGCTTTGCAACTTTAGAAAAGTTCTCGACGAAGCGGCGGCAATAGCTTGCTAAGCCAAGAAAACTCCTAACTTGCTTAACCGATTCAGGTGGAGTCCAGTCAAGGACGGCCTGAACTCTCTCGGGATTCAAAGCAATGCCTTTCACAGAAATCACGTGGCCCAGGTAGGTCACTCCTGGTAGCCAAAATTCCCACTTGGAGAATTTAGCATACAGGCGATGCTCTCTAAGTTTCATCAATACCAGCCTAAGATGTTCAGCATGTTCTTCTTTGTTCTTCGAGTAGATGAGAATGTCATCAAGATAAACTACAACAAATTTATCTAGGTACTCCATGAAGATCGAATTCATCATGCGCGAGAAAGTGGCGGGGGCATTGGTTAAACCAAAGGACATGACGGTGTACTCGTAAAGACCATAACGAGTAGTGAAAGTCGTTTTGGGAATGTCCTCGTTTCGGATTTTGATTTGATGATAACCTAATCTCAAATCCATCTTGGAAAAGACAGAGGATCCAGCAAGTTGATCATAAAGATCATTGATCCTAGGCAGTGGGTACTTGTTCTTTATCGTCGCTAGATTTAGCGGGCGATAGTCTACGCACATCCTTTCTGTTCCATCTTTCTTCGTTACGAACAGAACGGGGAAACCCCATGGCGATGAGCTAGGGCGGATGAAGCCTTTTGCCAACAAAGCTTCAAGTTGGATTTTAAGCTCAGCTAGCTCACGTGGGGTCATTTTATATGGGCGTCTGGAAATTGGGGTTGTGCCTGGCATAAGATCCACTATGAACTCTACACATCTGTCGGGTGGCATAGACTTAAAGGGCTGGTTACTGGATGGTTTTCCTAGAGGATGACCATGGCTTACTAGGGGCTAGAACCGATATGTCAGAGTAGCAAAGTACCCCAACACGATGGTTAGTGTGGTTCTTCTGGCTAGAAGACATCTAAAATGGGAGGAAGAGCTGCAAATGAATCAGTATAGGTTTCTAGGACAAAACCTACAACAAACACTATGGAACTGTCGGGAATGCCACCTAGAAATTCTTCTGGAAAGACCTCCGAACAAGATAGAAGGATTTTGCAAATGCATCAGATTATGTAGAAACCTGGGATGACTCGGACAGCATAACGGCTGTAATTGTAAGAAATGTCTTTTCTTGCAATGTAGAAACATCCCTTACATACGATGTAAGAAATCAGGAAGAACAACTACTCTAGCAAACCGAACACAACTTTCCTACGGCTACAAGGAAGCAAACAACGAGATGTTCTAGTAAGACATAGATGAGCCTAGTCCTATCTTCCCGTCGAAAAGATGAGGGTGACTCAGAACTCAGAACGATGAAGGTAAGGAGAAAAAATAGGTCTTACGTTGTTCCCTTATATACCCAGAGTAACTATTAACTATAGCAAGCTAGACTCGACTTCGGCCAAGGCTGATAATCCTACAGTCAGTCCTGCTCTGATACCAAGTCTGTCGGGACCAGGGGTTAGCGTATGCAAGACTCGCTACAACACAATCATATGGAGAGCCGAGAACCGTACCCACTTGTCTAAGAAGACAAGGCCAAGCACAGAACGTTCTCGGAAAGCATCGAACGTGAGGGGCATCCCATCCAGGCCGGATGATCAACTGAGATGGGTCCTCATCGTCCACACACAAGTCTAATGATATGGGTGGTGAATCCCATATTCACAGACAAGTCGCCTCAACCATACTATCGACTATCTCATAACCCTTACATAGACTTACTCCAGCCCGATCACTTAGTCGGGATCTCGAGCGGAAAAATTAGCCTAAAATCACCAGATCATCTTTTTGATCTGAATTTTTTTGACAGCGTGCTCCATACAATTGAATTTTGAGCGTCTGTTCTGAGTTTTTTTATTTGAGTTGCAGGAGTACCCCGAAAAAATTATTTACTACCTGCTGTTCTGTTTTTCACAGATTCTGCCACGTTTTGCCTTTCCTCGCTTTTGCAAACCTTAAGCTTGCTTTTTATTTACAAAAACTTTTGAAAATCTTGATAAACAGTTTCTATTCAAGAATATCTTTATTTCCAGTAAAGGAAATTTATTTTATTAAGGGTACTAACCTCTCTAATCAGCCTATGATGAGTTATGTATGAAGGGAGTTTTCAAGTGTGCGAGGGAAGATGATGAGAGAAGATCCGGGAGTGTCAAATGCTCAAGCTTGGGGATTCCCCCATGCATCCCCAATAAATATTCAAGGAGACTCAAGCATCTAAGCTTGGGGATGCCCCCGTGCATCCCCTTCTCCATCAACAATCATCAGTTCGTCCTCCGTCTCACTATGTTTTTATCACTTCATGCGTTATGTGCTATGCTTTGAGTGTCTCGCTCTAAGGTTTAATTTTTAGTTTTCTTTAGCTTTTCTTGATGTTCATAACAAGTTAGAACCCAGCTTACTTTGTGTGGGAGAGAAAAACACTCCACTTCAAACTAGAACATATCATAGGATTTTCATGCTTTTCTTTGTTCTATTGTGTGTTCTTTATCTTTTCGTAGCTGCTGCCATGTTTAGATCTTAGTTTTCATGTCTATATTTCTCAAGAGCCTTAGCTTTTGTTTATTTTGTTGCTGGAACTCTCTTTAGTTTTCATGTTTATCTTGTTAAGAGAGTTGGTTGTTGCACTGAGTTGTGTCTTGTCTTGAAGTAGGTAATTGAGGTTGCTATTCAATTGTAGTAGTAACTTGCAATAGTTTTGAGGTATTGTTGTGAGTAATGTTTGAACTTTTGGTGTCAAGAGCTATAGCCTATTAGTGATAGGTGTCGTATTTTGGGAAATCCGTGTTTATTTTCAAAAACTAGTTGAGAACTGTAGCTACTAGATGGTTCACTAAACTTTGGAGGGATCGGATATTAGAGTATACTCACGTACCATGAGTCGAGGATGCGCAAGGATAACCAAACCCCCATACACTCCTCCTTGGGGTACTTGTCTCTTTGTGAACCTCCTTATTAGATTGAGAGTTACCGATAATAAGTGCATGAGTTCTTCAGACTAAAGTAAGTATTGAAATTTAACACTTCCACCTCCTAATATTTGCTAGCCTCTTCGGTACCGTGCATTGCCCTCTTCTCACTCCGAGAGTTGGTGTCCACCTTGCCGATGCATCCAAACCCTTGGCATTATACGCTCTGTCATCATAAACCTCCTTATATCTTTCCTCAAAATAGCCACCATACGTACCTATCAAGGCATTTCCATAGCCTTTCCGAGATATATTGCCATGCACCATTCATCTCCTCATGACTTGATCTTCATGTCATACATGTTCCTGCTATACTGGCAGAGGCATACATTTGCATACACCATGATAGCTACATCTTCTTTATGTTGAGTACCTTGTAAAGTGTGAAGATCTTCTATACTTGTAAAATAGAGTGTTTCCCTTAAGTGAGGAAAAGATCCCAAAGAGGACAAATTTAAAAGATCCCAAAGAGGACAAATGAGAGTTAAATATAAAAAGCTATTGAGGCCACCAAAAAATACAAAAAATAGAAAAAAATAGAAAAAAGAGAAAACGAAATAAAAAAGAGAGAAGGGGCAACACTACTATTCCTTTTTGAAAGATCCACACTCGCACTCCCTCTATATCTTGTAGTCAATAGAGATGATCATATATGCATATAGCTATGTGGGAACCTTCACACTATAGAACTTGGCTTGCATATTCCAAGGATGAGCTTCCTCAAATGAGCTCTAGGTCTTCTTGAGCGAGCAAGTTGGATGCACCCCCACTAGTTCCATTGGAGAGCTTTTCTTAGCTCATATGTGCATCCGTTGCATGGCAATCCCTACTCCTCACATCATATCTATCATTTGGCCGTCTCGCCTATAATTGTCCTCATTGATGTGAGCCTTTCACACCCTTTTTGTCTTCCTACTCCACCATATCTCTCTCTTTTCCATCCTAAGTGTCAACTCTCGTGCTTACTCTCATCCATTGCACGAGTGCTCAAAATATCGAAGGGGAGTGGATTAAATTGACTTGTACCTGGCTAGTGGTCTGGGGACGAGTCAAGATAAGATTCCAAAGAAGACTAAGTGTGAAACTTTAGTAGGTTTGAGTTCTCAACAAATACATATTTTTTCTCGTATTCCCATCTCCCACTTCTTGCACGCAAACACTATCTAGAGACATTCGAGTCACGGACAATGAGAGCTCTTGCACCTTTATGTTCTTATGTTGATTGTTTCAATGCTAATATAGACTCTTACTTGTTATGACTTGAATTGAATTACATACCTTGATTGTTTTACTTTCAAAGTTCATATATGGTTGTTAGCATGTCACCACAGAAATTATGCTTGTTATCATTTACATACTCGAGGACGAGCAGGAATTAAGCTTGGGGATGTTGATACGTCCCAATCGTATCTATAATTTCTGCTTGCTCCATGCATGTTTTGTGTGATATTTCTATGTTTTATATACACTTTGATACACTTTTGATCGTATATGGACTAACCTACTAACTCAGTGCACCCAGTGCCAGTTCCTGTTTTCTTCTGTCTTTCTATTTCAGGTTTCCCCCGTATTAAAAATGCTACAAAAATTCCTGTCGGGACCCTGGGTTAGCGTATGCAAGACTCGCTACAACACAATCATATGGAGAGCCGAGAACCGTACCCACTTGTCTAAGCAGACAAGGCCAAGCACAGAACATTCTCGGAAAGCATCGAACATGAGGGGCATCCCATCCAGGCTGGATGATCAACTGAGATGGGTCCTCATCGTCCGCACACAAGTCTAAATGATATGGGTGGTGAACTCCCATACTCATAGACAAGTCGCCTCAACCATACTATCGATTGTATTATAACCCTTACATAGACTTACTCCAGCCCGATCACTTAGTCGAGGTCTAGGGCGGGCTCGATCATACATCAAAGTGTGCACGTGACGGAGTCACGAGCAATCGCATCGCGATGCCCCAAGCTGCGCACATCTAAGGGCCACTTGGTGTATAAAAGACCGCCAGCCAGATCACAACTAAGGTCTCGAAAACCCATACTAAGACATGCATGTTATAATCATACACGCATCACACATTTCTAGTATGAACAACAAGTACCATTGCAATTCTCTACAAAGTGTAAAACTTTATTGATAACTCTTACAGAGTGCACACAGAGATCACGAGACCGTAATCCAACATTACAACAAGCATGCGGAAGCAAAGTAGGTCTGAGTATAGACAAGTTTAACAAATGGCTTAGATAAGCCTTATCTATAAACAAGCCCTTCCGTGAGGGACCAGTCGTCTGACTGGGACTACACTAGCTTGGTCTTCAGTCGTCGAGCTCGAGGAAGAATCCACCTTCGGGGTCAGTGGGTTCATCTAAAACATAGAATAAGCAAACGTGAGTACAAAGTCGTACTCAGCAAGACTTACGTAGGAGCTATGCTACTCATGCACATGTATCAAGGTAAAGGGAGGTGGGGTTCATAAGCAGAAGTGCCAGCTTTGACTTGGCTAGTCCTGAACTATGAGTACCAGACATGAGGTAAGAAGCGTACACGAATCCACTACATGTCTCCAACCAATTACACCACTATGGTGCCTTTCTCGACTTCCCCACGAGAAAGCACGCCATAGCACTCACGCTTATCTTGGCAAGTTTTATAAGTATCCAGTTCGAGTTGTCTAATAATCAAGCTAAGCTTTCCAAGCAGTCCTTAACCGCGGACGCGGCTATTCGAATAGTTTTGTTAACCCTACAGGGGTGTAGTACTACACACACATGACCATCAGTTACCGCCTTCGGCCTCGACACCATTCAAGGGATTTCGGCGAGGATGTTCACCACAACACTTCGCCCACAGCTCCGTTCTAGTCCAGAGAGTCGCCTATCTGAGGGGGATCCGTATGGAAGTCCGGCTGTGGTTCCAGTACGGCCTCAAACGATGTGTGCAGGGTCCCAAGACGGTCTTGAAAAGTCGTTCATCCACTTCACAGACCGTTCCACAACCCTACCAGAACTCCGAACTACTGCGACTTCTAGGGTTCGAACGGGGTGAGGTACTAGGTTGAGAGGGGTCAGTGAGCCCAATGTGTGGTTCCACTCTTCTTCTTGGATCACCACACAAGAACTCGGACTTAAGGCGGTGTTCAACGAGACAACCCACTGTGTACTCCTACACAGCCTCTCATCGTTCACCTTGTATTAGGGTAGATTCACCAACACATTTCCACCAACATCAACAGGATCACTATCATCCTGACTCACAAAAGAGTAACCTCATTTTAACTCTAAGCATGCAATATGCAGTAACATTTGCAGGGGTCACATGATATCAACCAACTCCTACATCTACTAGGATTGTGGTTTGCTTACTACTGTGACAAAATGATAGGTCATGCAAAGGATATGGGTTCAACTATGCGGTAGAAACGATAACAAGGTGATCATCCTATTTCATGCATAAGCGAGACTGAGAGGGAAATGGGTTTTTATCGACATGATCAATGGGGGTTTACTTGCCTTGCTGACGAGGTTCAGTATCGGGGTCTTCAATGAAGGGGGTGATCTCAAGTTCCGGCTCCACTTCTATCCGGACAAACAAAGCATGAAGTAGAAATCAATATGAATGCAATGCTCAAGAAAATGATCAAATGTTATAACATGGTGTAAGGGTGTTGATGTGTTGCCAATTCCATTTAAATGGAGTGTATTGCATTTGAGTTGCAAATTCAAACAACATTTGATTTATCGATGAATTTCAAATGCATTTGAATCCTTGAATGTTCATTTGAAATGGTTGAGCATGAAGTGATGTTGTAAAGGTGAGGTAAAGTATCTGATGTGTGGATGAAACCATTTAAAAGAAGTTTGTTGCAAAGTCATTTGCAAAATCACTCCAAATTTGAATTCAAATTAAATGCATATGGATGTTTGCCACTTTTCACCCAATTTAAATTGTCCAAACATGAAGGTCACTATGGAGGGAGATCTTGGGCTAGCGCTAGTGTTTTGGGACGCTGGGAGCACCAGGAAGACGATGGACATCACGGGAGAGACAGAGGTGCACTGGAGCTTTGGCGACGGCGTTCATGGCGGCGGTGCTCCTCTGCTCTCATGGCAATCGGCGATTGAGTGCGGGAGGGAGACAAGGGAATAGCTCGGGCAAACTAGGAGCTCACCGTGAACTCAACGGATACGGTGGCGCGGTCGGAGGAGCTTCACCGTGGCCGGAATTGAAGAAGGCGCGCGGCGGCCGTAGACGAAGACGACGATGCGATTCCTCGGCTACAGTGGCTCCGGCTTCAATTCCTCTCGCTGGGTGGCGTAGTCGACGTTGCCGAAGAGGATGGACAAGCTGGCTCGGCTTCTAGTCAGCGGTGGCCGCGTGCGTGCGGCGTCATGCTCCGGTGACCTTCACTGTCTTCGTCAAAACCTGCGCTGGAGGAGGGGGAAATGGCACATGAGGGAGGGGAAAGGAGCTAGGCACCACTCAGACATCTCCAGGCGTCGACGTAACCCCTGGGGAGGCAGGCAGCTGCCTGGCGCGCCCACGGCGCTCGCCGGCGAGCTGCTTGCCTGCTTGGGGGGAAGAAGACGCATGTGCCCCCTGGGCTGGGCTGGGCTGCTGCTGGGCCAGGTATGGTTACTTGGGCCCAAGGCCAGGCAAGCTTTTCTGTTTTTATTTCTTTTCTGTTTTTATTTCTTTTCTGTTTTTCTTCTGCTATTTATTTTGGTACTGCTAAATAAATAGCAAACCATTTTATAAAATGCTAAAACTTTTTACATGGCCTCATAATATATTAGGCTAGCACTTATAAAGTTTGGCACTTTTTAAAATTCAAATCATTTGAACTTTAATTCAAATAGGGGTTTAAATTTAAATCCATGCTCCTGTTTGAATATTTGAAAAATCCATGAGCATGGGGTTGGTCCCACATCACTTGATATGTGATCACACTCATTTATGTGAGTTTTCAAAAATACAAAAGGAATTTTTGGAGCAACTTTATTTTTGGCCATTTGAATTAAATTCATCTGGGGGGTTTTTCTCTCCCATTTCAATTTCTTTTGAAATTTTTATCATGATGCAAAGTGACTTGCTATTCTAGCACATACCTAACTTGGGGTTGTGACAATTCCGGAAAAATACAATAAACAATCAGCATACCAGAAGCTTCCAGAATCACCAAAGTGGGGCCAGAGGGCCACCACCAGGGCCCCAGGCGCCCTCCCAGCGCGCCCTAGGGTGGGGCCGCGCCAGGGGGTCGCCTGGACCCCTGGTGACCCCCCCCCCTTTCTACCCCCCCCCTTCGCCTATATATTCTCTGTGACGGGAAACCTCGAAAGACAGAACCATTTTTCACGATCTCGCCTCTGTTCCGCCGCCGCCGCGCTTCCAAGTTCGAGAGCGCCAGCAGAACTCTTCCCGGCACCCTGCTGAAGGGAGGATTGAACATCGGGAGCTTCTCCTCCACCATGGACGCTTCCTGGATGATCCATGAGTAGTCTACCTAGGACCATGGGTCCGTGATCAGTAGCTATGTGATGTTCTCCTACCCTCTTTGTTCTTCATGGATTTGACCTTGTGAGCTGCCCTACATGATCAAGGCACATATGTAATTGTTTCTGTTGTTGCGATGCCGAGTTTGCTGGGATCTGATGGATTATGAGACTATGTTCACTTTCTGATTGAGTAATATATTTGGTTCTTATCTTTTATATTTTTTGTTCTTGAGTAATTCTTGCATGTTCTCCGTTGCTGTTTATTGCTTTGGCCAAGTAGTAGGTAGTGACTCCAAGAGGGAACGTTATGCTTGATTGTGGGTTCATGCCACCTGATGACTAGATTGAGTGACAGAAACATGAGTCTAGGGGATGTGCTGTTGCCACAAGGGGGAAAACAACAGTGCTTGTAACCGCGGTTGCAAGGATTGTTTACTTTACACAAAGTTCTTTTAATATAGTTGTATGTTGCTTTGGGTTTACACTTTGGGTGGGGCTCGCAACTTAATACCAGCGAGATGTTCTGGATAGATATCTCAAGGTGGATGATTAGTAGTAGATGAAGTTAGATTTTGGTCTACTTATTTTGGCGTACCGCCCATGCTTTTGAGCCTCTTCCTTTCTTTGTAGCATAGTTAGCATTGCGGTGTGTTTTTAATCCTGTCAATTGCCCAACTGTGATTTCTTTACCTCGCATATCAGTTTTATCGTCTTTTGGGAGAGAGAGATCACTAGTGAACATCATGGGACCCCGGTCCATATTCCCATCACTGTTTGCACGCTCGATTTATTTCCTGCTTTTACTTTCTAGTTGTAGTCACTATTATAATTTATCCCTTGCGTTTGATCCTTTGTAAAAAACAAGGCCGGAGAGATTCACAACCTCTCTGAACTTTGTTGGGAGCAAAGTCATTTTTATTGTGTGCAGGTTCGCGTCAATTGCACCGTTGACACCTACTTGTAGCTTTCAGAGTCCTACAAGAGACAAACCATATCCTCTATGTTAGGGGAAATTTGTTGCTATCCTACATCTCACCTTCCACTTGGGGTAACCAACAAAGGGCGAGAAGCCATTATCATCTCTCGCACATCAATCATCATGCTCGCTGGGCGGATCCACTTTGATAGGAGCAAATCGTATACGCATGCAAGGACGCATATGCATGCTACGCCATATGGAATCGTGTCGACTTCATCTTGGAGGGCCTATATGTAGCACGAAATAGGAGAATGAAGAAGTCCCTCCAGAATAAGTGGCAGGCGGAGCGTGATACCAGATATTGTTGGTAGATCTATATATGTTCTGGTCCTACGAGGCATTATGGTGGCTTCTGTAACGCCCCGGTCACACACCGGTTCTCGGCCGTTACGCCTGGCGGGATCTAGACCGTCCCCACAGACCAACACTAGTCTTTCCTGGGCACTTTGTCCCCACAGACCAACACTAGTCTTTCCTGGCCGTCTGCCTATTATTTTGTAATACTTACCTACGTTCTAGTCTTCCTGGGTTCATTTCGTCTAGTGTTCCAAGTCTGTAGCTGAACTTGTTTGATTTTTAATATGAAATCTGAACTGTTCAACATAAAAGATCTATTTATGTTCTGAAATTTTCTATTGTCGTACTGATCTTATCTTATCGTAACGCTATTCCTTTATAATACTCTATTTCAGTTAAATTATTTATGTGTTACTTAATCTATCATCACTCGTCAGATGAATCATGTGAAATGATGTGATTACCTTCAGAAATGTTTTTAAACACTCATAGAAATGAACTGGATTTCTTTCAAAACTATATAGTTGACAACACTTTCTGAAATATTACAAGATAGTAAATTCGAAATTGTGTAAGATATTCAACACCAATACCAAGTAATAAGACATCACAACAAACGCTTCAACAAGCCAAGAAAAATTGCAATGAAACAGTTCTTATTCTAGATCACTATCGTAATCTTGTGGTTGCAGGATTTCCTCGTCAACTTATTCATCGTCGCTGAACTCAAAGACGGAAATTTATTTACGCTTTAATTCATCAACAACATAAATAGGAACTTCTTCCCCTTCTTCTCCATCTGTACCGATGTATTTGTCGTGAACATCAACATTCTCCTCTACATCATCCACTTGTACGGAAGCATCGTCTACCTCGTTTCCCTGCTCAACATCAGCAACAATACGACGTGTAGTATTACATGATTCCTGGTAGGTTACTTTATTTCGTCGAGGTTCATCATCATCATCATTCTTTTCTAGAACATCATATGCACCTCTTAGCTCGATAAGCACAACCACCTTCCATGGATGTCCATCCTTTGTGTCCTCCAAATAAATACATGTGCTAGCTTGGGACGCTAGCATGTATGGATCATCCTTGTACCAAAGATAGAAGTATTTACACTTTGATAATAACCATATGACTTCATCTTCGTCCCTTTCTTCGTACTACCAGAAAGGTCATACCAATCACATTGAAACACAAATACTGATTTCCCATCATACTGCAACTCAAAAACTTCCTTTAAAACCCCATATATTTCAGCTTCTTCAGAGCTGTCCATACATACCTTCAACACGACGCCAGAATTTTGAGTCTTTTTGTTTTATCTGCCTCGACAGTACGAAACAAAGCACCATTCACACTTCAGGCTGCCATCCTATATACAAGACATCTTGGCCATTTGGATATATCCTGCAAAGGTTTGGGTGCGTTTTTTAATTTCCTCACATGCTCTGTGAACCAATCAGCAAACTCCTCATTATGCCTCTTCTCCCAGTTCAGCACACATTTTTTCTTCAATTCTTCCTTGTGAAGCGTGTGGAAACAATTTAAACTTGTTATATATGAACTTAATTAAAATATTTTGCAACAGTGTACTAGAGAGGTGATAGATACTTACTCAATATATGGGTCAAATTATGGACAGTTGTCTAGTATATATCTATGAATTTTGGTCATCTGCTCTATTGCAATATCCAAAAAAAATCGACCAGACACCATGAAAAACGGATGAAAATATACTTAATTCTCCTTCCCTCGGTTTAACCTAGTTATTCTTATTACGACCCTCCGTACCCATGTTCCTGTCTGCAATTTTAAATCTGGTTTGTATGTCACTGTCCAAATATCTGGACACAAATCTGGTTATTGAACCTTCAGGCCTTGCTTTGTTACGAATAGTTCCCTTCAGGTACCCAAGCTTTCTCTCATCTGGAAACATCCAACCATAATGGACATGGCCCCTTAGAAGTGCCTGCTCTGGAAGATGAATAGGAAGGTGCATCATCACATCAAAGAAAGTAGGTGGGAAGACCTTCTCAAGCTTGCAAAGAATTAAAGGTATTTCTTTCTCCAATTCTTCAACGACTTTGACGTTTAGTGTCTTGGCGCACAACTCCTTAAAACATTCCTAGTCGGGCGATAGCTTCATACATATCCTTCGAGGCAATGCCTCTAAGACCAACTGGTAAAATAGTCTGGAGGAGTATGTGTTAATCATGCGACTTCAGACCATGTAATATACCAGTCACCACATTGATTGGCACTGAAGTAGTGCTCCTCGTTGGCTACCCAAGTGGAAGGTTGAGATGTAGCATAGCGGTAATTTCTCTTGGCAAAGATACCAAGGTTAAGATCGAACCAGTAGGACTCCGACGACGACAAGTAAGTGGTAAAGTGAATAATGGAACCGTTCACAACTCAAGGTTGCTTACTTTACCTGGACCTGCACACACAACAAATAACTTTGCTCCTAACGAGTACAGAGAGGTTGTCAATCTCTCCGGCCTGGCCATTTACAAAGGATCAAACACAAGAGATAATGGCAGTGATGATGATAAATGCAAAGTAAAGTAAATGCAGTAAAATAAAGTGAGGGTGTAAACAGTGGTGGAAGTATGGACCGGGGTCACATGAAGTTCACTAGAGATGTATCTCTCTCCCAAAAACGATAAATAACTATGCCAGGTGAACAAATTACAGCTGGGCAATTGACAGGATTACAAACGCACCGCAATGCTAACTATGCTACAAAAGAAAGGAAGAGGCTCAAAAGCATGGACAATACGCCAAGACAAGTAGACCGAAATCCATCTGCATCTACTCACTAACCATCCACCTTGAGATATCTATCCAGAACATCTTGATGGTATTAAGTTGCGAGCCCCACCCAAAGTGTAAACCCAAAGCAACAGACAACTGCATTAAAAGAACTTTGCATAAAGTAAACAATCCTTGCACCCGCATGTACAAGCATCATTGTTTTCCCCCTGGTGGCAACAACACATCCCCTAGACTCATGTTTCTGTCACTCAAGCTAGTCATCGGGGGGCATCAACCCACAATCATGCATAACGCTCCCTCTTGGAGTTACGATCCATCACTTGGCCAAAGTAATAAAAAGCAACGGAGAACATGCAAGAATTACTCAAGAACATAAATATAAAAGGAGAAGAACCAAATATATTACTCATCACAATGTGAACATAATCTCATAATCCATCAGATCCCAGCAAAATCAACATAGCAACAACAGAAAAATTACATATGTCCCTTGATCATGTAGGGAAACTCACAAGGTCTAAACATTGAAGAACAAAGATGGAGAAAAGACATCACATAGCTACTGATCATGGAACCATGGTCCAAGGTGGACTACTCACGGCTCATCCGAGAAGCGTCCATGGTGGTGGAGAAGCTCCCGGAGGTCAATCCTCCCTCCGGCAGGGTGCCGGGACAGGGTCTCCTGGCAGCCCCGATCTTGGAAGAGCGGCGGCGGTGGAACATAGGGGAGATCGGGAAAAAGGGTTCTGTCCTCGAGGGTTTCGGAAGATGGGGTAAATATAGGAAAAGGGGGGCAGCTATGGGTGGACCAGGGAGTCCATGCGCGCGGCCTAGGTTCGGGCTGCACCACCAAGGCACCTGGACGCCTGGTGGGGCCCCCATGGCTCCCCTTCGGGCATCCGGAAGCTTCCGCCTCGCTGATTTTAATATATTATTTTCCCGGAATTTTTTGGGCACTTTAAGTAATGGGAAAACCTGAAATACAAAAACAACAGAAAACAGAAACTGACACTGTGGTGCACTGAATTAATAGGTTAGTCCAAATATGATCAAAAGTGTATGAAAGTGCATCAAAAGCATAGCAATGTCACCCAAAACATGCATGGAGCAAGCAGAAATTATAGATATGTTTGGGATGTATCACACATCCACATATGTTTCCATGTTTGAAGCGTGACCGAATGGGAATTTAACGCCTGCCAAAAACTTGCACAACTTTATCTTACCTTCCTTTGTAAGCGTCCAGGGAGCAGGAGGTTTCTTTAAAGTACCCTTGTTTCTCACACTTTCTTTCAACCAATAGTCCTTCCACATATTTAATTGCTGTAAATCCAATCTTGCACTGATTGTATCCTTGTTCTTGCCCTCGAGTTCAAGAAGTGTACCAAGGATACTCTCACATATGTTCTTCTCAATGTGCATGACATCCAGGTTGTGAGGTAACAGAAGAGTGTGCCAGTAATCCAAATCATGAAATCTAACCTTGAGGTGCCATGTAGGATGATTCACGCTCGCATACTTTCTCTTTCTAGTTTTATTTTCTGGGTACTTTCCCCATGAAAGATCCACGTCGTATAGGAATTGCACATACCATTTATGTATATGTGACGTCAAACAATTGCTATGGCATGGCTGTACAAATTACGACACATGATGCATGGGCACACCATTTCTGAAGCCCCGTTGTTATGAAGAAGTGCGAAATTCATAAAACATTTCAGGCCCTGAGTGTATTCCGGGCTCATCTTGGCTTTACTATTAATCCAGGAACGATCCATTTCCTGAAAAAACATAAGGATCTGATGCATAATAATTTTCATTGCAAAATCTAGGAAACCAAAACAATTTGTCTTTCAGTAAATAGATCGCACCTAAAATCACCCCTGTTTCACTCTGTTGCCGTTGCGCGTCACTTCTCCGTTCAGCAAGGGTTCCTCGCTTCTCCGTTCAACAGGGCTCCTCGCCTCGCCGTACCACCCCAGCCACGCTCACCTCGTCGTGACGCCCTATAGCCTTGCCAGATACGTAGTAGTATAGGAAGGACCTAAGTTGACCTTCCCAATTCATTTTATAAGATATCCCAATTCCATGTTCCCGCCATGAAAAATAAGAGATCCCGCCATGGAAAAAAGAGATCCCTCCATGAGAAAGAAGAGATCCTTCCAAGAGAAAAAAGAGATCCCGCGCATCGACTGAGTCGATAAAAAAGTTACCACTTTTTTTACACAGTCAATAAATGACGCTCGAATCATTTCATGTGACACTAAACAACGTCTCAGAAAATACACGCCCTTAGTGACGGTCAAATGTTTCATTTAAAATTTGGTTAGGACATCACTGAAGTTCCTTCAAAGATCCGGATCAGGCGGATTTTACCTGTGACGGTACCCGTTAAAGAAAATCAAACTTCGATGACGTTTGTCCCTCTGTCACGCGGTTTTTTTAATATCCCCAATTTTTTAGTGATAATGGCAACAATTATGCTGCACCAGTTGATGAAGTGCCTATAGATGAGGGCTGGCCTGGTTGGAATGCTAAAGAAGCTGCATATAATGGACATGTGAATCAGGAGGTCATGCCACCTCAGGACAAGAACTCAATGGTGCTTAACCCATCTCTGAATTCGAGCAGCTCGTTTGATTCTGATGTGGTTGAGGTTCAACTGCAACATGAGGTGCCACTCCAACAGGAGGTTCATGCACCGGTTCCTGATGCTGATGCCCTGGCTATCGTTATGTACCAACCACATGTTATTCACCTAGACCCTCTTCAGGAGGATTTGTAACGAGTTGTGTTTGGACCAGTGTTACCCCCTCATCTTTTATGGGTGAGAAATTTTGTTAATCTTCCTCCTGCTCTTAATGCTCAAGTGATTCCCAAGTGTGTGAACTGCCTGCCATCATCTCTGCCCCTTGTGGGAGATTGGATGGATTGTTTGCAACAGATGGAAGTCAATAAGGTTTCTCTCTCTGAACCGTTGATGATTGAGTTATCGATTGGTTCAGATCAGACCCCAAGTGTGCACGCTTCTGAACTGCCAGCAATTGAGTTTACTGCTACCAAGGGGCCTGTTTCTGTAAACCAACGTCGTCCCACTCGATCACCCCTGGTAAGGGAAGAGGAAGAATTTTCCACTCGCCGAATTACTCGAAGTTGTGCCAAGAAATCTGGTTTTAAACCAGTATCTGCCATTCCTCCAAAGGCTAGTCCTATGCGTCAACCTCGTGCTAAGAAGCCACGTCTCCAGGTCCCTACTATTGCATCCTCTGAAGAAGACAACTCAAACCAGGCCGACATTCCTCCACCCACTCCCATTCGGGCCATGCAGGATCTTGGCGTCGAGCTAGGCATCGCCCCTGAAGCTCTCACCACGGCTAAGATTATGGCTGTGCCGACCTATGCTAATAACCCCAATGTTTCTCATGATTAGTTTAATCACTGTATCCCATATTAGGAAGTGGGGTTTGGGGTGTTTATGTAATCTGAACTAATGGCCTTTTGCTGGGTGTCTATGGTCTGATGTTACTGGAACGTTGCCTTTCTGTTATGCAGAAATGGCTTTTGCTGAACCTCTATTAGTTTTAAATGAATAGTACAAAATATCATAATTGGCGTGTTTTGTGCTGGAATGTGAGTGGTTTGATTTTTGAAGAAAGACAGCGTGATGTGAGGGCTAAAATTGATGAAAGTGGATGTTCTATTGTGTGTGTTCAAGAAACTAAATGTGAGTTCTTTGATCTACGTCTGATCCGCAAGTTCTGCCCTCGAAGATTTGACATTTTTTCTTACTCACTATCTGTTGGTGCTTCTGTTGGCATTCTTGTTGTTTGGTGCTCATCCTTGTTTTCCGGGGTACTCATGGATTCCAAGCGCTTTGGTTTAACTGTCTCTTTCAACTCTGTTCACAATGCTGAGGTTTGGACAATGGTTTTTTTTATGGTCCTTGTCAGGGTCCTCTGAGGGATAAGTTTGTGCAGTGGCTATGTGATTTAAATATACTTGATGGTGACAACTGACTACTGTTTGGGGATTTTAATTTCATTAGGTCTCTGGAGAACAGGAACAGAGCTGGTGGTGATCTGGATGATATCTTCTTGTTTAATGAGATTATTGGGCACTTAGGGATTTTGGAGCTACCTCTCAAAGGAAGAGCTTATACTTGGTCTAACATGCAGTATAACCCTTTATTTGAATGATCTGGATGATATCTTCTTGTTTAATGAGATTATTGGGCACTTAGGGATTTTGGAGCTACCTCTCAAAGGAAGAGCTTATACTTGGTCTAACATGCAGTATAACCCTTTATTGGAGCAGCTAGACTGGTTTTTTACTTCTAGTTCCTGGATATCTGTTTATCCCAATAATATTGTTCTTCCTATGGGGAAAACCTCCTCTGACCATGTGACCTGTATTGTATCAATTAATACAACCATCCCTAAAAGAAATCTCTTCACGTTTGAAAACTTTTGGTCTGAATTACCTAGTTTCATGGATTATGTGTCGAGTTCCTGGAATTCTCCTTTGTCTGTCAGTGGTTCTGCTGCCAACACTTTGTCCAAGAAATTCAAGAGGTTGAGATATGATCTTAAGAAATGGGCATCCAATATGTCCTCTCTCAAGAAAACCATTGGTAAATGTTCTTAGGTTGTCTTGGCCTTTGATAGATTAGAGGAGATCAGGCCCTTAACTAGGCATGAATTCAACTTCAGACAAATTGTGAAATTGCACCATGAGCATTTACTTAAACTGCAATTCTTATACTGGAAGAAGAGATGTAATATCAGAGATATCAAAGTGGGAGAGGAAAACTCTAAGTTTTTCCATGCAATGGCATCTGAAAGATTGAGGAGGAACTCTATTTCTTCTTTAAATGCTCCGGATGGCTCCACTCTTTCTGATCATGAGCAAATGGCCATCTTACTGTGGAATTATTGTAAGGGTAGAATGGGAGTTTCTCAGGTATCCACATGCAGTTTGATCTCCCTGATATAACCTCCCTAGTTGATGGTTTGCAGGACTTGGCAGTGCCTTTTACTCAGGCTGAATTATATGATGTCCTTAAGGATCTTCCTGTGGACAGAGCTCCTAGGCCTGATGGTTTTAATGGATTTTTTCTGAAGAAATGTTGGCCAATAATTCAATATGATTTCATGAGCCTTGTCTCTCAGTTTGCATCTTGGGATCTTAAACTTGAATGTATGAATGGTTCTTTAATTTCTTTAATCCCCAAGATGCTGGCCCCTGTCTGCCCCAATGATTTCAGGCCAATCTCTTTGACTAATACCTGATTGAAGTTCCTCACCAAGTTACTGGCCAATAGACTTCAGAAGGTGATTTTGAAATGCATCCACATGAACCAGTATGGATTTCTCAAATCTAGATCTATACAAGATTGCTTGGCATGGGCTTTTGAATATATCCACCAATGTAAACAGTCACATAAAACTATACTTATTCTTAAGCTTGATTTTGCCAAGGCCTTTGACACTATTGAGCATGAGGCTATCCTTCAGGTGCTCAAACATAAAGGGTTCTTCTATAAATGGATTGGATGGGTTAAAGAAATTCTGATTTCTGGTTATTCTTCTATTCTCCTGAATGGAGTGCCTGGAAAACAGTTTTACTGCAAGAGAGGGGCCAGGCAGGGTGATCCTCTGTCCCCTTTGCTATTTGTTATGGTTGTTGACCTTCTTCAGTCTGTTGTAAATAAAATGATGCATGATAATGTCCTCTTTTTTCCCATCCCTTCCCATGATCCTAAGTAACAATCATTCAATATGTTTATGACACAATAATGGTGGTACCTGCTGATGCCAGACAACTCCTGGCCATTAAGGAAATGCTAATTAGCTTTCATGCCTCCATTGGGCTTAAGGTGAATTTCAATAAATCCTCAATGATACCCCTCAATGTATATGATGAGGTGGCAGCCTCTCTGGCTGATGTTTTTGGTTGCACTATTGGCCAGATGCCCTTTACCTACCTGGGGCTTCCAGTGGGAACCACCAATCCTAAAATACACGATCTTATGCCTTTAGTGGACAGGGTTGAGAGAAGACTTTCTGCCAGTTCTTCTATGCTCAACCAGGGCACTAGACTTCAATTGGTGAACTCAGTGTTGTCATCCATGCCCATATATCACATGTGTAGTCTGGCTCTCCCTCAGGTCATCCGCAAGCAACTTGAAAGAATTCAAAGACAATGTCTTTGGAGGGGTAATTCTGAAACCCCAAAGCAATCCCTTGCTTCTTGGGATTTGGTCTGCGGGCCAAAGAAAAAAGGAGGTCTGGGTATAATAAAGCTACAGCTATAGAATAAAGCCTTGCTCTTGAAACATTTGCATAAATTCTATAACAAGGATAATATCCCTTGGATTTCTCTCATCTGGAGCTCATACTATGATGGCAATGTTCCTCATTCCACTGTTCTTTGTGGTTCCTTCTGGTGGAAATACATTTTGAGGCTCTCTGATTTATATAGAGATGTGGCCTCTGTCAAAGTTAACTCTGGATATTATGTGACCTTTTGGTCTGATGGATGGATTTTCAATGACTCCTCCAGAGGTCTCAGAGATAGAATGACACATATTTTCTCCTTTTCCAAGGATGACAAGATTTCTGTGTAAGACTTTCTGGATAATGATGATGATTCAAGTCTGTTCTATCTGCCTCTATCTTAGCAAGCTGCTTCTGAGTACTTCATTCTTAGAGGTTGGTTGGATATGCTTCAAAGGGACCCCACTGCTCAGGATATCTGGATTTCGCGAGGAAAATGTGGTTTTACGAATAAAAGCAAGTAAGGTATGCTAGGCTCCTTACTTTCTTTTATCTGTAAGTAAATATCTTTACTTTCTCTTGAGAACTTTTTGTTCTCCCATGCAATAAAGCACTGTGGGCTCATACTTCACAGTTTTAAAATTCAAAAAAACTATGTTTCCGTTCATTTTCTTGTCATGGAAATTGAGTGTGATCCCTCATGTCCAATTATTTTGGAATGACCTTTTCTTCCAACCATTGGTGCTATCATTGACATGAAAGAAGGGACTATAAGATTACAATTTCACCTCAAGAAGGGCATGGAACATTTCCCTAGAAAAAAGACTAAGTTACCTTTTCAGTCTGTTATACGGGCAAGCTATGCTTTGGATATTGACAAAACATGATCTTTTTGCTTCATGCCTAGCTCAAAGGCATAAAAGAAAGCGCTTATTGGGAGGCAACCCAAAATGTTTTTACTTTCAGTTTTAGTGGTCTTGATGCTTGTTACTACTGTAGCAATATCATTGTATCTTTATCTTCAAGCTTTGTGCCAAGTTTTAGCCTCCGGTTGCAAGAAAAAACAAAAGTTGTGACATGCTGTCGAGAAAACAGAATCTGTTTTGTCCATTGCAAAAAAAATCACTAGATTATCTTTTTGATATGATTTTTTTGAAAGTATGCTCGATATAATTTACTTTCGGCGGACCATTATGTTTTTTATTTGAGTTGCATAAGTGTCCCGAAAAAATTATTTACTACCTACTGGTCTGTTTTCCCGAGATTTGTCTTGTTTTACGTTTTCCCAGTTTTGAAAATCTTTCACATGCTTTTTCTTTGCAATTTTTTGAAATCTTGAGAAATAGTAGCGCTTGTTGAAAACCTTTATTTGTAGTAGAGGAAAATTATTTTATTATGGGTACTAACGTCTCTAATCAGCTTATTATGAGTTTCGTATGAAGGGAGTTTTCAAGTGTGCGAAGGAAGATGATGAAAGAAGATCCGGGAGTGTCAAAAGCTCAAGCTTGGGGATTCCCTCATGCACCCCCAAGAAATATTCAAGGAGATTCAAGCGTCTAAGCTTGGGGATGCCCCCGTGCATCCCCTTCTCCATCAACAATCATCGGTTCGTCCTTCTCCACACTATATTTTTATCAATTCATATGTTATGTTCTATGCTTGGAACGTCTTATATTTACTTTTCAGTTTGCTTTGCTTAGTATTAGTTTTGTTTGCTGTTCATAACAAGTTGGACCCTAGCATACCTTGTTTGGGAGAGAAACACACTCCACTTTCACCTAGAATGCTCATAGTTTTCGTGCTTATCTTTTTTTTTTGAAGCTTTCAAACTAAGGGGTAAGGTACCCCCCCAGCATTTTATTACCAGGACCACAATATTTACAAATGTACAACAAAAGCTTCAAAAAATACCCTCTCAGGGTGGAAGGAAATCAATCCATCTAAGTAACTTATCTTTAAATCTAGGCTTAATTCTATAACTAAGTAGAGTTATATCATGAATGAAGCCAGCTCTCCATTTGGAAAAAGATGGTCTGACATGCTTGAAACATTTAGCATTCCTCACCAACCAAATATTCCACCAGGCAGTGAACACCACTTCAGTAAAGAAAGTTTTATTGAAAGACTCCCTGGCCATCTTGGCAATGTGAAACATGTCAGAGCCATTGTTCCAATTAATTTGCAGATATGCCCAGATTCTAGCACTGAAATTGCACTGAAAGAAGAGATGATATCTGTTTTCCAGGTGCTGTGTGGGGAAAATAACACACTCAGGTCCATCCTGGATATGTCAGTGCCTTCTGATAATCAGGTCTTTGGTATTGAGACGATCCATGATCACCAGCCAGGCAAAGACTTTGGTTTTTAGTATACAGCAAGATTTCCAAATCCAATTTAAAAGAGGATTTGATTGTATAGGATCATGCACCAAAGTGTAGAACTTCTTGGCAGTATACTGTCCTTTCCCGTTCAACCTCCATGTCCAGCAGTCCCTAGCTTCCTCAGCACTGTGATTCTGAAGGATCTGTTGAAGTTCACTGAGCTCCTGGAAAGCCTGAGCAGAGAGTGGTAAGTTGAAAAGGTCAGTGAGCTCAGCAACATCCCTGGCCTCCTTTACAGAAATAAGAGGATCCTTGGAAAAAGAGAAAAGTCTTTGAAACTTTTGGGCTAGAATAGCATTGGTGTGGTTGATCCAGAAATCATTCCACAACAACACAGAGTCCCCCACACCCAACTTGATCTGAGAAACAGCCACAAAGCTATCCATGAATTTGGCCACATCTTTCCACCAAAAGGAGCCATAGAGCTCAGTAGCATGGGGCACTCTCTCATGATAATAAGTGTTCCAGAAAAGAGATACCCAGGGCACATCCTCTTTATTGTAAAACTTGTTCAGATGCTTCATCAGGAGAGCTTGATTCTGTAATTGCAAATTGAGGATACCCATACCACCTTTATTCTTGGGTCTGCAAACAAGGTCCCATGCAGCAAGTGATTTTCCTGAATCATGTCCATACTTCCTCCAAAGACATTGTCTCTGTATCCTCTCCAACTGCTTGATGATACCAGCAGGAATGTGCAGAGATCAAAGGTAGTAGATGGGCATGGAAGATATCACAGAGTTCAATAGCTGAAGCTTTCCCCCTGGGTTAAGAAACAAGAGCTGGCAGTAAGTCTCCTCTCCATGCAGTCAACCAAAGGAAGCAAATCCACAATCTTAGGTCTGGTAGTGCCCACAGGCAACCCCAAATATGTGAAGGGAAGCTTCCCCACTTGGCAACCAAAAGCTGTAGCCAATTCAACAATGGAAACCTCATCAAGATTAATGGGAATCATGGAGGATTTATTATAGTTGATATCCAGGCCAATGGACTGAGAAAAACTTTTAAGAGCCTCTTTTAGCCTAAGAACTTGTTGAACCTCAGCAGGCATGATCAAGATTGTGTCATCAGCATATTGCACAATAGGAAAATCAGGGTCATGACAGGGAATAGGCAAACTGAGGTGCCCTCTTCTCAGCAAATCATTAACCACATATTGCAAAAGATCAGCAACAAACACAAAAAGGAGAGGGGATAAGGGATCACCCTGTCTGACCCCTCTTTTACATTTAAATTGTCTTCCTAGGATGCCATTTAATAGAACAGAGGAAGACCCACTATCCAAGAGCTGCTGCACCCAAACTCTCCATTTGTGAGGGAAACCTTTGTGCTTTAAAATTTCCAAGATTGCCTCATGCTCAATAGAATCAAAAGCTTTCTCAAAATCAATCTTGAGCAGCAGCAAAGGTATTTTGGATTGGTGGCATTGATGTAGATATTCCAAAGTCCAAGAAATACAGTCCTGAATGGATCTTTCCTTAATAAATCCATATTGGTTCTTGTGAATGCACCTGCTGATGTCTTTCTGGAACCTGTTAGCATCCTTTTTGGTGGGAAACTTAAAGCCCACACTAGTAAGAGAGATGGGCCTGAAGTCATTCACAGTTTCAGGAACAGCTTTTTTGGGGATGAGAGTGATAAAGGAACCATTTAAACCTTCAAGATCAGCATGTCCATTGTGGAAATCCTCAGCCAACCTGTAGAAGTCAGAGCAAATTATGGACCAACAAGATTTCAAAAATCTACCATTAAAACCATCAGGTCCAGGGGATTTATCAGGTGGCATGAACTTGATTGTATCATCCATTTCTTTCCTGTCAAAAGGAGCCACCAAAGCTTCCAAGCCATCCACTGGAGAAAGCAGTGCACTCAGATTATAAGCCATGACAATACCTTTGGCCACTCCCATTCTGTTTTTAAAAGCAGACCAAAAAGCATTAGCAAGGAGATCATGTGTGGAGCATGGAGTTCCATCAGCTAACTGAAGAATGGCAATAGAGTTCCTTCTATGTCTCTCAGAGGCCATTTCTTGAAAAAACTTTGAGTTCTCCTCCCCCAGTTTAACATATCTTTGGGTGCGTCTCTTTTTCCAGTACATATGTTGCCAATATAGGATTTTTTCAAGATGAAACTTGACAATCTTCCTGAAATTGGATTGAGGCACAGACAGCTTCCTGAACTCTTCCAGGCAGTCCAGGATGAAAATGACCTTGTTGCACTTGGAGATGAGCACCTTGAAGTTGGAAAAGTTTTTTTTGCCAGTGTTTAAGTTCCCTTCTGAGTCTCTTGAACTTGTCCACAATTGTAGCCACAGGGTGAGCTTTAGGGGATGAAACTTCCCAAGAGGATTTAACACAATCTAGGAACCCAGGCATCTCCACCCAAAAAATTTCAAATCTGAATAAGTTAGCTCTTGGGATGGAGGTGTTTATGGCCACCACACAGGGTACATGATCAGAAGCAGTCTTAGCCAAAGTTAGCACCTGAGTGGAGGGGTAAGATAAGATCCAATTAGCAGAGGTGAAAAATCAATCCAGCTGCTCCAGCAAAGGGTTCTCCTGCATGTTAGACCATATGAATCTCCTGCCTTTGAGGGGAAGCTCAAGAAGACCAAGGTGGCCAATTATCTCATTGAAGATGAACATGTCATTAGCATCACCTCCAGGCACATTCCTGTTATCCAGTGATCTAATAAAATTAAAGTCCCCAAGTAAAAGAAAATTAGCATCAAAAGGGATTGACAAGTGATAAATCCAATCCACAAAAATATCTCTCTGTTGTTGCACACAAGGGCCATAGACATTCACCAAAGTCCAAGATTCTGCATTGTGAGACGAGGTGAAACGGATCACCATCCCAAAACCTTGAGTGTCCACCAATTGCCCATCAAAAATAGCTGAATTCCAAATAGTAAGAATTCCACCAGAGGCACCTCTCGAGGGAACCATAGCGAATTGATCAAATCGCCTGGGGCAGAAAGATCTAATAAAATTGTGGTCAATATTCTCACATTTGGTTTCCTGAAGGCAGATAACCGCACACTGGCTGTCCTCAATTTTCTCACGCACGGCGCTTTGCCTGGCTGTAGAATTCAGACCACGAACATTCCAACATAGCACTTTCCAATCTCTAGTAGTTGTAAAATTCATGGAAACTAAAAGAGAAAGAAAGCAGATAACTGGAAACATTACAGTTATCGACCAGTTCCCGCAAAAGGGCCAAGGGCCAAAAGAAATCTGCCCAAGAACAGTATCACAACTGGCGAATTTAGGGGCTTGCCAAACCCAAAGAACAGAAAAGGAGATAAACATCATCATCCTCATGAGGTTCCATTGGAGAGGATGGAGTCGCCATAATCTTCTCCTTCGTGAGCAGAACTGGGTCAATCTGCAGGTCAGCGCCAACGGTCTGAAGGACCTTGATTGGAGTGGGTGGCAACACCAGCGCCTCCTCCTGAGCTGGTCCTTGGGCTTGTCCTTCTGCAGATTCCTCAGGCATCTTGGGAATGGGCTTGGTCTTGGGCTTCTTGCGCTTTGGGGCCAAGGGGAGTTCAGCCAAAGTTCCCGCCTTGAAGCCATCACGCTTGATCGTGCTTCTGGTGCAGCGCCTGACAGAAGTGTCAACAATGGGAGTAGTCCTCTTTTGCGTC
The DNA here is from genome assembly GCA_950022295.1 of Bromus sterilis. NCBI lineage: Eukaryota > Viridiplantae > Streptophyta > Magnoliopsida > Poales > Poaceae > Bromus > Bromus sterilis. The sequence goes on from OX465596.1 coordinate 402,784,024, forward strand.
GTGGTGTTGCCGCCTTCACCATGGGGGGCTGGAGAAAGTGATCTCCTTGGGGAGATCCACCGCAGGCAGGGAGGGGGCAAATGCAGGTGGCCCCTCATCATCAGCAATGTATGATATTGAAAACTCCAGGGAATTGGCATCAAAAGCCATGCTCCAAGACCTCTTGGAGCAGACCAGTGGAAGAACAGGGCGAAAATTCAAGCTCCTGGGGACCTGGAGAGTGCAAATCTCAGGCAGCAACCTGGAGAAGACCCTGCTCCACTGCATCACAGGGGGCAGTTCAGGTCCTGCAGCAATCTTGATCATTCCCACAAATACTTGTTGTGGAGGGATAGGGGGTGGGACATAAGGGACGAGCGCTAAGATGGGATCCTCATCAGCCGGCTGCTGCAGCATTTGTTCCTCATCATCAGGGGTATTGAAGACCTCCAAAACCGGTTGCTCGACAAAATCGGAGAGTTCAGGGTGGTCCAGCACCATGGATTGCTGGTCTTGATCAGGTGCATCATGCTGCTCCTGCTGCACGTCTAGTTGGTTTTCATCTTCACCCCAGACTGCATTCCCCCAACCCGGAGGGTCATTGGGCTCTGGAGCATTGTCAGGTGCTCGTGCTGGTGCAGGGATGTCGTTCCAGCCAAGAGCCGGGTATTGAGGAAGCGCCCAGGGAATATTATCTGCGACAAGCTGCCCAGGCAAAGGATGGGGGTTGCCATTGAGCGGCATGGGATCCTCATCCTGCGGCATCTGATTTGCCCAATCCGAGCCCGGGATGTAACAGGCAGCAGTCCAGTTGACCCTGTTTCCTCCCCACTCAGCGTAATCACCAAAAACCACATCCCTTGGCACAAGCTCAGTGGATGGGAAGGATGCATGAACTATCGAGCGAACCAAATATGGATCTTCAGAGTTCCACGAGTGAAATTTACCAAAATTATTGATGGCCTCTGACAGATTCTTAGTGTTACGATAATCCAAAGGCACCCCAATCAGCATGATCCAGCCCGTACGGATATCATCCGCACCACGGAAATCTTCACCTTGGTCATGGTTGTAAAAACGCACAAATCTGTCTCCTCCAAGGTCAAAGGGTGGATGCTGGGTGAGCGAGTACCTTACAGCAGCATCACGGACTTGAAACAGCCCCACTCCAAGAAACCAGGGTTGCACAGAGCGCACCATGACGCCGCGGGCCTGAAGAAAATCCGCCACTTCCTCTCTGGCTGGCCCCAATGCCTCGGGAGGTGGTGATGGCAAAATCTCTGCCACCATGAAGTCCTCGTGCCGCCGCTCCGGCCTTGCTCCCGCAGTGACGAACGTGCGCGGCAGGCGGTTGGCCCCTCCATCAATGATTTGATGGCCGGCGGCGAGGAAGCGATGGGGGTCAAGCTCGTAGACCGCCATGGATGAGCTCGGGCGGCAGTGGGAGCAAGGTGGAACAGCGAGATCGGTGCTAGGCGGCGAAGCGCAAGCGGCAGGTGGGGTTTTCTCCGCAGAGTCTCTTGGGCGGGAGAGGGAGGTGGCGCGAGTCCCAATATTAGAGGATGAATCCGGTGTGTACTCAATGGGATGTTGCGTGTGAATAGGCCTCCAGACGCGTCCCTCCTGACGTGCTATCGCATCGCAGTCCCGTCGACGGTGGACCACTCGGTTGCATGCCATGCAGAGCCGCTTGGAAGGGCAGGCCGATGACAAGTGGCCCTGAATATTGCAAACAGTGCAAGTCATGATCCGAGCCACCATGTAATCCACCATAGCTTCAAATGCATCCTTGGTAGGCACGTCCTGTACGGTAGAGGAGGAAACCTGCACCGTATCTTTTTGTTTCTCCTGTAGGGCAACTCCAGATATGGTTGTGTTCTGCTTGCCCACGAGAGGCGAGACACAAAGGTCTAAAGATGGCAGAAGCGTCCGTTGCACCTTTTGTGGTATGGAATGCTTATCAGTAGCGAAAGATCCGGGATAGGCCATGGAAATCGGAACAGTCCCAAATTGAATCGCCGGAGTTGCCAGAGTCCGATGAACCACCTGAGGCGGCGATGGCGGAGGGCATTCGTCCGAGAGCAAATCATAACCAGCTTCCAGCAAATCTTTACGAGCTTCCGGGTTAACGCGAAAATTATAGCTCTTGCAGACCTCGTAGTCAAGAATAGTAGCAAAACGTAATGATTTGGACTTAGATGACCTGACTTTCATCGCCGATTTCTTTGGATCTGTACGCAATGCATTCATCCCCGCTTGAGCACGTTTCTTAGATGGACTAACTAGAGTCCATTCCTCCTTGCATTGTTTCTGCCAGAGCTTGAACTCATAGGTCCATTGAGGCCCTCCATAATTCCAAATATAAAAATAACAGATGAAAAGAGGGCAAACAAATTTACGACGATCGGTAAGGAGGAAACCAATCTTCTTGTTGGCCACCGTGAAGCTGAACACCTGATCATGTAAAATGGACACTTTGAGGGCATCACATCTACCACCAGTGATGGATTCAAGAGCCACCACGGCCGAATCCTCCGTCAACTTGAAGGAGGTATGACCAAAAGCGCCACCATTGTGAAGTGGCCAGAATTTGAATTCGGATGAACCGTAGAGAAACAAGTGCGTCGAACCTCCTCGGCAAACTCCACACCGGGAGCCAGATCCAAACCCATCTGGAGGGATGCATAAACCGCCATGAGATGGCTATGAATGCAACGAGGAGGAGACGCCGGAGACGATGATCGGAGCCAAAAGTTGATGAAGAGGCCCTTCGTGCTTATCTTTGTTGAGTGTTCTTTACTTTTATAGCGGCTATCATGTTCAGCTCTTGCTTTCATGTTTATCTTTAAAAGATTTTATTTAGGTTGTTACTTTTGGGACCATCTTAAGTTTCCATGCTTATCTTGTTTAGAGAATTGTCCTGTTGCACTGAGTGTGTGTCTTACTTTGAGTAGGCAATTGAGGTTGCTATTATAAGTTTAGTAGCAACTTGCAATATGTAACATCCCAAAAATTCCAGATTTTGGAATGTTAATAAATTAATTTTATAATGATTGTTTTGCTTGACATGATTGATTTTCACTGGGATTGAAAACTTTTATAGTTTAAATGAATATTATAGTGAGAGGGATTTAAAGGACTTTCCCTATTATTCATTATTAGTGTTTTGGCATTCATTATTTAAAGAAAATCCAATAAATTGAAATGAGAGAAAATAATATGACTCCTTCAATATATTAAAATAGTTGGGAATTTATTTAAATAATTATTTGAATTTTTCTGAATATTCAAGACATTTTTTAACTCAAGGCAATTCATTGGAGAGGATATAAAATGACTTATCACCTTTAAATAAGGTTGAAAAATATTTAGAATATTGTTTAAAAGTTTTGAAATTTGTTATGAGTATTATAAATAACTCTAAAATTATTTTAGGGATTTTTATAATGCCCATAAAGTTTTTATTGCTTAAAAGGATTTATCAAATTTGCAAAATAGATGGAAAAGTATTTTCAGCAAAACCATTTAATTTTATTATTTTCTTTTATTGTTGTGGCAATTTTTAAATTAGTATTTTATTATTTAAAAATGTGTTCCCAACTCCGTTGACTCTCTCGAGTTTATCTCCCACCTATCCTCTTCGAGCGCATCGACACCTATACCGTATCGAGTGATAGGTCCCAAACGTATCTATAATTTTCTAGTTGCTCCATGCATGTTTTGTGTGACTTTGCCATGTTTTGCTTGAACTTTCATACACTTTTTATCATATTTGGACTAACCTATTAACTCAGTGCACCCAGTTGTCAGTTCCTGTTTTTCTGTTGTTTTTGTATTTCAGGTTTTCCGGCCATTAAAAGTGCCCAATAAATCCGGGAATTTTTTTATAAAAAATCAACGTCACGGAAGCTTCCGGAATAACCAAGATATGGCAGGAGGGCCACCACCGGGGCCCCGGGAGGGTCCCTGGCGTGGCCCCACCCTAGGCCGCGCCAGGAGGCCTCCTGGCTTCCTGGTGGGCCCCTCGGTGCCCCCCTTCGCCTATATTTACCCCCCGTGACGGAAACCCCTAATATCGATCTGCTAGTCCCGTTCTCCTCTTTGTTCCGCCGCCACCGCCGTTTCAAGATCGGGGCTGCCAGGAGAAGCTGCCCCGGCACCCTGCCGGAAGGAGGAATCCCCTCCGGGAGACCATCCATCGCCATGGACGCCTCCCGGATGTGCCGTGAGTATTCCCCCTTGGACCATGTGTCCGTGACCAGTAGCTATGTGATGTACTCCTCCCCTCTTTGTGCTTCCACTTTCGTGACCTCGTGAGCTTCCTCACATGATCGAGGAACTTTAGTAGTTTTCTATGTTGCTATGCTGAGTTTGCTGGGATCTGGTGGATTATGAGATTATGTTCAGATTGTGATGAGTAATATATTTGGTTCTCTTTTATATTTGTGTCCTTTAGTAAATTCTTCCATGTTCTCCGTTGCCGTATTTTACTTTGGCCAAGTGATTTGTTGAAACTCCAGGAGGGAGCATTATGCTTGATTGTGGGTTCAGCCCCTTGATGTCTAGCTTGAGTGCCAGAAACATGAGACTAGGGGATGTGATGTTGCCACCAGGGATAAAACAACGGTGCTTGTACTTGCGGGTGCAAGGATTATTTACGTTACGCATGGTTCTTTTAATGCAGTTGTATGTTGCTTTGAGTTTACACTTTGGGTGGGATTCGCAACTTAATAGTAGCGAGATGTTCTGGATAGATATCTCAAGGTGGGTGATTCATAGTAGATGCAGATGGATTTCGGTCTACTTACCTTGGCGTACTGGCCATTGCTTTTGAGCCTCTTCCTTTCTTTTGTAGCATAATTAGCATTGCGTTGCGTTTAGAATCCTGTCAATTGCCCAGCTATGATTTGTTTACCTCGCTAGCACTTTTATCGTCTTTTGGGAGAGATACATCACTAGTGAACATCACGGGACCCCGTTCCTTATTCACATCATTGTTTACACTTTCAATTTACTTTCAGTTGCCACTATTATTATCTCTTGCGATGATCCTTTGTAAACAGCAAGGCCGGAGGAATTGAAAACTTCTCTGTACTCGTTGGGAGCAAAGCTATTTGCTGTGTGTGCGGGTCGAGGCGAAGTTAGCAACCTCGGCACCAATGTTCACTTTACCACCTTCTTGTATCTCTGTGAGTCCTACGGGAGACAAATCCTATCCTCTACATCGGGGAAATTCTGCTACTATGCTACATCTCACCTTCCACTTGGGGTAACCAATGAGGAGCGAGAGTAGTATCTTCCTTGCTAGCATCAAGCAATTTCTGGCGCCGTTGCCGGGGACTCCAACCTACAAGATAGGGGAATTGCACACTATCTTTTATCTTTGCTTTTTATTCTTGCTAGTTTACCTTTCAGTTTTTGCTTTCGTGTCCCTTATCAAAAATACCAAAAATACCTGCTACTACTATGGGTTCCAATGAAAACACTAAGTTGTGTGACTTCACTAGTCACAACAACAGTGACTTTATCTGCACCTGCCACTTGATACGTCCAAAACGTATCTATAATTTCTACTTGCTCCATGCTTCTTTTGTGTGATATTGCTATGATATTAATACACTTCCATACACTTTTGATCATATTTGGACTAACCTATTAACTCAGTGCACCCCAGTGCCAGTTCCTGTTTTCTGCTGTTTTTCTATTTCAGTTTTCCCCCACATTAAAAGTGCTCCAAAATTTCGGGAAAAATCCAATAAAAATCAGCGCTTCGGAAGCTTCGGGAATCACAAAGGAGGGGCCAGAGGAGACCCACCAGGGGCCCAGGCGCCCTCCCGGCGTGCCCTAGGGTGGGGCCGCGCCAGGGGGCCGCCTGGACCCCTGGTAGCCCCCCTGTCTGCCTCCCTTCGCCCATATATTCTCCATGATGGGAAACTTCCGAAGAGAGAACCCTTTTTCGCGATCTCTCCTCTGTTCCGCCGCCGCCGCGCTTCCAAGATCGGGAGCACCAGGAGACCTCTTCCCGGCACCCTGCCGGAGGGAGGAACCACCTCCGGGAGCTTCTCCACCACCAGGGATGCTTCTCGGATGAACCGTGAGTAGTCCGCCTTGGACCATGGGTCTATGATCAGTAGCTATGTGATGTTCTCCTCCCCTCTTTGTTCTTCATGGTTTAGACATGCCCTACATGATCGAGGCACATATGTAATCTTTCTGCTGTTGCTATTGTGAGTTTGCTGGGATCCGATGGATTATGAGACAATGTTCAGATTGTGTTTGAGTAATATATTTGATTCTCCTCTTTTATATTTATGTTCTTGAGTAATTCTTGCATGTTCTCCGTTGTTGTTTATTGCTTTGGCCAAGTAGTAGGTAGTGACTCCAAGAGGGAGCGTTATGCATGATTGTGGGTTCATGCCCCCTGATGACTAGCTTGAGTGACAGAAACATGAGTCTATGGGATGTGTTGTTGCCACAAGGGAGAAAACAATGGTTCTTGTACTTGCGGATGCAAGGATTGTTTACTTTACGCAAAGTTCTTTAATGCAGTTGTCTGTTGGTTTGAGTTTACACTTTGGGTGGGATTCGCAACTTAATACCAGCGAGATGTTCTGGATAGATATCTCAAGGTGGATGGTTAGTAGGTAGATGCAGATGGATTTCGGTCTACTTGTCTTGGCGTACCACCCAAGCTTTTGAGCCTCTTCCTTTTTTTATAGCATAGTTAGCATTGGTTTGCGCACATAATCATGTCAATTTCCCAACTGTAATTTGTTTACCTCGCATGGATATTTTATTGTCTTTTGGGAGAGAGACATCACTAGTCAACATCATGGATCCCGGTCCATATTTCCAATACTGTTTACACCCACTATTTATTTTCTGCTTTATTTACTTTTCCATTGCTTTCACTATCATTATTATCCCGTATGTTTGATCCTTTGTAAACAACAAGGCCGGAGGGATTGACAACCTCTCTGAACTCGTTGGGAGCAAAGTTATCTGTTGTGTGTGCAGGTCCACGTCAACCGCCTAACTGCTGGTGCCGTTGTCACCTTCCTGTCGTTGTCGGAGTCCTACTAGAGACAAACCTTGGTATCTTCACCGAGGGAAATTTGCTGCTTTCTACATCTCAACCTTCCACTTTGGGTAACCAACGAGGGGCGAGAAGTTTTTGCCGCCGTTGTCGGGGACGCAAGAAAAGCTATACCTGTCAACTCTCTCGCAATCAAAGCAATTTCGGGCGTCGTTGCCGGGGACTCCGCTCTTCAAGATAGGGGAGTTGCACACTATCTTTTATCTTTGCTTTTTAGTCTTTTTAGTTTATCTTTCAGTTTTTGCTTTAGTGTCCTTTATCAATAATCAAAAAATAGTTACCTTGCTTGCTGCTACTATGGGTTCCTCCGAGAACACCAAGTTGTGTGACTTCACTAGTCATAACAATAGTGACTTTATCTACACTCCAATTGCTACACCTGCCACTTCAGCACCTTCTTATGAGATTAAACCTGCTTTGCTGAACCTTGTTATGAAAGATCAATTCTCTGGTGCTGGCGATGATGCTGCTTTGCACTTAAAAAAAATTGTTGAGCTCTGTGATATGCAAAAGTACAAAGAAGTAGATGGTGATATTGTTAAGCTTAAGCTTTTTCCTTTCTCCTTGAGAGGAGGAGCTAAAATCTGGTTTCAATCCTTGCGTATGAATAGCATAGATTCTTGGGATAAGTGCAAGGATGCTTTTATTGGGAAGTACTACCCCCAGCTAAGATTATCCAATTGAGGAGTAATATTATGAATTTTAGGCAATTGGATAATGAACACGTTACCCAAGCTTGGGAACGCATGAAATCTCTTGTTAATAATTGTCCACTGATGGTTTGACTACTTAGATGGTTATCCAAAAAATTTATGCAGGCTTGAACTTTACCTCGCGGAACTTGCTAGATTCGGCCGCGGGAGGAACCTTTATGTCAACAACGCTTGGTGCAGCCACAATACTACTCGATGAGATGATGACCAACTATTCCCAATGGCACAACGAAAGAGCTCCAATAGGTAGGAAGGAAAAATCTGTCGAGGAGATCTCCTCCCTAAATGAAAAAGTTGACTTGATTATGTCTCTACTTACCAAGCAATCTCCTATTGATCCTCATGATGTTCCTTTAAATTCTTTGATTGCTCAGGATCAAGTAGATGGGAACTTTATCTCTAGAAACAACTTCAATAACAATGCTTATAGGAGTAATTTTGGTAGCAATCCTAGACCGTTCCCCTCCAACAACTATGGGAACAACAACACTTATCCTAGCATCAAGAACTCCACTTTTGAATTAGAGAGTATGCTTAAAGACTTCATCACTACCCAAAAAGCCTTCAACAAGAGTGTAGAGGAAAAACTAGACAAATTATATAATCTCTCGTTGAAGGTAGACAATTTAGCCCATGAAGTAGAATTGCTTAAAATTAGAACTTCTCCTCTTGAGGAGAGGAAGGTCACTCCTATGAACGATATTCAAGTGCAAATTGATGAAAACATTAGGATGATGGCTAAACTTAAAGAGAGATGGGCTAGAGAAAAGGAGGAAGAGGATAGAATTAAGAGCCTTCCCACACACCATACCATTGCTACTATCCAAGTTGTTGAGGATATCCAAACTCTTAGCACCTCATGACGGCTTCTCTCCCTTCGTTGGTAGGCCCCAAGTGGAAGGCGTGATGCGGTACAGCAGCAAGTTTTCCCTCAGTAAAGATGCCAAGGTTTGTCTCCAGTAGGACTCCAGAGATGATAAGTAGGAGTCAGCAGCGCAACTGACGCGGACCTGCACACAGACACATATAACTTTGCTCCCAACGAAGTTCAGAGAGGTTGTCAATCTCTCCGGTCTTGTTGTTCACAAATGATAAAACGCAAGGGGATAATGATAGCAACTTGAAAGTAAATGCAGAAAAGTAAATATATCTTGGAAACAATAATGAGGATACGGACCGGGATACGTGATGTTCGCTAGTGATGTCTCTCTCCCAAAAGACGATAAAAATGCTATGCGAGGTAAACAAATTACAGAAAGGCAATTGACAGGATTAAGAACGCACCGCAATGCTAACTATGCTACAAAAGAAAGGAAGAGGTTCAAAAGCACAGGCAGTACGCCAAGGTAAGTAGACCGAAATCCATCTGCATCTACTACTAATCATCCACCTTGAGATATCTATCCAGAACATCTCGCTGGTATTAAGTTGCGAGCCCCACCCAAAGTGTAAACCCAAAGCAACAGACAACTGCATTAAAAAGAACTTTGCATAAAGTAAACAATCCTTGTAACCGCGGTTACAATCACCATTGTTTTCCCCCTTGTGGCAACAACACATCCCCTAGACTCATGTTTCTGTCACTCAAGAATGTCATCGGGGAGGCATGAACCCACAATCTAGCACAACGCTCCCTCTTGGAGTCACTACCTACTACTTGGCCAAAGCAATAAACAGCAACGGAGAGCATGCAAGAATTACTTAGGAACAAAAATATAAGAGATAAAAACCAAATATATTACTCTATCACAATCTGAACATAATCTCATAATCCATCAGATCCGATCAAACTCAACATAGCAATAGCAGGAATATTACAAAGGTGCCTCGATCATGTACGGCGCTCACGAGGTCTAAACAATGAAGATAAAAGAGGGGAGGAGAACATCACATAGCTACTGATCACGGACCCATGGTCCAAGGAAAACTACTCACGAGACATCCGGGGAGCATCCATGGTGGAGAGGAGACTCCTGGAGGTCAATCCTCCCTCCGGTTGTCACAACCCCAAGTTAGGTATGTGCTAGGATTAGCAAGATCCTTTGCATTCATGTAAAAATTCAAAAGAAATCTTTGAAATCAAAATTTCAAAAAGAAATCAATATGGGAGAGAGAACACCCCCCAGATGAATTAATTCAAAAGGCCAGATAAAAAGTTTCTCCAAAAATTCCTTTTGAAATTTTGAAAAGTCCTATAAATGAGTGTGATCACATATCAAGTGATGTGGGAACCACCCCATGCTCATAGATTTTTCAAATATTCAAACAGGAGCATGGAATTAAATTTAAACCCCCATTTGTATTAAAGTTCAAATGATTTGATTTTTAAAAAGTGCCAAACTTTATAAGTGGCAACTCTATTATAATATGAGGCCATATAAAAAGTTTCAACATTTTTAAAAATGGTTTGCTATTTTTTTAGCTAGCCAAAACAAAGTACAGAAAAGAAAAAGAAACAGAAAAGGGAAAAAGGGGCCTACCTGGGATTCAGCCCAACTTGTTCCCCACGGCCCAGGCCCACCTCCTCCTCTCTTGTCCTCTTCCTCAAGCTGCTCGCTGTCGAGCAGAGAGCGCGCAGCCGACGCCACCGCGACGACGAGGAGCTTCCAGGCCTCCTCGGGCCTTCTAGTCACGCCACGGTGATGCCCTAGTCACCGTGCATCCTCTCCCTCCCTCAGTTCGCCTTCCCTTTCCTTCTCCCCGCCATTCTAGCGCAAACCGAGCTCCATCGCAGAGGGCCGCCGTGAGCCAGCGCGGCCAGAGACGCCCACCGGTCGCGCGAAGCTGTCCAGGAAGGTCTCCGTAGATGCAAGCCTCGCCGTGCAGAAGATGACCGGCCAATTTCACCTCTAACAGTCGCAAGCTTCATCGACATTTCGCCGGAGCCGCTGGATTCCGTCGACGAATCCGTCGTCACCAGGGCACCTTCGACCTCGCTGTCGCCTCCAACGTGTTCCTGGTGAGTAGGCGCTTCAAAACCCTAACCCCACTCCTCATGTTGCACCTCCTAGCCATCCCCGCCATGGAAGCCGAAGCTTGGAACCGCCGTGGCCGACGAGGTGCAAGCTCCCGTGCCTCCCTTCCCTTGCCGAGATGCGTATGGTGCTCCTGAGTTCCCCAGGGTCACGATGCCCTAACCCATGGCCAAAACGACCCACTGCCACGCGGTGTCTGCGATAACCGAACTCCGGCCGCCGCGAAAGTTGAAGCCGTCGACGGCGTGGTCCTCCCCGGCGACGATGGACTAGTCCATCGTATGTGCGAGGCCACGGGGAGCCGACCGGTACCCTCTGCAAGGCCCCTGGTGGCCGGAACGCCAACTCCGGCAGGCCTCCGCCGTGCCCAGTGGCACCGCCGGCTAACCGCCGGCGGGCCCGATTCAATTAAGCCTAATCCACTCGCTAATCACCCCACACCCTATGACAGGTGGGCCCCAGGCCACCGCTAACCCTCTCTTAAGTTAACAGAGAGGGGATTAACCCCTGTGAGACTTACAGGGTGGACCCACAGGTCAGACCCCCCCTGCTGACGTCATGCTGAGGCAAGGCTGACGCAGTAAACCAGTTTCTGTTTTAAAAATAATTAAAATAAATCAGAAAAATCCAGAAAATAGCTAAAACTTCATAAATTCATAGAAAATTCATATGAACTCCAAATTAGACAAATAATATATGAAAAATGATCAGAAAGAAATTCTCTATCCAAATATGCAACTTGCAACCATGTTTGAGTTGATTTTAAAATGGTACCAGTAGCTTTTGCTATTTGGCTTAAATGGAATTAATTCAAATTTAATTCAAATGCTAATTCAATTTGAACCATTGCAATACACCACATCTCACTTGAACATCAGAAGCATATCAAACACTTGAACACATGCTTTACAATGATCCAACAATAGCAAATGCATTTTGGCTAAATTGAAATTCATATGTGGAGTTTGAATTTGCATTTCAAATGCAATACACTTCATTTAAATCAAATGTGCCATAAACAATACCAATCACATCATGGACAACATAATCATGTGCTTGTGCATTCTATTTCAATTTTGCCCCCTCTTGTTGATGATTGTGGCGGTAACAGTGCCTCCGAGACGGTGATCACCCCCGAAGGAGAAGACCACCGATAAGACCCGTGTATCGTCAGCAAGGCAAGCAAACCCCCATTGATCATGTCGATAAAATCCCACTTCCCTCTCATGTCTCGCTTATGCATTGTTTAGGATGATTACCATGATGCGTTTCTACCGCATAGATGAACCCATTCCTTTGCATGACCTATCATTTTGTCACAGTAGTAAGCAAACCACAATCCTAGAAAATGTAGGAGTTGATTGATATCATGTGGCCCTTGCAATTGTTACTGCTTATTGCATGCTTAGAGTGATACCATGTTGATACTGTTATGTGAGTCGGGATGGTAGTGATCATGATGATGTTGGTAGAAAGGTGTTGGTGAATCTACCCTAATACAAGGTGAACGATGAGAGGCTGTGTAGGAGTACACGGTGGGTTGTCTCATTGAACACCGCCCTAAGTCCGAGTTCTTGTGTGGTGATCCAAGATGAAGAGTACAACCACACATTGGGCTCACTGACCCCTCTCAGCTTACTAACTCATCCCTTTCGATGTCCAGATGTCGCAATAGTTCGGAGTTCTGGTAGGCTTGTGGCCTGGATGCTAAGTGAGAGAACGGCTCACCCGAGACCGGCTTATGCACCACGCACACATCACTTGGGTCCACTTTGGTAAACCGGCCGGGTTCACAATAGTGGTAGCCAACCCAAGTAGGCGGCTTTCTCGAACTAGATCGGCTATGAGGTAACAGTTGTGGTGAGCATCCTCGCTGGCACCCCTTGAATGGTGTCGAGATCGAAGGCGGTAAATGATGATCATGTGTGTGTAGCGGTACACCCCTGCAGGCTTAACAAAACTATTCGAATAGCCGCGTCCGCGGTTATGGACTGCTTGGAAAGCTTAGCTTGATTATTAGACAACTTGAACTGGATACTTCTAAAACACACCAAGATAAGTGTGAGTGCTATGGTGTGCTTTCTCGTGGGGAAGTGGAGGAAGGCACCATAGTGGTGTAATTGGTTGAAGAGATGTAGTGGACTCGTGTACGCTTCTTACCTCAAGTCTGGTACTCGTAGTTCAGGACTAGCCAAGTCAAAGCTGGCACTTCTGCAAGTGAAACCCCACCTCCCTTTACCTTGATACATGTGCATGAGTAGAATAGCTCCTATGTAAGTCTTGCTGAGTACGACTTTGTACTCACGTTTGCTTATTCTATGTTTTAGATGAGAACCCGGACCCCGATGGAGTCACCGACCTGAAGCTCGACGTTGACTAAGTTAGCATAGTCCCAGACAGCAGTCTGGTCCCTCGTGGATGGGCATGTATGTTTACAAGGCTTCTCTAAGCCACTTGTTAAACTTGTCTGTACTCAGACCTAATTTTCTTCCGTTGTATGATGTAATGTTGATCACAGACATGTGATCTTTGTATGCTCTATGTGTATATCAATAAAGAGTACTTGTAGAGTTATGTGATGATACCTGTTGTTCATACTAGACATGTGTGATGCGTGTATGATTATAACATGCATGTCTTAGTATGGGTTTTCGAGACTTTAGTTGTGATCTGGCTGGCGGTCTTTTATACACCAAGTGGCCCTTAGATGTGCGCAGCTTGGAGCATCGCGATGCGATTGCTCGTGGCTCTGCCACGTGCACACTTTGTTGTATGATTGAGCCCGCCCTAGACCCCGACTAAGTGATCGGGCTGGAGTTTGTTTATGTAAGGGTTATGATTCAATCGAAAACATGGTTGAGGCGACTTGTCTATGAGTATGGGATTCACCACCCATAAGCATTTAGACTTGTGAGCGGACGATGAGGACCCATCTCAGTTGATCATCCGACCTGGATGGGATGCCCCTCACGTTCGATGCTTTCCGAGAGTGTTCTGTGCTTGGCCTTGTCTGCTTAGACAAGTGGGTACGGCTCTCGGCTCTCCATGTGATTGCATCGTGACTGGAATTACATACGCATATTCCGGGTCCCGACACCGGCAAGGTGCCGGGAGGAGGTCTTCTGGTGCCCCCGATCTTGGAAGAGCGGCGGCGGCGGAACAGAGGCGAGTTCGCGGAATAGGGTTCTCGTTCTAGAGTTTTCCCGTGACGGGGGATAAATAGGCGAAGGGGGGCAGCCAGAGCTGGACCAGGGGCCCCAGGCGCCCCCTTGGCGCGGCCAGGGGTGGGGTCGCGCCGGGTGGCCGCCTGGGGCCCCCCTGGCCCCCCTCTGGCCCCTCCCGGGCTTTTCTCGAAGCTTCCGTCACGCTGATTTTTTATCTGAATTTTCCCGAATTTTTCTGGCACTTTTTATATGGGGGAAAACTGAAATAGAAAAACAGCAGAAAACAGGAACTGGCACTGGGGTGCACTGAGTTAATAGGTTAGTCCAAATATGATCAAAAATGTATGAAAGTGTATCTAGATCATAGCAATATCACACAAAACATGCATGGAGCAAGCAGAAATTATCGATACGTTTTGGACGTATCAACATCCCCAAGCTTAATTCCTGCTCGTCCTCGAGTAGGTAAATGATAACAAGCATAATTTATGTGGTGACATGCTAGCAACCATAAAAGAACTTTGAAAAGTAAAGCAATCAAGGTCAGAGATTCAATTCAAGTCATAACAGGCAAGAGTCTACATTAGCATTGAAATAAGTAACAAAAGAACAAAAGGTGCAAGAGCTCTCGCTGTCCGTGACTCGAATGTCTCCAAATGGTGTTTGCGTGCAAGAAAGGAGGATAGGGAAGACGAGAAAAAAGTATTTTTGTTGAGACTCAATCTAATAAAGTTTCACACTTGGTCCTCTTTGGAATCTTATCTTGACTCGTCCCCAGACCACTAGCCAGGTACAAGTCAATTTTATCCACTCCTTTTCAATATTTTGAGCACTCATGCAATGGATGAGCGTAAGCACGAGAGTTGACACTTAGGATGGCAAAGAGAGAAATATGGTGGAGGAGGAAGACAAAAAGGATGAGAAAGGCTCACATCAATGAGGAAAATCATAGGCAAGAGATGACAAATGATAGATATGATGTGAGGAGTAGGGATTGCCATGCAATGGATGCACATACGAGCTAAGAAGCTCTCCAAACTATATGCATAAAGATCATCTCTATGAAGTACAAAGATATAAAGGATAGTAGTGTTGCCCTTTCTCTCTTTTTATTTTCTTTTTCTATTTTTTCTATTTTTTTGTATTTTTTTGGTGGCCTCAATGGCTCTTTCTATTTAACTCTCATTTGTCCTCTTTGGAATCTTTTAATGTGTCCACTTTGGGATCTTTTCCACACTTAAGGGCAACACTCTATTTTAAAAGAAGGTAAAGGAGATCTTTCACACTTTACAAGGTACTCAAAATCATAAAGAAGATGTAACTATCATGATGTATGCAATGTATGTCGCTGCCAGTGTAGCAGGAACATGTATGACATGAAGATCAAGTCATGAAGAGGTGGATGTTGCATGGCAATGTAACTCGGAAAGGCTATGGAAATGCCTTGATAGGTAGGTATGGTGGTTGTTTTGAGGAAGTATAAAGGGAGGCTTATGATGACAGAGCGTATCATGCCAAGGGTTTGGATGTACCGGCGAAGGTGGACACCAACTCTCGGAGTGAGAAGAAGGCAATGCACGGCACGGGAAAGGCTAGCAAAATATGGGAAGGTGGAAGTGTCAACTCTCAATACTTACATTAGTCCGAAGAACTCATGCACTTATTATCGGTAACTCTCAATCTAATGAGGAGGTTCACAAAGAGACAAGTACACCGAGGAGGAGTGTATGGGGGTTTGGTTATCCTTGCGTATCCTCGACTCATGGTACGTGAGTGTTCTCTAATATTCGACTCCTCGGAAGAGTAGTGATCTATCTAGTAGCTAGAGTTCTCAACTAGTTTTGTAGGTTTGGAAAATAAACACGGATTGCCCAAAATACGACACCTATCACTAATAGGCAAGAGCTCTTGACACCAAAAGTCCAAACATTACTCACAACAATGCCTCAAAACTATTGCAAGCTACTACTAAAATTAAATAGCAACCTCAAATACCTACTTTCAAGACAAAACACAAATCAGTGCAACAAACAACTCTCTTAACAAGATAAACATGAAAACTAAAAAGAGTTGCAGAAACAAACTAAACAAAATCCAAAGCTCTTGCTAAAGACAAACTAAGACTAAAACTAAACATGGCAGTAGCTATGGAAAGATAAAGAACACACAACAGCAAAAAGATAGGCAGGAAAAATCCTATGATGTGTTCTAGATTTTGAAAGTGGAGCGTGTTTCTCTCCCACACAAAGTAAGACGGGATCTAACTTGTTATGAACAGCAAGCAAAGCTAAAGAAAATTAAAAACAAAACCTAAGAGCGAGACGCTCCAAGCATAGCACATAACACATGAAGTGATAAAAATATAGTGAGACGAAGGACGAACTGATGATGGTTGATGGAGAAGGGGATGCACGGGAGGGCATCCCCATTCTTAGACGCTTGAGTCTCCTTGAATATTCATTGGGGATGCACGGGGGCATCCCCAAGCTTGAGCGCTTGACACTCCTGGATCTTCTTTCATCATCTTCCAACGCACACTTGAAAACTCCCTTCATACATAACTCATCATAAGCTGATTAGAGAGGTTAGTACCCTTAATAAATATTTTTTCTCCACTGCATATAAAGATAATCTTGAAAAGCTACTATTTCTCAAGAGTGCCAAAAAGTTTTTGCAAAGAAAAAGCAAGATTAAGGTTTGCAAAAGTAAGGAGAGACAAAACTTGGCAGAACATTAGCAAACAACTTGAGACTCTGAACAGTGACATCTCTCGTCTCCAAACTAGACTCACTACCACTAAGACCTATGTCTCAAACATGTCTCACACCCAATCTACCTTGATAAACCAGGTGGCAGCAAAACCCGAAGTTATCCCCAAGGAAGAAGAGAGAGTGAAGAGCCTTCCTACCTACCACACATTAGCTACTATCCAAGTTGTTGAGAATGTC
This sequence comes from Bromus sterilis, assembly GCA_950022295.1. Classification (NCBI taxonomy): domain Eukaryota; kingdom Viridiplantae; phylum Streptophyta; class Magnoliopsida; order Poales; family Poaceae; genus Bromus; species Bromus sterilis. The sequence continues at coordinate 402,800,899 of OX465596.1, forward strand.
CAAACTGTTAGCACCCATGACACCCCTAGTCCCACTGGACCTATCAATGGTGATGCTACCACCTCAACAATAGATGAAGAAACCTCTATGAACATAGAGGCTTTCAAACAAGTGAGCCTAAATGATATCATTACCTCCTTGATGGATAGTAGTGATCTAGACTTTGACAACTGCACCTTACCTGAAGTTATTGGTTTCCTACAGAAAATGTCTAGAGACCCCAACACTAGCACACTTAATCTTGCCTTCACAGAGCATATCACCAATGCTCTAATCAAAGTTAGGGAGGATAAGCTTAGACTATAAGCCTCATACCTAGGAAGCTATAAGATGGTTGGGATCCTATGATAAAAATCAAATTGAATAACTTCTCTTGCTTTGCTCTTTGTGATGTTGGAGCTAGTACCTCCGTTATGCTCAAAAGAATGTATGATATGCTTGAATTGAAACCTTTTGATCCTTGTTCTTTTGCTGTTCGTCTTGTAGATTCTTCCGTAAATAAACCTTTGGGGAAGATCGACGATGTTCTTATCATTGTCAATGACAATTATGTTCCCGTTGATTTTACTATTATAGACATTGAGTGTGAGCCTTCTTGTCCAATTATTTGGGACGTCCTTTTCTTCGCACCGTGGGTGCTGTTATTGACATGAAAGAGGGGAATATCAAATTCCAATTCCCTCTCAAGAAAGGGATGGAACATTTCCCTAGGAAAAAGATTAAGTTGCCTTTTCAGTCCGTCACACGGGCTAGTTATTTTCTTGATAAGACTTGATCTTTTGCTTTAAGCCTAGCTAATGGCTTTAAAGAAGCGCTTTCGGGAGGAAGCCCGCAACGAATTTAGGTTTTACTTTTTGTTTTTCTTCTGTTTTTAGTGGTCTTGATGATTGTTACTACTGTAGCAACATCATTGTATCTTTACTTTTCAATCTTTGTGCCATTTATAGCCTCATATGACAAGGGAACTGAAAGTTGTGACATGATGTCTAGAAAACATATTCTGTCCTCGTGACGGGAAAAATCATAGAAAAAACCCAGTTCATATTTTTGAGCTGAATTTTTTAAACAGCGTACTCTATACAATCACGAAACTTTTGTATGTTTTGAGTTTTTTATTAGAGTTGTAGAAGTATCCCTAAAAAATTCTTTACTACCTGTAGTTCTGTTTTTTACAGATTCTGCCATGTTTTGTCTCTCTTTACTTTTTCAAACCTTAAGCTTTCTTTTTCTTTGCAATTTTTTTTGGCAATCTTGAGAAAAGTAGCTCTTCAAGAATATCTTTATTTGCAGTAGAGGAAAATTATTTTAATAGGGGACTAACCTCTCTAATCAGTTTACAGTGAGTTATGTATGAAGGGAGTTTTCAAGTGTGCGATGGAAGATGATGAAAGAAGATCCTGGAGTGTCAAACGCTCAAGCTTGGGGATGCCCATGTGCACCCCCAATAAATATTCTAGGAGACTCAAGCGTCTAAGCTTGGGGATGCCCCCATGCATCCCCTTCTTCATCAACAATTATCAGTTCGTCCCTCGTTGCACTATATTTTTATCACTTCATGCGTTATGTGCTATGCTTGGAGCGTCTCGCTCTTTACTTTTATTAGGTTTGTTTTTGCTTTATTTTCTGTTCATAACAAGTTAGACCCCAGCTTTCTTTTGTGTGGGAGAGAAACACGCTCTACTTGAACTAGAACTCCTCATAGGATTTGCATGCTTATTCTCTTAGCTGTGAGTTGTTCTTTTTATTTTCTTAGCTGCTACCCTGTTTAGTTATGGTGCTTTAGTTTTCTTCTAGAGATTTTCTTTTATCTTAGGTTGAACTTTCTATAGGTTGCATGTTTTATCTTGTTAGAGAGTTTGCCTGTTGCACTGAGTTTTGTGTCTTGACTAGAAAGTAGGTAGTTGAAATTGCTATTCTCTTTGTAGTAGTAACTTCCAATAGTTTTGAGGTATTGACTGGAGTAATGTTTGAACTTTTGGTGTCAAGAGCTCGAGCCTATTAGTGATAGATGTCGTATTTTGGGCAATTCGTGTTTATTTTCGAAAACCAAAACCCCTGTTGAGAACTCTAGCTACTAGATGGATCACTAACCTCTGGAGGGTTCAAATATTAGAGTACACTCACGTACCATGAGTCGAGGATGCGCAAGGATAACCAAACCCACATACACTCCTCCTCGGGGTACTTGTCTCTTTGAGAACCTCCTGATTAGATTGAGAGTTACCGATCATAAGTGCATGAGTTCTTCAGACTAATGTGAGTATTCGAAAGTTGACACTTCCACCTTCCCATATTTTTCTAGCCTCTCCTACCCCGTGCATTGCCTCCTTCTCACTCCGAGAGTTGGTGTCCACCTTCTCCGGTACATCCAAACCCTTGGCATGATACGCTCTGTCATCATAAACCTCCTTATATCTTTCCTCAAAACAGCCACCATACCTACCTATCAAGGCATTTCCATAGCCTTTCTGAGATACATTGCCATGCAACATCCATCTCCTCATGGCTTGATCGTCATTCCATACATGCCACTTGCTTGATCGATGAGCCTCATGCTAGTTGGGCCTTGCCCTAATAATTGCTACATGACGCTCCAGTATCATTGCATATCCTGCTACCCTGGCAGAGGCATACATTTGCATCATGATAATTACATCTTCTTTATGTGAGTACCTTTGTAAAGTGTGAAAGATCTCCTATATTCTTGTAAAATATAGAGTGTTGCCCCTAAAGTGAGGAAAAGATACCAAAGAGGACAAATTCAAAAGATCCCAAAGAGGACAAATGAGGGGAATAGAAAGAGCCATTGAGGCCACCAAAAAATACAAAAAAAATAGAAAAAAAGAGAAAAATAAAAATAAAAAGAGAGAATGGGGCACACTACTATTCCTTTTGAGAGATCCACACTAGTACTTCATCCTCTATCCCTTGGACTCCATAGAGATCATCATACATGCATATAGATATGTGGGGACCATTCACACTATAAAACTTGGCTTGTATATTCCAATGATGAGCCTCCTCAAACGAGCTCTAGGTCTTCTTGAGAAAGAAAGTTCGATGCAGCCCCCCACTAGTTTCCTTGGAGAGCTTTTAGCCCACATGTGCATCCGTTGCATGGCAATCCCTACTCCTCACATCATATCTATCATATGGCCTTCTCTCGCCTATGATTGTCCTCATTGATGTGAGCCTTTCACACCTTTTTGTCTTCCTCCTCCACCTTCTTTCTTTTTCGCCTTTTAGGTGTCAACTTTCTTGCTCACGCTCATCCATTGCATGAGTGCTCAAAATATCAAAAGGGAGTGGATCAAATTGACTTCTACCTGACTAGTGGTCTGGGGACGAGTCAACATAAGAATCCAAAGGAGACTAAGTGTGAAAATTTAGTAGATAGTGGTTCTCAACAATTATTTTTTATCTCGTATTCCCTATCCCCTTTCTTGCACGCAAACACCATCTGGAGACATTCGAGTCACGGACAGAGAGAGCTCTTGCACCTTTTGTTCTTTTTTTACTTTTGTCAATGCTAATATAGACTCTTGCTTGTTAAGACTTGAATTGAATTACATGCTTTGATTGCTTTACTTAAAAGTCTTTATATGGTTGTGTGGCATGTCACCATATCATTTCCCTACTTGAGGACGAGCAAGAATTAAGCTTGGGGTTGTTGATACATCCCAAACGTATCTATAATTTCTGCTTGCTCCATGCATGTTTTGTGTGACTTTGCCATGTTTTGCTTGAACTTTCATACACTTTTTATCATATTTGGACTAACCTATTAACTCAGTGCACCTAGTTGCCAGTTCCTGTTTTTCTGCTGTTTTTGTATTTCAGGTTTTCCGACCATTAAAAGTGCCCAATAAATCCCGGAAAAATTATATAAAAAATCAGCGTCACGGAAGATTCCGGAATAACCAGGATATGGCAGGATGGCCACCACCGGGGTCCCAGCAGGGTCCCTGGCGCGGCCCCAACCTAGGTCGCGCCAGGAGGCCTCCTGGCTTCCTGGTGCCCCCCCCCCTCGGTGCCCCCCTTCGCCAATATTTACCCCCCGTGACGGAAACCCCTAATATCGATATGCTATTCCCGTTCTCCTCTTTTTTTCCGTCGCCACCGCCGTTTCGAGATCGGGGCTGCCAGGAGAAGCTGCCCCGGTACCTTGCCGGAAGGAGGAATCCCCTCCGGGAGACCATCCATCGCCATGGACGCCTCCCGGATGTGCCGTGAGTAGTCCCCCTTGGACCATGGGTCCGTGACCAGTAGCTATGTGATGTACTCCTCCCCTCTTTGTGCTTCCACTTTCGAGACCTCGTGAGCTGCCTCACATGATCGAGGCACTTTTGTAGTTTTCTATGTTGCTATGCTGAGTTTGCTCGGCTCTGATGGATTATGAGATTATGGTCAGATTGTGATGAGTAATATATTTGGTTCTCTTTTATATTTGTGTTCTTTAGTAAGTTCTTGCATGTTCTCCATTGCCGTATTTTACTTTGGCCAAGTGATTTGTTGCAACTCCAAGAGGGAGCGTTATGCTTGATTGTGGGTTCAGCCCCTTGATGTCTAGCTTCAGTGATAGAAACATGAGACTAGGGGATGTGTTGTTGCCACCAGGGATAAAACAAAGGTGCTTGTACTTGCGGGTGCAAGGATTGTTTACTTTACACATGGTTCTTTTAGTGAAGTTGTATGTTGCTTTGAGTTTACACTTTGGGTGGGATTCACAACTTAATACCAGCGAGATGTTCTGGATAGATATCTCAAGGTGGGTTATTCGTACTAGATGCAGATGGATTTCGGTCTACTTACCTTGGCGTACCGCCCATTGCTTTTGATCCTCTTCCTTTCTTTTGTAGCATAGTTAGCATTGCGGTGCGTTTATACTCCTGTCAATTGCGCAGCTGAGATTTGTTTACCTCGCTAGCACTTTTATCGTCTTTTGGGAGAGAGACATTGTCAGAACCCCAACTAGGGTAAGTGCTAGGGTTTGTTTGTGCCCTTTGCATCATGCAAAAATTCAAAAGAAATTCAAAAATGGGGAAGCAGAAAGCCCTGAGAAATTAATTCAAATGGCCAGATAAAAATCTTTTTCCAAAAATCATTTGAATATTTGGAAAATTCCTATAAATGATGCTGATCATTTTAAAAATGGTTTGGGATCAATCCCATGCTCGTGGAATTTTCTAATTTTCAAATAGAGCCTTGGAAAATTAAATAAACCCCTATTTGATTTGAAATTCAAATAAGTTGAATTTCAAAAATGTCCAAATCCTAAATGTGACTAGCTACTGGTCACCTAGGATTTATAAAACTATTTGGACATTTATTAAAAATGCCTAACTAATTTATTTAGTGGGGCCAACCTATTTACAGAAATATAAAAAGAAAAACAAGAAGGAAACACCTACCTGACGCCCAGGGGCGAGGCCCACCTCTCCACTGCCTCAGCCCAGCCCACCAGGGCATCTTGTCTTCTTCCTCTCCCGCGGCTCCAAGCAGCTCGCTGGAGGCCAGGGGCACGCCGACGCCACGTCGACGGCGTGAGAGCCGTCTAGGCCTCCCCAGCCCCCCTGCGCACGCCACGCACACGCCAGAGCCGACCCGCATCGCTTCCCTCCTCTCTCTGCTTCCTCTGGCTCCCTCTCCTCCGAAATCTCGCACACGCCCGAGCGCTTGACCTCGCCGCCGTCTTCGGTTTGCGCGGCCACCGGCCGACCCAAGCATCGCCACAGTGTCCCTGACGTCCGCCGTGGAGCTCCACTTCACCTCGGCCCTTCAATTCGAGCATAGCGGCTTCGAAGACGACGGCCGCCTCAAGAACTCACCGCCGGCCGCCGAGGACGCCGTCTTCAAATTCGTCGCAGCCACGGCTCCCCTGTCTCCGATGACTTCACCATCCTGTTCACGGTGAGGCTACGCTCCTTTTCCCCCATCTCCCGCTCCCTCCCGTGCCCTGTGCCGATAGTTCATCGGAGCCAGCAGCCGGCCGCCGCGCCTTTTGTCCTAGCCGTCACCCTGGAGCTCGAGCTTGACCCCCTCCTACTCGGTTGACTTCGGAAGCCCGCGAGGAGCACGCACATACCACCCACACCCCACCCCGTGCCCAAATTCGCAACTCCGACGAAGTTCCGGTGGCTCGCCGGCGACTTGCTCCATTAGAGCCACTAACCCGAGCCCTAACCCCCTAACCACTCGCTGACAGGTGGGCCCCCTGGCCCCCTAAACCCCTCTGTTAATTAAACAGAGAGGGATTAGCCCCTCTCCCACTGACAGGGCTGGCCCACTGGCCAGAGCCCCTGTGACGTCACCCCCACGTCATGCTGACGCATTAAAACATTTTCCAGAGAATTAAAAGAATTACTCCCTCCGACCCATATTAATGTGCACACACTTAGTACAACTCTAGTACAAAGTTGTACTAAATGTGTGCCCATTAATATGGATCGGAGGTAGTACATAATTTCCAGAAATTGCTTTAAACTTTGAAAAATCATAGAAAATTCATTTTAACTCCAAATTAAACATATAATATATGAAACATTATCAGAAAAATACAAGGATTAAGAATATGCAATTTGTTTTTATGTTTGACCATTTTAAAATGGGGAAACAGTAGCAAATGTGCATATGGCTTAATTTGAATTCAAATTTGAAGTTTGAATTTGCATTCCAAATGCAATATACTTCAATTAAATTGAATTTGCCACAAATCAGTACCCTTTACATCATGTCACAACTTAACATGTGCTTGAGCATTGTACTTTATTTGTGTCCCCCTTTGTTGATGATTGTGCCGGTAACAGCTTTGCCGAGACGGTGATCACCCCCGAAGGAGAAGACCACCGTTAAGACCCGTGTATCGTCAGCAAGGCAAGCAAACCCCATTGATCATATCTATAAAATCCTATTTCCCTCTCAGTCTCGCTTATGCATGTTTAGGAGATCACCGAGACACGTTCTTTCGCATAGTTGAACCCATTCCAATGCATGACCTATCATTTTATCACCGTATTAAGCAAACCACAATCCTAGCAGATTTAGGAGTTGAATGATGAGCATGTGGCCCCTGCAACTGTTACTGCTTATTGCTGCTTAGTGATACAATGAGGATGTTATGATTGTGAGTCGGGATGGAATGAACACAGTGATACTGATGATAAACGTATTGGTGAATCCACCCTAAACAAAGGTCAACGATGAGAGGTTGTGTAGGAGTTCACAGTGGGTTGTCTCGTTGAACACTGCCCTAGGCCCCGAGTTCCTGTTTTTTGATCCAAGACAAAGAGTATGACCACATGTAGGGTTTTATGGGAGCCCCGTTTGGCCTCTTTACGTACCCGATCCGGTCCAGGAGTCACACTAGATTCGGGCTTTCCATTTGATTTATGTATAGATATGTGGGTGGACCTGTGAGGAAGTGAAACCATCTGTCAAAGGTGGCGTCTCGGTCCCTTACATTATCTGAGTCCGTTTCGTGGAACCGGCTGGACTCTCGAGCGGTGACAAACTCAGGTAGTCGACTCCTAGATTAGAGAAGGTGATGTGAGGGTAGTGCCTTGGTTTCATCCACGTCCGACACCCGCTTGAAGGGTGACAAGAACGAGGCGATAAGTGATGACACGCGTGTGAAGATGTACACCCCTGCAGGGTTAATGAACTATTCGAATAACCGTGTCCGCGGTTATGGACTACTTGGAAACCTCTACTTGATCATAGACAACTTGAATGGATACTTATAAAACTCGCAAGATAAGTGTGAGTGCTATGGCGTTCTTTCTCATGGGGAAGTCGAGGAAGGCACCATAGTGGTGTAATTGTTTGGAGATGTAGTGGACTCGTGTACGCTTCTTACCTCAAGTCTGGTACTCGTAGTACCGGATTAACCAAGTCAAAGCTGGCACTTCTGCATGTTGAACCCCACATCCTTTACCTTGATACTTGAGCATGAGTAGTATAGATCTGATGTAAGTCTTGCCGAGTACGACTTTGTACTCACGTTTGCTTATTCTATGTTTTAGATGAGAACCCGGACCCCGATGGAGTCACCTTCGTGAAGCTCGACGTTGACTAAGTTAGCATAGTCCCAGACAGCATCCTGGTCCCTTGTGGAAGGGCATGTTTGTTGTACAAGGCTTCTCTAAGCCATTTGTTAATCTTGTCTGTACTCAGACCTAATTTGCTTCTGTTGTATGATGTAATGTGATCACAGACATGTGATATTTGTATGCTCTATGTGTATATATATAAAGAGTACTTTGTAGAGTTATGTGATGATACCTGCTGTTCATACTAGGCATGTGTGCTGCGTGTATGGTTATAACATGCATGTCTTAGTATGGGTTTTCAAGACCTTAGTTGTGATCTAGCTGGCGGTCTTTTATACACCAAGTGGCCCTTAGATGTGCGCAGCTTGGGGCATCACGATGCGATTTCTCGTGACTCTGTCACGTGCACACTTTGTTGTATGATCGAGCCCGCCCTAGACCCCGACTAAGTGATCGGGCTGGAGTAAGTCTATGTAAGAGTTAGGATTCAATCGATAACATGGTTGAGGCGACTTGTCTATGAGTATGGGATTCACCACCCATAAGCATTTAGACTTGTGAGCGGACGATGAGGACCCATCTCAGTTGATCATCCGGCCTGGATGGGATGCCCCTCACGTTCGATGCTTTCCGAGAACGTTCTGTGCTTGGCCTTGTCTGCTTAGACAAGTGGGTACGGTTCTCGACTCTCCATGTTATTGTATCGTGACTGGAATTACATACGCTAACCCCAGGTCCCGACAGACATCACTAGTGAACATCACTGGACCCCGGTCCATATTCACATCATTTTTTACACTTTCAATTTACTTTCAGCTCTTACTTTCAGTTGCCACTATTATTATCTCTTGTGTTGATCCTTTGTAAACAACAAGGCCGGAGGAATTGACAACTCCTCTGTACTCGTTGGGAGCAAAGCTATTTGCTGTGTGTGCAGGTCCAGGCGAAGTTAGCAACCTCGGCACCACTGTTCACTTTACCACCTTCTTGTATCTCTGCGAGTCCTACGGGAGACAAACCCTATCCTCTACATAGGGGAAATTCTGCTGCTACGCTACATCTCACCTTCCACTTGGGGTAACCAACGAGGAGAGAGAGAAGTATCTTCCTTGCTAGCATCATTGAGCCTAGTTGTTTTTGTTGCTAAACCTTATTGTGTTTGATTTGTTGATCTTTTGATTTATTTTGGCATGATTGCTTATGTGAGTTCTTTCGTTTACGATAGGTTTCTCGTAGTGTAACGAGTAGAGTTATCTGGATCGTGAGAGCGAAGAACTTCATCGAATGTATAAGGAAAGTTACACTTTGACCATACCTCATCCTATATTTTTCATTATGCATGTAGTACTTTATCACCCTATGCATGTGTAGGACTACTATATATTGCTATTGCTGCAAACCTGGTAGGATAGCCATATGATTTGATCATGTATTCTTTGTCGCCTTAGTTCGTGATTGTTATATATTGCTATGCTTATATACGGGGATTGGCTTGAGAATACATTGAGTTACGTCAGGATTTAATGACTTGACTAGCAATCTTAAATAGAATTCACCTCTGGACGGGCGGGATGCATCCTGGAGGCTGCGCCTTCTCTAAGGGCAAGTTCAGGGCTAAATACTCCCAGTGGTTTTGCATGGTATGGAGGGAAGGCATCATGGGGTCATGCACCTTATCTAAGGACTACGCCCATGAGAGTTCACCCTAAGAGGGCGTCGTCCAGGCTCAAAAAGATCGGAGAGACTTAGTGACTAGTAGCTTCCATGTACGACCACTGGCTATATGGGCTCTGGCTTAGTCGAGTAAGTTGTAGGGAGCCTGGATCTGGTAGCTAGCAGATATAGATATGATATGTGTACCGGCTACCAAAGGGTGGAGGTGACCTCTTCTGAAGACTTCGTCTCAATCTTTGGGTTGAGTCCAGTGGGTAAAGTGTACAAACCTCTGCAGAGCGTACAAACTAATCATGATTAGTCGTGTCCCTTTGAGCAACTAGGCATCACTGTTGTTGGATGGTCTTGACAGATGATTCACCTTAATAAAACTTGTGTGGGAAACTTTAATAAAGGGTATGGGTTGGAATTGGTGTAGCCCAGTTCAACCTGATGTAGTAAGTTAAACTAAAATTTTGACTTAGGTAGATTGAGGGAAAAATCAGCTTTCTGCAAAATAAAACCATAAGCCTTCCTTTGACTTACCTTGCATGTAGATGTAGGTCTGTTATATCCTTTTTCGTGTGACTTGCCGTACAAATCATATGTACTGACCCGTTGTCGGGATGTAACCTTCGGTGTTGTAGGATTATATACGACGAGTAAGTGATGCGATGTAGGGTTACGATGTCTATACTCAACTGTGCCGGTGGAGTTGATGGACGCCACGAAGCTCTTTATTGTTTTTCTGCTGTATTCTATTTCTAAGCTAGCATTGAGCAATGCAAGTATGTTTTGTTGTAATACTGGATCTTCGATGTAATATTGATGACATGTGGTTTATTCTTGATATTACATCATGTACTGTGTGTGCTAGCTATTGATCCAGGGACTAGCACGGAATGCACAGAGACTTGGATTCCTAGTGAATCGAGTCGTTACACAATAGTTTTGAGGTATTGATTTGAGTGATGTTAGGACTTTTGTGTGTCAAGAGCTCAAGCCTATTAGTGATAGGTGTCATATTTTTGTCAATTGTTCTTATTTTAGAAAACTACAAGAATTAGTTGAGAACTCTAGCTACTAGATGGATCACTAACCTATGGAGGGGTTGTAATATATAGAGTACCCTCACATTATCATGGGTCGAGGATGCGCAAGGATAACCAAGCCCCCATACACTCCTCCTAGGGGTACTTGTCTCTTTGTGAATCTCTTGGCTAAGATAGAGAGTTACCGATAATAAGTGGATGAGTTCCTTTGACTAATGGGAGTATTCGATTGTTGGCACTTCCACCAATCCATATTTTGCTAGCCTCTTCGGTACCGTGCATTGCCCTTTCTCATCTTGAGAGTTGGTGCAAACTTTGCCGGTGCATCCAAATCCTTGGCATGATACGCTTTGTCACCATAAGCCTCATTATATCCTTCCTCAAAACAGCCACCATACCTACCTATCAAGGCATTTCCATAGCCTTTCTGAGATACATTGTCATGCAACATTCATCTTCTCATGACTTGATCTTTCATTGTCATACATGCTTTTTCTTGATCATAGAGCTGCATGCTAGTTGGGCCTTTCCCTTATAATTGCTACATGATGCTTTAATATCGTTGCATATCCTGCTACACTGGCAGAGGAATGCATTTGCATACATCATGATAGTTTTCAGTTTTCTTTATGTTGAGTACTTCTTAGAAAGTGTGTGATCTTCTACATTCTTGTAAAATATAGAGTGTTTCCCTTAAAGTGAGGAAAATATCCCGAAGAGGACACAAATAAAAGATCCCAAAATAGGAGAAATTAAAAGATACCAAAGAGGACAAATGGGAGATAAATAGAAAGAGCCAAAGAAACCACAAAAATAAAAAAAGAGAAAGAAAAAATAAATAAAAAGAGAGAAGGGGGAAACAGTACTACTATTCCTTTTGAAAGATCCACACTCGTACTCCAAAGTAATTTTTGTACTACACAAAGAGTTTCATATCATTCATGCATAACTATGTGGGGATACTTACACTATAGAACTTGGCTTGTATATTCCAATGATGAGCCTCCTCAAATGAGCTCTAGGTCTTCTTGAGCAAGCAAGTTGGATGCACCCCCACTAGTTCCATTGGAGAGCTTTCCATAGCTCAAATGTGCAACTGTTGCATGGAAATCCCTACTCCTGATATCATATCTATCATTTGTCTTTCTCTCGCCTATGATTTTACTCATTGATGTGAGCCTTTCACACCTTTTTTTCCTTCCCCATCATTATTCTATTTGTCATCCTAAGTGCCAACATATCTTTCTCGCGCTTATTCATTGCATGAGCGCTCGAAATCTAAAGGGAGAGGATCATTTTGACTTGTATATGGCCAGTGGTCTGGGGACGAGTCATAATAAGATTCCAAAGGAGACCAAGTGTGAAGTTTTAGTAGATTGAGTTCTCAACAACTACTAGTATATATTTTATGATCTAAACTAATCTCCAACTTCTTGCACAAGAAACACCAATCGGAGGCAATCGAGTCACAGACAGCGAGAGCTCTTGCAGCTTTATGTTCTTACTTCGCTAGATTTTTTTAGGGGTTTATGACAGTAGGGGACTCCCCCACTGCCTTTGTATTAAATGCAAAATATCAGGGGTCAGCTATACATGTCACAAGTGAGATAAGGAGGAAGGGGTCAGACTAAGAAATAAAGGGGGGAGGATTCAGGACCTAAAAAACATTAACTAATAGAAAGAACATTACTTCGCTAGTTTCAATACTAGATATAGACTCTTGCTTGTTATTTTATTGACTTGAATAACATATCTTACTTGTTGTACTTTAAAGTTCAAATCTTTGTTGGTATCCTGTCACCATAGAAACTATCTTTGTAATCATTTACTTGCTCGAGGAAGAGCAAAAATTAAGCTTGGGGATTGATACGTCCCAAACGTATCTATAATTTCTGCTTGCTCCATGCATGTATTTGTGTGATATTGTTATGTTTTATATACACTTTCATACACTTTTGATCATATTTGGACTAACCTATTAACTCAGTGCACCCCAGTGTCAGTTTCTGTTTTCTGTTGTTTTTCTATTTCAGGTTTCCCCCATATTAAAAATGCTCCAAAATTCTGGAAAAATACAATAAAAAATCGGCATATCGGAAGCTTCCGGAAGAACCAAAGTGGGGCCAGAGGGCCACCACCAGGGCCCCAGGCGCCCTCCCGGCGCGCCCTAGGGTGGGGTCGCGCCAGGGGGCCGCCTGGACCCCTGGTGCCCCCTGGCTTCCCCCCTTCGTCTATATATTCTCCGTGACGAGAAACCTCGGAAGACATAACCCTTTCTCATGATCTCGCCTCTGTTCTGCCGCCGCCACGCTTCCAAGATCGGGAGCGCCAGCAGACCTTTTTCGGCACCCTGCCGGAGGGAGGATTGACCTCCGAGAGCTTCTCCTCCACCATGGACGCTTCCCGGGTGATTCATGAGTAGTCTACCTTGGACCATGGGTCCATGATCAGTAGCTATGTGATGTTCTCCTCCCCTCTTTGTTCTTCATGGATTAGACCTTGTGAGCTGCCCTACATGATGAAGGCACATATGTAATTATTTATGTTGTTCCTATGCTGAGTTTTCTGGGATCTGATGGATTATGAGACTATGTTCAGTTTGTGATTGAGTAATATATTTGGTTCTTATCTTTTATATTTTTGTTCTTGAGTAATTCTTGCATGTTCTCTGTTGTTGTTTATTTCTTTGGCCAAGTAGTAGGTAGTGACTCCAAGAGGGAACATTATGCTCGATTGTGGGTTCATGCCCCTGATGACTAGCTTGAGTGACAGAAACATGAGTCTGGGGGATGTGTTGTTGCCACAAGAGGGAAAACAACGGTGCTTGTAACCGCGGTTGCAAGGATTGTTTACTTTACGCAAAGTTCTTTTAAAGCAGTTGTTTGTTGCTTTGGGTTTACACTTTGGGTGGGGCTCGCACTTAATACCAGCGAGATGTTCTAGATAGATATATCAAGGTGGATGATTAGTAGTAGATGCAGTTGGATTTCGGTCTACTTATTTTGGCGTACGTCCCATGCTCTTGAGTCTCTTCCTTTATTTATAGCATAGTTAGCATTGCGGTGCGTTTTTAATCCTGTCAATTGCCCAGCTGTGATTTGTTTACCTCTCATAGCAGTTTTATCGTCTTTTGGGAGAGAGACGTCACTAGTGAAAATCATGGGACCCCGGTCCATATCCTCATCACTGTTTACACGCTCAATTTATTTCCTGCTTTTACTCTCTAGTTGCAGTCACTATTATCCTTTATCCCTTGCGTTTGATGCTTCGTAAACAACAAGGCCGGAGAGATTGACAACCTCTCCGAACTTCGTTGGGAGCAAAGTTATTTGTATTGTGTGCAGGTTCGTGTCAATTGCGCCGTTGACACCTACTTGTAGCTTTGAGAATCCTACGGGAGACAAACCCTATCCTCTACGTTAGGGGAAATTTCCTGCTATCCTGCATCTCACCTTCCACTTGGGGTAACCAACGAAGGGAGAGAAGCCATTATCATCTCTCGCACATCAAGCAAATTTCTGGCGCTGTTGTCGGGGACGCCAATCTACCAGATAGCGCAGTTGCACACTATCTTTTACCTTTGCTTTTTAGTCTTGTTAGTTTACCTTTTAGTTTTTGTCTTAGTGTCCTTTGTCGAAAACCACACACAAAATTACCTTACTTTTAGTAGTCATTCTTGTTTAGTTAATCATGTTAGGACTTGGTGCTTTGAGGGAATCAGAAGTTCTAGATTTCCATCAAAGGGATGGAGAAAACATGAAGAAGGCATGGGACAGAATTTCTGAAGCACATAGGAGAATTATGTCTTGGATACCTATAAAAATTGTGCTTAGAACTTTTTACCATGGTCTTTTTAAGTGGCGTAAACACTCTCTTGATATTATGGTTGAAGGAGACTTTTTAGAGTTTGATGAAGCTAGAGCTCTTGATATTTTTCATGGTATATCTAGTTATTTTGTTTATGATCGTAGTTTTGATACTGTTATAAATAGACTTGTCACTATTGAAAAGAGGATGGATGCTCTAGACTTGAGAAAAGTAGAGGAACTTAAGTCCAACAAGAAAGAAATGTTGGAGATAGATGATGATTGGGAGCCTTTTGTTAGGATTAGCATCTCTAACCAAGACTTCCTTGCTTTTTGTGATATTGGATCCATGGTTTCTACAATGCCAAAAATAGTTTATGATTATTTGAAACTAGACATGGCTAATTTGTAATCTTATCATGAACATGCTAATGGAGATATTTCAGAGATTAAGGGAAAGGTAAAAGAAGTCCAAGTTACATTCCTTACAAGGGTTGCAACGATGGATTTCTTCGTCATGGAGCCAAATCAAAGTAACATCGTGCTTGGAAGGGACTTCCTCCGAGCTATGAAAGGCTTCATTGATATTGGTAAGGGGCACATACGCTTACATGGAAAAGCGAAAGGTAAGTACCTCTTCACTAGGAAAAAGAATAATGAACTTGTTGAAAACCAATTTGAAGGTTTTTATGACTCCGATGACCTCCGGGACCTTTGATTTTTCTTTTTGCTTTATGCCTAGCTTAAAGGCATAGAAGAAAGCGCTTGTTGGGAGGCAACCCAAGATGTTTTTCCTTCTGTTTTTAGTGGTCTTGATGATTGTTACTACTGTAACAACATCATTGTATCTTTATTTTCAAGCTTTGTGCCAAGTTTAGCCTCCGATTGCAAGAAAGTTCAAAAGTTGTGACATGTTGTCCATAAAACAGATTATGTCCTTGGACGGAAAAATTAGCCTAAAATCACCAGGTCATCTTTTTTATCTGATTTTTTTACAGCATACTCCCTACAATTGACTTTCGAGCATCTGTTCTGAGTTTTTTATTTGAGTTGCAGAAGTACCCCAAAAAATTATTTACTACCTGTTGTTCTGTTTTTCATAGATTCTGCCACGTTTTTCCTTTCCTCACTTTTGCAAACCTTAAGCTTGCTTTTTCTTTGCAAAAACTTTTTGGAAATCTTGAGAAACAGTAGCTATTCAAGAATATCTTTATTTCCAGTAGAGGAAAATTATTTTATTAAGGGTAACCTCTCTAATCAGCTTATGATGAGTTATGTATGAAGAGAGTTTTCAAGTGTGCGAGGGAAGACGATGAAAGAAGATCCGGGACTGTCAAACGCTCAAGCTTGGGGATGCCCCCATGCATCCCCAATAAATATTCAAGGAGACTCAAGCGTCTAAGCTTGGGGATGCCCCCGTGCATCCCCTTCTCCATCAACAATCATCAGTTCGTCCTTCGTCTCACTATATTTTTATCACTTCATGCGTTATGTGCTATGCTTGGAGCGTCTCGCTCTTAGGCTTCCTTTTTAGTTTTCTTTAGCTTTGCTTGCTGTTCATAACAAGTTAGAACCCATCTTACTTTGTGTGGGAGAGAAACACGTTCCACTTCAAACTAGAACACATCATACGATTTTCATGCTTATCTTTCTTCTGTTGTGTGTTCTTTATCTTTTTCTAGCTGCTTCCATGTTTAGCTCTTAGTTTTCATGTTTATATTTCTCAAGAGTCTTAGTTTGTTTAGTTTGTTGCTGGAACTCTCTTTAGTTTTCATGTTTATCTTGTTAAGAGAGTTTGTTGTTGCACTGAGTTGTGTCTTGTCTTGAAGTAGGTAATTGAGGTTATTATTTAATTATAGTAGTAACTTGATAGTTTTGAGGTATTCTTGTGAGTAATGTTTGAACTTTTGGTGTCAAGAGCTCTAGCCTATTAGTGATAGGTTTTGTATTTGGGGCAATCTGTGTTTATTTTCAAAAACTACAAAAACTAGTTGAGAACTCTAGCTACTAGATGGATCACTAATCTTTGGAGGGATCGGATATTAGAGTACACTCACGTACCATGAGTCGAGGATGCGCAAGGATAACCAAACCCCCATAGACTCCTCCTCGGGGTACTTGTCTCTTTGTGAACCTCCCTATTAGATTGAGAGTTACCGATAATAAGTGCATGAGTTCTTCGGACTAATGTAAGTATTGAAAGTTGACACTTCCACCTCCTCATATTTGCTAGCCTCTTCGGTACCGTTCCCTCTTCTCACTCCGAGAGTTTGCGTCCACCTCACCGGTGCATCCAAACCCTTGGCATGATACGCTCTGTCATCATAAACCTCCTTATATCTTTCCTCAAAACAGCCACCATACCTACCCATCAAGGCATTTCCATAGCCTTTCCGAGATATATTGTCATGCAACATTCACCTTCTCATGACTTGATCTTCATGTCATACATGTTCCTGCTACACTGGCGGAGGCATACATTTGCATACATCATGATAGCTACATCTTCTTTATGTTGAGTACCTTGTAAAGTGTGAAGATCTTCTATACTTCTTGTAAAATAGAGTGTTGCCCTTAAGTGAGGAAAAGATCCCAAAGAGGACAAATTTAAAAGATCCCAAAGAGGACAAATGAGAGTTAAATAGAAAGAGCCGTTGAGGCCACCAAAAAAATACAAAAAAGAGAAAAAAGAGAAAAATAAAGAAAAAGAGAGAAGGGGCAACACTACTATTCCTTTTGAAATATCCACACTCGTACTCCCTCTATATCTTGTACTCCATAGAGATGATCATATATGCATATAGCTATGTGGGAACCTTCACACTATAGAACTTGGCTTGTATATTCCAATGATGAGCCTCCTCAAAAGAGCTCTAGGTCTTCTTGAGCGAGCAAGTTGGATGCACCCCCACTAGTTCCATTGGAGAGCTTTTCTTAGCTCATATTTGCATCTGTTGCATGGCAATCCCTACTCCTCACATCATATCTATCATTTGGCCTTCTCGCCTATGATTGTCCTCATTGATGTGAGCCTTTCACGCCCTTTTTGTCTTCCTCCTCCACTATATCTTTCTCTTTGCCATCCTAAGTGTCAACTCTCGTTCTTACGCTCATCCATTGCATGAGTGCTCAAAATATAGAAAGTGAGTGGATCAAATTGACTTGTACCTGGCTAGTGGTTTTATTCCAAAGAAGACTAAGTGTGAAACTTTAGTAGATTGATTTCTCAACAAATATTTTTTCTCTCGTATTCCCATCCCCCACTTCTTGCACGCAAACAGCATCTGGAGACATTTGAGTCACGGACAGCGAGAGCTCTTGCACCTTTAAGTTCTTATGTTGCTTGTTACAATGCTAATATAGACTCTTGCTTGTTATGACTTCAATTGAATTACATACCTTGATTGCTTTACTTTCAAAGTTCTTATATGGTTGGTAGCATGTCACGACAGAAATTATGCTAGTTATCATTTACCTACTCGAGGACGAGTAGGAATTAATCTTGGCGATGTTGATACGTCCCAAACGTATCTATAATTTCTGCTTGCTCCATGAATGTTTTGTGTGATATTGTTATGTTTTATATACACTTTCATACACTTTTGATCATATTTGGACTAACCTATTAACTCAGTGCACCCTAGTGCCAGTTCTTGTTTTCTGCTGTTTTTCTATTTCAGGTTTCCCCCATATTCGAAATTCTCCAAAATTTCCGAAAAAATACAATAAAAATTCAGCGTACCGGAAGCTTCCGGAAGAACCAAAGTGGGGCCAAAGGGCCTCCACCAGGGCCCCAGGCGCCCTCCCGGCGCGGCCTAGGGTGGGGCTGCGCCAGCGGGCCGCCTCGACCCCTGGTGGCCCCCCTGGTTGCCCCCCTTCGCCTATATATTCTCCATGACGGGAAACCTCGGAAGACAGAACCCTTTTTCGCGATCTCACCTCTGGTCCGCCGCCGCCGCGCTTCCAAGATCGGGAGCGCCAGCAGACCTCTTCCCGTCACCCTGCCAGAGGGAGGATTGACCTCCGGGAGCTTCTCCTCCACCATGGACGATTCTCGGATGATCCTTGAGTAGTCTTAATTGGACCATGGGTCCATGATCAATAGCTATGTGATGTTCTCCTCCCCTCTTTGTTCTTCATGGATTAGACCTTGTGAGATGCCCTACATGATCAAGGCACATATGTAATTCTTTCTTCTGTTGCTAAGCTGAGTTTGTTGGGATCTGATGGATTATGAGACTATGTTCAGTTTGTGATTGAGTAATATATTTGGTTCTTATCTTTTATTTTATTTTTCTTGAGTAATTCTTGCATGTTATCCGTTGTTTTTTATTGCTTTGTCCAAGTAGTAGGTAGTGACTCCAAGAGGGAACGTTATGCTCGATTGTGGGTTCATGCCCCCTGATGACTAGCTTGAGTGACATAAACATGAGTCTAGGGGATGTGTTGTTGCCGCAAGGGGGAAAACAAGGGTGCTTGTAACCGCGGTTGCAAGGATTGTTTACTTTACACAAAGTTCTTTTAATGCAGTTGTCTGTTGCTTTGGGTTTACACTTTGGGTGGGGCCTCAACTTAATACCAGCGAGATGTTCTGATAGATATATCAAGGTGGATGATTAGCAGTAGATGCAGTTGGATTTCGGTCTACTTATTTTGGCGTACAGCCCATGCTCTTGAGCCTCTTCCTTTCTTTGTAGCATAATTAGCATTGCGGTGCGTTTTTAATCCTGTAAATTTCCCAGCTGTGATTTTTTTACCTCGCATAGCAGTTTTATCGTATTTTGGGAGAGAGACATCACTAGTGAACATCATGGTACCCCGGTCCATATTCTCATCACTGTTTACACGCTCAACTTATTTCCTTCTTTTACTTTCTAGTTGCAGTCACTATTATGCTTTATCCCTTGTGTTTGATCCTTTGTAAACAACAAGGCCGGAGAGATTGACAAACTCTCTGAACTTCGTTGGGAGTAAAGTTATTTGTATTGTGTTCAGGTTCGCGTCAATTGCGTCGTTGACACCTACTTTTAGCTTTCGGCGTCCTACGGGAGACAAACCCTATCCTCTACGTTAGGGGAAATTTTCTGCTATCCTACATCTCACCTTCCACTTGGGGTAACCAACGAAGGGCGAGAAGTCATTATCATCTCTCGCACATCAGGGATGTTGATACGTCCCAAATGTATCTATATTTTTTCTTGTTCCATGCTTATTTTGGTGATATTGCTATATGTTTGGCTACACTTCCATACCTTTTACAACATATTTGGACTAACCTACTAACTCAGTGCCTCAGTGCCTGTTTCTAGATGTTGTTGTCCGTGCATTGCAGGAAAATGCTGATGGCACTGAAGTAGTGGTCCTCGTTGGCTACCCTAAGTGGAAGGTTGAGATGTAGCTAGCAGCAAATTTCCCTCAGCAAAGATACCAAGGTTTGTCTCCGGCAGACTCCAAATTATGCAAGTAGGTGTCAACGGCACCAGATATTTAGTTGCCTAAAGGATATAAGTTGACGTGGACCTTCACACAGATACAAATAACTTTGCTCCCAACGTGTACATAGGGGTTGTAAATCCCTCCGGCCTTGTCGTTTACAAAGGGTCAAACACAAGAGATAGTGATAGTGACAATGATAGCAACTGAAAGTAAAAACTGTAAATAAAGTGAAGGTGTAACAGTGGTGGAAATATGGACCGGGGTCCCATGATGTTCACTAGTTATGTCTCTCCCAAAAGACGATAAACAACTAAGCTGGGTTTACAAATTACAGCTGGGCAATTGACAGAATTATAAACGCACCGCAATGCTAATTATGCCACTTGAAAGTAAGAGGCTCAAAAGTATGGGCAGTACGCCAAGACAAGTAGGCCGATATCCATCTTCATCTACTACTAATCATCCACCTTGAGATATCTATCCGGAACATATTGCTGGTATTAAGTTGCGAGCCCCACCCAAAGTGTAAACTCAAAGCAACAGACAATTGCATTAACAATCTATGCGTAAGGTAAACAATCCTTGCGACCGCGTTTACAAGCACCGTTTTTTTCTCCCTGGTGGCAACAGCATATCCCCTAGCCTCATGTTTTTGTCACTCAAGCTAGACATCAGGGGCATGAACCCACAATCATGCATAACGCTCCCTCTTGGAGTCACTATCTACTACTTGGCCAAAGCAATAAAAAGCAACGGAGAACATGCAAGAATTACTCAAGAACCAAATATAAAAGGTAAACCAAATATATAACTCATCACAATCTGAACATAACCTCATAATCCATCAGATCCCAGCAAACACAGCATAGCAACGGCAGGAAAATTACATAGCTGCCTTGATCATGTAGGGCAGCTCACAAGGTGTAAACATTGAAGAACAAGGATGGAGATAAGACATCACATAGCTACTGGTCATGGACCCATGGTCCAAGTTAAACTACTGACGGCACATCCGGGAGGCGTCCATGGTGGTGGAGAAGCTTCCGGAGGTCAATCCTCCCTCCGGCAGGGTGCCGGGAAGAGGTCTTCTGGTACTGATACACGAGATACTTCTCGCTCCTCGTTGGTTACCCCAAGTGGAAGGTGAGATGTAGCGTAACAGCAAGTTTCCCTTAGATAAGATTCTAAGGTTGAGTATCGTACCAGTAGGACTCCAACAGATACAAGTAGGTGGTGAAGTGAACAATGGCGCTGTTTACAACCTAAGGTTTCTTACTTCACCTCGACCTGCACAGACAACAGATAGCTTTTCTCCCAACGAGTACAGAGGAGTTGTCAATTCCTCCGGCCTTGTTGTTTACAAAGGATAAAACACACGGGATAATAATGATAGTGATAGCTGCGCAAAAGTAAATACTAAAAGTAAATTGAAGGTGTAAACAGTAGTAGAAATATGGACCGGGGTCCTATGATGTTCACTAGTGATGTCTCTCTCCCAAAAGACGATAAAATAGCCATGCGAGGTAAACAAATTACAGTTGGGCAATTGACAAGATTATGTGCGCAAACCAATGCTAATTATGCTATGCAGAAAGGAAGAGGCTCAAAAGCATGGGCGGTACGCCAAGACAAGTAGACCGAAATCCATCTGCATCTACCCACTAATCATCCACCTTGAGATATCTATCCAGAACATCTCGCTGGTATTAAGTTGCGAATCCCACCCAAAGAATAAACTCAAAGCAACGGACAACTGCATTAAAGAACTTTGCGTAAAGTAAACAATCCTTGCACCCGCAAGTACAAGCACCGTTGTTTTCCCCCTTGTGGCAACAGCACATCCCCTAGACTCATGTTTCTGTCACTCAAGCTAGTCATCGGGGGGCATGAACCCACAATCATGCATAACCCTCCCTCTTGGAGTCACTACCTACTACTTGGCCAAAGCAATAAACAGCAATGGAGAACATCCAAGAATTACTCAAGAACATCAATATAAAAGAAGAGAATCAAATATATAACTCAATCACAATCTGAACATAATCTCATAATCCATCGGATCCCAGCAAACTCAGCATAACAACAGCAGAAAGATTACATATGTGCATCGATCATGTACGGCAGCTCACAAGGTCTAATCCAAGAAGAACAAAGAGGGGAGGAGAAGATCACATAGCTACTGATCATAGACCCATGGTCCAAGGTGGACTACTCACGGTTCATCCGGGAAGCATCCATGGTGGTGGAGAAGCTCCCGGGGGTGATTCCTTCCTCCGGCAGGGTGCCGGGAAGAGGTCTTCTGGTGCACCCGATCTTGGAAGCGCGACGGCGGCGGAACAGAGGAGAGATCGCGAAAAAGGGTTCCGTCCCCAAGGGTTTCTCGTCACGGGGAATAAATAGGCGAAAGGGGGCAGCCAGAGGTGGGCCAGGGGCTCCAAGCGCCCCCCTGGCGCGGCCAGGGGTGGGGCCGCGTCCTCTGGCCGCCTGGGGGGCCCCTGGCTACCCTCTGGCCCCTCTCGGGCTTTTCTCGAAGCTTGCGGTAAGCTGATTTTTCCTATATTTTTCCCGGGATTTTTATGGTACTTTTAATAAGGGGGAAACCTAAAATATAAAAACAGCAGAAAACGGGAACTGGCACTGGGATGCACTGAGTTAATAGGTTAGTCAAAATATGATCAAAAGTGTATGGAAGTTCATCAATATCATAGCAATATCACACAAAAGAGGCATGGAGCAAGCATAAATTATAGATACGTTTTGGACGTATCAGGTGCCCCCTATCTTGGAAGCGCGGCGGCGGCGAAAAAGAGAGGTATTTAGTGATGCGGGATTCTCCTCGAGGTTTTGTGAGACGAGGAGTAAAAATAAGCCGAAGGGGGCACCATAGGTGGGGCCTACCTCCGAGGCTCCTTGGTGGCGCGGCCAAGGGTGGGCCTGCGCCACCTGGCCGCCTGGGATGGGGTGGCCCCCCTCCGGCACTTCGTCGGTGGTTCCGGAAGCTTCCTTGACGCCGATTTTTATTCTTATTTTTCTGGAATTTTTCTGGCATTTTAAATTGGGGAAAAATCAGAGCAACTAAAGAAATCAGCAGACAGGAACCGGCACTGGGTGCACTGAGTTAGTAGGTTAGTCCAAATATGTGTAAAATGATATAAAAGTGTATCAAAACATGTAGCAATGTCACATAAAAGTGCATGGAACAAGCACAAATTATAGATACATTTGGGACGTATCAAGATCCCCAAGCTTAATTTCTGTGGGGACATGCTAACACACACATATAAGAACTTAAAAGTAAAGCATGTAACATATGCAATTCAAGTCAAAATAGTAACAAGCAAAAGTCTTAGTATTAATTCTAGCAAAGTATAAACATAAAGGTGCAAGAGCTCTCGCTGTCCGTGACTCGAATGTATCCAAATGGTGTTTGCGTGCAAGCAATGGGAGATGGGATTATATATATATATATATATATAGTTTAATTGAGAACTCAATCTACTAAAGTTTCACACTTTCAAAGTATAAACTCACAATGTAGCAGGATATGCAATGATATCAAGCAAAAACATGTATGACATGAAGATCAAGTCATGAGATGGTGGATGTTGCATGGCAATGTATCTCGGAAAGGCTATGGCAAGGCCTTGATAGGTAGGTTTGGTGGTTGTTTTGAGTAAGATATAAGGAGGTTTATGATGACAGAGCATATCGTGCCAAGGGTTTGGATGCACCTACGAAGTATGCGCCAACTCTCAAGGTGAGAAAGGGCAATGCAAGGTACCTAAGAGGCTAGCAAAATATGGGAAGGTGGAAGTGCCAACAATCGAATAATCGCATTAGTCCGAAGAACTCATGCACTTATCATTGGTAACTCTCTACCTAATAGGGAGGTTCACAAAGAGACGAGTACCCCGTGGAGGACTGATGGTGGTTTGGTTATCCTTGCGCATCCTCGACCCATGGTACGTGAGGGTACTCTATATATCCCAACCCCTCCAGAGGTTAGCGATCCATCTAGTAGCTAGAGTTCTTAACTAATTTTTGTAGTTTTTTTAAATAAGCACGGATTGCCCAAAATACGACACCTATCACTAATAGGCTCAAGCTCTTGGCACCTTGATGTCCAAACATTACTCTAATCAATACCTCAAAACTATTGCATGTTACTACTACACTTGTAATAACAACCTTAATTACCTACTCATGCAAGACACACAACTCAGTGCAACAAGCCAACTCTCTAAACAAGATAAACATAAGACTCAAGAGAGTTCCTAGAACAACCTAAAAAAGCTCTTAAGAAGATAGGCATGAAAACTAAGAGCTAAGCATGACGGCAGCTATGAAAAGTTATAGAACACACACAAAAAGAAAGATAAGCATGCAAGCCTATGTTGTGTTCTATGGTGGAGTGGAGCGTGTTTGTCTCCCAAACAATGAATTCTAGGATCCAACTT
The DNA here is from genome assembly GCA_950022295.1 of Bromus sterilis. Classification (NCBI taxonomy): domain Eukaryota; kingdom Viridiplantae; phylum Streptophyta; class Magnoliopsida; order Poales; family Poaceae; genus Bromus; species Bromus sterilis. Next base: position 402,825,351 of record OX465596.1, read on the forward strand.
GTTATGAATAGCAAAAAAAACTAAAACAAACTAACAATTAAAGAGCGAGACGCTCCAAGTCTAGCACATAACATATGAAGCGATAAAAATATAGTATGGAGAAGGACGAACTGATGATTGTTGATGGAGAAGGGGATGCACGGGCACATCCCCAAGCTTAGATGCTTGAGTCTCCTTGGATATTTATTGGGGGTGAATGGGGGCATCTCCAAGATTGAGCGATTGACACTTCCGAATCTTCTTTCATCATCTTCCTTCGCATACTTCAAAACTCCCTTCATATGAAACTCATCATAAGCTGATTAGAGTGGTTAGTACCAATGATAAAATAATTTTTCTCTACTATAAATAAAGATATTCTTGAATATCTACTGTTTCTTAAGCTTGCCAAAAAAAATTGCAAATAAAAAGCAAGATTAAGGTTTGGAAAATGAAGAAAACGCAAAACGTGGCAGAATTTGTGAAAAACAGACCAGCAGGTAGTAAATAATATTTTTGGGTACTTCTGTAACTCAAATCAAAAAACTCAGAACAGACGCACGAAAGACAATTGTATAGATCACTCTGTCAAAAAATCAGATCAAAAAGATGATCTGGTGATTTTAGCCGAATATTTCTGTCAAGGGGACAAATCTGTTTCTGGACAGCATGTCACAACTTTTGAACTTTCTTGCAATCGGAGGCTAAAACTTGGCACAAAGCTTGAAAATAAAGATACAATGATATTGCTACAGTAGTAAATGTCGGGACCCGGGGTTAGCGTATGCAAGTCCCGCTACGACATAGTCATATGGAGAGCCCAGAACCGTACCCACTTGTCTAAGCAGACAAGGCCAAGCACATAACGTTCTCGGAAAGCATCGTACGTGAGGGGCATCCCATTCAGGCCGGATGATCAACTGAGATGGGTCCTCATCGTCCGCACATAAGTCTAATGATATGGGTGGTGAATCCCATATTCACAGACAAGTCGCCTCAACCATACTATCGACTATTTCATAACCCTTACATAGACTTACTCCAGCCCGATCACTTAGTCGGGATCTCGAGCGGGCTCAATCATACAACAAAGTGTGCCACGTGACAGAGTCACGAGCAATCGCATCGCGATGCCCCAAGTTGCGCACATCTAAGGGCCACTTGGTGTATAAAAGACCGCCGGCAAGAACACAACTAAGCTATCGAACCCCACACTAAGACATGCATGTTATAATCATACACGCAGCATACATGTCCAGTGTAAACAGCAGGTAATCACAACATGAACTCTACAAACTCAGTCTTTATAACTTCTGCTAAACAGAGCAGACATAGTAGTTTTATTACAAGCAGAGATCACATGACTGTGATCCAACATTACATCAAACATCAACGGAAGCAAATTATGTCTTAGTAAAGACAAGTTTAACAAATGGCTTAAGAAGCCTGAAAGAAAATACAACGACCCTCCAGAGGGCACAGGCTGCTGCCTGGAACTATACGACTTGGTCCACGTCGAGCTCGAGGTAGAGGCCACCATCAGGGTCAGTGGTCTCGTCTCTAAAACATAGAATAAGCAAACGTGAGTACAAAATCGTACTCAGCAAGACTTACATAGGAACTATACTACTCATGCACAAGTATCAAGGCAAAGGGAGGTGGGGTTCACTTTTGCAGAAGTGCCAGCTTTGACTTGGCTAGTCTTGATCTACAAATACCAGAAAGAGGTAAGGAGCGTACACGAGTCCAAGTAACAGTCTCCAACCAATACTCCACTATGGTGCCTTCCTCGACTTCCCCACGAGGAAGCACGCCATAGCACTCACACTTATCTTGGTGTGTTTTAGAAGTATCCGGTTCAAGTTATCTATGATCAAGTAAAGGTCTCCAAGCAGTCCATAACCGCGGACACGGCTATTCGAATAGTTCATTAACCCTGCAGGGGTGTACTGCTACACACACGCCTCATCAGTTACCGCCTGGGGATGGACCCTTCAAGTGAGTACCGGCGAGGATGCTGCCACGACACTTCACTCACGGCACCATCTCTAGTCCTAGGGAGTCGCCTATTTGAGTTGGGACCACGATCGGAATCCGGCCGATTTTTCCGATGCGGACTCAAACGTTGTGTGACCGCCATCAAGCTCAACTCGATCATGATCACTTGACTCAACGTGCCCACAACCTACGCCAACCACTTACCTTGGTTCCACCTGCTTGAGATCGTTAAAGGGCGAACTACTTGCGACTCCTGGACTGGTTCGGGGTGAGGTACTAGGCCGAGAGGGGTCAGTGAGCCCAATGTGTGGTCGTACTCTTAGTCTTGGATAACAACACAAGAACTCGGGCCTAAGGCAGTGTTCAACGAGACAACCCACTGTGTACTCCTACACAGCCTCTCATCGTTCACCTTTGTTTAGGGTAGATTCACCAACACGTTACCACCATCATTCACATGATCACTACCATCCCGACTCACATCAAAGTAGCCTCAGGTAACAACTCTAAGCATGCAATAAGCTGTAACAGTTGCAGGGGCCACATGATATCAACCAACTCCTACATCTGCTAGGATTGTGGTTTGCTTACTACTGTGACAAAATGATAGGTCATGCAAAAGGAATGGGTTCAAATAGCGGTAGAACGTATCATGGTGACATCCTAAACATGCATTTGCAAGAATGAGAGGGAACTGGGATTTTATAGACATGATCAAAGAGGGGGCTGCTTGCCTTGCTGACGATCACGATGTAACACTCTTCTGATGTGAGGTTGAACTCGTCTCCGACATCAACTCTACCGAGAAAAAGCAATCACCGAAGCACTGGAAGTAAAGCACAATCAAGATAGTACAATGCACAATCAATATGTAAAACAAAGCATGGCAAGGTGCTGATGTGACCTATGTTTGAATTGCCACATGTTAATTGAAGTTGATTTGAAAAGTGAATTCAAATTCAAACTCCAAATGTTATTCAATTTAGTTCAACTTGCATTTGCTAAAGTTTGTTCATTGTAAACCAAGTGATCATATGTGTGAAATGCTTCTGAAGTACAAATGAAGTATGGTACATTTCAAAGTTTGAAGTTGGAATAGAAATTGAATTCATTTTGAATTAAATCCAATTAAATCACATAGAAAAAGCTACTGATCCCTTTTTAAGATCAACTCCAACATAGCTGAAAGTTGGAAATTTGGATAGAGGAATTTCTCCTGATCATTTTTCATATATTACACTTTGAATTTGGAGTTATAGTTTAAAAGTTATTCAATTTCAAAGTTTTGCTTATTTTCTGGAATTTTCTGAATAAATAACTGATTTAATCTTTATTGCATCAGCATTGCATCATGCTGACGTCAGGGGGTTTGACATGTCAACTGACAGTGTGGCCCCACCTGTCAGCCTCACTGGGGGTTAATTAGCTCTGTTTAAAATAAAACGCTGATTAGATTAAGGCCTAGGGCCCACAGTCAGAGAGAGAAGGGGGGATTAGGAGCTGGTTAAGGCCTAATGGCCGGCGGCTAAACGCCGATGGCTTGGGCCACGGCGGCGCTCGCCGGATTCCGGCCACGGGGGAGGGAGATGGAGGCACGGGAGCGTGCCTCGCGCTCGTGCGCTTCTCCTGGAGCACGCCGGGACCTCGAGGAGGCCCTGGGCCACGGCTACGACGACGGGAAGCGGCGGCCGGAGCCCCTGGTCATGGCGAACGACGACAGAGGGGTCGGGGAGGGAATCTAGGAGGGGGAAAACGGGGAGAAGCTCACGGCGGTGACGACGGTGAGCTCGGGGAGGCCGGAGAGGAGCTGGACGAGGCGGATTCTTCGCCAGAGTTTGTTGCGGCCGGCGGCGAGGATGTGAAGGGGGCGACATCCCTGGGGCCTCCGGGCTCGATTCCGCGCGTGGGGCGATGAAGTTGATGCTGGAGGAGCTACTGGACAGCTCTAGGTGGCGAGTGGGGCACGGTGGCCGCGCAGGCTACGGCGGCGTGCTCCGGCTGCGGCTCGGGAATGGCGGCAGAGGAGAGGAGAGAGGTCGCGAGGGGAGGGGAAAGTGGCCTGGGGCCTTCCGGACGTCTCCAGGCGAGAGAGATAGAGGAGGGGAGGGCCTGCGTGGCCGGGAGCAGGAGGTGGCGGCCATGCCCGAACCTCACGGCTCAGCCAGCGCTCCTACTGGCGAGGAGGAAGACGACAGGGGAGGATATGGGCCGGGCCAGGTGGGCTTTCGCCCGTGGGCGCAAGGTAAGCTCTTTTCTGTCTTTATTTTCTTATTTTCTTTTCTTTTATTTGTTTTGCCCCTTTAAAATAATTAGCTTGGGCATTTATAAAAATCCCCAATCATTTTTATAAAACCTAGGTGACTCTATAGAAGTCAACCCCAAGTTTTGGGAATTTTTGAAATTCAATTTATTTGAATTTCAATTCAAATAGGCAATCGTTTTAATTTCCAAGCCACTATTTGGATTATTGAAAAATCTATGAGCATGGGATTAACCCCAAATCACTTTTAAAATGATCACACTTATTTTTAGGATTTTTCAACACATCCAAAAGAATTTTGGAAAAAGATTTATTTCTGGCCTTTTTATTTAATTCATTTAGGGCTTTACTTTTCCCCAATTCCTTTTTCTTTTGCAAATTTTTTTCAAGATGCAAAATGCAACTTAGCTAAAGCACAAACCTAGGTCAGGGTCTTGACAACTCGCCCCCACTCAAAAGAATCTCGTCCCGACATGAATGAATGAGAAGCTCCTGGATCGAAAAGAACGGAGGCGGGAACATGATTGACTGGGAGTGTGCCAAGGATGACGTCAGAAGCAGCAGTGGTTTCCTCAACTGAGATTTGGTTCACACAACCACTAATAATGACTGAAAGCTTTGCTGGGATGGCTTTGGTGGTGGATTTCTTTGGAGGCTTGTGACTAGGTCGACGTGGTGCCACCAACACTGTAGGGCATTGTCGGAAGTAATGGCCTGTCAGACCACATGTGAAACACACCCTGCCTGAATTGCTGGGAGCAGGATTACTTGATTGCACACCATCATTCCTGGGAGGAACAATGTGTTGAGGTGGATGGCATATATTTGGTGGTGGCCTCTGAAGAAGGTTTTGAGGTATGACACGGTTTGGAATCCAAATTCGGCGTTTCTGAGGGGCTGAACTTGAAGAAGAAGCAAGCTCAAGAGCATGCTTGCGAGACTCTTCGAACACTTCATTGCCATGCTCAGCTCTGAAGGATCTGTTGACTAAATCCTCAAAGGTGGCAAATTCGATGAGGTTGAGATCATGGCGGAGGATAGGGCTAAGTCCCTTACGGAACCTTGCCTGCTTTCTGGCATCGGTGGTGATCTCATCTTGGGCATACCGAGCAAGACGGTTGAACTCTCTCACATACTCATGGATGGACATCTCTCCTTGAGTCAGGTTGCAGAACTCTTCTTTCTTGCGCTCCATCAACTCATCCAGAAGGTGGTACCCTCGAAAGGCAACACAGAACTCCTGCCAAGTCACTAGGTGACCATCTGGCTGCATAGCAACATAGTTCTCCCACCATTCAGCAGCAGCACCTTCCAGAAAGTATGCCGCGAATATAACTCGATCATCGGGAGCAACATGTGCAGTATCAAGCTTACGCTCGATGGAACGGAGCCAATCATCGGCTTCAAGGGGTTCAGAAGAACATCGGAATACCGGTGGCTTGAGGAGGATGAAGTCCTGAATGCTCACAACCACATTGCAATGATGTGAGGTATTCTGCTCGATGAGCTCCAGAAGGCGTGTTTGATCACGTTGATTCTTCTCAACTTCCATCATGATTTCCGCCGCAGAAGGCGGTGGTAGAGGTTCATCATCATTTCGATTCCGAACACGGTCTCAACTCTGATGAACAGCACTACGAGTTCCACCTGACATCCTGTGTGATAAAAATCAACAATCAGAACAGGTTGAATGATGGATTCAAGGATAACAAGACATGATGAAGGCGGAAAGGATTATAATGCGAAGGCAACGATCCACAGAAACACGGAACAAATCCGGCAGCATAACGGCTACACCGGGATGAAAATGAAACAACCTCGAAGCAATTGCACAGAACTTCTTCAAGGAACTCAACAGAACGATGAGTCTGGACGACCACAACTGTCCTACGGCTACAAGGAAGCAAACACGAGATGTTCTAGTAAGACATAGATGAGCCTAGTCCTATCATCCCGTAGAAAAGATAAGGGTGACTCAGAACTCAGATCGATGAGGGTAAGGAGAAAAAGAAGCCTTACGTTGTTCCCTTATACCCAGAGTAACTATATAACTATAGAATGCTAGACTCGACTTCGACCAAGGGTTGATTAATCCTACAGACAGTCCTGCTCTGATACCAAGTCTGTCGGGACCCGGGGTTAGCGTATGTAATTCCAGTCACGATACAATCACATGGAGAGCCGAGAACCGTACCCACTTGTCTAAGCAGACAAGGCCAAGCACAGAACGTTCTCGGTAAGCATCGAACGTGAGGGGCATCCCATTCAGGCCGGATGATCAACTGAGATGGGTCCTCATCGTCCGCTCACAAGTCTAAATGCTCATGGGTGGTGAATCCCATACTCATAGAAAAGTCGCCTCAACCATGTTATCGATTGGATCCTAACTCTTACATAGACTTACTCCAGCCCGATCACTTAGTCGGGGTCTAGGGCGGGCTCGATCATACAACAAAGTGTGCACGTGATAGAGTCATGAGCAATCGCATCGCGATGCCCCAAGCTGCGCACATCTAAGGGCCACTTGGTGTATAAAAGACCGCCAGCCAGATCACAACTAAGGTCTCGAAAACCCATACTAAGACATGCATGTTATAATCACACACGCAGCACACATGCCTAGTATGAACAGCAGGTATCAGCACATAACTCTACAAAGTACTCTCTATTGATATACACATAGAGCATACAAAGATCACATGTCTGTGATCAACATTACATCATACAACGGAAGAAAATTAGGTCTGAGTACAGACAAGTTTAACAAATGGCTTAGAGAAGCCTTGTAAAACAAACATGCCCTTCCACGAGGGACCAGACTGCTGTCTAGGACTATGCTAACTTAGTCAACGTCGAGCTTCACGAAGGTGACTCCATCGGGGTCCGGTTCTCATCTAAAACATAGAATAAGCAAACGTGAGTACAAAGTCGTACTCAGCAAGACTTACATCAGATCTATACTACTCATGCTCAAGTATCAAGGTAAAGGGAGGTGGGGTTTCATCATGCAGAAGTGCCATCTTTGACTTGGCTAATCCTGAACTACGAATACCAGACTTGAGGTAAGAAGCGTACACGAGTCCACTACATCTCCAACCAATTACACCACTATGGTGCCTTCCTCGACTTCCCCACGAGAAAGCACGCCATAGCACTCACGCTTATCTTGCGAGTTTTATAAGTATCCATTCAAGTTGTCTATGATCAAGTAGAGGTTTCCAAGTACTCCATAACCGCGGACACGGCTATTCGAATAGTTCATTAACCCTGCAGGGGTGTACATCTTCACACGCGTGTCATCACTTATCGCCTCGTTCTTGTCATCCTTCAAGCGGATGTCGGACGTGGATGAAACCAAGGCACTACCCTCACATCACCTTCTCTAATCCAGGAGCCGACTACCTGAGTTTGTCACCGCTCGAGAGTCCGGCCGGTTCCACGAAACGGACTCAGATAATGTAAGGGACCGAGACGCCAACTTTGACAGATGGTTTCACTGCCTCACAGGTCCACCCACATATCTATACATAAATCAAATGGAAAGCCCGAATCTAGTGTGACTCCTGGACTGGATCGGGTACGTAAAGAGGCCAAACGGGGCTCCCATAAAACCCTACATGTGGTCATACTCTTTGTCTTGGATCACAAAACAGGAACTCGGGGCCTAGGGCAGTGTTCAACGAGACAACCCACTGTTTACTCCTACACAGCCTCTCATCATTCACCTTTGTTTAGGGTGGATTCACCAACACGTTTCACTTTCATCAACACCACTGTGTTCATTCCATCCCGACTCACAATCAAAACATCCTCATTGTACCACTAAGCAGCAAAAGCAGTAACAGTTGTAGGGGCCACATGCTCATCAACCAACTCCTAAATCTGCTAGGATTGTGGTTTGCTTAATACGGTGGCAAAATGATAGGTCATGCATCGGAATGGGTTCAACTATGCGAAAGAACGTGTCTCGATGATCTCCTAAACATGCATAAGCGAGACTGAGAGGGAAGTAGGATTTTATAGACATGATCAATGGGGTTTGCTTGCCTTGCTGACGATACACGGGTCGTAACGGTGGTCTTCTTCTTCGGGGGGGATCACCGTCTCGGAGGCACTGTTACCGGCACAATCATCAACAAGAGGGGGACAACTTTCAAAATAAAAAATGCACATACACATGATAAGGTTGTCCATGATGTGTAAATGTACTGGTTTGTAGCATATTCAATTTAATTGAAGTATATTGCATTTGAAATGCAAATTCAAACTCCAAATTCAATTTCAAATTAAGTCATATACACATTTGCTTCTGTTCCCCCATTTTAAAATGTTCAAACATAAAAACAAATTGCATATTCTTAATCCTTGTATTTTTCTGGTAATTTTTCATATATTATATGTTTAATTTGGAGTTAATATGAATTAGTTATGAATTTCCAAAGTTTAACTCATTTTCTGGATTTTTCTCTGTTTTAATTAATTCTGTTAAATTCTGGAATTTGGTTTATTGCGTCAGCCATGCATCAGCATGACATCAGCAGGGGACTGACCAGTGGGGCCAGAGTGTCAGCCTCAGTGGTTTAATCCCCGGTTTGAATTAATTTAGCAGAAGCTTAATTAGGGGCAGGGCCCACCTGTCATGGACTCGGGGGGGATTAGTTGGGTGATTAGGTGCTAACTAAACCGGCCCGCCGGCGGTTAGCCGCCGGTGGCCTACAGCCGCGGCGGCGACCACGCAGCAGGCGAATCCGGCCACGGGGAGGCACGGGGAGACCACCGGAGTGACGCCCGTGCTTGTCCGCGTCGAGCTATGCCACCAGGGGTCTCCAGGGGCACGGGGTTGACGGCGGCTTCAAAAGGCGCGGCGGCCGGAGCTCTGGAGAACGGCGACGGCGACTTGGTGCACGGGACGGAGAAGGGAGTAGGGAAAAACGACGAGCTGCTCACCCTGAGCGTGAAGAGGAACTCGGGGAAGCCAGAGGAGGGCTGACGAAGGAGAATTGCTCGTCGGCGTCCACTGTTCCCGGCAGTGGCTCGATGAAGAGGACGTCTCCGCTGGGGCTTCCGGGCTCGCTTCACTCCGTGGGAAGACGAAGACGACGGCGGCCGACTCGTTGGACACTGCGGTGGCGCTTCTCGACGTCGATGGCCACGCGGGCGCACGGGGCGCACTTCGGCGAGGGCTCGGGTTCGCGCAGAAACGAGAGAGAGAGAGCGCGGGGAGAGAGCCAGAGGAGGGGGAAGACTGCGGGGCGGCTCTGGCGTGTGCGTGGCGTGCGGAGGGAGGCAGGGGAGGGCCTAGAAGGCCGGCTCGTCGAGGTGGCGTCGCCGTTGCCTCCCTGCCCTCCACCGAGCTGCTTCGGGGGAAGGGGAGGTAGACGACACGCCTCGGGCTGGGATCGGCCAGGCCAGTGGAGAAGTGGGCTTCGCCCCTGGCGTGAGGTAAGCCTCTCCTTTCCTGTTTTTCTTTTCTTTTTATTTCTTTTATTTGTTTTGCTCTGGTAAAATAAATACCATAGCATTTTATAAAAATGCCCAAATAATTTTAAAAATCCTAGATGACCAGTAGCTAGTCACACATAGAATTTGAGCATTTTTGAAATTCAATAAATTTGAATTCCAAATCAAATAGTGGTTTATTTAATTTCCAAAGCCACTGTTTGAAAATTAGAAAATTCCATGTGCATGGGATTGATCCCAAACCACTTTTAAAATGATCAGCAACATTTCTAGGAATTTTCCAAACATTCAAATGATTTTTGGAAAAAGATTTTTATCTGGCCATTTCAAATAATTTCTCAGGGCTTTCTGCTTCCCCATTTTTGAATTTCTTTTGAAATTTTGCATGATGCAAAAGTACAAACAAACCTAGCACTTACCCTAGTTGGGGTTCTGACAACTCGCCCCCACTCAAAAGAATCTCGTCCCGAGATTCAGAAGTCATCGGGAGGAAGGTGGGGTACTCGGCACGGAGGCGGTCCTCTCTTTCCCACGTTGCTTCTTTCTCGGAGTGATGTGACCATTGCACTTTGAGGAACTTGATCTTCTGACGACGAGTGACACGCTCTGCGGAATCAAGAATACGAACAGGGTACTCTCGATAAGAAAGGTCATCTTGGAGATCAAGCGTTTCATGGTCGACTTCGCGGATGGGGTCCTTGAAGCAACGCCTGAGTTGTGACACATGGAATACATCATGTACTCGGGAAAGGTGAGGGGGTAGTTCAAGTTGGTAGGCAACTTCTCCACGTTTAGCGAGAATGCGGAAAGGTCCGATGTAACGTGGGGCCAACTTGCCTTGGATACCGAATCTTTGGGTTCCCTTCAGAGGAGTAACCCGAAGGTAAGCCTTCTCATCAAGATTGTAGCTCTCCTCTCTATGATGACGATCATAGTAGCTCTTTTGACGAGACTGAGCGGCTTTCAAACGATCACGAATAATGCGAACTTGCTCTTCTGCTTCCTTGATCATATCCGGTCCAAAGAGTTGTCTTTCACCGGTTTCTGACCAGTTTAGGGGTGTTCGACATCGTCGGCCATAGAGGAATTCAAAGGGAGCCATGTTCAGACTAGATTGATAGCTATTGTTATAAGCAAATTCGGCGAATGGAAGAGATTTCTCCCAATTCTTTCCGAAAGAGATAAGACAAGCTCTGAGCATGTCTTCCAAGATTTGATTAACCCTTTCAACTTGACCGCTAGATTGAGGGTGGAAAGCTGTACTAAAGGATAGATGAGTTCCCATAGCATTTTGAAAACTTTCCCAAAATCTAGAGGTGAAAAGGCTACCACGATCAGAATTGATCACCAAAGGAACACCGTGAAGAGACACAATTCTAGAGACGTACAAGTCCGCCAACTGACTAGCAGTTATAGACTCGCGAACGGGAAGGAAGTGAGCAACTTTGGAAAGTCGATCAATGACAACGAAGATGGCATCATTTCCTTTCTGGGTTTTTGGAAAGCCGGTGATGAAGTCCATACCGACCTTGTCCCATTTCCACTCGGGAATAGACAATGGTTGAAGAGTACCAGCAGGTCTTTGGTGTTCTGCCTTAATGCAACGACAAACATCACATTCGGCAACAAATTGTGCAATGTCTCTCTTCATCCGGGTCCACCAAAATCTCTGGCGTAGATCTCGGTACATTTTTGTGCTACCGGGATGAATTGAGAGAGGAGTGTCATGACCTTCCTTAAGGATCAGCTGCTTTAGGTTTTCATTCTCAGGAACTACTAAACGATTTTCAAAGAATATCGTTCCTTGATCATTTGCAGAAAAACATTTAGCAACTCCGCTAACAATGTTCTGCTTGATCTCTTGAATACTACTATCTTGTTTCTGGGCGGCTATGATTTGATCCTCAAGGGTTGGTTTCTCCACCAAGTTGAAAAGAGATCCATGAGGAACTATCTCAAGATTGAGCTTGCAAAATTCCTCATGAAGAAGTGGTTGATACTGTTGTAACATGAGGTTGTTACAATACGACTTACGACTTAGTGCATCCGCCATGACATTGGCTTTGCCTGGGGTGTAAGAAATTCCTAAGTCATAATCTTTTATCAACTCTATCCAGCGTCTTTGCCTGAGATTAAGATCTGGCTGGGTGAATATGTATTTGAGGCTTTGGTGGTCGGAATATATTTCACAACGATTACCAAGGAGGTAATGTCGCCAAGTCTTCAAGGCATGAACTACGGCAGCGAGTTCAAGATCATGGGTAGGATAGTTCTCTTCATGTGGCCACAACTGGCGTGAAGCATAAGCTACCACATGTCGATCTTGCAGAAGTATGCATCCTAACCCTTGCCGTGAAGCATCACAATAGATCTCGAAATCCCTTTTGGTGTCTGGAGGTGCAAGTACGGGTGCAGAAGTCAATCTTCTTTTTAGCTCTTGAAAGCTTTCCTCGCACTTGGGGGTCCATTGGAATTTCTTATATTTCTTGAGGAGTTCAGTAAGAGGCTTTGCAACTTTAGAAAAGTTCTCAACGAAGCGGCGGCAATAGCCTGCTAAGCCGAGAAAACTCCTAACTTGCTTAACAGATTCAGGTGGAGTCCAGTCAAGGACGGCCTGAACTCTCTCGGGATTGACTGCAACACCTTTCGCAGAAATCACGTGGCCTAAGTAGGTCACTTCTGGTAGACAAAATTCACACTTGGAGAACTTGGCATAAAGGCGGTGCTCTCTAAGTTTCATCAATACCAACCTAAGATGTTCTGCGTGCTCTTCTTCGTTCTTCGAGTAGATGAGAATGTCATCAAGATAAACCACAACAAATTTATCTAGGTACTCCATGAAGATCGAATTCATCAAGCGCGAGAATGTGGCGGGGGCATTGGTTAAACCAAAGGACATGACGGTATACTCGTAAAGACCATAACGAGTAGTGAAGTCCGTTTTGGGAATGTCCTCGTTTCGGATTTTGATTTGATGATAACCTAATCTCAAATCCATTTTGGAGAAGACAGAGGATCCATCAAGTTGATCATAAAGATCATTGATCCTGGGCAGTGGGTACTTGTTCTTTATCGTCGCTAGATTTAGCGGACGATAGTCTACGCACATCCTTTCTGTTCCATCATTCTTCGTTACGAATAGAACGGGGCAACCCCATGGCGATGAGCTAGGGCGGATGAAGCCTTTTGCCAACGAAGCATCAAGTTGGGTTTTTAGCTCAGCTAACTCATGTGGGGCCATTCTATATGGGCGTCTCGAGATTGGGGCTGTGCCTGGTATAAGATCCACTATGAATTCTACACACCTGTTGGGTGGCATTCCCGGCAGCTCTTCAGGAAAGACATCCGGGAAGTCACGAACCACCGGAACATCTTCAAGGTTAGGAAGGGGAAGCACATTCAAAGTATGCATCTGGTTTTTAGAGCTGGGTGATGTGTAGTCAATGATCTGGCCTGAAGGATGGGTGAGTATGACTAATTTGGCTTTACAATCAAGGAAAGCATTCTTCCTTGATAACCAATCCATTCCTAGGATGACATCAATGTCCGAAGACTTGAGGGCTGTAAGAGAAGCAAGGAATACTAAACCCTCAATTGCAATTTGATTACCATGGCATACTCTATTAGTTTGCCACTTTGAACCAGGAGTTTGAATGATCATTGGAGAAAACATTTCTTCAAAAGAAAATCCATGACGAAGTGCATAACTCTCCGACATGAATGAATGAGAAGCTCCTGGATCGAAAAGAACGGAGGCGGGAACATGATTGACTGGGAGTGTGCCAAGGATGACGTCAGAAGCAGCAGTGGTTTCCTCAACTGAGATTTGGTTCACACAACCACTACTAATGACTGAAAGCTTTGCTGGGATGGCTTTGGTGGTGGATTTCTTTGGAGGCTTGTGACTAGGTCGACGTGGTGCCACCAACACTGTAGGGCATTGTCGGAAGTAATGGCCTGTCAGACCACATGTGAAACACACCCTGCCTGAATTGCTGGGAGCAGGATTACTTGATTGCACACCATCATTCCTGGGAGGAACAATGTGTTGAGGTGGATGGCATATATTTGGTGGTGGCCTCTGAAGAAGGTTTTGAGGTATGACACGGTTTGGAATCCAAATTCAGCGTTTCTGAGGGGCTGAACTTGAAGAAGAAGCAAGCTCAAGAGCATGCTTGCGAGACTCTTCGAACACTTCATTCCCATGCTCAGCTCTGAAGGATCTGTTGACTAAATCCTCAAAGGTGACAAATTCGATGAGGTTGAGATCATGGCGGAGGATAGGGCTAAGTCCCTTACGGAACCTTGCCTGCTTTCTGGCATCGGTGGTGATCTCATCTTGGGCATACCGAGCAAGACGGTTGAACTCTCTCACATGCTCATGGATGGACATCTCTCCTTGAGTCAGGTTGCAGAACTCTTCTTTCTTGCGCTCCATCAACTCATCCAGAAGGTGGTACCCTCGAAAGGCAACACAGAACTCCTGCCAAGTCACTAGGTGACCATCTGGCTGCATAGCAACATAGTTCTCCCACCATTCAGCAGCAGCACCTTCCAGAAAGTATGCCGCGAATATAACTCGATCATCGGGAGCAACATGTGCAGTATCAAGCTTACGCTCGATGGAACGGAGCCAATCATCGGCTTCAAGGGGTTCAGAAGAACATCGGAATACCGGTGGCTTGAGGAGGATGAAGTCCTGAATGCTCACAACCACATTGCAATGACGTGAGGTATTCTGCTCGATGAGCTCCAGAAGGCGTGTTTGATCACGTTGATTCTTCTCAACTTCCATCATGATTTCCGCCGCAGAAGGCGGTGGTAGAGGTTCATCATCATTTCGATTCCGAACACGGTCTCAACTCTGACGAACAGCACTACGAGTTCCACCTGACATCCTGTGTGATAAAAATCAACAATCAGAACAGGTTGAATGATGGATTCAAGGATAACAAGACATGATGAAGGCGGAAAGGATTATAATGCGAAGGCAACGATCCACAGAAACACGGAACAAATCCGGCAGCATAACGGCTACACCGGGATGAAAATGAAACAACCTCGAAGCAATTGCACAGAACTTCTTCAAGGAACTCAACAGAACGATGAGTCTGGACGACCACAACTGTCCTACGGCTACAAGGAAGCAAACACGAGATGTTCTAGTAAGACATAGATGAGCCTAGTCCTATCATCCCGTAGAAAAGATAAGGGTGACTCAGAACTCAGATTGATGAGGGTAAGGAGAAAAAGAAGCCTTACGTTGTTCCCTTATACCCAGAGTAACTATATAACTATAGAATGCTAGACTCGACTTCGACCAAGGGTTGATTAATCCTACAGACAGTCCTGCTCTGATACCAAGTCTGTCGGGACCCGGGGTTAGCGTATGTAATTCCAGTCACGATACAATCACATGGAGAGCCGAGAACCGTACCCACTTGTCTAAGCAGACAAGGCCAAGCACAGAACGTTCTCGGTAAGCATCGAACGTGAGGGGCATCCCATTCAGGCCGGATGATCAACTGAAATGGGTCCTCATCGTCCGCTCACAAGTCTAAATGCTCATGGGTGGTGAATCCCATACTCATAGAAAAGTCGCCTCAACCATGTTATCGATTGGATCCTAACTCTTACATAGACTTACTCCAGCCCGATCACTTAGTCGGGGTCTAGGGCGGGCTCGATCATACAACAAAGTGTGCACGTGATAGAGTCACGAGCAATCGCATCGCGATGCCCCAAGCTGCGCACATCTAAGGGCCACTTGGTGTATAAAAGACCGCCAGCCAGATCACAACTAAGGTCTCGAAAACCCATACTAAGACATGCATGTTATAATCACACACGCAGCACACATGCCTAGTATGAACAGCAGGTATCATCACATAACTCTACAAAGTACTCTCTATTGATATACACATAGAGCATACAAAGATCACATGTCTGTGATCAACATTACATCATACAACGGAAGAAAATTAGGTCTGAGTACAGACAAGTTTAACAAATGGCTTAGAGAAGCCTTGTAAAACAAACATGCCCTTCCACGAGGGACCAGACTGCTGTCTAGGACTATGCTAACTTAGTCAACGTCGAGCTTCACGAAGGTGACTCCATCGGGGTCCGGTTCTCATCTAAAACATAGAATAAGCAAACGTGAGTACAAAGTCGTACTCAGCAAGACTTACATCAGATCTATACTACTCATGCTCAAGTATCAAGGTAAAGGGAGGTGGGGTTTCATCATGCAGAAGTGCCATCTTTGACTTGGCTAATCCTGAACTACGAATACCAGACTTGAGGTAAGAAGCGTACACGAGTCCACTACATCTCCAACCAATTACACCACTATGGTGCCTTCCTCGACTTCCCCACGAGAAAGCACGCCATAGCACTCACGCTTATCTTGCGAGTTTTATAAGTATCCATTCAAGTTGTCTATGATCAAGTAGAGGTTTCCAAGTACTCCATAACCGCGGACACGGCTATTTGAATAGTTCATTAACCCTGCAGGGGTGTACATCTTCACACGCGTGTCATCACTTATCGCCTCGTTCTTGTCATCCTTCAAGCGGATGTCGGACGTGGATGAAACCAAGGCACTACCCTCACATCACCTTCTCTAATCCAGGAGCCGACTACCTGAGTTTTTCACCGCTCGAGAGTCCGGCCGGTTCCACGAAACGGACTCAGATAATGTAAGGGACCGAGACGCCAACTTTGACAGATGGTTTCACTGCCTCACAGGTCCACCCACATATCTATACATAAATCAAATGGAAAGCCCGAATCTAGTGTGACTCCTGGACTGGATCGGGTACGTAAAGAGGCCAAACGGGGCTCCCATAAAACCCTACATGTGGTCATACTCTTTGTCTTGGATCACAAAACAGGAACTCGGGGCCTAGGGCAGTGTTCAACGAGACAACCCACTGTTTACTCCTACACAGCCTCTCATCATTCACCTTTGTTTAGGGTGGATTCACCAACACGTTTCACTTTCATCAACACCACTGTGTTCATTCCATCCCGACTCACAATCAAAACATCCTCATTGTACCACTAAGCAGCAAAAGCAGTAACAGTTGTAGGGGCCACATGCTCATCAACCAACTCCTAAATCTGCTAGGATTGTGGTTTGCTTAATACGGTGGCAAAATGATAGGTCATGCATCGGAATGGGTTCAACTATGCGAAAGAACGTGTCTCGATGATCTCCTAAACATGCATAAGCGAGACTGAGAGGGAAGTAGGATTTTATAGACATGATCAATGGGGTTTGCTTGCCTTGCTGACGATACACGGGTCGTAACGGTGCTCTTCTTCTTCGGGGGGGATCACCGTCTCGGAGGCACTGTTACCGGCACAATCATCAACAAGAGGGGGACAACTTTCAAAATAAAAAATGCACATACACATGATAAGGTTGTCCATGATGTGTAAATGTACTGGTTTGTAGCATATTCAATTTAATTGAAGTATATTGCATTTGAAATGCAAATTCAAACTCCAAATTCAATTTCAAATTAAGTCATATACACATTTGCTTCTGTTCCCCCATTTTAAAATGGTCAAACATAAAAACAAATTGCATATTCTTAATCCTTGTATTTTTCTGATAATTTTTCATATATTATATGTTTAATTTGGAGTTAATATGAATTAGTTATGAATTTCCAAAGTTTAACTCATTTTCTGGATTTTTCTCTGTTTTAATTAATTCTGTTAAATTCTGGAATTTGGTTTATTGCGTCAGCCATGCATCAGCATGACATCAGCAGGGGACTGACCAGTGGGGCCAGAGTGTCAGCCTCAGTGGTTTAATCCCCGGTTTGAATTAATTTAGCAGAAGCTTAATTAGGGGCAGGGCCCACCTGTCATGGACTCGGGGGGGATTAGTTGGGTGATTAGGTGCTAACTAAACCGGCCCGCCGGCGGTTAGCCGCCGGTGGCCTGCAGCCGCGGCGGCGACCACGCAGCAGGCGAATCCGGCCACGGGGAGGCACGGGGAGACCACCGGAGTGACGCCCGTGCTTGTCCGCGTCGAGCTATGCCACCAGGGGTCTCCAGGGGCACGGGGTTGACGGCGGCTTCAAAAGGCGCGGCGGCCGGAGCTCTGGAGAACGGCGACGGCGACTTGGTGCACGGGACGGAGAAGGGAGTAGGGAAAAACGACGAGCTGCTCACCCTGAGCGTGAAGAGGAACTCGGGGAAGCCAGAGGAGGGCTGACGGAGGAGAATTGCTCGTCGGCGTCCACTGTTCCCGGCAGTGGCTCGATGAAGAGGACGTCTCCGCTGGGGCTTCCGGGCTCGCTTCACTCCGTGGGAAGACGAAGACGACGGCGGCCGACTCGTTGGACACTGCGGTGGCGCTTCTCGACGTCGATGGCCACGCGGGCGCACGGGGCGCACTCCGGCGAGGGCTCGGGTTCGCGCAGAAACGAGAGAGAGAGAGCGCGGGGAGAGAGCCAGAGGAGGGGGAAGACTGCGGGGCGGCTCTGGCGTGTGCGTGGCGTGCGGAGGGAGGCAGGGGAGGGCCTAGAAGGCCGGCTCGTCGAGGTGGCGTCGCCGTTGCCTCCCTGCCCTCCACCGAGCTGCTTCGGGGGAAGGGGAGGTAGACGACACGCCTCGGGCTGGGCTCGGCCAGGCCAGTGGAGAAGTGGGCTTCGCCCCTGGCGTGAGGTAAGCCTCTCCTTTCCTGTTTTTCTTTTCTTTTTATTTCTTTTATTTGTTTTGCTCTGGTAAAATAAATACCATAGCATTTTATAAAAATGCCCAAATAATTTTAAAAATCCTAGATGACCAGTAGCTAGTCACACATAGAATTTGAGCATTTTTGAAATTCAATAAATTTGAATTCCAAATCAAATAGTGGTTTATTTAATTTCCAAAGCCACTGTTTGAATATTAGAAAATTCCATGTGCATGGGATTGATCCCAAACCACTTTTAAAATGATCAGCAACATTTCTAGGAATTTTCCAAACATTCAAATGATTTTTGGAAAAAGATTTTTATCTGGCCATTTCAAATAATTTCTCAGGGCTTTCTGCTTCCCCATTTTTGAATTTCTTTTGAAATTTTGCATGATGCAAAAGTACAAACAAACCTAGCACTTACCCTAGTTGGGGTTCTGACAACTCGCCCCCACTCAAAAGAATCTCGTCCCGAGATTCAGAAGTCATCGGGAGGAAGGTGGGGTACTCGGCACGGAGGCGGTCCTCTCTTTCCCACGTTGCTTCTTTCTCGGAGTGATGTGACCATTGCACTTTGAGGAACTTGATCTTCTGACGACGAGTGACACGCTCTGCGGAATCAAGAATACGAACAGGGTACTCTCGATAAGAAAGGTCATCTTGGAGATCAAGCGTTTCATGGTCGACTTCGCGGATGGGGTCCTTGAAGCAACGCCTGAGTTGTGACACATGGAATACATCATGTACTCGGGAAAGGTGAGGGGGTAGTTCAAGTTGGTAGGCAACTTCTCCACGTTTAGCGAGAATGCGGAAAGGTCCGATGTAACGTGGGGCCAACTTGCCTTGGATACCGAATCTTTGGGTTCCCTTCAGAGGAGTAACCCGAAGGTAAGCCTTCTCATCAAGATTGTAGCTCTCCTCTCTATGATGACGATCATAGTAGCTCTTTTGACGAGACTGAGCGGCTTTCAAACGATCACGAATAATGCGAACTTGCTCTTCTTCTTCCTTGATCATATCCGGTCCAAAGAGTTGTCTTTCACCGGTTTCTGACCAGTTTAGGGGTGTTCGACATCGTCGGCCATAGAGGAATTCAAAGGGAGCCATGTTCAGACTAGATTGATAGCTATTGTTATAAGCAAATTCGGCGAATGGAAGAGATTTCTCCCAATTCTTTCCGAAAGAGATAACACAAGCTCTGAGCATGTCTTCCAAGATTTGATTAACCCTTTCAACTTGACCGCTAGATTGAGGGTGGAAAGCTGTACTAAAGGATAGATGAGTTCCCATAGCATTTTGAAAACTTTCCCAAAATCTAGAGGTGAAAAGGCTACCACGATCAGAATTGATCACCAAAGGAACACCGTGAAGAGACACAATTCTAGAGACGTACAAGTCCGCCAACTGACTAGCAGTTATAGACTCGCGAACGGGAAGGAAGTGAGCAACTTTGGAAAGTCGATCAATGACAACGAAGATGGCATCATTTCCTTTCTGGGGTTTTGGAAAGCCGGTGATGAAGTCCATACCGACCTTGTCCCATTTCCACTCGGGAATAGACAATGGTTGAAGAGTACCAGCAGGTCTTTGGTGTTCTGCCTTAATGCAACGACAAACATCACATTCGGCAACAAATTGTGCAATGTCTCTCTTCATCCGGGTCCACCAAAATCTCTGGCGTAGATCTCGGTACATTTTTGTTCTACTGGGATGAATTGAGAGAGGAGTGTCATGACCTTCCTTAAGGATCAGCTGCTTTAGGTTTTCATTCTCAGGAACTACTAAACGATTTTCAAAGAATATCGTTCCTTGATCATTTGCAGAAAAACATTTAGCAACTCCGCTAACAATGTTCTGCTTGATCTCTTGAATACTACTATCTTGTTTCTGGGCGGCTATGATTTGATCCTCAAGGGTTGGTTTCTCCACCAAGTTGAAAAGAGATCCATGAGGAACTATCTCAAGATTGAGCTTGCAAAATTCCTCATGAAGAAGTGGTTGATACTGTTGTAACATGAGGTTGTTACAATACGACTTACGACTTAGTGCATCCGCCATGACATTGGCTTTGCCTGGGGTGTAAGAAATTCCTAAGTCATAATCTTTTATCAACTCTATCCAGCGTCTTTGCCTGAGATTAAGATCTGGCTGGGTGAATATGTATTTGAGGCTTTGGTGGTCGGAATATATTTCACAACGATTACCAAGGAGGTAATGTCGCCAAGTCTTCAAGGCATGAACTACGGCAGCGAGTTCAAGATCATGGGTAGGATAGTTCTCTTCATGTGGCCACAACTGGCATGAAGCATAAGCTACCACATGTCGATCTTGCAGAAGTATGCATCCTAACCCTTGCCGTGAAGCATCACAATAGATCTCGAAATCCCTTTTGGTGTCTGGAGGTGCAAGTACGGGTGCAGAAGTCAATCTTCTTTTTAGCTCTTGAAAGCTTTCCTCGCACTTGGGGGTCCATTGGAATTTCTTATCTTTCTTGAGGAGTTCAGTAAGAGGCTTTGCAACTTTAGAAAAGTTCTCAACGAAGCGGCGGCAATAGCCTGCTAAGCCGAGAAAACTCCTAACTTGCTTAACAGATTCAGGTGGAGTCCAGTCAAGGACGGCCTGAACTCTCTCGGGATTGACTGCAACACCTTTCACAGAAATCACGTGGCCTAAGTAGGTCACTTCTGGTAGACAAAATTCACACTTGGAGAACTTGGCATAAAGGCGGTGCTCTCTAAGTTTCATCAATACCAACCTAAGATGTTCTGCGTGCTCTTCTTCGTTCTTCGAGTAGATGAGAATGTCATCAAGATAAACCACAACAAATTTATCTAGGTACTCCATGAAGATCGAATTCATCAAGCGCGAGAATGTGGCGGGGGCATTGGTTAAACCAAAGGACATGACGGTATACTCGTAAAGACCATAACGAGTAGTGAAGTCCGTTTTGGGAATGTCCTCGTTTCGGATTTTGATTTGATGATAACCTAATCTCAAATCCATTTTGGAGAAGACAGAGGATCCATCAAGTTGATCATAAAGATCATTGATCCTGGGCAGTGGGTACTTGTTCTTTATCGTCGCTAGATTTAGCGGACGATAGTCTACGCACATCCTTTCTGTTCCATCATTCTTCGTTACGAATAGAACGGGGCAACCCCATGGCGATGAGCTAGGGCGGATGAAGCCTTTTGCCAACGAAGCATCAAGTTGGGTTTTTAGCTCAGCTAACTCATGTGGGGCCATTCTATATGGGCGTCTCGAGATTGGGGCTGTGCCTGGTATAAGATCCACTATGAATTCTACACACCTGTTGGGTGGCATTCCCGGCAGCTCTTCAGGAAAGACATCCGGGAAGTCACGAACCACCGGAACATCTTCAAGGTTAGGAAGGGGAAGCACATTCAAAGTATGCATCTGGTTTTTAGAGCTGGGTGATGTGTAGTCAATGATCTGGCCTGAAGGATGGGTGAGTATGACTAATTTGGCTTTACAATCAAGGAAAGCATTCTTCCTTGATAACCAATCCATTCCTAGGATGACATCAATGTCCGAAGACTTGAGGGCTGTAAGAGAAGCAAGGAATACTAAACCCTCAATTGCAATTTGATTACCATGGCATACTCTATTAGTTTGCCACTTTGAACCAGGAGTTTGAATGATCATTGGAGAAAACATTTCTTCAAAAGAAAATCCATGACGAAGTGCATAACTCTCCGACATGAATGAATGAGAAGCTCCTGGATCGAAAAGAACGGAGGCGGGAACATGATTGACTGGGAGTGTGCCAAGGATGACGTCAGAAGCAGCAGTGGTTTCCTCAACTGAGATTTGGTTCACACAACCACTACTAATGACTGAAAGCTTTGCTGGGATGGCTTTGGTGGTGGATTTCTTTGGAGGCTTGTGACTAGGTCGACGTGGTGCCACCAACACTGTAGGGCATTGTCGGAAGTAATGGCCTGTCAGACCACATGTGAAACACACCCTGCCTGAATTGCTGGGAGCAGGATTACTTGATTGCACACCATCATTCCTGGGAGGAACAATGTGTTGAGGTGGATGGCATATATTTGGTGGTGGCCTCTGAAGAAGGTTTTGAGGTATGACACGGTTTGGAATCCAAATTCGGCGTTTCTGAGGGGCTGAACTTGAAGAAGAAGCAAGCTCAAGAGCATGCTTGCGAGACTCTTCGAACACTTCATTCCCATGCTCAGCTCTGAAGGATCTGTTGACTAAATCCTCAAAGGTGGCAAATTCGATGAGGTTGAGATCATGGCGGAGGATAGGGCTAAGTCCCTTACGGAACCTTGCCTGCTTTCTGGCATCGGTGGTGATCTCATCTTGGGCATACCGAGCAAGACGGTTGAACTCTCTCACATGCTCATGGATGGACATCTCTCCTTGAGTCAGGTTGCAGAACTCTTCTTTCTTGCGCTCCATCAACTCATCCAGAAGGTGGTACCCTCGAAAGGCAACACAGAACTCCTGCCAAGTCACTAGGTGACCATCTGGCTGCATAGCAACATAGTTCTCCCACCATTCAGCAGCAGCACCTTCCAGAAAGTATGCCGCGAATATAACTCGATCATCGGGAGCAACATGTGCAGTATCAAGCTTACGCTCGATGGAACGGAGCCAATCATCGGCTTCAAGGGGTTCAGAAGAACATCGGAATACCGGTGGCTTGAGGAGGATGAAGTCCTGAATGCTCACAACCACATTGCAATGACGTGAGGTATTCTGCTCGATGAGCTCCAGAAGGCGTGTTTGATCACGTTGATTCTTCTCAACTTCCATCATGATTTCCGCCGCAGAAGGCGGTGGTAGAGGTTCATCATCATTTCGATTCCGAACACGGTCTCAACTCTGACGAACAGCACTACGAGTTCCACCTGACATCCTGTGTGATAAAAATCAACAATCAGAACAGGTTGAATGATGGATTCAAGGATAACAAGACATGATGAAGGCGGAAAGGATTATAATGCGAAGGCAACGATCCACAGAAACACGGAACAAATCCGGCAGCATAACGGCTACACCGGGATGAAAATGAAACAACCTCGAAGCAATTGCACAGAACTTCTTCAAGGAACTCAACAGAACGATGAGTCTGGACGACCACAACTGTCCTACGGCTACAAGGAAGCAAACACGAGATGTTCTAGTAAGACATAGATGAGCCTAGTCCTATCATCCCGTAGAAAAGATAAGGGTGACTCAGAACTCAGATTGATGAGGGTAAGGAGAAAAAGAAGCCTTACGTTGTTCCCTTATACCCAGAGTAACTATATAACTATAGAATGCTAGACTCGACTTCGACCAAGGGTTGATTAATCCTACAGACAGTCCTGCTCTGATACCAAGTCTGTCGGGACCCGGGGTTAGCGTATGTAATTCCAGTCACGATACAATCACATGGAGAGCCGAGAACCGTACCCACTTGTCTAAGCAGACAAGGCCAAGCACAGAACGTTCTCGGTAAGCATCGAACGTGAGGGGCATCCCATTCAGGCCGGATGATCAACTGAGATGGGTCCTCATCGTCCGCTCACAAGTCTAAATGCTCATGGGTGGTGAATCCCATACTCATAGAAAAGTCGCCTCAACCATGTTATCGATTGGATCCTAACTCTTACATAGACTTACTCCAGCCCGATCACTTAGTCGGGGTCAAGGGCGGGCTCGATCATACAACAAAGTGTGCACGTGACAGAGTCACGAGCAATCGCATCGCGATGCCCCAAGCTGCGCACATCTAAGGACCACTTGGTGTATAAAAGACCGCCAGCCAGATCACAACTAAGGTCTCAAAAACCCATACTAAGACATGCATGTTATAATCACACACGCAGCACACATGCCTAGTATGAACAGAAGGTATCATCACATAACTCTAAAAAGTACTCTTTATTGATATACACATAGAGCATACAAAGATCACATGTCTGTGATCAACATTACATCATACAACGGAAGCAAATTAGGTCTGAGTATAGACAAGTTTAACAAATGGCTTAGAGAAGCCTTGTAAAACAAACATGCCCTTCCACGAGGGACCAGACTGCTGTCTGGGACTATGCTAACTTAGTCAACGTCAAGCTTCACGAAGGTGACTCCATCGGGGTCCGGTTCTCATCTAAAACATAGAATAAGCAAACGTGAGTACAAAGTCGTACTCAGCAAGACTTACATCAG
Source organism: Bromus sterilis (assembly GCA_950022295.1). NCBI lineage: Eukaryota > Viridiplantae > Streptophyta > Magnoliopsida > Poales > Poaceae > Bromus > Bromus sterilis. The sequence goes on from OX465596.1 coordinate 402,849,947, forward strand.
ATCTATACTACTCATGCTCAAGTATCAAGGTAAAGGGAGGTGGGGTTTCATCATGCAGAAGTGCCATCTTTGACTTGGCTAATCCTGAACTACGAATACCAGACTTGAGGTAAGAAGCGTACACAAGTCCACTACATCTCCAACCAATTACACCACTATGGTGCCTTCCTCGACTTCCCCACGAGAAAGCACGCCATAGCACTCACGCTTATCTTGCGAGTTTTATAAGTATCCATTCAAGTTGTCTATGATCAAGTAGAGGTTTCCAAGTACTCCATAACCGCGGACACGGCTATTCGAATAGTTCATTAACCCTGCAGGGGTGTACATCTTCACACGCGTGTCATCACTTATCGCCTCGTTCTTGTCATCCTTCAAGCAGATGTCGGACGTGGATGAAACCAAGGCACTACCCTCACATCACCTTCTCTAATCCAGGAGCCGACTACCTGAGTTTGTCACCGCTCGAGAGTCCGGCCGGTTCCACGAAACGGACTCAGATAATGTAAGGGACCGAGACGCCAACTTTGACAGATGGTTTCACTGCCTCACAGGTCCACCCACATATCTATACATAAATCAAATGGAAAGCCCGAATCTAGTGTGACTCCTGGACTGGATCGGGTACGTAAAGAGGCCAAACGGGGCTCCCATAAAACCCTACATGTGGTCATACTCTTTGTCTTGGATCACAAAACAGGAACTCGGGGCCTAGGGCAGTGTTCAACGAGACAACCCACTGTTTACTCCTACACAGCCTCTCATCATTCACCTTTGTTTAGGGTGGATTCACCAACACGTTTCACTTTCATCAACACCACTGTGTTCATTCCATCCCGACTCACAATCAAAACATCCTCATTGTACCACTAAGCAGCAAAAGCAGTAACAGTTGTAGGGGCCACATGCTCATCAACCAACTCCTAAATCTGCTAGGATTGTGGTTTGCTTAATACGGTGGCAAAATGATAGGTCATGCATCGGAATGGGTTCAACTATGCGAAAGAACGTGTCTCGATGATCTCCTAAACATGCATAAGAGAGACTGAGAGGGAAGTAGGATTTTATAGACATGATCAATGGGGTTTGCTTGCCTTGCTGACGATACACGGGTCTTAACGGTGGTCTTCTTCTTCGGGGGGGATCACCGTCTCGGAGGCACTGTTACCGGCACAATCATCAACAAGAGGGGGACAACTTTCAAAATAAAAAATGCACATACACATGATAAGGTTGTCCATGGTGTGTAAATGTACTGTTTTGTAGCATATTCAATTTAATTGAAGTATATTGCATTTGAAATGCAAATTCAAACTCCAAATTCAATTTCAAATTAAGTCATATACACATTTGCTTCTGTTCCCCCATTTTAAAATGGTCAAACATAAAAACAAATTGCATATTCTTAATCCTTGTATTTTTCTGATAATTTTTCATATATTATATGTTTAATTTGGAGTTAATATGAATTAGTTATGAATTTCCAAAGTTTAACTCATTTTATGGATTTTTCTCTGTTTTAATTAATTCTGTTAAATTCTGGAATTTGGTTTATTGCGTCAGCCATGCATCAGCATGACATCAGCAGGGGACTGACCAGTGGGGCCAGAGTGTCAGCCTCAGTGGTTTAATCCCCGGTTTGAATTAATTTAGCAGAAGCTTAATTAGGGGCAGGGCCCACCTGTCATGGACTCGGGGGGGATTAGTTGGGTGATTAGGTGCTAACTAAACCGGCCCGCCGGCGGTTAGCCGCCGGTGGCCTGCAGCCGCGGCGGCGACCACGCAGCAGGCGAATCCGGCCACGGGGAGGCACGGGGAGACCACCGGAGTGATGTCCGTGCTCGTCCGCGTCGAGCTATGCCACCAGGGGTCTCCAAGGGCACGGGGTTGACGGCGGCTTCAAAAGGCGCGGCGGCCGGAGCTCTGGAGAACGGCGACGGCGACTTGGTGCACGGGACGGAGAAGGGAGTAGGGAAAAACGACGAGCTGCTCACCCTGAGCGTGAAGAGGAACTCGGGGAAGCCGGAGGAGGGCTGACGGAGGAGAATTGCTCGTCGGCGTCCACTGTTCCCGGCGGTGGCTCGATGAGGAGGACGTCTCCGCTGGGGCTTCCGGGCTCGATTCACTCCGCGGGAAGACGAAGACGACGGCGGCCGACTCGTTGGACACTGCGGTGGCGCTTCTCGACGTCGATGGCCACGCGGGCGCACGGGGCGCACTCCGGCGAGGGCTCGGGTTCGCGCAGAAACGAGAGAGAGAGAGCGCGGGGAGAGAGCCAGAGGAGGGGGAAGACTGCGGGGCGGCTCTGGCGTGTGCGTGGCGTGCGGAGGGAGGCAGGGGAGGGCCTAGAAGGCCGGCTCGTCGAGGTGGCGTCGCCGTTGCCTCCCTGCCCTCCACCGAGCTGCTTCGGGGGAAGGGGAGGTAGACGACACGCCTCGGGCTGGGCTGGGCCAGGCCAGTGGAGAAGTGGGCTTCCCCCCTGGCGTGAGGTAAGCCTCTCCTTTCCTGTTTTTCTTTTCTTTTTATTTCTGTTATTTGTTTTGCTCTGGTAAAATAAATACCATAGCATTTTATAAAAATGCCCAAATAATTTTAAAAATCCTAGATGACTAGTAGCTAGTCACACATAGAATTTGAGCATTTTTGAAATTCAATAAATTTGAATTCCAAATCAAATAGGGGTTTATTTAATTTCCAAAGCCACTGTTTGAATATTAGAAAATTCCATGTGCATGGGATTGATCCCAAACCACTTTTAAAATGATCAGCAGCATTTCTAGGAATTTTCCAAACATTCAAATGATTTTTGGAAAAAGATTTTTATCTGGCCATTTCAAATAATTTCTCAGGGCTTTCTGCTTCCCCGTTTTTGAATTTCTTTTGAAATTTTGCATGATGCAAAAGTACAAACAAACCTAGCACTTACCCTAGTTGGGGTTCTGACAGTAGTTCCAATTGGTAGGCAACTTCTCCACGTTTAGCGAGAATGCGAAAGGGACCGATATAACGTGGGGCCAACTTGCCTTTGATACCGAAGCGATGGGTACCCTTCTGAGGAGTAACCCAAAGGTAAGCCTTCTCATCCACATTATAGCTTCCTTCCCTATGATGACGATCATAATAGCTTTTCTGACGAGACTGGGCTGTTTTCAACTGCTCACGAACAATGTGAACCTGCTCTTCTGCATCCTGAATCATATCCGGTCCAAAGAATTGTCTTTCACCGGTTTCTGACCAGTTTAGGGGTGTTCGACATTTCCTGCCATAGAGAAATTCAAAAGGAGCCATGCCCAAACTAGATTGGAAACTATTGTTATACGCAAATTCGGCAAAAGGAAGAGAATTCTCCCATTTCTTTCCGAAAGAGATAACACAAGCTCTGAGCATGTCTTCAAGAATTTGATTGACCCTTTCTACTTGACCACTTGACTGCGGGTGATAAGCGGTGCTAAAGGAGAGGTGGGTTCCCATAGCATTCTGGAAACTTTCCCAAAATCGAGAAGTGAAAAGACTACCACGGTCTGAATTGATTTCCAAAGGAACACCGTGAAGTGACACGATTCGGGAGACATACAAGTCCTCTAACTGGCTAGCAATTATAGACTCTCGAACTGGAAGGAAGTGAGCAACTTTTGAAAGTCGATCAATGACAACGAAGATGGCATCATTTCCTTTCTGGGTTTTTGGAAAGCCGGTGATGAATTCCATACTGAGTTTATCCCATTTCCACTCGGGGATGGGCAAAGGTCTAAGAGTACCAGCAGGTCTTTGATGTTCTGCCTTAATGTGATGAAAAACATCACATTCAGCAATGAACTGAGCAGTTTCTCTCTTCATCCTAGTCCACCAAAATCTCTGGCGTAGATCTCGGTACATTTTTTTGCTACCGGGATGAATCGAGAGGGGTGTGTCATGGGCTTCTTTGAGGATGAGTTGCCTTAGTTCCCTATTCTTAGGTACTACCAAACCATTTTCAAAGAATATCGTTCCTTTGCTATCTGTGGAGAAACATTTAGCAACTCCGCTAGCAATGTGCTCCTTGATCCGGCGAACACCTCGTGCACGCCTTTGGGCAACTATGATTTGATCCTCAAGGGTTGGTTTCCCCACCAAGTTGAAAAGAGATCCACGAGGAACAATCTCAAGATTGAGCTTGCGAAATTCCTCATGAAGAAGTGGTTGATACTGTTGTAACATGAGGTTGTTACAATATGACTTACGACTTAGTGCATTAGCCATGACGTTGGCTTTGCCTGGGGTGTAAGAAATTCCTAAGTCATAATCTTTTATCAACTCAATCCATCGTCTTTTCCTGAGATTAAGATCTGGCTGGGTGAATATATATTTGAGGCTTTGGTGGTTGGAATAGATCTCACAACGATTACCAAGGAGGTAATGTCGCCAAGTTGTTAGGGCATGAACTACGGTAGCGAGTTCAAGGTCATGGGTAGGATAGTTCTCTTCATGTGGCCGCAACTGGCGTGAAGCATAAGCTACCACATGTCTATCTTGCAGAAGTATGCATCCTAACCCTTGCCGTGATGCGTCAGAATAGATCTCGAAATCCTTTTTAGTGTCTGGAGGTGCAAGTACGGGTGCAGAAGTCAATCTTCTTTTTAGCTCTTGAAAGCTTTCCTCGCACTTGGGAGTCCATAGGAATTTCTTATCTTTCTTGAGGAGTTCAGTTAGAGGCTTTGCAACTTTAGAAAAGTTCTCGACGAAGCGACGGCAATAGCTGGCTAGGCCAAGAAAACTCCTAACTTGCTTAACCGATTCAGGTGGAGTCCAGTCAAGGACGGCCTGAACTCTCTCGGGATTGACAGCAATGCCTTTTGCAGAAATCACGTGGCCTAAGTAGGTCACTTCTGGTAGCCAGAATTCACACTTGGAGAACTTGGCATATAGGCGATGCTCTCAAAGTTTCATCAATACCAACCTAAGATGTTCTGTGTGATCTTCTTCGTTCTTCGAGTAGATGAGGATATCATCAAGATAAACTACAACAAATTTATCTAGGTACTCCATGAAGATCGAATTCATCAAGCGCGAGAATGTGGCGGGGGCTTTGGTTAAACCGAAGGACATGCCGGTGTACTCATAAAGACCATAACGAGTAGTAAAAGCCGTTTTGGGAATGTCCTCGTTTCTGATTTTGATTTGATGATAACCTAATCTCAAATCCATCTTGGAGAAGACAGAGGATCCTGCAAGTTGATCAGAAAGATCATTGATCCTGGGCAATGGGTACTTGTTCTTTATCGTCGCTAGATTTAGCGGGCGATAGTCTACGCACATCCTTTCTGTTCCATCTTTCTTCGTTACGAACAGAACGGAGCAACCCCATGGCGATGAGCTAGGGCGGATGAAGCCTTTTGCCAACGAAGCTTCAAGTTGGATTTTGAGCTCAGCTAACTCACGTGGGGCCATTCTATATGGGCGTCTGGATATTGGGGCGGTTCCTGGGATAAGATCTACCACAAACTCTACAGATCTGTCAGGTGGTATTCCTGGCAGCTCTTCCGGAAAGACATCCGGAAAGTCACGAACCACCAGAATATCTTCAAGGTCTGGAAGAGGAAGCACATTTAAAGAATGCACCTGGGTTTTAGAGCTTGGTGAGGTGTACTTGATTGTCTGGCCTGATGGATGGGTTAGTTTCACTGACTTGGCTTTACAATCAAGGACAGCATTCTGTCTTGATAACCAATCCATACCTAAGATCACATCAATGTCTGAAGACTTGAGGGCTATAAGTGAGGCAATGAATACTAAACCCTCAATTGCAATTTCATTCTCATGACTCACCATGGTGGTGTGCCATCTGGATCCGGGGGCTTGCACAACTAAGGGGGTGGATAACATCGAAAAAGAGATGTCATGTGACAGTGGAAAGTCCTGGGATATGAATGAGTGAGATGCTCCTGGGTCAAAAAGAACCGAAGCTGGGGTGGAATTGACAGGAAGGGTTCCGAGTACAACATCGGTTGACTTGTGGGAATCTAGAATGGATACATGATTCACATAATCATGTTCATAAACAGGAGGCTTGACATTGGAAGTCTTGGGTGGTGGCTTACCACGACGAAAGGCTTGCTTTGGATTAGGTGTGGTGGCTACATGATTTTGGGGACACTCTCGAACATTGTGGCCTGATTGTCCACATTGGAAACAAACACCACGTGGAATGAAAGGAACTTGAGAACTTGATTGTCCAACAAAATTCCAAGGAGGAAGATTGGGTTGAGGTGGACGATATATGGTGGTGGGTGGTCTAGAAGCACTTACAGCACGACTGACGTCATTGAATGGAATCCATACACAGCGTTTTCGAGAAACTGGACCAGAAAATTTGGCAAACTCACGATCACGCTTGCGAGACTCTTCATACAACCCATTTCCATACTCGGCCTTGAAGGATTTGTCGACCAAGTCTCTGAAGTTGATGAACTCGTGAAGATTCAGGTCATGACGAAGGACGGGGCTAAGTCCCTTGCAGAACCTTGCTTGTTTCTTGGCATCGGTGGATACTTCTTCTTGGGCATAACGTGCTAGACGAGTGAACTCGGTCCTAAACTCATGAAGAGTCATCTTTCCTTGGGTCAGATTGCAAAATTCTTCTCTCTTGCGCTCCATCAGCTGATCCGGAATATGGTAACATCGGAAGTCATCACAGAACTCTTGCCAAGTCACCACGTGACCAACTGGTTGCATTGCCACGAAGTTCTCCCACTACTGAAGAGCAGCACCTTCCAGAAAGTATGCCGCAAATAGCACACGATCACCTGGAGCAACATGGGCTGTCTCAAGCTTACGCTCGAGGAAACGAAGCCAATCATCGGCATCAAGGGGCTCGGAAGGACATCGGAAAACTGGCGGGTTGAGGAGAATGAAGTCCTGGATGGTAACAACACTATGATGCTGACGAGAAGTGTTCTGCTCAATACGCTTGAGAAGACGTGTCTGATCACGACGATTCTGTTCAGCCTCCATCATGATTTCTGCCGTTGAGGTTGGTGGTGGAGGTTCTTCACCGTCTATGTTACTGGAACTGGGATCAATACCTTGATTTACACCTGACATTCTGTGTGATAAGAATCAACAATCAGAATAGGATCTAGGACACAATTCTATGCTAAGATAGAAGACTATAACGCAATAGCATCAAAGCCACAAACGGACAGCATAACGGCTGCACCGGGATGGAAATTGAGACAACCTACAGAATAACGGACATCACTTCCACAGAAACACTATGGAATGATGGCTCAGAAGGACCACAACACTCCTATAGCTACAAAGAAGCAATCAACGAGATGTCCTAGTAAAGACATAGATGAGCCTAGTCCTATCTTCCCGTAGAATAAGATGAGGATGACTCAGAACTCAGATCGATGAGGATAAGGAGAAAAAAGAAGTCTTACGTTGTTCCCTTATACCCAAAGTAACTATATAACTATAGAATGCTAGACTCGACAACAGCCAATGGTTTGATAATCCTACAGGCAGTCCTGCTCTGATACCAAGTCTGTCGGGACCCGGGGTTAGCGTATGCAAGTCCCGCTATGACATAGTCATATGGAGAGCCGAGAACCGTACCCACTTGTCTAAGCAGACAAGGCCAAGCACAGAACGTTCTCGGAAAGCATCGTACGTGCAGGGCATCCCATTCAGGCCGGATGATCAACTGAGATGGGTCCTCATCGTCCGCACACAAGTCTAATGATATGGGTGGTGAATCCCATATTCACAGACAAGTCGCCTCAACCATACTATCGACTATCTCATAACCCTTACATAGACTTACTCCAGCCCGATCACTTAGTCGGGATCTCGAGCGGGCTCAATCATACAACAAAGTGTGCCACGTGACAGAGTCACGAGCAATCGCATCGCGATGCCCCAAGCTGCGCACATCTAAGGGCCACTTGGTGTATAAAAGACCGCCGGCAAGAACACAACTAAGCTATCGAACCCCACACTAAGACATGCATGTTATAATCATACACGCAGCATACATGTCCAGTGTAAACAGCAGGTAATCACAACATGAACTCTACAAACTCAGTCTTTATAACTTCTGCTAAACAGACCAGACATAGTAGTTGTATTACAAGCAGATTCCACATGACTGTGATCCAACATTACATCAAACATCAACGGAAGCAAATTATGACTTAGTAAAGATAAGTTTAACAAATGGCTTATGAAGCCTGAAAGAAAATACAACGACCCTCCAGAGGGCACAGGCTGCTGTCTGGAACTATACGACTTAGTCCACGTCGAGCTCGAGGTAGAGGCCACCATCAGGGTCAGTGGTCTCGTCTCTAAAACATAGAATAAGCAAACGTGAGTACAAAATCGTACTCAGCAAGACTTACATAGGAACTATACTACTCATGCACATGTATCAAGGCAAAGGGAGGTGGGGTTCACTTTTTGCAGAAGTGCCAGCTTTGACTTGGCTAGTCTTGATCTACGAATACCAGAAAGAGGTAAGGAGCGTACACGAGTCCAAGTAACAGTCTCCAACCAATACTCCTATATGGTGCCTTCCTCGACTTCCCCACGAGGAAGCACGCCATAGCACTCACACTTATCTTGGTGTGTTTTAGAAGTATCCGGTTCAAGTTATCTATGATCAAGTAAAGGTCTCCAAGTAGTCCATAACCGCGGACACGGCTATTCGAATAGTTCATTAACCCTGCAGGGGTGTACTGCTACACACACGCCTCATCAGTTACCGCCTGGGGATGGACCCTTCAAGTGAGTACCGGCGAGGATGCTGCCACGACACTTCACTCACGGCACCATCTCTAGTCCTAGGGAGTCGCCTATTTGAGTTGGGACCACGATCGGAATCCGGCCGATTTTTCCGATGCGGACTCAAACGTTGTGTGACCGCCATCAAGCTCAACTCGATCATGATCACTTGACTCAACGTGCCCACAACCTACGCCAACCACTTACCTTGGTTCCACCTGCTTGAGATCGTTAAAGGGCGAACTACTTGCGACTCCTGGACTGGTTCGGGGTGAGGTACTAGGCCGAGAGGGGTCAGTGAGCCCAATGTGTGGTCGTACTCTTAGTCTTGGATAACAACACAAGAACTCAGGCCTAAGGCAGTGTTCAACGAGACAACCCACTGTGTACTCCTACACAGCCTCTCATCGTTCACCTTTGTTTAGGGTAGATTCACCAACACGTTACCACCATCATTCACATGATCACTACCATCCCGACTCACATCAAAGTAGCCTCAGGTAACAACTCTAAGCATGCAATAAGCTGTAACAGTTGCAGGGGCCACATGATATCAACCAACTCCTACATCTGCTAGGATTGTGGTTTGCTTACTACTGTGACAAAATGATAGGTCATGCAAAGGAATGGGTTCAACTAGAGGTAGAACGTATCATGGTGACATCCTAAACATGCATTTGCGAGAATGAGAGGGAACTGGGATTTTATAGACATGATCAAAGAGGGGGCTGCTTGCCTTGCTGACGGTCACGATGTAACACTCTTCTGACGTGAGGTTGAACTCGTCTCCGAGATCAATTCTACCGAGAAGAAGCAATCACCGAAGCACTGGAAGTAAAGCACAATCAAGATAGTACAATGCACAATCAATATGTAAAACAAATCATGGCAAGGTGCTGATGTGACCTATGTTTGAATTGCCACATGTTAATTGAAGTTGAATTGAAAAGTGAATTCAAATTCAAACTCCAAATGTTATTCAATTTAGTTCAACTTGCATTTGCTAAAGTTTATTCATTGTAAACCAAGTGATCATATGTGTGAAATGCTTCTGAAGAAGTATGGTGCATTTCAAAGTTTGAAGTTGGAATAGAAATTGAATTCATTTTGAATTAAATCCAATTAAATCACATAGAAAAAGCTACTGATCCCTTTTTAAGATCAACTCCAACATAGATGAAAGTTGGAAATTTGGATAGAGGATTTTCTCCTGATCATTTTTCATATATTACACTTTGAATTTGGAGTTATAGTTTAAAAGTTATTCAATTTCAAAGTTTTGCTTATTTTCTGGAATTTTCTGAATAAATAACTGATTTAATCTTTATTGCATCAGCATTGCATCATGCTGACGTCAGGGGGTTTGACCAGTCAACTGACAGTGTGGACCCAACTTTCAGCCTCACTGGGGTTAATTAGCTCTGTTTAAAATAAAACGCTGATTACATTAAGGCCTAGGGCCCACAGTCAAAGAGAGAAGGGGGGGATTAGGAGCTGGTTAAGGCCTAATGGCCGGCGGCTAAACGTCTGTGGCTTGGGCCACGGCGGCGCTCGCCGGAGTGGCGATTCCGGCCACGGGGGAGGGAGATGGAGGCACGGGAGCGTGCCTCGCGCTCGTGCGCTTCTCCTGGAGCACGCCGGGGACCTCGAGGAGGCCCTGGGCCACGGCTACGACGACGGGAAGCGGCGGCCGGAGCCCCTGGTCATGGCGGACGACGACAGAGGGGTCGGGGAGGGAAGCTAGGAGGGGGAAAACGGGGAGAAGCTCACGGAGGTGAAGACGGTGAGCTCGGGGAGGCCGGAGAGGAGCTGGACGAGGCGGATTCTTCGCCGGAGTTTGCTGCGGCCGGCGGCGAGGATGTGAAGGGGGCGACGTCCCTGGGGCCTCCGGGCTCGATTCCGCGCGTGGGGCGATGAAGTTGATGCCGGAGGAGCTACTGGACAGCTCTAGGTGGCGAGTGGGGCACGGTGGCCGCGCAGGCTACGGCGGCGTGCTCCGGCTGCAGCTCGGGAATGGCGGCAGAGGAGAGGAGAGAGGTCGCGAGGGGAGGGGAAAGTGGCCTGGGGCCTTCCGGACGTCTCCAGGCGAGAGAGATAGAGGAGGGGAGGGCCTGCGTGGCCGGGAGCAGGAGGTGGCGGCCATGCCCGCAGCGCACGGCTCGGCCAGCGCTCCTACTGGCGAGGAGGAAGACGACAGGGGAGGAGATGGGCCGGGCCAGGTGGGCTTTCGCCCGTGGGCGCAAGGTAAGCTCTTTTCTGTCTTTCTTTTCTTATTTTCTTTTCTGTTATTTGTTTTGCCCCTTTAAAATAATTAGCTAGGGCATTTATAAAAATCCCCAATCATTTTTATAAAACCTAGGTGACTCTATAGAAGTCAACCCCAAGTTTTGGCAATTTTTGAAATTCAATTTATTTGAATTTCAATTCAAATAGGCAATTGTTTTAATTTCCAAGCCACTATTTGGATTATTGAAAAATCTATGAGCATGGGGTTAACCCCAAATCACTTTTAAAATGATCACACTCATTTTTAGGATTTTTCAACACATCCAAAAGAATTTTGGAAAAAGATTTATTTCTGGCCTTTTTATTTAATTCATTTAGGGCTTTTCTTTTCCCCAATTCCTTTTTCTTTTGCAAAATTTTTTCAAGATGCAAAATGCAACTTAGCTAAAGCACAAACCTAGGTCAGGGTCTTGACAGTAAAAAACATCAAGACCACAAAAATGAAAATAAAAACATCTTGGGTTGCCTCCCAACAAGCGCTTTTTATGCCTTTTAGCTAGGCATGATACAAGAAAATCAAGTTTTATCAATATCAAAAGAATAGCTTGCCCGTGTAACGGACTCATAAGGTAACTTGATTTTCTTTCGAGGGAAGTGTTCCATTCCCTTTTTGAGGGTGAACTGAAATCTAATTGTCCCCTCTTTCATGTAAATGATAAAACCAACGGTGCGAAGAAAAGGACGTCAAGACAAGAAAATCAACGGGAACATAATTATCATTGAAAATAATAAGAACATCATAAATCCTTCCTAAAGGTTTCTTTACGGAAGAATCAACGAGACGAACACCAAAAGAAAATTTATCAAAAGGTTTCAAATTAAGCATATCATACACATTCTTTTGGGAATAACGGAGGCACTAGCTCCAACATCACATGAAGCATAGCAAGAGAAGTTATTTAATTTAATTTTGACTATAGGATCCCAACCATCTTCTAGTTTCCTAGGGTTGGAAGTCTCAAGTTTGAGCTTCTCCTACCTAGCTTTGATAAGCGCATTGGTAATATGCTCGGTGAAGGCAATGTTAAATGTGCTAGTGTGGGGGTCTTTAGCCATTCTTTGTAAAAATGTGATAACTTCCGAGAGACCACAATTATCAAAATCAAGATCACTACCATTAATTAAAGTGGTGGTGATGTCATCTAAGCTCATTGGTTTGGTAGCCTCTAGATTGATAGGAACTTCTTGTCCTAAGGTTGAGGTATTAGCATCACCATTAATGGGTCCAGTGGGACTAGGGATGTGTTGGGTGCTAAATTTTTTGAGATCCTCAACATGTATAATGGAAATAGTAGTGTGTGTGTAGGAAGGCTCTTAATTCTATCTTCCTCTTCCTTTTCTCTAGAAAATGTATCCTTAAGTTTGGCTAGCATTCTAATATTCTCATTAATTTGGACTTGGATAGCATTCATGGGTGTGGTTTTCCTCTCCTCAAGGGGAGAAGTTCTAATCTTAAGCAATTCTACCTCATGAGCTATGTTGTCAACCTTCGAAGAGAGGCTATCTAGTTTTTCTAATTTCTCTTCTACACTCTTGTTGAAGGCTTTTTGAGAAGTGATAAAGTCCTTAAGCATGCTCTTTATTTCAGAAATGGATTTTTTGGTGCTAGGATAATTGTTGTTATTCCCATAGTTGTTGGATGGGAACGGTCTAGGATTGCTACCAAAATTACTCCTATAAGCATTATTATTAAAATTGTTCCTAGAAGTAAAATTAACATCAACTTGCTCTTGAGAAACCAAAGGATTCAAAGAAACATCATGAGGACCAATAGGAGCTTGCTTAGGAAGTAAAGACATGATCAAGTCAACTTTTTCATTTAGGGGGGAGATTTCCTCGACAGAGTTTACCTTCCTACCTGTTGGAGCTCTTTCGGTGTGCCATTGGGAATAGTTTGTCATCATCTCATCTAATAATTTTGTGGCATCACCAAGTGTTTTTGACATAAAGGTTCCTCCCGCGGCCGAGTCTAACATATTCCGCGAGGTAAAGTTCAAGCCTGCATAAAAAGTCTGGATAACCATCCAAGTAGTCAAACCATGTGTAGGGCAGTTTTTAACAAGAGATTTCATGCGTTTCCAAGCTTGGGCAACGTGTTCATTATCCAATTGGGTCGTGGCACGAGGCATTGTCGTCGCCTTCACCCCCTCCTTCGCCCGCAGACGACCACGAGGCCTAGCTGTGTGACAAAAAGGTACTTGAAGACGACTTTGAATGGGAGGAGGTTTTCTTTTTACCCCCTAACCTTATTTTTATGTCTCCGCAACCTCATCGGGACGCGCTGGACCTTCAAGTACGACCCCTCCAAGCTTCTGGCTTCGGCGTCGCCGCCGCCCCCGACCCCTCCGCATGGATACTGTCCCCCGATGTGTCGTGGTCATCTTCGGCCTTCATCGACCTTAGCGGCGACGAGGACGACGACGTCGAGGACGACTAGGGGCCGGGAAGAGGCCTAGCGGCGACTTAGTGTTTACTTTAGAAGGCATTTTTATTTATTTTAAATGTATAATTAAGTTTGTAAGACTTTTGGTATTAAAAAAATAGCTATTTCATTTGCGTCCTGCCTCCACCGCTGGGCACCCCGCGACCCAAACAGACACAATGCGAACATTGGATCCGTCAGGGCGACCCAAACGACTAAAATGCAAATCAAAATCTGATTTGTTTGGGTCATGCATTTGGAGTTGCCTTTCGCGCTTGAGTCTTGGGCGCTACATAGTGAAGCTTAGCGCCTACCTATTGGGCGCTAAAAAAAGGTTAAATTGGTGAAATAGTTTCGGCAAAAGTTCATTTTATGAATTACTTTCACCACAAGGTTAGTTTTTCACTTTGTCTGGGTTCCTGCTTGCCGCATGCACGAGGAACTGGCAAGACTCTTCTATATTAACATGATCCCTCTTGACCTAGCAAGGCTTCCTTGTGTCAAGATTCATGTGAGTGAAACGACCGCTCGGATAGCGTTCGCTCTCAGAAATCTGACATCAAATCAGTAGAGTTTAGCTTTCTTTATTTTAGGACCCCGATATGCGCCAATCGTCGGGTTGGGGGAGCGTCGCCCGAACATTTTCGTTCGATCGATGGCTGCCTCCCACCCAAACGATTTCGTTCGGTGTGGGGATAGGCCCGGTTCGAACTCCCCTTATTCTCTAGTGGGCCTTACAAGATCATTAATTAAAAAGGGTAAAAAAAATGTGCCATAATAAAGAAATATTTTTTCTTTGCTACAATGCAATTAACTTTTGAAGTAGAAATTGCCATGATAAAAATAAAAATACAATGTAAATTAACATATGAGTAAATATAAAAATGTTATGGAAAATTTATATTAAAAAATTCATCGTAACCTACATAAAAACAATCTAAAAACATAAATAAGGAAAAATTGCCATAGGGTGAACCCATATTGTACCATTGTAATCATGGCAAATTTGTCATGTTCTACTCAAATTAGTCATGTCCAACAATTTTAAATATCATGTCCCGCATATAAGAATTTCCATGTCGTACAAATAAGAACTGTCATACCCCATATATAATGAATGACATGTTCCACACAATATCATGTCCCGCATATAAGAATTAACATGTCGTACAAATAAGAATTGCCATACCCCATATATAACGAATGTCATGTCACACAAAATAAATAAAAATGTCTTATTCGACAAACAAGAATTTTCATCACGCACAAAATAAAAGAATTTGACATGTGCAAAAGAACCATCGCAACCTAACTAAAACAAACTCAAAATAAAAACATGGCAGAATTGCCATGATGAAATTTGCCATGTTCCACTAAAAATAGTCATGTTGAACAATTTCAACAAAAATTGCCATGTTTCATAAAGTGCCATGACCCACATGTAAGAATTGTCATGTCCTATGAACAAGAATTGTCATGTCCTACTAACAAGAATTGTCATGTCCTACCAGTAAGCATTGTCATGTCCTATGAATAAGAATTGTCATGTCCGATGAATAAGAATTGTCATGTCCTATGAATAAGAATTGTCATGTCCTACAAATAAGAATTTCATGTCCAATAAAAATAAGAATTTGCCATTGATGATTTTAAAAAGAATTTGTCCAATAAAAATCCATCGCAACCTATACAAAAACAATCTAAAAAAAGAAAAACAAGGTAAAATTGCCATTGGGGTGAAAAACTATTGCACCATTGGAACCATGGCAATTTTGCCATGTTCTACTAAAAAAAGTAATGTCCAACATTTCTAAAACAGAAAATTACCATGTTTCACGTAGTATTATAAAGAATTGTCATGTACAACAAATTAGAATTGCCATATCACACAAATAATAAATATTGTGTTTTAATAAATGTTACCCACAACACAACACAAAAAAATGCCATGTCACATAAAATAAGAATTGTCATGTCTCATAAAATCATAATTGCCATGTCCTAGAAATAAATAATTGCCAAGAAATAAGAATTGTCATATCACACAAACAATAACTACCGTGTTTTCATAAATATGCATCCTCCAAGACAACGCAAAAAGAATTGACATATCCCACAAAATAAGAATTTTCATCTCTCATGAAATAATAATTGCCATGTCCTAAAAATAATTACAAATAACCGTAAGGTACATACAAATGATAATTGCCGTATCTCTTAAAATAAAAAAATTCCATAAGTTACGATTGATTAGATATCACAAAATTCATTTACAAAAAATGGTATGGTTTGTATTTAACAGAAAAATATCATGTTTAAAATATGCAAACATGGCAAAACAAAGAAAATTTTATGAAACTAGAAAAAATTCTAAGCAAGTTACGTGTAGAACGCGTTGCAATCCAATCTACCGTTTAGAAATTATAAGCATCGCAAAAAATCATACCTAATAATGCACTAGACCGAGCTGTAGTAGTTGGGTCTAAACAGTGAACGTGAATAGGCTACACAACATATAAATCAGTTTCGGCGAAAGATAACAAGCGCGTCCAATGCGAGAAAATCTGCAGAAAAATCGTCAAGGCAAAAACCACACAGGCCACATGTATAAAAAAAAGTTGACTCAAAGCTTCAAGATTCATGCGAAGAACTAAAGGTGGATTGGGTATTCTGGTCTTGAACCTGACGTCAAGCACTTATCATTTACGTTATTTTATTCCAGCGTCTTTATTTTACCTTCACGAATCGGACGCAATATTGTCGCAAGTTACCGGACAGAAGTGCACAGATGAGTCACTAATCTCCTCATTAGCAAGCAGCTAGAAAAATAGTGCAGCACATAACAAAACGACATTTAACACATGATTATAACATACAAAAACACATACAGTACATGATAAATTAATTACAAGCCAAAGAAAGAAAGGTGTGTATATAAAACAATTACAAAACAGCATATGGCACAAAACTATCGAGCAGATACACTCGGCCGGAAACCCCAACCAATCATACAGGCCCCCAAAGAATGAAATAAACCGCGGTTAGCAGCAGTAGCTGCCCTAATCGTCACCACCTGCCGAAGACATGGCAAGCGTTCGCCTGGAGATCTCCATGTGGAGTTGCTTCACGAGGTTGATCCAGGCACCAACGCTCTGCCCATCGATGGTCACCCAGTCAACTATTGTTGCTGCTGGTTGTTCGTACCATTCGTCAACCTGGGTGGAGGTTACAAAGGCATCATCAGTAGGACAAAACAAAGCTGATGTAATCACACAACTGTAGATGCTGTGTCGAATAAACAACAGATAAATGTTGTGATATCACAGGGACCAATCACTTGCTAGTTTGGGTAAAGGGAATGAGAACTCAGAAGGGCTCCCTCAGTACTTCCCCCAACAAGCAGTTTTACCACTTCTCATCTAATCACAACGAGTCTACTTTGCTGCGACTCCCTCAGAAGTTACACTCTAGTGAACTCGAAAGTTTGCGCATGCAAGTCAGTATTACTTACCAGGCCCCTAACACGCCTGCAATCTTCATAACACCTTTGAGCCTCTTGAACTGCATTTCTCAGTTCTGGCAACCACCGTTCTGCCACAACCTTTTCTTGTTCACCGGCTAATTTGAGACAATAGTTGGCCACTCTGCATAAAGGAAGGGCACACCGGTAAGCATTCTTGAAAATGCAGAAAGAGAGAATGCACTAGTTACGAACTAACACGAAAGATATTAATAGTCACTTTGGCTCCAAACAGACACCAGGCAAAACGGAACTTGCACTATTCATTGAACTGAACATAAAATAAAATGTTCTGGACCAATGGAAAGTATATTACAGAAGTGTTTTTTATTAAAGGCAAGAAGCCATAATTATTAGCATTGACATAAGCTGCAAACTGTTATCTGTAGTATGGGGAATAGGATCGCCAGGCACAAACCAACAAAGGAATGAGGATTCAAACAATATTCACTCTCACATGCCTAGAAACTGTACCCAAACAACACAGAAATAATACAATGTATACACCTTCTCAATTAGTATGATGTCTGTATTCAGAAAATATCTACCACTATGGGAATCATACCTTTCATATTCTTGTTGAGCACGATGTGCGCGATTTAGCAAAACACGATCGTTCTCAGCAAGATTTCTTCGTGTGTGTACCAAATTAATAGCTTTTGATAGATCCTCTAGTATACTAGCTTCAGAACCACAAGGTTTTAGGCAAAACTCTAATGCACTCAAAATTGATGCTAATCCAGAATCTGTGCCTTCTGTGCCTGGCGAAACTGTTAACCAAGAAACAAGAGACACATGAGTAGTCTCTATAACATAAGAGAAGAATGCTTAAGTAGTTCATAAATCAAATGGATAAAAAAAACATGGGAAAGGGAAGCACTCTGTTGTAAGCAGGTGAGTCCAAGCATACATAGTAGACAAGAAAATATTTAAGTTCTAACAAAATTAGTGCTTTGTCCTGACTGTATTGGTCCTATTGGCTAACTGCCACATAAGATGACCAATTTTGGGATAAAAGAACTATTTGTATATCTGCTTGACCCAGCTTCGAATCAGAGCAAGCATGGAGAATCCCATAGCTGCATCACTAGGAGGGAAGGACACATTCTGCCTTAACATCGTTTAAAACATACAAGATCGTTACAAGAGAAAAGAAGAGAGAACTCCCAAGGCAATCATACCTGAATTATACTGAAGAGCAGTAGAAATGCGGTATATCGACGGTATGGCAGAAGGATCTCTTGCACCAGCTCTTGCAGTTAACATAGTAGCATGTTTTTCTGCAGCTGCAAGTGCTTCTGATCCTGTAGCACCATTAGAACCTACAGCCTCCAAAAGGGCCTACACGGAGAAAGCATCAGCAAATGCAATGGAAAGATCAATGAGGCAAATCAAAGGTTACTTGATTTTCAGATGAATAAGTTAGCAAAAACTCAATATGTTACCAACCTGAGGAGTTGCTGGTAACCTGCATAAGCTATTCTCCAGACTTTGACCAAATGCGGCTAATTCTCGCTCAATAAGATCTCTTGAGTTAGTTGACATGTCTACCACAGCATTGCATGCAGGGATTATTGTCCTTGAGGCATATCCTCTAGCAGATAATGGTTGCTGCTCCCAAAATGCTGACGCTTCCTATATATGACAATTCGGTATCATCTTTCAAGAAATAAGCATATTTATTGCATTTCAACTAGCAAATGCAACTAGAGATAGGACCTAGCCCCATGAGTCCCCACTCTACCACACATAAAATAATTCGCTTTGCTCCTATTACCTCCATGAAACTGCCAGCCATTATGGCCCACAAACCAGATAGAAAAAAGGTTTAGTTCAAGTGAACAATATATTACTTTAGCTCATTGCACAGCTGCTGTTGATGCGATCCTGCTAATCATGCTGGTAACAGTGAACACTTGGAATTGTCTCTCATTTATACATTCATGTCATATCAAACTAATTCATGTGTTAAAACTAGAAAACTAAACATTCCAGACTAACCATGTTGGCGCGTAGAAGAGCACTGTAAATGCACTCGAGTTCTGATCGACGAGCATCAAACTCTTCAATTTTCTTCCACTTCTTTTTCAAAGAATCTTCCGCTTCTTTCCACTCAGCGCATAACTTATACAGACGTTGTACCTCGCATGTTAATGTATTCAAACTTGCCTTTAATCCAGCAACTTCTCTTTCTTTGGCCCAAACATCCAGCTAAAATGAGGTAGCAAACACTATCAGGAAAAGATTATGGCTTATACAACATTTTCAATTTTCTATAATGATATAGTTGCATAAGGACAGTGCACAGCTGGTTAGCTTACGAGCAGCAAGTGCATGCAGCTTTCAAATGGGAAGTTACAACACAATTTTGCAGAAAGAATCCCAACTGGCAGTGCCTTGAATAGTGCAAGAATGGTCAAATAAATTATAATCGCCTACATGAATGCATGGTCTCAAGCTATAAGCACACCCTACTGTTAAAAAAGTTGTTTCGTGACAGTGGCATGCTTAGCTGAACTTAATATGAAACCGGGATGCTAATTTGCTATTCATTATAAGCATAAATGTTTCGAGTGCTTTGCAAAAAGAATCCCATATGGCCTCCATCATATCATAATGACATTTTGAACATGTACCTCCAGGTGCCTGCTGTTGGTGACATTCTGTGAGGTGTTCCCGGTAGGCAGCTTCTTACTTCCTGTCGTATCAACAGTTCCATGCAAGCGCTGCAAGAGCTTCTGACTTAGAGCTTTAGCTTCGGCAGCTTTATTCAAAGCATCTTCTGTGGCTAAGAACTGCTGAACATGTTCTTTCTGCAAGGCCAAGTACAATACAGAAGTTAACTTCGGTGTCATGTCGCGTGTTTGGAGAAAGAAGAGCTAGACATAATCATGAAACTTTTTCGGTAACAGAACAGGAGGCCACTCTAGAATAACAAAGTCCTGAATGATAACTTGACATTTATTTCTGAGAGAAAACAGATGAAGTAACTGGAATACAAAAAATGCAAAGATGACAATTTGCGTTCAGGAAAAAAGGCGCCGAACTAGAAGAGAAGTACATATATCCAAAAGAAATGATATCAGCTTATTCTCTTCCTGTAAATGTAGTGGATATAATCCTTCAACTGGCTCTTAAGGGAGTACCTGTCGTTCTAGTAGCTGGTCATATGTTCCTCGGGACGACAGCTCTGATCCAATCTTTCCATTGCCATACACCTGATATGGTAAGGGTGAGCTTGCATCAGTTGAAGCAGCATCAATGACCTGCTCATTTTCATATTTATACCTAGGAACAAGAATTTGTATATCTGGTTAACATCTAACCCAAAAATATATAGGCTTAGCAAAATACTTTACTTAGCAAATCAGTTCAGTACAAAGACCAGCTAATAAAAAACCAATAGCAGATTAGAAAGATGTTCTCATCAAATGTGCAATAAAGTATTAACAATGTAAAAAATGCATCTACTTGTTTGTTTAAAAAGTTAAATAAAATTCCCAATTAGAATATAATTCACTCTTAAGGATAAAATTCATGAGACTGTAACCAGACCACAAAAATGATCAGAAGTCACTAGAGAATATCATTCACACAATCATCATTATGTGACAGGAACATCTAGCTCTTACATGTCTGTTATTGGAATGGGAAAGAACAAATGGAGGGTAAAAAACAGGATAGTACCTCAACAGTTCTGCATCAGCACGTATGTCAATCTTATCTGTTTCTTTATGCACAAGCATTTTCATGCGTGTTGTATAACTATTGATCGATTGCAGTAACAAGGAAGGGTTTTTTAGGGAATCTAATGCTACAGATTTCACATCTGCTGGTATTTCACCATCCAAATCAGTGCCCAGCTTTGCCACATCTATCTGGCAGCTCGAATTAATACCATTCCCTTCAAATGCTGGAAATGAACTCCGAATCATTTCCACCATATCTGCAGCAAGAGTTTCACATGCCTTCCGAATACTCCTTTCACGTGAGGTCTCTACAAGGACAAGATCTTCCGATAACCTGTTATTTTTTACAGTTGAGTAAAGGTCCTCTCGCTCGCTCTGCAATTGCATCTCCTCAACAGCATCCACCGACCCAGCCACACCTATACTTGATCTTCGCACATCTCTTGCTTGGTTAACAAATTGATGCAGACGTCTCTGGTACTCAGCAAATATCTTGCAAGCTTCGTCACATTGCTGATCATACGCCTCGAGCATAACTTGTTTGTGCCTAAAGATTAAAAAATGAACTATTATTTTACTCTTTGTCAGCCCGACTAAAGTTGTGGAACATCATTTGGAAGCATCAAAGCAATGGAGCAAAAAGCAGTTCTACATGAAAATTTCAGCTCTGGTCTCTTCTGAACAAATATTAGAACAGCCTGGCAAAATGAATTTCAGAAATTATTCGTATTTCCAAGTTTATACCAGAACTAACCTAACAATGTTTATATCATACATAAATGACATTGATGCAGTTCCTAAAAAAATAGGCCCATTGCATGGCTGCAAGGAGCCTGAGCCCTACCTGGTAGTGGTGCATAACCAACGTTCAGGCCACATATTTATAAACACCAAAAGATGAGTGGTTGAATAAACATGTTTGCCGTGCATAAACAAAATGCCAATACCATTTATCATATGCAATTCATAATTATTATGCTAGTCAAGAGAAACTGAAATTTCAACTATCTAATGTGGTCACGCTAATATGGTCAAAGGACCAATGAGGATAGCCACATCTGACGAATTATATCACTGTATTGCAATTGAAATCAGAAAGTCGGCATGTACCAATAATAGGGAAAGAAACAAAAAAGGTAGCTACAATATAAACATACATAAGTATAAAAAGCAGTGTAGCAATAAGGGTAGCTTTGTATGCCCCTATACAGGAACAGGGCGTGGCTATTCCGCGGCCGAGCGTGCCCACGCTCGATTTCCGACAGGAGTACATTTTCATTTTTAGCAATAGTACTCTATAATCCCTTCCTAATCTTCTTACTTAGACCACGTACGTACATAACAGAATAATTACGGGCAGCCTTAGAGGTAGGCACCAGACCCCACCGTTTAAATCAGGGGGTGGATTTATTTGAGGAAAGACTCTGGCCCCACCGTTTAATTCAGGGGGGGGGGGGTGATTAATTAAGGAAAGACAGGGTCCACAGTTTAATGGAAGGGGAGACTTTCCTTTGCACTGGAACAACGACGGTCCCTTCGAAATCGCGCATCCCAGCGCTCGCTCGTGAAGGAGTTGTTTCGACAGGAACATGCAGAATTTTCACAAGCTTATTAAGTTATTATTTAAATGGAGTAAGGCCTCTTCTGATCTCACAATCAACCAATCAGGCATTACTTTCTAACCGTGATGCAACTCTTAGCCTGCTACTTCCATGATTTGTGCATTTTCAGGTCACCAGATCTAGTAAGGGTGAGTTTCATTCTGAGGTCTAGCACTTTTCTACCAATGCCAAGGATGGGTATTTGGTAACATCAGAGAAGGCTTGCTTTGCTTGGCTAAATTGCTACAGAAAAACTTGCCGCCAAAGAGTAGCCGAATTGGCTCTCTCAGATGGGCAAGGTAACAGAGCGCTGTTGCATCAGCCTCCAACCGCCATGTGAATCATGGTTTGCCAGTCACTAACCAAACAAAGCAACCCTAATTTTCTTGGCTATGGCCAGATGAGACAGTTTCATCTACCCTAGCTAAGCAAGATAACTTAGGGATCCAAAGTCCAAACAGACCCTAATTTGCAACACTGAATATCTATTTGAAACTCTTAAGACAGACTGGTCGCCGGAGTTTTTGTAGCACATGAAGAACCTTTAGAAGTTGATGGAAAATAGAGCTAACGACACTTTATTGATGAAAGAGCATTAGAGCTATTCAGGTGCGGAAATCTCCCACCCGGTGAAAATTCAAAAAAAAAGGCATTAGAGTGGACATAACTCCGCCAATGCTTTGCAGTGGTTCAACTATATGTTAGTCTTCTGGGTGACATTCCTTCGAGTGCATCAAACCTTGCTCCCACTATATTCAACTCAAGAGTCAAGAGTGGCACTTTCAAGCAATTATATCAGTAGATATTCATGCATTTCTATTAGAATCAGTAAAGTAGTGATAGTCAGTAGTCCGAAATCTGGCTAAGTGTTTCACTCATTCTTGTCCAAATGAGCAAGTTGAACTTTTCTTGAAGATGCTCAAGGAAGGAAAGGATGTGATTCAAGGTAAGTGGGAAAACTTATGAAACTAATCTTAACGGTCTGATTTGAGCTATAGGACCGGTAGCAACAGTAAACAATTCTACTTGTTGGTTATCTCATTATCCAGTAAAATATCCTAATTTGTTTCTTGGGATTTGCATGGTATATTTCCCGGTGCTGTGAATATTAAGTTATAAATTTTAAGGCCTTTCTATCATTAAATTTAGCAAGCTGCAAAAGTAAAGACCACAATGTAGCGTGAATATAATCCCCTTGTCTACTATGTGTTGATCTTTTGGACAGCATCAACCTGAACTTCCCTTCTAATACATCAAACCTTGTTCTAATTATAATCCAATAAGGAGTGACACTTGCAAGCAATTATTAAATCAGTACATTTTTATGCATTTCTACTAGTGTCAGTAAAGTATTGACAGTTAGTAATAAGCCAAAAATTCCTATCAGTAAATACATCAAGCAGGAAAAGTGAAAACCAAAATGTAGCGTCATTTCGATTCCCATATCTACAGTAGGATGATCAAATCAGGTCGTGGATAGTTCGTGTCCACCTGCACCGCTAATTCTACCGGAATTTGGGTTACCTGGCATTGGAGCGCTCGCCCAAGACGCGCTTGCGTTCGGCCTCCTCGCGCGCGACCTCCGCGATGCGGGCGCGCAACTCCTTGCGCTGCCTCCGCACGACCCCGCGCAGCCGCTCCGCCTCCTCGGCGGCAAGGTCGCGCTCCCTGGCCTCGGCCTCCCTGGCAGCGGCGTCGCCTCCCCCCGCCCCGACGCCCCCCTCCCGCGCCCGCCTGGCCGCGACGCCGTGGACGAGGATGTTCCGGCGCGCCGTGGAGACCGTGCGCTCGGAGCGGACTCGGCGGAGGAGGAAGGACCAGACCGGGAGCATGTTGCCGCGGCAGATCTTGCGCAGCTGCTCCGGCGCGGGCGGCGCGGATGGGTACCCCATCTCGTCCTGCAGCCACTCGATGATGGCGTCGGGCGACACGCCGCCGGGGCCGCTGCCGCCGGAGACGGAGGAGGCGGGCATCGCCGGCCGGTGGGTGGGTGGGGAAACCCTAGGCGCCCGATCTGAGGAGGCGGTGGGGGTAGTGGAGGGAGGGAGTGGGAGTGTTTTTTTGAAACTTTCTCCGGCGCTTTCGCTTGGACCCTGTGGAGGAAGGGAGGCGTAACGGAGCCGGGTCACGGCGCCGGCGTAGGACGGCCGTGTTTTGTCGTCGCGGGCAACAACTGGACGAGCTGGCCCGTGACGGCCGTCCGTAACTCCGAACAGGGGAGACAGGTGAAGCCTGAGGGTGGTGCAGTGTTCAAAAAAATTGGTTATTCAAACGAATATGTGCAGTGATGTAAAGTGTGGCGCGTTTTGGTTGCTCGCATACGGTACAGCTTAGGGCCTGATTCGCTCGCCGTTTTACGCCTGTATAATATACAGGTCCGAACAGGTACGTTTTCTTTTCGGTTGGAAAAACTACACATATCCGACGCCGGATACACTTGTAAAATAAACTCGGGTGTAATATTTACACCGAATTCAAGCAAGACCTTAATCAGATCCATGAGGAAAGGATAACCCACCCCTGGGAGGATGGTTATGATAACTCTTGTGTTCTCAGTTCATCAAGGATTAAATCCTAGATTTAACGCTTTGATGTCTCATTAAAGTTGAATAATTTTTCAGTGGGAGGAGACCTTTCTGTCGTAAGTGTATGCGTTTATGATGGTTTCGTTAAATCTTAAGACTCGTCGAATCAAGACCAGTCTTTTGAAGGTGCTTATAGATGTAGGGTATACGTGTATACGTTCATAGTGATGAGTGCGTACGTAGTTGTAAGCATCTGCATCTGTACTGTCTCTTCAACAAAGAAAAAAGATCCATGCGAAAAGATTTTAGCTTGTTTGGTTGTCTGTGTTTATTGTTTGGTCCGCATCTCACGAACCTCAAAACATCTCCCAACCAAGCCCGTTGAAAACGGTTGAATCGGCAGTTTCCAGCCAGTCAGTCTGAGTGGAGCCATCAAGGGGATGCAACGCGTAATCGCGTGAGGATGGCGATGGAAAACAGCGGATGCGCGAAGGCGCTGAATCTAGCCTCCCCCCCCCCACACACACACTGACTCGCTCACCACTAGCGCTCAAACAAAGACGTCCTCTGTTCTTAGCTTCGGCGGCGACGACGACTAAGATCTGCGCAAGCGACGACGATGGAGGCGGCGGACGCGGCAGCAACACTCTCCGGCAAGTGGAGCTGCTCCTCACCTTCCTCTTAGCCACCGTCTGGTCCTCCTCGACTCAGCCATGCCCCCCCCCACACACACACGCTGACTCGCTCACCACTAGCGCTCAGACAAAGACGTCCTCTGTTCTTAGCTTCGACGGCGGCAACGACTCAGATATGCGCAAGAGACGACAGTGGAGGCGACGGACGCGATAACAACACTCGCCAGCAAGTGGAGTTGCTCCTCACCTTCCTCTTAGCCATCGTCTGGTCCTCCTCGACTCAGCCGTGGCACCCGCCCCTTCGTCTTCAAAGACGGTAAGCACCATGGATTTCGCCCTTTGTTAGGTCGAGTGTTAGGCAAGGTAGGATCGATTTCCCCATTACTGAATGTGCCCTCATGTCGACTAGCCTATGCGAGCACGGATTCAGTTGGTAGTTCAGGCAACATCACTCATAGTTGTGATTCATACATGGATCATGTTGATCCAGGAGAGAGTTGTTCGTCGTCGTCATCAACGTCACGTCAGTTATTATCCACTGTTTCCCCGAGATTGGGAGAGGATGGCAAATCTAAACTACATGTACAATTGCAATGACACCGAGACTATGTGGATGCTTCAAATGAAAAGAGTGCCTTGTGCAGACTTTCAGGAATATGGGGGTGCCTCAAGATAGCGGCAACATCATCGTGGATGAGTGATGGCACCGAAGTAGTGCTCCTCGTTGGTTACCCCAAGTGGAAGGTTTTAGATGTAGTAGCGGCTAATTTCCCTTACACGAGGACTGTAACTCTGTAAGATTTATCGAGGACTCCAAGTTCTTCAAGTAGGTGGTGAAGTGAGCAACGCGCCGTTTACTCGATATTACTCGCTTAACCTGAATCTGCACACGACACAAGTAACTTTGCTCCCAATGAGTTTAGTGAGGTTGTCAATCTCTCTGGTCTTATTTTTTACAAAGGATCAAAACACAAGGAGAATAATAATGGTGATTGCAACTGAAAGGAAATAAAAGTGGTAAAAGAGTTGAGATGTAAACAATGGTGAAATATGGACCGGAGTCCCATGATGTTCACTAGTGATGTCTCTCTCCCAAAAGACAATAAAACAACTATGTCGGGTGAACAAAACATAGCTGGGCAATTGACATAATTATAAACGCACCGCAATGCTAATTATGCTACAAGAAAGTTAGAGGCTCAATCGTATGGACAATACGCCAAGACAAGTTGACTGTTTATTCATCAGCATCTACTCACTAATCATCCACCTTGAGGTATCTATCCAGAAAATCTCGCTGGTATTAAGTTGCGAGCCCCACCCAAAGTGTAAACCCAAAGCAACAGACAACTGCATTAACAAATTATGCGTAGGTAAACAATACTTGCAACCGTGGTTACAAGAACCGTTGTTTTCTCCCTGGTGGCAACAACGCATCCCCTAGTCTCATGTTTCTGTCACTCAAGCTAGACATCGAGGGGCGTGAACCCACAAGCATGCATAACGCTCCCTCTTGGAGTTACTATCTACTACTTGGCCAAAGCAATAAAAAGCAACGGAGAACATGCAAGAATTATTCAAGAACAAAATATAAAAGGAGAACCAAATATATAACTCATCACGATCTGAAAAAAATCTCATAATCCATCGGATTCCATAGATGCCTTGATCATGTAGGACAGCTCACAAGGGCTAAGAATTGAAGCACAAGATTGGAGAGAATACATCACATAGCTACTGGTCATGGACCCATGGTCCAAGGGGGACTACTCATGGCACATCCGGGAAGCGCTCATGGTGGTGGAGAAGCTCCCGGAGATCAATCCTCCCTCCGACAGGGTGCCGGGACGAGGTCTTCTGGTGATCCCGATCTCGGGATCGCGGCGGCGGCGGAACAGTGACGAATTTCGCGATGCAGGCTTTTTTCCAGGGTTTCTGTACCGAGGAGTAGATATAGGCGGAAGGAGGGCCAGAGGGGAGGGTCCACCCCTCTAGGTGGCCTCCTAGCGCGGCCAGGGCTGGGGCCGCGCCACCTGGCCGCCTGGGAGGTGTGGCCCCCTCCGGATCCCCTTTGGTCTTCCGGAGTCTTCTTGAACGATGGTTTTTATATATTTTTATTGGAATTTTTTGGGCACTGTAAATATGGGTATAAACCTGCAATTCACAGACATCAGCAGACAGAAACTAGCACTGGGTGCACTGAGTTAGTAGGTTAGTCAAAATATGTGTAAAAAGGTATGAAATTGTAGCAAAACACGTAGCAATGTTACCCAAATAAGCATGGAACAAGCAGAAATTATAGATACGTTTGGGACGTATCAACATCCCCAAGCTTATTTCCTGCTCGTCCTCGAGCAGGTAAATGATAACAAAGATAATTTATGTGGTGACATGCTATTACACATATAAAAACTTCAAAGTAAAGCAAGTGAGATATGACATTCAAGTCAAGACAATAACAAGCAAGAGTCCATATCTAGTATTGAAACTAGCAAAGTAAGAACATAAAGGTGCAAGAGCTCTCGCTGTCCGTGACTCAAATGTCTCCAAATGGTGTTTGCGTGTGATACGTCCCAAACGTATCTATAATCTCTGCTTGCTCCATGCATATTTTGGGTGATATTGCTATGTGTTTGCTACATTTTTATACCTTTTTTAACATATTTGGACTAACCTACTAACTCAGTGCACCCAGTGTCAGTTCTGTCTGTTTTATCCGTGCATAGCAGAAAAGGGTGAAAAATCAAAGTGCCCGGAAAATTCCACGAAAAATATATAAAAATCAGCGTTCCAGAAGAGTCCTCCAGCCGGAGGACGAGGTCAAGGGGTGGCCCACAGCCCCCAGGCGTCCTCCTGGCGCGGCCACGGGGACCCGCGCCACCCGGACGCCTGGCTGGTGTGGGCCCCCCTGGTGCCCCCTTTGGCTCTTATTTATTCTCCCGACACAAAAACCCTGATTCCGGGACCCTTTACTCCAGAAGCGATTCCGATCTCTGCCGCCATCGCCAACAAGCTTCGGGGTACCAGAATTCCTGTGTCGGCACCCTGCCAGGATGGGTAAGTTCCCCCGGATTCATCTCCACCAACGTTGCTTCCTCCCTCCATGATGTGGGAGTAGTTCCTCCTCGGGGCTGAGGTTTCTATAGTAGCTATGTGGTTATATCTCTCTCCCATGATGTGATCTTTGTTGTGATCATTGGCCATGTTAATCTCGGGTGATCCCATGTTGTTTCCCCTTCTTCTATGTATTGTATTTGATGTACTCACTTGTATATATCTAGTATAATCTCCGAGACCAAGGTGACAGCGGTCTATTGGACATAAATTAGAAGAATATTTTCATGAGTGATTTCCTCTTTTGTGTGTTGATTGAAGATTGAGAGTCTCTTGGTGCTTGTATTTGACTGTCCTTGAGATATGTTGTGGTGATTGTGGTACTCTCTTTGGATGGCCGCGGTGACATTGGGAAATATGTAGATGAGAACTACGAACTCTAAGGTGTGCTTTTGTAGCCCTACACAATTCTCGTCCTCTCTTGACCACAAAGGAATGACCTCCGAGTTATGGCTCCTTGCATGTTTTAGTGGAATTATCATGTGATTGGACTATGTTAATGTTGTTGGGAGTTGCCACTAGTGAAAGTATGAAGCATAGGCCTTGTTTCTCACCATTGTTACACCGTTTGTGCTCACGTTTACTGCTTGCTACCTTGCTGTAATTTTTATTACAGATTTATATTACCTTGCTTTGCCATACCTATCACCCATATTTTACCATCTCTTCGCCGAACTAGTGCACCTATAGAAGTTACCATTGTATTAGGTGTGTTGGGGACACAAGAGACTTCTTGTTTCTTAATTGCAGGGTTGATTGAGAGATACCATCTTCAACCTCTACTTCCCTGAGTTCAATAAACCTTAGGTCACCCACTTGAGGGAAATTGTTGTTTTCCTACAAACCTCTGCGCTTGGAGGCCCAACATAGTCTACAAGAATAGAAGCATTCGTAGACATCAAGCTATTTTTGGTGCTGTTGTCGGGGAAGTAAGGTAAGAGGCACACACACACACCCGCAAGGAAGCTATTTCTTGTGGGGAGTGAGTTCTTGAAGGTATATCTTTAGATCTTGCAATTAAATCGTTTTGTTTCTTGTTTTTATTTTCACTATTTAGGATTATGGAAAAAAATATGAGAGAGCTTTATGAGCTCTACCTTGAGTTGGGACATGAAGTGTTTGAAGAGAAAAAAAACATATGGAACTTTATTTGCATACTCTTCATGATTGCAATGTTACTAGTATGTCTTCTCTGAATACCTTTGATGCTAATGATATGCAAAGCCATAAGCTTGGGGATGCTATGTTTTATGAATATGGTCTTTTTAGCCCCCAAGTTTGATGAGAAAATTTATTTTGATGATACTTTGCCTCCTATCTATGATGATTATTGTGATGACACTTATGCTATAAAGAATGATTTTTTGCAAGTGGATCATGCTAAGAATGATTCATGTGGTAGCTATTTTGTTGAGTTTGCTCCCACTACTATTGATGATTTTGCTTGTGTGGGGAGTAATAATTTTTCTATGCTTGTGGATTCTGATAAGAATTTTTTATGTGATACTTATATTGTTAAGTTTATTCATGATCCCACTGAAAATTGTTATGAGAGGGGAACATATGCTTATAGATATTCCAATAATATCAAGTTCCCTCTCTCCATGTTGAAGGTTTTGAAGTTGCACTTGTTTTGCCTTCCTATGCTTATTGCTTTGTGCTTCAATGAATTATTTCATTGGAACTTACGTATGCATAGGAAGCATGTTAGACTTAAATTTTGTTGGTATTTTCTTATTGATGCTCTCTTTTGTGCTTCATCTC
The DNA here is from genome assembly GCA_950022295.1 of Bromus sterilis. Taxonomy (NCBI): domain Eukaryota; kingdom Viridiplantae; phylum Streptophyta; class Magnoliopsida; order Poales; family Poaceae; genus Bromus; species Bromus sterilis. Next base: position 402,880,263 of record OX465596.1, read on the forward strand.
TTATTCTTACGAGAGCTTCATTAAAATTTTAAGCCTATCTTTATGGATATAAAGAAAGAGCTCTTGGGAGGCACCCCATGTTATCTTTACTTTCAGTTTGTTCTTTCAGTTTTTAGTGGTCTTGATGTTTGTTACTACTGTAGCAACATCATTGTATCTTTATTTTCAAGCTTTGTGCCAAGTTTTAGCCTCCGATTGCAAGAAAGTTCAAAAGTTGTGACATGCTATCCAAAAACAGATTATGTCTGCTTGACGGAAAAGTTCATCATAAATCACCAGATCGTCTTTTTGAACTGAATTTTTTAGACAGTATGCTATATACAATTGTCTTTCTAGCGTCTGTTCTGAGTTTTTTTATTTGAGTTGCAGAAGTACCCCGAAAAAATTATTTACTACATGCTGGTCTGTTTTTCATAGATTCTGCCACGTTTTGCGTTTTCTCCGTTTTTCTAAAGCTTTCTTTTTCTTTGGAAAAACTTTTTGGCAATCTAGATAAACAAAATCTCTTCATGAAAATCTTTATTTCCAGTAGAGAAAAATTATTTATTTATGGGTACTAACCACTCTAATCATCTTATGATGAGTTTCGTATGAAGGGAGTTTTCAAGTGTGCGAAGGAAGATGATGAAAGAAGATTCGGGAGTGTCAAGCGCTCAAGCTTGGGGATGCCTCCATGCACCCCCAAGATATATCCAAGGAGACTCAAGCGTCTAAGCTTGGGTATGCCCCTGTGCATCCCCTTCTCCATCAACAATCATCGGTTCATTCTTCTCCACGCTATATTTTTTCACTTCATATGTTATGTGCTATGCTTGGAGCATCTCGCTCTTTACTTTTTAGTTTGTTTTAGTTTTTCTTGCTGTTCATGACAAGTTGGACCCTAGCCTTCATTGTTTGGGAGAGAAACACACTCCACTCCACCATAGAACACAACATAGGTCTGCATGCTTATCTTTGATTGTGTGTTCTTTATCTTTTCGTATATGCTGTCATGCTTAGCTCTTAGTTTTCATGCTTAATCTTTTTAAGAGCTTTTATTTAGGTTGTTGCTTTTGGAACTCTGTTGAGTTATCATGCTTATCTTGTTTAGAGAGTTGGTCTGTTGCACTGAGTTGTGTGTCTTGCATGAGTAGGTAATTGAATTCAGGTTGCTATTATAAGTGTAGTAGTAACTTGCAATAGTTTTGAGGTATTGATTTGAGTAATGTTTAGAGCTTTGGTTTAAAGAGCTTGAGCCTATTAGTGATAGGTGTCATATTTTGGGCAATCCATGTTTATTTTCTAAAACGACAAAAATTACTTGAGAACTCTAGCTACTAGATGGATCGCTAACCTCTAGAGGGGTTGGAATAGATAGAGTACCCTCACGTACCATGGGTCGAGGATGCGCAAGGATAACCAAACCCCCCTACACTCCTCCTCGGGGTACTTGTCTCTTTGTGAACCTCCTGATTAGATAGAGAGTTACCGATAACAACTGCATGAGTTCTTCGGACTAATGCGAGTATTCAATTGTTGGCACTTCCACCTTCCATATTTTCCTAGCCTCTTCGGTACCGTCCATTGCCCTTTCTCATCTTGAGAGTTGGTGCAAACTTCGCCGGTGCATCCAAACCCTTGGCATGATACGCTCTGTCATCATAAACCTCCTTAAATCCTTCCTCAAAACAGCCACTATACCTACCTATCAAGGCATTTCCATAGCCTTTCTGAGATACATTGACATGCAACATCCATCATCTCATGACTTGATCTTCATGTCATACATGATTTTGCTTGATCGAGTTGCCGCATGCTAGTTGATCCTTGCTCTTATCATTGCTACATGACGCGCTAGTATCATTGCATAGCCTGCCACACTGGCAGAGGCATACATTTGCATACATCATGATAGTTTTCAGTTTTCTTTATGTTGAGTACTTCTTGTAAAGTGTGAAGATCTTCAATATTCTTGTAAAATATAGAGTGTTTCCCTTAAAGTGAGGAAAATATCCCAAAGAGGACAAAATAAAAGATCCCAAAAGATGACAAATTAAAAGATCCCAAAGAGGACAAATGAGAGATAAATAGGAAGAGATCCCAAAAGACACTCCAAGCATAGCACATAACAAATGAAGTGATAAAAATATAGCATGGAGAAGGACGAACTGATGATTGTTGGTGGAGAAGGGGATGCACGGGGGCATCCCCAAGCTTAGACGCTTGAGTCTCCTTGGATATTTATTGGGGGTGCATGGGGGCATCCCCAAGCTTGAGATTTTGACACTCCTGGTTCTTCTTTCATCATCTTCCTTTGCATACTTGAAAACTCCCTTCATACGAAACTCATCATAAGCTGATTAGAGTGGTTAGTACCCATAAATAAATAATTTTTCTCTACTTGAAATAAATATTTTCATGAAGAGCTACTATTTCTCAAGATCGCCAAAAAATTTGCAAAGAAAAAGCAAGCTTAAGATTTGCAAAACGAAGAAAATGCAAAACGCGGCAGAATCTGTGAAAAACAGACCAGCAGGTAGTAAATAATTTTTTTGGGACACTTCTGCAACTCAACTCAAAAAACTCAGAACAGACGCTAGAAATCCAATTGTATAGAGCATACTGTCAAAGCAATACAGATCAAAAAGAAGATCTGGTGATTTTTGGTGAATTTTTCCGTCAAGCAGACATAATCTGTTTCTGGACAACATGTCACAAATTTTCATCTTTTTTGCAATCGGAGGATAAAACTTGGCACAAAGCTTGAAAATAAAGATACAATGATGTTGCTACAGTAGTAAAAAAATCAAGACCACTAAAACTGAAAGTAAAAAACATTTTGGGTTGCCTCCCAATAAGGCGCTTTCTTTTATTCCTTTGAGCTAGGCATGATGCAAAAAGATCAAGTTTTGTCAACTTCAAATGAATAGCTTGCCTGTGTAACGGACTCATAAGGTAACTTAATATTCTTTCGAGGTAAGTGTTCCATTACCTTTTTGAGGGGGAATTGGAATCTAATAGTCCCTTCTTTCATCTCAATGATAGCACCAACAGTGTGGAGAAAAGGACATCCCAAAATAATTAGATATGAGGGATCACACTCAATGTCCATGACAAGAAAATCAATGGGAACATAATTATCATTGACAACAATAAGAACATCACAATCCTCCCTAAATGTTTCAATACGGAAGAATCAACAAGATGAACACCAAAAGAACATGGATCAAAAGGTTTCAATTCAAGCATATCATACATTCTTTTGGGTAAAACGGAGGCACTAGCTCCAACATCACATAAAACAAAGCAAAAAAAAATATTCATTTTGATTTTGACCATAGGATCCTAACATCTTCCAGTTTTTTAGGAATAGAAACCTCTGGCTTAAGTTTCTCCTCCCTAGATTTGATAAGAGCATTGGTAATATGCTCGATGAAGGCAATGTTGAGTGAACTAGTGTGGGGGTCTTTGGTCATTCTTTGCAAAAAGGTGATAACTTCAGAAAGACTACAATTATCAAAATCAAGTTCACTACCATTAATTAAAGTTGTACTTATGTCATCTAAGCTCATTCTCTTGGTAGTCTCTAAATTCATGGGACTTTCTTGTCATAAATTTGAGGTATTAGCATCACCATTGATAGGTCCATTAGGTGGAATAGGTATGCATTGGGTGCTAAAGGTTTTTGAGATCCTCAAAAACTTGTATAGTAGCAATAGTAGTGAGTGTAGGAAGGCTCTTAATTCTATCTTCCTCTTCTTTCTCTCTAGCCCATCTATCCTTAAGCTTGGCTAGCATTCTAATGTTCTCATTGATTTGCACTTGAATAACATTCATGGGTCTAGTTTTTCTTTCCTCAAGGGGAGAAGTTCTAATTTAAGCATTTCTACATCATGAGCTATGTTGTATACCTTCAAAGAGAGAGTATCTAATTTCTCTTCTACACTCTTATTGAAGGCCTTTTGAGAAGTGATAAAGTCCTTAAGCATGCTCTCTAATTCAGAAGTGGAGTTTTTGGTGCTAGGATAAGTGTTGTTTTTCCCATAGTTGTTGGATGGGAACGGTCTAGGATTGTTGCTACCAATGTTACTCCTATAAGCATTATTATTGAAGTTGTTCCTAGAAATAAAATTAACATCTACTTGCTCTCTTTATTGAGCAACCAAAGAATTTCAAGGAACATCATGAGGATCAATAGGAGCTTTCTTAGTAAGTAAAGACATGATCAAGTCAACCTTTTCATTTAAAGAGGAGATCTCCTCAACAGAGTTTACCTTCCTACATGTTGGAGATCTTTCGGTGTGCCATTGAGAATAATTTGTCATCATTTCGTCCAATAGCTTCGTGGCAACACCAAGTGTAGTTGACATGAAGGTTCCTCCCGCGGCCGAGTCCAACAGATTCCACGAGGTAAAGTTCAATCCTACATAGAAAGTCTGGATAACCATACAAGTAGTCAAACCATGTGTAGGGCAATTCTTAACAAGATATTTCGTACGTTCCAAAGCTTGGGCAACGTGTTCATTATCCAGTTGTCTAAAATTCATAATGTTACTTTTCAACTGGGTAATCTTAGCAGGTGGGTAGTACTTCCCAATAAAAGCATCCTTGCACTTATCCCAAGAATCTATGCTATTCCTAGGCAAGGATTGAAGCCACTCCTTAACTCTTCCTCTTAAGGAGAAAGGAAAAAAGCTTAAGTTTAACAATGTCACCATCTACTTATTTGTACTTTTTCATATCACAAAGCTCAACAAAATTTTTTAAGTGCAGAGCAGCATCATCTCCAGCACCGGAGATTTTTTTCATAACAAGATTAAGCAAAGCAGGTTTGATTTCATATGAAGCTGCTGAAGTGGCAGGTGGAGCAATAGGAGTGCTAATAAAGTCATTGTTGTTGTGACTAGTGAAGTCACACAACTTGGTGTTTTCATTGGAACCCATAGTAGCAGCAATAAAAAGCAAAGAAACTAGGCAACTAATTTTTGTGTGGTTTTTGGTATAAGACTCTAAAGGAAAAACTAAAAGTAAACTAACAAGACTAAAAAGCAAAGGTAAAAGATGGTGTGCACCTCCCCTATCTTGTAGACTGGAGTCCTTGGCAACGACACCAGAAATTAGTTTGATGGTACCGAAGTAGTGCTCCATGTTGGTTACCCCAAGTTGAAGGTTTTAGATGTAGTAGTGGCTAATTTCCCTTACACGAGGACTCTAAGGTTTATCGAATCCAGGAGGACTCCAAGTTCTTCAAGTATGTGTTGAAGTGAGAACCGCGCCGTTTACTCGATATTACTCGCTTAACCTAAACCTGCAAACGACACAAGTAACTTTGCTCCCAACGAGTTCAGAGAGGTTGTCAATCTCTCCATTATTATTGTTTACAAAGGATCAAAACACAAGGGGAATAATAATGGTGATTGCAACTGAAAGGAAATAAAAGCGGTAAAAGAGTTGAGGTGTAAACAATAGTCAAATATGAACCAGGGTCCCATGATGTTCACTAGTGATGTCTCTCTCCCAAAAGACGATAAAACAACTATGTCGGGTGAATAAATTATAGCCGGGCAATTGACAGAATTATAAACGCTACGCAATGCTAATTATGCTACAAGAAAGTTAGAGGCTCAATCGTATGGGCAGTTGATGCTAGCGAGGAGGTAATAGCTCTCGCCCTTCGTTGGTTACCCCAAGGGGAAGGTTGAGATGTAGCGTAGCATTAAATTTCCCTTGGCAAAGATACGAAGATTTAGAATCAATCTAGTAGGACTCCAACATCGACAAGTAGGTGGTTCGGCAAGTGAGGCGCTGTTTACTCAAATCACTTCCTTAGCCTGGACCTGCACACTCACAGATAGCTTTGCTCCCAACGTAGTTCAGAGAGGCTGTCAATCTCTCCGACCTTGTTGTTTACAAAGGATTAAACGCAAGGGTAGATAGTAGTGATAATTGCAATGGAAAGTAAAAGCGGTAAATAAAGTGAAAGTGTAAACAGTGGTGGAAATATGGACCGGGGTCCCATGATGTTCACTAGTGATGTCTCTCTCCCAAAAGACGATAAACAACTAAGCTGGGTGGACAAATTACTGCTGGGCAATTGACAGAATTATAAACGCACCGCAATGCTAATTATGCTACTTGAAAGTAAGAGTGCTCAAAAGTATGGGCAGTACGCCAAGACAAGTAGACCAAAATCCATTTGCATCTACTTCTAATCATCCACTTTGAGATATCTATCCAGAACATCTCGCTGGTATTAAGTTGCGAGCCTCACCCAAAGTGTAAACTCAAAGCAACAAACAATTGCATTAACAATCTATGTGTAAGGTAAACAATCCTTGCAACTGCTGTTACAAGCACCGTTGTTTTCTCCCTGGTGGAAACAGCACATCCCCTAGTCTCATGTTTCTCTCACTCAAGCTATACTATCTACTACTTGGCCAAAGCAATAAAAAGCAATGGAGAACATGCAAGAATTACTAGAAAAAAAGATAAAAGGTAAACCAAATATATAACTCATCACGATCTGAACATAATCTCATAATCCATCGGATCCCTGCAAACACATCATAGCAACAACAGGAAAATTACATAGGTGCCTTGATCATGTAGTGCAACTCACAAGGTATAAACATTGAAGAACAAGGGTGGAGAGAAGACATCACATAACTACTGGTCATGGACCCATGGTCCAAGGTAGACTACTCACGGCACATCCAGGAGGCGTCCATGGTGGTGGAGAGGTCCCCGGAGGTCAATCCTCCCTCCGACAGGGTGCCGGGAAGAGGTCTTCTGGCGCTCCCGATCTTGGAAGCGCGGCGGCGGCAGAACAGAGTGGTAAATCGCGATGCGGGCTTCTCCTCGAGGTTTTCTGCGACGAGGGGTAAAAGTATGCCGAAGGGGGGCACTAGAGGTGGAGCCCACCTCCCAGGAACCCTGGTGGCGAGGCCAGGGGTGGGGCCGCGCCACCTGGCCGCCTAGGAGGGGGTGGCCCCCTCCGGCTCTCCTTTGGTGGCTCCGGAAGCTTCCTTGATGCTAATTTTTATTCTGATTTTTCCGGAATTTTTCTGGCATTTTGTATTGGGGAAAAATCACTGCAACTAAAGACATCAGCAGACAGGAACTGGCAATGGGTGCACTGAGTTAGTAGGTTAGTCCAAAGATGTGTGAAATGATATAAACGTGAAGCAAAACATGTAGCAATGTCGCATAAAAGTGCATGGAACAATCAAAAATTATATATACGTTTGGGATGTATCAACATCCCCAAGCTTAATTCCTGCTCGTCGTCGAGTAGGTAAATGAGAACACAGATAGTTTCTGTGGTGACATGCTAACACACACATATAAGTGATACGTCCCAAACGTATCTATAATTTCTGCTTGCTCCATGCATGTTTTGTGTGATATTACTATGATCTAGATACAATTTCATTCACTTTGATCATATTTGGACTAACTTATTAACTCAGTGCACCAAAGTGCCAGTTCCTGTTTTTTGCTGTTTTTCTATTCCAGCTTTCCCCCATATTAAAAATGCTCCAAAAATTCGGGAAAAGCGGATAAAAAATTCAGCGCAACAGAAGCTTTCGGAATCACCAAAGTGGGACGAGAGGGCCACCTGGCGCGGCCTAGGGTCTGGCCGCGTCGGGGGGGGGGCATGGACCCCTGGTGGCCCCCTTGGCTGCCCCCCTTCGCCTATTTATTCCCCGTGACGCGAAACACCCGAAGACATAACCCTTTTTCGCGATCTCGCCTCTGTTCCGCCGCCGCCACGCTTCCAAGACCGGGAGCGCCAGCAGACCTCTTCCCGGCACCCTGCCGGAGGGAGGATTGACCTCCGGGAGCTTCCCCTCCACCATGGACGCTTCCCGGATGAGCCGTGAGTAGTTTCCCTTGGACCATGGGTCCGTCATCAGTAGCTATGTGATGTTCTCCTCCCCTCTTTGTTCTTGATGGTTTAGTCCTCGTGAGCTGCCCTACATGATCGAGGCACATATGTAATTTTTTGTTGTTGCTATGCTGAGTTTGCTGAGATCTGATGGATTATGAGACTATGTTCAGATTGTGATAGAGTAATATATTTGGTTCTTATCTTTTATATTTTTGTTCCTAAGTAATTCTTGCATGTTCTCCGTTGTTGTTTATTGCTTTGGCCAAGTAGTAGGTAGTGACTCCAAGAGGGAACGTTATGCTCGATTGTGGGTTCATGCCCCCGATGACACGCTTGAGTGAAAGAAACATGAGTCTAGGGGATATTCTGTTGCCACAAGGGGGAAAACAACGGTGCTTGTAACCGTAGTTGCAAGGATTGTTTACTTTACGCAAAGTGCTTTTTAATGAAGTTGTCTGTTGCTTTGGGTTTACACTTTTGGTGGGGCTCGCAACTTAATACCAGCGAGATGTTCTGGATAGATATCTCAAGGTGGATGATTGGTAGTAGATGCAGTTAGATTTCGGTCTACTTATTTTGGCGTACCGCCCCTGCTTTTGAGCCTCGTCCTTTCTTTTTAGCATAGTTAGCATTGCGGTGCGTTTTTAATCCTGTCAATTGCCCAACTGTAACTTGTTTACCTCGCATAGCACTTTTATCGTCTTTTGGGAGAGAGACATCACTAGTGAACATCACGGGACCCCGGTCCATATTCTCATCACTGTTTACACGCTTTTTTATTTTCATGTTTTTACTTTCTAGTTGCTATCAACATTATCATTATTATCTGTTGCATTGATTCTTTGTGAACAACAAGGCCAGAGAGATTGACAACCTCTTTGTACTCGTTGGGAAGCAAAGTTACTTGTGTTGTGTGCAGGTCCACGTTAGTTGCGCCGCTGACACCTACTTATCATCTTCGGAGTCCTACTGGAGACAAACCTTTGTATCTTCACCGAGGGAAATTTGCCGCTATCCTACATCTCACCTTCCACTTGGGGTAACCAACGAGGAGAGAGAGTATCAAGAAAATTTCTGGTGCCGTTGCCGGGGACTCCGAGTGCTAAGATAGGGGAGTTGCACACTATCTTTTACCTTTGCTTTTAGTCTTGTTAGTTTACTTTTCAGTTTTTATCTTTGTGTCTTATATCAAAAATCACAAAAAATTATTTATCTTGCTAGTAGCTGTCATTATGTCTGGTCCTTTTGCCTTTGTCGAGACAGAGGTTCTCACCTTTAAAACAAAAATGTGGTGAAAGTTTAAAAGATGCTTGGTGTAGAATTAATGAATCTCAGAAAAGAGCCACCAAGAAGCAATCCACTACTATCCTACTTAGAAATTTTTATGTCGGGATTACTCCTTAGAATAGGTTCATTCTAGATACTGCTATCAATGGGAATTTCCTAGAAGCTCCAATTTGGGACTCTCTTAATGCTATTGAAAATCTTGTTGGAAATCTCCCTGTTGCTAGCATACAAGAAGATATTACTCTAGCTCACATTATGAAAAAACTTGAAAAGATAGAGTTAGAAATACCAAATATAACTAGGATAAATGAGTTGGATCGCAAGATTCAAGGGAATTTGAATAGGCTTGATAGCTCCATGCTAAAAATTATTAAAACTTTGGAGACCATCAAATCCCGTGATATGGATCCTTCTAGGATTGATAAGATTGAGGAAATCATTAACACTTTAGGAACTAATTTCTCCTCAATCAAAACAAAAAGGTAGAGACTCCGACGAGGAAGGTGTAAGAGCAAAGTTATGCCCTCAAGAGTTTTGGATATTGTTGGTCAAAACAGTAGAGGAACTAACAAGTTTTCTAGTGTGAAACAGATGGTTAGGTTCCTGAAGTTATATGATTGGTGATAAAGCTTCAACGAAGATTTACTCATTTATCGAAGCACATCCTCTGGAGTGAAGCTCATCACGGATGTCGACCCCTAAAAAGATAAGGAATCCTGAAGCTCGCCTCATCGAAGAAGATGATCAAGATGGCGCAAGACTTAGTTGTTTTTGCGTAGTTCTTTTTACTTCTTTCAGTCGTAGGAAAAACCGTACTATCAAGAGGGGTTTAGTAAATGTACTCCGAAGGTTTTGATGAAAAGACTCAGATCGAATCTAAACCAGTGAGAAGCCAGAGTTGAAGAAATCTCATGTGAGCTAGGTAATGCTTCACCAGCGAAGACTTTGTTCTTTTGGCTCCTGAAGTAGAACCAAGTCCGTGAGTCAGCTTTACTTGGACCGCAAGTAAAGTTGCGCTTTGATTGAAAATATGACCGTTGGGGACAGGTGTCAAGCTGTCACATCGGGTCACTTCAATCATTTCGCACCTAGGGATTGCCACCTATAAATACGCCACCCCCGCCCTCATTGGCCGGCTGGCTGCTCCAAGATTGATTCCCTACAGAAGAGAGAGAGAGAGCAACCCCACCGAAGCATATCAAAAACCCATCCACAGAAGTATAAGTCCTATTGATCTGAGTTGATTCATTATGACTTAGGAAGAAGTTTGCTAGCCTTTTTATCTTGGAGAACTGCAATTCTCCTAGACGGTTAGAGAGTTGTTCTTCAGAGAGCGAAGAGTTATTGTCGCCTCGAAGTCCAGTTTGTCAAAGCTTTCGGTGATTTCCTCAATAATCAACCACGAGTGAAGAACTGACCAAGCTCAAGGAGATTGGTGCAGTGGAGAAACGGACGGAGAGAGGTTAGCTCCTGTGTTCAATCACAAGTCCCTCCAACCAGACGTAGCACTTTGCAGAGTGTGAACTGGTCGAACAAACATCGCCGAGTCAAGAGTTAGTTTTACTTTCCGCACTCACATTCAGTTTATCAATTGCTTCAGTGATCCGCTTCGATGCAATTGATTCGATGCTTTTGATTCGCTATGTTCTGCGTCAATCATGTTCTGCTTCAATGTTTACCTTTCTGTTGAATCTCTTCGATTGCTGAGTTATGCTTCACTTCACAGTTTTATGCTAAATTTTGAAGTGATCATTCACCCCCTGCCCCTCTGATCACATACTTGGTCTAACAATTGGTATCAGAGCTAGGCACTCTTTATTTGGATTAACCTCCTAGAGTGTTTTGCAAGTATGTCTTTCGCAGCCGTTCGCTCTGGCAAACCTATTCCTATATTCAATGGGAAGGACTACTCTTACTGGAAGGACAAGATGAATAGGAATATTATGGCTATCAATTCCACCGCTTGGCAAGTTGTTTTACATGGTGTTACAGTTGCAGACAAGAATGTAGGGGAACGCGGCAGAAAACAAAAAAATTCCGCACTACGAACAGCCCAGGACCACTATGGAGACTGCATACAAGGTTTTTGATCCGATCGTTACCGACTCGTAGCGCAGCGGAAGTAGAGTCGATGTAGATCGCCGGTGCAGATCCCCGCAGCTAGGATTTACAACCTCCCAACCGCGAGGATGTTCTCCCTCGTCTGCTCCTCGAACAGCGCTCCGGGAGGCGGTCGGATAGTCCCTCGGACAGTGTCATGGACAGCCCTTCGGGAGGCCCCTCGAAACTCGATCGGTAACTCGGACAGCCCTTCGGGAGGACCCTTGAAACTCGAACGATAATTTGGACAGCCCTTCAGGCAAAAGATCGAAACTACGACCTCTCTACGGGGTTGCACACATACGGTGTCAGCTATCCGACAGGGCTTCGCCGTCCAGAACTAGTTCCTGCCGGAACCTAGACAGCCTTTCGGCTCTACGAAACTATTTCGCTGGGAGGGAGAGAGAAAGCCAGATCATGCATGGCATTTGTATAGAACTCAAGGGAGAGCTTGGATCAAAGATATGGGGCTGCCCTCACACCTCTATTTATAGGAAACCCAAGGGGGCTTTCTTGGCTCCCAAGTCCTTCTAGAAGGCTTTCCAAAAATATCTCAAGTAGTACTTTTTACTATTCATGACACCACTTTTTCGCGTCCGAAAATTCCGAAAATATTTCTGTGGGTCTTAGAATAATTCCAACACCCACTAAAATGATTTTGGGCGCATTCCGAAACAATTCCGGATTAGTGATTTTCATCTGCGAAAAGCAACCTAAGCATTTCCGGCAGCTCCGGAACATTTCCGTCAGCTCCGAAATATTTCCGAAAAAAATATTTTAATCTTTTCTCCAGAAAAATTCCAGAAGTTACCAGAACAATTCTGGCACTCTCCAAAATTACCAGGTGCTCTCCGAAACCTTTTCGGCTTAGTGGTTTACCCCGAAACAACTTTTCGGTTTTCTCTCACGGAACTTTTCCGCCGTCTCCGAAACCTTTCCGGTGACTTTATCTCAGACTCCCTGTCTAGTATTCAACAGATAGATGACCCTTAAGCGTGTGACCCTGTAGGTTCGATGAAGTATAGACATGACAGGAACACTTTCCGATCAATGATCAATAGCGGAACCGAGGACATCCATATTGATCCCTATACCCATACGAAGAATTATTCGAGTGAACCTTTAGTTGCTGTGTGCTATTCCTGTTGCTTCGCGATATATTACAAATACCCGAGGTGAGACTTATTGGCATCCCCGTGAATCAACAACTTGTCCACTATGCCAGTTACCTCGTTCCTGGTATTGTTCTCTTTTCTCGTTCCCGCGTTCCGGCATCCCTGTGATCAAATCACACCGTGTCTGGCCAGACGATGGTGGATACCGTAACACCGAGAGGGCCCTAAGAATATCTCTCCAACGACGGAGGAGCAAATCCCAATCTCGAGCTACCTAGTTCCTTGTCATACTTTTCCGTGAACCCGCAAGCTGCCGTAATAGCCACCCTTTTACAGATGACGTTTAACAAAACCCCAAAGTTCACGAAGCAAGTACGAAGGAACTCGATACTCTCATGGTCTAAGGAATTATGCAAACGCACAACTTTCTCTGTGTTATTAACCATTAACTTGTGACGAATGTATCTCATAGCATAACATCAATTCGGGTCGATTCAACACAAATGTTCTTCTAACATTGTGCCCTCAAAATTGCCGGCATAGTCATGCCCATGATCAGGAAAACAGAACCATCATGCAACACTTGAGCTAGTCTTAGAGGCGAGACTAGGAATATTTTTTTTTATCCGTTTATTATTCCACACGTGCATATGAGTCTTCCTCCGAGCCTCGTGGTTATTGCAGACTCGAGAACCATAGCAGTTATAGCATGGAATATAAACATAATTAGGAACATGGGGATAAATAATAACATTTATTATTGCCTCTAGGGCATATCTCCTACAGACTCCCACTTGCACTAGAGTCAATAATCTAGTCAATGCTAATGCACTTTACACCTACGGCATACTGGTGTAAAATATGCTTCACATGTGGTATAGCCTGATGTCCAACGGATCTGACAATTTCAACTCCGTGTGTATCTTTGCATATCCTCGCGTTTTCACGCTTTCACAAAATTCATATTTTGTGTGGACTTGGCTTTGTATATATGCGAATCACTGGTCGAACCTTGATTCCTCAGACTGAGCTATGGAGCAACTATCTTCAATAGTGTTCCATTGATCAAAGCCATATTGGAACCATACTAAGTTCATGAATGAACTATATGATTCAACATTTTCTTTGTTGCTTCTAAAGCAGCAACATACATAGCCATTTGTTATAGAATTTCGCCACAGTAACCTGTTATGAACAATTCCAACTTACTGTGCCACCATATTGTGTATTACACACAAAAAAACTTTAACTCAAATCGAAAATCGCATGGAGCATTGATGAAGACCGTATCGATGTAATTACTTACAACAAGTACTTCATAATCTCTTCTTGCGAGAAAACATGTCATCAGTGCTACTTTAGTACTCAATGACATTTTTCACTGTTGTCCCACGATCAGTTCTTTGATCACTTTGGTATCTATACTCGCAACAACTTGGGAGTACTGGACATATCTGGTTGTTTTATATACCATGGAATACATGATTAATCCCAACACGAAGGTGTGTGGAATCTCCATCATGTAATTTGCTCATCAGTGTTTTGGGACACTGAGTCTTGCAAAAACTCTTTCCATGAGATTTTGGCAAGAATCACTCCTTGTCGTTTTTAATGCTAAATTGTTTTGGCATCTTGTCAGTATGTATTTTGGCTTAGCCCTATTAGGCAATTCTATCTCTTAGATAATTATGCCTAATATCAAGGCTACTTAACCCAAGCACTTCATCAAAAAACTATTTTCAATGAAGTCCTAATTCATGTCAAGAAATTTATATTATTTCCAATTAACAATGTGTCAAGCACACACAAGGTTTTTAGAAATATTATTATGCTCCCACTTACTTTCTTGCAATCACAAGCATCTTCGTTATCCATTGATGAAATCAAACTCTTTTGACTATTTCATCAAAAACGAAGATTCCAACTCCATTATGCTCTCTTTTGTCCATCGCAGGAACTCTGAAGTTTGCATACTTACTAGCATCCTCTGGACTGACAAAATACCTTGGACTGTATCTCCAAGGCAGTATTTCCATCTCATGGAAATCCTTTTGGCATCCATGTTTCATATCTCATGAATGAAATACGTATTAATTGCTAGTTTAACCCGAACCGACTTTAAGCATCGCTACGGAGAGACAATCTCGCCGTAGTTAATTCCTTGAAATTGTTATAAGCAACAAGTCAAGCTTTATGGATAAAACATTTTTATCCGTATCAGTTTATAGTTCCATTAATATTCGTTAGACTCTAAGTCTTCCGAATGGTCCATCAAGATACAATCTTGAATTACGTATATGGAAACTATCTCGGATTTGTATTGGCATTTAGCCAATTCCGGAGTCAGGGCCCATCATCGCTTCCTTGATTATCGTAGGTATGCTGTTGTCTAACAACAATATCTCGTTTGCGCACCTGAGAGGTTTGCACGAGTTTTGCCTACGTGGCTCAGTTGCAAGTTTGACCGAAGTCCATACATCTCATGTAGAGGCTTCCGTATCAGTTGCAGTAGGAAACTCTGGAATCACTTCCAAGGTTCCTTTCCTTTGATCTGATGACGAAGATACTGTTATCTCGTCGAGTTGCACTGTCCTCCCACTCACCTTTTTTCAAGAACCATTCTCTTTAAAAGCATACCGTTCTTTGTGGCAAAACCTTTTGCCTCGGTATAGTGGTGGAGGAATTCCCAATAATTTGGGATAACCTACAAAGTAGCACTTGTCTGATTTGGAATAGGTTTGTAAACAGTTTACACAATCCCCATATTCCAAATGTTAAGAAAAGATAAAACATGGTTGGGCGTACCTTACCATGGCGTCATTTCAACAGACCTGATGGCGCTCCTTTCAGTGTAAAAGCCGCAGTCTCTAAAGCATTACATTAAAAGGAATAATGGCAAATTGATTTATGTCATCTTTGATCTTACCATGTCATAAATGGTTTGATTACATCTTCAAGGACATTCCACTTGCAGTGGTGTTCCGGGAGGTGCAAGTTATGAAAGCTCTTTTCACAACTCATCAGACATTGGCTAAACTTGTAACTCAAAAATTCCTTTCTGCAATCGAATTGTAGAAACATAATTTTCTTGTCACAATAACTTCCACTTCATTTTTGAAAACCTTTCGAATGATTTCAAAAGATCCAGACTTACGTCTCATCAAGTAAATATCCATATATCTACTTGAGTCTTTTCTGAAGATAGATAAATCCACTACTAACAAGATTTAACGGACTACACACATCAAATGTATGATCACCAATAAGTTTGTTGTTCGTTCCTCATGGCCTATGAACGGTATTTCAGTCACTTAACTTTTCGGACGAAAGTTGCAAGTGTGAGATGATTCATAATCAAATGACTTCAAAATCCATCATTGTGGAATTTCTCCATGCGGGTTTCTCCAATGTGACCAAATGCAGTGCCACACATATGTGGTATTCTTTTAGTCTTTCGACATTTAGCGTCATTGTTATGGATGTATCCTATTACCATCAATATTCGTAACATACATCCCATCCCCGATGGAAGCATGGCCCTTTATGTTATTCATAATACTGAACAACAATTGTTCTTTTATGAAAAACCTTCTTGCAACATACTTTATGCAATCGGCTAGAGTGTATAAAACTCTAAAACGAATTATGAAAATAAATACAGATGGTGATACACCGATGGAAGGTATAGTAACTTTTACTATATTCCCAGCGCGTATCTAAACCTCATTACTGGCAAGTCTTTTAGGCCGTAGTGGTTCTTGCATCGAGTTGCAACAGAATTCAATCGAGCGGGTATTCCTGTGATCAACTTTTAATCATAATACCCAAAAATTATGGACTAACTGTTTAATCACAATTCCCAAGAACTATTTATTTTTGACCAGCCTTCCATACATCAATAACTTTCATGACTTTTATACATGAGCTGGACATTCCAGTCTTCTTTCTTTTTGCCCTTATACTTTTAACAGTTTAACTTTCAATATATTTCTCCTACTCTCAGAAGAAGCACCCAACTTTAAGAGTGGCGTTAGCCCCGGACTTCCTAGGCGTGTGAGTCATACTAACACCCTTTGGACATTTCCTTTCTCTTTAAGTTGTTTGTTTTATTCACCTTCATCATATGACAGGCGTTCTTCTGGATCCCTCTCTTATCAGTCAAATGCCCAGTAAACACTTTACTAATACTTTGCAAACAAATATTGCTTTGGATATCTCATATCTTTTAGCCTTTGTCTGTATCTGAAAACAATTTTCAGTTCCATGAATATTACATAACTATCCCAAACTTGTGAAGTTCGGGTCTTATGGAAGCAAACGTATTGCACTTGACCACAATGGAATTCTAGCTTTTGGATCGAAGGACGAGAGTCACATCATCCATAGCATTAGCGGGAGGACACCGAAAGCATGCGATAGGACAAAATCCTTCTCGGCACTCTTGAGGACAATCCTCGCATTACGTTACCAACCGTAAAGTTTTAACCAGATATTTAACAGCTTATTCAATTTTAATAGGGAAGGTGGAAACGCGAGCCATTATTCTACAACTATTAGCAAATTATACTTAGACAGTGTTCATAATTAATTGCACTCAGAATTAAACAAGTTAATTCTAAAATGCGCTCCCACTCAAATCAATATCTCTCAAAATTGATTATGAGTGATTCAAGATCCAAATATCAATACAACGCCATAGAATCATCATCTCATGACGAGGATTTTGATTTGGTAGGCCAACTTGCCGATCACATCTCTATGTGACTCTTGTTCATCTTTCGATGCATGTGTTCCGAGCTCAGGACGATCCTGCCATGAACGTCAAGACAACCAAGTGATCTTGCTGCGAGGTCTGACCTCACCCGCCTTACATTTCTCCAATCGTTCGTACCCATGCATCCATGGCGCACCCCGAAAGGATAGATGCTGTGACGGTGCTACATTTGGGAGAACACTAACTACTTGATATTTTAAGTGAGAGATCACCCTAATAAAAAGCGACTACCGCGCAATCAAGAAGGGTGCAACTTAAGGGATAAACATCTCAGGTAATTCATAATTGCATGATATGGTATAGCCCCTTCTGACGGAGAAGTCAAGTATTTCTTCGTCTTAGGCATTTGCGTCGGAGTTCACCTTCGCGAAGTTTGCCACCACCTTGTCGATGCACCAAATAATATTGCTATCTCTATAGCTAATAAAATAAGTGCATTACATAAGGTTGACTCGCAGGTCATTAAAGTGACAATCATATGGCTCCAGCCATCATGCCGAATCATGACACGCAGGTCATGTTAATAAATTTACATTATATAGTCATCTCATACATAATCAAATTAATATGAGCTTTGCTATACCACATCACATGCACATCCTGCAAAACCAAGTTAGACGCCTCTAATCGGTTTATGCAAAATTTTATTTTACGTGGCTTCTAAGGTTTTGACTTAAACCGCACCTACCAACGTTTATCATCAAGCATGATTATTCAAGTCGCTAGATTAACTTTGCGGGGTGTATGAAACACGAGATAATAAAATCTCGAGCCCCATACTGAACTTCGTCATACGCGTGATCCCCGTGCAGATCATATCTGCATTGCCCTTTATTCTGCAGAATTTCTTCTTTCTCTAACTACGGTGGAATTCAACGAACTGTTAGCACTTCTTTGATCAATCAGGATCGCAGATTGCCAGAACTTTGAAACTCCACCATACTGTTATTGAGATCCGAAATACACAAATTCCAGGGAAGCAACAAGAACATCGGGTAACAGATTTCATCTGCCACCAGCATAAATAATTTTCAGCAACAGATCTGATCTACTCCAAAATTATATTATGCAATACCCATACATCTCTATGTATTCTAGATCGCAACATGCATCTACGCATAGCACGGCTCTGATGCCACTGTAGGGGAACGCGGCAGAAAACAAAAAAATTCCGCACTACGAACAGCCCAGGACCACTATGGAGACTGCATACAAGGTTTTTGATCTGATCGTTACCGACTCGTAGCGCAGCGGAAGTAGAGTCGATGTAGATCGTCGGTGCAGATCCCCGCAGCTAGGATTTACAACCTCCCAACCGCGAGGATGTTCTCCCTCGTCTGCTCCTCGAACAGCGCTCCGGGAGGCGGTCGGACAGTCCCTCGGACGGTGTCATGGACAGCCTTTCGGGAGGTCCCTCGAAACTCGATCGGTAACTCGGACAGCCCTTCGGGAGGACCCTTGAAACTCGAACGATAATTTGGACAGCCCTTCGGGCAAAAGATCGAAACTACGACCTCTCTACGGGGTTGCACACATACGGTGTCAGCTATCCGACAGGGCTTCGCCGTCCAGAACTAGTTCCTGCCGGAACCTAGACAGCCTTTCGGCTCTACGAAACTATTTCGCTGGGAGGGAGAGAGAAAGCCAGATCATGCATGGAATTTGTATAGAACTCAAGGGAGAGCTTGGATCAAAGATATGGGGCTGCCCTCACACCTCTATTTATAGGAAACCCAAGGGGGCTTTCTTGGCTCCCAAGTCCTTCTAGAAGGCTTTCCAAAAATATCTCAAGTAGTACTTTTTACTATTCATGACACCACTTTTTCGCGTCCGAAAATTCCGAAAATATTTCTGTGGGTCTTAGAATAATTCCAACACCCACTAAAATGATTTTGGGCGCATTCCGAAACAATTCCGGATTAGTGATTTTCATCTGCGAAAAGCAACCTAAGCATTTCCGGCAGCTCCGGAACATTTCCGGCAGCTCCGAAATATTTCCGAAAAAAATATTTTAATCTTTTCTCCAGAAAAATTCCAGAAGTTACCAGAACAATTCTGGCACTCTCCAAAATTACCAGGTGCTCTCCGAAACCTTTTCGGCTTAGTGGTTTACCCCGAAACAACTTTTCAGTTTTCTCTCACGAAACTTTTCCGCCGTCTCCGAAACCTTTCCGGTGACTTTATCTCAGACTCCCTGTCTAGTATTCAACAGATAGATGACCCTTAAGCGTGTGACCCTGTAGGTTCGATGAAGTATAGACATGACCGAAACACTTTCCGATCAATGATCAATAGCGGAACCGAGGACATCCATATTGATCCCTATACCCATACGAAGAATTATTCGAGTGAACCTTTAGTTGTTGTGTGCTATTCCTGTTGCTTCGCGATATATTACAAATACCCGAGGTGAGACTTATTGGCATCCCCGTGAATCAACAACTTGTCCACTATGCCAGTTACCTCGTTCCTGGTATTGTTCTCTTTTCTCGTTCCCGCGTTCCGGCATCCCTGTGATCAAATCACACCGTGTCTGGCCAGACGATGGTGGATACCGTAACACCGAGAGGGCCCTAAGAATATCTCTCCAACGACGGAGGAGCAAATCCCAATCTCGAGCTACCTAGTTCCTTGTCATACTTTTCCGTGAACCCGCAAGCTGCCGTAATAGCCACCCTTTTACAGATGACGTTTAACAAAACCCCAAAGTTCACGAAGCAAGTACGAAGGAACTCGATACTCTCATGGTCTAAGGAATTATGCAAACGCACAACTTTCTCTGTGTTATTAACCATTAACTTGTGACGAATGTATCTCATAGCATAACATCAATTCGGGTCGATTCAACACAAATGTTCTTCTAACATTGTGCCCTCAAAATTGCCGGCATAGTCATGCCCATGATCAGGAAAACAGAACCATCATGCAACACTTGAGCTAGTATTAGAGGCGAGACTAGGAATATTTTTTTATCCGTTTATTATTCCACACGTGCATATGAGTCTTCCTCCGAGCCTCGTGGTTATTGCAGACTCGAGAACCATAGCAGTTATAGCATGGAATATAAACATAATTAGGAACATGGGGATAAATAATAACATTTATTATTGCCTCTAGGGCATATCTCCTACAAAGAATGCTATCACTCCTGAAGAAGCTCATCTGATTGATCTTGATTCTGTTGTCTGGGTGTTCATCACAAATCACTTGACTCCAGAAAAGTATCATGAAGTGAAGAATATTCCTTCGGCCAAAGGTGTCTGGGACTATCTTGAAAAGATTGGTGAAGGTGTTTCTACTCAGAGAGATGCCAGAATTGACACACTCCGAAGCAAATTCTATCGCTTCAAAAGACTCGAGGGTGAAAAAGTCCACTCAATTTACAGCAGACTCACAGCTCTTGCAAATGAGTTGATTTCCCTCGGTGCTGATGATATAACTCCTCACTCAGTTGTCAGAACTCTGCTTCGCTCGTTAGATGACTCGTTTGATCACATTGTGCTGATGATCAAGGAAAGGACTGACTACAGACGTCTTGTTGCTGCTGATGTTCTTGAGAGACTCACTACCTTCGAAATGGAAGAAGATGAGAAACGTGACATAAATGGTTCTCGAAGGAGATCTCATGCTTTGAAAGCAAAAGCTTCACGTCACTCTTCGCCCGAAGTCAGTTCTGCTTCAGGCGTCGAATCAGATGATCCCGCAAGCATTGGAAAGGATTTAGCACTGATCATGAGACGCTTCAATCGCTTTCAGAAGAAAGGTTTTTCTTCACCCAAGAAGAGTTATCCTTCAAGAAGCTCAAGTCATTTTTCTCACCGTTCATCCTCTAAAAGCTCTCCATCAAAGGACAATTGCTGTTATAAGTGCAAGAAACCAGGACACTACATTGCTGATTGCCCTCTGTGGGAAGCTGAGAACAAATCGAAGCATTCACTCAGAGACTCTTCATCGAAGCCTTACAGATCCTCCAGAAGTCATGAGTCAAAGAAACATGATTCCAGTTCAAGAAGGGAAAAGAAGAAAGATTCTGATGATGATAAGAGGAAGAAGTATCATAAGAAGCGTGAGGGTTCTTCATCGAAGACTCACTCATCTCGTCGAAGCAGCTCTCACCGTGCCAAGGCCTATTTGGGAAAGGAGATGAACTCAGAAGATGAAGCCTCTGATTCCGAAGCTGAACAAGACTCAAGGTCTGCTTCAGGGTCCGAATCAGATGGTGTTGCTGGTTTGGCTTTCGCTTCGGCAGATGCTTCAGTCAATGCTTCGAGCTCATTCTTCACCAACAATAGTAGTGAAGATGAAACTCCTGCATATTGCTTCATGGCCAAGGCAAAGGTATCTTCATCCAAGTCAAACTATGATACTTCTGATTGTTCTTCATATGAAAGTGACACTAGGATAAGCTATGCTAAACTTGATTCAATTCAACAAGATGAACTTGATTCTCTAAGAAAAACCATTAAGAAATCAGAAACGTTGTTGATCGATGAGATTGAGAAAAGTCAAACTTTAACTAATGAGCATGCTGCTCTGAAGGAGAAGTTTGAAGAATTATCCTCTCGGCATGATCTTCTTTCAGTTGATTATGAGAAGCTCACCTATGAATTTCTTCAGAGGAAAATGGCTCTCGAAAAACTGACAGAGGCTCATGAAGAACTGGAAAATGTTAATCTCTCTCTCATGGCTCAACAAGGTTCTGAAGCAAATCATAAAACTGAATCACCTTGTTTGGATTGTTTGGAACGAAGCAAAACTGATTCCAAAGGGAAAGCACCTATTGTTATTGATGATACTAATGCCTCCGATGAGGAAAATCCTGCTATTACCGAGGAACTCCTCAGGTTGAAAAACTTATTTGAAACAGGCATGTTCAAAAGTGTGCAAGGACATCAATATCTCTGTGATATCCTGAGGAAGGCTCTCCTTCACAGGAATCCCAGGAATGAAGGTGTTGGCTTTGAAAGAAAGATAAATCCTGATGGCACATATTGGGAGCCTGAGCAGTATCCTAAGACTGTTTGGGTCCTAGCGAAGGAGAAACCCATTGATATTGCTAACCTTTCAGGCTTCGACTGCAAAATGAACAAAGTCATTGTGGATGAATCACTTGATTCAGACTACAAACTCATGAAAGATGAACAGGGAAAAGTTTCAGCTGAGTATGTAGGTACTCCACCAAAGAATGGATTTTACAAGAGGCAGATATGGGTGCAGAAAGCACTTGTGGAAAAATTGCCTACTAACCATTCTATGCAGGGAAAGCCTTCGGTACCACCGAATCATTTCTACTCTCTTGAAACGAGAAATGATCCATTGGTGACCGAATCAAATGTTCCGCAGAAGCAATACTATCGTACTGGTCACCATACGTATCGTCCTCATAATAATCATACTAAGATTGCATATGCTCATACTTATGCTAACCGTTCGCAGAGGACTTACATTTATGGTGTGCTTGATGGTACACCGAAGCAATACACTCCTGTCCGATTTAATATTGCTTCGACCAGTGCTTCAACATCTTCTCAGTCACCTGCTCGTTTGTGGGTGGTTAAGAAGAACTAATTCTTCTGCAGGGCTATGTCTCCGGTGGATCCGAATGGGTCATGGATAGTGGTTGTACCAATCATATGACCGGAGACAAGGAGTTGTTCACCGAAGAAAAACTATCTCAATCTTCTCTGAAGTACATTACCTTCGGTGATAACAACAAAGGTAAAGTGTTAGGTTTGGGTAAGATTGCCATATCGAAGGATAAGCACATTGACAAGGTTATGCTAGTCCAATCACTTGGATATAATCTTATGTCTATTTCAAAGTTATGCGATATGGGTATGCTTGTGTTGCTTTCTGCTTCGCGTTGTGTTGTCTTTTCACAGGATGACTATTCGTTTGTCTTCGAGGGTTACCGAAAGGGAGATCTATACATTGTTGACTTTTCTTCGGGCCCTGCTGTTTCCACTTGCTTAATGGCAAAAGCTTCATCTGGTTGGTTATGGCATCGAAGACTTGGTCATGCAGGGATGAGAAATCTTCATAACTTAGTAAAGAAGAATCATGTTATCGGTCTTAGCGAAGTAAGATTCGATAAGGATCGTCTCTGCAGTGCTTGCGAAGCTGGTAAAATTACGAAGAAACATCATTCAGCGAAGACCATCATGACAACCACTCGTCCTCTTGAATTGCTTCATATGGATCTTTTTGGTCCTCAAAATTATGCAAGCCTGGGAGGAAACAAATATGGTCTAGTTATTGTTGATGACTTTTCTCGTTATACTTGGGTTTTCTTTTTGGATGACAAGAGCAAAGTGGTTGAAATTTTCAAGTCATTCGCTAAGAGAGCTCAAACAGAATATGAATTATCTCTGAAGCATATCCGAAGTGATAATGGAACTGAGTTCAAAAATACTCATATTGAAAATTTTCTTGATGATCATGGTTTTACGCATGAGTTCTCTGCTGCCTATACACCTCAACAGAATGGTGTAGTTGAAAGGAAGAATAGAACTCTTATTGAGATGGCCAGAACTATGCTTGCTGAATACAAGACTCCTATTAGGTTCTGGGCCGAAGCAATCAATACTGCATGTCACATCATCAACAAGGTTTACCTTCACAAATTCTTGAAGAAAACTTCACATGAGCTTATCACTGGTAACAAACCAAATGTCTCATATCTTAGGGTATTTGGTGCTCCATGCTTTATTAGAGATATGAATCATAGCTCCAAATTTTCCCCTAAGGCACATGAAGGTTTTCTTTTAGGTTATGGCTCAAACTCTCACACTTACAGAGTCTATAACTCTCACTTTGGGAAAGTTATGGAAACTGTGAATGTAAGGTTTGATGAAACTAATGGCTCTCAAAAGGAGCATTTGCCTCATGATCTAGATGAACCTCCACTTGATGAAGTGATTAGGTCCATGGCTATTGGTGAGATTCGCCCTGTTGAAGCCAATCAACGTCAAGCTGTAAGGGATGATGATGGTCCAATGTTCCCACACATAGCCCGGGGCGCTGGAGATCAACATCCTGAAGCTAATAATGAACAGGACGACGAAGGTCTAGGGAACGAAGGAAATGCTGAATCTGAACCCGAAGCTGATGCAGATCCTGAAGCAGAAGCTGAGCCTGAAGCAAATGATACTACGTTATCACGAGTTCGAAGAAGAGTCGATGTGGATTCGATCCTCGAAGATATCAATCTACCAGGTCGTCCCACTACTCGATCTCGCACTCGCTTGGCTAACTTCTGTGGAAACTTTTCCTTTGTCTCCATGCTAGAGCCTTCAAAATATGATGAAGCCATGAAGGACCCTGATTGGTTATTAGCTATGTTGGAAGAACTTCACCAATTTGAAAGGAACAAGGTCTGGTCACTTGTTGAAAGGCCAGATCCCTCAAAGCACAACGTTATTGGCACAAAGTGGATATTTCGCAACAAGCAAGATGAAGATGGTATTGTGGTAAGAAATAAGGCTAGATTGGTAGCACAAGGTTACACTCAAATCGAAGGCATTGACTTTGGTGAAACCTATGCTCCAGTAGCCCGTCTCAAATCCATTCGTGTCATGCTTGCTTTTGCTAACCACAAAAATATATTGCTATATCAAATGGATGTCAAAAGTGCGTTTCTTAATGGTGAAATCGAAGAAGAAGTGTATGTCATGCAGCCTCCAGGTTTTGAAGACTCGAAGAATCCTGATATGGTGTACAGGCTTCACAAAGCTTTGTATGGACTGAAGCAAGCACCTCGTGCTTGGTATGAAACATTGAAGGATTTCCTCCTGAAGAAAGGCTTCAAACCAGGAACAACTGACCCCACTCTTTTCACTCGATCATATAACAATGATCTATTTGTGTGTCAGATATATGTAGATGATATTATTTTTGGCTGTACTAACACTGAAATCAGCGAAGAATTCGCAAGGATGATGTCGAAGAAATATGAGATGTCTATGATGGGAGAATTGAAGTTTTTCCTTGGACTTCAGATTCGACAACAGAAGAATGGCACCTTTATTTCACAAGAGAAATACTTGAAGGATTGCCTAAAGAAGTTTGATCTTGCTGAATGCAAGACCATTAGAACTCCCATGCCTACTAATGGTTTTCTTGATGCAGATGAGAAAGGGAAACCCTTCGATCAGAAAAAGTTTCGGTCTATGATAGGTTCACTCTTATACTTATGTGCATCTAGACCTGACATCATGCTATCAGTTTGTATTTGTGCTCGTTTTCAGGCAAATCCGAAGGAATCGCATCATATAGCTGTGAAGCGAATTCTTCGATATCTAGCTCATACTCCTTCTTTGGGACTTTGGTATCCCAAAGGCACTCAGTTTGATTTGATTGGATATTCTGATTCAGACTGGGCTGGTGATAGGGTAGACAGGAAATCTACCTCAGGCACTTGTCATTTTCTTGGTAGATCTCTTGTGTGTTGGGCTTCAAAGAAATAGAACTGTGTCTCAATATCTACTGCTGAAGCTGAATACATTGCTGCTGGCTCATGCTGCACTCAAATACTTTGGCTTAAGCAGACGTTGAAAGATTATGGTATTTATGTGAAGAAAATCCCTCTGCTTTGTGACAATGAGAGTGCCATCAAGATTGCTCACAATCATGTGCAACACTCTCGAACGAAGCATATTGATATTCGTCATCATTTTCTTCGAGATCATGTTCAGCGCGAAGACATTAAGATTAGCCATGTAAGAACTGAAGATCAATTGGCAGATATATTCACGAAGCCATTGGACGAGAAAAGGTTTTGTGCATTGAGATGTGAGCTGAACATCTTAGACTCACACAATGTTCAGTAAGATCGAAACTTTTCACTGTATATATTCACCTTCGTTGTGTTTTATTTGTTTAGTTTCGCTTGAGTTTTTCTTCGTCCAAGTTTAGCTTCGTTTTCCATTTGCTTTCTGTTCTGTGTTTAATTTGTTTTATTTATTCGTTTCTTTTGTCCCCTATGCTTATCACTTTTAGCTTCGTTGTTGTTCTTCGAAGTGATAAGTTTCGGACCCTACCCCTCCATTCTTCTTCGCTTCCAATCTTTTCTATCTTGAATGTTAAGCACAATTGAAACGGAAAGCATATTGCTTCGAATGTCATTGAGTTCCGAATCAAATGCTTCCAACTTTATCGAAGTTTTTGCTCTCGGTCAAGACTTATTCTTCGGCCGTTGAGTCCCCGTCTTGTTCGGGTCGTTGAGATTCGCTTGCGATACGCCACTTCATCTTAGCCGTTGAATCGGAAGAGTCAGTCGCTGTGAATCGTTCGATCTAATCTGGTAACCGCTCCAGGTCTGGCCTATTTAAGGCGTTCCCCCATCGAAACGGTTCACCCACGTTCATTCTCTCCGACTTCTCCGTCTTCCACCTCGAGCATCCGCAGAGCTCTCGTCCCCGTCGTCGACGTCGCCGCTTCACTGCCGGAACGCCGCCGCCGTGGACATTCCCCGTCGACGCAGAGCACTTCTCCGCACTCCGTCGTCGTAGCTGCCTTGCGTCACCAAGTTAGGGTACACAAAGCCTCTCGGATCCTATCTTGCTCTCCGTGTTCTTCATCTAGGGTTTGGATCTGAGTTTGTTAGGGTTTTGTTTTCTGTCTTTAGGGCTGTTTGATCCGTGCTGCTTCTTGCTCCTTGGGAAATCTGTTCTTAGCATCAAAGTGATCCCATCTCCTCAGGTCAGTGCTTGAGATACGATTCATTCTCTGATTTGGATTAGATTAGGTCTTGTTCTCGAACAGGTTCTAGCCAAATTCCTAAACAGAGATGCATCCAATCTTAGATTGATCTGGGCTCCTATCAAAATTGATTTGTTTTTGGTCGAAACCTTTGCCTATGCTTATTCATTCCCTCTCCTTGTTTCCCTCTTGTCTATACTTCTAATCACAGGATGTCTGACGAAGAGGCTGCAATGGGGAATGAGTCTCCGATTGTTGAAGGACTGGAAAATTACCCAGAGCCACCGAAGCAGAAGGGAAAAGGAGGCAAAACTAAGGAAGTAAATAATGCCCGAGGCATTCCCGAAGCCATTCGCCTCAAGATGGGCTATGACACCCCGCCAGAAGAGACAGATCATGATAGAAAGATTCGACTGCAAAGGATTCGTCGATATTGGGCTATCAGGTGGTACAAGTTCAAAAGTATCCCAACTTGGAAGTGGGCAATGAAATTTGCTTTCAGCCCACCTTATCGGTACACCACCGCCATGTGCGCTCAGTACACTGCAGCCAACCGGAAGAAGTACTACCCGAAGCCTCCGGCTGTCCCGCACCCAAATTCACTCAAGACCCCGGATGATTATCCTGAAGAGCAAGAGAGGCTTGCTATTCTGGCTGAGAAGAAGAGGATTAGAGAAGAGAAGAAGGCCAAAGCTCTTGCTGCTGCAGGGCTTGACGAAGCTGAACAATCGAAGCCTAGGAAGAGGCGAAAGCTTCGGAAGCTGAGTGATTCACCCCCTCCTGCTTCAGAAGAGGAGGCTGAACACGAAGCTGATGACGAAGCTGGTGCAGCTGCACAGCTTGAAGACTCGATCGATGAAGATCCTGCCGATGAAGCAGATGATGAGTCAGAGCACTCTCCCATTCCCCCAAGTCCAAAGAAGAAACTAATTCGGATGCCTCTGAAGAAGAAGGCTGGAGCGAAACCAACTGCTCCTAAAGGTGTTAAGTTTCAAGAACCAACTGAACCTCCTGCTTCCAAAAGAAACATAGATTTGACGAACTTGGTGGTCGAGGCTCCCCTGTCCTCCAAGCCTCCCCGCCGTCCAGTTCCTACTGAGCAGAGGACCAAGGAACGACATGACCCAAAGGCAAAGCCTGTGGCTAAGCCTGCTGCTGTGCCCGAAGTCAAAGCTCCTGAGCCTGCTAAAGCTTCAAATCCAAAGACAACTGTGGCTAAGCCTGGTCAGACTTATGCCCAAGTTGGCACAAAGAAGCTGTCAGAAGCTGAATTGCGGAAGAGAGACCGCATTGAAGCTGAACGTTTGCATGCCGAAGCTCAAGCCAAAGCTATGGCTGAGAAAGAAGCCAAAGAGAAAGAGAAAGCTGATAGAGAAGCTGCTGAGCTGGAAAAGCAAAGGAAAATGCTGGCTGAATCTAACCAGCAAGCTGAAGCGAAGCGCAAGCTAGCTGAAGCTAAAGCACAAGAGGCTAAGGCTGCCGCCGAAGCCAAACAGCTTAGCGAAGCTGAAGCCAAACGCCAAGCTCAATTGGATGTTCTTCGCACAAAGAAAGCTGAGAAAGCTGCAAGGGCCGCTCAAAAGGAAGCCGCTGTGGGCATGGCACCGAAGGACCTTCCCCCGAAGCCAGTGGCAGCTCCTGTCCCCGAAGCCCATGTTGAAGCTGAGCATAGTGAACACAATTTTCCAGATGCTAGAGAAGGTGAACTCTGGGACTGTTTGAGCCTGTATCAGGTATACTGTAAGCTTGTTGAAGCTGTAAATCCCCAAGCTGTGGATATTGGGAATATCTACATTTCACCAAATCTTTCAGCCATGCTCGAAACTTTGTACAATCAGCTGAGAGATTTGCATTCAAGGGACAGATCAGAAACTGCTAAGATTCTGAAATTCAAGAAGAAAGCAGATGATGAGTCTGATGAGGATTTCAAGACCGAAGCCATAGGTTCTTCGAAGAAAATTGCTGTTGTTAATGAACAAACGAAGCAAAATATTCAAGTCTTTCAAGACAAGTTAAAGTCTGCCATTGAAGAATGTTGCAAGACTCACAATGCTTCAGTCATGGCTCTTGACTCAAAGAAGCGCGAAGCCATGCTCAAGCAATTAGCTTCACCACTTCCTATATTGCAACTAAGGAAGAGGTGTCTCATTGCTGACACTGAAGAAGCTGATGAGGTGAGCTCTCATCCGGCCAAGAAGGCCCCTAGAAAGGCATCGCCCCCTCGATGCAAAATCATCAAGCTTGGCAAACCCACTTCGAAGCCATCCGCCCCCGTAGTCGCTCCACCCCGTGATCCAACTCCTCCTCCACCTCAACCCGCTCCTCAACCGTCTGCTCAAGAGAACTTTGCGCCACAACCTTCTCCACCCCCTCAAGACATTCCTGAAAAGTATTACTCTTCAACTCACTCTGCTGAGGAGTCTGAAGACAAAGAAGGCGAAGCCCAAGATCAAGCTGTTAATGCTGAAGCAAATGCAGATGCTGATATCGAAGCAGAAGCCGAAGCAAATGAGTTGGCCATCGTAACTCAACCGCAGAGGCGAATCATTGATGCTCGAAGGCACTGCATTCCTGCTCAAGACACACAGTTGGACTCCATCTATCTAAGAGAGACTTTTCCCATATTCCTGGGAGAAGGATCTTCTTCAAGACATGGTCCTGAATTTGACATTGAAGTTCATCGCAAGAAGCTTTGATTCTTTGGCACTAGTCCATATGATTCACCAAGGACAGCTGATGATCTTCGATTCTGGACAGCTGAACAGCAAATCTTGTACACGAAGCTTTACTGCCAGAAAGGTGTTCTGTTCAGACATAAGTACTTGGACATGCACAGCCTATCATCTGCAACATGCTTCCAAAACATAGTGGAAACTATCGAAGCACAGAACTTGACTGGATTGTTTGCTATGGAAACTCCATTCAATTCAGAGCTAGTGAAGCAGTTCTATGTCACACTATATGTCTCTGGAATCCCAAATGATACTAGCTCATGGATACTTGAATGGATGATTCAAGGGAAAGTGTTCAGGATGCACACCGATGAATTCATGGATATAGTAAACATCCCAAGACACACAGGAGAACTTGCAAAGGTTCACATGCTACCTGATCCCACTGAAGCAGAATTTGCATCTCTATTGGATCCCGAAGTCACTGGAGATCACATGCCAGAAAACATTCGCCCGAAGCATCTGGTGTTCATTTCGAAGACTTGGTTTTATATCTTGTCAAAATCTCTGATGCCTCTCAGTTCTGCGAATGAAGAATCCAACATTCTGTATCCAACTCGTCATGCTCTATTGAAGCTCACTCATGGTCATGTGTTCGACTTTGAGGATTGTTTTCTTCGTTATATGGTACAAGCTGCTGAATTAGTCAATCAATTGAAGCCATATGCTCCCTGGCTGCAAGCCATTTGCAACCACGGACGCAGCGAAGATTTCACTGCGAAGCATCACCCGAAGCTGTTCTGCTCGCCGGTCCGTGATACCATGAATATCTTCAGGCGGCCAAATGATCCATTTGCAACATATGTTGGAGTCAGACAGCACGTCAATGAACGCAATATGTCGAAGCGTTTCCATAAAGAAGTGTACCACTTTGAAGTTGCCATTCGAAACCAACAGCTGCTTGAAAACTTCATTGAAGGAAATCGCGCCAGATGCAACATCTGTCAGATGAGATTAATAGAGTTGGAAACATTGCTCTGAACAACAACCAATACTTGAAGGTATTGAAGCGTCATTCTTGGAAAGGATTGAGGAAATTCCACTCTGTGAAGAAACTTGAAGCTGAACGCATCTTCAAGGAGTACCCACATCTGTAGAAGCACTTCTCAAGAAATGACTCGATTGATCGCCCCAACCCCAAGATCCCTTCGCTGGACAAGATCGATGAAGTTCTATTCGTCAACTCCACTGAACAGATTCGCCCCGATACTTTCTCGGATGAAGACTCTCACACATCGAAGCATGAAGACGATCCTCTCGACGACAGCGACCTTGATTTGCTTCAAGCGCCGATGGACTTCGACGAGGAAGAGTCACCGGCTTAGACCGAAGGTGAAACTTCTGGAGATGCTTCTTCATCAAGCGAAGACAATCAGCAGGGTCCTAGGGTTGCAGTTGACGCGTAAATACTCTCGTTCTACCTCTCAACCTTTTGTCCAATTCTTGACAAAAAGGGGGAGAAAGTAGCATCGATTGAGTTTAGATTCGCTGCGGGGTTTTGGGTTTTGACTCGATCTTTTGCATGTGTTAAGTTACGACAAACATTCCATTCACTTCGATTGGGTTGTATCTTAACGTTTTACTTCCGTTGTGAACTGTTTCATCGTATATGTTAATAACCCCGTGCTTGCAAGCTGCTTTCCTACATTTATCTTGCAGGTGGTTATTTTCCTTAAGTTCACAGGTCATTGAATGATTGCATGTTCTTCAAGACAAATTATATTTGTATGCGATTGATTCACTAAGATATATGTTAGGCTTCCCATTAATGATATTCTTCAACAAGCATTCACTTCGATTACAAAATCTTCGATGCTTGCATTCAGGGGGAGTCAAAAGCTTCATATCTTAGAGTTTGCTCTCAACTCAATTCAAAATTCCAAATCTTTTTATCGATGCCATGTTTTGTCAACAATAGTCCAAAAAGGGGGAGATTGTAAGAGCAAAGTTATGCCCTCAAGAGTTTTGGATATTGTTGGTCAAAACAGTAGAGGAACTAACAAGTTTTCTAGTGTGAAACAGATGGTTAGGTTCCTGAAGTTATAGGATTGGTGATAAAGCTTCAACGAAGATTAACTCATTTATCGAAGCACATCCTCTGGAGTGAAGCTCATCACGGATGTCGACCCCTAAAAAGATAAGGAATCCTGAAGCTCGCCTCATCGAAGAAGATGATCAAGATGGCGCAAGACTTAGTTGTTTTTGCGTAGTTCTTTTTACTTCTTTCAGTCGTAGGAAAAACCGTACTATCAAGAGGGGTTTAGTAAATGTACTCCGAAGGTTTTGATGAAAAGACTCAGATCGAATCTAAACCAGTGAGAAGCCAGAGTTGAAGAAATCTCATGTGAGCTAGGTAATGCTTCACCAGCGAAGACTTTGTTCTTTCGGCTCCTGAAGCAGAACCAAGTCCGTGAGTCAGCTTTACTTGGACCGCAAGTAAAGTTGCGCTTTGATTGAAAATATGACTGTTGGGGACAGGTGTCAAGCTTCACATCGGGTCACTTCAGTCATTTCGCACCTAGGGATTGCCACCTATAAATACGCCACCCCCGCCCTCATTGGCCGGCTGGCTGCTCCAAGATTGATTCCCTATAGAAGAGAGAGAGAGAGCAACCCCACCGAAGCATATCAAAAACCCATCCACAGAAGTATAAGTCCTATTGATCTGAGTTGATTCATTATGACTTAGGAAGAAGTTTGCTAGCCTTTTTTATCTTGGAGAACTGCAATTCTCCTAGACGTTTAGAGAGTTGTTCTTCAGAGAGCGAAGAGTTATTGTCGCCTCGAAGTCCAGTTTGTCAAAGGTTTCGGTGATTTCCTCAATAATCAACCACGAGTGAAGAACTGACCAAGCTCAAGGAGATTGGTGCAGTGGAGAAACGGACGGAGAGAGGTTAGCTCCTGTGTTCAATCACAAGTCCCTCCAACCAGACGTAGCACTTTGCAGAGTGTGAACTGGTCGAACAAACATCACCGAGTCAAGAGTTCGTTTTACTTTCCGCACTCACATTCAGTTTATCAATTGCTTCAGTGATCCGCTTCGATGCAATTGATTCGATGCTTTTGATTCGCTGTGTTCTGCGTCAATCATGTTCTGCTTCAATGTTTACCTTTCTGTTGAATCTCTTCGATTGCTGAGTTATGCTTCACTTCACAGTTTTATGCAAAATTTTGAAGTGATCATTCCCCCCCTCCCCCTCTGATCACGTACTTGGTCCAACAGAAGGAACCTAAGTTCAATTATGTCCCTAAGGTTCCTCGACCCAAAAATAATCCACCCATTGCCTAAGGAGTTGAAACCGTGAAATCTTTGGAAGAAATACACCTCTTAGATCATTTTCTAAATGAAACTCCCATTGATTTTTCGCCTTTTGGTTTTATCCCTAGAAGCATCTTTATTAGGCATTTATTTGAAAGACCTCTTAAGACTAGTTGTACAATTTAAGAGCTTTTTGACGATCTTGATGATGGTTCGATTGATACAACTTAATTTTTGTGCCTCATGCCTAGCTTAAAGGCGTAAAAGAAAGCGCTTGTTGGGAGGCAACCCAAAATGTTTTTACTTATGTTTTTAGTGGTCTTGATGATTGTTACTACTGTAGCAACATCATTGTATCTTTATTTTCAAGCTTTGTGCCAAGTTATATCCTCTTATGAGAAGGGAAGCAAAAGTTGTGACATGCTGTCCAGAAAATAGGTTCTGTCTGCTTGATGGAAAAAATCAAAACAAATCACCAGTTCATATTTTTGAGCTGAATTGTTTACACAGCGTGCTCTATACAATTGTGAAACTTTCGTATGTTCTGGGTTTTTTGATTTGAGTTGTAGAAGTGCCCCGAAAAAATTCTCTACTACCTGTTGTTCTGTTTTTCACAGATTCTGCCACGTTTTTCCTCTCCTTACTTTTGCAAACTTAAGCTTGTTTTTTCTTTGCAAAAACCTTTTGGCAATCTTGAGAAACAGTAGCTCTTCAAGAATATCTTTATATCCAGTGGGGAAAAATTAATTTATTAAGGGTACTAACTTCTCTAATCAGCTTATTATGAGTTATGTATGAAGGGAGTTTTCAAGTGTGCGAGAGAGGATGATGAAAGAAGATCCGGGAGTGTCAAACGCTCAATCTTGGGGATGCCCCCATGCATCCCCAATAAATATTCAAGGAGACTCAAGCGTCTAAGCTTGGGGATGCCCCCTATGCATCCCCTTCTTCATCAACAATCACAAGTTCGTCCTTCGTCTCACTATATTTGTGTCACTTCATGCGTTATGTGCAATGCTTGGAGCGTCTCGCTCAGCCTACCAGAACTCCGAACTATTGCGACATCTGGACATCGAAAGGGATGAGTTAATAGGTTGAGAGGGGTCAGTGAGCCCAATGTGTGGTTGTAATGTTCATCTTGGATCACCACACAAGAACTCGGACTTAGGGCGGTGTTCAACGAGACAACCCACCGTGTACTCCTACACAGCCTCTCATCGTTCACCTTGTATTAGAGTCGATTCACCAACACTTTTCTACCAACATCAACATGATCACTACCATCCCGACTCACATCACAGTAACAACATGGTATCATACTAAGCATGCAATAAGCGATAACATTTGCAGGGGCCACATGATATCAAACAACTCCTACATTTGCTAGGATTGTGGTTTGCTTACTACTGTGACAAAATGATAGGTCATGCAAAGGAATGGGTTCATCTATGCGGTAGAAACGTAGCATGGTGATCATCCTAAACAATGCATAAGCGAGACATGAGAGGGAAGTGGGATTTTATCGACATGATCAATGGGGGTTTGCTTGCCTTGCTGACGAGGTTCGGGTTCTGGGTCTTCAACGAAGGGGGCAGCCTCCTGCTCCGGTTCCACCTCTACTCGACAAACAACAAGCAAAGTAGCAAAGTAAATACAATGCACAATCACATGATGAAAGGTTGGAACTTGATGTATATGCTTTGATGTGCGAAGCAATTCCATTTAAATGGAGTATATTGCAAATTGAATTGCAAATTCAAACTCCAATTTGAATTCAAATTAGCCAAGTTGCATGTGACATTGTTTGATCATTTTGAACCTTCTTCAAATGTGTATGATATGCCTCTGATGTGTGGTTGAATTGTAGCATAATTCCATGGTCCAAGTTGACAAATCATTTGATTTGAATTTGAATTAATTTCAAATAAACCAAATGATATATGCTACTGGTACCATTTTAAAATCAACTCCAACATAGTTGAAAGTTGCATATTTGGAAAGATAATTTTCTCCTGATCATTTTTCATATATTATTTCTCCAATTTGGAGTTAATATGAATTTTCTATGAATTTCCAAAGTTTGGGGTATTTTCTGGAATTTCTGGAATTTCTTTAATTCAATTAATCTCTGGAAATTCATTAAATCGATTTAATGCGCCAGGCTGACGTCGGGGGGGGGGCTGACATGTGGGTCCAGGGTGTCAGTGACTGGGTGATTTAATCCGGTGGGTTAATTCAATCCAGTGGCTTAATTAAGCCACTGGGCCCACTGGTCAGTGACCCAGGGGTGGGTTAGGAGGTGGATTAGCGAGGGGGTTAGACTAACCCACCGGCGGCTAAACGCCGGCGACCAAAGCCGCGGCGGCACTGCACGGGGAGGGTGAATCCGGCCATCATTTGAAGCGTTGTGTCCTCCAGATCGAAGCCCTTGATGTTGCGCGTCGAATGAGACTAATCCCAAGTGCTGGGGTGCACTGTACGCTCGCCGGCGTCAAGTTCTACGGCGACCGAGCTACGGCCGTGATCGGGATCTTGTTACAAGGCACGGATCGAGGCGGGGCTAGGCTGGTTCGAAGAGGTGGAGCACGGGGAACGTGATGGACATTACGGCGAGTTTGATGGCGTAGCGGTTGGTCGTCGCCATGGATCCCGGTGGCAAGGAGCTTCGGCTCTCATGGCGGCAATGGCTAGAGGAAGCAATCGAGGGGGTAAAGAGAGGGGTTTTGATCGTGAGCTCACCAGGAACTCAACAGAGGTGGTGGCGATGGCTGGGGCGGTTCAACGGCGACGTAATCGACGAAGTCGTGCGGCGGCCGTAGACGAAGACGATGACGCGATTCGGCAGCTCCAGGGGGCTTCAGCTCCTCCTATTCCGCTCGAAGAAGAAGACGACTGCGGTGAAGACGATGGACAGGGTCCTGGGGCTTCTCGGCGTCGATGGCTACGCGGGGGCTCGTCGGTGCTCCGGCGTTCTTCTCGGGCGTCGACGAAACGGGCGAGGGAGACGGGGAGGAAGCTCGTGGAGGGGGGGGGATGGAGTGGGGAAGCTTCTGGGCGTCTCCAGCGTGAAGATGTGGCACGGGGGGAAGCAGGAGGTGGCCAGGCGTCGCCGGCATGCTCGCCACAGCGGCAGCAGCCTGGCTGGCGTGAGGAAGAAGACGGGCTTGCCCCTGGGCTGGGCTGCCTCGGTAAGTTGGGCCCTTTTGACTGCGAGCCCTTTTTCCCTTTTTCTTTCTGTTTTCTCTTCTGACATTTGTTCTGTTTAGCTAAATAAAATAGCTAAACATTTTATTAAATGCTGAATTTTTTTATATGGCTTCATAATAATATAGACTAGCCACTTATAAAGTTTCAACATTTTTAAAATTCAAATAATTTGAATCTTAACTCAAATAGGGTTATTTGATTAATTCCAAGGCACTGTTTGAATATTTGAAAAATCTATGAGCATGGGATGGGTCCCACATCACTTGATATGTGATCACACTCATTTATAAGACTTTTAAAAAATCTAACATGAATTTTTGGAAAAGATTTTTATCTGGCCTTTTGAATTAATTCATCTGGGGGGGGGGGTTTCCTTCTCCCATTTTGATTTTGAAGTTGATTTCAAAGATTTCTTTTGAAATTTTGACATGATGCAAGGTTACTTTGATCCTAGCACATTACCTAACAGAGGGTTCTGACAACTCGCCCCCACTCAACAGAATCTCGTCCCGAGATTCAGAAGTCTGCGGGAGGAAGGTGGGGTACTCGGCATTGAGACGGTCTTCTCTTTCCCATGTAGCTTCTCTTTCAGAGTGGTGTGACCATTGCACTTTCAGAAACCTAATCTTCTGACGACGAGTGACACGCTCTGCGGAATCAAGAATACGAACGGGGTATTCTCGATAGGAAAGGTCATCTTGGAGATCAAGCGTTTCATGGTCGACTTCGCGGATGGGGTCCTTGAAGCAACGCCTGAGTTGGGACACGTGGAATACATCATGTACTCGGGAAAGGTGCGGGGGTAGCTCAAGTTGGTAGGCAACTTCTCCACGTTTAGCAATAATGCGGAAAGGTCCGATGTAACGTGGGGCCAACTTGCCTTTGATACCGAAACGTTGGGTTCCCTTCAGAGGAGTAACCCGAAGGTACGCCTTCTCATCCAGATTGTAGCTCTCTTGCCTATGATGACGATCATAGTAGCTTTTCTGACGAGACTGGGCTGCTTTCAATTGATCACGAACAATGCAAACTTGCTCTTCTGCTTCCTTGATCATATCCGGTTCAAATAATTGTCTTTCACCGGTTTCTGACCAGTTTAGGGGTGTTCGACATCGTCGTCCATATAGGAGTTCAAAAGGAGCCATGTTCAGACTAGATTGAAAACTATTGTTATAAGCAAATTCGGCGAATAGAAGAGACTTCTCCCAATTCTTTTCGAATGAGATAACACAAGCTCTGAGCATGTCTTCAAGAATTTGGTTAACCCTTTCAACTTGACCGCTAGACTGAGGATGGAAAGCCGTACTAAAGGAGAGATGAGTTCCCATAGCATTCTGAAAGCTTCCCCAAAATCTAGAGGTGAAAAGGCTACCGCGATCAGAATTGATTTCCAAAGGAACACCGTGAAGGGATACAATTCTAGAGATGTACAAGTCCGCTAACTGGCTAGCAGTTATAGACTCGCGAACCGGAAGGAAGTGAGCAACTTTGGAAAGCCTATCTATGACAACGAAGATGGCATTGTTTCCTTTCTGGGTTCTTGGAAAGCCGGTGATGAAGTCCATACCGACTTTGTCCCATTTCCACTCGGGAATAGACAAAGGTTGAAGTGTACCAGCAGGTCTTTGATGTTCTGCCTTAATGCGACGACAAACATCACATTCGGCAACAAATTGAGCAATGCCTCTCTTCATCCTAGTCCACCAAAATCTCTGGCGTAGATCTCGGTACATTTTTGTGCTACCGGGATGAATAGAGAGGGGTGTGTCATGGGCTTCCTTGAGGATGAGTTGCCTTAGTTCCCTATTCTTAGGTACTACCAAATGATTTTTAAAGAATACCGTTCCCTTGCTATTTGTGGAGAAACATCTAGCAACTCCGCTAGTAATGTTCTCCTTGATCCGGCGAACACCTCGTGCACGCCTTTGGGCAACTATGATTTGATCCTCAAGAGTTGGTTTCGCCACCAAGGTAGAAAGATAGCCATGAGGAACAATCTCAAGGTTGAGCTTGCGAAATTCCTCATGAAGAAGTGGTTGATACTGTTGTAACATGAGGTTGTTACAATACGACTTACGACTTAGTGCATCAGCCATAACATTGGCTTTGCTTGGGGTGTAAGAAATTACTACGTCGTAATCTTTTATCAACTCAATCCAGCGTCTTTGCCTGAGATTAAGATCTGGCTGGGTGAAAATTTATTTGAGGCTTTGGTGGTCGGAATAAATCTCACAACGATTACCAAGGAGGTAATGTCGCCAAGTTGTTAGGGCATGAACTACGGCAGCGAGGTCAAGGTCGTGGGTAGGATAGTTCTCTTCATGTGGCCGCAACTGGCGTGAAGCATAAGCTACCACATGTCGATCTTGCAGAAGTATGCATCCTAACCCTTGCCGTGATGCGTCACAATAGATCTCGAAATCCTTTTTGGTGTCTGGAGGTGCAAGTACAGGTGCAGAATTCAATCTTCTTTTTAGCTCTTGAAAGCTTTCCTCGCACTTGGGAGTCCATAGGAATTTCTTATCTTTCTTGAGGAGTTCAGTTAGAGGCTTTGCAACTTTAGAAAAGTTCTCGACGAAGCGACGGCAATAGCTGGCTAGGCCAAGAAAACTCCTAACTTTCTTAACCGATTCAGGTGGAGTCCAGTCAAGGACGGCCTGAACTCTCTCGGGATTCACAGCAATGCCTTTTGCAGAAATCACGTGGCCTAAGTAGGTCACTTCTGGTAGCCAGAATTGACACTTGGAGAATTTAGCATACATGCGATGCTCTCTAAGTTTCATCAATACCAGCCTTAGGTGTTCGGCATGTTCTTCTTAGTTCTTCGAGTATATAAGGATGTCATCGAGGTAAACCACGACGAATTGGTCCAAATACTCCATGAAGATCGAATTCATCATGCGTGAGAAAGTGGCGGGGGAATTGGTTAAACCAAAGGACATGACGGTATACTCGTAAAGACCATAACGAGTAGTAAAAGACGTTTTGGGAATGTCCTCGTTTCGGATTTTGATTTGATGATAACCTAATCTCAAATCCATCTTGGAAAAGACAGAGGATCCTGCAAGTTGATCATAAAGATCATTGATCCTGGGCAATGGGTACTTGTTCTTTATCGTCGCTAAATTTAGCGGGCGATAGTCTACGCACATCCTTTCTGTTCCATCTTTCTTCGTTACGAACAGAACGGGGCAACCCCATGGCGATGAGCTAGGGCGGATGAAGCCTTTCTCCAAACAAGCTTCCAGTTGGGTTTTAAGCTCAGCTAACTAACGTGGGGCCATTTTGTATGGGCGTCTAGAAATTGGTGCGGTTCCTGGGGCAAGATCCACTATAAACTCTACACATCTATCGGGTGGCATGCCCGGCAGCTCTTCAGGAAAGACATCCGGGAAGTCACGAACCACCGGAATATCTTCAAGTTCGGGAAGGGGAAGTACATTCAAAGAATGCACTTGGGTTCTTGTTCTGGGTGAGGTATAGTTGACTGTTTTTCCTGAAGGGTGGGTGAGTTTCATGGATTTGCCTTTGCAATCCAGGTAGGCATTCTGTCTTGATAGCCAATCCATGCCAAGGATGACATCAATGTCTGAAGACTTGAGGGCTATGAGTGAAGCAAGGAATACTAAACCCTCAATTGCAATTTGATTACCATGGCTTACTCTATTTGTTTGCCATCTTGACCCTGGAGTTTGAATAATCATTGGGGTGGACAATTCAACAAAGGGTAACTCATGACGAAGTGCATAACTTTCCGACATGAATGAATGAGATGCTCCTGGGTCGAAAAGAACGGAAGTAGGAACATAATTGACTGGGAGCGTACCAAGAATGACGTCAGTGGTGTCGTTAGTCTCTTCGGCGGCGATCTGGTTCACACGTCCACGAGTGGCGGGAGGAGCGGGTTTTGCGGTGTAGACCTTCTGGGGTGGCTTGCCACGACCATTGTTGTTGTTGTTGCCTCCGGCACGGGGTGGAGCATTCTGATTCTGGATCTGGTTCTGGGGACACTCGCGAGAGTAGTGGCCTGCCTGACCACACTTGTAACAGGCTCCGAAAACAGTGCGTGGAGCTGGGTTGTTTGGTGGAGCTGGGTGGAACTGGGTTGGTGGACGAGGCGCCACATAGGATGGCCTCGGTGGGTTGTTCTGGCGGAACATACTGTTTGGGATCCAGATCTTGCGCTTCTGGGAGCCAGAACTGGATGAACTATCGTCTCTAGGGTGTTTGCAAAAGTCGTTGGGAGTGTTCATGTCCTCTGCTTTGATGGCCTTGTTGACAAGGACCTGGAATGTGGCAAAGTCATGAAGGTTGAGCTCACGACGGAGTCCAGTGTTGAGGCCACGACGGAACCTCTCTTGTTTCTTGGAGTCGGTGGAGACTTCCTCGGTAGCATAACGAGCAAGTCGGTTGAACTCACGACTAAACTCGTCAACGGTCCTTCTGCCTTGGGTGAGGTTGCAGAACTCCTCACGCTTGCGGTCCATAAGACCCTTGGGAATGTGGTGCTCGCGGAAAGAAGTGCAGAATTCCTCCCAAGATGCAGGTGGTCCAACGGGACGCATATTCAGAAAGTTCTCCCACCAAGAGCTAGCTGCACCTTCAAGGTGATAGGTGGCATAGCTGACCTTGTCGCCATCTGCAACATGGCCTGCTTGGAGCTTCCTCTCGATGCTGCGAAGCCAGTCATCGACGTCAAGGGGCTCGGTGGAGTAACTGAAAACCGGGGGATGAAGTCGGATGAAGTCGTTCAGGGACACGAACTCATTGCGCTGCTGAGTGGTGTTGCGAGCAATGACTTCCAACAGATGGTGAGAGTCTCGGCGGTTCCTCTCGACCTCCATCAGAACCTGAGCCATCGTGGGTGGGGGTGGAAGGTTGCCTTCCTCCTGGTCATTCCCACGACCTTGGTTACGACCAACCTGGCCACGGGTTCCTTGAGACATCCTGAAGGTAAAAACCAAAGTCAAACAGAGTTGATTGGAAGAGTCTAAACAAGGTATTTGATGTATTGGAAGGATTACAGAGCAAAGGAAGTAATCATCTTGACAACATGGTGATAAAGCATACAAGCCATATATTCACAAGCTGTCATACAAACCATACATCGTTTTAGTACAAGCACCAAGCTAATACAAACGTGAATAAGATGATACATCCTTCAGAGGCACTCTGACTTCCTATACATTATTTATCTAAGCCTCTGGAACTTAGACACCTTGCATACAATACACTAAGATACTACTACATCATCACTAAGTAAGACCACAGGCGGTCTCACTCATCTCCATCTCCATAGTAGTCCTCATAAAAGTTACCCGCGTATCCCGGTAGCTGGAGGTGACCATCGGAAAACATGGAAACAACACTTACATACGATGTAATAACTCAGGGAGCATAACCACTCTAACAAACCGATCACAACTTTCCTACGGCTACAAGGAAGCAAACAACGAGATGTTCTAATCAGACAGAGGAGAGCCTAGTCCTATCTTCCCGTAGAATAAGATGAGGGTGACTCAGAACTCA
This sequence comes from Bromus sterilis, assembly GCA_950022295.1. Classification (NCBI taxonomy): domain Eukaryota; kingdom Viridiplantae; phylum Streptophyta; class Magnoliopsida; order Poales; family Poaceae; genus Bromus; species Bromus sterilis. The sequence goes on from OX465596.1 coordinate 402,921,835, forward strand.
GAACGAAGGGGGTAAGGAGAAAAAAGAAGCCTTACGTTATTCCCTTATCTACCCAGAGTAACTATATAACTATAGCAAGCTAGACTCAACTTCGGCCAAGGCTACTAGTCCTACAGTCAGTCCTGCTCTGATACCAAGTCTGTCGGGACCCGGGGTTAGCGTATGCAAGTCCAGCTAAGACATAGTCATATGGAAAGCCGAGAACCGTACCCACTTGTCTAAGCAGACAAGGCCAAGCACAGAACGTTCTCGGAAAGCATCGTACGTGAGGGGCATCCCATCCAGGCCGGATGATCAACTGAGATGGGTCCTCATCGTCCGCACACAAGTCTAATGATATGGGTGGTGAACTCCCATATTCAAAGACAAGTCGCCTCAACCATACTATCGACTATCTCAAAACTCTTACATAGACTTACTCCAGCCCGATCACTTAGTCAGGGTCTAGGGCGGGCTCAATCATACCACAAAGTGTGCACGAGACAGAGTCTCGAACAATCGCATCGCGATGCCCCAAGCTGGGCACATCTAAGGGCCACTTGGTGTATGAAAGACCGCCAGCCAGAACACAACTAAGGTCTCGAAAACCCATACAAAGACATGCATGTTATAAACATACACGCAGCACACATGCCTTGTATGAACAGCAGGTACCATTGCAATTCTCTACAAAGTGTACAATTTTATTGATAACTCTTATAGAGTGCAAACAGAGATCAGAAACATGTGATCCAACATTACAACACAAACGGAAGAAAATTATGTCTGAGTACAGACAAGTTTAAAAAATGGCTTAAGAAGCCTTATTTAGACACAAGCCCTCCACGATGGAACCAGTCGTCTGACTGGGACTAGACTAGTTGGTCTTCAGTCGTACAGCTCGATGAAGAATCCACCTTCGGGGTCAGTGGCGTCATCTAAAACATAGATTAAGCAAACGTGAGTACAAAGTCGTACTCAGCAAGACTTACATAGGAGCTATACTACTCATGCACATGTGTCAAGGTAAAGGGAGGTGGGGTTCACTTGCAGAAATGCCAGCTTTGACTTGGCTAATCCTGAACTACGAGTACCAGACTTTGAGGTAAGAAGCGTACACGAGTCCACTACATTCTCCAACCAATTACACTACTATGGTGCCTTCCTCGACTTCCCCACGAGAAAGCACGCCATAGCACTCACACTTATCTTGGTGTGTTTTAGAAGTATCCCGTTCAAGTTATCTAATAATCAAGCTAAGCTTTCCAAGCAGTCCATAACCGCGGACGCGGCTATTCGAATAGTTTTGTTAACCCTGCATGGGTGTACCACTACACACACATGATCATCATTTACCGCCTTTGATCTCGACACCATTCAAGGGGTGCCAGCGAGGATGCTCACCACAACTGTTACCTCATAGCCGATCTAGTCCGAGAAAGCCGCCTACTTGGGTTGGTTACCATAATCGTGAACCCGACCGATTTACCGAAGTGGACCCAAGTGATGTGTGCGTGGTGCATAAGCCGGTCTCGGATGAGCCGTTCTCTCACTTAGCATCCAGGCCACAAGCCTACCAGAACTCCGAACTATTGCGACATCTGGTCATCGAAAGGGATGAGTTAATAGGTTGAGAGGGGTCAGTGAGCCCAATGTGTGGTTGTACTCTTCATCTTGGATCACCACACAAGAACTCGGACTTAGGGCGGTGTTCAACGAGACAACACACCATGTACTCCTACACAGCCTCTCATTATTCACCTTGTATTAGGGTCGATTCACCAACACTTTTCTACCAACATCAACATGATTACTACCATCCCGACTCACATCACAGTAACAACATGGTATCATACTAAGCATGCAATAAGCGATAACATTTGCAGGGGCCACATGATATCAAACAACTCCTACATTTGCTAGGATTGTGGTTTGCTTACTACTGTGACAAAATGATAGGTCATGCAAAGGAATGGGTTCATCTATGCGGTAGAAACGTAGCATGGTGATCATCCTAAACAATGCATAAGCGAGACATGAGAGGGAAGTGGGATTTTATCGACATGATCAATGGGGGTTTGCTTGCCTTGCTGACGAGGTTCGGGTTCTGGGTCTTCAACGAAGGGGGCAGCCTCCTGCTCCGGTTCCACCTCTACTCGAAAAACAACAAGCAAAGTAGCAAAGTAAATACAATGCACAATCACATGATGAAAGGTTGGAACTTGATGTATATGCTTTGATGTGTGAAGCAATTCCATTTAAATGGAGTATATTGCAAATTGAATTGCAAATTCAAACTCCAATTTGAATTCAAATTAGCCAAGTTGCATGTGACATTGTTTGATCATTTTGAACCTTCTTCAAATGTGTATGATATGCCTCTGATGTGTGGTTGAATTGTAGCATAATTCCATGGTCCAAGTTGAAAAATCATTTGATTTGAATTTGAATTAATTTCAAATAAACCAAATGATATATGCTACGGGTCCCATTTTAAAATCAACTCCAACATAGTTGAAAGTTGCATATTTGGAAAGATAATTTTCTCCTGATCATTTTTCATATATTATTTGTCCAATTTGGAGTTAATATGAATTTTCTATGAATTTCCAAAGTTTGGGGTATTTTCTGGAATTTCTGGAATTTCTTTAATTCAATTAATCTCTGAAAATTCATTAAATCGATTTAATGCGCCAGGCTGACGTCAGGGGGGGGGCTGACATGTGGGTCCAGGGTGTCAGTGATGGGGTGATTTAATCCGGTGGGTTAATTCAATCCAGTGGCTTAATTAAGCCACTGGGCCCACTGGTCAGTGACCCAGGGGTGGGTTAGGAGGTGGATTAGCGAGGGGGTTAGACTAACCCACCGGCGGCTAAACGCCGGCGACCAAAGCCGCGGCGGCGCTGCACGGGGAGGGTGAATCCGGCCATCATTTGAAGCGCTGTGTCCTCCAGATTGAAGCCCTTGCTGTTGCGCGTCGAATGAGACTAATCCCAAGTGCTGGGGTGCACTGTACGCTCGCCGACGTCAAGTTCTGCGGCGACCGAGCTACGGCCGTGATCGGGATCTTGTTACAAGGCACGGATCGAGGCGGGGCTAGGCTGGTTCGAAGAGGTGGAGCACGGGGAACGTGATGGACACTACGGCGAGTTTGATGGCGTAGCGGTTGGTCGTCGCCATGGATCCCGGCGGCGAGGAGCTTCGGCTCTCATGGCGGCCATGGCTAGAGGAAGCAATCGAGGCGGTAAAGAGAGGGGTTTTGATCATGAGCTCACCAGGAACTCAACAGAGGTGGTGGCGATGGCTGGGGCGGTTCAACGGCGACGTAATCGACGAAGTCGTGCGGCGGCCGTAGACGAAGACGATGACGCGATTCGGCAGTTCCAGGGGGCTTCAGCTCCTCCTATTCCGCTCGAAGACGAAGACGACTGCGGTGAAGACGATGGACAGGGTCCTGGGGCTTCTCGGCGTCGATGGCTACGCGGGGGCTCGTCGGTGCTCCGGCGTTCTTCTCGGGCGTCGACGAAACGGGCGAGGGAGACGGGGAGGAAGCTCGTGGAGGGGGGGGGGAATGGAGTGGGGAAGCTTCTGGGCGTCTCCAGCGTGAAGATGTGGCACGGGGGGAAGCAGGAGGTGGCCAGGCGTCGCCGGCATGCTCGCCACAGCGGCAGCAGCCTGGCTGGCGCGAGGAAGAAGACGGGCTTGCCCCTGGGCTGGGCTGCCTTGGTAAGTTGGGCCCTTTTGACTGCGAGCCCTTTTTCCCTTTTTCTTTCTGTTTTCTCTTCTGACATTTGTTCTGTTTAGCTAAATAAAATAGCTAAACATTTTATTAAATGTTGAAAAAATTTATATGGCTTCATAATAATATAGACTAGCCACTTATAAAGTTTCAACATTTTTAAAATTCAAATAATTTGAATCTTAACTCAAATAGGGTTATTTGATTAATTCCAAGGCACTGTTTGAATATTTGAAAAATCTATGAGCATGGGATGGGTCCCACATCACTTGATATGTGATCACACTCATTTATAAGACTTTTCAAAAATCTAACATGAATTTTTGGAAAAGATGTTTATCTGGCCTTTTGAATTAATTCATCTGGGGGGGTTTCCTTCCGCCATTTTGATTTTGAAGTTGATTTCAAAGATTTCTTTTGAAATTTTGACATGATGCAAGGTTACTTTGATCCTAACACATTACCTAACAGAGGGTTCTGACATATCTTCTCTTAGAAGATCACCTTGTATTGTGTTCTACTTCAATACCAGCAATAAGATCAGACATGCAGGAGTAGGGCTTTTAGTCTCCGTATGGCCCGAACCTAGGTAAACCCCCGTGTTTACTCGCATTAACCCATTGCCGTTTTGGCGCCGTAGCAACCTTCGTCTACATCAAGCAACCGGGAACCCAGCGTGCTCCCCGTCTCGCATGGTCCCCTGGTCGTGCCCTCCTTGAAGTGGCCCTCCCGGAAGGTGTTCTCGGGGCAGCGTCGCCACTGTTCCCCCCTTGCTTATGGCCTGCCGGCAGGGTGGTGCTAGAAGGAAGGGTCTGGGAAACTCAACCGCCGATAGAGTGGCGCTAGAAGGAGGGCAGGTGATCACGTTGGCCGTAACATTTGTTCCTTGTGCAGGTTGTGAATTTTATTCATATCTTCATCAAGCAGTAACAAGCACCACTGGTGCGGGAATCGTCGCGATCGGCTGCTCACCATGCCCGTCATGGTGGTCTTATGGTTTTTGCGCTCGGGGACTTCTCGGCGCACCCTCGTGGGTGCCTCGCAAAAAGTCGCCTCCCATGTCCCAGGAATGACATATCGGATGGTTTTCGTGTCGTATGTCTCTCCCCGACAAGTTATTGGACGCTTTCCCCTGGATGGTCTCACGACCACCTGAGGAGGGCTATATCGCTATTCCTAGACGATTGTGCCAGATGGTTTGTCGTCCCCGGATGATATTTCCCGGAACACACCTTTCCACCCAAGGCGGAGATTGCACTAGGCCTCATCCATGCTTTGCCTTGGCAAGAGATTCGCGCCAGACAACGCCGTCCATCGATGTTGGTTCTCCGCGAGATCAATCCCACTCGGACGACTGAATCCGCCCAGCGCAGACGGTACGAAGCTTTCACTATCGGTCCGCCTGATAAATCTCTGCTCCGATTAGCCTTCGGAGGCTCCGTAACTTCCCAGCATAAGGTTCCAATGGTTGGTCCTCACCTCCCGAGATCCAGCCATCCTAGAGAGACCGGGCTGGAGTCCCCTTCAAGACCCATGCGGACGGATGTACCAGTCTCCTGGAAAGACTCACCGGAAATAACTGCACAACTCGGACCTCGAACTGAGGCACCAACACAACACCCTTGAGAGATTGCACTTCTGCGAACCCCTCGGTTCTTGAAGTCGCTTTCTCCATGAGGACTACTAGTGGAATTGAGTACTCACTGCTCATATTGGCATCCGTGTTCTTATTAAAATGCGCCTTCCGCACGTAGTGGAGAATTCCTGCAATACTCCTCCGGTAAGCCGTGCAAGAGGTCGAAGCAAATTTATCGGAATCCGCTTGTCGGATGTTCTCTTTCTCGGAGGCTAATGACACAGAAAGGTATCCATGAGGTACGAAAAGGAACAAGTTTCCTAAAGAGTTACTGCATTCATTACTACTACCTCGTAGGGGCTTTTACCAGAGCCAAAGAACTGCTTGGGTCTTTCCAGATTGCTATTTACATCTTGCGCTAACCGGACGGAGTGGTTACACCGCTACCACTGTCCACCTACTGCTAAGTACAAAAGTGCTGGGCCAAAATAAGAAGAGCCCTACAGGGGTGAACCGCCGGATCTAAGCTGCAACCCTCGCTCGGACCTTTCCGGCAGCATCCCGCCTCCTCAGTGATCGGCGACGGGCTCAGCACTCATGAAGTCATGGACGACTCCCACGGCGCCTTGCTCGCCGGGATTTCCGCCGAAGACATCCTCGCAGCATTCTGCGCGGCCCCCCCACGGATTGAAGACCTTCAGCCAGAGGGTGTCCTGGCTGTCAAAGCGGAAGAGGATGGCCTGGAACTACTAGATGTTCCTCCAATGGACGAATGCCGCCCAGCCTTGATCCAGGTACATGGAGCCGACATCATCGAAGGTTGTGGCCACCCACGCGTGGCCATGGGGGCAGCCCTCCATCCGAAGGTACAAGACTTGCAGCCCGCGTCCCGCCATTTCTTGCGAGAACGGCTCCGGCAGCCGAATCCAGCCACACGTCGGGTCGATCGCCGTCACGAAGAACTTGTGGGCCGACACCGCCGTGTGCGCCCTCGTCAGGGCAAAAGACATCGCCCCTCCGCGGCCTCGCCACGGCCATGCTGGACTGCCACTCCGCCTTGGCCCACGCCGCCACCTCGGACTCCCAAGATTTCTTGGGCCGCAGTGCCCAGAGTGTTGGGAGACGTCGGGGGCGCCATGGGAGCATGGAGCCAGAAGGAGATGGAGAAGAAGATGGAAAAGGAGAATGGACTCCTGCGCTTCACACCGGCTCACTTAAATACCCAACGGACACTCGCAGGGGAGTGATTTTTCTACTCTACTGTAAGCACATTAAATTACCATGGGGGTCAGCCACTACATTAACTCGAGTCTTGCCATCTTTTGCAGGGGCATCAATATCATCCGTCAAATACGACTGGAAGCTCACCACGTTGCACCGCCTGCCCTGTCCCTGTGACATGACAGCCAGTGCACAGCCTACAAGAACTTCTCGGACGACTCAACTTCGATTTCGGGAAGCCTCCATCAGAAACCGAGTCCCCGGGCTACTGTCGGTAACCAGATACTGGGGGTGCCATGTTTCCCTGGTTCCGACCATGCCTCTCAGACAACCCAAGTGCCACCATGGAGCATTCCGGCAAGGAGATGCCGGGAGCGCCGTGAAAGAGTGCTTCGGACCAGCTCAGAGCCTTTGGAGTCATCCAGTTGGCTCCCACCATCCGACAAAGAAGACAGTCCATTCGATGCACTAGAAGACAAGCATGCACCACTGACAGGAGGCATCTTATACCTGGCAGGCTCCCTCGTGTGTACTCAGCGCATGCATGCTCCAATCGTCCCCGCAATGCCACGAGACCTTCCCAGAACTTCCCGGAGCGCCTCGTGTCCACAAGAACAAGATAACCTCCCTCACTGTAACTGTTAGTGGAGGGAGACGCCAACCACATCAGAAGGGGGGCTGGATCGGAGAAGAAGAGAAAGAAGAGAGGCAAGGAGAAGAAACGAAAATAAGGAAGAAAAGAAGGAAGATCCATCCCACTGAGAAGCCAACACCTCCACGCATCCGCCTCTAGATGAATCCACACAAAAGAAGGCAGGGAAGTTCCTCGCCAGAACTTCCCCGGAGACCTCTCAAGGATTACCCTTGGGAGAATGAGCATCTTCATCAGGAACAGGAGAGTATAGTGGAGTGTAGTGTAGGGTATCTTCTCTTATAAGATCGCCTTGTACTGTGTTCTACTTCACTACCAGCAAGAAGATCAGACATGCAGGAGTAAGGCTTTTAGTCTCCGGACGACTCGAACCTGGGTAAACCCCCGTGTTTACTCGCATCATCCCATTGCCGTTTCGACGCCGCAACAACCTTCGTCTACATCAAGCAACTGGGAACCCAGCGTGTTCCCCGTCCCGCACGGTCCCCGGGCCGTGCCCTCCCGGGAGCGGCCCTCTAGAAGGTGTTCTCGGTGCAGCGTCGCTGCTGTTCCCCCCTTGCTTCTTGCCCGCCGGCAGGGTGGCACTAGAAGGAAGGGCCTGGGAAACTCGAGCCCCGACACATGGCAATCCCTACTCCTCACATCATATCTATCATTTGGCTTTCTCTCGCCTATGATTGTCCTCATTGATGTGAGCCTTGCACACCTTTTTGTCTTCCTTCCCCATCATTTCTCTCTCTTTGCCATCCTAAGTGTCAACTTTCTTGCTTACGCTCATCCATTGCATGAGTGCTCAAAAATTCGAAAGGGAGTGGATCAGTTTGACTTGTACCTGGCTAGTGGTCTGGGGACGAGTCAAGATAAGATTCCAAAGGAGACCAAGTGTGAAACTTTAGTAGATTGAGTTATGAACTAAAATAAATAGTATGTTTTTGCTCCAAAGCCATCTCCCACTTCCTGCATGCAAACACCATTTGGAGACATTCGAGTCACGCACAGGGAGAGCTCTTGCACCTTTATGTTCTTATGTTGTTTGTTAAAATGATAATATAGACGCTTGCTTGTTATGACTTGAATTGAATTACATGCCTTCCTTTCCTTACTTAAAAGTTCTTATATGGTTGGTAGCATGTCACCACAGAAATTATGCTTGTTATCATTTACCTACTCGAGGACGAGCATGAATTAAGCTTGGGGATGTTGATACGTCCCAAACGTATCTATAATTTTTGCTTTCTCCATGCATGTTTTGGGTGATATTGCTATGCTTTTGATGCACTTTCATACACTTTTGATCATATTTGGACTAACCTATTAACTTAGTGCACCCGAGCGTCAGTTCATGTTTTCTGTTGTTATTCTATTTCAGGTGTTCCCATTACTTAAAGTGCCCAAAAAATTTCGGGAAAATATGTAAAAAATCAGCGATACGAAAGCTTCCAGATGACCGAAGGGGGCCCCACCCTAGGCTGCACCGGGGGGCGTCTGGACTCCCTGGTCCACCCCTGGCTTCCCCCCTTCGCCTATATTTACCTCTAGTCCCGAAACCCTCGAAGAAAGAACCCTTTTTCGTGATCTCCCCTCTTTTCCGCCGCCGCCGCGCTTCCAAGATCGGGGCTGTCAGGAGACCCTGTACCGGCACCCTGCCGGAGGGAGGATTGACCTCCGGGAGCGTCTCCACGAGCATGGACGCCTCCCGGATGATCCGTGAGTAATCCAGATTGGACCATGGGTCCATGATCAGTAGCTATCGGATGTCTTTCTCCACATTTGTTCTTAAATGATTAGACCTTGTGAGCTGCCCTACATGATCAAGGCACATATGTAATTTTCCTGTTGTTGCTATGTTGAGTTTGCTGGGATCCGATGGATGAGATTATGCTCAGATTGTGATAAGTAATATATTTGGTTCTTCTCCTTTTATATTTATGTTCTTGAGTAATTCTTGCATGTTCTTCGTTACTTTTTATTACTTTGGACAAGTGATGGATCGTGAGTTCAAGAGGGAGCGTTATGCGTGATTGTGGGTTCATGCCCCCCAATGACTAGCTTGAGTGACAGAAACATGAGTATAGGGGATGTGTTATTGCCACCAGGGGAAAACAACTATGCTTGTAACCGCGGTTGCAAGGATTGTTTACTTTACGTAAAGTGCTTTTTAATGCAGTTGTCTGTTGCTTTGGGTTTACATTTTGGGTGGGGCTCGCAACTTAATACCAGCGAGATGTTCTGGATAGATATCTCAAGGTGGATTATTAGTGAGTAGATGCAGTTGGATTTCAGTCTACTTGTCTCTGCGTACTTCCCATGCTTTTGAGCCTCTTCCTTTCTTTTGTAACATAGTTAGCATTGCGGTGCATTTTTAACCCTGTCAATTTCCCAGCTGTAATTTTTTCAGCTCACATAGCTGTTTATCGTCTTTTGGGAGAGAGACATCAGTAGTGAACTTCATGGGACCCCGGTCCATATTTCCACCACTATTTACATCCTTAACTTACTTCTTGTTTTTACTTTCGTTGAAATTATCACTATCATTATCTCTTGCGATTGATCCTTTGTAAACAGCAAGGTCGGCGAGATTGACAACCTCTCTGTACTCTTTTGGAGCAAAATTACTTGTTGTGTGTTGATGGTGGATATATCTCCCCTCGTTGGTTACCCCCAGTTGAAGGTGAGATGTAGGATAGCGACAAATTTCCCTCGATGAAGATACCAAGGTTTGTCTCCAGTAGGACTCCGGAGATGATAAGTAGGTGTTAGCGGCGCAACTGAAGTGGACCTGCACACAACACAAATAACTTTGCTTCCCAACGAGTACAGAGAGGTTGTCAATCTCCCCGGGCTTGTTGTTCACAAAGGGTCAACGCAACAGATAATAGTGATAATGATAGCAGCTAGAAAGTAAAAGCAGGAAAAGTAAATAAGCGTGTAAACAGTGACGAGGATATGGATCTGGGTCCCGTGATGTTCACTAGTGATGCCTCTCTCCTGAATGACGACAAAACTGCTATGCGAGGTAAACAAATTACAGCTTGGCAATTGACAGGATTAAAAACGCATCGCAATGCTAACTATGCTACAAAGAAAGGATGAGGCTCAAAAGCATGAGCGGTACACCAAAATAAGTAGACCGAAATCCAACTTCATCTACTACTAATCATCCACCTTGAGATATCTATCCAGAACATCTCGCTGGTATTAAGTTGCGAGCCCCACCCAAAGTGTAAACCCAAAGCAACAGACAACTGCATTAAAAATCACTTTGCGTAAAGTAAACAATCCTTGGAACCACTGTTACAAGGACCGTTGTTTCCCCCTTGTGGCAACAACACATCCCCTAGACTCATGTTTCTGTCACTCAAGCGTGTCATCGGGGGGCATGAACCCACAATCGAGCATACCGTTCCCTCTTAGAGTCACTACCTACTACCTACTCAGTGTCGAGTACCCCTCCTTCCTCCCGCAGACTTATGAATCTCGGGACGAGATTCTGTTGAGTGGGGGCGAGTTGTCACAACCCCAAGTTAGGTATGTGCTAGGATCAAAGGCTCACTTGCATTCATCAAAGAAATCAAATTCAAATTCCAAATGGGAGAGAGAACACCCCCAGATGAATTTAATTAAAATGGCCAGATAAAAAGTTGCTCCAAAAATACCTTTAGCATTTTTGAAAAGTCACATAAATGAGTGTGATCACATATCAAGTGATGTGGTAGCAATCCCATGCTCATGGATTTTTCAAATATTCAAACAGGACCTTAGAATTAATTTAAAACCCTATTTGAATTGAGATTCAAATATTTGGAATATCAAAAATGTTCAAAACTTGGGAATGACTAACTACTGGTCATGTAAGTCCATATATAAATTTTGAGCATTTATAAAAATGCCTAGCTATTTTATTTAATGGGCAAAACAAATTACAGAAAAGAAATAAAGAAAGGAAAGATTAAACAGAAGAATAAAAATAGAAAAACCCTTACCTGTCGCCTAGGCGAAGCCAGCCCAGCCGGCCCAGCCAGCCCAAAGGGGCAAGGGGGTCTTCTTTCCCACCCCGCGCCCCCAAGCTACTCGGTGGAATGCCACCGAGCCAGCCGAGCACGTCGACGCCTCCCCAGCCTCCACCTGCCCCTCCCGCGCCTTCTAGCCACGCCACGGAGACGCTGGAGACGCCGTGCTTCCATTCCCCCCCTCCAGAGCCTCTCCCTCTCACTCTCTCGCCGAGTTCAACGACGACCCGAGCGCCGCCGTCGCCATGGATTGAAGCACACGTGGCCACCGCTGTCCCCGAGCCGCACCGACGTGTCTCTCGTCTTCGCCGCCGTCCGCTACACCGAGCTGAGAAGTTAGTCGTAGGAAGGAGCCTCTGCTCGCGACGCCCGCATCGTCTTCCCCAACTCCGGCCGAGAAGCTACACCGGGAAATTGCGCCTCCATCCTTCCTTCTCCAGCCACGCCGTCACCACCGTTGGACTCAGGGTGAGTCACCAGTTCGTCCCCACCCAGCCGTGGCCCCTTCTTCTTCCTCGTTCGGGATCCTCCATGGGAGCTGATGTCTACGCACGCTTCTATTCTTGTAGACTATGTTGGGCCTCCAAGCGCAGAGGTTTGTAGGACAGCAACAATTTCCCTCAAGTGGATGACCCAAGGTTTATCGAACTCAGGGAAGTAGAGGTTGAAGATGGTCTCTCTCAAGCAACCCTGCAATTAAGATACAAGAAGTCTCTTGTGTCCCCAACACACCTAATACAACTAGGAGTTGCATAGGTGCACTAGTTCGGCGAATAGATGGTAAAATGTGGGTGATAGGTGTGGCAAAGCAAGGTAATATAAATCTATAATGAAAAGTTCAGCAAGAAAACATGTGACAAAAGTGAGTGCAAACGGTGTAACAATGATGGAAACAAGTCCTAGGCTTCATACTTTCACTAGTGGCAACTCCCAACAACATTAACATAGTCTAATCACATGATATTTCCCATAAAGCATGCAATGGAGACGCACTCAGAGGTCATTCCTTTGTGGTCAAGAGAGGATGAGAATTATGTAGGGCTACAAAAGCACACCTCAAAGTTCGTAGTTCTCAATCTATGGATTTCCCAATGTCACCACGGCCATCCAAAGAGAGTACCACAATCACCACAACATATCTCAAGGATAGTCAAAGACAAGCACCAAGAGACTCTCAATCTTCGATCAACAAAAAAAAAAGGAAATCACTCATGATAATATTCTTCTAACCCATGTCCAATAGACCGCTGTCACCTTGGTCTCGGGGATTATACTAGATAATATCAATTGAGTACATAAATCCAATACATAGAGGAAGGGGAAATATCATGGGATCACCCTAGATTAACATAGCCTATGATCACAACGAAGATCACATCATGGGAGAGAGAGAAGAACACATAGCTACTGGTAGAAACCTCATCCCCGAGGGAGAACTACTCCCACGTCATGGAGGGAGGAAGCAACATCGATGGAGATGAATCCGGGGGGCACTTCCTCGTCCCGGCAGGGTGCCGGCACAGGAATTCTGTCCCCCCGAAACTTGATGGCGATGGAGGCGGAGATCGTAATTGCTTCTGGAGAAAAGGGGTCCCGAATCAGGGTTTCCGCGTCACGGAGAATATATAGGCGAAGGGGGCAGCTAGGGGGGCCACCAGGGGTCCATGCGCCCCCCTGGCGCGGCCAGCCCCTGGGGCGCGCCACCAGGGCGCCTGGGCCCCTGGTGGTGTCCCTCTGGCCCTGTCGGGGGATTGGTACCCGGGTAGGCTCACCCAAGCGGAAGCAACCTTTCAAGACAAGGATGGACCGATTGGGCTGCAGCTGGGCCGAGATGGGCAGGCGTACGGCCGATTGCTCCAAGGCAATCAGCCGTACCGAATGCTCCAAGGCAATCAGCCGTACCGAATGCCAGCAGTCGGCCCAGGCGCAATCGGTCCACCCCTTTTCATCACCAAGACGATCATCCGATTGGCCCGCAGTTGGGCCGAGATGGGCATCGACGTGGCCGATTGCCTAGAGCAATCGACCCTGCCGAGGGCCACCAGTCGGCCCAGGCACAATCGGTACAACTTACCACCCCTGGAGAAGTTGACCCCGAGAACAATCGAAGGTCCAAGTACGAGGTCATAAATGCGCAATCCCGAGAGATCGGGGTGGCAGAGAAGCCAAGTCACATCGAAGATCTGGCAGAGATGTGTTGTCGACCTCTCCGCCGATTCCGCGGACAGGACGACAAGACCTCACCTCCTAGCTCCACTGTTCACCATCATGCCCTACGAGTCTACAGCATGGGCCGCCGCTCGTCGGGTCCGGATCACCCGGAGAGGAGCAGTCGCTGGGACCCAGCCGATTAGAGGATGGCAGCTGGGCCCAATCGGCAGTGAAGTTACCGATTTACCCCGGGCTCACACTATAAGAGCCCGGGGTACCCCTCCTGCGTGAGGGACGATCCACAACATTCGCACCATTACTCACATCTCGCTTAGTTCATTTACTGCTTGTAGTTCCTCATCAGGGAAGCAGGAGAGAGCCTTGCCCACGACAGCTCTCACCTTCCCCTGAGTAGATAGAGAAGCAGTTATTGTAGTTCAGTTCCATTGATATAGAAGAGACAAGCAGGATTAGGGGTGTTATCTCTCCGGAGAGCCCCGAACCTGGGAACATCGTGGTGTCCGTCACCGTGTTTGTGCCCAACCCGATTCCGGCACCATCGACATATTTTTCCTCGCGCCTTCCCCTCACTTTAGCCATCCCCATGGCATCTGCCGTCACATATCGACGACAGTTGGCGCCCACCGTGGGGCAGACCGAGGCGTCGACTGGAGTAAAGATCCGGACGGGATTTTTCTCTGCATCAGGCGGTAGCCACGCCTCTAGCCTGATTCTTAGGCATGGGGCAATCGACTACGTGGTGGACTACTCGGCGCGGTACGGGGTCGGCGCACCCCTGCCGCCCGGTGTGTCGCTGCAAATTGGAAGCCATCGCCTCTTCATCGGCAGCTTCCCCGAGGCATATCCCAGGGAGATACGCGTCTTTTCATGCATCACGGATCCATTCTCGACCAGGGACTGCACTGCAGCACCCGGCGGAGAGGGTGGCCGTGTGCACAGCGGGGGCGTCTTCATCAAGCAACCGCGGCACAGCGAGTGCGGCTAGGAGATCAAAGGAGGCAGCTGACGCCGCAGAAAGAGTCGGCACCAGTGCCTTGCGGGATGTGTTGTACACACCCGTGAACAGGAATGGTGATCCTGATCAAGTGCACACTGAGCTGGAGACAGCACGGCTCGCCCTCGCTCGCAGGGCCGAGCAAGTGCTGGCAGAAGAGCGTAGGCTGGGAGCTATCACAAGAGAGTACAACGCAGCGCATGCCGGACCGCGTCGGCCGATTGAGCCCGCAGTCTTAGAAGATTTGAGAAGCCGAGGTCGGGCAGTCCATCAACAGTTGTCGGGAGCCGAGCAACCGGCGAGACCGGCGAGGCCGGCGCAGCAGGCGCAGTCGGCATTTTTCCAGAGGCCGACATACATCACGCCCTGAGAGCCGTCGAGCAGATAGCAATTGAGTTAGAAGAGCTAGAAGGAGATGAACGGCGTGAGCAGACGTGCCGAATGCGCGAATTGCTGGCAGCTGCAAAGGAGCAGCAGCTGGTGGCAATGGAGAATCCGAATGCAGGACCTGAGGCGTCAAGAGGAACTGTGAGGCCGGTTCCGGAAGCTATCCAGTGACCGAATGCATCGCGCCAGAACAGGCAGCAACCGGCGCCATCGCGGCATGAGAGCAGGGTCAGGAGCAATCGGCCACCCCTAGCGGCAAGCAGAAGAATAGAGGAGCCAGCTGTTAACAGCAGGCGCAACGACATGCCTCAGCAGTCGGCAGCAAGACCAGCGATCAGCGCCCGACTAGGCCCTCGCCAAATCGGTCAGAATGATGCCAGGCATCGCATTGAGCTCCTGGAGAAGGAGGCTCAAGAAGATGTAGAAGGAGAGGCTGGCCCGTCGTGTTTCAGTCATCGCATTCGGACCGAGAAGTTTCCCAAAGGCTTCACGCTGCCGAGAGACACGCCCAAGTACAATGGTTCTGTGAAGCCAGAAGATTGGTTGTCTGACTACCTGACCGCAGTTCGCATTGCAGGGGCAATCGGCGCGTGGCAGTCCGCTATGCACCTTTGATGCTGCAGGGTTCAGCTCGGACGTGGTTGAATAGTCTGCCCAAGGACAGTGTGAATTGTTGGGAAGATTTCACAAGTGCATTCATTCACAACTTCACGAGCACATATGAGCGGCCCAACCTCCGGTGCAGTTGGCTCTTTGTGTGCAAGGCAAGGATGAACCCCTTCGAGATTACCTATCTCGGTGGATCAAGCTGAAGAATTCATGCGAAGGAGTCCATGAGATCCAGGCCATTCAGTACTTCACGGATGGATGCCTGGCCGATTCAATGTTGAAGCACAAGTTGCTCCGCAAGGATTTCACATCGCTTGCCGAGCTCATGAAGGTGGCCAACTCATTCGCCGTGTCCGATTCTGCGATGCGCCCTATCCAGCTCGGAGTTGGAGGTGTCATTCAGTCACCAGGGGCTCCGCAGTCGGACGCAGGGAACCAAGGCCTCACTCGGAAGGACAGAAGAGAGAACAACTGCAACAACAGCAACAACCAGCAGAACAATGGCAAGCGCAAGGACGAGCAGCCAAATACTCAGTATGGCAGTCGGCAGGTGGCCGCTGTCCAGAATGAAGAAGATCCAGGGGCTGCAGGAGGCAGTCGGAAGATGAGACCGAATGTGAGGCCATAGGGACAGATGAAGCCCAAGTACACGTTTGATGATATGCTGGATGCACCGTGCAAGTTGCACATCACTCCTGGCAGGCCGTCTGCGCACACCACTCGGCAGTGTGATTTTGTGAGAAGGATTGCAAGGGATAAGCTTTACCACCTCCACCCCCACCGCCACCCCAGAACAGAGGACCACCTCAGCAGCAGAACCAGTTCCCGCGGCAAGACGCCGCTTATATGATTTTCACCAGCCAATCCACCTACAAGGGAAGTCGGAGAGCCCGAGCTCAAGAAGTCAATGCCTCCATGCCACTGATTCCTCAGTACATGCACTGGTCCGAGTGTGACATATCCTGGGGAGAGCAGATCACCCGACCATCTTGCCGAATCTAGGAAAATAGCCGCTTGTGGTTGATGCTCTGTTCGCAGGACCAAGATTTTCATGCAAGTTCTCCCGAGTGCTCGTTGATGGAGGAAGCACAATCAACATTCTGTACAGAGACACCTTGATCAAGCTAGGGATCACCGAGAAGGATCTGGAGCGCAGTCAGACGACATTCCATGGGATTGTCCCTGGGTTTTCTTGCACTCCCAAGGGTCGCATTCGGCTGGATGTCATATTCGGCACAGAGGAGAATTTCAGGAGGGAGCCAATCTGGTTTGAGGTCGCCGACCTCAGCAGTACTTATCATGCTCTGTTGGGACTTCCCGCATTCGCCAAGTTCATGTTCAATGCACAGCAGACTTATCTGAAGATGAAGATTCCAGGGCTAAACGGCATCATCACCGTCACCGGGGACTTCAGGAAGTCCCTCGAGTGCACGTCGGCTGGCGGCAGTTTGGCTGATTCTCAAGTGGTTGAAACAGCGAAGCGTCAGCTCGGCAAAGTGATAGCAATGGCGCAAGCGCACAACAAGGCTCTACCCCCAGTCGGCCCAGCCAAGAGAGCAGATGAGGAATCGGCCTTTCAGTCGGCCAAGGACAGCAAGAAGGTCTCTCTAGGTCCCTCTGACTCAACCAAGTTCGTTGTAATCGGAGCTGGACTTAGCAACAAATAGGAAAGCGAGCTCGTCGAGTTTCTCCGTGAGAATTGGTACATCTTCGCATGGTCTCCACAAGACATGCCTGGTGTGCCGAGAGAACTCGCCGAGCACAAGCTGCACATTCGGCCAGGCTCGAAGCCGGTCAAGCAACCCCTGAGACGTTTTTCTGAAGATAAGAGAAGGGCAATCGGCGAAGAGATTGCGAAGCTGCAAGCTCCAGGTTTCATCATGGAAGTGTTTTACCCCGAATGGCTGGCGAATCCAGTCCTCGTGATGAAGAAGAACAAGACCTGGCGCATGTGTATCGATTACACTTGCCTGAACAAGGCGTGCCGGAAAGATCTGTTTGCTCTGCCCCGTATCGATCAAGTGATTGATTCTACGGCCGGCTGCGAGCTTTTGTATTTTCTGGATGCCACAGCTGGCTATCACCAGATCAAACTTGTTGTGAAAATCAAACAAAAACTGCATTTATAACCCCTTTCGGGGCTTCTTATTATATCACCATGTCTTTTGGTTTGAAGAACGGAGGTGCCACTTATCAGCGCACAATTCAGAGATGTACACACACCCATCTCGGCAGAAATCTCCACGTCTATGTGGATGATCTGGTAGTGAAGTCGGCCAAGGGAGTCACACTCCTAGATGACCTCCGAGAGACATTTTCAAATCTGATAACTTACCAGATCAAGCTCAATCCTGAGAAATGTGTTTTTGGAGTCCAAGCTGGCAAGCTCTTGGGATTTCTCGTTTCCGAGAGAGGAATCGAATGCAATCCCGAGAAGATAGCCGCAATCGAGCGAATGGAGCAACCCAAGAACCTGAAGCAAGTACAGAAATTCACGGGTTGCCTCACCTCACTCAGCCGATTCCTCAGTCGGTTGGGTGAAAAATCAATCCCGTTATATCAGCTGATGAAGAAGACGGATAAGTTCACCTGGACACCTCAGGAAAATGAAGCATTCCGAGAACTCAAGCGCATGCTCTCCACTGCGCCGATTCTGGCTGCCCCGATTGAGAAGGAGCCAATGATGTTATACCTTGCGGCAACCAATCGGGTGATCAGTGCAGTCATGGTGGTGGAGCGGCCCGAGAAGGACAAGGCACAGCAGATTCAGCGACCTGTGTATTATATCAATAAAGTGCTCTCGGCGTCCAAGCAAAACTACCCTCACTACTAGAAGATGTGCTATGGAGTATATATGGCAGCCAAGAGATTGAAGCATATTTTCAGGCCCATCTGATCACGGTCGTCAGCTCGGCTCCACTGGCCGACATCATAGGAAGCAGAGATGCAATCGGAAGAGTGGCGAAGTGGGAAATCTAGATCGCTAACCATGGCATCCAGTATGAGCCGAGAACAGCAATCAAATCTCAGGCGTTGGCCGACTTCCTGGTGGACTGGGCTGAAACTCAATATATGCCAGCCGTCCCAGGATCGGACTTCTGGCGAATGCATTTTGATGGATCCAAGATGAAGAGCGGCCTAGGGGCTGGCGTAGTGCTCACCTCACCAAGAGGAGATCAACTACATTATGTACTCCAGATTCACTTTGCAGCATCGAACAACATTGCTGAGTACGAAGCCCTTGTGCATGGTATCAAGCTGGACAAGGAAATCGGCATTCGGAATATCGAGTTCTTTGGTGACTCCGATTTGGTGGTGCAGCAATGCACAGGCACCTGGGATGCAAAGGATGCAAATATGGCAAGCTACCGTTTCGTAGTGCAGCAGATCAGTGGGTATTTTGAAGGATGTGAGTTCCACCATGTGCCGGGAGCAAGCAACAAAGCAGCAGATTCATTGTCCAAGCTCGGCTCAACAAGGCAAGCTATTCCGCCAGGCGTATCACTTGAGCACATCAGGAAGCCATCCATCATGCCATCTCCAGAATCCGAGTCCATCTTCATCTCGGAGACTGACCTTGAAGTATTAAAGAAGGCAAAAGAAGCTCAACCGGCAAAAATCCCAACTCTGAAGAAGCAATCAAGCGCCCAAGGTGCTCCGGCATCAGCAGAGCCGGCGGCACCAGGGGCTGCCGATTGCAGACCAGGGGCTGCCGAATGCAGCAAAAAGAGCAAGGCTAAAGGGAAGCGAGCAGAGGTGTCAGAACCCTAATTAGGTTTGTGCTTTTCTAAACTTGCATTTTTGCATCATGAAAAAAAATTGCAAAAGAAAAAGAAGTGGGGAAAAGAAAAGCCCTAAATGAATTAAATAAAAAGGCCGGAAATAAATCTTTTTCCAAAATTCTTTTGGACGCGTTGAAAAATCCTAAATAGATTGATGAGTGTGATCATTTTAAAAGTGATTTGGGATTAATCCCATGCTCATAGATTTTTCAATAATCCAAATAGTGGCTTGGAAATTAAAACAATTGCCTATTTGAATTGAAATTCAAATAAATTGATTTTCAAAAATTCCCAAAACTTGGGGTTGACTTCTATAGAGTCACCTAGGGTTTATAAAAATGATTGGGGATTTTTATAAATTCCCTAGCTATTTATTTTTAGGGCAAACATATTAAATAGAAAACAAATTAAAAGAAAAACAACAGAAAAGGGGCAGAGCCCACTTACCTCCTCGGCCACTTGGCCCAGCCAGCGGCCCAGCCCACCAAGGGCAGGGGCGTCTTCTTCCCCTGGCCAACAGAGCACGCCTCTGCGTGGCGTGCATGCCGCAGCACGCCGGCCACCTCCTGCTTCGCCGTGACGGCCCCCTGGCCCCTAACCCCTCCGCGTGGACGCCTGGAAGCTCCCCCGAGTCTTTCCCCTATCTCTGGCCCGTCTCCCCCTCCCGTTCTTCCAATTCCGAGCCGCAGCCGGAGCGTGCCGCCATGGCCTCCGCGTCCAACGGCCTCCTCCCGCCATTCCATGTTGTCGAGGAGCTTCACCAATGCCGTCCTCGTCGAGCCACGCTCTCAATTCGAGCTCGGGAGCCCTGAAGACGACGTTCGCCTAGCCAGTTCCCCGCCGGCCGCTTTCAACCTCGGGCTCAAATTCGCCGTCGTACTGCTTCCCCCGCCCCCTACGTCCCCTCCATTGTACTCAGGTGAGCTCGAAGCTTCGTTCCCCCCGTCTCGTGGCTCTCCCCGTCGCCTCGGTTGCCGTCTTCACCATGGAGAGAGGCTCCGGTCGCCGCTCCGTCGTCGAAGTCGTGGCCCCGAGCGCCCCCTTGAAGCCCACCTAGCACCAGCAGACGCGCGACGACGAGAGCAACGCGCTGGTGCTCTTATTCTTCCTCCCCGTGCCCTCAATCGTATTCCGGTGAAGCTCCGGTGAGCTCCAGAGGTCGCCGGCGAGCTCCACCATTAGAAGCCCTAATGAACCAGCTAATCACCCCCTCGTCTCACTGACAGTGGGCCCAGGCCCCCTTAATTAACCCGTGGGTTAATTAAGCAGAGGGGTTAACCCCTGGGTCACTGACCAGTGGGACCCCCTGTCAGGCCAGCCCATGCGTCAGCATGACATCACCCTGACGCATTAAAGGAAATTTATTTATTTATTCAGTAAATTCCAGAAAATGACCTAAACTTTGAAATTGAATAACTTTTAAACTATAACTCCAATTTCAAAGTGTAATATATGAAAAATTATCAGGAGAAAATCCTCTATCCAAATTTCAAACTTTCAGCTATGTTGGAGTTGATCTTAAAAAGGGATCAGTAGCTTTTGCTTTTTGATTTAATTGGAATTATTTCAATTTCAATTCAAAAGCCATTCCAACTTCAACCATTGAAATACTCCACACTTCACTTGTACTTCAGAAGCATTTCACACATATGATCACTTGGTTTACAATGAACAAACTTTAGCAAATGCAAGTTGAAACTAAATTGAATAACATTTGGAGTTTGAATTTGAATTTACTTTTCAAATCAACTTCAATTAAAATATGGCAATTCAAACATAGGTCACATCAGCACATTACCATGCTATGTTTTGCATATTGAATGTGCATTGTATTATCTTGATTGTGCTTTACTTCCAGTGCTTCGGTGATTGCATCTTCTCGGTAGAGTTGATCTCGGAGACGAGTTCAACCTCACGTCAGAAGAGTGTTACATCGTGATCGTCAGCAAGGCAAGTAGCCCCCTCTTTGATCGTGTCTATAAAATCCCAGTTCCCTCTCATTCTCGCAAATGCATGTTTAGGATGTCACCATGATACGTTCTACCGCTAGTTGAACCTATTCCTTTGCATGACCTATCATTTTGTCACAGTAGTAAGCAAACCACAATCCTAGCAGATGTAGGAGTTGGTTGATATCATGTGGCCCCTGCAAATGATACAGCTTATTGCATGCTTAGAGTTGTTACCTGAGGCTACTTTGTTGTGAGTCGGGATGGTAGTGATCATGTGAATGATGGTGGTAACGTGTTGGTGAATCTACCCTAAACAAAGGTGAACGATGAGAGGCTGTGTAGGAGTACACAGTGGGTTGTCTCGTTGAACACTGCCTTAGGCCCGAGTTCTTGTGTTGTTATCCAAGACTAAGAGTACGACCACACATTCGGCTCACTGACCCCTCTCGGCCTAGTACCTCACCCCGGACCAGTCCAGGAGTCGCAAGTAGTTCGCCCTTTAACGATCTCAAGAAGGTAGAACCACGGTAAGTGGTTGGAATAGGTTGTGGGCACGTTGAATCAAGTGATCATGATCGAGTTGAGCTTGATGGCGGTCACACAACGTTTGAGTCCGCATCGGAACAATCGGCCGGATTCCGATTGTGGTCCCAACTCAAATAGGCGACTCCCTAGGACTAGAGATGGTGCCGTGAGTGAAGTGTCGTGGCAGCATCCTCGCCGGTACTCACTTGAAGGGTCCATCCCCAGGCGGTAACTGATGAGGCGTGTGTGTAGCAGTACACCCCTGCAGGGTTAATGAACTATTCGAATAGCCGTGTCCGCGGTTATGGACTACTTGGAGACCTTTACTTGATCATAGATAACTTGAACTGGATACTTCTAAAACACACCAAGATAAGTGTGAGTGCATGCTTCCTCGTGGGGAAGTCGAGGAAGGCACCATAGTGGAGTATTGGTTGGAGACTGTTACTTGGACTCGTGTACGTTCTTACCTCTCTCTGGTACTCGTAGTTCAGGACTAGCCAAGTCAAAGCTGGAACTTCTGCAAGTGAAACCCCACCTCCCTTTGCCTTGATACATGTGCATGAGTAGTATAGTTCCTATGTAAGTCTTGCTGAGTACGACTTTGTACTCACGTTTGCTTATTCTATGTTTTAGAGACGAGACCACTGACCCTGATGGTGGCCTCTACCTCGAGCTCGACGTGGACCAATGTCGTATAGTTCCAGGCAGCAGCCTGTGCCCTTTGGAGGGTCATTGTACTTTTCTTTCAGGCTTCTTAAGCCATTTGTTAAACTTGTCTTTACTAAGACATAATTTGCTTCCGTTGATGTTTGATGTAATGTTGGATCACATTCATGTGATCTCTGCTTGTAATACAACTACTATGTCTGCTTTGTTTAGCAGAAGTTATAGAGACTATGAGTTTGTAGAGTTCATGTTGTGATTACCTGCTGTTTACAATGGACATGTATGCTGCGTGTATGATTATAAAATGCATGTCTTAGTGTGGGATTCGATAGCTTAGTTGTGTTCTTGCCAGCGGTCTTTTATACACCAAGTGGCCCTTAGATGTGCGCAGCTTGGGGCATCGTGATGCGATTGCTCGTGACTCTGTCACGTGGCACACTTTGTTGTATGATCGAGCCCGCTCGAGATCCCGACTAAGTGATCGGGCTGGAGTAAGTCTATGTAAGGGTTATGATTCAATCGATAACATGGTTGAGGCGACTTGTCTGTGATATGGGATTCACCACCCATATCATTAGAGTTGTGTGCGGACGATGAGGAGCCATCTCAGTTGATCATCCGGCCTCAATGGGATGCCCCTCACGTTCGATGCTTACCGAGAGTGATCTGTGCTTGGCCTTGTCTGCTTAGACAAGTGGGTACGGCTCTCGGCTCTCCATGTGATTGTATTGTGACCGGAATTACATACGCTAACCCCGGGTCCCGACAAGAGGCAGCACCAGATGGCACAGCCTCAGAAGATCCAATGACATCAGGAACTGCCGATTGCATTGAAGAAGTTCCAGCTCTAGACGAGCAGTCGTCACCAAGGGCTGCCGAATGCGTGCCAGGCGCCGCAATCGGTAGGTCAGAGACAGAAGTCGAGATGGTTGAGGTTCAAGAGGCCGAAATCCAAGAGGCCAATGGCCAAGAAGCCGAGGCCCAAGAAGAAGTCGCACCCCAGCAAGCAGTAGTGATGGTAGTCGTCAATGCGCCATCATGGGCACAGCCGATTAGATATTTCCTAGTGGATGGAGTTCTTCCAGAAGACGAAGCCGAGTCAAGACAAATCAGTCGCCGGTCTTGGGCATACACAATAATCAACAACGAGCTAGTGCGCAAGAGTGCAACCGGTGTCTTCCAGAGATGTGTAGAAGAAGACAGAGGCTTGGAGTTGCTCAGAGACATCCACCAAGGCGAATGCGGTCATCACGCGTCAGCGAGAGCCATTGCCAACAAAGATTTCCGACATGGTTTCTACTGGCCCACTGCGCATGCAGCGGCTGAGAACTTGGTGAAATATTGCAACGGCTTCCAGCGGTTCAAGGCAAAAATTCATCAGCCAGCATCAGCATTGAAGACAATCCCAATAGCATGGCCATTTGCGGTGTGGGGTTTGGACATGGTTGGTCCATTCAAGAGAGCCCGAAGTGGCATGACACATCTCCTGGTCGCAGTGGAAAAGTTTACCAAGTGGATTGAAGCCCGCCCGATCAAGAAGCTGGATGGTCCGACTGCGGTCCATTTTGTGGCCGACATTGTGTGCAGATATGGTGTGCCCAATAGCATCATCACCGACAACGGCACCAATTTTGCGAAGGGCGCACTGGCTAGATATGCATCTCAGCAGGGCATTCGGCTTGATCTCGCATCTGTTGCACATCCTCAGTCGAATGGTCAAGTAGAAAGAGCAAACGGTCTCATCCTGTCGGGTATCAGACCCTGATTGGTGGAGCCACTTGAGAGGGCACCCGGGGCTTGGATTGAAGAACTCCCAGCACTATTGTTCAGCTTAAGGACCACGCCAAACAGGTCGACTGGATTCACTCCTTTCTTCCTAGTGTATGGGTCAGGAGCAATCATCCCGTCCGACATCGAATTTGATTCACCTCGGCATGCCTTGTACACCGAGGAAGAAGCCAAGTTAGCACGGGATGACGGCGTCGATCTCAAGGAAGAAGCCTGCCTGCTGGCCTTGTCCAGATCGGCAGTCTACCAGCAGAAGTTGCGGCACTACCACAGCAAGAAGATTCGTCCTCTCGCCTTCCGAGAGGGTGACATGGTGCTACGCATAATTCAGAAGTCAGATGGGCAGCACAAGCTGGCCTCACCCTGGGAGGTACCTTTCGTCATCAGCCGCACACTCAAGAACAACTCATATTACTTGATCGACTACACCAAGGGCACTCGGCATAAGGACACATTAGGAGTAGAAACGGAGCGGCCGTGGAACGCCGAGCTTTTATGCCCGTTCTATAGTTGAGTGGCAGAAATTTATGTATGCTATTCGGCAAATGATCAGTAAAGCTATCATGCTTCTGAAGAAGAGCATTTGATTACCTTTGCATAATTTAATTCGAAAAGCTAGCCCAAATCGGCAACGCTTAGTCATACCCAAGACGTGCATAACGCACTCGGGGACTGACCGACCACGAGGTCAGAAAAATGAGCCAACGAGGCACGGGGGCTGCGGGTTCGCACTCAGCCTAGCACCTGACTCAAGCACAAGTCACGAGAGTGGTTGTGGCATTGAGAAGGGCAGCGGTTGGGGCAGCCGGCAGTACAAATCCTCGAGAAACAAATCGAAACGCTCTAAAAAGGGCATAGCCGACTAAGTCAGCTACCAATTGTGCCGCAGACCGGTGCACCGAGCAGCCGGAAGCGAGCAATCGGCTCCTAGCATTGTAGAATCCTTTGCGCTAAGTCTTCTCGTGTGAACTCAAGAAAAAAACTTATCGAACCTTGGCCGGAAATCAACCTTCGATCCGACTGCAGACCGCATGTCGGCTGCAGAATGGACAAGGTATGACGCCCCCAAGTGCAGACCGATAAAGGAAACCGACAAAAACGCAAAGTAGATCGCACAAATAAAACTTGCAACGAGCAATCGGATTACATAGAGATAGTAGGCATAAGGCCAAATAAGGTCATTACAACGAACCACACCCAATGGGTGTCGGCGGAATTAAAATCATGTTTTACAAGCATCTGTTCTGAAAGTAGAAATTAGATATGGCCGATCAGGTGTCGGCGGCAGAGGCAGATGACGTCATCGGCGGCACGGCTCAAGCAGTTGGGGCAGTTGGTGGCGCAGAGCGCAGTCGGGGCGGCCGATGTGGCGGGAGCAGTCGGATCAGCTTGCGCAGTAGCGGCATCCGGCTCCGTCTGCACGTCAGTCGACGTAGCCCCAGCTTGTTTGGATCTCGGAGAAGTATGGGACGAGCCGCTGTCAGAAAGCTCATCGGCCAAGCCAGAGATGGAAGTTGCTGCCAGTGGGTTCCCTCCCTCGTCGAGATACAGAGTGTAGTCATAGGGAGAAAACCAGTTCACCATGGTGCTGGCTAGCCGATTCACCTCAGCATAGGTCTTCTCAAGCAAATCGGTTGCGTTCTCTCTGATGTTGTAGAGCTTGGGAAGCTTCAATTGTGGGTACCAGCTCAGCACAGTTTGGAGGGCAGTCTCCGCACCAGTCCGACCGGCAGAATTAAGCAAGACATCGATCCAACGTGGGATGGCCTTCAGAAGAATCCGAGTCTTCTCGGTGGTAGCATTCGGAGCCTCTCCATTGTCGGATTCTTCTTCGACCAAAGTCTCAGGCTCGCGGGTCTCGGCGGAGGAGCCAGCAACGTGCTTCATCTTATGGAGCCCAACCTTAAGCTCAGTTGGCAGCCATAGCAATTCGGCAATCTTCAGAATGCCAAGCTTGAAGGACAGTGCAATCCCCTTGATGACAGGAATGCGAGCCTCCGTACCAATCAGATATTCTCCAGACATTAGCCTCAAGTTGGACGGCCCCTCCGGCCGCGATGGTCTCCTCTCGGGATTTGGCCACCGCTGCATAAGCAGCGGCCTCAGACTCGGGCCAGGCCTCTACATCACGAAGGAAAGTGTGAGTAAGAGCACAGAAGAAGGAAGCAATCGGAAAATGCACTCGGATGAAAGAAACACTCACCGCTAAGAAGGACGTCCATTTCAGTCATTGTATCGCAGAAACCCTTGGCCCGGCGGCGCAGTCGGGTTGTTTCATAGTTGCGCTTCTCCAAGTCTTCATACTTGGCAATGTGCTCATCGCGGTCTTTCCGGATGGAGTCTCGGGCGGCAACGGCGTCATCCCTCTTGGCCTGCATCGCTTCTCGGGCGGCTACAGCTGCATCTCGTTCAGCGCGAAGTCCATCGCCCACAACATTCACGGCGACCAAGTCGTCCGAATGTTTCTTCGACAAAGCAACCAGCTCGGAGCGGAGGGTTTGGATGGTCCGAGACAAATCGGCCTCCACTCCTTGCAGTCCGGTCATCTCTTGCTTAGCTACGGCGAGTGTGGGCCCTTGCTGGCCGAGTTCAGTGGTCAATTCAGCAATGCGGCCCTGTAAGTCATCTACCATGGGAACAGAGACTAAAGGAAGATATAAATATATTAATACAAGAGAAATTATCAATCGGAGGGAAGATAGAAGTAATGAAGAAGTTACCTCTCAGCCTGGTGATCTCGTCCGATTGATTGTTGACCTCGAGCTGGGCCTGAGCGAGGGTTCGGAGGCTGGCGGCGTAGGCTTCGAGGAGCTTCTCGAAGATCTTGCCTCGTTCTTCAAGAACGACTTGGGAAGAAGAACAAGATGAACTTTAGATGTACAGCAGCCAAAAGAAGATCCGAATCGATTGCAAACAATCGGCCCGGATCTCGGGGACTACACACAGTAGGTGCGCTTGCGCGCACCCACCGGAAGCAAAGTCTCCCGATAGGAGGAAGGCAGGAGAGATGAGCAAAGGATATCTAAGACATAAAGATCTGAACCGATTGCAAACAATCTCCCGATCGGAAGAAAGGCAGTGGGTGTGGAAGAAAGGCAAGAAAAAGAACCGACCGGAAGAAAAATCTCCCGATCGGAAGAAAGGAAAGAAAAAGAAGCAACAAGCATAAAAGATCCGAACCGATTGCTAACAATCGGCCCGAATCTCGGGGACTACACCCAGTGGGTGCGCTTGCGCGCACCCACCGGAAGAAAAGTCTCCCGATTTGAGGAAGCCATAAAGAAAAGTTGAAGAACTTACCGCGTGATTGCGGTCGAGCAGTTGGAGGTCATGAGCTATGGCGGTGGCGAAGTCGTTCACCCGATTGTAGGTTGTCATCAAAGAACCTTGAGAGGAAACCGGGGAGCGGTGTGAAGCATCGGGCTCGGCGCCGACATGTCTGGTGCGAGAGTATTCGGCCCGGAGCTGGTCCACGGAGCGCATCAAAATTATTGACGCGGAAGAGGTCGGCTGTGGCGGTGAAGCTTGAGTCGCAGCGGCAGAAGAGGCAACGGTTGAGTCCGGTGGCGCCGACGTCGCCGGAAGGCCGGAGGCACCCGGCTGTGGCCGCGGCTAAATCGGACAAGACGAGGTCGAAGGTCCGGTCGCCATAATTGGCGAGGTGGTCGTCA
This sequence comes from Bromus sterilis, assembly GCA_950022295.1. NCBI lineage: Eukaryota > Viridiplantae > Streptophyta > Magnoliopsida > Poales > Poaceae > Bromus > Bromus sterilis. The sequence goes on from OX465596.1 coordinate 402,949,561, forward strand.
TAATCTGCAACGTGGTCGTCATAATCGGCGAGGTGGTCGTCAGGAAGGGCGAGGAGATAGTCGTAACGGGGGCGGAGACTGGGTCGGAGCGGCGTGGCGGAGATGGGGCAATCGGATCGACGAGTTGCGCTCCTTCACCACCAGTAACTCCCTGGTCGGCCGTGCTCTTGGAGGTCTTGGAGGCAGTGGAGGAAGCGGTAGCTTTCTTGGCAGTCTCGAGGCGGGCTTTTTTGGCGGCGCGCTCGACATCCTTGGAGGTACGATGTGGAGCCGGTTGCCATTTGCGGACCGCAGCGGCAGACGCGGCGGGGGAAATGACTGCGACGACATGGGCAGGAATGTCGGCGTCGACGTCATCAAGACCAATCGGCTCCCTGAAAGAAGAAAGAAGAGGTGAATCAGTATAAGAGAAGGCAATGAGGTTCAAAGTGTGAAGATAAAGGCATACCCGACTGTTTTTGGCGCGCCCGTGGGCATCCGACATCTCAGCGGGGCGACATTCAGAGGGCCATCTCCTAGCACAGGTCCGCCCCTGGACCTGCCGAGAGGAGCTTGACCAGTCGGCACTCGAGTGGCCGCGGCCTGAGGTTGTTTGCCTTTGAGAGCAGTCGATGCTGTCTTAGCGACCTTGCTGGGAGCGGCACCAGAGGAGGAGCCGGTCGCCGAGGCACGCTTAGTCGGCACCTTCGGAGGCTTGGCGTGAGGAGCTGCATCAGAATCACCAACCTTTGAGACACTGTCGTCATCGCTCCATTCGGCCAAAAATTGCTCAAGGGAAGGGCCAGGCGTACCCCCTTAAGCTGCAGTTCGGATGTCGGCGTTCTTGGGGTCGGCGGCCTCGACGTCGGCGTCATCAGCGGGATCTTCGGATTCGGAAGACTCCCCAGAGGATTCACCGTCATCGGCGGATTTGGATGGGGGAACCTCACCGTTGTACTCGAAGTCCGCGGGGTCATCTTCCTCACGGTAGGGGGCGTACGTGCCGGCCTCCTGGCCGTCTTCCATCAAGTCGGATCGAATGAAGTGCTGAGCAAGAAGAAGAACGTTATCAGAAAAGTTAAGTATAAGGAAGAAGCAATCGGAGAAAGAAGACGGTCGGAACATACCACAGGCGGTTTCTGCCGACGGTTGAGGTACTCAACGCCGAAGCGGAAAGGGTCGGGCAAAGGACTGGATGTGATAGTCCTCAGCCTGGTGCAAAGGTCTTCGAGTTTCACTCGCCATGTGCAGAGCCGAGTGGGATCTCGGGGGCCCGACATATCGCAGATGCGGTGCACTCGGCGCTGTAGAGGGAGCACTCGGGCTTGGAGCCAGGCAGCAGCAAGATCAATCGGCAGGAGCCCCTCCTGCTCCAGCTGAGCAACCCTGGCGACTTGAGCGTCGACATCGCAATGACCAACTCCATACTTCAGCGACCACTGGTATTTCTCAGCTGGCCGTTCAAGGGAGAACTCGGGCAGGTTCAGGAGATCGGGGCCTTGGTCGGGCGACTTGACATAGAAGAATGTGGTTTGCCAATTTTTGCACGATTGGACGATCTCGGGACCTTTGTCCTTGTGCTTGCCGGCTGCGACGAGGCAACTGCCACAATCGGTCATGTCAGTCAAAAATGTCGGATCGCCACCTTCCGTGGCAGAAGGCACCACAGCTCCGTTCCAAGAATTGTGAGCTCGGAGGTTGAAGAACCGCTTCCAGAGAGCGATGCTTGGGCGGCAGCCGAGATACCCCTCGCACAGCGTGACGAAGCCGGAGAGGATCATGATGAAGTTCGCTGCGAGGTGATGCGGTTGCAAGTGGTGGAAATTGAGGAAGTCCCGAAATAAAGTGCTGGCGGGGAGTCCGAATCCATGCTCGAAGTGAGAGAGGAAGACGACTCTCTCGCTAGCACGCGCACCGGGCACGAGCTCGGCGCCGGGAGCACGCCATTGGACCTCGGCCGGCATATTGCGGGCGCGAACCAAGGCCTGGATGGCACCGGCGGTGACGGTGGAGCCTTTCCAGCACCCACGGCTGGCCTGAGAGGTGTCTCACCGGGGCGCCATGGAACTTGCGGGTGGAGAGAAAATGAAGGTGAGGAGTGCAAGAACACCGCACAAGGTGGCAGTGAGAGATTACCGCGGTGGCGGAGGAGCACGCTGAGTGCGCGGCCAGAGCGGGTCCCGTACGCGGAGGCGGAGTCGCGAGCACGATGAAGATCTGGGGGCGGAGCAGCAATGGCGTGCACGAGAGCGAGAAGTGGAGGAGGAAGAAGGAGTATGAGAGAAGGAGGAGCCCGAGGCCCTCCCCTGTGGCTTATATGGGCGGCGGGGGAGGGGAGTGGGATCTGGCTGCGGTCGTGTGGCCCAGTGTGGCCTAGCCCATAGGAAGTCCAACCGGCAAACCGGCGCAAAAGATCCCAGCGTGGGAAGCGAGGCGTGCGACGTGGGGGTCGAGGCCTGCAGTTACGTCAAATCGTGCGTGGGTCGTGGGCCCCAGTCCATTGACTGTTCCCCGGAAGAATCGGAAGTAACCGTTGGAAGGCAATCGGTTCGTATTAAGATCCGAATCGGCGAGATATATATATCTCAAAAAGTGAAGAAAGAAATCGGAGGCAACGCAAGTCGGATCGGACGAAATCTTGGCCAGCCGAGTGGGATCTCCGAGTCGGTCGACGAACTCGGAACGACGCACTTGATGAGGCCAATGCATTCGGAAGGTGTTGGAGAAAGATTGAAAACTGCAAAGGCCCCGCGATCGAGTGACTGTGAGACCTTTACAGCTTTAGGGGCTACTGTCGGGGGATTGGTACCCTGGTAGGCTCACCCAAGCGGAATCAACCTTTCAAGACAAGGATGGACCGATTGGGCCGCAGCTGGGCCGATCTGGGCAGGCGTACGGCCGATTGCTCCAAGGCAATCAGCCGTACCGAATGCCAGCAGTCGGCCCAGGCGCAATCGGTCCACCCCTTTTCATCACCAAGACGATCATCCGATTGGCCCGCAGTTGGGCCGAGATGGGCATCGACGCGGCCGATTGCCTAGAGAAATCGACCCTGCCGAGGGCCACTAGTCGGCCCAGGCGCAATCGGTACAACTTACCATCCCTGGAGAAGTTGACCCCGAGACCAGTCGGAGGTCCAAGTACGAGGTCATAAATGCGCAATCCCGAGAGATCGGGGTGGAAGAGAAGCCAAGTCACATCGAAGATCTGGCAGAGATGCGTTGTCGACCTCTCCGCCGATTCCGCGGACAGGACGACAAGACTTCACCTCCTAGCTCCACTGTTCACCATCATGCCCTACGAGTCTACAGCATGGGCCGCCGCTCGTCGGGTCCGGATCACCCGGAGAGGAGCAGTCGGTAGGACCCAGCCGATTAGAGGATGACAGCTGGGCCCAATCGGCAGTGAAGTTACCCATTTACCCCGGGCTCACACTATAGGAGCCCGGGGTACCCCTCCTGCGTGAGGGACGATCCACAACATTCGCACCATTAGTAACATTTCGCTCAGTTCATTTACTGCTTGTAGTTCCTCCTCAGGTAAGCAGGAGAGAGCCTTGCCCATGGCAGCTCTCACCTTCCCCTGAGTAGATAGAGAAGCAGTTATTGTAGTTCAGTTCCATTGATATAGAAGAGACGAGCAGGAGTAGGGGTGTTATCTCTCTGGAGAGCCCCGAACCTGGGTACATCGTGGTGTTCGTCACCGTGTTTGTGCCCAACCCGATTCTGGCACCATTGACATCTTCTTCCTTGCGTCTTCCCCTCACTTTAGCCATCCCCATGGCATCTGCCGTCACATATCGACGACAGGCCCCACTCAGGTTCTTCCGGAAGGTTCTTTTGGGCTGATTTTTTATCTGATTTTTCCCGAATTTTTGGAGCACTTTTTATATGGGGGAAAACTGAAATAGAAAAAGAGCAGAAAACAGGAACTACCACTGTGGTGCACTGAGTTAATAGGTTATTCCAAATATGATCAAAAGTGTATGAAAGTGTGTCTAGATCATAGCAATATCACACAAAACATGCATGGAGCAAGCAGAAATTATAGATACGTTTTGGACGTATCAACATCCCCAAGCTTAATTCCTGCTCGTCCTCGAGTAGGTAAATGATAACAGTATAATTTCTGTGGTGACATGCTAGCAACCATATAAGAACTTTGAAAAGTAAATCAATCAAGGTTAGAGATTCAATTCAAGTGATAACATGCAAGAGTCTATATTAGCATTGAAACAAGTAACAAAAGAAAATTAGGTGCAAGAGCTCTCGCTGTCCGTGACTCGAATGTCTCCAAATGGTGTTTGCGTGCAAGAAAGGGGATCGAGGAAGAGAAAAACGGTTGTTGAGAAATCAATCTACTCAAGTTTCACACTTGGTCTCCTTTGGAATCTAATCTGGACTCGTCCCCAGACCACTAGCCAGGTACAAGTCAAACTGATCCACTCACTTTCGATATTTTGAGCACTCATGCAATGGATGAGCGTGAGTAAGAAAGTTGACACTTAGGATGGCAAAGAGAGAATATGGTGGAGGAGGAAGACAAAAAAGGTGTGAAAGGCTCACATCAATGAGGACAATCATCGGTGAGAGAAAGCCAAACGATAGATATAATGTGAGGAGTAGGGATTGCCATGCAACGGATGCACATATGAGCTAAGGTAAGCTCTCCACTGGAACTAGTGGGGGTGCGTCCAACTTGCTTGCTCAAGAAGACCTAGAGCTCATTTAAGGAGGCCCATCATTGGAATATACAAGCCAAGTTCTATAGTGTGAAGGTCCCCACATAGCTATATGCATGAATGATAATCTCTATGGAGTACAAGATATAAGATGGAGTACGAGTGTGGATATCTCTAAAGGAATAGTAGTGTGCCCCCTTCTCTCTTTTTATTTTTATTTTTTTTCTCTTTTTTTATTTTTTTGTATTTTTCTGGTGGCCTCAATGGCTCTTTCTATTTCTCTCATTTGTCCTCTTTGGGATCTTTTATTTTTTCCACTTTGGGATCTTTTTTCCTCACTTAAGGGCAACACTCTATATATTACAAGAAGTATAGAAGATCTTTCACACTTTACAAAAGTACTCAAATCATAAAGAAGATGTAACTATCATGATGTATGAAAATGTATGTCTCTTCCAGTGTAGCAGGAACATGTATGACATGAAGATCAAGTCATGAAGAGGTGTATGTTGCATGGCAATGTATCTGAGAAAGGCTATGGAAATGCCTTGATAGGTAGGTATGGTGGCTGTTTTGAGGAAGGATATAATGCGGCTTATGATGACAGAGCGTATCGTGCCAAGGATTTGGATGTACCGGCGAAGGTGGAAGCCAACTCTCGGAGTGAGAAGAAGGCAATGCACGGCACAGGAGAGGCTAGAAAAATATGGGTAGGTGGAAGTGTCAACTTTCAATACTTACATTAGTCCGAAGAACTCATGCACTTATTATCGGTAACTCTCAATCTAGTAAGGAGGTTCACAAAGAGACAGGTACCCCGAGGAGGAGTGTATGGGGGTTTGGTTATCCTTGCGCATCCTCGACTCATGGTACGTGAGTGTACTCTAATATCCGACCCCTCAGAAGAGTAGTGATCCATCTAGTAGCTAGAGTTCTCAACTAGTTTTGTAGGTTTTGAAAATAAACACGGATTGCCCAAAATACGACACCTATCACTAATAGGCTAGATCTCTTGACACCAAAAGTTCATACATTACTCACATCAATACCTCAAAACTATTGCAAGTTACTACTAAAATTAAATAGCAACCTCAATTACCTACTTTTAAGACAAGACACAACTCAGTGCAACAACCAACTCTCTTAACAAGATAAACATGAAAACTAAAGAGAGTTCCAGAAACAAACTAAACAAAATCCAAGGCTCTTGCTAAAGACAAACTAAGACTAAAACTAGACATGGCAGTAGCTACGAAAAGATAAAGAACACATAACAGCAAAAAGATAGGCATGAAGAATCCTATGATGTGTTCTAGATTTTGAAAGTGGAGTGTGTTTCTCTTCCACACAAAGTAAGACGGGATCTAACTTGTTATGAACAGCAAGCAAAGCTAAAGAAAACTAAAAAGTAAACCTAAGAGCGAGACGCTCCAAGCATAGCACATAACGCATGAAGTGATAAAAATATAGTGAGACGAAGAACAAACTGATGATTGTTGATGGAGAAGGGGATGCACAGGGGCATCCCCAAGCTTAGACGCTTGAGTCTCCTTGAATATTTTTTGGGGATGCATGGGGGCATCCCAAGCTTGAGCGCTTGACACTCCCGAATCTTCTTTCATCATCTTCCATCGCACACTTGAAAACTCCCTTCATACATAACTCATCATAAGGTGATTAGAGAGATTAGTACCCTTAATAAATAAAAAAATTCCCACTGGATATAAGGATATTCTTGAAGAGCTACTGTTTCTAAAGATTTCCAAAAAGTTTTTGCAAAGAAAAAGCAAGCTTAAAGTTTGCAAAAGTTAGGAGAGACAAAACGTGGCAGAATCTGTGAAAAACAGAACAGCAGGTAGTAAAGAATTTTTTAGGGGTACTTCTGCAACTCGAATCAAAAAACTCAGAACAGACGCTCGAAAGTCAATTGTATGGAGCACGCTGTCAAAACAAATCAGATAAAAAAGATGATCTGGTGATTTTAGGCTAACTTTTTTGTCCAAGGACAGAATCTGTTTTCTGGACAGCATGTCACAAGTTTTGAACTTTCTTGCAATCGGAGTCTAGACTTGGCACAAAGATTGAAAATAAAGATACAATGATGTTTCTACAGTACTAACAATCATCAAGACCACTAAAAACTGAAAGTAAAAAACTCAAACTAAAGATAACAAGGGTTGTCTCCCTAGAGCTCTTTCTTTATAGCCATAAAGATAGGCTTAAGATTTTAATGTTGCTCTCATAGGAATAAGAGTTGAAGCACAAAACAGAGCATAAAGAAGTAAATACCAAACACATTTAAGTCTAACATGCTTCCTATGCAAAGGGATCTTGTAGAGAAATAACTCATTGAAGCATAAAGATATTAGCATGGGAAGGCAAAATAAATGCAACTTCAAAACCTTCAACATAAAGAGAGGGAACTTGATATTATTGAAATATCTGTAAGCATATGTTCCCCTCTCATAATAATTTTCAGTGGGATCATGAATAAACTCAACAATATAAGTATCACATAAAAAATTCTTATCATGATCCACAAGCATAGAAAATTTGTTACTCTCCACATAAGAAAAATCCTTTTCATAAGTAATAGTGGGAGCAAACTCAAGAAAATAGCTATCACATGAATTATTCTTATCATGATACACTTCCAAACATTTATTCTTTATATCATAAGTGTCATCACAATAATCATCATAGATAGGAGGCAAATTATCATCAAAATAAATTTCCTCATCAAAACTTGGGGGCCTAAAAAGATCATCTTCATAAAACGTAGCATCCCCAAGCTTATAGCTTTGCATATCATTAGCATCAAAAGTATTCAAAGAAGACATGCAAATAACATTACTACTATCATGAGTGTTGTGCAAATAGTAAATCTCCATAGGATTTTTTATTTTCTCTTCAAACACTTCATGTCCCAAGTCAAGGTACAGCTCATAAAGCTCTCTCATAATATTTTTGTTGTTTTCCATAAGCCTAACTAGTGAAAATAAAAAAAGAAACAAAAAGATTTAATTGCAAGATCTAAAGATATACCTTCAAGCACTCACCTCCCCAGCAACGGCGCCAGAAATAGCTTGATGTCTACGCACGCTTGTATTCTTGTAGACTATGTTGGGCCTCCAAGCGCAAAGGTTTGTAGGACAGCAGCAATTTCCCTCAAGTGGATGACCTAAGGTTTATCGAACTCAGGGAAGTAGAGGTTGAAGATGGTCTCTCTCAAGCAACCCTGGAATTAAGATACAAGAAGTCTCTTGTGTCCCCAACACACCTAATACAACTAGGAGTTGTATAGGTGCACTAGTTCGGCGAAGAGATGGTAAAATGTCGGTGATAGGTGTGGCAAAGCAAGGTAATATAAATCTGTAATGAAAAGTGCAGAAAGAAAACATGTGACAAAAGTGAGTGCAAACGGTGTAACAATGATGGAAACAAGGCCTAAGCTTCATACTTTCACTAGTGGCAACTCCCAACAACATTAACATAGTCTAATCACATGATATTTCCCATAAAACATGCAATGGAGACGCACTCGGAGGTCATTCCTTTGTGGTCAAGAGAGGATGAGAATTATGTAGGGCTACAAAAGCACACCTCAAAGTTCGTAGTTCTCAATCTATGGATTTCCCAATGTCACCGCGGCCATCCAAAGAGAGTACCACAATCACCACAACATATCTCAAGGATAGTCAAAGACAAGCACCAAGAGACTCTCAATCTTCAATCAACACTCAAAAGAGGAAATCACTCATGATAATATTCTTCTAACCCATGTCCAATAGACCGCTGTCACCTTGGTCTCGGGGATTATACTAGATAAAATCAATTGAGTATATCAATCCAATACATAGAGGAAGGGGAAATATCATGGGATCACCCTAGATTAACATAGCCTATGATCACAACGAAGATCACATCATGGGAGAGAGAGAAGAACACATAGCTACTGGTAGAAACCTCATCCCCGAGGGAGAACTACTCCCGCTTCATGGAGGGAAGAAGCAACATCGATGGAGATGAATCCGGGGGGCACTTCCCCGTCCCGGCAGGGTGGCGGCACAGGAATTCTGTCCCCCCGAAACTTGATGGCGATGGCGGTGGAGATCGGAATTGCATCTGGAGAAAAGGGGTCCCGAATCAAGGTTTCCGCATCACGGAGAATATATAGGCGAAGAGGGGCAGCCAGGGGGGCCACCAGGGGTCCAGGCGCCCCCCTGGCGCGGCCAGCCCCTGAGGCGCGCCACCAGGGCGCCTGGGCCCCTGGTGGTGGCCCTCTAGCCCCACTCAGGTTCTTTCGGAAGGTTCTTGTGCGCTGATTTTTAATCTGATTTTTCCTGAATTTTTGGAGCACTTTTTATATGGGGGTAAACTGAAATAGAAAAACAGCAGAAAACAGGAACTGGCACTATGGTGCACTGAGTTAATAGGTTAGTCCAAATATGATCAAAAGTGTATGAAAGTGTATCTAGATCATAGCAATATCACACAAAACATGCATGGAGCAAGCAGAAATTATAGATACGTTTTGGACGTATTAGGAGCCAAGCTCGGCCTCCGCCATGGATGAGCCCAAGCTCGCTCTCGTGAGCTTCTGCTTGCACCAACGCGCGCACCATGATCCCCGTGCTCCCAGCGTTCGAATGAGCTAACCCCCACACCAAATGAAGCACCACGGCGAGTTAAACCTTGAGATCGGGCCTCTGCCGCCGCTAGGGCACACCTTCGTCGTCGTTCCGAGGCAACCCAGCACCCCCTGCTTGCTCCAATCGAAGCGCGACGACGAGAGTTTCAACCTGGTGCAAGCAGCGCTCAATTTGGACCACGGGAACGCCGTCTCCGCGAACACCGCCGTCCCTGGAAGTCGCCGGCGACTAGCCGCCGACGAGGCTGACGTGGTGGACCAGATTAACCACTAATCCCCCCCCCCAACAGTCACTTACATGTGGGCCCAGCCTCTGACTAATCATTGGATTAGTTTAAATCAAATTAAAACTGTTTAATTAACAAAGTGAGAGAATGACATGTGGCCGAGTATGAGGTCATGCTGACGCAGTAATCCTTTTCTATTTAAAAATATTCCAGAAATTCCAGAAAATGAATTAAACTTTGGAAATTCATAACTAATTCATTTTAACTCCAAATTAAACATATAATATATGTAAAATTATCAGAAAAATTAAACATATAATATATGAGTGAAAATGGAAGGATTCTGAGTATGCACTTTGTTTTCATGTTTGACCATTTTAAAATGGGGGAACAGAGAGAACAATGCATATGAATTCCTTTTAACTTCAAAATGGAGTTTGAATTTGCAATTCATTTGCAATACACTCCTTTTAAATGGAATTCCCTCACACATCAGAAGCATATACATCAAGTTTCAACCTTCAACCATGTGCTTGTGCATTGTATTTACTTTGCTTCCTTGTTTGTTGTTTGTCGAGTAGAACTGGAACTGGAACAGGAGGTTGCCCCCTTCGTTGAAGACCCCGTGACTGAACCTCGTCAGCAAGGCAAGCAAACCCCCATTGATCATGTCGATAAAATCCCACTTCCCTCTCAGTCTCGCTTATGCATTGTTTAGGATGATTACCATGCAACGTTTCTACCGCACAGATGAACCCATTCCTTTGCATGACCTATCATTTGTCACAGTAGTAAGCAAACAACAATCCTAGCAAATGTAGGAGTTGGTTGATATCATGTGTCCCCTGCAACTGCTACTGCTTATTGCATGCTTAGAGTGATACAATGTTGATACTGTTATGTGAGTCGGGATGGTAGAAATCATGTTGATGATGGTGGAAATGTGTTGGTGAATTTACCCTAATATAAGGTGAACGATGAGAGGATGTGTAGGAGTACACAGTGGGTTGTCTCGTTGAACACCGCCTTAAGCCCGAGTTCTTGTGTGGTGATCCAAGCTGAAGAGTACTACCACATGTTGGGCAAACGGATCCCCGCTCAACCTACTAACTCACCCCTTCTCATTTCAAGGAGTCGCAGTAGTTCGGAGTTCTGGTAGGTTTGTGGCTTGGCTGCTAAGTGAGAGAACGGCTCAGCCGAGACCGGCTTATGCACCACGCACACATCTTGTGGGACCACTTCGGTAAACCGGTCGGGTTACGAATGTGGAAACCATCCCAGATAGGCGTCTTCATTGAACTTGAGTCGCCGACACCCGCTTGAAGGGTGACGAGATCCCGGCGGTAACTGATGGTTTCATGTGTGTAGCAGTACACCCCTGCAGGGTTAATAAACTATTCGAATAGCCGCGTCCGCGGTAAGGGACTACTTGGAAAGCTGTGCCTGATTATTAGACAACTTGAACTGGATACTTATTAAACTTGCCAAGACAAGCGTGAGTGCTATGGCGTGCCTTCTCGTGGGAAAGTCGAGGAAGGCACCATAGTTGTGTAATTGGTTGGAGATGTAGTGGACTCATGTACGCTTCTTACCTCAAGTCTGGTACTCGTAGTTCAGGACTAGCCAAGTCAAAGTTGGCACTTCTGCATTGAAACCCCACCTCCCTTTACCTTGATACATTTGCATGGGTATTATAGCTCCTACGTAAGTCTTGCTGAGACTTTGTACTCATGTTTGCTTATTCTATGTTTTAGATGAACCCATTGACCCCGAAGGTGGATTCTTCCTCGAGCTCGACGACTGAAGACCAAGCTAGTGTAGTCCCAGTCAGCAGACTGGTTCCCTCGTGGAGGGCTTGTGTTTAAATAAGGCTTCTTAAGCCATTTGTTAAACTTGTCTGTACCCAGACATAATTTGCTTCCGCATGCTTGTTGTAATGTTGGATCACGGTCTCGTGATCTCTGTGTGCACTCTGTAAGAGTTATCAATAAAGATGTAAACTTTGTAGAGAATTGCAATGATACCTGCTGTTCATACTAGACATGGGTGCTGCGTGTATGGTTATATCATGCATGTCTTAGTATGGGTTTTCGATACCTTAGTTGTGATCTGGCTGGCGGTCTTTTATACACCAAGTGGCCCTTAGATGTGCGCAGCTTGGGGCATCGCGATGCGATTGCTCGTGACTCTGTCACGTGCACACTTTGATGTATGATCGAGCCCGTCCTAGACCCCGACTAAGTGATCGGGCTGGAGTAAGTCTATGTAAGGGTTATAATACAATCGATCGTATGGTTGAGGCGACTTCTCTATGAGTATGGGAGTTCACCACCCATATCATTTTGACTTGTGTGCGGACGATGAGGACCCATTTCAGTTGATCATCCGGCCTGGATGGGATGCTCCTCATGTTCGATGCTTTCCGAGAACGTTCTATGCTTGGCCTTGTCTGCTTAGACAAGTGGGTGCGGTTCTCGGCTCTCCATATGATTGTGTTGTAGCGAGTCTTGCATACGCTAACCCCGGGTCCCGACACTTTGGCCCTCCTTCGGGGTTCCGGAAGCTTCCGTTGTGCTCATTTTTCCCGAACTTTTGGAGCACTTTTAATATGGGGGAAAAGTAAAATAGAAAACAGCAGAAAACAGGAACTGGCTGTCGGGACCCGGGGTTAGCGTATGCAAGTCCCGCTACGACATAGTCATATGGAGAGCCGAGAACCGTACCCACTTGTCTAAGTAGACAAGGCCAAGCACAGAACGTTCTTGGAAAGCATCGTACGTGAGGGGCATCCCATCCAGGCCGGATGATCAACTGAGATGGGTCCTCATCGTCCGCACACAAGCCTAAGGATATGAGTGATGAACTCCCATATTCAAAGACAAGTCGCCTCAACCATACTATCGACTATCTCATAACTCTTACATAGACTTACTCCAGCCCGATCACTTAGTCGGGGTCTAGGGCGGGCTCGATCATACATCAAAGTGTGCACGAGACAGAGTCTCGAGCAATCGCATCGCGATGCCCCAAGCTGCGCACATCTAAGGGCCACTTGGTGTATGAAAGACCGCCATCCAGATCACAACTAAGGTCTCGAAAACCCATACAAAGACATGCATGTTATAAACATACACGCAGCACACATGCCTTGTATGAACAGCAGGTATCATTGCAATTCTCTACAAAGTATACATTTTATTGATAACTCTCACAGAGTGCACACAGAGATCACAAGCATGTGATCCAACATTACAACAAACAAGCGGAAGCAAAGTAGGTCTGAGTACAGACAAGTTTAACAAATTTCTTAAGAAGCCTTATTTAAACACAAGCCCTACACGAGGGAACCAGTCGTCTGACTGGGACTACACTAGCTTCGTCTTCAGTCGTCGAGCTCGATGAAGAATCCACCTTCGGAGTCAGCGGGTTCATCTAAAACATAGAATAAGCAAACGTGAGTACAAAGTCGTACTCAGCAAGACTTACATAGGAGCTATTCTACTCATGCACATGTATCAAGGTAAAGGGAGGTGGGGTTTCACTTGCAGAAGTGTCAGCTTTGACTTGGCTAGCCCTGAACTACGAGTACCAGACATTGAGGTAAGAAGCGTACATGAGTCCACTACCTATCTCCAACCAATTACACCACTATGGTGCCTTCCTCGACTTCCCCACGAGAAAGCACGCCATAGCACTCACACTTATCTTGGCAAGTTTTATAAGTATCCGGTTCAAGTTGTCTAATAATCAGGCACAGTTTTCCAAGTAGTCCCTTACCGCGGACGCGGCTATTCGAATAGTTTAATAACCCTGCAGGGGTGTACTGCTACACACATGAAACCATCAGTTACCGTCGGGGTCTCGTCACCCTTCAAGCGGGTGTCGGCGAGGATAATCTCCACAACCTTTACCTCACAGCCAACTCAAGTTCAAAGAAGACGCCTATCTGGGAGGGTTTCCACATTTGTAACCCGGCCGTTCTACCGAAGTGGTCCCAGAAGATGTGTGCGTGATGCATAAGCCGGTCTCGGTTGAGCCGTTCTCTCACCTTGCTTCCAGGCCACAAACCTACCAGAACTCCGAACTACTGCGACTCATTGAACTGAGGAGGGGTGAGTTAATAAGTTGAGCGGGGATCCGTTTTCCCAACATGTGGTAGTACTCTTCAGCTTGGATCACCACACAAGAACTCGGGCTTAAGGCGGTGTTCAATGAGACAACCCACTGTGTACTCCTACACAACCTCTCATCGTTCACCTTGTATTAGGGTAGATTCACCAACACCTTTCCACCATCATCAACATGATCACTACCATCCCGACTCACATAACAGTATCAACATTGTAACACCTAAGCATGCAATAAGCAGTAACAGTTGTAGGGGTCACATGATATCAAACAACTCCTACATTTGCTAGGATTGTGGTTTGCTTACTACTGTGACAAAATGATAGGTCATGCAAAGGAATGGGTTCAACTATGCAGTAGAAACACATCATGGTAATCATCCTATACAATGCATTAGCGAGACATGAGAGGGAATTGGGATTTTATCGACATGATCAATGGGGGTTTTCTTGCCTTGCTGACGAGGTTCGGTATCGGGGTCTTCAACGAAGGGGGCAGCCTCCTGTTCCGGTTCCACCTCTACTCGACAAACAACAAGCAAGGGAGCACAATAAGTACAATGCACAATCACATGGTGGAAGGTTGAAACTTGATGTATATGCTTCTGATGTGTGAGGAAATTCCATTTAAATGGAGTATATTGCAAATGAAATTGCAAATTCAAACTCCAATTTGAATTCATTTTAACCAAGTTACAAATTCTATTGTTTGAGCAATGCAACTCATTTTGAAATGTGTATGATATGCCTCTGATGTTCAAATGAAATGTGGCATGTCGCTAAGATTCAAATTGCAAAAGCATTTGAATTTAATTTGATTAAATTCCAATTAAACCAAATAGCAAATGCTACTGGTCCCATTTTAAATTCAACTCAAACATAGTTGAAAGTTGTATATTTGGATATATTATTTTCTCCTGGCCATTTTTCATATATCATATGTTAATTTTGGAGTTAATATGAATTTTCTATGAATTTCCAAAGTTTCAGCCTTTTTCTGGAATTCTTTTAATTAGAAAAGCTTTTATTGCGCCAGCACTGCATCATCATGACGTCAGGGGGTTTTGACCCCGGTCAAACTGACATGGGGACCCACTTGTCATAGGCTCTGTTTAAAACCCGGTTTAAATTAGCTTAACAGAGGGGATTAGGGGGCCTGGGGCCCACCTGGCTGTGGCTGAGGGGTTGGATTAGGGGCTAAATGTCCTGGCCATGTGGACCTTGCCGCCGGCAAGACTCCGGCGACCAACCAGCACGGCGGAGTCCGCGGGGACAGCGATTCCAGGGGCCATTTGACGCGCTGCGAGTTCCAAAATGGAGCCCTTGACCTCGCGCTTCGAATGGACCAAGCTACGGGTGCTGGGGTGCACCGTAGCGACGCCGGCGTCGAGCCCTAGCTGCTGCAGAGGCACGGGCTCAAGGCAAAGCTCTCCGTGGTGCTCTGCTTGAGCCAGCGATGCACGAAACCGTCATAGAGGAGCAGGGAAGAGACGAAGGACATGGAGGTGGCGACGTTTGCATAACAAAGGCCCGTCTCCATGGTTCCCGGCGGCGAGGAGCTTCGGCTCTCATGGAGGAACGGCACAGAGGAAGCAATCGAGGGCGTAGCTAGAGGGGTTGTGAGCTGTGGCTCACCAGGAACTCAACGGAGTTGGTGGCGAGGACGGAGGTGGCTTGCCGGAGACGCAATTGACGATGGCGCACGGCGGCCGTAGACGAAGACGACGACTCGATTCGGCGGCTCCAGGACGTCTGAGCGGGATACCTTCTGCACGGAGACGTAGTCGACGGTGACGAAGACGATGGACACGACGGCGTGGCTCGGGGACGACGGTGGCTACGCGGGCTTCAATCCATGGCGACGGCGGCGCTCGGGTCGTCGTCGAACTCGGCGAGAGAGAGAGAGCGAGAGCTATCCTGGAGGGGGGGAATGGACGCACGGCGTCTCCAGGCGTGGGGTGGCGCAGCTAGAAGGCGCGGGAGGGGCAGGTGCCGTCTGGAGGGGCGATGGCGTGCGCCGCTAGATCGGTGGCATTCCACCAAGAAGCTTGGAGGCGCGGGGTGGGGAAGAAGACCCCCTTGCCCCTTTGGGCCGGGTGGGATGGCTGGGCTGCCTTCGCCTAAGCGACAGGTAAGCCTTTTTCTTTTTTTCTTTTCTGTTTAATCTTTCCTTTCTGTTTTTCTTTTCTGTAATTTGTTTTGCTGGGCTAAATAAATAGCTAGGCATTTTATTAAATGTTGAAACTTTTTATGTGGCTTCACAATATACTAGGCTAGCCACTTGTAAAGTTTGAACATTTTAAAATTCAAATTATTTGAACTTTAAATCAAATAGGGGTTTTTGATTAATTCCAAGGTCCTGTTTGAATATTTGAAAAATCCATGAGCATGGGGTGGGTCCCACATCACTTGATATGTGATCACACTCATTTATAAGACTTTTCAAAAATCAAACATGAATTTTTGGAGAAGATTTATTTCTGGCCTTTTGAATTAATTCATCTAGGGGGTGTTCCTTCTCCCATTTGATTTTGAATTTGATTTCAAATGATTTCTTTTGAAATTTTTTAACATGATGCAAGGTGACTTGCTAATCCTAGCACATACTTAACTTGGGGTTGTGACAACTCGCCCCCACTCAAAATAATCTCCTCCCGAGATTCAGAAGTCTGTGGGAGGAAGGTGGGGTACTCGGCACGGAGACGGTCTTCTCTTTCCCACGTGGCTTCTCTCTCAGAGTGGTGTGACCATTGCACTTTCAGAAACTTAATCTTATGACGACGAGTGACACGCTCTGCGGAATCAAGAATAAGAACGGGGTATTCTCGATAAGAAAGGTCATCTTGGAGATCAAGCGTTTCATGGTCGACTTCGCGAATGGGGTCCTTGAAGAAACGCCTGAGTTGTGACACATGGAATAAATCATGTACTCGGGAAAGGTGCGGGGGTAGTTCAAGTTGGTAGGCAACTTCTCCACGTTTAGCAAGAATGCGGAAAGGTCCAATGTAACGTGGGGCCAACTTTCCTTTGATACCGAAACGTTGGGTTCCCTTCAGAGGAGTAACCCGAAGGTAAGCCTTCTCATCCAGATTGTAGCTCTCTTTCCTATGATGACGATCATAGTAGCTTTTCTGACGAGACTGGGCTGCTTTCAATTGATCACGAACAATGCGAACTTGCTCTTCTGCTTCCTTGATCATATCCGGTCCAAAGAATTGTCTTTCACCGGTTTCTGACCAGTTTAAAGGTGTTCGGCATCGTCGTCCATATAAGAGTTCAAAAGGAGCCATGTTCAGACTAGATTGGAAACTACTGTTATAAGAAAATTCGGCAAATGGAAGAGACTTCTCCCAATTCTTTCCGAATGAGATAACACAAGCTCTAAGCATGTCTTCAAGAATTTGGTTAACCCTTTCGACTTGACCGCTAGACTGAGGATGGAAAGCTGTACTAAAGGAGAGATAAGTTCCCATAGCATTATGAAAGCTTCCCCAAAATCTAGAGGTGAAAAGGCTACCACGATCAGAATTGATTTCCAAAGGAACACCATGAAGAGACACAATTCTAGAGACGTACAAGTCCGCTAACTGGCTAGCAGTTATAGACTCGCGAACTGGAAGGAAGTGAGCAACTTTGCCTATCTACCACAACGAAGATGGCATAATTTCCTTTCTGG
Source organism: Bromus sterilis (assembly GCA_950022295.1). Lineage (NCBI taxonomy): Eukaryota > Viridiplantae > Streptophyta > Magnoliopsida > Poales > Poaceae > Bromus > Bromus sterilis. Next base: position 402,966,902 of record OX465596.1, read on the forward strand.
GTTTTTCGAAAGCCAGTGATGAAATCTATAGTGACTTTGTCCCATTTCCACTATGGAATAGGCAAAGGTTGAAGTGTACCAGCAGGTCTTTGATGTTCGGCCTTAATGCGACGACAAACATCACATTCGGAAATGAACTGAGCAATTTGTCGCTTCATCCTAGTCCACCAAAATCTCTGGCGTAGGTCTCGGTTCATCTTTGTGCTACCAGGATGAATCGAAAGGGGTGTGTAATGGGCCTCCTTAAGAATTAGCCTCCTAAGATTGTGTTTTCGTGGTACAACCAATCGAGTGCCAAAGAAAACGACACCTTGATCATTTATGGAGAAACATTTAGCAACTCCGCTAGCAATGTTCTTCTTGATCTCTCGAATACCACCATCACGTTTCTGGGCGGCTATAATTTTATCCTCAAGGGTTGGTTTTAGCACCAAGGTAGAAAGATAGCCATGAGGAACAATCTCAAGATTGAGTTTGCAAAATTCCTCATAAAGAAGTGGTTGATACTGTTGTTACATGAGGTTGTTACAATACGACTTACGACTTAGTGCATCAGCCATGACATTGGCTTTGCCTGGGGTGTAAGAAATTCCTACGTCGTAATCTTTTATCAACTCAATCCAGCGTCTTTGCCTGAGATTAAGATCTGGCTGGGTGAAAATGTATTTGAGGCTTTGGTGGTCGGAAAAGATCTCACAACGATTACCAAGGAGGTAATGTCGCCAAGTTGTTAGGGCATGAACTACGGCAGCGAGTTCAAGGTCATGGGTAGGATAGTTCTCTTCATGTGGCCGCAACTGGCGTGAAACATAAGCTACCACATGTCTATCTTGCATAAGTATGCATCCTAACCCTTGCCGTGAGGCGTCACAAAAGATCTCGAAATCCTTTTTGGTGTCTGGAGGCGCAAGTACGGGTGCAGAAGTCAATCTCCTTTTTAGCTCTTGAAAGCTTTGCTCGCACTTGGGAGTCCATAGGAATTTCATATATTTCTTGAGGAGTTCAGTTAGAGGCTTTGCAACTTTGGAGAAGTTCTCAAGGAAGCGGCGGCAATAGCTGGCTAGGCCAAGAAAACTCCGAACTTTCTTAACCGATTCAGGTGGAGTCCAGTCAAGGACGGCCTGAAATCTCTCGGGATTCACAGCAATGCCTTTTGCAGAAATCACGTGGCCTAAGTAGGTCACTTCTGGTAGCCAAAATTCACATTTGGAGAATTTAGCCTACAGGCGATGCTCTCTAAGTTTCATCAATACCAACCTTAGGTGTTCGGCATGTTCTTCTTCGTTCTTCGAGTAGATGAGAATGTCATCGGGATAAACCACAACAAATTTATCTAAGTACTCCATGAAGATCGAATTCATCATGCGCGAGAAAGTGGCGGGGGCATTGGTTAAACCAAAGGACATGAAGGTGTACTCGTAAACACCATAACGAGTAGTAAAAGTTGTTTTTGGAATATCCTCGTTTCGGATCTTGATTTGATGATAACCTAATCTCAAATCCATCTTGGAGAAGACAGAGGATCCAGCAAGTTGATCATAAAGATCATTGATCCTGGGCAGTGGGTATTTGTTCTTTATCGTCGCTAGATTTAGCGGGCGATAGTCTACGCACATCCTTTCTGTTCCATCTTTCTTCGTTACGAACAGAACGGGGAAACCCCATGGCGATGAGCTAGGGCGGATGAAGCCCTTTTCCAACAAAGTTTCAAGTTGGGTTTTAAGCTCACCTAACTCACGCGGGGCCATTTTGTATGGGCGTCTGGAAATTGGTGCGGTTCCTGGCATAAGATCCACTATGAACTCTACACATCTGTCGGGTGGCATGCCCGACAGCTCTTCAGGAAAGACATCCGGGAAGTCACGAACCACCGGAATATCTTCAAGGTCGGGAAGGGGAAGTACATTCAAAGAATGCACCTGGGTCCTTGTTCTGGGTGAGGTATAGTTGATTGTCTTGCCTGAAGGGTGGTTTAGTTTCACTGATTTGCCTTTGCAATCAAGGTAGGCATTCTGTCTTGATAGCCAATCCATGCCATGGATGACATAAATGTCTGAATACTTGAGGGCTATGAGTGAAGCAAGGAATACTAAACCCTCAATTGCAATTTGATTTCCATGGCTTACTCTATTAGTTTGCCATCTTGACCCTGGAGTTTGAATAATCATTGGGGTGGACAATTCAACAAAGGATAACTCATGACGAAGTGCATAACTTTCCGGCATGAATGAATGAGATGCTCCTGGCTCGAAAAGAACAGAAGTATGAACATAATTGACTGGGAGCGTACCAAGAATGACGTGAGTGGTGTCGTCAGTCTCTTCGGCGGCAATCTGATTCACACGTCCACGAGTGGCGGGAGGAGCGGGTTTGGTGGTGAAGACCTTCGGGGGTGGCTTGCCACGACTGTTGTTGTTGCCTCCGGCACGGGGTGGATCATTCTGATTCAGGAGCTGGTTCTGGGGACACTCGCGGGAGTAGTGGCCTGCCTGACCACACTTGTAGCAGGCTCCAAAGACAGTGCGTGGAGCTGGGTTGTTTGGTGGATCTGGGTGGAACGAAGCTGGTGGACGAGGCGCCACATAGGATGGCCACGGTGGGTTGTTCTGGCGAAACATACTGTTGGGGATCCAGATCTTGCGCTTCTGAGAGCCTGAACTGGATGACCCATCATCTCTAGGGTGTTTGCGGAAGTCATTGGGGGTGTTCATGTCCTCTTCCTTGATGGCCTTGTTGACAAAGACCTGGAAGGTGGCAAAGTCATGTAGGTTGAGCTCACGACGGAGTCCAGAATTGAGACCACGACGGAACCTCTCTTGCTTCTTAGCGTCGGTGGAGACTTCTTCAGCAGCATAACGAGCCAGTCGGTTGAACTCACGACTAAACTCGTCAATAGTCCTCCTGCCTTGGGTGAGGTTGCAGAACTCCTCACGCTTGCGGTCCATAAGACCCTTTGGAATGTGGTGCTCACGGAAGGAAGTGCAGAACTCATCCCAAGATGTGGGGGGTCCAACGGGACGCATGTTCAGGAAATTCTCCCACCAAGATCTAGCTGCACCCTCGAGGTGATAGGTGGCATAGCTGACCTTGTCGCCATCTGCAACATGGCCTTCCTAGAGCTTCCTCTCGATGCTGCGAAGCCAGTCATCGGCATCAAGGGGCTCGGTGGAGTAGCTAAAGACCGGGGGATGAAGCCGGATGAAGTCATTCAAGGACACCAACTCGTTGCGCTGCTGAGTGGTGTTGCGGGCAATGACCTCCAGCAAATGGTGAGAGTCTCGGCGGTTCCTCTCAACCTCCATCAGAACCTGAGCCATCGTGGGTGGGGGTGGAAGGTTGCCTTCCTCCGGTTCATTCCCACGACCATGGGCACGACCAAGCTGGCCACGGGTTCCTTGAGACATCCTGAAGGTGAAAACCAAAGTCAAACAGAGTTGACTGGAAGAGTCTATACAAGGTATTGAAGGTACTGGAAGAATCACAGAGCAAAGGAAGTAATCATCTTGACAACATGGTGATAAAAGCATACAAGCCATATATTCACAAGCTGTCATACAAACCATACATCATTTTAGTACAAGATCCAAGCTAATACAAACGTGATGAAGATGATACATCCTTCAGAGGCACTCTGATTTCCTATACATTATTTATCTAAGCCTCTAGAACTTAGAACACCTTGCGTACAATATACTAAGATACTACTAAATCCTCACTAAAGTAAGACCACAGGCGGTCTCACTCATCTCCATCTCCATAGTAGTCCTCGTAAAAGTTACCCGCGTAACCCGGTAGCTGAAGGTGACCATCGGAAAACACGGAGGCCTGTGGACCCTGATATCCATTTGGGCAAGGATGGGGCCTAGGTCCAGCGTAGGGTGGAAGCAGAGGACCACGGGGTGGAAAAATGCCTCCAATATCGGGCCAAGCAACTCGAGAAGGCATATGTGTCCTGACTGGGTAGATAGCTTCATACTCCATTGATCCAACACTCACAAAATGAGCCAGGAGTGTAAGTGCTCTATACAGACGGACACGGGTGGCGTGAAGCTCAAAACGAAGGGCACGTGCATCACGATCTCTATCACAAGCGTGCCGAGCAGTGATCTGAAGCAAAGGGTCCTCCAAAGAGTGACATGTGTACAGTACGGTGTAATACCCCTCTTCTCCTGGAAGTGCAGCAGGGATATAGCAGAAGGATGTGTCTCCAAGCAAAGCGTGCTCCTCTCTCAGTAGGGTAATACATGAGTATGCAACATCCTGCACAGCCATGTTCTCAGTCATTCCAATGCCATGTCCAAAATGGATAGGCTGAGTGACTCCATTGTGGTGCGCGAAGATCCTGACAATGCAGTGGAACTGGGTCTGATTGAAGTCAAGAAACTGCTCCTCAACTGTGTACTCAGGGTACCATTGGTATCCAATGTAGGACATCATCTCGATCAGCATGGCGGGATGCCCACGCACACCGAGGCACCTAGTCAAATGAACAATCTACCAAGGGGGAAGATCTGCCATCTAAAACGGAAAGAAGGAGTTTGCAAATGCATCAGATTATGAAGAAACTTGGAATGACTCGGGCAGCATAACGGCTGTAATTGTAAGAAATGTCATTTCTTGCAATGTAGAAACAACACTTACATACGATGTAAGAAATCAGGAAGCACAACAATCTTAACAAAGTGAACACAACTTTCCTACGGCTACAAGGAAGCAAACAAAGAGATGTTCTAGTAAGACATAGATGAGCCTAGTCCTATCTTCTCGTAGAATAAGATGAGGGTGACTCAGAACTCAGAACGATGAGGGTAAGGAGAAAAAAGAAGCCTTACGTGTTTCCCTTATATACCCAGAGTAACTATATAACTATAGCAAGCTAGACTCGACTTCGGCCAAGGCTGATAATCCTACAGTCAGTCCTGATCTGATACCAAGTCTGTCGGGACCCGGGGTTAGCGTAGGCAAGTCCCGCTACGACATAGTCATATGGATAGCCGAGAATTCGCTTGAGGGCAGGTGGCATCTAGAGGGGCGACGACGTGCGCGGCTAGCTCGGTGGCATTCCACCGAGCAGCTTGGACGCGCGGGGTGGGGAAGAAGACCCCCTTGCCCCTTTGGGCCGGGTGGGCTGGCTGGGCTGCCTTCGCCTAGACGACAGGTAAGCCTTTTTCTATTTTTCTTTTCTGTTTAATCTTTCCTTTCTGTTTTTCTTTTCTGTAATTTGTTTTGCTGTGCTAAATAAATAGCTAGGCATTTTATTAAATGCTGAAACTTTTTATGTGGCTTCACAATATACTAGGCTAGCCACTTGTAAAGTTTGAACATTTTTTAAATTCAAATTATTTGAACTTTACATCAAATAGGAATTTTTGATTAATTCCAAGGTCTTGTTTGAATATTTGAAAAATCCATGAGCATTGGGTGGGTCCCACATCACTTGATATGTGATCACACTCATTTTTAAGACTTTTCAAAAATCAAACATGAATTTTTGGAGAATATTTATTTATGGCCTTTTGAATTAATTCATCTGGGGGTGTTCCTTCTCCCATTTGAGTTTGAATTTGATTTCAAATGATTTCTTTTGAATTTTTTTAACATGATGCAAGGTGACTTGCTAATCCTAGCACATACCTAACTTGGGGTTGTGACACTGGCACTGTGGTGCACTGAGTTAATAAGTTAGTCCAAATATGAGAAAAAAATGTATGAAAGTGTATCTAGATCATAGCAATATCACACAAAACATGCATGGAGCAAGCAAAAATTATAGATACGTTTGGGACGTATCAACATCCCCAAGCATAATTCGTGCTTGTCCTCGAGTAGGTAAATGATAACAAGCATGATTTCTGTGGTGACATGCTAGCAACCATATAAGAACTTTTGAAAAGTAAAGCAATCAAGGTATGTGATTCAATTCAACTCATAAATTGCAAGAGTCTATATTAGCATTGAAACAAGTAACAAAAGAACATTAGGTGCAAGAGCTCTCGCTGTCTGTGACTCGAATGTCTACAAATGGTGTTTGCGCGCAAGAAGGGGGATCGGGAATACGAGAAAAAAAATCTTGAGAACTCAATCTACTAAAGTTTCACACTTGGTCTTCTTTGGAATCTTATCTTGACTCGTCCCCTGACCACTAACAGGTACAAGTCAATTTGATCCACTCCTTTTCGATATTTTGAGCACTCATGCAATGGATGAGCATAAGCACAACAATTGATACTTCGGATGGAAAAGAGAGAGATATGGTGGAGGAGGAAGACAAAAAGGATGAGAAAGGCTCACATAAATGAGGACAATCATAGGGGAGAAGTCCAAATGATAGATATGATGTGAGGAGTAGGGATTGCCATGCAACTGATGCACATATGATCTCAAAATCTCTCCAATGGAACTAGTGGGGGTGCATCCAACTTGCTCGCTCATGAAGACCTAGATCTCTTTTGAGGAGGCTCATCCTTGGAATATGCAAGCCAAGTTTTATAGTGTGAAGGTCCCCACATAGCTATATGCATGTATGATCATCTCTATGGAGTACAAGGATAAGAGGGAGTACTAGTGTGGCTCTTTCAAAAGGATAGTACTGTTGCCCCTTTCTCTCTTTTTATTTATTTTTCTCTTTTTCTATTTTTTTATTTTTTTTGCTGGCCTCAATGGCTCTTTCTATTTAACTCTCATTTGTCCTCTTTGGGATCTTTTATTTTGTCCACTTTGGGATCTTTTCCTCACTTAAGGGAAACACTCTATTTTACAAGAGGGTATAGAAGATCTTCACACTTTACAAGGTACTCAAACATAAAGAAGATGTAGCTATCATGATGTATGCAATGTATGCCTCTGCCAATGTAGCAGGAACATGTATGATATGAAGATCAAGTCATGAAGAGGTGGATGTTGCATGGCAATATATCTCGGAAAGGCTATGGAAATGCCTTGATAGGTAGCTATGGTGGTTGTTTTGAGGAAAGATATAAGGAGGTTTATGATGACATAGCGTATCATGCCAAGGGTTTGGATGTACCGGCGAAGGTGGACGCCAACTCTCAGAATGAGAAGAAGGAAATGCACGGTACGGAAGAGGCTGGCAAAATATGAGGAGGTGGAAGTGTCAACTTTCAATACTTACATTATTCCGAAGGACTCATGCACTTATTATCGGTAACTCTCAATCTAATGAGGAGGTTCACAAAGAGACAAGTACCCCGAGGAGGAGTGTATGGGTTTTTTTTATCCTTGCGCATCCTTGACTCATGGTACGTGAGTGTACTCTAATATCCGATCCCTCAAAAGATTAGAGATCCATCTAGTAGGTAGAGTTCTCAACTAGTTTTGTAGGTTTTTGAAAATAAACACGGATTTCCCAAAATACGACACCTATCACAAATAGGCTAGAGATCTTGACACCAAAAGTTCAAACATTACTCACAACAATACCTCAAAACTATTGCAAGTTACTACTAAAATTAAAAAGCAACCGCAATTACCTACTTTCAAGACAAGACACAACTCAGTGCAACAACCAACTCTCTTAACAAGATAAAAAAGAAAACTAAAGAGAGTTCCAGCAACAAACTAAACAAAAGCCGAGGCTCTAGCTAAAGAAAAACTAAGACTAAAACTAAACATGGCAGTAGCTACGAAAAGATAAAGAACACACAACAGTAAAAAGATAGGCATGAAAAATCCGATGATGTGTTCTAGATTGGAGTGGAGCGTGTTTCTCTACCACACAAAGTAAGTTGGGGTCTAACTTGTTATGAACAGCAAGCAAAGCTAAAGAAAACTAAAAAGTAAACCTAAGAGCGAGACGCTCCAAGCATACCACATACCGCATGAAGTGATAAAAATATAGTGAGACGAAGGACGGACTTATGATTGTTGATGGAGAAGGGGATGCACAGGGGCATCCCCAAGATTAGACGCTTAAGTCTCCTTGAATATTTATTGGGGATGTATGGGGGAATCCCCAAGCTTGAGCGTTTGACACTCCCGGATCTTCTTTCATCATCTTCCCTCGCACACTTGAAAACTCCCTTCATACATAACTCATCATAAGCTGATTAGCGATGTTAGTACCCTTAATAAAATAATTTTTCCCCACTGAATATAAAGATATTCTTGAAGAGCTACTTCTGCAACACAAATCAAAAAACTCAGAACATATGAAAGTTTCAAAATTGTATAGATCATGATGTGTAAAAAATTCATCTCAAATAGATGAACTGGTGATTTGTTTCTATTTTTTCCGTCAAGCAGACAGAATCTGTTTTCTGGACAACATGTCACAACTTTTGCTTCCCTTATCATAAAAGGCTATAACTTGGCACAAAGCTGGAAAACAAAGATACAATGATGTTTCTATAGTAGTAATAATCATCAAGACCACTAAAAACAGAAGTAAAAACATCTTGGGTTGTCTCCCAACAAGCGCTTTCTTTTACGCCTTTAAGCTAGGCATAAAGCAAAAGACGAATCAAGTTTTATCAAGAGAGAGATAATAGCTAGCTCGTGTAACGGACTCAAAAGGTAACTTGATTTTATTTCTAGGGAAGTGTTCCATCCCCTTTTTGAGAGGAAATTGAAATTTTATATTTCCCTCTTTCATGTCAATAACAGCACCAACAGTGCGAAGAAAAGTATGTCCCAAAATAATTGGATATAAAGGTTCACACTCTATATCGATAATAATAAAATCAACAAGAACATAATTGTCATTGACAATAATAAGAACATCGTCGATCTTGCCCAAAGGTTTCTTTACGGAAGAATCAACGAGGGAACACCAAAAGAACAAGGATCAAAAGGTTTCAATTCAAACATATCATACATTCTTTTGGGCATGACGGAGGTACTAGCTCCAACGTCACATAAAGCATAGCAAGAGAAGTTATTCAATTTAATTTTAATCATAGGGTCCCAACCATCATCTAGCTTCCTAGGTATGGAGTCTTCTACTCTAAGCTTCTCCTCCCTAGCTTTGATGAGAGCATTAGTGATATGCTCCGTGAAGGCAAGATTAAGTGTGCTAGTGTGGGGGTCTCTAGACATTTTGTGTAGCAAGCTAATAACTTCCGAGAGGGTGCAACTATCAAAATCAATATCACTACTATAAAAGGTGGTAGTAGTGTCATCTAGACTCACTTGTTTGAAACACTCTATGTTCATAGGAGTTTCTTCTTCTACGGTTGAGGTATTAGCATCACCATTAATAGGTGCAATGGGACTAGGAGTGCATTGGGTGCTAATAGTTTGAGTGTCGTCAACAATTTGGATAGTGGCAATTGTGTGGTGTGTAGGAAGGCTCTTAATTCTATCCTCTTCCTCTTTTTATCTATCCCATCTTTCTTTAAGTTTAGCCATGATCCTAATATTTTCATTGATTTGTAGTTGGATAGCACTAATAGGAGTGGCCTTCCTCTCCTCAAGGGGAGAGGTTCTAATTTTTAGCATCTCAACATCAAGGGCTAGACTATCTACCTTCAAAGAGAGATTATCTAACTTAGCTAATTTCTCTTCTACATTCTTGTTGAAGACTTTTTGGGTAGTGATAAAGTCTCTAAGCATATTTTCTAGTTCAGAAGTGGGGTTCTTGTTGCTAGGATAGGTGTTGTTGTTCCCATAGTTGGATGGAAACAGTCTGGGATTACTAGCAAAGTTGCCCCTATAAGCATTATTGTTGAAGTTGTTTCTAGCAATAAAGTTCACATCTACTTCATCCTGAGAAACCAAAGAATTTAGAGGGACATCAGGAGTATCAATAGAGGGTTTCTTGGTAAGTAGAGACATAACTAAGTCAACTTTTTCATTTAGGGAGGTAATCTCCTCAACAGAGTTCACCTTTCTACCTGTTGGAGCGCGTTCGGTGTACAATTGGGAATAGCAGGTCATCATCTCATCTAGAAGTTTTGTGGCAGCACCGAGTGTAGTTGACATGTCGCGGCCGAATCTAACAGTTTCCGCGAGGTAAAGTTCAAGCCTGCATAAAAAGTCTAGATAACCATCCAGGTAGTCAAACCATGTGTAGGGCATTTCTTAACAAGAGATTTCATACGTTCACAAGCTTGGGAAACATGTTCATTATCCAATTGCTTAATATTCATAATGTTACTTCTCAATTGGATAATTTTAGCAGGTGGTTAGTACTTCCCAATAAAAGCATATTTTCACTTATCCCAAGAATCTATGCTATTCCTAGGCAAAGATTGAAACCAAATTTTAGCTCCTTCCCTCAAAGAGAAAGGAAAAAGCTTGAGCTTAACAACATCACCTTCTACTTCTTCATACTTTTGCATATCACATTACTCAACAAAATTATTTAAGTGTAAAGCAGCATCATCTCCAGCACCAGAGAATTGATCTCTCATAACAAGGTTTAGCAAAGCTGGTTTAATTTCATAAGAGGTAGCTGAAATGGCAGGTGTGGCAATCGGAGTGCATATAAAGTCTTTGTTGTTGTGACTAGTGAAGTCACACAACTTGCTGTTTTTAGTGGAACCCATAGTAGTAGCAAGTGTGGCATCTTTTTTGTAATTTTTGATATAAGACACAAAGATAAAAACTGAAAGGTAAACTAACAAGAATAAAAAGAAAAGGTAAAAGGTAATGGGAAACTCCCCTATCTTAGCACTTGGAATCCCCGGCAACGGTGCCAAAATTTTTATTGATGGTGGATATATTTCCCCTCGTTGGTTACCCCAACTGGAAGGTGATATGTAGGATAGCGGCAAATTTCTCTCGATGAAGATACCAAGGTTTGTCTCCAGTAGGACTCTGGAGATGATAAGTAGGTGTCAGCGGCGCAACTGACATGGCCCTGCACACAACACAAATAACTTTGCTTCCCAACGAGTACAGAGAGATTGTCAATCTCTCCGGTCTTGTTGTTCACAAAGGATCAACGCAACAGATAATAGTGATAATGATAGCAGCTAGAAAGTAAATAAGCGTGTAAACAGTGACGAGGATATGGACCGGGGTCCCGTGATGTTCACTAGTGATGTCTCTCTCCCAAAAGACGATAAAACTGCTATGTGAGGTAAACAAATTACAGTTGGACAATTGACAGGATTAAAAACGCACCGCAATGCTAACTATGCTACAAAGATAGGACAAGGCTCAAAAGCATGGGCGGTACGCCAAAATAAGTAGACCAAAATCCAACTACATCTACTACTAATCATCCACCTTGAGATATCTATCCAGAACATCTCGTTGGTATTAAGTTGCGAGCCCCACCCAAAGTGTAAACCCAAAGCAACAGACAACTGCATTAAAAAGCACTTTGTGTTAAGTAAACAATCCTTGCAACCGCGGTTACAAGCACTATTGTTTTCCCCCTTGTGGCAACAGCACATCCCCTAGACTCATGTTTCTGTCACTCAAGCGTGTCATCGGGGGGCATGAACCCACAATCGAGCATAACGTTCCCTCTTGGAGTCACTACCTACTACTTGGCCAAAGCAAAAAACAGCAACGGAGAACATGCAAGAATTACTTAAGAACAACAATATAAAAGATAAGAACCAAATATATTACTCAATCACAATCTGAACATAATCTCATAATCCATCAGATCAGAGAAAACTCAGCATAAAAACAGGAGAGAGATTACATATGTGCCTCGATCATGTAGGGAAACTCACGAGGACTAAACCATGAAGAACAAAGTGGGGAGGAGAACATCACATAGCTACTGATCACGGACCCATGGTCCAAAGAAAACTACCCACGACACATCCGGGAAGCGTCCATGGTGGAGAGGAAGCTCCCGGAGGTCAATCCTCCCTCCGGCAGGGTGCCGGGAAGAAGTCCATTGGCGCTCCTGATCTTGGAAGCGCGGCGGCGGCAGAACAGAGGCAAGATCACGAAAGAGGGTTATGTCTTTGGGGGTTTCGCGTCATGGAGATTAAATAGGTGAAGGGGGCATCCAGGGGGGCCACCAGGGGTCCAGGCGCCCTGGTGGCGCGGCCAAGCCCTAGGCCACGCCACCTGGCCGCCTGGGCACCAGGTGGGGCCCCTCTGGCCCTCCTTCGGGGTTCAGGAAGCTTCCGTTGGGCTGATTTTTTATCTGATTTTCCCGAATTTTTGGAGCACTTTTAATATGGGGTAAAATGAAATACAAAAACAGCAGAAAACAGGAACTGGCACTGTGGTGCACTGAGTTAATAAGTTAGTCCAAATTTGATAAAAAAAAATGTATGAAAGTGTATCTAGATCATAGCAATATCACACAAAACATGCATGGAGCAAGCAGAAATTATAGATACGTTTGGGACGTATCATGTGTGCAGGTCCAGGTAAAGTAAGCAACCTTGAGTTGTGAACGGCGCCATCGTTCACTTTACCACCTATTTGTCGCCGTTGGAGTCTTACTGGACTGACTTTAAACCTTCGTATCTTTGCCAAGGGAAATTTTCCGCTACGCTACATGTCAACCTTCCACTTGGGGTAACCAACGAGGAGCGAAAATCACTTCCTCTCTAACATCACAGGTAAGTCGCGATGCGGGCTTCTCCTCGAGGGTTTCTGCGATGAGGGGTAGAAATAGGCCGAAGGGGGGCTCCAGAGGTGGGGCCCGCCTCCCAGGCGCCCTGGTGGCGCGGCCAGGGGTGGGGCCGTGCCACCTGGCCGCCTGGGAGGGGTGGCCCCCCTCCGGATTTTCTTTGGTGGCTCCGGAAGCTTCTTTGACGCTAATTTTTATTCTGATTTTTCCGGATTTTTTCTCGCATTTTAATTGGGGAAAATCACTGCAACTATAGACATCAGCAGACAGGAACTGGCACTGGGTGCACTGAGTTAGTAGGTTAGTCCAAATATGTGTAAAATGATATAAAAGTGTAGCAAATCATGTAGCAATGTCACATAAAAGTGCATGGAACAAGCATAAATTATAGATACGTTTGGGACGTATCAACAGCAATGTGGGATAACAGGAGGACGACAAGGATCTTAAGAAGAAGAATAAGAAGCAGTAGCAGATGACGAGGAGAAGAAGAGCAATAACAGAATAGGAAGAGGCCGACGATGGGCTTGTCAGTAGCTCGAGATCGATGAACTTTCCCCTGTTTCGCCATTTTTGTTTGTTGTATTTGAACTTGGATTTGTTTGTAGCTAGGATTGAAACTATGTCTGTGTGTGGTAAGGTCACCACTAGGGAGAAGTGGTGATAGCACCTTTGTGTAGATTACAACCAAACAACGAGTGATTTATGCGCCTAGTGCAACGCAAGCAACCAAACAACTGGTCAATTTTAGTTCGCTCATGCAGCCAACCTCGATGCAGGCAACCAAACATTGTGCAAATTATGGTTTTTGCATGTATATTCTCAACCAGGCCTCTACATAAGACTATCCAATGTAGGTAAAAATTGCGATGGGAACCAAACACGCACTTAATGAATCACTATGGAATTATTGTACGATGTAGCATAAAAATTCTATGGGTATGACTTCATGTAAGATGATGTATATGTTAAGGCTTATCATTTACCAGTAGATCTAGAATATAAAGCTTTTTAGGCTTTTAAAAGTCATAATTTAGAACTTTGGCTCCAAGGGCGCGATCCAAACGGATCCAGTTTTGGTCCGCCTATTGTCCATTTTGATCGCCAAATGGACCGATGTTCAGCCCATGTCCGACCGCACCAGGTCGCTGTACCCAACGGGTGGGGGCGACGCATTCGGTTCGCCTAGGAAAATTCAAAATTTCATAATCCTCGAGGCCTCATAATTCACGTTATACAAAGGTCTTGGCATGCTCCCAGACCATTCATTTCACGCAAAACAGAGGCTGGGGGCATGCCCCCATGCTACACAGATCTTGCCCAAAAATGGTTGGGACATGCCCCAGGCCGTAGAGATGACGCACACAGGAGGTCGGGGCTTGCCTAGGTCGCATCTCGCATAGTTTATTTGTGCCTAAAACGAGGTCGGGACACACCCAAGCCACACAGTTCATGCCCAAAAGTGGCTCCCGGCCTTGAAGATCATCACTTGTCATGGGAAGCAACTTCACTCTCCTCCTCTCTGACCACTTCCTCCTCTTTGGGGTCAAGGAGCTCATGTCCATCGTCATGATCTTCATATCCACCTTCGTCTTCTCGAGGTCAACCGTGGTTTTCTTCGCCTCTGCTTCCTTGGCTCGAGCTTGAGCATTAAGTTTGTTGATCTCGAGTTTCTTCCTTGCCAACTCAAAGAAAATAATGTTTGATCACTTATTATTTCTCTTGCCTCTTATTTTCCCCCTGTTTTCCCTTTTGCTTGTAGATACCTTCTTTTGGGTAATCAAACCCTTCAAGATTTCTTGTAGGAGAGGGAAGAAGCATCAGCCCTTGCTTCTCTCTTGGATTTTTTGTTCCTCTTGGCCTCTCACTTGAGTCCACTTCCCCCCTTGACCCCTTCTTTCTTTTGTGATTGAACAAAGTTTTTCCATTCTTTATCCTTGAGAGCAAACCAACAATGAGACAAAGTGAAGGGTTTATCATCATTTTGCGCCTTGAAAGCTTGCAAAGCTAGCCATACCTACATGAGATGCATCAAACGTAAACATAAAACAAAGATGATGCATGAACATATGCAGATGGAAAAAAATGAATGTACCATGTATCTGACTCCGAATCCACTTTGGTGATGATAGGTGACACTAGAATTCTGTGTCACAAATTTGTTGAATTCCGGTTGGGTTTCCCCCCCCCCCATGACTTTCGTATTGATGTGATGCCTGATCACTCTCAAATTTTTGGCACCCTTGGATACCAAACTTTCGATGCACAAGAAACCAATCATGCACCCTCTTGCAGAATACTTGCCTGGTTTGCTCGACCCCTTGGTCGCATCAAGACTAATTACTAGCCAAGCTAAGCAAATCATAGTGCCCTCATCTTCTGTGTACACTCGGTTCCTTTAGTTTATCTTCCTATTTTGGCTTTTCCCCTGAGTTTGGGTTTGAGTTTCTTGTCCTTGTGCTTCACCGTGAAGGACTTCATCATCTTCATAGGAATTTTCATCATGGGGGGCTTGAGTGTGGGTGTAATCACCATTTATCATGCTCGCCATGATGTCCGGGGGATAGTTCAAGTAGTTTGGGTCCTCGGGCGTCGGGGTAGACAATTTCCCAAACAACTCGCTGATGGTGTGGATCACACACTCTCGTTGGGAACCCTAGGTGGAAGGTGGTGATCTAGATAGCAGAAAATTTCCTTCGGCAAAGATACCAAGATTATTTAATCATATCCAGTGGGAGTCCAAATGCTCAAGTAGGTGGCTAGCAACACCGCTGCAAGTAATTGCTTGGCTTGGACCTGCACACAAGGACATAAATACTCTCGCACCCAACGAGGCAGGAAGGGTTGTCAATCCCCATATATTGTTGTTTACGAAAGGATACACGTATAGGATAGATTGAACAACAAAAGTAAAAAAAAGAAAAGTGAACGAAGGATTTTTTTTTTCTTGCAGAAGGTATAAACTTATGATGAGGACATCGAACGAGGTGCTACGACATTCACTAGTGATGTCTCTCTCCCAAAAGACGATAAAACTTATGATGGGTGAACAAATTATAGTTGGGCAGTTGACATAATTATAAGCACACTACAATGCTAACTATACTGCAGAGAATGCAAGGTTCATTCATATATGCATTACACCAAAGCATCTACTTCTAAATATCCACCTTGAGAAGTCTAATCCAGAACATCTTGCTGGTATTAAGTTACGAGCAACAACTATAAGCTAAAAATTCAAAGCAACAGACAAATGCCTTAAACTCAATGTGTAATGTACGCAACTGATGAGCGAGAGATGATAAGGGCTTCTCGCCCTTCGTTGGTTACCCCAAGTGGAAGGTTGAGATGTAGATAGCGGCAAATTTCCCTCGGTGAAGATACCAAGGTTATCGAACGAGTAGGAATCCGACTGCTGCAAAGAGGTGTCAATGGCGCCAGATAAATAGTTGACATGGACTGATGACCCTCAACTGTAGAGGGTCATTTGTAGCGTTTTCGATAAATAAGAGTGTCGATCCCAACGAGGAGCAGAAGGTATTGGTAAGTGACTTTGGTAAAGAAATAGATTTAGAACTGAAAGATAACTTTTTAGGAGTATTTGATATAAGCAACAAAAAGGTAAAAGCGAGCAAAGTAAAAGGCACTGAGGAGTAACAAGTGGCCCAATACTTTCGAGCAAAGGAGAGTCCTAGCAACTGAACTTATAAAGGCTAAAGCGTTCTTGAGGAGACACGGGAGAAATAGTCACGTGCTTTCGCCATATTCCGTATAGGTACTATGTGCTGTGTTGATAAGTGTTGAGTGGGTGAATCTATGCTAGTACACCCTCTAGACTAAGATAAGTGCACTCTTATGATTAAACACCTTGAAAGCATCCGAAAATACAAGATAGTAATTACGGAAAAAGTCTAACCATAGCAATACGATCGATGATCCATTGTTCCCTTGTGCAAAAGCGTGTGAAATGGGGTTTAGGTTTCTGTCACTCCGGCAACCCACCGTAAGCATTCTTTATAAAAAATGCATTCCCCTAGGTCCTTAATACGGCGAAGTGTTGAGTGTTCGACTCACACAACACCACTAGGAAAATAACAACACAACTTAAGTATCAAACAACACATATTACTTCAACATCATATGACTAATAACAACTAGACTTCTCCCATGTCCTCAAGAACTAAAGTAACTACTCACAAGACATAAAAGAGATCATGATCAGTGGGGATAAATAGATGATAAACGATCTGGACACAATGATATTTCTCCAAAAAAAACTCAATAGCATTCATCACACGGTAGTAATCAACATCGGGAGAGTAGAGAGGATAGATAGTACGGATTACAACACAAGTTGAACTTGTGAGGTGAGATTGGATGAAGGTGAAGATGGTGCTGATGTTGGGGATGATGTTTACGATGATCTCGATGATACCCGTGACGATGGTGATGACGATGGCGACGATCTCCCCTTCCGGGAGGTGTTCTCCCCGACGGAATCTTCCAGCCGGAGATGTCTTTTCTCCTCTGTTGGTTTCCGCCATGGAGCGGCGGCGGAACTCGCGAAAACTCTTTTCCTCTAGGGTTTTTGGACGACGAGGGATAAATAGGCCAGACGGGGGAGCCTGGGGTGGCCCTAGGGGTCCAGGCGGCCACCCGGCACGGCCAGGGGTGGGGTCGCGCCAGGGGAGCGCCTGGGCTCCTGGTGGCCCCCCTCTGGTCTCCGTTTTGCGTGTCCCCGTCATTCTTCTGAAAATACTCTCCGTCGATTTTCAGGTAATTTGGAGGTCTTCTCCTTCAGCAACTCAGCGTCCACTTTTTACCGCTGAATCATGCGTCTGCTGCTTCGGCATCGGAAAGTTGCAAACTGTGTAAATTAAGCCAAAACAACATAAGAATAACATCATATCATGAAATATATCAATGAATATGTCAGAACCCTCTGTTAGGTAATGTGCTAGGATCAATTTCACTTTGCATTCATGAAAGAAATCAAAGGAAATTCATTTTCAAAATCAAAATGGGAGAAGGAACCCCCCCAGATGAATTAATTCAAAAGACCAGATAAAAATCTTTTCCAAAAATTCATGTTAGATTTTTGAAAAGTCTTATAAATGAGTGTGATCACATATCAAGTGATGTGGGACCCATCCCATGCTCATAGATTTTTCAAATATTCAAACAATGCCTTGGAATTAATCAAATAACCCTATTTGAGTTAAGATTCAAATTATTTGAATTTAAAAATGTTGAAACTTTATAAGTGGCTAGTCTATATTATTATGAAGCCATATAAAAATTTTCAACATTTAATAAAATGTTTAGCTATTTTATTTAGCTAAACAGAACAAATGTCAGAAGATAAAACAGAAAGAAAAAGGGAAAAAGGGCTCGCAGTCAAAAGGGCCCAACTTACCGAGGCAGCCCAGCCCAGGGGCAAGCCCGTCTTCTTCCTCGCGCCATCCAGGCTGCTGCCTCCGTGGCGAGCATGCCGGCGACGCCTGGCCACGTCCTGCTTCCCCCCGTGCCACATATTCACGCTGGAGACGCCCAGAAGCTTCCCCACTCCATTCCCCCCCCCTCCACGAGCTCCCTCCCCTCCTCTCTCGCCCGATTCGTCGTCGCCCGAGAAGAACGTCGGAGCGTCGTCGAGCCCCCGCGTAGCCATCGACGCCGAGAAGTCCCCGGAGCCTGTCCATCGTCTTCACCGCAGTCGTCTTCGTCTTCGAGCGGAATAGGAGGAGTTGAAGCCCCCTAGAGCTGTCGAATCGCGTCATCGTCTTCGTATACGGCCGCCGCGCAACTTCATCGATTCCGTCGCCGTTGAGCCACCCCAGCCATCGCCACCACCTCTGTTGAATTCCTGGTGAGCTTGGGATCAAAACCCCTAAACTCTCCTCCTCGATTGCTTCCTCTTTCACCGTTAGCCATTGTCGCCGGAGTACCGAGCCGCCACGGTCGTCGTCGGCGAGCACCTGTTAAGCAATCGTCCTCGCCGTCTTGTCCATCACCTCCACTGTGGTCTGCTGTTTCGAACGCGCCCAACTATGGCTCCAATGGTGCCCTGCAGCGAGATCCACCTCGAGCCCGTGCCACAGCCGCCGCGGAAGGTCGTCGCCGTCGTCGATTTGGTCACCCCCGAGGTCAACCGCGTGCTCCAGGTGACGCGCGAGCGCTTGGACTGCATTCCTGTGGTCTCGGCGCAGAGAATGGAGGCCAGGAGAGGGAGAATGCAGAGCGCCGCCGCGGTCTGGTCGCCGGCGTTTAGCCGCCGGCGGGTTATCCCAACCCCCCCCCCCCCCCCCGTTAATCACCCGCCTAATGACCCACTGGGTCACTGGCCAGTGGGCCCAGTGGCTTAATTCAGCCACTGGATTGAATTAACCCACCGGATTAAATCACCCAGTCACTGACACCCTGGACCCACATGTCAGCCTGACGCAATAAATCATTTAAATGAATTTCCAGAAAATCAAATTGAATTAAAGAATTCCAGAAATTCCAGAAAATACCCCAAACTTTGGAAATTCATAGAAAATTCATATTAACTCCAAATTGGACAAATAATATATGAAGAATGATCAGGAGAAAATAAGCTATCCAGAAATGCAACTTTCAACTATGTTTGAGTTGATTTTAAAATGGGACCAGTAGCATATGTCATTTGGTTTATTTGAAATTAATTCAAATTCATTTCAAATGATTTTGCAACTTGGACCATGGAATTATGCTATATTTCAACCACACTTCAGAGGCATATCATACACATTTGAAGATGATTCAAATTGATCAAACCATGTCACATAAAACTTGGCTAATTTGAATTCAAATTGGAGTTTGAATTTGTAATTCAATTTGCAATATACTCCATTTAATTGGAATTGCTTCACACATCAAAGCATATACATCAAGTTCCTACCTTTCATCATGTGATTGTGCATTGTATTTACTTTGCTACTTTGCTTGTTGTTTGTCGAGTAGAGGTGGAACCGGAGCAGGAGGCTGCCCCCTTCGTTGAAGACCCAGAACCCGAACCTCGTCAGCAAGGCAAGCAAACCCCCATTGATCATGTCGATAAAATCCCACTTCGCTCTCATGTCTAGCTTATGCATTGTTTAGGATGATCACCATGCTATGTTTCTACCGCATAGATGAACCCATTCCTTTGCATGACCTATCATTTTGTCACAATAGTAAGCAAACCACAATCCTAGCAAATGCAGGAGTTGTTTGATATCATGTGGCCCCTGCAAATGTTATCGCTTATTGCATGCTTAGTATGATACCATGTTGTTACTGTGATGTGAGTCGGGATGGTAGTGATCATGTTGGTGTTGGTAGAAAAGTGTTGGTGAATCGACCCTAATACAATGTGAACGATGAGAGGTTGTGTAGGAGTACACGGTGGGTTGTCTCGGTGAACACCGCCCTAAGTCCGAGTTCTTGTGTGGTGATCCAAGATTAAGAGTACAACCACACATTGGGCTCACTGACCCCTCTCAACTTACTAACTCATCCCTTTCGATGTCCAGATGTCGCAATAGTTCGGAGTTCTGGTAGGCTTGTGGCCTGGATGCTAAGTGAGAGAACGGCTCATCCGAGACCGGCTTATGCACCACGCACACATCACTTGGGTCCACTTCGGTAAACCGGCCGGGTTCACGATTGTGGTAACCAACCCAAGTAGGCGGCTTTCTCGGACTAGATCGGCTATGAGGTAACAGTTGTGGTGAGCATCCTCGCTGGCACCCCTTGAATGGTGTCAAGATCAAAGGCAGTAAATGATGATCATGTGTGTGTAGCGGTACACCCCTGCAGGGTTAACAAAACTATTCGAATAGCCGCGTCCGTGGTTATGGACTGCTTGGAAAGCTTAGCTTGATTATTAGACAACTTGAACTGGATACTTCTAAAACACACCAAGATAAGTGTGAGTGCTATGGCGTGCTTTCTCGTGGGGAAGTCGAGGAAGGCACCATAGTGGTGTAATTGGTTGGAGAAAGTAGTGGACTCGTGTACGCTTCTTACCACAAAGTCTGGTACTCGTAGTTCAGGATTAGCCAAGTCAAAGCTGGCATTTCTGCAAGTGAACCCCACCTCCCTTTACCTTGATACATGTGCATGAGTAGTATACCTCCTATGTAAGTCTTGTTGAGTACGATTTTGTACTCACGTTTGCTTAATCTATGTTTTAGATGATGCCACTGACCCCGAAGGTGGCTTCTTCATCGAGTTGGACGACTGAAGACCAACTAGTCTAGTCCCAGTCAGACGACTGGTTCCCTCGTGGAGGGCTTGTGTTTAAATAAGGCTTCTTAAGCCATTTGTTAAACTTGTCTGTACTCAGACATAATTTGCTTCCGTTTGTGTTGTAATGTTGGATCACATGTTTGTGATCTCTGTTTGCACTCTATAAGAGTTATGAATAAAATTGTACACTTTGTAGAGAATTGCAATGGTACCTGCTGTTAATACAAGGCATGTGTGCTGCGTGTATGTTTATAACATGCATGTCTTTGTATGGGTTTTCGAGACCTTAGTTGTGTTCTAGCTGGCGGTCTTTCATACACAAAGTGGCCCTTAGATTTGCGCAGCTTGGGGCATCGCGATGCGATTGTTCGACACTCCGTCTCGTGCACACTTTGTGGTATGATCGAGCCCGCCCTAGACCCCGACTAAGTGATCGGGCTGGAGTAAGTCTATGTAAGAGTTATGAGATAGTCGATAGTATGGATGAGGCGACTTGTCTGTGAATATGGGAGTTCACCACCCATATCATTAGACTTGTGTGCGGACGATGAGGACCCATCTCAGTTGATCATCCGGCCTGGATGGGATGCCCCTCTCGTACGATGCTTTCCGAGAACGTTCTGTGCTTGGCCTTGTCTGCTTAGACAAGTGGGTACGGTTCTCGGCTCTCCATATGACTATGTCTTAGCTGTACTGGCATACGCTAACCCCGGGTCCCGACAGACTTGGTATAAGAGCAGGACTGACTGTAGGACTAGTAGCCTTGGCCGAAGTCGAGTCTAGCCTTCTATAGTTATATAGTTACTCTGGGTATATAAGGGAATAACGAAGGCTTCTTTTTTCTCCTTATCCCCTTCGTTCTGAGTTCTGAGTCACCCTCATCTTATTCTACGGGAAGATAGGACTAGGCTCTCCTCTGTTTGATTAGAACATCTCGTTGTTTGCTTCCTCATAGCCGTAGGAAAGTTGTGATCGGTTTTTTGGAGTGGTTATGCTTCCTGATTTATTACATCGTATGTAAGTGTTGTTTCCATGTTGTAAGAAATTGTCTTTTCTTGCAATTACAACCGTTATGCTGTCCGAGTCATTCCAGGTTTATCTCATAATCTGATGCATTTGCAAACTCCTTTCTGTTTCAGATGGCAGATCTTCCCCCCGGCAGATTGTTCGTTTGACCAGGTGCCTCGGTGTGCGTGGCCATCCCGCCACGTTGATCGAGATGATGTCCTATGTGGGATATCGATGGTACCCTGAGTACACCGTCAAGGAGCAGTTCCACGACTTCAACCAGACGCAGTTCCACTGCATTGTTCGGATCTATCCGCACCACGTTGGAGTCACCCAGCCTATCCATTTTGGACATGGCATTGGCATTACCGAGAACATGGCTGTGCAGGATGCTGCATACTCATGTATGACACTGCTGAGAGAGGAGCACACTTTGCTGAGAGAGACTTCTTTCCGCTATATCCCTGCTACACTTCCAGGAGAAGAGGGATATTACACCGGACTCTACTCAGATCACTCTGCAGAAGATCCAGCACTTCAGATGACTGCTAGGTTTGCTAGTGACAGAGATCGTGATGCACGCGCTCTCCGTTTCGAGCTCCACACCACCCGTGTTCGTCTGTATCGAGCACTGACACTTTTGGCACCCTTTGTGAGCGTTGGATCAGTTGAGCATGATGCTATCTACCCAGTGAGGACTCAGATGCCTTCTCGAGTTGCTTGGCCCGAGATTGGAGGCATTTTTCCACCCCGTGGTCCTTTGCTTCCACCCTACGCTGGACATAGGCCCCATCCTTGCCCAAATGGATATCAGGGTCCACAAGCCTCCGTGTTTTCCGATGGTCACCTCCAGCTACCGGGATACGCGGGTGACTTTTATGAGGACTACTATGGAGATGGAGATGAGTGAGACCGCCTGTGGTCTTACTTAGTGATGATGTAGTAGTATCTTAGTATATTGTATGCAAGGTGTCTAAGTTCCAGAGGCTTAGATAAATAATGTATAGGAAGTCAGAGTGCCTCTGAAGGATGTATCATCTTCATCTAGTTTGTATTAGCTTGGTGCTTGTACTAAAACGATGTATGGTTTGTATGACAGCTTGTGAATATATGGCTTGTATGCTTTATCACCATGTTGTCAAGATGATTACTTCCTTTGCTCTGTAATTCTTCCAGTACTTCAATACCTTGTTTAGACTCTTCAAATCAACTCTGTTTGACTTTGGTTTTTCACCTTCAGGATGTCTCAAGGAACCCGTGGCCAGGTTGGTCGTAACCAAGGTCGTGGGAATGACCAGGAGGAAGACAACCTTCCACCCCCACCCACGATGGCTCAGGTTCTGATGGAGGTCGAGAGGAACCGCCGAGACTCTCACCACCTACTGGAAGTCATTGCACGCAACACCACTCAGCAGCGCAATGAGTTGGTGTCCCTGAACGACTTCATCCGACTTCATCCCCCGGTTTTCAGTTACTCCACCGAGCCCCTTGACGCCGATGACTGGCTTCGCAGCGTCGAGAGGAAGCTCCAAGAAGGCCGTGTTGCATATGGAGACAAGGTCAGCTATGCCACCTATCACCTCGAAGGTGCAGCTAGTTCTTGGTGGGAGAACTTTCTGAATATGCGTCCCATTGGACCGCCTGCATCTTGGGAGGAATTCTGCACGTCCTTCCGCGAGCACCACATTCCCAAGGGTCTTATGGACCGCAAGCGTGAGGAGTTCTGTAACCTCACTCAAGGCAGAAGGACCATTGACGAGTTTAGTCGTGAGTTCAACCGACTTGCTCGTTATGCTACCGAAGAAGTCTCCACCGACTCCAAGAAACAAGAGAGGTTCCTTCGTGGCCTCAACACTGGACTCCGTCGTGAGCTCAACCTTCATGACTTTGCCTCATTCCAGGTCCTTGTCAACAAGGCCATCAAGGCAGAGGACATGAACACCCCCAACGATTTCCGCAAACACCCTAGAGATGACAGTTCATCCAGTTCTGGCTCCCAGAAGCGCAAGATCTGGATCCCAAACAGCATGTTCCGCCAGAACAACCCACCGAGGCCATCCTATGTGGCGCCTCGTCCACCAACCCAGTTCCACCCAGCTCCACCAAACAACCCAGCTCCACGCACTGTTTTCGGAGCCTGTTACAAGTGTGGACAGGCAGGCCACTACTCTCGTGAGTGTCCCCAGAATCAGATCCAGCATCAGAATGCTCCACCACGTGCCGGAGGCAACAACAACAACAATGTTCGTGGAAAGCCACCCCAGAAGGTCTACACCGCCAAACCCGCTCCTCCCGCCACTCGTGGACGTGTGAACCAGATCGCCGCCGAAGAGACTGACGACACCACTGACGTCATTCTTGGTACGCTCCCAGTCAATTATGTTCCTACTTCCGTTATTTTCGACCCAGGAGCATCTCATTCATTCATGTCGGAAAGTTATGCACTTCGTCATGAGTTACCCTTTGTTGAATTGTCCACCCCAATGATTATTCAAACTCCAGGGTCAAGATGGCAAACTAATAGAGTAAGCCATGGTAATCAAATTGCAATTGAGGGTTTAGTATTCCTTGCTTCACTCATAGCCCTCAAGTCTTCAGATATTGATGTCATCCTTGGCATGGATTGGCTATCAAGACAGAATGCCTACCTGGATTGCAAAGGCAAATCCGTGATTCACCCACCCTTCAGGCAAAACAGTCAACTATACCTCACCCAGAACAAGAACCCAAGTGCATTCTTTGAATGTACTTCCCCTTCCCGAACTTGAAGATATTCTGGTGGTTCGTGACTTCCCGGATGTCTTTCCTGAAGAGCTGCCGGGCATGCCACCCGACAGATGCGTAGAGTTTATAGTGGATCTTGCCCCAGGAACCGCACCAATTTCTAGATGCCCATACAAAATGGCCCCACATGAGTTAGCTGAGCTTAAAACCCAACTGGAAGCTTTGTTGGAGAAAGGCTTCATCCGCCCTAGATCATCGCCATGGGGTTGTCCCGTTCTGTTCGTAACGAAGAAAGATGGAACAGAAAGGATGTGCGTAGACTATCGCCCGCTAAATTTAGCGACGATAAAGAACAAATACCCATTTCCCAGGATCAATGATCTTTATGATCAACTTGCAGGATCCTCTGTCTTCTCCAAGATGGATTTGAGATTAGGTTATCATCAAGTCAAGATCCGAAACGAGGACATTCCCAAAACGGCTTTTACTACTCGTTATGGTCTTTACGAGTATACCATCATGTCCTTTGGTTTAACCAATGCCCCCGCCACTTTCTCACGCATGATGAACTCGATCTTTATGGAGTATTTGGACCAGTCCGTCGTGGTTTACCTCGATGACATCCGTATATACTCGAAGAACGAAGAAGAACATGTCGAACACCTAAGGCTGGTATTGATGAAACTTAGAGAGCATCGCCTGTATGCTAAATTCTCCAAGTGTGAATTCTGGCTACCAGAAGTGACCTACTTAGGCCACGTGATTTCTGCAAAAGGCGTTGTTGTGAATCCCGAGAGAGTTCAGGCCGTCCTTGACTGGACTCCACCTGAATCGGTTAAGCAAGTTAGGAGTTTTCTTGGCCTAGCCAGCTATTGCCGCCGCTTCGTCGAGAACTTTTCTAAAGTTGCAAAGCCTCTAACTGAACTCCTCAAGAAAGATAAGAAATTCCTATGGACTCCTAAGTGCGAGGAAAGCTTTCAAGAGCTAAAAAGAAGATTGACTTCTGCACCCGTACTTGCACATCCAGACACCAAAAAGGATTTCGAGATCTATTGTGACGCATCACGGCAAGGGTTAGGATGCATACTTCTACAAGATCGACATGTGGTAGCTTATGCTTCACGCCAGTTGCGGCCACATGAAGAGAACTATCCTACCCATGACCTTGAACTCGCTGCCGTAGTTCATGCCCTAACAACTTGGCGACATTACCTCCTTGGTAATCGTTGTGAGATTTATTCCGACCACCAAAGCCTCAAATACATATTCACCCAGCCAGATCTTAATCTCAGGCTAAGACGCTGGATTGAGTTGATAAAAGATTACGACGTAGTAATTTCTTACACCCCAGGCAAATCCAATGTCATGGCTGATGCACTAAGTCGTAAGTCGTATTGTAACAACCTCATGTTACAACAGTATCAACCACTTCTTCATGAGGAATTTCGCAAGCTCAATGTTGAGATCGTTCCTCACGGCTATCTTTCTACCTTGGTGGCAAAACCAACTCTTGAGGATCAAATCATAGTTGCCCAAAGGCGTGCACGAGGTGTTCGTCGGATCAAGGAGAACATTGTTAGCGGAGTTGCTAAATGTTTCTCCACAGATAGCAAGGGAACGGTATTCTTTGAAAATCGTTTGGTAGTACCTAAGAATAGGGAATTAAGGCAACTCATCCTCAAGGAAGCCCATGACACACCCCTCTCAATTCATCCCGGTAGCACAAAAATGTATCGAGATCTACGCCAGAGATTTTGGTGGACTAGGATGAAGAGAGACATTGCTCAATTTGTTGCCGAATGTGATGTTTGTCGTCGCATTAAGGCAGAACATCAAAGACCTGCTGGTACACTTCAACCTTTGTCTATTCCCGAGTGGAAATGGGAGAAAGTCAGTATGGACTTCATCACCGTCTTTCCAAGAACCCAGAAAGGAAACAATGCCATCTTCGTTGTCATAGATAGGCTTTCCAAAGTTGCTCACTTCCTTCCGGTTCGCGAGTCTATAACTGCTAGCCAGTTAGCGGACTTGTACATCTCTAGAATTGTATCCCTTCATGGTGTTCCTTTGGAAATCAATTCTGATCGGGGTAGCCTTTTCACCTCTAGATTTTGGGGAAGCTTTCAGAATGCTATGGGAACTCATCTCTCCTTTAGTACATCTTTCCATCCTCAGTCTAGCGGTCAAGTCGAAAGGGTTAACCAAATTCTTGAAGACATGCTCAGAGCTTGTGTTATCTCATTCGGAAAGAATTGGGAGAAGTCTCTTCCATTTGCCGAATTTTCTTATAACAATAGTTTTCAATCTAGTCTGAACATGGCTCCTTTTGAACTCCTATATGGACGACGATGTCGAACACCACTAAACTGGTCAGAAACCGGTGAAAGACAATTCTTTGGACCGGATATGATCAAGGAAGCAGAAGAGCAAGTTCGCATTGTTCGTGATCAATTGAAAGCAGCCGAGTCTCGTCAGAAAATCTACTATGATCTTCATCATAGGCAAGAGAGCTACAATCTGGATGAGAAGGCTTACCTTCGGGTTACTCCTCTGAAGGGAACCCAACGTTTCGGTATCAAAGGCAAGTTGGCCCCACGTTACATCGGACCTTTCCGCATTATTGCTAAACGTGGAGAAGTTGCCTACCAACTTGAACTACCTCCGCACCTTTCCCGAGTACATGATGTATTCCATGTGTCCCAACTCAGCCATTGCTTCAAGGACCCCATCCGCGAAGTCGACCATGAAACGCTTGATCTCCAAGATGACTTTTCCTATCGAGAATACCCCGTTCGTATTCTTGATTCCGCAGACCATGTCACTCGTCGTCAGAAGATTAGGTTTCTGAAAGTGCAATGGTCACACCACTCTGAAAGAGAAGCTACGTGGGAAAGAGAAGACCTTCTCAGTGCCGAGTACCCCACCTTCCTCCCGCAGACTTCTGAATCTCGGGACGATATTCTTTTGAGTGGGGGCGAGTTGTCAGAACCCTCTGTTAGGTAATGTGCTAGGATCAATTTCACTTTGCATTCATGAAAGAAATCAAAGGAAATTCATTTTCAAAATCAAAATGGGAGAAGGAACCCCCCCCAGATGAATTAATTCAAAAGGCCAGATAAAAATCTTTTCCAAAAATTCATGTTAGATTTTTGAAAAGTCTTATAAATGAGTGTGATCACATATCAAGTGATGTGGGACCCATCCCATGCTCATAGATTTTTCAAATATTCAAACGGTGCCTTGGAATTAATCAAATAACCCTATTTGAGTTAAGATTCAAATTATTTGAATTTTAAAAATGTTGAAACTTTATAAGTGGCTAGTCTATATTATTATGTCGCCGGAGTACCGAGCCGCCACGGTCGTCGTCGGCGAGCACCTGTTAACCAATCGTCCTCGCCGTCTTGTCCATCACCTCCACCGTGGTCTGCTGTTTCGAACGCGCCCAACTGTGGCTCCAATGGTGCCCTGCAGCGAGATCCACCTCGTGCCCGTGCCACGGCCGCCGCGGAAGGTCGTCGCCGTCGTCGATTTGGTCACCCCCGAGGTCAACCGCGTGCTCTAGGTGACGCGCGAGCGCTTGGGCTGCATTCCTGTGGTCTCGGCGCAGAGAATGGAGGCCTGGAGAGGGAGAATGCAGAGCGCCGCCGCGGTCTGGTCGCCGGCGTTTAGCCGCCGGCGGGTTAGCCCAAACCCCCCCCCCCCCCCCGTTAATCACCCGCCTAATGACCCCCTGGGTCACTAACCAGTGGGCCTAGTGGCTTAATTAAGCCACTGGATTGAATTAACCCACCGGATTAAATCACCCAGTCACTGACACCCTGGACCCACATGTCAGCCTGACGCAATAAATCATTTAAATGAATTTCCAAAAAATCAAATTGAATTAAAGAATTCCAGAAATTCCAGAAAATACCCCAAACTTTGGAAATTCATAGAAAATTCATATTAACTCCAAATTGGACAAATAATATATGAAAAATGATCAGGAGAAAATAAGCTATCCAGAAAAGCAACTTTCAACTATGTTTGACTTGATTTTAAAATGGGACCAGTAGCATATGTCATTTGGTTTATTTGAAATTAATTCAAATTCATTTCAAATGATTTTGCAACTTGGACCATGGAATTATGCTATATTTCAACCACACTTCAGAGGCATATCATACACATTTGAAGATGATTCAAATTGATCAAACCATGTCACATATAACTTGGCTAATTTGAATTCAAATTGGAGTTTGAATTTGCAATTCAATTTGCAATATACTCCATTTAAATGGAATTGCTTCACACATCAAAGCATATACATCAAGTTCCAACCTTTCATCATGTGATTGTGCATTGTATTTACTTTGCTACTTTGCTTGTTGTTTGTCGAGTAGAGGTGGAACCGGAGCAGGAGGCTGCCCCCTTCGTTGAAGACCCGGAACCCGAACCTCGTCAGCAAGGCAAGCAAACCCCCATTGATCATGTCGATAAAATCCCACTTCCCTCTCATGTCTCGCTTATGCATTGTTTAGGATGATCACCATGCTAGGTTTCTACCGCATAGATGAACCCATTCCTTTGCATGACCTATCATTTTGTCACAGTAGTAAGCAAACCACAATCCTAGCAAATGCAGGAGTTGTTTGATATCATGTGGCCCCTGCAAATGTTATCGCTTATTGCATGCTTAGTATGATACCATGTTGTTACTGTGATGTGAGTCGGGATGGTAGTGATCATGTTGGTGTTGGTAGAAAAGTGTTGGTGAATCGACCCTAATACAAGGTGAACGATGAGAGGCTGTGTAGGAGTACACAGTGGGTTGTCTCGTTGAACACCGCCCTAAGTCCGAGTTCTTGTGTGGTGATCCAAGATGAAGAGTACAACCACACATTGGGCTCACTGACCCCTCTCAACTTACTAACTCATCCCTTTCGATGTCCAGATGTCGCAATAGTTCGGAGTTCTGGTAGGTTTGTGGCCTGGATGCTAAGTGAGAGAACGGCTCATCCGAGACCGGCTTATGCACCACGCACACATCACTTGGGTTCACTTCGGTAAACCGGCCGGGTTCAAGATTGTGGTAACCAACCCAAGTAGGCGGCTTTCTCGGACTAGATCGGCTATGAGGTAACAGTTGTGGTGAGCATCCTCGCTGGCACCCCTTGAATGGTGTCGAGATCAAAGGCGGTAAATGATGATCATGTGTGTGTAGCGGTACACACCTGCAGGGTTAACAAAACTATTCGAATAGCCGCGTCCGCGGTTATGGACTGCTTGGAAAGCTTAGCTTGATTATTAGACAACTTGAACTGGACACTTCTAAAACACACCAAGATAAGTGTGAGTGCTATGGCGTGCTTTCTCGTGGGGAAGTCGAGGAAGGAACCATAGTGGTGTAATTGGTTGGAGAAAGTAGTGGACTCGTGTACGCTTCTTACCTCAAAGTCTGGTACTCGTAGTTCAGGATTAGCCAAGTCAAAGCTGGCATTTCTGCAAGTGAACCCCACCTCCCTTTACCTTGATACATGTGCATGAGTAGTATAGCTCCTATGTAAGTCTTGCTGAGTACGATTTTGTACTCACGTTTGCTTAATCTATGTTTTAGATGATGCCACTGACCCCGAAGGTGGCTTCTTCATCGAGCTGGACGACTGAAGACCAACTAGTCTAGTCCCAGTCAGACGACTGGTTCCCTCGTGGAGGGCTTGTGTTTAAATAAGGCTTCTTAAGCCATTTGTTAAACTTTTCTGTACTCAGACATAATTTGCTTCCGTTTGTGTTGTAATGTTGGATCACATGTTTGTGATCTCTGTTTTCACTCTATAAGAGTTATCAATAAAATTGTACACTTTATAGAGAATTGCAATGGTACCTGATGTTCATACAAGGCATGTGTGTTGCGTGTATGTTTATAACATGCATGTCTTTGTATGGGTTTTCGAGACCTTAGTTGTGTTCTGGCTGGCGGTCTTTCATACACCAAGTGGCCCTCAGATGTGCGCAGCTTGGGGCATCGCGATGCGATTGTTCGAGACTCCGTCTCGTGCACACTTTGTGGTATGATCGAGCCCGCCCTAGACCCCGACTAAGTGATCGGGCTGGAGTAAGTCTATGTAAGAGTTATGAGATAGTCGATAGTATGGATGAGGCGACTTGTCTGTGAATATGGGAGTTCACCACCCATATCATTAGACTTGTGTGCGGACGATGAGGACCCATCTCAGTTGATCATCCGGCCTGGATGGGATGCCCCTCACGTACGATGCTTTCTGAGAACGTTCTGTGCTTGGCCTTGTCTGCTTAGACAAGTGGGTACGGTTCTCGGCTCTCCATATGACTATGTCTTAGCTGTACTTGCATACGCTAACCCCGGGTCCCGACAGAATAATAAAGAATTACTATATAAAATAGTGATGCATTTTGGACGTATCAACTCCCCCAAGCTTAGACCGCGCTTGTCCCCAAGCGAATACTGAGCTCGGTAAACCTGTCCACAAGTGTAGAGAGTGAAGTGTCAATAAATAAAATTCATACAAGAAGCATCAAGGTTTCTTCATCAAACTCAAGGATCCTCAACAGCAACCTCAACTCATAAGTAATAACAATTATAATGAAAAGTAGGGGTTGAGAAAACTCATCAAATTATGGCAAACATATCCTTGGTCAAAGGACAACTAATAACTTTTACTTTTGCTCTTTCACTTTTTAATGAAATTTTTTGAAGATTTTGAAAGAACATGTTATTATTCATGAAGAGAAAATGCTAACACAAAGGAAGATGCTTGCTTAGCAAAAGCTTTCGCAAACAACTTACTTATCAAAAGATAATGTCAACAATGATGCGGCATGGCAAAACTTAATGCAGCATTATATGAATGAATCCTCATCAACATCAAGTGCCTGTTCTCTTTTGGGAAAAGAAGGAAGTGGGAAAACTGACTCAACACAAAAGTAAAGGAAAGGCCTTGTTAAAGCCAAACAGGGAAAACTCATGTGCTATCCTTAAATCAAACAGAACGAAAATATACTTTGGGATGTGCATAGTTTGTCAATGAATGCTAATAGATAGCTCAATTACTTCTCAAGATGGACAAGTTTCGAGGATCGGCTCCCAAGTGGGGACGATCACATCCCCTTTATCTCCTTTGTTTATCACTCCCAAAGTGATAACCCACAACTTCAGGGGATCGAGATAATCTTCGCGGGTAAGAATAACCCAATTTATAGATTCGACTCAAGGGGAACCAAAGAATATCCACAAGCTTTGACAGTGGAGTTGTCAATTCCACCACACCTGAGATACACTTACTTGCAACAAGATATTAGTAGTAATTGCTATATGGAAGTGATGATAGCGACGGTAATAGTGGTGGTGAAACAGCGACAGTAAAATAGCGAAGGTAAACAACTAGAAACCGTCAGAATTAAAACACTGTAGGCTAGGTATATGGATGGTTGGGCGCTACATGGATAATACACATCATGTATTGTGACGCCCCCAAAATCAGACCGTGTACAGTAATCATACACGCAAGGTACACGATCGAGATCAGGGACTCACGTTGAGATATCACAACACAACTCTACAAATAAAATAATACAAGCTGTATAATACAAGTCGGGGGCCACGAGGGCTCGAATATAACAGCTCGAGAGCACAAAGTTAGCGAAAGCAATAGTATCTGAGTACAGACACAAGGATACAAGGTTGCCTTAAGAAGGCTAGCACAAAAATCAACACGATCGAAAAGGCGAGGCCTCCTACCTGGGAACCTCCAAACTACTCCTGGTCAACGGGGAACTCGACGTCGTAGAAGGCATCGGGGGTCTTTACGTTGCGGTGGTCGGCATCGGGGATCTTCTGCTCCTAGGCTCCAACGTCGACTGCAGCGGCCGATCAGGCAAAACAAAAAGGGGGAAATAAAGCAAAGGTAAGTATCTAGCATACCCGCGAGTCTTACGTCCGCTACTAAGCATTTATGCATTTGTATCAAATGGAAAGGAGAGGCTGTATATAGTGGACTGCAAGGTAAAAATTCAGAATAAGGATAAGAAGCTAGGCCTATCGAAGACTAGCATCTTCCGACGAGTCTTGCAGCACAAGATGAGAACATCAAACAGTTAAATAGCATGAAAGTAGTAACAATGCAGCAGAAGTTGCTGCAGCATTGTATAATAGTAAGTTGTAATAATTAATAACTATAAATGCCCCCGAGATCCCTTCCTCGACTCCCTGCGAGGAAGAGAAACCGGAACCAACAGTTTAATAGTGGTAGTTGGTAGTAGTAGGCTCTGGCTTCAGCATAAAGCGTCCTGTTACCGTGGACACGGCTATTCGAATAGATCAAACTCCCTGCAAGGGTGCACTACTGTTCATCCTGCACGCTCGGATCTCCAGGGTGGCGTACACCTTGTTAGGGAACACCCCACCGAGGCTATCCGACACGCCGAGGCCCATCCTATGGTTCATCAGAGAGGTCCCCGCCGGTCTATAGTCCTAAGCGCAAGGGGGTCTTGGACCGTCGCCCCTCACCCTTCGGATCGTTGTGTGCCAGGTGATTCCACGCAACTCTTCCAGGATGCGGATCGACCTAACCACAATGATGAACTGGACGTCTTTCAGAGCTTTCAAACGAGACCACAACGCGGAGGTCCCACACCGTCATCCCACGTGAAGGTAGTGCGTACAAGCCTTTGCGGCCTCTCAAGTCATCCACCTGAACCGTTAGTCATTTTATTATTTTCTATCGGAACAACCGTTATTGTTGCCCCTTATCTGGGTGAGTCACGGACAACGACTGCAGCCAGGACCACCAGTAACGTCGGTGCCTGCCCTGTCGTCCCACCAACTCGTGCGGTTACCAAAAAGGTGAACCGTCGCCTTACCTTGTCTCCCGTTTGCTCCGAAGAGCTCGACTTTTGTACAACAGGAATTCCTTCGGCCACGAACAGTACCAGGCCCGCCGCACACCGGTGGAATACACCTGACCTGTCGTTTCGCTAAGATACCCTGTGCGGGCACCGTTGGGTCACCCGACTCCTTACTTGTAAGGACACCAGTTGATTTGTGCCTACCATCAAGTGAAACCAGGAGGAATCACCCTCTATGGTACACTTGAAGAGGTTCGACAGAGACATCAGCGGAATGAACTAAAGAGGAATATTCTTGTATCACCCCGGTGGTGCCAAGACACCAGCGGAATGAACTAAAGAGGAATACCCTCGTATCATCCCAGTGATGCTACGCTACTGAGCCGACGAGAGTGAAATACGAGTCCGTCCACTCGTAAGTCAAACTCGAAGCGACTCGGCAGAGTCTCGCCGTTGTAGGTTCCCTAGGGCGTCTGCATTGATCCATACCTGTTGCAGTTATAATATTTTGTAATCCGCGTTCACTCACCAGAGTGATCACAGCCCGCTATATAATCCTAGCTAACAAT
The DNA here is from genome assembly GCA_950022295.1 of Bromus sterilis. Lineage (NCBI taxonomy): Eukaryota > Viridiplantae > Streptophyta > Magnoliopsida > Poales > Poaceae > Bromus > Bromus sterilis. The sequence continues at coordinate 403,000,826 of OX465596.1, forward strand.
GCGCAGGGTTCACTGCTGAATATTATATATATATTTATAAGGCAGCATAGGACAAGGAAAGGTACATCAAGGGGCGACAATGACAGGCTATGCAATTGAATAGGTAAGCAACGTAGCAGCAGCAACAACAACAATGCCTAGTGCAAGAAATGTACGGAAAGATAGGCGATATCTAGGGAAGGAAATGGCTCTGCTTTCCTGGAAGCTCGGTAGTAGCGGTACGGTCGTCGACGAAGTAGTCGTACTCGGCAATGGTGTCGTCGGCGGCAGTAACAGGGTCTATTGGAGAATAAAGGGGGGAGAAACAATAAAAACACAGCAATAATAGCAATACAAATGTATGACATAGCAGATACAAAGCAACGGGGCTCTAACGCAATGTTCGGTGATTTGCTCGGAGCAGGAATTTATCCGGGGATGACTCATCAGTGTAGGTTAATTACCGGACAGATGATCCAGAGGGGGAAGGTACCATGTCGTAGGTGTCGTGGACATCTGACAAACATATGGGTGGGGTATCCGAGTTAGTTGAACTATTCTGAACCACTTTCGTGTTCGGAATAAATTCATCCGGATACTTTAACAGTACTAGACAAATCATCAGACAGACGGTCCGGAGGGGGGAATGTCGATGTTCGTTGTGTTAGAGGGGTGTGCTTGATATACGGATAGCGTATTCGTATTCGTTATATTTTTCTGATCAATTTTCATGTATAAAGTTTTTGAATCTGACTTACAGTTTAAAAGATATTCAAATTCAAAGTTTAAATCAATTTAAATGAATTTTCTAGATTTTCTTTTATTAATAAATCCTAACATTATCCATAGAGGGGTTGACTGGTCAAACCGACCAGTGGGACCTACATGTCATAGGGAGGGGCATTTAAATTCATTTTATTTAATTAACAGATCAAAGGGGCCCACATGTCATTGGCTGATTATTTACAAATCTCTATAATTTAATTAACTGACAGTGGGACCCAGCTGTAAGTGACTCAGGGATTAATTAACTTAACAGATTGAATTAATCATTAAGCTAATGGCCTAGGGCCCACTGGTAAGTCTCACATGGGGGGTTTATTTCCTTTCATTTAATTAACATGCAATTAAGGGGGTATGGCCCCACTGGTCATAGACTCAGAGGGGTGGGACTTAGGCTAACAGTGGATTAACCAGGGGAATATCAGGGGGGGGTCTTAGCCCATGGCTGAGCACGCCGGCGGTGAGGGACTCGGCGGCGAGGCCGTTCCATCGAGGGGCCACGGCAACGTCGCGACCTCCACGGGACAGTGTGTGCGCAGAGCACAGCCAGTGGTGCTGGTGCGGCCGCCAGAGGCGAGCCCGAGAGCACGCCCCGGCCATGGAGGACAGCGGGAACGGGGGTGGTGCCAGGCACGTCTAGGGGGAGGTCGGCCATAGCCGAGCGCGGCCAGCGCGCGAACGCGACAGGAGGCACACAAGGCACTATACGGGGGAGCATGGGCATGGCCAGGAGGTGGGGTGCACCGAAGACGGCGGCGACGGCTTGCACGGCTGCCAGAGCATGGCTTCGACGACCTAGTCGCAGGGGGACAACGCAGCAAGATGGGAAGCGGAGGGGAGGAGGGCGAGCTCACTGGGATACTCGGCGGCGGCTTGTGGAGCGCGGGGTGGCCGGGGTGGAGCCAATTCAGGCGAAGTCGATGGCGGCCGTGGCGGAGGAGACGGCGGTGGTTCGCGATGGTGGGGCGCTCCGGCGTCGATTGGCTGCGCGTGGAGATGAGGGGGGAATGGCGAGGCGACTGGACAGCCCAGGGCATCCCTCCGCTGCCGTTGGCCGCGTTGGCCCGCGTCGGCGGCGACGGCTCCGTCGCGGTGGCTTGGACAGAGGAGAGGGAGCAGGGGGAATGGGTATGGCTAGGGGGGCGGCGGCTAGGGTTCCGGCGAGGTCGTCGACGACTTGTAGGTCGCCGGGAGGCGACAGATGGCCGACACGGGGCACCGTCTGCCATGGACGGAGCTCGCGCCTCCACGACGCCCTGATGAGCAGTACGAAGGAGAAGGGCATGTGGGCTGGTTGGGCTGGGGTGGGTGGGATTTTCCCGTGGCGTAGAATAGGTCTTTTCATTTTTCTATTTGTTTCATTTGCTTTCTTTTCTGTTTGTATTTTTTTTAGCTAGGTTTTGATTTTTGTAAAATGTTATACTTGTACCAATATTAGTGCTACACTTTACCATGATGCCACAAAAAGTCTGGCCCACAATAAAATTCATTTGGGATTTTGTTTTATTTAAAAAGGATTAAAAGTGGCTGCTTTAGACACTGCTTGTTTTGTTGGCAATATTTAAATAATGTAATAAAATATCATTGCTATTTTATTGTGACCTACTGATTTTTATACATTTAATACAAGTGGTTGCAATATTTTTGGATTAAGTTTAATTTCCACTTGTATCTGGAATTTTTATTTGGTTTGAATTTGAACAAGCTTTGATCAAGGTGATCATCACAAGTTAATCAAGGTGACTTGGCATTAGCACAAGGTGGTTACTGTAGCCTGACACCCGGGGTGTTACAGGTATTTAACTTGGGGCAAGGCACACAGAAAAGCAATGATCATCTAGGCATAAATCAAACATCAGGCATGTATGCCACAGGTAGTTGTACGTGTTTGCAATAAGAACTTGCACAACATCTTTTGTCCTACCATCCTGCTACGAACGGGGCCAAAAGGAACTTAGGGAGATTAAGGTGCTCCTGTCAAAGAGCACCGAAACAAAGCATTAACAATCAATGGATACATGGAATCCTCAAATTATAGTCCATCCCCTTTGGTGTCCCAAGCTGTCACCTTTGGGATCGCCGGTTCCGGACTATAACAGGTGCATACAACTCATAGATATGATCAAGAACACAAATATAATCATGAAAACACAAAGGGTTCAGATCTGAAATCATGGCACTCGGGCCCAAAGTGACAAGCATTAAGAGCAACAAGTTGAAGCAAAGATGATAAACACCAATCTAGATGATAGGCAACATGCCCCCAACAATCTTATAAACTATTACATGATCTAACTCATCCAATCCCTACCATCCCCTTTGCCTACAGCAGGGAATTACTCACACATGGATGGAGAAGCCATGGAGGGAGGATGGAGTGGTGATGATGATGACGATGGCGATGATCTCCCCTCTCCGGAGGCCAAAATAGCCTCCAGATTAGCCCTCCCGGAGAAGAACAGGGGGTGGCGGCGGCTCCGTGACGAGAATTGGGAAAACGAGTTCTGTTTTGGGGTTTCTCTGTCACGGGAATAAATAGGAGCGTCAGTAGGGCACCAAAGGAGGGGGGAGGCCCCCAGGCGGACAGAGGGCGCGGCCCCACCCCTGGCCGCGCCAGGGGGGCGCCTGGGGCCCCCTTGGCTCTCCTCTGGTCCCACTTCTGGCTTCTGGCTCCTTCGGGTGCGTGGATTTTCTGGTATTTTTCTGGGAATTTTCTGAGACTTCCAAAAATCCATTTTCCTACGCACAATAAAACCATACAGGCAGCTTTGCTGAAAACAGCGTTAGTCCGGGTTAGTTTCGTCCAAATCATGCAAGAATGAGGGCAAAACAATAGAAAAAGTGCTTGGAAAAGTAGATACGTTTGAGACGTATCAACTCCCCCAAGCTTAGCATATTTCTTGTCCTCAAGCAATTCAGTACAACAAACTGAACGCGAGAAAGAAAACTTTGACAAACTCTTTTGCTTCAATAGATGTATATAAGCATGTACTTCGAAAAGAATTTAGCAAGCATCAAAACAATGCTATGAGGACAATGCACAAAGCAATCCTTCTTTCAAGTGATCAATCACAAACAACTAAAAGTAAATAATATGCTTCTGAAAATCAAGACAAGATCACAATGCACATAGCCTGAACATATCAGAGTGGTATCTCTCTAGCCTCCATGAGTGAAGCAAAACATAAATGCAGAAACTCCTCCGGAGTTTTAAAGGAGACTAGAACTAAGAACTTCGGATTAAATAATACCACAATCATGCAAAAGACATTGTAGTACTTTGGGACAATGCACATTACACTCAGAATGACAATTATGCTCTCCTAGTTGGTGCTTTGAAGAAAGAAGGTGGTGACTCTCGAACCGTGGAGTTTGATGGAAAGGTTGAAAACCCGTGGTTGGAAGAAAAGACTAAACTTGTACCAGAGCTCTTGGTTTTGAAAACAGAGATAAAAAGTGTTTTGGGAGGTGCATGCTTCGTAAACGAATGCTAGTAGACAACTCAATCACCTCTTACGCTAGACATGTTTCGAGGAACGGCTCCCAAGATGGAGACGATCACATCCCCTTAATCTCCTTTGTTTATCACTGCCAAAGTTTTCTGATTTCTCATAGACAAAGCGTGAAGGAGGGTTTGTTGGTTGTGATTATCTTTTGTGAGTTGGGCGCACTCATGTCTGTCCCTCATCGTATTAGGGGTTTGCAGATTAGACATGCAATCTCAGAATAAAACATGTCTAACATAAGACGGTCATGAATTACATACTACTTCCTCATGAGCTGAAGCAGAGGCACAACACAGGAGTGTTTTTGAATAGTTTTGAGATGGTACAAGAAAGTCTTCGTCAGGATGGCCGGTAAATACCACATAGGAAGGTATGGTGGACTCATATGGAAAAACTGGTTTCAAGGATTTTGGATGCACAAGCAGAAATCCACTTAGTGCGAGCGAAGGCTAGCAAAAGACTGGGAAGCGAACAACTAGAGAGCAATAAAATTCATAATCATGCAGAGTGACAAAGTAACATTGAATTGGGCATGAAAATGATACAACTATTCTGAAATTCAAAGATCATCAAGGCAAGGTAGAATTTTCAGTCATAAACATGTGTAAGCATGTGCCAAGTCAATCCAAGAATTCTCCAAAGGGAAATACCACTTTAGTATGCCAAACCATGAACAATGCAATGCATGTAAATCATTTCAACAACACATTATCTAATCTAGCTATTTGAGATCAGCCACAAAGAAAGAATGAACACAGGGAAAGCATTGTAAAGATAGCACTATGTCGCTACAAGCTGGTCTCTAGATCATAAGTACAAGCATATGTACAAAAGTAGAAACAAGAAGAGTTCATACCGGTTTTCCTTGTTGCATACCTTTCGTCGATCTTCATCATTACTGCCTTGTCGCTTGCACGGTTGAACGTAGGAAAATATAATCAAGTGCAAATGCCATCACGGACTCGAGCTGAATTCTGCAACAAAGCAAACTAAAGAGAGAAAAGAAAATATTTTTGGATTTTTCAAAAATTTAGCGAAAGAAAAAGAAAAGAGATATTTTTTTGTTGTTTTTGCAAAATAAAATAACAAAGAAGAACGGGAAAAACTTCGAAAAGATCAAAGCGAATAAAATGAAAACGGATAATACAAAGGAAAAAGTGAGAAGGGCACGTACTCCCCCAAGCTTAGGCTTTTGTCCTAAGTTGGTAGCAGCTACTGCCCCCAGGAGGCTCCTGCTCTGGGGTGGTACGGATAAGTCCATGAGTAGTACGAGCCCTCCGGTGCGTACACCGAAGTCCTCGGGTCCTCCCATGAGGAAGGTCCCGCGCTCCAAGTGGAAGAAGACACCTCGCCTTGCTCGGTGAAGGTCTCTCCCTGGAAAGGTGTGAACTCACCATGATCCTCCTCATCGGGCACAACCCCCTCCATGGGGTTATGCGGCTGGTAATTAGCCATGAACTCATCGAACTGAATTTCGTTGAAGGGCCATCCGTTCCTGCGAGTGTTATCAAACAAAAGTAGTGCAGGTAGACGGATCTCACGAGTAATGGTCCTTTCAAACCTCAAAATATAATCAAGGTTACCAAACTGGGAAGTCATGGTAACAAACTTATGCCTCTTCATACCCGCAAGATCGAGACTCGCGTATGAAAAGGGAACATCATCAGGATGCGGGGTGCGCTCAAGAGACTCAAGGATAAGTGTGGCGTAAACTCCACCATATAAATCGCCTTTGTTACTGTTCGTAACAAGGCGCCGAGCAATCAAGGCACCCACATTATACTCATTCTTACCAGAAAGGGCGTTGCTTATTGGCTTCTCGCCCTTCGTTGGTGAGCCCCAAGTGGAAGGCGTGATGCAGTAAAGCAGCAGCTTTCCCTCTGTGAAGATACCAAGGTTTGTCTCCAGTAGGACTCCAGAGATGATAAGTAGGTGTTAGCGGCGCAACTGACGCGGACCTGCACACAGACACAGATAACTTTGTTCCCAACGAAGTTCGGAGAGGTTGTCAATCTCTCTGGTCTTGTTGTTCACAAATGATAGCAACTTGAAAGTAAATGCAGAAAAGTAAATATAGCTTGGAAACAGTAATGAGGATATGGACCGGGATACGTGATGTTCACTAGTGATGTCTCTCTCCCAAAAGACGATAAAACTGCTATGCGAGGTAAACAAATTGCAGAAGGGCAATTGACAGGATTATGAACGCACCGCAATGCTAACTATGCTACAAAAGAAAGGAAGAGGTTCGAAAGCACAGGCAGTACGCCAAAATAAGTAGACCGAAATCCATCTGCATCTACTACTAATCATCCACCTTGAGATATCTATCCAGAACATCTCGCTGGTATTAAGTTGCGAGCCCCACCCAAACTGTAAACCCAAAGCAACAGACAACTGCATTAAAAAGAACTTTGCGTAAAGTAAACAATCCTTGTAACCGCGGTTACAAGCACCGTTGTTTTCCCCCTTGTGGCAACAACACATCCCCTAGACTCATGTTTCTGTCACTCAAGCGTGTCATCGGGGGGCATGAACCCACAATCTAGCACAACGCTCCCTCTTGGAGTCACTACCTACTACGTGGCCAAAGCAATAAACAACAACGGAGAACATGCAAGAATTACTTAGGAACAAAAATATAAGAGATAAAAACCAAATTTATTACTCTATCACAATCTAAACATAATCTCATAATCCATCAGATCCCTCCAAACTCAGCATAGCAACAGCAGAAATATTACAAAGGTGCCTCGATCATGTAGCGCAGCTCACGAGGTCTAAACAATGAAGATCAAAGAGGGGAGGAGAACATCACATAGCTACTGATCACGGACCCATGGTCCAAGGAAAACTACTCACGAGACATCCGGGGAGCATCCATGGTGGAGAGGAGACTCCCGGATGTTAATCCTCCCTCCGTCAGGGTGCCGGGAAGAGGTCTTCTGGTGCTCTATTAATATCTCTAACCAAGGCTTCCTTGCTCTTTGTGATATTGGATCCACAGTTTCTACTATGCCAAAAATAGTTTATGACTCTTTGAAACTAGATATGGATAAATTATCATCTTATCATGAACATTCTAATGGAGATATTTCAGAGATTAAAGGAAAGGTAAAAGAAGTCCAAGTTGCATTCCTTCATAGGACTGCACCAATGGATTTCTTCATCATGGAGCCAAACCAAAGTAACATTGTGCTCGGAAGAGACTTCCTCCGTCCTATGAAAGGCTTCATTGATATTGGTAATAGACACATACGATTACGCGGTATGGTGAAAGGTAAGTATCTATTTCCTAGTAAGAAGAAGAATAGGCTTATTGAAAATCAATTTGAAGCGTTTTATGATTCTGATCTTGGATACCCTTGATTCCTCTTTTTGCATCATGCCTAGCTAATGGCTTTAAAGAAGCGCTTTCGGGAGGCAGACCGCAACGAATTTAGGTGTTTATTTTTGCTTTTGTTGTGTCTTGATGGTTGTTACTTCTGTAGCAACATCATTGTATCTTTATTTTTCAGATTTTTCCCAAGTTATAGCCTCTTACGGCAAGGGATGTAAAAGTTGTGACATGCTGTCCAGAAAACAGATTATGTCCTCGTGACCAGAAACATTCCAGAAAAATCCCAGTTCATAATTTTGAGCTGAATTTTTTACACAGTATGCTCTATACAATTAAGAAACTTCCGTATGTTCTGAGTTTTTTGATTTGAGTTGCAGAAGTGTCCCTAAAATATTCTTTACTGTCTGCTGTTCTGTTTTTAACAGATTCTTCCACGTTTTGTCTCTCCTTATTTTTGCAAACCTTAATCTTGCTTTTTCTTTGCAAAAACTTTTTGGCGCTCTTGAGAAACAGTATCTCTTCAAGAATATCTTTATATCCAGCGGGTAAAATTTTTATTTATTAAGGGTACTAACCTCTCTAATCAACTTATGATGACTTATGTATGAAGGGAGTTTTCAAGTGTGCGGGTTGTCAATCTCTCCGGTCTTGTTGTTCACAAATGATAAAATGCAAGGGATAATGATAGCAACTTGAAAGTAAATATAGCTTGGAAACAGTAATGAGGATATGGACCGGGATACGTGATGTTCACTAGTGATGTCTCTCTCCCAAAAGACGATAAAACTGCTATGCGAGGTAAACAAATTACAGGAGGGCAATTGACAGGATTATGAACGCACCGCAATGCTAACTATGCTACAAAAGAAAGGAAGAAGTTCGAAAGCACAGGCAGTATGCCAAAATAAGTAGACCGAAATCCATCTGCATCTACTACTAATCATCCACCTTGAGATATCTATCCAGAACATCTCGCTGGTATTAAGTTGCGAGCCCCACCCAAACTGTAAACCCAAAGCAACAGACAACTGCATTAAAAAGAACTTTGCGTAAAGTAAACAATCCTTGTAACCGCGGTTACAAGCACCGTTGTTTTCCCCCTTGTGGAACAGCACATCCCCTAGACTCATGTTTCTGTCACTCAAGCGTGTCATCGGGGGGCATGAACCCACAATCTAGCACAACGCTCCCTCTTGGAGTCACTACCTACTACTTGGCCAAAGCAATAAACAGCAACGGAGAACATGCAAGAATTACTTAGGAACAAAAATATAAGAGATAAAAACCAAATATATTACTCTATCACAATCTGAACATAATCTCATAATCCATCAGATCCCTCCAAAGTCAGCATAGCAACAGCAGAAATATTACAAAGGTGCCTCGATCATGTAGGGCAGCTCACGAGGTCTAAACAATGAAGATCAAAGAGGGGAGGAGAACATCACATAGCTACTGATCACCGACCCATGGTCCAAGGAAAAGTACTCACGAGACATCCATGGTGGAGAGGAGACTCCCGGAGGTCAATCCTCCCTCCGGCAGGGTGCCAGGAAGAGGTCTTCTGGTGCTCCCGATCTTGGAAGCGCGACGGCGGCGGAACAGAGGCGAGTTCGCAGAATAGGGTTCCTCTTCTGGAGTTTTCCCGTGACGTATATTAAATAGACGAAGGGGGGCAGACAGAGGTGGACCAGGGGGCCCAGGCGCCCCCCCTGGCGCGGCCAAGGGTGGGGCCGCGCCGGGTGGCTGCCTTGGCCCCCCTGGCTCCCCTTTGGCCCCTCCCGGGCTCTTCTCGAAGCTTCCGTCACTCTGATTTTTTATCTGAATTTTCCCGAATTTTTCTGGCACTTTTTATATGGGGGAAAACTGAAATAGAAAAACAGCAGAAAAAAGGAACTGGCACTGGGGTGCACTGAGTTAATAGGTTAGTACAAATATGATCAAAAGTGTATGAAAGTGTATCTAGATCATAGCAATATCACACAAAACATGCATGGAGCAAGCAGAAATTATAGATACGTTTTGGACGTATCAGGCATTCGCATAAATAGCGAAGTCTGGTGCAGAACCATTGCTCCTGTTGTCACGAGCTAACACCCCTCTAGCAAAAAAATATGCAAACTACCTGAGGTATGGAAACAAGATGCTGGAAATCTTCGTGCGCCGAATATCGGTCTCCTCCTGGCAGCAAAGGGAGTTGAAGAGGGTCCTCAACCCGAAAGGCTGCATGGTCATCTTAGTCGTCTGACCAACGTTCGGCACACCTATTATATCACAAAACCGTGCCAAAGACATGGTTATGAGATCATTATAAAGTTTGAACTCAATGGTTCCAGCATCATGGTTATAAAAAAAACTGTGAACAAAGCAGGAGGTAAGCTTTTTGTATTGTACTTCACGGCATAAAGCTAGCCGCGTCAAACCTGCATTGGCACAAAGGCCATAAAATTCATCCTTAATTCCTGCAGCTGTAAGAAAATCATCGCACGGATACATCATTGCGCATGCTGGATTTGTGTCTTCCAACAACTCCACGGGCACATGATCTTTATTGTAGCTCACCCTAACTGCGGAGGGTGAAGCTGCAGCTCTAGTAACTCGATCGGAGTGCTCGGGCTTCTTCTTCCCAAGCCACCCCTTTGTTTTTCCAAAGAAACTCATTTCTGAAATTTTTGACAATTCACAAAAACAAGGATTTAAACAAAGTGAGTTGAGCCAAACTACTGTACTCACTTACCTAAGGCATAAACTTGCATCAAAACTTGGAAAATAAATTTCTACACATGCATGCAAGCTCATATGAACAACACCAAGAGCTACTAAATACTCACAAATCAGGCCACCAATCAAAAATCTAATTGGAGGGGTGAAGGAGTCACATACCAGGGAGTATTTTCTCAAAATCTCAGCTCGAACGGTGGGTTGCGGAGAGACATCGAAAATCGCCTCCAAGTACAGAAAGAATGCAAGAACAAAGTGCAGAACTCGTGTTTTTGGAGAGAGAGGAAGGAGGAGGAAGAAGACATACCTGGAGGTGGGGCCTGTGGGCCCCAGGCGCCCTGTGGGCGCGGCCAGGGGCCAGGCCGCGCCAGCTGGCCGCCTGGGCCATTGCTAGCCCCCCCTGGTCAGCCCCAGGTGCTTCTGGGTCACTCCCGGCATGGAAATTTAATATAATTTTTCTGGAATTTTTCTGACAACTTCACTGTTGAAAAAATTTCAAAGTTCAAAAAGCTGCGAAACTTTCTGAAAACTTGAAACAGTGATTAGAGTTGTGAAGTTTCAAAAACATAAAAACTTGGTACAGCAAGGAGAATAAAAGCTAAGGCAAATGAAAACATAACAAGCTCCACTTTTTACCTATATAAAACATGCTTACTAGCAAGGTCGATCAAGTCTTACCAACAAACCGGCGATACATAAGAGTAAAAAGTCTCACCTCTCATGAAGTGATCATTGCACCTTTACTTTAATGGACACTGTCCCCACCATGATGGTTTTGTATTTGTGCTGCACGTGTAGGGGACAATCCCATTCTCCAATCTTCACGATCTCGATATTCTCTATAGAGTTGAGGCCATGCCTTTTGTCGATCTTCTTCAGAAAATACACCGTGTGTTCTTTGTCATTCACATTGAAAGTAACCTTTCCTTTATTGCAATCAATAATAGCACCCGCGGTTCTAAGAAAAGGTCTACCAAGAATAATAGACATGCTCCCATCCTCGGGCATGTCAAGCACAACAAAATCAGTAAGGATTAAACAATTAGCAACTTCAACGGGAACATCCTCACAAATACCTATGGGAAGGGCTGTTGACTTGTCAGCCATCTGAAGAGAGATATCTATAGGGATTAGTTTTTCTAAACATAATCACTTGTAAATAGAAAAGGGCATAACACTCACTCCTGCTCCAAGATCACATAAAGCAGTCTTGACATAATTATTCTTTATGGAGCAAGGAATGGTGGGTATACCTGGATCACCAAGCTTCTCAGGAATCTTACCACTAAAAGAGTAGTTAGCAAGCATAGTAGATATTGCTTCATTAGGAACTTTTCTTTTATAGTAACAATATCTTTCATATATCTCGAATAGGGAGGTAACTTAATAGCATCAGTCAAAGGAATTTGAAGAAAAAGAGGTTTCATCCACTCACAAAACTTATCGTAATGCTCTTCTTCTTTAGTTTTGACAGACTTACCTGGAAAGGGCATGGATTTCTGTACCCATGGTTCTCGTTCCTTCCCATGTCTTCTTGCGATAAAATCTTCTCTAGTGTATTTCTTGCGTTTGTCGGGTGCTTCTTCTTCTCTAACTTCGGGTGGATCATTATTTTCACCATCCTTTTCAGGCTCAGCACCGTCTTCAGTCTCAGCATCGGAAGTATATATACTATTTGGATCATTGGAATTGTCAGCTTCTTTGTGCTTCTTCTTCTTCTTCGGAGAGCTAACAATTTCTTCTTCCTGTATTTGAGAATCTTGCTCGATCCTCTTCGGATGCCCCTCCGGATAGAGAGGATCTTGAGTGCTAGTTCCTCCTCGGGTTTTAATCCCGAAGGCCTGTATATCATGTTTGGCATTATTAGCAAGCAAATCTTTTTGCACATTAGAAATTTGATCAAGATGAGTTTGAACCATATGAAAATGCTTCACAAGACATTTAACATCATTAACTGTTCTACCTAGAACATCAAGCAAACTTTTTATAGCAAGGGAATTATCATGCAACTGACTTTGTATCCTCTTATTAAAGTGATTTTTCTTCATAATGAAATTATCAAGCTCATCTAAACATTGATCAGGAGGCTTACCATGAGGAATGTCACTTGCATTTAAATCTAAAAGGGAGTGTACCTCTACCATAGGAGGATGAGTGGTAGGCTCACACAACTTCTCAATGGGGGGTAGATTCTTCACGTCTTTACTTTTAATACCCTTCTCTTTAATAGACTTCTTAGCTTCCTGCATATCTTCGGGGCTTAGGACAAGCATGCCCCTTTTCTTTGGTGGTGGAGGTGGTTCGGGGACGGACCAATCTTCGTGGTTCTTGGCAATATTTCCCATTAATTCTTCTGCATCGTCCGGTATTCTTTTCTTGAAAACACACCCAGCACAACTGTCCAAATAGGATCTAGATTCATCAGTTAGACTAGCATAAAATATATCAATTAATTCATTCTTAGGGACTCCATGACCCGGTCTAGCCTGGATCAAACTGCAATACCTCCCCCAAGCTTTAGGGAGGTTCTCATCCTGCAACTGTTTAAAGTTATAAATTCTTCGTAAAGCAGCATGTTGCATATGAGAAGGAAAATACTTATCAACAAAAGAGTGAGCCAAGTCTTGAGGACTCCTAATGGAACCACATGGTAGTGTGTCGTACCATGCTTTAGCACCTTCCTTCAAAGAGAAAGGAAAAAAGCTTAGTAACATAGAAATTTCGTATCTTTTCATTTGTAGTAAACAAGCCACCCAACTCAGTGAGTTTGGTCAGGTGTACAATAGCATCATCATTTACTCTGCCATAAAAGGGATCAGCTTCAACCATAGATATAAGTGAAAATCAACGGAGAAATTATAATCAGGATCATTGATGCATATAGGAGACGTAGAAAATTTAGGATCAGGAACGGTCTTGTTCTTCAGGGAGTGTTTTTCGAGAAGCTTCTTAATAGCATCAGGGTCAGTGTCGTCAAACTCCGTTAGCTCCCTGCATAAATCATCATCAAATATAATATAATCATCATCAAGGAGTCTCTCCTTGAGTTTACTCAAATCGGGATAAGTGTATGTTCCATCAAAAGGATAGCAAGTATCAGGAATTTCAATTCCAGATTTTTTTGCGGCAGCAGCGATCTGTTTCTCAAGAGCTTGGCTAAGTGAACCAATATGATCAAGAGTAGTAGAAGCATCATCAAAATTATCGGACATAGTAACAGATTCAGTAGAGGCATCATGTCGTGGAGGTGAAGCAAACTTACTCATAACTGAAGGTGAATCAAGTGTAGCACTAGTGTTCAGAACGGTACCTTTTCTTGTACGAGATGGTAAGATCGGGACCTTGGGGTCTTCTTTCTTACCCATAGCGGATAAATTGCAGCAGGTAAAATACTTCAAGTAGACTTGTGAATAAAGTTATTCTCCCCGGCAACGGCGCCAGAAAACAGGCTTGATAACCCACAACTACAGGGGATCGAGATAGTCTTCGCGGGTAAGAATAACCCAATTTAATGATTCGACTCAAGGGGAGCCAAAGAATATCCACAAGATTTGACAGTGGAGTTGTCAATTCCACCGCACCTGAGATACACTTACTTGCAACAAGATATTAGTAGTAATTGCGATATGGAAGTGATGATAGCGACGGTAATAGTGGTGGTGAAACAGCGACAATAAAACAGCGAAGGTAAACAACTAGTAACCAGCAGAATTAAAACATTATAGACTAGGGAGATTGATGGTTGGGCGCTGCATGGATAAGACACATCATGTATTTAACTTGGGGCAAGGCACACAGAAAAGAAATGATCATCTAGGCATAAATCAAACATCAGGCATGTATCCCACAGGTAGTTGTACATGCTTGCAATAAGAACTTGACAACATCTTTTGTCCTACCATCCCGCTACGAATGGGGCTAAAAGGAACTTATGGAGATTAAGGTGCTCCTGTCAAACAGCACCGGAACAAAGAATTAACAATCAATGGATACATGGAATCCTCAAATTATAGTCCATCCCCTTTGGTGTCCCAAGCTGTCACCTTTGGGATCGCCGGTTCCGGACTATAACAAGTGCATAAATCTCATAGATATGATCAAGAACACAAATATAATCATGAAAACACAAAGGGTTCAGATCTGAAATCATGGCACTCGGGCCCAAAGTGACAAGCATTAAGAGCAACAAGTTGAAGCAAAGATGATAAACACCAATCTAGATGATAGGCAACATGCCCCCAACAATCTGATAAACTATTACATGATCTAACTCATCCAATCCCTACCATCCCCTTTGCCTACAGCATGGAATTACTCACACATGGATGGAGAAGCCATGGAGGGAGGATGGAGTGGTGATGATGATGACGATGGCGATGATCTCCTCTCTCCGGAGGCCAAAACAGCCTCCAGATTAGCCCTCCCGGAGAAGAACAGAGGGTGGCGGCGGCTCCGCGACGAGAATTGGGAAAACGAGTTCTGTTTTGGGGTTTCTCCGTCACGGGAATAAATAGGAGCGTCGGTAGGGCACCAAAGGAGGGGGGAGGCCCCCAGGCGGCCAGAGGGCGCGGCCCCAGCCCTGGCCGCGCCAGGGGAGCGCCTGGGGCCCCCTTGGCTCCCCTCTGGTCCCACTTCTGGCTTCTGGCTCCTTCGGGTGCGTGGATTTTCTGGTATTTTTCTTTGAATTTTCTGAGACGTCGAAAAATCCATTTTCCTGGGCACAATAAAACCATACAGGCAGCTCTGTTGAAAACAACGTTAGTTCGTGTTAGTTTCGTCCAAATCATGCAAGAATGAGGGCAAAACAATAGAAATAGTGTTTGGAAAAGTAGATACGTTTGAGACGTATCACAAAATTTCTTATTTCTCATAGACCAAGCGTGAAGGAGGGTTTGTTTGCTATATTATCTTTCGAGCTGGGCGCACTCATGCCAGTTCCTCCCCGTATTATGGGTTTGCAGATTAGACATGCAATCCCGGGGTAAAACTTGTCCAACTTGAGAAGATCATGAATTACCTACTACTTCCTCATGAGCTAAACAAGAGGCACAAAACAGAAGATTTTGAACATTTAAGGATAGCACATAAATTCAATATTTATAGGAGTGGTAGGGGAATACCACGAATAGGAAGGTATGGTGGACTCATATGGAAGATATTGGTTTCATGGTGTAAGGCCCGATATGCGGTACTGTTCCAGATCTAGATGTTTCCATCCAGACCCAGGGACGAAGCACATATCGGTCCCACCGCGACATATGACATAGCCATATTCCCCGGATTTCCAACATGATATCACAACATTACAGATACAAGGATACAACATCTCATACAATCGGCATACAACTGCCTTAATACAACACAACAACGGAAGATACATGTCTGAGTACAGACTACAATCAAATGCCTAGTGGCAAAAGAAAATCATCGATCCCCATAACCACACGGGTCCAGGCCCTCCGCCGGGATCCGCCTAACTAGTCGTCGTCGAGTCTCCACGTGAAACGTCGATCACCGTACCTGTTGTCGATCAAGAACCCTGAAAAGAGTTTGGGGCTAGTATCATGAGTACAGAGGTACTCAGCATCCAACTGTAGTGGTCATCTGACACAGCAAGGACTTCATCACTCGTCATTCTAGGACAACTAGTAGTTTACGGTAAGGATGGGGTAAGTGGTGAGGTTGCTGCCGCACTAGCATTTATGAAGTGTCTAACGCTCTAGGGAGTAAGATAAGAAGCCAAGCATTCGATGAGGAATCGCCTCCAACAAGTCTTGCTATCAACTACTACGCAAACATAACACCTATCCTATCCTTGTCCTCC
The DNA here is from genome assembly GCA_950022295.1 of Bromus sterilis. Classification (NCBI taxonomy): domain Eukaryota; kingdom Viridiplantae; phylum Streptophyta; class Magnoliopsida; order Poales; family Poaceae; genus Bromus; species Bromus sterilis. Next base: position 403,016,979 of record OX465596.1, read on the forward strand.
TCTTCGCATCCCGACGAAGAAGAAGCAGTCAAGGCACACACACGTTGATCAAGTTATATTAAGATTATCTCAGTTGTGGTTGTCTATGAACAAGGAGTAGGTCTCAAGTCGTCCATAACCGTGGACACAGCTTCTCGAACAGATTTAACCCTGCAGGGGTGTACCAACTGCCCATTACAAGGCTCCGCACGCACGCCCATCTCTCTCAGTTGCTACCCATCACAGGCAACCATTTTATGATTTAGTTCCAAGAGATCCGAAACGACAGGTCCCTCTAACTAACAACGAACAAATCCGGGTGGCCCCCGGGGAGTCGACACCCAATCCAAAAGCCGGCCACGCTCTCGGATCGGACTCTTCCGTATGGCTAAGGTTGGGGTTAGACTCACCTATATAACAGGGGACTTCCCTAGCTCACCAGTGTGGACCAACAAAGGAACTATGTCTCTGCTGGCCCGAGTTGTTTTAAAACCACTGGCTGCAGACCAGTTATGCATGCGGGTTTCAAATGGTAAATCAGCTTGGGCCACCTCTAGAAATGTTTGAAGCTAGGTAGGTAAGACAAGGGGACCCCATAAAATCCCACACGCGGTTAGGCACGCTCAGTCTTAAAACCAATACCCGAAACTCGGGTCCTAGGTGACTCGAATGGAAAAAAGCGTCGGGGCGGGTTAGCCTAGACCTTCCATCCTTCGTCGAATATAGTCAACATTATAATAATCATATCATCAATAACAATATAATAATGTGATATCCCAAACCAAGGAGTAACAGGGTAACATCGTAGCATCCTAAGCATGCATACTAAGCAGGGGCTGAGCAACGAGCAATAGTAACATAGCAGTACAAGGTTTGCTGGGAGGGGACATGGTTGTATCGGTTTGAAAGAGGCTGCAAACATGTGGTAGGATCAAACATCGAACCTAACCTAGACTATCATGCAAACCGCTGGTTGAAATAGAATGTATCATAAGTAATGTATAGTTCTTGCCTGTTGATAAGTCGGGTTCCGAAGGTGTAGTCGATCGCACGCTCGCATCGTCTCCGAGAGGTATCCGCGGAAGCACACAAGACGGTAAACACTGGAAAGCAATCAACGAGCAAGCATCTATTACTACGAAGCAAACATGAGCAAGCATAAAAAAGAAGGCAACACGAGACATCGCACCTATCGTCGAGAGCGGTTACTAACAGGTTAAGTGGAGTACTCGTCACACACGACGATACCGCACATTTAGAGAGGTTCAAGTTGTTTAGCTACAAGTGATCAACCAACGGTTATTAACATGGCAAGGCACCCAAGCATGGCATGTCACACAAACATGGCAAAAGGTTAAGCACAAAGTAAACTACCTATACTAGTCAAGTTAAGCGAGGCAACACCCTAAACATGGCATAACACTAAGTGCCTCACGATGATTAAAGGATTTGGTACTGTTCTGCCCTAAACCATATTTTAGGTTGGTTAACAACAGCAAACAATAACATAAACACAAAGTACATGAAAAATAATCAAGTTACATATAAAGAACACCCCAAACGGAGTTGCGGTTAAAAAGATACAAGCAAAACAAGTTACGGGCACAATCTGCCAACATCACGAAGCACACTTTAGAGCATTGCATAACAGGGTAATGAGTGAAAACATGCTCACAAATGACATGCAATTAAAGTAGTCATGGCAGGGAAGGCATGGCAAAAAGAATCATGCAAAAAGATATCACAGATCAAAAGATACTAAGCAAACAACATGGCAGAAACTATTATTTTTATGCTGTATAAACAGGGGTATAACTATATGCAAAAGTGCAGCAACATGACATATCAATACATGGGCATGAAGTAAACATGATGATTAAAAATATGCAATTGGAATCACTCAAATCCGATAAACGGTCGCGACACACTCGTCGACCGAAGTTGCCACAAAATATAAACAGCAGCACACTAACAGCAGGATAGCTACTTTGGAGCAAGATGCAATCATGATGCAGCAAGAAATTATGTCATGTGAAGGCATGGAACTGAATTAGAAACAATGCTTAACAGGATGCAAAAGGAATCAATCAATTCCGACGAACGGTTGCGAAGCAATCGTCGCCCGAAGTTGCAATAAAATAACAGTTCATCAACAACAGCACAGTTAACGGTCTGGTACCCACTTCGACGCAGAATTAAATTATCTAGACGACCTCAAACGGAAAAACTTTCTACATACGAACGCTAGAGCACGCAAAACTGAGAAATTTTCATTTTGGGGGCACGTTCATCGGAGCTACGGTTTACTCGCAATTCTAACCGCAAAAACAGATCAGCAGCAATTTATAAAAGACTTAGCAAAAATTACAGGGTGATAAGAAAAAAAACAGAGACAAAAATAAAAAAAGGGGCGGCCTGGCTCTCACCATGGGTCGGCCCATGAGACGGCTGGCGGCCTGGGCGGTTGGCTGCTGGGCCGCGTGAGATGGGCCGGCCTACCCGAGGCTTCCCTGTCCCGATCCGATCGGGGATCGACAGGCGAGCACGACGGGGCGGCAGCCGGCGCCGGCGGCGCTACGGCCAGGAGGCAAGCGGCGAGGAGGGAGGACGCAGGAGGGGCGCGGAGGGGGCAGGACGCCAGGGGGGTCGCCTGATGTGGAGGCGGCGAGGCGAGCTCTGGCCCGAGGCTATTCTTGACACCGACGGCGGCTCGGGTCGAGCTCCTCCATGGGCGGCGGCTCCGGCGGGACCTGGAGAGAGGGAGTGGCGCCGTCAGGGCGGGAGGAGGAAGGAGGGAAGGGGAGGCGCGGTGGTGGAGACCTGCGGGTGGCCGGCGGCTTCCCGGCTGGTCGGAAGGAGCGGCGGCGGCGGACGGCCTCCACGGGCAGGAGGGAGAGGTGGGAGAGAGAGATGGGCCAGGGGTGACGTGGCACACTGTGAGCCATCCGATCCCGCGATCGAACGGTCCAAAAAAACTGAGATCTAGGGTTGTGCGAAAATGGGGTTAAAATTCCAGATCTGAGGGATAGTGGCTGCCTAGTTTGGCTTAGGAAAACCCTAAGTGGTGGGGTGGTCTATTTGTAGCCCGGGTGGCTGGCAGTTTGCAAAAACATCCCCGGTTTTTATCTCGCGCGTCCGGTCTTCACGTTTTTGACCGCCGGGGATCCGCAGGACCTCCGATTCGGGTAAAACTTCAAACTGCGCGATCAACGCGTTGAGCCGGTGGCGTTCACCTCGCGCTGGAACCGTTCCGAGAACACTTTCCGGCGCGCTATAAAAATAACCCGTTTAATTATTAAACGGGATTTTCGTTCCGTTGGCTGCAGCTGGTCATGTGCGGGTTGCGACGGTGCTCGGGAGAAACCCGGTGTCGCAAAGGTCGAGTGTCAGGGTGGAAAGGATCAGTCTCTGTCCGATACGAGATAAGAGGGGGGGAAAATAATCGCCGATCGATAAATCGGGGGTGCAAACACCGCAAACAAATCAGACAATCAAACAATTCACACCGAAAACATTTTTTTTAATTTTTGTGAAAATTGGGCTGTTACACATGGTATGGATGCACAAGCAGAAATCTGCTAGGCAAAGAGTTTGGCCAGAAAAGGCTTTGAGAGAACAGACAATTGATGCTAATTTAGATGCAAAACATATAAAGCATAAACATTAAGGTAAGCATAACACATCAAGTTGTCTTCATTGTCAACATAACACTTCAAGCATAATAACATAAAGGTTTTGGCTATGTCACTACTTGAGAAAACATGCATGTTGTCAAGACCAAAGCTATGTTTGCCAAAATTAAATAAATTTTTCAAAGCCATATCTGATATAAGGTCAATACTCCCCATAAGAATAATCATATAAGGTTGATTGCATGAAGAGAATACCGAGTGCAGCGAAGGAACCAATAGAGTTCTCATTAATATTCCATCATAGACGACTCCACACTCACGGATACCAACTCTCCACGGGAGGAGTGATAGACCTCAATGCAAACACCTATTTCATATAATAACTTCCCCAGACATGATACGACTCTACTTGACTCTAAAAGACTAAGACAAAGATAAAGATACCGGGCACCCCCCCCCAAGCTTGGAACAAGCTAAGGGGATGCCATTACCCAAGGAGATTTACTCCTCATTCCTGTTGTTGTTGATTCTTCAGATCCCTGATGACACGGCGAAGGGTTCCATTTTCTGATTCCAAGACTTCCACTTGTACTTTCAGTACACGGAAATCTTCACAGAGTTGATTGGTGATGCGGTAGGCCTTAGAGATGGTGGAGATCGTACGTTGATCTTCAAGTGAAGTGGGAGGCCCTGGAAAGTTAAGACAAAGATCATATTGAGGTTGGACAGATCCCACCATTATGGGATTTCTTGGACCTACTTGTTATTGGGTAGTAATAATCTTGAATTCCTCTCTCACAGAGCGCTTCATCTCCGCTTGCCTTGCAGCGATTTCTTCTTCCGTAGCCCAATCAATGTACTTCCCTTGGTTGAGATCCTGCTGGACTTGACGGAGACTTCACCTTAAAAAGTCTTCTCCGCTCGAGCCACAAGAAGACATCTCTAGCAATAGCCTTTTTATCCTGGCAGAAACAGATCGAGAAGAAAACACACGAAATCGCGAGATATGGTGCCGGGGCTATCCGACCAAATATATAGCAAAAATTTCTGCAACAATAGGAAGGTAACGAGCCAAAGTGGAGTCGGAGACGGGCTCCGGGGTGCCCAGGCGGCCACCCGATGCGGCCAGGAGGTAGGCCACGCCAGGGGGGGGCGCTTGGGCCCCCTGGAGCTCCTCTCCGGCTCCAATTAGGCTCTGAATTTTCTATATTTTGCAAAAACTCGTAATCTGGAACTTTTATGGCGGTTCGCGATGTTTCCTTACCGTAATACATACCTTTTCTTATTCTGCTTCTGCTGGTGTCTGAAACAGGGCTTCAACATATTCTTCATGAGTTGTTGTGTGTATTATATTTACATCAACGTTGACGGGATCTCTCACCATGTAATGCTTAGTCTTTGCCCATTCACAACTTGAGGTTTCGTGCCATCAAAATTGTTAATCTTGATTGCACCAGAGCGGTATACTTCTTCAATAAGAAATGGTCCTTCCCATCTAGAAATTAGTTTACCTGGAGAAAACCTGAAACGGGATCTAAACAATAAAACTTTATCACCAACATTAAATTCACGTTTCAGAATCCTTCTATCGTGCCACTTCTTTACCTTTTCCTTGAACATTTTAGCACTCTCGTAAACTTCACTTCTCCACTCATCTAGAGAAGTCAAGTTCATGAGGCACTTTTCACCGGCTAACTTTGGGTCAGCATTAAGCTCTCTAACAGCCCAGAAAGCTTTATGTTCTAATTCTAATGGCAAATGGAAAGCCTTGCCATAGACCATCTTATACGGAGACATGCCCATGGGGTTTTTGTGAGCAGTTCTATACGCCCACAAAGCATCTCCTAACTTCTTTGACCAGTCCTTTCTAGAATTGTTAACTGTTTTTTGCCAGATCAACTTGATCTCTCTGTTGGTGAGCTCAACTTGCCCACTAGTTTGAGGATGGTACGGTGAAGAAATTCTATGATTGACATCGTACTTGGCTAGAGATTTTCTAAAGGCTCCATGCATGAAGTGTGATCCTCCATCAGTCATGAGATACCTAGGTACACCAAACCTAGGGAAAATTGCATCTTTGAGCATTTTCAAAGATGTTTTGTGATCATCACTCTGAGTGGGGATTGCTTCAACCCACTTGGTCACATAATCAACAGCTACTAAAATGTGAAGGAGGAAAATGACCCATTAAATCAAAACCCCAGCAATCAAAAGGCTCAATCACTAGTGAGTAATTCAAAGGCATCTCATTCCTCCTACTAATATTACCAACTCTCTGACACTTATCACAAGATAAAACATAATTTCTAGCATCTTTAAAGAGAGTAGGCCAATAAAAACCTAATTGGAGAACCTTATGTGCGGTCCTCTCACCGGCGTGATGTCCTCCATAGGGACTGTCATGACATTTCTTGAGAATGTCCTTCTGCTCATGTTTCGATATGCATCTTCTCACGATCCCGTCTGGACCTTCTTTGAAATGATGAGGGTCATCCCAAAAGTAGTGCCTCAAATCATGGAAGAACTTCTTCCTTTGCTGAAATGTTAAACCTGGAGGCAAATACTTTGCAACGATAAAATTAGCATAATCTGCATACCAAGGATCGGAAAGAGATTATACTTTTACAACGGCAAGTTGTTCGACTGGAAAACTGTCGTTGATCGGGATGGGGTCATGCGGTATATCTTCCATCCTTGAAAGATTGTCCGCCACCGGATTGTCTGCTCCTTTTCTATCAACAATCTGTAAATCAAATTCTTGAAGAAGGAGTACCCATCTGATGACTCTCGGTTTGGCATCCTTTTTCACCATAAGGTACTTAAGAGCAGCATGGTCAGTATGAATAATGACTTTTGAATCGACAATATAAGGCCTAAACTTATCACAAGAAAACACTACTGCTGAGAATTCCTTCTCAGTAGTAGCATAATTCTTTTGAGCACTATCAAGGGTTTTGCTAGCATAATGTATAACATTCAATTTATTATCAACCCTTTGTCCTAAAACAGCTCTAACAGAAAAAATCACTAGCATCACACATAATTTCAAAGGGCAAATTCCAGTCAGGTGGTTGTACTATAGGAGCGGTTATCAAAGCTTTCTTAAGAACTTCGAAAGCCTCCATACAATCTTCATCGAATACAAAAGGAATATCCTTCTGGAGAAGATTAGTGAGGGGTCTCGAAGTCTTAGAAAAGTCTTTGATAAATCTTCTATAGAAACCAGCATGACCGAGAAAACTACGAATACCTTTAATGTCCCTTGGATAGGGCATCCTTTCAATAGCTTCAATCTTCGCCTTGTCCACTTCAATTCCCCTCTCGAAAATCTTGTGACCAAGCACGATCCCTTAGTTCACCATGAAGTGGCATTTTTTCCAGTTTAGAACTAAGTTTGTATCCTCACATCTCTGCAAAACTTTATTAAGATTGTGGAGAAAGTTGTCAAAGAAGTTCCATAGACGGAGAAATCGTCCATGAAGACTTCCACAATCTCCTCACAAAAACCATGAAAAATAGCAGACATACATCTCTTAAAAGTAGCAGGTGCATTGCATAAACTAAAAGGCATACGCTTGTAAGCATAAGTACCGTAGGGACACGTCAAAGTTGTCTTCTCTTGATTGGCAGTGTTGACATGAATTTGAGAGAACCCAGAGTACCCATCAAGATAGCAAAAGTGGGTCTTTTTAGACAACCTCTCTAGCATATGATCAATAAAGGGCCGCAGGTAGTGGTCCTTCCTAGTTTCCTTGTTCAACTTCCTGTAATCAATACACATTCTATATCCAATAACAACTCTTTGAGGTATTAGTTCATTTTTATCATTAGGAACAACATTCATACCTCCTTTCTCAGGAACACAATGAACTGGACTTACCCACCTACTATCAGCTATGGGATAGATGATACCTACGGCTAGAAGCTTGAGAAGCTCCGTCCTAACCACACCCTTCATCCTTGGGTTCAGCCGTCGTTGATGATCAACAACTGGCTTAGCATCGGGATCGAGATTGATAGAGTGTTGGCAAATCGATGGACTAATCCCCTTAAGGTCATCAAGGGTATAGGCCAAGGCACCATGGTGTCTGCGAAGTGTCTCCAATAATCGCTCTTCTTCAAATCTTGAAAGGTTAGCATTGATAATAACATGAAAATATCGCTTTTCATCTAAATAGGCATACTTGAGCGTATTGGGCAGTGGTTTAAGGTCAAACACCGGGTCTTCTTTTGGTTGTGCTAGGATCCCCAAAGGCTCAACCGTAAGTTTGTGCTTCAGGATAGCAGCTTCTCTTGGAAATACTTCATCTAACTCATTTCTTTCCTGCACATGCATATCATTCTCGTGGTCTTCCATATATGGTTGAAAAGGATCATTAGGAGGAATAGCAATAGAAGCAATATTTTCAATAATTTTATCATCACTAGGTAAATCAGTACCACGAGGTTGCTTGGAAAATTTAGAGAAGTTAAATTCATATGGCTCACCATTGAATTCAACAGAAACTTTACCTTTTTACAATCTATAATAGCACCACAAGTGCTGAGGAAAGGTCTACCAAAGATAATAGGGAAAAAACTATCTTTCACTGAACCAAGTACGAGAAAGTCGGTAGGATACTTTACCTTTCCACATAGGACTTCAACATCTCTCACAATTCCAATGGGAGAGGTAGTTTCTTTGTTTTCTAGATAAATAGTAACATCGATCTCTTCAAGTTCACAGGATGAAATCTCGCCCATGATCTCCTGATAGAGTGAATAAGGAATAACGCTAGCACTGGACCCCAGATCGCAAAGCCCGTAATATTTGTGATCTCCTATTTTGACAGATACAACTGGTGTACCTGAAATTGGGCCCTTATTCTTGGTTGTGACAATGTTAGTTGAAACAGCACAAAAATTTATCTTGCAATCTGAAACATCATTAGTAACTAAATCTTTAACCATCGCCACTTGAGGGTCGACCTTGATCAGGTCCTTAGGTTCGTCAGTTCTTCTCCCACTTTTATTTATTATGCATGTCACAAAAGAGTGCTCCCTTATCCTTGAAGGGAAAGGGGATTTTTCATAAAAGACTGCAGGTAGAATAGGGTCAGCAACATGAATATCAACAGGTAACTCTTTAAAGGGTTTATGATACTGATCCTTAGCCTCCTTAGACGAGTCAATGTGAAAGGAAAAGTTCTTACAAAAATCAATCATAAGCTGGGAATCAAGACCAATCTTAGAACAAAATGTATTAAAATAATCAGTTTTCACATAGCTCTCAATGTAATCATGTCCATAATTTATAGGAGGTTCAATACCTTTATCGATTTCCCAGTATTCAGTATTCTTCTGGATCCTCTCGATGAGATCCCACCTTTCTTCGACGCTTCTTGTTTGGAATACCCCGCTAGAGGAGGCATCTAACATCTCCTTATCCTGACGAGAAAGCCTGGCATAAAAATTTGTAATTATAATACCTTTGGGGAGTTCATGGATAGGACATTTGAACATTAGGGATTTAAGTCTCCCCAAGCTTGATCGATGCTCTCTCCTTCGCGAGACCAAAAGTTATAGATGTAGTTCCTGTCTCGATGAATTTCATGAAGAGGATAAAACTTTGTATAAAAGAGAGACATAAGCTCTTCCCAATTAAGTAGATGTGAGTTATCGAGGATTTTATACCAATCTGAAGCTTTGTCTATAAGTGATATGGAGAATAATTTCTTCATGACGAACTCCAGTGACACACTTGCAAGCTTAAATAATGAACATAGTTGTGATAAACATAGCAAGTGTTCACCTGGATGTCTATCTCCTGCATAACGATTAGCTAAGACAAGTTGATAATACCAGACGGTATCTTATAAGGCACAATTTCAGTAGGGGTAGGAGTGACCACCATAGTCGTGGGGCGTTTCCCCATAAACAACGATCCAAGAGTAGAGGTTTCCATAAGGACAAAGAGCAGCAACAGCAAAATAAAAACATAAATTTAAAAACTTCCTTACCAGCTTCACTTACTAATAGCGCTACGCTCCCCGACAACGACGCCAGAAAACAGTACTTGATGACCCTCAACTTTAGGGGATCGTTGGTAGCGTTTTCGATAAATAAGAGTGTCGATCCCAACGAGGAGCAGAAGGTATTGGTAAGTGACTTTGGTAAAGAAATAGCTGCAGGAACTGAAAGATAACTTTTTAGGGGTTTTCGATATAAGCAACAAAAAGGTAAAAGCGAGCACAGTAAAAGGCACTGAGGAGTAACAAGTGGCCCAATCCATTCGATCAAAGGAGAGGCCTAGCAACTGAACTTATAAAGGCTAAAGCGTTCTTGAGGACACACGGGATAAATAGTCACGTGCTTTCGCCATATTCCGTATTGGTACTATGTGATGTGTTGATAAGTGTTGAGTGGGTGGATCTATGCTAGTACACCCTCTAGACTAAGATAAGTGCACTCTTATGATTAAACACCTTTCCAGCATCTGCAAATACAAGATAGTAATTAAGGCAAAAGCCTAACCATAGCAATACGATCGATGATCCATTGTTCCCTTGTGCAAAAGCGTGCGAACTGGGGTTTAGGTTTCTAACAATCCGGCAACCCACCGTAAGCATTCTTTATACAAAATGCGTTCCCCTAGGTCCTTAATAAGGCGAAGTATTGAGTGTTCGACTTACACAACACCACTAGGAAAATAACAACACAACTTAAGTATCAAACAACACATATTACTTCAACATCATATGACTACTAACAACTAGACTTCTCCCATGTTCTCAAGAACTAAAGTAACTACTCACAAGACACAAAAGAGGTCATGATCAGTGGGAATAAATAGATGATAAACAATATGGACACAATGATATTTCTCCAACAAAACTCAATAGCATTCATCACACGGTAGTAATCAACACCGGCAGAGTAGAGAGGATAGATAGTAAGGATTACAACACAAGTTGAACTTGTGAGGTGAGATTGGATGAAGGTCAAGATGGTGCTGATGTTGGGGATGATATTGATGATGATCTCGATGATGCCCGTGACGATGGCGATGATCTCCCCTTCCGGGAGGTGTTCTCCCCGGCGGAATCTGCCCGCCGGAGATGTCTTTTCTCCTCTGTTGGTTTCCTCCACGGAGCGGTGGCGAAAGTCGCGAAAACTCTTCTCCTCTAGAGTTTTTGGACGACGAGGGATAAATAGGACAGAGGGGGGAGCCTGGGGTGGCCCCAGGGGTCCAGGAGGCCACCCGGCGCGACCAGGGGTGGGGCCGCGCCAGGGGGGCGCCTGGGCTCCTGGTGTCCCCCCTCTGGTCTCCGTTTTGCGTGTCCCCGTCATTCTTCTGGAAAATACACTCTGTCGATTTTCAGGTAATTTGGAGGTCTTCTCCTTCAGCAACTCAGCGTCCACTTTTTACCGCTGAATCCTGCGTCTGCTGCTTCGGCATCGGAAAGTTGAAAACTGTGTAAATTAAGCCAAAACAACATAAGAATAGCATCATATCACGAAATATATCAATGAAAGAAAGAATTACTATATAAAATAGTGATGCATTTTGGATGTATCATGGACCTGCACACAGAAACAAATAACTTTGCTCCCAACGAAGTACAAAGGGGTTGTCAATCCCTCCGGCCTTGTCTTTTACAACGGATCAAACACAAGAGGGTAATACATAGCAACTGAAAGTAAAAGCAAGAAGTAAATTGAGGGTGTAAACAGTGGTGGAAATATGGACCGGGGTCCCATGATGTTCACTAGTGATGTCTCTCTCCCAAAAGATTTTAAACACCTATGCAAGGTAAACAAATTACAGCTGGGCAGTTGACAGGATTACGGGCGCAAAACAATGCTAACTATGCTACAAAAGAAATGAAGAGGCTTAAAAGCATGGGCGGTACGCCAAGATAAGTAGACCGAAATCCATATGCATCTACTACTAATCTTCCACCTTGAGATATCTATCCAGAACATCTCGCTGGTATTAAGTTGTGAGCCCCACCCAAAGTGTAAACCCAAAGCAACAGACAACTGCATTAAAAGAACTTTGTGTAAATTAAAAAATCGTTGCAACCTTGGTTAAAAGCACCGTTGTTTTCCCCCTTGTGGCAACAACATATCCCCTACACTCATGTTTCTGTCACTCAAGCTAGTCATCAGGGCGCATGAACCCACAATCATGCATAACGCTCCCTCTTGGAGTCACTACCTACTACTTGGCCAAAGCAATAAACATCAACGGAGAACATGCAAGAATTACTCAAGAACACAAATATAAAAGAGAAGAACCAAATATATTACTCATCACAATCTGAACATAGTCTCATAATCCATCAGATCCCAGCAAACTCAACATAGCAACAGCAGAAAGAATTACATACGTGCCTTGATCATGTAGGCATCTCACAATGTCTAATCCATAAAGAACAAAGAAGGGGAGAGAACATCACATAGCTACTGATCATGGACCCATGCTCCAAGGTGGACTACTCACGGATCATCCGGGAAGCGTCCATGGTGGTGAAGAAGCTCCCGGAAGTCAATCCTCCCTCAAGCAGGGTGCTGGTAAGAGGTCTTCTGGTGCTCCTGATCTTGGAAGGGCAGGGCGGCGGAACAGAGGCGAGATCGCGAAAAAGGGTTCTGTCTTCGGGGGTTTCAGGACGAAGGAAATATATAGGAGAAAGGGGGCAGCCAGGGGGCCCACCAGGGGTCCAAGCGGCCTCCCGGCGCGACCCCACCCTAGGTCGCGCCACCTGGCCGCCTGGAGCACAGGTGGGTCCCCTCTGGCCCCCTTCGGGACTCTAGAAGCTTCCGCTGCGCTGAATTTTTATATATTTTTCTCGGAATTTTTCTGGCATTTTACGTAATGGGAAAACCTGAAATAAAAGACAGTAGAAAACAGAAACTGGCACTGGGGTGCACTGAGTTAATAGATTAGTCCAAATATGATCAATAGTGTATGAAAGTGTATCAAAAGCATAGCAATATCACCTAAAACATGCATGGAGCAAGCAGAAATTATAGATACGTTTGAGACGTATCAGCAACACCTACAACAAAATAGCCTCTATAGCGGCGCATCAAAGGTCGCACACTCTCCTCGGAGTACACCGGAGCACCAAACCACAAATTTAATCCAAATTTTAAATTAATACAAATTGTTATTTGAGCCACAAATTTAATAAAATCAGAAAATTCCTAATTAAATTCTAGTTGGGAGCAAGACAACACAACTAAAATTTGTACTTTTAATTCCCTCTAAAATAAATGATCACATTTTAGAATTTGCAAAATTCTGGGATGTAGCAATGTACCTATATATTTTAGCACAAATTCCCTCTCTCTCCCTAAGTACGAGATCTTCATTCTCTCTTTACACCATATTATCATTGCACCATGCCATGTTATAAATGATGGAAATACCGATGACATCATCTCTATCATTCATGTTGCTAGATCCTAGCAATATCGTCAATCAAAGATTTCCTTCAATGTCCTTCCCACACATAGATACATACCGATCAACTATGAGGGTCACATTCCTCTCCCTCTTGATGGCTAGATCGATACCCTCATCCTTTATCATCCACGCGACTGTATTAGATCCTTCTTTCGATATTATCCTTGTGGTGAGACAAAAACTTCAGTCCTTGATAGTCCAATGGGCGAATCCATTATTTCATCTTTCTTTCTTTGTCTTGATGGCCGAATGCAACAATGTCAACAAGTTTCAATATTATTTCTTTATTATTTGGATTTTTTGGTTTGTATGATGCTTAGGGGTTAGGGCCTCCCTTTCCTATTTACCCAAGATGCCGTAAGACACCCGACACTGGTGAATTAATGTGTAGACACGTGGAAACCAAAACAACATCCTATACATATAAACCATGTGCTGGAGTGCGAGCCTGGCTCTATAAATGACAATGGAAGATGCCACTCAGACAAACAGTCCTTGCAGCCCCAAAGAGTTCTTCTCCACCACGGCTCACCCCACTTGGTGCGCCTCTCCTCTCTTGAGACCAAAACATATCCCTCCTATCTTGCTGACCATCCACCAAAGCATCGTCCCTCCCTTGTTGCGTTGGTGAAACATGAACAACGTCTTTCCTCTCCTCTATGTAGTTAGAATCTGGTATCACATGTAGGCGCTGATGTCTGGATCTTGTCTCCATGTCATCCCCACATTTAGATTTGCTCATAAGAGGATGCCTTCATCCTCTCGATGGCCAGATCTAGGTGCGTATCCTTCCCTCACAGCCTCCATCGACAGGTTCAAGCATCCTTGCATCCTTCTACTATTGTTCACATTATCTGATTTGATCACTCATCCTTCCTTCGTTCCATGGTCAGATCCGGTCTCTCATTCATCCTTCGTTCCATGGTCAGATCCGATCTCTTATCACCCCTTCGTTCCATGGCCAGATCGGATCTACCATCATCCCTTCTTTCCATGGTTAGTTCCGATCTCTCATCATCCCTTCGTTCCATGGTCAGATCCCATCTCTCATCACCCCTTCGCTCCATGGTCAGATACCATCTCTCATCATCCCTTCGCTCCATGGTCGAATCCGGTATCACTCCTTCATTACATGGTTAGATCCGGTCCCCCGTCCTTCCTTCGTTGTCTTTCGCGGCCAGATGTGAGAACAACACCGTCCATCGATGTTATGTTTTTATATTTATTTTATTCCTATTATGCAATGATGGCATGAAACTTGGTTCATCCTCCTCTTTCTTCTTCTCGGTGGAGCGAGGACGACCATATGTGAGAACGAGACCGGCCATTGATGGTATGTTTATATATTATTTTATTTTTATTATGCAATGATGACATGAAACTTGGATCCTCCTCCTCTTTCTTCTTCTCGGAGGAGCGATGATAGCCAGATAACTTGACCAAATTACAATAGATCCTGACCGATAAGCACTTGCGGGTGAAAAATGTTCATTACTTTCCCGTTTCTTGTTGTAGCTCCACCACTGCTTCAGAGCACAATGCAAGACATGGCAGGTGCCCTCCCTCACACCATCAACATCATTTACCCTTTGTTCATCATATCCCTCACTTATCCTTTGTTCATCATCCTTTCTCAAGCACACACGCCATGCATTATTAGTTTCAACAATGGAAGGAAAAGAGTACCAAAAAGGAATTGTGGAAAACAAGGTATGTGAATCCAAAACCGGGGATAGGATGAGAGAGGAGTAGGCCCCACGCACGGGAGGGGAGAGGAAAGCAATCTCGGCGCTTTCCCCCCTAAATTCCAGCGCTTCTCTTCTCTCATCCAACGTCGAAGGATCTCAACAGGTGGTAGCGCACACATATCCCTCTCTGCCCCGACCCCGATATATTCTCCCCCCAAATCCCCTTCCTCCGCGTTGTCTCGCTCTCTCTCGTGACCCTGACCCCCCTCCTCTCAATATCTCGAGAATTTAGATCAGGGGGGAGTGGGGGCAGGGAGCAGGGATGGACAGCAGCAACGGGCTCCCGAACGGAGGAGGAGCGGAGGCGCTCGGCAACGGCGCCGGCGCCGGGAACGGGAAGGCGGTGCAGGCGCTGCAGCGGAGCTTCGCGGAGGTGCAGATGATCCTGGAGAAGAACCGGATGCTGATCCAGGAGATCACCCAGAACCACGAGTCCCTGGAGGCCGGCGGCCTCAGCCGCAACGTCTCCCTCATCCGGGAGCTCAACAGCAACATCGCCCGCGTCGTCGACCTCTACACCGCCCTCTCCTGCTCCTTCTCCAGCTCCCTCAACAACGGCTCCCCCTCCTCCGCCGCCGCCGCCCCGGCCCCCTCCGCCTCCGACGCCTCCAAGGGGGCCGCTTACAAGAGGCCGCGCCCTACCCAGTAGAAGGACCTTTTCAGATTTAGATTTGCGCTCTGGCCATGGCCATGGTCAGGGCTCAGCATGCAGCAGGCAGATTTGGGAGTTTCTTTTTCCTTTTTTCCCCTTCGCTTTTTTCGTTTTAGCGTTGAGCTGAGTGAGATATGGTGGACATGGGTGTAGTAGATTGTTGTCAGAGATGAAACAAACAAAGATGCAGTGCAGGCAGCAGTGTATCGATGAGTATGTACTATGATGTGCGTGTGTTTGTGTTGTGTATGGCCTACTGGCGCTAGTGTCTTTGAGGCCAGATCGGATGGAATGATTGCTTTGTCATGTGGCTTGGTTGGTGAGAGAGAGAGGAGCATTCCTGCTGCTCATCATCAGGAATCAAGTACAAGAATCTGATCCATGATCGGATTGGATTGGATCCCCTTTCCTCCCACTGCTTTGCAGACTGACTGACTGACTAATCTTTAGTTCATCCCAGGATGCGTTCTTCTTCAGCAGGCAGGCAAGATGGAACTTTGGGACGTTTGGAGTAATACTTCAATCCTTGCTGAATTCATGATTCTGTTTTAGAATTATAGTATAAGAATAGATTACTTTTCCCCCTCTGGAATATGAAAATTCGCGCGTTCTCATTGGTTCAATTTCCATAGAAACATCGCGCGCCAAAACGGTTCGATTTCCATAGGTGCATGGTAATTTCCGTGCCCCGACGGTTCAACATCAAACATGGAAATTCCAGCGTTTAGATCTTTGATTCCAAATAAAATTTCGCGCGATTTAAGCAGTTCAACATCCATTGAAGAAACATGTGAAATAACTTATGTTCCAAACAGTTCGAAACCCACAGGATTTCAGAAAATCTTGCACACACCAAACAGTTCAATTTCCAACGAAATGCGAAGAAAGTGTTCCAAACACATTCAATTTCACTAGAAACACCGAAACTTCACATACTCGGATATTTCAAATTCCTACAGAAACAACAAGAATCCCCTCTGCTCCATAGGCATGCTTCAGCCCACAGAAGCAAGTTACTTGTGAATCTGAGAACGCACCCCCTTTTGCAGAGAAAAAGATGCCGTTCTCATGGAAGCAGTACTCACGAATACTCTTTTCAGAAAAAAAAAAAAAGGGGAAACGGATGTCACAAAGGATAGATGGATTGAGCAGATAGCGTGGCTGCTGGCTGGTATGTCATCACTCTAGCCGAGTATTGGGTAACAGCCAAAAAGTTTGGTCAGTCGCCTACGCCACGCAACCAAGCCCCCGTTTCAACTTGAGCCGAAAACGCGCCAGGGTGTCGCCGCAGAAAGCACACACAAAAAAAAAACTTCCCCCGAGTTTCTCCCGCTGCTACTAGTCACTTAACGCCATCTAAGAAAAGCCTGCAATTAACGCCATCTTCTAGGAAACGTCTGCATTAAAAGTAAAACGCAGTGCCGGGCGCCCGGGTGGTCCAGCCCTCAAGCCCCAGCCCCGGGGCCGTGCCTGGCGGCGTCTGACCTTTTCTTTTTGTTCGGGTGGAGTGGGGTGGAGTACGGGACGTGCACGGGCGTTTTGCCACACGGTATCTCAGGTTACGTCGCGTCTTTGGCGTCGCGATGGATCACGAGATGACTGATGATTTTGTTTCCGGCCGAGATCCGACGGACGAGGATCGTGATGCACCGGAAGCGCTGAAGCATTTTTTTTTAACTTAGAGCAACTTTAACGGGCGATTCAAATGGACCATGATATTGTCTGTTTTTGTCCATTTGGGTCGCGAAACGGACCATTGTCCGATCCGTGTCCACCCTCAGGTCATTTCGCCCAGCGGTGCGGGTGTGACACAAATTTTAGTCTCACCTTACCGGTCGAAGGGTGGCCGAAGTTGTTTAAAAGGGGGTCGCCGATGGCCATAATGTGAATTGTAGCAAATAAAGATTCGTAATTCTTGTGGTGAGCTATTTGAGGGTGATATTTAGCTATTTCAGAAAGTTTCTAAAAAGATTAAGAACCATTGGGGATAAATACCATCGGCGAGGTAGTATTCCTTGTTGTACTGGTGGCCATTGATCTCAAAGTTCACAGCTAGGGCATTGCCTTCCGCAAGCCTGGACAACACGGGGGAGAGTTGAAGCACATTGATATCATTGTGGAAACCTGCCATGCCAAAAATAGAGTATCAAATCTAAAGATCCTGAGACGCGACAGCCTCGAGAATAACAGTGATGCCCTCGGCATGTCCCTTGTACATCCCCTGCCAAGCAAATGGGCAGTTCTTTCACTCCTAATGCATGCAATCAATGCTACCGAGCATGCCTGGGAAACCTCTAGCAGCATTGATCTCCAACAACCGAGATGTATCTTCGGCATTTGGTTCCCGCAAGTACTCGGGGCCAAACACTGCAACCACAGCTCGGCAAAATTTGTACAATGCCTCCAGACAAGTAGACTCGCTCATACACACATACTCATCAACTAGGTCACGGGGACTCCATATGCAAGCATGCGAATAGTTGTTGTACATTTATGATAAGAGGAGAACCCAAGCTTACGAGTACAATCCTCCTTCAATTTGAAGTAATCACCATCGTCTGTCATTCCCTCCCGAATACGGTTAAACAACCGTCTAAACATGCAGAAGCGACGCCGGAACAGCCTCAGAGGGAACAACAACTTTGGCTGGAAGTAATCATCATAAAACATAAGATGACCACACTCTCTATTTCGATCCAAAGCAGGAACATGCCCCCGGTATCGAACCTCTAAATTTTGGTCCCCGCCTCGCAAAATATTCATTCACGAGAAGGGTAGCAACCAAAATACCGTTATCATCATCGAATGACTCCTCCTCGGTGGATGACTCGATGAAATTGTTGTAGCAAAATTCATCCGCACAATCAGCCATGATCGAAATCGTACCTCACACATCTCAGGCAATTCATCGAACACCTTGTGGGCAGCCAAGCTCGATGAAGAGGCCGACGTGGGGCGTGCCGAAGAAGAGGTCGATGCGGCGTTTGGGGATGTCGACGTTGCTGCTACACGCTCCGGTGTGCTCCTCCCACCAGATTCCTCCTCCACTCCGGCCTCCTCTGCTCCTCCTCAACTCCGGCCTCCTTTGTTCCTCCTCCACTTCCGAAGTGGTCACGGTCGGTGGGGGAGAAAGGGACCAAGCTGGCGTCACGACTGACCGGGAAAGGCGGGAAGGACTCTCGTGGCAGAAGGACTGGAGACGCAAGTGGCGGCGCCGGCGCCGGCGAGGTGGGGTGGGGTGGGGGAAGCGGGGAAGGGTTTCGATTGGAGACAGACATGCGAGCCAGGTGGACACGGGGAGGACACAGCGCTGATACGTCCCAAACGTATCTATAATTTCTGCTTGTTCCATGCTCATTTGGGTGACATTGCTATGTGTTTTGCTACACTTTCATGCATTTTTACACATATTTTAACTAACCTACTAACTTAGTGCACCCAGTGCCAGTTTCTGTTTGCTGATGTCTGTGAATTGCAGGTTTTTACCCATATTTACAGTGCCCAAAAAATTCCACGGAAAATATATAAAAAATCAGCGTAACGGAAGCTTCAAGAAGACCGAAGGGAAGCCTGAGAGGGGCCACCGCCCTCTCAGAAGGCCACCTGGCGCGGCCAAGGGTGGGGTCGCACCCCAAGGACGCCTAAGAGGTGGGGCCCTCCCCTGGCGCCACCCTTCGTCCTATATTACCTCGTCGATGCAGAAACCCTAAAAAGAGACCCCGCATCACGATTTTCACCTCTGTTCCGCCGCCGCCGCGATCCTGAGATCGGGATCACTAGAAGACCTCGTCCCGGCACCCTGCCGGAGGGAGGATTGATCTCCCAGAGCTTCTCCACTACCATGAGCGCTTCCCGGATGGGCCGTTGATACGCCCCAAATATATCTATAATTTCTGCTTGTTCCATGCACTTTCATGTGACATTGCTACATGTTTTGCTACACTTTTATATCATTTTACACATATTTGGACTAATGTAACAACCCAGTTTTCAGAAAAAATTAAAAAATTTGTTTTCGGTGTGAATTGCTTGATTGTCTGATTGGTTTGCGGTGTTTGCATCCCCGATTTATCGATCGGCGATTATTTTCCCCCTCTTATCTCGTATCGGACGGAGACCGACCCTTGCCACCCTGACACTCGACCTTTGCGACACCGAGTTTCACCCGAGCACCGTCGCAAAACCTGCACGAGACCAGCCGTAGCCAACGGAACGAAAAACCCCGTTTAATAATTAAACGGGATATTTTTATAGCGCGCCGGAAAGTGTTTTCGGAACGGTTCCAGCGCGAGGTGAACGCCTCTGGCTCGACACGCTGATCGCGCAGTTCGAAGTTTTACCCGAATCGGAGGTACTGCGGACCCCCGGCGGTCAGAAACGTGAGCACCGCGCGCGCGAGAGAAAAACCGGGGATGTTTTTGCAAACTGCCAGCCACCGGGGCTATATAAAGACCACCACACTCCCACCCATTTCTAGGGTTTCCCTAGCCACATTTTGCAGCCACCCCCCTCACAAAAGCCCCAATTTTCGCAATTTGCCCATTTTGCCAAAAATATCCAGCTCCATGCGATCTGGACCGTTGGATCGGCCGATCCAACGACCCAGGGAGCTCCCCAGCCTCCCACCTCTCCTCTCTCTCTCTCCTGGACTCCCTCTAGCCCGTGGAGGCACCGCAGCCGCCGGCCCAACTCCGGCCGCCGGAGCAGCACCGCCGCCGGCAGCAGCGCCCTGGCGCCACCTCTCCTCCCCTCCTTCCCTCTCTCCCCTCTCCTTTCTTCCCCCTAACCCCTTCCTCTCTCACCTTGCAGCAGCCCGTCGCCATGGTTGTTCGAGCCGGCGAGCTCGGGCCGCGCCGCCGAGAAGCTCCGGCCGCCTCCACCGGATCCGCGGCGTCCCGTGCCCCTGCGCCCGTCCCCGCCGCCCGTTCCGGCCTCCTCCCATGGCTCTCCGGCGAGGGAGCCCGCCTGCAACCGCCGCCGCCCCCTGACCGGCTCGATGCGGGAGGCCATGCGAGCCGAGCGCTCCTGCGCGTGGAGGCCAGCCACGTGGGCCAGGCGCGCCCCACGGCCCACTCCAGCGGCCTGGTCCAGCCGCCTCCGCCAGCCCGCGCGCTACTTCGGCCTGATGGGCCGAGGCCCACTGGGTGAGGCCCAAGCCACCTTTTTTATTTATTTATGCCTCTGTTTTTTTTCCTAGCACTGTAATTTCTGCCAAGTCCTTTATATTTTTGCTGCTGATTCGATTCCGCGTTGACGATAGCAAGCGATCCGTAGCTCCGATGAACGTGCCCCCAAAACGAAAGTTGCTCGGTTTTGCGTGCTCTAGCTTTCGTATGTAGAAAGTTTTTGCATTTGAGCTCATCTTGATTGTGTAAATGTGTGCTGAACAGGGCATCAGGCCGTTAAACTGCTACTTTTTGTTGTTATGTGCTGCTGTTGTTATTTTGTTGCAACTTTGCATGATGATTGTGACTCATCCATGAGGCCTATTGCATTGATTCCTTTTGCGTTGCGTTAAGCAATGTTTCTACTTCAGTTTCATGCGTTCACATGCCATATTTGCTTGCTGCATCATGTTTATATCTTGCTCCAAAGTAGTGATCATGATGTTATTGTGTTGTTGTTGCTGAAACTGTTATTTTGTTGCAACTTCGGTCGACGAGTGTGTCGCGACCGTTTATCGGATTTGAGTGATTCCAATTGCATATTGTTAAGCATGATGTCTACTTTCATTACATGTATTTCATTGTCATATTATGCTTGCTGGTCATATATTTATTGAGCTCCAAAGTTGCTATGCTGCTGTTTTTGACAGCCACCTCTGTTTTTCTCTAAGTCTGTTACATTGCGATGCCATGTTGTTTGCTTAATATCTTTTGATCCATAATGTATTTTTGCATGATTCTTGTTGCCATGCCTTCCCTGTCATGTCTACTTTAATTGCAAGTCATTTGTGTGCATTTTTACATTAATTATCATGTTTTTGCATTGCTCTAAAGTGTGCTTCGTGATGTTGGCAGTTTGTGCCCGTAACTTGTTTTGCTTATATCTTTTTAACCGTAACTCCGTTTGGAGTGTGCCTTATATGTAACTTGATTAGTTTTTCGTGTACTTTGTTTTTATGCTATTGTTTGCTGTTGTTAACCAACCTAAAATATGGTTTAGGACAGAACAGTACCAAATCCTTTAATTGTCGTGCGGCACCTAGTGTTATGCCATGTTTAGGTTGTGCCTCACTTAAATTGACTAGGATAAATAATTTACTTTGTGCTTCACCTCTTGACCTGTTTGTGTGCTATGCCATGCTTGCTTGAGTTGCCATGTTAATAACCATTGTTTGATCACCTGTAGCTAAGCAACTTGAACCACCGTAAACGTGCGGTATTCGTCGTGTGTGACCGATACCCCACTTAAACTGTTAGTAACCGTTCTCGACGATAGATCCGTATCGCGTTGCCGTGCCTTGTGTTGCCTCTTTGATCTTGTATCGCTCCGTAGTAATAGATGATTGCTCGTTGATTGCTTTCCAGTGTTTCCTTCTTGTGTGCTTCGCGGATACCTCTCGGAGACGATGCGAGCTTGCGATCAACTACACCTTCGGAACCTGACTTATCAACAGGCAAGGACTATACATTACTTATGATCCATTCTATTTCAACCAGCGGTTTGCATGCTAGTCTAGGTTAGGTTCGATGTTTGATCCTACCACAAGTTTACAGCCTTTTTCAAACCGATACAGCCATGTCCCCTCCCAGCAAACCTTGTACTGCTATGTTACTTTTTCTTGTTGCTCAGCCCCTTCTTAGTATGCATGCTTAGGATGCTACGATGTTACCCTGTTACTCTTTGGGTTGGGATATCACATTATTATTATATTATTGTTGATGATATGATTATTATTATAATGTTGACTATATTCGACGAAGGATGGAAGGTCTAGGCTATCCCGCCCCGACGCTTTGTTCCATTCGAGTCACCTAGGATCCGAGTTCCGGGTATTGGTTTTAAGACTGAGCGTACCTAACCGCGTGTGGGATTTTATGGGGTCCCCTTTTCTTACCTACCTAGCTTCAAACATTTCTAGTGGTGGCCCAAGCTGATTTACCATTTGAAAACCGTGTGTGTGTCTGTCGGGTAGCTCCTGGCAGATATTATTTAAAATAACCCGGACCAGTGAGGACATAGCTCCCTTGCTGGCCCACTTTGTCCGGCTGAGGACCCGGTCTCATAAGAGAACTAACCGGATATCCAAACCCGAGACAGACGGTAGAGACCAGATCGAGAGAGCGGCCGGCTCCTGAGATGGACGTCGACTCACCGGGGGCCACCCGGATTTGTTCGTTGTTAGCTAGAGGGACCTGTCGTTTCGGATCTCTTGGAACTAAATCATAAAATGGTTGCCTGTGATGGGTAGCAACTGAGAGTGATGGACGTGCGTGCGGAGCCTCGTAATGGGCAGTTGGTACACCCCTGCAGGGTTAAATCTTTTCGAGAAGCCGTGTCCACGGTTATGGACGACTTGAGACCTACTCCTTGTTCATAGACAACAACAACTGAGATAATCTTAATATAACTTGATCAACGTGTGTGTGCCTTGACTGCTTCTTCTTCGTCGGGATGAGAAGAGGAGGACAAGGATAGGATAGGTGTTATGTTTGCGTAAGTAGTTGATAGCAAGACTTGTTGGAGGCGATTCCTCATCGAATGCTTGGCTTCTTATCTTACTCTCTAGATCGTTAGCCACTTCATAAATGCTAGTGCGGCAGCAACCTCACCACTTACCCCTTCCTTACCGTAAACTACTAGTTGTCCTAGAATGACGAGTGATGAAGTCATTGCTGTGTCAGATGACCACTACAGTTGGATGCTGAGTACCTCTGTACTCATGATACTACCCCCAAACTCTTTTCAGGGTTCTGATCGACAACAGGTATGGTGATCGACGTTTCACGTGGAGACTCGACGACGACTAGTTAGGCGGATCCCGGCGGAGGGCCTGGACCCGTGTGGTTATGGGATCGATGCTTTTCTCTTTGCCAGTAGGTATTTGCTTGTAGTCTGTACTCAGACATGTATCTTCCGCTGTTGTATTGTATTTGAGGCAGTTGTATGCCGATTGTATGAGATGTTGTATCCTTGTATCTTTAATGTTGTGATATCATGTTGGAAATCCGGGGCATATGCCTTTGTCATATGTCGCGGTGGGACCGATATGTGCTTCGTCCCCGGATCTGGATGGAAACATCTAGATCTGGAACAGTACCGCATATCGGGCCTTACAACTAACCTACTAACTCAGTGCACCCAGTGCTAGTTTCTGTCTGCTGATGTCTTTAGTTGCAGTGATTTTCCCCAATTTAAAATGCTCGAAAAAATCTAGAAAAATCAGAATAAAAATCAGCATCAAGGAAACTTCCGGAACCCCAAAGGAGGGCCAGGGGGCCCCACCTGGTGCCCAGGTGGCCAGGTGGCGCGACCCCACCCCAGGCAGCGCCACCAGGGCGCCTGGGAGCACCAGGTGTCTCCTGGTTCTCCCCTTTGGCCTATATTACCTCTTCGCTCCAGAAACCCTCGAGGAGAATCCTGCATCGCGAAACACCTCTCTGTTCCTCCGCCGCCGCGCTTCCAAGATTGGGAGCACCAGAAGACCTCTTCCCGGCACCCTGCCGGAGGGAGGGTTGACCTCCGGGAGCTTCTCCACCACCATGGACGCTTCCCGGATGTGGCGTGAGTAGTCCCCCTTGGACCATGGGTCCATGACCAGTATATATGTGATGTCTTCTCTCCAATATTGTTCTTCAATGTTTAGCCCTTGTGAGCTTCCCTACATGATCAAGGCACCTATGTAATTTTCCTGCTGTTGCTATGCTGTGTTTGCTAGGATCCGATGGATTATGAGATTATGTTCAGACCGTGATGAGTTATATATATATATATATGGTTTACCCTTTATATTTTATTCCTGAGTAATTCTTGCATGTTCTCTATTGCTTTTTATTGCTTTGGCCAAGTAGTAGATAATAACTCCAAGAGGGAGCGTTATGCATGATTGTGGGTTCATGCCCCCCGATGTCTAGCTTGAGTGATAGAAACACGAGACTAGGGGATGTGTTGTTGCCACCAGGGAGAAAACAACAGTGCTTGTAACCGCGGTTGCAAGGATTGTTTACCTTACGCATAGATTGTTAATGCAATTGTCTGTTGCTTTGATTTTACACTTTGGGTGGGTCTCGCAAGTTAATACCAGCGAGATGTTCTGGGTAGATATCTAAAGGTGGATGATTAGTGAGTAGATGCAGATGGATTTCGGTCTACTTGTCTTGGCGTACTGCCCATACTATTGAGCCTCTTACTTTCAAGTAGCATAATTAGCATTGTGGTGCGTTTATAATTCTGTCTATTGCCCAGCTGTAATTTGTTCACCCAGCTTAGCTGTTTATCGTCTTTTGGGAGAGAGACATCACTAGTGAACATCATGGGACCCCCGTCCATATTTCCATCATTGTTTAGACCTCCACTTTATTTACTGTTTTTACTGTCAGTTGCAATTATCACTACCACTATCATTATCCCCTTGCGTTTAATCCTTTGTAACCAAAAAGGCCGGAGAGATTGACAACCTCTCTAAACTCGTTGGGAGAAAATCTATCTGTTATGTGTGCAGGTCCACGTCAACCTCATCTCCATCCGACAACTTAATATCTGGCGCCGTTGACACCTACTTGCAGAATTCAGAGTCCTCCTGGTACGATAACCTTGGTATCTTCATCGAGGGAAATTACTGCTACGCTACATCTCAACCTTCCACTTGGGGTAGCCAACGAGGAGCACTACTCAGTGCCATCAAGCATAATTTCTGGCGCTGTTGCCGGGGACTCCACTCTTCAAGATAGGGGAGTTGCACACTATCTTTTATCTTTGCTTTTTAGTCTTATTAGTTTACTTTCTAGTTGCTACCGTTTTTCTTCGTTTGCCTACTGATGCTATCTTTACCATGGGTGTGGAACCACCCAAATATGGTAGGATGGACATGTTTCACTTGGATCGTCTTTGGTCAATTTGTGCTCGCACTAAAAACCCAACCGACTTGGTTGAGGGAAAATCATTGGATGAGCATGTGCATTATACGCGATACCGCTTATCTCAGAAAGGGAAAAACTTATTGGATCAAATACATACTTCTTATTGCTATGCCGAGTGTTTGTGCTACATTTATGATTTCACTTGCTGTTCTAAAATAGATCGTAAACACCTTCCTTTCCAATGGGAGTTTAATGAAAATAAGATCTTATCTTCTTATGCTAAAGGTGTTTAGGATTACTTTGATGTTGAAATGATTGAAGAGTTTGTTGATTTTAAAGGTGCTTATGAGATTGTTTCTTTGATTGAAAAGTATTACGATACTATTCACAAGTCAAAAACCTTGCAGTTCTTGAATATTGTTTTGAGAATTATTTTTGCAATGATTATATTGAGGATTTTAAAAACAAAATGCTTGCTGCCTAAGAATAGGCCAATGATTGCTATGAAGAGGAATCCTATGATTCCGAGGACTCACTTGACATATCCCTTTCTGAAGAACTTGATACTTGCTCTGTTGATGGCCATGATGCCAATATGGATTATGCTTGCGAAGATGAACTTGCTATAGCTCCCTATGTTAAGCATGAAATTGTTGCTATTGCACCCACATTTGATTGTCCTATTATCCCTTTGAAATCTCCAACTCATATTCCGGAGAATTGTGCTCTTATTAAGGCTCAATGTGATCGGTTGCATTTATCTTATGATCCTGAAAACCGTGTTGAAAACAATACACGTGTGCTCATAGGTCATGAACAACATGCTTTATGTGATAGTTATATTCTTGATGTTGTTCATGATGCTACTGAAATTATTTTGAGAGAGGAAAGTTTGGTTGTAGAAACTTCCATGTTACTAAAACACCTCTCTTTACGATGAAAGTTTTGAAGTTGTTCTTGTTCCGCCTTCCTATGCATCTCACGTTGTGCTTCTTTGATTTATTTTCTTACGGGATGCCTATGCATATGAAGTGGGTTAGGCTTAAATGTGTCTCATATTTGCTTCTTGATGCTCTCTTATTATTCTTCAATTCTTATTCTCTTGAGAGCATCTTTTGTAATCTTCATGCCTAGCTAAAAGGCATAAAAGAAAGCGCTTGTTGGGAGGCAACCCAAGATGTTTTTACTTAAATTTTAGTGGTCTTGATGTTTGTTACTACTGTATCAACATCATTGTATCTTTATTTTCAAGATATTTGCCAAGTTTTAGCCTCCGATTGCAAGAAAGTTCAAAAGTTGTGACATGCTGTCCAGAAACAGATTTTGTCCCCTTGACGGAAAAATTCGGCTAAAATTGACAGATCATCTTTTTGATCTGAATTGTTTAGACAGCATGCTCCATACAATTGGCTTTCGTGCATCTGTTCGTGCATCCCCTTCTCCATCAACAATCATCAGTTCGTACTTCTCCGTGCTATATTTTTATCACTTCATATGTTATGCGCTAGACTTGGAGCGTCTCACTCTTTAATTTATAGTTTGTTTTAGTTTTTCTTGTTGTTCATAACAATTTGGATCCTAGCCTTCATTGTTTGGGAGAGAAACACGCTCCACTCCACCTTAGAACACAATATAGGCTTGCATGCTATTCTTTCTTTTTGTGTGTGTTCTATACCTGTTTCATAGCTGCTGTCATGCTTAGCTCTTAGTTTCCATGCTTATCTTTTTAAGAGCTTTTGTTTAGGTTGTTCTAGAAACTTTCTTGAGTCTTCATGTTTATCTTTTTTAGAGAGTTGGCATGTTGCACTGAGTTGTGTGTCTTGCATAATTAGGTAATTAAGGTTGTTATTACGAGTGTAGTAGTAACATGCAATAGTTTTAAGGTATTGATTAGAGTAATGTTTGGACATCAAGGTGCCAAGAGCTTGCGCCTATTAGTGATAGGTGCCGTATTTTGGGCAATCCGTGCTTATTTTCAAAAAACTACAAAAATTAGTTGAGAACTCTAGCTACTAGATGGATCGCTAACCTCTGGAAGGGTTGGAATATATAGAGTACCCTCACGTACCATGGGCCGAGGATGCGCAAGGATAACCAAACCCCCATGCACTCCTCCTCGGGTTACTCGTCTCTTTGTGAACCTCCCGATTAGATAGAGAGTTACCGATAATAAGTGCGTGAGTTCTTCGAACTAATGCGAGGATTTGATTGTTGGAACTACCACCTTGAGAGTTGGAGCATAATTCGCCGGTGCATCCAAATCCTTGGCACGATACACTCTGTCATCATAAACCTCCTTATGTCTTCCTCAAAACAACCACCATACCTACCTATCAAGGCATTTTCGTGGCCTTTCTGAGATACATTGCCATGCAAAATCCACCATCTCATGAATTGATCTTCATGTCATACATGCTTTTTCTTGATCGAGGAGCCGCATGATAGTTGGGCTTTGCCCTTATTATTGCTAGATGACGCGCTAGTATCATTGCATATCCGGCTACACTGGCAGAGGCATACATTTGCATACATCATGATAGTTTTCATCTTTATTTATGTTGAGTACTTCTTGTATAGTGTGAAGATCTTCTATATTATTGTAAAATATAGAGTGTTGCCCTCAAGTGAGGAAAAGATCCCAAAGAGGACAAACTAAAAGATCCCAAGGAGGAAAAATGAGAGATAAATAGAAAGAGCCAAAGAGGCCACAAAAAATACAAAAAATAGAAAAAAGAGAAAAAGAAATAAAAAGAGAGAAGGGGGAAACACTACTATTCCTATTGAAAGATCCACACTCGTACTCCATTGTTATTTTTGTACTGCATAGAGATTATCATTCATGCATAACTATGTGGGGACCCATTACACTATAGAACTTGGCTTGCACATTCCAAGGATGAGCCTCCTCAAATGAGCTCTAGGTCTTCATGAGCAAGCAAGTTAGATGCACCCCGACTAGTTCCATTGGAGAGCTTACCTTAGATCATATGTGCATCCGTTGCGTGGCAATCCCTACTCCTCACATCATATCTATCATTTGGCCTTCTCTCGCCTATGATTGTCCTCATTGATGTGAGCCTTTCACACCTTTTTTTCTTCCTTCCCCATCATTTCTCTTTTTGCCATCCTAAGTGCTAACATATTTTGCTCGCGCTCATCGATTGGATGACTGCTCAAAGTCGAAAGACCGTGAGTAGTCCCCCCTTGGACCATGGGTCCATGACCAGTAGCTATGTGATGTATTCTCTCCAATCTACATGATCAGGGCACTTATGGAATCTTTCTGTTGTTGCCATGCTGCGTTTGCTGGGATTCGATGGGTTATGAGATTATGTTCAGATTTTGACGAGTTATATATTTGGTTCTCCTTTTATATTTTATTCTTGAGTAATTCTTGCATGTTCTCCGTTTCTTTTTATTGCTTTGGCCAAGTAATATATAGTAACTCCAAGAGGGAGCGTTATGCTTGATTGTGGGTTCATGCCCCCGATGTCGAGCTTGAGTGACAGAAACATGAGACTAGGGGATGTGTTGTTGCCACCAGGGAGCAAACAACGGTGCTTGTAACCGCGGTTGCAAGGATTGTAGAGCTTACGCAAAGTTTGTTAATGAAGTTGTATTTTGCTTTGGGTTTACACTTTGGGTGGGGCTCGCAACTTAATTCCAGCGAGATGTTTTGGATAGATATCTCAAGGTGGATGATTAGTAAGTAGATGCTGATGAATAAACGGTCTACTTGTCCTTGTGTACTGACATACTTTTGAGCCTCTAACTTTCTTGTGGCATAATTAGCATTGCGGTGCGTTTATAATTCTTTCAATTGCCCAGCTATTATTTGTTTGCCCAACTTAGCTGTTTTATCGTCTTTTGGGAAAGAGACATCACTAGTGAACATCATGGGACCCCGGTCCATATTTTGACCATTGTTTACACCTCAACTCTTTACTGCCTTTATTTCCTTTCAGTTGCAATCACCATCACTATTTCCACCGTGTGTTTGATCCTTTGTAAACAACAAGACCGGGGAGATTGACAACCTCTCAAACTCGTTGGGAGAAAAGTTATTTGCTTTTGTGTGCAGGTCCAAGTCAAGTGAGTAACTTATCTAAAACGACGCCTTGCTCGTTTGACCACCTTCTTGTTGCTCCTGGACTCCTATGATACACGAGATAACTTATCGCCCCCGTTGGTTACCCCAAGTGGAAGGTGAGATGTAGATAGCGGCACATTTCGCTTAGCAAAAATACTAAGGTTGAGTATCGTCCAGGAGGACTCCAACAGATACAAGTAGGTGCTGAAGTGAACAATGGCGCCGTTCACAACTCAAGGTTGCTTACTTCACCTGGACCTGCACACACACAGATAACTTCGCTTCCCAACGAGTACAGAGGAGTTGTCAATTCCTCTGGCCTTGTTTTTTACGAAGGATAAAACACACGGGATAATAATGATAGTGATAGCAACTGAAAAGTAAATACTGAAAGTAAATTGATAGTGTAAACAGTGGTGGAAGTATGGACCGGGATCTCATGATGTTCACTAGTGATGTCTCTCTCCAAAAAGACGATAAAATAACCATGCAAGGTAAAAAAATTACAGCAGGGCAATTGACAGGATTATGTGCGCAAACCAATGCTAATTATGCAAAACAGAAAGGAAGAGGCTCAAAAGCACGGGCGGTACGCCAAGACAAGTAGACCGAAATCCATCTGTATCTACCCACTAATCATCCACCTTGAGATATCTATCCAGAACATCTCGCTGGTATTAAGCTGCGAATCCCACCCAAAGTGTAAACTCAAAGCAACGGACAACTGCATTAAAGAACTTTGCGTAAAGTAAACAATCCTTGCACCCGCAAGTACAAGCACCGTTCTTTTCCCCCTTGTGGCAATAGCACATCCCCTAGACTCATGTTTCTGTCACTCAAGCTAGTCATCGGGGGGCATGAACCCACAATCATGCATAACGCTCCCTCTTGGAGTCACTACCTACTACTTAGCCGAAGCAATAAACAGCAATGGAGAACATGCAAGAGTTACTCAAGAACGTAAATATAAAAGAAGAGAATCAAATATATAACTCAATCACAATCTGAACATAACCTCATAATCCATCGGATCCCAGCAAACTCAGCATAGCAATACCAGAAAGATTACATATGTGCCTCGGTCATCTAGGGAAGCTCACGAGGTCTAATCCATGAAGAACAAAGAGGGGAGGAGAACATCACATAGCTACTGATCATGGACCCATGGTCCAAGGTGGACTACTCACGGTTCATCCGGGTAGCATCCATGGTGGTGGAGAAGCTCCCGGAGGTGATTCCTCCCTCCGGCAGGGTGCCGGGAAGAGGTCTTCTGGTGCGCCTGATCTTGGAAGTGTGGCGGCGGCGGAACAGAGGAGAGATCAAGAAAAAGGGTTCCGTCCCCGAGGGTTTCTCGTCACGGGGAATAAATAGGCGAAAGGGGCAGCCAGAGGTGGGCCAGGGGCTCCAGGTGCCCCCTGGCGCGGCCAGGGGCCTGGCCGCGCCCTCTGGCCGCCTTGCCACCCCTGGCTCCCCTCTGGCCCCTCTCGGGCTTTTCTTGAAGCTTCCGGTACGCTGATTTTTCCTATATTTTTCCCGGAATTTTTCTGGTACTTTTAATAAGGGGGAAACCTGAAATAGAAAAACAACAGAAAACAGGAACTGGCACTGGGGTGCACTGAGTTAATAGGTTATCAATATCATATCAATATCATATCATATCAATATCACACAAAAGAGGCATTGAGCAAGCAGAAATTATAGATACGTTTTGGACGTATCAACATCCCTAAGCTTAATTCCTGCTCGTCCTCGAGTAGAAAATGATAACAAGCATAATGTCTGTGGTGAGATGCTAACAACCATATAACAACTTTGTAAGTAAAGCAATCAAAGCATGCAATTCAATTCAAGTCATAATAGGCAAGAGTCTATATCTAGCATTGAAATAAGAAACATAAAACATAATGGTGCTAGATCTCTCGCTGTCCGTGACTCGAATGTCTCCAAATTGTGTTTGCGTGCAAGAAAGGGGATAGGGATATACTAGAAAAAGTATTTTTATTGTTGAGAACTCAATCTACTAAAGTGTCACACTTGGTCTTCTTTTGGAATCTAATCTTGACTCATCCCCAGACCACTAGCCAGGTACAAGTCAAAATGATCCACTCCTTTTCGACATTTTGAGCACTCATGCAATGGATGAGCGTAAGCAAGAAAGTTTACACTTAGGATGGCAAAGAGAGAATAAGGTGGATGAGGAAGACAAAAATGTGTGAAAGGCTCACATCAATGAGGACAATCATAGGCGAGAGAAAGCCAAATGATAGATATGATGTGAGGAGTAGGGATTGCCATGCAACGGATGCACATATGAGCTAAGGTAAGCTCTCCAATGGAACTAGTGGGGGGTGCATCCAACTTGCTTGCTCAAGAAGACCTAGAGCTCATTTGAGGAGGCTCATCAGTGGAATATACAAGCCAAGTTCTATAGTGTGAAGGCCCCCACATAGTTATATGCATGAATGATAATCTCTATGGATTACAAGATACAAGATGGATCACGAGTGTGGATCTTCTCAAAAAGAATAGTAGTGTGCCCCCTTCTCTCTTTTTTTTCTTTTTCTATTTTTTTTTATTTTTTTTGTATTTTTTGGTGGCCTCAATGGCTCTTTCTATTTAACTGTCATTTGTCCTCTTTGGGATCTTTTAATTTTTCCACTTTGGGATCTTTTAATTTTCCACTTTGGGATCTTTTCCTCATTTTAGGGGAAACACTCTATATATTACAAAAAGTATAGAAGATCTTTCACACGTTACAAAGTACTCGAATCATAAAGAAAATGCAACTATCATGATGTATGCAAATGTATGCCTCTGCCAGTGTAGCAGGATATGCAATGATACTAGCGCGTCATGTAGCAATGATTAGGGCAAGGCCCAACTAGCATGCGACTCATCGATCAAGGAAGTAGCATGTATGACATGAAGATCAAGTCATGAGAAGATGTATGTTGCATGGCAATATATCTCGGAAAGGCTATGGAAATGCCTTGATTGGTAGGTATGGTGGCTGTTTTGAGGAAGGATATAAGGAGGCTT
Organism: Bromus sterilis; assembly: GCA_950022295.1. NCBI lineage: Eukaryota > Viridiplantae > Streptophyta > Magnoliopsida > Poales > Poaceae > Bromus > Bromus sterilis. The sequence continues at coordinate 403,049,592 of OX465596.1, forward strand.
ATGATGACAGAGCGTATCATGCCAAGGGTTTGGATGTACCGGCGAAAGTGGACGCTAACTCTCGTAGTGAGAAGAAAGCAATGCACGACACAGGGAAGGCTAGCAAAATATGGGAATGTGGAAGTGTCAACTTTCGAATACTCACATTAGTCCGAAGAACTCATGCACTTATTATCGATTACTCTCAATCTAATAAGGAGGTTCACAAAGAGACAAGTACCCCGCGGAGGAGTGTATGGGGGTTTGGTTATCCTTGCGAATCCTCGACTCATGGTACGTGAGTGTACTCTAATATTCGACCCCTCAGAAGAGTAGTGATCCAACTAGTAGCTAGAGTTCTCAACTAATTTGCAGGTTTTTGAAAATAAACACGGATTGCCCAAAATACGACATCTATCACTAATAGGCTAAATCTCTTGACACCAAAAGTCCAAACATTACTCAAGACAATACCTCAAAAAATTTTCAAGTTGCTACTACAAAAAGAATAGCAACCTCAATTATCTACTTCAAGTCAAGACACAAAACTCAGTGCAACAGGAAAACTCTCTAAACAATATAAACATGAAACTCATGAGAGTTCCGGCAACAAACTAAACAAAAGCTCCTTTAAAAGATAAACATGAAAGCTAAGAGCAAAGCATGACAGCAGCTACGGAAAAATAAAGAACAAACACAGCAAAGATAAGCAGGAAAAAGTCCTATGTTGTGTTCTAAATTTTGGAAGTGGAGCGTGTTTCTCTCCCACACAAAGAAAGCTGGGTTCTAACTTGTTATGAACAGCAAGCAAAGCTAAAGAAACCTAAAAGCAAAACCTAAGAGCAAGACGCTCCAAGAATAGCACATAACGCATGAAGCGATAAAAATATAGTGAAACAAGAGACGAACTGATAATTATCGATGGAGAAGGGGATGCACGGGGGCATCCCCAAGCTTAGACGCTTGAGTCTCCTTGAATATTTCTTGGGGATGCATGGGGGCATCCCCAAGCTTGAACGGTTGACACTTCTTAATCTTCTTTCATCATCTTACCTCGCACACTTGAAAACTCCCTTCATACATAACTCATCATAATCTGATTAGCGAGGTTAGTACCCATAACAAAATAATTTTTTTCTCTACTGGAAATAAGGATAACCTTGAAGAGATAATGCTTCTCAAGATTTCCAAAAAGTTTTTGCAAAGAAAAAGCAAGCTTAATGTTTGCAAAATGAAGAAAAGGCAAAACATGACAAAATCTGTGAAAAACAGACCAGCAGGTAGAAACGAATTTTTTAGGGATACTTCTGAAACTCAAATAAAAAAACTCAGAACATAAGAAAGTTTCGTAATTGTATAGGGCACACTGTGTAAAAAATTCAGCTCAAAAAGATGAACTGGGAGTTTTCGCTGATTTTTGTAGTCATGAGGACAGAATCTGTTTTCTGGACAGCATGTCACAACTTTCACTCCCCTTGTCGTATGAGGCTATAAAAGGCACAAAGCTTGAAAAGTAAAGATACAATGATGTTTCTACAGTAGTAACAATCATCAAGACCACTAACAACAGAAGAAAAACAAAAAGGAAATCCTAAATTCGTTGTGGGCTGCCTCCCGAAAGCGCTTCTTTAAAGCCATTACCTAGGCTTAAAGATTATAGAAGATGCTCTCACAAGAATAAGGACTTGAAGCAACAGAGAGAGCATCAAGAAGAAAATATGAAATACCTTTAAGCCTAACCCACTTCCTATGCATAGGAATCTTATAAGAAAATAAATTGAAGAAGCACAAAGTGACAAGCATAGGAAGGTGGAACAAGCGCAACTTTAAAAATTTCATAAAAAGAGAGGTGTTTTTGTAACATGAAATATTTTAGAACCAAGCTTTCCTCTCTCGAAGTAATTTTCAGTAGTATCATGAACAACATCAAGAATATAACTATCACATAAATCATGTTGTTCATGACCTGCAAGCACACGTGTATAATTTTGAACACGGTCTTTAGGATCATAAGATAAATGCAACCCGTCACATTGACGTTTAATAAGGACAAAACTCTCCGGAATATTTGGAGATTTCAAAAGGATAATAGGAAAATCAAGTGTGGGTGCAATAGCAACAATTTACTTCTTAACATGAGGAACTATAGAAAGTTCATCTCCGTAAGCATAATCCATAGTGGCATCATGGCCATAAGCATAGAAGGCATCAACTTCATCAAAAAGGGTCATTTCGAAAGAATCCATAGGATCATAACACTCATATAAGGTAAGATTCAAAGAGTTAATCTCATTAGAAGGTAGACATGGATGGCTCCATTCTTCCTCCTTTTGTTCGTCACTCTCCTCCTCTTTTTCATCCAAGGAGCTTTCGGTTTCATCAATTTCTTCTTTCATAGAGTCCTGCAAAACATTAGTCTCTTCCTTTGGAGGAGAGATTCTCTCAAGATGATCAGTAATATAATAATTTGCATCATAATTTTCCAAAAAATAGTTAAGTATAGCAAGACTCTCAGATTTTTAAGGGGCATCATCAATATTTTTAAGAAGAGAAGTAATTTCATAGGCACCCTTATAAGCAACAAATTCTTCTATTTGCTCTGCATCATCAAAATCATAATTTCTCTTAGCATAAGAAGCTAAGGTTTCATCATCATTGTACTCACATTGGAAAGCAAGGTGTTTGTGCCTCATAAAGCAACAAGATTCATCCCTGCAAAAATATATATTATATATTGAGCACAAGTTTCTAACATACTCATACAACTGGTGTATTTGTTTTCATAAGTGTATCCCTTTTGAGACAAGCGGTGTTCCTTGTACCACTTTTGTTGATCCTTGGTGAATCCTCCATGCCAATAAGATCTGGTTTCCAAGAAGTCAGACATTGATTGGCAAGTAAGGAACTAGACATACTATTTATTTTTTTGATTTTTGATAAAGGACACGAAGATAAAAACTGAAAGGTAAACTAACAAGACTAAAAATCAAAGATAAAAGATAGTGTGCAACTCCCCTATCTTGAAGAGTGGAGTCCCCGGCAACAGAGCCCGAAATTTTCTTGATGCACGAGATAACTTCTCGCCCCCGTTGGTTACCCCAAGTGGAAGGTGAGATGTAGATAGCGGCAAATTTCCCTTAGGAAAAATGCTAAGGTTGAGTATCGTCCAGGAGGACTCCAACAGATACAAGTAGGTGGTGAAGTGAACAATGGCGCCGTTCACAACTCAAGGTTGCTTACTTCACCTGGACCTGCACACACACAGATAGCTTCGCTTCCCAACGAGTACAGAGGAGTTGTCAATTCCTCCGGCCTTGTTGTTTACGAAGGATAAAACGCACGGGATAATAATGATAGTGATAGCAACTGAAAAGTAAATACTGAAAGTAAATTCATAGTGTAAACAGTGGTGGAAGTATGGACCGGGATCTCATGATGTTCACTAGTGATGTCTCTCTCCCAAAAGACGATAAAATAGCCATGCAAGGTAAACAAATTACAGCTGGGAAATTGACAGGATTATGTGCGCAAACTAATGCTAATTATGCAAAATAGAAAGGAAGAGGCTCAAAAGCACGGGCGGTACGCCAAGACAAGTAGACCAAAATAGAAAGGAAGAGGCTCAAAAGCACGGGCGGTACGCCAAGACAAGTAGACCAAAATAGAAAGGAAGAGGCTCAAAAGCACGGGCGGTACGCCAAGACAAGTAGACTGAAATCCATCTGTATCTACCCACTAATCATCCACCTTGAGATATCTATCCAGAACATCTCGCTGGTATTAAGTTGCGAATCCCACCCAAAGTGTAAACTCAAAGAAACAGAAAAATGCATTAAAGAACTTTGCGTAAAGTAAACAATCGTTGCACCCGCAAGTACAAGCACCGTTGTTTTCCCCCTTGTGGAAACAACACATCCCATAGACTCATGTTTCTGTCACTCAAGCTAGTCATCGGGGGGCATGAACCCACAATCATGCATAACGCTCCCTCTTGGAGTCACTACCTACTACTTGGCCAAAGCAGTAAACAACAACGGAGAACATGCAAGAGTTACTCAAGAACATAAATATAAAAGAAGAGAATCAAATATATAACTCAATCACAATCTGAACGTAATCTCATAATCCATCGGATCCCAGCAAACTCAGCATAGCAACAGCAGAAAGATTACATATGTGCCTCGATCATGTAGGGAAGCTCACGAGGTCTAATACATGAAGAACAAAGAGGGGAGGAGAACATCATATAGCTACTGATCATGGACCCATGTTCCAAGGTGGACTACTCACGGTTCATCCGGGAAGCATCCATGGTGGTGGAGAAGCTCCCGGAGGTGATTCCTCCCTCCGGCAGGTTGCCGGGAAGAGGTCTTCTGGTGCTCCCGATCTTGGAAGCGCGGCGACGGCGGAACAGAGGAGAGATCGCGAAAAAGGGTTCCGTCCCCGAGGGTTTCTCGTCATGGGGAATAAATAGGCGAAAGGGGGCAGCCAGAGGTGGGCCAGGGGCTCTAGGCGCCCCCTGGCTCCCCTCTGGCCCCTCTCGGGCTTTTCTCGAAGCTTCCGGTACGCTGATTTTTCCTATATTTTTCCCGGAATTTTTCTGGTACTTTTAATAAGGGGGAAACCTGAAATAGAAAAACAGCAGGAAACAGGAACTGGCACTGGGGTGCACTGAGTTAATAGGTTATTCCAAATATGATCAAAAGTGTATGGAAGTTCATCAATATCATAGCAATATCACACAAAAGAGGCATGGAGCAAGCAGAAATTATAGATACGTTTTGGACGTATCAACATCCCCAAGCTTTATTCCTGCTCGTCCTCGAGTAGGTAAATGGTAACAAGCATAATTTCTATGGTGACATGCTAACAACCATATAAGAACTTTGTAAGTAAAGGAATCAAAGCATGCAATTCAATTGATATCATAACAGGCAAGAGTCTATATCTAGCATTGAAATAAGCAACATAAAACATAAAGGTGCAAGAGCTCTCGCTGTCCGTGACTCGAATGTCTCCAAATGGTGTTTGCGTGCAAGAAAGGGGATAGGGATATACGAGAAAAAAATATTTTTATTGTTGAGAACTCAATCTACTAAAGTGTCACACTTGGTCTTCTTTGGAATCTTATCTTGACTCATCCCCAGACCACCAGCCAGGTACAAGTCAAAATGATCCACTCCTTTTCGACATTTTGAGCACTCATGCAATGGATGAGGGTAAGAAAGAAAGTTGACACTTAGGATGGCAAATAGAGAATAAGGTGGAGGAGGAAGACAAAAAGGTGTGAAAGGCTCACATCAATGAGGACAATCATAGGCGAGAGAAAGCCAAATGATAGATATGATGTGAGGAGTAGGGATTGCCATGCAACGGATGCACATATGAGCTAAGGTAAGATCTCCAATGGAACTAGTGGGGGGTGCATCCAACTTGCTTGCTCAAGAAGACCTAGAGCTCATTTGAGGAGGCTCATCAGTGGAATATACAAGCCAAGTTCTATAGTGTGAAGGTCCCCACATAGTTATATGCATGAATGATAATCTCTATGGAGTACAAGATACAAGATGGAGTACGAGTGTGGATCTTCTCAAAAAGAATAATAGTATGCCCCCTTCTCTCTTTTTATTTTTTTCTCTTTCTCTTTTTTTCTTTTTCTATTTTTATTTTATTTTTTTTTGTATTTTTGGTGGCCTCAATGGCTCTTTCTATTTAACTCTCATTTTTCCTCTTCGGGATATTTTAATTTGTCCACTTTGGGATCTTTTCCTCACTTTAGAGGCAACACTCTATATATTAGAAAAAGTATAGAAGATCTTTCACACTTTACAAAGTACTCGGATCATAAAGAAAATGTAACTATCATGATGTATGCAAATGTATGCCTCTGCCAGTGTAGCAGGATATGCAATGATACTAGCGCGTCATGTAGCAATGATTAGGGCAAGGCCCAACTAGCATGCGGCTCATCGATCAAGCAAGTAGCATGTATGACATGAAGATCAAGTCATGAGAAGATGGATGTTGCATGGCAATATATCTCAGAAAGGCTATGGAAATGCCTTGATAGGTAGGTATGGTGGCTGTTTTGAGGAAGGATATAAGGAGGCTTATGATGACAGAGCGTATTAGTACCAAGAGGCTTCTTAGAGATCCTAGAAAAATTAGATTCATATGGCTCACCATTGAATTCAACAGAAACTTTACCTTTCTTGCAATCTATTATAGCTCCACAAGTTCTGAGAAAAGGTCTTTCGAAATAATAGGACAAAAATTATCCCTTATTGAACCAAGTACTAGAAAGTCGGTAGGATATTTTACCTTTCCGCATAATACTTCAACGTCTCTCACAATTACGATAGGAGAGATAGTTGCTCTGTTTGCAAGATGAATAGTAACATCAACTTCTTCAAGTTCACAAGGTGAAATCTCACCCATGATCTCTTGATAAAGTGAATACGGGATAGCACCAGCACTCGATCCCAAATCACATAGACCATAATAATTATGATCTCCTATTTTAACAGATACTACTGGAGTACCTGAAATTGGGCCTTTTATTCTTGGCTATAACAAGGTTAGTGGAAACAGCACAAAAATTTATATTGGAATCTAAAGCATTATTAGTAACAAGATCCTTAACCAATGTAACTTGGGGATTGACCTTGATCTGGTCCTCAGGCTCATCAATTCTTCTCTCACTTTTATTTATTATGCCTGTGACAAAAGAGTGCTCCCTTATCCTTGCGGGCTTTCTTTGAAGGGTTTATGATGCTGGTCTTTCTTCTTGTTGGAAGAGTCAATATAAGAGGCAAAGTTCTTACAAAAATCAATCATTAGATGGGCATCAAGACTAATCTTAGAGCAAAAGGTATTAAAGTAATCAGTATTCACCTAGCTCTCTATATAATCATGCTCATAATTTATAGTGTGTTCAATACCATTATCTATTTCCCAATCTTCGGTATTCTTCTGGATCCTTTCAAGGAGATCCCATATTTCGTCAACGCTTTTCGTCTGAAATACCCCACTAGAGGAGGCATCCAGCATCTCCTTATCCTGACGAGAAAGTCTAGCATAAAAAATTGTAAGTATAGTTTTCTTGGGGAGCTCATGAATAGGACATTTGAGCATTAGGGATTTCAATCTCCCCCAAGCTTGAGCGATGCTTTCTCCGTCACGAGACCTAAAGTTATAAATATAATTTCTGTCTCGATGAATTTCATGAAGAGGATAAAACTTGGTATAAAAGAGAGACATAAGCTCTTGCCAATCAAGCAAATGAGAGTTATCGAGAAGCTTATTCCAAGATGAAGCTTTATCTATAAGCAATACAGAGAACAATTTCCTCATGACAAACTCCATTGATACACCTGCAAGCTTAAATAGTGAACATAGTTGTGACAAATATAACAAGTGTTCACTGGGATGTCTGTCTCCTGCATAACGATTAGCCAAAACACAATCGATAATACCAGATGGTATTTTATAAGGCACAATTTCAGTAGGGGGAGGATCAACCACCACAGATGTGGGGTGTTTCCCCGCAAGCTACGATCCAATAGCTAGGTGGTCCATACGGACAAAGAGGAGCAAAAACAAAATAAAAACAACAATATAAAAATTTCCTTACCAGCTTCACTTACCAATAGCGCTATGCTCCCCGGAAACGGCGCCAGAAAATGGTACTTGATGACCCACAACCGTAAGGGATCTATTGCAGCGTTTTTGATAAGTAAGAGTTTCGAACCCAACGAGGAGCGAAAGGTATTGATAGGTGATTTTGGACAAGGAATAACTGCAAGCACTGAAAGATAACTTTTTAGGGGTTTTCGATATAAGCAACAATAAGATAAAAGCAAGCGAAGTAAATAGCGCTGAGGGGCAGCAAGTGGCCCAATCCTTTTGAGCAAAGGATAAGCCTGGCAACTGAACTTATAAAGACTAAAGCGTTCTTGAGGACACATGGAGAGGTAGTCACGTGCTTTCGCCATACTCCGTATTGATAAGAAGTGTTGTGCTGATAAGTGTTGAGTGGGTGGATCTATGCTAGCACACCTTCTAGACTAAGATAAGTGCACTCTTATGATTAAACATCTTGCAAGCGTCCGCAAATACAAGATAGAATTTAAGGCAAAGCCTAACCACATAAATAAGGTCAAGGATCCATTATTCCCTTGTGCAAAAGTGTGCAAACAGGGGTTCAGGTTTCTGTCACTCCGTCAACCCACCGTAAACATTATTTATACACAATGTATTCCCCTAGGTCCTTAATAAGGCAAAGTGTTGACTGTTCGACTCACACAACACCACTAGAAAAATAACAACACAACTTAAATATCAAACAACACATATTACTTCAACATCATATGACTACTAACAACTAGACTTCTCCCATGTCCTCAAGAACTAAAGTAACTACTCACAAGACATAAAAGAGATCATGATCAGAGGTGATAAATAGGTGCTAAACAATCTGGTCATAACAATATTTCTCCAACAAAACTCAATAGCATTCACCACAAAGTAGTAATCAACACCGGTAGAGTAGAGAGGATGGATAGTACGAGTTACAACGCAAGTTGCAATTGTGAGATGAGATTGGATGGAGATGAAGATGGTGCTGATGTTGGGGATGATGTTGATGATGATCTCGATGTTTCCTGTGACGATGGTGATGACGATGGCGATGATGTCCCCTTCCGGGAGGTGATCTCCTCGGCGGGCAGGTTCCTCCCGCCGGAGAGCCGTTTTCTTCTCTGTAGGTTTCCGCCACGGAGCGGTGGCGGAACTCCATAAAAACTCCTCTTTTTAGGGTTTTCGGGTGACGAGGAGTATATAGGCCAAAGGGGGGAGCCGGGATTGGCCCCAGGGCGCCCGACGCCCTCCCGGCGCGGCCAGGGGTGGGGCCGCGCCAGGTGGCCTCCTGGGGCCCCTCTTTCGCGAGTCCTCTTCAATATTCAGGTAATTTGGAGGTGTTCTTCTTCAGCAACTCAGCGTCCACTTTTTATCGCTGAATCCTGCGTCTGCTGCTTCGGCACCGGAAAGTTGCAAACTGTGTAAAACAAGCCAAAACAACATAAGAACATCATCGTAATGTGAAATATATCAATGAATAAGGAGGAATTACGATATAAAATAGTGATGCATTTTGGATGTATCACCCATCTATCCATAAGTTTAGCTAGCATTCTAATATTCTCATTAGTTTGGACTTGGATAGCATTCATGGGTGTAGTTTTTCTCTCCTCAAGGGGAGAAGTTCTAATTTTAAGAAATTCTACCTCCCGAACTATGTTGTCAACCTTCCCAAGAGAGGCTATCTATTTTTTCTAATTTCTCTTCTACACTCTTATTGAAGGATTTTTTAGAAGTGATAAAGTCCTTAAGCATGCTCTCTATTTCAGAAGTGGAGTTTTTGGTGCTAGGATAATTGTTGTTGTTCCCATAGTTGTTGGATGGGAACGGTCTAGGATTGCTACCAAAATTACTCCTATAAGCATTATTATTAAAGTTGTTCCTAGAAATAAAAGTAACATCAACTAGCTCTTGAGCAACCAAATAATTCAAAGGAACATCATGAGGATCAATAGGAGATTTCTTAGTAAGTAAAGTCATGATAATGTCAACTTTTTTTCTTTAGGGAGGAAATTTCCTCAATAAAGCTTACCTTCCTAACTATTGGAGCTCTTTCGGTGTGCCATTGAGAGTAGTTTGTCATCATCTTATCTAATAGCTTTGTGGCAGAACCAAGTGTAGTTGACATAAAGGTTCCTCCCGCGGCCGAGTCTAACAGATTCCGTGAGGTGAAGTTCAAGCCTGCATAAAAAGTCTGGGTAACCATCCAAGTAGTCAAACCATGTGTAGGACAATTCTTAATAAGAGATTTCATGCGTTCCCAAACTTGGGCAACGTGTTCATTATCCAATTGCTTAAAATTCATAATATTGCTCCTCAATTGGATAACATAGCAGGTGGCTAGTACTTCCCAATAAAAGCATCCTTGCACTTATCCCAAGAATCTACGCTATTCCTAGGTAAGGATTGAAACCAAATTTTAGCTTCATCCCTCAAGGAGAAAGGAAAAAGCTTAAGCTTAACAATATCACCATCTACTTCTTTGTACTTTTGCATATCACAAAGCTCAATTAAATTATTTAAATGCAAAGCAGCATCATCTCTAGCACCAGAGAATTGATCTTTCATAACAAGGTTCAGTAAAGCAGGTTTAATCTCATAAGAATGTGCTGAAGTAGCAGGTGTAGAAATAGGAGTGCAGATAAAGTCACTGTTGTTGTGACTAGTGAAGTCACACAACTTAGTGTTTTCAGTGGAACCCATAGTGGTAGCAGCAAGCAAGAACAAGGTAAACATTTTTTTTGTGATTTTTTGATAAATGACACTAAGATAAAAACGATAAGGTAAACTAACAATACTAAAAAGCAAAGGTAAAAGATAGTGTGAAACTCCCCTATCTTGAAGAGTGGAGTCCCCGGAAACGGCGCCAAAAATTGGCTTGATGGCACTAAAGTAGTGCTCCTCATTGGCTACCCCAAGTGGAAGGTTGAGATGTACCGTAGCAATAAATTTCCCCCTAACGTAGAGGATAGGGTTTATGTCTCCAGTAGGACTCCAAAGTCGACAAGTAGGTGGCTCGGCAAGTGATGCGCCGTTTGAAGATAATCACTTGCTTTAACTAGACTTGCACACACAACAAATAACTTTCCTCCCAACGAGTTTAGAGAGGTTGTCAATCTCTCCGGCCTTGTTGTTTACAAAGGATCAAACGCAAGAGATAATGGTAGTGGTAGTGATAATTTCAACTGAAAGTAAAAGCAGTAAATAAGGCGGAGGTGTAAACAATGGTGGAAATATGGACCAGGGTCCCATGATGTTCACTAGTGATGTCTCTCTCCCAAAAGACGATAAAACAGCTAAGCTGGGTGAACAAATTACAACTGTGCAATTGACAGAATTATAAACGCGCCGCAATGCTAATTATGCTACTTGAAAGTAAGAGTCTCAAAAGTATGAGCAGGACGCCAAGACAAGTAGACCGAAATCCATCGGCATCTACTCACTAATCATACACCTTGAGATATCTATCCAGAACATCTCGCTGGTATTAAGTTGCGAGCCCCACCCAAGGTGTAAATTCAAAGCAACAGAAAATTGCATTAACAATCTATGCGTAAGGTAAACAATCCTTGCAATCGCGGTTACAAGCACCGTTGTTTTCCCCCTGGTGGCATCAACACATCCCCTAGTCTCATGTTTTTATCACTCAAGCTAGACCTCGGGGGGCATGAACCCACAATCATGTATAACGCTCCCTCTTGGAGTTCGTATCTACTACTTGTCCAAAGCAATAAAAAGGAACGGAGAACATGCAAGAATTACTCAAAAACAAAATATAAAAGGTAAACCAAATATATAACTCATCACGATCTGAACATAGTCTCATAATCCATCGGATCCCAGCAAACACATCATAGCAACAACAGGAAAATTACATAGGTGCCTTGATCATGTAGGGCAGGTCACAAGGGCTAAACATTGGAGCATAAGATTGGAGAGAAGACAACACATAGCTACTGTTCATGGACCCATGGTCCAAGGGGGACTACTCACGGCACATCCGGGAAGCATCCATGGTGGTGGAGAAGCTCCCGGAGGTCAAACCTCCCTCCGACAGGGTGCCGGGAAGAGGTCTTGTGGTTCTCCCGATCTTGGAAGCACGGTAGCGGAGGAACAAAGAGGTATTTCGCGATGCCGGGAAGAGGTCATCAACACCAAGTGTCTATTCTCTCTGGGAAAGGAAGAAGTAGGAAACTGACTCAACACAAAAGTAAAGGAAAGGCCTTGTTAAAGCCAAGCAGGGAAAACTCAAGTGCTATCCTTAAATCAAACAGAATGAAAAGAAGTTTTGAGAGGTTCATGATTTGTCAACGAATTCTAATAGAAAACTCAATTACTTCTCAGATTGGACAAATTTCGAGGAACGGCTCCCACACGGGGACGATCACATCCCCGCAATCTCCTTTGTTTATCACTGCCAAAGTTTTCTGATTTCTCATGAACAAAGCGTGAATGAGGGTTTGTTTGTTGTAATTATCTTTGGTGAGTTGGGCGCACTCATGCCAGTTCCTCCTCGTATTAGGGGTTTGCAGATAGACATGCAATCCCGGGATAAAAATTGTCCAACTTAAGAAGATCATGAATTAACTACTACTTCCTCATGAGCTAAAACAGGGGCACAAAATAGAAGATTTTGAATATTTAAGGATAACACAAAAATTCTATACTTTAGGAGTGGTAGTGGAATACCATGAATAGGAAGGTATGGTGGACTCATATGGAAAATACTGGTTTCAGGGTATGGATGTACAAGCAGAATTCCGCTTAGTACAGAGGTTTGGCTAGCAAAGGCTTTGAAAGAACAGACAATTGATGATGAATTGGATGCAAACCAATATAAAGCATAAACATTAAAAATAAGCATAGAACATCAAGTTGTCTTCCTTGTCAACATAACATTACAAGCATAATAACATAAAGGGTTTGGCTATGTCGCTACTTTGAGAAAATCATGCTTGTTGTTATGGCCAAAGCAATGTTTGGAAATATTAAATAATGTTTTCGTAGCCATACATGATATTAGGTCAATACTCCCCATAAGAATCATCATAAGGTTGATTGCGTGAAGAGAATACCGAGTGCAGCGAAGGGATCAATAGACTTCTCATTAATATTCCATCATAGAAGACTCCACACTCACGGATACATAAATCTCCAAAAAGGAGTGATAGACCTCAATGCAAACACCTATTTTATAAGATAACTTCCCTAGACATGATACGACTCCACTTGACTCTAAAAGAGAAAGATAAAGATAAAGATACCGGGCACTCCCCCAAGATTGGAACAAGCTAAGGGGATGCCATTACCCAAGGAGATTTCACTCCTCATTCTTGTTCTTGTTGGTCACGTACTCCTTGGAGAAGCGCTTCCATGGCAGCTGTTCTCCAGTATCAAAGGACATTCCCGTCTCGAGGATCCTTCACTCAGCACCCAAACCCATGCGCAGAAACTTTAGTTCATACTCACAGTTCTGGTTCTACAGATCATAGATCTGTGCTTGGAGTTCATAATTTTTTTCTTCTAGTGCGGCCAAACTTGACCACATCTCCTTCATCTCCTTCTTGTGGGAAGCTTCTACTTCGTTCATGATGTCGAAATTAGCTTCAAGACCACGCTCCACCATCTTCTTGAACTTGAAGACCTCATGTTCCATCTCCTTCAGCCGCTCCTCGGTGCTCCCCTCCTTGACTGGTCCCTTCAGATCCTCCTTATGGAGGTCACCATACTCCACATGAAGGATCTGGGGGTGCTTATTCACCTCAGCGAGGTAAGGGTTGATGACGTTGATGACGAACTTGTCCTTCGGGGAACTTGGGGAAGCCATGGCACCTAGGTCTAGCCGAAAGATTTTCTGGCAGAAACAACTCAAAAATAAAACACACAAAATCGCGAGATACGTTGTCGGAACAATCCGGGCAAATATATAGCAAAAATTTCTGCACATAAAGGAAGGTAACGAGCCAAAGTGGGGTCGGAGACGGACTCCTGGGTGCCCAGGCGGCCTCCCGGCGCGGCCAGGGGTGGGGCTGCGCCAGGGGGGCGCCTGGGCCCCCTGGAGTTGGTCTCCGGCTCCACTTCGGCCTCAATTTTTCCTAATTTTACAAAAACTCATAATCTGGAACTTATATGGTGGTTTCGCGATGTTTCCTTACTGTAATACATACCTTTCCTTATTCTTCTTCTGCTGGTGTCTGAAACAGGGCTGCAACGTGTTCTTCATGAGTTGTTGTGTATACCGAATCCACATCAACATTGACATGATCTCCTGCTATGTAATGCTTAAGTCTTTGCCCGTTCACAACTTGAGGTTTGGTGCCTTCGAAATTGTTAATCTTGATTGCACCCGAGCGGTGGACCTCCTCAATATGAAATGGCCCTTCCCACCTGGAAAGTAGTTTACCCGGAGAAAACCTGAAACGGGATCTAAACAGGAAAAATTTATCACCAACATTAAATTCACATTTCAGAATCCTCCTATCATGCCACTTCTTTACCTTTTCCTTGAACATTTTAGCGCTCTCGTAAGCTTCACTTATCCACTCATCTAGAGAAGTCAAGTTCATGAGACGCTTTTCACTAGCTAATTTAGGGTTAGCATGAAGCTCTCTAATAGCCCAGAAAGCTTTGTGTTCTAATTCTAATGGCAAATGGCATGTCTTGCCATAGACCATTTTATAGGGAGACATGCCCAGGGGTTTTTTGTAAGCAGTTCTATAAGCCCATAGAGCATCTCCTAACTTATTCGACCAATCTTTTTTATTTCTATTGACCGTCTTCTGTAAGATCAACTTGATCTCTCTATTGGTGAGCTCAACTTGCCCACTAGTTTGAGGGTGGTACGGTGAAGCAATTCTATGATTGACATCATACTTGGCTAAAGCTTTTCTATAAGCTCCATGTGTAAAGTGAGAACCCCCGGCCCATCAGTCATGAGGTACCTGGGTACTCCAAACCTAGGAAAAATTACATCCTTGAGCATTTTCAAAGATGTCTTGTGATCAACACTATCAGTGGGGATTGCTTCTACCCACTTGGTTACATAATCCACAGCCACTAAAATGTGAGTGTACTTGTGCGAGGGAGGAAAAGGACCCATAAAATCAAAACCCCAGCAATCAAAAGGCTCAATCACTAGAGAGTAATTCATAGGCATCTCATTCCTTCTACTAATATTACCAACTCTCTGACACTTATCACAGGATAAAACATAACTTCTAGTATCCATAAAGAGAATAGGCCAGTAAAAAACTGATTGAAGAACCTTATGTGCGGTCCTGTCACCGGCATGATGTCCTCCATATGGACTGTCGTGACATTGTTTAAGAATGTCCTTTTTCTCGTGTTCCGGTATGCATCTCCTCACGATCCCATCTGGACCTTCTTTGAAAAGATGTGGGTCATCCCAAAAGTAATGCCTCAAATCGTGGAAGAACTTCTTCCTTTGCTGAAATGTTAAACCTGGAGGGAAAAACTTTGCAACGATAAAGTTAGCATAATCTGCAAACCAAGGATCAGAGAGAGATTGTACTTTTATAACAGCTAGTTGTTCGTCTGGAAAATTGTCGTTGACTGGAATGGGATCATGCGGTATATCTTCCATCCTTGAAAGATTGTCCGCCACCGGATTGTCTGCTCCTTTCCTATCGACAATCTGCAAATCAAATTCTTGAAGGAGTACTCATCGGATGAGTCTGGGTTTGGCATCCTTCTTCTCCATAAGATACTTAATGGCAGCATGGTCAGTATGAATAATAATCTTAGAATCAATAATATACTGCCTAAACTTATCACAAGCAAGCACTACTGCTAATAATTCCTTCTTAAGAGTAGCATAATTCTTTTGAGCACTATCAAGGGTTTTGCTAGCATAATATATAACATTCAATTTCTTATCAACCCTTTGCCCTATAACATCTCCAACAGCAAAATCACTAGCATCACACATAATTTCAAAAGGTAAATTCCAATCAGGTGGTTGTACTATCGGAGCGGTTATTAAAGCTTTCTTAAGAACTTCGAAAGCTTCCTTACAATCTTCATAAAAAACAAAAGGAACATCCTTCTGGAGAAGATTAGTGAGGGGTCTTGAAGTCTTAGAAAAGTATTTAATAAATCTTCTATAGAAACCAACATGACCGAGAAAACTACGAATACCTTTGATGTCCCTTGGATAGGGCATCCTTTCAATTGCTTCGATCTTGGCCCTGTCCACCTCAATTCCCCTCTCGGAAATCTTGTGGCCAAGAACAATTCCCTCGTTGACCATAAAGTGGCACTTCTCCCAGTTAAGCACCAAATTTGTCTCCTCACATCTCTATAAAACTTTATTAAGGTTGTGGAGACAATGGTCAAAAGAGGTTCCATAGACGGAGAAATCGTCCATGAATACCTCCACAATTTCTTCACAAAAAGCATGAAAGATAGCAGACATACACCTTTGAAAAGTAGCAAGGGCATTACATAAACCAAAAGGCATACGCCTGTAAGCATAAGTACCATAGGGACAAGTAAAAGTGGTATTCTCTTGATCAGCAATGTTAACATGAATTTGAGAGAAGCCAGAATAACCATCAAGATAACAAAAGTGAGTATTTTTGGATAACCTTTCAAGCATTTGGTTGATGAACGACAATGGGTAGTGGTCCTTCCTAGTTGCCTTGTTCAGCTTCCTGTAATCAATACACATTCTATATCCAATAATAATTCTCTGAGGTATTAGTTCATTCTTATCATTAGGAACCACAGTGGTACCTCCTTTCTTTGGAACACAGTGAACCAGGCTTACCCACTTACTATCCGCTATAGGGTAGATAATACCTGCGGCTAGAAGCTTGAGGATCTCAGTCCTTACAACATCCATCATTTTCGGATTCAACCGTCGTTGATGATCAACAACTGGTTTAGCATCAGGTTCAAGGTTGATGGTGTGTTGACAAGTAGATGGGATAATCCCCTTAAGGTCATCAAGGGTATAGCCAATTGCACCTCGATGTTTGGGAACTACTTCCAATAGTCGCTCTTCTTCATACCCTGAAAGGTTAGAATTGATAATAACAGGATATACTTTCTTTTCATCTAAATAAGCATATTTGAGCGTATCGGGAAGAGGTTTAAGATCAAACACTGGATCTTCTTTTTGTTTCGATAAAATTCCCAAAGGCTCATCTAGAAGGTTGTGCTTTAGGATAGCAGGTTGTCTTAAGAATATTTCGTCCAGCTCATTCCTCTCCTGCATATGAAAATCATTCTCGTGATCCTCCATATATTGTTGCAAAGGATCATTAGGAGGGATAGCAATGGAAGCAATATCTTCAATAATCTTATCATCACTAGGCAAATTAGTACCAAGAGGTTGCTTAGAGAACCTAGAAAAATTAGATTCATATGGCTCACCATTGAATTCAACAGAAACTTTACCTTTCTTGCAATCTAATATAGCTCCACAAGTTCTGAGAAAAGGTCTACCGAAAATAATAGGACAAAAATTATCCCTTATTGAACCAAGTACTAGAAAGTCGGTAGGATCTTTTACCTTTCCGCATAAGACTTCAACGTCTCTTAGAATTCCGATAGGAGAGATAGTTGCTCTGTTTGCGAGATGAATAGTAACATCAACTTCTTCAAGTTCACAAGGTGAAATCTCACCCATGATCTCTTGATAAAGTGAATACGAGATATCACTAGCACTCGATCCCAAATCACATAGCCCATAATAATTATGATCTCCTATTTTAACAGATACTACCGGAGTACCTGAAATTGGGCCTTTATTCTTGGCTGTAACAAGGTTAGTGGAAACAACACAAAAATTTATATTGGAATCTAAAGCATTATTAGTAACAAGATCCTTAACCAATGCAACTTGAGGATCGACCTTGATCTGGTCCTCAGGCTCATCAATTCTTCTCTCACTTTTATTTATTATGCCTGTCACAAAAGAGTGCTCCCTTATCCTTGCGGGAAAAGGGGGATTTTCATATATAACTGCAGGCAAAATAGGGTCAACCACATGAATATCAACGGGTAATTCTTGGAAGGGTTTATGATGCTGATCTTTCTTGTTCTTAGAAGATTCAATATAAGAGGCAAAGTCCTTACAAAAATGAATAATTAGATGGGCATCAAGACTAATCTTAGAGCAAAAGGTATTAAAGTAATCAGTTTTCACATAGCTCTCTATATAATCATGCTCATAATTTATAGTGGGTTCAATACCTTTATCTATTTCCCAATCTTCGGTATTCTTTTGGATCCTTTCAAGGAGATCCCATCTTTCTTCAACGCTTTTCGTCTGAAATACCCCACTAGAGGAGGCATCCAACATCTCCTTATCCTGACGAGAAAGTCTAGCATAAAAAATTGTAAGTATAGTTTTCTTGGGGAGCTCATGAATAGGACATTTGAGCATTAGGGATTTCAATCTCCCCCAAGCTTGAGCGATGCTTTCTCCGTCACGAGACCTAAAGTTATAAATATAATTTCTGTCTCGATGAATTTCATGAAGATGATAAAACTTGGTATAAAAGAGAGACATAAGCTCTTGCCAATCAATCAAATGAGAGTTATCGGGAAGCTTATACCAATCTGAAGCTTTATCTATAAGCAATACAGAGAACAATTTCCTCATGACAAACTCCATTGATACACCTGCAAGCTTAAATAGTGAACATAGTTGTGACAAATATAGCAAGTGTTCATTGGGATGTCTGTCTCCTGCATAACGATTAGCCACAACACAATCGATAATACCAGCTGGTATTTTATAAGGCACAATTTCAGTAGGGGGAGGATCAACCACCACAGATGTGGGGTGTTTCCCCGCAAGCAACGATCTAATAGCTAGGTTGTCCATACGGACAAAGAGCAGCAACAACAAAATAAAAACAACAATATAAAAATGTCCTTACCAACTTCACTTACCAATAGCGCTATGCTCCCCGGCAACGGTGCCAGAAAACGGTACTTGATGACCCACAACTATAAGGGATCTATTGCAGCGTTTTCGATAAGTAATAGTGTCGAACCCAACGAGGAGCGAAAGGTATTGATTGGTGATTTTGGACAAGGAATAACTGCAAGCACTGAAAGATAACTTTTTAGGGGTTTTCGATATAAGAAATAATAAGATAAAAGCAAGCAAAGTAAATAGCGCGGAGGGGCAGCAAGTGGCCCAATCCTTTTGAGCAAAGGATAAGCCTGGCAACTAAACTTATAAATACTAAAGCGTTCTTGAGGACACATGGAGAGGTAGTCACGTGCTTTCGCCATACCCCGTATTGATAACAAGTGTTGTGCTGATAAGTGTTGAGTGGGTGGATCTATGCTAGCACACCTTCTAGACTACAATAAGTGCACTCTTATGATTAAAAATATTGCAAGCGTTCGCAAATACAAGATAGAATTTAAGGCAAAGCCTAACCACAACAATAAGGTCATGGATCCATTATTCCCTTGTGCAAAAGAGTGCAAACAAGGGTTCAGGTTTCTGTCACTCCGGCAACCCACCGTAAGCATTATTTATACACAATGTATTCCCTAGGTCCTTAATAAGGCGAAGTGTTGAGTGTTCGATTCACACAACACAACTAGGAAAATAACAACAAAACTTAAATATCAAACAACACATATTACTTCAAATCATATGACTACTAACAACTAGACTTCTCCCATGTCCTCAAGAACTAAAGTAACTACTCACAAGACATAAAAGAGATCATGATCAGAGGTGATAAATAGGTGGTAAACAATCTGGTCATAACAATATATCTCCAACAAAACTCAATAGCATTCACCACAAAGTAGTAATCAACACCGGTAGAGTCGAGAGGATGGATAGTACGAGTTACAACTCAAGTTGCAATTGTGAGATGAGATTGGATGGAGATGAAGATGGTGCTGATGTTGGGGATGATGTTGATGATGATATCGATGATGCCCGTGACGATGGTAATGACGATGGCGACGATCTCCCCTTCCGGGAGGTGATCTCCTCGGCGGGCAGATTCCGCCCGCCGGAGAGCCCTTTTCTTCTCTGTAGGTTTCCGCCACGGAGCGGCGGCGGAACTCCGTAAAAACTCATCCTTTTAGGGTTTTCGGATGACGAGGAGTATATAGGCCAGAGGGGGGAGCCGGGAGTGGCGCCAGGGCTCCAGGCGCCCTCCCGGCGCGGCCAGGGGTGGGGCCGCGCCAGGTGGCATCCAGGGGACCCTGTGGCCCCTCTTTCGCGAGTCCTCGTCAATCTTCTCAAAAATACCCCCCGTCGATTTTCAGGTAATTTGGAGGTGTTCTTCTTCAGCAACTCATCGTCCACTTTGTACCGCTGAATCATGCGTCTGCTGCTTCGACACCGGAAAGTTGCAAACTGTGTAAAACAAGCCAAAACAACATAAGAACATCATCGTAATGTGAAATATATCTATGAATAAGGAGGAATTACGATAAATAGTGATGCATTTTGGACGTATCACCCATCTATCCTTAAGTTTGGCTAGCATTCTAATATTCTCATTAGTTTGGACTTGGATAGCATTCATGGGTGTAGTTTTTCTCTCCACAAGGGGAGAAGTTCTAATTTAAGCTATTCTACCTCCCGAGCTATATTGTCAACCTTCGAAGAGAGGCTATCTATTTTTTCTAATTTCTCCTCTACACTCTTATTGAAGGATTTTTGAGAAGTGATAAAGTCCTTATGCATGCTCTCTATTTCAGAAGTGGAGTTTTTGGTGCTAGGATAATTGTTGTTGTTCCCATAGTTGTTGGATGGGAACGGTCTAGGATTGCTACCAAAATTACTCCTATAAGCATTATTATTAAAGTTGTTCCTAGAAATAAAATTAACATCAACTATCTCTGGAGCAACCAAAGAATTCAAAGGAACATCATGAGGATCAATAGGAGCTTGCTTAGTAAGTAAAGTCATGATAATGTCAACTTTTTTCCCTTAGGGAGGAGATTTCCTCAACAAAGTTTACCTTCCTAACTATTGGAGCTCTTTTGGTGTGCCATTGAGAGTAGTTTGTCATCATCTCATCTAATAGCTTTGTGGCAGCACCAAGTGTAGTTGACATAAAGGTTCCTCCCGCGGCCGAGTCTAACAGATTCCGTGAGGTGAAGTTCAAGCCTGCATAAAAAGTCTGGATAACTATCCAAGTAGTCAAACCATGTGTAGGACAATTCTTAATAAGAGATTTCATGCGTTCCCAACCTTGGGCAACGTGTTCATTATCCAATTGCATAAAATTCATAATATTGCTCCTCAATTGGATAACTTAGCAGGTGGTTAGTACTTCCCAATAAAAGCATCGTTGCACTTATCCCAAGAATCTACGCTATTCCTAGGTAAGGATTGAAACCAAATTTTAGCTTCTCCTCTCAAGGTGAAAGGAAAAAGCTTAAGATTAACAATATCACCTTATACTTCTTTATACTTTTTCATATCACAAAGTTCAACAAAATTATTCAAGTGTAAGGCAGCATCATCTCCAGCACCGGAGAATTGTTCTTTCATAACAAGATTGAGCAAAGCAGGTTTAATTTCATAAGAAGATGTTGAAGTGGCAGGTGTAGCAATAGGAGTGCAGATAAAGTCATTGTTGTTGTGACTAGTGAAGTCACACAACTTAGTGTTTTCAGTGGAACCCATAGTGGTAGCAGCAAGAAAGAACAAGGTAAACAATTTTTTGTGATTTTTTGATAAAGGACACTAAGATAAAAACGATAAGGTAAACTAACAAGACTAAAAAGCAAAGGTAAAAGATAGTGTGAAACTCCCCTATCTTGAAGAGTGGAGTCCCCGAAAATAGCGCAAGAAATTGGCTTGATGGCACTAAAGTAGTGCTCCTCGTTGGCTACCCCAAGTGGAAGGTTTAGATGTAGCATAGCAACAAATTTCCCCTAGCGTAGAGGATAGGGTTTATGTCTCCAGTAGGACTCCAAAGTCGACAAGTAGGTGGCTCGGCAAGTGATGCGCTGTTTGAAGATAATCACTTGCTTTACCTGGACCTGCACACACAACAAATAACTTTGCTCCCAACTAGTTCAGAGAGGTTGTCAATCTCTCCGGCCTTGTTGTTTAAAAAGGATCAGACACAAGAGATAATGGTAGTGGTAGTGATAATTTCAACTGAAAGTAAAAGCAGTAAAGAAGACGGAGGTGTAAACAATGGTGGAAATATGGACCAGGGTCCCATGATGTTCACTAGTGATGACTCTCTCCCAAAAGACGATAAAACAGCTAAGCTGGGTGAACATATTACAGCTGTGCAATTGACAGAATTATAAACGCACCGCGATGCTAATTATGCTACTTGAAAGTAAGAGTCTCAAAAGTATGAGCAGGACGCCAAGACAAGTAGACCGAAATCCATCGGCATCTACTCACCAATCATACACCTTGAGATATATATCCAGAACATCTCGCTGGTATTAAGTTGCGAGCCCCACCCAAGGTGTAAACTCAAAGCAACAGAAAATTGCATTAACAATCTATGCGTAAGGTAAACAATCCTTGCAACCGCGGTTACAAGCACCGTTGTTTTCTCCCTGGTGGCAACAACACATCCCCTAGTCTCATGTTTTTATCACTCAAGCTAGACAGCAGGGGGCATGAACCCACAATCATGTATAACGCTCCCTCTTGGAGTTCCTATCTACAACTTGGCCAAAGCAATAAAAAGGAACGGAGAACATGCAAGAATTACTCAAAAAAATAATATAAAAGGTAAACCAAATATATAACTCATCACGATCTGAACATAATCTCATAATCCATCAGATCCCAGCAAAAACATCATAGCAACAGCAGGAAAATTACATAGGTGCCTTGATCATGTAGGGCAGGTCACAAAGGCTAAACATTGAAGAATAAGATTGGAGGGAAGACAACACATAGCTACTGGTCATGGACCCATGGTCCAAGGGGGACTACTCACGGCACATCCAGGAAGCGTCCATGGTGGTGGAGAAGCTCCCGGAGGTCAATCCTCCCTCCGACAGGGTGCCGAGAAGAGGTCTTCTGGTTCTCCCAATCTTGGAAGCGCGATAGCGGCGGAACAAAGAGGTATTTCGCAATGCGGGGTTCACCTCGAGGGTTTCCTGGAGGAAGAGATAATATAGGCCTGATAACCCACAACTGCAGGGGATCGAGATAGTCTTCGCGGGTAAGATAACCCAATTTATAGATTCGACTTAAGGGGAGCCAAAGAATATCCACAAGCTTTGATAGTGGAGTTTTCAATTCCACCGCACCTGAGATACACTTACTTGCAACAAGATATTAATAGTAACTGTGATATGGAACTGATGATAGCAACGGAAATAGTGGTGGTGAAATAGCGACAGTAAAATAGCAAAAGCAAACAACTAGTAACCAGCAGAATTAAAACACTGTATGCTAGGGAGATGGGTAGTGGGGTGCTGCATGGATAAGGCACATCATGTATTTACCTTGGGGAAAGGCACACAGAAAAGCAATGATCATCTAGGCATAAATCAAACATCAGACATGTACCCCACATGTAGTTGTACGTGCTTGCAATAAGAACTTGCACAACATCTTTTGTCCTACCATCCCGCTACGAACGGGGCCATAAGGAACGTATGGAGATTAAGGTGCCCCTGTCAAAGAGCACCGGAACAAAGAATTAACAATCAATGGATACATGGAATCCTCAAACTACAGTCGATCCCCTGTGGTGTCCCAATGTAACAACCCAGATTTCACAAAAATTAAAAAATTTATTTTCGGTGTGAATTGTTTGCGGTGTTTGCATCCCGGATTTATCGACCGGCGATTATTTCCCCCCCCTCTTATCTTGTACCAGACGGAGACCGACCCTTGCCACCCTGACACTCGACCTTTGCGACACCGGGTTTCACCCAATCACCGTCGCGAGACCGCACGAGACCAGCCGCAACCAACGGAACGAAAAACCCCGCTTAATAATTAAACGGGTTATTTTTATAGCGTCCGGGTAAGTGTTTTCGGAACGGTTCCAGCGCGAGGTGAACGCCGCCGGCTCGACGCGCTGATCGCACAGTTCGAAGTTTTACCCGAATCGGAGGTACTGCGGACCCCCGGCGGTCAGAAACGTGAACACCGCGCGCGCGATAGAAAAACCGGGGATGTTTTTGCAAACTGCCAGCCACCTGGGCTATATAAAGACCACCACACTCCCACCTCTTTCTAGGGTCTCCCTAGCCACAAATTTGCAGCCACCCCCTTCTATTTTGCCCAAATCTGCCTAATTTAGCCCCCAGGTCCGAAACCCTAGCCTCCAGCCCTCCAGAGTCGTCGGATCCAGAGATCAACTGCTCCGGAGGCCGCCACGTCGCCCTCCCAGCTCCTCCAGCCAGCACGGGCCCCGCAGGGCACTGGATCCGCGCCGCCAGGCCCGCCTGGGCCCATCTGGCGCCACCGCGCCCGAGGGAGCCGCCCGAGCCGCCGGCTCCATGGCGCCACCTCCGGCGACGAGCTGCGCGCCGCCTGGGTCACCTCCTTCCTTCCCGAGCCGAGCCTTCTCCTCTCCCTTCTCACCCCGCCTCCCTTCTCCTCCACGCGCAGTGCCGCCGGACGCCCCGACACCATCCGCCGCGGCCATGGCACCACAGCCACAAGCTTCGAGCCGCCGCCGCCTCGCACGTATCTGGATGGATCCAGCGTTCCGGCCGCCGCCGCCACAAGATCCGCGCCCCTCCTGCCCCTCCTCGTTCCACCGCGCCGGCGAGCCGCCGGCGAGAGACCGCCGCCGCCGCCTGACGGATCGGGATCGGGAATGATCCCAAGCCGGCCAGCTAGGCCGCAATTGCCGCTGCTTGGGACGGCCTGCCCTAGCGCGTCCTGCCAAAACTCCAAGGCCCAGAGCCCAGACGCCACCTCCACTGCAGATCTGGTCCGAGTCCCACTGGGTGAGCCGGCCCGAGCTCCCCTATTATTTTTTTCTGTTGAAGTACCTGCGAATTTTTCTAAGTCTGAGTAAATACTGTTGCTGGTACTGTTTTGCAACGCGATTTCCCGTTGACTCGTAGGTCGGAATGAAGTGATTCTTTTTTTGTTTGGTTGTGCTTTGTGTGCTCTAGAATTCATCTTTAGGAAGTTATTTATTTTGAGGTCATCTTGATTATGTATTTTTTTGTTAAACTAGGCATCAGACTGTTAACTGTTGCTAAATTCTGTCAAGTGCTGCTGATGTTATTTTGTTGCAAGTTTGCATGATGATTGCGACACATCCATGAGGCATATTGCATTGATTCTTTTTCCTATGTGTTGAGAATCATGTGTACTTCATTTACATGCTTTAACTTGTCATGTTTGGGTGCTTTAGCTATATTAAATCTTGGTCTAAAGTGTGCTTCGTGATGTTGGCAGATTGTGCCCGTAACTTGTTTTGCTTATATCTTTTTAACCGTAATTCCGTTTGGAGTGTTCTTTATATGTAACTTGATTAGTTTTTCGTGTACTTTGTGTTTATGCCACTGTTTTCTGTTGTTAACCAACCTAAAATATGGTTTAGGACAGAACAGTACCAAATGTTTTAATCATCGTGCGACACTTAGTGTTATGCCATGGTTAGGTTGTGCCTCACTTAGTGTTATGTTTGCGTATGTAGGTGGATAGAAGACTTGTTGAGGCGACTCCTCATCGAATGCTTGGCTTCTTATCTTACTCTCTAGATCGTTAGCCACTTCATAAATGCTAGTGCGGCAGCAACCCCACCACTTACCCCTTCCATACCGTAAACTACTAGTTGTCCTAGAATGACGAGTGATGAAGTCCTTGCTGGGTCAGTTGACCACTACAGTTGGATGCTGAGTACTTCTGTACTCATGATACTACCCCAAACTCTTTTCAGAGTTCTTGATCAACAACAGGTATGGTGATCGATGTTTCACGTGGAGACTCGACGACGACAAGTTAGGCGGATCCCGGCGGAGGGCCTGGACTCGTGTGGTTATGGGGATCGATGTTTTTCTCTTTGCCACTAGGCATTTGATTGTAGTCTGTACCCAGACATGTACCTTACGATGTTGTACTGTATTTGAGGCAGTTGTATGCCGATTGTATGAGATGTTGTATCCTTGTATCTGTAATGTTGTGATATCATGTTGGAAATCCGGGGCATATGGCTTTGTCATGTGTCGCGATGGGACCGATATGTGCTTCGTCCCCGGATCTGGGTGGAAACATCTAGATCTGGAACAGTACCGCATATCGGGCCTTACAACTTGGTATCAGAGCCTTACCGACCGTAGGATCCCTTCTCTGGCCGAAGTTGAGTCTAGACAAAAACTATTTTGTAGTTAATAAGTTAGTTTTCGGAGAGTAGGATTCTTTTTACTCCTTACCCTTTCTCTGGTCAGGACAAGTGTCGTAAGTGTTTTACTCTCGACTTATCCCCCTTCAAACTCTAGGGTCTCGAGTGTGTGGAGCTCGGACTCGTTACAATGCCTTGCTTGCAGCGTATTGTCCTGATTCCGACCTCAGGTTGGGAATTCTTGTAGTACCTTTAGCTTTCTTCGATTCTGGATATCATCTTGGTCGTCCATTGCCCTCCATCCTTTTTGCCCGATGTTTTTACGACTTGCGTCGAAAGCACTGCCCTTTGATCCAGCTTTCATTGTCATTCTTCCTCTTGACACTGACGGTTTCGTTATTCCGACGATGTCGTCTCTTTACGGAAAATATCTCGACTGAAGTTCGACGTAGACATGGAGAAGAGTCCGTTGTTGGTGGTGTTGAAGATCGTCGACTCTATTTTTCACTCTCCCCTCTCCCCCGGATCGTCCAGGATCTCGGGACGAGATCCCTTGTTGGTGGTGTTGTATTGTAACAGCCCAGATTTCACAAAAATTAAAAAATTTGTTTTCGGTGTGAATTATTTGATTGTCTGATTTGTTTGTGGTGTTTGCATCCCCGATTTATCGATCGGCGATTATTTTTCCCCCTCTTATCTCGTACCGGACGGAGACCGACCCTTGCCACCCTGACACTCGATCTTTGTGACACCGGGTTTCACCCGATCACCGTTGCGAGACCGCACGAGACCAGCCGCAGCCAACGGAATGAAAAACCCCGTTTAATAATTAAATGGGTTATTTTTATAGCGTGCCGGTAAGTGTTTTCGGAACGGTTCCAGCGCGAGGTGAACGCCGCTGGCTCGACGCGCTGATCGCGCAGTTCGAAGTTTTACCCGAATCAGAGGTACTGCGGACCCCCGGCGGTCAGAAACGTGAGCACCGCGCACGCGAGAGAAAAATCGGGGATGTTTTTGCAAACTACCAGCCACCTGGGCTATATAAAGACCACCACACTCCCACCTCTTTCTAGGGTCTCCCTAGCCACAAATTTGCAGCCACCCCCCTCTGTTCTGCCCAAATCTGCCTAATTTAGCCCCCAGGTCCGAAACCCTAGCCTCCAGCCCTCCAGAGTCGTCGGATCCGGAGATCAACGGCTCCGGAGGCCGCCACGTCGCCCTCCCAGCTCCTCCAGCCAACACGGGCCCCGCAGGGCCCTGGATCCGCGCTGCCAGGCCCGCCTGGGCCGATATGGCGCCACCGGCCGCCCCGACACCATCTGCTGCGGCCATGGCACCACGGCCACAAGCTTCGAGCCGCCGCCGCCTCCCACGGATCAGGCTGGATCCAGCGTTACGGCCGCCGCCGCCCCAAGATCCGCGCCCCTCCTCGTTCCACCGCGCCGGCGAGCCGCCGGCGAGAGACCGCCGCCGCCGCCCGACGGATCGGGATCGGGAACGATCCCAAGCCGGCCAGCCAGGCCGCAACTGCCGCTGCTTGGGCCAGCCTGCCCTAGCGCGGCCTGCCAGGCCTCCAAGGCGCAGAGCCCAGCCGCCATCTCCACTGCAGATCTGGGCCGAGGCCCACTTGGTGAGCCGGCCTGAGCTCCCCTGTTATTTTTTTCTGTTGAAGTACCTGCGAATTTTTCTAAGTCTGAGTAAATACTGTTGCTGGTACTGTTTTAAAACGCGATTTCCCGTTGACTCGTAGGTCGGAATGAAGTGATTATTTTTTTGTTTGGTTGTGCTTTGTGTTCTCTAGAATTCATCTTTAGGAAGTTATTTATTTTGAGGTCATCTTGATTATGTACTTTTGTGTTAAAGTAGGCATCAGACTGTTAACTGTTGCTAAATTCTGTCAAGTGCTGCTGATGTTATTTTTTTGCAAGTTTGCATGATGATTGTGACACATCCATGAGGCCTATTGCATTGATTCTTTTCCTATGTGTTAAGAATCATGTGTACTTCATTTCTATGCTTTAACTTGTCATTTTTTGGTGCTTTAGCTATATTAAATCTTGCTTTAAAGTGTGCTTCGTGATGTTGGCAGATTGTGCGCGTAACTTGTTTTGCTTATATCTTTTTAACCGTAACTCCGTTTGGAGTGTTCTTTATATGTAAATTGATTAGTTTTTCGTGTACTTTGTGTTTATTCCACTGTTTTATGTTGTTAACCAACCTAAAATATGGTTTAGGACAGAACGGTACCAAATGTTTTAATCATCGTGCGACACTTAGTGTTATGCCATGGTTAGGTTGTGCCTCACTTAAATTGACTTGCATAGATAGTTTACTTTGTGCTTCACCTCTTTCCATGTTTGTGTGCTATGCCATGCTTGCTTAAGTTATCATGTTAACAACCTTTGTTGATCACCTGTAGCTAAACAACTTGAACCCTTGTAAATGTGCGGTATCGTCGTGTGTGACGAGTACTCCACTTAACCTGTTACTAACCGCTCTCGATGGTAGGTGCGTTGTCTCGTGTTGTCTTCTTGTTGATGCTTGCTCGTGTTTGCCTCGTAGTAATAGATGCTTGCTCGTTGATTGCTTTCCAGTGTTTATCGTCTTGTGTGCTTCCGCGGGTACCTCTCGGAGACGATGCGAGCTTGCGATCAACTACACCTTCGGAACCCGACTTATCAACAGGAAAGGACTATACATTACTTATGATCCATTCTATTTCAACCAGCGGTTTGCATGCTAGTCTAGTTTAGTTTCGATGTTTGATCCTACCACGTGTTTACAACCTCTTTCAAACCGATACAGCCATGTCCCCTCCCAGCAAACCTTGTACTGCTATGTTACTATTGCTCGTTGCTCAGCCCCTGCTTAGTATGCATGCTTAGGATGCTACGATGTTACCCTGCTACTCCTTGGTTTGGGATATCACATTATTATATTGTTGTTGATGATATGATTATTATAATGTTGACTATATTCGACGAAGGATGGAAGGTCTAGGCTATCCCGCCCCGACGATTTGTTCCATTAGAGTCACCTAGGATCCGAGTTTCGGGTATTGGTTTTAAGACTGAGCGTGCCTAACCGCGTGTGGGATTTTATGGGGTCCCCTTTTCTTACCTACCTAGCTTCAAGAATTTCTAGTGGTGGCCCAAGCTGATTTACCATTTGAAACCGTGTGTGTGCTGGTCAGCTGCCAGTAGTTTTTAAACCAACCCGGACCAGCAGAGACATGGTTTCCCTGTTGGTCCACCTTTGACCGGCGAGGGCCCGAGGCCTCACGTGAGGCGTCTTGGTAACCCAAACCCTGTTGAGACGGAAGAGTCCGATCCGAGAGCGTGGACAGCTTTTGGATTGGGTGTGGACTCCCCGGGGGCCACCCGGATTTGTTTGTTGTTAGCTAGAGGGACCTGTCGTTTCGGATATCTTGGAACTAAATCATAAAATGGTTGCCTGTGATGTGTAGAAACTGAGAGAGATGGGCGTGCGTGCGGAGCCTTGTAATGGGCAGTTGGTACACCCCTGCAGGGTTAAATCTTTTTGAGAAGCCGTGTCCACGGTTATGGACGACTTGAGACCTACTCCTTGTTCATAGACAACAACTACTGAGATAATCTTAATATAACTTGATCAACGTGTGTGTGCCTTGACTGCTTCTTCTTCGTCGGGATGCGAAGAGGAGGACAAGGATAGGATAGGTGTTATGTTTGTGTATGTAGGTGGATAGCATACTTGTTGGAGGCGACTCCTCATCGAATGCTTGGCTTCTTATCTTACTCTCTAGATCGTTAGCCACTTCATAAATGCTAGTGCGACAGCAACCTCACCACTTACCCCTTCCCACTAGTAGGAAATAGGCTATAGCCGCCAGCTTATTGCTGGCGGCCGCATAAAGTTGTACGCCAGTGATAGTAGCGCTGGCGTACAGGAAAGTGTGGACGCCAGGGCAATAGGTGGTATCACTGGCGTACAAATCATTGTGCACGCCAGAGGCACCACTTGCCCCAGGCTAGGCAGCGGGGCTAACTACCACTGGCGTACGATTCATCTGGCCGCCAGTGCTAGCATAGTTACCGCTGGCGTACAGTTTGTCCTGTACGCCAGAGGCAATTTGCTCCGAATATGTTTGGAGGTGGAGGTGTTTTTGCTGGCGGACACCTAGTACTGTACGCCAGCGATAATATAGGTTCCTATGGCGGCCAACTTTTCTGTACGCCAGAGGTAACCTGTGCAATTATTGGTGCTGGCTGCCACCAAGTCCCTCCATTATTGGCCTCCAACAATCTTGCATTTCTCTTCTCCACCACTAGCTCAAAGTTCCTCCCCTTACTATTTCAATCCCCCATCTCCACCACACTTTCTAACCAATTAAAACTAGTTTAGGTGATAGATCTAGCCCCATTACCCTTCTAATTTCCTCTCTACCAAAAGAAATGGCCAAAAAATAGCTAGATCTATCTACATCTCTCTTCCTCTCCTACATTGTCTCACTTAAGGTGAGGGATCAACATAATTGTGTTATTCTTGTATTGTGCCCGGATATGTGATGATGTATATATGTATGTGCTATTCTCTTGATGATGATGATGCATGCATATAGTAGATGATGAAATTTTGCCGGATATGTGATGATTCATATATGTGCTATTCTTGTATTGTGCAGGAAATGATGTCAATATTATGCCGGAATGTTGATTCATTTCCGTTTCGGCAAATTTTGACACTCTCTTAGTCCTATTTGTAGGAAGGTCATGCCAAAAATTTTCATGAAAAATGATTGTTTTACTTGTCTTGTGATTCTATATCACGTGCAGGCGATATGGCGCCCGGCCGTATGAGTGAGCGTGTCGTGAACAAATATTTAAGATACGCTACAGACGACATGATACAAAATAACCGCACGGAGATAAGATGTCCGTGTCGCAAATGCAAAAAAGTGGGCTTGCTGAACCCCTTTTCGGGAGAGTTGCTGGAGCATATGCTAATACATGGTTTCATGGATGGCCACACTCAGTGGCTTGATGAAGATGATGATGATGAAGTCCATGATGGTGCGGCGGATGATCATGATCAGCATGACAATAATAACGATCACGAGCAAGAAGACGAAGAGTCGCCTGATGATCCTCCCGCACATGATGTTGGAGATCTAGAAGATGCTGAACAACACGTACCCGAAGACGATGACATGCAAACACTGCTAGGTTCAGCCGTGCGGGACCCTCATCTCAAAGAGCTGCTTCTAAAGAAGACGACTAACTGCAGATCTGCTAGTATAGAGCAAGCTAAGCTAGCACAACTGGAGGTAGACTCGAATACTCCGTTGTATCCAGGTTGTGGATCGGAAGACTCTCGCTTGAAAGTAGCGCTCGATGTTCTCAAAATGAAGGAAAAACACAAATGGACCGACGTAAGCGTCGACGCTAGCCTGCAATACTGGCAGAGTAAGCTTCCGGAGGGCAACTCGTGTCCTACAAGTTGTGATGAGGCCAAGAAAGTCGTGTGCCCCTTTGATTTACCGCATGAAAAATACCACGTGTGCATCAATGATTGCTACATTTATCGGAAAGAGGACGCAGACATGATCACATGTCCGGTGTGCAATGCCGCTCGATACAAGAAAGGGAAGAAAGAACCTCGGAAAGTTGTGTGGTACTTTCCCCTCATTCCCCGTTTGCAGCGGTATTTCGCGGACTACAAGGAAGCAAAGCTCATGCGGTGGCACGCAGGCAGAAAAAATGTAGTGATGAAAGATCCAAAACGGTGTGAAAAGGCAGTTCTGACACACCCTTCGGACGCAAGCCAATGGAGAGCATTAGACAGCGTCGATGCAAGTTTCGCGGCAGATCCGAGGAACCTCAAGTCGGGTGTGAGCACCGACGGAGTGAATCCGTACAGCAACCAGAGCAGCACACATAGCACTTGGCCCGTGTTTGTATGGATATACAACCTTCCCCCCTGGTTATGCATGAAGAGTAAGTACATACACATGTGCATGCTAATTCAAGGGCCAAAACAACCAGGAAACGACATCAATCTGTATCTAAAGCTACTGAAAGATGAGCTAGACACGTTATGGGAAGGTGTGAACACATGGGATGCCGTCGCAGAAGAATATTTCCCTATGAGAGCCGCCTTGCTTTGTACGGTGCACGACTATCTCGGCCACGGATATGTCGCAGGCCAGGTTTGCCACGGACATTGGGGATGTATGAGTTGCATGGATGAGCCAATGTTTATGCAGCTTAAGAAAGATCCCGGGTCTTCAAAAACTGTCTACACGGGGCATCGAAGGTGGTTACACAAGGATGACCCGTGGAGAAGGCGTGGAGACCTTTTCAATGGTGAATATGAGCTCCGGGGACCTCCACGAAAGAGGTGCGGTGAAGAAATATATGAGTTGCTGAATGATTGGGATCAGTGCCCTAAGACAGGAAAGAAGCAAAAGGCACCAAAACCGCTCCTCGATGTATGGAAGACGAGGTCTGTGTTTTGGGACTTGAAGTACTGGCCTGTTCTCAATACGCCTCATTGCCTTGATCTAATGCATATCACGAAGAATGTGTTCGAGAGTTTGCTTGCCACTCTGCTCAACATGCCGGAAAAAACCAAAGATGGTCCAAAAGCAAGAAATGACCTGATACATCTAGGTATTAGGGAAGAGCTTCACGGGGGAATCGAGTCATCGGATGATGAGGAGACGAACCGACACAAGGGAAAAGGGTTAAGAAAAATGACTACCATTTCCCCCCATCCTGTTTCACTCTAAGTGAGAACGAGCTCCAACAATTGTTCAAGTGTCTTCTAGGAGTCAAAACCCCTTTCGGTTATTGTGGGCTGATAAGCAGATATCTAGACCAACAGAAACAAAGGTTCAGCGGGATGAAGTCTCATGACTGTCATGTGATGATGACGCAAATATTTCCGGTTGCGATTCGAGGGATAATGGACAAGCACGTACGCGAAACTCTTTTCGGTTTCTGTAACTTTTTCGACGTGATCTCTCGAAAGTCGATTACACGGAAGCAACTCTCAAGGTTGCAGGAAGAGATCGTTGTGATATTATGCGAACTTGAGATTTACTTTCCACCCGCATTCTTTGATATTTGTGTGCATCTGTTGGTCCATATCGTGGATGATATCATCCACCTCGGACCGGCGTTCCTGCACAACATGATGCCGTTCGAAAGGATGAATGGAGTCATCAAAGGATTCGTTCGTAACAGGGCCCGTCCGGAAGGAAGCATTGTTCAGGGCTATCTCACCGAAGAGTGCATCTCCTTCTGCACAAATCTCTTGGGCGAAGTCGATGACCCTATTGGCCTACCCAGAAACAGGCACCTTGGCAGGCTCGACGGAGTAGGCCACAAGAATGGCCGGAGGGAATTGCATGTGGACTTTGAAAAACGTCGCGTGGACTCTAACAGGGCAAACTTGGTAGTTCTACAACACCTTGAAATGGTCGATCCCTGGTGCAAAGAGCACGAAAACATCATTAGGAAGAAGTACATTGACCAAGGTAGGGAAAGGACAGATGGGGAAGTAATCAGAGAGCACAACTCCACTTTCTTGCGTTGGTTCAAAGAACGCCTTATCGCTGATCCACCAATGGATTGTCCAGAAGGCAGACTCTTATATGCTTTGGCACATGGTCCCTCCCCCAACGTTGCGACGTTTCAGGCATATGATATAAATGGGTTCACATTCTACACGGAAGAAAAGGATGAAAGTTTCGTTTATCAAAACTCAGGAGTTACGATGGTATCCTCAATCGGTAATGAAAAATTAAGATACTACGGAAGGATCGAGGAGATATGGGAGCTTGACTACTCTGGAGAGAAGGTGCCGATGTTTCGTGTCAAATGGGCTAGGAGATCAACTATCATGAAAGAAAACAAATACTTCACCACCATGGTTATACCCGAAGCCGGCAACACTTCATCAAGCGTGAACGTCACTGCGCAAAATGAGCCATGGGTATTGGCTAAGCACGTGTCGCAATGCTTCTTCATAACAGACCCCTGTAGGCCTAGCCATATGGTCGTGAGGAGAGACAAAAGAAACATCATAGGAATGGCTGACGAAGACGACTTCGATATGTTCGGCGACCCAAATATCGAAGATGATGAAGATGACGATGATAGGACAAAATACACCACAAGAAGGAGCAGAACGACGCTACCTAGGTCAGGTCGTCCGTTCAAAAGAAGTAGTCATGATGTCGGGCTAAATTATGCAACTGCGACAAAAAAAGGCAAGAAAATTACCAAACGCTGAGAAAGACGTGCAATGTGTGCGAAGAAACTAGTATTGATTTCTCTTTTGTATGAGACTACAAAATTGTTGTATCGATGAACTAATATTCGATGACACTCTTATTATATGTACCTATCTTTTGTAATATATATTTTTAACTTGCAATTATTTTATTAAGTCATACATTTTTTGACCATTTTTATATGAAAACAACCCTTTTAATAAAATAGAGAGAAAATCAAATACAAGAATAGAAAAAAAAGAAAATAAAAAAGTAGCACTGGCTGACGTCTTCCTACCGACCGCCAGAAAAAACCATTAGCACTGGCGGACGCCTACCAGCCGACCGCCAGAGAAAAAACGTAGCACTGGCGGACGTCGATGCCTGTCCGCCAGCGATATTTGGGTCCCTATAGACTATTCCACGCCCACCGTGCATCTCTCCCCTCCATCGACACATCTCTCCTCTTCTCTCTTCAGCCATCGCCGCCGCCGCCGCCTCCCATCGCCGCCTCCCCGTGGACCCCGTGGACGCCTCCCATCGCCGCCTCCCCGTGGACGCCTCGCATCGCCGCCTCCCCGTGGACGCCTCCCGCCGACCCGCCCCCGTGGACGCCTCCCATCAACACCCCCCCCGACGACTGCTGGATCGTCGTCGACGTAAAGGTAGCTTACAGTAATGGCTCAACCTCAGTTGCTTACAGTAATTTGGGGTTTTCCTCTCAGTTGCTTATAGTAATGGCTCAATCTATGGTTTCTAGGATCAAGTTAGGGTTCATATTCATGTCTGAATATCTGTCATTGACATTTTCTTCAGAGTTTAGCTACTTCTCTGTCAATCTCATGCTCTACTTGCTCTACAAATTCAATTTAGTACTGGCTCACTCATGTTTATAATCACTACATGCTCTGTATACACTGGCATGATTAATATGTCTCTGGCTTATGATTAAGTTGTGCCTAGTGATCAATGTTGATCCTAGAACTGCACCTACAAGTTGAACTGAACAAGATGATGATGATGATGATGTATGCAGCTGTGTCCACTGTAGGGGAGGCAACAGTAAATCCAAGATGTAGATTTTTCTGCTCACCAAGTTGTAACACATCCAATCTACTCAACCACTTTAGCTTTCCAACTCCTCTCAGCAACTTTGTTGAGTTGAGTTGCTGCTAATTGTTTAATAATGCATGTGGTGACCACAAGAGAAGAGAGTTTTAGGAATTGGGGGACACATGGGATTGAGAGTTGAGTCAATCATGATGGAGGGAGGATTCCATGCAGCACATGCTTAGCTAATTAAGTTGGCTGCTCCTGAATCAGAGAGCCAGGCACCTTGCTCTACATTAATCTACTATGTCAGTGTGTGGCAGTTCAGCTTCAGTTACAACCTAGCTAGCTACAACTATCTATACCTGATGCATGAACCTAGCTACTAGTTGGTATTCTACAATACATATCCCTCTGTTCATACATTACAGGATCTCTTCTCAATCTCAATCTATTTTGCTTACAGTAGCCAGCCAGCTCCCTACAGCTGGTTACTTAGGTGTTTCATTTCAACACCTTGCTGCTTGTCCTCATGCTATACTATTACTACAGGTTCTGAATTCCTGAAACAAAAATACAGAAAGTTTAGGCTGACTTATATGCTCTATCAAGTAGTACCAATCACATCTATTTGATCCGCGGAATCAAACTAATTTT
Organism: Bromus sterilis; assembly: GCA_950022295.1. Lineage (NCBI taxonomy): Eukaryota > Viridiplantae > Streptophyta > Magnoliopsida > Poales > Poaceae > Bromus > Bromus sterilis. Next base: position 403,085,427 of record OX465596.1, read on the forward strand.
CATTCGGTTTGCATTGCACATGTCATCATCTTGCAAGCACAGAGGGTTGGGTGTGTGGTATGAAAGCTCCTGGACATTGATCGGAGAATCATGTCACATGATTAATATGTCTCTGGCTTCCCCTCTCAACATCTGGTGACTAAGCTTCTTATACTAGTGAACTTGTATTTCTGAATTTTTGTCACTGCTTAAGTAATTCCAGTGAACTTGTTTTCAGAGCTTTTCTAAATTATTGAATTAGTTATGTGTTTATTCATTTTAGTGAATGAAATAATATTCACTGACTTGATAATGTTTTCTTTTAAAGAATCCATTAGTTCACATAGCTACTAATATTCCTGTCTACAGCTACTTTGTTGACATAGCTATAGGATTTAGAATATAATTTCTATAAGTGTGTGTGATTAACTACTTAATCTTTCTTCTACCTCTGCTAATCCTTATGTGTTCTTATAATGTAGAAAAGCAAGACGAGTTTCCACCGTACCAGCCCCCGTGTGCTATAGCCTGTGAGGTGATCTCTTCATCTTCTCCTCCTCATGTGAAAGAGATAGGTTGTTGTTTTGCTGCTGTTGTGGTCTTTCTGTTTTGCTTGTACATGTGCTGCCACATTTATGCCATTGTGTGTTGTTCCACATTGCTGGTGCATGCTGCTGTTGTGTGCTGTTGTGGTGCTGGTCCACATTGCTGGTGCTGTTGTTGTGTGCTGTTGTGGTGCTGGTCCATATTATATCCAGTTTGCAGGTACCCATGAGGCCTTGAGATTGCCGGAATGTTGATTAACTTCCGTTCCGGAAAATTCGGGTACTCCATATCTCCTATTTTCAGCAGAGGTCATGCCAAAATTTTCCGTGAATTTTTGCATGACTTATGCTAAAAATAGGACATAGCAAAGTAATATATATTTTTATTGCATAGAAAAGTAATATATATTTTTAAATGACCTAGTATACACACATGCTACATTTTTATAACTCATTTTGCATTAACCTATCCCACTTACTAGTAGTATTTTTAAATGGTTATAATAGATGTCAAACAACGAGGAAGCCGGTGGTTCTCGGGTACCTGTCGATCCTGAGGAGCATCATCCTTATTTCTCAATGCTTGCGGGTGAACACTTTGACGCTGATCAACATGATGAAGACGGGGATGCAGGCAATGAGACCACTACTAGTGGTGCCGGGGATGGCAACGAGACCACTACTAGTGGTGCCGGGGATGGCAACGAGACCACTACTAGTGGTGCCGGGGATGGCAACGCGACATCTGGTAGAGAAGCCAAGCGGCAGCGTAAGGAAAGGGGCCCAAACAAGCTCCGCACCATCCGGGAAGAATTTACGGAGGTGGACCCCGCAAGCGGTTTGCCTACACTTCCTGTTCATGTTGCAAAAGGGTACGGCAACAGCATTGGATGCATCCTTCGAGAACTTGTCAACCTCAATGAAGAGGACTTAAGGTAAAAAAGCAACGAACCTTTGGCCACCCTCCTCATTCAGCGGTTGCACGCGCGATACAAGTTCCTGGAACCCTATGATAACCTTGATATCAAGAAAAATCTAGCGAACACATTCGCCCTAGGCAAGTTCAGCAAAGCCTTGTCCACTTGGAAATGGTATGTGAGGTAGGAGCTTGATGCGGGTTCCGATTTTGATAAGATCAAGGGCCACTGGCCCTCAATTTCGGAAGAGGGCTTCAATGTTTTCAAGGCCAAACATGACCTACCTGCAACTAAGGCACTTAGGAAGTGGGGGAAAGATATGCATGAGAAGAACGTAGCTCCCCACAATCTCGGAAGCCGTGGTTACCCCGGAAAGCAGCCAGTTTGGGATAAGGAGGACGCGGAAAGGAAAGGGCCGTACCCCTACCCGAAGTTTAAGAACCCACTCGGAAATCGATTTGTGCGGGCTCAATACAGGGTAAATCCAAAAACCAAGGAGCTAGTCGCGAACGCGAAGGTCAAGGACCTTGAGAACAAAATTCGGGAGGAAGAATCATTAGCTCAATCTCAAGGATCCTCAACCCAGGTGTCGTTTGACAACTCTTTTGAAAGGGCGCTAAACAGGGTAAAGGACTTTCCGGTGTCAGCGCCGCCGCATCGTGGCCGTGTGGTGGGCGCCGGACTCAGTCACAAACATTCATTTTACTACCCCGAGACCAAGGAGGCACGAAAGGAGAGGAAGAAGAACGAAGAGAAGAATGTGAGGGAAGAATTGGAGACGGTGAAAGCTGAGATGCCCAACATAATCTCGGCGCAAGTGACACAGACGGTCAACGACCTCCTTCCTACCATGATGAAGTCGATTGCGGAATGGATCGACGGAGGACGACAAGGGCCTCTCCCAATGATCACCTTAGGTGCCAGCGGCTCGAATAATGAGCCGCCTATTGTGGAGAATACGACGGCGACCGGCAACACACCACAAGGTGTGAGGGATGAATCGCCGGCCGGCACAGCGCCTCGTAGCAGCCCTTCCATCTCTTACACGCCGGCGGCCGTCCGCGGTGCTTCCTCATTAGACGAGCTCAACGCCTTGACGGTAAATAAGCGCCGCAAAAGTCTCGACTAGTTTAATTTGCGCTTGCTTGCCCCTCTCTAACGCCTTACATGTTTTCGCAGGCCGATGAGGTGGGATGCACATTGCTATTACAAGTTAACAATGAGCTGAAGGACGTGGCAAAGGCACGTATCGTGGCACCACTTAACCGTGTGTTCCACACAGTGCCTATGGCCGATACCATGTTTAGGGTTGCATTGGACCGGGTGTTTCCGGGTTGCTCCAATTTGGATCCTCCGACTCAACCCCCCGAAGCCGATAGCCAGTTGAACCTCGAACAATGCTTGTCTTGGCCCATGCTATGGCCTAAAGAACTGATTCGTGTGGACTCTTGTTTCACCACCCCACAGCAAAACGAGCCCTTTGCTGCTCAACCTGCGGATCTTGATCACGACGACAATGATGCTCGCGTCGAAGACTTCCTCGTTGATTACGAGGAAGTATTACCTGCTGCCAGCGAGGGTCCTCTTGATGATACACAAGTCGCCGGTCCGAGCCAGGGTCCTCCCTCCTGCCGCGCAGATCAGACAGAGAAATTTTTCTCGAGGCGTCTATTCTCTTCTCAAGGAGCGCCAGAAGAAGCCCCCTTCAGCCCTGGTGATCCATCTAGTCTCAGCCAAGACACACTCAAAGAGGCGCTCCAAGATTCATTTGTGCAGCGTAGCAGGAAGACGACGGGGCGGAAAAGAATTAAGAAACGTGCCTTTGACTCCAGCAGCCAGCCGGTGGAGGGGTGTAGGAAGCCGGTACGGGTCCAGGACAAGGTACCCATCATAAACTGGCATCCGATCCATGAGTTGGGTAAACCTATGTTGCCGCCAAAATTTTTAGAAATCGTCACTTCGGATATGAGGAGCCTCCATAATTCTGTTCTCTATGTGGAGTCGAATCTTGCCAAGGATGACAATCCAACATACCCGCTTTTCATAGGAAAGGTACCGGAGGGCTTGGGCTTTGTGGATCAATACCCAGGGGACTTGTTCTTCTTGAGGTTTAATGACATCTTTGACATGTTCCACATGAATGCGCTCCACCCATCCATGGTCGGCCTGGTTGCGCTCAGCTTGGCTCACCAGCTCATCAAAGAGAATACCCCGAATGTCGCTATAATGGACCCCTTCTACATGCAAGAAATGTTCTTGAACAACCCTAAGGGTAAGGTAGCGGCAACGAAGTACATCGAAGATTTCTTCGTGGATCATCCCTCCAAGAACATATTTCTCATGCCTTACTTTCCTGAGTAAGTCATTCTCGCTTGCAGCCGTAACATGCTTCAGTAGATTTCCTATCGTTAAACTAATCTGAGGCTGATAATCTCTTTGAACCATGAACTATTTTGTGTAGCAACCAATACGGCACCCTCATCGCTCTGGAGCCGAAAGACTCGCTTGCCATATATCTCGACTCGGGGAGTCATCAGAATTACAAAGACTACAAGCTAATCAAAGATGTTCTAGATGATGCTCTCACTGGCTACTCTTATAGGGAGGGCATCATAAAAAGAAAAAATCTAAGGCGAGGAAAGTCCACATTCATACATAAAACTGAGTTCGCCTGCATCAAGCAGGCGCCAGGCAGTACGAGGGAGGCCTGGTACGTCATCTATCATATGCGAGAGTATATAAAGGATGAACAACGACTACAATATTCGTCGTCTCCCGCAAAATGGTGCGATACCTTGGCGGGGTCCTCCGATGCCGAAATAAGACAAGAGTTCGGCCGGATTCAGCAAATGATCGCGCGGACGATCACCATGTATGTCATACATAGCGATGGGGTGTTCTTCTACAGTCATCGTCCACCACCTAACGCTGAAATAGAAGCTCGCTTACATCAACATGGCGATGACAGACCGTTCAACTCATTGCAAGGTTGTCTCCCGTTTCCTCCATTGAAGACGAAGCCGAAGTCGAAGCCGAAGCCAAGCAAGAAGTGAGAGGATGTGTTATCTATGCATGTAGCTAGTTTTTTTCGAACAATCGATGAACATGTGTTGTAAACTTTATCTCATGTTGAACTTGTGTACGTATTACATGATGCATGAACTAAGTCTTCTTTTATGCATGATGGACATGTAGCTAGTTTTACATTGAACTAAGTCTTCTTTTATAATGCATGAATGTACACAAATCTTCCTTTTTAACTATCTTGGTTAATATTTATATATGTCCTTTATAGATGAAGAAGTGGTATGTGGTGTACGAAGGTAGCGTTCCAGGAGTCTATGAGCACTGGGAAGATTGTTTTAAGCAAGTGAACAAGTACAAGGGCAACAACTACAAGAGCTACAAGAGTAAAGCGGAGGCGGAAGCTCGGTACTTGAACTACCGGCAAGGGCAAGAGAGGAAGAACCACCGGATGAAGTCCAACTTCCTCGTGATCCCCTTCTTGCTCATCATCTTTACCATTCTCTTGTATGTGATACAATGAAGTCCAACTATCGAGATGTAGTTTGTGTGTGATACAATGTAGTGATGTAACTCCCAACTTGACTATTTTTCGTTTTGTGATCTATGTGTGATACAATATGTGTGATGCACTACACAACTTCTCTATTTTGGTTAGTAATGTGATGTAACAATATTTCATCACTCTTGTATATTTGAACTTATGAATTCTATGTATTTGTATTGTGTTGGTAAACTGTGAAAATATTTTAGTATTTGTGTGGCTGGAATAACTAGTTTTAGCAGAAAATTAATTCCAGAAAATATATTGCTGGCGTACAGAAAAGTTACTGCTGGCGGACAGTACCAAATCCAGAAATTATACCGCTGGCGTACATATTTTTGACCACTGGCGGGCTGATGTGGACGCCAGAAGCATACTTCTGGCGGGCATACTTCTTGTACGCCTGCCCGCCAGCGGTAGGGAAAACCTGTACGCCAGCAATAGCCTATTTCCTACTAGTGTCCTTACCGTAAACTACTAGTTGTCCTAGAATGACGAGTGATGAAGTCCTTGCTGGGTCAGTTGACCACTACAGTTGGATGCTGAGTACTTCTGTACTCATGATACTACCCCCAAACTCTTTTCAGGGTTCTTGATCGACAACAGGTATGGTGATCGATGTTTCACGTGGATACTCGACGACGACTAGTTAGGCGGATCCCGGCGGAGGGCCTGGACCCATGTGGTTATGGGGATCGATGTTTTTCTCTTTGCCACTAGGCATTTGATTGTAGTCTGTACCCAGACATGTACCTTCCGCTGTTGTACTGTATTTGAGGCAGTTGTATGCCGATTGTATGAGATGTTGTATCCTTGTATCTGTAATGTTGTGATATCATGTTGGAAATCTGGGGCATATGGCTTTGTCATGTGTCGCGGTGGGACCGATATGTGCTTCGTCCCCGGATCTGGGTGGAAACACCTAGATTTGGAACAGTACCGCATATCGGGCCTTACACCCAAGCTTTCACCTTTGGGATCGCCGGTTCCGGACTATAACAGGTGCATACAACTCATAGATATGATCAAGAACACAAATATAATCATGAAAACACAAAGGGTTCAGATCTGAAATCATGGCACTCGGGCCCAAAGTGACAAGCATTAAGAGCAACAAGTTGAAGCAAATATGATAAACAACAATATAGATGATAGGCAACATGCCCCCAACAATCTGATAAACTATTACATGATCTAACTCATCCAATCCCTACCATCCCCTTTGCCTACACTAAGGAATTACTCACACATGGATGGAGAAGCCATGGAGGGAGGATGGAGTGGTGATGATGATGACGATGGCGATGATCTCCCCTCACCGGAGGCCAAAACAACCTCCAGATTAGCCCTCCCGGAGAAGAGCAGAGGGTGGCGGCGGCTCCGCGACGTGAATTGGGAAAACGACTTCTGTTTTTGGGTTTATCCATCACGGGAATAAATAGGAGGCTCGGTAGGGCACCAGAGGAGGGCGGAGGCCCCTAGGCGGCCAGAGGGCGCGGCCCCACCCCTGGCCTGCGCCAGGGGGGCGCCTGGGGCCCCCTTGGCTGCCCTCTGGTCCCACTTCTGGCACAGTGGCCCTTCGGGTGCGTGGACTTTCTGTGATTTTTCCTGGAATTTTCTGAGACACCTAAAAATCCATTTTCCTGCGCACAATAAAACCATACAGGAAGCTCTGCTGAAAACATCGTTAGTCCAGGTTAGTTTCGTCCAAATCATGCAAGAATGAGGGAAAAATAATAGCAAAAGTGTTTGGAAAAGTAGATACGGTTGAGACGTATCAACACCCTCAAGCTTAGCATATTGCTTGTCCTCAAGCAATTCAGTACAACGAACTGAACGCGACAAAGAAAACTTTGACAAACTCTTTTGCTTCAATGAATGTTATAAGCATGTACTACGAAAAGAATTTAGCAAGTATCAAAACAATGCTATGAGGACAATGCACGAAGCAATCCTTCTTTCAAGTGATCAATCACAAACAACTAAAAGTGAATAATATGCTACTGAAAATCAAGACAAGATTACAATGCACAAAGCTTGAACATACTAGAGTGGTATTTCGCTAGCCTCCATGCGTGAAGAAAACATAAATGCAGAAACTCCTCCGGAGTTTTAAAGGAGACTAGAACTAAGAACTTCAGAATAAATAATACCACAATCATGCAAAAGACAATGTAGTACTTTGGGACAATGCACATTACACTCAGAATGACAATTATGCTCTCCTAGTTGGTGCTTTGAAGAAAGAAGGTGGAGACTCTCAAACCGTGGAGTTTGATGGAAAGGTTGAAAACCCGTGGTTGGAAGCAATGACTAAACATGTACCAAATCTCTTGGTTTTGAAAACAGAGATAAAAAGTTTTTTAGAGGTGCACGATTTGTCAATGAATGCTAGTAGACAACTCAATCACCTCTTATGCTAGACATGTTTCGAGGAACGACTCCCAAGATGGAGACGATCACATCCCCTTAATCTCCTTTGCTTATCACTGCCAAAGTTTTCTGATTTCTCATAGACAAAGCGTGGAGGGTTTGTTGGTAGTGATTATATTTTGTGAGCTGGGCGCACTCATGCCAGTCCCTCCTCGTATTAGGGGTTTGCAGATTAGACATGCAATCCCGGAACAAAACATGTCTAACATAGGACGGTCACGAATCACCTACTACTTCCTCATGAGCTGAAGCAGAGGCACAACACATGAGTGCTTTTGAATGATTTCGAGATGGTACAAGAAAGTCTTCATTAGGATGGCCGGTAAATACCACATAGGAAGGTATGGTGGACTCATAAGGAATAACTGGTTTCAAGGATTTTGGATGCACAAGAAGAATTCCGCTTAGTGCGAGCGAAGGCTAGCAAAAGACTGGGAAGTGACCAACTAGAGAGCAATAACAGTCATAATCATGCAGAGCGACAAAGTAACATTGAATTTAGCATGAGAATGATATAAGTATTCTGAATTTCAAAGATCATCAAGGCATAGTAGACTTTTCAGTCATAAACATGTGTAAGCATGTGCCAAGTGAATCCAAGAATTCTCCAAAAAGAAATACCACTTCAGTATGCTAAACTATGAACAACGCAATGCATGTAAATCATTTCAACAACACATTATGTACTCTAGCTATTTGGGATTAGCCACAAGGAAAACATGAACACTGGGAAAGCATTGTAAACATAGCACTATGTCGCTACAAGATTGTCTCTAAATCATAAGTACAAGCATATGTACAAAAGTAGAAACAAAAAGAGTTCATACCGGTTTTTCTGGTTGCATCCCTTTCGTCGATCTTCATCATCACTGCCATGTTGCTTGCACGATTGAACGTAGGAAAGTATAATCAAGTGCAAATTCCATCACGGACTCGAGCTGAACTCTGCAACAAAGCAAACTAAAGAGAGAAAAGAAAATATTTTTGGATTTTTCAAAGATTTAGAGAAAGAAAAAGAAAAGAGAAATCTTTTTGTTGTTTTTGCAAAATAAAAGAACAAAGAAGAACGAGCAAAATCTACGAAAAGATCAAAGAAAACAAAATGAAAAAGGATAATACAATGGAAAGGTGAGAAGGGCACGTACTCCCCCAAGCTTAGGCTTTTGGCCTAAGTTGGTAGCAGCTACTGCCCCCAGGAGCCTCCTGCTCCGGGGTAATGGTGAGTCCAGGAGTCGTATGAGCCCTCCGGTGCGTACACCGAAGTCCTCGGGTCCTCCCATGAGGAAGGCCCTGCGCTCCAAGCGGAAGAAAACCCCTCGCCTTGATCGGTGAAGGTCTCTCCCTGGATAGGTGTGAACTCACCATACTCCTCCTCGTCGGGAACAACCCCCTCCATGGGGTTATGCGGCTGGTAATGAGCCATGAACTCATCGAACTGAATCTCGTTGAAGGACCATCCGTTCCTGCGAGTGCTATCAAACAAAATTGGTGCAGGTAGACGGATCTCACGAGTAATGGTCCTTTCAAACCTCAAAATATAATCAAGGTTGCCAAAATGGAAAGTCATGGTAACAAACTTATGCCTCTTCATAGCCGCAAGATCGAGACTCGCGTATGAAAAGGTAACATTATTAGGATGCGGGGTGCGCTCAAGAGACTCCAGGATAAGTGTGGCGTAAACGCCACCATATAAATCGCCTTTGTTACTATTTGTAACAAGGCGCCGATCAATCACGGCACCCACATTATACTCATTCTTATCAGAGAGGGCGTTCGCATAAATAGCAAAATCTGGTGCAGAGCCATTGCTCGTTGATACGTCCAAAACGTATCTATAATTTCTGCTTTCTCCATGCCTCTTTTGTGTGATATTGCTATGATATTGATGAACTTCCATACACTTTTGATCATATTTGGACTAACCTATTAACTCAGTGCACCCCAGTGCCAGTTCCTGTTTTCTGCTGTTTTTCTATTTCAGGTTTCCCCCTTATTAAAAGTACCAGAAAAATTCCGGGAAAAATATAGGAAAAATCAGCGTACCGGAAGCTTCGAGAAAAGCCCGAGAGTGGCCAGAGGGGAGCCAGGGGGGCCTAGGCGGCCAGGCCCCTGGAGCCCCTGGCCCACCTCTGGCTTCCCCCTTTCTCCTATTTATTCCCTATGACGAGAAACCCTCGAAGAAGGAACCCTTTTTCGCGATCTCTCCTCTGTTCCGCCGCCACCGCGCTTCCAAGATCGGGAGCACCAGAAGACGTCTTCCCGGCACCCTGCCGGAGGGAGGAATCACCTCCGGGAGCTTCTCCACCACCATGGATTCTTCCCGGATGAACCGTGATTAGTCCACCATGGACCATGGGTCCATGATCAGTAGCTATGTGATGTTCTCCTCCCCTCTTTGTTCTTCATGGATTAGACCTCGTGAGCTGCCCTACATGATCGAGGCACATATGTAATCTTTCTGCTGTTGTTATGCTGAGTTTTCTGGGATCCGATTGATTATGAGATTATGTTTAGATTGTGATTGAGTTATATATTTGATTCTCTTCTTTTATATTTATGTTCTTGAGTAACTCTTGCATGTTCTCCGTTGCTGTTTATTGCTTTGGCCAAGTAGTAGGTAGTGACTCCAAGAGGGAGCGTTATGCATGATTGTGGGTTCATGCCCCCCAATGACTAGCTTGAGTGACAGAAACATGAGTCTAGGGGATGTGCTGTTGCCACAAGGGGGAAAACAACGGTGCTTGTACTTGCGGGTGCAAGGATTGTTTACTTTACGCAAAGTTCTTTAATGCAGTTGTCCGTTGCTTTGAGTTTACACTTTGGGTGGGATTCGCAACTTAATACCAGCGAGATGTTCTGGATAGATATCTCAAGGTGGATGATTAGTGGGTAGATACAGATGGATTTCGGTCTACTTGTCTTGGCGTACCGCCCGTGCTTTTGAGCCTCTTCCTTTATGTTTTGCATAATTAGCATTGGTTTGCGCACATAATCCTGTCAATTGCCCGGCTGTAATTTGTTTACCTCGCATGGCTATTTTATCGTCTTTTGGGAGAGAGACATCACTAGTGAACATCATGAGATCCCGGTCCATACTTCCACCACTGTTTACACTATCAATTTACTTTTAGTATTTACTTTTCCGTAGCTATCACTATCATTATTACCCCGTGCGTTTTATCCTTTGTAAAAAAACAAGGCCGGATGAATTGAAAACTCCTCTGTACTCGTTGGGAGCACAGCTATCTGTGTGTGTGCAGGTCCAGGTGAAGTAAGCAACCTTGAGTTGTGAACGGCGCCATTGTTCACTTCACCACCTACTTGTATTTGTTGGAGTCCTCCTGGACGATACTCAACCTTAGCATATTTGTAAGGGAAATTTGCCGCTATCTACATCTCACCTTCCACTTGGGGTAAACAACGGGGGCGAGAAGTTATCTCGTGTATCACTTGTGTTGTCACGAGCTAACACCCCTCTAGCAACAAAATACGCAAAATACCTCAGGTGTGGAAACTGAATGCTGGAAATCTTCGTACGTCGAATTTCGGTCTCCTCCTGGCAACAAAGGGAGTTGAAGAGAGTCCTCGACCCGGAAGGCTGCATGGTCATCTTCGTTGTCTGACCAACGTTCGGCACACCTATTATATCACAAAACTGTGCCAAAGACATGTTTATGAGATCATTATAAAGTTTGAACTCGACGGTTCCAGCATCATGGTTATAACAAAAACTGTTAACGAAGCAGGAGGTAAGCTTTTTGTATTGTACCACACGGAATAATGCTAGCCGTGTCAAACCTGCATTGGCACAAAGGCAATAAAATTCCTCCTTAATTCACTACACCACGGGCAAGATGTGCCGGCAGAGGACTGCCGGCAAAGATGAACCTATGCCGGCAGTTAGGGTGTCGTTAAATGATACCTGCCGGTATATGTGTAGCTTTGATCGTTATGAGATGATGGTGGCAATTTAACTACCGGCATAGATTCGATCATGCCGGCAGTTGATTGCCGGCACATGTATTTGGCGGTGGACCCGAAAATTAGCGCGCGGACCCGAAAAAACAGAGGGAAAAAAGGGCTCGGGGAGATAATATCCCCATGTCTCGCCGCGTCTCTCCGTCTCAATCCCTTCCTACTTTTCCCCATCTCCTCCCTCCCAGCCACTCTGCCGCCTCCCGATTCCGGCGACTTCCGGCGGCTATGGCCGCCGCGCAGCACACCCCATCTTCCCCTCGCTCCACTCCTTCCTCATCTCCGTCTAGATTCACGGCTCCCGGCCACCAGCACTCTCCCGAAACAAATCCCCGTGGCTAGGGTTTCGACGACCTCGCCGCCGTACGCCATCTCTCTCTCTCTCTCTCTCTCTTTCCCCATTCACACCCCCCGGCGTACGAAACCCTATGCGGGCTCCGCCACCAAAAAACTCCGCGGCCGACGGCGGTTCCCGCATGGTCCCGGCCGTGCTGGGCCCGGACGACGCAGACGCCGCCGACGCCACCGGGAACATGTGGGACCTCGCGCCATTCTCGCCGCCGCCTACGGCGCTCCGCGGCGGCGAGGTCTACATCTACCGCAACGTGTACAACCTCGTGCCGCGTTACATTGGCGAGTGCTGCGGCGGGCTCAGGGCGCTTAAATTCTTTGGCAACGATGTCGAGGTGCTGCCCCCGTAGGCCGGGACCTGGACGACTGCAGAGCGTACAGCTCAAGGTCTCCGCGCCCAGTGTCTCTGGGGTTGTGCTCCGCCGGATGCGCGCGTTCAGGGAGCTCAGGCTGTGCATGGTGCCGGCCAGGCCCTCCGCCTGCTCCATACTCGTCTAGATCGCTGGTCTCAAGTGCCTCACCAAGCTCACCATCTGCCACTTCTCCATCAGGTAGGCTGCACAATCTCCACTAGCTTAATTTATAGCTGCCTGGCTACCTAGTGCTACTGGTAATTTTGCTACAGCGTGCCAAAAGTGCTTGTGGTTAATTCAGTGTTCTCGTATCTAGCCAGGCAAATGCTACTGTTCTATCTGTGATTTGCAGCTTAAGCATGCTTTTTTGTGTGTTTTCTAGAGCCATTTTGCAATTTTGCCATGATATTTTCGCCATGCCATGTCCACTGCCCAATAGCTTCTGGTAACCATGATACTTTTGCCATGCCCACTGCCATATAGCTTCTGGTAAACATGATACTTTTGCCATGTGTTAAATCAGGTTGAATCAATGGCTGGGGCTACTTTTTGACCTGCGCTTTAGCTGCTACCATTATACCTTCATTATTCGTCGACGACACGGAGTTGCTCAAGGTCCTCTCTCTCTCTTCACTACGGTATGGTTGTTCATGTCTGATGAGTTGCTCCTATACATATATGGCTTTGAATCGTACATATGTATTCACACTTATATTGTTTTGGCACATGTTCTGAAATTTCTGCGAGGACTGCATAAAAAGGCAGCATATAGAAACTATGTTCTCATTGTGCTGCTGCTGATTAGCACTTCATGAAATGGCAATTCTTTCCTGTTTCCATCACAAGAATTTTAAAACCGAGCGGATATATGAAATAGTTATCCCAGAAGGAGTTTCTTTCTTGTTAACTGATCTCAACTTGTATCAGGGGCAGCTAGAGGGAGCTGGTGAGGGAAGGAACCTGTTGCGACAACCAGACTGACTCCCTTCAGGTTGGTTCTGCACCCTTCCACAACCGCAAAGGAACCTGCTTTGCATGTCCTAGTCACTAGTGAGTGTGTGATAATGAAGTGAATCATCCACCTCTATAGCTCGGTTCCATCCGTGTTTGTGGTTTGAACTCAATCTGATTGTGGTGCATGCCTTTGTTAAGTTATTCTGTAGATGCTTCAAAATTAACAATTGTTCAAAATAGTTCTGAGAGAAGCCTATTCAAACATGATACCGTAAGTCTACTGAATATGTAGATACTACGCTTGCTTGTAGTTGTAGATACTCTAGTGATTAAAACCATATTTATTTTGGTTTCGATTTTGCTCTTTACAGTGGAATCTGAGTGGTCTATCTGTGTGTACTTTCTTTAAGAAATATGTGTGTTGTTTTAAATTTCAACAAAAAAAATTCAGTCTAGACCATTTTGTTTGAGTAGCATGTCACTCCACCTGGATTTTAATTATCCACATGCTTTACTATATGGAATCATATTATTTGTTCATATCTATAGTGATGTTGAGTGGATAACCGAAGTTGTTCCTCTGAGAATTTTATGTTCACCTTAAGCATAAAGGTTATGCATTTTCTTGCATATTCTCTCAATGTAATATTTAGTTCAGGGCTCTTTGTCCAAGCAGGCAGGATATCATGTTCGTTTAGCACTAGCCTGTATCATGCTTGGTGTTTTTCTGGTGTCGAACAAGAGAACATATGTGATTTTGTAAAATTGTTGTTGACATAATGTGGTCGCTTGAGAGAGCAGCAAGCCAGAAATCTAGTCTGCACTGCAAGTATCTTCTTCTTGTCTGGGATAGAAAATGTGTAACTTCCAGCAGCAACATAAATGCCTAATGAATTCTTCTGTCATTTCACTTGCAGTAGCAGACACTAAGAGTATTTCTGCAATTTCACTCATCTAATGAGAAAGCAGGCAGGAGTAATATTGTTTGTTTTGGTGCTGTAACAGCAACACCAAGGTGCTTCTTCCCCGATATCACCCTTGATGCCGGCGGGATGGCGCACACCACTAAGTATGGCCTGGGCGACAAACTTTCAAGGTGAGCTCCTTCCTGTTCGTCTCATCCTTTGCTACTCCTTATGTTGTTTATTTGGTCCTTTGTGTTGTTTGTTTTGATCCTTCTGATCCTTATGTTCAATGGAGTAGATATAATTCAAAATGAAATTAAATTGGTGTTTATATGCTCATGATTGGCTAAGTTGGATAATGTAAGTAATTCAAAATAATTCAAAACTCTGAACATTTACTGAATTTGTCATTTGTGGTTTACAGTTGCCGGTTTAATATATGACTTCTGTAAAATTCAAGGTAGGGCTTATGGTTCACAGTTTTTGTGTCTATTGGTAGCCTGTATGACACACTGTGTCCTTGTTTTTGTCATGTCAGTCCAGTTTGTTTTCAATAGTACCACTCACGGTGTTCAGTTTTGACAACTCTAGAACTAAAACTCACGGTGTTCTTTTTCGTTGTATATCCTGCAAATGTCTCTCTCTTGTTGTTTTGGCATTAATAGATTTAAGTTCAACATCATAAATTTTTGTTAGTACATGCATAGTTACTGTCGTTTGTTAAGGATTTGCTTTGTTTGTTTTAAAAGAATCACGCTTCTGGGGAAATCTTGTCTCAAATTTCATTCAAAGGGTTAGATGACAATGTCATCACAACATTGTCAGACTTCTTTATATCAAGACTGGTAGTTTCACTATGTGCATCATGGTTATTTACTCTGAAAATTTTGCTGCGCTACTTCATTATTTACATACACAGTTTCTCAAACACAAATATTATTTATCTTTACCTGTGATGAAGTACAACATGAGGGGCACTACACCATGAGGGGAGGGCGGAACCTCTTCCCGCTAATCTCGGAGGCGATCAAGGGCGTCAAGGAGATCGACGTCATCGGATGGGGCTCCCAGGTTTACTACCATCTTTGTGACCCTCTGTGCAGATTTATCATGTTCAGTTAGCTTGAATAAACATGCCAAAAGAAGTGACTAATTTCACACAGATTTGTTCTACAACTTGGCTTTAGAGTTTGCTCTTATACCAGTTTGGCTCTTATTCAGTTTCCATGTGGTCGATCCGGGGAAGTCGGTGTCTCCCACTACCAGCAGCAGGAGTGGTCGTCGATCAGGGGCATCGGCATCGCCCACCACCACTAGCAGCAGCAGGAGTAGTCTTCGATTAATGGGTCGAAATTGTTGTTGGGTGTGGGTGATCATAATTATATTAGAATTATACTTATATGCACTGGTTTTGTTCATTCTGTTGTTGGGTGTGGGTAATGTACTTGTGCACTTGATGAAGCCATCTCATGACTTTGTGGATGAACTTCTTATATATATTACCAAATATGATTTTGTGCAAGTATTTTTGATCCTGTTCACTTTTATATGTGTGATGCGATCTTATCTGTGCAAGTTTGATTGAATGTTGAACTTTGAAATGATATACGTCATGTTGTATAAGTGGTGAAGGGGTGGTTTAGCTAGTTAGAGCCCTCAACGGCAATTCAACTGCGGTAAAAAGTCATCCCCGGCAATCCAACTGCCGACATAGGTTGTCTACGCAGGCTGATGGCCTGCCGGGAATGGTAGGGAAAACAGGGCAATAGAACTGCCGGGGAAGAATTGCCTGCCGGGAAAGACTTTTCCCGACAGGCGTATTCCGGACAGGCTGGCCTGCCGGCAAAGAACGGTTGCCGGCAGTTCAATTGCCGTCTATAGTGGCTTTTCCCGACAGTTGGGGTGCCCTTAGATTCTGCCCGTGGTGTAGTGATTCATGCAGCTATAAGAAAATCATCGCACGGATACATCATTGCCCATGCTGGACTTGTGTCTTCCAACAACTGCAGGGGCACATGATCTTCATTGTAGCTCACCCTAACTGCTGAGGGTGAAGCTGCAGCTCTAGTAACTCGATTGGAGCGCTTGGGCTTCTTCTTCCCAAGCCATCCTTTTTCTTTTCCAAAGAAACTCATTTCTGAATTTTTTTACAATTCACAAAAACAAGGATTTAAACAAGGTGAGTTGAGGCAAACTACTTTACCCACTTACCTAAGGCATAAACTTGCATCAAAACTTGGAAAATAAATTTCTACACATGCATGCAAGCTCATATGAACATCACCAAGAGCTACTAAATACTCACAAATGAAGCCACCAATCAAAAATCTAATTGGAGGGATGAAGGAGTTACATACCAGGGAGTATTTGCTCAAAATCTCAGCTCGAATGATGGGCTGTAGAGAGAGATCAAAAATCGCCTCCAAGAACAGCAAGAATGCAAGAACTGGAGCAGAACTCGTGTTTTTGGAGAGAGAGGAAGAAGGAGGAAGAAGACATACCTGGAGGTGGGGCCTGTGGGCCCCAGGCGCCCTGTCGGCGCGGCCAGGGGGCAGGGCGCGCCAGCTGGCCGCCTGGGCCACTGCTGGCCCCCCTGGTCAGCCCCAAGTTCCTCTGGGTCACTCCCGGCATGGAAATTTTTATTTTAATTTTTCAGGAATTTTTCTGACAACTTCACTGTTGAAAAATTTTCGGAGTTCAAAAAGCTCCGAAACTTTCTGAAAACTTGGAGCAGTGATTAGAGTTGTGAAGCTTCAAAAACATAGAAACTTGGTACAACAAGAAAGATAAAGCTAAAAGAAATACAAACATAATCAATTCTACTTTTTACTTATATAAAGCTCATCTAATAGCAAGGTTGATCAAGTCCTACTACCAAACTAGCTATACATATAGAAAAAAGTTTCACTTACTATGAAGCATTCATGGTACCTTTACTTTAATGGATATTGTCCTCACCATAATAGTTTTGTATTTGTGGTGCACATGCAGAGGATAATCCCACTCACCAATCTTCACGGTCTCGATATTCTCTATAGAGTTGAGGCCATGCCTTTTGTCAATCTTCTTCGGAAAATACACCGTGTGTTCTTTATCATTCACATTAAAAGCAACCTTTCCTTTATTACAATCAATAATAGCACCTGCGGTGTTAAGAAAAGGTCTACCAAGAATAATAGACATCTCCCATCCTCGGGCATGTCAAGCACAACAAAATCAGTAAGGATTAAACAATTAGCAACTTCAACGGGAACATCCTCACAAATACCAATGGGAACGGCTGTTGACTTGTCATCCATCTGAAGAGAGATATATGTAGGGATTAGTTTTTCTAAACAAAGCCTCTTGTAAAGAGAGAAAGGCATAACACTCACTCCTGCTCCAAGATCACATAAAGCAGTCTTGACATAATTATTCTTTATGGAACAAGGAATGGTGGGTATACCTGGATCACCAAGCTTCTCAGGAATCTTGCCACTAAAAGAGTAGTTAGCAAGCATAGTAGATATTGCTTCATTAGGAACTTTTCTTTTATTGGTAACAATATCTTTCATATATCTCGAATAAGGAGGTAACTTAATAGCATCAGTCAAAGGAATTTGAAGAAAAAGAGGTTTCATCCACTCACAAAACTTATTGTAATGCTCTTCTTCTTTAGTTTTGAGAGACTTACCTGGAAAGGGCATGGGTTTCCGTACCCATGGTTCTCTTTACTTCCCATGTATTCTTGAGATAAAGTCTTCTCTAGTATATTTATTGCGTTTATCGGGTGCTTCTTCTTCTCGAACTTTGGGTGGATCATTCTTTTCAATATCCTTTTCAGGCTCAGCACCGTCTTCAATCTCAGCATCGGAGGTAGATATACTATTTGGATCATTGGAATTTTCAGCTTCTTTGTGCTTCTTCTTCTTCTTCGGAGAGCTAACAATTTCTTCTTCCTGTATTTGAGAATCTTGCTCGATCCTCTTCAGATGCCCCTCCGGATAGAGAGGATCTTGGGTGCTAGTTCCTCCTCGGGTTTTAATCCCGAAGGCCTGTATATCCTGTTTGGCATTATTAGCAAGCAAATCTTTTTGCACATTAGAAATTTGATCAAGCTGAGTTTGAACCTTATGAAAGTGCTTCACAAGACATTTAACATCATTAATTGTTCTACATAGAGCATCAAGCAAGCTTTGATAGCAAGAGAATTATCATGCAACTGTCTTTGTATCTTCTCATTAAAGTGATTTTGCTTCATAATGAAATTATCAAGCTCATCTAAACATTGATCAGGAGTCTTACCATGAGGAATGTCACTTGCATTGAAATCTAAAAGAGACTATACCTCTACCATTGGAGGGTGAGTGGTAGGCTCACATAACTTCTCAATAGGGGGTAGATTCTTTACATCTTCAGTTTTAATTCCCTTCTCTTTAATAGACTTCTTCGCTTCTTACATATCTTTGGGGCTTAGGACAAGCATGCCCCTCTTTTTTGGTGGTGGAGGTGGTTCAAGGACGGACCAATCTTCGTGGTTCTTGGCAATCTTGCCCATTAATTCTTGTGCATCGTCCAGTGTTCTTTTCCTGAAAACAGAACCAGCACAACTGTCCAAATAGGATCTGGATTCATCAGTTAGACCAGCATAAAATATATCAATTAATTCATTCTCTGGGACTCCATGTCCCGATCTAGCCTGGATCAGACTACAATACCTCCCCCAAGCTTTAGGGAGGTTCTCATCCTGCAACTGTTTAAAGTTATAAATTCTTCGTAAAGCAGCATGTTGCATATGAGCAGGAAAGTACTTATCAAGAAAAGAGCGAGCTAAGTCTTTAGGACTCCTAATGGAACCACATGGTAGTGCATCATACCACGCTTTAGCACCTTCCTTTAAAGAGAAAGGAAGAAGCTTAGTAATATAGAAGTTTCGTATCTTTTCATCTATAGTAAACAAGCCACCCAACCCAGTGAGTTTGGTCAGGTGTGCAATATCATCATCATTTTCGTTGCCATAAAAGGGGTCAGCTTCTACCATAGATATAAGTGAAAGATCAACAGAGAAATTATAATCAGGATCATTGATGCATATAGGAGATGTAGCAAATTTAGGATCAGGAACGATCTTGTTCTTCAGGGAGTGTTTTTCGAGAAGCTTCTTAATAGCATCAGGGTCAGAGTCGACAAACTCTGTTAGCTCCCTGCATAAATCATCGTCAAGTATATATAATCATCATCAAGGAGTCTCTCCTTGAGTTTACTCAAATCAGGATAATTGTAAGTTCCATCAAAAGGGTAGCAAGTATCAGGAATTTGAATTCCAGATTTTTTTGCAGCAGCGATCTGTTTCTCAAGTGCGTGACCAAATGAACCAATATAATCAAGAGTAGTAGAAGCATCATCAAAAGTATCAGACATAGTAACAGATTCAGTAGAAGCATCATGTGGTGGAGGTGAAGAAAACTTACTCATAACTGAAGGTGAATCAAGTGTAGCACTAGTGTTCAGAACGGTACCTTTTCTCGTACGGGATGGTAAGATTGGGACCTTGGGATCTTCTTTCTTACCCATAGCGGATAAATTGCAGCAGGTAAAATACTTCAAGTAAACTTGTGAATAAAGCTATGCTCCCCGACAACGGCGCCTGAAAACAGGCTTGATAACCCACAACTGCAGGGGATCGAGATAGTCTTCGCGGGTAAGATAACCCAATGTATAGATTCGACTCAAGGGGAGCCAAAGAATATCCACAAGCTTTGAAAGTGGAGTTGTCAATTCCACCGCACCTGAGATACACTTACTTGCAACAAGATATTAATAGTAACTGTTATATGGAAGTGATGATAGCAACGGAAATAGTGGTGGTGAAATAGCGACAGTAAAATTGCAAAAGCAAACAACTAGTAACCAGTAGAATTAAAACACTGTAGGCTAGGGAGATGGATGGTGGGGCGCTGCATGGATAAGGAACATCATGTATTTAACTTGGGGCAAGGCACACAGAAAAACAATGATCATCTAGGCATAAAGAAAACATCAGGCATGTACCCCACAGGTAGTTGTACGTGCTTGCAATAAGAACTTGCACAACATCTTTTGTCCTACCATCCCGCTACGAACGGGGACAAAAGGAACTTATGGAGATTAAGGTGCTCCTGTTAAAGAGCACCGTAACAAAGCATTAAAAATCAATGAATACATGGAATCCTCAAACTATAGTCCATCCCCTTTGGTGTCCCAAGCTGTCACCTTTGTGATCGCCGGTTCCGGACTATAACAGGTGCATACAACTCATAGATAGGATCAAGAACACAAATATATTCATGCAAACACATAGTTTTCAGATCTGAAATCATGGCACTCGGGCCCAAAGTGACAAGCATTAAGAGCAACAAGTTGAAGCAAAGATGTAAACAACAATCTAGATGATAGGCATCATGCCCCCAACTATTACATGATCTAACTCATCCAACCCCTACCATCCCCTTTGCCTACAGCAGGGAATTACTCACACATGGATGGAGAAGTCATGGAGGGAGGATGGAGTGGTGATGATGATGACGATGGCGATGATCTGCCCTCACTGGAGGCCAAAACAGCCTCCAGATTAGCCCTCCTGGAGAAGAACAGAGGGTGACGGCGGCTCCGCGACGTGAATTGGGAAAACGAATTCTATTTCGGGGTTTCTCCATCACGGCAATAAATAGGAGCCTCGGTAGGGCACCAGAGGAGGGGGACTCCCCCAGGCGGCCAGAGGGCGCGCCCCCACCCCTGGCCGCGCCAGGGGGGGTGCCTGGGGCCCCCTTGGCTGCCCTCTGGTCCCACTTTTGGCACAGTGGTCCTTCGGGTGCGTGGATTTTCTGTGATTATTTCTGGAATTTCCCGAGACACCTAAAAATACATTTTCCTGCGCACAATAAAACCATACAGGCAGCTCCACTGAAAAAAGAGTTAGTCCGGGTTAGTTTCGTCCAAAACATGCCAGAAATAGGGCAAAACAATAGCAAAAGTGTTTGGAAAATTAGATACGTTTGAGACGTATCAAGGCCAAAGGGGGGAGCCAGGGGCCACCTGGGGCTCCCAGGCGCCCTGGTGACACGGCCATGGGTGGGGCCCCCTGGCCCTCCCTCGGGGTCCCGAAATCCTTCGGCGTACTGATTTTTATTCTGATTTTTCTGGAATTTTTGGAGCGTTTTGAATTGTGGAAAAATCACTGCAACTATAGACATCAGCACACAGAAACTGGCACTAGGTGCACTGAGTTAGTAGGTTAGTCCAAATATGTGTAAAATGATATAAAAGTGTAGCAAAACATGTAGCAATGGCACAAAAAAGTGCATGGAACAAGTAGAAATTATAGATACGTTTGGGACGTATCAAGTGGCATCTAGCAAACTCCTTTAATACTGGCATCTAGCAAAAAATTGGACGGTGGCATATAGCCAAAAATTTCATACTGGCATATATATCTACCAAAATATTTGGAAATGGGAGTCACCGGCCTCGTCGTCGCCGACCTCCTAGACGGGGTACTACGGCGGCGGAGCTCGCCGCGAGGAAGAGTGTGTCGGACAACGACAGGGGGGAAGAGGAGAACTCACCAGCGCGGCGTCGACGAAGAAGAGGGCGACAAGAATGGCGGCGAGAAGCAGCGCGGAGCAGCCTGGTGGAGAGGACGAGGAGGAGCACGCGCACGAGGACGTCGACAACGGAGAGGGGCCGGCGAGGGGCGGAGACTACGAGGGGCGCGTGGTAAGGCGACGGCGACAGTGAGGGCGGGAGTAGCAGCCAGGAGGCGTCGTGTGAGTCGATCTACAGTGATGGGGAAACTGCCGTTAAGTGTTGACTTGTATAGGAGGGAACTTTAGTACCGGTTTATGGCACAAACTGGTACTAAAGAACCTTTAGTACAGGTTAGTAGCACAAACCGGTACTAAAGGCTCCAAATTCCTCCAATTTTTGGCCAATATTCCACGTGGGAAGGGGAGCGACGTTTAGCACCGGTTGGTATAACCAACAGGTACAAAAGGTATATTTTTTATATTTCTAGATTTAGATTTTGAATAGCTATTACAATAGTTGGAGTTTTAATGAATGTTTTTTGCTTTAGGACAAAATAATTATAAACTTTCTGTTAGTGGCAGTGTTTTTCAAATTTAAATAGTTTCAAGTTTAATTATTTTGAAATACTAGTTTGTGAAGTACTTTGTTAAATAGTCAAAATAAATCATTAAATGCATGAAAAATAGGATGTGGCTTTGAATGGTGCATATTGAATGCACAAAAAGTCTTGAGTTGAAATAAGTTAAAAAAAATGAAATTCCTTTGTAACAGATGAGTTTTCGTCTGAAACCCTCGTACTTCGAAGAAGATGGTCCAGTTTTTACACGAAGTGCATACAACTTTTGCCGTAACCCTCTCAACTTTTGCACACATGTTATGTGCGTGAAATGATGATACCATGCCAAGTTTCAACCTTTTCAGAGTTCATTTGTAATGCTTTCCAATTTAAGGGTCATTTAGCTCAAAATACATCATTAAATGCATGAAAAATAGCAAATGAAGATAGAAAGGGTTGAAATTTTAGGATGTGCCTTTGAATGGTGCATATTGAATGCAAAAAAAGTCTTGAGTTGAAATAATTTAAAAAAATGAAATGCCTTTGTAACAGATGAGTTTTCGTCTGAAACCCTTGTACTTCGAAGAAAATGACCTAGTTTGTACACGACGTGCATCCACATTTTGCCGTAACTGTCGTGGTAAAGTCGCGGCAGATGTTCGTAGAGTCGGACTTGATTATGGGGCCTTTGATATGAGTGTACGAGGAAGAAGAACATCACAGAGACAGAAAACACAATTTTATACAGCTTCAGGCCCCGGGAAACATCGTCCGGCAAAGACCCTACATGCTGTTTGTGGCTAGGTCTTATTCCTCTGCTCACGGGGAGTCGCCAGCGTGTCGCCGACTCTCTTATAGTTGTATTCTGGCGAAAACTTACTTTGGTGAAAGCCTACTCTGGCGAAAGCCTACTTTGGGGAAAGCCTACTCTGGCGAAAGCCTACTTTGGCGAAAGCCTACTTTGGTGGAAGCCTACTCTGGAGAACTTGGCCTATATGGACGCCCTACCCCTCCTTATATAGGTGGAAGGGGGAGGCTTACATGTAGAGTCCTATTCTGATACAAACTAGTCTCATCTTGTATTACAAGTCGGATATCAATCTGATTCCTACTCTAAGGCTTATAGTCTTTCGTGCCTTCCAAGTTAGGCGGACTACTTCCGAGATTGGGGCTTCTTTCCTATAGCGGATCCTGTTTTTACTTTAGAAGACCCCCCTGCGGATACTGTAGCAGGTGATACGCGAGAGATGATAATTGCTTCTCGCCCTTCGTTGGTTACCCCAAGTGGAAGGTGAGATGCAGCGTAGCGGAAAGTTTCCCTCGGTGAAGATACCGAGGTTTTAAGATTGTCTCCCGTAGGACTCCGGCAATGATAAGTAGGTGGTTCGGCAAGTGATGTGCCTTTTGAAGATAATCACTTGCTTCTCCTGGACCTGCACACAAACACTAATAACTTTTCTCCCAACGAATTTCAGAGAGGTTTTAAATCTCTCCGGTCTTGTTGTTTACAAAGGATCAAAACAAAAGGGATAATGATAATGATGATAGAAATTGAAAGTAAAAGAAGAAAAGTAAATAAGCGTGTAAACAATGATGAGAATATGGACCGGGGTCCCGTGATGTTCACTAGTGATGTCTCTCTCCCAAAAGACGATAAAACTTCTACGCGAGTTAAACAAATTACAGATGGGCAATTGAACGGATTATAAATGCACCGGAATGCTAACTATGCTACAAAGAAAGGAAGAGGCTCAAAAGCATGGGCGGTACACCAAACTAAGTAGACCGAAATCGAACTGCATATACTACTAATCATCCACCTTGAGATATATATCCAGAACATCTCGTTGGTATTAAGTTGCAAGCCCCACCAAAAGTGTAAACCCAAAGCAACAGACAACTGCATTAAAAAGCACTTTGCGTAAAGTAAACAATCCTTGCAACCGCGGTTACAAGCACCGTTGTTTTCCCCCTTGTGGAAACAACACATCCCCTAGACTCATGTTTCTATCACTCAAGCATGTCATCAGGGGGCATGAACCAACAATTGAGCATAACGTTCCCTCTTGGAGTTACTAGCTACGACTTGGCCAAAGCAATAAACAGCAACGGAGAACATGCAAGAATTACTTAGGAACAAAAATATAAAAGATAAGAACCAAATATATTACTCTATCACAATCTTAACATAATCTCATAATCCATAGATCCCATCAAACTCAGCATAGCAACAGCAGAAAGATTACGAATGTGCCCCGATCATGTAGGGCAGCTCACGAGGTCTAAACCATGAAGAACAAAGAGGGGAGGAGAACATCACATAGGTACTGATCACGGACCCATGGTCCAAAGGAAACTACTCACGGCACATCCGGGAAGAGTCCATGGTGAAGGGGAAGCTCCAAGAGGTCGATCCTCCCTCCGGCAGGGTGCCAGGAAGAAGTCTGCTGGCGCTCCCGATCTTGGAAGCGCGGCGGCGGCGGAACAAAGGAGAGATCGCGAAAAGGGGTTCTCTATTCGGACGTTTCACGTCACGGGGAATATATAGGCGAAGGGGGAAGCCAGGGGGGCCAGTAGGAGTCCAGGCGCCCCCCTGGCGCGGCCAAGCCTTAGGCCGCTCCAGGTGGCCGCCTGGGCACCTAGTGGTGGCCCCCAGCCCTCCTTCGGGGTTTTGGAGGCTTCCGATGCGCTGATTTTTCATCCGATTTTTCCCGAATTTTTGGAGCACTTTTAATTTGGGGGAAAGCTGGAACAAAAAAATAGCAGAAAACAGAAACTGGCACTGGGGTGCACTGAGTTAATAGGTTAGTCCAAATATGATCAAAAGTGTATGAAAGTGTATCTAGATCATAGCAATATCACACAAAACATGCATGGAGCAAGAAAAAATTATCGATACGTTTGGGACGTATCAGCAGGCCGACTCTTGGGTACTGTAGAGGACCCCCTGCGGATACTGTAGCAGGACGACTCTTGGGTACTGTAGAGAGTCCAAGTCGGTACTGTAGCAACCGACTCATGGGTCCTGTAGAGAGTCATGTCGGTACTATAGCAGCCGACTCATGGATCCTGAAGAGAGTCCATGCCTTTACTGTAGCGGCCAACTCATGGATCCTGTAGAGAGCCATGTCGGTACTGTAGCAGCCGACTATAGTAGAGGACTTCATGTGTGCACTGTAGCAATCCGGGTCTTCTCTTCAGGACATGTCTTCTAGCTGAGTCTTCCTTTTGAGTGCTGCCTTCTGGCCGGGTCTTAGCTATGAGTAATCCCCCCGACAGTAGCCCCCAAGTTTAGCTTGGACACAATCTTTGTGTGGGCTTCATTTTTTCTCTACTTGTCCTTAGCAATGAGATTGTCGTGGAAGAGAACGCTAGGTGCGCGTCCATGGTAAACTTCCAATATAATGAATAGCTAGGATAAAGACCGGGTCTGGAGGCCAGACCATTAGGCCGGATTGCTCCACTGATTCATGTCAATGAAACCGATATGATTCAATTTTGAGCTCTTCCACATTTGAGTTCAATGTTGCTTTTTTCTCTTTCGTTTCTTGTCAAAAGGACTCGAGAATTTTTTTACGGGCAATTTTTTGTCGATATCACCTGTAGCCCCCAAGCTCCGAGTTTATCATCTCATGATGACTTGGATTTTTGTATATAAAATAGCCTTACTGGTGTAGCACCCAAGTGCCGGGTTGTCTTGCCTGCAGCAACCTGGGACATGTACTTGTGAAATTTTCTTCGAAGTAGTGTATCCATCAAGTGCCGGGTTGTCTTACCTGCAGCAACCTGGGACTTACAGTTTCTTTCTTGTTTTCTGAAGTCGGCAAGTATTATATGCCAAAGCCGACAAATGTTTGCTTGCTGATAAAAACCGATGAATGCGAATTTGCTGAAACCGGTAGATATGAGATGATGGGTTGTGTTCCCAGCTTCCAAATAGAGTGGCCCTTCGAGTGCTGGAATATGTTTCCTTCAGCAACCCGTAATAATGTGTGCCAACTCCAAGTCGGTATGAGCATTTGAATGCGGCGAGAGACGGTGCGACGAAAGTCGACTTATATATTTTATATGGCGAGAGCCAGTGCGACGAGTGTGGACTTATATATATTGCGAAAGCTGGTGCGATGGAAGTCGACTTATATATATGGCGAGAGCCGGTGCAACGGAAGCCAACTTAAGAATGTAGAAGATGCAATGCAGAAGGTATAGTCCCCATGAATTGGTATGAGCATCTTTGTGTCATGTCGAGTCACAGAGAAATTCGAGCTATAGTCCCCATGAGTCGGTATATGCATTTGGGTGTTGTGCCGAGTCACATAGGTCTAACTTGTAAGAAAAATTGTTATAAATAACTTAAGATGCAGGATGATGTTTGAATGCAAAATGGAAATGCAAAGGCTAGTAGAAGTCGACTCATGCCTCATCTTCTCGCATTGAGAGAGATTATGTGTTCAAGATTCGAAACTTGTTTGTAAAACCGGCTTATATGCCTAACGTTCCCGGCTCTCAGGACTAAAGTTGATATGCGTTTTATGTAAGCCCCCAAAGTTTAGACCAACCGGGTTCGCGTTAGTCATATGAGCTTGAGCTATACAGGCCACACGGTGTGGGTGGCCAATTCATGTATATGCCGGGATTTCATCAGTTAAGAGTGGATGGGTGCCATCGAACTCCCCTACTTCCCCTGACTAAGTCATACACATGTGGAGTTTTACATATATATGCCGGCTTCTCAGTCAAGAGTCGAGCTCCCCGATTCGCCTGACTAAGCAATATACGTGCTCAGAGCCGATAGAGGGTAGATCCAGCCCCCAGGTCTCTTAGAAAAGGTGTAAAAATATGTCTTGTATGATGCAATATGCAATGTATTATGCAATATGGGAGTATATGCAATATGAAAGTTGATTTCATGCATAAGTGTGGCGAGAGCCGGTGCGACGAGAGTTGACTTTAAATGTGGTGAAAGCCTAGTGCGATGAAAATAGACTTTTATGGCGAAAGCCTGTTGCGATGAAAATCAACTTAATGGCGAAAGCCTGTTGCGATGAAAATCGGCTTAATGGCGAAAGCCTGTTGCGATGAAAATTGACTTTGTGCTAGAGATGGTGATAGCCTATTCGCGACGAAAGTCGACTTATATGTTAAATATGCGATAGCCTAATGCGATGAAAATCGAATTTGTGTGGCGATATCCTAGTGCGATGAAAATCGACTTATGGCCAAAGCCTGGTGCGATGAAGATCGACTTATAGCGAAAGCCTGGTGTGATGCAGATCGACTTATGGAGAAAGCCTGGTGCGATGAAGATCGACGAGATTTCTTGTGAAGCCGGTAATTTTTAATGATCCTGGATCCATAAAGGAGCCAAAATTCTCGATGAACCGGAACTCATCGTGGAGCCGAAATTTTTTATGAGCCGGGAATCGCTGAGGATCTGGAATTTTAAATGAGTCGAAACTCATCGAGGAGCCGAATTTTTGAATGAACCGGAATCTCATTGTGGAGCCGAGATTTTCCAATAAACCGGAACTCGAGAAGGGAGCCGGGATTTTTCCGATGATCCGGAACTCAATGAAAGAGCCGGAATTTTTCCAATGAACCGGAATCTAAGCCGGGAATTTACCGATGATCCAGAACTCAATGAAAGAGCCGAAATTTTTCCAATGAAATGGAATCGAAGCCGGGATTTTACCGATGATCCGAAACTCAATGAAGGAGCCAGAAATTTTCCAATGAACCGGAATATAAGCCGGAATTTTACCGATGATCCAGAACTAAATGGAGCCGAATTTTTTCCAATGAACCGGAATTTAAGCCGGGATTTTACCGTCAAAATCAATGGACCAAAATTTGTAATGGTCAATTATAATCCGTCGTTTGAAATATAATATATCTCAATCTCCGATGGATCTTATAGGAGGCATAGCCGCCGAGTCTTGAGTCGACTCGAGGAGTTGGCTGGGGACTCCATGTATCTGGCTTGATAAATAAAGAAGCATTGATCTGATGATGCAGAGAAAACCCGGAGAACCATGGAAGACAACCGTGGTGAGGTTGTGACTGATCTTCGTAGGAGTCGGCGGTTGACAGTCCAACCAACATGTCGAGCCGGTGATAGAGACGACCAAGCGGTTGTAAGCCGACTCATATGTATGTGATAATTTTTCTCAAACGGTAGTTGTTCCAATGTACGGAGTGCAAACCGATGATAGGTTGAGCTAAACTTGTGGTTGGATTTCGCTACCTTGCGTAGATCCGAAAACGCATTTTAGTGCGGGAGTCGGCCACGGAGATCTAACCATTGGAATTTTTTAATTTTTTTTGTAGTAGTAAAGGAATATATCCTGCGGCTTTCCACCGGAGGGATCTGCGAATTGGTGTACGAGTCGAACTGGGGAAGTTTTTTTTGAAGTTGTGCGGAGTTCTGCCAGAATTTGATAGCGCTTCGGTGCAGGAGTCGTCCAGGGTGATCTAAACGTAGTAATTGGCCAAAATTTTAACATCTTGTAACCTTCAGAATTTCCAATCTTTTCACCGACGGGATCTTAAATATTAGTTCCGAGTCGCCTCCTGGACGGTCCGCAATGCATATGTTTTTTCTCTCATGCAAGCTGCATGCGAGGGTCAATGGTGAAGTCGAGTTTCGAGTCGCACGCTCGAATTTTTTATTGTTTTCTCCATGAGCTTGACGTAGATGTTGAAGAAACTGAGGTTGAAATGCACCCGAGTCGGACCGAATCCTTCCAGAGTCGGCGGATCGTCGACTTATTGATGTAGATTTGTTCGTGCCGGTTCTTCTTCGTCCGGCCGGTCATGAGTTTCTCGATCCTTGTGAGGACTCCGTTCAAGATGACAACACCCTTGTGCGTAGGCCCCATGGTGGGCGCCAACTGTCGTGGGAAAGTCACGGCAGATGTCCGTAGAGTCGGACTTGATTATCGGGCCTTTGCTACGAGTGTACGAGGAAGAAGAACATCACAGAGAGAGAAAAAGCAATTTTATACAGCTTCAGGCCCCGGGAAACATCGTCCGATAAAGACCCTCCATGTTGTTTGTTGCTAGGTATTATTCCTCTTCTCACGGGGAGTCGTCGGCGTATCGCCGACTCTCGAAGCCTACTTTGGCGAAAGCCTACTCTGGTGGAAGCCTACTCTGGCGAACTTGGCCTCTATGGGCTCCCTACCCCTCCTTATATAGGTGGAAGGGGGAGGCTTACATGTAGATTCCTATTTTGATACAAACTAGGCTCATCTTGTATTACAAGTCGGATATCAATCTGAGTCCTACTCTAAGGCTTATAGTCTTTCGTGCCTTCCAAGTTAGGTGGACTCCTTCCAAGATTGGGGCTTCTTTCCTATAGCGGATCCTGTTTTTACTGTAGCAGACCACCCTACGGATGCTGTAGCAGGCCGACTCTTGGGCACTGTAGAGGACCCCCCTGCGAATAATGTAGCAGGACTACTCTTGGGTACTGTAGAGAGTCCATGTCGGTACTGTAGCATTTGAGTCATGGGTCCTGTAGAGAGTCATGTTGGTAATGTAGCAGTCAACTCATGGATCCCATAGAGAGTCCATGTCGGTACTGTAGCAGCCGACTCATGGATCCTGTACAGATCCATGTCGGTACTGTAGCAGCCGACTCCAGTAGAGGACTTCATGTGTGCATTGTAGCAATCCGGGTCTTCTCTTCAGAACATGTCTTCTAGTTGAGTCTTCCTTTTGAATGCTGCCTTCTGGCCGGGTCTTAGCTGTGAGTAATCCCCCCGACCGTAACCCTCTCAACTTTTTCACACATGTTATGTGGGTGAAATGATGATACCATGCAAAGTTTCAACATTTTCAGAGTTCATTTGTAGTGCTTTTCAATTTCAGGGTCATTTAGCTCAAAATAAATCATTAAATGAATGAAAAATAGCAAATGAAGATAGAAAGGGTTGAAATTTTATGATGTGGCTTTTGAAAGGACGTGGATGTCGCCTAGAGGGGGGGTGAATATGCGCTTAAAATAGTTACGGTTTAGGCTTGAAAAAATGCGGAACAAAACTTAACGTTTAATTTTCCAAGCAAGAAACCTAAATAATCTAGGCTCAACTATGTGCACCAACAACTTATACTAAGCAAGATAAAGAACTATGTGATAGCAAGATATATAAAAAGAACACTATGACTATCACACATTAGGTGCACAAGTAAAGAGGTTGACTAGATGAACAACCTATGGGAAAAGAAATGCACAATAATATGAGCAAGCACAAGATAAACAATGTAATAAGTTTTCTCAAAGTAAAGGTAGAGATAACCGCAAGTGGAGCCGATGGAGACAAGGATTTGTTACCGAAGTTCCTTCTCTTGCGAGAAGTATGTCTCCGTTTGGAGAGGGTGTGGAACACAATGCTCACACGAAGCTAACGAGGGCCACCATATTTCTCCTCACGCTCTCACCAATGCAAGATGCCGTGATTCCACTATTAGGACACTTGAGGGAGGTCACCTAACCCCTACAAATGGCGACCCTTGGGGGCGGTCACCGAACCCGTACAAATGCTCGGGGCTATCTCCACAACCGAATTGGAGGCTCCCGTAGCATCCTGAAGCTTTCCACCACAATGATTGAGCTCCGCAACAATAAGCCTCTAGGGGCCAATGCACCCAAGAGGAACTAGCTCTAGGGTGCCAATGCACTCAAGAGTAGCTATCTTCTCAACTTCACTTCCAACAACGAATCCTCGGAGAGAACTCAAACTGGTGCACTAAATGCAATGGCAAGAGCAGACGAAGTGCTCAAGTGCCCCACTCTCAAATCCCACCAAAGTAACAAAAGCTATGGAGGAATATGATAGGAAGAACAAGGAAGAGAGCACCAAGAACTCCAAGATCTAGATCCACAAGTCTGCCCTCACTAAGAGGAGATATGAATCGGTGGAGAATGTAGATCTAGATCTCCTCTCTCTTTTCCCTCAAAAAGGAGCAAGAATCATGGGATGGATCGAGAGAAAGCAAGCTCAAAGAGGTCAACAATGGGGGGAAGAACTTGCAAGGAACCAGTGGGGACAAAGGAAGAAGAATACCTCCTTTTATAGTCCCTCACAAATCCAACTGTTAGCAGCCGTTGGCAGACCAACAACCATGGTACTACTGTCGCAGAGCGGTACTACCGTGGTGCGGTACTACCGGCCCACGCTACTACCGAAGCCGAGTGCCGTGCTGATGGCTTGTCGCCCCTCGTTGGTGATACGTCCAAAACGTATCTATAATTTCTTCTTGCTCCATGCCTCTTTTGTGTGATATTGCTATGATATTGATGAACTTCCATAAACTTTTGATCATATTTGGATAACCTATTAACTCAGTGCACCCCAGTGCCAGTTCCTGTTTTCTCCTGTTTTTCTATTTCAGGTTTCCCCCTTATTAAAAGTACTAGAAAAATTCTGGGAAAATTATAGGAAAAATCAGCGTACCAGAAGCTTCGATAAAAGCCCGAGAGGGGCCAGATGGGAGCCTGGGGGGCCCCAGGCGGCCAGTGGGCGTGGCCCCATCCCTGGCCGCGCCAGGGGGGGGGGCGCCTGGAGCCCCTGTCCCACCTCTGGCTGCCCTGACGGGGATGTACCCCGGCAAATCCCACGGTCAGGGACCCTGGATTAGTCATGAGAGGCACAGGTTGGACGATAGCTCGTCGGCTAACAGGAGGAGACGTTCATGCTCAATATTATTGCTTGGACATGGCGATTACAGGAAGGCCAAGGCTAGTGCGCACAAGGCTAGGGTTACAGATTGCGTATTGGTTGATCTCGACGTCTCCCCTCCTAGACTTTATATAATAGGCTAGGTCTCGGGGAGTCCGTCCTGGATTACAGATGAGGTTTCCTAACCCTGATCTTTTTTCGTACGGCAGGTTTTCACCTTCCTTATGAGTCGCGGACTCCTGCGTCGGTACCACTAGTGGGAGAAGGCTGGGTCCAGGCGGCATCTCGGTGGGCCTTCTGTCTTCGGGTACACCGGGTAGGCCCATCTATAGGATTCGTGGGGTCATCCCCTCGTCAGTAGCCCCCGAGTGCCTGGGGGACTCGAAGAGTCGCGCAGGGACTCGAGTCTATTCTTGCGTCGTTTCGATGTATGCACGGTTCAACCGCGGGTCGCTGGCAGTCTGGGGCCATGACAAAACCTGTTTCGAGGGATTGCTAAGCTGAAAGGGCCCAAGGATTCGACTGGTCGAGCCTTGGTGAATTGCACTAGTGGAAAAAACCGCAATAGCCCAATGAAACCCACGTCCCTCGACATGAGCTTGGAACACTGGTGTCGAGCAAAAGTCATGGCGCTGCAGGTCTTACAGTGATCAATTGCCGACAGTAAAGTTTGTAGCCTAGGCGCGTCTGCCCGGCTTTTTCTATCATGCAAGCGCATGGAAAAGGTTGGGAGTGAAATCGCTCTGCGGCAAGTCTCAGCCCAGCCGATCTGTGCAGCGGGGTCTTACCTACACGCTAAGCTTGCGTGGCATCTGGGCACAGTGTATTGTGTTCCAGGAATATGTATTTTTATTGAGGCGCGGAGCCTAGTAGATAATGCACCCACTTGGAATAAACAATCAAGTGAGCTGTTTTAGCGGTCGCTCGCGGAGCTTGATCGAGTGCTCAGGAGAGGAGTATTTGCTCGGGAGGTCGTCGAGTGCTCAGGAAATCAGGGTTTTGCGAGTGATTACTCGAGTATCGATTTTGCTCTCGGGGTGAGGGAGGACCCGATACTCTGGAACCGCTCGATCTGGCGAGTGCAGGTCTGTTTATCTTCTGTCGTGGTGAGCGAGAACCCGAAACTCTCATGGGTGCGAGCAATTACTCAAGCACGTATTTTCTTTTCCTTTTGGGTGATAAAGTACCCGAGCGCATTTTTTCTTTCGAGTGAGGGAGAACTTCGGGACTCTGTGAGTGCGAGTGATCACTCAAGCACATATTTATCCTTTAGGTGAGGGAGCACCCGAGACTCTAGTGGAGATGCTCCCGATGGGAGTAAAATGTTTTGCCCATCAAACCAAAATATTTAAAAGGTTGAAACTCTGAGGCTAGGAAACGTAATCGATACGCCTTGTTGGGATGTGACGTTGGCTTGTTTTTTTGGCATCTTGACCACAGTGGCCTGTCAAAGGAAATGACTTGGCGCTGTCCCGCCGAAATTTTCGCTTCGTGTGAGTATGGTCCTCTTTTTGCGCGCGTAGTGGGCAGTGTTGTTACTGCGCCGGTTGGGTTTTCCATGTTTTTCTCCTGTCGTGGGATCATGCCACGTTTACTGTACGCTGGGATTGAACGGTGCCCCTGCTCGCCTGGCTGTTGGTTAAATACCTAGCGGCTGAGTAACTTTTAGGTTTTACCCAGCCATTGCCTTCTCCTCTTGCTTCTGGATTTCCCCTGTTCTTGAGCCTTCTTCTTCCTCCTTTTGCTGCTTGCTGCGAAACTGATGACAACACGCTCCCGTGCTGCTCCGGAATCGGCCAAGATTTCTGGAAAGTGGGAGCGCTCGACCTTTGGGGCTACGGATCTCGGCTCGCTGATTGCTGATGGCTTGGTGGCGGGAGATGTCGTGCGGATTCCGGGAGATGAACCTGTTCCCGCTTCGACGGCAGATGACCGGATGTGCTTCCAGGCGTTCTTCCCGCGTGGGTTTGCCCTTCCGATTCACCCTTTTGTTTGTGGTTTGCTGTACACCTATCGGCTTCAGCTGCACAATTTGACTCCCAATGGGATTTTGCACATTGCTTGCTTTATTACCCTTTGTGAGGCTTTCTTGGGGATCTATCCCCATTGGGGGCTTTAGAAGCGCCTCTTTTGTATAAAGAGGACGAACTCTGAGTATGTTGTGGGGCAGGTGGGCATATCCATTAGGGATAAACATTCATACTTTGATTTGGAGATGCTTGACTCCATCAGTGCTTGGCGGAAAAGTTGGTTCTATCTGAAGGATCAGCACGTTGCTGGGCAGCGATTTGGTCTTGCTCCCTTTAATCCCGATGCGCGAGTAGTCAAGAAGGCTTCATGGTCCCATTCTTTGTCTACGAAAGAGTCATCTGAAGTGGCTCCGTTCTTGGAGAGGGTTGCTCTCGTGAAGGACAACTTGACCGGTGGGCAACTCATCTCTGTTTTCATTGGGAGGCGCGTTCAGCCATTGCAGTCTCGAGCCCGTCCCATGTGGCAATATGAGGGACTCGAGGACTCGACGAGATGCTCCCGCGAGGAGCTTAATGCCGATGGCCTCTTGGACCGGATCCAGTACGTGACCAAGTGCTCGAGCATTTCCGAGATGGGTTTCGTCCTTCCTTATTCTTCTGATCACGCGCTGCCGCAGGTTCGCATTTTTTGAATTTCTCGTCTGGTTGAGATGTTTGCTTGACTGCTTGCTGATGATGCTATTTTCTTTGGTAGGATCATGTTCCTGTGTTGTGCAATCTTCCGCAGCCGAAGAGCCGGATGCTTCCGCTGCTGACGATGCTGCTCCGAGTGCTGGTGCCAGCATGCTCGCGGGTGCCACTGGTGCTCACGAGTCCACGGGGGTCGGGATGCCGGGGACCGGAGATAGTGAGGAATCGGCTCCCTTTCGTGTCAAGAGGTCGCAGCCTTCGGGTGCCAAGGATCTTGACGCGACGAGTGGTGCTGCCCCGCTGTCTGTACCGTCTGCTGGGTCGTCTCCTCCTGTTGCTGCGTGCAAAAGGCCCAAGTTTGGGAGGTTGTTGCGTGCTCGCTCTGCGTGTGGCGGGTAAGCATATGCTTGACTTTGCTGGGGCTGTGTTTCCTCTTCTCTTTTGTCTGATGGCTTTTATCTTGTAGCGCTATGAGTGTTCCGGCTGCTTCCTCCACCAGTGCGGCTTCTGTCGACCTGCAGTCGACTGACTCTGGAGCAGCCGCCAAGCATACTGGGGATTCTTCGACTGTTGTTGGTCAGCCTGTACCGTCAGTGACTCCTGTTGTCTCGGCTGCTGGTGTGATTCCTGCTGCTGCTCCTCCTGTGGCGTCTGGTGTTGTTGCTCTTGATGTCAGGCCTGCTGCTCCAAGTCATCCTTACTTGGGCCGTCTTGATCTCGCTGTTGAGGATAAAGTCCGCTTTTTCGACCGCATAGCTGGGCTGGTGAGTTTGTTTCCTATTTTACTTGTGTAGTTTTTGTAATCGGGGGCATGGCAGTGCCCCCGATGGGAGTAGCCCTCGAGGCTGCAAGAAAGTGTTTGCATTTGATTGTAGTCTTGCCTTGGCTCTGTCCTTGCGTTGTATTTTCATTGGGAGCACGGCCAGTGCTCCCGTTGGGAGTAGCCCCCGAGGCTGCAAGCAAGCGCTCGCGGTTGGTTGTAGTCTTGCTTTGGTTCTGTCTTAATATTTGATTTCTTCGAGTAGCTGGTGTTCCAGCACTGTGAGCGTCTCGTGGTCGAAGCTGAGCGTTGGCAGCAGGCCCACAATTCTGCACAGGATGCCTTGTCTGCCATGAGTAGTGAGTATTTCTTCCTATACTGCTGTTTTTGAACTGTTGTGTCCTTTGTTTTGACTGCTGTCTTGTTTCTCAGACCGTCGTCAAACTGCCAAGAAGCAGGTCGAAAATGCGGAAAGAACGATTTCCAACCTCAAGGCTGCTTTGGCTTCCAAGGAGAAGGAGCTTCATGATCAGCACGAGGAGCTGGTATGCCTGCGTTAGGCTGAGGATGCTCTTGTGCAGGCGGAGGCGGTCGAGTGCGAGCGTCTTCGGGTCTTGGTGGACTCACTTGTCTGTAAGTCGTCGTTCCGTTGCTGGGCGTTTTGACTCTTTGACTTCCCGTAGTGATTTTGGTTGCTTGGTGCAGCCTCTATGGGTGCAAGTGCGGCGGAGGTGGTTGCATCG
Organism: Bromus sterilis; assembly: GCA_950022295.1. Taxonomy (NCBI): domain Eukaryota; kingdom Viridiplantae; phylum Streptophyta; class Magnoliopsida; order Poales; family Poaceae; genus Bromus; species Bromus sterilis. The sequence continues at coordinate 403,121,354 of OX465596.1, forward strand.
GGTTCTGGAGACCTCCGTGGGGCCGTGGATGCCATGTCGGCTGCTGTTCATGTTACCAAGGGTGTCTGTGCCCGGGCTTCCATTCTTGTGGGTCTTGTTCATGAGCACCTCATGCCAGGGGGCGCGAAGGTGCCAGCTGGTCTGGACGCCCGCGTTGCTGCATTTGGTAATGGCGGGATCTCTTGGAGGAGTTAGTTGGGGAGAACGTGGTGAGTGGTCTTTGCACGTCCCTTGTTGTTCTTATGGGGCACGGAATTGCCATTGACGACTCTCTGGTTGAGACTGTCCCTGCTTATACTGACGAGCAGAACGCGCGAGCCACTGTTCTGGCTCGTCGCCTGCAGGAAGTTGTGGATTCTCAGTATCCCTCCTCTGCAGGCAAAGGGGGGGGTGTAGCCATGTCTTGTCGTCTGAAACTTCTGGTTGTAATATGCCTCCTCTGTGGTGGTGAATCTGTGTTACTTTGATTGGAATAACTGCTTGGCCATTCCTGCTGTTGTGCTTGATTGTCCTTTTTTTTTTGCGGTAGGCCGCCCCGGGCGTGCTTCGGTCCTGGAGTTCGTTGAAGGAGGAAGCTCGTGAGGGCGCGTACGAGTCTTTGTGCTTGAGGCTGAGAAACACTGAGCGGGAAATTGTCCGCTTGAAGGGGGCTGCAGCAGTCCATCGTTCCAAACGCGAGCGTGCTGAGGCCGTGTTGGATAGTCTTGCTTCATGGGTGGTGAAGTTGTCTGACCTCCTACGAGGTGATTTTGGCTGCTGCTCGATTGCTCGACTGCATTTAGTAGCTTTCCTGTCGTCGTCTTGATTTTTCTTCTATTTTTTGAAGTGCTGGCGGGGTGGTCCTGGGATGAGGAGAAGGCCATCCGGTCGGATCTGTCTCGGCTGGATGATCCTGATGTGCAGGCGAGCAATCCTTTCTGGGCACATGGGGCTCGTGCTCGAGCATTTTCTGTGCTTCTTCTTCGAGTTGAACCGGTGCCCGCTGCTCTGCGGTACTGTCACCGGGTGCTGGGCGGGATCCACTCTGAGTTTTATCCGCTGCAGGTGGTGCCATCGTCCTTTGAGACGCTCTGCCGCGTATTTTCTCAGCCTGCGGAGCTGCGTCGCGTGATGAATCACCAAATTCATGCTAGAGCCCGCGCTGCCTTGGGCTTGGTCCATAGTCATTAGCCGGGAGCTGATATTGCTCAAGTGTTGGGGGGTCCTCGATGTGGTAAGGATTATCCGATGGATGAGCATTACGCGGCGGTCGATGAGCCTGCGCGCCAAGTTGTGAAGCGGGTTTGTGAAGAGAATGATTGTTATCTGGGTTCCCTTATTAAGGCAAATATGGAGCCTGGGGGTTAGGTGCTTCCTCTCTTTGTATGTGCCTCCTCTTGGTGTACTGTATTCCTTCGTAGCCTTGGTTTTGCCTCGAGTGCCAGTTTTGTTTATTTCGCGATTGCGAAGAACGCCTCGGGGGGTGGCTGTTACGGGGAGCCCCCGAGTGCCAATTTGGTTTGGGTCGCGATTGCAAAGAACGCCTCGGGGGGTGGCTGCTGCGGCGAGCCCCCGAGTGCCGATTTTGTTTGAGTCGCGATTGCGAAGAACGCCTCGGGAGGTGGCTGCTGCGGCGAGCCCCCGAGTGCCAATTTGGTTTGGGTCGCGATTGCGAAGAATGCCTCGGGGGGTGGCTGCTGCGGCGAGCCCCCGAGTGCCAATTTTGTTTGAGTCGCGATTGCGAAGAACGCCTCGGGGGGTGGCTTCTGCGGCGAGCCCCCGAGTGCCAATTTGGTTTGGGTCGCGATTGCGAAGAACGCCTCGGGGGGTGGCTACTGCGGCGAGTCCCCGAGTGCCAATTTTTTTTGAGTCGCGATTGCGAAGAACGCCTCGGGGGTGGCTGCTGCCGCGAGCCCCTCGAGTGCCAATGAATCAATTTTTGGAAAAACATTTTTCAATATTCTTCCTGTTGTTTCTTACATTTAGTAAGAATGGGGGGGTCTGATGAGGACAGTCCCCTTTATTTAAAACTGCGGCGTGGTAGCCTAAAGATCTAGTTAGCTTCTTATCCGAGTGCTGGGGTCCTTCGGGTGGTGACTTCTTCTACGGGAGCGTTTCTTCTGCGGGTCCCGTGGTCTTGCTGGCTTGGTGAGCTACAAAGGCCTCTGATATCTTCTGGAATTCCTTGTCGCATCGGTCGAATCTGACAAAACTGCCGCTGACTGTGATGACCCCATGTGGGCCTGGAATTTTTAGCTTAAGGTAGGCATAGTGAGGCACTGCCATGAAGCGGGCGAAGGCTGGTCGCCCGAGGATTGCGTGGTACTGCGACTTCTAGTCGACCACTTCAATGTCTATGATCTCTTTGCGAAAGATGGTCGCGTTGCCAAAAACCACCTCCAAGCTTATTTTTCCCAGAGGGTAGACTGCTTTTCCTGGCACAATCCCATGGAAGGTTGTGCCTGAGGATTTGAGCGCGGAGCTCTGGATTAGCATTTCTTCGAGTGTCCTGGTGAAGATGATGTTGATTCCGCTGCCGCCGTCCATGAACACTGGTGACATGTCGTAGTTTCCAATTCTGGCCTCGAGCACTAGCGCGGCGTGTCCTGGTCGAGGAATGGCGGGCGGGTGGTCCTCCCGAGAGAAAGTGATTTCTGTCTCGGACCCGCGCAAGTACGCTGGGATGGCGGGGTGCGAGGAGGCTGCGAGAAAAACTTGTCTTGTGACCTGCTTCTTCTGCCTATTTGAGGGCCTGCCTTCTTGTATCATGTAGATCCTGCCGTGTGCTTCTGGATAATGTTCCTCTTCTTCCGGTGTCCTGCGCCGTTCCTGTATTGCGGCCACTAGCCTTTTTGGCGGAGGAGGGGATGGTGGTGCGTCGTGGGCGATAGGCCCGACTGCTATGGTCGCGAGTGGTTGGGCCGCCGTTGTCGCAGATCGACTTTTTTCCTCAGCCAACTCGTTGAAGCTTCTGTAGTTCCTGAGGGTGTGCCCTGATCTAAGCTCCCCTCGTTTGTTTCTGAATCCGTGTATCGAGCACGGACCGTCGAGTTGTTCTTTGGCCAAGCGGTATGTTCTAGTGTTGTCGCGCGGCTGCCTCGTCCTCCAGTCTCGTTTCTGAACTTGGGGCGCGTCTTCGAGATTATCTCTTCGCCGTGCTCTGCCGTCGTCGCGATGTGTCAGAACCCTAAATTAGGTTTGTGTTTAACCTAGCTTGCATTTTTGCATCTTAAAAAAACAGAAATTGCAAAAGAAAAGGAATTGGGGAAAAGAAAAGCCCCAAAGCATTTTAATAAAAGGGCCAGAAATAAATCTTTTTCCAAAACTCTTTTGGATATGTTGAAAAATCCTAAAAATGAGTGTGATCATTTTAAAAGTGATTTGGGATTAATCCCATGCTCATAGATTTTTCAAAAATCCAAATAGTGGCTTGGAAATTAAATCATTTGCCTATTTGAATTGAAATTCAAATAATTTGAATTTCAAAAATTCCCAAAACATGGGGTTAACTAATACTAAGTCACCTAGGTTTTATAAAAATAATTGGGGATTTTATAAAATACCCTAGTATTTTTATTTCAAGGGCAAAACAAATAACAGAAACAATAAAAAGAAAAACAGGGGAAAAAACCTTACCCGACGCCTAGGGCGAAGGCCCACCTGGCCCAGCCCACTTACCTCTGTCGTCTTCCTCCTCTTGCCAGAAGGAGGGACAAGCAAGCCGTGCGCTACGGCATGGCCGCCACCTCCACCTCTTCGCCACCTCCTGCTCTACCCTCCTCTATCTCTTTGCCAGGAGATGCCTGGAAGGCGCCATGCACTTTCCCCCCCCTCTCTCTGCCTCTCCCGCTCAATCTCACCGCGACTCGAAACCCTACCGGAGCGCCGACGACGAATAGCGCGGCCACCGAGCTCCCCAAGCCGTCACACCTTATCTAGGAGGTTCCCCGGCGACCACCAGTTCGAGCCGCCGCTTCAATTTGGGACGAGGAGCAGCAGGAGCGACGCTAGCCTCAAGAACCCGCCGCCGGCCGTGAGGAACCCCGGCGAGAAATCCAGCGCCCTCAGCTCCTCTCCGGCCTCCCCGAGTGCACCATCGACTTCAACGTGAGCTCCCGCCCGTTTTCCTCCTCCTAGCTTCCCTCCCCGCTCCCCTTGTAACCAGTTGCCATGGACAGAAGCCACAGCCGCCGCTTTCCTTCGTCGCAGCCATGGCCAGAGGCCTCCTCGAGGTCCCCGGCGTGCTCCAGGAGACGCGCACGAGTACGGGACACGCTCCCGTGCCTCCATCTCCCTCCCCCGTGGCCGGAATCACCACTCCGGCGAGCGCCGCCGTGGCTAGGCCACCGGCGTCTAGCCGCCGGTCGGTTAGGCCCTAACCCACGAGCTAAATCCCCCCACGTCACTGACCGATGGGCCCAAGCCCCCTAATGACCCTACTTAACTTAATCTAATCTGGGTTTAACCCAAGAGCCACTGACAAGGTGGCCCTACACGTCAGCCCCCCCCTTGCGTCATGCTGACGTCGTAATGATGCAGTAAATCTTAAATCTTTTATTAAATCAGAAAATTCTAGAAAATAAGCAAAACTTTGAAATTGAATAACTTTTAAACCGTAACTGCAAATTCAAAGTGTAATATATGAAAAATTATCAGAATAAAATTCTCTATCCAAATAACCAACTTTCAACCATGTTTTAAATGTTTACAATAAGGGATCAGTAGCATTTTGCTATTTGGCTCTTTTGTATTAAATCAAATAAATTACAATGCTCATTTGAAATTCAACCTATGCAATGCAAAGGTGATCACTTACACTTCAGAAGCATTTCACACACATGACCAATTGGTTTACCATGAACAAATTTTTAGCAAATGCAACTTGGGCCAATTGAATACAGTTGGAGTTTGAATTTGAATTCACTTTTTCAAATCAACTTCAGTTAACATGTTGCAATTCAAACATAAGTCACATCAGCACCTTGCCATGCTATGTTTTGCATATTGATTGCACATTGTATTATCTTGACTGTGCATTACTTTCAGTGCTTCGGTGATTGCTTCTTCTCGGTAGAGTTGATCTCGGAGACGAGTTCAACCTCACGTCAGAGGAGTGTTACGTCGTGATCGTCCGGATTAGCTGATGGAGCGCAAGAGAGAAGAATTTTGCAATCTGACCCAAGGAAAGATGTCTGTTCATGAGTATAGGACTGAGTTCACTCGTCTAGCACGTTATGCCCAAGAAGAAGTATCCACCGATGCCAAGAAACAAGCAAGGTTCCGCAAGGGACTTAGCCCCGTTCTTCGTCATGACCTGAACCTTCACGAGTTCGTCAACTTCAGGGACTTAGTCGACAAATCCTTCAAGGCCGAGTATGGAAATGAGTTCTATGAAGAGTCTCGCAAGCGTGATCGTGAGTTTGCACAATCTTCTGGCCCAGTTTCCCGGAAACGCTGTGCTTGGATTCCCTTCAATGACGTCAGTCGTGCTGTAAGTGCTTCTAGACCACCAACCACCATATATCGTCCACCTCAACCCAATCTTCCTCCATGGAATTTTGTTGGACAATCAAGTGCTCAATTTCCTTTCATTCCACGTGGTGTTTGTTTCCAATGTGGACAATCAGGCCACAATGTTCGAGAGTGTCCTCAGAATCATGTAGGCACCACACCTAATCCAAAGCAAGCCTTTCGTCGTGGCAAGCCACCACCCAAGACTTCCAATGTCAAGCCTCCTGTTTATGAATATGGTTATGTGAATCACGTATCCATGCTAGATTCCCACAAGTCAACCGATGTTGTACTCGGAACCCTTCCTGTCAATTCCTCCCCAGCTTTGGTTCTGTATGACCCAGGAGCATCTCATTCATTCATATCCCAGGACTTTGCACTGTCACATGACATCTCTTTTTCGATGTTATCCACCCCCTTAGTTGTGCAAGCCCCTGGATCCAAATGGCACACCACCATGGTGAGTCATGAGAATGAAATTGCAATTGAGGGTTTAGTATTCCTTGCCTCACTTATAGCCCTCAAGTCTTCAGACATTGATGTGATATTAGGTATGGATTGCTTATCAAGACAGAATGCTGTCCTTGATTGTAAAGCCAAGTCAGTGAAACTAACCTATCCATCAGGCCAGACAATCAAGTACACCTCACCAAGCTCTAAAACCCAGGTGCATTCTTTGAATGTGCTTCCTCTTCCAGACCTTGAAGATATTCCGGTGGTTGGTGACTTCCTGGATGTTTTTTCAGAAGAGCTTCCAGGAATACCACCTGACAGATCTGTAGAGTTTGTGGTAGATCTTATCCCAGGAACCGCCCCAATATCCAGACGCCCATATAGAATGGCCCCACGTGAGTTAGCTGAGCTCAAAATCCAACTTGAAGCTTCGTTGGCAAAAGGCTTCATCCGCCCTAGCTCATCGCCATGGGGTTGCCCCGTTCTGTTCATAACGAAGAAAGTTGGAACAGAAAGGATGTGCGTAGACTATCGCCCGCTAAACCTAGCGACGATAAAGAACAAGTACCCCTTGCCTAGGATCAATGATCTTTATGATCAACTTGCAGGATCCTCTGTCTTCTCCAAGATGGATTTGAGATTAGGTTATCATCAAATCAAAATAAAAAACGAGGACATTCCCAAGACGGCTTTTACTACTCGTTATGGTCTTTATGAGTACACCATTATGTCCTTCGGTTTAACCAATGCCCCCGCCACATTCTCGCGCTTGATGAATTCGATCTTCATGGAGTACCTAGATAAATTGGTTGTAGTTTATCTTGATGACATTCTCATCTACTCGAAGAATGAAGAAGATCACGTAGAACATCTTAGGCTGGTATTGATGAAACTTAGAGAGCATCGCCTGTATGCTAAGTTCTCCAAGTGTGAATTTTGGCTACCAGAAGTGACCTACATAGGCCACGTGATTTCTGCAAAAGGCATTGCTGTCAATCCCGAGAGGGTTCAGGCCGTCCTTGAGTGGACTCCACCTGAATCGGTTAAGCAAGTTAGGAGTTTTCTTGGCCTAGCAAGCTATTGTCGCCGCTTCGTCAAGAACTTTTCTAAAGTTGCAAAGCCTCTAACTGAACTCCTCAAGAAAGAGAAGAAATTCGAATGGACCCCCAAGTGCGAGGAAATCTTTCAAGAGCTAAAAAGAAGATTGACTTCTGCACCCGTACTTGCGCCTCCAGACATCAAAAAGGATTTCGAGATCTTTTGTGATGCCTCACGGCAAGGGTTAGGATGCATAGTTATGCAAGATAGACATGTGGTAGCTTATGCTTCACGCCAGTTGCGTCCACATGAAGAGAACTATCCTACCCATGATCTTGAACTCGCTGCCGTAGTTCATGCCTTAACAACTTGGCGACATTACCTCCTTGGTAATCGTTGCGAGATCTATTCCGACCACCAAAGCCTCAAATACATTTTCACCCAGCCAGATATTAATCTCAGGCAAAGACGCTGGATTGAGTTGATAAAAGATTATGACTTAGGAATTTCTTACACCCCAGGCAAAGCCAATGTCATGGCTGATGCACTAAGTCGTAAGTCGTATTGTAACAACCTCATGTTACAACAGTATCAACCGCTTCTTCATGAGGAATTTCGAAGGCTCAATCTCGAGATTGTTCCTCGTGGTTCTCTTTTCAACTTGGTGGCGAAACCAACCCTTGAGGATAAAATCATAGTTGCCCAAAGGTGTGCACGAGGTGTTCGCCGGATCAAGGAGAACATTGCTAGCGGAGTTGCTAAATGTTTCTCCACAGATAGTAAGGGAACGATATTCTTTGAAATCATTTGGTAGTACCTAAGAATAGGGAACTAAGGCAAATCATCCTCAAAGAAGCCCATGACACACCCCTCTTGATTCATCCCGGTAGCACAAAAATGTACCGAGATCTACGCCAGAGATTTTGGTGGACTAGGATGAAGAGAGAAATTGCTCAGTTTATTGCTGAATGTGATGTTTGTCGTCGCATTAAAGCAGAACATAAAAGACCTGCTGGTACTCTTAGACCTTTGCCTATCCCCGAGTGGAAATGGGATAAAGTCAGTATGGACTTCATCACTGGCTTTCCAAAAACCCAGAAAGGAAATGATGCCATCTTCGTTGTCATAGATAGACTTTCCAAACTTGCTCACTTCCTTCCCGTTCGTGAGTCTATAACTGCTAGGCAGTTAGCGGACTTGTATGTCTCCCGAATCGTGTCACTTCACGGTGTTCCTTTGGAAATCAATTCAGACCGTGGTAGTCTTTTCACTTCTCGATTTTGGGAAAGTTTCCAGAATGCTATGGGAATCCACCTCTCCTTTAGCACCGCTTATCACCCGCAGTCCAGTGGTCAAGTAGAAAGGGTAAATCAAATTCTCGAAGACATGCATAGAGCTTGTGTTATCTCTTTCGGAAAGAAATGGGAGAATTCTCTTCCTTTTGCCGAATTTGCGTATAAAAATAGCTTCCAATCTAGTTTGGGCATGGCTCCTTTTGAATTTCTCTATGGACGGAAATGTCGAACACCCCTAAACTGGTCAGAAACCGGTGAAGGACAATTCTTTGTACCGGATTTGATTCAGGATGCAGAAGAGCAGGTTCGCATTGTTCGTGAGAAATTGAAGACAGCCCAGTCTCGTCAGAAAAGCTATTATGATCGTCATCATAGGGAAGAAAGCTATAATCTGGATGAGAAGGCTTACCTTCGGGTTACTCCTCTAAAGGGTACCCATCGCTTCGGTATCAAAGGCAAGTTGGCCCCACGTTACATCGGTCCCTTTTGCATTCTCGCTAAACGTGGAGAAGTTGCCTACCAATTGGAACTACCCCCTCACCTCTCCCAGGTTCATGATGTATTCCACGTCTCTCAACTCCGGCGTTGCTTCAAGGACCCCTTCCGCGAAGTAGACCACGAAACGCTTGATCTCCAAGATAACCTTTCATATCGAGAGTACCCTGTTCGTATTCTTGATGAAGCCGAGCGTAGCACCAGACATCAGAAGATCAGATTCTTCAAAGTGCAGTGGTCGCATCATTCAGAGAAGGAAGCCACCTGGGAACGAGAGGATCGTCTACGAGCTGAGTACCCCACCTTCCTCCCGACGACTTCTGAATCTCGGGACGAGATTCTTTTGAGTGGGGGCGAGTTGTCAGAACCCTAAATTAGGTTTGTGTTTAACCTAGCTTGCATTTTTTCATCTTAAAAAAAAGAAATTGCAAAATAAAAGGAATTGGGGAAAAGAAAAGCCCCAAAGCATTTTAATAAAAAGGCCAGAAATAAATCTTTTTCCAAAACTCTTTTGGATATGTTGAAAAATCCTAAAAATGAGTGTGATCATTTTAAAAGTGATTTGGGATTAATCCCATGCTCATAGATTTTTCAAAAATCCAAATAGTGGCTTGGAAATTAAATCATTTGCCTATTTGAATTGAAATTCAAATAATTTGAATTTCAAAAATTCCCAAAACTTGGGGTTGACTAATACTAAGTCACCTAGGTTTTACAAAAATAATTGGGGATTTTAGAAAATGCCCTAGTATTTTTATTTCAAGGGCAAAACAAATAACAGAAACAATAAAAAGAAAAACAGGGGAAAAGACCTTACCTTACGCCTAGGGCGAAGGCCCACCTGGCCCAGCCCACTTACCTCTGTCGTCTTCCTCCTCTTGCCAGAAGGAGGGACAAGCCAGCCGTGCGTTACGGCTTGGCCGCCACCTCCACCTCCTCACCACCTCCTGCTCTCCCCTCCTCTATCTCTTTGCCAGGAGACGCCTGGAAGGCGCCGTGCTCTTTCCCCCCCTCTCTCTGCCTCTCCCGCTCAATCTCACCGCGACCCGAAACCCTACCGGAGCGCCGACGACGAATAGCGCGGCCACCGAGCTCCCCAAGCCGTCACACCTTGTCTAGGAGGTTCCCCGGCGACCACCAGTTCGAGCCGCCGCTTCAATTTGGGACAAGGAGCAGCAGGAGCGACGCTAGCCTCAAGAACCCGCCGCCGGCCGCGAGGAACCCCGGCGAGAAATCCGGCGCCCTCAGCTCCTCTCCGGCCTCCCCGAGTGCACCATCGACTTCAACGTGAGCTCCCGCCCGTTTTCCCCCTCCTAGCTTCCCTCCCCGCTCCCCTTGTAACCAGTTGCCATGGACAAAAGCCACGGCCGCCGCTTTCCTTCGTCGCAGCCATGGCCAGGGGCCTCCTCGAGGTCCCCGGCGTGGTCCAGGAGACGCGCACGAGTACGGGGCATGCGCCCGTGCCTCCATCTCCCTCCCCCGTGGCCGGAATCGCCACTCCGGCAAGCGCCGCCGTGGCTAGGCGACCGGTGTCTAGCCGCCGGTCGGTTAGGCCCTAACCCACGAGTTAAACCCCCTCACGTCACTGACCGATGGGCCCAAGCCCCCTAATGACCCTACTTAACTTAATCTAAACCGGGTTTAATCCCAGAGCCACTGACAAGGTGGCCCTACACGTCACCCCCCCCTTGCGTCATGCTGACGTCGTAATGACGCAGTAAATCTTAAATCTTTTATTAAATCAGAAAATTCCAGAAAATAAACAAAACTTTGAAATTGAATAACTTTTAAACCGTCACTCCAAATTCAAAGTGTAATATATGAAAATTTATCAGAATAAAATTCTCTACCCAAATAACCAACTTTCAACCATTTTTTAAATGTTTACAATAAGGGATAAGTTGCATTTTTCTATTTGGCTCTTTTGTATTAAATCAAATAAATTACAATGCTCATTTGAAATTCAACCAATGCAATGCAAAGGTGATCACTTACACTTCAGAAGCATTTCAGACACATGACCAATTGGTTTACCATGAACAAATTTTTAGCAAATGCAATTTGGGCCAATTGAATACAGTTGGAGTTTGAATTTGAATTCACTTTGTCAAATCAACTTCAATTAACATGTTGCAATTCAAACATAGGTCACATTAGCACCTTGCCATGCTATGTTTTGCATATTGATTGTACATTGTATTATCTTGAATGTGCATTACTTTCAGTGCTTCGGTGATTGCTTCTTCTCGGTAGAGTTGATCTCGGAGACGAGTTCAACCTCACGTCAGAAGAGTGTTACATCGTGATCCTCAGCAAGGCAAGCACCCCCCCTCTTTGATCATGTCGATAAAATCCCAGTTCCCTCTCATTCTCGCAAATGCATGTTTAGGATGTCACCATGATACGTTCTACCGCTAGTTGAACCTATTCCTTTGCATGACCTATCATTTTGTCACAGTAGTAAGCAAACCACAATCCTAGCAGATGTAGGAGTTGGTTGTTATCTTGTGGCCCCTGCAACTGTTACAGCTTATTGCATGCTTAGAGTTGTTACCTGAGGCTACTTTGATATGTGAGTCGGGATGGTAGTGATCATGTGAATGATAGTGGTAACGTGTTGGTGAATCTACCCTAAACAAAGGTGAATGATGAGAGGCTGTGTAGGAGTAGACAGTGGGTTGTCTCGTTGAACACTACCTTAGGCCCGAGTTCTTGTGTTGTTATCCATGACCAAGAGTACGACCACACATTGGGCTCACTGACCCCTCTCGGCCTAGTACCTCACCCCGGACCTGTACAGGAGTCGCAAGTAGTTCGCCCTTTAACGATATCAAGCAGGTGGAACCAAGGTAAGTGGTTGGCGTAGGTTCTGGGCACGTTGAATCAAGTGATCATGATCGAGTTGAGCTTGATGGCGGTCACACAACGTTTGAGTCCGCATCGGAAAAATCGGCTGGATTACGATTGTGTTCCCAACTCAAATAGGCGACTCCTTAGGACTAGAGATGGTGCCGTGAGTGAAGTGTCGTGGCAGCATCCTCGCCGGTACTCACTTGAAGGGTACATCCACAGGCGGTAACTGATGAGGCGTGTGTGTAGCAGTACACCCTTGCAGGGTTAATGAACTATTCGAATAGCCGTGTCCGCGGTTATGGACTACTTGGAGACCTTTACTTGATCTTAGACAACTTGAATGGTTACTCTTAAAACTTGTCAAGATAAGTGTGAGTGCTATGGCGTGCTTCCTCGTGGGGAAGTCGAGGAAGTATCCATAGTGGTGTATTGGTTGGAGACCGGATACTTGGACTCGTGTACGCTCCTTACCTCATTCTGGTATTCGTAGTACATGACTAGCCAAGTCAAAGCTGGCACTTCTGCAAGTGAAACCCCACCTCCCTTTGCCTTGATACATGTGCATGAGTAATATAGTTCCTATGTAAATCTTGCTGAGTACGACTTTGTACTCACGTTTGCTTATTCTATGTTTTAGAGACGAGACCACTGATCCTGATGGTGGCCTCTACCTCGAGCTCGACGTGGACCAGGTTGTATAGTTCCAGACAGCAGCATGTGCCCTTTGGAGGGTCGTTGTATTTTCTTTCAGGCTTCTTAAGCCATTTGTTAACCTTGTCTTTACTAAGACATAATTTCTTCCGTTGATGCTTGATGTAATGTTGGATCACATCCATGTGATCTTTGCTTATAATACAACTAATATGTCTGCTCTGTTTAGCAGAAGTTATAAAGACTATGAGTTTGTAGAGTTCATGTTGTGATTACCTACTGTTTACACTGGACATGTATGTTGCGTGTATGATTATAACATGCATGTCTTAGTGTGGGGTTCGATAGCTTAGTTGTGTTCTTGCCGGCGGTCTTTTATAGACCAAGTGGCCCTTAGATGTGCGCAGCTTGGGGCATCGCGATGCGATTGATTGTGACTCTGTCACGTGGCACACTTTGTTGTATGATTGAGCCCACCCGAGATCTCGACTAAGTGACCGGGCTGGAGTAAGTCTATGTAAGGGTTATGATTCAATCGATAACATGGTTGAGGCGACTTGTCTATGAGTATGCCATTCACCACCCATAAGCATTTAGACTTGTGAGCGGACGATGAGGACCCATCTCAGTTGATCATCCGGCCTGAATGGGATGCCCCTCACGTTCGATGCTTACAGAGAGTGATCTGTGCTTGGCCTTGTCTTCTTAGAAAAGTGGGTACGGCTCTCGGCTCTCCATGTGATTGCATTGTGACCGGAATTACATACGCTAACCCCGGGTCCCGACACGATGCCTGCCGTCTCTGCCGTCTGGGAAGCCGGCGGCGACCATGCCGGGTCCTCTGTCGTCGTAGAAGCTGCGTCTGGGTCGCTTTCTTCGTCGGTCGAGTCCTCTTTCTCCGTTGTGGTAGTCGTAGTCGTGTTCTGAGCGTCCAACGTGGATTTATGTTTCGTTGCGAACAGAATCCTCGCCCTCCGCCCAGCTATTGGCTTGCTCTAGCAGTCGTGCGAGTGTTCGGACTTTCATCTGCCCAAGCTGTTCCTTGAATTCGATGCGCTGCAGGCATCGCCTGAACGCATTGATTTCGCTTTCGTATGATATGTCTTCTGCTGAATTCTTGAGTATGGTCCATGTCGGGGGATTGGTACCCGGGTAGGCTAACCCAAGCGGAAACAATCTTTCAAGACAAGGAGGGACCGATTGGGCCGCAGCTCGGCCGAGCTGGGCAGATGTATGGCCGATTGCTCCGAGGCAATCAGCCGTATCAAATGCCGGCAGTCGGCCCAGGCGCAATCGGTCCACTCCTTCACAAAGACGATCATCCGATTGATCCGCAACTGGGCCGAGGCAGGCACCTGGAAGGCCGATTGCCCAGGGCAATCGACCTTGCCAAGGACCACCAATCGGCCCAGGCGCAATCGGAATAACCTACAACTCTTGGAGGAAGTTGACCCCGACTCCAGTCGGGGGTATGATTACGAGGTTATAAATGCACTATCCCGAGATATCTGGGTGGCAGGAAGGCCAAGTCATGTCGAAGATATGGTGGAGATATGGTGTCAACCTCTCCGCCGATTCCGCGGACAGGGCGACAGGACCGCACCTCCTAGCTCCACTGTTCACCATCATGCCCTACGAGTCTACAGCATGGGCCGCCGCTCGTCGGGACCGGATCACCCGAAGAGGAGCAGTCGGTGGCCCCCAGCCGATTAGAGGATGACATCTGGGCCCAATCGGCAGTGAAGTTACCGATTTACCCCGGGCTCACACTATAAGAGCCCGGGGTACCCCTCCTGCGTGGGGGACGATCCGCTCATTCATCCCATTACTCACAAGTCACTCAGTTCATTCATTGCTTGTTGTTACTCCTCAGGGAAGCAGGAGATAGCCTTGCCCACGGCGGCGCTCACCTTCCCCTGAGTAGATAGAGAAGCAATTTGTTGTAGCTCGGTTCATTTCATATATAAGAGAGAAGCATGAGTAGGGGTGTTATATCTCCGGAGAGCCCCGAACCTGGGTACATCGTGGTGTCTATCACCGTGTTTGTGCCCAACCCGATTCCGGCACCATCGACATCTTTCTTCCTCGCGTCTTCCCCTCACTTTAGCCATCCCCATGGCATCTGCCGTCACATATCGACGACAGTTGGCGCCCACCGTGGGGCAGACCGAGGCGTCGACTGGAGTAAAGATCCGGACGGGATTTTCCTCTGCATCAAGCGGTAGCCACGCCTCTGGCTTGATTCTAAGGTGTGGGGCAATAGATTACCTGGTGGACTACTCGGCGCGATACAGGGCTGGAGCACCCCTGCCGCCCGGTGTGTCGCTGCACCTCTTCATCATCAACTACCCCGAGGCGTATCCCAGAGAGATTCGCATCTTCTCGTGCGCTACGGACCCGCTCTCGACCAGGGGCTGCAGGGCAGCCCCTGGCAGAGAGGAGGGCCGAGTGCACGCCGCCGTCATGATGGCGGGAGCATCCTCATCAACCAACCGCGACCCTGCGAGTGCGGCTAGAAAGGCGAAGGAGGCAGCCGACGCTGCAGAGCGAATCGACACCAGTGCGTTGCGGGGCGTGTTATACACACCCGTGAACAGGAATGGTGATCCCGAGCGGGTGCACACGGAGCTGGGAACAGCACGGCTCGCTCTGGCTCGCAGGGCTGAACAGGTGCTGGCAGAAGAGCTCAGGCTGGGAGCCATCACAAGGGAATACAACGCAGCGCATGCAGGACTGCGCCGGCCGATTGAGCCCGCAGTCCTGGAAGATCTGAGAAGCTGAGGCAGGGCAGTCAACCAGCAGCTGTCGGGCGCCGAGCAGCCGGAGCGACCAAGGAGGCCAGTGCAACCGGAGCAACCGGCGCAGTCAGTATTTATCTAGAGGCCGACATACAGCACGCCGGATAAGAACCTGAGAGCAGCCGAGCAGATAGCACTCGAGCTAGAAGACCTGGAGGGAGATGAGCGGCGCGAGAAGTCGCGCCGAATGCGTGAGATGTTGGCAGCCGCAAAGGAGCAGAGGCTCGTTGCAATGGATAAGAAAAATGCAGAACCCGGGGCGTCGAGAGGAACTGTGAGGCCGAATGCGGGAGCTAGCTAGCGACCGAATGCATCGCGCCAGAACAGACAACAACCCTCTCCTTCTCGGCATGAGAGTAAGGTCAGAAGCAATCGTCCACCCCCAGCAGCAAGCAGAAGAGTTGAAGAGCCAGCTGTTAACAACAGGCGCAATGACATGCCGCAGCCATCGGTACCAAGACAAGCAGTCAGCGCCCGACTTGGCCCTCGCCAAATCGGCCAGAATGATGCAAGGAACCGCATTGAGCTCCTGGAGAAGGAGGCTCAAGAGGATGAAGAAGGAGAAGCTGGCCCATCATGTTTCGGTCATCGTATTTGGACTGAAAAGTTTCCCAAAGGCTTCACGCTGCCGAGAGACACTCACAAGTAAAATGGCGCAGTGGAGCCTGAAGACTGGTTATCCGATTACCTAACTGCGGTTCGCATCGTAGGAGGCAATCGGCGCGTAGCAGTCCGCTATGCACCTTTGATGCTGCAGGGATCGGCTCGTACATGGTTGAATAGTTTTCCTAAGGACAGTGTAAACTGCTGGGAGGACTTCACGAGTGCATTCATCCACAACTTCACAAGCACGTATGAACGGCCCAACCTCCCGCGGCAGCTAGCTCTTTGTGTGCAAGGCAAAGATGAGCCCCTCCGAGATTACTTATCTCGGTGGATCAAGCTGAAGAATTCATGCGAAGGGGTCCATGAAATCCAGGCCATTCAGTACTTCATAGATGGATGCCTGGCTGATTCAATGTTGAAGAACAAGCTGCTCTGCAAAGACTTCACGTCGCTCGCCGAGCTCATGAAGGTGGCAAATGCGTTCGCTATGTACGATTCTGCGATGCGCCCTATCCAGCTCGGAGTTGGAGGTGTAATCCAGTCACCAGGGGCTCCGCAGTCGGACACGGGGAACCAAGGCCTTAGTCGGAAGGAAAGGAGAGAGAATAACCGCAACAACAATAACAACAACCACAACGAGCAGAACAATGGCAAGCGCAAGGACGAGCAGCCTGATACCCAGTATGGCAGTCGGCAGGTGGCCGCTGTCCAGAATGAAGAAGATCCAGCGGCTACAGGAGGCAGTGGGAAGATGAGACCAAATGTGAGACCCCCAGGACAGATGAAGCCCAAATACACGTTCGAAGATATGCTGGACGCACCGTGCAAGTTTCATAGCACGCCTGGCAGGCCGTCTGCGCACACTACTCGGCAGTGCAACTTTGTGAGAAGGATCGTGAAGGGAGAAGCTTTACCACCTCCACCCCCCACCACCCCAGAACAGAGGAATGCCTCAGCAGCAGAACCAGCTCCCGCAGCAAGACGCTGCCTACATGATTTTCACCAGCGAGTCCACAGATAAGGGCAGTCGTAGAGCCCGAGCTCAGGAGGTTAATGCCACTATGCACCGATTCCCCAGTTTATGCATTGGTCCGAGTGTCCTATATCCTGGGACAGAGCAGATCATCCCACCATTTTGCCGAATCTGGGCAACTATCCGCTGGTGGTGGATGCTCTGTTCGCAGGACCAAGGTTTTCATGCAAGTTCTCTCGAGTGCTTGTTGATGGAGGAAGCACAATCAACATTCTGTACAGAGATACATTGATCAAGATAGGGCTCACAGAGAAGGACTTGGAACGCAGTCGGACGACTTTCCATGGGATTGTTCCTGGATTGTCGTGCACCCCCATGGGTCGCATTCGGCTGGATGTTATATTTGGCACCGAAGAAAACTTCAGGAGAGAGCCGATTTGGTTTGAAGTCGCCGACCTCAGTAGTCCTTACCATGCCCTGTTGGGATTGCCTACGTTTGCCAAGTTCATGATCAACGCGCAGCAGACATACCTAAAGATGAAGATCCCAGGGCCAAACGGTGTCATCACTGTCACCGGGGACTTCAGGAAGTCCCTCGAGTGCACATCCGCTGGCAGCAGTTTGGCTGATTCTCAAGTGGTCGAGACGGAGAAGCGTCAGCTCAGCAAGGTGATTGCAATGGCGCAAGCACATAACAAGAATCCACTTCCAGTCGGCCCAGCAAAGAGGGTAGATGAGGAGTCGGCTTTTTAGTCGGCCAAGGACAGCAAGAAGATCGCTCTAGATCCCTCCGATTCAACCAAGTTTGTTGTAGTCGGAGCTGGACTCAGCGATAAATTGGAAAGCGAGCTCGTCGAGTTTCTCCGTGAGAATCGGGACATCTTTGCATGGTCTCCGCAAGACATGCCTGGTGTGCCGAGAGAACTCGCCGAGCACAAGCTACACATTCGGCCAGGCTCGAAGCCAGTCAAGCAACCCTTGAGACGTTTCTCTGAAGACAAGAGAAGAGCAATTGGTGAAGAGGTTGCAAAGCTGCAAGCCGCAGGTTTCATCATGGAAGTGTTTTACCCCGAGTGGCTGGCGAATCCAGTCCTCGTCATGAAGAAGAACAAGACATGGCGCATGTGTATCGATTACACTTTCCTGAACAAGGCGTGCCCGAAAGATCCGTTTGCTCTGCCCCGTATTGATCAAGTGATTGATTCTACGGCCAGCTGCGAGTTTTTGTCTTTTCTGGATGCCACTGCTGGCTATCACCAGATCAAACTTGCCGTGGAAGACCAAATAAAAACTGCATTTATAACCCCTTTCGGGGCTTATTGCTATATCACCATGCCATTTGGTTTGAAGAATGGAGGTGCCACTTATCAGCGCACAATTCAGAGATGCACACACTCTCAGCTCGGCAGAAATCTCCACGTTTACGTGGACGATTTAGTGGTGAAGCGGCAAAGGGAGTCACGCTGTTAGATGACCTCAGGGAAACATTTGCAAATTTGAGAACTTATCAGATTAAGCTCAATCCGGAGAAGTGTGTTTTTGGAGTCCAGGCTGGCAAGCTCTTGGGGTTTCTCGTTTCCGACAGAGGAATCGAATGCAATCCCGAGAAGATAGCCGCAATAGAGCGCATGGAAAAGCCCAAGACCTTGAAGCAGGTACAGAAGTTCATCGGTTGCCTCGCATCACTTAGCCGATTCCTCAGTCGGCTAGGTGAAAAAGCAATCCCATTGTACCAATTGATGAAGAAGGCAGAGAAGTTCACTTGGACCCCCCAAGCAAGTGAAGCATTCCGAGAGCTCAAGCGCATGCTCTCGACAGCACCGATTCTGGCTGCCCCGATTGAGAAGGAGCCAATGATGTTATACATTGCGGCAACCAATCCGGTAATCAGCGCAGTGATGGTCGTGGAGCGGCCCGAGAAGGACAAGGCACAGCAAATTCAGCGCCCAGTGTATTACATCAGCGAAGTGCTCTCGGCGTCCAAGCAGAACTACCCTCACTACCAGAAGATGTGCTATGGAGTGTACATGGCAGCCAAGAGATTGAAGCCATACTTTCAAGCCCACTTGATCACCGTCGTCAGCTCGGATCCACTGTCCGACATCATGGGAAGCAGAGATGCAACCGGAAGAGTGGCAAAATTGGCAATTGAAGTCGCTAGTCATGGCATCCAATATGAGCCGAGAACGGCAATCAAGTCACAAGCATTAGCCGATTTCCTAGTGGACTGGGCCGAAACTCAGTATATGCCGCAGCTCCCAGGGTCGGATTTCTGGCGAATGCACTTTGACGGCTCCAAGATGAAGAGCGGCCTAGGGGCTGGTGTGGTACTCACTTCACCAAGAGGAGATCAATTGCAATATGTGCTCCAGATTCACTTTGCAGCATCAAACAATGTCGCCGAGTACGAAGCCCTTGTGCATGGTATCAAGCTTGCCAAGGAAATCGGTATTCAGAATATTGAATGCTTTGGTGACTCCGACCTGGTTGTACAGCAATGCACAGGCACCTGGGATGAAAAGGATGCAAACATGGCAAGCTATCGCTTCCTGGTGCAGCAGATCAGCAGGTAATTTGAAGGTTGTGAGTTCCATCATGTGCCAAGAGCAAACAACGAGGCAGCAGATGCGTTGTCCAAGCTCGGCTCAACAAGACAAGTTATCCCACCAGGCGTGTCGCTGGAGCACATCAAGAAACCATCCATCATACCATCCCCAGAATCGGAGTCCATTTTTATCTCGGAGACCGACCTTGAAGCATTGAAGAAGGCAAAAGAAGCTCAACCGGCAAAAAATGCAACCTTGAAGAAGCAGTCCAGCATCCAAGGTGTCTCGACAACAGCACCAGGGGCCGCCGACTGCAAGCCAGGGGCTGCCGACTGCGAGCCAGGGGCTGTCAAAATCTATGAGAAGAGCAAAGCAAAATGGAAGCAAGCAGAGGCAAGACCAGGAAGCACAACCTCCGAAGAACCAACGATATCGGAAATTGTCGATTGCAGTGAAGAAGATCCAGCTCCAGACGAGAAGTCGACACCAGGGGCTGCCGAATGCGTGCCAGGCGCCGCAATCGGCAGTTCAGAGGCAGAGATAGAAATGATAGAGGTCCAAGAGGCCGAGATCCAGGAGGCCAGTGGCCAAGGAACGGAGATCCAAGAGGAAGACCCACCCCAGCATGCAGTGGTAATGGCAGTTGTCAGCGCGCCATCATGGGCACAGCTGATCAGAGATTTCCTAGCCGAGTGTGATCTCCGAATCGGTCGACGAAATCGGAATGACACACCCGATGAGGCCATAGCAGTCGAAGATATCGAGGAAAGATAAAAAAAACTGCAAAGGCCCCACGATCAAATGACCGTGGGACCTTTACAACTTTAGGGGCTACTGTCGGGGGATTGGTACCCGGGTAGGCTAACCCAAGCGAAAACAATCTTTCAAGACAAGGAGGGACCGATTGGGCCGCAGCTGGGCCGAGCTGGGCAGATGTATGGCTGATTGCTCCGAGGCAATCAGCCGTATCAAATGCCGGCAGTCGGCTCAGGCGCAATCGGTCCACTCCTTCACAAAGACGATCATCCGATTGATCCGCAACTGGGCCGAGGCAGGCACCCGGAAGGCCGATTGCCCAGGGCAATCGACCTTGCCAAGGACCACCAATCGGCCCAGGCGCAATCGGAATAACCTACAACCCTTGGAGGAAGTTGACCCCGACTCCAGTCGGGGGTATGATTACGAGGTTATAAATGCACTATCCCGAGATAACTGGGTGGTAGGAAGGCCAAGTCATGTCGAAGATCCGGTGGAGATATGGTGTCGACCTCTCCGCCGATTCCGCGGACAGGGCGACAAGACCGCACCTCCTAGCTCCACTGTTCATCCCCATGCCCTATAGGTCTACAGCATGGGCCGCCGCTCGTAGGATTCGGATCACCCGGAGAGGAGCAGTCGGTGGGCCCAGGCCGATTAGAGGATGACAGCTGGGCCCAATCGGCAGTGAAGTTACCGATGTACCCCTGGCTCATACTATAAGAGCCCGGGTACCCCTCCTGCGTGGGGGACGATCCGCTCATTCATCCCATTACTCACAAGTCACTCAGTTCATTCATTGCTTGTAGTTACTCCTCAAGGAAGCAGGAGAGAGCCTTGCCCACGGCGGCGCTCACCTTCCCCTGAGTAGATAGAGAAGCAATTTGTTGTAGCTCGGTTCATTTCATATATAAGAGAGAAGCAGGAATAGGGGTGTTATCTCTCCGGAGAGCCCCGAACCTGGGTACATCGTGGTGTCTATCACCGTGTTTGTGCCAACCCGATTCCGGCACCATCGACATCTTTCTTCCTCGCGTCTTCCCCTCACTTTAGCCATCCCCATGGCATCTGCCGTCACATATCGACGAGAGTCCACCGCTGGATGTAGGCTCGCAGGGTTTCCTTGGTTCCTTGCTTGCATGCCCGCAACTCCTCGAGCGATGCCGATCGCTTGTATGTGGATTTGAAGTTTTCTATGAAGGCTTCACGAAACTGCCTCCATGAGCTGATGGATCCTCGCGGGATATTCTTCAACTAGTGTCGTGCCGAGCTCTCGAGCATGAGCTGCACATACTACATTGCCGTGACGTTGGTCCCTCGCTGGAACTTAACTGTTGTTAAGTAGTCGTCGAGCCATGTCTCTGGCTCCTCGAGTCCATTGTATTTTAGCGTTGTGGAGTTCAATTTGAACCCACTCGGCATTCGCGTCTCGCGTATAGAACGCGTGAAGCATAATGCTCCGCATGGCTCAATTTCTTTGTCGAAGGCTTCTTCGTCCGAGTACTCTTTACGTGCTGTGCGTCTTCGCCTTCTGCGGTTGACTTTGTTCTATGTGATGTCATCGCGTGCGTCTCGTTGACTGCCGCAGTGCCTGTTGTCGTCGTCGCTGTCGTGCTTCCTGTTTTTGCCGGAGTGTTTGCGCCAGTCATCGCTGCTGTCGTCGTCATCGGGTGAACTGGGGTCCCTGTCTGGTGTCCTTTCGCGGGTCGGTCGTCTTGCACTTGAATTTTCTGGTGCTAAGGCGGCGATGGCGTCTTTCATTATCTGCAAGGCTATTGATGTGTTGCGGTCTGGTCTGTTCTGCCTATTTTTCTAGGCGCGATATAGGTAGTCTCGGGCGCTGATAAGGGCTTCTGCTGGTGTGAGGGGTTCCTCTTCGTCGTCCTCTTCTTCTAGCTTGAAGTCGTCATCGAGCTTCCGAACCACTCTCTTCTTGTCTGTTCGCCGCAGGTTGCTGAATTTCGATTTATTGCGAAGAGGGGAGTCGTGATCCGGGGAGTCGTCTCTTTGAGGTGGCTTGCGATTGCTTTTCCGCTCGACGGCCACCTTTTCTTGCTTCACCAACTCTCGTCGTCGTTGTCTCGCTTGCTGGGTTAGCTCGCTTGCCAATTTGTTGTATGCCCTGAGCTCATCCCTTGTTGCGTTCGATGGTAGTAGCTTGCCGTGTTCGACTGTGTCCCTTACTCTGGCCATTGACTCTTTGGACATGTATATTCTCTCTTTGGGTGGGTCGTCCGCCGGACCCGGGGTTTGTTGTATACTGCTTGATGGTTTGTCGCTCTTGTGGTTGCTCTGTTCTTGTCCCTGTGGTACTTTCATTGGTATGCTTCCCACTTGTCCTAGCTTCATGATGGTCTTACTGGTGGTTCCGGGCTCTTTTGTGTTGCCATTGGCTTGGCGAGTGTTCGAGTCGTCGCCTTAGCCCTTGCCGTTTGCTGGTGGTGCGTCGGCTTCTGCCATGAACGCCTGAGATGGTGTCCTGGCTGCCTTATTTCTCGTGCGTGTGATGCTGCTTTTCCGGGCCGAGGGTCCAACCAAGCGATCACGGGTGAAGGGAAGCCTTGGATTGGGTGGGCAGTCGCGGCTGGCTCAAAGGGTGGTCGCGCGGGTGGTGACTGCGTCGATTGCTGCTGTAGATGTCGTTGCGGGTGCCCGGGCGTCGTCCGTGAGGCGGAGGGCGCCCCAGTGGTTGATGTAGATCTGATATGCTCCGAAGATCAGGTTGATGCCGGAGCGTAGATCGGAGAAGACTCGTCGGAGAGTCAAAAGGTGGGCTGTGAAACCGAGGGACCCAAACAGATCGGATTCCGCCTGGGTCGTTGGATCGAAGAGTGCTGGTGAAGTCATCGCGTCGGCGGTTGTTTAAGATGCTGGTGAGGTCGCCGAGATCGCGTTCCCAACATGTGCGGTTCCCACAGACGGCGCCATTTGACGGGGATGTACCCCGGAAAATCCCACGGTCAGGGACCCTGGGTTAGTCATGAGAGGCACAGATTGGACGATAGCTCGTCGGCCAACAGGAGGAGACGTTCCTGCTCGATATTATTGCTTGGAGATGGCGATTACAGGAAGGCCAAGGCTAGTGCGCACAAGGCTAGGGTTACAGATTGCGTATTGGTTGATCTCGACGTCTCCCCTCCTAGCCTTTATATACTAGGCTAGGTCTCGGGGAATCCTTCTTGGATTACAGATGAGGTTTCCTAACCCTGATCTTGTTTCGTACGGCAGGTTTGCACCTTCCTTATGAGTCGCGGACTCCTACGTCGGTGCCACTAGTGGGCCAAGGCTGGGTCCAGGCGGCATCTCAGTGGGACTTCTGTCTTCGGGTACACCGGGTAGGCCCATCTATAGGAGTCGTGGGGTCATCCCCTCGTCATGCCCCCTTTCGCCTATTTATTCCCCGTGACGAGAAACCCTCGGGGACGGAACCCTTTTTCGCGATGTCTCCTCTGTTCCGCCGCCGCTGCGCTTCCAAGATCGGGAGCACCAGAAGACCTCTTCCCGGCACCCTGCCGGAGGGAGGTATCACCTCCGGGAGCTTCTGCACCACCATGGATGCTTCCCGGATGAACCGTGAGTAGTCCACCTTGGACCCTGGGTCCATGATCAGTAGCTATGTGATGTTGTCCTCCCCTTATTGTTCTTCATGGATTAGACCTCGTGAGCTGCCCTACATGATCGAGGCACATATGTAATCTTTCTGCTGTTGCTATGCTGAGTTTGCTGGGATCCGATGGATTATGAGAATATGTTCAGATTGTGATTGAGTTAGATATTTGATTCTCTTCTTTTATATTTATGTTCTTGAGTAACTCTTGCATGTTCTCCGTTGTTGTTTATTGCTTTGGCCAAGTAGTAGGTAGTGACTCCAAGAGGGAGCGTTATGCATGATTGTGGGTTCATGCCCCCCGATGACTATCTTGAGTGACAGAAACATGAGTCTAGGGGATGTGCTGTTGCCACAAGGGGGAAAAACAACGGTGGTTGTACTTGCGGGTGCAAGGATTGTTTACTTTACGCAAAGTTCTTTAATGCAGTTGTCCGTTGCTTTGATTTTACACTTTGGGTGGGATTCGCAACTTAATACCAGCGAGATGTTCTGGATAGATATCTCAAGGTGGATGATTAGTGGGTAGATGCAGATGGATTTTGGTCTACTTGTCTTGGTGTACTGCCCGTTCTTTTGAGCCTCTTCCTTTTTGTTTTGCATAATTAGCATTGGTTTGCGCACATAATCCTGTCAATTGCCCATCTGTAATTTGTTTACCTCGCATGCCTATTTTATCGTCTTTTGGGAGAGAAACATCACTAGTGAACATCATGGGACCCCGGTCCATATATCCACCACTGTTTACACTATCAATTTAGTTTCAGTATTTACTATTTCATAGCTATCACTATCTATCATTATTATCCTGTGTGTTTTATCCTTTGTAAACAACAAGGCCGGAGGAATTGACAACTCATCTGAACTCGTTGGGAGCAAAGCTATCTGTTTGTGTGCAGGTCCAGGAGAAGCAAGTGATTATCTTCAAACGGGGCCTCACTTGCCGAACCACCTACTTGTTGACCTTGGAATCCTACGGGAGACAATCTTAAAACCTCGGTGTCTTCACCGAGGGAAACTTGCCGTTACACTACATCTAACCTTCCACTTGGGGTAACCAGCGAGGGCGAGAAGTTATCTCGTGTATCAAGCAAATTTCTGGCACCGTTACCGGGGACTCCACTCTTCAAGATAGGGGAGTTGCAAACTATTTTTTATCTTTGCTTTTTAGTCTTGTTAGTTTACGTTTCAGTTTTTTCTTTAGTTTCTTTTATCAAAAATCAAAAAAATAGTTATCTTGCGTGCTGCTACTATGGGTTCCTTTGAGAACTGTAAGTTGTGTGACTTCACTAGTCACAACAACAGTGACTTTATCTGCACTCCTATTGCTACACCTGCTACTTCAGCACCTTCTTATGAGATTAAACCTGCTTTGCTGAACCTTGTTATGAAAGATCAATTCTCTGGTGCTAGAGATGATGCTACTTTCCACTTAAATAATTTTATTGAGCTTTGTGATATGCAAAAGTACAAAGAATTAGATGGTGATATTGTTAAGCTTAAGCTTTTTCCTTTCTCCTTGAGGGATGAAGCTAAAATCTGGTTTCAATCCTTGCCTAAGAATAGCATAGATTCTTGGGATAAATGAAAGGATGCTTTTATCGGGAAGTATACCCCCCTGCTAAGATTATCCAGTTGAGGAGCTTTATTATGAATTTTAAACAATTGGATAATGAACATGTTGCCCAAGCTTGGGAACGCATGAAATCTCTTGTTAAGAATTGCCCTACGCATGGTTTGACTACTTGGATGGTTATCCAGACTTTTTATGCAGGCTTGAACTTTACCTCGCGGAATATGTTAGATTCGGCCGTGGGAGGAAACTTAATGTCAACTACACTTGGTGCTGCCACAAAACTTCTCGATGAGATGATGACCAACTATTCCCAATGGCACACCGAAAGAGCTCCAACAGGTAGGACGGTAAACTCTGTCGAGGAGATCTCCTCCCTAAATGAAAAGGTTGACTTGATCATGTCTTTACTTACCAAGCAATCTTCTATTGATCCTCAAAATGTTCCTTTAAATTCTTTGATTGCTCAGGATCAAGTAGATGTGAACTTTATCTCTAGAAAGAACTTGAACAACAATGCTAATAGGAGTAACTTTGGTAGCAATCCTAGACCGTTCCCCTCCAACAACTATGGGAACAACAACACTTATCCTAGCACCAAAAACTCCACTTCTGAATTAGAGAGTATGCTTAAAGACTTTATCACTACCCAAAAAGCCTTCAACAAGAGTGTAGAGGAAAAACTAGACAAACTAGATACCCTCTCGTCAAAGTTAGATAATTTTTCCCATGAAGTAGAATATCATAAAATTATACCTTCTCCCCTTGAGGAGAGGAAGGTCACTCCTATGAATGCTATCCAATTGCAAATTAATGAAAACATTAGGATGATGGCTAAACTCAAAGAGAGATGGGCTAGAGAAAAGGAGGAAGAGGATAGATTTAAGAGCCTTCCTACACACCATACTGTTTCTACTATCCAAGTGGTTGAGGATATCCAAACTCCTAGCACCCAATGCACCCCTAGTCCCATAGGACCTATTAATGGTGATGCTATGACCTCAACCGTAGAAGAAGAAATTCCTATGACTATAGAAGCTACCAAACAAGTGAGCCTAAAGGACACCACTACCACTTTACATGATAGTAGTGACCTTGATTTTGATAATTGCACTCTTTCTGAAGTTATTCGTTTCCTTCACAAGATGTCTAGAGACCCCCACACTAGCACCCTTAATCTTGCCTTCACGGAGCATATCACTAATGCTCTCATCAAAGCTAGGGAGGAGAAGCTTAGTTTAGAAGCCTCCATACCTAGGAAGCTAGAAGATGGTTAGGATCCTATGATTAAAATTAAGTTGAATAACTTTTCTTTCTTTGCTTTATGTGATCTTGCAGCTAGTACCTCTGTTATGCCCAAAAGAATGTATGATATATTTGAGTTGAAACCTTTTGATGCTTGTTCTTTTGGTGTTCGTCTCGTCGATTCTTCTGTAAAGAAACCTTAGGGGGAGATAGATGATGTTCTTATCATTGTCAATGATAACTATCTTCCCGTTGATTTTCCTATTATGGACATTGAATGTGAACCTTCTTGTCCAATTATTTTGGGACGTCCTTTTCTTCGCACCGTAGGTGCTGTTATTGATATGAAAGAAGGGATTATAAAATTCCAATTCCCTCTCAAGAAAGGGATGGAACACTTCCCTAGAAAATAGATTAAGTTGTCTTTTGCGTCCGTCACACGGGCTAGTTATTTTCTTGAAAAGACTTGATCTATTTGCATTAAGCCTAGCTAATGGCTTTAAAGAAGCGCTTTCGGGAGGCAGCCCGCAACGAATTTAGGATTTCATTTTTGTTTTTCTTCTGTTTTAGTGGTCTTTATGATTGTTACTACTTTAGAAACATCATTGTGTCTTTAATTTTCAAGCTTTGTGTCTTTTATAGCCTCATACGACAAGGGGAGTGAAAGTTGTGACATGCTGTCCAGAAAACAGATTATGTCCCCGTGCCTAGAAAAATCAGAGAAAAATCCCAGTTCATATTTTTGAGCTGCATTTTTTACACAGCGTTCTCTATAAAATTACGAAACTTTCTTATGTTCTGAGTTTTTTTATTTTAGTTGCATAACTATCCCTAAAAAATTCATTTTTACCTGCTGGTCTGTTTTTCACAGGTTCTGTCCTGTTTTGCCTTTTCTTCGTTTTGCAAACCTTACACTTGCTTTTTCTTTGCTAAAACCTTTATGAACTCTTGAAAAACAGTAGCTCTTCAATATTATCCTTATTTCAAGTAGTGAAAAAATTATTTTATGGGTACTAACCTCGCTAATCAGATTATAATGAGTTATGTATGAATGGAGTTTTCAAGTGTGCGAGGGAAGATGATGAAAGAAGATTAAGAAGTGTCAAGCGTTCAAGCTTGGGGATGACCCCATGCATCCCCAAGAAATATTCAAGTAGACTCAAGCGTCTAAGCTTGGGGATGCCCCGTTCATCCACTTCTCCATCGACAATTATCAGTTCGTCTCTCGTTTCACTATATTTTTATTGATTCATGCCTTATGTGGTATTATTGGACCGTCTCGCTCTTAGATTTTGTTTTTAGTTTTCTTTAGCTTTGCTTTCTGTTCATAACAAGTTAGAGCCCAGATTTCTTTGTGTGGAAGAGAAACACGCTCCACTTCCAAAATTTAGAACACAACATAGGACTTTTTCCTGTTTATCTTTGCTATGTTTGTTCTTTATCTTTCCATAGCTGTTGTCATGCTTTGCTCTTAGCTTTCATGTTTATCTTTTCAAAGAGATTTTGTTTAGTTTGTTTCTGGAACTCTCTTGAGTTTTCATGTTTATCTTGTTTAGAGAGTTTTCCTGTTGCACTGAGTTTTGTGTCTTGACTTGAAGTAGGTAATTGAGGTTGCTATTTTTTTTTAGTAGTAACTTGCAATAGTTTTAAGGTGTTGTCTTGAGTAATGTTTGGACTTTTGGTGTCAAGAGATTTAGCCTATTAGTGATAGATGTCGTATTTTGGGCAATCCGTGTTTATTTTCAAAAACCTAAAATTAGTTGAGAACTCTAGCTGCTAGTTGGATCACTACTCTTTTGAGGGGTCGAATATTAGAGTACACTCATGTACCATGAGTCGAGGATGCACAAGGATAACCAAACCCCCATACACCATACACTCCCCCTCGGGGTACTTGTCTCTTTGTCAACCTCCTTATTAGATTGAGAGTTACCGATAATAAGTGCATGATTTATTCGGACTAATGTGAGTATTCTAAAGTTGACACTTCCACCTTCCCATATTTTTCTAGCCTCTCCTATGTCGTGCATTGCTTTCTTCTCATTTCGAGAGTTAGCGTCCACTTTCGCCGGTACATCCAAACCCTTGGCACGATACGCTCTGTCATCATAAGCCTCCTTATATCCTTCCTCAAAACATCAACCATACCTACCTATCAAGGAATTTCCAGAGCCTTTCCGAGATATATTGCCATGAAACATCCATCTTCTCATGACTTGATTTTCATGTCATACATGCTACTTGCTTGATCGATGAGCCACATGCTAGTTGGGCCTTGCCCTAATCATTGCTACATGACGCGCTAGTATCATTGCATATCCTGCTACACTGGCAGAGGCATACATTTGCATACATCATGATAGTTACATTTTCTTTATGATTCGAGTACTTTGTAAAGTGTGAAAGATCTTCTATACTTTTTGTAATATATAGAGTGTTGCCCCTAAAGTGAGGAAAAGATCTCAAACTGGACAAATTAAAAGATCCCAAAGTGGACAAATTAAAAGATCCCAAAGAGGACAAATGAGAGTTAAATAGAAAGAGCCATTGAGGCCACCAAAAAAAAAGAGAAATAAAAAGAGAAGATCCACACTCGTACTCCATCTTGTATCTTGTACTCCATAGAGATTATCATTCATGCATATAACTATGTGGGGACCTGATACGTCCAAAATGCATCACTATTTTATATTGTAATTTCATCCTATTCATTGATATATTCCACTTTAAAGTATTGTTCTTATGTTGTTTTGGCTTGTTTTACACAGTTTACAACTTTCCGGTGCCGAAGCAGCAGAACCAGAATTCAGCGGTGAAAAGTGGACACCAAGTTGCTGAATCAGATCAAGTCCAAATACGATGAAAATTTACGGGGACTGTTTTTATGAAGATTGACTGGGGATCACCGAGGATGGAGGTGAGGGGACCCACCAGGCAGCCAGAAGGGTGCCTGGCACGGCCCCCCTCCTGGCCGCGCCAGGCACCCTCCTGGATGC
The DNA here is from genome assembly GCA_950022295.1 of Bromus sterilis. Lineage (NCBI taxonomy): Eukaryota > Viridiplantae > Streptophyta > Magnoliopsida > Poales > Poaceae > Bromus > Bromus sterilis. The sequence continues at coordinate 403,150,729 of OX465596.1, forward strand.
CTGGTGGCTGTAACACTCTCACTGTCAGTGAACAGTAATCACCATTACTGTTGATCATTACTGTTCAAAACTTTTGTTTAATCAACTTGGTTCCGTTCAAATTCAACTTCTCTTTTGATATTGTTGAAAGTCATGTGATCATGGACCTTGGTCAACTTGAATCCAAAAAATTCCAAGCTCAAATTAAATACCCTTTGGATTGAATTCAAATCAATCTAGTTCAAAATGCCTTTGGTGGATTATTAAATAATAAAACCAAAGTATAAGATAAACTTTCTCCAAAAATTGTGAAACTACTTTTATAAAATCACAAATATTCAGTGGACCAAATCCAAATGGGTTTAGGTATTTATTAAGTTATAGAAAATTCCAAACAATTCAAACAGTAGGTTAAAACCCTTACTTTGGGCATTTAATATTTAAAAGAAGTATCTAATGATTTTCTTTTGCTGCAAAAACTTTTGTGGCACTGCTATATAATGATATACTAATTTTGAGGCACCTAACACATTTTACAAAAATGCCTAAGCTAGGAAAACAATTACCAAAAGAAAATACAGAAAAGAAAAGGGAGATAAAAGAATAAAACCTAGTCTACCCCCCATGGGCGAAGCCCACCCCAACCTCCCCTTCTCCCTGGACCGAATCCACCCCAACAAGCCCACCCCACTCCTTGTCTTCTTCCTCCCACCTGCTCCCACCTGCTCCCGTACGACGGCCGCCGTGGGCACGCCGCTGCCAGGCCGGCCCCGCCTCCACCTGCTCCCTCCCGGCGTCGACGCGATAAGGCCACCCCGGCCGACCCCCTGGACATCCTCCCCCTCCCTTTCCCCTCCTCCTCTTCTCGCACGCCTTGGGGAAAAACTCCCGAGCGCCGCCGTCGCCATTGTCGTGGCCAGTCGTGGCCAACGGGCACGGTCCGCCCCGATGTGGTGTCCAGCGGCTGCGCCTTCATCGTCTTCGTCGACTACAACAGCTAATCGAGCGCGGGGAGCACCGCAGGCGTCGCCCGCGTCTTCTTCCTCTACTCCGGCCGCTGCAACCTCAACGTCGATTCCGGCGGCCTCAGCCCCTCCCCGAGCCCGCTGCCAACCCCGACGCGTTCGTGGTGAGCACCTCTGTCATCGCCAACTGTCCATAGGTGCTCGTTAGACCCGTAGGTGTTTCCCCTCTTCCTCTTTGCTCCGGCCGCCGTGGTTCGTCGTCGTATCCGTGTCCCCTGGCCACCACAGCCCACGCCGGTTGCACCAAAGGGTTCCCCGTGGATCGTATGTTTGGTCCCACCCCGCAGCGCCTTCAGTTTCGTCGCGAATAGCCAAGTGCCATTGGAGCCCGAGACCCCCCCTCCGCCATTTTTGAGCTCGAGCTCGTGCCTGTCCACCCCAAGCCACCACACCGCCACCAAACTCCTCCCCGTGGTCGTCCGCGTCGATTGGTACCAGCCGCGCCTCCTCCTGTGCACCACAGCGAGGGCAGCATCAACCTCGCCGGCGTTCTGCCGCCGGCTAACCTCCGGTGAGGCTGACCCTTGGGCCCCGCCTGTCGAGTTCTCTGTTAGTGGCTAATGAGTCACTGACAACCGGGCCCCACCTCCTGCTAATTATCTCTGTTGGGACAAACAGAAAAATAACCATTTGGTTAATATGTCTCACTGACAGTGGGCCCTGGCCATTTAACTTAATTAAACAAGTTTAATTAGCACTGGAGTCAATGACACTTGGGCCCCCTTTGTCAGTTTGATTTTTAAAGAATTTAAAAGAAATTCCAGTGGCTGACATGTGGGCCCAAAGGCTATTTCTGATTTAATAAAATGTTTTAGAAATAAACAGAGGCTGACATGTGGGTCCCACATGTCAGGCACTGTTTTGGATAATTTTTTGGATAATGTTCTGGATAATGTTGAATAAATAATAAAAGAAATTCAGAAAATCATTTAAATGATTTAAAACTTTGAAATTCAATAACTTTTAAACCGTAACTCGGATTCAAAAACTTTATACATGAAAATTGATCAGAAAAATATTAAGAATACGAATACGCTATCCGTATGTCTATTACACCCCTCTAACACAACGAACATCGAACCGTCCCCCTCCGGACCGACTGTCCGATAAATTGCCCGGTATTCATAGAGTGCCCGGTTGAATTTATTCCGAACACGAATGTTGTTCGGAATAGATCAAATAGCACGAATACACCCCCCTTTTGTTTTTCCGGTACCCACGACACCTCCGGCTTGATCCTTCCCCCCCCCCCCCCCGGACACCCTGTCCGGTAATCATCCGGAGCCGGTAGTTCATCCTCAGATGAATTTCCGTTCCGAGCAATGTGCATTGCACTGCGTTAGAATACCGTTAACAATTCATCTGTCATGTCATGCATCTATTTGTATATGCTTGCTGTGTGTTTACTATTTTCTTCCCCCCCCTTAATCTCCGGTAGACCCCGCTGCTGCCGTCGACTACACCGCTGCTGAGTACGACTACTTCGTCGACGACCCTACTACTACCGTCGAGCTTCCAGGCAAGCAGAGCCATTCTCTTCCCCAGATATCGCCTATCTTTCCGTACATTTCTTGCACTAGGCATTGTTACTGCTGCTGCTACGTTACAATCCTATTCAATTGCATAGCCTGTTTTTGTCGCCCCTTGATGTACCTCCTTTATCCTATGCTGCCTATTATTATTATGCATTATTCAGCAGTGAGCCCTGCGCATTGTTAGTTAGGATTAGATAGAGGGCCGTGATCACTCAGGGGAGTGAACGCGGGTACAAATATTATAACTGCACAGGTATGGTACAAAGCAGACACCGCCAAAGGCCCCTATCTGGGTTATGCCTAGTCACCTCAAGTGTGAGCTATCAAGGAGTAATCCTTGTACTCCACTCGAGGCTGACTTTGTCTTACCGCCATAGGGTCCTGAACAACGATTGTCCTTCAGGTTAGAAGTCGGGCGACCCAACGGTGCTCGCGAGAGGTATTGCGACGGGACGACAGGGAGGGTACGACCAGTGTACCGGTGTGCTTGGCCCCTGATCGTTGGCCGCGAGAGTTACCAAACCCCGAAAGTCGAGCTCCTTCAGGAGCACACGCGAGACAAGGTAAGGAGACGGTTCACCTTGTTGGTAACCGCAGTGACTTGGTGGGACGACGGGGCAGGCACCGATGTACTGGTGGTCCAGGCTGCTGTCGTTGTCCGCGGGTCAGTTAAGTCGAGGCAACAATAACGGTTTTCACGCAGGTTAATAAAAATGCTAAATGGTTCGGCGGATGTCTTGAGTTGGCTATATGCCATGTACGCACTACCTACCCGTGGGAATTACGAGTTATGGGTTCCTCTGCTTCGTAGTGTCGTCCGAGGACTTTGCAGACGTCAGTAGTACTGCGGGCTGATTGCCGGGAAGTGGTGTTGTCTTATTTGCTCGCGCGGTGATGTCTTATTTGGATTTTCTTTTACTTCACCGGCCAGTCACGCACCGTGCAGGAGTACGTTCGGGTTGGGGTCCAAGACCCGGCGTACTTAGGATTTAGACCGGCGGATGGCCTCTCTGTTGAGTTTGAAAGATGGTCTATGAAGTGTCGGATAGCCTCGGTGGAGCGTTCCCTAACAAGGTTCCCGCCACCCTGGAGATCCGTGCGTGTAGCGTAACACAAGTGCACCCCTGCAGGGAAGATTAATCTATTCGAATAGACGTGTCCACGGTAACAGGACGCTTTATGCTGAAGCTGGATCTTACCACTAGAAACTATTATTATTAAACTGTATGGTTCCGGGTTCTCTTCCTCGCGGGGATGTCGAGGAGGTGAACTCGGAGGCATTGCTAATTATTACAACTTATTATTATACAATGCTGCAGCAACTTCTGCTGCATTGTTACTTTATGCTTTATTTAAACTGTTGGCTGATTCTTACCTCATGCTGCAAGACACCGTCGGAAGATGCTAGTCTTCGTTAGGCCTAGCTTCTTACCCTTGTTCTGGATTTTTGTCTTTCAGTCCACTATATACAGCCTATTCTTTCCGTTGATACCATGCATAATGCTTAGTAGCGGACGTAAGACTCGCGGGTATACTAGATACTCACCTGCTTTATTTCCTTTACTGTTTTGCCTGATCGGCCGCTGCAGCCGACGTTGGAGCCCAGGAGCAGGAGTACCCCGGAGGCGCCTACTACGACGCCGAGTTCCCCGTTGACCAGGAGTAGTTCGGTGGATCCCAGGCAGGAGGCCTCGCCTTTTCGATCTGTATCTCTGATGTGATTTGTGCTAGCCTTCTTAAGGCAAAACTTGACTAACTATGTCTGTACTCAGATATTATGGCTTGTATGACTTATGTATTCGGGTCCGCGTGACCCCCTCTATTGTAACATATTGTTTATCCTTTTGTGTTTAGTGTTGTGCTGTGATATTATCACCGTGGCACCATAATCTCAGTCGTGTACCCTGTGTGTATGATTACTGTACACGGATTGATTTTGGGGGCGTCACAGTGGCCCCCTCGGTGCCCCTCTCGCCTATAAGACCCCCCCTGGGGTAGAAACCCTAAAATAAAAATAGTTTCCGTGTTTCTCCGCCGCCACGGGGCGGAAACCTACAGAGGAGAAAAGCCATCTCCGGCGGGCAGATTCCGTCGGGGAGATCACCTCCCGGAAGGGGAGATCGTCGCCATCATCATCATCATCATCATTGTCACGGGCATCATCGAGATCATCATCAACATCATCCCCAACATCAGCACCATCTCCATCTCCATCCCATCTCATCTCACAATTGCAACTTGTGTTGTAATCCGTACTATCTATCCTCTCACTCTATTGGTGTTGATTACTACTTTGTGGTGAATGCTATTGAGTTTTGTTGGAGAAATATCATTGTGTCCAGATTGTTTGCCACCCATCTATCACCTCTGATCATGATCTCTTTTATGTCTTGTGAGTAGTTACTTTAGTTCTTGAGAACATGGGAGAAGTCTAGTTGTTAGTAGTCATATGATGTTGAAGTGTTATGTGTTGTTTGATACTTAAGTTGTGTTGTTATTTCTCTAGTGGTCTTATGTGAGTCGAACACTTAACACTTCACCTTTCATGGGCCTAGAGGAATACATTGTGCAAAAAGGATGCTTATGGTAGGTTTCCGGAGTGACAGAAAACTGAACCCCAGTTCGCACACTTTTACACAAGGGAGTTATGGATCCTTGATCGTAATGCTGTGCTTAAGCTTATGCCTTAATTACTACCTTGTATTTGCGGATGCTTGCAAGGTGTGTAATCATAAGAGTGCACTTATCTTAGTCTAGAAGGTGTACTAGCATTGATCCACCCACCAACACTTATCAACACAATACATATTACTTGACGGAGTATGGTGGAAGTAACTTGGTTATCTCTCCCGTGTGTTCTCGAGAACGCTTTAGCTTTTATAAGTGTAGTTCCTAGGCTTATCCTTGTGAAAGGATTGGGCCACTTCCTACTCCTCAGTTACCCTGTTTACTTGGCTTGTCTTTTACTTTTCTGTTTCTTAAACCAAAAACCCCTAAATATTTACCTTTAAGTGTGTGCATCCTTTCCTTATCCAGTGTCACTTATCAGCACCTTCTGCTCCTCGTTGGGTTCGACACTCATGTTTATCGAAAAGCTACAATTGATCCCCTAGACTTGTGGGTTATCAAGAATCGTTTATTGGCGCGGTTAAAAGGGGAGGCAATCCCACTAAACCTATTAACTTCACCGCCATCAACGAGCTTTTCTGGCGCCGTTGCCGGGGAGTGTAGCGCTATTGGTAAGTGAAGCCGGTAAGGAAACCTTTATTTTCTGTTGTTACCTTCAGTTCTTATGGACTCTTCTACTGTTGGTTCATTGCTGGTAAGGAGCCGCCCCACAACTGTGGTGGTCACTCCTACCCCTACTGAAATTGTGCCCTATAAAATACCATCTGGTATTATTGATTATGTCTTTGCTAATCGTTATATAGGAGAAGAACATCCGGGAGAACACCTGCTATATTTATCACAATTATGTTCTTTATTTAAGCTTGCAGGTGTAACAATGGAGTTCGTCATGAAGAAAATATTCTCCGTATCACTCAAAGATAAAGCTTCAGATTGGTATAAGCTACTCGATAACTCTGATCTTCTTGAATGGCCAGAGCTTATGTCTCTCTTTTATGCAAAGTTTTGTCCTCTTCGTGAAATTCACCAAGACAGGAACTACATCTACAACTTTTGGTCTCGCGACGGAGAGAGCATCGCTCAAGCTTGGGGGAGACTGAAGTCCCTGATGCTCAAATGCCCAAACCATGAGCTCCCCAAGGAAATTATACTTAATTTTTTTTATGCCAGGCTTTCTCGTCAGGACAGGGAGATGTTGTATGCCTCCTCTAGCGGGGTATTCCAGACCAGAAGTATGGAAGAAAAATGGGATCTTATAGAAAGGATCCAGAAGAACACTGAAGACTGGGAAATTGATAAAGGTATTGAACCCGCTATAAACTATGAGCATGACTACATTGAGAGTTATGTGAAGACTGATTACTTTAATGCCTTTTTCCCTAAAATTGGTCTTGATTCCCAGCTAATGGTTGACTTTTGCAAGGACTTTGCTTCTCATATTGATTCTTCTAATAATAAGGAGAGTCAACATCATAAACCTTTCAAGGAGTCACCGATTGATATTAATGTTACTGATCCTGTTCTTACCTGCAGTTGTGTATGAACAACCTCCTTATCCCTCAAGGATAAAGGAGCACTCTTTTGTTACAGGCATTCTAAACAAAAACGGAAGGACCACTGACGAACTTGAGGACATGACCAAGGTCAAGCCTCAAGTTGCAATGGTCAAGGATCGGGTAACCAGTGATATTGAAGAATCCACTATTAGTTTTTGTGCTATTTCCACTAACATTGTCACAGCCAAGAACAAAGGCCCAATTTCAGGTACACCAGTTGTATCTGTCAAAATAGGAGATCATAATTACTATGGGCTATGTGATTTGGGATCTAGCGTCAGCGCTATTCCCTTCACACTTTATCAAGAGATCATGCACGAGATTCAGCCGTGTGAGATCGAGGATATTGATGTCACGATTCATCTCCAGTTGGGATTGTGAGAGATGTTGAAGTACTCTATGGGAAGGTAAAATATCCTACTGAGTTTCTTGTACTTGGTTCAGTGCAAGATAGTTTTTGCCCTATTATCTTTGGTAGGCCCTTCCTCAGCACTTGTGGAGCTATAATAGATTGCAAAAAAGGTAAAGTTTCTGTTGAATTCAACGGTGAGCCGTATGAATTTATTTTTTCTAAGTTTTCTAAGCAGCCTCGTGGTACTGACTTGTCAAGTAATGACAAAATTATTGAAGAAATTGCTTCTATTGCTATTCCTCCTGATGATACTTTGTAGCAATTTATGGAAGACCACGAGAATGACATACATATGCAGGAGAGGGATGAACTAGAAGACATATTTTTAAGACAAACTCCTATCCTGAAGCACAACCTCCCGGTTGAACCTTTAGGAATCCTCTCGCAACCAAAAGAAGACCCTGTTTTGATCTAAAACCACTACCAGATACGCTCAAGTATGCTTATTTAGATGAAAAGAAAGTATATCCTGTTATTATCAATTCTAACCTTTCAGGGTACGAAGAAGAGCGATTATTGGAGACACTCCGCAGACACCGAGGTGCTATTGGCTATACTCTTGATGATCTCAAGGGTATTAGTCCATCCATTTACCAACATACTATCAATCTCGAGCCCGATGCTAAACCAGTTGTTGATCATCAACGACGGTTGAACCCAAAGATGAAGGACGTGGTTAGGACGGAGATTCTCAAACTTCTAGCCGCAGGTATCATCTATCCTATAGCTGATAGTAAGTGGGTAAGTCCCGTTCATTGTGTTCCTAAGAAAGGAGGTATGACTGTTGTTCCTAATGATAAAAATGAACTAATACCTCAGAGGACTATTATTGGATATAGAATGTGTATTGATTTCAGGAAGTTGAACAAGGCCTCCAGGAAGGACCACTATCCTCTTCCCTTTATTGATCAGATGCTCGAGCGGCTGTCTAAAAACACCCACTTCTGCTATCTTGATGGGTATTCTGGCTTCTCCTAGATTCACGTTAACACCGCGGATCAAGAGAAGACCACCTTTACGTGTCCTTACGGTACTTATGCTTATAGGCGTATGCATTTTGGTTTGTGTAATGCACCTGCTACTTTTTAGAGGTGTATGTCTGCAATATTTCATGGTTTCTGTGAGGAGATTGTAGAATTTTCATGGACGACTTTTACGTCTATGGAAACTCCTTTGACCACTGTCTCCACAATCTTAATAAAGTTTTGCAGAGATGTGAAGAAACGAATTTGGTGCTCAATTGGGAGAAGTGTCATTTTATGGTTAACGAAGGGATAGTTCTTGGACACAAGATTTCCGAAAGGGGAATTGAAGTGGACAAGGCAATGATTGAAGCTATTGAAAGGATGCCCTATCCAAGGGATATCAAAGGTATTCATAGTTTTCTAGGTCATGCTGGTTTCTATAGAAGATTTATCAAGGACTTTTCTAAGACCTCGAGACCCCTTACCAGTCTTCTCCAGAAGGATTCTCCTTTTGTATTTGATGAAGATTGTAAGGAAGCTTTTGAAGTTCTTAAGAAAGCCTTGATAACCGCTCCTATAGTACAACCACCTGACTGGAATTTTCCCTTTGAAATTATGTGTGATGCTAGTGATTTTGCTATTGGAGCTGTTTTAGGACAAAGGGTTGACAAGAAGGTGAATGTCATCCACTATGCCAGCAAGACACTTGATAGTGCTCAAAGTAATTATGCTACTACCGAGAAGGAATTCTTCGCAGTGGTGTTTGCTTGTGATAAGTTTAGGCAGTATATTTTTGATTCTAATGTTATTATTCATACTGACCATGCTGCCATTAAGTATCTTATGCAGAAAAAGGACGCCAAACTAAGACTCATTAGATGGGTACTCCTTCTTCCAGAATTTGATTTGCAGATTGTCGATAGAAAAGGAGAAGACAATCCGGTGGAGGATAATCTTTCAAGGATGGAAGATATCCCGCACGATCCTATTTCAGTCAATGACAGTTTTCCAGATGAATAGCTTGCTTTTGTAAAAGTACAATCTCATTCCGACCTTTGGTTTGCATATTATGCTAATTTTATCATTGAAAAGTTTTTGCCTCCAGGTTTTACATTTCAGAAGAGGAAGAAATTCTTCACGGATTTGAGGAACTACTTTTGGGATGATCCACATCTTTACAAAGAAGGTGCGGACGGGATCGTAAGAAGGTGTATACCGGAGCACGTGCAGAAGGACATTCTTCGACAATGTCATTATAGTCCCTATGGAGGACATCATGCCGGTGAAAGGACCACACATAAAGTTTTACAATCAGATTTTTATTGGCCTACTCTTTTTAAGGACGACCGAAGGTACGTTCTATCTTGTGATAAGTGTCAGAGGGTTGGTAACATTAGCAGGAGAAATGAGATGCCTATGAATTACTCACTAGTGATCGAACCTTTCGATTGCTAGGGTTTTGATTTTATGGGTCCTTTTCCTCCTTCACACAAGTACACACACATCTTAGTTGTTGTTGATTATGTAACCAAGTGGGTTGAAGCAATCCCCACAGAGAGTTCTGATCACAAGACATCTTTGAAAATGCTCAAGGATGTAATTTTTCCTAGGTTTGGAGTACCAAGGTACCTCATGACAGATGGAGGGTCACACTTCACGCATGGAGCTTTTAGGAAGGCTCTAGACAAGTACGATGTCAATCATAGGATTGCATCACCGTACCACCCTCAAACTAGTGGGCAAGTTGAGCTCACCAATTGGGAGATCAAGTTGATCTTACAGAAGAAAGTAAACAGTTCTAGAAAGGACTGGTCAAAGAAGTTAGGAGATGCTTTGTGGGCGTATAGAACTGCTTACAAAAACCACATGGGCATGTCTCCGTATAAAATGGTCTATGGCAAGGCTTGCCATTTACCATTCGAGTTAGAGCAAAAGTCTTTCTGGGCTGTCAGAGAGCTAAATGCTGACCCAAAGTGAGCTGGTGAAAAGCGTCTCATGAACTTGACTTCTCTAGATGAGTGGAGGAGTGAAGCTTACGAGAGCGCTAAAATGTTCAAGGAAAAGCTAAAGAAGTGGCACGATAAAAGAATTCTGAAACGTGAATTTAATGTTGGTGATAAAGTTTTTTTGTTTATATCTCGTTTCAGGTTTTCTCCAGGTAAACTACTTTCCAGATGGGAAGGACCTTTTCATATCGAAGAAGTATATCGGTCTGGTGCAATCAAGATCAATAATTTCGAAGGCACCAAACCTCAAGTTGTGGATGGACAAAGAATCAAACATTATATGGCAGGTGATCCAATCAATGTGGATGCAAACATGATATATACAAAGACTCGCGAAGAACATGTTGCAGCCAGTTTCAGACTCCGGTAGCAGCAGAATAAGAAAAGGTATGAATTATGGTAAGAAAACACCGCGAACGTCAATAAAAGTTTACTTTTCAAAGTTTTTGCAAAATTAGGAAAATTCCAAGCCCGATTGGAGCCGGAGTGGAGCTCCAGGGGGCCCAGGAGGCCTCCTGGCGCGGCCCCCCTTGCCGTGCCAGGCACCCTCCTAGGTGCCCTAGACTCCTACTCCGACTCCACCTAGGCTTGAAGCCTTCCTTCTATTGCAGAAATTTTTGCTATATATTTGCCGGGATAGTCCCGATACCGTATCTCGCGATTTCGTGTGTTTTGTTTCTCGGTCTATTTCTGCCAGGGTGGAAAGTTGTTGCTAGAGATGTTTTCTTGTGGCTCGAGCGGAGAGGACTTCTTGGGATGGCGTCTACGTCAAGTCCAGAAGAATCTTAATCAAGGGAAGCACGTTGATTGGGCTACCGAAGAAGAAATTGCCGCAAGACAAGCGGAGATGGAGCCCTCCGTGAGAGAGGAAGTCAAGACTATAACTGCCCAACAACAAGGAGGTCCAAGCAATCCCATCATGGTGGGATCTGTCCAACCTCAATATGTTCTTTCTCTTAACCTTTCAGGGCCCTCCACTTCACTTGAAGATCAACGCATGCTTTCCACCATCTCCGAAGCCTACCGCATCACCAACCAACTCTTTGAAGATTTCCGTGTACTAAAAGTACAACTGGAAGTCTTGGAGTCAGAGAACCGAACCCTTCGCTGTGTCATCAGGGATCTGAAGAAACAACCACAACAAGATGAGGAGTAAAACTCCTCGGGTAATGGCATCCCCTTAGCTTGTTCCAAGCTTGGGGAGTGCCGGGTATCTTTATCTTTATATTTGTCTTTAGGAGTCAAGTAGATTCGTATCATGTCTAGGGAAGTTACTTTATGAAATAGGTGTTGCTTTGAGGTCTATCACTCCTTTTGTGAAGAGCTTTGTGTCCGTGAGTGTGGGGTCGTCTATGAAGGAATATTAATGAGAAGTCTATTGGTTTCTACGCTGCACTCGATATTCTCTTCACGCAATCGACATTATGAGCTGATTCTTATGGGGAGTATTGACCTTATATCAGGTATGGCTTCGAAAACTTTATTTAAATCTTGGCAAGTATAGCTTTGGTTGTTAGAACCCTCTATTAGGTAATGTGCTAGGATCAAAGTCACCTTGCATTCATCAAAGAAAATCAAATGGAATTCAAATTCAAACTCAAATGGGAGAAGGAACACCCCCTAGAGGAATTAATTCAAAAGGCCAGAAATAAAGTTGCTCCAAAAATTCCTTTTGCAATTTTGAAAAGTCTTATAAATGAGTGTGGTCACATATCAAGTGATGTGGGACCAACCCCATGCTCATAGATTTTTCAAATAGTCAAACAGGACCTTGGAATTAATCAAAACCCCTATTTGATTTAAAGTTCAAATAATTTGAATTTTAAAAATGTTCAAACTTTACAAGTGGCTAGCTTATTATATTGTGAAGCCATATAAAAAGTTTCAACATTTTATAAAATGGTTTGCTATTTTATTTAGCAGTACTAAAACAAATAGCAGAAGAAAACAGAAAGAAAAAGGAAAAAGGATACTCACCTGGCCATTTCGGCCCAACTCATAGCCCCCCTGGCCCAAGCCCACCTGGAACCCCTTGTCGTCTTCCCCCAGCGCGGCAAGTACATTGGTGGAGGGCATGCCGACGCCGGCGGCAACTGCTAGCCTGCCTGGCGCCCCCAAGACTTATCTTCTCGCCTGGAGACGCCCAAGCCTATCCTGGATCCATTCCCCCCGTCCAGAGCTTCCTCCCCCTCCTCCCGAAGCTTCACCGGAGCACCCCCGCCGTAGAAGACGCGGCCACTGCGAGCTAGAGCTCCTGAAAGCTTGTCCAGAAGCTTCCCCGACTTCAAATCCGTCGCCATGCATCATATCAAGAGCCCGGAGTCACCGTAGCCTCCTGAATCGCGATCGCGCCATCACCGGACCCGCAAGACCTCACCGTCGATTCCGTCGCCGTCAAACCACCTCAGCCCTCGCTACCTCCTCCGTCGAGTTTCTGGTGAGCTCACGGTCAAAACCCCTTTGCTTGCGCCCTCAATCTGTGCCTCCTTCGTGATCTGCCATGGAAGCCGTAGCTCAGCGCCGCCGCGGTGCTCGTCGGCGAACCCCCGCTACGCAATCAAGCTCGAGCCCATGTCTATCAAGATCCCCTTGCTCGGCTGCGTCGATCTAGCCTATCCCCGCTTCAAGTGGAGCCCTGCATCAAGTTTTGCCTCGCAGCCGTGGCTCCGCCGCCACAAAGCTCGACGCCGGTGAGCCTACAGGGCACCCCAGCCCCTGTTCTTGGTCCCATTCGACGCGCGGCACCAAGAGCTGCGTCTCAGTGGTTGCAGTGCTCGATTTGGGCCACGGGAACGCCGTCTCCGCGGACACCGCCGTCCCTGGACGTCGTTGGCGACTAGCCGCCGGCAAGGCTGACGTGTCCGGCGAGTTTAACCACTAACCCCCCCCCCCAGTAGTCACTCACATGTGGCCCCTAGGCCAAGCTAATCCCCCTGTTAGATTAATTAAAAGTAATCTATTAATTAAATCAAAATTGAGACACTGACCAGTGGGTCCCCCTTGTCAGCGGACCCCTGGCGTCATGCTGACCCCATGCTGACGCAATAAAGGTTTTCTATTTAAAAGAATAACATAAAATGGTAGAAAATGTTTAAAACTTTGGAAATTCATAATTAATTCATCCTAACTCCAAATATAGAAAATAATATGTCTAAAATTATCAGAAAAATCCATGGATTCTGAATATGCAATCTGTTTTCATGTTTGAACAAGTTAACTTGGGTGAAGAGAGAGAACAATGCATATGGAATTCATTTAAATTCAAATTGGAGTTTGAATTTGCAATTCACTTGCAATATACTCCATTTAAATGAAATTGCCTCACACATCAGAAGCATGTACATCAAGTTTCAACCTTCAACCATGTGTTTGTGCATTGTACTTATGTTGCCCCCTTGGTTGTTGTTTGTCGATAGAAGTGGAACCGGAACAGGAGGCTGCCCCCTTCGTTGAAGATCCCGAAACTGAACCTCGTCAGCAAGGCAAGCAAACCCCCATTCATCATGTCGATAAAATCCTATTTCCCTCTCAGCCTCTCTTATGCATTGTTTAGGATGATTACCATGCTATGTTTCTACCGCATAGATGAACCCATTCCTTAGCATGACCTATCATTTGTCACAGTAGTAAGCAAACCACAATCCTAGAAAATGTAGGAGTTGGTTGATATCATGTGGCCCAACAATTGTTACTGCTTATTGCATGCTTAGAGTGTTACAATGTTGATACTGTTATGTGAGTCGGGATGGTAGCAATCATGTTGATGATGGTGGAAATGTGTTGGTCAATCTACCCTAATACAAGGTGAACGATGAGAGGCTGTGTAGGAGTACACGGTGGGTTGTCTCGTTGAACACCGCCCTAAGTCCGAGTTCTTGTGTGGTGATCCAAGATGAAGAGTACAACCACACATTGGGCTCACTGACCCCTCTCAATCTACTAACTCATCCCTTTCGATGTCCAGATGTCGCAGTAGTTCGGAGTTCTGGTAGGTTTGTGGCCTGGATGCTAAGTGAGAGAAAGGCTCAGCCGAGACCAGCTTATGCACCACGCACACATCATCTGGGTCCACTTCGGTAAACCGGCCGGGTTCACGATAGTGGTAACCAACCCAGGTAGGCGGCTTTCTTGGACTAGATCGGCTATGAGGTAACAGTTGTGGTGAGCATCCTCGCTGACACCCCTTGAATGGTGTCGAGATCAAAGGCGGTAACTGATGGTCATGTGTGTGTAGCGGTACACCCCTACAGGGTTAACAAAACTATTCGAATAGCCGCGTCCGCGGTAAGGGACTGCTTGGAAAGCTTAGCTTGATTATTAGACAACTTGAACTTGATACTTATAATACTTGCCAAGATAAGCGTGAGTACTATGGCGTGCTTTCTCGTGGGGAAGTCGAGGAAGGCACCATAGTGGTGTAATTGGTTGGAGACATGTAGTGGACTCGTGTACGCTTCTTACCTCAAGTCTGGTACTCATAGTTCAGGACTAGCTAAGTCAAAGCTGGCACTTCTGCTTATGAACCCCACCCCATTTACCTTGATACATGTGCATGAGTAGTATAGCTCCTACGTAAGTCTTGCTGAGTACGACTTTGTACTCACGTTTGCTTATTGTATGTTTTAGATGAACCCACTGACCCCGAAGGTGGATTCTTCCTCGAGCTCGACGATTGAAGACCAAGCTAGGGTAGTCCCAGTCAGCAGACTGGTTCCCTCGTGGAGGGCTTTGTGTTTAAATAAGGCTTCTTAAGCCATATTTTAAGTTTGTCTGTACTCAGACCTACTCTGCTTCCGTTGAATGTTGTAATGTTGGATCACATGCTTGTGATCTCTGTGTGCACTCTGTGAGAGTTATCAATAAAATGTATACTTTGTAGTGAATTGCAATGATACCTGCTGTTCATACAAGGCATGTGTGCTGCGTGTATGTTGATAACATGCATGTCTTTGTATGGGTTTTCGAGACCTTAGTTGAGATCTGGCTGGCGGTCTTTTATACACCAAGTGGCCCTTAGATGTGCGCAACTTCGGGCATCGCGATGTGATTTCTTGAGACTCTGTCTCGTGGACACTTTGTTGTATGATCGAGCCCGCCCTAGACCCCGACTAAGTGATCGGGCTGGAGTGAGTCTATGTAAGAGCTATGAGATAGTCGATAGTATGGTTGAGGAGACTTGTCTGTGAATATGGGAGTTCATCACCCATATCATTTAGACTTGTGTGCGGACGATGAGGACCCATATCAGTTGATCATCCGGCCTGGATGGGATGTCCCTCACATACGATGCCTTCCGAGAACGTTCTGTGCTTGGCCTTGTCTGCTTAGACAAGTGGGTACGGTTCCCGGCTCTCCATATGACTATGTCGTAGCAGGACTTGCATACGCTAACCCCGGGTCCCGACAGACTTGGTATCAGAGCAGGACTGACTGTAGGATTATCAGCCTTGGCCGAAGTCGAGTCTAGCTTGCTATAGTTATATAGTTACTCTGGGTATATAAGGGAACACCGTAAGGCTTCTTTTTCTCCTTACCCTCATCGTTCTGTGTTCTGGGTCACCCTCATCATGTTCTACGGGAAGATAGGACTAGGCTCCTCTATGTCTTGCTAGAACATCTCGTTGTTTGCTTCCTTGTAGCTGTAGGGAAGTTATGTTCGGTTTACTAGCGTTGTTGTGCTTCCTGATTTCTTACATCGTATGTAAGTGTTGTTTTCATGTTGTAAGAAATTGTCTTTTCTTGCAATTACAGCCGTTATGCTGCCTGAGTCATTCCAAGTTTCTTCATAATCTGATGCATTTGCAAACTCCTTCTTTCTGTTTTAGATGGTGGATCTTCCCCCTCGGCAGACTGTTCATCTGACTAGGTGCCTCGATGTGCGTGGGTATCCAGCCATGCTCACCGAGATGATGTCCTTCATTGGCTATCGATGGTATCCTGAGTACACCGTTGAGGAGCAGTTCCTTTACTTCAATCAGACTCGGTTCCACTGCACTGTCAGGATTTACCCGCACCACATTGGAGTCTCTCAGCCTGTCCTCTTTCGACATGGCATTGGTGTGACCGAGAACATGGCTGTGCAGGATGCTGCATACTCATGTATTACCCTGCTGAGAGAGGAGCATGCCCTGCTTGCAGGATCACCTTTCCGCTATATCCCTACTACACTTCCAGGAGAAGAGGGATATTACACCGGATTTTACACAGATCACTCCCTGGAGGATACTTTGCTTCAGATCACTGCTCGGCACGCTTGTGATAGAGATCGTGATGCACGTGCCCTTCTCTTTGAGCTCCACGCCACCCGTGTCCGTCTGTATCGAGCACTTACACTCCTGGCTCCTTTTGTGAGTGTTGGATCAGTGGAGTACGATGCTATCTACCCAGCCAGGACATAGATGCCTTCTCGAGTTGCTTGGCCCGAGATTGGAGGCATTTTTTCACCCTGTGGTCCTCTGCTTCCACCCTACGCTGGACCTAGGCCCCATCCTTGCCCAAATGGATATCAGGGTCCACAGGCCTCCGTGTTTTCCGATGGTCACCTTCAGCTACCGGGTTACGCGGGTAACTTTTACGAGGACTACTATGGAGATGGAGATGAGTGAGACCGCCTGTGGTCTTACTTTAGTGAGGATGTAGTAGTATCTTTAGTATATTGTACGCAAGGTGTGCTAAGTTCCAGAGGCTTAGATAAATAATGTATAGGAAGTCAGGGTGCCTCTGAAGGATGTATCATCTTCATCACGTTTGTATTAGCTTGGAGCTTGTACTAAAACGATGTATGGTTTGTATGACAGCTTGTGAATATATGGCTTGTATGCTTTTATCACCATGTTGTCAAGATGATTACCTCCTTTGCTATGTGATTCTTCCAGTACCTTCAATACCTTGTTTAGACTCTTCCAATCAACTCTATTTGACTTTGGTTTTCACCTTCAGGATGTCTCAAGGAACCCGTGGCCAGCTTGGTCATGCCCATGGTCGTGGGAATGATCCGGAGGAAGGCAATCTTCCACCCCCACCCACGATGGCTCAGGTTCTGATGGAGGTTGAGAGGAACCGCCGAGACTCTCACCAGTTGCTGGAGGTCATTTCCCGGAACACCACTCAGCAGCGCAATGAGTTGGTGTCTTTGAATGACTTCATTCGGCTTCATCCCCCGGTTTTCAGCTACTCCACCGAGCCCCTTGACGCTGATGACTGGCTTCGCAGCATCGAGAGGAAGCTCTAGGAAGGCCATGTTGCAGATGGTGACAGGGTCAGATATGCCACCTACCACCTCGAGGGTGCAGCTAGCTCTTGGTGGGAGAATTTCCTGAACATGCGACCCGTTGGACCGCCCACCACTTGGGATGAGTTCTACACTTCATGACGTGAGCACCACATTACAAAGGGTCTTATGGACCGCAGGCGTGAGGAGTTCTGCAACCTCACCCAAGGCAGAAGGACTGTTGACGAGTTTAGTCGCGAGTTCAACCGACTGACTCGTTATGCTACTGAAGAGGTCTCCACCGACGCTAAGAAGCAAGAGAGGTTCCGCCGTGGACTCAATTCTGGACTCCGTCGTGAGCTCAACCTGCATGACTTCGCCACCTTCCAGGTCCTTGTCAACAAGGCCATCAAGGCAGAGGACATGAACACCCCCAATGACTTCCGCAAACACCCTAGAGACTATGGTTCATCCAGTTCAGGCTCTCAGAACCGCAAGATCTGGATCCCCAACAGCATGTTTCGCCAGAACAACCCACCGAGGCCATCCTATGTGGCGCCTCGTGCACTAGCTCGTTCCACCCCACTCCACCGAACAACCTAGCTCCACGCACTGTCTTTGGAGCCTGCTACAAGTGCGGTCAGGCAGGCCACCACTCCCGCGAGTGTCCCCAGAACCAGCTCCAGAATCATAATGCACCACCCCGTTCCGGAGGTAACAACAATGGTCGTGGCAATCCACCTCCGAAGGTCTACACCACCAAACCCGCTCCTCCCGCAACTCGTGGACGTTTGAATCAGATTGCCTCCGAAGATACTGACGACACCACTGACGTCATTCTTGGTACGCTCCCAGTCAATTATGTTCCTACTTCCGTTCTTTTCGACCTAGGAGCATCTCATTCATTCATGTCGGAAAGTTATGCACTTCGTCATGAGATATCCTTTGTTGAATTGTCCACCCCAATGATTATTCAAACTCCAGGGTCAAGATGGCAAACTAATAGAGTAAGCCATGGTAATCAAATTGAAATTGAAGGTTTAGTATTCCTTGCTTCACTCATAGCCCTCAAGTCTTCCGACATCGATGTAATCCTTGGCATGGATTGGCTATCAAGGCAGAATGCCTACCTTGATTGCAAAGGCAAATCAGTGAAACTAACCCACCCTTCAGGCAAGACAGTCAACTACACCTCACCCAGAACGAGAACCCAGGTGCATTCTTTGAATGTACTTCCCCTTCCCGACCTTGAAGATATTCCGGTGGTTCGTGACTTCCCGGATGTCTTTCCTGAAGAGCTGTCGAGCATGCCACCCGACAGATGTGTAGAGTTCATAGTGGATCTTATGCCACGAACCACACCAATTTCTAGACGCCCATACAAAATGGCCCCACGTGAGTTAGCTGAGCTTAAAATCCAACTTGAAGCTTTGTTGGAAAAAGGCTTCATCTGCCCTAGCTCATCGCCATGGGGTTTCCCCGTTCTGTTCGTAACAATGAAAGATGGAACAGAAAGGATGTGCGTAGGCTATCGCCCGCTAAATCTAGCGACGATAAAGAACAAGTACCCACTGCCCAGGATCAATGATCTTTATGATCAACTTTCTAGATCCTCTGTCTTCTCCAAGATGGATTTGAGATTAGGTTATCATCAAATCAAAATCCGAAACGAGGACATTCCAAAAACGGCTTTTACTACTCGTTATGGTCTTTACGAGTACACCGTCATCTACTTCGGATTAACCAATGCCCCCGCCACTTTCTCGCGCATGATGAATTCGATCTTCATGGAGTACTTAGATAAATTTGTTGTGGTTTATCTCGATGACATTCTCATCTACTCGAAGAACGAATAAGAACATGCCGAACATCTAAGGGGTGTATTGATGAAACTTAGAGAGCATCGCCTGTATGCTAAATTCTCCAAGTGTGAATTTTGGCTACCAGAAGTGACCTACTTAGGCCACGTGATTTCTGCAAAAGGCATTGTTGTGAATCCCGAGAGAGTTCAGGCTGTCCTTGACTGCACTCCACCTGAATCGGTTAAGCAAGTTCGGAGTTTTCTTGGCCTAGCCAGCTATTGTCGCCGCTTCGTTGAGAACTGCTCCAAAGTTGCAAAGCCTCGAACTGAACTCCTCAAGAAAGATTTGAAATTCCAATGGACTCCCAAGTGCGAGGAAAGTTTTCAAGAGCTAAAAAGAAGATTGACTTCTGCACCCGTACTTGAGCCTCCAGACACCAAAAAGGATATCGAGATCTTTTGTGACGCTTCACGGCAAGGGTTAGGATGCATACTTATGCAAGATAGACATGTGGTAGCTTATGCTTCACGCCAGTTGCGTCCACATGAAGAGAACTATCCTACCCATGATCTTGAACTCGCTGCCGTAGTTCATGCCCGGACAACTTGGCGACATTACCTCCTTGGTAATCGTTGTGAGATCTATTCCGACCACCAAAGCCTCAAATACATTTTCACCCAGCCAGATCTTAATCTCAGGAAAAGACGCTGGATTGAGTTGATAAAAAATTACGACGTAGGAATTTCTTACACCCCAGGCAAAGCCAATGTCATGGCTGATGCACTAAGTCATAAGTCGTATTGTAACAACCTCATGTTACAACAGTGTCAACCACTTCTTCATGAGGAATTTTGCAAGCTCAATCTTGAGATTGTTCCTCATGGCTATCTTTCTACCTTGGTGGTGAAACCAACTCTTGAGGATCAAATCATAGTTTCCCAAAGGCGTGCACGAGGTGTTCGCCGGATCAAGGAGAACATTGCTAGCGGAGTTGCTAAATGTTTCTCCACAGATAGTAAAGGAACGGTATTCTTTGGAAATCGTTTGGTAGTACCTAAGAATAGGGAACTAAGGCAACTCATCCTCAAGGAAGCCCATGACACACCCCTCTCGATTCATCTCGGTAGCACAAAAATGTACCGAGATCTACGCCAGAGATTTTGGTGGACCAGGATGAAGAGAGACATTGCTCGATTTTTTGCCGAATGTGATGTTTGTCGTCGCATTAAGGTAGAACATCAAAGACCTGCTGGTACTCTTCAACCTTTGCCTATTCCAGAGTGGAAATGGGACAAAGTCAGTATGGATTTCATCACTGGCTTTCCAAAAACCCAGAAAGGAAATGATGCCATCTTCGTTCTTGTGGATAGACTTTCCAAAGTTGCTCACCTCCTGCCCGTTCGCGAGTCTATAACTGCGAGCCAGTTAGCGGACTTGTACGTCTCTAGAATTGTGTCTCTTCATGGTGTTCCTTTGGAAATCAATTCTGATCGTGGTAGCCTTTTCACCTCTAGATTTTGGGGAAGCTTCCAAAATGCTATGGGAACTCATCTCTCCTTTAGTACAGCTTTCCATCCTCAGTCTAGCGGTCAAGTTGAAAGGGTTAACCAAATTCTTGAAGACATGCTCAGAGCTTGTGTTATCTCATTCGGAAAGAATTGGGAGAAGTCTCTTCCATTCGCCGAATTTTCTTATAACAATAGTTTCCAATCTAGTCTGAACATGGTTCCTTTTAAACTCCTATATGGACGAAGATGTCGAACACCCCTTAACTGGTCAGAAACCGGTGAAAGACAATTCTTTGGACCATACATGATCATGGAAGCAGAAGAGCAAGTTCGCATTGTTCGTGATCAATTGAAAGCAGCTCAGTCTCGTCAGAAAAGCTACTATGATTGTCATCATAGGCAAGAGAGCTACAATCTGGATGAGAAGGCTTACCTTCGGGTTACTCCTCTGAAGGGAACCCAACGTTTCGGTATCAAAGGCAAGTTAGCCCCACGTTACATCGGACCTTTCCGCATTCTTGCTAAACATGGAGAAGTTGCCTACCACCTTGAACTACCCCCGCACCTTTCTCGAGTACATGATGTATTCCATGTGTCATAACTCAGGCGTTGCTTCAAGGACCCCATCCGCGAAGTCGGCCATGAAACGCTTGATCTCCAAGATGACCTTTCTTATCGAGAATACCCCGTTTGTATTCTTTATTCCGCAGAGCGTGTCACTCGTCGTCAGATGATTAAGTTTCTGAAAGTGCAATGGTCACACCACTCTGAGAGAAGGAACATGGGAAAGAGAAGACCGTCTCCGTGCCGAGTACCCCACCTTCCTCCCGCAGACTTCTGAATCTCGGGACGAGATTCTGTTGAGTGGGGGCGAGTTGTCAGAACCCTCTGTTAGGTAATGTGCTAGGATCAAAGTCACCTTGCATTCATCCAAGAAAATCAAATGGAATTCAAATTCAAACTCTAATGGGAGAAGGAACACCCCCCAGATGAATTAATTCAAATGGCCAGAAATAAAGTTGCTCCAAAAATTCCTTTTGCAATTTTGAAAAGTCTTATAAATGAGTGTGATCACATATCAAGTGATGTGGGACCAACCCCATGCTCATGGATTTTTCAAATATTCAAACAGGACCTTGGAATTAATCAAAAACCCCTATTTGATTTAAAGGTCAAATAATTTGAATTTTATAAATGTTCAAACTTTACAAGTAGCTAGCTTATTATATTGTGAAGCCACATAAAAAGTTTCAACATTTTATAAAATGGTTTGCTATTTTACTTAGCAGTACCAAAACAAATAGCAGAAGAAAACCGAAAGAAAAAGGAAAAAGGAAACTCACCTGGCCATTTCGGCCCAACTCATCGCCCCCCTGGCCCAAGCCCACCTGGAACCCTTGTCGTCTTCCCCCAGCGCGGCAAGCACCTCGCTGGAGGGCATGCCGACGCCGGCGGCAGCTGCTAGTCTGCCTGGCGCCCCCCAAGCCTTATATTCTCGCCTGGAGACGCCCAAGCCTATCCTGGATACATTGCCCCCGTCCAGAGCTTCCTCCCCCGTCCAGAGCCGCCCGAAGCTTCACCGGAGCACCCCGCCGTAGAAGACGCGGCCACTGCGAGCTAGAGCTCCTGAAAGCTTGTCCAGAAGCTTCCCCGCCTTCGACTCTGTCGCCATGCATCAGATCAAGAGCCCGGATCCACTGTAGCCGGCTGAATCACGATCGCGCCGTCACCGGACCCGCAAGACCTCACCATCGATTCCGTCGCCGTCAAGCCACCTCAGCCCTCGCTACCTCCTCTGTCGAGTTGCTGGTGAGCTCACGGTCAAAACCCCTTTTCTTGCGCCCTCAATCCGTGCCTCCTTCGTGATCTCCCATGGGAGCCGTAGCTCAGCGCCGCGGTGCTCGTCGGTGAACCCCCCGCTACGCAATCAAGCTCGAGCCCATGTCTATCATGATCCCCTTGCTCGGCTGTGTCGATCTAGCCTATCCCTGCCTCAAGTGGAGCCCTGCATCAAGTTTTTCCTCGCAGCCGTGGCTCCGCCGCCGCAAAGCTCGACGCCGGTGAGCCAACAGGGCACCCCAACCCCTGTTCTTGGTCCCATTCGACGCGCGGCACCAAGAACTGCATCTCAGTGGTTGCAGCGCTCGATTTGGTCCACGGGAACTCCGTCTTCGCGGACACCGCTGTCCCTGGACGTCGCCGGCGACTAGCCGCCGGCAAGGCTGACGTGTCCGGCAAGTTTAACCACTAATCCCCCCCCCCAAGTAGTCATTGACATGTGGGCCCTAGGCCAAGCTAATCCCCCTGTTACATTAATTCAAATTAATCTGTTAATTAAATCAACAGCGAGACACTGACCAGTGGGTCCCCCTTGTCAGCGGCCCCCTGGAGTCATGCTGACCCCATGCTGACGCAATAAAGGTTTTTCTATTTATAAGAATAACATAAAATGGCGGAAAATGTTTAAAACTTTGGAAATTCATAATTAATTCATCCTAACTCCAAATATAGCAAAAATATTTCTAAAATTATCAGAAAAATCCAAGGATTCTAAATATGCAAACTGTTTTCATGTTTCAACAAGTTAACTTGGGTGAAGAGAGAGAACAATGCATATGGAATTCATTTAAATTCAAATTGGAGTTTGAATTTGCAATTCACTTGCAATATACTCCATTTAAATGAAATTGCCTCACACATCAGAAGCATGTACATCAAGTTTCAACCTTCAACCATGTGTTTGTGCATTGTACTTATGTTGCCCCCCTTGTTTGTTGTTTATCGATAGAAGTGGAACCGGAACAGGAGGCTTCCCCCTTCATTGAAGACCCCGAAACTGAACCTCGTCAGCAAGGCAAGCAAAACCCCATTGATTATGTCGATAAAATCCCATTTCCCTCTCAGTCTCGCTTATGCATTATTTAGGATGATTACCATGCTAAGTTTCTACCGCATAGATGAACCCATTCCTTTGCATGACCTATAATTTGTCAGAGTAGTAGGCAAACCACAATCCTAGCAAATGTAGGAGTTGGTTGATATCATGTGGCCCCTGCAATTGTTACTGCTTATTGCATGCTTAGAGTGTTACAATGTTGATACTGTTATGTGAGTCGGAATGGTAGCAATCATGTTGATGATCGGGGAAATGTGTTGGTGAATCTCCCCTAATACAAGGTGAAAATGAGAGGTTGTGTAGGAGTACACGGTGGGTTGTCTCGTTGAACACCGCCCTAAGTCCGAGTTCTTGTGTGGTGATCCAAGATGAAGAGTACAACCACACATTGGGCTCACTGACCCCTCTCAACCTACTAACTCATCCCTTTCGTTGTCCAGATGTCGCAATAGTTCGGAGTTCTCGTAGGTTTGTGGCCTGGCTGCTAAGTGAGAGAACGGCTCAGCCGATACCGGCTTATGCACCACGCACACATCATCTGGGTCCACTTCGGTAAACCGGACGGGTTCACAATAGTGGTAACCAACCCAGGTAGGCGGCTTTCTTGGACTAGATCGGCTATGAGGTAACAGTTGTGGTGAGGATCCTCGCTGACACCCCTTGAATGGTGTCGAGATCAAAGGTGGTAACTGATGGTCACGAGTGTGTAGCGGTACACACCTGCAGGGTTAACAAAACTATTCGAATAGCCGCGTCCGCGGTAAGGGACTGCTTGGAAAGCTTAGCTTGATTATTAGACAACTTGAACTGGATACTTATAAAACTTTCCAAGATAAGCGTGAGTATTATGGCTTGCTTTCTTGTGGGGAAGTCGAGGAAGGCACCATAGTGGTGTAATTGGTTGGAGACATGTACTGGACTCGTGTACGCTTCTTACCTCAAGTTTGGTACTCGTAGTTCAGGACTAGCTAAGTCAAAGCTGGCACTTTTGCTTATGAACCCCACCCCCTTTACCTTGATACATGTCCATGAGTAGTATAGCTCCTACGTAAGTCTTGTTGAGTACGACTTTGTACTCACGTTTGCTTATTCTATGTTTTAGATGAACCCACTAACCCCGAAGGTGGATTCTTCCTCGAGCTTGACGACTGAAGACCAAGCTAGTGTAGTCCCAGTCAGCAGATTGTTTCCCTCGTGTTGGGCTTTGTGTTTAACTAAGGCTTCTTAAGCCATTTGTTAAGTTTGTCTGTACTCAGACCTACTCTGCTTCCGTTGAATGTTGTAATGTTGGATCACATGCTTGTGATCTCTGTGTGCACTTTGTGAGAGTTATTAATAAAATGTATACTTTGTAGAGAATTGCAATGATACCTGTTGTTCATACAAGGCATGTGTGCTGCGTGTATGTTGATAAAATGCATGTCTTTGTATGGGTTTTCGAGACCTTAGTGGAGACCTGGCTGGCGGTCTTTTATACACCAAGTGGCCCTTAGATGTGCGTAGATTGGGGCATTGCGATGCGATTGCTCGAGACTCTGTCTCTTGCACACTTTGTTGTATGATCGAGCCCGCCCTAGACCCCGACTAAGTGATCGGGCTGGAGTAAGTCTATGTAAGAGCTATGAGATAGTCGATAGTATGGTTGAGGCGACTTGTCTGTGAATATGGGAGTTCATCACCCATATCATTTAGACTTGTGTGCGGACGATGAGGACACATCTCAGTTGATCATCCGGCCTGGATGGGATGCCCCTCATGTACGATGCCTTCCGAGAACGTTCTGTGCTTGGCCTTGTCTGCTTAGACAAGTGGGTACGGTTCCCTGCTCTCCATATGACTATGTCGTAGAGGGACTTGCATACGCTAACCCCGGGTCCCGACATTGGTCATAACAACAAGCATGTTTTTCTCAAAGTAGCGACATAGCCAAAACCTTTGTGTTATTATGCTTGAAGTGTTATGTTGACAAGGAAGACAACTTGGTGTTTCATGCTAGTTTTAATGTTTATGCTTTGTATTGCTTGCATCTAAGTTGTCATCAATTTTCTGGTCTCTCAAAGCCTTGCTAGCCAAAACTCTGTACTAAGCGGAATTCTTCTTGTACTTCCATACCCTAAAACCAACATCTTCCACTTGAGTCCACCATACCTTCCTATTTGTGGTATTCCACTACCACTCCTAAAGTATATAATTTATGTGCTATCTCTAGATGTTCAAAATCTTCTGTTTTGTGCCACTGATTCAGCTCATGAGGAAGTGGTGGGTAACCCATGATCTTCTTCATTTGGACAAGTTTTATCTTGGGATTGCATGCCTAATCTGCAAACCCCTAATACGAGAAGGGACTGGCCTGAGTGCCCAGCTCGTAAAAGATAAATACTAACACACAAGTTCCTTCGCCCATTTATGAGTGATAAACAAAGGAATTTAAGGGGATGTGATCGTAATAACATGGGAGCCGTTCCTCAAAACTTTTCCAAATCATGAAGTGAGTGAGTTATCCATCAGCAGTCGTTGACGGATCATGCACTTCCCAAAAGTCTTTTTTTTATTTTGTTTGATCTAGAGATGACACACGAGTTTTCCCTGCTTACCCTTTTGCACGGGGTTTATCCTTTATTTTGTGCTGTGTCGGTCCTTCCTACTTCCTTCCTTCTTGAGAGAGAACAGACACTTGATGTTAATAAAGATGCTTGCATATAAAGCTGCATTGAAAGTTAGCATGTTACATCTTTGTTGACATTATCTTTTGATAAGTGAGTTGTTTGCAAAAGTTTATGCTTAGTAAACATCTTCCTTTCTGTTAACATGTGCACTTCTTGACTGATAATATGTTCTTTCCAAAGCTTCAACTGGTACCATTATAAGTGAAAGAGCAAAAGTAAAAGTTATTAGTTGTTCCTTGACCAAGGCTATGTTTGCCATGATTTGATGAGTTTTCCAGGTCCTACTTTGTTATAATTGTTACTACTTTCTCATAAGGACCTTATGAGTTGAGGTTGCTCTTGAGGATGCTTCAGTTTGGTGAGAAATCTTGATGCTTCTTGTCCGTATTCTTTTATCGACGCTTCACTCTCTAAACTTGTGGACAGGTTTACCGAGCTCAGCAATCGCTTGGGGACAAGAGAGGTCTAAGCTTGGGGGAGTTGATACGTCCTAAATGCATCACTGTTTTATATTGTAATTTCATCCTATTCATTGATATATTCCACTTTAAAGTATTGTTCTTATGTTGTTTTCGCTTTTTTACACAATTTACAACTTTCCGGTGCCGAAGCAGCAGAACCAGAATTCAGCGGTGAAAAGTGGACACCAAGTTGCTTAATCAGATCAAGTCCAAATACGATGAAAATTTACGGGGAGTGTTTTTATGAAGATTGACTGGGGATCACCGAGGATGGAGGTGAGGGGACCCACCAGGCAGCCAGAAGGGTGCCTGGCGCGGCCCCCCTCCTGGCCGCGCCAGGCACCCTCCTAGATGCCTGGTGGCCCCCCTTGGTGCCCCCTCTCGCCTATATGACCCCCCTAGGGTAGAAACCCTAAAAGAAGAAGAGTTTCCGTGTTTTGCCGCCGCCACTGGGCGAAAACCTACAGAGGAGAAAAGCCATCTCCGGTGGGAAGATTCCGCCGGGGTGATCACCTCCCGGAAGGGCAGATCGTCGCCATCATCATCATCATCATCATCACGGGCATCATCGAGATCATCATCAACATCATCCCCAACATCAGCACCATCTCCATCTCCATCCCATCTCATCTCAAAAATGCAACTTGTGTTGTAATCCGTACTATCTATCCTCTCTACTCTGTTGGTGTTGATTACTACTTTGTGGTGAATGCTATTGAGTTTTGTTGGAGAAATATCATTGTGTCCAGATTGTTTGCCACCCATCTATCACCTCTGATCATGATCTCTTTTATGTCTTGTGAATAGTTACTTTAGTTCTTGAGAACATGGGAGAATTCTAGTTGTTAGTAGTAATATGATGTTGAAGTGTTATGTGTTGTTTGATACTTAAGTTGTGTTGTTATTTCTCTAGTGGTGTTATGTGAGTCGAACACTTAACACTTCACCTTTCATGGGCCTAGAGGAATACATTGTGCACAAAGGATGCTTATGGTGGGTTGCCGGAGTGACAGAAACCTGAACCCCAGTTCGCACACTTTTGCACAAGGGAGTTATGGATCCTTGATCGTAATGCTGTGGTTAGGCTTATGCCTTAATTACTTATCAGCACAAGGGAGTGTGTGCAACCTTTCCTTATCCAGTGTCACTTATCAGCACCTTCTGCTCCTCGTTGGGTTTGACACTCTTATTTATCGAAAAGCTACAATTGATCCCGTAGACTTGTGGGTTATCAAGAATCGTCTATTGGCGCGGTTAACAGGGGAGGCAATCCCACTAAACCTATTAACTTCACCGCCATCAGGACCTTCACACTATAGAACTTGGCTTGTATATTCCAATGATGAGCCTCCTCAAATGAGCTCTAGGTCTTCTTGAGCAAGCAAGTTGGATGCACCCCCACTAGTTCCATTGGAGAGCTTTTAGCTCACATGTGCATCCGTTGCATGGAAATCCCTACTCCTCACATCATATCTATCATATGGCTTTCTCTCGCCTATGATTATCCTCATTGATGTGAGCCTTTCACACCTTTTTGTCTTCCTCCTCCACCATATTCTCTCTTTTCCATCCTAAGTG
This sequence comes from Bromus sterilis, assembly GCA_950022295.1. Taxonomy (NCBI): domain Eukaryota; kingdom Viridiplantae; phylum Streptophyta; class Magnoliopsida; order Poales; family Poaceae; genus Bromus; species Bromus sterilis. The sequence continues at coordinate 403,178,956 of OX465596.1, forward strand.
TCAACTTTCTTGCTTACGCTCAAACATTGCATGAGTGCTCAAAATGTCGAAAAGGAGTGGATCATTTTGACTTGTACCTGGCTAGTGGTCTGGGGATCAGTCAAGATAAGATTCCAAAGAATACCAAGTGTGACACTTTAGTTGATTGAGTTCTCAACAATAAAAATACTTTTTCTCGTATATCCCTATCCCGTTTCTTGCACGCAAACACCATTTGGAGACATTCGAGTCACGGATAGCGAGAGATCTTGCACCTTTATGTTCTTATGTTGCTTATTTCAATACTAGATATAAACTCTTGCCTGTTATGACTTGAATTGAATTGCATGCTTTGATTACTTTACTTACAAAGTTCTTATATGGTTGTTAGCATGTCACCACAGAAATTATGCCTGTTATCATTTACCTACTCGAGGACGAGCAGGAATTAAGCTTGGGGATGTTGATACGTCCAAAACGTATCTATAATTTCTGCTTGCTCCATGCCTCTTTTGTGTGATATTGCTATGATATTGATGAACTTCCATACACTTTTGATCATATTTGGAATATCCTATTAACTCAGTGCACCCCAGTGCCAGTTCCTGTTTTGTGCTGTTTTTCTATTTCAGGTTTCCCCCTTATTAAAAGTACCAGAAAAATTCCGGGAAAAATATAGGAAAAATCAGCGTACCGGAAGCTTCGAGAAAATCCCAAGAAGGGAAAGAGGGGAGCCAGGGGGCCCCAGGGGGCCAGTGGGCGCGGCCCCACCCCTGGCCTCGCCAGGGGGACGCCTGGAGCCCCTGTCCCACCTCTGGCTGCCCCCTTTCGCCTATTTATTCCCCGTGACTAGAAACCCTCGGGGACGGAACCCTTTTTCGCGATCTCTCCTCTGTTTCGCCGGAGGGAGGAATCACCTCCGGGAGCTTCTCCACCACCATGGATGCTTCCCGGATGAACCGTAAGTAGTCCACCTTGGACCATGGGTCCATGATCAGTAGCTATGTGATGTTCTCCTCCCCTCTTTGTTCTTCATGGGTTAGCCCTCGTGAGCTGCCCTACATGATCGAGGCACATATGTAATCTTTCTGCTGTTGCTATGCTGAGTTTGCTGGGATCCGATGGATTATGAGATTATGTTCAGATTGTGATTGAGTTATATATTTGATTCTATTTTTTATATTTATATTCTTGAGTAACTCTTGCATGTTCTCCGTTGCTGTTTATTGCTTTGGCCAAGTAGTAGGTAGTGACTCCAAGAGGGAGCGTTATGCATGATTGTGGGTTCATGCCCCCCGATGACTAGCTTGAGTGACAGAATCATGAGTCTAGGGGATGTGATGTTGCCACAAGGGGGAAAACAACGGTGCTTCTACTTGCGGGTGCAAGGATTGTTTACTTTACGCAGTTGGGGTTGCTTTGAGTTTACACTTTGGGTGGGATTCGCAACTTAATACCAGCGAGATGTTCTGGATAGATATCTCAATGTGGATGATTAGTGGGTAGTGGATTTCAGTCTACTTGTCTTGGTGTACTGCCCGTCCTTTTGAGCCTCTTCCTTTCTGTTTTGCATAATTAGCATTGGTTTGCGCACATAATCCTGTTAATTGCCCAGCTGTAATTTTTTTACCTAGCATGGCTATTTTATCGTCTTTTGGGAGAGAGACATCACTAGTGAACATCATGGGACCCCGGTCCATATATCCACCACTGTTTACACTATCAATTTACTTTCAGTATTTACTATTTCGTAGCTATCACTATCTATCATTATTATCCTGTGTGTTTTATCCTTTGTAAACAACAAGGCTAGAGGAATTGACAACTCCTATGAACTCATTGGGAGCAAAGCTATCTGTGTGTGCAGGTCCAGGAGAAGCAAGTGATTATCTTCAAACGGCGCCTCACTTGCCGAACCACCTACTCTTGTTGACCTTGGAGTCCTACGGGAGACAATCTTAAAACCTCGGTGACTTCACCGAGGGAAACTTGCCGTTACGCTACATCTCACCTTCCACTTGGGGTAACCAACGAGGGCGAGAAGTTATATGTTGGTTACCCAAAGTGGAAGGTTGATATGTAGACAAAAGAAAATTTCCCTTGGTGAAGATACAAAGGTTTGTCTCCAGTAGGACTCCAACAACGACAGGAAGGTGACAACATCGCCAACAATTAGGCGGTTGACGTAGACCTGCAGACACAACAGATAACTTTTCTCCCAACGAGTTCAAAGAGGTTGTCAATCCCTCCGGCCTTGTCGTTTACAAAGGATCAAACGCACGGGATAATAATGATAGTGATATCAAAAAGTAAATTAAGCAAAAAATAAATAGTGGGTGTAAACAGTGTTGGAAATATGGACCGGGGTCCCATGATGTTCACTAGTGATGTCTCTCTCCCAAAAGACGATAAAATATCCATGCAAGGTAAACAAATTACAACTGGGAAATTGACAGGATTATGTGTGCAAACCAATGCTAACTATGCTATAAAGAAAGGAAGAGGCTCAAAAGCATGGGCGGTACGCCAAGACAAGTAGACCAAAATCCATCTGCATCTACCTACTAATCATCCACCTTGAGATATCTATCCAGAACATCTCGCTGGTATTAAGTTGCGAATCCCACCCAAAGTGTAAACTCAAAGCAACAGACAACTGCATTAAAGAACTTTGCGTAAAGTAAACAATCCTTGCACCCCGCAAGTACAAGCACCGTTGTTTTCTCCCTTGTGGAAACAGCACATCCCCTAGACTCATGTTTCTGTCACTCAAGCTACTCATCAGGGGCATGAACCCGCAATCATGCATAACGCTACCTCTTGGAGTCACTAGCTACTACTTGGCCAAAGCAATAAACAGCAACGGGGAACATGCAAGAATTACTCAAGAACATAAATATAAAAGAGGAGAATCAAATATATTACTCAAACACAATCTGAACATAGTCTCATAATCCATCAGATCCCAACAAACTCAGCATAGCAACAGCAGAAAGATTACATATGTGTCTGGATCATGTAGGACAGCTCACGAGGTCTAAACCATGAAGAACAAAGAGGGGAGGAGAACATCACATAGCTACTGATCATGGATCCATGGTCCAAGGTGGACTACTCATGGTTCACCCGGGAAGCATCCATGGTGGTGGAGAAGCTCCCGGAGGTGGTTCCTCCCTCCGACAGGGTGCCGGGAAGAGGGCTCCTGGTGCTCCCGATCTTGGAAACGCGGCGGCGGCGGAACAGAGGAGAGATCGCAAAAAAGGGTTCTGTCCTCGAGGGTTTCGGGACAAGAGGGATATATAGGAGAAGGGGGGCAGACAGAGGTGGACCAGGGGCCCAGGCGCCCCCCTGGCGCGGCCTAGCGGTTGGCCGCGCCAGGGGGCCGCCTGGGCCACCCCTGGCTCCCCTCTGGCCCCACATGGGCTCTTCCCGAAGCTTCCTATACGCTGATTTTCCTATATTTTTCCCGGAATTTTTCTGGCACTTTAAGTAATGGGAAAACCTGAAAGACAAAAACAACAGAAAACAGGAACTGGCACTGGAGTGCACTGAGTTAATAGGTTAGTCCAAATATGATCAAAAGTGTATGGAAGTGCATCAATATCATAGCAATATCACACAAAAGAAGCATGGAGCAAGCAAAAATTATAGATACGTTTTGGACGTATAAACATCCCCGAGCTTAATTCTTCCTCGTCCTCGAGTAGGTAAATGATAAAAAGCATAATTTCTGTGGTGACATGCTACCAGCCATATAAGAACTTTTAAGTAAAGCAATAAAGGAATGTAATTCAATTCAATTCAATTCATAATAGGCAAGAGTCTATATTAGCATTGAAACAAGCAACATAAGAACATAAAGGTGCAAGAACTCTCGCTGTCCGTGACTCGAATGTCTCCAAATGGTGTTTGCGTGCAAGAAAGGGGATAGGGATATATGAGAGAGTAAACCATAGTTTTTATTGTTGAGAACTTAATCTACTAAAGTTTCACACTTGGTCTTCTTTGGAATCTTATCTTGACTCATCCCCAGACCACTAGCCAGGTACAAGTCAAAATGATCCACTCCCTTTCGATATTTTGAGCACTCATGCAATGGATGAACGTAAGCAAGAAAGTTGACACTTAGGATGGCAAAGAGAGAAAAATGACGGGGGAGGAAGACAAAAAAGTTGTGAAAGGCTCACATAAATGAGGACAATCATAGGCGAGAAAGCCAAATGATAGATATGATGTAAGGCTTAGGGATTTCCATGCAACGGATGCACATACGAGCTAAGGTAAGCTCTCCAATGGAACTAGTGTGGGTGCATCCAACTTGCTCGCTCAAGAAGACCTAGAGCTCATTTGAGGAGGCTCATCATTGGAATATACAAGCCAAGTTCTATAGTGTGAAGGTCCCCACATAGCTATATGCATGCATGATAATCTCTATGGAGTACAAGATATAAGATGGAGTACGATTGTGGATATCTCAAAAGGAATAGTAGTGTGCCCCCTTCTCTCTTTTTATTTCTCTTCTCTTTTTTCTATTTTTTTGTATTTTTTGGTGGCCTCAATGGCTCTTTCTATTTCTCTCATTTGTCCTCTTCGGGATCTTTTGATTTTGTCCTCTTTGGGATCTTTTGATTTTGTCCTCTTTGGGATCTTTTCCTCACTTTAGGGGCAACACTCTATATATTACAAGAAGTATAGAAGATCTTTCACACTTTACAAAAGTACTCAACATAAATAAAATGAAACTATCATGAAGTATGCAAGTGTATGCCTCTGCCAGTGTAGCAGGATATGAATTGATACTAGCGCGTCATGTAGCAATGATTAGGGCAAGGCCCAACTAGCATGCGGCTCATCGATCAAGCAAAAGCATGTATGACATGAAGATAAACTCATGAGAAGGTGGATGTTGCATGGCAATGTATCTCAGAAAGGATATGGAAATGTCTTGATAGGTAGGTATGGTGGCTGTTTTGAGGAAGGATATAATGAGGCTTATGATGACAGAGCGTATCGTGCCAAGGATTTGGATGTACCGGCGAAGGTGGACGCCAACTCTCGGAGTGGGAAGGAGGCAATGCACGGCACAGGAGAGGCTAGAAAAATATGGGTAGGTGGAAGTGTCAACTTTCGAATACTCACATTAGTCCAAAGAACTCATGCACTTATTATCGGTAACTCTCAATCTAATTAGGAGGTTCAAAAAGAGACAAGTACCCCGAGGAGGAGTGTATGGGGGTTTGGTTATCCTTGCGCATCCTCGACTCATGATACGTGAGTGTACTCTAATACTCGATCCCTCCAAAGATTAGTGATCCATCTAGTAGCTAAAGTTCTCAACTAATTTTGTAGGTTTTTCGAAAATAAACACGGATTGCCCAAAATACGACATCTATCACTAATAGGCTAAATCTCTTGACACCAAAAGTTCAAACATTACTCACGGCAAGACCTCAAAACTATTGCAAGTTACTACTACAATTGAATAGCAACCTCAATTACCTACTTCAAGTCAAGACAAAAAATTCAGTGCAACAGGCAAACTCTCTAAACAAGATAAACGTGAAAACTCAAGAGAGTTCCACAAATAAACTAAACAAAAGCTCTTAAAAAGATAAGTATGAAAACTAAGAGCTAAACATGACAGCAGCTACGAAAAAGATAAAGAACACACACAGCAAAGATAAGCATGAAAATCCTATGTTGTGTTCTAGTTTTTTAAATTGGAGCGTGTTTCTCTCCCAAAAAAAGAAAGCTGGGTTCTAACCTGTTATGAACGGCAAGCAAAGCTAAATAAAACTAAAAAGGAAATAAAGAGCAAGACGCTCCAAGCATAGCACATAACGCATGAAGTGATAAAAATATAGTGGAACGAAAGACGAACTGATAATTGTTGATGGAGAAGGGGATGCATGGGGGCATCCCAAGCTTAGATACTTGAGTCTTCTTGAATATTTCTTGGGGGTGCACGGGGGCATCCCCAAGATTGAGCGTTTCACCCTCCTGAATCTTCTTTTATCATCTTCCCTCACACACTTGAAAACTCCCTTCATACATAACTCATCATAATCTGATTAGCGAGGTTAGTACCCATAATAACATAAAATTTTTCTCTACTGTAAACAAGGATATTCTTGAAGATTTACTGTTTATCAAGATTGCCAAAATGTTTTTGCAAAGAAAAAGCAAGCTTAAGGTTTGCAAAACGAAGACAAGGCAAAACAGGACAAAATCTGTGAAGAACTGACCAGCAGGTAGTAAATATTTTTTTGGGGTACTTCTGCAACTCAAATAAAAAAACTCAGAACATACGAAAGTTCCGTGATTGTATAGAGCATGCTGTGTAAAAAATTCAGCTCAAAAAGATGAACTGGGAATTTTCTATGATTTTTCCCGTCACGAGGACATAATCTGTTTTCTGGACAGCATGTCACAACTTTCACTTCCCTTGTCATATGAGGCTATAAATGGAACAAAGCTTGAAAAGTAAAGATACAATGATGTTGATACTGTATTAACAAACATCAAGACACAACAAAAGCAAAATAAACCTAATTCGTTGTGGGCAGCCTCCCAAAAGCGCTTTCTTTTATACCTTTTAGCTAGGCATAATGATTATAAAAGGTGCTCTCATAAGGATAAGGATTTGAAGCAAAAGAGAGCATCAAGAAGCAAATATGAAACACATTTAAGTCTAACCCACTTCCTATGCCTAGGAACCTTGTAAAGAAATAAATCATGAAAGCACAAAGTAACAAGCATAGGATGGTAAAAGAAGAACAACTTCAAAACTTTCATCATAAAAAGATGTGTTTTTGTAATATGAAAGTTTCTACAACCAAACTTTCCTCTCTCAAAATAATTTTCAGCAGCATAATGAACAACATAAAAAATATAAATATCACATAAAACATGTTGTTAATAACCTAAAAACACACGTGTATAGTTTTCAACACGGTCTTTAGGAACATAAGATAAATGCAACCCATAACTATGAGCCTTAATAAGAGTAAAATTCTCCGGAGTTGGAGATTTCAAAAGGATAATAGGACAATCAAGTGTGGGTGAAATAGCAAAAATTTCATGCTTAAAATGAGGTACTATAGAAAGTTCATCTCCGTAAGCATCATCCAGAGTGGAATCTTGGCCAAAAACACAACAAGTATCAATTTCTTCAGAAAGGGATATTTCAAGTGAGTCCTCGGAATCATAGGATTCCTCATCAAAGCATTCATTGGACTTTTCTTGGGTAGCAAATATTTAGTTTTAAAATCCTCAATATAATCATTGCAAATATAATTCTCAAAGAAATAAGCAATGACTGCAAAGTTTTCAGACTTGTGAATAGTATTGTAATACTTTTCAATCAAAGAAGCAATCTCATAAGCACCCTTAAAAGCAACAAATTCTTCAATCCTTTAAACATCAAAGTAATCATAAACACCTTTAGCATAAGAAGATAGGATCTCATTGTCATTAAACTGACATTGGAAAGGAAGGTGTTTACGATCTATATTAGAGCAGCAAGTAAAATCATAAATGTGGCATAAACACTCAGCATAGCAATAAGAAGTTTGTATTTGATCCCATAAGTGTTTCCCTTTCTGAGATAGGCGGTGTCGCGTATAATGAGCATGCTCATCCAATGATTTTCCCTCAACCAAGTCTGTTGGGTTTTTAGCGCGAGCACAAATAGATCGAAGACGATCCAAGTAAAAAGTGTCCATCCTACCATATTTGGGTGGTTCCACACCCATGGTAAAGATAGCATCAGTAGGCAGACAAAGACAAAGACAAAAGGTATAAACTATTTTTTTGGTTTTTATATAAGACACACAAGCAAAAGCAAAAAACTGGAAAGTAAATTAACAAGACTAAAAAGCAAAGAGAAAAGATAGTGTGCAACTCCCCTATCTTGAAGAGCGGAGTCCCTGGCAAACGCGCCAGAAATGAGCTTTGATGGCTTCTCTCCCCTTGTTGGTTACCCAAAGTGGAAGGTTGAGATGTAGAAAGCAGCAAATTTCCCACGGTGAAGATACCAAGGTTTGTCTCCAGTAGGACTCCGAAAACGACACAAAGGTGACAATGGCGCCAGCAATAAGGCGATTGACGTGGACCAGCACACACAACTGATAACTTTTCTCCCAACGAGTTCAGAGAGGTTGTCAATCACTCCGGCCTTGTTGTTTACAAAGGATCAAACACACGGGATAATAATGATAGCGATAGCACAAAGGAAATTAAGCAGAAAATAAATAGTGGGTGTAAACAGTGTTGGAAATATGGACCGGGTTCCCATGATGTTCACTAGTGATGTCTCTCTCCAAAAGACGATAAAATAGCCATGCAAGGTAAACAAATTATAGCTGGGCAATTGAAAGGATTATGTAGGCAAACCAATGCTAACTATGCTATAAAGAAAGGAAGAGGCTCAAAATCATGGGCAGTACGCAAAGACAAGTAGACCGAAATCCATCTGCATCTACCTACTAATCATCCACCTTGAGATATCTATCCAGAACATCTCATTGGTATTATGTTGCGAATTCCACCCAAAGTGTAAACTCAAAGCAACAAACAACTGCATTAAAGGACTTTGCGTAAAGTAAACAATCCTTGCACCCGCAAGTACAAGCACCGTTGTTTTCTCCCTTGTGGTAACATCACATCCCCTAGACTCATGTTTCTGTCACTCAAGCTAGTCATGAGGGGGCATGAACCCACAATCATGCATAACGCTCCCTCTTGGAGTCACTACCTACTACTTGGCCAAAGCAATAAACAGCAACGGAGAACATGCAAGAATTACTCAAGAACATAAATATAAAAGAGGAGAATCAAATATATTACTCAAACACAATCTGAACATAGTTTCATAATCCATCAGATCACAGCAAACTCAACATAGAAACAGCATAAAGATTACATATGTGCCTCGATCATGTAGGGCAGCTCACGAGGTCTAAACCATGAAGAACAAAGAGGGGAGGATAACATCACATAGCTACTAATCATGGACCCATGGTCCAAGGTGGACTACTCACGGTTCATCCGGGAAGCATCCATGGTGGTGGAGAAGCTCCAGGAGGTGGTTCCTCCCTCCGGTAGGGTGCCGGGAAGAGTGCTCTTGGTGCTCCCGATCTTGGAAGCGCGGAGGCAGCGGAACAGAGGAGAGATCGCAAAAAAGGGTTCTGTCCTCGAGGGTTTTGGGACGAGAGGGATATATAGGCGAAGGGGGGAAGCCAGAGGTGGACCAGGGGCCCCAGCCCCCCCCTGGCGTTCAATTGGATAATCTTAGCAGGGGGTAGTACTTCCCATTAAAAGAAATTAGTCATGAAAGAACAAGCAATCTTAGCAGGGGGTAGTACCATCTTATATTTTGAAGAGACAATTTGGAACTTTTGAAAGAACAAGCTATTAGTCATGAAGTGAGAATGCTAACACAAAGGAAGATGTTTGCTTGGAAAATGCTTTTGCAAACAACTTACTTATCAAAAGATAATGTCAACAATGATATGGCATGGAAAAAATTTAATGCAGCATTATATGAATGAATCCTCATCAGCAACAAGTGTTTGTTCTCTTTGGGAAAGGAGGAAGTAGGGAAAACTGAATCAACATAAAAGTAAAGGAAAGGCCTTGTTAAAGGCAAGCAGGGAAAACTCAAGTGCTATCCTTAAATCAGACAGAATAAAAAAACAAGTTTTGAGAGGTGCATGATTTGTCAATGAATGCTAATAGAAAACTCAATTACTTCTCAGATTGGACAAGTTTCGAGGAACGGTCCCAAACGGAGACGATCACATCCCCGCAATCTCCTTTGTTTATCACTGCCAAAGTTTTCTGATTTCTCATGAACAAAGCGTGAAGGAGGGTTTGTTTGTTATATTATCTTTTGTGAGTTGGGCGCACTCATGCCAGTTCCTCCTCGTATTAGGAGTTTACAGATTAGACATGCAATCCCGGGATAAAACTTGTCCAACTTAAGAAGATCATGAATTAACTACTACTTCCTCATGAGCTAAAACAGGGGCACAAAAGAGAATATTTTGAACATCTAAGGATAACACAAAAATTCTATACTTTAGGAGTGGTAGTGGTATACCACGAATAGGAAGGTATGGTGGACTCATATGGGAGATACTGATTTCAGGGTATGGATGCACAAGAAGAATTCCGCTTAGTACAGAAGTTTGGCTAGCAAAGGATTTGAGAGAACAAACAATTGATGATGACTCTGATGCAAAGCAATATGAAGCATAAACATTAAAATAAGCAGAGCACATCAAGTTGTCTTCCTTGTCAATATAACACTACAAGCATAATAACAAAGAGGGTTTGGCTATGTCGCTACTTTGAGAAAAACATGCTTTTTGTTATGACCAAAGCTATGTTTTCCAAGATTAAATAAAGTTTTCAAAGCCATACCTGATATAAGGTAAATACTCCCCATAAGAATCATCATAAGGTCGATTGCGTGGAGAGAACACCGAGTGCAACGAAGGGATCAATAGACTTCTCATTAATATTCCATCAAAGACGACTCCACACTCACGGATACATAACTCTCCAAAAAGGAGTGATAGACCTCAATGCAAACACCTATTTTATAAGATAACTTCCCTAGACATGATACGAATCTACTTGACTCTAAAAGACAAAGATAAAGATAAAGATACAGGGCACTCCCCCAAGCTTGAAACAAGCTAAGGGGATGCCATTACCCAAGGGGATTTATTCCTCATTCTTGTTCTTGTTGGTCACGTACTCCTTGGCGAAGCGCTTCCATGGCAGTTGTTCTCCAGTCTCAAAGGACATTCCCGTTTCCAGGATCCTGCACTCAGCACCCAAACCCATACGCAGAAACTTTAGTTCATACTCACAGTTCTGGTTCTGAAGATCATACATCTGTTCTTGACGCTCATAAAGTTTTTCTTCTAGTGCGGCCAAACTTGACCACATCTCCTTCATCTCCTTCTTGTGGGAAGCCTCTATTTCGTTCATGATGTCGAAGTTAGCTTCAATGCCACGCTCCACCATCTTCTTGAACTTGAAGACTTCATGTTCCATCTCCTTCAGCCGCTCCTCGGTGCTCCCCTCCTTGACTGGTCCCTTCAGATCCTCCTTGTGGAGGTCACCATCCTCCACACGAAGGATATGGGGGTGCGTCTTCACCTCAGCGAGGTAAGGGTTGATGACATTGACGACGAACTTGTCCTTCGGGGAACTTGGGGAAGCCATGGCACCTAGGTCTAGCTGAAATATTTCCTGGCGGAAACGGATCGAAAAGAGAACACACGAAATCGCGAGATACGTTGTCGGAACAATCTGGGAAAATATATAGCAAAAAATTCTGCACAGAAAGGAAGGTAACAGGTCAAAGTGGAATCGGAGACGGACCCCTGGGTGCCTAGGCGGCCTCTCGACGCGGCCAGGGGTGGGGCCGTGCCAGGGGGGCGCCTGGGCCCCCTGGAGCTGGTCTCCGGCTCCACTTTGGCCTAAAATTTTCTATATTTTGCAAAAACTCGTAATCTGGAATTTTTATGGTGGTTTCGCGATGTTTCCTTACCGTAATACATACCTTTCCTTATTCTGCTTCTGTTGGTGTCTGAAACAGGGCTGCAACATGTTCTTCATGAGTTGTTGTGTATACCAAATCCACATCAACATTGACAGGGTCTCCTGCTATGTAATGCTTAAGTCTTTGCCCATTCACCACTTGAGGTTTGGTGCCTTCGAAATTGTTAATCTTGATAGCACCCGAGCGGTAGACTTCCTCAATATGAAATGGCCCTTCCCACCTGGAAAGTAGTTTACCTAGAGAAAACCTGAAACGGGATCTAAACAACAAAACTTTATCACAAACATTAAATTCATGTTTCAGAATCCTCCTATCGTGCCACTTCTTTACCTTTTCCTTGAACATTTTAGAGCTCTCGTAAACTTCACTTCTCCACTCATCTAGATAAGTCAAGTTCATGAAACGCTTTTCACCAGCTAATTTCGGGTCAGCATTAAGCTTTCTAATATCCCAGAAAGCTTTGTGCTCTAATTCTAATGGAAAATGACAAGCCTTGCCATAGACCATTTTATAGGGAGACATGCCCATGGGGTTTTTGTAAGCAGTTCTATACGCCCACAAAGCATCTCCTAACTTATTCGACCAATCTTTTCTATTTCTATTGAGTGCCTTCTGTAAGATCAACTTGATCTATCTATTGGTGAGCTCAACTTGCCCACTAGTTTGAGGGTGGTACGGTGAAGCAATTATATGATTGACATCGTACTTGGCTAAAGCTTTTCTAAAAGCTCCATGTGTAAAGTGCGAACCCCCATCAGTCATGAGATACCTGGGTACTCCAAACCTTGGAAAAATTACATCCTTGAGCATTTTCAAAGATGTCTTGTGATCAACACTTTCAGTGGGGATTGCCTCTACCCACTTGGTTACATAATCAACAACAACTAAAATGTGAGTGTACTTGTGCGAGGAAGGAAAAGGACCCATAAAATCAAAACCCCAGCAATCAACAGGTTCAATCACTAGAGAGTAATTCATAGGCATATCATTCCTTCTAATATTACCAACTCTCTGACACTTATCACAGGACAAAACATAACTTCTAGCATCCTTAAAGAGAGTAGGCCAATAAAAACCTGATTGAAGAACCTTATGTGTTGTCCTCTCACCAGCATGATGTCCTCCATATGGACTGTCGTGACATTGTTTGAGAATGTCCTTATGCTCGTGCTCCGGTATGCATCTTCTCACGATCCCATCTGGACCTTCTTTGAAAAGATGTGGGTCATCCCAAAAGTAAAGCCTCAAATCATGAAAGAACTTCTTCCTTTGCTGAAATGTTAGACCTGGAGGAAAAAAACTTTGCAACGATAAAGCTAGCATAATCTGCAAACCAAGGATCGGAGACAGATTGTACTTTTACAACAGCTAGATGTTCGTCTGGAAAACTGTCGTTGACTGAAATGGGATCATGCGGTATATCTTCCATCCTTGAAAGATTATCCTCCACCGGATTGTCTGCTCCTTTCCTATCGACAATATTCAAATCAAATTCTTGAAGAAGGAGTACCCATCGGATGAGCCTTGGTTTGGCATCCTTCTTCTCCATAAGATACTTAATGGCAGCATGGTCAGTATGAATAATAATCTTAGAATCAACAATATACTGCCTAAACTTATCACAAGCAAACACTACTGCTAAGAATTCCTTCTCAGTAGTAGCATAATTCTTTTGAGCACTATCAAGGGTTTGTCTAGCATAATATATAACATTCAACTTCTTATCAACCCTCTGCCCTAAAACAGCTCCAACATCAAAATCACTAGCATCACACATAATTTCGAATGGTAAATTCCAATCAGGTGTTTGTACTATAGGAGCGGTTATTAAAGCTTTCTTAAGAACTTCGAAGGCTTCCTTACAATCTTCATAAAAAACAAAAGGAACATCCTTCCGGAGAAGATTAGTGAGGGGTCTCAAAGTCTTAGAAAATTCTTTAATAAATCTTCTATAGAAACCAGCATGACCGAGAAAACTACGAATACCTTTGATGTCCCCTGGGTAGGGCATCCTTTCAATTGCTTCGATCTTGGATCTGTCCACCTCAATTCCCCTCTCGGAAATCTTGTGGCCAAGAACAATTCCCTCGTTGACCATAAAGTGGCACTTCTCCCAGTTAAGCACCAGATTTGTCTCCTCACATCTCTGCAAAACTTTATTAAGGCTGTGGAGACAATGGTAAAAAGAGGTTCCATAGACGGAGAAATCGTCCATGAATACCTCCACAATTTCTTCACAAAAACCATGAAAGATAGAAGGCATACACCTTTGAAAAGTAGCAGGGGCATTACATAAACCAAAAGGCATACGCCTGTAAGCATAAGTACCATAGGGACAAGTAAAAGTGGTCTTCTCTTGATCAGAAGTGTTAACATGAATTTGAGAGAAGCCAGAATAACCATCAAGATAACAAAAAAGAGTATTTTTGGTTAACCTTTCAAGCATTTGGTCGATGAACGGCAACGGGTAGTGGTCCTTTCTGGTTGCCTTGTTCAGCTTCATGTAATCAATACACATTCTATATCCAATAATAATTCTCTAAGGTATTAGTTCATTCTTATCATTAGGAACCACATTTGTTCCTCCTTTCTTTGGAACAAAATGAACCGGGCTTACCCACTTACTATCAGCTATAGGGTAGATAATACTTGCGGCTAGAAGCTTGAGAATCTCAGTCCTTACAACATCCATCATCTTCGGATTCAACCGTCATTGATGATCAAAAACTGGTTTAGCACCAGGCTCAAGGTTCACTACGTTCCATGGATTTCCCTCGTCCTCATTGGTCTTCGGATTCGCCAGTATGTATGCTCCTCCTCATATGACTTACGTGATGATGAACGGCCCTTCCCATTGTGGGGCAAGATTGTGCACTTTTTCCTGTATTAGCCGTAGCACAAGGTCTCCTTTGTTGAACGATCTGGTCCGTAGGCGGCTGCTTTGATATGTACGCAGCTTGTCCTAGTACCCTTCAGATCTCGTGATGGCCGTGTCTCGGGATTCATCTGCTACATCTTTGTCATTCTGCAGTGCTTCTTCTGCCTCTTCTTCTTCGTACCCTGAGATTCTCGGTGCTCCGGATTTTAGGTCATGAGGTAGCACTGCTTCTGCCCCGTATACCAAGAAGAAGGGCGTGTATTGGGTTGAGCTGTTCGGGGTAGTGCGTAGGCTCCATAGAACTGCGGGGAGCTCTTCTATCCAGTTTCCTGCGGCTTGCTCGAGTGGTGCCAGGAGTCGCTTCTTTATTCCTTCGCATACTAAGTCGTTTTCCTTCTCTACTTTGCCATTGGACTACGGTTGTGCGACTGATGCGTAGTTGATTTTGATGCCCAACTCCTGGCAGAAGTTTTGGAATTCTGCTGCTGTGAAGTTTGTACCAGTGTCCGTGATGATGTTGTGTGGTACTCCGAATCTGAAGATGATTGATTGGATGAAGTTGACTGCCGTGAGGGATGTTGAGCTGGTTATTGGTACTGCCTCAATCCATTTGGTGAATTTGTCGACTGCGACCAATAGATGTGGTCTTCCTCCTTTTGATGATTTCTTGAGCGGGCCTACCATGTCGAGTCCCCATGTGGCGAATGGCCATGATAGTGGTATGGTTTTCAGTTATGATGCTGGGGCGTGCGGCCTACTAGCGAATTTTTGGCACGCGATGCAGCGCCGTACAATATCCTCTGCATTTCTCATTGCGGTTGGCCAATATAATCCTGCTCAAAAGGCTTTTGCCACGAGTGCTCGACTGCTGGCATGGTGCCCGCAGGTGCCTTCGTGAATCTCCAGTAGTAGGGCTTTGCCGTCTTCCTCGTCTATGCACTTTTGTAGGACCTGGGAAATGCTGCGCTTGTAGAGTTGTCTGTTAATTACTGTGAATGCTTTGGATCGCGATGTAACACCCCGGGTTCACGCTACAGTAATCCAAGAGTAATCACCTTGGCCACCACCGTAATCACTTTTGATTAACGCTAAGACACTGCGATTAACCATGTTGATCGTGCCTTGGTCCAGATTCAAAACCAAATAAAAATTTGAGAAGCAAGTGGAAATAATTCAACTTCATTAAAAATGTGAATGCCAGTCAAGATAAAACTTCTCCATATAGTTAAACAAGAATGTCCACAATATTGTGAATAATCCCAAGTCAATAATGATACAATAAGCCAATGTTTTTGTAAGGATAAGTTGCCATGGAAATTCAATTGATAGTGGAACATAAAGTTGATCCAATAATTATATAAACATATTAAAAAAATAGCAAATAATGAGTGGGTCAAAACAAAATAGAATGGGGATTTATTAAAATGTTTAAATAATGTAGATAGATCAAAATAGTAGCCAAGTAGCCACATTTAATCAATTGTAAATATAGGAAAATTCACATGATTTTATTATGAGACCTAACTTTTGTGGCGGAACTTTATTGTGTAACATGATCAATGGAAAAACTGTCTCATTTTACAAAAATTTTTGCTAGCCAAATAAAATATAACCAGAAAAGAAATGCAGAGAGAAAATCAAAAAGGGAAAAGAACTAAGTTTCGTCCTAGGCGCTAAAACCGGCCCAATCCACCCCAAGACACCTCCCTCTCCTCTTCATCCCGATCCCCTATTCCCGGGAGTACCGTGGCAGCAATCCACGGCACCATGGCCGCAGCGAGCTGCCGTGGCGGCTATCCCGCGGCCCACCGTCGTGGATAAGAGCAGCCGCCCCTGGAACCCTAGGCGCGCGCCCCACTTTCCTTCCTCCCTCTCTCCCTGGACGTGTTCGCCCGAGACGCCGTCGAAGCGCCACCGTGCGCAGCCGCGGCCTACGGCCACCTCCGGCGCGGACGTCGTGTCATGGAGCTTCCTCACGGTCGTCTCCTTCGTCTACAACGAGGAACCCGAGCCAGTACCGCCCGTACGCTCGCCATCGTCTTCATCTTCGCCCACGGCCGCTACCAACTCGTCGCCGATGTCGCTGCTCCGGTCGTCCCCTCGCCTCCTACCCTTGTCCTCGAGCTCCGTGGTGAGCTCCTCCTTCGATTCCCATCGCCCCCGACCTCGATCCGTGTCCGTAGGTCGTCGTCCACGTGCTCGGCCGCCATGGCCGGAGCTTGCTCCGCGTGCGCTTGCCGCAACCCTAGCCACGCCCAGCCTCCCTCAATGCGCGCGCCCTCGCTGCAGCCGGGCCGCGCCCGTGCGTGTCCGCCTCTACTGGCCGCGGTCACCTCCATCCACCGCCGGCCGCCGCCACCGTATCGTTTTATACCGGCCGAAGCTTGCCGTAGTGCCGTCGTGGTCGAACTCACTTCCGTGGCCGTGCGCGTCTGCTGCCGCTCGCGCCCGCGTTCATCGTCACGTGGTCGCGCTCACGCGTGCCTCTGGCGCTTGGAGCTGAGTCCTGTTCGTGCGCGCACGCCCACGCCCGCGGCTGTCTGCTGCTGTGCCGTTGCACACTGCTGTTACTCAGCTGCTGCTACTGAATGGTGTTGCTTCATCTAGTCATAGCGTGTGTGTGTGTACAACATAGGTATGTACGTGTGTGGCCGAGCCTGCTGCTGATTGATGTTCTTGAACCATAGTTGCTGAATGGTGCTGCTTCATCTGGCCATAGCTGCTGCTGCTTGCTCAGCTGCTGTTCGCCTGCTGCTGATTGATGTTGTTGAACGTGCTGCTGGTGCTGAATATCGTTGAAGCTGCAAAAGCTGCTAAGTGTTAGAAATACTACTACTGAATACCACCTTGTCAGCCACAAAAGAGCTAGCAAACAAAATATAATGTGGATAAAATTTATATGAACCTAAAGTCCAAGTAACAAGCTTCATTTTGTTCCATTGGGACATTTTCAGATAATGCATAGACTAATTCCTATAAAATTAACAAAATGCAGATTTTTGTTGACCGTAAAACAGTCATGTCACCATTGCAAATTTAAAGCAATAAATTGACATTCTACTTGAACTTGTCATAGCATCAAAGGTTATGTCTTGTAAGTGCACAACCCATAGAGCAAAACACATGTTGGATGCAACTCCATATGAGCTATGGATCTAGAACAATTGTCCAGCAAACATTGCATCTTTTAACAATTTCTGGAATTGAACGCAAGTAGCACTTTTCCAGCAAGGTTTTAATTAAGTAAATGAACCCTAATAAATTTGGCTTTCGTATCAGATTCGAGATCACAGAAATTTGTTCGACTGGATATAAGGCACTAACTCGGCGGAGGAGCAGAACCCAAAACCATAGGCTCTCGAAAACGGCTAAATGTTGTTTAGCAACATGGATCTCAGACTTAGCAAAATTCAAGGGTTCCAAAACAATGTCTCCATGACAAGTGTGTCCTAGCCTTTTTTTAATTAATAGAAATTGTTTATTTAAATATATTAACTCTGGGTCTCTGACATTGGGGTCCCACCTGTTAGTTGACTGGTCAACTTACACTGTTTTGGGTAATGTTATGATTTAATGTTAAAAGAAATTCCAGAAAATGATTTAAACTCTAGAAATTAATATATTTTAAATCGTAAGTCAGATCGAAATATTTTATGCAGGAAAGTTGTTCAGAAAAATCCAACGAACCCGGATACGCTACCCGTATGTCCATCACCCCCTCTAACATACCGAACACGTGACATTCCCCCTTCGGAATGCCTGCCCGGTAATTCCCGAAGCCGATAAAACTGTGCGGATGGAATTGTTCTGAATATGAAAGTTGTTCAGAATTGTTCAACGAACACGGATACACTATCCACATGTCTGTCGGATGTCTCTAACACTGCAGACATGGAACCTTCCCCTCCGGATCATCTATCCGGTAATCATCTGGTACTGATGAGTCATCCTCGGATAAATTCCCTCTCCGCCTAAAAATACTTAACATTGCGTTAGATCACCGCCAACCATGCGTTTGCCTTGTCTTGTATTTGTATTGCTATTATTACTGTGTATTTATTGTTTCTCCCCCTTTATTCTCCGATAGAGCCCGTTGCAGCTGCCGACTACACCGTCGCCGAGTACGACTACTTCGTCAACGACCGTACCTCTGCATCGTAGTATCGTTCGAGGGTCTTCAGAAGTCAGCAGTATTACGGGCTGATTGCCGGGAAGTGGTGTTGTCTTCTCTTGCTCGAGAGGTGTATTTGTATTTGCTTTGATTTTGCTTCACAGGCCAGTCACGCACCGTGCAGGAGTACGTTCGGGTTAGGGTCCAGAGCCCGACGTACATAGGATATAGTCTGGCGGATGACCTCTCTGTTGATTGCCAAAGGATGGGCTACTTTGTGTCGGATAGCTTCGGTGGGGTGTTCCCTAACAAGGTGTACGCCACCCTGGAGATCCGAGCGTCGTAGATTCACGCCAGTGCACCCCTGCAGGGAAGATTTATCTATTCGAATAGCCGTGTCCACGGTAACAGGACGCTTTATGCTGAAGCTGGATCTTACCACTACGAACTACTACTATTAAACTGTATGGTTCCAGGTCTTCTTCCTCGCAGGGAGTCGAGGAAGGGAACTCGGAGGCATTATTATTATTAATTATTACAACTTACTATTATACAATGCTGCAGCAACTTCTGCTGCATTGTTATTACATTCATGTTATTGAAATTTTGGCTGTTCTTTTCTTGTACTGCAAGACATCGTCGGAAGATGCTAGTCTTCGATAGGCCTAGCTTCTTACCCTTATTCTGATTTCTACCTTGCAGTCCACTATATACAGCCTCCCCTTTCCTTTGATACAAATGCATAATGCTTAGTAGCGGGCGTAAGACTCGCGGGTATGCTAGATACTCACCTTTGCTTTATTTCCCCTTTTTGTTTTGCATGATCGGCCGCTGCAGTCGATGTTGGAGCCTTGGAGTCCAGCAGCAGGAGATCCCCGATGCCGACCACCGCAAAGTGAAGATCCCCGTTGACCAGGAGTAGTTTGGAGGTTCCCAGGCAGGAGGCCTCGCCTTTTCGATCTGTTGTTATTTGTGCTAGCCTTCTTAAGGTAACCTTGTATTCTTGTGTCTGTACTTAGAAACTATTGCTTCCGCTAACTTTGTGTTCTCGAGCTGTTGTATTCGAGCCCTCGTGGCCCCTGGCTTGTATTAAACATCTTGTATTATTTTATTTGTAGAGTTGTGTTGTGATATATTACCTTGAGTCCATGATATCGATCGTGTACCTTGCATGTATGATTACTGTACACGTTCTGATTTTGGGGGCGTCCCAGCCGACTGATGCGTCGGGCTTCTGCGACGTCTTGCGGTAGGGTACCTTCGACTAGGAATCGAAGAAAAGGTCTTTCCCAAGTCGGGTCTTCGAGTGCTGCTGGTACTTCAGCTTCGATTGCTTGACTGTTTGTAGCGTCAGATGCGCTCGTTGCCGCCACCTGTGCTGGCTCATTTGTGTCGTCCTTCTCTGCGACTGCTTTGGGCTCTGCTGGTTTGATTTTATTGATCTCTGATTGATTCTTTCGAGGAAAACGCCTGGTGGTATTGTTCCTCGAGTCGACCCGATGTTCGCGAGTTCGTCGGCTTATGTATTGTTTGCTCTGGGGATGTAGTTGAGTTCACAACCGTCGAATCCTCCTTCTAGCGTGTTGTAGAGCTTCTGGTAAGCTTCCATGTTGTCTGCGACTGCGTTACATTCTCTCATCGCCTGCTGGACGACGAGGTTGGAGTCTCCATAGATCGATAGGAGAGTGGCACCGCAAGTCTTTGCCATGCGCATGCCGTGAATTAGCGCCTTGTACTCTACTTCGTTGTTGGAGGCGTTGCTGAAATTGATCTGGAGGATGTATTTGAGCTTCGTTCCTTTGGGGGAGACTAGGACGACGCCTGCTCCGGCTCCCTGTTTTCTTTTGGATCCGTCGAAGTACATTGTCGGGACCCGGGGTTTGCGTATGTAATTCCAGTCACAACTCAATCATATGGAGAGCCGAGAGTCGTACCCACTTGTCTAAGCAGACAAAGCCAAGCACAGAACACTCTCGGAAAGCATCGAACGTGAGGGGCATCCCATCCAGGCCGGATGATCAACTGAGATGGGTCCTCATCGTCCGCTCACAAGTCTAAATGATTATGGGTGGTGAAATCCCATACTCATAGACAAGTCGCCTCAACATATTCTCGATTGAATTGTAACACTTACATAAACAGACTCCAGCCCGATCACCTAGTCGGGGTCTCGGGCGGGCTCGATCATACAACAAAGTGTGCCACGTGACAGAGTCACGAGCAATCGCATCGTGATGCCCCAAGATGCACACATCTAAGGGCCACTTGGTGTATAAAAAACCGTCGGCAAGAACTCAACTAAGCTATCGAACCCCACACTAAGACATGCACATTATAGTCATACACGCAACATACATGTCCAGTGTAAACAGCAGGTAACACAACATGAACTCTACAAACTCATAGTCTTTATAACTTCTGCTAAACAGAGCCGACATAGTAGTTGTATTACAAGCAAAGATCACATGGCTGTGATCCAACATTACATCAAACATCAACAGAAGAAAATTATGTCTTAGAAAAGACAAGTTTAACAAATGGCTTAAGAAGCCTGAAAGAAAATACTACGACCCTCCAAAGGGCACAGGCTGCTGCCTGGAACTATACGACCTGGTCCACGTCGAGCTCGAGGTAGAGGCCACCATCAGGGTCAGTGGTATCGTCTCTAAAACATAGAATAAGCAAACGTGAGTACAAAGTCGTACCCAGGAAGACTTACATAGGAACTATACTACTCATGCACATGTATCAAGGCAAAGGGAGGTGGGGTTTCATTGCAGAAGTGCCATCTTTGACTTGGCTAGTCAGGTACTACGAATACCAGAAAGAGGTAAGGAGCGTACACGAGTCCAAGTAACCAGTCTCCAACCAATACACCACTATGGATACTTCCTCGACTTCCCCACGAGGAAGCACGCCATAGCACTCACACTTATCTTGGCAAGTTTTAAGAGTAACCATTTAAGTTGTCTATGATCAAGTAAAGGTCTCCAAGTAGTCCATAACCGCGGACACGGCTATTCGAATAGTTCATTAACCCTGCAGGGGTGTACTGCTACACACACGCCTCATCAATTACCTCCTGGGGATGGACCCTTCAAGTGAGTACCGCCGAGGATGCTGCCACGACACTTCACTCACGACACCATCTCTAGTCCTAGGGAGTCGCCTATTTGAGTTGGGACCACAATCGTAATCCGGCCGATTTTTCCGATGCGGACTCAAACGTTGTGTGACCGCCATCAAGCTCAACTCGATCATGATCACTTGATTCAACGTGCCCACAACCTACGCCAACCACTTACCTTGGTTCCACCTGCTTGAGATCGTTAAAGGGAGAAATACTTGCGACTCCTGGACAGGTCCGGGGTGAGGTACTAGGCCGAGAGGGTTCTCCTGATCATTTTTCATATATTACACTTTGCATTTGGAGTTACGGTTTAAAAGTTATTCCAAATCAAAGTTTTGAATATTTTCTGGAATTTACTGATTAAATTAATTCATTTAAGATTTACTGTGTCATTACGACGTCAGCATGACGTGGGGCAAGCCTGACAGCTTGGGCCCACTGGTCAGTGTCTCTGTGTTAACAGTGGGTTTAGTTTAATTTAATTAAACCAGTTCATGGCCTTGGGCCCACGTGTCATAGAGTGTTAGGGGGGGATTAGCAGTGGGATTAGGCCCTAATGGCTCGGGTGGCCGGAGGCATGACGCCGGTGCCACAGCGCACGGCGGCGCCTCACCGGAGTCGAGCTCCCGGCCACGGGAGGGGCAGAGGAGGCCACCAGGGGGTGCCCCGTGCTCTGCCGCGTCTGGTGGAGCACGAGGGGGACCTCGAGGAGGCCCCTGGCCATGGCTACGACGAGCCCGGCGGCGGCCGGAGCTCTATCCACGGCGGAAAGGTGAAGGAGTGCGCGGGGAGGAAGAATAAGAGCACGGGGAGAAAGCTTGAGCCTGCGCGCGTTCAGCCGTGCCATCGTGGCAACACGGGGAGGCCCGTGGCCACGACCACGACGGAGAGGCGGCGGCCGGAGCCTCTGTTCAAAGGCGACATGCAGCAGAGGGAACGGGGAGGGGAGCTAGGAGGGGGAAAACGAGCGGAAGCTCACGGTGAAGTTGATGACGAGCTCGGCGAGGCCGGGGAGTCGCTGGAGGCGACGAATTTGACCTGGACGTCGGCGGCGGCCGGCGAGGAAGTGGCGAGGCAGGCGTCGTCCTCGGGGGCTCCGGGCTCGAATTGATGGCGCCGCTCGACGGAGAAGACCTCAGCGCAGCTCCTGGACAAGGTGATGCAGCTTGGGAAGGCATGTGCCCGCGTCGGCTCACGTCGGCGGTGAGGTGGTCTCTCGGGTGTGCCCTCGAACTCGTGCGATAGAAAGAGAGGTGAGCCTGCGAGAGGGGGAAAGGAGATGGGCGACTTCCAGACGCGTCCAGCTGCGGGGATAAGCATGGGGGGCTGGGCAAGCAGGATGTGGCGCCGAGGCGTGCACGCCTCTGACGTGGCAGGAGGAAGAAGACGACCCTGCCCCCCCCCTTGTGGGCTGGGCTGGGTTAGTTGGGCCAGGTAAGGTAGGTGGGCTCTGCCTTTTTCTTTTGTTTTATTATTATTTGTTTTCTGTTATTTTGTTTTGATTTGATTCTAAAACCAAATCATTTTAATAAATTCTAAAAACTTTTATGTGAGCTAATTATACATATATAAGTCACCTCACAAAGTTTTAGAATTATTGGAATTATATTTATTTAATTTCTAAGGGCATTTTGGACTTTTAGAAAAATCAATGAGCATGGAGTGGGACCCACTTCACTTTAAATGTGATCATGCCCATTTATTAGACTTTTCAAAAAGTTCAAATCATTTTTGGAAAAAGATTTTTTTCTGGCCTTTTATTAAAAATTATTTTGAGGCTTTTTTTGCTTCCCCAATTCTTTTTCTTTTGCAAATTTTTTCATGATGCAAAAATGCAAGCTAGGTTAAACACAAACCTAATTAGGGTTCTGACAACTCGCCCCCACTCAAAAGAATCTCGTCCCGAGATTCGGAAGTCGTCGGGAGGAAGGTGGGGTACTCAGCTCGTTGACGATCCTCTCGTTCCCAGGTGGCTTCTTCCTCTGAATGATGTGACCACTGCACTTTGAGGAATCTGATCTTCTGACGTCTGGTGCTACGCTCGGCTTCATCAAGAATACGAACAGGGTACTCTCGATATGAAAGGTTATCTTGGAGATCAAGCGTTTCGTGGTCTACTTCGCGGATGGGGTCCTTGAAGCAACGCCTGAGTTGAGAGACGTGGAAGACATCATGAAGCTGGGAGAGGTGAGGGGGTAGTTCCAACTGGTAGGCAACTTCTCCACGTTTAGCGAGAATGCGAAAAGGACCAATGTAACGTGGGGCCAACTTGCCTTTGATACCGAAGCGATGGGTACCCTTCAGAGGAGTAACCCGAAGGTAAGCCTTCTCATCCAGATTATAGCTTTCTTTCCTATGATGACGATCATAATTGTTTTTCTGACGAGACTGGGTTGTTTTCAATTTCTCACGAACAATGCGAACCTGCTCTTCTGCATCCTGAATCATATCCGGTCCAAAGAATTGTCTTCCACCGGTTTCTGACCAGTTTAAGGGTGTTCAACATTTCCGTCCATAGAGAAATTCAAAAGGAGCCATGCCCAAACTAGATTGGAAGATATTGTTATACGCAAATTCGGCAAAAGGAAGAGAATTTTCCCATTTCTTTCCGAAAGAGATAACACAAGCTCTGAGCATGTCTTCGAGAATTTGATTGACCCTTTCTACTTGACCACCGGACTGCGGGTGATAAGCGGTGCTAAAGGAGAGATGGGTTCCCATAGCATTCTGGAAACTTTCCCAAAATCGAGAAGTGAAAAGACTACCACGGTCTGAATTGATTTCCAAAGGAACAGCGTGAAGTGACACGATTCGGGAGACATACAATTCTGCTAACTGGCTAGCAGTTATAGACTCGCGAACGGGAAGGAAGTGAGCAACTTTGGAAAGTCGGTCAATGAAAACGAAGATGGCATCATTTCCTTTCTGGGTTTTTGGAAAGCTAGTGATGAAGTCCATACTGACTTTATCCCATTTCCACTCGAGGATAGGCAAAGGTCTAAGAGTACCAGCAGGTCTTTGATATTCTGCGTTAACGCGACGACAAACATCACATTCAGCAATGAACGGAGCAATTTCTCTCTTCATCCTAGTCCACCAAAATCTCTGGCGTAGATCTCGGTACATTTTTGTGCTACCGGGATGAATCGAGAGGGGTGTGTCATGGGCTTCTTTGAGGATGAGTTTCCTTAGTTCCCTATTCTTAGGTACTACCAAACGATTTCCAAAGAATACCGTTCCTTTACTATATGTGGAGAAACATTTAGCAACTCCGCTAGCAATCTTCTCCTTGATCCGGCGAACACCTCGTGCACGCCTTTGGGCAACTATGATTTTATCCTCAAGGATTGGTTTCGCCACCAAGTTGAAAAGAGATCCACGAGGAATAATCTCGAGATTGAGCTTCCGAAATTCCTCATGAAGAAGTGGTTGATACTGTTGTAACATGAGGTTGTTACAATACGACTTACGACTTAGTGCATCATCCATGACATTGGCTTTTCCTGGGGTGTAAGAAATTCCTACGTCGTAATCTTTTATCAACTCAATCGAGCGTCTTTGCCTGAGATTAAGATCTGGCTGGGTGAATATGTATTTGAGGATTTGGTGGTCGGAATAGATCTTGCAACGATTACCAAGGAGGTAATGTCGCCAAGTTGTCAGGGCATGAACTACGGCAGCGAGTTCAAGATCATGGGTAGGATAGTTCCCTTCATGTGGACGCAACTGGCGTGAAGCATAAGCTACCACATGTCGATCTTGCAGAAGTATGCATCCTAACCCTTGCCGTGAAGCATCACAATAGATCTCGAAATCCTTTTTCGTGTCTGGAGGCGCAAGTACGGGTGCAGAAGTCAATCTTCTTTTTAGCTCTTGAAAGCTTTCCTCGCACTTGGGAGTCCATTCGAATTTCTTATCTTTCTTGAGGAATTCAGTAAGAGGCTTTGCAACTTTGGAGAAGTTCTCCACGAAGCGGCGACAATAGTTTGCTAAGCCAAGAAAAATCCTAACTTGCTTAACCGATTCAGGTGGAGTCCACTCAAGGACGGCCTGAACTCTCTCGGGATTGACAGCAATGCCTTTGGCAGAAATCACGTGGCCTAAATAGGTCACTTCTGGTAGCCAGAATTCACACTTTGAGAATTTGGCATATAGGCGATGCTCTCTAAGTTTCATCAATACCAGCCTAAGATGTTCTGCGTGCTCTTCTTCGTTCTTCGAGTAGATGATAATGTCATCAAGATAAACTACAACAAATTTATCTAAATATTCCATGAAGATCGAATTCATCAAACGCGAGAATGTGGCGGGGGCATTGGTTAAACCGAAGTACATGACGGTGTACTCATAAAGACCATAACGAGTAGTGAAACCCGTTTTGGGAATGTCCTCGTTTCTGATTTTGATTTGATGATAGCCTAAGCTCAAATCCATCTTGGAGAAGACAGAGGATCCAGCAAGTTGATCATAAAGATCATTGATCCTGGGCAGTGGGTACTTGTTCTTTATCGTCGCTAGATTTAGCGGGCGATAGTCTACGCACATCCTTTCTGTTCCATCTTTCTTTGTTACGAACAGAACGGGGCAACCCCATGGCGATGAGCTAGGGCGGATGAAGCCTTTTGCCAACGAAGCTTCAAGTTGGATTTTGAGCTCAGCTAACTCACGTGGGGCCATTCTATATGGGCTTCTGGATATTGGGGCGGTTCCTAGGATAAGATCTACCACAAACTCTACAAATCTGTCAGGTGGTATTCCTGGCAGCTCTTCTGGAAAGACATCCGGAAAGTCACGAACCACCAGAATATCTTCAAGATCAGGAAGTGGAAGCACATTTAAGGAATGCACCTGGGTTTTAGAGCTTGGTGAGGTGTACTTGATTGTCTGGCCTGATGGATGGGTTAGTTTCACTGATTTGGCTTTATAATCAAGGACAGCATTCTGTCTTGATAACCAATCCATTCCTAGGATGACATCAATGTCTGAAGACTTGAGGGCTATGAGTGATGCAAGGAATACTAAA
Organism: Bromus sterilis; assembly: GCA_950022295.1. NCBI lineage: Eukaryota > Viridiplantae > Streptophyta > Magnoliopsida > Poales > Poaceae > Bromus > Bromus sterilis. Next base: position 403,205,655 of record OX465596.1, read on the forward strand.
CCCTCAATAGCAACTTCATTTTCATGACTCACCATGGTGGTGTGCCATCTAGATCCAGGGGCTTGCACAACTAAGGGTGTGGATAACATCGAAAAAGAGATGTCATGTGATAGTGCAAAATCCTGGGATATGAATGAGTGAGATGCTCCTGGGTCAAACAGAACCGACGCTGGGGAGGAATTGACAGGAAGGGTTCCGAGTACAACATCGGTTGACTTGTGGGAATCCAGAATGGATACGTGATTCACATAACCATATTCGTAGGTAGGAGGCTTGACATTGGAAGTTTTGGGTAGTGTCTTACCACGACGAAAGGCTTGCTTTGGTTTAGGGGTGGTGGCTACATGATTTTGGGGACACTCTCGAACATTGTGGCCTGATTGTCCACATTGGATACAAACACCACGTGGAATGAAAGGAACACGAGCACTTGATTGTCCAACAAAATTCCAAGGAGGAAAATTGGGTTGAGGTGGACGATATATGGTGGTTCGGGGTCTAGAAGCACTTACAGCATGTCTGACGTCACTGAAGGGAATCCATACACAGCGTTTCTGAGAAACTGGACCAGAAGATTGTGCAAACTCACGATCACGCTTGAGAGACTCTTCATACAACTCATTTCCATACTCGGCCTTGAAGGATTTGTCGACGAAGTCCCTGAAGTTGACGAACTCGTGAAGGTTCAGGTCATGACGAAGAATGGGGCTAAGTCCCTTACGGAACCTTGCTTGTTTCTTGGCATCAGTGCATACTTCTTCTTGGGAATAACGTGCTAGACGAGTGAACTCAATCCTATACTCATGAACAGACATCTTTCCTTGGGTCAGATTGCAAAATTGTTCCCTCTTGTGTTCCATCAGCTGATCCGGAATATGATATCCTCGGAAGTCATCATAGAACTCTTGCCAAGTCACTACGTGACCTATGGGTTGCATTGCTACAAAATTCTCCCACCACTGAAGAGCAGCACCTTCCAGAAAATATGCCGCGAATAGCACACGATCACCGGGAGCAACATGGGCTGTCTCAAGCTTACGCTCGAGGGAACGAAGCCAATCATCGGCATCAAGGGGCTCAGAAGAACATCAGAATACTGGCGGGTTGAGGAGAATGAAGTCCTGGATGGTAACAACACTATGACGCTGACGAGAAGTGTTCTGCTCAATACGCTCTAGAAGACGTGTCTGGTCACGATGATTCTGCTCAGCGTCCATCATGATTTCCGCCGTTGAGGTTGGTGGTGGAGGTTCTTCACCGTCTATGTTACCGGAACTGGGGTCAACACCTTGATTTTCACCTGACATTCTGTGTGATAAGAATCAACAAACAGAATAGGATTTAGGACACAATTCTATGCTAAGATAGAAGACTATAATGCAATAGCATCAAAGTCACAAACGGACAGCATAACGGCTGCATCGGGATGGAAATTGAGACAACCTACAGGATAACGGACATCACTTCCACAGAAGCACTATGGAATGATGACTCTGGAAGACCACAACACTCCTACAGCTACAAGAAGCAAACAACGAGATGTCCTAGTAAGACATAGATGAGCCTAGTCCTATCTTCCCGTAGAATAAGATGAGGATGACTCAGAACTCAGATCGATGGGGGTAAGGAGAAAAAAGAAGTCTTACGTTGTTCCCTTATACCCAAAGTAACTATATAACTATAGAATGCTAGACTCGACATCGGCCAAGGGTTTGATAATCCTACAGACAGTCCTGCTCTGATACCAAGTCTGTCGGGACCCGGGGTTTGCGTATGTAATTCCAGTCACAACTCAATCATATGGAGAGCCGAGAGTCGTACCCACTTGTCTAAGCAGACAAGGCCAAGCACAGAACACTCTCGGAAAGCATCGAACGTGAGGGGCATCCCATCCAGGCCAGATGATCAACTGAGATGGGTCCTCATCGTCCGCTCACAAGTCTAAATGATTATGGGTGGTGAAATCCCATACTCATAGACAAGTCTCCTCAACATATTCTCGATTGAATTATAACACTTACATAAACAGACTCCAGCCCGATCACCTAGTCGGGGTCTCGGGCGGGCTCGATCATACAACAAAGTGTGCCACGTGACAGAGTCACGAGCAATCGCATCGCGATGCCCCAAGCTGCGCACATCTAAGGGCCACTTGGAGTATAAAAGACCGTCGACAAGAACTCAACTAAGCTATCGAACCCCACACTAAGACATGCACGTTATAGTCATACACGCAGCATACATGTCCGGTGTAAACAGCAGGTAACACAACATGAACTCTACAAACTCATAGTCTTTATAACTTCTGCTAAACAGAGAAGACATAGTAGTTGTATTACAAGCAAAGATCACATGGCTGTGATCCAACATTACATCAAACATCAACAGAAGCAAATTATGTCTTAGTAAAGACAAGTTTAACAAATGGCTTAAGAAGCCTGAAAGAAAATACTACGACCCTCCAAAGGGCACAGACTGCTGTCTGGAACTATACGACCTGGTCCATGTCGAGTTCGAGGTAGAGGCCACCATCAGGGTCAGTGGTCTCGTCTCTAAAACATAGAATAAGCAAACGTGAGTACAAAGTCGTACTCAGCAAGACTTACATAGGAACTATACTACTCATGCACATGTACCAAGGCAAAGGGAGGTGGGGTTTCATTGCAGAAGTGCCAGCTTTGACTTGGCTAGTCCTGTACTACGAATACCAGAAAGAGGAAAGGAGCGTACACGAGTCCAAGTAACCAGTATCCAACCAATACACCACTATGGACACTTCCTCGACTTCCCCACGAGGAAGCACGCCATAGCACTCACACTTATCTTGGCAAGTTTTAAGAGTAACCATTTAAGTTGTCTATGATCAAGTAAAGGTCTCCAAGTAGTCCATAACCGCGGACACGGCTATTCGAATAGTTCATTAACCCTGCAGGGGTGTACTGCTACACACACGCCTCATCAATTACCGCCTGGGGATGGACCCTTCAAGTGAGTACCGGCGAAGATGCTGCCACGACACTTCACTCACGACACCATCTCTAGTCCTAGGGAGTCGCCTATTTGAGTTGGGACCACGATCGGAATCCGGCCAATTTTTCCTATGCGGACTCAGACGTTGTGTGACCGCCATCAAGCTCAACTCGATCATGATCACTTGATTCAACGTGCCCACAACCTACGCCAACCACTTACCTTGGTTCCACCTGCTTGAGATCGTTAAAGGGCGAACTACTTGCGACTCCTGGACAGGTCCGGGGTGAGGTACTAGGCCGAGAGGGGTCAGTGAGCCCATTGTGTGGTCGTACTCTTAGTCTTGGATAACAACACAAGAACTCGGGATTAAGGCAGTGTTCAACGAGACAACCCACTCTGTACTCCTACACAGCCTCTCATCGTTCACCTTTGTTTAGGGTAGATTCACCAACACGTTAGCACCATCATTCACATGATCACTACCATCCCGACTCACAACAGAGTAGCCTCAGGTAAAAACTCTAAGCATGCAATAAGCTGTAACAGTTGCAGGGGCCACAAGATAACAAACAACTCCTACATCTGCTAGGATTGTGGTTTGCTTACTACTGTGACAAAATGATAGGTCATGCAAAGGAATAGGTTGAACTAACGGTAGAACGTATCATGGTGACATCCTAAACATGCATATGCGAGAATTACAGGGAACTGGGATTTTATCGACATGATCACAGAGGGGGTGTTTTCCTTGTTGACGATCACGATGTAACACTCTTCTGACGTGAGGTTGAAATCGTCTCCGAGATCAACTCTACCGAAGAAGCAATCACCTAAGCACTGGAAGTAAAGCACAATCAAGATAATACAATGCACATTCAATATGCAAAACATAGCATGGCAAGGTACTGATGTGACTTAGGTGTAATTTGCAACATGTTAATTCAAGTTGATTTGAAAAGTGAATTCAATTCAAACTCCAAATGTATTCCATTTGGTCCAAGTTGCATTTGCTAAAGTTTGTTCATTGTAAACCATGTGATCATGGGTGTGATATGCTTCAGAAGTGTAAGTGATCATCTTAGCATTGCTTTGGTTGAAGTTGGATTAGCATTTGAATTCAATTTGAATTAATTTCAATTAAACCAAATAGCAAAAGATACTGATCCCTTTTTAATATCAACTCCAACATAGCTGAAAGTTGGAAATTTGGATAGAGGATTTTCTCCTGATCATTTTTCATATATTACACTTTGCATTTGGAGTTACGGTTTAAAAGTTATTCCAAATCAAAGTTTTGAATATTTTCTGGAATTTACTGATTAAATTAATTCATTTAAGATTTACTGCGTCATTACGACGTCAGCATGACGTGGGGCAAGCCTGACAGCTTGGGCCCACTGGTCAGTGTCTCTGTGTTAACAGTGGGTTTAGTTTAATTTAATTAAACCAGTTCATGGCCTTGGGCCCACGTGTCATAGAGTGTTAGGGGGGGATTAGCAGTGGGATTAGGCCCTAATGGCTCGGGCGGCCGGCGGCATGACGCTCATGCCACAGCGCACGGCGGCGCCTCGCCGGAGTCGAGCTCCCGGCCACGGGAGGGGCAGAGGAGGCCACCAGGGGGTGCCCCGTGCTCTGCCACGTCTGGTGGAGCACGAGTGGGACCTCGAGGAGGCCCCTGGCCATGGCTACGACGAGCCCGGCGGCGGCCGGAGCTCTGTCCACGGCGGAAAGGTGAAGGAGTGCGCGGGGAGGAAGCTTGAGCCTGCGCGCGTTCAGTCGTGCCATCGGGGCAACACGGGGAGGCCCGTGGCCACGACCACGACGGAGAGGCAGCGGCCGGAGCCTCTGTTCGAAGGCGACAGGCAGCAGAGGGAACGGGAAGGGGAGCTAGGAGGGGGAAAACGAGCGGAAGCTCACGGTGAAGACGATGACGAGCTCGGCGAGGCCGAGGAGTCGCTGGAGGCGGCGAATTTGACCTGGAGGTCGTCGGCGGCCGGCGAGGAAGTGGCGAGGCAGGCATCGTCCTCGGGGGCTCGGGCTCGAATTGATGGCGCCGCTCGACGGAGAAGACCTCGGCGCAGCTCCTGGACAAGGTGATGCAGCTTGGGAAGGCTTGTGGCCGCGTCGGCTCACGTCGGCGGCGAGGTGGTGTCTCGGTTGTGCGCTCGAACTCGTGCGAGAGAAAGAGAGGTGAGCCTGCGAGAGGGGGAAAGGAGATGGGCGACTTCCAGGCGCGTCCAGCTACGGGGATAAGCACAGGGGGGGCAAGGAGGACGTGGCGCCGAGGCGTGCACGCCTCTGCCGTCGGTGGAGTCCTCCTGGCAGGAGGAAGAAGACGACCCTTCCCCCCCCCTTGTGGGCTGGGCTGGGTTAGTTGGGCCAGGTAAGGTAGGTGGGCTCTGCCCTTTTCTTTTGTTTTATTTTTATTTGTTTTCTGTTATTTTGTTTTGATTTGATTTTAAAACCAAATCATTTTAATAAATTCTAAAAACTTTTATGTGAGCTAATTATACATATATAAGTCACCTCACAAAGTTTTAGAATTATTGGAATTATATTTATTTAATTTCCAAGGGAATTTTGGAATTTTAGAAAAATCAATGAGCATGGAGTGGGACTCACTTCACTTGAAATGTGATCATGCCCATTTATTAGACTTTTCAAAAAGTTCAAATCATTTTTGGAAAAAGATTTTTGTCTGGCCTTTTATTAAAAATTATTTTGAGGCTTTTTTTGCTTCCCCAATTCTTTTTCTTTTGCAAATTTTTTCATGATGCAAAAATGCAAGCTAGGCTAAACACAAACCTAATTAGGGTTCTCACATACATCGTCCATGAATTGGATAGGTCGGGGGGGACCTGCGGTTTGGACTTCTGCCCACTCGACCAGGAAATCTGGGAGTACTTGGGCTTTGATTGCTGTTGGGTGTTTGAACTGCAGGTCTCGTGGGCTGAGCTCCATGTTCCACTCGGAGACTCGACCGGTCGCTCCTGGATTGTTGAGGATGTCCGAGAAAGGTGCGCTGCTCAAGATTGTGATGGAGTGTTCGTCGAAGTAGTGCGATACTTTCCTGGAGGTCATGATGATGGCGAGCAGGAGCTTCTGGTAGTGTGGATACCGCTGCTGTGGCTTTGTGAGTAGCGTGCTGATACAGAGTGGCAACTCTCCTCGTTGGTTACCCCAAGTGGAAGGTGAGATGCAGTGTAGCAGCAAGTTTCCCTTAGCAAAGATGCTAAGGTTGAGTATCGAACCAGTAGGACTCCAAGAGATACAAGTAGGTGTCACGGCGCTTGACGTGGACCTGCACACAGATACAAATAACTTCGCTCCCAATGAGTACAGAGGAGTTGTCAATTCCTCCGGCCTTGCTGTTTACAAAGGATCAACGCAAGAGATAAAAGTGGAACTAAAAGTAAAGACTGAATGTAAACTAAGGGTGTAAACAATAATGTGAAGATGGACCGGGGTCCCGTGATTTTCACTAGTGATGTCTCTCTCCCAAAAGACGATAAAAGTGCTAGCGAGGTAAACAAATCACAGCTGGGCAATTGACGGAATTATAAAGGCACCGCAATGCTAACTATGCTGCAAAGAAAGGAAGGGCTAAAAAGCAATGGGCAGTACGCCAAGGTAAGTACACCGAAATCCAACTACACCTACTACGAATTATCCACCTTGAGATATCTATCCAGAACATCTCGCTGGTATTAAGTTGCGAATCCCACCCAAAGTGTAAACTCAAAGCAACAGACAACTGCATTAAAAGAACTTTGCATAAAGTAAACAATCCTTGCACCCGCGGGTACAAGCACCGTTTTTTTATCCCTGGTGGCAACAGCACATCCCCTAGTCTCATGTTTCTGTCACTCAACCTAGAAATCAGGGGGCTGAACCCACAATCAAGCATAACGCTCTTGGAGTTGCAAGCAAACTACTTGGCCCAAGCAAAATACTGCAACGGAGAACATGCAATAATTTACTGAAGAACAAAATATAAAAGAGAAGAACCAAATATATTACTCATCACAATCTGAACATAGTCTCATAATCCATCAGATCCCAGCAAACTCAGCATAGCAACAGCAGAAAATTACAAAAGTGCCTCGATCATGTGAGGCAGCTCACGAGGTCTCGAAAGTGGAAGCATAAAGAGGGGAGAGGTACATCACATAGCTACTGGTCACGGACCCATGGTCCAAGGGGGACACTCACGGCACATCCGGGAGGCGTCCATGGCTATGGATGGTCTCCCGGAGGAGGTTCCTCCTCCCGGCAGGGTGTCGGGGCAGGTTCTCCAGGCAGCCCCGATCTTGAAACGGCGGCGGCGGCGGTACAGAGGCGAGTTCGCAGAAAAGAGATCGATATTAGGGGTTTCTACCCCGAGGGCTAAATATAGGCGGAGGGGGTGTCGAGGGGACCCACCAGGCAGCCAGGAGGCCTCCTGGCGCGGCCTAGGGTGGGGGCGCGCCAGGGACCCTCCTGGTCTCCTGGTGGTGGCCCCCCTCCGCTACCTTGGTGATTCCGGAAGCTTCCAGGTTGCTGATTTTTTATGAGATTTTTCCGGATTTTTTGGAGCACTTTTAATTGCCGGAAAACCTGAAATACAAAAACAGCAGAAAACAACAACTGGCAGCTGGGTGCACTGGGTTAATAGATTAGTCCAAATATGCTCAAAAGTGTATGAAAGTTTAAGCTAATCATGGCAAAGTCACACAAAACATGCATGGAGCAACCATATATGGACTTTTAAGTAAAGCAATTAAAGCATGCAATTCAATTCAAGTCTTAACAAGGAAGAGTCTATATTAGCATTGACACAAGCAACAAAAGAACAAAAGGTGCAAGACCTCTCACTGTCCATGACTCGAATGTCTCCAGATGGTGTTTGCGTGCAAGCAGGGGACTGGGAAAAAGAGAGAGAAAAAAGGTTGTTGAGAACATCTATCTACTAAAGTTTCACACTTGGTCTCCTTTGGATTCTTATCTTGACTCGTCCCCAGACCACTAGCCAGGTACAAGCCAAACTGATCCACTCCCTTTCGATATTTTGAGCACTCATGCAATGGATGAGCGTGAGCTAGAAAGTTGACACCTAAAAGGCGAAACAGAAAGAAGGTGGAGGAGGAAGACAAAAAGGTGTGAAAGGCTCACATCAATGAGGACAATCATAGGCGAGAGAAGGCCATATGATAGATATGATGTGAGGAGTAGGGATTGCCATGCAACGGATGAACATGTGAGCTAAAAGCTCTCCAAGGGAACTAGTGGGGGTGCATCTAACTTGCTTGCTCAAGAAGACCTAGAGCTCGTTTGAGGAGGCTCATCATTGGAATATACAAGCCAAGTTCTACAGTGTGAAGGTCCCCACATAGCTATATGCATGATGATGATCTCTATGGAGTACAAGGGATAGAGGATGAAGTACTAGTGTGGATCTCTCAAAATGAATAGTAGTGTGCCCCCATCTCTCTTTTTATTTTTCTTTTTCTATTTTTCTATTTTTTTTATTTTTTTGGTGGCCTCAATGGCTCTTTCTATTTAACTCTCATTTGTCCTCTTTGGGATCTTTTGATTTTGTCCTCTTTGGGATCTTTTGATTTTTTGCTCTTTGGGATCTTTTCGTCACTTTAGGGGCAACACTCTATATTTTACAAGAATATAGGAGATCTTTCACACTTTACAAAGATACTCACATAAAGAAGATATAACTATCATGATGCAAATGTATGCCTCTGCTGGGATAGCACGATATGCAATGATACTAGCGCGTCATGTAGCAATGATTAGGGCAAGGCCCAACTAGCATGTGGCTCATCGATCAAGCAAGTAGCATGTATGAAATGAAGATCAAGTCATGAGAAGGTGGATGTTGCATGGCAATGTATCTCGGAAAGGCTATGGAAATTCCTTGTAGGTAGGTATGGTGGCTGTTTTGAGGAAAGATATAAGGAGGCTTATGATGACAGACCGTATCATGCCAAGGGTTTGGATGCACCGGCGAAGTATGCGTCAACTCTCAAGGTGAGAAAGGGCAATGCACGGTACCGAAGAGGCTAGAAAAAGTATAGGTGGGTGGAAGTGTCAACTTTCGAACACTCACATTAGTCCGAAGAACTCATGCACTTATTATCGGTAACTGTCAATCTAATCAGGAGGTTCACAAAGAGACAAGTAACCCGAGGAGGAGTGTATGGGGGTTTGGTTATCCTTGCGCATCCTCGACTCATGGTACGTGAGTGTACTCTAATATTCGAACCCTCCAGAGGTTAGTGATCCAGCTAGTAGCTAGAGTTCTCAACAGGGGTTTTTGGTTTTCGAAAAACACACGGATTGCCCAAAATACGACATCTATCACTAATAGGCTCGAGCTCTTGACACCAAAAGTTCAAACATTACTCTAGTCAATACCTCAAAACTTTTGCAAGTTACTACTACAAAGAGAATAGCAACTTCAACTACCTACTTCTAGTCAAGACACAAAACTCAGTGCAACAGGTAAACTCTCTAACAAGATAAAACATGCAACCTATAGAAAGTTCAACCTAAAAGAAAAGAAAAGCTCTAGAAAAACTAAAGCACTACAACTAAACAGAGCAGCAGCTAAGAAAACAAAAAGAACAACTCACAGCTAAAAGAATAAGCATGCAAATCCTATGAGGATTTCTAGTTCAAGCGGAGCGTGTAACTCTCCCACACAAAAGAGTAAGCTGGGGTCTAACTTGTTACTACAGCAAACAAAGCAAAAACAAACCTAGAAAAGTAAAGAGCAAGACGCTCCAAGCATAGCACACAACGCATGAAGTGATAAAAATATAGTGCAACGAGGGATGAACTGATAATTGTTGATGAAGAAGGGGATGCACGGGGGCATCCCCAAGCTTAGACGCTTGAGTCTCCTTGAATATTTATTGGGGGTGCACATGGGCATCCCCAAGATTGAGCGTTTGACATTCCAAGATCTTCTTTCATCATCTTCCATCGCGCACTTGAAAACTCCCTTCATACATAACTCATTGTAAACTGATTAGAGAGGTTAGTGCCCTACTAAAATAATTTTCCTCTACTGCAAATAAATATTTCCAGGATGAGCTACTCTTTCTCTTTCCTGCCCAAAAGATTTTGCAAAGAAAAAGCAAGCTTAAGGATTGCAAAACTGCGAAAAGAAAAACCGGGGCAGAAGCTGAGAAAAACAGAACAACAGAGAGAAAAGAATTTTCTCTAGGTACTTCTACAACTCAAATCAAAAAACTCTCAACAGACGCCTGAAAGGTAATTGTATGGAGCATGCTGTCAAAAAATCAGATCAAAAAGATGATCTAGTGATTTATCCCGAATTTTTCCGTCAAGTAGACAGAATCTGTTTCTGGACAGCATGTACCAACTTTTGTCCTTTCTTGCAATCTGAGGCTAAACTTGGCACAAAGCTTGAAAAGTAAAGATACAATGATGTTGCTATAGTAGTAAAAATCATCAAGACCACTAAGAACAGAAGAAAAAAAAAAGAAAAACCTAAATTCGTTGCGGGCTGCCTCCCGAAAGCGCTTCTTTAGAGCCATTAGCTAGGCTTAAAGCAGAAGATCAAGTCTTTTCAAGAGAATAACTAGCCCGTGTGACGGACTCAAAAGGTAACTTAATCATTTTCCTAGGGAAATGTTCCATACCTTTCTTGAGAGGGAATTGGAATTTGATATTCCCCTCTTTCATGCCAATAACAACACCAACTGTGCGAAGAAAAGGACGTCCCAAAATAATTGGACAAGAGGGCTCACACTCAATGTCCATAATAGTGAAATCAACGGGAACATAATTGTCATTGACAATGATAAGAACATCGTCGATCTTCCCCAAAGGCTTCTTTATGGAAGAATAAAAAAGACAAACACCAAAAGAACAGGGATCAAAAGGTTTCAATTCAAGCATATCATACATTCTTTTGGGCATAACAGAGGTACTTGCTCCAACATCACAAAGAGCATAACAAGAGAAGTTATTCAATTTGATTTTTATCATTGGATCCCAACCATCTTCTAGCTTCCTAGGTATGGAGGCTTCTAGTCTAAGCTTCTCCTCCCTAACTTTGATTAGAGCATTAGTGATATGCTCTGTGAAGGCAAGATTAAGTGTGCTAGTGTGGGGGTCTCTAGACATCTTGTGTAAGAAACCAATAAATCCAGGTAAAGTGTAGTTGTCAAAGTCTAGGTCACTACTATCTATCAAGGATGTAGTGATATCATTTAGGCTCACTTTTTTGAAAGCCTCTATGTTCATAGAGGTTTCTTCATCTATGGTTGAGGTGGTAGCATCACCATTGGTAGGTCCAGTGGGACTAGGGGTGTGATGGGTGCTAACAGTTTGGACATCCTCAACTTCTTGGATAGTGGATAATGTGTGGTAGGTAGGAAGGCTCTTAAATATTTCTTCTTCCTTGGGTATGACTTCTGGTTTGGCTGCCATCTGGTTTATCAAGGTAGATTGGGTGTGAGACATGTTTGAAACATAGGTCTCAATGGCAGTGAGTCTAGTTTGGAGGCTGGAAATGTCACTATTCAGGCTCTCAAGTTGTTTGCTAATGTTTTGTAGGATAGAGGAGTGATCATCTAACTATCGGGAAAAGGCCTTGTTTTGTTCAAACTGTGTGTGCATATAGCTTTTGGTGGCTTTTTCTATTTCTATAAGTTTCTCATAGCTGGGTAGGTATCTTTCCCTATAATTCTGGCTGTAGGAGTTGCTATTACCGTTCCCATAGTTGTTGGATGGGAAAGGCCTAGGATTGTTGCTACCAAAACTACTCCTATAAGCATTATTGTTGAAGTTGTTTCTAGAGAGAAAGTTCACATCTACTTACTCTTGATCAACCAAAGAATTTAAAGGAACATCCTGACGATCAATAGGAGCTTGCTTGGTAAGTAGAGAAATGATAAGGTCAACCTTTTCATTTAGAGAGGAGATCTCCTCTACAGAATTTACCTTCTTACCAGTTGGAGATCTTTCGGCGTGTCACTGAGAGTAGTTCAGCATCATCTCATCAAGTAGCTTTGTGGCAGCACCAAGTGTGGTTGACATAAAAGTTCCTCCCGCGGCCGAATCTAAAAGGTTCCGCGAGGTAAAGTTCAAGCCTGCATAAAAAGTCTGGATAACCATCCAGGTAGTCAGTCCACATGTGGGGCAGTTCTTCACAAGCGTCTTCATACGTTCCCATGCCTGGGCAACGTGTTCATTATCCAATTGCCTGCAATTCATAATGTTACTCCTCAATTGAATAATTTTAGCAGGGGGATAGTACTTTCCTATAAAAGCATCTTTGCATTTACTCAAAGAATCGATACTATTCTTGGTTAAGGATTGCAGCCACTCCTTGGCTCTTCCTCTCAAAGAGAAAGGAAAAAGCTTCAGCTTGACGATGTCTCCATCCACTTCCTTGTACTTTTGCATATCACAGAGCTCGATAAAATTGTTTAAGTGCAAGGCAGCGTCCTCTCCAGCACCTGAGAATTGATCTTTCATAACAAGATTAAGCAGAGCAGGTTTAATTTCATAAGAAGGTGTTGAAGTGGCATAGGAGTGCAGATAAAGTCACCGTTGTTGTGACTAGTGAAGTCACACAACTTGGTGTTTTCATTTGAACCCATAGTAGCAGCAGGTATTTTTGGTATTTTTGATAAAGGACACAAAAGTAAAAACTGAAAGATAAACTAACAACACTAAAAAGCAAAGATAAAAGATAGTGTGAAACTCCCCTATCTTGTAGACTAGAGTCCCCGGCAACGGCGCCAGAAATTCGCTTGATACAGAGTGGCAACTCTCCTCGTTGGTTAACCCAAGTGGAAGGTGAGATGCAGTGTAGCAGCAAGTTTCCCTTAGCAAAGATGCTAAGGTTGAGTATCGAACCAGTAGGACTCCAAGAGATACAAGTAGGTGTCACGGCGCTTGACGTGGACCTGCACACAGATACAAATAACTTTGCTCCCAACGAGTACAGAGGAGTTGTCAATTCCTCCGGCCTTGCTGTTTACAAAGGATCAACGCAAGAGATAAAAGTGGAACTGAAAGTAAAGACTGAAAGTAAACTAAGGGTGTAAACAATAATGTGAAGATGGACCGGGGTCCCGAGATTTTCACTAGTGATGACTCTCTCCCAAAAGACGATAAAAGTTCTAGCGAGGTAAACAAATCACAGCTGGGCAATTGACGGAATTATAAAGGCACCGCAATGCTAACTATGCTGCAAAGAAAGGAAGGGCTCAAAAGCAATGGGAAGAACGCCAAGGTAAGTAGACCGAAATCCAACTGCATCTACAAAGAATCATCCACCTTGAGATATCTATCCAGAACATCTCGCAAGTATTAAGTTGCGAATCCCACCCAAAGTGTAAACTCAAAGCAATAGACAACTGCATTAAAAGAACTTTGCGTAAAGTAAACAATCCTTGCACCCGCGGGTACAAGCACCGTTGTTTTATCCCTGGTGGCAACAGCACATCCTCTAGTCTCATGTTTCTGTCACTCAAGCTAGACATCAGGGGGCTGAACCCACAATCAAGCATAACGCTCCCTCTTGGAGTTGCAAGCAAACTACTTGGCCAAAGGTAAATACTGCAATGGAGAACATGCAAGAATTTACTCAAGAACAAAATATAAAAGAGAACAACCAAATATATTACTCATCACAATTTGAACATAGTCTCATAATCCATCAGATCCCAGCAAACTCAGCATAGCAACAGCAGAAAATTACAAAAGTGCCTCGATCATGTGAGGCAGCTCACGAGGTCTCGAAAGTGGAAGCACAAAGAGGGGAGAGGTACATCACATAGCTACTGGTCACAGACCCATGGTCCAAGGGGGACTACTCACGGCACATCCGGGAGGCGTCCATGGCTATGGATGGTCTCCCGGAAGGGGTTCCTCCTCCCGGCAGGGTGCCGGGGCAGCTTCTCTAGGCAGCCCCGATCTTGAAACGGCGGCGGCGGCGGTACAGAGGCGAGTTCACGGAAAAGAGATCGATATTAGGGGTTTCCACCCCGAGGGCTAAATATAGGCGGAGGGGGTGTCGAGGGGACCCACCAGGAAGCCAGGAGGCCTCCTGGCGCGGCCTAGGGTGGGGCCGCGCCAGGGACCCTCCTGGTCTCCTGGTGGTGGCCCCCCTCCGCTACCTTGGTGATTCAGGAAGCTTCCGGGTCGCTGATTTTTTATCTGATTTTTCCGGATTTTTTGGAGCACTTTTAATGGCCGAAAAACCTGAAATACAAAAACAGCAGAAAACAACAACCGACAGCTGGGTGCACTGGGTTAATAGATTAGTCCAAATATGCTCAAAAGTGTATGAAACTTCAAGCAAATCATGGCAAAGTCACACAAAACATGCATGGAGCAAGCAGAAATTATAGATACGTTTGGGACGTATCACGTGCTGAGGTAGTAGATTGGTCTCTGGATGCTCTGGATTTTCCCTTCTTCTGCCCGTTCGACCACGAGTACTGTGCTCATGACACTACTGCGTGCTGCTATGTAGAGATACAACTTTTCCCTTTCTTTAGGCACCGCCAAGATTGGTGGGGCCGAGAGGGTCTTCTTTAAGTTCTCGAATGCGTTTCTTGCTTCCTCGGTCCATTCGAATTCTTCTCCCTTTCTCAGCAGTTTGTAAAATGGGAAAGTTCTTTTTCCCAACCTGCTGATGAAGCGGCTCAGTGCTGCGAGCTTTCCTGTGAGCTGCTGTATTCCTATATGTTGGTTGGCCTTTGCATCTTGGCGATTTCTTGGACCTTTTCCGGGTTTGCTTCGATTCCTCGGGCAGAGACCATGTATCCGAGGAGTTTTCCAGCTGGGATGCCAAACACGCATTTTTTGGGATTAAGCTTAATCCTGTACTTGTTGAGTGCCGCGAATGTCTCGCGGAGGTCGTCGAGTAGCGTGTTTGCGCTCTAGGTTTTGATGACGATGTCGTCCACGTAGACTTGAAAGTTCCTGCCGATCAGGTCTCTCAAGCATGCTTGCATCATCCGCTGGTACGTGGCTCCTGCGGTTTTTAGGCCAAAAGGCATTGTTTGGTAGCAGAATACTCCATAGGGGGTGATGATTGAGGTGTGCTGTTCGTCTTCTTCCTTCATCCTGATCTGATTGTATCCTGAGTATGCATAGAGGAAGGAGAGGAGGTCGCATCCTAATGTGGAGTCGATTATTTGGTCGATTCTTGGCAGGGGGAAGTGGTCTTTTGGGCAGTGCTTGTTGATGGGCCGGTAGTCGACGCACATCCTCACTACCTCGGTGTCCTTTTTAGGGACTAGGACTGGGTTTGCTATCCATGTTGATTTCTTTGTCTCTCTGATGAACTGTGCGTCGAGTAGTCGATTGACTTCTTCTCCGATTGCTCTTCGTTTGGGCTCTGAAAACCGTAGAAGTGCCTGTTTTACTGGCTTCTTGTTTGGCTTGATGTGAAGTGCGTGTTCCGCGAATTCTCGTGGTATCCCGGGCATGTCGGCTGGGCACCAGGAGAAAATTTTCCACTCTTCGCGAAGGAAAGTTATGAGGTCGGTTGCTTGCTCTTCTGGAAGGTGGGCATATACGCGGGCTGTCTTTTCTGGGTCTGTCGGGTGTACTTGGTGTGTGATGTCGCTGTCGACGCTGAAGTCGCGACTGAATTCCTTTGTCTCGCTTCTGTTTGCTAGTGGAAATATGCTTTTGTCCGTCACCATGGCTATTTCTTTGAGCTGTTGTTGGGCTCCGAATGTGTCGGAGACTTTGTGGAAGTCGCGGTCGCACTGGTCCGATTTGACGAAGCTTCCATTGACTGTGATTATTCCTGCAGGTCCTGGCATCTTGAGCTTGAGATATGCATAGTGTGGAACCGCCATGAATTGTGAGAACGCTGGTCGCCCTAGTATGGCGTGGTACTGCGACTTCCATTCGAGCACTTCGAACTCGAGTGCCTGCTTTGCGAAGTTGCGCTTGCTGCCGAAGATCACATGGGGTTGTATTGCTCCGATGGAGGTGGCTGCTTCGCTTGGGACTACGCCGTATATTGTGGTTCCTGACTTCTTCCAAACTGACCGTGGGATGAACATATTGCGTAGAGTGCTGGCGAAGATTATGTTTAGACTGCTACCTCCGTCCATGAATATTTTGTCCATGTCGTATCCTCCGATCTGAGCTTCGAGGACCAAGGGTGCATGCCCAGGCCTCGAGACTGCGGGCGGATGGTCGCTTTGTGAGAAGGTGATGCTGGTCTCAGCGCCGCTCAGATGGTAGGTTTCAGTTGTCTTTAGGTCTTCGGCTGCTTCAGCCTGCAAGGTGTAGGAATCTTGCTTTGCTTTCGAGGGTCTTCCTTCTTGGATCATGCAGATTCATCCCTGGGACGCGGGGTATTGCTCCTCTGTACTGGGTGACTGCATGCTTCTTCGAGTGCGTTTCGTTTCACGTTGCTTCTCCTCTTTGAGGCTGTTGGAGATTTCTGCGAATAGGCGGCAGTCTCCAAGTGTGTGGCTTGCTCTAAGGTGTCCTCGACTGTCTTCAAAACAGTGAATCGCGCAAGGTCCTTCCAGTTGCTCTTTGGCTGTGAGTTTGCTGGAGCCGGCGTGCCTTCTTCTCCTTGAGACTTGTAAGATCTGCGAGGGGTCTTCTGCTCGGCTGTGGAATCTTGGGTCGAGTTCTATCCCTTCGCTGAGTGATTGATTGCGGATGAAGTTGGCGAATTCGTCTGGCCTTCGATCCGGGTCGTAGTATTCTCTGGACTGGGTCTCGGAGTCGCTGTCTTGGCGCGTGGTGGGAGTTCGGGCAGCGGCGGGTCGTCGACTGATGGGCGAGCCTTCGGCCACGCGCGGTGACTCCTTGAGTAGCCTCCTTGTCCCTGTCTTCTGGGTCATCGGTTTCTTTTCCGTCGGTGATGAATCTGGAAATCATCGAGGTGCTGGGCTTGATTCTGTTGCAGGCAGGGTGGTCCTAACGGGGTGACGGAGACGCTTGCGGTGAACTTGAATCTCTCGAGCGGATTGAATCTGGCTCGAGTCCTTGGGTTTTGATCTGTTAAAGTTGGGACCGCCGAGATCGTGATTCCAACCTGTGTAGTTCCCACAGACGGCGCCAATTGACGGGGATCAACCCCGACAAATCCCATGGTCAGGGACCCTAGGTTAGTCATAGATATGGCACAGGTCGGACGATACTCGTCGGCTAACAGGAGAAGCACTTCCTGCTCGATATTATTTCTTGAGGGGGCAATTACAGTGGAGGCCAAGGCGAGTTCTCGCAAGGCTAGGATGAGTAGATGCGTATTGATATGAGATAGACGTCTCCCCTCCCAGCCTTTATATACTAGGGTAGGTCTCGGGGAGTCCGTGCTAGGTTTCATAGGTAGTTTCCTAGTCCTAGTCCTGCCTTGTACGCCAAGTTGCACCTTCCATGTTAGTCGCGGACTTCTACGTCGATGCTTGGTTGGGCCAATCGTGGGCTTGCCGCAGCTTTCCCAATGGGCCTTCTGTCTTCATACGCACCAGGTAGCCTCACACGTAGGAGTCGTGGGGTCACCCCCTCGTCACCTGGGTACTCCAAACCTAGGAGAAATTACATCCTTGAGCATTTTCAAAGATGTCTTGTGATCAGCACTTTCAGTGGGGATTGCCTCTACCCACTTGGTTACATAATCAACGGCAACTAAAATGTGAGTGACTTGTGCGAGGAAGGAAAAGGACCCATAAAATCGAAACCCCAGCAATCAAAAGGCTCAGTCACTAGAGAGTAATTCATAGGCATCTCATTCCTTCTACTAATATTACCAACTCTCTGACACTTATCACAGGACAAAACATAACTTCTAGCATCCTTAAAGAGAGTAGGCCAATAAAAACCTGATTGAAGAACCTTATGTGCGGTCCTCTCACCGGCATGATGTCCTCCATATGGACTATCGTGATATTGTTTGAGAATGTCCTTCTGCTCGTGTTCCGGTATGCATCTTATCACGATCCCATCTGGACCTTCTTTGAAAAGATGTGGGTCATCCCAAAAGTAATGCCTCAAATCATGAAATAACTTCTTCCTTTGCTGAAATGTTAAACCTGGAGGAAAAAATTTGCAACGATAAAGTTAGCATAATCTGCAAACCAAGGATCGGAGAGAGATTGTACTTTTACAACAGCTAACTGTTCGTCTGGAAAACTGTCGTTGAATGGAATGAGATCATGCGGTATATCTTCCATCCTTGAAAGATTATACGCCACCGGATTGTCTGCTCCTTTCCTATCGACAATCTGCAAATCAAATTTTTGAAGAAGGAGTACCCATCGGATGAGCATTGGTTTGTCATCCTTCTTCTCCATAAGATACTTAATGGTAGCATGGTCAGTATGAACAATAATCTTAGAATCAACAATATACGGCGTAAACTTATCACAAGCAAACACTACTGCTAAGAATTCCTTCTCAGTAGTAGCATAATTATTTTGAGCACTATCAAGGGTTTTGCTAGCATAATATATAACATTCAATTTCTTATCAACCCTTTGTCCTAGAACAGCTCCAACAATAAAATCACTAGCATCACACATAATTTCAAAAGGTAAATTCCAATCAGGTGGTTGTACTATAGGAGTGGTTATTAAAGCTTCCTTAAGAACTTCGAAGGCTTCCTTACAATCTTCATCAAAAACAAAAGGAACGTCCTTCTGGAGAAGATTAGCGAGGGGTCTCAAAGTCTTAGAAAAGTCTTTAATAAATCTTCTACAGAAAACAGCATGACCGAGAAAACTACGAATACCTTTGATGTCCCTTGGGTAGGGCATCCTTTCAATTGCTTTGATCTTGGCCCTGTCCACCTCAATTCCCCTCTCGGAAATCTTGTGGCCAAGAAAAATTCCCTCGTTGACCATAAAGTGGCACTTCTCCCAGTTAAGCACCAAATTTGTCTTCTCACATCTCTGCAAAACTTTATTAAGGTTGTGGAGACAATGGTCAAAAGAGGTTCCATAGACGGAGAAATCGTCCATGAATACCTCCACAATTTCTTCACAAAAACCATGAAAGATAGCAGACATACACCTTTGAAAAGTAGCAGGGGCATTACATAAACTAAAAGGCATACGCCTGTAAGCATAAGTACCATAGGGACAACTAAAAGTCGTCTTCTCTTGATCAGCAGTGTTAACATGAATTTGAGAGAAGCCAGAATAACCATCAAGATAACAAAAATGAGTATTTTTGGATAACCTTTCAAGCATTTGGTTGATGAACGGCAACGGGTAGTGGTCCTTTCTGGTTGCCTTGTTCAGCTTCATGTAATCAATACACATTCTACATCCAATAATAATTCTCTGAGGTATTAGTTCATTCTTATCATTAGGAACCACAGTTGTTCCTCCTTTCTTTGGAACACAATGAACCGGGCTTACCCACTTAGTATCAGCTATAGGGTAGATAATACTTGCGGCTAGAAGCTTGAGAATCTCAGTCCTTACAACATCCATCATCTTCGGATTCAACCGTCATTGATGATCAACAACTGGTTTAGCATCAGGCTCAAGGTTGATGGTATGTTGACAAATAGATGGACTAATCCCCTTAAGGTCATCAAGGGTATAGCCAATTGCACCTCGATGTTTTCGAATTACTTCCAATAGTCGCTCTTCTTCATACCCTGATAGGTTAGAATTGAAAATAACATGATAGACTTTCTTTTCATCTAAATAAGCATATTTGAGCGTATCAGGAAGAGGTTTAAAATCAAACACTGGATCTTCTTTTGGTTTTGATAAAATTCCCAAAGGCTCAACTGGAAGGTTGTGCTTTAGGATAGCCGGTTGTCTCAAGAATATGTCGTCCAGCTCATTTCTCTCCTGCATATGCAAATCATTCTTGTGGTCCTCCATATATTGCTGCAAAATATCATTAGGAGGAATAGCAATGGAAGCAATATCTTCAAAAATCTTATCATTATTAGGCAAATCAGTACCACGAGGTTGCTTAGAAAACTTAGAAAAGTTAAATTCATAGGGCTCACCATTGAATTCAACAGAAACTTTACCTTTCTTACAATCTATTATAGCTCCACAAGTTCTGAGAAAAGTTCTACCGAAAATAATAGGACAAAAATTATCCCTTACTGAACCAAGTACCAAAAAGTCGATAGGATATTTTACCTTTCCGCATAAGACTTCATCGTCCCTCACAATTCCGATAGGAGAGATAGTTGCTCTGTTTGCAAGATGAATAGTAACATCAACTTCTTCAAGTTCACAAGGTGAAATCTCACTCATGATGTCTTGATAAAGTGAATACGGGATACCACTAGCACTCGATCCCAAATCACATAACCCATAATAATTGTGATCTCCTATTTTAACAGATACTACTAGGGTACCTGAAATTGGGCCTTTATTCTTGGCTATGACAAGGTTAGTGGAAAAAGCATAAAAATTTATATTGGAATCTAAAACATCACTAGTAACAAGATCCTTAACCAATGCAACTCGAGGATCGACCTTGATCGGGTCCTCGGGCTCATCAATTCTTCTCTCACTCTTATTCATTAAGCCTGTCACAAAAGAGTGCTCCCTTATTCTTACGGGAAAAGGGGGCTTTTCATATATAACTGCAGGAAAAATAGGTTCAGCAACATGAATATCAATAGGTGATTCTTTGAAGGGTTTATGATGCTGATCCTTCTTCTTCTTAGAAGAGTCAATATGAGAGGCAAAGTCCTTACAAAAATCAATCATCAGATGGGTATCAAGACCAATCTTAGAGCAAAAGGAACTAAAATAATCAGTTTTCACATAGCTCTCTATATAATCATGCTCGTAATTTATAGTGGATTCAATACCTTTATCTCTTTCCCAATCTTCGGTATTCTTCTGGATCCTTTCAAGGAGATCCCATCTTTCTTCAACGCTTTTCGTCTGAAATACCCCACTAGAGGAGGCATCCAGCATCTCCTTATCCTGACGAGAAAGTCTAGCATAAAAATTTGTAAGTATAGTTTCCTTTGGGAGCTCATGAATAGGACACTTGAGCATTAGGGATTTCAATCTCCCCCAAGCTTGAGCGATACTTTCTCCGTCACGAGACCTAAAGTTGTAGATATAATTTCTGTCTCGATGAATTTCATGAAGAGGATAAAACTTGGTATAAAAGAGAGACATAAGATCTTGCCATTCAAGCAAATGAGAGTTATCGAGAAGCTTATACCAATCTGAAGCTTTATCTATAAGAGATACGGAGAACAGTTTCTTCATGACAAAATCCATTGATACATCTGCAAGCTTAAATAGTGAACATAGTTTTGATAAATATAGCAAGTGTTCACTGGGATGTCTGTCTCGTGCATAACGATTAGCCAAAACACAATCGATAATACCAGATGGTATTTTATAAGGCACAATTTCAGTAGGGGGAGGAACAACCACCACAGATGTGGGGTGTTTCCCCGTAAGCAACGATCCAATAGCTAGGTTGTCCATACGGACAAAGAGCAGCAACAGCAAAATAAAAACAACAATATAAAAAATTCCTTACCAGCTTCAGTTACCAATAGCGCTATGCTCCCCAGCAACGGCGCCAGAAAACGTTACTTGATGACCCTCAACGTAAGGGATCTGTTGCAGCCTTTTCGATAAGTAAGAGTGTCGAACCCAACGAGGAGCGAAAGGTATTGATAGGTGATTTTGGACAAGGAATAACTGCAAGCACTGAAAGATAACTTTTTAGGGGTATTCGATATAAGCAACAATAAGATAAAAGTAAGCAAAGTAAATAGCACTGAAGAGAAGCAAGTGGCCTAATCCTTTTGAGCAAAGGATAAGCCTGGCAACTGAACTTATAAAGACTAAAGAGTTCTTGAGGAGACATGGAGAGGTAGTCACGTGTTTTCGCCATACTCCGTATCGATTACAAATGTTGTGCTGATAAGTGTTGAGTGGGTGGATCTATGCTAGCGCACCTTCTAGACTAAGATAAGTGCACTCTTATGATTAAACATCTTGCAACAATCCGCAAATACAAGATAGAAATTAAGGCAAAGCCTAACCACAGCAATAAGATCAAGGATCCATTATTCCCTTGTGCAAAAGTGTGCAAACTGGGGTTCAGGTTTCTGTCACTTCGGCAACCCACCATAAGCATTCTTTATACACAATGTATCCCCCTAGGTCCTTAATAAGGCAAAGTGTTGAGTGTTTGACTCACACAACACCACTAGCAAAATAACAACACAACTTAAATATCAAACAACACAAATTACTTCAACCTCATATGACTACTAACAACTAGACTTCTCCCATGTCCTCAAGAAATAAAGTAACTAATCACAGGACATAAAAGAGATCATGATCAAAGGTGATAAATATATGATAAACAATCTGGATATAATGATATTTCTCCAACAAAACTCAATAGCATTCACCACAAAGTAGTAATCAACACCGATAGAGTAGAGAGGATAGATAGTGTGGATTACAACACAAGATAAACTTGTGAGGTGAGATTCGATGGTGGTGGAGATGGTGCTGATGTTGGGCATGATGTTGATGGTGATCTCGATGATGCCCGTGACGATGGTGATGACGATGGCGATGATCTCCCCTTCCGGGAGGTGATCTCCTCGGCGGAATCTGCCCGCCGGAGAGCCCTTTTCTTCTCTGTAGGTTTCCGCCACGGAGCGGCGGTGGAACTCCGTAAAAGCTTCTCTTTTTAGGGTTTTCGCGTAACGAGGAGTATATAGGCCAGAGGGGGGAGCCGGGAGTGGCCCCGGGGCTCCAGGCGCCGTCCCAACTCAAGCTGGCAATGGTTAACCGTTACCCGTGTCCCCAGGGGTAATTAATCTATTAGGGGACGGGGATATGCATGCCAGTTGTAATGTTCATGGGGAAGCTATCGGGTCAAATAAATTACCCAGCGAGTAAATGGGGATGAGGACGGCATGTTATTACCCGTACCCGATACCCGCCTTACCCGCCGTATATATTTACACCTCCCTAAAAGATACTGGCCCAAAAACCCTCCCTAGAAAATACTGGCCCAAAAACCTATCTAACCCTAATCGACCGGACCGCTCTCCTCTCCCTCACTCTCACGCAGTCTCCTCCCTCCACCCCTCGTCCCCTCCCCATACCCACCCAGAGAGACAACCGCCGACACTGCCACCCCCCCCCGTATGGATCCAGGGCCACCGCCGGCCACTGCCGGCCACTGCCCACCGTCGGCCTCACTTCCTCCACCCGCATGGCCCCATCCCCACCTCGCTTCCTCCAGATCCCGTCGGCCGTCGTCCGCCACTCACCGCGCCCGCCGGCCACTGCTCGTCGGCCGCCTCCAACGCGACGACCACGACCTCTGCAAGCCCTTTGTGCATCCCACCGAGCTCCCCTTGAGGCCATGACGCGAGCCATGCCTCCCACGCGAGCTTCCCCTCTTCTGACTTCTACTCCTCCCACCACCGGCATCGGAGCAGTGATGGGTCGAGGACGAGCTGGTCGTGGGATCACTGGGAGAGGAGTAGGACGGTCCCCGAAATCGAATCCTCCATCCATTACATCCCCTTCAGTCACCGGCAAGAACCGTGCAAGTCCATCCACGTCCATGAACGGCAAGAACTCGGAGATTGGGTGAGAATCCCTCAAATCTTGCACTAGTCCACTACCTAGGTTGTGTGTAGCCGTGTAGGAACATATGCAGTCACATAGTTATTAATGCATAGTTGTTATTTTCACATTTACAGTGGCATCATGTCAACAGAAAGTGGTGGCAAGAACAATGATGTAGTTTCATATTCAGGGACTGGAAGTGCGCCTCAAGATGATCACATGGAAGAGGATGTTGACTTCGACGAGTTCGTTGATTACCATGATTTTGCAGAGGAGACAGAAGCTCTTATTTCGGATGAAGAGGAAGTTGGGGTTGCAGGGAACGAAGCACTAGAAGATGGGTCTGAAGAGGAGGAAGAAATTGAGGAAGTTCCTTCTGAAAGAAAACTTACCTCAACTGTGTGGGCTGAGTTCAAGAGAGTTAAGTTTGCGGGAGAGTGGAAGGCGAAGTGTATTCATTGCAAAAAGCCGCTCGGAGGAGACCCAAAGAATGGGACCAAGCATCTCGTTACCACTTAGGTATTTGTGTTTTGAAAAAGATCAAGAGCAATGGTAAAACCCTTAGTCAACCATCTTTGAGATTTAGTTCTGCTAGCCAAGGAAAAGCATCCGTAGAGAACTACACATTCGATCAAGATCTTGCTAGAAGGGAGCTAGCATCTATGATTGTGGTGCATGAGTATCCCTTATCTATATTCGATCATGCAGGTTTTCGAAGATTTGTTAGTGCTCTTCAACCGTTATTTAAAATGGTGACAAGAAACACTATTAGGTTGATTTTATTTATTCTTTTTTACATGAATTTCCATATTGATAACCTTCTTCAATATGTAACTACTAACTAGTGTCTATTTCATTTGTAGAAAGGATATTCTGGATGCATACAAAGCTGAAAGGAAGAACACTATTGAGTATATGGCTGGAAATAAATCTAGAGTAGCCATTACTACTGATATGTGGACAGTCGACAACCAAAAAAAAGGTTATATGGCAATCACAACCCATTTCATTAATGATTCTTGGAAGGTTAGGAGTGTTATCATGAGGTATATGAACTTGTACTGCTGTTTTGTTAGTATAGCGTGTGCTCTTGTTAAAATATGATGTTGCCTTATGAACATGTGTTGCTATTTTGTTAGGATAGCATGTGTTCTTGTCAATATATGATGTTGTCTTATGCTGTACATGTTGTTTTTAGTATTGTGCATGTTCTAAAGTATACTTGCTGGTTATGTAGGTTTATTTATGTGCCAGCTCCTCGAACAGTAGAAGTTATAGCTGAAGAACTTCATGAAACTTTGATATCTT
The DNA here is from genome assembly GCA_950022295.1 of Bromus sterilis. Classification (NCBI taxonomy): domain Eukaryota; kingdom Viridiplantae; phylum Streptophyta; class Magnoliopsida; order Poales; family Poaceae; genus Bromus; species Bromus sterilis. The sequence continues at coordinate 403,230,503 of OX465596.1, forward strand.
GGAATCTTGATGAGAAGCTATCAGCTGTGATGGTCGACAATTGCACCACTAATGACAAGACGGTTGAATTGTTAGTGACCAAGATTGGAAAAACTAAGCTCATTCTCAAAGGTACTTTGCTTCACATGCGTTGTTGTGCACATATATTGAATCTGATTGTCAAAGATGGCTTAGATGCTATGAAACCAACAATAGAAAAGATTAGAGATAGTGTTGCCTATTGGACTGCTACACCAAAGAGAGTAGAGAAGTTTGATGAAATAGCAAAGTATCAAAAGGTCAAAATTACTAGAAGGCTAATACTTGATTGCAACACTAGCTGGAATTCAACTTTCACAATGCTTAGTGTGGCTCTCCCATATAGATCTGTTTTTGTGAGATTAAACAAGGTTGACAAACAATATGAGAGTCTCCCTAGTGAGGAGGAATGGGATTTTTCCATGCATGTAGTAGAGAGGTTGCGGTTGTTCTTTGTGTAACGCCCCGGCCACACCCACCGGTTCCCGGCGTACGCCTGGCGGGATCTAGACTGTCCCCACAGACCAACACTAGTCTTTCATGCGCATTTTGTCCTCACTCGTGCGCACACGGGAACAACTTCCCGGTCGGTCACCCATCCTCAAATCGCTCCAAGCCAAGCACGCTTAACTTTGGAGTTCTTTGCATCTGGGCTCCCGGAAAACAAGGTGCACCTTGTTGATATGAGTAGCCTATCATTCCTATTAAGCCAGGATGTCACACTTTGACATCACCGAACTATTTTCTGGAACCAATTATGTAACAGCCAACATATATTTTACCAAGATTTGTGAGATCAAAATGAACATGAGGCAATGGTCAACATGTGGCAATGATGTGATAGAAGCCATGTCAGCTAGCATGACAGAGAAGTTTAATAAATATTGGACTGATATTCAAAGTCTAATGGGCATGGCTACAATTCTAGATCCTCGCTACAAAAAATGACATGTTGCTTGTTTGCTTTGCAATGTTGCATGGTGTCAACCCTTCTTCCCCGGAATGTGAGGGGTATGTGGTAGGTTTAGTTACCAAATTATGCCAATAGTTAGAGGAATACAATGTTGAGAAGGATTATGATGAATCAACCCCTACTTCCTCTCTTTCTTCAATGCAGGCCCCAGCCCTTATGTCACTCTTCAATGAACGCGTTGCTCAAAAAAGACCAGCAATCTTTAGGATGAAATCTGAGTTAGACCGCTACTTGGAAGATGAGCTAGTTCCACGTACAAAAGAACATTTTAATGTCTTGGATTGGTGGAAAGTGGCTGGAGCACGCTATCCTACTTTGCGGATGCTAGCCCGTGACATATTTGCAATTCCGATCAGCACCATTGCTTCAGAATCAGCATTCACCACAAGTGGTAGAGTTCTAAGTGATCATCGTTGTAGTCTTACTCCAGAAATTTTAGAGGCCCTTATGTGCTCACAAGATTGGATAAGGAACGAATAAAAAGGTGTGTGTGTGCTTTAATTTATTCATGATCATATTGTTGCCATGTTTCTTTACATGTCCACTTATACTACATTGTGCTCTTGTAGATGGCAACAATGGCAACTCAACAAGCTTCTGGACTTGTCTCCAAGACAATAAAGAGGTGAAGTAAATCCTCATTGCTATTACTACTAATGTTCATAGTTTCAAAGTTTTAAATTATGTGTGTGATCTCATATCTTGTTCTTATGGAGGTTTTGCCCCCACCAGATTTGGAAAGTTGTGCTTGATTCTTCATGAAGAAGCGAGATGTGGAAGTTGCAGCTGCCATGTTCAAGTTCAAGCATTGATGGCATGCTATTCTTCTTTTAGTTGCAAAGACATTTGCTTAAATTTGTGTGTAAACTTTTAATTGTTATGTACTTAAGTTTGCGAGCTGTGAGATACTTGTGTGACTTAAGTGCTGTTGTTTTATGTGTTGAGATGATGTGTTAAACAGCAGAAGTGCTGCTGTTTGTTATGTTGTAAGGATTTCCTGAAATGTTGTTGTTTAGCTTAAGTGTTGTTGTTTAGTTGAAATGCTGCTGTTTGATGTGCTGAACAGCTGAAGTGCTGCTATTTGTTATGTCGAAAGGATTTGCTGAAGTGTTGCTGTTTAGTTCAAATGTTGCTGTTGAGTTCAAATGTTGTTGTCCAGTTCAAATGATGTTGTTTGTTGTGCTGAAGAGCTGTTGTTTGTTGTTCTGAAATGTTGATGTCTGTTGTGCTGAAGTGTTGCTGTTTTTTGGGTAAAATGAGGTTTGTTTTTGTTGAAATGATGTACATTACTTTCCCCATGGGGTTCCCGGTGGGGAAAACCCGATGGGGACGGAGATGGAAAATTTTCTTTCCCCGTGAGCGGGGATGGGGATGAATCTGAAATGGTGTCACGGGCACGGGGATGGGAGGGCAATACCCGGCTGGGTAATCCACATTGCCAGCCTGACTCCCAGCGTGGCCAGGGGTGGGGCCACGCTAGGTGGCCGCTGATACGTCCAAAACGTATCTACAATTTTTTCTTGCTCCTTGCCTCTTTTGTGTGATATTGCTATGATATTGATGAACTTCCATACACTTTTGATCATATTTGGACTAACCTATTAACTCAGTGCACCCCAGTGCCAGTTCCTGTTTTCTGCTGTTTTTCTATTCCAGGTTTCCCCCATATTAAAAGTGCTCCAAAAATTTGGGAAAATCCAATAAAAATCAGCGTACAGGAAGCTTCGGGAATCACCGAGGGGGGGTCCAGAGGGGACCCACCAGGGCCCTAGGCGCCCTCCCGGCGCGCCCTAGGGTGGGGCCGCGCCAGGGGGCCCCCTAGACCTCTGGTGGACCCCCTTCGCCTATTTATTCCCCGTGACGCAAAAACCCCGAGAAGGGAACCCTTTTTCGCGATCTCTCATCTGTTCCTCTGCCGCCGCGCTTCCAAGATCGGGAGCACCAGAAGACCTCTTCCCGGCACCCTGCCGAAGGGAGGAACCACCTCCAGGAGCTTCTCCACCACCATGGACGGTTCCCGGATGAACCGTGAGTAGTCCACCTTGGACCATGGGTCTATGATCAGTATCTATGTGATGTTATCCTCCCCTCTTTGTTCTTCATGGACTAGACCTCGTGAGCTGCCCTACATGATCGAGACACATATGTAATATTTCTGATGTTGCTATGCTGAGTTTGCTGGGATCCGATGGATTATGAGATTATGTTCAGATTGTTTTTGAGTAACATATTTGATTCTCCTCTTTTATATTTATGTTCTTGAGTAATTCTTGCATGTTCTCCGTTGCTGTTTATTGCTTTGTCCAAGTAGTAGGTAGTGACTCCAAGAGGGAGCGTTATGCATGATTGTGGGTTCATGCCCCCCGATGACTAGCTGAGTGACAGAAACATGAGTCTAGGGGATGTGTTGTTGCCACAAGGGGGAAAACAACGGTGCTTGTACTTGCGGGTGCAAGGATTGTTTACTTTACGCAAAGTTCGTTAATGCAGTTGTCTGATGCTTTGAGTTTACAACTTAATACCAGCGAGATGTTCTGGATAGATATCTCAAGGTGGAGGATTAGTAGGTAGATGCAGATGGATTTAGGTCTACTTGTCTTGGCATACCGCCCATGCTTTTGAGCCTCTTCCTTTCTTTATAGCATAATTAGCATTGGTTTGTGCACATAATCATGTCAATTGCCCAGATGTAATGTGTTTACCTCGCATGGCTATTTTATCGTCTTTTGGGAGAGAGACATCACTAGTGAACATCATAGGACCCCGGTCCATATTTCCAATACTGTTTACACCAACTATCAATTTACTGCTTTATTCACTTTTCCGTTGCTATCACTATCATTATTATCCCGTGCGTTTTATCCTTTGTAAACAACAAGGCCGGAGGAATTGACAACTCCTTTGTACTCGTTGGGAAGCAAAGTTATTTGCTGTGTGTGCAGGTGTGACATCCTGGCTTAATAGGAATGATAGGCTACTCATATCAACAAGGTGCGCCTTCTTTTTCGGGAGCCCAGATGCAAAGAACTCCAAAGTTAAGCGTGCTTGGCTTGGAGCGATTTGAGGATGGGTGACCGACCGGGAAGTTGTTCCCGTGTGCGCACGAGTGAGGACAAAGTGCGCAGGAAAGACTAGTGTTGGTCTGTGGGGACAGTCTAGATCCCGCCAGGCGTACGCCGGGAACCGGTGGGTGTGGCCGGGGCATTACAAATGGTATCAGAGCCGACCCTAGCGGTTACACGGGCGTGTGTGGGTTAGTTGCGCGAACATGTGGGACATGTGTCGGCACTGGACACACAGACGTGTGCTAAGGGGGAACGTTCCTGTGGGCCGATGAGGACATCGGTTCCTCTGAGTGGGGGTGTATGTGACATCCTGGCTTAATAGGAATGATAGGCTACTCATATCAACAAGGTGCACCTTCTTTTCCGGGAGCCCAGATGCAAAGAACTCCAAAGTTAAGCGTGCTTGGCTTGGAGCGATTTGAGGATGGGTGACCGGCCGGGAAGTTGTTCCCGTGTGCGCACGAGTGAGGACAAAGTGCGCAGGAAAGACTAGTGTTGGTCTGTGGGGACAGTCTAGATCCCGCCAGGCGTACGCCGAGAACTGGTGGGTGTGGCCGGGGCATTACAGCAGGTCCAGGTGAAGTAAGCAACCTTGAGTTTTGAACGGCGCCATTGTTCACTTCACCACCTATTTGTATCTGTTGGAGTCCTATTGGTTCGACATTCAACCTTAGCATCTTCGCTAAGGGAAATTTGATGCTGTGTACATCTCAACCATCCACTTTGGGTAACCAACGAGGGGGCGTTAATTCGCACCATTAGCCGCCTGGGGGCCTTGTGGCCCCCCTCTGGCCCCTCTTCGACGAGTCTTCGTTAATCCTTCGGAAAATACCCTCCGTCTATTTTCAGGTAATTTGGAGGTATTCTTCTTCAGCAACTCAGTGTCCACTTTTTACCGCTGAATCCTGCATCTGCTGCTTCCGCACCGGAAAGTTGCAAACTGTGTAAAATAAGCCAAAACAACATAAGAACATCATCGTAATGTGAAATATATCAATGAATAAGGATGAATTACGATATAAAATAGTGATGCATTTTGGACGTATCAGCATTCACGAGCCATCGTTGGGCTGTATGCAGGCGAAACCGTGTGTTTTGTTGATCTATATAGAAATCCTTCAGTTCATCGACCGAATACAAATCATTCGGCTTCCCTGGTTACAGTCCGATGGTGCATTTGATACGCGGGCACTCACAATCCACCGTCGGACTATAGCCAGGGGAAACCGTGTATTTTGTTGATCTATCTAGCTAGAAATCTTTTAGTTCATCGACCGAATAAAAATTATTTTTGCGTTGAAGCCGGTCACATCCTAGAGTGGTATCTTGGGGTATAAAACTATTTCTTCACGTGTTTCCATTTCTTTTTGCACCATAACCATGGACAATCTTCATCATTGAACAGGATGCTTGGGCCAGTCTTCACTTTTAAGGGAGGAATTTCATGATACTTTTCATAATCTTCGGACATGTCTGTCTTGTCCTCCACTCCCACGAGGTTTCTTTTCCCTGAAAGAACTATGTGGAGCTTTGGCTCACCATATGATGTATTCGCTTCCTTATCTTTTCTTTTTCTCATTTTGCTAGACATGTCCTTCACATAGAAAACCTGAGCCACATCATTGGCTAGGACGAATGGTTCGTCTCTGTGTCAGAACCCCAACTAGGGTAAGTGCTAGGATTTGAGTGTCCTTTGCATCATGCGAAAATTTCAAAAGAAATTCAAAAATGGGGAAAAAGAAAAGCCCTGAAGAATTTAATTAAATGGCCAGACAAAAATTTATTCCAAATTTTCCTCTGGTATTTTTGAAAAGTCTTATAAATATGCATGATCACATATAAAGTGAAGTGGGTCCCACTGCATGCACCAAGATTTGCCAAAAATTCCAAATAGGGCTTGGAAATTAAATTTGACCCCTATTTGACTTGAAATTCAAATGTATTGAATTTAAAAAATGCCCAAATCCTAAAAGTTACTAGCTACTGGTCACCTAGTATTTATAAAATTAGTTGGGCATTTTAATAAAATGTTTTGGTATTTTTTTACCAGAGCAAAACAAAAGGCAGAAAAAGAAAACAGAAGAAAGCAAAGAAGAAAAACAAAAACAAAACCCCGCCCAACCCCCTACGGCCTCGGGCCCAACTAGACTTCCCCTGGCCCAGCCCACGCTCCACCGTGTCGTCTTCCTCCCCGCTGTTCAATGCAGCTCGGTGGCGGCCTGGGAGCGCGCCGACGCCACCTCGACGGTGAGAGAGGCGTCTAGGAGACCCCATGCTCCCTCCTCGCGCCACACAGTTCACCACAGACGCCCGCACCTTTCCCCTCTCTTCGCGGTCGCCTTCCCCCTCTCTGTCCTTCGATCTCGAGCTGCCCCGAGAGCACGCCGGAGAACGTCCAGTGCACCGTCGCGGCCAACGGACTCCAACCGCCTCGCAACCTTGTCCATCGAAGCCCTCGCAGTCGTCTTCCTCAAGTCGCTGACGCCCGCGAGCTGCAACGCTTTGAAGCCGACGAATCGAGGCAACCTTCTCCGCCACGGCCACTGTGCTCCGGCGATGATTTCCTCGCCACGACGCCCTCCCATCTCGCGCCGACGACCCTGAGAGAACCACTGTGAGCGCACGCTTCGAACCCCCCCATCCATGCCTTTTCCTCGTGCCTCTGATGCCCATTTTAGCAAGGCCGAGCCACGATCGCCGCCGTGAGGCTCGCCGCCGTTGCCGTGGGCCACCACGGTGACACTGGCCTACTCTGGCGCCTTCGCACGGCCACGGGCTACCCGCCCGAGCTGGTCCCGTGCCCTCCCGTGGTCATTAGCGGGATTCCGGCGGTGCTCCGGCAAACACAGTGTCACCGGCGGTGACTTTCCATTAGAGCTCCCCTAACCCTTGGCCTAATGACACCCTTAACCACCCCCTAAACTAACCCCCACCCCACTGACAGTGGGCCCTACCACTAAACTAACCCCCTCTGTTAGTTAAACTAACAGGGGTTAACTCCCACTGCCACTGACCTCCTGGCCCCACATGTCAGCCCCCCTCTGACATCAGCACTGCGTCATGCTGACGCAATAAATAGAAAAACAGATTAAAAGAATTACAGAAAATCCAGAAAAATGATTAAACTTTGGAAATTCATATAAAATTCATATTAACTCCATATTAAACATATAATATATGAAAAATTATCAGAAAAATGCAAGGATTAAGAATATGCAATCTGTTTTTATGTTTGACCCTTTTAAAATGGGTCAACAGTAGCAAGTTTGCATATGGCTTAATTTGAATTCAAATTTGAAGTTTGAATTTGCAATTCTTTTGCAAGACACTTCAATTAAATGGAATTGTCAACACATCAGTACCATGTACCTCATGTTTTCTCAACTTATCATGTGCTTGAGCATCGCAATTATATTTATCCCTTGATTGCTTTGTTTGCTCGATAGAAGTGGAACCAGAACCAGAGGCCACCCCCTTCGTTGAAGACACCGTGTGTGAACCTCGTCAGCAAGGCAAGCAAACCCCATTGATCATGTCTATAAAATCCCAATTCCCTCTCAGTCTTGCTTATGCATGTTTAGGAGATCACCTTGTGTCGATTCTACCGCATAGTTTAACCCATATCCGATGCATGACCTATCACCTTGTCACAGTAGTAAGAAAACCACAATCCTAGCTGACATAGGAGTTGATTGATATCATGTGGCCCCTGCAACTGTTACTGCTTACTGCATGCTTAGAGTTTATAATGAGGATGCTTTTGATGTGGGTCGGGATGATAGTGAACTTGGTGTTGATGAAAGTGAAACTGTGTTGGTGAATCCACCCTAATACAAGGTGAACAATGAGAGGCTGTGTAGGAGTACACAGTGGGTTGTCTCGTTGAACACCGCCTTAAGCACCGAGTTCTTGTATGGTAATCCAAGACAAAGAGTACAACCACACATTGGGCTCACTGACCCCTCTCGGCCTAGTACCTTGATCCGTGTCGACGTCCAGGAGTCACATTAGTTCGGGCTTTCCATTTGGCATCTGCATAGAAAAAGAATGAAGGAATGGTTGCATCATATAGATATGTGGGTGCACCTGTGAGGCAGGAAAACCATCTGCCAGAGGTGGCTCGGTCACTTACATTGTTTGAGTCCGTTTCGTTGATCCGGCCGGGCTCTCGAGCGGAGGCAACTCAGATAGTCAACTCCTGGAATAGACCGGTTGTGAGCGAAGTGTCGTGGTGAACATCCTCGCTGTCACCTCTTGAACGGTGGCGAGCAAAAGGCGGTAACCGATGGTCATGTGTGTGTAGCTTACACCCTTGCAAGGTTAACAAAACTATTCGAATAGCCGCGTCCGCGGTTAAGGACTACTTGGAACCTTTACCTGATTATTAGACAACTTGAATGGATACTTATAAAACTCGCAAGATAAGCGTGAGTGCTATGGTGTGCTCCTCGTGGGGAAGTTGAGGAAGTAACCATAGTGGTGTATTGGTTGGAGACTTGGTAGTGGACTCGTGTACGCTTCTTACCTCAAGTCTGGTACTCGTAGTTCAGGACTAGCCAAGTCAAAGCTGGCACTTCTGCATGATGAAACCCCACCTCCTTTACCTTGAAACTTGAGCATGAGTAGTGTAGTTCTGATGTAAGTGTCAGAACCCTCTGATAGGTAATGTGCTAGGATCAAAGTCAATTGCATTCATCTCAAAAATTTCAAAAGAAATCAAAATGGGAGAGAGAACACCCCCTAGATGAATTAATTCAAAAGGCCAGATAAAAATCTTCTCCAAAAATTCATGTTAGATTTTTGAAAAGTCTTATAAATAAGTGTGATCACATATCAAGTGATGTGGGACCCACCCCATGCTCATGGATTTTTCAAATATTCAAACAGTGCCTTGGAATTAATCAAAAACCCCTATTTGATTTAAGATTCAAATTATTTGAATTTTAAAAATGTTCAAACTTTACAAGTGGCTAACCTAGTATATTGTTATGCCACATAAAAAGTTTCAGCATTTAATAAATTGGTTTGCTATTGTTTTAGCTAGCCAAAACAAAGTACAGAAAAGAAAAAGAAACAGAAAAAGGAAAAGGAAAAAAAGGGCTTACCTTGCTTCTGGCCCAACTCAACGCCCCCTGGCCCAAGCCCACATGGACCCCCCCTTGTCTTCTTCCAGCGCGGCGGCAAGCAGCTCGGTGGCCGGCATGCCGCGGCCGCCACGCCACCTGCCTGCCTGGCGCCTCCCAAGCCTTCTAGTCGCGCTTGGAGACGCCCCTCTCACTCCCGTGTCCATTCCCCCCCTCCAGAGCTTCTCCCCTTCCTCTTCCGCTCGATTCCATTGCCGCCGAGGACCACCGTGGAGCACGCCGCCGAGTCCACGCAGCCACCGTCGTCCCCGAGCCGTGCCACCTTGTCCAGAAGAACCGCAGCAGACGTCTTCGCCGTTTCCCCCAGTCAATCGAGCCCAAGCACCTCAGCAGACGACGCCAGCTTCATTGAGACCTCGTCGGAGCCGCAGATCGCCGTCGCCAATTACTCCGACCACAGAGCTTCTCCGACCACACCACCGCCTCCACTGTAACCTTGGTGAGCTTCTGCTTCACCCCATCTATTCCATGGTTGCCCCCTTGGCCTGTACCGCCTTTTTCCATGGAAGCCGGGGCACCTCGCCGCCGGGAAGTTCCACGCCGCACAACCTTGAACCCCAGCACCCCACGGTCATGTCCTTTGCAAACCCCACGAACTGCTGCTTCGTTTGATCCCAGCCCCGCTTCAAATGGCGCCTTGTAACGATTTCCACCTCGCGGCCGTGCCCCTGTTGCCGAAAAGCTCGTCGCCGGCGAGCGTACAGAGCACCCCCGCCTCTCCAACCGGTCCCAATCGACGCGCGTTGACGAGGGCTTCAACCTGGTGGAAGCAGCGCCCGATTTGGCCCACGGGAACGCCGTTGCAGAGGACGCTGCCGCACGGGATGGTCGCCGGCGACTTGCCGCCGGTGAGGTCCACGTGGCCGGCGTGTTTAAACGTTAACCACCCCCCTAATCCACCCCCAGTGAGGCAGACAAGTGGCCCCAGGGCCCTTTATCCCCCCGGTTAGTTTAAACTAACCGGGTGAATTAACCCAGTGACCGACACCCCGGCCCCACAAGTCAGACACCCCCCCACGTCACCCTTGCGCAAGCATGACGCAATAAAAGAATTTCCAGATTAAAAGAAAATCAGAAAAATTCAAAAAATTCCAGAAAAAGGCTGACACTTTGAAAATTCATAGAAAATTCATATTAACTCCAAATTTAACAAATAATATATGAAAAATGATCAGGAGAAAATAAGCTATCCAAAAATCCAACTTTCAACTATGTTTGAGTTGAATTTAAATTGGGACCAGTAGCATTTGTCATTTGATTTAATTGGAATTTATTCAAATTAAATTCAAATGCTTTTGCTTTTTGAACCATATCAACATATCATATTATACTTGAACTTCAGAGGCATATCATACACATTTCAAAATGTTTTAACTTGATCAAACAATATCTTTGTAACTTGGCTAAATTTGAATTCAAATTGGAGTTGGAATTTGCAATTCATTTGCAATATACTCCATTTAAATGGAATAGCCTAACACATCAGAAACATATACATCAAGTTTCAACCTTCAATCATGTGATTGTGCGTTGTATTTACTTTGCTACCTTGTTTGTTGTTTGTCGAGTAGAGGTGGAACCGGAACACCCCCTTCGTTGAAGACCCCGAACCCGAACCTCGTCAGCAAGGCAAGCAAACCCCCATTGATCATGTCGATAAAATCCCACTTCCCTCTCATGTCTCTCTTATGCATTGTATAGGATGATTACCATGCTACGTTTCTACCGCATAGATGAACCCATTCCTTTACATGACCTATCATTTGTCACAGTAGTAGGCAAACCACAATCCTAGCAAATGTAGGAGTTGATTGATAACATGTGGCCCCTGCAATTGTTACTGCTTATTGCATGCTTAGAGCGATACAATGATGTTACTGTTATGTGAGTCGGGATGGTAGTGATCATGGTGATGATGGTGGAAATGTGTTGGTGAATCTACCCTAATACAAGGTGAACGATGAGAGGTTGTGTAGGAGTACACGGTGGGTTGTCTCGTTGAACACCGCCCTAAGTCCGAGTTCTTGTGTGGTGATCCAAGATGAAGAGTACAACCACACATTGGGCTCACTGACCCCTCTCAACCTATTAACACGTCCCTTTCGATGTCCAGATGTCGCAATAGTTCGGAGTTCTGGTAGGTCTGTGGCCTGGCTGCTAAGTGAGAGAACGTCTCACCCGAGACCGGCTTATGCACCACGCACACATCACTTGGGTCCACTTCGGTAAACCGGCCGGGTTCACGATAGTGGTAGCCAACCCAGGTAGGCGGCTTTCTTGGACTAGATAGGCTATGAGGTAACAGTTGTGGTGAGCATCCTCGCCGACACTTGTTGAACGGCGTCGAGTACAAAGGCGGTAACTGATGATCATGTGTGTGTAGCGGTACACCCCTGCAGGGTTAACAAAACTATTTGAATAGCCGCGTCCGCGGTTAAGGACTGCTTGGAAAGATTAGCTTGATTATTAGACAACTTGAACTGGATACTTCTAAAACACACCAAGATAAGTGTGAGTGCTATGGCGTGCTTTCTCGTGGGGAAGTCGAGGAAGGCACCATAGCGGTGTAATTGGTTGGAGAAAGTAGTGGACTCGTGTACGCTTCTTACCTCAAGTCTGGTACTCTTAGTTCAGGATTAGACAAGTCAAAGCTGGCACTTCTGCAAGTGAAACCCCACCTCCCTTTACCTTGATACATGTGCATGAGTAGTATAGCTCCTACGTAAGTCTTGCTGAGTACGACTTTGTACTCATGTTTGCTTATTCTCTGTTTAAGATGAACCCACTAACCCCGAAGGTGGCTTCTTCATCGAGCTCGACGACTGAAGCTCAAGCTAGTCTAGTCCCAGTCAGACGACTGGTTCCCTCGTGGAGGGCTTGTGTTTAAATAGGGCTTGTTAAGCCATTTGTTAAACTTGTCTGTACTCAGACCTACTTTGCTTCCGCTTGTTTGTTGTAATGTTGGATCACATGCTTGTGATCTCTGTGTGCACTCTGTGAGAGTTATCAATAAAATGTATACTTTGTAGAGAATTGCAATGATACCTGCTGTTCATACAAGGCATGTGTGATGCGTGTATGTTTATAACATGCATGTCTTTGTATGGGTTTTCGAGACCTTAGTTGTGATCTGGCTGGCGGTCTTTCATACACCAAGTGGCCCTTAGATGTGCGCAGCTTGGGGCATCGCGATGCGATTGCACGAGACTCAGTCTCGTGCACACTTTGTGGTATGATCGAGCCCGCCCTCGACCCCGACTAAGTGATCGGGCTGGAGTAAGTCTATGTAAGATTTATGAGATAGTCGATAGTATGGTTGAGGCGACTTGTCTGTGAATATGGGAGTTCATCACCCATACCATTAGACTTGTGTGCGGACGATGAGGACCCATCTCAGTTGATCATCCGGCCTGGATGGGATGCCCCTCACGTACGATGCTTTCCGAGAACGTTCTGTGCTTGGCCTTGTCTGCTTAGACAAGTGTCGTAGCGGGACTTGCATACGCTAACCCCGGGTCCCGACAGACTTGGTATCAGAGCAGGACTGACTATAGGACTAGCAGCTTTGGCCGAAGTCGAGTCTAGCCTTCTATAGTTATATAGTTACTCTGGGTATATAAGGGAACAACGTAAGGCTTCTTTTTACTCCTTACCCCCTTCGTTCTGAGTTCTGAGTCACCCTCATCTTATTCTACGGGAAGATAGGACTAGGCTCACCTCTGTCTGATTAGAACATCTCGTTGTTTTCTTCCTTGTAGCCGTAGGAAGGTTGTGTTCGGTTCGTTAGAGTTGTTGTGCTTCCTGTTTTCTTACATCGTATGTAAGTGTTGTTTCCATGTTGTAAGAAATTTTCTTTTTCTTGCAATTACAGCCGTTATGCTGTCCAAGTCATTCCAAGTTTCTTCATAATCTGATGCATTTGCAAACTCCTTCTTTCTGTTTTAGATGGAAGATCTTCCCCCTCGGCAGATTGTTCGTTTGACCAGGTGCCTCGGTGTGCGTGGCCATCCACCATGCTGATCGAGATGATGTCCTACATTGGATACCGATGGTATCCTGAGTACACAGTTGAGGAGCAGTTCCTTGACTTCAACCATACCCAGTTCCACTGCATTGTCAAGATCTACCCGCACCACAATGGAGTCACTCAGCCTATCCACTTTGGACATGGCATTGGCATGACTGAGAACATGGCTGTGCAGGATGCTGCATACTCATGTATTACCCTGCTGAGAGAGGAGCACACTATGCTGAGAGAGACCTCGTTCCGCTATATCCCTGCTGCACTTCCAGGAGAAGAGGGATATTACACCGGACTGTACACAGATCACTCTTTGGAGGACCCTTTGCTTCAGATGACTGCTAGGTTTGCTTGTGATTGAGATCGTGATGCACGCGCTCTCCGTTTCGAGCTTCACGCCACCCGTGTTCGTCTGTATCGAGCACTGACACTCCTCGCACCCTTTGTGAGTGTTGGGTCAGTCAAGTATGATGCTATCTACCCTGTGAGGACTCAGATGCCTTCTCGAGTTGCTTGGCCCGAGATTGGAGGCATTTTTCACCCCGTGGTCCTCTGCTTCCACCCTACGCTGGACCTAGGCCCCATCCTTGCCCAAATGGATATCAGGGTCCACAGGCCTCCGTGTTTTCCGATGGTCACCTTCAGCTACTGAGATACGCAGGTAACTTTTACGAGGACTACTATGGAGATGGAGATGAGTGAGACCGCATGTGGTCTTACTTTAGTGAGGATGCAGTAGTATCTTAGTATATTGTACGCAAGGTGTCTAAGTTCCAGAGGCTTAGATAAATAATGTATAGGAAGTCAGAGTGCCTCTGAAGGATGTATCATCTTCATCACGTTTGTATTAGCTTGGTGCTTGTACTAAAACGATGTATGGTTTGTATGATAGCTTGTGAATATATGGCTTGTATGCTTTTATCACCATGTTGTCAAGATGATTACTTACTTTGCTCTGTAATCCTTCCAGTACTTCAATACCTTGTTTAGACTCTTCAAATCAACTCTGTTTGACTTTGGTTTTCACCTTCAGGATGTCTCAAGGAACCCGTGGCCATCTTGGTCGTGCCTAGGGTCGTGGGAATGAATAGGAGGAAGGCAACCTTCCACCCCCACCCACGATGGCTCAGGTTCTGATGGAGGTTGAGAGGAACTGCCGAGACTCTCACCATTTGCTAGAGGTCATTGCCCGCAACACCACTCAGCAGCGCAACGAGTTGGTGCCTCTGAACGACTTCATCCGGCTTCATCCCCCGGTTTTCAGTTACTCCACCGAGCCCCTTGACGCCTATGACTGGCTTCGCAACATCGAGAGGAAGCTCCAGGCAGGCCATGTTGCAGATGGCGACAAGGTCAGCTATGCCACTTACCACCTTGAGGGTGCAGCTAGCTCTTGGTGGGAGAACTTCCTGAACATGCGTCCCATTGGACCGCCCACATCTTGGGATGAATTCTTCACTTCCTTCCGCGAGCACCACATTCCAAAGGGTCTTATGGACCGCAAGCGTGAGGAGTTCTGCAACCTCACTCAAGGCAGAAGGACTGTTGACGAGTTTAGTCGTGAGTTCAACCCACTGGCTCACTATGCTACTGAAGAGGTCTCCACCGATGCAAAGAAGAAAGAGAGGTTCCGTCGTGGACTCAATTCTGGACTCCGTCGTGAGCTCAACCTGCATGACTTTGCCACCTTCCAGGTCCTTGTCAACAAGGCCATCAAGGCAGAGGACATGAACACCCCCAATGACTTCCGCAAACACCCTAGGGACGATGGTTCATCCAGTTCCGGCTCTCAGAAGCGCAAGATCTCGATCCCCAACAGTATGTTCCGCCAGAACAACCCACCGAGGCCATCCTATGTGGCGCCTCGTCCCCCAGCTCAGTCCACCCAACTCCACCAAACAACCCAGCTCCACGCACTATTTTTGGAGCCTGTTACAAGTGTGGTCAGGCAGGCCACTACTCCCGTGAGTGTCCCCAGAACCAGCTCCAGAATCAGAATGCTGCACCCCGTGCCGGAGGCAACAACAATGGTCATGGCAAGCCACCCCAGAAGGTCTACACCACCAAACCTGCTCCTCCCGCCACTCGTGGACGTGTGAACCAGATTGCCGCCGAAGAGACTGACGACACCACTGACGTCATTCTTGGTACGCTCCCAGTCAATTATGTTCCTACTTCTGTTCTTTTCGACCAAGGAGCATCACATTCATTCATGTCGGAAAGTTATGCACTTCGTCATGAGTTACCTTTTGTTGAGTTGTCCACCACAATGATTATTCAAACTCCAGGGTCAAGATGGAAAACTAATAGAGTAGGCCATGGTAATCAAATTGCAATTGAGGGTTTAGTATTCCTTGCTTCACTAATAGCCCTCAAGTCTTCAGACATCAATGTAATCCTTGGCATGGATTGGCTATCAAGGCAGAATGCCTACCTTGATTGCAGAGGCAAATCAGTGAAACTAACCCACCCTTCAGGCAAGACCGTCAACTACACCTCACCCAGAACAAGAACCCAAGTGCATTCTTTGAATGTACTTCCCCTTCCCGACCCTGAAGATGTTCCGGTGGTTCGTGACTTCCCGGATGTCTTTCCTGAAGAGCTGCCGGGAATGCCACCCGACAGATGTGTAGAGTTTATAGTGGATCTTGTGCCAGGAACCGCACCAATTTCTAGACGCCCATACAAAATGGCCCCACGTGAGTTAGCTGAGCTTAAAACCCAACTAGAAGCTTTGTTGGAAAAAGGCTTCATCCGCCCTCGACCCCGACTAAGTGATCGGGCTGGAGTAAGTCTATGTAAGAGTTATGAGATAGTCGATAGTATGGTTGAGGCGACTTGGAGATCTTTACTTGATTATTAGAAAACTCAAATGGATACTCTAAAAATCGCAAGATAAGTGTGAGTGCTTTGGGTTGCTTCCTCGTGGGGAAGTCGAGGAAGGATCCATGGTTGTGTATTGAGGTGGTGATCAAGATTAGATGGACTCGTGTGCGCCTCTCATCTCAACTCTATGTAGTCGTAGTACAGGATAGCCAAGTCAAAGCTTTCTGCATTACAACCCCAATTGCCTTTACCTTGATACCTGAGCTTGAGTAGTATAGTTCTGACGTAAGTCTTGCTGAGTACGACTTTGTACTCACGTTTGCTTATTCTATGTTTTAGAGACGAGACCACTGACCCTGATGGTGGCCTCCCCCTTCAAGCTCGACATCGACGAAGTTATGTAGTCCCAGACAGCAGCCTGGTCCCTCTGGAGGGTCGTTGTGTTTTCTTAAAGGCTTCTTAAGCCATTTGTTAACTTTGTGTTTACTAAGACATAATTTTCTTCCGTTGTTGTATGATGTAATGTTGGATCACAGTGATGTGATCTCTGCTTGTAACACTACTATATCTGCTCTGTTTAGCAGATGCAATAAAGCTATAAGTTTGTAGAGTTCATGTTATGTTACCTGCTGTTATACACTTGGCATGCATGCTGCGTGTATGTTTATATCGTGCATGTCATGTGTGGGGTTCGATACCTTAGTTGTGTTCTCGCCGGCGGTCTTTTATACACCAAGTGGCCCTTAGATGTGCGCAGCTTGGGGCATCGCGATGCGATTGCTCGTGACTTTGTCACGTGGCACACTTTGTTGTATGATTGAGCCCGCCCGAGACCCCGACTAAGAGATCGGGCTGGAGTATGTTTATGTAAGTGTTACGATTCAATCGATAATATGGTTGAGGCGACTTGTCAATGAGTATGGGATTTCACCACCCATAATCATTTAGACTTGTGAGCGGACGAGGAGGACCCATCTCAGTTGATCATCCGGGCCTGGATGGGATGCCCCTCACGTTCGAGCTTTCCGAGAGTGTCTTGTACTTGGCCTTGTCTGCTTAGACAAGTGGGTATGGCTCTCGGCTCTCTATATGATTGAATTGTGACTGGAATTACATATGCAAACCCCGGGTCCCGACAGACTTGGTATCAGACCAGGACTGCCTGTAGGATTAGTAAACCTTGGACGAAGTCGAGTCTAGCATTCTATAGTTATATAGTTACTTTGGGTATAAGGGAACAACGTAAGGCTTCATTTTTCTCCTTACCCTTATCGATCTGAGTTCTGAGTCAACCTCATCTTGTTCTATGGGAAGATAGGACTAGGCTCTTCTATGTCTATACTAGAACATCTCGTTGTTTGACTCTCCTTAGCTGTAGGATTGTTTTGGTTGTCTAGAGTCACCATTCCTTCAAGCCTTTTGAAAAGGTTCTGATCATTCTTGTAGGATGATTCATTTTTCCACCCCGGTACAACCGTTATGCTGTCCGATTTGCCCCGTGTTTCCAGTGATTTCAATGCTTTTGCATTCAATCTTGTCCGCTATTAAATTGTATCATCTTTGCTTTGATTCCATCATAAATCCTACTCTGATTGTTGATTTTTATCACACAGAATGTCAGGTGGAACTAGATGTGTTGAATCTGGTCACAGTAATCAAAGTGGTGATGATGATCCTCCTTCACCGCCTTCTACAACGGAAATCATGATGGAGGCTGAGCGAAATCGACGTGATCAAACACGCCTTTTGGAGCTCATTGAGAAGAATACTTCTCTCCAGCGAAATGCGGTAATATCCATCCAGGATTTTATCCTTTTGAACCCGCCAGTTTTCCGATGTTCATCTGAGCCCCTTGATGCCGATGATTGGATCCGTTCAGTCGAGCGTAAGCTTGAGACGACGCATGTTTCTCCAGATGATCGTGTGATGTTCGCAGCCTACTTTCTGGAAGGTGCTGCTGGTGAATGGTGGGAAAGTTTTGTTGCAATGCAGCCTGATGGTCACGTAGTGACTTGGCAGGAGTTCCGTGATGCCTTCCAAGGGTACCACATTCTGGATGAGCTGATGGAAAGAAAGAGGGAAGAATTCTGCAACCTATCTCAGGGAAATATGACTGTTCATCAGTACAGGACTGAGTTCAATCGTCTTTCTCGTTATGCCCCTGAGAAGATATCAACCGATGCCAAGAAGCAAGCAAGGTTCCGCAAGGGACTTAACCCTGTCCTTCGTCATGATCTCAATCTCCTTGAATTCGTCAACTTCGAGGATTTGGTCAATAGATCATTCAGAGCTGAGCATGGAAATGAGGTCTTTGAAGAGTCTCGCAAGTGTGATCGTGATCTTGCTTCCTCTTCTAGTTTGGGTTCTCAGAAACGTCGATTTTGGATCCCAACTAGTGCCATTCCTTCACACTTGATTCCAACACCATCTCCACAAAGAAAGAAAACCCAGAAAGGTAGTAGAGAGCTTGCCATCCAAACTCCACAACCTAACAACCGTTTGTGCTACAAGTGTGGTAATCTTGGCCACATTGCACGACAGTGTTCATTGCATGAGGATGTTCCTCCTCGTCCAAAACATAAAGCCAAAGCTAAGCCACCAAAGCCTTCCAAAGCCAAGTCCGCTATTGTTGAATACGGACGTGTGAACCATGCCACCATCAAAGAAGCCCAAGAGGATACGAAGGTTGTACTCGATACACTTCCTGTCAACTCCAAACCAGCTTTTGTTCTATTTGATTCTGGAGCTTCTCATTCCTTTTTGTCTGAAAAGTTCGCACTCCTGCATGACATTTCATTTGAGGAGTTGCCTAGCCCTTTCATGATTAAAACTCCAGGATCCACATGGCGTACCAGTAGGGTAAGTCATGACAATGAAATTGCTGTTGAGGATGTAGTATTCCTTGCTTCTCTCATAGCCCTCAAATCTTCAGATATCGCTATCATCTTAGGTATGGATTGGTTATCCAAACACCGTGCCAAGATTGATTGTGCCACTAAATCAGTCCAACTCACTCATCCTTCCGGCAAGTTAGTCCATTTCACATCTCAAGGTTCAGAAACCCAGCTGTATTCGTTGAATGAACATCCCCTTCCTAACCTTGAAGATATTCCGATAGTTTGTGACTTTCCGTATGTCTTTCCTGAAGAGCTGCCGGGAATGTCACCCGACAGGTCTGTGGAATTCATAGTGGATCTTATACCAGGCACAGCCCCAATTTCCAGACGCCCATATAGAATGGCCCCACATGAGTTAGCTGAGCTAAAAACCCAACTTGATGCTTCGTTGGCAAAAGGCTTCATCCGCCCTAGCTCATCGCCATGGGGTTGCCCCGTTCTGTTCGTAACGAAGAAGGATGGAACAGAAAGGATGTGCGTAGACTATCGCCCGCTAAATCTAGCGACGATAAAGAACAAGTACCCACTTCCCAGGATCAATGATCTTTATGATCAACTTGCTGGATCCTCTGTATTCTCCAAGATGGATT
This sequence comes from Bromus sterilis, assembly GCA_950022295.1. Taxonomy (NCBI): domain Eukaryota; kingdom Viridiplantae; phylum Streptophyta; class Magnoliopsida; order Poales; family Poaceae; genus Bromus; species Bromus sterilis. The sequence goes on from OX465596.1 coordinate 403,250,037, forward strand.
TGAGATTAGGTTATCATCAAATCAAAATCAGAAACGAGGACATTCCCAAGACGACTTTCACTACTCGTTATGGTCTTTATGAGTACACCGTCATGTCCTTCGGTTTAACCAATGCCCCAGCCACTTTTTCGCGCTTGATGAATTCGATCTTCATGGAGTACTTAAATAAATTTGTTGTGGTTTATCTTGATGATATTCTCATCTACTCGAAGAACGAAGAAGAGCACGCCGAACATCTTAGATTGGTATTGATGAAACTTAGAGAGCATCGCCTTTATGCTAAATTCTCCAAGTGTGAATTTTGGCTACCAGAAGTGACCTATTTAGGCCACGTGATTTCTGAAAAAGGTGTTGCAGTCAATCCCGAGAGAGTTCAGGCCGTCGTTGACTGGACTCCACCTGAATCGGTTAAGCAAGTTAGAAGTTTTCTTGGCCTAGCAAGCTATTGTCGCCGCTTCGTTGAGAATTTTTCTAAAGTTGCAAAGCCTCTGACTGAACTCCTCAAGAAAGATAAGAAATTCCAATGGACTCCCAAGTGCGAGGAAAGCTTTCAAGAGCTAAAAAGAAGATTGACTTCTGCACCCGTACTTGCACCTCCAGACACCAAAAGGGATTTCGAGATCTATTGTGATGCTTCACGGCAAGGGTTAGGATGCATACTTATGCAAGATCGACATGTGGTAGCTTATGCTTCACGCCAGTTGCGTCCACATGAAGAAAACTATCCTACCCATGATCTTGAACTCGCTGCCGTAGTTCATGCCCTGAAGACTTGGGGACATTACCTCCTTGGTAATCGTTGTGAAATCTATACCGATCACCAAAGCCTCAAATACATATTCACCCAGCCAGATCTTAACCGCAGGCAAAGACGTTGGATAGAGTTGATAAAAGATTACGACTTGAGTATCTCTTACACCCCAGGCAAAGCCAATGTCATGGCTGATGCACTAAGTCGTAAGTCGTATTGTAACAACCTCATGTTACAACAGTATCAACCACTCCTCTATGAGGAATTTCGAAAGATGAATCTCGAGATTATTCCTCATGGATTCCTTTCCACCTTGTTTGTGAAACCAACCCTTGAGGATCAAATCAAAGCTGTTCAACAACGTGCTCGAGGTATCCGACATATCAAACAGAACATTGCTAGCGGCAAGGCAAAATTTTTTACCCTAGACAATGAAGGTACTGTGTACTTCGAGGATAGGATGGTAGTTCCGAAGAATAGGAATCTAAGGCAGCAGATCCTTAAGGAAGCTCATGACACCCCTCTCTCGATTCATCCTGGTAGTACTAAGATGTATCAAGATCTACGCCAGAGATTTTGGTGGACTAGGTTGAAGCGAGAAATCGCTCAATTTGTTGCTGAGTGCGATGTTTGTCGTCGTGTGAAAGCAGAGCATCAAAGACCTGCTGGTACTCTTCAACCTTTAGCCATTCCTGAGTGGAAATGGGATAAAGTCAGTATGGATTTCATCACTGGCTTTCCAAAGTCTCAGAAAGGAAACAATGCCATCTTCGTGGTCATTGACCGTCTTTCCAAAGTTGCTCATTTCCTTCCTGTTCGCGAGAGTATAACTGCTAGCCAGTTAGCGGATTTATATGTCTCAAGGATCGTTTCTCTCCATGGTGTTCCTTTGGAAATCAATTCAGACCGTGGAATTCTTTTCACCTCTCGATTTTGGGAAAGTTTTCAAAATGCTATGGGAACCCATCTCTCCTTTAGCACCGCCTTTCATCCCCAGTCAAGTGGTCAAGTAGAAAGAGTCAATCAAATTCTCGAAAACATGCTCAGAGCCTGTGTTATCTCATTCGGAAAGAGTTGGGAGAAATCTCTTCCATACGCCGAGTTTGCTTATAACAACAGCTTCCAATCTAGCTTGGGCATGGCACCCTTCGAATTTCTCTATGGACGAAAATGTCGAACACCTTTGAACTGGTCAGAAACCGGTGAAAGACAATTCTTTGGACCGGACATGATCCAGGAAGCAGAAGAGAAGGTTCGCATTGTTCGTGAGAAATTGAAAACAGCCCAGTCTCGTCAGAAAAGCTACTATGATCGTCATCATAGGCCAGAAAGCTACGAGCTGGACGAGAAAGCTTACCTCCGGGTTACTCCTCTGAAGGGAACCCACCGCTTCGGTATCAAAGGCAAATTGGCCCCATGTTACATAGGCCCCTTTCGCATTCTAGCTAAACGTGGAGAAGTTGCCTACCAACTTGAACTACCGCCGCATCTTTCTCAGGTTCACGATGTCTTCCACGTATCTCAACTCAGGCGTTGCTTCAAGGACCCCATCCGCGAAGTAGACCACGAAACGCTTGATCTCCAAGAAAACCTGTCTTATCGAGAGTATCCCGTCCGTATCCTCGATGAAGCTGAGCGCACCACCAGACATCAGAAGATCAAGTTCCTTCAAGTGCAGTGGTACAATCATTCTGAGAAGGAAGCCACCTGGGAACGAGAAGACCGTCTCCGTGTCGAGTACCCCACCCTCTTCCCGACTACTTCTGAATCTCGAGACGAGATTCTTTTGAGTGGGGGCGAGTTGTCACAACCCTAGTTTTGGTATGTGCTTTTATTACTAGAAATAATTGCATCATGTTTAAATTCTTTGGTTTAAGAATTGGGGATTTGGAAAAGCCTCAAAAAGAATTTAAATAAAAGGCCTGATAAAAAGTTTTTCCAAAATTCCTCCAAACAATTTTGAAAAGTCCTATAAATGAGTATGATCATTTTAAAAATGATTTGGAGTCAAACCCATACTCCTGGATTTTTCAACTATTCAAACAGAGGCTTGGAAATTAAATTTAAATGCCATTTGAATTGAAATTCAAATGTTTTGAATTTCAAAAATCTCCAAAACTTGGGAGTGACCAGTACTAGGTCACATATGTCCAAGATAAAAATTTGGGGATTTTTAAAAATGCTTTGATATTTTTTCAGAGCAAAACAAATCAAACAGAAAGAATAAAAAGAAATTAAACAAAAGGGCAGAGCCCACCTACCTGGCCCACCTGGCCCAGCAGAAGAGGCCCGGCCCAAAGGGGCAGGGTCGTCTTCTTCGCGGGGACAGGCAGGCGGGCACCTGCGTGGCGAGCATGCCGCCGTCGGCAGCCCGCCCACGGCGCCCCCCTCGTCCCTATCTCCACGCCGTGGACGCCCCGAAGCCTCCCCTGTTCTTCCCCTCTCTCCTGGCTGCGTTTCCCTCCTCCTACCCCCGTCTCCCGACCACTGCCCGAGAGCGCAAGTCGCCGCCGACGTGCCCCAGCGCGGCCACTGTGCCCCCGTCGCCGCCTCGAGCTGTCCAGACGCTCCACCGACGTCGTCCTCGTCTAACCTCGCGCGGAATCGAGCCCTGGAGCACAACCAACGACGCCCGCAACCTCCCTTCCTCGCAACGTCCGCCGGAACTTCGCCGCCGAATTCGTCGCCGCAGCTGCTCCTCCGCCTCCTCCGGCCTCTCCAACACACTCACGGTGAGGCCCCGGTTCTTTTCCCCCTAGTCGTGCTCTGCTCCGCGCCTCGGTGCCCCTTTTCCCCCCACCAGCCGAGCGGCGCCGCCGCGGAGGTCCTCGCCGTCGTGGCCTCCGGCCTCCTCTGGCCAGCCCGTGTGCCCCTTTGGATGCGCGGCTTCGAGGGCTCCATTTTTGTGCCCTTGGAGCACCTCCCCGTGGCCAGAGCCGCCTTCTCGAGAGGACGCCGCCGCGTCCAGAGGTCGCCGACGGCTAAACGCCGTCCTGGCTAACCCCCCCGCTCTCTTAATCACTCTCTCTCTCTCACTGACGGGTGGGACCCAGCCCCCCTAATCCCCTGTCATCTCTAATTAAAACGGGGTTAACCCCAGAGTGAATGACAGATGGGTCCCAGGCGTCAGTTTGACCAGTCAGTGCCCAGTGATGTCATCATGATGTCATGCCTGCGCAATAATCCTTTTTCCTTTTAACAGAATTTCCAGAAAATGCTTAAATCTTTGAAATTCAATAACTTTTGATCCATAACTCCAAATCAAATAATTTATATATGAAAAATCATCAGAAAAATGCAAGGATTCCAAATATCATACTTTCATGGATGAAAAACACATCTATGATGATGAACCAGTAGCATTTAGCTATATGGCTTATTTGGAATAATTCAAAATAAATGTTTAAATCTTTTCAAATTAAATCTTTGCAATGCCAACATTATCACATGAACATCAGAGGCATATCATGCACATGACCACATGGTTTACCATGTCCAAACATTAGCAAATGCAACTTTGGCTAAATTGAACCACATTTGGAGTTTGAATTTGAATTTCTTATTCAAATTAACTTCAATTAAATTGTTACAAATTAAACATAGATCACATCAGTACCATGCCATGTTTCATTCTTGAATGTGCATTGCAATGTGATGTTTATACTTTGTTGTCTCGGTGTTTGCTTCTTCTCGATAGATCCATCGCCGGACGTAGTCCCTGTTTTCTCCGAAGAGTGGCACCCCCGAGTCTCGACAATAAGGCAAGCAAACCCCCTTTGATCATATCTATAAAAACCCAGTTTCCCTCTTGTTCTCTTATGCATGTTTAGGTAATTCACATGTTACCGTTCTACCGCTAGTTGAACCCATCCTTTGCATGACCTATCTTTGCTACCACAGTATTAAGGAAACCTCAACCTAGCAGATACAAGATTGTTTGTGCTCATCATGTGGCCCTTCATCCATGATATGCTATGCCATGCTAGAGTTGTTTGCAATGAAGTTGATCCATCTGGGTGATGTATCGGGATGGTAGTGAATACATGCAACAAGGTGGTAACGTGTTGGTGAAGTCACCCTAATATAAGTGAACAATGAGAGGTTGTGTAGGAGTACACAGTGGGTTGTCTCATTTACACTGCCCTAGGCCCCGAGTTCTTGTGTTGTGATCCAACACACAGATTACTACCACATGTTGGGCTCATTGACCCCTCTCGACCTATTAACTCACCCCGACTAAGGTCCAGGACTCGCATGGGTTAACTTTATTCTATTTGCTTTCCTAATGTAGCACGGTTTTAGGAAAGCGCAGTACCATCCGTCGAGGTGGGCTTGTCGGACCGTCCATACATCGTCTGGGTCCTGAACGGAAACCCCGGCTGGATTCCCGATTGGGGTACAACTCAGATAGGCGATTCCCTGGACTAGAGTTGGAGCCGTGAGGTAAGTGTCGTCGTACTATCCTCGCCGACACCGCTTGAAGGTGACGAGTTCTAGGCGATAAGTGGTAGCTACGTATGTGAAGAAGTACACCCCTGCAGGGTTAATGAACTATTCGAATAGCCGTGTCCGCGGTTATGGACTACTTGGAGATCTTTACTTGATTATTAGAAAACTCAAATGGATACTCTAAAAATCGCAAGATAAGTGTGAGTGCTTTGGGTTGCTTCCTCGTGGGGAAGTCGAGGAAGGATCCATGGTTGTGTATTGAGGTGGTGATCAAGATTAGATGGACTCGTGTGCGCCTCTCATCTCAACTCTATGTAGTCGTAGTACAGGATAGCCAAGTCAAAGCTTTCTGCATTACAACCCCAATTGCCTTTACCTTGATACCTGAGCTTGAGTAGTATAGTTCTGACGTAAGTCTTGCTGAGTACGACTTTGTACTCACGTTTGCTTATTCTATGTTTTAGAGACGAGACCACTGACCCTGATGGTGGCCTCCCCCTTCAAGCTCGACATCGACGAAGTTATGTAGTCCCAGACAGCAGCCTGGTCCCTCTGGAGGGTCGTTGTGTTTTCTTAAAGGCTTCTTAAGCCATTTGTTAACTTTGTGTTTACTAAGACATAATTTGCTTCCGTTGTTGTATGATGTAATGTTGGATCACAGTGATGTGATCTCTGCTTGTAACACTACTATATCTGCTCTGTTTAGCAGATGCAATAAAGCTATAAGTTTGTAGAGTTCATGTTATGTTACCTGCTGTTATACACTTGGCATGCATGCTGCGTGTATGTTTATATCGTGCATGTCATGTGTGGGGTTCGATACCTTAGTTGTGTTCTCGCCGGCGGTCTTTTATACACCAAGTGGCCCTTAGATGTGCGCAGCTTGGGGCATCGCGATGCGATTGCTCGTGACTTTGTCACGTGGCACACTTTGTTGTATGATTGAGCCCGCCTGAGACCCCGACTAAGAGATCGGGTTGGAGTCTGTTTATGTAAGTGTTATGATTCAATCGATAATATGGTTGAGGCGACTTGTCTATGAGTATGGGATTTCACCACCCATAATCATTTAGACTTGTGAGCGGACGAGGAGGATCCATCTCAGTTGATCATCCGGGCCTGGATGGGATGCCCCTCACGTTCGAGCTTTCCGAGAGTGTCTTTTACTTGGCCTTGTCTTCTTAGACAAGTGGGTATGGCTCTCGGCTCTCTATATGATTGAATTGTGACTGGAATTACATATGCAAACCCCGGGTCCCGACAGTTACTCTGGGTATAAAGGGAACTACGTAAGGCTTCTTTTTCTCCTTATCCTCATCGATCTGAGTTATGGGTCACCTTACCTTTTCTACGGGATGATAGGACTAGGCTCATCTATGTCTTTACTAGACCATCTCGTTGATTGCTTCCTTGTAGCCGTAGGACAGTTGTGTTCGTCCAGACTCATCGTGTTGTTGAGTTCCTTGAGGAAGTTCTGTCCAATATCCTCAAGGTTGTTTCATTATCCATCCCGGTGTTGCCGTTATGCTGCCGGATTTGTTCCGAGTTTCTGTGGATCATTGCCTTCGCATTATAATATTTTCCGCCTTCATCATGTCTTGTTATCCTTGAATCCATCATTCAACCTGTTCTGATTGTTGATTTTATCACACAGGATGTCAGGTGGAACTCGTAGTGCTGTTCGTCGGAATCGAGACCGTGTTCGGAATCGAAATGATGATGAACCTTTACCACAGCCTTCTGCGGCGGAAATCATGATGGAAGCTGAGAAGAATCGACGTGATCAAACACGCCTTCTGGAGCTCATCGAGCAGAATACCGCCCTTCATCGCAATGTGGTTGTGAGCATTCAGGACTTCATCCTCCTCAAGCCACCGGTATTCCGATGTTCTTCTGAGCCCCTTGAAGCTGATGATTGGCTCCGTTCCATTGAGCGTAAGCTTGATACTGCACATGTTGCTCCCGATGACCGAGTTGTTTTCGCGGTATACTTTCTGGAAGGTGCTGCTCTTCAATGGTGGGAGAACTATGTTGCTATGCAGCCAGATGGTCACGTAGTGACTTGGCAGGAGTTCTGTGTTGCCTTTCGAGGGTACCACATTCTGGATGAGTTGATGGAGCGCGAGAAGGAAGAGTTATGCAATCTGACTCAAGGAGAGATGTCCATTCATGAGTATGTGAGAGAGTTCAACCGTCTTGCTCGGTATGCCCAAGATGAGATCACCACCGATGCCAGAAAGCAGGCAAGGTTCCGTAAGGGACTTAGCCCCATCCTTCTTCATGATCTCAACCTCATCGAATTTGCCAGCTTTGAGGATTTAGTCAACAGATCCTTCAGATCTGAGCATGGAAATGAAGTGTTCGAAGAGTCTCGCAAGCATGCTCTTGAGCTTGCTCCTTCTTCAAGTTCAGCCCCTCAGAAACGCCGAATTTTGATTCCAACTAGTGCCATACCTCCAAACCTTCTTCACAGTCCACCATCCAATATATGCCATCCACCCCAGCACATTATTCCACCCCGGAATGATGGTGTGCAGCCGAGTAATCCCACTCCCAACAATTCAGACAGGGTATGCTTTAAGTGTGGTCTTCCAGGCCATTACTATCGTCAATTCCCTCAGGTCTTGATGGCACCACGTCATTCTCGACCTAAGCCTCCAAAGAAATCAACCACCAAAGCCTCTCCAGCAAAGCTTTTAGTCACAAGTAGTGGATATGTGAACCAAATCTCAGTTGAGGACACCACTGCTACTTCTGACGTCATCCTTGGTACACTCCCAGTCAATCATGTTCCCGCCTCCGTTCTTTTCGATCCATGAGCTTCTCATTCATTCATGTCGGAGAGTTATGCACTTCGTCATGAGTTCGCCTTTGAAGAAATGTTTTCTCCAATGATCATTCAAACTCCTGGTTCAAAGTGGCAAACTAATAGGGTAAGCCATGGCAATCAAATTGCAATTGAAGGTTTAGTATTCCTTGCCTCTCTTATAGCCCTCAAGTCTTCAGACATTGATGTCATCCTAGGAATGGATTGGTTATCAAGGCAGAATGCTTTCCTTGATTGTAAAGCCAAGTCAGTTAAACTCACCCATCCTTCAGGCCAGACCATTGACTACACCTCACCCAGTTCTATAATCCAGATGCATACTTTGAATGTGCTTCCCATTCCTGACCTTGAAGATAGTCCGGTGGTTCGTGACTTCCCGGATGTCTTTCCTGAAGAGCTGCCGGGGAGGCCACCCGACAGATGTGTAGAATTCATAGTGGATCTTATTCCAGGCACAGCCCACTTTTCCAAACGCCCATATAGAATGGCCCCTCATGGGTTAGCTGAGCTAAAAACCCAACTTGATGCTTCGTTGGCAAAAGGCTTCATCCGCCCTAGCTCATCGCCATGGGGTTGCCCCATTTTGTTCGTAACGAAGAAAGATGGAACAGAAAGGATGTGCGTAGACTATCGCCCACTAAATCTAGCGACGATAAAGAACAAGTACCCACAGCCCAGGATCAATGATCTTTATGATCAACTTGTTGGATCCTTTGTCTTCTCCAAAATGGATTTGAGATTAGGCTATCATCAAATCAAAATCCGAAATGAGGACATTCCAAAACGGCTTTCACTACTCGTTATGGTCTTTACGAGTACACCGTCATGTCCTTCGGTTTAACCAATGCCCCCGCCACATTCTCGCGCTTGATGAATTCGATCTTCATGGAGTACCTAGATAAATTTGTTGTGGTTTATCTTGATGACATTCTCATCTACTCGAAGAACAAAGAAGAGCACGCAGAACATCTTAGGTTGGTATTGATGAAACTTCGAGAGCATCGCCTATATGCCAAGTTCTCTAAGTGCGAATTTTGGCTACCAGAAGTGACCTACTTAGGCCACGTGATTTCTGCGAAAGGCATCGCTGTCAATCCCGAGAGAGTTCAGGCCGGCCTTGACTGGACTCCACCTGAAACGGTTAAGCAAGTTAGGAGTTTTCTTGGCTTAGCAAGCTATTGCCATCGCTTTGTCGAGAACTTTTCTAAAGTTGCAAAGCCTCTAACTGAACTCCTCAAGAAAGATAAGAAATTGCAATGGACCCCCAAGTGCGAGGAAAGCTTTCAAGAGCTAAAAAGAAGATTGACTTCTGCACCCGTACTTGCACCTCCAGACACCAAAAAGGATTTTGAGATCTTTTGTGACGCCTCACGGCAAGGGTTAGGATGCATACTTATGCAAGATAGACATGTGGTAGCTTATGCTTCACGCCAGTTGCGTCCACGTGAAGAGAACTATCCTACCCATGATCTTGAACTCGCTGCCGTAGTTCATGCCCTGAAGACTTGGCGACATTACCTCCTTGGTAATCGTTGTGAGATCTATTCTGATCACCAAAGCCTCAAATACATATCCACCCAACCAAATCTTAATCTTAGGCAAAGACGCTGGATAGAGTTGATAAAAGATTATGACTTAGGAATTTCTTACACCCCAGGCAAAGCCAATGTCATGGCTGATGCACTAAGTGGAAAGTCGTATTGAACAACCTCATGTTACAACAGTATCAACCACTTCTTCATGAGGAATTTCGAAAGCTCAATCTCGAGATTGTTCCTCGTGGATATCTTTTCAACTTGGTGGCGAAACCAACCCTTGAGGATCAAATCATAGTTTCCCAAAGGCGTGCACGAGGTGTTCGCCGGATCAAGGAGAACATTGCTAGCGGAGTTGCTAAATGTTTCTCCACAGATAGTAAGGGAACGGTATTCTTCGAAAATCGTTTGGTAGTACCTAAGAATAGAGATCTAAGGCAACTCATCCTCAAAGAAGCCCATGATACACCCCTCTCAATTCATCCCGGTAGCACAAAAATGTACCGAGATCTACGCCAGAGATTTTGGTGGACCAGGATGAAGAGAGACATTGCTCGATTTGTTGCTGAATGTGATGTTTGTCGCCGCATTAAGGCAGAACACCAAAGACCTGCTGGCACACTTCAACCTTTGCCTATTTCCGAGTGGAAATGGGACAAAGTCGGTATGGACTTCATCACCGGCTTTCCAAAAACCCAGAAAGGAAATGATGCCATCTTCGTGGTCATTGACCGACTTTCCAAAGTTGCTCACTTCCTTCCAGTTCGCGAGTCAATAGCTGCTAGTCAGTTGGCGGACTTGTATGTCTCTAGAATTGTGTCTCTTCATGGTGTTCCTTTGGAAATCAATTTTGATCGAGGTATCCTTTTCACCTCTAGATTTTGGGGAAGCTTTCAGAATGCTATGGGAGCTCATCTATCCTTTAGTACAGCTTTCCATCCTCAGTCTAGCTGTCAAGTTGAAAGGGTTAATCAAATCTTGGAAGACATGCTCAGATCTTGTGTTATATCTGTCGGAAAAAATTGGGAGAAGTCTCTTCCATTCGCCGAATTTGCTTATAACAATAGCTTCCAATCTAGTCTGAACATGGATCCTTTTGAACTCCTATATGGACGAAGATGTCGAACACCCCTAAACTGGTCAGAAACCGGTGAAAGATAAATATTTGGACCGGATATGATAGAGGAAGAAGAAGACCAAGTTCGCATTGTTCGTAATCGATGGAAAGCCGCAAAGTCTCGTCAGAAAAGCTACTATGATCGTCATCATAGGCAAGAAAGCTACAATCTGGATGAGAAGGCTTACCTCCGGGTTACTCCTCTGAAGGGAACCCAAAGATTCGGTATCAAAGGCAAATTAGCCCCACGTTACATTGGACCTTTCCGCATTCTAGCTAAACGTGGAGAAGTTGCCTACCAACTTGAACTACCTCCGCACCTTTCCCAAGTACATGATGTATTCCATGTGTCACAACTCAGGCGTTGCTTCAAGGACCCCATCCGCGAAGTCGACCATGAAACGCTTGATCTGCAAGATGACCTTTCTTATCGAGAGTACCCTGTTCGTATTCTTGATTCAGCAGAGCGTGTCACTCGTCGTCAGAAGATCAAGTTCCTGAAAGTGCAATGGTCACATCACTCCGAGAAAGAAGCTACGTGGGAAAGAGAAGACCGCCTCCTTGCCGAGTACCCCACCTTCCTCCCGACGACTCCTGAATCTCGGGACGAGATTCTTTTGAGTGGGGGCGAGTTTTCAGAACCCCAACTAGGGTAAGTGCTAGGATTTGAGTGTCCTTTGCATCATGTGAAAATTTCAAAAGAAATTCGAAAATGGGGAAAAAGAAAAGACCTGAAGAATTTAATTAAATGGCCAGACAAAAATTTATTCCAAATTTTCCTCTAGTATTTTTGAAAAGTCTTATAAATATGCATGATCACATATAAAGTGAAGTGGGTCCCACTGCATGCACCAAGATTTGCCAAAAATTCGAAATAGGGCTTGGAAATTAAATTTGACCCCTATTTGACTTGAAATTCAAATGTATTGAATTTCAAAAATGCCCAAATCCTAAAAGTGACTAGCTACTGGTCACCTAGTATTTATAAAATTAGTTGGGAATTTTTATAAAATGTTTTGGTATTTTTTTACCAGAGCAAAACAAAAGGCAGAAAAAGAAAACAGAAGAAAGCAAAGAAGAAAAAGAAAAACAAAACCCAGCCCAAGCCCCTACGGCCTCGGGCCCAACTAGACTTCCCCTGGCCAGCCCACGCTCCACCGTGTCGTCGTCCTCCCCGCTGTTCAATGCAGGTCGGTGGCGGCCTGGGAGCGCGCCGACGCCACCTCGACGGTGAGAGAGGCGTCTAGGAGACCCCCTGCTCCCTCCTCGCGCCACGCAGTTCACCACAGACGCCCGCACCTTTCCCCTCTCTTCGCGGTCTCCTTCCCCCTCTCCGTCCTTCGATATCGAGCTGCCCCGAGAGCACGCCGGAGAACGTCCAGTGCACCGTCGCGGCCAACGGACTCCAACCGCCTCGCAACCTTGTCCATCGAAGCCCTCGCAGTCGTCTTCCTCAAGTCGCTGACGCTCGCGAGCTGCAACGCTTTGAAGCCGACGAATTGAGGCAACCTTCTCCGCCACGGCCGCCGTGCTCCGGCGATGATTTCCTCGCCACGACGCCCTCCCAGCTCGCGCCGACGACCCTGAGAGAACCACCACTACTAGGGAAATAGCTATACATGGAAAGCTTATTAGTGGCGCATATAGAAAGCCATGCGCCACCATCTGTTATGGGTGGCGCACTGGAAAATAATGCGCCACCCATAAGACCTTATGGGTGGCGCATTATTTTCCAGTGCGCCACCCCTAAGAGTGGGCCAGCCTGGATGACCTTATACGTGGCACATCTAGCAATATGCGCCACCCCTAAGAACCTTATAGGTGGCGCATTTACAGAATGCGCCACCCCTAAGCTCTTAGGGGTGGCGCATTCTGTAAATGCGCCACCCGTAAGGTCCTTAGGGGTGGCGCATTGCTGTAATGCGCCACCCATAAGAGCTTAGGGGTGGCGCATTTACAGAATGCGCCACCACTGACTTTCTATATGCGCCACTAAATGCCTAGAGCTGCCCTTATCTACTCCACCCCACCTACCACCTCTCATTCACTCCACACAATTCTCAAATTAGATCCACTCTTCTCACCCTAGATCTATTCGGTTTTCTCCTCCTCCCCACCTCATTTCTTCCATTTATCCATCGATACTTGGCATTACATCTAGTTTGTTTCATACTGAAGTAAGTGGACCTCCTCCCAAACTCTTTTGTTCCATTTATGACACATATACTTGGCTTTATTAGCTTGGGGTTTTTTGTATATGTGAAGCTTGGGTTTGATGTATATGTGAAGCTTGTAGTGGTTTGATGTATATGTGAAGCTTATGGTGGTTTGATGTATATGTGTATCTTGAGTGGCAAATGTTTTGCCGAAATGTCGATTCATTTCCGTTTCGGAAAATTTCTAGCGCACTCTCCGCATGCTCCCATGCATTATTAGGGAAGGTCATGCCGAATTTTTCCAGCGACGACTGTGATATATAATTGTGTTGCTCTCTCCGTGCACGCAGGTGATCGACCATGATCCGCGAGATGCTGAGCGATATCACCGTGGCTAGGTGCATGCAATGTGCGACAAACGACATGCTAAGGAATAATAGGTCGGATATAAGATGTCCGTGTCGGAGATGCAAACTGCAGTGCGTGACCGAGCCTGATTCCGGAATATTGCAAAGACACCTGATGCGTAATGGTTTGATGGATGGCTACACACGATGGATAAGTGATGAAGCTGGTGAGGAGGAGGACGTCAATGGTGGGGCGCCAGTAAATGAGGAAGGGCAACCAGAAAACAGCGGCGGGCGAGATGACGAAGAGCATCCCGTACATGATCATGAAGAAGATGCCGAAGCGGATCATGTAGATCAAGATGAAGGACATGAAGATCAAGATGTCGGACATGATGATTCAAGCTGGGTGCGGGACCCTCATGTTCAAGAGCTTCTTGTAAAAGAGGCGTTGAACGCAAGAGGTGCAGCTAGAGAGAAAGCCAAGATGGCGCAACTCGAGAAAGACGTGATTACGAAGTTGTACGAAGGATGCAACGACGGGGATACCCGCTTGAATGTAACATTTGGGGCTATGGAGATGAAGGCAAAACACAAATGGACTGACGAAAGCTTCGATGATAACATGGCATTCTGGCATGATCGTCTTCCGAAGGGCAACACGTGCCCAACTAGTATCGCTGAGGCCAAGAAAGTCCTTTTCCCTCTCGATCTTCCGCACGTTAAATACCACGTCTGCATAAATGATTGCATGATCTATCGGGGTGAGGACGAAGATAAAACCACATGTTCGGTGTGCGGTGTTAGTCGATACAAGAGAGGGAAGAAAGTTCCTAGAAAAGTGGTATGGTACTTTCCGATCACTCCTCGTCTGCAGAGGTATTTCGTAGATCCCGAGGAAGCAAAGCTCATGACCCGAACCCGGATCCGGAAAAGGAGGACATGCTGAGGCACCCTTCAGATGGTAGCCAATGGACTGCGTTGGACCTCGAATACCCAGATTTTGGGAAAGAACCAAGGAACCTCAGGATTGGTGTGAGCGCCGATGGACTCAATCCGTTTGGCGGCGAGAGCAGCACACACAGTACCTGGCCCGTGTTTGTATGCATATACAACCTTCCCCCTGGAAGTGCATGAAGAAAAAGTACATAACAATGTGTATGCTAGTTCAAGGGCCGAAACAACCAGGTACGGACCTCAATCTATATCTGCAGCTGTTGAAAGAGGAGCTAGAAACGTTATGGAAAGACGGAGTCAATACGTGGGACGCCGCGACAAAATAATATTTCCCAATGAAAGCCGCGGTGATCACGACGGTGCACGAATATCTCAGATACGGATATTTCTCAGGGCAAGTGGTCCAAGGATTCTGTGCATGCGTTAGGTGCATGGATAATACAACGTACCTCCAGCTACCAAAAGATCCCGGATCTTCAAAAACCGTGTTCCAGGGGTCTCGGAGGTGGCTTCCCAAGAAACACGCGTGGAGAAAACAGGGAAATCTGTTCGATGGAAGCGAGGAGCTCCGAGCACCCCCAGCTCGAAGGAGCGGCAAAGAAATCGACAACTTGCTGAAAACTTGGAAAGAGTGCCCCGCGCCGGGAAAGAAAAAAGAAGACTCAGCCGTTGATGAGGGTATGGAAAGCGAGGTCTGTTTTCTGGGATTTGCAATACTGGATTCTACTCCGCTGTCCTCATAGCCTTGATCTAATGCTTATCACAAAGAACGTGTGCGAGAGCTTGTTTGGCACGCTGCTCAACATGCCAGAGAAGACCAAGGACGGGCCAAAAGCAAGGAATGACTTAAAATTTATGGGCATCAGGAGGGAACTTCACCCCCCTAGTGACGACGATGATGAGCCAGAGGAGGAAGAGGATACGGAAATGCAAAACTCTCGCAAACGAAAAAGGACGACAAAGAAGAAGACCTGTATTGATCACTGCCCCCCGGCATGCTTCCCTCTGTGCGAGGAGGAGATCAAGAGGTTTATCCACTACCTCATAGGAGTAAAATTTCCTAACGGCTACGCGGGGAAGATAAGCAGATACCTAGACGAGGCGAAGCAGCGTTTCAGCGGGATGAAATCTCACGACTGTTTCATGCTGATGACGTAGATTCTCCCGGTTGCGATGCGAGGGATAATGGACGAGCAAGTCCGTAAAACGTTGTTTGGCCTTTGCAACTTTTTTGACGTCATCTCCCGGAAGTCGATTTGCGCTACGCAACTCAAAAGGCTACAGGAGGAGATCGTGCTCATACTATGCGAGCTTGAGATCTATTTCCCGCCTGCCGATCCACGTCGTGGAGGATATCGTCCAACTCGGGCCTGCGTTTCTGCGCAGCATGATGCCGTTTGAAAGGATGAATGGGCACATCAAAAAATACGTTCATAACAGGTCTCGTCCAGATGCAAGCATAGCGAAGGGCTTTCTAACCGAAGAGTGCATCTCTTTTTGCACGAATTATCTCAACACCGAGAACCCTATTGGTCGGGCCGTCAACAAGCACTTTGGCAAGACCGATGGGTGTGGTCACCACGAGGGAAGCCGCGCAATGCATGTCAACTTTGACGGTCGAGACATCGACTTTGAAAGAGCAAGCCTAGTCGCGCTACAACACATCCAGCTGGTCGATCCTTGGATAGTAAAGCACAAGGATTTAATCAGGAAGAAGTACAGTGACCAGGGCCTGCAGATAACGGACCGAGATCCACGGCTAATCAAAGAGCACAACTCCGGTTTCATGACTTGGTTCAGGGACGAGCTTCGTGCTAATCCCCCGCGAAGGAACGCTTCCGAGGACGAAAAGATGATATTCACCTTGTCACAGGGTGCCGCACGCAACCTGATGACCTATCAAGCGTATGATATCAACGGCTACACATTTTACACGGAGGAAAAGGACAATAACTGCGATTACCAGAACTCAGGGGTAACGGGGATATTCTACACCGATGACGTCAAGGAAAGATTCTATGGAAGGATCGAGGACATATGGGAGCTCGACTACTGTGGAGAGAAGGTGCCGATGTTCCGTGTGAGATGGGCCAAGAGCGTCGTAAAATAAGACCGGTACTTCACCACCATGGTTATACCCGAAGCCAAATCCAAGTCTGCGGGCGCAAACGTCACCGCGAAAAATGAGCCATGGGTACTGGCTAGCCAAGTGGACCAATGCTTCTTCATTACCGACCCATCAAAGCCGAGCCGCGTTGTAGTGAGGAGAGGCAAAAGAAACATCATCGGAATGGATGGAGTCGCCAACGAGCAAGACTTTGACAAGTACGGCGACCCGAAGATGGAGGATGACTACGCCGCTCAGGATACATACACCACAACCCTACCGAAGAAAGGTCTCCTCCCGTTCAAGAGGAAAAGTGCAGGCGTCCCGGGCCTAAATTATTAAACCACGACAAAGAAGGGCAAGAAGAAGATCGTGAGGAAACGATAGCTAGATAGCTAGCTCCAAATTTAAGAAAAATATTTTGTAATTCATGATCACTTTGTGTATGCATGGATTTAATATGACTTTGCTGTTGTTTGTTGGTGTTGCTGCTTGTGCTTTCTCCCCTCTCACATTACACCTAGTATTTTGTTAAAGATTTTCCTTGTTTGCATCCACTTCATGACTCCACCTACATATTATAACCATCAGGGGTCTGTGTTTTCATCATAATTGTTACGGCACTAAGTTCATTGATAATGTGACAAGGCATGTGACAACACATGTTTAATTAAAAAATAAACATGTCATAATGTGACAAGGAATGTGACAAGGCATGTGACAAGGCATATTATAACCACCTACCTATACTCCAAAAAGAAGAAATGGAAAAATTCATTCATAATGTGACAAGGCAAGTTTAATTAAAAAATAATTGAACAAAAAAATTAAAAAATGCTTAGGGGTGGCGCATATAGCCCAGATGCGCCACTAAGTTCTCTTATGCGCGGCGCATCTAGCCGATATGCGCCACCAAAAGGTTTCTTATGCGTGGCGCATTTCGCTAAAATGCGCCACGCATAAGGTTTCTTATGCGTGGCGCATTTCAGCAAAATGCGCCACCGCTAAGCCTTAATCTCCATCACCCCTCCCCTTGCCCGTGCCCACACCCATTCGATCCCCACCACACTCGACGCCTGTGCCCGTCGCTGCAAAATAATAGTACAAAATACTAGTACAATTGCATATGGCAAAATGGAAATTGAATAAAAAATGGCAGAATTGAAATTCCAATAATAAGTAGGCAAAATAGAGTTAAATCAATTCAACAGAAAAATAGGCAAGTCTTAGGGGTGGCGCATTTTGCGGAAATGCGCCACCAAGTAGATCCTTATGCGTGGCGCATTCTGCAGATATGCGCCACACATAAGGATCCATTTGGTGGCGCACACCACCCCTAAGACTTGTCCTATCGAAAACTGCCCCCTCCATGCCCGAACAGTACCCATCCCCCCCCACTCCCCTCGACGCCTCTCAGCCGCCACCTCACCTCGCTCTCCGGCCGCCGCCCTCACCGGAGTCCTAGCCGTGCCCCCGCTCTCTGGCCGCTGCCCTCACCGCCATCGAAGCCGCCCCCGCGCCCCCATCCACCGCCGCCGACGTCCCCGGGCGCCACCAGACCTAGGCGACGCCTGAACCGCCACCTCAACGCCGGAGCCGCCGCCCTCGACGACGGAACCACCTCCCTCGACGCCGGAGCCGCCGCCCTCGACACCGGCGACGCCCTCTCGACGCCTAAGCCGCCGCCCCAACCCTAGCTGCAGCTCACTCTACCCCTGCATCCTCTCAGGTGATTCCCTGACCAACCCTAGCCTTCTTCTTGTTCTTGCTATTGATGGAGCCCTGCACATAATTGGTGATGATAATGGAAGGTCCTTGTTCTTGTTGTTGCTAATTTTTGTTTAATGATATTGGTGATGATAATGAAATTCCATGGTGCTGTTCTTCACTTGTGTGTGTGCCCCTATTCTTCACTTGTGTGTGTGCCCATGATAATGAAATGCCATGCCATAATTTTTGTACTAAATTCAGAGCTAGTGCCCATGTTCTTCACTTGTGTGTGTGCCCCTGTTTTGAATTTTTAGCACAGGAGAACAAATAGAACTCCTAGGTCCAAATAGAACTCCTAGGTCCAAATAGATATTGTAACAAAGGTAAATTTTCTAATATGGTTTGACTCTTATATGCTTTAGAAAAAAATGTAAATTTACTTCCATCAAATGAAGTTTATAGCTTAATGAAAACTTTTGTAGATAAATGGATGTATATGAAATTTTGATCTGATATCAACATTGGTCATAGAGTGTCAAACTGGCACTATATGCGGGTATGTCGACGCGGAAAAATATTGATTCCTATAAGTGGAAATGTTTCTTTTTACTGAAGGGATTGAGTTGGATATCGATTTTTCAGTGTCACAAATGTGTGTGGTGCTTGTGTTCTGCATATCACTACTAGTGTAGAATATTTTCTTAACAATTTTCAATGCATTAAGATTCCCTCATCTCAGCATTTTTATTCATAGTTTTTATCTACTGTTTGAATATCTACTATAGATCTACTATATATATGTTGTGCAGGTACAAATCATTATCCCCTTTCTCCCGAAATGTTGATTAACTTCCGTTTCGGTTGAGAAAGGGGCACTCTCATGTTAAGAAAAAGAGCAAAGGTCATGCCGAATTTTTCCGTGAATTCGTGCATGACCTTTGCTATTTTTCTCAACATGAGAGTATTTGAATTTATTTATTGTGCTAATTAATTAAGTAGTTGCATTTCTTAATATTGTACTAGTGCAAACATGTCGACCGGAGCCGACGCCGGTCCTTCTTCTCAGCCGGGATAAAAAAGGAAGCAATTTTGGGAATACTCCCAGGAGGAGGTCAAGGAGCAGAGAGAAGAGGAAGTACCTCCGGGCGAGGAGGAGTATGAGGAGGAGATAGAGTCGGAGTCCGACTCATCGGATGATGACTTGGAGGAGGAGGCCGGTACGACAACGGCGAGAGGAACATCGGCTAGGATGATGGGACCGGTGGCTCCAACACAGATGGTACCCAGTCGAAGAAGAGGAATCAGAAACCGACCAAGGTCGTCGTCATCAGGCAAGAGTTTACTATTGTGACCGCCATCGTAATCCTAAAGAGCCCGAATGTTTTTCGGAAGGGTACGGCCGTCAAGTCGCGGCGATCCTCCGCAACACCGTGCCGATCACCACGATTAACCTCAGGAGTCATGAGAATATTTATTATTGTCAGCTTCTTATCAACAAGATGCACGGACGATACAAGTTTCCGGAGCCGTACGATAACACCAAACTCAGAGGGAACAAAGTAAACACATGTGCCCTCAGGAAGATGAGCAAGGCCTTGTCCAGTTGGAAAACCCGGGTGAAGAGGGAAATTTTTTAAAAGAACAAAACCTGGGAGGAGCTCAAGGAGAAAGAGTCGTTGATCGATGAAGCTACCTACAACATTTTCAAGGCTAGGTGTGAGTCCGAGCAAGCCAAGGCCGCGAGTGCAAAGGGCAAGGCCATGCGGTCGCAGGTCATAGGTAACCACCGTCTCGGAGCCGGTGGTTACAAAAGTTCCAAGCCTAAATGGGACAAGGAGGATGCCGAGTACGCCGCTGCGGGCATACCTAACCCCTTCTAGCAATACAAAGATGATCCGCAGAATGAATTCTTTGTGAGGGCCCGGAGCAATAAGGACAAAGAAACCTCGAAAAATTTTATCGATCCTAAGATTCAGGAGTTTACGACTGCCGTGGTAAGTAGTTTACCACGCGACCTTGTCGATTGTATTCTCGAGTGAAGTTCACAATTTCTTAACGTTTCACATTCTTTTTGCAGCAAGCGGAAATGAAAATCGCCTCATCGTAGGAGTCGTCGGTTAAGCCAGCCGGCCCGTGGGACAACGCCTTTAACAGGCCGTTGAACAAGGTCAAGAAGGTTGACGACGTGACGGCGAAGCCATCGTCAGCCGACCGTGTGGTCGGCTTTGGTGCGGACCTAAATTGGTCCGAATATTTTGGAAAATCGGCGGAGCAGTCCGGTTCGAGGGGGTGCAAGGCGAGAAGGACGTAAGAAGATGCCTCTTATGTTCGTGGACTGGAGGAGAAGGTGAACATGCTTCCGCAGCTTGTCTAGGAGGAAGTGGCGAAGACGATGAACGCTCTCCTTCCAGATATGATGCAGTCGCTCGCGAATTGGCAAGCGTGTGGTGGACAAGGGCCCATACCAGTCCCCAGCATGGTCGGCAGCAACTCGGGCACCGCGGCGCCTGCAGTCCCGACTCCGGCCGTAGTGGTGGTTCCCGCACCGACTCCCGGCGTATTGGTGACTCCGGCCGCCAACACCGCGGCGGCGACGCCGGACGTGATGGTTACTCCTCCGGCCATGATCGATCAACCGGGGCATAACAATAATGCACCCGGCGTCAGCGCAAATAGGGTAACCGACGCCACGGGAGGCAGCGCGCCCTCCGTCTCTTGCATGCCCGCCGTCATCGGCGGGGTCTCTGACGGCGGGGTCTCTTCACTAGCCGACCTCGACGCCCTCAAGGTAACTATAAGCGTCTGCAACTCAAAAGAGGACTTCATCTCCTTGCCTTTTTTAGTGGAATCTCTCTGATGCCGTACATGCATATATATATATATCTCTTTCGCAGGAGGACACTCCATGCATTCTATTACATGTCGTGGAAGGCGAGTGGAAGGATGTTACCAAAGGTAAAATCATTCAACCACAAAATCGAATCATGCACAATATGCCGATGGCACCGGAGATGCATAGGGTTCAAATCTCTCTCGTGATTTCGGGCTACGAGAGAGTTGAACCTCCCATTCAACCCCCCGGATACGATGAGGACGAGCCGGCATTCCTCAGTGACTGTTTCAACCAAATATGCCTATGGCCAAAGAGCCAAATGCGTTTAATGACGGGGGAAAGGGGCACCACACCTAGGACAACACCGCTAGTCATCGTGTCGGCGCCACATGATCCCATCGGCGCACAACAAGAAGACGATGATCTTGATGATGATACCAGCGCCGACCAGTTCATCAATACTTTGTATGATCCTGATGACTTATTCATGCCTCCTTCTGAAGGAGCCTATCAGCATGAAGAGGAAGCTCGCGGTCTAGCTGATCCTGCGGCGAAGCCTGCTTGCTCCACGCGTCTCTTCGCTGCTTCTCAGAACATGTCTCCAGCAGCTTGCGCCTTCACCGAGCCTCAAGCAGATGCGACAAGATCTATTCTCAGCCCGTCCACACTCCATAAGGTGGCCACTGAGCAGGTAAAGGCCGGTGACTGCTCAAAATCAGAAAAGAAGAAGGGATGGAAAATAAAGAAGAGCATCACTTCTAGTAGCCAACCTTCGATGCCGATACGGGCTCAGGACGGGCCACCAAGACCCAAGGATCTCTCGGTTGAAATCCATGTAGCTGGTAGGGCGATGCTACCTAAGGACATGCTGGACCTTGCAACTTCGGATATGCAGAGTGTGCATCATAGTATTATGGCATTAGAGAAGATTCTTCTTCGAGAAGAGAATCCCTCGTACCCGGTTTTCATGGCCAAGGTGCCACTCAACATGGGCTTCATCAACACTATCCCCGCGGATATGATAATCCTGAGATTTTCGGAGATCTTCAATTTGTACCATCTCAAGCGGCTGGACCATAGCCTTATCCGTCTGTTCTCGCTCAGCCTTTCTATGAGTATCAGGAGAGATAAGACCCCGAGCGTCGCGATATTGGACCCCTTCTACATGCGTGAAAGCATCTTGATGGACGACGGGGACGTGGCTCTCGCGGCGGGGTACATCACAGACTTCATGCTACGGAACGCCGACAAAGATTCATTTCTTATGACCTACTCTCCCAAGTAAGTCATTCGCTCGCCTCCGTAGCATATATGCTTTCTTAGCTTTCCATTGTCCTCTTCCAACATTCCTTTTGGATTGTTTTAATTATGCAGTGAGGATCAAGACTGCGTGCTCATCAGCTTTTCACCGCAACACTCGCATGCCGTGTATTTAGACTCGGGGAGTGTGAAGAAGAAATATTACAAGTATATCATGAGAGTTTTGGATGATGCTCTCGTCGGCTACATAAAAGCCGGAGGCAAGATCATGAAGCACAAGTTCAGGAAAAATCAGCCTGGCATGAACGTGTTCAACCACGTAACGCAGTTCCCGTGCATCAAGCAGCCGGCTGGCAGTGTGAGGGATGCGTACTACGCCCTTCATCACATGAGGGCAATTGTACAGGAACAACGCAACCTTACGCTGCCAAGTCATCTCAGAGCGTGGGCCGAAAGGAAGGCGGAAATCGCCGATGCAAATCTGAAGGAGGAGTTCTTTCACATCCAAGCGCAGATGGCGACAATCATCCGTCATGAAGTACAAATGAGGGGGTCGTTCTTCCACTCGAACATTGCACCATCCAATGGGGAGATAGAAGTCTGCCTAAAGGCCCTGCGTGACACAAGGCCTTTCATGACGAAAGAAGGATGCCGCCCATTCCCCGAGCCGAGTCAGAACAATTGAATGTACTCTTTGTGTAATTTGGATGTACTCTTTGTGTAGTAGATGGTAGTGTCAAATACTCTTGGTGCTCTTTGTGTATAAAGGTCACTGCATATGCATTTTTATGCATATGTGCATGCTTCTCGCCATTCATCGACTTGCTTTAAGTTGTTGATAAGAATAGATGCTAGATTGCTTTGTTCTCCTTTGGTATGATTCATATGGATATGACCTCTAAAGCTTTGTTTTGTGCAGGTTGAAGAGCAAACAAGATATGATGACGAAAGTAGCTTTCGGTTTTCAATAATTGTTGGACTCATTGTAATTTTGTGATGGATGTAATCTTGTGAATCTTGTTCGCCTCTAAACCTTTGTAATAAAAATTGTATTGCAATTCTTTTGTATCAATAATTGTTGGCCTCATTGTTATATTGTATTTTTCATTTCTGTAATATAATAAAAATATCTGTAATGCTTTTACTCTTTTATGTAATTCTTTTTTTTGTTTTCTGTAATTATTTAGTGGCGCATATTGTCAGGATTTAGTGGCGCACTGTGAATGCGCCACCCCTAAGTCCCTTAGGCGTGGCGCATAACAGAATGCGCCACCCCTAAGAGCTTAGAGGTGGCGCATTCTGAGATGCGCCACGCCTAAGGGCCTTAAGGGTGGCGCATCCAGAATGCGCCACCTCTAAGCCCTTATTAGTGGCTTGTAGTTAGTGGCGCATCCCTAATGCGCCACTAAACTCAAAAAAAGGGCGCCACCATAAGGGTATTCCCTAGTAGTGCACTGTGAGCGCACGCTTCGAACCCCCCATCCATGCCTTTTCCTCGTGCCTTCGATGCCCAGTTTAGCAAGGCCGAGCCACGATCGCCGCCGTGAGGCTCGCCGCCGTTGCCGTGGGCCACCACGGTGACGCTGGCCTACTCTGGCGCCTTCGCACGGCCATGGGCTACCCGCCCGAGCTGGTCCCGTGCCCTCCCATGGTCATTAGCGGGATTCCGGCGGTGCTCCGGAAAACACAGTGTCACCGGCGGTGACCTTCCATTAGAGCCCCCCTAACCCTTGGCCTAATGACACCCTTAACCACCCCCTAAACTAACCCCCACCCCACTGACAGTGGGCCCTACCACTAAACTAACCCCCTCTTTTAGGTAAACTAACAGGGGTTAACTCCCACTGCCACTGACCTCCTGGCCCCACATGTCAGCCCCCTGTGACATCAGCACTGCGTCATGCTGACGCAATAAATAGAAAAATAGATTAAAAGAATTACAGAAAATCCAAAAAAATGATTAAACTTTGGAAATTCATAGAAAATTCGTATTAACTCCAAATTAAACATATAATATATGAAAAATTATCAGAAAAATGCAAGGATTAAGAATATGCAATCTGTTTTTATGTTTGACCCTTTTAAAATGGGGCAACAGTAGCAAGTTTGCATATGGCTTTATTTGAATTCAAATTTGAAGTTTGAATTTGCAATTCTTTTGCAAGACACTTCAATTAAATGGAATTTTCAACACATCAGTACCATGTACCTCATGTTTTCACAACTTATCATGTGCTTGAGCATTGCAATTATATTTATCCCTTGATTGCTTTGTTTGCTCGATAGAAGTGGAACCGGAACAGGAGGCCACCCCCTTCGTTGAAGACACCGTGTGTGAACCTTGTCAGCAAGGCAAGCAAACCCCATTTATCATGTCTATGAAATCCCAATTCCCTCTCAGTCTCGCTTATGCATGTTTAGGAGATCACCTTGTGTCGATTCTACCGCATAGTTGAACCCATATCCGATGCATGACCTATCATCTTGTCACAATAGTAAGCAAACTACAATCCTAGCTGACATAGGAGTTGATTGATATCATGTGGCCCCTGCAACTGTTACTGCTTACTGCATGCTTAGAGTTTATAATGAGGATGCTTTTGATGTGGGTCGGGATGATAGTGAACATGGTGTTGATGAAAGTGAAACTGTGTTGGTGAATCCACCCTAATACAAGGTGAACGATGAGAGGATGTGTAGGAGTACACAGTGGGTTGTCTCGTTGAACACCGCCTTAAGCATCGAGTTCTTGTATGGTAATCCAAGACAAAGAGTACAACCACACATTGGGCTCACTGACCCCTCTCGGCCTAGTACCTTGATCCGTGTTGACGTCCAGGAGTCACATTAGTTCGGGCTTTCCATTTGGCATCGGCATAGAAAAATAATGAAGGAATGGTTGCATCATATAGATATGTGGGTGCACCTGTGAGGCAGGAAAACCATCTGCCAGAGGTGGCGTCTCCATCACTTACACTGTTTGAGTCCGTTTCGTTGATCCGGCCGGGCTCTCGAGCGGAGGCAACTCAGATAGTCGACTCCTGGAATAGACCGGTTGTGAGCGAAGTGTCGTGGTGAACATCCTCGCTGTCACCTCTTGAACGGTGGCGAGCAAAAGGCGGTAACCGATGGTCATGTGTGTGAAGCTTACACCCTTGCAAGGTTAACAAAACTATTCGAATAGCCGCGTCCGCGGTTAAGGACTACTTGGAACCTGTACCTGATTATTATACAACTTGAATGGATACTTATAAAACTCGCAAGATAAGCGTGAGTGCTATGGTGTGCTCCTCGTGGGGAAGTCGAGGAAGTAACCATAGTGGTGTATTGGTTGGAGACTTGGTAGTGGACTCGTGTACGCTTCTTACCTCAAGTCTGGTACTCGTAGTTCAGGACTAGCCAAGTCAAAGATGGCACTTCTGCATGATGAAACCCCACCTCCTTTACCTTGAAACTTGAGCATGAGTAGTGTAGTTCTGATGTAAGTCTTGCTGAGTACAACTTTGTACTCACATTTGCTTATTCTATGTTTTAGATGGAAACCCATACCCCGATGGAGTCACCGACCTGAAGCTCGACGTTGACTAAGTTAGCATAGTCCCAGAGAGCAGTTTGGTCCCTCGTGGAAGGGCATGTTTGTTGTACAAGGCTTCTCTAAGCCATTTGTTAAACTTGTCTGTACTCAGACCTAATTTGCTTCCGTTGTATGATGTAATGTTGATCACATATATGTGATCTTTGTATACTCTATCTGTAAGTAAATAAAGAAGTACTTGTAGAGTTATGTGATGATACCTGCTGTTCTGTCGGGACCCGGGGTTAGCGTATGCAAGTACAGTTAAGACATAGTCATACGGAGAGCCGAGAACCGCACTCACTTGTCTAAGCAGACAAGGCCAAGCACTGAACATTCTCGGAAAGCATCGTACGTGAGGGGCATCCCATCCAGGCCGGATGATCAACTGAGATGGGTCCTCATCGTCCGCACACAAGTCAAATGATATGGGTGGTGAACTCCCATATTCAAAGACAAGTCGCCTCAACCATACTACCGACTATCTCAAAATTCTTACATAGACTTACTCCAGCCCGATCACTTAGTCAGGGTCCAGGGCGGGATCGATCATACCACAAAGTGTGCACGAGACGGAGTCTCGAGCAATCGCATCGCGATGCCCCAAGCTGCGCACATCTAAGGGCCACTTGGTGTATGAATGACCGCCAGCCAGAACACAACTAAGGTCTCGAAAACCCATACAAAGACATGCATGTTATAAACATACACGCAATACACATGCCTTGTATGAACAGCAGGTACCATTGCAATTCTTTACAAAGTGTACATTTTATTTATAACTCTTATAGAGTACAAACAGAGATCACATACATGTGATCCAACATTACAACATAGGCGGAAGAGAATTATGTCTGAGTACAGACAAGTTTAACAAATGGCTTAAGAAGCCTTATTTAAACACAAAGCCCTCCACGAGGGAACCAGTCGTCTGACTGGGACTAGACTAGTTGGTCTTCAGTCATCCAGCTCGATGAAGAAGCCACCTTCGGGGTCAGTGGCATCATCTAAAACATAGATTAAGCAAACGTGAGTACAAAGTCGTACTCAGCAAGACTTACATAGGAGCTATACTACTCATGCATATGTATCAAGGTAAAGGGGGGTGGGGTTCACTTGCAGAAATGCCAGCTTTGACTTGGCTAATCTTGAACTACGAGTACCAGACTTTGAGGTAAGAAGCGTACACGAGTCCACTACTTTCTCCAACCAATACACCACTATGGTGCCTTCCTCGACTTCCCCACGAGGAAGCACGCCATAACACTCACACTTATCTTGGTGTGTTTTAGAAGTATCCGGTTCAAGTTATCTAATAATCAAGCTAAGCTTTCCAAGCAGTCCATAACCGCGGACGCGGCTATTCGAATAGTTTTGTTAACCTTGCAAGGGTGTACCGCTACACACACATGACCATCATTTACCGCCTTTGATCTCGACACCATTCAAGGGGTGTCAGCGAGGATGCTCACCACAACTGTTACCTCATAGCCAATCTAGTCCGAGAAAGCCGCCTACCTGGGTTGGTTACCACAATCGTGAACCCGGCCGGTTTACCGAAGTGGACCCAAGTGATGTGTGCGTGGTGCATAAGCCGGTCTCGGATGAGCCGTTCTCTCACTTAGCATCCAGGCCACAGACCTACCAGAACTCTGAACTATTGCGACATCTGGACATCGAAAGGGATGAGTTAGTAAGTTGAGAGGGGTCAGTGAGCCCAATGTGTGGTTGTACTCTTCATCTTGGATCACCACACAAGAACTCGTACTAGGGCGGTGTTCAACGAGACAACCCACCGTGTACTCCTACACAGCCTCTCATCGTTCACCTTGTATTAGGGTCGATTCACCAACACTTTTCTACCATCATCAACATGATCATTCCCATCCCGACTCACATCACAGTAACAACATGGTATCATACTAAGCATGCAATAAGCGATAACATTGCAGGGGCCACATGATATCAAAAAACTCCTACATTTGCTAGGATTGTGGTTTGCTTACTACTGTGACAAAATGATAGGTCATGCAAAGGAATGGGTTCTTCTATGCGGTAGAAACGAAGCATGGTGATCATCCTAAACAATGCATAAGCGAGACATGAGAGGGAAGTGGGATTTTATCGACATGATCAATGGGGGTTTGCTTGCCTTGCTGACGAGGTTCGGGTTCGGGGTCTTCAACGAAGGTTGCAACCTCTTGCTCCGGTTCCACCTCTACTCGACAAACAAAGCACGAACTAGCAATCAATATGAATGCAATGCTCAAGCACATGAATGAATGTTGAAACTTGAAGTATAAGTTTTGATGTGTGAGGCAATTCCATTTAAGTGGAGTATATTGCATTTGAAATGCAAATTCAAACTCCACATTTGAATTCAAATTAACCAAGTTGTATATGACATTGTTTATTCATTTTGAATTATCTTCAAATGTGTATGATATGCCTCTGAAGTGTGATTGAAATGTAGCATGTTGCCATGGTTCAAGTTGCAAAAATATTTGATTTGAATTTGATTTAATTCCATTTAAATCAAATAGCAAATGCTACTGATCACATTTTAAATTCAACTCAAACAGAGTTGAAAGTTGCATATTTGGAAAGATAATTTTCTCCTGATCATTTTTCATATATTATTTGTCCAATTTGGAGTTAATATGAATTTTCTATGAATTTCCAAAGTTTGGGGTATTTTCTGGATTTTCTGGAATTCTTTTAATTCAAATAATCTCTGGAAATTCATTTAACTGATTTATTGCGCAAGTGCTGACGTCAGCGGGGGGGGGGCTGACATGTGGGGTCACCTTGTCAGTGACTGGGTTAAATAACCCGTGGTTTAATTTAATCCAGTGGCTTAATTAAGCCACTGGGCCCAGTGGTCAGTGACCCAGGGGTCACTAACTGGGTGCTTAACAGGGGGGGGGGGGGTTAGAGCTGACACGCCGGCGGCTAAACGCCGGCGACTGGACCGCGGCGGCGCTGCACGGGGAGGGCGAATCCGGCCATCATTTGGAGCACGAAGACCACCATCTTGAAGCTCTTACTCGCGCGCGTCGAACGGGACCAAAACCAAGCACTGGGGTGCACCGTACGCTCGCCGGCGTCAACTTTTGCGGCGACCTAGCTACGGCCATGATCGAGATTTGGCTCCAGGGCACGACTTGAGGCGAGGCTAGGCTGGTTCGACGAGGAAGAACATGGGGAACAAGATGGACAACAAGGCGGGCTCGATTACTTAACGGGTAGACCTCGCCATGGATCCCGGCGGCGAGGAGCTTCGGCTCTCATGGCGGTCACGGCTACAGGGAGTAATCAAAGGGGAAAAGTGAGGGGTTTTGACCCGAAGCTCACCAGGAGCTCAGCAGAGGTGGTGGAGAGGGCTGGGGTGGCTCAACGGCGACGTAATCGACAAAGTCCTTCACGGCGGCCGGCGGGAACTCGAGGAAGAATCCGGCATCTACGTGGGCTCCGGGCTCGATTCCTTCTGCAAGTCGGTGAAGACGACGACGACGAAGCGCTTGGACACAGTCTTGGGGCTTCTAGGCGTCAATGGCCACATGTGTGCTCGACGGCGCTCCGGCGTGCTTCTCGGGCGGCGATGAAACGGGCGAGAGAGGAGAGGAGGGAGCTCGTGGAGGGGGGGAATGGACGCACGGCGTCTCCAGCGTCTCCGTGGCGTCGCTAGAAGGCGCGGGAGAGGCAGGTGGCGTCTGGAGAGACGGCGACGTGCCCAGCTAGCTCGGTGGCATTCCACCGAGCAGCTTGGAGGCGCGGGACGGGGAAGAAGACCCCGCTGCCCCTGTGGGCCGGCTGGGCTGGGGTGGGCCGGCTTCGCCTGGGCGCCAGGTAAGGATTTCTGATTTCTTTTCTATTTCTCTTTTCTGACATTTGTTCTGTTTAGCCAAATAAAATAGCTAAACATTTTATTAAATGCTGAAAAATTTTATGTGGCCTCATAACAAGATAGACTAGCCACTCATAAAGTTTCAACATTTTTAAAATTCAACTAATTTCAATCTTAAATCAAATAGGGGTATTTCTTTAATTCCAAGGCACTGTTTGATTATTTGAAAAATCTATGAGCATGGGATGGGTCCCACGTCACTTGATATGTGATCACGCTCATTTATAAGACTTTTCAAAAATCTAACATGAATTTTTGGAAAATATTTTTATCTGGCCTTTTGAATTAATTCATCTGGGGGGTTCCTTCTCCCATTTTCTTTTGAATTTGAATTTCCTTTGAAAAAATTGACATGATGCAAGGTTACTTTGCTCCTAGCACATTACCTAACAGAGGGTTCTGACAACTTGCCCCCTCTCAAAAGAATCTCGTCCCGAGATTCAGAAGTCTGCGGGAGGAAGGTGGGGTACTCGGCACTGAGACGGTCTTCTCTCTCCCACGTAGCTTCTCTTTCAGAGTGGTGTGACCATTGCATTTTCAGAAACCTAATCTTCTGACGACGAGTGACACGCTCTGCGGAATCAAGAATACGAACGGGGTATTCTCGATAAGAAAGGCCATCTTGGAGATCAAGCGTTTCATGGTCGACTTCGCGGATGGGGTCCTTGAAGCAACGCCTGAGTTGGGAAACATGGAATACATCATGTACTCGGGAGAGTTGTGCGGAGGTAGTTGAAGTTGGTAGGCAACTTCTCCACGTTTAGCAATAATGCGGAAAGGTCCGATGTAACGTGGGGCCAACTTGCCTTTGATACCGAAACGTTGGGTTCCCTTCAGAGGAGTAACCCGAAGGTAAGCCTTCTCATCCAGATTGTAGCTTTCTTGCCTATGATGACGATCATAGTAGCTTTTCTGACGAGACTGGGCTGCTTTCAATTGATCACGAACAATGCGAACTTGGTCTTCTGCTTCCTTGATCATATCCGGCACAAAGAATTGTCTTTCACCGTTTTCTGACCAGTTTAAAGGTGTTCGACATCATCGTCCATATAGGAGTTCAAAAGGAGCCATGTTCAGACTAGATTGAAAACTATTGTTATAAGCAAATTCGGCAAATGGAAGAGATTTCTCCCAATTCTTTCCGAATGAGATAACACAAGCTCTGAGCATGTCTTCAAGAATTTGGTTAACCCTTTCGACTTGACCGCTAGACTGAGGATGGAAAGCTGTACTAAAGGAGAGATGAGTTCCCATAGCATTCTGAAAGCTTCCCCAAAATCTAGAGGTGAAAAGGCTACCGCGATCAGAATTGATTTCCAAAGGAACACCATGAAGGGATACAATTCTAGAGATGTACAAGTCCGCTAAATGGCTAGCAGTTATAGACTCGCGAACGGGAAGGAAGTGAGCAACTTTGGAAAGCCTATCTATGACAACGAAGATGGCATTGTTTCCTTTCTGGGTTTTTGGAAAGCCGGTGATGAAGTCCATACCGACTTTGTCCCATTTCCACTCGGGAATAGACAAAGGTTGAAGTGTACCAGCAGGTCTTTTATGTTCTGCCTTAATGCGACGACAAACATCACATTCGGCAACAAATTGAGCAATGTCTCTCTTCATCCTAGTCCACCAAAATCTCTGGCGTAGATCTCGGTACATTTTTGTGCTACCGGGATGAATTGAGAGGGGTGTGTCATGGGCTTCTTTGAGGATGAGTTTCCTTAGTTCCTTATTCTTAGGTACTATCAAACGATTTTCAAAGAATACTGTTCCTTTGCTATCTGTGGAGAAACATTTAGCAACTCCGCTAGCAATGTTCTCCTTGATCCGGCGAACACCTCGTGCACGCCTTTGGGCAACTATGATTTGATCCTCAAGAGTTGGTCTCGCCACCAAGGTAGAAAGATAGCCATGAGGAACAATTTCAAGGTTGAGCTTGCGAAAGTCCTCATGAAGAAGTGGTTGATACTGTTGTAACATGAGGTTGTTACAATACGACTTACGACTTAGTGCATCAGCCATGACATTGGCTTTGCCTGGGGTGTAAGAAATTACTACGTCGTAATCTTTTATCAACTCAATCCAGCGTCTTTGCCTGAGATTAAGATCTGGCTGGGTGAAAATATATTTGAGGCTTTGGTGGTCGGAATAAATCTCGCAACGGTTACCAAGGAGGTAATGTCGCCAAGTTGTTAGGGCATGAACTACGGCAGCGAGTTCAAGGTCATGGGTAGGATAGTTCTCTTCATGTGGCCGCAACTGGCGTGAAGCATAAGCTACCACATGTCGATCTTGCAGAAGTATGCATCCTAACCCTTGCCGTGATGCGTCGCAATAGATCTCGAAATCCTTTTTGGTGTCTGGAGGTGCAAGTACAGGTGCAGAAGTCAATCTTCTTTTTAGCTCTTGAAAGCTTTCCTCGCACTTGGGAGTCCATAGGAATTTCTTATCTTTCTTGAGGAGTTCAGTGAGAGGCTTTGCAACTTTAAAGTTCTCGACGAAGCGACGGCAATAGCTGGCTAGGCCAAGAAAACTCCTATCTTGCTTAACCGATTCAGGTGGAGTCCAGTCAAGGACGGCCTGAACTCTCTCAGGATTCACAGCAATGCCTTTTGCAGAAATCACGTGGCCTAAGTAGGTCACTTCTGGTAGCCAAAATTCACACTTGGAGAATTTAGCATACAGGCGATGCTCTCTAAGTTTCATCAATACCAGCCTTAGGTGTTCGACATGTTCTTCTTCGTTCTTCGAGTAGAGTAGAATGTCATCGAGATAAACCACGACGAACTGGTCCAAATACTCCATGAAGATCGAGTTCATCATGCGTGAGAAAGTGGCGGGGGCATTGGTTAAACCAAAGGACATGACGGTATACTCGTAAAGACCATAACGAGTAGTAAAAGCCGTTTTGGGAATGTCCTCGTTTCGGATCTGGATTTGATGATAACCTAATCTCAAATCCATCTTGGAGAATACGGAGGATCCTGCAAGTTGATCATAAAGATCATTGATCCTGGGAAATGGGTACTTGTTCTTTATCGTCGCTAAATTTAGCGGGCGATAGTCTACGCACATCCTTTCTGTTCCATCTTTCTTCGTTACGAACAAAACGGGGCAACCCCATGGCGATGAGCTAGGGCGGATGAAGCCTTTCTCCAACAAAGCTTCCAGTTGGGTTTTAAGCTCAGCTAACTCACGTGGGGCCATTTTGTATGGGCGTCTAGAAATTGGTGTGGTTCCTGGGGCAAGATCCACTATAAACTCTACACATCTGTCGGGTGGCATGCCCGGCAGCTCTTCAGGAAAGACATCCGGGAAGTCACGAACCACCGGAATATCTTCAAGTTCGGGAAGGGGAAGTACATTCAAAGAATGCACTTGGATTCTTGTTCTGGGTGAGGTATAGTTGACAGTTTTGCCTGAAGGGTGGGTGAGTTTCACGGATTTGCCTTTGCAATCCAGGTAGGCATTCTGTCTTGATAGCCAATCCATGCCAAGGATGACATCAATGTCTGAAGACTTGAGGGCTATGAGTGAAGCAAGGAATATTATGAAGGGTTCGTTGCATAGAAAACAAAAATTTTCCTACGAATGCAACTGCCAAGATCACATCTAGGAGATAACTTGTAACGGTTTGAGAAGGACTCACCCTCGAAGATCAAAAAGCTTTAACGAGAACGATTCTCGTGGGTGATGTAGTCGATCACTTGCCGACCTCAAGGTCGTGATGAAGATGGGCGCCACAAACGGGCAGCGCCTCCGTAATCGGTCACACGTACGGATCAGCGACGACCTCCGCCCCTTGCTCCAGTTGGGCAGCGGAAGTAGTGGATCCTCGGGAACTCCAGCAGCACTACAACATAGTGGTGGTGGTGGTAGAGAAGATCTTGAGCAGGGCTTCGCCTAAGCACCGTACTCGTGAAACTGGATCAGCTAGCAAGGGGAGGAAGATGCCAACCAAAGGGCACATAAGAGTTGAATGGAATGAGTGACTAGAGGGGTCTCCACCTCCTCCTTTTATAGGAGAGGGAGGCAGCACCCAAGGCGCCCCAAGAGGTGCCCCCACCTCTCCCCTCTTGATTGCTAGTGGAGTCTCCACTCACACATAATCAAGTGGCACTTTCTCCCATTTAACCTCCACTCAAAAACCAAAGGTCTTCCAATTAAAACTCCTTTTAATTCACTTGTTTAATGTCACTCAAATTAATGAACACTTCATTTAATGAGTACTTCATTGATGAACACTTCATTCAATGAACACATTAACAATTATCCCCTTGCACTATTTCGATATCCCGAAACTATTCCGGCAGTTTTATCGAAACAGTCCCTGTGTTATCCTGTGCTATCCAGTATTTTCTCCTGCGTTCCGTATCCACTTAAAACACGTCGACGAATCCTTAAGTGTGTCACCCTACGGTTCGTGAATAAAATGGACATGACTGAGACTCTTCTCAGATCAATAATCATCAGAGGGATCTGGAGATCCATGATGACTCCCACTTACTCAACGATGAACTAGTGATCGTGTGAACCATTACTCCGTAACCAATTCCTTTTGTCTCGCGATATTTTACTTGTCCGAGATCCGATCATTTGGTATCATCCATACCTAGTTCGATCTCGTTACCGACAAGTACTCTTTACTCGTTCCGTGATATAACATCCTCGTGAGCCAGTCACGTGCTTGCAAGCGATGTCAATGTGATATCACCGAGAGGGCCCAGAGTATATCTCTCCGTCATCTGGATGGACAAATCCCACTCTTGATCCACGAGCCTCAACTAACACTTTCCAAGTACCCAACGACACCTTTATAATCACCCTGTTACGGCGTGACGTTTGATGG
Source organism: Bromus sterilis (assembly GCA_950022295.1). Taxonomy (NCBI): domain Eukaryota; kingdom Viridiplantae; phylum Streptophyta; class Magnoliopsida; order Poales; family Poaceae; genus Bromus; species Bromus sterilis. The sequence continues at coordinate 403,284,416 of OX465596.1, forward strand.
AATCAAAGTACTCTTCCGGTGTCAGTGATTGACGTGATCTCATGGTCTAAGGATTAGGGTTACTTCGTGAAAGTTTGATACAGCAATAGAAACTTTGATGACATGATCGTATTGCTATAACTACTGTGGGTGTATGTTCATCACATCATTCTCCAATGACATGACCTTGTTATTAACAACATCCAATGTTCATGACCAGGAAACCTTGATCATCCGTTAATCAACAAGCTAGTATAAAGAGAGGCATTACTAGGAACCTTTTCTTTGTTTATTAAACACACATGTATTAACGTTTCCGGTTAACACAATTATAGCATGAAAATAAACATTTATCATAAACATGGAATAAGATAATAACCACTTTATTATTGCCTCTCGGGCATATTCCCTTCAGTCTCCCACTTGCACTAGAGTCAATAATCTAGTTTGGTACTTGCGCATCCAACACCTATGGCATTCAGGTGTTATCCATATGCATTGCTAGTGGTAAACCTAATATCCAGATCTGACACTTCAGGTCCGTGTGTATTTGCATTTCTTTGCGTCTCTACGCATCACTCATTCACCAATGAGATGGCATTGCATAAATTTGGTCCTCCGGTGAGACCTTAGTCCCTTGAGCTCAAAACATGTTGAATCTATTGTCATACAATAGATCTTCATAGTATTAGCCCGTTTTGAACTACACCTAGTTTGTCAAACAAACTTCTTGACACAAATGCCCTCCTTTGCTGCTGCTAGAGCAGTCATATACTTAGCCTTTCGTTGTAGTATTCGTTATAATGTCTTAACTTTGGAACTCATCCAAATCCATTTGGAACTATTCCAAATCTATCATGGAACTTTCTTCCATTACATTTTGCCACCTTAACATACCGCCAAAATTGAGATAAATTTAGATTGTATCTTGCGACAAAACTAGTATCAATGTAACACTTTACAATGAACTATTGTCCAACATACATAATATATATTCTTAGTCCTTCCAAAGCACGTAAGGATATCTTTACTATTGTCCAATGATCATCTTATGAATCATTCTGGTATATGCTCATAACATTTAGAGCATAGGACATTCTGGAATTGTACATATCATGGTGTACATGATTGATCAAATCATTCATGTGATTTTACTCACCAAGTGTCAAAACACTTGAATCTCGCTTCAACCTTTTCCATGCGGCAAGAACCTTTCTCGTCGTTTCCATATTGAACTTATTAAATATTTCATATATGTACTTCGGCCCAACCATATTAGCACCTCAATCTATCTATATAGACCATATTAGCCCAATATACTGGTTTTGCCCAAATCTTCCATTAAAATCAAATTTTCAATGAAACTTCACCCGTGTCAATAAAAGATACATCATTTCCAATCAACAATATGTCTTCTACATAATGTATTAGAAATATGTCTCAGCGCTCCCACTTAATTTCTTGCAAAAGCAAGCATCTTCACCGTCTCTGATGAAACTAAACGTTTTAACAATTTCATCATGATGAAGATTCCAACTCCGTGAATTCTTATTTCAACCATTGAAATTTGCATGCTATTTTAGCATCCTTTGAATTAACAGAACCCTTTGGACCGTGTCCTGTACACGTCTTAGGTAACCATTCTATTAGAAGAACGTTGTTCTGTTTGTTCAACTACCATATACCAAAACTAGCATATGTAGTGGTTGCTACAATAATCCGTCCAGACTAAATATCGTTATGAAAGATCAAATCTTGTCATAGCCAACTCTTTGAACATAATCGTAAACCATTTTAACGATATGTCGAATATTTCATAGATGTGAGAACATCCACGTCTGTTTCTTTATAGATCCAAACACGGTATCTAGAGGGTCTTCCAAGTTCAGAAACTTGGTTTCTCGTGTATGGAACTATCACGGATTTTATAGCTTCTAGCCATTTTGACGGAGTCAGGGCCCATCATTGCTTCTTTGCATGTAGTCGGTCCATTATTATCAAATAACAATGATTCAATCTCAAATCTTTCTATTTGATCGATTACCCGAACTACGCAGTTCAATAGGAACTTAGATCGCCGTGACCACAACCTTTGGGACACGGGAGCCAAGAGCATTGCGGCCGCTTCCGGGACACTTTCCGGCGCTGCGCCACTTAGCACATAAAGCTTAGGTTCAACAACCTAATCGAAGTTCTACTGTCCTCCCACTTAACTTTTCGCAAAAAATTCCTTCTCAAGAAACTTGATGCACTTAGCCACAAAACACTTTTGTCTTTAGTGTTATGGAGGAATAGCCAACGGTTACTTTGGGATAACTCACAAAGACGCATTTTATCCGACTTTGGTTGTAAACATTTTACATATGCCTTGCATACCAAAATTTAAGAAAAGACAAATTGGGTTTTATCCCATTCCATAACTTATATGGTGTCATTTCAACAGATCTCGATGGCGCTCTTTTCAGTGAAAAGCGGTAGTCTCTAAAGCTTAATCCTTAAAATATAATGGCAATTTTATAAATAACACCTTTGATCCTTACCATGTCAAACAAGGTTTGATTACATCTCTTGAACACTCCATACTCCTATGGTGTTTCGGGAAATGCAAGTTTTGGAACGATTCCTAAACTCTCAGGCATTTGCTAAACTTTTAACTCAAAAATCTTCTTTTATGATCCAATCATAAACTCTTATTTTCTCGTTACAATGATTTTCACTTCATCTTGAAATTTATTTGAACATTTTCAAACATTTCATACTTCTTCCTTATCAAGTAAATATACACATATATTCACTCAAATCCTCGGTTAAAGTATATGAAGTTATAAGACCCACCACACACGGCTACACATAATGAACTATACACATCAACATGTATAATGTCCAATAAGTTAGTCGTCCGTCCTTCTTTGGCCTATGAACGGAGTTTCAATCATTTCTAGGAAATTCTTACAAGCGTCAGTTGATTCAAAATCAAAAGACTCCAAAATTCCACCAACATGGAGTTTCTTCATGTTATCTTTCCAATATGATTTAAACGGTGTTTCAATCATCTCTAGAAATTTCTCACAACCGTCAATTGATTCAAAATCAAAAGACTCCAAAATTCCATCACCATGGAGTTTCTTCATGTGTTTCTTTCCAATATGATTCAAACGGTGGTGTCACTCATAAGTGATCTTCTAATCATTTGTCTTGCGACATGTTTAGCATCAGTTATTATGGATGTGATTTCTCCAACAAGATTTATAGAGTTCATCCATCTTCTATGAATATGGTGATAATTTGAACAACTATTGTTCGTATAACACAAGAACAGAATAACAATTATTCAAATAAATCTTGAAGGCTAGGTTTAATTCCAACGATAAACACAATAACACTTTATTTTGTTTTTGATGAGAATCATCCCATATTCATTTGCTAGTTACTCAGGCCATTGCAACTCTTATATTGCGTTGTTCCGTATGACACTTCATACCAACCAATCAGTATCCAATACTCAAGAATCACATTGTTTAACAAGAAATGAATATACCCATAACATGTATATCATCTATATACCCGAGCTGGACATTTCCAGTCTTTTCCTTTTTCTTTTTGCCAAAATATTTTTTTCAGATCCTCTTTCAGCAATTCCTTTCCTTTTTAGAAGAATTTATCAACATCACTTGTGGCACCATTCATATGACACATAATCCAAAGTGTGTTAGTCAAATACTAACACCCTTTGATTCTCACTTTGATGTAGATCACCGTCATCAAATGTTTGGTGTTCTTCCAAATTCCATTCTTTAGTAATCTTATAGTGTAGTAAACATTTTACCTACATTTTTCATTCATCCTATCATGACAACTTTCATGACAGAACTACCATAGCTCATAGGGACAAACTGTGAGTACAATATTAGTTCCCAAAACCTTTTTGGGAGATTAGGACACATAGTGTCTCCAACCTTCACAAATTCTCATACAATATGAGAACATGTTTCTCACTAAATTTTACTCTATCACATTGCAACTAAACATTGTTTCAGATATCGCTATATCTTCCACACATGATAGTTTCTGAAACAATCATTTCAGCTCCTAGATAACCTTGATAATAACAAACAACATTTGAATATCAAGGATCATGGAGGCAAGTGTGATACTTAGACACTAACACTGGAATTGTTACTCTCGATTTAATACACATTATTAAACTTCATGGAGCAAGCAAGGTTTGCTAAAGTTTGCAATAAGACTTTAAACTTTAGATTGACACTCAAACAATACGGTACCAGTCCGTAAAGTTAAATATCCAGAATTCTATAGTTCTATTATCTCAATTATAGCTAAGCGCAAAGGTAGTAAACAAATGCCAATGACTACAACGAACTATGCAAATTCACTTTGATTTAGTTCATGATAAAATGAGTTCATCTAACTCCCACTCAAAAACAACATCCCTCGAGTCGTCTTTGGTGATTACACGAACCAAATTCACTACACCACGACCGATCATCACGTGAGGCAGTGTAGCTGCAATGGCGAGCATCTCAATATGGTTCATCATATCATCCATATGACTCGTGCTTAACCTTTCGGTCCATGTTCCGAGGCCATGTCTGTACATGCTAGGCTCGCCAAGTAGAACCTTAGTATTTGCATGTGTTTCAAGGCCATGTCTGTACATGCTAGGCTTGAAAACACCCGTTGTATGCGAACGTAGAGTCTATCACACCCGATCATCACGTGGTGTCTCGAAACGACGAACTTTCTTAACGGTGCATACTAAGGAAGAACATATAATTATCTTGATATTAAGTGAGAGGGATCATCTTATAATGCTACCGAAGCGATCATGATCGTAACTAAGCAAAATAAGATGCATAAAAGGATAAACATCACATGCATGGATAATGTGATATGATATGGTCCTTCTCACATTAGATCTCCATCTTGTGCGTCTTGGTATGATCTCCATCATGCCACCGGCGTGGCACCAAGGTCCATGGCGCCACCACCATGGTCGTCCTTCTCCATTACAATATATCTCATGGATATATCTACAGCACGCAGGCCTTAAAAAGGAAAAACACAACCATATGGCTCCTGCCGGTTGTTTACAATAAATCTCATTTCATACAACAATTTTGTAACAATGACCATATCACAACACATGCCCTGCAAAAACAAGTTAGACGCTTCTAAATTATCTTTGCAAATTTTACGTGGTTTTGGGCTTCCTAGGAAAGAACCGATCTTACCTACGGACAAGAACCACAACGTTGATTCGCTAGTTGTTTCTTTTCATCCCTTTCCAGGGCCCTCCGTTGCAAATGCCATATCACTAATGTTAGAGAAACTGACACCCCCAAAGCCACTTTATACGGTACAAGCCGTATGTCAAGCGTGACACGCAATCTGCGCTTAGGGCCGCTTCAATCCAACATTGCCGCAATATGAACAAGTGCACAAAAGAGGGTAACAACTAGAGGATCAACGCCCACATCTCTATGTGTTCTAACCGTACAAAGCATCTACGCATAGACGAGGCTCTGATACCACTGAAGGGTTCGTTGCATAGAAAACAAAAATTTTCCTACGAATGCAACTGCCAAGATCACATCTAGGAGATAACTTGTAACGGTTTGAGAAGGACTCACCCTCGAAGATCAAAAAGCTTTAACGAGAACGATTCTCGTGGGTGATGTAGTCGATCACTTGCCGACCTCAAGGTCGTGATGAAGATGGGCGCCACAAACGGGCAGCGCCTCCGTAATCGGTCACACGTACGGATCAGCGACGACCTCCGCCCCTTGCTCCAGTTGGGCAGCGGAAGTAGTGGATCCTCGGGAACTCCAGCAGCACTACAACATAGTGGTGGTGGTGGTAGAGAAGATCTTGAGCAGGGCTTCGCCTAAGCACCGTACTCGTGAAACTGGATCAGCTAGCAAGGGGAGGAAGATGCCAACCAAAGGGCACATAAGAGTTGAATGGAATGAGTGACTAGAGGGGTCTCCACCTCCTCCTTTTATAGGAGAGGGAGGCAGCACCCAAGGCGCCCCAAGAGGTGCCCCCACCTCTCCCCTCTTGATTGCTAGTGGAGTCTCCACTCACACATAATCAAGTGGCACTTTCTCCCATTTAACCTCCACTCAAAAACCAAAGGTCTTCCAATTAAAACTCCTTTTAATTCACTTGTTTAATGTCACTCAAATTAATGAACACTTCATTTAATGAGTACTTCATTGATGAACACTTCATTCAATGAACACATTAACAATTATCCCCTTGCACTATTTCGATATCCCGAAACTATTCCGGCAGTTTTATCGAAACAGTCCCTGTGTTATCCTGTGCTATCCAGTATTTTCTCCTGCGTTCCGTATCCACTTAAAACACGTCGACGAATCCTTAAGTGTGTCACCCTACGGTTCGTGAATAAAATGGACATGACTGAGACTCTTCTCAGATCAATAATCATCAGAGGGATCTGGAGATCCATGATGACTCCCACTTACTCAACGATGAACTAGTGATCGTGTGAACCATTACTCCGTAACCAATTCCTTTTGTCTCGCGATATTTTACTTGTCCGAGATCCGATCATTTGGTATCATCCATACCTAGTTCGATCTCGTTACCGACAAGTACTCTTTACTCGTTCCGTGATATAACATCCTCGTGAGCCAGTCACGTGCTTGCAAGCGATGTCAATGTGATATCACCGAGAGGGCCCAGAGTATATCTCTCCGTCATCTGGATGGACAAATCCCACTCTTGATCCACGAGCCTCAACTAACACTTTCCAAGTACCCAACGACACCTTTATAATCACCCTGTTACGGCGTGACGTTTGATGGAATCAAAGTACTCTTCCGGTGTCAGTGATTGACGTGATCTCATGGTCTAAGGATTAGGGTTACTTCGTGAAAGTTTGATACAGCAATAGAAACTTTGATGACATGATCGTATTGCTATAACTACTGTGGGTGTATGTTCATCACATCATTCTCCAATGACATGACCTTGTTATTAACAACATCCAATGTTCATGACCAGGAAACCTTGATCATCCGTTAATCAACAAGCTAGTATAAAGAGAGGCATTACTAGGAACCTTTTCTTTGTTTATTAAACACACATGTATTAACGTTTCCGGTTAACACAATTATAGCATGAAAATAAACATTTATCATAAACATGGAATAAGATAATAACCACTTTATTATTGCCTCTCGGGCATATTCCCTTCATATTAAACCCTCAATTGCTATTTGATTACCATGGTTTACTCTATTAGTTTGCCATCTTGACCCTGGAGTTTGAATAATCATTGGGGTGGACAATTCAACAAAAGATAACTCATGACGAAGTGCATAACTTTCCGACATGAATGAATGAGATGCTCTTGGGTCGAAAAGAACGGAAGTAGGAACATAATTGACTGGAAGCGTACCAAGAATGACGTCAGTGGTGTCGTCAGTCTCTTCGGCGGCAATCTGGTTCACACGTCCACGAGTAGCGGGAGGAGCGGGTTTGGCGGTGTAGACCTTCTGGGGTGGCTTGCCACGACCATTTTTGTTGTTGCCTCCAGCACGTGGTGGAGCATGCTGATGCTGGAGCTGGTTCTGGGGACACTCGCGAGAGTAGTGGCCTGCCTGACCACACTTATAACAGGCTCCGAAAACAGTGCGTGGAGCTGGGTTGTTTGGTGGAGCTGGGTGGAACTGGGTTGGTGGACGAGGCGCCACATAGGATGGCCTCGGTGGGTTGTTCTGGCGGAACATGCTGTTTGGGATCCAGATCTTGCGCTTCTGGGAGCTAGAACTGGATGAACCGTCATCTCTGGGGTGTTTGCGAAAATCGTTGGGGGTGTTCATGTCCTCGGCTTTGATGGCCTTGTTGACAAGGACCTGGAAGGTGGCAAAGTCATGAAGATTGAGCTCATGACGGAGTCCAGTGTTGAGGCCACGACGGAACCTCTCTTGTTTCTTGGAGTCGGTGGAGACTTCTTCGGTAGCATAACGAGCCAGTCGGTTGAACTCACGACTAAACTCATCAACGGTCCTTCTGCCTTGAGTGAGGTTGCAGAACTCCTCACGCTTGCGGTCCATAAGACCTTTGGGAATGTGGTGCTCCCGGAAGGACGTGCAGAATTCCTCCCAAGATGCAGGTGGTCCAACGGGACGCTTATTCAGAAATTTCTCCCACCAAGAACTAGCTGCACCTTCGAGGTGATAGGTGGCATAGCTGACCTTGTCACCAGTTGCAACACGGCCTGCTTGGACCTTCCTCTCGATGCTGCGAAGCCAGTCATCGGCGTCAAGGGGCTCGGTGGAGTAACTAAAAACCGGGGGATGAAGTCGGATGAAGTCGTTCAGGGACACCAACTCATTGCGCTGCTGAGTGGTGTTGCGTGCAATGACTTCCAGCAGGTGGTGAGAGTCACGACGGTTCCTCTCGACCTCCATCAGAACTTGTGCCATCGTGGGTGGGGGTGGAAGGTTGCCTTCCTCCTGGTCATTCCCAAGACCTTGGTTACGACCAACCTGGCCACGGGTTCCTTGAGACATCCTGAAGGTGAAAACCAAAGTCAAACAGAGTTGATTTGAAGAGTCTAAACAAGGTATTGAAGTACTGGAAGGATTACAGAGCAAAGGAAGTAATCATCTTGACAACATGGTGATAAAGCTTACAAGCCATATATTCACAAGCTGTCATACAAACCATACATCGTTTTAGTACAAGCACTAAGAAAATACAAACGTGATGAAGATGATACATCCTTCAGAGGCACTCTGACTTCCTATACATTATTTATCTAAGCCTCTAGAACTTAGACACCTTGCATACAATATACTAAGATACTACTACATCATCACTAAGTAAGACCACAGGCGGTCTCACTCATCTCCATCTCCATAGTAGTCCTCATAAAAGTTACCCGCGTATCCCGGTAGCTGGAGGTGACCATCGGAAAACACGGAGGCTTGTGGACCCTGATATCCATTTGGGCAAGGATGGGGCCTAGGTCCAGCGTAGGGTGGAAGCAAAGGACCACGGGGTGGAAAAATGCCTCCAATCTCGGGCCAAGCAACTCGAGAAGGCATCTGAGTCCTCACTGGGTAGATCGCATCAAACTCAACTGATCCCACGCTCACAAAGGGTGCCAAGAGTGTCAGTGCTCGGTACAGAAGAACACGAGTAGCGTGGAGCTCAAAACGGAGAGCGCGTACATCACAATCTCTGTCACTAGCAAACCTAGCAATCACCTGAAGTGCTGGATCCTCTGCAGACTGGTCTGAGTAGAGTCCAGTGTAATATCCCTCTTCTCCTGGAAGTGCAGCAGGGATATAGCGGAAAGAAGTCTCTCTCAGCAAAGTGTGCTCCTCTCTCAGCAGTGTCATACATGAGTATGCAGCATCCTGCACAGCCATGTTCTCGGTGATGCCAATGCCATGTCCAAAGTGGGTAGGCTGAGTGACTCCAACGTGGTGCGGGTAGATCCGGACAATGCAGTGGAACTGGGTCTGGTTGAAGTCGTGGAACTTCTCCTCGACGGTATACTCAGGGTACCATCGATATCCCACATAGGACATCATCTCGATCAACGTGGAGGGATGGCCACGCACACCGAAGCACCTGGTCAAACGAACAATCTGCCGAGGGGGAAGATCTGCCATCTGAAACAGAAAGGAGTTTGCAAATGCATCAGATTATGAGATAAACCTGGAATGACTCGGACAGCATAACGGCTGTAATTGCAAGAAAAAGACAATTTCTTACAACATGAAAACAGCACTTACATACGATGTAACAAAACAGGGAGCATAACCACTCTAACAAACCGATCACAACTTTCCTACGGCTAGAAGGAAGCAAACAACGAGATGTTCTAATCAGACAGAGGAGAGCCTAGTCCTATCTTCCTGTAGAATTAGATGAGGGTGACTCAGAACTCAGAACGAAGGGGGTAAGGAGAAAAAAAAGAAGCCTTACGTTGTTCCCTTATATACCCAGAGTAACTATATAACTATAGCAAGCTAGACTCAACTTCGGCCAAGGTTACTAATCCTACAGTCAGTCCTGCTCTGATACCAAGTCTGTCGGGACCTGGGGTTAGCGTATGCAAGTATAGTTAAGACATAGTCATATGGAGAGCCGAGAACCGCACCCACTTGTCTAAGTAGACAAGGCCAAGCACTAAACATTCTCGGAAAGCATCGTACGTGAGGGGCATCCCATCCAGGCCGGATGATCAACTGAGATGGGTCCTCATCGTCCGCACACAAGTCAAATGATATGGGTGGTGAACTCCCATATTCAAAGACAAGTCGCCTCAACCATACTACCGACTATCTCAAAATTCTTACATAGACTTACTCCAGCCCGATCACTTAGTCGGGGTCTAGGGCGGGCTCGATCATACCACAAAGTGTGCACGAGACGGAGTCTCGAGCAATCGCATCGCGATGCCCCAAGCTGCGCACATCTAAGGGCCACTTGGTGTATGAAAGACCGCCAGCCAGAACACAACTAAGGTCTCGAAAACCCATACAAAGACATGCATGTTATAAACATACACGCAGCACACATGGCTTGTATGAACAGCAGGTACCATTGCAATTCTCTACAAAGTGTACATTTTATTTATAACTCTTATAGAGTACAAACATAGATCACATACATGTGATCCAACATTACAACACAGGCGGAAGCGAATTATGTCTGAGTACAGACAAGTTTAACAAATGGCTTAAGAAGCCTTATTTAAACACAAAGCCCTCCACGAGGGAACCAGTCGTCTGACTGGGACTAGACTAGTTGGTCTTCAGTCGTCCAGCTCGATGAAGAAGCCACCTTCGGGGTTAGTGGCATCATCTAAAACATAGATTAAGCAAACGTGAGTACAAAGTCGTACTAAACAAGACTTACATAGGAGCTATACTACTCATGCATATGTATCAAAGTAAAGGGGGGTGGGGTTCACTTGCAGAAATGCCAGCTTTGACTTGGCTAATCCTGAACTACGAGTACCAGACTTTGAGGTAAGAAGCGTACACGAGTCCACTACTTTCTCCAACCAATACACCACTATGGTGCCTTCCTCGACTTCCCCACGAGGAAGCACGCCATAACACTCACACTTATCTTGGTGTGTTTTAGAAGTATCCGGTTCAAGTTATCTAATAATCAAGCTAAGCTTTCCAAGCAGTCCATAACCGCGGACGCGGCTATTCGAATAGTTTTGTTAACCTTGCAAGGGTGTACCTCTACACACACATGACCATCATTTACCGCCTTTGATCTCGACACCATTCAAGGGGTGTCAGCGAGGATGCTCACCACAACTGTTACCTCATAGCCGATCTAGTCCGAGAAAGCCGCCTACTTGGGTTGGTTACCACAATCGTGAACCCGGCCGGTTTACCGAAGTGGACCCAAGTGATGTGTGCGTGGTGCATAAGCCGGTCTCGGATGAGCCGTTCTCTCACTTAGCATCCAGGCCACAGACCTACCAGAACTCCGAACTATTGCGACATCTGGACATCGAAAGGGATGAGTTAGTAAGTTGAGAGGGGTCAGTGAGCCCATTGTGTGGTTGTACTCTTCATCTTTGATCACCACACAAGAACTCGTACTAGGGCGGTGTTCAACGAGACAACCCACCGTGTACTCCTACACAGCCTCTCATCGTTCACCTTGTATTAGGGTCGATTCACCAACACTTTTCTACCATCATCAACATGATCATTCCCATCCCGACTCACATCACAGTAACAACATGGTATCATACTAAGCATGCAATAAGCGATAACATTGCAGGGGCCACATGATATAAAACAACTCCTACATTTGCTAGGATTGTGGTTTGCTTACTACTGTGACAAAATGATAGGTCATGCAAAGGAATGGGTTCTTCTATGCGGTAGAAACGAAGCATGGTGATCATCCTAAACAATGCATAAGCGAGACATGAGAGGGAAGTGGGATTTTATCGACATGATCAATGGGGGTTTGCTTGCCTTGCTGACGAGGTTCGGGTTCGGGGTCTTCAACGAAGGTTGCAACCTCTTGCTCCGGTTCCACCTCTACTCGACAAACAAAGCACGAAGTAGAAATCAATATGAATGCAATGCTCAAGCACATGAATGAATGTTGAAACTTGAAGTATAAGTTTTGATGTGTGAGGCAATTCCATTTAAGTGGAGTATATTGCATTTGAAATGCAAATTCAAACTCCACATTTGAATTCAAATTAACCAAGTTGTATATGACATTGTTTGATCATTTTGAATTATCTTCAAATGTGTATGATACGCCTCTGAAGTGTGATTGAAAAGTAGCATGTTGCCATGGTTCAAGTTGCAAAAATATTTGATTTGAATTTGATTTAATTCCATTTAAATCAAATAGCAAATGCTACTGATCACATTTTAAATTCAACTCAAACAGAGTTGAAAGTTGCATATTTGGAAAGATAATTTTCTCCTGATCATTTTCATATATTATTTGTCCAATTTGGAGTTAATATGAATTTTCTATGAATTTCCAAAGTTTGGGGTATTTTCTGGATTTTCTTGAATTCTTTTAATTCAAATAATCTCTGGAAATTCATTTAACTGATTTATTGCGCAAGTGCTGACGTCAGGGGGGGGGGCTGACATGTGGGGTCACCTTGTCAGTGACTGGGTTAAATAACCCGTGGGTTAATTTAATCCAGTGGCTTAATTAAGCCACTGGGCCCACTGGTCAGTGACCCAGGGGTCACTAACTGGGTGCTTAACAGGGGGGGTTAGAGCTGACACGCCGGCGGCTAAACGCCGGCGACTGGACCGCGGCGGCGCTGCACGGGGAGGGCGAATCCGGCCATCATTTGGAGCACGAAGACCACCATCTTGAAGCTCTTACTCGCGCGCGTCGAACGGGACCAAAACCAAGCACTGGGGTGCACCGTACGCTCGCCGGCGTCAACTTTTGCGGCGACCTAGCTACGGCCATGATCGAGATTTGGCTCCAGGGCACGACTTGAGGCGAGGCTAGGCTGGTTTGACGAGGAAGAACATGGGGAACAAGATGGACAACAAGGCGGGCTCGATTACTTAACGGGTAGACCTCGCCATGGATCCCGGCGGCGAGGAGCTTCGGCTCTCATGGCGGTCACGGCTACAGGGAGTAATCAAAGGGGAAAAGTGAGGGGTTTTGACCCGAAGCTCACCAGGAGCTCAGCAGAGGTGGTGGAGAGGGCTGGGGTGGCTCAACGGCGACGTAATCGACGAAGTCCTTCACGGCGGCCGGCGGGAACTCGAGGAAGAATCCGGCATCTACGTGGGCTCCGGGCTCGATTCCTTCTGCAAGTCGGTGAAGACGACGACGACGAAGCGCTTGGACACAGTCTTGGGGCTTCTAGGCGTCAATGGCCACATGTGTGCTCGACGGCGCTCCGGCGTGCTTCTCGGGCGGCGATGAAACAGGCGAGAGAGGAGAGGAGGGAGCTCGTGGAGGGGGGGAATGGACGCACGGCGTCTCCAGCGTCTCCGTGGCGTCGCTAGAAGGCGCGGGAGAGGCAGGTGGCGTCTGGAGAGACGGCAACGTGCCCAGCTAGCTCGGTGGCATTCCACCGAGCAGCTTGGAGGCGCGGGACGGGGAAGAAGACCCCGTTGCCCCGGTGGGCCGGCTGGGCTGGGGTGGGCCGGCTTCGCCTGGGCGCCAGGTAAGGATTTCTGATTTCTTTTCTATTTCTCTTTTCTGACATTTGTTCTGTTTAGCCAAATAAAATAGCTAAACATTTTATTAAATGCTGAAAAATTTTATGTGGCCTCATAACAAGATAGACTAGCCACTCATAAAGTTTCAACATTTTTAAAATTCAAATAATTTGAATCTTAAATCAAATAGGGGTATTTCTTTAATTCCAAGGCACTGTTTGATTATTTGAAAAATCTATGAGCATGGGATGGGTCCCACATCACTTGATATGTGATCACGCTCATTTATAAGACTTTTCAAAAATCTAACATGAATTTTTGGAAAAGATTTTTATCTGGCCTTTTGAATTAATTCATCTAGGGGGGGTTCCTTCTCCCATTTTCTTTTGAATTTGAATTTCCTTTGAAAAAATTGACATGATGCAAGGTTACTTTGCTCCTAGCACATTACCTAACAGAGGGTTCTGAAAAGTCGCCCCCACTCAAAAGAATCTCGTCCCGAGATTCAGAAGTCTGCGGGAGGAAGGTGGGGTACTCGGCAACGGTCTTCTCTCTCCCACGTAGCTTCTCTTTCAGAGTGGTGTGACCATTGCACTTTCAGAAACCTAATCTTCTGACGACGAGTGACACGCTCTGCGGAATCAAGAATACGAACGGGGTATTCTCGATAAGAAAGGCCATCTTGGAGATCAAGCGTTTCATGGTCGACTTCGCGGATGGGGTCCTTGAAGCAACGCCTGAGTTCGGACACATGGAATACATCATGTACTCGGGACAGGTGCGGAGGTAGTTCAAGTTGGTAGGCAACTTCTCCACGTTTAGCAATAATGCGGAAAGGTCCGTTGTAACGTGGGGAAAATTGCCTTTGATACCGAAACGTTGGGTTCCCTTCAGAGGAGTAACCCGAAGGTAACCTTCTCATCCAGATTGTAGCTTTCTTGCCTATGATGACGATCATAGTAGCTTTTCTGACGAGACTGGGCTGCTTTCAATTGATCACGAACAATGCGAACTTGCCCATCTGCTTCCTTGATCATATCCGGTCCAAAGAATTGTCTTTCACCGGTTTCTGACCAGTTTAAAGGTGTTCGACATCGTCGTCCATATAGGAGTTCAAAAGGAGCCATGTTCAGACTAGATTGAAAACTATTGTTATAAGCAAATTCGGCAAATGGAAGAGATTTCTCCCAATTCTTTCCGAATGAGATAACACAAGCTCTGAGCATGTCTTCAAGAATTTGGTTAACCCTTTCGACTTGACCGCTAGACTGAGGATGGAAAGCTGTACTAAAGGAGAGATGAGTTCCCATAGCATTCTGAAAGCTTCCCCAAAATCTAGAGGTGAAAAGGCTACCGCGATCAGAATTGATTTCCAAAGGAACACCATGAAGGGATACAATTCTAGAGATGTACAAGTCCGCTAACTGGCTAGCAGTTATAGACTCGCGAACGGGAAGGAAGTGAGAAACTTTGGTAAGCCTATCTATGACAACGAAGATGGCATTGTTTCCTTTCTGGGTTTTTGGAAAGCCGGTGATGAAGTCCATACCGACTTTGTCCCATTTCCACTCGGGAATAGACAAAGGTTGAAGTGTACCAGCAGGTCTTTGATGTTCTTCCTTAATGCGACGACAAACATCACATTCGGCAACAAATTGAGCAATGTCTCTCTTCATCCTAGTCCACCAAAATCTCTGGCGTAGATCTCGGTACATTTTTGTGCTACCGGGATGAATTGAGAGGGGTGTTTCATGGGCTTATTTGAGGATGAGTTTCCTTAGTTCCTTATTCTTAGGTACTATCAAACGATTTTCAAAGAATATTGTTCCTTTGCTATCTGTGGAGAAACATTTAGCAACTCCGCTAGCAATGTTCTCCTTGATCCGGCGAACACCTCGTGCACGCCTTTGGGCAACTATGATTTGATCCTCAAGAGTTGGTCTCGCCACCAAGGTAGAAAGATAGCCATGAGGAACAATTTCAAGGTTGAGCTTGCGAAAGTCCTCATGAAGAAGTGGTTGATACTGTTGTAACATGAGGTTGTTACAATACGACTTACGACTTAGTGCATCAGCCATGACATTGGCTTTGCCTGGGGTGTAAGAAATTACTACGTCGTAATCTTTTATCAACTCAATCCAGCGTCTTTGCCTGAGATTAAGATCTGGCTGGGTGAAAATATATTTAAGGCTTTGGTGGTCGGAATAAATCTCGCAACGGTTACCAAGGAGGTAATGTCGCCAAGTTGTTAGGGCATGAACTACGGCAGCGAGTTCAAGGTCATGGGTAGGATAGTTCTCTTCATGTGGCCGCAACTGGCGTGAAGCATAAGCTACCACATGTCGATCTTGCAGATGTATGCATCCTAACCCTTGCCATGATGCGTCACAATAGATCTCGAAATCCTTTTTGGTGTCTGGAGGTGCAAGTAGAGGTGCAGAAGTCAATCTTCTTTTTAGCTCTTGAAAGCTTTCCTCGCACTTGGGAGTCCATAGGAATTTCTTATCTTTCTTGAGGAGTTCAGTGAGAGGCTTTGCAACTTTAGAAAAGTTCTCGACGAAGCGACGGCAATAGCTGGCTAGGCCAAGAAAACTCCTAACTTGCTTAACCGATTCAGGTGGAGTCCAGTCAAGGACGGCCTGAACTCTCTTGGGATTCACAGCAATGCCTTTTGCAGAAATCACGTGGCCTAAGTAGGTCACTTCTGGTAGCCAAAATTCACACTTGGAGAATTTAGCATACAGGCGATGCTCTCTAAGTTTCATCAATACCAGCCTTAGGTGTTCGGCATGTTCTTCTTCGTTCTTCGAGTAGATGAGAATGTCATCGAGATAAACCACGACGAACTGGTCCAAATACTCCATGAAGATCGAGTTCATCATGCGTGAGAAAGTGGCGGGGGCATTGGTTAAACCAAAGGACATGACGGTATACTCGTAAAGACCATAACGAGTAGTAAAAGCCGTTTTGGGAATGTCCTCGTTTCGGATCTTGATTTGATGATAACCTAATCTCAAATCCATCTTGGAGAATACGGAGGATCCTGCAAGTTGATCATAAAGATCATTGATCCTGGGAAATGGGTACTTGTTCTTTATCGTCGCTAAATTTAGCGGGCGATAGTCTACGCACATCCTTTCTGTTCCATCTTTCTTCGTTACGAACAGAACGGGGCAACCCCCTGGCGATGAGCTAGGGCGGATGAAGCCTTTCTCCAACAAAGCTTCCAGTTGGATTTTAAGCTCAGCTAACTCACGTGGGGCCATTTTGTATGGGCGTCTAGAAATTGGTGCGGTTCCTGGGGCAAGATCCACTATAAACTCTACACATTTGTCGGGTGGCATGCCCGGCAGCTCTTCAGGAAAGACATCCGGGAAGTCATGAACCACCGGAATATCTTCAAGTTCGGGAAGGGGAAGTACATTCAAAGAATGCACTTGGATTCTTGTTCTGGGTGAGGTATAGTTGACAGTTTTTCCTGAAGGGTGGGTGAGTTTCACGGATTTGCCTTTGCAATCCAGGTAGGCATTCTGTCCTGATAGCCAATCCATGCCAAGGATGACATCAATGTCTGAAGACTTGCGGGCTATGATTGAAGCAAGGAATATTAAACCCTCAATTGCTATTTGATTACCATGGCTTACTCTATTAGTTTGCCATCTTGACCCTGGAGTTTGAATAATCATTGGGGTGGACAATTCAACAAAAGATAACTCATGACGAAGTGCATAACTTTCCGACATGAATGAATGAGATGCTCTTGGGTCGAAAAGAACGGAAGTAGGAACATAATTGACTGGGAGCGTACCAAGAATGACGTCAGTGGTGTCGTCGGTCTCTTCGGCGGCAATCTGGTTCACACGTCCACGAGTGGCGGGAGGAGCGGGTTTGGCGGTGTAGACCTTCTGGGGTGGCTTGCCACGACCATTTTTGTTGTTGCCTCTAGCACGTGGTGGAGCATGCTGATGCTGGAGCTGGTTCTGGGGACACTCGCGAGAGTAGTGGCCTGCCTGACCACACTTATAACAGGCTCCGAAAACAGTGCGTGGAGCTGGGTTGTTTGGTGGAGCTGGGTGGAACTGGGTTGGTGGACGAGGCGCCACATAGGATGGCCTCGGTGGGTTGTTCTAGCGGAACATGCTGTTTGGGATCCAGATCTTGCGCTTCTGGGAGATAGAACTAGATGAACCGTTATCTCTGGGGTGTTTGCGAAAATCGTTGGGGGTGTTCATGTCCTCGGCTTTGATGGCCTTGTTGACAAGGACCTGGAAGGTGGCAAAGTCATGAAGATTGAGCTCACGACGGAGTCCAGTGTTGAGGCCACGACGGAACCTCTCTTGTTTCTTGGAGTCGGTGGAGACTTCTTCGGTAGCATAACGAGCCAGTCGGTTGAACTCACGACTAAACTCATCAACGGTCCTTATGCCTTGAGTGAGGTTGTAGAACTCCTCACGCTTGCGGTCCATAAGACCTTTGGGAATGTGGTGCTCCCGGAAGGACGTGCAGAATTCCTCCCAAGATGCAGGTGGTCCAACGGGACGCATATTCAGAAATTTCTCCCACCAAGAACTAGCTGCACCTTCGAGGTGATAGGTGGCATAGCTGACCTTGTCACCAGTTGCAACACGGCCTTCTTGGAGCTTCCTCTCGATGCTGCGAAGCCAGTCATCGGCGTCAAGGGGCTCGGTGGAGTAACTAAAAACCGGGGGATGAAGTCGTTCAGGGACACCAACTCATTGCGCTGCTGAGTGGTGTTGCGTGCAATGACTTCCAGCAGGTGGTGAGAGTCACGACGGTTCCTCTCGACCTCCATCAGAACTTGTGCCATCGTGGGTGGGGGTGGAAGGTTGCCTTCCTCCTGTTCATTCCCACGACCTTGGTTACGACCAACCTGGCCACGGGTTCCTTGAGACATCCTGAAGGTGAAAACCAAAGTCAAAAAGAGTTGATTTGAAGAGTCTAAACAAGGTATTGAAGTACTGGAAGGATTACAGAGCAAAGGAAGTAATCATCTTGACAACATGGTGATAAAGCATACAAGCCATATATTCACAAGATGTCATACAAACCATACATCGTTTTAGTACAATCACTAAGCAAATACAAACGTGATGAAGATGATACATCCTTCAGAGGCATTCTGACTTCCTATACATTATTTATCTAAACCTCTGGAACTTAGACACCTTGCATACAATATACTAAGATACTACTACATCATCACTAAGTAAGACCACAGGCGGTCTCACTCATCTCCATCTCCATAGTAGTCCTCATAAAAGTTACCCGTGTATCCCGGTAGCTGGAGGTGACCATCGGAAAACACGGAGGCTTGTGGACCCTGATATCCATTTGGGAAAGGATGGGGCCTAGGTCCAGCATAGGGTGGAAGCAAAGGACCACGGGGTGGAAAAATGCCTCCAATCTCGGGCCAAGCAACTCGAGAAGGCATCTGAGTCCTCACTGGGTAGATCGCATCAAACTCAACTGATCCCACGCTCACAAAGGGTGCCAAGAGTGTCAGTGCTCGGTACAGACGAACACGAGTAGCGTGGAGCTCAAAACGGAGAGCGCGTACATCACGATCTCTGTCACTAGCAAACCTAGCAGTCACCTGAAGTGCTGGATCCTCTGCAGAGTGGTCTGAGTAGAGTCCAGTGTAATATCCCTCTTCTCCTGGAAGTGCAGCAGGGATATAGCGGAAAGAAGTCTCTCTCAGCAAAGTGTGCTCCTCTCTCAGCAGTGTCATACATGAGTATGCAGCATCCTGCACAGCCATGTTCTCGGTGATGCCAATGCCATGTCCAAAGTGGGTAGGCTGAGTGACTCCAACGTGGTGCGGGTAGATCCGGACAATGCAGTGGAACTGGGTCTGGTTGAAGTCATGGAACTGCTCCTCGACGGTATACTCAGGGTACCATCGATATCCCACATAGGACATCATCTCGATCAACGTGGCGGGATGGCCACGCACACCGAGGCACCTGGTCAAACGAACAATCTGCCGAGGGGGAAGATCTGCCATCTGAAACAGAAAGGAGTTTGCAAATGCGTCAGATTATGAGATAAACCTGGAATGACTCGGACAGCATAACGGCTGTAATTGCAAGAAAAAGACAATTTCTTACAAATTGAAAACAGCACTTACATACGATGTAACAAAATAGGGAGCATAACCACTCTAACAAACCGATCACAACTTTCCTACGGCTACAAGGAAGCAAACAACGTGATGTTCTAATCAGACAGAGGAGAGCCTAGTCCTATCTTCCTGTAGAATGAGATGAGGGTGACTCAGAACTCAGAACGAAGGGGGTAAGGAGAAAAAAAGAAGCCTTACGTTGTTCCCTTATATACCCAGAGTAACTATATAACTATAGCAAGCTAGACTCAACTTCGGCCAAGGCTACTAGTCCTATAGTCAGTCCTGCTCTGATACCAAGTCTGTCGGGACCCGGGGTTAGCGTATGCAAGTACAGTTAAGAAATAGTCATATGGAGAGCCGAGAACCGCACCCACTTGTCTAAGCAGACAAGGCCAAGAACTGAACATTCTCGGAAAGCATCGTACGTGAGGGGCATCCCATCCAGGCCGGATGATCAACTGAGATGGGTCCTCATCGTCCGCACACAAGTCAAATGATATGGGTGGTGAACTCCCATATTCAAAAACAAGTCGCCTCAACCATACTACCGACTATCTCAAAATTCTTACATAGACTTACTCCAGCCCGATCACTTAGTCGGGGTCCAGGGCGGGCTCGATCATACCACAAAGTGTGCACGAGACGGAGTCTCGAGCAATCGCATCGCGATGCACCAAGCTGCGCACATCTAAGGGCCACTTGGTGTATGAAAGACCGCCAGCCAGAACACAACTAAGGTCTCGAAAACCCATACAAAGACATTCATGTTATAAACATACACGCAGCACACATGGCTTGTATGAACAGCAGGTACCATTGCAATTCTCTACAAAGTGTACATTTTATTTATAACTCTTATAGAGTACAAACAGAGATCACATACATGTGATCCAACATTACAACACAGGCGGAAGCGAATTATGTCTGAGTACAGACAAGTTTAACAAATGGCTTAAGAAGCCTTATTTAAACACAAAGCCCTCCACGAGGGAACCAGTCGTATGACTGGGACTAGACTAGTTGGTCTTCAGTCGTCCAGCTCGATGAAGAAGCCACCTTCGGGGTCAGTGACATCATCTAAAACATAGATTAAGCAAACGTGAGTACAAAGTCATACTCAGCAAGACTTACATAGGAGCTATACTACTCATGCATATGTATCAAAGTAAAGGGGGGTGGGGTTCACTTCCAGAAATGCCAGCTTTGACTTGGCTAATCCTGAACTACGAGTACTAGACTTTGAGGTAAGAAGCGTACACGAGTCCACTACTTTCTCCAACCAATACACCACTATGGTGCCTTCCTCGACTTCGCCACGAGGAAGCACGCCATAACACTCACACTTATCTTGGTGTGTTTTAGAAGTACCCGGTTCAAGTTATCTAATAATCAAGCTAAGCTTTCCAAGCAGTCCATAACCGGGGACGCGGCTATTCGAATAGTTTTGTTAACCTTGCAAGGGTGTACCGCTACACACACATGACCATCATTTACCACCTTTGATCTCGACACCATTCAAGGGGTGTCAGCGAGGATGCTCACCACAACTGTTACCTCATAGCCGATCTAGTCCGAGAAAGCCTCCTACTTGGGTTGGTTACCACAATCGTGCACCCGGCCGGTTTACCGAAGTGGGCCCAAGTGATGTGTGCGTGGTGCATAAGCCGGTCTCGGATGAGCCGTTCTCTCACTTAGCATCCAGGCCACAGACCTACTAGAACTCCGAACTATTGCGACATCTGGACATTGAAAGGGATGAGTTAGTAAGTTGAGAGGGGTCAGTGAGCCCAATGTGTGGTTGTACTCTTCATCTTGGATCACCACACAAGAACTCGTACTAGGGCGGTGTTCAACGAGACAACCCACCGTGTACTCCTACACAGCCTCTCATCGTTCACCTTGTATTAGGGTCGATTCACCAACACTTTTCTACCATCATCAACATGATCATTCCCATCCCGACTCACATCACAGTAACAACATGGTATCATACTAAGCATGCAATAAGCGATAACATTGCAGGGGCCACATGATATCAAACAACTCCTACATTTGCTAGGATTGTGGTTTGCTTACTACTGTGACAAAATGATAGGTCATGCAAAGGAATGAGTTCTTCTATGCGGTAGAAACGAAGCATGGTGATCATCCTAAACAATGCATAAGCGAGACATGAGAGGGAAGCGGGATTTTATCGACATGATCAATGGGAGTTTGCTTGCCTTGCTGACGAGGTTCGGGTTCGGGGTCATCAACGAAGGTTGCAACCTCTTGCTCCGGTTCCACCTCTACTCGACAAACAAAGCACGAAGTAGCAATCAATATGAATGCAATGCTCAAGCACATGAATGAATGTTGAAACTTGAAGTATAAGTTTTGATGTGTGAGGCAATTCCATTTAAGTGGAGTATATTGCATTTGAAATGCAAATTCAAACTCCACATTTGAATTCAAATTAACCAAGTTGTATATGACATTGTTTGATCATTTTGAATTATCTTCAAATGTGTATGATATGCCTCTGAAGTGTGATTGAAATGTAGCATGTTGCCATGGTTCAAGTTGCAAAAATATTTGATTTGAATTTGATTTAATTCCATTTAAATCAAATAGCAAATGCTACTGATCACATTTTAAATTCAACTCAAACAGAGTTGAAAGTTGCATATTTGGAAAGATAATTTTATCCTGATCATTTTCATATATTATTTGTCCAATTTGGAGTTAATATGAATTTTCTATGAATTTCCAAACTTTGGGGTATTTTCTGGATTTTCTTGAATTCTTTTAATTCAAATAATCTCTGGAAATTCATTTAACTGATTTATTGCGCAAGTGCTGACGTCAGGGGGGGGCTGACATGTGGGGTCACCTTGTTAGTGACTGGGTTAAATAACCCGTGGGTTAATTTAATCCAGTGGCTTAATTAAGCCACTGGGCCCACAGGTCACTGACCCAGGGGTCACTAACTGGGTGCTTAACAGGGGGGTTAGAGCTGACACGCCGGCGGCTAAACGCCGGCGACTGGACCGCGGCGGCGCTGCACGGGGAGGGCGAATCTGGCCATCATTTGGAGCGCGAAGACCACCATCTTGAAGCTCTTACTCGCGCGCGTAGAACGGGACCAAAACCAAGCACTGGGGTGCACCGTACGCTCGCCGGCTTCAACTTTTGCGGCGACCTGGCTACGGCCATGATCGAGATTTGGCTCCAGGGCACGACTTGAGGCGAGGCTAGGCTGGTTCGACGAGGAAGAACACGGGGAATAAGATGGACAACAAGGCGGGCTCGATTACTTAACGGGTGGACCTCGCCATGGATCCCGGCGGCGAGGAGCTTTGGCTCTCATGGCGGTCACGGCTACAGGGAGTGATCGAAGGGGAAAAGTGAGGGGTTTTGACCCAAAGCTCACCAGGAGCTCAGCAGAGGTGGTGGCGAGGGCTGGGGTGGCTCAACGGCGACGTAATCGACGAAGTCCTTCACGGCGGCCGGCGGGAACTCGAGGAAGAATCCGGCGTCTACGTGGGCTCCGGGCTCGATTCCTTCTGCAAGTCGGTGAAGACGATGACGACGAAGCGCTTGGACACAGTCTTGGGGCTTCTAGGCGTCAATGGCCACGCGTGTGCTCGACGGCGCTTTGGCGTGCTTCTCGGGCGGCGATGAAACGGGCGAGAGAGGAGAGGAGGGAGCTCGTGGAGGGGGGAATGGACGCACGGCGTCTCCAGCGTCTCCGTGGCGTCGCTAGAAGGCGCGGGAGGGGCAGGTGGCGTCTGGAGAGACGGCGACGTGCCCAGCTAGCTCGGTGGCATTCCACCGAGCAGCTTGGAGGCGCGGGACGGGGAAGAAGACCAAGCTGCCCGTGTGGGCCGGCTGGGCTGGGGTGGGCCGGCTTCGCCTGGGCGCCAGGTAAGGATTTCTGATTTCTTTTCTATTTCTCTTTTCTGACATTTGTTCTGTTTAGCCAAATAAAATAGCTAAATATTTTATTAAATGCTGAAATTTTTTATGTGGCCTCATAACAAGATAGAATAGCCACTCATAAAGTTGCAACATTTTTAAAATTCAAATAATTTGAATCTTAAATCAAATAGGGGTATTTCTTTAATTCCAAGGCATTGTTTGATTATTTGAGAAATCTATGAGCATGGGATGGGTCCCACATCACTTGATATGTGATCACACTCATTTATAAGACTTTTCAAAAATCTAACATGAATTTTTGGAAAAGATTTTTATCTGGCCTTTTGAATTAATTCATCTGGGGGGGGGGTTCCTTCTCCCATTTGCTTTTGAATTTGAATTTCCTTTGAAAAAATTATACATGATGCAAGGTTACTTTGCTCCTAGCACATTACCTAAAGAGGGTTCTGACATGTGCATACTAGGCATGTGTGCTGCGTGTATGTTTATAACATGCATGTCTTAGTATGGGTTTTCGAGACCTTAGTTGTGATTTGGCTGGCGGTCTTTTATACACCAAGTGGCCCTTAGATGTGCGCAGCTTGGGGCATTGCGATGCGATTTCTCGTGACTCTGTCACATGCAAACTTTGTTGTATGATCGAGCCCGCCCTAGACCCCGACTAAGTGATCGGGCTGGAGTAAGTCTATGTAAGGGTTAGGATTCAATCGATAACATGGTTGAGGCGACTTGTCTATGAGTATGGGATTTCACCACCCATAATCATTTAGACTTGTGAGCGGGTGATGAGGACCCATCTCAGTTGATCATCCGGCCTGGATGGGATGCCCCTCACGTACGATGCTTTCCGTGACTGTTCTGTGCTTGGCCTTGTCTGCTTAGACAAGTGGGTATGGCTCTCGGCTCTCCATGTGATTGTATCGTGACTGGAATTACATACGCTAACCCCGGGTCCCGACACTCTGTACCCAAGATTATTTTTTAGATCCACTATTTTCATTCCGTATTGCGGGTTTACCTTTACCCCTGTCAGATTGAACCATTTGTACCGAAACAAAGGGACCTTAAAATCAGGTCCATAGTCAAGTTCCCATATATCCTCTATGTAACCATAATATGTGTCCTTTTCCTTATTGTTGATTGCATCATCAAAGCGGCACCACTATTTTGGTTGGTGCTATTTTCATCTTGGGTGATCGTGTAAAATGTATTCCCATTTATCTCTTACCCTTTGAAAGTCATTATAGTCGCAGATGGTGTCCTGGACAACAAGTACAACTCCTCTTCAACAATGTTGTTACCCGTGAGATGTTTATGCAACCAACCGCTGAAAGTCCTCATGTGTTCACGCGTAATCTAGTCTTCAGAATGCTCTGGGTGTTTGGAACTCGTGTTGATTGATATACAGGGCCACCAAGGAAGAATTATGTAGAACTGTATTGTGTGCTTGCACCCAAGAATCTGTGTCCCTACATATTATTGGCTTCGGTCCTAGCGTGCCTTTTCCACCCAGTCTCCCCTCAAGCCGCGATTCAGGAACACCAATCGGTTTAAGGTCGGGAATAAAGTCAACACAAAACTCAATGAACTCCTCTGTTTGATGACCCATGGAGATGCTTCCTTCTGGCCTAGAACGGTTACGAACATATTTCTTTAAGACTCCCATGAAACTCTCAAAGGGGAACATATTATGTAGAAATACCCAGAATTGCAATCTCGTCGACTAGGTGAACCAGGACGTTCGTCATAATATTGAAGAAGTATGGTGGGAACACCAACTCAAAACTGACAAGACATGGGACCAAATCATTCTATAACCTTGGTAGTCTTTCGGGATCGATTACCTTCTGAGAAATTTCTTTGAGAAATGCACATAGCTTCACAATGTCTAATCAAACACTTTCTGATAGTAGCCCCCTCAATGCAATCGGAAGAAGTTGCATCATAATCACGTGGCAGTCATGAGACTTTAGGTTCTGGAACTTTTTCTCTACCATATTTATTATTCCCTTTATATTCGACGAGAAGCCAGACGGGACCTTGATACTGAGCAGGCATTCAAAAAAGATGTCCTTCTCTGCTTTGGTAAGAGCGTAATAGGCAGGACCTTCGTACTCTTTGGATGCATGCCATCTTTTTCGTTCACACATTTCTGGTCCTCCCGTGCCTCCGATGTATCTTTTGTCTTCCCATACATGCCCAAGAAGCCTAGAAGGTTCACGCAAAGATTCTTCTAGGTCTTTCCAATAGGGTAGGTCCCAAAATACTTGTGTGCGTGTCCGTCAGCGTCATTCGGAACAGATTTTACCCCAGGATGCTTTCCAAAGATTAGTTGTTCTGGTCAATCCTTGACCATGTCAAGTATATCATCACCAGTATGGAGGACAAGATTCTTCCGACAATATGCTTAACCTTTGAAATGCTTGCCTTTCTTTCTTAAGGCATGGTTGGTCGTATGAAATCAACGATGTCCCATGTACACATTCTTATTGCAGTTGGGAAAATATATACTTTCAGTCTCATCTAAATAGTGTGTGCATGCCTTGTATCCCTTGTTTGTCTTTCCTGAAAGGTTACTAAGAGCAGGACAATCATTGATGGTTACAAACAACAACGCTCGTAAGTCAAATTCCTCTGGCTTGTTCTCATCCCACACATGTACACCTGGTTTATCGCACAAATGTAAAAGTTCTTCAACTAATGGCCTTAGGTACACATCAATGTCGTTCCGGGTTGCTTAGGGCCATGGATGAGCAGTGGCATGATAATGAACTTCC
This sequence comes from Bromus sterilis, assembly GCA_950022295.1. Taxonomy (NCBI): domain Eukaryota; kingdom Viridiplantae; phylum Streptophyta; class Magnoliopsida; order Poales; family Poaceae; genus Bromus; species Bromus sterilis. Next base: position 403,310,938 of record OX465596.1, read on the forward strand.
GCTTCATGCACTTCCAAGGAGGAAGGTTATAGATACATACAGTCACGGGCCATGTGGTACGATTGCTGCTCTGCTCCACAAAAGGATTAATGCCATCTGACTTAAACCAAACCATATGTTCCTTGGGTCCTTTGCAAAGTCATCCTTTTCATTTCGCTCGATTTTTCTCCACTGCGACCCACCAGCGTGGTGTCTCAAATTCCCATCTTTCTTACGGTCATATCTGTGCCATCACAAAAACTTGGCATGCTCTTTGTTTCTGAACAGACGTTTCAACCGTGGTATTATAGGAGCATGCCAAATCACCTTGGCGGCAACCCTCTTCCTGGGGCAAACGCCATCAACATCACCATGGTCATTTCGTCTGATCTTATAGCACAATGCACCGCATATCGGGCGTTCATTCAAATTCTCGTACTCCTCACCGCGGTAGAGGATGCAGTCATTAGGGCATGCATGTATCTTGTGCACCTCTAGTCCTATATGGAAGACAAGCTTCTTTGCTTCGTAAGTACTGTCAGACAATTCGTTATCCTTTGGAAGCCTCTTCTTAAATATTTTCAGTACCTTCAAATCCCTTGTCAGGTATACCATACTATGCCTTCCATTGCAACATTTCCAGTGCGGCACCAAGCTTTGTGTTGCCCTCTTCACAATTTTGGTACAAACCTTTTCTGTGATCCTCTAACATGCGATCGAACTTCAACTTCTCCCTTTCACTTTCGCATCCTCTCTGTGCATCAACAATGACCCGGCGAAGATCATCATCACGCACATGTGATGCCTCTTCTTTAGCTTCTTGTTCTTCATTCTCTTGCCCCACTGTAGTATCATCGTATGCAGGGAAACCAGGATACCTTTCATCATCCTATTCTTCTTCATTCTCTTCCATAGAACCCCTCTTTCTCCATTCTTGGTCCAACAGTTATAGCCGGACATGAAACCAGACTTAAAAAGATAGGCGTCAATTTCTCTTGAGTTAGAGTAGGTCTTATTATTATTGCAGACACCACATGGACAAGACATAAAACCATCTCGCTTGTTTGCCTTATCCGATTCAAGGAAACTATGCACGCCACTAATGAACTGGGCAGAGCATCAGTCTTCATACATCCATTGCCGACTCATCTTCATCATCACAGAACACTGAAAAGACAAAATTAATACAAGTTCATACATAAAGTTGATCATACATAAAGTTCATACACACTTATTCTCATAATAAAAAGAACATATAACTATCTACCTAAAGCATTTAAATGCAACAACAAATGCAATCAAAATCGCAACAAAGGTAAAAATTGCTCCAACAACATAATGATACCAAGCCTCTTTATTAACGGCATATTTTCTAATTTTCCTAATCTTCATGCGCATTGCATCCATCTTGATCTTGTGATCATCGACGACATCAGAAACATACAATTGCAATTTCATCTTCTCTTCTTCAACTCTTTTCAAATTTTCTTTCAAATACTCGTTTTCTTTTTCAACTAAATTTAACTTCTCAACAAGAGGGTTGATTTCAATCTCTGGTTCACATACCTCCTAGATAAAAATATCTATTTCAACTTGATGGGAATCAAATATTGTCAAACACGAAATACAACAAAACAGTTATAAAAGAGAATATATACCACATCCGAATCATAAACCGGACGAGGGCCGACGGGCACGGATATCAAAACCATGTCACTATGTATAACAAACAATCATACAAGTAAGAAAATTATATAAATAACTATGTAAATCATATAATTAAGTTTTTTTAGATAATAACACAAGAGGCTCACCAAGGTGGTGCCGACGAAGGTATGATGCGAGCGATCGACGGTGGTTACTACCGTGACGGGAAGGGACTAAGTAATCACTACACATATACAAACTAAGAAATTAATTTGAGCTCAAATTGCATATAAATCAAATAAACTCCACATTATTACTCCAACTAAAACCCTCACAAATGACTATACATATAGAGTATTGCACAACCTAATCTAGCAATGGGAGATGATTGGACAAAGTTTCTAAACTTTGTGAACACTTGGATGTAGATGGGTGCTTTAAATCTTGACAAATCTTGGCAAAAATGGAGGATGAGCTCGAGCAAGAGAGAAGGGGAAATGAGAAAACACAGAAGATGAGCTTGGGCTCGGGCTGGGGACGAAGGCACTATTTATAGTTCTATCATTAGTACCGGTTGGTGCTACAAATCGGTACTAGACTGGATTCACCAGTACCAGCTCGTAGCACCAACCTGTACTAAAGAGGCTCGCGGGTGATACGTCCCAAACGTATCTATAATTTCTGCTTGCTCCATGCATGATTTGTGTAACTTTTCCATCTTTTGCTTGAACTTTCATACACTTTTTTTTATCATATTTGGATTAACCTATTAACTCAGTGCACCTAGTTGCCAGTTCCTATTTTTCTGCTGTTTCTGTATTTCTCAGGTTTTCCGGCCATTTAAAGTGCCAAATAAATTCCAAAAAAAATCCAATAAATAATCAGCGACCTAGAAACTTCCCAAATAATCAAGAGAGGAGGGGGTTGGACCCACGAGGGCCCCAGGAGGGTCCCTGGCGCGGCCCCACCCTAGGCCGCGCCAGGAGGCCTCCTGGCTGCCCTGTGGCCCCTCTCGGTGCCCCCTTCGCCTATATTTAGACCCCATGACGGAAACCCCTAATATCGATATGACTCGGCGGACCCTCTTGTGGTTTTGAGTGATGAACCCTGAAAGATCCGACAGAAGCCGACTTTAGCCGCGACTCCTTCTCATCAGTCGGCAGGGGTTTCTGAGGGACAACATCAGGGTGGTGACTCTGGAGCCGGTACCTATTCTTCTGAGGGTTCTTCTGTCCAGATATCGCCCTTCCCAATCAACCGTGGGTGAGTATTCCTTTCTTAGGATGGTAACTTGTCTTTTATATGCATGATTCGCTGACAAATTCTATTTTTGTCTTTGAGCAGCGCTCGAATTGATCCTAAGGATCTGGCTGACTCTTCTTTTGTTCAGGAGTCATCTATTATATCTAAAAGATTTCCAGAAACTTCGGTTTCTGAAGCTTTGAAGAAAGATGGTTTAAATGAGTCAAGCCCATCAGGACCATACAAAGATAATTCTCCTGAAACCGGCTTTGATGAGCCGTTAATTCCTTCTGAAAAAGGGGAGGTTGCTCCAAGTTCTGTGTCGAAGATGAAGTTTTTATCACTGGGGCTCAGAAGGGTGACCCACCTACTTGTACAACCGTGGTGAATGTTTTGGATGACAAGAGTCAGGTGGTAGGCCAGCCTAATGAGTCGATATCTGAGAAGACTTTTCTTGAGGAGTTGTTCAAGCGGTCGTTAGCTTGTTCTTCGGAGTAGCCTGACATATTCCTCCAACTTCGGGGGCATTATGAGGTATGTATTTTTATTTTCCCACACTGTCCTTGATGACATATATCTCTAGCCCCCATAAGCCGACTTGGTGATTGATTGCCATGCTGGGTTAACAAACTGTATTTGCCATGAGTCGGTATACCTATCTTGTGGTATGCCGCGTTATGATAAGTTTGAACTGTAGCCCCCATGGATCGATATACCAATTTTGTGGTATGTCGAGTCATATAGTTTTTTGAGCTGTAGCCCCAATGAGCCGGCAGTATGTGATTACGTTCTGCCGGGTCATGTATATGTTTTGTAGGTTTAACCCCCGAGTGACTTTTTAGGCAATAGGTCTAAGTGAACACTTAGTAATATTTCGTTGTTTGTAGGTTGTTGCCATGGACGCTGGGCAGTACAAACGTCAGATGGATGAACGACTCGCTGTGGAGTCGGCAAAGCTGAAAGGAGCTGATGAAGAAATTGGTCGACTCCGTGATGAGTTGGTAAAAAAAGACAAAGAACTGGAAGCCGTCAAAGCTGAGATGTCTGAGGCCACAAATGTTCGGAACAAAGCTGTAAATGATGCAGCGGCCCAGCGTGATACAGCCGAGCAAAAATTAAAGTCGGCACAAAAGAAGCTGGTGACACTCAAGGATAGTATTCACCGACTTGTGTCAGCCATCTTTGGTGAGTTGGCAAAGTTGCTTTGGGAATCTGGGTGTTCCAATTTTCTTTGTTTCATGCTGACTTTTATCTTTATTTTGTCTTTATAATAGGCAAAGATAATGATATTCTGGGTGAGACGCCTGCTATGAAGCTTACTTGCACGTTTACCTTGGTCAAACATTTGTTGGAGGGTGCGTGTAAAGCGATATGTGCGACTCAGCCCAAGCCCCCAAGTATGAAGAGGATAACTGATATAATGGGTCCTCTCTCAGTTGTACCTGACTGGGTAAGTCTAGGGAAGAGATCGACTTGCTATATGGGGGTGATGCGTGGCTTGGAGCTTGCCAAGGCATATCATCCTGGATTGAAGCTGGATCGTCTGGCTGCCGGCTTCCCCGGAGCTTAAGGCAGATGAGTCCAATTTTTCCAAGGAAGATTTCGTCAAGGTGCATAAAGAGACTCGTCCTTTTGCCACCAAGATTGGTGATGACATCGAGCTAAGCCGGTTAGAGACTGGATATGATGAGAGCAACAAGAGGCGCCGGATCAATCTTCTGACTCCCGTCGAGTTCTCTCTTCTTCCTCCTCCAGAGAGGTCTTCGGAGCCGGCAAATCCTGTGGAGCCGTTTCCAGGAGGAGAATAAGATGACTTGATGATGGATGACATTGCTGATGTGGACTTAGTGGAAAGTCACAACGAGATCTTGCCATCAGCGAATGTTGCCGGGTCTTCGTCTCAGAGCCAGGCCAACGTCCCATCGTGAGCCTCTTGGAGAGAGAAAAACTTTCATAATATTTGTGCGGCCGTAGTGCCGAGTTTGTAATATTGGGAAACATGTCCTGTGACTTGTGAACAGCATGTGGTCAGATACTTTTATGGCGTTTCATCTGAAATTTTCCTTTTGTCTTTTTGAATGCCAACCTTCGTGATGCCATCTGACTTTTGCCTTTGACTTATTTGTTGCTTGCTTGAAGAAGTTTTTCCTTCCGATATGAGTTGTAGAAGAGGGCCGTGTTCCCGATTTACCCTATTCACCAACTGGTGGAACTCCTGAGAGTCGGCTGGCTTCATAGTGGAAGGTTTTGAGAGGCCGACTTTATGAATAGTGTGGCCACCTTTGTTATATGTGAATCGACATGTTTTTGCCGAATCATAGATACTTTCAAAGTATAATCCTCATGAGTCAGTATGATCATCATTGCGTCATGCCGACTCACAGAGATAGTTTGAACTGTAGTCCTCATGAAATGGTGTGGTCACGTTTGCGTGTCGTACCGGGTCATCAAAGAAGTGTTGCTTCTCAAGAGTTGGTATAATTATCGTGGCGTTTGAGCCGATTTATCAAAGAAGAAGTGTTTCGAAGTGCTACTTCCCAACAGTCGGTTTATGCATCTGGGTGTTGCTCCGAGTCTTTTGTTTGGGAAAATAAAATTCTCTCTTCGAAATAGTGTAGCCCTCAAGTGCCGGGTTGTCTTACCTGCAGTAACCTGGGACTTACAATTTCTTGCTTGTTCTCTGAAGCCGGCAAGTATTATACCGGCAATTTTGAAGCCGGCAAATATTTGCTTAAAAAACTGATGAATGTGAATTTGCTGAATCCGGTAGATATGATATGATGGGTTGTGTTCCCAACTTCCAAATAGAGTGATCCTTCGAGTGCTGGAATATATTTCCTTCAGCGACCCGGAGTAATGTGTGCCAACTCTTTAAGTCGATATGACGGCTAGTTCAGTGAGAAAAAGTGCGATGAAAGTCGACTTATATATTTTATATGGCGAGAGCCAGTGCGACAGAAGTCGACTTTATGTATGGCGAGAGCCATTTCGACCGAAGTCGTTTTTAAGAATGCAGAACATGCAATGCAAAAGGTATAGTCCCCATGAGTCGGCATGTGTGTCTTGACACGCTGCTGATCACATAGAGAAATTTTCAAGTCGTAGTCCCCATGAGTCGGTGTGAGCATCTTTTGTGTCATACCAAGTCACATAGGTTAATGCTCACGGTGCATCTTTTGGATGACATAGTAAAATAGTAAAAGAAAAAAGTATGCTATGATGATGATGTATGCAAAAAATAAAGTGTAAAGGCTCATATAGAAGTCGACTCCAGTTTTAACACGCCTTATCTTCTCGTTGAGATAGATTACTGGGTTATCTATAAGTCGGTACTTCTTTGTAAGCCAGCAAAATATGACTAGCGTTCCCTGTACTTGAGACTAAACTCAGTAGGCGTTGATGTTAGCCCCCAAGGTATTTAGACTAAGCCGGGTACACGTAGGTCGTATGTGCTTGAGCTATACAGGCCAAGGTTAAGGCGTGTGTAGCCAGTTCATGTATATGCCAGGATTTCTTCGGGTAAGAGTCGACGAGTGACATCGAGCTCCCTTACTGCCCCTGAATAAGCTTATACGTATGTGATTTTTGCATATATATGCCGAGTTTTCGGATAAAGGCTCAATGATTGACATTGAGCTCCCCGATTCCCCTGAATAAGCAATATACATGCTCAGTACCAATAGAGGGGTTGATCAAGCCCCCAGGTCTCTGAGATATAAGTAATGCAAAGTATGTATGATGCAAAGATGATGAGAAAGTAATTGCATGCAAAGTATAGGATATAATGCATACATGAGTCGTTGAGACTGCAGTCGATCGACGATGATTTCTATAGCGAGAACCGATGCAACCTATAATCGACTTATTCATTGTATGTGGCGAGAGCCGGTATGATGAGAGTCGATTGTTTATAGCGTGGAGAGAGCCGGTGCGATGAGAATCAACTTATATGGTAAACGGCGATGGCCTATTGGGACGTGAGTCGGATTTTTTTTAAGTGCGGCGATAGCCGATGCGACAAATGTCAACTTATATTTATTATAGTGTGGTAAGAGCCGGTGCGACGAATGTCGACTTATGTTTATATGGCGAGAGCCGGTGCGACGAGTGTCAAATTTTTTTTGACGGCTCTGGATATAGTAGGGACGGAGCCGGATGATATCCCGTGTTTCCTTCACTTCGTGGTAAGTACATGGGCTTCCGGTTTCTTCGTTTGCTTCACGAGTTGGTAGGCTTTAATAAGTAGTATTTATACTTTGTTGTAATGAGCTGTTGGGGTGTCTCTTCCCTTGGCTTGTTTTCTGGGTTTTGATAACCCGGATCGACTCTCTATTGTGGACGATTCCATGTTCTTGACCTCTTATGGTTTTGTGAGACGGTTGGGTCGTCATCGCACAGACTCGCCTCTAGAATGTTTTTCTCGATTTGGCGTCTGTACTCCTGTATGAAGTAACACTGATCCCAGGTGTGGTTAGCGAGGCGACCTGGTCCGGAATGCTTTGGTCAAGCTTCTTTCATAGCTTTGTTGCAATCCCGGTGCCTTTTTTTCTTTCCTTGGTGGCCGTCCGTGCCTTTGGGAGTGGTTGCTAACGTATTCCTATGAGGTCAAGTTGTACCTGCGTTTTCTATGGTGTGTCCGAGACTGAAGTTGGGACTCCTCATATTTTGCTTCACTGGATTCGGCATATCTGGCGACGGCATCCACGAGTCCCTTTAGGTCCTCGGCTACCTCCTTTATGCGTCTTAGCGCGTTGGTTATAGGTGTAAGCCGGAGGCCTATTGGCTCCTGAGCCTTGTCATACCGTATCTCCTGTGGAAGTCGATCTTGTGCTTCTGTGAGACTTTTATATTCCCAGGCTATCTCTTCTTGTAGCATCATGGACTTTTTCTGGTTTTCTTCTAATTCTTCGTCAGAGTCGGCTCTGTTCCGTCCCAGTCGTTGCCACACATTGGTGGTTCGTAGTTCTGAGCCGTTTCGTTTTTTGACGGATTTTGGGTGGTGTTGGCATTGCCACGTGTCTCATGAGTCGGATTTTCGAAGGATCGGACCCGAGTCTGCCTTCCCCGATGGATCGAATTGATCCGTTATCTGAGTATTTGTCTTCTTCTCGATATGAGTCGGCGTCGGAGAAACCATCCTTATCGTGGTTTGGGGTTCCGTCAGGGCGCTTCCGTTCTGGGAACTCACCAATAAACCCGACGAAAGTGTGATGGAAGGCAGTATCAGGATGACTTGTCTCTTCGAGAGGAACTTGTAGGTCACTGATAAGTGAGTCAGTTAACTGAGATCAGAATACGTCTTGCGCACAAGTATGCGTGTTCTGACTTATCTTCTTCTCGAAGTAGCTCTGCCCTACCTGCTGGTAGGTGGCTGCTGCCTTTTTTAGGTCGTAAAGCCTAATTGGTGGCTGTCTCGGCGTTTCCATATGGACTTCGTCTTGTTCAGGGAGCTTCACTGGCTCATCATCCATCGAGGTTTCGACAGAGCATGCCTATTTCGGGGGGTTCGTTGATGAATCCGATGAAGGCGCGATTGGAGTCCGCAAGTAGCCGGCTTGCTGCTTCAGTAGGGGCATAATGATCCGGCTCCGGCTCCGACACGTTCAATCCACCGATGAAAAGGTGGATGGAGCCGACTGGGATCTGATAGCCTGACTCAATGAAATCATCTTCGGGACCCCAGGTGGCGTCGTCGATGCAGAGCATCCCGCTCCGGCTTCTGGTGATTCTCCCAGTAGAAAATCCTTCCATATCTTGGAGTTCTCCCCCTAGAATCTCAACACCTGCGAGTGCAGGCCCCACGGTGGGCGCCAACTTTCATGGGAAAGTCACGGCAGATGGGCGTAGAGTCGGACTTATCATGGGACCTTTGCTGTGAGGCGAATTCGAGGTAAGAGTCGACATAGACACGGGACTCAGCGGTTTACCCAAGTTCGGCCCCGTCGATGCGGTAAATACCTACTCCTGCTTCTTGACTATTGTGGGATCGACTCCTCAATAGGAAGAGCCGATCTTATCGATTACAATGATGATGTTTCGCAACCTTAGTTTCATGGAGATCTAGGTTATAGCGCGAGTTGTCTAGTCCTGGCTTGAGGTAAGTTCTGGCTCTGGCTCCCGTGGACCTCGGCTTATAAAGGTGTCGGGTCCCGGGATTCCTAGAGTCCGACTCCTACACGATGTGGAGTTCTATTCTACTTGACAAGTTTGCTACGTGCTATACAAGGTAAGTGGAATTCCTTCTAGGGCTTCAATCTTCACGCTTGGCACGTCAGACTCCTGTTCGGGTCTTCTTTGTGGGCCTTCATATGTAAGTCGGCCCAGAGGTTTCTAATGCCGGGTCTATGGGCCTGATCCATCCCCCCGACACCACTCCCGTGTCCTCTCTCGCCGAATCGCTCCGCCACCCGAACGCTGCCGTCGCCATGGCTCGGAGAAAGCGTGGCCAGTGAGTTCCTCAAGCCAAGACGCCGTGTCCAACGTGTTCCTCGACGACGACTACGCCTCCGTGCAGAAGGAATCAAGCCGAGACGTCGTGTAGCCGACGCCCCCTTCATCTTCTTCGTCTCAGGCCGCAGCGCGCCATCAACGAATTCGTCACCGTCAAAGCACCCCCGACCTCGCCATCGCGTTCTTTGCATCCGTGGTGAGCAGGCACATCGATCCCCTCAGTTTTGCCCTGCCAATCCATCCTCTACCTCGAGCTGCCAAGGAAGCCGGAGACCACCGCCGCCATGAACGACGGAGAGATGGAGATCCAGTGCTCCTCCGTCCTATCTGAGATGTCCATCGTGTTCCTGGAACCTCCAGGAGCCGATTGGACTAGCGCAAGCCCAAGCTATCCCACGACGACGACTTCGTCGTCGTTGCTCCGCCACGGCCGCTGCTAGCGCTTGACGCCGGCGTCGCTCCGGTGAACCCCTGCACCCCTAGCTTCAAAATGGTGGTCGTCGTGCGTCAAATGGCTCACTGTGCCGCCGTTCCGTGCGTCGCCGCCGTGCTGGTGGGTCGCCGGAGACTCGCCGCCGGTGAGGCCTGATACGTCCAAAATTCATCACTATTTTATATCGTAATTCATCCTTATTCATTGATATATTGCATGTTACGATGATGTTCTTATGTTGTTTTGGCTTATTATACAAGGTTTGAAAATTTCCGGTGCCGAAGCAGCAGAAGCAGGATTCAGCGGTAAAAAGTGGACGCTGAGTTGCTGAAGAAGAATACCTCCAAATTACCTGAAAATCGACGGGGGGTATTTTCCAGAAGAATAACGAAAACTCGCCGAAGAGGGGCCAGAGGAGGGCCACAGGGGCCCCAAGCGGCCACCTTGTGCGGCCCAACCCCTGGCCGCGCTGGGAGAGCGCCTGGAGCCCTGTGGCCACTCCCGGCTCCCCCCTTTGGCCTATATACTCCTCGTTACGCGAAAACCCTAAAAAATAGAAGCCGTCACGGAGTTCCGCTGCTGATCCGTGGGCTCTCCGGCGGGAAGATTCCGCCGAGGAGATCACCTCCCGTAAGGGGAGATCATCGCAATCGTCATCACCATCATCACGGGCATCATCGAGATCATCATCAACATGATCCCCAACATCAGCACCATCTCCACCACCATCCAATCTCACCTCACAAGTTCATCTTGTGTTGTAATCCGTACTATCTATCCTCTCTACTCTACCGGTGTTGATTACTCCTTTGTGGTGAATGCTATTGAGTTTTGTTGGAGAAATACCATTATGTCCAGATTGTTTATCATATATTTATCACCTCTGATCATGATCTCTTTTATGTCTTGTGAGTAGTTACTTTAGTTCTTGAGGACATGGGAGAAGTCTAGTTGCTAGTAGTCATATGATGTTGAAGTAATTTGTGTTGTTTAATATTTAAGTTGTGTTGTTATTTTCCTAGTGGTGTTGTGTGAGTCGAACACTCAACACTTCGCCTTCTTAAGGACCTAGGGGAATACATTGTGTATTAAGAAATCTTATGGTGGGTTGCTGGAGTGACAGAAACCTGAACCCCAGTTTGCACACTTTTGCACAAGGGAGTAATGGATCCTTGATCTTATTGATGTGGTTAGGCTTTGCCTTAATTTCTATCTTTTATTTGCGGATGCTTGCAAGATGTTTAATCATAAGAGTGCACTTATCTTAGTCTAGAAGGTGTGCTAGCATAGATCCATCCACTCAACACTTATCAGCACAACACTTGTTATCGATACGGAGTATGGCGAAAGCACGTGACTACCTCTCCATGTGTCCTCAAGAACGCTTTAGTCTTTATAAGTTCAGTTGTTAGGCTTATCCTTTGCACAAAAGGATTGGGCCACTTGCTGCTCCTCAGTGCTATCTACTTTGCTTGCTTTTGTCTTATCGTTGCTTATATGGAAAACCCCTAAAAAGTTACCTTTCAGTGTTTGCAGTTATTCCTTGCCTACTATCACCTATCAATACCTTTCACTCCTCGTTGGGTTCGACACTCTTACTTATCGAAAACGCTACAATATATCCCTTTACGTTGAGGGTCATCAAGCTACGTTTTCTGGCGCCGTTGCCGGGGAGCATAGCGCTATTGGTAAGTGAAGCTGGTAAGGAATTTTTATATCGTTGCTTTTTATTTTGCTGTTGCTATTCTTTGTCCGTATGGACAACCTAGCTATTGGATCGTTGCTTATGGAGAAACGCCCCACATCTTTGGTGGTTGTACCTCCCCCTACTGAAATTATGCCTTATAAAATACCAGCTGGTATTATAGATTGTGTCTTGGCTAATCGTTATGCAGGAGATAGACACCCCAGTGAACACTTGTTATATTTATCACAACTATGTTCACTATTTAAGCTTGCAGGTGTATCAAAGGAGTTTGTCATGAATAAATTGTTCTCCGTATCGCTTATAGATAAAGCTTCAGATTGGTATAAGCTTCTCGATAACTCTCATTTGCTTGATTGGCATGAACTTATGTCTCTGTTTTACACCAAGTTTTATCCTCTTCATGAAATTCATCGAGACAGGAATTATATCTATAACTTTAGGTCTCGTGACGGAGAAAGCATCGCTCAAGCTTGGGGGAGATTGAAATCTCTAATGCTCAAATGTCCTATTCTTGAGCTCCCCAAGGAAACTATACTTACAAACTTTTATGCCAGACTTTCTCGTCAGGATAAGGAGATGTTGGATGCCTCCTCTAGTGGGGTATTCCAGACGAAAAGCGTTGAAGAAAGATGGGATCTCCTTGAAAGGATCCAGAAGAATACCGAAGATTGGGAAATAGATAAAGGTATTGAACCTACTATAAATTATGAGCATGATTATATAGAGAACTATGTGAAAACTGATTCCTTTAATGCCTTTTGCTCTAATATTGGTCTTGATTCCCATCTAATGATTGATTTTTGTAAGGACTTTGCCTCTCATATCGACTCTTCTAAGAAGAAGAAGAGTCAGAATCATAAACCCTTCAAAGAATCATCTGTTGATATTCATGTTTCTTACCCTATTTTGCCTGCAGTTATATATGAAAAGCCCCCTTTTCCCGTAAGAATAAGGGAGCACTCTTTTGTTACAGGCATAATTAATAAGAGTGAGAGAAGAATCGATGAACCCAAGGACCAGATCAAGGTCGATCCTCGAGTTGCATTGGTTAAGGATCTTATTACTAATGATGCTTTAGATTCCAATATAAATTTTTGTGTTGTTTCCACTAACCTTGTCACAACCAAGAATAAGGGCCCAATTTCAGGTACTCCAGTAGTATCTGTCAAAATAGGAGATCATAATCATTATGGGCTATGCGATTTGGGATCGAGTGCCAGTGCTATCCCGTATTCACTTTATTAAGAGATCATGGGTGAAATTTCACCTTGCGAACTTGAAGAAGTTGATGTCACTATTCATCTTGCAAACAGAGCAACTATCTCTCCCATCGGAATTGTGAGAGACGTTGAAGTCTTATGCGGAAAGGTAAAGTATCCAACCGACTTTCTAGTACTTGGTTCGGTAAGGGATAATTTTTGTCCCATTATTTTAGGTAGACCATTTCTCAGAACTTGTGGAGCTATAATAGATTGCAAGAAAGGTAAAGTTTCTATTGAATTCAATGGTGAGCCATATGAATTTAATTTTTCTAAGTTCTCTAAGCAGCCTCGTGGTACTAATTTGCCTAGTAATGATAAGATTATTGAAGATATTGCTTCCATTGCTATCCCTCCTAACGATCCCTTGCAGCAATATATGGAGGACCACGAGAATGATTTGCACATGCAGGAGAGAAATGAGGTGGACGAAATATTCCTAAGACAACCTGCTATCCTAAAGCACAACCTTCCAGTTGAGCCTTTGGGAATTTTGTCGCAACCAAAAGAAGATCCAGTGTTTGATCTTAAACCTCTTCCCGATACGCTCAAATATGCTTATTTAGATGAAAAGAAAGTATATCCTGTTATCGTCAATTCTAACCTTTCAGGATATGAAGAGGAGAGTTTATTGGAAGTACTTCGGAAACATCGAGGTGAAATTAGCTATACCCTTGATGACCTTAAGGGGATTAGTCCATCTATTTGTCAACATACCATCAACCTTGAAGCTGATGCTAAAACAGTTATTGATCATCAACGACGGCTGAATCCGAAAATGATGGATGTCGTAAGGACTGAGATTCTCAATCTTCTAGCCGCAGGTATTATATATACTATAGTTGATAGTAAGTGGGTAAGCCCAGTTCATTGTGTTCCAAAGAAAGGAGGAACAACTGTACTTCCTAATGATAAGAACGAACTAATACCTCAGAGAATTATTATTGGATATCGAATGTGTATTGATTACAGGAAGTTGAACAAGGCAAGCAGGAAGGACCACTACCCGTTGCCGTTAATCGACCAAATGCTTGAAAGGTTATCCAAAAACACTCACTTTTGCTATCTAGATGGTTATTCTGGCTTCTCTCAAATTCATGTTAACACTGCTGATCAAGAGAAGACCACTTTTACTTGTCCCTATGGTACTTATGCTTACAGACGTATTCATTTTGGTTTATGTAAGGCCCCTGCTACTTTTCAAAGGTGTATGTCTGCTATCTTTCATGGTTTTTGTGAAGAAATTGTGGAGGTATTCATGGACGATTTCTCCATCTATGGAACCTCTTTTGACCATTGTCTCCACAACCTTAATAAAGTTTTGCAGAGATGTGAGGAGACAAATCTGGTGCTTAACTGGGAGAAGTGCCACTTTATGGTCAATGAGGGAATTGTTCTTGGCCACAAGATTTCCGAGAGGGGAATTGAAGTGGACAGATCCAAGATCGAAGCAATTGAAAGGATGCCCTATCCACGGGACATCATAGGTATTCGTAGTTTTCTCGGTCATGTTGGTTTCTATAGAAGGTTTATTAAAGACTTTTCTAAGACTTAGAGACCCCTCACTAATCTTCTCCAGAAGGATGTTCCTTTTGTTTTTTATGAAGATTGTAAGGAAGCCTTCGAAGTTCTTAAGAAAGCTTTAACAACTGCTCCTATAGTACAACCACCTGATTGGAATTTACGTTTTGAAATTATGTGTGATGCTAGTGATTTTGCTGTTGGAGCTGTTTTAGGACAAAGGGTTGATAAGAAGTTGAATGTTATATCTTATGCTAGCAAATCCCTTGATAGTGCTCAAAATAATTATGCTACTACTTAGAAGGAATTCTTGGCAGTAGTGTTTGCTTGTGATAAGTTTAGGCAGTATATTGTTGATTATAAGATTATTGTTCATACTGATCATGCTGCCATGAAATATCTCATGGAGAAGAAGGATGCCAAACCAAGGCTCATTCGATGGGTACTCCTTCTTCAAGAATTTGATTTGTAGATTGTCGATAGGAAAGGAGCAGACAATTCGGTGGCGGATAATCTCTCAAGGATGGAAGATATACCGCATGATCCCATTCCAGTCAACGACAATATTCCAGACGAACAACTAGCTGTTGTTAAAGTACAATCTCTCTCCGATCCTTGGTTTGCAGATTATGCTAATTTTATCGTTGCAAAGTTTTTGCCTCCAGGTTTAACATTTCAGCAAAGGAAGAAGTTCTTTCATGATTTGAGGCATTACTTTTGGGATGACCCACATCTTTTCAAAGAAGGTCCAGATGGGATCGTGAGAAGATGCGTACCGGAACACGAACAGAAGCACATTCTTAAACAATGTCACGATAGTCCATCCGGAGGACATCATCCTGGTGAGAGGACCGCACATAAGTTTCTTCAATCAGGTTTTTATTGGCCTACTCTCTTTAAGGATGCTACAAATTATGTTTTATCCTGTGATAAGTGTCAGAGAGTTGGTAATATTAGTAGGAGGAATGAGATGCCTATGAATTACTCTCTAGTGATTGAGCCTTTTGATTGGTGGGGTTTTGATTTTATGGGTCCTTTTCCTTCGTCACACAAGTACACTCACATTTTAGTCGCTTTTGATTATGTAACCAAGTGGGTAGAAGCAATCCCCACTGAAAGTGCTGATCACAAGACATCTTTGAAAATGCTCAAGGATGTAATTTTTCCTAGGTTTGGAGTACCCAGGTACCTCATGACGGATAGGGGTTCATACTTTACGCATGGAGCTTATAGAAAAGCTTTAGCCAAGTACAATGTCAATCATAGAATTGCTTCACCGTACCACCCCCAAACTAGTGGGCAAGTTGAGCTCACCAATAGAGAGATCAAGTTGATCTTACAGAAGAACGTCAATAGAAATAGAAAGGATTGGTCAAATAAGTTAGGAGATGCTCTGTGGGCGTATAGAACTGCTTACAATAACCCCATGGGCATGTCTCCCTATAAGATGGTCTATGGCAAGGCTTGCCATTTGCCATTAGAATTAGAACACAAAGCTTTCTGGGCTATTAGAGAGCTTAATGCTGACCCGAAATTAGCTGGTGAAAAGCGTCTCATGAACTTGACTTCTCTAGATGAGTGGAGTAGTGAAGCTTACGAGAGCGCTAAACTGTTCAAGGAAAAGGTAAAGAAGTGGCATGATAGGAGGATTTTGAAACGTGAATTTAATGTTGGTGATAAAGTTTTATTGTTTAGATCTTGTTTCGGGTTTTCTCCAGGTAAACTACTTTCCAGGTGGGAAGGGCCATTTCATATTGAGGAAGTCTACCGCTCGGGTGCGATCAATATTAACAATTTCGAAGCCACCAAACCTCAAGTGCTGAATGGGCAAAGACTTAAGCATTACGTAGCAGGAGATCCTGTCAATGTTGATGTGTATTTGGTATACACACAATCTCATGAAGAACATGTAGCAGCCCCGTTTCAGACACCAGCAGAAGCAGAATAAGGAAAGGTATGTATTACGGTAAGGAAACATCGCGAAACCGCAATGAAAGTTCCAGATTATGAGTTTTTTCAAAATATAGAAAATTTGAGTCCTAAGTGGAACCGGAGACCAGCTCCAGGGGGCCCAGGCGCCCCCCTGGCGTGGCCCCACCCCTGGCCGCGCCGGGAGGCTGCCTGGGCTCCCCGGAGCTCGTCTCCAACTCCGCTTTGACCTGTTACCTTCCTTTCTGTGCAGAAATTTTTGCTATATATTTGCCTGGATTGTTCCGGCAGCATATCTTGCGATTTCGTGTTTTTTCTGTTCGAGTTGTTTCTTCCAGGAAAACTTTCAGCTAGACCTAGGTGCCTTAGCTTCCCCAAGTTCCCCGAAGGACAAGTTCGTCACCAGCATCATCAACCCTTACCTCGCTGAGGTGAAGAAGCACCCCCAGATCCTTCGTGTGGAGGAAGGTGACCTCTACAAGGAGGATCTGAAGGGACCAGTCAAGGAGGGGAGCACCGAGGAGCGGCTGAAGGAGATGGAACATGAGGTCTTCAAGTTCAAGAAGATGGTGGAGCATGGTGTTGAAGCTAACTTCGACATCATGAACGAGATCGAGGGTTCCCACAAGAAGGAGATGAAGGAGATGTGGTCAAGTTTGGCCACACTAGAAGAAAAAGTTTATGGGCTCCAAGCACAGATCTATGATCTGCAGAACCAGAACTGTGAGTATGAACTAAAGTTTCCACGCATGGGTTTGGGTGCTGAGTGCAGGATCTTGGAGACGGGAATGTCCTTTGAGACCGGAGAGCAGCTGCCATGGAAGCGCTTCGCCGAGGAGTACGTGACCGACAAGAACAAGAATGAGGAGTAAATATCCTCGGGTATTGGCATCCCCTTAGCTTGTTCAAAGCTTGGGGCAGTGCCCGGTATTTTTATCTTTATCTTTGTCTTTTAGAGTCAAGTAGAGTCATATCATGTCTAGGGATTTTATCTTATAAAATAGGTGTTTGCTTTGAGGTCTATCACTCCTTTCTGGATAGTTATGTATCCGTGAGTGTGGAGTCGTCTATGATGGAATATTAATGAGAAGTCTATTGATCCCTTCACTGCACTCGATATTCTATTCACGTAATCGACCTCGTGATGATTCTTATGGGGAGTATTGAACTTATATCAGGTATGGCTTTGAAAACTTTATTTAATCTTCGCAAGCATAGCTTTGGTCATAACAACAAGCATGTTATTTTTCTCAAAGTAGAGACATAGCCAAAACCCTCTTTGTTATTATGCTTGTAGTGTTATGTTGACAAGGAAGACAACTTGATGTGTTATGCTTGTTTTAATGTTTATGCTTTATATTTCTTTGCATCCAAGTCATCATCAATTGTCTGTTCTCTCAAAGCCTTTGCTAGCCAAACCCCTGTACTAAGCGGAATTCTGCTTGTACATCCATACCCTGAAACCAGTACCTTCCGGATGAGTCCACTATACCTTCCTATTCGTGGTATTCCACTACCACTCCTAAAGCATAGAATTTTTGTGTTATCCTTGGATGTTCAAAATCTTCTGTTTTGTGCCCCTGTTTTAGCTCATGAGGAAGTAGTTGTTAACTCATGACCTTCTTAAGTTGGACAAGTTTTACCTCAGGATTGCATGGCTAATCTGCAAACCCCTAATACGAGGAGGAACTGGCATGAGTGCGCCCAGCTCACAAAAGATAATCACAACCAACAACCCTACTTCACGCTTTGTTCATGAGAAATCAGAAAACTTTGGCAGTGATAAACAAAGGAGATTGCGGGGATGTGATCGTCCCCGTTTGGGAGACGTTCCTCGAAACTTGTCCAACCTGAGAAGCAATTGAGTTATCTATTAGCATTCGTTGACAAATCATGCACCTCTCAAAACTTGTTTTCATTCTGTTTGATCTAAGGATAGCACTTGAGTTTTCCATGCTTTCTTTTAACAAGGCTGTTAGTTCCTTTACTTTTATGTTGAGTCAACTTTCCCTACTTCCTCCTTTCCCAAAGAGAACAGACACTTGATGCTGATGAAGATTCATCAATATAATGCTGCATTAAAAGTTTTGACATGCCATATCATTGTTGACATTATCTCTTGATAAGTAAGTGGTTTGTAAAAGCCTTTGCCAAGCAAACATCTTCCTTTGTGTTAGCATTTGCACTTCATGACTAATAGCTTGTTCTTTCAAAAAGTTCCAAATCATCACTTCAAAATATAAAGAGAAAGAGCAAAGGTAAAAGCTTTTAGTTGTCCCTTGACCAAAGGACTTGTTTGCCATGATTTGATGAGTTTCCTTAGCCCTACTTTTGTTTATAATTGTTATTACTATTTCACAAGGGCTTTATGAGTTGGAGATTGCTGACTAGGATGTTTGAGTTTGGTGAAAAGATCATGATGCTTCTTGTCCGTATTTTATTTATCGACACTTCACTCTCTAAACTTGTGGACAGGTTTACCGAGCTCAGTTTTCGCTTGGGGACAAGCGAGGTCTAAGCTTGGGGGAGTTGATACGTCCAAAATGCATCACTATTTTATATCGTAATTCATCCTTATTCATTGATATATTGCATCTTGCGATGATGTTCTTATGTTGTTTTGTCTTATTATACACAGTTCGCAACTTTTCGGTGCCGAAGAAGCAGACGCAGGATTCAGCGGTAAAAAGTGGACGCTGAGTTTCTGAAGAAGAATACCTCCAAATTACCTGAAAATCGACGGGGGTTATTTTCCAGAAGAATAACGAAGACTCGTCGAAGAGGGGCCACAGGGGGGCCACAGGGGCCCCAGGCGGCCACCTGGCGCGGCCCCACCCCTGGCCACGCCGGGATGGCGCCTGGAGCCCTGGGGCCACTCACGGCTCCCCCCTCTGGCCTATATACTCCTCGTTACGCAAAAACCCAAAAAAGAGAAGCCATCACGGAGTTCCACCGCCGCTCCGTGGCGGAAACCTACAGAGAAGAAAAGGGCTCTCCGGCGGGCAGATTCCGCCGAGGAGATCACCTCCCGGAAGGGGAGATCATCGCCATCGTCATCCCCATCGTCACGGGCATCATCGAGATCATCATCAACATCATCCCCAACATCAGCACCATCTCCACCACCATCCAATCTCACCTCACAAGTTCATCTTGTGTTGTAATCCGTACTATCTATCCTCTCTACTCTACCGGTGTTGATTACTCCTTTCTGGTGAATGCTATTGAGTTTTGTTGGAGAAATACCATTATGTCTAGATTGTTTATCATATATTTATCACCTCTGATCATGATCTCTTTTATGTCTTGTGTGTAGTTAATTTAGTTCTTGAGGACATGGGAAGAGTCTAGTTGTTAGTAGGCATATGATGTTGAAGTAATTTGTGTTGTTTGATATTTAAGTTGTGTTGTTATTTGCTGTAACAACCCAGTTTTCATAAAAATTAAAATTTTTGTTTTCGGTGTGAATTGATTGATTGCCTGATTTGGGTGCAGTGTTTGCTTCGCCGAAATAATAATCGGTGAATATTTCTCCCCCGTATTCTCGTATCGGATGCGTGATCGACCCCTTTCCACCACGACACACGACTTTGCGACACCGGGATTTCACCCGAGCACCGTCGCCACCGGAACAAAAACCCCGTTAATTTAATAAACGGATTATTTTATTGGGGCGCCGAAAAATGTTGTCGGAATGTACCGCAGTGAGGTACGATCGACGGGCTCGACGCGCTGAGCGCGTGGTTCAAGATTTCGTCGGAATCGGAGTCCGTACGTGAGCACCGCACGCGCGAGAGAAAAACCGGGGATGTTTTTGCAAACTGCCAGCCACTTGGGCTATATAAAGACCACCAAATTCCCACCCCTTTTCTAGGGTTTCCCTAGCCAAAAATTGCAGCCACCCCCCCTGAGTTTGCTCAGATCTGCCCATTTTATCTCCACACCCCGAATTTGTGTTCCCCATGCGATCTGGACTGTCGGATCGGGCGATCCAACGGCCCAGACGCGCCCTGGCCACCTCCCACCTACCTCTCTCCTCTCTCTCCTCACCAACCGCCGTCTCCATGCCCGTGGGCAAGCCGCTGCCGTCTCCTCCACTCCCGCCGCAGCCGGCGAGCCGCCACCCCCGCCGGCACGCCCTCTCCTCTTTCCTCTTCCTTCCCTCCCGCTCTCTAACCTCCTCCCCTTCTCCCCTGCTGAAGGCCGCCCGGAGCACCGCCTGAGGCCGAAGTCGCGCCATGGCCGGACCCGAGAGGAGCTCGGGCCGAGCCGCTGCTCACGCCGGCGCCTCCAGCCGCCGAAGGCCGCCACCCGAGGGGCCCCTGCGCCGCCTCCACCGTCTCCAGCCGCGGCCCTCTGCGTCCCTTCGTCGCGCTGCCCGGCCGACGTGCACAACTGCCGCCGCAGCCGGTTCCGCTCGGGAGGAGCCCGAGCCAGCTAGTGCTGTTGGCTGCTGGTGGGCCAGATCCAGCGCCACGGCCCAGCCACACCAGCAGGCCCAGCCGCCCCAAGTCCTGCTGGCCAGATCCGGCCAGGTTGGGCCGAGGCCCAAGTGGTGAGGCCCGAGATCTGTTTTTTTCCCTGGGGCCCGAATTTTTTCACTAAGTGCTGATAATTTTGCTGATGATGCGATTTTGCACCGTTAATAACGCTTAAACCGTCGCTCCGATGAACGTGCCCCCAAAATGAAAGTTCTCAGTTTTGCGTGCTCTAGCTTTCGTATGTAGAAAGTTTTTGAATTTGAGCTCATCTTGATTGTGTAATTGTGTGCTGAAGTGGGCATCAGGCCGTTAAACTGCTACTTTTCCTGTTAGATGCTGCTGTTATTATTTGGTTGCAACTTTGCATGAAGATTGTAAAAAATCCATGAGGCCTATTGCATTGATTCTTTTTCCATTGTGTTAAGCATAATGTGTACTTCAATTCAATGCTTTAACTTTCCATGTTTGGGTGCTCTAGCTATATTAAATCTTGCTCCAAAGTGGTGATCCTGATGTTATTGTGCTGCTGTTGCTGAAACTATTATTTTGTTGCAACTTCGGTCGACGAGTGTGTCGCGACCGTTTATCGGAATTGAGTGATTCAAATTGAATATTGTTAAGCATCATGTCTACTTTCATTACATGTATTGCATTTCCATGATACGCTTGCTGATCATATAGTTATTTAGCTCCAAAGTTGCTATGCTGCTGTTTTTGACAACCACCTCTGTTTTTCTCTAAGTCTGTTACTTTGCGATGCCATGTTGTTTGCTTAATATCTTTTGATCTATGATGTATTTTTGTATGATTCTTTTTGCCATGCATTCCTTGTCATGTATACTTTAATTGCAAGTAATTTGTGAGCATGTTTGCATTGATTATCATGTTTATTCTTTTCTCTAAAGTGTGCTTCGGGATGTAGGCAGTTTGTGCCCGTAACTTGTTTTGCTTGTATCTTTTTAACCGTAACTCCGTTTGGGGTGTTCTTTATATGTAACTGGATTAGTTTTTCGTGTACTTTGTGTTTATTCTATTGCTTTCTGCTGTTAACCACCTAAAATATGGTTTAGGACAGAACAGTACCAACTGTTTTAATCATCGTGTGACACTTAGTGTTATGCCATGTTTAGGTTGTGCCTCACTTAAATTGACTAGCATAGATAGTTTACTTTGTGCTTCACCTCTTTCCATGTTTGCGTGCTATGCCATGATTTCTTGAGTTGCCATGTTAACAACCTTTGCTCACCTGTAGCTAAATAACTTGAACCACTGTAAACGTGCGGTATCGTCGTGTGTGACGAGTACTCCACTTAATCTGTTAGTAACCGCTCTCGACGGTAGGTGCGATGTCTCATGTTACTTCTTGTTGATGCTTGCTCGTGTTTGCCTCTTAGTAATAGCGTGCTTGCTCGTTGATTGCTTTCCAGTGTTTACCGTCTTGTGTGCTTCGCGGGTACCTCTCGGAGACGATGCGAGCTTGCGATCAACTACACCTTCGGAACCCGACTTATAAACAGGAAAGGACTATACATTACTTATGATCCATTCTATTTCAACCAGCGGTTTGCATGCTAGTATAGGTTAGGTTCGATGTTTGATCCTACCACATGTTTACAGCCTCTTTCAAACCGATACAGCCATGTCCCCTCCCAGCAAACCATGTACTGCTATGTTACTATTGCTCGTTGCTCAGCCCCTGCTTAGTATGCAAGCTAGGATGCTACGATGTTACCCTGTTACTCCTGGGTTGGGATATCACATTATTATATTGTTTTTGATGATATGATTATTATAAATGTTGACTATATTCGACGAAGGATGGAAGGTCTAGGCTATCCCGCCCCGACGCTTTGTTCCATTCGAGTCACCTAGGATCCGAGTTCCGAGTATTGGTTTTAAGACTGAGCGTGCCTAACCGCGTGTGGGATTTTATGGGGTCCCCTCTTCTTACCTATCTAGCTTCAAACATTTCTAGTGGTGGCCCAAGCTGGTTTTACCCTTTGCGAAACGTGTGTGTGCGAGTGTCGACCTTGCAGATTTTCAAACAACTCGGGCCAGCGGAGACAGAGTTCCTTTGTTGGTCCAAACCTGGAAGCTTGAGGGCTATCCATAGTGTTGGTTTAGTTACCCCGACCTCGTCCAGACGGTAGAGGCCGACTCGATAGCGCGGCCGGCTTTTGAGTTGGATGTTGTCGGGACCCGGGGTTAGCGTATGTAATTCCAGTCACGATACAATCACATGGAGAGCCGAGAGCCGTACCCACTTGTCTAAGCAGACAAGGCCAAGCACAGAACGCTCTCGGAAAGCATCAAACGTGATGGGCATCCCATCCAGGCCGGATGATCAACTGAGATGGGTCCTCAACGTTCGCTCACAAGTCTAAATTCTTATGGGTGGTGAATCCCATATTCATAGACAAGTCGCCTCAACCATGTTGTCGATTGGATCCTAACTCTTACATAGACTTACTCCAGCCCGATCACTTAGTCGGGGTCTAGGGCGGGCTCGATCATACAACAAAGTGTGCACGTGACAGAGTCACGAGAAATCGCATCGCGATGCCCCAAGCTGCGCACATCTAAGGGCCACTTGGTGTATAAAAGACCGCCAGCCAGATCACAACTAAGGTCTCGAAAACCCATACTAAGACATGCATGTTATAAACATACACGCAACACACATGCCTAGTATGAACAGCAGGTATCATCACATAACTCTACTAAGTACTCTTTATAGATATACACATAGAGCATACAAAGATCACATGTCTGTGATCACATTACATCATACAACGGAAGCAAATTAGGTCTGAGTACAGACAAGATTAACAAATGGATTAGAGAAGCCTTGTACAACAAACATGCCCTTCCACGAGGGACCAGACTGCTGTCTGGGACTATGCTAACTTAGTCAACGTTGAGCTTCACGAAGGTGACTCCATCGGGGTCCGGGTTCTCATCTAAAACATAGAATAAGCAAATGTGAGTACAAAGTCGTACTCAGCAAGACTTACATCAGACCTATACTACTCATGCTCAAGTATCAAGGTAAAGGAGGTGGGGTTCAACATGCAGAAGTGCCAGCTTTGACTTGGCTAGTCCTGTACTACGAGTACCAGACTTGAGGTAAGAAGCGTACACGAGTCCACTACAAATCTCCAACCAATACACCACTATGGTTACTTCCTCGACTTCCCCACGAGGAAGCACACCATAGCACTCACGCTTATCTTGCGAGTTTTATAAGTATCCATTCAACTTATCTATGATCAAGTAAAGGTCTGCAAGTAGTCCATAACCGCGGAAACGACTATTCGAATAGTTCAGTAACCCTGCAGGGGTGTACATCTTCACACGCATGTCATCATTTATCGTCTCGTTCTTGTCACCCTTCAAGCGTATGTCAGACGTGGATGAAACCAAGGCACTACCCTCACATCACCTTCTCTAATCCAGGAGTCGACTACTTGAGTTTGTCACCGCTCGAGAGTCCGGCCGGTTCGACAAAACGGACTCAGATAATGCAAGGGACCGAGACGCCACCTTTGACAGATGGTATCACTGCCTCACAGGTCCACCCACATATCTATAGTTAGGTCAAATGGAAAGCCCGAATCTAGTGTGACTCCTGGACCGGATCGGGTACGTAAAGTGTGATTGCATTTTTCTGATAATTTTTCATATATTATATGTTTAATTTGGAGTTAATATGAATTAGTTATGATTTTCTAAAGTTTATTCAATTTTCTGGAATTACTGGAATTATTTTAAACAGGAAAAGGCTTTTCTGCATCAGCATTGTGTCATGCTGACGTCAGGGCTGCTGACTGGTCAACCTGACGCGTGGGACCCGCAGGTCAGTGCGTCTGGGTTAAGTTTTTGTTAGTTTAATTTAAGTTGGATCATTAGGGGGGCCAGGGCCCACCTGTCATGGACTCGTGGGGGGGGTTATGTTTGGTTTAGCGCTAATTAACTCGGGCCCGCCGGCGGTTAGCCGTCGGTGCCACTGGGCACGGCGGAGGCTTGCCGGAGTTGGGCTCCCGACCTCGGTTGGCTGCGCTGCGGGCACTGGGGAGTAGCCCTTGCTCATGCGCATCGCCCCGAGCACACGGCGACCATGGGGAAGCAACGCAGGCACGGCTGCGACCTTGCCGGCGGCGACCGTGGCTCGCCCATGGCGAAAACGACAATGGGGGCACGGAAAGAAGCGCAGATAGAGGGGTTCGATGTGTGAGCTCACTGTGAAGCTGAAGGGGTCGTCGGCGTGGGCTGGGAGGAAGTGGTGGCGGTGGAATCGTCGCCGGCGTACGGCGGCCGTCGCGGAGGGAGCTCGTTGCGGGCGGCGTCTCCAGGGCTAGCCCGATCGATTCACTGCACATCTCGATGAAGAGGTCTACGACCGGGCTCCTGGACAGATCAGCTCGCCGGGTTGAGCTGGCTGGCCACGTTGTGTGCTACGGCGCGCTCCGGCCGGCGCTCGGGATTGCGCAAAATCGAGAGAGGGAAGAAGGGGAAGACGGCTCTAGGAGGGGGAAAAGATCAGGACGGCCTCAAGGCGTCTCCAGGCGACGTGTAGAGTACGGGGGAGGGCTCGGCAAGCAGGATGTAGAAAGGGGGGCGCCGGCATGCGCTCCACGGCGACAGCCTCCTGGCGCTGGGGAAGAAGACAAGCCCGTGTTGGGCTTGGGCCGGGGGGGTTGAGTTGGGCCTGTGGCCTGTGGGATGGGCTGGGGTTTTTCTTTTCTATTTTTGTTTCTATTTTTCTTTTTCTGCCTTTTGTTTTGCTCTGGTAAAGATACCAAAGCATTTTAGAAAAATGCCCAAATACTTTTATAAACCCTAGGTGACCAGTAGCTAGTCACCCCTAGGTTTTGAGCATTTTTTAAATTCAAACAATTTGAATTTCAAATCAAATAGGGGTCAAATTTAATTTCCAGGGAACCTTTTGAATTGTTGATTATTCCATGGGCATGGGAAAATACCCAAACCACTTTTAAAATGATCAGCATCATTTATAGGAATTTTCCAAATATTCAAATGATTTTTGGAAAAAGATTTTTATCTGGCCATTTGAATTAATTTCTCAGGGCTTTCTGCTTCCCCATTTTTGAATTTCATTTGAATTTTTGCATGATGCAAGGGCACAACAAACCCTAGCACTTAACTTAGTTGGGGTTCTGACCGATGTCGACTCACCGGGGGCCACTCGGATTTGTGCGTTGTTAGTTAGAGGGACTTGTCGTTCCGGATCTCTTGGGACTAAATCATAAAATGGTTGCCTATCATGGGTAGCAACTGAGAGTGATGGGTGTGCGTGCGGAGCCTCGTAATGGGCAGTTGGTACACCCCTGCAGGGTTAAATCTTTTCGAGAAGCCGTGTCCACGGTTATGGACAACTTGAGACCTACTCCTTGTTCATAGACAACAACAACAGAGATAATCTTAAATATAACTTGATCAACATGTGTGTGACTTGACTGCTTCTTCTTCGTCGAGATGCGAAGAGGAGGACACGGATAGGATAGGTGTTATGTTTGCGTAAGTAGTTGATAGCAGACTTGTTGGAGGCGATTCCTCATCGAATGCTTGGCTTCTTATCTTACTCTCTAGATCGTTAGCCACTTCATAAATGCTAGTGCGGAAGCAACCTCACCACTTACCCTTTCCTTACCGTAAACCACTAGTTGTCCTAGAATGACGAGTGATGAAGTCCTTGCTGGGTCAGATGACCACTATAGTTTGATGCTGAGTACCTCTGTACTCATGATACTACCCCCAAACTCTTTTCAGGGTTCTGATCGACAACAGGTATGGTGATCGACGTTTCACGTGGAGACTCGACGACGACTAGTTAGGCGGATCCCGGCGGAGGGCCTGGACCCGTGTGGTTATGGTATCGATGTTTTTCTCTTTGCCACTAGGCATTTGCTTGTAGTCTGTACTCAGACATTTATCTTCCGCTCTTGTATTGTATTTGAGGCAGTTGTATGCCGATTGTATGAGATTTTGTATCCTTGTATCTGTAATTTTGTGATATCATGATGGAAATCTGAGGCATATGGCTTTGTCATATGTCGTGGTGGGACCGGTATGTGCTTCGTCCCCGGATCTGGATGGAAACATCTAGATCTGGAACAGTACCGCATATCGGGCCTTACATTTTCCTAGTGGTGTTGTGTGAGTCGAACACTCAACACTTCACCTTCTTAAGGACCTAGGGGAATACATTATGTATTAAGAATGCTTACGGTGGGTTTCCGGAGTGACAGAAACCTGAACCCCAGTTTGCACACTTTTGCACAAGGGATTAATGGATCCTTGATCTTATTGATGTGGTTAGGCTTTGCCTTAATTTCTATCTTGTATTTGCGGATGCTTGCAAGATGTTTAATCATAAGACTGCACTTATCTTAGTCTAGAAGGTGTGCTAGCATAGATCCACCCACTCAACACTTATCAGCACAACACTTGTCGGGACCCGGAATATGCGTATGTAATTCCAGTCACAACTCAATCACATGGAGAGCCGAGAGCCGTACCCACTTATCTAAGCAAACAAGGCCAAGCACGGAACACTCTTGGAAAGCATCGTACGTGAGGGGCATCCCATCCAGGCCGGATGATCAACTAAGATGGGTCCTCATTGCCCGCTCACAAGTCTAAATGATTATGAGTGGTGAAATCCCATACTCATAGACAAGTCGCCTCAACCATGTTATCGATTGAATCATAACCCTTACATAAACAAACTCCAGCCCGATAACTTAGTCGGGGTCTAGGGCGGGCTCGATCATACAACAAAGTGTGCACGTGACAGAGTCACGAGCAATCGCATCACGATGCCCCAAGGTGCGCACATCTAAGGGCCACTTGGTGTATAAAAGACCGCCAGCCAGATCACAACTAAGGTCTCGAAAACCCATACTAAGACATGCATGTTATAATCATACACGCAGGACACATGTCTAGTATGAACAACAGGTATCATCATATAACTCTACAAAGTACTTCTTTATTGACTCACACATAGAGTATACAAAGATCACATGTCTCTGATCAAGATTACATCATACAACGGAACCAAAGTAGGTCTGAGTACAGACAAGTTTAACAAATGGCTTAGAGAAGCCTTGTAAACATACATGCCCTTCCACGAGGGACCAGACTGCTGTCTGGAACTATACTAGCTTAGTCAACGTCGAGCTTCAGGAAGGTGACTCCATCGGGGTCTGGGTTTCCATCTAAAACATAGAATAAGCAAACGTGAGTACAAAGTCGTACTCAGCAAGACTTACATCAGAACTACACTACTCATGCTCAAGTTTCAAGGTAAAGGGAGGTGGGGTTTCATCATGTAGAAGTGCCAGCTTTGACTTGGCTAGTCCTGTACTACGAGTACCAGACTTG
Source organism: Bromus sterilis (assembly GCA_950022295.1). NCBI lineage: Eukaryota > Viridiplantae > Streptophyta > Magnoliopsida > Poales > Poaceae > Bromus > Bromus sterilis. The sequence continues at coordinate 403,338,994 of OX465596.1, forward strand.
AGGTAAGAAGCGTAGACGAGTCCACTACCAAGTCTCCAACCAATACACCACTATGGATACTTCCTGGCCTTCCCCATGAGAAAGCATGCCATAGCACTCACGCTTATCTTGCGAGTTTTAGAAGTATCCATTCAAGTTGTCTAATAATCAAGCACAGCTTTACAAGTAGTCCATGACCGCGGACGCGGCTATTCGAATAGTTTTGTTAACCCTGCAGGGGTGTACCGCTACACACACATGACCATCAGTTACCGCCAGGTCTCGACACCATTCAAGTGGTGTAGGCGAGGATATTCACCACAACACTTCGCCCACATCTCCGTTCGAGTCCAAGGAGTCAACTGTCTGAGTTCCAAACCCAACTGGAGTTCCGGCCGAGCTTCCAGTCAGGACTCAAACCATGTAGGCACGACTTACAAGCCCACCTCGACGGATGGTTCTCCGCTTTACAAGCCATGTTCTACAAGCCCTACCATGAATGCCAAATTTCATTTCCTTTATCTTTCTATGCATATGCCGAATGGAAATCCTGAACTAGGTGTGACTCCTGGACTTTGATCGGGGTGAGTTGCTAGGTCGAGAGGGGTCAGTGAGCCCAATGTGTGGTTGTACTCTTTGTCTCGGATTACCATATAAGAACTCGGGCTTAAGGCGGTGTTCAACGAGACAACCCACTGTGTACTCCTACACAGCCTCTCATCGTTCACCTTGTATTAGGGTAGATTCACCAACATAGTTTCACTTTCATCAACACCATGTTCACTATCATCCCGACTCACATCAAAAGCATCGTAATTGTAAACTCTAAGCATGCAATAAGCTTTAACAGTTGCAGGGGCCACATGATATCAATCAACTCCTATGTCAACTAGGATTGTGGTTTGCTTACTACTGTGACAAGATGATAGGTCATGTATCGGATATGGGTTCAACTATGCGGTAGAATCGATAACAAGGTGATCTCCTAAACATACATAAGCGAGACTGAGAGGGAATAGGGATTTTAAAGACATGATCAATGGGGTTTGCTTGCCTTGCTGACGATACACGGAGTTTAACGAACTTCTTCTCCTTCGGGGGTGATCATCGTCTCGGGGGCACTGTTACCGGCACAATCATCAACAAGAGGGGGGCAACATTGAATTTAAATGCACAATCACATGATAATGTTGTCCTTGATGTGAATGGTGCTGGTTTGTGGTACATTTGATTTAAATGAAGTGCATTGCATTTGAAATGAAAATTCAAACTCCATTTGAATTAATTCCATTTAAACCAAATAGCAAAAGCTAATGGTCCCATTTTAAATTCAACACAAACATGGTTGAAAGTTGGATATTTTAATAGAGCATTTTCTGTTGATCATTTTTCATATATTATATGTTAAATTTGGAGTTAAAATGAATATTCTATGAATTTTCAAAGTTTAAATGAATTTCTGGATTTTTCTTAAATATATTTAATCTGGACAGGGGATTTATTGCGTCAGCATGACCTCATGCTGACGTGGGGAGGCCTCTGACCAGTGGGGTCCTCTTGTCAGCCTTAGGGGAGTTAAACCCGTGGTTAATTAAATTAACCAGAATGTTTAGGGGGCAGGGCCCACCTGTCATTGACCTGGGGTCAACTAACAGGGGGTTAGCCCCTAATTAAGCGGGCCTCGCTGGCGGTTAGCCGCTGGCGGCCATCCCGTGCGGCGGCGCCCGCTGCGGAAAGCAGCTTCGGCCACGGTTTGGTGCGCCAGATGCACCCAACGCGAGACCTTGCTCGTGCTGGTCGTCCCGGGCGTGTGGGAGGACAGGGGGTGGCCGGAGATGGCGCCGAAGACGACTTGCGCGGCGGCGGTGGCGCTGACCACGGCGAGGTGGCGATGCGGGGCACGGGGAGGTGTGCTAGGAGAGGGGAACGGATGAGGGGGTCACCCTTGTGCTAATGGAGAGGACGGGGAGGCCAGAGGGACACCGGAGGCGGTGAATTCGACGACGGGCTCCACGGCGGCCGGCGGCGTCGGGTTGAAGATGGCGTCGACCTCGGCCTTCTGGGCTCGATTCCCCGCTGGTGGTGACGAAGACGAGGACGCTGGTCTTCCTGGACACGGTGGGGAGGTCCGGTTCGGCCGTTGGCCACGGCTGCGCGGCCGCACGCTCCGGCGAGCTCACGGTCGCGCGCGGAAAAGGCGAAGCAGAGAGGAGGAGGCGACCCGAGACTAGGGTGAAGGAAGGAGAAGCTCGTGGGAGTATGTGTGGCGTGCCTGGAGGCGAGGGGGAGGCCTAGAAGGGCCTCAACGGCGTCGTGGCATCGTCGATGCGCTCCCAGCTCCAGCGAGCTGCTTGGAGCCGCGGGGGAGGAAGACGACAGAAGCCTCGGGCTGGGCTAGGCCGTGGGGGCTTAAGTTGGGCCAGAAAGGCCAGGTAAGCCCCTTTTTGTTTTCTTTTGTTTTTCCTTTTCTGTAATTTGTTCTGTTTTGATAAAAAAATACCAAAACATTTTATAAAAATCCCAAAACTTTAATTTGGACTTATGTGACATATAACTAGCCAATCCCAAGTTTTGGACATTTTTTAAATTCAAATAATTTGAATTTCAAATCAAATAGGGTATTTATTTAATTTCCAAGCCCTATTTGGATGTTTTGATAAATCTTGGTGCATGTAGTGGGACCCACTTCACTTTATATGTGATCATGAATATTTATAAGACTTTTCAAAAATAATAGAGCAATTTTTGGAAGCATTTTTTGTCTAGCCATTTAATTAAATTCTTTAGGGCTTTTCTTTTCCCCATTTTTGAATTTCTTTTGAAATTTTCACATGATGCAAAAGAGCACTTGAACCCTAGCACATACCTAAACTTGGGTTGTGACAACACTTGTTATCGATAAGGAGTATGGCGAAAGCACGTGACTACCTCTCCATGTGTCCTCAAGAACGCTTTAGTATTTAAAAGTTCAGTTGTTAGGCTTATCCTTTGCACAAAAGGATTGGGCCACTTGCTGCTCCTCAGTGCTATCTACTTTGCTTGCTTTTGTCTTATCGTTGCCTACTATCACCTATCAATACCTTTCGCTCCTCGTTGGGTTCCACACTCTTACTTATCGAAAACACTACAGTAGATCCCTTTACGTTGAGGGTCATCAAGACCCACGTGGCCAGCTTAATTAACACTAATCCAGCCCACCTGTGACACAGACGAGTGGGCCCAAGACCACTTAATCCCCTGGTTAAATTAAATCACTGGTTTAATTAAAAAGAGACACCGACAGCCGGGTCCCACAGGTTATTTTGACCAAAGTCAAACCCCTGATGTCATGCTGACATCACAGTGACGCAATAAACCCTTTTCCAATTTAGAGAATAATCAGGAAATTCCAGAAAATGTTTTAAACTATGGAAATTCATAACTAATTCATTTTAACTCCAAATTAAACATATAATATATGTAAAATTATCAGAAAAATGCAAGGATTCTGAATAAGGACTTTGTTTTCATGTTTGAACATTTTAAATTGGGTGAACAGAGACAAATGTGCATATGGAGTTCATTTGAATTCAAATTTGAAGTGAATTTGCAAATGAATTTGCAACCCACTTCTTTTAAATGGAATTGCCCACACATTGCAACCATGAACATCACATTACAAACTTGATCATGTGATTGTGCAATGTATTTATATTGATCCCCTTGTTTGCAATGTTTGCTCGAATTGAGGTGGAGCCCGAACCCGAGATCACCCTCTCGGTTGAAGATACCGTGTACGACCCTTGTCAGCAAGGAAAGCAAACCCCCATTGAAAATGTCGATAAAATCCCACTTCCCTCTCAGTCTCGCTTATGCATTGTTTAGGATGATTACCATGATAACGTTTCTACCGCATAGTTGAACCCAATCCTTTACATGACCTATCATTTTGTCATAGTAGTAAGCAAACCACAATCCTAGAAAATTTAGGAGTTTTTTGATATCATGTGGCCCCTCCAACTGTTACTGCTTATTGCATGCTTAGAGTTACAATGAGGTTACTCTTTGTGAGTCGGGATGGTAGTGATCATGTTGATGATGGTGGAAATGTGTTGGTGAATCTACCCTAATAGAAGGTGAACGATGAGAGGTTGTGTAGGAGTACAATGTGGGTTGTCTTGTTGAACACCGCCTTAAGCCCGAGTTCTTGTTTGGTGATCCAAGACAAAGAGTACTACCACATGTTGGGCAAACGGACCCCCGCTCAACCTACTAACTCACCCCTTCTCAGTTCAATGGATCGCAGTAGTTCGGAGTTCTGGTAGGTCTGTGGAACGGTCTGCGAAATGGAAGAACGGTTATTCATACCGGCTTGGGACCCTGCACACATCTTCTGGGACCACATCGGTAAATCGGTCGGGTTCACGATGTGGAATCCAGCCCAGATATGCGTCTCCATTGAACTTGAGTTGGCTGTGAGGTAAAAGTTGTGGAAATTATCCTCGCCGACACCCGCTTGAAGGGTGACGAGATCCCGGCGGTAACTGATAGTTTCATGTGTGTAGCAGTACACCCCTGCAAGGTCAATAAACTATTCGAATAGCCGCGTCCGTGGTAAGGGACTACTTGGAAAGCGTTGCTCGATTATTAGACAACTTCAACGAATACTTTAAAACTGCGAAGATAAGTGTAAGTGCTATGGCATGCTTTCTCGTGGGAAGTCGAGGAAAGCACCATAGTGGTGTAATTGGTTGGAGACATGTAGTGGACTCGTGTACGCTTCTTACCTCAAGTCTGGTACTCGTAGTTCAGGACTAGCCAAGTCAAAGCTGGCACTTCTGCGTATGAACCCCACCTCCCTTTGCCTTCATACATGTGCATGAGTAGTATAGCTCCTACGTAAGTCTTGCTGAGTACGACTTTGTACTCACATTTGCTTATTCTATGTTTAAGATGAACCCACTGACCCCGAAGGTGGATTCTTCCTGGAGCTTGACGACTGAAGCCAAGCTATTGTAGTCCTAGTCAGACGACTGGTCCCTCGTGGAAGGGCTTGTTTATAAATAAGGATTTTTAAGACATTTGTTAAACTTGTCTGTACTCAGACCTACTTTTCTTCCGCATGATTGATGTAATGTTGGATCACGGTCTCGTGATCTCTGTGTGCACTCTGTAAGAGTTATCAATAAAGTTGTAAACTTTGTAGAGAATTGCAATGATACCTGCTGTTCATACTAGACATGTGTGCTGCGTGTATGATTATGACATGCATGTCTTAGTATGGGTTTTCGAGACCTTAGTTGTGATCTGGCTGGCGGTCTTTTATACACCAAGTGGTCCTTAGATGTGCGCAGCTTGGGGCATCGTGATGCGATTTCTCGTGACTCTGTCACGTGCACAATTTGTTGTATGATCGAGCCCGCCCTAGACCCCGACTAAGTGATCGGGCTGGAGTAAGTCTATATAAGTGTTATAATACAATCGATAGTATGGTTGTGGCGACTTGTCTATGAGTATGGGAGTTCACCACCCATCTCATTTAAACTTGTGTGCGGACGATGAGGACCCATCTCAGTTGATCATCCGTCCTGGATGGGATGCCCCTCACGTTCGATGCTTTCCGAGAAAGTTATGTGCTTGGCCTTGTCTGCTTAGACAAGTGGGTACGATTCTCGGCTCTCCGTATGATTGTTCTGCTTAGAGCAGGACTGACTGTTGGATTATCAGCCTTGGTCGAAGTTGAGTCTAGCCTTCTATAGTTATATAGTTACTCTGGGTATATAAGGGAACAACGTAAGGCTTCTTTTTCTCCTTACCTTCATCGATCTAATTTCTGAGTCACCCTCATCTGTTCTACGGGAAGATAGGACTAGGCTCATCTATGTCTTACTATAACATCTCGTTGATTGCTTCCTTGTAGCCGTAAGAAAGTTGTGTCGGGTTGTCTAGAGTCTTTGGGCTTCCAGCTTTGGACTTCCTAGTATAATTTCTATTCCAATGTTGTGAGAATTTCCATTTCTCTTGCAATTACAGCCGTTATGTTGTCTGAGTCATTCCAGTTATCTTCACAATCTGATGCATTTGCAAAATCATTCAACTCTGTTTGACATTGATCTTATCCTTCAGGATGTCTCAAGGAACCCGTGGCCACCTTGGTCGTGCCCAAGCTCGTGGGGATGATCCGGAGGAAGGCAATCTTCCACCGTCACTCACGATGGCTCAAGTTCTCATGGAGGTTGAAAGAAACCGAAGGGACTCTCATGAGTTGTTGGGGGTCATTGCTCGGAACACTGCCCAACAGCGGAATGAGCTTGTGTCGTTGAATGACTTCATCTAGCTTCATCCCCCAGTTTTCAGCTATTCCACTGATCCCCTTGACGCCAATGAATGGCTTCGAAGCATCGAGAGAAAGCTCCATTCTGGACATGTTTCATATGGTGACAGAGTCAACTATGCCACCTACCACCTCGAGGGTGCAGCTAGCTCTTGGTGGGAGAACTTTCTGAACATGCTTCCAGTTGGACAGTTGACTTCGTGGAATAAGTTATGTGACGCTTTTCGCGAGCATCACATTCCTAAGGGACTCATGGACCGCAAGAGAGAGGAGTTCTGCAATCTCACCCAAGGAAGAAGGTCCGTTGATGAGTTTAGTGAGGAGTTCAATCGTCTTGCCCGCTATGCTCCCGAGGAGGTCTCCACTGACTCCAAGAAGCAAGAGAGGTTCCGCAAGGGATTCAATTCTGAACTTCGTCGCGAGTTGAATCTCCATGACTTAGCCACATTCCAGATCCTTGTCAACAAGGCCATCAAGGCGGAGGATATGATCACTCCCGAGGATTCCCACAAGCACCCTAGAGACGATGGTTCATCCAGTTCAGGCCCTCAGAAGCGCACACTACTGGAAAAATGGTCATTAATGGCGCACCTATTTTGGCTACTAATGGCGCACATTAGGTGCGCCATTACTAGCACGCCATTAGTAAGCGATAGTAATGGCGCACCAAATGTGCACCATTACTATCTCTTCAGGTGCGCCACTAGTAACTTTTTTTTGTATTTTTTTTTCAAATTTTTTTTTGAATTTGGAAGGCGGGAAAATAGTAATGGCGCACATTCTAACCCTCAAGGTGCGTAATTACTATTTTGAATTTTGAATCTAGATCTGGATCACGGTTTTTTTTCATTTTTTTCTCATTTTTTCTGCTCGTTTTTTTGCACGTTTTTTTTGCATATTTCGTTCTCATTTTTGGATCTTGTATGTTCTCTTTGCTGGAGAGGAGTTCACCAGAGAGGAGTTCGCCGAAGAGTAGGGCCGAGGAGAGACCGTGATAAGGAGAGGTGGGAGGAGGAGGAGGTCATCGGAGAGGAGCTCACCTACATCGCCGGAGGGGAGGAGGAGTTCGCCGGAGGGAGTTCGTCGGAGATGAGTGAGGAGGAGCTCAACGGAGAGGAGTGGAAGGAGGTCACCGTAGAGGAGGAGGAGGAGGTCGCCGGAGGAGAGGAGTGGAGATGGAGTGGAGGAGATGAGTGGAGATGGAGTGGAGGAGAGGATGGAGTGGAGGAGAGAAGGAGATGGAGTGGAGGAGAGGAGGAGATGAGGAGAAAAATGAAGAGGTAAGGAAGAGAGGAGGTCGGCTAGCCAATATATACGGCATAGTAATGGCGCACCTAGGGCAGGTGCGCCATTACTAACATTTTTATTTTATTTTTGAATTTTGAAGGCGGGAAGATAGTAATGGCGCACCTTGCCCAAGGTGCGCCATTACTAAGTTTTTTTTATTTTTTTGACATATTTTGAATTTTGAAGGCGGGAAGATAGTAATGGCGCACCTTGGGCTAGTGCGCCATTACTAAGTTTTATTTTTATTTTTTTGACATATTTTGAATTTTTAAGGCGGGAAGATAGTAATGGCGCACCTTGGGAAGGTGCGCCATTACTAAGTTTGAATTTTTTCCATTTTTTTGCCCTCTAGATCTTAAAAGCCCCGTAACTTTTTTCTGTTAGGTTTTTGAGGATTCTAAAAATGTTAAACTGTTGAATTTGGATATAACTTTTCGAGTAGATGATTTTTCATATAAAAAACTTTTTCATCGGAGGTCGTATGCAAATGTTAAGCCCATTATACACAATTCTCGAGAGATTTTGCAAAAAAAGTCAAAATTCATGTTTCTAAATTTTCTTAACAACTAGACCACGTATCTCATGGGAATCTTATTTTATTTTATTTTTTTGACATTTCTATCATTTTCGTTTTTTTTAACTGAAAAGGCGGTCCACGGGGGGGTGCATTTGGTAAAAAAATTGGCCACCTCAGAAAGTTAGTAATGGCGCACCTTCACAAAGTGCGCCATTACTATGCCTTTGACTGGGTCAACCTTGGTCAAAGAATAGTAATGGCGCACCTTTCACCAAGTGCTCCATTACTATGTCACCTTACTAAAGGCGCACTTATAAAAAGTGCGCCATTACTATGTCCAGGAATGGGTCAAACCTTGGTAAAACATAGTAATGGCGCACTTTTCACCAGGTGCGCCATTACTGTTTAGGTTACTAATGGCGCACCTGCACATGGATGGCGCACCACATGTATAGTGCGCCATTAGTGTCAATATTATCTATAGTTGTTTTTCCAGTAGTGGCAAGATCTGGATCCCCAATAGCATGTTCCGCCAGAACAACCCACCGAGGCCATCCTTTGTGGCGCCTCATCCACCAGCTTAGTTCCATCCAGCTCCACCTAACAACCCATCTCCCCGCACTGTCTTTGGAGCCTTCTTCAGATGTGGCCAGCCTGGTCACTATTCTCGTGAGTGCCCCATAAATCAGAATGCTCCACCTCATGCCAAAGGGAACCCCAATGTTCGTGCCAAGCCACCCTCGAAGGTCTCCACCATCCATCCATCTTCTTCCGCAAATCTTGGACGTGTGAACCAAATCTCAGCTAAGGAGACTGATGGTACTTCTGACGTCATTCTTGGTACGCTCCCAGTCAATTATGTTCCTACCTCCGTCCTTTTCGATCCAGGAGCATCTCACTCATTCATGTCGGAGAGTTATGCACTTCGGCATGAGATATCCTTTGATGAAATGTTCACACCAATGATTATTCAAACTCCTGGTTCCAAGTGGCAAACTAATAGAGTAAGCCATGGTAATCAAATTGCGATTGAGGGTTTAGTATTCCTTGATTCACTCATAGCCCTCAAGTCTTGAGACATTGATGTCATCCTTGGTATGGATTCGTTATCAAGGCAGAATGCTTTTCTTGATTGTAAAGCCAAGTCAGTTAGACTCACCCATCCTTCAGGCCAGACAATTGATTATACCTCACCAAGATCGAGAACCCAGATGCATTCTTTGAATGTGCTTCCTCTTCCTGACCTTTAAGATATTCCGGTGGTTCGTGACTTTCCGGATGTCTTTCCTGAAGAGCTGTCGGGCATGCCACCCGACAGATGTGTAGAGTTCATAATGGATCTTATAACAGGAACCGCACCAATTTCCAGACGCCCATAAAAAATGGCCCCACGTGAGTTAGCTGAGCTTAAAATCCAACTTGAAGCTTTGTTGGCAAAAGGCTTCATCCGCCCTAGCTCATCGCCATGGGGTTGCCCCGTTCTGTTCGTAACGAAGAAAGATGGAACAGAAAGGATGTGCGTAGACTATCTCCCGCTAAATCTAGCAACGATAAAGAACAAGTACCCACTGCCCAGGATCAATGATCTTTATGATCAACTTTCTGGATCCTCTGTCTTCTCTAAGATGGATTTGAGATTAGGCTATCATCAAATCAAAATCAGTAATGAGGACGTTCCCAAGAAGGCTTTCACTACTCGTTATGGTCTTTACGAGTACACCGTCATGTCCTTTGGTTTAACCAATGCCCCTGCCACTTTCTCGCGCATGATGAATTCGATCTTCATGGAGTACTTGGATAAAAAAAATTAGTTTATCTTGATTAAATTCTCATCTACTCGAAGAACGAAGAAGAACATGCCGAACATATTAGGTTGGTATTGATGAAACTTCGAGAGTATCGCCTTTATGCCAAGTTCTCTAAGTGCGAATTTTGGCTACCAGAAGTGACCTATTTAGGCCACGTGATTTCTGCAAAAGGCATTGTTGTGAATCCCGAGCGAGTTCAGGCCGTCCTTGACTGGACTCCTCCTGAATCGGTTAAGAAAATTGGGAGTTTTCTTGGCTTAGCAAGCTACTGCCTCCGCTTCGTAGAGAACTTCTCCAAAGTTGCAAAGCCTCTAACTGAACTCCTCAAGAAAGATAAGAAATTCGAATGGACTCCCAAGTGCGAGGAAAGCTTTCGAGAGCTGAAAAGAAGATTGACATATGCACCCGTACTTGCGCCTCCAGACACCAAAAAGGATTTCAAGATCTTTTGTGACGCCTCACGGCAAGGGTTAGGATGCATACTTATGCAAGATAGACATGTGGTAGCTTATGCTTCACGCCAGTTGCTTCCACATGAAGAAAACTATCCTACCCATGATCTTGAGCTCGCTGCCGTAGTTCATGCCCTGACAACATGGCGACATTACCTCCTTGGTAATTGTTGTGAGATCTATTCCGACCACCAAAGCCTCAAATATATATTCACCCAGCCAGATCTTAATCTCAGGCAAAGACGTTGGATAGAGTTGATAAAAGATTATGACTTAGGAATTTCTTACACCCCAGGCAAAGCCAATGTCATGGCTGGTGCACTAAGTCGTAAGTCGTATTGTAACAACCTCATGTTACAACAGTGTCAACCACTTCTTCATGGGGAATTTCGCAAGCTCAATCTTGAGATTGTTCCTCATGGCTATATTTCTACCTTGGTAGAGAAACCAACCCTTGAGGATAAAATCATAGCCGCACAGAAACGTGATAGTGGTATTAAAGAAATGAAGAAGAACATTGCTAGCGGAGTTGTTAAATGTTTCTCCATAAATGATCAAGGTGTCGTTTTATTTGGAACTCGATTGGTTGTACCATGAAAACACAATCTTAGGAGGCTAATTCTTAAGGAGGCTCATGACACTCCCCTTTTGATTCATCCTGGTAGCACAAAGATGTACCAAGACCTACGCCAGAGATTTTGGTGGACTAGGATGAAGCGACAAATTGCTCAGTTCATTGCTGAATATGATGTTTGTTGTCGCATTAAGGCAGAACATCAAAGACCTGCTGGTACTCTTCAACCTTTACCTATTCCCGAGTGGAAATGGGACAAAGTCTGTATGGATTTCATCACTGGCTTTCCAAAACCCAGAAAGGAAATGATTCCATCTTCGTTGTCGTTGATAGACTTTCCAAAGTTTCTCACTTCCTTCCCGTTTGCGATTCCATAACTGCTAGCCAGTTAGCGGACTTGTATGTCTCTAGAATTGTGTTTCTTCATGGTGTTCCTTTGGAAATAAATTCTGATCGTGGTAGCCTTTTCACCTCTAGATTTTGGGGAAGCTTTCAGAATGCTATGGGAACTCATCTCTCCTTTAGTACAGCTTTCCATCCTCAGTCTAGCGGTCAAGTTGAAAGGGTTAACCAAAATATCAAAGACATGCTCAGAGCTTGTGTTATCTCATTCGGAAAGAATTGGGAGAAGTCTCTTCCATTCGCCGAATTTGCTTATAACAATAGTTTCCAATCTGGTCTAAACATGGCTCCTTTTGAACTCCTTTATGGACGAAGACGTCGAACACCCCTTAACTGGTCAAAAACCGGTGAAAGAAAATTCTTTGGACCGGATATGATCATGGAAGCAGAAGAGCAAGTTCGCATTGTTCGTGATCAATTGAAAGCAGCCCAGTCTCATCAGAAAATCTACTATGATCATCATCATAGGAAAGAAAGCTACAATCTGGATGAGAAGGCTTACCTTCGGGTTACTCCTCTGAAGGGAATCCAACGATTCGGTATCAAAGGAAAATTGGCCCCACGTTACATCGGACCTTTCCACATTCTTGCTAAACATGGAGAAGTTTCCTACCAACTTGAACTACCCCCGCACCTTTCCCAAGTACATGATGTATTCCATGTGTCACAACTCAGGCGTTGCTTCAAGGACCCCATCCGCGAAGTCGACCATGAAACGCTTGATCTCCAAGATGACCTTTCTTATCGAGAATACCCCTTTCATATTCTTAATTCAGCAGAGCGTGTCACTCGCCGTCAGAATATCAAGTTTCTGAAAGTGCAATGGTAACACCACTTCGAGAAAGAAGCCACATGGGAAAGAGAAGACCATTTCAGTGCCGAGTAACCCACCTTCCTCCCGACGACTCCTGAATCTCGGGACGAGATTCTTTTGAGTGGGGGCGAGTTGTCAGAACCCTTGGTTAGGTATGGGCTAGGATCAAGTCTCACATTGCATTCATGTTAAAAATTCCAAAAGAAATTGAAATGGGAGAGAGAACACCCCCTGATGAATTTAATTCAATTGGCCAAAAATAAAGTTGCTCCAAAAATTCCTTTTGTATTTTTGAAAACTCACATAAATGAGTATGATCACATATAAAGTGATGTGGTAGCATTCCCATGCTCATGGAATTTTCAAAAAAAAATCAAACAGGAGCATGGAATTAAATAAATACCCCTATTTGAATTAAAGTTCAAATTATTTGAATTTTAAAAATGACAAAACTTTATAAGTGGCTAGCTATATGCATTAGAAGTCCATATAAAAATTTGGGGCATTTTAGAAAATGTCTAGCTATTTTATTTAGCAAGACAAAACAAAATACAGAAAAGAAAAACAAAAACAAAAAGGAAAAAGGCCTACCTGGCAAAGCAACCCAACTTAACCCCCCACGGCCCAGCAGCAGCCCAGGCCCACCTCCCCTCTTGTCATCTACCTCCCCACGCCCCGAACCTGCTCGGTGGAATGCATGCAACATGCCACCGCGCCGCCGACGAGCTCGCCGCCACCTCCTGCTTCCCCGCGTCCACGTCTCGATGCTTGGAGACGTCCCGAAGCGCCCTCGACCACTTCCCCCTCTTCCCTCCCACTCCCGTGTCCTCTCTCGCTGAATCGCTTCGCCACCCGAACAACGCCGTCGCCATGGCTCCGAGAAAGCGTGGCCAGTGAGATCCTCAAGCCAAGACGTCATGTCCAACGTGTTCTTCGACGACGACTACGTCTCCGTGCAGAAGGAATCAATCCGAGGCGCCGTGTAGCCGACGCCCCTTCATCTTCTTCGTCTCCGGACGCCGCGCGCCATCAACGAATTCGTCACCGTCAAAGCACCCCCGACCTCGCCGTCGCGTTCTTTGCATCCGTGGTGAGCAGGTGCATCGATCCCCTCTGTTTTCCCCTTCCAATCCGTCCTCTACCTCGAGCAGCCATGGAAGCAAGAGACCACCGCCGCCATGACCGATGGCGATGGAGCTCCAATGCTCCTCCGTCCTATCTGTGATGTCCATCGTGTTCCTGGAACCTCCAGGAGCCGATTGGACTAGCGCAAGCCCAAGCTAGCCCACGACGATGACCTCATCGTCGTTGCTCCGGCACGGCCGCCGCTAGGGCTTGACGCCAGCCTCGCTCTGGTGAACCCCTGCACCCCTACCTTGCTTCGTTCGACGCGCGAGGGCAAGTGCTTCAAAATGGTGGTCGTCGCGCGTCAAATGGCTCACTGTGCCGCCGTTCCGTACATCGCCGCCGTGCTGGTGGGTCGCCGGAGACTCACCGCTGGTGAGGCCCACGTGGACAGCTTAATTAACACTAATCCACCCCACCTGTGACACTGACCAGTGGGCCCAATACCACTTAATCCCCCTGGTTAAATTAAATCACTGGTTTAATTAAACAGAGACGCTCACAGCCGGGTCCCACAGGTCAGTTTGACCAGAGTCAAACCCCTGATGTCATGCTGACATCACAGTGACGCAATAAACCCTTTTCCAATTTAAAGAATAATCAGGAAATTCCAGAAAATGTTTTAAACTTTGGAAATTCATAACTAATTCATTTTAACTCCAAATGAAACATATAATATATGTAAAATTATCAGAGAAATGCAAGGATTCTGAATATGGACTTTGTTTTCATGTTTGACCAATTTAAATTGGGTGAACAGAGACAAATGTGCATATGGAGTTCATTTGAATTCAAATTTGTGGTGAATTTGCAAATGACTTTGCAACCCACTTCTTTTAAATGGAATTGCCCACACATTGCAACCATGAACAATATATTACAAACTTGATCATGTGATTGTGCATTGTATTTATATTGATCCCCTTATTTGCAATGTTTGCTCGAATAGAGGTGGAGCCGGAACCCGAGATCACCCCCTCCGTTGAAGATACCGTGTACGACCCTCGTCAGCAAGGCAAGCAAACCCCCATTGATCATGTCGATAAAATACCACTTCCCTCTCAGTCTCTCTTATGCATTGGTTAGGATGATTACCATGATAACATTTCGAACGCATAGTTGAACCCAATCCTTTGCATGACCTATCATTTTGTCACAGTAGTAAGCAAACCACAATCCTAGCAGATGTAGGAGTTGTTTGATATCATGTGGCCCCTGCAACTGTTACTTCTTATTGCATGCTTAGAGTTACAATGAGGTTACTCTTTTGTGAGTCGGGATGGTAGTGATCATGTTGATGATGGTGGAAATGTGATGGTGAATCTACCCTAATACAAGGTGAACGATGAGAGGTTGTGTAGGAGTACACAGTGGGTTATCTCGTTGAACACCACCTTAAGCCCGAGTTCTTGTGTGGTGATCCAAGACAAAGATTACTACCACATGTTGGGAAAACGGACCCCCGCTCAACCTACTAACTCACCCCTTCTCAGTTCAGTGAGTCACAGTAGTTAGCAGTTCTGGTAGGTCTGTGGCATGATCTGCGAAGTGGAAGAACGACTATCAGACCGGCTAGGGACCCTGCACACATCTTTTGGGACCACATCGCTAAACCGGCCGGGTTCACGATGTGGAATCCAGCCCAGATAGGCGTCTCCATTGAACTTGAGTTGGCTGTGAGGTAAAAGTTGTGGAAATTATCCACGCCGACACCCGCTTGAAGGTTGACGAGATCCAGGCGGTAACTGGTAGTTTCATGTGTGTAGCAGTACACCCTTGCAGGGTTAATAAACTATTCGAATAGTCGCGTCCGCGGTAAGGGACTGCTTGGAAAGCGTTGCTCGATTATTAGACAACTTCAACGGATACTTTAAAACTGCCAAGATAAGCGTGAGTGATATGGCGTGCTTTCTCGTGGGAAGTCGAGGAAGGCACCATAGTGGTGTAATTGGTTGGAGACATGTAGTGGACTCGTGTACGCTTCTTACCTCAAGGCTGGTACTCGTAGTTCAGGACTAGCCAAGTCAAAGCTGGCACTTCTGTGTATGAACCCCACATCCCTTTGCCTTGATACATGTGCATGAGTAGTATAGCTCCGACGTAAGTCTTGGTGAGTACGAATTTGTACTCACGTTTTCTTATTCTATGTTTTAGATGAACCCACTGACCCCGAAGGTGGATTCTTCCTGGAGCTCGACGACTGAAGCCAAGCTACTGTAGTCCCAGTCAGACGACTGGTCCCTCGTGGAAGGGCTTGTTTATAAATAAGGCTTCTTAAGCCATTTGTTAAACTTGTCTGTACTCAGACCTACTTTGCTTCCGCATGCTTGATGTAATGTTGGATCACGGTCTCGTGATCTCTGTGTGGTGATACGTCCAAAACGTATCTATAATTTCTGCTTGCTCCATGCCTCTTTTGTGTGATATTGCTATGATATTGATAAACTTCCATACACTTTTGATCATATTTGGACTAACCTATTAACTTAGTGCACCCCAGTGCCAGTTCCTGTTTTCTGTTGTTTTTCTACTTCAGGTTTCCCCCTTATTAAAAGTACCAGAAAAATTCCGGGAAAAATATAGGAAAAATCAGCGAACCGGAAGCTTCGCGAAGGGCCCGAGAGGGGCCAGAGGGGAGCCAGGGGGCCCCAGGCTGCCAGAGGGCGCGACCCCACTCCTGGCCGCGCCAGGGGGGGCGCTTGGAGCCCCTGGCCCACCTCTGGCTGCCCCCTTTCGCCTATTTATTCCCCGTGACGAGAAACCCTCGGGGACGGAACCCTTTTTCGTGATCTCTCCTCTGTTCTTCCACCGCCACGCTTCCAAGATCGGGAGCACCAGAATACCTCTTCCCGGCACCCTGCCGGAGGGAGGAATCACCTCCGGGAGCTTCTCCACCACCATGGATGCTTCCCGGATTAACCATGAGTAGTCCACCTTGGACCATGGGTCTATGATCAGTAGCTATGTGATGTTCTCCTCCCCTCTTTGTTCTTCATGGATTAGACCTCGTGAGCTGCCCTACATGATCGAGGCACTTATGTAATCTTTCTGCTGTTGCTATGTTGAGTTTGCTGGGATCCGATGGATTATGAGATTATGTTCAGATTGTGATTGAGTTATATATTTGATTCTCCTCTTTTATATTTATGTTCTTGAGTAATTATTTCATGTTCTCCGTTGTTGTTTATTGCTTTGGCCAAGTATTAGGTAGTGACTCCAAGAGGGAGCGTTATGCATGATTGTGGGTTCATGCCCCCCGATGACTAGCTTGAGTGACAGAAACATGAGTCTAGGGGATGTGTTGTTGCCACAAGGAGGACAACAACGGTGCTTGTACTTGCGGGTGCAAGGATTGTTTACTTTACGCAAAGTTCTTTAATGCAGTTGTCTGTTGCTTTGAGTTTACACTTTGGGTGGGATTCGCAACTTAATACCAGCGAGATGTTTTGGATAGATATCTCAAGGTGGATGATTAGTAGATAGATGCAGATGGATTTCGGTCTACTTGTCTTGGCGTACTGCCCATGCTTTTGAGCCTCTTCCTTTCTGCATAGCATAATTAGCATTGGTTTGCGCACATAATCCTGTCAATTGCCCAGCTGTAATTTGTTTACCTCGCATGGCTATTTTATCGTCTTTTGGGAGAGAGACATCACTAGCGAACATCATAGTACCCCGGTCCATATCTCCAACACTGTTTACACCTTCAATTTACTTTCATTATTTACTTTTCCGTAGCTATCACTATCATTATTATCCCGTGCGTTATATCCTTTGTAAACAACAAGGCCGAAGTAATTGACAACTCCTTTGTACTCGTTGGGAGAAAATCTATCTGTTGTGTGTGCAGGTCCAGGTGAAGTTAGCAACCTAGGTTGTAAACGGCGCCATTGTTCACTTCACCACCTACTTGTCGATCTTGGAGTCCTACTGGTTCGATACTCAACCTTAGCATCATCGCTAAGGGAAATTTGCCGCTGCGCTACATCTCACCTTCCACTTGGGGTAACCAACGAGGGACGAGAAGCTATCTCGTGTATCATGTGCACTCTGTAAGAGTTATCAATAAAGTTGTAAACTTTGTAGAGAATTGCAATGATACATGTTGTTCATACTAGACATGTGTGATGCGTGTATGATTATAACATGCATGTCTTAGTATGGGTTTTCGAGACCTTAGTTGTGATCTGGCTGGCGGTCTTTTATACACCAAGTGGACCTTAGATGTCCGCAGCTTGGGGCATCGCGATGCGATTGCTCGTGACTCTGTCGCGTGCACACTTTGTTGTATGATCGAGCCTGCCCTAGACCCCGACTAAGTGATCGGGCTGGAGTAAGTCTATGTAACTGTTATAATACAATTGATAGTATGGTTGAGGAGACTTGTCTATGAGTATGGGAGTTCACCACCCATCTCATTTAGACTTGTGTACGGACGATGAGGAACCGGTACTAAAGGGTGTTGTCAGGTTGCCGTTGGGCTGGGGGCCTACCTCACGAACCGGTACCAAAGGCTGGCCTCACGAACCGGTAATAATGGGTGCATCAGTACCGGCCGGTTTTTTACTAGACCGAGACATATGCTTCAAACCAAAGGTCTGTTTTCTACTAGTGACTCGGGGGGGGCTCGAGTGCGGACTCACCTCCCCCCCTAGGCATTATTTCTCTTACGCGACATTTATACATTGGCACTCGGGGGCTCGATCGCGGACTCACCCTCTCCTCCGAGGCGTTCTTTCGCCTACGCGACGCTTACACAAATAGCACTCGGGGGCATGAGCGCGTTTTCTACCCTTTGCCCCAAGACATCTTTAAAAATTACTTGAGGGCTCGAGTGTGACTTCGCCCCCTCTCCGATAACCTCCCCCTCTCCACTAAAATTTCTGAGCCTCGAAGACCCAAAGAAGGCCCACATCATGCTCAAAAGCTTGAAGGAAAATAAGTATTGATTGGAGAAAAAGCATCAAAGCACCCGAAAAACACTCTCACCAGGCCAGTAATAAAGCTACATAGCCTTCGCCCAATCGCAAACGATTAGCCGAAGTCTCGGGGACTAATCCCATCCGGAGCGCTGTCGCGCACCCGATATTATCATGGACCTGGGCGTACAAAGGAAGAGAAGGGAAGCACTCTCAAGAATAAGCAAACAAGGGATCTTCAATATATTGACCACATAAAGCACTTCAAAGTGATTTCTCTACATCAAACGGAGCACAAGGCCAAGCATTACAAAGTGATTTCTCTACATCAATGGGAGCACAAGGCCAAGCATTACAAAGTGATTTCTCTACATCAAAAGGAGTACAAGGCCAAGCACTACAAGGAATTATGACTTCTACATGAGCGCCCATGCTGAGATAATTGGCACTCGCCCATATCTCGACGAGCATCATCACAGAAAAAGGGAAGCTATTTACCCTAAATCCTACATGGCGAAGCCCGACTTATGCTTGATCTTGTTGGCATTGTCCTATCGGCGCACCCTCTTGGTCGGAGGCTTGACATCAGCGTCCTGCTCAAAACTGGAGTAGCTAGCACCACCTCCAATCGACGAGTCGCCAGAATGAGAGGCACCACTCCCAGCCAATGAGTCGCCAGAATGAGACACGATAGGAGATCCGCCATCAGAAGAAGAAATGAAGGCATCATCCATGCCCCCAGAGTCATCGCCACTCGAGCTCTCCCAGCAAGGCTCCAGACGATTGCCTCCAGGATCATAGGCCCCGACGGTGAGAGTCTCTCCACCATCAAATAAGCAGCAGAGACTATCACCCTCGCGCAGATTTAGTTGAGGAGCAAACGCTCTGCAACCGAGCCCCAAGAAGACCAAGAAGGAGATCTCAACCCGAAGCTTTACCCACAAGGGGAATTGGGAGTAACCTTGAAGCTGAAGCCAAAGACCATCCAATCCAAGCTCAGAAACATGAGAAGCAAAAGAAAATGGAAGAGGAATCCGACTAGTAATGCGGCTAAGAATGCGAAGGACGAAATCGTAGCCATAGACGCCCTCGACAGCAGCAGCAGCAACTATGCTCCCCAAAGAACCTTTGCGCCCTCACCGGCGGCGTAAGGAACGAGGAGCATGGGCACCACGACCGCGGCGGCCTCGGCTAGCAACGCCGCGAGAAGCACTACCGGAGGCTCCACGAGCACGGCGCTTAGGATCCATGAAAGGAGGCAGGAGAGCAAAGGAAGAAGGGTCGATGGCCAACAAACTGAAGTACAGTACAACATCCCATATTTATACACCATCCCAAGGGCAAAAGAGGAACGTCCCATGAAATCCTAAACAGCGCCACGAGATGAAATTAAAGACCAAAGCATGCAACACTACAGATTCCACGACAAGGCGCCTCTTCGCATCAAGAAACGTATAAAATGCCAATAAATTATGTGTGTTCCCACGTGGTCTCGGAAACCCAACAGGCGGAAGAAGCATAGAGGCCACAACACGTTACCCAAGGCGTCATCATAACTGCCAAACAGACGTGAAAGTTTGTCAGAACCCTCTGTTAGGTAATGTGCTAGGGTTAGCAAGTCACTTGCATCATGTTAAAAATTTAAAAAGAAATATTTGAAATCAAATTCAAAAGCAAAATGGGAGAAGGAACACCCCCCAGATGAATTAATTCAAAAGGCCAGATAAAAATCTTCCCCAAAAATTCATGTTAGAATTTTGAAAAGTCTTATAAATGAGTGTGATCACATATCAAGTGATGTGGGACCCACCCCATGCTCATGGATTTTTCAAATATTCAAACAGTGCCTTGGAATTAATCAAAAACCCCTATTTGAGTTAAGATTCAAATTATTTGAATTTTAAAAAGTGCCAAACTTTATAAATGGCTAGTCTATATTATTATGAGGCCATATAAAGAGTTTCAGCATTTTAGAAAATGGCTAGGTATTTATTTTTTCTAGCCAAAACAAATGTCAGAAAAGAAAAACAGAAAATGAAAAGGAAAAGCTTACCTGGCGCCCAGGCGAGAAATGCCCACCCAGCCCAGCCGGCCAACCAGGGGCAGCAGGGTATTCTTCCCCATCCCGCGCCTCCAAGCTGCTCGGTGGAATGCCACCGAGCCAGCCGTGGACGCCACACCGCCACCGAGGACCTTCCAGGCCTCCCCGTGCCTCCTTCTCGCACCTGGAGACGCCCCGGAGCACGCCACGTCCATTCCCCCCCTCCAGAGCTTCTTCCCCTCCTCCTACGCTGGAATTCGTCACCGCCCGAAGCTTCACCGGAGCGCACCGCCGTGGACGACGTGGCCACCGTGCCCTAGAGCTCCAACCAGCAAGTCCACCGTGTTCCTCGTCCTCGACTTCGTCTTCACGTAGAAGCTGGAGCCCTAATTCCTCCCCGAGCCGACACCATCGTCTTCAACCTCTCGCTGGACCCGCGAGCTCGCCGCCGTCGATTCGCCGCCGTTGGAGCCTCCCTGAGCAAACTGTCGCTTCCGTTCGACTCAGGGTGAGCTACCGCGCAAAACCCCTCTTGACCTGAACCTTCCCCGCGGCTGTAGCAGAATCCACCATGGGAGCCGAGGAAGCTCGCCCTCGTCCTAGAGCTAGAGCTCGCCCTCGTGCTCCTCACGGCGCCACAGTGCGCGCGTTTGACTCACGGGCGTTTTAGCTTTCGAACGCGCCAAAGCTCACCGCAAACCATGCCTCCCTAGCCCCGTCGACGTTGTCACCGTGCTTCTGTTGCCGCCGGCGAGGTCGCCGTCGTCGCTATGGTCGTCTCCTTGGACGCCCGCGTGCACCAGGCGACGTGCGAGAACATGGGCTACGTCCCGGTGGTCTCAGCGCTTCGAATGGTGGCCAGGAGAGGAGGAGAGCAGAGAGCCGCCGCGGATTTGGTCGCCGGCGTCTAGCCGCCGGTAGCCCGCCGACGTGGCCGGGGTGGTTAGCCCTTCACCCACCCCCTGGGTCACTAACAGGTGGGCCCAGCCCCCTCTAATCCTCTCTGTTAGATTAATCTAACAGGGAAATTAGATGAGAGGCTGACAGCCCTGGCCCACAGGTAAGTTTGACCGGGGTCAAAAACCCCCCTGACGTCATGCTGATGTAGTGCTGGCGCAATAAAAGATTTTTCCAGAATAAAGAAATCAGAGAAATTACAGAAATTCCATAAAAAGGCTGAAACTTTGGAAATTCATAGAAAATTCATATTAACTCCAAAATTGACAAATAATATATGAAAAATGATCATGAGAAAATAAGCTATCCAAATTTCTAACTTTAAACTATGTTTGAGTTGAATTTAAAATGTGATCAGTAGCATTTGCTATTTGATTTAAATGGAATTAAATCAAATTCTTTTCAAATGCTTTTGCATTTTGAACCATATCAACATATCACATTATACTTGAACTTCAGAGGCATATCGTACACATTTCAAAATGGTTCAACTTGATCAAACAATGTCATATGCAACTTGGCTAAATTGAATTCAAATTGGAGTTTGAATTTGCAATTCATTTGCAATATACTCCATTTAAATGGAATTGCTTCACACATCAAAGCATATACATCAAGTTTCAACCTTCAACCATGTGATTGTGCATTGTATTTACTTTGCTACCTTGTTTGTTGTTTGTCGAGTAGAGGTGGAACCAGAACAGGAGGCTGCCCCTTCGTTGAAGACCCCGAACCCGAACCTCGTCAGCAAGGCAAGCAAACCCCCATTGATCATTTCGATAAAATCCCACTTCCCTCTCATGTCTCGCTTATGAATTGTATAGGATGATTACCATGCTACGTTTCTACCGCATAGATGAACCAATTCCTTTGCATGACCTATCATTTATCACAGTAGTAGGCAAACCACAATCCTAGCAAATGTAGGAGTTGATTGATATCATGTGGCCCCTGCAATTGTTACTGCTTATTGCATGCTTAGAGTGATACAATGATGTTACTGTTATGTGAGTCGGGATGGTAGTGATCATGTTGATGTTGGTGGAAAGGTGTTGGTGAAAATACCCTAATACAAGGTGAACAATGAGAGGCTGTGTAGGAGTACACAGTGGGTTGTCTCGTTGAACACCGCCCTAAGTCCGAGTTCTTGTGTGGTGATCCAAGATGAAGAGTACAACCACACATTGGGCTCACTGACCCCTCTCAACCTATTAACTCATCCCTTTCGATGTCCAGATGTCGCAATAGTTCAGAGTTCTGGTAGATCTGTGGCCTGGCTGCTAAGTGAGAGAACGGCTCACCCGAGACCGGCTTATGCACCACGCACACATCATCTGGGTCCACTTCGGTAAACCGGACGGGTTCACGATAGTGGTAGCCAACCCAGGTAGGCGGCTTTCTTGGACTAGATAGCCTATGAGGTAACAGTTGTGGTGAGCATCCTCGCTAACATCCCTTGAATGGTGTCGATATCAAAGGCGGTAAATGATGATCATGTGTGTGTAGCGGTACACCCCTACAGGGTTAACAAAACTATTCGAATAGCCGTGTCCGAGATTAAGGACTGCTTGGAAAGCTTAGCTTGATTATTAGACAACTTGAACTGGATACTTCTAAAACACACCAAGATAAGTGTGAGTGCTATGGCGTGATATCTCGTGGGGAAGTCGAGGAAGGCACCATAGTGGTGTAATTGGTTGGAGAAAGTAGTGGACTCGTGTACGCATCTTACCTCAAGTCTGGTACTCGTAGTTCAGGACTAGCCAAGTCAAAGCTGGCACTTCTGCAAGTGAACCCCACCTACCTTTACCTTGATACATGTGCATGAGTAGTATAGCTCCTATGTAAGTCTTGCTGAGTACGATTTTGTACTCACGTTTGCTTATTCTATGTTTTAGATGAACCCACTAACCCCGAAGGTGGCTTCTTCATCGAGCTCGATGACTGAAGATCAAGCTAGTCTAGTCCCAGTCAGACGACTGGTTCCCTCGTGGAGGGCTTGTGTTTAAATAAGGCTTCTTAAGCCATTTGTTAAACTTGTCTGTACTCAGACATACTTTGCTTCCGCTTGTTTGTTGTAATGTTGGATCACATGCTTGTGATCTCTGTGTGCACTCTGTGAGAGTTATCAATAAAATGTATACTTTGTATAGAATTGCAATGATACCTGCTGTTCATACAAGGCATGTGTGCTGCGTGTATGTTTATAACATGCATGTCTTTGTATGGGTTTTCGAGACCTTAGTTGTGATCTGGCTGGCGGTCTTTCATACACCAAGTGGCCCTTAGATGTGCGCAGCTTGGGGCATCGCGACCAAGACCCCGACCCCGACTTAGTCCCAGTCTCGTGCACACTTTGTGGTATGATCGAGCCCGCCCTAGACCCCGACTAAGTGATCGGGCTGGAGTAAGTCTATGTAATTGTTATGAGATAGTCGATAGTATGGTTGAGGCGACTTGTCTTTGAATATGGGAGTTCATCACCCATATCATTAGACTTGTGTGCGGACGATGAAGACCCATCTCAGTTGATCATCCGTCCTTGATGGGATGCCCCTCACGTACGATGCTTTCCGAGAACGTTCTGTGCTTGGCCTTGTCTGCTTAGACAAGTGGGTACGGTTATCGGCTCTCCATATGACTATGTCGTAGCGGGACTTGCATACGCTAACCCCGGTTCCCGACAGACTTGGTATCAGAGCAGGACTGACTGTAGGACTAGCAGCCTTGGCCGAAGTCGAGTCTAGCCTTCTATAGTTATATAGTTACTCTGGGTATATAAGGGAACAACGTAAGGCTTCTTTTTTCTCCTTACCCCCTTCGTTCTGAGTTCTGAGTCACCCTCATTTTATTCTACGGGAAGATAGGACTAGGCTCACCTCTGTCTGATTAGAACATCTTGTTGTTTGCTTCCTTGTAGCCGTAGGAAGGTTGTGTTCGTTTCGTTAGAGTTGTTGTGCTTCCTGATTTCTTACATCGTATGTAAGTGTTGTTTCCATGTTGTAAGAAATTGTCTTTTTCTTGCAATTACAGCCGTTATGTTGTCCGAGTCATTCCAGGTTTCTTCATAATCTGATGCATTTGCAAACTCCTTCTTTCTGTTTCAGATGGCAGATCTTCCCCCTCGGCAGATTGTTCGTTTGACCAGGTGCCTCGGTGTGCATGGCCATCCCGCCACGTTGATCGAGATGATGTCCTTCATTGGATACCGATGGTACCCTGAGTACACAGTTGAGGAGCAGTTCCTTGACTTCAACCAGACCCAGTTCCACTGCATTGTCAGGATCTACCCGCACCACAATGGAGTCACTCAGCCTGTCCACTTTGGACATGGCATTGGCATGACTGAGAACATGGCTGTGCAGGATGCTGCATATTCATGCATTACCCTTCTGAGAGAGGAGCACACTATGCTGAGAGAGACCTCGTTCCTCTATATCCCTGCTGCACTTCCAGGATAAGAGGGATATTACACCGGACTCTACTCAGATCACTTTGCAGAAGATCCAGTACTTCAGATGACTGCTAAGTTTTCTAGTGATCGAGATCTTGATGCATGCGCTCTCCGTTTTGAGCTTCACGCCACCCGTGTTCGTCTGTATCGAGCGCTGACACTCTTGGCACCCTTCGTGAGTGTTGGATCAGTCGAGTATGATGCTATCTACCTTGTGAGGACGCAGATGCCTTCTCGAGTTGCTTGGCCGAGATTGGAGGCATTTTTCCACCCCGTGGTCCTCTGCTTCCACCCTATGCTGGACCTAGGCCCCAGCCTTGCCCAAATGGATATCAGGGTCCATAGGCCTCCGTGTTTTCCGATGGTCACCTTCAGCTACCGGGATACGCGGGTAACTTTTATGAGGACTACTATGGAGATGGAGATGAGTGAGACCGCCTGTGGTCTTACTTAGTGAGGATGTAGTAGTATCTTAGTATATTGTATGCAAGGTGTCTAAGTTCCAGAGGCTTAGATAAATAATGTATAGGAAGTCAGAGTGCCTCTGAAGGATGTATCATCTTCATCACGTTTGTATTAGCTTGGTGCTTGTACTAAAACGATGTATGGTTTGTATGACAGCTTGTGAATATATGGCTTGTATGCTTTTATCACCATGTTGTCAAGATGATTACTTCCTTTGCTCTGTAATCCTTCCAGTACTTCAATACCTTGTTTAGACTCTTCAAATCAACTCTGTTTGACTTTGGTTTTCACCTTCAGGATGTCTCAAGGAACCCGTGTCCATCTTAGTCGTGCCCAGGGTCGTGGGAATGAACAGGAGGAAGGCAAACTTCCACCCCCACCCACGATGGCTCAGGTTCTGATGGAGGTTGGGAGGAACCGCCGAGACTCTCACCATTTGCTAGAGGTCATTGCCCGCAACACCACTCAGCAGCGCAACGAGTTGGTGTCTCTGAACGACTTCATCCGGCTTCATCCCCCGGTTTTCAGTTACTCCACCGAGCCCCTTGACGCCGATGACTGGCTTCGCAACATCAAGAGGAAGCTCCAGGCAGGCCATGTTGCAGATGGCGACAGGGTCGGCTATGCCACCTATCACCTTGAAGGTGCAACTAGCTCTTGGTGGGAGAATTTCCTGAACATGCGTCCCGTTGGACCGCCCACATCTTGGGAAGAATTCTGCACTTCTTTCCGCTAGCACCACATTCCAAAGGGTCTTATGGACCGCAAGCGTGAGGAGTTCTGCAACCTCACCCAAGGCAGAAGGACCGTTGACGAGTTTAGTCGTGAGTTCAACCGACTGGCTTGCTATGCTACTGAAGAAGTCTCCACCGACGCAAAGAAGCAAGAGAGGTTCCGTCGTGGACTCAATTCCGGACTCCGTCGTGAGCTCAACCTACATGACTTTTCCACATTCCAGGTCCTTGTCAACAAGGCCATCAAGGCAGAGGACATGAACACTCCCAATGACTTCCGCAAACACCCTAGGGACGATGGTTCATCCAGTTCCGTCTCTCAGAAGCGCAAGATCTGGATCCCTAACAGTATGTTCCGCCAGAACAACCCACCGAGGCCATCCTATGTGGCGCCTCGTCCACCAACTCAGTTCCACCCCGCTCCACCAAACAACCCAGCTCCACGCACTGTCTTTGGAGCCTGTTACAAGTGTGGTCAGGCAGGACACTACTCCCGCGAGTGTCCCCAAAACCAGCTCCAGAATCAGAATGCTCCACCCCGTGCTGGAGGCAACAACAATGGTCGTGGCAAGCCCCCCCAGAAGGTCTACACCACCAAACCCGCTCCTCCCGCCACTCGTGGACGTGTGAACCAGATTGCCGCCGAACAGACTGACGACACCACTGATGTCATTCTTGGTACGCTCCCAGTCAATTATGTTCCTACTTCTGTTCTTTTCGACCCAGGAGCATCTCATTCATTCATGTCGGAAAGTTATGCACTTCGTCATGAGTTATCTTTTGTTGAATTGTCCACCCCAATGATTATTCAAACTCCAGGGTCAAGATGGCAAACTAATAGAGTAAGCCATGGTAATCAAATTGCAATTGAGGGTTTAGTATTCCTTGCTTCACTCATAGCCCTCAAGTCTTCAGACATTGATGTCATCCTTGGCATGGATTGGCTATCAAGACAGAATGCCTACCTTGATTGCAAAGGCAAATCAGTGAAACTCACCCACCCTTCAGGCAAGATAACTACACCTCACCCAGAACAAGAACCCAAGTGCATTCTTTGAATGTACTTCCCCTTCCCGACCTTGAAGATATTCCGGTGGTTCGTGACTTCCCGGATATCTTTCCTGAAGAGCTGCCGGGAATGCCACCCGACAGATGTGTAGAGTTTATAGTGGATCTTGTGCAAGGAAACGCACCAATTTCTAGACGCCCATACGAAATGGCCCCACGTGAGTTAGCTGAGCTTAAAACCCAACTGGAAGCTTTGTTGGAAAAAGGCTTCATCCGCCCTAGTTCATCGCCATGGGGTTGCCCCGTTCTGTTCGTAACGAAGAAAGATGGAACAGAAAGGATGTGCGTAGACTATCGCCCGCTAAATTTAGCGACGATAAAGAACAAGTACCCATTGCCCAGGATCAATGATCTTTATGATCAACTTGCAGGATCCTCTGTGTTCTCCAAGATGGATTTGAGATTAGGTTATCATCAAATCAAAATCCGAAACGAGGACATTCCCAAAACGGCTTTTACTACTCGTTATGGTCTTTACGAGTACACCGTCATGTCCTTTGGTTTGACCAATGCCCCCGCCACTTTCTCACGGATGATGAATTCGATCTTCATGGAGTACTTAGATAAATTTGTTGTAGTTTATCTCGATGACATTCTCATCAACTCGAAGAACGAAGAAGAACATGCCGAACACCTAAGGCTGGTATTGATGAAACTTAGAGAGCACCTCCTGTATGCTAAATTCTCCAAGTGTGAATTTTGGCTACCAGAAGTGACCTACTTAGGCCACGTGATTTCTTCAAAAGGCATTGCTGTGAATCCCGAGAGAGTTCAGGCCGTCCTTGACTGGACTCCACCTGAATCGGTTAAGCAAGTTAGGAGTTTTCTTGGCCTAGCCAGCTATTGCCGCTGCTTCGTCGAGAACTTTTCTAAAGTTGCAAAGCCTCTAACTGAACTCCTCAAGAAAGATAAGAAATTCCTATGGACTTCCAAGTGCGAGGAAAGCTTTCAAGAGCGAAAAAGAAGACTGGCTTCTGCACCCGTACTTGCACCTCCGGACAACAAAAAGGATTTCGAGATCTATTGTGACGCATCACGGCAAGGGTTAGGATGCATACTTCTGCAAGATAGACACGTGGTAGCTTATGCTTCACGCCAGTTGCGGCCACATGAAGAGAACTATCCTACCCATGACCTTGAACTCGCTGCTGTAGTTCATGCCCTAACAACTTGGCGACATTACCTCCTTGGTAATCGTTGTGAGATCTATTCCGACCACCAAAGCCTCAAATACATTTTCACCCAGCCAGATCTTAATCTCAGGCAAAGACGCTGGATTGAGTTGATAAAAGATTACGACGTAGGAATTTCTTACACCCCAGGCAAAGCCAATGTCATGGCTGATGCACTAAGTCGTAAGTCATATTGTAACAACCTCATGTTACAATAGTATCAACCACTTCTTCATGAGGAATTTCGCAAGCTCAATTTTGAAATTGTTCCTCATGGCTATCTTTCTACCTTGGTGGCAAAACCAACTCTTGAGGATCAAATCATAGTTGCCCAAAGGCGTGCACGAGGTGTTCGCCGGATCAAGGAGAACATTGCTAGCGGAGTTGCTAAATGTTTCTCCCCAGATAGCAAAGGAACGGTATTCTTTGGAAATCGTTTGGTAGTACCTAAGAATAGGGAACTAAGGCAACTCATCCTCAAGGAAGCCCATGACACACCCCACTCGATTCATCCCGGTAGCACAAAAATGTACCGAGATCTACGCTAGAGATTTAGGTGGACTAGGATGAAGAGAGACATTGCTCAATTTGTGCCGAATGTGATATTTGTCGTCGCATTAAGGCAGAACATCAAAGACTTGCTGGTACACTTCAACTTTTTCCTATTCCAGAGTGGAAATGGGACAAAGTCGGTATGGACTTCATCACCGGCTTTCCAAAAACCCAGAAAGGAAACGATGCCATCTTCGTTGTCATAGATAGGCTTTCCAAAGTTGCTCACTTCCTTCCAGTTCGCGAGTCTATAACTGCTAGCCAGTTAGCGGACTTGTACCTCTCCAGAATTGTATCCCTTCACGATGTTCCTTTGGAAATCAATTCTGATCGCGGTAGCCTTTTCACCTCTAGATTCTTGGGAAGCTTTCAAAATGCTATGGGAACTCATCTCTCCTTTAGTACAGCTTTCCATCCTCAGTCTAGTGGTCAAGTCGAAAGGGTTAACCAAATTCTTGAAGACATGCTCAGATCTTGTGTTATCTCATTCGGAAAGAATTGGGAGAAGTCTCTGCCATTCGCCGAATTTGCTTATAACAATAGTTTTCAATCTAGTCTGAACATGGCTCCTTTTGAACTCCTATATGGACGACGATGTCGAACACCTTTAAACTGGTCAGAAACCGGTGAAAGACAATTCTTTGGACCGGACATGATCAAGGAAGCAGAAGAGCAAGTTCGCATTGTTCGTGATCAATTGAAAGAAGCCCAGTATCGTCAGAAGAGCTACTATGATCGTCATCATAGGCAAGAGAGCTACAATCTGGATGAGAAGGCTTACCTTCGGGTTACTCCTCTGAAGGGAACCCAACGTTTCGGTATCAAAGGCAAGTTGGCCCCACGTTACATCGGACCTTTCCGCATTCTTGCTAAACGTGGAGAAGTTGCCTACCAACTTGAACTACCCCCGCACCTTTCCCGAGTACATGATGTATTCCATGTGTCCCAACTCAGGCGTTGCTTCAAGGACCCCATCTGTGAAGTCGACCATGAAACGCTTGATCTCCAAGATGACCTTTCTTATCGAGAATACCCCGTTCATATTCTTGATTCCGCAGAGCGTGTCACTCGTCGTTAGAAGATTAAGTTTCTGAAAGTGCAATGGTCACACCACTCTGAGAGAGAACCTACGTGGGAAAGAGAAGACCGTCTCAGTGCCGAGTACCCCACCTTCCTCCCGCATACTTCTGAATCTCGGGACGAGATTCTTTTGAGTGGGGGCGAGTTGTCAGAACCCTCTGTTAGGTAATGTGCTAGGGTTAGCAAGTCACTTGCATCATGTTAAAAATTTCAAAAGAAATCTTTGAAATCAAATTCACAAGCAAAATGGGAGAAGGAACACCCCCCAGATGAATTAATTCAACAGGCCAGATAAAAATCTTCTCCAAAAATTCATGTTAGAATTTTGAAAAGTCTTATAAATGAGTGTGATTACATATCAAGTGATGTGGGACCCACCTCATGCTCATGGATTTTTCAAATATTCAAACAGTGCCTTGGAATTAATCAAAAACCCCTATTTGAGTTAAGATTCAAATTATTTGAATTTTAAAAAGTGCCAAACTTTATAAATGGCTAGTCTATATTATTATGAGGCCATATAAAAAGTTTCAGCATTTTAGAAAATGGCTAGGTATTTATTTTTGCTAGCCAAAACAAATGTATGAAAAGAAAAACAGAAAAGGAAAAGGAAAAGCATACCTGGCGCCCAGGCGAGAAAAGCCCACCCAGCCCAGCCGGCCCACCAGGGGCAGCAGGGTCTTCTTCCCCGTCCCGCGCCTCCAAGCTGCTCGGTGGAATGCCACCGAGCCAGCCGTAGAAGCCACATCGCCGCCGAGGACCTTCCAGGCCTCCCCGTGCCTCCTTCTCGCACCTGGAGACGCCCCGAAGCACGCCACGTCCATTCCCCCCCTCCAGAGCTTCTTCCCCTCCTCCTACGCTCGAATTCATCGCCGCCCGAAGCTTCACCTGAGCGCACCGCCGTGGACGACGTGGCCACCGTGCCCTAGAGCTCCAACCATTCACGGCGCCCCAGTGCGCGCGTTTGACTCACGGGCGTTCTAGCTTTCGAACGCGCCAAAGCTCACCGCAAACCATGCCCCCCTAGCCCCGTCGACGTCGTCACCATGCTTCTGTTGCCGCCGGCGAGGTCGCCGTCGTCGCTATGGTCGTCTCCTTGGACGCCCGCGTGCACCAGGCGACGTGCGAGAACATGGGCTACGTCCCGATGGTCTCAGTGCTTCGAATGGTGGCCAGGAGAGGAGGAGAGCAGAGCGCCGCCGCGGATTTGGTCGCCGGCTTCTAGCCGCCGGTAGCCCGCCGACGTGGCCGGGGTGGTTAGCCCTTCACCCACCCCCTGGGTCACTTACAGGTGGGCCCAGCCCCCTCTAATCCTCTCTGTTAGATTAATCTAACAGGGAAATTAGATGAGAGGCTGACAGACCTGGCCCACTGGTCAGTTTGACCGGGGTCAAAAAACCCCCTGACGTCATGCTGATGTAGTGCTGGCGCAATAAAAGATTTTTCCAAAATAAAGAAATCAGAGAAATTACAGAAATTCCAGAAAAAGGCAAAAAATTTGGAAATTCATAGAAAATTCATATTAACTCCAAATTGGACAAATAATATATGAAAAATGATCAGGAGAAAATAAGCTATCCAAATTTCCAACTTTGAACTATGTTTGAGTTGAATTTAAAATGTGATCAGTAGCATTTGCTATTTGATTTAAATGGAATTAAATCAAATTCTTTTCAAATGCTTTTGCATTTTGAACCATATCAACATATCATATTATACTTGAACTTCAGAGGCATATCGTACACATTTCAAAATGGTTCAACTTGATCAAACAATGTCATATGCAACTTGGCTAAATTGAATTCAAATTGGAGTTTGAATTTGCAATTCATTTGCAATATACTCCATTTAAATGGAATTGCTTCACACATCAAAGCATATACATCAAGTTTCAACCTTCAACCATGTGATTGTGCATTGTATTTACTTTGCTACCTTGTTTGTTGTTTGTCGAGTAGAGGTGGAACCGGAACAGGAGGCTGCCCCCTTCGTTGAAGACCCCGAACCCGAACCTCCTCAGCAAGGCAAGCAAACCCCCATTGATCATGTCGATAAAATCCCACTTCCCTCTCATGTCTCGCTTATGAATTTTATAGGATGATTACCATGCTACGTTTCTACCGCATAGATGAACCAATTCCTTTGCATGACCTATCATTTGTCACAGTAGTAGGCAAACCACAATCCTAGCAAATGTAGGAGTTGATTGATATCATGTGGCCCTGGCAATTGTTACTGCTTATTGCATGCTTAGAGTTATACAATGATTTTACTGTTATGTGAGTCGGGATGGTAGTGATCATGTTGATGTTGGTGGAAAGGTGTTGGTGAAAATACCCTAATACAAGGTGAACGATGAGAGGCTGTGTAGGAGTACACAGTGGGTTGTCTCGTTGAACACCGCCCTAAGTCCGAGTTCTTGTGTGGTGATCCAAGATGAAGAGTACAACCACACATTGGGCTCACTAACCCCTCTGAACCTATTAACTCATCCCTTTCGATGTCCAGATGTCGCAATAGTTCGGAGTTCTGGTAGGTCTGTGGCATGGCTGCTAAGTGAGAGAACGGCTCACCCGAGACCGGCTTATGCACCACGCACACATCATCTGGGTCCACTTTGGTAAACCGGCCGGGTTCACGATAGTGGTAGCCAACCCAGGTAGGCGGCTTTCTTGGACTAGATAGGCTATGAGGTAACAGTTGTGGTGAGCATCCTCGCTGACATCCCTTGAATGGTGTCGAGATCAAAGGCGGTAAATGATGATCATGTGTGTGTAGCGGTACACCCCTGCAGGGTTAAAAAAACTATTCGAATAGCCGCGTCCACGGTTAAGGACTGCTTGAAAGCTTAGCTTGATTATTAGAAAACTTGAACTGGATACTGCTAAAACACACCAAGATAAGTGTGAGTGCTATGACGTGCTTTCTCGTGGGGAAGTTGAGGAAGGCACCATAGTGGTGTAATTGGTTGGAGAAAGTAGTGGACTCGTGTACGCTTCTTACCTAAAGTCTGGTACTCGTAGTTCAGGACTAGCCAAGTCAAAGCTGGCACTTCTGCAAGTGAACCCCACCTACCTTTACCTTGATACATGTGCATGAGTAGTATAGCTCCTATTTAAGTCTTGCTGAGTACGATTTTGTACTCACGTTTGCTTATTCTATGTTTTAGATGAACCCACTGACCCCGAAGGTGGCTTCTTCATGGAGCTCGATGACTGAAGATCAAGCTAGTCTAGTCCCAGTCAGATGACTGG
Organism: Bromus sterilis; assembly: GCA_950022295.1. NCBI lineage: Eukaryota > Viridiplantae > Streptophyta > Magnoliopsida > Poales > Poaceae > Bromus > Bromus sterilis. The sequence goes on from OX465596.1 coordinate 403,371,961, forward strand.
TTCCCTCGTGGAGGGCTTGTGTTTAAATAAGGCTTCTTAAGCCATTTGTTAAACTTGTCTATACTCAGACATACTTTGCTTCCGCTTGTTTGTTGTAATGTTGGATCACATGCTTGTGATCTCTGTGTGCACTCTATGAGAGTTATCAATAAAATGTATACTTTGTAGAGAATTGCAATGATACCTGCTGTTCATACAAGGCATGTGTGCTGCATGTATGTTTATAACATGCATGTCTTTGTATGGGTTTTCGAGACGTTAGTTGTGATCTGGCTGGCGGTCTTTCATACACCAAGTGGCCCATAGATGTGCGCAGCTTGGGGCATCGCGATGCGATTGCTCGAGACTGTGTCTCGTGCACACTTTGTGGTATGATCGAGCCCGCCCTAGACCCCGACTAAGTGATCGCGCTGGAGTAAGTCTATGTAAGAGTTATGAGATAGTCAATAGTATGGTTGAGGCGACTTGTCTTTGAATATGGGAGTTCATCACCCATATCATTAGACTTTTGTGCGAACGATGAGGACCCATCTCAGTAGATCATCCGGCCTGGATGGGATGCCCCTCACGTACGATGCTTTCCGAGAACGTTCTGTGCTTGGCCTTGTCTGCTTAGACAAGTGGGTACGGTACTCGGCTCTCCATATGACTATGTCGTAGCGGGACTTGCATACGCTAACCCCGGTTCCCGACACAGTTCATGGCCTGCCACCGTTATCTTCAACACGTCATCAACAAGCATCATTACGACTTTTCACATCCCGGCTGCACAGATGGGACGGTTTGATGCCAACGCAGGCGCTGTGACAATGGAAAGATGCTCTCTCTCTCTCTCCCTCTCAAATTTTTTATTCTTCTTATAGTTTTGATTACATCAAAAATTTACTCCCATCGGGAGCGCCCTGTCTTCGCTAAACAGAGCACAGGCAGCACAGGCAGCACAGACTAAAATCCGAGGGTGTGAGTGGCTACTACCCTCCGAAAGGAACAATACATCTACATGGCTTGGGTACTCACTCAACCGACGACAAAGTGCTCGAGTGATTACTCGTACTAACATACAAGACCCAAAAGATAAGAAAAGGGACTCGTCGCCTGAGCACTCGGATGCTCCGCGGGTGCTCACACTACTATCCCACTCGACGACTTTCCGAGTGGGTGCATCTTATACTTACTCCTCGCCTGAGCACTCGAACGCTCCGTGAGTGACCGTGCTATTAGTCCACTCGATCGTTTTTCGAGTGGGTGCATACTATCTTGTCACACGCCCTTACAAACATTTCCTGGGCTGCGATACACTGCAGCCCAGATGTCGCGCAGACTTGTGTGTAGGTAAGACCCTGCTGCACAGACGGCCGGGACGAGACTTACCACAGCGCGACTTCACTCCCCATGGTTCCATGCACAGTGCATGATTGAAAGTTAACCACTAACGGACGCGTTAGGGTCGTATTCAGTACTTAAATTGGCGGCATTGATCCTGTAAGCCCTGCAACGGCCTGGACCTTGCTTGACACCAGTCATATCCAAGTTCGTGTCGAGGGACGCGAGCTTGATTAGGCTACTGGGGTATTTTCCGCTAGCGAAATTCACCAAGGCTCGACGATTCGAGTGCCTTAGGCCCTTTCATCTTATCATCCCTCGAAAAGCAATCTTTCATGAACAGCAGACGATGAATCGCAACAATGCGACATGCACTACTACAGCCGATTATAGGTTTGACTCCCTGCGCGACTCTTCAAGTCCCCCAGGCACTCGGGGGCTACTGACGGGGGATACCCCCAAGACTCCTATGCATAAGGGTACCTGGTGCGTGTCAAGATGGAGGGCCCAGTTGAAGCTTCGACTGGCCCACGACTGGCCCACCCGAAGCACCGACGGCTGCACCGACATAGGGGTCCTCGGTGTTATGGAAACCATGAATTGACGTCCAAGACTAAAGCTAGATTAGGCAACCGCCTCTTTAAACCTAGATGGACTCCTTGCGACCCAGCCTAGTATATAAAGGCTGGGAAAGGGTACGTCTCGGGCATCCAATCTCATAGCAACACCTCCGGTCTCGAGCGATCTCGCCTTGACCGCTACTGTAATCGCCTCCATCATAATACAAAAGAGAAGGAAGTAGGGTTTTTGCCGATCGAGGGCCTTGAACCTAGGTAAATCCATGTCTCTTGTTAGCCGACAAACATCGCCAACCTGCACCTCTCTCTACGATCTAAACCCATGGTACCTTACCATGGGACTTGCCGAGGCCGATCCTCGTCAGGTAACCAACGTGGAGGTGTTATCTGCACCCATCAAGCTAAATTTCTGGCGCCGTTGCCGGGGACGCAAGCAAAATACTATACCCATCAACTGCTGCCATCAATAATCAACCATATTTTCCCCCTTTCCTACCCTAGTACAGGTGATCTACCCGATGCCCACATCCTGAACTGTCTGCATGCAAGGTCCTGCTCCTCTCAGACCCATGCCTTCATCGTTGTAGAGGTGCGGCAAAGTTCCGTACCGACACTGATATAAGAATGTTTATTACACCCCCGATGCATCGGCAGGATTCCGGTTTCTGGGTACCGTCATGTAACTCACTCATATAGTTATAAGATCACCGTACTAAGATATGCAAGCTTCCCTGTCCCATACCAGAGTATTGTGGTTGTACTGTAAGGCTAGGTTTTGGCGGCACTTATAGAGAGTCCCTCCAGACTTTGCCCGTGTTCAACGATGTTCCACAATGCCGGCCATACCACCTTCTTAGGTGTATGCCGTAACATATAGGGTGAAGTGTGACTTTCCATGTTGTTATGTAATGCTAATTACTAGAGCTAAGTGATGGTATCGACAGAGTGTCGGGATCACCGGTGTTTTATTTTGTTCTCCCAAATAGGTAGGCTATGGGGTGGTGTGGAGTTGGTCTTATATAACTACTAAAAACCCAACCCAAAATTATATATAAAATATACTACATAGCATGATACATAAATATGATATAAAGGGAAGTAAAAATGGGTAATGCTGAGTTTGAGTTTTGACGGCGGCTTGCCTTCCTCGGCGAAGACTACTGGTACGGCGTCTTCAGCTTGGGAGGAGTCTTCAATTGCAACGTCAAGCATCTTGTCTACGCGTTGCGGAAAGGTAAACACAAAGTTACAATCACTTCATTCACAAACAAGGCATTCAAACCAAGCATTCAAACATATTGCAAACATGGCATTCAAATCAAGTATTCGAAAACACATAGCACACACTTAGCACCACACATAGTAACACATGACTAACACTAATAAGTGTATCATGATTTACTCATGGTTCAACATAACATATAGCCATAATTTCTTATCGCAAGTTTAACAAGTTAATAAGGCTAAGCAAAAATAATAAAGATTAAACTAACACACTTGTAAACAAGTCCTTTTTATTTACTTAAGCCCTATTTTAATAAATATACCATAATTTTCTGGGGTTAAAATGAATTCGTAATCAAATTAACATTAATTTATTTTATTAACAGAGAATAAATTAAAACTTATCCTAAGCAAGGAACATTAGCAATATTAATAAAGCGACACTTAATTTATTTTTGCAAGTAAAATCTCTATCTGCACAGAAAATTAAAGCATAATTACATGATCATAATAAAATTTACTTCACATTTTTTTGATGTGCCAATATGTTTCTGAGAATATTTTAGTTCTGTTTAAACTAATAAAGAATACAAATTCTGCTATGGCCCAACGAAATATTGCGCTAGGCCGAAATTCTTACAGTGGGTTGGCCTAGTTCTGTTAATATTGTTTGTTGTTTTTATTTAAGTTATTTTAATCTTCTAAATACACAACAAATAGCTACTGATAATAGACATAATTAATAAAATAAAATAAAATTTATTGTATAAATAGGGAATTTATTAAAACTTAATCCAATAGGGATAAATATCAAGTAATAACAACGCCACTATTTTATTTCACAAGTTAATGTCATAAAGCCTTATATGAAATATTCATTTATTTAGTGGCAGGTTACTATGGTATTTAACATGGAATGCTAATAACAAGGTTAAAGATTTAACTAAGGTTTAAGTAAAGCTGATGATGATGCTTATTTCATTCAACAACTCTTTTTTTGTATTATTTTTTAACAACTAAGGGTACCACAATTAGCTACTGATCAGAAGCATTATTTACGAAATGTCCTTAATTTAATTTCACTAACAGAGAAATTTATATGACTTGCTGCAGCACATCCACCACTAAATGAATAATAGTGGCGAGAGAGGATCCCCTTGGCGCATTCCACGCTTTATATTAATCCAGTAACCTGGCAACCCATTCAACAATATAGCGTTTTGGCTGATTTCAAGAGGTTTTCAATCCACATCATCCATTTGTTATCGAATAACCTAATCCGTAGAATAGCCGAGAGAGCATCCCAAGAAACCGTATCAAAAGCCTTGGTAAAATCTAGCTTGAGCACCATCGCTTTTTTTCTTCGAGTTCTGCAAGTTTGGACCAGATCCATTGCATAGAGAAAATTGTCCGCAACACATCTGCTTTTGACAAACCCAGACTGATCACAATCAACCAGCAGGGTGATAACTCTTTGAAGTCTAGCATCCATAACTTTAGTTATCCACTTAACATGACAATTAAGCAACGAGATTGGCCTGACGTTACCGGGTGCGCGGCTGTTTTATTTCTTGCGCAACATGACCATATACGATCGATTAATACGTTCCAGCTGCAGGCTCCCGTCAAAGAATTGATCAAAGAATGACGCAATATCATCCTTAATAAGAGATCAGAAATCTTGAAAGAAGGCCGAAGAAAAACCATCCGGCCCCAGGCTTTTATCCCTAGTACTATCTTTTATGGCCGCCAAAATCTCCTGCTCAGTAAATTTGTTAATAAAAGCTGATAAATCGAGTGCACTGGGGTATAAAAAATTGAGATCAATGTCATCAGTCGTCGTCTCTCGAGTCCCCATAAGATCCCTGTAGAAATTAGTCAGAATCCTCTCTTTTGAAGCATGCGTGTAGTGAACGACTCCATTGATCTCAATATTTTCTATATTATTTTTCCGGCAAGCGTATTGACACTTTGGAATGATAGTATCTGGTGTCCTCGTCTCCCAGCACACACCATCAATTTTTCCTCGCTGTCTTGCTACCTCTACAATGGAGTGAAGATAGCTTCAGTTTTCATTTTAACCATATCTCTGAAAAAGGATTCCAGACCAGTGAGGGGGCGATTTTCTTCCATACAATTCAAGAAAGACAAAGTGAACTTGAAAGATTCAAGTACATCTTTGTCTGGTTTAAGAGTTTTCTTCCATTTTGTGATGACGCGCCTCAATACTTTCAGCTTGCTGCAAAGGATAGCCGGTGGCATCAGTATGTCCTCAATACCGAATTTATCCCTTCCTTTTTAGATAAAAGGCTTATGCCCGACTTTGTAAATAAAGCCACCATGTCAGAGTACAGAGATAACATCACCCACGACGGTTAAAAGATACAGACAACCAACAACCACCAGAAGCAAGGCAAATCTTAGGAAGTTCGATACACGGCCGAAGCCACGACACAGCACGCAGGCCGGCAACCTACGGAGCACCAGGAGGGGAGGACGACTGATACACGAGATAACTTCTCGCCCCCGTTGTTTACCCCAAGTGGAAGGTGAGATGTACATAGCGGCAAATTTCCCTTAGGAAAAATGCTAAGGTTGATTATCGTCCAGGAGGACTCCAACAGATACAAGTAGGTGGTGAAGTGAACAATGGCGCCGTTCACAACTCAAGGTTGCTTACTTCACCTGGACCTGCACACACACAGATAGCTGCGCTTCCCAATGAGTACAGAGAACTTGTCAATTCCTCCGGCCTTGTTGTTTACGAAGGATAAAACGCACGGGATAATAATGATAGTGATAGCAACTTAAAAGTAAATACTGAAAGTAAATTGATAGTGTAAATAGTGGTGGAAGTGTGGACCGGGATCTCATGATGTTCACTAGTGATGTCTCTCTCCCAAAAGACGATAAAATAGCCATGCGAGGTAAACAAATTACATCCGGGAAATTAACAGGATCATGTGCGCAGACCAATTCTAATTATGCAAAACAGAAAGGAAAAGGCTCAAAAGCACGGGCGGTACGCCAAGACAAGTAGACCGAAATCCATCTGTATCTACCCACTAATCATCCACCTTGAGATATCTATCCAGAACATCTCGCTGGTATTAAGTTGCGAATCCCACCCAAAGTGTAAACTCAAAGCAACGGACAACTACATTAAAGAACTTTGCGTAAAGTAAACAATCCTTGCACCCGCAAGTACAAGCACCGTTGTTTTCCCCCTTGTGGCAACAACACATCCCCTAGACTAATGTTTCTGTCACTCAAGCGAGTCATCAGGGGGCATGAACCCACTATCATGCATAACGCTCCCTCTTGGAGTCACTACCTACTACTTGGCCAAAGCAATAAACAGCAACGGAGAACATACACGAGTTACTCAAGAACATAAATATATGTTGGGAATCGGAGTAGAAAACAAAAAAAAATCGGCACTACGAAACCAAACCCAAGAACGGATCTAGGAAGATGCAGATGAGAAGATCGATCTTGTTACCTTCTTTCAACCGTTCAGCGGATGCACTTCTCTCGCAGCGGAAGATGTTGATGGAGAGTCGGAGAAGCGTGAGGATGAACACTCCCACGAACAGATCTAATCACCGTGGAGTCCCTCGAACGAAGATCGAACGTACGGTCTCTCTACGGTTGATCCACACGTACAGTGTAGATGATCCGGCAGGGCTCCTCCATCCAGAGCTCGTCGCCACCGGAGTAGAGAGGAGGGAGGAGAAGTCCTTCGGGAGGGTAGAGATTGGATCTAATGAGAGGGAGAGCGATAGGGGGCAGCCCTTCGGCGGAGAGCAATCTGAATTGTGTGTTGAAGGGGTGCCCCCACCTCCTCTATTTATAGGTGGAGGGGGAGGGGAGCCATCTTGGAGGAGGGGCAGCCCTAGGGGCTGCGCCCTAGGGTTGCGCCAAGGGGGGAGGAGGAAGCTTCCTGGAAGCCCCCCCAAGGCGCCCTCCCCTCTTGGGCTCCCTTGGCCCATGTGCTCCCTCCCCACATGGGCCTTCCAAGTGAGAGGGAGCCCATTGGTATTAAATTCATTAATTTAATTTCAAAACCTTTTCGAAATACATAATAAATGAATATTAAATATATCTAGACCAACTCGGAACTTTTCCGTTCCTCCGGTTTTACCCGGTTTTCTTAAAACTCTTCCCGGTACCTTACCGGGTCCCGAAACGGTTCCGGTTTTCTCATCGATCATAACCCAATCACTCCGAGACTTTCGCGGTGTGATAAATACATGCTCCTATCACTCTAGTACTCTACAGATCAGCTACCTTTAAGTGTGTGACCTGATACGGTGAGGATAGTTCTCTCACTCCTCGTTGGTTACCCCAAGTGGAAGGTGAGATGTAGCGTAGCAGCAAATTTCCCTCGGTGAAGATACCAAGGTTATCGAACCAGTAGGACTCCAAGAGATACAAGAAGATGACAACGGCGCCAGAAATTAGGCGGTTGACGGGGACCTGCACACAGCAACAAAAAACTTTGCTCCCAACGAGTACAGAGGAGTTGTCAATTCCTTCGGCCTTGCTGTTTACAAAGGATCAACGCAAGAGATAATAATAGTGGCAACTGAAAGTAAAGACTGAAAGTAAATTGAGGGTGTAAACAATAATGTGAAGATGGACCGGGGTCTCGTGATTTTCACTAGTGATGTCTCTCTCCCAAAAGACGAAAAAAGTGCTAGCGAGGTAAACAAATCACAGTTGGGCAATTGACAGGATTATGAAGGCACCGCAATGCTAACTATGCTGCAAAGAAAGGAAGGGCTCAAAAGCAATGGGCAGTACGCCAAGGTAAGTAGACCTAAATCCATCTGCATCTACTAAGAATCATCCTCCTTGAGATATCTATCCAGAACATCTCGCTAGTATTAAGTTGCGAATCACACCCAAAGTGTAAACTCAAAGCAATAGACAACTACATTAAAAGAACTTTGCGTAAAGTAAACAATCCTTGCACCCGCAGGGACAAGCACCGTTGTTTTATCCCTGGTGGCAACAGCACATCCCCTAGTCTCATGTTTCTGTCACTCAAGCTAGACATCAAGGGGCTGAACCCACAATCGAGCATAACGCTCTCTCTTGGAGTTGCAAATAAAATACTTGGCCAAAGCAAATACCGCAACGGAGAACATGCAAGAATTTACTCAAGAACAAAATATAAAAGAGAAGAACCAAATATATTAATCATCACAATCTGAACATAGTCTCATAATCCATCAGATCCCAACAAACTCAGCATCGCAACAGCAGAAATTACATAGATGCCTCGATCATGTGAGGCAGCTCACGAGGACTCGAAAGTGGAAGCACAAAAGGGGGAGAGATAGATCACATAGTTACTGGTCACGGACCCATGGTCCAAGGGAAACTACTCACGGTACATATTAGAGGCGGCCATGGCTATGGAGGGTCTCCCGGAGGGGGTAGCTTCTCCCGGCAGGGTGCCGGAGCAGCTTCTCTAGGCAGACCCGATCTAGAAACGGCGGCGGCGGAGGAACAGAGGCAAGATCGCGAAAAAGGAGTCTGTATTAGGGGTTTCCACCCCAAGGGGTAAATATAGGCGAAGGGGGCGTCGAGGAGACCCACCAGGTAGCCAGGAGGCCTCCTGGCGCGCCCTAGGGTGGGGCCGCGCCAGGGGCCCTCCTCGCCTCCTGGTGGTGGCCCTCCTCCGCTCCTTTGGTGTTTCCGGAAGCTTCTGTTACGCTGATTTTTTTTATATTTTTCCCGGAATTTTTGGAGCACTTTTAATGGCCGAAAAACCTGAAATACAAAAATAGCATAAAACAGAAACTGGCAACTGGGTGCACTGAGTTAATAGGTTAGTCCAAATTGGTTCAAAAGTGTATGAAAGTTCAAGCAAAACATGGCAAAGTCACACAAAACATGCATGGAACAAGAAGAAATTATAGATACGTTTGGGATGTTTCAACATCCCCAAGCTTAATTCCTGCTCGTCCTCGAGTAGGTAAATTATAACAAGCATAATTTCTGTGGTGACATGCCACACAACCAAAGAAGGACTTTTAAGTAAAGCAATCAAAGCATGCAATTCAATTCAAGTCTTAACAAGCAAGAGTCTATATTAGCATTGACACAAGCAACAAAAGAACAAAAGGTGCAGGAGCTCTTGCTGTCCGTGACTCAAATGTCTCCAGATGGTGTTTGCGTGCAAGCAAGGGATAGGGAAATACGAGAGGAAAAATAAGGTTGTTGAGAACAACTATCTACTAAAGTTTCACACTTGGTCGCCTTTGGATTCTTATCTTGACTCGTCCCCAGACCACTAGTCAGGTACAATTCAAACTGATCCACTCCCTTTTGATATTTTGAGCACTCATGCAATGGATGAGCGTGAGAAAGAAAGTTGACACCTAAAAGGCGAAACAGAAAGAAGGTGGAGGAGGAAGACAAAAAGGTGTGAAAGGCTCACATCAATGAGGACAATCATAGGTGAGAGAAGGCCATATGATAGATATGATGTGAGGAGTAGGGATTGCCATACAACGGATGCACATGTGAGCTAAAAGCTCTCCAAAGGAACTAGTGGGGGTGCATCTAACTTGCTTGCTCAAGAAGACCTAGAGCTCGTTTGAGGAGGCTCATCATTGGAATATACAAGCCAAGTTCTATAGTATGAAGGGTCCCCACATAGCTATATGCATGATGATGATCTCTATGGAGTACAAGGGATAGAAGATGAAGTACTAGTGTGGATCTCTCAAAAGGAATAGTAGTATGCCCCCTTCTCTCTTTTTATTTTTCTCTTTTTCTCTTTTTTTTATTTTTTTGGTGGCCTAAATGGCTCTTTCTATTTAACTCTCATTTGTCCTCTTTGCGATCTTTTGATTTTGTCCTCTTTGGGATCTTTTCCTCACTTTAGGGGCAATACTCTATATTTTACAAGAATATAGGAGATCTTTCACACTTTACAAAGGTACTCACATAAAGAAAATGTAACTATCATGATGCAAATGTATGCTTCTGCCAGGATAGCAGGATATGCAATGATAATAGCGCGTCATGTAGCAATGATTATGTCAAGCCCCAACTAGCATGCGGCTCATCGATCAAGCAAGTAGCATGTATGACATGAAGATCAAGTCATGAGAAGGTGGATGTTGCATGGCAATGTATCTCGGAAAGGCTATGGAAATGCCTTGTAGGAAGGTATGGTGGCTGTTTTGAGGAAAGATATAAGGAGTTTTATGATGACAGAGCGTATCATGCCAAGTATGCGCCAACTCTCGAGGTGAGAAAGGGAAATGCACGGTACCGAAGAGGCTAGAAAAAGTATAGGTGGGTGGAAGTGTCAACTTTCAAATACTCACATTAGTCCGAAGAACTCATGCACTTATTATCGGTAACTCTCAATATAATCAGGAGGTTTACAAAGAGACAGGTACCCCGAGGAGGAGTGTATGGGGGTTTGGTTATCCTTGCGCATCCTCGACTCATGGTACGTGAGTGTACTCTAATATTCGAACCCTCCAGAGGTTAGTGATCCATCTAGTAGCTAGATTTCTCAACAGGGGTTTTTGGTTTTAGAAAAACACACGGATTGCCCAAAATACAACATCTATCACTAATAGGCAAGAGATCTTGAACCATAAGTTCAAACATTACTCTAGTCAATACCTCAAAACTATTGCAAGTTACTACTACAAAGAGAACAGCAACTTAAACTACCTACTTTCAGTCAAGACACAGAACTCAGTGCAACAAGCAAACTCTCTAACAAGATAAAACATGCAACCTATAGAAAGTTCAACCTAAGACAAAAAGAAAAGCTCTAGAAAAACAACAGCACTACAACTAAACAGAACAGCAGCTAAGAAAAGAAAAAGAACAGCTCACAGCTAAAAGAATAAGCATGCAAATCCTATGAGGAGTTCTAGTTCAAGTGGAGCATGTTTCTCTCCCACACAAAAGAGTAAGTTGGGGTCTAACTTGTTACTACAGCAAGAAAAGCAAAATAAAACTAAAAACAAAACCTAAGAGCGAGACGCTCCAAGAAAAGCACATAACGCATGAAGTGATAAAAATATAGTGCAACGAGAGACGAACTGATAATTGTTGATGAAGAAGGGGATGCACGGGGGCATCCCCAAGCTTAGACGCTTGAGTATCCTTGAATATTTATTGGGGGTGCACATGGTCATCCCCAAGCTTGAGCGTTTGACCCTCCTGAATCTTCTTTCATCATCCTCCATCGCGCACTTCAAAACTCCCTTCATACATAACTCATTGTAGGCTGATTAGAGAGTTTAGTACCCTAATAAAATAATTTTTCTCTACTGTAAATAAAGATATCCAGGAAGAGACACTGTTTCCCAAGATTTCCAAAAGGTTTTTGCAAAGAAAAAGCAAGCTTAAGGTTTGCAAAAGTGAAGAGAGACAAAACGTGGCAGAATCTGGGAAAAACAGAACAGCAGATAAAAACAATTTTTTTAGGGGTACTTATGCAACTCAAATCAAAAAACTCAGAACATAAGGAAGTTTCGTAATTGTATATAGCACGCTGTGTAAAAAATTCAGCTCAAAAAGATGAACTGGGATTTTTCTCTGATTTTTCTAGTCACGAGGACAGAATCTGTTTTCTGGACAGCATGTCACAACTTTTACTTCCCTTGCCATATGAGGCTAAACTTGGCACAAAGCTTGAAAAGTAAAGATACAATGATGTTGATACTGTATTAACAATCATCAAGACCACTAAGAACAGAACAAAAGCAAAAAGGAAAAAAAATAAATTCGTTGCGGGCTGCCTCCCGAAAGCGCTTCTTTAGAGCCATTAGCTAGGCTTAAAGCAGAAGATCAAGTTGCATCTATTGAACCATCATCATGATCATCACAAAGCTCTTCAATAGTACAACTAGTCTTAATTGGTTTCTCAAATAAAGGACGAATGAAAATGCTTGTTGGAATAAAATCAAAAGGTGGGAAATCAATTGGAGTTTCATTAAAGTTAAAGATAGGTGTCTCCTCCAAAGTTTTCACCGTTTTAACTCTCTTGTCACTGGGTGTGCTAGCTTTAGCTCGGGGAACCTTGGGTACGTAAACGGACTTAGGTTCCTTCTTTTCTTGAGTTTCATACTTTTTGGTTTTGATTGAGGAAAAGGTAGTTCATAAAGTTTGAATAACTTCCTCAATCTTTTCTATCCTAGAAGACTTTTCATCAAGGGATTTGATAGTCTCCAAAGTTTTGACAATTTTCTTCATGGAATTATCTAGCCTATTTAAATTCCCTTGAATCTTACGATCCAACTCATTCACCCTATCGATACTTGGCATCTCTAGCTCTATCTTTTCAAGTTTTCTCATAATATGAGCTAAAGTAATGTCCTCCTTAATACTAACAATGGGGAGACTTCCAACAAGATTTTCAATAACATTAAGGGCTTCCCAAACTGGAGCCTCTATGAAGTTCCCATTGATAGCAGTGTCTAAAAGAAACCTATTCCAAGAAGTAATCCCAACATAAAAATTTCTAAGCAGGATAGTAGTGGATTGCTTCTTGGTGGCTCTTTTTTGAGAATCATTAATTCTATACCAAGCATCTTTCAAACTTTCACCACCTCTTTGAATAAAGGTAAGCACTTATGCCTCACCAAAGGCAAAAGGACCAGCCATAGTGGTAACTACTAACAAGGTAACAAGTGTTTTTGGTATTTTTTATAAGGGACACAAAAGTAAAAATTGAAAGGTAAACTAACAAGACTAAGAAGCAAAGATAAAAGATAGTGTGCAACTCCCCTATCTTGTAGACTGGAGTCCCCGGCAACGGCGCCAGAAATTAGCTTGATACGGTGAGGATAGTTCTCTCACTTCTCGTTGGTTACCCCAAGTGGAAGGTGAGATGTAGCGTAGAAGAAAATTTCCCTCGGTGAAGATACCAAGGTTATCGAACCAGTAGGACTCCACGAGATACAAGATGGTGACAACAGCGCCAGAAATTAGGCGGTTGACGTGGACCTGCACACAGCAACAAATAACTTTGCTCCCAACGAGTACAGAGGAGTTGTCAATTCCTCCGGCCTTGCTGTTTACAAAGGATCAACGCAAGAGATAATAATAGTGGCAACTGAAAGTAAAGACTGAAAGTAAATTGAGGGTGTAAACAATAATGTGAAGATGGACCGGGGTCCCGTGATTTTCACTAGTGATGTCTCTCTCCCAAAAGACGATAAAAGTGCTAGCGAGGTAAACAAATCACAGTTGGGAAATTGACAGGATTATGAAGGCACCGCAATGCTAACTATGCTGCAAAGAAAGGAAGGGCTCAAAAGCAATGGGCAGTACGCCAAGGTAAATAGACCGAAATCCATCTGCATCTACTACGAATCATCCACCTTGAGATATCTATCCAGAACATCTCGCTGGTATTAAGTTGCGAATCCCACCCAAAGTGTAAACTCAAAGCAACAGACAACTGTATTAAAAGAACTTTGCGTAAAGTAAACAATCCTTTCACCCGCAGGTACAAGCACCGTTGTTTCATCCCTGGTGGCAACAACACATCCCCTAGTCTCATGTTTCTGTCACTCAAGCTAGACATCAAGGGGCTGAACCCACAATCGAGCATAACGCTCTCTCTTGGAGTTGCAAATAAAATACTTGGCCAGAGCAAATACCGCAACGGAGAACATGCAAGAATTTACTCAAGAACAAAATATAAAAGAGAAGAACCAAATATATTACTCATCACAATCTGAACATAGTCTCATAATCCATCAGATTCCAACAAACTCAGCATAGCAACAGCAGAAATTACATAGATGCCTCGATCATGTGAGGCAGCTCACGAGGACTCGAAAGTGGAAGCACAAAAGGGGGAGAGATAGATCACATAGCTACTGGTCACGGACCCATGGTCCAAGCGAAACTACTCACGGTACATACGGGAGGTGTCCATGGCTATGGAGGGTCTCCCGGAGGGGCTAGCTTCTCCCGGCAGGGTGCCGGAGCAGCTTCTCGAAGCAGCCCCGATCTAGAAACGGCGGCGGCGGCGGAGTAGAGGCGAGATCGCGAAAAAGGAGTCCGTATTAGGGGTTTCCACCCCAAGGGGTAAATATAGGTGAAGGGGGGCATCGAGGAGACCCACCAGGCAGCCAGGAGGCCTCCTGGTGCGCCCTAGGGTGGGGCCGCGCCACGGGGCCTCCTAGCCTCCTGGTGGTGGCCCTCCTCCGCTCCTTTGGTGTTTCCGGAAGCTTCTGTTGCGCTGATTTTTTTTATATTTTTCCCAGAATTTTTGGAGCACTTTTAATGGCCGGAAAACCTGAAATAAAAAAACAGCAGAAAACAGAAACTGGCAACTAGGTGCACTGAGTTAATAGGTTAGTCCAAATTAGTTCAAAAGTGTATGAAAGTTCAAGAAAAACATGGCAAAGTCACACAAAACATGCATGGAACAAGCAGAAATTATAGATACGTTTGGGACGTATCATGACCCCATAGGTTCGGTAGGATACGGACATGAACCGGAAACTGACTTTCCCGCGGAACAATAACCGATAGCGGAGCCATGGACACCCATAACGGTTCCCGTACCTACACAAATCTAAATTCGAGTGAACCACAAGCTTAACATGCCATTCCTATTTGCTTCACGATACTATACAAAACCTAAGGTGAGATCTATTAGGTATCCGCATGATTAACCATTAACCATTATACCAAGTCATCCTCCTTCCTGTTTTGTTCAAGTTTTCTCGTTTAGTATTCCGGTATCCCTTGTGATCAATTCACAGTGTCTGGCCAGACGATGTTGGATGTCGTAATACCGAGAGCTCCCATAGAAGTATCTCTCCATCGTTAGAGGAGAAAATTCCCAACTCAAATTGTTAAGTCCCTTGACACACTTTCAGGTGTGAGTGATCAAAGCCGTTATTGCCACGCCTGTTACGGGTGGTGTTGGGATAGTGTCAAAACCCACCCTCCGGTATGAAGTTACGAAACATTCTTATGGTCATGAAGGACACATGCATATTAACTTTAGATGATTTTACTTATAACATGGAAACGATGTGATCTCAAAGTAAATCATACAATTGGGTCGGTTCAACACCCTTGTTCTGGCAACAATGTGCTCCCATGTGTTACCGGCATTTCCAATGCCCTATGAATAGGAAAACATGTCATCCATAACACACGGGTTAGTCCTAGAGGCAGACTAAGAACACTTGGTGTTTATACTCCACACCGGCATATGGGTTTTCCTCCGGAGGAAGTTAACATGCTACTTGGCAAACCTCCGCATAAGCCATTTGCAGTTATAGCACAGACATACAAACTTTAATAATGAACCTGGAATTATAATAATACAATTTATTATTGCCTCTAGGGCATAATTCCAACAATATAAAAGAAGAGAATCAAATATATAACTCAATCACAATCTGAACATAATCTCATGATCCATCGGATCCCAGCAAACTCAGCATAGCAACAGCAGAAAGATTACATATGTGCCTCGATCATGTAGGGCAGCTCATGAGGTCTAATCCATGAAGAACAAAGAGGGGAGGAGAACATCACATAGCTACTGATCATGGAACCATGGTCCAAGGTGGAATACTCACGGTTCATCCGGGAAGCATCCATGGTGGTGGAGAAGCTCCCAGAGGTGATTCCTCCCTCCGGCAGGGTGCCGGGAAGAGGTCTTCTAGTGCTCCCGATCTTGGAAGCGCGGCGGCGGCGGAACAGAGGAGAGATCGTGAAAAAGGGTTCCGTCTTCGAGAGTTTCTCGTCACGGGGAATAAATAGGCGAAAGGGGGAATCTAGAGGTGGGCCAGGGGCTCCAAGCGCCCCCCCCTGGCGCGGCCAGGGGCCTGGCCGCGCCCTCTGGCCGCCTGGGCCCCCCTGGCTCCCCTCTGGCCCCTCTCGGGCTTTTCTCGAAGCTTCCGGTAGGCTGATTTTTCCTATATTTTTCCGGAATTTTTCTGGTACTTTTAATAAGGGGGAAACCTGAAATAGAAAAACAACAGAAAATAGGAACTGGCACTGGGGTGCACTGAGTTAATAGGTTAGTCCAAATATGATCAAAAGTGTATGGAAGTTCATCAATATCATAGAAATATCACACAAAAGAGGCATGGAGCAAGCAGAAATTATAGATACGTTTTGGACGTATCAACATCCCCAAGCTTAATTCCTGCTCGTCCTCAAGTAAGTAAATGATAACAAGCATAATTTCTGTGGTGACATGCTAACAACCATATAAGAACTTTGTAAGTAAAGAAATCAAGGCATGCAATTCAATTCAAGTCATAACAGGCAAGAGTCTATATCTAGCATTGAAATAAGAAACATAAGAACATAAAGGTGTAAGAGCTCTCGCTGTCCGTGACTCAAATGTCTCCAAATGGTGTTTGCGTGCAAGAAAGGAGATAGGTATATACGAGAAAAATTATTTTTATTGTTTAGAACTCAATCTACTAAAGTGTCACACTTGGTCTTCTTTGGAATCTTATCTTGACTCATCCCCAGACCACTAGCCAGGTACAAGTCAACATGATCCACTCCTTTTCGACATTTTGAGCACTCATCCAATGGATGACCGTAAGCAAGAAAGTTGACACTTAGGATGGCAAAGAGAGAATAAGGTGGAGGAGGAAGACAAAAAAGGTGTGAAAGGCTCACATCAATGAGGACAATCATAGGCGAGAGAAAGCCAAATGATAGATATGATGTGAGGAGTAGGGATTGCCATGCAACGGATGCACATGTGAGCTAAGGTAAGCTCTCCAATGGAACTAGCGGGGGTGCATCCAACTTGCTTGCTCAAGAAAACCTAGAGCTCATTTGAGGAGGCTCATCATTGGAATATACAAGCCAAGTTCTATAGTGTGAAGGTCCCCACATAGTTATATGCATGAATGATAATCTCTATGGAGTACAAGATATAAGATGGAGTACGAGTGTGGATCTTCTCAAAAAGAATAGTAGTGTGCCCCCTTCTCTCTTTTTATTTTTTCTCTTTCTCTTTTTTTTCTTTTCTTTTTTTCTATTTTTCTGTATTTTTTGGTGGCCTCAATGGCTCTTTCTATTTAACTCTCATTTTCCCTATTTGGGATCTTTAATTTTGTCCACTTTGGGATCTTTTCCTCACTTTAGCGGAAACACTCTATATATTACAAAAAGTATAGAAGATCTTTCACAGTTTACAAAGTACTCGAATCATAAAGAAAATGTAACTATCATGATGCATGCAAATGTATGCCTCTGCCAGTGTAGCAGGATATGCAATGATACTAGCGCGTCATGTAGCAATGATTAGGGCAAGGCCCAACTAGCATGCGGCTCATCGATCAAGCAAGTAGCATGTATGACATGAAGATCAAGTCATGAGAAGATGGATGTTGCATGGCAATGTATCTCGGAAAGGCTATGGAAATTCCTTGATAGGTAGGTATGGTGGCTGTTTTGAGGAAGGATATAAGGAGGCTTATGATGACAGAGTGAATCGTGCCAAGGGTTTGGATGTACCGGCGAAGGTGGATGCCAACTCTCGGCGTGAGAAGGAGGCAATGCACGGCACAGGAGAGGCTAGCAAATATGGGAAGGTGGAAGTGTCAACTTTTGAATACTCACATTAGTCCGAAGAACTCATGCACTTATTATCGGTAACTCTCAATCTAATAAGGAGGTTCACAAAGAGACAAGTACCCCGAGGAGGAGTGTATGGGAGTTTGGTTATCCTTGCGCATCCTCGACTCATGGTACGTGAGTGTACTCTAATATTCGACCACTCAGAAGAGTAGTGATCCAACTAGCAGCTAGAGTTCTCAAATAATTTGTAGGTTTTTTGAAAATAAACACGGATTGCCCAAAATATGACATCTATCACTAATAGGCTAAAGCTCTTGACACCAAAAGTCCAAATATTACTCAAGACAACACCTCAAAACTTTTGCAAGTTACTACTACAAAAAGAATAGCAACCTCAATTACCTACTTCAAGTCAAGACGCAAAACTCAGTGCAACAGGAAAACTCTCTAAACTAGATAAACATGCAAACTCAAGAGAGTTCCAGCAACAAACTAAACAAAAGCTCTTTAAAAAGATAGGCATGAAAGCTAAGAGCAAAACATGACAGTAGCTACGAAAAAGATAAAGAACACACACAACAAAGATAAGCAGGAAAAAGTCCTATGTTGATTCCTAAATTTTGGAAGTGGAGCGTGTTTCTCTCCCACACAAAGAAAGATGGGTTATAACTTGTTATGAACAGAAAGCAAAGCTAAAGAAAACTAAAAACAAAACCTAAGAGTGAGACGCTCCAAGAATAGGACATAATGCATGAAGTGATAAAAATATAGTGAAACGAGAGACGAACTGATAATTATCGATGGAGAAGGGGATGCACGGGGGTATCCCCAAGCTTCGACGCTTGAGTCTCCTTGAATATTTCTTGGGGATGCATGGATGCATCCCCAAGCTTGAACGCTTGACACTTCTTAATCTTCTTTCATCATCTTCGCTCCCACACTTGAAAACTCCCTTCATACATAACTCATCATAATCTGATTAGCGAGGTTAGTACCCATAATAAAATAATTTTTTCTCTACTGGAAATGAGGATAACCTTGAAGAGCTACTGTTTCTCAAGAT
This sequence comes from Bromus sterilis, assembly GCA_950022295.1. Lineage (NCBI taxonomy): Eukaryota > Viridiplantae > Streptophyta > Magnoliopsida > Poales > Poaceae > Bromus > Bromus sterilis. Next base: position 403,390,717 of record OX465596.1, read on the forward strand.
TGCCAAAAAAAATTTGCAAAGAAAAAGCAAGCTTAAGGTTTGCAAAACGAAGAAAAGGCAAAACAGGACAGAATCTGTGAAAAACAGACCACCAGGTAGAAACGATTTTTTTAGGGATACTTATGCAACTCAAATCAAAAAACTCAGAACATACGAAAGTTTCGTAATTGTATAGAGCATGCTGTGTAAAAAATTCAGCTGAAAAAGATGAACTGGGATTTTCTCTGATTTTCTAGTCACGAGGACAAAATATGTTTTTCTGGACAGCATGTCACAACTTTCACTTCCCTTGTCCTATGAGGCTATAAAAGGCACAAAGATTGAAAAGTAAAGATACAATGATGTTGCTACACTATTAATAATCATTAAGACCACTAAAAACAGAATAAAAACAAAAACGAAAACCTAAATTCGTTGCGGGCTGCCTCCCGAAAGCGCTTCTTTAAAGCCATTAGCTAGGCTTAATGCAAAAAGATCAAGTCTTTTCAAGAAAATAACTAGCCCGTGTGACGGACTCAAAAGGCAACTTAATATTTTTCCTAGGGAAGTGTTCCATCCCTTTCTTGAGAGCTAATTGGAATTTTATAATCCCTTCTTTCATATAAATAACAGCACCTACGGTGCGAAGAAAAGGACATCCCAAAATAATTGGACAAGAAGGTTCACATGCAATGTCCATAATAGTAAAATCAACGGGAACATAGTTGTCATTGAAAATGATAAATCGACGAGACGAACACCAAAAGAACAAGCATCAAAAGGTTTCAACTCAAATATATCATACATTCTTTTGGGCATAACAGAGGTACTAGCTCCAAGATCACATAAAGCTAAGCAAGAAAAGTTATTCAACTTAATTTTAATCATAGGATCCCAACCATCTTCTAGCTTTCTAGGTATGGAGGCTTCTAACCTAAGCTTCTCCTCCCTAGCTTTGATGAGAGCATTAGTGATATGCTCCGTGAAGGCAAGATTAAGTGTTCTAGTGTGGGGGTCTCTAGACATCTTGTGAAGGAAACGAATAACTTCAGAAAGAGTGCAATTATCAAAATCAAGGTCACTACTATCAAGTAAAGTGGTAGTGGTGTCCTTTAGGCTCACTTGTTTGGTAGCTTCTATAGTCATAGGAATTTCTTCTTCTACGGTTGAGCTCATAGCATCGCCATTAATGGGTCCTATGGGACTAGGGGTGTATTGGGTGCTAAAAGTTTGGATATCCTCAACCACTTGGATAGTAGCAATAGTATGGTGTGTAGGAAGGCTCTTAATTATATCTTCTTCCTCCTTTTCTCTAGACCATCTCTCTTTGAGTTTAATCACCATCCTAATGTTTTCATTAATTTGCAATTGGATAGCATTTATAGGAGTGACCTTCCTCTCCTCAAGGGTAGAAGTTCTAATTTTAAGCAATTCTACTTCATGGGCTAATTTGTGTACCTTCAACGAGAGGGTATCTAGTTTGTCTAGTTTTTCCTCTACACTCTTGTTGAAGGCTTTTTGGGTAGTGATAAAGTCTTTAAGCATACTTTCTAATTCAGAGGTGGAGTTTTTGGTGCTAGGATAAGTGTTGTTGATCTCATAGTTGTTTGAGGGGAATGGTCTAGGATTGCTACCAAAGTTACTCCTATAAGCATTGTTGTTGAAGTTGTTTCTAGAGATAAAGTTCACATCTACTTGATCCTGAGCAATCAAAGAATTTAAAGGAACATTTTGAGGATCAATAGGAGATTTCTTCGTAAGTAAAGACATGATCAAGTCAACTTTTTCATTTAGGGAGGAGATCTCCTCGACAGAGTTTACCTTCCTACCTGTTGGAGCTCTTTCGGTGTGCCATTGGGAATAATTGGTCATCATCTCATCAAGAAGTTTTGTGGCAGCACCAAGTGTAGTTGACATAAAGGTTCCTCCCACGGCTGAATCTAACAAGTTCCGCGAGGTAAAGTTCAAGCCTGCATAAAAAGTCTGGATAACCATCCAAGTAGTCAAACCATGCGTAGGGAAATTCTTAACAAGAGATTTCATGTGTTCCCAAGCTTGGGCAACGTGTTCATTATCCAATTGTTTAAAATTTATAATAAAGCTCTTCAACTGGATAATCTTAGCAGGGGGTAGTACTTCCCGATAAAATCATCCTTGCACTTATCCCAAGAGTCCATGCTATTCTTAGGCAAGGATTGAAACCAGATTTTAGCTTTATCCCTCAAGGAGAAAGGAAATAGCTTAATCTTAACAATATCACCATCTACTTCTTTGTACTTTTGCATATCACAAAGCTCAATAAAATTATTTAAATGCAAAGCAGCATCATCTCTAGCACCAGAAAATTGATCTTTCATAACAAGGTTCAGCAAATCAAGTTTAATCTCATAAGAAGGTGTTGAAGTAGCAGGTGTAGCAATAGGAGTGCAGATAAAGTCACTGTTGTTGTGACTAGTGAAGTCACACAACTTGGTGTTTTCAGAGGAACCCATAGTAGCAGCAAACAAGATAACTATTTTTTTGATTTTTGATAAAAGACACTAAAGCAAAAACTGAAAGGTAAACTAACAAGATTAAAAAGCAAAGATAAAAGATAGTGTGCAATTCCCCTATCTTGAAGACTGGAGTCCCCGGCAACAGCGCCAGAAATTTGCTTGGTACACGAGATAACTTCTCGCCCCCGTTGCTTACCCCAAGTGGAAGGTGAGATGTAGATAGCGGCAAATTTCCCTTAGCAAAAATGCTAAGGTTGAGTATCGTCCAGGAGGACTCCAACAGATACAAGTAGGTGGTGAAGTGAACAATGGCGCCGTTCACAATTCAAGGTTTCTTACTTCACCTGGACCTGCACACACACAGATAGCTTCGCTTCCCAACGAGTATAGAGGAGTTGTCAATTCCTCCGGCCTTGTTGTTTACGAAGGATAAAACTCACGGGATAATAATGATAGTGATAGCAACTTAAAAGTAAATACTGAAAATAAATTGATAGTGTAAACAGTGGTGGAAGTGTGGACCGGGATCTCATGATGTTCACTAGTGATGTCTCTCTCCCAAAAGACAATAAAATAGCCATGCGAGGTAAAAAATTTATAGCTGGGCAATTGACAGGATTATGTGCGCAAACCAATGCTAATTATGCAAAACAGAAAGGAAGAGGCTCAAAAGCACGGGCGGTACGCCAAGACAAGTAGACCGAAATCCATCTGTATCTACCCACTAATCATCCACCTTGAGATATCTATCTAGAACATCTCGCTGGTATTAAGTTGAGAATCCCACCGAAAGTGTAAACTCAAAGCAACAGACAACTGCATTAAAGAACTTTGCGTAAAGTAAACAATCCTTGCACCCGCAAGTACAAGCACCGTTCTTTTCCCCCTTGTTGCAACAGCACATCCCCTAGACTCATGTTTCTGTCACTCAAGCTAGTCATCGGGGGGCATGAACCCACAATCATGCATAACGCTCCCTCTTGGAGTCACTACCTACTACTTGGCCAAAGCAATAAATAGCAACGGAGAACATGCAAGAGTTACTCAAGAACATAAATATAAAAGAAGAGAATCAAATATATAACTCAATAACAATCTGAACACAATCTCATAATCCATCGGATCCCAGCAAACTCAGCATAGCAACAGCAGAAAGATTACATATTTGCCTCGATCATGTAGGGCAGCTCACGAGGTATAATCCATGAAGAACAAAGAGGGGAGGAGAACATCACATAGCTACTGATCATGGACCCATGGTCCAAGGTGGACTAATCACGGTTCAACCGGGAAGCATCCATGGTGGTGGAGAAGCTCCCGGAGGTGATTCCTCCATCCGGCAGGGTGCCGGGAAGAGGTCTTCTGGTGCTCCCGATCTTGGAAGCGCGGCGGCGGCAGAACAGAGGAGAGATCACGAAAAAGTGTTCCGTCTTCGAGGGTTTCTCATCGCGGGGAATAAATAGGAGAAAGGGGGCAGCTAGAGGTGGGCCAAGGGCTCCAGGGGCCTGGCCGCCTAGGCCCCCCTGGCTCCCGTCTGGCCCCTCTCGGGATTTTCTCGAAGCTTTCGGTACGCTGATTTTTCCTATATTTTTCTCGGAATTTTTTTGGTACTTTTAATAAGGGGGAAACCTGAAATAGAAACACAATAGAAAACAGGAACTAGCACTGGGGTGCACTGAGTTAATAGGTTAGTCCAAATATGATCAAAAGTGTATGTTAGTTCATCAATATCATAGCAATATCACACAAAAGAGGCATGGAGCAAGCAGAAATTATAGATACGTTTTGGACATATCAACGATGCCATGCGATAAATCAACTAGCATTCCGAGATCTTGGGGGAAGGCAAGACGCCGCAGGTTACTTCATCTTGGTGGTGATGAGCTCCAAGTCCTCCTGGTCCGACGGCTTACTCAAGAATTTCCACATCTGTAAGAAGCCAATAAGTTTATAAACACATGCTGCGGGGCAATTAGGGAAAGACCTCTCAATCGTAAACTTATTCCGGGTAGTCCAAAGAACCCAACAAGTTGCCGAAAAACAAATCCAGAAAAGACGTTGGCACTTGGGATCAAGCGATCTGACAAGAACTTTGACCTCCCCAAAAGACCTTGGGGACCAAGGAACACCCAACCAGGAACGGATACAACTCCAGAAAAAGAAAGCGAGGTTGCAATGGAAGAAAATGTGAGATGCATTCTCTTTATCACCGCACAAGACACATAGGTCAGAACGGGTGTTATTTCTCTTACGAATTTGCTCCGAGGTAGGAATTTTATCACGAATGGCTTGCCACATAAAGATTTTACTTTTAGGTGGCACTTTGGCCTTCCAAATCGGAGAGAAATGAGGGGAAGCCGCACCCCCACGAAGGGCCTTGTACAAGGAGTTAAGCAAAATTTTCCCTGAGACAGTGAGCTGCCAGACAACCTCATCATTCCCAACCGAGAGCGAAGGCAGAAGCGCAACGAGGCGATGCCAATCAGCCAACTCTTTAGGACAGAGAAGACAACGAAAGCCCAGATCCCACCCCGCCACAGCCAACTCCGAGATGGAGATGGACGGGTTGCCACAAACAAAAAACAGGGCCGGAAAAATCTCCGACATTCGTCCAACAGGGGACCAGAGGTCCAACCAGAACCGAACCGAGGCCCCATCTTTAACCGAAAATCGAATGAACGAGCGGAACGTGTCCCTTACCTTAATCAGGGAGCGCCAGAACTGCGAGCCCCTCGAGGCTTTCGCAAACATAGGGGAGGAGTTCGGAAAGTATTTTGCTTTAAGAATAGCCAGCCAAGGTGCGGACTCAGACACCGTACAAATCTTCCACCACCATTTGATCATGAGGCAGGTATTCATAGTAAAAGTATCAATAATTCCCAGGCCTCCCACCTTTTTGGGTTTACAAATCGTCTTCCATTTCACAAGACAGTACTTCCGCTTGTTATCAGAAGAGTTCCAGAAAAAGTCCCGACGGTGTTTATCCATGGCCTGATGAGTAACGCGAGGCATCATATAGAAGCCCATAGTATAAGTAGGGATGGAGGAGAGGCAGGCGTTGATGAGACGAACTTTCGCAGCCGAGGAATGGTGTCTGCCTCTCCACGGCAGAACCCTGTACCCCACCTTGGCCACCACCGGCCGGAGGTGTTTGGAAGAGATCCGGTCCGGAGAGATGGAAATGCCAAGATACTGTAAGGGGAACGAGCCGAGCAAGAAATTCATGAGGTCCACAGCACGTCTGGCCTCCCCAAAGGGGCACCCAATCGCCAGGAGTTTGCTTTTAGCGAAGTTAATCTTCAGCCCCGACAAGGCCTCGAAGCAAAGGAGAAGGAATTTCAGGTTAGCGAGACACAAATCATTGTTCTCAACAATAATGATAGTATCGTCCGCGTATTGAAAATGAGATAAACCATTCGGGATGAGGTGCGACACCATCGGCGTGATGTGGCCCGTGATGGACGCACGATTAAGGATACGGGACAAGGCGTCAACCACAAAATTAAACAATAGCAGGGAGATTGGGTCACCTTGGCGGAGGCCACGACAGTTCACAAAGTAGTCCCCAACAGAACCATTGATCGAAATCGCAGTGTGCCCACCCATGACCAGGTTGAGGATGCGATGAACATAACCACCATCGAAGTCCTTGACACGAATCACCTCAGCAAGAAAGTGCCAACTAACACAATCATATGCCTTCTCGAAGTCAAGCTTAAGGATAATGGCCTTAGACTTACTCCGCTTTAAATCATGCACAATCTCATGGAGGCAGGCAATTTCGTCCAGGATGAAGCATCCCTTAATGAACGCGGACTGGGAAGAGCTGATAGTTTTGTGAGCAATCGGGTCGAGGCGAGCCGCAAATGCCTTGGAGGGAAATTTCGCCACATTATTAATCAAGGCGATCGGTCGAAACAACTTGATGGAATCGGCGCCTTTAACTTTGGGGATAAGGGAGAGGACTGCATAATTGAGTCTGGAAATATCAACCGTACCCAGGCGAAAGCCCATGTAGATAGCGTACAGGAGGTGTTTGATCGAGGGCCAAAACTTTTGGAAGAAGGTATCCGAAAGCCCATCTGGGCCAGGGGTAGAGTTTGCCTTGGAGGAGGCCAGCGCCCAATCAATCTCCTCGTGGGATAGCGGAATCATAAGTTCTCCATTGTTGAGATCAGAAACCATCCGCGCAGGGGACCAGAAGTCAGAGGCCAAGGAAATGTTCGAGGGGGGATGTGCCGCCAGAAGAGAGGAATGAAACGAGAAAACATGAGAAGCAATGGAAGAAGGATCAGTACAGGTTTGACCATCAATCAGGAGACGAGAGATCAGACACCGGCGGCGGCGGCCATTGGCGATCGCGATAAAGTAGCTGGTGATGGAGTCGCCCTTCAGGACCAAGGATATGGAGCCCCGTTGGCTCCAATAAACTTCATCCGCCCTATAAAGATTCATAAGAGAGTTCTCCCGATCATACCGCCTCGACCACCCGATCTCATCCAAACCCACAGAGTCCGCCATCGAGTCTAAGGATTTGATCTGCTCCAACAGAGCCAACTTATCGGCCTTAGCCGCCCTCGCACGGTTGGCCACCCACCCACGGAGGAATTGCCGCAACCTTCTGGAGAAAAAGCGCCAATCATCTAACGGACCAAAAGAGCGGTGAGAGGAACTCAAGAATTCCAGAAGTTTAGATGTAACCAACGAGTGAAAGCCATCTACTTCCAACCAGGAGGCGTCAAAGCAAAAACGATGGGTAGAAGCTAGAGATTTACAGCCCGAATCCAGCACCAACGGGGTGTGATCCGAACCAACAAACGGGACGGCGAACAGGGAGGAGCGGGGGAACAATTGATCCCAACGAGGGCACACGAAGGCCCTATCCAACACCGATCGGATAGGGTCAAGCTAGTGATTAGACCAGGTAAACCTGGCACCAGATCGGTAGATTTTGCGGAGGGCCGAAGCAGCCACAAAAGAATTAAAAAGATTGGCACGATGCCACGAGAAATTAGAGGAAGATTTGTCATCTGGGGTGCGAAGGAGGTTGAAGTCGCGGCCAATGAGAACCGGTAACTGAGACACAGAAAGTATAAGGGCTAGGGAATCTAAAAACCTGGGCGACAGCGAGTGATCAGTCGGTCCATATACACCAATGAGTTCCCAAGAAACATTAGAAATCCTCGACGTCACAGTCATAGAGATAAAAAAATCGTCTAGAGCCACAACGCCCACATCAAAGAGATCGAGGGACACCCCCACGAGGATGCCACCAGCAGAGCCAACAGCCGGAAGCCAATGCCAAGAGAACCTAGAACCACCGAAGGCCAGCAGTTCGGGGTGGGAGAAGCTCTCTTTTTTAGTCTCTTGAAGGCACAAAATATCGACGTGCTCTTGCCTAAGGAGTTCCCGAAGCTGGTTCCGGCGCCCTCTAGCACCGAACCCACGAATGTTCCAGAAGATCACCCTCATCTAGCGGAAATATTTTTAATGCGGAGGCTCGATCTACGCAGGAGCACAGCAGCCTTACTCTTTTGAGCACTAGAACGCAAACCCAAACGGGAGGGAGGCCGGCCTCTATCAGCACTACCCGAAGCCGCCGACACGGGGACAGAGGAATGCTCATTCGCATGGGCAGCAGGAACCGACGTCGGGGTTGAAGCGGCCACACTAGCCGCGGCTTTGGCCAGAGTAGCCTGGGCTAGTTCATTAGCCCTCAAAACAGAAAGCATAACAGAAGGAGAGCAACCCCCGACCCCCAAATGAATCCCCGAATCCAAATCAACGGCGATAAACTGCTCATCAGAATGATCAGAAAGTAAAGAGCGCTTAGGAGAGGAAGCACGCGCGTACCAGCACTGGCGATCAAGAAATCTTGGGCCGCCTTGCGGCGCTCTGCCCTCTCAAGGATAGGTAGGTCGTCAGTCACGCGACGACCCTTCCTGGCCGTGGAGAGAGGGGTCTTGATCGGAGTAGCGAGCGGAATCGGTGACTTCCCAGATCTCGGGGGCGGCGAGCCCATGTCAGCCTCCCCCAGGTCCTTATCCAGGGAGTGAAACAGGCCGGCTGAAGAATCCTTGGAGGCCGCCGCCTTGCGAGCCTGAGCACGGGCCGAGGTCTTCTTCACAGTTTTACGAGGGCGGGAACGGGAGACAAGGAGCTCTTCATCAATGTCAGACCGCGAACGGGAGCAGGCCCTAGAGTGGAGGTTCGAGCAGACAACTGATTTCACCGGGCATTTAGCGGGAGTGGCCTCCACAGTAGCGACAACTGGCGCCGCCTTGGGGGCCACCGGGGCAGCCGCGGGCAGAGGTTGCTGAGCGTTCCCCTTACCACCACCATAGCCAAGAGGGGCCCTATTGGGGTTGAGCCTCTGTATGTTGGGGCCAAGAGCCTCCCACTCGCAAGGCGAGAAAGGTTCCCCACTAGCTTCACTGGCACTGAAGTTCGGATCATCCTGGTTCTGGTGAGCTGGTGGCAGAGGAGGAGCATCATCACGGCTATCCGGAGCACCTTCAATGTGGGCTTTGATGTGGAATTCCTTCCGGGACGGGACGAACTCGATGAAGCCGCGCACCGCGGACGGGTTCCGGACAGAGATCAGCATGCGGACCGGACCGCGACGGGGGAGTGACTCCAAGTCCACCGAGACGGGGGCCCCAATGAGTTCCCCGAAAGCCATCAGGACCGCCTCGCTGCGTATCTCCGGGGGAACATCATCCAACAGCACCCAAGCATCGACCAGGGCTCCGAAAGAGCGATCCACATCCACCGCCTCCCTCACAGAGATGGCAGTTTGGTGGAGAGGGAGGGTGAAGCTAGCACTCTTGGCGACCATGCGCAGGCTCTCACTGGACCAAAAAACAACGCCAAACTCAGACTCAAAGAGCTTCTCCAGTTTCCAATCCCAATTCTCAAGCCCCCATTCCTGAAGTTCCGCTACCAAGGTTTCAGTAGGGATCGCCCCGTCCAAGACGGTAATCACAGCAGCATTCTGAACCTGAGGTGTGGCCACCACCACACCCCCTCCACCAGTCATACCAAAGAAGACATAGCCCGGGAGGCCCATCCCGTAACGCTTGAGCGTCGGAGGAGGAGAACGGAGCTGGCAATCCATGGTCAGATGACCCTCAGCGCGACAGATAAGACAGAAAGGAGGGGCCTTACACTGCGCTTGAAAGTGGTTGGGGCGATGGCAAGCGAAGCAGGTGACGTGGCCCATAGAACTGCTGGGCGGCGCCCCCGACGGAGGAGAGGGAAAGATCCCTTCCCCGAATCCAGATCCAGAGCCTGAGGCCCCATCCCTGGCTCCGTACTTGCGCTTGTGGGGATTGAAGTGACGAGCTCCACCTTGGTTGAAGCAGCGACCTCCATGCTGCCCGAAGTCTCCACGGCCACCGCTGCTTGATGGAGGAGGGGGCCAGCCACTCGGCAGCTGGGAGGGATTTTGGCCATAAGCCGGCAGCGGGGGAGGGGGAGGGGGAGCAGCACAGCGGGAGGAGGTTGCGGCCGCCGCAACGTCCCAAGGATCAGGGAGGGAGCCGCCCCCAACCCCGCCCCGGCCAGATCCGAGTTCCAGGCCGAGGGAACATCAGATCTGTCCATCCCGGCTGCCGCGCCAGCCACACACGCCGCCTTGTCACGCTCAAGACGCGCCCTGAGATTCGCCTCAAGCTCGCGGCCATCCGCGTCACCCTCAACAGCCGGAGAGTAAGGGTGAGAGGAGGACATGGCTACCGTGGAAGCGAAGGAAGCAGCAAGGGGGCAGTGGTGGGAGGATGCGGAAATGGCGGAGGGGGGAGGAGGAGAAGAAGGAGTGTCGCACGTCTCTGGGAGCTGCGGGAAACCCTAGCGAGAGGTTGAGGGATCCACGACGGATCCATAAATACCCAGGGCGGAGGGGGGGCGCGGGGGCCCGGGGAGTGGAGGTGGGCCTCGGCCCAGCCAACGATTCCGGCTGGCCCAGAAGGGGAGGAAAGTCAGCCACAGACAAGTAAAACGGTTCCGGCCCAGAAAGAGAAGACGGCCCAACTGGCGACCTAGGGTCCAGCTACACCTGCGACACCAAAACTAGGGTTTCCGGTCGGCTCACGACGAGAGGCGGTGGCGCCGCCGGCAGCTCCAGACCCAAATCCGTCGGCAAGGAGGACGAAGATGGCGAGGCAGGAGAGGCAATCACCGGACTCAACTCAACCCGCGCCTTCTCAGAGATTAGCGAGCGAGCCAAAGCACCGCGGACGGCACGGTGGCGGTCGCCCACCAGCGACCACCCCGGCTCAGCAGCCTGCCATCCCCCACCAGGACGGCCACGCCCGCCCGTCGCGAACTTACAGCAAGGAGCCGTCCGCAACGGAGGTTGAACCAGCGAGGGCGCATCCCCAGCCTCGGCCACCTCGTCATCGGAATCAGCCGCCTCCGCGAGGGCCCAGAACTTGCCGCCAGAGCAAGGGATCGAGGAGCTTACCTAAAACGCGAGCGAGGGAGGAGCCGAGGGGGACACCGGTGAGCGCAAGGCAGGGGAAGGAGAAGGGGGCCCCGTCCGTGACGTAGCCGCTTCTCCGGCGAGAAGGAGGGGAGGAAGGTGGGGGAGAGAGGTCGCGGGGAAGGAAGAGGTGGGAGGGGAGGGGAGGGGAGGGGAGCGAAGAGAGCGACATCTTCTCTCTACCACCGTGTTTCGTATATGCGTACTTCATATGATTTTTCTGAAGTAACACTGGTATAAAATTGTGTACATCGACCCTGTGATGTCCCTTCCTTTTGCTATGAAAACTTTCGGTTACTAAAATTTTGTGAACCATTTCGCAAGTTTCTGTATGAAATTGTACCCACGCTGCAAGTTTATATATGCAAATATAATTAACTCTAAAATATTTATATCTCGCTACAACGCGCGGGCATTGTCTAATATGTTTAGAGAGACGTAGCGTTTACTAAATATGGTCTAATTGGACGAGGGGTTAGACCTGGTCTCTTAGTTAGGATTTTTCCCCACGCAAAATGGGCAACGATACATTAATTAGCAACTTCAACCTCCGGCGGCTATCCCATCTCCCTCTTCCCGTGCGCGGACAACACGCGCGCGCCTCTCCCTCCCTCTCTCGGGTGCGTCTGTCTTCTGCCTCTCCGGTGCGTTAATGTCTCCATCTCTTCTTCTTGTTCTTGTTGAGGCACGCGAATCGTAAGAATTTGTTCTCCGGTGCGTTAAATCGCTGCCATCTTACCTGAATCATGTCATGTGTAACCACGCCCTTTATGCTCTGTGCATTCTGTAATTAGACCAATCCCGTTGTAAACATTGCACAATCTCGTGTGATCATTTTTCGTGCCTTAGTATGGAATAGATTTCATCAAAACTACATGTCACTCTCCAGGTATATATATATATATATATATATATATATCCTTTGGATAATCCATGCGTTAATGTGATCTGCAGACAGAAGGATGGTTCTCCAGGATAAATGATGGTGTAGCTGATGCACCAAATTGTGGTGGTTCTCTCGCACCCCTCATACAATGGGGAAACATTCAGCCGAAATCGGGACCAGCATACTCCTACATGGAGACTTGGACATACAGATAGTGGAAGCAAAATGCCTCCCCAACATGGACCTCATGACCGAAAGGATCCGGAAATGCTTCACCGGCTATGGCGCTTGCAGGACCGACTGCGGGAATTCCAATCAGCATCCAGACGTGAGGAAGATCATTACCAGTGATCCCTACGTTTCGGTTTGCCTCTCCGGCGCAACGGTCGCGCAAACTCGAGTCATTAACAACTCAGAGAATCCTAAATGGGATGAGCACTTCTATGTTCAGGTTGCTCATTCAGTTAGCAGGCTCGAGTTTCATGTGAAGGACGATGATGTCTTTGGGGCTGAGCTTATCGGCGTTGCTTCGATACCGGTTGAACAGATCACAGAAGGGGAAGTTGTCAGTGGCTGGTTTCCAATCTCTGGTCACTACAGTAGCCCTAAGACATCTCCTGAACTGAATTTGTCTATCCAGTACAAGCCATTTGAGCAGAATCCCTTGTACAAGGATGGAGTCGGCGCCGATGGTACCGAGAATGTTGGTGTGCCAAATGCGTATTTTCCTCTTCGCAAGGGTGGCAGGGTCTCTCTGTATCAAGATGCCCATGTTCCTGATGATTTTCGTCCTGACATTGAGATTGAAGGTGGGAGGACATATGAACAAAATAAATGCTGGGAAGACATTTGCCATGCGATCGTCGAGGCTCATCACCTTATCTACATTATTGGCTGGTCATTGTATCACCCTATCAACCTTCTAAGGGAATCTTCAAAACCTTGGCCCAATGGAAACCCACAGACCATTGGGGAGATTTTGAAAAGCAAGGTTCAAGAGGGAGTCCGTGTTATCGTGTTGCTTTGGGATGACAAAACATCGCACGACAGATTTCTTTTGAAAACGGTAGGCTTTATTCCACATTTTCCATTGTCTCACCCTTGAACCTCTTCTTTTAATCTTTGACTGACATGACTATATATATCAAAATCATTACTGTTTTGAACTGTTTGGCATCATATTATTAGTTCTTTTGTAAAATTAAGGTGAATTTTATTGACCCATAATATCCCATCAAGAAAATACAAGTACCATAAGTACATAACCGGCTTCTGAACCACTAGAATGCACAGAGCCAACACCAACACACACACACAAAGAAGAAAACAATGATTGTTAAGTAGATAAATATCATATCCGGAGAACCAAACCCGTATGTGCCAGTTTTTATTCATGTTTTCCCTGAATACCTGAACTTTGTTTGCCTGTTCTCTTCACAAAAGAGTAGTCTGATAGAAATGATGTAGGCTGCATGCAGGATGGACTCATGCATACACATGACGAGGAAGCTCGAAAGTTTTTCAGGCATTCAGGTGTCCATTGTGTGTTGGCTCCTCGTTATGCTAGCAACAAAATGAGCATTTTCAAGCAGCAGGTGTGGATGTTGTGTGTTCCTTCATTTTCGGTCAATACATACACTGTATCCATAATTCTGCATATCAACCAGTCATTTTTACTTACTGTCATGTGCTTAACATCTTGCATATACTTTCCCTCTATATTAAGTAAAAATCATTATGCCTACAGAAACATCTTGCATATACTTTCCCATATATTTTTACTTGCGATCCTTAACATCTTGCATGTTATCGTTTTCAGAAATTTACATACCAAGAATATGCATGTTGTCATGCATGACAAGTTTAATGATTTTTTCCCAAAAAATAGATGCCGATAATTCACTATTACTCCTTAATTTCAATAATGCTTATGTATTCTGGTGTTTCTGAAGCCAATTCCCTTCTACAGGTTGTAGGAACTTTGTTTACGCACCATCAGAAATGTGTAATTGTAGACACTCAAGCCACTGGAAACAATAGAAAAATAACGGCTTTTCTTGGCGGCCTCGACTTGTGTGATGGCAGATATGATACACCTGAACACAGGCTTTTCAAGGATCTTTCTACTGTCTTCAAGGATGATTTCCATAATCCCACGTTCCCTGTAATTCTCTACAGCTAACTCTTATCTTTGTTCTAACTATGTTACTTTTATACGAACTTGTTACGTTCTTGTTACTTGGCTTAACAAAATGGCTGTGTGCATCGATTGATGTAGAGTCCGGGGTATTCCTCCTTTTCCAAAAAAAAAATGCTACTGATTCTTCTAGTTTTTTAACACAGCTATAGCTGAGAAAACAATTTTCTGACATGCTAAAATTTAAAACAACCTTCTTTTTGCAACTTCAGGTGAACAAGTCTGATGGACCGAGACAGCCATGGCATGATCTACATTGCAAGATTGAGGGTCCAGCTGCATATGACATACTTACAAACTTTGAACAGAGATGGAGAAAATCCGCGAAATGGAAAGTCAGTGTCAGAAGAGCTGTAAGTTGGCATCATGATACTTTGGTCAAAATAAACCGGATGTCGTGGATTGTTTCGCCCTCTGCGGATGAATTAAATTCACATGTTTGTGAAGAAACGGACCCTGAAAACTGGCATGTACAGGTATTACGTTATGCATACATACAAAATCATAGATGCATCACCTTTGTGTAATTACTCCTTTTTCTAGTCTATTAGATAAATCTTCACCACTTCGTTTATTTGGGCTAGATTTTCCGGTCCATTGATTCAGGATCAGTAAAGGGATTTCCTAAAGTTGTTCAAGAAGCCGAGTCACAGGTAGTGTTCATTTCACCAGCTGAAATAGCTACACAATATGATTCTATAAGTTGATTTGGGAAAATAAATGGAGTTTAAACTTCATCAGAACTTCAAGCTTTCTGTCCAAAGGGGGGGTGTCCTAGCAGTGAGATTCCCATTTATCTTTTCTTGTGCAGAATCTTGTGTGTGCAAAGAATCTGCAGATAGACAAGAGCATACACAATGCATATGTAAAAGCCATCAGATCTGCACAACACTTTATCTACATTGAAAACCAGTACTTTATCGGATCTTCATACTACTGGGCTTCACATAGAGGTTCAGGTAATGAATTTGTTTATCAGTTAGTACCATAATCTCTTTTGTTTCGTTTCTTCCTTTGTTCTTGAGTTACGATAAACCATTCGGTCTTCACATATGATGTATATATCCATGCCAAGGATAAGACCAATTAATCCGGGCATCCAGCTTATGCTTGAATACTCATGTGGGAACAGGTGCAGAGAACCTAATACCAATTGAGCTGGCCATAAAGATTGCAAGAAAGATCAAAGCAAGGGAGCCATTTGCAGCTTACATTATTATACCAATGTGGCCTGAAGGAAATCCTACAACTGCTCCTATGCAGGAGATCCTCTTTTGGCAGGTTTGTGCCGAATGATCAGATAATCACAAACTCACAGTTTTGTGCATCATTTGAGCTAGAGATACTGAATAAATCATGGATAATCGTCCTTGTGAGCTGATGTTAGTCTTTTTATCTCTTCATCCAAGGGGCAAACCATGACCATGATGTACAAGATCATCGCGGACGCTCTCCGAAAGGAAGGGCTGGATGATGCCCATCCACAGGATTACCTCAACTTCTACTGCCTTGGTAAGCGTGAAACCACAAGTGAGGTTGCGCCGCCAAGCCATTCTAGCCATTCTAGTGAGAATTCCCCAATGGTAAATCTATTTCGTTCTTTTCTGCTATATCAATTGCTCGATATATGTATGCATCGTACGTATGAAAAATTGAAAAGGTCGTCTTCCGATCCTTTTTTTGATCCAGCGCCTGGCTCAGAAGTTCAAGAGATTCATGATCTACGTGCACTCGAAAGGGATGATCATCGACGACGAGTTCGTGCTCATCGGCTCGGCCAACATAAACCAGAGGTCCTTGGATGGTCTGCGGGACACTGAGATCGCCATGGGCGCCTACCAACCGCACCACAGCTGGGCGGGAAGCCGAGGTCCTCCGCGAGGACAGGCACGCACGCACGCTCTCCTCCTCTATTTGCTCACCTCGGCGCTTGAAAGTGGCCAAATCTCTTGCCATTTAACCATTGATTTGGGTCTGCAGGTGTACGGGTACCGGATGTCGTTATGGGCGGAGCACCTGGGCACGGTGGAGGAGTGCTTCCGGCGGCCGCAGTCCATTGAGTGCGTCCAGTTGGTGAACCAGATGGCAGAGGATAACTGGGCGTGCTATGTGTCGCCACAGATGGTGGACATGAAGGGACACCTCATGAGGTACCCCATCAAGGTCGAAAAGGACGGCAGGGTGGGGACGATCCCTGGGCATGAGAGCTTCCCGGACGTCGGCGGCAAGGTGCTCGGCTCGCACTCCTCGCTTCCCAACGCGCTGACGACGTAACTAATCATCCTCAACAGAGAGAAACAACGCGCTGGAGGTTGAAGAGGCTACGGATGTTCTGAAATGGGACTTGAAGTTGTTCCTCGGAAACTCAGAATTAGTTAATCTGTTGCATAGTTAAAAAAGTTAATCTGGTGCACTATACATCTGACTTTTAGCATTAAGTGTTATATACTGTATGTGTGTGTGTAAAAGAGTGACCGGGCAGAACGTGATATACGAGTTTGGACCAAATTTTGTGTACCTGGCCTGGGCATTGCACTTTGGTTCGGGGCTATCGCTAATTTGCTATGCAATCAGAGCATCTTGTTGTTCTATTTTAAGGCATGGAGAAATATGTTGGAAGTAAAATTTAAGGCATTAAAAAGTGTTTTCTAAGAACGTAAGCTCGTGAAGAGCCGACTTTGAATTACTATCACATATAGACCACATCGGCTAAACGGTACAAGGGGACACTCCATGGAGCTTACAACTCAACGAAGCGAACAAGCTCAAGAATACATAAAAAACAGCCGAGGACTACAACCGAACAAATGGCTAGGATAACACCACACATAGCTATAAAACTCAATGCAATATGATTCTATAAGTTGATTTGGGGGAAAATGGAGTTTAAACTTCATCAAAACTTCAAGCTTTCTGTCCAAAGGGGTGTCATAGCAGTGAGATGTCCATTTATCTTTTCTTGTGCTGAATCTTGTGTGTGCAAAGAATCTGCAGATAGACAAGAGCATACACAACGCATACATAAAAGCCATCATATATGCACAACACTTTATCTACATTGAAAATCAGTATTTTTATTAGATCTTCATACTACAGGGCTTCACATAGAGGTTCAGGTAATGAACTTGTTTATCGGTTATACCATAATCTCTTTTGTTCGTTTTTGCTTTGTGCTTGAGTCACGGTAAACCATTTGGTCTTCACATATGATGTTCATATCCATGTCAAGGATAAGGCCAATTAATCCGGGCCTCCAACTTATGCTTGAATGCTCATGTTGTAACAGGTGCAGAGAACCTAATACCAATTGAGCTGGCCATAAAGATTGCAAGAGAGATCAAAGCAAGGGAGCCATTTGCATCTTACATTATTATACTCCTCATATTGCATGTACTTCGGATGTTCCCTCGCAAACCTTGTCATCGCCTCTGCACCACTCTCCCAAACTTCGTCTCGCTCCTCGAGAACAATGCGGGTTGAGGAATGGCGTCAGATGAGGCTCAATGGTCACCAGTGGACCAAGAAACTTCGCCTCTCTCGAACATTGAATTTCCGAAAAATTAATCTTCGAACGCGAGAGGCGGAGCCTCCATGCCTTGATGTTGTAGGCCCAGGCGGTGTTATCCACCACCGAGAAGTACTGAGCCAGTACCGGTGAGCGTCGTTCTAAAACTCAACACCGTACCGTCCAGACTCCCACGGACGCCCCCCTTGTAGTCATTCATGATCATGGCCTTCCGCACCATGGTAGAAGGCAGCGGCTCGGGTGTCATCGGCTTGGTATGCGTTGGCTCGAGCAGAGGTGTGCCGGCGGCTCAGGATGCCGCGGTGGAGGCGGCAGATCCAACAGGCTAATGGCTGGCGGTTACGAGATGCAGCGTCTTGGGATGCGGCGGAGACGAGGATGTTGTTGAAAATCCGGCTGGAGGATGGCTAGATGATTTTGTGTGAGGTGTGCGCGGGGGCGGCACGTGAATGATACTTCTTAAATACTAGTAAGTTACACGTGCTATGCACGTGAGAGTGAAGTGTGACCAGATATCAACATACCACATTATAATAGGTAAACATATATATATATTTAGAATCACACATTTTTTTAAGATCATTACCAATCTCATTCAAAATCAAAATATATAACAACATAATGTTTGATGACAACTTATGTGAAATACACAAAAACAGTTGAGTATTCCATTTGCAAAGAAAGTTGGACTTTAAGAAAATTTGTATTAGCTTTGAATCAAAATAAAATAAAAATAAATAGATATCAATTCTTTTGAAAGAAAAACACATGGGAGAACTGAACTATAGAAGTGTCTAGAATAAATGAGAATTGTATGTGTTATGTCCATATTGTAAAACAGAGAAGCCCTTGAATAACTAAATTATGGAAGAGTCTAGAACGAAGGTGAAGTGTCTTTGTTTCTAGGTTTGTGCATAAGCAGAAGTGTGGAACCTTCTAGATTGATACACATGGAAAAATCTAATGTGATGAAGAGAATATCCAACGGTCAAGACTACTCGGATTTTCCACATCTCAACCATTGAATCGGATATATCCAACAACCGATATTCAAAGTTATTCCTACACTATATAGTGGTATAGATATAGATAACTATAAGTTTTTATTTATTATGCAATATTGAAAGTCCAAGTATGTGATCAGAGGGGGAGGGGGTGAATGATCACTTCAAATTTTCGACTGAAGATTTGAAGGGAAGCATAAACTAAGAAGATAAGGGATGCAGAACTAAATGACAGGGAAGTAAAATCGGAAGCGAAACTAAATGCAGCGAATCAAAAGACATTGAAGCATAACTGGGAAGCAATTGCAATACAGAATGTAAGTGCTTGAAATAAAATGAACTGTGACTCGACGATGTTTGTTCGACTAGTTCACGCTCTGCAAAGCGCTACGTCTGGTTGGAGGGACTAGTGATTGAACACCTGGAGCAAAACTCTCTCCGTCCGTTGCTCCACTGCACCAATCTCCTTGAGCTTGGCTAGTTTTGACTCGGGGTAGATTATCAAGGGAATCTCCGAAACCTTTGAAAAACTTGATCTTCGAGGAGACAATTACTCTTCGCTCTCTGAAGTCGACACTCTAACTGTCTAGGAGAATTGTAGTTCTCCAAGATAAAAAGGCTAGTAATCTTTCACCTAAGTCATCTCGAATCTACTCAGATCAATGGGACTTAGGCTTCAGTGTTCTGGGTTTTTGGGTTTTGCTTCGGTGGCGTTCTTGGGGTGCTCTCTTCAGTCTCTCTCAGGAATATTCTCAGAGCAGCCACCCGCAAATGGAAGAGGGGGCGGCGTATTTATAGTTGGCGATCCTGAGGTGCGAAATGACCCATTTGACCCAAAGTGACAGCTTTACACGTGTCCACAACGGTCGGATAGGTCATTACTGTGCAACTTTACTTGCGGAACAAGTAAAGCTGACTCACGGACTTAGTTCTGCTTTGGAAGCCAAATAACGAAGTCTTTGCTACCGAAACTTAACTCAGTGCACATGAGATTCCTTTACTCTGGCTTCTCACTTGGTTTAGATTTGATCTGAGAATTTTCTCAATAACTTCGGTGTCCACAAACTGAAGACCCCTCTTGATAGTACGGTTTGTCCTATGACTCAAAGAACAGAAAAAGAACTAGAAAAAAACATCTAAGTCTTGCGCCATCTTCTTCATTTCCTTCGATGAGTTAAGCTTCAGGACACCTTCATTTTTGGGGGTCATCCTCCGTGATTAAGCTTCGCTCAAGAGGTAATGCTTCGATAACTTGAAAACCTTCCTTGAAGCTTTATCACCTAGCTTGTTCTTCAGGAACCTATTCAACTGTTTACACTAGAAAACATTGTTAGTTCCTCTACTGTCTTGTCCAACAATATCCAAAACACACGGGGGAAAAACTATGCTCTAACAATCTCCCCCTTTTTGGACTATTGTTGACAAAACATGCATCGATAAGAGATATTGAAGTTTTGGTGAAGTGAAGTGACAAACTCTACGATATGAAGTTTGGGCTCCCCCTGAATGCAAGCATCAAAGATTTGTATAATCGAAGTTAATGCTTGAGAGAACTTTCTTCGGTGGAGAGCAAAACAAATACCTTAGCGAAGACAATTGCATAGATAGATATCCAGAAATGTGTCCAATTGCTTCCAATGACTTGTGACTTTGAAAATAATAACCATCTGCAAGATATAGGATACGAAGCAATACTTGCGAGCAAAGGGTTATTAAAACATAAGTGTAGCACACAGGAGTAGCGTAACCGAATGTAAACTTAAGTTACAACCCAATTGAAGAGAATGGAATGTTTGTTGTAACTTAAACCAAGTGAAGCAAAATGTGAAAAGAAAAAGCCCTTTCCCCGATGCAAATCTAACTCATCGATGCCCTCATTCTCCCCCTTTTTGTCAATGATTGGACAAAAGGTTGGGAAGAGGCTCGAGAGATCTACTTCACGGCATTAGCACCCTTGGAGCCCGACGAAGCAGAAATTGACGTTGACTCATCCGAAGAAGATTGATCTCCTGAAGATTCTTCTTCCAACGCAGGCGAAGGAAGAACTTTGAGATTCTTCTGGGTGATGAGGTTGATGTCGAGGTCGCCGTCGTCGAGGCCGTCGTCATCCTTCGAGGTGATGGAGTCATTCTTGGAGACGGTGTCCGGTCTGATGGGATCTGGCTCGTTGACGAAGAATACTTCATCAATCTTGTGAAGGGGTGGGAGCTTCTGATTCGGGCGGTCAATAGTATCATCTCTTAAAAAAAATTGCTGGAGGTGCTCATACTCTTTGTAAATGCGATCTTTGTGAAGGCCTTTAACTGAGTTGAATTTTCGGAGTCCCTTCCAGGAATGATGCTTGAGAACGCGAAGATACTGATTGTTGTTGAGAGCAATGTGTTGGATATATGCTCTAGAGGCAAATAATATATGATTATTCCAATATATCTAAATAAGTTCATGACCAGTTTCATACTGTGCTGGAACTGTATCAGTGAAACAATGATACAGGTGTGGTATAGAAACAACCAGAGTTCCTAGTCAGCCTCTCATGATGACTAGTTTATCGTCAACTGATGATTGTGGTTTCACGATCATGGACAATCAAGTCAATTGACGGTAAGGTCACCTCATTGAATGAATGACGTGATGAACATTACCCAATGCAAGCATTGCAACAATGATCAAATCGTAAAAGTTCAGTGTTGTAATTACAGAACGTAGTAGCCTGTTCCTTTGACCGTGAGATCACACATAATTGCTATCTTCTAGGGATGGTTTGAGTGCATTAACCGTCACACTGAAACATGGTGACCATAAAGGTGTATATTGGGCTATCCGATGGGATATGTTGAGGAGTGTTGATTCAAGAGAGGGATTTTTCAATCCATATAATGGAAAGATACTTCATGGCCAACTCGGTGAGATTGCATCCATAAAGTTGCGCAGCGTGTGACTAGGTCACAAGGATGAATATCACGGAACGAGTGAATAAAGATTTGTCGGTAAAAAGATAGAAATAATGCATTGGATGCAGTTGATCAAATCTTGGACTAATCTAGTATCGCATGACAAAGGGAATGGTATACAACGTGAACGGTCCAATCGGTTACTTCCGGAATACAGAGGGGTCATTATGGGCATCCAGGTCCCGCTATTGATCATTGGCCGTAGCCTTTGTCTCGGTCATCACTGGAGTGTTCTCGGACCGTAGGGTAACACACTTAAGGGCTCGATGAATATCGGAGACCTATTCGGAACTATCGGAGTTACCAGAGAAAAGAGAAAGACGTACCGTAAAAGTTCCGTGTTGGTCCGAAGGTTGTTCGGAGTGAGCTAGAAGGAGTTCCGGATCATCGGGAGATGAAATAATATGTATTATTTATTAATTAAGTGAGATAATAATTAATAACATTTTATTTATAATTAAAAAGTGCAATGGGCCAGCTTTGGAAAAGAAGCCCATTAGGGGAATAAAGGAAAAAGGAAAAAGAGAGAGAGAGGGAGGCGCCATGGGCCCTAGGGCCCATGAGGGGTGCGCCCCCCTCCTCCCTTGGCTGGCCACCTCCCCCTAGCAAGGGACTTTAGTCCCACCTTGCTAGGGGAGAGGGGTTGACTCCCTCCCCTCTGCCTATATATAGATGGGCAGGGTGCACATATTTAATACACAGAAATTCGTGAGAAAATAAATATTACTCCGAATTAAGATCGGTTTTCACCGGTCTTCTCCCCTCTCTCGTCTCTCTCAAGCCGGGGTCCCCTTGTCTGGAACCTGTGCTGGGATTGAGGCTTCTCCACTATACGCACGCCGTCGTGCTGCTGAAACTCTGGTTCCGGAGGTCTGCTTCCGCCACCTTCGCTGGATCGGAGAACGGAGGTTGTCATCGAGTCCGTACGTGTGCGAGTACTACGAGGTGATGCACGTGCGTCACTACCACCCAATAGGGTGCTAACATAGCCAAGGGGATGTGAAAGGTTTACGACTTCATCAACTACGTTTTCGGGGATGTTTCCCGCGTAACGGACTACACCCCGAGGTATGTTTCCGCAAATCTTTCTGTTACGACATTATAGCTAGATAGATCTTGGGTTAAGGGCGACGCTAGTTAGAAAAATTATTGTTTTCTGCTGCGAGACCCAACAGTGGTATCATGAGCTAGATCTATGCTTCGTTTTGTTGTGCGGATAGAACACATCGGGGATGTGGGCGTTGATTCTACGATTGTTACCCTCTCACGTGTACTTGTTATATTTGTGGCATTGTTTGATGAAGCGGCCGCCGACCGACCTTACGCGTACGCTTACGCGAGACTGGTTCCACGCTTGACATACGGCTTGTACCGTATAAAGTGGCTCTGGGGGGTGTCTGTCTCTCTTACTTTAGCGGATATGGCATTTGCAACGGAGGGCCCCGTACGGGGTGTAATAGAGACAATCTATAATCAGCGTTGTGGTTCAATGTTCGTACAAAAGGTTGATCTATGAAAAGCCCTAGCAACCACTAAAACATGCAATATACAAATATAGAGGCGTCTAACTTTATATTGCAGAGGGGGCTATTGTTGTTTGCTTGATCTTGATGTAGTGATAGCTTTGCTATGTATTACTAAAAATGAGTAAACGTTCATCATGATGAAACAAACTTAAATGGAGACACTGTAGACTTAGTGCCACCATGATCATACATCTTAAAACTTGCTAGTATAGGATACACGACGGTAGCATTAAATAAGATGATCCCTTATAAAATGCCAAACATAAGTATTCTACCGAAGTGTGCACCACCTGGAAGGTTCTCTTTATGATAGGCAGGCCGTGACGATCGGGTGTCATACATACATTAGAGTTCGCATGAGGTTGGGCCTGGCAAGCCTGGCATATGTCGATATGGCCTTGCTAAGCAGCATATAACACTAAGGTCAATTTGGCGAGCCTAGCATATGCAGATATGGCCTCGGAATACTAGAGATCGAAAGATCGAGCATGAGTCACATATAGGATATGATCTCACAAACTAGTTGTCTACCTTTGAAACTAATCCGTCGGCTGTTGTGATATTCGAGGACGGATAGTGAATCTGGATCATGTAATCACTAAAACTTCTTAGGGATGATTGTTTTAGTGTGAGCTCATCTATAATATGATTATTATGAACTCATTGTTATGAACTAGTCTTAATTGTTTTCCTTGCAAATTTTTTGTAGAAAAATTAAAATGGACATGAATCAGTATCATGGATTGGTTACTTTCTTACGTGGTGATAGACTTAAAGATGATGGGTAAAATTTCGTTGATGGGTACTTATACCTTAGGACTGTGCTCAAGAGAGCTAACCTCTTGTTCGTGATATAAGAGCGTATGGGAGACCCTCCAGTAAACAACATGGATGAAAAAGTAATGCTTGATTACCATAATCGTCGAAGGACTTACGCCATGATTAAAAGTGTCATAGAAACTAGCTTCCCGCAAGATTTACGTGAACAATATGCGGATATGGACACGTTTGACACAATCGACATGATGAAGTCATTGTTTATACATCAGTTCAGAGTGGCCAGATTTGAGTTAGAAAATGAGTTTCTTACTACAAAGATGGAAGAGAACACTTGTCTGAAAACTCACGTAGCCAAGATGCATGGGATACATCTGAAACTCGTGGAGGACTTTAACTATTGGACCACAGAGGAGTCTGCTATAAACACGGTGCTACACTCGCTTCCACCGAGTTACACAGACTTTGTCCATGACTATGTCGGAAAAGGTGAAAGCCTTCAGTTCTTTGAGTTCATGGTCAACCTCCGAGATTTAGAGGTTGAACCCATTGAAGGAGAAATTGTTGATTGAGAAGGTATATATTAGATATACTCATTATAAATGTTTGTTCCCTTATACAACATTTTCAGTTTAATAAGTATTTGATACTTGTTCTGTTTTATGAAAACAGGGCCTGCCGTTGCATGGACGGGAAGAGGTGCGATCCAGGATTGATGGAAACCAAGACAGTTGATGGCCACCACGATTTCACCCAAGACATCTATCATAGAATTATACTTAGAGTATTAGATAAATCTTTTGTAATCGATTAAGTATGAACACTTAAGTAATATGTCTTGCATCCCGCGAGAGAAAGTTATTCATGTTTTGAGACAAGTCAGTTGTTCCAGTTTGATGAATAAAGTGTGCTTATACTATGATTGCAATTGAGTTTATAATATGATAAAAGCATTTATAAAACACCATAATTGTCAAGTGATATTCAATGTTTAACGATTAAGTTATTATGAATAACAATAAGATCAAAAGTCATAACTATACTATATGCATGAGATGAATTCATAAATGATGAAGTCATTAGATACTCGATCTATTAACTCATGAATTTATTCTCAACCAAGATGACTAATGACGGAGTTCTAGCGAAGTAGAACTTGCGCCAAACATTGTACATAAATGATGTATTAACCAAGCGCATGAATAATCATTAAAGATGCTTCGCATGATTGATTGAACAAGCATTCAATTAAGATCATAAATCTGAGATTACGGAATCACAGTGAAGTTGGATATAAGAATAAAAATCACCATGATGTGATCAAAGTGATGAGTATTATAGTTGACATAAATAGGAGACTTGTGGAAATAATGCCACAAATTACGAAGGAAGTTTAAAGTGCTCAAGCACCTAAAACCATTCGTAGTCATGCTAAAATGTAGTGTGGTCTAAATACATTCCCCTTACGCTAATGCTATTGAATGAACAAATTTGTTATAATTTATTAAGCTAAAACACACACTTCATGAAATAAGGAAACCATTCTGAATTTAATGAAGCTGATGACTCCATATGATGATGTTGTTAGAAAGTTTCTAGAAGTTTTATATGATATAAATTTCTTTGTATTCGAGTTGTGAGAAATTGTAAAACACACCTTCCCAAAAAGCAAAACTTGTATTGCTTGAATTGGTGAATGAGAAGATGGTTCTCAAGGAATAAACCAATGGGAGAAAAGTGAATTCTTTGACCAGGGTGATTGACCCTGCCTCCAGATAACAGAGTAACGCAACGGAAAATGTTCCGCTGAAATGACTCCATGAAAAGAGGAAATATGCTATTGATGATGATCATGGTATATAAGTTAAAGCCCTAGTTTAAAAATAAGAAGATTGTCATGAATATGTTCTATACAGAACAATAATCATGAGTCTTCTTAAGTGAAACTATCAGAACCCCAACTAGGGTAAGTGCTAGGGTTTGAGTTCCCCTTTGCATCATGCAAAAATTCCAAAAGAAAATCAAATTTGGGGAAAAGAAAAGCCCTGAGAAATTATTTCAAATGGCTAGATAAAAATCTTTTTCCAAAAATCATTTGAATAGTTGGAAAATTCCTATAAATGATGCTGATCATTTTAAAAGTGGTTTGGGTTCATTCCCATGCCCATGGAATATTCAAAAATTCAAAAGGTGCCCTGGAAATTAAATTTGACCCTATTTGAATTGAAATTCAAAATGTATTGAATTTCAAAAATGCCCAAATCCTAAAAGTGACTAGCTACTGGTCACCTAGTATTTATAAAATTAGTTGGGCATTTTCATAAAATGCTTTGGTATTTTTACCAGGGCAAAACAAATGAAAGAAAAATAAAACAGAAAAGATTTAAATGGAAAAAAAAGAGAAGGAAAGAGGCCCAGCCAGCAGGCCAAACCGGCCCAACTCGGGGAGGTGGCCTAGCCCAGGGGCACCTTCGTCTTCCTCCCCAAGCCAGGCAGGCAGGGCGTTGCGTGGCGCCCATGCCGGTGTCGCCAGGCCGCCCACGGCTCCCTGCCGTGCTTATCCCGCACCAAGGACAACGCCGACAGAGCCCCCTTCCCTTCCCCCTAGCTCCTGGTCATCCTCCCCCTCTTCCTTCGCCGTTCCGCTCGCCAACCGAAGCGCCCGGAGTACACCGACGCGCGCCACCGTGGCCACCGGCTTCTTCCCGCCGCCCCGTGTTGTCCATAAGCGCCACCGACGACGGCTCGGTCGATCCCCGCCATCAATTCGAGAAGGTGAGCTCCCTAGGCGACGCGAGCTTCAAACATCACCGGCGGCCGCAGCAAACTCCGGCGAGCCATTCCCCTCCGTCTAGCCCCTCTCCGGCCCCTCGGAGCTGCGCATCCCGCTCCTGGTGAGCTTCTCTTTCCCCCCAGCACATCCAGGTTTCGTCTCGCGCACGACATCGCCGGTTTCGGCGAAGTCCGTGGGCAGCCGCCGCGCCCAGTCGTCGTTGACGCGCTCTCCGGCCGTCCCTTGACACACGAGTGGCACCACTCAACGCGCGCTTCTGCTGGCTACCGTTTGGAGGTCGTGGCATCCGATTTGATGCATGGGAACGAAATCCCGAGGTGCTCCGGCGAGCCTCCAGTCGCCGGCGGCAAGCCTCCAGTCGCCGGCGGCGAGCCCTAGCCATTAGGGCTAATGACCTTCCTAACCCCCCCTAAACCTCCATGACAAGTGGGCCCTAGACCCCCCTAAACCCATCTGTTAATTAAGCTAACAGGGAATTAACCCACTGAGGCTGACACCCTGGCCCCACCAGTGAGACCCCCCCATGTCATGCTGATGTCAGCATGATGCAGTAAATCTTTTCCAGAGATTTAAAATAATCCAGAAATTCCAGAAATTCATTTAAACTTTGAAAAATCATAGAAAATTCAAATCAACTCCAAATTAAACATATAATATATGAAAAATTATCAGAAAAATGCAAGGATTAAGAATATGCAACTTGTTTCTATGTTTGACCATTTTAAAATGGGTTAGCAGTAGCAAACATGCATATGGATCCTTTTCAAATTTGAATTTGGAGTTTGAATTTGCAATTCTTTTTCAATACACTTCAATTAAATGGAATTGTAAACACATCAGTACCATGTACCTCATGTTGTCACAACAATATCATGTGTTTGTGCATTTTACTTCCGAAGTTGTTCCCCTTGTTGATGATTGTTTCCGGTACCAGCTTTTCCGAGACGGTGATCACCCCCGAAGAAGAAGACCACCGTTAAACCCCGTGTGTCGTCAGCTAGGCAAGAAAACCCCATTGATCATGTCTATAAAATCCCAATTCCCTCTCAGTCTCGCTTATGCATGTTTAGGAGATCACCTTGTATCGATTCTACCGCATAGTTGAACCCATATCCTTTGCATGACCTATCATCTTTTCACAATAGTAAGCAAACCACAATCCTAGCTGACATAGGAGTTGATTGATATCATGTGGCCACTGCAACTGTTAATGCTTATTGCATGCTTAGTGGTACAATGAGGTTGCTTTTGATGTGAGTCGGGATGATAGTGAACATGGTGTTGATGAAAGTGAAACTGTGTTGGTGAATCCACCCTAATACAATGTGAACGATGAGAGGCTGTGTAGGAGTACACAGTGGGTTGTCTCGTTGAACACCGCCTTAAGCACCGAGTTCTTGTATGGTAATCCAAGACAAAGAGTACAACCACACATTGGGCTCACTGACCCCTCTCGGCCTAGTACCTTGATCCGTGTCGACGTCCAGGAGTCACATTAGTTCGGGCTTTCCATTTGACATGTGCATAGAAAAAGAACGAAGGAACTGGTTGCATCATATAGATATGTGGGTGCACCTGTGAGGCAGGAAAACCATCTGCCAGAGGTGGCGTCTCGGTCACTTACATTGTTTGAGTCCGTTCCGTTGATCCGGCCGGGCTCTCGAGCGGGGGCAAACTCAGATAGTCGACTCCTGGAATAGACCGGTTGTGAGCGAAGTGTCGTGGTGAACATCCTCGCTGTCACCTCTTGAACGGTGGCCAGCAAAAGGCGGTAACCGATGGTCATGTGTGTGTATCTTACACCCTTGCAAGGTTAACAAAACTATTCGAATAGCCGCGTCCGCGGTTAAGGACTACTTGGAACCTGTATCTGATTATTAGACAACTTGAATGGATACTTCTAAAACTTGCAAGATAAGCGTGAGTGCTATGGTGTGCTTCCTCGTGGGGAAGTCGAGGAAGTAACCATAGTGGTGTATTGGTTGGAGACTTGGTAGTGGACTCGTGTACGCTTCTTACCTCAAGTCTGGTATTCGTAGTTCAGGGTTAGCCAAGTCAAAGCTGGCATTTCTGCATGTTGAACCCCACCTCCTTTACCTTGATACTTGAGCATGAGTAGTATAGATCTGATGTAAGTCTTGCTGAGTGCGATTTTGTACTCACGTTTGCTTATTCTATGTTTTAGATGAGAACCCGGACCCCGATGGAGTCACCTTCGTGAAGCTCGACGTTGACTAAGTTAGCATAGTCCCAGACAGCAGTCTGGTCCCTCGTGGAAGGGCGTGTTTGTTTACAAGGCTTCTCTAAGCCATTTGTTAAACTTGTCTGTACTCAGACCTAATTTGCTTCCGTTGTATGATGTAATGTTGATCACAGACATGTGATCTTTGTATACTCTATGTGTAAGTAAATAAAGAAGTACTTTGTAGAGTTATGTGATGATACCTGCTGTTCATACTAGCCATGTGTGCTGCGTGTATGTTTATAACATGCATGTCTTAGTATGGGTTTTCGAGACCTTAGTTGTGATCTGGCTGGCGGTCTTTTATACACCAAGTGGCCCTTAGATGTGCGCAGCTTGGGGCATCGCGATGCGATTGCTCGTGGCTCTGCCACGTGCACACTTTGTTGTATGATCGAGCCCTCCCTAGACCCCGACTAAGTGATCGGGCTGGAGTAAGTCTATGTAAGATTTAGGATCCAATCGATAACATGGTTGAGGCGACTTGTCTATGAGTATGGGATTCACCACCCATAAGCATTTAGACTTGTGAGCAGACGTTGAGGATCCATCTCAGTTGATCATCCGGCCTGGATGGGATGCCCCTCACGTTTGATGCTTTCCGAGAGCGTTCTGTGCTTGGCCTTGTCTGCTTAGACAAGTGGGTACGGCTCTCGGCTCTCCATGTGATTGTATCGTGACTGGAATTACATACGCTAACCCCGGGTCCCGACAGAAACAAAAGGGACACTGCTCATAAATTACGGGGGGATGGATGGTTACCTAGGAAACGAGGAGAAATGAAATCATATTGAGTTGCATATGGGATGGCTCACATCCTATTAAATAAAGTAGTTATTTCACATTCCGAATAACCAGGAAGTTATTAAGAATGATGCAACACATAAAGGCATGATTTGGCACATAAAAGATGTTATGGCTAAATTCAATAATGATTGACTACGGAAGCGTAGTAATGCTAAATCAATATGGGTATTTTCATTCACGAACACTATGAAGGGACCATAGCTTGAAATTGCATCACATTCAAGTTGAGGAATTTGAAGAGAAGTAGCAATTGGCATAAGCGAAAGAATGTTTCCATAAGATGGACCATAGTACCTCAAGGCAGAAACTCTCAAACCTTGATTTGATCAAGTGATTTTGAAGTAATCAAAATATTGAGATGGACTGCAATTTCATGAAACTGAGTGGGTGTCGGGACCCGGGGTTAGCGTATGCAAGTCCAGTTAAGACATAGTCATATGGAGAGCCGAGAACCGTACCCACTTGTCTAAGCAGACAAGGCCAAGCACAGAACGTTCTCGGAGAGCATCGTACGTGAGGGGCATCCCATCCAGGCCGGATGATCAACTGAGATGGGTCCTCATCGTCCGCACACAAGTCTAATGATATGGGTGGTGAACTCCCATATTCAAAGACAAGTCGCCTCAACCATACTATCGACTATCTCATAACTCTTACATAGACTTACTCCAGCCCGATCACTTAGTCGGGGTCTAGGGCGGGCTCGATCATACCACAAAGTGTGCACGAGACAGAGTCTCGAACAATCGCATCGCGATGCCCCAAGCTGCGCGCATCTAAAGGCCACTTGGTGTATGAAAGACCGCCAGCCAGATCACAACTAAGGTCTCGAAAACCCATACAAAGACATGCATGTTATAAACATACACGCAACACACATGCCTTGTATGAACAGTAGGTATCATTGCAATTCTCTACAAAGTATACAATTTTATTGATAACTCTTATAGAGTGCACACAGAGATCACAAACATGTGATCCAACATTACAACACAAGCGGAAGCAAAGTATGTCTGAGTACAGACAAGTTTAACAAATGGCTTAAGAAGCCTTATTTAAACACAAGCCCTCCACGAGGGAACCAGTCGTCTGACTGGGACTAGACTAGCTTGATCTTCAGTCGTCCAGCTCGATGAAGAAGCCACCTTCGGGGTCAGTGGTTTCATCTAAAACATAGATTAAGCAAACGTGAGTACAAAGTCATACTCAGCAAGACTTACATAGGAGCTATACTACTCATGCATATATATCAAGGTAAAGGGAGGTGGGGTTTCACTTGCAGAAGTGCCAGCTTTGATTTGGCTAGTCCTGAACTACGAGTACCAGACTTTGAGGTAAGAAGCGTACACGAGTCCACTACTTTCTCCAACCAATTACACCACTATGGTGCCTTCCTCGACTTCCCCACGAGAAAGCACTGTCAGAACCCCAACAAGGGTAAGTGCTAGGTTTGTTTGTGCCCTTTGCATCATGCAAAAATTCAAAAGAAATTCAAAAATGGGGAAGCAGAAAGCTATTAGAAATTATTTGAAATGGCCAGATAAAAATCTTTTTCCAAAAATCATTTGAATGTTTGGAAAATTTCTAGAAATGTTGCTGATCATTTTAAAAGTGGTTTGGGATCAATCCCATGCACATGGAATTTTCTAATATTCAAAGAGTGGCTTTGGAAATTAAATAAACCCCTATTTGATTTGGAATTCAAACTTATTGAATTTCAAAAATGTCCAAATTATTTGTGTGGCTAGCTACTGGTCACCTATAATTTATAAAATTATTTGGACATTTATTAAAAATGCCTAGCTAATTTAATTAGTGGGGCCAACCTATTTACAGAAAACATAAAAGAAATAAAAAGGGGAGAAGGCTTACCTCACGCCCAGGGGCGAAGCCCACTTCTCCACTGGCCTGGCCCAGCCCAGCCAGAGGCGTGTCGTCTACCTCCCCTCCCCCCGAAGCAGCTCGGTGGAGGGCAGGGAGGCAACGGCGACGCCACCTCGACGAGCCGCCTTCTAGGCCTTCCCCTGCCTCCCTCCGCACGCCACGCAGCAGCCAGAGCGCCCCCACGGCCATTCCCCTCTCCCTGCTTCCTCTAACCCTCGCTCCCCGTGCGTTCCCGTAAGAAACCGAGACCCGCCGGAGTTCGCCGTCGTGGAAACTCGCGGCCACCGAGCTCCTCCGCCCACGCCATGATTTCCAGGATGAAGCCCGGCCTCGACTTCGACTAGCCACACCCTCAATCGAAGCCCGGGGGCCACGAGCACGACTCCAGCCTCAAGAACTCGCCGCCGGCCGCCGGGGATACCATCTTCAAATTCTTCGCCTGTGCTGTTCCAACGGCTTCCCTGAGCTCTTCCACGTGATCAGGGTGAGCTGGAGCTTCGTTCCCCTCCCTCCTTGCTTTTTTCCTGTGGCCGGATTCAAGTTTCCGGCGAGGTCAGCAGCCGGCCGCCGCACCTCGTCGTCGCCGGCGTCGAAGTAGCCCTCCCCGTGAACCCCCCCGATGGATCCTTTCGATGCGGGATAGCAAGGGCTCCCTCCTGGAGCTTTTTGCACATCAAATGGAGGCCAGGAGCCTCTTCCCCGTCGCAGAAGTGCCACGGCCGCCGCGCCACGTTGACTCCGGCGAGGCTCCGGCCACCCCCGAGCCTCCCCGTGGGCACTGGGTGACGCGGGTGACCTCGGGCGTCACTCTGGTGGCCTCGGCGAGCTCTCCAGTGGCCGGAATCGCCACTCCGGCGAGGCGCCGCCGCGTCCAGTGACGCCGGCGTCGAGCCGCCGGCAGCCCAGGCCATTAGGGCCTTAATGACCCTGCTAATCCCCCCTTAGCCAATGACATGTGGACCCCACACCCCCCCTAACACCCCTGTTAACTCTAATTAAACGGATTTTTAACCCAGGCTCACTGACCTGCGGGTCCCACGCGGCAGGTTGACCAGTTAGCAGCCCTGACATCAGCATGACACAATGCTGATGCAGAAAAGCCTTTTCCAGAGATTTAAAATATTCCAGAAATTACAGAAAATTGATTAAACTTTGGAAATTCATAACTAATTCATATGAACTCCAATTTGGACAAATAATATATGAAAAATGATCAGCATAAAATTCTCTATCCAAATATGCAACTTTCAACCATGTTTGAGTTGATTTTAAAATGGGACCAGTAGCTTTTGCTATTTGGCTTAATTGGAATTAATTCAAATTTATTCCAAATGCATTTCTAAATTGAACCAATGCAATGCACATATGGTCACTTGTACTTCAGAAGCTTATCCCACACATGATAACATTGTTTAAAATAACCAAACATTAGCAAATGCAAGATGACCTAATTTGAATAATATTTGGAGTTTGATTTTGAATTAACTTTTCAAATCAACTTCAATTAACATGTGGCAAATTGAACCTAGATCAAACCAATACCATTCACATCATGGAGAACATAATCATGTGATTGTGCATTTCAATTCAATGTTGTCCCCCCTTGTTGATGATTGTTTCCGGTACCAGCTTTTCCGAGACGGTGATCACCCCGAAGGAGAAGACCACCGTTAAGAACCGTGTATCGTCAGCAAGGCAAGCAAACCCCATTGATCATGTCTATAAAATCCTACTTCCCTCTCAGTCTTGCTTATGCATGTTTAGGAGATCATCGAGACACGTTCTTTCGCATAGTTGAACCCATTCCGATGCATGACCTATCATTTTGCCACCGTATTAAGCAAACCACAATCCTAGCAGATTTAGGAGTTGATTGATGAGCATGTGGCCCCTACAACTGTTACTGCTTTTGCTGCTTAGTGATACAATGAGGATGTTTTGATTGTGAGTCGGGATGGAATGAACACAGTGGTCTTGATGAAAGTGAAACGTGTTGGTGAATCCACCCTAAACAAAGGTGAACGATGAGAGGCTGTGTAGGAGTACACAGTGGGTTGTCTCGTTGAACACTGCCCTAGGCCCTGAGTTCCTGTTTTGTGATCCAAGACAAAGAGTATGACCACATGTAGGGTTTTATGGGAGCCCCGTTTGGCCTCTTTACGTACCCGATCCAGTCCAGGAGTCACACTAGATTCGGGCTTTCCATTTGATTTATGTATAGATATGTGGGTGGACCTGTGAGGCAGTGAAACCATCTGTCAAAGGTGGCGTCTCGGTCCCTTACATTATCTGAGTCCGTTTCGTGGAACCGGCCGGACTCTCGAGCGGTGACAAACTCAGGTAGTCGGCTCCTGGATTAGAGAAGGTGATGTGAGGGTAGTTCCTTGGTTTCATCCACGTCCGACATCCGCTTGAAGGATGACAAGAACGAGGCGATAAGTGATGACACGCGTGTGAAGATGTACACCCCTGCAGGGTTAATGAACTATTCGAATAGCCGTGTCCGCGGTTATGGACTACTTGGAAACCTCTACTTGATCATAGAACTTGAATGGATACTTATAAAACTCGCAAGATAAGCGTGAGTGCTATGGCGTGCTTTCTCGTGGGGAAGTCGAGGAAGGCACCATAGTGGTGTAATTGGTTGGAGATGTAGTGGACTCGTGTACGCTTCTTACCTCAAAGTCTGGTACTCGTAGTACAGGATTAGCCAAGTCAAAGCTAGCACTTCTGCATGTTGAACCCCACCTCCTTTACCTTGATACTTGAGCATGAGTAGTATAGTTCTGATGTAAGTCTTGCTGAGTACGACTTTGTACTCACGTTTGCTTATTTTATGTTTTAGATGAGAACCCAGACCCCGATGGAGTCACCTTCGTGAAGCTCGACGTTGACTAAGTTAGTATAGTCCCAGACAGCAGTCTGGTTCCTCGTGGAAGGGCATGTTTGTTGTACAAGGCTTCTCTAAGCCATTTGTTAAACTTGTCTGTACTCAGACCTAATTTGCTTCCGTTGTATGATGTAATGTTGATCACAGACAAGTGATCTTTGTATGCTCTATGTGTATATCAATAAAGAGTACTTTGTAGAGTTATGTGATGATACCTGCTGTTCATACTAGGCATGTGTGCTGCGTGTATGTTTATAACATGCATGTCTTAGTATGGGTTTTCGAGACCTTAGTTGTGATCTGGCTGGCGGTCTTTTATACACCAAGTGGCCCTTAGATGTGCGCAGCTTGGGGCATCGCGATGCGATTGTTCGTGACTCTGTCACGTGCACACTTTGTTGTATGATCGAGCCCGCCCTAGACCCCGATTAAGTGATCGGGCTGGAGTAAGTATATGTAAGAGTTAGGATTCAATCGATAATATGATTGAGGCGACTTGTCTATGAGTATGGGATCCACCACCCATAAGCATTTAGACTTGTGAGCGGACGATGAGGACCCATCTCAGTTGATCATCCGGCCTGAATGGGATGCCCCTCACGTTCGATGCTTACCGAGAACGTTCTGTGCTTGGCTTTGTCTGCTTAGACAAGTGGGTACGGTTCTCGTCTCTCCATGTGATTGCATCGTGACTAGATTTACATACGCTAACCCCGGGTCCCGACAGACTTGGTATCAGAGAAGGACTGTCTGTAGGCTTATCAAACCCTTGGTCGAAGTCGAGTCTAGCATTCTATAGTTATATAGTTACTTGGGTATATAAGGGAACAACGTAAGGCTTCTTTTTCTCCTTACCCTCATCGATCTGAGTTCTGGGTCACCCTTATCTTTTCTACGGGATGATAGGACTAGGCTCATCTATGTCTTACTAGAACATCTCGCTGAGTGCTTCCTTTTAGCCGTAGGATTATTGTGGTCGTCCAGAGTCTCCGTTTGAGTTCCTTGAGGAAGTTCTGTCCAATCTCCTCGAGGTTGTCTTGTTTTCCATCCCGGTGTAGCCGTTATGCTGCCGGATTTGTTCCGTGTTTCTGTGGATCGTTGCCTTCACATTATAATCCTTTCCGCCTTCATCATGTCTTGTTGTCCTTGAATCCATCATTCAACCTGTTCTGATTGTTGATTTTTATCACACAGGATGTCAGATGGAACTCGTAGTGCTGTTCGTCAGAGTCGAGACCGTGTTCGGAATCGAAATGATGATGA
Organism: Bromus sterilis; assembly: GCA_950022295.1. NCBI lineage: Eukaryota > Viridiplantae > Streptophyta > Magnoliopsida > Poales > Poaceae > Bromus > Bromus sterilis. The sequence goes on from OX465596.1 coordinate 403,426,420, forward strand.
ACCTCTACCACCGCCTTCTGCGGCGGAAATCATGATGGAAGATGAGAAGAATCAACGTGACCAAACACGCCTTTTGGAGCTCATCGAGCAGAATACCGCCCGTCATCGTAATGTGGTTGTGAGCATTCAGGACTTCATCCTCCTCAAGCCACCGGTATTCCGACGTTCTTCTGAACCCCTTGAAGCTGATGATTGGCTCCGTTCCATCGAGCGTAGCTTGATACTGCACATGTTGCTCCCGATGATCGAGTTATATTCGCGGCATACTTTCTGGAAGGTGCTGCTGCTGAATGGTGGGAGAACTATGTTGCTATGCAGCCTGATGGTCACCTAGTGACTTGGCAAGAGTTCTGTGTTGTCTTTCGAGGGTACCACATTCTGGATGAGTTGATGGAGCGCAAGAAGGAAGATTTCTGCAATTTGACTCAAGGAGAGATGTCCATGCATGAGTATGTGAGAGAATTCAACCGTCTTGCTCGATATGCCCAAGATGAGATCACCACCGATGCCAGAAAGCAGGCAAGGTTCCGTAAGGGACTTAGCCCCATCCTTCGTCATGATCTCAACCTCATCGAATTTGCCACCTTTGAAGATTTGGTCAATAGATCCTTCAAAGCTGAGCATGGCAATGAAGTGTTCGAAGAGTCTCGCAAGCATGCTCTTGAGCTTGCCCCTTCTTCTAGTTCAGCCCCTCAGAAACGCCGAATTTGGATTCCAAACCGTGTCATACCTCACGACCTTCTTCAGAGACCACCACCGAATATATGCCATCCACCCCAACACATTATTCCACCCAGGAATGATGGTGTGCAATCAAGTAATCCTGCTCCCAGCAATTCAGGCAGGGTATGTTTCACGTGTGGTCTAACAGGCCATTACTTCCGACAGTGCCCTACAGTGTTGGTGGAACTACGTCGACCTAGTCACAAGCCTCCAAAGAAATCCACCACCAAGACCATCCCAGCAAAGCTTTCAGTCACAAGTAGTGGTTGTGTGAACCAAATCTCAGTTGAAAAAACCACTGATGCTTCTGACATCATCCTTGGCACACTCCCAGTCAATCATGTCCCCGCCTCCGTTCTTTTCGATCCAGGAGCTTCTCATTCATTCATGTCGGAGAGTTATGCACTTAGGCATGGATTTTCCTTTGAAGAAATGTTTTCTCCAATGATCATTGAAACTCCTGGTTCCAAATGGCAAACTAATAGAGTAAGTCATGGTAATCAAATTGCAATTGAGGGTTTAGTATTCCTTGCTTCTCTTATAGCCCTCAAGTCTTCGGACATTGATGTCATCCTAGGAATGGATTGGTTATCAAGGCAGAATGCTTTCCTTGATTGTAAAGCCAAATCAGTCAAACTCACCCATCCTTCAGGCCAGATCATTGACTACACATCACCCAGCTCTAAAAACCAGATGCATACTTTGAATGTGCTTCCCCTTCCTGACCTTGAAGATGTTCCGGTGGTTCGTGACTTCCCGGATGTATTTCCTGAAGAGCTGCCGGGAATGCCACCCGACAGGTGTGTAGAATTCATAGTGGATCTTATACCAGGCACAGCCCCAATCTCGAGACGTCCATATAGAATGGCCCCACATGAGTTAGCTGAGCTAAAAACCCAACTTGATGCTTCGTTGGCAAAAGGCTTCATCCGCCCTAGCTCATCGCCATGGGGTTGCCCCGTTCTGTTCGTAATGAAGAAAGATGTAACAGAAAGGATGTGCGTAGACTATCGCCCGCTAAATCTAGCGACGATAAAGAACAAATACCCACTGCCCAGGATCAATGATCTTTATGATCAACTTGCAGGATCCTCTGTCTTCTCCAAGATGGATTTGAGATTAGGCTATCATCAAATCAAAATCCGAAACGAGGACATTCCCAAAACGGCTTTCACTACTCGATATGGTCTTTACGAGTACACCGTCATGTCCTTCGGTTTAACCAATGCCCCCGCCACTTTCTCGCGCTTAATGAATTCGATCTTCATGGAGTACTTAGATAAATTTGTTGTGGTTTATCTTGATGACATTCTCATCTACTCGAAGAACGAAGAAGAGCACGCAGAACATCTTAGGTTGGTATTGATGAAACTTAGAGAGCACCGCCTTTATGCCAAGTTCTCCAAGTGTGAATTTTGGCTACCAGAAGTGACCTACTTAGGCCACGTGATTTCTGCGAAAGGTGTTGCAGTCAATCCCGAGAGAGTTCAGGCCGTCCTTGATTGGACTCCACCTGAATCGGTTAAGCAAGTTAGGAGTGTTCTTTGCCTAGCAAGCTATTGCCGCCGCTTCGTCGAGAACTTTTCTAAAGTTGCAAAGCCTCTGACTGAACTCCTCAAGAAAGATAAGAAATTCCAATGGACTCCCAAGTGCGAGGAAAGCTTTCAAGAGCTAAAAAGAAGATTGACTTCTGCACCCGTACTTGCACCTCCAGACACCAAAAGGGATTTCGAGATCTATTGTGATGCTTCACGGCAAGGGTTGGGATGCATACTTATGCAAGATCGTCATGTGGTAGCTTATGCTTCACGCCAGTTGCGGCCACATGAAGAGAACTATCCTACCCATGATCTTGAACTCGCTGCCGTAGTTCATGCCCTGAAGACTTGGCGACATTACCTCCTTGGTAATCGTTGTGAAATATATTCTGATCACCAAAGCCTCAAATATATTTTCACCCAGCCAGATCTTAATCTCAGGCAAAGACGCTGGATAGAGTTGATAAAAGATTATGACTTAGGAATTTCTTACACCCCAGGCAAAGCCAATGTCATGGCTGATGCACTAAGTCGTAAGTCGTATTGTAACAACCTCATGTTACAACAATATCAACCACTTCTTCATGAGGAATTTTGCAAGCTCAATCTTGAGATAGTTCCTCGTGGATCTCTTTTCAACTTGGTGGCGAAACCAACCCTTGAGCATCAAATTATAGCCGCCCAGAAACAAGATAGTAGTATTCAAGAGATCAAGCAGAACATTGTTAGCGGAGTTGCTAAATGTTTTTCTGCAAATGATCAAGGAACGATATTCTTTTAAAATCGTTTAGTAGTTCCTAAAAACGAAGACCTAAAGCAGCTGATCCTTAAGGAAGCTCATGACACTCCCCTCTCAATTCATCCCGGTAGCACAAAAATGTACCGAGATCTACGCCAGAGATTTTGGTGGACCTGGATGAAGAGAGACATTGCACAATTTGTTGCCGAATGTGATGTTTGTCGTCGCATTAAGGCAGAACACCAAAGACCTGCTGGTACTCTTCAACCATTGTCTATTCCGGAGTGGAAATGGGACAAGGTCAGTATGGACTTCATCACCGGCTTTCCAAAAACCCAGAAAGGAAATGATGCCATCTTCGTGGTCATAGATAGGCTTTCCAAAGTTGCTCACTTCCTTCCCGTTCGCGACTCTATAACTGCTAGTCAGTTGGCGGACTTGTATGTCTCTAGGATTGTGTCTCTTCACGGTGTTCCTTTGGTGATCAATTCTGATCGTGGTAGCCTTTTCACCTCTAGATTTTGGGATAGTTTTCAAAATGCTATGGGAACTCATCTCTCCTTTAGTACAGCTTTCCACCCTCAGTCTAGCGGTCAAGTTGAAAGGGTTAATAAAATCTTGGAAGACATGCTCAGAGCTTGTGTTATCTCATTCAGAAAGAATTGGGAGAAGTCTCTTCCATTCGCCGAATTTGCTTATAACAACAGTTTTCAATCTAGTCTGAACATGGCTCCTTTTGAACTCCTATATGGACGACGATGTCGAACCCCCCTTAACTGGTCAGAAACCGGTGAAAGACAACTCTTTGGACCGGATATGATCAAGGAAGCAGAAGAGCAAGTTCGCATTGTTCGTGATCGTTTGAAAGCCGCTCAGTCTTGTCAAAAGATCTACTATGATCATCATCATAGAGAGGTGAGCTACAATATTGATGAGAAGGCTTACCTCCGGGTTACTCCTCTGAAGGGAACCCAAAGATTCGGTATCAAAGGCAAGTTGGCCCCACGTTACATCGGACCTTTCCGCATTCTCGCTAAACGTGGAGAAGTTGCCTACCAACTTGAACTACCTCCGCACCTTTCCCGAGTACATGATGTATTCCATGTGTCACAACTTAGGCGTTGCTTCAAGGACCCCATCCGCGAAGTCGACCATGAAACGCTTGATCTCCAAGATGACCTTTCTTATCGAGAGTACCCTGTTCGTATTCTCGATTCAGCTGAGCGTGTCACTCATCGTTAGAAGATCAAGTTCCTTAAAGTACAATGGTCACATCACTCCGAAAAAGAAGCTACGTGGGAAAGAGAGGACCGTCTCCGTGCCGAGTAACCCACCTTCCTCCCGATGACTTCTGAATCTCGGGACGAGATTCTTTTGAGTGGGGGCGAGTTGTCAGAACCCCAACTAGGGTAAGTGCTAGGTTTGTTTGTGCCCTTTGCATCATGCAAAAATTCAAAAGAAATTCAAAAATGGGGAAGCAGAAAGCCCTGAGAAATTATTTGAAATGGCCAGATAAAAATCTTTTTCCAAAAATCATTTGAATGTTTGGAAAATTTCTAGAAATGTTGCTGATCATTTTAAAAGTGGTTTGGGATCAATCCCATGCACATGGAATTTTCTAATATTCAAAGAGTGGCTTTGGAAATTAAATAAACCCCTATTTGATTTGGAATTCAAACTTATTGAATTTCAAAAATGTCCAAATTATTTGTGTGGCTAGCTACTGGTCACCTAGGATTTATAAAATTATTTGGACATTTATTAAAAATGCCTAGCTAATTTAATTAGTGGGGCCAACCTATTTACAGAAAACATAAAAGAAATAAAAAGGGGAGAAGGCTTACCTCACGCCCAGGGGCGAAGCCCACTTCTCCACTGGCCTGGCCCAGCCCAGCCAGAGGCGTGTCGTCTACCTCCCCTCCCCCCGAAGCAGCTCGGTGGAGGGCAGGGAGGCAACGGCGACGCCACCTCGACGAGCCGCCTTCTAGGCCTTCCCCTGCCTCCCTCCGCACGCCACGCAGCAGCCAGAGCGCCCCCACGGCCATTCCCCTCTCCCTGCTTCCTCTAACCCTCGCTCCCGTGCGTTCCTGTAAGAAACCGAGACCCGCCGGAGTTCGCCGTCGTGGAAACTCGCGGCCACCGAGCTCCTCCGCCCTCGCCATGATGTACAGGATGAAGCCCGGCCTCGACTTCGACTAGCCACACCCTCAATCGAAGCCCGGGGGTCACGAGCACGACTCCAGCCTCAAGAACTCGCCGCCGGCCGCCGGGGACACCATCTTCAAATTCTTCGCCTGTGCTGTTCCAACGGCTTCCCCGAGCTCTTCCTCGTGATCAGGGTGAGCTGGAGCTTCGTTCCCCTTCCTCCTTGCTTTTTCCTGTGGCCGGATTCAAGTTTCCGGCGAGGTCAGCAGCCGGCCGCCGCACCTCGTCGTCGCCGGCGTCGAAGTAGCCCTCCCCGTGAACCCCTGATGGATCCTTTCGATGCGGGAGAGCAAGGGCTCCCTCCTGGAGCTTTTCGCACATCAAATGGAGGCCAGGAGCCTCTTCCCCGTCGCAACAGTGCCACGGCCGCCGCGCCACGTTGACTCCGGCAAGGCTCCGGCCACCCCCGAGCCTCCCCGTGGGCACTGGGTGACGCGGGTGACCTCGGGCGTCATTCTGGTGGCCTCGGCGAGCTCTCCAGTGGCCGGAATCGCCACTCCGGCGAGGCGCCGCCGCGTCCAGTGACTCCGGCGTCGAGCCGCCGGCAGCCCAGGCCATTAGGGCCTTAATGACCCTGCTAATCCCCCCTTAGCCAATGATATGTGGACCCCAGACCCCCCCCCCCCCCTAACACCCCTGTTAACTCTAATTAAACGGATTTTTAACCCAGGCTCACTGACCTGCGGGTCCCACGCGTCAGGTTGACCAGTCAGCAGCCCTGACATCAGCATGACACAATGCTGATGCAGAAAAGCCTTTTCCAGAGATTTAAAATATTCCAGAAATTACAGCAAATTGATTAAACTTTGGAAATTCATAACTAATTCATATGAACTCCAATTTGGACAAATAATATATGAAAAATGATCAGCATAAAATTCTCTATCCAAATATGCAACTTTCAACCATGTTTGAGTTGATTTTAAAATGGGACCAGTAGCTTTTGCTATTTGGCTTAATTGGAATTAATTCAAATTTATTCCAAATGCATTTCTAAATTGAACCAATGCAATGCACATATGGTCACTTGTACTTCAGAAGCTTATCCCACACATGATAACATTGTTTAAAATAACCAAACATTAGCAAATGCAAGATGTTTGAATAATATTTGGAGTTTGATTTTGAATTAACTTTTCAAATCAACTTCAATTAACATGTGGCAAATTGAACCTAGATCAAACCAATACCATTCACATCATGGACAACATAATCATGTGATTGTGCATTTCAATTCAATGTTGTCCCCCCTTGTTGATGATTGTTTCCGGTACCAGCTTTTCCGAGACGGTGATCACCCCGAAGGAGAAGACCACCGTTAAGAACCGTGTATCGTCAGCAAGGCAAGCAAACCCCATTGATCATGTCTATAAAATCCTACTTCCCTCTCAGTCTCTCTTATGCATGTTTAGGAGATCATCAAGACACGTTCTTTCGCATAGTTGAACCCATTCCGATGCATGACCTATCATTTTTCCACCGTATTAAGCAAACCACAATCCTAGAAGATTTAGGAGTTGATTGATGAGCATGTGGCCCCTACAACTGTTACTGCTTTTGCTGCTTAGTGATACAATGAGGATGTTTTGATTGTGAGTCGGGATGGAATGAACAAAGTTGTGTTGATGAAAGTGAAACGTATTGGTGAATCCACCCTAAACAAAGGTGAACGATGAGAGGCTGTGTAGGAGTACACAGTGGGTTGTCTCGTTGAACACTGCCCTAGGCCCTGAGTTCCTATTTTGTGATCCAAGACAAAGAGTATGACCACATGTAGGGTTTTATGGGAGCCCCGTTTGGCCTCTTTACGTACCCGATCCAGTCCAGGAGTCACACTAGATTCGGGCTTTCCATTTGATTTATGTATAGATATGTGGGTGGACCTGTGAGGCAGTGAAACCATCTGTCAAAGGTGGCGTCTCGGTCCCTTACATTATCTGAGTCCGTTTCGTGGAACCGGCCGGACTCTCGAGCGGTGACAAACTCAGGTAGTCGGCTCCTGGATTAGATAAGGTGATGTGAGGGTAGTGCCTTGGTTTCATCCACGTCCGACATCCGCTTGAAGGATGACAAGAACGAGGCGATAAGTGATGACACGCGTGTGAAGATGTACACCCCTGCAGGGTTAATGAACTATTCGAATAGCCGTGTCCGCGGTTATGGACTACTTGGAAACCTCTACTTGATCATAGACAACTTGAATGGATACTTATAAAACTCGCAAGATAAGCGTGAGTGCTATGGCGTGCTTTCTCGTGGGGAAGTCGAGGAAGGAACCATAGTGGTGTAATTGGTTGGAGATGTAGTGGACTCGTGTACGCTTCTTACCTCAAAGTCTGGTACTCGTAGTACAGGATTAGCCAAGTCAAAGCTGGCACTTCTGCATGTTGAACCCCACCTCCTTTACCTTGATACTTGAGCATGAGTAGTATAGTTCTGATGTAAGTCTTGCTGAGTACGACTTTGTACTCACGTTTGCTTATTCTATGTTTTAGATGAGAACCTGGACCCCGATGGAGTCACCTTCGTGAAGATCGACGTTGACTAAGTTAGTATAGTCCGAGAAAGCAGTCTGGTTCCTCGTGGAAGGGCATGTTTGTTGTACAAGGCTTCTCTAAGCCATTTGTTAAACTTGTCTGTACTCAGACCTAATTTGCTTCCGTTGTATGATGTAATGTTGATCACAGACATGTGATCTTTGTATGCTCTATGTGTATATCAATAAAGAATACTTTGTAGAGTTATGTGATGATACCTGCTGTTCATACTAGGCATGTGTGCTGCGTGTATGTTTATAACATGCATGTCTTAGTATGGGTTTTCGAGACCTTAGTTGTGATCTGGCTGGCGGTCTTTTATACACCAAGTGGCCCTTAGATGTGCGCAGCTTGGGGCATCGCGATGCGATTGTTCGTGACTCTGTCACGTGCACACTTTGTTGTATGATCGAGCCCGCCCTAGACCCCGACTAAGTGATCGGGCTGGAGTAAGTATATGTAAGAGTTAGGATTCAATCGATAACATGATTGGGGCGACTTGTCTATGAGTATGGGATCCACCACCCATAAGCATTTAGACTTGTGAGCGGACGATGAGGACCCATCTCAGTTGATCATCCGGCCTGAATGGGATGCCCCTCACGTTCGATGCTTACCGAGAACGTTCTGTGCTTGGCCTTGTCTGCTTAGACAAGTGGGTACGGTTCTCGTCTCTCCATGTGATTGCATCGTGACTAGAAGTACGTACGCTAACCCCGGGTCCCGACAGACTTGGTATCAGAGAAGGACTGTCTGTAGGCTTATCAAACCCTTGGTCGAAGTCGAGTCTAGCATTCTATAGTTATATAGTTACTTGGGTATATAAGGGAACAACGTAAGGCTTCTTTTTCTCCTTACCCTCATCGATCTGAGTTCTGGGTCACCCTTATCTTTTCTACGGGATGATAGGACTAGGCTCATCTATGTCTTACTAGAACATCTCGCTGAGTGCTTCCTTTTAGCCGTAGGATTATTGTGGTCGTCCAGAGTCTCCGTTTTGAGTTCCTTGAGGAAGTTCTGTCCAATCTCCTCGAGGTTGTCTTGTTTTCCATCCCGGTGTAGCCGTTATGCTGCCGGATTTGTTCCGTGTTTCTGTGGATCGTTGCCTTCGCATTATAATCCTTTTCGCCTTCATCATGTCTTGTTATCCTTGAATCCATCATTCAACCTGTTCTGATTGTTGATTTTTATCACACAGGATTTCAGGTGGAACTCGTAGTGCTGTTCGTCAGAGTCGAGACCGTGTTCGGAATCGAAATGATGATGAACCTCTACCACCGCCTTCTGTGGCGGAAATCATGATGGAAGCTGAGAAGAATCAACGTGACCAAACACGCCTTTTGGAGCTCATCGAGCAGAATACCGCCCGTCATCGTAATGTGGTTGTGAGCATTCAGGACTTCATCCTCCTCAAGCCACCGGTATTCCGATGTTCTTCTGAACCCCTTGAAGCTGATGATTGGCTCCGTACCATCGAGCGTAGCTTGATACTGCACACGTTGCTCCCGATGATCGAGTTATATTCGCGGCATACTTTCTGGAAGGTGCTGCTGCTGAATGGTGGGAGAACTATGTTGCTATGCAGCCTGATGGTCACCTAGTGACTTGGCAAGAGTTCTGTGTTGTCTTTCGAGGGTACCACATTCTGGATGAGTTGATGGAGCGCAAGAAGGAAGATTTCTGCAATTTGACTCAAGGAGAGATGTGTGCACTCTATAAGAGTTATCAAAAAAAATGTATACTTTGTAGAGAATTGCAATGATACCTACTGTTCATACAAGGCATGTGTGCTGCGTGTATGTTTATAACATGCATGTCTTTGTATGGGTTTTCGAGACCTTAGTTGTGATCTGGTTGGCGGTCTTTTATACACCAAGTGGCCCTTAGATGTGCGCAGCTTGGGGCATCGCGATGCGATTGTTCGTGACTCTGTCACATGCACACTTTGTTGTATGATCGAGCCCGCCCTAGACCCCGACTAAGTGATCGGGCTGGAGTAAGTATATGTAAGAGTTAGGATTCAATCGATAACATGGTTGAGGCGACTTGTCTATGAGTATGGGATCCACCACCCATAAGCATTTATACTTGTGAGCGGACGATGAGGACCCATCTCAGTTGATCATCCGGCCTGAATGGGATGCCCCTCACGTTCGATGCTTACCGAGAACACAAGCCCTCCACGAGGGAACCAGTCGTCTGACTGGGACTAGACGAGCTTGATCTTCAGTCGTCCATCTCGTTGAAGAAGCCACCTTCGGGGTCAATGGTTTCATCTAAAACATAGATTAAGAAAACGTGAGTACAAAGTCGTACTCATCAAGACTTACATAGGAGCTATACTACTCATGCATATTTATCAAGGTAAAGGGAGGTGGCGTTTCACTTGCAGAAGTGCCAGCTTTGACTTGGCTAGTCCTGAACTACGAGTACCTGACTTTGAGGTAAGAAGCGTACACGAGTCCACTACTTTCTCCAACCAATTACACCACTATGGTGCCTTCCTCGACTTCCCCACGAGAAAGCACGCCATAGCACTCACACTTATCTTGGTGTGTTTTAGAAGTATCCGGTTCAAGTTGTCTAATAATCAAGCTAAGCTTTCCAAGCAGTCCATAACCGCGGACGCGGCTATTCGACTAGTTTTGTTAACCCTGCAGGGGTGTACCGCTACACACACATGATCATCATTTACCGCCTTTGATCTCGACACCATTCAAGGGGTGCCAGCGAGGATGCTCACCACAACTGTTACCTCATAGCCGATCTAGTCCGAGAAAGCCGCCTACTTGGGTTGGCTACCACTAGCGTGAACCCGGCCGGTTTACCGAAGTGGACCCAAGTGATGTGTGCGTGGTGCATAAGCCGGTCTCGGATGAGCCGTTCTCTCACTTAGCATCCAGACCACAAGCCTACCAGAACTCCGAACTATTGCGACATCTGGACATCGAAAGGGATGAGTTAGTAAGCTGAGAGGGGTCAGTGAGCCCAATGTGTGGTTGTACTCTTCATCTTGGATCACCACACAAGAACTCGGACTTAGGGCGGTGTTCAACGAGACAACCCACTGTGTACTCTACACAGCCTCTCATCGTTCACCTTGTATTAGGGTCGATTCACCAACACTTTTCTACCATCATCAACATGATCACTACCATCCCGACTCACATAACAGTATCATCATAGTATCACTCTAAGCATGCAATAAGCAGTAACAATTGCAGGTGCCACATGATATCAATCAACTCCTACATTTGCTAGGATTGTGGTTTGCTTACTACAGTGACAAAATGATAGGTCATGCAAAGTAATGGGTTCATCTATGCGGTAGAAACGCATCATGGTAATCATCCTATACAATGCATAAGCGAGACATGAGAGGGAAGTGGGATTTTATCGACATGATCAATGGGGGTTTTCTTGCCTTGCTGACGAGGTTCGGGTTCAGGGTCTTCAACGAAGGGGGCAGCCTCCTGTTCCGGTTCCACCTCTACTCGAAAAACAACAAACAAGGTAGCAAAGTAAATACAATGCACAATCACATGATGGAAGGTTGAAACTTGATGTATATGCTTTGATGTTTGAATCAATTCCATTTAAATGGAGTATATTGCAAACTGAATTGCAAATTCAAACTCCAATTTGAATTCAAACTTAGCCAAGTTACATGTGACATTGTTTGATCAATTTGAATCATTTGGAAATGTGTATGATATGCCTCTGATGTGTAAGTGAAATGTAGCATGTTGCCATGGTTCAAGTTGCGAAAACTTTTGAATTGAATTTGATTTAATTTCATTTAAATCAAATAGAAAATGCTACTGATCACATTTTAAATTCAACTCAAAAAAAGTTGAAAGTTGGATATTTGGATAGCTTATTTTCTCCTGATCATTTTTCATATATTATTTGTCCAATTTGGAGTTGATATGAATTTTCTATGAATTTCCAAAGTTTGAGCTATTTTTTGGATTTTCTGGAATTCTTTAAATCATTTCAATTTCTGGAAATTCATTTATGGTGTCAGCATGACTTCATGCTGGCGTCATGGGGGGCTAACAAGTGGGGTCGGCCTGTCATTCACTGGGTTAAATAATCCGGCTGTTTAGTTTAACCAGTGGCTTAATTAGGCCACTTGGGCCTAGTGTCAGTGACCTAGGGTCACTTAACTCGGGTGGGGTTAAGCCCTAATCATGGCCACGTCGGCGGGCCTGCCGGCGGCTAAACGCCGGCGTCACAGACGCGGCGGTGCTGCACGGGGAGGGTGCTCCCGGCCACCATTCTATGCGCCAAGGGCACCAGAAGATGGCCCGTGACGAGCCGCATCGCCTGCGCTACTCGGACGTCGTCGGGGGGGCTCCAGGCGACGTCGTCTTCAACCATGGCGGCGGCCGGAGTTGCTGGATCGAGGTGAACTTGGCTACGGGGCACCATTTGGGGCGGGCTTAGGCTGGATCGAACCAGAGGAGCACGGCGATTGCGAAGGACATGGCCGCGAGAACAAATGCTTAACGGAGACTCGCCGTCGACGAGCACGGCGGTGCTGCTCTTCTGCGCTCATGGCGGATCTATCTAGGGAGGAGGAGGGAGACAAAGGAGTGGCTCAGGTGAACCGTGAGCTCACCGTGAGTTCAACGGAGGCGGTGGCGCGGTCGGGGACGCCCTGTGGTTGCCGGAATCAAAGAAATCGCGCGGCGGCTCCGGCGAGGTCTCGGTGAAGCTTGCGTTGGCCTCGAGCTCGATTAGTCCTCCAGCTTCTCCAGATCGAGGAAGTCGACGATGGCGTGCACGATGGACATGGTCTCTAGGCTTCTCTCCCGCGTTGGCTGCGGTTCTTCACGGCGGTGAACGGCGGATGCTCTCGGGGAAGAAGGGGAAAAGCGGCAGAGTACGCGAGAGCGAGGGGAAAGGGGTGGAGAGTGACGAGGGAGACCACGGCTCTGTCCTGGACATGCTGGAGGAGGCAGGGAGGCAGCTGCGTGGCCTGCCCGTCGTCGGCGGCCTCGGCATGCCGGCCACCGAGCTGCTTGTCGTCGTGGAGGTAGACGACAAGGGCTAGGTGGGCTGGGCTGGGCCGATTGGAGGCTGGGGGGGTAAGTCAGGCTGCTTCCAGGTGAGCCCTTTTCCTTTTCTGTCTGTTTAATCTTTCCTTTCTTTTTCTGTAATTTTGTTTTGACTCTGATAAAAATATCAAACCATTTTATAAAATGCTGAAACTTTTTATGTGGCATCACAATATACTAGGCTAGCCACTTGTAAAGTTTCAACATTTTTAAAATTCAAATAATTTGAATCTTAACTCAAATAGGGGTTTTTAATTAATTCCAAGGCACTGTTTGAATATTTGAAAAATCCATGAGCATGGGGTGGGTCCCACATCACTTGATATGTGATCACACTCATTTATAAGACTTTTCGAAAATCTAACATGAATTTTTGGAGAAGATTTTTATCTGGCCTTTTGAATTAATTCATCTGGGGGGGTTCCTTCTCCCATTTTGCTTTTGAATTTGATTTCAAAGACTTCTTTTGAAATTTTTAACATGATGCAAGATGAATTTGATCCTAGCACATTACCTAACAGAGGGTTCTGACAACTCGCCCCCACTCAACAGAATCTCGTCCCGAGATTCAGAAGTCTGCGGGAGGAAGGTGGGGTACTCGGCACTGAGACGGTCTTCTCTTTCCCACGTAGCTTCTCTCTCAGAGTGGGGTGACCATTGCACTTTCAGAAACCTAATCTTCTGACGACGAGTGACACGCTCTGCGGAATCAAGAATACGAACGGGGTATTCTCGATAAGAAAGGTCATCTTGGAGATCAAGCGTTTCATGGTCGACTTCGCGGATGGGATCCTTGAAGCAACGCCTGAGTTGGGACACATGGAATACATCATGTACTCGGGAAAGGTGCGGGGGTAGTTCAAGTTGGTAGGCAACTTCTCCACGTTTAGCAAGAATGCGGAAAGGTCCGATGTAACGTGGGGCCAACTTGTCTTTGATACCGAAACGTTGGGTTCCCTTCAGAGGAGTAACCCGAAGATAAGCCTTCTCATCCAGATTGTAGCTCTCTTGCCTATGATGACGATCATAGTAGCTTTTCTGACGAGACTGGGCTGCTTTCAATTGATCACGAACAATGCGAACTTGCTCTTCTGCTTCCTTGATCATATCCGGTCCAAAGAATTGTCTTTCACCGGTTTCTGACCAGTTTAATGGTGTTCGACATCGTCGTCCATATAGGAGTTCAAAAGGAGCCATGTTCAGACTAGATTGAAAACTATTGTTATAAGCAAATTCGGCGAATGGAAGAGACTTCTCCCAATTCTTCCCGAATGAGATAACACAAGCTCTGAGCATGTCTTCAAGAATTTGGTTAACCCTTTCGACTTGACCGCTAGACTGAGGATGGAAACCCGTACTAAAGGAGAGATGAGTTCCCATAGAATTCTGAAAGCTTCCCCAGAATCTAGAGGTGAAAAGGCTACCACGATCAGAATTGATTTCCAAAGGAACACCGTGAACGGATACAATTCTAGAGATGTACAAGTCCGCTAACTGGCTAGCAGTTATAGACTCGCAAACCGGAAGGAAGTGAGCAACTTTGGAAAGCCTATCTATGACAACGAAGATGGCATTGTTTCCTTTCTGGGTTTTTGGAAAGCCGGTGATGAAGTCCATACCGACTTTGTCCCATTTCCACTCGGGAATAGACAAAGGTTGAAGTGTACCAGCAGGTCTTTGATGTTCTTCCTTAATGCGACGACAAACATCACATTCGGCACCAAATTGAGCAATGTCTCTCTTCATCCTAGTCCACCAAAATCTCTGGCGTAGATCTCGGTACATTTTTGTGCTACCGGGATGAATTGAGAGGGGTGTGTCATGGGCTTCCTTAAGGATGAGTTGCCTTAGTTCCCTATTCTTAGGTACTACCAAACGATTTTCAAAGAATACCGTTCCCTTGCTATCTGTGGAGAAACATTTAGCAACTCTGCTAGCAATGTTCTCCTTGATCCGGCGAACACCTCGTGCACGCCTTTGGGCAACTATGATTTGATCCTCAAGAGTTGGTTCTGCAACCAAGGTAGAAAGATAGCCATGAGGAACAATCTCAAGATTGAGCTTGCGAAATTCCTCATGAAGAAGTGGTTGATACTGTTGCAACATGAGGTTGTTACAATACGATTTACGACTTAGTGCATCAGCCATGACATTCGCATTGCCTGGGGTGTAAGAAATTCCTACGTCGTAATCTTTTATCAACTCAATCCAGCGTCTTTGCCTGAGATTAAGATCTGGCTGGGTGAAAATGTATTTGAGGCTTTGGTGGTCGGAATAAATCTCACAACGATTACCAAGGAGGTAATGTCGCCAAGTTGTTAGGGCATGAACTACGGCAGCGAGTTCAAGGTCATGGGTAGGATAGTTCCCTTCATGTGGCTGCAACTGGCGTGAAGCATAAGCTACCACATGTCAATCTTGCAGAAGTATGCATCCTAACCCTTGTCGTGATGCGTCACAATAGATCTCGAAATCCTTTTTAGTGTTTGGAGGTGCAAGTACGGGTGCAGAAGTCAACCTTCTTTTTAGCTCTTGAAAGCTTTCCTCGCACTTGGGAGTCCATAGGGATTTCTTATCTTTCTTGAGGAGTTCAATTAGAGGCTTTGCAACTTTAGAAAAGTTCTCGACGAAGCGACAATAGCTGGCTAGGCCAAGAAAACTCCTAACTTGCTTAACCGATTCAGGTGGAGTCCAGTCAAGGACGGCCTGAACTCTCTCGGGATTCACAGCAATGCCTTTTGCAGAAATCACGTGGCCTAAGTAGGTCACTTCTGGTAGCCAAAATTCACACTTGGAGAATTTAGCATACAGGCGATGCTCTCTAAGTTTCATCAATACCAGCCTTAGGTGTTCGGCATGTTCTTCTTCGTTCTTCGAGTAGATGAGAATGTCATCTAGATAAACCACAACAAATTTATCTAAGTACTCCATGAAGATCGAATTCATCATGCGTGAGAAAGTGGCGGGGGCATTGGTTAAACCAAAGGACATGACGGTGTACTCGTAAAGACCATAACGAGTAGTAAAAGCCGTTTTGGGAATGTCCTCGTTTCGGATTTTGATTTGATGATAACCTAATCTCAAATCCATCTTGGAGAAGACAGAGGATCCTGCAAGTTGATCATAAAGATCATTGATCCTGGGCAATGGGTACATGTTCTTTATCGTCACTAAATTTAGCGGGCGATAGTCTACGCACATCCTGTCGGTTCCATCTTTCTTCGTTGCGAACAGAACGGGGCAACCCCATGGCGATGAGCTAGGGCGGATGAAGACTTTTTCCAACAAAGCTTCCAGTTGGGTTTTAAGCTCAGCTAACTCACGTGGGGCCATTTTGTATGGGCGTCTAGAAATTGGTGCGGTTCCTGGGACAAGATCCACTATAAACTCTACACATCTGTCGGGTGGCATGCCCGGCAGCTCTTCAGGAAAGACATCCGGGAAGTCACGAATCACCAGAATATCTTCATGTTTGGGAAGGGGAAGTACATTCAAGTAATGCACTTGGGTTCTTGTTCTGGGTGAGGTATAGTTGACGGTCTTGCCTGAAGGGTGGGTTAGTTTCACGGATTTGCCTTTGCAATCCAGGTAGGCATTCTGTCTTGATAGCCAATCCATGCCAAGGATGACATCAATATCTGAAGATTTGAGGGCTATGAGTGAAGCAAGGAATACTAAACCCTCAATTGCAATTTGATTACCATGGCTTACTCTATTAGTTTGCCATCTTGACCCTGGAGTTTGAATAATCATGGGGGTGGAAAATTCAACAAAAGATAGCTCATGACGAAGTGCATAACTTTCCGACATGAATGAATGAGATGCTCCTGGGTCGAAAAGAACGGAAGTAGGAACATAATTGACTGGGAGCGTACCAAGAATGACGTCAGTGGTGTCGTCAGTCTCTTCGGCGGAAATCTGGTTCACACGTCCACGAGTGGCGGGAGGAGCGGGTTTGGCGGTGTAGACCTTCTGGGGTGGCTTGCCACGACCAGTGTTGTTGCCTCCGGCACGGGGTGGAGCATTCTAATTCTGTAGTTGGTTCTGGGGACAATCACGAGAGTAGTGGCCTGCCTGACCACACTTGTAACAGGCTCCAAAGACAGTGCGTGGAGCTGGGTTGTTTGGTGGAGCTGGGTGGAACTGAGTTGGTGGACGAGGCGCCACATAGGATGGCCTCGGTGGGTTGTTCTGGCGGAACATACTATTTGGGATCCAGATCTTGTGCTTCTGAGAGCCTGAAATGGATGAGCCATCGTCTCTAGGGTGTTTGCGAAAGTCGTTGGGGGTGTTCATGTCCTCTGCCTTTATGGCCTTGTTGACAAGGACCTGGAAGGTGGCAAAGTCATGTAGGTTGAGCTCACGACGGAGTCCAGAATTGAGTCCACGACGGAACCTTTCTTGTTTCTTGGAGTCGGTGGAGACTTCTTCAGTAGCATAATGAGCAAGCCGGTTGAACTCACGACTAAAATCGTCAACATTCCTTCTGCCTTGGGTGAGGTTGCAGAATTCCTCACGCTTGCGGTCCATAAGACCCTTGGGAATGTGGTGCTCACGGAAGGAAGTGTAGAATTCATCCCAAGATGCAGGCGGTCCAACGGGACGCATATTCATGAAGTTCTCCCACCAAGAACTAGCTGCACCTTCAAGGTGATAGGTGGCATAGCTGACCTTGTCGCCATTTGCAACATGGCCTGCCTGGAGCTTCCTCTCGATGTTGCGAAGCCAGTCATCGGCGTCAAGGGGCTCGGTGGAGTAACTGAAAACCGGGGGATGAAGCCGGATGAAGTCGTTCAGGGACACCAACTCGTTGCGCTGCTGAGTGGTGTTGCGGGAAATGACTTCCAGCAGATGGTGAGAGTCTCGGCGGTTCCTCTCAACCTCCATCAGAACCTGGGCCATTGTGGGTGGGGGTGGAAGATTGCCTTCCTCCTGTTCATTCCCACGACCTTGGTTACGACCAAGCTGGCCACGGGTTCCTTGAGACATCCTGAAGGTGAAAGACCAAAGTCAAACAGAGTTGATTGGAAGAGTCTAAACAAGGTATTGAAGTACTGGAAGGATTATAGAGCAAAGGAAGTAATCATCTTGACAACATGGTGATAAAGCATACAAGCCATATATTCACAAGCTGTCATACAAACCATACATCATTTTAGTACAAGCACCAAGCTAATACAACCGTGATGAAGATGATACATCCTTCAGAGGCACTCTGACTTCTTATACATTATTTAGCTAAGCCTCTAGAACTTAGACACCTTGCGTACAATATACTAAGATACTTCTACATCCTCACTAAGTAAGACCACAGGCGGTCTCACTCATCTCCATCTCCATAGTAGTCCTCGTAAAAGTTACCCGCGTATCCCGGTAGCTGAAGGTGACCATCGGAAAACACGGAGGCCGGTGGACCCTGATATCCATTTGGGCAAGGATGGGGCCTAGGTCCAGCATAGGGTGGAAGCAAAGGACCACGGGGTGGAAAAATGCCTCCAATCTCGGGCCAAGCAACTCGAGAAGGCATCTGAGTCCTCACTGGGTAGATAGCATCATACTCGACTGATCCAACACTCACGAAGGGTGCCAAGAGTGTCAATGCTCGATACAGACGAACACGAGTGGCGTGAAGCTCAAAACGGAGAGCGCGTGCATCACGATCTCGATCACTAGCAAACCTAGCAGTCAACTGAAGCACTGGATCTTCTGCAGAGTAGAGTCCGGTGTAATATCCCTCTTCTCCTGGAAGTGCAGCAGGGATATAGCGGAACGATGTCTCTCTCAGCATAGTGTGCTCCTCTCTCAGCAGGGTAATACATGAGTATGCAGCATCCTGCACAGCCATGTTCTCAGTCATGCCAATGCCATGTCCAAAGTGGATAGGCTGAGTGACTCCAACGTGGTGCGGGTAGATCCTGACAATGCAGTGGAACTGGGTCTGGTTGAAGTCAAGGAACTGCTCCTCAACGGTGTACTCAGGATACCATCGATATCCCACATAGGACATCATCTCGATCAACGTGGCGGGATGGCCACGCACACCGAGGCACCTGGTCAAACTAACAATCTGCCGAGGGGGAAGATCTTCCATCTGAAACAGAAATGAGTTTGCAAATGCATCAGATTATGAGATAAACCTGGAATGACTCGGACAGCATAACGGCTGTAATTGCAAGAAAAAGACAATTTCTTACAACATGGAAACAGCACTTACATACGATGTAAGAAATCAGGAAGCATAACCACTCTAACAAACCGATCACAACTTTCCTACGGCTACAAGGAAGCAAACAACGAGATGTTCTAATCAGACAGAGGAGAGCCTAGTCCTATCTTCCCGTAGAATAAGATGAGGGTGACTCAGAACTCAGAACGAAGGGGGTAAGGAGAAAAAAGAAGCCTTACGTTGTTCCCTTATATACCCAGAGTAACTATATAACTATAGCAAGCTCGACTCGACTTCGGCCAAGGATACTAGTCCTACAGTCAGTCCTGCTCTGATACCAAGTCTGTCGGGACCCGGGGTTAGCGTATGCAAGTCCAGTTAAGACATAGTCATATGGAGAGCCGAGAACCGTACCCACTTGTCTAAGCAGACAAGGCCAAGCACAGAACATTCTCGGAGAGCATCGTACGTGAGGGGCATCCCATCCAGGCCGGATGATCAACTGAGATGGGTCCTCATCGTCCGCACACAAGTCTAATGATATGGGTGGTGAACTCCCATATTCAAAGACAAGTCACCTCAACCATACTATCGACTATCTCATAACTCTTACATAGACTTACTCCAGCCCGATCACTTAGTCGGGGTCTAGGGCGGGCTCGATCATACCACAAAGTGTGCACGAGACAGAGTCTCGAACAATCGCATCGTGATGCCCCAAGCTGCGCACATCTAAGGGCCACTTGGTGTATGAAAGACCGCCAGCCAGATCACAACTAAGGTCTCTAAAACCCATACAACGACATGCATGTTATAAACATACACGCAGCACACATGCCTTGTATGAACAGTAGGTATCATTGCAATTCTCTACAAAGTATACAATTTTATTGATAACTCTTATAGAGTGCACACAGAGATCACAAACATGTGATCCAACATTACAACACAAGCGGAAGCAAAGTATGTCTGAGTACAGACAAGTTTAACAAATGGTTTAAGAAGCCTTATTTAAACACAAGCCCTCCACGAGGGAACCAGTCGTCTGACTGGGACTAGACTAGCTTGATCTTCAGTCGTCCAGCTCGATGAAGAAGCCACCTTCGGGGTCAGTGGTTTCATCTAAAACATAGATTAAGCAAACGTGAGTACAAAGTCGTACTCATCAAGACTTACATAGGAGCTATACTACTCATGCATATTTATCAAGGTAAAGGGAGGTGGGGTTTCACTTGCAGAAGTGCCAGCTTTGACTTGGCTAGTCCTGAACTACGAGTACCTGACTTTGAGGTAAGAAGCGTACACGAGTCCACTACTTTCTCCAACCAATTACACCACTATGGTGCCTTCCTCGACTTCCCCACGAGAAAGCACGCCATAGCACTCACACTTATCTTGGTGTGTTTTAGAAGTATCCGGTTCAAGTTGTCTAATAATCAAGCTAAGCTTTCCAAGCAGTCCATAACCGCGGACGCGACTATTCGAATAGTTTTGTTAACCCTGCAGGGGTGTACCGCTACACACACATGATCATCACTTACCGCCTTGATCTCGACACCATTCAAGGGGTGCCAGCGAGGATGCTCACCACAACTGTTACCTCATAGCCGATCTAGTCCGAGAAAGCCGCCTACTTGGGTTGGCTACCACTAGCGTGAACCCGGCCGGTTTACCGAAGTGGACCCAAGTGATGTGTGCGTGGTGCATAAGCCGGTCTCGGATAAGCCGTTCTCTCACTTAGCATCCAGGCCACAAGCCTACCAGAACTCCGAACTATTGCGACATCTGGACATCGAAAGGGATGAGTTAGTAAGCTGAGAGGGGTCAGTGAGCCCAATGTGTGGTTGTACTCTTCATCTTTGATCACCACACAAGAACTCGGACTTAGGGCGGTGTTCAACAAGACAACCCACTGTGTACTCCTACACGGCCTCTCATCGTTCACCTTGTATTAGGGTCGATTCACCAACACTTTTCTACCATCATCAACATGATCACTACCATCCCGACTCACATAACAGTATCATCATAGTATCACTCTAAGCATGCAATAAGCAGTAACAATTGCAGGTGCCACATGATATCAATCAACTCCTACATTTGCTAGGATTGTGGTTTGCTTACTACAGTGACAAAATGATAGGTCATGCAAAGTAATGGGTTCATCTATGCGGTAGAAACGCATCATGGTAATCATCCTATACAATGCATAAGCGAGACATGAGAGGGAAGTGGGATTTTATCGACATGATCAATGGGGGTTTGCTTGCCTTGCTGACGAGGTTCGAGTTCAGGGTCTTCAACGAAGGGGGCAGCCTCCTGTTCCGGTTCCACCTCTACTTGAAAAACAACAAACAAGGTAGCAAAGTAAATACAATGCACAATCACATGATGGAAGGTTGAAACTTGATGTATATGCTTTGATGTTTGAATCAATTCCATTTAAATGGAGTATATTGCAAACTGAATTGCAAATTCAAACTCCAATTTGAATTCAAACTTAGCCAAGTTACATGTGACATTGTTTGATCAATTTGAATCATTTGGAAATGTGTATGATATGCCTCTGATGTGTAAGTGAAATGTAGCATGTTGCCATGGTTCAAGTTGCAAAAACTTTTGAATTGAATTTGATTTAATTTCATTTAAATCAAATAGAAAATGCTACTGATCACATTTTAAATTCAACTCAAACAAAGTTGAAAGTTGGATATTTGGATAGCTTATTTTCTCCTGATCATTTTTCATATATTATTTGTCAAATTTGGAGTTGATATGAATTTTCTATGAATTTCCAAAGTTTGAGCTATTTTTTGGATTTTCTGGAATTCTTTAAATCATTTCAATTTCTGGAAATTCATTTATGGCGTCAGCATGACTTCATGCTGGCGTCAGGGGGGGCTAACAAGTGGGGTCGGCCTGTCATTCACTGGGTTAAATAATCCGGCTGTTTAGTTTAACCAGTGGCTTAATTAGGCCACTGGGGCCTAGTGTCAGTGACTAGGGTCACTTAACCCGAGTGGGGTTAAGCCCTAATCATGGCCACATCGGCGGGCCTGCCGGCGGCTAAACGCCGGCGTCACAGACGCGGCGGTGCTGCACGAGGAGGGTGCTCCAGGCCACCATTCTATGCGCCAAGGGCACCAGAAGATGGCCCGTGACGAGTCGCATCGCCTGCGCTACTCGGGCGTCGTCGGGGGGGCTCCAGGCGACGTCGTCTTCAACCATGGCGGCGGCCGGAGTTGCTGGCTCGAGGTGAACTTGGCTACGGGGCACCATTTGGGGCGGGCTTAGGCTGGATCGAACCAGAGGAGCACGGCGATTGCGAAGGACATGGCCGCGAGAACAAATGCTTAACGGAGACTCGCCGTCGACGAGCACGGCGGTGCTGCTCTTCTGCGCTCATGGAGGATCTATCTAGGGAGGAGGAGGGAGACAAAGGAGTGGCTCGGGTGAACCGTGAGCTCACCGTGAGTTCAACGGAGGCGGTGGCGCGGTCGGGGACGCCCTGTGGTTTCCGGAATCAAATAAATCACGCGGCGGCTCCGGCGAGATCTCGGTGAAGCTTGCGTTGGCCTCGAACTCGAATAGTCCTCCATCTTCTCCAGATTGAGGAAGTCGACGATGGCGTGCACGATGGACATGGTCTCCAGGCTTCTCTCCAGCGTTGGCTGCGGTTCTTCACGGCGGCGAACGGCGGATGCTCTCGGGGAAGAAGGGGAAAAGCGGCAGAGTGCGCGAGAGCGAGGGGAAAGGGGTGGAGAGTGACGAGGGAGACCACGGCTTTGTCCTGGACATGCTGGAGGAGGCAGGGAGGCAGCTGCGTGGCCTGCCCGTCGTCGGCGGCCTCGGCATGCCGGCCACCGAGCTGCTTGTTGTCGTGGAGGTAGACGACAAGGGCTAGGTGGGCTGGGCTGGGCCGGTTGGAGGCTGGGGGGGTAAGTCGGGCTGCTTCCAGGTAAGCCCTTTTTCCTTTTCTGTCTGTTTAATCTTTCCTTTCTTTTTCTGTAATTTTGTTTTGGCTCTGATAAAAATATCAAACCATTTTATAAAATGCTGAAACTTTTTATGTGACATCACAATATACTAGGCTAGCCACTTGTAAAGTTTCAACATTTTTAAAATTCAAATAATTTGAATCTTAACTCAAATAGGGGTTTTTAATTAATTCCAAGGCACTGTTTGAATATTTGAAAAATCCATGAGCATGGGGTGGGTCCCACATCACTTGATATGTGATCACACTCATTTATAAGACTTTTTGAAAAATCTAACATGAATTTTTGGAGAAGATTTTTATCTGGCCTTTTGAATTAATTCATCTGGGGGGGTTCCTTCTCCCATTTTGCTTTTGAATTTGATTTCAAAGACTTCTTTTGAAATTTTTAACATGATGCAAGATGACTTTGATCCTAGCACATTACCTAACAGAGGGTTCTGACAGAGCTTTGGAGACTTCCTGAAAACTTGGAATGCAGAGAGCATTTTCTGAGTGGGAGCTTTGGGAGCAATATTATTATGTCTGACATAATTAGAATAGAAACTTAATAAAAGCTTACTAATAGATATATGTCAGATATATTTGAGTGGGAGCACAATGTCAATTTCATATATATATACGATGATATATGTGAAAACAATCTCATATATATACGTTGATATACATGGAGATTAAGGCTAATAAGATAAAAGGATTACGAGAATCTTATATGAACGAAATACAGATGTGTCACACACTAAAATCTATAAGGATAGATTAGGACACGTGTAATGAACATCAAAAGGATTGGAATGATATCCTAAACCAGAAAAGGTTCTTGTGGCTAGGAATTATATAAAGGATGTAAAACCTTAATATCACAAAATAATGTTTTAATGGAAGAATAGGGATGCACTTTGTCTCAAGACATGTGATCCTATATGGTCTTTGACATATGATTCTACCATAAAATGGAAGTTGTGAATCCAATAACAGAATGACTCAAAAGTTCTTAGAAGAAGAACAGGTTCCGATGTACTTGGTTGGCAAAACACAGAACCTGAGCAAAGTCCAAGCATTCAATATCTGAAGAGAAACTGAGGACAATACTCTAAATGATAGAAAAGATAATAGACTTGAATGTAATACTGGATTACGATTGCAAGCCTTATTATGGGTCTATATGAATTAGAGATATCACCAAAATGAATAGAAAGGAAATGTGAGCTATAATTTCACGAACCAAAACTCTACAAAATATAAATATCTACTTAAGGAAGTAGAAGGTTGAATAAAGTTTAGCGTAAGAAGTTTAGACTTCTGGATGAGTGTATTTTTCAGTATACATGACTATGGGAGTCCTAGGGACTAAAACCATTTTGTCATTAGAGAATACTGTAAAATAAGAAGTCTCACTCTCCCGCCAAACTTATAATTCAAGCATTATTAGATATTGAAGGGTATATCAAGCAAGTTGACCAATACCTGTTGCAAAGGAACATACGAATCTGAGCGGGTACAGATCGTTGACGAAACCTCTTCCATGAGCAAGCATGATCAATAAACACTTATATGATAAGATGATTATGATCGAGAAAATATGCAGCTAGATTATTTGCTATCTAGTGCTAGTGGGAGACTGTTGGATATATGCTCTAGAGGAAAATAATATATGATTATTCCAATATATCTAAATAAGTTCATGACCAGTTTCATACTGTGCTGGAACTGTATCAGTGAAACAATGATACAGGTGTGGTATAGAAACAACCAGAGTTCCTAGTCAGCCTCTCATGATGACTAGTTTATCGTCAACTGATGATTGTGGTTTCACGATCATGGACAATCAAGTCAATTGACGGTAAGGTCACCTCATTGAATGAATGACGTGATGAACATTACTGAATGCAAGCATTGCAACATGATCAAATCGTAAAAGTTCAGCGTTGTAATTACAGAACGTAGTAGCCTGTTCCTTTGACCGTGAGATCACACATAATTGCTATCTTCTGAGGATGCTTTGAGTGCATTAACCGTCACACTGAAACATGGTGACCATAAAGGTGTATCTTGGGCTATCCGATGGGATATGTTGAGGAGTGTTGACTCAAGAGTGGAATTTTTCAATCCATATAATGGAAAGATACTTCATGGACAACTCGGTGAGATTGCATCCATAAAGCTGCGCAGCGTGTGACTAGGTCACAAGGATGAATATCACGGAACGAGTGAATAAAGGTTTGTTGGTAACAAGATAGAACTAATGCATTGGATGCATTTGATCAAATCTTGGACTAATCTAGTATCGCATGACAAAGGGAATGGTATACAACGTGAACGGTCTAATCGGTTACTTCCGGAATACACAGGGGTCATTATGGGCATCCAGGTCCCGCTATTGATCATTGGCCGTAGCCTTTGTCTCGGTCATTACTGGAGTGTTCTCGGACTGTAGGGTAACACACTTAAGGGCTCGATGAATATTGGATACCTATTCAGAACTATCGGAGTTACCGGAGAAGAGAGAAAGACGTAACGGAAAAGTTCCGTGTTGGTCTGAAGGTTGTTCGGAGTGAGCTGGAAGGAGTTCCGGATCATCGGGAGATGAAATAATATGTATTATTTATTAATTAAGTGAATTAATAATTAATAACATTTTATTTATAATTAAAAAGTGCAATGGGCTAGCTTTGGGAAAGAAGCCCATTAGGGGAATAAAGGAAAAAGAAAAAAAGAGAGAGAGAGGGAGGCGCCATGGGCCCTAGGGCCCATGAGGGGTGCGCCCACCCTCCTCCCTTGGCCGTCCACCTCCCCCTAGCAAGGGACTTTAGTCCCACCTTGCTAGGGGAGAGGGGTTGACTCCCTCCCCTCTACCTATATATAGATGGGCAGGGTGCACATATTTAATACACAGAAATTCGTTGAGAAAATAAATATTACTCCGAATTGAGATCGGTTTTCACCGGTCTTCTCCCCTCTCTCGTCTCTCTCAAGCCGGGGTCCCCTTTTCTGGAACCTGTGCTGGGATTGAGGCTTCTCCACTATACGCACGCCCTCGTGCTGCTGAAACTCTGGTTCCGGAGGTCTGCTTCCGCCACCTTCGCTGGATCGGAGAATGGAGGTCGTCATCGAGTCTGTACGTGTGCGAATACTACGAGGTGCTGCACGTGTGGCACTACCACCCAACAGGGTGCTAACACAGCCAGGGGGCTGTGAAAGGTTTACAACTTCATCAACCACGTTTGCGGGAACGTTTCCCGCGTAATGGACTACACCCCGAGGTATGTTTCCGCAAGTCTTTCCGTTACGACTTTACAGCTAGATAGATCTTGGGTTAAGGGAGACGCTAGTTAGAAAAATTATTGTTTTCTGCTGCGAGACCCAACACAATGTTTCGAACGCGATTGATTTCATCAGCAAGGAACTGCATCTAGCATTGATTGGCTTCAATGAAGTTTTCGAGCAATTGCTGCAACCGAAGACTTACTTCAAAGTGATGACAATCCTTGTGGAATTTCTTCGAGATGTTGCGCTCATTGACTTCATGGCGCACCCCAACATATGTGGCAAAGATGTCGTTGGGTCTCCTCAGCAATTCCAAAGTGGCGAGCAACAAAGTCTTCATTTCGGCCATGATCGCAGACAACTTGCAGCCAAGGAGTATATGGCTTTAGTGTATAGGGCAATTCTGCAGCGAGTACCAAGTTCCGAATGAAGCAGTCCTCGAAGTCAAATACGAGTCCATGCGTAAGCTTCATTATTGCATGCCTTGTCTCAGGATATATATTGGATTCCTCCGAAGTCGTACTCAATGGAATCAAAGATTTCGACAGGATGTAAAACCATGTCTTGGAGATGAAGTTCAAATTCTTCGGGCGAATATTTTCAGGAATATAATTTGCAGTTACTTCAGTATCCAACAAGGTAGCAAATTTTTCTTCAGTCAGATCTGGCTCCATATGAATCTTTTCAAGGTCGCCAGTATGCCTTGGGATATTGACTATTTCCATGAACTCTGCGGAAGACATTCTGAAGATTTCACCTTGGATCATCCATTCCAGTATCCATGTGCGGGGTTCATTTGCATCGCCCGAAACATATAATGTGGCATAGAATTGTTTGATGAGTTCAGAATTGAATGGAGTGCTCAAAGCAAACAACCGAGTCAAATTCTGATTCCCAATTGTTTCGGCAATGTTCTGAAAGCAAGTGGCAGTGGAAAGGCTTCGCATATCCAGATACCTGTGGAGAAACAAAACACCTTGCTGGCAGAAAACTTTAGTGTATAGAATTTGTTGTTCCGCAGTCCAGAAGAGAAGATCATCGGCAGTTCTGTCTGAAGCATATGGACTTACACCAAAGAATCGGTGACGCTTCTGATGTTGCTCCAAAATGAATTCTGGTCCGTGCCGAGAAGAACAGCCAGCGCCCTTGAAAATAGGAAAATTTTCACGAGGGTAGTTAGAATCTAGCTGGGTGTCTTGGCAGGGTTGTGAATGTGCGCGAATCCTTTGTAGAGGAGCGATTGGGGTAGCTTTTGACGGGCCAGCAGTCTGAGCGACTATCAGGTCTTTTTCTTGTGATGGATTCAGAATCTGTACTTGCTCATCTTAATCTTCTTGTGCTTCATGTTGAGGCACATGGGCTTCAGACTCTTGAGCAGTACGAGCTGAAGAATAATCACGCGAGTTGCGCGTTCTGGAGTTTGAGGGTGAGGGTTCATTGGCTTCCGGGTGAGTGGATGGGGGTGGTGCGGGAGCAGTAGGTGGGGTAGGAGTCCTTTGCGGTGCGGGGGATTGAACATGTGGTGGTGAAGGAGCGCGAGGTGGAACTGGTGCAGGCGTTGGTGCAGGTGTTGGGGTTGGGGTTCGCTTGGGAGTTGGTACTATTGGATGTGGAGCAGGAGTGAGTGGAGCGGGTTTTTTCTTGGGAGTGGATGTGATTGGAGGAGGGGTAGGGGTTTTGGTGGGTGGAGCTGAAGGTTTTGGCATGGGCTTGGAAGGCTTTGGTTGGGGAGCAGGAGTGGGAACTTCTTCAGTGTTTTCCTTCGGCTGGCAGGTAGGTTCGTCACTCATATCCATATCAGCAGCCGAGGCCAAAGTGACCTTTCGTTTCTTGGTGGTCCTTTTCTTCGGGGACGGGTCAGATGGCTTTGCTTCAGCGGGCTTAGCTGCAGCTGGTTCAGCTTCCAGCGGGGCCTTACGCTTCCGGGAATCTCTTTCCATAATTGAAGCATTATGCGTTTTGACCATTTCATCCACTGCAGCTTTGATCTTTCCCTTGTAGGTTTTAATGTTGTCCTTGGTGGTGGTGTTGACGTATGTCACCTTCTGAAGCAACTTCAAGGCGTGTTGTTTGAATTCTTCATCTGTCTCAGCTTCAGTACGCTTTTGATAGTTGTGAATCTTTTCAATTTCAGCTCTATCTCTTGAGTGCAAATCCTTCAGCTGACTGATCATAGTAGTGATCATCGCTTCGATGGAGCCTGAGATGTAGACTTCACCGAGATCAACAGCTTCAGGATCTTCTGCCGCACACTTCTTCCAAAGGGCTTCAGTCACGCCCAATTGATCCCATAGTTCGCCTTCACGTGGATCAGGGAATTGATGTTCACTATGGCAGTCTGCTTCAGCTTGAGCTTCAGGCATAGAGACACCTTTCTGCTTCAGTGGAATTTCTTCGGCAGAGGGAGTCATATCTACCACGGCCTTCTTCTGGGCAGCCCTAGCTGCTTTCTGATCTTTCTTCGTTCTGAGGCCATCTAGTGTGGCCTTGCGTTTAGCTTCGTGTTCTGCTAACTGTTTGGCTTCAGGAGCATCTTTTTCTTCATTTTTCTCGGCTTCGGCGAGCTTTCGCTTCGTCTTAGCCTTCTCAGCAGCAAACTTTGCGGAGTCTAGCTCCCTTTCCTTTCTTGCAGCTGCTTCAGCTGTCTTTTGCTTCTCTGCAGATTCTCAGGCAAGAACGTTGCGGTTCAATGCCTCCTCGAGGTATTTCTGTTTTAGTTCGGCTTCAGTGGGCTTTCACTTCACTGAAGGGTTTGGAGCTGCAGACTGCTTAGGCTTCGCAAGCGCAGCGGCCTTTGCAGTTCGTTGTTGCTTAGCAGGGTCATGCCTCTGCTTCGATCGCCTCTTAGTGTTGAGGGTCTCAGCCGATGGCTTGGTGGCCAAGGGCTTCGCAACCACCAAATTTGCCAAGTCTATGGTGGGGCGAGCGGCGGGCTTGTTTGTAGGGTCTTGGATCTTCAGCCCTTTAGCATCACCAGGGGTTTTTTCTCCCGGCTTCTTCTTCAAAGGGATCCGAATCTTTTGCTTCTTCAGAGGAGCAGGTTCTGACTCATCATCTGCTTTAGTTTCTGATTCATCATCGGCTTCAGCATTTGACTCATCAAGAATAGAGTCTTCTAGAACTGCTCGTTCCAGTCTTGCTTGCTCTTCGTCATCGGTGGAGGCATGAGGGGTTGAAGCAGATTTCTTCTTGAGCTTCCTTTTCTTATTTGATCTCTGGCCTACTCCATGAGCTTCAGCGGCAACTAACTTGGCTGCCTTCTTTGCGGCCTTGAGTCTTTTCTTTTCTGTTGCGATTCTCAATCGCTCTTGCTCTTCAGGATAATCATCCGGAGTCTTGAGGGTGTTGGGGTGAGGATATTTAGGTGGGACTGGGTAGTAATGTCAGAACCCTCTGTTAGGTAATGTGCTAGGGTTAGTAAGTCAATTGCATCATGTTAAATTTTCAAAAAAATCTTTGAAATCAAAATCAAAAGCAAAATGGGAGAAGGAACCCCCCCCCAGTTGAATTATTTCAAAAGGCCAGATAAAAATCTTCTCCAAAAATTCATGTTAGATTTTTGAAAAGTCTTATAAATGAGTGTGATCACATTTCAAGTGATGTGGGACCCACCCCATGCTCATAGATTTTTCAAATATTCAAGCAGTGCCTTGGAATTAATTAAAAACCCCTATTTGATTTAAAGTTCAAATTATTTGAATTTTAAAAATGTTCAAACTTTACAAGTGGCTAGACTAGATTATTGTGATGCCACATAAAAAGTTTTAGCATTTTATAAATTGGTTTGATCTTTTTATCGGAGCCAAAACAAATTTACAGAAAAGAAAAAGAAAGCAGAAAAGGGAAAAAGGACTTACCTGGAAGCAGCCCAGCTAGCTCCCCGCAGCCCACCTGGGCGGCCCAGCCCAGCCTCCCCGCTTGGCGTCTTCCTCCCCACGCCCCGAAGCTGCTCGGTGGAATGCATGCAGCACTCCACCGACGCCGCCGACGAGCCCGGCCACGCAGCTGCTTCCCCCTCGTCCCTTTCGCGTTCCGTGGACGTTTGGAAGACTCCACGACCCACTCTCCCCTTCCCCAGCTCACCCCGTGCTCTCCCTCTGCGAAACCCGACGACCACCGAGCGCCGCCGTCGCCATGGCTCCGAGCCCACGCGGACAGTGAGCTCCTCAGTGCAAGACAAGGTGCCCGACGTACTTCCCGACGACGACTACCTCCTCTGGCAGAAGGAATCGAGCCCCGGAGCTCTGTAGCCGACGTCCCCTTCTTCGTCTTCGCCTCCGGCCACCGCGCGCCATCAACGAATTCGTCACCGTCAAGGCAACCCCGACCTCGCCGTCGCGTTCTTTGCAACCATGGTGAGCAGGCGCATCGATCCCCTCTGTTTCCCCCTTCCAATCAGTCCTCTACCACGAACTGCCATGAGAGCCGAGCAAGGTCGCCGCCAAGGTTGAACCTGCGATGGCTCCCGTGCTCCCAAGTCCTGCCCAGCACGCGCGTTTGGCTCCTGGAGTTCGTAGCAATCGAACGCAACCCTCCCGGCTTCAAAACGTGCCCTCTAGCTCCACTTCCGACCTCGCCATTGTTCTGCTTCCGCCGGAGTAGTCGCCGCCGTCCATCCCGACCTTCCCGTGACCCCCTGATGCTTCCTCTCGACGCGGGCGACGACGCTGCACCCGTTGGTGGTCTCCGTTTCCTCTCCCGTGGCCTCTAGCTGATTCCGGCGAGACGCCGCCGTCCCCGTGGTCGCTGCCGGTTAACCGCCGGTGGGTTAGCCTAACCCCCTCGCTAATCCAACCCCTAATGACCCCCCCAGAGCCGATGACAAGTGGGCCCACTGGTTTAATTAAGCCACTGGTTAAGTTAACCCAGCCGGGTTAATTAACCCAGAGGCTGACAACCCTGGCCCACACGTCAGAACCCCCCCCCCCCCCACGTCAGCCTTGCGCAAGCATGACGCCATAATTGAATTTCTAGAAATTGAAAAGAATTAAAGAAATTCCAGAAAATCCAGAAAATAGCCCAAACTTTGGAAATTCATATTAACTCCAAATTGGACAAATAATATATGAAAAATGATCAGGAGAAAATAAGCTATCCAAAAATCCAAATTTCAACTATGTTTGAGTTGATTTTAAAATGGGACCAGTAGCATATGTCATTTGATTTATTTGGAATTTATTCAAATTCAATTCAAATGATTTTGCAACTTGGACCATGGAATTATGCTACTTTTCAACCACACTTCAGAAGCATATCATACACAATTTAAAATGTTTCAAATTGATCAAACAATGTCACATGTAACTTGGCTAAGTTTGAATTCAAATCTGAGTTTGAAATTGCAATTCAAATTGCAATATACTCCATTTAAATGGAATTGCCTCACACATCAAAGCATATACATCAAGATTCAACCTTCCATCATGTGATTGTGCATTGTATTTACTTTGCTACCTTGTTTGTTGTTTGTCGAGTAGAGGTGGAACCGGAGCAGGAGGTTGCCCCCTTCGTTGAAGACCTCGAACCCGAACCTCGTCAGCAAGGCAAGCAAACCCCCATTGATCATGTAGATAAAATCCCACTTCCCTCTCATGTCTCGCTTATGCATTGTATAGGATGATTACCATGCTACGTTTCTACCGCATAGATGAACCCATTCCTTTGCATGACCTATCATTTGTCACAGTAGTAGGCAAAACCACAATCCTAGCAAATGTAGGAGTTGATTGATATCATGTGGCCCCTGCAAATGTTACTGCTTATTGCATGCTTAGAGTGATACCTTGATGATACTGTTATGTGAGTCGGGATGGTAGTGATCATGATGATGATGGTAGAAAAGTGTTGGTGAATCTACCCTAATACAAGGTGAACGATGAGAGGCTGTGTAGGAGTACACGGTGGGTTGTCTCGTTGAACACCGCCCTAAGTCCGAGTTCTTGTGTGGTGATCCAAGATGAAGAGTACAACCACACATTGGGCTCACTGACCCCTCTCAGCTTACTAACTCATCCCCTTCGATGTCCAGATGTCACAATAGTTCGGAGTTCTGGTAGGTCTGTGGCCTGGATGCTAAGTGAGAGAACGACTCATCCGAGACCGGCTTATGCACCACGCACACATTACTTGGGTCCACTTCGGTAAACCGGCCAGGTTCACGATAGTGGTAACCAACCCAAGTAGGCGGCTTTCTCGGACTAGATCAGCTATGAGGTAACAGTTGTGGTGAGCATCCTCGCTGGCACCCCTTGAATGGTGTCGAGATCAAAGGCGGTAACTGATGATCATGTGTGTGTAGCGGTACACCCCTGCAGGGTTAACAAAACTATTCGAATAGCCGCGTCCGCGGTTATGGACTGCTTGGAAAACTTAGCTTGATTATTAGACAACTTGAACTGGATACTTCTAAAACACACCAAGATAAGTGTGAGTGCTATGGCGTGCTTTCTCGTGGGGAAGTTGAGGAAGGCACCATAGTGGTGTAATTGGTTGGAGAAAGTAGTGGACTCGTGTACACTTCTTACCTCAAAGTCTGGTACTCGTAGTTCAGGATTAGCCAAGTCAAAGCTGGCACTTCTGCAAGTGAAACCCCACCTCCCTTTACCTTAATACATGTGCATGAGTAGTATAGCTCCTATGTAAGTCTTGCTGAGTACGACTTTGTACTCACGTTTGCTTAATCTATGTTTTAGATGAACCCACTGACCCCGAAGGTGGCTTCTTCATCGAGTTGGACGACTGAAGATCAAGCTAGTCTAGTCCCAGTCAGACGACTGGTTCCCTCGTGGAGGGCTTGTGTTTAAATAAGGCTTCTTAAGCCATTTGTTAAACTTGTCTGTACTCAGACATAATTTGCTTCCGCTTGTGTTGTAATGTTGGATCACATGTTTGTGATCTCTGTGTGCACTCTATAAGAGTTATCAATAAAAATGTATACTTTGTAGAGAATTGCAATGATACCTACTGTTCATACAAGGCATGTGTGCTGCATGTATGTTTATAACATGCATGTCTTTGTATGGGTTTTCGAGACCTTAGTTGTGATCTGGCTGGCGGTCTTTCATACACCAAGTGGCCCTTAGATGTGCGCAGCTTGGGGCATCGCGATGCGATTGTTCGAGACTCTGTCTCGTACACACTTTGTGGTATGATCGAGCCCGCCCTAGACCCCGACTAAGTGATCGGGCTGGAGTAAGTCTATGTAAGAGTTATGAGATAGTCGATAGTATGGTTGAGGAAACTTGTCTTTGAATATGGGAGTTCACCACCCATATCATTAGACTTGTGTGCGGACGATGAGGACCCATCTCAGTTGTTCATCCGGCCTGGATGGGATGCCCCTCACGTACGATGCTTTCCGAGAACGTTCTGTGCTTGGCCTTGTCTGCTTAGACAAGTGGGTACGGTTCTCGGCTCTCCATATGACTATGTCTTAATTGAACTTGCATACGCTAACCCCGGGTCCCGACAAGTAAAGATGGCGATTTCTTCAGAATATTTTCCACACATGTGTGAAGTGTACAGGAATGGTGGACTGAAGGCAAACTTCATTGCCCATTTCCAGTCATGGATTATTTTGTATTTGTACCACCTGATGGCCCGGTAGCGGCGAATGTTTTGCAAGCGAATCTTTCTCTAATCCTTAGTTTCCTCAGGAGGTGTATCATAACCAAGTTCCGTCCGAATAGATTCGGGAATGCCTCTGGCATTATTTGTTTCCTTTGTTCTGCCTCCTCTCCTCTTGGGAGCAACTTGTTCAGCTTTGTTGAGGTGATCTAGTACTGGGGACTCATCACCGAAGCCCAAATCCTCAGACATCCTGTGAAGTAGCAAAAGTTAGAGAGGGAAAAGGCAAGTATGGACTGAGCACCAGCAAAAGTTTCGACCAAAACAAAAAATTTGACAAGAGATTCAGTAGAATATGGGCGATAATTCCGGCCTGTTCCAAGTTAGATTTTGCACACAACTTGAGACTACAAACCCTAGCACAGATCAGAGCATATCAAACCCTAACTGCTAACCTGAATCGGAGAGGGAAGCTTTTGCTCTAAACAAGTTTCCCAAAAGTTCAATGATCCAATGGATCGAGAAACCCTAACAAAATCAAACGGAAAACACTAAGCAACATGGATCCAATCTGGAGAGGAACGAACAGAGAGGTGGATTGGATCTGTGGCTTCGACGCACCCAAACTTGGCGATGCCGAGCGGCTACGGCGGCGATGAGCGGAAGAAGTGCTCGTCGGCGGCGAGAAGTCCACGGCGGAGTCCTTCCGGCAGTGAAGCGGCGAGGACGACGGCGGGGACGAAGAGCACGGCGGCGCGCGAGAAACTTATGGTTCCGGAGAGGTTGGGGATGAAGTGAGGTTTTGGTGTCGCTGGGCGAGGAGTATATATAGGGCTGGCATTTCGTGAGACATGGGGTGTCAGGTGAGATCGGACGGCTACTAGCGACCGACCCTCCAGATTCTGTGGTCAGGATGTTGTGGCATTTCGCGTGAGAATCTCAACGACCCGGATTTGATGGGATCTCAACGACCGAAGAAAATGTCTTGGTCTTGAGTAAAACTTCGATAAAAGTTGGAAGCATTTGATTCAGAACACAATGACGTTCGAAGAAAAATACTTTCCATTTCAAATGTGCTCAACCATTTTAGACAGATAGAATAAGATAGAAAAAGAACAGAGGGGGTAGGGTCCGAAACTTATCACCTCGAAGAAAAACAAATAGCGAAGCTAAAGGTGATAAGCATGGAGGACTAACTCCAGGAAGAATAAAAACTAGAAATCGAAACAAAAACAAATATCGAAACCAAAAACAAACAACGAAGTAACTGAATATATACATGGAGGTAAAGGTTCGGTCTTAAAGTACATTTAGTGAGTCCAAAATATTGCGCTCACACCTTAACGCACAGAATTTTTTCTCATCCAATGGTTTCGTGAATATATCAGCCACTTGATCTTCAGTTCTGACATGACTAATCACAATATCTTCACGCTGAACATGAGCACGAACAAAATGATGACGAATGTCAATATGTTTCGTGCGAGAGTGTTGCACAGGATTGTGAGCAATTTTGATTGCACTCTTTTTATCACATAGAAGGGGAATTTTCTTCACATGAATACCATAATCCTTCAGCGTCTGCTTCAGCCAAAGAATCTGAGTACAACATGACCCAGCAGTAATGTATTCGGCTTCACTGCTTGGAAGCCCAACACACAAGTGATCTTCCGAGGAAATGACAAGTCCCTGAAGTTGATTTCCTGTCAACGCGACCACCAGCCCAGTCTGAATCAGAATAGCCAATAAGATCAAACTGAGCACCCTTGAGATACCACAAGCCCAAGGTTGGTGTGTGAGCAGGATACCGAAGAATTTTCTTTACTGCAGTATGATGTGATTCATTTGGATTGGCCTGCAAACGAGCACAAATGCAAACTGAAAGCATAATGTCAGGTCTAGATGCACACAAATATAGGAGAGAGCCAATCATCGACCGATATTTCTTTTGATCGAAGGCTTTCCCTTTCTCATCTGCATCTAGGAAGCCATTGGTAGGCATTGGAGTCTTTATTGTTTTGCAATCAGTGAGTCCAAACTTCTTCAGGAAATCCTTGAGATATTTTTCTTGAGAAATAAAGGTGTCATTCTTCTGTTAACGGATTTCAAGTCCAAGGAAGAATTTCAATTCTCCCATCATAGACATCTCATATTTCTTCGACATCATTTTGGAAAATTCTTCGCTGATTTCAGTGTTAGTACTATCGGGGGGATGAATCAGGCCCATAGACCCGGCATTAGAAACCTCTAGGCCGACTTACATATGAAGTCCCACAAAGAAGACCCGGCCAGGAGTCTGACGTGCTAAGCGTGAAGATTGAAGCCCTAGAAGGAATTCGACTTACCTTGTATAGCATGTAGTAAACTTGTAAAGTAGAATAAAACTCCACCTCGTGTAGGAGTCAGACTCGCGGAATCCCGGGACCCTGTACCTTTATAAGCCGAGGTCCACGTGAGCCAGAGCCAGAACTTACCTCAAGCCAGGATTAGACAACTCGCGATACAACCTAGATCTCCACGAGACTAAGATTGTGAAACGTCACCACTGTAATCGATAAGATCGGCTCTTCCTATTGAGGAGTTGATCCCGGAATAATCAAGAAGCAGGAGTAGGTCTTTACCGCACCGTCGGGGCCAAACCTGGGTAAACCGCTGAGTCCCGTGTCTATGTCGACTCTCTCCTCGAATTCGCCTCGCATTAAAGGTCCAGTGATAAGTCCGACTCCGCGGACATCTGCCGTGATTTCCCCATGACAAGTACAGCCAAAGATAATATCGTCTACATAAATTTGACACACAAACAAGTCACCATTATATGAGCGAGTGAAAAGAGTTGGGTCAGTTGTTCTTGGTTTGAAGCCTTTCTTCAGAAGGAAGTCCTTCGGGGTGTCGTACCAAGCACGAGGTGTTTGATTCAGCCCATAAAGAGCCTTGTGCAACCTGTACACCATGTCAGGATTCTTCTAGTCTTCAAAACCTGGAGGCTGCATAACATACACTTCTTCTTCGATTTCTCCGTTAAGAAAAGCATTTTTCATATCCATTTGATAAAGTAGGATACCATTGAAATTTCCAAAAGCAAGCATAACATGAATGGATTCGAGACGAGCAACTGGAGCATAAGTTTCGCCGAAATCGATACCTTTGATTTGGGTGTACCCTTGTGCTACCAGTCGTGCTTTGTTTCTTACCACAATACCATCTTCATCTTGCTTGTTGCGAAAAATCCACTTTGTACCAATGATGTTGTGCTTCGTGGGATCAGGCCTTTCAACTAAGGACCATACTTTGTTTCGGTCGAACTGATTAAGTTCTTCGAGCATAGCAGTTAACCAATCTGGATCCTTCATGGCTTCATCAAACTTTGAAGGTTCTAGCATGGAGACAAATGAAAAGTTTCCATAGAAGTTAGCCAAACGAGTACGAGAACGAGTTGTGGGGCGACCTGGTTGTTCAATTTCTTCGAGGATCGAATCAACATCAACTCTTCTTCGCACTCGAGTCAGTGCATTTTCAATGACTTGTGGCTCTGGTTCTTCTTGAGGATCATTTCCTTCAGGACCAGCATCTCCTTCCGGATCTGTATTTCCTTCAGGATCTGCATTTTCTTCGTTCACAGGTTCTTCTACGTCCTGTTCATCATTTCCTTCAGGATGTTGATCTCCAGCGCCCCGGGCTATGTGTGGGCACAATGGATCATCATCATCTTGATTAGCTTGACGAGCAGCTGCTTCAACAGAGCAAATTTCTCCAATAGCCATAGACCTGATCACTTCATCAAGGGGAGGCCAATCTAGATCATGAGGTAAATGCTCTTTTTGAGAGCCATTAGTTTCATCAAACCTCACATTTACAGTTTCCATAACCTTCCCAAAGTGGGAGTTATACACTCTGTAAGTGTGAGAATTTGTGCCATAACCTAGTAGAAAACCTTCATGTGCCTTAGGGGCAAATTTGGAGCTATGATTCATATCTCTAATAAAGCAAGGAGCACCAAATACCCTAAGATACGAAACATAAGAAAACTAAACAAAGCGTTAGCGCATTGGACTCGAAATCCAAATTGTGCAATCTCTCTAAAGAAAAAACATAATCTCAGAAATATTGGTTCTGCCTGGAAAAGGACTCTAAATCCTTTGGAGCGCCCAGGACTAGAAATCTGTGGTTCGATTCCACAACAGAACGAACAATGAATGAATTCAAGCCATGACCATGCCTCCAGTAGGAAGATCGAGGAACCTGTGCTGGCGCTCCTGGTTCATTGGCTTGTTACCAGTGATAAGCTCATGTGAAGTATTTTTCAGAAATTTGTGAAGGTAAACCTTGTTGATGATATGACATGAAGTGTTAATTGCTTCGGCCCAGAACCTGATAGGAGTTTTGTATTCATCAAGCATAGTTCTGTCCATTTCAATAAGAGTTCTATTCTTCCTTTCAACTACACCATTCTGTTGAGGTGTATAAGCAACAGAGAATTCATGAGTAAATCCATGATCATCAAGAAATTCTTCAATATGAGTATTTTTGAATTCAGTTCCATTATCACTTCGGATATGCTTCAGAGATAATTCATATTCTGTTTGAGCTCTCTTAGCTTGAAGATTTCACCAACTTTGCTCTTGTCATCCAGAAAGAAAACCCAAGTATAACGAGAAAAATCATCAACAATAACGAGACCATATTTGTTTCCTCCCAGACTTGCATAATTTTGAGGACGGAAAAGATCCATGTGAAGCAATTCAAGGGGACAATTAGTGGTCATGATAGATTTTGTTGAATGATGTTTCTTCGTAATTTTTCCAGCTTCACAAGCATTGCAGAGACGATCCTTATCAAATTTTACTTCGTTAAGACCAATAACATGCTTCTTATTCAGTAGATTTTGAAGATTTCTCATCCTTGCATGACCAAGTCTTCGATGCCATAACCAACCGGATGAAGCTTTTACCATTATGCATGTGGATACAGCAGGGCCCTAATAAAAATCAACAATATATAAATCTCCTTTTCGGTAACCCTCGAAGAAAAACGTATAGTCATCCTGTGAAAAGAAAACACAGCGCGAGCAGAAAATAGAACAAGCATACCCATATCGCATAACTTAGAAATAGACATAAGATTATAACCAAGAGATTGAACTAGCATAACCTTGTCAATGTGCTTATCTTTCGATATGGCAACCTTACCCAAACCTAAAACTTTACCCATGTTGGTATCACCGAAGGTAATGTACTTCTGAGAAGATTGAGATAGTTTTTCTTTGGTGAATAACTCCTTGTCTCCGGTCATATGATTAGTGCAACCACTGTCCATGACCCATTCGGATCCACCGGAGACATAGCCCTGCAGAAGAATTAGTTCTTCTTAACCACCCGCAAACGAGCAGGTGACTGAGAAGAGGTGGAAGCACTTGTTGAAGCAATATCAAATCGAACAGGGTTATATTGCCTAGGGGGACCATCAAGTACACTATAAGTCCTCTGCGAGGGGTTAGGATATGAATGAGCATATGCAATCTTATCATTGTTATCACGGTGACGGTAAGTATAACGACTAGTGCGATAGTATTCCTTTTGAGGAACATTTGATTCGGGCACCATTGAATCATTTCTCTCTTCCAGAGAATAGAAGTGTTTCAATGGTACTGAAGACTTTCCCTGCATAGAATGGTTAGCAGGCAATTTCTTAACGAGTGACTTGCGCACCCAGATTTGTCTCTTATAGAAACCATTATTTGGAGGGGCACCAACGTATTCGGCCGAAACCTTTCCTTCCTGATTCTTGATAAGTTTGTAGTCAGAATCAAGTGATTCATCAACAATAGCCTTATCAATTTTGCAGTTATAACCTGGAAGATTAGCAATATCTATAGGCTTATCCTTTTCTAGGACCCATACAGTTTTTTGATACTGCACAGGTTCCCAGTAAGTGCCATCAGGGTTTAGCTTCCTTTCAAAGCCAACACCTTCATTCCTAGGATTCCTGTGAAGGAGTGCCTTCTTCAGGATATCACAAAGATGTTGGTGTCCCTGGACACTTTTGAAAAAACCTGTTTCAAACAAATCTTTCAACCTGAGGAGTTCCTCGGTAAAAGCAGAGTTTTCCTCATCAGAGGCATTAACATCATCAATAATAATAGGAGCTTTGCCTTTGGAATCAGTTTTGCTTCGTTCCAGACAAGTTAAGCAAGGTGAATCAGTTTTATGATTTGCTTCAGAACCTTGTTAAGCCATGCGAGAGAGATTGATGTTTTCCAACTCTTCATGAGCCTCTTTCAGTTTTTCGAGAGCCATTTTCCTCTGAAGAAATTCATAGGTAAGATTCTCATAGTCAACTGAAAGAAGATCATGCCAAGATGATAATTCTTCAAACTTCTTCTTCAGAGCAGCATGGTCATTAGTTAAAGTTTGACCTTTCTCTATCTCATCGATCAATAGGGTTTATGATTTCTTAATGGTTTTGCTTAGCGAATCAAGTTCATCTTGTTGGATTGAAGATATTTTAGCAAGTTTAGCGTAGCTTATCTTAGAATCATTGTCATATGAAGAACAGTCAGAAGTATCATAGGTAGCTTTGGATGAAGATACCTTTGCTTTGGCCATGAAGCAGTATGCAGGAGTTTCATCTTCAC
The DNA here is from genome assembly GCA_950022295.1 of Bromus sterilis. NCBI lineage: Eukaryota > Viridiplantae > Streptophyta > Magnoliopsida > Poales > Poaceae > Bromus > Bromus sterilis. The sequence continues at coordinate 403,466,852 of OX465596.1, forward strand.
TGCTGTGGTTGGTGAAGAATGAGCTCGAAGCACCGGCCGAAGAAAATGCCAATCCAGCAACACCGTCAGACTCGGATCCAGATGGAGATCTTGAGCCTTACTCAGCTTCAGATCCAGAGGCTTCTTCCTTAGAGTTCATCTCCTTTCCCAGATAGGCCTTGGCACGATGAGAATTTCTTCGACGACAAGAATGTGTCGTCGAAGAAGAACTCTCACGCTTCTTGTGATACTTCTTTTTCTTGTCATCATCTGAATCTTTCTTCTTTTCTCTTCTTGAACTAGAATCATGTCTCTTGGACTCATAGCTTCTGGAGGATCTGTGGGACTTGCTTGAAGAATCTCTGAGCAAATGCTTTGATTTATTTTCAATTTCCCACAGTGTACAGTCAGCAATGTAGTGGCTTGGTTTCTTGCACTTGTAGCAACAGTTGTCCTTCGATGGAGAGCTTCTTGAGGATAACGGTGAGAAGAGTAACTTGAGTTCCTTGACGAGTAGTTCCTCTTTGGTGAAGAAAAACCTTTTCTCTGAAAGCGGTTGAATCTTCTCATGATCAAAGCCAAATCCTTCCCAATGCTTGCAGGATCATCTGATTCAACACCGGAAGCAGAACTAACTTCAGGTGAGGAGTGATGCGAAGCTTTTGCTTTTAGAGCATGAGATCTTCTTCGAGAGCCATTTATGTCACGTTTCTCATCTTCTTCCAATTCAAAAGTAGTGAGTCTCTCAAGGATATCAGCGGCAACAAGATTTCTGAAATCAGTTCTTTCCTTAATCATCAGCACAATGTGATCAAAAGAATCATCCAATGATCGAAGCAAAGTTCTTACAACCGAGTGAGGAGTGATGTCATCAGCACCGAGGGAAATCAGCTCATTTGCAAGAGCAGTGAGTCTGCTGTAAATGGAGTTGACTTTCTCGCCCTCATTTCTCTTGAATCGATAGAATTTGCTTCGGAGAGTGTCAATTCTGGCATATTTTTTAGTGGATACTCCTTCTCCAATCTTTTCCAGATAGTCCCAAACACCTTTGGCAGATGGGATATTCTTCACTTCATGATACTTCTCTGGAGTCAAATGGTTGGTGATGAATACCCAGACTTCAGAATCGAGATCAAACAGTTTTGCTTCGGCAGGAGTGATGGCCTCCTCATCCTTGATTGTGACTCCTTTCAAGAAAACTTGCCGATGCTAGCAAGGAAGATACATCTCTCGCTCCTCGTTGGTTACCCCAAGTGGAAGGTGAGATGTAGCGTAGCAACAAATTTCCCCTATGCAGAGGATAGGGTTTGTCTCTCGTAGGACTCGCAGAAATACAAGAAGGTGGTAAAGTGAACAATGGCGCCGAGGTTGCTACTTCACCTGGACCTGCACACACAACAAGTAACTTTTCTCCCAACGAGTACAGAGGAGTTGTCAATTCCTCCGGGCTTGATTTTTACAAAGGATCAACGCAAGAGATAATAATAGTGGGAACTGAAAGTAAGAACTGAAAGTAAATTGAAGGTGTAAACAATGGTGGAAATATGGACCGGGGTCCCATGACGTTCACTAGTGATGTCTCTCTCCCAAAAGACGATAAAAGTGCTAGCGAGGTAAACAAATCACAGCTGGGCAATTGACAGGATTATAAACGTACCGCAATGCTAACTATGCTACAAAAGAAAGAAAGAGGCTCAAAAGCAATGAGAAGTACGTCCAGGTAAGTAGACCGAAATCCATCTGCATCTACTACGAATCATCCACCTTGACATATCTTGTCGGGACCCGGGGTTAGCGTATGTAATTCCGGTCACAATGCAATCACATGGAGAGCCGAGAGCCGTACCCACTTGTCTAAGCAGACAAGGCCAAGCATAGATCACTCTCGGTAAGCATCGAACGTGAGGGGCATCCCATCCAGGCCGGATGATCAACTGAGATGGGTCCTCATCGTCCGCCCACAAGTCTAAATGCTTATGGGTGGTGAATCCCATACTCATAGACAAGTCACCTCAACCATGTTATCGATTGAATCATAACCCTTACATAGACTTACTCCAGCCCAATCACTTAGTCGGGATCTCGGGCGGGCTCAATCATACAACAAAGTGTGCCACGTGACAGAGTCACGAGCAATCGCATCGCGATGCCCCAAGCTGCGCACATCTAAGGGCCACTTGGTGTATAAAAGACCGCCGGCAAGAACACAACTAAGCTATCGAACCCCACACTAAGACATGCATGTTATAATCATACACGTAGCATACATGTCCAGTGTAAACAACAGGTAATCACAACATGAACTCTAAAAACTCAGTCTTTATAACTTCTGCTAAACAAAGCAGACATTGTAGTTGTATTACAAGCAGAGATCACATGATTGTGATCCAACATTACATCAAACAACAACGGAAGCAAATTATGTCTTAGTAAAGACAAGGTTAACAAATGGCTTAAGAAGCCTGAAAGAAAAGTACAACGACCCTCCAAAGGGCACAGGCTGCTGCCTGGAACTATACGACTTGGTCCACGTCGAGCTCGAGGTAGAGGCCACCATCAGGGTCAGTGGTCTCGTCTCTAAAACATAGAATAAGCAAACGTGAGTACAAAGTCGTACTCAGCAAGACTTACATAGGAACTATACTACTCATGCACATGTATGAAGGCAAAGGGAGGTGGGGTTTCACTTGCAGAAGTGCCAGCTTTGACTTGGCTAGTCCTGTACTACGAATACCAGAGAGAGGTAAGAACGTACACGAGTCCAAGTAACAGTCTCCAACCAATACACCACTATGGATACTTCCTCGACTTCCCCACGAGGAAGCACACCATAGCACTCACACTTATCTTGGCAAGTTCAATAAGTATCCGGTTCAAGTTATCTATGATCAAGTAAAGGTCTCCAAGTAGTCCATAACCGCAGACACGGCTATTCGAATAGTTCATTAACCCTGCAGGGGTGTACTGCTACACACACGCCTCATCAGTTACCGCCTGGGGATGGACCCTTCAAGTGAGTGTTTTGACACGAAAAATAATAAAAATAACGAAGGCGTTATTATGTTATTATCTTTCTACGCCCCAGGGGAAATAAGTATTGCGGGCGTGCCAGTGTACAAGGTACACCAAATACATGAGGAAAAGAAAAGGAAAAGGTGAAGCCTGCTGGCGCGGCTAAGTGATCAAGCGATCATGGTCTCCTGGTTCCCGGGCGCCTCGCAAAGCACCCGGTTAATTACTCCCGCGGATAGCACCGCGAGACACCTCCGATTAAGCTGCGCAGTCGTCGTCTTCGGTCTTCGCTTCGCGTCTCCATGCATGGTGGTGGTGATGTATGTGGCGGCGGCAGAGTTCGTGTACAAGGTGGTACACGCGCCGTCGAAAGTGTGGCCTTTGATGCGGCCACACCCGCCTACGCCGTCTTGCCTCGTCGACGTCGAGCGGCGTCGATGTTGTTGAAGTCGTGGTAGCATGCATGGTTGAGCTTCGCTTGGACGTCGTCGATGACCCTGTAGCTTTGCCGAAAGAGCGAGGGGTACACCCCGCGGGAGTGGAAAAATTGGAAGGAGAATGAGCGGACGTGCAACACATTGAGTGTTTCATATCCGGACATAGCCGGAAACACCGCCGCCAATAGCGGCGAATTCGCCACCTCATATGCCGAAGCGGTTTAGAGTGCCGCCTCCAAGGGGATGCGTCCGTATTAGGTCGGGAGCCGCTACGCCGAAGCGGACCCCGGTGAGTGTAGTGTACCCCGGTGAGTGTAGTGTACACCCGCGCCATCATCGAGAGGGAGAAAGGAAGAGAAAGAGGAAGAAGAAAAGAAGGGAGGAGGACTAACAGTTGGAGAAGATGACCGGCATGGCTGCTAATGAGATCGCCCGCAGCTCGCCGATTTGTGATGTGCGTGTGCCCGTCTTCTCTTCCCGGCCGGCTGCACGAGAAGAAGCCGGCCACGCAAGAAGAAGCCGGCCCTCCGATCGCGTTCTTGCCCTGCGTGAAAGCTGATGGATGGAGTTTCGGCGTGAGTCTCCGCTGGCCTCCCCCCTGGTTGTGTCCTCCGTCCCTGTATTTATAGAGAGATGGGTAGCACGTCGGTAACGCACACAGCCGTTCGGCCGCCCGATTTTTATGGAAGAGATAAGATCTAAACGTGTTTAAATCCATAACTAATATTTGTGTTTATCTCTTTGACTTGCGGCACGCGTACACACAGATTCTGGCCAATCATTCGGGTATATGTACATACACCGTATATGGGATATTCAACTCCATATGTGTCCCTTCCGGCCGAGATATGAACACGTTGCTACGTACATCAACATGTAGGTGTTTAAATAGCGTACGATCCATCAGACATGTGTACATGTGACTAGCTACACACCAAGCCCTGCATGTGCTAGTACGTAGGCAATTTGTCATGCATGCATTACCAAGCTAATTAAACAACTTAATTAATGCATGCGTTCCTAGCATATATGTACGCATAGGCAATCTTTGCTCCATGTATCTGTACCCGTTACCTTCATGCTATTTTAGCACAAAATTTTATCAAACAAATGCCCCCTCGTCGAGTCAAGTTTGAGTGCGGAGCTAATCGGACTTGACTCGACGAAGACATTCTTATTCATTGATGAACCGGACGCCGCCAGGTAGCTGTTGTCCTTGTTGACGCTTTTCACACGAAAGCTAGCCAAGTCGTATTGGATGAGAAAACCACGGCCGCTAGCTCTTGGCCATGGACTCTTTTTCATGTACGGGAAGTTTTGCCAAAGTTTTTCTGGACTCTGCAACATCCTTCCATAAGTACGCGGGTTGCCCGGGCATAATCTCTCTACACACAACCTTGCCCCTCGTCATCGCTTAGCACCGTGCCCGAGATTTTGCTCGTCGTTGCTTCGAGCGGCGCTCCAAAGCTTCCGTCGCTGAGCCTCTCGTCAAAAGAAGTTGGTGAGTTGCCATCCCTTAACTTATTGCTGTACGACCTTGGGCTTGCACCCCATGCCTATACCGATGTGCATGCAGGGGTATGTCTTCTTCTTCACGTTCATGTGTTTTGCTTTCTTTGGGTCTTCAGGAAAAACATGGGCCGCAGCGAGAAGCACACGACGAGGTTCCAGACGCCGCCGAAGGACTCGTCGGACTCCCGGCGCAATGGCTGTGATCACAGTCGCGGCAACCACGCCAATGAGCGTCTTCCGCCGCCTCCGCCGGGACCACCTCCAATGAGGCCCGTCCAATACACGTTGGACTTACCTTCGCCTTCGTCGCCCCGCGCAAGCAGGGATGACCACTTGCGGCTGCCGGCACCAATTGTGCTCGGTCTTCCCGCCACTGCTACCAAGCCTCGTAAGAGAAGGGCTTCACAAGTTTCGGGGTGGGCATCATCCGACATCAAGGCAGCGGATGAGCCCCACGGAGCGCCTCCGTTGGTCCAACATCTTGCCTCAGAAAATCCTGGGGGGCTTCCTATCCCAAAGGTAAGTCAGGACTCAATTATAAGTATTCTGTTTTATTAGATTTGAGGCAAATGTGCATGCTCCCTTAACTTGTACGTTGCTTGATTAGGACCGTCTTGAGGACGTAGTGGGATTTTCTATGACTGAAGATGAGATGGTGGCGTCTCTCGCGAAGCCTCCATCAGTCGAGGAGCAAGAGATACTGAGGACGCTAGCCGAGCCCAATCCAGCGAGCCAAACGCCGAACACAAACGCCTCAGCTACGCCCGACCAGGAGAAGAAACGTCCCGCAGAACACCGTGATGAACGTCACACATCGTCATCTTCAGGTGATCACATGTACAGAACCCCTTTTCGTAGTGTTGCCAAAAGCACAATTTACTTACTGCAGCTTTTTTTTTGTTTTAGGTGATGGAGACAATCTTCTTACCCCTTTAGGAAAACGGCTTAGAATCATGCTGGAAAATTACGTCCAGACCTTGGTAGAAGATAGCCCCAAGTTCCCGACGGTGATGCCTCGACCGGTCGTCAGAGCGCCGGAGAAAAGAGCCATCAACCTTCCGACGGACAATCTTGACACACAAATAATGGCGTCTGCTCTACGCGCCAGCCTGCACCTGACCCAAGAAGTTCTTCGTGAGAAACCCTTCGCTAGAGAAAAGGCGTTGGGGGCACTCCGCACGATTACACCTTGGTGGACCAACCAGTACAAGGGGTCAGTTCCGGCCGATGTGGAGAGCTTTATATCGCTCCTCCAGTCTCTATCGGCGCATCTTGAAGGAAAACCAAGCCTGCCGGATGGCCCTGGTGAAGACATATTGGCCCTCGCTGATCACAAAGCCCGCCCTTTACTAGAGCAGCTTAATGCAGCATACTCGCAGGTAGCGGAGAACACGGACTTTTTTGCCATAGAGGGCTCTTCCTTGAAGGCGCAGCTCACGCAAACTGAAAACTTTCAGAAGCAGCAGGAGGAAGAGGCCACGAAACTCGCGGCACTGGCTGCGGAGGCTCGAAGGAAGGCGGAAGAGGCGCGCAACTCATGTCGAAGTATGGTCACGAAACTGAACCTCCATGAGACTGCGTCTGCCACCTTTAAGGGGTGGTCGAACCAGCTACTGCAGCACCGTGATGAGACAGCGACCTTCCTGGAGTTTTTTAGGATGCGATGGGCAACTCTTGAAGATTCAGAACCGCCGGAGGTCACGGCAATCCTGGCCTATACTTGTGATCCTCCTGTGAAGGACAAATAGGCCGGACTTGGCCTCATTTAATCTGAAGCCATGTCGTTACTTAGATTCCAGAGCACATGCATTCAGTGCGTCTTAGTTACTAGGTGTTTAAAGAACGTTCGCAAGTTAGTTATAATACCAACTCGATCTCTGTCTGCATTAGCGACTTTCATGTAATGGATAGACGAATTTCTCATTAATTATGTGGTAATGTTTGAATCCTGGATTACCGTATGCGGTACCCATTTTGTTGTTGTTGTTGTTGTCGAGGAACGACGAACGGGGACGAGCGCCAACGTTATTCAGCGAGCCGCAGTCCAGCGCCTGCGGCGATCAGCAAGGCGTACAGCGGCCTGATCGGCGCTGGTTCACCTCAGCTTAGGCTTAGCAATGGCCTCTTACTTTCTTTTCCACGTGATAGCGCGCTATGCAGAGACACGGCCATCCATCCACCGGTGAGGTGCCGGTTGACACAACGGTGCCGCCGATGTCAACAAGCGACGTTGATAACTCTTCCGGCTGTTGGTAGGTGTTTCCACCAAAGCTGAAAAGAGAAAGTGAGATGAAACGTAAAACAAAAATAAATGAGGTACCTTGTTGGGCCACATTACTGCAGTGGCGCCTGACAACAAAAGCGGGCTCGAGTCTTCCTCGATTTGCAGCGCAACTCCATGCCGCACGCCGAAGGTTTTATCAGACGAGTCGGGACCGTTTAGCTGCACGGTGCCAGCCGACAAGACTGAAGGGTTTCACAGCTTCGCGCTGGCCGCACTGGCGCGCTACACTGCTCCCATTGCTAGGCTTGGCGTGACCATGTAGCCGAGCATGATATGGTGGTGGCCAAGGCCAACTTGGCCTGGCGATAACAACGTTGTGCAAGCTCGTTTTTACCACCATAGGTATTTCAGGGCATGACAATGCCCCCGGTGATGTCGTTGAAGAGTTGTCGTGGTACCGGCTACTGAGGGGCAATGCAGCCTTCAGTGTCAGCAACACAACTTGAAGGTCGTGTTGTCGTCGTTGAAGATGAAGATGAAGATGACGCCCACGACATATGGTGTTGAAGATGACGCCGAGCGGGGAACGCCGTCGTTGCCAACGCTCAAAGAACTAGCGCTGCCCCCGATGTTGTTGTTGAGAGGGCATAACATTGCCCCCGGTGATGTTGATGTCAAGTTGTCGTGGTACCAACACTGAGGGGCGACGCCGCCCTCAACGTTGGCGGCATATGTCGAAAAAGAAGGGGCGCCAGTCGGTTGGCGATGAAGTTTGGTGTGATGTAGGGAATGCCGTAGGCGATGCCCCCTTGCGGAGCCACCAAGGGTGACATCGTCTTCTAGGACCCATGGTGATGTAGGGCCACGGGTGCCGGCATGATTATCGCCGGTACCCACGTGTGCAAGAGGCTTCCTGCTTGCGCCTAACTTAGTCGCCCCTGCATATGGTTAGGTAAACAAAGCCAAATGGAAAACACCAAAAATACAAGCCAGCTCGAAAAGACAAACGAAACCCAAATTTTTTTGTTGTTGTTGTTGAAAATGTTGGCTTTTCCGTTGAACACTAGCTATGGGTGTGACATCGAAAAAGGCTGCCGAAGGACTTAGTCATCGGGAATCGTCGCAAACCATAACGATTGCAATCTCAATAACTTATTTCCTTCTGTGTTTGTGTGTTTGTGTATGTATATGTGTATCACGATGTCGTGATTGGCATGCTCCCAAGAGGAAGCAAAGGGTCGTACCCTAGCCCATCACGGCAAGGAGTAAACCCCACGGCTCCACCATGCTCCCTTCAATGCCTCAAGAACCCAGAGGCTTGGGTGAGGTGTGTTTAGGGTAGGTGGTTTTGGGATAACGGCTAAAAAAGATCTTCATGCCTTTGGTGAGGGGTGGTGGATGACTACCTCCCGCCTTCTTTCCAGTGGTTCCCTTACTGCTTGGACTTCGGGACTTGCTTCTAGAATCTTTTTTTTCTTTATCTTTTTTTTTTGCTTGGGCGAATTTGATGGTCGCGAACTTCATGGAGTCGCTTCCTCTTGGGAGGATTTCTTGAGACTTCTTGGGGATTTACTTCTTACTCGACAAGGGAACCACCTTGAGAACTTGGAAGGCAGTCATCCACCTATGTGGACTACGAACCCTCAGGCATTTTATCTGGAGCTTGTTGGCGCGCCCCAGGGTTGTCAAGCGGCTACGCACCAAACCCAACTTTCGCTGAACTGGGAAGCCCTTTCTTGATCTTTTACCTACCGTCTTCCCCGGGGCGTGGAGTCTCTGGGAACTTGAGACACATCCGGGAGCATGGGGATGTGGGGCTTCATTACCGAGCAGCAACCCAAGTAGTCTTCTTCGCTGCCTCCGGGAGCATTCATATGTGTGTGTCGTGTATCGTGGGTATAAAAGCCGCTCCACTTGTGACACAATGCACCATGCTTCCACTAGACAAGTCATAAGGCAGCCAAATCGTCCGTCACCAGCCGAGTGTGGTTTGGGAAAAGCCAGTTTTTTTTGTAGGATTTTTCAATCCATAAGAAGGGGAGGACAAAAGAAACACGGATAAGTCCACGTTTGCAATTGTGAGTGCAATGCGGACCTATATGAGCCACAGAAAAGTCCCCTTCAAGCCAAGCGAAGAAGAGAGAAAAAAAAAGAGGGAGAAAGCGCGAGGCAAGGCCAAGAGCAAAAAATAAGAAGGCAAAGACCCAAAAAAGGAACTTACGCGAAGTACTTTTTCAAGAACCTTCCATTGATCGGCGGCATCGGCCGGGCTCCTTGCGGATCAACCAGCTGATAGGCACCTCCATCGTATGCCTGCTCGATGGCGTATGGTCCCTCCCACTTTGGCTCGAACTTCCCCTTCGTCTTGTGTGTGACAACGATGGGGCGTCGAAGCACGAGGACCAACTCGCCCTTCCGGAAGACTCGTCGCTTGACAAGCTTGTCATAGGATCGCACCATGTTATGGCGATACATCTCCAAGTTCTGCAGCGCATGGAGATGTTCCCCCTCAAGGGAGTCGAGCTCCCGGTGCCGCAAGTGTACCTGTTCGTCGTGCGTGAGCTCTTCGTGTAGAGCTACCCGGAGGGAGGGCAGCTGGACCTCCAATGGCAACACCGCCTCACTCCCGTAAACGAGAGAATATGGTGTTGACTGCGTCGGGGTGCGGACAGTGACGCGGTACGCCCATAAAGCCTCGGAGAGACGGTCATGCCAGCCTCTCCGATGCCCTGCCACCGTCTTCTTCAATATCTTGCCGAGGGTCTTGTTGAAGGCCTCGATTGCGCCGTTATCTTGAGGGTAGTAGCCAGTGGAGTAGTTCCACTTGATCTTGTACTTCTCCATGAACCTGTACATCTTACCGGACTTGAACGCCTTGCCGTTGTCGGAGGTGACACGGTGCGGCACCCCAAAGCGGTATATGATATGCCGCTCTAGAAAGTTGATGACGTTGTCGCTCTTCACCTCCCGGAGCGGAACGGCTTCCGCCCACTTGGAGAAGTAATCTGTTGCGGCGAGAATGAAGCGGTGCCCTCGTGATGAGGGCGGGTCGATCGGGCCGATGACGTCGATCCCCCAGGCGTCGAACGGCCAAGAGGGGATCGTCGGGTGTAGAGGCGCCAGTGGTTGATGTTTGAAGTCTCCATGGACCTGGCAGTTATGACATGACTTCGCCACTCGTAGGCAGTCGGTCATGATGCCAGGCCAATAATACCCAGCCAGCCGGATGCTGTGGTACATCTTAGCACCACCTTGATGGCCGCCACAAACTCCGTGGTGCACCTCCTGCAAAATTTGTTCAGCCTCCGCTCGGTTGACGCACCGAAGGAGGACTTCTTGCCCATAAGACCGTTTGCACAAGACACCGGCCTTATAGGAATAAAAAGGGAGACGCCGCTAAAGCCGCCGCCTCTCTACCGGGTCATCAGGGAGACTTCCATGCTTGAAGTAGTCGAGGAATGGTTGTAGCCACTCCCCTTCAACCACCGCGTTCGTCGTGATAGTGTTGACCTCATACTCCACCGGTATGAGATCCAAGACGGCAGGAAGAAGCCACCTTTCCTCGATGGTCACCTGCGTGGGTTTACCCTCGGGTAAAGCCAGTGCAGATGCAAGTTTCGCCAAAGCGTCCGCCGGTGCATTTCTGCTCCGCGGAACATGAGCGAGCTCCACCCTCTCGAACTTGTCCATGAGCCTCCTAGCCGCCTCACAGTAAGGCACTAGCTCCGGCTTACGAACTTCATAGATGTTGTTGACTTGATGAATTATGAGTTGTGAGTCGCCATAGGCCCGCAGCGAGCGCACCTCCATGGAGAGCGCTAGTAATAGCCCGAAGATAAGCGCCTCGTACTCCGCCTCGTTGTTGGAGCATTCTTCCTTCATGAGGGAGAAGGAGTGGTACATCACCCCTCCTTGTGGAGTCTTGAACACCAGGCCGGCACCCGCTCGCCGCCTAGGGGTGCCGTCGGGGTCGGCCTCCGTGCGGGAGGCACCGTCGAAGTAGAGCTCCCATGGTGCTTCGAGCTCGGTGGAGAAAACCTCCTCGTCGGGCAAGTCGGTGACGAGGGGGAAGTCATCTGGCACCGGGTGTGCCGCGAGGAACTCCGCCAAGGCTTGACCCTTGATCGCTTTCTGCGGCACAAAGGTGACGTAGAACTCCATCATGAGAAGTGCCCATTTACCAAGTCGCCCATTGAGTGCAGGCTGACTTAGCACGTACCTTATGGGATCCGCTCTTGCGACAAGCTGGATTTCATGATCTAGAGTGTAGTGCCTCAACTTCTTCAGCGCGAATATCAAGGCTAAGCACAACTTCTCTATGGGAGAGTAGTTACGCTCGGCCCCGACCATGGTGCGGCTCAAGTAGTAGCAGGCCACCTCTTTGCCATCTTCATTGTGTTGGGCGAGCAAGGCACCCAAGGAAGTCGGTTGCGCTGCAATATAGAGTATAAGAGGGCGCCCTTTTATAGGGGCTGCCAAGACAGGAGGATTAAGAAGGTACCTTTTGATGTCGTCGAAGCCCTTTTGGCAGCCCTTGTCCCAGAGGAAAGGGGCTCCTTTCCTCATGAGACTTGAGAAGGGCTGAATGCGTCCGGCGAGGTTGGAGATGAAACGCCGGATATACGCCAACTTCCCTTGCAAAGACCTCAATTCCTTGAGGTCTTGGGGCGGCGCCATGTTGAGGATGGCTTTAATCTTCTTTGGCTCAATCTCGATCCCTCGATGATGAACCACAAAGCCTAAGAAAAGGCCCGAGTGTACTGCAAAGGCACACTTGAGGGGGTTCATCCTCAGTTGGTGTTGTCGTAGCCGTTCGAAGACCACTCGAAGGTCCTCTTGATGACGACGGTGGTCTTTGGTTTTGACGACCATGTCATCAACGTAGCATTCCACCGAATGGTGGATCAAGTCGCCAAGAACGCGCGTCATGGCGCGCTGGTACGTGGCGCCAGCATTCTTCAATCCGAAAGGCATTACTTTGTAGTAGTAATTGCCTTTCGGAGTCCTGAATGCGGTGTCGATGGCGTCCTCTGGGTCCATCTTGATCTGGTTGTAGCCTGACGAACCATCCATAAAGGACAGTGCGCCATGGCCAGTCGTGGAGTCGACGACCATCTCCGTGATTGGCAAGGGGAAGTCATCTTTGGGGCAAGCTCGATTCAGGTCGCGGAAGTCCTGGCAGACCCGTACCTGCCCGTTCTTCTTCTCCACAGGCACAATGTTTGCGAGCCATCGTGGGTACTTGATCTCCTTGATGAAACCTGCAGCGATTAATTTGTTTACCTCGGCAATAACTTGATCTTCAAATTCCGGCCTCAAACGTCGCGGTTGTTGTTTGATTGGCCGAAATTGCGGGTCAATCGCCAGCTTGTGGGTGGCGACACGAGGGTCGAGTCCTGGCATTTCCTCGTAATGCCAGGCAAAACAGTCTCGAAACTCCATCAAGAAGCATCGATAGCTTTCCCGCTCCTCTTCTGTTAGCGTTGCGCTAACAAAAGTGGGGCGAGCATCTTCGTCCGTCCCTAGGTTGACTTGGACGAGCTCATCGATGGTGGGTTGCCCCCCATCTTCTAGCTCGCGCGGGGCCGGTGTGGTGTCGATTTCCTCGCCTAGCTCGTCCAGCTCGGAAGGTTGTTGGTGGAGAATGTGACATGCGAGGTCGTCTCCCGAGCTGACGGAAGTGGTGTGGCACGCGGCTCGTGCCTTGCCACGGCGCCTGTCGTCTTCTTCGTCGGAGTCGTCGGGGTTGACATAACCAAGCCCATATTTGGGTTTAGCTTTGCCCCTCTGCTTGACGCCGTCTTGTGATTGCCTCCACCACTCCTCGCATATGGAGGGTGGTGGGGGCATCCTGTTATTGCGCAAGAGGCGGATCCAGCATGTGCCAAGAGGCGAGCCATCCTAGCTCCCACCCTCACTGTTGATAGTGCCTCATCTGTTTCAATGAAATTGTTAGGGAGTTCAAATATGGGGTCACATCGTTGTGTCTCCGGAACCTTGTAGAAAATGGTGTGAACTTTGGGTAGGGATGAGCTCGGGATGGCCCAAACCTCTAGCGGGGAAGTCACAGACACATAGAGTGAAGGGGGATGCACGCCTTGAGCCCCCTTTGCCACTTCATCTAGCTCTTTTATTCTTCTTTTAACCAAGATGTCAACCAGTGGTGTTGTACGGCCCAGTTGCCGATCACCGTCTTGAACAGGGAAGTAATACTTCGCATCTGCATGGTGGGACTCCTGGACGGTGTAAGGGGAGACATTGCCGATGATGCGTTGTTGTGTGCCGTGGGTGTTGAGGAACTTTAAGCACTGATGTAGCGTCGAAGGAACCACCCGGTACTTGTGGATCCATGGCCTCCCTAAGAGGGCCGAGTAGGAGGTGTTTGCTTCGATGACGAAGAACCGCACCTTGAAGCTGAAGGTGGACATCTGGATCTTCACCGTGATGGCGCCAAATGTGGGCTTTCCTTGGTTGTCGAAACCACATATCATCACGTCGGATGACTCGAGGTCATCCACCGTGAAGCCTGCCCGAGTAAGGCTCCGAAGGGGCAGGATATTCACGGCGGACCCCGGGTCAACAAGGATACGACGGAGATGTGCGACGCCGATGTTACCTTCCACATAGAGTGGACGGTTGTGGTCAACCTCTTCCATGAGCTTGTCTTCTTCATCGAACGTAATCTCGTTCACGAACAAGGGGTTTGAGAACAGGCGATGTTTCGCCATGGACACCTCATAGAGTTCTGGTGTTTGAAGCGCCTTGATGAGAGCTTCGCGAAGGTCCGGCACCAGCATGAGTGCGTCATGCACACTCAAAAGCGCCGGAATACGTTTGAGGTGGGCGATGATGTTGTAGTCGATCTCGTGCGACTTCTCCTTCTCTTGGCCTTGAATTTCTTGCGCTTCTTTTTGCGTAGGCGCCTCTTTCGAGGCAGACAATTTGATTGCCCTCGTTGGCTTGGCCTTCGGAGGTTCAGGTAGAACCTTACCTCCACGGAGGTTCATGTGCACCTCCTTTACTTCTGGGTCCTTCACCACGCCATCTGCGTGGAAGACCTCTTGCTCCTCAGAAGTTAGCACGTCTTCTGAGTCTGTCCTTGGAGTGTCGCTGTAGTCAAGAATCACATTGCAACTCTCAATGTTTGACGATTGAGAGGTGTTAGGTTCTTGTATTTCTCCAGTCTTCTTTGTCGACTCCTGCCCCCACTGGTGGGGAAGGAATTGCGCCAAGGTGGGAAGTATCCTCCCTCTTCGAGGGAATGACTCATCCCCCTCAGACAAGGGGACGAACCTTGGAGGAGGACGACGTTGGCTTGGGTCGACCCATCGTCTAGTTGGTGAAGATACACCCATCACGGGCAAACGACGAGGGGGTCGCGGGGGCAAACCCCTCGTGTGCGGCCGACGTTGGACCGTGTTCCAAGGCCACTCCTTGCATGCGGCGAGGATGACCTCTCGCGGGGCGAGATGTGTTGGCGTGGCGGAGAGGACGAAGTTGGATAGGCGGTGCTCCACTTCTGCGAGTGGCACCCATGATGAACCACCTGCTTGCCCTTGTTCAGATGACGTCGTCGTTTCCACGATCACCACATTCACCGCGTGGTAGTCCGGATTAATGGCTTCGGGCTCCAAATTGATCCTCTTCTCATTGATGGCCCGTTGGAGCCATTCCTTGAAGGCGATGCAATCCTCTATTGCGTGGCCTACATACCTGTGATAAGGACAATACAAAGAATTGTCTTTCATACTTACCTGATCAGGTCGTCGTGGCTCGGGTAGCTTTAGAGCACGATGCTCCATTAATTGGTCGAACATGCCCTTCACCAACTCTCGACGAAAGATGTATTGCTTCTGGAGGAGCTCCTGTATGGACGTGTGTTGCCTTCCCCCGGCCTGGTCGCTCCGTGCCCCCAAGATGGGCACGGTACTTCGGGGTTCAGTGTTAAGCATCCTTGTGGTGTTTGATTCCGCCACCGCCTTCGTCTTGCCACCATTGTTAGGTAGCTTAGACGTTGAGGCGAAACGCCTAGCAGGGTCATAGGCGCTAGCGTTCCTGTAAAGCTCCATAATCTGTGGTGACTTCTCGAACTCCAGCTTGGTGGCCGCTACAGCTGAGCTTAGGGCACTGAAATCTCTAGGCTCACGCCGAGATACTTCCAGCGACCAGTGCTGCTGCATGCCATGGACGCACATCTCAATGGCGTCCTCAAGATGCATCTCTCTAGCGAGACGCACAAAGCTATTTCTGAACCGGATGATGTACTCATCGATTGACTCCTCCCTCCGTTGTCGAACTTGTGCAAGTTCAACGACAGAGAAGTCTTTCTTCATGGCAACAAAGTGCCTTTTGAAGACTTCTTTCATTCCCGCCCAGCTCCTGATGGATCCCACTGGTAAGCGACTATACCAGTGGAATGCGGGGCCAGTTAATGACCCCGAGAATTGTCGAAGCAGAAGAGACGAGCTATTGGCAGTGTCGCCGCAAGCCGCCTCAAAGTACGCCAGATGCTCCCTAGCATCACCTGTTCCGTCGAACTGACGAAACTTTGGTGGATGCCAACCAGCGGGAAACGACACAAGGTCGTGCCACGCCTCGTAGGGCTTCTCTAGCTCGCTTTCTGAAGTGTGAGGTGCTTGTTCCATGGAGATTTGCTTGAGCTTCTTGGCCACCATGTCTTCCACGATGTTGTGGTAGTCCCTAAGCGTGCTTGGGTCTCGAGCCACATTGGTCGCGCCGACGAGCACGACTAGGGGCCGGACCTGCACACCCGGTTCTTGATGTTGATGACCGTCGTTCACAGGTGCTTTCGCCATTGTAAGGGCGCGCAACTCTTCCTCTTGCGGGTCAACCACCCGCCTTGGTGCCCCTGGCGCCATGGGGTGACTGCTCATCATGAGCTCGATAAATTGATCAACTTTTGCCGTTAGTTGATCGATAGTGCGGCCTTGCTCGCGCACTTGATCAACCAGACTTGCTTCATGTGGTGCTCCTTCACCTGCAAGACCAGACGAGTTAGCGGCAGATGCCTTGAGCACCTCCACCTCCTTCGCTTTTCCAGCTTCTTCTTCAGCGGCAGCGTCCGTGGCTACATGCGCTGGGGCCGTGTGGAGGTCTTCACAACCATCTTCATAGCCTGATAGCACAGACGAAGCGAGCTCGTGGTAGGGAGGGGAGCTCGGGAGCTCCTCCAATGAAGACGAGCCGGAAGAGCTTCCCTCGTCATCGCCGTCTTCCGCCCATTGCCAACTTGTCCCCTTGCCACACTTTGGTGTGCTAGGGACTTTAGACGCGTGTTGGCCCCGGGCCGACTTGCGACTTGTTGTAGTTCATCGGGGTCTTCTGGGATTCTTGCCGTGACATCGGTGTAGCGGCGCGGAGATATGCCCGGATGATGCGTTGCATCACCCTCCGACAATGAACCTCCCCCCGTCGTAATAGGAAGACATGGGGCGGTTGAGATTCCTCCTTCCTGCAATGTAGACGTACCTGAATTAGGCTTCGTCTCGGTGCCCTTGAACCATGATCGGACATGGTTTAGGCGGGGTAGAAGTGTCGTGCGGAAATTGGCCTTAGGATCAGGCAAAATTTCCTCGTCAGATGGGTATGAGAAATCCTGGGTGACGCATGGAGGTTTCCACGCATCATCTTCTTCAAACCTAGAGCGCACTACTAGAGTGCCGCATGAGGCCATATTCTTTCCATCTTCTTTCTTGGTTCCCGCCTCCTGCGGAAATGTCGGTCTCCCTTCATGTTCTTCCCTTGCGGGTGAAACGAGGGTAGGATCCTTCATGGTTGTTGCGCCGGTCTTGATAGGAGTATTAGGGTACTCCTTGAGAGCCCCTCCTTGGCTCGCTTGGAGAGCCGGGTTTTCCTCAAGTGCAGCACACGACTGCACCCCAGGGTCTTGCTCGATACCCTCCATGGGAGATGCGGATTCGACCGCCTCCCCTTCTTGAGGTGTAGGAGTTGGAGAAGCGTTGGCCCCATTTTCCCGCTTGAGAATGGTTAGGGGGTGCGATGGTGCAACCGCCCCGCCTCCTTGCTCCATGGTGTCAGGTTGTGCCTTCTTTGGCTTTGGAGTTAAGCGGCCGAGAAGGTAGTTGTACCTTTCGTGCCGCTCCAAGTCGGGGGAGATGCGGAACGAAATTCTATCGTTCTCCTGAACGAGCTCACCATTAGCCCGAACACGGACTTGAGTGTGTCGAAGTACCAGCTCCTCGAGCTCACGGTACAACACATGTCGGTTCCTCCGACGTCTCTCGCGCTTGCGCTGGTTCTCCGTGAGAGCACCGCGCGCCCTCGCTAGAATTGGTGGTGTAGGTAGAAGTGGTGGCGCGCCCTGCCGTGTCGATGGCACCATGGATGACCCCATGGCCAGTGGGGCCACGGGGTTTCCTCTTGATTGTTCCTGCACTTGGGTCCCCCGCTTAGGAGAAGAGGGTACCTGAGTAGGAGCCGGCGCCCGAGGAGGGCTCCGTGCTCGCCATTCCCGCCTAGGGTAGCGGTTTGACGAGTCGTCTTGATGTCGAGGCCACCTATTGCCTCGCAGAGGCAAGGCATTAGCCCCCCGTGAGACAAGATGTGTTGGGGAAGTCTGTTGTCGGGGCGCCAATGTTTGGCGCTCATGTTGAGGTCGGTGACCTTGGGAAAGTCGCCTCATCCTGCTTGCCCCCTGGGCCGAGGATTCAGGATGGTCTTCATGTCCTTCGAGCCGCCTTTGCAGGTGGCCCATCTGGTCTTGGAGTTGACGGAGCTCTTGCCGCAAATCTTCCTCACGAGGCGCTGGGGCCTCATTCCGAAGAAGGGAAAACCTATTGTTGGGGAAGGATCTCCCATCGTTGGCCGACATGTGGAGGCATGGCGCCCACACATTCGGCTGGAAGAGAGAGGTGTCGTAGGAGGTGGTGCGGCCTGGTAAGACAGGCTGCTTGCGAGATCGCCGCTTCCAAAACTCCTTCATGATCGCCCGCCTTACCAGCTCCTTGACCTTTGACGGCTCGTTCGCCCACTGATCGGGGAACAAGTCATATGGTGGGGTCAAGGTGCTACGGTAGGCGAACACCTTGTGTGCAAGCTCCATCGCGCCCATGGACCAGTCCTCTTCAGGGACCGAGTTCTGAGCGATGCGAGAGCTTATTTGTCGATGAAGCTGTTGCACCTTCTGGTACTTCCTTCTGTGGTTGCGTAGTCGATGGGGGCTATGTGACAAACGAGCGTTTGTCATAAGTCTCCGGAGGTCGACGGAGACGGCCTCCAGAGCCTCAAGTATCTTGACCTCCGTACGTCGAGTGGTTGCCGGAAGAAGTTCCGGCTCAGCGCCCGGAGCTGGAGCGCGAGCCAAAGCAGCCCCAGTCTGCCTGTTGGAAGCCTGAACACGAAGCTTTTGGGCAACCTCCATGTTGCCCTTCATCTCCTCCATCACGGCGTCCTTCAAAAGAGCGCGCGCCTCGAGCATAAGCTCGCGACGCTCCTTCTTGGCCTTGGCGACCGCCCTCTTCTGCGCCTTTTTAGACTGCATGACTTGGAATTGAGACGGCTCCTGCGCCTCGTGGAAGTAGACCTTAGCGCCGTGCTTGAAGACGACCATCGGTGGGAGCGACCCGAATTGGATCACATCCGGCACCGAGTCATCATTGGCGCCAGAAAACGCACCTGCAGGAAGATGATTCTTGATCAGCGTAGTTCCGCGCCGATGATCTTCGTGCATCATGTTGTGCGGTTGGAGGAGCGAGCGAAGACGAAGCCGCGACAACTGCGCAGCAAAGATGGGAGGAGAACCATGTCCCACCGGGCGTGCCATTTTGTTTGACACGAAAAATAATAAAAATAACGAAGGCGTTATTATGTTATTATCTTTCTACGCCCCAGGGGAAATAAGTATTGCGGGCGTGCCAGTGTACAAGGTACACCAAATACATGAGGAAAAGAAAAGGAAAAGGTGAAGCCTGCTGGCGCGGCTAAGTGATCAAGCGATCATGGTCTCCTGGTTCCCGGGCGCCTCGCAAAGCACCCGGTTAATTACTCCCGCGGATAGCACCGCGAGACACCTCCGATTAAGCTGCGCAGTCGTCGTCTTCGGTCTTCGCTTCGCGTCTCCATGCATGGTGGTGGTGATGTATGTGGCGGCGGCAGAGTTCGTGTACAAGGTGGTACACGCGCCGTCGAAAGTGTGGCCTTTGATGCGGCCACACCCGCCTACGCCGTCTTGCCTCGTCGACGTCGAGCGGCGTCGATGTTGTTGAAGTCGTGGTAGCATGCATGGTTGAGCTTCGCTTGGACGTCGTCGATGACCCTGTAGCTTTGCCGAAAGAGCGAGGGGTACACCCCGCGGGAGTGGAAAAATTGGAAGGAGAATGAGCGGACGTGCAACACATTGAGTGTTTCATATCCGGACATAGCCGGAAACACCGCCGCCAATAGCGGCGAATTCGCCACCTCATATGCCGAAGCGGTTTAGAGTGCCGCCTCCAAGGGGATGCGTTCGTATTAGGTCGGGAGCCGCTACGCCGAAGCGGACCCCGGTGAGTGTAGTGTACACCCGCGCCGTGGAAGAAGTATGTCGAGGGCCGCACATAGGTGCAACCCCGACGCGTCGCCGAAAAAGAGTACGTCGAGCACCGCACATTAGTGTGATCCTGTCGCGTCATCGTGGAAGGGTACGTTGAGTGCCGCACATTAATGCAACCCCGTCGCATCGTCGTGAAAGAATGTGTCGAGCGCCGCACATAGGTGCGACCCCGACGCATCGCCGAAGAATAGTGCGTTGAAAGCGCCGCACGCAAATGCGGCCTCGACGCGCCACTGAAGAAGAGTGTGCCGGGCTAACACACGGGCGGCAACCCTAGCACGGCGTCGATGTGGTAGAAGGACGCAGAGTGCGCCGTCGCCGAAGTGCACCAGGGGTGCACATGAACCAGGCACCCGGGCATGGTCGTGGTAGCTGAGAACGTGCCGCCTGCCGCACATGCACTGGCTTCCCGGGCACGTAGTCGCCGACAACAGAAGGTGCTCCGGTAAGCCGCCAACGGATGACTGTCGGCAGTCCCGGCCTTGTCATCTTCGGGGGCTAAGGCAAAGCCGGCGGCCAGCCTCAGGTTGGGCCGTGGCGCCGGCCATCATCGAGAGGGAGAAAGGAAGAGAAAGAGGAAGAAGAAAAGAAGGGAGGAGGACTAACAGTTGGAGAAGATGACCGGCATGGCTGCTAATGAGATCGCCCGCAGCTCGCCGATTTGTGATGTGCGTGTGCCCGTCTTCTCTTCCCGGCCGGCTGCATGAGAAGAAGCCGGCCACGCAAGAAGAAGCCGGCCCTCCGATCGCGTTCTTGCCCTGCGTGAAAGCTGATGGATGGAGTTTCGGCGTGAGTCTCCGCTGGCCTCCCCCCTGGTTGTGTCCTCCGTCCCTGTATTTATAGAGAGATGGGTAGCACGTCGGTAACGCACACAGCCGTTCGGCCGCCCGATTTTGATGGAAGAGATAAGATCTAAACGTGTTTAAATCCATAACTAATATTTGTGTTTATCTCTTTGACTTGCGGCACGCGTACACACAGATTCTGGCCAATCATTCGGGTATATGTACATACACCGTATATGGGATATTCAACTCCATATGTGTCCCTTCCGGCCGAGATATGAACACGTTGCTACGTACATCAACATGTAGGTGTTTAAATAGCGTACGATCCATCAGAGATGTGTACATGTGACTAGCTACACACCAAGCCCTGCATGTGCTAGTACGTAGGCAATTTGTCATGCATGCATTACCAAGCTAATTAAACAACTTAATTAATGCATGCGTTCCTAGCATATATGTACGCATAGGCAATCTTTGCTCCATGTATCTGTACCCGTTACCTTCATGCTATTTTAGCACAAAATTTTATCAAACAGTGAGTACCGGCGAGGATGTTGCCACGACACTTCACTCACGGCACCATCTCTAGTCCTAGGGAGTCGCCTATTTGAGTTGGGACCACGATCGGAATCCGGCCGATTGTTTCGATGCGGACTCAAACGTTGTGTGACCGCCATCAAGCTCAACTCGATCATGATCACTTGACTCAACGTGCCCACAACCTACGCCAACCACTTACCTTGGTTCCACCTGCTTGAGATCGTTAAAGGGCGAACTACTTGCGACTCCTGGACAGGTCCGGGGTGAGGTACTAGGCCGAGAGGGGTCAGTGAGCCCAATGTGTGGTCGTACTCTTATTCTTGGATAACAACACAAGAATTCGGGCTTAAGGTAGTGTTCAACGAGACAACCCACTGTGTACTCCTACACAGCCTCTCCTCGTTCACCTTTGTTTACGGTAGATTCACCAACACGTTACCACCATCATTCACATGATCACTACCATCCCGACTCACATCAAAGTAGCCTCAGGTAACAACTCTAAGCATGCAATAAGCTGTAACAGTTGCAGGGGCCACATGATATCAACCAACTCCTACATCTGCTAGGATTATGGTTTTCTTACTACTGTGACAAAAAGAAAGGTCATGCAAAGGAATAGGTTGAACTAGCGGTAGAACGTATCATGGTGACATCCTAAACATGCATTTGCGAGAATGAGAGGGAACTGGGATTTTATCGACATGATCAAAGAGGGGGTGCTTGCCTTGCTGACGATCACGATGTAACACTCTTCTGACGTGAGGTTGAACTCGTCTGCGAGATCAACTCTACCGAGAAGAAGCAATCACCAAAGCACTGGAAGTAAAGCACAATCAATATAGTACAATGCACAATCAATATGTAAAACAAAGCATGGCAATGTGCTGATGTGACTTAGGTTTAATTTGCAACATGTTAATTGAAGTTGATTTGAAAAGTAAATTCAAATTCAAACTCCAAATGTTATTCAATTTAGTTCAACTTCCATTTGCTAATGTTGGTACTTTGTAAACCAAGTGATCATATGTGCGAAATGCTTCTGAAGTACAAGTGAAGTGTGGTGCATTTCAAAGGTTGAAGTTGGAATAGCTTTTGAATTGAATTTGAAATAATTCCAATTAAATCAAATAGCAAAAGCTATTGATCCCTTTTTAAGATCAACTCTAACATAGCTGAAAGTTGGAAATTTGGATAGAGGATTTTCTCCTGATCATTTTTCATATATTACCCTTTGAATTTGGAGTTATAGTTTAAAAGATATTAAATTTCAAAGTTTTGCTTATTTTCTGGAATTTCTGGATTTCTTTAAATCTTTTTAAAACGTTTTTCTGTTTATTGCGTCATTAAGACGTCATCATGACGCAAGGGGGGGCTGACCAGTGGGTCCTGGCTGTCAGTGAGAGAGGGGGTTATTATCCCTCTGTTTAAATTAAACCCAGTTTAAATAAGGGGTTGGCCCACTGTCATAGAGAGAGGGGAGGGATTAGGAGCTGGGTTAGGGGCTAACCGACCGGCGGCTAGACGCCGGTGGCCTAGCCACGGCGGCGCTCTCGCCGGAGTCAGCTAGGGGGCACGGGGAGGGGATCTGGAGGTGCGGGAGCGTGCCTCGCGCTCGTGCGCATCTCCTGGAGCACGCCGGGGACCTCGAGGAGGCCCCTGGCCATGGCTACGACGAAGGGAAGCGGCGGCCGGGCTCTAGTGCAGAGGTAAACGGCGTCGAGGGGTCGGGGAGAGCAACGGATAGGGGGATTCGAAGCGCGGAGCTCACCGGAACGTGAAGGCGTCGACGGTGAGGTCGGGGATGAGCTGGCCGTGGAGAATTTGACGATGGCATCCTCGGTGGCCGGCGGCAAATCGGAGAAGAGGGCGTCGTCTCTGGGGCCTCCTGGCTCGATTCCGCGCGTGGGGCGATGAAGTTGATGCCGGCGGAGCTACTGGACAGCTCTAGGTGGCGTGTGGGGCACGGTGGCCGCGCAGGCTACGGCGGCGTGCTCCGACTGCGGCTCGGGAATGGCGGCAGAGGAGAGGAGAGAGGTCGCGAGGGGAGGGAAGTGGCCTAGGGCCTTCCGGACGTCTCCAGGCGAGAGAGATAGAGGAGGGGAGGGCCTGCGTGGCCGGGAGCAGGAGGTGGCGGCCATGCCCGCAGCGCACGGCTCGGCCAGCACTCCTACTGGCGAGGAGGAAGAAGACAGGGGCAGGAGATGGGCCGGGCCAGGTGGGCCGACGCCTAGGCGAAGGTAAGCCCTTTTCCTTTGTTCTTCTTTTTATTTTTCTTTTCTGTTATTTGTTTTGCCCTTTAAAATAAATAGCTAGGGCATTTGTAAAAACTCCCAATTATTTTTATAAAACCTAAGTGACTATATAGAAGTCAACCCCAAGTTTTGGGAATTTTTGAAATTCAAATTATTTGAATTCCAATTCAAATAGGCATTTGATTTAATTTCCAAGACCCTTTTGGACTTTCTGAAAAATCTATGAGCATGTGATTAATCCAAAATCACTTTTAAAATGATCACACTCATTTTTAGGATTTTTCAACACATCCAAAAGAATTTTGGAAAAAGATTTATTTCTAGCCTTTTTATTTAAATCATTTAGGGCATTTCTTTTCCCCAATTCCTTTTCTTTTGCAATTTTTTTTAAGATGCAAAAATGCTAGCTTGGAAAAGCACAAACCTAAATTAGGGTTCTGACATATCTATCCAGAACATCTCGCTGGTATTAAGTTGTGAATCCCACCCAAAGTGTAAACTCAAAGCAATAGACAACTGCATTAAAAGAACTATGCGTAAAGTAAACAATCCTTGCACCCGCAGGTACAAGCACTGTTGTTTTATCCCCGGTGGAAACAACACATCCCCTAGTCTCATGTTTCTGTCACTCAAGCTAGACATCAGGGGGCTGAACCCACAATCAAACATAACGCTCCCTCTTGGAGTTGCAACAAATCACTTGGCCAAAGTAAAATACGGCAACGGAGAACATGCAAGAATTAACTTAGGAACACAAATATAAAAGAGAACCAAATATATTACTCATCACAATATGAACATAATCTCATAATCCATCAGATCCCAGCAAACTCAGCATAGCAACACAAAAAATTACAAAGATGCCTCGATCATGTGAGGCAGCTCACGAGGTCTCAAAAGTGGAAGCAAAAAGAGGGAAGGAGAACATCACATAGCTACTGGTCATGGACCCATGGTCCAAGGGGTACTACTCACAGCACATCCGGGAGGCGTCCATGGCGATGGATGGTCTCTCGGAGGGGGTTCCTCCTTCCGGCAGGGTGCCGGGGCAGCTTCTCCTGGTAGCCCCGATCTTGAAACGGCGGCGGCGGTACAGAGAGGAGAACGGAAATAGAAGGTCGATCTTAGGGGTTTCCTCTGTGGAGGCTAAATATAGGCCAAAGGGGGCACCGAGAGGGGCCACAGGGCAGCCAGGAGGCCTCCTGGCGCGCCCTAGGGTGGGGCAGCGCCAGGGACCCTCCTGGGGCCTTGGTGGGTCCACCCCCTTCCATCTTTGGTTCTTCGGGAAGCTTCCGGGTCGTTGATTTTTTATATAGTTTTTCTGGGATTTATTTGGTACTTTTAAAGACCGGAAAACCTGAAATACAAAAACAGCAGAAAACAGGAACTGGCAACTGGGTGCACTGAGTTAATAGGTTAGTCCAAATATGATCAAAAGTGTATGAAAGTTCAAGCAAAACATGGCAAAGTCACACAAATCATGCATGGAGCAATCAGAAATTATAGATACGTTTGGGACGTATCAACATCCCGAAGCTTAATTCCTTCTCGTCCTCGAGTAGAGAAATGATAACAAGCATAATTTTTGTGGCGACATGCCACACAACCATATAAGGACTTTTTAAGTAAAGCAATCAAAGCATGCAATTCAACTCAAGTCTTAACAAGCAAGAGTTTATATTAGCATTGACACAAGCAACAAAATAACAAAGGTTGCAAGAGCTCTCGCTGTCCGTGACTCGAATGTCTCCAGATGGTGTTTGCGTGCAAGAAGGGGGATATTGGAATACGAGATAAAAATAGTTGTTGAGAACTACTATCTACTAAAGTTTCACACTTAGTCTCCTTTTGATTCTTATCTTGACTCGTCCCCGGACCACTAGTCAGGTACAAGTCAAACGGATCCATTCCCTTTTGATATTTTGAGCACTCATGCAATGGATGAGCGTGAGAAAGAAAGTTGACACCTAAAAGGAGAAACAGAAAGAAGGTGGAGGAGGAAGACAAAAAGGTGTGAAAGGCTCACATCAATGAGGACAATCATAGGCGAGAGAAGGCCATATGATAGATATGATGTGAGGAGCAGGGATTTCCATGCAACGGATGCACATGTGAGCTAAAATCTCTCCAAGGGAACTAGTGGGGGTGCATCCAACTTGCTTGCTCAAGAAGACCTAGAGATCGTTTGAGGAGGCTCATCATTGGAATATACAAGCCAAGTTATATAGTGTGAAGGGTCCCCACATAGCTATATGCATGTATGATGATCTCTATGGAGTACAAGGGATAGAGGATTAAGTACTAGTGTGGATCTCTCAAAAGGAATAGTAGTGTACCCCTTCTCTCTTTTTTTCCTTTTCTCTTTTTTCTATTTTTTCTATTTTTTTGGTGGCCTCAATGGCTCTTTCTATTTCTCTCATTTGTCCTCTTTGGGATCTTTTTATTTTGTCCTCTTTGGGATCTTTTCCTCACTTTAGGGGCAACACTCTATATTTTACAAGAATATAGGAGATCTTTCACACTTTACAAAGGTACTCACATAAAGAAGATGTAACTATCATGATGCAAATGTATGCCTCAGCCAGGATAGCAGGATATGCAATGATACTAGCGCGTCATGTAGCAACTATTAGGGCAAGGCCCAACTAGCATGCGGCTCATCGATCAAGCAAGTAGCATGCATGACATGAAAATCAAGTCATAAGAAGGTGGATGTTGCATGGCAATGTATCTCGGAAAGGCTATGGAAATGCCTTGATATGTAGGTATGGTGGCAGTTTTGAGGAAAGATATAAGGAGGTTTATGATGACAGAGCGTATTATGCCAAGGGTTTGGATGTGCCGGCGAAGGTGGACGCCAACTCTCGGAGTGAGAAGGAGGCAATGCATGGCACAGGAGAGGCTAGAAAAATATGGGAGGTGGAAGTGTCAACTTTCGAATACTCACATTAGTCCGAAGAACTCATGCACTTATTATCGGTAACTCTCAATCTAATCAGGAGGTTCACAAAGAGACAAGTACCCCGAGGAGGAGTGTATGGGGCTTTGGTTATCCTTGCGCATCCTCGACTCATGGTACGTGAGTGTACTCTAATATTCGAACCCTCCAGAGGTTAGTGATCCATCTAGTAGCTAGAGTTCTCAACAAGAGTTTTGGTTTTCGAAAATCACACAGATTGCCCAAAATACGACATCTATCACTAATAGGCTAAAGCTCTTGACACCATAAGTTCAAACATTACTTTAGTCAATACCTCCAAACTATTGCAAGTTACTACTACAAAGAGAATAACAACTTCAACTACCTACTTTCTAGTCAAGAAAAAAAAACTCAGTGCAACAGGCAAACTCTCTAAACAAGATAAACATGGAACTTATAGAAAGTTCAACCTGAGACAAAAGAAAAGCTCTAGAAGAAAACTAAAGCACTACAACTAAATAGGGCAGCAGCTAAGAAAAGAAAAAAGAACAACTCACAGCTAAGGAAATAAGTATGCAAATCCTATGAGGAGTTCTAGTTCAAGCGGAGCGTGTTTCTCTCCCACACAAAAGAAAGCTGGGGTCTAACTTGTTACTACAGCAAACAAAGCAGAAACAAACCTAAGAAAAGTAAAGAGCGAGACGCTCCAAGCATAGCACATAACGCATGAAGTGATAAAAATATAGTGCAACGAGGGACGAACTGATAATTGTTGATGAAGAAGGGGATGCATTGGGGCATCCCCAAGCTTATATGCTTGAGTCTCCTTGAATATTTATTGGGGATGCACGGGGGCATCCCCAAGCTTGAGCGTTTGACACTCCAGGATCTTCTTTCATCATCTTCCATCGCACACTTGAAAACTCCCTTCATAAATAACTCATTGTAAACTGATTAGAGAGGTTAGTACCCTATTAAAATAATTTTTCTCTACTCCAAATAAAGATATTCAGGAAGGTCTACTGTTTATCAAGATTGCCAAAAAGTTTTTGCAAATAAAAAGCAAGCTTAAGATTTGCAAAAGTTAGGAGAGACAAAACGTGGCAGAATCTGTGAAAAACAGAACAGCAGGTACAAAAGAATTTTTTAGGGGTACTTCTGCAACTCAAATAAAAAAACTCAGAACATACGAAAGTTTCGTGATTGTATAGAGAACGTTGTGTAAAAAATAGCTCAAAAATATGAACTGGTGATTTTCTATGATTTTCCTGTCACGAGGACAGAATCTGTTTTCTGGACAGCATGTCACAACTTTCACTTCCCTTGTCATATGAGGCTATATTTGGCACAAAGCTTGAAAAGTAAAGATACAATGATGTTCCTACAGTAGTAACAATCATCAAGACCACTAAAAACAGAAGAAAAAACATCTTGGGTTGCCTCCCAACAAGCGCTTTCTTTTACGCCTTTGAGCTAGGCACAAAGCAAAAGATCAAGTTGTATCAATTGAACCGTCATCAAGATCATCAAAAAGCTCTTCAATAGTACAACTAGTATTAAGAGGTTTCTCAAATAAAGGCCGAATAAAAATGCTTCTAGGGATAAAATCAAAAGGACGAAAATCAATTGGAGTTTCATTAAAATTAAAGATAGGTGTCTCCTCCAAGGTTTTCACTGTTTCAACTCTCTTGGCAATAGGTGTGTCAGTTTTAGCTCGAGGAACCTTAGGGACGTAAACGAACTTGGGTTCCTTTCTTGCCGAAGTTTTATCCTTTTTAGTTTTGATTGAGGAAAAGGTAGTTCCTAGAGTTTCAATAACTTCCTCAATCTTTTCTATCCTAGAAGACTTCTCATCAAGGGATTTGATAGTCTCCAAAGTTTTGACATTTTTTGCATGGAGTTATCTAGCCTATTCAAATTTCCTTGAATCTTACGATCCAACTCATTTACTTTATCGATACTTGGCATCTCTAACTCTATTTTTTCAAGTTTTCCCATTATGTGAGCTAGAGTAATGTCCTCCTTAATTCTAGCAACGATGAGACTTCCAACAAGATTTTCAATAATATTAAGGGCTTCCCAAACTGGAGCCTCTATAAAGTTCCCATTGATAGCAGTGTCTAAGACAAACCTATTCCAAGAAGTAATCCCAACATAAAAATTTCTAAGCAGGATAGTAGTGGATTTCTTCTTGGTGGCCCTCTTTTGAGAATCATTAATTCTATACCAAGCATCTTTCAGACTTTCACCACCTCTCTGAGTAAAGGTAAGTACTTCTGCCTCACCAAAGGCAAAAGGACCAGCCATAGTGGTAACTACTAGAAAAGTAACAGGTATTTTTGGTATTTTTGATAAGGGACACAAAAGTAAAAACTAAAAGGTAAACTAGCAAGACAAAAAAGCAAAGATAAAAGATAGTGTGCAACTCCCCTATCTTGTAGACTGGAGTCCCCGGCAACGGCGCCAGAAATTGCTTGATGCTAGCAAGGAAGATACTTCTCTCGCTCCTTGTTGGTTACCCCAAGTGGAAGGTGAGATTTAGCGT
Organism: Bromus sterilis; assembly: GCA_950022295.1. Lineage (NCBI taxonomy): Eukaryota > Viridiplantae > Streptophyta > Magnoliopsida > Poales > Poaceae > Bromus > Bromus sterilis. Next base: position 403,495,635 of record OX465596.1, read on the forward strand.
AGCAGCAAATTTCCCCGATGCAAAGGATAGGGGTTGTCTCCCTAGGACTCGCAGAAATACAAGAAGGTGGTAAAGTGAACAATGGCGCCGAGGTTGCTACTTCACCTGGACCTGCACACACAACAAGTAACTTTGCTCCCAGCGAGTACAGAGGAGTTTTCAATTCCTCCGGCCTTGCTGTTTACAAAGGATCAACGCAAGAGATAATAATAGTGGCAACTGAAAGTAAGAACTGAAAGTAAATTGAAGGTGTAAACAATGGTGGAAATATGGACCGGGGTCCCATGATGTTCACTAGTGATGTCTCTCTCCCAAAAGACAATAAAAGTGCTAGCGAGGTAAACAAATCACAGCTGGGCAATTGACAGGATTATAAATGCACCGCAATGCTAATATGCTACAAAAGAAAGGAAGAGGCTCAAAAGCAATGGGCAATACGCCAAGGTAAGTAGACCGAAATCCATCTGCATCTACTACGAATCATCCACCTTGAGATATCTATCCAGAACATCTCGCTGGTATTAAGTTCCGAATCCCACCCAAAGTGTAAACTCAAAGCAACAGACAACTGCATTAAAAGAACTATGCGTAAAGTAAACAATCCTTGCACCCGCAGGTACAAGCACCATTCTTTTATCCCTGGTGGCAACAACACATCCCCTAGTCTCATGTTTCTGTCACTCAAGCTAGACATCAGGGGGCTGAACCCACAATCAAGCATAATGCTCCCTCTTGGAGTTGCAACAAATCACTTGTCCAAAGTAAAATACGGCAATGGAGAACATGCAAGAATTAACTTAGGAACACAAATATAAAAGAGAACCAAATATATTACTCATCACAATCTGAACATAATCTCATAATCCATCAGATCCCGGCAAACTAAGCATAGCAACACAGAAAATTACAAAGGTGCCTCGATCATGTGAGGCAGCTCACGAGGTCTCGAAGGTGGAAGCACAAAGAGGGGAGGAGAACATCACATAGCTACTGGTCATGTACCCATGGTCCAAGGGGTACTACTCACAGCACATCCGAGAGGCGTCCATGGCGATGGATGGTCTCTCGGAGGGGGTTCCTCCTTCCGGCAGGGTGTCGGGGGAGCTTCTCCTGGCAGCCCCGATATTGAAACGGCGGCGGCGGCAGTACAGAGAGGAGAACGAGAATAGCAGATCGATCTTAGGGGTTTCCTCCACGGAGGCTAAATATAGGCCAAAGGAGGCACCAAGAGGGGCCACAGGGCAGCCAGGAAGCCTCCTGGCGCGCCCTAGGGTGGGGCCGCGCCAGGGACCCTCCTGGGGCCCTGGTGGGTCCACCCTCTTCCTTCTTTGGTTCTTCGGGAAGCTTCCGGGTCGCTGATTTTTTATATAATTTTTCAGGGATTTATTTGGTACTTTTAATGGCCGGAAAACCTGAAATACAAAAACAACAAAATACAGGAATTGGCAACTGGGTGCACTGAGTTAATAGGTTAGTCCAAATATGATCAAAAGTGTATGAAAGTTCAAGCAAAACATGGCAAAGTCACACAAATCATGCATGGAGCAAGCAGAAATTATAGATACGTTTGGGGCATATCACTTGCCAGGCAGCTAAATTGATAGCCATGATATTTCTCTTCATTTTGTCCTTCCAGTAAGGGTAGTCCTTCCCATTGAAAACATGAATAGGTTCGCCGGAGCGAACAGCTGCGAAAGACATACTTGAAAGCACTCTAGGAGGTTAATCCAAAACACACAGAGTGTAGGGAGTGACTAGCTCTGATACCAATTGAAAGTACAAGTATGGATCAGAGGGGGAGGGGGTGAATGATCACTTCAAATTTTCGACTGAAGATTTGAAGGGAAGCATAAACTAACCAGATAAGGGATGCAGAACTAAATGACAGGGAAGTAAAACTGGAAGCGAAACTAAATGCAGTGAATCAAAAGACATTGACTTGGCGATCTTTGTTCGATCAGTTCACGCTCTGCAAAGCGCTACGTCTGGTTGGAGGGACTGGTGATTGAACACCTGGAGCAAAACTCTCTCCGTCCGTTGCTCCACTGCACCAATGTCCTTGAGCTTGGCCAGTTTTGACTCGGGGTAGATTATCAAGGGAATCTCCGAAACCTTTGACAAACTTGATCTTCGAGGCGACAATTACTCTTCGCTCTCTGAAGTCGACACTCTAACCGTCTAGGAGAATTGCAGTTCTCCAAGATAAAAAGGCTAGTAAGCTTTCACCTAAGTCATCTCGAATCTACTCAGATCAATGGGACTTAGGCTTCAGTGTTCTCGGTTTTTGGGTTTTGCTTCGGTGGCGTTCTTGGGGTGCTCTCTTCAGTCTCTCTTAGGAATATTCTCAGAGCAGCCACCCGCAAATGGAGGAAGGGGCGACGTATTTATAGTTGGCGATCCCGAGGTGCGAAATGACCCATTTTACCCGAAGTGACAACTTGACACGTGTCCACAACGGTCGGATAGGTCATTACTGCGCAATTTTACTTGCGGAACAAGTAAAGCTGACTCACGGACTTAGTTCTGCTTCGGAAGCCAAAGAACGAAGTCTTTGCTACCGAAACTTAACTCAGTGCATATGAGATTCCTTCACTCTGGCTTCTCACTTGGTTTAGATTTGATCTGAGCATTTTCACAATAACTTCGGTGTCCACAAACTGAAGACCCCTCTTGATAGTACGGTTTGTCCTATGACTCAAAGAACAAAAAAAGAACTACACAAAAACATCTAAGTCTTGTGCCGTCTTCTTCATTTCCTTCGATGAGTTGAGCTTCAGGACACCTTCATTTTTGGGGGTCATCCTCCGTGATTAAGCTTCGCTCAAGAGGTAATGCTTCGATAACTTGAAAACCTTCTTTGAAGCTTTATCACCTAGCTTGTTCTTCAGGAACCTATTCAACTGTTTATACTAGAAAACATTGTTAGTTCCTCTACTGTCTTGTCCAACAATATCCAAAACACACGGGGGCAAAACTTTTCTCTTACAAATATTTATATTATTTTATACTAAATCCTATTAACCAAGGGCTCAGGCCAAGTTTTGTACATTTTTTCATGTTTTTTAACTTTCCAAAAATTCTAGTATTACATTCCAAATATCCCAGGAAAATCATAAAAATCACGTGCATTTGGAAGACTCTAGAAGACCTAAAGGGGGGACCCATGAGGGTTCCCGTAGGGGTGGTGCGTCCGTTGCTCGGGCACGCCAATGGGGTGTTTGCCCCCCTGACTCCCTTTGCACCGCCTCTTGACGTCAATGTTTATCTCCCGACTCAGAAATCCATGATATAGAGTTTTTTTAGGTTCTTACCACCGCAACTTTATATACCTCTGTGATCCAATTTGAAGGTTGTTCTGGAGCTCTGTCGAAGGAGAAGGACTTCTCGGTGAGCATCTTCATCATTTTGGATGTCAACATGTCCATTCGTGAGTAGTTTTCTTTGGAATATGAATTCATGGCTATAGCTAGATGGTTTCTTTCTCTCATTCTTCAATATAATGATCAAATGAACCGCCCTACATGATTGTGATCTATCCAGTGGCGAGTCTACTAGTAGGGCTTAAACAGGCTCGAGCCTACCCTGCAGCGCTCTAATTTTTTCTACTACTAGTCTCACGACCCAACTCAACACATGTTCGCACGACACGAGGCTACTCGCTGCTGGTTCGATCGCCTCTTCCGTACATGGGCAACGACGCGGCCATGGATTAGGAGTGCTAGCTTCACCCAACGTGGACAACCTCTTACAGTCTTACTTGACGGGCACCTACATCTCCTTAGAACATGGTTACTAATAACATGGTTAATAGTATAGCCATCTAGCTATAAGGTGTTGCCATGTTATTTATAGTCAAGCTTATTGTTAGCAAGTACAATAGTTACATATAAATATGTACTATTTTGTTGATATATGACCCATTTTACACTCTTACAAAATGCCTAGAGCATGTGTTGCAGCCGGCTGTTAATTATTAGTCCGCTTCTTTTCTCTCTTCTTTTTTCTCTCTTTCAACTCATCCAAAATATTATATTATATGTCTTACAACCCGCCTAGATCACCTTATTGTACTTGCTCTAATGTAGCCGGTTGTTGGCTATAAAAAAATGACATGTCATCTAAAAAGTAGTCAAATGATAGGTTGACTCTTAAATTAGCTATTAGGTTGATTCTAAGCATTTAATATTTACATAAACAATGCATAGGATTGGATGAGAGTTGCATGCAAATTACTTTTTCTTGATTCTAGAAAATTTTGGTTTATTTGGACATACTAATTAGGAAATTATTATTATTTCCTATAAACAAGCGCAAAAAATTTCTGTGGTTAATTTTGAGCCTGTCCTCAATTTAATTCCTGGATTCGCCACTATCTGATGTAATCTTCTGGCGTGTTTGTGGTGATGTGATTAATTCTCACTTTAATTGGTTTTTTTGGGTTCACTTTAATTAGTTGCATCCTTTAGTTAGTTGCTTCCAGGAGTTAAAGAAATTCAAGGGTTGCTCATTTTTCTTTTCACCGTGCGTTTTTATTCATTAAAGTGAAGTAGTCTATTTCGAAGCTCATAATCTAATAAATTTGCTTTATCATTATGTTTAACTTGGTGTGCCGAATGATCTGTTTGATGTACCATTGAACATTTTGAATGATGAATAGAGCTTAACTGGTTGTCTAACAAAAAAGTGTTGCTTAAAGGAAATCCAATGGAAAACAATATCGAAAAGCAACACAGGATGGCCCCCAATGAAGCCTTGTGGACATCGATCGTCCCCGAGCGGCCGGGACTGAGATCCAGTGACTTGCCCATGGCAAATCACGCCGTGACATTCTCCTACTATCATCCATTCATTTGGGATCCAACGTATAGCATTCATCCAAGTAAAAAACAGGTCACATGTACACATTTAGGGAATGAACGGCTGTGTATGAGACTTAATTTGGAACATCGTTTTTGCATCATAATTTTTTTAAATGATTACATATTGCACTTCTATTCCCCAGGTATTCCGCCAGTTTACAAAACACTACTCCCTCCGTTCTAAAATGTAGTGCGTCTTCAATTTTCATGTTTCAACTTTGACTATAAGTTTAATCAACAAGACCGATTGTGATGGAGCAAAAGTTATACCAATGAATTCGTATCCGAAAAAAGTTTTTAAATATATAATTTTTGTTCCCACCACAATTCGTCTTGTTGGTTAAATTTACCTCTCTTTCGCTCAACATCGATTAACATTAATGAGTATGAAGGCACACTTTGTCCGTTTTGATCGGACGCGTGAACGCATGTATCTGTTTATTTTGTCTCACGACCGCATGGACCGCCAAATTAATTAAACCTAAAGTGTTGATTAAAAAGGCCAACACGACCTATAAATTCACATTACACTAATTAAAAAATTTAAATAAACAAAAATAGAAATTAAAAAAGACTTGCCCTGTTGTCTAAGCGTCAGCGCCACCGTCGTTCATGTCGTCGTCGTCGCTCCCGAGGTCGATGTAGGGCGGTCGCGGCTCCGCCCACGAAAAGGACGCCACGAAAAAGACGCGCACTGCTGTCTAAGCGTCGGCGCCACCGTCGTCCATGTCATCGTCGCCGCTTCCGAGGTCGAGGTAGGGCGGTGACTACTAGTTGCAGAAAGGAGAGAAATATCAATTACTTGTGCTATGGATGACGGTTGGGGCTGCGTCATTTTACTCGAGTTTTACATCAACAAGCTCAAATAATGCAAATATTTTACATCTAGAGTAAAATTGTAGTGTGTGTAAGTATTAATTAAAGATGATTTCGCATCAAAAAAAATTGCGCTACTGCTCTTGAGCTTTTGTCGGGTGAACATTAATCTTTTTACATCATCTATTGGAGCGGCACCGCGCGGCTGCTGTATTTATTTCTTTTATTGGAGTTACACAATAATGATGTAAAAAGTTTAACATAGCATCTTTTTTGTTGGGCTATGCTGGATGGATACCAACAACAAAATTTGAAGCATCTTTTTTGGTTTTTATATAATTTGCTAATAACAACAAAATCGGAATTACCAAGTGTATTTTTCTGATCTGCAGCACTAATTAGTTCTCACTTTTCTTCTTGAACTCATACCGAATGGATGCCTAAGTGTGCAAACTGTTTTGTGTGAAGTATTGCTGAACCATTGGATGTGATTTCAAAGGTTGATGGTGGCCGCAAGTTACAGCGTGACTTGCTGTAGGCAAGTCACCTGATCTCGGTCCGAGCGGCCGGGACCCGAACTCGAGCCCAACAAGACCCCCTCAAAGTCCAAAAGCGACGGGGAAGACGAAGACAGCTCTTTTGGAAGGAAGTTGGAAGCCCTTCGCCGCGACCAACTCCCCCACTCCACGGCACCGTCCCCGACCGCGCAAGTCTTCCCGACGAGGTCAGACAAAAGAAAAATCGCAAAATCGGCGCGGAAGGGAGGGAGTGAACCCAACCGCCGGCGCGCGCCTCCCCAGCCGGCCGCCGGCGATGGCGTCCCGTAGGGGCCCCTGCCCCCTGCCGCGCCTCTGGCTCCTCCTCCTCCTCCTGCTCGTGCTGACCACGGGGTTGCCGCGGGGCGGAGCGGTGGGGCTGAAGCTGCCGTTCAGCCCCGGGGACGTCCTCCCGATCCTGCCGCGGCAGGTGGCGTGGCCCGTGATGAACACCCTTCACAGCGCCGTCGACCTCCTGCCCTCCTTCGTCGCCGCCGTGGCCCCAGCCGCCTCCTCCCCCGCTGCCTGGAACGGCTCCTGCTTCGCGCTGAACGAGGCCGCGCTTGAGCTCACCCCCGGGGACCGCGACGGCACCAATTTCGGTGGCGCTCTGCTCCGCCTCAAGGTCCGCATCTCTGACCTGAAAATCTTAAGTTATGTCGCCTCCTGTTTTTCCGGATTATGTGACATTAGAAGCGACTACTTCTGCTTGGGCGTGTAGTTGCTAATTGATTCCGTATAATAGTTGGCACCTCTCGGAACTACTTATTCGAGGAGTTCGGGGTATAGGGGGGTCACTCACTGAAGCAGTGAAGCTCTAGTGCATCCTTGCTGCTTAGTTAATTAAGAATATAGACTAATGACTAGAGACCACCCCTTCCTCGCTTATACGTATAAGACAATATCATAGACAAAGTGCACCACAAATGCATCATTGGCATTTTGGCATTACACTTGAGTTAGCGCTTGAACACACAACATAATAAGAAAACTATATCAGAAATTATAAATATGATGACATAGATACATAGTGAAGATATCTTCTGAGTGCCGAAATAAGGAAGATGTGCTGTAATCCTATCCTATCGTTTCTTCTTCAGTCATAGGATATAGGACAAGAACCAGAACTTACCAAGACAAAAAAAAGGTGAACTAGAAAGTGGTATGAATGAGTGGATACAACAACAAGTCAAGTCATGGTTCTGGCACGTGGATAGCTAACTTCCACGCATCTTTGTCCATAAGCTAAATCCTTGATGAATGATGATATCCCAATCCTTCAAATCTCTCTTCACGGACTCCTCCCATGTCAAGTTTGGTCTACCCCGACCTCTCTTGACAATATCAGCACGCCTTAACCATCGGCTATGCACTGTCGCTTCAGGAGGCCTGCGTTGTCTATGCCCAAACCATCTCAGACAATGTTGGACAAGCTTCTCTTCAATTGGCGCCACCCCAACTCTATCATGTATATTATCATTCCGGACCTGATCCTTCCTTATGTAGCCAGTCCCCTTCTTCTATTTATATATAATAAATTTAATAAAATCAATTAATACCCCAACTGATTACCTAATTTTAGCAATTTAAGAAATCGCTAGAGAGGAAAGAACGGGAATTGACTGAGATTTCTAGACTGGAAAAGTAAGCAATTACCTAGAAGCCTATGACCTGGCAAGACACCGGCGAATGATACGTGAGCGTGGTTGCACGTAAACCTGGGAATAGTTTGACATCCAAACTAAATCCAGCCTAAACCATGGGACTGCTCCTCGAGCAACCAAACCAAACCAAACCAAAATGGTTAAGCTAGCAACCAAACCAAACCAAACCAAACTACAAGTGTTTTCCAACCAATCCAATCCAAACCGTTTTCTCTTTATGGATTAAATCCATAGATACAAACTGTGGACAAAGCAACAAGCAAGTAGCTGAATAGCAAACTAGCAATACAGCCACGAAAAGATTGCACGTACAGGCGGAGTTGCCGCTGGGGGCAAGCTACAGCAAACAAATAAGCATGCACAGGGGCACAGCTACAGGAATACGAAGACGGCGAGATACGACGGCGACGTCGGCAAGATGCGGCGACAACAATGAGCTACAGCGGCGGCGGCAAGCTGCAACATCAACGATGAACGGCGGCCGCAACGACGGCGGCGGCGGCGGCAAGCTGTGTCGACAACGACGACGGTGGCGGCAAGCTGCGGCGAGCTACTACTACGACAATGGTGGCATCGAGCTGTAGTGAGCTGCTGTGACGGAGGCGAGCTGCGACGGTAATGGCTAACTTGCTCACCGGCGGCGACGTCTTGTTCGGCCATGTCGTCTCACCTGCAGTATGCAAATATGAGTGAAAGAGCGAGAGAGAGAGAGAGAGAGAGAGAGAGAGAGAAATGAGAGAAATGGAGGGGGCGCACCAAAGGAGGTGACCGGAGCTCCAGCGGTCGGCAGAGCGCCGACCCCTAACGAGAGCGGCAGTGGCGGCCGTCGAGGACTCGAGATTGCTCATGTCTGCCATTTGGTTGCTCGATTTGTTTCAGACTGTGGATCGAGACTATTCCAAACTGGTCGGTTTGAGTCCAGATCGAACCAATCCAACCCAAAAATAAGCAAATCCCAGACCGATCTAAATTGAATGAGTGTCTCAGCCCATTTCGTCCAATCCAACGGAGCCCAATACAAAAACCAAACTGAAATTATAGTTTGAATCCAGACTATTCCCAGGCCTAGTTGCACGGAATGCCCGTGAGTTGGTCTTGCTACTGTGTAGGGAATAATGGAACTTTAGTTCTCCTCATGGCAAACCTTTCTGAAAAAAGTATTGCTTGCTCTTTTTTTTCTCCTGAAAGTTATTGCTTGATTTTTTGACTGAAACTAACATTTGTTTTCATGGAATGTGCGCATTAGCTTCCATGTTTTACTTTATTTCTATTTTGCTTGTTGGGATCAAGATCTCTCAGCTACCAGTGAACTTCCCGGAGTAGGGAATGTGCGCATTAGGTTCCATGTTTTACTTTATTTCTATTTTGCTTGTTGGGATCAAGATCTCTCAGCTACCAGTGAACTTCCCGGAGTAGGCTTTGTTGATTCCAGTTATGAAATTTACACGGGTGATGACTGTAAATCAACCAACTTGAATGGTAACATCATCATGTATGGTAGGTGGTCTGAGCCAAAATAGAATCACGGCACCAGACCTAATTCTGTTTTTTAGTTTAATTTCTGATAGACTCTACTTCATGCATATTGCCTGTCAACATTATTGTACTAATATTTGCTTGTATTTTGAACTGAAATGAATTTGCAGAAGATGGTCCTAATGGTAATGTTGTTTGGTGATTTATAGATCTTTTTTCTCTTCTATTAAAATTCACAGCTTGGTGTTACTCCGTTGTCTCACACTGACTGGCTGATTGTGGTACTGCACAACTATACTAAGTATCATGCATGAGGTTCTGCATAGTATACCAACTTTCGTGTATTTATTCAATATTTTTCCTTTAACCTTTCCTGTTGTTGCAATTTTCGAAGCATAATCTTTGCACTGACTTGATTTGCACTCAATAGCTTGTGATTGTAAACATTGGCTATTTTAGATGGTTTGAATAGCTGAGTAATCATGGGTTTTGCTAACATATGCATTTCCTGTTTTGCAGACTGCTTCTGCTCAAAGCTGGACGTGCATGGATCTTTATGTGTTTGCAACACCATATAGGATAACTTGGGATTACTATTTTGCGGCTCGGGAACACACTTTGGAGATAACTTCATGGGAAGAAGAAGCAGAGTTGGAATATGTTTGTTCTCTTTCTGAATGATTTCCTAAACAATTCAGTATCCCATGGAATTAGTCTCAAGTTCTAAATTGTTCATTTACCATGTGTTTTAATCAGGTTAAGCAGCATGGTGTGTCTGTTTTTCTCATGCCATCCGGGATGCTTGGAACTTTGTTATCTTTGATGGATGTCCTGCCCTTGTTTTCAAATACTGGCTGGGGTCAAAATTCCAACTTGGCCTTTTTAGAGAAGCACATGGGAGCTACATTTGAGAAACGTTCTCAACCTTGGGTTTCTAGTATTGCAAAGGAGGATGTGCAATCTGGTGACTTTTTGGCTCTGTCAAAGATTCGAGGACGATGGGGTGGGTTTGAAACATTAGAGAAATGGGTAACTGGTGCATTTGCTGGGCATACTGCTGTGTGCTTGAAAGATGAGGATGGTGATCTCTGGGTTGCAGAATCAGGATTTGAAAATGAGAAGGTAAAATAACTTGCTATAGTATGAAGGTCATCTTTGTTGTCCATTTCATTTCTCCATTTAATGCTTGCTATCAATTGATAACATAATGTGGCTGCTGTCATTTAATTTCTCATGCTCACTCTAATCATGTCTAGTATCAATATAATTAATACTGCTTGGTTTGAACACATATTGGACCAAGTGTTTGAAATTATGCTCTGATAGTGATTTATATTATTAATTCATAACATCCTGTGGCTGTTTTCTAGTTTCTTATCTTCGCCCTAACCATGTCCAGTACTCCATAATTAACACTCCCTCCGTTCCAAATTAGTTGACTTCTATTTATTCACATGTGTACACATATGAACAAATTGAAGTCATCTAATTTGGAACGGAGGGAGTAGTACTTATGATCTTTCTCACCTTCTGAATATACTAAAAGGGGTAAAGGTTAGTGTAAGTGCTGTACTTCTCATCTTTTCATCAGTAAAGTTATCCTTTTGTTGTAAATACATATTGGCCCAATTTATGTGTTTGAAATTATGATTTTGGTGGTCAACCTTTATTGTAGATTAGCCTTACAGTGGATATATTACTTTGCTCTTATTCCAAGGATAATTTTATGCCCTTTTGGGTTTTAAGCCGTCTGACCGTCTTAGTATCAGACAGAAGGCAACACTAAAGCCAGCGTAATTTTTCGTTGAAAAAAACTGGCACACGAGTGTTTCATGTATGTGCTACTCTTGTACAAATAAGTGCAGTTTTGTTTTATCCTGTATACTGAGTTTCAATCACAGGGAGAAGAAATTATTGCTATAGTTCCTTGGGATGAATGGTGGGAAATGGCACTCAAGGATGGATCAAATCCTCAGATAGCCCTTTTGCCGTTACACCCTGATATACGTTCTAGATTCAACGAAAGTGCTGCATGGAACTTTGCCCGGAGCATGGTCGGGAAGCCGTACGGCTATCATAATATGATATTTAGCTGGATTGATACATTAGGAGATAATTATCCACCTCCTCTTGATGCTAATCTGGTAATTCTCTCTGGCCTTTGCGAAGTTTCGATTTCAATTGTTGGACCTGAACCAAGTTCCATATTTAGTTTTGGCATTATCAGTATTCATACACATCTCGTTAGTTTTGCTGCATATGTACGTTCATTGCGTAGATTGGAAATAAATTTTGTGCTAATGCCAACCAAACAATTACTTACTTACTTACCTACTTCATACACCCATACCACTCTTTTTCTTAAGTCTTGATGAAAATAAGAACATGGTTTCATATATTGGATGTACTTTCTTAGTTAAAAGTACAAAAGCTGGATAGTATTATCTTGTTAAAATCTTACAAACACACTGGGAAACCTGTATCAAGGTAGAAAATGCACTTGATCTTCTGAAGTTAGGTGGAAAAGGGATACTGAATAGAAATGTTGTGCATGATGTATATGTTGATGTCCTAAAACTATTGAGCAGTTTGAGCCTTTCAAACTCTAAGATAGACTTTAAATTGCTTGTTATTAGCTGATTTAAATTTAGTTCATGCATTGAAAAACTTATTATCAGTAATGTTTGAATTGCTAAATTCTGTTATTTATTCTTTTCAGGTAATGGCTGTTATGTCGATGTGGACTAGATTACAACCACTTTATGCTGCGAACATGTGGAATGAGGCCCTTAACAAACGTCTTGGGACTGAGGTTTGTAAACTATTTTGCATTGTGGCTTCTTTTGATGGATAGTGCTGTAGTGTGTTAGGTTCTATAAGTTTGTAGTATTTCCAGCTGACACAACGTTAAACAATGTGGTGGTTTCTTTTAAATTTCATTTCTGGACTCGAGTTGGGTTTTCTGGCTGTACACATGCTTCTGACCCTCTACTCCAGCTAACCTTTAAATGCGCTAATGTGGGGCCTTTTGGTGGTGCTCTGGTAGGGAGTTCTATGAGAGGCTTAGTTGGCCTTGAAATCATAGGCTTGGCATGATTGTTTTGCGCAAATAAGCTTTTGTTATTATTGTTTTCTAAAATATAGATAAATAATGCTCCTGTTTCTATCTGCCCGAAATTGTGCCCAATTATCAATTTCATGGTGTCTATTTTATGCAGGGTTTGGACCTTCAGGGTATCATTCTTGAGACTGAAAAGCGCGGCATGTCCTTCGATCAGTTGCTCACCATCCCTGAACAAGATGAATGGGTATACAGTGATGGTAAATCAACCACTTGTGTTTCCTTCATTCTTGCGATGTACAAGGAAGCTGGAGTGTTTGCTCCTTTCACAGAATCAATTCAAGTCACTGAGTTCACTGTAAGTGACTCAACTCCCTTATCTGTCATAGTTGCAATTGAAAAAGTGTTATCCTTCTCTGTTCATTGACAAGCTCAAGACAGAGAAATTGGCATACACTACTTCTCAAGCCCTTTTATCATTTCACATAATATCTCTTATGTTCAATCTGAAAGTTCAAAATCAGTCTCAGATGTAGAAATGCATGAACGGTTATTCTTCGTGTTGATTGGTCCCGTGTTGACTGAGTACTTAATTACCTTCTGATCCAGATACGAGATGCATATATGCTCAAGATATTTGAAGATGACCGGGCCAGGCTCCCAAGCTGGTGTCATACCGAGGCAGGCAAGCCTCCCTTCTGCCAGATACTTGGGGAATACAGGATGGAGCTACCAGAGTACAACACTATAGAGCCGTATGCAAAAATGAATGAGAACTGCCCATCCTTACCCCCAACGTACAAGCGACCATCGCGCTGCTGACATGAGAGGCATACATAGGCGGCTGCCTCTGTTTCTGGTGTTTAAGTTACGTAAAAAAACAACGCTGTATATAGATGTTTGGTACATATGGCAGTATACACGGGTTAGCAAAAGGTAATGTGCAGTTTCCTGCCAGTTAGCGTAGCAGTTCTGAACCCAGGTTTCCAATGTGAACCTGGATAGTGGATTTGCTCGCATAGATAGAACTTTGTAATCATAGCTTTGGAAACTTGCTGTCGATGATGATCTGGCTTCACGAAGTGTATGTCTCTGAAATAAAAACATTTATTTATGCTTATTCAAATGATTTACATCATGCTAAGTTTATGCCCCTGAAATAAAATCCTCCACGAATTCTTCAAATGTTGCATGAGCTGCATTAGCTTTCATCTGTTCTTGGATCAAAATACATTCAGATGGCAGGGTTTCGTTTTTGTGGTCAAAAGTCTGGAGATCATTAAGAGCATGGCCAAAGTTTCTTGTGTTCCCATTATGTTCATGATTTCTGTCTTAAATAATGATGCTTAGCTAGTATTGACGCGATCTTTACTGGAGGTACGCACGGCTCGTCGATCGAGAGCCTCGATCTCTACACTTATTCAATGTTGAAAAGGTGCGACGGAGCGGCTACCCGTTTGTCGCTTGCCAACATTAAACCAACGTGGCGACAGAGAAACTCACTCCGGCGTCCAGTTCTTCCGCTTCTCTAACTAGTGTCGGTTATTTAAACAGACTTCCAGGAACACACCACACACCGTTCGTTCTTCTTTTTTCTTCCTCCACCCTCATAGCTCTTCCACTCTCTTAGTCATGATGTCGGGCTCTAGATTTTCAAGGGATAACAACCGACTCATCTATCGAGCAACGTCGATTGCAGATAGCAGTACTCCTCGACAAATTGCGCATAGCGATTACCCAAGCAGTGACTAGGGGCACTAGCTCTTGGACAAAATCATTGTTTTGGCCCTTTTGCTCAATTTTAACACAATCTAACCCCTCCCAACAATTTTAGCACGATTTAACCCTTTTAAACATGTCAATCATTGTGGCGTGTCTGCTTAATTTTGACATGCCAGAGTCCTTGACGTGTTTCCTCTGGGCCGTGCTCTGGCCGAATAAAGGTAAGATACGCTAGAGATTTCGGCGTGTCTCCCAGGTAAGACACGTCAAGGTTCCTAGCGTGTCTTACCTGGGGAGACACGTCAAGGTCTCTGGCGTGTCTTGCTCAGAGCAGAGCAGGTAAGATAAGTGATAGACAAGACACGTCAGAGACCGATCTTCGGCATGTCTTACCTGTACACACACGCCACTGATTAACGTGTCTAAAAGGGTCAGATCGATCGTATTAAAGTTGAGAAAAAGAACAGTGGACTGCCAGGTGAACCAAGACTGTTGGAGTCATGGTCGAAACGGTAAGTGTATGGCAGGGCGCTCTGGCGACGCGCGGGGAGATTTCGAATCGGCCCCGACATGGATCTCGGTGGGCGGCTCGTCGGCGGCCTCGTCGGCTCCGTGGCAGCAAGGGGTGCGGCCGGCGAAGGCGGTGAGGTGCAACCGCTTCTGAGCGCTGCAGGGAGCGGCCTCGGACTCGGAAGAGGAGGAGGAGCCCCCGGTGGCGGACGCCGTAGGTGACAGTGGTGGCTCGCCGGAGTTGGGGCTCCGTCGGGACCAGACGCTGGGCGACTACCTCCGGTGCACTCGCAAGGGCAAGGGGCGCCATGGAGGGAGGTTCAGCTTCGCTCCCGGCGGCAGATCTCGCGCCCAAGTCCGGCAGATCTCGGCACTATGCGGGGCGTCGGGAAGCAAGCGCGCTCCGTCGCGGCCGTGCTGGGAGGGGGCTCCACCGGAGGAGGAGTTCCCTCCCCTGCCTCGCTCGGGTGGTGAGCTGGTGGCTTCGTCCCCGGCGGTGCTGGCGGCGGCGGAGGCGGAGGAGCGGGGGGAAGGCTCTGTCGCCTCTCTCCCGCTCGGCGGCGCTGGGTTGGGCCTCCTTGGGGCTAGTGGGCCTGGGGCCATTCCGGCCCAGCCTCTCGTGGGGCCTGCGTTAGGTGGGGCAGTGGAGTACGGGCCTGTGGCCCAAGTGTCCTCGCATCCTGACCCGGGGCCTTGCACCTCTCTGAACCTCTCGGGGGAGGCAGGGGGGTCTCGACAGCCCACCAGGACGGGTGTCCGGCGGCCTAGGCCCAGGAGAGATGCCTTATCTGGGTGCGCAAGGGGGGCTGTGACCCGGCTCTAGGGTTCCCAGCCGCCAAACCTGAGAGGCGGCGGTTTGCTCACAGCACTCGTCGCCTTGCTCGCCCATTAGATCCGCCACCTCTCCTCTCTTTCGCGGAGGCGATGGTGATGGGGTCCCGTGAGGAGCGCGGAAAGGGCAAGCCAAGGATGGAGGCATGGCCTACGGAAGCAGATCGCGAGATGGAGCGTAGGATCCGGGCGCGTGTCATCCAGGAGATGAAGAAGAAGAAAAAGCAAGAGAAGGCCAAGGAGGGCAAGGAGGGGGAATGGGGTCCTCCCCCGCCCTGGTGGGTCAAGAAGAAGGACAAGCGCAAGCTCCGAGAGAAGGCGGAGGCGAGTGGATCCGAGCGGCCCAAGCTCGCGCGGGGTGCACCCGACGACGAGCAAAAGAGCAAGAAGAGGCGTAAGGAGCCCAAGGCGTCGGGGGCGGCTCCTAATCCCTCCAGGGAGTTGGGCACGGAACTGACGCCCATTGCGCTCGATGAGGGAGCGGCGGTGGAGTGCTTTCGGTGCGGGCGCTTCGGCCACTACCAATCCAAGTGCAGCTTCGCACCGTTGTGCGTGTTGTGCAAAGAGGAAGGTCACACCTCGGCCAACTTCCCATCTCGGGGGCAACAGATCTGCCTCAACTACTTCGGGAAAGGCATCGCGGGCGAGGGATTCTTCTTTGTGTCCTTCCCCGAGGAGGAGGATGCGGTGGAGGATGGCAACCAGGAGTCTACGGGGGCAGTCATCTCGGCGGCGCCGGGACAACTCTCCAACGTGGATCTGGAGGAGGAGCTGCGTCACTTGGTGGAGGGCGACTGGGACTAACAAGTCTCACAGCTCTCCGCCTCGGAGTTCTCGGTGGTCTTCCCCAGCGCGGACATGGTGCGCATGGCCACGAGGAGCGGGAAGTTGTTCCTCTCCCTGCGGAATGTCACGGTGGACATCCGCGACTTGATTTGGGAGGACATCAAGCCAGTGCTGCTGCCGGAGACGTGGGTGCGGCTCCACAGCATCCCCAAGAAACACCGGAGGGTGATAGGCTCATGGTGGCGCTGGGTATGTGTCACAACCCCAAGCTAGGTATGTGCTAGGAATAGCAAGTCCCTTTGCATCATGTGAAAAATTCAAAAATGGGGAAAAGAAAAGCCCTAAGAAATTAATTCAAATGGCCAGATAAAAATATTTTTCCAAAAATCATTTGAGTATTTGGAAAATTCCTATAAATGATGCTGATCATTTTAAAAATGGTTTGGGAGCAATCCCATGCTCATGGAATTTTCTAATTTTCAAACAATGCCTTGGAAAATGAAATAAACCCCTATTTGATTTAAAATTCAAATGTTTTGAATTTTAAAAAGTGCCAAACTTTATAAGTGGCTAGTCTAATATAATATGAGGCCATATAAAAAGTTTCAGCATTTTTAAAAATGGTTTGCTATTTATTTAGCAGTGCCAAAACATAATGCAGAAAAGAAACAGAAAAGAAATAAAACGGAAAAGAAACTTACCTGGGCAAAGGTGCCCAACTTGTCGCCCCGCAGCCCAGCCAGCCCAGCCCACCAGCCCCTTCTTGTCTTCTTCTCCTGGACGGCGAGCACGCAGGTGCGTGTCGAGCATGCCGCGGCCACCGCCGTCGCCCGGCCACCTCCTGCTTCCCCTGTCCCTATCTCCTCGCCTCTGGACGCCTGGAAGGCCCCATTTCCATCTCCCCCTCTCTCCGCTCGCTCTGCCTCCCTCTGGTTCGCGATTCTCACCTCACCCGAGCGCCTGCCGGAGCACGCCGTCGTGCCCGACGCGGCCACCGGCCGAGCTAGCCTAGGCCTCCTTGTCCATCGAGCTCTACTCCGTCGTCTTCATCGCCGTCCAAAGGGAATCGAGGCCGGAGCCCCTGCAGCCACCGGAATCGCCGTCGCCATCTCGTCGGAGCCGCGAAGCTCGCCGTTGATTACGTCGCCACCGCGCCTTCCCCAGCCACGCCGTCCTCACCAGCAAGTTCGGGGTGAGCATACGCTTCTTTCCCCTCTCTCCGCGCGCGATTTGGTGCCCGAAATCGCCATCGCCGTCTTGCTCCGTCTCCGGCCGCCGCAAACGTCGTCGTAGCCGTGGCCCTGAAGCTCCCCGTGACCCCCTGCTGGCACCACGGGATGCGGACGACGACGAGACGCCCTCCCGTGTCCTCCTTTACCCTTCCCGTGCCCGGAACCGCATTCCAGCGAAGTTCTGGCGAGGCTCCGCCATGCCCCGTGGCACCGGCGACTAGCCGCCGGCCACTTAGGCCTAACCCACCCCTAATCAACCTTCCCCCCTCACTGACAGTGGGGCCCAGAGCCCCCTAATCCCTGGTTAGTTTAAAACTAACCGGGTTAGTTAACCAGTGAGGCTGACCAGTGGGACCCCCCCTGTTAGGCCAGCCATGACGTCAGCTTGGTGTCACTCTGACGCAGTAAAGCTTTTAAATCTTTTTATATAATTCCATAAATTACAGAAAATGGCCAAAACTTCAATAAATCATAGAAAATTCATTTTAACTCCAAATTGGACAAATAATATGTCTAAAATTATCAGAAAAATATAAGGATTATGAATATGCAATTTGTTTTCATGTTTGACCATTTTAAAATGGGTGAACAGTAGCAAACATGCATATGGAGCCTTTTCAAATTCAAATTTGGAGTGATTTTGCAAATGATTTTGCAACACCCTTAATTCAAATGGATTCATCCACACATCAGAGACATTACTTCAACTATACCACATCACTTCATGATCAACATTTTCAAATGAACTTTCATGCATTCAAATGCATTTGAAATTCATCGATAAATCAAATGGAGTTTGAATTTGCATTTCAAATGCAATATACTCCTTTTAAATGGAATGCTCAACACATCAGTACCATGAACATCACCATTACAATCTTATTCATGTGCTTGTGCATTGTACATTATGTTGATCCTATGATTGTCATGTTGCTTATAGAAGTGGAGCCGGAACCCGAGATCACCCCCTTCGTTGAAGACCCCGTGACTGAACCTCATCAGCAAGGCAAGCAAACCCCCTTTGATCATGTCGATAAAATCCCACTTCCCTCTCATGTCTCGCTTATGCATTGTTTAGGATGATCACCATGATAACGTTTGTACCGTATAGTTGAACCCATATCCTTTGCATGACCTATCATCTTGTCACAATAGTAAGCAAACCACAATCCTAGCAGATGTAGGAGTTGGTTGATATCATGTGGCCCCTGCAACTGTTACTTCTTATTGCGTGCTTAGTGATACAATGAGGTTGCTTTTGATGTGAGTCGGGATGATGGTAAACATGGTGTTGATAAAAGTGAAATGTGTTGGTGAATCTACCCTAATACAAGGTGAACGATGAGAGGCTGTGTAGGAGTACACAGTGGGTTGTCTCTTTGAACACCGCCTTAAGTCCGAGTTCTTGTGTGGTGATCCAAGAAGAAGAGTACAACCACACATTGGGATCACTGACCCCTCTCATCCTAGTACCTCACCCCGTTCGAACCCCAAGAGGCGCAGTAGTTCGGAGTTCTGGTAGGGCTGTGGCACGGTCTGCGAAGTGGATGAACGGCTTTTCAAGACCGGCTTGGGACCCTGCACACATCGTTTGAGGCTATACTGGAACCTCCGCCAGACTTCCATACGGATCCCCCTCAGATAGGCGACTCTCTGGACTAGAACGAAGCTGTGGGCGAAGTGTTGTGGTGGCATCCTCGCTGTCACCTCTTGAACGGTGACATGCAAAAGGCGGTAAATGATGACACGTGTGTGTAGCGGTACACCCCTACAGGGTTAACAAAACTATTCGAATAGCCGCGTCCGCGGTTAAGGACTGCTTGGAAAGCTCAGCTTGATTATTAGACAACTTGAACTGGATACTTCTAAAAGTCGCAAGATAAGCGTGAGTGCTATGGTGTGCTTCTCGTGGGGAAGTCGAGGAAGTAACCATAGTGGTGTATTGGTTGAAGAGATGTAGTGGACTCGTGTACGCTTCTTACCTCAAGTCTGGTACTCGTAGTTCAGGACTAGCCAAGTCAAACCTGGCACTTCTGCAAGTGAAACCCCACCTCCCTTTACCTTGATACATGTGCATGAGTAGTATAGTTCCTACGTAAGTCTTGCTGAGTACGACTTTGTACTCACGTTTTCTTATTCTATGTTTTAGATGAACCCACCGACCCCGATGGTGACTTCTAACCGAAGCTAGAAGAATGAAGACTCAGACCAAGACCAAGCTAGTGTAGTCCCAGTCAGACGACTGTTTCCCTCGTGGAGGGCTTGTTTTTAGATAAGGCTTCTCTAAGCCATTTGTTAAACTTGTCTGTACTCAGACCTACTTTGCTTCCGCTTGTCTGTTGTAATGTTGGATCACATGCTTGTGATCTCTGTGTGCACTCTGTAAGAGTTATCAATAAAGTTGTATACTTTGTAGAGAATTGCAATGATACTTGCTGTTCATACAAGGCATGTGTGCTGCGTGTATGTTTATAACATGCATGTCTTTGTATGGGTTTTCGAGACCTTAGTTGTGATCTGGCTGGCGGTCTTTTATACACCAAGTGGCCCTTAGATGTGCGCAGCTTGGGGCATCGCGATGCGATTGTTCGAGACTCTGTCTCGTGCACACTTTGATGTATGATCGAGCCCGCCCTAGACCCCGACTAAGTGATCGGGCTGGAGTAAGTCTATGTAAGGGTTATAATACAATCGATAGTATGGTTGAGGCGACTTATCTATGAGTATGGGAGTTCACCACCCATATCATTTAGACTTGTGTGCGGACGATGAGGACCCATTTCAGTTGATCATCTGGCCTGGATGGGATGCCCCTCATGTTCGATGCTTTCCGAGAACGTTCTGTGCTTGGCCTTGTCTGCTTAGACAAGTGGGTACGGTTCTCGGCTCTCCATATGATTGTATTGTAGCGAGGCTTGCATACGCTAACCCCGGGTCCCGACAGACTTGGTATCAAAGCAGGACTGACTGTAGGATTATCAGCCTTGGCCGAAGTCGAGTCTAGCCTTCTATAGTTATATAGTTACTCTGGGTATATAAGGGAACAACGTAAGGCTTCTTTTTCTCCTTACCCTCATCGTTCTGAGTTCTGAGTCACCCTCATCTTATTCTACGGGAAGATAGGACTAGGCTCACCTCTGTCTTACTAGAACATCTCGTTGATTGCCTCCTTATAGCCGTAGGATGGTTGTGGTTGTCCAGAGTCTTCGTGTTTTGAGTTCCTTGAAGAAGTTCTGTCCAATTTCTTCGAGGTTGTTTCATTTTCCATCCCGGTGTAGCCGTTATGCTGTCGGATTTGTTCCGTGTTTCTTTGAATCATTGCCTTCGCATTATTATCTTTTCCTCCTTAAATCATATCCTTTTATCCTTGCCTCCATCGTACAACCTGTTCTGATTGTTGATTTTTATCACACAGGATGTCAGGTGGAACTCGTAGTGTTGTTCTTCGGAATCGAGACCGTGATCGGAATCGAAATGATGATGAACCTCCACCACCGCCTTCTGCGGCGGAAATCATGATGGAAGCTGAGCGGAATAGACGTGATCAGACACGCCTTCTGGAGCTCATCGAGCAGAATACCGCCCACCATCGTAATGTGGTGGTCAGCATTCAGGACTTCATCCTCCTCAAGCCACCGGTATTCCGATGTTCTTCTGAGCCCCTTGAAGCTGATGATTGGCTCTGTTCCATCGAGCGTAAGCTTGACACTGCACATGTTGCTCCCGATGACCGAGTTGTTTTCGCGGTATACTTCTTGGAAGGTGCTCCTCTTCAGTGGTGGGAGAACTATGTTGCAATGCAGCCAGATGGTCACGTAGTGACTTGGCAAGAGTTCTGTGTTGCCTTTCGAGGGTACCACATTCTGGATGAGTTGATGGAGCGCAAGAAGGAAGAGTTCTGCAATCTGAATCAAGGAGAGATGTCCATTCATGAGTATGTGAGGGAATTCAACCGTCTTGCTCGTTATGCCCAAGATGAGATCGCCACCGATGCCAGAAAGCAGGCAAGGTTCCGCAAGGGACTTAGCCCCATCCTTCGTCATGATCTCAACCTCATCGAGTTTGCCACCTTTGAGGATTTAGTCAACAGATCCTTCAGAGCTGAGCATGGCAATGAAGTTTTCGAGAAGTCTCGCAAGCATGCTCTTGAGCTTGCCCCTTCTTCCAGTTCACGCCCTCAGAAGCGCATGATCTGGATTCCTAACAGTTTGATCCACCAAAACAACCCACCGAGGCCATCCCTTGTGCCGCCTCGTCCACCAGCTCCACCAAACAACCCAGCTCCCCGCACTATCTTTGGAGCCTGCTTTAGATGTGGCCAGCCTGGTCACTACTCTCGTGAGTGCCCCGTCAACCAAAATGCTCCACCCCATGCCAAAGGAAACCCCACTGTTCGTGCCAAACCACCTCCAAAGGTTCCCACCGCTAAGCCATCCACCTTAGAAAATCTTGGACGTGTGAACCAAATCTCAGCTGAGGAAACTGATAGTACTTCTGACGTCATTCTTGGTACGCTCCCAGTCAATTTTGTTCCCACTTTTGTCCTTTTCGATCCAGGAGCATCTCACTCATTCATGTCGGAGAGTTATGCACTTCGGCACGAGATATCCTTTGATGAAATGTTCACCCCTATGATCATTCAAACTCCTCGTTCCAAATGCCAAACTAATAGAGTAAGCCATGTCAATCAAATTGCAATTGAGGGTTTAGTATTCCTTGCTTCACTCATAGCCCTCAAGTCTTCAGACATTGATGTCATCCTTGGTATGGATTGGTTATCAAGACAACATGATTTTCTTGATTGTAAAGCCAAGTCAATTAGACTTACACATCCTTCAGGCCAGACAATAGCTTATTCCTCGCCAAGAACAAGAACCCAGGTGCATTCTTTGAATGTGCTTCCCCTTCCCGACCTTGAAGATGTTCCGGTGGTTCGTGACTTCCCGGATGTCTTTCCTGAAGAGCTGCCGGGCATGCCACCCGACAGATGTGTAGAGTTCATAGTGGATCTTGCCCCAGGAACCGCACCAATTTCCAGACGCCCATACAAAATGGCCCCACGTGAGTTAGCTGAGCTTAAAAACCAACTGGAAGCTTTGTTGGAAAAAGGCTTCATCCGCCCTAGCTCATCGCCATGGGGTTGCCCCGTTCTGTTCGTAACGAAGAAAGATGGAACAGAAAGGATGTGTGTAGACTATCGCCCGCTAAATCTAGCGACGATAAAGAACAAGTACCCACTGCCCAGGATCAATGATCTTTATGATCAACTTGCTGGATCCTCTGTCTTCTCCAAGATGGATTTGAGATTAGGTTATCATCAAATCAAAATCCGAAAAGAGGACATTCCAAAAACGGTTTTTACTACTCGTTATGGTCTTTACGAGTACACCGTCATGTCCTTTGGTTTAACCAATGCCCCCGCCACTTTCTCACGCATGATGAATTCGATCTTCATGGAGTACTTAGATAAATTTGTTGTGGTTTATCACGATGACATTCTCATCTACTCGAAGAACGAAGAAGAACATGCCGAACACCTAAGGCTGGTATTGATGAAACTTAGAGAGCATCGCCTGTATGCTAAATTCTCCAAGTGTGAATTTTGGCTACCAGAAGTGACCTACTTAGGCCACGTGATTTCTGCAAAAGGCATTGCTGTGAATCCCGAGAGAGTTCAGGCCGTCCTTGACTGGACTCCACCTGAATCGGTTAAGCAAGTTAGGAGTTTTCTTGGCCTAGCCAGCTATTGCCGCCGCTTCGTCGAGAACTTTTCTAAATTTGCAAAGCCTCTAACTGAACTCCTCAAGAAAGATAAGAAATTCCAATGGACTTCCAAGTGCGAGGAAAGCTTTGAAGAGCTAAAAAGAAGATTGACTTCTGCACCCGTACTTGCACCTCCAGACACCAAAAAGGATTTCGAGATTTATTGTGACGCATCACGGCAAGGGTTAGGATGCATACTTCTGCAAGATCGACATGTGGTTGCTTATGCTTCACGCCAGTTGCGGCCACATGAAGAGAACTATCCTACCCATGACCTTGAACTCGCTGCCGTAGTTCATTCCCTAACAACTTGGCGACATTACCTCCTTGGTAATCGTTGTGAGATCTATTCCGACCACCAAAGCCTCAAATACATTTTCACCCAGCCAGATCTTAATCTCAGGCAAAGACGCTGGATTGAGTTGATAAAAGATTACGACGTAGGAATTTCTTATACCCCAGGCAAAGCCAATGTCATGGCTGATGCACTAAGTCCTAAGTCGTATTGTAACAACCTCATGTTACAACAGTATCAACCACTTCTTCATGAGGAATTTCGAAAGCTTAATCTCGAGATTGTTCCTCGTGGATCTCTTTTCAACTTGGTAGAGAAACCAACCCTTGAGGATCAAATCGTAGTTGCCCAAAGGCGTGCACGAGGTGTACGCCGGATCAAGGAGAACATTGCTAGCGGAGTTGCTAAATGTTTCTCCACGGATAGTAAAGGAACGGTATTCTTTGGAAATCGTTTGGTAGTACCTAAGAATAGGGAACTAAGGCAACTCATCCTCAAAGAAGCCCATGACACACCCCTCTCAATTCATCCCGGTAGCACAAAAATGTACCGAGATCTACGCCAGAGATTTTGGTGGACTAGGATGAAGAGAGACATTGCTCGATTTGTTGCCGAATGTGATATTTGTCATCGCATTAAGGCAGAACACCAAAGACCTGCTGGTACACTTCAACCTTTACCTATTCCAGAGTGGAAATGGGACAAAGTCGGTATGGACTTCATCCCCGGCTTTCCAAAAACCCAGAAAGGAAACAATGCCATCTTCGTTGTCATAGATAGACTTTCCAAAGTTGCTCACTTCCTTCAAGTTCGCGAGTCTATAACTGCTAGCCAGTTAGCGGACTTGTACGTCTCTAGAATTGTATCCCTTCACGGTGTTCCTTTGGAAATCAGTTCTGATCGCGGTAGCCTTTTCATCTCTAGATTTTGGGGAAGCTTTCAGAATGCTATGGGAACTCATCTCTCCTTTAGTACAGCTTTCCATCCTCAGTCTAGCGGTCAAGTCGAAAGGGTTAACCAAATTCTTGAAGACATGCTCAGAGCTTGTGTTATCTCATTCGGAAAGAATTGGGAGAAGTCTCTTCCATTTGCCGAATTTGCTTATTACAATAGTTTCCAGTCTAGTCTGAACATGGCTCCTTTTGAACTCCTTTATGGACGACGATGTCGAACACCCCTTAACTGGTCAGAAACCGGTGAAAGACAATTCTTTGGACCGGATATGATCATGGAAGCAGAAGAGCAAGTTCGCATTGTTCGTGATCAATTGAAAGCCACACAGTCTCGTCAGAAAAGCTACTATGATCGTCATCATAGGAAAGAAAGCTACAATCTGGATGAGAAGGCTTACCTTCGGGTTACTCCTCTGAAGGGAACCCAACGTTTCGGTATCAAAGGAAAGTTGGCCCCACGTTACATCGGACCTTTCCGCATTCTTGCTAAACGTGGAGAAGTTGCCTACCAACTTGAACTACCGCCGCACCTTTTCCGAGTACATGATGTATTCCATGTGTCACAACTCAGGCGCTGCTTCAAGGACCCCATCCGCGAAGTCGACCATGAAACGCTTGATCTCCAAGATGACCTTTCTTATCGAGAATACCCCGTTCGTATTCTTGATTCCGCAGAGCGTGTCACTCGCCGAAAGAAGATCAAGTTTCTGAAAGTTCAGTGGTCACACCACTCTGAGAGAGAAGCCATGTGGGAAAGAGAAGACCGTCTCAGTGCCAAGTACCCCTCCTTCCTCCCGCAGACTTCTGAATCTCGGGACGAGATTCTTTTGAGTGGGGGCGAGTCGCCACAACCCCAAGCTAGGTATGTGCTAGGAATAGCAAGTCCCTTTGCATCATGTGAAAAATTCAAAAAGAAATTCAAAAATGGGGAAAAGAAAAGCCCTGAGAAATTAACTCAAATGGCCAGATAAAAATCTTTTTCCAAAAATCATTTGAGTATTTGGAAAATTCCTATAAATGATGCTGATCATTTTAAAAATGGTTTGGGAGCAATCCCATGCTCATGGAATTTTCTAATTTTCAAACAATGCCTTGGAAAATGAAATAAACCCCTATTTGATTTAAAATTCAAATGTTTTGAATTTTAAAAAGTGCCAAACTTTATAAGTGGCTAGTCTAATATAATATGAGGCCATATAAAAAGTTTCAGCATTTTTAAAAATGGTTTGCTATTTATTTAGCAGTGCCAAAACATAATGCAGAAAAGAAACAGAAAAGAAATAAAACGGAAAAGAAACTTACCTGGGCAAAGGGGCCCAACTTGTCGCCCCGCAGCCCAGCCAGCCTAGCCCACCAGCCCCTTCTTGTCTTCCTCTCCAGTACGGCGAGCACGCAGGTGCGTGTCGAGCATGCCGCGGCCACCGCCGTCGCCCGGCCACCTCCTTCTTCCCCCTGTCCCTATCTCCTCGCCTCTAGACGCCTGGAAGGCCCAAGTTCCATCTCCCCCTCTCTCCGCTCTCTCTGCCTCCCTCTGGTTCGCGATTCTCACCTCACCCGAGCGCCTGCCGGAGCACGCCGTCGTGCCCGACGCGGCCACCGGCCGAGCTAGCCCAGGCCTCCTTGTCCATCGAGCTCTACTCCGTCGTCTTCGTCGCCGTGAAAAGGGAATCGAGGCCGGAGCCCCTGCAGCCACCGGAATCGCCGTCGCCATCTCGTCGGAGCCGCGGAAGCTCGCCGTTGATTACGTCACCACTGCGCCTTCCCCAGCCACGCCGTCCTCACCAGCAAGTTCGAGGTGAGAATACGCTTCTTTCCCCTCTCTCCGCGCGCGATTTGCTGCCCGAAATCGCCATCGCCGTCGTGCTTCGTCTCCGGCCGCCGCAAACGTCGTCGTAGCCGTGGCCCTGAAGCTCCCCGTGACCCCCTGCTGGCACCACGGGATGCGGACAACGACGAGACGCCCTCCCGTGCCCTCCTTTACCCTTCCCGTGCCCGAAACCGCATTCTGGCGAAGTTCCGGCGAGGCTCCGCCGTGCCCCGTGGCACCGGCGACTAGCCGCCGGCCACTTAGGCCTAACCCACCCCTAATCAACCTTCCCCCCTCACTGGCAGTGGGGCCCAGAGCCCCCTAATCCCTGGTTAGTTTAAAACTAACCGGGTTAGTTAACCAGTGAGGCTGACCAGTGGGACCCCCCTGTTAGGCCAGCCATGACGTCAGCCTGGTGTCACTCTAACGCAGTAAAGCTTTTAAATCTTTTTATATAATTCCAGAAATTACAAAAAATGGCCAAAACTTCAATAAATCATAGAAAATTCATTTTAACTCCAAATTGGACAAGTAATATGTCTAAAATTATCACAAAAATAGAAGGATTATGAATATGCAATTTGTTTTCATGTTTGACCATTTTAAAATGGGTGAACAGTAGCAAACATGCATATGGATCCTTTTCAAATTCAAATTTGGAGTGATTTTGCAAATGATTTTGCAACACCCTTAATTCAAATGGATTCATCCACACATCAGAGACATTACTTCAACTATACCACATCACTTCATGATCAACATTTTCAAATGAACTTTCATGCATTCAAATGCATTTGAAATTCATCGATAAATCAAATGGAGTTTGAATTTTCATTTCAAATGCAACATACTCCTTTTGAATGGAATGCTCAACACATCAGTACCATGAACATCACCATTACAATCTTATTCATGTGCTTGTGCATTGTAATTATGTTGATCCTATGATTGTCATGTTGCTGATAGAAGTGGAGCCGGAACCCGAGATCACCCCCTTCGTTGAAGACCCCGTGACTGAACCTCGTCAGCAAGGCAAGCAAACCCCCTTTGATCATGTCGATAAAATCCCACTTCCCTCTCATGTCTCGCTTATGCATTGTTTAGGATGATCACCATGATAACGTTTCTACCGCATAGTTGAACCCATATCCTTTGCATGACCTACCATCTTGTCACAGTAGTAAGCAAACCACAATCCTAGCAGATGTAGGAGTTGGTTGATATCATGTGGCCCCTGCAACTGTTACTGCTTATTGCATGCTTAGTGATACAATGAGGTTGCTTTTGATGTGAGTCGGGATGATGGTAAACATGGTGTTGATAAATGTGAAATGTGTTGGTGAATCTACCCTAATACAAGGTGAACGATGAGAGGCTGTGTAGGAGTACACAGTGGGTTGTCTCGTTGAACACCGCCTTAAGTCCGAGTTCTTGTGTGGTGATCCAAGAAGAAGAGTACAACCACACATTGGGCGCACTGACCCCTCTCATCCTAGTACCTCACCCCGTTCGAACCCCAAGAGTCGCAGTAGTTCGGAGTTCTGGTAGGGCTGTGGCACGGTCTGCGAAGTGGATGAACGGCTTTTCAAGACCGGCTTGGGACCCTGCACACATCGTTTGAGGCTGTACTGGAACCTCGGCCGGACTTCCATACGGATCCCCCTCAGATAGGCGACTCTCTGGACTAGAACGGAGCTGTGGGCGAAGTGTTGTGGTGGCATCCTCGCTGGCACCTCTTGAACGGTGACATGCAAAAGGCGGTAAATGATGACACGTGTGTGTAGCGGTACGCCCCTGCAGGGTTAACAAAACTATTCGAATAGCCGCGTCCGCGGTTAAGGACTGCTTGCAAATCTTAGCTTGATTATTAGACAACTTGAACTGGATACCTCTAAAAGTCGCAAGATAAGCGTGAGTGCTATGGTGTGCTTCTCGTGGGGAAGTCGAGGAAGTAACCATAGTGGTGTATTGGTTGAAGAGATGTAGTGGACTCGTGTACGCTTCTTACCTCAAGTCTGGTACTCGTAGTTCAGGACTAGCCAAGTCAAAGCTGGCACTTCTGGAAGTGAAACCCCACCTCCCTTTACCTTGATACATGTGCATGAGTAGTATAGTTCCTACGTAAGTCTTGCTGAGTACGACTTTGTACTCACGTTTGCTTATTCTATGTTTTAGATGAACCCACCGACCCCGGTGGTGACTTCTAACCGAAGCTAGAAGAATGAAGACTCAGACCAAGACCAAGCTAGTGTAGTCCCAGTCAGACGACTGGTTCCCTCGTGGAGGGCTTGTTTTTAGATAAGGCTTCTCTAAGCCATTTGTTAAACTTGTCTGTACTCAGACCTACTTTGCTTCCGCTTGTCTGTTGTAATGTTGGATCACATGCTTGTGATCTCTGTGTGCACTCTGTAAGAGTTATCAATAAAGTTGTATACTTTGTAGAGAATTGCAATGATACCTGCTGTTCATACAAGGCATGTGTGCTGCGTGTATGTTTATAACATGCATGTCTTTGTATGGGTTTTCGAGACCTTAGTTGTGATCTGGCTGGCGGTCTTTTATACACCAAGTGGCCCTTAGATGTGCGCAGCTTGGGGCATCGCGATGCGATTGTTCGAGACTCTGTCTCGTGCACACTTTGATGTATGATCGAGCCCGCCCTAGACCCCGACTAAGTGATCGGGCTGGAGTAAGTCTATGTAAGGGTTATAATACAATCGATAGTATGGTTGAGGCGACTTGTCTATGAGTATGGGAGTTCACCACCCATATCATTTAGACTTGTGTGCGGACGATGAGGACCCATTTCAGTTGATCATCCGGCCTGGATGGGATGCCCCTCATGTTCGATGCTTTCCGAGAACGTTCTGTGCTTGGCCTTGTCTGCTTAGACAAGTGGGTACGGTTCTCGGCTCTCCATATGATTGTGTTGTAGCGAGGCTTGCATACGCTAACCCCGGGTCCCGACAGCATGTTGGGCCGGCCGATCGTGGTGGGCGAGCTCTCGCTCATTCTCCATGGTCGGGTGCGTATGAAGTTTGCGTGCAATGTCCCGGCCAAGCTCAAGGGCACGCATCAGGTCTTCTTCAACCAGGAGGGCTACTTCATCAAGGTGGAGCCGGAGCCACCTCTCTGGCGAGGGGGCAAAGGTCAAGCGCCCCCTCCCTCTGGTCCTCTCCCCCCCCCCCCAAAGATGATCACCAGGGAGGCTCTGGCGGGGACGCAGGCGACAAGTGAGGCGATGTAACAACCCGGAAATTCCACCCTAATTAAAAAAATTGTTTGTTGCTTTATTTTATTGCTTGTTAGAATTGTTTGCAGTATTTGCTTCGCCGATTTATTGATCGATGAATATTCTCCCCCCTCTTTCTCGTACCGGCATGCGTGACCTAAACCTTTTTCCAAAAACGGCACACGACTTTTGCGGCACCGGGTTCACCCGAGCACTGTCGCAACCGGCACAGGACCAGCCATCGCCATCGGAATGAAAACCCCATTTAATAATTAAATGGGTTATTTTATTGGGCGTCAGAAAATATTCTCGGAACGATATCGAACTGAGGTACGATTGACAGGCTCGCCGCGCTGAGCGCATGGTTCAAGATTTCGTCTGAATCGGAGGTCGTATGGACCCCTGGCGGTCAGAAACGTGGAGTATCGTACGCGAGGGAGAAAACCCGAGGGCTTTTGCGTAAACCTGCCAACCATGCCAGCATATATAAAGACCCCCACCCTCTTCTAGCCATTTCAAAGGTTTTCCTCTGGAAAAATTGCAGCCACCCCCCTCACAATATTCAGATCTGCCCCCCAAGCCCCTCCTCCAGCTGAAACCCTAGCCCCTAAATGTTTTTGGCCGTCAAATCGTGAGATCTATGGTCCAGAGAGCGCCACGTCGCTCAAACCGCAGATCAAGCCACGTTGGACCCCGCAGGGCCGAGCTCGCCGCCGCCGGGGCCGATCTGGGCCCGAGAACCCGTCTGTGCCGCCGCCTATGCTCCTCCTCCCGAGCTCCTCCCGCCGGCCACCTCCACGTTGAGCCATCGCGCCGCCGCGCCGATGAGCTTCCTCCCCACGGCCTCCCTCTCCTCTCCCTCTCCCCTCTGCCTCACCGCCTTCCCCTGCTTCTCCTCCCCGCAGGAACTCCCGCCGCCGCCGCCGCGCCATGGCCATGGCCAGCGAGCCGAGCTCGGGCTGGCCGCCACGACCGCAGCGGCCGCCGTCCTCCACCCCGACGTCCACCGCGCCGGATCCGCCCATCCCCGCCTCTCCACTGCCTCCTGAACCCGCCTCCTCCCTCGTCGGAGCTCGCCGGAGCCAGCGACCTGCCGCCGCCGCTCGCTGCACGTCCGGGACGACGAGAGTGAATCGTCCCCGCTCGATCCAGCCGTGTTGGGCCTGCCTCGCCTCGGCCCGCAACAGCGCGCCCCAGCCACTACTTCCGCCCGCCTGAGCGCAAGCAACGCTATCCTTCGCCCTCCCGCCGACTGGGCCAAGGCCCATGGTGAAGCGCCCTTCCCCTGTTTTTTTGTTTTTTTTTCTGATGTAGTAGTGGGCTCAGCCCAGAGCTATGTGGGGCCTAGTGCGTAGCTCAGTTATCTAGCGCCGCCCCTGTGTTAGACTGTTAAGAGCAGTTTTGGCCCAGTGGCCTTTTTAGTATTTTTTTCGGATAGATTATTTGGCAGATTTAGTTGTATTTTTGCGATGCGAATATATTTTCACTGGTAGCTCGAATGGAGACACTCTTTACATGAAAGCTGCTTAGTTTTTCGTGTAGATTAATAAAATGTTGCTCCTTGCCATGTTTGCACTTGTTTACATGTTGTTTACCTGCTATTTACACCGCATGACACCTTAAATGTAATAGGTCGTAACTTTTTAACCGTTGCTCCGATAAAAATGTTCCTTATATGTAACTTGACTAGAATTGAGTGTCAATCTTGATTGTGCTGCTCTTGCTTGCTAATAAAAATAATAAAATTATGTTTAGGGCAGAACAGTACCAAATTCTTTAATTGTCGTGGGGCACTTAGTGGAATGCCACGTTTAAGATTGTGCCTCACTTAAATTGACTAGCATAGATAGTCTACCTTGTGCTTCACCTCTTGTAATGTTTGTGTGTTTTGCCATTCTTGAGTGAGATGCCATGTTAACAACCTTTGCTCACGTTGTGTAGCTAAACAACTTGAACCATCCTAAATGTGTGGTACCGTCGTGTGTGACAAATACTCCACTTAACCTGCTAGTAACCGCTCTCGATGATAGATGTGATACCTGTTGGGAATGTGCCCTAGAGGCAAATAAAATATGTTTATTGGCGTATTCCATTAGTTCATAATAAGTTTTATACTTTGCTATAACTGTATTAAGCGGAAACATTAATACACGTGTGGTATACAAACAACCAGGTCCCTAGTTAACTCTAGTAAACTAGTCCATTGGGCAATTGATGATCAAGGTTTCCTGATCATGAGATGTGAACAGTCTATTGACAATGGGGTCATGTCATTGGGAGAATGACATGATGGACACACACCCACCAGAAGTGTTGCAATGTGATCCAGTCACATAGTTCAACATTGCGATAACTATAAACGTAGTGACCCGATCCTTAAGACCGTGATGATCATACATAATTGCTATCTACCAGGATGCTTTGAGTGCATTAACCGTTACACTGAAACATGGTAACCATAAAGGTGTATCTTGGGTATTCCGAAGTAGATATGTTGATGAGTATGCAAATAGATCAAAACAGGATTTGTCCATCCGAGTGACGGATAGGTACTCTGGGCCCACTCGGTGATATTACATCATAAAGATTGCGCAATCATGTGACTAGGTCACGGGATTGTAATATCACGGGAACGAGTAAACATGTTTGTCGGTAACGAGAATGAACTAGGTATATTGGATACCGACGATCAAACCTCGGACAAACAAAGTGCCGTATGACAAAGGGATCAGGACTCAGCGTTAACGGTTTAAACGATGAAGTTAATTCGATGGAAGCGCAGGGGGCTCATCAAGGATTGTAACCAGATCCCACATGATGGTCATTGGTCAGAGAGTGTCTGATCATGTCTGTTGTTTCCCGAACCGTAGGGTGTCACGCTTATGGGTATTCGACGCAATAAGGATTGATTCGGGATCATCGGTGAAATAAGAGAGAACACCGGAATTGTTCCGGGAGGTGCCGAAAGTTGTTCTGGATATTTTGAAAGGTTCAAAATAATGTTTAATAATGTTTAAATATGTTTTATTATTTAATTAACAGCATTAAATATTAAAATATGATTAAATATAATTAAAAATGAATTAAAAGGCATATGGGCCTAAAGAGGCCCATTAGGGGAAGGAGGGAGCTCCCCCTTGGGCCAAGGAGCCAAGGGAGGGAGCCCACGTCCCCTAGCCGCACCAACCCCCCCCCCTCCCTAGGGTTTGGTCCCACATGGGAAGGGGAGGGAGGGTGGCACCCCTCCTTGGCCTATATAAGGAGGGGTGGGGGTGCCTTTTTCTACACACAATTTGATTTGAGACAAGTTTCTCAGATCTCTCTTCTCTCTCTTTCTCCCTCCTCGAGTGGAATCCCCTTGTTTGGAGTCTACACTTGGTTGGGGTTTCTCCACCATACGCACGTCGTCGTGCTGCTGGAATCGGGATCCGAATCCATCTTCTTTCCGCTGCTCTTCTGGTTCGGAGCCCGGAGGGAACGTCGGGTACACCGTATGCGTGTAATCCCGCGAGGCGCTACACTTTTGGTGCTCCTTCATCGTTGAGGCCGTGTCGCGACGTCTTCACCGACAATGTTCCAACGGGAACGTAATCCCGTCATCGGTCTTCAAGGACCGGGTGGCCTTAGGAGTCATCGTGGATCCGCGGCATCGGGGATTGCCGGTACGACTACATCAACCACGTTCATGCGGGAACGTTTCCTGCTTAACGGACTACATACTGGTATGTGACCTATTTGCATCCGTTACTTGCATCGCCATAGCATAGGTCTTGGGTTCAGGACGCGTAGGTTATGAAAAATTATTGTTTTCTGCCCCGTTCCCCAACAGTGGTATCAGAGCAAGGCTATGCGTAGATGTATTGTACGGATAGAACGCATCTAGTATGTGGCATCAATTCTCCAATTGTTACCCTCCCACGTGTACTCGTTTAGCATTGCGGCAATGTCTTGATGAAGCGGCCCCGACCGACCTTACACGTTTACGCGAGACTGGTTCCACGCTTGACATATGGCTTGTACCATATAAGTGGCTGGGGGTGTCTGTCTCTCTAACATTAGCGATGTGAAGACGTGTGCAACGGAGGGCCCCGACAGGGGTGTAATAGAGACAATTGCGGGATTGGTGTTGTGGTTGTATGTTCGTAGGCATAGAAACGGTTCTATCTCGAAAGCCCTATCAGCCACGTAAAACTTGCAAAAGATAAAGTAGAGATGTCTAAACTTTAATTTGCAGGGGGCATCATAGTTAGTATGATTTATACTGTTGCATCCTGTTTTGCTTGTATTAGATATACGACGGTAGCATTATAGGATGATCCCTCACTAATCCAACAAAGTGTCCTTCCTTAGTGAAGCACCATCTGGAAAGATCTCCATTATGGAGGCATCGCGTGTCACACGGGTGTCAAACATATTAGCTTTCAAATGAGATGGGTGGAGCAAGCCTAGCATGTCCAGAAACATGGCCTTTCATACGCGGCATATAATCACTAAGGTTATTGTGGCGAGCCTGGCATATGCAGATATGGCCTCGGGACACAATGATCGAAAGATCGAGCATGAGTCACATGGATGATGTGATTGGCATGATGGCCTACCTTGAGAATATACTAATGGTCGTGTCACACGGGGGAGGTATAGTTCTCAAGGATCGTGTAATCACTTAGAATAAACTATGAGGGATGTTTGTCTGAGTGGGAGTTCCAGAATTGTTTTTAAAAACATGAACTCCTAATATGAACTTAATCTTCATGTCTTAGCAAATATCATTGTAGATAATGTCATACCCAATGTTTATAACTATGGCTCTCTAGTGTGATGTAGAACTTAAGGAAAATGGGTCTTACTTCACTGATGTGTACCAACACCGTTAGAGACATACTCATTACTAATGACTTGTTAAAACATAATACGAGAACTTGTAAGTTATACCCCCATGAGTTTTGGATATTGTTGGGAAAACAGTAAAGGAACTAACAAGTTTTCTAGTGTAAAACAGATGTTTAAGTTCCTGAAGTTATAGGTTGGTGATAAAGCTTCAACGAAGATTTACATACTTACTGAAGCATATCCTCTGGAGTGAAGCTCATCACGGATGTCGACCCCTAAAAAGATAAGGAATCCTGAAGCACGTCTCATCGAAGGAGATGACCAAGATGGCGCAAGACTTAGTAGTATTTGCGTAGTTCTTTTTCACTTCTTTGAGTCGTAGGAAAAACCGTACTATCAAGAGGGGTTTAGCAAATGTACTCCGAAGGTTTTGGTGAAAAGACTCAGATCAAATCCAAACCTATGAGAAGCCAGAGTTGAGAAATCTCATGTGCACTAGGTAATGCTTCACCAGCGAAGACGTCGTACTTTCGGCTCCTGAAGCAGAACCAAGTCCGTGAGTCAGCTTTACTTGGACCGCAAGTAAAGTTGTGCTTTGATTGGAAATATGACCGTTGCGGACAGGTGTCAAGCTGTCGCATCAGGTCATTTAAGTCATTTTGCACCTAGGGATTGCCACCTATAAATACGCCACCCCCGCCCTCATTGGCCGGTGGCTGCTCCAAGAATATTTCCTGACAGTGAAGAGAAAGAGCAACCCCACCGAAGCAAACCAAAAATCCCATCCACCGAAGTATAAGTCCTATTGATCTGAGTTGATTCATTATGACTTAGGAAGAAGTTTGCTAGCCTTTTTTATCTTGGAGAACTGCAATTCTCCTAGATGGTTAGAGTGTTGTTCTTCAGAGAGCGAAGAGTTTTTGTCACCTCGAAGTTCAGTTTGTCAAAGGTTTCGGTGATTTCCTCAATAATCAACCACGAGTGAAGAACTGACCAAGCTCAAGGAGATTGGTGCAGTGGAGATACGAACGGAGAGAGGTTAGCTCTTGTGTTCAGTCACAAGTCCCTCCAACCAGATGTAGCACTTTGCAGAGTGTGAACTGGTCGAACAAACATCGCCGAGTCAAGAGTTCGTTTTACTTTCCGCACTTACATTCAGTTTATCAATTGCTTCAGTGATTTGCTTCAATGCAATTGATTCGATGCTTTTGATTCGCTATGTTATGCTTCAATCCAGTTCTGCTTCAATGTTTACCTTTCTGTTGAAATTCTTCTGCTGCTAAGTTATGCTTCACTTCATAGTTTCATGCAAAAAATTTAAGTGATCATTCACCCCCTCCCCCTCTGATCACATACTTGGACTTACAATTGGTATCAGAGCTAGTCACTCTTTGTTTGGATTAACCTCCTAGAGTGTTTTGCAAGTATGTCTTTCGCAGCCATTCGCTCCGGCGAAACCATACCCGTGTTCAATGGAAAGGACTATCCATACTGGAAGGACAAAATGAAGAGAAATATCATGGCTATCAACTCAACTGCCTGGCAAGTTGTCTTGTATGGAGTTACAGTTGCAGACAAGAATGCCATCACTCCTGAAGAAGCGAAGCTGATCGATCTTGATTCTGAAGTCTAGGTTTTCATCACCAATCATCTGACACTAGAGAAGTATCATGAAGTGAAGAATATTCCTTCGGCCAAAGGTGTCTGGGACTATCTTGAGAAGATTGGTGAAGGTGTTTCTACCCAGAAGGATGCCAGAATTGACACACTTCGAAGCAAATTCTATCGATTCAAGAGAAACGAGGGTGAAAAAGTCAGCTCCATTTACAGCAGACTCACTGCTCTTGCAAATGAGTTGATTTCACTTGGTGCTGATGACATTACTCCTCACTCAGTTGTTAGAACTCTGCTTCGCTCATTGGATGATTCGTTTGATCACATTGTGCTGATGATCAAGGAAAGGACTGATTTCAGACGTCTTGTCGCCGCTGATATTCTTGAGGGGCTCAATACCTTTGAGATGGAAGAAGATGAGAAACGTGACATAAATGGTAGTCGAAGGAGATCTCATGCCTTGAAAGCAAAAGCTTCGCGTCATTCTTCACCCGAAGTCAGTTCTTCTTCAGGTGTCGAATTAGATGATCCTGCAAGCATTGGAAAAGATCTAGCATTGATCATGAGATGCTTCAATCGCTTTTAGAGAAAAGGTTTTTCTTCATCGAAGAAGAGTTATCCCTCAAGAAGCTCAAGTCATTCTTCTCACCGTTCATCCTCAAGAAGCTCACCATCGAAGGACAACTGCTGCTATAAGTGCAAGAAACCAGGTCACTACATTGTTGATTGCCCACTGTGGGAAGCTGAGAATAAATCGAAGCATTCGCTCAGAGACTCCTCATCAAAGTCCCACAGATCCTCCAGAAGCTATGAGTCAAAGAGACATGATTCTAGTTCGAGAAGAGAAAAGAAGAAAGATTCTGATGATGATAAGAGGAAGAAGTATCATAAGAAGCGTGAGGGTTCTTCACCGAAGACTCACTTGTCTCGTCGAAGCAGCTCTCATCGTGCCAAGGCCTATCTGAGAAAGGAGATGAACTCTGAAGACGAAGCCTTTGGTTCCGAAGCTGAATCAGGCTCAAGGTCTGGGTCTGGGTCCGAATCAGATGGTGTTGCTGGTTTGGCTTTCGCTTCGGCAGATTCTTCAACCATTGCTTCGAGCTCATTCTTCACCAACAACAGTAGTGAAGATGAAACTCCTGCATATTGCTTCATGGCCAAGGCAAAGGTATCTTCATGAAAATCAAACTATGATACTTCTGATTGCCGCTCATATGATAGTGATTCAAAGATAAGCTATGCTAAACTTGCTAAAATTGCTTCAATCCAACAAGATGAACTTTATTCACTAAGCAAAACCATTAAGAAATCAGAAACTCTGTTGATCGATGAGATAGAGAAAGGTCAAACTTTAACTAATGAGCATGCTGCTATGAAGGAGAAGTTTGAAGAATTATCCTCTCGGCATGATCTTCTTTCAGTTGATTATGAGAAGCTCACCTATGAATTTCTTCAGAGGAAAATGGCTCTTGAAAAACTAAAAGAGGCTCATGAAGAATTGGAAAATGTCAATCTCTCTCATGGCTCAACAAGGTTCTGAAGCAAATCATAAAACTGAATCACCTTGTTTAACTTGTTTGGAACGAAGCAAAACTGATTCCAAAGGAAAAGCTCCTATTGTTATTGATGATACTAATAACTCTGATGAGGAAAATCCTGCTGTTACCGAGGAACTCCTCGGGTTGAAAAACTTATTGGAAACAGGCATGTTCAAAAGTGTGCAAGGAAACCAATATCTCTGTGATATCCTGAGGAAGGCTCTCCTTCACAGGAATCCCAGAAATGAGGGTGTTGGCTTCGAGAGAAAAATAAACCCTGATGGCACCTATTGGGAACCTGAGCAGTATCCTAAGACTGTTTGGGTTCTAGCGAAGGAGAAACCCATTAATATTTCTAACCTTTCAGGTTTCGACTGCAAAATGAACAAAGCCATTGTGGATGAATCACTTGATTCAGACTACAAACTCATTAAGGATGAACAGGGAAAATTTACTGCTGAGTATGTAGGTACTCCACCAAAGAATGGCTTCTATAAGAGGCAGATATGGGTGCAGAAAGCACTTGTGGAAAAACTGCTTGCTAACCATACTATGCAGGGAAAGCCTTCGGTACCACCGAATCATTTCTACTCTCTTGAGACAAGAAATGATCCACTGGTGACCGAATCGAATGTTCCGCAGAAGCAATACTATCGTATTGGTCGTCATACGTATCGTCCTCATAATAATCATACTAAGATTGCATATGCTCATTCTTATGCTAACCATTCGCAGAGGACTTACATTTATGGTGTGCTTGATGGTACACCGAAGCAATAGACTCCTGTTCGCTTTAATATTGCTTAAACCAGTACTTCAACATCTTCTCAGTCACCTGCTCGTTTGTGGGTGGTTAAGAAGAACTAATTCTTCTGCAGGGCTATGTCTCCGGTGGATCCGAATGGGTCATGGATAGTGGTTGTACAAATCATATGACCGGAGACAAGGAGTTATTCACCGAAGAAAAACTATCTCAATCTTCTCATAAGTACATTACCTTCGGTGATAACAGCAAAGGTAAAGTGTTAGGTTTGGGTAAGCTTGCCATATCGAAAGATAAGCACATTGACAAGGTTATGCTAGTCCAATCCCTTGGATATAATCTTATGTCTATTTCAAAGTTATGCGATATGGGTATGCTTGTATCCACATGCTTAATGGCTATACGTTTGTCTTCGAGGGTTACCGAAAGGGAGATTTATACATTGTTGACTTTTCTTCGGGCCCTGCTGTATCCACATGCTTAATGGCAAAAGCTTCATCTGGTTGGTTATGGCATCGAAGACTTGGTCATGCAGGGATGAGAAATCTTCATAATCTGGTAAATAAGAAGCATGTTATTGGTCTTAGTGAAGTAAAATTCAATAAGGATCATCTCTGCAGTGCTTGTGAAGCTGGTAAAATCACAAAGAAACATCATTCATCGAAGACTATCATGACTACCACTCGTCCTCTTGAATTGCTTCATATGGATCTTTTTGGTCCTCAAAATTATGCAAGCCTGGGAGGAAACAAATATGGTCCTGTTATTGTTGATGATTTCTCTCGTTATACTTGGGTTTTCTTCTTGGATGACAAGAGCAAAGTTGTTTAAATCTTCAAGTCATTCGCTAAGAGAGCTCAAACTGAATATGAATTATCTCTGAAGCATATCCGAAGTGATAATGGAACTGAATTCAAAAATACTCATATTGAAGATTTTCTTGATGATCATGGTTTTACTCATGAGTTCTCTGCTGCATATACACCTCAACAGAATGGTGTAGTTGAAAGGAAGAATAGAACTCTCATTGAAATGGCCAGAACCATGCTTGCTGAATACAAGACCCCTATTAGGTTCTGGGCTGAAGCAATTAACACTGCTTGTCACATCATCAACAAGGTTTACCTTCACAAATTCCTGAAGAAAACTTCACATGAGCTTATCACTGGTAACAAACCAAATGTTTCATATCTTAGAGTATTTGGTGCTCCATGCTTTATTAGAGATATGAATCATAGCTACAAATTTGCCCCTAAGGCACATGAAGGTTTTCTTTTAGGTTATGGCTCAAACTCTCACACTTACAGAGTGTATAACTCTCACTTCGGGAAAGTTATGGAAACTGTAAATGTGAGGTTTGATGAAACTAATGGCTCTCAAAAAGAGCATTTGCCTCATGATCTAGATGAACCTCCACTTGATGAAGTGATCAGGTCCATGGCTATTGGAGAGATTCGCCCTGTTGAAGCCAATCCCCGTCAAGCGGTAAGGGATGATGATGGTCCAATGTTCCCACACATAGCCCGGGGCGCTGGAGATGAACATCCTGAAGCTAATGGTGAACAGGACGAAGAAGGACAAGGAAATGAAGGAAATGCTAATCCTGAAGGAAATGCCGAAGCTGAAGGTGAAGCAGATCCCGAAGCTGATGCAGATCCTGAAGCAGAAGCTGAGCCTGAAGCAAATGACACTACGTTATCACGAGTTCAAAGAAGAGTTGATGTTGATTCGATCCTCGAAGATATTCATCAACCAGGTCGTCCCACAACTCGATCTCGTACTCGTTTGGCTAACTTCTGTGGAAGTTTTTCTTTTGTTTCCATGCTAGAGCCTTAAAAATATGATGAAGCCATGAAGGACCCTGATTGGTTATTGGCTATGATGGAAGAACTTCACCAGTTTGAAAGGAACAAAGTCTGGTCACTTGTTGACAGGCCAGATCCCACGAAGCACAATGTTATTGGCACAAAGTGGATATTTCGCAACAAGCAAGATGAAGATAGTATTGTGGTAAGGAATAAGGCTAGATTGGTAGCACAAGGTTACACCCAAATCGAAGGCATTGATTTTGGTGAAACCTATGCTCCAGTAGCCTGTCTCGAATCCATTCGTGTCATGCTTGCTTTTCCTAACCACAAAAATATATTGCTATATCAAATGGATGTCAAAAGTTATTTTCTTAATGGTGAGATAGAAGAAGAAGTATATGTTATGCAGCCACCAGGTTTTGAAGACTCAAAGAATCCTGATATGGTGTACAAGCTTCACAAAGCTTTGTATGGATTGAAGCAAGCACCTCGTGCTTGGTATGAAACATTGAAGGATTTCCTCATGAGGAAAGGCTTCAAACCTGGAACCACTGACCCCACTCTTTTCAATCGATCATATAACAATGATCTTTTTGTGTGTCAAATATATGTAGATGATATTATTTTTGGCTGCACTAACTCTGAGATCAGCGAAGAATTTCCAAGGATGATGTCGAAGAAATATGAGATGTCGATGATGGGTGAATTGAAGTTTTTCCTTGGACTTCAGATTCGCCAACAGAAGAATGACACCTTTATTTCACAAGAGAAATACTTGAAGGATTGCCTGAAGAAATTTGATCTTGCGGAATGCAAGACCATCAGGACTCCCATGCCTACAAATGGATTTCTTGATGCTGATGAGAAAGGGAAACCCTTCGATCAGAAGAAGTATCGGTCTATGATACTCTTATACTTATGTGCATCTAGACCTGATATTATGCTATCAGTTTGTATTTGTGCTCGTTTTCAAGCCAATCCGAAGGAATCGCATCATACTCCTTCTTTGGGACTTTGGTATCCCAAAGGAACTCAGTTTGATTTGATTGGATATTCTGATTCAGACTGGGCTGATGATAGGGTTGACAGAAAATCTACCTCAGGCACTTGTCATTTTCTTGGTAGATCTCTGGTGTGCTGGGCTTCAAAGAAACAGAACTGTGTCTCAATATCTACTGCTGAAGCTGAATACATTGTTGTTGGTTCATGCTGCACTCAAATACTTTGGCTTAAGCAGACGCTGAAAGATTATGGCATATATGTAAAGAAAATCCCTCTGCTTTGTGATAATGAGAGTGCTATCAAAATTGCGCACAATCCTGTGCAACACTCTCGAACGAAGCATATCGATATTCGTCACCATTTTCTTCGGGATCATGTTCAGCGCGAAGACATTGAGATTAGCCATGTTAGAACTGAAGATCAATTGGCAGATATTTTCACGAAGCCATTGGACAAGAAAAGGTTTTGTGCATTGAGATGTGAGCTAAACATTCTAGACTCACACAATGTTCAGTAAGATCGAAACTTTTCCACTGTATATATTCACCTTCGTTGTGTGTTTGTTTATTTAGTTTCTCTTGAGTTTTCCTTCGTCCAAGTTTATGTGTTTAGCTTCGTTCGCCTTTTGCTTCTAATTCTGTCTTGCTTTATTTATTCGTTTCTTTTGTCCCCTGTACTTATCACTTTTGGCTTCGTTGGTTGTTCTTCGAAGTGATAAGTTTCGGACCCTACCTCTCCATTCTGATTCGCTCCCAATCTATTCTGTCTTGAATGGTTAAGCACAATTGAAAAGGAAATCATATTGCTTCGAACGTCTTTGAGTTCCGAATCAAATGCTCCCAACTTTAT
Source organism: Bromus sterilis (assembly GCA_950022295.1). NCBI lineage: Eukaryota > Viridiplantae > Streptophyta > Magnoliopsida > Poales > Poaceae > Bromus > Bromus sterilis. The sequence continues at coordinate 403,537,582 of OX465596.1, forward strand.
CGAAGTTTTTGCTCTCGGTCAAGACTTATTCTTCGGCCGTTGAGTCCCCGTCTTTCTCGGGCCGTTGAGATTCGCTCGTGAACCGCCATTTCATCTGAGCCGTTGAATCGGAAGAGACACTCGCTGGCAGCCGTCCGATACGATCTGGCAACCGTTTCAGATCAGGCCTATATAAGGCGATCCCTCCATTGAACCGTTTCCCCACGTTCATTCTCTCCCGATTTCCCCGTCTCCCTCCTCGAGCACGCCGCTGAGCTCTCGTCCCCGATGACGACTGCGCCGCTTCACTGCCGGACCGCCGCCGCCGTGGACATTCCCCGTCGATGAAGAGCTCGTCTCCGCACTCCGTCGCCGTAGCCGCTTCGCGTCACCAAGTTAGGGTACGCAAGTTTCTTGGATCCAATCTTCTATGCGAGTTCTTCATCTAGGGCTTGGATCTAAGTTTTGTTAGGGTTTTTGTTTTCTGTTTATAGGACTGTTTGATCCGTGCTGATCATTGCTCCTTGGGAAAACTGTTATTAGCATCAAAGTAATCCCATCTTCTCAGGTCAGTTTTGAGATTCGATCTATTCTGTGATTTTGGACTGAGTTAGGTCTTGTTCTTGAACTAGTTCTAGCCCTATCCATTGACAGATTTGAATCTGATCTTAGATTGCTCTGGGTTCTTGTCAAAATTTGGTTTTGGTCGAAACTTTTTCCAGTGCTTATTCATTCCCTTTCCTGTTCCCTCTTTTCTATCTTTCTGGTCACATGATGTCTGACGAAGAGGCAGCCATGGGTAATGAGTCACCCATTGTTGAAGGTCTTGAAAACTATCCTCGGCCACCGAGGCAGAAAGGCAAAGGTGGAAAGACGAAGGAAGTCAAAAATGCCCGAGGCATACCCGAAGCCATTCGTCTCAAGATGGGATATGACACACCTCCTGAAGAATCTGATCATGACAGAAAGATTCGATTGAAAAAGATTCGACGCTACTAGGCCATAAGGTGGTACAAGTACAAGAGCATCCCAGACTGGAAATGGGCGATGCAGTTTGCTTTCAGCCCTCCTTATCGGTACACCACTGCCATGTGTGCCCAATATAATGCTGCAAACAGGAAAAAGTACTACACGAAGCCTCCTGCTGTACCTCACCCAAATACTCTCAAGAAACCAGATGACTATCCAGACGAGCAAGAGAGACTTGCCATATTAGCTGAGAAGAAGAGAATCCGAGAAGAGAAGAAGGCCAAAGCACTTGCTGCTGAAGGCCATGCTGAAGCAGGTGGATCAAAGCCTAAGAGGCGAAAGCTTCGAAAGTTGAGTTCGTCACCGCCTCCTGCTATTTCTGTGGAGGAAAGTGATGATGAAGCTGATGATGAAGGTGATGCTGCTGCACAGCTTGAAGATTCACTTGGTGAAGATCCTGCTGATGATGCAGATGATGAGTCTGAGCACACTCCTGTTCCCCCTAGTCCTAAGAGACAATCGCTTCGGAAGCCACTGAAGAAGAAGGCTGGAGAGAAACCGTCTGCTCCAAAAGGCCTTAGGATTCAAGATCCAACTGATCCTCCTGTTCCTAAACGAAACATTGACTTGACAAACTTGGTGGTTGAGGCTCCCTTGGATACAAAGCCACCTCGCCGCCTTGTTCCTGCTGAACAGAGAACGAAGGAGAGGCATGACCTGAAGGCAAAGCCTGCTGCTATACCCGAAGCTAAAGCTCCTGAACCAGCCAAAGCTTCAAAGCTGAAATCATCTGTTGCCAAGCCTGGCCAGTGTTATGCACAGGTAGGCACCAAGAAGCTGTCTGAAGCAGACATGCGCAAACGAGACCGTGCTGAAACTGAACGCCTTCATGCTGAAGCACAAGCCCAAGCTAAGGCTGATAAAGAAGCTAAAGCTAAGGAAAAGGCAGATAGAGATGCTGCTCAGTTGGAGAAGCAAAGGAAAGAACTTGCTGAATCTAATCAGAAAGCTGAAGCGAAGCGCAAGCTCGCTGAAGCAAAAGCTCAAGAGGCTAAGGCTGCTGCTGAAGCCAAACAGCTTAGTGAAGCTGAAGCCAAGCGCCAAGCTCAACTTGACATTCTTCGCACAAAGAAAGCAGAGAAAGCTGCTAGAGCCGCTCAGAAGGAAGCTGCTGTAGACATGGCACCAAAGGATATCCCTCTGAATCCAGTCGCAGCCCCTGTCCCCGAAGCTCATGAAGAAGCTGAGCAGAGTCAACATAACTTCCCGGATGCAAGAGAAGGAGAACTTTGGGACTGTTTAAGCCTGAATCAGGCATTCTGCCAGCTTGCTGAAGCTGTTGATCCCAAAGATGTGGATGTTGGGAATGTTTACATTTCACCAACTCTTTCTGCTATGATTGAAAATTTATACAATCAGCTGAGGGATTTGCATGCTAGAGACCGATCTGAATCTGCAAAAATTCAGAAGTTTAAGAAGAAAGCAGATGCTGAATCAGATGAAGACTTCAAGAATGAAGCCAAAGCTGCTTCGAAGAAAATGGCTGATGTCAATGAAAAGACAAAGAGCAATATTCAAGTGTTTCAAGGCAAGATCAAGTCTGCCATTGAAGAGTGTTTCAAGACGCACAATGCTTCGGTCATGGCTCTTGACTCCAAGAAGTTTGAAGCCATGCTCAAGCAATTAGCTTCACCCCTTCCCCAACTGCAACAAAGGAAACGTCGTCTTATCACCGATGCAGACGAAGCTGATGAGGTGAGCTCTCATCCGGCCAAGAAGGCCCCAAGACAAGCATCACCCCCTCGATGCAAGATCATCACTCTTCCAAAACCCACTGCAAAGCCAACCACTCCAAAAGTCATTCCACCCCGTGCTCCAACTCCACCTTCTCCTCAACCCACCCCTCAACCGTCACACCACGACAATTTTGAGCCAGAGCCTTCTCCTCCTGCTCAAGACATACCAATTCCTTCAAAGGATTATTCTTCGGCTCACTCTGCTGAGGAGTCCGAAGAACAAGAAGGCGAAGCCAGAAAACAAGTTGCTCTAGAAGAGCCTGAAGCCGATGTTGATGCCGAAGCCGAAGCCAATGAATTGGCAATTATGACTCAACCGCAAGAGCGAGCCATAGTTGCTCGAAGGCAAGCTCCGCACTGCATTCCTGCGCAAGATACTCAGTTGGACTCCATCTACCCACATGAAACTTTTCCTATTTTCTTGGGAGATGGTTCTTCTTCAAGACATGGTCCTGAGTTCAATCTCGAAGTTCATCGTCAAAAGCTTCGTTTCTTTGGCGCAAGTCCATATGATTCACCCCGGACTGCAGATGACCTTCGATTCTCGACAGCTGAGCAACAGATTCTGTACACGAAGCTATACTGCCAGAAGGGTGTTCTTTTCAGGCACAAGCACTTAGATATGTGAAGTCTAACTTCTACAACGTGCTTCCAGAACATCATGGAAACCATTGAAGCACAAAATCTTACCAGCCTATTTGCCATGGAAACACCATTCAATTCCGAACTAGTGAAGCAATTCTATGCCACTCTCTATGTCTCTGGAAATCCTGATGATACAAGCTCATGGATTCTTGAGTGGATGATTCAAGGAAAGGTATTTAGGATGCATTCTGATGAATTCATGGATATAGTAAACATCCCAAGGCACACTGGAAAACTTGCAAAGGTGCATTTGATGCCTGATCCTACTGAAGCTGAATTTGCTTCACTGTTGGATCCCGAAGTCACTGGAGATCATATGCCAGAAAACATTCGCCCGAAGCATCTGGTATTCATTTCGAAGACTTGGTTTTATATCTTGTCCAACTCACTGATGCCTCTCAGCACTGCACATGAAGAGTCCAAAATTCATTATCATACACGTCATGCTTTGCTGAAGCTTACTCACGGACATGTGTTTGACTTCGAGGATTGTTTTCTTTGCTATATGGTACAAGCTGCTGAACTCGTACATCAATTGAAGCCATATGCTCCCTAGCTCCAAGCCATCTGCAACCATGGACGTCGTGAAGACTTCGTTTCGAAGCATCACCTGAAGCTGTTATGTCCTCCTATGCGTGATACTATGAATATCTTCAGAAGGCCAAATGATCCTTTTGCCACATATGTCGGAGTCAGACAGCATGTCAATGAACGCAACATGTCGAAGTCATTCCAGAAAGAAGTTTATCACTTTGAAGTTGGCATTCGCACCCAACAGATGCTTGAAACTTTCATTGAAGGAAATCAACGTCAAATGCAACATCTTTCAAATGAGATCAACAGAGTTGGCAACATTGCTCTAAACAACAACCAGTACTTGAAGGTTTTGAAGCGCCACTCTTGGAAAGGATTAAGGAAGTTCAACTTTGTGAAGAAGCTTGAAGCTGACCGGATTTTCAAGGAGTATCCACATCTTCAACGCCACTTCTCCAGAAATGATTCGATCGATCGCCCCAACCCAAAGATCCCGCCGCTGGAAAAGATTGATGAAGTTTTATTTGTTAATCCAGTTGAACAGATTCGCCCAGATACCCTATCTGATGAAGACTCCCACACCTCGAAGCAAGAAGATGATCCTCTCAACGACAGTGATCTTGACTTGCTTCAAGCGCCGATGGACATTGACGAACTGGAGTCGCCTGCTTCAACTGAAGGAGACACTTCAGGAGATGCTTCTTCTTCGGGCGAAGACAATCAGCAGGGTCCCCGGGTTGCAGCAAACGCGTAAATACTCTTGATCTACCTCTCAACCTTTTGTCCAATTATTGAAAAAAAGGGGGAGAAAGTAGCATCGATTGAGTTTAGATTCGCTGCAGGGTTTAGGGATTTGATTCGATCTTTTGTGCGTTAAGTTACAACAAACTTTCCATTCGCTTCGATTGGGTTGTAACTTAAGTTTTACTTCAGTTGTGAACTGCTACATTTTATGTGTTAATAACCCCCGTGCTTGCAAGTTGCTCTCGTATCTCTTATCTTGCAGGTGGTTATTACCTTTAAGTTCACAGGTCATTGGATAATTGCATATTCTTCAAGACAAATATTCTCTATATGCAATTGATTCACTAAGATATGTGCTAGGCTTCCCATCAAAGATATTCTTCATCAAGCATTCACTTTGATTATATAAATCTTCGTTGCTTGCATTCAGGGGGAGTCAAAAGCTTCATATCTTAGAGTTTGCTCTCAACTCAACTCAAAAATTTCATATCTTCTATCGATGCATGTTTTGTCAACAATAGTCCAAAAAGGGGGAGATTGTAAGAGCAAAGTTATACCCCCATAAGTTTTGGATATTGTTGGGAAAAACAGTAAAGGAACTAACAAGTTTTCTAGTGTAAAACAGATGGTTAAGTTCCTGAAGTTATAGGTTGGTGATAAAGCTTCAACGAAGATTTACATACTTACTGAAGCATATCCTCTGGAGTGAAGCTCATCATGGATGTCGACCCCTAAAAAGATAAGGAATCCTGAAGCACGTCTCATCGAAGGAGATGACCAAGATGGCGCAAGACTTAGTAGTATTTGCGTAGTTCTTTTTCACTTCTTTGAGTCGTAGGAAAAACCGTACTATCAAGAGGGGTTTAGATAATGTACTCCGAAGGTTTTGGTGAAAAGACTCAGATCAAATCCAAACCTGTGAGAAGCCAGAGTTGAGAAATCTCATGTGCACTAGGTAATGCTTCACCAGCGAAGAATTCGTTCTTTCGGCTCCTGAAGCAGAACCAAGTCCGTGAGTCAGCTTTACTTGGACCGCAAGTAAATTTGCGCTTTGATTGGAAATATGACCGTTGCGGACAGGTGTCAAGTTGTCGCATCAGGTCATTTAAGTCATTTCGCACCTAGGGATTGCCACCTATAAATACGCCACCCCCGCCCTCATTGGTCGGTGGCTGCTCCAAGAATATTTCCTGACAGTGAAGAGAAAGAGCAACCCCACCGAAGCAAACCAAAAATCCCATCCACCGAAGTATAAGTCCTATTGATCTGAGTTGATTCATTATGACTTAGGAAGAAGTTTGCTAGCCTTTTTATCTTGGAGAACTGCAATTCTCCTAGACGGTTAGAGTGTTGTTCTTCAGAGAGCGAAGAGTTTTTGTCACCTCGAAGTTCAGTTCGTTAAAGGTTTCGGTGATTTCCTCAATAATCAACCACGAGTGAAGAACTGACCAAGCTCAAGGAGATTGGTGCAGTGGAGATACGGACGGAGAGAGGTTAGCTCCTGTGTTCAATCACAAGTCCCTCCAACCAGACGTAGCACTTTGCAGAGTGTGAAATGGTCAAACAAACATCGCCGAGTCAAGAGTTCGTTTTACTTTCCGCTCTTACATTCAGTTTATCAATTGCTTCAGTGATTTGCTTCAATGCAATTGATTCGATGCTTTTGATTCGCTATGTTATGCTTCAATCCAGTTCTGCTTCAATGTTTACCTTTCTATTGAAATTCTTCTGCTGCTAAGTTATGCTTCACTTCATAGTTTCATGCAAAAATTTGAAGTGATCATTCACCCCCTCCCCCTCTGATCACATACTTGGACTTACAGAACTGCTAGGAGATACACGGATAACTCCATAATTGAGGAAGATGATGATGAGTAACGTATTCATTGTCTCTTATTCAATGACTGTCCGATACACCATACTTCATTCTATGGAATCTGAATTGTGAATGCGTGATTAAGAGACCAACACGTATGACGTGCTAGGTGATCTTAAAAGCACTAAGTCACAAATCATAGTAATGGAATATGAGTATATGGACGGGGTTTCTTTCAACCATGGTGGAAGGAACAACCTGCTGAGAAAGTCACTTAGAAAATGTATAAGATACATGAACACCTTGTGTACAACTTGGACTACAGAATGACTGGTTACTTTGCGATAACTGGGGAGTTGCATCCGCTTCCTCCCAGCTACAAAGACCGCGTCTAGACTATGTCATGAAGGAGAATCGTTCATATGTCATGATGTCATGGTTAAAGTTGTGAACTTTAAAGGTAGAACCAATGCAGGAATAGTCATTGACGGAGAAAGTATATTTGATACACGGGTTATAAATGTCTTTCCCCACAAAACATTGATTGTGGTTGATTAAGTATTCGATGCTTGGACTCACTGCTTAAAGAGTGGCTTGGAAGGGATGAGGTGACAATGTGTGCTGACGGTAATCAAGATAGTTGATGGTCGACAACACTCTCCCTCTACATCTATCATTTGATTAGTGTATTAATAAATTTATGATCGTTTGAGTGTGAACCTTATTAGTGTGTCTTGCATCTCGCGGAGACAATTATTCATATTAGTGAGAAACAAGTCAGTTATTCTCCTTTTATGAATGATATCTTTTATGGTCACATTACGGTTATGAATGAGTTATTCTTATATTGATGGTAGTAGTTTGATCATTTATAAGAAATATTGTAATGCCAAGAATTATCCAAACTTAGTAATGACACTGTCGTTTAAGTCATTATTGGTTTGATGAAGTCTTGAGATACTTGATCTCTTGACACGTGCAAATCATGCCTCTTTAGGTGAGATGACTGAAACCTCGCATTCTGGTAAAACAGAGTTTGCGATGACTGTTGCATATCATACATAGTGATGTATCATATTTCAGCATTTAGTGAATTTCATTATTTCATAAACTTCAGATGTGGACTTAGATGAATATGTGTATTCACTAATGAAACGTGAGTCTGGGATAGTTTGATGTGATCAAAGGGATTTCAGAATGAAGACGGGTACTAAATTCACGAGAAAAACAAGTATCTACGATTTGATCAAAGAGACAAATGTTTTGAGTTAGCCTTCGGCATACGGACTTGTGTGAAAGTTGTCAAATTACAATTCTTGGAACACTTAAATATTGTTGATGTGCCTGAACATTATAATCATACTCTATTGGATAGTGTATGGTATAAGTTATCTCTTACCGAGTTACGTTATTATTGTATAGAGTTATTAATTTAATAAGCAAACAATCACTTCAGTATAGGGAACCATCTGAGTTCGTGGAAACCAACACTATATAAGTTATAGTGTGTCATGGTTTCTAGGAAAATAATTTATGTGGTAAATTATCTTTGTAGTGTATCCTTAGTCAACTATGGATGCATCTTCCGCAACTAGGACCAAAGATCAAAACTTGTGTTGCTAAGTTTGGTGTTTGTCAAGAAGTGTTCTTGATAAATTTGTTAATGGAAGAAAGTGAAAGTTCAACCAAGGTAATTGAACTTTCCTCCATATGTCAGAGTAGCGCAACGGAATGTGTTCCGGAACCAAAGCTCTACAGTTAGAGGAGAAAATGATGATAATGATCATGGTCTTTCGCTTGAAACTTTTACTAAATAAAGTAGGATTCAAGAATACATGTTTGCCCCTTGTGCAAAGTAATATTCATGATTCACTTGTCATGTTGATGGAACAAGACATACCTACGGACTACGAAGAAGCGATGGTGGACCTAAGTACGAGAAATGACTATGAGTCATGGAATCCTATATTGAGTTACATTTAAGATTGCATGAATCTTATCGAGTAAAGAGGTTACTTGATATTCTCAATAACTTCAAGGTTATAAGGAATAAATGTGAACATCAAAGGAAGACATCAAGATCGATTTGTCATGAAGGATGTTTCTGACAAATTCAAAAGGTTGACTACAATAGTAGTGATGCTTGAGTCAATAGGATTATCACTACGATTGATCCAAATTGTTATCAATACCGTGATTTCCTCAAATCCTACATTTGAAGAAGGGTTGTAATTGGTACAACGAGAAGGTTTTGGAAAACATATGGATGCTAGTGTCTCATAACCGGAATTCTCGATTTGATGGATGATCAATGGATTTTGGACTTAGACAAAATATCGAGGAAACATGCATTTGCATGAAACTGAGTGGGAGCTGAATAGTATCCTAAACCTAATATGTGGACGACATATTTTGAGTGGGAGCTATGGGAGTATTATCCTGAACTTAATATGTGGGTGACATATTTGAGTGGGAGCTATGTGGATGTTATCCTAGTCTTGTATGTGGCTGACATATTTGAGTGGGAGCGTGACAACATTCTCATATATAACATATGGTGAATGATGTAGTTGGTATTAATGATTATTGATATCTTTCATGAATGAAGTTAAGCATTGAAAATCTATTAAGATAGATTAATACGTTTAATAACATTGAGTCGGAATACTTTCCTGGATAAGATTCTGAAGAAGTTCAGAATGGGACAAGTCAAGAAGGTAGTTCTTACTTGTATGTCCAAGAAAGTATCGAGTTAATATCAGTACAAGAACAATGGTTAAATGATGGTTAAATGAAAGAAATGGATGTGCTACATCCTTTATGCCCCTTTCATAGGTTCTTTCATATAAACCAAAGTTTTGTACTCGACGTAATGTGACCCAAGTTCTTAGTAAGAAGAACATGTTGTGATATGATTTATGAGTAAATCATGGAACAAAGAGTAAAGTTCTGAGGATACATCTCTAATTTGTAAAGGATAGTGAACTTGACCATAAAAGTTATGCTGGTTCAAGTTCTACACTAACCTAGAAAATTGAGACATCATGCAATAAATGCCTAAGTTGAAAGAAACATGGTTAGACATCAAAGTTGCATACAATGCACTAAGGATTAAATCTACAATGATATGGCTGCTTTAGAAGTGGCAAGATTTATATTCTGGCTTAAGAAGTTTGACTTCTGACGTGAGTTTTAGTGTGCATGACTAAGGGAAAGTCCGCGTGAACCAACGGATGTCATTGCGGAAACACAACAAACGAAGTCTCACTCTACCGCCAAATATATACCTCATCATTATAATGGATAATGAAAGTAATGTCAAACTAGGTGACATTAATGATTTGCAAAAGAACGACGGATCTGAATGGTACCCAGACCGTTGATACAACCTTTTCCACAAGCAAGCATGATCTATAACCATATAGATGATATGGAGTTATGATCCACAGAAAAATGCAACTAGATTATTTGTACTCTAGTGCAAGTGGGAGACTGTTGGGAATGTGCCCTAGAGGCAAATAAAATATGTTTATTAGCGTATTCCATTAGTTCATAATAAGTTTTATACAGTGCTATAACTGTATTAAGCGGAAACATTAATACACGTGTGGTATACAAACAACCAGGTCCCTAGTTAACTCTAGTAAACTAGTCCATTGGGCAATTGATGATCAAGGTTTCCTGATCATGAGATGTGAACAGTCTATTGACAATGGGGTCATGTCATTGGGAGAATGACATGATGGACACACACCCACCAGAAGTGTTGCAATGTGATCCAGTCACATAGTTCAACATTGTGATAACTATAAACGTAGTGACCCGATCCTTAAGACCGTGATGATCATACATAATTGCTATCTACCAGGATGCTTTGAGTGCATTAACCGTTACACTGAAACATGGTAACCATAAAGGTGTATCTTGGGTATTCCGAAATAGATATGTTGATGAGTATGCAAATAGATCAAAATGGGATTTGTCCATCCGAGTGACGGATAGGTACTCTGGGCCCACTCGGTGATATTACATCATAAAGATTGCGCAATCATGTGACTAGGTCACGGGATTGTAATATCACGGGAACGAGTAAACATGTTTGTCGGTAACGAGAATGAACTAGGTATATTGGATACCGACGATCAAACCTCGGACAAAAAAAGTGTCGTATGACAAAGGGATCAGGACACAACGTTAATGGTTCAAACGATGAAGTTAATTCGATGGAAGCGCAGGGGGCTCATCAAGGATTGTAACCAGATCCCACATGATGGTCATTGGTCAGAGAGTGTCTGATCATGTCTGCTATTTCCCGAACCATATGGTGTCACGCTTAAGGGTATTCGACGCAATAAGGATTGATTCGGGATCATCGGTGAAATAAGAGAGAACACCAGAATTGTTCCAGGAGGTGCCGGAAGTTGTTCTGGATATTTTGAAAGGTTCAAAATAATGTTTAAATACGTTTTATTATTTAATTAACAGAATTAAATATTAAAATAAGATTAAATATAATTAAAATGAATTAAAAGGCATATGGGCCTAAAGAGGCCCATTAGGGGAAGGAGGGAGCTCCCCCTTGGGCCAAGGCGCCAAGGGAGGGAGCCCACCTCCCCTAGCCGCACCAAACCCCCCTTCCTAGGGTTTAGTCCCACATGGGAAGGGGAGGGAGGGTGGCACCCCTCCTTGGCCTATATAAGGAGGGGTGGGGGTGCCTTTTTCTACACACAATTTGATTTGAGACAAGTTTCTCAGATCTCTCTTCTCTCTCTTTCTCCCTCCTCGAGTGGACTCCCCTTGTTTGGAGTCTACACTTGGTTGGGGTTTCTCCACCATATGCACGCCGTCTTGCTGCTGGAATCGGGATCCGAATCCATCTTCTTTCCGCTGCTCTTCTGGTTCGGAGCCCGGACGGAACGTCGGGCACACCGTATGCGTGTAATCCCGTGTGGCGCTACACTTGTGGTGCTCCTTCATCGTTGAGGCCGTGTCGCGACGTCTTCACTGACAACGTTCCGACGGGGACGTAATCCCGTCATCGGTCTTCAAGGACCGGGTGGCCTCAGGAGTCATCGTGGATCTGCGCGGCATCGGGGATTGCCGGTACGACTACATCAACCACGTTCACGCGGGAACGTTTCCCGCTTAACGGACTACATACTGGTATGTGACCTATTTCCATCCGTTACTTGCATCGCCATAGCATAGGTCTTGGGTTCGGGACGCGTAGGTTATGAAAAATTATTGTTTTCTGCCCCGTTCCCCAACAATACCGTGCCTAACCGCGTGTGGGATACTATGAGGTCCCCTTTTCTTACCTACCTAGCTTCAAACATTTCTAGTGGTGGCCCGAGCTGATTTACCATTTGAAACCCCGTGTGTGTGCTTGGTGGATCCCCTCGCAGTTTTTAAACAACCCGGGCCAGCGGAGACATGGTTTCTCTGTTGGTCCACACTGGTGAGCTAGGGAAGTCCCCTGCTGTTCAGGTGAGGCTAACCCCGACCTTAGCCATACGGAAGAGTCCGATCCGAGGGCGCGGCCGGCTCTTGGATTGGGTGTCGACTCCCCGGGGGCCACCCGGATTTGTGCGTTGTTAGTTAGAGGGACCTGTCGTTTCGGATCTCTTGGAACTAAATCATAAAATGGCTGCCTGTAATGGGTAGAAACTGAGAGAGATGGGCGTGCGTGCGGAGCCTTGTAATGGACAGCTGGTACACCCCTGCAGGGTTAAATCTTTTTGAGAAGCCGTGTCCACGGTTATGGCCGACTTGAGACCTACTCCTTGTTCATAGACAACAACAATTGAGATAATCATAATAAACTTGATCAACGTGTGTGTTCCTTGAATGTTTCTTCTTCTTCGGGATGCGAAGGGGAGGACAAGGATATGATAGGTGTTATGATTGCGTAAGTAGCTGATAGCAAGACTTGTTGGAGGCGATTCCTCATCGAATGCTTGGTTCTCACCTTACTCTAAAATAGATTGTTAGCCACTCATATATTGCTAGTGCGACTGCAACCTCACCACTACCCCCATATTACCCGTGAGAAGTTAGTTACAAGACTTTAGATATAGCTCACTGATACGTCCAAAACGTATCTATAATTTCTGCTTGCTCCATGCATGTTTTGTGTGATATTGCTACGATCTAGATACACTTTCATACACTTTTGATCATATTTGGACTAACCTATTAACTCAGTGCACCCCAGTGCCAGTTCCTGTTTTCTGTTGTTTTTCTATTTCAGTTTTTCCCCATATAAAAAGTGCCAGAAAAAATCCGGGAAAAATACAGGAAAAAACAGCGTACAGGAAGCTTCGCGAAGAGCCCGGGAGGGGCCAGAGGGGAGCCAGGGGGCCTAGGCGGCCACCCGGCGCGGCCCCACCCCTGGCCGCGCCAGGGGGGGCGCCTGGGGCCCCTGGTCCACCTCTGGCTACCCCCCTTCGCCTATTTATTCTCCGTCACGGGGAAACTCCAGAAAAAGAACCCTATTTCGCAAAATCGCCTCTGTTCCGCCGCCGCCGCGCTTCCGAGATCGGGAGCACCAGAAGACCTCTCCCCGACACCCTGCCGGAGGGAGGACCGACCTCCGGGAGTCTCCTCTCCACCATGGATGCTTCCCGGATGTCTCGTCAGTAGTTTTCCTTGGACCATGGGTCCGTGATCAGTAGCTATGTGATGTTCTCCTCCCCTCTTTGTTCTTCATGGTTTAGACCTCGTGAGCTGCCCTACATGATCGAGGCACTTTTGTAATATTTATGCTATTGCTATGTTGAGTTTGATAGGATCTGATGGATTATGAGATTATGTTCAGATTGTGATTGAGTAATATATTTGGTTCTTATCTCTTATATTTTTGTTCCTAAGTAATTCTTGCATGTTCTCCGTTGCTGTTTATTGCTTTGGCCAAGTAGTAGATAGTGACTCCAAGAGGAAACGTTTTGCTCGATTGTGGGTTCATGCCCCCCGATGACACGCTTGAGTGACAGAAACATGAGTCTAGGGGATGTGTTGTTGCCACAAGGGGGAAAACAACGGTGCTTGTAACCGCGGTTACAAGGATTGTTTACTTTACGCAAAGTTCTTTTTAATGCAGTTGTCTGTTGCTTTGGGTTTACACTTTGGGTGGGGCTCGCAACTTAATACCAACGAGATGTTCTGGATAGATATCTCAAGGTGGATGATTAGTAGTAGATGCAGTTGGATTTCGGTCTACTTATTTTGGCGTAATGCCCATGCTTTTGAGCCTCGTCCTTTCTTTTGTAGCATAGTTAGCATTGCGGTGCGTTCATAATCCTGTCAATTGCCTTTCTGTAATTTGTTTACATCGCATAGCAATTTTATCGTCTTTTGGGAGAGAGACATCACTAGTGAACATCACGTATCCCGGTCCATATCCTCATCACTGTTTACACGCTCATTTACTTTTCTTCTTTTACTTTAAATTGCTATCATTATCCCTTGTGTTTGATCCTTTGTGAACAACAAGACCGGAGAGATTGACAACCTCTCTGAACTTCATTGGGAACAAAGTTATCATGTCTGTGTGCATGTCCGCGTCAGTTGCGCCGCTGACACCTACTTATCATCTCCGGAGTCCTCTTGGAGACAAACCTTGGTATCTTCATCGAGGGAAATTTGCTGATGTGCTACATCACGCCTTCCACTTCGGGTTTACCAACGAAGGGCGAGAAATCACTATCATCATCTCGCACATCACTCACCTCTTTCATTTCTCTTTTACGCACGTTATGCAATGATCTTGGACTTCAGTGGAGCTCGACGAATCCTTCTTCTGGACGCCTTCGCGAAGACTCGATGACGATTAGGTGGATCCCGGCAGAGAGCCTCTACCCGCGTCGTTACGGGAATGGTGTGTTTTACCTTTGCCACTAGGCATTTGATTGTAGTCTGTACTCAGACATGTATCTTCCGCTGATGTAATGTAATGAAGGCAGTTGTATGCCGATTGTATGAGATGTTGTATCCTTGTAGCTGTAATGTTGTGATATAATGTTGGAAATCCGGGGCATATGGCATTGTCATATGTCGCGGTGGGACCGATATGTGCTTCGTCCCCGGATCTGGATGGAAACATCTAGATCTGGAACAGTACCGCATATCGGGCCTTACTGGTGCGAACAAGGACAAGGACGAGAGCATGGACGATGCTTCAATGGACACGGAGACTTGGGAGCGCCTAGGGAAATCGGGGGCAGTTGCGACGCAGCGCAAGGGGCCTCTCCCCATGGAGGAAGGCGGGGTCGTGCCGGCGGGTGGAGCCGTCTCCTCTCCTTCGAGGCTGGTGAGGGCGCTGGAGGGCTCCTTCAACGAGTATGGTTCTAACATGTTTTCCCCCACGATGGTCTCGACGCTCTCCCCTCCCCCTGTTGCGCGGCCCACCCTGGAGGAGCATGGCCCAGCTCTCTCGCCAGCTTCGGTAGGGGCAAGGGGTTCCAGCAGGTGCGTCAAGAAGACAAAGGCCAGCCCCCCCCCCTTCCCGGCTCGTTGGCGCAGTCTCCACCAAGCATCACCCAGCCACCTCGCGTGGTCATGGCGCTGGATTCCCCCCTTCCCCGTCCTCCGGTGGCGGGAGGCGACCTGGGCGCGACCCTCCCGGCGTTGGCGTCCAAGGGCACTCGCTCCTCCGTCATCCCAGTGTCGGCCCCGGTGCCTGGAAGGCGCTCCAGTGCAAGACCCAAGGGGGCGCTCGGCGACCTCTCCTCTCTCCAGCGCACCAAGCTTCGGACGACCGACAATAACCTCGACACCTCTGGTAATCCCCTTCCCCGCTATTCTGTTATGTGTGCGTTTTCGGACGAGGAACTATGTGAGATTATGTCAAACGTGGGTGTAGTGGTGCCAACAGAAGCTGGCGAGGTTATATCACTCTTACAAGCGCAGGAAGAAACGCATGATATTCTAGCCGAGGCGGCGGCGTGAGCCGTGGTGGCGGCTCCCGTTCCCGTCGTGACAGAGGCTGTAGTTGGGGCTGCGGCTGGAACGTCTTCCCCGCCCGTGGGTATTGCGAAGGTTGCGGCGTCAACCTCGGAAGAAAATCCCTCTGATCTTGCACAAGTCAGGCGAGTGGAAAAACCGGCAAACAATAGGGGAATTCACTGTCGGGACCCGGGTTTCGCATATGTAATTCCAATCACAACTCAATCATATGGAGAGTTGAGAGTCGTACCCACTTGTCTAAGCAGACAAGGCCAAGGACAGAACACTCTCGGAAAGCATCGAACGCGAGGGGCATCCCATTCAGGCCGGATGATCAACTGAGATGGGTCCTCATCGTCCGCTCACAAGTCTAAATGATTATGGGTGGTGAAATCCCATACTCATAGACAAGTCGCCTCAACCACATTATCGATTTAATTATAACACTTACATAAACAGACTCCAGCCCGATCTCTTAGTCGGGGTGTCGGGCGGGCTCAATCATACAACAAAGTGTGCCACGTGACAGAGTCACGAGCAATCTCATCGCGATGCCCCAAGCTGCGCACATCTAAGGGCCACTTGGTGTATAAAACACCGCCGGCAAGAACTCAACTAAGCTATCGAATCCCACACTAAGACATGCACGTTATAATCATACATGCAGCATACATGTCTAGTGTAAACAGCAGGTAACACAACACGAACTCTACTAACTCATAGTTTTATTGCATCTTCTATACAGAGCAGATATAGTAGTGTTACAAGCAGAGATCACATAACTGTGACCCAACATTACATCATACAACAGCGGAAGCAAATTATGTCTTGGTAAATACAAGGTTAACAAATGGCTTAAGAAGCCTTTAAGAAAACACAACGACCCTCCAGAGGGACCAGGCTGCTGTCTGGGACTACATTACTTCGTCGGCGTCGAGCTTGAGGGGGAGGCCACCATCAGGGTCAGTGGTCTCGTCTCTAAAACATAGAATAAGAAAACGTGAGTACAAAGTCGTACTTAGCAAGACTTACGTCAGAACTATACTACTCATGCTCAGGTATCAAGGTAAAGGCAAGTGGGATTGTAATGCAGAAAGCTTTGACTTGGCTATCCTGTACTACGACTACATAGAGTTGAGATGAGAGGCGCACATGAGTCCATCTAATCTTGATCACCACATCAATACACAACCATGGATCATTCCTCGCCTTCCCCACGAGGAAGCACCCCAAAGCGCTCACACTTATCTTGAGATTTTTAGAGTATCCATTTGAGTTGTCTAATAATCAAGTAAAGATCTCCAAGTAGTCCATAATCGCGGACACGGCTATTCGAATAGTTCATTAACCCTGCAGGGGTGTACTTTTTAACATACGTAGCTACCACTTACCGCCTAGAACTCGTCACCTTCAAGCGGTGTCGGCGAGGATAGTACCACAACACTTACCTCACGTCTCCAACTCTAGTCCAGGGGATCGCCTATCTGAGTATATACCCCAATCGGGAATCCGGCCGGGGTTTCCGCTCAGGACCCAGACGATGTATGGACGGTCCGACAAGCCCACCTCGACGGATGGTGTTGCGCTTTCCTAAAACCGTGCTACGTTATGAAATCAAATAGAAGAACAATTAACCCATGCGAATCCTGGACCATAATCGGGGTGAGTTAATAGGTCGAGAGGGGTCAATGAGCCCAACATGTGGTAGTAATCTGTGTCTTGGAGCACAACACAAGAACTCGGTGCCTAGGGCAGTGTAAATGAGACAACCCACTGTGTACTCCTACACAGCCTCTCATTGTTCACTTATATTAGGGTGACTTCATCAACACGTTACCACCTTGTTGCATGTGTTCACTACCATCTCGATACATCACCCAGATGGATCATCTTCATTGCATACAACTATAGCATGGCATAGCATAACATGGATGAAGGGCCACATGATGAACACAAACAATCTTGTATCTGCTAGGTTGAGGTTTGCTTAATACTGTGGCAGCAATGATAGGTCATGCAAAGGATGGGTTCATCTAGCGGTAGAACGGTAACATGTGAATCACCTAATCATGCATAAGAGAACAAGAGGGAAAATGGGTTTATATAGATATGATCAAAGGGGTTTTGCTTGCCTTATTGTCGGGACTCGGGGCGTGCCACTCTTCGAAGAAAACAGGAACTACGGCCGGCGATGGATCTATCGAGAAGAGGCAAACACCGAGACAACAACAATGTAAACATCACATTGCAATGCACATTCGAGAAATGAATCATGGCATGGTACTGATGTGAGCTAGGTTCAATTTGTCACATGTTAATTGAAGTTGATTTGAATAAGAAATTCAAATTCAAACTCCAAATGTTGTTCAAATTATCCCAAGTTGCATTTGCTAATGTTTGGATATGGTAAAACATGTTGTCATGTGTATGATATGCCTCTGATGTTCATGTGATAAGGTTGGCATTGCAAAGATTTAATTTCAAATTATTTAAACATTTATTTTGAATTATTCCAAATAACCCAAATAGCTAAATGCTACTGTTCCATCACCATATATGTGTTTTTCATCTATGAAAATATGATATTTGGAATCCTTGTATTTTTCTGATGATTTTTCATATATAACACTTTTGATTTGGAGTTATGGTTTAAAAGTTATTGAATTTCAAAGATTTAATAGTTTTCTGGAATTTCTGGATTGTCTGTAAATTGAAAAAGACGTTACTGCGTCATGCTTGCGTCATGCTGACGCAGGGGGGGCTGACATGTGGGATCCCTTGGTCACTGACCCAGGGGTTTAATCCCTGTTTTAATTTAATTAAGCAGAGGATTAGGGGGGTTCTGGGCCCCACTGTCAGTGGGTGATTAGGGGGATTAGGCCCCTAATCACAGGGCCACGTTGGCGCGGCCGGCGGTTAGCCGCCGACGACCACTGGAGGCGGTGGCGCCCGCTGGGAACGGCGGATCCGGGCTCCGGCTTGGCAAGGGGGAGGCACCAAAGTGCTCCCCGTGGCCTTGCGCACCCACTGGTGCAATCCATGCACCACGGGGCGGCCTGGAGCCACGCCGGCGACGAAGGGGCGCGACGGCCGGAGCTTGAGCTCGACGGCCATGGCGACACAGGCCACGGGAGGGGGTTGGGTTAGGGGGAAAACAAGGGGGAGCTCACCCTGAGCGCGACTAGGTGGTCGGGGAGGCCGGAGGCGCGGCGGAGAGGGAGCAATTGCTCGTCGGAGTTCGAAGGCCGCGGCGGAGGAAGTTGGAGCTGGCGTCGCCGGAGCTGCTCCTGGGCTCGAATTAAGCGCGAACAGCGACGAGGACGAAGGCGGCGAACGTCTTGGACAGCTTGGTGCGGCGGGTGAAGGCTAGTGGCCGCGGTGGCGCGAGCCGGCGAGCTCGGGGCGCTCGGGATCCTTGCGGTTCGCCGGAGAGAGAGGAGAGGAGGGTTCCACGCGAGGGGGAAAAGGAAGGGGAGAAGCCCAGTGCGTCTCCAAGGCGCGGATAAGGTCGAGGAGGCAGCCAGGCAGCTGCCTGGCGGCCATGCCGTGGCCGCCGGCGAGGTGCCTGCCTGCCTGGCCAGGGAAGAAGACAGGGGTGCCCCTGGCGGGCTGGGCCGGCTTCTGCCCACTTGGGCCAGGTAAGTGGGGATTGCCCCTTTTCTTTCTTTTTCTTTTATTTGCTTTTGTTTTTATTTGTTTTGCTCTGAAAAAATACCAAAGCATTTTTATAAAATCCCCAAATATTTTATTTGGACTTATGTGACATATTACTAGGTACTTCCAAGATTTGAAGATTTTTGAAATTCAAAACATTTGAATTTCAATTCAAATAGCATTTAAATTTAATTTCCAAGCCTCTGTTTGAATATTTGAAAAATCCATGAGCATGAGTTTGACTCCAAATCATTTTTAAAATGATCACACTCATTTATAGGACTTTTCAAAAATGTTTGGAGGATTTTTGGAAAAACTTTTTAACTGGCCTTTTATTTAAATTCTTTTTCAGGCTTTTCCAAATCCCCAATTCTTAAACCAAAGAATTTAAACATGATGCAATTATTTCTAGTAATAAAAGCACATACCAAAACTAGGGTTGTGACAACTCGCCCCCACTCAAAAGAATCTCGTCCCGAGATTCAGAAGTAGTCGGGAAGAGGGTGGGGTATTCAACTCGAAGATGATCTTCTCGTTCCCAGGTGGCTTCCTTCTCAAAATGGTTGGACCACTGCTCTTTGAGGAACTTGATCTTCTGACGTTGGGTGGTGCGCTCAGCTTCATCGAGGATACGGACATGATACTCTCAATATGACAGGTTTTCTTGGAGATCAAGCGTTTCGTGGTCTACTTCGCGGATGGGGTCCTTGAAGCAACGTCTGAGTTGAGATACGTGGAAGACATCGTGAACCTGAGAAAGATGCGGGGGTAGTTCAAGTTGGTAGGCAACTTCTCCACGTTTAGCTAGAATGCGGAAGGGACCGATGTAACGTGGGGCCAATATGCCTTTGATATCGAAGCGATGGGTTCCCTTCAGAGGAGTAACCCGAAGGTAAGCCTTCTCGTCCAGCTCGTAGCTTTCTGGCCTATGATGATGATCATAGTAGCTTTTCTGACGAGACTGGGCTGTTTTCAATTACTCGCGAACAATGTGAACCTTCTCTTCTGCTTCCTGGATCATATCCGGTCCAAAGAATTGTCTTTCACCGGTTTCTGACCAGTTCAATGGTGTCCGACATTTTCGTCCAGAGAGAAATTCAAATGGTGCCATGCCCAAGCTAGATTGGAAGCTGTTGTTATAAGCAAACTCGGCGAATGGAAGAGATTTCTCCCAACTCTTTCTGAATGAGATAACACAGGCTCTGAGCATGTCTTCGAGAATTTGATTGACTCTTTCTACTTGACCACTTGACTGGGGATGAAAGGCGGTGCTAAAGGAGAGATGGGTTCCCATAGCATTTTGAAAACTTTCCCAAAATCGAGAGGTGAAAATACTTCCACGGCCTGAATTGATTTCCAAAGGAACACCATGGAGAGAAACGATCCGGGAGAAATATAAATCCGCTAACTGGCTAGCAGTTATACTCTCGCGAACAGGAAGAAAATGGGAAACTTTGGAAAGACGATCAATGACCACGAAGATGGCATTGTTTCCCTTTTGAGACTTTGGAAAGCCAGTGATGAAATCCATACTGACTTTATCCCATTTCCACTCAGGAATGGCTAAAGGTTGAAGAGTACCAGCTGGTCTTTGATGCTCTGCTTTCACACTACGACAAACATCGCACTCAGCAACATATCGAGCGATTTCTCGCTTCACCCTAGTCCACCAAAATCTCTGGCGTAGATCTTGATACATCTTAGTACTACCAGGATGAATCGAGAGAGGGGTGTCATGAGCTTCCTTAAGGATCTGCTGCCTTAGATTCCTATTCTTCGGAACTACCATCCTGTTCTCGAAGTACACAGTACCCTCATTGTCTAGGGTAAAACATTTGGCCTTACCGCTAGCAATGTTATGTTTGATATATCGGATACCTCGAGCACGTTGTTGAACAGCTTTGATTTGATCCTCAAGAGTTGGTTTCACTATCAAGGTGGAAAGGAATCCATGGGGAACGATCTCGAGATTGAGCTTACGAAATTCCTCATAGAGAAGTGGTTGATACTGTTGTAACATGAGGTTGTTACAATACGACTTACGACTTAGTGCATCAGCCATGACATTGGCTTTTCCTGGGGTGTAAGAGATACTTAAGTCATAATCTTTTATCAACTCAATCCAGCGTCTTTGCCTGAGGTTAAGATCTGGCTGGGTGAATATGTATTTGAGGCTTTGGTGATCGGTATAGATTTCACAACGATTACCAAGGAGGTAATGTCGCCAAGTCTTCAGGGCATGAACTACGGCAGCGAGTTCAAGATCATGGGTAGGATAGTTCTCTTCATGTGGACGCAACTGGTGTGAAGCATATGCTACCACATGTCGATCTTGCATAAGTATGCATCCTAACCCTTGCCGTGAAGCATCACCATAGATTTCGAAATCCTTTTTGGTGTCTGGAGGCGCAAGTACGGGTGTAGAAGTCAATCTTCTTTTTAGCTCTTGAAAGCTTTCCTCGCACTTGGGGTTCCATTCGAATTTCTTATCTTTCTTGAGGAGTTCAGTTAGAGGCTTTGCAACTTTGGAGAAGTTCTCAACGAAGCGGCGACAATAGCTTGCTAGGCCAAGAAAACTCCTAACTTGCTTAACCGATTTAGGTGGAGTCCAGTCAAGGACGGCCTGAAATCTCTCGGGATTCATAGCAATGCCTTTTGCAGAAATCACGTGGCCTAGGTAGGTCACTTATGGAAGCCAGAATTCACATTTGGAAAACTTAGCATAAAGACGATGCTCTCTAAGTTTCATCAATACCAGCCTAAGATGTTCTGCATGCTCTTCTTCATTCTTCGAGTAGATGAGAATGTCATCAAGATAAACCACAAAAAATTTATCTAAGTACTCCATGAAGATCAAATTCATCAAGCGCGAAAAAGTGGCTGGGGCATTGGTTAAACCGAAGGACATGACGGTGTACTCGTAAAGACCATAACGAGTAGTGAAAGCCGTTTTGGGAATGTCCTCGTTTCTGATTTTGATTTGATGATAACCTAATCTCAAATCCATCTTGGAGAAGACAGAGGATCCAGCAAGTTGATCATAAAGATCATTGATCCTGGGCAATGGGTACTTGTTCTTTATCGTCGCTAGATTTAGCGGGCGATAGTCTACGCACATCCTTTCTATTCCATCTTTCTTCGTTACGAACAGAACGAGGCAACCCCATGGCGATGAGCTAGGGCGGATGAAGCCTTTTGCCAACGAAGCTTCAAGTTGGATTTTAAGCTCAGCTAACTCATGTGGGGCCATTCTATATGGGCGTGTGGAAATTGGGGCGGTTCCTGGGATAAGATCTACAATGAATTCTACACATCTGTCAGGAGGCATTCCTGGCAGCTCTTCTGGAAAGACATCCGGAAAGTCACAAACTATCGGAATATCTTCAAGGTTAGGAAGGGGATGTTCATTCAACGAATATAGCTGGGTTTCTGAACCTTGAGATGTGAAATGGACTATCTTGCCGGAAGGATGAGTGAGTTGAACTGATTTAGTGGCACAATCAATCTTGGCACGGTGTTTGGACAACCAATCCATACCTAAGATGACATCGATATCGGAAGATTTGAGTGCTATGACAGAAGCAAGGAATACAACATCCTCAACGGCAATTTCATTGTCATGACTTACCCTACTGGTACGCCATGTGGATCCTGGAGTTTTAATCATGAAAGGGGTAGGCAACTCCTCAAATGAAATGTCATGCAGGAGTGCGAACTTTTCAGACAAAAAGGAATGAGAAGCTCCAGAATCAAATAGAACAGAAGTAGGTTTGGAGTTAAGACGAAGTGTACCGAGTACAACCCTAGTATCCTCTTGGGCTTCTTTGATGGTGGCATGGTTCACACGTCCGTATTCAACAATAGCGGACTTGGCTTTGGAAGGCTTTGGTGGCTTAGCTTTGGCTTTATGTTTTGGACGAGGAGGAACATTCTCATTCAATGAACATTGTCGTGTAATGTGGCCAGGATTACCACACTTGTAGCACAATCGTATGTTAGGTGGTGGAGTTTGTATGGCATGCTATTTACTATATTTCTGGGTTTTCTTGCTTTCTAGAAATGGTCTTGGAATCAAGTGCGAAGGAAGGGCACTAGTTGGGATCCAAATTCGACGTTTCTGAGAACCCAAACTAGAGGAGGAAGCAAGATCACGATCACGCTTGCGAGACTCTTCAAAGACCTCATTTACATGCTCATCTCTGAATGATCTATTGACCAAATCCTCGAAGTTGACAAATTCAAGGAGATTGAGATCATGATGAAGGATAGGGCTAAGTCCCTTGCGGAACCTTGCCTGCTTCTTGGCATCGGTTGAAATCTTCTCAGGGGCATAACGAGAAAGACGATTGAACTCAGTCATGTACTGATGAACAGTCATATTTCCTTGGGATAGGTTGCAGAAATCTTCCCTCTTTCTTTCCATCAACTCATCCAGAATGTGATACCCTTGGAAGGCATCACGGAACTCCTGCCAAGTCACTACGTGACCATTAGGCTGCATTGCAACAAAACTTTCCCACCATTCACCAGCATCACCTTCCAGAAAGTATGCCGCAAACAGCACACGATCATCTGGAGAAACATGCGCCGTCTCAAGCTTACGCTCGATGGAACGGAGCCAATCATCGGCATCAAGGGGCTCAGATGAACATCGGAAAACTGGAGGGTTCAAAAGGATAAAATCCTGGATGGATATTACCGCATCTCGCTGAAGAAAAGTATTCTTCTCAATGAGCTCCAAAAGGCGTGTTTGATCACGTCGATTTCGCTCAGCCTCCATCATGATTTCCGCTGCAGAAGGCGGTGAAGGAGGATCATCATCACCACTTTGATTACCGTGACCAGATTCAAAACATCTAGTCCCACCTGACATTCTGTGTGATAAAAAACAACAATCAGAGTAGGATTTATGATGGAATCAAAGCAAAGATGACATAATTTAAGAGCGGACAAGATTGTAATGCAAAAGCATTGGAATCACTGGAAACACGGAACAAATCGGACAGCATAACGGCTGTACCGGGGTGAAAAATGAACCAACCTGCAAGAATGATCAGAACCTTCTCAAAAGACTTGATGGAATGGTGACTCTAGACAACCAAAACATTCCTACAGCTATTGAGAAGCAAACAACGAGATGTTCTAGTATAGACATAGATGAGCCTAGTCCTATCTTCCGTAGAAAAGATGAGGGTGACTCAGAACTCAGATCGATGAGGGTAAGGAGAAAAATGAAGCCTTACGTTGTTCCCTTATACCCAAAGTAACTATATAACTATAGAATGCTAGACGGCCAAGGTTTAGTAATCCTACATGCAGTCCTGCTCTGATACCAAGTCTGTCGGGACCCGGGGTTTGCATATGTAATTCCAGTCACAACTCAATCATATGGAGAGCCGAGAGTCGTACCCACTTGTCTAAGCAGACAAGGCCAAGCACAGAACACTCTCGGAAAGCATCAAACGCGAGGGGCATCCCATTCAGGCCGGATGATCAACTGAGGTGGGTCCTCATCGTCAGCTCACAAGTCTAAATGATTATGGGTGGTGAAATCCCATACTCATAGACAAGTCGCCTCAACCACATTATCGATTGAATTATAACACTTACATAAACAGACTCCAGCCCGATCTCTTAGTCGGGATCTCGGGAGGGATCAATCATACAACAAAGTGTGCCACGTGACAGAGTCACGAGCAATCGCATCGCGATGCCCCAAGCTGCGCACATCTAAGGGCCACTTTGTGTATAAAAGACCGCCGGCAAGAACTCAACTAAGCTATCGAATCCCACACTAAGACATGCACGTTATAATCATACACGCAGCATACATGTCTAGTGTAAACAGCAGGTAACACAACACGAACTCTACAAACTCATAGTTTTATTGCATCTGCTATACAGAGCATATATAGTAGTGTTACAAGCAGAGATCACATAACTGTGACCCAACATTACATCATACAACAACGGAAGCAAAGTATGTCTTGGTAAAGACAAGGTTAACAAATGGCTTAAGAAGCCTTTACGAAAACACAACGACCCTCCAGAGGGACCAGGCTTCTGTCTGGGACTACATTACTTCGTCGGCGTCGAGCTTGAGGGGGAGGCCACCATCAGGGTCAGTGGTCTCGTCTCTAAAACATAGAATAAGCAAACGTGAGTACAAAGTCGTACTCAGCAAGACTTACGTCAGAACTATACTACTCATGCTCAGGTATCAAGGTAAAGGCAAGTGGGGTTGTAATGCAGAAAACTTTGACTTGGCTATCCTATACTACGACTACATAGAGTTGAGATGAGAGGCGCACACGAGTCCATCTAATCTTGATCACCACATCAATACACAACCATGGATCCTTCCTCGACTTCCCCACGAGGAAGCAACCCAAAGCACTCACACTTATCTTGAGATTTTTAGAGTATCCATTTTAGTTGTCTAATAATCAAGTAAAGATCTCCAAGTAGTCCATAACCGTGGACACGGCTATTCGAATAGTTCATTAACCCTGCAGGGGTGTACTTCTTCACATACGTAGCTACCACTTACCGCCTAGAACTCGTCACCTTCAAGCGTTGTCGGCGAGGATAGTACCACAACACTTACCTCACGGCTCCAACTCTAGTCCAGGGGATCGCCTATCTGAGTATGTACCCCAATCGGGAATCCGGCCGGGGTTTCCGTTCAGAACCCAGACGATGTATGGACGGTCCGACAAGCCCACCTCGACGGATGGTGTTGCGCTTGCCTAAAACCGTGCTACGTTATGAAATCAAATAGAAGAACAATTAACCCATGCGAATCCTGGACCATAGTCGGGGTGAGTTAATAGGTCGAGAGGGGTCAATGAGCCCAACATGTGGTAGTAATCTGTGTCTTGGATCACAACACAAGAACTCGGGGCCTAGGGCAGTGTAAATGAGACAACCCACTGTGTACTCCTACACAGCCTCTCATTGTTCACTTATATTAGGGTGACTTCATCAACACGTTACCACCTTGTTGCATGTGTTCACTACCATCCCGATACATCACCCAGATGGATCATCTTCATTGCATACAACTATAGCATGGCATAGCATAACATGGATGAAGGGCCACATGATGAACACAAACAATCTTGTATCTGCTAGGTTGAGGTTTGCTTAATACTGTGGCAGCAATGATAGGTCATGCAAAGGATGGGTTCATCTAGTGGTAGAACGGTAACATGTGAATCACCTAATAATGCATAATAGAACAAGAGGGGAAATGGGTTTATATAGATATGATCAAAGGGGGTTTGCTTGCCTTATTGTCGGGACTCGGGGGTGCCACTCTTCGGAGAAAACAAGAACTACGTCCGGCGATGGATCTATCGAGAAGAGGCAAACACCGATACAAAAACAATGTAAACATCACATTGCAATGCACATTCAAGAAATGAATCATGGCATGGTACTGATGTGAGCTAGGTTCAATTTGTCACATGTTAATTGAAGTTGATTTGAATAAGAAATTCAAATTCAAACTCCAAATGTTGTTCAAATTATCCCAAGTTGCATTTCCTAATGTTTGGATATGGTAAAACATGTAGTCATGTGTATGATATGCCTCTGATGTTCATGTGATAAGGTTGGCATTGCAAAGATTTAATTTGAAATGATTTAAACATTTATTTTGAATTATTCCAAATAACCCAAATAGCTAAATGCTACTGTTCCATCATCATAGATGTGTTTTTCATCTATGAAAATATGATATTTGGGATCCTTGCATTTTTCTGATGATTTTTCATATATAACACTTTTGATTTGGAGTTATGGTTTAAAAGTTATTGAATTTCAAAGATTTAATAGTTTTCTGGAATTTCTGGATTATCTGTAAATTGAAAAAGACTTTACTGCGTCATGCTTGCGTCATGCTGACGCTGGGTAGGCTGACATGTGGGACCCCTTGGTCAGTGACCCAGGGGTTTAATCCCCGTTTTAATTTAATTAAGCAGAGGATTAGGGGGGTTCTGGGCCCCACTGTCATTGGGTGATTAGGGGGATTAGGCCCCTAATCACAGGGCCACGTTGGCGCGGTCGGCGGTTTGCCACCGGCGACCACTGGAGGCGGCGGCGCCCGCTGGGAACGGCGGATCCGGGCTCCGGCTTGGCACGGGGGAGGCACCAAAGTGTTCCCCGTGGCCTTGCGCACCCACCGGTGCAATCCATGCACCACGGGGCGGCCTGGAGCCACACCGGCGACGAAGGGGCGCGACGGCCGGAGCTTGAGCTCGACGGCCATGGCGAAACAGGCCACGGGAGGGGGCGGGGTTAGGGGTAAAACAAGGGGGAGCTCACCCTGAGCGCGACTAGGTGGTCGGAGAGGCCGGAGGAGCGGCGGAGAGAGAGCAATCGCTCGTCGGAGTTCGAAGGTCGCGGCGGAGGAAGTTGGAGCTGGCGTCGCCGGAACTGCTCCTGGGCTCGAATTGAGCGCGCACGGCGACGAGGACGAAGGTGGCGAACGTCTTGGACAGCTTGGTGCGGCGGGTGAAGGCTAGTGGCCGCGGTGGTGCGAGCCGGCGAGCTCGGGGCGCTCGGGATCCTTGCGACTCGCCGGAGAGAGAGGAGAGGAGGGTTCCACGCGAGGGGGAAAAGGAAGGGGAGAAGCCCAGTGCGTCTCCAAGGCGCGGATAAGGTCGAGGAGGCAGCCAGGCAGCTGCCTGGCGGCCATGCCGTGGCCGCCGGCGAGGTGCCTGCCTGCCTGGCCAGGGAAGAAGACAGGGGTGCCCCTGGCGGGCTAGGCCGGCTTCTGCCCACTTGGGCCAGGTAAGTGGGGCTTGCCCCTTTTCTTTCTTTTTCTTTTATTTGCTTTTGTTTTTATTTGTTTTGCTCTGAAAAAATACCAAAGCATTTTTATAAAATCCCCAAATATTTTATTTGGACTTATGTGACTTATTACTTGTCACTTCCAAGATTTGAAGATTTTTTAAATTCAAAACATTTGAATTTCAATTCAAATAGCATTTAAATTTAATTTCCAAACCTCTGTTTGAATATTTGGAAAATCCATGAGCATGGGTTTGACTCCAAATCATTTTTAAAATGATCACACTCATTTATAGGACTTTTCAAAAATGTTTGGAGGATTTTTGGAAAAACTTTTTATCTGGCCTTTTATTTAAATTCTTTTTGAGGCTTTTCCAAATCCCCAATTCTTAAACCAAAGAATTTAAACATGATGCAATTATTTCTAGTAATAAAAGCACATACCAAAACTAGAGTTGTGACATTCGCCTCCGCAAGCGCATCTGTTAATGAAGTACATCTTCTGGAACATGCGCGGGTTCGGCCAGTCGGGGCGGCGAGCCCTTTTGCGCGAGTTCATCTTCAAAGAGAGCCTAGACGTGGTAGCCCTCCCAGAGACTATCAAAGCCGATTTCTCTAACAGGGACCTACTGTGTATCGACCTCCTCCAGCGTTTCGAGTGGCACTGGCTAGCGTCCATCGGGCACTCAGGGGGATTCTGTTGGGTTGTAGTCGAGATCGCGTCGAGGTGCTCAGCTGGGAGCTTGGCACCTTCTTCGTCGCGGCTAGTGTCCGCCAGCGCACTTCACGTGTGGGGTGGATGGTTGTGTCCGTGTATGGGCCGGCAGACCACGACTGGGCAGCGGAGTTCTTGGAAGAGCTCCAAGCCTTGGTGGCTCGCTGCGATGATATTGGGCTTCCTATGGTTCTGGGTGGTGATTTCAACCTCATCTGCTCGAGTGTGGACAAATCGTCGGACAACATTGACTGGCCGCATGTCGATTTGTTCAATGGAGCCATAGCTGACATGGCTCAACGGGAGGTGCCGCGAGTTGGGGCTCGCTACACCTGGACCAACAAGCAGGTGAGGCCGATCCGGAGCGTCCTGGATCGCGTCTTCTTCACACCAGCTTGGGAGGTGTTGTTCCCGTTGGCATCGCTGCTGGCGGAGACTCGGCTTGGCTCAGACCACGTGCCGCTCATCCTGTCGTCCGGGGAGGACAAACGGAAGCGAAGCCCACGGTTTTTCTTTGAGTCGGCCTGGTTTGAATCTGTCGGCTTCGAGGCCTTGGTGCGTGACCAGTGGGCTCGTGTGGCCCTAGATTCGGCTCCCCGTCAGGGTCCCATGGAGCGATGGTGTGAGGTGGCCTCGCGTCTGCGGTCCTTCCTCCGCGGGTGGGGGGCGAACCGGGGGCGCGCAGAGAAACGGGAGCGAGCCACTCTAACCCAGAAGATCGCGCGGCTGGATTTGTTAGCCGACACGCGCGAATTATCCGAATCCGAATGGGCTCACCGGTATTCCCTTGAAAACAAGGTGGTGGCCATCATTAGAGCCGAAGAGGAGTAATGGCGGAAGCGGGGGGGGGGTCTCTTGGGTCACCAAGGGAGACGCCAATACGGCCTATTTTCACGCGTTTGCCAATGGGCGTAAGCGTAAGTGCTCGATCCCGCGTCTCGTCTCGGAGCAGGGGCTCCTGATGAGACATGAGGACATAGTAGCCCAGGTTTACGACCTCTACAAGGGGCTTATGGGAACGTGCGAACTCAAGAGGCTGGGGCTCTGTCCCGGTTTGTGGCAGGGGCCATCTCGGGTGTCGGAAGAGGAAAACGCGGAGTTGGGAATCTCGCTTTTGCCCGAGGAGGTTGACAAGGCCCTGTGGGGCATGAAGAAGGAATCAGCTTCGGACCCAGATGGCTGGCCGGTGGCTTTCTTCAGAAGATTTTGGCCCATGCTCAAGCATGATCTGTTCGAGATCTGTAACGGTTTCGCCAAGGGTCAGGTTGACATCTCCCGCCTCAATTACGACATCCTCTCACTGATCCCTAAAGTCAAGGGTGCGGACACAATCAAGTAGTCAAGGCCAATAGCACTAATTAACGTGCCTTTTAAGATCTGTGCTAAGGTGTTCGTGTCCCGCCTATCACCCGTGGCCCATAGGGTTATCAGTCAAAGTCAATCTGCCTTCATCAAAGGACGCCATATCCTCGAGGGTCCAGTGGCTCTGATGGAGATCGTACACGAGCTCAAAATCAAGCGACATCAAGCTATCATCTTGAAGCTCAACTTTGAAAAAGTGTACGATCGCGTGAACTGGGAGTTCTTGCGTGAGGTACTCCTTGCCAAAGGCTTCAACCCCGGGTGGGCTCACCGCATGTTGCAGCTGGTCTCGGGAGGCCACACGGCAATATCGATTAACGGTGAAATTGGACCTTACTTCCGCAATAAGAGAGGTTTACGACAAGGAGACCCCATCTCCCCCCTCCTCTACAATTTCGTAGCGGATGCTCTCACGGCTATGTTAGATAAGGCCAGGGAGGCCGGACACATCCGTGGGGTGGTCCCTCACCTCATCCCGGGAGGTGTGTCGCAACTCCAGTACGCTGACGACACGATGCTTCTATTCGAGCCGGATCCTCGCAACATTGCCTCGGTTAAGATCATCCTCTTGTGTTTTGAGATCATGTCGGGCATGCGGATCAACTTCCACAAATGCGAGGTAGTGACCATGGGGATGGACACTGAGGACAGTGAGAGGGTGGCGAACTAGCTCAATTGCAAGCTTGGGGCGTTCCCTATCACTTTCCTTGGGATTCCTATATCGGACAAGCACCTCTCGATTGCGGCGTGGGAGTCGCTCTGGGCCAAGGTGGCCAAAAGGTTCAGTTCGTGGAGGGGCAAGTTCCTCTCCTCGGGTGCTCGCCTCATCCTCGTCAATGCCTGCCTCTCGGCCCTTCCATCTTATACGATGGGCATGTATCTGCTCGCGGATGGGGTGCACGCGCACCTGGACACGCCCATGTCCCGCTTCCTGTGGGAAGGAGCGGATACCAAGCGTAAGTACCATATGGTGAAGTGGGCCGCGGTTTTCCATCCCAAGAAGCTCGGGGGCTTGGGGATCAAGAACTCTAAACGGCAAAATGTGGCTCTGTTAGCCAAATGGTACTGGAAGCTGGCCAAGAACCCGTCGGGATTGTAGGCGGCTCTCCTCAAAGCCAAATACTACCCGAATGTCACAGTGTTCCAAGCCAAGACCAAGGGCTCGACCTTCTGGAATGGGATCCAGGCAGTGAGACCGACCTTTAACCTCGGCACCGTTTTCTCTCCTCGTGACGGTCGATCGATTAGACTCTAGCATGATACTTGGGTGGGAACCGAGCCACTGTGGTCCTCTCCCCCCTGTACCGGTTGTCGGTCAATCCGAACATCTCCCTCGCGGATGCTCTGACCTCCAACGGGGCGATCGCCTTCTCACGTGAGCTTGACGCCACAGAGGCCACGGCTTGGCAAGGTCTCCAAGCCATCCTAGCGCAGACCACCTTGTTTGAGGGAGAGAATGAGGTGGCCTGGGGGCTTACGGCCTCTCAATCCTTCTCGGTCAAATCCCTTTACGACAAGATGGCAGAATCCCCGTCCCTCGACACAGCTAGGGGGCCTGTGGAAGGCGGCGGTGCTACTCAAGGTCAAGGTGTTCCTGTGGCAGGCGGTTAGGGACCGCCTTCCCAGCGCCAACAACGTTGCGCTACGGCAGGGCCCCTCGGACGGGAACTGCAGCCTCTGCCTTCTCCCCGAGGATGCCAACCACATCTATTTAGGTGCCCGCTTGCACGCTTCATGTGGAGTGCGTTCCAGGAGGCCACCGGGTGGGATTGGGAGCCCAACTCTGGGTGGGCCTTGATCCAAAAACTTGGCGCCTTGCGCGGCAGTAGTCGTAGGATCGCTTGGCGGGTGATTCCTGCTATGTTGTGGGCTATGTGGAATACCCGTTATAAATTCACCATTGATGCTCAATTCCCTTCGCACCCGGCTGACGTTCTGTTCAAATTCCACCTATTCTTGCAGTAGTGGATTCCGTTGGGGAGGCAGCGTGACGAGGATGCGATGCAGGCTACGCTGGACAAGATCAAGAACACTATCTTCGCAGCCCGACAACAGTTGTAGTCGTTTAATAGCGTATTTTGGTGGTACTGTCTGTTAGGCGTTCCAGTGCATGTCGTTATGTGTTCGCTGGTAGGGATGTGTCCCTGTTCGGAGCAAGTGGTTGCTCGTGTATAAGACTGTTATCCTGTGTCGTTCGCGGAAATGCCTTTTGGAGCTCGGCCTCACTGGATCCCTTTAAATTTGAACTCGAAAATTCATCAAAATTCATATTTCTACGTTTCAATTTTTTTTGAAAAAAATACAGATATACATGAAGGTATAACTCACAAGTGTGTAAATTTTCAGGACGAAATACATTGAAATGAGGGCTGTGCAAAAATAACAAATCTGGGGGCTGTTAACACATGATACTATTCATCCTCTCAGGCCATAAATTTGTTTTTTTTACACAGACCTCAATTCAAGGTATTTTATCATGAAATTTTACACACATTTACATTACATCCTTACATACGTGCATAATTTTTTTCGGATTTTTTTATGTCAGAAAATTTAAATTTTGATTTTTTCAAAAAACCGGGCTCCATGGAGCCCGGGAGCCAAAATGCCTCACTCGTGCCGTTCGTGGCTTTATTAAGTTAAAGTCGGACGCTTCTTGCGTCTCCGTTCTAAAAAGTTGAGAAAAAAGATCAAAACAGTAATTTTGGCCCCCAGCTGTCTTCACGGGGGCTCCTGCTCCTGTTCTTTCCGTCGGGGCTCTGCCACTGCTCACAGTCGTGCCGCTGGTGTCATCGTATCGTGACTCCAAATTGCCATTGCCAGGCGGTCAACACATCGGCGACAAGTCAACACGGCAGCTAGGCTAGCAGAGGAAGGAAGGAAGGGCGGCGTCCACTCCACCTTGCAGGTGCTCCAGCTCCTCCACTGACCTACCACGATGCCGATGGACACTCAGCCGCGCGCGGCGGCGCTGTCCGACGACGACCGCCTCCTCGTCGCCCACTGCGCCGCGCTCTCCTTCCCCTCCGCCTCCGGCTCCCCGCCCCCCGCCGCCGCCTCCACCTCCTTCCAGGTGCACCACGCGTCCCACCCCTACCCCTGCGCCGCCTTCGTCTTCCCGCCCACCTGGTCCGCCGCCGGCTGGATGCCCCCCTCACCCGACGCCGCCGGCCGCACGCCGTTCGGGGACGCGGAGGTCGACCCCGCGCTCTTCCCCTCGCTGCGCAGCGTCGGGAGCGGCGTCCCCGCGCGCGCCAGCGCCGCCTTCGTCGCCGCATTCAGGGGCCTGCTCGACGGCTCGCCTCTCCAGACCGAGGTGAGGGGGCCTTCTTCCATCGATACTTCAATAAACTGGTTGTCTCACAGAAGTAATTGCGATTTGCTGCTTCCCTCCGCGGTAGGAACTAAGGGCATACTCCTCCGTTCTTGAAAGAGTTGTACTTTCAATTTTTTTGGAGATTCAAATTATTTTAAACTTTGACCGAATTTACATAAAAATGTAACAAAACTTATGAAATTAAATAATTATATTAATAAAAATATACTTCATAACGAATCTAATGATACTACTTTGATGGTATAAATGTTGTTGTATTTTTATATAATCATGGTCAAAGTTTTAAAAGTTTGACTTTCCAACAAAGTTGGAAGTACACTCTTTCGAGGACGGAGGGAGTATTGTTTCAAGAAATGTTCTTCCTCTTGTGTAGAGCTACAGCTTCATTCAGGCTGTGGAAGAAATATTTCAATTTTCAAATGCTTCCTTTGTACAAAGAAAGCCTCGTTGCTCTGAATTCTCTACAGGGTACATTTATATTGGTTTTGGTTCGCACGAAGGACTTGTTGTGAATTGTTGCTGCAGGAATTGTGTCACACCGAGCCATGGGATGCAGTCCTGTGGATTGGAGTGTTTGGAGATCAGTGCAGTGGCTCCATCCAGAAAGGAACTAGTACATTTTTTATTGTCTGGTTTATATTTCCCTGTGTTGTTATAAACTTATAGAGTGCGGATTTTTTACCAACACAAGCGATACATGTCATATCCACACCATTCATCCGTGCATTTAGATCCGCGTTGCATCTAAGCAATTTTATTCGGTTCACATTGTTAATTTAGAAAAATCATCACATCAACATGAACTGTACCGGGATATTCTACTAGTGTGCACAAAAATACTAGTATGACTTTATGCAATCCATGGTGAATAGTTGCACATATCTCGAAGCAATATACTTTTTCCCGGTACAGTTCGTGTTGATGTGATGATTTTTCTAAATTAACAATGTGCATCAAATAAAATTGCTTAGATGCAACGCGGATCTCAATGCACAGATGAATGGTGTGGATATGACATGTATCACTTGTGTAGGTACATATGCATTTCCCAAACTTATAATACTTTTGTAGATTTATTTCTTTGGTCATTTTTCATTTTCATAAAACAGAAGAGGGAGGTGATGAGATCCATGGCCACTACAGTTTCACACTGATAGTAGTAGATAAAAGGCTAGTACAAGTTAGTTTGGCTTGGTGCCCTTTATGCGCCGTGAAAATAGGTAAAATGAACTAGTTGCTTTATTAGTTTGATGACAGGAAAATGATGTGGCCAACGTGAGTTGCATTGAAATATAAATATATTGCCTAGCCCCTCTCCATCAGTTTGGACTTTTGGAAAAACTGGCTCGTGCATGAATTCAATAAGTTCAGCAATTCTATCGAGTTTCTCTCTACCTTTTCCCCTTGCTGTGGTCATAGACCTTTGATAGTCTCACCTCATGTTATGTTATCTTCGCATCAACTGAGTGATAGCCTTCACATGGTGAATTTCAGTGTAGCTGCATTTTCACCTGAAGGAAAAGAGGTGATTTCCTGTTGCTTTGTATTACAGGTATCTAAGGCGGTGGCAGAGGAGAAACGCATCGTATTCACAGGCCATTCATCTGGGGGTTCAATAGCCACCCTTGCTGCCATATGGTTTCTTGAGAACTGTGCCAGACGAGGAAGTGTCAATCAAGCACAGCCAATTTGTGTGACCTTTGGGGCACCTCTTGTTGGAGATAATGTTTTCAACCATGCTGTTAGAAGGGAGGGCTGGTCGAAGTGTATTTTGCATTTTATCATGCCACTGGACATCATCCCACGAATACCACTGGCCCCCCTTGCGTCCTCTAGAGAACAAATTCAATCTGTTCTGGATTGGTTATCTCCTCATAGTCCAAACTTCTCGCCTGTTGGGAATTCACTTGTTATTCCTGAGTTCTATGAAACTTTGTTGAGAAGCACCCTATCTATTGCCAGCTATGAGGCTTGTTCTTTCATGGGATGCACTAGCTCAATCCTAGGAACGCTGACTTCCTTCATTGAGCTATCCCCTTACAGACCCTGTGGGACTTATCTTTTCTTGACAAGTACCGAACAACTGATTATTCTCACAAACTCAGATGCTGTATTACAGTTGCTATTTTACTGCCTTCAACTGGATCCCCAGCAACAATTGCTTGATGCTGCCGCCAGAAGTTTAAGTGCTCACTGGCAATATGAATCGATTATACAAGGTGCGATGCAAGAGATAGTATGTGTGGATTACCTAAGAGCAATTTCATCACCCATTTCTGGTAGACAGATGAATGGAACAGCAATTGGTGGCCTTGAACTGGTAAGGGACAGCTCTGCTTCTTCCATAAACAATTGTGGCTTGCCATCGTAAACATCTGTAGTTTTTGTGTGAACTCTGTGTGTGAAGGTAGTCTTGGTCTGGAAACCATCAGTGTAGTTCTAGCTTCATTCAAGTTTAGCCAAATGCAACATATATGTTTGTAGCTTAGGTTAACACATCAAATATATGTCAGTAACTGTTTCCAATAACACAATTCTCGGTTACCATTTCCATTCCCATCACCATATAAGGTGGTTTCCCCAACTTTAAACCACTAGCAAATTTCATAACCAGTCCAATCACATAATATTACAGTTGTCACTTTGATATAACAGAGTAAGGAAGCTATGCTGAGCCTCGCTGCTGCTGCACAATGGGAGAAGCAAAGAGAGATAAACCAAGCAAAGATAGACGCAAACTGCAGTAAAATCCAGGAAGCCCTCAAGTCCTTGAACGAGTACAAGAGAACATGCGAGCTGCATGAAGTGAGCTACTATGATTCCTTCAAGCTTCAACGGGAAGTGCATGACTTCAATTCAAACGTACGGAGGCTGGAACTGGCTGGCCTTTGGGACGAGATAATTGAGATGCTTCGAAGGCGTGAGCTTCCAGACGCGTTCGAAGGGCGAGAAGAGTGGGTGAACCTGGGGACCTTGTACCGCCGGCTGGTTGAGCCCTTGGACATTGCGAATTACTACAGGCATTCCAAGAACGAAGACACCGGCTCCTACCTCTCCAAGGGCAGGCCGAGGCGTTACAAGTACACCCAGAAATGGCGGGAGCAGTCGCACCGCATCCCCTTAGGTTCCAGCCTCGAGTCGTGCTTCTGGGCAATGTCGGAGGAGCTTCAGGCAGAGATGATCAACGGAAAATCATTCGAGGATGTGAAAGACAGGGTGGGTAAACTCGAGAGCGATGCACTTGGATGGTTCACCTCAGGAGATCTTGGCAAAGATGTGTTTCTGAGCAGCTCATCCTTTGTGATATGGTGGAAGACACTCCCAGAGCAGCACAGGTCCGCATCGTGCATCGGGAGACTTGTGCCTTCGTAAGAGAGTCTCTCCGTCGCATGATGCACTAGCCATTTCCGATCTAATAGGATTTGCTGCCACTGTATATTGTAAGCCTGAACTCTCATGTTGTATGTATTATCCAGGATGAACAGACTAGAAAAAAATGCTGAACAGTTGTCAAATAAACTGACAGGCCCATGGTTTTATCTGGCCTGAACAAATTAAGTAGGAAGTTTTTTTTCGAGTGCAACATCTGCCCGGTGGCAGTATTTCGGTTGGATGCATAGAATATTACCCTGTTATATGCTTAATTATACCTCTTTTCTGTATGCTGCCGGCTAAGCTTTTGTTGCAGAATGTTCACGGGGATACAAAGCTATATGCCTACCCCCAACATTTTTCGTTAAAGGGTGAATTTTATTAAATTGGCATCAAGAGATACAAAACACGACGGAAAAAAAAAACTGCCCTGCCCGCTCCCGCGAGTGGGAGGGTGAAACCTAGCACCGCCGCCGGGACGCGTCGCCGGGCAAAGCCTGGCCGGCGTAGGCGGCGGCGGGGCTCTTCTTCCCCCTCCGTGCGGTGCACGCTGACGCGGGATGGCGGCATCGGGCGGCGGTGCGGCGTTCTGCAGGGCGGCGTGGCGTGGCCGTGGCTAAGGCGGTGCCCTATCACGGCGGCGCGAGTGGTTGCGTGGTCGGACCGGTGAGGTGGCGTGCCTACGGCGCAGCGGCGCGACGGGGGGTGGCGGCGTGCAACTAGACGGGCTACTCTTCCAGCGAACTCAAGCACCCAGTCGAGCCGGCTCTCGCGGTGCCAAGTCCGTGGCCGTCGGCAGTCGCGGAGTCGCCTTCCGCCAAGTTTGTTGATACTGGCTGGGGATGCGAGGGTGGGGTGCTTCCGGCGATGGAGGCGCCTACCCAGACTCATGGGCTGATGCCGGGCGGAGAGGTGATGGATTATCGTCGCTCTTCCCACCGGGGCCGAGGGCGCTGTGATGGGACTGACAGATGCTATCTGGCGGCATGGATGTCGGGGCGGCGGTCCTGGAAGGTGGTCCACATGGTTGATTTTCGGCATGCACCATTGTGGTGGTGGTGGCTCTCCCCCCGGGTTATGCGGGAAACGGGTGGTGGAGCGGTGTCCTGGTCCTGATCTGGGGCTAGCATCCGCGTAAGCCTCTGGCGGTATCGGTGGCACGGGCGAGTTACCGAGCGAAAGCTCAGTGTCAGGGCTCTTCTTGGAGACGTCGTCGTGGATCTGCTCTCCGTGTCAGGGCTCCAGGTGAAGACCTCAGTCCGGCTGGACTCAGCAGCGGGGACGCTTTGCGCCGTCTTCTCTCTTTAGGGCGTTGTTGGGGAGCCTAGATGTGTTAGGGAGTTGTGTGCGTGTGCTTAGGTCTCGTTGCTTCTTGTTGGCCGCGTAGATCCTACGTGCGCGGCCTATCTTAGGATCAGCTTTGTACGAGGGCTACTGATACGTCCAAAATGTATCTATAATTTCTGCTTGCTCCATGCCTCTTTTGTGTGATATTGCTATGATATTGATGAACTTTGATACACTTTTGATCATATTTGGACTAACCTATTAACTCAGTGCACCCCAGTGCCAGTTCCTGTTTTCTGCTGTTTTTCTATTTCAGGTTTCCCCCTTATTAAAAGTACCAGAAAATTTCCGGGAAAAATATAGGAAAAATCAGCGTACCGGAAGCTTCGAGAAAAGCCCGAGAGGGGCCAGAGGCCCCCCAGGCCTGGCCGCTCCAGGGGGGGCGTCTGGAGCCCCTGGCCCACCTCTGGATGCCCCCTTTCGCCTATTTATTCCCCGTGACGAGAAACCCTCGGGGACGGAACCCTTTTTCGCGACCTCTCCTCTGTTCCGCCGCCGCCGCGCTTCCAAGATCGGGAGCACCAGAAGACCTCTTCCCGGCACCCTGCCGGAGGGAGGAATCACCTCCGGGAGCTTCTCCACCACCATGGATGCTTCCCGGATGAACCGTGAGTAGTCCACCTTGCACCATGGGTCCATGATCAGTAGCTATGTGATGTTCTCCTCCCCTCTTTGTTCTTCATGGATTAGACCTCGTGAGCTGCCCTACATGATCGAGGCACATATGTAATTAGATCAACAACATAAAGATTACATATGTGCCTCGATCATGTAGGGCAGCTCACGAGGTCTAAACCATGAAGACCAAAGAGGGGAGGAGAACATCACATAGCTACTGATCACGGACCCATGGTCCAAAAGAAACTACTCACGGCACATCCGGGAATCGTCCATGGTGGAGGGGAAGCTCCCGGAGGTCGATCCTTCCTCCGGCAGGGTGCCGAGAAGAGGTCTGCTGGCGCTCCCGATCTTGGAAATGCGGCGGCGACGGAACAGAGGCGAGATCACGAAAAATGGTTCTGTCTTCGTAAGTTTTACGTCACGGGAGATATATAGGCGAAGGTGTTGGAAATATGCCCTAGAGGCAATAATAAAATTGTTATTATCATATTTTCATGTTCATGATATATGTTTATTTTCCATGCTATAATTGTATTAACCGGAAACATAATGCATGTGTGGTTGCATAAACAACACTGCGTCCCTAGTAAGCCTCTACTATACTAGATCGTTAATTAATGATGGTTATGGTTTCCTAACCATGAACATGAGTTGTGTATTAATTAATGGGATCATGCCATTAGAAGAATGACATGATGGACGGACCCAACTAAGCATAACAATATTGATCGTTTCATTAAGTTTATATTGTCATGCCTTTTAATGTCAAGTATCATGTTTCTTAGACCATGAGATTATGTTATTCCCGGGTACCGGAAGAATACTTTGGGGACATCAACCATCACATCGTGACAGGGTGATCATAAAAATGTCTTACGGGTATCTCCGAAAGTACTTGTTGAATGACATGAATCAAGACTGGGATTTGTCCCTCCGTGTGACGGTGAGATATACTCTGGACCCACTCGGTAATGCACATTCGGTAACGCTTGCAAGCACGTGACTAATGAGTTAGTCACAAAGAATGTTGTATTACAGAACGAGTAAAGAGTACTTACCGGTAACGAGATTGAACTAGGTATAGCGATACCGACGATCGAATCACGGGTAAGTAAAATATCGTGTGACAAAGGAAATTGTGTACGGATTATAGTAGTCCACGACATAGTGGTTCAATCGATAAAGATCTTCGTTGAATGTGTGGGAGTCATTACGGATATCCTGGTCCCTCTAATGGTTATTGATCAGAGAGATGTATCGATCATGTCTGCACGTTCTCGAACCCGTAGGATCACACACTTAACGCTCGGTAACGCTAGAATAGCTCTGGGATGATTTTATTAATGGTGTTCGAATATTGTTCGGAGTCTCGGATGAGATCCTAGACATCACGAGGAGCTCCGGAAGAGTCCGGAGGTAAAGATTTATATAAGGCAAGTTGATTTCAGGGTTCCGGAAAAGTTTGGGATTTTTTCGGCAGTGTTGGAATGTTCTAGAAGGTTCCGGAGGGTCCCACTATGGTCCCCACCTGTTTTGGACGACCAAGGGTGGTCCAATAGTCCATGTGACCAGCCCTCTTTGGTTTATTATGCCAATAAATGGGAAGCCCTTCAATGGGAGGGTTACCACTCTTAAAAGAAAGGTGTTACCATCTTTTTAATGAGAGAGGGGTTTTCACTTGGAAATTGAAGTGGCTACAACCTCCTTGCCTATATAAGAGAGGGGAGAGGCTCACCAACAACACCCCAAGTCCTTCCACACCTCCTCCTCCCTCACGTGCATCGCTTGGCGAAGCCCTGCCCGCGGGAAACTCTTCACCATATCCACCACCACGCCGTTGTGCTGCTGGAATTGATCCCATCTATTTCTCCCTCTTGCTTGCTGGATCAAGAAGAAGGAGACTTCATCGAGCTGTACGTGTGCAAGCCTCCGGAGGTACTGCTCGTTTGCAGTGCTGATCGGATCGGACTTCACCAACAACTTCACCAAGCTGCGTTGAAATAAACGTTCAACGTGCGTGTTCTTCGAGGGTATGATGACCTACTTTCCCCGTTACTAGCATCTTCTAGATTGGATCTTGGATGTTGCTTCAGCATGTGAGAGAAATTTTTTGTTTTCTATCGCGCAATCTCCTACAGTGGTATCAGAGCTAGTTCTATGTGTAGATGCTTTGTACGGTTAGAACACAATGAGTTGTGGGCGTTGATCTTCTTGTTGCTACCCTTCCATGTGTATTTTGGTTTTGCGGTATGGTTTGATGCAACGGCCCGGATGTCAGAACCCTCTGTTAGGTAATGTGCTAGGATCAAAGTAACCTTGCATCATGTCAAAATTTCAAAAGAAATCTTTGAAATCAATTTCAAAATCAAAATGGGAGAAGGAACCCCCCCCCCCAGATGAATTATTTCAAAAGGCCAGATAAAAATCTTCTCCAAAAATTCATGTTAGATTTTTGAAAAGTCTTATAAATGAGTGTGATCACATATCAAGTGATGTGGGACCCATCCCATGCTCATAGATTTTTCCAATATTCAAACAGCGCCTTGGAATTAATCAAATAACCCTATTTGAGTTAAGATTCAAATTATTTGAATTTTAAAAATGTTGAAATTTTATAAGTGGCTAGTCTATATTATTATGAGGCCATATAAAAAATTTCAGCATTTAATAAAATGCCTAGCTATTTAATTTAGCCCAGCAAAACAAATGTCAGAAAAGAAAAACAGAAAAGGAAAACAGAAACCCTTACCTGTCGCCTAGGCGAAGCCGACCCACCCAGCCCAGCCGGCCCAAAAGGGCACAGGGGTCTTCTTCCCCGCCCCGCGCCTCCAAGCTGCTCGGTGGAATGCCACCGAGCCAGCCGTGGACGCCACGTCGCCGCCGAGCACCTTCCAGGCCTCCCCGTGCCCTCTTCTCGCGCCTGGAGACTCCCTGGAGCACGCCACGTCCGTTTCCCCCCCTCCAGAGCTTCTTCCCCTCCTCCTACGCTCGAATTCATCGTCACCCGAAGCTTCACCGGAGCGCACCGCCGTGGACGACGTGGCCACCGTGCCCTAGAGCTCAAGCCAGCAAGTCCACCGTGCTCCTCGTCATCGAATTCGTCTTCACGCAGAAGCTGGATCCCTAATTCCTCCCCGAGCCGACGTCATCGTCTTCAACCTCTCGCCGGACCCGCGAGCTCGCCGTCGTCGATTCGCCGCCGTTGGAACCTCCCCGAGCAAGCCGTCGCTTCAGTTAGACTCAGGGTGAGCTCGGGATCAAAACCCCTAACTTTTCCCCCTTGATTGCTCCCTCTAGCCGGATCCGCCATGAGAACCCGAGCTCCTCGACGCCATGGTCGTCGCCCTCCTCGCTCCAGTGCCCGTCGTGAAGCTCCAGTGCACGCGTTTGACTCCTGCGTGCACTAGCGTTCGAATGCGCCAAGTCCCAGCTGAATCCGTGCCCCCTAGCCTCGACTACGACCTCGCCGGTTCTCTGTTTCCGCCGGAGTAGTCGCCGCCGTCCATCCCGACCTCCCCGTGACCCCCTGTTGCTTCCAGACGACGCGGACGACGATGCTGCACCCGATGGTGTCCTCCCCGTAGCCTCCCGTGGCCCCTAGCCCATTCCGGCGAGTGCGCCGCCGTGGCCAGGACGCCGGCGTTTATCCGCCGGTGGGTTAGCCCTAATCCACCCCTAATGATCCCCCCAGAGCCAATGACAAGTGGGCCCAGTGGCTTAATTAAGCCACTGGATTAAATTAACCAGCCGGGTTAATTAACCCAGTCACTGACAGAGTGACCCCACATGTCAGCCCCCCCTGACGTCAGCCTGGCGCAATAAATCGATTATTTGAATTTCCAGAAATTGAAATGAATTAAAGAAATTCAGAAAAATCCTGAAAATACCCCAAACTTTGGAAATTCATAGAAAATTCATATTAACTCCAAATTGGACAAATAATATATGAAAAATGATCAGGAGAAAATAAGCTATCCAAAAATCCAACTTTCAACTATGTTTGAGTTGATTTTAAAATGGGACCAGTAGCATATGTCATTTGAATTATTTGGAATTAATTCAAATTCAAATCAAATGCTTTTGCAACTTGAACCATGGAATTATGCTATATTTCAACCACACTTCAGAGGCATATCATACACATTTCCAAAAGGTTCAAAATGATCAAACAATGTCACATGTAACTTGGTTAAGTTTGACTTCAAATTGGAGTTTGAATTTGCAATTCAATTTGCAATATACTCCATTTAAATGGAATTGCTTCACACATCAAAGCATTTACATCAAGTTCCAACCTTTCATCATGTGATTGTGCATTGTATTTACTTTGCTACTTTGCTTGTTGTTTGTCGAGTAGAGGTGGAACCGGAGCCGGAGGCTGCCCCCTACGTTGAAGACCTCGAACCCGTCAGCAAGGCAAGCAAACCCCCATTGATCATGTCGATAAAATCCCAC
This sequence comes from Bromus sterilis, assembly GCA_950022295.1. NCBI lineage: Eukaryota > Viridiplantae > Streptophyta > Magnoliopsida > Poales > Poaceae > Bromus > Bromus sterilis. The sequence goes on from OX465596.1 coordinate 403,580,667, forward strand.
TTCTCTCTCATGTCTCGCTTATGCATTGTTTAGGATGATCACCATGCTACGTTTCTACCGCATAGATGAACCCATTCCTTTGCATGACCTATCATTTTGTCACAGTAGTAAGCAAACCACAATCCTAGCAAATGTAGGAGTTGGTTGATATCATGTGGCCCCTGCAAATGTTTATCGCTTATTGCATGCTTAGTATGATACCATGATGTTACTGTGATGTGAGTCGGGATGGTAGTGATCATGTTGGTGATGGTAGAAAAGTGTTGGTGAATCTACCCTAATACAAGGTGAACGATGAGAGGCTGTGTAGGAGTACACGGTGGGTTGTCTCGTTGAACACCGCCCTAAGTCCGAGTTCTTGTGTGGTGATCCAAGATGAAGAGTACAACCACACATTGGGCTCACTGACCCCTCTCAACTTACTAACTCATCCCTTTCGATGTCCAGATGTCGCAATAGTTCGGAGTTCTGGTAGGTCTGTGGCCTGGATGCTAAGTGAGAGAACGGCTCATCCGAGACCGGCTTATGCACCACGCACACATCACTTGGGTCCACTTCGGTAAACCGGCCGGGTTCACGATTGTGGTAGCCAACCCAAGTAGGCGGCTTTCTTGGACTAGATCGGCTATGAGGTAACAGTTGTGGTGAGCATCCTCGCTGGCACCCCTTGAATGGTGTCGAGATCAAAGGCGGTAAATGATGATCATGTGTGTGTAGCGGTACACCCCTGCAGGGTTAACAAAACTATTCGAATAGCCGCGTCCGCGGTTATGGACTGCTTGGAAAGCTTAGCTTGATTATTAGATAACTTGAACTGGATACTTCTAAAACACACCAAGATAAGTGTGAGTGCTATGGCGTGCTTTCTCGTGGGGAAGTCGAGGAAGGCACCATAGTGGTGTAATTGGTTGGAGAAAGTAGTGGACTCGTGTACGCTTCTTACCTCAAAGTCTGGTACTCGTAGTTCAGGATTAGCCAAGTCAAAGCTGGCACTTCTGCAAGTGAACCCCACCTCCCTTTACCTTGATACATGTGCATGAGTAGTATAGCTCCTATGTAAGTCTTGCTGAGTACGACTTTGTACTCACGTTTTCTTAATCTATGTTTTAGATGATACCACTGACCCCGAAGGTGGCTTCTTCATCGAGCTGGACGACTGAAGATCAAGCTAGTCTAGTCCCAGTCAGACGACTGGTTCCCTCGTGGAGGGCTTGTGTTTAAATAAGGCTTCTTAAGCCATTTGTTAAACTTGTCTGTACTCAGACATAATTTGCTTCCGCTTATGTTGTAATGTTGGATCACATGTTTGTGATCTCTGTTTGCACTCTATAAGAGTTATCAATAAAAATGTATACTTTGTAGAGAATTGCAATGATACCTGCTGTTCATACAAGGCATGTGTGTTGCGTGTATGTTTATAACATGCATGTCTTTGTATGGGTTTTCGAGACCTTAGTTGTGATCTGGCTGGCGGTCTTTCATACACCAAGTGGCCCTTAGATGTGCGCAGCTTGGGGCATCGCGATGCGATTGTTCGAGACTCTGTCTCGTGCACACTTTGTGGTATGATCGAGCCCGCCCTAGACCCCGACTAAGTGATCGGGCTGGAGTAAGTCTATGTAAGATTTATGAGATAGTCGATAGTATGGTTGAGGCGACTTGTCTTTGAATATGGGAGTTCACCACCCATATCATTAGACTTGTGTGCGGACGATGAGGACCCATCTCAGTTGATCATCCGGCCTGGATGGGATGCCCCTCACGTACGATGCTTTCCGAGAACGTTCTGTGCTTGGCCTTGTCTGCTTAGACAAGTGGGTACGGTTCTCGGCTCTCCATATGACTATGTCTTAGCTGGACTTGCATACGCTAACCCCGGGTCCCGACACCGGACCAACTTTACAATCTTCGGATGGAGACCGGTTCCGCACTTGACGTGCAACTTGTATTGCACATGCGGCCTGCGGGTGTCAGTCGCTCTTACCATAGTATTAACCACATTTACAAAGGAGGGCTCTTATGAGATTAAGAAGCAATTTGTTATATCAACGTTGTGTTTTTTTTTCGAGGGTAAGAACGGTTCTTATGCAAAACCCTAGAAGCCACGTAAAATTAAAAATAATAAGGGAGAGGCATCTAACTTGTTTTTGCAGGGGTGCTTGTGGTGTTGTATAGCCCAAACTGTTCAGATGATCATGTTTTGTAAAGTTTCACGACTTGCATGTCGATGAGTACGGCAACTGGTAGGAGCCATATGGTTGTCTTAATTATTTATTGTATGGCCTGCGTGTCAACTTCAAACGCCATGTAATTGCATTACTTTGTCGCTATGAGTTAGCAATAGTTGCAGATGCAACGTGGTGTAGACAACCAAGATGCCATAAGGTGGAGACCAACATGGTGCCATAATGGAGATCTTGTCGGTGCGTTCAAGATGGAGATCAAGGCGCAATAAAAGGGCTATATCATGTCACACATTTTATGCATGTGATGTTTATCCTTTTATGCATCTTATTTTGCGTGTGCACAACGGTAGCATTATAAGATGATCCCTCACACTAAATATCAAGATAAACGTGTTCTCCCTAAGTATGCACCGTCGCAAAAGTTCGTCGTTTTGAAGCATCTCGTGATGATCGGATGTGGTAAACTCTACGTTCACATACGACGGGTGTAAGCCAGTTTTACACATGCAAAAATACTTTGGTTAACTTGACGAGCCTAGCATGTACAGACATGGCCTCGGAACGCAACGAACCGAAAGGTTAAACACGAGTCATATGAATGATATGATCAACATTTTGATGTTCACCATTGAAACTACATCTTCTCTCGTGAAGATCGGACTTGGTGTAGTGGATTTGGATCGTATACCGCTAGACAACTATGAGGGATGTTAATTTAAGTGGGAGTTCGTTAGTAATTTGATTAAACTGAACTCATTATCATGAACATAGTCTAAAATTTTATTTTGCTAAAATGTTGTAGATCATGGCCCGCATAGCTCAGTTCAACTTCAGCGCATTCCTTGAGAAAGAAAAACTAAAATCATCTGGTTCAAACTTCACTGACTGGCACCGCAACCTGAGGATTATCCTCACTGGGTGTAAGAAGCAATATGTGCTCGATGCAGCGCTAGGTGACCCACCTGCAGACGATGCTCCAGAAGCAGAACATAACGTCTTTGAGACACGCAAAGATGACCACATTATAGTTTCTTGTGCCATCCTTACATCTCTGGATACTGATCTCCAGAAACGTTTTGAACATCACGGCGCCTATGAGATGGTTGAAGAGCTGAAAACCATGTTTCAGACTCAGACCCGCGCTGAGAGATATGAGATCTAAGATAAGTTCTATAAATGTAAGATGGAGGAGCACAGCTCTGTCAGTGAACATGTTGTAACAATGGGAGGCTATATCCAACGCCTAATTCAGCTGGGATGTATGATCCCAGATGAGTTAATCACTGACAGGGTGCTGCAGTCGCTCCCTCCGAGCTACAAAGGCTTTGTGCTGAACTATAACATGCAAGGCATGAATAAGACTCTCAATGAGCTTTTCGCGATGCTGAAATCTGCGGAAGTGGACATCAAGAAAGAACATCAAGTGTTGATGGTCAATAAGACCACAAGTTTCAAGAAGGCTAAAGCCAAAAAGGGACACTTCAAGAAGAGTGGCAAGTCAGCTGCCGCTCGGGGCGGCAAGCCTGTTGTCGCTCATGTGAAGCCCAAGGCTGGTCCTAAGCCGGACACTGTGTGTTTCTACTGCAAGGGAGAAGGTCATTGGAAGCGCAACTGCCCCAAGTACTTGGCGGATAAGAAGGCTGGCAATGTCAAAGGTATATTTGATATACATGTTATTGATGTGTACCTTACTAGTTCTCGTAGTAGTGCCTGGGTATTTGATACTCGTTCGGTTGCTCATATTTGCAATTCGAAACAGGAGCTTCAGAATAAACGGAGACTGGCGAGGGATGAGGTGACGATGCGCGTCGGGAATGGATCGAAGGTCGATGTCATCGCCGTCGGGATGTTACCTCTTCATCTACCTTCGGGATTAGTTTTAAACCTTAATAATTGTTATTATGTGCCTGCGTTAAGCATGAACATTATATCTGGATCTTGTTTATTGCGAGACGGTTACTCGTTTAAATCACAGAATAAAGGTTGTTCTATTTTTATGAGTAATATCTTTTATGGTCATGCACCCGACGTAAATGGTTTATTCTTGTTGGATCTCGATAGTAGTACTTCACACATCCAACATTGATGCTAAAAGATGCAAAATGAATAATGATAATTCCACATACTTGTGGCACTGCCGTTTAGGTCATATTGGTGTAAAACGCATGAAGAAACTCCATTCTGATGGACTTTTCCAGTCACTTGACTTTGAATCATTTGACACATGTGAACCATGCCTCATGGGTAAGATGACTAAGACCCCGTTTTCTGGTACGATGGAACGGGCGAGTGACTTGTTGGAAATCATACATACTGATGTGTGTGGACCAATGAGCATTTCGACACGTGGTGGATATCGTTACTTCCTAACTTTCACTGATGATTTAAGTAGATATGGGTATATTTACTTAATGAAACACAAGTCTGAAACATTTGAAAAGTTCAAAGAATTTTAGAGTGAAGTAGAAAATCATCGTAACAAGAAGATCAAATTTCTACGATCTGATCACGGAGGGGAATATCTGAGTTACGAGTTTGGCATTCACTTGAAAAACTGTGGAATTGTTTCCCAACTCACGCCACCTGGAACACCACAACGTAATGGTGTGTCTGAGCGTCGTAATCGTACTTTATTAGATATGGTGCGCTCTATGATGTCTCTATCCGATCTACCAATGTCATTTTGGGGCTATGCATTAGAGACAGTTGCATTCACTTTAAATAGGGCACCATCTAAATCCGTTGAGACGATACCATATGAGTTGTGGTTTGGCAAGAAGCCTAAATTATCGTTTCTTAAAATTTGGGGGTGTGAGGCTTATGTCAAACGGTTACAACCTGATAAGCTCGAACCCAAAGCGGAAAAATGTGTCTTCATAGGATACCCTAAGGAAACTATAGGGTATACCTTCTATAACAGATCCGAAGGCAAAGTCTTTGTTGCTAAGAACGGATCCTTTCTTGAGAAGGAGTTTCTTTCGAAACGAGTGAGTGGGAGGAAAATAGAACTAGACGAGGTTATTGAACCTTCTCCCGAATTGGAGAGTAGCGCAGCGCAAGAAGATTTGGATCTTTTGGTGCCGCCTTCACCAACTAGAGAGGAAGAAGCTGATGATAATGATCATGAATCTTCGGTCGAAGTTCCCGTTCGTAGGTCGACTAGGTTACGTACTACTCCTGAGTGGTACGGTAATCCTGTCATGAATGTTTTATTGTTAGACAATGATGAACCTACGAACTACGAGGAAGCGATGATGAGCCCAGACTCTGGAAAATGGCAAGACGCCATGAACTCTGAAATGGAATCCATGAAAGAAAACCAAGTGTGGACTTTGGTTGACCTTCCTGATAGCCGCAAGGCTGTTGAATGTAAATGGATTTTCAAGAAGAAAACAGACGCTGACGGTAATGTTACTGTACATAAAGCTCGACTTGTCGCAAAAGGTTTTCGACAAATTCAAGGAGTTGACTACGATGAGACCTTCTCACCCGTAGCGATGCTTAAGTCTGTTAGGGTTCTGCTAGCAATTGTTGCTTATTTCGATTATGAAATTTGGCAGATGGATGTCAAAATTGCATTCCTCAATGGAAACATTGAAGAAGAGTTGTACATGGTACAACCCCAAGGTTTTGTCAATCCTAAGGATGCTCGTAAAGTGTGCAAGCTTCAGCGTTCCATCTATGGACTAAAGCAAGCATCCCGGAGTTGGAATCTTCGATTTGATGAGGTTATCAAAGGTTTTGGATTTGTCCAAAATTATAAAGAAGCTTGTGTTTACAAGAAAGTGAGTGGGAGCTCGGTTGCATTTCTGATTTTATATGTAGATGACATCTTACTAATTGGGAATGACGTGGAGCTGCTTAACAGTGTGAAAGATTATTTGAATAATAGTTTTTCAATGAAAGATCTTGGTGAAGCTGCATACATATTAGGCATTAAGATCTATAGAGATAGATCGAGACGCTTAATAGCACTTAGTCAAAGTACATATCTTGAGAAGATAGTGAAGAAATTCAATATGCAGGATGCAAAGAAAGGTTCTTTGCCCATGTTAGAAGATAAGCCATTGAGTAAGACTCAGTGTCCAACTACGGCAACAGAAAGGGAAAGGATGAATAAAATCCCCTATGCCTCGGCCATAGGTTCTGTTATGTATGCCATGTTGTGTACTAGACCAGATGTGTCCCATGCTCTTAGTTTGACGAGCAGGTACCAGAGTGATCCTGGAGAGGCTCACTGGACAACAGTTAAAAATATCCTTAAGTACCTAAAGAGGACTAAGGACATGTTTCTTGTCTATGGTGGTGATGAAGAGCTCTTCGTAAAAGGTTACGTCGATGCTAGCTTCAATACTGATCCAGATGACTCAAAATCTCAAATAGGGTATGTCTTTATTTTGAACGGAGCTGCGGTTAGCTGGAGGAGTTGCAAGCAGAGCGTCATTGCAAGATCTACATTAGAGGCGGAGTATATATCCGCTTCTGAAGCAGCGACAGAAGGGATATGGCTGAAGGAATTTGTCACTGAACTCGGCGTTGTTCCGAGTGCACTCGATCCCATGGAGATCTTTTGTGACACACTGGTGCCATTGCTCTAGCCAAGGAACCAAGATGTCACAAGAGCTCCAAGCATATCAAACGCCGGTTTCATCAAATTCGTGAGCAAGTCATTGAAGGAGATATTACCATTAGCAAAGTACATACAGATCAGAATATCGCGGATCCATTGACTAAAGTTCTTCCACAAACAAAACATGATCAACACCAGAATGCCATGGGTGTTAGATTTCTGCCAATTTAAACTAGATTATTGACTCTAGTGCAAGTGGGAGACTGTTGAAAATATGCCCTAGAGGCAATAATAAAATTGTTATTATCATATTTTCATGTTCATGATATATGTTTATTTTTCATGCTATAATTGTATTAACCGGAAACATAATGCATGTGTGGTTGCATAAACAACACCGCGTCCCTAGTAAGGCTCTACTATACTAGATCGTTAATTAATGATGGTTATGGTTTCCTAACCATGAACATGAGTTGTGTATTAATTAATGGGATCATGCCATTAGAAGAATGACGTGATGGACAGACCCAACTAAGCATAACAATATTGATCGTTTCATTAAGTTTATATTGTCATGCCTTTTATTGTCAAGTATCATGTTTCTTAGACCATGAGATTATGTTATTCCCGGGTACCGGAAGAATACTTTGGGGACATCAACCATCACATTGTGACAGGGTGATCATAAAAATGTCTTACGGGTATCTCCGAAAGTACTTGTTGAATTACATGAATCAAGACTGGGATTTGTCCCTCCGTGTGACGGTGAGATATACTCTGGGCCCACTCGGTAATGCACATTCAGTAACGCTTGCAAGCACGTGACTAATGAGTTAGTCACAGAGAATGTTGTGAGTAAAGAGTACTTACCGGTAACGAGATTGAACTAGGTATAGCGATACCGACGATCGAATCACGGGTAAGTAAAATATCGTGTGACAAAGGAAATTGTGTACGGATTATAGTAGTCCACGACATAGGGGTTCAATCGATAAAGATCTTCGTTGAATGTGTGGGAGTCATTACGGATATCCTGGTCCCTCTAATGGTTATTGATCAGAGAGATGTCTCGATCATGTCTGCACGTTCTCGAACCCGTAGGGTCACACACTTAACGCTCGGTAACGCTAGAATAGCTCTGGGATGATTTTATTAATGGTGTTCGAATATTGTTCGGAGTCTCGGATGAGATCCTAGACATCACGAGGAGCTCCGGAAGAGTCCGGAGGTAAAGATTTATATAAGGCAAGTTGATTTCAGGGTTCCGGAAAAGTTCGGGGTTTTTTCGGCAGTGTCGGAATGTTCTAGAAGGTTCCGGAGGGTCCCACTATGGTCCCCACCTGTTTTGGACGACCAAGGGTGGTCCAATAGTCCATGTGACCAGCCCTCCTTGGTTTATTATGCCAATAAATGGGAAGCCCTTCAATGGGAGGGTTACCACTCTTAAAAGAAAGGTGTTACCATCTTTTTAATGAGAGAGGGGTTTTCACTTGGAAATTGAAGTGGCTACAACCTCCTTGCCTATATAAGAGAGGGGAGAGGCTCACCAACAACAGCCCAAGTCCTTCCACACCTCCTCCTCCCTCACGTGCATCGCTTGGCAAAGCCCTGCCCGCGGGAAACTCTTCACCATATCCACCACCACGCCGTTGTGCTGCTGGAATTGATCCCATCTATTTATCCCTCTTGCTTGCTGGATCAAGAAGAAGGAGACGTCATCGAGCTGTACGTGTGCAAGCCTCCGGAGGTACTGCTCGTTTGCAGTGCTGATCGGATCGAACTTCACCAACAACTTCACCAAGCTGCGTTGAAATAAACGTTCAACGCGCGTGTTCTTCGAGGGTATGATGACCTACTCTCCCCGTTACTAGCATCTTCTAGATTGGATCTTGGATGTTGCTTCCGCATGTGAGAGAATTTTTTTGTTTTGTATCGCGCAATCTCCTACAGAAGGGGGCAGCCAGGGGGCACCAGGGGTCCAGGCGCCTCCCTGGCGCGGCGAAGCCCTAGGCCACGCCAGGTAGGCGCCTAGGGCCCTGGTGGGTCCCACCTGGTCCCCCTCCGGGACTCCGGAAGATTCCTTCACGCTTATTTTTTATCTGATTTTTCTCGAATTTTTGGAGCACTTTTAATATGGGGGAAAACTGAAATGGAAAAACAACAGAAAACAGAAACTGGCATTGGGGTGCACTGAGTTAATAGGTTAGTCCAAATATGATCAAAAGTGTATGAAAATGTATCTAGATCATAGCAATATCACACAAAACATGCATGGAGCAAGCAGGATTATCGATACGTTTGGGACGTATCAGGCCCCACCCCTGGCCGCGCCAGGAGGCCGCCTGGGAGGGGTGTGTCCCCCCTCCGACTGCCCTTTGACCCTTCAGAGTCTTCTGGGACGCTGATTTTTTATATATTTTTCTTGTAATTTTTTGGCACTAGAAATATTGGTAAATACCTGCAATGCACAAACATCAGCAGACAAAAACTCACACTAGATGCACTGAGTTAGTAGGTTAGTCCAAATATGTGTAAAAAGGTATGAAAGTGTAGCGAAACACATAACAATGTCACCCAAATAAGCATGGAACAAGCAGAAATTATAGATACGTTTGGGATGTATCATCGGGCAGCAGCGCTGGAGTTTTTTCCTCTTTGTGTAAGAACTCGAGATGGTGATGGATTTGACCCTACGGGTTGCGGCTAGCTCACCCTTTTTAGCTTCGTGACCCAATGGATGAGGGAGAGAGGAAGGAGGAAGAAAAGGAGGTGTAAGATGAGCTTGAGATTGAGACGACAATAGCGAAGTGTGAAGAGAAAGGAGAAGTCAAAATGAGTGTGGAGTACATAGCATAAAACTACCACGTTCGAGGCTAGGTCACACAAAAAACTACCACTTTTGCTGATGTTCCAAAAGATCACCACCTTTTCGGTGGGTTGTTCCAAAAAACCCAAGTCACCCATCGGTTAAGTTTTAAGCGTAATTATGACAAGGTGGCCCACATGTCAGAACTAACATGGCATAGAGTCAACACACACTTTGCATTTAAGTCCCTGCATAAAAAATAAAAAGTGAATAGGTCCCTCCCTTAAAAAAACTTTTTTTTCCAGGGAAAAAATTATTTTCCAGCCAAATTTTTTTAGTGCAAAATAAAAAAAATTGGAGGGAAAAGTATTTTTTGGTTGAAATATGATTTTTCCAATAGGAAAAATAATTTTTTTGGCCAAAAAATGTTACTTTTTCAACATTTCTTTCCCCCAAAAAATAATTTCGACCCAAAAACCCCTTTTCCATAACTTTTCCGTGAGAAAATAATAAAAACCTGTATAAAATTGATTTTTTGGTCGAAAAAATAATTATTTCCTTTATCAAAATATTATTTGGCCGAAAACTCAGGCAAAAAATATATATTTGTGAAAAAGTTGGATATTTCGTGGAACGAAATTATTTTTTGCGAGCAAAATGAATATTTTCCTAAAAAAATTATTTTTATCCAAATATTTTCCCGGGTTTTTTTTTGTTTACTCGAAAAAAGTTAGATAAAGATTATATATTTGGGGAAAATCTTAATTTGTTTTACCAAAATTACTTTTTTCGGGCAAAAAAATGTTTGGATTCCCGAAAATACTACTAGTGGTGAGAAACAATCGAGCATGACCAAACGACGAGAAAAACGCTAGGCAAATAATGACGCAAATGCGTGCGAACCGAACATCGAACATGGTATACTAGGACACGAATGCCCAAAAAAATGGATAGTCAAGCATTTTTTTAGTCTGTTAACAATGGAGAGTAACTTAGACTAGTAACATATACGTATTACGAGTGTATGTTACTACATCCACAATGGGTAGTAAGGCAACTCATAGTGGGAGTATCATATAGTAGTATCATATATATGATACTATTGTATGATACTACCTTCATAGTGCATAGTATCATAAACTAATATCATAGATGGTTTCATTTATTGACATGCATGACACATAGTATCATAGCATTTAACATGATATGGTATTTACCTATGTTACTTCAACATTCTCTTTCTTCTTTAATTATTTGCCACATAAGCATTTATATCATGTATATGATACTATTGTATGATACTACCTTCATAGTGCATAGTATCATAAAATAGTATCATAGATGATTTCATTTATTGACATGCATGACACATAGCAGCGTAGCATTTAACACGATATGGTATCTACCTATGTTACTCCAACATTCTCTTTCTTCTTTAATTATTTTCCACATAAGCATTTTGCTACTCCAAGTATATGTTACTAGCTATGATACCCCACTATGGTCAGCCTAACATGTTTGTGGTGTCATGCAAGACCTTATTTATTAGGTTATAGACTCATTTTGCTTTGGTATATGTGATGTTACTCAAAGAGCAAGTAACTACCTAAGTTACCACAAGTACTTCTCTCATTAACTACATGCCACATAAGCAAAATTATCTTGAAATGTGTGATGTTACTACTATGTTACTCCCTATTGTGGCCAACCTTAGACCTCCCGCAATGGATAGTAGCATCAGGTAGTATCATGCACATGATACTAGTGTGTGATACTACCTCCATAATGCAAGTATCATATCTTAGTATCATAAGTAGTAGTATTTATTGTCATGCAAAACACATAATAGATTAACATTTATTTTGATACTACTAAACCCTCTCTTTCTTCATTTAATTCTATGTCACATCATAAAATTTGCTTAGTTTACATGCAAAATGCACATGATACTAGTGTATAATACTACCTTCACAATGCATAGTATCATATCTTAGTATCATAAGTAGTACTCTCTCCGTTCCTTGATATAAGGCGCCTAAGGTTTTGAGACAATTTCCAAAACACATGGCATATTGGTATTATACCACCCGTCTAGGCAAATATACCTACATAAAGAGATAGAACAAATAGTCTCTTTCCTATTATTTACTGATTCGAACAGTTTTCTCCCGATATTTTCTATGGAAAGATCGGTCCAATTGTAGCATTATACGTACGCGTTAATATCCGTGCAAAAATCTTAGGCACCTTATATCAAGGAACGAAGGGAGTAGTATTTATTGTCGTGCGAGACACATACCAGCTTAGCATTTATTTTGATACATTATCATAAGGTTGCTCCCAATGCTAGCTCCACCTTGGATGGGTGCTAAGCATGCCAACAAGGTTGCCAGTTTCTGTTTTCCGTTGTTTTTGTATTTCAGGTTTTCCGTCCATTAAAAGTGCTCCAAAAATTCTGGGAAAAACATATAAAAAATCAGCGCAACAGAAGCTTCCGGAATCACCAAGAGAGGGAAGGGGGGCCACCACCAGGCAGCCAGGAGGGCAGGTGGCGCGGCCCCACCCTGGGCCGCGCTAGGGACCCTCCTGACTGCCTCGTGGGTCCACTCGATGCCCCCCTTCGACTATATTTACCCCTCGGGGTGGAAAGCCCTAATATCGATATCTTTCTCGCGAACTCCCCTCTGTACCGCCGCCGCCGCCGTTTCAAGATCGGGGCTGCCTAGAGAAGCTGGCACGACACCCTGCCGGGAGGAGGAACCCCCTCCGGAAGACCATCCATAGCCATGGACGCCTCCCGGATGTGCCGTGAGTAGTCCCCCTTGGACCATGGGTCTGTGACCAGTAGCTATGTGATGAATCTCTCCCCCCTTTGTGCTTCCACTTTCGAGTCCTCGTGAGCTGCCTCACATGATCGAGGTATCTATGTAATTTATGTTGTTGCTATGCTGAGTTTGTTGGGATCTGATGGATTATGAGACTATGTTCAGATTGTGATGAGTAATATATTTGGTTCTTCTCTTTTATATTTTGTTCTTGAGTAAATTCTTGCATGTTCTCCGTTGCGGTATTTGCTTTGGCCAAGTATTTTATTTGCAACTCCAAGAGAGAGCGTTATGCTCGATTGTGGGTTCAGCCCCTTGATGTCTAGCTTGAGTGACAGAAACATGAGACTAGGGGATGTGCTGTTGCCACCAGGGATAAAACAACGGTGCTTGTACCTGCGGGTGCAAGGATGGTTTACTTTACGCAAAGTTCTTTTAATGCAGTTGTCTGTTGCTTTGAGTTTACACTTTGGGTGGGATTCGCAACTTAATACCAGCGAGATGTTCTGGATAGATATCTCAAGGTGGATGATTCGTAGTAGATGCAGATGGATTTTGGTCTACTTACCTTGGCGTACTGCCCATTGCTTTTGAGCCCTTCCTTTCTTTGCAGCATAGTTAGCATTGCGGTGCCTTCATAATCCTGTCAATTGCCCAACTGTGATTTGTTTACCTCGCTAGCACTTTTATCGTCTTTTGGGAGAGAGACATCACTAGTGAAAATCACGAGACCCCGGTCCATCTTCACATTATTGTTCACACCCTCAATTTACTTTCATCTTTTACTTTCCTTTGCACCTTTTATCTCTTGCGTTGATCCTTTGTAAACGACAAGGCCGGAGGAATTGACAACTCCTCTGTACTCGTTGGGAGCAAAGTTATTTGTTGCTGTGTGCAGGTCCACGACAACACCCTAGTCAGGAAGCAATTTCTGGCGACGTTGCCACCTACTTGTATCTCCTGAGTCCTACTGGTTCGATAACCTTGGTATCTTCACCGATGGAAACTTGCTGCTGCACCACATCTCAAACCTTCCACTTGGGGTAACCAACGAGGGGCAAGAAGCCATCAATGAGTTGGTGACCTCAGGAGAAAATTGTGCTATTTACGGAAACCTATGCAAAACATTAAAAATGAATAGAACTGGCCTATGCATGCAAGACTTTAGTTGCTAAACCATTAAATAAGGAAACCTTAGCAACAACAAGTTAAGCACCAATGCATTGGAGACTATGGTTGCTTAGCATATTTAGGGCCAGTTCTTTTGACTTGCGGCTTATGCATAAGCCGTTGTAGAAATAAGTCCTAGATAAGCTGTCGTGGAGATAAGCACATGAAAATAAGCCATCCAGTTCTTTTTTCTGAACTTTGTAGTGAAAATTCTTTGCTACCCAGGGCCATCGTCCCTGAACCGGCGACCGACGAGGGGCGGCGCTCCGGCCAGGTCGTGGCGGCGCGGTAGAGATGTGGGAAGGTCGAGAACGGGACGCGGAGGCGCGATAGAGATGCGGGGAGGTCGGGAACGGGACGCGGAGGCACGGTAGATATGTGGGGAGGTCGGGAACGGGACGCGGAGGCGCGCAGGCTGTCGGATCTTCCAGATCCGGTCGCCGGCTGAGGTCTTGGGGTGGCGCGGCACGAGCTCCGAGCTCGGGGGCGTCCATGGCGTCGGTTGTTCCTGGGCAGAAAGGAGGAAGGGAAGGTGAGGGAGGAGAGGAGAGAGGAGAAAGGGGCACGGGGAGGCGACCACGGGAGGAGCTCGGGGCGGTGACGACCGTAGGCTGGCGGCGGCTGGAGACTGGGGAGAGGAGGAGAGGGTGGGGGTGTCGGGGGCGAGGTGGATGAGACGAGAGGTGGGGTGGGGTGGCATTTTTTGTGTAAATATGAATCGCGTACAGGGTAGTTCGATGTACCGCTTGACCACTTTGCGGGAAGTTCACTACTGGAATTCTCTTGGCAGACGGCAAACACACCTTTAGCTGTGGCAAAGATGTTTGCCGTCTGCCCCCGATCGGCACAGCTCCTGTCAACAATTTCTTTGGCAAAGAGGTGCTTTGCCGTCTGCACAAAATCGACGGACGGCAAAGCCCTTTGCCGACCGTATACTGGCAAGTAGACGGCAACGACAGCCTGACGGCAAAAAGGTTACAAGCCCCTCCGTCAGGTCGTTAACGGCGAGGTGTGTCGTCTACCGACAGACGGCAAAGATATGGTGACGTCATCAGATCTTTGCCGTCTGCCGGGAAGACGGCATAGTAATGTTCTTTGTCGTCTGCCTTGTATATGCAGACGGCATACGGACCAAATGGCACCCAGTCTGTTCCCAGATTGCACAGCTGGGTGCCACGTGTCACCTTTGCCGACAGGATGCAGACGGCAAAGGCCGTTGCCGACTGCCGACAGACGGCAAAGAGCCTGATAGCCACTGTTTTTTCTGTTTTCTTTTAAATCCCTGCATTTGACAAAAATATAGCAATATAGACATATACATGTTCTTCAACAACAGTATAAGAACCCACACATGTTGATCAAGCAAAACTATGCATATATGTTCATCAATCCCATCATATATAGTCTCAAACACACAAGTGATCAAACACATGTTCTCCAAACACAATATATACATAGTACATAGTAAACCAGCAACTATCAAACACACAAGTGACCAAAATAGTTTATAAAACTAAGCTACAAGTCCAAATGCAGCACTCCATCATAGCATGACTACTCCCTTGAAGCAAATCTGCAAAATGAAGCTAAGAAAGTTATAAGAAGAACAAGTAGAAGAAGAAGTAAAATGAGAAGACGACGAAGAAGAAGAATTTTATTATGTCCACTTTTTATTGCTTTTATACATAGCTACGGCATATGCAATTAATTAACCTACACATTAATAGGTAAAGATAGGTCCTAATCCCACCCGAGTATGTGTAGATTGGGTTCGTTTTCCTATGCTCTGCTTCCGACCCGATGCAGAATTTCGGCAGCACCTCCCCGCTGTTCTCCTAATACACGTCTCGACAACAAGCCGAGAGGTTGTGTATCCGGAGAACAACAGGGAGGCGCTGACGAAATTCCACGTCGGATCAGGAACAGAGCATGGAAAAACGACCCAATCTACACATACTCGGGCTATCCATGGATAACGTTGGACAATTCGAAAGAATTACTATTATAAATATGCAAATGAATGCATATTTATACCGTAATCCTTTCGAACGGGAGACACATACTGGTTACGCGACTGACCTAGCTAGTGTCATCGGCACGAAGGCCGGAACAAAATAGGAGGGGGAGGATATCAGAGTTTTTTTTACTCACCCTCGATAGGAGGGGAGGTCGTTGAACACGAGACCCTCGACGGCAGTGCTCGGAGTGAAGGGGAAATAACTGCACATTAAATTTCAAAAAATCAACACAAACACTATTACCGGTAGTTAAGCTAAAGTAATATTAACATCTAATTACTAACTACGTTATCTACTTTCTTATTCTTCTTCTTCGCTCGTCCTCGTCTCTGGGCTGCGATCTATACTACGGCGTCCTCCTCTCCTCCTTCTCTCCGGCCTCCTCCTCTCCTCCTTCTCCATCTCTCCTCCTACTCCTAACTTCCTCCTCCTCCTCCATCTCTCCGACCTCCTCCTCCTTCTCTCGGGCCTCCTCCTCTCCTCCATCTCTCCGACCTCCTCCTCCATCTCTCCGACCTCCTCATCCTTCTCTCGGGCCTCCTCCTCTCCTCCTTCTCCATCTCTCCTCCTCCTCCACCTCCTTCTCTCCTCCTCTTATTTCTTTCACTTCTTTTTCTAACGAAAACTAATTAAAACTAAATCTATCTAATCGCTAACTAAAATTGCATCTAATTAAAACAAAATAAAACTAATTTCTAACAATACTATTACAAAATAACACTAATAAAATTACTAAAAGAAATAACTACAATACAATAACCTAACTAATTGTTTTTTCTCTTCTTTCTATTTTTCCTCTTGTTTCAATTATTTTTTTCTTCTTCTAACCTAACTAACTACAATGCAATGACTAACTACAATACTAAAATTACTAAAACAGAGAAAAAGCTAACAAAAATTACTAACACAGATAAAAAAAGAGGGGAAAGGGGGCTCACGGAGTGGAGGACGTGGAGGCTGGCGATGGTGGTGGAGGAGGCGGTGCTGGAGGAGGACGGTGCTGGAGGAGGCCGGTCGGGTCGGGGTGAACGGCGGCGGGGGCCGCAACAGGGTGGCGGGCGGCGGTTAGAGGAGAGAGAGGAGGGAGTTCAGGGAGGAGGATGGGCGGGCGGCGAGGCTCACCGGCGGCGGGCCCGACGGCGACCTGCGGGGGGCGGCGACGATCTGCGGGGGGCGGCGACGCTGGGTGTGGCAGAGAGAGAGAGGGCGCGAGTGGGGATAGGGGCTCGGGGGCGTGTGTCCGGCAGTTAACGACACATGAGGTATGCCGTCTATCAGCAGACAGCACACGCCTCTTTGCCGTCTGCTGACAGACAGCATACCTCGGGGCCGTTAGCCAGGACGAGTGGGAGGGCCTGGCTGGGCCCACAACTTCTTTGCCGTCTGCACGGAGATGGAAAAGAGTCCGTTGCCGTCAGCCTAAGTGGAAGCAGACGGCATCCAACATATTTGCCATCTGTCAGAGGTTTGCCGTCTGTGTTTAGGTCAACAGACGGCATATAACCTCTTTGCCGTCTGCCCCGATGAAAAAAAGACGGCAAAGATGTTGACACATGGCAAACTGATGAATTCCAGTAGTGGTTGCGGTAAGCTGGCCGCCCCCAACTTATTTTCATTGTGAAGGGAAGCCCAGTGGAGATAAGTTAAGCCCAATCATAAAAAATGAGTTTTTGGGCTTTTAGCTTATTTTGGCAATAAGCTGCTTTAAGTTGCAAAATAAGTGACCCTTAATGCTTGTAGCACCTCACTTAACACCTTTACATTGGAAAAAGCTTAATATGATACTTAATCTTGTTTTTCTTCATTTAATTTTATGTTATATTATTAAATTTACTTAATTAGCATACATGATACTAGCTATAATACTCACACTATGAAAGGTCTTAAAAACTACTCAAGCATTCTTTAAAGAAACAACCCCCTCTTCCCCCCTCTTCCTGTCTCTTGCAGACAAAACAAGGACCGTCCCCTCATTGCAAACATGTTCCAGACACACAAAACTTTCGCAATCAACCGCTTCTCATCACGACCGTAACCCTAGTAAGTACTCCGCCAAAAGCAGAAAACGTGTCAAGGTTTTCGCTTGCCTACGTCCTTTTTTCTTTTTTTGGTGAGTGGCACCTGCTTATGTCCTGCTTGCAGCATTTTTGCACAAAGAAGATCCATCCATCCGACCTCAAAAGTGCGCACGCCTCACAAGTCACGGCTCGACACGCCGTCGCGAACGAATCTTCGTTTCGCACCTGTACGTTCACAGTACACCAGATAATAAACGACAGCCCCTAAAAATAAGGCTAATGATAGTGGCCGGCCGGACCGGCCAAAGCCTACGTGTCGGTCGGTCAGGTTCACCTGTGTTTATTTTTCCGTTTTTGTTGCATTTAACATATGATAAATGTTGTAACCGTAGTATAAAATTCTACTATTTATACTACTATTATACTAATATTATTATATTGATTTATATTACTTTTTGCTAAACGGATGTATTTAATACTCCCTCCGATCCATAAAAAGTGTCGCACATTTTGTATTAAGTTAGTACAAACTTTGTACTAAGTGGGCGACACTTTTTATGAATCGGAGGGAGTAGTATTTTAGTGCTAAGCGCATTCATTTGGTAGCATGATATGAAAAAGTTACTAATGATTTTTGCTACAACAAAAAAGATGAAGTGTGATCGGTGATGATGGGTCCCGAATTTTGTTGCAACTATTATAAAAAAAGCTACAAGCGTAGATTAAATTTGCTGTAATGAATTGATGGTAAATATGATACGTAATTTTTTATTAGATTATTTGTTGCAACAGTGAAAAAAAAATGCACACAATAATTTTTTGTTGCATCCATTTACCAAAAAAGTTGCAATCGATAATAAAAATGCTACCGCCAGTGATTAAAATTTGTTATCATATTTATTTTTCTGCAAACAACACCAAAAATAAAAAATGTTGCATCCATATACCGAAAATGTTGCAAATGTATCGCAAATGTTGCAAAGGTACCGCAAATAATGCAGTCAAAACGAAGGGTACGCGTACATCTGGACCGTTAAATCGCGGAGATCGGACGGCTGCGGTCTGACCGGCGCCTAGCTAGCGCCGGTCGACCGGCGCGTATCACTGGCCTAAAAATAAATAATACTCCCTGCGTTTCAGATCAAATGATTTGTATTTATACACATGTGTATACAAATGCAAGTCATTTAATTTAAAACGGAGGAAGTATACGACAGTACAAACCTTTTTACCGCAATTTTTTCCTGAAAAAGAAACCACCCTGTTAGTAAATCCGACTCGCCCACCCGCCAGTCGACCATCCCACCGGAACCGAAGGAAAAGCAGCAGCGGCGCCCGGGCCTCGTACCGTACCGCAGCGGGCCGCCCCGTACGCGCGTTCCACGTGGCCGCGACGCTCTCCACCCCCTCCGACGGAATCAGCTGCGCCTGCGCCTCTCCTCTCCCCTCCCTTCCCTTCCCCGGCCAGATTGAGACGGATATGCGTAGTAGTACTCCGTAGCGGACAATACATCCGGGGGATCGGGTTGGAAAGCGAAATCGAATCCCCGAACCCGGATTGTTTCCCTCGATCGCTCGCCTCCTCGCGCTGCGCTCTGCCCGGCGGCGGCGGCGGCGGCCATGGGGGCGATGGGATGCCATCGGACGGGGCCGGCCATCAGCTGGCAGTACGTCTTCCACGACGACGACGAGGATGAGGAAGAACAGGAGGAGGCGGGGGCCGACGAGGAATGGGGGGTCGAGAAGGAGAGGCGGGGGAGGAAGAGGAAGGCGCCGCGCTCGTCGGCGCCTCGCAAGCGGCGGCGCATCGCCGACCTCTCCGCCTCTCCGCCGCCGGCGGCGGAGGAGTCGCCGTCGCCCGACTCCGCGTCCGCGCCCGCGCCCGCGTCGTGGAGGTGGGGCGCCGTGCCCAAGAGGCGCCGCACCGGCGGGGCCAAGAGGGGCCGCCCCGTCGCCGCCGTGCCCTCAGAGGAAACGGATGCGCCCGCGGAGGAGGAGGATAAGCCAGCGCCCAGCACCAGCGCCGTGGGCCGCGCCAAGGGGAGGAGGTCGTGCCACCAATGCAACGCGGCCATGAAGCGGCAGATGACCAAGTGCAAGCGATGCCGCTC
This sequence comes from Bromus sterilis, assembly GCA_950022295.1. Taxonomy (NCBI): domain Eukaryota; kingdom Viridiplantae; phylum Streptophyta; class Magnoliopsida; order Poales; family Poaceae; genus Bromus; species Bromus sterilis. Next base: position 403,600,371 of record OX465596.1, read on the forward strand.
CAAGATCTACTGCGGCCTCTGCATCAGGGATTTGTACGTCTCTCTCTTCTCCCCTCCCCTTGTGATCCAGTCATCAGCATGAATGCACGTCGGAGTTATCAGCGGAGCTTGTGAATCTGCAGGTACCCGGAGATGTCGTTAGCTGAGGTTAGATACCGGTGCCCGTCCTGCCGCGGAATCTGCAGTTGTGAACGGTGCACTGTCGCCAAGGAGAAGGCTGAACCCAAGGTGATCATCTTGTGGCTTGTTGAGTTATTTCAACTGTTGCAAACGCAGCAGCAGTTCACCATGATCTCAGAAGCACTTCAGGTTTCTAGGTTACATTCCTAATATTTCTTGTTTCACAAGAGTTGTTCTCTGTCTGTTGTGACAATTTAACAATGCCGTGAGTTGTAGCACAGATTGTTGTTTGATTGTGATATGGAAATCTAGTCATCGGGTGTCTGCAGAGTTTGACATCCTTGCAGATTTCTGAAACCATAACAGTTGTAACTAAATATCTACACCATATGCTGAGGTCTAAAAATATGTATTTTTCCCCTTGTAGAGCTCAGTTTTGAGGAAATGCAATGGCAGTAGATCAGTAACGAAGACAAAGAAGGCTGAGGTCTCAGGTGTAAAGTCAACCAGGGTTCGTAACAAGGTGGCACGGACCAAAGAAAATGACAACTCCTTCCAAAGCTCCAATGAGACTAATAGCGCATCTGTCATATTAGATAACGTAGATACATTGAGTGTAAGAACTAAAATAAAACATGCTAGATATCTATTGCACTACCTGGTTCCTTGTTTGAGCGAACTGAACAGGGATCAGATGGTTGAGAGAGAAATGGAGGCCAAACTTCAAGGTAAACTAGATTCTCCAGAACATGTGGAAACTAAACAGAATTGTGCCTTGCAACTAACTGTTAGTACTTACCCTGTTTTCTGCCAAACAGAATTGGATTTATCTGAACTAAACGTTGAACAGGCCGACTGCCGGAATGATGAGAGAATGTTCTGGTACTGAGTGCTTCATTCATTCAACTTTGTTTTTTTACTTGTTATTTTATATTTTAGTCATGATTTATTTTCTATTTCATCCAGTGACAATTGCAGAACTTCGATCTTTGATCTGCATAGAAACTGCCCAAGCTGCTCATATGAATTATGTATTGCATGCTGTATGGAGCTTCGTGAAAATAATCTAAAGGGCTCTTGTCGGGTAGAGCTGGTGTCTTATCCTAATAGAGGTTTTGACTATATGCATGGTGGCGATCCATCGCCTGAGTTAATGAACTGTGAACAAACAGACTTGTCCAATTGCCAGCCTAGGACTACCCAGTGGTGTGTTAATCGTGATGGGACTATTAATTGCCCTCCACCTGAACTTGGTGGTTGTGGTAATCATGCCCTTAAGTTGAAACAGATGTTTCCAAAAGATTGGTTAAATAAGCTCGAAAGGGATGCTCTACAGTTGAGTAAGCAGCTAGAACCTTCTGATATTGTCAGCGGATATACATGTGAATGCCCATCCTGTACTAAACATGAAAATGCAAGGCATGCTGCCACCAGAGAGAATTCAACAGATAACTACATATACTGCCCCAAATCAGATAATGGAAAAACAGATGATCTAACTCACTTCCAGAGTCACTGGGTGAAAGGAGAGCCTGTTATTGTTCAAGGGGTACTACAAAAAATGCCACGTTTGAGCTGGGAGCCACCACATATGTGGTCTGAAGTACATGGTGCTAGTACTACCCCTGACATGAAAAATGTGAAGGCTATCGATTGTTTAGCTTGTTGTGAGGTTAGTGAAAAACATTTCATATCTAGAAAATGAGTTTATTTCTTGAATAAATTTTTATTGTATTTTTTTTTGAATTGATTCTAAATACATAATTATTATTGATGTGTAAAAAACACTTTCTTGTCTATAGAACAAGATCTTCAGAATTTTTCTAAAGATATTTGGTAGCTGATCCTGTTGCGGGCTTACCAAATCTCTGTAATTATTATTAGCATTCTATACTTCCCCATTGGTTGTAAACAGTTAGCATCCTGAATTTTGAGTAAGATCCTGGTCCATTTAACATGGAGGAATACTTATATTGGAAATAAGGTCCTGATGTCCATTGACATAGAGGAACCCCAATGGTCAGACCCATTGATCAAGAAAAAGAAGGCATTCTTTATTAACAGGAATAAGGTCCTGGTGTCGATTGATTTGCTCACCGTCACACCAAAATTTATCCAGCCCCATGCGTTCATTTACTATCTTGAACTATACTTTTCTTTGGTTATAGCAGGAATTACTCATATCACAGTTGTCTGAAGTATGTAATTTAATGTAAGTGCAAGGTTTTTAGGGAACATAGATTCAGACAAATTTCTTTTAGGATGGATGAGGGGGTTGAATTAATCTGTTTTATGCGGACTTGATCAGTGTAGTCATTATGTTTTTCATTTCTCATTACCAAGAAAGGAAACTCACCTTTTGTGTTTGAATAATCCAGGTTGAGATACGCACACAGGATTTCTTTGATGGATATTATTATGGTCGTGTGTATAAAAATGAATGGCCTGAGATGCTTAAATTGAAAGACTGGCCTACATCAAACCATTTTGAAGAGCTTTTGCCTTCACATGGAGTGGAATACATCAATTCTTTACCCTTTCAACCATACACAAATTTGAAATCTGGCTTGCTAAGTGTCTCTGCATTGCTTCCTGATGACATTCTAAAGATTGACATGGGCCCAAAGTCGTACATAGCTTATGGCTATGCCCAGGAACTTGGCAGAGGAGATTCTGTTACGAAGCTTCATTGTGATATATCTGACGCAGTAAGTACAATAGTTGTACTCCCTTACAAATTGAGAAGCACTAACACCTTGGAAGTAAATTCATATCTTGTGTATATATGAAAGAATATTTTTTTGGCACTTACTTACCTCAAAGAACTTAATTTTATTGTAATGTAGAACATCCGATTTTGTGGGACCAATAGTAGAGCCCTGATCGGTGCTAGTCTTGCTGGAATTTTGTTCTCTTTAATTATTCTACGTTATTTTGGATATTATCAGGTTAACGTTTTGATGCATACTGCAAAAGTTGCCCCTTCTGAAGAACAAGAAAATGCAATAAAAAACTTGAAAGCTATACATGAGGCACAAGATGAAAAGGACTGTTGTGGGAATTTTGCAACTGATGGAAGTGATGCATGTCATAAAAAACGCGTGGATTCAAACCATACATCATCTCCTAACTACAGTGAGTATGATGAGGGAGGTGCTTTATGGGATATTTTCAGGAGGGAGGATGTTCCAGCACTGGAGCTGTACCTCCATAAACATTCCAAGAAATTTCGCCATATATATTGTTCTCCAGTTGAAAAGGTTGGTAATGGTGTGATATGAACAATCTTGTAGTTGCTGCCATCATGGTTAAGACCTTTAACCTTATGTTCGAATGCAGACATTTAACCCTCTACATGATGAAACATTCTATCTAACTGAGGAACATAAAATGAGACTTAAAGAGGAGCATGGTGAGTTCTATTGTCTGCTTTTGTAATACTTGTCAATTTGCAGTGTCTGATTTGTTTGAATTTTATTACTCCCGTTTAGGAATTGAGCCTTGGACATTTGTTCAAAAACTTGGAGAGGCAGTTTTTATACCTGCTGGGTGCCCTCATCAAGTACGGAATCTCAAGGTAAATGTTTTCAGTTTACCATAGCAGTGCCACGATTCCATACCTGTGCTAGATAGGGGAGAACTAGTAAAAATAATATACAAGTTTGACATGTTACATAACTGATTATGTTTATTGTTATCGTTGCAGTCTTGCACGAAAATTGCTATAGATTTTGTATCACCTGAGAATGTCAACGAGTGTGTCAAGTTAACTCAGCAATTCCGCGTTCTTCCTAAGAACCACAGAGCGAAAGAAGATAAATTAGAGGTAAGTAAGACCTTTTTATGAACATAATTAAGACTTTTTTTATGCACCCCATTTTTAAGTATCCTGCATTACATATGCATTTCCAGCAGTGTGAAACTTTGTAGTATTAGCATTATAAAAATGATACTATTACAATGCAAGATGAGCTCCCACACGCCCTTTTCTCTTCTTTTACTGAGACAGCTGCAACATACTTGGTACCTAGCTTTGGATTGCGACAGAATCTGTGTTGCTTCCTTTTAGGTAAGAAACTACAAAAATCTACCACATTACATTTTAAAGCAACCTCTTTTTGATTGTGTGTTGCCTCCTTTTGTTGCTTAATGTTCATCTTTTCATCCTTCTCACTGGCCACCATCTCCTTGATATACTTTCTTCCTGTGTTTGTTGACTCGACGGGCTGTCACCGATGTGACCCTCACACTACCGTGGCTGTTGTGACCCATGCCTTCACAGTGTCACTGCTGACAGTCTCCATCTCTTTGTGCTGTCACAGCCGTGCATGCATTGTAGAGAACTTGAGGTGCCAGCACCGCTGCTGTTGCAACTATTGCTGTGAAGTTTCTCTGCTGTCACCACCATGACCTACAGTGCTCTTGTCTTCTGTTCCATTTCTTGTGAAGTGATGGTTGCTCTTGGGACCTCGCACCACCCTGGCCATTCGCATGGCTGCCCTTACTCTGCACACTAACCACCACAGCTGCATGTGCGTTGGTGTCACGAGATGGGGAGAGCAGAGCGCACATGTGTTGGTGGAGGGCGAAGTGCAGTATCTGTAGGATAATTAGATCGGACTGAGTCTCCAGGTATGCATTTCAGAATACGATATTGTTTTAGCTTTTCTCTTTCTTATTATATTTTTTGCTCCATCAAGAACATGTTGGTAGGGTGCAATCATATCTACAGATGGATATCACACTTGTCTCATATCCCATTTCATATTTTCCCTTGCATTCAGAGTAAGATATTTTTGCCCCCTTTAGCACCCGCTCCACAAAATGTCGTCTTGCTTCATTCCACCCATAATCCACAAAATGAATGGTGGTCTTAGTTCCCAACTCTTGATATATCCCTTCCCTCCTTATTCTAAAACTTACTCCAATCTTGAATCCTCACTAGCCCCATCTTCTACTGGGCAGTAGCCATTGGATCAAGTGGGAACACAATTCAAACCTAAGGATTGCACTCCTTTGCAGGCTCAGGCAATGTCTAATGCAAAAGAAAAAACGCATCCTCATTAAGCGCTGACGTAGAGTCCTAGCTTCCAAAGCAAAAACAACAAGTTTTTGAAAAAGGCAAGAACCATGAGAATTGGTTGAAGCGTATGAGAAAGCGGAGATGCCAACATAAGCCTGGGCGTGGAGTAGACGTTCGCAAATCGGCCAGGAATTTTATCCATAGTTACATGGTGTAATACAAGAGATGACAATTTATTAAGTTGATTAAGGGGTGCCTTTTGGGGATAAACAAGCATTTCTATTTGTAATAACTTTTATACACCTCTTCAAATATTACAATCCGCCTACTTCCAGACTTACTCTTTTATGTGAACAATTCTAATCCTGCAACATATACACTTATTCATCACTCCCACAAGCCATCTCTTATTTTTGCTGGAAATGAATGGTTTTATTCTTTCTCCAGTCTTCAGGATTTCTGGAAATCCACTCTCTGCAAACCTTGTTCTTTTTGAAGATAATTCCTGAATGTGAATTGATGACCATCCCAAATCCCTTCTCTTTTGTTCTTGGCTTTTGTGCATTAATTGATGACCATCAAGTTCTCCTTTTGTTTCTCCAACACTTATGTCCAAGATCCATTACAACCGAATAGCATTGAGCTTCGATTACTAAGAAAACAAAAAAAAAATCTGGCAGGCAATCACAAGCATGATACTAATTCTAAAATTGTTATTTAATTCCAGGCTCTCTCTTGGTTGAATATGACATCATGCAACTTAATTTTGTCGTGCATGAAGTTACAACCCACCAATTTTTGTGCCAATGATGTGGTGGAGTTGGTCCTTTCAAACTAACAATGTGATGCGGTTATTTTGTGTTATAGATCCGATTCATTCATTATGTTTTTAGATACATTTCTTAGTGCATATGTATGTGTGTCTTCTCATTTTTTTTGCTTAGTGTCTTGTTCTGTATAAATCCCACATCATTACGACACAACACCAATCTCGTGTGACAAATTTGACCGGCTCGAGAGTCCAATTTGCACATTCCAAGTTAGGATAATTACGTTGTCTCCTGGTCTGGTTCAACTTTTTTTATTGCTGAAAGTATTCACATTATTATGAATCCATTCCAACCATCTTAACTTCATCTTGTCGAACTAGTTGGGCCATGCCATTGCGAGCCCTTTCCCTAGCGACATTATAAGATCTAGTTCCATGTTTGCCACCACAAATTTGGGGATGGTGAAAATCTTCATGGTTGAAGACCTTGTTGTTGAAGTGTATATGTGAATCGCCTAGCCCTTTTCATCGGTTTGGATTTTTGGTTGCGTTTAACATGGTATTAGAGTCTAATGTCTTGAGTTCAAATTCTGGCTTTTGCAATTTATCTAAAAATTGTTGTAGCACCCCTTTGTCCACGTATAGGCCTCGATCTTTGGAACCATACCTTGAGTCTATCCACGTGTTGATTTTCCACGTCACATGTGAAAGGGGGTGTTGAAGTGTATGTGAATGGCCTAGCTTTTTCCCATCACTTTTGATTGCGTTGGGTACTGCATGGAGCTTAACACTTGTAGGCCTGCCTAATGAGTTCTACGTATTGGTCTAAAAATTGGTGGAACATAGCAAAATTTTCCCTTTTAACTGCCGCCCTTCAACATCAAGTTTTTTTCAACCCTGCCTCTGCTACTTGATTGTGCATGAGAAAACTATGAGGGCTTCCTCAAGTGCAAAAGTAGAGCATTTGTTGCAAACAAGACGATGAGAAGACAAATGTTTCATCATGCTTGAATCAACATAAGGAGAAGTCGGATAAAATTCTAAGCAAGGCATGTCCAAAGCAAAAATATGCGTGGAGAACCCACCTATGCTGGGATGGTTAGGAGAATTATGGTTTGACCCTTTTTGGTGTCTCATTAAAAGCGAATATTCTTTTAGTGGGAGGAGACGTTCCCATCAACAGCGAAGGCGCGCTTATGGTGACACATGTATACGTTAAATCTCAAGACTCGGTGAATCAAGATGAGTCTCTCGGAGGTGCTCATAGGGGTAGGGTATACATATATACGTTTATAGGGATGAGTGTGTGTACGTAGTTGTGAGCGTCTGGAACTGTACTGTCTTCTAAAAAAAAGCAAAAATATTAGTGCAACGGAACCAATGAAAAGATATTTATTTCTTTGTTTTTGGTGCATCACACAAGGCAAGGCAAGAACCAAGCTTTAACGAGCCGATCCTCAACTAGTCAACATGGAGAATACAAGTGCACTAGATGCGAAGTACAAATAAATGCACTACGTGGGAAGTACTAGGGCTGGATTAACGAGCTGTTCGTCTCGTTAAGGCTCGGTTTTTGTAAGCTTAACGAGCGAAAGCCCTTGATTGACTCCTGTTCATTTGTATAATGTGTTTTTTTGAATTTAAGGACTGTGAAGCATGAGCTCCACAGTATTTTATTTCCAGAAATTCCAGACCTGTTTTAAATTCGCTCCCACAAGGAGTCGAACCCAGGACCTGGCGTGCTACTAGGTTTGCTGCAACCACTAGGCTACATGCCCGTTCGCCAAACTATAATGTGTTGTGGTCTACAAGATAAAAATTTATGTGTGGTTTTACGAAGATGATGACTACAGGAAGAGATGCACTAGATTGAATCAATTAGTTTGAATAAATGGGATTAGATGCTACAAAAATGTTGTCACATAAGATAAAAAATGTGTTGTGTTGTACTAAGAAATCTTAACGAGCTACTCCTGAAGCACATTAGCTCATTTGCTAAGCTTGTTGAGCTTAACAAGCTGAAATTAATGGTTAGATTTGTTTATTGAGAAATAAGCTCGACGATCTGAGCTATCGAGTGTTCATTAAGCTCGCGAACAATGAGCTGTCGGTCCAACCACAAGGACACTACACATTGAAGTCATTGTTGAGGTAATCATCAATCAGTAATCAACTTGTTAATTAATTAATCAACTGATTTATCAGTTTATCGACCACAAGATGACCCTAGGAGCAGTGATTAATCGGCAAATTAACTGGTTAATAGGCCAATTTCTTGAACAAGACATGAAGTACAAATACACTAAACACGGAGAGCACAACTGCACTAATGTATGAAAAAAGTTTGTTAAAATCTATCAATATTGGTACAAGCTTTGAAGATATCAAAACAAAGAATGCAATTGTGAAATCAATTTTCACTGTTGGTTTGGGAGATAATTTGATTTAAATTTTGAATTAAAGAACACACGTACAAACTCCCTTTTCTATTTGGTGGAAAAAAACCATATCCGGTAGAAAAAGCTCACCAAGGTAACAGATATATAACGCTCATAGGCTGTCCCATGTGTTGCCACCAGGTACATAAAAAAAAACATTTGCAAAGAGATACCGATAATCCGGAGGGGCAGGGGTGGCTATGGGTATTTGTACCAAAGTGGACGCACTGTTTTACATTGGTGGGTTTTGACATCTTGTACAACCACCACACATTCATGGACAAGTGTTTACTATTACTAATTTTATTACATTCATCTAAAATTTACATTGGTGTGTTTTCACTAATTTTACCAACAAACAATTTTCATTGATTGTGAACTATTACTAACAATGTCACCTCATGTTTGGTGCAGGTGAAGAAGATGATAATCTATGGCGTTGAACATGCTGTGAAGATTCTAGAAGAGCATTGTCCGTCTACCCAGTTTGCTTGCTGAGGATTTCTGCGATAGTAGGACAATTTGATGACAACGCTGTTCAGTAAAATGTATAGTGTAGCCAATAGCTCTCTAGCACAATAACTGATTAAAGGTAGCTTATGCCAAAGATCGATGTACTCTGTAGAAAATAGTTGAGCTCAGTGAAGAAATAAAGTTTTTTTTGCTGTGCATTATATTTATCCACATTGCTGTAATATCGCCTGGGACAGGAGCTATATAGGTATCGTACGCACGTAGCTATACTTAGAAGCAAACGCACAAAATACCTATAGCAACACGCCAAGTTAAGAGGTTCTAAAAAACACATGCCAAGTTAGATCCCAAGCTTAATGACCTACTGAAGGCTTGCCATTAAGAACCTCTTGCTTTAAACTAACATCTAATCTAATGCAAACTCCTCTTTTGAGGGGCAAATGATTATGAACTCTGTTCAAGAAATACAAGGTGTATTTTGTATTGCTGACAAGGCTCTGATCAAGCATTACTCCCTCAGTCCTTGTAACCTCGTGATGCAGATATTTTGTACTATCAACGATAATTAATATGAATAGTAGAGAGTGCAAGATAAACATCATAGATTTGTATTTGAAATATTTTTTTGATAGTAATATTAAGACATAAAAAAAATACCTAAGACCTCACTTGGTGAAAATATCATACTCCATCTGTTTCTAGATATAGGGCGTATAGTTTTTTAGAAAAAGTCCAAAATATAGGGTGTATTGTGTTACATCATTCGTTTGGATATTTTTTTAAATTTTTTGATCATGTTTCCTTGTTTCTTGCAAACCCCTCTATTTGTTCACATCAATTACCTATGGATAATCCCTTTTACATCCGGTGTAATTTTTCTTCCACGTGTGTTCTTTACTTTCCGTGCCAAAAACTATACGCCCTATATCTAGAAACGAAGGGTGTACTTAATATTATGCATGCCAACTAGAAAATTTTGATCAGGTGACATAAATTTAAATTTAAAAAGAGACAATTGAGTATAATATAATGATACATGGCATGCATCACAATAAATAAGATCATCTAACATACTAATTTATGATATTATGCATTGCTACTATCATACACTAATATCATATAACATAGCAGGAGGTCTAAGAGAGTGGCGTTTTGGAGGCCGAGCTCCATGGAGCTCTTTATTTTTGAAAAATTCTAATTCTAATTTTTATGTTTCAAAAAATTCTAAAAAAATATATGCTTGTATGTAAGGATGTAATCCACATGTGTGTAAAAATTCATGATGAAATACCTTAAGTTGCGACCTATACAAAAAAGACAAATTCATGGCATGAGAGGATGAATAGTATCATGTGTTAAACAACCTCAGATTTGTCTTTTTTGCACAGCCCTCATTTCAGCGTATCTTGCCCTGAAAATTTATACACATGTGTGTTATGCCTCCATGTATATCTGTGTTTTGTTTCAGAATTTTTTGAAACATAAAAATATGAATTTTGAAGAAATTTGAATTTTGAATTTGGAGGCCTCATTGGAGCTCGGTCACCAAAAGGGATTTCCGGAGGTCTAATGGTAATACTCCGTCCGTAAGTTAATCTAAGACGTTTTTTTACACCATGACAATGGCAAAACATGTCTTATATTAAGTTGACATGTAACATCAAAAGTTCAAAACAAATAGTGCACTTTTAAGATGCGATTTGTGAGAAATGATTGAGTTCACAATTTTGAAAACAAACTTAATGACATAAATTAATGGGATATTTACATCTATGCCCCTAACTTGAGCCCACTACTCAGATTTACCCCTAAAAATCTGATGATTAAATTTGCCCCTCTTCTGAGTGCTTATAGAAATGCCCTTCCATACATTTTCCGTCCAGTCAAAGACCTTTGACATCTAACGTTCAAAGGCCTTTGACTGGACGAAAAATATATGAAAGGGCATTTCTATAAGCAAACTTAACGAAAGAGAGGCAAATTTGAGCACGTGATTTTTTGGGGGTAAATCTGAGTAGTGAGCTCAAGTTAGGGGCATAGATGTCCCTAAATTAAATGTTGCTCCCTTGTTAGGAATGGATGCCCACCTAGATGAACATTTTTTCGTCATTTTGAGGTGTTGGGAGGAGTTAAGGATATTGACTCATGGTAGGAAGTTGCTCCCTTGTTAGGCATGGATGCGCACCTAGATGATTTTTTTCTCATTTTGAGGTGTTGGGAGGAGTAAAGGATATTGACTCCTTGTAAAAGTTGCTCCCTTGTTAGGCATGGATATTGTCATTAGCCTTTTTATTAAAATTAGCTCTTTAAATAGTTAATTTTATAGGAGTCTCATATCAGACCATTGGTATTGGATATATTGTTAGGTTGTGCGAACTCAAATATTGTAGGGTAGAGTCATATTATTAATTGTTGTTCTCTTACAATATGTATGAATCATGTGTATAATTCGTTTAGTAAAGTAGAAGAGTATTTCTTCTTCTTTTAAAGTAGAAAGATAAAGTGATGTATCTTATGGCATATGTGTCTTTGGTGGATATACATATAAGTAACAGATTTGCTAGGGCACATCTAAATGTGCCTTAAGATGGAGCACATCTAGATGTGCCTTAAGATAGAGCACATCTAAATTCAATCAAACTAGAAAGAAGAAAAAACATTAAAAATATATCTAAAAAAATCTTCATATAAAATTAATACTCCCTCCGATCCATAATAAATGTCGCTTATTTTATACTAAGTTTATACTAGATGAGCGACAATTATTATGGATCGGAGGGAGTAGTATAAAACTTAGGTGTGCCCTAAACATACCCATATAGTAACTATTACAAAATGGCCAAGACTAGTTTACATACTCAATAACCTCAAGGCCTTTTGCAAACTTTTAATTTGAATTTTTATCATAATATGACTTCCAAAATAATGATACATAAAGATAAATTTCTAACCTTGTAATGCATTGCAGATTCATCCTTTCACCTTCCAACGACTAATTTATCGTGGCTTCAAGGAATTGACAAATTTGAACCAAGATTAGGGTTTGAGATGCCAAAGATGCTCCGAAAGTAAGTCGATTGAAGCTTGAAGACGCAACAAGCGATGAGGGCACTAGAATCCTGGAACATGTAAGAAGATCATGTTGTTGAGAGAAGATGATGACATACTTAATATTCCGTACAAAAAGCTTAGACACCTTACATCAAACAACGGAAAGAGTAGTATAAGAATAGATCTAAAACCACTTAAGATAAAAAAGAGGTGAAAAGTAGTGTTTTAGATCTAGAAAACAAACAAGAGAGATTTGACATGATCAAATAACCAAGAATTTGGTTCAAAAACTTGGATGAACAAGACCAAAATCAAAATTTAAGAAATTAAACAAGAGATATTTGGCAAGGTGAAATAACCAAGAAGGAAATTTGCAAAATTGAATTAAGAACAACAAAGACAACACTGCCCATCTGAACATCAAAATCAAAGAGGAAAACAAGTAAGAACGCGAGGCAGAAGAGAGGAGCATTGCAGATGGAGACACAAGCCCAGATCCAGATCCCCAAATCGAAGATGAAGCGATGGGGACATATGGGGAAGAGCTGCGCTTTATATAGGTAAGTCTCCCGTGTGATTAGAAGGACCCGTAACGAATCTAACCTCTCTAGTGGAAATACCCAGACTACCCGCAAGACAGTTAGGGATCAAATCACACGACGTATGAGGTCTCCTGGGCAATCAGGGCCGCGCATCCAGACGGTAACGTTCGCCGCAAAATTAGCATAACAAGATCGGGGGTTGACTGGTTTTGAACATACTGGCAGCGGCTGAAGATATGGAAGGAGATTTTGACCTTTTACCCCTTTTAGGTGTATTTTGACCTTTTACCTGGTTGCAATTCTATCAGGGCAACCCCAATGCGTCGATGCATGTGCGGACAGAAATCGCGGTCCAACGCATTGGCGTAAACGGACATGTGCCCGTTTTCTTGTCTACCCGACCCATTTCTAGCCAAATTTGGGGCTGGTTTGCTTCGGCGCGGACGCGCGCGAGCGCCCGCCCTTGTCCTTCCCTGATCTACACGTCGACCACACACAACGTCTCTTCAAATGTTTAGTCCCACCTTGTATGCCGAGAGACGTTCGTAGGTGTTTATAAGGAGAGGTCATGATGAAACCTTGAAGCGCAGAAGAAATAAAGATTCAATTTAATCAGTTGGATCTTCTCTCCCTCCGCGCTTGTCGTTTGTTTATTTTTTAAATACCCTCATAGTCATATCACATGTACTGTATTAGCTTTGCTACATAATTTTATTATCTAGCATGGCGCGCCCTTTTATTGGCGTAAACGAAATGCGTCTACGCGTTGGCCGACGCGGACACGTGCGAACAATTTTCCGCGCGTCGACGCAAACAGACATAAATCGAACAAATCGCGCGTCCGTATGCGTCGGTGCGTTGGAGTTGCCCTCACCGTACCGTCTGTCTCTGAAGGCGATTCCTGCTGGCTCTTCGGCCCGTCAGGTCAGGCTAGTGCTCGCTCATCGTTGAAACAAATGCATTTCCATGTACTTTAGTGCTAAATAAATTTATTTAAAAAGTATGATCGGTGATGATGATGCTACGTTTTTTGCCGGCAACGGACAAAAAAAAAGCTATTAATAATCCTCGATTCTTGCTACAATAAAAAAAAGATGATGTGTGATTGATGATGACGTGCTGCAAGTTTGCTGCAATCAACAACGAGAAATCTACAACCGGCGACCAAATTTATCGGCACCACGTGACGACGACTGTTGCTCGCAAAGACGATGCCGCGATTTTTACTGCAACGGTACAAAAAATTAAGAAGAAAGTACATATAATTGCAGGGAACACATTTTTGCTGCAACAGACGATCTAATTTTCTGCAATAGTTATCGCAGTTTGCTACAACATTCTAACCACCGAAATTCTAGTCGCATCTCCGCCATTCGTTCTCACGAAGTGAAAAAAAAACCATAGTACTGTCATGATTAGCAAAAACCCACCGTAATATTATTTGTGTTATTTTGCATTGCGTGTAACGATTAATAGTGTAAAAACACCATGATTAATTTGAAATGTGGTTTGACATGGCAAATCGCTCACATGGTGTAATCAACAACGGCCAACAATTAACGGCCGTTAACCACCGTTAACATCTCGGTCGTAATGTGCCGCCCTCTCCCCTCTCTCAAGCGCTCCCTCCTAACTCGAAGTTCCTGCAGTGTCTGCTACTTCTTTCTAGTTTTCTATATTCCGCCGCGTTATCCAAATCCGATGGTCTCTTGTCTGTATTTCTCATATCCTCCATGTCCACTAGATCTTGTCCGTCCGCCTTTCTCTGGTCATAGATTTTCGTGACTTCTCTTTGCATTGTCTTCCTCAATGTGCCATCTTCTTCTTTATCCCATTTGGCTTGAGTCGACAGGTTGTGAAGATTCTCCATGTTATGAAGACACTCTCAAGACCGGATTTGAATTATCATTTTTTAGTGTTACACTTCTTAAAATGCATTGCTATTTCATACTCTTTGCATTTGAGGGGGGGGGGGGGGCGTTGTTAAGGAGTATTAGTATAGGTGTAGGAGTCCGTGTAGGTCTATGTCTATCTCCCTTGTCCCCCAAGTTTTGTGTAATATATATATGCCCCTTGGGCCTTCAATAAACATAAGTTGCATCATAACAAATGTAACGGTTGTTAAGTAATGTTTTTAAAAATCCTTTGAAGTCCAATTTTTTTATGTGAATATAATGGTTGTTAAGTAACTTTAATACATTTAATGATTTGTTGTTGAGCAAAATGACCCTAAAATTAAAAATCATTTAAAATGACTTCTAAAAAGGATGAGGCTTGGATAGGTGTAATCATTTTACCCACATAGTATGAAAAAACTTATACAAACTAGATCATTCATCTCAAAGTATCAGGGATTCGATACAAAACAACCAGATTACAAAGACATATCCTTTTTATTTTAATCCTTTCAAGTCCAAACTTTTTATGTGTTCACCATGAAGCATTCATAGTCATATCCTAAAATTTCAAACATTTCTGACTTCATTTGATAATTTTAATGCATTCAATTATTTTTTGAGCAAATTGACCCTAGAACTAATAATCAATTCAAATGACATCTAAAAAGGATGAAACTTGGTATGCTGTCATCATTTCACCCATATAGTATGTGGTAAAAAATTTATAGGATTATGAAAAAAACAGATGCACTTCATGTACAAACTAGACCATTCCCTTCAAACTATTAGGGTTTCGATAAAAAACAAGCAAATTACAAAGACAACTCATTTTTATTTAATCCTTTAAACTACAAATTTTTATGTGTTCAACATAAAGCATTCGTAGTCACATCCTAAAATTTCAAACATTTTTAACTTCATTTGATAATTTTAATGCCTTTAATAATTTATTTTTGAGCAAATTGACCCTAAAATTGAAAATCTATTCAAATGACCTCTAATAAGAATGATACTTGGCATGCTGTCATCATATCACCCACATATTATGTGGTAAAATTTCAGAGTATTATGAAAAAACTGGATGCATTTCATGTATAAACTGGACCATTCCTTTCAAAGTATCAGGGTTTCGATCGAAAACAACCAGATTACAAAGACAAATCATTTTTGTTTAATCATTTCAACTCCAAACTTTTTATGCGTTCAACATGAAGCATTCATAGTCACATCCTAAGATTTCAAACATTTGTGACTTCATTGGATAACTCTAATGCATTTAATGTTTTTTTTGAGCAAATTAACCCTAAAATTGGAAGCAATTCAAATGACCTCTAAAAAGGATGAGACTTGGCATGTTGTCATCATTTGACCCACATAGTATGTGGTAAAAATTTGAAAGGATTATGAAAAAGATGGATACACTTAGTATACAAACTACATTAGTTGAATGCCGATCAAACCCTGGATAACCCCGTTGACCACCTCAAAACCCAACAAATCTCTCATAACCCTAGTGCACAACTGTTACTGTTGGATGTAACCCTAGCGCCGAATGGTAGCTGTTGGATCTTTGGGAGATCCGCAACACACTGGTTCTGCGACCTGATTGGCTGGATTTTATTCCAAACTATGAGCCCGTTGGTCCATTGCCCACGAGCGTTTCAGGTGGTCTACCGGTGGCTCAAGAGCAACTTTACTAAATTTCTCATTTTTTATTAGTTTTTTTTTGCAAAGAAATTTCCTTATTAGATTTTTCTCAAATTTAAACTACAAGGCAATCCGGAACTCTGTTAACTGATATCCAAGAGAAAATGATTTTAGAAAGATTCATAGAAGTAGAATAAAACTTTCTCTCTTGAACGAGATGATGAAAGGGAAACTAAAGACACATGTACCAAAACCTTCTATAGTAATACAATAATAAATAATGAGAATCATCAGGGTAAAGAGGAACTTTTTGAATTGGGCTCAGAAATTCTTCTATATTTTGGAATGACTTAATAAGCGTTTTTTTGTTTAGTTGAATTTCACTCCACCCGTGGTTGGGAACTACTAGTAATTCGTTGGGTCTACCATGATTTTGGATGGGCCTCACGAGCTTATTTTCACTATTTTTGTTTGTATTTTCCAGTAATTCTATATACTTGTTTGAAATTTTGGGTCTTCTCATGTTTAAAGGGAGCCCTTGTTTAAACCGTCTATCTACTTCACTTGTAGTCATATAACGTGCAAATAACTCAAAACTAACTTGAAAATCTTCATAGAAATCATCATACTATTATTCATTACAAATGCAACAAACAACTTGAAATTCATTTCAAAATTTGAGACTTGTACAAACTTTCAAAAGAAATTCATATAAATCATAATTTCACCCCGAAGCTACTCTTCTTGATCAGCCAGCACTTGAAACGCGACAATCACCTCTTGGAAGTTAAGGCTTTCCCAAAACATACGTCCTACACTGATGCTCATGACCGACGGTGGGTTGGGGCCATGTAATCGATGGATCCTAGCGGTGTGGTTCTGGGCGAGGACGTACCCCCATATTGGGCTATCCAGCGTGAAGTGCGGATCTGTCCTCTCCTCCGACATCAACCTTTTCTGATACCTAGAGACCCTTTGCACAAAGGCGACTGAGACGATGATGTGGACATGTTCAACCCCCCCTTGATTCACAACCTATCCCGCAGGTAGCTGTGTGCCTGGCGGCACCGAAATGTCGTAGCGGCGGAGAAGTTTGGCTTCATGGGCAGTGATGTTGTGCGGCAGAACCATGACTATGGAAGGTGAGGTGGGAGAGGAGGGCTAGGGTTTGTACTGCAGAGCCAACAACGGATAAGGTTGTGGAGGTAAGCAGCGAAATGCGATGGGAGGGGGATGCATATAGGGTTGCAACGTTAAACCACCATTAATGGGCGCAGTCAAGCAGTTGCGGAATCCCGAGCAGTCTCCTAGTGTGAAAATCACGAGCAATCGCTGATGGGTAGATCTCACACCCATCAGAGTACGACGTATGTTTTGGGAAGGCCTTAACTTCCAAGAGGTGATGATGTAGGTAGCAAAAATTTTCCCTCAGTTATGAAACCATGGTTTATGTCTCTAGTAGGACTTCAACGTCTTCGAGGAGGTGGTTAATCGTACAACGATGCCAATTCACTTGACCTGAATCTGCACACAAGAATACAAATGCTCTCGCATTCAACGAGGCAAAAGGGTTGTCAATCCTCCTATCTTGTTGTTTACGAAATATTAAACATATGGCGGTGATGGAACAAAGAAAGTAAACAAAAGGAAATAAAATTTCCGCGGGTGAAAATTATGATGAGAATATGGACCATGGTATCATGGCTTCACTAGTGATGTCTCTCTTCCAAAAGATGATAAAACTTATTGTGGGTGAACAAATTACAGCTGAGAAATTGTGTAACATCCCGATGCTCGGAATGTTTAAGTAATTTTTTTTCAAAAATCAGGACCAGAAAATTTCGTTTGTTTTATTCGTTTAATAAAAGCTTAAATTATACTTTTATATTTCCGAGAATTTAATTTGAACTAATGCCAACTTAAATTAAATTTTGAGTTTTATTGTTCTCTTTTCGCCGAATATTTTTTCTCTTGTCTTTGGCATATTAAATTATGCGCATTTGTATTTTTAAGCTTTATTTAATTTTTGTTTGATCTTTATTTTTTATTTTGATTATTTTTTCTTTATGAAAATCTAACTATTTTCATCTCTCAAACTCTAATCAAAATTCTCTAGAACAATATCTCTTAATTTTCTTTGGTATGTGAAACCCACATATCTTCTATTCATGTTTCTTTTATTTTTTCTTTGGACCAAGTTTTCTCACTAAGGCCCATTCTTTTTTTCTTGAGCCCACGCACCTTTCTTCTTCCTCCTCTGCACGCACACAAGCACGAACAGAACCGACACAGCATGCATCGACCATGGCTGTATATCTCCCTTTCCAACTCTTAATGCATTCGACGTTTCAACTTGACATCAACACCAAAGTTATTTTCTCTTCAACCACACATCCATTCAGGGAATTTATTTCACGTTTAATGGCCTCAATCTCTTATTAGAAACTGGCGAACTAAATGTCGACCATTGACATTCATGAACCGATTTCCTTCCACAGCCTATAAAAGGAGCCGAGGTGAACCTCACACGTCTCTCTCTTTCCTCCTCCATTTTCGTTCTTACACTTTCTCCAAAGGAGCTCTGTGGTGCTCGTACTCTTAGGTCAAAGCTACACATACAATTTTCAAGTTCATCGAATTCATCGCATCGATTTGTCAAATTCCGTGAGCCTTTGTCCAATTACTTTTGCACGCCTTCTCAATATCACTCGTAGATTCTCCTAGACATCATAGTTTGGTCTATTTCTTTAGTTGGCCGCGTGCACCCAAATCGGCGACCATTCGATGGCATCGACATGTTCGCGTAGTTTCATTCCTCGGATAACATCATGCTCAATAGATGAATTGATTCATGTGATTGTAGAAACCTTTTGATGAAGTTAGATTACTTGTTTGGTCAATAGTTTAGTGTAGATTTTATTTAGTCGTTCGTGTTAATTAGGACAATTTATTTTGATATAGTTATGTATGGTTTCATGAGATAATTCATAGATCATGTAGTAGTGTAATATATCTTTATATTAATTCTTGTGAATTATTTTCATGTGTAATAGTTGATCCGTGAACTTTATATGCCTAGGAGTCGCTCCAAATTTTTTTAATCCTAGAAGTGATATATGCCTTACTTGATTTATGTTACTCTTGTTTAAATTGTATAAAAATGGTTGTACATGTTGTTTTGGTTCAATAATTTTCGTTACCCGTATACTTGTGTTTTATGCTCGTGTATGGTTTTTTTGTGAATTATTTCCATGTTTAGTATTTATATAATTAATCTAGAATTTGTTTATGTTATTAAATATAGTTCATGTGATGCATCATGTTGATAATATTAGATATATTTTGTAGTCCTCGCTTGTGCATGTGCAAAGTTAGTAAATGTCCACCATGCTTATAATTCTGTAGAATTACTATTAGCATTGCTTGATATATTTGAATATGATTTACATATTCAATTTCGCTTATGTCACATGTTTGATTTATAGATTTTAAATCATGCCATGTCTTTGGTAGATGTTTATTTATTCATAGTACGTGTTCTTGCATAGTTCATATATGCTATAAGTTAAATGAATTGTCATGTTCTTTAGAAACTATTACATTGTAGTTACTTATTGCATACAATATTATTGGCTAGTTATTCCTCTTTTTTTTGAAGCTTTCAAACTGAAGGGTAAAGCACCCCCAGTACTTTATTACCAGGAACACAGTATTTACAAATGTACAGAAAAAACTTCAAAAAAAAAACACCTCTCAAGGTGGGAGGAAATCAATCCATCTAAGCAGGAGATCCTTAAATCTAGGCTTAATTCTATAACTAAGCAAAGTTAAATCATGAATGAAACCAACCCTCCACTTAGCAAAAGAGGGCCTGACATGTTTGAAGCATTTGGCATTCTTGATCAACCAGATGTTCCACCAAGCTGTAAACACCACTTCAGCAAAGAAGGGTTTATTGAAAGACTCCTTGGCACTCTTGGCAATCCGAATCATGTCAGAACCATGGTTCCAGTCAATTTGAAGGTATGCCCATACTCTAGTACTGAAATTGCACTGGAAGAAGAGGTGATCTCTGGTCTCCAGATGTTGGGTATGGCAAAGCACACACTCCGGACCATCGTGGATGTTCCAATGTCGTCTGACCAGCATATCCTTTGTATTGAGACGATCCATGATCACCAGCCAAGCAAAAACTTTTGTCTTTAGGATGCAACAGGATTTCCAAATCCAATTTAGAAGAGGATTTGCCTGAATAGGATCATGCACCAGTCTGTAAAATTTCTTAGCAGAGTATTGCCCTTTGCCATTCAATCTCCAAGTCCAGCAGTCCTTTATTGCATCACCATTTTGACTTGGTAGGATTAGCTGCATCTCAGAGAGCTCCTGGAAGGCCTGTGCAGATAGAGGCAGATTGAAAAGCTCTGTGAGATCAGCTATCTCCATGGCCTCTTTAACAGACAAAAAAGGATCCTTAGCAAAGGAGAACAATCTTTGGAACTTCTGAGCTAAAGTGGTATTAGAGACCCAAGAATTATTCCACAGGAAAACAGAGTCACCACTACCAACTTTAACCTGGGACACAGCCACAAAAGTATCCATCAATTTGGCCACATCTTTCCACCAAAATGAGCCACAGAGCTCAGTTGCATGAGACACTCTTTCATGGTAATAGGAATTCCATACAAGAGATACCCATGGCACATCCTCTTTGTTGTAAAACTTGTGCAGGTGTTTCATCAACAGGGCCTGATTTTGCAGCTGTAAATTGAGGATGCCCAGACTACCCTTGTTCTTTGGTCTGCAGACTAGATCCCAAGCCGCAAGAGATTTACCAGAGTCCTGCCCATACTTTATCCAAATACATTGTCTCTGGATCCTCTCCAATTGCTTGATGATCCCAGCAGGAATGTGCAAAGAGCAAAGGAAGTAGATGGGCATGGAAGATATCACAGAGTTCAGCAGCTGCAGTTTTCCCCCTTGAGTTAAGAAACAAGAACTGGCAGTAAGCCTCCTCTCCATGCAGTCCACTAGGGGAAGCAGATCCACAATTTTAGGCCTGGTGGTGCCCACAGGCAGCCCCAAATAAGTGAAAGGGAGTTTCCCAACTTGACAACCAAAAATACTGGCCAACTCATTAATAGTGACCTCATCTATATTAATGGGGATCATGGATGATTTGTTGTAATTGATATCCAGACCAGTCGATTGGGTGAAATTTTGGAGTGCTTCCTTGAGTCCGAGGACTTGTGATGGCTCTGCTGGCATAACTAGAATTGTATCATCAGCATACTGAACAATTGGGAAATCAGTATCATGGCATGAAATGGGCAAGCTGAGATGCCCTTTCCTCAGCAGATCATTGACCACAGATTGTAGCAGATCAGCAGCCAGCACAAAAAGCAAAGGGATAAAGGATCACCCTGTCTGACCCCCCTTTTGCATTTAAACTGTCTACCTGGGATGCCATTTAACAACACAGATGAAGATCCAGAATCCAACAACTGTTGCACCCAGATTCTCCATTTTAATGGAAAACCCTTGTGCTTTAAAATTTCTAAGATGGCATCATGCTCAATAGAATCAAAAGCTTTCTCAAAATCAATCTTGAGAAAAATTAAGGGACTTTTGGAATGGTGGCACTGATATAGATATTCCAAAGTCCATGCAATACAATCCTGGATAGACCTCTCCTTGATAAATCCATATTGATTTTTGTGAATGCATCTCCTGACGTCGTTCTGAAGCCTGTTAGCATCCATCTTAGTCAGGAACTTAATACCCACACTGGTGAGAGAGATAGGTCTGAAATCATTCACTGTATCAGGAATGGGTTTCTTGGGGATAAGAGTGATGAAAGATCCATTTAAGCCTTCTAAATCAGCATGACCACTATGGAAATCCTCAGCCAACCTGTAAAAGTCATTGCAGATTATAGTCCAACAAGATTTCAAGAATCTCCCATTAAAACCATCAGGTCCAGGTGACTTATCATGTGGCATGAACTTGATTGTATCATCCATTTCTTTCTTATCAAAGGGTGTAACCAGAGCTTCCAGGCCATCCACAGGATCAAGCAGTTCATTCAGGTTGCAGGTCATTACAATACCCTTGGCTACCCCCATTCTATTTTTAAACGCAGTCCAAAAGGCATTAGCAAGTAGAACATGTGAAGATCAAGTAGTTCCATCAGCTAGCTGAAGAGAGGCAATTGAATTCCTTCTATGTCTCTCAGAGGCCATTGCTTGAAAAAACTTGGAATTCTCCTCCCCCACTTTGACATATCTCTGAGTGCATCTTTTTTTCCAGTACATATGTTGCCAATGTAGGATTTTCTCTAGATGCATCTTGACAATTCTCCTAAAATTAGATTCAGGTATAGTAAGTTTCCTGAGCTCTTCCAAACAGTCAAGAAGAAAAATGATCCTGTTGTACTTGGAAATAAGCAGTTTGAAGCTAGAGAACTTTTTCTGCCAGAGTTTGAGTGCCCTCCTAAGTCTCTTGAACTTGTCCACGATTCTAGCCACAGAATGATCTTTAGAACACTCAGCATTCCAAGAGGATTTAACACAATCTAAAAAACCAGGCATCTCCACCCAAAAGTTTTCAAATCTGAAAATGTTAGCTTTTGGGATGGAGGTGTTGATAGATACCACACAAGGGACATGGTCAGAGTCAGTCCTAGCTAAGGGCAACACTTGAGTTGCAGGGTAAGATAGAATCCAATTAGCAGAGGTGAAAAACCAATCCAGCTGCTCCAGCAAAGGATTATCCTGCATGTTGGACCATGTAAATCTCCTACCTTTCAGAGGGAGTTCCAACAGCCCCAGATGACCAATTATCTCATTGAAGATGAACATGTCGTTGACATCTCCACCAGGCAAATTTCTATTATCCAAAGACCTGATGAAATTAAAATCCCCAAGCAATAACCAATTAGCATCAAAAGGGATAGAAAGGTGATAAATCCAATCCACAAAACTGTCTCTTTGCTGCTGCTCACAAGGGCCATAAACATTCACCAGAGTCCAAGATTCAGCATTATGGGAAGAAGTGAACTGTATCACCATCCTAAAAGATTTGATATCAACTAATTGCCCATGAAAGATAGATGAATTCCAAATGGTCAAAATCCCCCCAGAAGCACCTCTCGAGGGAACCTCAGCAAATTGGTCAAATCGCCTGGGGCAAAAGGATTTAATAAAATATTGGTCAACAATCTCACATTTGGTTTCTTGAAGGAAGTTAACTGCACACTGACTATGCTCAATTTTCTCCCGCACTGCACTTTGTCGAGCTGATGAATTTAGACCACGAACATTCAAACAAAGAACTTTCCAATCTCTAGTAGTTGTATAATTCATGTAGAGGAGCAGAAAGGAAAAGCAGGATAACCATAAACATTACAGTTATCATCCAGTCACATAAATAACACCACGGGCCAAAAAGAAGCTGCCCAGTATCACAAATGGCCAAATTAGAGGCTTGCCACACCCATAACACGTAATGGTAGCTAAAAATCATCATTAGCCCCCTGAGATGCAGATGATGGAGCTGCCATAAGCTTCTCCTTAGTCAGAAGAGATGGATCGATTTGCAGGTCCGCGCCAATGGTCTGAATGACCCTGATCGGAGTGGGTGGCACCACCTGTTCCTCCTGTTGGGCTGGGCCTTGGGCTTGTCCTTGGGGCTCTTCCTCCGTCACCAATTGGATGGGCTTGGCCTTGGGCTTCTTCCGTTTTGGAGCCATAGGAAGTTCAGTCAAAGTTCCCGCCTTGAAACCATCCCGCTTGATTGCACTTCTGGTGCAGCGCCTAACAGAAGTGTCGACCACAGGTGTTGCCCTCTTCTTGCGTCACTACTGGAATCTGCTCGTTTGCCATGTGTCTTTTCTTTGCCGTCTACATTTTTTCGGGACGGACGGAAAAGAGGGTCTTTGCCATCAGTTGCGGACGGTAAAGATTGGCTTACAGCAAAGAGTGCTTTGCCGTCTGTTTTTATTTAACACATGGCAAAGCCTGGCTTTGCCGTCTGTTTTTATTTAACGCATGGCAAAACCTGGCTTTGTCGTATGGTTTTATTTGACGCATGGCAAAGACTGGCTTTGCCGTCTGGTTTTATTTGACGCATGGCAAAGCATGACTTTGCCGTCTGGTTTTATTTAACACATGGCAAAGTATATTACCAAACAATTGAAGAAAAATAAGTTTATCCGTTATTTAATTTAACAAAAATGATAACAAAGTCTAAATAATATAAAGTTTAATATGGTATTGATTTATGATTCCTAGAAAACGTAGTTTTTTAATAAAAATATATTAAATCTTAACGTATTTATTCTGTCCAAATTTATAAAGTAAACAAACACAAAAAAATCAGCTTGTTTCCTCTTGTTCTACACATCCTCACATGGATCAATGAGGTGGCAGGGCAACCACCCCCACCACGCACGTATGTCTTTCCACCCTCTCTTTCCTTATCCCCTCGTCCCATCATCCCCATCCATCCAAGCATGTAGTATATCCCAGCCTTATCTCTTCACGAGCCCGCATCTCTCTCCTAGTCGTCCAAGGTGCGCCCGCCGACGAAGATTCCTGATGACCGCGCGTCCCACCCCGCCTCCCGCCGACCCGCCCGACTCCCGACGGCCAAGCCTCGCCGCCCCTGCCTCCGCCGGCCCGCCTCTCAACGACCACGTCTCGCCGCCCCCGGCTCTGGTCGGCCTCACCTCAACGCCCTCGCCTCAGGTCGGCCGCGCCTCGCCTAGCCTCGCCGCCCTCGCCTCCGGTCCGTCGCGCCTCGCCTCGCCGCCCTCGCCTCCGGTCAGCCGTGCTTCGCCTTGCCTCCCGTCCTCCGCATCGCGCCTCGCTGCCCCCCGCCGACCGCGTCTCACCGGCCGCGTCTCGTCGTCGCCGCCTCCGCCTCCGGTCGTCCGCACCTCGCGGGCCCTGCCTCCTGCCTGTCACGCCTCACAGGCCACGCCCGGTCGGGAGCGTGGGTTGTTGCCGCTCTCGGTCGCCGAAACAGAAGCAGAGGAACGTAACGGGAACGGGATGCCGGGCCTAGCACCAGAACGGAACAAACATTTTTTTTATAATTAAAAGAATCCTTTGCCGTCTACTTAATATTCATCGGGCCCACGTACAAATAAACATGTGTTACTTATACTTTGTCGTCTGCCTGAGTTAAAACCCGGACGACAAAGTCTTTGCCGTCCGTCGATTATATGCAGACGACAAATCACCTCTTTGCCGGATAAATGGGTGCCAATTGCTTTGCCGTCCGCCGACAGACGGCAAACTGCTGAATTCCAGTAGTGCGTCTTGGTGCAGACACCTTTGCTAGTGGTGGGCTGGAAAAGGTGAGGGTCTTGGGGAGTTCCACTTCAGGCCATGAAGGAGTCGAAGAGTGTGACCCTGCATCATCATCAATAAAAATAAGGGAGAGCTCCCTGGAACTCTCATCAAAAGCCATGCTCCAAGATCTCTTGGAACAGACCAGAGGGAGAGCCGGACACACGTTCAGACTCCTGGGGATCTGCAGGGAGCAGAGTTCAGGCATCACTCTGGAAAAAGCCCTTCTCCATTGCATCTCCGGGGGAAATACAGGGCCAACAGCAATTTTGATCATCCCCACGAACACTTGCTGTGGAGGAAAAGGTGGTGGAGCATAGGGAACCAGTGCCAAGATGGGCTCCTCCTCAACTGGTTGCTGAAGCACAGGATCCTCATCATCAGCAATGTTGACAACTTCTATCATTGGTTGTTCCACCGATTCAGAGGGTTCCGGATGGTCCAGCACCATGGACTGTTGATCTTGATCAGGGGCCTCCTGTTGATTCTGATTCTCCGGCTGTTGATCTGCAGCATCACCCCAAACTGCATTTCCCCAACCCGGGGGATCCTGGGGAGCAGGAACATTGTCCGGAGCTGGTGCAGGGACTTCGTTCCAGCCAATCGCCGGGAATTGGGGAAGCACCCATGGAATGTTATCTGGAACTAGCTCCCCAGGTAGAGGATGTGGGTTCCCATTGAGCGGCATGGGGTCCTCAGCTTGTGGCATTTGGTTCGCCCAATCTGCTCCTAAGATATAGCAGGCAGCCGTCCAGTTGACTCTGTTCCCTCCCCATTCAGCATAATCCCCAAAGACTACATCTCTTGGAACCAGCTCGTTGGACGGGAAAGATGCATTTATAATCGAGCGCACCAAATAGGGATCATCAGAGTTCCAAGAGTGAAATTTACCAAAAGTATTAATGGCCTCTGACAGGTTCTTGGTGCTGCGGTAGTCAAGAGGAACTCCCACCAGCATGAGCCAGCCCGTACGGAAATCATCCGCACCACGGAATCCAGCGCCTTGGTCGTGGTTGTAGAAACGCACGAATCTATCATCGCCAAGATCAAAAGGGGGGTGCTGTGTGAGAGTGTACCTAACAGCTGCATCCCGGACTTGAAAAAGCCCCACTCCCAAAAACCATGGCTGCACCGATCGCACCATAATGCCGCAGGCCTGGAGGAAATCCGCTATCTCTTCACGGGCTGGCCCCAAAGCTTCAGGTGGTGGTCGCGGCATGATCTCTGCCACCATGAAGTCCTCGTGACGCCTCTCCGGCCTCGACCCCGCAGTGACAAAGGTGCGCGGCAGCCGATTGGGCCCGCCATCCACGATAAGATGGCCAGCGGGGAGGTACCGATGGGGGTCTAGCTCATAGACCGCCATGGATGTCGAGCTAGGAGTGCAGCGAGAGCAGGGCGGAGCGGTGAGATCGATTGGAGGCGGCGAAGCGCAAGCGGCAGGTGGGGTTTTCTCCTCGGATATGCTTGGGCAGGGAAGAGAGGTGGCGCGAGTCCCAATATGAGAGGAAGAGTCCGGTGTGTACTTAATGGGATGTTGCGTGTGAATAGGCCTCCAGACGCGTCCCTCTCTACGTGCAATCACATCGCAGTCCCGTCTACGATGGCCCACGCGGTTGCATGCCATGCAGAGGCGTTTAGACGGGCAAGACGATGACAGGTGGCCCTGTATGTTGCAGATAGAGCATGTCATGATCCGGGCCACCATGTCATCCACCATCGCTTCAAACGCATCCGTAGAAGACTCGCCCTGCGTGGTGGAGGGGGAAGCCTGCACCGAATCTTTTTGTTTCTCCTGTAAGGCAACTCCAGATATGGATACGTGCCGATTGCCCACATAAGGCGAGGCACAGATGTTTAAAGATGGCAGGAGAGTCCGTTGCACCATATCCGGTAAAGAATCCTTATCACCTGCGGAAGATCCGGGATCCGCCAATGAAAGCGGAACTGTTCCAAATTGGATCACCGGCGTTGCCACCGTCCGTTGAACAACCAAAGGCGGAGACGGCAGAGGACATTCATCCGGGAGAAGATCATAACCTGCTTGAATCAAATCCTTACGAGCCTCAGGATGCACCCGCATATTATAGCTTTTGCAGGCGTCATAGTCAATTATAGTAGCAAAACGCAGGGTTTTGGACCTAGATGGCCCAACCTTCATCGCCGGATTCTTTGGATCCGCACGAAGTGCATTCATCCCCGCCTGATCACGTTTCTTGGAAGGACTTACCAATGTCCATTCCTCCTTGCATTGCTTCTGCCAAAGCTTGAACTCATAGATCCATTGAGGCCCTCCGTAATTCCAGAGATAAAAATAACAAATAGACTTTGGAGAGACAAACTTCCTGCGCTTGGCGAGCATAAAACCAACATGTTTGTTAGCCACCGTGAAGGAGAAAACACGATCACGTATAGAAGAAACCTTGAGTGCATCACATCGGCCGCCCATGATGGACTCAAGAGCAACCGCCGCGGAGTCTTCATCCAGCTTAAAAGACGTGCGGCCAAACGCCACCACCATGGTGAAATGGCCCGAGTGCACGGTGGGATGCACCGTAGAGAAAAAACTGCGTCGAACCTCCTCAGAGAACTCCTTTCCAGGAGCCAGATCCAAACCCATCTGGAGGGCTGCATAGACCGCCATGAGATGGCTACCAATGCAAAGAGAAGGAGACGCCGAAGACGATGATCGGAGCCAAAAGTTGATGAAGAGGTCCGATCAACGAGGATCTTGGGTGGGGTGGCTAGGGTTCAGGGGTGACGACGTGGTGGTGGGGGGGGGGAGCGCCATCACCATACTGGTGTAATTGCTAGTTATTCCTCTTATTTTGTAGATAACTATTATGCAAGATTTCATGGTAGTTTTCTTTGTGCCATGCTAATATTATTATTGCTAAATATATTTTACGCTTGTGGCAATTTGTTTGTGGTTGACAAATTATTAGCGTCTAGATTATGAGTCGCATCAGGGTTCAAGATCACTTTCTTACTTCCTAAGTCATGTGATATAGCATATTTTATGTGATAATATAGTGACATCTTTTGTGTAGTCGTTAATCTTATTTTGAAGATGTTATTTATTATCTAAGATTACATGTTAGATATTTTGCATGCCATGGTTTTATTTGTATGGCTTTATAGATTTATTCTTGTGGCATAGAACTTAGTTTATTACATCTATCATGTGTGTTTATTTATCTTAGTTTATTGCCATGTGTTATGTTAGTACTTACTCAAAGTGGAATACATATTTTGGTTATATGCCTACCATGCGTTCTATCATTGCTAGTTTGTATCTTATGTTCATGCATTTGTTAACCTTTACTTGGTAGATTTACATGGTAGTAATTTGCCGGTGTCATACATGTATTTTATTGATTCCTTCTTAGTTGATAAATATGTTGCCATTATGTTATGATTGTATAACTAGATTGTATAGCATGTGTGTACCCATTCATGTATTACATCATATCTAGTTGTATCATATGTATTTGCAAGTGTAGGATGTATTGGATAGAAATGCATGTCGTCTTGTTATTCATACTTGTATTTTCATGTTGAATTGTTTGATGTTGTGATCTACTTGTTTACTTTCTTACATGCTTAGTATACTACGTTCATGTATTTATTTCTCATAACTAGTATTATAGAGTTGTGTGATATGTCATGCTTGATATTTTTGTTAGGTGATATCATCTAAGTTATATTATGGTTATGAGTTATATTGTATTGGTAGAATAGTGTGATATCTCACGTCATCACCATCTCCATGCTTAGCATTATGCCATGTTTATCTTATATCTCATTTGTGGTATGACCGAGACTAGACATTATGTCATGATAGTAATCTTCCATGTCTTACCATGTTTCATGTGTTGTACAAGGGTACTTTGTTTCTTGTTCTTTTTGTAGATGATTGCCTGTGTCTCATGCTAGTATTATGAGTGTGTTGTTTGCGTTGCAATAGTTCATCACATGCTTAGAGTAGTTAAACTTTCATGGTGGTTTGCTTACGCCCTTCTCGTATGCTTAGCGTGCGTAGCTTGGCATATTGTTTCAAGTATGTGGATGTAATCCTATAGCTAGTTGCATTGTTATTGGATTTTTTTTGTTATGGTAATGACTGCTAATGGTTGTAATGCTTGATGTTGGACTTTGCTTGATTTTAACCATTATAAATATTTAGAAGCACCTAAATATTTATTTTTGGTTAATTGTTACTCTTAAACATGCCATGTTCTTGCTTGTGGTAGGATGAGGTTATATTAGTTTGTGTTACCATGTCATGTATAGGGCAATTGTTATTTATTTGGTCTATATATTTGGCTGATGTTGACCATTATCAATATTTAGATTATGTCTAAATATTTATTTGTGGTAACTTTTACCTTCATCATGCCAAGTTGTGATTGTGTAGTTCAAATGCATAGGATGGTTCCATTCCATGTGTGTTGATGTCATTATGTTTGTTATGGTAGTTTCTGATATAGTTAGTCATGATGCGTAGTGGGCACTACTAGCTGCTAGTATCATATTTCTTGTTAGAACGCTAGTCTTGATCGTCAAGCCTTCCTTAGACATATCAATCCAATATTCATTGAATCGTCTCAACTTATCTTGCTATCGTTTATCTCATTTTGGAATCTCCATCTTGTTCAATATCTTGCTATCCATCCAACCTATTCTATTTTGGATGTTATTTGGATTTACTTTTGTTTTGGTAATTATTTGTTTTCATTTTCTATCGTTACGACGAGTAGGGAGTGACGATGTTGGACATGAACAGACTCAAGTTACCGAAGATGGACTCAACAACGAAGGCATGCCTCCCTCTTTGATCATATTTATCCTATGTTTTACAAAATTGCATTGTATTTTGTAACCACTATATGCATGCTATTTTTATCTCGTAGCTAGCGTGTCGATTGACACATTACCCTAATCCGCTTGTCGCCTATTTACTTGACACCCGAGTAGAACTATATAGTAATCTAGTAGAGTAGAAATGCTTAGCCATGCTAATTACTCTATAGGTACTTATATGAATGATTTTCGGATCATTAACACTTGAAACTTGTTACTGAGCTTGCTAAGCTAGGCCGGTTGGCCATTTTTGACTTCCTCTACTCTCTTCTACTCTGGGTGAAACTTACCATCTAAATACTGGCGCGGGCGACAGTTGGATCAAGGATTGAAGGAGCGTTTGGCTGCCCTTCATGAGGTGAAGGGGGCAATCCGTCGTCCATGCCGCATGAGGCCCAATAAGTCTTGGATTTGAAGATTGTGACAACAGTACAACCACATGCTATATGGGCACTGGCTTGGTTAATTAGTTAGTTCACCCTTATTATCGTCATCGTCGTACCGCAGATGGGATAGCTGCCTTGCGAGGAGAACCCCGACACAAAAGGGGGCAAGGACTATGAACTGCGGTTACTACCTTGTGAAACCTAGTGGGCATGTCATAGTAAGGGTGAGTCTAATGAAAGACCTCGTCGCAATCTCCCTGCCGGTATGCAAAATAGTGTACTACGCCAGCGACGGCTGGTGGCATCAAGACGAGATTGTGTCGTGTGGGTAAAGGGTACAACCTCTGCAGAGTGTAAAACTATTCGAATAGCCGTGTCCACGGTCATGGACGACACATGAATCTTTCTTGACATACGGGAACCTGTCTTGCTTATTCCCTCTTTGCCCCTATTCTTGGAACCTATGAAGGATGTGAGTGGATCCAGGATCCTTACCTTGTTGAAAGTTATGATGGAGAAAATGTTGTTTTCATCTAAAACCGCTTTATCAAATTATTATGCTTTTCAAACAAAATTAGCTTTTATGCAAAAGAACCATACAGCCTTCCTTTGAAACCTCATGTAGTTACTAGGACCTTTCCCAGGAGGCATGTTGAGTACGAAATGTACTCATGGCAATAATTTTGTTGAACAGAGTTCCATGAAGACGAAGGTGATGGTTACGACTACTATGGCACTTTGTAGAAGTGAGGTCACGTGGACTACATCGACTGCCTGTGGCTGATATGGAGTCGCTACGCATTTTACTTTCCGCTGTTTCCTGATTGTAATAAATTTATATGTATGCCTTATGGCAGATTATGGTACTTGTAAAATCTTTATGTATTCTGCAATGATACCATTTTGCTGTGTTGTCAACAATGATCTTGGGATTGACAATTAAACACAGGAGGGTCTGGAATTTATATCCGGGTTCTCACAAATTGACAAAATTATAAACACATCGCAATGCTAATTATGCTAACAGAGAGTGCAAGGTTCAGTCATGTAGGCATTACACCAAAGCAAGTAGACCTCAATCAAAAGCATCTACTACTAAATATCCACCTTGAAAGTCTAATCCATAACATCTCGCTGGTATTAAGTTGCGAGCAACAACTAAAAGCTGAAACTCAAAGCAACAGACAAATGCTATAAACTCAATGCATAATGTAAGCAAAACTTGTAACATGCAGTCACAAGTACCACTATTTTCTCCATAGTAGCAACAACACATTCCCCTGTTAGCGTGTTTTTGTCACTCAAGCATGATATAGGGTGGCATGCACCTACTATTGAGCACCAAACTCCTTCGTGGAGTTATAAAACACTACTTGGCGAAAGCAATAAATTATAAATGAGAGCATGCAAGAACAATTGAGAACACAATATAAAAGATCTAATATATTACTCCCACAATCTGAACATCCTCCGGCAGGGCGTTGGGATAAAACTTCAGGGGATCCCGATCTAGGAATCGTAGTGGCAGTGAAAAGGCGACGACTTCTGGGAAAATTTCTCCGCTTCGAGGGTTTATGGTGATCAAGGAATATATAGGAAAAACAGGGGCACCAGGGGTGGGACCCACCCCCCACGCGGCTAGGGGGTGCGACCCATCCCAGGTTGCGCCACCAGGTCATCTGGAAAGGGGTGGCCCTCCTTCAGGCTTCTGAAGTCTTCCGATGAAATATAATTTTAGGAATTTTGTGAGCATATTGGGTTTTCACCTTTTACCGCGATAATAACAGATAAAAACTGGCACTTGGCACTAGGTTAATAGGTTAGTCCCAAATATGTTGTAAAAGTATATAAAAGTGCATCAAAACATATAGCAAAGTCACACAATAAGCCTGGAACAAGCAAAAATTATGGATACGTTTGAGACGTATCACTCGCCGCGTGGGAAACAACCACCGACTCTAATTCAGTTTTGCATACCGGTGGGTCCCACACACCAGTCACAGAGAGAAGGCGACGCTAATCCAGTTTTGCAGCAGTGAATCCCACGAGTAAGTCACACACAGATGGTGACTAAAAATCAGTTTGCATACCATTGGGTCTGATGCGTTAGTCAAAAAAACAAAGTGATGCAAAACCTGTCATAAGTGGCCCATCCCCACCAGCCATAGCTTCGTCGAACCCACCTATCATAAGAGGGCCAGACCCCACCTTCCAAGACATCACGCCCCCCCCTAGTCAGGAGGTAATGGTCAAAGGCCTCGTGACCCCACCTTCCAGGACATTAGGCGACCTTCAATAATAAAGTGTGATTGATCAAATTGGTATTTGTAAAAGCAATAACTGCAAATATCCAGTAATTACAAACAAACTCCCTCTTTTCATAAATAAAAGACATTTTAGATCTATAAAGTAGTGATCTAAAACTTCTTATATTAATTTACAGAGAAAGTACATGTTTGAAATAACCACTGCTAACATATAATTCATACAAAGCTTAACAAGAAATGGCTTCAAATACAATTCATAGCTTAATGGTGATAATTACTACTACATTCCTTTAGGATAGCCTTGATCTTCACTAGCTGGTCCTTGCTCCCATGCCTAGACTTCAAATACAATTCCTTTATAATTACACACTCAAATTTCTTCTTCCCTTCTCTAAGAATATTACTGTCCACCTTGAACCTTGATCCCATTCATCTTAATTATGTTGTTCCCAATGATGGCTGCATGAGATTTAGGGATGCACCTTCGCTCATTATTCAACTTAAGTTTCTCTACACCTGCATCTTAGCATGCTACTTCATCTCTTCCATCTTCTTCTCAAACTCTTCTATCCTGCAAATGCCATGCCCCTGCTCAACATCTTTCCACTCAAACATCTTGGGAACATCTTCCAAAAGATTGCGGTATTGATTGTCCATATCCCCAAGCTTCTTACTGAACTTGGTACTCTCTCTTTATAGGACCTCCTCGTCCATCAATCTGCCAGCATCTTGCTCATAAAAACTATTACATAACCTTGTTAAACAATTATGAAGCATAAAAGGCCGAGGCCCATCAACCCAATCCACGACTCCATAGTTTATGTAACAGCCCAGATTTCACAAAAATTAAAAAAAATCGTTTTCAGTGTGAATTGTTTGATTGTCTGATTTGTTTGCGGTGTTTGCATCCCTGATTTATTGATCGGCGATTATTTCCCCCCCTTTTATCTCGTACCGAACGGAGACCGACCCTTGCCACCCTGACACTCGACATTTGCGACACCGGGTTTCACCCAATCACCGTCGCAAAAACCGCACAAGACCAGCCGCAACCAACGGAATGAAAAACCCCGTTTAATAAGTAAACGAGATATTTTATAGCGCGCCGGAAAGTGTTCTTGGAACGGTTCCAGCGCGAGGTGAACGCCGCCGGCTTGACGCGCTGATCGCGCAGTTCAAAGTTTTACCCGAATCGGAGGTCCTGCGGACCCCCGGCGGTCAGAAACGTAAACACCACGCGCGCGAGAGAGAAACCGGGGATGTTTTTGCAAACTGCCAACCACCTGGGCTATATAAAGACCACCACTCTCACACCCCTTTCTAGGGTTTCCCTAGTCCAAATATTGCAGCCACCCCCTCCACTTTGCCCCAAAAATTGCCCCATTTTCGTAGTTTTAACCCCAAAATCCAAACCCTAGCCTCCCAGCGGATCTGGACCGTCGGATCGGCCGGTCCAATGGCCCAGATCGTGCCTTGGCCTCCACCAACCTCCAGCCATCTCCTCTCTCCCTCCACACCACTGGCTCCGGCGCCGACGCCACGCGCCGGAAAACGTGCCTCTGTCCACCCCCGCAGGTCTCTCCTCCTCTCGCGCCCCTCCTCTTCCTTCTCTCCCTCACCGCGCTCTTCCCTCCCTCTCCAGGACGGCGCCGCCGCCGCGCCATGACCTGAGCTCCGTCGAGCTCGGCCCGGAACCACAGCACGCCGACCCCGCCGCCTTGGACCTCGCCGCCGGCGCCCCTCCAGTCGGATTCGCCGTTCCGCGCCCCCTCCACGCCTCCCCGTTCCTCCCCAGCCCTCCTCCGCACCGGCCTGCGCGCCACCTTCGCCGGATCCCGTCGGGATCGGGATGGGCACGACCGTTCCAGCCGCCGCTCGCCTCACGTGGGCCGGCCTGGCGCCCATGGCCCGCACCAGCAGCCCCGGCGGCCCACCAGCGCCAGAGGCCCAGTCCGCCTCCTAGCCCAGCCACCTCATGGGCCAGCCCATGGTAGCCTCTTTTTTTCCTTTTATGTTTTCCTTTTTATCTATTGTTTTCTGCTAAGTCTGAGATTACTGCTACTATATCAGTTTTGCGAATAGATTTGCGAATAAACCGTAGCCCGGATGACGTTGCGCCCAAAAGGAAAATTTGTTTACAATTGTGTGTACTTCAATCCATCTTTTGTGAGCATTTTGATTTGAGGCCATCTTAATGTTGTTAGTCACTGTTGAAGTGGGCACCAGGATTTTAACTGCTACAAATTTATGTCAAGTGCTACTGCCATTATTTTATTGCAAGTTTGATTGATGATTGTGACATATCCATGAGGCCTATTGCATTGATTCTTGTTGCATACTGTTAAGCATCATGTCTACTTCCATTGTATGTATTGCATTGTCATGTTTGCATTCCTGGTCATAGTTATTTTTAGCTCCAAAGTTGCTATGCCGCTGTTCTTGACAGCCACCTCTGTTTTTCTCTAAGTCTGTAACTTTCCGATGCCATGTTGCATGCTTAATATCTTTTGATCTGTGATGCCTATTACCTTGATTCTTGTTTGTACCTGATCACCATCATGTCTAGTTCATGCTCATATATTGCTATGTCATGTTGCTGCACTTTTGCATATAGTTTTGCCCCTGTTTATACAGCATGATAACAGTTTCTGCCATGTTTCTCTGATTTTCACTAAGTCCTAGACCAGTAATGTTTTATTGCATTTTGCTTGGGCTATAATTAATTGTTCATGATGCATATTTGCATGATTCTTTTTTCCATGCCTTCACTGCCATGTCTACTTTAGTTTCATATCATTTGTGATCATGTTTGCGTTCATTATCCTGTTTATTCATTGCTCTAAAGTGTGCTTCCTGATGTTGGCAGATTGTGTTCCAAACTTGTTTTGCTTGTATCTTTTTAACCGTAACTCCGTTTGGAGTGTTCTTTATATGTAACTTGATTATTTTTTCGTGTACTTTGTGTTTATGCTATTGTTTTCTGTTGTTAACCAACCTAAAATATGGTTTAGGACAGAACAGTACCAAATCCTTTAATTGTCATGGGGTACTTAGTGTTATGCCATGTTTAGGTGGTGCCTCACTTAAATTGACTAGCATAGATAGTTTATCTTATGCTTCACCTCTTGAAATGTTTTTGTGCTTCACCTCTTGACTTAGTGAGATGCCATGTTAACAACCTTTGTTGATAAACTGTAGCTAAACAACTTGAACCTTTCTAAATGTGCTGTATCGTCGTGTGTGATGAGTACTCCACTTAACCTGTTAGTAACCGCTCTCGACGGTAGGTGCGATGTCTCGTGTTGCCTTCTTGTTGATGATTGCTCGTGTTTTCTTCGTAGTAATAGATGCTTGCTCGTTGATTGCTTTCCAGTGTTTATCTTCTTGTGTGCTTCCGCGGGTACCTTCGGAGACGATGCGAGCTTGCGATCAACTACACCTTCGGAACCCGACTTATCTACAGGCAAGGACTATACATTACTTATGATCCATTATATTTCAACCAGCGGTTTGCATGCTAGTCTAGGATAGGTTCGATGTTTGATCCTACCACATGTTTACAACCTCTTTCAAACCGATACAGCCATGTCCCCTCCCAGCAAAGCATGTACTGCTATGTTACTATTGCTCGTTGCTCAACCCCTTCTTAGTATGCATGCTTAGGATGCTACGATGTTACCTTGTTACTCCTTGGTTTGGGCTATCACATTATTATATTGTTGTTGATGATATGATTATTATAATGTTGACTATATTCGACGAAGGATGGAATGTCTAGGCTATCCCTCCCCGACGCTTTGTTCCATTCGAGTCACCTAGGATCCGAGTTCCGGGTATTGGTTTTAAGACTGAGCGTGTGATGGCTTCTCGCCCTTCGTTGGTTACCCGAAGTGGAAGGTTGAGATGTAGCGCAGCAGCAAGTTTCCCTCGGTGAAGATATCAAGGTTTGTCTCCAGTAGGACTCCAGAGATGATAAGTAGGTGTCAGCGGCGCAACTGACGTGGACCTGCACACAGACACAGATAACTTTGTTCCCAACGAAGTTCAGAGAGGTTGTCAATCTCTTCGGTCTTGTTGTTCACAAAGGGTAAAACACAAAGGATAATGATAGCAATTGTAAGTAAAAAGCAGGAAAGTAAATAAGCGTGGAAACAATAATAAGGATATGGACCGGGATACGTGATGTTCACTAGTGATGTCTCTCTCCCAAAAGATGATAAAAACTGCTATGCGAGGTAAACAAATTACAGAAGGGCAATTGACAGGATTATGAATGCACCGCAATGCTAACTATGCTACAAAAGAAAGGAAGAGGCTCAAAATCACGGGCAGTACGCCAAAATAAGTAGACCGTAATCCAACTGCATCTACTACTAATCATCCACCTTGAGATATCTATCCAGAACATCTCGCTGGTATTAAGTTGCGAGCCCCACCCAAAGTGTAAACCCAAAGCAACAGACAACTGCATTAAAAAGAACTTTGCGTAAAGTAAACAATCCTTGCAACCGCGGTTACAAGCACCGTTTTTTCCCCCTTGTGGCAACAACACATCCCCTAGACTCATGTTTCTGTCACTCAAGCGTGTCATCGGGGGCATGAACCCACAATCGAGCATAACGTTCCCTCTTGGAGTCACTACCTACTACTTGGCCAAAGCAATAAACAACAACGGAGAACATGCAAGAATTACTTAGGAACAAAAATATAAGAGATAAAAACCAAATATATTACTCTATCACAATCTGAACATAATCTCATAATCCATCAGATCCCATCAAACTCAGCATAGCAATAGCAGAAATATTACAAAAGTGCCTCGATCATGTAGGGCAGCTCACGAGGTCTAAACCATGAAGAACAAAGAGGGGAGGAGAACATCACATAACTACTGATCATAGACCCATGGTCCAAGGAAAACTACTCATGAGACATCCGGGGAGCATCCATGGTGGAGAGGAGACTCCCGAAGGTCGGCCCTCCCTCCGGCAGGGTGCCGGGAAGAGGTCTTCTGGTGCTCCCGATCTCGGAAGCGCGGCGGCGTCGGAACAGAGGCGAGTTTGCGAAATAGGGTTCTGTCTTCGGAGTTTCCCTGTGACAGAGAATAAATAGGCGAAGGGGGGCAGCCAGAGGTGGACCAGCGGCCCCAGGCACCCCCCTGGCGCGGCCAGGGGTGGGGCCGTGCCGGGTGGCCGACTGGGCCCCCTGGCTCCCCTCTGGCCCCACTCGGGCTCTTTGCGAAGCTTCCTGTACGCTGATTTTTCTTGTATTTTTCCCGGAATTTTTCTGGCAATTTTTATATGGGGGAAAACTGAAATAGAAAAACAGCAGAAAACAGGAACTGGCACTGGGGTGCACTAAGTTAATAGGTTAGTCCAAATATGATCAAAAGTGTATGAAAGTGTATCTAGAACCTAGCAATATCACACAAAACATGCATGGAGCAAGCAGAAATTATAGATACGTTTTGGACGTATCAACATCCCCAAGCTTAATTCCTGCTCGTCCTCGAGTAGGTAAATGATAACAACATAATTTCTGTGGTGACATGCTAGCAACCATAAAAGAACTTTGAAAAGTAAAGCAATCAAGGTTAGAGATTCAATTCAAGTCATAGCATGCAAGAGTCATATTAGCATTGAAACAAGTAACAAAAGAACATTAGGTGCAAGAGCTCTCGCTGTCCGTGACTCGAATGTCTCCAAATGGTGTTTGCGTGCAAGAAGGGCGATAGGGAATACGAGACAAAAGAATTTGTTGAGAACTCAATCTACTAAAGTTTCACACTTGGTCCTCTTTGGAATCTTATCTTGACTCGTCCCCAGACCACTAGCCAGGTACAAGTCAATTTGATCCACTCCTTTTCGATATTTCGAGCACTCATGCAATGGATGAGCATAAGCACGAGAGTTGACACTTAGGATGGCAAAGAGAGAAGTACGGAGGAGGAAGACAAAAAGGATGAGAAAGGCTCACATCAATGAGGACAATCATAGGCAAGAGATGCCAAATGATAGATATGATGTGAGGAGTAGGGATTGCCATGCAACGGATGCACATATGAGCTAAGAAGCTCTCCAATGGAACTAGTGGGGGTGCATCTAACTTGCTCGCTCAAGAATACCTAGAGCTTGTTTAAGGAGGCTCATCCTTGGAATATGCAAGCCAAGTTCTATAGTGTGAAGGTCCCCACATAGCTATATGCATAATGATCATCTCTATGGAGTACAAGGATATAAAGGGAGTACTAGTGTGGATCTCTCAAAAGGATAGTAGTGTTGCCCCTTTCTCTCTTTTTATTTCTTTTTTTATTCTTTCTATTTTTTTGTGGCCTCAATGGCTCTTTCTATTTAACTCTCATTTTTCCTCTTTGGGATCTTTTATTGTGTCCACTTTGGGATCTTTTCCTCACTTAAGGGCAACACTCTATTTTACAAGAAGGTAAAGGAAATCTTTCACACTTTACAAGGTACTCAAAATCATAAAGAAGATGTAACTATCATGATGTATGCAATGTATGTCGCTGCCAGTGTAGCAGGAACATGTATGACATGGAGATCAAGTCATGAAGAGGTGGATGTTGCATGGCAATATATCTCGGAAAGGCTATGGAAATGTCTTGATAGGTAGGTATGGTGGCTGTTTTTAGGAAAGATATAAGGAGGCTTATGATGACAGAGCGTATCATGCCAAGGGTTTGGATGTACCGGCGAAGGTGGACACCAACTCTCGGAATGAGAAGAAGGCAATGCACGGCACGGGAGAGGCTAGCAAAATATGGGAAGGTGGAAGTGTCAACTTTCAATACTTACATTAGTCCGAAGAACTCATGCACTTATTATCGGTAACTCTCAATCTAATAAGGAGGTTCACAAAGAGACAAGTACCCCGAGGAGGAGTGTATGGGGGTTTGGTTATCCTTGCGCATCCTCGACTCATGGTACGTGAGTGTTCTCTAATATTCGATCCCTCCAAAGATTAGTGATCCATCTAGTAGCTAGAGTTCTCAACTAGTTTTGTAGGTTTTGAAAATAAACACGGATTTCCCAAAATACGACACCTATCACTAATAGGCTAGAGCTCTTGACACCAAAATTTCAAACATTACTCACATCAATACCTCAAAGCTATTGCAAGTTACTACTAAAATTAAATAGCAACCTCAATTACCTACTTTCAAGACAAGACACAACTCAGTGTAACAACCAACTCTCTTTAACAAGATAAACATTAAAAATAAATAGAGTTCCAGCAAAAAACTAATCAAAAGCCAAGGCTCTTGCTAAAGACAAAGTAAGACTAAAACTAAACATGGCAGTAGCTATGAAAAGATAAAGAACACACACCAACAAAAAGATAAGCAGGAAAAAAATCCTATGATGTGTTCTAGAATTTGAAAGTGGAGCGTGTTTCTCTCCCACACAAAGTAAGACGGGATCTAACTTGTTATGAACAGCAAGCAAAGCTAAAGAAAACTAAAAAAAAATAAAACCTAAGAGGGAGACGCTCCAAGCATAGCACATAACGCATGAAGTGATAAAAATATAGTGAAACGAAGGACGAACTGATGATTGTTGATGGAGAAGGGGATGCACGGGGGCATCCCCAAGCTTAGACGCTTGAGTCTCCTTGAATATTTGTTGGGGATGCATGGGGGCATCCCAAAGCTTGAGCGCTTGACACTCCTGGATCTTCTTTCATCATCTTCCATCGCACACTTGAAAACTCCCTTCATACATAACTCATCATAAGCTGATTAGAGAGGTTAGTACCCTTAATAAATAATTTTTCCCCACTGGATATAAATATATTCTTGAAGAGCTACTGGTTCTCAAGAGTGCCAAAAAGATTTTGCAAAGAAAAGGAAAGCTTAAGGTTTGCAAAAGTTAGGAGAGACAAAACGTGGCAGAATCTGTGAAAAGCAGAACAGCAGATAGTAAAGAATTTTTTAGGGGCACTTATGCAACTCAAATAAAAAAACTCAAAACATACGGAAGTTTCGTAATTGTATATGGCATACTGTGTAAAAATTTCAGCTCAAAAAGATGAACTGGGATTTTTCTGGAATTTTTCTGGTCACGAGGACAGAATCTGTTTTCTGGACAGCATGTCACAACTTTTACTTCCCTTGCCGTAAGAGGCTATAACTTGGCACAAAGCTGAAAAATAAAGATACAATGATGTTTCTACAGTAGTAAAAATCATCAAGACACAACAAAAGAAAAAATAAAAAACCTAAATTCGTTGCGGGCTGCCTCCCGAAAGCGCTTTCTTTTATGCCTTTAAGCTAGGCATGATGCAAAAGAAGAATCAAGTTTTATCAAGAGAAAGAGAATAACTAGCCCGTGTAACGGAATCAAAAGGTAACTTGATTTTCTTTCTAGGGAAGTGTTCCATCCCATTTTTGAATGGGAATTGGAATTTTATATTCCCCTCTTTCATGTCAATAACCGCACCAACGGTGCGAAGAAAAGGACGCCCCAAAATAATTGGACACAAAGGTTCACACTCTATATCCATAAAAATGAAATCAACGGGAACATAGTTGTCATTGACAATGATAAGAACATCGTCGATCTTCCCCAAAGGTTTCTTTATGGAAGAATCAACAAGACGAACACCAAAAGAACAAGGCTCAAAGGGTTTCAATTCAAACATATCAAATATTCTTTTGGGCATAACTATGGTACTAGCTCCAACATCACATAAAGCATAGCAAGAGAAGTTATTTAATTTAAGTTTGATCATAGGGTCCCAACCATCATCTAGCTTCCTAGGTATGGAGGCTTCTACTCTAAGCTTCTCCTCCCTAGCTTTGATGAGAGCATTTGTGATATGCTCCGTGAAGGCAAGATTAAGTGTGCTAGTGTGGGGGTCTCTAGACATTTTGTGTAGCAAACTGATAACTTCTGATTGGGTGCAACTATAAAAATCACTATCACTACTATCAAAGGTGGTAGTAGTGTCATCTAGGCTCAGTTGTTTGAAACCCTCTATGTTCACAGGAGTTTCTTTATCTTCGGTTGAGGTATTAGCATCACCATTAATAGGTCCAACGGGACTAGGAGTGCATTGGGTGCTAATAGTTTGGGTGTCCTCAACAATTTGGATAGTGGCAACTATGTGGTGTGTAGGAAGGCTCTTAATTCTATCCTCTTCCTCTTTTTCTCTAGCCCATCTTTCTTTAAGTTTAGCCATCATCCTAATATTTTCATTAATTTGTAATTGGATAGCATTAATAGGAGTGGTCTTACTCTCCTCAAGGGGAGAGGTTCTAATTTTAAGCATCTCAATATCAAGGGCTAAGCTTTCTACCTTCAAAGAGAGATTATCTATTTTAGCTAATTTCTCCTCTACATTTTTGTTGAAGGCTTTTTGGGTAGTGATAAATTCTCTAAGCATGCTTTCTAGTTCAGAAGAGGGGTTCTTGTTGCTAGGGTAGGTGTTGTTGTTCCCATAGTTGGATGGAAACGGTCTAGGATTGCTAGCAAAATTTCCCCTATAAGCATTGTTGTTGAAATTGTGTCTAGCAATAAAGTTCACATCTACTTGTTCTTGAGCAACCAAAGAATTTAAAGGGACATCATGAGGATCAATAGAGGGTTGCTTGGTAAGTAGAGACATAATTAAATCAACTTTTTCATTGAGGGAGGTAATTTCCTCGACAGAATTTACCTTCCTACCTGTTGGAGCACGTTCGGTGTGCCATTGGGAATAATTGGTCATCATATCATCGAGAAGCTTCGTGGCAACACCAAGGATAGTTGACATAAAGGTTCCTCCCGCGACCGAATCTAACAGGTTCCGCGAGGTAAAGTTCAAGCCTGCATAAAAAGTCTGGATAACCATCCAGGTAGTCAAACCATGTGTAGGGAATTTCTTAACAAGAGATTTCATTCGTTCCCAAGCTTGGGCAACGTGTTCATTTTCCAATTGCTTAAAATTCATAATGTTACTCCTCAATTGGATAATTTTAGCAGGTGGGTAGTACTTCCCTATAAAAGCATCTTTGCACTTATCCCAAGAATCTATGCTATTCCTAGGCAAAGATTGAATACGGATTTAACGTCTCCCCTTAAAGAGAAAGGAAAGAGCTTGAGCTTAACAACATCACCTTCTACTTCTTTATACTTTTTCATATCACATAATTCAAAAAAATTATTCAAGTGTAAAGCAGCATCATCTCCAACACCAGAGAATTGATCTCTCATAACAAGGTTTAGCAAAGCAGGTTTAATTTCATAAGAGGTAGCTGAAGTGGCAGGTGTGGCAATGGGAGTGCAGATAAAGTATTGGTTGTTGTGACTAGTGAAGTCACACAACTTGGTGTTTTCAGTGGAACCCA
This sequence comes from Bromus sterilis, assembly GCA_950022295.1. NCBI lineage: Eukaryota > Viridiplantae > Streptophyta > Magnoliopsida > Poales > Poaceae > Bromus > Bromus sterilis. Next base: position 403,643,544 of record OX465596.1, read on the forward strand.
TAGTAGCAGCAAGTGTGGCAGATTTTTTTGTAAATTTTTGATAAAAGACACAAAGAAAAAAAACCAAAAGGTAAACTAACAAGACTAAAAAACAAAGGTAAAGGGTAGTGTGCAACTCCCCTATCTTAGCACTCGGAGTCCCCGGCAACGGCGCCAGAAATTCGCTTGATGGCTTCTCGCCCTTCGTTGGTTACCCCAAGTGGAAGGTTGAGATGTAGCGCAGCAGCAAGTTTCCCTCGGTGAAGATACCAAGGTTTGTCTCCAGTAGGACTCCAGAGATGATAAGTAGGTGTCAGCGGCGCAACTGACGTGGACCTGCACACAGACACATATAACTTTGTTCCCAACGAAGTTCAGAGAGGTTGTCAATCTCTTCGGTCTTGTTGTTCACAAAGGGTAAAACACAAAGGATAATGATAGCAACTGAAAGTAAAAAGCAGGAAAGTAAATAAGCGTGTAAACAGTAATAAGGATATGGACCGGGATACGTGATGTTCACTAGTGATGTCTCTCTCCCAAAAGACGATAAAAACTCCTATGCGAGGTAAACAAATTACAGAAGGGCAATTGACAGGATTATGAACGCACCACAATGCTAACTATGCTACAAAAGAAAGGAAGAGGCTCAAAAGCACGGGCAGTACGCCAAAATAAGTAGACCGTAATCCAAATGCATCTACTACTAATCATCCACCTTGAGATATCTATCCAGAACATCTCGTTGGTATTAAGTTGCGAGCCCCACCCAAAGTGTAAACCCAAAGCAACAGACAACTGCATTAAAAAGAACTTTGCGTAAAGTAAACAATCCTTGCAACCGCGGTTACAAGCACCGTTGTTTTCCCCCTTGTGGCAACAACACATCCCCTAGACTCATGTTTCTGTCACTCAAGCGTGTCATCGGAGGGCATGAACCCACAATCGAGCATAACATTCCCTCTTGGAGTCACTACCTACTACTTGGCCAAAGCAATAAACAGCAACGGAGAACATGCAAGAATTACTTAGGAACAAAAATATAAGAGATAAAAACCAAATATATTACTCTATCACAATCTGAACATAATCTCATAATCCATCAGATCCCATCAAACTCAGCATAGCAATAGCAGAAATATTACAAAAGTGCCTCGATCATGTAGGGCAGCTCACGAGGTCTAAACCATGAAGAAAAAAGAGGGGAGGAGAACATCACATAGCTACTGATCACGGACCCATGGTCCAAGGAAAACTACTCACGAGACATCCGGGGAGCATCCATGTTGGAGAGGAGACTCCCGGAGGTCGGCCCTCCCTCCGGCAGGGTGCCGGGAAGAGGTCTTCTGGTGATCCCAATCTCGGAAGCGCGGCGGCGGCAGAACAGAGGCGAGTTTGCGAAATAGGGTTCTGTCTTCGGAGTTTCCCCGTGACGGAGAATAAATAGGCGAAGGGGGGCAGCCAGAGGTGGACCAGGGGCCCCAAGCGCCCCCCTGGCGCGGCCAGGGGTGGGGCCGCGCCGGGTGGCCGCCTGGGCCCCCTGGATCCCCTCTGGCCCCACTCGGGCTCTTCGCCAAGCTTCCTGTACGCTGATTTTTCCTGTATTTTTCCCGGAATTTTTCTGGCACTTTTTATATGGGGGAAAACTGAAATAGAAAAACAACAGAAAACAGGAACTGACACTGGGGTGCACTGAGTTAATAGGTTAGTCCAAATATGATCAAAAGTGTATGAAAGTGTATCTAGAACCTAGCAATATCACACAAAACATGCATGGAGCAAGCAGAAATTATAGATACGTTTTGGACGTATCAGCGTGCCTAACCGCGTGTGGGATGCTATGGGGTCCCCTTTTCTTACCTACCTAGCTTCAAACATTTCTAGTGGTGGCCCAAGCTGATTTACCATTTGAAAACCATGCATATATGTCTGTCGGGTCACTCCTAGCAGATATCCTTTAAATAACTTGGGCCAGCGGAGACATGGTTTCTCTCGTTGGTCCACCCCAGGGAGCTGGGGGGCTGCCCACATAGGTTGGGTAGCTAACCCGACCTCATCCAGACGGTAGAGGCCAATTGGAGGGCGCGACCGGCTTTTAAGTTGGATGTCAACTCACCGGGGGCCACCCGGATTTGTTCATTTTTAGCTAGAGGGACCTGTCGTTTCGGATCTCTCGGGACTAAATCATAAAATGGCTGCCTGTGATGGGTAGAAACTGAGAGAGATGGGCGTGCGTGCGGAGACTTGTAATGGGCAGTTGGTACACCCTTGCAGGGTTAAATCTTTTCGAGAAGCCGTGTCCACGGTTATGGACGACTTGGAACCTACGTCTTGTTCATAGACAACAACAACTGAGATAATCTTAATATAACTTGACCAACGTGTGTGTGACTTGACTGCTTTTTCTTCGCCGAGATGCGAAGAGGAGGACAAGGATAGGATAGGTGTTATGCTTGCGTAAGTAGGTGGATAGCAGACTTGTTGGAGGCGATTCCTCATCGAATGCTTGGCTTCTTACTTTACTCTCTAGATCGTTAGCCACTTCATAAATGCTATTGCGGCAGCAACCTCACCACTTACCCCATCCTTACCGTAAACTACTAGTTGTCCTAGAATGACGAGTGATGAAGTCCTTGCTGGGTCAGTTGACCACTACAGTTGGATGCTGAGTACTTCTGTACTCATGATACTACCCCCAAACTCTTTTCAGGGTTCTTGATCGACAATAGGTATGGTGATCAACGTTTCACGTGGAGACTCGACGACGACTAGTTAGGCGGATCCCGACGGAGGGCCTGGACCCGTGTGGTTATGGGGATCGATGTTTTTCTCTTTGCCAATAGGCATTTGATTGTAGTCTGTACTCAGACATGTATCTTCCGTTGTTGTATTGTATCAAGGCAGTTGTATGCGGATTGTATGAGATATTGTATCCTTGTATCTGTAATGTTGTGATATGATGTTGGAAATCCGGGGCATATGGCATTGTCATATGTCTCGATGGGACCGATATGTGCTTCGTCCCTGGATCTAGATGGAAACATTTAGATCTGGAACAGTACCGCATATCGGGCCTTACAACTTGGTATTAGAGCCTTACTGACTGTAGGATCCCTTTTCTGGCCGAAGTCGAGTCTAGAAAAAAACTATTTTGTAATTACTAAGATAGTTATCGGAGAGTAGGAATCTTTTTACTCCTTACCCTTGCTATGGTCAGGACAAGTGACGTAAGTGTTTTAATTCTTGCTTAATCCCCTTCAAACTTTAGGATCACGCTGAGTGTGGAGTTTCAGAACCGTTACAATGCCTTGCTTGCAGCGTATTGTCTCGATTCCGATCTCAGGTTTGGGAATTCATATAGTACCTTTAGCTTCTTCGACTCCGGATAACATCTTGGTCATCCGTTGACTTCATTCCTCTTGCCCAGTATCCTCACGATTTGAGTGAGAGTACTTCCCTTGATCGTCACTTTGAATTTTCGTTCTTCCTCTTGATCTCCTGATGGTTTCGTTCTCCGACGTTGCCGTCTCTCTGCGGAAATTTATCTCGACAGAAGTTCGACGTCGACATGGAGCAGAGTCCCTTGTTGGTGATGTTGAAGATCGTCGTCTCTCTTTTCTCTCCCCTCCTCTCCCCCAGATCAGCCTGGATCTCGGGACGAGATCTCTTGTTGGTGGTGTTGTATTGTAACAGCCCAGATTTCACAAAAATTAAAAAAATTGTTTTCGGTGTGAATTGTTTGATTGTCTGATTTGTTTGCGGTGTTTGCATCCCCGATTTATCGATCGGCGATTATTTCCCTCCTTTTATCTCGTACCGGACGGGGACCGACCCTTGCCACCCTGACACTCGACATTTGCGACACCGAGTTTCACCCGATCACCGTCGCGGAAACCACACAAGACCAGCCGCAGCCAACGGAACGAAAAACCCCGTTAATTAAGTAAACGAGATATTTTTATAGCGCGCGGGAAAGTGTTCTCGGAACGGTTCCAGCGCGAGGTGAACGCCGCCGGCTCGACGCGCTGATCGCGCAGTTCGAAGTTTTACCCGAATCGGAGGTCCTGCGGACCCCGGCTGTCAGAAACGTAAACACCGCACGCGCGAGAGAGAAACCGGGGATGTTTTTGCAAACTGCTAGCCACCTGGGCTATATAAAGACCACCACTCTCCCACCCCTTTCGAGGGTTTTCCTAGTTCAAAAATTGCAGCCACCCCCTCCACTTTGCCCCAAAAATTGCCCCATTTTCACAGTTTTAACCCCAAAATCCAAACCCTAGCCTCCCAGCGGATCTGGACCGTCGGTCGGCCGATCCAACGGCCCAGATCGCGCCCTGGCCTCCACCAACCTGCAGCCATCTCCTCTCTCCCTCCACGCCACTGGCTCCGACGCTGACGCCGCGCGCCGGCAAACGCGCCTCCGTCCATCCCCGCAGGTCTCTCCTCCTCCCGTGCCCCTCCTCTTCCTTCTCTCCCTCACCGCGATCTTCCCTCCCTCTCTAGGCCGGCGCCGCCGCCGCGCCATGACCTGAGCTCCATCGAGCTCGGCCCAGACTCGCAGCACGCCGACGCCGCCGCCTTGGACCTCGCCGCCGGCGCCCCTCCAGTCGGATCCGCTATTCCGCGCTGCCTCCACGCCTCCCCGTTCCTCCCGAGCCCTCCTCCGCGCCGGTATGCGCGCCGCCTTCGCCGGATCCCGTCGGGATCGGGACGGGGACGGCCGTTCCAGCCGCTTCTCGCCTCACGTGTGCCGGCCTGGCACCCACGGCCCACACCAGCGCCAGAGGCCCAGTCCGCCTCCTAGCCCAGCTGCCTCATGGGCCAGCACATGGTAGCCTCTTTTTTTTCCTTTTATGTTTTTTCCTTTTTTATCAATTTTTTCTGCTAAGTCTGAGATTACTGCTGCTGTATGAGTTTTGCGAATAAACCGTAGCCCGAATGACGTTGCGCCCAAAAGGAAAATTTGTTTAGAATTATGTGTACTTCATTCCATCTATTGTGAGCATTTTGATTTGAGGCCATCTTGATGTTGTTAATCAGTGTTGAAGTGGGCACCAGGCTGTTAACTGCTACTCCCTCCGATCCATAATAAGTATGAGCGACACTTATTATGGATCGGAGGGAGTACAAATTTCTGCCAAGTGCTGCTGCTATTATTTTATTGCAAGTTTGATTGATGATTGTGACACATCCATGAGGCCCATTGCATTGATTCTTGTTGCATATTGTTAAACATCATGTCTACTTCCATTATATGTATTGCATTGTCATGTTTGCATTCCTGGTCATAGTTATTTTTAGCTCCAAAGTTGCTATGCCACTGTTCTTGACAACCACCTCTGTTTTTCTCTAAGTCTGTAACTTTCCGATGTCAGGTTTCATGCTTAATATCTTTTGATCTGTGATGCCTATTACCTTGATTCTTGTTTGTACCTGATCACCATCATGTCTAGTTCATGCTCATATATTGCTATGTCATGTTGCTGCACTTTTGAATATAGTTGTGCCCCTGTTTATACAGCATGATAATAACAGTTTCTGCCATGTTTCTCTGATTTTCACTAAGTCCTAGACCAGTAATGTTTTATTGCATTTTGCTTGGGCTATAATTAATTGTTCATGATGCATATTTGCATGATTCCTTTTGCCATGCCTTCAATGAGATGTCTACTTTGGTTTCATATCATTTGTGAGCATGTTTGCATTCATTATCCTGTTTATTCATTGCTCTAAAGTGTGCTTCCTGATGTTGGCAGATTGTGTTCCAAACTTGTTCTGCTTGTATCTTTTTAACCGTAACTCCGTTTGGAGTGTTCTTTATATGTAACTTGATTAATTTTTCGTGTACTTTGTGTTTATGCTATTGTTTGCTTTTGTTAACCAACCTAAAATATGGTTTAGGACAGAGCAGTACCAAATCCTTTAATTGTCGTGGGGTACTTAGTGTTATGCAATGTTTAGGTGGTGCCTCACTTAAATTGACTAGCATAGATAGTTTATCTTATGCTTCACCTCTTGAAATGTTTGTGTGATATGCCATGCTTGAGTGAGATGCTATGTTAACAACCTTTGTTGATAACCTGTAGCTAAACAACTTGAACCTTTCTAAATGTGATGTATCGTCGTGTGTGACGAGTACTCCACTTAACCTGTTAGTAACCGGTCTCGACGGTAGGTGCGATGTCTCGTGTTGCCTTCTTGTTGATGCTTGTGTCAGAACCCTCTGTTAGGTAATGTGCTAGGGTTAGTCAGTACTCTTGCATCATGTCAAAAGTTCAAAAGAAATCTTTGAAATCAAAAATCAAAAGCAAAATGGGAGAAGGAACCCCCCCAGATGAATTAATTCAAAAGGCCAGATAAAAATCTTCTCCAAAAGTTCATGTTAGATTTTTGAAAAGTCTTATAAATGAGTGTGATCACATATCAAGTGATGTGGGACCCACCCCATGCTCATAGATTTTTCAAATATTCAAACAGTGCCTTGGATTTAATGAAAAAAGCCCTATTTGAGTTAAGATTCAAATTATTTGAATTTTAAAAATGTTGAAACTTTATAAGTGGCTAGTCTATATTGTTATGAAGCCATATAAATTTTTTCAGCATTTAATAAAATGCCTAGCTATTTATTTAGCTAAGACAAAACAAATGTCAGAAAAGAAAACAGACAAGAAAAGAAAAAAGGGACTTACCTCGTTTTCGGCCCAACTAGTTCCCCAGCCGGCCCAGCCCACCTCCCGGGCTGTCGTCTTCCTCAGGCAGCCAGGCAGCTGCGTGCCCGGCATGCCATGGCCGCCACGCCACCTGCTTGCCTGGCGCCCCCCCGACCTCCTTAGCGCTTCTGGACACGTCCTGGAGACGCCCACGTCCTTTCCCCTCCCTCCAGTGCACTTGCCCCCTCCGTTCTCGCCGGATTTGGAGAAGACCGAGAGGATCGCCGGAGCGCGACGCCGAGCACGCGCAGCCAACGACGACGAGGACCTTCACCGAGCTGTCCCCCGTGTTCCCCTTCAAGCTCTTCATCGATCTGTAGAAGAAGGCGAGCCCGGAGCCCTCCTAGCCAGCGAATTCGAGCTCGAGCCGCCGCCGGAGCCGAAAGAGATCGACATCGATTACATCGCCGTCGAGCCACCCCAGCCCTCGCCACCACCTCCGTTGAGTTCCTGGTGAGCTCACGATCAAAACCCCTATCTTATCCCCCTCGATTGCTCCCTCTAGCCAGATCCGCCATGAGAACCCGAGCTCCTCGACGCCATGGTCGTCGCCCTCCTCGCTCCAGTGCCCGTCGTGAAGCTCCAGTGCATGCGTTTGACTCCTGCGTGTACTAGCGTTCGAACGCGCCACAAATCAGCTCAATCCGTGCACTACAGCGACAACTACGATCTTGCCGCCGTTCTGTTGCCGCCGAAGACGTGGCCGCCGTCGATTCCGAGCTCCCCGTGACCCCCTGTTGCTTCCAGACGACGCGAACGACGATGCTGCACCCGATGGTGTCCTCCCCGTAGCTTCCCGTGGCCCCTAGCCCATTCCGGCGAGTGCGCCGCCGTGGCCAGGCCGCCGGCGTTTAGCCGCCGGTGGGTTAGCCCTAATCCACCCCTAATGTTCCCCCCAGAGCCAATGACAAGTGGGCCCAGTGGCTTAATTAACCCAGTCACTGACAGAGTGACCCCACATGTCAGCCCCCCCACCCTGACGTCAGCCTGACGCAATAATGAATTTCCATAAATTAAATTGAATTAAAGAAATTCCAGAAATTCCAGAAAATAACCCAAACTTTGGAAATTCATAGAAAATTCATATCAACTCCAAATTGGACAAATAATATATGAAAAATGATCAGGAGAAAATAATCTATCCAAAAATCCAACTTTCAACTTTGTTTGAGTTGATTTTAAAATGGGACCAGTAGCATATGTCATTTGAATTATTTGGAATTAATTCAAATTCAAATCAAATCCTTTTTCAACTTGGACCATGGAATTATGCTATATTTCAACCACACTTCAGAGGCATATCATACACATTTCCAAAAGGTTCAAAATGATCAAACAATGTCACATGTAACTTGGTCAAGTTTGAATTCAAATTGGAGTTTGAATTTGCAATTCAATTTGCAATATACTCCATTTAAATGGAATTGCTTCACACATCAAAGCATATACATCAAGTTTCAACCTTCCATCATGTGATTGTGCATTGTATTTACTTTGCTACTTTGCTTGTTGTTTGTCGAGTAGAGGTGGAATCGGAGCAGGAGGCTGCACCCTTCGCTGAAGACCCAGAACCCGAACCTCGTCAGCAAGGCAAGCAAACCCCCATTGATCATGTCGATAAAATCCCACTTCCCTCTCATGTCTCGCTTATGCATTGTTTAGGATGATCACCATGATTCGTTTCTACCGCATAGATGAACCCATTCCTTTGCATGACCTATCATTTTGTCACAGTAGTAAGCAAACCACAATCCTAGCAGATGTAGGAGTTGGTTGATATCATGTGGCCCCTGCAAATGATTATCGCTTATTGCATGCTTAGTATGATACCATGATGTTACTGTGATGTGAGTCGGGATGGTAGTGATCATGTTGATGTTGGTAGAAAAGTGTTGGTGAATCGACCCTAATACAAGGTGAACGATGAGAGGCTGTGTAGGAGTACACGGTGGGTTGTCTCGTTGAACACCGCCCTAAGTCCGAGTTCTTGTGTGGTGATCCAAGATGAAGAGTACAACCACACATTGGGCTCACTGACCCCTCTCAACTTACTAACTCATCCCTTTCGATGTCCAGATGTCGCAATAGTTCAGAGTTCTGGTAGGCTTGTGGCCTGGATGCTAAGTGAGAGAACGGCTCATTCGAGACCGGCTTATGCACCACACACACATCACTTGGGTCCACTTCGGTAAACCGGCCGGGTGCACGATAGTGGTAACCAACCCAAGTAGGCGGCTTTCTCGGACTAGATCGGCTATGAGGTAACAGTTGTGGTGAGCATCCTCGCTGGCACCCCTTGAATGGTGTCGAGATCAAAGGCGGTAAATGATGATCATGTGTGTGTAGCGGTACACCCCTGCAGGGTTAACAAAACTATTCGAATAGCCGCGTCCGCGGTTATGGACTGCTTGGAAAGCTTAGGTTGATTATTAGATAACTTGAACTGGATACTTCTAAAACACACCAAGATAAGTGTGAGTGCTATGGCGTGCTTTCTCGTGGGGAAGTCGAGGAAGGCACCATAGTGGTGTAATTGGTTGGAGAAAGTAGTGGACTCGTGTACGCTTCTTACCTCAAAGTCTGGTATTCGTAGTTTAGGATTAGCCAAGTCAAAGCTGGCACTTCTGCAAGTGAACCCCACCTCCCTTTACCTTGATACATGTGCATGAGTAGTATAGCTCCTATGTAAGTCTTGCTGAGTACGACTTTGTACTCACGTTTGCTTAATCTATGTTTTAGATGAACCCACTGACCCCGAAGGTGGCTTCTTCATTGAGATGGACGACAGAAGATCAACTAGTCTAGTCCCAGTCAGACGACTGGTTCCCTCGTGGAGGGCTTGTGTTTAAATAAGGCTTCTTAAGCCATTTGTTAAACTTGTCTGTACTCAGACATAATTTGCTTCCGCTTGTGTTGTAATGTTGGATCACATGTTTGTGATCTCTGTGTGCACTCTATAAGAGTTATCAATAAAAATGTATACTTTGTAGAGAATTGCAATGATACCTGCTGTTCATACAAGGCATGTGTGCTGCGTGTATTTTTATAACATGCATGTCTTTGTATGGGTTTTCGAGACCTTAGTTGTGATCTGGCTGGCGGTCTTTCATACACCAAGTGGCCCTTAGATGTGCGCAGCTTGGGGCATCGCGATGCGATTGTTCGAGACTCTGTCTTGTGCACATTTTGTGGTATGATCGAGCCCGCCCTAGACCCCGACTAAGTGATCGGGCTGGAGTAAGTCTATGTAAGAGTTATGAGATAGTCGTTAGTATGGTTGAGGCGACTTGTCTTTGAATATGGGAGTTCACCACCCATATCATTAGACTTGTGTGCGGACGATGAGGACCCATCCCAGTTGATCATCCGGCCTGGATGGGATGCCCCTCACGTACGATGATTTCCGAGAATGTTCTGTGCTTGGCCTTGTCTTCTTAGACAAGTGAGTACGGTTCTCGGCTCTCCATATGACTATGTCTTAGCTGTACTTGCATACGCTAACCCCGGGTCCCGACAGACTTGGTATCAGAGCAGGACTGTCTGTAGGAATAGTAGCCTTGGCCGAAGTTGAGTCTAGCTTGCTATAGTTATATAGTTACTCTGGGTATATAAGGGAACAACGTAAGGCTTCTTTTTTCTCCTTACCCCCTTCGTTCTGAGTTCTGAGTCACCATCATCTTGTTCTACGGGAAGATAGGACTAGGCTCTCCTCTGTCTGATTAGCACATCTCGTTGTTTGCTTCCTTGTAGCCGTAGGAAAGTTGTGACCGGTTTGTTAGAGTGGTTATGCTTCCTGATTTATTACATCGTATGTAAGTGCTGTTTTCATGATTGGAAGAAATTGTCATTTCTTACAATTACAGCCGTTATGCTGTCCGAGTCATTCCAGGTTTATCTCATAATCTGATGCAATTGCAAACTCCTTTCTGTTTCAGATGGCAGATCTTCCCCCTCGGCAGATTGTTCGTTTGACCAGGTGCCTCGGTGTGCGTGGCCATCCCGCCACGTTGATCGAGATGATGTCCTATGTGGGATATCGATGGTATCCTGAGTACACCATTGAGGGGCAGTTCCTCGACTTCAACCAGACGCAGTTCCACTGCATTGTTCGGATCTACCCGCACCACCTTGGAGTCACTCAGCCTATCCACTTTGGACATGGCATTGGCATCACCTTGAAAATGGCTGTGCAGGATGCTGCATACTCATGTATGACCCTGCTGAGAGAGGAGCACACTATGCTGAGAGAGACCTCTTTCCGCTATATCCCTGCTGCACTTCCAGGAGAAGAGGGATATTATACCGGACTCTACTCAGATCACTCTGCAGAGGATCCAGCACTTCAGGTGACTGCTAGGTTTGCTAGTGATCGAGATCGTGATGCACGCGCTCTCCGTTTCGAGATCCACGCCACCCGTGTTCGTCTGTATCGAGCACTGACACTCTTGGCACCCTTTGTGAGCGTTGGATCAGTTGAGCATGATGCTATCTATCCAGTGAGGACTCAGATGCCTTCTCGAGTTGCTTGGCCCGAGATTGGAGGCATTTTTCCACCCCGTGGTCCTTTGCTTCCACCCTACGCTGGACCTAGGCCCCATCCTTTCCCAAATGGATATCAGGGTCCACAGGCCTCCGTGTTTTCCGATGGTCACCTCCAGCTACCGGGATACGCGGGTAACTTTTATGAGGACTACTATGGAGATGGAGATGAGTGAGACCGCCTGTGGTCTTACTTAGTGAGGATGTAGTAGTATCTTAGTGTATTGTACGCAGGGGTCTATGTTCCAGAGGCTTAGATAAATAATGTATAGGAAGTCAGAGTGCCTCTGAAGGATGTATTGTCGGGACCCAGGGTTAGCGTATGCAAGCCTCGCTACAACACAATCATATGGAGAGCCAAGAACCGTACCCACTTGTCTAAGCAGACAAGGCCAAGCACAGAACGTTCTCGGAAAGCATCGAACGTGAGGGGCATCCCATCCAGGCCGGATGACCAACTGAAATGGGTCCTCATCGTCCGCACACAAGTCTAAATGATATGGGTGGTGAACTCCCATACTCATAGACAAGTCGCCTCAACCATACTATCGATTGTATTATAACCCTTACATAGACTTACTCCAGCCCGATCACTTAGTCGGGGTCTAGGGCGGGCTCGATCATACATCAAAGTGTGCACGAGACAAAGTCTCGAACAATCGCATCGCGATGCCCCAAGCTGCGCACATCTAAGGGCCACTTGGTGTATAAAATACCGCCAGCCAGATCACAACTAAGGTCTCGAAAACCCATACTAAGACATGCATGTTATAAACATACACGCAGCACACATGCCTTGTATGAACAGCAGGTATCATTGCAATTCTCTACAAAGTATATATCTTTATTAATAACTCTTACAGAGTGCACACAGAGATCACAAGCATGTGATCCAACATTACAACAGACACGCGGAAGCAAAGTAGGTCTGAGTACAGACAAGTTTAACAAATTGCTTAGAGAAGCCTTATCTAAAAACAAGCCCTCCACGAGGGAACCAGTCGTCTGACTGGGACTACACTAGCTTGGTCTTGGTATGAGTCTTCATTCTTTGAGCTTCGGTTAGAAGTCACCATCGGGGTCGGTGGTTTCATCTAAAACATAGATTAATCAAACGTGAGTACAAAATCGTACTCAGCAAGACTTACATAGGAACTATACTACTCATGCACATTTATCAAGGTAAAGGGAGGTGGGGTTTCACTTGCAGAAGTGCCAGCTTTGACTTGGCTAGTCCTGAATTACGAGTACCAGACTTGAGGTAAGAAGCGTACACGAGTCCACTACATCTCTTCAACCAATACACCACTATGGTTACTTCCTCGACTTCCCCACGAGAAGCACACCATAGCACTCACACTTATCTTGCGAGTTTTAGAAGTATCCAGTTCAAGTTGTCTAATAATCAAGCTAAGGTTTCCAAGCAGTCCATAACCGCGGACGCGGCTATTCGAATAGTTTTGTTAACCCTGCAGGGGTGTATCGCTACACACACATGATCATCAGTTACCGCCTTTTGCGTGACACCGTTCAAGAGATGACAGTGAGGATGCCACCACAACTGTTACCTCATAGCCGATCTAGTCCAAGAAAGCCGCCTATCTGGGTTGTCTTCCACTATCGTGAAACCGGCCGGTTTACCGAAGTGGACCCAGACGATGTGTGCGTGGTGCGAAAGCCGGTCTCGGATGAGCCGTTCTCTCACTTGGCTACCAGGCCACAATACCTACAGAAATCCGAACTACTGTGACATCTGGACATCGAAGGGGATGAGTTAGTAAGCTGAGAGGGGTCAGTGAGCCCAATGTGTGGTTATACTCTTCATCTTGGATCACCACACAAGAACTCGGACTTAGGGCGGTGTTCAACGAGACAACCCACTGTGTACTCCTACACAGCCTGTCATCGTTCACCTTGTATTAGGGTGGATTCACCACACAGTTTCACTTTCATCAACACCATGTTCACTATCATCCCGACTCACGAAAGAGTAACCTCATTGTATCACTAAGCATGCAATAAGCAGTAACAGTTGCAGGGGCCACATGATATCAACCAACTCCTACATCTGCTAGGATTGTGGTTTGCTTATTACTGTGACAAGATGATAGGTCATGCAAAGGATATGGGTTCAACTATGCGGTAGAAACGTTATCATGGTGATCATCCTAAACAATACATAAGCGAGACATGAGAGAGAAGTGGGATTTTATCGACATGATCAATGGGGGTTTGCTTGCCTTGCTGACGAGGTTCAGTCACGGGGTCTTCAACGAAGGGGGTGATCTCAAGTTCCGGCTCCACTTCTATCAGCAACATGACAATCATAGGATCAACATAATGTACAATGCACAATCACATGAATAATATTGTAATGGTGATGTTCATGGTACTGATGTGTTGAGCATTCCATTTAAAAGGAGTATATTGCATTTGAAATGCAAATTCAAACTCCATTTGATTTATCGATGAATTTCAAATGCATTTGAATGCATGAAAGTTCATTTCAAAAATGTTGATCATGAAGTGATGTGGTATAGTTGAAGTAATGTCTCTGATGTGTGGATGAATCCATTGGAATTAAGGTTGTTGCAAAATCATTTGCAAATTCACTCCAAATTTGAATTTGAAAAGGATCCATATGCATGTTTGCTACTGTTCACCCATTTTAAAATGGTCAAACATGAAAACAATTTGCATATTCACAATCCTTGTATTTTTCTGATAATTTTAGACATATTATTTGGCCAATTTGGAGTTAATATGAATTTTCTATGAATTATTGAAGTTTAAGCCTTTTTCTGGATTTTTCTGTATTATTTTAAATCTCTGGAAAAATGTTTTATTGCGTCATTGCTGCGTCAGCATGGCGTCAGCAGAGGGGCTGACCAGCGGGGCCGGGGTGTCAGCCACAGTGGGGTTAAACCCGTGGTTAATTAAGTTGACAGGGGGTTATTAGGGCTGGGGGCCCCACCTGTCAGTGACTCTACGGGGGATTAGGGGGGTGGGTTAGTGCTAACTAACTAGACCACGCCGGCGGTTAGCCGCCGGTGACCACGGCCACGGCGGCGCCTCACCGGAGCAACGCTCCAGGTCACCAGGGGGCTCACCAGGGGCACCATCCGGAAGCCCTCACGCGTGCGCACCTAGTGGGCCACACCAGGGACCTTGGGGCGGCCAGAGAGCACGCCGGCGACGAGAGGCCGTGGCGGAAGAAACACGGCGACGTCGGGAAGGCGCTCTGGAGCACGCCTTTGAACGTGGCTTGGTGCAAAAGCTTGCTAGGGTGACCAGGAGTGTAGCAGGCTAGGCGGTTGGGGTGGTGGTGCACGGGAACAAGGGTGGCGTCGATCATGGCGACGCCATGCCCCTGCTCCCATGGCGGAACCGGCTATGGCTACAGAGGAGGTGCGGGACCAAGGGGGAACACTCAGGAGCTCACCGGGATCACGTCTGGGCAGTCGGGGAGGTCAGGGGGAAGATGGTGATGGCGAATCTCTCGCCGGAGCTCGTTGCGGCCGACGACGAGGAGCTTGATGCGGGCGTCGTCTCCAGTGGACCTTGACGCGAATTGATGTGGGGAGACGACGAAGACGACGGTGGCGGTCCTTCTGGGCATGGTGGCGCAGCGAGGGGGGTCCGGTGGCCACGTCGGGCACGGCGGCGCGCTCCGCTGACTTCACTGCCGGCGGCGATTCGGCGCGAGAGAGAGGGGATTTGCAACCGGAGAGAGAGGGGAAGAGTGTGGGGGCTCCTAGAGTGCGTCGTGGCGCGAGGGGAGAGCCCGAGAGGGTCTAGGGGAGGCGTTCCCCTCGTCGGCGTCGGCATGGCGGCCACCGAGCTGCTTGCCGACGCGCGGGGAAGACGACAAGCGAGCCGGCGGGCCTGGGCCGTGGGGAAACTAGTTGGGCCCCAGGCCTGGTAGGGTGGGCTGGGATTCCTTTTTTTTCCTTTTTCTTCTTTTTGCTTTATGTTTTCTGATTTTCTTTGCTTTGTCTTGCTCCAAACAAAAAGCAGAGCATTTTTATTAAATGCCCAAATATTTTTACAAATACTAGGTGACCAGTAGCTAGCCACATATGAAATTTGAGCATTTTTGAAAGTCAATATATTTTGAATTTCAATTCAAATAGGGTCAAAATTAATTTCCAGGGCACCTTTTGAATTTTTGAATATTCCATGGGCATGGGAAAATACCCAAACCACTTTTAAAATGATCAGCATCATTTATAGGAATTTTCCAAATATTCAAATGATTTTTGGAAAAAGATTTTTATCTGGCCATTTAAATTAAATTCTCAGGGCTTTTCTTTTCCCCAATTTTGATTTTCTTTTTGGATTTTTCACATGATGCAAAGGAAACTCAACCCTAGCACTTGCCTAAATTGGGGTTGTGACAACTCGCCCCCACTCAAAAGAATCTCGTCCCGAGATTCAGAAGTCTACGGGAGGGAGGAGGGGTACTCGGCACGGAGACGGTCTTCTCTTGCCCACGTAGCTTCCTTCTCGGAGTGATGTGACCACTGAACTTTCAGAAACTTGATCTTCTTTCGGCGAGTGACACGCTCTGCTGAATCAAGAACACGAACAGGGTATTCTCGATAAGAAAGGTCATCTTGGAGATCAAGCGTTTCATGGTCGACTTCGCGGACGGGGTCCTCGAAGCAACGCCTGAGTTGGGACACATGGAATACATCATGTACTCGGGAAAAGTGCGGGGGTAGTTCAAGTTGGTAGGCAACTTCTGCACGTTTAGCAAGAATGCGGAAAGGTCCGATGTAACGTGGGGCCAACTTGCCTTTGATATCGAAACGTTGGGTTCCCTTCAGAGGAGTAACCCGAAGGTAAGCCTTCTCATCCAGATTGTAGCTCTCTTGCCTATGATGACGATCATAGTAGATTTTCTGACGAGACTGGGCTGCTTTCAATTGATCACGAACAATGCGAACTTGCTCTTCTGCTTCCTTGATCATATCCGGTCCAAAGAATTGTCTCTCACCGGTTTCGGACCAGTTTAGTGGTGTTCGACATCGTCGTCCATATAGGAGTTCAAAAGGAGCCATGTTCAGACTAGATTGAAAACTATTGTTAGAAGCAATTTCGGCAAATGGAAGAGACTTCTCCCAATTCTTTCCGAATGAGATAACACAAGCTCTGAGCATGTCTTCAAGAATTTGGTTAACCTTTTCGACTTGACCACTAGACCGAGGATGGAAAGCTGTACTAAAGGAGAGATGAGTTCCCATAGCATGTTGGAAGCTTCCCCAAAATCTAGAGGTGAAAAGGCTACCACGATCAGAATTGATTTCCAAAGGAACACCGTGAAGGGATACAATTCTAGAGATGTACAAGTCCGCTAACTGGCTAGCAGTTATCGACTCGCGAACCGGAAGGAAGTGAGCAACTTTGGAAAGCCTATCTATGACAACGAAGATGGCATTGTTTCCTTTCTGGATTTTTGGAAAGCCGGTGATGAAGTCCATACCGACTTTGTCCCATTTCCACTCGGGAATAGACAAAGGTTGAAGTGTACCAGCAGGTCTTTGATGTTCTGCCTTAATGCGACGACAAACATCACATTCGGCAACAAATTGAGCAATGTCTCTCTTCATCCTAGTCCACCAAAATCTCTGGCGTAGATCTCAGTACATTTTTGTGCTACCGGGATGAATCGAGAGGGGTGTGTCATGGGCTTCTTCGAGGATGAGTTGCCTTAATTCCCTATTCTTAGGTACTACCAAACGATTTTCAAAGAATACCGTTCCCTTGCTATCTGTGGAGAAACATTTAGCAACTCCGCTAGCAATGTTCTCCTTGATCCGGCGTACACCTCGTGCACGTCTTTGGGCAACTATGATTTGATCCTCAAGAGTTGGTTTCGCCACCAAGGTAGAAAGATAGCCATGAGGAACAATCTCAAGATTGAGCTTGCGAAAGTCCTCATGAAGAAGTGGTTGATACTGTTGTAACATGAGGTTGTTACAATACGACTTACGACTTAGTGCATCAGCCATGAAATTGGCTTTGCCTGGGGTGTAAGAAATTCCTACATCGTAATCTTTTATCAACTCAATCCAGCGTCTTTGCCTGGGATTAAGATCTGGCTGGGTGAAAAGTATTTGAGGCTTTGGTGGTCGGAATAAATCTCACAACGATTACCAAGAAGGTAATGTCGCCAAGTTGTTAGGGCATGAACTACGGTAGCGAGTTCAAGGTCATGGGTAGGATAGTTCTCTTCATGTGGCCGCAACTGGCGTGAAGCATAAGCTACCACATGTCGATCTTGCAGAAGTATGCATCCTAACCCTTTCCGTGATGCGTCACAATAGATTTCGAAATCCTTTTTGGTGTCTGGAGGTGCAAGTACGGGTGCAGAAGTCAATCTTATTTTTAGCTCTTGAAAGCTTTCCTCGCACTTGGGAGTCCATAGGAATTTCTTATCTTTCTTGAGGAGTTCAGTTAGAGGCTTTGTAACTTTAGAAAAGTTCTCGACGAAGCGCCGGCAATAGCTGGCTAGGCCAAGAAAACTCCTAACTTGCTTAACCGATTTAGGTGGAGTCCAGTCAAGGACGGCCTGAACTCTCTCGGGATTCACAGCAATGCCTTTTGCAGAAATCACATGGCCTAAGTAGGTCACTTCTGTTAGCCAAAATTCACACTTGGAGAATTTAGCATACGGGCGATGCTCTCTAAGTTTCATCAATACCAGGCTTAGGTGTTCGGCATGTTCTTCTTCGTTCTTCGAGTATATAAGGATGTCATCGAGGTAAACCACGACGAACTGGTCCAAATACTCCATGAAGATCAAATTCATCATGCGTGAGAAAGTGGCGGGGGCATTGGTTAAACCAAAGGACATGACGGTGTACTCGTAAAGACCATAACGAGTAGTAAAAGCCGTTTTGGGAATGTCCTCGTTTCGGATTTTTGATTTGATGATAACCTAATCTCAAATCCATCTTGGAGAAGACAGAGGATCCTGCAAGTTGATCATAAAGATCATTGATCCTGGGCAGTGGGTACTTGTTCTTTATCGTCGCTAAATTTAGCGGGCGATAGTCTACGCACATCCTTTCTGTTCCATCTTTCTTCTTTACGAACAGAACGGGGCAACCCCATGGCGATGAGCTAGGGCGGATGAAGCCTTTTTCCAACAAAGCTTCCAGTTGGGTTTTAAGCTCAGCTAACTCACGTGGGGCCATTTTGTATGGGCGTCTAGAAATTGGTGCAGTTCTTGGGGCAAGATCCACTATAAACTCTACACACCTGTCGGGTGGCTAGGTTTAAAGAGTTGGGTTATTGGATGGTTTTCCTGAGGATTACCAAGGTTTACTAGGGGCTACAACAGATATGTCAGAGTAGCAAAGTACCCCAACACGATGGTTAGTGTGGTTCTTCTGGCTATAAGACATCTAAAGTGGGATAAAGAGCTGCAAATGAATCACTATAGGTTTCTAGAACAAAACCTACCATAAACTCTATGGAACTGTCGGGCATGCCACCTAGAAGTTCTTCTAAAAGGACAACCGAAAAGGAGGGAAGAATTTTGCAAATGCATCAGATTATGTAGAAACATGGGATGACTCGGACAGCATAACGGCTGTAATTGTAAGAAATGTCTTTTCTTGCAATGTAGAAACATCACTTACATAATACGATGTAAGAAATCAGCATTACAACAGTGCTAGGAAACCGGACACAACTTTCTTACGGTTACAAGGAAGCAAACAACGAGATGTTCTATTCAGACATAGATGAGCCTAGTCCTATCATCCCGTAGAAAAGGTAAGGGTGACCCAGAACTTAGATCGATGAGGGTAAGGAGAAAAAGAAGCCTTACGTTGTTCCCTTATACCCAGAGTAACTATATAACTATAGAATGCTAGACTCGACTTCGTCCAAGGCTGATAATCCTACAGTCAGTCCTGCTCTGATACCAAGTCTGTCGGGACCCGGGGTTAGCGTATGCAAGCCTCGCTACAACACAATCATATGGAGAGCCGAGAACCGTACCCACTTGTCTAAGCAGACAAGGCCAAGCACAGAACGTTCTCGGAAAGCATCGAACGTGAGGGGCATCCCATCCAGGCCGGATGACCAACTGAAATGGCTCCTCATCGTCCGCACACAAGTCTAAATGATATGGGTGGTGAAATCCCATACTCATAGACAAGTCGCCTCAACCATACTATCGATTTTATTATAACCCTTACATAGACTTACTCCAGCCCGATCACTTAGTCGGGGTCTAGGGCGGGCTCGATCATACATCAAAGTGTGCACGAGACAAAGTCTCGAACAATCGCATCGCGTTGCCCCAAGCTGCGCACATCTAAGGGCCACTTGGTGTATAAAAGACCGCCAGCCAGATCACAACTAAGGTCTCGAAAACCCATACTAAGACATGCATGTTATAAACATACACGCAGAACACATGCCTTGTATGAACAGCAGGTATCATTGCAATTCTCTACAAAGTATATATCTTTATTAATAACTCTTACAGAGTGCACACAGAGATCACAAGCATGTGATCCAACATTACAACAGACAAGCGGAAGCAAAGTAGGTCTGAGTACAGACAAGTTTAAATAATGGCTTAGAGAAGCCTTATCTAAAAACAAGCCCTCCACGAGGGAACCAGTCGTCTGACTGGGACTACACTAGCTTGGTCTTGGTCTGAGTCTTCATTCTTCGAGCTTCGGTTAGAAGTCACCATCGGGGTCGGTGGTTTCATCTAAAACATAGATTAAGCAAACGTGAGTACAAAATCGTACTCATCAAGACTTACATAGGAACTATACTACTCATGCACATTTATCAAGGAAAAGGGAGGTGGGGTTTCACTTGCAGAAGTGCCAGCTTTGACTTGGCTAGTCCTGAATTACGAGTACCAGACTTGAGGTAAGAAGCGTACACGAGTCCACTACATCTCTTCAACCAATACACCACTATGGTTACTTCCTCGACTTCCCCACGAGAAGCACACCATAGCACTCACGCTTATCTTGCGAGTTTTAGAAGTATCCAGTTCAAGTTGTCTAATAATCAAGCTAAGCTTTCCAAGCAGTCCATAACCGCGGACGTGGCTATTCGAATAGTTTTGTTAACCCTGCAGGGGTGTACCGCTACACACACATGATCATCAGTTACCGCCTTTTGCGTGTCACCGTTCAAGAGATGACAGCGAGGATGCCACCACAACTGTTACCTCATAGCCGATCTAGTCCAAGAAAGCCGCCTATCTGGGTTGTCTTCCACTATCGTGAACCCGGCCGGTTTACCGAAGTGGACCCAGACGATGTGTGCGTGGTGCGAAAGCCGGTCTCGGATGAGCCGTTCTCTCACTTGGCTACCAGGCCACAATACCTACAGAAATCCGAACTACTGCGACATCTGGACATCGAAGGGGATGAGTTAGTAAGCTGAGAGGGGTCAGTGAGCCCAATGTGTGGTTATACTCTTCATCTTGGATCACCACACAAGAACTCGGACTTAGGGCGGTGTTCAACGAGACAACCCACTGTGTAATCCTACACAGCCTGTCATCGTTCACCTTGTATTAGGGTGGATTCACAAACACAGTTTCACTTTCATCAACACCATGTTTACTATCATCCCGACTCACAAAAGAGTAACCTCATTGTATCACTAAGCATGCAATAAGCAGTAACAGTTGCAGGGGCCACATGATAACAACCAACTCCTACATCTGCTAGGATTGTGGTTTGCTTACTACTGTGACAAGATGATAGGTCATGCAAAGGATATGGGTTCAACTATGCGGTAGAAACGTTATCATGGTGATCATCCTAAACAATGCATAAGCGAGACATGAGAGGGAAGTGGGATTTTATCGACATGATCAATGGGGGTTTGCTTGCCTTGCTGACGAGGTTCAGTCACGGGGTCTTCAACGAAGGGGGTGATCTCGAGTTCCGGCTCCACTTCTATCAGCAACATGACAATCATAGGATCAACATAATGTACAATGCACAATCACATGAATAATATTGTAATGGTGATGTTCATGGTACTGATGTGTTGAGCATTCCATTTAAAAGGAGTATATTGCATTTGAAATGCAAATTCAAACTCCATTTGATTTATCGATGAATTTCAAATGCATTTGAATGCATGAAAGTTCATTTCAAAAATGTTGATCATGAAGTGATGTGGTATAGTTGAAGTAATGTCTCTGATGTGTGGATGAATCCATTGGAATTAAGGTTGTTGCAAAATCATTTGCAAATTCACTCCAAATTTGAATTTGAAAAGGATCCATATGCATGTTTGCTACTGTTCACCCATTTTAAAATGGTCAAACATGAAAACAATTTGCATATTCACAATCCTTGTATTTTTCTGATAATTTTAGACATATTATTTGGCCAATTTGGAGTTAATATGAATTTTCTATGAATTATTGAAGTTTAAGCCTTTTTCTGGATTTTTCTGTATTATTTTAAATCTCTGGAAAAATGTTTTATTGCGTCATTGCTGCGTCAGCATGGCGTCAGCAGAGGGGCTGACCAGTGGGGCCGGGGTGTCAGCCACAGTGGGGTTAAACCCGTGGTTAATTAAATTGACAGGGGGTTATTAGGGCTGGGGGCCCCACCTGTCAGTGACTCTACGGGGGATTAGAGGGGTGGGTTAGTGCTAACTAACCAGACCACGCCGGCGGTTAGCCGCCGGTGACCACGGCCACGGCGGCGCCTCACCGGAGCAACGCTCCAGGCCACCAGGGGGCTCACCAGGGGCACCATCCGGAAGCCCTCACGCGTGCGCACCTAGTGGGCCACACCAGGGACCTTGGGGCGGCCGGAGAGCACGCCGGCGACGAGAGGCCGCGGCGGCAGAAACACGGCGACGTCGGGAAGGCGCTCTGGAGCACGCCTTTGACCGTGGCTTGGTGCAAAAGCTTGCTGGGGTGACCAGGAGTGTAGCAGGCTAGGCGGTTGGGGTGGTGGTGCACGGCAACAAGGGTGGCGTCGATCATGGCGACGCCATGCCCCTGCTCCCATGGCGGAACCGGCTATGGCTACAGAGGAGGTGCGGGACCAAGGGGGAAACACTCAGGAGCTCACCGGGATCACGTCTGGGCAGTCGGGGAGGTCAGGGGGAAGATGGTGATGGAGAATCTCTCGCCGGAGCTCGTTGGGGCCGGCGACGAGGAGCTTGATGCGGGCGTCGTCTCCAGTGGACCTTGACGCGAATTGATGTGGGGAGACGACGAAGACGACAGTGGCGGTCCTTCCGGGCATGGTGGCGCAGCGAGGGGGGTCCGGTGGCCACGTCGGGCACGGCGACGCACTCCGCTGACTTCACTGCCGGCGGCGATTCAGCGCGAGAGAGAGGGGATTTGCAACCGGAGAGAGAGGGGAAGAGTGTGGGGGCTCCTAGAGTGCGTCGTGGCGCGAGGGGAGAGCCCGAGAGGGTCTAGGGGAGGCGTTCCCCTCGTCGGCGTCGGCATGGCGGCCACCGAGCCGCTTGCCGACGCGCGGGGAAGACAACAAGCGAGCCGGCAGGCCTGGGCCGTGGGGAAACTAGTTGGGCCCCAGGCCTGGTAGGGTGGGCTGGGATTCCTTTTTTTTCCTTTTTCTTCTTTTTGCTTTCTGTTTTCTGATTTTCTTTGCTTTGTCTTGCTCCAAACAAAAAGAAGAGCATTTTTATTAAATGCCCAAATATTTTTACGAATAATAGGTGACCAGTAGCTAGCCACATATAAAATTTGAGCATTTTTGAAATTCAATATATTTTGAATTTCAATTCAAATAGGGTCAAATTTAATTTCCAGGGCACCTTTTGAATTTTTGAATATTCCATGGGCATGGGAAAATACCCAAACCACTTTTAAAATGATCAGCATCATTTATAGGAATTTTCCAAATATTCAAATGATTTTTGGAAAAAGATTTTTATCTGGCCATTTAAATTAAATTCTCAGGGCTTTTCTTTTCCCCAATTTTGATTTTCTTTTTGGATTTTTCACATGATGCAAAGGAAACTCAACCCTAGCACTTGCCTAAATTGGGGTTGTGACATGTATCATCTTCATCACATTTGTATTAGCTTGGTGCTTGTACTAAAATGATGTATGGTTTGTATGACAGCTTGTGAATATATGGCTTGTATGCTTCATCACCATGTTGTCAAGATGATTACTTCCTTTGCTCTGTAATCCTTCCAGTACTTCAATACCTTGTTTAGCTCTCCCAATCAACTCTGTTTGACTTTGGTTTTTCACCTTCAGGATGTCTCAAGGAACCCGTGGCCAGATTGGTCGTAACCAGGGTCGTGGGAATGATCAGGAGGAAGGCAACCTTCCACCCCCACCCACGATGGCTCAGGTTCTGATGGAGGTTGAGAGGAACCGCCGAGACTCTCACCACCTGCTGGAAGTCATTGCACGCAACACCACTCAGCAGCGCAATGAGTTGGTGTCCCTGAACGACTTCATCCGACTTCATCCCCCGGTTTTCAGTTACTCCACCGAGCCCCTTGACGCCGATGACTGGCTTCGCAGCATCGAGAGGAAGCTCCAAGCAGGCCATGTTGCAAATGGAGACAAGGTCAGCTATGCCACTTATCACCTCGAAGGTGCAGCTAGCTCTTGGTGGGAGAACTTTCTGAATATGCGTCCCGTTGGACCGCCTACATCTTGGGAGGAATTCTGCACGTCCTTCCGCGAGCACCACATTCCCAAGGGTCTTATGGACCGCAAGCGTGAGGAGTTCTGCAACCTCACTCAAGGCAGAAGGACCGTTGACGAGTTTAGTCGTGAGTTCAACCGACTTGCTCGTTATGCTACCGAAGAAGTCTCCACCGACGCAAAGAAGCAAGAGAGGTTCCGTCGTGGCCTCAACTCTGGACTTCGTCGTGAGCTCAACCTTCATGACTTTGCCACCTTCCAGGTCCTTGTCAACAAGGCCATCAAGGCCGAGGACATGAACACCCCCAACGATTTCCGCAAACACCCTAGAGACGACAGTTCATCCAGTTCTGGCTCCTAGAAGCGCAAGATCTGGATCCCAAACAGTATGTTCCGCCAGAACAACCCACCGAGGCCATCCTATGTGGCGCCTCGTCCACCAACCCAGTTCCACCCAGCTCCACCAAACAACCCAGCTCCACGCACTGTTTTCGGAGCCTGTTACAAGTGTGGTCAGGCAGGCCACTATTCTCGTGAGTGTCCCCAGAACCAGATCCAGAACCAGAATGCTCCACCCCGTGCCGGAGGCAACAACAACAATGGTCGTGGCAAGCCACCCCAGAAGGTCTACACCGCCAAACCCGCTCCTCCCGCCACTCGTGGATGTGTGAACCAGATCGTCGCCGAAGAGACTGACGACACCACTGACGTCATTCTTGGTACGCTCTCAGTCAATTATGTTCCTACTTCCGTTCTTTTCGACCCAGGAGCATCTCATTCATTCATGTCGGAAAGTTATGCACTTCGTCATGAGTTATCTTTTGTTGAATTGTCCACCCCAATGATTATTTAAACTCCAGGGTCAAGATGGCAAACTAATAGAGTAAGCCATGGTAATCAGATTGCAATTGAGGGTTTAGTATTCCTTGCTTCACTCATAGACCTCAAGTCTTCAGACATTGATGTCATCCTTGGCATGGATTGGCTATCAAGACAGAATGCCTACCTGGATTGCAAAGGCAAATCCGTGAAACTCACCCACCCTTCAGGCAAAACAGTCAACTATACCTCACCCAGAACAAGAACCCAAGTGCATTCTTTGAATGTACTTCCCCTTCCCGAACTTGAAGATATTCCGGTGGTTCGTGACTTCCCGGATGTCTTTCCTGAAGAGTTGCCGGGCATGCCACCCGACAGATGCGTAGATTTTATAGTGGATCTTGTACCAGGGACCGCACCAATTTCTAGACGCCCATACAAAATGGCCCCACATGAGTTAGCTGAGCTAAAAATCCAAGTTGATGTTTCGTTGGCAAAAGGCTTCATCTGCCCTAGCTCATCGCCATGGGGTTGCCCCGTTCTGTTCATAAAGAAGAAAGATGGAACAGAAAGGATGTGCGTAGACTATCGCCCGCTAAATTTAGCGACGATAAAGAACAAATACCCACTGCCCAGGATCAATGATCTTTATGATCAACTTGCAGGATCCTCTGTCTTCTCCAAGATGGATTTGAGATTAGGTTATCATCAAATCAAAATTCGAAACGAGGACATTCCCAAAACGGCTTTTACTACTCGTTATGATCTTTACGAGTACACCGTCATGTCCTTTGGTTTAACCAATGCCCCCGCCACATTCTCGCTCTTGATGAATTCGATCTTGATGGAGTACCTAGATAAATTTGTTGTAGTTTATCTTGATGATATTCTCATCTACTCGAAGAACGAAGAAGAGCACGCAGAACATCTTAGGTTGGTATTGATGAAACTTAGAGAGCATCGCCTGTATGCTAAATTCTCCAAGTGTGAATTTTGGCTACCAGAAGTGACCTACTTAGGCCACGTGATTTCTGCAAAAGGCATTGCTGTGAATCACGAGAGAGTTCAGACCGTCCTTGACTGGACTCCACCTGAATCGGTTAAGCAAGTTAGGAGTTTTCTTGGCCTAGCCAGCTATTGCCGACGCTTCGTCGAGAACTTTTCTAAAGTTGCAAAGCCTCTAACTGAACTCCTCAAGAAAGATAAGAAATTCTTATGGACTCCCAAGTGCGAGGAAAGCTTTCAAGAGCTAAAAAGAAGAATGACTTCTGCACCTGTACTTGCACCTCCAGACACCAAAAAGGATTTCGAGATCTATTGTGACGCATCACGGCAAGGGTTAGGATGCATACTTCTGCAAGATCGACATGTGGTAGCTTATGCTTCACGCCAGTTGCGGCCACATGAAGAGAACTATCCTACCCATGACCTTGAACTCGCTGCCGTAGTTCATGCCCTAACAACTTGGCAACATTACCTCCTTGGTAACCGTTGCGAGATTTATTCGTACCACCAAAGCCTCAAATATATTTTCACCCAGCCAGATCTTAATCTCAGGCAAACACGCTGGATTGAGTTGATAAAAGATTACGACGTAGGAATTTCTTACACCCCAGGCAAAGCCAATGTCATGGCTGATGCACTAAGTCGTAAGTCGTATTGTAACAACCTCATGTTACAACAGTATCAACCACTTCTTCATGAGGAATTTCGCAAGCTCAACCTTGAGATTGTTCCTCATGGCTATCTTTCTACCTTGGTGGCGAAACCAACTCTTGAGGATCAAATCATAGTTGCTCAAAGGAGTGCACGAGGTGTTCGCCGGATCAAGGAGAACATCGCTAGCGGAGTTGCTAAATGTTTCTCCACAGATAGCAAGGGAACGGTATTCTTTGAAAATCGTTTGGTAGTACCTAAGAATAGGGAACTAAGGCAACTCACCCTCAAGGAAGCCCATGACACACCCCTCTCAATTCATCCCGGTAGCACAAAAATGTACCGAGATCTACGCCAGAGATTTTGGTGGACTAGGATGAAGAGAGACATTGCTCAATTTGCTGCCGAATGTGATGTTTGTCGTCGCATTAAGGCAGAACATCACAGACCTGCTGGTACACTTCAACCATTGTCTATTCCCGAGTGGAAATGGGACAAAGTCGGTATGGACTTCATCACCGGCTTTCCAAAAACCCAGAAAGGAAACAATGCCATCTTCGTTGTCATAGATAGGCTTTCCAAAGTTGCTCACTTCCTTCTGGTTCGCGAGTCTATAACTGCTAGCCAGTTAGCGGACTTGTACATCTCTAGAATTGTATCCCTTCACGGTGTTCCTTTGGAAATCAATTCTGATTGCGGTAGCCTTTTTACCTCTAGATTTTTGGGAAGCTTTCAGAAGGCTATGGGAACTCATCTCTCCTTTAGTACAGCTTTCCATCCTCAGTCTAGCGGTCAAGTCGAAAGGGTTAACCAAATTCTTGAAGACATGCTCAGAGCTTGTGTTATCTCATTCGGAAAGAATTGGGAGAAGTCTCTTCCATTTGCTGAATTTTCTTATAACAATAGTTTTTAATCTAGTCTGAACATGGCTCCTTTTGAACTCCTTTATGGACGACGATGTCGAACACCACTGAACTGGTCAGAAACCGGTGAAAGACAATTCTTTGGACCGGATATGATCAAGGAAGCAGAAGAGCAAGTTCGCATTGTTCGTGATCAATTGAAAGCAGCCCAGTCTCGTCAGAAAAGCTACTATGATCGTCATCATAGGCAAGAGAGCTACAATCTGGATGAGAAGGCTTACCTTCGGGTTACTCCTCTGAAGGGAACCCAACGTTTCGGTATCAAAGGCAAGTTGGCCCCACGTTAGATCGGACCTTTCCGCATTCTTGCCAAACATGGAGAAGTTGCCTACCAACTTGAACTACCCCTGCACCTTTCCTGAGTACATGATGTATTCCATGTGTCCCAACTCAGGCATTGCTTCAAGGACCCCATCCGCGAAGTCGACCATGAAACGCTTGATCTCCAAGATGACCTTTCTTATCGAGAATACCCCGTTCGTATTCTTGATTCCGCAGAGCGTGTCACTCGTCGTCAGAAGATTAGGTTTCTGAAAGTGCAATGGTCACACCACTCTGAAAGAGAAGCTACGTGGGAAAGAGAAGACCGTCTCAGTGCCGAGTATCCCTCCTTCCTCCCGCAGACTTCTGAATCTCGGGACGAGATTCTTTTGAGTGGGGGCGAGTTGTCAGAACCCTCTGTTAGGTAATGTGCTAGGGTTAGTCAGTACTCTTGCATCATGTCAAAAGTTCAAAAGAAATCTTTGAAATGAAAAATCAAAAGCAAAATGGGAGAAGGAACCCCCCCAGATGAATTAATTCAAAAGGCCAGATAAAAATCTTCTCCAAAAGTTCATGTTAGATTTTTGAAAAGTCTTATAAATGAGTGTGATCACATATCAAGTGATGTGGGACCCGCCCCATGCTCATAGATTTTTCAAATATTCAAACAGTTCCTTGGATTTAATGAAAAACCCCTATTTGAGTTAAGATTCAAATTATTTGAATTTTAAAAATGTTGAAACTTTATAAGTGGCTAGTCTATATTGTTATGAAGCCATATAATTTTTTTCAGCATTTAATAAAATGCCTAGCTATTTATTTAGCTAAGAAAAAACAAATGTCAAAAAAGAAAACAGACAAGAAAAGAAAAAAGGGACTTACCTCGTTTTTGGCCCAACTAGTTCCCCAGCCGGCCCAGCCCACCTCCCGGGCTGTCGTCTTCCTCAGGCAGCCAGGCAGCTGCGTGCCCGGCATGCCATGGCCGCCACGCCACCTGCTTGCCTGGCGCCCCCCGGCCTCCTTAGCGCTTCTGGACACGTCCTGGAGACGCCCACGTCCTTTCCCCTCCCTCCAGTGCACTTGCCCCCTCCGTTCTCGCCGGATTTGGAGAAGACCGAGAGGATCGCCGGAGCGCGACGCCGAGCACGCGCAGCCAACGACGACGAGGACCTTCACCGAGCTGTCCCCCGTGTTCCCCTTCAAGATCTTCATCGATCTGCAGAAGAAGGTGAGCCCGGAGCCCTCCTAGCCAGCGAATTCGAGCTCGAGCCGCCGCCGGAGCCGAAAGAGATCGACGTCGATTACATCGCCGTCGAGCCACCCCAGCCCTCGCCACCACCTCCGTTGAGTTCCTGGTGAGCTCACGATCAAAACCCCTATCTTATCCCCCTCGATTGCTCCCTCTAGCCGGATCCGCCATGAGAACCCGAGCTCCTCGACGCCATGGTCGTCGCCCTCCTCGCTCCAGTGCCCGTCGTGAAGCTCCAGTGCACGCGTTTGACTCCTGCGTGTACTAGCGTTCGAACGCGCCACAAATCAGCTCAATCCGTGCACTTCTGCGACAACTACGATCTTGCCGCCGTTCTGTTGCCGCCGAAGACGTCGCCGCCGTCGATTCCGAGCTCCCCGTGACCCCCTGTTGCTTCCAGACGACGCGGACGACGATGCTGCACCCGATGGTGTCCTCCCCGTAGCCTCCCGTGGCCCCTAGCCCATTCCGGCGAGTGCGCCGCCGTGGCCAGGCCGCCGGCGTTTAGCCGCCGGTGGGTTATCCCTAATCCACCCCTAATGTTCCCCCCAGAGCCAATGACAAGTGGGCCCAGTGGCTTAATTAAGCCACTGGTTAAATTAACCAGCCGGGTTAATTAACCCAGTCACTGACAGAGTAAACCCACATGTCAGCCCCCCCACCCTGACGTCAGCCTGACGCAATAATGAATTTCCAGAAATTAAATTGAATTAAAGAAATTCCAGAAATTCCAGAAAATAACCCAAACTTTGGAAATTCATAGAAAATTCATATCAACTCCAAATTGGACAAATAATATATGAAAAATGATTAGGAGAAAATAAGCTATCAAAAAATCCAACTTTCAACTTTGTTTGAGTTGATTTTAAAATGGGACCAGTAGCATATGTCATTTGAATTATTTGGAATTAATTCAAATTCAAATCAAATGCTTTTGCAACTTGGACCATGGAATTATGCTATATTTCAACCACACTTCAGAGGCATATCATACAAATTTCCAAAAGGTTCAAAATGATCAAACAATGTCACATGTAACTTGGTCAAGTTTGAATTCGAATTGGAGTTTGAATTTGCAATTCAATTTGCAATATACTCCATTTAAATGGAATTGCTTCACACATCAAAGCATATACATCAAGTTTGAACCTTCCATCATGTGATTGTGCATTGTATTTACTTTGCTACTTTGCTTGTTGTTTGTCGAGTAGAGGTGGAACCAGAGCAGGAGGCTGCCCCCTTCGCTGAAGACCCAGAACCCGAACCTCATCAGTAAGGCAAGCAAACCCCCATTGATCATGTCGATAAAATCCCACTTCCCTCTCATGTCTCGCTTATGCATTGTTTAGGATGATCACCATGATTCGTTTCTACCGCGTAGATGAACCCATTCCTTTGCATGACCTATCATTTTGTCACAGTAGTAAGCAAACCACAATCCTAGCAGATGTAGGAGTTGGTTGATATCATGTGGCCCCTGCAAATGATTATCGCTTATTGCATGCTTAGTATGATACCATGATGTTACTGTGATGTGAGTCGGGATGGTAGTGATCATGTTGATGTTGGTAGAAAAGTGTTGGTGAATCGACCCTAATACAAGGTGAACAATGAGAGGCTGTGTAGGAGTACACGGTGGGTTGTCTCGTTGAACACCGCCCTAAGTCCGAGTTCTTGTGTGGTGATCCAAGATGAAGAGTACAATCACACATTGGGCTCACTGACCCCTCTTAACTTACTAACTCATCCCTTTCGATGTCCAGATGTCGCAATAGTTCGGAGTTCTGGTAGGCTTGTGGCCTGGATGCTAAGTGAGAGAACGGCTCATCCGAGACCGGCTTATGCACCACGCACACACCACTTGGGTCCACTTCGGTAAACTGGCTGGGTTCACGATAGTGGTAACCAACCCAAGTAGGCGGCTTTCTCGGACTAGATCGGCTATGAGGTAACAGTTGTGGTGAGGATCCTCGCTGGCACCCCTTGAATGGTGTCGAGATCAAAGGCGGTAAATGATGATCATGTGTGCGTAGCGGTACACCCCTGCAGGTTTAACAAAACTATTCGAATAGCCGCGTCCGCGGTTATGGACTGCTTGGAAAGCTTAGCTTGATTATTAGATAACTTGAACTGGATACTTCTAAAACACACCAAGGTAAGTGTGAGTGCTATGGCGTGCTTTCTCATGGGGAAGTCGAGGAAGGCACCATAGTGGTGTAATTGGTTGGAGAAAGTAGTGGACTCGTGTACGCTTCTTACCTCAAAGTCTGGTATTCGTAGTTCAGGATTAGCCAAGTCAAAGCTGGCACTTCTGCAAGTGAACCCCACCTCCCTTTACCTTGATACATGTGCATGAGTAGTATAGCTCCTATGTAAGTCTTGTTGAGTACGACTTTGTACTCACGTTTGCTTAATCTATGTTTTAGATGAACCCACTGACCCCGAAGGTGGCTTCTTCATCGAGCTGGACGACTGAAGATCAACTAGTCTAGTCCCAGTCAGACGACTGGTTCCCTCATGCAGGGCTTGTGTTTAAATAAGGCTTCTTAAGCCATTTGTTAAACTTGTCTGTACTCAGACATAATTTGCTTCCGCTTGTGTTGTAATGTTGGATCACATGTTTGTGATCTCTGTGTGCACTCTATAAGAGTTATCAATAAAAATGTATACTTTGTAGAGAATTGCAATGATACCTGCTGTTCATACAAGGCATGTGTGCTGCGTGTATGTTTATAACATGCATGTCTTTGTATGGGTTTTCGAGACCTTAGTTGTGATCTGGCTGGCGGTCTTTCATACACCAAGTGGCCCTTAGATGTGCGCAGCTTGGGGCATCGCGATGCGATTGTTCGAGACTCTGTCTCGTGCACATTTTGTGGTATGATCGAGCCCGCCCTAGACCCCGACTAAGTGATCAGGCTGGAGTAAGTCTATGTAAGAGTTATGAGATAGTCGTTAGTATGATTGAGGCGACTTGTCTTTGAATATGGGAGTTCACCACCCATATCATTAGACTTGTGTGCGGACGATGAGGACCCATCCCAGTTGATCATCCAGCCTGGATGGGATGCCCCTCACGTACGATGCTTTCCGGGAACGTTCTGTGCTTGGCCTTGTCTGCTTAGATAAGTGGGTACGGTTCTCGGCTCTCCATATGACTATGTCTTAGCTGTACTTGCATACGCTAACCCCGGGTCCCGACAGCTTGCTCGTGTTTTCTTCGTAGTAATAGATGCTTGCTCGTTGATTGCTTTTCAGTGTTTATCGTCTTGTGTGCTTCCGTGGGTACCTTCGGAGAGGATGCGAGCTTGCGATGAACTACACCTTTGGAACCCGACTTATCAACAGGAAATGACTATACATTACTTATGATCCATTCTATTTCAACCAGGGGTTTTCATGCTAGTCTAGGATAGGTTCAATGTTTGATCCTACCACATGTTTACAACCTCTTTCAAACTGATACAGCCATGTCCCCTCCCAGCAAACCATGTACTACTATGTTACTATTGCTCGTTGCTCAGCCCCTGCTTAGTATGCATGCTTAGGATGCTACGATGTTACCTTGTTACTCCTTGGTTTGGGCTATCACATTATTATATTGTTGTTGATGATATGATTATTATAATGTTGACTATATTCGACGAAGGATGGAAGGTCTAGGCTATCCCGCCCCGACGCTTTGTTCCATTCGAGTCACCTAGGATCTGAGTTCCGGGTATTGGTTTTAATATTGAGCGTGCCTAACCGCGTGTGGGATGCTATGGGGTCGCCTTTTCTTACCTACCTAGCATCAAACATTTCTAGTGGTGGCCCAAGTTGATTTACCATTTGAAAACCATGCATATATGTCTGTCGGGTCGCTCCTAGCAGATATCCTTTAAATAACTTGGGCCAGCGGAGACATGGTTTCTCTCGTTGGTCCACCCTAGGGAGCTAGGGGGCTTCCCACATAGTTTGGGTAGCTAACCCGACCTCATCCAGACAGTAGAGGCCAATTCGAGGGCGCGACCGGCTTTTGAGTTGGATGTCGACTCACCGGGGGCCACCCGGATTTGTTCGTTGTTAGCTAGAGGGACCTTTCGTTTTGGATCTCTCGGGACTAAATCATAAAATGGCTTCCTGTGATGGGTAGAAACTGAGAGAGATGGGCGTGCGTGCGGAGCCTTGTAATGGGAAGTTGGTACACCACTGCAGGGTTAAATCTTTTCGAGAAGCCGTGTCCACGGTTATGGACGACTTGGAACCTACGTCTTGTTCATAGACAACAACAACTGGGATAATCTTAATATAACTTGACCAATGTGTGTGTGCCTTGACTGCTTTTTCTTCGCCGAGATGCGAAGAGGAGGACAAGGATAGGATAGGTGTTATGCTTGCGTAAGTAGGTGGATAGCAGACTTGTTGGAGGCGATTCCTCATCGAATGCTTGGCTTCTTAATTTACTCTCTAGATCGTTAGCCACTTCATAAATGCTAGTGCGGCAGCAACCTCACCACTTACCCCATCCTTATCGTAAACTACTAGTTGTCCTAGAATGACGAGTGATGAAGTCCTTGCTGGGCCAGTTGACCACTACAGTTGGATGTTGAGTACTTCTATACTCATGATACTACCCCCAAACTCTTTTCAGGGTTCTTGATCGACAACAGGTATGGTGATCACCGTTTCACGTGGAGACTCGACGACGACTAGTTAGGCGGATCCCGACGGAGGGCCTGGACCCGTGTGGTTATGGGGATCGATGTTTTTCTCTTTGCCAATAGGCATTTGATTGTAGTCTGTACTCAGACATGTATCTTCCGTTGTTGTATTGTATCAAGGCAGTTGTATGCAGATTGTAGGAGATGTTGTATCCTTGTATCTGTAATGTTGTGATATCATGTTGGAAATCCGGGGCATATGGCATTGTCATATGTCGCGGTGGGACCGATATGTGCTTCGTCCCCGGATCTGGATGGAAACATTTAGATCTAGATCAGTACCGCATATCGGGCCTGAAAGTTTACAACTTCCTACAAATTTATTCAAAAATTGGAACAAAACCAGCTACCTAGTTTACATGTACGTGTAAAAAGATTTTGTGCAAAAGTTGCCTCACTAACGAGTGCAATGCTAACATGGAAATTTCATTATGAAAAATTTAGTGATTGATAAAATCAATGAGATAAACCCGTTGAGATAAAATTAGTGCATGTTTGAAATAATCCATGCAGGTTTGAAACAATAATTAGTGCGTATGTGCAAAGTTCATTGTACAAAGTTTAGTGAGTGATGAAATCAATGAGATAAAATCAATGCATGTTTGAAAATAACCAGTGCATTTTTTAAACAATAATCAATGCATGTGTGCTAAGTTTAGTTATTGATAAAATCTATGAGATAAAATTAGTGCATGTTTGAAATTCAGTTGCAAAATTCAGTGTGCAAGGTTTAGTGTTGCAAAATTCAATGTTGCAAAATTCAGGGGGCAAACTTCAGTGTGGAAAGTTTAGTGTTGATTCAATGCAATTTCAATGCAAACTAGAGTGCAAATTCCAGTGAAAGGTTAGTATAATTTTAGTACAAGTTTGATAAACTAAAAATGTAGGAATGCATCAATAAAAATTGAATGCAGATTTGAGATACTCACTTGCAAAGGACATCCATGGAAGTGCCTACAAGTGTCAATTTCATAAACCGCCACAAATTTGTGGGGTCTAAAGTGGTCTAGCGAGTACCTAGCATCTGCCTCAAGCGTAATACCAAAGAATGTAGGCTCCACAGTGGCACCGAGTGTCTTCTGCAATAAGCCATAATAGCATTAAAGCTAAAATCATTTTTTTCCTAAATCTGAAGGCCTAGCAAGCTACAAAAAGGGGTCCTAACCAAATCCTTATCCATGCTTTGTTTCCCATCATTCCGTGAAGACATGTAGTCCGGGGAGCGGTGGGTGGCGGCTGGAAGCAGCTCCACGGTGGCGGTGACGAGCAGCAGAGGTGGCAACACTGGCGACGACGATTGGAGAAAGGGGCAAGAGAGAGAGAGAGAGAGAGAGAGAGAGAGAGAGAGAGAAGCACACGAGAGGAGAGGGGAGAGGGTAGCACATTTCAACTGAGTCGTTAACAATAGTTAACGACCGTTAACCGGCCGTTGGCCGTTGCCGCTTCTAGCACGTGAGCGATTTGCCACGTCAAAACAGACATAAACACAATTCAAATTAATCGTGGTGTTTTTTACCATTGTCAATCGTTGTGCGTGGTGCAAAATGACAAAAGTCGTATTGTGGTGGTTTTTGCTAATCTTGACAGTAATGTGGTGATGTTTTGCATTTCACTCGATCTCATGTAAGGGTACTTCTCGTTCGATACCCAAGTTATTTTTTTCGATCTCGTGCTCTATTGATCTCCATTGCCATGTCTAGTTCGTACATACATTTTTGACCTAGATTATATTATTTGCATGGTTTCGATGATGTTTCAGGGATGAAACTTTGCAATTGTCCACATGAAATAGTTTATTATCAATTTATTGGATTGAAATTTTGTTTTGGCTATATGCTTACTAGAAGAACCGCACATGCCTCACATGAGGGGTAATCCGTTCGAGTGTTCAAAAGAATTATATGGTATTGAATTCAAATACCAAGAGCAAATCAAGGCATACAAAGAGCATCCTGAGATCCATCAAGTGGGCATGTTCGACCACCATGGCCACTCTTGGCATAGTTAATGATTTTAATTTATTATGCACTAATGTTGGGTTGCAGAATTTTGTTTGTTGTCAGAACACCATGATGTATAGCTGGTTGACGATTGAGTTCATGATCACAGTCTTCCATACAGTTAGGTATGAGGTTGATGGACCTGATCGGGTAACCTTTCGCCTCATAAACAAAAGCTTTGATCTATATCTCATAGAGTGGTGCAATCACCTCAGCTTCACAGACCACTACAATCATGTCTATTCTGTCCCGGAAGCACTCGACCCACACCCGGTGCAACTTGTAACAATATTTCTATTGGCAATTCCAAATCTAAAGGGAGTAGCATTGAGTGATTTGTTATAAGTTATCTCTATTATGTTATCACTTACATCTTCAATGCATAAAAGGATGTTGCTTACATGAATGAGGAAAATATGCTCATCCTTACCAAGGTAGCATACCCTCGTCTCAACAACACGCCAAACTTAGGCGTAATTCTTCTACACCTCATTGCGCATCATGTTGCACACGAATAGGGGACATCATGATCGAAGACGTCATCACCGACACACTCAACACTGATAGCTCACATTTGCATCCCGTTGGTGGTAGTCGTCGTGTTGATATCCATACCCTAACTAGTGCTCCAATGACAACTTCTCGTGGTAATCAATAGTTCATACATATTCTTGGAGTGGGGCATTTGTTCCCAACTCCTACACCTAAACTCTTCTCTATCAAGATTTTTTTTGAATTATGTTGTACATGATGCTAATGAAGCTTTCCACCATGAAGCACCAAAGCTCAAAGAAGTGGAAGAAGAATAGGAACTCGCGCCGAAAGGCAGAGGACTAGAGCCGCCCCAAGGCAGTATGCATGAGATGCCCGCCTACACCACATATGCCGACATCACCGATCTCAGAGACTCCATCAACAACATGAGCAACCTCGCTAACACTCTACGAGACTCCATCGCGTATATGGGACGCCACTTCACCACTGAAGACAAACTTGGACTCCGAGAAACTATCCACCGCCACAATGATGTCGTTTGTTGCTTGCAAAGGCTTAGGCTTGGGGGAGAATAGCTTACATGTCTACATCAATATGTGGCGATATTTATCTATTATTAGCTTGAGGGACCCCGTTTGGACATACCGTGGCTATGGGCTGCTCTAGGTCGATTCGCTCGCCCCTAGAGCCTCGAGGATCGATGCCCTTCACGAAGAACGAGAAAGAGAAAGAAGGCGAGAGAAAGATAAAAGTAGGGTAAAAGTTGTAGATGTGTTTGTTCAATTGAGTGTTGTTCAATCTGGCATCACCTCTCATCTATATATGAGGCGGCTGGAATTTCCGTACCAGAAAAGGACTCCAAATCCGGTCCAAATCTTTTCTAACCTAACCAAACTCGGATTGCAGGTGGGTCTGAAACAATAGTTTAGTTTTTGGGATGTACATGCCACATACGACCTCAGATGAAAAAATTGTAACATAAAATATGCGCGCCTTGACAAGACAAAGAACTTTCATGTTGAAAGGTTTTTTATTCGGGTCAATCTTACGGGCCTAATTGCTCACGCTTTCCATCATACATCTGTTGCATGGTTGTCTTATTGCGGGTATCACGTTTCAGGTCTCACATGCCATATATGTTCTCGGATGGAAAAACTCAAACCACAAAAGTTGTTCGCGTTGACGAGACAAAGAAGTTTCATGTTGAAGGGTTTTTTTCTCTTCAGAACCATATTAAGGACCAAATTACTCACGCTTTTCATCTGACATCAATTGCATAAGTGTGGCCCGGGCGTCAGTTTTTTTCTCTTGAAAGGTATTCATTGTGATGGCTCTAACTTTTGCATACGATCTCAGATTTAAATGATCCAAATATCAAAATTGATCGCCTCGATGAGACGAAGACAATCCATGTAGAATGAGTTGTCGTATGAGGCCTTCTTAGGAGCATAATCGGCTAAACAGTACTCTAAGCACCAAATATTATTACTTCAATCAGAGCTTCAACTCTAGAGATGAGATCGGATGGTGACTACCCAAACTTCAAAGATGTAGAGCATCTCCTCATTTGTGGCCATCCTATATACATTTATTGTTGTGCCAAAAACTGGCGTCAACACACTCCCCTTTGTTTTTTGGCAAAGCTTGCGTGCAACAAATAATTTATACCATGTTTGTAGGATGATGTCAACACCCCCATCAACCATAACCATGCTTAGGGCAATAATTATGCATCGACCTTTTTTATGCTTAGGGTGATAATCATATATCGTCCATGTCTGTGCTTAGGATGATAAGTATATATCCTGAAGATGATTAACACCAATTGGTCTTAAAGATATGGGCACGAACCCATTCCTTGTAGCACTAAGGAAATCATACTCCGAGAGATCACATCCTGTTAAGCAAGTAACACTGGGATGATTCCAATCCACCGATGCATCGACCAAAGCAACACAAGCCGTTATTTGCGTGAATGACTTCTACTTCATCATCGACCCATTGTATTAAGAATTGATGCATGGTAGATAACACGCATTGGTTAGCATGAACCCAATCACGACCTAATATGACATTGTAGTTACCTTGCACCTTGGCGATGAAGAATGAAGCGGCCAAAGTTTTGTTTCCCACAGTGAGTTTCATGCGCATCACACCTTTGGCCTCTATACTTTCTTTACCATCAAATCCAATAAGTAACATATTGGTATTCATCAATGCATCATCATGTAATCCCGACTTCTTGAAGACCGAATAGGGCATAAGATTTACAACAACAACAACATCAACTAGCATCCTAGAAACCGACGATCCGTTAATATGACATTTAAGTTATAATGGCTTCAAGTGTTTCACCGGTTCTTTTGATTTCTCGAAGATGGTATTTTTAGGAACAAAATCAAGTTGAGACACCCCCTTCTTCATCTACAACACGAAATTCGGCAGGTAAATAATACATCATATTAATGTCCATACCTTCCCGAATCGGCGTAGATTCATAATCCACAATCTCATCTTCATCTCCTAATGTGTATATTGGACTTGAAGTCTCCTCGGTTGAAAGATATTACAAACGTCATGGACGATGTAATAGGGGATGCATCATCCCTTTTTGGTGGTGTAGGTGTTGTTGTAGTTAATGCATACACATATTTTTTTCCTTTTGTTTATGCCTCCATACTTGTCGTCGATATGTAACGGATGATGCCATGGGGATGGCTAAAGAGGGGGACAAACCGAGGTTAGTGTCGCTGGTACCGGAATCGAGAGTGGGAAAACACAGTGAGACACCGCGATGTACCCAGGTTCGGGGCTCTCCGTAGAGATAACACCCCTAGTCATGCCGAGCTATCTATATGCAATAACTCTGGCTACAATGAATGCTCCTTTAGCTATTTGAGAGGAAGGAGAATAGGGCTCTAAGCACAACTCTCTCCTTGCTCTCTCTCTGGTGGGTGGAATTGCAATAAGTGCTCCCTCGTCCCTCACGCAGGAGGGGTACCCAGGGCTCTTATAGGCCGAGCCCGGGGTACAAAGGTAAATGTACAAAGGGGAGGGCCCAGCTGCCAGCCTCAGACAAGCTAGGGTCCTCACATCGTGTGCTCCCGGATGACCCGGTGTAGACTTGCGGCTCACCATGCCGCTAACTTGTAGACCTTACTATTGAACAGTAAAGCTAAGTGCTTAGGCCTGTCGGCCTGTCCGCGTGATCGGCACTGGAGGAGACCGCACACCTCTGACAGCCCCGATCTTCAGGGATTGCGCATTGAATGAACTTGTACCAGGTGTCCGACCTGGGATTCTTCTCGGAGATTGCTCTATTCTCTTCGGTCGAATGCTCTTAGGTGAGGCCGATTGCACTCCCTTTGGGGCAATCGGCCTCCGACCTGACCAGTTCGTCCCACTACTTGCTCAGTCTTGATCAGCTCGGCCTTGACTAGATCGGCGACCATCAGGTCGGTGATCTTTGCCTTGATGAATTGTTTCCCCCGGGTGACCCTACCCGGGGGTCACTCCCCCGACAGTAGCCCCTGAAGCTGTGGAGGTCCCGCCAAACTAAGTAACAGCGGGGCCTGCATAGGTTCCTTCCATGCTTCGTGAATCTTGAATCTTCTTTTCTGACCGATTGCTCTTGCTCTTCTGACCGATTGCTCTCAACCGGCCGATTGCCCGCGATCTGCCGATTGCTCTCGATCTTCTCGGCCGATCTAGCCAACGGTTAGTTTGACCAGAATGTTGACCGAAACTTGCCGCTTCGAATTCGTCGTGGAATGCGAAACGACGTGCCATGATTTGACATGTCATAACCGCCACCTCGAGCCACGCGTGCACGTCCCGTCCCATCCACCGAATCTTCTGTGCTCCGAACTGGTGATGCACTGGAAATACACGCGGCCACACTGGCCACCGGGTCGGCACACCGGATCCCACTACCGCCCCGCTGGCTCTTTAAATAGCCCAAGGGTGGGGATGCGGCGCATGCCGCCCACTCCATCCTCTTCCTTGCGCTCTTCTCCGTCTCCACCGCCGCCACGCCGTGCGCCTCGGGGTTGCTGCTGCTGCCGATGGAGCGTAGATCCGCTCCGCCGACGATCTCCCGGTTGCTCTGCACCGCCAATGCCAACACTTCTACTCTGACACCATTGGTGGACGAAGATCTCGGTTTCCACCGCCGCCGCCGCTGTCGTCGTCGTCTCGTCGTCTTCCTCCTCGCCCACCACGGAGTCCGACGCTTCCATGGGGGACGACGTCGTCGCGGCCGCCGCCCGCTTGAGGGATTCTTGGAAAGGCTCTCATGTGACTGAGATGCACATTGCTCTCTGATGGCGGAGAAGTTAATAGGTTTAGTTGGGTTGCCTTCCCTGTTAACCGCGCCAATAAACGATTCTTGATAACCCACAAGTCTAGGGGATCAATTGTAGCTTTTCAATAAATAAGGATGTCGATCCCAACGAGGAGCAGAAGGTGCTAATAAGTGACACTGGGTAAGGAAAGGATGCGCACACTCAAAGGTAAATATTTAGGGTTTTTTGGTTTAAGCAACAGAAAAGTAAAAGACAAGCAAAGTAAACAGGGTAACTGAGGAGTAGAAAGTGGCCCAATCCTTTCACAAGGATAAGCCTAGGAACTAAACTTATAAAAGCTAAAGCGTTCTCGAGAACACACGGGAGAGATAGCCAAGTTACTTTCACCATACTCCGCCAAGTAATATGAATTGTGTTGATAAGTGTTGGTGGGTGGATCAATGCTAGTACACCTTATGGACTAAGATAAGTGTACTCTTATGATTACACACCTTGCAAGCATCCGCAAATACAAGGTAGTAATTAAGTCATAAGCCTAACCACAGCATTACGATCAAGGATCCATAACTCCCTCGTGCAAAAGTGTGCGAACTGGGGTTCAGGTTTCTGTCACTCCGGCAACCCACCATAAGCATCCTTTGTGCACAATGTATTCCTATAGGCCCATGAAAGGTGAAGTGTTAAGTGTTCGACTCACATAACACCACTAGAGAAATAACAACACAACTTAAGTATCAAACAACACATAACACTTCAACATCATATGACTACTAAAAACTAGACTTCTCCCATGTTCTCAAGAACTAAAGTAACAACTCACAAGACATAAAAGAGATAATGATCAGAGGTGATAGATGGGTGGCAAACAATCTGGACACAATGATATTTCTCCAACAAAACTCAATAGCATTCACCACAAAGTAGTAATCAACACCAACAGAGTAGAGAGGATAGATAGTACGGATTACAACACAAGTTGTATTTGTCAGATGAGATGGGATGGAGATGGTGCTGATGTTGGGGATGATGTTGATGATGATCTCGATGATGCCCGTGACGATGATGATGATGGCGACGATCTCCCCTTTCGGGAGGTGATCTCCCCGACGGAATCTGCCCGCCGGAGATGGCTTTTCTCCTCAGTAGGTTTCCGCCCCGTGGCGGTGGCGAAACACGAAAACTCTTCTCTTTTTAGGGTTTCTACCCCAGGGGGGGGTCTTATAGGCGAGAGGGAGCCACCAGGCATCCAGGAGGGTGCCTGGCGCGGCCAGGAGGGGGGCCGTGCCAGGAACCCTTCTGGCTGCCTGGTGGGTCCCCTCACCTCCATCCTCGGCGATCCCCAGTCAATCTTCATAAAAACACTCCCCGTAAATTTTCATCGCATTTGGACTTGATCTGATTAAGCAACTTGGTGTCCAGTTTTCATCGCCGAATTCTGGTTTTGCTGCTTCGGCACCGGAAAGTTGTAAACTGTGTAAAACAAGCCAAAACAACATAAGAACAATACTTTAAAGTGAAATATATCAATGAATAAGATGAAATTACAATATAAAATAGTGATGCATTTTGGACGTATCAACTCCCCCAAGCTTAGACCTCGCTTGTCCCCAAGCGATTGCTGAGCTTGGTAAACCTGTCCACAAGTTTAGAGAGTGAAGCGTCGATAAAAGAATACGGACAAGAAGCATCAAGATTTCTCACCAAAATGAATCATCCTCAACAGCAACCTCAACTCATAAGGTCCTTATGAGAAAGTAGTAACAATTATAACAAAGTAGGACTTGGAAAACTCATTAAATCATGGAAAACATAGCCTTGGTCAAGGAACAACTAATAACTTTTACTTTTGCTCTTTCACTTATAATGGAACTAGTTGAAGCTTTGGAAAGAACTTGTTATCAGTCAAGAAGTGCACATGTTAACGCAAAGGAAGATGTTTTACTAAGCATAAGCTTTTGCAAACAACTCACTTATCAAAAGATAATGTCAACAAAGATGTAACATGCTAGCTTTCAATGCAGCTTTGTATGCAAGAATCTTTATTAACATCAAGTGTCTGTTCTCTCTCAAGAAGGAAGGAAGTAGGAAGGACTGACT
Organism: Bromus sterilis; assembly: GCA_950022295.1. Lineage (NCBI taxonomy): Eukaryota > Viridiplantae > Streptophyta > Magnoliopsida > Poales > Poaceae > Bromus > Bromus sterilis. Next base: position 403,685,928 of record OX465596.1, read on the forward strand.
CAGCACAAAATAAAGGATAAACCCCGTGCAAAAGGGTAAGCAGGGAAACTCATGTGCCATCTCTAGATCAAACAGAATAAAAACAGGCCTTTGGGAGGTGCATGATCCGTCAACGACTCCTGATAGATAACTCAGTCACTTCATGATTTGGACAAGTTTCGAGGAACGGCTCCCATGTGGGGACGATCACATCCCCTTAAATTCCTTTGTTTATCACTCATAAATGGGCGAAGGAACTTGTGCGTTAGTATTTATCTTTTACGAGCTGGGCACTCATGCCAGTCCCTTCTCGTATTAGGGGTTTGCAGATGAGGCATGCAATCCCAAGATAAAACTTGTCCAAATTAAGAAGATCATGGGTTACCCACCACTTCCTCATGAGCTGAATCAGTGGCACAAAACAGAAGATTTTGAACATCTAGAGATAACACATAAATTATATAATTTAGGAGTGGTAGTGGAATACCATAAATAGGAAGGTATGGTGGACTCAAGTGGAAGATGTTGGTTTCAGGGTATGGAAGTACAAGCAGAATTCCTCTTAGTACAGAGTTTTGGCTAGCAAGACTTTGAGAGACCAGACAATTGATGACAACTTAGATGCAAGCAATACAAAGCATAAATATTAAAACTAGCATGAAACATCAAGTTGTCTTCCTTGTCAACATAACACTTCAAGCATAATAACACAAAGGTTTTGGCTATGTCGCTACTTTGAGAAAAACATGCTTGTTGTTATGACCAAAGCTATACTTGCCAAGATTTAAATAAAGTTTTCGAAGCCATACCTGATATAAGGTCAATACTCCCCATAATAATCAGCTCATAATGTCGATTGCGTGAAGAGAATACCGAGTGCAGCGAAGAAACCAATAGACTTCTCATTAATATTCCTTCATAGACGACCCCACACTCACGGATACAAAGCTCTCCACAAAAGGAGTGATAGACCTCAAAGCAACACCTATTTCATAAAGTAACTTCCCTAGACATGATACGACTCTACTTGACTCCTAAAGACAAAGCTAAAGATAAAGATACCCGGCACTCCCCCAAGCTTGGAACAAGCTAAGGGGATGCCATTACCCGAGGAGTTTTACTCCTCATCTTGTTGTGGTTGTTTCTTCAGATCCCTGATGACACGGCGAAGGGTTCGGTACTCTGACTCGAAGACTTCCACTTGTACTTTCAGTACGCGGAAATCTTCAAAGAGTTGGTTGGTGATGCGGTAGGCCTCGGAGATGGTGGAAAGCATCCGTTGATCTTCAAGAAAAGTGGAGGGCCCTGAAAGGTTAAGAGAAAGATCATATTGAGGTTGGACAGATCCCACCATGATGGGATTGCTTGGACCTCCTTGTTGTTGGGCAGTGATAGTCTTGACTTCCTCTCTCACGGAGCGCTCCATCTCCGCTTGTCTTGCGGCAATTTCTTCTTCGGTAGCCCAATCAACGTGCTTCCCTTGATTAAGTTCCTTCTGGACTTGACATAGACGCCATCCCAAGAAGTCCTCTCCGCTCGAGCCACAAGAAGACATCCCTAGCAACAACTTTTCACCCTGGCAGAAACAGACCGAGGAAGAAAACACACGAAATTGCGAGATACGGTGCCGGGACTATCCGAGCAAATATATAGCAAAAATTTCCGCAACAGAAGGAAGGTTTCAAGCCTAGGTGGAATTGGAGTCGGAGTCCAGGGCACCCAGGAGTGTGCCTGGCGCGGCCAGGAGGGGGGACGCGCCAGGAGGCCTCCTGGGCCCCCTGGAGCTCCTCTCCGGCTCCACTCGGGCTTGGAATTTTCCTAATTTTGCAAAAACTTTGAAAAGTAAACTTTTATTGACGTTCGCGGTGTTTTCTTACCATAATTCATACCTTTTGTTATTCTGCTCCTGCCGGAGTCTGAAACTGGCTGCAACATGTTCTTCTTGAGTCTTTGTATATATCATGTTTGCATCCACATTGATTGGATCACTTGCCATATAATGTTTGAGTCTTTGTCCATTCACAACTTGAGGTTTGGTGCCATCGAAATTATTGATCTTGATTGCACCAGACCGATATACTTATTCGATATGAAAAGGTCGTTCCCATCTGGAAAGTAGTTTACCTGGAGAAAACCTGAAACGAGATCTAAACAACAAAAATTGATCACCAACATTAAATTCACGTTTCAGAATTCTTTTATCGTGCCACTTCTTTACATTTTCCTTGAACATTTTAGCGCTCTCGTAAGCTTCACTCCTCCACTCATCTAGAGAAGTCAAGTTCATGAGACGCTTTTCACCAGCTAACTTTGGGTCAGCATTTAGCTCTCTGACAGCCCAGAAAGCCTTGTGCTCTAACTCTAATGGTAAATGGCAAGCCTTGCCATAGACCATTTTATACGGAGACATGCCCATGGGGTTTTTGTAAGCAGTTCTATACGTCCACAAAGCATCTCCTAACTTCTTTGACCAGTCCTTTCTAGAACTGTTTACTGTCTTCTGTAAGATCAACTTGATCTCCCTATTGGTGAGCTCAACTTGCCCACTAGTTTGAGGATGGTACGGTGATGCAATCCTATGATTGACATCGTACTTGGCTAGAGCTTTCCTAAAAGCTCCATGCGTGAAGTGTGACCCTCCATCTGTCATGAGGTACCTTGGTACTCCAAACCTAGGAAAAATTACATCCTTGAGCATTTTCAAAGATGTCTTGTGATCAGCACTCTCAATGGGGATTGCTTCAACCCACTTGGTTACATAATCAACATCAACTAAGATGTGTGTGTACTTGTGTGAAGGAGGAAAAGGACCCATAAAATCAAAACCCCAGCAATCGAAAGGTTCTATCACTAGTGAGTAATTCATAGTCATCTCATTTCTCCTGCTAATGTTACCAACTCTCTGACACTTATCGCAAGATAGAACGTACCTTCAGGCGTCCTTAAAAAGAGTAGACCAATAAAAACCTGATTGTAAAACTTTATGTGCGGTCCTTTCACCGGCATGATGTCCTCCATAGGGACTATTGTGACATTGTCGAAGAATGTCCTGCTGCTCGTGCTCCGGTATACACCTTCTTACGATCTTGTCCGCACCTTCTTTGAAAATATGTGGATAATCCCAAAAGTAGTGCCTCAAATCCGTGAAGAATTTCTTCCTCTGCTGAAATGTAAAACCTGGAGGCAAAAACTTTGTAACGATAAAATTAGCATAATCTGCAAACCAAGGGTCGGAATGAGATTGTAATTTTACAACAGCAAGCTGTTCATCTGAGAAACTGTCGTTGACTGGAATAGGATCGTGCGGGATATCTTCCATCCTTCAAAGATTATCTGCCACCGGATTGTCTTCTCCTTTTATATCGACAATCTGCAAATCAAATTCTTGAAGGAGTACCCATCTAATGAGTCTTGGTTTGGCGTCCTTTTTCTGCATAAGATACTTAATGGCAGCATGGTCAGTATGAATAATAACTTTAGAATCAACAATATACTGCCTAAACTTATCACAAGCAAACACCACTGCCAAGAATTCCTTCTCGGTAGTAGCATAATTCTTTTGAGCACTATCAAGTGTCTTGCTGGCATAGTGGATGACATTTAGCTTCTTGTCAACCCTTTGTCCTAAAACAGCTCCAACAGCAAAATCACTAGCATCACACATAATTTCAAAGGGTAAATTCCAGTCAGGTGGTTGTACTATAGGAGCGGTTATCAAGGCTTTCTTAAGAACTTAAAAAGCTTCCTTACAATCTTCATCAAATACAAAAGGAGAATCTTTCTGGAGAAGATTGGTAAGGGGTCTCGAGATCTTAGAAAAGTCCTTGATAAATCTTCTACAGAAACCAGCATGACCTAGAAAACTACGAATACCTTTGATGTCCCTTGGATAGGGCATCCTTTCAATAGCTTCAATCTTTGCCGTGTCCACTTCAATTCCCCTTTCAGAAATCTTGTGTCCAAGAACTATCCCTTCGTTAACCATGAAATGACACTTCTCCCAATTGAGCACCAAATTCGTTTCTTCACATCTCTGCAAAACTTTATTAAGATTGTGGAGACAGTGGTCAAAGGAGTTTCCATAGACGGAAAAGTCGTCCATGAAAACTTCTACAATCTCCTCACAGAAACCATGAAATATTGCAGACATATACCTCTGAAAAGTAGCAGGTGCATTACACAAACCAAAAGGCACACGCCTATAAGCATAAGTACCGCAAGGACACATAAAGGTGGTCTTCTCTTGATCCGCGGTGTTAACGTGAATCTGGGAGAAGCCAGAATACCCATCAAGATAGCAGAAGTGGGTGTTTTTAGACAGCCCCTCGAGCATCTGATCAATAAAGGGCAGAGGATAATGGTCCTTCCTGGTGGCCTTGTTCAACTTCCTGAAATCAATACACATTCTATATCCAATAATAGTCCTCTGAGGTATTAGTTCATTTTTATCATTAGGAACAAAAGTCATACCTCCCTTTTTAGGAACACAATGAACGAGACTTACCCACTTACTATCAGCTATAGGATAGATGATACATGCGGCTAGAAGTTTGAGAACCTCCGTCCTAACCACGTCCTTCATCTTTGGGTTCAACCGTCGTTGATGATCAACAACTGGTTTAGCATCGGGCTCGAGATTGATAGTATGTTGTCAAATGGATGGACTAATATGAAGGGAATATGCCCGAGAGGCAATAATAAAGTGGTTATTATCTTATTCCATGTTTATGATAAATGTTTATTTTCATGCTATAATTGTGTTAACCGGAAACGTTAATACATGTGTGTTTAATAAACAGAGAAAAGGTTCCTAGTAATGCCTCTCTTTATACTAGCTTGTTGATTAACGGATGATCAAGGTTTCCTGATCATGAACATTGGATGTTGTTAATAACAAGGTCATGTCATTGGAGAATGATGTGATGAACATACACCCACAGTAGTTATAGCAATACGATCATGTCATCAAGTTTCTATTGCTGTATCAAACTTTCACGAAGTAACCCTAATCCTTAGACCATGAGATCACGTCAATCACTGACACCGGAAGAGTACTTTGATTCCATCAAACGTCACACCGTAACAGGGTGATTATAAAGGTGTCGTTGGGTACTTGGAAAGTGTTAGTTGAGGCTCGTGGATCAAGAGTGGGATTTGTCCATCCAGATGACGGAGAGATATACTCTGGGCCCTCTCGGTGATATCACATTGACATCGCTTGCAAGCACGTGACTGGCTCACGAGGATGTTATATCACGGAACGAGTAAAGAGTACTTGTCGGTAACGAGATCGAACTAGGTATGGATGATACCAAATGATCGGATCTCGGACAAGTAAAATATCGCGAGACAAAAGGAATTGGTTACAGAGTTTTGGTTCACACGATCACTAGTTCATCGTTGAGTAAGTGGGAGTCATCATGGATCTCCAGATCCCGCTGATGATTATTGATCAGAGAAGAGTCTCTGTCATGTCCATTTTATTCACGAACCGTAGGGTGACACACTTAAGGATTCGTTGACGCGTTTGAGTGGATACGGAACGCCAGAGAATATACTGGACAGCACATGGACTGTTTTGATAAAACTGCTGGAATAGTTTCGGTATATCAAAATAGTGCAAGGGGATAATTGTTAATGTGTTCATTGAATGAAGTGTTCATCAATGAAGTACTCATTGAATGAAGTGTTCATTAATTTGAGTGACATTAAACAAGATAATTAAAAGTGTTTTAATGTGATAAACTCTTGGAATTTTGAGTGGAGAATTATGGAAGTTATGGGAATAATGTGTGACCCTTTGTTTTTGTGAGTGGGGAGTCCACCCACATGATGAGGGGAGAGGTGGGGGCACCTCATGGGGCGTGCTACCCCTTGGGGGCTGCCTCCCCCTCCTATATATAGATGGGTGGAGACCCCTCTACACACCAATTCCTCCATCTCTCATATGCCCTTTGGTTGGCATCTTCCTCCCCTTGCTAGCTGATCCAGTTTCACGAGTACGGTGCTTAGGCGAAGCCCTGCTCAAGATCTTCTCTACCACCACCACCACTATGTTGTAGTGATGCTGGAGTTCCCGAGGATCCACTACTTCCGCTGCCCAACTGGAGCAAGGGGCGGAGGTCGTCGCTGATCCGTACGTGTGACCGATTACGGAGGCGCTGCCCGTTTGTGGCGCCCATCTTCATCACGACCTTGAGGTCGGCAAGTGATCGACTACATCACCCACGAGAATCGTTCTCGTTAAAGCTTTTTGGTCTTCGAGGGTGAGTCCTTCTCAAACCGTTACAAGTTATCTCCTAGATGTGATCTTGGCAGTTGCAATCGTAGGAAAAATTGTGTTTTCTATGCAACGAACCCTTCAGTGGTACCAGAGCCTCGTCTATGCGTAGATGCTTTGTACGGTTAGAACACATAGAGATGTGGGCGTTGATCCTCTAGTTGTTACCCTCTTTTGTGCACTTGTTCATATTGCGGCAATGTTGGATTGAAGCGGCCCTAAGCGCAGATTGCGTGTCACGCTTGACATACGGCTTGTACCGTATAAAGTGGCTTTGGGGGTGTCAGTTTCTCTAACATTAGTGATATGGCATTTGCAACGGAGGGCCCTGGAAAGGGACGAAAAGAAACAACTAGCGAATCAACGTTGTGGTTCTTGTCCGTAGGTAAGATCGGTTCTTTCCTAGGAAGCCCAAAACCACGTAAAATTTGCAAACATAATTTAGAAGCGTCTAACTTGTTTTTGCAGGGCATGTGATGTGATATGGTCATTGTTACAAAATTGTTGTATGAAATGAGATTTATTGTAAACAACCGGCAGGAGCCATATGGTTGTGTTTTTCCTTTTTAAGGCCTGCGTGCTGTAGATATATCCATGAGATATATTGTAATGGAGAAGGACGACCATGGTGGTGGCGCCATGGAACTTGGTGCCGCGCCGGTGGCATGATGGAGATCATACCAAGACGCACAAAGATGGAGATCTATTGCGAGAAGGACCATATCATATCACATTATCCATGCATGTGATGTTTATCCTTTTATGCATCTTATTTTGCTTAGTTACGATCATGATCGCTGCGGTAGCATTATAAGATGATCCCTCTCACTTAATATCAAGGATCATTATATGTTCTTCCTTAGTATGCACCGTTAAGAAAGTTCGTCGTTTCGAGACACCACGTGATGATCGGGTGTGATAGACTCTACGTTCGCATACAACGGGTGTTTTCAAGCCTAGCATGTACAGACATGGCCTTGAAACACATGCAAATACTAAGGTTCTACTTGGCGAGCCTAGCATGTACAGACATGGCCTCGGAACATGGACCGAAAGGTTAAGCACGAGTCATATGGATGATATGATGAACCATATTGAGATGCTCGCCATTGCAGCTACACCGCCTCACGTGATGATCGGTCGTGGTGTAGTGAATTTGGTTCGTGTAATCACCAAAGACGACTCGAGGGATGTTGTTTTTGAGTGGGAGTTAGATGAACTCATTTTATCATGAACTAAATCAAAGTGAATTTGCATAGTTCGTTGTAGTCATTGGCATTTGTTTACTACCTTTGCGCTTAGCTATAATTGAGATAATAGAACTATAGAATTCTGGATATTTAACTTTACGGACTGGTACCGTATTGTTTGAGTGTCAATCTAAAGTTTAAAGTCTTATTGCAAACTTTAGCAAACCTTGCTTGCTCCATGAAGTTTAATAATGTGTATTAAATCGAGACTAACAATTCCAGTGTTAGTGTCTAAGTATCACACTTGCCTCCATGATCCTTGATTTTCAAATGTTGTTTGTTATTATCAAGGTTATCTAGGAGCTGAAAGGATTGTTTCAGAAACTATCATGTGTGGAAGATATAGCGATATCTGAAACAAATTTAGCTGCAATGTGATAGAGTAAAATTTAGTAAGAAACATGTTCTCATATTGTATGAGAATTTGTGAAGGTTGGAGACACTATGTGTCCTAATCTCCCAAAAAGGTTTTGGGAACTAATATTGTACTCATAGTTTGTCCCAATGAGCTATGGTAGTTTTGTCATGAAAGTTGTCATGATAGGATGAATGGAAGATGTAGGTAAAATGTTTACTACACTATAAGATTACTAAAGAATGGAATTTGGAAGAACACCAAACATTTGATGACGGTGATCTACATCAAAGTGAGAATCAAAGGGTGTTAGTATTTGACTAACACACTTTGGATTATGTGTCATTTGAATGGTGCCACAAGTGATGTTGATAAATTCTTCTAAAAAGGAAAGGAATTGCTGAAAGAGGATCTGAAAAATATTTTGGCGAAAAGAAAAAGGAAAAGACTGGAAATGTCCAGCTCGGGTATATAGATGATATACATGTTATGGGTATATTCATTGCTTGTTAAACAGTGTGATTCTTGAGTATTGGATACTGATTGGTTGGTATGAAGTGTCATACGGAACAACGCAATACAAGAGTTGCAATGGCCTGAGTAACTAGCAAATGAATATGGGATGATTCTCATCAAGAACAAAATAAAGTGTTATTGTGTTTATCGTTGGAATTAAACCTAGCCTTCAAGATTTATTTGAATAATTGTTATTCTGTTCTGGTGTTATACGAACAATAGTTGTTCAAATTATCACCATATTCATAGAAGATGGATGAACTCTATAAATCTTGTTGGAGAAATCACATCCATAATAAGTGATGCTAAACATGTCGCAAGACAAATGATTAGAAGATCACTTATGAGTGACACCACCGTTTGAATCATATTGGAAAGAAACACATGAAGAAACTCCATGGTGATGGAATTTTTGAGTCTTTTGATTTTGAATCAATTGACGGTTGTGAGAAATTTCTAGAGATGATTGAAACACCGTTTAAATCATATTGGAAAGATAACATGAAGAAACTCCATGTTGGTGGAATTTTGGAGTCTTTTGATTTTGAATCAACTGACGCTTGTAAGAATTTCCTAGAAATGATTGAAACTCCGTTCATAGGCCAAAGAAGGACGGACGACTAACTTATTGGACATTATACATGTTGATGTGTATAGTTCATTATGTGTAGCCGTGTGTGGTGGGTCTTATAACTTCATATACTTTAACCGAGGATTTGAGTGAATATATGTGTATATTTACTTGATAAGGAAGAAGTATGAAATGTTTGAAAATGTTCAAATAAATTTCAAGATGAAGTGAAAATCATTGTAACGAGAAAATAAGAGTTTATGATTGGATCATAAAAGAAGATTTTTGAGTTAAAAGTTTAGCAAATGCCTGAGAGTTTAGGAATCGTTCCAAAACTTGCATTTCCCGAAACACCATAGGAGTATGGAGTGTTCGAGAGATGTAATCAAACCTTGTTTGACATGGTAAGGATCAAAGGTGTTATTTATAAAATTGCCATTATATTTTAAGGATTAAGCTTTAGAGACTACCGCTTTTCACTGAAAAGAGCGCCATCGAGATCCGTTGAAATGACACCATATAAGTTATGGAATGGGATAAAACCCAATTTGTCTTTTCTTAAATTTTGGTATGCAAGGCATATGTAAAATGTTTACAACCAAAGTCGGATAAAGTACGTCTTTGTAGGTTATCCCAAAGTAACCGTTGGGTATTCCTCCAGAACACTAAAGACAAAAGTTTTTTTTGTGGCTAAGAGCATCAAGTTTCTTGAGAAGGAATTTTTGCGAAAAGTTAAGTGGGAGGACAGTAGAACTTCGATTAGGTTGTTGAACCTAAGCTTTATGTGCTAAGTGGCGCAGCGCCGGAAAGTGTCCCGGAAGCGGCCGCAATGCTCTTGGCTCCCGTGTCCCAAAGGTTGTGGTCACGACGATCTAAGTTCCTATTGAACTGCGTAGTTCGGATAATCGATCAAATAGTAAGATTTGAGATTGAATCATTGTTATTTGATAATAATGGACCGACTACATGCAAAGAAGCAATGATGGGCCCTGACTCCGGCAAAATGGCTAGAAGCTATAAAATCCGTGATAGTTCCATACACGAGAAACCAAGTTTCTGAACTTGGAAGACCCTCTAGATACCGTGTTTAGATCTATAAAGAAACAGACGTGGATGTTCTCACATCTATGAAATATTCGACATATCGTTAAAATGGTTTACGATTATGTTCAAAGAGTTGGCTATGACAAGATTTGATCTTTCATAACGATATTTAGTCTGGACGGATTATTGTAGCAACCACTACATATGCTAGTTTTGGTATATGGTAGTTGAACAAACAGAACAACGTTCTTCTAATAGAATGGTTACCTAAGACGTGTACAGGACACGGTCCAAAGGGTTCTGTTAATTCAAAGGATGCTAAAATAGCATGCAAATTTCAATGGTTGAAATAAGAATTCACGGAGTTGGAATCTTCATCATGATGAAATTGTTAAAACGTTTAGTTTCATCAGAGATGGTGAAGATGCTTGCTTTTGCAAGAAATTAAGTGGGAGCGCTGAGACATATTTCTAATACATTATGTAGAAGACATATTGTTGATTGGAAATGATGTATATTTTATTGACACGGGTGAAGTTTCATTGAAAATTTGATTTTAATGGAAGATTTGGGCAAAACCAGTATATTGGGCTAATATGGTCTATATAGATAGATTGAGGTGCTAATATGGTTGGGCCGAAGTACATATATGAAATATTGAATAAGTTCAATATGGAAACGACGAGAAAAGTTCTTGCCGCATGGAAAAGGTTGAAGCGAGATTCAAGTGTTTTGACACTTGATGAGTAAAATCACATGAATGATTTGATCAATCATGTACACCATGATATGTACAATTCCAAGAATGTCCTATGCTCTAAATGTTATGAGCATATACCAGAATGATTCATAAGATGATCATTGGACAATAGTAAAGATATCCTTACGTGCTTTGGAAGGACTAAGAATATATATTATGTATGTTGGACAATAGTTCATTGTAAAGTGTTACATTGATACTAGTTTTGTCGCAAGATACAATCTAAATTTATCTCAATTTTGGTGGTATGTTAAGGTGGAAAAATGTAATGGAAGAAAGTTCCATGATAGATTTGGAATAGTTCCAAATGGATTTGGATGAGTTCCAAAGTTAAGACATTATAACGAATACTACAAGGAAAGGCTAAGTATATGACTGCTCTAGCAGCAGCAAAGGAGGGCATTTGTGTCAAGAAGTTTGTTTGACAAACTAGGTGTAGTTCCAAGCGAGCTAATACTATGAAGATCTATTGTACGACAATAGATTCAACATGTTTTGAGCTCAAGGGACTAAGGTCTCACCGGAGGACCAAATTTATGCAATGCCATCTCATTAGTGAATGAGTGATGCGTAGAGACGCAAAGAAATGCAAATACACACGGACCTGAAGTGTCAGATCTGGAGATTAGGTTTACCACTAGCAATGCGTATGGATAACAACTGAATGCCATAGGTGTTGGATGCGCAAGTACCAAACTAGATTATTGACTCTAGTGCAAGTGGGAGACTGAAGGGAATATGCCCGAGAGGCAATAATAAAGTGGTTATTATCTTATTCCATGTTTATGATAAATGTTTATTTTCATGCTATAATTGTGTTAACCGGAAACGTTAATACATGTGTGTTTAATAAACAGAGAAAAGGTTCCTAGTAATGCCTCTCTTTATACTAGCTTGTTGATTAACGGATGATCAAGGTTTCCTGATCATGAACATTGGATGTTGTTAATAACAAGGTCATGTCATTGGAGAATGATGTGATGAACATACACCCACAGTAGTTATAGCAATACGATCATGTCATCAAGTTTCTATTGCTGTATCAAACTTTCACGAAGTAACCCTAATCCTTAGACCATGAGATCACGTCAATCACTGACACCGGAAGAGTACTTTGATTCCATCAAACGTCACACCGTAACAGGGTGATTATAAAGGTGTCGTTGGGTACTTGGAAAGTGTTAGTTGAGGCTCGTGGATCAAGAGTGGGATTTGTCCATCCAGATGACGGAGAGATATACTCTGGGCCCTCTCGGTGATATCACATTGACATCGCTTGCAAGCACGTGACTGGCTCACGAGGATGTTATATCACGGAACGAGTAAAGAGTACTTGTCGGTAACGAGATCGAACTAGGTATGGATGATACCAAATGATCGGATCTCGGACAAGTAAAATATCGCGAGACAAAAGGAATTGGTTACAGAGTTTTGGTTCACACGATCACTAGTTCATCGTTGAGTAAGTGGGAGTCATCATGGATCTCCAGATCCCGCTGATGATTATTGATCAGAGAAGAGTCTCTGTCATGTCCATTTTATTCACGAACCGTAGGGTGACACACTTAAGGATTCATTGACGCGTTTGAGTGGATACGGAACGCCAGAGAATATACTGGACAGCACATGGACTGTTTTGATAAAACTGCTGGAATAGTTTCGGTATATCAAAATAGTGCAAGGGGATAATTGTTAATGTGTTCATTGAATGAAGTGTTCATCAATGAAGTACTCATTGAATGAAGTGTTCATTAATTTGAGTGACATTAAACAAGATAATTAAAAGTGTTTTAATGTGATAAACTCTTGGAATTTTGAGTGGAGAATTATGGAAGTTATGGGAATAATGTGTGACCCTTTGTTTTTGTGAGTGGGGAGTCCACCCACATGATGAGGGGAGAGGTGGGGGCACCTCATGGGGCGTGCTACCCCTTGGGGGCTGCCTCCCCCTCCTATATATAGATGGGTGGAGACCCCTCTACACACCAATTCCTCCATCTCTCATATGCCCTTTGGTTGGCATCTTCCTCCCCTTGCTAGCTGATCCAGTTTCACGAGTACGGTGCTTAGGCGAAGCCCTGCTCAAGATCTTCTCTACCACCACCACCACTATGTTGTAGTGCTGCTGGAGTTCCCGAGGATCCACTACTTCCGCTGCCCAACTGGAGCAAGGGGCGGAGGTCGTCGCTGATCCGTACGTGTGACCGATTACGGAGGCGCTGCCCGTTTGTGGCGCCCATCTTCATCACGACCTTGAGGTCGGCAAGTGATCGACTACATCACCCACGAGAATCGTTCTCGTTAAAGCTTTTTGGTCTTCGAGGGTGAGTCCTTCTCAAACCGTTACAAGTTATCTCCTAGATGTGATCTTGGCAGTTGCAATCGTAGGAAAAATTTTGTTTTCTATGCAACGAACCCTTCATAATACCCTTGAGATCATCAAGAGTATAGCTAATAGCACCTCGGTGTCTGCGGAGTGTCTCCAATAATCGCTCTTCTTCATACCCTGAAAGTTAGAATTGATAATAACAGGATATACTTTATTTTCATCTAAAGAAGCATATTTGAGTGTATCGGGTAGTGGTTTTAGATCAAACACCGGTTCTTCTTTTGGTTGCGAGAGGATTCCTAAAGGTTCAACCGGGGGGTTGTGCTTCAGGATAGGAGTTTGTCTTAAAAATATGTCTTCTAGTTCATCCCTCTCCTGCATATGTATGTCATTCCCGTGGTCTTCCATAAATTGCTGCAAAGTATCATCAGGAGGAATAGCAATAGAAGCAATTTCTTCAATAATTTTGTCATTACTTGACAAGTCAGTACCACGAGGCTGCTTAGAAAACTTAGAAAAATTAAATTCATATGGCTCACCGTTGAACTCAACAGAAACTTTACCTTTCTTGCAATCTATTATAGGTCCACAAGTGCTGAGGAAGAGCCTACCAAAGATAATAGGGAAAAAACTATCTTGCACTGAACCAAGTACAAGAAAGTCAGTAGGATATTTTACCTTCCCGCAGAGTACTTCAACATCTCTCACAATCCCAACTGGAGAGATTGTTTGTTTATTTGCAAGATGAATTGTGACATCAATGTCCTCGATCTCACACGGCTGAATCTCGTGCATGATCTCTTGATAAAATGTGAAGGGAATAGCGCTGACGCTAGATCCCAAATCACATAGCCCATAGTAATTATGATCTCCTATTTTGACAGATACAACTGGTGTACCTGAAATTGGGCCATTATTCTTGGTTGTGACAATGTTAGTGGAAACAACACAAAAACTAATAGTGGATTCTTCAATATCACTGGTTACCAGATCCTTGACCATAGCAACTTGAGGCTTGACCTTGATCATGTCCTCAGGTTCGTCAGTGGTCCTTCCGTTTTTGTTTAGAATACCTGTAACAAAAGAGTGCTCCTTTATCCTTGAGGGATAAGGAAGCTGTTCATACACAACTGCAGGTAAAACAGGATCAGTAACATTAATCTTAATAGGTGACTCCTTGAAAGGTTTATGATGTTGACTCTCCTTCTTCTTAGAAGAATCAATATGAGAAGCAAAGTCCTTGCAAAAGTCAACCATTAGCTGGGAATCAAGACCAATTTTAGAGAAAAATGTATTAAAGTAATCAGTCTTTACATAACTCTCAATGTAGTCATGCTCATAGTTTATAGCGGGTTCAATACCTTTATCGATTTCCCAGTCTTCAGTATTCTTCTGGATCCTTTCTATAAGATCCCATTTTTCTTCCATACTTCTGTTCTGGAATACCCCGCTAGAGGAGGCATCCAACACCTCCCTGTCCTGACGAGAAAGCCTGGCATAAAAATTTGTAAGTATAATTTCCTTGGGGAGCTCAAGGTTTGGGCATTTGAGCATCAGGGACTTCAGTCTCCCCCAAGCTTGAGCGATGCTCTCTCCGTCGCGAGACAAAAATTTGTAGATGTAGTTCCTGTCTTGGTGAATTTCACGAAGAGGATTAAACTTTGCATAAAAGAGAGACATAAGCTCTGGCCATTCAAGAAGATCAGAGTTATCGAGTAGCTTATACCAATCTGAAGCTTTATCTTTGAGTGATACGGAGAATAGTTTCTTCATGATGAACTCCATCGTTACACCTGCAAGCTTAAATAAAGAACATAATTGTGATAAATATAGAAGGTGTTCTCCCGGATGTCCTTCTCCTGTATAACGTTTAGCCAAGACATAATCAATAATACCAGATGGTATTTTATAGGGCACAATTTCAGTAGGGGTAGAAGTGACCACCACAGTCGTGGGGCGGCTCCTTACCAGCAACGAACCAACAATAGAAGAGTCCATAAGGACTGAAGGTAACAACAGAAAATAAAGGTTTCCTTACCGGCTTCACTTACCAACAACGCTACACTCCCCAGCAACGGCGCCAGAAAATCTCGTTGATGGCGGAGAAGTTAATAGGTTTAGTTGGGTTGCCTTCCCTGTTAACCGCGCCAATAAACGATTCTTGATAACCCACAAGTCTAGGGGGATCAATTGTATCTTTTCGATAAATAAGGATGTCGATCCCAACGAGGAGCAGAAGGTGCTGATAAGTGACACTGGGTAAGGAAAGGCTGCACACACTCAAAGGTAAATATTTAGGGGTTTTTGGTTTAAGCAACAGAAAAGTAAAAGACAAGCAAAGTAAACAGGGTAACTGAGGAGTAGCAAGTGGCCCAATCCTTTCACAAGGATAAGCCTAGGAACTAAACTTATAAAAGCTAAAGCGTTCTCGAGAACACACGGGAGAGATAGCCAAGTTACTTTCACCATACTCCGCCAAGTAATATGAATTGTGTTGATAAGTGTTGGTGGGTGGATCAATGCTAGTACACCTTCTGGACTAAGATAAGTGTACTCTTATGATTACACACCTTGCAAGCATCCGCAAATACAAGGTAGTAATTAAGGCATAAGCATAACCACAGCATTACGATCAAGGATCCATAACTCCCTTGTGCAAAAGTGTGCGAACTGGGGTTCAGGTTTCTGTCACTCCGGCAACCCACCATAAGCATCCTTTGTGCACAATGTATTCCTATAGGCCCATGAAAGGTGAAGTGTTAAGTGTTCGACTCACATAACACCACTAGAGAAATAACAACACAACTTAAGTATCAAACAACACATAACACTTCAACATCATATGACTACTAACAACTAGACTTCTCCCATGTTCTCAAGAACTAAAGTAACTACTCACAAGACATAAAAGAGATCATGATCAGAGGTGATAGATGGGTGGAAAAAAATCCGGAGACAATGATATTTCTCCAACAAAACTCAATGGCATTCACCACAAAGTAGTAATCAACACCAACAGAGTAGAGAGGATAGATAGTACGGATTACAACACAAGTTGCAATTGTGAGATGAGATGGGATGGAGATGGAGATGGTGCTGATGTTGGGGATGATGTTGATGATGATCTCGATGATGCCCGTGATGATGATGATGATGATGATGATGGCGACGATCTCCCTGAAGGAATCTGTCCGCCGGAGATGGCTTTTCTCCTCTGTAGGTTTCCGCCCCGTGGCGGCGGCGAAACATGGAAACTCTTCTCTTTTTAGGGTTTCTACCCCAGGGGGTCTTATAGGCGAGAGGGGGCACCGAGGGGGGCCATCGGACATCCAGGAGGCTGCCTGGCGCGGCCATGAGGGGGGCCACGCCAGGCACCCTTCTGGCTGCCTGGTGGGTCCCCTCACCTCCATCCTCGATGATCCCCAGTCAATCTTCGTAAAAACTCTCCCCGTAAATTTTCATCGCATTTGGACTTGATCTGATTCAGCAACTTGGTGTCCACTTTTCACCGCTGAATTCTGGTTCTGCTGCTTCGGCACCGGAAAGTTGTAAACTGTGTAAAACAAGCCAAAACAACATAAGAACAATACTTTAAAGTGGAATATATCAATGAATAGGGTGGAATTACAATATAAAATAGTGATGCATTTTGGACGTATCACTCTCCTCCGCCGGGCTCGCAAGATTCCGGCTGACCTCGACACCCGCGTCCCCTGCCCCAAGCTTGCGCCCATGCCCAAGGACGGTGAGTGTGTGGTCTTCCTCACGCACTTCCAGCGCGGCTTCGGGCTCCCGGTGAGCCGATTCTTTCACGAGTTCTTGGACTTCTTTCGACTGCAACCGCACCACCTCGGGGAAAATGCCGTCATGTGCTCTCCGTCTTCGTAATGCTATGTGAGGGCTACCTCGGCGTGCGCCCCACTGTCGGCCTCTGGTCCGGATCTTCCACTTCCGCAGCTTCCGAGTGGGCACCGGGATATTTAATGTCGACCCCGACACCCAGCAAAGAGAAGAAGTTAGGGTGATGGCCGAGTGCGGAGCTGCTGTCATCTACCTCCGCAAGGCCGGACTGTATCCTCATCCCCAACCGCCACAGTCTATCAAAGACTGGCAAATGGGGTTCTTCTACGTCTCCTCTCCAGAGGGTAAGGATCTGCTGAACTTGCCCGAGTTCTCCCTGCCACCTCCGACCTCCAAGCACCACTGGTCCGAGAAACCAGGTGATGGGTACACCGACCTAGACCGCCAGATGGCCCGGATTAAAGAGCTGATGGCTGAAGGACTGCAACCTGCCGACCTGGTGGCTACCTGGGTCTGCCGCCGAGTGCTCCCGCTGCAGCGCCGATGCCACCGTATCTGCGATATGAGTCGGTTCCTGGATCCCACTCGGATCTCTACATTCTCAATAGACGAGGCCAAGCTCATTCGCCGACTGAACCTGCTCGCCGACGCCAAAGCCTCCGCAGCCTTCAAGTTCGGAGTGAGGGCGTACAGCCGGCTCCGACCTTGCCCCGTGGTATGCCTCTGCTTCCACTCTTGTGCTAATTTTTCTTTGCTTTCTTGTTGATTCTGATCGGCTGCACTTCCCCAGTAATTCCTCGGCTCCAAGGCCATGCATGATGGGCAGGCCGCTTCTAGCTACCACCCCGACTGCACAGAAGAGGACGCCGAGGACCTGGAGTTCGAGGAGGAAACAAACTCTGAAACAGAAGCCCACACTGCCTCCCTCGGACTTGGCCGCGATCAGCCGGGTGAGTCTGATTCCTCCATCAAACGCTTCATGGACGAGTGGAGTAGTGACGCTGATTCTCCTAGTGACTGCGGCTCAGAGTCCCAATCGACTGCACAGACGGCGGCTGCGGGAAAGCGCCCCCAAACAGACGATGTTGCTGGCCCCTCCAAGGTTCCCCCAAAGAAAGCTAACAAGAGACCAAGACGTTGAGCTCCTCCTCCGAATGCTCCTAGACCCTCCGGCCATGTGCTTTCTCCTGCACCTTTGAACATTGCTCCTCCGAGCTTTACTATGGCAAAGTTCGCTGTCAGTGTTCCCCGAGCTGCTGGGTATTTTCCTGTGCTCTTTTTTTTCATGTATTTCTATTCGTATCCGATCCCTTTTTCCAACTTGCCTTTCTACGATGCAGGGTTGTCCGAACTGTTGCTCTCGCTGCACGTGGAGTTCCTCCGACTGTGCCCCCTGTGGTGCCCGAGGTTCCTCCGAGTGCAGCCGCTGCAACCTCCGCTACCTCCAACGTTCCCATTGCGCCTTCGCGCAAAAGGGCTGTTGCCGACACCTCCAAGGCCGAACGGACCAAGAAACAAAGAGCCGCCGCCGCTGCGAAACAGGCGCGACCGACTGCTCCTCCTCCGACCTCCGCGACTACCATGGGTCCGACTGCTGGAGCGCATTCGACCACTCCTGCAGCAACCGCCGCCACCACTCCGATCCTTATCGACCCGTCTGGGATCGCGTACCCCGATGTGCCGATCATGGACCGGTCCGATGCAGATGCTTTTCAACCTGGGGCTTCTTTAGCCCAGGCCACTATTCTTGCAAATACAGCTCATGTAGCCGGATCGGGGAGCGCTAGCGCCGCCCCCATCAACCCGACCGCTCCTCCATCCGCCGTTCCTCGGGTATCGTTCCCGATTGCTTCTCATGTCCCTCCTAGGACCAGTGCTTCCATGCCTCCATCTTCCAGCGCTGTTGTGCGCCATCCTCCAGCCGCTACCCGTCAGCTCTCGCGAGCTGATCAGTTCCGCGAGGCGTACACTGGTGCACTCGACGTCTCGCCAGTCCGACCTCCTGCTAATTATGCCACTCCTCCTCCTCCTGGGTCCGAGGATCAAATCCCGGCCCATCTACCCATATCAGGAGTTTTGCTACTAGAGTCCTAGGCCAAATCCTTGCCTCCGAGCACACTTCTTCTGTAAGTTTAACTTCCTGTGGGGGGGGGGGGCGCCAGCGCACCCACTGGGTGTAGTCCCCGAGAATCGGGCCGATTGCTTGCGATCAGCTCGGATCTTACTCTCTTTTATTTGCTTATTACTTTGGATCTGACCGCCCCATTTTTCAGGCCATCTGCGATCGACGTCAAGCTGTCTTTGATGAGCTATTGGCCGCTTATTCAGTGGGCCAAAAATCTATTGCTGCTCTGAAGAATGCTGACGCTCAAGCTGTGAAGATTCAGGAGCTGACATGTATACTTTTGTTTGTTACTCCCTCCGTCCCATAATATAGTAACGTTTTGAGAACTAGCATAGTTTTCAAAACGTTACTATATTATGGGACGGAGGGAGTACTTGCTTACTTCTGATTGCCACTACTCAAATAACTTTAGCCGCATCTCTTGCTTTAGCTATTGCTGCTCACGCCCCCGAGTTGGAGGATTCTCAAAAGAAAATCGCCGAGCTGGAGAACCAGCTCGGTGAAAAGGATGGCCAGCTCGGAAATGCTGAGAGGGAACGTCAACGTCTGGCTGCTGTTGAGACCGAGCTGCAAGCCAAGATTCAGAAGATGACCGGTGACCTTGCCGCCGCAAAGACTGCCCACGATTGTGAAATGCAGAGGCTTGTCGATGCTCGCCATGAAGTGGAAGGTCAACTACTGAAAGAGAAGGACTTGGCCATCAAACACGTCGAAGACATGGCCGTCCAACATGAGAGCGGCCTCCGAGCTTCCCAGGCACATGCCGACCTTGCCCTTTCTTGCTTCCACCGAGTGGACCTCGCCCTTGCTGGTATTTTCTCCTTTCCGCTTGCTCTTGTATTCCGATATGACATTGTTGTTCTTCGGTCTGACATTGCTGCCCTCCGATCTTCGATTGCTCTTTTCATTAGATGCCTGGCCCAACTCTACCATTGCCGCCACTGCCGCTGTGGAGGAAGCCCGCCGCGTCAGAGGCGCGGTGGTTGATGCTAATGCCGGTTGGAGTGCTGAGGACTTCGTTGTGGCTCTGGATGCCCGACTGCCCCTTGTAAAAGGTGCTCTCTGCATGTACAAAACTGGGGTACAGAAGCTGAATGCTAAGCTCTTCAAATCATGGACCAGGACGATTGCTGGTGAGACGGCTGATGATGTGGCTCGGAACCTCAAGGCTGCCCTTCGCCAACTTGAGATCATGCTCGATTCTGGCATTCCCACTGGGATTCAATCTGCATTATCCATTGTCAAGAGTTGTTACCCCGAGGTGGACATTAGTCTGCTGAAGGCTCTGCGCGCTGGGTCGAAGGATAGTCTTGCTCCAGTTTGGACGCAGATATGACATCTTGCTGATGAACTTTCTGAGACCATGAATCCTTTTGAGTTCACTCACTTCGTTGATGACCAAGGCGTTTAGATCGAACAGCTATCACTCAGTGAGCTCCTGTACACCACTAGCGAAGATGTCGCGCAGTCTCGGCCTGCTCGACGCACAAGAAGTGCCATCTCCCACTCCTCGGAGTATGTCGACGATGAGGAAGAGGGCGAGGACGCTGAAGAAGGTGAGGAAGAGGTCGGTGAAGAAGGCTAGGACTCCTCCGATGGACATTCGACGAGCGCAGCTCGGGATGCACCGGACACTCAGCCCGAGGCCATCGCTACTTCAGCTCCGGGAGGTGACACCAACACGACTCCGACTGCCTCAGCTTGGCCTGCTCCGGATGCCACAACTGCTTCGGCTGCTGCTCCATTTGCCGCCGATGCGCCGACTGCCTGAGTTCGGCGCACCCTTATTTACCTGCTTTTTCTTCAGAAACACTTTGGTTAAACTCCAAGTGCGCCCGCTGAGGGCCACTTTCATGTAATACTCAACATTCGGCCAATCGACCATGCTTGCTCGTGAACTCAGTTTCTGCTAGGTTTATATATGCTATCTCGCCTTTGCGTTTTTCAAACCGGTTGCCTTTTTCTTTGTCTCTTTTCTTCCTTGGTCGATATTCTTGACAATCCTACAGCTGACATGCGGTCTGTGATCGGATCAGTGAATAGACCTCAAAAGAAATTTCGACAAGTACTTCTAGGTTCTCAGCTTTTCACGCAAAGGAAAGGTTGGGCGGACGAGCCGATTGCAACCTGCCGACTGTTGGCTGGCCGATCTGGTCACAATCGGTAGGTCTACTGTCGGCCAACTCCGAACTAAGTATACTTTTGGAATACGAATCTTCCGATTGGTGATTCTGCTCGGCACCGTTCACTCGACATTACAGCCGACCTGCGGTCTGCATTCAGTTCGAACTGGCCTTCGCAAACTCACCGCTCTTCTTGCTCTTTTCCCAAGTATACCCATTTCGGGGAACCGACCAGTCCCCGGTTCCGCTTTCGCCGACCTTAGGACTGGGAAATGAATTCACAAGTTTTTGTAACTCCTGCCGAGTGCTGTCTCATGGACGCACGGCTATTCTCATTGATAACATTTTAAAGGGGGGAATAGAATGATACCGCTCAACTGTAAAACGGGCACAACTGCTCGGCGTTCCAGGGATGCTCCGTTTCTTTTCCTGAAGTATCCACATATCGCGTCGGCTTTCTGCAGTCGATGAGGTAGTATGCATTGTTCTTGAGCGCCCGACTAACGACGAATGGACCTTCCCAAGGAGAGGATAACTTGTGTTGTCCATCCGATTTATGGACTCGACGCAACACCAAGTCACCCTCACGAAAAGCTAGGGGACGTATCTTCTTGTTGTGGTACTGCCGCAGCTTCTACTGGTATATTGCCGACCTAGACAAGGCCAGGAGACATGCTTCTTCTCTCAGATCAACACCTTCCTCTCGAGCTTCCTTGGCTTCTGCCTCCGTGTACATGGCGTGACGAGGTGAGTCGAACTCAATATCAGATGGGATGATTGCCTCCATGCCATACACGAGGAAGAAGGGAGTGAATCCAGTTGAACGGTTTGGTGTGGTACGTAAACTCCAAAGCACTGCTGGCAGCTCGTCCAGCCACGCGCCAGGTGCTCTCTCCAATGGTTCTACCAATCTTGGCTTGATCCCGGACAGACTGAGGCCATTTTCCCGCTCTGCTTGACCATTTGACTGGGGGTGAGCTACGAATGCTACATCCAGCCGAATGCCCTGCTGGGAAGCATACCGAGCTAGCGCCCCTTTTGCGAAGTTTGTTCCATTGTCAGTGATGATGCTGTTTGGCACTCCATATCTGACTTTGATGTACACAATGAACTTGACCGCAGTCGGTCCATCCAGCTTCTTGATCGGCCTTGCCTCAATCCACTTGATAAACTTGTCCACTGCCACCAACAGAATGTGTCATGCCATCTCTGGCTGTCTTGAATGGTCCGACCATGTCCAGCCCCCAGACTGCAAACGGCCATGTAATCGGGATGGTCTTGAGTGTTGAAGCTGGTAAATGGCTCTTTGCTTTGAATCTTCGACACCCATTGCAATGCTTGACTAGCTCTTCTGCCGCTGCTTTCGCAGTCGGCCAGTAGAAACCGTCGCGGAAAGCCTTGGCGACTATTGCTATAGCTGATGCATGGTGACCACACTCTCCCTGGTGGATATCTCGCAGCAACTCCAGCCCCTTGTCTTCTTCCACACAACGCTGGAGGACTCCAGTCGCACTTCGATTCACTAGCTCGTTGTTGATGATGGTGTATGCTCCAGATCGGCGCTGGATTTGCCGAGCTTCGACTTCATCTTGGGTGAGTGTGTCGTGTCATGCCATCTCTGGCTGTCTTGAATGGTCCGACCATGTCCAGCCCCCAGACTGCAAACGGCCATGTAATCGGGATGGTCTTGAGTGTTGAAGCTGGTAAATGGCTCTTTGCTTTGAATCTTCGACACCCATTGCAATGCTTGACTAGCTCTTCTGCCGCTGCTTTCGCAGTCGGCCAGTAGAAACCGTCGCGGAAAGCCTTGGCGACTATTGCTATAGCTGATGCATGGTGACCACACTCTCCCTGGTGGATATCTCGCAGCAACTCCAGCCCCTTGTCTTCTTCCACACAACGCTGGAGGACTCCAGTCGCACTTCGATTCACTAGCTCGTTGTTGATGATGGTGTATGCTCCAGATCGGCGCTGGATTTGCCGAGCTTCGACTTCATCTTGGGTGAGTGTGTCGTGTCATGCCATCTCTGGCTGTCTTGAATGGTCCGACCATGTCCAGCCCCCAGACTGCAAACGGCCATGTAATCGGGATGGTCTTGAGTGTTGAAGCTGGTAAATGGCTCTTTGCTTTGAATCTTCGACACCCATTGCAATGCTTGACTAGCTCTTCTGCCGCTGCTTTCGCAGTCGGCCAGTAGAAACCGTCGCGGAAAGCCTTGGCGACTATTGCTATAGCTGATGCATGGTGACCACACTCTCCCTGGTGGATATCTCGCAGCAACTCCAGCCCCTTGTCTTCTTCCACACAAACGCTGGAGGACTCCAGTCGCACTTCGATTCACTAGCTCGTTGTTGATGATGGTGTATGCTCCAGATCGGCGCTGGATTTGCCGAGCTTCGACTTCATCTTGGGTGAGTGTGTCGTCCACCAAAAAATTTCTGATCGGTTCCGCCCATGATGGTGCCACAACAACTACCATTACAGCAATTGCTTCTGGTTCTGGATGTTCGACTTCTACTACTGGAAGTTCGGAGGAGGATGAGCCAATTGCATCTTGCATGACCACTTCAGTCCCCGAGCTGACGACAGCAGCCCCTGGTTCGCAATCGGCAGCCCCTGGTGTGGCTGAATGCTTCTCCAACTTTTTTTCTTTTTGGCCAGTTTCTTCGCTTCGAGCTTTGCCATCTTCAGGTCAGACGGAATAAAGATTGACTCTGATTCTGGGGAAGGCTTGATAGATGGCTTCTAGATGTTTTCTAAAGATACTCCTTGTGGAATTTCCTTTCTGGTGGATCCCAGTTTGGACAGTGCATCTGCTGCTTCATTTTCAGCTCAGGGAATGTGTTGGAATTCACACCCCTCAAAGAAACCAGATATCTGCTGCACAAGGAATCTGTAGCTTGCCATGTTTTCATCTTTTGCGTCCCAGCTGCCAGTGCATTGTTGCACCACCAGATCGGAATCGCCATAACATAAAATCCGCCAATGCCAATCTCCTTGGCCAATCGGATACCGTGCACCAATGCTTCATACTCAGCCACATGTTTGATGCTACAAAATGGATCTGCAGTACATACTTGAGCTCGTCACCTTTTGGAGAAGTGAGAATAATGCCAGCCCCTAGTACGGTCATCATCTTGGAACCATCGAAGTGCATTTGCCAGAACTAAGAGTCCGGATAGGCGGGCGCATACTGGGTTTATGCCCAATCAACAAGGAAATCTGCCAGAGCTTGAGATTTGACTGCAGTACGAGGCTCATACTTGATTCCATGAGTTTCAATTTCAATGACCCACTTTTCCACCCGACCAGATGCATCCCGATTGCCGATGATTTCTGCCAGTGGTGCCGAGCTGACAACAGTGATCGGATGCGCCTGGAAATAAGGCTTCAGCTTCTTTGCCGCCATGCACTCACCGTAGCTCATCTTCTGGTAATGGGGGTAGTTTTTCTTGGATGTCGAAATCACTTCGCTGACATAATATACTGGCCTCTGGACCAACTATGCTATGTCCTTCTCAGGACGCTCGACCACCATGACAATACTAATCACCCGCGTGGTTGCTGCGATGTATAACATCATTGGCTCTTTCTCAATCGGAGCTGCTAGCACTGGAGCAGTAGACATCAAGCGTTTGAGTTGATTGAATGCTTCATCTGCGTGCGGAGTCCAAGTGAACTTGTCTGTTTTCTTCATCAGATGATACAACGGAATTTCCTTCTCACCCAACCGACTGAGGAATCGGCTGAGTGATGCCAAGCATCCGGTGAACTTATGCACATCTTTAAGATTTCTAGGCTTGTTCATCCGCTCAATTGCTGCAATCTTCTCGGGGTTGCACTCGATTCCTCTCTCGGAAACCAAGAATCCGAGCAGCTTGCCGGCTCGCACGCCGAACACACATTTTTCTGGATTGAGCTTGATCTTGTATGCTCGCAACAATGTTTCTCTGAGGTCATCCAGCAGGGTTGACCCTTGCACCGACTTGACCACAAGGTCATCTACATATACATGAATGTTCCGACCTAACTGAGATCGGACACACCGCTGCATAGTATGCTGATAAGCTGCGCCACCATTTTTCAGGCCAAAGGGCATGGTGATATAGCAATAAGCCCCAAAGGGGGTGATAAACACAGTCCTTATTTGATCATCGATAGCAAGTTTAATCTGGTGATAGCCAGTTGTGGCATCCAGAAAACATAAGAGCTAACATCCAGCCGTAGAATCAATCACTTGATCAATACGGGGCAAAGCAAAAGGATCCTTGGGGCAGGCCTTATTCAGGCAAGTGTAATCTATACACATGCGCCAAGTTCCATTCTTCTTCGGAACCAGAACTGGATTTGCTAACTAGTCTGGGTAGAACACTTCCTTGATAAATCCTGCTGCGAGCAACTTGGCGATCTCGTCGCCGATTACTCTTCTCTTGTCCTCTAAAAAGCGCCGAAGTGGCTGCTTGATCGGCTTGGATCCAGGTCGGATGTGAAGCTTGTGCTCGGCGAGTTCCCTCGGTACACCAGGCATGTCTTGTGGGGACCATGCAAAGATGTCCCGATTCTCACAGAGGAACTCGACAAGCTCGCCTTCCTATTTGCTGCTGAGTCCGTCCCCAATGATGACACACTTGCTCGGGTCGGAGGGGTCCAGAGTAATCCTCTTGCTGTCCTTGGCTGCCTGAAATGCAGTCTCATCGTCCGATCTCTTGGTCTTCGTGCTCGGCATGGGTGCCTTCATCTGAGCTTGGGCCATTGCTACGACCTTGTCGAGCTGGCGCCGTTCTGCATCAATGACCAGGGAATCGGCCAGCTTGGAGCCGGCGGATGAACACTCTAGTGACTTCTTGTAGTCACCGCAGACTGTGATGGGACCATTCGGCCCTGGAAGCTTCATCTTCAGGTAGGGCTGGAAAATGTTGAACATGAACTTAGCGATTGCAGGCGATCAGAGCAGAAGGTGGTACGGACTGCTTAGGTCGGCCACCTCGAACCAGATCGACTCTCAGCGGAAATTTTCCTCCGAACCAAACACTACCTCCAGCCGAATGCGGCCTAATGGAGTACATGAAAGGCCGGGCACTATCCCGTGAAACACGGTCCTGCTGGGCTCCAATTCGCTCTCACTAATGCCGAGCTTGATCATTGTGTCTCGGTACAAAATGTTGATGGCACTACCTCCATCAATGAGAGTCCTGGTGAACTTGCATGAGTACAAGGGTGCTGCGACAATTGCATCCACCACGAGCGCATAACTGCCTGGGTTTGGAATTACACTCGGGTGGTCCTCTGGGCCCCATGCGATGATGTTGTCTGATCAGTTCATCTTCTGGGGGATTGCTGGCATAGTGGCATTGACTGCCTGCTCTCGGGCTCTCCGACTGCCCTTGTCACCCGACTCGCTGGTGAAGATCATATACGCCGCGTCCTAGCGCGGTAACTGCTGACGTGCATTTGCTGGTGTTGGACCTGGGGGTGGGGTGGTGGTGGGGGAAGGTTTCCTGCTCCTCCCTTTGACAGACGCTCGACCCAGATGCATTGCCGAGTGGTGTGAGATGCGGGCTTGCCGACTCCACTGTGTATTTTGCATGGCTGGTTCATCATGTCCTCAAAGGTGTATGGGGGCCTGATCGGGCCCTGCGGTCTTTCTGCCAGTTTTTGCCTCCGACTGCCTCCTGCAGCCCCTTGTTCATCTTGTTGCTGAACTACTGCCACCTGTCGATTGCCATATTGGGCATCCGGCTGCTCGTCCTTCCTCTTGTTGAATCTTGTGTTGTTGTTGTTGTTGAAGTTGTGGGTGTTGTTGTTGAAGTTGGGGGTGTTGTTGTTGTTGCCAAAGCTATTGTTCTGCTGGATCTCGCACCTCTCGCGCCGATTGGGACCATTCGACCCATTTGCTTCTGCCGACTGCTGCTGCTGCCCAGAGGATTGCCCTTGGATGAAACCACTGGGACTCAACTTGATCGGGCGCATTGCAGCATCAGATGTGGCGAATGAATTGGCTATTCTCACCAGATCGGCCAAAGATGTTATCTCCTTGCGCAGGAGCTTGTGCTTCAACCAGTGTTGGGGATATCGCTTATCGGGAACTTATCGGTCGACCCAAGATAAGGGGTAAATCGGATGATTTATCGTTATATCGGGCCATTATTCAGCATATCTGGCCATTTATCGGCCAATTTATCTTATCATTGAGACACCGAGTAGGGATAAATCCGACGATTTATCGGAATATCGGAAGATATTTGGAACAGTGCTTCAACAGTGACCCATCCAAGCAGCCGTCAATGAAGTACTGGATGGCTTGGATTTCATGAACTCCCTCGCAAGTGTTTCTGAGCTTGATCCACCGCTGAAGGTAATCGCGAAGGGGCTCGTCCTTTCCTTGTACACACAACGCCAGGTGCCGGGGCAGACCTGGGCGCTCATACGTGCCGGTGAAGTTCCGAACAAACACATCATCAAAATCCTTCCAGCAATTGATGCTATTGCTGGGAAAACTGTTCAACCAGGACCGAGCTGAACCTTGAAGCATGAGTGGTGCATAACGAACTGCAACATGCCGACTGCCTCCTGCGATGCCGACTGCGGTCATATAATCGACCAGCCAATCATCTGGCTTGACTGATCCATTGTACTTTGGGGTGTCCCTAGGCAATGTGAAGCCTTTGGGGAACTGCTTTTGCCGAATGCGCGGGCCGAAACAGGGCGGAACCGCTGGTGCATCATATTCTAGCTACTTGTCTTGCTGCAACTACTCGATGCGGTGCCTTGCATCATTCTCCCCGATTGCCCGGGGACCTAGGCGCTGACTCATTGCCGACCGAGCTGACGGCGTCGGTTGCTCATTGTGCCTGCTACTGACTGCTGGCTCATTCCTCCGACTGCCTCCTGCAACCCCTTGATTCCTCCGACTAAGGTGTAAACTACCATGTGGCGAGGATGCCTGCCTGTGCTGCCGAGGTGGAGCATTCAGCTGGTTTGCGTCTGCGGTTGCCCGAGCTGATTTTGATGCCGCTGGTCCTTACTTCTCGGTGGCCGCCTTTTGCTGCTGGTTTGCCACTACTAAGAGGTCACGCATCCGACGCGTCCTCTCTCGCATCTCTTCTCCTTCCAGGTGCTCCATCTCGGTGGCGATCTGCTCGGCAGCTCTCATGTTCTTCACAAGAGAACTGTAGGAAATCTTTGGAGCGACGATGGTGGTTGCTGCCGGCTGCTGAGCTCCTCCCAGCTCTCTGCCGGCCTCTCAGCCAGCTATGCGAAGTTCATCTATCACTGGGGGTGGGATGACGTGGTGCTTGAGGTCGTGCGCTGCGTTGTACTCCCGCACCGTTGCTTCCATACGACGCTTTTCAGCGTCTATCCGATCTGATTGCTCCTTCAGAGCCTTACGCGCCTTCTCCAGCTCGGCGTGAGCCACAGCTGGATCGGCATGGAGATCCACGGGAGTGCAGAGCACATCCGGTGGGTTGTTTGGGCCCGCTGGTGCAGTAGCTGCTTCCCTTGCGGCTCGAGTCGCTGAAGTGGAACTGTGGCGACTCAATGCTCCCGCCATCATAACCTCCGCACGAATGTGCGCAGTCGTGCCCTCTGTTCCCGCAGCATCCGGCCCACCTAGCAACGGATCCGTGATCTCAGAGAACACCCGTACCTCCCTTGGGAAAACCTCAGGAAGTGCTGCAACGAAAACATGATGCCCGCCGAAAGGAATGATGACGCCGCGCGGCAAAGGCATTTCTTCCCCAAACTACGAGGCGTTGTCGATGACGTAGTCCCATGCTCCGCTCCAGAGAACCAGGCCTGAGGCGAAGCGCACGCGTGATGCAGATGATGGTCCCGTCCGGATCAGAACTCCAGTCGACGCCTCGGCCTACCCCACGGTGGGCGCCAACTGTCGTCGATATGTAACGGCAGATGCCATGGGGATGGCTAAAGAGGGGGACAAACCGAGGTTAGTTTCGCTGGTACCGGAATCGAGAGTAGGCAAACACAATGAGACACCGCGATGTACCTAGGTTCGGGGCTCTTCGTAGAGATAACACCCCTAGTCCTGCCGAGCTAAATATATGCAATAACTCTGGCTACAATGAATGCTCCTTGAGCTGTTTGAGAGGACGGAGAAGAGGGCTCTAAGCACAACTCTCTCCTTGCTCTCTCTCTGGTGGGTGGAATTGCAATAAGTGCCCCGTCGTCCCTTGCGCAGGAGGGGTACCCGGGGCTCTTATAGGTCGAGCCCGAGGTACAAAGGTAAATGTACAAAGGGGAGGGCCCAGCTGCCAGCCTCAGATAAGCTAGGGTCCTCACATCGTGTGCTCCCGGATGACCCGGTGTAGACTTGCGGCTCACCATGCCGCTAGCTTGTAGACCTTACTATTGAACAGTGAAGCTAAGTGCTTAGGCATGTCGGTCTATCCGCGTGATCGGCGCTGGATGAGACCGCACGCCTCTGACAGCCCCGATCTTCAGGGATTGCGCATTGAATGAACTTGTACCAGGTGTCCGGCCTGGGATTCTGCTCGGAGATTGCTCTATTCTCTTCGTCCGAATGCTCTTAGGTGAGGCCGATTGCACTCCCTTTGGAGATATCGGCCTCCGACCTGACCAGTTCGGCCCACTATTTTCCCAGTCTTGATCGGCTCGGCCTTGACTAGATCGGCGACCATCAGGTCGGTGATCTTTGCCTTGATGAATTGTTTCCCCTGGGTGACCCTACCCGGGGTCACTCCCCCGAAAATACTTTGTTTTGGGGGTGCCATGGGTCGAATCTCATTGAACAATTCATCACTTTTATTCTCCTGTTCGTGCTCTACCTTCTCATGGTTCCTCATGCGTTGCAATCTCATTTTAATGGTCTTAGTTAAGACGAGAGGACACCACTTAGGTTGAGTATATTTCTGATCCCTACATTTGGCCTTGCTTGTGCTAGCCTCGAGATCATTAGCCATGGAATCCTACTGAACAACAACAATATAATCATTAGAATTAGTCAGATTACCAATAATCGACTCTTTGATCTCCTTCTTCTTGTCAAATTCTAAAATTGTCGTATAGGCAACTTAGCGCGCCACACTTTTTTTATTGACTTTTCTTAGAGAAACTTGTGATGGATGATTAGCACCATGATTTAAACGGCCTTGTGAAGAACAAGAAATACTCTCACGAGCGGGTTTTCTAGGTGCTGCTCACCCCATATGAAAAGCATTAGGAGCCATTGGGGGTTGCCCCCAACCTCAACTGAAGTATCCATGTAATATGGCGCATATGGGGTAGGTGATGCCCATGACCCATATAGCCTTTCATAGCGTCAAAGTTCTTGCTTCGGCGGTAATCTTGAATGCTTTGAAGTTGAGGGTCGATTAGGGATAGAACTGGCCACTTGATTGGCATATTTGGACAACAATATATCAAAAGTTGGCTTGATTCGCTTACGCCTAGCTTCATTCTTTCACCCCTTGCCAACTTATGAATTCTTGGGTTTGATAAATTTAACATGAACATCCTCTTGTATTTATGGTTGCCCCCCGAGTGTAGGATTTTGTATGGTGATCTTTATTACTTTCTTGCCATAAGGTTACTTATCAAGAGCAACTTGTCTTCCCAAGACCTTGTCGCCTTCCTTGCTTTTCCTAGGTTCACCAATAATAACATTATCTTTATTATCAGATTCGGCTATGTTAGGCCAAATTAACATCTTCTTTCCAGCTCCAGGTGTTTATCGTGAAAGGTTGTTTATCAACTTGCATCTCAGCAAAATTCAATCGTCCGTCATTAATGGTCGATTGTATCTGTTGTTGAAAATATTGCAATCATTACTAGCATGAGAAGATGAAGTATGATACTTGCAATAAGCATGCCATTTCAGTTTCTCAAACGGTGACAAGGTGTGTGATATTCTAATCATCTTATCTTGCAACAAAGCATCAAATATATTTTTATCATACTTAGATATATGAAAAGTAAATTTCATCTTCTCATCACGAATTTTGCAAATCGGCTTAAGAGAATTGAATGTATAAGGTTTGGCCTTTGAGGACCAAACAAATTCAGTGGTATAGACATCAACCTCGTCGTCCTTATTATCATCATTGTACTCAACCATATGCATTCTAGGACGATCGGTTGTAGGCCTATGAACCTCTTTACTTTGGCTTTCTTGAGCCAAAGCTTTCTACAAGACTTGGTTAATACTTAAAAACTCACAACTTTCTAGCCTATATTTAATGTGAGTTTTCAAAGCATTAAAAACAATATCCGCCGAGTCTCTCTCGGTTACCACTAAGTTATATTATCTGTTTTCTATATCTCTAAATCTCTTGACATAATCGATTCATCATGTTTTTTCCTAATCGATGTAAGATGTGACAACTTAAGCTCATTATCACCACTATAAAAGTGATCATAGAATTTTTGCTCTAATTGCTATCATAAGAGAATAGAGCCACGTGGCAAAGCAACAAACCATGAAAATGCGGTGCCAGTTAAAGATAAGGAAAATAAACGAACTTTCGATTCTTCAATGGAACTTGCTTCACCCAATTAATTGTGCTAGATACTGACTAACATGCTCCCAAGTTGTTTTTGTGTCCTCTTCACTAAATTTAACAAAATCAGAAACCTTGTAACCTTGAGGGTACAAAACTGCATTGAATTTTTCAGGATAAGGCTTTTGGTACACACGGCTCTTTACTTTCGGATCGTTTCCAGATTGAAACATCTTATGCATATCCTCCCTTAGTTTGGTAAAATCGAATCCGGGGTAGACGAAGATGCTTGTGGCAATGACATACGAGCAACATAAACACTAGGTAGTGGTGCAGGGGCATCGATACATAATTCAACGGAAGACAAAACATGTCTGGATTTATGAGTGGTGTGGCAAAGTAATTCGGCGTTGACGCCGAAATTGGGTACACTCATAATAGAACTAGGATATGCAGGTCCAGCCACAAGTTGATTGGTTTGGCTAGGATGAGAATGTTGGAATTAAGCCCTAGAGACAATAATAAAATATATTATTATAATTCCAGGTTCATTATTAATGTTTATATGTTTATGCTATAACTGCAATGGCCTATGCGGAGGTTTGCCAAGTGCATGTTAACTGCCTTCGGAGGAAAACCCATATGCAGGTGTTGAGTATAAACATAAAGTGTTCTTAGTCTGCCTCTAAGACTAACATGTGTATTATGGATGTCATGTTTTCCTGACATAGGGCATTGAATATGCCGGTAAAACATGGGAGCACATTGTTACCAGAACAAGGGTGTTGAACCGACCCAATTGTATGATTTGCTTTGAAATTTCATCAGAAATGTATTATGAGTTAAATCATCATATGAGTTGACATTTGCATGTATCCTTACAGACCATGAGAATGTTAATTACCTACATACCGGAGGGTGGGTTTTGACTCTGTCCAAACACCACCCGTAACAGGCGTGGCTATAAAGGCTTTGCTCACTCACACTCGAAAGTATGTCTAGGGACTTGATGATTCAAGTTGGGATTTGCTCCTCCTATTTAGGAGAGATATTCTTTGGGCCCTCTCGGTATTACGTATCCACCAACATCCGGCCGGATATTTTGTGAATAGATCACATGGAATACGGAATAAGTGAACCAGAAAAAGAACAAAAACCGATATGAGGATAATTGGTATAATGATTAATGAGTTGATCATGCGGATACCTATATAATCTCACCTCATCTTTTGTAAAGTATCGCGAAGCAAAGGGATTGGCATGTCAACCAGAGGTTCACTCGAATTCATATTCTGTAGGTGCGGGAACCATTATGGGTGTCCATGGCTCCGCTATTGGTTATTGATCCGAAGAAAGTCAGTTTCTGGTTCATGTTCGTATTCTACCGAACCTATGAGGTCACACACTTAAGGGTGATAGATTTGTTGAGTACTAGAGTGATATAAGCACGAGTATAACACACCGGAAAAGTTTTGGAGTAATTGAGATTTAATCGGAGAGAAAACCAGAATCGTTTCGGGGCACCGGTAAAGTACCGGGAAGATTTTTGAGAAAACCGAGTAAAACCGAAGGGCCGAAAAAAGTTCCGGGATGGTCTAAATATGTTTAATATTTATTTCTTGCGAATTCTAGAATTGTTTTAGAATTAATAAAAGGTATTAAATATCAATGGGACCCCTCTCACTTGGAAGGCCCAAGTGGGGAGGGAGCACATGGACCAAGGAGGCCCAAGTGGTGGAGGCGCCTGGGAGGTGAAGGAAGCTTCCTCCCCCCTTGTGGCGCACCCTAAGGGAGGGGAAACTCTAGGGCGTACCCTTTAGGGCTGCCCCCTCCTCCAAGGTGGCATCCCCTCCCACTATAAATAGATGAGGAGGGGGCACCCCCAAGGACACACAACTTTGCTCCTTTTCCTCAGGGCTGCCCCTCCTCTTTCTTCTCCGTTAGATCTAAACTCCACCTTACGCCGAAGGGATGCTCCTCCCTCCTCTCTACTCCGGCAGCGCGGAGCTCTGGACGGCGGAGCCTTGCCGGATCTACTACACCGTACGTGTGGATCAACCGTAGAGAGATCGTACGTTCGATCTTCGTTCGAGGGACTTCTATATCTGTTCGTGGGAACTCAAGTGGATCAGATCTGTTTGAGGGGTTGCGCCAGATCAAGCTTCCCCAACTCTCCATCAACTTCTTCCGCTGCGAGAGAACTACGGTGAACGGTTGTTAAGGTAACAAGATCGCTACCATTGTTTGCATCTATCTAGATCCAATCTTGGGACTTGGTTTCGTAGTGCCGAATTTTTTTGTTTTCTATTCCGAATCCCAACAAAGAATTCATCGGTAAATTGTAATGTGGTTGCATAGGAGGTGCCAATGAAATAGGTAAAGCTGGATTAGGTTTTTTTGGGTTAACGAATACACCAACATTACCACTGGATGACAGAGGCATATTTTTCTACGCATTAGTATTTGCTATGAATGAATTATAAATTATCATTACCCTTGCTAACAAGACCTTCAATCACAACAACTTGCTCATCAAAAAAAACTTTACTCACTGTGATTTCATCTAGTTGTCATCGAGGGAGGGAACCTGATTTCTCCAATCGGAGTGATGTTGCCTTAGCGGTTCTTCTTGAAATTCACAAAAAAAAGGATTGCAAATCCTCCTTCTCGCGCTGCTTCTTGAGCGCCTCATAAGCTTCCTCACGCTTCTTTTTAGGCGCTTCATAGGCTTGGTGATGTTCCTCCGATAATTCATCAAGACTGGGGCTTAATGATGTTATCAACGTTAATTTTTTAGAGCTTAGGGAGACTAGACATGGTTGATGATTCTTGATCTTTCTTCCTAGCGGAGTCACCAAAACTTGTGCTGACACACGAACACGTCACGTGTATCCTCAATGCCAGAGGTGATGAAACCGCAACTCACGTCGAAGGAGACCCCGTCCAGATGCGCATCACACAAGCAATTCGACCGGTGCTCCTGAAGATCCGGAATCCCACACGTTCGGGAGGAATCTCGTCTGGACGCACAACGGCTATGGGCTGCCCTATGTCGATTCGCTCACCCTAGAGCCTCGAGGATCGCTGCCCTGCACGAAGAACGAGAAAGAGAAAGAACACGTGAGAGATAAAAGTAGGTAAAAGTTGTAGATGTGTTTGTTCGATTGTGTGTTGCTCAATCGGCCATCGCCTCTAATCTATATATGAGTCAATTGGACTTTCCATACAAGAAAAGGACTCCAAAACCTGTCCAAATCTTTCCTAGCCTAATCGAACTCCTCCAAAACCTGTCCAAATCTTTCCTAGCCTAATCGAACTCGGATTGCAGGTGGATCCCAAACAGTAGTTCAGTGTTTGGGATGTACACGTCACAATACGACCTCGGATGAAAAAAATCATAAACATAAGAAGTGTATGACTTGATGAGACAAAGAACTTTCGTGTTGGAAGTTTTTTGATTCAGATCCATCTTCAAGGCCTAATTGCTCACGCTTTTTATCAAACATCTGTTGTATAATTATCTTGTTCAGAGCGTCACGTTTCGGGTCTCACAAGTCACATATGTTCTTGGATGGAAAAACTCAAAACATAAAAGTTATTTGCCTTAGCGAGACAAAGAACTTTCATGGTAAACGTTTTTTGATTCGATACCATATTAAGGATCTAATTACTTACGCTTTTCATAAGACATCAATTTCATTTTTTAAGCAATAAACATCAATTGCATAAGTGACCGGCTTCGGCGTCAATTTTTACTGGGTCTAACTTTTGCATATGACCTTAGATTTAAATGATTTAAATATCAAAATCGACCGCCTCGATGAGACGAAGACAGTCCATGTAGAATGATTTGCCATGTGAGGCCTCCTTGGGGCATAATCGGCTAAACAATGCTCTAAGCCCAAAATAGTATTTACTTCAATCACAGTTTCAGCCGCAGAGATGGGATCAGACGGTGATAACCCAAACTTCAAAGATGTTCATATCGATAATACGAAAAAAAATCATGTAGAGCACCTCCTCATTTGAGACCATCCTATATATATTTATTGTTGCGCCAAAACCTAATGTCAACATCGCGAGCACCTCTCGGGCCAGGCCCAACCCCACCTACAAATCCTCCCG
This sequence comes from Bromus sterilis, assembly GCA_950022295.1. Lineage (NCBI taxonomy): Eukaryota > Viridiplantae > Streptophyta > Magnoliopsida > Poales > Poaceae > Bromus > Bromus sterilis. The sequence goes on from OX465596.1 coordinate 403,721,665, forward strand.
GGCTTCGAACTGACCCGCCCGAGCGTTAACCCTAGTTCTGACCCATCCGCGAAGTGCGTGCAACGTCGTTCGCCCAGCCCCGCGCACTGTCGGGACATATCCCGAAGAAGGCAGGTCACCACTACCACCCTGCACCGCCACCATCCTAAGCCGCTGCAACCCTCGTCGAAGTCACTCTCAACCCGCGCCGCCCCACTAGCCAGACCGGCAAGATCGCCGCCAACAGATCTGACAACCACGCGAAGATCCATCGTTGCCCCGTCGAACATGCCTGTTGTACGGGACGCCATCGACGCCGCTAGATCTGCAGTTGCTACAGCCCCAACAACCCACCCCGCCAACCACACCTGAGGGGAGCGGCACACCACGCCGGAGACGGACACCGGCGTGCCGCCACACCGCGAGGGTCCGCAACCCCGTAGTCGATGCAAGTTCGCCGGCCCTCCATGCCGCCGCGAGCACCTAGTAGCCACCGCCACCAGCCGCCATTGCGCCCTGCAACAGCACCACAGAGCAGTCCCGCGACCCCCCCCCCCCCCCCCCCCGCCCGCCGCCGCACGCGAGGAGGTGGAGACCCCACCGCCACCGATGTCAACCGGGCTAGATAGTTCAGTTAGGAATTTCACCTTGAATTCTAGCCATAAACCACAATATTCTCAGACCTCGTACCAACAAGAGGTTGCATATCTACAGTTTCACCCCCATATTTTCTTTGGCCATAGCATGGATCAAGAGATCATTATCTATCTCTTCACTCTCCTTGTCAGAACTATCATCCTCAGCAGATTTTTTTTCCAGAAATCATATGATTTTCCTCCATCGAATCTGGAAGGCGGAGATAGAAATCCAATCCCAGAAGAGGACGTGCTAGTTTTTTCCATATTACTATTCTTTTCAGTTCTAGCCCTTTTAGGCTTTGTTCGGTTTGCTTGGATTTGACAGGGTTTGAGGAGGATTAAATCCTCTGTAAGTCAAAATCCATGGCAATCCCTTCCAATCCACCTCAATCCCCTTGGGGAGAGGAATAACCGAACAAGGCCTTAGGGGAGGAAGCATTTGCATCAGCATCTTGTTCAACTGGGTTTTTTTTTTCTTTACGGGAATTTCTGACAAGAATCCTGTCCACATAAAAAAAGGAAAGGAATAGGGAAACACTTCCCATCAGTAGTACGTATGATACAAAGAAATCTTCAGACAAATCACACGACCCTGGTTACTTCTTTCATCCCACGACTAGGAGTTTAGTTTGGTAACCGTGAAAAAGTTTGCACCGTTACCATGCAAGAATAAGGTCAACCACTACCATGCAGCCTATCTGATTCTGCTCCAGAAATAACAGATGTGGACATGTTATACATTATACAGACAAAATGCTCTTATATGATTTGCAGTTTATAAATGGTTCAGCCAACCGTAGCATGTATTCCTTTGCATGTTCATGTGCAACATATAGATACATGTTGTATTTTCTCCTACAATTCCCAAAAGAAAAGGGATGAAGAGCTAGCCAGAGTCAGCAGTGCATATCTCTTCAGGCTTTTAGATGGTACTACTGGTATATAAAAGGAACATACACTACTAAACATGTGCCATGAATGCCCACAATAAACAGTGGATGAGGCGTCCCATCCTATCGCTGATTGTATCACATAGATGTGATATGTTAACGTGAAGCAACTGCATCTCTGTTCTATACATCTGTGTCCGTTCCAGAATATCTCAGTGAGGATACAGAAGATAGAATGAAAATAGGTGAAACACCCGTTACAACATTGACGTAACGAATTAGAAAAACACCATATCATAAGCATAAGATGTGAAATCTCATACCAGACAAGCACAAAGCTTACCTCAACATGTTAGGAGAGGATAGGTGAAGTATGGATAAGCCCTGTAGCTGAATAAGACGATGCATATTCTTCTATATTCTGTAACCTGAACATACTGATAGTGTTAGAGAAGCTAGTGTCGATGAAAGCCATCCAAAGGTATCAGGATTGGCATTGCTTCGGTTAAAGGCTAAAAGTTTACCTGTACAGATAATTGACCATGATACCTCCACTTTGTTCAATGCCCTTCTCAGATTGGTCGGCCATCCAGTTTATTCTCTCAACCATCTACCATAAAATAAAAGTGGTGATGAGTTTTTACGTAAAGCCCCCTGAACTGTTTCATATAGCTACTCCTCGAAAGTCAATATAATTAAGCCCAGAGTTCATACAGGGAAATGCAACAATAAGACATCATGTTAGAAAACAAAATTTCAAAGTGCTGCTGGAATAAGTATTTGAATTTTAATTTCAGGTAGAAGAAGACAAAAGAAAAAACAATCTGGTTTCTTATGTCCAAACCCAACACAGCTGCATCCCCTACTCAGGATCAATATTTCAAGTTAAAACTGAATGGGGTGACAGTGGCTAGCTTACTGCTCCATTTTGCAAGTGAAAATTAGCAACAGCGTCTAGAGCTTTTCCTCGTTTTTTCTCTCTGGTAAGATACCTATACATCATATGAGAAGTTGTTAGCTTCTGCAATTAACATATAATGTTCCATCCATTTAGAGAATGAATAATGTTAACTCTTATTGTTGATACCATTCCCAATTTCCAATGTGTGTTCCAACATACCTTGCACACAAACGCATAAGAGAAGATTTCAGCGCAGCAGATAATTTTTCAGACTTTACCCATTGATTTGATTTCAGTATATCTTGAAAGAGTTCAATTCCTTGTTTACCATCGACTTGATCGCTGCAATAACAGTAGAAGCACATATGAGAATAATACGGAAGTAATCCTTTACCCTACTCGTTCAAATCAAGAAGTAAGCCTTTACCCTATTTGTTTAAATACGAAAGTAATCCTTTACCCTATTCATTTAAATCAAGAAGTAATCCTTTACCCTATTCGTTTTTTGAATGACCAGCCAATATTTTTTACAGCAGAATTCTAAAATTAAGAAGAATGCACAAAGATCATGGGCACTAACTTCCAAAACAGAAGAAAATAAAGTTTTCAGAAAAGGCTACATTATAGAAGATGAAAATGGGTCAAGTGAAATTTGCCATTTTTTTCTGAAATGAAACATACACGGCATTCTGTATCATCTTCTCTTCCTCCGGGAAAAGGATGGATTCTCTGAAAGTAGAGCTGGCAACTTCTAACGAATTGCCCTCTTGCATCTCTGTCTCTGCTAATTTGATTTGAGAGGCCAACTTAGCAAGAAGCCATTGCATGAAACCAGGTATCGGGCTAAGAGTAGCAAAATCCTGTATAAAATACCAACAAATAATTACACAAAATTAGATGCATCAGTAAACATAGCTATAACAAACTTTCTTCTCATGGTGAATTATACAAGACCCTACACCCAGAGAAGCATGCAGTTTATTGCATTTCCAGATAACAATGATCGAGATATTAGAAGAGGTACCTGCACTGAAGGCATATCTTTTCTCAACATGTCAATGACACGCTTGAGAAGAAATTTCCCAAGATTAATACCCGATAAGCCTGGCTGACAACAGCAACAGACAATCAACTTGTAAGTGCCAGTTTGTCGCTCAAGCTAGCATAATACTTCTCTTAGTATTTCCAACCCTTAGAAACTTTGTTTACCTGGGTTGATGATATTGAGTAAAACAACGCACATTTAGCTTCACATTCAGCAATTGGAGGGACATCCAACAAAACTTCCTGTTATGACAAGAGAACATAAGGTGCAAAGGAGTAGCGTAGAGCACCCATTTATAAAAAGAACACAATGCCAAACTTCAATAACCTGTATAGATGTGGCCATGTCTTTGAGGAGAGCGACTTCGATGAAAATCAGGGGCTCCCCTAGTGTAAATGAAGACAGTAACAGCACTCAGACAAAGTCACTAACAGATCTAAAACCATCATCCAGAAAACTGCAAACCACTCTGTTTAACAAACTCTGAAAAATATGTTTACTTCATCCTAAGAAAATTTCAAATGTGTGCTACTGATGTTGTGCAAGCTAAATATCACATTTGGTTATGCATGGTTAAGATTTCTAGGTTTCAGTTTTAGCATCAGCAGTTATAGTCCAAATGTGTAAAAATCACAATCAGAAACAAAATCTTCCAACTAACCTGGAATCGCAGGATGGAAGTAACCGAAACAACGTCGACCGACACCTAGCCTTCTCTTCAAGTCTATCAGATTCCTGATTGGATGCACAGCCTAAAGAAAAAATAACAAAATCATCAGCAAAACCACAAGAGGCACAACGAATAATTTAACTGTAAGTCAGACACAGACTTCATAAGCCACAATCTTCTCCAGCAAGGAGGCAGGATCATCCCAGATTATCTGGTGGAGCTCCAGAGCCGCTGGGCTGAGCCAAGTCACGAGCTTCTCCTTCAAGTACTCATCCAATGCACGCAGCACCGGAACGTTCTCCTCCCTGCATTACACATTTGTAAGTGCCAATTACACCCAAGAACCAACAAGAAGAATCTTGGTTAAACCTCATTATGTCATTTCTCTTTTGGAACAACCCTCATTATGTCTTCAGTTAGGTAGTAACAGCAACAAGCGTGGCAACGTCAAAATATCAATCTCACATTAATCTCACCCCAGCAAGGAGAGGAGGTCCGCTCGGATGACCGCGAGGAACTTGAGCCCGCCAGGCTGTGCGTTCATGGCCTCGAGGAATCCAGCGTACTTGGGCCGGAGCGCATCCCGGAGCCCCCGCTCCATACGGTACAAAGCCGATGCTGCGCCGCCCTCCTGTCTCTCCGCATCCGGCTGCTCATCCCCACCCTCCCCGGTGGCGGAGACCATGACGTACTGGCGCATGAGGTCGCGGACCCGAGCGCGGGGCACGTCGTAATCTGCGGCGAGGGATCGAAGGATCTCGTGGCGGCCGCCCCGGTCGAGGGAGCGGTACCCATCGGAGAAGCACTCGAGGGCGGCGGGAGACGGGGAGGCCGCGGCGACGGAGGCGTGGAGCCAGTGGCGGACGGATGAGGCGGCGGCGGGAGGGTCGGGGTCGGGGCTGGCGGGGGGTGACGGAGCGGGCGGTGGTGAGGGGATAGGGTCGGGGTGCATCCTGGCACGGAGCAGGACAGCGAGGGATTTCGGGGTGTGGCTCCTGGTCATGCGATGCAATCGCTGTTGCCGCTCCCCGGCGATGGAAGGAAGATGTAAGCAGGAAGGGCGGTGTCACCGGCGCGCGCGCCGACGGAGGTTGCGAACTGGGAGGTTTGGAGAGGACGAACGGTGGCTGGCGCCGGTGCCAACTTTGCGGTTGGGTTCGTCCGGTCAGCGGGTCCGGTGTCACCTAGCAGTTCAGTGGGAGAGAATCGATAATGTCATAGAGTATCTCCAACACGCACGCTATAGCCGCTTCCGCGTGCTAAAAACCGTTATATAATGCGCGCTGGCCAATATCGCGCGCTTCAGCAACCACACTAATCGAGCGCGCGCTGCAAAAACGGTCCAGCGCGCTGACTGCCCGCGGTGTATTTAAGGCGCTTGAGCCAGCGCGCTGGATAACGAAAAGTTAAGCGCGCGAACACAACCACCTCCCCCACCTGATTTCCACGCGCCGCTGCTTCCCGCGCGCCGCAGTCACAAGTCTTCAAGAAGATGGATAAAAGTGTGAGGTACGACGAACAATAAAATGGTATACGTTATTCATTCAGTGCATGACAAACATCTCAGGGTGTATCATCAGATCACTTCTCATAGTTCAAAGCAAATCTCACAATCCGTTCCTTGTTCCCTACGGGACACATTTGGGGTTACATTTGGCTTCACCCCTGCGGGCAAATTTTATGGAGAAAACTCTTCCGTGAAGAGGTAACGTTCATCTATATTTTACGAAGAAAGCTCTCCCGTGCTGACAAAATCTAAACAACAAATATGCCGATTAGTACAATTGAAGTTCATGACAAATGGATTTAGTATATGATGTACTCGCACGAGGAGAATACAGATTCAAAGAACATAGAATCACTATCGAGAATACTAGGAAGGCTCCCAAGAAGAGGGCTGAACCAACAAAATGTCTTTTCTTTGAATGTCTTACTCTCTGTTTTCTCCCCGACAAGTAAGAGAGATCTTCCTATGTAGGAGAGGTCCTCTCAAGAGGAGAGTACAGATTCAGAGAACATAGAATCACTATCCAGAATAATATGTAGTGTGTATAAGCATTGCTAAAACATCTTCACATTAAATAATGTTAGCTTAACACTGGACTACTAAACTGACTCCACATCATTATTAGAACTACTGTCTACTCTCTACACCAAAAGTCATGGATAGATAGGCATATCATATACTGAATCCATCTGTCTGTCATGGATCGCTACCTCTTCACGGGAGAGCTTTCTCCGTACAATATAGATGAACAATTTAATTAAAACATAAAGTAGATGTGACAAATGACTACACGGGAGAGCCTTCTCCGTAAAAGATAGATGAACGCTACCTCTTCACGGGAGAGCTTTCTCCGTACAATATAGATGAACAATTTAATTAAGACATAAAATAGATGTGACAAATGACTACACGAGAGAGCTTTCTTCGTCAAAGATAGATGAACGCTACCTCTTCACGGGAGAGCTTTCTCCGTACAATATAGATGAACAATTTAATTAAGACATAAAGTAGATGTGACAAATGACTGCACGGGAGAGCCTTCTCCGTAAAAGATAGATGAACGCTACCTCTTCACGGGAGAGCTTTCTCCGTACAATATAGGTGAACAATTTAATTAAAACATAAAGTAGATGTGACAAATGACTACACAGGAGAGCTTTCTCCGTAAAAGATAGATGAGCGCTACCTCTTCACGGGAGAGCTTTCTCCGTACAATATAGATGAACAATTAATTAAAACATAAAGTAGATGTGAGAAATGACTACACGGGAGAACTTTCTCCGTAAAAGATAGATGAACGCTACCTCTTCACTGAAGAGCTTTCTCCGTGAAATATAGATGAACAATTTAATTAAAATATAAAGTAGATGTGACAAATGACTACACGGGAGAGCTTTCTCCGTAAAAGATAGATGAACGCTACCTCTTCACGGGAGAGCTTTTTCCGTACAATATAGATGAACAATTTAATTAAAACATAAAAAGTAGATGTGATAAATAACTACACGGGAGAGCTTTCTCCGTAAAATATAGATGGACACTACCTCTATGTGTTGGGTGTGTGCGCACTAGATAGAGCCCCCTGCTAAAGCGCTGCACCGGCGAGCTCCAAGTTTAGCGCGTCTGGAAAAGCGCAGTCACCACTTCGCGCGCTAAAACACTAATTCGGCGCTGTAAAAATGTTTTAGCGCGCCACACGGACGTACGCCTGTTGGAGATGCGCGTTATAGCGCGCGCCGGCCAATATTGCGCGTTGCAACAGCCGCGCTAACCGACCGCGCACTGCAAAAATGGCCCAGCGCGCTAGCTGACGCGCGGTGTATTTGGGGCGCCCTCTCCAGCGCGCTGGGCAACGAAATCAAACGGCGCGAACGCAACCGCCTCCTTCCGCGCCGCGACCCCCACCTCTTCCCAGCGCGCCGCCGCTTCCCCAGCGCTCCGCCGCATCCCGTGCGCCTTCTCTGACTTCCTCTCCACCTCGCTGCCGCGCCGCCGGTTCAAACGCGTGCCTCAGCCAAGCGTGCCGGCGCGGCACTGTTTTTCTCACCTCCACGCCCGCAAGGTGTTCGATAGAAAGCTTGCAAGGTATATGTCGTTCAAAAAATCGTTTTTTAGTACATTGACATTGGATTTAGTTCTAAATTAGTTGTGTAAAATAAAATTTTGTAGATGAGTTCGTCATTTGATTATTCCGATGAGGAAGAATTTGATCTTCAAGAGGAGGTGGACCTTGCAATCATCCTAGCTATGCAAATCAACAAAAGGCCGAAGCATGGTGGTTCGGTTTTTGGTCGTCAAAAATTATGGAGGGAAAGGATCGAGGAACACAACAGACTGATGAGGAACTATTTTGTGGAAAATCCAACATACCGCGAGAGCTATTTTCGGCGCCGTTTTCGGATGAGCATTGAGTTGTTCAAACGCATTGCAGAGCAACTAGCTAGCCATGACCGCTTTTTTCAGCAAAGGAGGAATGCTGCCGGAGAACTCGGGCATAGCACCTTCCAAAAGGTGACCGCCGCTTTGCGTATGTTGGCATACGGTATTCCGGCGGATCTAGTTGATGACCACTTGGCCATGGGTGAGAGTCAAGCCATCATGTGTGTCAAGCGCTTTGCCGTTGGAATTGTGCAAGTCTTTGGTGAGGAATATTTGAGAGCACCCAATGCTCAAGACACCGCAAGAATTTTGGAGATCAACGCAGCACGCGGGTTTCCAGGTATGCTTGGCTCAATATATTGCATGCATTGGTCTTGGAAGAATCGCCCTGCAGCATGGCATGGACAATTCCAAGGCCACAAAAAGGATTCCACTATAATCCTTGAAGCGGTGGCCGATCAGGAGACTTGGATTTGGCATGCTTTTTTTGGAATGCCTGGATCATTGAATGATATCAATGTTCTTCAACGGTCACCTCTGATGAATAGGATTAGAAATGGTGAAACTCCACCGGTGGAGTTTATAGCAAATGGCCATACATATAACTATGGCTATTTTCTTGTGGATGGCATCTATCCAAGGTGGCAGACATTTGTGAAGCCAATGAAGGCACCGCAAGGTAACAAAAATCTTGCCTTCCACAATGCTCAAGCTGCAGCTAGGAAAGATGTGGAGAGAGCATTTGGGATTTTACAAGCCCAATTTGCTATTGTGAGAGGACCGGCTAGATTTTGGAATCAAAAGATCATTTGGTACATCATGAACGCTTGTGTGATCATGCATAACATGATCATCGAGAATGAGCGTGGACAAGATTTAGACTATGCTCACTATGAGTTGATGGGGCATCCCGTGCGAGTGCGGAGAAGGGCTCATAGAGTGACTCGTTTTGTTTCCTCCTATCATGCCATTCGACGTGCCGATGCGCATGATGAACTTCAAAAGGATCTAGTCGGGGAGTTATGGGCATGGAATGAGCAACAAAACTAGTTATTGCATTGTTGGTGGACTATTTATTGTATTATTTAAACTATTTGTTGTATTTTTATCCATGAATAATTTATTTGAGTTGAATAAATTTTCTTGTGTGATCAATTTGCCTATTATTTGGCTGTGTGAGCGCGCTAGGATAGAGAGCCTACTGAAGCGTTGCACCGGCGAGCTAAAGTTTAGGGCGTCTGGAAAAGCGCAGTCGCCGCTCCGCGCGCTAAAACGCTAATCCGGCGCTGTAAAAATGTTTTAGCGCGCCGCGCGGGCATGCGCCTGTTGGAGATGCTCTTATATCATTGATTTTACATAGAGTTCGTGCAAAAAAATCTACTTAGATTGAATCATTTAGATGTGCAATAACTAAGGCATATTGATGTGCCCTAGCAAATCTGATGTTTTTAAGAAAGATAGATGCAATCGCTCATAAATACGTATATATACTCATCTCTATGAACGTAAACACACACATCCATGTGCTTATGAACATCTTCGAAAGATTTATCTTGATTCGGTGAGTCTTGAGATTTAACGAAGTCACCATAAGCGTCTCGCTATCGACGAAAATGTCTCCACTCACAAAAGATAATATCTTGAAATGAGATACCAAAGCGTCAAACATTGGGTTTGATCTCTGGTGGGCTGAGGATACTGTTGGAGTATATGACACGCTACACTAATGCCAAATTAAAATTTCTACCGTGCATAACCAAGATCGCTATTGTTGGAGATGAACTATGTGATTAGGGTTTATCATTAAACGCACAGTCACAACAGCAAAAGGAGAGTTGGCAATGCGCGTCGGTGGCTGCTCCCGGCGAATCCCACAATCCGATCCCTCGACAATCCCTCGAATGGTTCGTCTAGAGCACCATAGGTGCGGCGCCTCCAAGGGATACGCGCGTCCAAGGAGGAGCATCGAGCGGCAAACTTCTAGGTCCGGCGGGATGGCTTGGACGTGGAGTGTCGATGGATAGGGTTGTGGACTGTTTTGTACACCGAAGGGGTTCGCCCTAGCCCTTATATAGACATTCGCGACGTGGCCTCAACCTTTGAGGCCATCTGGACCCTCCATCCAAAACCACACAGATCACATATGAATGAGCTCATGCCCCTTAAGCGCTCGACCCTATAAGTTCATGTACACATGACCACAACCCGGATCACATCGTGTTCGATCAGTCAGTAGCGGTTCATAGCAGAACGTGTTGGATCCCATATATGCGTAAAGTCATAAGACGAACCATTACAAATTGTCATATGAAACATTCTTTTTGCCTCACAATATATATTGTCAAACTCAAGGCGAGTACTTGTCGCCCTTGTGGTAGTTTGAACTCTTCTCGAAGCCGTGATATAGATTCATGAACTTGGTTAACACTTAACCCATATCGCATGGCCATGCTTTTTGAATCTTATCACTCGATAAGGCCCAGATAATATCTCCCCAAGTTGGAAGGGAAAATACCAACTTGATCAACCATGTCTCGCGGCATGTATCATGACTCATCCGAAAGCTACCTTTGTAACTACTCAGTTACGGTGTAACGTTTGATAGACCCTAAGTGAGTTAGTCCTCATCCCGAGAACATGCAAGGACCTCAGGTCTAGGACATGGCATATACATTGTATTGAGACTAACATATGACGGTATCTTACAGCGTCTTAAAGTGAGTCTCTGTCCGACTCTGTGATCCCATCACTAAGTCCATACTATCGGGTATCATTTCTATGCCCATGGCTTGTGAAACATAGTCATCAACCAAATCATATACTACTCAAGGGTATGTGTTCGCATAACCTTATCAACTAGGGACCATTAGAACAATCATCATGCAATATATAGTCTCACAAACAAGTCACATACTTATTGATACATATCATCATGTTCAAGGACAATAAAAATAACTCATGAATACATAAGGAAATAACATCATCTCATGATTGCCTTTAGGGCATATCTCCAATAGTATCCCACTTGCGCTAGATTCAATCAGTTAGGCATCTAAGGCCCATGGCTCTTACGTGCGCCTCATGCTTCGGCAGCGGGAGAGGCTTAGTCAATGGATCAACAACATTTGCATCTGTGTTTACTTTGCATACATTTATTTCACCTTCTCTATGAATTGTCGTATCAGATGATAACGCCTTTCTATGTGCTTGGGTTTCTGGCGTTTCCTTGGCTCCCTAGCATGTGCAATGGCACCACTATTATCACAATAGAGGTCCAACGGGTTTGCCGAGTCTGGAACCACACCAAGTAAATAAATGAACTCCCTCATCCAAATACTTTCCTTTGAAGCTTCATAAGCCGCAATGTACTCGACCTCTGTTGCAGAATCTGCAACTGTCTCTTGCTTGGAACTTTTCCAGCTCACTTCACCTCCGTTCAGAATGAACACATAACCATATTGCGAACGAAAGTCATCATTGTCAGTTTGAAAAGTAGCATCGGTGTAACCCTTTACAATGAGCTCATCCTCACCTCCATAAACCAAGAACATATCCTTAGTCCTTCTCAAGTATTTCAGGATATTCTTAACTACTATCCAGTGGCTCTTGCCTGGATTAGCCTGGTATATGCTATAGCACTTAGAGGATAGGGAACATCTAGACGAGTACATACCATATCATACATGGTAGACCCGATAGCCGAAGCATACATAATCTTATCCATGCGCCCTTGCTCATCGGGAGTCGATGGCCGACTCTGAATCTTGCTTAGACTAATGCCATGTGACATAGGCAAGAACCCTTTCTTGGCCTCATGCATGTTGAACCTCTTCAACACCTTGTCAATATATGTACTTTGGCTTAATCCAATAAGCATTCTTGATCTATCTCTACAGATCTTGATTCCCAAAATATAAGCTACTTCTCCCAAGTCCTTCATTGCAAAACTATTTTTCAATGAGTCCTTTATAGCTTAAAGCATTGGAATGTCATTCCCAATGAGTAATATGCCATCCACATATAAGATTAGAAATACGATTGAGCTCCCATTACACTTCTTAAACACACAAGGTTCCTTTTCGTTCTTGATGGGGATAAACTCTTTGACTACGTCATTAAAAAGAATGTTCCAACTCTGAGATGCTTGCTTCAATCCATAAATGGATTTTTGAAGTTTGCATACTTTACTAGCATTCTCTAGATCGAAAAAAACCTCGGGTTGTATCATATACACGCCCTCGGTTAAATTTCCGTTAAGGAAAGCCATTTTGACATCAATCTGCCGAATCTCATAATCGAAATAGGAAGTTATAGCTAGAATAATCTGAACTGATTTAAGAATCTCTACAGGTGAGAAAGTCTCGTCGTAGACAATTCCTTGAAATTTTTGAAGTCCCTTGTGTCTTGTGTCCGCAACACACCTAATACAATGGTAAGTTGTATAGGTGTACTAGTTCAGCGAAGAGATGGTAAAATATGGGTGATAGGTGTGTGATAGGTCCAAAATGCATCACTATTTAATATAGTAATTCATCCCTATTCATTGATATATTTCATGTTATGATGCTATTTTTATGTTGTTTTGGCTTGTTTTACACAATTTACAGATTTTCGGTGTCGAAGCAGCAGACGCAGGATTCAACGGTAAAAAGTGGATGCAGAGTTGTTGAATCAGAAGACCTCCAAATTACCTGAAAATCGACGGAGCCCGTTTTCCAGAAGAATGTCAGAGACACGCAAAACGGAGATCAGAGGGGGGCCACCAGGAGCCCAGGCGCCCCCCTGGCACGGCCCCACCCCTGACCGCGCCGGGTGGTCGCCTGGACCCCTGGGGCTACCCCATGCTCCCCCCTCTGGCCTATTTATTCATCGTCGTCCGAAAACCCTAAAGAGAGAGGAGTTCTTTGAGTTCCGCCGCCGCTCCGTGGAGGAAACCTACAAAGAAGAAAAGACATCTCCGACGGGCATATTCCACTGGGGAGAACACCTCCTAGAAGGGGAGATCATCGCCATCGTCATCACCATCGTCACGGGCATCATCAAGATCATCATCAACATCACCCCCAACATCAACACCATCTCCACCACCATTCTATCTCGTCTCACAATTGGAACTTGTGTTGTAATCCGTACTATCTATCCTCTCTACTCTACCGGTGTTGATTACTACTTTGTGGTGAATGCTATTGAGTTTTGTTGGAGAAATATCATTGTGTCCAAATTGTTTATCATCCATTTATCCCCACTGATCATGATCTCTTTTATGTCTTGTTAGTAGTTACTTTATTTCTTGAGGACATGGGAGACGTCTAGTTGCTAATAGTCATATGATGTTGAAGTAATATGTGTTGTTTGATATTTAAGTTGTGTTGTTATTTTCCTAGTGGTGTTGTATGAGTCGAACACTCAATACTTTGCCTTATTAAGGACCTAGGGGAATGCATTGTGTATAAAGAATGCTAATGCTGGGTTGCCGGAGTGACCGAAACCTGAACCCCAGTTTGCATGCTTTTGCACAAGGGAACAATGGATCATTGATCGTATTGCTATGGTTAGGCTTTTGCCTTAATTACTACCTTATATTTGTGGATGCTTGCAAGATGTTTAATCATAAGAGTGCACTTATCTTAGTTTAGAAGGTGTACTAGCATAGATCCACCCACTCAACACTTATCAACACAGCACATAGTATCGATACGGAATATGGCGAAAGCACGTGACTATCTCTCCCGTGTGTCCTCAAGAACACTTTAGCCTTTATAAGTTCAGTTGCTAGGCCTATCCTTTGCTCAAAAGGATTGGGCCACTTTTTGCTCCTCAGTGCCTTTTACTTTGCTTGCTTTTACCTTCTTGCTGCTTATATTGAAAAACCCCTAAAAAGTTATTTTTCAGTGCCTGCAGTTATTTCTTTGCCAAATTCACTTACCAATACCTTCTGCTCCTCGTTGGGTTTGACACTCTCATTTATCTAAAACGCTACAATCGATCCACTACAGTTGAGGGTCATCAATTACTGTTTTCTGGCGCTGTTGCCGGGGAGCGTAGCGCTATTAGTAATCGAAGCCGGTAAGGAAGCTTTTATATTTTTTTTCCGTTGCTACATTTTGTCCTTATGGACACCTCTATTCTTGGTTCCTTGTTTATTGGGAAACGCTCCACTACTATGGTGGTCACTCCTACCCCTACTGAAATTGTGCCTTACAAAATACCAACTGGTATTATCGATTATGTCCTGGCTAATCGTTATGCAAGAGACAGACATCCAGGTGAACACTTGCTATATTTATCACAACTATGTTCATTATTCAAGCTTGCAGGTGTGTCAAGAGAGTTTGTTATGAAGAAATTATTCTCTGTATCACTTATAGATAAAGCTCCAGATTTGTATAAGCTCCTCGATAACTCACATTTGCTTAATTGGCAAGAGCTTATGTCTCTCTTTTATACAAAGTTTTATCCTCTTCATGAAATTCATCGAGACAATAACAACATATATAACTTTTGGCCTCGTGACGGAGAGAGCATCGGTCAAGCTTGGGGGAGACTGAAGTCCCTAACGTTCAAATGTCCTATTCATGAACTCCCCAAAGATATTATACTTACAAATTTTTATGCTAGGCTTTCTCGTCAGGATAAGGAGATGTTGGATGCCTCCTCTAGTGGGGTATTCCGAAAAAGAAGCGTTGAAGAGAGATGGGATCTCATTGAAAGGATCCAGAAGAACACTGAAGACTAGGAAATCGATAAAGGTATTGAACCCATTATATTGAGAGCTATGTGAAAACTGATTACTTTAATACCTTTTGCTCTAAGATTGGTCTTGATTCCCAGCTTATGATTGATTTTTGTAAGAAATTTGCCTCTCATATTGACTCTTCTAAGGAGGAGAAGGATCAATATCATAAACCCTTTAAAAAATTAACTGTTAATTTAAATGTTGCTGACCCTATTTTGCCTGCAGTTATGTATGAAAAGCCCCCTTTTCCCACAAGGATAAGGGAGCACTCTTTTGTGACAGGCATAATAAACAAAAGTGAGAGACGAACTGACGAACCTGAGGACCAGATCAAGGTCGATCCTCAAGTTGCGGTGGTTAAAGATCTAGTTACCGATGATGTTTTAGATTCCAATATAAATTTTTGTGCCGTTTAAACTAACATTGTTACTGACAAGAATAAGAGCCCAATTTCAGGTACACCAGTTGTATCTGTTAAAATATGATATCACAATTATTACGAGCTATGCGATTTGCGATCAAGTGCTAGCGCTATTCCCTATTCACTTTATCAGGAGATCATGGGTCAGATTTCACCCTATGAACTTGAAGAGATTGATGTTACTATTTATCTAGCAAACAAAGAACCTTCTCTCTCATCGGGATTGTGAGAGATGTTGAAGTCCTATGTGGAAAGGTAAAGTATCCTACCGACTTTCTAGTACTTGGTTCAGTACAAGATAGTTTTTCCCTATTATCTTTGGTAGGCCTTTCCTCAACACGTGTGGAGCTATAATAGATTGCAAAAAGGTAAAGTTTCTGTTGAATTCAATGGTGAGCCATATGAATTTAACTTTTCTATGTTCTCTAAGCAGTCTCGTGGTACTGATTTACCCAGTCATGATAAAATTATTGAAGATATTGCTTCCATTGCTATTCCTCCTAATGATCCTTTGCATCAATATATGGAAGACCACGAGAATCATATGCATATACAAGAGAGAAATGAGTTGGATGAAATATTCACAAGACAAACTGCTATCCTGAAGCACAACCTTCCGGTTGAACCTTGAGTAATCCTAACACAACCAAAAGAAGACCCGGTGTTTGACCTCAAACCACTTCCCGATACGCTCAAGTATGCTTATTTACATGAAAAGAAAATATATCATGTCATTATCAATGCTAACCTTTCAGGTTTGAGGAAGAGCGATTATTGGATACACATCGCAGACACTGTGGTGCCCTTGGCTACACCCTTGATGACCTTAAGAGGATTAGTCCATCGATTTTCCAACATAATATCAATCTCGAGCCCGATGCTAAGCCAGTTGTTGATCATCAACGACGGCTGCTTATTGGCTTCTCGCCCTTCGTTGGTTACCCCAAGTGAAGGTTTGAGATGCAGTGCAGCAGCAGTTTTCCCTCGGTGAAGATACCAAGGTTTGTCTCCAGTAGGACTCCAGAGATGATAAGTAGGTGTCAGCGTCGCAACTAACGCGGACCTGCACACAGACACAGATAACTTTGTTCCCAACGAAGTTCAGAGAGCTTGTCAATCTCTCCGGTCTTCTTGTTCACAAATGATAAAACGCAAGGGATAATGATAGCAACTTGAAAGTAAATGCAGAAAAGTAAATATAGCTTGGAATCAGTAATGAGGATATGGACCGGGATACGTGATGTTCACTAGTGATGTCTCTCTCCCAAAAGACGATAAATCTGCTATGCGAGGTAAACAAATTACAGAAGGGCAATTGACAGGATTATGAACGCACCGCAATGCTAACTATGCTACAAAATAAAGGAAGAGGTTCAAAAGCACGGGCAGTACGCCAAAATAAGTAGACCGAAATCCATCTGCATCTACTACTAATCATCCACCTTGAGATATCTATCCAGAACATCTCGCTGGTATTAAGTTGCGAGCCCCACCCAAAGTGTAAACCCAAAGCAACAGACAACTGCATTAATAAGAACTTTGCGTAAAGTAAACAATCCTTGTAACTGCGGTTACAAACACCGTTGTTTTCCCCCTTGTGGCAACAACACATCCCCTAGACTCATGTTTCTGTCACTCAAGCGTGTCATCGGGGGGCATGAACCCACAGTCTAGCACACCGCTCCCTCTTGGAGTCACTACCTACTACTTGGCCAAAGCAATAAACATCAACGGAGAACATGCAAGAATTACTTAGGAACAAAAATATAAGAGATAAAAACCAAATATATTACTCTATCACAATCTGAACATAATCTCATAATCCATCAGATCCCTCCAAACTCAACATAGCAACAACAGAAATATTACAAAGGTGCCTCGATCATGTAGGGTAGCTCACGAGGTCTAAACAATGAAGATCAAAGAGGGGAGGAGAACATCACATAGCTACTGATCACGGACCCATGGTCCAAGGAAAACTACTCACGAGACATCCGGGGAGCATCCATGGTGGAGAAGAGACTCCCGGAGGTCAATCCTCCCTCCGGCAGGGTGCCGGGAAGAGGTCTTCTGGTGCTCCCGATCTTGGAAGCGTGGCGGCGGCGGAACAGAGGCGAGTTCACGGAATATGGTTCCTCCTCTAGAGTTTTCCCGTGACGTAGATTAAATAGGCGAAGGGGGGGCAGCCAGAGGTGGACCAGGGCCCCCAGGCGCCCCCCTGGCGCGGCCAGGGGTGGGGCCGCTCCGGGTGGCCGCCTGGCCCCCTGGCTCCCCTCTGGCCCCTCCCGGGCTCTTCTCGAAGCTTCCGTCACGCTGATTTTTTATCTGAATTTTCCCGAATTTTTCTGGCACTTTTTAAATGGGGGAAAACTGAAATAGAAAAACAGCAGAAAACAGGAACTGGCACTGGGGTGCACTGAGTTAATAGGTTAGTCCAAATATGATCAAAAGTGTATGAAAGTGTATCTAGATCATAGCAATATCACACAAAACATGCATGGAGCAAGCAGAAATTATAGATACGTTTTGGACGTATCAACATCCCCAAGCTTAATTCCTGCTCGTCCTCGAGTAGGTAAATGATAACAAGCATAATTTCTGTGGTGACATGCTAGCAACCATATAAGAACTTTGAAAAGTAAAGCAATCAAGGTTAGAGAATCAATTCAAGTCATAACATGCAAGAGTCTATATTAGCATTGAAACAAGTAACAAAAGAACATTAGGTGCAAGAGCTCTCGCTGTCCGTGACTCGAATGTCTCCAAATGTTGTTTGCGTGCAAGGGGATAGGGAATACGAGAGAAAACAATATTTTTGTTGAGAACTCAGTCTACTAAAGTTTCACACTTGGTCCTCTTTGGAATCTTATCTTGACTCGTCCCCAGACCACTAGCCAGGTACAAGTCAATTTGATCCACTCCTTTTCGATATTTCGAGCACTCATGCAATGGATGAGCGTAAGCACGAGAGTTGACACTTAGGATGGCAAAGAGAGAAATATGGTGGAGGAGGAGGACAAAAAGGATGAGAAAGGCTCACATCAATGAGGACAATCATAGGCAAGAGATGCCAAATGATAGATATGATGTGAGGAGTAGGGATTGCCATGAAACGGATGCACATACGAGCTAAGAAGCTCTCCAATGGAACTAGTGGGGGTGCATCTAACTTTCTCGCTCATGAAGACCTAGAGCTCGTTTGAGGAGGCTCATCCTTGGAATATGCAAGCCAAGTTCTATAGTGTGAAGGTCCCCACATAGCTATATGCATAAAGATCATCTATATGGAGTACAAGGATATAAAGGGAGTACTAGTGTGGATCTCTCAAAAGGATAGTAGTGTTGCCCCTTTCTCTCTTTTTATTTCTTTTTCTCTTTTTCTATTTTTATTTTATTTTTTGTGGCCTCAATGGCTCTTTCTATTTAACTCTCATTTGTCCTCTTTGGGATCTTTTATTGTGTCCACTTTGGGATCTTTTCCTCACTTAAGGGCAACACTCTATTTTACAAGAAGGTAAAGGAGATCTTTCACACTTTACAAGGTACTCAAAACATAAAGAAGATGTAACTATCATGATGTATGCAAGGTATGTCGCTGCCAGTGTAGCAGGAACATGTATGACATGAAGATCAAGTCATGAAGAGGTGGATGTTGCATGGCAATATAACTCGGAAAGGCTATGGAAATGCCTTGATAGGTAGGTATGGTGGATGTTTTGAGGAAAGATAAAGGGAGGCTTATGATGACAGAGCGTATCATGCCAAGGGTTTGGATGTACCGGCGAAGGTGGACACCAACTCTCGGAGTGAGAAGAAGGCAATGCACGACACGGGAAAGGCTAGCAAAATATGGGAAGGTGGAAGTGTCAACTCTCAATACTTACATTAGTCCGAAGAACTCATGCACTTATTATCGGTAACTCTCAATCTAATAAGGAGGTTCACAAAGAGACAAGTACCCCGAGGAGGAGTGTATGGGGGTTTGGTTATCCTTGCGCATCCTCGACTCATGGTACGTGAGTGTACTCTAATATTCGACTCCTCAGAAGAGTAGTGATCTATCTAGTAGCTAGAGTTCTCAACTAGTTTTGTAGGTTTTGAAAATAAACACAGATTGCCAAAAATACGACACCTATCACTAATAGGCAAGAGATCTTGACACCAAAAGTGTAAACATTACTCACATCAATACCTCAAAACTATTGCAAGCTACTACTAAAATTAAATAGCAACCTCAATTACCTACTTTCAAGGCAAGACACAACTCAGTGCAACAACCAACTCTCTTTAACAAGATAAACATGAAAACTAAAAAGAGTTCCAGAAACAAACTAAACAAAATCCAAGGCTCTTGCTAAAGAAAAACTAAGACTAAAACTAAACATGGCAGCAGCTATGAAAAGATAAAGAACACACAACAACAAAAAGATAGGCATGAAGAATCCTATGATGTGTTCTAAATTTTGAAAGTGGAGCGTGTTTCTCTCCCACACAAAGTAAGAAGGGATCTAACTTGTTATGAACAGCAAGCAAAGCTAAAGAAAACTAAAAACAAAACCTAAGAGCGAGACGCTCCAAGCATAGCACATAACGGATGAAGTGATAAAAATATAGTGAGACGAAGGACGAACTGATGATTTGTTGATGGAGAAGGGGATGCACGGGGGCATCCCCAAGCTTAGACGCTTGAGTCTCCTTGAATATTTATTGGGGATGCATGGGGGCATCCCCAAGCTTGAGCGCTTGACACTCCTGGATCTTCTTTCATCATCTTCCATCGCACACTTGAAAACTCCCTTCATACATAACTCATCATAAGCTGATTAGAGAGGTTAGTACCCTTAATAAATAATTTTTTACCCACTGGATATAAAGATATTCTTGAAGATCTACCGTTTCTCAAGAGTGCCCAAAAGTTTTTTTTTGCAAAGAAAAAGCAAGCTTAAGGTTTGCAAAAGTAAGGAGAGACAAAACGTGGCAGAATCTGTGAAAAACAAAACAATAGATAGTAAAGAATTTTTTAGGGACACTTCTGCAACTCAAATCAAAAAACTCAGAACATACGGAAGTTTCTTAATTGTATAGAGCATACTGTGTAAAAAATTCAGCTCAAAAAGATGAATTGGGATTTTTCTGGAATTTTTCTGGGGACGAGGACATAATCTGTTTTCTGGACAGCATGTCACAACTTTTACTTTCCTTGCCGCAAGAGGCTATAACTTGTCACAAAGCTGAAAAATAAAGATACAATGATGTTGCTACAGAAGTAACAACCATCAAGACACAACAAAAGCAAAAATAAATACCTAAATTCGTTGCGGGCTGCCTCCCGAAAGCGCTTCTTTAAAGCCATTAGCTAGGCATGATGCAAAAAGAAGAATCAAGTTTTATCAAGAGAAAGAGAATAACTAGCCCGTGTAACGGACTCAAAAGGTAACTTGATTTTCTTTCTAGGGAAGTGTTCCATCCCCTTTTTGAATGGGAATTGGAATTTTATATTCCCCTCTTTCATGTCAATAACCGCACCAACGGTGCGAAGAAAAGGACGTCCCAAAATAATTGGACACAAAGGTTCATACTCTATATCCATAACAATAAAATCAACGGGAACATAGTTGTCATTGACAATGATAAGAACATCGTCGATCTTCCCCAAAGGTTTCTTTATGGAAGAATCAACAAGACGAACACCAAAAGAAAAAGGCTCAAAAGGCTTCAATTCAAACATATCAAATATTCTTTTGGGCATAACAGAGGTACTAGCTCCAACATCACATAAAGCATAGCAAGAGAAGTTATATAATATAATTTTGATCATAGGGTCCCAAACATCATCTAGCTTCCTAGGTATGGAGGCTTCTACTCTAAGCTTCTCCTCCCTAGCTTTGATAAGAGCATTTGTGATATGCTCCGTGAAGGCAAGATTAAGTGTGCTAGTGTGTGGGTCTCTAGACATTTTGTGTAGCAAGCTAATAACTTCTGAGAGAGTGCAACTATCAAAATCAATATCACTACTATCAAAGGTGGTAGTAGTGTCATCTAGGCTCACTTGTTTGAAACCCTCTATGTTCATAGGAGTTTCTTTTTCTACGATTGATGTATTAGCATCACCATTAATAGGTCCAACGGGACTAGGAGCGCATTAGGTGCTAATAGTATGGGTGTCCTCAACAATTTGGATAGTGGCAACTGTGTGGTGTGTAGGAAGGCTCTTAATTCTATCCTCTTCCTCTTTTTCTCTAGCCCATCTTTCTTTAAGTTTAGCCATCATCCTAATATTTTCATTGATTTGTAACTAGATAGAATTAATAGGAGTGGCCTTATTCTCCTCAAGGGGGGAGGTTCTAATTTTAAGCATCTCAATATCAAGGGCTAAGCTTTCTACCTTCAAAGAGAGATTATCTATTTTGGCTAATTTCTCCTCTACATTTTTGTTGAAGGCTTTTTGGGTAGTGATAAAGTCTCTAAGCATGCTTTCTAATTCAGAAGGGGGGTTCTTGTTGCTAGGGTAAGTGTTGTTGTTCCCATAATTGGATGGAAACGGTTTAGGATTGCTAGCAAAATTTCCCCTATAAGCATTGTTGTTGAAGTTGTTTCTAGCAATAAAGTTCACATCTACTTGTTCTTGAGCAACCAAAGAATTTAAAGGCACATCATGAGGATCAATAGAGGGTTGCTTGGTAAGTAGAGACATAATTAAGTCAACTTTTTCATTGAGGGAGGTAATTTCCTCGACAGAGTTTAACTTCCTACCTGTTGGAGCGCGTTCGGTGTGCCATTGGGAATAATTGGTCATCATTTCATCGAGAAGCTTCGCGGCAGCACCAAGTGTAGTTGACATAAAGGTTCCTCCCGCGGCCGAATCTAACAGGTTCCGCGAGGTAAAGTTCAAGCCTGCATAAAAAGTCTGGATAACCATCCAGGTAGTCAAACCATGTGTAGGGCATTTCTTAACAAGAGATTTCATTCGTTCCCAAGCTTGGGCAACGTGTTCATTATCCAATTGCTTAAAATTCATAATATTACTCCTCAATTGGATAATCTTAGCAGGAGGGTAGTACTTCCCTATAAAAGCATCTTTGCACTTATCCCAAGAATCTATGCTATTTCTAGGCAAAGATTGAAACCAGATTTTAGCATCTCCCCTTAAAGAGAAAGGAAAGAGCTTGAGCTTAACAACATCACCTTCTACTTCTTTATACTTTTGCATATCACATAATTCAACAAAATTATTCAAGTGTAAAGCAGCATCATCTCCAGCACCAGAGAATTGATCTCTCATAACAAGGTTTAGCAAAGCAGGGTTACTTTCATAAGAGGTAGCTGAAGTGGCAGGTGTGGCAATGGGAGTGCAGATAAAGTCCTGGTTGTTGTGACTAGTGAAGTCACACAACTTGGTGTTTTCAGTGGAACCCATAGTAGCAGCAAGTGTGGCAGACTTTTTTGTAAATTTTGATAAAAGACACAAAGATAAAAACTGAAAGATAACTAACAAGACTAAAAAAAAGGTAAAGGGTAGTGTGCAACTCCCCTATCTTAGCACTCGGAGTCCCCGACAACGGCGCCAGAAATACTCTTGCTTATTGGCTTCTCGCCCTTCGTTGGTTACCCCAAGTGAAGGTTTGAGATGCAGTGCAGCATCAGTTTTCCCTCGGTGAAGATACAAGGTTTGTCTCCAGTAGGACTCCAGAGATGATAAGTAGGTGTCAGCGGTGCAACTGACGCGGACCTGCACATAGACACAGATAACTTTGTTCCCAACGAAGTTCAGAGAGCTTGTCAATCTCTCCGGTCTTGTTGTTCACAAATGATAAAACGCAAGGGATAATGATAGCAACTTGAAAGTAAATGCAGAAAAGTAAATATTGATTGGAATCAGTAATGAGGATATGGACCGGGATACGTGATGTTCACTAGTTATGTCTCTCTCCCAAAAGACGATAAAACTGCTATGCGAGGTAAACAAATTACAGAAGGGCAATTGACAGGATTATGAACGCACCGCAATGCTAACTATGCTACAAAAGAAAGGAAGAGGTTCAAAAGCACGGGCAGTACGCCAAAATAAGTAGACCGAAATCCATCTGCATCTACTACTAATCATCCACCTTGAGATATCTATCCAGAACATCTTGCTGGTATTAAGTTGTGAGCCCCACCCAAAGTGTAAACCCAAAGCAACAGACAACTGCATTAAAAAGAACTTTGCGTAAAGTAAAGAATCCTTGTAACCGCGGTTACAAGCACCGTTGTTTTCCCCCTTGTGGCAACAATACATCCCCTAGACTCATGTTTCTGTCACTCAAGCGTGTCATCGGGGGGCATGAACCCACAATCTAGCACAACGCTCCCTCTTGGAGTCACTACCTACTACTTGGCCAAAGCAATAAACAGCAACGGAGAACATGCAATAATTACTTAGGAACAAAAATATAAGAGATAAAAACCAAATATATTACTCTATCATAATCTGAATATAATCTCATAATCCATCAGATCCCTCCAAACTCAACATAGCAACAACAGAAATATTACAAAGGTGCCTCGATCATGTAGGGTAGCTCACGAGGTGTAAACAATGAAGATCAAAGAGGGGAGGAGAACATCACATAGCTACTGATCACGGACCCATGGTCCAAGGAAAACTACTCACGAGACATCCGGGGAGCATCCATGGTGGAGAGGAGACTCCCAGAGGTCAATCCTCCCTCCGACAGGGTGCCGGGAAGAGGTCTTCTGGTGCTCCCGATCTTGGAAGCGCGGCGGCGGTGGAATAGAGGCGAGTTCGTGGAATAGGGTTCCTCCTCTGGAGTTTTCCTGTGACATAGATTAAATAGGCGAAGGCGAAGGGGGGGCAGCCAGAGGTGGACTAGGGGCCCCAGGCGCCCCTGTAACACCCTCAGATGCCTGTAACAGTAATCATCATCACTGTTGACTATCACTGTTTGTTAATCCCTGTTATTCCCTGACCTTAATCAAACTTTTGCTTCTGCTCCATCCAAACCATGCTGGTTGGTAATCAAAACACATAGCCCAATGCATTTTGCTCATCATGAAACCAAACCCTAGTTGAAACTACCTCAAATGGAAATTAAAACAAAAGTGCTCAAATAAAGTTGTTCCAAAAATCATGGAACTATTTTTGTAAATTGCCTAAAATCATTACAATCATGTGGGACCAACTTTGATAATTTTTGGAGTTGCAGAAAATTCCAAACAAATCAAACAGTAGGTTAAAACCCCTACTTTGAGCATTTAATATTTAAAATAAATACCTAATGAATTTATTTTGCTGCATAACTTTTTGTGGCACCTCAGAAATATATAAAACTAATTTACAAACACCAATTATATTTTTCAAAAATGCTAGGGTTAACAAATCAATTACAGAAAAGAATTTGAATAAACAGAAAACCAGAAAATGGGAAAAACCCTTAAACCTCGCCTGGGGCGAGGCCACCGCAGCCCAGCCCAACCCCCCACGTTGTCTTCTTCCTCCTCCAACCACCCCCACCTGCCCCGTACGGCGCCCGCCGTGGGCACGCCGCTGCCAAGCCGCCCCCGCCTCCACCTGCTCCCCCTCGGCGCCGACGCGATAAGGACGAACCCCCCCTCCCTCCTGGACACGCTCCCCCTCTCCTTCCCCTCCTCCTCCTCTCGCGCGCCTCGGGGTAAAGCAGCCGAGCGCCGCCGTCGCCATTACCGTGGCCAAGCGCGGCCGACGTGCCCCAGCCACCTCGCCGTGTTGTCCAGGAGCCGTGCCGTCGTCGTCTTCATCAGGTCCCGCAGGGAATCGAGCCGTGCCGCCTCGGAGCCCCCGCAGTCATCGTCTTCATCTACCTACCGCCGCCGGATCGCCTCCAAATTGCCACTCCGTCGAGCCCTCCCCGAGCAGCCTGCCGTCCACTACGCATCGCCGGTGAGCACGGCTTCCGCATACAGCACCCCGATAACGTGTAATCTACCCGTAGCCGTCGCCCCCCTATACCGTGCTCCGGCCGCCGCCGTTTGCCGTCGTAGTCGAGCACACAAGCCGCCCCAGGCCACGCGTTTGGCACCGTTAAACTCCCCGTGCTCCGTAGGGTTAGTTCCACCCACTGGCCCGCCCGTTTTCGACTCGTGGACGCGTTCGCCATTGGAGCCCGACGACCTTCGCCGCCATGGTTGAAGCTGCGCTCACCTCCGTGCGTCCCAGCCCGCGAGACCACTCCAGATCGACGCGGTTTCGAGCTCTCCGTCGACTGCCACCAGCGGCGCCTCAAACGGCGCTCAGAATCATGGGCTAGCTCGACCTCGCCGCCGGCGAGCCTCCGGTGAGGTTCCGGTGAGGCTGCCAAGTGGGACCCCGGTGTCAGCCAGTTGCTTAGGGGTTAATCTCACCCCTAATGGGCCACTGACAGTGGACCCCCCCCGGCTAATTACCCTGTTAGGTTAACTGAGTAGATTAACAGGAAATAATACCCCTCCCAGTCGCTGACAGGTGGGTCCCCTCTAAATAATTAACTAAATGATTTAGGTTAATCCAATTAATTAAGAACTAGTCACTGACATGTGGGTCCAGAGGCATTTTTCCAATTTAATTATATGCTTTATAAATAACAGAGGCTGACATGTGGGTCCCACATGTCAGCACTGTTCTGGATAATGTTGTGGATAATGTTTTGGATAATGTTTAATAAATAATAAAAGAAATCCAGAAAATCATTTAAATTGATTTAAAGTTTGAAATTCAATAACTTTTAAACCGTAACTCCGATTCAAAAACTTTATACATGAAAATTGATCAGAAAAATATAACGAATACGAATACGCTATCCGTATGTCTACCACACCCCTCTAACACCACGAACATCGAACATTCCCCCTCCGGACCGTCTGTCCGATAAATTGTCCGGTACTGTTAGAGTGCCCGGATGAATTTATTCCGAACACGAAAGTTGTCCGGAATGGTTCAAATAGCACGGATACACCCCCCTTATGTTGTCCCGGTAACCACGACACCTCCGGCTTGATCCTTCCCCCTCCGGACACCCTGTCCGGTAATCACCCGGAGCCGGTAGTTCATCCTCAGACGAATTCCCGCTCCGAGCCTATTCCATTGCACTGCGTTAGAACAACGTTAACTTTTCATCTGTCATGTCTTGCATATGTTTGTATATTATTGTTGTGTATTTATTATTTCTTCCCCCCTTTAATCTCCGGTAGACCCCGCTGCTGCCGTCGACTACACCGCTGCTGAGTACGACTACGTCGTCGACGACCCTGCCCCTACCGTCGAGCTTCCAGGCAAGCAGAGCCATTCTCTTCCCCAGATATCACCTATCTTTCCGTACATTTCTTGCACTAGGCATTGTTACTGCTGCTGCTACGATTACAATCCCATTCAATTGCATAGCCTGTTTTTTTTTTGTTGCCCCTTGATGTACCTTCCTTTAATCCTATGCTTCCTATTATTACTTATGCATTATTCAGCAGTGAACCCTGCGCATTGTTAGCTAGGATTAGATAGAGGGCCGTGATCACTCAGGGGAGTGAACGCGGATATTAATATTATAGCTGCACAGGTACGGTACAATGCAGACACCGCCTCAGGCCCCTATCTGGGTTATGCCTAGTCACCTCAAGTGTGAGCTATCAAGGAGTAATCTTTGTACTCCACTCGAGGCTGACTTGGTCTTACCGCCATAGGGTTTTGAGTAACGGTTGTCCTAAAGGTAAGAAGTCGGGCGACCCAACGGTGCCCGCGAGAGGTATTGCGACGGGACGACAGGGAGGGTATGACCAGTGTACCGGTGTGCTTGGCCCCTGTTCGTTGGCCGCGAGAGTTACCAACCCACGAAAGTCGAGCTCCTCCAGGAGCACACGCGAGACAAGGTAAGGAGACGGTTCACCTTGTTGGTAACCGCAGTGACTTGGTGGGACGACGGGGCAGGCTCCGATGTACTGGTGGTCCTGGCTGCTGTCGTTGTCCGCGGGTCAGTTAAGTCGTGGCAACGATAACGGTTGTCACGCAGGTTAATTAAAATGCTAAATGGTTCAGTGAATGTCTTGAGTTGGCTATATGCCATGTACGCACTACCTACCCGTGGGATTACGAGTATGGGCTCCTCTGCTTCTTAGTGTCGTCCGAGGACTCTTCAGACGTCAGCAGTACCGCGGGCTGATTGCCGGGAAGTGGTGTTGTCTTATTTGCCGCGGCGTGTGATTTGTATTTTCTTTGATTTAACTTCACCGGCCAGTCACGCACCGTGCAGAGTACGTCGGGGTTAGGGTCCAAAGCCCCGCGTACATAGGATATAGTCCGGCGGATGACCTCTCTGTTGAGTTTGAAAGATGGGCTATGAAGTGTCGGATAGCCTCGGTGGAGCGTTCCCTAACAAGGTTCCCGCCACCCTGGAGATCCGTGCGTGTAGCGTAACACAAGTGCACCCCTGCAGGGAAGATTGATCTATCGATAGCCGTGTCCACGGTAACAGGACGCTTTATGCTGAAGCTGGATCTTACCACTAGAAACTATTATTAAACTGTATGGTTCCGAGTTCTTTTCCTCGCGGGGATGTCGAGGAGGTGAACTCGGAGGCATTGTTAATTATTACAATTTATTATTATTCAATGTTGCAGCAACTTCTGCTTCATTGCTACCTTACTGTTTTATATAAACTGTTGGCTGATTCTTACCTCATGCTGCAAGACACCGTCGGAAGATGCCAGTCTTCGTTAGGCCTAGCTTCTTACCCTTGCTCTGAATTTCTGTCTTCAGTCCACTATATATAGCCTCTTCATTCCGTTGATACAATGCATAATGCTTAGTAGCGGACGTAAGACTCGTGGGTATACTAGATACTCACCTGCTTTATTTCCTTTACTGTTTTGCCTGATCGGCCGCTGCAGCCGACGTTGGAGCTCAGGAGCGGGAGTACCCCGGAGGTGCCTACTACGACGTCGAGTTCCCCGTTGACCAGGAGTAGTACTGTGGATCCCAGGCAGGAGGCCTCGCCTTTTCGTTCTGTATCTCTGATGTGATTTGTGCTAGCCTTCTTAAGGCAAAACTTGACTAACTATGTCTGTACTCAGATATTATGGCTTGTATGACTTATATATTCGGGTCCGCGTGACCCCCTCTATTGTAATATATTGGTTTATCCTTTTGTGTTTAGTGTTGTGCTGTGATATTATCATCGTGGCACCCTAATCTCAGTCGTGTACCCTGTGTGTATGATTACTGTACACGGTCTGATTTTGGGGGCGTCACAAGTTGGTATCAGAGCCGACTGCCTGTAGGAAGCCACCCCACCACTACCTGGTCGAAGTTGAGTCTAGACTTTGAAAAAAAAAACTATTTTGCTAACTTAATATTTGGCTTACGGGCCCACATCGATGTCACTACGCGTGATATCTATGGTATTAGGATCCTTTTCTCCTTACCTATGCTCTGGGGATCTACTCTCGTATCCTTGCTGGTAAGTTTTACAAAAGCTGACATTAGGATCACGTTCTCTTGATTCCACCCGGCGTTTTTGGTGCTTCCCCCCATTGATTGAGTCGTGTCGCAGGCGTCGTACGCCAGATCCCAGACCGCGGATCCCATTCTCATTCTGGGCAGGCCGCGCGTTCTCTGGCATCAACTCCTGTGGCCAACAGTTTTCTTGCGGCGTGATTGACATAGTGGAATCTATGTCGCGTCGTGTAATCCTTACCGCGGTCTGCGCGCCGCCTAGAGAGTCTTTTTCCTTAATTTCTACGACGTTACGCTGCCCGATTTTCGATTGACTCTGTGTGCAAATGTGTATGTGTTATGTGACTACTCCTGCATATATCTACGCCTTCTTTTCGTTGTCGATTACATCAGGCTTAATTTCGGTATCTCGTTAAATGTTCAGCCGCTGAAATACCCCTGTTAAATTCTAGCAGGATGGCTGGTCGTGGTCGTGGTCGTGGTCGTGCTGCCAACGACCCACCTCCGCCGCCGGATTACATGGCCGCGATGATGCAGCAGTTCGAGATGAATCGTCAGTTCATGCAGAATATCATGGCTCAGTTCCCCCAGCCGAATCAGAATGGGCACCACCATCAGCATGCCACCGTGACTCTGCACGACTTCACCCGCCTCAACCCCACTATGTTCCGCAACACTGTTCAGCCGCTGGATGCTGATGACTGGCTTCGCGACATCACTCACGAGCTGGAGTCTGCTAATGTCGATCCAGCCGACTATGTGAACTTTGCGTCTTACCATCTGAAAGGCGCCGCTGCTCAGTGGTGGAGCACCCACAAGCGTTCCCTGCCAGTCGGAGAAGTCATCACTTGGGATGAATTTCAGTCTGCTTTTAGCGGTCGCTACATTCCTCAGGGGATCATGGACCGTAAGGCGGAAGAATTCCGCAACCTCACTCAGGGTGACATGACTGTTGAAGCCTATCAGCGCGAGTTCCTTAACCTCTCTCGCTATGCGGAAGAAGAGATCGCCACTGATGCTCGTAGGCAGCAGAAGTTCCGTCGTGGCCTCAACCCAGAACTCAGGCTCGCTCTTGCCGTTCATGATTTCGCCAACTTCGCCACCATGGTGAACAAGGCTATCACCGTCGAGACTGCCCAGATGGAGCACAAGACCTCTCTGAAGCGTTATCGTGACGTTGGCTCATCTTCGGGCGCAACGCAGAAGCGTCGTATCTGGCTCCCTACCAGTTTGACCCACTCAGCTTCCCCTGCTCCAAGGCCGTCTTATGCTGCACCCCGTCTGCCTCCGCCACCGCAGATGCCAAGAGCTCTGCCTGCACCACCCAATGCACCACCCCTTCGTCCTCAGGATGGATTGTGCTTCACGTGCCGCCAACCTGGGCATTATTCCCGAGAGTGTCCCCTGAAACAGAAGCAACTGGTAGTTCACCCCGCTGGCCGTGGAAATGGTCGTGGCAACAACCGGACCCCCAACTATAATACTGGGTCTGTTGCTCATACTCGTGGTCACGCGAACAACATCAGTGTTGATGAAGCTCAACAACAACCCGCTACCGTGATGGGTACCCTTCTCGTTAATTCCGTACCTGCTACTGTTTTATTCGATACAGGAGCATCGCATTCATTCTTGTCGGAAGCATTTGCATTGTCGCATAATTTTACGCTTGAGGATATGAACCCACCGATGGTTGTCCGCACCCCGATAGGCCATGCCCACACCTCCAAGATAGTGCCCGGAACCATTGTTGAAATTGAAGGGATTGATTTCCGTGCTTCCCCCATCGTTCTGAAGTCTTCCACCATAGACCTCATTCTGGGAATGGATTGGTTGAAGTTCCACGATGCCGCACTTTATTGTGGCACCAAGTCTGTACAACTTTTTCACCCCTCCGGTGGGATTGTTAACCACACCGCCCGAGTGACCCGTAATGCTGAAACACAGATCTTTATGATGAATGCTTTGAATGTCTCACCTTTGAAAGACATCGAGAACGTTCCGGTCGTTCGCGATTTTCCCGACGTCTTCCCAGAAGAACTGCCGGGAATACCCCCGATCAGAGAAGTTGAATTCGTCATCGACTTGAAGCCGGGCACTGTTCCTATTGCCAAGCGTCCTTACAAGATGCCGCCACATGAACTCCTTGAACTTAAGGAGGAAATCGACAAGGCACTTCAGAAAGGATTCATTCGCCCCAGTTCCTCAGCTTGGGGAGCACCTTCGCTCTTTGTCAAGAAGAGCGATGGGACAAACCGGTTGGTCCAAGATTATCGACCCATTAACCAAGCCACCATCCAGAACAAATACCCACTTCCCCGGATCAACGATCTGTATGATCAACTTGCCGGATCCAAGGTGTTTTCTAAACTCGACTTGAGGTTGGGTTATCACCAAATCCGAGTCCGTGATGAGGACATTCCGAAGACTACCTTCATTACTCGCTATGGTTCATACGAGTACACCGTCATGTCCTTTGGCCTAACCAATGCTCCAGCCACCTTCTCCAGATTGATGAATTATATTTTCATGGAGTACCTCGACCAGTTCGTCGTGGTTTATCTGGATGATATCTTGATATATTCCAAGAATGAAGAAGAACATGCTGAACATCTTCGTCTGATACTGGAGAAGCTTAGAGAACACAAGCTCTACGCTAAGTTTTCTAAGTGTGAGTTCTGGCTTCCCGAAGTAACCTACCTTGGACATGTGATTTCCAAGGATGGCATTGCCGTCACCCCAGAACGTATCCAGGCTATTCTTGACTGGACTCCTCCCAAGACCGTCAAGCAAGTCCGCAGTTTTCTCGGGCTCGCTAGCTATTGCCGCCGTTTCGTCGAGAATTTCTCCAAGATTGCCAGGCCTCTGACTAATCTACTTCACAAAGGCGTCAAGTTTGAGTGGACAGATAAATGTCAAGAAAGTTTTCAAGCCCTCAAGGACAAGCTAACTTCTCCCCCGATGCTTGCTCCCCCTGATACTCAGAAGGACTTCGTGATATATTGCGACGCGTCTCGTCAAGGATTAGGCTGTGTCCTATTACAAGAGCGCAAGGTGATCGCTTATGGCTCTCGTCAGTTGCGTGCTCACGAAGACAAATATCCAACACATGATCTCGAATTGGCAGCAGTAATTTATGCATTGAAGCTGTGGCGACATTACCTCGTTGGTAATCGTTGCGAGATCTACACCGACCACCAAAGCCTGAAATACTTGTTTACTCAGCCCGACCTGAATCTCCGCCAACAAAGATGGCTCGAGACAATAGCCGATTTTAATATGGATATTCATTACACCCTGGCAAAGCT
Organism: Bromus sterilis; assembly: GCA_950022295.1. Taxonomy (NCBI): domain Eukaryota; kingdom Viridiplantae; phylum Streptophyta; class Magnoliopsida; order Poales; family Poaceae; genus Bromus; species Bromus sterilis. Next base: position 403,753,592 of record OX465596.1, read on the forward strand.
AATGTGATGGCTGATGCCCTGAGCCGTAAAGCTTACTGTAGTGAACTTGAGGTGCAGTTAGAACAACCACCTCTGTATGAAGATTTTCAGAAGTTGAACCTCGAGATTGTTCCTCAAGGTTGTGCAAATAACCTGGTCATTGAACCGGATCTCGTCAAATCCGTCAAGTGTATACAGTTCTATGATGATTTCGTACACAAGATTAAGCGCGATATCGCCAATGGGAGACCCTCACCCTTCACCCTTGATAGTAATGGTGCGGCGTTCTACCAGAACCGTTTAGTGGTTACTCACAGCAAGGGCAGGCATGAGAACCTGGATATGACCCCGAAGGTCATGAAAGCGGCTCACGATACCCCATTGTCCATTCATCCTGGAAGCACCAAGATGTACCAAGACATCCGTCAACGATTCTGGTGGCCTAACATGAAGCAAGACGTTGCCCGATACGTTTCTGAATGTGACGTTTGTCGTCGCGTCAAGGGGGAACATCAAAAACCCTCTGGAACTCTACAACCACCTGAAATCCCTGTATGGAAGTGGGACAAGGTTCAGATGGACTTCGTCACCGGTTTTCCCCGATCCCAGAAAGGTAACGATGCTATCTTTGTCGTCATCGACCGGTTCTCCAAGGTTGCTCACTTTATACCAGTCAAGGAGAAGATCACGGCGGCTCAGTTAGCGGAATTATATATCGCCCAGATCGTGTCGCTCCACGGTATTCCGTTGGAGATTAGTTCAGATCGTGGCAGCCTTTTCACCTCAAGATATTGGCGGAGTTTCCAAGAAGCTCTGGGGACTACTCTGCATCTCAGCACCGCTTATCACCCCCAGTCACAGGGCCAAGTCGAACGCGTCAATCAAATACTTGAAGATATGCTTCGAGCTTGTGTCATCTCCTTCGGCAAGAAATGGGAGGAATCTCTTCCATTTGCTGAATTCTCGTACAACAATAGCTATCACGCTAGTCTGAAGATGGCACCCTATGAAGTTCTCTATGGACGTAAGTGTCGGACCCCTCTGAGTTGGTCAGAAACTGGGGAACGTGCACTCATTGGCCCGGATATTATTCAGCAAGCTGAAGACCAAGTTCACGTCATCCGTGAACATTTGAAGGCCGCTTAGTCCCGCCAGAAGAGCAACTATGACCGCAAACACCGTGAAATGGAGTATCAACCTGGTGAATACGCTTACCTTCGTGTCACTCCCATGAGGGGCACTCATCGCTTCGGTATCAAGGGCAAGTTGGCTCCTCGCTACATTGTCCCGTTCCGTATCCTTTCCAGGAGTGGACCCGTGGCATACCGGTTGGAATTGCCGCCGAACCTCTCCCAAGTCCACGATGTCTTCCACGTGTCGCAACTCCGTCGCTGCTTCAAGGATCCTATCCGCGAAGTGGAGCATGATATGATCGAGCTGCAACAAGACTTAACTTATCGAGAACATCCGAGCCGCATTCTCGATCAGTCTGAACGCCGAACCCGCAACAAGACCGTCAAGTTCCTCAAGGTTCAGTGGTCGAATAATTCTGAAGATGAGGCCACTTGGGAACGCGAAGATCGCCTTCGCGATGAATACCCCGATCTTTTCCTCGCTACCACTTAAATTCTCGGGACGAGAATTCTTGTAGTGGGGGAGATTTGTAACACCCTCAGATGCCTGTAACAGTAATCATCATCACTGTTGACTATCACTGTTTGTTAATCCCTGTTATTCCCTGACCTTAATCAAACTTTGCTTCTGCTCCATCCAAACCATGCTGGTTGGTAATCAAAACACATAGCCCAATGCATTTTGCTCATCATGAAACCAAACCCTAGTTGAAACTACCTCAAATGGAAATTAAAACAAAAGTGCTCAAATAAAGTTGTTCCAAAAATCATGGAACTATTTTTGTAAATTGCCTAAAATCATTACAATCATGTGGGACCAACTTTGATAATTTTTGGAGTTGCAGAAAATTCCAAACAAATCAAACAGTAGGTTAAAACCCCTACTTTGAGCATTTAATATTTAAAATAAATACCTAATGAATTTATTTTGCTGCATAACTTTTTGTGGCACCTCAGAAATATATAAAACTAATTTACAAACACCAATTATATTTTTCAAAAATGCTAGGGTTAACAAATCAATTACAGAAAAGAATTTGAATAAACAGAAAACCAGAAAATGGGAAAAACCCTTAAACCTCGCCTGGGGCGAGGCCACCGCAGCCCAGCCCAACCCCCCACCTTGTCTTCTTCCTCCTCCAACCACCCCCACCTGCCCCGTACGGCGCCCGCCGTGGGCACGCCGCTGCCAAGCCGCCCCCGCCTCCACCTGCTCCCCCTCGGCGCCGACGCGATAAGGACGAACCCCCCTCCCTCCTGGACACGCTCCCCCTCTCCTTCCCCTCCTCCTCCTCTCGCGCGCCTCGGGGTAAAGCAGCCGAGCGCCGCCGTCGCCATTACCGTGGCCAAGCGCGGCCGACGTGCCCCAGCCACCTTGCCGTGTTGTCCAGGAGCCGCGCCGTCGTCGTCTTCATCAGGTCCCGCAGGGAATCGAGCCGTGACGCCTCGGAGCCCCCGCAGTCATCGTCTTCGTCTACCTACCGCCGCCGGATCGCCTCCAAATTGCCACTCCGTCGAGCCCTCCCCGAGCAGCCTGCCGTCCACTACGCATCGCCGGTGAGCACGGCTTCCGCATACAGCACCCCGATAACGTGTAATCTACCCGTAGCCGTCGCCCCCCTATACCGTGCTCCGGCCGCCGCCGTTTGCCGTCGTAGTCGAGCACACAAGCCGCCCCAGGCCACGCGTTTGGCACCGTTAAACTCCCCGTGCTCCGTAGGGTTAGTTCCACCCACTGGCCCGCCCGTTTTCGACTCGTGGACACGTTCGCCATTGGAGCCCGACGACCTTCGCCGCCATGGTTGAAGCTGCGCTCACCTCCGTGCGTCCCAGCCCGCGAGACCACTCCAGATCGACGCGGTTTCGAGCTCTCCGTCGACTGCCACCAGCGGCGCCTCAAACGGCGCTCAGAATCATGGGCTAGCTCGACCTCGCCGCCGGCGAGCCTCCGGTGAGGTTCCGGTGAGGCTGCCAAGTGGGACCCCGGTGTCAGCCAGTTGCTTAGGGGTTAATCTCACCCCTAATGGGCCACTGACAGTGGACCCCCCCCGGCTAATTACCCTGTTAGGTTAACTGAGTAGATTAACAGGAAATAATACCCCTCCCAGTCGCTGACAGGTGGGTCCCCTCTAAATAATTAACTAAATGATTTAGGTTAATCCAATTAATTAAGACCTAGTCACTGACATGTGGGTCCAGAGGCATTTTTCCAATTTAATTATATGCTTTATAAATAACAGAGGCTGACATGTGGGTCCCACATGTCAGCACTGTTCTGGATAATGTTGTGGATAATGTTTTGGATAATGTTTAATAAATAATAAAAGAAATCCAGAAAATCATTTAAATTGATTTAAACTTTGAAATTCAATAACTTTTAAACCGTAACTCGGATTCAAAAACTTTATACATGAAAATTGATCAGAAAAATATAACGAATACGAATACGCTATCCGTATGTCTAACACACCCCTCTAACACCATGAACATCGAACATTCCCCCTCCGGACCGTCTGTCCGATAAATTGTCCGGTACTGTTAGAGTGCCCGGATGAATTTATTCCGAACACGAAAGTTGTCCGGAATGGTTCAAATAGCACGGACACCCCCCCTTATGTTGTCCCGGTAACCACGACACCTCCGGCTTGATCCTTCCCCCTCCGGACACCCTGTCCGATAATCACCCGGAGCCGGTAGTTCATCCTCAGACGAATTCCCGCTCCGAGCCTATTCCATTGCACTGCGTTAGAACAACGTTAACTTTTCATCTGTCATGTCTTGCATATGTTTGTATATTATTGTTGTGTATTTATTATTTCTTCCCCCCTTTAATCTCCGGTAGACCCCGCTGCTGCCGTCGACTACACCGCTGCTGAGTACGACTACGTCGTCGACGACCCTGCCCCTACCGTCGAGCTTCCAGGCAAGCAGAGCCATTCTCTTCCCCAGATATCGCCTATCTTTCCGTACATTTCTTGCACTAGGCATTGTTACTGCTGCTGCTACGATTACAATCCCATTCAATTGCATAGCCTGTTTTTTTTTGTTGCCCCTTGATGTACCTTCCTTTAATCCTATGCTGCCTATTATTACTTATGCATTATTCAGCAGTGAACCCTGCGCATTGTTAGCTAGGATTAGATAGAGGGCCGTGATCACTCAGGGGAGTGAACGCGGATATTAATATTATAGCTGCACAGGTACGGTACAATGCAGACACCGCCTCAGGCCCCTATCTGGGTTATGCCTAGTCACCTCAAGTGTGAGCTATCAAGGAGTAATCTTTGTACTCCACTCGAGGCTGACTTGGTCTTACCGCCATAGGGTTTTGAGTAACGGTTGTCCTAAAGGTAAGAAGTCGGGCGACCCAACGGTGCCCGCGAGAGGTATTGCGACGGGACGACAGGGAGGGTACGACCAGTGTACCGGTGTGCTTGGCCCCTGTTCGTTGGCCGCGAGAGTTACCAACCCACGAAAGTCGAGCTCCTCCAGGAGCACACGCGAGACAAGGTAAGGAGACGGTTCACCTTGTTGGTAACCGCAGTGACTTGGTGGGACGACGGGGCAGGCTCCGATGTACTGGTGGTCCTGGCTGCTGTCGTTGTCCGCGGGTCAGTTAAGTCGTGGCAACGATAACGGTTGTCACGCAGGTTAATTAAAATGCTAAATGGTTCAGTGAATGTCTTGAGTTGGCTATATGCCATGTACGCACTACCTACCCGTGGGATTACGAGTATGGGCTCCTCTGCTTCTTAGTGTCGTCCGAGGACTCTTCAGACGTCAGCAGTACCGCGGGCTGATTTCCGGGAAGTGGTGTTGTCTTATTTGCCGCGGCGTGTGATTTGTATTTTCTTTGATTTAACTTCACCGGCCAGTCACGCACCGTGCAGGAGTACGTCGGGGTTAGGGTCCAAAGCCCCGCGTACATAGGATATAGTCCGGCGGATGACCTCTCTGTTGAGTTTGAAAGATGGGCTATGAAGTGTCGGATAGCCTCGGTGGAGCGTTCCCTAACAAGGTTCCCGCCACCCTGGAGATCCGTGCGTGTAGCGTAACACAAGTGCACCCCTGCAGGGAAGATTGATCTATCGATAGCCGTGTCCACGGTAACAGGACGCTTTATGCTGAAGCCGGATCTTACCACTAGAAACTATTATTAAACTGTATGGTTCCGAGTTCTTTTCCTCGCGGGGATGTCGAGGAGGTGAACTCGGAGGCATTGTTAATTATTACAATTTATTATTATTCAATGTTGCAGCAACTTCTGCTTCATTGCTACCTTACTGTTTTATATAAACTGTTGGCTGATTCTTACCTCATGCTGCAAGACACCGTCGGAAGATGCCAGTCTTCGTTAGGCCTAGCTTCTTACCCTTGCTCTGAATTTCTGTCTTCAGTCCAATATATATAGCCTCTTCATTCCGTTGATACAATGCATAATGCTTAGTAGCGGACGTAAGACTCGCGGGTATACTAGATACTCACCTGCTTTATTTCCTTTACTGTTTTGCCTGATCGGCCACTACAGCCGACGTTGGAGCTCAGGAGCGGGAGTACCCCGGAGGTGCCTACTACGACGTCGAGTTCCCCGTTGACCAGGAGTAGTACTGTGGATCCCAGGCAGGAGGCCTCGCCTTTTCGTTCTGTATCTCTGATGTGATTTGTGCTAGCCTTCTTAAGGCAAAACTTGACTAACTATGTCTGTACTCAGATATTATGGCTTGTATGACTTATATATTCGGGTCCGCGTGACCCCCTCTATTGTAATATATTGGTTTATCCTTTTGTGTTTAGTGTTGTGCTGTGATATTATCATCGTGGCACCCTAATCTCAGTCGTGTACCCTGTGTGTATGATTACTGTACACGGTCTGATTTTGGGAGCGCCAGCAGACCTCTTCCCTGCACCATGCTGGAGGGAGGATTGACCTTCGGGAGCCTCTCCTCCACCATGGACGCCTCCCGGATGATCCATGAGTAGTCTCCCTTGGATCATGGGTTCGTGATCTATAACTATGTGATGTTCGGCTCCCCTCTTTGTTCTTCATGGATTGGACCTCGTGAGCTGCCCTACATGATCGAGGCACATATGAAATTTTCTGCTGTTGCTATGCCGAGTTTGCTGGGATCTGATGGATTATGAGACTATGTTCAGTTTGTGATTGAGTAATATATTTGGTTCTTATCTTTTATATTTATGTTCTTGAGTAATTCTTGCATGTTCTCCATTGCTGTTTATTGCTTTGGCCAAGTAGTTGGTAGTGACTCCAAGAGGGAATGTTATGCTCGATTGCGGGTTCATGCCCCCTAATGACTAGCTTGAGTGACAGAAACATGAGTCTAGGGGATGTGCTGTTGCCACAAGGGGGAAAACAACGGTGATTGTAACCGCAGTTGCAATGATTGTTTAATTTACGCAAAGTTCTTTTAATGCAGTTGTTTGTTGCTTTGGGTTTACACTTTGGGTGGGGCTCCAACTTAATACCAGCGAGATGTTCTGGATAGATATCTCAAGATGGATGATTAGTAGTAGATGCATTTGGATTTCGGTCTACTTATTTTGGCGTACCGCCGATGCTTTTGAGCCTCATCCTTTCTTTGTAGCATAGTTAGCATTGCGGTGCATTTTTAATCCTGTCAATTGCCCAACTGTGATTTGTTTACCTCGCATAGCAGTTTTATCGTCTTTTTGGAGAGAGATATCACTAGTGAATATCACGGGACCCTGGTCCATATTCTCATCACTGTTTAGACGCTCAATTTATTTTCTGCTTTTACTTTCTAGTTGCAAGCACTTTATCATTATCCCTTGCGTTTGATCCATTGTAAACAACAAGGCCGGAGAGATTTTCAACCTCTCCGAACTTCGTTGGGAGCAAAGTTATTTGGTGTGTGTGCAGGTCCACGTCAATCGCTAAATTTCTACCGCCGTTGTCACCTACTTATCATCTTCAGGAGTCCTACGGGAGACAAACCCTATCCTCTACATAGGGTAAATTTTCTGCTATCCTACATCTCACCTTCCACTTGGGGTAACCAACGAAGGGCGAGAAGCCATTATCATTCCGCACATCAGTGGGTAAGTCCAGTTCATTGTGTTCCACAGAAAGGAGGTATGACTGTTGTTCCTAATGATAAAAATGAACTAATACCTCAAAGAGTTGTTATTGGATATAGAATGTGTATTGATTATAGGAAGTTGAACAAAGCTACCATGAAGGACCACTACTCGCTGCCCTTTATCGATCAGATGCTTGAGAGGTTGTGTAACATCCCAAAATTCTCCGAATTTTGGAATGTTAATAAATTAAATAGATAATGATTGTTTGCTTGATGTATTTGATTTTCTCTGGGATTTAAAACTTTTGGAGTTTACTGAATATTAAAACGAGAGGGAATAAAATGACTTTCCCTAATATTCATCGTTGGTGTTTTGGAATTTATTATTTAAAAACAAAACCAACAAAACAAAATGAGAGAAGGTAATATGACTCCTTCAACATTTTAAAAGTTTGGAAAATGTTTTAAATTTTTATTGGAATTCTTTTAAAATATTTTTAAACATTTTTCCACACATGGCAGTTCGCTGGAGAGGATATAAAAGGACTTATCCCCATTTTTAATTGGTTGGAAAATAGTTTAAAATATTTATGTGAGACTTTTTAATTTTACTTTGGAGTTATAAATATTTTCTAAAATTATTTTTGGAATTTATTTATTATCTGGAAAAGTTTTTAAATCAATTTTCGGAGTTTTCGGTAGTTTTAAAATGCCAGAAAAGTATTTAAAAATATTTAAAAATAAGTTGAAAAGTTTTTATTTTATTTTATTATTTTGGTCAAGCCAAAAATTCAATTTTATTATTTTAAAAATATTGGCGAAGACGGAATTTTAAAATAAATTTCTGTGATTTTTCCAATATTGTTTTGGGCCTAATGGGCCTGGTCTGTTTTTTTCCAGCAGACCGAATTTGTTTTTATTTCGGATTTACAAAAAAGAAAAAAAGAGATTAGGGGCTGGCTATAAATAGCCACGATTAGGGCTAAGTTTATTTTCGTCAGCGTTTTAGGGTTAGACTAAGCTAATCCGCGGGACCCGCCGCCGCCGACGTCATCGCCGGAGCTTCGCCGGAATCTCGCCGGAGCATTGCCGGAGTCCGTTTTTCGCGTTTTTTCGAGGTATAATTTTTTTTCCGCGGAGCGCCGCCCTAGCCGTCCCCGTGCTCGCCGGAGCCGCGTCGCCGCCTAGCCCGCCGCGCCGCCGCCCCTGGTCGCCGCCCCGCCGCCGCTGCCGCCCGCTTCCATGGCCGGCCGCGCCCCCGCGCCGTGCCCACCCGTGGCCGCCGTGGCCGCCCGCCGCCGCCCTGGCCGCGCTGGCCTCCGCCGCCGCGCGCTCCTGGCCGGAGTGCCCTGACCCGGCCGCCCTCGCCGGCCACCTCGCCTGGCCGAGCCGAAGCCATGGCTGGCCGGCCCCGTGCTTCTGTCCAGCGCGTGGAAGAAGGAGACCTGAGAAGAAAAAAAAAGTTGGAAAAACGGTTCGGTATTTTTTTTTTCAGATCTGGATCCAAAACCGTCCAGGGACCCGATCGCGTTTTTTGTAAAAAAATTATTTATGTATCGGTCCTTTTTACAGTAGAACCCCCCGGTACCCCCGTTTTTCACCCGAAACCGTTTTCGCGAGTACTTTTTAATCGTAACTCGGAATTGGGTGATTCCAGTTGCGTTGCGACCGTGTAGAAATTCTCTAGCCAGTAGACCTAGTGTTACAGAAGTTTGAAGTATTTAAATTTGGATCCCAAGCAGATCCAAATTTGGACTTCCGGCAGCCACAACTTTCTACCGGTGCACCCGTTTGCGCCGTTTCTTTTTGCGTTGGATCACTCGTGTCGTGTACTTTCTGTTTATATCATGTGTGCACAAAAATTCACAAATTTATTGATCTGTTCAAATTCAAATTCAATTCTATGTTGCAACTGCTATGACCTGCGTTGTAGTATTCCGTTTCACGTGATTCTGTACGCATATTGGATCATATGAGACATCTTATCGGCAATATTCACATACCATTTATATTGCTATGATCTTTACCTTGATTTCATAATGCCTTGATCATACTTTTGTATTGACAATTCCTTATCCGTTGACTCTCTCGAGTTCGCGTTCCGCCGATCACTTTCGGGCACATCCACCCCTTTGCACTTCAAAACCTTTTTGTTTTGTTGCTAAAACTTTAGTGATTGTTTTGTTGATCTTATGTTTTGTCATTGTGGTGTGATTGCTTATTGAGTTCTTTCGTTGACGATAGATTGCTCGGAGTGTGACGAGTAGAGTTGACTGGAACGTGAGAGCGAGGATCTTCATCGAATGTATAAGGCAAGTGATACTTTGACCATACTCATACCTATATTTTCTATATGCATTATGTAGGAAATATCACTCTATTGCATGATAGGTAGTTTACTCTACTGTTGCTGCAAAACCAGATAGGATAGCCATATGTCTTGACTTGACTACTGTAGATCAACCTAGCCGTGTTGTTTCTTTATTGCTATGCTTTGTAGACGAGGTTGGGCTGTGAGAATTCATGGAGTGCATGTGAGCTATTTAATAAACTGTGTAACAACTTTATAATAAATAGAAATCACTTCTGGACGGGCTGGTTGCATCCCGGTAGTTGTGGCTCGGTTGAGGACAATGCCGGGGTTAAATGCACCCAATGGTAGTGAACCGGGTGCGTCATGGTGTCTACCCTCTCACGCAGTGGGCGCCGTCCAAGCTCAAAAAGATCAGACATGCAATATTACTAGTAGCTTCCGTGTACAGCCACTGGCTATATGGGCTCTGGCTTAGATGAGTAAGTTGTGGGGAACCTGGCCCTGGTAGCTAGCAGATGTAGAATTGTGTTAGGTGTACCGGCTACCAAAGGGTGGAGGCAACCTCTTCAGAAAGTCTTTGTCTCAATCTTCGGGTTGAGTCCAGTGGGGAACGTGTACAAACCTCTGCAGAGCGTATAAACTGATCATGATTAGCCGTGTCCACAGTTACGGACGAACTTTGAGCAACTAGTCAGTACTGTTGATGAATGATCTTGACAGATGAACACTTAATAATAATTTGGTTGGGACAAGAGTAGCATGGGTTGCTGTGTGTTTCAGGTAGAACTCAATTTAAAATTTTGACTAGTTTAGTTCAGGAGAAAATTGGCTTTCTGCAAAACTAAACCATAAGCCTTTCCTTTGACTTACCTTGCATGTAGTTGTAGGTCCTTTATATAAACTTTTCCGTGTCACTTGCCGTACAAATCAGATGTACTGACCCGTTGTCGGGCTGTAACCTTCGGTGTTGCAGGTTTTTCAGACGATCGGTAAGGTGCGTTTAGGGGTTGCGAGTCTACACTCAGCATGTTCGCATGTGGCTGTTGATGGGACTCCACGTTACTTGCTTTTGCTTCCGCTATATTTATATTGAGTAAGCTAGCCTTGAGCTATGCAACTTGTTATTTATTTACTCTGGATCATACGTTGTAATAATGATGCACTTGTACTTTGATATACATCTATAATACTGTGTGTGTCAGCGAGTTCGATCCAGGGACTAGCACTTGAGCACAGAGACTTCAATTCGGTGTGAATTGGGTCGTTACAGATGGTATCAGAGCAGTGTGTTGACTGTAGGTTCGTGACCCTAGAAAATGGATAGAAAAAGCCATAGGAACAAAATTATTTTATCACTCTTTGATTACTTATTCTCTCCACTAGTATCTCTCATCTATTATTCATCTTCTAAAACTTCTCATCTCGTTTTAGTATAAATACCCCTTGAGTTGTTTATACCTCGGAAGACAAGACATTTGAGAAGAACATCATCAACCTCGGGGTGCAATTGGAGTTATGATTATCGGAACTAGAAGGAATAACCTATGGTGACCAATAAGTTTGACACTTTTAGAGGAACCTTTAAGACCAGCTTAGCTGAGAAGGATGAAGCTTAGAATCAGACCACCACTTTTTATGTGAAGTTAGATGAACGAATTTCGAGTAGTATGATGAGATCGTATGTCTTACGCATATGACCTTACCCTAGGAGTTGTTTGTGTGTTTTGACTGTTGTGACTGTATTGTTTGTTGTTATGTGTTACGGTCGAACGTAGAAGTTTTTGCCGCTTTCTTGTTTGAGTGCTTATGTCTGGTGTTAGTTTTAGTTGTTGTCTTGTCGGTTTTATAGTTTGCCCTAACCTTTGTCGTATGGGCTTAATAGATGGAGTACGAAGTAGGACTCGCCTTTTCTAGAGCGATGTCGAGACTGAAGGTGGAGCAGTGGATTCGTAGATTGGAGGAGCACATGAAGGTAAAAAAGGTTGGAAGTGAGGACATGGTCCCCTATGCTGTCAAGTACTTTGTAGAAGAGGCTGGTAACTGGTGGAGAATGCATCAAGCAATTGACGAATCACGAAGGAAGATTACTTGGAAGGAGTTCACTAAGATTTTGTTGGGATCTCGCCTTGTCACCCCGACGCAAAGGACGGTAACCCGTAAGAGGCCTCGTGCCTGCAAAATTTGTGGGGAAGTAGGACACTCCCATGAAGGACACCAAGATGGATGTCCCTATTGTGAAGAAATTCACTCGGGTGAAGAATGTCCCACTGCACAAGTCACATGTTTTACGTGTGAAGGAACTGATCATTACCCCGCTCAGTGTCAATTTTTCATCGTGACACAACAAGTGGTGCAACATCAAAAGGAAGAAATGAAGAAAGCTATCCAAGAATTGAAGGAAGCGCCCGTGAAGAATAAAAAGAAGGACATTAGCCACATTCAGTGTTTCCGATGCCGGAATATGGGACATTACGCCAACATGTGTCCAGAATTAAAGGAAGCACTCATGATGAAGAAGATAAAAGACCTCAGCCAAATTGAGTGTTTTTGGTGCAGGAACATGGGACACTACAGCAATATGTGCCCAGAGTCGGAGGGGAAGAAGAGGTTGTGAATGTGGAAGCAAGGATGCGGACTTGAAGAAGCTTATGTTTTCAAGTGGAGAATAGAATATTCGTGCTGTGCATTAAGTGTACGTTGTTACTTTTTCATGTTAGTTGGAGATGTGTATCGATGCGTGTTTTGCTATGGATTGACTAGATGTTTTATGTCATGATTGTTTTGTTAAGTGTTGTCTTGTACCCTGTGACCCTGTTATGTCTTGTATTGATTGATGTGAGGTGTTGTGCTTTGTGGTTTTTCTTTGTGAGTAGAATAAGTTTACGTTTCATTAGACCCTCATCTATTTAGTATGCTTCAAGACTAAAGAAGACACGACAACAAGAAGAATAACTTGACGAATGACTCAACAATATGAAGATTGTTTCGACCTTGCAAACTGAAGCTACCAGCATTGAAGACTTGAAGACCTGGAAGGTTCAAGTTTCTACCGTTAGATCGTTCTGTGAGCTGTCATTTCTTGTTTTACCGACAGCTACACATCAAAACTTATGTTTCAAAACTAGTGTGATGTTTGTATGGGTATCTCTCCCTATCTCTCTCTACCTCGCTATCTACATTCTGTTCCCTCTCACCTCAAACCCTACATTGAAGAAGCTACTACAATGGCTGCAAATTTCAAGACTGGGATAAAGATGGATGCAACCGATGCTGAGTTCAAGGATAACCCACAGGTCCCAGGATTTTACAACAAGCAAGCACAATCTTGCTGAAGGAAGAACTCTGGAGGAAGTTATAGTCCACCAGTACACGCTTTATAGCAGTTTGCGAAAACCTGAGAGTTGTGAGGAAACGATAGATGTTTGTTTGGCTTGCAGAACCATGGATTTATCTGGACCCAGTTCAGGATAAGGAGGACTTATGCAATGCTTGTGAGGATGACCGAGTGTTAGATTGCGAGATTCGCTAAACCATACACAAGGTAATGATTTGGGTGTGGAATGGATTGATCACCATGCCGACTACTCTTATTATTTGCTCTTGCTATGCGGGATAGTAAATCTTGAGTGACTTACCTATAGCAGAGAGACGACGGTGTTAAACCTGAGCCATAGAATGGTACGATTTGTTACCCCTGTAGGAGATTACCGTTTGTGTTATACGGTGAGTATAAACCAAGACCTTTTGCTGCAGGTATCCCGTAAAAATATTCTTGATGACCACCAAGAGGGAATCGATAGTTGTTTAGTAGTGGCGTATGACCGGTCAGCCATGAAGTCCCAGGGCTTGGAAGACCACTCCCTGGCTAAGGAATGGAAACCTCAAAGGAGGAATTCGTGAAACCTCAAAGACCAAATACGGGACCTTTACGAAGAATGTCATCGATGGATTAAGATACTGGAAGCCCACACTTGGGATGAAGAATTCAATGCCCCAACGGAGTATGAAGATTATGTGTGAGGAGCTCGCTGAGGGAGCAAGCCTTTGAAGACAGCTTTTGAAGACCAGGACGCATTCCTTTTAAGGGTGGTAGCACCCTAGACCGTCGGAGGATCGATTGACTGTCATGAAGACCCGAACCCTAACCTTTCTTTCTAGCCTTCTCGAATCTCGAGGACGAGATTCCTTTTAAGGGTGGTAGTGTGTAACATCCCAAAATTCTCCGAATTTTGGAATGTTAATAAATTAAATAGATAATGATTGTTTGCTTGATGTGTTTGATTTTCTCTGGGATTTAAAACTTTTGGAGTTTACTGAATATTAAAACGAGAGGGAATAAAATGACTTTCCCTAATATTCATCGTTGGTGTTTTGGAATTTATTATTTAAAAACAAAACCAATAAAACAAAATGAGAGAAGGTAATATGACTCCTTCAACATTTTAAAAGTTTGGAAAATGTTTTAAATTTTTATTGGAATTCTTTTAAAATATTTTTAAACATTTTTCCACACATGGCAGTTCGCTGGAGAGGATATAAAAGGACTTATCCCCATTTTTAATTGGTTGGAAAATAGTTTAAAATATTTATGTGAGACTTTTTAATTTTACTTTGGAGTTATAAATATTTTCTAAAATTATTTTTGGAATTTATTTATTATCTGGAAAAGTTTTTAAATCAATTTTCGGAGTTTTCGGTAGTTTTAAAATGCCAGAAAAGTATTTAAAAATAAGTTGAAAAGTTTTTATTTTATTTTATTATTTTGATCAAGCCAAAAATTCAATTTTATTATTTTAAAAATATTGGCGAAGACGGAATTTTAAAATAAATTTCCGTGATTTTTCCAATATTGTTTTGGGCTTAATGGGCCTGGTCTGTTTTTTTTCCAGCAGACCGAATTTGTTTTTATTTCGGATTTACAAAAAAAAAGAGATTAGGGGCTGGCTATAAATAGCCCCGATTAGGGCTAAGTTTATTTTCGTCAGCGTTTTAGGGTTAGACTAAGCTAATCCGCGGGACCCGCCGCCGCCGACGTCATCGCCGGAGCTTCGCCGGAATCTCACCGGAGCATCGCCGGAGTCCGTTTTTCGCGTTTTTTCGAGGTATAATTTTTTTCCGCGGAGCGCCGCCCTAGCCGTCCCCGTGCTCGCCGGAGCCGCGTCGCCGCCTAGCCCGCCGCGCCGCCGCCCCTGGTCGCCGCCCCGCCGCCGCCCGCTTCCATGGCCGGCCGCGCCCCCGCGCCGTGCCCACCCGTGGCCGCCCGCGAGCGCGAGTCGCGCGCCCCGCGCCGCCTGCCGCCGCCGCCCTGGCCGCGCTGGCCTCCGCCGCCGCGCGCGCCTGGCCGGAGCGCCCTGACCCGGCCGCCCTCGCCGGCCACCTCGCCTGGCCGAGCCGAAGCCATGGCTGGCCGGCCCCGTGCTTCTGTCCAGCGCGTGGAAGAAGGAGACCTGAGAAGAAAAAAAAAGTTGGAAAAACGGTTCGGTAAATTTTTTTTTTCAGATCTGGATCCAAAACCGTCCAGGGACCCGATCGCGTTTTTTGTAAAAAAATTATTTATGTATCGGTCCTTTTTACAGTAGAACCCCCCGGTACCCCCGTTTTTCACCCGAAACCGTTTTCGCGAGTACTTTTTAACCGTAACTCGGAATTGGGTGATTCCAGTTGCGTTGCGACCGTGTAGAAATTCTCTAGCCAGTAGACCTAGTGTTACAGAAGTTTGAAGTATTTAAATTTGGATCCCAAGCAGATCCAAATTTGGACTTCCGGCAGCCACAACTTTCTACCGGTGCACCCGTTTGCGCCGTTTCTTTTTGCGTTGGATCACTCGTGTCGTGTACTTTCTGTTTATATCATGTGTGCACAAAAATTCACAAATTTATTGATCTGTTCAAATTCAAATTCAATTCTATGTTGTAATTGCTATGACCTGCGTTGTAGTATTCCGTTTCACGTGATTCTGTACGCATATTGGATCATATGAGACATCTTATCGGCAATATTCACATACCATTTATATTGCTATGATCTTTACCTTGATTTCATAATGCCTTGATCATACTTTTGTATTGACAATTCCTTATTCGTTGACTCTCTCGAGTTCGCGTTCCGCCGATCACTTTCGGGCACATCCACCCCTTTGCACTTCAAAACCTTTTTGTTTTGTTGCTAAAACTTTAGTGATTGTTTTGTTGATCTTATGTTTTGTCATTGTGGTGTGATTGCTTATTGAGTTCTTTCGTTGACGATAGATTGCTCGGAGTGTGACGAGTAGAGTTGACTGGAACGTGAGAGCGAGGATCTTCATCGAATGTATAAGGCAAGTGATACTTTGACCATACTCATACCTATATTTTCTATATGCATTATGTAGGAAATATCACTCTATTGCATGATAGGTAGTTTACTCTACTGTTGCTGCAAAACCAGATAGGATAGCCATATGTCTTGACTTGACTACTGTAGATCAACCTAGCCGTGTTGTTTCTTTATTGCTATGATTTGTAGACGAGGTTGGGCTGTGAGAATTCATGGAGTGCATGTGAGCTATTTAATAAACTGTGTAGCAACTTTATAATAAATAGAAATCACTTCTGGACGGGCGGGTTGCATCCCGGTAGTTGTGGCTCGGTTGAGGACAATGCCGGGGTTAAATGCACCCAATGGTTTGTTTTGGTGGTGAACCGGGTGCGTCATGGTGTCTACCCTCTCACGCAGTGGGCGCCGTCCAGGCTCAAAAAGATCAGACATGCAATATTACTAGTAGCTTCCGTGTACAGCCACTGGCTATATGGGCTCTGGCTTAGATGAGTAAGTTGTTGGGAACCTGGCCCTAGTAGCTAGCAGATGTAGAATTGTGTTAGGTGTACCGGCTACCAAAGGGTGGAGGCAACCTCTTCAGAAAGTCTTTGTCTCAATCTTCGGGTTGAGTCCAGTGGGGAACGTGTACAAACCTCTGCAGAGCGTATAAACTGATCATGATTAGCCGTGTCCACGGTTACGGACGAACTTTGAGCAACTAGTCAGTACTGTTGATGAATGATCTTGACAGATGAACACTTAATAATAATTTGGTTGGGACAAGAGTAGCATGGGTTGCTGTGTGTTTCAGGTAGAACTCAATTTAAAATTTTGACTAGTTTAGTTCAGGAGAAAATTGGCTTTCTGCAAAACTAAACCATAAGCCTTTCCTTTGACTTACCTTGCATGTAGTTGTAGGTCCTTTATATAAACTTTTCCGTGTCACTTGCCGTACAAATCAGATGTACCGACCCGTTGTCGGGCTGTAACCTTCGGTGTTGCAGGTTTTTCAGACGATCGGTAAGGTGCGTTTAGGGGTTGCGAGTCTACACTCAGCATGTTCGCATGTGGCTGTTGATGGGACTCCACGTTACTTGCTTTTGCTTCCGCTATATTTATATTGAGTAAGCTAGCCTTGAGCTATGCAACTTGTTATTTATTTACTCTGGATCATACGTTGTAATAATGATGCACTTGTACTTTGATATACATCTATAATACTGTGTGTGTCAGCGAGTTCGATCCAGGGACTGGCACTTGAGCACAGAGACTTCAATTCGGTGTGAATTGGGTCGTTACAGGTTGTATAAAAACACCCACTTTTTCTATCTTGACGGGTACTCTGGCTTCTCACAAATTTATGTTAACACTGTCGATCAAGAGAAGACCACTTTCACATGTCCTTACGGTACTTATGCTTATAGGCATATGCCTTTTGGTTTATGCAATGCACCTGCTACTTTTCAGATATGTATGTATGCTATTTTTCATGGTTTCTGTGAGGAGATTGTGGAAGTCTTCATGGACGATTTCTTTGTCTATGGAACTTTCGTTGACCTCTGTCTCCACAATCTTAATAAAGTTTTGCAGAGATGCGAGGATACAAACTTAGTTTTAAACTGGGAGAAGTGCCACTTCATGGTTAACGAAGGGATCGTTCTTTGTCACAAGATTTCCGAGAGGGGAATGGAAGTGGACAAGGCAAAGATTGAAGCTATTGAAAGGATGCCCTATCCAAGGGACATTAAAGGTATTCGTAGTTTACTCGGTCATGCTGGTTTCTATAGAAGATTTATTAAAGACTTTTCTAAGACTTCGAGACCCCTCACTAATCTTCTCGAGAAGGATGTTCCTTTTGTATTTGATGAAGATTGTAAGGAATCCTTTGAAGTTCTTAAGAAAGATTTAATAACCGCTCCTATAGTACAACCACCTGATTGAAATTATGTGTGATGCTAGTGATTTTGCTGTTGGAGCATTTTTAGGACAAAGGGTTGATAAGAAAATGAATGTTATACATTATGCTAGCAAAACCTTTTATAGTGCTCAAAAGAATTATGCTACTACTAAGAAGGAATTCTTAGAAGTGGTATTTGCTTGTGATAAATTTAGACCTTATATTGTTGATTCAAAAGTTATTATTCATACTGACCATGCTGCTCTTAAGTACCTTATGGCGAAGAAGGATGTCAAACCAAGACTCATTCGGTGGGTACTCCTTCAATAATTTGATTTACAGATTGTTGATAGGAAAGGAGTAGACAATCCGGTGACGGATAATCTTTCAAGGATGGAAGATATACCGCATGAAACCATCCCAGTCAACGACAGTTTTCCAGACGAACAACTGGCCGTTGTAAAAGTACAATCTCTTTCCGATCCTTGGTTTGCAGATTATGCTAATTTTATCGTTGCAAAGTATTTGCCTCTAGGTTTAACATTTCAGCAAAGGAAGAAGTTCTTCCACTAGTTGACGCATTATTTTTGGGATGACCCTCATCTTTTCAAAGAAGATCCGGACGAGATCATGAGAAGATGCATACTGGAACATGAGAAGAAGGACATTCTCAGACAATGTCACGATAGTCCCTATGGAGGAAATCACGCCAGTGAGAGGACCGCTGATACAGAGTGGCAACTCTCCTCGTTGGTTACCCCAAGTGGAAGGTGAGATGCAGTGTAGTAGCAAGTTTCCCTTAGCAAAGAGGTTGAGTATCGAACCAGTAGGACTCCAAGAGATACAAGTAGGTGTCACGGCGCTTGACGTGGACCTGCACACAGATACAAATAACTTTGCTCCCAACGAGTACAGAGGAGTTGTCAATTCCTCCGGCCTTGCTGTTTACAAAGGATCAACACAAGAGATAAAAGTGGAACTGAAAGTAAAGACTAAAAGTAAATTAAGGGTGTAAACAATAATGTGAAGATGGACCGGGGTCCCGTGATTTTCACTAGTGATGTCTCTCTCCCAAAATATGATAAAAGTGCTAGCGAGGTAAACAAATCACAGTTGGTCAATTGACAGAATTATGAAGGCACCGCAATGCTAACTATGCTTCAAAGAAAGGAAGGGCTCAAAAGAAATGGGCAGTACACCAAGGTAAGTAGACCAAAATCCAACTGCATCTACTATGAATCATCCACCTTGAGATATCTATCCAGAACATCTCGCCGGTATTAAGTTGCGAATCCCACCCAAAGTGTAAACTCAAAGCAACAGACAACTGCATTAAAAGAACTTTGTGTAAAGTAAACAATCATTGCACCCGCGGGTACAAACACCGTTGTTTTATCCCTAGTGGAAACAACACATCCCCTAGTCTCATGTTTCTGTCACTCAAGCTAGAGATCAAGGGGCTGAACCCACAATCAAGCATAACGCTCCCTCTTGGAGTTACAACAAACTACTTGGCCAAAGCAAAATACTGCAATGGAGAACATGCAAGAATTTACTCAAGAACAAAATATAAAAGAGAAGAACCAAATATATTACTCATCACAATCTGAACATAGTCTCATAATCCATCAAATCCCAGAAAACTCAGCATATCAACAGTAGAAATTACAAAAGTGCCTCGATCATGTGAGGCAGCTCACGAGGTCTCGAAAGTGGGAGCACAAAGAGGGGAGAGGTACATCACATAGCTACTGGTCACGGACCCATGGTCCAAGCGGGACTACTCACGGTACATCCGGGAGGCGTCCATGGCTTTGGATGGTCTCCCGGAGGGGGTTCCTCCTCCCGGCAGGGTGCCGGGGCAGCTTCTCCAGGCAGCCCTGATCTTGAAACGGCGGCGGCGGCGGTACAAAGGCGAGTTCGCAGAAAAGAGATCGATATTAGGGGTTTCCACCCCGAGGGCTAAATATAGGCGGAGGGGGGTGTCGAGGGGACCCACAGGGCTGCCAGGAGGCCCCCTGGCGCGGCCTAGGGTGGGGCCGCGCCAGGGACCCTTCTGGAGTCCCTGTGGTGGCCCCCCTCCGCTGCCTTGGTGATTCCGGAGCTTCCGGGTCGCTGATTTTTTTATCTTATTTTTCCGGATTTTTGGAGCACTTTTAATGGCCGGAAAACCTGAAATACGAAAACAGCAGAAAACAACAACTGGCAGCTGGGTGCACTGGGTTAATAGATTAGTCCAAATATTCTCAGAAGTGTATGAAAGTTCAAGAAAATCATGGCAAAGTCACACCAAACATGCATGGAGTAAGCAAAAATTATAGATACGTTTGGGACGTATCAACATCCCCAAGCTTAATTCCTGCTCGTCCTCGAGTAGGTAAATGGTAACAAGCATAATTTCTGTGGTGACATGCCACACAACCATATAAGGACTTTTAAGTAAAGCAATCAAAGCATGCAATTCAATTCAAGTCTTAACAATCAAGAGTCTATATTAGCATTGACACAAGCAACAAAAGAACAAAAGGTGCAAGAGCTCTTGCTGTCCATGACACAAATGTCTCCAGATGGTGTTTGCGTGCAAGCAGAGGACTGGGAAAAAGAGATAAAAAAGGTTGTTGAGAACAACTATCTACTAAAGTTTCACACTTGGTCTCCTTTGGATTCTTATCTTGAATCGTCCCCAGACCACTAGCCAGGTATAAGTCAAACTGATCCACTCCCTTTCGATATTTTGAGCACTCATGCAATGGATGAGCGTGAGCAAGAAAGTTGACACCTAAAAGGCGAAACAGAAAGAAGGTGGAGGAGGAAGACAAAAAGGTGTGAAAGGCTCACATCAATGAGGACAATCATAGGCGAGAGAAGGCCATATGATAGATATGATGTGAGGAGTAGGGATTGCCATGCAACGGATGCACATGTGAGCTAAAAGCTCTCCAAGGGAACTAGTAGGGGTGCATCTAACTTGCTTGCTCAAGAAGACCTAGAGCTCGTTTGAGGAGGCTCATCATTGGAATATACAAGCCAAGTTCTATAGTGTGAAGGTCCCCACATAGCTATATGCATGATGATGATCTCTATGGAGTACAAGGGATAGAGGATGAAGTACTAGTGTGGATCTCTCAAAAGGAATAGTAGTGTGCCCCCTTCTCTCTTTTTATATTTCTTTTTCTCTTTTTTCTATTTTTTGTATTTTTTTGGTGGCCTCAATGGCTCTTTCTTTTTAACTCTCATTTGTCCTCTTTGGGATCTTTTGATTTTGTCCTCCTTGGGATCATTTCCTCACTTTAGGGGCAACACTCTATATTTTACAAGAATATAGGATATCTTTCACACTTTGCAAAGGTACTCACATAAAGAAGATATAACTATCATGATGCAAATGTATGCCTCTGCCAGGATAGCAGGAGATGCAATGATACTAGCACGTCATGTAGCAATGATTAGGGCAAGGCCTAACTAGCATGCGACTCATCGATCAAGCAAGTAGCATGTATGACATGAGGATCAAGTCATGAGAAGGTGGATGTTGCACGGCAATGTATCTCGAAAAGGCTATGGAAATGCCTTGTAGGTAGGTATGGTGACTGTTTTGAGGAACGATATAAGGAGGCTTATGATGACAAAGCGTATCGTGCCAAGGGTTTGGATGCACCGGCGAAGTATGTGCCAACTCTCAAGGTGAGAAAGGGCAATGCACGGTACCGACGAGGCTAGAAAAAGTATAGGTGGGTGGAAGTGTCAACTTTCGAATACTCACATTAGTCCGAAGAACTCATGCACTTATTATCGGTAACTCTCAATCTAATCAGGAGGTTCACAAAGAGACAAGTACCCCGAGGAGGAGTGTATGGGGGTTTGGTTATCCTTGCGCATCCTCGACTCATGGTACGTGAGTGTACTCTAATATTCGAACCCTCCAGAGGTTAGTGATCCATCTAGTAGCTAGAGTTTTCAACAGAGGTTTTTTTGGTTTTCGAAAATCACACGGATTGCCCAAAATACGACATCTATCACTAATAGGTTCGAGCTCTTGACACCAAAAGTTCAAACATTACTCTAGTCAATACCTCAAAACTATTGCAAGTTACTACTACAAAGAGAATAGCAATTTCAACTACCTACTTCTAGTCAAGACACAAAACTCAGTGCAACAGGCAAACTCTCTAACAAGATAAAACATGCAACCTATAGAAAGTTCAACCTGAAACAAAAGAAAAGTTCTAGAAAAACTAAATCACTACAACTAAACAGAGTAGCAGCTAAGAAAAGAAAAAGAACAACTCACAGCTAAAATAATAAGTATGAAAATTCTATGAGGAGTTCTAGTTCAAGCGGAATGTGTAACTCTCCCACGAAAGAGTAAGCTGGGGTATAACTTGTTACTACAGCAAACAAAGCAAAAAGAAACCTAGAAAATTAAAGAGCGAGACGCTCCAAGCATAGCACATAACGCATGAAGTGATAAAAATATAGTGCAACGGGGGACGAACTGATAATTGTTGATGAAGAAGGGGATGCAAGGGGGCATCCCCAACCTTAGACACTTGAGTCTCCTTGAATATTTATTGGGGATGCACATGGGCATCCCCAAGCTTGAGCGTTTGACACTCCAAGATCTTCTTTCATCATCTTCCATCGCGCACTTGAAAACTCCCTTCATACATAACTCATTGTAAACTGATTAGAGATGTTAGTACCCAACTAAAATAATTTTTTCTCTACTAGAAATAAAGATAAACTTGAAGAGATACTGTTTCTCAAGATTGCCAACAAGTTTTTGCAAAGAAAAAGCAAGCTTAAGGTTTGCAAAACGAAGAAAAGGCAAAACAGGACAGAATCTGTGAAAAACAGACCAGCAGGTAAAAACGAATTTTTTAGGGGTACTTATGCAACTCAAATAAAAAAACTCAGAACATACGAAAGTTTCGTAATTGTATAGAGCATGTTGTGTAAATAATTCAGCTCAAAAAGATCAACTGGGATTTTTCTCTGATTTTTCTAGTCACGAGGACATAATCTGTTTTCTGGACTGCATATCACAACTTTCACTTCCCTTGTCGCATGAGGCTATAAAAGGTACAAAGCTTGAAAAGTAAAGATACAATGATGTTTCTACAATAGTAACAATCATCAAGACCACTAAAAACAGAAGTAAAACAAAAATAAAAACCTAAATTCATTGTGGGCTGCCTCCCGAAAGCGCTTCTTTAGAGCCATTAGCTAGGCTTAATGCAAAAGATCAAATTGTATCCATTGAACCATCATCACGATCATCAAAAAGCTCTTCAATAATACAACTAGTCTTAATGGGTTTCTCAAATCAAGGAAGAATGAAAATGCTTCTTGGAATAAAATCAAAAGGAGAGAAATCAATTGGAGTTTCATTAAAGTTAAAGATAGGCGTCTCCTCCAAAGTTTTCACCGTTTGAACTCTCTTGGCAATGGGTGTGTTTATTTTTGCTCGAGGAACCTTGGGGACGTAAACGAACTTAGGTTCCTTCTTTGCCGGAGTTTCATCCTTTTTGGTTTTGATTGAGGAAAAGGTAGTTCCTAGAGTTTCAATAACTTCCTCAATCTTTTCTATCCTAGAAGACTTCTCATCAAGGGATTTAATAGTCTCCAAAGTTTTGACAATTTTCTGCATGGAGTTATCTAGCCTATTCAAATTCCCTTGAATCTTACGATCCAACTCATTCACCATATCGATACTTGGCATCTCTAGCTCTATTTTTTCAAGTTTTCTCATAATGTGAGCTAAAGTAATGTCCTCCTTAATACTAACAACTGGGAGACTTCCAACAAGATTTTCAATAACATTAAGGGCTTCCCAAACTGGGGCCTCTATGAAGTTCCCACTGATAGCAGTATCTAAAAGAAACCTATTCCAAAAAGTGATCCCAACATAAAAATTTCTAAGCAAGATAGTAGTGGATTGCTTCTTGGTGGCTCTTTTTTGAGAATCATTAATTCTATACCAAGCATCTTTCAAACTTTCACCACATCTTTGAGTAAAGGTATATACTTCTGCCTCACCAAAGGCAAAAGGACCAGTCATAGTGGTAACTACTGACAAGGTAACAGGTATTTTTGGTATTTTTGATAAGGGACACAAAAGTAAAAACTGAAAGGTAAACTAACAAGACTAAAAAGCAAAGATAAAAGATAGTGTGAAACTCCCCTATCTTTTAGACTGGAGTCCCCGGCAACGGCGCCAGAAATTAGCTTGATACAGAGTGGTAAATCTCCTCGTTGGTTACCCCAAGTGGAAGGTGAGATGCAGTGTAGAAGCAAGTCTCCCTTAGCAAAGATGCTAAGGTTGAGTATCGAACCAGTAGGACTCCAAGAGATACAAGTAGGTGTCACGGCGCTTGACGTGGACCTGCACACAGATACAAATAACTTTGCTCCCAACGAGTACAAAGGAGTTTTCAACTCCTCCGGCCTTGCTGTTTACAAAGGATCAACGCAAGAGATAAAAGTGGAACTGAAAGTAAAGACTAAAAGTAAATTAACTGTGTAAACAATAATGTGAAGATGGATTGGGGTCCCATGATTTTCACTAGTGATGTCTCTCTCCCAAAAGACGATAAAAGTGCTAGCGAGGTAAACAAATCACAGCTGGGCAATTGACAGAATTATGAAGGCACCGCAATGCTAACTATGCTGCAAAGAAAGGAAGGGCTCAAAAGCAATGGGCAGTACACCAAGGTAAGTAGACCGAAATCCAACTTCATCTACTACGAATCATCCACCTTGAGATATCTATCCAGAACATCTCACTGGTATTAATTTGCGAATCCCACCCAAAGTGTAAACTCAAAGCAACAGACAACTAAATTAAAATAACTTTGCGTAAAGTAAACAATCCTTGCACCCGCGGGTACAAAAACCGTTGTTTTATCCCTGGTGGCAACAACACATCCCCTAGTCTCATGTTTCTGTCACTCAAGCTAGACATCAAGGAGCTGAACCCACAATCAAGCATAACGCTCCCTCTTGGAGTTGCAACAAACTACTTGGCCAAAGCAAAATACTGCAACGGAGAACATGCAAGAATTTACTCAAGAACAAAATATAAAAGAAAAGAACCTAATATATTACTCATCACAATCTGAACATAGTCTCATAATCCATCGGATCCCAGCAAACTCAACATAACAACAACAGAAATTACAAAAGTGCCTCGATCATGTGAGGCAGCTCACGAGGTCTTGAAAGTGGAAGCACAAAGAGGGGAGAGGTACATCACATAGCTACTGGTCACGGACCCATGGTCCAAGGGGGACTACTCACGGTACATCCAGGAGGCGTCCATGGCTTTGGATGGTCTCCCGGAGGGGGTTCCTCCTCCCAGCAGGGTGCCGGGGCAGCTTCTCCAAGCAGCCCTAATCTTGAAATGGCGGCGGCGGCGGTACAGAGGAGAGTTCGCGGAAAAGAGATCGATATTAGGGGTTTCCACCCCGAGGGCTAAATATAGGCGGAGGGGGGTGTCGAGGGGACCCACAGGGCTACCAGGAGGCCCCCTGGCGCGGCCTAGGGTGGGGCCGCGCCAGGGACTGTAACACCCTCAGAAGCCTGTAACAGTAACCCTCATTACTGTTGGTCCTTACTGTAGTTTAATCACTAATGATTCCCCCTGTCCTTGATAAAACTTTGTGTTGAGCTTAATCAAAAGCTGGATGTGAGTGATCAACACCCAAGGCTCTTTGCATGATCACTTGTATTCATAATCATAAGTCAAAACCCTAAAACCCCTTTGTTGGAATATTTAAAAAATAGGTGGAAATAAAATCTTTTCCAAAAATCATGAGGCCACTTTTATAAAATCACAAATATTCAGTGGGCCGTGCCCATGTGATTTTGGATATTTATAATGCCACTGAAAATTCCAAACAATTGATACCAGTGTTTAAACAACACTTTTGGCTGGTTTAATATTTAAAAGAAATATTAAATCTTTTTCTTTGGCACCCAAACTTTTTGTGTCACCTCTGTCTGGTGTCACACTAATTATGTCATTGGTTTACCATTTGACAAAAATGCTAAAGGCACCTAATTAATTACAAACAGGAAACACAAAACGGAAAAGAATAAAAATAAAGTCAAAACACTATCTAGCGCCCGTGGGCAATACCCCCAGCCCAACCCCCCGGCCCACCCGGCTCTCTCTCTCCTTCCACCTGCGCCCTCCCCTGTTCCAACCACCCCGCACGGCGCCATGCACAGAACGTGCTCGACGCCGTGCCCCGGGCCCTCCTGCCTCTCCCGTCGTCGCCGCGCTGCTCGAACCGGATAAGAACACTGCCCTGGACACCCTGGACGCCTCGCGAGATCTTTTCCCCCCACCCACCGCTCGTTCCCGTCTTCCTCCACCCTCCAGGCGCCGCCATGGCTGCCCCCTCGTGAGCACGCGCACCCACACGGCCTCCCAGCCCACTCCCCCGTGTCCAGTCGACGCGCCCTCGCCGTCTTCGTCTCTGAGCTGAAGAGGAGGAGCCCGGAGCCACTGTACGCGCCGGAATCGTCGCCTTCGTCTACCTCAGGCCGGCGAGCTCGAGCTCGAATTCCGACGACACCGTTCGTCCCCGCGCCCGCTGCCACAACTACTGTGCTCCTGGTGAGCGCCGCTACCCTCTGCACATGCTCGTCGTCGCCCGAATGGCCCCAGGAAAGAAGCCCCCTTTTTCATTTTCCGGCGGCCGCCATTGTTGAAGTGGCCGTGCACCTAAGCCCCCGTAGCTCACGCCTTTGACTCCTACGAGTTCCCACGGGTCCGTGTGTTCGTTTTGGTGCGGCGGAAACGAAGAATTCGCCGCGAGGAGCAAGACGCCATTAGAGCCCGTAGCACGGGCCGCCATTTTTGACCTAGTCCTCCACTCCGGCCGCCCCACCTTTCTCCCCCGGCATGGATCGATGCGGCTTGGTGCGCTGCGTCAATAGCAACAAGCGGCGCCTCTTTTGGTGCTCGGAATCGAGCTGTAGCTCGAGTTCGCCAGAATCTGCTCCTTGGCGAGCCGCCGGCGCCACTGACTTATGGCCCCACCAGTCAGTTAGGTCATTAGCGACTTGGTTAAGGCTTAATCACCCACTGACATGCGGGCCACCCCGGGAAATCTTTTGTTAGGAAAATAAAATTGATAAATTGAATAAGTTAGTATGACATGTGGGCCTAGCCCACTTAACCCACTGTTAGTTTAAACTAATTGTTAAATTAAAACCTGAGACACTTACACCTGGGTCCCCCTTGTCAGGTTTTTCTATTTATTAAAAGATTTAATAAAAATTGGGTCACTGACATGTGGGTCCAGAGGCATTTTCTGATTTAATTAAATGTTTTATAAATAACAGAGGCTGACATGTGGGTCCCACATGTCAGCACTGTTCTGGATAATGTTGTGGATAATGTTTTGGATAATGTTTAATAAATAATAAAAGAAATCCAGGAAATCATTTAAATTGATTTAAACTTTGAAATTCAATAACTTTTAAACCGTAACTCGGATTCAAAAACTTTATACATGAAAGTTGATCAGAAAAATATAACAAATACAAATACGCTATCCGTATGTCTACCACACCCCTCTAACACAACGAACATCGAACATTCCCCCTCCGGACCGACTGTCCGATAAATTGTCCGGTACTGTTAGAGTGCCCGAATGAATTTATTCCGAACACGAATGTTTCTCGGAATAGATCAACTAGCACGGATACACCCCCCTTATGTTGTTCCGGTAACCACGACACCTCCGGCTTGATCCTTCCCCTCCGGACACCCTGTCCGGTAATCACCCGGAGCAGGTAGTTCATCCTCAGATGAATTTCCGTTCAGAGCAATGTGCATTGCACTGCGTTAGAATACCGTTAACATTACATCTGTCATGTCATGCATCTGTTTGTATATGCTTGCTGTGTGTTTACTGTTTTCTTTCCCCCCCTTAATCTCCGGTAGACCCCGCTGTGCCGTCGACTACACCGCTGCTGAGTACGACTACGTCGTCGACGATCCTACTACTACCGTCGAGCTTGCAGGCAAGCAGAGCCATTCTCTTCCCCAGATATCGCCTATCTTTCCGTACATTTCTTGCACTAGGCATTGTTACTGCTGCTGCTACGTTACAATCCTATTCAATTGCATAGCCTGATTTTGTCGCCCCTTGATGTGCCTTCCTTTATCCTATGCTGCCTATTATTATTATGCATTATTCAGCAGTGAGCCCTGCGCATTGTTAGCTAGGATTAGATAGAGGGCCGTGCTCACTCCGGGGAGTGAACGCGGATACAAATATAATAGCTGCATAGGTACGGTACAATGCAGACACCGTCTAAGGCCCCTATCTGGGTTATGCCTAGTCACCTCAAGTGTGAGCTATCAAGGAGTAATCCTTGTACTCCACTCGAGGCTGACTTTGTCTTACCGCCATAGGGTCCTGAACGACGATTGTCCTTCAGGTAAGAAGTCGGGCGACCCAACGGTGCCCACGAGAGGTATTGCGACTGGACGACAGGGAGGGTACGACCAGTGTACCGGTGTGCTTGGCCCCTGATCGTTGGCCGCGAGAGTTACCAACCCACGAAAGTCGAGCTCCTCCAGGAGCACACGCGAGACAAGGTAAGGAGACGGTTCACCTTGTTGGTAACCGCAGTGACTTGGTGGGACGATGGGGCAGGCACCGATGTACTGGTGGTCCTGGCTGCTGTCGTTGTCCGCGGGTCGGTTAAGTTGAGGCAACGATAACGGTTGTCACGCAGGTTAAATAAAATGCTAAATGGTTCAGTGAATGTCTTGAGTTGGCTATATGCCATGTACGCACTACCTACCCGTGGGAATTACGATTTATGGGCTCCTCTGCTTCGTAGTGTCGTCCGAGGACTCTTCAGACGTCAGCAGTACCGCGGCCTGCGCCGGGAAGTGGTGTTGTCTTATTTTCCGCGGGAGTGTGATTTGTATTTGCTTTGAATTAACTTCACCGGCCAGCCTCGCACCATGCAGGAGTACGTCAGGGTTAGGGTCCAAAGCCCCGCGTACATAGGATATAGTCCGGCGGATGACCTCTCTGTTGAGTTTGAAAGATGGGCTATGAAGTGTCGGATAGCCTCGGTGGAGCGTTCCCTAACAAGGTTCCCGCCACCCTGGAGATCCGTGCGTGTAGCGTAACACAAGTGCACCCCTGCAGGGAAGATTAATCTATTCGAATAGCCGTGTCCACGGTAACAGGACGCTTTATGCTGAAGCTGGATCTTACCACTAGAAACTATTATTATTAAACTGTATGGTTCCGGGTTTTCTTCCTCGCGGGGATGTCGAGGAGGTGAAATCGGAGGCATTGCAAATTATTACAACTTATTATTATACAATGCTGCAGGAACTTCTGCTGCATTGTTACTTTATGCTTTATATAAACTGTTGGCTGATTCTTACCTCATGCTGCAAGACATCGTCGGAAGATGCTAGTCTTCGATAGGCCTAGCTTCTTACCCTTGCTCTGAATTTCTGACTTTCAGTCCACTATATACAACCTCTTCTTTCCGTTGATACAATGCATAATGCTTAGTAGCGGACGTAAGACTCGCGGGTATACTAGATACTCACCTGCTTTATTTTCTTTACTGTTTTGCCTGATCGGCCGCTGCAGCCGACGTTGGAGCCCAGGAGCAGGAGTACCCCGGAGGCGCCTACTACGACGTCGAGTTCCCCGTCGACCAGGAGTAGTTCGGTGGATCCCAGGCAGGAGGCCTCGCCTTTTCGATCTGTATCTCTGATGTGATTTGTGCTAGCCTTCTTAAGGCAAAACTTGACTAACTATGTCTGTACTCAGATATTATGGCTTGTATGACTTATGTATTTGGGTCCGCGTGACCCCCTCTATTGTAACATATTTGTTTATCCTTTTGTGTTTAGTATTGTGCTGTGATACTATCCCCGTGGCACCCTAATCTCAGTCGTGTACCCTGTGTGTATGATTACTGTACACGGTCTGATTTTGGGGGCGTCACAAGTTGGTATCAGAGCCGACTGCCTGTAGGAAGCCACCCCACCACTACTTGGTCGATGTTGAGTCTAGAGTTTGAAAAACTATTTTGCTAACTTAATATTTGGCTTACGGGCCCACATCGATGTCACTACGTGTGATATCTATGGGATTAGGATCCTTTTCTCCTTACCTATGCTCTGGGAATCTACTCTCTTATCCTTGCTGATAAGTTTTACAAAATCTGACATTAGGATCACGTTCTCTTGATTCCACCCGGCGTTTTTGGTGCTTCCCCCCATTGATTGAGTCGTGTCGCAGGCGTCGTACGCCAGATCCCAGACCGCGGATCCCATTCTCATTCTGGGCAGGCCGCGCGTTCTCTGGCATCAACTCCTGTGGCCAACAGTTTTCTTGCGGCGTGATTGACATAGTGGAATCTATGTCGCGTCGTGTAATCCTTACCGCGGTTTGCGCGCCGCCTAGAGAGTCCTTTTTCCTTAATTTCTACGACGTTACGCTGCCCGATTTTCGATTGATTCTGTGTGCGAATGTGTATGTCTTATATGACTACTCCTTTATATATCTGCGCCTCCTTTTCGTTGTCGTTTTACTTCAGGCTTGATTCCGGTATCTCGTTAAATTTTCATCGCTGAAATACCCCTGTTAAATTCTAGCAGGATGGCTGGTCGTGGTGGTCGTGGTCGTGCTGCCAACGACCCACCTCCGCCGCCGGATTACATGGCCGCGATGATGCAACAGTTCGAGATGAACCGTCAGTTCATGCAGAATATCATGGCTCAGTTCCCCCAGCCGAATCAGAATGGGCACCACCATCAGCATGCCACCGTGACTCTGCACGACTTCACCCGCCTCAACCCCACTATGTTCCGCAACACTGTTCAGCCGTTGGATGCTGATGACTGGCTTCGCGACATCACTCACGAGCTGGAGTCTGGTAATGTCGATCCAACCGACTATGTGGACTTTGCGTCTTATCACCTAAAAGGCGCCGCTGCTCAGTGGTGGAGCACCCACAAGCGTTCCCTGCCAGTTGAAGAAGTCATCACTTCGGATGACTTTCAGTCTGCTTTCCGCGCCCGCTACATTCCTCAGGGGATCATGGATCGTAAGGTGGAAGAATTTCGTAACCTCACTCAGGGCGATATGACTGTTGAAGCCTATCAGCGCGAGTTCCTCAACCTCTCTCGCTATGCGAAAGGAGAGATCACCACTGATGCTCGCAGGCAGCAGAAGTTCCGTCGTGGCCTCAACCCAGAACTCAGGCTCGCTCTTGCCGTTCATGATTTCGCCAACTTCGCCACCATGGTGAACAAGGCTATCACCGTCGAGACTGCCCAGATGGAGCACAAGAACTCTCTGAAGCGTTATCGTGACGTTGGCTCATCTCCGGGCGCAACGCAGAAGCGTCGTATCTGGCTCCCTACCAGTGTGACCCATTCAGCTGTCCCTGCTCCAAGGCCGTCTTATGCTGCACCCCGTCTGCCTCCACCACCGCAGATGCCAAGAGCTCTTCCTACACCACCCAATACTACCCCACTTCGTCCTCAGGATGGATTATGCTTCACGTGCCGCCAACCGGGGCATTTTTCCAGGGAGTGCCCCCAGAAACAGGAGCAACTGGTAGTTCACCCCGCTGGCCGTGGAAATGGTCGTGGCAACAACAGGACCCCCAACTATAATACTGGGTCTGCTGCTTATGCTCGTGGACATGCTAACCACGTCAATGTTGAAGAAGCTCAGCAACAACCCGCTACCGTGATGGGTACCCTTCTCGTTAATTCTGTACTGCTGCTGTTTTATTTGATACAGGAGCATCGCATTCATTCATGTCGGAAGCATTTGCATTTTCGCATAACTTCAAGTACGAAACGATGAAACCACCGATGGTTGTTCGCACCCCGATTGGCCAATGCCGAACCACCATGATAGTTCCAAACACCACCATTGAAATCGAAGGAGTTGAATTCTTTGCGTCGCCCATCCTCCTGAAGTCTTCCACCATAGACCACATTCTGGGAATGGATTGGTTGAAATTTCACGATGCCGCACTGTATTGTGGCACCAAGGCTGTCCAGCTTTTTCACCCCTCCGGTAAGATTGTTAACCACACCGCCCGAGTTACCCGTAATGCTGAAACACAGATCTTTATGATGAATGCTTTGAATGTCTCACCTTTGAAAGGCATCGAGAACGTTCCGGTCGTTCGCGTTTTTCCCGACGTCTTCCCAGAAGAACTACCGGGAATACCCCCGATCAGAGAAGTTGAATTCGTCATCGACTTGAAGCCAGGCACTGTTCCTATTTCCAAGCGTCCTTACAAGATGCCGCCACATGAACTCCTTGAACTTAAGGAGGAAATCGACAAGGCACTTCAGAAAGGATTCATTCGCCCCAGTTCCTCAGCTTGGGGAGCACCTTCGCTCTTTGTCAAGAAGAGCGATGGGACAAACCGATTCGTCCAAGATTATCGGCCCATTAACCAAGCCACCATCTAGAACAAATACCCACTTCCCCGAATCAACGATCTGTATGATCAACTTGTCGGATCCAAGGTGTTTTCTAAACTCGACTTGAGGTTGGGTTATCACCAAATCCGAGTCCGTGATGAGGACATTCCGAAGACTGCCTTCATTACTCGCTATGGTTCATACGAGTACACCGTCATGTCCTTTGGCTTAACCAATGCTCCAGCCACCTTCTCCAGATTGATGAATTATATTTTCATGGAGTACCTCGACCAATTCGTCGTGGTTTATCTGGATGATATATTGATATATTCCAAGAATGAAGAAGAACATGCTGAACACCTTCGTCTTATACTGGAGAAGCTTCGAGAACACAAACTCTACGCTAAGTATTCTAAGTGTGAGTTCTGGCTTCCCGAAGTAACCTACCTTGGGCATGTGATTTCCAAGGATGGCATTGCCGTCACCCCGGAACGTATCCAGGCTATTCTTGATTGGACTCCTCCCAAGACCGTCAAGCAAGTCCGCAGTTTTCTCGAGCTCGCTAGCTATTGCCGCCGTTTCGTCGAGAATTTCTCCAAGATTGCCAGGCCTCTGACTAATCTGCTTCACAAAGGCGTCAAGTATGAGTGGACAGATAAATGTCAAGAAAGTTTTCAAGCACTCAAGGACAAGCTCACTTCTCCCCCGGTGCTCGCTCCCCCAGATACTCAGAAGGACTTCGTGATATATTGCGACGCGTCCCATCAAGGATTAGGCTGTGTCCTATTGCAAGAGCGCAAGGTGATTGCTTATGGCTCTCGTCAGTTGCGTGCTCACGAAGACAAATACCCAACACATGATCTCGAATTGGCAGCAGTAATTTATGCATTGAAGCTGTGGCGATATTACCTCGTCGGTAATCGTTGCGAGGTCTACACCGATCACCAAAGTCTGAAGTACCTGTTTACTCAGCCAGACCTGAATCTTCGTCAACAACGATGGCTCGAGACAATAGCCGACTTCAACATGGATATTTCGTATACCCCTGGCAAAGCTAATGTGATGGCCGATGCCTTGAGCCGCTAAGCTTACTGTTCTGAACTTGAGGTTCAGGTGCAACAACCACCTCTGTATGAAGAGTTTCGCAAGTTGAATCTCGAGATTGTTCCTCAAGGTTACGTCAATAACCTGGTTCTCGAGTCAAAGCTCGACGCCCTTATCAAGAGTAGACAATCTCTGGCCCCTGACATTGTGAAGATCAAGCAGGACATCGCCGAAGGGAAGCCCTCCTCTTTTACCATTGATGCTAATGATGGTGATACTGTGTACTTCAAGGGTCGCTTAGTAGTTCCTGTGAGCCCGGTTCTCATTAACTGTGGTCCGGATATCATGGAAGAAGCCCATAATTCTCCCTTGTCAATCCACCCTGGCAGTACCAAGATGTATAAAGACCTTCGTCAACGGTACTGGTGGCCTTACATGAAGCAAGACATCGCCCGCTATGTTTCTCAATGTGACGTTTGCAGTCGCGTCAAAGCCGGACATCAGAAACCTGCTGGTTGGTTGCGACCACTCCCTCCTCCTGATTGGAAGTGGGACAAAGTCGAAATGGACTTCGTCACCGGTTTTCCTAAGTCACAGAAAGGTAACGATGCCATCTTTATCATCATCGACCGATTCTCCAAGATTGCACACTTCCTGCCGGTCAAGGAGACGATCACTGCTAGTCAGTTAGCACACTTGTATATCTCCCGAATTGTGTCACTTCACGGTATTCCGATGGAGATCAGTTCAGACCGTGGCAACATTTTCACCTCACGATACTGGAATAGTTTCATGGAAGCTTTCGGGACTCGTCTGAATCTCAGCACCTCTTATCACCCCCAGTCGCAAGGCCAAGTTGAACGAGTTAATCAAGTGCTGGAAGACATGCTTCGCGCTTGTGTCCTTTCTTTCGGCATGAAATGGGAGGATGCCCTCCCGTACGCGGAATTCTCGTACAACAATAGCTATCAGGCTAGCTTGAATATGGACCCCTTCGAAGTTCTATACGGACGTAAATGTCGAACCCCCCTGAATTGGTCAGGAACTGGGGAACGACCCTACTTCGGACCGGATCTTGTCCAAGAAGCTGAAGAACAAGTTCGCATTGTGCAAGAAAATCTCAAGGCCGCACAGTCTCGTCAGAAGAGCAACTATGACCGCAAACACCGTGAAATGGAGTATCAACCTGGTGAATACGCTTACCTCCGTGTCACTCCCATGAGGGGCACTCATCGCTTCGGTATCAAGGGAAAGTTGGCTCCTCGCTACATTGGCCCGTTCCGTATCGTTTCCAGGAGTGGACCCGTGGCATACCGGTTGGAATTGCCGCCGAACCTCTCCCAAGTCCACGATGTCTTCCACGTGTCGCAACTCCGTCGCTGCTTCAAGGATCCTATCCGCGAAGTGGAGCATGATATGATCGAGATGCAACAAGACTTGACTTATCGAGAACACCCGAGCCGCATTCTCGATCAGTCTGAACGTCGAACCCGCAACAAGACCGTCAAGTTCCTCAAGGTTCAGTGGTCGAATCATTCTGAAGATGAAGCCACTTGGGAACGCGAAGATCGCCTTCGCGATGAATACCCCGACCTTTTCCTCGCTACCACTTAAATTCTCGGGACGAGAATTCTTGTTGTGGGGGAGATTTGTAACACCCTCAGAAGCCTATAACAGTAACCCTCATTACTGTTGGTCCTTACTGTAGTTTAATCACTAATGATTCCCCCTGTCCTTGATAAAACTTTGTGTTGAGCTTAATCAAAACCTGGATGTGAGTGATCAACACCCAAGGCTCTTTGCATGATCACTTGTATTCATAATCATAAGTCAAAACCCTAAAACCCCTTTGTTGGAATATTTAAAAAATAGGTGGAAATAAAATCTTTTCCAAAAATCATGAGGCCACTTTTATAAAATCACAAATATTCAGTGGGCCATGCCCATGTGATTTTGGATATTTATAATGCCACTGAAAATTCCAAACAATTGATACCAGTGTTTAAACAACACTTTTGGCTGGTTTAATATTTAAAAGAAATATTAAATCTTTTTCTTTGGCACCCAAACTTTTTGTGTCACCTCTGTCTGGTGTCACACTAATTATGTCATTGGTTTACCATTTGACAAAAATGCTAAAGGCACCTAATTAATTACAAACAGGAAACACAGAATGGAAAAGAATAAAAATAAAGTCAAAACACTATCTAGCGCCCGTGGGCAATACCCCCAGCCCAACCCCCCGGCCCACCCCGGCTCTCTATCTCTCCTTCCACCTGCCCCCTCCCCTGTTCCAACCACCCCGCACGGCGCCATGCCCAGAACGTGCTCGACGCCGTGCCCCGGGCCCTCCTGCCTCTCCCGTCGTCGCCGCGCTGCTCGAACCAGATAAGAACACTGCCCTGGACACCCTGGACGCCTCGCGAGATCTTTTCCCCCCACCCACCGCTCGTTCCCGTCTTCCTCCACCCGCCA
The DNA here is from genome assembly GCA_950022295.1 of Bromus sterilis. Taxonomy (NCBI): domain Eukaryota; kingdom Viridiplantae; phylum Streptophyta; class Magnoliopsida; order Poales; family Poaceae; genus Bromus; species Bromus sterilis. Next base: position 403,789,239 of record OX465596.1, read on the forward strand.
GGCGCCGCCATGGCTGCCCCACCGTGAGCACGCGCACCCACACGGCCTCCTAGCCCACTCCCCTGTGTCCAATCGATGCGCCCTCGCCGTCTTCGTCTCTGAGCTGAAGAGGAGGAGCCCAGAGCCACTGTACGCGCCGGAATCGTCGCCTTCGTCTACCTCAGGCCGACGAGCTCGAGCTCGAATTCCGACGCCACCGTTCGTCCCCGCTCCCGCTGCCACCACTACTGTGCTCCTGGTGAGCACCGCTACCCTCTGCACATGCTCGTCGTCGCCCGAATGGCCCCATGACAGAAGCCCCCTTTTGCATTTTCTGGCGGCCGCCATTGTTGAAGTGGCCGTGCACCTAAGCTCCCGTAGCTCACGCCTTTGACTCCTACGAGTTCCCACGGGTCCGTGTGTTCGTTTTGGTGCGGCGGAAAGGAAGAATTCGCCGCGAGGAGCAAGACACCATTTGAGCCCGTAGCACTGGCCGCCATTTTTGACCTAGTCCTCCACTCCGGCCGCCCCACCTTTCTCCCCCGGCATGGATCGATGCGGCTTGGTGCGCTGCGTCAATAGCAACAAGCGGCGCCTCTTTTGGTGCTCGGAATCGAGCTTTAGCTCGAGTTCGCCGGAATCTGCTCGCCGGCGAGCCGCCGGCGAGTCGCCTGTGCCACTGACTTATGGCCCCACCAGTCAGTTAGGTCATTAGCGACTTGGTTAAGGCTTAATCACCCACTGACATGCGGGCCACCCCGGGAAATCTTTTGTTAGGAAAATAAAATTGATAAATTGAATAAGTTAGTATGACATGTGGGCCTAGCCCACTTAACCCACTGTTAGTTTAAACTAATTGTTAAATTAAAACCTGAGACACTTACACCTGGGCCCCCCTTGTCAGGTTTTTCTATTTATTAAAAGATTTAATAAAAATTGGGTCACTGACATGTGGGTCCAGAGGCATTTTCTGATTTAATTAAATGTTTTATAAATAACAGAGGCTGACATGTGGGTCCCACATGTCAGCACTGTTCTGGATAATGTTGTGGATAATGTTTTGGATAATGTTTAATAAATAATAAAAGAAATCCAGGAAATCATTTAAATTGATTTAAACTTTGAAATTCAATAACTTTTAAACCGTAACTCGGATTCAAAAACTTTATACATGAAAGTTGATCAGAAAAATATAACGAATACAAATACGCTATCCGTATGTCTACCACACCCCTCTAACACAACGAACATCGAACATTCCCCCTCTGGACCGACTGTCCGATAAATTGTCCGGTACTGTTAGAGTGCCCGAATGAATTTATTCCGAACACGAATGTTTCTCGGAATAGATCAACTAGCACGGATACACCCCCCTTATGTTGTTCCGGTAACCACGACACCTCTGGCTTGATCCTTCCCCTCCGGACACCCTGTCCGGTAATCACCCGGAGCCGGTAGTTCATCCTCAGATGAATTTCCGTTCCGAGCAATGTGCATTGCACTGCGTTAGAATACCGTTAACATTACATCTGTCATGTCATGCATCTGTTTGTATATGCTTGCTGTGTGTTTACTGTTTTCTTTCCCCCCCTTAATCTCCGGTAGACCCCGCTGTGCCGTCGACTACACCGCTGCTGAGTACGACTACGTCGTCGACGATCCTACTACTACCGTCGAGCTTGCAGGCAAGCTGAGCCATTCTCTTCCCCAGATATCGCCTATCTTTCCGTACATTTCTTGCACTAGGCATTGTTACTGCTGCTGCTACGTTACAATCCTATTCAATTGCATAGCCTGATTTTGTCGCCCCTTGATGTGCCTTCCTTTATCCTATGCTGCCTATTATTATTATGCATTATTCAGCAGTGAGCCCTGCGCATTGTTAGCTAGGATTAGATAGAGGGCCGTGCTCACTCCGGGGAGTGAACGCGGATACAAATATAATAACTGCATAGGTACGGTACAATGCAGACACCGTCTAAGGCCCCTATCTGGGTTATGCCTAGTCACCTCAAGTGTGAGCTATCAAGGAGTAATCCTTGTACTCCACTCGAGGCTGACTTTGTCTTACCGCCATAGGGTCCTGAACGACGATTGTCCTTCAGGTAAGAAGTCGGGCGACCCAACGGTGCCCGCGAGAGGTATTGCGACTGGACGACAGGGAGGGTACGACCAGTGTACCGGTGTGCTTGGCCCCTGATCGTTGGCCGCGAGAGTTACCAACCCACGAAAGTCGAGCTCCTCCAGGAGCACACGCGAGACAAGGTAAGGAGACGGTTCACCTTGTTGGTAACCGCAGTGACTTGGTGGGACGATGGGGCAGGCACCGATGTACTGGTGGTCCTGGCTGCTGTCGTTGTCCGCGGGTCGGTTAAGTCGAGGCAACGATAACGGTTGTCACGCAGGTTAAATAAAATGCTAAATGGTTCAGTGAATGTCTTGAGTTGGCTATATGCCATGTACGCACTACCTACCCGTGGGAATTACGAGTTATGGGCTCCTCTGCTTCGTAGTGTCGTCCGAGGACTCTTCAGACGTCAGCAGTACCGCGGCCTGCGCTGGGAAGTGGTGTTGTCTTATTTTCCGCGGCAGTGTGATTTGTATTTGCTTTGAATTAACTTCACCGGCCAGCCTCGCACCGTGCAGGAGTACGTCAGGGTTAGGGTCCAAAGCCCCGCGTACATAGGATATAGTCCGGCGGATGACCTCTCTGTTGAGTTTGAAAGATGGGCTATGAAGTGTCGGATAGCCTCGGTGGAGCGTTCCCTAACAAGGTTCCCGCCACCCTGGAGATCCGTGCGTGTAGCGTAACACAAGTGCACCCCTGCAGGGAAGATTAATCTATTCGAATAGCCGTGTCCACGGTAACAGGACGCTTTATGCTGAAGCTGGATCTTACCACTAGAAACTATTATTATTAAACTGTATGGTTCCGGGTTTTCTTCCTCGCGGGGATGTCGAGGAGGTGAACTCGGAGGCATTGCAAATTATTAAAACTTATTATTATACAATGCTGCAGCAACTTCTGCTGCATTGTTACTTTATGCTTTATATAAACTGTTGGCTGATTCTTACCTCATGCTGCAAGACATCGTCGGAAGATGCTAGTCTTCGATAGGCCTAGCTTCTTACCCTTGCTCTGAATTTCTGACTTTCAGTCCACCATATACAGCCTCTTCTTTCCGTTGATACAATGCATAATGCTTAGTAGCGGACGTAAGACTCGCGGGTATACTAGATACTCACCTTCTTTATTTTCTTTACTGTTTTGCCTGATCGGCCGCTGCAGCCGACGTTGGAGCCCAGGAGCAAGAGTACCCCGGAGGCGCCTACTACGACGTCGAGTTCCCCCTCGACCAGGAGTAGTTCGGTGGATCCCAAGAAGGAGGCCTCGCCTTTTCGATCTGTATCTCTGATGTGATTTGTGCTAGCCTTCTTAAGGCAAAACTTGACTAACTATGTCTGTACTCAGATATTATGGCTTGTATGACTTATGTATTTGGGTCCGCGTGACCCCCTCTATTGTAACATATTTGTTTATCCTTTTGTGTTTAGTATTGTGCTGTGATACTATCACCGTGGCACCCTAATCTCAGTCGTGTACCCTATGTGTATAATTACTGTACACGGTCTGATTTTGGGGGCGTCACAGGGACCCTTCTAGAGTCCCTGTGGTGGCCCCCCTCCGCTGCCTTGGTGATTCCGGAAGCTTCCGGGTCGCTGATTTTTTATCTGATTTTTCCGGATTTTTGGAGCACTTTTAATGGACGGAAAACCTGAAATACAAAAACAGCAGAAAACAACAACTGGTAGCTGGGTGCACTGGGTTAATAGATTAGTCCAAATATGCTCAAAAGTGTATGAAAGTTCAAGCAAATCATGGCAAAGTCACACAAAACATGCATGGAGCAAGCAGAAATTATAGATACGTTTGGGACGTACCAACCGCACATAAGGTTCTCCAACCATATTTTTATTGGCCTACTCTCTTTACATATGCTAGAAATTATGTTTTATCTTGTGATAATTGTCAGAGAGTTGGTTATATTAGTAGGAGGAATGAGATTGAGCCTTTTGATTGCTGGGGTTTTGATTTTATGGGTCATTTTCCTCCCTCACACAAGTACACTCACATTTTAGTAGCTATTGATTATGTAACCAAATGGGTTGAAGCAATCCCCACTGAGAGTGCTGATCACAAAACATCTTTGAAAATGCTCAAAGAAGTAATTTTTTCTAGGTTTGGAGTACCAAGGTATCTTATGACTGAGGGAGGATCACACTTAACGCATGGAGCTTATTTAAAAGCTTTAGCCAAGTACGATGTCAATCATAGAATTGCTTCACCGTACAATCCTCAAACAGTTGGGCAAGTAGAGCTCACCAATAGAGAGATCAAGTTGATCTTGCAAAAAGCAGTTAACAGTTCTAGAAAGGATAGGTCAAAGAAGTTAGGAGATGCTCTATGGGCGTATAGAAATGCTTACAAAAACCCCATGGACATGTCTCCCTATAAGATGGTCTATGGCAAGGCTTGCCATTTGCCATTAGAATTAGAACACAAAGCTTTCTGGGCTGTTAGAGAGCTTAATGCTGACCCAAAGTTAGCCGGTGAAAAGTGTCTCATGAACTTGACTTCTCTAGACGAGTGAAGAAGTGAAGCTTACGAGAGTGCTAAAATGTTGAAGGAAAAGGTAAAGAAGTGGCATGATAGAGGATTCTGAAACGTGAATTTAATGTTGGGGATAAAGTTTTGTTGTGTAGATATTGTTTCAGGTTTTCTCCAGGTAAATTACTTTCCAAATGGGAAGGGCCGTTTCATATTGAAGCAGTTTACCGCTCCGGTGCAATCAAGATTAACAATTTTGATGGCACCAAACCTCAAGTTGTGAATGGGAAAATACTCAAGCATTACATGGCATGAGACCCTGTCAATGTTGATGTAAATTTGATACACACAACAACTCATGAAGAATATGTTGCAGCCCGGTTTCAGACACTAGCAAAAGAAAAATAAGAAAAGGTATGCATTACGGTAAGGAAACATCGCGAACCGGCATAAAAGTTCCATATTATGAGTTTTTGCAAAATATAGAAAATTAGAAGCCTAATTGGATCCGGAGAGGAGCTCCAGGGGCCCAGGCGCCCCCTGGCGCAACGGCCTACCTCTTGGCCGCGCCGGGTGGCCGTCTAGGCACCCTGGAGTCCATCTCCGACCTCGCTTTGGCTCTTTACTTTCCTTCTGTTGCAGAAATTTTTGATATATATTTGTCCGGATCGTCCCGGCACCGTATTTCGCGATTTCGTGTGTTTTCTTTTCGAGCTGTTTCTGCTAGGAAAAAATTCATCTAGACCTAGGTTCCATGGCTTCCCCAAGTTCCCCCAAGGACAAGTTCGTCGTCAACGTCATCAACACTTACCTTGCTGAGGTGAAGAAGCACCCTCAAACCGTCCGGTTGGAGGATGGTGTTCTCCACCAAGAAGATCTAAGGGAACCTGTCAAGGAGGGGAGCATCGAGGCCAGGCTTGAATAAGTGGAGCAAGAAGTCTTCAAGTACAAGAAGATGGTTGAGCGTGGTGTTGAAGCCAACTTCGATCTCTTCAATGAGATAAAGATGTTATAGAAGAAGGAGATGAGGGGGATGTGGTCAAGCATCACCGCAGCAAAAGAAAGAATTGAAGAGCTCCAAGGGCAGATTTATGACTGCACAACCAAAACTGTGAGTATGAACTAAAGTTTCTGCGCATGGGTTTAGGTGCCGAAAGCAGGATCTTGGAGACTGAAGCTTCTTATGAGACGGGAGAACCTCTTCCATGGAAGCGCTTCGCCAAGGACTACGTGATCAACAACAACATGAATGAGGAGTAAATTTCCTCGGGTAATGGCATCCCCTTAGCTTGTTCCAAGCTTAGGGGAGTGCCCGGTATCTTTATCTTTATCTTAGTCTTTTAGAGTCAAGTAGAGTCGTATCATGTTTAGGGAAGTTATTTATGAAATAGGTGTTTGCATTGAGGTTTATCACTCCTTTGTGGATATTTTGTATCCGTGAGTGTGGACTCGTCTATGATGGAATATTAATGAGAAGTCTATTGGTTCCTTCGCTGCAATCGGTATTCTCCTCACGCAATCGACCTTATATGATGATTCTTATGGGGAGTATTGACTTTATATCAGGTATGGCTTTGAAAACTTTATTTAATTTTGGCAAACATAGCTTTGGTCATGACAACATGCATGTTTTCTCAAGTAGCGACATAGCCAAAACCTTTATGTTATTATGCTTGAAGTGCCATGTTGACAAGGAAGACAACTTGATGTGTTATGCTTACCTTAATGTTTATGCTTTATATGTTTTGCATCTAAGTCGTCATCAATTGTCTGTTCTTTCAAAGCCTTTGCTAGCCAAACTCTTTGCCTAGCAGATTTCTGCTTGTGCATCCATACCCTGAAACCAATATCTTCCATATGAGTCCACCATACCTTCCTATTCGTGGTATCTCACTACCACTCCTAAAAGTATAGAATTTATTTGTTATCCTTAAATGTTCAAAATATTCTGCTTTGTGCCTCTTGTTTAGCTCATGAGGAAGTAGTAGGTAATTCATGATCTTCTTAAGTTGGACAAGTTTTACCCCGGGATTGCATGTCTAATCTGCAAACCCATAATACGAGGAGGAACTGGCATGAGTCGCCCAACTCGTAAGATAATACAAAAAACAAACCCTCCTTCACGCTTGGTCTATGAGAAATCAGAAACTTTGGCAGTGATAAACAAATGAGATTAAGGGGATGTGATCGTCCCCACTTGGGAGCCGTTCCTCGAAACTTGTCCAGCTTGAGAAGTAATTGAGCTTTCTATTAGCATTCGTTGACAAACTATGCACCTCCCAAAATTTGTTTTCATTATATTTGATTTAAGGATAGCACATGAGTTTTCCCTGCTTGCCTATAACAAGGCCTATCTTTTACTTTTATGTTGAGTCAGTTTTACCACTTCCTTCTTTTCCCAAAGAGAACAGACATTTGATGTTGATGGGGATTCATTCATATAATGCTGCATTAAGTTTTGCCATGCCACATCGTTGTTTTTTTGAATTTTAAAATTGTGAAGCATGAGCTCCACAGTGCTTTATTGCATGGGAGAACAAATAGTTCTCAACAAATATAAAGTGTATTTACATACAAAGAGGGGAAGGGAGAGGAGACCTACCTATCCTAAGCTAATGTAGATTCTTAACCCATTGTAGCAATTTATCCTTAGGATCACCCTGAAATCTATGTGAAAGCAGGGTGATATCATGCACAAAGTGACTTCTCTAGGTTTGAAAAGAAGCTCTTTTAGTCCTGAAGGTCTTCCAATTTCTAACAATCCAGATGCACCATGCAACAGTTAGAAGCACCTCCATGAAGAAACTGTATCCAAAAGATGATCTAGCATGCTGCATACAGTGAGTTAAAGTGTCATTACCCGGCTGGTTGATTTGTAGATAAGTCCAAATCCTGTTGCTGAAGTTGCAGGAGAAGAATAAGTGTAGTCTGTCTTCGAAAGAATGAGAGGGGCAGAGTACACATTGTTGTCCTCCTAGATGGATCTCCAATGCCTTATAACAAGAAGATATTTAGTATTTAGCCTATCAAAAATAAATAGCCAACCAAACACTTTGATCTTCATGGTGCATTTTATCCTCCAAATCCAAGAGGAAGGAGGGTCATCTAGCAGATGAGAGTGCATTAAATTGTAGAAGTTCTTAGCAGTGTAGCCATGCTTTGCTGGCCAAACCCAAGAATCATGAGCAGTGGGGTATATTTGAAGTAGATCCAGCCATCCCCTAAGGTTAAAGTACTCAATAGAAGCTTGCTGAGATAGAGGCAGATAAAACAAGGCTGAATCATCATCAATGTACATAAACTTTATCATCCTTGACAAAGGAGAACATGTGTGGGAGTCTATCTCTGAGAGCCCTGGAGGAATCATTTAAAGTCCAACCATGAGACCAGAAGAGTACTGAATCTCCAGAATTAACTTTGAAAGAAGCAACTAGCCTATACAAGTCAGAAAGTCTCAAAATGTCTTTCCACCAGAAGGAGCCACAAAGAACAGTGGCATGGGGTACATTTCCGACATAGTATGAGCTCCAGATGAGGGAGACCTAGCGTATATCCTCCTCCTTATAGAAGTTGTGCAGTTGCTTCAATAGCAAAGCTTTATTATGTACATTCAAGTTGATAATACCCAGTCCTCCTTTTGATAAGTAAGCTATTTGCAAAAGCTTATGCCAAGCAAACATCTTCCTTTGTGTTAACATTTTCACTTCATGACTAATAACATGTTCTTTTAAAATCCTCAAATCGTTTCATTATAAAGAGAAAGAGCAAAATTAAAAGTTATTAATTGTCCTTTGACCAAGGATATGTTTGCCATAATTTGATGGGTTTTCTCAGCCCTACTCTTGATTATAATTGTTACTACTTTATCATAAGGGCCTTATGAGTTGAGGTTGCTGTTGAGGATGCTTGAGTTTGGTGAATAAATCATGATGCTTCTTGTCCGTATTCTATTTATCGACACTTCACTCTCTAAACTTGTGGACAGGTTTACCAAGCTCAACATTCGCTTGGGGAAAAGCGAGGTCTAAGCTTGGGGGAGTTGATACGTCCAAAATGCATCACTATTTTATATAGTAATTCATCCCTATTCATTGATATATTTCACGTTATGATGCTATTCTTATGTTGTTTTGGCTTGTTTTACATAGTTTGCAACTTTCCGATGCCGAAGCAGCAGACGCAGGATCCAGCGGTAAAAAGTGGATACAGAGTTGCTCAATCAGAAGACCTGCAAATTACCTGAAACTCAATGGAGCCCGTTTTCCAGAAGAATAACGGGGACACGCAAAACGGAGACCAGAGGGGGCCACCAGGAGCCTAGGAGCCCGCCTGGCGCGGCACCACCCCTGGCCGCGCCGGGTGGCCGCCTGGACCCATGGGGCCACCCCATGCTCCCCCCTCTGGCCTATTTATTCACCGTCGTCCGAAAACCCTAAATATAGAGGAGTTCCGCGAGTTCCGCCGCCGCTCCGTGGAGGAAACCTACAAAGAAGAAAATACATCTCCGGCGGGCATATTCCGCCGGGGAGAACACCTCCCGGAAGGGGAGATCATCGCCATCGTCATCACCATCATCACGGTCATCATCGAGATCATCATCAACATCATCCCCAACATCGACACCATCTCCACCACCATCCTATCTCGTCTCACAATTGCAACTTGTGTTGTAATCTGTACTATCTATCCTCTCTACTATACCGGTGTTGATTACTACTTTGTGGTGAATGCTATTGAGTTTTGTTGGAGAAATATCATTGTGTCCAGATTGTTTATAATCTATTTATCCCCACTGATCATGATCTCTTTTATGTCTTGTGAGTAGTTACTTTAGTTCTTGAGGACATGGGAGACGTCTAGTTGCTAGTAGTCATATGATGTTGAAATAATATGTGTTGTTTGATATTTAAGTTGTGTTGTTATTTTCCTAGTGGTGTTGTATGAGTCGAACACTCAATACTTCTCCTTACTAAGGACCTAGGGGAATGCATTGTGTATAAAGAATTCTTACGCTGGGTTGCCGGAGGGACAGAAACCTGAACCCCAGTTTGCACGCTTTTGCACAAGGGAACAATTGATCATCGATCGTATTGCTATGGTTAGGCTTTTGCCTTAATTACTACCTTATATTTGCGGATGCTTGCAAGATGTTTAATCATAAGAGTGCACTTGTCTTAGTCTAGAAGGTGTACTAGCATAGACCCACCCACTCAACACTTATCAACACAACACATAGTATCGATACGGAATATGGCGAAAGCACGTGACTATCTCTCCCGTGTGTCCTCAAGAACACGTTATCCTTTATTAGTTCAGTAGCTAGGCCTATCCTTTTCTCAAAAGGATTGGGCCACTTTTTACTCCTTAGTGCCTTTTACTTTGCTTGCTCTTACCTTCTTGTTGCTTATATCGAAAACCCCCTAAAAAGTTATCTTTCAGTGCCTGCATTTATTTCTTTGCCAAAGTCACTTACCAATACCTTCTGCTCCTCGTTGGGTTTGACACTCTTATTTATCGAAATTCATCAAGACAGGAATTACATCTATAACTTTCGGTCTCATGACGGAGAGAGCATCGCTCAAGCTTGGGGGAGACTGAAGTCCCTAATTTTCAAATGTCCTATCCATGAACTCCCCAAAGATATTATACTTACAAATTTTTATGCCAGGCTTTCTCGTCGGGATAAGGAAATGTTGGATGCCTCCTCTAGTGGGATATTTCAAACAAGAAGCATTGAAGAAAAATGGGATCTCATTGAGAGGATCCAGAAGAACACTGAAGACAGGGAAATCGACAAAGGTATTGAACCCGCTATAAATTATGAGCATGATTACATTGAGAGCTATGTCAAAACTGATTATTTTAATACCTTTTGTTCTAAGATTGGTTCTTATTCCCAGCTTATGATTGATTTTTGTAAGAACTTTGCCTCTCCCATTGACTCTTCTAAGGAGGATAAGCATCAGTATCATAAACCATTTAAAGAATTACCCGTTGATATAAATGTTGCTGACCCTATTCTGCCTGCAGTTTTTTATGAAAAGCCCCCTTTTCTCACAAGGATAAAGGAGCACTCTTTTGTGACAGGCATAATAAATAAAAGTGAGAGACGAACTGACGAACCTGAGGACCTTATCAAGGTCGATCCTCAAGTTGCGGTGGTTAAAGATTTAGTTACTAATGATGTTTCAGATTCCATTATAAATTTTTTGTGTTGTTTCAACTAACATTGTCACAGCCAAGAATAAAAGCCCAATTTCAGGTACACCAGTTGTATCTGTCAAAATAGGAGACCACAATTATCACAGGCTATGCGATTTGGGATCAAGTGCTAGTGCTATTCCTTATTCACTCTATCAGGAGATCATGGGTGATATTTCACCCTGTGAACTTGAAGAGATTGATGTTACAATTTATCTAGCAAACAAAGAAACTATCTCTCCCATTGGAATTGTGAGAGATGTTGAAGTCCTATGTGGAAAGGTAAAGTATCCTACCGACTTTCTCGTACTTGGTTCAGTGTAAGATATTTTTTGACCTATTATCTTTGGTAGACCTTTCCTCAGCACTTGTGGTGCTATAATGGATTGAAAAAGGTAAAGTTTCTGTTGAATTCAATGGTGAGACATATGAATTTAACTTTTCTATGTTCTGCAAGCATCCTCGTGGTATTAATTTACCTAGTGATGATAAAGTTATTGAAAATATTTCTTCTATTTCTATTCCTCCTAATGATCCTTTGCAGCAGTATATGGAAGACCACGAGAATGATATGCATATGCAGGAGAGAAATGAGTTAGACTAAATATTTACAAGACAAACTGCTATCCTAAAGCACAACCTTCCGGTTGAATCTTTAGGAATCCTAGCACAACCAAAAGAAGACCCAGTGTTTGACCTCAAACCACTTCCCGATACGCTCAAGTATGCTTATTTTGATGAAAAGAAAATATATCCTGTTATTATAAATGCTAACCTTTCAGGATGCGAAGAAGAGCGATTATTGGAGACACTTCGCAGACACCGTGGTGCCTTGGGCTATACCCTTGATGACCTTAAGGGAATTAGTCCGTCGATTTGCCAACACACTATAAATCTCGAGCCCGATGCTAAGCCAGTTGTTGATCATCAGCGACGGCTGAACCCAAAGATGAAGGACATGGTTAGGACAGAGATTCTCAAGCTTCTAGACGCAGGTATCATCTATCCTATAGCTCATAGTAGGTGGGTAAGACCAGTTCATTGTGTTCCTAAGAAAGGAGGTATGACTGTTGTTCCTAATGCATAATGATAAAAATGAACTAATACCTCAAAGAGTTGTTATTGGACATAGAATGTGTATTGATTACAGGAAGTTGAACAAGGCAACCAGGAAGGACCACTACCCGCTGCCCTTTATCGATCAGACGCTTGAGAGATTGTCTAAAAACACCCACTTTTGCTATCTTGACGGGTACTCTAGCTTCTCTCAAATTCATGTTAACACTGCTGATCAAAAAATGACCACTTTCACATGTCCTTACGGTATTTATGCTTACAGGCGTATGCCTTTTGGTTTATGAAATTCACCCGCTACTTTTCAGAGATGCATGTCTGCTATTTTTCATGGTTTCTGTGAGGCGATTGTGGAAGTCTTCATGGACGATTTCTCCGTCTATGGAACTTCCTTTGACAACTGCCTCCACAATCTTAATAAAGTTTTGCAGAGATGCGAGGATACAAACTTAGTTTTAAACTGGGAGAAGTGCCACTTCATGGTTAACGAAGGGATCGTTCTTGGTCACAAGATTTCCGAGAGGGTAATTGAAGTGGACAAGGCGAGGATTGAAGCTATTGAAAGGATGCCCTATCCAAGGGACATTAAAGGTATTCATAGTTTTCTCGGTCATGCTGGTTTCTATAGAAGATTTATTAAAGACTTTTATAAGACCTCGAGACCCCTCACTAATCTTCTCCAGAAGGATGTTCCTTTTGTATTTGATGAAGATTGTAAGGAGGCTTTCGAAATTCTTAAGAAAGCTTTGATTGCCGCTCCTATAGTACAACCACCTGATTGGAAATTGCCCTTTGAAATTATGTGTGACGCTAGTATTTGCCTCCAGGTTTAACATGGCAAAATTGAAGTGGACCCACCAGGGGCCCAGGGGCCCTCTCGGCGCGCCCTAGGGTGGGGTCGCGCCAGGGGGATTCCTGGACCCCTAGTGGCCCCCTGGCTCCCCCCTTTCTCCTATATATTCTCCGTGACGCGAAATCTCCGAAGTAAGACCCCTTTTTCGCGATCTCGCCTCTGTTCCTCCGCCGCCGTGCTTCCAAGATCGGGAGCGCCAGTAGACCTCTTCCTGGCACCCTGCCATAGGGAGGATGGACCTCCGGGAGCCTCTCCTCCACCATGGACGCCTCCGGGATGATCCGTTAGTAGTCTCCCTTGGACCATGGGTCCGTGATCATTAGCTATGTGATGTTCTCCTCCCCTCTTTGTTCTTCATGGATTGGACCTCGTGAGCTGCCCTACATGATTGAGGCACATATGTAATTTTCTGCTGTTGCTATGCTGAGTTTGCTGGGATCTAATGGATGATGAGACTATGTACAGTTTGTGATTGAGTAATATATTTGGTTCTTATCTTTCATATTTATGTTCCTGAGTAATTCTTGCATGTTCTCCATTGCTGCTATTGCTTTGGCCAAGTAGTAGGTAGTGACTCCTAGAGGGAACGTTATGCTTGATTGTGGGTTCATGCCCCCTGATGACTAGATTGAGTGACAGAAAGATGAGTCTAGGGAATGTGATGTTGCCACAAGGGGGAAACAACGGTGCTTGTAACCGCGGTTGCAATGTTTGTTTACTTTACGCAAAGTTATTTTAATGCATTTGTCTGGTTCTTTGGGTTTACACTCTAGGTGGGGCTCCAACTTAATACCAGCGAGATGTTCTGGATAGATATCTCAAGGTGGATGATTAGTATTAGATGCATTTGGATTTCGGTCTACTTATTTTGGCGTACCGCCCATGCTTTTGAGCCTCGTCCTTTCTTTTGTCACAACCCCAAGTTAGGTATGTGCTAGGATTAGCAAGTCACTTTGCATCATGTTAAAAATTTCAACCGAAATCAATTGAAATCAAATTCAAATGCAAATGGGAGAAGGAACCCCCCAGATGAATTAATTCAAAAGGCCAGAAATAAATCTTCTCCAAAAATTCATGTTGGATTTTTGAAAAGTCTTATAAATGAGTGTGATCACATATCAAGTGATGTGGGACCAACCCCATGCTCATGGATTTTTCAAATATTCAAATAGGACCTTGGATTAATTCAAAAACCCCTATTTGATTTAAAATTCAAATGTTTTGAATTTTAAAAAGTGCCAAAATTTACAAGTGGCTAGCCTAATATATCATGAGGCCATGTAAAAAGTTTTCGCATTTAATAAAATGCCTAGCTATTTATTTAGCACTGCAAAACAAATTGACAGAAAAGAAAAACAGAAAAGAAATAATAAAAAGGAGAGGGCTCACCTGCAAAGTGGCCCAACTCATCCCCCAGCCGGCCCAAGCCCACCTGGAGAGCTTGTCGTCTTCCCCAGGAAAGCGAGCACACTGCTGCGTGCCGGCCATGCCGAGGCCGCCGACGCCATCGCGACGCCCTGGCCACGCAACTGCTTCCCCGCCATCTTCTACGTGTCCTGGAGACGCCCAGAAGCCTCCCCGATCCATTCCCCCTCCTCCCAGTGCCTATCCATCCCTCTCCTTCCCTCCCGTGAGCTTCCCTGAGAGCAGCCGCAGGCCATGGCGATGGAAAGTCGTAGCCCGAGCCCGAGATAGCCGCCAAGAACGTGTCCATCCTCTTTGCCGTCCTCGACTTCGTCTTTGTGCAAAGGATCAGGAGCTGCAACGCCTTCTAGTCGTCGGATTCTTCACCGAGGTGCCGCCGGACCGGCGAGCTCGCCGTCTTCGATTCGCTGCCGTTGAAGCCTCCCCGCCGCTCCCGTTTGCCTCGTCGTGCTCCCTAAGTACTGGTGAGCGTTTCCCCTCAAGCCGCGGCTCCCTTCCCCTCCTCTAGCTCGATCCGCCATGGAGGCCGGAGTACAGAGCCGCCGTGTTCGTCGTCGACGAGCCTACGCTATGCAATCGACCCCGCCACCTTGTCCGTTGTCACCGCCGTGCTCCTCCGTTTCAAACGCACATAACCCCGCTCCTTTTAGTGCCCCGTAGCCGAATCCACCCCGCAGCCGTGGCTCCGCCGCCGCAAAGCTCGACGCCGGTGAGCGTATAGAGCACCCCAGCACCCCCAGCTTGCTCCAATCGAAGCGCGACGACGAGGGCTTCAACCTGGTGGAAGTAGCGCTCGATTTGGACCACGGGAACACCATCCCCGCGAACACCGCCGTCCCTGGACGTCGCCGGAGACTAGCCGCCGGCGAGGCTGACGTGTCCGGCGAGTTTAGCCACTAATCCCACCCTGTGAGACTGACCTGTGGACCCCAGGCCCTGACTAATCACTAGATTAGTTCAAACTTAATTAAAACGTTTTAATTAACAGAATAGAGAATGACATGTGGGTCCCAGTGGTCAGAGACCCCCTTACGTCAGCATGACCTCATGCTGATGCAGTAAATCAGTTTTCTATTTAAAACAATTCCAGAAATTCCAGAAAATGAGTTAAACTTTGGAAATTCCTAACTAATTCATATTAACTCCAAATTTAACATATAATATATGAAAAATGATCAGGAGAAAATAATCTATCCAAATATACAACTTTAAACTATGTTTGAGTTGAATTTAAAATGGGACCAGTGGCATTTGCTATTTGGTTTAATTGAAATTTAATCAAATTAAATTCAAATGCTTTTGCATTTTGAACCTTAGCAACATTCCCCAATTCACTTGAACATCAGAGGCATATTATACACATGTCAAGATGAAATTACATTGATCAAACAATAACATTTGTAACTTGGCTAAATTGAATTCAAATTGGAGTTTGAATTTGCAATTTCATTTGCAATATACTCCATTTAAATGGAATTGCCTCACACATCAGAAGCATTCAAATCAAGTTTCAACCTTCAACCTTGTGATTGTGAATTGTACTTATTGTGCTCCCTTGCTTGTTGTTTGTCGAGTAGAGGTGGAACCGGAACATGAGGCAGCCCCCTTCGTTGAAGATCCTGAGACTGAACCTCGTCAACAAGGCAAGCAAACTCCCATTGATCATGTCGATAAGATCCCACTTCCCTCTCATGTCTCGCTTATGCATTGTATAGGATGATTACCATGCTACGTTTCTACCGCATAGATGAACCCAATCCTTTGCATGACCTATCATTTGTCACAGTAGTAAGCAAACCACAATCCTAGAATATGTAGGAGTTGGTTGATATCATGTGGCCCCTGCATTTGTTACTTCTTATTGCATGTTTAGAGTGATACAATGATGATACTATTATGTGAGTCGGGATGGTAGTGATCATCTTGATGATGGTGGAAATGTGTTGGTGAATCTACCCTAATACAAGGTGAACGAGGAGAGGTTGTGTAGGATTACACAGTGGGTTGTCTCGTTGAACACCGCCCTAAGTCCGAGTTCTTGTGTGGTGATCCAAGATGAAGAGTACAACCACACATTGGGCTCACTGACCCCTCTCAACCTATTAACTCATCCCTTTCGATGTCCAGATGTCGCAGTAGTTTGATTAAGAACTGCTTGGAAATCTTAGCTTGATTATTAGACAACTTGAACTGGATACTTATAAAACTTACCAAGATAAGCGTGAGTGCTATGGCGTGCTTTCTCGTGGGGAAGTTGAGGAAGGCACCATAGTGGTGTAATTGGTTGGAGATGTAGTGGACTCGTGTATGCTTCTTACCTCAAGTCTGGTACTCGTAGTTCAGGACTAACCAAGTCAAAGCTGGCACTTCTGCAATTGAACCCCACCTCCCTTTTCCTTGATACATTTGCATGAGTAGTATAGTTCCTATGTAAGTCTTGCTGAGTACGAATTTGTACTCACGTTTGCTTATTCTATGTTTTAGATGAACCCACTGACCCCGAAGGTGGATTCTTCCTCGAGCTCGACGACTGAAGACCAAGCTAGTGTAGTCCGAGTCAGCAGACTGGTTCCCTCGTGGAGGTCTTTGTGTTTAAATAAGGCTTCTTAAGCCATTTGTTAAACTTGTCTGTACCCAGACATAATTTGCTTCCGCATGCTTGTTGTAATGTTGGAACACGGTCTCGTGATCTCTGTGTGCACTCTATGAGAGTTATCAATAAAATGTATGCTTTGTAGAGAATTGCAATGATACTTGCTGTTCATACAAGACATGTGTGTGTGTGTATGTTTATAACATGCATGTCTATGTATGGGTTTTCGAGTCCTTAGTTGTGATCTGGCTGGCGGTCTTTTATACACCAAGTGGCCCTTAGATGTGTGCAGCTTGGGACATCGCGATGCGATTGCTCGAGACTCTGTCTCGTGCACACTTTGTGGTATGATCGAGCCCGCCCTAGACCCCGACTAAGTGATCGGGCTGGAGTAAGTCTATGTAAGAGTTATGAGATAGTCGATAGTATGGTTGAGGCGACTTGTCTGTGAATATGGGAGTTCATCACCCATATCATTAGACTTGTGTGCGAACGATGAGGACCCATCTCAGTTGATCATCCGGCCTGGATGGGATGCCCCTCACGTACGATGCTTTCCGAGAACATTCTGTGCTTGGCCTTGTCTGCTTAGACAAGTGGGTACAGTTCTCGGCTCTCCATATGACTATGTCGTAGCGGGACTTGCATACGCTAACCCCGGGTCCCGACAGACTTGGTATCAGAGCAGGACTGACTGTAGGATTATCATCCTTGGCCGAAGTCGAGTCTAGCTTGCTATAGTTATATAGTTACTCTGGGTATATAAGGGAACAACGTAAGGCTTCTTTTTTCTCCTTGCCTTCATCGTTCTGAGTTCTGAGTCACCCTTATCTTGTTCTACGGGAAGATAGGACTAGGCTCATCTATGTCTTACTAGAACATCTCGTCGTTTTCTTCCTTGTAGCCGTAGGAAAGTTGTGTTCGGTTTAATAGCGATGTTGTGCTTCCTGATTTCTTACATCGTATGTAAGTGCTGTTTTCATGTTGTAAGAAATTGTCTTTTCTTGCAATTACAGCTGTTATGCTGCCCGAGTAATTCCAAGTTTCTTCATAATCTGATGCATTTGCAAACTCCCTCTTTCTGTTTCAGGTGGCGGATCTCCCCCCCTCAGCAGATTGTTCGTCTGACTAGGTTCCTCGATGTGCGTGAGCATCTAGCCATGCTCACCGAGATGATGTCCTTCATTGGCTATCGATGGTATCCTGAGTACACCGTTGAGGAGCAGTTCCTTGACTTCAACCAGACTAAGTTCCACTGCACTGTCAGGATCTACCCGCACCACATTGGAGTCTCTCAGCCTGTCCTTTTTGGGCATGGCATTGGTGTCACCGAGAACATGGCTGTGCAGGATGCTGCATACTCATATATTACCCTGCTAAGAGAGGAGCATGCACTGCTTGCAGGATCACCTTTCCGCTATTTCCCTGCTGCACTTCCAGGAGAAGAGGGGTATTACACCGGATTGTACACAGATCACTCCCTGGAGGATACTTTGCTTCAGATCACTGCGGATTGTACACAGATCACTCCCTGGAGGATACTTTGCTTCAGATCACTGCTCGGCACGCTTGTGATAGAGATCGTGATGCACGTGCCCTTCTTTTTGAGCTTCACGCCACCCGTGTCCGTCTGTATCGAGCACTTACACTCCTGGCTCCTTTTGTGAGTGTTGGAACAGTGGAGTACGATGCTATCTACCCAGCCAGGACACAGATGCCTTCTCGAGTTGCTTGGCCCGAGATTGGAGGCATTTTTTCACCCCGTGGTCCTCTGCTTCCACCCTATGCTGGACCTAGGCCCCATCCTTTCCCAAATGGATATCAGGGTCCACAGACCTCCGTGTTTTCCGATGGTCACCTTCAGCTACCGGGTTACGTGGGTAACTTTTACGAGGACTACTATGGAGATGGAGATGAGTGAGACCGCCTGTGGTCTTGCTTTAGTGAGGATGTAGTAGTATCTTAGTATATTGTATGCAAGGTGTTCTAAGTTGCAGAGGCTTAGATAAATAATATATAGAAGTCAGAGTGCCTCTGAAGAATGTATCATCTTCATCACGTTTGTATTAGCTTGGAGCTTGTACTAAAACGATGTATGGTTTGTATGACAGCTTGTGAATATATGTCTTGTATGCTTTTATCACCATGTTGTCAAGATGATTACTTCCTTTGCTCTGTGATTCTTCCAGTACCTTCAATACCTTGTTAGACTCTTCCAATCAACTCTTTTTGACTTTGGTTTTCACCTTCATGATGTCTCAAGGAACCCGTGGCCAGCTTGGTCGTGCCCATGGTCGTGGGAATGATCCGGAGGAACGCAACCTTCCACCGCCACCCACGATGGCTCAGGTTCTGATGGAGGTTGAGAGGAACCGCCGAGACTCTCACCATTTGCTGGAGGTCATTTCCCGCAACATCACTCAGCAGCGCAACGAGTTGGTGTCCTTGAATGACTTCATCCGACTTCATCCCCCGGTTTTCGGCTACTCCACCGATCCCCTTGACGCCGATGACTGGCTTCTCAGCATCGAGAGGAAGCTCCAGACAGGCCATGTTGCAGATGGTGACAGGGTCAGCTATGCCACCTACCATCTCGAGGGTGCAGCTAGCTCTTGGTGGGAGAATTTCCTGAACCTGCGTCCCGTTGGACCGCCCACTACTTGGGATGAGTTCTGCACATCATTCCGTGAGCACCACATTCCAAAGGGTCTTATGGACCGCAAGCGTGAGGAGTTCTGCAACCTCACCCAAGGCAGGAGGACTTTTGACGAGTTTAGTCGTGAGTTCAACCGACTTTCTCGTTATGCTACTGAAGAGGTCTCCACCGACGCTAAGAAGCAAGAGAGGTTCCGCCGTGGACTCAATAATGGACTCCGTCGTGAGCTCAACCTACATGACTTTGCCACCTTCCAGGTCCTTGTCAACAAGGCCATCAAGGCAGAGGTCATGAACACCCCCAATGACTTCCGCAAACACCCTAGAGACGATGGTTCATCCAGCTCAGGCTCTTAGAAGCGCAAGATCTGGATCCCCAACAGCATGTTTCTCCAGAAGAACCCACCGAGGCCATCCTATGTGGAGCCTCGTCCACCAGCTTCGTTCCACCCAACTCCACCGAACAACCCAGCTCCACGCACTATCTTTGGATCCTGCTACAAGTGTGGTCAGGCAGGCCACTACTCCCGCGAGTGTCCCAGAACTAGCTCCAGAATCAGAATGCTCCACCCCGTGCCAGAGGGAACAACAATGGTCGTGGCAAGCCACCCCCGAAGGTCTACACCGCCAAACCCGCTCCTCCCGCCACTCGTGGACGTGTGAATCAGATTGCCGCCGAAGAGACTGACGGCACCACTGACGTCATTCTTGGTACGTTCCCAGTCAATTATATTCCTACTTCCGTTTTTTTCGACCCAGGAGCATCTCATTCATTCATGTCGGAAAGTTATGCACTTCGTCATGAGTTATCCTTTGTTGAATTGTCCACCCCAATGATTATTCAAACTCCAGGGTCAAGATGGCAAACTAATAGAGTAAGCCATGGTAATCAAATTGCAATTGAGGGTTTAGTATTCCTTGCTTCACTCATAGCCCTCAAGTCTTCACACATCGATGTAATCCTTGGCATGGATTGGCTATCAAGACAGAATGCCTACCTTGATTGCAAAGGTAAATCAGTGAAACTCACCCACCCTTCAGGAAAGACAGTCAACTACACCTCACCCAGAACAAGAACCCAAGTGCATTCTTTGAATGTACTTCCCCTTCCCGACCTTGAAGATATTCCGGTGGTTCGTGACTTCCGGGATGTCTTTCCTGAAGAGCTGCCGGGAATGCCACCCGACAGATGTGTAGAGTTCATAGTAGATCTTATGCCAGGAACCGCACCAATTTCCAGACGCCCATACAAAATGGCCCCACGTGAGTTAGCTGAGCTTAAAATCCAACTTGAAGCTTTGTTGGAAAAAGGCTTCATCCGCCCTAGCTCATCGCCATGGGGTTGCCCCATTCTGTTCGTAACGAAGAAAGACGGAACAGAAAGGATGTGCGTAGACTATCGTCCGCTAAATCTAGCGACGATAAAGAACAAGTACCCACTTCCCAGGATCAATGATCTTTATGATCAACTTGCTGGATCCTCTGTCTTCTCCAAGATGGATTTGAGATTAGGTTATCATCAAATCAAATCCGAAACGAGGACATTCCCAAAACGGCTTTCACTACTCGTTATGGTCTTTACGAGTACACCGTCATGTCCTTCGGTTTAACCGATGCCCCCGCCACTTTCTCGCGCATGATGAATTCGATCTTCATGGAGTACTTAGATAAATTTGTTGCGGTTTATCTCGATGACATTCTCATCTACTCGAAGAACGAAGAAGAACATGCCAAACATCTAAGGATGGTATTGATGAAACTTAGAGAGCATCGCCCGTATGCTAAATTCTCCAAGTGTGAATTTTGGCTACCAGAAGTGACCTACTGTCGGGACCCGGGGTTAGCGTATGCAAGTACAGTTAAGACATAGTCATATGGAGAGCCGAGAACCGCACCCACTTGTCTAAGCAGACAAGGCCAAGCACTGAACATTCTCGGAAAGCATCGTACGTGAGGGGCATCCCATCCAGGCCGGATGATCAACTGTGATGGGTCCTCATCGTCCGCACACAAGTCTAATGATATGGGTGGTGAACTCCCATATTCAAAGACAAGTCGCCTCAACCATACTATCGACTATCTCAAAACTCTTACATAGACTTACTCCAGCCCGATCACTTAGTCGGGGTCTAGGGCGGGCTCGATCATACCACAAAGTGTGCACGAGACGGAGTCTCGAGCAATCGCATCGCGATGCCCCAAACTGCGCACATGTAAGGGCCACTTGGTGTATGAAAGACCGCCAGCCAGAACACAACTAAGGTCTCGAAAACCCATACAAAGACATGCATGTTATAACCATACACGCAGCACACATGCCTTGTATGAACAGCAGGTACCATTGCAATTCTCTACAAAGTGTACATTTTATTTATAACTCTTATAGAGTACACACAGAGATCACATACATGTGATCCAACATTACAACATAAAGCGGAAGCAAATTATGTCTGAGTACAGACAAGTTTAACAAATTGGCTTAAGAAGCCTTATTCAAACATAAAGCCCTCCACGAGGGAACCAGTCTGCTGACTGGGACTAGACTAGCCTAACTTCAGTCGTCCAGCTCGATGAAGAAGCCACCTTCGGGGTCAGTGGCGTCATCTAAAACATATATTAAGCAAACGTGAGTACAAAGTCGTACTCAGCAAGACTTACATAGGAGCTATACTACTCATGCACATGTATCAAGGTAAAGGGAGGTGGGGTTCACTTGCAGAAATGCCAGCTTTGACTTGGCTAATCCTGAACTACGAGTACCAGACTTTGAGGTAAGAAGCGTACACGAGTCCACTACTTTCTCCAACCAATACACCACCATGGTGCCTTCCTCGACTTCCCCACGAGAAAGCACGCCATAGCACTCACACTTATCTTGGTGTATTTTAGAAGTATCCGGTTCAAGTTATCTAATAATCAAGCTAAGCTTTCCAAGTAGTCCATAACCGCGGACGCGGCTATTCGAATAGTTTTGTTAACCTTGCAAGGGTGTACCGCTACACACACATGACCATCATTTACCGCCTTTGATCTCGACACCATTCAAGGGGTGCCAGCGAGGATGCTCACCACAACTGTTACCTCATAGCCTATCTAGTCCAAGAAAGCCGCCTACTTGGGTTGGCTACCACCATCGTGAACCCGGCCGGTTTACCGAAGTGGACCCAAGCGATGTGTGCGTGGTGCATAAGCCGGTCTCGGGTGAGCCGTTCTCTCACTTAGCATCCAGGCCACAAGCCTACCAGAACACCGAACTACTGCGACATCTGGACATCGAAAGGGATGAGTTAATAAGTTGAGAGGGGTCAGTGAGCCCAATGTGTGGTTGTACTCTTCATCTTGGATCACCACACAAGAACTCGGACTTAGGGCGGTGTTCAACGAGACAACCCACTGTGTACTCCTACACAGCCTCTCATCGTTCACCTTGTATTAGGGTCGATTCACCAACACTTTTCTACCATCATCAACATGATCACTACCATCCCGAATCACATCACAGTAACAACATGGTATCATACTAAGCATGCAATAATAAGTAACATTGTATGGGCCACATGATATCAAACAACTCCTACAGTTGCTAGGATTGTGGTTTGCTTACTACTGTGACAAAATGATAGGTCATGCAAAGGAATGGGTTCATCTATGCGGTAGAAGCGAAGCATGGTGATCATCCTAAACAATGCATAAGCGAGACATGAGAGGGAAGTGGGATTTTATCGACATGATCAATGGGGTTTTGCTTGCCTTGCTGACGAGGTTCGGGTTCTGGATCTTCAGCGAAGGGGGTGACCTCTTGCTCCGGTTCCACCTCTACTCGACAAACAAAGCACGAAGTAGCAATCAATATGAATGCAATGCTCAAGCACATGATTGAATGTTATTGCTTGAAGTACAAGTTTTGATGTGTGAGGCAATTCCATTTAAGTGGAATATATTGCATTTAAAATGCAAATTCAAACTCCACATTTGAATTCAACATTAACCAAGTTATATGTGATATAGTTTGATCATTTTGAATCATCTTCAAATGTGTATGATATGCCTCTGATGTGTAAGTGAAATGTAGCATATTGCCATGGTTCAAGTTGCAAAAATATTTGAATTGAATTTGATTTAATTCCATTTAAATCAAATAGCAAATGCTACTGATCACATTTTAAATTCAACTCAAACAGAGTTGAAAGTTGCATATTTGGAAAGATAATTTTCTCCTGATCATTTTTCATATATTAATTGTCCAATTTGGAGTTAATATGAATTTTCTATGAATTTCCAAAGTTTGGGGTATTTTCTGGAATTTCTGGAATTAATAAACCATTATTCTTTTCTGGAAATCCATTAAACTCTTTTATTGCATCAGCATGTGGTCATGCTGACGTGGGGGGGGTCTGACTGGTGGGCCAGGTTTGTCAGTGTCACAAAGGTTAATTAAACCGGTTTAAACTTAACCAGGGGGTTAAGTGCCTGGGGGCCCCACCTGTCATTGACCTAGGGTCAATTAGCAGGGGGGTTAACCCCTAATGACAGTGGCTTCACCGGCGGCTAGCCGCCGGTGGCCACCAGTGCGGCGGCGCTGCACAGGGAGGGGGCTGCCGGGGGCCATTTGATGCGCGGGAGGCATCAATCGACAGCCCGTCGACGCCCGCGTCGAATGGAGCCATCCAGAGGGACTGGAGCTCACCGGAGTGTCGCCGGCTTCAAGCCCTAGCGGCGGCCGTGGCACGGGCTCGAGGTGAACTCGGCTACGGGGCACCATTTGGGGCGGCTTTGGGCTGGATCGAACCGGAGGAGTGCTGCGGTGACAACGGACAGAGTGACAGGGTCGACTGCGTTGCGGTTGCTCGACGACGACGACCGTGGCGGCAAGGAACTCCGGCGTCCATGGCGTAAACATCTAGGGAGGAGGAGGAAGACGAAGGAGTGGCTCGTTCGAATCCCGAGCTCACCTTGATGCTAGCAGGGGGGTCAGGGAGGTCGGGGAGGTCGTGGTGGTGGCGAATTCGACGTCGGCGACTTGCGGGTCCGGCGAGCTCTCGGTGAAGCGTGCGTCGTCCTCGGGCTCGATTAGGACGCCATCTTCTCCAGATCGGGGTAAACGGCAACGCTGCGCACGATGGACAGGTTCTCCTCGCCTATCTCCGGCGTTGGCTACGGGTTCTTGCGTCGACGAACGGCGGCTGCTCTCGGAGGAAAAGGGGAAAGCGAGGAGGAGGCGCGAGACGAAGCGGCGATGGGGAAAAGTGAGAGAGGGAGCCGAGGGCGTCTCCGTGGCGCACTTTGGAGGCTTGGGGCGGCCTGGAAGGTCCTGGGCGTCGAGGTGGCATCCACGGCGTCGACGCCGCGCCACCGAGCTGCTTGGCAGCGCGGGGTGGAAGACGACAGGGGAGTTCGGGTGGGCTGGGCCGGCTGGAGAGGTGGGCCTCGCCCCAGGCTAGAGGTAAGCCTTTTCTTTTTCTCTCTGTTTAATCTTTCCTTTCTTTTTCTTTAATTTGTTTTGGCTCTGATAAAAATACCAAACCATTTTATTAAATGCTGAAAACTTTTATGTGGCCTCATAATAATATAGACTAGCCACTCATAAACTTTCAACATTTTTAAAATTCAAATGATTTGAATTTTAAATCAAAAAGGGGTATTTCTTTAATTCCAAGGTACTGTTTGAATATTTGAAAAATCTATGAGCATGGGGTGGGTCCCACATCACTTGATATGTGATCACACTCATTTAAGAGACTTTTCAAAACTCTAACATGAATTTTTGGAAAATATTTTTATCTGGCCTTTTGAATTAATTTATCTGGGGGGTGTTCCTTCTCCCATTTTGATTTTGAAAATGATTTCCAAGATTTCTTCTTGAAATTTTGACATGATGCAAAGGCACTAGCTAACCCTAGCACATACCTAACAGAGGGATCTGACACCTACTTAGGCCACGTGATTTCTGCAAAAGGCATTGCTGTGAATCCCGAGAGAGTTCAGGCCGTCCTTGACTGGACTCCACCTGAATCGGTTAAGCAAGTTAGGAGTTTTCTTGGCCTAGCCAGCTATTGTCGTCGCTTCGCCAAGAAATTTTCTAAAGTTGCAAAGCCTCTAACCGAACTCCTCAAGAAAGATAAGAAATTCCTGTGGACTCCCAAGTGCGAGGAAAGCTTTCAAGAGCTAAAAAGAAGATTGACTTTTGCACCCGTACTTGCGCCTCCAGACACCAAAACGGATTTCGAGATCTTTTGTGACGCCTCACGGCAAGGGTTAGGATACATACTTCTGCAAGATAGACATGTGGTAGCTTATGCTTCACGCTAGTTGCGTCCACATGAAGAGAACTATCCTACCCATGATCTTGAACTCGCTGCCGTAGTTCCTGCCCTGACAACTTGGCGACATTACCTCCTTGGTAATCGTTGTGAGATCTATTCCGACCACCAAAGCCTCAAATACATTTTCACCCAGCCAGATCTTAATCTCAGGCAAAGACGCTGGATTGATTTGATAAAAGATTACGACGTAGGAATTTCTTACACCCCAGGCAAAGCCAATGTCATGGCTGATGCACTAAGTCGTAAGTCGTATTGTAACAACCTCATGTTACAACAGTATCAACCACTTCTTCATGAGAATTTTGCAAGCTCAATCTTGAGATTGTTCCTCATGGCTATCTTTCTACCTTGGTGGCGAAACCAACTCTTGAGGATCAAATCATAGTTGCCCAAAGGCGTGCACGGGGTGTTCGCCGGATCAAGGAGAATATTGCTAGCGGAGTTGCTAAATGTTTCTCCACAGATAGTAAAGGAACGGTATTATTTGGAAATTGTTTGGTAGTACCTAAGAATAGGGAACTAAGGCAACTCATCCTCAAGGAAGCCCATGACACACCCCTCTCGATTCATCCCGGTAGCACAAAAATGTACCGAGATCTACGCCAGAGATTTTGGTGGACTAGGATGAAGAGAGACATTGCTCGATTTGTTGCCGAATGTGATGTTTGTCATCGCATTAAGGCAGAACATCAAAGACCTGCTGGTACACTTCAACCTTTGCCTATTCCAGAGTGGAAATGGGACAAAGTCGGTATGGACTTCATCACCGGCTTTCCAAAAACCCAGAAAGGAAACGATGCCATCTTTGTTGTCATAGATAGGATTTCCAAAGTTTCTCACTTCCTTCCCGTTCGCGAGTCTATAACTGCTAGCCAGTTAGCGGACTTGTACGTCTCTAGAATTGTGTCCCTTCACGGTGTTTCTTTGGAAATCAATTCTGATCGTGGTAGCCTTTTCACCTCTAGATTTTGGGGAAGCTTTCAGAATACTATGGGAACTCATCTCTCCTTTAGTACAGCTTTCCATCCTCAGTCTAGCGTTCAAGTCAAAAGGGTTAACAAAATTCTCGAAAACATGCTCAGAGCTTGTGTTATCTCATTCAAAAATAATTGGTTGAAGTCTCTTCCATTTTCCGAATTTGCGTATAACAATAGCTTCCAATCTAGTCTGAACATGGCTCCTTTTGAACTCCTCTATGGACGACGATGTCGAACACCCCTAAACTGGTCAGAAACCGGTGAAAGACAATTCGTTGGACCGGATATGATCAAGGAAGCAGAAGATAAAGTTCGCATTGTTCGTGATCAATTGAAAGCAGCCCAGTCTCGTCAGAAAAGCTAGTATGATCGTCATCATAGGCAAGAGAGCTACAATCTGGATGAGAAGGCTTACCTTCGGGTTACTCCTCTGAAGGGAATCCAACGATTCGGTATCAAAGGCAAGTTGGCCCCACGTTACATCGGACCTTTCCGCATTCTTGTTAAACGTGGAGGAGTTGCCTACCAACTTGAACTACCCCCGCACCTTTCCTGAGTACATGATGTATTCCATGTGTCACAACTCAGGCGTTGCTTCAAGGACCCCATCCGCGAAGTCGACCATGAAACGCTTGATCTCCAAGATGACCTTTCTTATCGAGAATACCCCGTTCATACTCTTGATTCCGCAGAGCGTGTCACTCGTCGTCAGAAGATTAAGTTTCTGAAAGTGCAATGGTCACACCACTCTGAGAGAGAAGCCACGTGGGAAAGAGAAGTCCGTATCCGTGCCGAGTATCCCTTCTTCCTCCCGCATACTTCTGAATCTCGGGACGAGATTCTTTTGAGTGGGGGCGAGTTGTCACAACCCCAAGTTAGGTATGTGCTAGGATTAGCAAGTCACTTTGCATCATGTTAAAAATTTCAAAAGAAATCAAATTCAAATGCAAATGGGAGAAGGAACCCCCCCAGATGAATGAATTCAAAAGGCCAGAAATAATTCTTCTCCAAAAATTCATGTTGGATTTTTGAAAAGTCTTATAAATGAGTGTGATCACATATCAAGTGATGTGGGACCAACCCCATGCTCATGGATTTTTAAAATATTCAAATAGGACCTTGGATTAATTCAAAAACCCCTATTTGATTTAAAATTCAAATGTTTTGAATTTTAAAAAGTGGCAAAATTTACAAGTGGCTAGCCTAATATATCATGAGGGACTGTAAAAAGTTTTCGCATTTAATAAAATGCCTAGCTATTTATTTAGCACTGCAAAACAAATTGACAGAAAAGAAAAACAGAAAAGAAATAATAAAAAGGAGAGGGCTCACCTGCAAAGTGGCCCAACTCATCCCCCAGCCGGCCCAAGCCCACCTGGAGAGCTTGTCGTCTTCCCCAGGAAAGCGAGCACACTGCTACGTGCCGGCCATGCCGAGGCCGCCGACGCCACTGCGACGCCCTGGCCACGCAACTGCTTCCCCGCCGTCTTCTACGTGTCCTGGAGACGCCCAGAAGCCTCCCCGATCCATTCCCCCTCCTCCCAGTGCCTATCCATCCCTCTCCTTCCCTCCCGTGAGCTTCCCTGAGAGCAGCCGCAGGCCATGGCGATGGAAAGTCATAGCCCGAGCCCGAGATAGCCGCCAAGAACGTGTCCATCCTCTTTGCCGTCCTCGACTTCGTCTTTGTGCAAAGGATCAGGAGCTGCAACGCCTTCTAGTCGTCGGATTCTTCACCGAGGTGCCGCCGGACCTGCGAGCTCGCCGTCTTCGATTCGCTGCCGTTGAAGCCTCCCCGCCGCTCCCGTTTGCCTCGTCGTGCTCCCTAAGTACTGGTGAGCGTTTCCCCTCAAGCCGTGGCTCCCTTCCCCTCCTCTAGCTCGATCCGCCATGCAGGCCGGAGTACAGAGCCGCCGTGTTCGTCGTCGACGAGCCTACGCTATGCAATCGACCCCGCCACCTTGTCCGTTGTCACCGCTGTGCTCCTCCGTTTCAAACGCACCTAACCCCGCTCCTTTTAGTGCCCCGTAGTCGAATCCACCTCGCAGCCGTGGCTCCGCCGCAGCAAAGCTCGACGCCGGTGAGCGTACAGAGCACCCTAGCACCCCCAGATTGCTCCAATCGAAGCGCGACGACGAGGGCTTCAACCTGGTGGAAGCAGCGCTCGATTTGGATCACGGGAACGCCATCCCTGCGGACACCTCCGTCCCTAGACGTCGCCGGCGACTAGCCGCCGGCGAGGCTGACGTGTCCGGTGAGTTTAGCCACTAATCCCCCCCTGTGAGACTGACCTGTGTACCCCAGGCCCTGACTAATCTCTGGATTAGTTCAAACTTAATTAAAACGTTTTAATTAACAGAACAGAGAATGACATGTGGGTCCCAGTGGTCAGAGACCCCCTGACATTAGCATGACCTCATGCTGATGCAGTAAATCAGTTTTCTATTTAAAACAATTCCAGAAATTCCAGAAAATGAGTTAAACTTTGGAAATTCATAACTAATTCATATTAACTCCAAATTTAATATATAATATATGAAAAATGATCAGGAGAAAATAATCTATCAAAATATACAACTTTCAACTATGTTTGAGTTGAATTTAAAATGGGACCAGTAGCATTTGCTATTTGTTTTAATTGGAATTTAATCAAATTAAATTCAAATGCTTTTGCATTTTGAAGCTTAGCAACATGCCCCAATTCACTTGAACATCAGAGGCATATCATACACAGGTCAAGATGAAATTACATTGATCAAACAATAGCATTTGTAACTTGGCTAAATTGAATTCAAATTGGAGTTTGAATTTGCAATTTCATTTGCAATATACTACATTTAAATGGAATTACCTCACACATAAGAAGCATGCAAATCAAATTTCAACCTTCAACCATGTGATTGTGCATTGTACTTATTGTGCTCCCTTGCTTGTTGTTTGTCGAGTAGAGGTGGAACCGGAACAGGAGGCAACCCCCTTCGTTGAAGATCCCGAGACTGAACCTCGTCAGCAAGGCAAGCAAACCCCCATTGAATATGTCGATAAAATCCCACTTCCCTCTCATGTCTTGCTTATGCATTGTATAGGATGATTACCATGCTACGTTTCTACCGCATAGATGAACCCATTCCTTTGCATGACCTATCATTTGTCACAGTAGTAAGCAAACCACAATCCTAGCAAATGTAGGAGTTGGTTGATATCATGTGGCCCCTGCATTTGTTACTGCTTATTGCATGCTTAGAGTGATACAATGATGATACTGTTATGTGAGTCGGGATGGTAGTGATCATGTTGATGATGGTGGAAATGTGTTGGTGAATCTACCCAAATACAAGCTGAACGAGGAGAGGCTGTGTAGGAGTACAAAGTGGGTTGTCTCGTTGAACATTGCCCTAAGTCCGAGTTCTTGTGTGGTGATCCAAGATGAAGAGTACAACCACACATTGGGCTCACTGACCCCTCTCAACCTATTAACTCATCCCTTTCGATTTCCGGATGTGTCGCAGTAGTTTGGAGTTCTGGTAGGTTTGTGGCCTGGCTGCTAAGTGAGAGAACGGCTCAACCGAGACCGGCTTATGCACCACGCACACATCATCTGGGTCCACTTCGGTAAACTGGCCGGGTTCACGATAGTGGTAGCCAACCCAGATAGGCGGCTTTCTTGGACTAGATCGGCTATGAGGTAACAGTTGTGGTGAGCATCCTCACTGACACCCCTTGAATGGTGTCGAGATCAAAGGCGGTAACTGATGATCATGTGTGTGTAGCGGTACACCCCTGAAGGTTTAACAAAACTATTCGAATAGCCGCGTCCGCGGTTAAGGACTGCTTGGAAAGCTTAGCTTGATTATTAGACAACTTGAACTGGATACTTATAAAACTTATCAAGATAAGCGTGAGTGCTATGGCGTGCTTTCTCGTGGGGAAGTCGAGGAAGGCACCATAGTGGTGTAATTGGTTGGAGATGTAGCAGACTCGTGTACACTTCTTACCTCAAGTCTGGTACTCGTAGTCCAGGACTAGCCAAGTCAAAGCTGGCACTTCTGCAATTGAACCCCACCTCCCTTTGCCTTGATACATGTGCATGAGTAGTATAGTTCCTATGTAAGTCTTGCTGAGTATGACTTTGTACTCACGTTTGCTTATTCTATGTTTTAGATGAACCCACTGACCCCGAAGGTGGATTCTTCCTCGAGCTCGACGACTGAAGACGAAGCTACTGTAGTCCCAGTCAGCAGACTGGTTCCCTCGTGGAGGGCTTTGTGTTTAAATAAGGCTTCTTAAGCCATTTGTTAAACTTGTCTGTACCCAGACATAATTTGCTTCCGCATGCTTGTTGTAATGTTGGATCACGGTCTTGTGATCTCTGTGTGCAATCTATGAGAGTTATCAATAAAATGTATACGTTGTAGAGAATTGCAATGATACCTGCTATTCATACAAGATATGTGTGATGTGTGTATGTTTATAACATGCATGTCTATGTATGGGTTTTCGAGACCTTAGTTGTGATCTGGCTGGCGGTCTTTTATACACCAAGTGGCCCTTAGATGTGCGCAGCTTGGGGCATCGCGATGCGATTGCTCGAGACCCTGTCTCGTGCACACTTTGTGGTATGATCGAGCCCGCCCTAGACCCCGACTAAGTGATCGGGCTGGAGTAAGTCTATGTAAGAGTTATGAGATAGTCGATATTATGGTTGAGGCGACTTGTCTGTGAATATGGGAGTTCATCACCCATATCATTAGACTTGTGTGCGAACGATGAGGACCCATCTCAGTTGATCATCCGTCCTGGATGGGATGCCCCTCACGTACGATGCTTTCCGAGAACGTTTTGTGCTTGGCCTTCTCTGCTTAGACAAGTGGGTACGGTTCTCAGCTCTCCATATGACTATGTCGTAGCGGGACTTGCATACGCTAACCCGGGGTCCCGACATCTTTGTAGCATAGTTAGCATTGCGGTGCATTTTTAATCCTGTCAATTGCCCAGCTGTGATTTGTTTACCTCGCATAGCAGTTTTATCGTCTTTTGAGAGAGAGAGAGAGAGATCTAGTGAATATCACGGGACCCCTTTCCATATTCTCATCACTGTTTACACGCTCAATTTATTTTCTTCTTTTACTTTCTAGTTGCTATCACTCTATCATTATCCCTTGCGTTTGATCCTTTGTAAACAACAAGGCCAGAGATATTGATAACCTCTCTGAACTTTGTTGGGAGAAAAATTATTTGGTGTGTGTGCAGGTCCACGTCAACCGCTAAATTGCCAGCGCCACCTACTTATCATATTCAGGACTCCTACGGGAGACAAACCATATCCTCTACATAGGGGAAATTTGCTGCTATCCTACATCTCACCTTCCACTTGGGGTAACCAACGAAGGGAGAGAAGCCATTATCACTTCCGCATATCAGTGGGTAAGTCCAGTTCATTGTGTTCCTAGGAAAGGAGGTATGACTATTGGTCCTAATGATAAAAATGAACTAATACCTCAAAGAATTGTTATTGGATATAGAATGTGTATTGATTACAGGAAGTTGAACAAGGCAACCAGGAAGGACCACTACCCGCTGCCCTTTATCGATCAGATGCTTGAGAGGTTGTCTAAAAACATCCACTTTTGCTATCTTGACGGGTACTCTGGCTTCTCTTAAAGTCATGTTAACACTGCCGATCAAGAGAAGACAACTTTCACATATCCTTATGGTACTTATGCTTATAGGCGTATGCCTTTTGGTTTATGCAATGCACCTACTACTTTTCAGATATGTATGTATGCTATTTTTCATGGTTTCTGTGAGGAGATTGTGAAAGTCTTCATGGACGATTTCTCCGTCTATGGAACTTCCTTTGACCACTGTCTCCACAATCTTAATAAAGTTTTGCAGAGATGCGCGGACACAAATTTAGTTCTAAATTGGGAAAAGTGCCACTTCATGGTTAACGAAGGGATCGTTCTTGGTCACAAGATTTCTGAGAGGGGAATTGAAGTGGACAAGGCGAAGATTGAAGCTATCGAAAGGATGCCCTATCCAAGGGACATTAAAGGTATTCGTTGTTTTCTCGGTCATGCTGGTTTCCATAGAAGATTTATCAAAGACATTGTTAAGACTTCGAGACCCCTCACTAATCTTCTCGAGAAGGATGTTCCTTTTGTATTTGATGAAGATTGTAAGGAATCCTTCGAAGTTCTTAAGAAAGCTTTAATAACCGCTCCTATAGTACAACCACCTGATTGGAAATTGCCCTTTGAAATTATGTGTGATGCTAGTGATTTTGTTGTTGGAGTGTTTTTAGGACAAAGGGTTGATAAGAAATTGAATGTTATACATTATGCTAGCAAAACCCTTGATAGTGCTCAAAATAATTATGCTACTACTGAGAAAGAATTCTTAGCAGTAATGTTTGGTTGTGATAAGTTTAGACCTTATATTGTTGATTCTAAAGTCATTATTCATACTGACCATGCTGCTCTTAAGTACCTTATGGCGAAGAAGGATGCCAAACCAATACTCATAAGATGGGTACTTGATGGCTTCTCGCCCCTCATTGGTTACCTAAAGTGGAAGGTTGAGATGTAGACAACAACAAATTTCCCTCGGTGAAGATACCAAGGTTTGTCTCCAGTAGGACTCCGACAACAACAGGAAGGTGACAACGGCGCCAGCAATTAGGCGGTTGACTTGGACCTGCACACACAACAGATAACTTTGCTCCCAACGAGTTAAGAGAGGTTGTCAATCCCTCAGGCCTTGTTGTTTACAAAGGATCAAACACACGGGATAATAATGATAGCGATAGCAACAGAAAAGGAAATAAAGTAGAAAATAAATAGCGGGTGTAAACAGTGGTGGAAATATGGACCGGGGTCCCATGATGTTCACTAGTGATGTCTCTCTCCCAAAAGACAATAAAATAGCCATTCAAGGTAAACAAATTACAGCTGGGAAATTGACAGAATTATGTGCACAAACCAATGCTAACTATGCTACAAAGAAAGGAAGATGCTCAAAAGCTTCGGCGGTACGCCAAGGCAAGTAGACCGAAATCCATCTGCATCTACCTACTAATCATCCACCTTGATATATCTATCCAGAACATCTCGCTGGTATTAAGTTGCGAATCCCACCCACAGTGTAAACTCAAAGCAACAGACAACTGCATTAAAGAACTTTGCGTAAAGTAAACAATCCTTGTACCCACAAGTACAAGCACCGTTGTTTTCTCCCTTGTGGCAACAACACATCCCCTAGACTCATGTTTCTGTCACTCAAGCGAATCATTAGGGGGCATGAACCCACAATCATGCATAATTCTCCCTCTTGGAGTCACTACCTACTACTTGGCCAAAGCAATAAGCAGCAACAGAGAACATGCAAGAATTACTCAAGAACATAAATATAAAAGAGGAGAATCAAATATATTACTCAAACACAATCTCAACATAGTCTCATAATCCATCAGATCCCAGCAAACTCAGCATAGCAACAACAAAAAGATTACATATGTGCCTCGATCATGTAGGGCAGCTCACGAGGTCTAAACCATGAAGAACAAAGAGTGGAGGAGAACATCACATAGCTACTGATCATGGACCCATTGTCCAAGGTGGACTACTCACGGTTCATCCGGGAAGCATCCATGGTGGTGGAGAAGCTCTCGGAGGTGGTTCCTCCCTCCGGCAGGGTGCCGGGAAGAGGGCTCCTGGTGCTCCCGATCTTGGAAGCGCTGCGGCGGCGGAACAGAGGAGAGATCACGAAAAAGGGTTCTGTCCTCGAGGGTTTCTGGACGAAAGAGATATATTGGCGAAGGGGGGCAGCCAGAGGTGGCCGCGCCAGGTGGCCTCCTGGGCCACCCCTGGCTCCCCTCTTGCTCCACTTTGGATCTTCCCGAAGCTTCCTGTATGCTGATTTTTCCTATATTTTCCCGGAATTTTTCTGGCACTTTAAGTAATGGGAAAACCTGAAATACAAAAACAACAGAAAACAGGAACTGGCACTGGGGTGCACTGAGTTAATAGGTTAGTCCAAATATGATGAAAAGTGTATGGAAGTGCATCAATATCATAGCAATATCACACAAAAGATGCATGGAGCAAGAAGAAATTATAGATACGTTTTGGATGAATCAACATCCCCAAGCTTAATTCCTGCTCGTCCTCGAGTAGGTAAATGATATCTAGCATAATTTCTGTGGTGACATGCTACCATCCATATAAGAACTTTTAAGTAAAGCAATCAAGGTATGTAATTCAATTCAATTCATAACAGGCAAGAGTATATATTAGCATTGAAACAAGCAACATAAGAACATAAAGGTGCAAGAGCTCTCGCTGTCCGTGACTCGAATGTCTCCAAATGGTGTTTGCGTGCAAGAAAGGGGATAGGGATATACGAGAGAGTAAAACATAGTTTTTATTGTTGTGAACTTAATCTACTAAAGTTTCACACTTGATCTTCTTTGGAATCTTATCTTGACTCATCCCCAGACCACTAGCTAGGTACAAGTCAAAATGATCCACTCCCTTTCGATATTTTGAGCACTCATGCAATGGATGAGCGTAAGCAAGAAAGTTGACACTTAGGATGGAAAAGAGAGAAAAATGATGGGAGAGGAAGAAAAAAAAGGTGTGAAAGGCTCACATCAATGAGGACAATCATAGGCGAGAGAAAGCCAAATAATAGATATGATGTGAGGAGTAGGGATTGGCATGCAACGAATGCACATATGAGCTAAGGTAAGCTCTCCAATGGACCTAGTGGGGGTGCATCCAACTTGCTTGCTCAAGAAGACCTAGAGCTCATTTGAGGAGGCTCATCATTGGAATATACAAGCCAAGTTCTATAGTGTGAAGGTCCCCACATAGCTATATGCATGAATGATAATCTCTATGGAGTACAAGATATAAGATGGAGTACGAGTATGGATATCTCAAAAGGAATAGTAGTGTGCCCCATTCTCTCTTCTTATTTCTTTTTTCTCTTTTTTCTATTTTTTGTATTTTTTTGGTGGCCTCAATGGCTCTTTCTATTTAACTCTCATTTGTCCTCTTTGGAATCTTTTGATTTTTTCCTCTTTGTGATATTTTCCTCACTTTGGGGGAAACACTCTATATATTACAAGAAGTATAGAAGATCTTTCACACTTTACAAAAATACTCAACATAAAGAAAATGAAACTATCATGAAGTATGCAAATGTATGCATCTGCCAGTGTAGCAGTATATGCAATGATACTAGCGCATCATGTAGCAATGATTAGGGCAAGGCCCAACTAGCATGCGGCTTATCGATCAAGCAAAATCATGTATGACATGAAGATCAAGTCATGAGAAGGTGGATGTTGCATGGAAATGTATCTCGGAAAGGCTATGGAAATGCCTTAATAGGTAGGTATGGTGGATGTTTTGAGGAAGGATATAATGAGGCTTATGATGACAGAGCGTACCGTGCCAAGGATTTGGATGCACCGGTGAAGTATGCACCAACTCTCGAGGTGAGAAAGGGCAATGCACGGTACCGAAGAGGCTAGAAAAATATGGCTAGGTGGAAGTGTCAACTTTCGAATACTCACATTAGTCCGAAGAACTCATGCACTTATTATCGGTAACTCTCAATCTAATTAGGAGGTTCACAAAGAGACAAGTACCCCGAGGAGGAGTGTATGGGGGTTTGTTTATCCTTGCGCATCCTCGACTCATGGTACGTGAGTGTACTCTAATATTCGATCTCTCCAAAGATTAGTGATCCATCTAGTAGCTAAAGTTCTCAACTAGTTTTGTAGGTTTTTCGAAAATAAACACGGATTGCCCAAAATATGACACCAAAAGTTCAAACAATACTCATGGCAATACCTCAAAACTATTGCAAGTTACTACTACAATTGAATAGCAACCTCAATTACCTACTTAGAGTCAAGACACAGTACTCACTGCAACAGGGAAACTCTCTAAACAAGATAAAACATGCAACCTCTATAAAGTTCAACCTAAGACAAAAGAAAATCTCTAGAAGAAAACTAAAGCACTATAACTAAACAGGGCAACAGCTAAGAAAAGAAAAAGAACAACTCACAGCTAAGAGAATAAGCATGCAAATCCTATGAGGAGTTCTAGTTCAAGCGGAGCGTATTTCTCTCCCACACAAAAGAAAGCTGGGGTATAACTTGTTACCACAGAAAACAAAGAAAAAACAAACCTAAGAAAAGTAAAGAGCGAGACGCTCCAAGCATAGCACATAATGCATGAAGTGATAAAAATATAGTGAAACGAGGGACGAACTGATAATTGTTGATGAAGAAGGGGATGCACGGGGGCATCCCCAAGATTAGACGCTTGAGTCTCCTTGAATATTTATTGGGGATGCATGGGGGCATCCCCAAGCTTGATCGTTTGACACTCCAGGATCTTCTTTCATCATCTTCCATCGCACACTTGAAAAGTTCCTTCATACATAACTCATTGTAAACTGATTAGAGAGGTTAGTACCCTATTAAAATAATTTTCCCTTACTAGAAATAAAGATAATATTGTAGAGCTACTGTTTCTCAAGATTGCCAAAAAGTTTTTGAAAAGAAAAAGCAAGCTCAAGGTTTGCAAAAGTAAGGAGAGACAAAACGTGGCAGAATCTTTGAAAAACAGAACAGCAAGTAGTAAAGAATTTTTAGGGCCACTTCTGCAACTCAAATAAAAAACCTTAGAGCATAGGAAAGTTCCGTGATTGTATAGAGCACGCTGTGTAAAAAATTCAGCTCAAAAAGTTGAACTGGTAATTTTCTATGATTTTTCCCGTCACGAGGACAGAATCTGTTCTCTGAACAGCATGTCACAACTTTCACTTCCCTTGTCATATGAGGCTATATTTGGCACAAAGCTTGAAAATTAAAATACAATGATGTTGATACAGTAGTAACAATCATCATGACCACGAAAAACAGAAGAAAAAAACATCTTGGGTTGCCTCCCAACAAGCGCTTTTTTGCGCCTTTAAGCTAGGAAAAAAGATTATAGAAGATGCTCTCACAAGAATAAGGATTTGAAGCAAAAAAGAGCATCAAGAAGAAAATATGAAACACATTTAAGCCTAACCCACTTCCTATGCATAGGCATCTTATAAGAAGATAAACCAAAGAAGCACAAAGTGACATGCATAGGAAGGTCGAAGAAGAACAACTTCAAAACTTTCAACATGAAGAGAGGTGTTTTAGTAATATGGAAGTTTCTACAACCAAACTTCCCTCTCTCGAAATAATTTTCAGTAGTATCATGAACAACATCAAGAATATAACTATCACATAAATCATGTTGTTCATGACCTACAAGCACACATTTATAGTTTTCAACACAGTCTTTAGAATTATAAGATAAATGCAACCCATCACACTGAGCCTTGATAAGAGCACAATTCTCCGGAATATGAGTTGGAGATTTCAAAAAGATAATAGGACAATCTAGTGTGGGTGCAATAACAAAAATTTCATGCTTAACATGAGGAACTATAGCAAGTTCATCTCCGTAAGCATCATCCATAGTGGCATCACGGCAATAAGCATAGAAGGCATCAACTTCATCAAAAAGGGATATTTCAAAAGAATCCATGGGATCATAACACTCATATAAGGTAAGAGTCAAAGAGTTACTATCATTAGAAGGTAGACGTGGATCGCTCCATTCTTCCTCCGCTTGTTCGTCACTCTCCTCCTCTTTATCATCCAAGGAGCTTTCAGGTTCAGCAATTTCTTCTTCCATAGAGTCCTGCAAATCATTAGTCTCTTCCTTTGGGGGAGATATTCTCTCAAGATGATCAGTAATATAATAATTTGCATCGTAATTTGCCAAACAATAGTTAAGTATAGCAAGACTCTCAGATTTGTAAGGGGCATCATCAATATTTTTAAGAAGAGAAGTAATTTCATAGGCACCCTTATAAGCAACAAATTCTTCTATTTCCTCTGCATCATAAAAATCATAGTTTCTCTTAGCATA
Organism: Bromus sterilis; assembly: GCA_950022295.1. NCBI lineage: Eukaryota > Viridiplantae > Streptophyta > Magnoliopsida > Poales > Poaceae > Bromus > Bromus sterilis. The sequence goes on from OX465596.1 coordinate 403,827,915, forward strand.
AGAAGCTAAGGTTTCATCATCATTGTACTCACATTGGAAAGGAAGGTGTTTTTGCCTCATAAAGCAACAAGATTCATCCCTGCAGAAAGATATATTATATATTGAGCACAAGTTTCTAGCATACTCCTACAACTGATGTATTTTTTTCATAAGTGTATCCCCTTTTGAGACAAGCGGTGTTCCTTGTATCACTTTTGTTGATCCTCGGCGAATCCTCCATGCCAATAAGATCTGGTATCAAAGAAGTCAGACATTGATTGGCAAGTAAGGAACTAGACATAATAAAAAAGTTGGATTTTTGATAAAGGCCACTAAAGCAAAACTGAAAGGTAAACTAACAAGACTAAAAAGCAAAGATAAAATATAGTGTGCAACTCCCCTATCTTGAAGAGTGGAGTCCCCGGCAACGGCGCCAGAAATTAGCTTTGATGGCTTCTCGCCCCTCGTTGGTTACCCAAAGTGGAAGGTTGAGATGTAGACAGCAAATTTTTTCCCTCGGTGAAGATACCAAGGTTTGTCTCCAGTAGGACTCCGACAACGACAGGAAGGTGACAACGGCGCCAACAATTAGGCGGTTGACGTGGACCTTCACAGACAACGAATAACTTTGCTCCCAACGAGTACAGAGAGGTTGTCAATCCCTTCGTCCTTGTTGTTTACAAAGGATCAAACACACGGGATAGTAATGATAGCGATAGCAACAAAAAGGGAAATCAAGCAGAAAAAAAATAGCGGGTGTAAAATGTGGTGGAAATATGGACCGAGGTCCCATGGTGTTCACTAGTGATGTCTCTCTACCAAAAGACGATAAAATAGCCATGCAAGGTAAATAAATTACATGTCAGGACCCGGGGATAGCGTATGCAAGTCCCGCTACGACATAGTCATATGGAGAGCCGAGAACCGTACCCACTTGTCTAAGTAGACAAGGCCAAGCACAGAACGTTCTCGGAAAGCATCGTACGTGAGGGGCATCCCATCCAGGCCGGATGATCAACTGAGATGGGTCCTAATCGTCCGCACACAAGTCTAAAGATATGGGTGATGAACTCCCATATTCACAGACAAGTCGCCTGAACCATACTATCGACTATCTCATAACTCTTACATAGACTTACTCCAGCCCGATCACTTAGTCGGGGTCTAGGGCGGGCTCGATCATACCACAAAGTGTGCACGAGACAGAGTCTCGAGAAATCGCATCGCGATTCCCCAAGCTACGCACATCTAAGGGCCACTTGGTGTATGAAAGACCGCCAGCCAGATCACAACTAAGGTCTCGAAAACCCATACAAAGACATGCATGTTATAAACATACACGCATCACACATGCCTTGTATGAACATCAGGTATCATTGCAATTCTCTACAAAGTATATATTTTATTGATAACTCTCACAGAGTGTACACAGAGATCAGAAGCATGTGATCCAACATTACAACAAACAAGCGGAAGAAAAGTAGGTTTGAGTACAGACAAGTTTAACAAATGGCTTAAGAAGCCTTATTTAAACACAAGCCCTCCACGAGGGAACCAGTCTGCTGACTGGGACTACACTAGCTTGGTCTTCAGTTGTCGAGCTCGAGGAAGAATCCACCTTCGGGGTCAGTGGGTTCATCTAAAACATAGAATAAGAAAACGTGAGTACAAAGTCGTACTCAGCAAGACTTACGTAGGAACTATACTACTCATGCACATGTATCAAGGTAACGGGAGGTGGGGTTCAAAAGCAGAAGTTCCAACTTTGACTTGGCTAGTCCTGAACTACGAGTACCAGACTTGAGGTAAGAAGCGTACACGAGTCCACTACATTCTCCAACCAATTACACCACTATGGTGCCTTCCTCGACTTCCACACGAGTTTTATAAGTATCCAGTTCAAGTTGTCTAATAATCAAGCTAAGCTTTCCAAGTAGTCCCTTACCGCGGACGCGGCTATTCGAATAGTTTTGTTAACCCTGCAGGGGTGTACCACTACACACACATGATCATCAGTTACCGCCTTTGTACTCGACACCGTTCAAGAAGTGTCAGCGAGGATGCTCACCACAACTGTTACCTCATAGCCGATCTAGTCCAAGAAAGCCGCCTACCTGGGTTGGCTACCACTATCGTGAACCCGGGCGGTTTACCTAAGTGGACCCAGATGATGTGTGCGTGGTGCATAAGCCGGTCTCGGTTGAGCCGTTCTCTCACTTAGCAGCCAGGCCACAAACCTACCAGAACTCCGAACTACTGCGACATCTGGACATCGAAAGGGATGAGTTAATAGGTTGAGAGGGGTTAGTGAGCCCAATGTGTGGTTGTACTCTTCATCTTGGATCACCACACAAGAACTCGGACTTAGGGCGGTGTTCAACGAGACAACCCACTGTGTACTCCTACACAGCCTCTCATCGTTCACCTTGTATTAGGGTAGATTCACCAACACATTTCCACCATCCTGTTTGATTAATTCCAACGTCCTGTTTGAATATTTGAAAAATACATGAGCATGGGGTGGGTCCCACGTCACTTGATATGTGATCACACTCATTTATAAGACTTTTCAAAAATCAAACATGAATTTTTGGAGAAGATTTATTTCTGGCCTTTTGAATTAATTCAACTAGGGGGGGTTCCTTCTCCCATTTTTCATTTGAATTTGATTTCAAATGATTTCATTTGAAATTTTTAACATGATGCAAGGTGACTTTGATCCTAGCACATTACCTAACAGAGGGTTCTGACATTACAGCTGGGCAATTGACAGGATTATGTGTGAAAACCAATGCTAACTATGCTACAAAGAAAGGAAGAGGCTCAAAAGCTTGGGCGGTACGCCAAGACAAGTAGACCGAAATCCATCTGCATCTACCTACTAATCATCCACCTTGAGATATCTATCCAGAACATCTCGCTGGTATTAAGTTGCGAATCCCACCCAAAGTGTAAACTCAAAGCAACAGACAACTACATTAAAGAACTTTGCGTAAAGTAAACAATCCTTGTACCCGCAAGTACAAGCACCGTTGTTTTCTCCCTTGTGGCAACAACACATCCCCTAGACTCATGTTTTTGTCACTCAAGCTAGTCATCAGGGGGCATGAACCCACAATCATGCATAACGCTTCCTCTTGGAGTCACTACCTACTACTTGGCCAAAGCAATAAACAGCAACGGAGAACATGCAAGAATTACTCAAGAACATAAATATAAAAGAGGAGAATCAAATATATTACTCAAACACAATCTCAACATAGTCTCATAATCCATCAGATCCCAGCAAACTCAGCATAGCAACAACAGAAAGATTACATATGTGCCTCAATCATGTAGGGCAGATCACGAGGTCTAAACCATGAAGAACAAAGAGGGGAGGAGAACATCACATAGCTACTGATCATGCACCCATGGTCCTAGGTGGACTACTCACGGTTCATCCGGGAAGCATCCATGGTGATTGAGAAGCTCCCGGAGGTGGTTCCTCCCTCCGGCAGAGTGCTGGGAAGAGGGCTCCTGGTGCTCCCGATCTTGGAAGCGCTGCGGCGGCGGAAAAGAGGAGAGATCGCGAAAAAGGGTTCTGTCCTCGAGGGTTTCGGGATGAGAGAGATATATAGGCGAAGGGGGGCAGCCAGAGGTGGACCAGGGGCCCCAGGCGCCCCCCTGGCGCGGCATAGGGGGTGGCCGCGCCAGGTGGCCGCCTGGGCCACCCCTGGCTCCCCTCTAGCCCCACTTTGGCTCTTCCCGAAGCTTTCTGTACGCTGATTTTTCCTATATTTTTCCCGGAATTTTTCTGGCACTTTAAGTAATGGGAAAACCTGAAATACAAAAACAGCAGAAAACAGGAACTGGCAATGGGCTGCACTGAGTTAGTAGGTTAGTCCTAATATGATCAAAAGTGTATGGAAGTCCATCAATATCATAGAAATATCACACAAAAGATGCATGGAGCAAGCAGAAATTATAGATACGTTTTGGACGTATCAGTACTCCTTCAAGAATTTGATTTACAGATTGTTGATAGAAATGGAGCAGACAATCCTATGGCAGACAATCTTTCAAGAATGGAAGATATACTGCATGACCCCATCCCAGTCAATGACAGTTTTCCAGATGAACAACTTGCCATTTTAAAAGTACAATCTCTTTCCGATCCTTGGTTTGCAGATTATGCTAATTTTATCGTTGCAAAGTATTTGCCTATAGGTTTAACATTTCAGCAAAGGAAGAAGTTCTTCGATGATTTGAGGCACTACTTTTGGGATGACCCTCATCTTTTCAAAGAAGGTCCAGATGTATTGTGAGAAGATGCATACCGGAACATGAGCAGAAGGACATTCTCAAGCAATGTCACGACAGTCCCTACGGAGGACATCATGCCGGTGAGAGGAACACACATAAGATTCTCCAATCAGGTTTTTATTGGCCTACTCTCTTTAAAGATGCTAGAAATTATGTTTTATCATGTGATAAGTGTCAGAGAGTTGGAAATATTAGTAGGAGAAATGAGATTACTATGAATTACTCTCTAGTGATTGAGCCTTTTGATTGCCGGGGTTTTGATTTTATGGGGCCTTTTCCTCCTTCACACAAGTACACTCACATCTTAGTGGCTGTTGATTATGTAACCAAGTGGGTTGAAGCAATCCCTACTGAGAGTGCTGATCACAAGACATCTTTGAAAATGCTCAAAGATGTAGTTTTCCCTAGGTTTGGTGTACCTAGGTACCTCATGACTGATGGAGGATCGCACTTCACGCATGGAGCTTTTAGAAAAGCTTTAGCCAAGTACGATGTCAATCATAGAATTGCTTCACCGTACCATCCCCAAACTAGTGGGAAAGTTGAGCTCACCAATAGAGAGATCAAGTTGATCTTACAAAAGACAGTTAAAAGTTCTAGGAAGGACTGGTCAAAGAAGTGAGGAGATGCTTTGTGGGCATATCGAACTGCTTACAAAAACCCCATGGGCATGTCCCCCTATAAATGGTCTATGCAAAGGCTTGCCATTTGCCATTAGAGTTGGAAAATAAAGCTTTCTGGGCTGTTAGAGAGCTTAATGTTGACCCAAAGTTAGATGGTGAAAAGCGTCTCATGAACTTGACTTCTCTAGATGAGTGGAGAAGTGAATCTTACGAGAGTGCTAAAATGTTTAAGGAAAGGGTAAAGAAGTGGCATGATAGAAGGATTCTGAAACGTGAATTTAATGTTGGTGATAAAGTTTTGTTGTGTAGATCTCGTTTCAGGTTTTCTCCAGGTAAAATACTTTCCAGATGGGAAGGGCCATTTCATATCAAAGAAGTATACCGCTCTGGTGCAATCAAAATTAAAAAATTTGATGGCACCAAACCTCAAGTTGTGAATGGGCAAAGACTCAAGCATTACATGGCGGGAGACCCCATCAATGTTGATGTAAATTTAATACACACAACAACTCCTGAAGAATATGTTGCAGCCCGATTTCAGATACCAGCAGAAGCAGAATAAGGAAGGTATGTATTACGGCAAGGAAACATCACGAACCGCCATAAAACTTCCATATTACAAGTTTTTGCAAAATATAGAAAATTCAAAGCCTAATTGGAGCCGGAGAGGAGCTCTAGGGGGCCCAGGCGCCCTCCTGGTGCGTCCTACCTCCTGGCCGCGTTGGGTGGCCACCTGGGCACCCCGGAGTCAGTCTCCGACTCTACTTTGGCTCGTTACCTTCCTATTGTTGCAGAAATTTTTGCTATATATTTTCCCGGATAGCCCCGACACCGTATCTCGCGATTTCATGTGTTTTCTTCTCGAGCTGTTTCTGCCAGGAAATCTTTTAGCTAGACCTAGGTGCCATGGCTTCCCCAAGTTCCCCCAAGGACAAGTTCGTCGTCAACGTCATCAACCCTTACCTCTCTCAGGTGAAGAAGCATCCTCAAACCGTCCGGTTGGAGGATGGTGTTCTCCACCAAGAAGATTTAAAGGAACCTGTCAAGGAGGGGAGCATCGAGGCCAGGCTTGAAGAAGTGGACCAAGAAGTTTTCAAGTACAAGAAGATGGTTGAGCGCGGTGTTGAAGCCAACTTCGACCTCTTCAACGAGCTGAAGACGTTCTACAAGAAGGAGATGAGGGGGATGTGGTCAAGCATCACCTCGGCAGAAGAAAGAATTGATGAGCTCCAAGGGCAGATTTATGATCCGCACAATAAGAACTGTGACTATGAACTAAAGTTTCGGCGCATGGGTTTAGGTGCTGTAACCAGGATCTTGGAGACTGAAGCTTCCCATGAGACGGGAGAACCTCTTCCATGTAAGCGCTTCGCCAAGGACTACGTGCTCAACCGGAACAGGCATGAGGAGTAAATATCCTCGGGTAATGGCATCCCCTTAGCTTGTTCCAAGCTTGGGGAGTGCCCGATATCTTTATCTTTATCTTAGTCTTTTAGAGTCAAGTAGAGTCGTATCATGTCTAGAGAAGTTATTATATGAAATAGGTGTTTGTACTGAAGTCTATCACTCCTTCTGTGGAGAGTCTGTATCCGTGATTGTGGAGTCGTCTATGATGGAATATTAATGAGAAGTCTATTGGTTCCTTCCCTGCACTCGGTATTTTCTTCATGCAATCGACCTTATATGATGATTCTTATGGGGAGTATTGACCTTATATCAGGTATGGCTTTGAAAACTTTATTTCATTTTGGCAAACATTGCTTTGGTCATGAAAACATGCATGTTTTCTCAAGTAGCGACATAGCCAAAACCTTTATGTTGTTATGCTTGAAGTGTTATGTTCAAAAGGAAGACGACTTGATGTGCCATGCTTACCTTAATGTTTATGCTTTATATGTTTTGCATCTAAATTAGAATCAATTGTTTGTTCTCTCAAAGCCTTTGCTAGCCAAACTACTTGCCTAGCAGATTTCTTCTTGTGCATCCATACCCTGAAACCAATATCTTCATATGAGTCCACCTTACGTTCCTATTCGTGGTATTCCCCTACCACTTCTAAGTATAGAATTTATGTGTTATCCTTAAATGTTCAAAATCTTCTGTTTTATGCCTCTTGTTTAGATCATGAGGAAGTAGTAGGTAATTCATGATCTTCTTAAGTTGGACAACTTTTACCCCGGGATTGCATGTCTAATCTGCAAACCCATAATACGAGGAGGAACTGGAATGAGTGCGCCCAGCTCGAAATATAATACAACAAACAAACCCTCCTTCATGCTTGGTCTATGAGAAATCAGAAACTTTGGCAGTGATAAACAAAGGAGATTAAGGGGATGTGATCATCCCCTCTTGGGAGCTGTTCCTCGAAACTTGTCCATCTTGAGAATTAATTGAGCTATCTATTAGCATTCGTTGACAAACTACACACCTCCCAAAATTTGTTTTCATTCTGTTTGATTTAAGGATAACACATGAGTTTTCCCTACTTGGCTATAACAAGGCTTTTCGTTTACTTTTATGTTGAGTCAGCTTTCCCACTTCCTTCCTTCCATAAAGAGAACAAACACTTGGTGTTGATGAGGATTCATCCATATAGTGCTGCATTAAGTTTTGCCATGCTACATCATCGTTGACATTATCTTTTGATAAGTAAGTTGCTTGCGAAAGCGTTTGCCAAGCAAGCATCTTCCTTTGTGTTAACATTTTCACTTCATGACTAATAACATGTTCTTTCAAAAGCTTCAAATTGTTTCATGATACGGTGAGGAGGATAGCTCTCTCACTTCTCGTTGGTTACCCCAAGTGGAAGGTGAGATGCAGCGTAGCAGAAGATTTACCCTATGTGGAGGATAGGGTTTGTCTCCCGTAGGACTCGCAGAGATACAAGAAGGTGGTAAAGTGAATAGTGGCGCCGAGCTTGCTAACTTCACCTGGACCTGCACACACAACAAATAACTTTGCTCCCAACGAGTACAGAGGAGTTGTCAATTCCTTCGGCCTTGCTATTTACAAATGATCAACGCAAGAGATAATAATAGTGGCAACTGAAAGTAAAGACTAAAAGTAAATTAAAGATGTAAAACATGGTGGAAATATGGACCGGGGTCCCATGACGTTCACTAGTGATGTCTCTCTGCCAAAAGACGATAAAAGTGCTAGTGAGGTAAACAAATCACAGCTAGGCAATTGACAGAATTATAAACGCACCGCAATGCTAACTATGCTATAAAAAAGGAAGAGGCTCAAAAGAAATGGGCAGTACGCCAAGGTAAGTAGACCGAAATCCATCTGCACCTACTACGAATCATCCACCTTGAGATATCTATCCAGAACATCTCGCTGGTATTAAGTTGCTAATCCCACCCAAAGTGTAAACTCAATGCAACAGACAACTGTATTAAAAGGACTATGCGTAAAGTAAACAATCCTTGCACCCGCAAGTACAAGCACCATTGTTTATCCCTGGTGGCAACACCACATCCCCTAGTCTCATGTTTCTGTCACTCAAGATAGACATCAGGGGGCTGAACCCACAATCAAGCATAACGCTCCCTCTTGGAGTTGCAACAAATCACTTGGCCAAAGTAAAATACGGCAACGGAGAACATGCAAGAATTTACTAAAGAAAACAAATATAAAAGAGAACCAAATATATTACTCATCACAATCTGAACATAATCTCATAATCCATCAGATCCCAGCAAACTCAGCATATCAACACAGAAAATAGCAAAGATGCCTCGATCATGTGAGGTAGCTCACGAGGTCTCGAAAGTGGAAGCACAAAGAGGGGAGGAGAACATGACATAGCTACTGGTCATGGACCCATGGTCCAAGGGGGAAGACTCACAAGACATCTGGGAGGCGTCCATGGTGATGGATGGTCTCCCGGAGGGGATTCCTCCTTCTGGCAGGGTGCCGGGGCAGCTTCTCCTGGCAGCCCCGATCTTGAAACGACGGCGGAGGCGGTACCATTAGGAGAATAGGAATAGCAGATCGATATTATGGGTTTCCGTCACGGGGGCTAAATATAGGCTAAAGGGGGCACCGAGAGGGGCCACAAGGTAGCCAGGGGGCCTCCTGGCACGGCCTAGGGTGGGGCCGCGCCAGGGAACCACCTGGGGCCCTGGTGGGTCCACCCCCTTCCAACTTTGGTTCTTCGGGAAGCTTCCGGGTCACTGATTTTTTATATAATTTTTCCGGGATTTATTTGGCACTTTTAATGGCCGGAAAACCTGAAATACAAAAACAGTAGAAAACAGGAACTGGCAACTGGGTGCACTGAGTTAATAGGTTAGTCCAAATATGATAAAAAGTGTATGAAAGTTCAAGTAAAACATGGAAAATTCACACAAATCATGCATGGAGCAAGGAAATATTATAGAAACGTTTGGGACGTATCAACATCCCCAAGCTTAATTCCTTCTCGTCCTTGATACGTCCCAAACGTATCTATAATTTCTGCTTGCTCCATGCATGTTTTGTGTGACTTTGCCATGATTTGCTTGAACTTTCCTACACTTTTGAGCATATTTGGACTAATCTATTAACCCAGTGCACCCAGCTGCCAGTTGCTCTTTTCTGCTGTTTTTGTATTTCAGGTTTTCGGGCCATTACAAGTGGTCCAAAAAATCCGGAAAAATCAGATAAAAAATCAGCGACCCGGAAGCTTCCAGAATCACCAAGGTAGCGGAGGGGGGAGGGGCTACCAACAGGAGACCAGGAGGGTCCCTGGCGCGGCCCCACCCTAGGCCGCGCAAGGAGGCTTCCTGGATGCCTGGGGTGTCCTCGACACCCCCCTCCGCCTATATTTAGCCCTCGGGGTGGAAACCCCTAATATCGATCTCTTTCCGCGAACTCGCCTCTGTACCGCCGCCGCCGCCATTTCAAGATCGGGGCTGCCTGGAGAAGCTGCCCCGGCACCCTTCCGGGAGGAGGAACCCCCTCCGGGAGACCATCCATAGCCATGGACGCCTTCCGGATGTACCGTGAGTAGTCCCCCTTGGACCATGGGTCCGTGACCAGTAGCTATGTGATGTTCCCCTCCCCTCTTTGTGCTTCCACTTTCGAGACCTCGTGAGCTGCCTCACATGGTCGAGGCACTTTTGTAATTTCTGCTGTTGCTATGCTGAGTTTGCTGGGATCTGATGGATTATGAGACTATGTTCAGATTGTGATGAGTAATATATTTGGTTCTTCTCTTTTATATTTTGTTCTTGAGTAAATTCTTGCATGTTCTCCGTTGCAGTATTTTGCTTTGGCCAAGTAGTTTGTTGCAACTCCAAGAGGGAGCGTTTTGCTTGATTGTTGGTTCAGCCCCTTGATGTCTAGCTTGGGCGACAGAAACATGAGACTAGGGGATGTGCTTTTGCCACCAAGGATAAAACAACGGTGCTTGTACCTGCGGGTGCAAGGATTGTTTACTTTACGCAAAGTTCTTTTAATGCAGTTGTCTGTTTCTTTGAGTTTACACTTTGGGAGGGATTCGCAACTTAATACCAGCGAGATGTTCTGGATAGATATCTCAAGGTGGATGATTCGTAGTAGATGCAGTTGGATTTCGGTCTACTTACCTTGGCGTACTGCTCATTGCTTTTGAGCCCTTCCTTTCTTTGCAGCATAGTTAGCATTGTGGTGCCTTCATAATTCTGTCAATTGCCCAACTGTGATTTGTTTACCTCGCTAACACTTTTATCGTCTTTTGGGAGAGAGACATCACTAGGGAAAATCACGGGACCCCGGTCCATCTTTACATTATTGTTTACACCCTTAGTTTACTTTCAGTTCCACTTTTATCTCTTGCGTTGATCCTTTGTAAACAGCTAGGCCGGAGGAATTGACAACTCCTATGTACTCGTTGGGAGCAAAGTTATTTGTATCTGTGTGCAGGTCCACGTCAAGCGCCGTGACACCTACTTGTATCTCTTGGAGTCCTACTGGTTCGATACTCAACCTTAGTATCTTTGCTAAGGGAAACTTGCTGCTACACCGCATCTCACCTTCCAGTTGGGGTAACCAACGAGGAGAGTTGCCACTCTGTATCAAGTTAATTTGTAGCGCCGTTGCGGGGGACTCTAGTCTACAAGATAGGGGAGTTGCACACTATCTTTTATCTTTGCTTTTTAGTTTTGTTAGTTTACCTTTCAGTTTTTACTTTTGTGTCCCTTATGAAAAATACCAAAAATACCTGCTGCTACTATGGGTTCCAATGAAAACACCAAGTTGTGTGACTTCACTAGTCACAACAACAGTGACTTTATCTGCACTCCTATTGATCCACCTGCCACTTCAGCACCTTTTTATGAAATTAAACCTGCTCTGCTTAATCTTGTTACGAAAGATCAATTCTCAGGTGCTGGAGAGGACGCTGCCTTGCACTTAAACAATTTTATCGAGCTCTGTGATATGCAAAAGTACAAGCAAGTAGATGGAGACATCGTCAAGCTGAAGCTTTTTCATTTCTCTCTGAGAGGAAGAGCCAAGGAGTGGCTACAACCCTTACCCAAGAATAATATCGATTCTTGGGGAAAATGCAAAGATGCTTTTGTAGGGAAGTACTATCCCCCTGCTAAAATTATTCAGTTGAGGAGTAACATTATGAATTTCAGGCAATTGGATAATGAACACGTTTCCCAGGCATGGGAACGTATGAAGACGCTTGTCAAGAACTGCCCCACACATGGACTGACTACCTGGATGATTATCTAGAATTTTTATGCAGTCTTTAACTTTACCTCGCGGAACCTGTTAGATTCGGCTGCGGGAGGAACTTTTATGTCAACCACACTTGGTGCTACCTCAAAGCTACTTGATGAGATGATGCTGAACTACTCTCAGTGGCACACCGAAAGATCTCCAACTGGTGAGAAGGTAAATTCTGTCGAGGAGATCTCCTCTCTAAATGAAAAGGTTGACCTTATCATGTCTCTACTTACCAAGCAAGTTCCTATTGATCCTCAGGATGTTCCTTTAAATTCTTTGGTTTCTCAAGAGCAAGTAGATGTGAATTTTGTCTCTAGAAACAACTTCAACAATAATGATTATAGGAGTAATTTTGGTAGCAACAATCCTAGGACTTTCCCATCCAACAACTATGGGAACAACAACACTTATCCTAGCACCAAAAACTCCACTTTTGAACTAGAGACCTTGCTCAAAGACTTTATCACTACCCAAAAATCCTTCAACAAGAGTGTGGAAGAGAAATTAGATAAATTAGATATCCTCTCTTCGAAGGTAGACAATTTAGCTCATGAAGTAGAATTGCTTAAAATTAGAACTTCTCCCCTTGAGGAGAGGAAGGTCACTCCTATGAATTCTATCCAATTGAAAATTAATGAAAACATTAGGATGATGGCTAAACTTAAAGAGAGATGGGCTAGAGAAAAGGAGGAAGAAGAGAGAGTTAAGAGCCTTCCTACACACCACACAGTAGCCACTATCCAAGTAGTTGAGGATGTCCAAACTGTTAGCACCCATCACACCCCTAGTCCCACTGGACCTATCAATGGTGATGCTACCACCTCAACCATAGATGAAGAAACCTCTATGAACATAGAGGCTTTAAAACAAGTGAGCCTAAATGATATCACTACCTCCTTGATAGATAGTAGTGACCTAGACTTTGACAACTGCACTTTACCTGAAGTTATTGGTTTCCAACACAAGATGTCTAGAGACCCCCACACTAGCACACTTAATCTTTCCTTCACCGAGCATATTTTCGGGACCCAGGGTTAGCGTATGCAAGACCCCGCTACAACACAATCATATGGAGAGCCGAGAACCGTACCCACTTGTCTAAGCAAACAAGGCCAAGCACAGAACGTTCTCGGAAAGCATCGAACGTGAGGGGCATCCCATCCAGGACGGATGATCAACTGAGATTGGTCCTCATCGTCCGCACACAAGTCTAAATGAGATGGGTGGTGAACTCCCATACCCATAGACAACTCGCCTCAACCATACTATCGATTGTATTATAACACTTACATAGACTTACTCCAGCCCGATCACTTAGTCGGGGTCTAGGGCGGGCTCGATCATACATCAAAGTGTGCACGTGACAGAGTCACGAGCAATCGCATCGCGATGCCCCAAGCTGCGCACATATAAGGGCCACTTGGTGTATAAAAGACCGCCAGCTAGATCACAAGTAAGGTCTCGAAAACCCATACTAAGACATGCATGTTATAATCATACACGCAACACACATGTCTAGTATGAAGAGCAGGTATCATTGAAATTATCTACAAAGTTTACAACTTTATTGATAACTCTTACAGAGTGCACACAGAGATCACAAGACCGTGATCCAACATTACATCAAACATGCGGAAGCAAAGTAGGTATGAGTACAGACAAGTTTAACAAATGGCTTATAGAAGCCTTATTTATAAACAAGCCCTTCCACGAGGGACCAGTCGTCTGATTGGGACTATACTAACTTGGCTTCAATCGTCGAGCTCTAGGAAGAATCCACCTTCGGGGTCAGTGGGTTCATCTAAAACATAGAATAAGCAAACATGAGTACAAAGTTGTAACAGCCCAGATTTCACAAAAATTAAAATTTTGTTTTCGGTGTGAATTGTTTGATTGTCTGATTTGTTTGCGGTGTTTGCATCCCCGATTTATCGATCGACGATTATTTTCCCCCCTCTTATCTCATATCGGACGGAGACAAACCCTTGCCACCCTGACACTCGACCTTTGCGACACCGGGTTTCACCCGATCACCGTCGCGAGACCGCACGAGACCACCCGCAGCCAACGGAATGAAAAACCCCGTTTAATAATTAAATGGGATATTTTTATAGCGCGCCAGAAAGTGTTCTCGGAACGGTTCCAGCGCGAGGTGAACACCTCCAACTCGACGTGCTGATCGCGCAGTTCGAAGTTTTACCCGAATCGGAGGTCCTGCGGACCCCCGGCGGTCAGAAACGTAAACACCGCGCGCGCGAGAGAAAAACCGGGGATGTTTTGCAAACTGCCAGCCCCCTGGGCTATAAATAGACCACCCCACCACTTAGGGTTTTCCCTAAGCACCTAGGCAGCCCCCAGATCCAGATTTGCCCCCAAAATAGTCTATTTTCGCACATTTTAACCAAAATTTTTAGCAAACCCTAGCCCCAAACACTCCTGACCGTCAGATCAACCGATCCAACGGCCAGGGTGTGCCCAGCCTCCACCAACCTCCAGCCGTGGGCAGCCTCACCGCCGCCGCCGTGCGCCATCGGTCGGCCGCTGCGCCACCTTCCTCTCCCCTCACGACCCTCCCCTTCTCCCCTGTGTTGCAGAAGCCACCGGAGCAGCGCCGGAGTCGCCCTCCTGCCATGGCCATGGCTGAGCGCGGAGCTCGCTGATGCCCCACAAACGTAAGGGATCGAGATAGTCTTTGCGGGTAAGTTAACCCAATTTATTGATTCGACACAAGGGGAGCCAAAGAGTATTTATAAGCTTTGACAGTTGAGTTGTCAATTCAACTGCACCTGAAATATACTTGCTTGCAACAAAAGATAAGTGGTAAAGGTAATATGATAGTGATGGTGACGATAGCAAAAGTAAACAACAAAAGTAACAACTAATAACCAGCAGGATTGAAAACACTGTAGGCTAGGGAGATGGATGGTTGGGCGCTGCATGGATGAGAGTGAACATGTAATAGAATCTAACACGGGGCAAGGCACACAGAAAAGCAATGATTGTCTAGGCAAATATCAAACATTAGGCATGTATCCCATAGGTAGTTGTGCGTGCTTGCAATAAGAACTTGCACAACATCTTTTGTCCTACCATCCCTCTACGAACGGGGCCAAAGGGAACTTATGGAGATTAAGGTGCTCCTGTCAAAGAGCACCGGAACAAAGCAATAAACTCAATGGATACATGGAATCCTCAAATTATGGACCATCCCCTTTGGTGTCCCAAGCTGTCACATTTGGGATCGCCGGTTCCGGACCATAATAGGTGCATACAACTCATAGATAGGATCAAGAACACAAATATATTCATGAAAACACATAGGGTTCAGATCTGAAAACATGGCACTCGGGCCCAAAGTGACAAGCATTAAGAGCAACAAGTTGAAGCAAAGAAGATAAACACCAATCTAGATGATAGGCAACATGCCCCAACAATCTGACGAACTATTACATGATCAAACTCATCCAATCCCTACCATCCCCTTTGCCTACAACAGGGAATTACTCACACATGTGAAGAGAAGTCATGGAGGAGGAATGGATTGGTGATGGTGATGACGATGGCGACGATCTCCCCTCTCCAGGCCAATGGGCCGAGCCCATGGGTGAGGCACCTTTTTTTATTTTTTTTATTATTTTTGTTTCTGCTGCTGCACTGTTGGGCCCAATAGCTCTAGATTCGTCCCGTTTAGTTTTTTTCTTTTCTGCTAGGTTTTTCTATTATAATTGGCAGATTATTGTTATTTTTTTGTGTTGCCCGTATCTTTTAAACCGTAGCTCCGATCGCGACGCGTAAAATATGAAACATGCTTAGTTTTTCGTGTAGTTTAATAAAATGTGCTTCTTTGTTATGTTTGAGCTTGTTTACATGTTGTTTTCCTGCTAATTACACACACATGCCACCTTAAATTCTTTCTTTAATAACTTTTTAACCGTACCTCTGATTAAAATGTGCTTTATATGTAACTTGACTAGAATTGCATGTAGATTGTGTTTATGCTGCTCTTGCTTGCTAATAAAAATAATAAAATATTTTTTAGGGCAAAACAGTACCAAATTCCATTTTATCGTGGGGTCCGCAATAGTTTGCCATGTCTAGGATTTCACCCCATTTAAATTGACTAGCATAGATAGTTTATTTTGTGCTTCACCTTTTGCTATGCTTGTGTGACATGCCATGCTTGAGTGATATGCCATGTTAACAACTTTGTTGATCACCTGTAGCTAAACAACTTGAACCACCGTAAGCGTGCGGTATCGTCGTGTGTGACGAGTACTCCACTTAACCTGTTAGTAACCTCTCTCGACGGTAGGTGCGATGTCTCGTGTTGCTTCTTGTTGATGCTTGCTCGTGTTTGCCTCGTAGTAATAGATGCTTGCTCGTTGATTGCTTTCCAGTGTTTACCGTCTTATGTGCGTCCGCGGGTACCTTTCGGAGACGATGCGAGCTTGCGATCAACTACACCTTTGGAACCCGACTTATCAACAGGCAAGGACTATACATTACTTATGATCCATTCTATTTCAACCAACGGTTTGCTTGCTAGTCTAGGTTAGGTTCGATGTTTGATCCTACCACATGTTTACAGCCTCTCTTAAACCGATACAGCCATGTCCCCTCCCAGCAAACCATGTACTGCTATGTTACTAGTGCTCGTTGCTTAGCCCCTGCTTAGTATGCATGCTTAGGATGCTACGATGTTACCCTGTTACTCCTTGGTTTGGGATATCAAATTATTATATTGTTGTGGATGATATGATTATTATAATGTTGACTATATTCGACGAAGGATGGAAGGTCTAGGCTATCCCGCCCCGACGCTTTGTTCCATTCGAGTCACCTAGGATCCGAGTTTCGGGTATTGGTTTTATGACTGAGCGTGCCTAACCGCGTGTGGGATTTTATGGGGTCCCCTTTTCTTACCTATCTAGCTTCAAACATTTCTAGTGGTGGCCCGAGCTGATTTACCATTTGAAACCCCGTGTGTGTATGCTTGGTGGATCCCCTCACAATTTTTAAACAACCCGGACCAGCGGAGACATGGTTTCCCTGTTTGTCCACCTTTGACCGGTGAGCGCCTGAGGCCTCACCTGAGGCGTCTCGGTAACCCAAACCCTGTTGAGACGGAAGATTCCGATCCGAGAGCGTGGCCAGCTTTTGGATTGGGTGTCGACTCCCCGAGGGCCACCCGGATTTGTTCGTTGTTAGTTAGAGGGACCTGTCGTTTCGTATCTCTTGGAACCAAATCATAAAATGGTTGCCTGTGATCGGTAGCAACTGAGAGAGATGGGCGTGCGTGCGGAGCCTTGTAATGGGCAGTTGGTACACCCCTGCAGGGTTAAATCTTTTTGAGAAGCCGTGTCCACGGTTATGGACGACTTGAGACCTACTCCTTGTTCATAGGCAAAAACAAGTGAGATAATCTTAATATAACTTGATCAACGTGTGTGTGCCTTGACTGCTTCTTCTTCGTCGGGATGCGAAGAGGAGGACAAGGATAGGATAGGTGTTATGTTTGCGTAAGTAGTTGATAGCAAGACTTTTTGGAGGCGATTCCTCATCGAATGCTTGGCTTCTTATCTTACTCTCTAGATCGTTAGCCACTTCACAAATGCTAGTGCGGCAGCAACCTCACCACTTACCCCATCCTTACCGTAAACTACTAGTTGTCCTAGAATGACGAGTGATGAAGTCCTTGCTGGGTCAGTTGACCACTACATTTGGATGCTGAGTACTTCTGCACTCATGATACTACCCCCAAACTCTTTTCAGGGTTCTTGATCGACAACAGGTATGGTGCTTGACGCTTCACGTGGAGACTCGACGACGACTAGTTAGGCGGATCCCGGCGAAGGGCCTGGACCCGTGTGGTTATGGGGATCGATGTTTTTCTCTTTGCCAGTAGGCATTTGCTTGTAGTCTGTACTCAGACATGTATCTTCCGCTGTTGTATTGTATTAAGGTAGTTGTATGACGATTGTATGTGATGCTGTATCCTTGTATCTTTAATGTTGTGATATCATGTTGGAAATCCGGGGCATATGACTTCGTCATATGTCACGGTGGGAACGATATGTGCTTCGTCCCCGGATCTGGATGGAAACATCTAGATCTGGAACATTACAACATATCGGGCCTTACAACTTGGTATCAGAGCCTTACCGACCGTAGGATCCCTTCTCTGGCCGAAGTCGAGTCTAGACAAAAACTATTTTGTAGTTAGTAAGTTAGTTATCGAAGAGTAGGATTCTTTTTACTCCTTACCCTTGCTCTGGTCAGGACAAGTGTCGTAAGTGTTTTACTCTCGCCTTACCCCTTTCAAAACTCTAGGATCTCGAGTGTGTGGAGTATCGGAACCGTTACAATTCCTTGCTTGCAACGTATTGTCTCGATTCCGATCTCAGGTTGGGAATTCCTGTAGTACCTTTAGCTTCTCCGATTTTGGGTATCATCTGGGTCATCCATTGACATCCATCCTTTTGCCAGTGTTTTCACGACTTGCGTCGAAAACACTATCCTTTGATCCCATTATCGTTGTCGTTCTTCCTCTTGACACTGACGGTTTCGTTCTTCCGACGATGTCGTCTCTCTGCGGAAAATTTTATCTCGACCGAAGTTCGACGTCGACATGGAGCAGAGTCCGTTGTTTGTGGTGTTGAAGATCGTCGACACTCTTTTCTCTCCACCTTCCCCTCTCCCCTGGATCGTCCAGGATCTCGGGAAGAGATCCCTTGTTGGTGGTGTTGTATTGTAACAACCCAGATTTCACAAAAATTAAAAATTTTGTTTTCGTTGTGAATTGTTTGATTATCTGATTTGTTTGCGGTGTTTGCATCCCCGATTTACCGATCGGCGATTATTTTCCCCCTCTTATCTCGTATCGGACGGAGACCGACCCTTTCCACCCTGAAAATCGACCTTTGCGACACCGGGTTTCACCCGATCACCGTCGCGAGACCGCACGAGACCAGCCGCAGCCAACGGAATGAAAACCCTGTTTAATAATTAAACGGGATATTTTTATAGCGCACCGGAAAGTGTTCTCGGAACGGTTCCAGCGCGACGTGAACGCCTCCGGCTCGACGCGCTGATCGCGCAGTTCGAAGTTTTACCCGAATCGGAGGTCCTGCGGACCCCCAGCGGTCAGAAACGTAAACACCGCGCGCGCGAGAGAAAAACAGGGGATTTTTTGCAAACTGCCAGCCCCCTGGGCTATAAATAGACCACCCCACCACTTAGGGTTTTCCCTAAGCACCTAGGCAGCCCCAGATCCAGATTTGCCCCCAAAATAGTCTATTTTCGCACATTTTAACCCCAAATTTTAGCAAACCCTAGCCCCAAACAATCCTGACCGTCAGATCAACCGATCCAACGGCCAGGGTGTGCCCAGCCTCCACCAACCTCCAGCCGTGGGCAGCCTCACCGCCGCCGCACGCACCACCGCCGTCGTGCGCCACCGGCCAGCCGCCGCGCCACCAGGTGACCCGCGCACCGCCTCTTCTCCACCTTCCTCTCCCATCACGACCCTCCCCTTCTCCCCTGTGTTGCAGAAGCCGCCGGAGCCGCGCCGGAGTCGCCCTCCTGCCATGGCCATGGCCGAGCGCGGAGCTTGCCGCTGCCCGGCTCGGACCGCCCCAAGATCAGCCGCAGGCCGCCGCCCGCCACTTGATCCGCCGTCGCCATCCGTTCCCGCGCCGCCTCGCCCCTCCACTGCTCGCCTCGCCGAAGCATGGCGGTCGCCGCCGCTGGTGACCCGAGCGGGCACGGGAGGGGCCCCGAGCCACTCTAGCCGTCCAGCCAGTGGGCCCCGCGCGCCAGTGGGCCGGCCAGCCCAGCGCAGCCCAGCCACGCCGGCCTCTCCAGGCCAGTGGGCCGAGCCCATGGGTGAGGCACCTTTTTTTATTTTTTTTATTTTTGTTTCTGCTGCTGCATTGTTGGGCCCAATAGCTCTAGATTCGGCACGTTTAGTTTTTTTTCTTTTCTGCTAGGTTTTTCTATTATAATTGGCAGATTATTGTTATTTTTTTGTGTTGCCCGTATCTTTTAAACCGTAGCTCCGATCGCGACGCGTAAAATATGAAACTTGCTTAGTTTTTCGTGTAGTTTAATAAAATGTGCTTCTTTGTTATGTTTGAGCTTGTTTACATGTTGTTTTCCTGATAATTACCATCGCATGCCACCGTAAATTGTTTCTTTAATAACTTTCTAACCGTACCTCTGATTAAAATGTTCTTTTTATGTAACTTGACTATAATTGCATGTGGATTGTGTTTATGCTGCTCTTGCTTGCTAATAAAAATAATAAAATATTGTTTAGGGCAAAAGAGTACCAAATTCCATTTTATCGTGGGGTCCGTAATAGTTTGCCATGTCTAGGATTTCACCCCATTTAAATTGACTAGCATAGATAGTTTATTTTGTGCTTCAACTTTTGCTATGCTTGTGTGACATGCCATGCTTGAGTGATATGCCATGTTAACAACTTTGTTGATCACCTGTAGCTAAACAACTTGAACCACCGTAAGCGTGCGGTATCGTCGTGTGTGACGAGTACTCCACTTAACCTGTTAGTATCCGCTCTCGACGGTAGGTGCGATGTCTCGTGTTGCTTCTTGTTGATGCTTGCTCGTGTTTGCCTCGTAGTAATAGATGCTATCTCGTTGATTGCTTTCCAGTGTTTACCTTCTTATGTGCTTCCGCGGGTACCTTTCAGAGAAGATGCGAGCTTGCGATCAACGACACCTTCGGAACCCGACTTATCAACAGGAAAGGACTATACATTACTTATGATCCATTCTATTTCAACCAGCGGTTTGCATGCTAGTCTAGGTTAGGTTCGATGTTTGATCCTACCACATGTTTACAGTGTTGGAAATATGCCCTAGAGGCAATAATAAAATGTTATTATATATATATTTCGACGTTTGTAATTAATGTTTATATTTCTGTGCTATAATTGCAATGACCCTGACTATTAGATTCAGAAGAAAACTCACTTGCATGTGTGGAAATGTAAACACCAAGAGTTCCTGGTTTAGCCTCTAAGAGCAACTCATGTGCTAACTGATGATTACGTTTTCTTAATCATGGACATTGTTCTTGTAACAAGGATGTCAGTAGCAATGGGAACATATTGTTAGCAGAACAATGATGTTGAACTGACCCCAGTATTGAATGATATACTTAGAGATCACATCGTAACTACGTTATAAGTCATATCATGAAATGTTATCATATACGTAATTCCTTAGACCATGAGAGTATCGAGTTGCTTCACACAGGAAAACATGCTTTGGTTCTTAGATGAATCCTCCCGTAAATGGGAAGTAGTAAAATAAGTTCTAGGTATGTCAGATGGTGTGGATAGTGACTGTGATAGTTCAAGAATGGGATTTGCTCCTTCACGATGAAGAGATATTGACTTTGGGCCCACTCGGTATGACGGTATCCATTCTAGTCTGGCCAGACGCATTGTGATTTAATCACGGGGATACCGGAATACAATAACGAGAAATAGAGACAAACGAGCAAAGAGGATAACGAGTGGCTTGTGTTCAAGAAGTTGTTACACATGGGTGCCAAACATCTCTCCTCTAACTTTGTCATATATCGCGAAGCAAAGAGAATGGTACATGACTAAACATAATGGTTCACTCGAAGTTTCTTCGTGTATGTGCGGGAGTCAACATGGGTGTCCATGGCTCCGCTGTTGATTATTGGCTATTGACAAAAGGTTGTTGACCTATGTCCGGAAGATGTTCTGAGTCATGTCCGCATTATACCGAACCTATTGGGTCACACACTTAACGAGTAGTAATCTGTTAGAGAACTAGGAGATGAATTGTTTCGGGTGGAACCGGAAGTGTTTCCGGGTAGCAGTAGAAGTGTTCTAGGTGGTGCTGAATGGTTTCAGAATATTCGTGAACGGTATCGGATGATTTCGGAACATTCAAGAAGAGTCTTGAAGTGGTAACAAGACATCCGTGATAGTCTCAGAAGGTTTTGCAACATTCGGTAATAGTTGTGGAAAGGTTACGAAACATCGGGAAATTGTTTCGGGACTTCTAGAAATGTTCCGAGAGGTTCCGGAAGGTTCCCGGGAGCTTATGGAAGTATCCGGAGGGTTAAGGAACTCTCCAAATCGCGGAAACCGACGTTAGACCAAGTAGGAAGGTCCACAAGGTCGTAACTCGGAAGGAAAAGGACTTTCCTTGAGTGCAAGGCCCAGACGCCAGGGTCCCTGGCGTTTTGGACCAGGACGCCGGGGTCCGCGGCGTTTCGGCGGGGAATCCGTGTTGGACTCCTCCTGGTGGCCGAAACCGACTTTGGGGAGAACCCTCGCCCAAGTTGCGACCCCAGGCTTCCACCTATATATTCGGGGGCAGGGGTAGCCCCAAAGACACACCAGAAAAGCCCCAAGGCTGCCCCAGCTAAATTCCACGCGCCTCTAATTCTCTTCGGGATAGATCGTTGTAGTCTGGACGCCGCTAGGCTCTTCTCCCTCTAGTTTCTCTTGGAGGCGTTCTTCTCTGGACGGCAGAGCGCTGCTGGATTGCTACATCGGGATGTGTGGATACTGGTAGAGGGATCATACCTTTGATCCTTCTTCGAGGTCCTTCTTCTTCCTCGGAGATCATGTTCGAGGGACTTGTTCGTGGGACTTGATCGGGACGGATCGCGGGACGGTTCACGGGATAGATCGCGCAACGGATCGTGGAACGGTACGCGGGATCGATATCCTCGCGGTTGGGAGGTCTTTGAAATTCCTAGCTGCGGGGATCTGCATCGACGGTCTTCACCAACTCTACTTCCACTACATCGGTTGGTGAGCCATGACCTAAAACCTTGTATGCAATCTTCTTGGATGATCTTGGGTTCTTGATTCGTAGGCTGAATTTTTTTGTTTTCTACTACGTTTCCCAACAGTGGTATCAGAGCCATCCTTGATTAGATGCATGTTTAGGTCTAGATCATGTGTGTGATATGAGGCATTCATTTTCTTGTTGCTTCCCTGTCATGTGATTTTTTCTATGCTTGATGGCAAGTTGAGGTTTTTCTACAAGGATTGAGTTTTCCATCGATCCCTCTATGCTGCTTTCAGTATGCTGGTTGCCTTGATCATGGTCTACATCAAACTCCTTGGATCTCATCTTAATCTCGCAATAGAAGATTTAACATGGAGGGGCTTGTGGATTTTATGAACTCAAATCCACACGGGGGTCACGCGTTGAACGAAGTTTGGCTTGTGGCATTAGTTGCTACACGCACCCCGAACGTTAAACTAGCAACATTGAAGTATCGTGTTTGGTTTGTTTAGGGAACAACGTTTGCATGTAACCTGCTAATCAACCACGATAAAATTTGCAAAAACCCGTGTAGATAGAGATCTAACTTGTTTTTGCAGAGTATGCATGTGATGTGGTATAGCCTTCAAGATTTTCAATGTGTTTGTATGAGATGCTATATGTTATGTAATATTTATTCGCGACCTGCGTGTCGTGGTATAGCATGATGACTAGAGTCATATGATTGTCACTTAATTATGGCCTGCGTGCCAGAACTGTTTATTAGCTCGAGGCAAAGAAATAGATAGATGCAAGGTGATGATCTACGATGCGGAAGTGGACCCCGACGCACATGCCGGAAGCCGTGGTGATGGTCCCGGCGCCAAGGACAAAGTTGGTGGACACGGTGAATTCAACCACGACGACGTGAAGACAATGAAGACTTCACGAAGCAAAGGGCTATACTATATCACATAATTTTATGAACTGCCTGTGATGTTTATCCCTTTGATGCACCCTTGTTTGATGCGCAGTAGTCGTGTTTTATTAGGGCGATCTCTCGCAAAACAATATCAAGTTGATAGTGTTCTTGCAACTGTAGCACTGTCTATACTATGTTTCACACCGGAGCAGGTCATGTCACATGGGTGCACACGGTGTGACGCATAAAAGGCGGGTGTGTTAAAAGAACACACAGCACATTACACTTGGTTGTCTTGACGGTTTGGATAAAAGTTTGCTACCGGAACACGCCCATCGAAAGATGAACAAGAATCACCTTTGGCGTGATTGGCAAGTTGGCCTACCGGTCCAGTCTAAGTCATCAGTGATGTCACATCAATGGCGGACGATTGGTTTGGATCTGGAATCACTCTAGCATCAATTACGAGAGATATTGATCTGAGTGGGAGCGCACTTAGTAATTAAATTGATTAATCACAGGTGCAACTTAATTATGAACAAAGTCTTAGTATTTGCATTATCGTTGTAGAATAATGGCTCGGGTTACCACCTTCCCAATTGTTTTTGATTAACTGTATTATTTGGTAAAAGATTTACGATTGGTACCGTATTGTGAGGACTATCCTCAATAGTGCCGAGAAGGACCATGTCCTATCGCAAATTTTTGATGCTCTCCCGCTGATGCTATGGATGATGTGACACACGTCCATAATCCAAAATGCTAGAATTCCACCACAGCTAAGTGCATTTTCCTCACCACCATGAAACCCGGACTTTGAAACGTTTGGGATAGTTATGTTATATTCATGGAACTGAAAAATTGTTTTCAGTAGTAAGACAATTAATGTTGGATATAAGTTATCCAGTACAATGTATGATTGTAAGCATTAGTGAAAATGTTCACTGTGCTCTAAACAAAACTGATAAGTGTGGGATCCAGAAGAACACCGATCATATGATGATGAGAATTAAGGGAAAGGAAGTCCAAAGGATGTTAGTAAGACTCATACGCCGGAAAGTCCATGGCCTGCACCACCCTTGATCATGTGTGATTTTCTGTGAGTAGGAGTGACATTGGAAATAGAACTATGATACGTATAAAGGCAAAACGAAAGAAGACTGGAATATCCAGCTCAGAAATGAAATTCATACGGAGTTATAGATGAATTCATTGCTGGTCAAGAGATGTAATTCTTGGAAATCATGATTAAGCAGTTAATTGTGGATTCTGTATATTGTGATTAAACTGTTGATCATCGGAATATCACTTAAATTGCATATCGTTGCAAGTTGATGCAAGGAATACTATGGCTTTTATGACTAGCTAATGATGAGTTTTGACACGCTCGGGAACACGGTAAAAGGTTTACTATACCGTGTGTTGACTCTATGATTATCTTCATAATTCATTTTAGAGTTGAGTAAATTGTTACTACACTTTAGCCTTGTTGCAAAACATCATTTTGAATCATGTTTGTTGCAAGAGAGTTGTTCAAAGCTATGAATAACGTAAAGGCCATACTTCCATTATGAATAGGTTGTATGTTATGAATCTTTATAATAATATTAAACATCCATAACACTGACGCTAAACGTCGCAAGACTGACAGAAATACCACATAGATGTGGAACTGCCGTTTATCACAAGTGACATAACATGCATGAAGAATTTCCATAAGTGATGGACTTTCGAGTCATATGATTATGAATCACTTGACGCTTGCGATCTTTGTCTCGAAGTAATGTGACTAAAACACCGTTGATAGGCCATACATGAACGGGCAACTAAACCATTGGTAATCATACATGATGATGTGTGTAGTCCAATAAGTGTAGTTGTGTGCAGTGGATTCCCTATCTTCACTCATGAGTTGAAGTAGATATGTGGATATCTGTTCAATAGAGACATACGTCTGATATCTTTGAAATGTTCAAGGAATTTTAGAGTGAAATAGAAATTCATTGTAATGAGGAAATAAAGCTTCTGCAAATTAGATTGTACAAAGTAATATTTGAGTTACAAGTTTCGAACGTCTGATGAGTTGTGAAGAAGTGTCATAACTTGCGTCTCCCGGAACACCACTATGAGTAAAGTGTTCGAGAGATGTAATCAAGCCATGTATGACACGGTAAGATTAAATATGATGTTTATCAATTTTCCATTATACTTATTAAAGTTATGCGTTAGAGAGTACAACTTTTACACTGAAAAGAGCACCATCAAATCTGTTGAAATGACACCATATTAGATGTGGAATGGAAGTGTTAAAACCATATTGTCTTTTCTTAAAATTTGGGTATATGAGACATGTGTTTGACATGCTCAAAACACCAATTCAGATAAGTGCTACTTTGTTAAGGTTATGCCAAAAGTTTTGGTATTCCTCTATCACTACACAAAAGCAAAACTGTTTGTTGTTAAGAACGGTGTGTTTTGAAGAAAAATAGTTTCTTACAAAAGAGTGAGTGTGAGGACAGTGCAACTTGTTAAAGATTATTGAATCTTCAAATAAATGCGCAGCTGAACCACACAGGTTAGACAAAACTCGTACAAACATTCATGATATGTAAGACGAGATATTATTGTTCGACAATGATAAAACTGTGATATACAAAGAAGCGTTGATGGGCCCTGACTCCGGGATTTGGCTAAATGCCAAATAATCCGAGATAGTATCCATGGAAGTAAGTCAAGTTTTGAACTTGGTAGACCCTCTGAAAGACTAAAAGTCTGAAGAATATATATATGGATCTATAATTGATTCGGATGAAATTGTTTTATCCATAAAGCTCAACTCGTTGGAAAGTTTTTTTCTAGCAAGTTCAAACGTTGACTACAGCGAAATAGTGACGACCGTAGAGATGCTTTAGTCAATTCGGGTTATATTAGCAATTACTACATATCTCATTTATAGGATATGGTAGAATGAACGTCAAAACAAAGTTCCTACCCGGAAATATAACAAAGGACGTATACGTGATACGACCGTAATGTTTTGTCGATTCAAAGGATGCTAAAATAGATGCAAGCCTTGGATGTCCAGTGATGGACTGAAGCTGGCATAATGGAGTTGGAATTTTCGTTGTGATGAAATTGTCAAAAGAGTTTGTTTCCATCAGGAATAACGAAGATGCTTGAATGTTCAAGAAAGTAAGTGGGAGCTGAATGATATTTCTAAAACCTTATGTAGATGACATATTGTTGATTAGAAATGATGTAAATTTCTTGACACGAATAAGGACTTCATTGGAAATAGTTTTCAGTTGAAGAACTTGGGCTAATATAGCATTAGTATTGAGCACAGTGATCTATGCAGATAGTAAGTGCCTGATCATGCTAAAGCCAACATTACATGTTGACATGATACTAAAGTAGTTTAGTATGAATACGCCAAGAAGGATGTTCTTGCCGAGGTCACGGTGAAAAGTTGTTTGCGGAAATCGGTGTTCATGAACACAGATAAGCAAAAACACGTGAATTGAATTCCACTCACCTGTGTGTTTGGATTAATCATGTACACCATAATATGTAAAACAACCAGATATATCCAGTGCTCCAAAAGGTTGTGAGCAAGATACCAAAGTGATCAAAATGTTGATCATTGGACAAACAGTGAAAAGTTAAACTTATGAAAGATAAGATATGTTTCTCGGAAAAATGGAGAGAATGAAGAGCTCGTTGTAATGAGTTACACCAGCTGAATTTTTGATGTAAACAGTTACACCAATTCAATCTTCATACTTACTCCGACCAATTTTCGATTTTAATTGGGATTATGTGTTTCACACATAAGGGTGGCACAGTATGGAGGAACTGTGTTAAGTTAGATACTGTGGCGAATTCTATAACAGAGGCTAAGTATATTTTTGCTTAAAGAAGTAACAAGGGATGGTATTTTGAATCATCAGTTCATGAACATCGTATGGTTTCCAAGATGCTTGAAGCTCATGGAACATTGATGAATGATTTCATGACTTATTTTAAAGGAACCAAGGTCCTGCCAAATGATTCGAACATATACAAAGCTAAAGTGATAAAATTAGTGAATTTTATGATAGCGTGAAAACGCGAAGATATGCAAGATACAAACGGGCCTGAAACGTCAGATCCGATGATGAAGTCTATACCACAAATGAAGCATGTATTACACCGGTATGCCATAGGTGTAAAGTGCTCAAGCACTGATAATATTATTGACTCTAGTGCAAGTGGGAGACTGTTGGAAATATGCCCTAGAGGCAATAATAAAATGTTATTATATATATATTTCCACGTTCGTAATTAATGTTTATATTTCTGTGCTATAATAGCAATGACCCTGACTATGAGATTCAGAAGAAAACTCACTTGCATGTGTGGAAATGTAAACACCAAGAGTTCCTGGTTTAGCCTCTAAGACCAGCTCATGTGCTAACTGATGATTACGTTTTCTTAATCATGGACATTGTTCTTGTAACAAGGATGTCAGTAGCAATGGGAACATATTGTTAGCAGAACAATGATGTTGAACCGACCCCAGTATTGAATGATATACTTAGAGATCACATCGTAACTACGTTATAAGTCATATCATGAAATGTTATCATATACGTAATTCCTTAGACCATGAGAGTATCGAGTTGCTTCACACAGGAAAACATGCTTTGGTTCTTAGATGAATCCTCCCGTAAATGGGAAGTAGTAAAATAAGTTCTGGGTATGTCAGATGGTGTGGATAGTGACTTTGATAGTTCAAGAATTGGATTTTCTCCTTCACGATGAAGAGATATTGACTTTGGGCCCACTCGGTATGACGGTATCCATTCTAGTCTGGCTAGACGCATTGTGATTTAATCACGGGGATACCGGAATACAATAACGAGAAATAGAGACAAACGAGCAAAGAGGATAACGAGTGGCTTGTGTTCAATAAGTTGTTACACATGGGTGCCAAACTTCTCTCCTCTAACTTTGTCATATATCGCGAAGCAAAGGGAATGGTACATGACTAAACATAATGGTTCACTCGAAGTTTCTTTGTGTATGTGCGGGAGTCAACATGGGTGTCCATGGCTCCGCTGTTGATTATTGGCTATTGACAAAAGGCTGTTGACCTATGTCCGGAAGATGTTCTGAGTCATGTCCGCATTATACCGAACCTATTGGGTCACACACTTAACGAGTAGTAATCTATTAGAGAACTAGGAGATGAAAAGAGAAAGGGTACCGGAATTGTTTCGGGTGGAACCGGAAGTGTTTCCGGGTAGCACTAGAAGTGTTCTAGGTGGTGCTGAATGGTTTCAGAATATTCATGAATGGTCTCGGATGATTTCGGAACATTCAAGAAGAGTCTTGAAGTGGTAACAAGACATCCGTGATAGTCTCGGAAGGTTTTGCAACATTCGGTAATAGTTGTGGAAAGGTTACGAAACATCGGGAAATTGTTTCGGGACTTCTAGAAATGTTCCGAAAGGTTCCGGAAGGTTCCCGGGAGCTTATGGAAGTATCCGGAGGGTTAAGGAACTCTCGAAACCGCGGAAACCGACGTTAGACCAAGTAGGATGGTCCACAAGGTCGTAACTCGGAAGGAAAAGGACTTTCCTTGAGTCCAAGGCCCAGACGCCAGGGTCCCTGGCGTTTTGGACCAGGACGCCGGGGTCCGCGGCGTTTCGGCGGGGAATCCGTGTTGGACTCCTCCTGGTGGCCAAAACCGACTTTGGGGAGAACCCTCGCCCAAGTTGCGACGCCAGGCTTCCACCAATATATTCGGGGGCAGGGGTAGCCCCAAAGACACACCAGAAAAGCCCCAAGGCTGCCCCAGCTAAATCCCACGCGCCTCTAATTCTCTTCGGGCTAGATCGTTGTAGTCTGGACGCCGCTAGGCTCTTCTCCCTCTAGTTTCTCTCGGTGGCGTTCTTCTCTGGACGGCAGAGCGCTGCTGGATTGCTACATCGGGATGAGTGGATATCGGTAGAGGGATCATACCTTTGATCCTTCTTCGAGGTCCTTCTTCTTCCTCGGAGATCATGTTCGAGGGACTTGTTCGTGGGACTTGATCGGGACGGATCGCGGGACGGTTCACGGGATAGATCGCGCAACGGATCGTGGAACGGTACGCGGGATCGATATCCTCGTGGTTGGGAGGTCGTTGAAATTCCTAGCTGCGGGGATCTGCACTGACGGTCTTCACCAACTCTACTTCTGCTACATCGGTTGGTGAGCCATGACCTAAAACCTTGTATGCAATCTTCTTGGATGATCTTGGGTTCTTGATTCGTAGGCCGAAATTTTTTGTTTTCTACTACGTTTCCCAACATACAGCCTCTCTTAAACCGATACAGCCATGTCCCTCCCAGCAAACCATGTACTGCTATGTTACTATTGCTCGTTGCTCAGCCCCTGCTTATTATGCATGCTTAGGATGCTACGATGTTACCATGTTACTCCTTGGTTTGGGATATCACATTATTATATTGTTGTGGATGATATGATTATTATAATGTTGACTATATTCGACGAAGGATGGAAGGTCTAGGCAATTGATGGCTTCTCGCCCTTCATTGGTGAGCCCCAAGTGGAAGGCGTGATGTAGCGCAGCAGCAAGTTTCTCTCAGTGAAGATACCAAGGTTTGTCTCCAGTAGGACTCCGGAGATGATAAGTAGGTGTCAGCGATGCAACTGACGTGGACCTGCACACAGACACAGATAACTTTGTTCCCAACGAAGTTCAGAGAGGTTTTCAATCTCTTCGGTCTTGTTGTTCACAAAGGGTAAAACGCAAGGGATAATGATAGCTAATAAAAGCAGTAAAGTAAATATAGTGTGGAAATAATAATAAGGATATGGACCGGGATACGTGATGTTCACTAGTGATGTCTCTCTCCCAAAAGACGATAAAACTGCTATGCGAGGTAAACAAATTACAGAAGGGCAATTGACAGGATTATAAACGCACCGCAATGCTAACTATGCTACCAAAGAAAGGAAGAGGCTCAAAAGCACGGGCAGTACGCCAAAATAAGTAGACCGTAATCCAAGTGCATCTACTACTAATCATCCACCTTGAGATATCTATCCAGAACATCTCGCTGGTATTAAGTTGCGAGCCCCACCCAAAGTGTAAACCCAAAGCAACAGACAACTGCATTAAAAAGAACTCTGCGTAAAGTAAACAATCCTTGTAACCGCGGTTACAAGCACCGTTGTTTTCCCCCTTGTGGCAACAACACATCCCCTAGACTCATGTTTCTGTCACTCAAGCATGTCATCGGGGGGCATGAACCCACAATCTAGCACAACGTTCCCTCTTGGAGTCACTACCTACTACTTGGCCAAAGCAATAAACAGCAACGGAGAACATGCAAGAATTACTTAGGAACAAAAATATAAGAGATAAAAACCAAATATATTACTCTATCACAATCTGAACATAATTTCATAATCCATTAGATCCCATCAAACTCAGCATAGCAACAACAGAAATATTACAAAGGTGCCTCGATCATGTAGGGCAACTCACGAGGTCTAAACAATGAAGATCAAAGAGGGGAGGAGAACATCACATAGATACTGATCACGGACCCATGGTCCAAGGAAAACTACTCACGAGATATCCGGGGAGCATCCATGGTGGAGAGGAGACTCCCAGAGGTCAATCCTTCCTCCGGTAGGGTGCCGGGAAGAGGTCTTCTGGTGCTCCCGATCTCGGAAGCGCGGCGGCGGCGGAACAGAGGCGAGTTTGCGGAATAGGGTTCTTCCTCTGGAGTTTCCCCGTGAAGGAGAATAAATAGGCGAAGGGGGGCAGCCAGAGGTGGACCAGGGGCCCAGACGCCCCCCTGGCGCGGCCATGGGTGGGGCCGCGCCGGGTGGCCACCTGGGCCCCCTGGCTCCCCTCTGGCCCCTCTCAGGCTCTTCGCGAAGCTTCCGTCACGCTGATTTTTTATCTGAATTTTCCCGAAGTTTTCTGGCACTTTTTATATGTGGGAAAACTGAAATAGAAAAACAGCAGAAAACAGGAACTTGCACTGGGGTGTACTGAGTTAATAGGTTAGTCCAAATATGATAAAAAATGTATGAAAGTGTATCTAGATCATAGCAATATCACACAAAACATGCATGGAGCAAGCAGAAATTATAGATACGTTTTGTACGTATCAACATCCCCATGCTTAATTCCTGCTAGTCCTCGAGTAGGTAAATGATAACAACATAATTTATGTGGTGACATGCTAGCAACCATATAAGAACTTTGAAAAGTAAAGCAATCAAGGTTAGAGATTCAATTCAAGTCAGAACATGCAAGAGTCTATATTAGCATTGAAACAAGTAACAAAAGAACAATAGGTGCAAGAGCTCTTGCTGTCCGTGACTCGAATGTCTCCAAATGGTGTTTGCGTGCAAGAAGGGGATAAGGAATACGAGAAAAAAGTAATTTTTGTGTTGAGAACTCAATCTACTAAAGTTTCACACTTGGTCTTCTTTGGAATCTTATCTTGACTCGTCCCCAGACCACTAGCCAGGTAGAAGTCAATTTGATCCACTCCTTTTCGATATTTTGAGCACTCATGCAATGGATGAGCGTAAGCACGAGAGTTAACACTTAGGATGGAAAAGAGAGAAGTGCGGAGGAGGAAGAAAAAAAGGATAAGAAAGGCTCACATCAATGAGGACAATCATAGGAGGGAGATGCCAAATGATAGATATGATGTGAGGAGTAGGGATTGCTGTGCAACGGATGCACATACGAGCTAAGAAGCTCTCCAAAGGAACTAGTGGGGGTGCATCTAACTTGCTCGTTCATGAAGACCTAGTGCTCGTTTGAGGAGGCTCATCCTTGGAATATGCAAGCCAAGTTCTATAGTGTGAAGGTCCCCACATAGCTATATGCATAAAGATCATCTCTATGGAGTACAAGGATATAAAAGGGAGTACTAGTGTGGATCTCTCAAAAGGATAGTAGTGTTGCCCCTTTCTCTCTTTTTATTTCTTTTTCTCCTTTTTCTATTTTTTTGTATCTTTTTGGTGGCCTCAATGGCTCTTTCTATTTAACTCTCATTTGTTCTCTTTGGGATCTTTTAATGTGTCCACTTTGGTATCTTTTCCTCACTTAAGGGCAACACTCTAATTTACAAGAAGGTATAGAAGATCTTTCACACTTTACAAGGTACTCAAAATCATAAAGAAGATGTAACTAACATGATGTATGCAAGGTATGTCGCTGCCAGTGTAGCAGGAACATGTATGACATGAAGATCAAGTCATGAAGAGGTGGAAGTTGCATGGCAATATAACTCGGAAAGGCTATGGAAAATCCTTGATAGGTAGGTATGGTGGCTGTTTTGAGAAAAGATATAAGGAGGTTTATGATGACAGAGCGTATCATGCCAAGGGTTTGGAAGTACCATCGAAGGTGGACACCAACTCTCGGAGTGAGAAGAAGGCAATGCATGGCACGGGAGAGGCTAGCAAAATATGGGACGGTGGAAGTGTCAACTTTCAATACTTACATTAGTCCGAAGAACTCATGCACTTATTATCGGTAACTCTCAATGTAATAAGGAGGTTCACAAAGAGACAAGTACCCCGAGGAGTGTATGGGGGTTTGGTTATCCTTGCGCATCCTCGACTCATGGTCCGTGAGTGTTCTCTAATATTCGATCCCTCAGAAGAGTAGTGATCCATCTAGTAGCTAGAGTTCTCAACTAGTTTTTGTAGGTTTTGAAAATAAACACGGATTTCTCAAAATACGAAACCTATCACTAATAGGCTAGAGCTCTTGACACCAAAAGTTCAAACATTACTCACATCAATACCTCAAAACCATTGCAAGTTACTACTAGAATTAAATAGCAACCTCAATTACCTACTTTCAAGACAAGACACAACTCAGTGCAACACCCAACTCTCTTAACAAGATAAACATGAAAACTAAAAAGAGTTCCAGCAAAAAACTAAACAAAAGCCAAGGCTCTTGCTAAAGACAAACTTAGACTAAAACTAAACAAGGCAGTAGCTACGAAAAGATAAAGAACACACAACAGCAAAAAGATAGGCATGAAGAATCCTATGATGTGTTCTAGATTTTGAAAGTGGAGTGTGTTTCTCTCCCACACAAAGTAAGAAGGGGTCTAACTTGTTATGAACAGAAAGCAAAGCTAAAGAAAACTAAAAACAAAACCTAAGAGCGAGACGCTCCAAGCATAGCACATAACGCATGAAGTGATAAAAATGTAGTGAGACGAAGGACGAACTGATGATTGTTGATGGAGAAGGAGATGCACGGGGGCATCCCCAAGCTTAGACTCTTGAGTCTCCTTGAATATTTATTGGGGATGCATGGGGGAATCCCCAAGCTTGAGCGCTTGACACTCCTGGATCTTCTTTCATCATCTTCCATCGCACACTTGAAAACTCCCTTCATACATAATTCATCATAAGCTGATTAGGGAGGTTAGTACCCTTAATAAATAATTTTTCCCCACTGGAAATAAAGATATTCTTGAAGATCTACTGTTTCTCAAGAGTTCCAAAAAGTTTTTGCAAAGAAAAAGCAAGCTTAAGGTTTGCAAAAGTAAGGAGAGACAAAACGTGGCAGAATCTGTGAAAAACAGAAGAGCAGGTAGTAAAGAATTCTTTAGGGGAACTTCTGCAACTCAAATCAAAAAACTCGGAACATACGGAAGTTACGTAATTGTATAGAGCATACTGTGTAAAAATTTCAGCTCAAAAAGATGAACTGGGATTTTTCTGGAATTTTTCTGGTCACGAGGACAGAATCTGTTTTCTGGACAGCATGTCACAACTTTTACTTCCCTTGCCGCAAGAGGCTATAACTTGGCACAAAGCTGAAAAATAATGTTACAATGATGTTGATACAGTAGTAACAATCATCAAGACACAACAAAATCAAAAATAAAAACCTAAATTCGTTGCAGGCTGCCTCCCGGAAGCGCTTTCTTTTATGCCTTTAAGCTAGGCATAATGCAAAAAAGAAGAATCAAGTTTTATCAAGAGAAAGAGAATAACTAGCCCGTGTAACGGAGTCAAAAGGTAACTTGATTTTATTTCTAGGGAAGTGTTCCATCCCCTTTTTGAATGGGAATTGGAATTTTATATTCCCCTCTTTCATGTCAATAACCGCACCGACGGTCCGAAGAAAAGGACGTCCCAAAATAATTGGACACAAAGGTTCACACTCTATATCCATAACAATAAAATTAACGGGAACATAGTTGTCATTGACAATGATAAAAACATCGTCGATCTTCCCCAAAGGTTTCTTTACGGAAGAATCAACAAGACGAACACCAAAAGAACAAGTCTCAAAGGGTTTTAATTCAAACATATCAAATATTCTTTTGGGCATAACGGAGGTACTAGCTCCAACATCACATAAAACATAGCAAGAGAAGTTATTTAATTTAATTTTGATCATAGGATCCCAACCATCATCTAGCTTCCTAGGTATGGAGGCTTCTACTCTAAGCTTCTCCTCCCTAGCTTTGATGAGAGCATTTTTTATATGCTCCGTGAAGGCAAGATTAAGTGTGCTAGTGTGGGGGTCTCTAGACATTTTGTGTAGCAAACTGATAACTTTTGAGAGGGTGCAACTATCAAAATCAATATCACTAGTATCAAAGGTGGTAGTAGTGTCATCTAGGCTCACTTATTTGAAACCCTCTATGTTCATAGGAGTTTCTTTATCTACGGTTGAGGTATTAGCATCACCATTAATAGGTCCAACGGGACTAGGAGTGCATTGGGTGCTAATAGTTTGGGTGTCCTCAACAATTTGGATAGTGGCAACTGTGTGGTGTGTAAGAAGGCTCTTAATTCTATCCTCTTCCTCTTTTTCTCTAGCCCATATTTCTGTAAGTTTAGCCATCATCCTAATATTTTCATTAATTTGTAACTGGATAGCATTAATAGGAGTGGCCTTATTCTCCTCAAGGGGAGAGGTTCTAATTTTAAGCATCTCAATATCAAGGGCTAAGCTTTCTACCTTCAAAGAGAGATTATCTATTTTAGCTAATTTATCCTCTACATTTTTTTGAAGGATTTTTGGGTAGTGATAAAGTCTCTAAGCATGCTTTCTAATTCAGAAGAGGGGTTCTTGTTGCTAGGGTAGGTGTTGTTGTTCCCATAGTTGGATGGAAACGGTCTAGGATTGCTAGCAAAATTTCCCCTATAAGCATTGTTGTTGAAGTTGTTTCTAGCAATAAAGTTCACATCTACTTTTTCTTGAGCAACCAAAGAATTTAAAGGAACATCATGAGGATCAATAGAAGGTTGCTTGGTAAGTAGAGACCTAATGAAGTCAAATTTTTCATTGAGGGAGGTAGTTTCCTCGACAGAATTTACCTTCCTACCTGTTGGAGCGCATTCGGTGTGCCATTGGGAATAATTCGTCATCATTTCATCGAGAAGCTTCGTGGAAGCACCAAGTGTAGTTGACATAAAGGTTCCTCCCGCGGCCGAATCTAACAGGTTCTGCGAGGTAAAGTTCAAGCCTGCATAAAAAGTCTGGATAACCATCCAAGTAGTCAAACCATGTGTAGGGCATTTCTTAACAAGAGATTTCATTCGTTCCCAAGCTTGGGCAACGTGTTCATTATCCAATTGCTTAAAATTCATAATATTACTCCTCAATTGGATAATCTTAGCAGGAGGGTAGTACTTCCCTATAAAAGCATCTTTGCACTTATCCCAAGAATCTATGCTATTCCTAGGCAAAGATTGAAACCAGATTTTAGCATCTGCCCTTAAAGAGAAAGGAAAGAGCTTGAGCTTAACAACATCACCTTCTGCTTCTTTGTACTTTTGCATATCACGTAATTCAACAAAATTATTCAAGTGTAAAGAAGCATCATCTCCAGCACCAGAGAATTGATCTCTCATAAGAAGGTTTAGCAAAGCAGGTTTAATTTCATAAGAGGTAGCTGAAGTGGCAGGTGTGGCAATGGGAGTGCAGATAAAGTCTTGGTTGTTGTGACTAGTGAAGTCACACAACTTGGTGTTTTCAGTGGAACCCATAGTAGCAGCAAGTGTGGCATATTTTTTTGTAAATTTTGATAAAAGACACAAAGATAAAAACTGAAAGATAAACTAACAAGACTAAAAAACAAAGGTAAAGGGTAGTGTGCAACTCCCCTATCTTAGCACTCGGAGTCCCCGGCAACGGCACCAGAAATTCTCTTGATGGCTTCTCGCCCTTCGTTGGTGAGCCCCAAGTGGAAGGCGTGATGTAGCGCAACAACAAGTTTCCCTCAGTGAAGATACCAAGGTTTGTCTCCAGTAGGACTCCGGAGATGATAAGTAGGTGTCAGCGGCGCAACTGACGTGGACCTGCACACAAACACAGATAACTTTGTTCCCAAGGAAGTTCAGAGAGGTTTTCACTCTCTCCGGTCTTGTTGTTCACAAAGGGTAAAACGCAAGGGATAATGATAGCAATTAAAATCAGTAAAGTAAATATAATGTGGAAATAATAATAAGGATATGGACCGGGATACGTGATATTCACTAGTGATGTCTCTCTCCCAAAAGAAGATAAAACTGCTATGAGAGGTAAACAAATTACAGAAGGGAAATTGACAGGATTATAAACGCACCGCAATGCTAACTATGCTACCAAAGAAAGGAAGAGGCTCAAAAGCACGGGCAGTACGCCAAAATAAATAGACCGTAATCCAAGTGCATCTACTACTAATCATCCACCTTGAGATATCTATCCAGAACATCTCGCTGGTATTAAGTTGCGAGCCCCACCCAAAGTGTAAACCCAAAGCAACAGACAACTGCATTAAAAAGAACTCTGCGTAAAGTAAACAATCCTTGTAACCGCGGTTACAAGCACCGTTGTTTTCCCCCTTGTGGCAACAACACATCCCCTAGACTCATGTTTCTGTCACTCAAGCATGTCATCGGGGGGCATGAACCCACAATCTAGCACAACGTTCCCTCTTGGAGTCACTACCTACTACTTGGCCAAAGCAATAAACAGCAACGGAGAACATGCAAGAATTACTTAGGAACAAAAATATAAGAGATAAAAACCAAATATATTACTCTATCACAATCTGAACATAATTTCATAATCCATTAGATCCCATCAAACTCAGCATAGCAACAACAGAAATATTACAAAGGTGCCTCGATCATGTAGGGCAACTCACGAGGTCTAAACAATGAAGATCAAAGAGGGGAGGAGAACATCACATAGATACTGATCACGGACCCATGGTCCAAGGAAAACTACTCACGAGATATCCGGGGAGCATCCATGGTGGAGAGGAGACTCCCAGAGGTCAATCCTTCCTCCGGTAGGGTGCCGGGAAGAGGTCTTCTGGTGCTCCCGATCTCGGAAGCGCGGCGGCGGCGGAACAGAGGCGAGTTTGCGGAATAGGGTTCTTCCTCTGGAGTTTCCCCGTGACGGAGAATAAATAGGCGAAGGGGGGCAGCCAGAGGTGGACCAGGGGCCCAGACGCCCCCCTGGCGCGGCCATGGGTGGGGCCGCGCCGGGTGGCCGCCTGGGCCCCCCTGGCTCCCCTCTGGCCCCTCTTGGGCTCTTCGCGAAGCTTCCGTCACGTTGATTTTTTATCTGAATTTTCCCGATTTTTTCTGGCACTTTTTATATGGGGGAAAACTGAAATAGAAAAACAACAGAAAACAGGAACTAGCACTGCGGTGCACTGAGTTAATAGGTTAGTCCAAATATGATCAAAAATGTATGAAAGTGTATCTAGATCATAGCAATATCACACAAAACATGCATGGAGCAAGCAGAAATTATAGATACATTTTGGACGTATCAGCTATCCCGCCCCGACGCTTTGTTC
Source organism: Bromus sterilis (assembly GCA_950022295.1). NCBI lineage: Eukaryota > Viridiplantae > Streptophyta > Magnoliopsida > Poales > Poaceae > Bromus > Bromus sterilis. Next base: position 403,866,088 of record OX465596.1, read on the forward strand.
CACTCGAGTCACCTAGGATCCGAGTTCCGGGTATTGGTTTTAAGACTGAGCGTGCCTAACCGCGTGTGGGAATTTATGGGGTCCCCTTTTCTTACCTATCTAGCTTCAAACATTTCTAGTGGTGGCCCGAGCTGATTTACCATTTGAGACCCCGTGTGTGTGCTTGGTCGATCCCCTCGCAATTTTTAAACAACCCGGACCAGCGGAGACATGGTTTCCCTGTTTGTCCACCTTTGACCGGCGAGGGCCCGAGGCCTCACGTGAGGCGTCTCGGTAACCCAAACCCTGTTGAGACGGAAGAGTCCGATCCGAGAGAGTGGCCATCTTTTGGATTAGGTGTCGACTCCCCGGGGGCCAATCGTATTTGTTCGTTGTTAGTTAGAGGGACCTGTCGTTTCGGATCTCTTGGAACCAAATCATAAAATGGTTGCCTGTGATGGGTAGCAACTGAGAGAGATGGGCGTGCGTGCGGAGCCTTGTAATGGGCAGTTGGTACACCCCTGCAGGGTTAAATCTTTTCGAGAAGCCGTGTCCACGGTTATGGACGACTTGAGACCTACTCCTTGTTCATAGACAACAACAACTGAGATAATCTTAATATAACTTGATCAACGTGTGTGTGCCTTGACTTCTTCTTCTTCGTCGGGATGCAAAGAGGAGGACAAGGATATGATAGGTGTTATGTTTGCGTAAGTAGTTGATAGCAAGACTTGTTGGAGGCGATTCCTCATCGAATGCTTGGCTTCTTATCTTACTCTCTAGATCGTTAGCCACTTCATAAATGCTAGTGCGGTAGCAGCCTCACCACTTACCCCATCCTTACCGTAAACTACTAGTTGTCCTAGAATGACGAGTGATGAAGTCCTTGCTAGGTCAGTTGACCACTACAGTTGGATGCTGAGTACTTCTGTACTCATGATACTACCCCCAAACTGTTTTCAGGGTTCTTGATCGACAACAGGTATGGTGCTCGACGCTTCACGTGGAGACTCGACGACGACTAGTTAGGCTGATCCCGGCGGAGGGCCTGGACCCGTGTGGTTATGGGGATCGATGTTTTTCTCTTTCCCAGTAGGCATTTGCTTGTAGTCTGTACTCAGACATGTATCTTCCGCTATTTTATTGTATTAAGGCAGTTGTATGCCGATTGTATGAGATGTTGTATCCTTGTATCTGTAATGTTGTGATATCATGTTGGAAATCCGGGGCATATGACTTCGTCATATGTCGCGGTGGGACCGATATGTGCTTCGTCCCCGGATCTGGATGGAAACATCTAGATCTGGAACAGTACCGCATATCAGGCCTTACAAAAGTCGTACTCAGCAAGACTTACGTATGAGCTATACTACTCATGCACATGTATCAAGGTAAAGGGAGGTGGGGCTTCATAAGCAGAAGTGCTAGCTTTGACTTGGCTAGTCCTGAACTACGAGTACTAGACTTGAGGTAAGAAGCGTACACGAGTCCACTACATGTCTCCAACCAATTACACCACTATGGTGCCTTCCTCGACTTCCCACGAGAAAGCACACCATAGCACTCACGCTTATCTTGGAAAGTTTTATAAGTATCCAGTTCAAATTCTCTAATAATCAGGCACAACTTTCCAAGTAGTCCCTTACCGCGGACGCGGCTATTCAAATAGTTTATTAACCCTGCAGGGGTGTACTGCTACACACATGAAACTATCAGTTACCACCGGAATTTCGTCACCCTTCAAGCAGGTGTCGGCGAGGATAATTTCCACAACTTTTACCTCACAGCCAACTCAAACTCAATGGAGACGCCTATCTGGGTTGGATTCCACATCGTGAACCCGGACGGTGTACCGATGTGGTCCCAGAAGATGTGTGCAGGGTCCCAAGCCGGTCTGAATAGCCGTTCTTCCACTTCGCAGACCGTGCCACAGACCTACCAGAACTCCGAACTACTGCGACTCATTGAACTGAGAAGGGGTGAGTTAGTAGGTTGAGCGGGGGTCCATGTGCCCAACATGTGGTAGTACTCTTCGTCTTTGATCACCACACAAGAACTTAGGCTTAAGGCGGTGTTCAACGAGACAAACCACTGTGTACTCCTACACAGCCTCTCATCGTTCACCTTGTATTAGGGTGGATTCACCAACATAGTTTCACCTTCTTCAACATGATTGCTACCATCCCGACTCACAGATCAAAGTATCCTCATTGTAAAATCTAAGTAGGCAATAAGCAGTAATAGTTGCAGGGGCCACATGATATCAAACAACTCCTACATCTGCTAGGATTGTGGTTTGCTTACTACTGTGACAAAATGATAGGTCATGCAAAGGATTGGGTTCAACTATGCGGTAGAAACATTATCATGGTAATCATCCTAAACAATGCATAAGCGAGACTGAGAGGGAAGTGGGATTTTATCGACATGATCAATATGGGTTTGCTTGCCTTGCTGACGAGGTTCGGTAACGGTGTCTTCAACGAAGGGGGTGGCCTCCGGTTCTGGCTCCACTTCTATCCGGACAAGCATGGCAAACATAGGATCAATATAAATGCAATGCTCAAACACATGATCAATGTTGCAATGTGATGTTCATGGTTGCATAGCGTTTCCAATTCCATTTAAAAGAAGTGCATTGCAAAGTCATTTGCAAATTCACTCCAAATTTGAATTTAAAAGAAGTCCAGATGCACATTTTCTTCTATTCACCCAACTTAACTTGGTCAAACATGAGAACAAAGTCCTTATTCAGAATCCTTGCATTTTTCTAATAATTTTTCATATATTATATGTTTAATTTGGAGTTGTGGTTAAAAAGATATTGAATTTCAAATTTTCAGCTATTCTAAAATTATTTTTAAACTGGAAAATGCTTTTATTGCGTCATCATTGCGTCAGCCTGACATCAAGGGGGTTTGACTGGTCAGCCTGGCCAGTGGGCCAGCCCTGTCAGCCTATCTGTCTAATTTCCCTGTTAGATTAATCTAACAGAGAGGATTAGAGGGGGTTGGACTCACCTGTAAGTGGCTTGTGGGTGATTTAATTAGGGGCTAATGGCCGGCCACGTCGGCCTCGCCGGTGGCTAGTCGCTGACGAGGGGGTGACCCCACGACTCTTATGGATAAGCCTACCTGGTGTCCATGAAGATAGAAGGCCCATGAAGATACAACATCGGCCCACTAATTGACACCGACGTAGGAGTCTACGACTCACAAGGAAGGTGCGAAGACCTGCCGTATGGAGCAAGCTAGGGTTAGGAAAGCTTACCTGTAAACGTAGAGGAACTCCTCGAGACCTAGCCCAGTATATAAGGGCTAGGAGGGGCGACACCAAGGACAACGAATATCATCTATAACCCTAGCGTTGAGTGCTCCAGCCTTGGCATCCCCTGTAATCGCATCTCCCCCATTAATAATATCGAGCAGGAGCGTGCCTCCCTGTTTGCCGACGAGCTATCGTCCAACCTGTGCCTCTCATGACTAACCCAGGGTCCCCGACCATGGGATTTGCCGGGGTTGATCCCCGTCAATTGGCGCCGTCTGTGGGAACTACACAGGTTGGGATCATGATCTCGGCGGTCCCGTCTTCACAAAGCTACAACTCAAGGGCAAAAACCAGATCTAGCCCACTCGAAGGATTCAAGATCACGGCAAACATCTCTGCCACCCTATCAAGACTGCTCGAGCTACAGTTGTGCTAGGACCGATACTACGGTAACGACCAAGTGCAGCGTCAGCGCCGAAGGAATCGACGACTCAGAAGAACGGCGAGGGGCCTCTACGAAGGAATCCCACTCGACGAACCGCGACGCGCAGCGGAGGACTCGCAAGTCTTTCGACAACACACCACCGCCCGGGCACCCGCCGCACATCAAGAAGATGACTACGAGATCGAAACCAGCGATCAGCAGAACCATCGCCAAGGAAGAAGGAATCGACGACCCAAAAGGCGCGCATGGGAGATCTACAGCGAGGCTCCAATAAGCGAGCCACGACACGCAGCCGCGCAACCGACGACCACCCGACGACACGCCATCACACGAGCACCTGCCGTCAGTCAGGACAGCGACTCGAAGACACAGGTGGGCGAGTACTATGACCCAGATCGAAGTCCGGATGAATTTGCCAACCTCATCAAGAACCAAGACATGAGCCGAGGAATCGACAACGACCCCCGCTTCCACGAACACCCGAAGGATCACGAGAAAATCTTCAGAATCTCAAGAAGGAAGAGGCACGCCGGATCTAGCAAACTTACGGCTAGAGAACAACTGGCAGGACCCTGCACGATCCACAGCTTCGAGGATGACTGGGGACGCGTCAGGTCAAGTCACACTTTGAGAGACTGCCGCCTGTTCAACGAGCTAGCCGACGACCTCAAGAAGGAGAAGCAGAAAGAAGACAGGCGCAACCGACGACCCGAACAATCGACGCCCTCAAGCCCGGAAGGACGTCACAGCCCGCTGCAAGAACAGGTGCTCATGATCCAAGAAGGAAGGGTACCGCAAGCACGAAGCGACGCTTACACCCTGCAAGCTAGCGCAGCCGAGAGCATAAACATAGTCGAAGTCTACCAGCCACATGATACGGAGACCAGCATCACGTACTCACAGGACGACCATCCACCCGCAGTCCCAAGACCAGGGCAAGCGCCCCTGGTGCTCGATGCACAAATCGGAGGATACGACATGGATAGGGTCTTCATGGACGGAGGCAGCAGCATGAACATCATCTTCGCCAGCACCCTGCAAAAGATGCTGATCCCATGATCAGTATGGAGAAAATCGAGCACCGAGTTACACGGGGTAGTCCCAGAAGAAGCAGCCACATCCCTCGGAGTCATCAAACTCAAAGTTGTCTTAGGCAACCGACGCAACTTCGCAAAGCACGTCCTCAAGTTCGAGGTCCTCGACTGGCAATCACAGTACCACACCATATTGGGACGGCCAGCATTCGCGCAGTTCATGGCGGTCCCACACTACGCCTACCTCAAGCTCAAGATGCCAGGATCAGAAGGAGTCCTCACGATCAACGGAAGCTTCATCAAATCAGATCAGTGTGATCGTGACTTCCACAGAATCTCCGACACATTCGGAGCCGAACAAGAACTCAGAGAAATAGCCATGGTGACGGACAAGAGTACCTTCCCATTGGTAAACCGAAGCGAATCCAAGGAGACGGACGTGACTTCAGCATCGACAGCGACACAGTCACTCACCAAGTGCACCCGACGGACCCGGACAAAACAGTCCGCGTGTACGCCCATCTACCAGAGGAGCAGGCGATGGCTCTCGTCGCTTTCCTTCGTGACGAGTGGGAAATATTCGCCTGGTGCCCAGCCGACATGCCTGGGATACCACGCGAATTCGCGGAACACGCCCTACGCATCAAGCAAAACACGAAGCCGGTGAAGCAAGCGCTGAGACGATTCTCGGAGCCCAAGCGCAGAGCAATCGGAGAGGAAGTCAACCGGTTACTCGACGCCCAGTTCATCCGGAAACGAAGAAAGCCACCTGGATAGCCAACCCGGTGCTGGTGCCCAAGAAATACACGACCGTGCTACGCATGTGTGTCGACTACGGACCAGTCAACAAGCATTGCCCGAAGGACCACTTCCCCCTGCCTAGAATCGATCAGATAATCGACTCGACAGCAGGGTGCGATCTACTTTCCTTTCTTGACGCTTACTCTGGATACAACCAGATCAGGATGAAGGAAGAAGACGAAGAGCACACATCGTTCATCACCCCCTATGGCGTATTCTGCTACAAGACCATGCCCTTCGGGCTAAAAAACACAGGCGCCACTTACCAGCGAATGATGCAGGCCTGCCTGAAGGAGCAAATCGGAAGAAACATGCAAGTCTATGTGGACAACATCGTCATCAAGACCTACGAAGCAGCCACACTACTCGACGACCTGCGCGAAACCTTCGCGGCGCTCAACAAATACAGAATCAAGCTCAACCCAAAGTAGTGCGCATTCGGCGTACCGGCGGGGAAGCTGCTTGGCTATAACGTCTCTGCCCGAGGAATCGAGGCAAACCCTGAGAAAGTCCAAGCCATCACCCGAATGCAAGGACCAACCGACGTCAAAATAGTACAACAACTCATTGGAAAACTCGCAGCACTAAGCCACTTCATCAGCAGGCTGGGAGAACGCACGCTGCGTTTCTATCAGCTGCTCAGGAAAGGAGAGAAATTCGAGTGGACGGAGGAAGCCCGACAAGCATTCGCGGACCTAAAAAAGACACTCTCGACCCCACCAATCCTGGCGGTACCCAAGGAACGAGAGAAGCTATACCTCTACGTGGCAGCACGTTACAGTGTAGTAAGCACATCGCTCGTTGTCGAACACACAGAAGAAGGCAAGGTCCAGAGCATCCAGAGACCAATCTACTACCTCACCATGCTCCTGACCAAACCCCAGCAGTGGTACCGGCACTATCAGAAGCTACTACTGGCCATCGTCACGACCTCAAGAAAAGTGTCCCACTACTTCGACGAGCACCCTATCACAATCGTAAGCACCGCACCACTCGCTGACATACTCAACAACCCTGGAGCGACTGGACGAGTCGCCGAGTGGAACATTGAGCTCATCCCACGGGACCTGCAGTTCAAGCACCCAACAACCATCAAAGCCCAAGTACTCCCAGATTTCCTGGTCGAGTGGACGGAGGTTCAGACACCAGGCCCCCCAGACCTATCAAGTTCATGGTCAATGTTCTTTGATGGGTCCAAGAGACAACAAGGAGCTGGGGCAGGAGTTGTGCTCATCTCCCCTAAGGGAACAAAGCTGAAATATGTCCTCCAGATCAACTTCAGTCACACCTCCAACAACGAAGCAGAATACGAGCCACTCCTCCATGACATGCGCATGGCCAAAACATGCGGAGCCACTCGCCTCATAATTTACAGGGACTCCAATCTCGTCGTCCAGCAGACGATGAGAAACTGCAACGCAATAGCCAACAACATGGCGACCTACTAGGAGCTCTACAACGCACTCCAAGGAAATTTCGACGGGTGCGAGCTCCACTACATCACCAGGGACAACAACACAGAAGCCGACAAACTCGCGAACATCGGTTCGACCCGAGGACCAATACCACCCGGCGTTTTTCTCGAAAGCATCAGCCGAAGATCCATCAAGGTACAGGCAGCAGCACCTGAAGCAATCGTGGACGGCGAGGACGCAACTGACCTGGCGCAGGTGGCAGCAGCAACCCCATCAGATGGCACAAGCACCAGCACACCCAACAGCACAGCCCCGACAGAGCTCGAAGGACCTGTCTGGGCAAAACCGTTCCTCCGATTTCTAATCGAAGGTACGCTACCGCAAGACGTGGCCGAAGCACGACGCATCAGCCGACGATCCAAGGCATTCACGATGATCAACAAACAACTATACAAGCGCAGCATCACCCAGGTACTCCAAAGGTGCATCGACGAAGAGGACGGCAAATCCCTACTGCTCGAAATCCACGAAGGCACCTGCGGACACCATGCGAGCATCAGAGTACTCGTATCCAAAGCATTCCGAGTCGGGTTCTATTGGCCCACAGCCTTGAAAAGGCAGAGGAAATCGTGCGACGCTGTGTCGCCTGCCAGAAATTCTCCAACAGGCCACACGCTCCCTCCTTAGAGCTCAAGACCATACCGCTATCCTAGCCGTTCGCCACCTGGGGACTCGACATGGTGGGCCCACTCAAGAAATCATCAAAGGGCGGAAGGACACACCTGCTCGTCACAGTCGACAAGTTCACTAAATGGATCGAAGCAGTGCCCATCACCAGCTCCACAGCTCTCACGGCTGTCAACTTCATCAAATCGATCATCTTCAGGTTCGGAGTGCCACACAACATCATCACATACAATGGCACGAACTTCACAGCCGCAGAATTCCAGAACTTCTGCGAAGAACTGTGCATCAAAATCAATTACGCATCAGTCGCGCACCCGCAGTCCAACGACCAGGTAGAAAAAGCAAACGACCTTGTATGCGGGGGAATCAAGAAACGGCTCCTCGCACCACTCGAGCAAGCCGCCGGCAACTGGGTAGAAGAACTCCCCACGGTGCTATGGAGCCTACGAACTACACCAAACACCGTGACCCAGTACACACCCTTCTTCATGGTGTACGGAGCAGAGGCAGTCCTACCACATGACCTCAAGTTCGGAGCACCTCGGGTCTCCGGATACGAAGAAGAAGAAGCAGAAGAAGAGCTGCAAGACGACAAAGATACGGCTGACGAAGCAAGAGACACAGCCCTGGAAAAATCAGAGGGGTACCAGGACAAGCTACGCACCTACCAAAGCAGTTGCCTACGCACTAGAACCTTCAACAAAGGCGACCTAGTCCTATGGCTGATACAAGAGAAGGTCCATAAACTCACCCCCAATGGGAAGGACCATTTATAGTCTCAGAAGTCATCGGAGGTGGCGCCTACAGGCTGAAGAACCCGAAGACAGACGAGGACGTGGGTAACCCATGGAACGTAGCAAACTTGCGACTGTTCTATCCATAGTACCCATCGGTCAGACATGACTGGCAACTCATGTAGCTGCTCGACCGCAATAAAGAAAATGTTGCCCAAATACTTCCATCTCAAAGCACTCGAGGGCTTAAGAATAAAATCCCCCCGAGAGACGCTATCGCCTACGCGATCTCAACCAAAAAGCACTCGGGGGCTTAAGAATAAAATCCCCCCGAGAGACGCTATCGCCTACGCGATCTCAACCAAAAAGCACTCGGGGGGCTTAAGAATAAAATCCCCACGAGAGACGCTATCGCCTACGCGATCTCAACCAAAAAGCACTCGGGGGCTTAAGAATAAAATCCCCCCGAGAGACGCTATCACCTACGCGATCTCAACCAAAAAGCACTCGGGGGCTTAAGAATAAAATCCCCCCGAGAGACGCTATCGCCTACGCGATCTCAACCAAAAAGCACTCGGGGGCTTAAGAATAAAATCCCCTCGAGAGACGCTATCGCTTCCTAAGCGATCTTAAACACAAACACTCGGGGACTCGTGAAAAAACTCCCCCCCGAAAGACTCTATCATCGCTCACGCGACTTCTACATCCAAGTACTAGTGGGCTCGAGCATCATCTCCTCCCGAAGACCGCTCGAGCAGCCTGAAGCTTAAAAAGCCCAAGAAAAAATACCCGGCCAGCCACACCTGCTGAGATCAAGAAAGACATGGCCACAATCAGATGGAGCACCAAGTACTCTGAAGAAACTTTGGAGGAAGCACAGGACACAGACTCATTTAGTCTTCATCCGATCGCCAACGATCACCTAAAGACTCGGGGGCTACTCCCATCGGGAGCGCTTCCGCGCACCCGATAAAAGAAAGAAACCAAATGACAAGGGAAACAAATTTTAGCCTACGCTCGACCCTTCGACTCAAGCGTAGCCTCGAGGGCTACTCCCATCGGGAGCGTGATGGCTTCTCTCCCTTCGTTGGTTACCCCAAGTGGAAGGTTGAGATGTAGCGCAACAGCAAGTTTCCCTCGGTGAAGATACCAAGGTTTCTCTCCAGTAGGACTCCAGAGATGATAAGTAGGTGTCAGCGACGCAACTGACGTGGACCTGCACACAGACACAGATAACTTTGTTCCCAACGAAGTTCAGAGAGGTTGTCAATCTCTCCGGTCTTGTTGTTCACAAAGGGTAAAACACAAAGGATAATGATAGCAACTGAAAGTAAAAAGCAGGAAAGTAAATAAGCGTGGAAATAGTAATAAGGATATGGACCGGGATACGTGATGTTCACTAGTGATGTCTCTCTCCCAAAAGACGATAAAAACTGCTATGCGAGGTAAACAAATTACAGAAGGGCAATTGACAGGATTATGAACGCACCGCAATGCTAACTATGCTACAAAAGAAAGGAAGAGGCTCAAAAGCACGGGCAGTACGCCAAAATAAGTAGACCATAATCCAACTGCATCTACTACTAATCATCCACCTTGAGATATCTATCCAGAACATCTCGCTGGTATTAAGTTGCGAGCCCCACCCAAAGTGTAAACCCAAAGCAACAGACAACTGCATTAAAAAGAACTTTGCGTAAAGTAAACAATCCTTGCAACCGCGGCTACAAGCACCGTTGTTTTCCCCCTTCTGGAAACAGCACATCCCCTAGACTCATGTTTCTGTCACTCAAGCGTGTCATCGGGGGGCATGAACCCACAATCGAGCATAACGTTCCCTCTTGGAGTCACTACCTACTACTTGGCCAAAGCAATAAACAGCAACGGAGGACATGCAAGAATTACTTAGGAACAAAAATATAAGAGATAAAACCAAATATATTACTCTATCACAATCTGAACATAATCTCATAATCCATCAGATCCCATCAAACTCAGCATAGCAATAGCAAAAATATTACAAAAGTGCCTCGATCATGTAGGGAAGCTCACGAGGTCTAAACCATGAAGAACAAAGAGGGAAGGAGAACATCACATAGCTACTAATCACGGACCCATGGTCCAAGGAAAGCTACTCACGAGACATCCAGGCAGCATCCATGGTGGAGAGGAGACTCCCGGAGGTCGGCCCTCCCTCCGCCAGGGTGCCAGGAAGAGGTCTTCTGGTGCTCCCGATCTCGGAAGAGCGGCAGCGGCGGAACAAAGGCGAGTTTGCGAAAAGAGGGTTCTGTCTTTGGAGTTTCCCCATGACGGAGAATAAATAGGCAAAGGGGGGCAGCCAGAGGTGGACCAGGGGCCCCAGGCGCCTCCCTGGCGCGGCCAGGGGTGGGCCGCGCCGAGTGGCCGCCTTGGCCCCCTTGGATCCCCTCTGGCCCCACTCGGGCTCTTCGCGAAGCTTCCTGTACTCTGATTTTTCCTGTATTTTTCCCGGAATTTTTCTGGCACTTTTTATATGGGGGAAAACTGAAATAGAAAACAGCAAAAAACAGGAACTGGCACTGGGGTGCACTGAGTTAATAGGTTAGTCCAAATATGATCAAAAGTGTATGAAAGTGTATCTAGAACCTAGCAATATCACACAAAACATGCATGGAGCAAGCAAAAATTATAGATACGTTTTGGACGTATCAGAGCGCTGTCGCGCACCCGAGAGATCTCACAGCGCAAAGTTTGGACGGACTCGAAGACAGCTCTCGATCGCAAAGGACTCGAACACAGCTCTCGGTTACAAAGAAATCGAAGACAGCTCCTGATCGCCAAGGACTTGAAAACAGTTTTCGGTCGCGTAAAGCCAAAATATAAATTCCATTGCAAAGGATCAAGCACAGTTTACATCATAAGGATCATTTTCAGTACAAAAACAGACTCAACTACATTTGGATAGAAGGCAGCTCCTGTTACAAGAGGGAATTACCCAAGGAATTAAGACTTCTACATGTGTGCTCATGAGGGGTAACCGACCCTAGTAAAAGAGCATCACCACAGACAAAGGAAAAGGAAGCTAGCTGAGGATCTCAATGACATAACAAAAGGGTGAAACTCGACTTATTTGTGGATGCTCCACCACCTTCTTCTCCTGCTCCACTAGCTTCTTCTCCAGCTGCAACTGCACGTCTTCTTCTCCGGACGTGCAGCCTCTTCCCCGAGTTGCCAACGAAGATGAGGCCGCCTCCAGTTCTACAAGGTCGCTTGACGCGCCCGCTTGATCGACGGCTTGACGTCGATGTCCTCTTCGGAGCTGATGGAGACGACACCACCACCTGAGGAGTCTCCAGAAGACGTAGCTGTAGAAGATGCAGGCGTATGACTCCTCGACCTTGTGGAGCTGTCGCTGCTCGACTCCTGCCAGTGTGGATCCATGCTAATTCCACTTGGATCGAACGCGCGGACAGTGACAGTGCCTTCGCCGTCAAAACGACAGCTGAGCATATCGACATCTCGCAGAGTCAACCGCCGAGCAAACAAACTCCAAACAGAGCCAAGAAAAATCAAGCGGGAGCTATCAACCTCCAAGTCAACATAAGAAGGAGATCGACATCTCCCTTGAAGATGCAGAAGCAAGCCATCCAAGCCAAGTTCAGAAACAATGGTGGAAAAAGCAGAGGGAAGAAGGACGCGATTGGCACTCTGGCCACGAACACGTAAAAGAAAGTCATAGCACCAGAATCCCTCCTCCAAGGGAGAAGAGGAAGGCACTAGCGCCGTACCATGGCGACCACCACGACATGAGCATGGTGTACGGCTACCACGGCCACGACGAACGAGGCCACGGCCAACACCCCGCTTGGGAGCCATGAGAGGAACAAGAGAGGAAAGAAGAGGAAAAGCAGCAAGCCGGATGGAGGTAAAACGATGTGGAAGATACAGGCTTATTTATAGAACAAAGATCTCCCAGCACGGAGAAGCCGAGACGACAACATTAATTAATTCAAAGACCAAAACGTCGCAGACGTCTCAGGTTCCAAGACCAAGATGCTTTCCCACGGGACGCACTGTGCATGAGACGCGTCAACTCACGCGCGTTTCCAACGCGCTTCTCGGAAACCCAACCAGCGCCGGCCGCACGCCACAGCGGTCATCATTATGACCGGTCATGAAGACGTGACGGTTCACTGGCGAGGCATCCCTGACAGCCATCAAGCAGAGGCATTGTTATCCTGACAAGTGGCGAAGAAAACCAACGGACATCAAAGGCTCAGAGGTTCCATCTTTCAGATCTTTTCCCGATGAAGAAAAACATCTTACTCCCATGGGGAGAGTACATCATAAGAGTCCCAGGTGCTTCCTCACCTAAAGGTCAGCAATGTGCTCGAGTGACCACTCGCACTCATGAGAGTCTCGGGTGCTCCCTCAACCCGACGCAAGACAAACATGCATTTTCCAAGATCATACGGCGCTAAGAGTCTCAGGTGCTCCCTCACCTGAAGAGCCTAAATGGCATTCGAGTGAATACTTGCGAAAAAACCACCCGTCTGAGCACTCGAAACAAAGCTCCACGGGTGAATGAGTGAACAACTCGCTTGATGTTTTGTTCCAAGCGGGTGCAATGCTATAAGGCTCCGCGCCTCAAAAACACACATTCCTGGAACACGATACAATGTGCCCAGATGCCACGCAAGATTAGCGTGTAGGTAAGACCCCGCTGCGAAGTTCGGCCGGGCTGCGACTTGCCGAAGAGCGATTTCACTCCCAACCTTTTCCATGCGCTGCGCATGATAGAAAAATCCGGGCGGACGCGCCTTAGGCTATGCACATTACTGGCAGCAAATGAAGACCGTAAGACCTGAAGCGGCCGGAATTTTGCTCGACACCAGTGTTCCAAGCTCACGTCGAGGGACGAGGGTTTGATTGGGATACTGTGGTATTTTCCCTAGTGCAATTCACCAAGGCTCGACCAGTCGACTCCTTGGACCCTTTCAGCTTAGCATCCCACGAAACAGGTTTTGTCATGGTCACCAGACTGCCAGCGACCCACGGATGTACCGCGCATACCAATAACCGACAAATGAATCTACTCGAGTACCTGCGCGACTCTTCGAGTCCCCCAGGCACTCGGGGGCTAATGACGAGGGGGTGACCCCACGACTCCTATGGATAAGCATACCTGGTGTCCATGAAGACAGAAGGCCCATGAAGATACAGCCTCGTCCCACTAATTGACACCGACGTAGGAGTCTACGACTCACAAGAAAGGTGCGAAGACCTGCCGTACGGAGCAAGCTAGGGTTAGGAAAGCTTACCTGTAAACGTAGAGGAACTCCCCGAGACCTAGCCCAGTATATAAGGGCTAGGAGGGGTGACACCAAGGACAACGAATATAACCTGTAACCCTAGCCTTAAGCGCTCCAGCCTTGGCATCCCCTTTAATCGCATCTCCCCCATTAATAATATCGAGCAGGAGCGTGCCTCCATGTTTGCCGGCGAGCTATCGTCCAACCTGTGCCTCTCATGACTAACCCAGGGTCCCTGACCATGGGATTTGCCGGGGTTGATCCCCGTTAGTCATCGACGACCAAATCCGCGGCGGCGCTGCACGGAACTGTCGCTCCCGGACACCATTCGATGCGCTGATACCACAGGGACGTAGCCCATGCTCTCGCACATCGCCTGGTGCACGCGGGCGTCCAAGGTGATGACCATGACGACGGCGGCGACCTCGCCGGTGGCAACTTCACCGGCGGCAACAGAAGCCCAGAGAAGAGACTAACGTCTCCACAGTGCACCAAATCGAGCAGGCGCTAGTGCATTCGACGCGTGAGGTCACGGTGAAGATGACGGACAGGTTCTCGAGTTTGTTTGCTTCACGGGTGCTCGTTGATGAGCACAGCGGCGGCGAGGAGACACGGCTCCCATGACGGCGCGGGCTAGAGGACGAACGGGGGCTATTAGGGTGAGGGGAAAAGCTCACCACGTCTCGGGGAGTGCGGTGGTGCAGAGGTTGGAGGCGGGGAGGGCACAACGGCGACGGAATCGAAGATGAGCTCCGGCGGCCGAAGATGAAGATGAAGACTCGATTCGGAGGCTCCAGAGGGCTTCAGCTCCCCATCTTCTGCTCAGAGACGAAGTCGTTGCGGGCGATGACGGTGGACATGGCTAGTCGGCTTCTCGTCGTCGTTGGCCGCGAGTTTCCGTGTGCGGCGGCGACAGTTATCTGCGGGCGGTGCTGGAAACGGGCGAGTGAGGAGATGAGAGCAAGCCAGGAGGCGGGAATGGAAGCACGCCGTCTCCAGCGTCGACGTGGTGTGGTTTGAAGGCTCGGGGGAGGGCCAGGCAGGCTAGCAGCTGCCCGTCGGCGTCGGCATGCCGGGCACGCAGTTGTTTGCTCGTGCCCGGGGGTAGACGACAAGGCTAGGTGGGTTGGGCCGGCTGGGGGGATGAGTTGGGCCGAATGCCAGGTAAGCCCTTTTTCTTTTCTTTCTGTTTTATTTTCTGCTATTTGTTGTGCCTTGCTAAAAAAATAGCTAGGCATTTTATAAAATGCTGAAACTTTTTATATGGCCTCACAATATAATAGGTTAGCCACTTATAAAGTTTGAACATTTTTAAAATTCAAATTATTTGAACTTTAATTTAAATAGGGGTTTAATTTAATTCCAAGCTCCTTTTTTGAATTTTTGAAAAATCTTTGAGCATGGGAATGCTACCACATCACTTTATATGTGATTACACTCATTTATGTGAGTTTTCAAAAGTCAAGCAAGAATTTTTGGAGCAACTTTATTTCTGGCCATTTGTATTAAATTCATCTGGGGGGTTTCTTCTCCCATTTCATTTTCTTTTTAAATTTTTAACATGAATGCAATGTAGCTCTTGATCCTAGCACATACCTAACAGAGGGTTCTCACAACTCACCCCCACTCAAAAGAATCTCGTCCCGAGATTCAGAAGTCATCGGGAGGAAGGTGGGGGTACTCGGTACTGAGACGGTCTTCTCTTTCCCACGTGGCTTCTCTCTCAGAGTGGTGTGACCATTGTACTTTCAGAAACTTAATCTTCTGACGACGAGTGACACGCTTTGCTGAACCAAGAATACGAACGGGGTATTCTCGATAAGGAAGGTCATCTTGGAGATCAAGCGTTTCATGGTCGACTTTGCGGATGGGGTCCTTGAAGCAACGCCTGAGTTGTGACACATGGAATACATCATGTACTCGGGAAAGGTGCGGAGGTAGTTCAAGTTGGTAGGCAACTTCTCCACGTTTAGCGAGAATGCGGAAAGGTCCAATGTAACTTGGGGCCAACTTGCCTTTGATACCGAATCGTTGGGTTCCCTTGAGAGGAGTAACCTGAAGGTAAGCCTTCTCATCCAGATTGTAGCTTTCTTGCCTATGATGAAGATCATAGTAGCTTTTCTGACGAGACTGTGCTGCTTTCAATTGATCACGAACATTGCGAACTTGCTCTTCTGCTTCCTTGATCATATCCGATCCAAAGAATTGTCTTTCACCGGTTTCTGATCAGTTTAGGGGTGTTCGACATCTTCGTCCATAGAGGAGTTCAAAAGGAGCCATGTTCAGACTAGATTGGAAACTATTGTTATAAGAAAATTCGGCGAATGGAAGAGACTTCTCCCGATTCTTTTCGAATGAGATAACACAAGCTCTGAGCATGTCTTCGAGGATTTGGTTAACCCTTTCAACTTGACCGCTAGACTGAGGATGGAAAGCTGTACTAAAGGAGAGATGAGTTCCCATAGCATTATGAAAGCTTCCCCAAAATCTAGAGCTGAAAAGGATACCACGATCAGAATTGATTTCCAAAGGAACACCATGAAGAGACACAATTCTAGAGACATACAAGTCCGCTAACTGGCTAGCAGTTATAGACGACAACGAAGATGGCACCATTTCCTTTCTGGGTTTTTGGAAAGCCAGTGATGAAATCCATACTGACTTTGTTCCATTTCCATTCTGGAATAGGCAAAGGTTGAAGAGTGCCAGCAGGTCTTTGGTGTTCTGCCTTAATGCGACGACAAACATCACATTCAGCAATGAACTGAGCAATTTCTCGCTTCATCCTAGTCCACCAAAATCTCTGGCGTAGGTCTTGGTAAATCTTTGTGCCACCAGGATGAATCAAAAGGGGTGTATCATGAGCCTCCTTAAGAATTAGCCTCCTAAGATTGTGTTTTCGTGGTACAACCAATCGAGTGCCAAAGAAAACGACATCTTGATCATTTATGGAGAAACATTTAGCAACTCCGCTAGCAATGTTCTTCTTGATCTCTCGAATACCACTATCACGTTTCTGGGCGGCTATGATTTTATCCTCAAGGGTTGGTTTCGCCACCAAGGTAGAAAGATAGCCATGAGGAACAATCTCAAGATTGAGCTTGCGAAATTCCTCATGAAGAAGTGGTTGACACTATTGTAACATGAGGTTGTTACAATATGACTTACGACTTAGTGCATCAGCCATGAGATTGGCTTTGCCTGGGGTGTAAGAAATTCCTAAGTCATAATCTTTTATCAACTCTATCCAGCGTCTTTGCCTGAGATTAAGATCTGGCTGGGTGAATATGTATTTGAGGCTTTGGTGGTCGGAATAGATCTCACAATGATTACCAAGGAGGTAATGTCACCAAGTTGTTAGGGCATGAACTACGGCAGCGAGGTCAAGATCATGGGTAGGATAGTTCTCTTCATGTGGACGCAACTGTCGTGAAGCATAAGCTATCACATGTCTATCTTGCATAAGTATGCATCCTAACCCTTGTCGTGAGGCGTCACAAAAGATCTCGAAATCCTTTTTGGTGTCTGGAGGCGCAAGTACGGGTGCAGAAGTCAATCTTCTTTTCAACTCTCGAAATCTTTCCTCGCACTTGGGAGTCCATTGGAATTTCTTATCTTTCTTGAGGAGATCAGTTAGAGGCTTTTCAACTTTAGAAAAGTTCTCGACAAAGCGGCGGCAATAGCTTGATAAGCCAAGAAACTCCTAACTTGCTTAACCGATTCAGGTGGAGTCCAGTCAAGGACGGCCTGAACTCTCTTGGGATTCACAGCAATGCCTTTTGCAGAAATCACGTGGCCTAAGTAGGTCACTTTTGGTAGCCAAAATTCACACTTGGAGAACTTGGCATAAAGGCGGTGCTCTCGAAGTTTCATCAACACCAGCCTGAGATGTTCGGCATGTTCTTCTTCGTTCTTCGAGTAGATGAGAATGTCATCAAGATAAACTACAACAAATTTATCCAAGTACTCCATGAAGATCGAATTCATCATGCGCGAGAAAGTGGCGGGGGCATTGGTTAAACCGAAGGACATGACGGTGTACTTGTAAAGACCATAACGAGTAGTGAAATCCGTTTTTGGAATGTTCTCGTTTCTGATTTTGATTTGATGTTAGCCTAATCTCAAATCCATCTTGGAGAAGATAGAGGATCCAGCAAGTTGATCATAAAGATCATTGATCCAGGGAAGTGGGTACTTGTTCTTTATCGTTGCTATATTTAGCGGGCGATAGTCTACACACATCTTTTCTGTTCCATCTTTCTTCGTTACAAACCGAACGGGGCAACCCCATGGCGATGAGCTTGGGCGGATGAAGCCTTTTGCCAACAAAGCTTCAAGTTGGATTTTAAGCTCAGCTAACTCACGTGGGGCCATTTTGTATGGGCGTCTGGGAATTGGTGCGGTTCCTGGCATAAGATCCACTATGAACTCTACGCGTCTGTCGGGTGGCATATTTAAGGGGTTGGGTTCCTGGATGGTTTTCCTAAGGATGACCATGGCTTACTAGGGAATACAACAGATATGTCAGAGTAGCAAAGTACCCCAACATGATGGTTAGTGTGGTTCTTCTGCCTAGGAGACATCTAAAGTGGGAGGAAGAGCTGCAAATGCATCAATATAGGTTTCTAGAAGAAAACCTACAACAAACTCTACGGAACTACGGGTATGCCACCTAGAAATTATTCTAAAAGGACAACCGAAATGGAGAGAAGGATTTTGCAAACGCATCAGCTTATGAAGAAACCTGGAATGACTCGGGCAGCATAACGGTTGTAATTGTAAGAAATGTCTTTTCTTGCAATGTAGAAACAACACTTACATAATAAGATGTAAGAAATCAGGAGTAGAACAACTCTAGAAGACTGAACACAACTTTCCTACGGCTACAAGGAAGAAAACAACGAGATGTTCTAGTAAGACATAGATGAGCCTAGTCCTATCTTCCCGTAGAAAAGATGAGGGTGACTCAAAACTCAGAACGATGAGGGTAAGGAGAAAAAAGAAGCCTTACGTTGTTCCCTTATATACCCAGAGTAACTATATAACTATAGAAGGCTAGAATCGACTTCGACCAAGGCTGATAATCCTACAGTCAGTCCTGCTCTGATACCAAGTCTGTCGGGACCCGGGGTTAGCTTATGGCAGACCCCGCTACAACACAATCATATGGAAAGCCGAGAACCGTACCCACTTGTCTAAGAAGACAAGGCCAAGCACAGAACGTTCTCGGAAAGCATCGAACGTGAGGGGCATCCCATCCAGGCCGGATGATCAACTGAGATGGGTCCTCATCGTCCGCACACAATTCTAAATGAGATGGGTGGTGAACTCCCATACCCATAGACAAGTCGCATCAACCATACTATCGATTGTATTATAACACTTACATAGACTTACTCTAGCCTGATCACTTAGTCGGGGTCTAGGGCGGGCTCGATCATACATCAAAGTGTGCACGTGACAGAGTCACGAGCAATCGCATCAAGATGCCCCAAGCTGCGCACATCTAAGGGCCACTTGGTGTACAAAAGACCGCCAACCAGATCACAACTAAGGTCTCGAAAACCCATACTAAGACATGCATGTTATAATCATACACGCAACACACATGTCTAGTATGAATAGCAGGTATCATTGCAATTCTCTACAAAGTTTACCACTTTATTGATAACTCTTATAGAGTGCACACAGAGATCACAAGACCGTGATCCAACATTACATCAAACATGCGGAAGCAAAGTAGGTTTGTGTACAGACAAGTTTAACAAATGGCTTAGAGAAGCCTTATTTATAAACAAGCCCTTCCACGAGGGACCAGTCATATGACTGGGACTATACTAGCTTGGCTTCAATCGTCGAGCTCCAGGAAGAATCCACCTTCGGGGTCAGTGGGTTCATATAAAACATAGAATAAGCAAACATGAGTACAAAGTCGTACTCAGCAAGACTTACGTATGAGCTATACTACTCATGCACATGTATCAAGGTAAAGGGAGGTGGGGTTCATAAGCAAAAGTGCCAGCTTTGACTTGGCTAGTCCTGAACTACGAGTACCAGACTTTAGGTAAGAAGCGTACACGAGTCCACTACATGTCTCCAACCAATTACACCACTATGGTGCCTTCCTCGACTTCCCACGAGAAAGCACGCCATAGCACTTACGCTTATCTTGGGAATTTTTATAAGTATCCAGTTCAAATTCTCTAATAATCAGGAACAACTTTCCAAGTAGTCCCTTACCGCGGACACGGCTATTCGAATAGTTTATTAACCCTGCAGGGGTGTACTGCTACACACATGAAACTATCAGTTACCGCCGGAATCTCGTCACCCTTCAAGCGGGTGTCAGCGAGGATAATTTCCACAACTATTACCTCACAGCCAACTCAAACTCAATGGAGACTCCTATCTGGACTGGATTCCACATCGTGAACCCGGACGATTTACCGATGTGGTCCCAGAAGATATGTCCAGGGTCCCAAGCCGGTCTGAATAGTCGTTCTTCCACTTTGCATACCGTTCCACAGACCTACCAGAACTCCGAACTACTGCAACTCATTGAACTGAGAATGGGTGAGTTAGTAGGTTGAGCGGGGGTCCATGTGCCCAACATGTGGTAGTACTCTTCGTCTTGGATCACCACACAAGACTCGGGCTTAAGGCGGTGTTCAACGAGACAACCCACTGTGTACTCCTACACAGCCTATCATCGTTCACCTTGTATTAGAGTGGATTCACCAACATAGTTTCACCTTCTTCAACATGATTTCTCACATCCTGACTCACAGATCAAAGTATCCTCATTGTAAACTCTAAGCATGCAATAAGCAGTAACAGTTGCAGGGGCCACATGATATCAAACAACTCCTACATCTGCTAGGATTGTTGTTTGCTTATTACTGTGACAAAATGATAGGTCATGCAAAGGATTGGGTTCAACTATGCGTTAGAAACGTTATCATGGTAATCATCCTAAACAATGCATAAGCGAGACTGAGAGGGAAATGGGATTTTAGCGACATGATCAATGGGGGTTTGCTTGCCTTGCTGACGAGGTTCCGTAACGTGTCTTCAACGAAGGGGGTGGCCTCCGGTTCTGGCTCCACTTCTAACCGGACAATCATGGCAAACATAGGATCAATATAAATGCAATGCTCAAACACATGATCAATGTTGCAATGTGATGTTCATGGTTGCATAGTGTTGCCAATTCCATTTAAAAGAAGTGCATTGCAAAGTCATTTGCAAATTCACTCCAAATTTGAATTTAAAAGAAGTCCATATGCACATTTTCTTCTGTTCACCCAACTTAACTTGGTCAAACATGAGAACAAATTCCATATTCAGAATCCTTGCATTTTTTTGATAATTTTTCATATATTATATGTTTAATTTGGAGTTGTGGTTAAAAAGATATTGAATTTCCAATTTTCAGCTTTTCTGAAATTATTTTTAAACTGGAAAATGCTTTTATTGCGTCATCATTGCGTCAGCCTGACATGATGGGGTTTGACTGGTCAGCCTGGCTAGTGGGCCATCCCTGTCAGCCTCTCTGTCTAATTTCCCTATTAGATTAATCTAACAGAGAGGATTAGAGGAGGTTGGACCCACCTGTAAGTGGCTTGGGGTGATTTAGTTAGGGGCTAATGGCCGGCCACGTCGGCCTCCCCGGCGGCTAGTCGCCGGCGACAAAATCCACGGCGGCGCTGCACGGAACTGCCGCTCCCGGAGACCATTCGATGCGCTGAGACGACAGGGACGTAGCCCATGCTCTCGCACGTCGCCTGGTGCACGCGGGCGTCCAAGGTGATGACCATAGGGACGGCGGCGACCTCGCCGGCGGTAACAGAAGCCCGACGAAGAGACAAACGTCGCCATAGTGCACCAAATCGAGCAGGCGCTAGTGCATTCGACGCGTGAGGTCACGGTGAAGATGACGGACAAGTTCTCGAGTTTGTTTGCTTCACGGGTGCTCGCTGACGAGCACACCGGCAGCGAGGAGCCACGGCTCCCATGGCGGCGCGGGCTAGAGGACGAACGGGGGCTATCTGGGTGAGGGGAAAAGCTCACCACGTCTCGGGGAGTGCGGTGGTGTAGAGGTTGGAGGCGGGGAGGGATCAACGATGACGAAATCGAAGATGAGCCCCGGCGGCCGGAGATGAAGATGAAGACTCGATTCGGAGGCTCTAGAGGGCTTCAGCTCCCCATCTTCTGCTCAGAGACGAAGTCGTTGCGGGCGATGACGGTGGACATGGACAGTCGGCTTCTCGTCGTCGTTGGCCACAAGTTTCCGTGTGCGGCGGCGACATTGATCTGCGGGCGGTGCTGGAAACGGGCGATTGAGGAGATGAGAGTGAGCCAGGAGGGGGAATGGACGCACGGCGTCTCCAGCGTCGACGTGGTGCGGTTAGAAGGCTCGGGGGAGGGCCAGGCAGGCTAGCAGCTTCCCGCCGGCGTCGGCATGTCGGGCTCGCAGTTGTGTGCTCGTGCCCGGGGGTAAACAACAAGGCTAGGTGGCTTAGCCGGCTGGGGGGATGAGTTGGGCCGAATGCTAGGTAAGCCCTTTTTCTTTTCTTTCTATTTTATTTTCTGCTATTTGTTGTGCCTTGCTAAAAAAATAGCTAGGCATTTTATAAAATGCTGAAACTTTTTATATGGCCTCACAATATAATAGGTTAGCCACTTATAAAGTTTGAACATTTTTAAAATTCAAATTATTTGAACTTTAATTCAAATAGGGGTTTAATTTAATTCCAAGCTCCTTTTCTGAATTTTTGAAAAATCTATGAGCATGGGATTGCTACCACATCACTTTATATGTGATCACACTTATTTATGTGAGTTTTCAAAAGTCAAACAAGAATTTTTGGAGCAACTTTATTTCTGGCCATTTGAATTAAATTCATCTGGGGGGGTTTCTTCTCCCATTTCAATATCTTTTGAAATTTTTAACTTGAATGCAATGTAGCTCTTGATCCTAGCACATAACGAACAGAGGGTTCTGACACATATCACCAATGCTCTAATCAATGTTAGGGAGGAGAAGCTTAGACTAGAAGCCTCCATACCTAGGAAGCTAGAAGATGGTTGGGATCCTATGATAAAAATCAAATTGAATAATTTTTCTTGCTATGCTTTATGTGATGTTGGAGCAAGTACCTCTGTTATGCCCAAAAGAATGTATGATATGCTTGAATTGAAACCTTTTGATCCCTGTTCTTTTGGTGTTCGTCTTGTTGATTCTTCCGTAAATAAGCCTTTGGGGAAGATCGATGATGTTCTTATCATTGTCAATGACAATTATGTTCCCGTTGATTTCACTATTATAGACATTGAGTGTGAGCCCTGTTGTCCAATTATTTTGGGACGTCCTTTTCTTCGCACAGTTGGTGTTGTTATTGACATGAAAGAGGGGAATATCAAATTCCAATTCCCTCTCAAGAAAGGGATGGAACATTTCCCTAGGAAAAAGATTAAGTTACCTTTTGAGTCCGTCACACGGGCTAGTTATTCTCTTGAAAAGACTTGATCTTTTGCATTAAGCCTAGCAAATGGATTTAAAGAAGCGCTTTCGTGAGGCAGTCCGCAACGAATTTAGGTTTTCCTTTTTGTTTTTCTTCTGTTTTTAGTGGTCTTTATGATTTTTATTACTGTAGCAACATCATTGTATCTTTACTTTTCAAGCTTTGTGCCTTTTATAGCCTCATACGACAAGGGAAGTGAAAGTTGTGACATGCTGTCCAGAAAACAGATTCTATCCTCGTGACTAGAAAAATCAGAAAAAAAATCCCAGTTCATCATTTTGAGCTGAATTTTTTACACAGCGTGATCTATACAATTACGAAATTTTCGTATTTTCTGAGTTTTTTTATTTGAGTTGCAGAAGTACCCCTAAAAAATTTGTTTTTACCTGCTGGTCTGTTTTTCACAGATTCTGACCTGTTTTGCCTTTTCTTCGTTTTGCAAACCTTAAGCTTGCTTTTTCTTTGCAAAAACTTGTTGGCAATCTTGAGAAACATTATCTCTTCAAGGTTATCTTTATTTCCAGTAGAGAAAATTATTTTATTAGGGCACTAACCTCTCTAATCAGTCTACAATGAGTTATGTATGAAGGGAGTTTTCAAGTGCGCGATGGAAGATGATGAAAGAAGATCTTGGAGTGTCAAACGCTCAAGATTGAGGATGCCCATGTGCACCCCCAATAAATATTCAAGGAGACTTAAGCGTCTAAGCTTGGGGATGCCCCCGTGCATCACCTTCTTCATCAAAAATTATCAGTTCGTCCCTCGTTGCACTATATTTTTATCACTTCATGCGTTATGTGCTATGCTTGGAGGGTCTCGCTCTTTAATTTTCTAGGTTTATTTTTGCTTTGTTTTCTGTAGTAACAAGTTAGACCCCAGCTTACTCTTTTGTGTGGGAGAGTTACACGCTCCGCTTGAACTAGAACTCCTCATAGAATTGGCATGCTTATTCTTTTAGCTGTGAGTTGTTCTTTTTCTTTTCTTAGCTACTGCTCTGTTTAGTTGTAGTGCTTTAGTTTTTCTAGAGATTTTATTTTGTTTTAGGTTGAACTTTCTATAGGTTGCATGTTTTATCTTGTTAGAGAGTTTGCCTGTTGCACTGAATTTTGTGTCTTGACTAGAAGTAGGTAGTTGAAGTTGCTATTCTCTTTGTAGTAGTAACTTGCAATAGTTTTGAGGTATTGACTAGAGTAATGTTTGAACTTTTGGTGTCAAGAGCTTGAGCCTATTTGTGATAGATGTCGTATTTTTAGAAATCCGTGTGATTTTCAAAATCCAAAAACCCCTGTTGAGAACTCTAGCTACTAGATGGATCACTAACCTCTGGAGGGTTCGAATATTAGAGTACACTCACGTACCATGAGTCGAGGATGCGCAAGGATAACCAAACCCCCATACGCTCCTCCTCGCGGTACTTGTCTCTTTGTGAACCTCCTGATTAGATTGAGAGTTACCGATAATAAGTGCATGAGTTCTTCTGACTAGTGTGAGTATTCGAAAGTTGACACTTCAACCCACCTATACTTTTTCTAGCCTCTTCGGTACCATGCATTGCCCTTTCTCACCTCGAGAGTTGGCGCATACTTTGCCGGTGCATCCAAACCCTTGGCACGATACGCTCTTTCATCATAAGCCTCCTTATATCTTTCCTCAAACCAGCCACCATACCTACCTACAAGTCATTTCCATAGCCTTTCCGAGATACATTGCCATGCAACATCCACCTTCTCATGACTTGATCCTCATGTCATACATGCTACTTGCTTGATCGATGAGCCGCATGCTAGTTGGGCCTTGCCCTAATCTTTGCTACATGAAGCGCTAGTATCATTGCATATCATGATATCCTGGCAGAGGCATACATTTTCATCATCATAGTTATATCTTCTTTATGTGAGTACCTTTGTAAAGTGTGAAAGATCTCCTATATTCTTGTAAAATATAGAGTGTTGCCCCTAAAGTGAGGAAAAGATCCCAAAGATGACAAAATCAAAAGATCCCAAAGAGGACAAATGAGAGTTAAATAGAAAGAGCCATTGAGGCCACCAAGAAAATACAAAAAAATAGAAAAAAGAGAAAAATAAAAATAAAAAGAGAGAAGGGGGCACACTACTATTCCTTTTGAGAGATCCACACTAGTACTTCATCCTCTATCCCTTGTACTCCATAGAGATCATCATCATGCATATAGCTATGTGGGGATCTTCACACTATAGAACTTGGCTTGTATATTCCAATGATGAGCCTCCTCAAACGAGCTCTAGGTCTTCTTGAGCAAGAAAGTTAGATGCACCCCCACTAGTTCCCTTGGAGAGATTTTAGCTCACATATGCATCCGTTGCATGGCAATCTCTACTCCTCACATCATATCTATCATATGACCTTCTCTCGCCTATGATTGTCCTCATTGATGTGATCCTTTCACACCATTTTTGTCTTCCTCCTCCACCTTCTTTCTGTTTCGCCTTTTAGGTGTCAACTTTCTTGCTCACGCTCATCCATTGAATGAGTGCTCAAAATATCAAAGGGAGTGGATCAGTTTGACTTGTACCTGGCTAGTGGTCTAGGGACGAGTCAAGATAAGAATCCAAAGGAGACTAAGTGTGAAACTTTAGTAGATAGTTGTTCTCAACAACCTTTTTTCTCTCTTTTTCCCAGTCCCCTGCTTGCACGCAAACACCATCTGGAGACATTCGAGTCACGGACAGCGAGAGATCTTGCACCTTTTATTCTTTTGTTTCTTGTGTCAATGCTAATATAGACTCTTGCTTGTTAAGACTTGAATTGAACTGCATGCTTTGATATCTTTACTTAAAGTCCTTATATGGTTGTGTGGCATGTCACCACAGAAATTATGCTTGTTATCATTTACCTACTCGAGGACGAGCAGAAATTAAGCTTGGGGATGTTGATACGTCCCAAACGTATCTATAATTTCTGCTTGCTCCATGCATGTTTTGTGTGACTTTGCCATGATTTGCTTGAACTTTCATACACTTTTGATCATATTTGGACTAATCTATTAACCCAGTGCACCCAGCTGCCAGTTGCTGTTTTCTGCAGTTTTTGTATTTCAGGTTTTCCGGCCATTAAAAGTGCTCCAAAAAATCCGGAAAAATCAGATAAAAAATCAGCGACCCAGAAGCTTCCGGAATCACCAAGGTAGCGGAGGGGGGCCACCACCAGGAGACCGGGAGGGTCCCTGGCGCGACCCCACCCTAGGCCGCGCCAGGAGGCCTCCTGGCTTCCTGGTGGGTCCCCTCGACACCCCCCCTCCGCCTATATTTAGCCCTCGGGATGGAAACCCCTAATATCGATCTCTTTTCCACGAACTCGCCTCTGTACCGCCGCCGCCGCCGTTTCAAGATCGGGGCTGCCTGGAGAAGCAGCCCCGGCACCCTGCCGGGAGGAGGAACCCCTCCGGGAGACCATCCATAGCCATGGACGCCTTCTGGATGTACCGTGAGTAGTCCCCTTGGACCATGGGTCCGTGACCAGTAGCAATGTGATGTTCCTCTCCCCTCTTTGTGCTTCCACTTTCGAGACCTCGTGAGCTGCCTCACATGATCGAGGCACTTTTGTAATTTCTGTTGTTGGTATGCTGAGTTTGCTGGGATCTGATGGATTATGAGACTATGTTTAGATTGTGATGAGTAATATATTTGGTTCTTCTCTTTTATATTTTGTTCTTGAGTAAATTCTTGCATGTTCTCCGTTGCAGTATTTTCCTTTGGCCAAGTAGTTTGTTGCAACTCCAAGAGGGAGCGTTATGCTTGATTGTGAGTTCAGCCCCTTGATGTCTAGCTTGAGTGACAGAAACATGATACCAGGGGATGTGCTATTGCCACCAGGGATAAAACAACAGTGCTTGTACCTGCGGGTGCAAGGATTGTTTACTTTACGCAAAGTTCTTTTAATGCAGTTGCCTGTTGCTTTGAGTTTACACTTTGGGTGGGATTCGCAACTTAATACCAGCGAGATGTTCTGGATAGATATCTCAAGGTGGATGATTCGTAGTAGATGCAGTTGGATTTCGGTCTACTTACCTTGGCGTGCTGCCCATTGCTTTTGAGCCCTTCCTTTCTTTGCAAATAATTAGCATTGCAGTGCCTTCATAATTCTGTCAATTTCCCAGCTTTGATTTGTTTACCTCGCTAGCACTTTTATCGTCTTTTGGGAGAGAGACATCACTAGTGAAAATCACGGGACCCCGGTCCATCTTTAAATTATTGTTTACACCCTTAGTTTACTTTCATTTCCACTTTTATCTCTTGCGTTGATCCTTTGTAAACAGCAAGGCCGGAGGAATTGACAACTCCTCTGTACTCGTTGGGAGCAAAGTTATTTGTATCTGTGTGTAGGTCCACGTCAAGCGCCGTGACACTCTGTATCAGTCCTCGAGTAGGGAAATGATAACAAGCATAATTTCTGTGGCGACATGCCACACAACATATAAGGACTTTTAATTAAAGCAATCAAAGCATGCAATTCAATTCAAGTCTTGACAAGAAAGAGTCTATATTAGCATTGACACAAGTAACAAAGGAACAAAAGGTGCAAGAGCTCTCGCTGTCCGTGACTCGAATGTCTCCAGATGGTGTTTGCGTGCAAGAAGGGGATAGGGAATACAAGATAAAAAATATTTGTTGAGAACTACTATCTACTAAATTTTCACACTTAGTCTCCTTTGGATTCTTATCTTGACTCGTACCCAGACCACTAGTCAGGTACATGTCAAACTGATCCACTCCCCTTTGATATTTTGAGCACTCATGCAATGTATGAGCGTGAGCAAGAAAGTTGATACCTAAAAGATGAAACAGAAAGAAGGTGGAGGAGGAAGACAAAAAGGTGTGAAAGGCTCACATCAATGAGGACAACCATAGGCGAGAGAAGGCCATATGATAGATATGATGGGAGGAGTAGGGATTTCCATGCAACGATTGCACATGTGAGCTAGAAGGTCTCCAAGGGAACTAGTGGGGGTGCATCCAACTTGCTTTCTCAAGAAGACCTAGAGCTCGTTTGAGGAGGCTCATCATTGGAATAAGCAAGTTCTATAGTGTGAAGGTTCCCCACATAGCTATATGCATGTATGATGATCTCTATGGAGTACAAGGGATAGAGGATGAAGTACTAGTGTGGATCTCTCAAAAGGAATAGTAGTGTGCCCCCTTCTCTTTTTTTTTCTTCTCCTTCTCTTTTTTTGTATTTTTGGTGGCCTCAATGGCTCTTTATATTTCTCTCATTTGTCCTGTTTGGGATCTTTTGATTTTGTCCTCTTTGGGATCTTTTCCTCACTTTAGGCGAAACACTCTATATTTTACAAGAATACAGGAGATCTTTCACACTTTACAAGGGTACTCACATAAAGAAGATGTAACATCATGATGCAAATGTATGCCTCTGCCAGGATAGCAGGATATGCAATGATACTAGCGCGTCATGTAGCAATGATTAGGGCAAGGCCCAACTAGCATGCGGCTCATCGATCACACGAGTAGCATGTATGACATGAAGATCAAGTCATGAGAAGGTGGATGTTGCATGGCAATGTATCTCAGAAAGGCTATGGAAATGCCTTGATAGGTATGTATGGTGGCTGTTTTGAGGAAAGATATAAGGAGGTTTATGATGACAGAGCGTGTCATGACAAGGGTTTGGATGTACCGGCGAAGGTGGACGCCAACTCTCGGAGTGAGAAGGAGGCAATGCACGGCACAGGAGAGGCTAGAAAAATATGGGAGGTGGAAGTGTCAACTTTCGAATACTCACATTAGTCCGAAGAACTCATGCACTTATTATCGGTAACTCTCAATCTAATCAGGAGATTCTCAAAGAGACAAGTACCCCGAGGAGGAGTGTATGGGGGTTTGTTTATCCTTGCGCATCCTCGACTCATGGTACGCGAGTGTACTCTAATATTCGAACCCTCCAGAGGTTAGTGATCCATCTAGTAGCTAGAGTTCTCAACAGGGGTTTTGGTTTTCGAAAATCACACGGATTTCCCAAAATACGACATCTATCACTAAAAGGCTAAAGCTCTCGACACCATAAGTTCAAACATTACTCTAATCAATACCTCAAAACTATTGCAAGTTACTACTATAAAGAGAATAGCAACTTCAACTACCTACTTTCTAGTCAAGACACAAAACTTTGAGCAACAGGCAAACTCTCTAAACAAGATAAACATGCAATTTATAGAAAGTTCAAGCTAAGACAAAAGAAAAGCTCTAGAAGAAAACTAAAGCACTACAACTAAACAGGGCAGCAACTAAGAAAATAAAAAGCACAACTCACAACTAAAGAAATAAGCATGCAAATCCTATGAGGAGTTCTAGTTCAAACGGAGCGTGTTTCTCTCCCACACAAAAGAAAGATGGGGTCTAACTTGTTACTACAGAAAACAAAGCAAAAAATAACCTAAGAAAAGTAAAGAGCGAGACGCTCCAAGCATAGCACATAACATATGAACTGATAAAAATATAGTGCAACAAGGGACGAACTGATAATTGTTGATGAAGAAGGGGATGCATGTGGGCATCCCCAAGCTTAGACGCTTGAGTCTCCTTGAATATTTATTGGGGATGCATGGGGGCATCCCCAAGCTTGAGCGTTTGACACTCCAGGATCTTCTTTCATCATCTTCCATCGCACACTTGAAAACTCCCTTCATACACAACTCATCATAAGATGATTAGAGAGGTTAGTACCCTATTAAATTAATTTTTCCCTTACTGGAAATAAATATATTCTTGAAGAGCTACTGTTTCTAAAGTTTCCAAAAAGTTTTTGCAAAGAAAAATCATGCTTAAGGTTTGAAAAGGTAAGGAGAGACAAAACGTGGCAGAATTTGTGAAAAATAGAACAATAGGTAGTAAAGAATTGTTTAGGGATAATTCTGGAACTCAAATCAAAAAACTCAAAACATACGAAAGTTCCGTGATTGTATAGAGCACCCTGTGTAAAAAATTCAGCTCAAAAAGATGAACTGGTAATTCTATGATTTTTCCCGTCACGAGGACAAAATCTGTTTTCTTGACAGCATGTCACAACTTTCACTTCCCTTGTCATATGAGGCAATACTTGGCACAAAGCTTGAAAAATAAAGAGACAATGATGTTGCTACAGTAGTAATGTAACACCCTCAGATCCAGTACAGTAATCACTACAGTGATTCCACTGTTAGTGATCATTACTGTTGATGATCAAACCTTGAACACCTTTGATCACAACTCATTGAAATTCCAACCCTGATAAAATTTTCAAATAAATGTGGATTGTAAATCTTGCTCCAAGGATTGTGGATGCATGTCAATCAACTTGACCATGGTTAAACCAAATCCAACTAGCCATGTGAATAACCACAAGTCAATGCTAATGATGGAACCAATGTTGTGGGGTTATCACAATTGTTTTGAAAATTAATATATAAATGGAAATCATAGTTAAACAAACGTTAATGAAACATATTAAATAAAATGCCTAGCAATCTTAGGCCATGATAATATAGCAATGGTTGTTTTATTAAAATGGTATAGTAATATATAGGAATAATATTTAAAATAAAAACAATAGTTGGGAATTGTTAAATTGCCATGGAATAAAATAAACAAGTGGGAAATTTAAATGAACTAAAAATTGTGAAAGCAAATTTGTATAATTCCTAATATTCAGTGGATCACTTCCATATGGGTTTGGGGATTTATTGTGCTATAATATAAATTAAACAAATAAAACAATAGCCTAAAGTCCCCTTTTATCAATGGCATAAAGAAAATAAATATGAAATGATTTTTATAAAATGTCTAAACTATTTATCTCTCTGCCGTGGGGTACCATACTAATTGTGGAACATCTTTCACCTTTTCAAAAATTCAAATAATGACCAAACAAAAATGAAACAGAAAACCAAAAAGAAAATAAAAGAAAAAGAGAACAAAATCCCTATCTATTGCACAGAGCGAAGCCCACCCAGCTTCCCCCCCCCACTTGGCCAGGCCCAGCCCAGCTTCCCCCTCACTCATCTTCTACCTACAGTGCATGGGGGTGCCGTGGCGGCCATCCCCCGGCCAGGCCGCGGCCTCGCCGCCGTGGCGGCCATCCGTCGGTTGCAGGTGGGGGATAAGACCCCAGCCATCCCCCGCTCCCGTGAACCCTAGCCGCCTCCCCACTTCCCCCTCGCTCGCTCTCTCTTTGCCCCGCGCCAAGCCGTTGCCGTCGTCGCCATGGTCAAGCTCGTCAGCGTGGCCACGATCCTCCCCGGCGCCTGCGTGGATGTCCAGGAGAACGGCGATGCTCATCTACTTCTCCTGCACACATCGTATCGAGCCGGGACGACCCACACGGTCGCCATCGAGCGTGTCTTCTTGCTCGGCCTCCAGCGTTCATCGACATTTCCGTCATCGTCGAGTCCTTCCTGAGAAAGCTTGGCACCTCTGCCGGCTCACGGTGAGCTCCTCCGTTGATTCCCCCTGTTTCCCCTTCGAGTTCACCGATGTGGACGCCTTCCGTCGCCGGAGCCGGAGCTCACTGAAGCTTGATCCGCGCGCGCTCCCCCCGCAACACTGGTCGCACGTCGATCGCCTCCCTGTCCGCCTGCACGCTCTGGCCGCGTCGCGTGCGCGCGCCAGCCCGCATGGCCACGCCGGGCTCACCCTGCTGCCTGTTGTGTCCGCACTGGCCACGACCATGGATATAGCTGGGCATTTGTGTGTGGTGTGTATCCCGTGTGTGTGCTTGCGTTTGTAGTGTGTGATGTGTGTGTGCAACTTCTATGTGCGTGCGTGGTGCACAGTCTCGGCTGGCTGTGCTGCCGGCTGGTCCGGCCGCCGCCGCCGGCAGCGCCCAGCGCGCGCCTGCCTGCCCGCCGCCGGCTGCTGTGTTGCTATTACCCTGTCGCTGCGGGGGCTGCTGCTAACTGTTGTTGCTGAATCTTCAGTGGATGCTGCTACTTGTGCTGCTACTGCACCACTTTTGACAGCCATGAAACAACAACCAAACGAATTTGAATGTGGATAAAAATGATGTAAACTAATAGTACACTTAATAAGCTTCATTTTGTTCCATTGTAACAACTCCAGAAAATGCACCGTTTAATTCGTAGAAAAATGACAAAGGAGCAAAAATCTGTGACGAGCTAGTACAATTAATCTTGATGCCATATATGAAAATAAAAAAGTTCGCAAATAACTTCCTAAGTTTCTGAAATTTGCAAATAGGTCCTCTACCATTAATTAGAGTTTAGATTAAATAAATCCGCTAAATAAATAGCCTATGACATATGGGACCCACCCTCTAATAATCCCTGTTTTAGTTGAATTGAAATAAACTCTCCATGACATGTGGGCCCCCCTTGTCAGATTACTATTCTGGATAATCTTGTGGATAATGTTGCTTTAATATTAAAAGAAATTCAGAAAATCATTTAAATTGATTTAAAACTTTGGAATTTAATATCTTTTAAACCGTAATTCAGATGAAAATAATTTTTATATCAAAATTGATCAGAAAAATATAACGAACACGCATACGCTATCTATATGTCTACCACCCCCCTCTAACGTACCGAACATCGACATTCCCCCTCTCCGGGCCGTTTGTCGATAATTCCCGGTACCGATAAAAATTGCCCGGATCAAAATACTTTGTATACGAAAGTTACTCAGAACGGATCAACGATTACAGATACGATACCCATATCCTCACCACACCCCTCTAACTTACCGATCATCGAACTATTCCCCCCTCCGGTGGCACTGTCCGATGATTGCCCGCTAACCGTTAAACTGTCCGGTACTGTTAGAGTACCCATATGAATTTATTCCGAACACGAAAGTTATTCGGAATAGATCAACTAACCCAGATACACCACCCACACTTGTGTCGGATATCCACGACACCTCCGGCATGATATCTCCCCCCTCCGGACACCTTGTCCGATAATCACCCGGAGCCGGTATTTCATCCCCGGATGAATTCCCGCTCCGAGCAACGTGCATTGTACTGCGATAGAACCCCGTTTACAATTCATCTGTTATGTCTTGCATTTGTATTGCTATTATTGTTGTGTATTTATTGTTTCTTCCCCCCTTAATCTCCGGTAGACCCCGCTGCTGTCGTCGACTACACCGATGCTGAGTATGACTA
Organism: Bromus sterilis; assembly: GCA_950022295.1. Classification (NCBI taxonomy): domain Eukaryota; kingdom Viridiplantae; phylum Streptophyta; class Magnoliopsida; order Poales; family Poaceae; genus Bromus; species Bromus sterilis. The sequence goes on from OX465596.1 coordinate 403,899,417, forward strand.
TTTCGTCGACGACCGTACCGCTACTGTCGAGCTTACAGGCAAGAAGAGCCATTCTCTTCCCTAGATATCGCCTATCTTTCCGTACATTTCTTACACTAGGCATTGTTACTGCTGCTGCTACGATTACAATCCTATTCAATTGCATAGCCTGTTTTTGTCGCCCCTTGATGTACCTTCCTTTACCCTATGCTGCCTATTATTACTTATGCATTATTCAGCAGTAAACCTTGCGCATTGTTAGCTAGGATTAGATAGCGGGCCTTGACCACTCAGGGGAGTGACGTGGGAACGATATATTACAACTGCAATAGGTACGGATCAATGCAGACACCCTAGGGAACCTACAACGGCGAGACTCTGTCGAGTCGCTTCGAGTTTGACTTACGAGTGGAATGGACTCGTATTTAACTCTCTTCGGCTCAGTAGCGTAGCATCACCGGGATGATATGAGGTTTACCTCTTTAGTTCATTCCGCTGATGTCTCAGTCGAGCCAGCTCAAGTGTACCATCGAGGGTGATTCCTCCTGGTTTCACTTAATGGTAGGGACTCGAACCAACTGGTGTCCTTAAAGGTAAGAAGTCGGGTGACCCAACGGTGCCCGCGAGTGGTATTGCGACGAGACGACAGGGAGGGTACGACCAGTGTACCGGTGTGCTTGGCCCCTGATCGTTGGCCGCGAGAGTTACCAAACCACGAAAAGTCGAGCTCCTCCAGGAGCACACGCGAGACAAGGTAAGGAGACGGTTCACCTTGTCGGTAACCGCAGTGACTTGGTGGGACGACGGGGCAGGCACCGATGTACTGGTGGTCCTGGCTACTGTCGTTGTTCGCGGGTCAGTTAAATCGAGGCAACGATAACGGTTGTCTCGCAGGTTAATTAAAATGCTAAATGGTTCAGTGAATGTATTTAGTTGGCTATATGCCATGTACGCACTACCTACCCGTGGGAATTACGAGTTATGGGTTCCTCTGCTTCGTAGTGTCGTCCGAGGACTCTTCAGACGTCAGCAGTACCGCGGCCTGCGCCGGGAAGTGGTGTTGTCTTATTTGCCGCGGCAGTGGGATTTGTATTTGCTTTGATTTAACTTCACCGGCCAGCCTCGCACCGTGCAGGAGTACGTCGGGGTTAGGGTCCAAAGCCCCACGTACCTAGGATATAGTCCGGCGGATGACCTCTCTGTTGAGTTTGAAAGATGGGCTATGAAGTGTCGGATAGCCTCGGTGGAGCGTTCCCTAACAAGGTTCCCGCCACCCTGGAGATCCGTGCGTGTAGCGTAACACAAGTGCACCCCTGCAGGGAAGATTAATCTATTCGAATAGCCGTGTCCACGGTAACAGGACGCTTTATGCTGAAGCTGGATCTTACCACTAGAAACTATTATTATTAAACTGTATGGTTCCGGGTTTTCTTCCTCGCGGGGATGTCGAGGAGGTGAACTCGGAGGCATTGTTAATTATTACCATCTATTATTATACAATGCTGCAGCAACTTCTGCTGCATTATTACTTTATGCTTTATATAAACTGTTGGCTGATTCTTACCTCATGCTGCAAGACATCGTCGGAAGATGCTAGTCTTCGATAGGCCTAGCTTCTTAACCTTGCCCTGGATTTCTATCTTTCAGTCCACTATATACAGCCTCTTCTTTCCGTTGATACAATGCATAATGCTTAGTAGCGGACGTAAGACTCGCGGGTATACTAGATACTCACCTGCCTTATTTCCTTTACTGTTTAGCCTGATCGGCCGCTGCAGTCGACGTTGGAGTCCAGGAGCAGGAGATCCCCGATGTCGACCACCGCAACGTGAAGACCCCCGATGCCTTCTACGATGTCGAGTTCCCCGTTGACCAGGAGTAGCTTGGAGTTTCCCAGGCAGGAGGCCTCGCCTTTTCGATCTGTTGTTATTTGTACTAGCCTTCTTAAGGCAACCTTGTATCCTCGTGTCTGTACTCAGATACTTTTTTCTTCCGCTGACTTTGTGCTCTCGAGCTGTTGTATTCGAGCCCACGTGGCCCCTGGCTTGTATTAAACAGCTTGTATTATTTTAATTGTAGAGTTGTGTTGTGATATCTCATCGTGAGTCCCTGATCTCGATCGTGTACCTTGCGTGTATGATTACTGTACACGGTCTGATTTTGGGGGCGTCACAAGTAACAACCATCAAGACCACTAAAAACAGAAGTAAAAACATCTTGGGTTGCCTCCCAACAAGCGCTTTCTTGTACGCCTTTAAGCTAGGCATAAAGCAAAAGATCAAGTTGTATCAATTGAACCATCATCAAGATCATCAAAAAGCTCTTCAATAGTACAACTAGTCTTAAGAGGTTTCTCAAATAAAGGCCGAATAAAAATGCTTCTAGGAATAAAGTCAAAAGGAGGAAAATCAATTGGAGTTTCATTAAAATTAAAGATAGGTGGCTCCTCCAAAGTCTTCACCGTTTCAACTCTGTTGGCAATAGGTGTGTCAGCTTTAGCTCGAGGAACCTTAGGGACGTAAGCGAACTTGGGTTCCTTTCTTTCCGGAGTTTCATCCTTTTTTGTTTTGATTGAGGAAAAGGTAGTTCCTAGAGTTTCAATAACTTCCGCAATCTTCTCTATCCTAGAAGACTTCTCATCAAGGGATTTGATAGTCTCCAAAGCTGTGATTTTTTTTGCATGGGGCTATTTAGCCTATTGAAATTCCCTTGAATCTTTCGATCCAACTCATTTACTTTATCGATACTTGGCATCTCTTACTCTATTTTTCAAGTTTTCTCATAATGTGAGCTAGAGTCCCTGATCTCGATCGTGTACCTTGCGTGTATGATTACTTTACACGGTCTGATTTTGGGGGCGTCACAAGTTGGTATCAGAGCCGAGTGCCTGTAGGAAGCCCCTAACCACTCCTTGGTCGAAGTCGAGTCTAGTATTTGCAAAACTATTTTGCTAACTTAATGTTTGGCTTACGGGCCAACATCGATGTCACTACGTGTGATATCTTTGGTATTAGGATCTTTTTCTCCGTACCTATGCTCTGGGACTCTGCTCTCTTATCCTTGCTGGTAAAGTTTTAATAACTCTGACTTAGGTTCACGTACCTCCTTCCTCCCGGAGAGCTCTGCATTCTCCATGATCGCCTGATTCACCTGAAGATCCCGACGATTACTCTCTGATAAATTCCGAGAGCCTGCGTGTTCATTGCCTTTGCAATCCCCTGCCACCGATAAGTCCGTATGGATGATTGCATCCACCTCCCGATCTGGAAAACACGATTCCCTTGTACTCAAGCATCGCATTATTCCGATGCGTCTATCACTCGATGCCTTTGCATTATTTCTCCTCCCGATTGAGTGCCGATACTCACATCGGATCCTTTGCGAACCATCCGACCTTTTCGTGGATTATTATCCGACTAGGCTTACATGGTTTCTTCCATGTGTCGATTGAATTCATTGTGTGAAATACCATCCTTGCCCCTCGATGCTTTGTGTTATCATCGACAACCCCCTTGACTCTCTGCCAATACAACTTGGTCGTGTACATCGTTCTCTGCTTTCCCTTGGGAAAGATATACACCTGATACTTGTGTATCATCACTTTTTCCTTTCCATTGGTCTGTTTAACCTTTCTTGTAATGTATCTTATCTAAGTAGTGAAATTCCGTGCTTATGTAAACATTTTGGTGTGCTACATTGTCTGTACAACCAGTTATGATTGTTGATGACTTTTCGGTGACCACCGATGGACGAGAACTTTGCCAATTGGTCCGCCTCGTCTTAACGAGCAGGAAAATGGGTCTCTTCGTCCCTCGCCCTTGGCACTGATGATGTTGCCGACATAGTTGACAAGTTGTCTCTAACAAACCTTGCCTCGTGCTCGCATGGAATGTCGCCACCCTTCTTACCTTCTGTGGGCCCATAACCCCCAGTTCCACAGGACCGAAACCTGACTCTTGTCCTCTACCTTGTGATATTCCGTCCAATATCAGACTCAGTGATTGTGTCTGATGATCAGGCCCCCTTTCCCATCTTCCGTCATCGGCATCGAAGACGTGCCTAGCCGCTTGAAACTTCTCACGATGTACTTCCCTGATGTTAAACTCGGAAGGACTTTGTACCCCCTACCCTTGAACAACCCCATTTGATGGATCTTGTATCGATCCGACCCCCCTTAAGCTTTATCCCTTAACCTGTTCGTAAGTACGATGAAGACCCCGAAGAAAGGATTACAACTCATCAAGATGCACCGATGCAGAGAGATGAAGACAGTAACGTGAAGGATTAACTCCTTCGATACGGACAACAAGAACCATAAGATTTGTTAGAAGGAGAAACCGAAACTCTACCCCTTACACTACTTTTAATTCTCGAGACGAGAATTCTTTGTAGTGGTGGAGATTTGTAACACCCTCAGATCCAGTACAGTAATCACTACAGTGATTCCACTGTTAGTGATCATTACTGTTGATGATCAAACCTTGAACACCTTTGATCACAGCTCATTGAAATTCCAACCCTGATAAAATTTTCAAATAAATGTGGATTGTAAATCTTGCTCCAAGGATTGTGGATGCATGTCAATCAACTTGACCACGGTTAAACCAAATCCAACTAGCCATGTGAATAACCACAAGTCAATGCTAATGATGGAACCAATGTTGTGGGGTTATCACAATTGTTTTGAAAATTAATATATAAATGGAAATCATAGTTAAACCAAAGTTAATGAAACATATTAATTAAAATGCCTAGCAATCTTAGGCCATGATAATATAGCAATGGTTGTTTTATTAAAATGGTATAGTAATATATAGGAATAATATTTAAAATAAAAACAATAATTGGGAATTGTTAAATTGCCATGGAATAAAATAACCAAGTGGGAAATTTAAATGAACTAAAAATTGTGAAAGGAATTTTGTATAATTCCTAATATTCAGTGGATCACTTCCATATGGGTTTGGGGATTTATTGTGCTATAATATAAATTAAACAAATAAAAACAGTAGCCTAAAGTCCCCTTTTATCAATGGCATAAAGAAAATAAATATGAAATGATTTTTATAAAATGTCTAAACTATTTATCTCTCTGCCGTGGGGTACCATACTAATTGTGGAACATCTTTCACCTTTTCAAAAATTCAAATAATGACCAAACCAAAATGAAACAGAAAACCAAAAAGAAAATAAAAGAAAAAGAGAACAAAATCCCTATATATTGCACAGAGCGAAGCCCACCCAGCTTCCCCCCCCCCCACTGGGCCAGGCCCAGCCCAGCTTCCCCCTCACTCATCTTCTACCTACAGTGCATGGGGGTGCCGTGGCGGCCATCCGTCGGCTGCCGGTGGGGGATAAGACCCCAGCCATCCCCCGCTCCCGCGAACCCTAGCCGCCTACCCACTTCCCCCTCGCTCGCTCTCTCTTTGCCCCGCGCCAAGCCGTTGCCGCCGTCGCCATGGTCAAGCTCGTCGGCGTGGCCATGGTCCTCCCCGGCGCCTGCGTGGATGTCCAGGAGAACGGCGATGCTCATCTACTTCTCCTGCACACATCGAATCGAGCCGGGACGGCCCACACGGTCGCCATCGAGCGTGTCTTCTTGCTCGGCCGCCGGCGTTCATCGACATTTCCGGCATCGTCGAGTCCTTCCTGAGCAAGCTTGGCACCTCTGCTGGCTCACGGTGAGCTCCTCCGTTGATTCCCCCTGTTTCCCCTTCGAGTTCACCGATGTGGACGCCTTCCGTCGCCGGAGCCGGAGCTCACTGAAGCTTGCTCCGCGCGCGCTCCCCCCGCAACACTGGTCGCACGTCGACCGCCTCCCTGTCCGCCTGCACGCTCTGGCCGCGTCGCGTGCGCGCGCCAGCCCGCATGGCCACGCCGGGCTCGCCCTGCTGCCTGTTGTGTCCGCACTGGCCACGACCATGGATATAGCTGGGCATTTGTGCGTGGTGTGTATCCCGTGTGTGTGCTTGCGTTTGTAGTGTGTGATGTGTGTGTGCAACTTCTATGTGCGTGCGTGGTGCACAGCCTCGGCTGGCTGTGCTGCCGGCTGGTCCGGCCGCCGCCGCTGGCAGTGCCCAGCGCGCGCCTGCCTGCCCGCCGCCGTCTGTTGTGTTTCTATTACCCTGTCGCTGCGGGGGCTGCTGCTAACTGTTGTTGCTGAATCTTCAGTGGCTGCTGCTACTTGTGCTGCTACTGCACCACTTTTGACAGCCATGAAACAACAACCAAACGAATTTGAATGTGGATAAAAATGATGTAAACTAATAGTACACTTAATAAGCTTCATTTTGTTCCATTGTACCAACTCCAGAAAATGCACCGTTTAATTCGTAGAAAAATGACAAAGGAGCAAAAATCTGTGACGAGCTAGTACAATTAATCTTGATGCCATATATGAAAATAAAAAAAGTTCGCAAATAACTTCCTAAGTTTCTGAAATTTGCAAATAGGTCCTCTACCATTAATTAGAGTTTAGATTAAATAAATCCGCTAAATAAATAGCCTATGACATGTGGGACCCACCCTCTAACAATCCCTGTTTTAGTTGAATTGAAATAAATTCGCCATGACATGTGGGCCCCCCTTGTCAGATTACTATTCTGGATAATCTTGTGGATAATGTTGCTTTAATATTAAAAGAAATTCAGAAAATCATTTAAATTGATTTAAAACTTTGGAATTTAATATCTTTTAAACCGTAATTCAGATGAAAATAATTTGTATATCAAAATTGATCAGAAAAATATAACGAATACGGATACGCTATCTGTATGTCTACCACCCCCCTCTAACGTACCGAACATCGACATTCCCCCCCTCCGGGCCGTCTGTCGATAATTCCAGGTACCGATAAAAATTGCCCGGATCAAAATACTTTGTATACGAAAGTTACTCAGAACGGATCAACGATTACAGATATGATACCCATATCCTCACCACACCCCTCTAACTTACCGATCATCGAACTTTTCCCCCCTCCGGTGGCACTGTCCGATGATTGCCCGCTAACCGTTAAACTGTCCGGTACTGTTAGAGTACCCGTATGAATTTATTCCGAACACGAAAGTTATTCGGAATAGATCAGCTAACCCAGATACACCACCCACACTTGTGTCGGATATCCACGACACCTCCGGCATGATATCTCCCCCCTCCGGACACCTTGTCCGATAATCACCCGGAGCCGGTATTTCATCCCCGGATGAATTCCCGCTCCGAGCAACGTGCATCGTACTGCGATAGAACCCCGTTTACAATTCATCTGTTATGTCTTGCATTTGTATTGCTATTATTGTTGTGTATTTATTGTTTCTTCCCCCCTTAATCTCCGGTAGACCCCGCTGCTGTCGTCGACTACACCGATGCTGAGTACGACTACTTCGTCGACGACCGTACCGCTACTGTCGAGCTTACAGGCAAGCAGATCCATTCTTTTCCCCAGATATCGCCTATCTTTCCGTACATTTCTTGCACTAGGCATTGTTACTGCTGCTGCTACGATTACAATCCTATTCAATTGCATAGCCTGTTTTTGTCGCCCCTTGATGTACCTTCCTTTACCCTATGCTGCCTATTATTACTTATGCATTATTCAGCAGTAAACCCTGCACATTGTTAGCTAGGATTAGATAGCGGGCCGTGACCACTCAGGGGAGTGACGCGGGAACGATATATTACAACTGCAACAGGTACGGATCAATGCAGACACCCTAGGGAACCTACAACGGCAAGACTCTGCCGAGTCGCTCCGAGTTTGACTTACGAGTGGAATGGACTCGTATTTCACTCTCGTCGGCTTAGTAGCGTAGCATCACCGGGATGATATGAGGTTTACCTCTTTAGTTCATTCCGCTGATGTCTCAGTCGAGCCAGCTCATGTGTACCATCGAGGGTGATTCCTCCTGGTTTCACTTAATGGTAGGGACTCAAACCAACTGGTGTCCTTAAAGGTAAGAAGTCGGGTGACCCAACGGTGCCCGCGAGTGGTATTGCGACGGGACGACTGGGAGGGTACGACCAGTGTACCGGTGTGCTTGGCCCCTGATCGTTGGCCGCGAGAGTTACCAAACCACGAAAAGTCGAGCTCCTCCAGGAGCACACGCGAGACAAGATAAGGAGACGGTTCACCTTGTCGGTAACCGCAGTGACTTGGTGGGACGACGGGGCAGGCACCGATGTACTGGTGGTCCTGGCTGCTGTCGTTGTCCGCGGGTCAGTTAAGTCGAGGCAACGATAATGGTTGTCTCGCAGGTTAATTAAAATGCTAAATGGTTTAGTGAATGTCTTGAGTTGGCTATATGCCATGTACGCACTACCTACCCGTGGGAATTACGAGTTATGGGCTCCTCTGCTTCGTAGTGTCGTCCGAGGACTCTTCAGACGTCAGCAGTACCGCGGCCTGCGCCGGGAAGTGGTGTTGTCTTATTTGCCGCGGCAGTGGGATTTGTATTTGCTTTGATTTAACTTCACCGGCCAGCCTCGCACCGTGCAGGAGTACGTCGGGGTTAGGGTCCAAAGCCCCACGTACCTAGGATATAGTCCGGCGGATGACCTCTCTGTTGAGTTTGAAAGATGGGCTATGAAGTGTCGGATAGCCTCGGTGGAGCGTTCCCTAACAAGGTTCCCGCCACCCTAGAGATCCGTGCGTGTATCGTAACACAAATGCACCCCTGCAGGGAAGATTAATCTATTCGGATAGCCGTGTCCACGGTAACAGGACGCTTTATGCTGAAGCTGGATCTTACCACTAGAAACTATTATTATTAAACTGTATGGTTCCGGGTTTTCTTCCTCGCGGGGATGTCGAGGAGGTGAACTCGGAGGCATTGTTAATTATTACCATCTATTATTATACAATGCTGCAGCAACTTCTGCTGCATTATTACTTTATGCTTTATATAAACTGTTGGCTGATTCTTACCTCATGCTGCAAGACATCGTCGGAAGATGCTAGTCTTCGATAGGCCTAGATTCTTACCCTTCCTCTGGATTTCTGTCTTTCAGTCCACTATATACAGCCTCTTCTTTCCGTTGATACAATGCATAATGCTTAGTAGCGGACGTAAGACTCGCGGGTATACTAGATACTCACCTTCCTTATTTCCTTTACTGTTTTGCCTGATCGGCCGCTGCAGTCGACGTTGGAGTCCAGGAGCAGGAGATCCCCGATGTCGACCACCGCAACGTGAAGACCCCCGATGCCTTCTACGACGTCGAGTTCCCCGTTGACCAGGAGTAGCTTGGAGATTCCCAAGCAGGAGGCCTCGCCTTTTCGATCTGTTGTTATTTGTACTAGCCTTCTTAAGGCAACCTTGTATCCTCGTGTCTGTACTCAGATACTTTTTGCTTCCGCTGACTTTGTGCACTCGAGCTGTTGTATTCGAGCCCTCGTGGCCCCTGGCTTGTATTAAACAACTTGTATTATTTTAATTGTAGAGTTGTGTTGTGATATCTCATCGTGAGTCCCTGATCTCGATCGTGTACCTTGCGTGTATGATTACTGTACACGGTCTGATTTTGGGGGCGTCACAAGTAACAACCAACAAGACCACTAAAAACAGAAGTAAAAACATCTTGGGTTGCCTCCCAACAAGCGCTTTCTTTTACGCCTTTAAGCTAGGCATAAAGCAAAAGATCAAGTTGTATCAATTGAACCATCATCAAGATCATCAAAAAGCTCTTCAATAGTACAACTAGTCTTAAGAGGTTTCTCAATTAAAGGCCGAATAAAAATGCTTCTAGGAATAAAGTCAAAAGGAGGAAAATCAATTGGAGTTTCATTAAAATTAAAGATAGGTGGCTCCTCCAAAGTCTTCACCGTTTCAACTCTGTTGGCAATAGGTGTGTCAGCTTTAGCTCGAGGAACCTTAGTGACGTAAGCGAACTTGGGTTCCTTTCTTGCCGGAGTTTCATCCTTTTTTGTTTTGATTGAGGAAAAGGTAGTTCCTAGAGTTTCAATAACTTCCGCAATCTTCTCTATCCTAGAAGACTTCTCATCAAGGGATTTGATAGTCTCCAAAGCTTTGATTTTTTTTGCATGGGGCTATTTAGCCTATTGAAATTCCCTTGAATCTTTCGATCCAACTCATTTACTTTATCGATACTTGGCATCTCTTACTCTATTTTTCAAGTTTTCTCATAATGTGAGCTAGAGTAATGTCTTCCTTAATGCTAGCAATGGGGAGACTTCCAATAAGGGCTTCCCAAACTGGAGCCTCTATAAAGTTCCCATTGATAGTAGTGTCTAAGACAAACCTATTCCAAGAAGTAATCCAATCATAAAAATTTCTATGCAGGATAGTAGTGGATTGCTTCTTGGTGGCCCTCTTTTGAGAATCATTAATTCTATACCAAGCATCTTTCAGACTTTCACCACCTCTCTGAGTAAAGGTAAGTACTTCTGCCTCACCAAAGGCAAAAGGACCATGCATAGTGGTAACTACTAGCAAAGTAACAGGTATTTTTGGAATTTTTGATAAGGGACACAAAAGTAAAAACTGAAAAGGAAACTAACAAGACTAAAAAGCAAAGATAAAAGATAGTGTGCAACTCCCCTATCTTGTAGACTGGAGTCCCCGGCAACAGCGCCATAAATTGCTTGATACGGTGATGAAGATAGCTCTCTCACTTCTCGTTGGTTACCCCAAGTGGAAGGTGAGATGTAGCATTGCAGCAGATTTCCCCTATGTGGAGGATATGGTTTGTCTCCCATAGGACTCGCAGAGATACAAGAAGGTGGTAAAGTGAACAGTGGCGCCGAGGTTGCTAACTTCGCCTGGAAAAGCACACATAGCAAATAACTTTGCTCCCAACGAGTACAGAGGAGTTGTCAATTCCTCCGGCCTTGCTGTTTACAAAGGATCAACGCAAGAGATAATAATAGTGGCAACTGAAAGTAAAGACCAAAAGTAAATTAAAGATGTAAACAATGGTGGAAATATGGACTCGGGTCCCATGATGTTCACTAGTGATGTCTCTCTCCCAAAAGACGATAAAAGTGCTAGCGAGGTAAACAATCACAGCTGGGCAATTGACAGAATTATGAATGCACCGCAATGCTAACTATGCTACAAAAGAAAGGAAGAGGCTCAAAAGCAATGGGCAGTACGCCAAGGTAAGTAGACCGAAATCCATCTGCATCTACTAGGAATCATCCACCTTGAGATATCTATCCAGAACATCTCGCTGGTATTAAGTTGAGAATCCCACCCAAAGTGTAAACTCAAAGCAACAGACAACTGCATTAAAACAACCATGCGTAAAGTAAACAATCCTTGCACCCGCAAGTACAAGCACCGTTGTTTTATCCCTGGTGGCAACAACACATCCCCTAGTCTCATGTTTCTGTCACTCAAGCTAGACATCAGGGGGCTGAACCCAAAATCAAGCATAACGCTCCCTCTTGGAGTTGCAACAAATCACTTGGCCAAAGTAAAATACAGCAACGGAGAACATGCAATAATTTACTAAAGAACACAAATATAAAAGAGAACCAAATATATTACTCATCACAATCTGAACATAATCTCATAATCCATCAGATCCCAGCAAACTCGGCATAGCAACACGGAAAATTACAAAGGTGCCTCGATCAGGTGAGGCAGCTCACGAGGTCTCGAAAGTGGAAGCACCAATAGGGGAGGAGAACATCACATAGCTACTAGGCATGGACCCATGGTCCAAGGGGGACTACACACAAGACATCCGGGAGGCTTCCATGGTGATGGATGGTCTCCCGGAGGGGATTCCTCCTTCCGGGAGGGTGCCGGGGCAGCATCTCCTGGCAGCCCCGATCTTGAAATGGCGTCGGCGGCGGTACAAAGAGGAGAACAGGAATAGAAGATCGATATTAGGGGTTTCCATCACGGGGGCTAAATATAGGCCAAAGGGGGCACCGAGAGGGGCCACAGGGCAACCAGGAGGCCTCCTGGCGCGGCCTAGGGTGGGGCCGCGCCAAGGACCCTCCTGGGGCCATGGTGGGTCCACCCCCTTCCAACTTTGGTTCTTTGGGAAGCTTCGGGGTCGCTGATTTTTTATATAATTTTTCCGGGATTTATTTGGCACTCTTAATGGCCGGAAAACTTGAAATACAAAAACTACAGAAAACAGGAACTGGCAACTGGGTGCATTGAGTTAATAGGTTAGTCCAAATATGATAAAAATTGTATGAAAGTTCAAGCAAAACATGGAAAAGTCACACAAATCATGCATGGAGCAAGCAGAAATTATAGATACGTTTGGGACGTATCATTTCATTATAACTAGAAAGAGCAAAAGTAAAAGTTATTAGTTTCCTTTTGACCAAGGATATGTTTGCCATAATTTGATAAGTTTTCTCAGTCCTAATTTTGATTATAATTGTTAATACTTTCTCATAAGGACCTTATGTGTTTAGGTTGCTGTTGAGGATGCTTGAGTTTGGTGAAGGAATCTTGATGCTTCTTTTCCATATTCTATTTATCAACACTTCACTCTCTAAACTTGTGGACAGGTTTACTGAGCTCAGTATTCGCTTGGGGACAAGCGAGGTCTAAGCTTGGGGGATTTGATACGTCCAAATGCATCACTATTTTATATAGTAATTCTTTCCTATTCATTGATATATTTAATGTTATGATGCTATTCTTATGTTGTTTTGGCTTCTTTTACACAGTTTGCAACTTTCCGATGCCGAAGCAACTGACCCAGGATTCAGCGGTGAAAATTGGATGCTAAGTTGATGAAACAGAAGACCTCCAAATTACCTGAAAATCGACGGAGGTCATTTTCCAAAATAATGACAGGGACACGCAAAACGGAGACCAGAGGGGGGCCACCAGGAGCCTAGGCGCCCCCCCTGGCGCGGTCCCACCCCTTGCCGCACCGGGTGGCCGCCTGGACCCCTGGGTCCACCCAAGGCTCCCCCCTCTGCCATATTTATCCCTCGTCGTCCGAAAACCCTAAAAAGTTATGAGTTTCGCGAGTTCCGCCGGCCCTCCATGGAGGAAACCAACAGAGGAGAAAAGACATCTTCGGGGGGGGGGGGCAGATTCTGCCGGGGAGAACACCTCCCGAAAGGGGAGATCATCACCATCGTCAACACCATTGTCACGGACATCATCGAGATCATCATCAACATCATCCCCAACATCAACACAATCTCCACCACCATCCAATCACCTCGCAAGTTCAACTTGTGTTGTAATCCGTACTATCTATCCTCTCTACTCTACCGGTGTTGATTGCTACCTTGTGATGAATGCTATTTATTTTTGTTGGAGAAATATCATTGTGTTCAGATTGCTTATCTTCTATTTATCCCCACTGATCATGATCTCTTTATGTCTTGTGAGTAGTTACTTTAGTTCTTGAGGACATGGGAGAAGTCTCGTTGTTAGTAGTCATATAATGTTGAAGTAATATGTGTTGTTTGATATTTAAGTTGTGTTTTTATTTTCCTAGTGGTGTTGTGTGAGTCGAAAACTCAACACTTCACCTTATTAAGGACCTAGGGGAATAGATTGTGTATAAAGAATGCTTACGGTGGGTTGCCGGAGTGACAAAATCCTGAACCCCAGTTCTCATGCTTTTGCATAAGGGAACAGTGGATCATTGATCGTATTGCTATGGTTAGGCTTTTTCCTTAATTACTATCTTGTATTTGCGGATTCTTGCAAGATGTTTAATCATAAGAGTGCATTCATCTTAGTCTAGAGGGTGTACTAGCATAGATCCACCCACTCAACACTTATCAACACAGTACATAGTACCGATACAGAATATGGTGAAAGCACATGACTATTTCTCCTATGTGTCCTCAAGAATGCTTTAGTCCTTATAAGTTCAGTTGCTAGGCCTATCCTTTGCTCAAAAGGATTGGGCCACTTGTTACTCCTTAGTGCTTTTCACTTTGCTCGCTTTTACCTTTTTTGTTGCTTATACCAAAAACCCCTAAAAAGCTATCTTTCAGTTCCTACAACTATTTCTTTACCAATGTCACTTACCAATACCTTATGCTCCTCGTTGGGTTTGACACTCTTATTTCTCAAAAACTCTACAATCGATCCGCTACAGTTGAGGGTCATCAATGTGGCACAACAAGATATTATAAATTTGTAATAAAAATTACGACAAGGTAGCAAGTGACAAAAGTGACTAAAAACAAAATTACAAAGCTTGGAAACAAGGCCTAGTATTCATACTTTCACTAGTGGCAACTCCAAAGAACATTAACAAATTGAAAATCATGATATTTCCTCCAAAATCATGCAAGGAGGACGTTACTTGGAGATCATTCTTTTCGTGGATCAAAAGAGGATGAGAATAGTGTAAGGCTACAAAAGCATACCTGACAGTTTGCGTTCCACATCTATGATTTCCAAATGTCACTGCGGCCATCCAAAGATAGTACTAACAAACACCACAACATATCTCAACATAGTCTCTTTAATTTCTAATATGACAAAGCACCCATCATGTCATCAAAGCACTATGACAATTATACTCGACACAAGCATCAAGCGAATCTCATGATTCCATAACTCAATCCACAAGAAGAACAATCCCATGAACAATATTACCCTAATAATGGAGTCACCACGTCACCGGTGGACTCGGACAATATCATCAAAGGAGCACATCATATCCAATACATACAAGAGATCAAGAGGGGAAACACATCAAGGGATTCAACTAGATTAACATAGCCAATGATCACATCATGAGAGAGAGAGATAACCACATAGCTATAGGTACAAACCTCAGTCTCAGAGAGAACTACTCACAAATGGACATGATGAGAAAGAGAGAGTTTTTGATGGAGAGGTGCAGCCCGGAGGAGATGAAGGAGGCAGCGGCCACGACCCTTGGGGGCAACAACCCTTGGCCCCTTATTCTTCCTTGGAGATGGTGCTGCCGTGGAGATGGATCTCCACCTCAAGACGGATGCCTAGGGGGAGAAAATTTCAAGGTGCCCAATGACCTAGGTTTTCTCTCCTTATATAGACTCTCGGATTTCCGTCATCTAGATTACATCTTCAGTAAAGCGGGGCTCCAGGGCGCATACGAACTCGGATTGGGCCAAATTATATATCCAGAACCATGCACAGGAAATGTTCTACAACTTTGTAGTTTTAATTTTTGAGGTCATCTTCTAGCCTTCCCAACGTGATCACCTATCTGGTGGGACAGATTTTGAGAAAGTTAGAGTCCAACTCCAACAAGGCCCGTTTTGCATTTTTTTCCTTTATCCAAGTAATTCCTACACATAAAGTAAAAAAAAAGAACTTGTGCACTCTTACAACCATTAATAGGTTAGTTCATTAAAATGCCTTAAAGTAATATAAATGTATGATAAAAGCATGTACCAATGTCATGAAACAAGCATATATATATATATATATATATGTGTGTGTGTGTGTGTGTGTGTGTCTGTATACGTTTGAGATGTATCAACGTTTGGTCAAATTTGGCAAACACAGTCCGATGCATCGTGTTGCGCTGCTCTTTTAGTGCTTGATGGTGCAGAAGACCGACAGATATCCTGGTAGGTTGGATCTACTGAACGCGAGTACCGGAAAGGAGAGATCATGGGGGATTTACCTAGGTTAGATTACTCATGGTTGAGGCAATGCCCTATTCCTACTTTGATTTGATTATGGGTGGAAGCACTCCAAGCGAGAGTGGGTTACAATTGTTTGCATGCCATTGATATCTATGACTACTTGTCAATGTGTCCAAAGATATCTTGGTCTCCTCTTATATACGGGGCAAGCCTAGGGTTACATGATCGAATCAACCTGTTGTTTAGGAATAATAGGGATTCATCGTCTTGTGTGTCAAGTTGATGATGCTTCTAGAAGGAGGGTTTTGTGCGCCTCGCGGAGACCTTCCGAGGTGCACACCAAGGGTTTCATGGGCCGAGCAGTTGTCCGGTTTGTCCTTATATGGGCCACCCCTGGTATATCATACCCTCAGTAGCCCCTTGATACGTCCCAAACGTATCTATAATTTCTGCTTGCTCCATACATGTTTTGGGTGATATTGCTATACTTTTGACACACTTTCATACACTTTTGATCATATTTGGACTAACCTATTAACTCAGTGCACCCCAGTGCCAGTTTCTGTTTTCTTTTTGTTTTGTATTTCAGGTTTTCCCATTACTTAAAGTGCCCAAAAAATTCAAGGAAAAATATATAAATAATCAGCGATGCGGAAGCTTCCAAATTCCCGAAGGGGGGGCCCACCAGAATTCCATGCGCTCAGGGGCGCGGCTAACGAGGGGGTGACCCCACGAATCCTACAGATGAGGGTACCTGTTGCGTATCAAGCTAGAAGGCCCG
Source organism: Bromus sterilis (assembly GCA_950022295.1). Taxonomy (NCBI): domain Eukaryota; kingdom Viridiplantae; phylum Streptophyta; class Magnoliopsida; order Poales; family Poaceae; genus Bromus; species Bromus sterilis. The sequence continues at coordinate 403,915,721 of OX465596.1, forward strand.
CTGGAAGCCTCGGACGGCCCACACCTGGCCCACTAGAGGCACTACCATAGGAGTCCTCGACAATTATGGAAGCCGCGACTTGGCGTCCAAGACTGAACTTAGATTAGGAAACCCTCTGTGTAAACCTAGACGGACTCCTTGCGACCCAACCTAGTATATATAGGCTGGGAGAGGGTACGACTAGGGCATCGAATATTCAAGCAACACCTCCGGTCCCGAGCGAACTCGCCTCGACCTCCACTATAACCGCCTCCATCGTAATATAATTGAGCAGGAAGTGTTGTCCCCTGTTAGCCGACGAGTATCGCCAACCTGCACACCTCCTCTACGATCTAACCCAGGGTTCCCAACCATGGGATTTTCCAAGGTCAATTCTCGTCAATTGGCGCCGACCATGGGGATGACGCAGGTAGGGTCAACGATCTTAGCGTCCTCTTCACCAACAAGCAACGACTCGTCGACCGATCCAGCACTCCACACCTTCGCAACTCGAGCGAAATCAGATATGTTTGAGTCCCTCGGCTTCATCGCGAACCTCCCCGTCTCGCGGTCAGCCTTCGCTGATCTTCGCGTAGGCGCATGATACATCCAAAATGCATCACTATTTTATATAGTAATTCTTTCCTATTCATTGATCTATTTCATGTTATGATGCTATTCTTATGTTGTTTTGGCTTGTTTTACATAGTTTGCAACTTTCCGACGCCGAAGCAGCAGACGCAGGATTCAGTGGTGAAAAGTGGACGCTGAGTTGCTGAAACAGAAGACCTCCAAATTACCTAAAAATCGACGGAGGTAATTTTACAGAAGAATGACGGGGACACGCAAAACGGAGACCAGAAGGGGGCCACCAGGAGCCCAGGCTCCCCCCTCTGGCCTATTTATCCCTCGTCGTCCAAAAACCCTAAAAAGAAAGGAGTTTCACGAGTTCCGCCGCCTCTCCGTGGCGGAAACCAACAGAGGAGAAAAGACATCTCCGGCGGGCAGATTTCGCCGGGGAGAACACCTCCCGGAAGGGGAGATCATCTCAATCGTCATCACCATCGTCACGGACATCATCGAGATCATCATCAACATCATCCCCAACATCAACACCATCTCCACCACCATCCAATCACCTCGCAAGTTCAACTTGTGTTGTAATCCGTACAATCTATCCTCCCTACTCTACCGGTGTTGATTGCTACCTTGTGATGAATGCTATTGATTTTTGTTGGAGAAATATCATTGTGTTCAGATTGCTTATCATTTATTTATTCCCACTGATCATGATATCTTTTATGTCTTGTGAGTAGTTACTTTAGTTCTTGAGGACATGGGAGAAGTCTAGTTGTTAGTAGTCATATGATGTTGAAGTAATATGTGTTGTTTGATATTTAAGTTGTGTTTTTATTTTCCTAGTGGTGTTGTGTGAGTCGAACACTCAACACTTCGCCTTATTAAGGACCTAGGGGAATGCATTTTGTATAAAGAATGATTACGGTGGGTTGCCGGAGTGACAGAATCCTGAACCCAGTTCGCACACTTTTGCATAAGGGAACAGTGGATCATCAATCGTATTCCTATGGTTAGGCTTTTGCCTTAATTACTATCTTGTATGTGCAGATTCTTGCAAGATGTTTAATCATAAGAGTGCATTCATCTTAGTCTAGAGGGTGTACTAGCATAGATCCACCCACTCAACACTAATCAACACAGTACATAGTACCGATACGGAATATGGTGAAAGCACGTGACTATTTCTCCTGTGTGTCCTCAAGAACGCTTTAGTCCTTATAAGTTCAGTTGCTAGGCCTATCCTTTGCTCAAAAGGATTGGGCCACTTGTTACTCCTTAGTGCTTTTCACTTTGCTCGCTTTTACCTTTTTTGTTGCTTATACCGAAAACCCCTAAAAATCTATCTTTCTGTTCCTGCAGTTATTTCTTTACCAAAGTCATTTACCAATACCTTCTGCTTCTCGTTGGGTTCAACACTCTTATTTATCAAAAGTGCTACAAACGATCCCCTACAGTTGAGGGTCATCAGCGCAGATCTGACCTTCAAAAGTCTCAAGATCCACATCAACCACGGGGGCACTCTCCGCCACACAGGCGACTCTCGAGCACTCGAAACGACTGCAACACCCAAGGTGATGTAAGTCAAACAAGCAATTTCCACCCACCCAACGACTCCGCGAGTCCTTCAGGCATCCCACCTCAGCCGGATCCACGGCACCACTCGCGAATGAACGAGGACAGCACTCACATGGCAAAAGAGTTTCGAAAAAAGGACAAAGTGGGCGACCCGGATGTCGTTCCAGGTATTCATGGCGGACACCCACGAACCAACTTCAGATGACATGGTCAGAGAAGACGACCCGAGAAATCATAGGGAAGCACGCTCGAACAACGGAAGTGGTGATCCCAGCAACACCGGTCAGCTCACAGTCACCCTCGGCGAACCAGGAACCATACCATCAAAAAAATTCAGAAGACAGTATGACCCACCTGAAAGAAGCAGACGCCAGGACTCAGAAGCAGCAAGGCAGGATCAACCAACTAAAAAAATCTACCTGTCCAAAGAAGCAATTGCCAGAGTGAAAGACTTGGTAAGACGCGGAAAACTCCTCCCAGAAAACGCAACTCACGACAAGCTCAGAGCTTACAACAAGTTGGCAAGTGACGTCACCAAGAAAACGAGACGACTACAACTCGAATTGGAAAATCAAAGAAAAACTGGGAATGACTCGAGAACCACTTTTAAAGCGTCACCCGAGCACTCGAGGGACCTTTCTGATCATAGATCTCCCTCTCGACAGAAATCCAGATTTAGCAACCTACGACGTACATACAAGATGAAGGTTGCCCGCAAATTGGACGACGATTTCAGGATAGAAGACGATGATGTGGAAGAAAAATAGCTTACACCAGTTGAAGCACTAATCATAGCTCAGGCATACCTCCATCGCGCTCGAAGTGTCAAAAAAGACAATGCAGATCGCAACACGGCGCGGACGCTCAAGGTAATGACTGACGCCATCGCCGCTTCAGCACTCAAAAAGTCGAGTACAAGGCTAACACCCCGCGAGCAGACGCCAGACATGGACCCCAGTTCTCCCGACGACGACGACGACAATGACGACAGCAACGATGACCGGCGCAGGCGCCACGACAAAAGCAACCGGCGCAACGACGACTTGTGACGGGACGCACGGGACGATATCACACAGAACAAAATCAACCGAGGAAGAGGTAGACGCGCGGCTCATGAAGAGTACTCGGACGAGCAAGCATCTAACAAAGATCTCGAACCTTGCGGAGCCCTATGCTTCACTCGAGACATACGTGAGACGCCCATGCCCAAAGGTTTCAAACTAAACTCCATGACCCACAAATACGATGGATAGAAGAACCAGAAGCATGGCTCGACGACTACCTCACATCCGTCAAGTTCCAGCGAGGAACCAAGAACACAACAATGCAGTACGTGCAGCTCATGCTCAAAGGCTCGACGCGACACTGGCTAAAGAACCTATAACAGGACTCCATCAGCTCTTGGAAGCAGTTTCGCAGCGCCTTCATCGAGAACTTCAAATCAACCTACAAGCGGCCAGCCTCACTCGAGGAACTGAGAGCTTGCAGGCAAGGAACCAGAGAATCCTTAGGGCATACATCCAGCGATGGACCATACTCAAAAACCCAGCCGAGGACATATCAGACGAAAGCGCAATCGAAGCGTTTAGAAGAGGCCTACAATGCATAAACTTCAAAGAACAACTCGGGCAGCTCAAAGTACGAACGCTCGCGCAGTTACTAGAGCATGCCAACAACTGGGGCGACGGAGAAGACTCTGTGCGCAACAAATCGGATGCCCCGACGACTCGTACAGATCGCGACTATGGCTACTACGATGGAGATAGAGGTTTCGAAAGAAGAAGAAAAAGGCCCAGGCGCAACTTCTACGACGACAGAGGACCCGACATGGTCGCGAACGGTTTCCCCAAAGACAGAGACGGCAGGCAGCGCAACGACAACATAATGCAATGAAGAGAAAACCAGGAAGATCCACTAGACGCCCGAAAGCGGGACTGGAGACCCAGGCAGCCATGAGATTACGCACGAACATCTTGCTCGGCCAAATAACAGCTAGACGGACCATGCACAATACATGGTTTCTGGAACGAGCGCGGAGAACTAAGATCAAGCCACACCCTCAGAAACTGCAGGCTCTTCATCGATCTTTCAGAAGAGAAGAGCCGGTCCACAGCCCCAACAGCGCAACCTCTGGCAAGCGTGGTACTCGGGCCAATCGCCCACAATGCACCACCCCCACCCGCAGCACCAACAAGACAAGTAGCAGCCATCGAGGAGCGGCGCACGTCGCCTGATGAAAAATAAGAATACCCGGAGGCACACAGTCGTATCTACATGATCCAAGAAGGAAGGCCATCAAACAGGCAGCAGAAGCAAGTCACCAGACAGGTTTTCCACGCAATCTCCTCTCACCCGGCCGTACCAGAGTACCTCTGTGGGTCCGAGACCAACATCACCTTCTCCAGAGAGGACCACCTACCAGGCATCCCACGTCCAGGACACGCGACACTGGTGCTCGAAGCAAGAATCGGAAACTACGACATGTCGCGAGTCTTCATGGATGGCGGCAGCAGAATCAACATCATATTAACCAAGACTCTGGAAGAGATGTTCATCCAAAATTCAGCACTCAAAACTTCAGGCACAACCTTCCTCGGAATTGTGCCAGTCAAAGCAGTCTACCCCCATGGAAAAATAAGCTTGGAAGTGGTCTTGGGCAATGCAACCAAATTCAGGAAGGAGACGCTAGACTTCGAGGTGGTCGAATGGAAATCACAGTATCATGCCATCCTCGGCTGACCAGCTTTCGCGCGCTTCATGGCGGTTCTGCACTACGCGTACATGATGACCCTCAACATAAAGGGATCTATTGTAGCGTTTTTGATAGGTAAGAGTGTCGAACCCAACGAGGAGCGAAAGGTATTGATAGGTGATTTTGGACAAGGAATAACAGCAAGCACTGAAAGATAACTTTTTAGGGGTTTTCGATATAAGCAACGATAAAATAAAACCAAGCAAAGTAAATAGAACTGAGGAGCAGCAAGTGGCCCAATCCTTTTGTGCAAAGGATAAGCCTTTTAATTGAACTTATAAAGACTAAAGCGTTCTTGAGGACACATGGAGAGGTAGTCACGTGCTTTCGCCATAATCCGTATCGATAACAAGTGTTGTGCTGATAAGTGTTGAGTGGGTGGATCTATGCTAGCACACCTTCTGGACTAAGGTAAGTGTACTCTTATGATTAAACATCTTGCAAGCATCCGCAAATACAAGATAGAAATTAAGGCAAAGCCTAACCACAACAATAAGATCAAGGATCCAATATTCCCTTGTGCAGAAGTGTGCAAACTGGGGTTCAGGTTTCTGTCACTCCGGCAACCCACCGTAAGCATTCTTAATACACAATGTATTCCCCTAGTTCCTTAAGAAGGCGAAGTGTTGAGTGTTCGATTCACACAACACCACTAGGAAAATAACAACACAACTTAAATATCAAACAACACAAATTACTTCAACATCATATGACTACTAGCAACTAGACTTCTCCCATGTCCTCAAGAACTAAAGTAAGTACTCACAAGGAATAAAAGAGATCATGATCAGAGGTGATAAATATATGATAAACACTCTATACATAATGGTATTTCTCCAACAAAACTCCATAGCATTCACCACAAAGTAGTAATCAACACCGGTAGAGTAGAGAGGATACATAGTACGGATTACAACACAAGATGAACTTGTGAGGTGAGATTGGATGGTGGTGGAGATGGTGCTAATGTTGGGGATGATGTTGATGATGATCTCGATGATGCCCGTGACGATGGCGATGATCTCCCCTTCCGGGAGGTGATCTCCTCCGCGGAATCTGCCCTCCGGAGAGCCCTTTTCTTCTCTGTAGGTTTCCGCCAGGGAGCGGCGGCGGAACTCCGTGAAAGCTTCTCTTTTTTAGGGTTTTCGCGTAAGGAGGAGTATATAGGCCAGAGGGGGGAGCCGGGAGTGGCCCCAGGGCTCCAGGCGCCCTCCCGGCGCGGCCAGGTGGCCGCCTGGGGCCCCTGTGCCCCCCCTCTGGTCCCTCTTCGACGAGTCTTCGTGAATCTCCTGGAAAATACCCCCCGTCGATTTTCAGGTAATTTGGAGGTATTCTTCTTCAGCAACTCAGCGTCCACTTTTATCGCTGAATCCCGCGTCTGTTGCTTCGGCTCCGGAAAGTTGCAAACTGTGTAAAACAAGCCAAAACAACATAAGAACATCATCGTAATGTGAAATATATCAATGAGTAAGGATGAATTACGATATAAAATAGTGATGCATTTTGGACGTATCAACTCCCCCAATCTTAGACCTTGCTTGTCCCCAAGCGAAAACTGAGCTCGGTAAACCTGTCCACAAGTTTAGAGAGTGAAGTGTCGATAAATAAAATATGGACAAGAAGCATCATGATCTATTCACCAAACTCAAACATTCTAAACAGCAATATCCAACTCATAAGGCCCTTATGAAAGAGTAATAACAATTATAATCAAAAGTAGGGCTAAGGAAACTCAGCAAATCATGGCAAACAAGTGTCCTTTGGTCAAGGGACAACTAAAAGCTTTTACCTTTGCTCTTTCTCTTTATATTTTGAAGAGACAATTTGGAACTTTTTGAAAGAACAAGCTATTAGTCATGAAGTGCAAATGCTAACACAAAGGAAGATGTTTTCTTGTTAAATGCTTTTGCAAACAACTTACCTATCAAGAGATAATGTCAACAATGATATGGCATGGCAGAACTTTAATGCAACATTATATGGATGAAACTTCATCAGCATCAAGTGTCTGTTCTCTTTGGGAATGGAGGAAGTAGGGAAAAGTGACTCAACACAAAAGTAAAGGAAAAAGCCTTGTTAAAGGCAAGCAGGGAAAACTCAAGTGCTATCCTTAGATCAAACAGAATGAAAACAAGTTTTTAGAGGTGCATGATTTGTCAACGAATGCTAATAGATAACTCAATTGCTTCTCAGATTGGACAAGTTTCGAGGAACGGCTCCCAAACGAGGACGATCACATCCCCGCAATCTCCTTTGTTTATCACTGCCAAAGTTTTCTGATTTCTCATGAACAAAGCGTGAAGGAGGGTTTGCTTTTTGTATTATATTTTGTGAGCTGGGCGCACTCATGCCAGCTCCTACTCGTATTAGGGGTTTGCAGACTAGACATGTAATCCCGGGATAAAACTTGTCCAACTTAAGAAGGTCATGAATTAACTACTACTTCCTCATGAGCGAAAACAGGGGCACAAAACAGTAGATTTGGAACATCTAAGGATAACAAAAAAATTCTATGCTTTAGGAGTGGTAGTGGAATACCACGAATAGTAAGGTATGGTGGACTCAAATGGAAGATACTGGTTTCAGGGTATGGATGCACAAGCAGAATTCCGCTTAGTATAGAGGTTTGGCTAGCAAAGGATTTGAGAGAACAGACAATTGATGATGACTTGGATGCAAAGCAATATAAAGCATAAACATTAAAACAAGCATAGCACATCAAGTTGTCTTCCTTGTCAACATAACACTACAAGCATAATAACAAAGAGGGTTTGGCTATGTCGCTACTTTGAGAAAAATAACATGATTGTTGCTATGACCAAAGCTATGTTTGCCAAGATTAAATAAAGTTTTCAAAGCCATACCTGATATAAGGTCAATACTCCCCATAAGAATCATCATAAGGTCGATTGCGTGAAGAGAATACCGAGTGCAACGAAGGGATCAATAAACTTCTCATTAAGATTCCATCATAGACGACTCCATACTCACGGATACATAACTCTCTAGAAGGGAGTGATAGACCTCAAAGCAAACACCTATTTTATAAGATAACTTCCCTAGACATGATACGACTCCACTTGACTCTAAAAGACATAGATAAAGATAATAATACCGGGCACTCCCCCAAGCTTGGAACAAGATAAGGGGATGCCATTACCCAAGGAGATTTACTCCTCATCCTTGTTCTTTTCGGTCACGTACTCCTTGGCGAAGCGCTTCCATGGCAACTGTTCTCCACTCTCAAAGGACATTCCCGTCTCCAGGATCCTGCACTCAGCACCCAAACCCATGCGCAGAAACTTTAGTTCATACTCACAGTTCTGGTTCTGCAGATCATATATCTGTGCTTGGAGCCCATAAACATTCTCTTCTAGTGCGGCCAAGCTTGACCACATCTCCTTCATCTCCTACTTGTGGGAAGCCTCTATCTCGTTCATGATGTCGAAGTTAGCTTCAACACCACGCTCCACCATCTTCTTGAACTCGAAGACCTCATGTTCCACCTCCTTCAGCCGCTCCTCGGTGCTCCCCTCCTTGACTGGTCCCTTCAGATCCTCCTTGTGGAGGTCACCATCCTCCACACGAAGGATCTGCGGGTGCTTCTTCACCTCAGCGAGGTAAGGGTTGATGACGTTGATGAAGAACTTGTCCTTCGGGGAACTTGGGGAAGCCATGGAACCTAGGTTTAGCTGAAAGTTTTCCTGGCAGAAACAGCTCGAAAAGAAAACACATGAAATTGCGAGATACGTTGCCGAAACGATCCAGGCAAATATATACAAAAAAATTATGCACAGAAAGGAAGATAACGGGTCAAAGAGGAGTCGGAGACAGGCTCCGGGGTACCCAGACGGCCTCTCGGCGCGGCCAGGGGTGGGGCCGCGCCAGGGGGTCGCGTGGGCCCCCTGGAGCTGGTCTCCGGCTCCACTTAGGCCTCAAATTTTCTATATTTTGCAAAAACTCGTAATCTGGAACTTTCATGGCGGTTTCGTGATGTTTCCTTACCGTAATACATACCTTTCCTTATTCTTCTTCTGCTGGTGTTTGAAACAGGGCTGCAACATATTCTTCATGAGACTTTGTGTATACCAAATCCACATCAACATTAACAGGATCTCCTGATATGTAATGCGTAAGTGTTTGCCCATTCACCACTTGAGGTTTGGTGCCTTCGAAATTGTTCATCTTGATTGCACCTGAGCGGTAGACTTCCTCAATGTGAAATGGCCCTTCCCACCTGGAAAGTAGTTTACGTGGAGAAAACCTGAAACGGGATCTAAACAACAAAACTTTATCTCCAACATTAAATTCACGTTTCAGAATCCTCCTATCATGCTACTTCTTTACCTTTTCCTTGAACATAATAGCGCTCTCGTAAGCTTCACTTCTCCACTCATCTAGAGAAGTCAAGTTCATGAGACGCTTTTCACCAGCTAACTTCTGGTCAGCATTAAGCTCTCTAATAGCCCAGAAAGCTTTATGTTCTAATTCTAATGGCAAATGGCAAGCCTTGCCATAGACCATCTCATAGGGAGACATGCCCATGGGGTTTTTGAAAGCAGTTCTATACACCCACAAAGCATCTCCTACCTTATTTGACCAATCCTTTCTATTTCTATTGACTGTCTTCTGTAAGATCAACTTGATCTCTCTATTAGTGAGCTCAACTTGCCCACTAGTTTGAGGGTGGTACGGTGAAGCAATTCTATGATTGAAATCTTACTTGGCTAAAGCTTTTCTAAAAGCTCCATGTGTAAAGTGTGAACCCCCATCAGTCATGAGGTACCTGGGTACTCCAAACCTAGGACAAATTACATCCTTGAGAATTTTCAAAGATGTCTTGTGATCAGCACTTTCAGTGGGGATTGCCTCTACCCACTTGGTTACATAATCAACAGCAACTAGAATGTGAGTGTACTTGTGTGAGGAAGGAAAAGGACCATAAAATCAAAACCCCAACAATCAAAAGGCTCAATCACTAGAGAGTAACTCATAGGCATCTCATTTCTCCTACTAATATTACCAACTCTCTGACACTTCTCACATGATAAAACATAATTTCTAGCATCCTTAAAGAGAGTAGGCCAATAAAAACCTGATTGAAGAACCTTGTGTGCGGTCCTCTCACCAGCATGATGTCCTCCATATGGACTGTCGTGACATTGTTTGAGAATGTCCTTCTTCTCGTGTTCCGGTATGCATATTCTCACGATCCCATCTGGACCTTCTTTGAAAAGATGTGGGTCATCCCAAAAGTAATGCCTCAAATCATGAAAGAACTTCTTCCTTTGCTCAAATGTTAAACCTGGAGGCAAAAACTTTGCAACGATAAAGTTAGCATAATCTGCAAACCAAGGATCGGAGAGAGATTGTACTTTAAAAACAGCTAGTTGTTCGTCTGGAAAACTGTTGTTGACTGGAATGGGATCATGAGGTATATCTTCCATCCTTGAAAGATTATCCGCCACTGGATTGTCTGCTCCTTTCCTATCGACAATCTGCAAATCAAATTCTTGAAGAAGGAGTACCCATCGGATGAGCCTTGGTTTTGCATCCTTCTTCTCCATAAGATACTTAATGGCAGCATGGTCAGTATGAACAATAATCTTAGAATCAACAATATACTGCCTAAACTTAACACAAGAAAACACTACTGCCAAGAATTCCTTCTCAGTAGTAGCATAATTATTTTGAGCACTATCAAGGGTTTTGCTAGCATAATAAATAACATTCAACTTCTTATCAACCCTTTGTCCTAAAACAGCTCCAACAGCAAAATCACTAGCATCACACATAATTTCAAAAGGTAAATTCCAATCAGGTGGTTGTACTATAGGAACAGTTATTAAAGATTTCTTAAGAACTTCGAAGGCTTCCTTACAATCTTCATAAAAAAAGAGAACATCCTTCTAGAGAAGATTAGTGAGGGGTCTCGAAGTCTTATAAAAGTCTTTAATAAATCTTCTCTAGAAACCAGCATGACCGAGAAAACTACGAATACCTTTGATGTCCCTTGGATAGGGCATCCTTTCAAGTGCTTTGATCTTGGCACTGTCCACTTCAATTCCCCTCTCAGAAATCTTGTGGCCAAGAACAATTCCCTCATTGACCATAAAGTGGCACTTCTCCCAGTTACTAAGCACCATATTTGTCATCTCACATCTCTGCAAAACTTTATTAAGGTTGTGGAGACAATGGTCAAAAGAGGTTCCATAGACGGAGAAATCGTCCATGAATACCTCCACAATTTCTTCACAAAAACCATGAAAGATAGCAGACATAAACCTTCGAAAAGTAGCAGGGGAATTACATAAACCAAAAGGCATACGTCTGTAAGCATAAGTACCATAGGGACAAGTAAAAGTGGTCTTCTCTTGATCAGCAGTGTTAACATGAATTTGAGAGAAGCCAGAATAACCATCAAGACAACAAAAGTGAGTATTTTTGGATAACCTTTCAAGCATTTGGTCAATGAACGACAATGGGTAGTGGTCCTTCCTGGTTGCCTTGTTCAGCTTCCTGTAATAAATACACATTCGATATCCAATAATAATTCTCTGAGGTATTAGTTCATTCTTATCGTTTGGAACCACCGTTGTTCCTCCTTTCTTTGGAACACAATGAACCGGGCTTACCCACTTACTATCAGCTATAGGGTAGATAATACCTGCGGCTAGAAGCTTGAGAATCTCAGTCCTTACAACATCCATCATTTTCGGATTCAACAGTCGTTGATGATAAACAAGTGGCTTAGCATCAAGCTCAAGGTTGATGGTATGTTGACAAATAGACGGACTAATCCCCTTAAGGACATCAATGGTATAGCCAATTGCACCTCGATGTTCGCGAAGTACCTCCAATAAACGCTCTTCTTCATACCCTGAAAGGTTAGAATTGATAATAACAGGATATACTTTCTTTTCATCTGAATAAGCATATTTGAGCGAATCGTGAAGAGGTTTAAGATCAAACACTGGATCTTCTTTTGGTTGCGATAAAATTCCCAAATGCTCCACTGGAAGGTTGTGCTTTAGGATAGCAGGTTGTCTTAAGAATATTTCTTCCAGCTCATTCCTCTCCTGAATATGCAAATCATTCTCGTGGTCTTCCATATATTGCTGCAAAGGATAGTTAGGGGGAATAGCAATGGAGGCAATATCTTCAATAATCTTATCATTACTAGGAAAATTAGTACCACGAGTCTGCTTAGAGAACTTTGAAAAGTTAAATTCAATGGCTCACCATTGAATTCAACAGAAACTTTACCTTTCTTGCAGTCTATTATAGCTCCACAGGTTCTGAGAAAAGGTCTACCGAAAATAATAGGACAAAATTGTCCCTTACCGAACCAAGTACTAGAAAGTCGGTAGGATATTTTACCTTTCCGCTAAGACTTCAACGTCTCTCACAATTCCAATAGGAGAGATAGTTGCTCTGTTTGCAAGATGAATAGTAACATCAACTTCTTCAAGTTCACAAGGTGAAATCTCACCCATGATCTCTTGATAAAGTGAATACGGGATAGCACTAGCACTGGATCCCAAATCGCATAGCCCATAATAGTTATGATCTCCTATTTTGACTGATACTACTGGATTACCTGAAATTGGGCCCTTATTCTTGGCTGTGACAAGGTTAGTGGAAACAGCACAAAAATTTATATTGGAATCTAAGGCATCATTAGTAATAAGATCCTTAACCAATGCAACTCGAGGATCGACCTTGATCTGGTCATCAGGTTCATCAATTCTTCTCTCACTCTTATTCATTATGCCTGTCACAAAAGAGTGCTCCCGTATCCTTACGGGGAAAGGGGGATTTTCATATATAACTGCAGGAACAATAGGATCAGCAACATGAATATCAATAGATAATTCTTTGAAGGGTTTATGATGCTGACTCTTCTTCTTCTTAGAAGAGTCAATATGAGAGGCAAAGTCCTTACAAAAATCAATCATCAGATGGGAATCAAGACCAATCTTAGAGCAAAAGGCATTAAAGGAATCAGTTTTCACATAGCTCTCTATATAATCATGCTCATAATTTATAGTGGGTTCAATACCTTTATCTATTTCCCAATCTTCGGTATTCTTCTGGATCCTTTCAAGGAGATCCCATCTTTCTTCAACGCTTTTTGTCTGAAATACCCCACTAGAGGAGGCATCCAACATCTCCTTATCCTGACGAGAAAGTCTAGCATAAAAGTTTGTAAGTATAGTTTCCTTGGGGAGCTCATGAATAGGAAATTTGAGCATGAGAGATTTCAATCTCCCCCAAGCTTGAGCGATGCTTTCTCCGTCACGAGACCTAAAGTTATAGATGTAATTCCTGTCTCGATGAATTTTATGAAGAGGGTAAAACTTGTTATAAAAGAGAGACATAAGCTCCTGCCAATCTAGCAAATGAGAGTTATCGAGAAGCTTATACCAATCTGATGCTTTATCTATAAGGGATACGGAGAATAATTTCTTCATGAAAAACTCCTTTGATACACTTGCAAGCTTAAATAGTGAACATAGTTGTGATAAATATAGCAAGTGTTCACTGGGATGTCTTTCTCCTGCATAACGATTAGCCAAAACACAATCGATAATACCAGCTGGTATTTTATAAGGAACAATTTCAGTAGGGGGAGGTACAACCACCACAGGTGCGGGGTGTTTCCCCATAAGCAACGATCCAATACTATGTTGTCCATACGGACAAAGAACAGTAACAGCAAAATAAAAGTAACGATATAGAAATTCCTTACCAGCTTCACTTACCAATAGCGCTATGCTCCCCGGCAACGGCGCCAGAAAACGTAGCTTGATGAACCTCAACGTAAAGGGATCTATTGTAGCGTTTTCGATAAGTATGAGTGTCGAACCCAACGAGGAGCGAAAGGTATTGATAGGTGATTTTGGACAAGGAATAACTGCAAGCACTTAAAGATAACTTTTTAGGGGTTATCGATATAAGCAACGATAAAATAAAAGCAAGCAAAGTAAATAGTACTGAGGAGCAGAAAGTGGCCCAATCCTTTTGTGCAAAGGATAAGCCTGGCAAATGAACTTATAAAGACTAAAGCGTTCTTGAGGACACATGGAGAGGTAGTCACGTGCTTTCGCCATAATCCGTATCGATAACAAGTGTTGTGCTGATAAGTGTTGAGTGGGTGGATCTATGATAGCACACCTTCTGGACTAAGATAAGTGTACTCTTATGATTAAACATCTTGCAAGCATCCACAAATACAAGATAGAAATTAAGGCAAAGCCTAACCACAACAATAAGATCAAGGATCCAGTATTCCCTTGTGCAGAAGTGTACAAACTGGGGTTCAGGTTTCTGTCACTCCGGCAACCCACCGTAAGCATTCTTAATACACAATGTATTCCCCTAGGTCCTTAAGAAGGCGAAGTGTTGAGTGTTCGAATCACACAACACCACTAGGAAAATAATAACACAACTTAAATATCAAACAACAGAAATTACTTCAACATCATATGACTACTAGCAACTAGACTTCTCCCATGTCCTCAAGAACTAAAGTAACTACTCACAAGACATAAAATATATCATGATCAGAGGTGATAAATATATGATAAACAATCTGGACATAATGGTATTTCTCCAACAAAACTCAAAAGCATTCACCACAAAGTAGTAATCAACACCGGTAGAGTAGAGAGGATAGATAGTACGGATTACAACACAAGATGAACTTGTGAGGTGAGATTGGATGGTGGTGGAGATGGTGCTGATGTTGGGGATGATGTTGATGATGATCTCGATGATGCCCGTGATGATGGTGATGAAGATGGCGATGATCTCCCCTTCCGGGAGGTGATCTCCTCGGCGGAATCTGCCCGCAGGAGAGCCCTTTTCTTCTCTGTAGGTTTCTGCCACGGAGCGGCGGCGCAACTTCGTGAAAGCTTCTTGTCAGGACCCGGGGTTAGCATATGTAATTCCAGTCACGATACAATCACATGGAGAGCCGAGAACCGTACCCACTTGTCTAAGAAGACAAGGCCAAGCACAGAACGTTCTCGGTAAGCATCGAACGTGAGGGGCATCCCATTCAGGCCGGATGATCATCTGAGATGGGTCCTCATCGTCCGCTCACAAGTCTAAATGCTTATGGGTGGTGAATCCCATACTCATAGACAAGTCGCCTCAACCATGTTATCGATTGGATCCTAACTCTTACATAGACTTACTCCAGCCCGATCACTTAGTCGGGGTCTAGGGCTGGCTCGATCATACAACAAAGTGTGCACGTGACAGAGTCACGAGCAATCGCATCGCGATGCCCCAAGCTGCGCACATCTAAGGTCCACTTGGTGTATAAAAGACCGCCAGCCAGATCACAAGTAAGGTCTCGAAAACCCATACTAAGACATGCATGTTATAAACATACACGCAGCACACATGCCTAGTATGAACAGCAGGTATCATCACATAACTCTACAAAGTATTCTTTATTGATATACACATAGATCATACAAAGAGCACATGTCTGTGATCAACATTACATCATACAACGGAAGCAAATTAGGTCTGAGTACAGACAAGTTTAAGAAATGGCTTAGAGAAGCCTTGTAAACAAACATGCCCTTCCACGAGGGACCAGACTGCTGTCTGGGACTATGTTAACTTAGCCACCGTCGAGCTTCACGAAGGTGAATCCATCGGGTTCCGGTTCTTATCTAAAACATAGAATAAGAAAACGTGAGTACAAAGTCGTACTCAGCAAGACTTACATCAGATCTATACTACTCATGCTCAAGTATCAAGGTAAAGGGAGGTGGGGTTTCATCATGCAGAAGTGCCAGCTTTGACTTGGCTAATCCTGAACTACGAATACCAGAATTGAGGTAAGAAGCGTACACGAGTCCACTACATCTCCAACAAATACACCACTATGGTTACTTCCTCGACTTCCCCACGAGGAGGCACACCATAGCACTCCCACTTATCTTGGTGTATTTTAGAAGTATCCAGTTCAAGTTGTCTAATAATCAGGTATAGGTTCCAAGTAGTCCTTAACCGCGGACGTGGCTATTCGAATAGTTTTGTTAACCTTGCAAGGGTGTAAACTACACACACATGACCATCGGTTACCGCCAGGTCTCGCCACCGTTCAAGAGGTGACAGCGAGGATGTTCACCACGACACTTTGCTCACAACCGGTCTATTCCAGGAGTCGACTATCTGAGTTTGCCTCCGCTCGAGAGCCCGGCCGGATCAACGAAACGGACTCAAACAATGTAGGTGACCGAGACGCCACCTCTGGCAGATGGTTTTCCTGCCTCACAGGTGCACCCACATATCTATATGATGCAACCATTTCCTTCGTTCTTTTTCTATGCACATGTCAAATGGAAAGTCCGAACTAATGTGACTCCTGGACGTCGACACGGATCAAGGTACTAGGCCGAGAGGGGTCAGTGAGCCCAATGTGTGGTTGTACTCTTTGTCTTGGATTACCATACAAGAACTCGATGCTTAAGGCGGTGTTCAACGAGACAACCCACTGTGTACTCCTACACAGCCTCTCATCGTTCACCTTGTATTAGGGTGGATTCACCGACACAGTTTCACTTTCATCAACACCATGTTCACTATCATCTCGACTCACATCAAAATTAACCTCACTGTAACACTAAGCATGCAATAAGCTGTAATAGTTGCAGGGGCCACATGATATCAAACAACTCCTATGTCAGCTAGGATTGTGGTTTGCTTACTACTGTGAGAAGATGATAGGTCATGCATCGGATATGGGTTTAACTATGCGGTAGAATTGATACAAGATGATCTCCTAAACATGCATAAGCGAGACTGAGAGGGAATTGGGATTTTATAGACATGATCAATGGGGTTTGCTTGCCTTGCTGACGATACACAGTTCTTAACGGTGGTCTTCTTCTTCGGGGGTGATCACCGTCTCGGAAAAGCTGTTACCGGCACAATCATCAACAAAGGGGGACAACATTGAATTGAAATGCACAATCACATGATTATGTTGTCCATGATGTGAAAGGTATTGATGTGACCTAGGTTCAATTTGTCACATTTTAATTGAAGTTGATTTGAAAATTAATTCAAATTCAAACTCCAAATGTTATTCAAATTAGGTCAACTTGCATTTGCTAATGTTTGATCATTGTATACCATGTCATCATGTGTGGGATAAGCTTCTGAAGTACAAGTGATCATATGTGCATTGCATTGGTTCAATTTAGAAATGCATTTGGAATAAATTTGAATTAATTCTAATTAAGACAAATAGCAAAAGCTACTGGTTCCATTTTAAAATCAACTCAAACATGGTTTAAAGATGCATATTTGGATAGAGAATTTTATGCTGATCATTTTTCATATATTATTTGTCCAATTTGGAGTTCATATGAATTAGTTATGAATTTCCAAAGTTTAAATGATTTTCTGAAATTTTCTGGAATATCTTTAAATCATTTCTATTTTTCTGGAATTGAATTATTGCGTCAGCATGATGCAATGCTGATGTCACCAGGGGGCCTGACATGTGGGCCAGCATTGTCAGTGACACAGTGTTAAAACCCGGTTTAATTAAAACTTAACAGGGGATTAAGGGGGCTGGGACCCACCTGTCATTGGGCTAGGGGGGGATTAGTTGGTCATTAGGCCCTAGTGGCCGGCGGCTTGACGCCGGCGGATGTGTACACGGCGGCGCCTCGCCGGAGCTTCCTACAGGCCACGGGACAAGGAGGGGAGGGCACTGGGATGTCTCCCGCATCCTCGCGCATACAACGGTGGCATCGGGGCGCCACGAGGGAAGCTCTAGAGCTCGGCCGCGACGGCAATGGCGGCGGCCGCCACTGGTGAAGAGGGAATCGGCGAATCCGTGCGCGAGAAGGGCCGGGGATAGGGGGGTTCTTCTCACCGGAGCGCTAAGAGGACGATGGCGTCCACGGCGGGGCCGAGGGAGCACTACAGGCGGCGAATCAACGACGGTGACGCGCGGCTCTGGCGACGAAGTTGCTGGCGAATTCGGCAGCTCGAGGGGGTCCGGGTTCGTGGCCTCCTCCAGGGTGAAGAAGACGACGGTGCTGGTGACGCTAGACACGGTCGCGCGGCGGCTGGTGGCTGTTGGCCACACGGGCGCGGCGAAGGTGCTCCGGGGAGCTCTCGGGCGGCTGCTAGAAGGCGAGGGGAGAGGAGGAGGAGGTCCAGAGAGAGGGGGAATGGACGCGATGGCCTTCTGGGCGTCTCCAGGCGCCACAGGAAGAGAGGGGGAGGCAGGTAGCTGCCTGGCACGCCCACGGCGGTCACCGGCGTGCTGCCTGCCTGCCTGTCCTGGGGAGGAAGACACAT
The DNA here is from genome assembly GCA_950022295.1 of Bromus sterilis. NCBI lineage: Eukaryota > Viridiplantae > Streptophyta > Magnoliopsida > Poales > Poaceae > Bromus > Bromus sterilis. The sequence goes on from OX465596.1 coordinate 403,933,947, forward strand.
GTGCCCTCCCCAGGTGGGCTGGGCTGGAAGGCTGGGGGCGGGGCTTCAGTTGGGCCACTTCCTCTTTTCTACTTTTCTCTGTTTTGTTTCTGTTTTTAACTTTTCTGTAATTGGTTTTGCCCCAAAATAAAATAGCAAGGCATTTTATAAAATCATGAAAACTTTTATGTGGGCTTATAACATAAATAGCTAGCCACTCATAAGTTTTGGTGACTTTTAAAAATCAAACAATTTGAATTTAAATTCAAATTGGAGTTTAATTTAATTTCCAAAGCACCTTTTGAATTTTGGAATATTCCATGGGCATGGGAAAATCCCCAAACCACTTTTGCAATGATCAGCAACATTTCTAGGAATTTTCCAAGCATTCAAATGATTTTTGGAAAAATATTTTTATCTGGCCATTTGATTTTAATTTTCTAGGGCTTTTCTTTCCCCATTTTGAATTTCCTTTTTGAAATTTTGACATGATGAAAAGCACAAACAAACCCTAGCACTTACCCTAGTTGGGGTTCTGACAACTCGCCCCCAATCAAAAGAATCTCGTCCCGAGATTCAGAAGTCGTCGGGAGGAAGGTGGGGTACTCGGCACGGAGGCGGTCTTCTCTTTTCCATGTTGCTTCTTTCTCGGAGTGATGTGACCATTGCACTTTGAGGAACTTGATCGTCTGACGACGCATGACACGCTCTGCGGAATCAAGAATACGAACAGGGTACTCTCGATAAGAAAGGTCATCTTCGAGATCAAGCGTTTCATGGTCGACTTCGTGGATGGGGTCCAAGAAGCAACGCCTGAGTTGTGACACATGGAATACATCATGTACTCGGGAAAGGTGAGGGGGTAGTTCAAGTTGGTAGGCAACTTCTCCACGTTTAGCTAGAATGCGGAAAGGTCCGATATAACGTGGGGCCAACTTGCCTTTGATACCGAATCTTTGGGTACCCTTCAGAGGAGTAACCCGAAGGTAAGCCTTCTCATCAATATTGTAGCTCTCCTCTCTATGATGACGATCATAGTAGCTCTTTTGACGAGACTGAGCGGCTTTCAAACGATCACGAACAATGCGAACTTGCTCTTCTGCCTCCTTGATCATATCCGGTCCAAAGAGTTGTCTTTCACCGGTTTCTGACCAGTTAAGGGGTGTTCGACATCGTCGTCCATAGAGGAGTTCAAAAGGAGCCATGTTCAGACTAGATTGAAAACTATTGTTATAAGCAAATTCGGCGAATGGAAGAGACTTCTCCCAATTCTTTCCGAAAGAGATAACACAAGCTCTGAGCATGTCTTCCAAGATTTGATTAACCCTTTCAACTTGACCGCTAGACTGAGGATGAAAAGTTGTACTAAAGGAGAGATGAGTTCCCATAGAATTCTGAAAGCTTCCCCAGAATCTAGAGGTGAAAAGGCTACCACGATCAGAATTGATTACCAAAGGAACACCGTGAAGAGACACAATTCTAGAGATGTACAAGTTCGCTAACTGACTAGCAGTTATAGACTCGCGAACGGGAAGGAAGTGAGCAACTTTGGAAAGTCGGTCAATGACCACGAAGATGGCATCATTTCCTTTCTGGGTTTTAGGAAAGCCGGTGATGAAGTCCATACCGACTTTGTCCCATTTCCACTCTGGAATAGGCAAAGGTTGAAGTGTACCAGCAGGTCTTTGGTGTTCTGCCTTAATGCGACGACAAACATCACATTCAGCAACAAATCGAGCAATGTCTCTCTTCATCCTGGTCCACCAAAATTTCTGGCGTAGATCTCGGTACATTTTTGTGCCACCGGGATGAATTGAGAGGGGTGTGTCATGGGCTTCTTTGAGGATGAGTTGCCTTAGATCCCTATTCTTAGGTACTACCAAACGATTTTCAAAGAATACCGTTCCTTTACTATCTGTGGAGAAACATTTAGCAACTCCGCTAGCAATGTTCTCCTTGATCTGGCGAACACCTCGTGCACGCCTTTGGGCAACTCTGATTTGATCCTCAAGGGTTGGTTTCGCCACCAAGTTGAAAAGAGATCCACGAGGAACAATCTCGAGATTGAGTTTTCGAAATTCCTCATGAAGAAGTGGTTGATACTGTTGTAACATGAGGTTGTTACAATACGACTTACGACTTAGTGCATCAGCCATGACATTGGCCTTGCCTGGGGTGTAAGAAATTCCTAAGTCATAATCTTTTATCAACTCAATCCAGCGTCTTTGCCTAAGATTAAGATCTGGCTGGGTGAAAATATATTTGAGGCTCTGGTGGTCGGAATAGATCTCACAACGATTACCAAGGAGGTAATGTCGCCAAGTCTTCAGGGCATGAACTACGACAGCGAGTTCAAGATCATGGGTAGGATAGTTCTCTTCATGTGGTCGCAACTGGCGTGAAGCATAAGCTACCACATGTCGATCTTGCATAAGTATGCATCCTAACCCTTGCCGTGAAGCATCACAATAGATCTCGAAATCCCTTTTTGTGTCTGGAGGTGCAAGTACGGGTGCAGAAGTCAATCTTCTTTTTAGCTCTTGAAAGCTTTCCTCGCACTTGGTAGTCCATTGGAATTTCTTATCCTTCTTGAGGAGTTCAGTAAGAGGCTTTGCAACTTTAGAAAAGTTCTCGACGAAGCGACGGAAATAGCTTGCTAAGCCAAGAAAACTTCTAAGTTGCTTAACCGATTCAGGTGGAGTCCAGTCAAGGACGGCCTGAACTCTCTCGGGATTGACTGCAACACCTTTCGCAGAAATCACGTGGCCTAAGTAGGTCACTTCTGGTAGCCAAAATTCACACTTGGAGAACTTGGCATAAAGGCGGTGCTCTCTAAGTTTCATCAATACCAACCTAAGATGTTCTGCGTGCTCTTCTTCGTTCTTCGAGTAGATGAGAATGTCATCAAGATAAACCACAACAAATTTATCTAGGTACTCCATGAAGATCGAATTCATTAAGCGCGAGAATGTGGCGGGGGCATTGGTTAAACCAAAGTACATGACGGTATACTCGTAAAGACCATAACGAGTAGTGAAAGCCGTTTTGGGAATGTCCTCATTTCGGATTTTGATTTGATGATAGCCTAATCTCAAATCTATCTTGGAGAAGACAGAGGATCCTGCAAGTTGATCATAAAGATCATTGATCTTGGGCAGTGGGTACTTGTTCTTTATCGTCGCTAGATTTAGCGGGTGATAGTCTACGCACATCCTTTCTGTTCCATCTTTCTTCGTTACGAACAGAACGGGGCAACCCCATGGCGATGAGCTAGGGCGGATGAAGCCTTTTGCCAACGAAGCATCAAGTTGGGTTTTTAGCTCAGCTAACTCATGTGGGGCCATTCTATATGGACGTCTGGAAATTGGGGTTGTGCCTGGTATAAGATCAACTATGAATTCTACACATCTGTCGGGTGGCATTCCCGGCAGCTCTTCAGGAAAGACATCCGGGAAGTCACGAACCACCGGAACATCTTCAAGGTCTGGAAGGGGAAGCACATTCAAAGTATGCATCTGGATTCTAGAGCTGTGTGATGTGTAGTCAATGGTCTGGCCTGTAGGATGGGTGAGTTTGACTGATTTGGCTTTACAATCAAGGAAAGCATTCTGCCTTGATAACCAATCCATTCCTAGGATGACATCAATGTCCGAAGACTTGAGGGCTATAAGAGAAGCAAGGAATACTAAACCCTCAATTGCAATTTGATTGCCATGGCTTACTCTATTAGTTTGCCACTTTGAACCAGGAGTTTGAATGATCATTGGAGAAAACATTTCTTCAAAAGAAAATCAATGCCGAAGTGCATAACTCTCTGACATGAATGAATGAGAAGCTCCTGGATCGAAAAGAACGGAGGCGGGGACATGATTGACTGGGAGTGTACCAAGAATGACGTCAGAAGCATCAGTGGTGTCCTCAACTGAGATTTGGTTCACACAACCACTACTTGTGACTGAAAGCTTTGCTGGGATGGTCTTGGTGGTGGATTTCTTTGGAGGCTTGGGTCGAGAATGACGTGGTGCCATCAAGACCTGAGGGCATTGACGATAGTAATGGCCTGGAAAACCACACTTAAAGCATACCTTGTCTGAATTGCTGGGAGTGGGATTACTTGGCTGCACACCATCATTCCGGGGTGGAATAATGTGTTGGGGTGGATGGCATATATTTGGTGGTGGCCTCTGAACAAGGTTTTGAGGTATGGCTCTGGTTGGAATCCAAATTCGGCGTTTCTGAGGGGCTGAACTTGAAGAAGGAGCAAGGTCAAGAGCATGCTTGCGGGACTCTTCGAACACTTCATTGCAATGCTCAGCTCTGAAGGATCTGTTGACTAAATCCTCAAAGGTGGAAAATTCGATGAGATTGAGATCATGACGAAGGATGGGGCTAAGTCCCTTGCGGAACCTTGCCTGCTTTCTGGCATCGGTGGTGATCTCATCTTGGGCATAACGAGAAAGACGGTTGAACTCTCTCACATACTCATGCATGGACATCTCTCCTTGAGTGAGATTGCAGAACTCTTCCTTCTTGCGCTCCATCAACTCATCCAGAATGTGGTACCCTCGAAAGGCAACACAGAACTCCTGCCAAGTCACTACGTGACTATCTGGCTGCATAGCAACATAGTTCTCCCACCATTGAAGAGCAGCACCTTCCAGGAAGTATACCGCGAAGACAACTCGATCATTGGGAGCAACATGTGCAGTATCAAGCTTACGCTCGATGGAACGGAGCCAATCATCAGCTTCAAGGGGCTCAGAAGAACATCGGAATACCGGTGGCTTGAGGAGGATGAAGTCCTGAATGCTCACAACCACATTACGATGACATGAGGTATTCTGCTCGATGAGCTCCAGAAGGCGTGTTTGATCACGTTGATTCTTCTCAGCTTCCATCATGATTTCCGCCGCAGAAGGCGGTGGAGGAGGTGCATCATCATTTCGATTCCGAACACGGTCTCGATTCCGATGAACAGCACTACGAGTTCCACCAGACATCCTGTGTGATAAAAATCAACAATCAGAACAGGTTGAATGATTGATTCAAGGATAACAAGACATGATGAAGGCGGAAAGGATTATAATGCGAAGGCAATGATCCATAGAAACACGGGATAAATCCGGCAGCATAACGACTACACCGGGATGGAAAATGAAACAACCTTGAAGAGATTGGACAAAACTTCCTCAAGGAACTCAAAACACAGAGACTCTGGACGACCACAACAATCCTACGGCTAAAAGGAAGCACTCAGCGAGATGTTCTAGTAAGACATAGATGAGCCTAGTCCTATCATCCCGTAGAAAAGATAAGGGTGACTCAGAACTCAGATCGATGAGGGTAAGGAGAAAAAGAAGTCTTACGTTGTTCCCTTATATACCCAAGTAACTATATAATTATAGAATGCTAGACTCGACTTCGACCAAGGGTTTGATAAGCCTACAGACAGTCCTTCTCTGATACCAAGTCTCTCGGCACCCGGGGTTAGCATATGTAATTCCAGTCACGATACAATCACATGGAGAGCCGAGAACCGTACCCACTTGTCTAAGCAGAGAAGGCCAAGCACAGAACGTTCTCGGTAAGCATCGAACGTGAGGGGCATCCCATTCAGGCCGGATGATCATCTGAGATGGGTCCTCATCGTCCGCTCACAAGTCTAAATGCTTATGGGTGGTGAATCCCATACTCATAGACAAGTCGCCTCAACCATGTTATCGATTGGATCCTAACTCTTACATAGACTTACTCCAGCCCGATCACTTAGTCGGGGTCTAGGGCGGGCTCGATCATACAACAAAGTGTGCACGTGACAGAGTCACGAGCAATCGCATCGCGATGCCCCAAGCTGCGCACATCTAAGGTCCACTTGGTGTATAAAAGACCGCCAGCCAGATCACAAGTAAGGTCTCGAAAACCCATACTAAGACATGCATGTTATAAACATACACGCAGCACACATGCCTAGTATGAACAGCAGGTATCATCACATAACTCTACAAAGTATTCTTTATTGATATACACATAGATCATACAAAGATCACATGTCTGTGATCAACATTACATCATACAACGGAAGCAAATTAGGTCTGAGTACAGACAAGTTTAACAAATGGCTTAGAGAAGCCTTGTAAATAAACATGCCCTTCCACGAGGGACCAGACTGCTGTCTGGGACTATGTTAACTTAGCCACCGTCGAGCTTCACGAAGGTGACTCCATCGGGGTCCGGTTCTTATCTAAAACATAGAATAAGCAAACGTGAGTACAAACTCGTACTCAGCAAGACTTACATCAGATCTATACTACTCATGCTCAAGTATCAAGGTAAAGGGAGGTGGGGTTTCATCATGCAAAAGTGCCAGCTTTGACTTGGCTAATCCTGAACTACGAATGCCAGAATTGAGGTAAGAAGCGTACACGAGTCCACTACATCTCCAACCAATACACCACTATGGTTACTTCCTCGACTTCCCCACGAGGAGGCACACCATAGCACTCCCACTTATCTTGGTGTATTTTAGAAGTATCCAGTTCAAGTTGTCTAATAATCAGGTATAGGTTCCAAGTAGTCCTTAACCGCGGACGTGGCTATTCAAATAGTTTTGTTAACCTTGCAAGGGTGTAAACTACACACACATGACCATCGGTTACCGCCAGGTCTCGCCACCATTCAAGAGGTGACAGCGAGGATGTTCACCACGACACTTTGCTCACAACCGGTCTATTCCAGGAGTCGACTATCTGAGTTTGCCTCCGCTCGAGAGCCCGGCCGGATCAACGAAACGGACTCAAACAATGTAGGTGACCGAGACGCCACCTCTGGCAGATGGTTTTCCTGCCTCACAGGTGCACCCACATATCTATATGATGCAACCATTTCCTTCGTTCTTTTTCTATGCACATGTCAAATGGAAAGCCCGAACTAATGTGACTCCTGGACGTCGACACGGATCAAGGTACTAGGCCGAGAGGGATCAGTGAGCCCAATGTGTGGTTGTACTCTTTGTCTTGGATTACCATACAAGAACTCGATGCTGAAGGCGGTGTTCAACGAGACAACCCACTGTGTACTCCTACACAGCCTCTCATCGTTCACCTTGTATTAGGGTGGATTCACCGACACAGTTTCACTTTCATCAACACCATGTTCACTATCATCCCGACTCACATCAAAAGTAACCTCACTGTAACACTAAGCATGCAATAAGCTGTAACAGTTGCAGGGGCCACATGATATCAAACAACTCCTAAGTCAGCTAGGATTGTGGTTTGCTTACTACTGTGACAAGATGATAGGTCATGCATCGGATATGGGTTTAACTATGCGGTAGAATCGATACAAGATGATCTCCTAAACGTGCATAAGCGAGACTGAGAGGGAATTGGGATTTTATAGACATGATCAATGGGGTTTGCTTGCCTTGCTGACGATACACGGTTCTTAACGGTGGTCTTCTTCTTCGGGGGTGATCACCGTCTCGGAAAAGCTGTTACCGGCACAATCATCAACAAAGGGGGACAACATTGAATTGAAATGCACAATCACATGATTATGTTGTCCATGATGTGAAAGGTATTGATGTGACCTAGGTTCAATTTGTCACATTTTAATTGAAGTTGATTTGAAAATTAATTCAAATTCAAACTCCATATGTTATTCAAATTAGGTCAACTTGCATTTGCTAATGTTTGATCATTGTATACCATGTCATCATGTGTGGGATAAGCTTCTGAAGTACAAGTGATCATATGTGCATTGCATTGGTTCAATTTAGAAATGCATTTGGAATAAATTTGAATTAATTCCAATTAAGCCAAATAGCAAAAGCTACTGGTTCCATTTTAAAATCAACTCAAACATGGTTTAAAGTTGCATATTTGGATAGAGAATTTTATGCTGATCATTTTTCATATATTATTTGTCCAATTTGGAGTTCATATGAATTAGTTATGAATTTCCAAAGTTTAAATGATTTTCTGAAATTTTCTGGAATATCTTTAAATCATTTCTATTTTTCTGGAATTGAATTATTGCGTCAGCATGCTGCAATGCTGATGTCACCAGGGGGCCTGACATGTGTGCCAGCATTGTCAGTGACACAGTGTTAAAACCCGGTTTAATTAAAACTTAACAGGGGATTAAGGGGGCTGGGACCCACCTGTCATTGGGCTAGGGGGGGGATTAGTTGGTCATTAGGCCCTAGTATCCGGCGGCTTGACGCCGGCGGATGTGTACGCGGCGGCGCCTCGCCGGAGCTGCCTACAGGCCACGGGACAAGGAGGGGAGGGCACTAGGATGTCTCCCGCGTCCTCGCGCATACAACGGTGGCATCGGGGTGCCACGAGGGAAGATCTAGAGCTCGGCCGCGACGGCAATGGCGGTGGCCGCCACTGGTGAAGAGGGAATCGGCGAATCCGTGCGCGAGAAGGGCCGGGGATAGGGGGGTTCTTCTCACCGGAGCGCTAGGAGGACGATGGCGTCCACGGCGAGGCCGAGGGAGCACTGCAGGCGGCGAATCGATGACGGTGACGTGCGGCTCCGGCGACGAAGTTGCTGGCGAATTCGGCAGCTCGAGGGGGTCCGGGCTCGTGGCCTCCTCCATGGTGAAGAAGACGACGGTGATGGTGACGCTAGACACGGTCGCGCGGCGGCTGGTGGCTGTTCTCCACACGGGCGCGGCGAAGGTGCTCCGGGGAGCTCTTGGGCGGCTGCTAGAAGGCGAGGGGAGAGGAGGAGGAGGTCCAGAGAGAGGGGGAATGGACGCGGTGGCCTTCTGGGCGTCTCCAGGCGCCACGGGAAGAGAGGGGGAGGCAGGTAGCTGCCTGGCACGCCCACGGCGGTCGCCGGCGTGCTGTCTGCCTGTCCTGGGGAGGAAGACACATGTGCCCTCCCCAGGTGGGCTGGGCTGGAAGGCTGGGGGCGGGGCTTCAGTTGGGCCACTTCCTCTTTTCTACTTTTCTTTGTTTTGTTTCTGTTTTTAACTTTTCTGTAATTGGTTTTGCCCCAAAATAAAATAGCAAGGCATTTTATAAAATCATGAAAACTTTTATGTGGGCTTATAACATAAATAGCTAGCCACTCATAAGTTTTGGTGACTTTTAAAAATCAAACAATTTGAATTTAAATTAAAATTGGAGTTTAATTTAATTTCGAAAGCACCTTTTGAATTTTTGAATATTCCATGGGCATGGGAAAAATCCCCAAACCACTTTTGCAATGATCAGCAACATTTCTAGGAATTTTCCAAGCATTCAAATGATTTTTGGAAAAATATTTTTATCTGGCCATTTGATTTAAATTTTCTAGGGCTTTTCTTTCCCCATTTTGAATTTCCTTTTTGAAATTTTGACATGATGCAAAGCACAAACAAACCCTAGCACTTACCCTAGTTGGGGTTCTGACACTTCTCTTTTTTAGGGTTTTCGCGTAACGAGGAGTATATAGGCCAGAGGGGGGAGCCGGGAGTGGCCCCAGGACTCCAGGCGCCCTCCCGGCGCGTCCAGGGGTGGGTCCGCGCCAGGTGGCCGCCCGGGGCCCCTGTGGCCCCCCTCTGGCCACTCTTCGGCGAGTCTTTGTTAATCTCCTGTTAAATACCCCCCCGGTCGATTTTCAGGTAATTTTGAGGTATTCTTCTTTAGCAACTCAGCGTCCACTTTTTACCGCTGAATCCTGCCTCTGCTGCTTCGGCACTGGAAAGTTGCAAACTGTGTAAAACAAGCCAAAGCAACATAAGAACATCATCGTAATGTGAAATATATCAATGAGTAAGGATGAATTACGATATAAAATAGTGATGCATTTTGGACGTATCAGTACACTAGTGCGCAGCATAGCTATCCAAACGATTTTTTATCCCAATCGCCTACGGGAATCGGAATCGTCCCCTTTCTCTCGATTGTGATAGGGGGGCCTACTCCACGCGATAGCCAGAAACCGTTTCCTATGGATAGTCCGCGCAGACGCACAAGATAACTCGAACGTTTGGGATGACCTTTTTATCGCAAACACTTATCCACGAATGTTCGTCTGAGATTATTATCCTATAGCATACGTTTAATATAGAAACTACGTTTGTGTTGAGTTATGCTATCCCAAACGCTGGTGTGTCAGGAACTGCGTGGGATACCCAAAGCTATTCCATACAGTTTGTATATAGTATACGTTTGTATTGCTGACACCTACACAAACGATTGTGCAAAAATGCTCGTGTGGTTTCAGAATTAAATCTCAAACGTTCGTTTTGTCCAAACTGTGTGTGTTGTACGCTGAACATTACAAACGATTGTGCACAAAATATTGTGTGGAGTTATAAATAAATCCCCAACGCTCATTTCTTATCGAATGTGTGCGATGTACATACCTATTAGTGACGAACTTATATGCAGAACCGTGTGCAATGCTGTAACTACAAAAAGGATTATTTAGCAATATATTAATGTGATAAATTTTAGTTATTTTTAATTGCTGTAAGAAGGACATTTATAACAAAAATGTTCCCACCAGATATATAAATATAACATAGTGTTACTGAAATCACAGTATAACCAGAAGGTAGTACAACCAGCCACAATATAGAAGCATCAAATCTTTGTTATTACAACCTTTGTGAATTACAAGTTCATAGTCTGTAGATAGAAAGATGAATCTCGTCTGGGAAGCTGTGGAAGAGAAATGCAAAAATTGACCCTACGATAATGTTGAACGCATGTGCGACTTTAGCCCAGCGAGTGTTGATGATTGCCCATCCATCATTCGCCCTCTTCAGGAATACTTCAATATTATAGCGTGGGTGTTGTACAAAAACCTTTCTGGCCTCTTGACCAAACAGGTGGGTTGAGAGGTAATCATCGGTGAACTGCTTCAGAAAAGACTGCATGCAAAAATGGTCATAAATATCGTTTCTCGATATTGAAATTGTGTTCACGTGAAAAAATATGTTAGGGGGGGGGGGGGTAAATTAGTACCATCTTACAGAAAACTGAAGTCTTCTTCATTGTGCAGACAAAGAGTTTGGTGTCTTTCGTGGCCAGTTTCTTTATCCTAACAATCTTTCTAATTTTCTTGACTTGGTTGATGGTCATGGTGACCTCGTTTCCCCAGATGCAGAATGCGTTGAATAGTGGATCTAAACATCTTGTAAAAGGATTTACAAGCAAGATGTAAATGTTAGACCCCAAACATTGTCATTTTTCCTTCGATTGTATATTAATGAGTATAAGACCTTTAGACCAAGTGAATACTTCGGTTGTAAGTCTCAGAGCCAACCATTGCTAACCTATAATTTGATGAAGTATAAAATGGTTAAGTAGTGTATGAAATGGGGGAAACAAATGATAAGAGGTTCATTCATACAAAATGAATCATACAAACGATCAGATTCAAGACATGGAAATTCCAGCTAAGTAGCTACGATCGGATCTAATGAGCATTGGAACAGTGTTACGAATATCATGCACAAAGCGTACATTCAAGCTCGTGAAAAAGAATGCAAACAGGCTAAGAATGGATGATATGAAACTGAAAATTAGTTCAAGATTGCAATGCTCATAGTCTAAACATAGTACAGTGGTATCTCGCTTGCCCCTTGAGTGAACGGAGTAATAAATGCAGAGGCGATCAATGATGACATGTTCGCTCATGGAAACTAAACAATATAACCAATCCGCAAATAAACATACAATCGAGCAGATTCAAGACAGGTAAATTCGATCAGGTAACTATACCATAAGCATCATGATCGATGGAGTAAGAGCATGCACATGAGGAGGGCGGCCGGGATCTTATCGGAATAGGGAGAGCGACGCGGCTAGCAGGGAGGGGGGTGGCCGGCGTACACAGTCTAGGCCTCCGCGCGGGGTATACGGAATGGGGGAGGGGGGGTTGCGCCGTGTAGGCCGCCGCGCCCGGTGTGCGGAACGTGGGCGGCGCTGCGCCGCGTAGCACTTCGCTGGAGTTGCCTGCGCCGTCCAGGCCGCAACGCTAGGAGTATCAGGGGAGGGTTTGAACAAGAAGGGGGGAATGCGGCCTTTGGTGGTGGAAGGAAGGAGGGGGCGGCTTAGATATTCCCGTGGCTGGACAAATTTTTGGGTAGGTGGGGAGGATATAGGCGGGAGAAGTGGTATCGCAGACGAAATTAGAAATAAATCTGTATAGGTTACCATCTTATCGCAAACGGACAATTTTTTTACCCGAGTGAGATGATACGGGAACATTGAAAAATTGGTGGTGGATGGAGAGATGGGCGGGTTAGATATTGACGCGGCCAACAATATTTTTCGATAAGTGCTATCGCAAACATTTCTGCATAATTATCTGTGTGTAATATACCTGAACAAATATCCAGCCAATCAGGTCGCATAACCTACTTCTCGCGGATCGCAGTAAGATCCAACCACTATCTTTCGGCGCAAGTTAAATCCAACGGCCAGCGTCCTACGTTATGGTTTACGAGATATTCCAAGGTCATTATGCTCAAAAATAATTCATTATATGCATTTAAATTGCCAAATGAAGTCAGAAACGTTTGAAATTTTAGTATGTTAGTGTGAATGATTAATGTTGATCATATAAAAAGATTGAGGTTTAAAGGATTTAAGAATAACGTGATTCCCTTGTGTTGTGATTGTTTCCGATCAAACCCTGAAACTTCGAATAGAATGGTCCGACTTGTGAACGAAATGTATCTAATTTGTCTAGTAATCCACTGAAACTTTTAGCACAGACCATGTACGTGAAATGATGACAACATGCCAAGTCTCATCCTTTTTAGATCTCATTTGAATTGATTTTCAATTCCAAGGCCATTAAGCTAAAAAATAATTCATTATATGCATTTAAATTGCCAAATGAAGTGAGAAGTGTTTCAAATTTCAGCATGTTAGTGTGAATTCCTAATGTTGATCATATAAAAAGATTGGTGTTTAAAGGATTTAAGATTAACGTGGTGCCCTTGTGTTGTGATTATTTCTGATCGAAACCCTGATACTTTGAGTTGAATGGTCCGGTTTGTGAAGGAAGTATTTATCATTTGTCTAGTAATCCACTGAAACTTTTACCACGGACCATGTTCGTGAAATGATGACAACATGCCAAGTCACATCCTTTTTTGGAGGTCATTTGAATTTATTTTCAATGCCAAGGTCATTAAGCTCAAAAAAGTTCATTATATGCATTAAAATTGCTGAATAAAGTCAGAAACGTTTGAAATTACAGTATGTTAATGTGAATTCTTAATGTTGATCATATAAAAAAGATTGTGGTTTAAAGGATTTAAGAATAACGTGATGCCTTTGTATCGTGATTGTTTCCGATTGAAACCTTGATACTTTGAATTGAATGGTCCACTTTGTGAATGAAGTATTCCTAATTTGTCTAGTAATCCAATGAAACTTTTACCACGGACCACGTTCGTGAAATGATGACAGCATGCCAAGCCTCATCCTTTTTTGGAGGTCATTTGAATTGATTTTAATTCCAAGGCCATTAAGCTCAAAATTTTTCACTATATGCATTAAAATTTCCAAATGAAATCAGAAACGTTTGAAATTTCAGTATGTTAGTGTGAATGCTTAGTGTTGATCATATAAAAAGCTTGGGGGCTAAAAGATCTAAAAATGTTCAATTACAAAGTTGTTTTTAATAATAAAATTGCACAAGATGCATTAAAAAGGTTTACGCAGCAACAATTACATACACATGTTCTTAAGGCGCATTCCACCGAACATAGAGCCCACTTCATAATGAATTTAATATCTCGACACCATCAAAGGTTTCACAAAATAAAATAGTATGCTGAAAAAATAAACATTGACAGTAAGAAGACGTCATAAATACACTCATTCGCCCTCGCCCCCGATCTCCTTGTTCGCCATCGCACCCATCATGGCCTCTCCGTCTAAATATATCTCGTCAACTCCTACATTCTCATCATCATCACCCTCACCACCACCCTCACCTCCTAAGGACCATCCATCGCCGGAATAGCAGGCCAGATCGGAAGTCCGGGCCGAGGCCGCCAAGAACGCAGCGGCGGAAGAGGCTCGCTTGTACCAAATCACCCATAAAGCGACGGACTTGGCCAGCTAGACCGTTGAGAGGTCGGCAAGGGCCTATATGGCTACGCGCGCTGCAAGAATGAGAAAATCCAAGACCATCAAAGCTTATGAAGTAGAGGCAAATCTCTCCAGATCTCTCCACCTTCTGGAAACTGTAGACCAAGAGAAGGTGGATGTGGCCCAATAGGCCGCTGAACACGCGGATCTGGCCGCCGCCTCTGCCATTGAGAAGCTCAGTTCCCCCATGAAGACTACTGAAGATTCCTTTCTCTTGTTTAAGGGGAATGTGGTCAAAGATGAGGATCTACACCCCAATGTGTGAGAAAGGATGATGAAGGGTCCAGGGAGCATTTCTTTGTATGCGGTTGTGGACCTAGACATCCGGGATACTGGTAGTCCATATTTATTTAGCTAAAACTCTGATGAACAATGTAATCCTCCATTTATTTAGCTCGTATCAGTTATTTTATTATTATATTACTTTTCTCCGTGTATGCACGAAGCGTTTATATAAGTTATTTAGTTGTGACCCTAAAAAAATTAGTTGTGAAAACAAGATAGTCAGAATCTATATACGCGATTCTACCGTACCAGTCCTTCTACCAAAGCTTCTTCGGTAAGGCAAATCGCGTATTGCAAACAATCTGGTTTAACAACCCGTGTTGGGTATGCGTTTTGATACAATTGTATGGGTTACAGCCTTATCGCAAACGGGTATTATTTTTTTCGAGAGAGAGATGATACGAAAAATCCATTGGTGTCAACCTGTGTTGGGTATGCGTTTTGATACAATTGTATGGGTTACAGCCTTATCGCAAACGGGTATTTTTTCGCATATTGCGAACAGTCAGTTTTAACAACCCGTGTTGGGTATGCGCTTTGATACAATTTTATGGGTTACAGCCTTATCACAAACGAGTATTGTTTTTTTTCCGAGAGAGATGATACGAAAAATCCATTGGTGTGAGAGGATCACAAACGTTTGTGCATTATAAACTGTATGTAATATACATGAACAAATATGCAACCAATCAGGTCGCGTAACCAATTTGTCGCGGATCGCGGTATGATCCAACGACTATCCTTCCACGCTAGTGTTACATACAACGGCCACAGTTGTACGCTAGGGTTACGAGATACTCTGTTGGGTTTTGAGACGGTCAACAGGGTATTCCAGGGTTTGACTAACATTCAACTAATTCATTTTGTGCAAGAAGTGTATCTAATTTATTTAGTAATCCAATGAAACTTTTACCACAGACCATGTTGGTGAAATGATAACAACATGCCAAATCAAGTCCTTTTTAGAGGTCATTTGAATTGATTTTCAATTTCAATAACATTATGCTCGAAAACAATTCATTTAATGTATTAAAATTGTCAAATGAAGTCAGAAACGCCTGGAATTTCAGGATGTCACTGTCAATGCTTAATGATGAACATATAAAAAGTTTGGGGTTTAAAAGATTTAATTATAACGTGATGCCTTTGTGACGTGGTTGTTTCCGGTCGAAACCCCGATACTTGAAAGGAAATGGCCAAGTTTGTACACGAAGTGTATCTAATTTCTATAGTGATCCACTAAAACTTTTACGACGGACCAGGTTGGTGAAATGATGACAACATGCCAAGTATTGTCCTTTTTAGATTTCATTTGAATTGATTTTCAATTTCAATGTCATTATGCTCAAAAATAATTCATTGAATACATTAAAATTGCCAAATGAAGTCAGAAACGTTTGAAATTTCAGCATGTTAGTGTGAATGCTTAATGTTGAACATACAAAAAGTATTGGATTTATAAGATTTAAGAATAACATGATGGCTTTGTGAATGGCCTATCTTAAATACGAAGCGTATCAAATTTGATTAGCAATCCACTGAAACTCTCGTCTTTTTAAGAGGTCTTTTGAAATTATTTTCAATTTGAAGGTAATGACGTGAAAAAACAATTCTACCTAGCTTCTTCAACACGAAACTCTTCATAGCTTCCTCAGCAAGCCACATCGCTCATTGCAAACAGTTTGTGCATTATAAACTGTGTGTAATATACCTGAACAAATATGCAACCAATCAGGTCGCGTAACCAGCTTGTCGTGGATCGCGGTAAGATCCAATGACTATCGTTCGGCGCTAAGGTTATATCCAACGGCCACAGTTGTACGCTAGGGTTACGAGATATAATAAGTTTGGGTTTTAAAACGATTTAATTCTCGCATCATCAACAAGCCAAATAGTGTATTGCAAACAGTTAGTTTTAACAAGCTGTGTGGGTTATACGTTATGATAACAAAAACGACCACATCTAAATTGACCTAAATTCCAGTTGCATGTATACATCAATTACATACAATGCTTCATATAAATTACCTCACACACCTACAATATAATAAATACAGGAATATAGCCTCGTCAGAACACACATACTCACACACATATATACATATATATACCAATAAGGATGGATCGAGCAGATGTAAACTTTCATGGTGGCACTTCTGTATCATGCTCGGTCCAGTCCTCGTAGTTTAACAGCGACGACACTATCCACTAAGGGGTTGACTCCTGGCCGTTGTAGCAACTTGGTAGGTTACAACCAAGCATAGCAGATCCGTCCAAGGAAAAGCGACAGAGATCAGGAGATGGTGCTTGGCCCCAGCCGGAAATGAGGTGACAAGAAGCAATGTAGACACAAACAGGCTTAAGGAACGGCAGACCATCATCCCCAGAGTGCATCGAACAGTCCGTGCTCATCATCTGTGGTGTTATTCTGATCATGCGAGGATAACTTTTTCCTAAAAACATGGAGTACTCACCCAAGTCGGGGACGACCTACCATTGTGCGCCTCGGAGATCACGTTGTCCTGTATGAATCCTGAAGACGTCACAGCTCGCATTGTTGTAACTTCGAATAGTCTGGTTCAGGTAAGGAATTTCAGGTACACCCCCAATGATTTATTCAGTAACCCGCACGATAAATAGGTAGCCATAGCCATCAGGAATGAGGTACCATTCCTTCGTCCAATCATGCAACTGTTCTCCGGGACCATGTCATTGACAATCCGTAGCGCATGAATTGAAATTGGGGGCTGCATCGAACCTGCAATTGAAACGAAGCATAGTACATCTTACTATATATAAATAGACCGAACATTTACTGAATCAAATAATAACATATACACCATGGGATATATATGTAAAAACAAGCTTTACCTCCACGATCTAAATCCCACATGTAACAATCACCGTTGTTCGTCACAGCAAAGTACCATCCACTACTGTAAACCACATCCTCATATCGCCAAGGATTCAGATGGGGTTTGTGAGCATGTACCAAGTTAAGGAGTCAGGAACATCGTACCAGGAGGTGGTAACATTGCCCCGACCTATTATGGCAATCTTGTTGTCAAAGACGGTGATGAGATTGTAGTCTTTGAAGCCACAACGCTTTCGAGGTGGACGTACAATGGCTATCTTCTTCAATTTAGGATTTATGAGATCGGAGCCGAAATTCCATAGGCCATTTGTCTGACGAAGGCCAATAGAAGAAAATGGAGGAACATCAACTGTCATTCCAGTGTACACATTGTGCAACTGGACGTCTCCGCCGTTACATACAAGAAAGGCTAGCCAGTCGCCATTCACACCAATCCAAGGCTGCCGTAGCCCGTACGTGTAGTTGGATCGATCGTCAAATATCACGCTGAGAGAAATGAAATTTTGTAAAGAAAGAGACATAAGCGATCGATCACCTACCTGAGGGCGACAGAAAATCGTCGCTGGAAAAGGTGTTGCATCAAGAGGGGTGATGGTGCACTTGTCGCTCAGCGCCTGTTCCTGCTCCGATGCCCTGTAATTATAATGTATTGATTGCTCCATTATGCAGGGAATCCCGAGAACCGACTTCATCTCCTCAATTTGACCTACGACGAGGCGCATAACCCCCGGGCCACATGATGCAAACCTTGTGACGCTCAACATGTACGCTCTAGTGCTGTTGGAGACCACAGTTGTAAGTGTTGGGAATGTGCCCTAGAGGCAAATAAAATATGTTTTATCGAGCATATTCCATTAGTTCATAATACGTTTGATACTATGCTATAACTGTATTAAGCGGAAACATTAATACAGGTGTGGTATACAAACAACCAGGTCCCTAGTCAACCCTAGTATACTAGTCCATTGGGCGATTGATGATCAAGGTTTCCTGATCACGAGACAATGGCGTCTGTTGACAATGGAGTCGTATCATTGGATAATGATATGATGGACATACACCCACCAGAAGTGTTGCGATGTGATGAAGTCACATAGTTTGACATTGCGATAACTATAATGTAGTGACCAGATCCTTAGACCGTAATGATCATACGTAATTACTGTCTATAATTCAAAAATGGGGAAAACAGAAAGCCCTGAGAATTTAAATAAATGGCCAGATAAAAATCTTTTTCCAAAAATCATTTGAATGTTTGGAAAATTCCAAGAATTGTTGCTGATCATTGCAAAAGTGGTTTGGGGATTTTCCCATGCCCATGGAATATTTAAAAATTCAAAAGGTGCTTTGGAAATTAAATTAAACTTCAATTTGAATTTAAATTCAAATTGTTTGATTTTCAAAAATCACCAAAACTTATGAGTGGCTAACTATATATGTTATAAGCCCACATAAAAGTTTTCATGATTTTTAAAAATGCCTAGCTATTTTAAATCTAGGCAAAACAAATGAAACAGAAAAACTAAAAAGAAAAAGAAAGCAGAGACCTTACCTAACGCCCACAGGCGAGGCCCACCTTACCTCGGCCTGGCCCAGCCCAACCGGACACCTTGTCTTCTTCCTCCCCTCGATCCCAAGTTGCTCGGTGGCGAGCCGTGGGTGCGCCGATGCCACCGAGGCCTCTCTGGAGCCCCCTCTTCTCTCCCAAGGCGCCACGCAGCTCGCCCAGAAGCCCCGCAGTCTTCCCCCTCCTCTGGCTCTCTCCCCACGCCCTCTCTCTCTCATTTTCGCACGGACCAAAGCCACGCCAGAGCTCCGCCACCGCGTACTCGTGGCCGCCGTGATCCCCTCGCTGCCCTGCCGTGTCCCGTGGACTCCCCGTGGTCGACTTCATCGCGCTGCAGATCGAATCGAATCCGAGGACGACTCCAGGTGACCCTGCTTCGAATCCTCACCGCAGGCCGCCTTCGACTCCGGCGAGCAATTCGCCTGCTCCGAGCTCCCTCAAGCCTCGCCGTGCCCGTCGTTGGTTTCTGGTGAGCTCTGCGGTCCTTTTCCCCCTCCCCTTCCTTCCTCCCGAGCCGTGCAGCGCCATCTCGGCCAAGGTCAGTGGCCGGCCGCCGCAGACGTCGTCGTAGCCGTGGCCCTGAAGCTCCCCGTGAACCCCTAATGGCACCAAGAGATGCGGACGAGCACGAGGCTTCTTCTCGTGCAAACGGCGCACGATTTGGTGGGCAAAATCGCCACCCAGTGCCGCGCCGCCGTGCTCGACGTCGCCGGCGTTGAGCCGCCGGCGAGTTGGGTTAGGTTAACCCTAAAACCCCCTAACCCCCCCCCTAATCACTCACTGACAGTGGGCCCTGCCCACTAATTAAACCCATTGTTTAGTTTAAACCACGGGTTTAATCACAGAGAGGCTGACAGGGATGGCCCACCAGTCAGACCCCCCACGTCATGCTGATGTCAGCATGACGCAATAAATCTTTTTCTATTTTAAAACAATTCCAGAGAATTAAAGAAATTCCAGAAAAATCCAGAAAATCATTTAAACTTTGGAAATTCATAACTAATTCATTTCAACTCCAAATATAACAAATAATATGTCTAAAAATATCAGAAAAATCCAAGGATTATGAATATGGGCTCTGTTTTCATGTTTGACCATTTTAAAATGGGTGAACAGTGTAAAACATCCATATGGCTTTATTTCAAATTCAAATTTGAAGCACATTTGCAAATGACTTTGCATTTGACTTCTTTTAAATGGAATTGTACCCACTTTGTGATCAAGAACATCACCATTTCAATATTGATCATGTGTTTGAGCATTGCAAATAAATGTATACCTTGTTTGATTGTTTTCTCGATAGACGTGCAACCGGAACCGGAGGCCACCCCCTTCGTTGAAGACCCCGATATCGAACCTCGTCAGCAAGGCAAGCAAACCCCATTGATCATATCTATAAAATCCCATTTCCCTCTCAGTCTCGCTTATGCATGTTTAGGAGATCACTTTGTATCGATTCTACCGCATAGTTGAACCCATATCCGATGCATGACCTATCATCTTGTCACAGTAGTAAGCAAACCACAATCCTAGCTGACATAGGAGTTGATTGATATCATGAAGCCCCTGCAACTGTTATAGCTTATTGCATGCTTAGTGTTACATGAGGTTGCTTTTGATGTGAGTCGGGATGATGGTGAACATGGTGTTGATGAAAGTGAAACTGTGTCGGTGAATCCACCCTAATACAAGGTGAACGATGAGAGGTTGTGTAGGAGTACACAGTGGGTTGTCTCGTTGAACACCGCCTTAAGCATCGAGTTCTTGTATGGTAATCCAAGACAAAGAGTACAACCACACATTGGGCTCACTGACCCCTCTCGGCCTAGTACCTTGATCCGTGTCGACGTCCAGGAGTCACATTAGTTCGGGCTTTCCATTTGACATGTGCATAGAAAAAGAACGAAGGAACTGGTTGCATCATATAGATATGTGGGTGCACCTGTGAGGCAGGAAAACCATCTGCCAGAGGTGGCGTCTCGGTCACCTAAATAGTTTGAGTCCGTTTCGTTGATCTGGCCGGGCTCTCGAGCGGAGGAAAACTCAGATAGTCGACTCCTGGAATAGACCGGTTGTGAGCGAAGTGTCGTGGTGAACATCCTCGTTGTCACCTCTTGAACGGTGGCGAGACCTAGCGGTAACCGATGGTCATGTGTGTGTAGTTTACAGCCTTGCAAGGTTAACAAAACTATTCGAATAGCCGCGTCCGCGGTTAAGGACTACTTGGAACCTGTACCTGATTATTAGACAACTTGAACTGGATACTTCTAAAATACACCAAGATAAGTGTGAGTGCTATGGCGTGCTTTCTCGTGGGGAAGTCGAGGAAGGCACCATAGTGGTGTATTTGGTTGGAGATGTAGTGGACTCGTGTACGCTTCTTACCTCAATTCTGGTATTCGTAGTTCAGGATTAGCCAAGTCAAAGATGGCACTTCTGCACGATGAAACCCCACCTCCCTTTACCTTGATACTTGAGCATGAGTAGTATAGATCTGATGTAAGTCTTGCTGAGTACGACTTTGTACTCACGTTTTCTTATTCTATGTTTTAGATGAGAACTCGAACCCCGATGGAGTCATCAACCTGAAGCTCGACGTTGACTAAGTTAGCATAGTCCCAGACAGCAGTCTGGTCCCTCGTGGAAGGGCATGTTTGTTTACAAGGCTTCTCTAAGCCATTTGTTAAACTTGTCTGTACTCAGACCTAATTTGCTTCCGTTGTATGATGTAATGTGATCACAGACATGTGATCTTTGTATGCTCTATGTGTATATCAATAAAGAGTACTTTGTAGAGTTATGTGATGATACTGCTGTTCATACTAGGCATGTGTGCTACGTGTATGATTATAACATGCATGTCTTAGTATGGGTTTTCGAGACCTTAGTTGTGATCTGGCTGGCGGTCTTTTATACACCAAGTGGCCCTTAGATGTGCGCAGCTTGGGGCATCGCGATGCGATTGCTCGGGACTCTGTCACGTGCACACTTTGTTGTATGATCGAGCCCGCCCTAGACCCCGACTAAGTGATCGGGCTGGAGTAAGTCTATGTAAGAGTTAGGATCCAATCGATAACATGGTTGAGGAGAACTGTCTATGAGTATGGGATTCACCACCCATAAGCATTTAGACTTGTGAGCGGATGATGAGGACCCATCTCAGTTGATCATCCGGCCTGAATTGGATGCCCCTCACGTTCGATGCTTACCGAGAACGTTCTGTGCTTGGCCTTGTCTGCTTAGACAAGTGGGTACGGTTCTCGGCTCTCCATGTGATTGTATCGTGACTGGAATTACATACGCTAACCCCGGGTCCCGACAGACTTGGGGTCTAGGGCGGGCTCCATCATACCACAAAGTGTGCATGAGACGGAGTCTCGAACAATCGCATCGCGATGCCCCAAGCTGCGCACATCTAAGGGCCACTTGGTGTATCAAAGACCGCCAGCCAGAACACAACTAAGGTCTCGAAAAACCATACAAAGACATGCATGTTATAAACATACACGCAGCACACATGCCTTGTATGAACAGTAGGTACCATTGCAATTCTCTACAAAGTATACAATTTTATTGATAACTCTTATAGAGTGCAAACAGAGATCACAAACATGTGATCCAACATTACAACACAAACGGAATCAAATTATGTCTGAGTACAGACAAGTTTAACAAATGGCTTAATAAGCCTTATTTAAACACAAGCCCTCCACGAGGGAACCAGTCTTCTGACTGGGACTAGACTAGTTGGTCTTCAGTCGTCCAGCTCGATGAAGAAGCCACCTTCGGGGTCAGTGGCATCATCTAAAACATAGATTAAGCAAACGTGAGTACAAAGTCGTACTCAGCAAGACTTACATAGGAGCTATACTACTCATGCACATGTATCAAGGTAAAGGGAGGTGGGGTTTACTTGCAGAAGTGCCAGCTTTGACTTGGCTAGTCCTGAACTACGAGTACCAGACTTGAGGTAAGAAGCGTACACGAGTCCACTACATCTCTTCAACCAATTACACCACTATGGTTACTTCCTCGACTTCCCCACGAGAAGCACACCATAGCACTCACACTTATCTTGGTGTGTTTTAGAAGTATCCAGTTCAAGTTGTCTAATAATCAAGCTAAGCTTTCGAAGCAGTCCATAACCGCGGACGCGGCTATTCGAATAGTTTTGTTAACCTTGCAAGGGTGTACCGCTACACACACATGACCATCATTTACCGCCTTTGATCTCGACACCATTCAAGGGGTGCCAGCGAGGATGCTCACCACAACTGTTACCTCATAGCCGATCTAGTCCGAGAAAGCCGCCTACTTGGGTAGGCTACCACTATCGTGAACCCGGCCGGTTTACCGAAGTGGACCCAAGTGATGTGTGCGTGGTGCATAAGCCGGTCTCTGATGAGCCGTTCTCTCACTTAGCATCCAGGCCACAGACCTACCAGAACTCCGAACTATTGCGACATCTGGACATCGAAAGGGATGAGTTAGTAAGTTGAGAGGGGTCAGTGAGCCCAATGTGTGGTTGTACTCTTCATCTTGGATCACCACACAAGAACTCGTACTAGGGCGGTGTTCAACGAGACAATCCACCGTGTACTCCTACACAGCCTTTCATCGTTCACCTTGTATTAGGGTCGATTCACCAACACTTTTCTACCAACATCAACATGATCATTCCCATCCCGACTCATATCACAGTAACAACATGGTATCATACTAAGCATGCAATAAGCGATAAACATTTGCAGGGCCCACATGATATCAAACAACTCCTACATTTGCTAGGATTGTGGTTTGCTTACTACTGTGACAAAAATGATAGGTCATGCAAAGGAATGGGTTCATCTATGCGGTAGAAATGAATCATGGTGATCATCCTAAACAATGCATAATCAAGACATGAGAGGGAAGTGGGATTTTATCGACATGATCAATGGGGGTTTGCTTGCCTTGCTGACGAGGTTCGGGTTCTGGGTCTTCAACGAAGGGGGCAGCCTCCTGCTCCGGTTCCACGTCTATTAGCAACATGACAATCATAGGATCAACATATTGTACAATGCACAATCACATGAATAAGATTGAAATGGTGATGTTCATGGCACTGATGTGTTGAGCATTCCATTTAAATGGAGTATATTGCAATTTGAATTGCAAATTCAAACCCCACATTTGAATTCAACATTTACCAAGTTACATGTGACATGGTTTGATCATTTTGAATCATCTTCAAATGTGTATGATATGCCTCTGATGTGTGGTTGAATTGTAGCTTAATTCCATGGTCCAAGTTGCAAGATCAATTGATTTGAATTTGAATTAAATTCAAATAAACCAAATGACATATGCTACTGGTCCCAATTTAAATTCAACTCAAACATAGTTGAAAGTTGCATATTTGGAAAGATAATTTTCTCCTGATCATTTTTCATATATTATTTGTCCAATTTGGAGTTAATATAAATTTTCTATGAATTTCCAAAGTTTGGGGTATTTTCTGGAATTTCTGGAATTCTTTTAATCAAATAATCTCTGGAAATTCAATAAAATGATATATTGCGCAAGTGCTGACGTCAGGGGGGGGGCTGACATGTGGGGTCACCTTGTCAGTGACTGGGTTAATTAATCCGTGGGTTAAATTAATCCAGTGGCTTAAGTAAGCCACTGGGCCCACTGGTCAGTGACCCAGGGGGTCATTAGCCAGGTGATTAGCGGCTAACCCACCGGCGGCTAAACGCCGGTGGCCTGGCCACGGCGGCGCACTCGCCGGAAACTGCTAGAGGCCACGGGAGGAGAAACGGAGGGCATCTGCGTGCTCCTGGAGGTCTTCCGCGCCGTCTGGAAGCAACAGGGGTTCACGGGGAGGTCGGGAGCGACGACGGCGACAACTCCGACGGCAACAGAACGGCGGCGAGGTCATAGTTGACGTTGTAGTGCACGGTATGGGCTGAGCTCGCGTGCGTTCGAAAGCTAGAGTCACTGGGAGTCAAACGCGCGCGCTGGACGCGATGATGGGGCACAGGGGCGACCTCATCGTCGTCCATGGCGGCGACGTGCTTCGGCATCCATGGCAAAACGCAAAGGAGAAGGAGAAATACTCCGGGGTTGGTCGGGGCGGATGAAGAAGCTCACCCTGAAGCTAGCAGAGGAGTCAGGGAGGTCGGGGAGGTCGTGGTGGCGGCGAATTCGACGACGGCGACTTGCGGGTCCGGCGACTCCTCGGTGAAGCTGGCGTCGTCTGCTGAGGAGCTCGGGCTCGATTGGTTGAGGGGAACGACGAAGACGCCTGCTGCGGTTCTTCTGGACACGGCGGCATGGCTCGGGGACGACGGTGGCTGCGTGGACTCGGCGGCGTGCTCCACGGCGGTCCTCGGGCGGCGATGAATCGGGCGAGAGAGGAAGGGGAAGACGACGAGGAGGGGGGGAATGAACTGGGGCGGCTGCGAGACGTCTCCAGGACGCGAGAAGAGGGCACGGGGCAGCCTGGAAGCTCTTCGACGACGACGTGTCGTCCCCGGCTAGCTCGGTGGCATTCCACCGAGCAGCTTGGAGGCGCGGGACGGGGAAGAAGACGCCGCTGCCCCTGTGGGCCGGCTGGGCTGGGGTGGGCCGGCTTCGCCTGGGCGTCTGGTAAGGTTTCTGCTTCCTTTTTCCTTTTCTGTTTTTCTTTTCTGCCATTTGTTCTGTTTAGCTAAATAAAATAGCGAAACATTTTTTTAAATGCTGAAAATTTTTATGTGGCCTCATAATAATATAGACTAGCCACTCATAAAGTTTCAACATTTTTAAAATTCAAATAATTTGAATCTTAAATCAAATAGGGGTATTTGATTAATTCCAAGGCACTGTTTGAATATTTGAAAAATCTATGAGCATGGGGTGGGTCCCACATCACTTGATATGTGATCACACTCATTTATAAGACTTTTCAAAAATCTACCATGAAATTTTGGAGAAGATTTTTATCTGGCCTTTTGAAATAATTCATCTGGGGGTTTTCCTTCTCCCATTTTGATTTTGAAGTTGATTTCAAAGTTTCTTTTGAAAATTTTGACATGATGCAAGGTTACTTGATCCTAGAACATTACCTAACAAAGGGTTCTGACAACTCGCCCCCACTCAACAGAATCTCGTCCCGAGATTCAGAAGTCTGCGGGAGGAAGGAGGGGTACTCGGCAATGAGACGGTCTTCTCTTTCCCACGTAGCTTCTCTTGCAGAGTGGTGTGACCAATGCACTTTCAGAAACCTAATCTTCTGACGACAAGTGACACGCTCTGCGGAATCAAGAATACGAACGGCGTATTCTCGATAAGAAAGGTCATCTTGAAGATCAAGCGTTTCATGGTCGACTTCGTGGATGGGGTCCTTGAAGCAACGCCTGAGTTGGGACACATGGAATACATCATGTACTCGGGAGAGGTGCGGAGGTAGTTCAAGTTGGTAGGCAACTTCTCCACGTTTAGCAATAATGCGGAAAGGTCCGATGTAACGTGGGGCCAATTTGCCTTTGATACCGAAACGTTGGGTTCCCTTCAGAGGAGTAACCCGAAGGTAAGCCTTCTCATCCAGATTGTAGCTCTCTTGCCTATGATGACGATCATAGTAGCTTTTCTGACGAGACTGGGCTGCTTTCAATTGATCACGAACAATGCGAACTTGCTCTTCTGCTTCCTTGATCATGTCCGGTCCAAAGAATTGTCTTTCACCGGTTTCTGACCAGTTTAAAGGTGTTCGACATCGTCGTCCATAAAGGAGTTCAAAAGGAGCCATGTTCAGACTAGATTGAAAACTATTGTTATAAGCAAATTCGGCGAATGGAAGAGACTTCTCCCAATTCTTTCCGAGTGAGATAACGCAAGCTCTAAGCATGTCTTCAAGAATTTGGTTAACCCTTTCGACTTGACCGCTAGACTGGGGATGGAAAGCTGTACTAAAGGAGAGATGAGTTCCCATAGCATTCTGAAAGCTTCCCCAAAATCTAGAGGTGAAAAGGCTACCGCGATCAGAATTGATTTCCAAAGGAACACCATGAAGGGATAGAATTCTAGAGATGTACAAGTCCGCTAACTGGCTAGCAGTTATGGACTCGCGAACCGGAAGGAAGTGTGCAACTTTGGAAAGCCTATATATGACAACGAAGATGGCATTGTTTCCTTTCTGGGTTCTTGGAAAGCCGGTGATGAAGTCCATACCGACTTTGTCCCATTTCCACTCAGGAATAGGCAAAGGTTGAAGTGTACCAGCAGGTCTTTGATGTTCTGCCTTAATGCAACGACAAACATCACATTCGGCAACAAATTGAGCAATGTCTCTCTTCATCCTAGTCCACCAAAATCTCTGGCGTAGATCTCGGTACATTTTTGTGCTACCGGGATGAATTGAGAGGGGTGTGTCATGGGCTTCTTTGAGGATGAGTTGCCTTAGTTCCTTATTCTTAGGTACTACCAAACGATTTTCAAAGAATACCGTTCCTTTGCTATCTGTAGAGAAACATTTAGCAACTCCGCTAGCAATGTTCTCCTTGATCCGGCGAACACCTCGTGCACGCCTTTGAGCAACTATGATTTGATCCTCAAGAGTTGGTTTCGCCACCAAGGTAGAAAGATAGCCATGAGGAACAATCTCAAGATTGAGCTTGCGAAAGTCCTCATGAAGAAGTGGTTGATACTGTTGTAACATGAGGTTGTTACAATATTTCTTACGACTTAGTGCATCAGCCATGACATTGGCTTTGCCTGGGGTGTAAGAAATTACTACGTCGTAATCTTTTATCAACTCAATCCAGCTTCTTTGCCTGAGATTAAGATCTGGCTGGGTTAAAATATATTTGAGGCTTTGGTGGTCGGAATAAATCTCGCAACGATTACCAAGGAGGTAATGTCGCCAAGTTGTTAGGGCATGAACTACGGCAGCGAGTTCAAGGTCATGGGTAGGATAGTTCTCTTCATGTGGCCGCAACTGGCGTGAAGCATAAGCTACCACATGTCGATCTTGCAGAAGTATGCATCCTAACCCTTGCCGTGATGCATCACAATAGATCTCGAAATCCTTTTTGGTGTCTGGAGGTGCAAGTACGGGTGCAGAAGTCAATCTTCTTTTTAGCTCTTGAAAGCTTTCCTCGCACTTGGGAGTCCATAGGAATTTCTTATCTTTCTTGAGGAGTTCAGTTAGAGGCTTTGCAACTTTAGAAAAGTTCTCGACGAAGCGACGGCAATAGCTGGCTAGGCCAAGAAAACTCCTAACTTGCTTAACCGATTCAGGTGGAGTCCAGTCAAGGACGGCCTGAACTCTCTCGGGATTCACAGCAATGCCTTTTGCAGAAATCACGTGGCCTAAGTAGGTCACTTCTGGTAGCCAGAATTCACACTTGGAGAATTTAGCATACAGGCGATGCTCTCTAAGTTTCATCAATACCAGCCTTAAGTGTTCGGCATGTTCTTCTTCGTTCTTCGAGTATATAAGGATGTCATCGAGGTCAACCACGACGAACTGGTCCAAATACTCCATGAAGATCGAATTCATCATGAGTGAGAAAGTGGCGGGGGCATTGGTTAAACCAAAGGACATGACGGTGTACTCGTAAAGACCATAACGAGTAGTAAAAGCCGTTTTAGGAATGTCCTCATTTCGGATCTTGATTTAATGATAACCTAATCTCAAATCCATCTTGGAGAAGACAGAGGATACTGCAAGTTGATCATAAAGATCATTGATCCTGGGCAGTGGGTACTTGTTCTTTATCGTCGCTAAATTTAGCGGGCGATAGTCTACGCACATCCTTTCTGTTCCATCTTTCTTCGTTACGAACAGAACGGGGCAACCCCATGGCGATGAGCTAGGGCGGATGAAGCCTTTCTCCAACAAAGCTTCCAGTTGGGTTTTAAGCTCAGCTAACTCACGTGGGGCCATTTTATATGGGCGTCTAGAAATTGGTGCGGTTCCTGGGGCAAGATCCACTATAAACTCTACACATCTGTCGGGAGGCATGCCCGGCAGCTCTTCAGGAAAGACATCCGGGAAGTCAAGAACCACCGGAATATCTTCAAGTTCGGGAAGGGGAAGTACATTCAAAGAATGCACTTGGGTTCTTGTTCTGGGTGAGGTATAGTTGACGGTTTTGCCTGAAGGGTGGGTGAGTTTCACGGATTTGCCTTTGCAATCCAGGTAGGCATTCTGTCTTGATAGCCAATCCATGCCAAGGATGACATCAATGTCTGAAGACTTGAGGGCTATGAGTGAAGCAAGGAATACTAATGTCACAACCCTAGTTTTGGTATGTGCTTTTATTACTAGAAATAATTGCATCATGTTTAAATTCTTTGGTTTAAGAATTGGGGATTTGGAAAAACTCAAAAAGAATTTAAATAAAAGGCCAGATAAAAAGTTTTTCCAAAATTCCTCCAAACAATTTTGAAAAGTCCTATAAATGAGTATGATGATTTTAAAAATGATTTGGAGTCAAACCCATACTCCTGGATTTTTCAACTATTCAAACAGAGGCTTGGAAATTAAATTTAAATGCTATTTGAATTGAAATTCAAATGTTTTGAATTTCAAAAATCTCCAAAACTTGGGAGTGACCAGTACTAGGTCACATATGTCCAAGATAAAAATTTGGGGGTTTTTAAAAATGCTTTGATATTTTTTCAGAGCAAAACAAATCAAACAGAAAGAATAAAAAGAAATTAAACAAAAGGGCAGAGCCCACCTACCTGGCCCACCTGGCCCAGAAGAAGAGGCCCGACCCAAAGGGGCAGGGTCGTCTTCTTCGCGGGGACAGGCAGCTGGGCACCTGCGTGGCGAGCATGCCGCCGTCGGCAGCCCGCCCACGGCGCCCCCCTCGTCCCTATCTCCACGCCGTGGACGCCCCGAAGCCTCCCCTGTTCTTCCCCTCTCTCCTGGCTGCGTTTCCCTCCTCCTACCCCCGTCTCCCGACCACTGCCCGAGAGCGCAAGTCGCCGCCGACGTGCCCCAGCGCCGCCTGTGCCCCCGTCGCCGCCTCGAGCTGTCCAGACGCTCCACCGACGTCGTCCTCGTCTAACCCCGCGCGGAATCGAGCCCTGGAGCACAACCAACGACTCCCGCAACCTCCCTTCCTCGCAACGGCCGCCGGAACTTCGCTGCCGAATTCGTCGCCGCAGCTGCTCCTCCGCCTCCTCCAGCCTCTACAACACACTCACGGTGAGGCCCCGGTTCTTTTCCCCCTAGTCGTGCTCTACTCCGCGCCTCGGTGCACCTTTTCCCCCCACCAGCCGAGCGGCGCCGCCGCGGAGGTCCTCGCCGTCGTGGCCTCCGGCCTCCTCTGGCCAGCCCGTGTGCCCCTTTGGATGCGCGGCTTCGAGGGCTCCATTTTGGTGACCTTGGAGCACCTCCCCGTGGCCGGAGCTGCCTTCTCGAGCGGACGCCGCCGCGTCCAGAGGTTGCTGGCGGCTAAACGCCGGCCTGGCTAACCCCCCCTCTCTTAATCACTATCTCTCTCTCACTGACGGGTGGGACCCAGCCCCCCTAATCCCCGGTCATCTCTAATTAAAACGGGGTTAACCCCAGAGTGAATGACGGATGGGTCCCAGGCGTCAGTTTGACCAGTCAGTGCCCAGTCATGTCATCATGATGTCATGCCTGCGCAATAATCCTTTTTCCTTTTAACAGATTTTCCAGAAAATGCTTAAGTCTTTGAAATTCAATAACTTTTGATCCATAACTCCAAATCAAATAATTTATATATGAAAAATCATCAAAAAAATGCAAGGATTCTAAATATCATACTTTCATGGATGAAAAACACATCTATGATGATGAACCAGTAGCATTTAGCTATATGGCTTATTTGGAATAATTCAAAATAAATGTTTAAATCTTTTCAAATTAAATCTTTGCAATGCCAACCTTATCACATGAACATCAGAGGCATATCATGCACATGACCACATGGTTTACCATGTCCAAACATTAGAAATTGCAACTTTGGCTAAATTGAACCACATTTGGAGTTTGAATTTGAATTTCTTATTCAAATCAACTTCAATTAAATTGTTACAAATTAAACATAGATCACATCAGTACCATGCCATGTTTCATTCTTGAATGTGCATTGCAATGTGATGTTTATACTTTGTTGTCTCGGTGTTTTCTTCTTCTCGATAGATCCATCGCCGGACGTAGTCCCTGTTTTCTCCGAAGAGTGGCACCCCCGAGTCTCGACAATAAGGCAAGCAAACCCCCTTTGATCATATCTATAAAAACCCAGTTTCCCTCTTGTTCTCTTATGCATGTTTAGGTAATTCACATGTTACCGTTCTACCGCTAGTTGAACCCATCCTTTGCATGACCTATCTTTGCTACCACAGTATTAAGCAAACCTCAACCTAGCAGATACAAGATTGTTTGTGCTCATCATGTGGCCCTTCATCCATGATATGCTATGCCATGCTAGAGTTGTTTGCAATGAAGTTGATCCATCTGGGTGATGTATCGGGATGGTAGTGAATACATGCAACAAGGTGGTAACGTGTTTGTGAAGTCACCCTAATATAAGTGAACAATGAGAGGCTGTGTAGGAGTACACAGTGGGTTGTCTCATTTACACTGCCCTAGGCCCCGAGTTCTTGTGTTGTGATCCAAGACACAGATTACTACCACATGTTGGGCTCATTGACCCCTCTCGACCTATTAACTCACCCCGACTAAGGTCCAGGACTCGCATGGGTTAACTTTATTCTATTTGCTTTCCTAACGTAGCACGGTTTTAGGCAAGCGCAGTACCATCCGTCGAGGTGGGCTTGTCGGACCGTCCATACATCGTCTGGGTCCTGAACGGAAACCCCGGCCGGATTCCCGATTGGGGTACAACTCAGATAGGCGATTCCCTGGACTAGAGTTGGAGCCGTGAGGTAAGTGTCATGGTACTATCCTCGCCGACACCGCTTGAAGGTGACGAGTTCTAGGCGATAAGTGGTAGATACGTATGTGAAGAAGTACACCCCTGCAGGGTTAATGAACTATTCGAATAGCCGTGTCCGCGGTTATGGACTACTTGGAGATCTTTACTTGATTATTAGACAACTCAAATGGATACTCTCAAAATCGCAAGATAAGTGTGAGTGCTTTGGGTTGCTTCCTCGTGGGGAAGTCGAGGAAGGATCCATGGTTGTGTATTGAGGTGGTGATCAAGATTAGATGGACTCGTGTGCGCCTCTCATCTCAACTCTATGTAGTCGTAGTACAGGATAGCCAAGTCAAAGCTTTCTGCATTACAACCCCACTTGCCTTTACCTTGATACCTGAGCATGAGTAGTATAGTTCTGACATAAGTCTTGCTGAGTACGACTTTGTACTCACGTTTGCTTATTCTATGTTTTAGAGACGAGACCACTGACCCTGATGGTGGCCTCCCCCTTCAAGCTCGACATCGACGAAGTTATGTAGTCCCAGACAGCAGCCTGGTCCCTCTGGAGGGTCGTTGTGTTTTCTTAAAGGCTTCTTAAGCCATTTGTTAACCTTGTCTTTACTAAGACATAATTTGCTTCCGTTGTTGTATGATGTAATGTTGGATCACAGTGATGTGATCTCTGCTTGTAACACTACTATATCTGCTCTATTTAGCAGATGCAATAAAGCTATAAGTTTGTAGAGTTCATGTTATGTTACCTGCTGTTATACACTTGGCATGCATGCTGCGTGTATGTTTATATCGTGCATGTCATGTGTGGGGTTCGATACCTTAGTTCTGTTCTCGCCGGCGGTCTTTTATACACCAAGTGGCCCTTAGATGTGCGCAGCTTGGGGCATCGCGATGCGATTGCTCGTGACTTTTTCACGTGGCACACTTTTTTGTATGATTGAGCCCTCCCGAGACCCCGACTGAGAGATCGGGCTGGAGTCTGTTTATGTAAGTGTTATGATTCAATCGATAATATGGTTGAGGCGACTTGTCTATGAGTATGGGATTTCACCACCCATAATCATTTAGACTTGTGAGCGGACGAGGAGGACCCATCTCAGTTGATCATCCGGGCCTGGATGGGATGCCCCTCACGTTCGAGCTTTCCGAGAGTGTCTTGTACTTGGCCTTGTCTGCTTAGACAAGTGGGTATGGCTCTCGGCTCTCTATATGATTGAATTGTGACTGGAATTACATATGCAAACCCCGGGTCCCGACAACTAAACCCTCAATTGCAATCTGATTACCATGGCTTACTCTATTAGTTTGCCATCTTGACCCTGGAGTTTGAATAATCATTGGAGTGGAAAATTCAACAAAAGATAACTCATGACGAAGTGCATAACTTTCCGACATGAATGAATGAGATGCTCCTGCGTCGAAAAGAACGGAAGTAGGAACATAATTGACTGGGAGCGTACCAAGAATGACGTCAGTGGTGTCGTCAGTCTCTTCGGCGGCGATCTGGTTCACACGTCCACGAGTGGCGGGAGCAGCGGGTTTGGCGGTGTAGACCTTCTGGGGTGGCTTGCCACAACCATTGTTGTTGTTGTTGCCTCCGGCACGGGGTGGAGCATTCTGATGCTGGATCTGGTTCTGGGGACACTCACGAGAATAGTGGCCTTCCTGACCACACTTGTAACAGCCTCCGAAAACAGTGCGTGGAGCTGGGTTGTTTGGTGGAGCTGGGTGGAACTGGGTTGGTGGACGAGGCGCCACATAGGATGGCCTCGGTGGGTTGTTCTGGCGGAACATGCTGTTTGGGATCCAGATCTTGCGCTTCTGGGAGCCAGAACTGGATGAACTATCATCTCTAGGGTGTTTGCGGAAATCGTTGGGGGTGTTTATGTCCTCTGCTTTGATGGCCTTGTTGACAAGGACCTGGAATGTGGCAAAGTCATGAAGGTTGAGCTCACGACGAAGTCCAGTGTTGAGGCCACGACGGAACCTCTCTTGTTTCTTGGAGTCGGTGGAGACTTATTCGGTAGAATAAAGAGCCAGTCGGTTGAACTCACGACTAAACTCATCAACGGTCCTTCTGCCTTGAGTGAGGTTGCACAACTCCTCACGCTTGCGGTCAATAAGACCTTTGGGAATGTGGTGCTCGCGGAAAGAAGTGCAGAATTCCTCCCAAGATGCAGGTGGTCCAACGGGATGCATATTCAGAAAGTTCTCCCACCAAGAGCTAGCTGCACCTTCAAGGTGATAAGTGGCATAGCTGACCTTGTCACCAGTTGCAACACGGCCTGCTTGGAGCTTCCTCTCGATGCTGCGAAGCCAGTCATCGGCGTCAAGGGGCTCGGTGGAGTAACTGAAAACCGGGGGATGAAGTCGGATGAAGTCGTTCAGGGACACCAACTCATTGCGCTGTTGAGTGGTGTTGCGAGCAATGACTTCCAACAGATGGTGAGAGTCTCGGCGGTTCCTCTCGACTTCCATCAGAACCTGAGCCATCGTGGGTGGGGGTGGAAGGTTGCCTTCCTCCTGGTCATTTCCACGACCTTGGTTACGACAAACCTGGCCACGGGTTCCTTGAGACATCCTGAAGGGAAAACCAAAGTCAAACAGAGTTGATTGGGAGAGTCTAAACAAGGTATTGAAGTACTGGAAGGATTAGAGAGAAAAGGAAGTAATCATCTTGACAACATGGTGATAAAGCATACAAGCCATATATTCACAAGCTGTCATACAAACCATACATCGTTTTAGTACAAGCACTAAGCTAATACAAACGTGATGAAGATGATACATCCTTCAGAGGCACTCTGACTTCCTATACATTATTTATCTAAGCCTCTGGAATCTTAGACACCTTGCATACAATATACTAAGATAGTACTACATCCTCACTAAGTAAGACCACATGCGGTCTCACTCATCTCCATCTCCATAGTAGTCCTCGTAAAAGTTACCCGCGTATCCCGGTAGCTGGAGGTGACCATCGGAAAACACGGAGGCTTGTGGACCTTGATATCCATTTGGGCAAGGATGGGGCCTAGGTCCAGCGTAGGGTGCAAGCAAAGGACCACGGGGTGGAAAAATGCCTCCAATCTCGGGCCAAGCAACTCGAGAAGGCATCTGAGTCCTCACTGGGTAGATAGCATCAAACTCAACTGATCTCACGCTCACAAAGGGTGCCAAAAGTGTCAGTGCTCGATACAGACGAACACGGGTGGCGTGGAGCTCAAAACGGAGAGCGCGTGCATCACGATCTCGATCACTAGCAAACCTAGCAGTCACCTGAAGTGCTGGATCCTCTGCAGAGTGATCTGAGTAAAGTCTGGTGTAATATCCCTCTTCTCATGGAAGTGCATCAGGGATATAGCGAAAAGAAGTCTCTCTCAGCAAAGTGTGCTCCTCTCTCAGCAGTGTCATACATGAGTATGCAGCATCCTGCACAGCCATGTTCTCGGTAACGCCAATGCCATGTCCAAAGTGGATAGGCTGAGTGACTCCAACGTGGTGCGGGTAGATCCTGACAATGCAGTGGAACTGGGTCTGGTTGAAGTCGTGGAACTGCTCCTCGACGGTATACTCAGGGTACCATCGATATCCCACGTAGGACATCATCTCGATCAACGTGGCGGGATGGCCATGCACACCGAGGCACCTGGTCAAACGAACAATCTGCCGAGGGGGAAGGTCTGCCATCTGAAAAAGAAAGGAGTTTGCAAATGCATCAGATTATGAGATAAACCTGGGATGACTCGGACAGCATAACGGCTGTAATTGTAAGAAATGACAATTTCTTTCAATCATGAAAAACAGCACTTACATAATATGATGTAAGAAATCAGCATTACAACAATGCTAGGAAAACCGGACACAACTTTCCTACGGCTATAAGGAAGCAATCAACGAGATGTGCTAATCAGACAGAGGAGAGCCTAGTCCTATCTTCCCGTAGAATAAGATGAGGGTAACTCAGAACTCAGAACAAAGGGGGTAAGGAGAAAAAAAGAAGCCTTACGTTGTTCCCTTATATACCCAGAGTAACTATATAACTATAGAAGGCTAGACTCGACTTCGGCCAAGGCTACTAGTCCTACAGTCAGTCCTGCTCTGATACCAAGTCTGTTGGGACCCGGGGTTTGCGTATGCAAGTACAGCTAAGACATAGTCATATGGAGAGCCGAGAACCGTACCCACTTGTCTAAGCAGACAAGGCCAAGCACAGAACGTTCTCGGAAAGCATCGTACGTGAGGGGCATCCCATCCAGGACGGATGATCAACTGAGATGGGTCCTCATCATCCGCACACAAGTCTAATGATATGGGTGGTGAACTCCCATATTCAAAGACAAGTCGCCTCAACCATACTATCAACTATCTCAAAACTCTTACATAGACTTACTCCAGCCCGATCACTTAGTCGGGGTCTAGGGCGGGCTCGATCATACCACAAAGTGTGCACGAGACGGAGTCTCGAACAATCGCATCGCGATGCCCCAAGCTGCGCACATCTAAGGGCCACTAGGTGTATGAAAGACCGCCAGCCAGAACACAACTAAGGTCTCGAAAACCCATACAAAGACATGCATGTTATAAACATACACGCAGCACACATGCCTTGTATGAACAGTAGGTACCATTTCAATTCTCTACAAAGTGTACAATTTTATTAATAACTCTTATAGAGTGCAAACAGAGATCACAAACATGTGATCCAACATTACAACACAAACGGAAGCAAATTATGTCTGAGTACAGACAAGTTTAACAAATGGCTTAAGAAGCCTTATTTAAACACAAGCCCTCCACGAGGGAACCAGTCTTCTGACTGGGACTAGACTAGTTGGTCTTCAGTCATCCAGCTCGATGAAGAAGCCACCTTCGGGGTCAGTGGCATCATCTAAAACATAGATTAAGCAAACGTGAGTACAAAGTCGTACTCAACAAGACTTACATAGGAGCTATACTACTCATGCACATGTATCAAGGTAAAGGGAGGTGGGGTTTACTTGCAGAAGTGCCAGCTTTGACTTGGCTAGTCCTGAACTAAGAGTACCAGACTTGAGGTAAGAAGCGTACACGAGTCCACTACATCTCTTCAACCAATTACACCACTATGGTTACTTCCTCGACTTCCCCACGAGAAGCACACCATAGCACTCACACTTATCTTGGTGTGTTTTAGAAGTATCCAGTTCAAGTTGTCTAATAATCAAGCTAAGATTTCCAAGCAGTCCATAACCGTGGACGCGGTTATTCGAATAGTTTTGTTAACCTTGCAAGGGTGTACCGCTACACACACATGACCATCATTTACCGCCTTTGATCTCGACACCATTCAAGGGGTGCCAGCGAGGATGCTCACCACAACTGTTACCTCATAGCCGATCTAGTCCGAGAAAGCCGCCTACTTGGGTAGGCTACCACTATCGTGAACCCGGCCGGTTTACCGAAGTGGACCCAAGTGATGTGTGCGTGGTGCATAAGCCGGTCTCTGATGAGCCGTTCTCTCACTTAGCATCCAGGCCACAGACCTACCAGAACTCCGAACTATTGCGACATCTGGACATCGAAAGGGATGAGTTAGTAAGTTGAGAGGGGTCAGTGAGCCCAATGTGTGGTTGTACTCTTCATCTTGGATCACCACACAAGAACTCGTACTAGGGCGGTGTTCAACGAGACAACCCACCGTGTACTCCTACACAGCCTCTCATCGTTCACCTTGTATTAGGGTCGATTCACCAACACTTTTCTACCAACATCAACATGATCATTCCCATCCCGACTCACATCACAGTAACAACATGGTATCATACTAAGCATGCAATAAGCAATGATATCAAACAACTCCTACATTTGCTAGGATTGTGGTTTGCTTACTACTGTGACAAAATGATAGGTCATGCAAAGGAATGGGTTCATCTATGCGGTAGAAACGAATCATGGTGATCATCCTAAACAATGCATAAGCGAGACATGAGAGGGAAGTGGGATTTTATCGACATGATCAATGGGGGTTTGCTTGCCTTGCTGACGAGGTTCGGGTTCTGGGTCTTCAACGAAGGGGGCAGCCTCCTGCTCCGGTTCCACGTCTATTAGCAACATGACAATCATAGGATCAACATATTGTACAATGCACAATCACATGAATAAGATTGAAATGGTGATGTTCATGGCACTGATGTGTTGAGCATTCCATTTAAATGGAGTATATTGCAATTTGAATTGCAAATTCAAACCCCGCATTTGAATTCAACATTTACCAAGTTACATGTGACATGGTTTGATCATTTTGAATCATCTTCAAATGTGTATGATATGCCTCTGATGTGTGGTTGAATTGTAGCTTAATTCCATGGTCCAAGTTGCAAGATCAATTGATTTGAATTTGAATTAAATTCAAATAAACCAAATGACATATGCTACTGGTCCCAATTTAAATTCAACTCAAACATAGTTGAAAGTTGCATATTTGGAAAGATAATTTTCTCCTGATCATTTTTCATATATTATTTGTCCAATTTGGAGTTAATATGAATTTACTATGAATTTCCAAAGTTTGGGGTATTTTCTGGAATTTCTGGAATTCTTTTAATCAAATAATCTCTGGAAATTCAATAAAATGATTTATTGCGCAAGTGCTGACGTCAGGGGGGGGGCTGACATGTGGGTTCACCTTGTCAGTGACTGGGTTAATTAACCCGTGGGTTAAATTAATCCAGTGGCTTAATTAAGCCACTGGGCCCACTGGTCAGTGACCCAGGGGGTCATTAGCCAGGTGATTAGCGGCTAACCCACCGGCGGCTAAACGCCGGTGGCCTGGCCACGGCGGCGCACTCGCCGGAAACTGCTAGAGGCCACAGGAGGGGAAACGGAGGGCATCTGCGTGCTTCTGGAGGTCTTCCGCGCCGTCTGGAAGCAACAAGGGTTCACGGGGAGGTCGGGAGCGACGACGGCGACGACTCCGGCGGCAACAGAACGGCGGCGAGGTCGTAGTTGACGTTGTAGTGCACGGTTTGTGCTGAGCTCGCGTGCGTTCGAAAGCTAGAGTCACTGGGAGTCAAACGTGCGCGCTGGACGCGATGATGGGGCACAGGGGCGACCTCATCATCGTCCATGGCGGCGACGTGCTTCGGCATCCATGGCAAAACGCAAAGGAGAAGGAGAAATACTCCGGGGTTGGTCGGGGCGGATGAAGAAGCTCACCCTGAAGCTAGCAGAGGAGTCAGGGAGGTCGGGGAGGTCGTGGTGGCGGCGAATTCGACGACGGCGACTTGCGGGTCCGGCTACTCCTCGGTGAAGCTGGCGTCGTCTGCTGAGGAGCTCGGGCTCGATTGTTTGAGGGGAACGACGAAGACGCCTGCTGCGGTTCTTCTGGACACGGCGGCACGGCTCGGGGACGACGGTGGCTGCGTGGACTCGGCGGCGTGCTCCACGGCGGTCCTCGGGCGGCGATGAATCGGGCGAGAGAGGAAGGAGAAGACGACGAGGAGGGGGGGAATGAACTGGGGCGGCTGCGAGACGTCTCCAGGACGCGAGAAGAGGGCACGGGGCGGCCTGGAAGCTCTTCGACGACGACGTGTCGTCCCCGGCTAGCTCGGTGGCATTCCACCGAGCAGCTTGGAGGCGCGGGACGGGGAAGAAGACGCCGCTGCCCCTGTGGGCCGGCTGGGCTGGGGTGGGCCGGCTTCGCCTGGGTGTCTGGTAAGGTTTCTGCTTCCTTTTTCCTTTTCTGTTTTTCTTTTCTGACATTTGTTCTGTTTAGCTAAATAAAATAGCTAAACATTTTTTTAAATGCTGAAATTTTTTATGTGGCCTCATAATAAGATAGACTAGCCACTCATAAAGTTTCAACATTTTTAAAATTCAAATAATTTGAATCTTAAATCAAATAGGGGTATTTGATTAATCCCAAGGCACTGTTTGAATATTTGAAAAATCTATGAGCATGGGGTGGGTCCCACATCACTTGATATGTGATCACACTCATTTATAAGACTTTTCAAAAATCTAACATGAAATTTTGGAGAAGATTTTTATCTGGCCTTTTGAAATAATTCATCTGGGGGTTTTCCTTCTCCCATTTTGATTTTGAAGTTGATTTCAAAGTTTCTTTTGAAAATTTTGACATGATGCAAGGTTACTTGATCCTAGCACATTACCTAACAGAGGGTTCTGACAATTAGGATGCCTTGATTTGCTACCCACCGCCTGACTGAAATATGCTGGACATAAAGGAGTACTTCAGGTATTCCCAATAGATATGTTAATGAGCATGCAAATAGATCAAAGCGGGATTTTTCCATCTGTGTGACGGATAGGTACTCTGGGCCCACTCGGTGATGTTACATCATAAATTTTGCAAACGTGTGACTAGGTCACGGAGTTGTAATATCACGGGAACGAGTAAACTTGTTTGTTGAGAACGAGGACGAACTAGGTATAATGGATACCGATGATCAAACCTCGGACAAGCAAAGTACCTGAGGACAAAGGGAACAGGCACACGGTTAACGAATCCAATATCGATTGAAGTTCATTCGATGGAAGCGCAGGGGCTATCAAGGATTGTAACCAGGTCCAATTGATTAGTCATTGATCAATGAGAATTGTCTCGATCATGTCTGCTGTTTCCCGGACCGTAGGGTGTTACACTTAAGGGTACTCGACGCAGTAAGGATTGATTCGGGATCACCGGAGAAATTGGAGAGAACACCGGAATTGTTCCGATGAAGGCCGGAAGTTGTTCCGAGTATTTTGAAAGGTTCAAAATATATTTAATAATGTTTACTTAATGTTTTATTATTTAATTATCTGAATTAAATATTAAAATATAATTAAATATAATTAAAAGTAATTAAAAGGCATATGGGCCTCATAGGGCCCATTAGGGGGAGAGGGAGTCCTCCCCCATGGGCCATGGCTCCATGAGGGGGCCCACCCCCCTTAATAGGTGCGCCACCCCCTCCCTTGGGATTAGTCCCACCTAGGAAGTGGAGGGGTGTGGCACCCCTCCTTGGCCTATATAAGGAGGGGGTAGAGGTGCCCTTTTAATCATGATATTTTTTAGATAAGTTCTCATCTCTCTCTCCCTCTTTTCTCCTTCCTCGAGTGGACTCCCCTTGTTTGGAGTCTACACTTGTTTGGTGGACGCCGTCGTGCTGCTGGAATCGGGATACGAATCCATCTTCTTTCCGCTGCTCTACTGGTTCGGAGCTCGGAGGGACGTCGGGTATACTGTATGTGTATAATCCCGCGAGGCACTACACTTGTGGTGCTACTTCATCGTCGTGGTCGTATCGCGAGGTCTTCATCAGCAACGTTCTGACGGGGACGTAATCCCGTCATCGGTCTACAAGGATCGGGTGGCTACAGGAGTCATCGTGGATCTGCGCGGCATCGGGGATTGCCCGTACGACTACACCAACCACGTTCATGCGGGAACATTTCCCGCTTAACGGACTACATACTGGTACGTGATCCATTTCTGTCCGTTACTTTCATCGCCATAGCATAGGCCTTGGGTATGGGTCTCGTAGGTTATGAAAAATTTGTGTTTTCTGCCCCGAACCCCAACAGTAAGGGTATCGTCGCTGATTTCCTCCATGCGGTGTCTTTGTGCTGGAGGGGAACCGTCGATGTCATCCTGCGCCTCCAGGTGGCGTCTTTGCGCCAGAGGGGAACCGTCGATGTCGTCATGCGCATCCATGTCGAACTGCTCGAGAGGGCTGAGAAGGCGATGAAAGTTTTGGTGTGTGCGGGATGATTTGCTCTGGCCGGCGGGCTAACATAATATGTGCAGTTATGCACGCATGGTAAGTTGGTAACCGAACGAAGGACACGCCGAATTTTGGTTCGTCGGAGAGAGACGATGGTTCCCCTTCTACACTGGTCCATATGATCGAAGGGGTCCAATCAGGGGCAGTGGCTCATGGACCAATTGGCACACTGGTAAAACTACACGTGGCACTACTTCCCAAGCGGCGCCGTCGAGGCGGCGGAGGGCCTTCAATGCTTGGGCACTCGGCGACCGTTCGAGTTTTCTATCGCCTGCTACTTATACCGGGCCGGGTGTGCTATAGGGGTTTCATATACTTCGCCACACCCCAGACCGCAAATTTTATCTTCCGCTTCTCTCCTCCAACTCCGGCGATCTATTCCATGGCGAGAAACTCAGCCGAAGTTCCTTGCTGTGGAGGAAACAAAGGATCCCGCGGAGGACGTGGTCGTGGAGCAAATGGCGGCGGCTCCCGCGGCGGCCGCGGTTCCGGTAGCTCCATTGGCCCCGGTACCTACACCTTCCTTTCAACGGGCGTCGAAGGCAGTGTTTATATTTGGTCGAGCGCACTCGGGTTACCATGGGAGCTCGGGCCGGCTCTCTCTAAGCTCTACCATGCGGAGCAGGAGCTCCGCGCCGCCAACGCGACACTCATGGCCATGGAGGATCGGGCGGTCGTACGCCGTGTGGTGGCAAAAGCGGGCTACGACGTCGCCTACGATGAATACAAGGCGGTGATCGACCGCCCTACATCTGCCCAGCCATGAGCTGACGCCGACTTCACCTGCATGGCGCCCATTAATCTAGGTAGTACTGTCTTTCCAGTTTGAATGAGTTAAAAGTGTAGCGATGAACTCCGGGTGTGTGTGTGTACTGCATGCGTTGGTGGCCGCGGCTTCAATTAATGTACCTCAAACT
Source organism: Bromus sterilis (assembly GCA_950022295.1). NCBI lineage: Eukaryota > Viridiplantae > Streptophyta > Magnoliopsida > Poales > Poaceae > Bromus > Bromus sterilis. The sequence goes on from OX465596.1 coordinate 403,976,359, forward strand.
ATCTATATTTAAATGTTTTCTGAATGCTCATAGTAGAGAGTTATTTGGATGGACCGTCAGCCTTGCTTCCACACACGAAAGGATTTTCAGAAACGTGCCTGATAGACCACACATCCCACACGTTTGAGTAAATACAAATGATTGTGAAGCCACCCCTTGTTTCACACACGGAAGGATTTTCAGAAACGTGCCTGATAGACTACACATCCCACACGTTTTAGTAAATACAAATGATTGTTAAGCCACCCCTTGTTTCACACACGAAAGGATTTTCAGAAGGGTGCCTGATAGATTAGTCATTGAAAACATTTCATTTAATATGAACGATTGCGTAAACAGGATGACGATCCTTTATATGCAACCGTGGGTTTTCTCCCTAAACATCCCAGACCGATTTTCAAAGACCCGTCAACCCTACATCACCCACAGAATAACTTTTGGAATTGTGGCCTTTCTGGTATGTGTCCTAGACGGTCCAATTTCGGCCACACGGTTTTTTATTTATACCATTTTCACTGATAGCATCGCAAACAGTTTCGTACAAGGGACGGGGAAAGGAGTATCGTGTTAGCCACTCTTTGCAGTAGTGGTACCTCAAGCTAAAAACGCCAAGACCAAGAGGAGTTATCACAGTCAACGATAACTTCGTCAGGTCAGATCGTTGCGACAGAGAATTCCACAAGACATCAGAAACCTTTGGAGAAGGAGTCGATGAGTCACATCACAATCGAGGAGTCGATGAGAAAGAAGAAGCACTTCTGTAAAAAGTAAGGCACCAACCGAAGACTCGTCGAACTAGAGCCTCACGACGAGACCTAAAGTTATCCTAGCAGCAACTTTACATTTCTAGGGCTATACAACCATCAAACCAAATAAAGGGCTATTTTTTCACAGCCCCCTCATGTAAGAACACCAGGGAAGGATTCCAAATATTTTCCCAAAAAAGTATCTTACACCAAAATCATACCTGGCACTCGGGGGCTCGCTCGCAGCAGCCGCCCTCCGAGACGTTATTCGCTTACGCGACTTCATATCTGGCACTCGGGGGCTCGCTCGCAGCAGCCACCCTCTGAGGCGTTATTCACTTACACGACTTCATATTTGGCACTCGGGGGCTCGCTCGCTGCAGCCACCCTCTGAGGTGTTATTCCCTTACACGACTTCATATCTGGCACTCGGGGGTTCGCTCGCAGCAACCACCCTCCGAGTGTTATTCGCTTACGCGACTTCATATTTGGCACTCGGGGCTGACACGTCCCAAGCGTATCTATAATTTCTGCTTGCTCCATGAATGTTTTGTGTGATAAAGCTATAAAGCATGATATATGCCCCTGATACGTCCCAAGCGTATCTATAATTTTCGCTTGCTCCATGCATGGTTTGTGTTATATTGCAATGTTTTAGATACACTTTCATACACTTTTGATCATTTTTGGACTAACTTATTAACTCAGTGCACCACAGTGCCAGTTCCTGTTTTCTTCTATTTTTCTATTTCACGTTTCCCCCATATTAAAAGTGCTCCAAAAATTCGGGAAAAATCATATAAAAAATCAGCGTACCGAAAGCTTCCGGAAACACCCGGGAGGGGCCAGAGGGGACCCACCAGGGCCCCAGGCGCCCTCCTGGCGCGCCCTAGGATGGGGCCACTCTAGGGGGCGCCTGGACCCCTGGTGGCCCCCTGGCTCCACCCTTCCGCCTAAACTCCAAGGAAAGAAACCCTTTTTGTGATCTCGCCTCTGTTCTGCCGCGGCCGCGCTTCCAAGATCGGGAGCGCCAGCAGACCCCTTCCCGGCACCCTGTCAGAGGGAGGATTGACCTCCTGGAGCCTCTCCTCCACCATGGACGCCTCTCGGATGATCCGTGAGTAGTCTCCCTTGGACCATGGGTCCGTGATCAGTAGCTATGTGATGTTCTCCTCCCCTCTTTGTTCTTCATGGATTAGACCTCGTGAGCTTCCCTACATGATCGAGGCACATATGTAATTTTCTGCTGTTGCTATGCTGAGTTTGCTGGGATCTGATGGATTATGAGACTATGTTCAGTTTGTGATTGAGTAATATATTTTGTTCTTATCTTTTATATTTATGTTCTTGAGTAATTCTTGCAAGTTATCCTTTGTTGTTTATTGCTTTGGTCAAGTAGTAGGTAGTGACTCCAAGAGGGAACGTTATGCTCGATTGTGGGTTCATGCCCCCTGATGACTAGCTTGAGTGACAAAAACATGAGTCTAGGGTATGTGCTGTTGTCACAAGGGAGAAAATAACGGTGCTTGTAACCGCAGTTGCAAAGATTGTTTACTTTACACAAAGTGCTTTTTAATGCAGTTGTCTGTTGCTTTGGGTTTACACTTTGGGTGGTGACGAGTGGGTGACCCCACGACTCCTATGGATGGGCCTACCCGGTGTACCCGAAGATAGAAGGCCCACAAAGATGCCGCCTGGGCCCAGCCTTGGTGTGACAACCCAGATTTCACAAAAATTAAAAATTTTATTTTCGGTGTGAATTGTTTGATTTTCTGATTTGTTTGCGGTGTTTGCACCCCCGATTTATCGATCGGCGATTATTTTTCCCCCTCTTATCTCATACTGGACGGAGACCGACCCTTTCCACCCTGACACTCGACCTTTGCGACACCGGGTTTCACCCCGATCACCGTCGCGAAAACCGCACGAGACCAGCCGCAGCCAACGGAACGAAAAAACCCGTTTAATAAGTAAACGGGATATTTTTATAGCGCATCGGAAAGTGTTCTCGGAACGGTTCCAGCGCGAGGTGAATGCCTCCGGCTCGACGCTCTGATCGCGCAGTTCAAAGTTTTACCCGAATCGGAGGTACTGCGGACCTCCGGCGGTCAAAACCTGAGCACTGCGCGCGCGAGAGAAAAACCGGGGATGTTTTTGCAAACTTCCAGCCACCTGGGCTATATAAAGACCACCACACTCCCACCCATTTCTAGGGTTTCCCTAGCCAAAAATTTGCAGCCACCCCCCTCCACTTTTCCCAGTTTTGCCTCCCAGATCCCCAGATCCCGAAAATTTTGCCCCTAGGCGCTCTGGACCGTCAGATCTGGCGATCCGACGGCCCAGAGGCCGCCACGTCAGCGCCTCCAGCCTCCTCTCTTCCACCTCCAGCCCGTGGAGGCACTCACCGCCGCCGCCTCCGCTCCGGTCGCCGGAGCTGCCGCGGCACTCCTCTCCGGTGAGTCCGCGCGTGCCGCCTTCTCCTCCTTCCCTCGCCTCACCCCGTCCCTCTTCTCCTCGGAGGGTAGCAGCGCCAGGTCGCGTAGGCCCGGAGCTCTCCCGCGCCATGGCTGGGGCCTCAAGCTCCGCCGCCGGAACCGCTCGCTGCACCGCCGCCCGACCCCTTGCACCACCGCCTCCAGCCTCGCCGCCCCGTCCCAGGTCCTGCACCGCCGCCCCCTCCTCGCCGCCGGTGGCCGGCGTGCCACCGGGCTACCGCCGCCGCTCCGGGCAGCCTCGATCCAGATGGGATCGGGCGCCGGTTGCCTGGCCGTCGGGTGGCGCCCGCGTGGGCCTGGCCCAGCCACCGGCCTGCTCGCCTCAAGCCTAGCAGGCCTCCCAGTCCAGGCCGCCTGATGGGCCGAGCCCATGGTGAGCCAGCCCGTGTTTTTTTTTCTTTCCCTAGCTCTGTATTTTTTGTAAGTCCTGTGTAGAATTGCTGCTGTTACGTTTTTTCGATGATAATTGCGATCAAACCGTAGCTCGGATGAACGTGCCCCCAAAATGAATTTTGCTTATAATTGCGTGTACTTTAATTCATCTTTTGTGAGCATTGGAATTTGAGTTCATCTTGATTGTGTAATTGTGTGCCAAACAGGGCATCAGATCTTTAATTGCAACTGCTGCCGTTAAACTGTCTGAAAATTGTTTCTTGATTGAAACTTCGGGCGACGGTTGCTTCGCAACCGTACGTCGGAATGGAGTGATTCCTTTCGCGTTGCGTTAAGCATTGTTTCTACTTCAGTTTCATGCTTTCCCATGACATAATTTCGTACTGCATCATAATTGTATGTTGCTCCAAAGTAGCTACCCTGTTGTTAGAGTGCTGTTGTTTATATTTTCTTGCAACTTCGGTCGACGAGTGTGTCGCGACCGTTTATCGGAATTGAGTGATTCCAGTTGCATATTGTTAAGAATCATGTCTACTTTCATTACATGTATTGTATTGCCATGATATGCTTGCTGGTCATATAGTCGTTGAGCTCCAAAGTTTCTATGCTGCTGTTGTTGACAGCCACCTCTGTTTTTCTCTAAGTCTGTTACTTTGCGATGCCATGTTGTTTGCTTAATGTCTTTTGATCTATGATGCCTATTTGCATGATTCTTTTTGCCATGCCTTCCCTGTCATGTCTACTTTAGTTTCATATACTTTGTGAGCATGTTTGCATTTATTATCCTGTTTATGCATTGCTCTAAAGTGTGCTTCCTGATGTTGGCAGATTGTGCCCGTAACTTGTTTTGATTATATCTTTTTAACCGTAACTCCGTTTGGGGTGTTCTTTATATGTAACTTGATTAGTTTTTCGTGTACTTTGATTTTATGCTATTGTTTGTTGTTGTTAACCAACCTATAATATGGTTTAGGACAGAACAGTACCAAATGTTTTAATCATCGTGCGGCACTTAGTGTTATGCCATTTTTAGGTTGTGCTTCACTTAAATTGACTAGCATAGATAGTTTCCTTTATGCTTCACCTCTTGACATGTTTGTGTGATATGCCATGCTTGAGTGAGATGCCATGTTAACAACCTTGGTATTCGTCGGTATTCGTCGTGTGTGACCGATACCCCACTTAAACTGTTAGTAACCATTCTCGACGATAGATCCGTATCGCGTTGTCGTGCTATGTGTTGCCTGCGTTCTCATGTTTGCCTCATAGTAATAGATGCTTGCTCGTTGATTGCTTTCCAGTGTTTATCGTCTTGTGTGCTTCCGCGGGTACCTTCGGAGACGTTGCCAGCTTGCGATCAACTACACCTTCGGAACCTGACTTATCAACAGGCAAGGACTATACATTACTTATGATCCATTCTATTTCAACCAGCGGTTTGCATGCTAGTCTAGGTTAGGTTCGATGTTTGATCCTACCACATGTTTACAGCCTCTTTCAAACCGATACAGCCATGTCCCTTCCTAGCAAACCTTGTACTGCTATGTTACTATTGCTCGTTGCTCAGCCCCTGCTTAGTATGCATGCTTAGGATGCTACGATGTTACTCTGTTACTCCTTGGTTGGGGATATCACATTATTATTACATTGTTGTTGAGGATATGATTATTATAATGTTGACTATATTCGACGAAGGATGGAAGGTCTAGGCTATCCCGCCCCGACGCTTTGTTCCATTCGAGTCACCTAGGATCCGGGTTCCGGGTATTGGATTTAAGAAAAAGCGTGCCTAACCGCGTGTGGGATTTTATGGGGTCCCATTTTCTTACCTGCCTAGCTTCAAACATTTCTAGTGGTGGCCCAAGCTGATTTACCATTTGAAACCGTGTGTGTACTGGTCAGCTGCCTGTAGTTTTCAAACAACTCGGGCCGGCGAAGACTTAGTTCCTCTGTTGGTCCACACTTGGTGAGCTAGGGGTCCCCTGATGTCAGGTGTGATTTCCCGACCTTAGCCTTACGGAAGAGTCCGATCAGAGAGCGTGGCCAGCTTTTGGATTGTGTGTCGACTCCCCGGGGGACACCCGGATTTGTGCGTTGTTAGTTAGAGGGACCTGTCGTTTCGGATCTCTTGGAACTAAATCATAAAATGGTTGACTATAATGGGTAGCAATTGAGAGAGATGGGCGAGCATGCAACGCCTCGCATTGGGCAATTGGTACACCCCTGCAGGGTTAAATCTTTTCGAGAAGCCGTGTCCACGGTTATGGACGACTTGAGACCTCCTCCTTGTTCATAGACAACAACAACTGAGATAATCTTAATATAACTTCATCAACGTGTGTGTGCCTTGACTGCTTCTTCTTCGTCGGGATGCGAAGAGGAGGACAAGGATAGGACAGGTTTTATGTTTGCGTAAGTAGCTGATAGCAAGACTTGTTGGAGGCGATTCCTCATCGAATGCTTGGCTTCTTATCTTACTCTCTAGATCGTTAGCCACTTCATAAATGCTAGTGCGGAAGCAACATCACCACTTACCCCTTACTTACCGTAAACTACTAGTTGTCCTAGAATGACGAGTGATGAAGTCCTTGCCGGGTCAGATGACCACTACAGTTGGATGCTGAGTACCTCTGTACTCATGATACTACCCCCAAACTCTTTTCAGGGTTCTTGATCGACAACAGGTATGGTGATCGGCGTTTCACGTGGAGACTCGACGATGACTAGTTAGGCGGATCCCGGCGGAGGGCCTGGACCCGTGTGGTTATGGGATCGATGTTTTTCTCTTTGCCAGTAGGATTTTGATTGTAGTTTGTACTCAGACATGTATCTTCCGCTGTTGTATTGTATTAAGGCAGTTGTATGCCGATTGTATGAGATGTTGTATCCTTGTATCTGTAATGTTGTGATATCATGTTGGAAATCCGGGGCATATGACTTCGTCATATGTCGCGGTGGGACCGATATGTGCTTCGTCCCCGGATCCGGATGGAAACATCTAGATCTGGAATAGTACCGCATATCGGGCCTTACAACTTGGTATCAGAGCCTTACCGACCGTAGGATCCCCTCTCTGGCCGAAGTCGAGTCTAGACAAAAAAAAACTATTTTTGTAGTTACTAAGTTAGTTGTCGGAGAATAGGATTCTCTTTACTCCTTTCCCTTGCTCTGGTCAGGACAAGTGTCGTAAGTGTTTTATTCTCGCCTTATCCCCTTTCAAACTCTAGGATCTCGAGTGTGTGGAGTATCGGAACCGTTGCAATGCCTTGCTTGCAGTGTATTGTCTCTATTCCGACCTCAGGTTGGGAATTCCTGTAGTACCTTTAGCTTCTCCGGTTTCGGATATCATCTGGGTCGTCCTTTTCCCTCCCTCCTTTTGCCCGGTGTTTTCACGACTTGCGTCGAAAAGCACTATCCCTTTGACCAGGTTTTAGCTGTCGTTCTCCCTCTTGACACTGATGGTTTCGTTTTCCGACGTTACCTTCTCCCTGCGGATAGTTTTCGGCGGAAGTTCGTCGTCGACATGGAGCAGAGTCCCTTGTTGGTGGTGTTGAAGATCGTCGTGTCTCTTTTCTCTTCCCCCTCTCCCCGGATCGTCCTGGATCTCGGGACGAGATCCCTTGTTGGTGGTGTTGTATTGTAACAGCCCAGATTTCACAAAAATTAAAAAAAATTGTTTTCAGTGTGAATTGTTTGAATGTCTGATTTGTTTGCGGTGTTTGCATCCCCGATTTATCGATCGGAGATTATTTTCCCCCTCTTATCTCGTAACGGACGGAGACCGACCCTTGCCACCTTGACACTCGACCTTTGCGACACCGGGTTTCACCCGATCACCGTCGCGAAAACCGCATGAGACCAGCCGCAACCAATGGAACGAAAAACCCCGTTTAATAAGTAAACAGGATATTTTTAAAGCGCACCGGAAAGTGTCCTCAGAACGGTTCCAGCGTGTGGTGAATGCCTCCACCTCGACGAGCTGATCGCGCAGTTCGAAGTTTTACCCAAATCGGAGGTACTGCGGACCTCCGGCGGTCAGAAACGTGAGCACCACGCGCGCGAGAGAAAAACCGGAGATGTTTTTGCAAACTTCCAGCCACCTGGGCTATATAAAGACCGCCACACTCCCACCCATTTCTAGGGTTTCCCTAGCCACCAATTTGCAGCCACCCCCCTCCACTTTGCCCAATTTTGCCTCCCAGATCGCCAGATCCCGAATTTTTCCCCCAGAGGCTGCCACGTCAGCGCATCCAGCCTTCTCTCTTCCACCTCCAGCCCGTGGAGGAACTCACCACCGCCGCCTCCGCTCCGGTCGCCGGAGCTGCCGCGCCACTCCTCTGCGGTGAGTCCGCGCGTGCCCCCTTCTCCTCCTTCACCCGCCTTACCCCGGCCCTCTTCTCCTCGCAGGGCAGCAGCGCCAGGTCGCGTCAGCCCGGAGCTCTCCCGCGCCATGGTCGGGGCCTCAAGCTCCGCCGCCGGAACCGCTCGCTGCACCGCCGCCCGAGCCCGACCCCTTGCACCACCGCTTCCAGCCTCGCCACCCCGTCCCAGGTCCTGCACCGCCGCCCCCTCCTCGCTGCCGGTGGCCGGCGTGCCACCGGGCTCCCACCACCGCTCCGGGCAGCCTCGATCCAGATGGGATCGGGCGCCGGTTGCCTGGCCGTCGGGTGGCGCCCGCGTGGGCCTGGCCCAGCCACCGTCCTGCAGGCCTCCAAGCCTAGCAGGCCTCCCAGTCCAGGCCGCCTGATGGTCCGAGCCCATGGTGAGCCAGCCCGTGTTTTTTTTCTTCTTTCCCTAGCTCTGTAATTTTTCTAGGTCCTGTGTAGAATTGCTGCTGTTACATTTTTGCGACGATAATTGCGATCAAACCGTAGCTCGGATGAACGTGCCCCCAAAACGAATTTTCCTTAGAATTGCGTGTACTTTAATTCATCTTTTATGAGCATTTGCATTTGAAGTCATATTGATTGTGTAATTGTGTGCTAAACAGGGCATCAGATCATTAATTGCAACTGTTGCCGTAAAACTGTCTGAAAACTGTTGCTTGATTGAAACTTCGGGCGACGGTTGTTTCGCAACCGTACGTCGGAATGGAGTGATTCCTTTTGCGTTGCATTAATCATTGTTTCTACTTCAGTTTCATGCTTTCCCATGCCATAATTTCTTGCTGCATCATAATTGTATCTTGCTCCAAAGTAGCTACCCTGCTGTTAGAGTGCTGTTGTTTATATTTTGTTGCAACTTCGGTCGACGAGTGTGTCGCGACCGTTTATTGGAATTGAGTGATTCCAATTTCATATTGTTAAGCAGCATGTCTACTTTCATTACATGTATTGTATTGCCATGATATGCTTGCTGGTAATATAGTTGTTGAGCTCCAAAGTTGCTATGCTGCTGTTGTTGACAGCCACCTCTGTTTTTCTCTAAGTCTGTTACTTTGCGATGCCATGTTGTTTGCTTAATATGTTTTCATCTATGATGCCTATTTGCATGATTCTTGTTGCCATGCCTTCCCTTTCATGTCTACTTTAGTTTCATATACTTTGTGAGCATGTTTGCATTTATTATCCTGTTTATGCATTGCTCTAAAGTATGCTTCCTGATGTTGGCAGATTGTGCCCGTAACTTGTTTTGCTTATATCTTTTTAACCGTAACTCCGTTTGGGGTGTTCTTTATATGTAACTTGATTAGTTTTTCGTGTACTTTGAGTTTATGCTATTGTTTGTTGTTATTAACTAACCTAAAATATAGTTTAGGACAGAACAATACCAAATGTTTTAATCATCGTGCGGCACTTAGTGTTATGCCATGTTTACGTTGTGCTTCACTTAAATTGACTATCATAGATAGTTTCATTTATGCTTCACCTCTTGACATGTTTGTGTGATATGCCATGCTTGAGTGAGATGCCATGTTAACAACCTTGGTTGATCACCTGTAGCTAAGCAACTTGAACCACCGTAAGCGTGCGGTATTCGTCGTGTGTGACCGATACCCCACTTAAACTGTTAGTAACCGTTCTCGACGATAGATCCGTATCGCGTTGTCGTGCTATGTGTTGCCTTCTTTCTCGTGTTTGCCTTGTAGTAATAGATGCTTGCTCGTTGATTGATTTCCAGTGTTTATCGTCTTGTGTGCTTCCGCGGGTACCTTCGGAGACGTTGCGAGCTTGCGATCAACTTACACCTTCGGAACCCGACTTATCATGTAACATCCCAAAATTTTCCAAATTTTGGAATGTTAGTAAATAATATAATATTGATTGAATTGTTTTGATTTTGGGGTAAATGAAAACTTTTCCCTTGAGTTTTTGTTTAAACCTTTACAAACCATTTAATAAAATTGGATAATCATTTATCCAATAATAAAAAATTTGGTTGTGAACTTTATTCAAAATTTCAAAGAATGATTTTATTTCTTTTGTACTTTTGAAATTTGGTACGAACCACAATTAAATATTTTCGAGTGAGAATAAAATGACTTTCTTAAATTTATTATGGTCCCATACTCATTCTCGAATTCTTATTTTGGAGTTTATTGGATATTGACGTTGAAGAGATATTTAAATATTTCCAATAATTTAATAAACAAAATGAGAGGAGATAATATGACTTCTCCAAAAACAGTATTGAATTTTTTTAATAATGTCGTTAATGAGTTTTTTTTATAAAAATCTATTTCTAAAATGTATTCTGAGAGGGAAATATAGTTTTTCTAGACTCTCTATGTTTTATTTGGCCTATACAATTATATTTGAGAATGTTTAACCCAAATAATAAAAATAGGATTCCTAAGTCAATTGGACTGAGGTCATCTATCTAATTTTTCCCTATCTCTCTTTCCTTTTTCTTTATCTTGGGCCAAATTTCTACTAAGACCCATAGCCCGAGCGAGCTGTCTTCTTCCTCTCGTTCGTTCATGTGTACGTGAACACATAAGCAAATGGCCATGGCAAGTGAAGCTCTTCCTCCTTTCCTCCCATATACTCTTTTGACTGATTCACTTCAGAACCTACACAAAAATTGTGGACAAGTTCATGAGGAATCCATTCATGGAAACAAACATGCATTTTAATGCTTTTAATTGACCATAATTTTCTCCATGAATGCCATTTAATTCATTTCCAAAACCTCGCTTTTAATGCCCATTATTTCTCCATAAATGCCATTAAATCTATTTCCAAAACCTCGCTTTTAATGTTCATTATTTCTCCATGAATGCCATTAAATTCATTTCCAAAACCTCGCTTTTAATGCCCATTATTTCTCCATAAATGCCATTAAATCTATTTCCAAAACCTCTCTTTTAATGTTCCTTATTTCTCCATGAATGTCATTAACTCCATTCCAAAATCTCACCCACTCTCCTTCTATGGACCTCCCATGACCCTATAAATACCGCCCCTAGGACCCCTTTAAAACACACATCCCCACGCATAAAGTCCCTCTTGAAAGCCCTATCCTTCGTGCGCAATTTCTCGTCGGAGTAAAGATGCATCCAGACTTCCGGTGAAGATTTTTGTCGCCATGAAAGGTACCTAGTCCATATTTCTTCCTCTAGTTTCTTCCCCTTGCCGATGCGCACCGTTGTGACATATTTTTCCTCTCGATTGCAAGGCCGGAGCACGCCGTCCGTGTCATTGTGCTCTTCATGCGTTCTTCTCTACTCCGGTGGAACTTCTCGGCTATCCGAAGGCGAATATGGAGCTATAACCTTGTCCATCGAGTAGCCCAAATCATCCTCTATCCCGTTCGGATGTTTATTGGCGCCCGCGACCTTTTTCCAAAATTCCGGCGAGATCTCCGGTGAGCCTTTCTCCCCTCTTTGTTCATCATTTTATTTTGTAAAACTCGAATGGGTACATACCTATCAGAACTTGCCATTTTGCATCCTTTTTATTAATCCCGTAATTCATTTTAGCAAAAATATATAAACTTCAAAAATTCATATCTTCTATCCCGTAAGTCGGATTTCGACAAATTTCATATCCACGGATTCCCTGGAACATGTAGTTTATTTTGGTCCAGTAATATTTCACTTTTGGTAATTCGAAATTTAACTCAAATTTATTATGTGAATTTGAGTATATTTATTATTCCTCTCATTCTATAATTTATTTAGAAATCTTTCCTTGACCAAATTTGATCCTAAGTGTCATACCTTTATGTTAGGACACTTGTCACATTCTTTTCATCATGTTGATACCCTATTGTTGACATTTCTCGCATTCTTTCCATTATATAAGAACCTTATTTGACCTCAAGCCTTTGTTTCAACTTTCATTTAGTTATATCTCTTTTTTATATAAATTTGGCTTAAAAAATTCAATCTTCTCAACAAGATCATCACGATTTCTATCGAATCTTTTTGAATCCAATCCAAGAATCGATTTCCTATTCAAATATGCATATGGAAAAACCAACTGAGTTTGACATACTCTCCATCCAATTGATTTTATAATCAACCTCCAACATATCCAATTGATTTTACAATCCTCGGATATATGATTGCCATCATATTTCCATCCAATCCAACTTGATCCTATCTCAACCTATCCATGCCATAGTAATTAGTTTATTAATATTAATAACTAAATATTTATGTTGTAATTGTATCTTATTTGGATCTTCACTTTGGATTGAGTTGTGTGTTGAAGTGTTTCTCTTTTACCGTTAGATATATTGTAACGAGATGGAGAGATGACTACGAGTAGAATATTTCATCGTCAGGATCCAGGCAAGTTACTCTTTTGATCATGCTCCACTATTACCTATATTTTTTATATGAATTGTAGTCCAACTTAAATATTATGCATTGATAGGATTATATATTATGCTATGCTATTACACCCAGTAGTTCATTGAGGTGGGTCTGAACCTTATATCATTGTCGCCACCGTGTAGAATTATACTGCTTTGCTAAGTAGACGTGGATTGGGAAGTGGTCCATTATGAGGTATGAGTGACTAAGTAGTAAACAGGACCAAGATAATCTTAATGAACCACCTGGGTGGAATGGTTGGGGGCACCCTGGAGGAACCAGTGGATTTGCCTGAGTGACCTGGAGATGGCCAGTAATCACTGCGGAATGCCACCCAGGCTTAAAGGGATCAATCATATTTTTCATAACTAGAAGCTTACGTGTGCAGCCACAAGCTATTATGGGCTCTGGCTTGGTTGATTAGTTGTAGTGACTCTTACTAGGTGGTGCTACGAACGTAGTTATGAGTAGGTGGGATGGGCACCGCCAGAGTGAGGGAAACTCTTCTAAAAGACCATGTCTCGACCTTCCGGTTCTCATACAACATGTAGTGTGACGAACTAAAAAGGAGGTGGTCGAGTCTTGTGGGGAAAAGTGCACAAACCTCTGCAGAGTGTACAAACTGATCATGATTAGCCGTGTCCCCGGTTACGGACAACTTTGAGCATCTAGAAGTGGGAATGTTGACGGATCTCATCATATTTAATTAATCAATCGGGTTTAATCAACTTTGGGAATATATTGACTTGGAGAAACCAACTCAATCATATTATGAGCTTTGTAGTACAGATATGATACTCTTTGAGTAGGACAAAAATCAGCTTTATGCAAATTGAGACTTAGAGCTTTTCCACCAGCCAAATTGCATGTAGAAGTTAGGTCTGTTATATATATTATTTTGGGAGTAACTTGCCGTACAATCAAAGTACTGACCCATTTTGGGTTGTAACCTTCGGTGTTGCAGGATTGTATATGACGAGTAAGTGATGCGATGTAGGGTTACGATGTCTACACTCAACTTTGCCGTTTGTGTTGATGGGACTCCACTTATGTATTGTTTGTTTCCGCTGTGTATTCTTGCCCAAAGGCTATAAGGTAATAAATACCATGTATTTACGTTACTTTTTGACATGTGATTCATGGTATTTCATCGAGTACTGTGTGTGCTAGCATACTGATCCAGGGATAGCACAGAAGCACAGTAGACTTGGTTCCCTTCGGGACCGGGTCGTTACAAGATGGTATCAGAGCACATGTTGACTGTAGGTCGTGGCCCTAGAAACTGGAAAGCCATTAGGAAGTATACTCTCTAAAAATATTATTTAAAAAAAAATCCATTACTACTCATCTTTTCTAAGTTTTACCAAACACTCCCTCTTATCCCTAACAAGTTAGACTATACCCATGCCACTTTGACCACTGAGAAGGATTGTGTTACGTCTCTTCAGGAAGGACACGATATTGGACAACTCAATACCATTTCGGAGAATAGATGTTTTCAACGTGAATTAGAAGTATGGAAGTATGGAAGACTCGAAGAATTTGAAGACTCTAAAGATCCCAAGATTATTCAAGACCCATGGAAGACCCAGGTACATCCAAGACTAAGATGCTTGTGAAGAAGTTAAGGAATATATTACACAATACCAATAGTATCAGGGCCCACCATGAGAGTTGTGAAATGAACGAAAGAGTGCGAGTAGAGTGCCCGACCATGCGAGCTCATGTGGAGGAAGGTACCGTAGGAATTGTTTTTGATTGACTTTATGAGTGATATTTGGAGTTTTCTCGGAGTTCTCACTATTGATTTAATGATTTGTGTCATTTGAACTATTAAATTTAAATTTGTATTTTTGGGATACGTATTCCGTAGGATTTATTATTAATTGAACCTTGAGAGTTGCGAGCAACGGATGATGTATCAGAAGACCATCACATCGACGAAACTTCTTGTATCGAAGACTTTCAAGAACCGAAGAGAATGAAGACTTCCTGACGAAAACGTAGTAAACGAGTCTATTATGTATGTTAGTTGTTTGATAATTGTTGTGTAGGTATCCATCTCCTCTTCTCTCTAAAATTCTATCTCATCTCTGACCAACCTTGAAACCCATACATGGACATTAATATTTTGATGAGACCAGTGACCCAGTCAAAGTAGAAGAGTGGATTCAAAATATATAATGGACAAGAATCTCCCATTTGCAAGGAGAACAGAATTGTTGAGGACGGAAGTTCCCTATTCTATGGATACAAGTTTTGAGCACAAATAATGTAGGATCATCGCCACCCAAAAATGTTTATTAGTTTTGCAGATGAAGACCTCTTTAAGAGGAGTGAGAAAGACTTAGTGTTATAATACGTGATTCATCTATCTACATATCAAGTAATGATTTGAGTATGGGATGGATTGGCCCCCATACCGAAGACTCTTATTATATACTTTGGTATGTTAGATTGGTAAATTAGAGAGACAAAAAAATGTAGTAGAGTGTCGATGCGACAAGCCTAAACCATAGAATGGTAAGACACATTACCCTTTGTAGATAGGCATCGTGCCTAACGTAGGTTGTACGGTGAGTAAGAAACATGAAGATTTTCAAGAAGCTTCATTTGGGAGTTATTTTGACCACCATGAGCGTCTTGATAGGTAGTTTTGGAACCTATGTATTTTATAGAAAGACTTGTTCCTTGGGGAGATGCAGATTCTTATCTGTGGATGCTTGATGAAGAACCATCATGGAATGGAGGATTTTGAAGACCCCATAAGCTTTCTTCTAAGGGTGCTAGTTTCCTAACACCCTGGTGGATAAATGATACGAACCACACCTTGGTTGAGGTTCAGAACTGGTGCCTAAAGCTATGAGCCCGGGATATGATTTAAGTAACGGAAGCATATGGAATTGTATCGGTGGAAGACAACGCTCAAACAAGAAGTGAAGATAAACTACAAGCCTCATAATGTTATGCCAAGACCATGGGGAAGTAACCCAAAATCCTCGAGCCTAACTCATTTCTTTCTAGCCTTTGCAAATCTCGAGGACGAGATTTCTTTTAAGGGTGGTAGTTTGTAACATCCCAAAATTTTCCAAATTTTGGAATGTTAATAAATAATATAATATTGATTGAATTGTTTTGATTTTGGGGTAAATGAAAACTTTTCCCTTGAGTTTTTGTTTAAACCTTTACAAACCTTTTAATAAAATTGGATAATCATTTATCCAATAATAAAAATTTTGGTTGTGACCTTTATTCAAAATTTCAAAGAATGATTTTCTTTCTTTTGTCCTTTTGAAATTTGGTACGAACCACAATTAAATATTTTCGAGTGAGAATAAAATGACTTTCTTAAATTTATTGTGGTCCCATACTCATTCTCGAATTCTTATTTTGGAGTTTATTGGATATTGACGTTTAAGAGATATTTAAATATTTCCAATAATTTAATAAACAAAATGAGAGGAGATAATATGACTTCTCCAAAAACAGTATTGAATTTTTTTAATAATGTCGTTAATGAGTTTTTTTTATAAAAATCTATTTCTAAAATGTATTCTGAGAGGGAAATATAGTTTTCCTAGACTCTCTATGTTTTATTTGGCTTATACAATTTTATTTGAGAGTGTTTAACCCAAATAATAAAAATAGGATTCCTAAGTCAATTGGACTGAGGTCATCTATCTAATTTTTCCCCTATCTCTCTTTCCTTTTTCTTTATCTTGGGCCAAATTTCTACTAAGGCCCATAGCCCAAGCGAGCTGTCTTCTTCCTCTCGTTCGTTCATGTGTACGTGAACACATAAGCAAATGGCCATGGCAACTGAAGCTCTTCCTCCTTTCCTCCCATATACTCTTTTGACTGATTCACTTCAGAACCTACACAAAAATTGTGGACAAGTTCATGAGGAATCCATTCAAGGAAACAAACACGCGTTTTAATGCTCTTAATTGTCCATAATTTTCTCCATGTATGCCATTAAATTCATTTCCAAAATCTCGCTTTTAATGCCCATTATTTCTCCATAAATGCCATTAAATCTATTTCCAAAACCTCGCTTTTAACGTTCATTATTTCTCCATGAATGCCATTAAATTCATTTCCAAAACCTCGCTTTTAATGCCCATTATTTCTCCATAAATGCCATTAAATCTATTTCCAAAACCTCGCTTTTAATGTTCCTTATTTCTCCATGAATGCCATTAACTCCATTCCAAAACCTCACCCACTCTCCTTCTATGGACCTCCCATGACCCTATAAATACCGCCCCTAGGACCCCATTGAACCACACATCCCCACACATAAAGTCCCTCTGGAAAGCCCTATCCTTCGTGCGCAATTTCTCGTCGGAGTAAAGATGCATCCACACTTCCGGTGAAGATTTTTGTCGCCATGAAAGGTACCTAGTCCATATTTCTTCCTCTAGTTTCTTCCCCTTGCCGATGCGCACCGTTGTGACATATTTTTCCTCTCGATTGCAAGGCCGGAGCACGCCGTCCGTGTCATTGTGCTCTTCATGCGTTCTTCTCTACTCCGGTGGAACTTCTCGGCTATCCGAAGGAGAACATGGAGCTATAACCTTGTCCATCGAGTAGCCCAAATCATCCTCTATCCCGTTCGGCTGTTTATTGACGCCCGCGACCTTTTTCCAAAATTCCGGCGAGATCTCCGGTGTGCCTTTCTCCCCTCTTTGTTCATCATTTTATTTTGTAAAAATCGAATGGGTACATACCTATCAGAACTTGCCATTTTGCATCCTTTTTATTAATCCCGTAATTCATTTTAGCAAAAATATATAAACTTCAAAAATTCATATCTTCTATCCCGTAAGTCGGATTTCGACAAATTTCATATCCACGGATTCCCTGGAACATGTAGTTTATTTTGGTCCAGTAATATTTAAATTTTGGTAATTCGAAATTTAACTCAAATTTATTATGTGAATTTGAGTATATTTATTATTCCTCTCATTCTATAATTTATTTAGAAATCTTTCCTTGACCAAATTTGATCCTAAGTGTCATACCTTTATGTTAGGACACTTGTCACATTCTTTTCATCATGTTGATACCCTATTGTTGACATTTCTCGCATTCTTTCCATTATATAAGAACCTTATTTGACCTCAAGCCTTTGTTTCAACTTTCATTTAGTTATATCTCTTTTTTATATAAATTTGGCTACAAAAATTCAATCTTCTCAACAAGATCATCACGATTTCTATCGGATCTTTTTGAATCCAATCCAAGAATCGATTTCCTATTCAAATATGCATATGGAAAAACCAACTGAGTTTGACATACTCTCCATCCAATTGATTTTATAATCAACCTCCAACATATCCAATTGATTTTACAATCCTCTGATATATGATTGCCATCATATTTCCATCCAATCCAACTTGATCCTATCTCAACCTATCCATGCCATTGTAATTAGTTTATTAATAGTAATAATTAAATATTTATGTTGTAATTGTATCTTATTTGGATCTTCACTTTGGATTGAGTTGTGTGTTGAAGTGTTTCTCTTTTACCGTTAGATATATTGTAACGAGATGGAGAGATAACTACGAGTAGAATATTTCATCGTCAGTATCCAGGCAAGTTACTCTTTTGATCATGCTCCACTATTACCTATATTTTTTATATGAATTGTAGTCCAACTTAAATATTATGCATTGATAGGATTATATATTATGCTATGCTATTACACCCAGTAGTTCATTGAGGTAGGTCTGAACCTTATATCATTGTCGCCACCGTGTAGAATTATACTGCTTTGCTAAGTAGACGTGGATTGGGAAGTGGTCCATTATGAGGTATGAGTGACTAAGTAGTAAACAGGACCAAGATAATCTTAATGAACCACCTGGGTGGAATGGTTGGGGGCACCCTGGAGGAACCAGTGGATTTGCCTGAGTGACCTGGAGATGGCCAGTAATCACTGCGGAATGCCACCCAGGCTTAAAGGGATCAATCATATTTTTCATAACTAGAAGCTTACGTGTGCAGCCACAAGCTATTATGGGCTCTGGCTTGGTTGATTAGTTGTAGTGACTCTTACTAGGTGGTGCTACGAACGTAGTTATGAGTAGGTGGGATGGGCACCGCCAGAGTGAGGGAAACTCTTCTAAAAGACCATGTCTCGACCTTCCGGTTCTCATACAACATGTAGTGTGACGAACTAAAAAGGAGGTGGTCGAGTCTTGTGGGGAAAAGTGCACAAACCTCTGCAGAGTGTACAACTGATCATGATTAACCGTGTCCCCGGTTACGGACAACTTTGAGCATCTAGAAGTGGGAATGTTGACGGATCTCATAATATTTAATTAATCAATCGGGATTAATCAACTTTGGGAATATATTGACTTGGAGAAACCAACTCAATCATATTATGAGCTTTGTAGTACAGATATGATACTCTTTGAGTAGGACAAAAATCAGCTTTATGCAAATTGAAACTTAGAGCTTTTCCACCAGCCAAATTGCATGTAGAAGTTAGGTCTGTTATATATATTATTTTGGGAGTAACTTGCCGTACATTCAAAGTACTGACCCATTTTGGGTTGTAACCTTCGGTGTTGCAGGATTGTATATGACGAGTAAGTGATGCGATGTAGGGTTACGATGTCTACACTCAACTTTGCCGTTTGTGTTGATGGGACTCCACTTATGTATTGTTTGTTTCCGCGGTGTATTCTTGCCCAAAGGCTATAAGGTAATAAATACCATGTATTTACATTACTTTTTGACATGTGATTCATGGTATTTCATCGAGTATTGTGTGTGCTAGCATACTGATCCAGGGATAGCACAGAAGCACAGTAGACTTGGTTCCCTTCGGGACCGGGTCGTTACATATCAACAGGCAAGGACTATACATTACTTATGATCCATTCTATTTCAACCAGCGATTTTCATGCTAGTCTAGGTTAGGTTCGATGTTTGATCCTACCACATGTTTACAACCTTCTTCAAACCGATACAGCCATGTCCCTTCCCAGCAAACCTTGTACGGCTATGTTTCTATTGCTCGTTGCTCAGCCCCTGCTTAGTATGCATGCTTAGGATGCTACGATGTTACTCTATTACTCCTTGGTTGGGGATATCACATTATTATTATATTGTTGTTGATGATATGATTATTATAATTTTGACTATATTCGACGAAGGATGGAAGGTCTAGGCTATCCCGCCCGACGCTTTGTTCCATTCGAGTCACCTAGGATCTGAGTTCCGGGTATTGGTTTTAAGACTGAGCGTTCCTAACCGCGTGTGGGATTTTATGGGGTCCCCTTTTCTTACCTTCCTAGCTTCAAACATTTCTAGTGGTGGCCCAAGCTGATTTACCATTTGAAACCGTGTGTGTGCTAGTCAGCTGCCAGTAGTTTTCAAACAACTCGGGCCAGCGGAGACTTAGTTCCTCGGTTGGTCCACACTTGGTGAGCTGGGGGTCCCCTGATGTCAGGTGTGATTTCCCGACCTTAGCCTTAAGGAAGAGTCCGATCCGAGAGCGTGGCCAGCTTTTGGATTGGGTGTCGACTCCCCGGGGGCCACCCGGATTTGTGCGTTGTTAGTTAGAGAGACCTGTCATTTCAGATCTCCTGGAACTAAATCATAAAATGGTTGCCTATAATGGGTAGCAACTGAGAGAGATGGGCGAGCATGCGACGCCTCGTAATGGGCAGTTGGTACACCCCTGCAGGGTTAAATCTTTTCGAGAAGCCGTGTCCACGGTTATAGACGACTTGAGACCTACTCCTTGTTCATAGACAACAACAACTGAGATAATCTTAATATAACTTGATCAAAGTGTGTGTGCCTTGACTGCTTCTTCTTCTTCGGGATGCGAAGCAGAGGACAAGGATAGGACAGATGTTATGTTTGCGTAAGTAGCTGATAGCAAGACTTGTTGGAGGCGATTCCTCATCGAATGCTTGGCTTCTTATCTTACTCTCTAGATCGTTAGCCACTTCATAAATGCTAGTGCGGCAGCAACCTCACCACTTACCCCTTCCTTACCGTAAACTACTAGTTGTCCTAGAATGACGAGTGATGAAGTCCTTGCTGGGTCAGATGACCACTACAGTTGGATGCTGAGTACCTCTGTACTCATGATACTACCCCCAAACTCTTTTCAGGGTTCTTGATCGACAACAGGTATGGTGATCGGCGTTTCACGTGGAGACTCGACGACGACTAGTTAGGCGGATCCCGGCGGAGGACCTAGACCCGTGTGGTTATGGGATCGATATTTTTCTCTTTGCCAGTAGGCTTTTGATTGTAGTCTGTACTCAGACATGTATCTTCCGCTGTTGTATTGTATTAAGGCAGTTGTATGCCGATTGTATGAGATGTTGTATCCTTGTATCTGTAATGTTGTGATATCATGTTGGAAATCCGGGGCATATGACTTCGTCATATGTCGCGGTGGGACCGATATGTGCTTCGTCCCCGGATCTGGATGGAAACATCTAGATCTGGACCAGTACCGCATATCAGGCCTTACAACTTGGTATCAGAGCCTTACCGACCGTAGGATCCCCTCTCTGGCCAAAGTCGAGTCTCGACAAAAAAAAACTATTTTTGTAGTTACTAAGTTAGTTGTCGGACAGTAGGATTCTTTTAACTCCTTTCCCTTGCTCTGGTCAGGACAAGTGTCGTAAGTGTTTTATTCTCGCCCTATCCCCTTTCAAACTCTAGGATCTCGAGTGTGTGGAGTATCGGAACCGTTACAATGCCTTGCTTGCAGCGTATTGTCTCTATTCCGACCTCAGGTTGGGAATGTGACGCCCCAAAATCAATCCATGTACAGTAATCATACACGCAGGGTACACGGTTGAGATTAGGTTGCCACGGTGAGAATATCATAGCACAACACTAAACACAAAAGGATAAACCAATATGTTACAATAAAGGGGGTCACGCGGACCCGAATACATAAGTTATACAAGCCATAATATCTGAGTACAGACATAGTTAGTCAAGTTTTGCCTTAAGAAGGCTAGCACAAATAACATCAGAGATACAGATCGAAAAGGCAAGACCTCCTTCCTGGGAGTCTCCGAAACTACTCCTGGTCCTGGTCAGCGGGGGTCTCGACGTAGTAGTATCCTCCTTCGGGGTACTCCTGCTCCTGGGCTCCAACGTCGACTGCAGCGGCCGATCAGGAAAAACAGTAAAGGAAATAAAGCAGGTGAGTATCTAGTATACCCGCGAGTCTTATGTCCGGTACTAAGCATTATGCAGTTGTATCAACGGAAAGGGAAGGCTGTATATATAGTGGACTTCAAGATAGAAATCAGAATAAGGGTAAGAAGCTAGGCCTATCGAAGACTAGCATCTTCTGACGTGTCTTGCAGCATGAGAAGAGAAACAACCAACAGTTTATATAAAGCAATAAAGTAACAATGAAGCAGAAGTTGCTGCAACATTGTATAATATAAGTTGTAATGATTAATAATAACAATGCCTCTGAGTTCCCCTCCTCGACTCCCTGCGAGGAAGAAGACCCGGAACCATACAATTTAATAGTAATAGTTTCTAGTGGTAAGATCCAGCTTCAGCATAAAGCGTCCTATTACCGTGGACACGGCTATTCGAATAGATTAAACTCCCTGCAGGGGTGCACTACTGTTCAGCCTGCATGCTCGGATCTCCCACCGAGGCTATCCGACACGACGCAGCCCATCCTAGGCTCAGCAGAGAGGCCATCCGCCGGACTATATCCTATGCGCCAAGGGGTCTAGGTCCCTCACCCTTGCACGCTCCTGCACGGTGCAAGACTGGCCGGTGAAGCAAAATCAAATCCAAACACACCTGTTGCAGCAAATAAGACAAGACCGCTTCCCGGCTATCAGCCCGTGGTACTGCTGACGTCTGAAGAGCTTTCGGACAAACTACGACGCGGAGGGCCCACACCGTAATCCCACGTGTAGGTAGTGCGTACAGACCAACGGGCCTCTCAAGTCATCCGCCGAACCATTTAGCATTTTAATTAACCTGCGTGACAACCGTTATCGTTGCCTCGACTTAACCGACCCGCGGTCAACGACAGCAGTCAGGACCACCAGTACATCGGTGCCTGCCCTGTCGTCCCACCAAGTCACTGCGGTTACCAACAAGGTGAACCGTCTCCTTACCTTGTCTCACGTGTGCTCTTGGTAGAGCTCGACTTTCGTGGTTTGGTAACGCTCGCGAGATACGAGCAGGGGCCAAGTACGCTAGTAACGTCGGTCGTACCCTCCCTGTCGTTCCCGACGATATACATCTCGCGGGCACCGTTGGGTCGCCCGACTTCTTACCTTTAAGGACAACCGATGTGCAGGACCCTATGGCGGCAAGACAAAGTCAGCCTCGAGTGGAGTACAAGGATTACTCCTTGATAGCTCACACTTGAGGTGACTAGGCATAACCCAGATAGGGGCCTTTGGCGGTGTCTGCTTTGTTCCGTACCTGTGCAGTTGTATATATAGTATCCGTGTTCACTCCCCTGAGTGATCACGACCCGCTATCTAATCCTAGCTAACAATGCGCAGGGCTCACTGCTGAAATATGCTTAAGTAATAATAGGCAGCATAGGATAAAGGAAAAGGTACATCAAGGGGCGACAAAATGTGGCTATGCAATTGAATAGGAGTATAACGTAGCAGCAGCAGTAACCATGCCTAGTGCAAGAAAGTACGGAAAAGGTAGGCGATATCTGGGGAAGAGAATGGCTCTGCTTGCCTGGAAGCTCGACGGTAGGGGCAGGGTCGTCGACGAAGTAGTCGTACCCGACAGCAGTGTAGTCGGCGGTAGCAGCGGGGTCTACCGGAGAATAAAAGGGGGAAGAAACAGTAAATACAAAGCAAGCAATGTAAAAAGATGAATGACATGACAAATGTAAAGTTAACGATGTTCTATCGCAGTGCAATGCACGTTGCTCGGAGCGGGAATTCATCCGGGGATGAACTACCGACTCCGGGTGATTACCGGACAGGGTGTCCGGAGGGGGAAGGGTTCATGCCGGAGGTGTCGTGGACAACCGACAAACATAAGGGGGGTGTATCCGGGTTAGTTGAACCATTTCGAACAACTTTCGTGTTCGAAATAAATTCATCCGGGTACTTTTTATCGGTACCGGGAATTATCGACATACAGCCCGGAGGGGGGAATGTTGATGATCGGTGTGTTAGGGGGGTGGGTAGACATACAGATAGCGTATTCTTATTCGTTGTATTTTTCTGATCAATTTTCATGTATAAAGTTTTTCGATCCGAGTTACGGTTTAAAAGATATTCATTTCTGAAGTTTAAATAATTTTTAAAAGAATTTCTGAATTTCTTTTAATATTAAATCCAACATTATCCACAGAGGGGGTTGACCAGGTCAAACTGACCAGTGGGTCCCATTGGTCAGCCTCACAATTAATAAAATGGTTTTATTAATTCTAAAAATCCAGTGGACCCACATGTCATACACTGGTTAATTGACTAATTCATTTTAATTAAATTAATTACAGGTGGGGCCCATGTGTCATTGACACAGTGGCTAATTAGCCATTTTAATTATATTAAAAATGCCAAGGGCCCACATGTCAGTGTCCTAAACTCTTGCTAACAGTTTTGTTATTTTTAACAGGCGCTTAAGTGGGATGGGACCCACTAGTCAGTGGGCTATTAGCCCCTAATGACGTTCTTGACAGGACGGGCCCGCCTGGCAGTCGAACAGGGGCTCACCGGCGAGCTCACCGGAGACAGAGGTCCGGCAACCTCGAGCAAGCGCTCGATTCCGGCGAGGAGAGCGGCCATGGGGGGGCGCGTTCGAACGGGCTCGTCGAGCCGCGTCGATTGGGGTGGGTCCGGTGGCTTAGGGTCGCCGGGAACGAGGCCGGCGACGAGGTTTGGCGGCGGGTGTCCTCGGATGTCGACGGAGATGGGGTTTTCTAACGCGGGGTTGGGCGGGCGTAAGCGCGTTCGGTCCAGGGGAGCACGGGGAACGTGCGGGCACGCTTGGCGTGCCAAACGCGCGTTCTGGACCGCGGCTGCGCGACGCACGGCGGCGACGGAGCTCGGCTCCAATGGCGTGATGAGCTACGACGACGGGGAGGGCTAGGGGAGACACGACTACGATGAAGGGGCTCACCGTGGGGGCGTAGCCGTTTAGAGTGGGCTCGGGGAGGGCTCGACGACGCAGCAATTTGACGGCGATGTCACGGCGGCGCCGGAGGGGAATGGCGGCGTAGTCGTCGCTGCCGGGCTCCACTGTTCGATTCCTTCTACGTGATGATGAGGACGACGACGAGGAGGTGGACGGACTAGGTGGCTCGGGCTATGGTGGTCAGTGGCCGCGCGTGGGCACGACGGCGGCCGGCGATGGCTCGGGAGAAACTCTCCCCAACGAGAGCGGCGCGAGGAGAGGGGGGAAAGGGCTAGGGTTTCGCCAGGGCGTCGAAGGGGGAGTACATCACGGCGAGGAGGGTCCTGTAGCAGCGCGGTGGCAGCCATCGCGCGGTGCATCGCGTCGAGCACCTCTCCCATGGCGCCACGCACAGGAGAGGGGAATAGTGAGGAGGGGGACGACCCCGGGTGGGCCTAGTGGGCTAGGTGGGCTGCACTGTGCACTAGCTGTACTGGGCTAGAGCCTTTTATCCTTTTATTTCTTTTCTGCTTTCTGTTCTTTTCTTTTTATATTTATTTTAGTTGCTTCCATATTTTTGTAAAATATGTAACATAGTCCATAATTAGTGCATCACAATATTGAGATGCCACAAAAAGATTTGGAGTGTTATAAATTCTTTTGCATTTTTGTTTTATTAAAAATGTATTGGCTACTGTTTGAAATGTTTGGAATTTTCCATATCACAATAAATACCCAAACCCATATGGATTTGGTCCAGTGATTATTTGCGATTTTATAAAAGTGATTCCAAGATTTTTGGAAAAGATTTATTTCACCATATTTTTAATATTCGTCAAAAGGCATTCTAGGGTTTGTTTGAATTTTATTTCAAATGGCTTGTACTTGTTTTGATTCCAGATGATCAAGGTCCATGATCACCATGCATTCAAGAACATCAAAGTGGAATTTGAAATTTGAACTGTTCCAAGTTGATCAACAAAAGTTTTTGAACAGTACAGATGAACAGTAACAGTGATTACTGTTCACTAACAGTGAGGGTGTTACAAATCTCCCCCACTACAGGAATTCTCGTCCCGAGAATTTAGGTGGTAGAGGGGAAAAGATCGGGGTATTCCTCACGATGACGATCTTCGCGTTCCCAAGTGGCTTCATCTTCAGAATGATTCGACCACTGAACTTTGAGGAACTTGGTTGTCTTGTTGCGGGTTTTGCGTTCCGACTGATCGAGAATGCGGCTCGGATGTTCTTGATAAGTCAAGTCCTGTTGCAGCTCGATCATATCATGCTCCACTTCATGTATAGGGTCTTTGAAGCAGCGTCGGAGTTGCGACACGTGAAAAAAATCGTGAACTTGAGAGAGGTTCGACGGCAATTCCAAACGGTATGCCACTGGTCCACTCCGGGAAAGAATACGGAACGGGCCAATGTAGTGAGGAGCTAACTTGCCTTTTATTCCGAAACGATGAGTTCCTCTCATCGGAGTGACACGAAGGTACGCGTATTCGCCAGGTTGATAGACCATTTCCTTGTGCTTGCGATCATAGTTGCTCTTCTGACGAGACTGAGAAGCTTTCAAGTGTTCACGAATAACGCGAACCTGATCTTCGGCGTGCTGTATAATGTCCGGATCAATGAGGGTTCGTTCTCCAGTTTCTGACCAATTCAGAGGGGTTCGACACTTACGCCATAAAGAACTTCAAAGGGGGCCATCTTCAAACTAGTCTTATAGCTATTGTTGTACGAGAATTCAGCAAATGGAAGAGATTCCTCCCATTTCTTACCGAATGAGATGACACAAGCTCGGAGCATATCTTCAAGTACTTGGTTGACTCGTTCGACTTGTCCTTGCGACTGGGGGTGATAAGCGGTGCTGAAATTCAGGTGAGTGCCCATAGCTTCTTGGAAACTATCCCAGAACTTAGAGGTGAAAATGCTGCCACAGTCTGAACTGATCTCCAACGGAATACCGTGGAGCGACACGATTCTAGAAACATATAAGTCTGCCAACTGACTAGCAGAGATCGTCTCCTTGACAGGCAGAAAATGAGAAACCTTGGAGAATCGGTCGATGACGACAAAGATGGCATCATGACCTTTCTGTGATCGGGGAAATCCGGTGATGAAGTCCATTTCAATCTTGTGCCATTTCCATTCAGGAATAGAGAGTGGTTGCAGAGTACCAGCAGGTCTTTGATGTTCGGCTTTCATGCGACAGCAAACGTCACACTCATCAACATAACGAGCAATGTCTTGTTTCATGTTGGACCACCAGTACCGCTGACGAATGTCTTGGTACATCTTGGTACTACCAGGGTGAATCGACAAGGGTGTATCATGAGCTTCTTTCATGACATCAGAGGCGTAATTCAGGTTGGCCTTGGCTACCGGAACCACTAAACGACCCTTGAAGTACACCGCATTATCATCATTTGCATCAATAGTGAAGAATGAGGGCTCTCCGCTGGCGACACGACGCTTAATCTTCCAAATGTCGGAGTCATAATGTTGTACCGTCTTTATGCGGGTGTCGAGGTCTGGTTGGACCACCAGGGAGTTCACATATCCCTGCGGAACAATTTCGATGTTCAGCTTGCGGAGTTCTGCATACAGACGTGGCTGTTGCACTTGAACTTCAAGTTCACTACAATAGGCTTTGCGGCTTAAGGCATCGGCCACCACATTAGCTTTTCCAGGGGTGTAAGAAATTCCCATGTCGTAGTCGGCTATTGTCTCGAGCCATCTCTGTTGGCGGAGATTCAGTTCTGGTTGCGTAAACAGGTACGTCAGGCTTTGGTGGTCGGTGAAGATCTTGCAACGATTACCGACAAGGTAATGTCGCCACAGCTTCAATGCATAAATTACCGCTGCCAATTCGAGATCATGAGTTGGATAGTTTTCTTCGTGAGCACGCAACTGACGAGAGCCATAAGCAATCACTTTGCGCTCTTGAATTAGGACACAGCCTAATCCTTGATGAGACGCGTCGCAATAAATCACGAAGTCCTTCTGAGTATCAGGCGGAGCAAGCACTGGGGGTGAAGTGAGCTTGTCCTTCAGAGCTTGAAAACTTTCTTGACATTTATCAGTCCACTCAAACTTGACGCCTTTGTGAAGTAGATTAGTCAGAGGCTTGGCAATCTTGGAGAAATTCTCAACAAAACGGCGGCAATAGCTGGCAAGGCCGAGGAAACTTCGGACTTGCTTGACAGTCCTGGGTGGAGTCCAATCAAGAATAGCCTGGATACGTTCGGGGTTGACGGCAACGCCATCCTTGGAAATCACATGACCAAGGTAGGTTACTTCGGGAAGCCAGAACTCACACTTAGAATACTTAGCATAGAGTTTGTGTTCTCGAAGCTTTTCCAGTATAAGACGAAGATGTTCAGCATGTTCTGCATCGGTCTAGGAGTAAATCAATATATCATCCAGATAAACCACGAAAAACTTGTCGAGATATTCCATGAATATATAGTTCATCAATCTGGAGAAGGTGGCTGGTGCATTCGTCAAGCCAAAGGACATGACAGTGTACTCGTATGAACCATAGCGAGTAATGAATGCGGTTTTCGGGATGTCCTCATCACGGACCCGGATCTGATGGTAACCCAACCTTAAGTCGAGTTTTGAAAACACCGTGGATCCAGCAAGTTGATCATAAAGATCATTGATCCGAGGGAGGGGGTACTTGTTCTGTATCGTGGCCTGGTTGATAGGTCGGTAATCTTGGACCAAACGGTTCGTGCCATCACTCTTCTTGACAAAGAGCGAAGGTGCTCCCCAAGTAGAGGAACTAGGACGGATGAAGCCTTTCTCGAGGGCCGTGTCGATCTCCTTCTTTAATTCAAGGAGGTGGTGAGGTGGCATCTTATACGGGCGCTTGGCAATAGGGACGGTACCAGGCTTCAAGTCGATGACGAATTCAACTTGTCTAATCGGGGGTATCCCCGGCAGTTCTTCTGGGAATACGTCGGTAAAATCACAAACGATTGGGACTTTCACAATCCCTTCGAGAGGTGCGACATTCAAGGCATTCAGAGCATATATACGAGCTTCGGCATTCATCGACACAATGGCAGTGTGACTCACAATCGCGCCAGAAGGATGAAAAAGTTGGATGACCTTGGTGCCACAATAAAGTGCGGCATCGTGGGCTTTCAGCCAATCCATACCCAAGATAAGATCAATAGTGGATGTTTTCAGAATATGTGGGGAGACAAGGAACTCAATCCTTTCGATCTCGACGGTGATATTAGGTGCCAGCATGTCAACGTGACACATGCCGCCGGGTGTTTTAACGGCCAAGGGGGTGCACATCTTTTCGTGGTATATGCCATGCTTAGATGCAAATGCTCCAGACATAAATGAATGCGATGCTCCTGTATCAAATAAAACGGTAGCAGGTATTGAGTTAACGAGGAGAGTACCCATCACTGTAGCGGGCTGTGCCTGAGCTGCTTCAACATCAATGTTGTAAGCATGACCACGAGCATGAGGATTTGACCCAGTATTATAGTTGAGGGTCCCATGGTTGCCACGACCATTTCCGCGGCCAGCAGGGTGAACTACCAGTTGATTCTGTCGCTGAGGGCAGTCTCTGGAAATATGGCCTGGCTGACGGCACTTGAAACACAGGCCATCTTGAGGACGGAGGGGTGCAGTCTCAGTCTTCGGCTGTCTCGGCGGGGGCGGAGGCAGACGAGGTGCAACATATGACGGCCTTGGTGCAGGGGCAGTTGGACGCATAAGACTGTGTGGAAGCCAAACGTGTTGCTTCTGTGCTGTCCCCGAAGATGAGCCAGCATCACGGGGGCGCTTCGGCGAACCACCGAACTTAAGCTGAGCGGTCTCAAGAGTGATAGTCTGGTTCACCATGGTGGCGAAGTCGGGGAAGACGTGCAAAGCCAGTGCAAGCTGGAGATCTGCGTTGAGTCCATCACGGAACTTCTCTTGCCTACTTGCATCATTAGGGAGGTCACTTGCAGCATAGCGGGAGAGGCGGAGGAATTCCCTCTGATATGCCTCGACAGTTTTGTTGCCCTGAACGAGGTTGCGGAACTCGGCCTTCATACGGTTCATAATCGCCTGGGGGACATAACGGGCACGAAAGGCAGTCTTGAAGTCATGCCAGGTGACGATAGTCCCTTCAGCTAGCGAGCCCTTGTAAGTGTCCCACCACTGAGCAGCGGGACCACGCAGGAAATAGGACGCGAAGTTCACATAATCAGCAGCGCCCACATTAGCGAACTCCAGCTGACGAGTGATGTCACGAAGCCAATCATCAGCATCCAGCGGCTGTTTCGGTTGGTGGAAGAGAGGGGGATTGAGACGCATGAAATCCCGCAGAGTAACCACAGGCGGTTGGTTCTGGTTCTGGTTCTGGTTCTGATTCTGGTTCTGGAGCTGATCTATGACTCCCTGCATGAACACCTGGTTCATCTAAAACTGCTGCATCATCGCGGCCATGTAGTCTGGCGGCGGAGGTGGATCGTTGGCACCACGACCACGACCACGACCACCACGACCAGCCATCCTGCTAGAATTTAACAGGGGTATTTCTACGATGAACATTTTAACGAGATGCCGGAAACGAGTAAGAGGTAAAGCGACAACAAAGAGGAGGCGCGGATATATAGGAGTAGTCATATAAGACATACACATCCACACATAGAATCAATCGAAAATCGGGCAGCGTAACGTCGTAGAAATTAAGGAAAAAGGACACACTAGGCGGCGCGCAGACCGCGGTAAGGATTACACGACGCGACATAGATTCCACTATGCCAATCACGCCGCAAGAAAACTGTTGGCCACAAGAGTTAATGCCAGAGGACGCGCGGCCTGCCCAGAATGAGAATGGGATCCGCGGTCCGGAACATGGGGTAGAACTCCTGCAACACGACTCAATCAATGGGGAAGCACCAAAACGCCGGATGGAATCAAGAGAACGTGATCCTAATGTCAGAGTTTGTAAAACTTACCAGCAAGGATAAGAGAGCAGATTCCCAGAGCATAGGTAAGGAGAAAAGGATCCTAATACCATAGATATCACACGTAGTGACATCGATGTGGACCCGTAAGCCAAACATTAAGTTAGCAAAATAGTTTTTCAAAGTCTAGACTCAACTTCGACCAGGTAGTGGTTGGGTGGCTTCCTACAGGCAGTCGGCTCTGATACCAACATGTGACGCCCCAAAATAAATCCATGTACAGTAATCATACACGCAGGGCACACGGCTGAGATTAGGGTGCCACGGTGAGAATATCACAGCACAACACTAAACACAAAAGGATAAACCAATATGTTACAATAAAGGGGGTCACGTGGACCAGAATACATAAGTTATACAAGCCATAATATCTGAGTACAGACATAGTTAGTCAAGTTTTGCCTTAAGAAGGCTAGCACAAATAACATCAGAGATACAGATCGAAAAGGCAAGGCCTCCTGCCTGGGAGTCTCCGAAACTACTCCTGGTCCTGGTCAGCGGGGGTCTCGACATAGTAGTATCCTCCTCCGGGGTACTACTGCTCCAGGGCTCCAACGTCGACTGCAGCGGCCGATCAGGCAAAACAGTAAAGGAAATAAAGCAGGTGACTATCTAGTATACCCGTGAGTCTTACGTCCGCTACTAAGCATTATGCAGTTGTATCAACGGAAAGGGAAGGCTGTATATATAGTGGACTGCAAAGATAGAAATCAGAATAAGGGTAAGAAGCTAGGCTATCGAAGACTAGCATCTTCTGACGTGGCTTGCAGCATGAGAAGAGAAACAGCCAACAGTTTATATAAAGCAATAAAGTAACAATGAAGCAGAAGTTGCTGCAACATTGTATAATATAAGTTGTAATGATTAATAATAACAATGCCTCCGAGTTCCCCTCCTCGACTCCCTGCGAGGAAGAAGACCCAGAACCATACAGTTTAATAGTAATAGTTTCTAGTGGTAAGATCCAGCTTCAGCATAAAGCGTCCTGTTACCGTGGACACGGCTATTCGAATAGATTAAACTCCCTGCAGGGGTGCACTACTGTTCAGCCTGCACGCTCGGATCTCCAGGGTGGCGTGAACCTTGTTAGGGAACGCCCCACCGAGGCTATCCGACACGACGCAACCCATCCTAGGCTCAGCAGAGAGGCCATCCGCCGGACTATATCCTATGCGCCAAGGGGTCTAAGTCCCTCGCCCTTGCATGCTCCTGCACGGTGCAAGACTAGCCGGTGAAGCAAAAGAAAATCCAAACACACCTGCTGCAGCAAATAAGACAAGACCGCTTCCCGGCTATCAGCCCGTGGTACTGCTGACATCTGAAGAGCTTTCGGACAAACTACGACGCGGAGGGCCCACACCGTAATCCCACGTGTAGGTAGTGCGTACAGACCAACGGGCCTCTCAAGTCATCCGCCGAACCATTTAGCATTTTAATTAACCTGCGTGACAACCGTTATCTATGCCTCGACTTAACCGACCCGCGGTCAACGACAGCAGTCAGGACCAGCAGTACATCGGTGCCTGCCCTATCGTCCCACCAAGTCACTGCGGTTACCAACAAGGTGAACCGTCTCTTTACCTTGTCTCGCGTGTGCTCTTGGTAGAGCTCTACTTTCATGGTTTGGTAACTCTCGCGAGATACGAGCAGGGGCCAAGTACGCCAGTAACGTCGGTCGTACCCTCCCTGTCGTTCCCGACGATATACCTCTCGCGGGCACCGTTGGGTCACCCGACTTCTTACCTTTAAGGACAACCGATGTCCAGGACCCTATGGCGGCAAGACAAAGTCAGCCTCGAGTGGAGTACAAGGATTACTCCTTGATAGCTCACACTTGAGGTGACTAGGCATAACCCAGATAGGGGCCTTTGGCGGTGTCTGCTTTGTTCCGTACCTGTGCAGTTGTATATATAGTATCCGTGTTCACTCCCCTGATTGATCATGACCCGCTATCTAATCCTAGCTAACAATGCGCAGGGGTCACTGCTGAAATATGCTTAAGTAATAATAGGCAGCATATGATAAAGGAAAAGGTACATCAAGGGGCGACAAAATCAGGCTATGCAATTGAATAGGAGTATAACGTAGCAGCAGCAGTAACCATGCCTAGTGCAAGAAAGTACGGAAAAGGTAGGCGATATCTGGGGAAGAGAATGGCTCTGCTTGCCTGGAAGCTCAACGGTAGGGGCAGGGTCGTCGACGAAGTAGTCGTACCCGGCAGCAGTGTAGTCGGCGGTAGCAGCGGGGTCTACCGGAGAATAAAAGGGGGAAGAAACAGTAAATACAAAGCAAGCAATGGAAACAGATGAATGACATGACAAATGTAAAGTTAACGATGTTCTATCGCAGTGCAATGCATGTTGCTCGGAGCGGGAATTCATCCGGGGATGAACTACCTGCTCCGGGTGATTACCGGATAGGGTGTCCGGAGGGGGAAGGGTTCATGCCGGAGGTGTCGTAGACATCCGACAAACATAAGGGGGGTGTATCTAGGTTAGTTGAACCATTCCGAACAACTTTCGTGTTCGAAATAAATTCATCCGGGTACTTTTTACCGGTACCGGGAATTATCGACAGACAGCCCGGAGGGGGAATATCGATGATCGGTGTGTTAGGGGGTGGTGGGTAGACATATGGATAGCGTATTATTATTCGTTGTATTTTTCTGATCAATTTTCATGTATAAAGTTTTTCGATCCGAGTTACGGTTTAAAAGATATTCATTTCTGAAGTTTAAATCATTTTTAAAAGAATTTCTGAATTCTTTTAATATTAAATCCAACATTATCCACAGAGGGGGTTGACCAGGTCAAACTGACCAGTGGGTCCCACTGGTCAGCCTCACAATTAATAAATATGGTTTTATTAATTCTAAAAATCCAGTGGACCCACATGTCATACACTAGTTAATTGACTAATTCACTTTAATTAAATTAATTATAGGTGGGGCCCATGTGTCATTGACACAGTGGCTAATTAGCCATTTTAATTATATTAAAAATGCCAAGGGCCCACATGTCAGTGTCCTAAACTCTTGCTAACAGTTTTGTTATTTTTAACAGGCGCTTAAGTGGGATGGGACCCACTGGTCAGTGGGCTATTAGCCCCTAATGACGTTCCTGACAGGACGGGCCCGCCTGGCAGTCGCACAGGGGCTCATCGGAGACAGAGGTCCGGCGACCTCGAGCTAGCGCTCGATTCCGGCGAGGAGAGCGGCCATGGGGTGGCGCGTTCGAACGGGCTCGTCGAGCCGTGTTGATTGGGGTGGGTGCGGTGGCTTGGGGTCGCCGGGAACGAGGCCGGCGACGAGGTTTGGCGGCGGGTGTCCTCGGACGTCGACGGCGATGGGGTTTTCTAACGCAGGGTTGGGCGGGCGTAAGCGCGTTCGGTCCAGGGGAGCACGGGGAACGTGTGGGCACGCTTGGCGTGCCAAACGCGCGTTCTGGACCGCGGCTGCGCGACGCACGGCGACGACGGAGCTCGGCTCCAATGGCGTGACGAGCTACGACGACGGGGAGGGCTAGGGGAGAAACGACTACGATGAAGGGGCTCACCGTGGGGGCGTAGCCGTTTAGAGTGGGCTCGGGGAGGGCTCGACGACGCAGCAATTTGACGGCGATGTCGCGGCGGCGCCGGAGGGGAATGGCGGCGTAGTCGTCGCTGCCGGGCTCCACTGTTCGATTCCTTCTACGTGATGATGAGGACGACGACGAGGAGGTGGACGGACTAGGTGGCTCGGGCTATGGTGGTCAGTGGCCGCGCGTGGGCACGACGGCGGCCGGCGATGGCTCGGGAGAAACTCTCCCCGACGAGAGCGGCGCGAGGAGAGGGGGGAAAGGGCTAGGGTTTCGCCAGGGCGTCGAAGGGGGAGTACATCACGGCGAGGAGGGTCCTATAGCAGCGCGGTGGCAGCCATCGCGCGGTGCATCGCGTCGAGCACCTCTGCCATGGCGCCACGCACAGGGGAGGGGAATAGTGAGGAGGGGGACGACCCCGGGTGGGCCTAGTGGGCTAGGTGGGCTGCACTGTGCACTTGCTGTACTGGGCTAGAGCCTTTTATCCTTTTATTTCTTTTCTGCTTTCTGTTCTTTTCTTTTTATATTTATCTTAGTTGCTTCCATAATTTTGTAAAATATGTAACATAGTCCATAATTAGTGCATCACAATATTGAGATGCCACAAAAAGATTTGGAGTGTTATAAATTCTTTTGCATTTTTGTTTTATTAAAAATGTATTAAATGCCCCTGTTTTGGCTACTGTTTGAAATGTTTGGAATTTTCCATATCACAATAAATACCCAAACCCATATGGATTTGGTCCAGTGATTATTTGGGATTTTATAAAAGTGGTTCCAAGATTTTTGGAAAAGATTTATTTTCACCATATTTTTAATATTCGTCAAAAGGCATTCTAGGGTTTGTTTGAATTTTATTTCAAATGGCTTGTACTTGTTTTCATTCCAGATGATCAAGGTCCATGATCACCATGCATTCAAGAACATCAAAGTGGAATTTGAAATTTGAACTGTTCCAAGTTGATCAACAAAAGTTTTTGAACAGTACAGATGAACAGTAACAGTGATTACTGTTCACTGACAGTGAGGGTGTTATAGGAAATTCCTGTAGTACCTTTAGCTTCTCCGGTTTCGGATATCATCTGGGTCTTCCTTTGCCCTCCCTCCTTTTGCCCGGTGTTTTCACGACTTGCGTCGAAAAGCACTATCCCTTTGACCAGGTTTTAGCTGTCGTTCTCCCTCTTGACACTGATGGTTTCGTTTTCCGACGTTACCGTCTCCCTGCGGATAGTTTTCGGTGGAAGTTCGTCGTCGACATGGAGCAGAGTCCCTTGTTGGTGGTGTTGAAGATCGTCGTGTCTATTTTCTCTTCCCCCTCTCCCCGGATCGTCCTGGATCTCGGGACGAGATCCCTTGTTGGTGGTGTTGTATTGTAATAGCCCAGATTTCACAAAAATTAAAAAATTTGTTTTCGGTGTGAATTGTTTGACTGTCTTCTTTGTTTGCGGTGTTTGCATCCCCGATTTATCGATCGGAGATTATTTTTCCCCCTATTATCTCGTACCGGACGGAGACCGACCCTTGCCACCCTGACACTCGACCTCTGCGACACCGGGTTTCACCCGATCACCGTCGCGAAAACCGCACGAGACCAGCCGCAGCCAACGAAACGAAAAACCCCGTTTAATAAGTAAACATGATATTTTTATAGCGCATCAAACAGTGTTTTCGGAACGGTTCAAGCGCGAGGTGAATGCCTCCGGCGGTCAGAAATGTGAGCACCGCGCGCGCGAGAGAAAAACCGGGGATGTTTTTGCAAACTTCCAGCCACCTGGGCTATATAAAGACCACCACACTCCCACCTATTTCTAGGGTTTCCCTAGCCACAAATTTGCAGCCACCCCCTCCACTTTGCCTAGTTTTGCCTCCCAGATCCCCAGATGCCGAAAATTTTGCCCCTAGGCACTCTGGACCGTCAGATCTGGCGATCCGACGGCCCAGAGGCTGCC
Organism: Bromus sterilis; assembly: GCA_950022295.1. Taxonomy (NCBI): domain Eukaryota; kingdom Viridiplantae; phylum Streptophyta; class Magnoliopsida; order Poales; family Poaceae; genus Bromus; species Bromus sterilis. The sequence goes on from OX465596.1 coordinate 404,012,388, forward strand.
ACGTCAGCGCCTCCAGCCTCCTCTCTTCCACCTCCAGTCCGTGGAGGCACTCACCGCCGCCGCCTCCGCTCCGATCGCCGGAGCTGCCGCGCCACTCCTCTCCTGTGAGTCCGCGCGTGCCCCTTTCTCCTCCTTCCCTCGCCTCACCCCGTCCCTCTTCTCCTCGCAGGGCAGCAGCGCCAGGTCGCGTCGGCCCGGAGCTCTCCCGCGCCATGGCCGGGGCCTCAAGCTCCGCCGCCGGAACCGCTCGCTGCACCGCCGCCCGAGCCCGACCCCTTGGACCACCGCCTCCAGCCTCGCGCCCCGTCCCAGGTCCTGCACCGCCGCCCCCTCCTCGCCGCCGGTGGCCGGCGTGCCACCGGGCTACCGCCGCCGCTCCGGGCAGCCTCGATCCAGATGGGATCGGGCGCCGGTTGCCTGCCGTCGGGTGACGCCCGTGTGGTCCTGCCCCAGCCACCGGCCTGCTCGCCTCCAAGCCTAGCAGGCCACCCAGTCCAAGCCGCCTGATGGGCCGAACCCATGGTGAGCCAGCCCGTGTTTTTTCTCTTTCCCTAGCTCTGTAATTTCTCTAAGTCATGTGTAGAATTGCTGCTGTTACGTTTTTGCGACGATAATTGCAATCAAACCGTAGCTCGGATGAACGTGCCCACAAAACGAATTTTGCTTAGAATTGAGTGTAATTTAATTCATCTTTTGTGAGGATTTGCATTTCAGGTCATCTTGATTGTGTAATTGTGTGCTAAACAGGGCATCAGATCGTTAATTGCAACTACTGCCGTTAAACTGTCTAAAAACTGTTGCTTGATTGAAACTTCGTACGTCGGAATGGAGTGATTCCTTTTGCGTTGCGTTAAGCATTGTTTCTACTTCCGCTTCATGCTTTCCCATGCCATAATTTATTGCTGTATCATAATTGTATCTTGCTCCAAAGTAGCTAACCTGCTGTTAGAGTGCTGCTGTTTATATTTTGTTGCAACTTCGGTCGACGAGTGTGTCGCGACCGTTTATCAGAATTGAGTGATTCCAATTGAATATTGTTAAACATCATGTCTACTTTCATTACATGTATTGTATTGCCATGATATGCTTTCTGGTCATATAGTTGTTGAGCTCCAAAGTTGCTATGCTGCTATTGTTGACAGCCACCTCTGTTTTTCTCTAAGTCTGTTACTTTGCGATGCCATGTTGTTTGCTTAATATCTTTTGATCTATGATGCCTATTTGCATGATTATTTTTGACATTCCTTCCTTGTCATGTCTACTTTAGTTTCATATACTTTGTGAGCATTTTTGAATTTATTATCCTGTTTATGCATTGCTCTAAAGTGTGCTTCCAGATGTTGGCAGATTGTGCCCGTAACTTGTTTTGCTTATATCTTTTTAACCGTAACTCCGTTTGGGTGTTCTTTATATGTAACTTGATTAGTTTTTCGTGTACTTGAGTTTATGCTATTTTTTTCTGTTGTTAACCAACCTAAAATATGGTTTAGGACAGAACAGTACCAAATGTTTTAATCATCATGCAGCACTTAGTGTTATGCCATGTTTAGGTTGTGCTTCACTTAAATTGACTAGCATAGATAGTTTCCTTTATGCTTCACCTCTTGACATGTTTGTGTGATATGCCATGCTTGAGTGAGATTCCATGTTAACATCCTTGGGTGATCACCTATAGCTAAGAAACTTGAACCACCGTAAACGTGCGGTATTCGTCGTGTGTGACCGATACCCCACTTAAACTGTTAGTAACCGTTCTCGACGATATATCCGTATCACGTTGTCGTGCTATGTGTTGCCTGCTTTCTCGTGTTTGCCTCGTAGTAATAGATGCTTTCTCGTTGATTGCTTTCCAGTGTTTATCGTCTTGTGTGCTTCCGCGGCTACCTTCGGAGACGTTGCGAGCTTGCGATCAACTACACCTTCGGAACCCGACTTACCAACAGGCAAGGACTATACATTACTTATGATCCATTCTATTTCAACCAGCGGTTTGCATGCTAGTCTAGGTTAGGTTCGATGTTTGATCCTACCACATGTTTACAGCCTCTTCCAAACCGATACAGCCATGTCCCTTCCCAGCAAACCTTGTACTGCTATGTTACTATTGCTCGTTGCTCAGCCCCTGCTTAGTATGCATGCTTAGGATGCTACGATGTTACTCTGTTACTCCTTGGTTGGGGATATCGCATTATTATTATATTGTTGTTGATGATATGATTATTATAATGTTGACTATATTCGACGAAGGATGGAAGGTCTAGGCTATCAGGCCCTGACGCTTTGTTCCATTCGAGTCACCTAGGATCCGAGTTCCGGGTATTGGTTTTAAGACTGAGCGTGCCTAACCGCGTGTGGGATTTGATGGGGTCCCCTTTTCTTACCTGCCTAGCTTCAAACATTTCTAGTGGTGGCCCAAGCTGATTTACCATTTGAAACCGTGTGTGTGCTGGTCAGCTGCCAGTAGTTTTCAATCAACTCGGGCCAGCGGAGACTTAGTTCCTCTGTTGGTCCACACTGGGTGAGCTAGGGGTCCCCTGATGTCAGGTGTGATTTCCCGACCTTAGCCTTACGGAAGAGTCCGATCCGAGAGCGTGGCCAGCTTTTGGATTGGGTGTCGACTCCCCGGGGGCCACCCGGATTTGTGCGTTGTTAGTTAGAGGGACCTGTCATTTCGGATCTCCTGGAACTAAATCATAAAATAGTTGCCTATAATGTGTAGCAACTGAGAGAGATGGGCGAGCATGCGACGCCTTGTAATGGGCAGTTGGTACACCCCTGCAGGGTGAAATCTTTTCGAGAAGCCGTGTCCACGGTTATGGACGACTTGAGACCTACTCCTTGTTCATAGACAACAAAAACTGAGATAATCTTAATATAACTTGATCAATGTGTGTGTGCCTTGACTGCTTCTTCTTCGTCGGGATGCGAAGAGGAGGACAAGGATAGGACAGGTGTTATGTTTGTGTAAGTAGCTGATAGCAAGACTTGTTGGAGGCGATTCCTCATCGAATGCTTGGCTTCTTATCTTACTCTCGAGATCGTTAGCCACTTCATAAATGCTAGTGCGGCAGCAACCTCACCACTTACACCTTCCTTACCGTAAACTACTAGTTGTCCTAGAATGACGAGTGATGAAGTCCTTGCTGGGTCAGATGACCACTACAGTTGGATGCTGAGTACCTCTGTACTCATGATACTACCCCCAAACTCTTTTCAGGGTTCTTGATCGACATTAGGTATGGTGATCGGCGTTTCACGTGTAGACTCGACGACGACTAGTTAGGCGGATCCCGGCGGAGGGCCTGGACCCGTGTGGTTATGGGATCAATATTTTTCTCTTTGCCAGTAGGCTTTTGATTGTAGTCTGTACTCAGACATGTATCTTCCATTGTTGTATTGTATTAAGGCAGTTGTATGCCGATTGTATGAGATGTTGTATCCTTGTATCTGTAATGTTGTAATATCATGTTGGAAATCCGGGGCATATGACTTCGTCATATGTCGCGGTGGGACCGATATGTGCTTCGTCCCCGGATCTAGATGAAAACATCTAGATCTGGAACAGTACCGCATATCGGGCCTTACACTTGGCCCACTAGTGGCACCGACGTAGGAGTCCACGACTCATAAGGAAAGTGCAAACCTGCCGTACGGTACAAGATCAGGGTCAGGAAACCTCATCTGTAATCCAGGACGGACTCCCCAAGACCTAGCCTAGTATTTAAGGACTAGGAGGGGAGACGTCGAGATCATCCGATATACAATCTGTAACTCTACCCTTGCGTGAACTAGCCTTGGCTCCCCTGTAATTGTCATCTCCAATCAATAATATCGAGCAGGAACGCATCCTCCTATTAGCCAACGAGCTATCGTCCAACCTTTGCCTCTCACTTCTAACCCAGGTTCCCTGACCATGGGATTTGCCGGCGTACATCCCCGTCAATTGGCGCCGTCTGTGGGAACTACACAGGTTGGAATTACGATCTCGGCGGTTCTGTATTCAGCAGCCACAACTCAAGAGCAAGAACCAGATGTAATCCACCCGAAGAATTCAAGATCACGGCAAACATCTCTGCCATACCAGTGAGATCGCTCAGCCTGCAGTCGTGCCAAGCCCAATACTATGGCGGCAACCGAGGCCACCGCCAGCGAAGGAGAACTCGACGACCCAAAAGAAAGGCGCGAGGTTTCCAAATGGAGATCCCGATCGACGAGCTACAGCACGAAGCAGAGGACCTGCCGACCACTCGACGACCCACCGCCACCCAAGCACCCGCCGCACAACAAGACACCGAATCCGAGCTCGAGACCAGCGATCGCCAAGATCATCGCCAACGAGGAAAAATCGACGAACCATAAGACAGGCGCGAGGATTCTACGAAGAGACCCCACTCGACGAGTCGAACTATACAGCCACGCGCTCTCCGATCACTCGACGACCCACCGCCGTGCAGACAGTTGTCGCCCGCAAGGACAGCGACTCTGAGACCCAGACCGGCGAATACTACGACCCAGATCGAAGACTAGAGGAATTCGCCAATCTTATAAGGAACCAGAATCTAAGCGAGGGGATCGAAATTGACCCGCGAGTTCACGAGCACCTAGCGGATCACGCGCTGTTCTTCCGAATCTCAAGGAGGAAACGACACGCCGGATCCGGCAAACTCATGGTCAGGGAACAGCTAGAAGGACCCTGCACGATCCACTTCTTCGAACACAACTGGGGATACATCAGATCGAGTCACACTCTGGGAGGCTGCCGCCTGTTCAACGAACTCGCCGACAGCCTCAAGAAAGAAAATCAGCGAGAAGCCAAGCGCACCCGACAAACCGAGCAGTCGCCGACTCAAGGACAGGTGTACACAATCCAAGAAGGCAGGGTATCTCAAGCCCAACAGGACGCCTACACCCTGCAAGCCAGAGAAGCCGAGAACCTAAACACAGTCGAAGTCTACCAGCTGCACAACGCAGAAACTAGAATCACGTTCTCCCAGAGTGATCACCCACCTGCAGTCCCAAGGCCGGGGGCTCGCAACTTAATACCAGCGAGATGTTCTATTTAGATATCTCAAGGTGGATGATTAGTAGTAGATGCAGTTGGATTTCGGTCTACTTATTTTGGCGTACCGCCCATGCTTTTGAGCCTCGTCCTTTCTTTGTATCATAGTTAGCAGTGCCTTTTAATCCGGTCAATTGCCCAGCTGTGATTTGTTTACCTGGCATAGCAGTTTAACGTCTTTTGGGAAAGATACATCACTAGTGAATATCACGGGACCCCGGTCCATATTCTCATCACTGTTTACACGCTCAATTTATTTTTTTCTTTTACTTTCTAGCTGCTATCACCATTATCATTATCATTATCCCTTGCATTTGATCCTTTGTAAACAAAAAGGCCAAAGAGATTGACAACCTCTCTGAACTTCATTGGGAGCAAAGTTAATTGTGTCGTGTGCAGGTCCAGGCAAAGCAAGTGATTCTTTTCAGACGGCGCATCACTTGCCGAACCACCTACTTATCACTACCGGAGTCCTATGGTTTCGATACTCAACCTTGGTTTCTTCACCAAGGGAAACTTGCCGCTACGCTGGATCTCACCTTCCACTTGGGTTAATCAACGAAGGGTGAGAAGCCACTATCCTCTCTCACGTATGAAGCAAATTTCTGGCGCCGTTGCCGGGGACTCCAAGTGCTAAGATAGGGGAGTTTCCCACTATCTTTTACCTTTGTTTTTTAGTCTTGTTAGATTACCTTTCAGTTTATATCTTAGTGTCCTTTATCAGAAAAAAATAGTTGCTACCTTTTGCCTTTGTCTTGCTTTGCCTCGTTATGCTATCTTTACCATGGGTGTGGAACCACCCAAATATGGTAGGATGGACATGTTTCACTTGGATCGTCTTCGATAAATTTGTGCTCGCACTAAAAACCCAATTGACTTGGTTGAGGGAAAATCATTGGATGAGCATGCTCATTATACGCGGCACCGCCTATCTCAAAAAGGGGAACACTTATGGGATCAAATACAAGTTTCTTATTGCTATGTTGAGTGTTTATGCCACATTTATGATTTTACTTGTTGTTCTAATATAGATCGAAAACACCTTCCTTTCCAATGCGAGTTTAATGAAAATGAGATCCTATCTTCTTATGCTAAAGGTGTTTCTGATTACTTTGATGTTGAAAAGATTGAAGAATTTGTTTCTTTTAAGGGTGCTTATGAGATTGCTTCTTTGATTGAAAAGTATCATGATACTATTTACAAGTCTAAAAACTTTGCAGTTCTTGCTTATTGCTTCGAGAATTATACTTCCAACTCTTATATTGAGTATTTAAAAAATAAAATGTTTGTTGCCCAAGAAGAGGCTAATGATTTCTTTGATGAGGAATCCCATGATTCCGAGGACTCACTTGATACATCCCTTTCTGAAGATCTTAATACTTGCTTTGTTGATGGCCATGATGCCAATATGGATTATGCTTGCGAAGATGAACTTGCTATAGTTCCTTATGTTAAGCATGAAACTTTTGCTATTGCACCCACACTTTATTGCCCTATTATCCTTTTGAAATCTCCAACTATTCCGGAGAATTTTCCTCTTATCAAAGCTTAATGTGATGGGTTGCATTTATCTTATGATCCTAAAAATTGTGTTGAAAACAATACACGTGTGCTTATAGGTCATGAACAATATGATTTATGTGATAATTATATTCTTGATGTTGTTCATGATACTACTAAAAATTACTTTGAGAGAGGAAAGTTTGGTTATAGAAACTTCCATGTTACAAAAACACCTCTCTCTAGGTTGAAACTTTTCAAGTTGTTCTTGTTCCATCTTCCTATGCATGTTACTTTGTGCTTCTTTGATTTATTTTCTTACAAGATGCCTATGCATAGGAAGTTGTTTAGACTTAAATGTGTTCCATGTTTGCTTCTTAATGTTCTCTTTTGCTACAAGTCCTTATTCTTATAAGAGCATCTTTCAAAATCTTTATGCCTAGCTTAAAGGCGTAAAAGAAAGCGCTTGTTGGGAGGCAACCCAAGACGTTTTTACATATGTTTTTAGTGGTCTTGATGATTTTTACTACTGTAGCAACATCATTGTATCTTTATTTTCAAGTTTTGTGCCAAGTTTAGCCTCTTATGATACGGGAAGAAAAAGTTGGGACATGCTGTCCAGAAAACAGATTCTGTCTGCTTGACCAAAAGAATCAAAACAAATCACCAGTTCATATTTTTGAGCTGAATTGTTTACACAATATGATCTATATAATTGTGAAACTTTTGTATGTTCTGAGTTTTTTGATTTGAGTTGCAGAAGTACCCCGACAAAAATTATTTACTATCTGATGTTCTGTTTTTCACAGATTCTGCCACGTTTTTACTTTCCTTACTTTTGCAAACCTTAAGCTTTGTTTTTCTTTGCAAAAACTTTTTGCAATATTGAGAAATAGTAGCTCTTCAAGAATATCTTTATCTCCAGTGGGGAAAAATATTTTATTAAGGGTACTAACCTCTTTGATCATCTTATGATGAGTTATGTATGATGGGAGTTTTCAAGTGTGCGAGGGAAGATGATGAAAAAGAAACAGGAGTATCAAATGCTCAATCTTGGGGATGCCCCATGCATCCCCAATAAATATTCAAGGACACTCAAGCGTCTAAGCTTGGGGATGCCCCCGTGCATCCCCTTGTCCATCAACAATCATCAGTTCGTCCTCCGTCTCACTATATTTTTATCACTTCATGCGTTATGTGATATAATTTGAGCGTCTCGCTCTTAGGTTTCCTTTTTAGTTTTCTTTAGCTTTGCTTGCTGTTCATAACATGTTAAACCCCAGCTTACTTTGTGTGGGAGAGAAACAAGCTCAATTTGAACTAGAACGCATCATAGGATTTTTCATGCTTATCTTTCTGTTGTTGTGTGTTCTTTATCTTTCGTAGCTACTGCCATGTTTAGTTTTAGTTTGTCTTTTGCAAGAGCTTTAGATTTTGTTTAGTTTGTTGCTAGAACTCTAATTAGTTTTCATGTTTATCTTGTTAGAGAGTTGGTTGTTACACTGAGTTTTGTCTTTTCTTTAAGTAGGTAATTGAGGTTGCTATTCAATTGTAGTAGTAACTTGCAATAGTTTTGAGTTATTGTTGTGAGTAATGTTTGAACTTTTGGTGTCAAGAGCTCTAGACTATTAGTGATAGGTGTCGGATTTTGGGAAATCCGTGTTTATTTTCAAAAACTACAAAAACTAGTTGAGAACTCTAGCTACTAGAAGGATCACTAATCTTTTGAGGGATCAGATATTAGAGTACACTCACGTACCATGAGTCGAGGATGCGCAAGGATAACCAAACCCCCATACACTCCTCCTCGGGGTACTTGTATCTTTGTGAACCTGCTCATTATATTGAGAGTTACCGACAATAAGTGCATGAGTTCTTCGAACTAATGTAAGTACTGAAAGTTGACACGTCCACCTCCTCATATTTGCTAGCCTCTTCGGTACCGTGCATTGCCCTCTTCTCACTCCGAGAGTTGGCGTCCACCTCGCAGGTGCATCCAAACCCTTGGCATGATACGCTCTGTCATCGTAAACCTCCTTATATCTTTCCTCAAAACAGCCACATACCTACCTACCAAGGCATTTCCATAGCCTTTCTAAGATATATTGCCATGCAACATCCACCTCTTCATGACTTGATCTTCATGTCATAAATGTTCCTGCTACACTGGCAGAGGCATACATTTGCATACATCATGATATTTACATCTTATTTATGTTGAGTACCTTCTAAAGTGTGAAGATCTTCTTTCCCTTCTTGTAAAATAGAGTGTTGCCCTTAAGTGAGGAAAAGATCCCAAAGAGGATAAATTTAAAAGATTCCAAAGAGGACAAATGAGAGTTACATAAAAAGAGCCATTGAAGCCACCAAAAAATACAAAAAATAGAAAAAAAGAGAAAAAGAAAATATAAAGAGATAAAGGGGAAACACTAATATTCCTTTGAAAGATCCACACTCGTACTCCCTCTTATCTTTGTACTCCATAGAGATGATCATGTATGCATATAGCTATGTGGGGACCTTCACACTATAGAACTTGGCTTGCATATTTCAAGGATGAGCCTCCTCAAACGAGCTCTTTGTCTTCATGAGCGAGCAAGTTGGATGCACCCCACTACTTCCATCGGAGAGCTTACCTTAGCTCATATGTGCATCCGTTGCATGGCAATCCCTACTCCTCACATCTTATCTATCATTTGGCTTTCTCGCCTATGATTGTCCCCATTGATGTGAGCCATTCTCACCATTTTTGTCTTCCTCCTCCACCATATTTCTCTCTTTGCCATCCTAAATGTGAACTCTCGTGCTTATGCTCATCCATTGCATGAGTGCTCAAAATATCGAAAGGGAGTGGTTCAAATTGACTTGAACCTGTCTAGTGGTCTGGGGACGAGTCAAGATAAGATTCCAAAGAAGACTAAGTGTGAAACTTTAGTAGATTGAGTTCTCAAAAAAATACTTTTTTCTCGTATTCCCATCTCCCAGTTCTTGCACGCAAATACCATCTGGAGACATTTGATTCACGGACAGCGAGAGCTCTTGCACCTAATGTTCTTATGTTGCTTGTTTCAATGCTAATATAGACTCTTGCATGTTATGACTTGAACTGAATTACATACCTTGATTGCTTTACTTTCAAAGTTCTTATATTATTGTTAGCATGTCACCACAGAAATTATGCTTGTTATCATTTACCTACTCGAGGACGAGCAGGAATTATGCTTGGGAATGTTGATACGTCCCAAACGTATCTATAATTTCCGCTTCCTCCATGCATGTTTTGTGTGATATTGCTATGATCTAGATACACTTTCATACACTTTTGATCATATTTGGACTAACTTCTTAATTCAGTGCACCACAGTGCCAGTTCCTGTTTTCTGCTGTTTTTCTATTGCAGGTTTCCCCCATATTAAAAGTGCTCCAAAAATTCGGGGAAAATCAGATATACAATCAGCGTACCGGAAGCTTCGTGAAACACCCAGGACATCTTTGCCATGCGAAATTTGCTGCTATCCTACATCTCACCTTCCACTTAGGGTAACCAACGAAGGGCGAGAAGCCATTATCCACTTCCACGCCATCAAGAAAATTTCTGGCGCCGTTGCCGGGGATTCCGAGTGCGAAGATAGGGGAGTTGCACACTATCTTTTACCTTTTCTTTTTAGTCCTGTTAGTTTACCTTTCAGTTTTTATCTTAGTGTCCTTTATCAAAAATCGCAAAAAATATATTTACCTTGCTTTTAGTAGTCCTTCTTGTTTAGATGAACATGCTAGGACTTGGTGCTTTGAGGGCATCGCAAGTTTTAGATTTCCGTCAAAGGGATGGAGAAAATATGAATAAGGCATGGGACAGAATTTCTGAGACACATAAGAGAATTATGCCATGGATACATATAATAAATGTGCTTAGAAATTTTTAAGTGGTGTAATCACTCTCTTGATATTATAGCTGAAGGAGACTTTTTAGAGTGTGAGGAAGCTAGAGCTCTTGATATTTTGCATGGTCTATCTAGTTATTTTGTTTATGATCATAGCATTGACACTGTTGTAGATAGACTTGCCACTATTGAAAAGAGGATGGATGCTCTAGACTTGAGAAAGGTAGAGGAACTTAAGTCCAACAAGAAAGAAATGTTGGAGATAGATGATGATTGTGAGCCTTTTGTAAGGATTATCTCTAACCAAGACTTCCTTGCTTTTTGTGATATTGGATCCATGGTATCTACAATGCCAAAAAATAGTTTATGATTCTTTGAAACTAGACATGGATAATTTTCATCTTATTATGAACATGCTAATGGAGATATTTCAGAGGTTAAAGGAAAGGTAAAGGAATTCCAAGTTGCATTCCTTAATAGGGTTGCAATGATGGATTTCTTCGTCATGGAGCCAAATCAAAGTAACATCGTGCTTGGAAATGACTTCCTCCAAGCTATGAAAGTCTTCATTGATATTGGTAAGGTGCACATATGCTTACGTGTAAAAGCGAAAGGTAAGTACCTCTTCCCTAGGAAAAAGAAGAATGAGCTTGTTGAAAATCAATTTGAAGGTTTTGGGGACCTTTGATTCTTCTTTTTTGCTTTATGCCTAGCTTAAAGGCGTAAAAGAAAGCGCTTCTTGGGAGGCAACCCAAGATGTTTTTTCTTCTGTTTTTAGTGGTCTTGATGATTGTTACTATGGTAGCAACATCATTGTATCTTTACTTTCAAGCTTTGTGCCGAGTTTAGCCTCTGAGTGCAAGAAACTTCAAAAGTTGTGACATGCTGCCAAGAAAACAGATTCTGTCCTCGGATGGAAAAAATTGCGTAAAATCACCATATCATCTTCTCGATCTGAATTGTTTTGACAGCGTGCTCCATACAATTGGTTTTCGAGCGTCTGTTATGAGTTTTTTTATTTGAGTTCCAGAAGTACCCCGAAAAAAATATTTACTACCTGTTGTTCTGTTTTTCACAGATTCTGCCACGTTTTGCCTTTCCTTACTTTTGCAAAACTTAAAATTACTTTTTCTTTGCAATATTTTTTTGTAAATCTTGATAAACAATAGATCTTCAAGAATATCTTTATTTCCAGTGGAGAAAAACTATTTTATTCAGGGTACTAACCTCTCTAATCAGCTTATGATGAGTTAAGTATGAAGGAAGTTTTCAAGTGTGCGAGCGAAGATGATGAAAGAAGATCCGAGAGTGTCAAACGCTCAAGCTTGGGATGCCCCCATGCATCCCCAATAAATATTCAAGGAGACTCAAGCGTCTAATCTTGGGGATGCCAACCGTGCATCCCCTTCTCCATCAAAAATCATCAGTTCGTCCTTCGTCTCACTATATTTTTATCACTTCATGCGTTATGTGCTGTGCTTGGAGCGTCTCGCTCTTAAATTTACTTTTTAGTTTTCTTTAGATTTGCTTGTTGTTCATAACAAGTTAGAACCCAGCTTACTTTGTGTGGCAGAGAAACACGCTCCACTTCAAACTAGAACACATCATAGGATTTTCGTGCTTATCTTTTCTATGTTGTGTGTTCTTTATCTTTTCGTAGCTTCTGCCATTTTTAGCTCTTAGTTTTCATGTTTATATTTTTCAAGAGATTTAGTTTAGTTTGGTTTGTTGCTGGAACTCTCTTTAGTTTTCATGTTTATCTTGTTAAGAGAGTTGGATGTTGCACTGAGTTGTGTCTTGTCTTGAAAGTAGGTAATTGAGGTTGCTATTTAATTGTAGTAGTAACTTGAAATAGTTATGAGGTATTGTTGTGAGTAATGTTTGAAATTTTGGTGTCAAGAGATCTAGCCTATTAATGATAGGTGTCGTATTTTGGGCAATCCGTGTTTATTTTCAAAACCTACAAAAAAACTAGTTGAGAAATCTAGCTACTAGATGGATCACTAATCTTTGGAGGGATCGGATATTAGAGTACCCTCACGTACCATGAGTCGAGGATGTGCAAGGATAACCAAACCCCATACACTCCTCTTTGGGGTACCTGTCTCTTTGTAAACCTCCTCATTAGATTGAGAGTTACCGATAATAACTGCATGAGTTCTTCAGACTAATGTAAGTATTTCAAAGTTGACACTTCCACCTCCTCATATTTGCTAGCCTCTTCGGTAACGTGCATTGTCGTCTTCTCGCTCCGAGAGTTGGCGTCCACCTCGCCGGTGCATCCAAAACCTTCGCATGATACGTTATGTCATCATAAACCTCTGTATATCTTTCCTCAAAACAGCCACCATACCTACCTATCAAGGAATTTCCATAGCCTTTCCGAGATATATTTCCATGAAACATCCACCTTCTCATGATGATAGAGGCATACATTTGCATACATCATGATAGCTACATCTTCTTTATGTTGAGTACCTTGTAAAGTGTGAAGATCTTCTATACCTTCTTGTAAAATAGAGTGTTGCTCTTAAGTGAGGAAAAGATCCCAGAGAGGAAAAAATAAAAGATACCAAAGAGGACAAATGAGAGCTAAATAGAAAGAGCCATTGAGGCCACCAAAAAAATACAAAAAAATAGAAAGAAGAGAAAAAGAAATAAAAAGAGAGAAGGGGGCAACACTACTATTCCTTTTGAATGTCGGGACCCAGGGTTAGCGTATGCAAGACTCGCTACGACACAATCATATGGAGAGCCGAGAACCGTACCCACTTGTCTAAGCAGACAAGGCCAAGCACAGAACGTTCTCGGAAAGCATCGAACGTGAGGGGCATCCCATCCAGGCCGGATGATCAACTGAGATGGGTCCTCATCGTCCGCACACAAGTCTAAATGATATGGGTGGTGAACTCCCAAACTCATAGACAAGTCGCCTCAACCATACTATCAATTGTATTATAACCCTTACATAGACTTACTCCAGCCCGATCACTTAGTCAGGGTCTAGGGCGGGCTCGATCATACATCAAAGTGTGCACGTGATGGAGTCACGAGCAATCGCATCGCGATTCCCCAAGCTGCGAACATCTAAGGGACACTTGGTGTATAACAGACCGCCAGCCAGATCACAACTAAGGTCTTGAAAACCCATACTAAGACATGCATGTTATAATCATACACGCAGCACACATGTCTAGTATGAACAACAGGTATCATTGCAATTCTCTATAAAGTATACAACTTTATTGATAACTCTTACAAAGTGCACACAGAGATCACAAGACCGTGATCCAACATTACAACAAGCATGCAGAAGCAAAGTAGGTCTGAGTACAGACAAGTTTAACAAATGTCTTAGAGCAGCCTTATCTATAAACAAGCCCTTCCACGAGGGACCAGTCGTCTGACTGGGACTACGCTAGCTGGGCTTCAGTCGTCGAGCTCCAGGAAGAATCCACCTTCGGGGTCAGTGGGTTCATCTAAAACATAGAATAAGCAAACGCGAGTACAAAGTCGTAATCAGCAAGACTTGCGTAGGAACTATACTACTCATGAACATGTATCAAGGTAAAGGGAGGTGGGGTTCATAAGCAGAAGTGCCAGCTTTGACTTGGCTAGTCCTGAACTACGAGTACCAGACTTGAGGTAAGAAGCGTACACGAGTCCACTACATCTCCAACCAAATACACCACTATGGTGCCTTCCTCGACTTCCCCACGAGAAAGCACGTCATAGCACTCACGCTTATCTTGGCAAGTTTTATAAGTATCCATTGAAGTTGTCTAATAATTGAGCACAGCTTTCCAAGTAGTCCCTTACCACGGACGCGGCGATTCGAATAGTTTATTAACCCTGCAGGGGTGTAATGCTACACACATGAAACTATCAGTTACCGGAGGGATCTCGTCACCCTTCAAGCGGGTGTAGGCGAGGATAATTTCCACAACTTTTACCTCACAGCCAACTCAAGTACAATGGAGACGCCTATCTGGGCTGGAGTCCACACCGTGAACCCGGCCGGTTTACTGATGTGGTCCCAGAAGATGTGTGTAGTGTCCCAAGCCGGTCTGAATAGTCGTTCTTCCACTTCGCAGACCGTGGCACAGACCAACCAGAACTCCGAACTACTACGACTCATTGAACTAAGAAGGGGTGAGTTAGTAGGTTGAGCGGGGGTCCATGTGCCCAACATGTGGTAGTACTCTTCGTCTTGGATCACCACACAAGAACTCGGGCTTAAGGCGGTGTTCAACGAGACAACCCACTGTGTACTCCTACACAGCCTCTCATCGTTCACCTTGTATTAGGGTAGATTCACCAACACATTTCCACCATCATCAACATGATCACTACCATCCCGTCTCACAAAAGAGTAACCTCATTGTAATTCTAAGCATGCAATAAGCAGTAACAGTTGCAGGGGCCACATGATATCAATCAACTCCTACATCTACTAGGATTGTGGTTTGCTTACTACTGTGACAAAATGATAGGTCATGCAAAGGAATGGGTTCAGCTATGCGTTAGAAACGCATCATGGTAATCATCCTAAACAATGCATAAGCAAGACTGAGAGGGAAGTGGGATTTTATCGACATGATCAATGGGGGTTTGCTTGCCTTGCTGACAAGGTTCAAACACAGTGTCTTCAACGAAGGGGGTCGCCTCCGGTTCCGGCTCCACCTCTAATCGACAAACAACAAACATCGAAGCATAATAAGTACAATGCACAAGCACATGGGTTGAAGGTTTAAACTTGATGTATGTGTCACTGATGTGTGAGTTATTCCATTTAAATGAGTATATTGCAATTGAATTGCAAATTCAAACTCCATTTGATTTATCGATGAATTTCAAATGCATTTGAAACCATGAATGTTCATTTGAAATGGTTGAGCATGAAGTGATGTTGTAAGGGTGAGTTAAAGTCTCTGATGTGTCGATGAAACCATTTAAAAGAAGTGTGTTGCAAAGTCATTTGCAAATGCACTCCAAATTTGAATTTGAAAAGGATCCATATGCACATATGCCACTGTTCACCCATTTTAAAATGTTCAAACATGAAAACAAAGTGCATATTCAGAATACTTGAATTTTTCTGATAATTTTAGACATATTATTTGTCCAATTTGGAGTTAGTATGAATTAATTATGAATTTCCAAAGTTTATTGCATTTTCTGGATTTTCTGAGTTTAATCTTTAATTGGAAAATTCACTTATTGCGTAGGCATGACGTCCCAGTGACGTGGGGGTGTCTGACGTGTGGGTCCGGCTTGTCAGTGTCACTTTTAAGTTAAAATGTTGATTTAATTTAAACAAAGGATTAACAGGGGGCAGGGGCCCACTGTTCAGTGAGGTTAGGGGTGGGGGATTAGCTTAAGCTAATCTGTGCCACGGTGGCACGCCGGCGGCTCAACGCCGGTGCCACCAGACGCGGTGGCGCTTGATACGTCCAAAACGTATCTACAATTTCTGCTTGCTCCATGCATGTTTCGTGTGATATTGCTATGATCTATATACACTTTCATTCACTTTTGATCATATTTGGACTAACCTATTAACTCAGTGCACCACAGTGCCAGTTCCTTTCTTCTGCTGTTTTTCTATTTCATTTTTCCCCCATATAAAAAGTGCCATAAAAATTCCGGGAAAAATATAGGAAAAATCAGCGTACAGGAAGCTTCAAGAAGAGCCCGAGTGGGGCCAGAGGGGAGCCAGGGGTGGCCCAGGCGGCCACCCCCTGGGCCGCGCCAGGGGGGCGCCTGGGGCCCCTGGTCCACCTCTGGCTGCCCCCCCTTCTCCTATATATTCCCCGTGACGTGAAACCCTCGAGGACAAAACCCTTTTTCGTGATCTCGCCTCTGTTCCGCCGCCACCGTGCTTCCGAGATCAGGAGCACCAGAAGACCTCTTCCCGGCACCCTGTCGGAGGGAGGGTTGACCTCCGGGAGTCTCCTCTCCACCATGGATGCTTCCCGGATGTCTTGTGAGTAGTTTTCCATGGACCATGGTTCCATGATCAGTAGCTATGTGATGATCTCCTCCCCTCTTTGTTCTTCATGGTTTAGACCTCGTGAGTTGCCCTACATGATCGAGGCACTTTTGTAATCTTTCTGCTGTTGCTATGCTGAGTTTGATGGGATCTGATAGATTATGAGATTATGTTCAGATTGTGATTGAGTAATATATTTGGTTCTTATCTCTTATATTTTTGTTTCAAAGTAATTCTTGCATGTTCTCCGTTAATGTTTATTGCTTTGGCCAAGTAGTAGGTAGTAACCCCAAGAGGGAACGTTTTGCTCGATTGTGGGTTCATGCCCCCCGATGACATGCTTGAGTGACAGAAACATGAGTCTAGGGGATGTGTTGTTGCCACAAGGGGGAAAACAACGGTGCTTGTAACCGCGGTTGCAAGGATTGTTTACTTTACGCAAAGTGCTTTTTAATGCAGTTGTCTGTTGCTTTGGGTTTACACTTTGGGTGGGGCTCGCAACTTAATACCAGCGAGATGTTCTGGATAGATATCTCAAGGTGGATGATTAGTAGTAGATGCAGTTGGATTTCGGTCTACTTATTTTGGCGTACTTCCCATGCTTTTGAGCCTCTTCCTTTCTTTTGTAGCATAGTTAGCATTGCGGTGCGTTCATAATCCTGTCAATTGCTCTTCTGTAATTTGTTCACCTCGCATAGCAGTTTTATCGTCTTTTGGGAGAGAGACATCACTAGTGAACATCACGTATCCGGGTCCATATCCTCATTACTGTTTACATGCTCATTTACTTTTCTGCTTTTACTTTCAGTTGCTATGATTATTCCTTGCGTTTGATCCTTTGTGAACAACAAGACCGGAGAGATTGACAACCTCTCTGAACTTCGTTGGGAACAAAGTTATTTGTGTCTGTGTGCAGGTCCGCGTCAGTTGCGCCGCTGACACCTACTTATCATCTCTGGAGTCCTACTGGAGACAAACCTTGGTATCTTTACTGAGGGAAATTTGTTGTTGTGCTACATCACGCCTTCCACTTGGGGTTTACCAACGAAGGGCGAGAAATCACTATCATTACCTCGCACATCAAGCCAAATTTCTGGCGCCGTTGCTGGGGACTCCGAGTGCTAAGATAGGGGAGTTGCACACTACCCTTTACCTTTGTTTTTTAGTCTTGTTAGTTTACCTTTCAGTTTTTATCTTTGTGTCTTATATCAAAAATCACAAAAAAAATTTATCTTGCTGTTAGTAGTCCTCCTTGTTTAGATGAACATGTTAGGGCTAGGTGCTTTGCGGGAATCGGAAGTTCTCGATTTCCGTCAAAGAGATTGAGAAAATATGAAGAAGGCATGGGACAGAATCTCTGAAGCACATAAAAGAATTACGCCTAGGATACCTATAAAAATTGTGCTTAGAAATTTTTACCATGATCTTTTTAAATGGTGTAAACACTCTCTTGATATTATAGCTGAAGGAGATGTTCTAGAGTGTGATGAAGTTAGGGCTCTTGATATTTTGCATAGTCTATCTTGTTATTTTGTTTATGATCGTAGTATTGATACTGTCATAGATAGACTTGCCACTATTGAAAAAAGATTGGATGCTCTATACTTGGGGAAAGTGGAGGAACTTAAGTCCAACAAGAAAGAAATGTTGGAGATAGATGATGATTGGGAGCCCTTTGTTAGGATTAGCATCTCTAACCAAGGCTTCCTTGCTCTTTCTGATATTGGATCCACAGTTTCTACTATGCCAAAAATAGTTTATGATTCTTTGAAGCTAGATATGGATAAACTATCATCTTATCATGAACATTCTAATGGAGATATTTCAGAGATTAAAGGAAAGGTAAAAGAAGTCCAAGTTGCATTCCTTCATAGGACTGCACCAATGGATTTGTTCATCATGGAGCCAAACCAAAGTAACATTGTGCTCGGAAGAGATTTCCTCCGTGCTATGAAAGGCTTCATTGATATTGGTAACGGGCACATACGCTTACGCGGTATGGTGAAAGGTAACTATCTCTTTCCTAGGAAGAAGAAGAATGAGCTTATTAAAATCAATTTGAAGGTTTTTATGATTCTGATCTTGGAGACCCTTGATTCTTCTTTTGCATCATGCCTAGCTTAAAGGCATAAAAGAAAGTGCTTTTGGGAGGCAGCCCGCAACGAATTTAGGTTTTTATTTTTGCTTTTGTTGTGTCTTGATGTTTTTTACTACTGTAGCAACATCATTGTATCTTTATTTTTCAGCTTTGTGCCAAGTTATAGCCTCTTATGATAAGGGAAGCAAAAGTTGTGACATGCTGTCCAGAAAACAGATTCTGTACCTTGACAGAAAAATTCGAATCAAATCACCAGATCATCTTTTTGATCTGAATTTTTTTGAAAGCGTGCTCTATACAATTGTGAAACTTTTGTATGTTCTGAGTTTTTTGATTTGAGTTGCAGAAGTGCCCCTAAAAAATTCTTTACTACCTGCTGTTTTGTCTCTCCTAACATTTGCAAACCTTAAGCTTGCTTTTTCTTTGCAAAAACTTTTTGGCACTCTTGAGAAACAGTAGCTCTTCAAGAATATCTTTATATCCAGTGGGGAAAATTATTTTATTAAGGGTACTAACCTCTCTAATCAGCTTATGATGAGTTATGTATGAAGGGAGTTTTCAAGTGTGCGATGGAAGATGATGAAAGAAGATCTAGGAGTGTCAAGCGCTCAAGCTTGGGGATGCCCCCATGCATCCCCAATAAATATTCAAGGAGACTCAAGCGTCTAAGCTTGGGGATGCCCCCATGCATCCCCTTCTCCATCAACAATCATCAGTTCGTCCTTCGTCTCACTATATTTTTATCACTTAATGCGTTATGTGCTATGCTTGGAGCGTCTCGCTCTTAGGTTTTATTTTTAGTTTTCTTTATTTTTGCTTGATGTTCATAACAAGTTAGACCCCGTCTTACTTTTTGTGGGAGAGAAACACGCTCCACTTTCAAAATCTAGAACACATCATAGGATTTTTCCTGCTTATCTTTTTGTTGTTGTGTGTTCTTTATCTTTTCATACCTGCTGCCATGTTTAGTTTTAGTCTTAGTTTGTCTTTAGCAAGAGCCTTGGCTTTTGTTTAGTCTCTTGCTGGAACTCTTTTTAGTTTTGATGTTTATCTTGTTAATGAGAGTTGGTTGTTGCACTGAGTTGTGTTTTGTCTTGGAAGTAGGTAATTGAGGTTGCTATTTAATTCTAGTAGTAACTCTCAATAGTTTTGAAGTTTTGATGTGATTAATGTTTGAACTTTTGGTGTCAAGAGCTCTAGCCTATTAGTGATAGGTGTCGTATTTTGGGCAATCCGTGTGTATTTTCAAAACCTACAAAACTAGTTAAGAACTGTAGCTACTAGATGGATCACTAATCTTTGGAGGGATCGAATATTAGAGTACACTCACGTACCATGAGTCGAGGATGCGCAAGGATAACCAAACCCCCATACACTCCTCCTCGGGGTACTTGTCTCTTTGTGAACCTCCTTATTAGATTGAGAGTTACTGATAATAAGTGCATGAGTTCTTCGGACTAATGTAAGTATTGAAAGTTGACACTTCCACCTTCCCATATTTTGCTAGCCTCTCCCGTGCCGTGCATTGCCTTCTTCTCACTCCGAGAGTTGGTGTCCACCTTCGCCGGTACATCCAAACCCTTTGCATGATACGCTCTGTCATCATAAACCTCCTTATATCTTTCCTCAAAACAGCCACCATACCTACCTATCAAGTCATTTCCATAGCCTTTCCGAGATATATTGCCATGCAACATCCACCTCTTCATTACTTGATCTTCATATCATACATGTTCCTGCTACACTGGCAGCGACATACATCATGATAGTTACATCTTCTTCATGATTTTGAGTACCTTGTAAAGTGTGAAAGATCTCCTTTACCTTCTTTTAAAATAGAGTGTTGCCCTTAAGTGAGGAAAAGATCCCAAAGTGGACACAATAAAAGATCCCAAAGAGGACAAATGAGAGTTAAATAGAAAGAGCCATTGAGGCCACAAAAAAATACAAAAAAAGAGAAAAAAGAGAAAAAGAAATTAAAAGAGAGAAAAGGGGCAACACTACTATCCTTTTGAGAGATCCACACTAGTACTCCCTTTATATCCTTGTACTCCATAGAGATGATCATTATGCATATAGCTATGTGGGGACCTTCACACTATAGAACTTGGCTTGCATATTCCAAGGACGAGCCTCCTCAAACGAGCTCTAGGTCTTCATGAGCGAGAAAGTTAGATGCACCCCCACTAGTTCCATTGGAGAGCTTCCTAGCTCGTATGTGCATCTGTTGCATGGCAATCCCTACTCCTCACATCATATCTATCATTTGGCATCTCTTGCTTATGATTGTCCTCATTGATGTGAGCCTTTCTCACCCTTTTTGTCTTCCTCCTCCACACTATTTCTCTCTTTTCCATCCAAAGTGTCAACTCTCGTGCTTACGCTCATCCATTGCATGAGTGCTCAAAATATTGAAAAAGGAGTGGATCAAATTGACTTGTACCTGGCTAGTGGTCTGGGGACGAGTTAAGATAAGATTCAAGAAAAATACCAAGTGTGAAACTTTAGTAGATTGAGTTCTCAACAAATAATTTTTTTTTCTCTTATTCCCTATCCCCCTTCTTGCACGCAAACACCATTTGGAGACATTCGAGTCACAGACAGCGAGAGCTCTTGCACCTAATGTTCTTTTGTTACTTGTTTCAATGCTAATATAGACTCTTGCATATTATGACTTGAATTGAATCTCTAACCTTGATTGCTTTACTTTTCAAAGTTCTTAAATGGTTGCTACCATGTCACCACAGAAATTATGCCGTTATCATTTACCTACTCGAGGACGAGCAGGAATTAAGCTTGGGGATGTTGATACGTCCAAAACGTATCTATAATTTCTGCTTGCTCCATGCATGTTTTGTGTGATATTGCTATGATCTAGATACACTTTCATACACTTTTGATCATATTTGGACTAACCTATTAACTCAATGCACCACAGTGCCAGTTCCTGTTTTCTGCTGTTTTTCTATTTCCGTTTTCCCCCATATAAAAAGTGCCAGAAAAATACCAGGAAAATATAGGAAAATCAGCGTACAGGAAGCTTCGCGAAGAGCCTGAGTGGGGCCAAAGGGGAGCCAGGGGTGGCCTAGGCGGCCACCCCCTGGGCCGCGCCAGGGGGGCGCCTGGGGCCCCTGGTCCACCTCTGGCTGCCCCCCTTCGCTTATATATTCCCCGTGATGTGAAACCCTCGAGGACACAAACCTTTTTCGCGATCTCGCCTCTGTTCCGCCGCCGCCGCGCTTCCGAGATCGGGAGCACCAGAAGACCTCTTCCCGGCACCCTGCCGGAGGGAGGGTTGACCTCCGGGAGTCTCCTCTCCACCATGGATGCTTCCCGGATGTCTTGTGAGTGGTTTTCCTTGGACCATGGGTCCGTGATCCGTAGCTATGTGATGTTCTCCTCCCCTCTTTGTTCTTCATGGTTTAGACCTCGTGAGCTGCCCTACATGATCGAGGCACTTTTGTAATCTTTCTGCTGTTGCTATGCTGAGTTTGATGGGATCTGATGGATTATGAGATTATGTTCAGATTGTGATTGAGTAATATATTTGGTTCTTATCTCTTATATTTTTGTTCCTAAGTAATTCTTGAATGTTCTCCGTTGCTGTTTATTGCTTTGGCCAAGTAGTAGGTAGTAACCCCAAGAGGGAACGTTTTGCTCGATTGTGGGTTCATGCCCCCCGATGACACGCTTGAGTGACAGAAACATGAGTCTAGGGGATGTGCTGTTGCCACAAGGGGGAAAATAACGGTGCTTGTAACCGCGGTTGCAAGGATTGTTTACTTTACGCAAAGTGATTTTTAATGCAGTTGTCTGTTGCTTTGGGTTTACACTTTGGGTGGGGCTCGCAACTTAATACCAGCAAGATGTTCTGGATAGATATCTCAAGGTGGATGATTAGTAGTAGATGCAGTTGGATTTCGGTCTACTTATTTTGGCGTACTGCCCATGCTTTTGAGCCTCTTCCTTTCTTTTGTAGCATAGTTAGCATTGCGGTGCGTTCATAATCCTGTCAATTGCCCTTCTGTAATTTGTTCACCTCGCACAGCAGTTTTATCGTCTTTTGGGAGAGAGACATCACTAGTGAACATCACGTATCCGGGTACATATCCTTATTACTGTTTACACGCTCATTTACTTTTCTTCTTTTACTTTCAGTTGCTATCATTATCCCTTGCGTTTGATCCTTTGTGAACAACAAGACCGGAGAGATTGACAACCTCTCTGAACTTCGTTGGGAACAAAGTAATATAATTGGTTCTTATCTTTTGTATTTTTTTCCGAAGTAATGATCTTGCATGTTCTCCGTTACTATTTATTTCTTTGGTCAAGTGGTAGTTAGTGACCCCAAGAGGGAACGTTATGCTCGATTGTGGGTACATGCCCCCTGATGACACGCTTGAGTGACAGAAACATGAGTCTAGGGGATGTGTTGTGGCCACAAGTGGGAAAACAACGGTGCTTGTAACCGCGGTTACAATGATTGTTTACTTTACACAAAGTTCTTTTTAATGCAGTTGTCTGTTGCTTTTTGTTTACACTTTGGGTGGGGCTGGCAACTTAATACCAGCGAGATGTTCTGGATAGATATCTCAAGGTGGATGATTAGTAGTAGATATAGATTAATTTCGGTCTACTTATTTTGGCGTACTGCCCATGCTTTTGAGCCTCTTCCTTTCTTTTGTAGCATAGTTAGCATTGTTGTGTGTTTATAATCATGTCAATTGCCCTTCTGTAATTTGTTTACCTCTCATAGCAGTCTTATCGTATTTTGGGAGAGAGACATCACTAGTGAACATCACGGGACCCCGGTCCATATTCTCATCATTGTTTACACGCGCATTTATTTTCTTGCTTTTTACTTTCAGTTGCTATCATTATCATTATCATGTGTTTTTGATCCTATGTAAACAACAAGACCGGAGAGATTGACAACCTCTCTGAATTTCTTTGGGAGAAAAGTTAATTATGTTGTGTGCAGGTCCGCGTCAGGTGCGCCGCTGACACCTACTTATCATCGCCGGAGTCCTACTGGTCGATACTCAACCTCGGTATCTTCACCGAGGGAAACTTGCTGCTACGCTGCATCTTACCTTCCACTTGGGGTAACCAACAAAGGGCGAGAAGCAATCCTCTCTCGTGTATCAAGAGAATTTCTCGCGCCGTTGTCGGGGACTTCGAGTGATAAGATAGGGGAGTTTCCCACTACCTTTTACCTTTACTTTTTAGTCTTGTTTGTTTACCTTTCAGTATTTATCTTCGTTTCCTTTATCAAAAAAAATAGTATGTCTAGTTCCTTACTTGCCAATCAATGTATGACTTCTTTGAAACCAGATCTTTTTGGCATGTGTAACACTCTCACTGTCAGTAAACATTAATCACCATTACTGTTGGTCACTACTGTTCAAATTTTTTGTTTGATCAACTTGGTCCAGCTCAAACTCAATACCCCTTTGTTATTGTTGAATGCAATGTGAACCATGGGCCTTGATCATCATGGATGAAAACAAAGTCCAACCCATAAACATTTGAAAGCAAATCAAATCTCAAAATGCCTTTGGTGAAATATTAAAACCAATGTGCAAAATAAACTTTCTCCAAAAATTGTGAAACTACTTTTATAAAATCACAAATATTCAGTGGACCAAATCCAAATGGGTTTGGGTTTTTATTGAGTTATAGAAAATTCCAAGCAATTCAAACAGTAGGTTAAAACCCTTACTTTGGGCATTTAATATTTATAAGAAATATCTAATGATTTTCTTTTGCTGCAAAAACTTTTGTGGCACTGCTATATACTGTTATTATAAATTTGAGGCACCTAACATATTTTACAAAAATGTTAAACAGAGAAAAGAAATACAAAAGAGAAATTACAGAAGAGAAAAGAAATAAAGAAAAAGCAAAACCTATCTAACCCCCTCCCCTTCCCTGGCCCAACCCAACCCCCCTTCCCCTGGGCCAAAACAGCCCACAGCCCACCTCCCCTCCCCTAACCCCCCGAAGTCGTCTACCTGGGGAAGCCGTGGCGCGCATCCCCGCTGCCACGGGCACGACGCCCCCCCCCCCCCCCCCCCCGTGGCGATAATCCGGCGGCTGGCCGGCGACGCTAAGTAGGGCCTCGCCCTCCCTCGCGCCTGGAAACCCTAACCCGCCAGATCCCCTTCCCCCCAGCGCCTCTATCCTCTCC
This sequence comes from Bromus sterilis, assembly GCA_950022295.1. Taxonomy (NCBI): domain Eukaryota; kingdom Viridiplantae; phylum Streptophyta; class Magnoliopsida; order Poales; family Poaceae; genus Bromus; species Bromus sterilis. The sequence continues at coordinate 404,037,108 of OX465596.1, forward strand.
TGCCTCCTTCGTTCTCCTTCGCCCGAGGACGACGTGGGCGCGGGCCGGTGAACTCGCGTGGGCACCGTCGTCCCCTGGCCAAGCAGTGTTGTCCCGAGCCTCCGCCGTGGATGTCCTCTTCCTCACGCGCCCCCAGCTCGAGCTCTCGGCCGCTGCAGCGCACGAATCACGCCGTTCCCTTCATCGGCCGCTGTGGACGTCGGCGTCCGATTCAACGCCGGCCGCCTTCCCCAGCCCTCGCAGACCTCTCCAACGCCTCTGTGGTGAGCTGCTGATCGATTCCCCCTCGGCGTGCTCCGTTTAGCGCGCTAGAGCGTCGATCCCACCTAGAAAGTGCACCGGCCGCCGCCGCGGTGAACCTCGCCGTCGCCACGGTCTCCCCTAGCTCGCGCCGATGGAAGGAATGGACGCAGCGCCTCACCCTCGTTCAGACGCGCCCCTCCCCGCCTCGATCCGTCGCCGGAACTGGACGGAGCTGGCCGGTTTGGACCGCCGCTGTGCCTCGGCTCGACGCCGGCGGGCACACGCGCAGTTGACCCACGGGCTAACCCCCCCCCCCCCCCACTGACCAGTGCCCCCCCCAGGGTAATTAGCCCCTGACAGAAAACAGGAAGGAGAGATAACCACCCCCCTCTCACTGACACATGGGCCCTGCCCTATTAACTGTTATTTGTTTAATGTTAAAACATGTAATTATGCCTCTGTTAGACTAACTGTTGGGCCCCACCTCATTGTTGGATAAATATAATGCTTTATTAAAAAATTGGGAGGCTGACATGTGGGCCACCCTTCTGTTTTTATTAAATAAAATTAATTAAAACTAAATAGAGACTGACATGTGGGACCCCCATGTCACTTTGACCAGTCAACTGGTTGTGGATAATGTTGGGATTTTAGTAATAAAAATATTTCAGAAAAGGTTTTAAAATTGATTAAACTTATAAAATCAATATCTTTTAATCCGTATATCGGATCGAAAAACTTTATACATCAAAATTGATCAGAAAAATATAACGAATACGAATACACTATCTGTATGTCTATTACACCCCCCTAACACAACGAACATCGAACCGTCCCCCTCCGGACCGTCTGTCCGATAAATTGTCCGGTACTGCTAAAGTACCCGGATGAATTTATTCTGAACACGAAAGTTGTTCAGAATAGTTCAACTAACACGGATACACCACCCTTACGTTTGTCGGATGTCCACGACACCTCCGGCATGATCCCTTCCCCCTCCAGACACCCTGTCCGGTAATCACCCGGAGCCGGTAGTTCATCCCCGGATGAATTCCCGCTCCGAGCAACGTGCATTGCACTGCGTTAGAACCCCGTAAACATTTCATATCTCATTTCATGCATATGTTTGTATATTATTGCGGTGTATTTACTGTTTTCCTCCACCCTTAATCTTCGGTAGACCCCGCTGCTGCCGTCGACTACATCGCTGCTGAGTACGACTACGTCGTCGACGACCCTACCTCTATCGTCGAGCTTCCAGGGAATCAGAGCCATTCTCTTCCCCAGATATCGCCTATCTTTCCGTACATTTCTTGCACTAGGCATTGTTACTGCTGCTGCTACGATTACAATCCTATTCAATTGCATAGCCTGATTTTGTCGCCCCTTGATGTGCCTTCCTTTATCCTATGCTTCCTATTATTATTATTATGCATTACTCAGAAGTGAGCCCTTCGCATTGTTAGCTAGGATTAGATAGAGGGTCGTGATCACTCAGGGGAGTGAACGCGGATACAAATATTATAACTGCACAGGTACGGTACAATGCAGACACCGTCTGATGCCCCTATCTGGGTTATGCCTAGTCACCTCAAGTGTGAGCTATCAAGGAGTAATCCTTGTACTCCACTCGAGGCTGACTTTGTCTTACCGCCATAGGGTCCTGAACGGCGATTGTCCTTCAGGTGAGAAGTCGGGCGACCCAACGGTGCCCGCGAGAGGTATTGCGACGGGACGACAGGGAGGGTACGACCAGTGTACCGGTGTGCTTGGCCCCTGATCGTTGGCCGCGAGAGTTATCGAACCACGAAAGTAGAGCTCCTCCAAGAGCACACGCGAGACAAGGTAAGGAGACGGTTCACCTTGTTGGTAACCGCAGTGACTTGGTGGGACGACGGGGCAGGCACTGATGTACTGGTGGTCCTGGCTGCTGTCATTGTCCGCGGGTCAGTTAAGTCGAGGCAACGATAACGGTTGTCACGCAGGTTAAATAAAATGCTAAATGGTTCAGTGAATGTCTTGAGTTGGCTATATGCCATGTACGCACTACCTACCCGTGGGAATTACGAGTTTATGGGCTCCTCTGCTTCGTAGTGTCGTCCGAGGACTCTTCAAACGTCAGCAGTACCACGGGCTGATTGCCGGGAAGTGCGCTGTCTTCTTTGCTCGAGCTGTGTTGTTTTTGTTACGGCTTCCCGGCTACCCACGCACCGTGCAGGAGTACGTCAGGGTTGGGGTCCAAGGCCCTGAGTACTTAGGATTTAGACCGGCGGATGGCCTCTCTATTGAGTTTGAAAGATGGGCTATGAAGTGTCGGATAGCCTCGGTGGAGCGTTCCCTAACAAGGTTCCCGCCACCCTGGAGATCCGTGCGTGTAGCGTAACACAAGTGCACCCCTGCAGGGAAGATTAATCTATTCGAATAGCCGTGTCCACGGTAACAGGACGCTTTATGCTGAAGCTGGATCTTACCACTACAAACTATTATTATTAAACTGTATGGTTCCGGGTTTTCTTCCTCGCGGGGATGTCGAGGAGGTGAACTCGGAGGCATTGTTAATTATTACAACTTATTATTATACAATGCTGCAGCAACTTCTGTTGCATTGTTATTTTATGCTTTATATAAACTGTTGGCTGATTCTTACCTCATGCTGCAAGACATCGTCGGAAGATGCTAGTTTTCGTTAGGCCTAGCTTCTTACCCTTGCTCTGTATTTCTGTCTTTCAGTCCACTATATACAGCCTCTTCTTTCCGTTGATACAATGCATAATGCTTAGTAGCGGACGTAAGACTCGCGGGTATACTAGATACTCACCTGCTTTATTTCCTTTACTGTTTTGCCTGATCGGCCGCTGCAGCCGACGTTGGAGCCCAGGAGCAGGAGTACCCCGGAGGCGCCTACTACGACGTCGAGTTCCCCGTTGACCAGGAGTAGTTCGGTGGATCCCAGGCAGGAGGCCTCGCCTTTTCGATCTGTATCTCTGATGTGATTTGTGCTAGCCTTCTTAAGGAAAAACTTGACTAACTATGTCTGTACTCAGATATTATGGTTTGTATGACTTATGTATTCGGGTCCGCGTGACCCCTTCTATTGTAACATATTTGTTTATCCTTTTGTGTTTAGTGTTGTGTTGTGATATTATCACCGTGGCACCCTAATCTCAGTCGTGTACCCTGTGTGTATGATTACTGTACACGGTCTGATTTTGGGGGCGTCACAGCATGGAGGATTCACCGAGGATCAACAAAAGTGGTACAAGGATCACCGCTTGTCTCAAAAGGGGATACACTTATGGAAACAAATACATCAGTTGTATGAGTATGCTAGAAACTTGTGCTCGATATATAATATATCTTTCTTTAGGGATGAATCTTGTTGCTTTATGAGGCACAAACACCTTGGTTTCCAATGTGAGTACAATGATGATGAAACCTTAGCTTCTTATGCTAAGAGAAACTATGTTTTTTATGATGCAGAGAAAATAGAAGAATTTGTTGCTTATAAGGGTGCCTATGAAATTACTTCTCTTCTTAAAAATATTGATGATGCCCCTGAAAAATCTGAGAGTCTTGCTATACTTAACTATTGTTTGTAAAATTACGATGCAAATTATTATATTACTGATCATCTTGAGAGAATCTCTCCCCCAAAGGAAGAGACTAATGATTTGCAGGACTCTATGGAAGAAGAAATTGCTGAACCTGAAAGCTCCTTGGATGAAAAAGAGGAGGAGAGTGACGAACAAGAGGAGGAAGAATGGAGCCATCCATGTATACCTTCTAATGAGAGTAACTCTTTGACTCTTACCTTATATGAGTGTTATGATCCTATGGATTATTTTGAAATATCCCTTTTTGATGAAGTTGATGCCTTCTATGCTTATGGCCGTGATGCCACTATGGATGATGCTTACGGAGATGAACTTTCTATAGTTCCTCATGTTAAGCATGAAATTTTTGCTATTGCACCTACACTTGATTGTCCTATTATCCTTTTGAAATCTCCAACTCGTATTCCGGAGAACTGTGCTCTTATTAAGGCTCAATGTGACGGGATGCATTTATCTTATGTTCTAAAAGACGGTGTTGAAAACTATACACGTGTGCTTGTAGGCCATGAAAAATATGATTTATGTGATAGTTATATTCTTGATGTTGTTCATGATGCTACTGAAAATTACTTTGAGAGAGCAAAGTTTGATTGTAGAAACTTCCATGTTACAAAAACACCTCTCTTTTTGTTGAAAGTTTTTAAGTTCTTCTTGTTCCACCTTCTATGCATGTCACTTTGTTCTTATTTGATTTATTTTCTTACGAGATGCCTATGCATAGCAAGTGGGCTAGGCTTAAATAGTTTCATATTTTCTTCTTGATGCTCTCTTTTGCTTTAAAATTCTTATTCTTGTGAGAGCATCTTCTATAATCTTTATGCCTAGATTAAAGGCGTAAAAGAAAGCGCTTGTTGGGAGGCAACCCAAGATGTTTTTACTTATGTTTTTAGTGGTCTTGATGATTGTTACTACTATAGAAACATCATTGTATCTTTATTTTCAAGCTTTGTGCCAAGTTATAGCCTCATATGACAAGTTGTGACATCCTGTCCAGAAAACAGATTCTGTCCTCGTGATGGGAAAATCAGAATAAATCACCAGTTCATCTTTTTGAGCTGAATTTTTTACACAGCGTTCTCTATACAATCACGGAACTTTGGTATGTTCTGAGTTTTTTTATTTGAGTTGCAGAAGTGCCCCTAAAAATTCTTTACTACCTGCTTTTCTTTTTTTCACAGATTCTGTCATGTTTTGTCTCTCCTAACTTTTGCAAACCTTACGCTTGTTTTTTCTTTGCAAAAACCTTTTGGAAATCTTGAGAAACAATAGCTCTTCAAGAATATCTTTATATCGAGTGGGAATTTATTTATTTATTAAGGGTACTAACCTCTCTAATCAGCTTATGATGAGTTGTGTATGAAGGGAGTTTTCAAGCGTGCGATGGAAGATGATGAAAGAAGATTCGGCAGTGTCAAGCGCTCAAGCTTGTGGATGCCCCCATGCATCCCCAATAAATATTCAAGGATACTCAAGCATCTAAGCTTGTGGATGCCCCCGTGCATCCCCTTCTCCATCAGCAATCATCAGTTCGTCATTTGTCTCACTATATTTTTATCACTTCATGCGTCATGTGCTATGCTTGGAGCGTCTCGCTCTTAGGTTTTCTTTTTAGTTTTCTCTAGCTTTGCTTGCTGTTCATAACAAGTTAGATCCCATCTTACTTTGTGTGGGAGAGAAACACGCTCCACTTTCAAAATCTAGAACACATCATAGGATTCTTCATGCCTATCTTTTTGTTGTTGTGTGTTCTTTATCTTTTCGTAGCTACTGCCATGTTTAGTTTTAGTTTTAGTTTGTGTTTAGCAAGAGACTTGGCTTTTTTTTAGTTTGTTTCTGGAACTCTCTTTAGTTTGCATGTTTATCTTGTTAAGAGAGTTGGTTGTTGCACTGAGTTATGTCTTGTTTTGAGAAGTAGGTAATTGAGGTTGCTATTTAATTTTAGTAGTAACTTGCAATAGTTTTGAGGAATTGGTGTGAGTAATGTTTTAAATTTTGGTGTCAAGAGATCTAGACTATCAGTGATAGGTGTCGTATTTTGGGAAATCCGTGTGTATTTTCAAAAACCTAAAAAACTATTTTAGAACTCGAGCTACTAGATGGATCACTACTCTTCTTAGGTGTCGGATATTAGAGTACACTCACGTACCATGAGTCAAGGATGCGCAAGGATAACCAAACCCCCATAAACTCATCCTCGGGTTACTTGTCTCTTTGTGAACCTTCCTCGTTAGATTGAGAGTTACCGATAATAAGTGAATGAGTTCTTCGGACTAATGTAAGTATTGAAGGTTGACACTTCCACCTCCTCATATTTGCTAGCCTGTCCTGTGCCGTGCATTGGCTCCTTCACACTCCGAGATTTGGCGTCCACCATCGCCGGTACATCCAAACCCTTGGCATGATACGCTCTGTCATCATAAACCTCCTTATGTCCTTCCTCAAAACAGCCACCATACCTACCTATCAAGGCATTTCCATAGCCTTTCCCAGATATATTTCCATGCAACTTCCACCTCTTCATGACTTGATCTTCATGTCATACATGTTCCTGCTACACTGGCAGCGGAATACATTGCATACATCATGATAGCTACATCTTCTTTATGATTTGAGTACCTTGTAAAGTATGAAAGTATTCTATAACCTCTTGTAAATTAGAGTGTTGTCCTTCAGTGAGGAAAAGATCCCAAAGTGGACAAAACAAAATATCCCAAAAAGGACAAATGAGAGTTAAATAGAAAGAGCCATTGAGCCCACCAAAAAAATACAAAAAAATAGAGAAAAGAGAAAAAAGAAAAAAAGAGAGAAAGGGGCAACAATACTATCCTTTTGAAAGATCCACACTTGTACTCCCTCTTACCCTTGTACTCCATAGAGATGATCATGCATATAGCTATGTGGGGACCTTCACACTATAGAACTTGGCTTGCATATTCCAAGGATGAGCCTCCTCAAAAGAGCTCTAGGTCTTCATGAGCGAGCAAGTTAGATGCACCCCCACTAGTTCCATTGGAGAGCTTTTCAGCTCATATGTGCATCCGTTGCATGGCAATCCCTAGTCCTCACATCATATCTATCATTTGGCCTTCTCGCCTATGATTGTCCTCATTGATGTGAGCCTTTCTCACCTTTTTGACTTCCTCCTCCACCACATTCTCTCTTTGCCATCCTAAGTGTCAACTCTCATGCTTACGCTCATCCATTGCATGAGTGCTGAAAATATCGAAAGGGAGTGGTTCAAATTGAATTGTACCTAGCTAGTGGTCCCGGGACGAGTCAAGATAAGATTCCAAAGAAAACCAAGTGTGAAACTTTAGTAGATTGAGTTCTCAACTAAAACTAATTTTTCTCGTATTCCCTATCCCCCTTCTTGCACTCAAACACCATTTGGAGACATTCGAGTCACGGACATCGAGAGCTCTTGCCGGAGGGAGGATCGACCTCCGGGAGCTTCTCCTCCACCCGGAACGCTTCCCGAATGTGCCATGAGTAGTCTACCTTGGACCATGGGTCCCTGATCAGTATCTATGTGATGTTTTCCTCCCCTCTTTGTTCTTCATGGTTTGGACCTCGTGAGCTACCCTACATGATCGAGGCACATATGTAATTATTTCTGCTTTTGCTCTGCTGAGTTTGATGGGATCTGATGGATTATGAGATTATGTTCAGATTGTGATAGAGTAATATAATTGGTTCTTATATTTTGTATTTTTGTTCCAAAGTAATTCTTGCATGTTCTCCCTTGCTATTTATTGCTTTTGCGCGTCCAAGTGTTAGGTAGTGACCCCAAGAGGGACCGTTATGCTCAATTGTGGGTACAGGCCCCCTGATGACACGCTTGAGTGACAGAAACATGAGTATAGGGGATGTGTTGTGGCCACAAGGGGGAAAACAACGGTGCTTATAACCGCGGTTACAAGGATTGTTTATTTTACGCAAAGTTCTTTTTAATGCAGTTGTTTGTTGCTTTGGGTTTACACTTTGGGTGGGGCTCGCAACTTAATACCAGCGAGATATTCTGGATAGATATCTCAAGGTGGATGATTAGTAGTAGATGCAGATGGATTTCGGTCTACTTATTTTGGCATACTGCCCATGCTTTTGAGCCTCTTCCTTTCTTTTGTAGCATAGTTAGCATTGCGGTGTGTTTATAATCCTGTCAATTGCCCTTCTGTAATTTGTTTACCTCGCATAGCAGTCTTATCGTCTTTTGGGAGAGAGACATCACTAGTGAACATCATGGGACCCCGGTCCATATTCTCATCACTGTTTACACGCTCATTTATTTTCTTGCTTTTTACTTTCAGTTTCTATCATTATCATTATCCTCTGTTTTTATCCTTTGTAAACAACAAGACCGGAGAGATTGATAACCTCTCTGAACTTCGTTGGGAGCAAAGTTAATTGTGTTGTGTGCAGGTCTGCGTCAGGTGTGCCGCTAACACCTACTTATCATCGTCGGAGTCCTACTGGTGGATACTCAACCTCGGTATCTTCACCGAGGGAATCTTGCTGCTGCGCTGCATCTTACCATCCACTTGGGGTAACCAACGAAGCGCGAGAAGCAATCCTCTGTCGCGTATCAATACCTCAAGCTCAAGATGCCCGGGCCCTCAGGGGTCATCACGGTTAATGGAAATTTCGTCAAATTAGATCAATGTCACCGAGACTTCCATCAGGTCTCCGACTCGTTTGGAGCACATCAGTAGCTCGAAGAGATAGCCATGGTGGTAGACAAGAGTGTCCTCCCGCTAGCTGATGACCCTCAAATATAGGGGATCGATTGTAGTGCTCTCACGGGTAAGTTAATCCAATTTATTGATTCGACACAAGGGGGCACAAAGAATATTTATAAGATTTGAAAGTTGAGTTGTCAATTCAACCGCACCTGAAATGTACTTTCTTGCAACAAAGTATTAATAGAAACTGTGATATGATAGAGATAACGATGATAACGAAAGTGAAACAACGAAAAGTAACAGCTAGTGACCAGTAGGATTAAAATACTGTAGGCTAGGGAGATGGATGGTTGGGCACTGCATGAATAAGAATGAACATGTAACAAATTCTAACACGGGGCAAGGCACACAGAAAAGCAATGATCATCTAGGCAAATATCAAACGTTAGGCATGTATCCCATAGGTAGTTGTGCGTGCTTGCAATAAGAACTTGCACAACATCTTTTGTCCTACCATCCCGCTACAAACGGGGCCAAAAGGAACTTATGGAGATTAAGGTGCTCTTATCAAAGAGCACAGAAAAAAGCAATAAAATCAATGGACACATGGAATCCTCAAATTATGGACCATCTCCTTTGGTGTCCCAAGCTATCACCTTTGGGATCGCCGGTTCCGGACCATAATAGGTGCATACAACTCATAGATACGATCTTGAACATAGATAAACTCGTGAAAACATAAGTGGTTCAGATCTGAAAACATGGCACTCGGGCCCAAAGTGACAAGCATTAAGAACAACAAGTTGTAGCAAAGATGATAAACACCAAAGTAGATGATAGGCAACATGCCCCCAACAATCTGACGAACTATTACATGATCAATCTCATCCAATCCCTACCATCCCCTTTGCCTACAGCAGGGAATTACTCACACATGTGAAGAGAAGTCATGGAGGAAGGATGGAGTGGTGATGGTGATGGCGATGGCGATGATCTCCCCTCTCCGGAGGCCGAATCAGCCTCAGATTAGCCCCCCCCCCCCCCCGAGGAAGAACATAGGTTGGCGTCGACTCCGCGACGGGCTCTGGAAAAATGACTTCTGTTTCGGAGTTTCCCCATCACGGGAATAAATATGAGTCGAAGTAGGGCACCAGGAGAGGGGGCAGTCGCCCAGGCGGCCAGAGGGCGCGGCTCCACCCCTGGCTGCCCTCTGGCCCCCCTTCTGGCTCCGGGCTCCTTCGGGTGCGTGGATTTTTTGGTATTTTCTGGGAATTTTCTGAGATGTCCAAAAATCCATTTTCCTTCGCACAATAAAACCATACAGGCAGCTCTACTAAAACAACGTCAGTCCGGGTTAGTTTAGCTCAAATCATGCAAGAATGAGGGAAAAACAATAGCAAAAGTGTTTGAAAAGTAGATCATTTGAGACGTATCAACTCCCCCAATCTTAGCCTATTGCTTGTCCTCAAGCAATTCAGTTCAACGAACTGGACGCGACAAATAAAACTTTGACAAACTCTTTTGCTTCATAAGATGTATATAAGCCGGTACTACAAAAAGAATTTAGCAAGTATCAAAACAATGCTATGAGGATAATACACGAAGAAATCCTTCTTTCAAGTGATCAATCACAAACAACCTAAAGTGAATAATATGCTGCCGAAAATCAATACAAGATCACAATGCACATAGCCTGAACATATCAGAGTGGTATCTCGCTAGCCTCCATGAGTGAAGCAAAACATAAATGCAGAAACTCCTCCGGAGTTTTAAAGGAGACTAGAACTAAGAATTTCAGACTAGCAATATAACAAGCATGCATAAGACAATGTAATACTTTGGGACAATGCATGTTACACTAAGAATGACAAATATGCTCTCAATAGTTGGTGCTTTGAAGAAAGAAGGTGAGACTCTCGAACCGTGGATTTTTTATGGCAAGATTGAAAACCCGTGAAAGGAAGCAAAGACTAAACATGTGCCAGAGCTCTTGGTTTTGAAAACAGTGAAAAAATATTTTAAGAAGTGCAACTTTCCAGTCAATGGTGAACGGTAAAGGTCTCTCAATATCTCCCATGCCAACCATATCAATGCCTTTTGCTTACACTTGTTCCCTTATCCATAAATCCTTTGATGGTCAATGGAACCTTTTATTTTGCCTCAAGAATGGAAGGAGGGTATCGTTCCACCTATCATTAGCAGCATTTGGTCTATTTCATTCCATCGTCAAGTATGGGGGAGGTGTAACTCTCATTTATTTTTTCTTGACTAGTTAAAACTTCCGTCAAAATATTTTTGGCATGGTAGATACTGATTTTCCCTCACCACACCATGAGCTTGTACGGTTACAAAAGGGAAGCTTTTGAAATAAATTCGATATGGCACAAGAAAGTCTATGTTAGGAGTGGCAGGTAAATACCACATATAGTAAGGTATGGTGGACTCAAGTGGAATAACTGGTTTGAAAAGGAGTTTGGATACACAAGCAGAATTCTGCTTAGTGTGAGCGAAGGCTAGCAAAATACTGGGAAGCGACCAACTAGAGAGCAATAATTGTCATAATCATGCAGAGCGACAAAGCAACATTGAATCGGGCATGGAAGTGATATAACTATTCTGAGATAAAAAGGTCATCAAGGCATGATAGACTTTGTAGTCATAAACATGTGTGAACATTTGCCAAGTCAATCCAAGAATTCTCCGAAGGGAAATACCACTTCAATATGCCAGACCATGATCAATGCAATACATGTAAATCATTCCAACAAAATAATATGCACCCTAGCTATTTGAGATCAGCCACAAAAAAAGCATGATCACTGGGAAACCATTGTAAACATAGCACTATGTCGCTACAAGCTGGTCTCTAGATCATAAGTACAGGCATATGTACAAAAGTAGAAACAAAGAGAGTCCATACAGGTTTTCCTTGTTGCTTCCCTTCCGTCGATCTATGACATTACTGCCTTGTCACTTGCACGACCGAACATGGGAAATATATAAGCAAATGCCATCACAGACTCGAGCTGAACTCTAAAAACAAAGCAAACTAAAGAGAGAAAGGAAATCTTTTTGGGTTTTTCAAAGGTTTAACGAAAACAAAAGAAAAGAGAAATCTTTTGTTGTTTTTGAAAATTAAAAGAACAAAGAAGAACAGGCAAAAACTTCGAAAAAGATCAAAGCAAACAAAATAAAAACGGATAATACAATGGAAAAGTGAGAAGGGTACGTACTCCCCCAAGCTTAGGCTTTTGGCCTAAGTTGGTAGCAGCTACTGCCCCCAGGAGCCCCCGCTCCGGGGTAATGGTAAGTCCAGGAGTCGTATGAGCCCTCCGGTGCGTTCACCGAAGTCCTCGGGTCCTCCCATGAGGAAGGTCCTGCGCTCCAAGTGGAAGAAGACCCCTCGCCATGCTCGGTAAAGGTCTCTCCCTGGAAAGGTGGGAACTCACCATGCTCCTCCTCGTCGGGCACAACCCCCTCCATGGGGTTATGCAGCTGGTAGTGAGCCATGAACTCATCGAACTGAATATCGTTGAAGGACCATCCTTTCCTGCGAGTGTTATCGAACAAAAGTGGTGCAGGTAGACGGATCTCACGAGTAATGGTCTTTTCAAACCTCAAAATATAATCATGGGTACCAAATTGGGAAGTCATGGTAACAAAATTATGCCTCTTCGTAGCAGCAAGATCGAGACTTGCGTATGAAAAGGGAACATCATCAGGATGCGGGGTGCGCTCAAGAGAATCAAGGATAAGTGTGGCGTAAACACCACCATATAAATCGCCCTTGTTATTGTTCGTCACAAGGCACCGAGCAATTAAGGCACCCACATTATAATCATTCTTATCAGAGAGGGTGTTCGCATAAATAGCGAAATCTGGTGCAGAACCACTGCTCGTGTTGTCACGAGCCAACACCCCTCTAGCAAAAAAATACGCAAAATACCTGAGGTGTGGAAACAAAATGCTGGAAATCTTCGTACGCCGAATGTCGGTCTCTCCTGGAAACAAAGGGAGTTGAAGAGGGTCCTCAACTCGGAAGGCTGAGTGGTCATCTTTGTCGTCATACCAACATTCAGCACACCTATTATATAACAAAACCATGCCAAATACATGGTTATGAGATCATTATAAAGTTTGAACTCGACGGTTCCAGCATCATGGTTATAACAAAAACTGTTAACAAAGCAGGAGGTAAGCTTCTTGTATTGTACCACACGGCATAATGCTAGCCATGTCAAACCTGCACTGGCACAAAGCCCGTAGAATTCCTCCTTAATTCCTGCAGCTGTAAGAAAATCATCGCACGGATACATCATTGCTCATGCTAGACTTGTGTCTTCCAGAAACTCCAGGGGTACATGATCTTCATTATAGCTCACCCTAATTGCTGAGGGTGAAGCTGCAGCTCTAGTGACTCAATCGGAGCGCTCGGGCTTCTTCTTCCCAAGCCACCCCTTTGCTTTTCCTAGCAAACTCATTTTTGGATTTTTTGACAATTCACAAAAACAAGGATTTAAACGAAGTGAGTTGAGGCAAACTACTCTACTCACTTACCTAAGGCATAAACTTGCATCAAAACTTGGAAAATGAATTTCTACACATGCATGCAAGCTCATCTAAAGAGCACCAAGAACTACTAAATACTCACAAATGAAACCACCAATCAAAAATCTATTTGAGGGGTGGAGGAGTTACATACCAGGGAGTATTTTCCCAATATCTCAGATCAAATGATAGGTCGTAGAGAGAGATCGAAATTCTGGACGGGGAGCAGCAAGAACACAATTTGCAGGTGCAGAACTCGTGTTTTGGGGAGGAAAGAAAGATAGAGGAAGAAGACTCACCTGAAGGTGGGGCCTGTGGGCTCAGGCGCCCTGTGGGCGCGGCCAGGGGGCTGGTCGCGCCAGCTGGCTGCCTGGGCCACTGGTGGCCCCCCTGGTCAGCCCCAGGTGCCTCTGGGTCACTTCCGGCATGGAAATATTTAATATATTTTTTCTGGAATTTTTCTGAAACCTTCACTGTTGAAAATTTTCCGGAGTTCAGAAAGCTGTGAAACTTTCTGAAAACTTGAAGCAGTGATTAGAATTGTGAAGCTTCAAAAACATATAAACTTGGTACAACAAGTAGAATAAGAGCTAAGGGAAATGAAAACATAACAAGCTCTACCATTTACCTATATAAAACATGCCCACTAGCAACGTTGATCAAGGCTTACCAACAAACCGGCGATATATAGAACAAAAAGTCTCACCTCTTGTGAAGTGATCATTGCACCTTTACTTTAATGGACATTGTCCCCACCATGATTTTTTTGTATTTGTGTTTCACGTGTAGAGGACAATCCCATTCTCCAATCTTCACGGTCTTGATATTCTATATTGAGTTAAGGCCATGCCTTTTGTCGATCTTCTTTGGAAAATACACCGTGTGTTCTTTATCGTCTACATTGAAGGTGACCTTTCCTTTATTGCAATCAATAATGGCACATGCGGTGTTTAGAAAAGTTCTACCAAGAATAATGGACATGCTCCCATCCTCGGGCATGTCAAGCACAACAAAATTTGTAAGAATTAAACAATTAGCAACTTCAACTAGAAGATCCTCACAAATACCTATCGGGGCGGCTGTTGATTTGTCAGCCATCTGAAGAGAGATATCTGTAGGGATTAGCTAATCTAAACATAGCCTTTTATAAAGAGAAAAAGGAATAACACTCACCCCTGCTCCGAGATCGCATAAGGCAGTCTTAACATAATTATTTTTTATAGAGCAAGGAATGGTGGGTATACCTAGATCACCAAGCTTCTCAGGAATCTTGCCTCTGAAAGAGTAATTAGCAAGCATATAGTGGAATTATACGTCAAAAACGTATCTATAATTTCTGCTTGCTCCATGCCTCTTTTGTGTGATATTGCTATGATATTGATGAACTTCCATACACTTTTGATCATATTTGGACTAACCTATTAACTCAGTTCACCCCAGTGCCAGTTCCTGTTTTCTGCTGCTTTCCAATTTCAGGTTTCCCCCATATTAAAAGTGATCCAAAAATTCGGCAAAAATCCAATAAAAAAATCAGCGATACGGAAGCTTCGAGAAACACCGAGGGGGGCCAGAGGGGACCCACCAGGGCCCCAGGCGCCCTCCTAGAGCGCCCTAGGATGAGGCCGCGCCAGGGGGCCGCCTGGACCCCTGGTGGCCCCCCCGGCTGCCCCCCTTCGCCCATATATACCTTGTGACGTTAAACCCCGGTGATAAGAACCCTTTTTCGCGATCGCTCCTCTGTTCCGCCGCTGCCGCGCTTCCAAGATCGGGAGCACCAGAAGACTTCTTCCGGGCACCCTACCGGAGGGAGGAACCACCTCCGGGAGCTTCTCCACCACCATGGATGCTTCTCCACCTTGGACCATGGGTCTATGATCAGTAGCTATGTGATGTTCTCCTCCCCTCTTTGTTCTTCATGGATTAGACCTCGTGAGCTGCCCTACATGATCGAGGCACATATGTAATATTTCTGTTGTTGCTATGCTGAGTTTGCTTGGATCCGATGGATTATGAGATTATGTTCAGATTGTGTTTGAGTAATATATTTGATTCTCCTCTTTTATATTTATGTTCTAGAGTAATTCTTGCATGTTCTCGGTTGCTGTTTATTGCTTTGGCCAAGTAGTAGGTAGTGACTCCAAGAGGGTGCGTTATGCATGATTGTGGGTTCATGCCCCCGATGAATAGCTTGAGTGACAGAAACATGAGTCTAGGGGATGTGTTGTTGCCACAAGGGAGAAAACAACGGTGCTTGTACTAGCGGGTGCAAGGATTGTTTACTTTACGCAAAGTTCTTTAATGCAGTTGTCCGTTGCTTTGAGTTTACACTTTGGGTGGGATTCACAACTTAATACCTGCGAGATGTTCTGGATAGATATCTCAAGGTGGATGATTAGTCGGTAGATGCAGATGGATTTCGGTCTACTTGATTCGGCGTACCGCCCAAGCTTTTGAGCCTCTTCCTTTCTTTGTAGCATAGTTAGCATTGGTTTGCGCACATACTCCTGTCAATTGCCCAGCTGTAATTTGTTTACCTTGCATGGCTATTTTATCGTCATTTGGCAGAGAGGCATCTTTAGTGAACATCATAGGACCCTGGTCCATATTTCCAATACTGTTTACACCCGCTATCAATTTATTGCTTTATTTACTTTTCCGCTGCTATCACTATCATTATTATCCCGTGCATTTTATCCTTTGTAAACAACAAGGCCGGAGGAATTGACAACTCCTCTGTACTCGTTGGGAGAAAAGCTATTTGTTGTGTGTGCAGGTCCAGGTGAAGTAAGCAACCTTGAGTTGTGAACGGTGCCATTGTTCACTTCACCACCTTCTTGTATTTGTTGGATTCCTATTGGTTCGACACTTAAACCTTAGCATCTTTGCTAAGGGAAATTTCCGTTATGCTACATCTCAACCTTCCACTTTGGGTAAACCAACGAGGGGCGAGAAATAAACTATTGTGACATCAAAGCAATTTCTGGCGCCGTTGCCGGGGACTCCACTCTTCAAGATAGGGGAGTTGCACACTATCTTTTATCTTTACTTTTTAGTCTTGTTAGTTTACCTTTAAGTTTTTGCTTTAGTGTCCTTTATCAAAAATCAGAAAAATAGTTATCTTGCTTGATGCTACTATGGGTTCCTCTGAGAACACCAAGTTGTGTGACTTCACTAGTCACAACAACAGTGACTTTATCTGCACTCATATTGCTACACCTGCTACTTCAACACCTTCTTATGAGATTAAACCTGCTTTGTTGAACCTTGTTATGAAAGATCAATTCTCTGGTGCTAGAGATGATGCTACTTTACACTTAAATAATTTTATTGAGCTCTGTGATATGCAAAAGTACAAAGAAGTAGATGGTGATATTGTTAAGCTTAAGATTTTTCCTTTCTCCTTAAGAGGAGGAGCTAAAATCTGGTTTCAATCCTTGCCAAGGAATAGCATAGATTCTTGGGATAAGTGCAAGGATGCTTTTATTGGGAAGTACTACCCCACTGCTAAGATTATTCAATTGATTAGCTATATTATGAATTTTAAGCAATTGGATAATGAACACGTTGCCCAAGCTTGGGAACGCATGAAATATTTTGTTAAGAATTTCCCTACGCATGGTTTGACTATTTGGATGGTTATCCAAACTTTTTATGCAGGCTTGAACTTTACCTCGCGGAACTAGTTAGATTCGGCCGCGGGAGGAACCTTTATGTCAACTACACTTGGTGCTGCCACAAAACTTCTCGATGAGATGATGACCAACTATTCCCAATGGCACACCGAAAGAGCTTAACAGGTAGGAAGGTAAACTCTATCGAGGAGATCTCCTCCCTAAATGAAAAAGTTGACTTGATTATGTCACTACTTACCAAGCAATCTCCTATTGATTCTCATGATGTTCCTTTAAATTCTTTGATTTCTCAAGATCGAGTAGATGTGAACTTTATCTCTAGAAACAACTTCAATAACAATGCTTATAGGAGTAATTTTGGTAGCAATCCTAGACCGTTCCCCTCCAACTATGGTAACAACAACACTTATCCTAGCACCAAAAACTCCACTTCTGAATTAGAGAGTATGCTTAAAGACTTTGTCACTACCCAAAAAGCCTTCAACAAGAGTGTAGAGGAAAAACTAGACAAATTAGATAATCTCTCGTCGAAGGTAGACAATTTATCCCATGAAGTAGAATTAGTTAAAATTAGAACTTCTCCTCTTGAGGAGAGGAAGGTCACTCCTATGAATGCTATCCAAGTGCAAATTAATGAAAACATTAGGATGATGGCTAAACTCAAAGAGAGATGGGCTATAGAAAAGGAGGAAGAAGATATAATTAAGATCCTTCCTACACACCATACCATTTCTACTATCCAAGTGGTTGAGGATATCCAAACTCTTAGCACCCAATGCACCCCTAGTCCACTAGGAGCTATTAATGGTGATGCTATGACCTCAACCGTAGAAGAAGAAATTCCTATGACTATAGAAGCTACCAAACAAGTGAGCCTAAAGGACACCACTACCACTTTACTTGATAGTAGTGACCTTTATTTTGATAATTGCACCCTTTATGAAGTTATTCGTTTCCTTCACAAGATGTCGACCCCCACACTAGCACATTTAATCTTGCCTTCACGGAGCATATCACTAATGCTCTCATTAAAGCTAGGGAGGAGAAGCTTAGGGTAGAAGCCTCCATAACTATAAAGCTAGAAGATGGTTGGGATCCTATGATTAAAATTAAGTTGAATAACTTTTCTTGCTATGCTTTATGTGATGTTGGAGCTAGTACCTCTGTTATGCCCAAAAGAATGTATGATATATTTGAATTGAAACCTTTTGATCCTTGTTATTTTGGTGTTCGTCTTGTCGATTATTCCGTAAAAAAACCTTTGGGGAAGATCGATGATGTTCTTATCATTGTCAATGACAATTGTGTTCCCGTTGATTTTACTATTATGGACATTGAATGTGAATCTTCTTGTCCAATTATTTTGGGACGTCCTTTTCTTTGCACCGTGGGTGCTATTATTGATATGAAATAAGGGATTATAAAATTCCAATTCCCTCTCAAGAAAGGGATGGAACACTTCCCTAGGAAAAATATTAAGTTGCCTTTTGAGTCCGTCACACGGGCTAGTTATTTTCTTGAAAATACTTGAACTATTTGCATTAAGCCTAGCTAATGGTTTTAAAGAAGCGCTTTCGGGAGGCAGCCCGCAACGAATTTAGGATTTACTTTTTGTTTTTCTTCTGTTTTTGATGGTCTTGATGATTGTTACTACTGTAGAAACATCATAGTATCTTTACTTTTCAAGCTTTGTGCCATTTATAGCCTCATATGACAAGGGAAATGAAAGTTGTGACATGCTGTCCAGAAAACAGATTCTGTCCTCGTGACTAGAAAAATCACAGAAAAATCCCAGTTCATCTTTTTGAGATGAAATTTTTACACAGCGTGCTATATACAATTACGGAACTTTAGTATGTTCTGAGTTTTTTTATTTGAGTTGCATAAGTATCCCTAAAAAATTCTTTACTACCTGCTGGTCTGTTTTTCACAGATTCTGTCCAGTTTTGCCTCTTCTTCATTTTGCAAACCTTAAGCTTGCTTTTTCTTTGCAAAAACTTTTTGGAAATCTTGAGAAACAGTATCTCTTAAATAATATATTTATTTCCATTAGAGAAAAAATTATTTTATTATGGGTACTAACCTCGCTAATCAGATTATGATGAGTTATGTATGAATGGAGTTTTCAAGTGTGCGAGGGAAGATGATGAAAGAAGATTCAAGAGTGTCAAGCGCTCAATCTTGGGGATGCCCCCATGCATCCCCAAGAAATATTCAAGGAGACTCAAGCGTCTAAGCTTGGGGATGCCCCCGTGCATCCCCTTCTCCATCAATAATTATCAGTTCGTCTCTCGTTTCACTATATTTTTATCACTTCATGTGTTATGTGCTATGCTTGGAGAATCTCGCTTTTAGGTTTTATTTTTAGTTTTATTTAGATTTGCTTGCTGTTCATAACAATTTAGACCCCAGCTTTCTTTGTGTGGCAGAGAAACACGCTCCACTTTCAAAATCTAGAACACAACATAGGATTTTTCATGCTTATCTTTGTTGTGTGTGTTCTTTATCTTTTTCATATCTACTGTCATGTTTAGCTCTTAGTTTTCATGCTTATATTTTAAAGAGCTTTTGTTTAGTTTATTTCTGGAACTCTCTTGAGTTTTCATGTTTATCTTGTTTAGAGAGTTTTCCTGTTGCACTGAGTTTTGTGTCTTGACTTGAAGTAGGTAATTGAGGTTGCCATTCTTTTGTAGTAGTAACTTGCAATAGTTTTGAGGTATTGCTTTGAGTAATGTTTGGACTTTTCGTGTCAAGAGATTTAGCCTATTAGTGATAGATGTCGTATTTTGGGCAGTCCGTGTTTATTTTCAAAACTTACAAAATTAGTTGAGAACTTTAGCTACTAGATGGATCACTACTCTTCTGAGGGGTCGAATATTAGAGTACACTCACGTACCATGAGTCGAGGATGCGCAAGGATAACCAAACCCCCATAAACTCCTCCTCGGGGTACTTGTCTCTTTGTGAAACCTCCTTATTAGATTGAGAGTTACTGATAATAAGTGCATGAGTTCTTCGGACTAATGTGAGTATTCGAAAGTTGACACTTCCACCTTCCCATATTTTTCTAGCCTCTCATGTGCCGTGCATTGCTTTCTTCTCACTCCGAGAGTTGGCGTCCACCTTCTCCAGTACATCCAAACCCTTGGCACGATACGCTCTGTCATCATAAACCTCCTTATATCCTTCCTCAAAACATCCACCATACCTACCTACCAAGGAATTTCCATAGCCTTTCCGAGATATATTGCCATGCAACATCCATCTTCTCAAGACTTGATCTTCATGTCATACATGCTACTTGCACTAGTAGAAAACAAGTCTTTGGTTCAGGCCTCTCCAGCCCATTAGTCCCGGTTGTTCCACGAACCAGGACCCATGGGGGTCATACGTCCCGGTTCGTGCAACCGGGGGGCCGACTGGGCCTCGTGGGACATTGGTCCCGGTTCGTCTGGGGGCATATGTCCCGGTTCCAGACCAGAACCGGGACCAATGGGCCTCGCTCCTTGCCCACAACCACTAGTCCCGGTTTGTGGCTCAACCCGGGACGAAAGGCTGGCCATTAGTACCGGTTCCAGCCACAAACCGGGACTAACGATTTGGCTATATATACCCCTCGCCGGCGAGCAGAGCACTCCACTGGTGCTCTGTGTTTTCGAGGAGGGTAAGGGGAGGGCGTTCTGGTTCTCTACCTCACCTCCAATGCACATGATGTGTTCGATGAAATGCCCGAGCCACACTACTTAAGCTTTCTCCTCTCCAAACTCGACCTCCAAGCTCCGTTTTCCTCAAGATTTGTCTAGGTTTAGCGATTTATCACGTCTCGTACCCGTCTTCACCATCGTCGATCACCCACGCTAATCTCGTCGCCGGCACCACCGTGGTGAGCCTCTTGTTCTTATATTCTTTCTAAAAGAAAATAACTCTTAATTTTATGATTAGATATATACTTGTCTAATTTTCTTATTGCTTTTTATTATATTGTGCGATGGTTATGGTATCTGCACATGTCGGCCCTCGTCCTGTCTATGATTCGGATGTGGTATATATTTTATTTTATAACTATTTGGTTCATTTTTTGTTTATGACAATTATGCTGACCAACGTGACATATTTATTTATCTAGGAGGTAGTTGAACCGGAAATTTCTACCAACCCTATTGTCGAGAGGTTAAATTTAGTTGACGAAGAAAACAATAACTTGAAGGGAAAAATAAAAAGAATTGAGGAGGAGAAGATGCTACTGGAGTTCCATGTTGCAGATGTCATCAATGATAACCAGATCAAGATGGATGCAATGCGCTTGAAGGTGAGAAAGATTAGAAAATATGCAATTGATACCGAGGCTTGGTATCATTATGTCGTTGGTTCAATTGTTACCTTCGTTGCGATTATGATCGCATTTGTTGTTGCATTGAAATGTTTTACATAGTTTCAATGTATGCCTTAGTTAGATGCTCTGGAGAGCTGTATGTTGTTCAATGAGAAATATGTATGTACTTTGGTTTTACTGTGATGATGAACTTCTATTAATTTGGTCACTTATCTATTCATGATGTTCTATAATGGTTTTTGACACACTTAATTATATATAATGCACGCAGATGAACCGGCAATGGATGTACGGTGACAGACACACCTCCCAGTACATTAAGGGCGTCCATGAGTTTCTCGAACTGACTAAGGCAAACAAGCATAATGGTTTTATGTGTTGTCCATGCCCTACATGTGGGAATACGAAGTCTTACTCTGACCGACAAACCATTCACGCCCACCTGCTTTATAAGGGATTCATGCCACACTATAATGTTTGGACCAAGCACGGAGAAATAGGGGTTATGATGGAAGACGGCGAAGAAGAAGAGTACGATGACAACTATGTGCCCCCTGAATACGGTGATGCTGCAACGGGGGAAGCGGACGATGTGCCCGATGAAGATCAAGAGCAACCGGATGATGTGCCCGATGATGATCTCCTCCGGGTCATTGTTTCTGCAAGGAGACAGTGTGAAAGTGAAAAGGAGAAGATGAAGTTCGATCGGATGTTAGAGGATCACAAAAAAGGGTTGTACCCCAATTGCGAAGAGGGCATCACAAAGCTCGGTACCGTACTGGAATTGCTGCAGTGGAAGGCAGACAATGCTGTGTCTGACAAAGGATTTGAGAAGCTACTGAAAATATTTAAGAAAAAACTTCTAAAGGATAACCAATTGCCCGACACTACGTACGCAGCAAAGAAGGCCGTATGCCCTCTAGGATTGGAGGTGCAGAAGATACATGCATGCCCTAATAACTGCATCCTCTACCGCGGTGCGTACGAGGATTTGAATGCATGCCCGGTATGCGGTGCATTGCGGTATAAGGTCATACAAGATGACCCTGGTGATGTTGACGGCGAGCCCCGCAGAAAGAGGGTTCCTGCAAAGGTGATGTGGTATGCTCCTATAATACCACGGTTTAAACATCGGTTCAGAAACAAAGAGCATGCGATGTTGTTGCGATGGCACAATGAAGACCGTAAGAAAGTCGGGAATTTGAGACACCCCGCTGATGGGTCACAATGGAGAAAGATCGAGAGAAAGTACTGGGATAAGTTTGGACATGACCCAAGGAACATATGGTTTGGTTTAAGCGCGGATGGAATTAATCCTTTCGGGGAGCAGAGAAGCAATCACATCACCTGGCCCGTGACTCTATGTATGTTTAACCTTCCTCCTTGGATGTGCATGAAGCGGAAGCTCATTATGATTCCAATTCACATCCAAGGCCCTAAGCAACCTGGAAACGATATTGATGTGTACCTAAGGCCATTAGTTGAAGCACTTTTACAGCTGTGGAATGGAAACGGTGTACGTGTGTGGGATAAGCACAAACAGGAGGAATTTGACCTGCATGCGTTGCTGTTTGTAACCATCAATGATTGGCCTGCTCTCAGTAACCTTTTAGGACATACAAACATGGGATACCATGCATGCACTCACTGTTTAGCTGACACCGAAAGTATATACTTGGACAACTGCAGGAAGAATGTGTACCTGGGGCATCGTCGATTTCTTCCGACCAACCATCAACGTCATAAGAAAGGCAAGCATTTCAAAGGCGAGGCAGATCACCGGAAGAAGCCCGCCATGTGTACCGGTGATCACGTACTTGCAATGGTCAATGATTTACACGTAATATTTGGAAAGGGTCCCGGCGGACTATCTGTTCTGAATGACGACGAGGGACGTGCACCCATGTGGAAGAAGAAATTTATATTTTGGGACCTACCCTACTGGAAACACCTAGATGTCTGCTCTTCGATCGACGTGATGCACGTGACGAAGAACCTTTGCGTGAACCTGTTAGGCTTCTTGGGCGTGTATGGGAAGACAAAAGATAGACCGGAGGCCGGTGAGGACCTGCAACGTTTGCACGAAAAAGACGGCATGCCTCCAAAGCAGTATGAAGGTCCTGCCAGCTACGCTCTTACCAAAGAAGAGAAGGAAATCTTCTTTGAATGCCTGCTCAGTATGAAGGTCCCGTCTGGCTTCTCGTCGAATATAAAGGGAATAATAAATATGGCCGAGAAAAAGTTTCAGAACCTAAAGTCTCATGAATGCCACATGATTATGACGCAACTGCTTTCGGTTGCATTGAGGGGGCTTCTACCGGAAAACGTTCGATTAGCCATTGTTAAGCTATGTGCATTCCTCAATGCAATCTCTCCGAAGGTGATCGATCCAGAAATCGTACCAAGGCTAAGGAGTGATGTGGCGCAATGTCTTGTCAGTTTCGAGCTGGTGTTCCCACCATCCTTCTTAAATATCATGACGCACGTCCTAGTTCATCTATTCGACAAGATTTTCATTCTGGGCCCCGTATTTCTACACAATATGTTCCCCTTTGAGAGGTTCATGGGAGTCCTAAAGAAATATGTCCATAATTGCGCTAGGCCAGAAGGAAGCATCTCCATGGGCCATCAAACAGAGGATGTCATTGGGTTTTGTGTCGACTTCATTCCTGGCCTTAAGAAGATTGGTCTCCCTGAATCGCGGTATGAGGGAAGACTGACTGGAAAAGGCACGATTGGAAGGGACTCAATAATATGCAGGGACGGACATTCTTGGTCTCAAGCACACTACACAGTTCTACAAAAATCTATCTTAGTGGCCCCGTATGTCGATGAACACAAGAATAGTCTGCGCTCCAAACACCAGGAGGAGTGTGATGACTGGATTACACATGAACACATCAGGACTTTTGGCGATTGGTTGGAAACACGTGTCAGAGCTGAGAACACCGTTTTTGATGAGTTGTTCTCATTGTCTAGGGGGGCATCTTCAACTGTATTGACTTACAAAGGATACGAGATAAATGGGAATACATTTTACACGATCGCCCAAGATCAAAAGAGCACCAACCAAAACAGTGGTGTCTGCT
Source organism: Bromus sterilis (assembly GCA_950022295.1). Taxonomy (NCBI): domain Eukaryota; kingdom Viridiplantae; phylum Streptophyta; class Magnoliopsida; order Poales; family Poaceae; genus Bromus; species Bromus sterilis. The sequence goes on from OX465596.1 coordinate 404,061,246, forward strand.
TTGATGCAGCAACCGAGAGGGGAAAGGACACATATTATGGTTACATAGTGGAGATATGGGAACTTGACTACGGACATGGCCATAAGGTCCCTTTGTTTAAGTGCAAATGGGTCAACATGTCATGAGGCGGGGTACAAGTAGACCCACAGTACGGAATGACAACGGTGGATCTAGACAATCTTGGGTACACAGACGAACCATTCGTCCTAGCCAATGATGTGGCGCAGGTTTTCTAGGTGAAGGACATGTCTACCAAACCGAGAAAAAGAAAAGATATGGAAGCGAATACATCATACAATGAGCCAAATCGCCACATAGTTCTTTCAGGAAAAAGAGACATCATGGGATTGGAGGGCAAGACAGACAAGTCTAGAGATTATGATAAGTTTCATGAAATTCCCCCCTTCAAAGTTAAGGCTGATCCAAACACCCTGTTAAGCGATGAAGAATATCCATGGTTGTGGCGCAATAAGCAAAGGACACAAGCCAAGAAAAAGTGAAGACTGATGAAGTCAGAAAGGGTTGAAATTTTAGTATGTGGCTTTGAAGGGTGCATATTGAATGCACAAAAAGTCTTGAGTTCAAATAAGTTTAGAAAAATGAAATGTCATTGAAACACATGAGTTTTTGTCTGAAACCCTCGTACTTCGAAAGAGATGGTCCAGTTTGTACACGAAGTGCATCCAGATTTTGCCTTACCCCTCTCAACTTTTGCACACATGTTATGTGGGTCAAATGATAATACCATGCCAAGTTTCAACCTTTTCAGAGTTCAGTTGTAGTGCTTTCCAATTTCAGGGTCATTTAGCCCAAAATAAATCATTAAATGCATGAAAAAGAGCAAATGAAGTCAGAAAGGGTTGAAATTTTAGTATATGGCTTTGAAGGGTGCATATTGAACGCACAAAAAGTCTTGAGTTCAAATAAGTTTAGAAAAATGAAATGCCTTTGTAACACATGAGTTTTCGTCTGAAACCCTCGTACTTCGAAAGAGATGGTCCAGTTTGTACACGAAGTGCATCCAGCTTTTGCCGTAACCCTCTCAACTTTTTGTGACACCTCGCCGGAATACCACTATACACAGACGAGTGTTTCCCACACACCAGCCCAGGAATCACTCTGGTGTGCGCGCTTACAACACGTACCAAGAACATAGGCACATCTGTAAAAGGATTCATAAGCCAAAGTGGCTTGAATCAATATATTTCCACCATAGATGGTTCATTACAGAGATGGGGGCAGCGGAATATAAACTGTCTACGGCAGCACGGACTTGGAGCGGCTCCAATCCACATGGATCTGACTGGGTTACTCTTCCTAGCTCGCAAACGCTCGACTCCTCCTAGTGAAAGCGGATCCTTAGATAAACCTGAAAATTTGGCTACGCGAATAGCCAGGGATGAAAGCCATGTGAGTACGTTTGAATGTACTCGCAAACAAGAAAACCAAGTAACATATACACCAAGCAAAGCAATCCGTGACATTCAAGCATGCACAAGTTATTAGAGTATATTAGTTATCATGGCATAGAAGTTTAAACAATATTAATAATCATGGCATAAGCAATATTAACATGATGAATCTAGCATGCTACTAAGAGTAAAACCAGATCAATAACAATCAACACATGGAATGATCAATATCATCATAATGAAATGAGCATTCTACCATGATTAAGACTAGTGCAAACAACACATGGAACACTCTTGATCATCGCCTGACCATGAAGCTTACCTCGGAGTCATTATCGACTCCACCTTCAAGTGATGGGTCATCGCATGACCATTCAACGGGTTAGGTGTCCCTCGTTACCACCCAACCAATCTGTTCATCGCATGACCACTCAACGGATTAGGTGTCCTTATGTTACCACCCAATCATTCCAGTCATCACATGAGCACTCAACGGATTAGGTGTCCTTATGTTACCACCCAATCATTCCGGTCATCGCATGACCACTCAACGGACTAGGTGTCCTTATGTTACCACCCAATCATTCCAGTCATCGCATGACCAGCAACTCAGCACCATTATTATACTGGTTTGTGTTGACCATAGTGTGACCTAGTGAACTGTGTCCCATGACCGAGGACGCGACTATTCGAATAGATTTTTACTCTGCAGAGTTTGTGCAATTTACCCACACTATGGAGTTCTTCCTCCACCCAGCACTCCAGAACTTGTCCCACAGGATCCTTGGAACTCGTTCCGCAAGAGTGGGCTAGGACTTCTCCAACGAAACTCGACTACCTCGTAACCTCCCTACGGTATCACCGACACACTGTCTTGGGTATCCCTGTGTCCTCCAGACACCAGTCAAACTCTTGGCAAACGGCCACCTTGTGGCAAACACTGTCCCGAACGGGGACTCTCGGGTAAACAACTCTGGATGTCAAGGTTATCACCACCTACCGGGCCAGGGTAGCGTGCGTGCATAACCTCCCCTCTTTGGTGATACACGTAGAAGGCACTACGATAGCCCAAGCTAAGGCCCGCCCATATAGGCAAATGTGGCTGCACGAATAAAACCCGGTTCGGTGGCACTTGGACAACGGTTGTATTGTGTTCATCAAGTTTTAGCATTAGGTCTTGCAGCATAAATTGAACAAGGCAACATGGTGATGTCTACGCACGCTTCTATTCTTGTAGACTATGTTGGGCCTCCAAGCGCAGAGGTTTGTAGGACAGCAGCAATTTCCCTCAAGTGGATGACCTAAGGTTTATCGAACTCAGGGAAGTAGAGGTTGAAGATGGTCTCTCTCAAGCAACCCTGCAATTAAGATACAAGAAGTCTCTTGTGTCCCCAACACACCTAATACAACTAGGAGTTGTATAGGTGCACTAGTTCGGCGAAGAGATGGTAAAATATGGGTGATAGGTGTGGAAAAGCAAGGTAATATAAATCTGTAATAAAAAGAGCAGCAAGCAAACATGTGACAAAAGTGAGCACAAACGGTGTAAAAATGGTGGCAACAAGGCCTAGGCTTCATACTTTCACTAGTGGCAACTCCCAACAACATTAACATACTCTAATCACATGATATTTCCCATAAAACATGCAATGGAGACGCACTCGGAGGTCATTCCTTTGTGGTCAAGAGAGGACGAGAATTATGTAGGGCTACAAGAGCACACCTCAGATTTCGTAGTTCTCAATCTATGGATTTCCTAATGTCACCACGGCCATCCAAAGAGAGTACCACAATCACCAAAACATATCTCAAGGATAGTCAAAGACAAGAACCAAGAGACTCTCAATCTTCAATCAACACACAAAAGAGGAAATCACTCATGATATTATTCTTCTAACCCATGTCCAATAGACCGCTGTCACCTTGGTCTCGGGGATTATACTAGATAAGATCAATTGAGTACATCAATCCAATACATAGAGGAAGGGGAAATATCATGGGATCACCCTAGATTAACATAGCCTATGATCACAATGAAGATCACATCATGGGAGAGACAGAAGAACACATAGCTACTAGTAGAAACTTCAGCCCCGAGGGAGAACTACTCCCGCCTCATGGAGGGAGGAAGCAACGTCGATGGAGATGAATCCGGGGTCACTTCCCCGTCCCGACAGGGTGCCGGCACAGGAATTCTGGTCCCCCAAAACTTGTCGACGATGGCGGCGCAGATCGGAATCGCTTCTGGAAAAAGTACTTCGCTATTAGGGGTTTCCACCCCGAGGACTAAATATAGGCGGAGGGGGGTGTCGAGGGGACTCACCAGGTAGCCAGGAGGCCTCCTAGCACGGCCTAGGGTGGGGCCGTGCCATGGACCCTCCTGGTCTCCTGGTGGTGGCCCCCTCCGCTACCTTGGTGATTTCGGAAGCTTCCGGGTCGCTGATTTTTCCGGATTTTTTGGAGTAGTTTTAATGGCCGGAAAACCTGAAATACAAAAACAGCAAAAAACAACAACTGGCAGCTGGGTGCACTGGGTTAATAGATTAGTCCAAATATGCTCAAAAGTGTATGAAAGTTCAAGCAAATCATGGCAAAGTCACACAAAACATGCATGGAGCAAACAGAAATTATAGATACGTTTGGGACGTATCAACATCCCCAAGCTTAATTCCTGCTCGTCCTCGAGTAGGTAAATGATAAGAAGCATAATTTCTTTGGTGACATGCCACACAACCATATACGGACTTTTAAGTGAAGCAATCAAAGCATGCAATTCAATTCAAGTCTTAACAAGCAAGAGTATATACTAGCATTGACGCAAGCAACAAAAGAACAAAAGGTGCAAGAGCTCTCGCTGTCCGTGACTCGAATGTCTCCAGATGGTGTTTGCGTGCAAGTAGGGGACTGGGAAAAAGAGAGAAAAAAAAGGTTGTTGAGAACAACTATCTACTAAAGTTTCACACTTGGTCTCCTTTGGATTCTTATCTTTACTCGTCCCCAGACCACTAGCCAGGTACAAGTCAAACTGATCCACTCCCTTTCGATATTTTTAGCACTCGTGCAATAGATGAGCGTGAGCAAGAAAGTTGACACCTAAAAGGCGAAACAGAAAGAAGGTGGAGGAGGAAGACAAAAAGGTGTGAAAGGCTCACATCAATGAGGACAATCATAGGCGAGAGAAGGCCATATGATAGATATGATCTCAGGAGTAGGGATTGCCATGCAACGGATGCACATGTGAGCTAAAAGCTCTCCAAGGGAACTAGTGGGGGTGCATCTAACTTTCTTGCTCAAGAAGACCTAGAGCTCGTTTGAGGAGGCTCATCATTGGAATATACAAGCCAAGTTCTAGTGTGAAGATCCCCACATAGCTATATGCATGATGATGATCTCTATGGAGTACAAGGGATAGAGGATGAAGTACTGGTGTGGATCTCTCAAAAGGAATAGTAGTGTGCCCCCTTATATCTTTTTATTTTTCTTTTTCTCTTTTTTCTATTTGTTTGTATTTTTTTGGTGGCCTCAATGGCTCTTTCTATTTAACTCTCATTTTTTCCTCTTTGGGATCTTTTGATTTTTTCCTCTTTGGGATCTTTTCCTCACTTTAGGGGCAACACTCTATATTTTACAAGAATATAGGAGATCTTTCACACTTTACAAAAGTACTCACATAAAGAAGATATAACTATCATGTTGCAAATGTATGCCTCTGCCAGGATAGCAGGATATGCAATGATACTAGCGCGTCATGTAGCAATAATTAGGGCAAGGCCCAACTAGCATGCGGCTCATCGATCAAGCAAGTAGCATGTATGACATGAAGATCAAGTCATGAGAAGGTGGATGTTGCATGGCAATGTATCTCGGAAAGGATATGGAAATGCCTTGTAGGTAGGTATGGTGGCTGTTTTGAGGAAAGCTATAAGGAGGCTTAGGATGACAGAGCGTATCGTGCCAAGGGTTTGGATGCACCGGCGAAGTATGCGCCAACTCTCAAGGTGAGAAAGGGCAATGCACGGTACTGAAGAGGCTAGAAAAAGTATAGGTGGGTGGAAGTGTGAACTTTTGAATACTCACATTAGTCCGAAGAACTCATGCACTTATTATCGGTAACTCTCAATCTAATTAGGAGGTTCACAAAGAGACAAGTACCCCGAGGAGGAGTGTATGGGGGTTTGGTTATCCTTGCACATCCTCGACTCATGGTATGTGAGTGGACTCTAATATTCGAACCCTCCAGAGGTTAGTGAACAATCTAGTAGCTAGAGTTCTCAACAGGGGTTTTCGTTTTCGAAAATCACACGGATTGCCCAAAATACGACATCCATCACTAATTGGCTCGAGCTCTTGACACCGAAAGTTCAAACATTACTCTAGCAAGTTACTACTATAAAGAGAATAGCAACTTCAACTACCTAGTTTCTAGTCAACACACAAAACTTAGTGCAACAGGCAAACTCTCTAACAAGATAAAACATGCAACCTATAGAAAGTTCAACCTGAGTCAGAAGAAAATCTCTAGAATAAAACTAAAGCACTACAACTAAACAGGGCAGCAGTTAAGAAAAGAAAAAGAACAACTCACAGCTAAGGAAATAATCATGCAAATCCTATGAGGAGTTCTAGTGCAAACAGAGCGTGTTTCTCTCCCAGACAAAGTAATACGGGATCTAACTTGTTATGAACAGAAAGCAAAGCTAAAGAAAACTTTAAAAAAACCTAAGAGCGAGACGCTCCAAGCATAGCACATAACGCATGAAGTGATAAAAATATAGTGAGATGAAGGACGAACTGATGATTGTTGATGGATAAGGGGATCCACGGGGGCATACCCAAGCTTAGACGCTTGAGTCTCCTTGAATATTTATTGGGGATGCATGGGGGCATCCCCCAGCTTGAGCGCTTGACACTCCTGGATCTTCTTTCATCATCTTCCATCGCACACTTGAAAACTCCCTTCATACATCACTCATCATAAGCTGATTAGAGAGGTTAGTACCCTTAATAAATAATTTTTCCCACTGGATATAAAGATATTATTGAAGATATACAGTTTCTCAAGATTGCCAACAGGTTTTTGCAAAAGAAAAAGAAAGCTTAAGGTTTGCAAAAGTTAGGAGAGACAAAACGTGGCAGAATCTGTGAAAAAAAGAACAGCAGACAGTAAAGAATTTTTTATGGATACTTCTGCAAATCAAATAAAAAAACTCAGAACATACGAAAGTTCCGTAATTGTATTGAGCACGCTGTGTAAAAAGTTCATCTCAAAAAGATGAACTGGGATTTTTCTGTGATTTTTCTAGTCAAGAGGACAGAATCTGTTTTCTGGATAGCATGTCACAACTTTCACTTCCCTTGTCATATGAGGCTATAAATGGCACAAATCTTGAAAAGTAAATATAAAATGATGTTGCTACAGTAGTAACAATCATCAAGACCACTAAAAACTGAAAGTAAAAAAAAACTCAAACTAAATAGAACAAGGGTTGTCTCCCTAGAGCTCTTTCCTTATAGCCATAAAGATAGGCTTAAGATTTTAATGATGCTCTCATAGGAATAAGGAATAAGAGTTGAAGAACAAAAGAGATCATCAAGAAGCAAATAACAAACACATTTAAGTCTAACATGCTTCCTATGCAAAGGGATCTTGTAGAGAAATAACTCATGGAAGCATAAAGATATTAGCATAGGAAGCCAAAATAAGTGCAACTTAAAAACCTTCAACATAAAGAGAGGGAACTTGATATTATTGAAATATCTATAAGCATATGTTCCCCTCTCATAATAATTTTCAGTGGGATCATGAATAAACTCAACAATATAAGTATCACATAAAGCATTGTTACCATGATCCACATGCAAAAGGGTACTCTTACTCTCCACATAAGCATAATCTTTCTCATTGGTAATAGTGGGAGTAGGACTATAATAAACAACTTGAACACTATAGATTAATTGTGTATTAGGAAGATGGTGTTCAACAAGGGAGTAATTCCCTCCATGATTATGATAAGTTTCATAAGGATAATTTCTCCTTACGTCATAGGTACCTTTATAATCACTAAAGATAGGAGTTATAACATCATCATAGTAGATAAGAGTATTATCATTGCGAGAAACTATATTTGTAAACATGTTGTATTTATTCTTACTAGCAAAAGAATTATCAATTACCACATCACTAATGGGTAAAGGACTTGAAATCCTATCATCCCCAAGCTTAGAGCTTTCCATATCATCACTCTCAGAGTTAGTACCAACAAGATTTTCAAGATCATAAGTAGCATTATCATCATTTTCCCAATCACAAAAAGTAACATGCATATCATAATCAAAATCATCTTCAAAATTGCCTACGGACTTAACATCAGGATAATAATGAATGCAATAAGCTCACCGTCCTCCAAAAATTTCTGTCCGTTAGGATAAAAATTGATGCGAGGAATATTCTCAAGCCAGATTGATACCCATTCTTCTTCCTTCTTGCTCCTCTTACTCCTCCTCTTCTTTTTCTTCTTATTTACCTTAGGAAGGAGTGGTTGGAGATGAAGCTTCTCCACATATCCTGGTTTATCATTAGAAACAATAGGGGAAACTTGGGAGAAACTCTCCTTTTTATTAGTAGAGATATAAGAGACATTTTTATACTTTTGTAAAGTTCCCTCCTTTCTAATCTTACTTATGTAATCATTTTCATGGAAATTAACAACACAATAGAGATGGAAATTTTTCAAAGTGATGCTAATTCCTAAGGCATTAACATCTAGCCAAGAAGTCTTTTCTGATAACTCTTCACACATCAAAAATAACATAAGTTCATCATAAAGAACAGAAGTGATCATGTTATCACACAAATGATTAACAATTATGCTTTGAAATTTCATGCATTGAAAATTAAAGTGACCCTCTATGCAGCAAAGTTCACAAGTAAAAGGATAAAGGTCACACAATTCTCTAGAAATTTCATTTAAATCTTTGACCCAAGTGATTGTTCTTTCATGCTTATGTTGCTTACAATACTTCTCTTCTTCAATCATAGGCCTTTCACAAGGTCTATCCACTCCACAAAAATTAACATGCTTATATAAAACTTCATTTTCAGGAATTGGATTATGCATGTTGCAATCATCATGAACAATCTCATTTTCTTTGCAAATATCTTTAAAAGGTTCATGATGCTTGTTACAATTCTCCTTAGGCATATTAAGATGTGAAGCAAAAGATTTGAGGAAATCAACAAGGAGTTGAGAATCATGCCCAAACTTAGCACTAAACTTATTAAAACTTGAAGTTTCAACAAAGGACTTAATGCAATCATACTCATAATTTATACCTGACTCTTTACCTTTGTCGATCTCCCAATCTTCAGTATTGCGTTGAATTCTTTCAAGGAGTTCCCATTTAGCATCAATCTTTTCGTTTGTGAAAGAACCCATAGAGGAAGCATTGAGCAAGTCTTTATCCTGTCGAGAGAGCCTCGCATAAAAATTAGTAATAATTATATCTTTGGGGAGCCCATGGTTAGGATATTTTAGCATTAAAGTTTTCAGTCTCCCCCAAGCTTGAGATATGCTCTCACCGTCATGAGGATAGAAATTATAAACATAATTCCTATTCTCATGAACTTCATGAAGAGGATAAAACTTGGAGTAAAAGATAGGATGGATCTCTTCCCAATCCCGTAGGTGAGAATCATCTAGTAGCCTATACCATTCCAATGCTTTTCCTTTCAGTGACAAGGAAAATAATTTCTTCATGACTTCACCTCTTGTCAAACCTGAAATCTTAAATAACTCACAAAGTTTTGTAAGTTTCAACAAATGAATACTAGGATTTAATGTCCCATCATAACAATCATTAATAATTATTTCAACTATCCCAAGTGGTATTTTGAACGAGATACATTCAGTAGGTGGAGGAGACTTCTCTACCACGGGCGTGGTGAAGCGGCCTTCCCCAAACAGCGAACTAAGAGTGCAGTTTTCCATATGCATAACTAGTGAAAATAAAAACAAGAAATGAAAATATTTAATTGCAAGATCTAAAGATATACCTTCAAACCTTACCTCCACGTCAATGGCGCCAGAAATAGCTTGATGTCTACGCACGCTTCTATTCTTGTAGACTATGTTGGGCCTCCAAGCGCAGAGGTTTGTAGGACAACAGCAATTTCCCTCAAGTGGATGACCTAAGGTTTATCGAACTCAGGGAAGTAGAGGTTGAAGATGGTCTCTCTCAAGAAACCCTGCAATTAAGATACAAGAAGTCTCTTGTGTCCCCAACACACCTAATACAACTAGGAGTTGTATTGGTGCACTAGTTCGGCGAAGAGATGGTAAAATATGGGTGATAGGTGTGGAAAAGCAAGGTAATATAAATCTGTAATAAAAAGTGCAGCAAGCAAACATGTCACAAAAGTGAGCACAAACGGTGTAACAATGGTGGAAACAACGCCTAGGCTTCATACTTTCACTAGTGGAAACTCCCAAAAACATTAACATAGTCTAATCACATGATATTTCCCATAAAACATGCAATGGAGACGCACTCGGAGGTCATTCCTTTGTGGTCAAGAGAGGACGCGAATTATGTAGGTCTACAAGAGCACACCTCAGAGTTCGTAGTTCTCAATCTATGGATTTCCCAATTTCACCACGGCCATCCAAAGAGAGTACCACAATCACCACAACATATCTTAAGGATAGTCAAAGACAAGCACCAAGAGACTCGCAATCTTCAATCAACACACAAAAGAGGAAATCACTCATGATAATATTATTCTAACCCATGTCCAACAGACCGTTGTCACCTTGCTCTCGGGGATTATACTAGATAAGATCAATTGAGTACATCAATCCAATACATAGAGGAAGGGGAAACATCATGGGATCATCCTAGATTAACATAGCCTATGATCACAACGAAGATCACATCATGGGAGAGAGAGAAGAACACATAGCTACTGGTAGAAACCTCAGCCCCGAGGGAGAACTACTACCACTTCATGGAGGGAGGAAGCAACGTCGATGGAGATGAATCCGGGGGCACTTCCCCGTCCCGGCAGGGTGCCGACATAGGAATTCTGGTCCCCCGAAGCTTGTCGGCGATGGAGGCGGAGATCGGAATCCCTTCTGGAAAAATTAATTCGATATTAGGGGTTTCCACCCCGAGGGCTAAATATAGGCGGAGGGGGTGTCGAGGGGACCCACCAGGAATCCAGGAGGCCTCCTGGCGCGGCCTAGGGTGGGGCCGCGCCAGGGACCCTCTTGGTCTCCTGGTGGTGGCCCCCCTCCGCTACCTTGGTGATTCCGGAAGCTTCCGGGTCGCTGATTTTTTTATCTGATTTTTCCGGATTTTTTGGAGCTTGATACTAACCAGTAAACATGGCATGATCATTATCATATAAAGTAGACATGTTATCAATAACATAAGCATGATACTCACGGGTGAACATAGCATGATCGACATAAACATAGTACACAAGCATGGCATAAGCATGTCAAGTCAAGTTAACAGATCCGGGTTTAGTTCATCGTTAAAGCAACATGACAAGATCACATTTTAAACACACAAGAACAACACGGCACAATGCTTAGAGCATATATCAGATGGCTTGCTTGCCTGGGGGGGCGATGAATCCACCGGAGGGACGTGCGATCACCTTCCGAAAAGATCCGACGGTACTCCGGCGAAGCCTAACGACCACCGGGGGAAAAAGGGTAAATCTCACAATGCAAACACATCATGAAATTTGCACAAACGGAACGGGCTCGAAAAACTGAGAACCTGTGCTTTTGAATCACCGCAATCGGAGTTACGGTCGCGAAGATACGGCCGTTCGTTCGATAGGCAGAAAAGAAACTAGATCTGTCCATTTCTGCGGCTAACGGGCGACCGTCCGCTAAATAACTGATTCGCCCGGAGAGAGAAAGCGTACTGTTGAAAATACGCTTTCCCCGAGGAAAAAGCGCATTCCGGACCGGGCTGCACTCGCACCGCGGGGCAGAGGAGGTCGTGGCCGGCGGCCCGCCGTGGCCAGCACCGGTGGCTCCGGCTTCCAATGATGGCGAGCGGCGCCAGGGGGCGCGCGGGAGGGCGCTGGGCGCGGCTCCACGAGCGCGTCGGGCTGGGGACCCGGGACCAAGCGGGGCGGCCTGGGGCGCCGGCTCCCACGGGCGGGGCGCGGCGAACGTAGGTGGCAGGTCTCGATCAGGCCGAGCCGGCGGCTGCTCCCTGGCCTAGCCGAGAGCGGCGGCGGGGAGCTAGACGTCCAGGGGTGCCGGGGCCGAGTTCGGGAGAAGGGGGGCTAGGCACGGCGTGGAGGCGGGGCAGCAAGGATGTGGCCGTGGCGAGGCTTCATCCATGGGCAAGGATCTCAAGGGGGAGAGGGCTGCAGTGGTGCTGTTGGCTTCTGCTGGGAGAGGGGGCTGCGGGGCAGCCTGATTTATAGCCAGGGGAGGAGCTCCGGATAGACATGGCGAAGATTCGAGGCCATGGCCACGCGGCGGCCAGGCCTTGGAGAACACGGCGTCGGCATGCATGTCGAGGGGCTACCAGACGATGCGGGAGCGCACGCGCTGGTCAGGCGTGGAGTGGGGAGCACGGTGGACATGACCAGACACGAAGAAGAGGACGCGGGAAAGCAGGGGCCAACACAAGCACCTTGCAAAGCACGCCATGTGCATGGTCACCCAGGGACCCATGTGTCCAGAGCATGCTTTTGGATTGGGACCATGTCCACTGTGTGAGGTGACTCATCAGGGGGTGGAATCACTCACTTGTAAGGGCATGCATGGCCTGGAGTGGCTGAAAGTGACATGACTTGGTCCAAGCAGCAAAGTGTTTGTGCTGATCTGGGGGAGGCTCATCTAGTGAAATGGGATGAAACTTGTGTCATAGCAATCTTATCCAATGTTGATTACCTCTGCAAAGTTTTAGCACAAATGGATCACTGTACATACCACTTCCTTTACAAATGCACCAACTAGGCAGAAGGTGTTTGTGCTGTTGTGTGGCTAGCACACTGGTCCCCTTGCCTTGAAATTTGGCAGAGCTTCATCATACACTAGGGTAAGTGTGTACAAAAAAATTCAGCTCAAATGGACAAGTCTAGCTTGCACTTCCTTCACAAACTTGCCTCCTAAACAGAAACTTTGGGAATTTAGTGTGAATTGTTGGCTTGGCCAATATAGCTGAAATTTGGCACAACACCATGACATGGGCAGGGGAAACGGTGCAGAAATTTTTGGAGACAATGGGCAAAGATAAATAACACTTCCTTTAGAAAGTTCCATTCTGCCCTAAATTTGGAAATGGAAGCTATGCTCAAACTTTGTACTATGGAACCCCATATTTTGATATAAATGGCCATGGTGTGACGCCCCCAAAATAAACCCGTGTACAGTAATCATACACGCAAGGTACACGATCGAGATCAGGGACTCACGGTGAGATATCACAACACAACTCTACAAGTAAAAATAATACAAGCTGTTTAATACAAGCCAGGGGCCACGAGGGCTCGAATACAACAGCTCGAGAGCATAAAGTCAGCGGAAGCAATAGTATCTGAGTACAGACACAAGGGTACAAGGTTGCCTTAAGAAGGCTAGCACAAATATCAACAACGATCAAAAAGGCAAGGCCTCCTGCCTGGGAACCTCCAAACTACTCCTGGTCAAAGGGGGACTCGACGTCGTAGAAGGCATCGGGGATCTTCACGTTGCGGTGGTCGGCATCGGGGATCTCCTGCTCCTGGACTCTATGAGCTCCAACGTCAACTGCAGCGGCCGATCAGGCAAAACAGTAAAGGAAATAAAGCAGGTGAGTATCTAGTATACCCGCGAGTCTTACGTCCGCTACTAAGCATTATGCATTTGTATCAACGGAAAGGGGAGGATGTATATAGTGGACTGCAAGATAGAAATCAGAATAAGGGTAAGAAGCTAGGCCTATCGAAGACTAGCATCTTCCGACGTTGTCTTGCAGCATGAGAAGAGAAACAACCAACAGTTCATATAAAGCAATAAAATAACAACGAAGCAGAAGTTGCTGCAACATTGTATAATATAAGTTGTAATGATTAATAATAACAATGCCTCCGAGTTCCCCTCCTCGACTTCCCTGCGAGGAAGAAAACCCAGAACCATACAGTTTAATAGTAATAGTTTCTAGTGGTAAGATCCAGCTTCAGCATAAAGCGTCCTGTTACCGTGGACACCGCTATTCGAATAGATTAAACTGCCTGCAGGGGTGCACTACTGTTCAGCCTGCACGCTCGGATCTCCAGGGTGGCGTGAACCTTGTTAGGGAACGCCCCACCGAGGCTATCCGACACGACGCAGCCCATCCTAGGCTTAGCAGAGAGGCCATCCGCCGGACTATATCCTATGCGCCAAGGGGTCTAGGTCCCTCACCCTTGCACGCTCCTGCACGGTGCGAGTCTGGCCGGTGAAGCAAAAGCAAATCCAAACACACCTGCTGCAGCAAAAGAAAAAGACCACTTCCTGGCGATTAGGCCGCAGTACTGCTGACGTCTGAAGAGCTTTCGGACGAACTACGACGCGGAGGGCCCACACCGTAATCCCACGTGTAGGTAGTGCGTACAGACCAACAGGCCTCTCAAGCCATCTGCCGAACCATTTAGCATTTTAATTAACCTGCGTGACAACCGTTATCGTTGCCTCAACTTAACCGACCCGCGGTCAACGACAGCAGTCAGGACCACCAGTACATCGGTGCCTGCCCTGTCGTCCCACCAAGTCACTGCGGTTACCAACAAGGTGAACCGTCTCCTTACCTTGTCTCGCGTGTGCTCTTGGTAGAGCTCGACTTTCGTGGTTTGGTAACTCTCGCGAGATACGAGCAGGGGCCAAGCACGCCAGTAACGTCGGTCGTACCCTCCCTGTCGTTCCCGACAATATACCTCTTGCGGGCACCGTTGGGTCGCCCGACTTCTTACCTTAAGGACAACCGATGTTCAGGACCCTATGGCGGCAAGACAAAGTCAGCCTCGGGTGGAGTACAAGGATTACTCCTTGATAGCTCACACTTGAGGTGACTAGGCATAACCCAGATAGGGGCCTTTGGCGGTGTCTGCTTTGTACCGTACCTTCCACAATTGTTTATATTGTATCCGTGTTCACTCCCCTGAGTGATCGCGGCCCGCTATCTAACCCTAGCTAACAATGCGCAGGGCTCACTGCTGAATAATGCATAAGTAATAATAGGCAGCATAGGATAAAGGAAAGGTACATCAAGGGGCGACAAAATCAGGCTATGCAATTGAATAGGAGTATAACGTAGCAGCAGCAGTAACAATGCCTAGTGCAAGAAAGTACGGAAAGGTAGGCGATATCTGGGGAAGAGAATGGCTCTACTTGCCTGGAAGCTCGACGGTAGGGGCAGGGTCGTCGACGAAGTAGTCGTACCCGGCAGCAGTGTAGTCGGCGGTAGCAGCGGGGTCTACCGGAGAATAAAGGGGGGAAGAAACAGTAAATACACATCAATAATATACAAACAAATGAATAGCATGGTGTATGCAATGTTAACGGGGTTCTAACGCAGTGCAATGTACTTTGCTCGGAGCGGGAATTCATCCGGGGATGAACTACGGCTCCGGGTGATTACCGGACAGGGTGTCCGGAGGGGGGAGGGTTCATGCAGGAGGTGTCGTGGACATCCGACAAACATAAGGGGGGTGTATCCGTCTTAGTTGAACTATTCCGAACAACTTTCATGTTCGAAATAAATTCATCCGGGTACTTTTTATCGGTACCGGAAATTATCGACAGACATCCCGAAGGGGGGAATGTCGATGATCGGTGTGTTAGGGGGTGGGGTTGGTATACGGATAGCGTAAACGTATTCGTTACATTTTTCTGATCAATTTTCATGTATAAAGTTTTTCGATCCGATATACGGATTAAAAGATATTGATTTTATAAGTTTAATCAATTTTAAAACATTAAGAATCCCTTTTTAATAATTTCTTTTATTATTTTTAGTAACATTATCCAGAACAGTGTTGACTGGTCAAACAGACATATGGGACCCACATGTCAACCTCACAGTCAAAAAAAACATTTTTATTAATTTTAATTACCCTGGACCCACATGTCATACACTGTTATCTAATAATCAGATTTAATAACTTAAATACCCAGTGGGGCCCAGGTGTCATGGACAGTGAGGGGTTGTTTCTAACTAACAGTTAATTAGGGGCTTAATCAGGGGGGTGGGGGCCACTGGTCAGTGGGCAGGGGTGGTTAGGGGGGGTTAACCCCATGGCTAAGCTCGTGCACGCCCTCCGGCGAACAGGAGGCACGGCGGCGAGGCGGCCGGCCAGCTCCGGTGGCCATCCAGGGCACGGAGAGGGGGAATCGAATGCGGGCGGGGAGGCGCGTCCACGGGCCACGCTTGACGGGCGAGGGGGAGGCGGGAGCCACGGCCACGGCAAGTTGGGTGACAGCCGGAGCACGCGTCAATGGCGCCGTTAGCTACAACGAGAGGGGAGGCCCGGGGATAGCCGGTGGTGGCATGGGCGCTCACCGTGAGCATGCAGGGCCTGGGCAGTGGGCGCGGGGAGGCTCCAGTGAGAGCAATTTGACGACGATGTGCAGGGCGGTCGCGGTCGGGGACGAACCCGATTCATCGGATGCAGTTGCCGTCGGGTTGTGCTCGAGGGCGAGGACGACCTAGCGGATCGCGGCGGAGCTGGCGGACAAGATGGCGAGGCTCGTGGAGCGCTGTGGCCGCGCAAGCTCACGGGAGGGCGTCCATGGCGGCTACGGGCGCGACTGGCGAAGACGAAGGCGAGGGGGGGCCTCCAGATCAAGAGGGAGAGGGACTGCGGCTAGGGTTAGGGCTGCACCAGGGGGCGGGGCTTGGCCTTGTAGGCCGCCGGGGGATTGCCGGATGGCCTCCACGGGGGGGCTCGTCGCCGTAGCCTCGGTGGATGGGTGCCACGCCATGGCGCCCGTACGGGAGGAGGGGGATGACCGGGGGTGGTGGGCTGGGCCGGCCCGAGGGGAGAGGAGGGGAGGTGGGCCTCGGACTAGAGGGGGTAGTTTAGGTTTTCTGTCATTTTTATTTCTTTTCTGTTAGATCTTCTTTTAGCACTTATTTAAATGGCTTAGGCATTTTTGTATAATACAATTATTGTTCCATAATTAGTAGAGCATAAACCTAGGGTGCCACAAAAAGTTTAGGATTTTTCTAAACTCTTTTGCTAATTTATTTTATTATTAAATGAGCCATTGGCCTGAAATTGCTACTGTTATTAATTGTTTACAATTTTCAGTAGCCCAATAAATACCAATGATTACTTGGGATTTTATAAAAGTGGTTCCAAGATTTTTGGAAAAGATTTATTCTCACCATATTTTTAATATTCAACAAAAGGCATTTTAGGGTTTAAATTGATTTCAATGCAAAGGTCATTTGAATTGAGCTAGGTATTGGTTTGATCCAAGTTGACCAAGGTCATGATCACATTGCATTCCAGGATAACAAAGTGGAAATTGAATTTGAACTGATCCAAGTTGATTTAACAAAAGTTTTGAACAGTAGAGATGAACAGTAACAGTGATTACTGTTCACTAACAGTGAGGGTGTTACACATGGGTTGGATACTAGGAGCTCCACAATTCATTTGAGCACAAATGGGGCATCCAAAATGGTAGCTCCATTTCAAATGGGCTAAAAGGGAATTATTGGCTTTATAAAGAGAATCACAATTTCCTTTATTCAATCATAGCCAATATCTTTGAGAGAGGTCAAGAGGTCACCAAGATCATCTCCACAAGGTTACACAACCTTCAGAGATGTCCAAGCATTTTCCGGGATTTAATTCCATCGATTGGCACAAATGGAATTAAGCTGATATGAAGAACATTGCACCGGACTCGGCAATATCCTTGCATATCCCGGCTCGAGGGTCTGGTAGGGATCTTGCCCTGCAAAGGGGCAGAGAAAAGGGTTGCAAGGTCAAGGATTGTCTGGATTCTTTTGGTCATAAACCAGACTCCAGTGGGAAAAGATTGGGAGAAAAAGCTAGGAGGGATTAACAGCACAAAAATCGATAACCCAATTTTTGGGGTGTTACAAACCTTCCCCCATTAAAAGAATCTCGTCCTCGAGATTCGTAGGGTTAGCTCAAAAGAACACCTACTCCTCGAAAAACTTCCGGGCTGGGAGAAACGATGCACGGGTGCATCACGATCGAGACACGGATATCGCGGAATCACCTCCACTGTTAGGGGCTACCATTTTTAGAAAAGCTACAAATTCACTTTTCCATAAATGCTAACGTCACCCCGTTGAACAGTGGCTCTCTGCTGACGTGTGGGTTCAGGGCCCATTGTCAACCTCTTCTTCTTCTTCTCTGGCTGCCTCCGCTTCTCCTGCGGTGGTGCTGCTCCGAGCGGAGCTGGGGCTACACGCACCTAGCCCATAGGGAACTCAGAACCCTACGGCGGTAGTGCGCGGTGTGCACGGGTCGACGCGGCGAGTGCTCTCGCATCGCAGGCCAGCACTGATGGCGGCACTACTCGCGGAGTAGCTTCGGGGACCGCGGTGGTCGAGTGGCGAGGCTCCTGGACCTCGTTCACCGTACACCGGGCTCGGGGCTATAAGAGACGACGACGCGGCCACTGGTAGCTCACGCCATGCCGCTCTACTACCTCTTCGGCTTGGAGGAGTTGGAGCCACGGTCTCCTGGCGAGGCCGTGTTCCTGGAGCTCCTACGGTGCCTGCTCTCTGGGCTGCTAGCTGTGCTGGTTGGCTCGTCACTCTTGCTATGATTGGTCACCCGGCAGGAGCGAGCTCGCGAGAAGGAGGGCATGGATGCGGCAGATCGGGAGCGGGAAGACGATGGCGCGGCGGCTGGTGGTCCTCTAGGCTTGTTCCACGGTCGCTTCGGACCGGCAGAATGAGAAGGGCTGCGGTGAGGCGAGGCAGCTGGCTTCCGAATGTCACGCAGAGTGGTGATGGCGGCACCACTATCTCGGAGGCTTGGAGGGGTCGGAGGGGTTCTGGCAACGCGAGGGTCTCGCCTCTGGTTTCTCCTCATTGAGTGACAACCAAACTGGACGGGCATCGGGGTAGGATCTGGGTCTGCAATTGTATTGGGAGGGTTGCAAGGCTTTTGCCGCAATGAAATTCTCAGAGTTTATCCGAGATTGCGACTGGCTTTGGGTTGGGTTCAGGGGCTGGGAAAATCACCTATGAATCCGAGGTCAAAGGTCTGGCAAAACGGGGCAGGCGCAGAAGGGCGGGAGATGTGTCCTTGCATTCCATCCGGGTACTGGGGTGATCGTACCCTGGAGGAATGAATCTCGCGCGGCGCGAGCGTGCAACGTGCCAACAGGAAACTCAAACCAGCACACATGCAAATTCAAGGGAACACATCAGATCAAACCACACTAAGATGTTTTAATGCCAATGGGTATATGTAATCTGAGCTTACATATACCTAAAGTAGCTCGTATTTGTTAGAGACTCAGAACGAGTCCAATGTTAAGGGTGCAAGTGCTCTACTGATTACAAACATCTTAGAAAACCACTGTCAGCTCTGTTAAACATTTCTGCTTAACAGGGGACAGATGCAACGGATGCACCAACACGGCATACGTAAAGCATTACAACATACAAGCAATACAAGCATCACACACAACACAAGCAACAGAAACAAGCGTGAACTGACTACGCACTCTACGACAACCACTCACTCGGAACTACGGTTCCCATTCTCTGGCGAGGACGGTAGACCAGCTGGGAAACATCTAAAGAACTAGTCTAGCTCGGGCTCTCCTGAAGGACGCAGGCTGAGATGCTTCCCGAAGTCGATTAACTCGGCTAGTTGGGACTCAACTCCTGGGGCAGCGGCTGGATCTTGCTGGAGCAGACCTTGCCGATACAGCTGAAGAATGGTTCTGTTGGTGGGGTCAGCGCAGACAGTGCCTAGGTTGCACTCGTCCACGGGCTGGGAGGGTAGCACCACTTGAGAGGGTGGCATGACCTGAGAGGATAGCAATGGGTTTGGCAGCAGGGGATCGACGGCTTGAGAGGAACCTCTGCGTCCTGCGCGGTACGCGGCTCCAACAGCTTGCGTTATGCCACTATACATGGCTTGGAACTCCCCAATAATGCCTCCGAGCTGTAGTCCCTGGGCGGTGCTGAACTGAACCAGACGAACTATTGTCGGGTCAACTTCCTTGGTGGTGTCGGCAAGCTCGCAACCAAAGCTGGACACATTCGGGAAGTAGCGGAACTCCTGCATCTCCCCGATCTGCGGAAACTTGAATCGGAGGCGACTGATAGCTTCTGCGGCAGCCATCTGAATGGCCAACGCTGCAGTGGGCATGGGCTTGCCCTCAAAGACTACAGGCTCTCCAATCTTATAGGGACCAAGGTGGATGACCACCTTTGCACAATATCAGCAAAGGAGAGGGACAGGCTCGGATTGGAACACCTGGTAGTCGGGGTTAACAACACAACCAAGGGCTTGGGAAAGCATTTCCCAAAGGAGGCGGGGAAAACCAGCATGGTTGACCGCCAAGGTCTTGCTATGAAAGGTGGGGGCTTTGAAAAATCCGGACATGGTTTCCAGGAGGAAACTGGCTGGGGTTCTCTGTTGGTCTGGCTTACTGAGCGGGGAATGCTGCAGCAAGGAGGACGGGGTTTTATAGGCAGCAAGGCTGGGGCACACATGCATGGCAGAGATCTATCCCAAACAAAGAAAAGGATACGCCTGGCACTTCAGACAACTAGGGTTGGCTGGGGTCCAATCCAAGGGTAGCTAGGTGGTCGGTCCACTGGTTAGGCAGGCGCCCAGGGATGAACTGCCAGCTCCGGGTGATTATCAGAAAGGGTGTCCGGAGGGGGAAGGTACCATGTTGGAGATGTCGTGGACATCTGGCAAACCTGTGAAAGGTGTATCCGTGTTAGTTGATCCATTCTGAAGAACTTTCGTGTTCAGAATAAATTCATCCGGATAGTTTATCGGTATCGGGCAATCATCGGGCAGTCGGTCCGGAGGGGGACGGTTTGATGTTCGTTGTGTTAGAGGGGTGTGATAGACATACGGATAGCGTATTCGTATTCATTGTATTTTTCTGATCAATTTTGATGTATAAAGTTTTTTTATCGGACTTACAGTTTAAAAGATATTCAATTTTAAAGTTTAAACCATTTTAAAAGATTTTCTGAATTATTTTTGTTATTAAATCCCAACATTATCCAGAACAGTGAAGTTTGACTGGTCAAACCTGACCAGTGGGCCAGGCCTGTCATTGACACAGTGGCTAATCAGATTTATTTAAAATAAACAAGGTAATTAACAGCAGGGGACCCACATGTCATATAGACATTTTATAAATCATTTAATTTAATATTCTGCTAGTGGGGCCTAGTAGTCATTCTCACAGGTTTTTAATTAACTGATTTACTTAACTATGAAAATAACTAATGGCCTAGGGCCCACTTATCAAACACACATATATTAACAGGGGTTTATTTTTTTCTGGTTAAGTTAATTGGAAATTAATTAAGGCTCCTGGACCCACACGTCAGAGGCCCAAGGGGTGATTAACCCAAGGCCAACCGAGCATGCACACGAAGTGCACGCCGGCGGTGAGCCGGGGCACGGCGGCTGGGCCGGTAGGGGTGGAGGGGCCGCGGTGGGGTGTGGACATGCACGGGTGAGGCACGCGCGCGCTAGAGCGCGACCAAGGTGGAAGGCGGGTGCGGTGGGGCGCGGTGAGGAGAGCCACGAGAGCTCGGGCGTGGCCATGGCAGCGCGATGGTGGCCGGAGCCACGACTGGGGGGGGAGCTACGGTGCGACACGACGAATGGGGGAGGGGGGAATCGACAGCGAGGCTCACCGGGAGGATCTCCACATGCCCGGGTGGCCGGAGAAGCGCCGCCGACGGCGAATCGAGAGGCGCGGCGGTGGTGGTCGCAGACGAGGAAGAAGAGGAGGGCGTCGTCCAGGTGGTCTCCTCGCCCGATTCGGTGAGGCAGCCAACGGAGTTGAACGCCGCGGTCCTTCCACACACCTTGGAGCGGCGAATGGCGGTCGTTGGCCACGTCGACGACGGAGCCGCAGCCACGGGCGCGCTCGAGCCGTGCGGGAGGAAGAAGGGGCCGAGCGTGAGGAAGAAAAGGGGGGATGGCACAGGGGAGCTCCAGGGGGTGGGTGGCTTCATCCTTATCCTCGACGTGCGCTACAGGGAGGGGAGCAGGTGAGGGAGGGGGCAGGTGGGAGGGGGCTGGCGTGTTGCCCTCTCTGCCATGGAACTATGCGGGCAGGTGGGGGAGGGACCGGGGGAAGGAGAGAGGGGGGCTGGGCCTGGGGTGGGCCTCGCCCCAGGCAGGATTTAGGGGGTTTTCTATTTTTTCTTTTCTGTTATTCTTTTTGTAATCTTTTTCTTTCTGTTTATTTGTTTAGCTAGTATAGGAATTTATAAAAAGGTGATACCTTTTGCAATAATCCTATTACACCATACAGTGAAACAAAAACCATTTTAATTTTTGTTATTTATTTTAAAGTGTTAAATGGTGCCTTTTAGCTACTGTTTTTATTTGTTTCTATTATTTAAACATAGCAATAAAATACCAATGCTAATTTAATATGGCTTACTAACTTTTAGGCATTTAATAAAAATGGTTTCATAAATTTTGGATCAACTTTATTTTCCACTTGTTTATTACAATTCCATGGAAATTTTAATATTTCCCAAGCTATTGTTTTATTTCATAACATTACTAAATAATTTTAATAAAATAGCCATTGCTATACTAAACATGGCCTAATGTTTGCTAGGCATTTTATAAATAGATTCCATCATAAAGGTCCCACTATAGTTTTCATTTTCATTTTAAATTCCATAAAAATTTCAATAACCCAACCTTGGTTTCATAATCATCATTGCCTTGGGATTACTCTATTGACTAAGGATGAATTGGTTTAACCCAGATCAAGGTGATTGACATGCCTCCACAATTCATGGAGCAAAGTTTTTATAACTTACCCAATTTGAAAATTTTATCAGGGTTGAAAATTGTCAGAGCTATGATCAAAGGTGATCATGGTCTGATTAGCAACATTGATGATCATTAACAAATGGATCACTATAGTGATTAGTGTTACTGATTCTGAGGGTGTTACATGAATCCTGCCAGGGGTAACCTACAGTCAACCTGGCTCTGATACCATGTTTGTGACACCCGCCTGAATACCACTGTACACAGACGAGTGTCGCCCACACACCAGCCCAGGAATCACTCTGGTGTGCGCGCTTACAACACGAACCAAGAACATAGGCACAACTGTAAAAGGATTCATAAGCCAAAGTGGATTGAATCAATATATTACCACCATAGATGGTTCCTTACAGAGATGGGGGCAGCGGAATATAAACTTTCTATGGCAGCACGGACTTGGAGCGGCTCCAATCCATAGGGATCTGACTGGGTTACTCTTCCTAGCTCGCAAACGCTCGACTCCTCCTAGGGAAAGCGGATCCTTAGATAAATCTGAAAATATGGCTACGTGAATAGCCAGGGATGAAATCCATGTGAGTACGTTTGAATGTACTCGCAAACAAGAAAACCAAGTAACATATACACCAAGCAAAGCAATCCATGGCATTAAGCATGCACAAGTTATTAGAGTATATTAGTTATCATGGCATAGCAGTTTAAACAATATTAATAATCATGGAATAAGCAATATTAACATGATGAATCTAGCATGCTACTAAGAGTAAAACCAGATCAATAATAATGAACACATGGAATGATCAATATCATCATAATGAAATGAGCATTCTACCATGATTAAGACTAGTGCAAACAACACATGGAACACTCTTGATCATCGCCTGACCATGCAGCTTACCTCGGAGTCATTACCGACTCCACATTCAAGTGACGGGTCATCGCATGACCATTAAACGGGTTAGGTGTTCCTCGTTACCACCCAACCAATCTGGTCATCGCATGACCACTCAATGGATTAGGTGTCCTTATGTTACCACCCAATTATTCCGGTCATCGCATGACCACTCAACGGATTAGGTGTCCTTATGTTACCACCCAATCATTCCGGTCATCGCATGACCACTCAACGGATTAGGTGTCCTTATTTTACTACCCAATCATTCCGGTCATCGCATGACCAGCAACTCAGCACCATTATTATACCGATTTTAGTTGACCATAGTGTGACCTAGTACGAACTGTGTCCCATGACCGAGGACGCGGCTATTCGAATATATTTTTACTCTGCAGAGTTTGTGCAATTTACCCACACTATGGAGTTCTTCCTCCACCCAGCACTCCGGAACTTGTCCCACAGGATCCTTGGAACTCGTTCCGCAAGAGTGGGCTAGGACTTCTCCAACGAAACTCGACTACCGCGTAACCTCCCTACGGTATCACCGACACACTGTCTTGGGTATCCCTGTGTCCTCCAGACACCAGCCAAACTCTTGGAAAATGGCCACCTTGTGGCGAACACTGTCCCGAACGGGGACTCCCGGGTAAACAACTCTGAATGTCAAGGTTATCACCACTTACCGGGCCAGGGTAGCGTGCGTGCATAACCTCCCCTCTTTGGTGATACTCGTAGAAGGCACTAGGATAGCCCAAGCTAAGGCCCGCCCATACAGGAAAATGTGGTTGCACGAATAAAGCCCGGTTCGGTGGCACTTGGTCAACGGTTATATTATGTTCATCAAGTTTTAGCATTAGTTCTTGCAGCATAAATTGAACAAGGCAACATGGCATGAACATAACACTACCAACAAACACGTGCAACCACTGGCATGGCATGGTATGAATCTAGTAAGCATGGATATTAAAGCATGAATAAGGTCAACACATGTAAAACTACCGGCATAAGCATGATATAATTAACATGAACAACATGGTGTTGGGATTCATAGTAGAAAACAAAAAAAAATCCAGCACTACGAAAACCAAACCCAAGAACGGATCTAGGAAGATGCAGACAAGGTTATCGATCTTGTTACCTTCTTGCAACCGTTCAACGGATGCACTTCTCTCGCAGCGGAAGATGTTGATGGAGAGTCGGAGAAGCGTGAAGATGAATACTCCCAAGAACAGATCTAATCACCGTGGAGTCCCTCGAACGAAGATCGAACGTATGATCTCTCTACGGTTGATCCACACGTACAGTGTAGATGATCCGGCAGGGCTCCGCCGTCCAGAGCTCGGCTCCACCAGAGTAGAGAGGAGCGAGGATCAGCCCTTCGGGAGGGTGGAGATTGGATCTAATGAGAGGGAGAGAGAGAGGGGGCAGCCTTCGATGGAGAGCAATCTGAATTTTGTGTTGAAGGGGTGCCCCCACCTCCTCTATTTATAGGGGGAAGGGGAGGGGAGCCAACTTGGAGGAGGGGGCAGCCCTAGGGGTTATTCCCTAGGGTTTCCTCCTCCCTAGGGCTGCGCCAAGGGGGGGGAAGCTTCCTGGAAGCCCCCCCAAGGTGCCCTCCCCTCTTGGGCTCCTTTGGCCCATGTGCTCCCTCCCCACTTGGGCCTTCCAAGTGAGAGGGAGCCCATTGATATTAAATTCATTAAATTAATTTCAAAACCTTTTCAAAATACATAATAAATGAATATCACATATATCTAGACCAACTCGGAACTTTTCTGGCCATCCTTTTTTACCCGGTTTTCTCAAAACTCTTTCCGGTACTTTACCGGGTCCCCGAAACGGTTCTGGTTTTCTCTTCGATCATCACCCGATCACTCCGAGACTTTGGCGGTGTGATAAATACATGCTCCTATCACTCTAATACTCTACAGATCATCTACCTTGAAGTGTGTGACCCCATAGGTTCGGTAGGATACGGACATGAACCGGAAACTGACTTTCTCGCGGAACAATAACCAATAGCGGAGCCATGGACACCCATAACGGTTCCCGTACCTACACGAATATAAATTCGAGTGAAGCACAAGCTTAACATGCCAGTCCTATTTTCTTCACAATACTATACAAAACCTGAGGTGAGATCTATTAGGTATCCGCATGATTAACCATTAACCATTATACCAAGTCATCCTCCTTCCTGTTTTGTTCCAGTTTTCTCGTTTAATATTCCGGTATCCCTTTTGATCAATTCACAGTGTCTGGCCAGACGATGTTGGTGTTGGGAATGTGCCCTAGAGGCAAATAAAATATGTTTATTGGTATATTCCATTAGTTCATAATAAGTTTTATACTGTGTTGTAATTGTATTAAGCGGAAACTTGAATACACGTGTGGTATGCAAACAACCAGGTCCCTAGTTAACTCTAGTATACTAGTCAATTGGGCAATTGATGATCAAGGTTTCCTGATCATGAGATGTGAACAGTCTATTGACAATGGGTTCATGTCATTGGGAGAATGACATGATAGACACACACCCACCGTAAGTGTTGCAATGTGATCCAGTCACATAGTTCAACATTGCGATAACTATAAACGTAGTGACCCGATCCTTAAGACCGTGATGATCATACATAATTGCTATCTACCAGGATGCTTTGAGTGCATTAACCATTACACTGAAACATGGTAACCATAAAGGTGTATCTTGGGTATTCCGAAGTAGATATGTTGATGAGTATGCAAATAGATCAAAACGAGATTTGTCCATCCGAGTGACGGATAGGTACTCTGGGCCAACTCGGTGATATTGCAACATGAAGTTTGCGCAAACGTGTGACTAGGTCACGAGGTTGCAATATCACAGGAACGAGTAAATATGTTTGTCGGCAACGAGGATGAACTAGGTATTGGATACCGACGATCAAACCTCGGACAAACAAAGTACTGTATGACAAAGGGATCAGGACTCAACGTTAACGGTTCAACGATGAAGTAAATTCGATGGAAGCGCAGGGGCCATCTAGGATTGTAACCAGGTCTGATCGATGGTCATT
The DNA here is from genome assembly GCA_950022295.1 of Bromus sterilis. NCBI lineage: Eukaryota > Viridiplantae > Streptophyta > Magnoliopsida > Poales > Poaceae > Bromus > Bromus sterilis. Next base: position 404,087,613 of record OX465596.1, read on the forward strand.
GATCAAGAGAGTGTCTTGATCATGTCTGCTGTTTCCTGGACCGCAGGGTGTCACACTTAAGGGTATTCGACGCAATAAGGATAGATTCGGGATCACCGGAGAAATAAGAGAGAACTCCGAAATCGTTTCGGAAGGGAGACGGAAAAAGTTCCGTGGTTTTCGAATTGTTCGGAAAGTTATTTGAATATGTTTTATTATTTAATTAAAATTAAATATTAAAATATAATTAAAATAATTAAAAGGAATAATGCTTCTTTTATTTTTCTTTAAAAGAAAGGAAAAGAAAAAGAAAAGAAAAAGAAAAATAAAAAAAAGGGTGCAAGGGTGGGGGCGCCTTGGGCCATGGGGCCCATGTGGCCAAGTGGCCACTAGGCCACCACGCCATGGCCTTGGCCGGCCACCAATGGCCACATGCGGGCACGCATGTGCAACTAGCACATGTGGTACTAAAATTTGCTAGTTGACAGGTATTGCACCCCGGTTTTCCCCTATATATAGATGTGGTGGTTGCCCCTTTTTCAACACAGAAAATTCCAGAAAAATACAGATAAATTTTGTTAATCTCTCTCTCCCTCTTTCTCCCTCCTCTGAGCGGACTCCCCTTGTATGGAGTCTGCACTGGGTTGGAGGTTTCTCCACTATACGCACGCCGTCGTGCTGCTCGGGATCCGAATCCATCTTCTTTCCGCTGCTCGCCTGGTTCAGAGTCCGGAGGGACGTCGGGTACACCGTATGTGTGTAATCCCGCGAGGTGCTACACTTGTGGTGCTCCTTCATCGTCGAGGCCGTGTCGCGACGTCTTCACCGACAACGTTCCTACGGGGACGTAATCCCGTCATCGGTCTACAAGGACCGGGTGGCTTCTAGAGTCGTCGAGGATCTCCGCCGCATCGATGATCGGCGGGTACGACTACATCAACCACGTTCATGCGGGAATGTTTCCCGCTTAACGGACTACATACTGGTATGTGACCTATTTCCATCCTTTACTTGCATCGCCATAGCATAGGTATTGGGTTCGGGACGCGTAGGTTATGAAAAATTATTGTTTTCTGCCCTGTTCCCCAACAGTGGTATCATGAGCAAGGCTATGCGTAGATGTATTGTACAGATAGAACACATCTAGTATGTGGGCATCAATTCTCCAATTGTTACCCTCTCACGTGTACTCGTTTAGCATTGCGGAAATGTCCTGATGAAGCGGCCCCGACCGACCTTACGCGTTTACGCGAGACTGGTTCCACGCTTGACATTTGGCTTGTACCATATAAGTGGCTGGGGGTGTCTGTCTCTCTAATATTAGCGATGCGAAGACGTTTGCAACGGAGGGCCCCGACAGGGGTGTAATAGAGACAATTGCGGGATTGGTGTTGTGGTTATATGTTCGTAGGCATAGAAACGGTTCTATCTCGAAAGCCCTATCAGCCACGTAAAACTTGCAAATGATAAAGTAGAGGCGTCTAAACTTTAATTTGCAGGGGGGCATCATAGTTAGTATGATTTATACTATAGCATCATGTTTTTCTTGTATTAGATATACGACGGTAGCATTATAGGATGATCCCTCACTAATCCAACAAAGTGTCCTTCCTTAGTGAAGCACCATCTGGAAAGATCTCCATTATTGAGGCATCGCATGTCACACGGGTGTCAAACATATTAGCGTTCAAATGAGATGGGTGGAGCAAGCCTAGGAGGTCCAGAAACATGGCCTTGCATACGCGGCATATAATCACTAAGGTTATTGTGGCGAGCCTGGCATATGCAGATATGGCCTCAGGACACAATGATCGAAAGATCGAGCATGAGTCACATGGATGATGTGATTGGCATGATGGCCTACCTTGAGAATATACTGATGGTTGTGTCACACGGAGGAGGTATAGTTCTCAAGGATCGTGTAATCACTTAGAATAAACTATGAGGGATGTTTGTCTGAGTGGGAGTTCCAGAATTTTTTTTAAAAACATGAACTCCTATTATGAACTTAATCTTCATGTCTTAGCAAATATCAGATAATGTCATACCCAATGTTTATAACTATGGCTCTTTTATGCATGATGAAGAACTTAAGGTAGACGGGTCTTACTTCATTGATTGGTACCAACACCACTAGAGACATACTCATTAATAATGACTTGCTAAACGTAATACGAGAACTGCTAGGAGATGCACCAGATAACTCCGTAATTAAGGAAGATGATGATGAGTATCATACTCACTGTCACTTATGAATGACTATTCAATACACCATACTTCATTCTAAGTCGCAAATCATAGTAATGAAGAATGAGTATATGGACGGGGTTTCTTTCAACCATGGTGGAAGGAACAACCTGCTGAGAAATTCACATGGAAAATGTATAAGATACATGAACAACTTGTGTATAACTTGGACTACTGAATAACCGGTTCTTTTGCGATAACTGGGGAGTTGCATCCACTTCCTCCCAGCTACAAAGACCGTGTCTAGACTATGTCATGAAGGAGAATCGTTCACCTGTCATGAGGTCATGGTTAAAGTTGTGAACTTTAAAGGTAGAACCAATGCAGGAATAGTCATCGACGGAGAAATTATATTTGATATACGGGTTATAAATGTCTTTCCCCACAAAACACTAATTGCGGATGATTAATTATTCGATACTTGAACTTACTGCTTAAAGAGTGGCTTGGAAGGGATGAGGTGACAATGTGTGCTGACGATAATCTAGATAGCTGATGGTCGACAACACTCTCCCTCTACATCTATCATTTGATTAATATATGAATAAATTTATGTTCGTTTGAGTGTGGACTTTATTAGTGTGTCCTGCATCTCGCAAAGACAATTATTCATATTAGTGAGAAACAAGTCAGTTGTTCTTCTTTTATGAATGATATCTTTTATGGTCACATTATGATTATGAATGAGTTATTTGTATATTGATGATAGTAATTGATCATTTATAAGAAATATTGCAATGCCAAGAATTATCCACACCTAATAATGACACTACCGTTTAAGTCATGATTGGTTTGATGAATTCTTGAGATACTTGATCCCTTGACACATGCAAACCATGCCTCTTTAGGTGAGATGACTGAAACTCCGCATTCTAGTAAAACAGAGTTTGTGTTGATTGTTGAATATCATACATAATGATGTATCATATTTCAGCATGTAGTGAATTTCATTATTTCGTGAACTTCATATGTGGACTTAGATGAATATGTGTATTCACTATAATGAAACATGAGACTGAAATAGTTTGATGTGATCAAAGGGATTTTAGAATGAAGACGGGTATTGAATTAACAAGAAAAACCAGTCTCTACGATTTTATTAAAGTGACAAATGTTTTGAGTTAGCCTTGGGCATCTGGACTTGTGTGAAAGTTGTTCCACAAATCACAATGCTTAAGACACTTCAATATTGTTGATGTGCATGAACATTATAATCATACTCTATTGAATATTGTATGGTATAAGTTATCTCCTACTGAGTTACGTTATTATAGTTTAGAGTTATTAATTTAATATGAAAACACTCACTTAAGAATAGGAAACCATCTGAGTTCGTGGAAACCAACACCATATGAGCCATGGTGAATCGTGGTTTCTAGGAAAATGATTTATGTGATAAATTATCTTTGTAGTGTATCCTTAGTCAATTATGGATACATCTTCCACAACTAGAACCAAAGAGAAAAACTTGTGTTGTTAAGTTTGATGTTTGTCAAGAAGTGTTCTTGATAAATTTGTTAATGGAAGAAAGTGAAAGTTCAACCAAGGTAATTGACCTTGCCTCCATATGTCAGAGTAGCGCAACGGAATGTGTTCCGGAACCAAAGCTCTACAGTTAGAGGAGAAAATGATGATAATGATCATGGTGTTTCTCTTGAAACTTTTACTAAATAAAGTAGGATTCAAGAATACATGTTTGCCCCTTGTGCAAAGTAATATTCATGATTCACTTGTCATGTTTATGGAACAAGACATACCTACGGACTACGAAGAAGCGATGGTGGACCTGAGTACGAGAAATGACTATGAGTCATGAAATCCTATATTGAGTTACATTTAAGATTACTTGAATCTTATCGAGTAAAACAGTTACTTGATATTCTCAATAACTTCAAGGCTATAAGGATTAAATGTAAACATCAAAGGAAGACATAAAGATCGATTTGTCATGAAGGATGTTTCTGACAAATTCAAAAAGGTTGACTACAATATGTAGCGATGCTTGAGTAAATGGGATATTCACTATGATTGATCCAAATTGTTATCAATACCGTGACTTCCTCAAATCCTGTATTTGAAGAAGTGTTGTAATTGGTACAAAAAGAAGGTTTTGGAAAACATATGGATGCTAGTGTCTCGTAACCGGAATTCTCAATTTAATGGATGATCAAAGTGATTTTGGACTTAGCCAAAATATTGAGAAACATGCATTTGCATGAAACTGAGTGGGAGCTGAGTAGTTTCCTAAACTTAATATGTGGACGACATATTTTGAGTGGGAGCTATGGGAGTGTTATCCTAGTCTTATATGTGGCTAACATATTTGAGTCGGAGCGTGACAACATTCTCATATATAACATATTGTGAATGGTGTAGTTGGTATTAATGATTATTGATATCTTTCATGAATGAAGTTAAGCATTGAAAATCTATTAAGATAGATTAATACGTTTAATAACATTGAGTCGGAATACTTTCCTGGATAAGATTCTGAAGAAGTTCAGAATGGGACAAGTCAAGAAGGTAGTTCTTACTTGTATATCCGAGAGAAGTATCGAATTAATATCAGTACAAGAACAATGGTTAAATGATGGTTAAATGAAAGAAATGGATGTGCTACATCCTTTATGCCCCTGTCATAGGTTCTTTCATATAAAACCAAAGTTTTGTACTCGACGTAATGTGACCCAAGTTCTTAGTAAGAAGAACATGTTGTGATATGATTTATGAGTAAATCATGTAACAAAGGGTTAAGTTTATCCTTCAGTGTCTGGAGAGAACTGAGGATACATCTCTAATTTGTAAAGGATAGTGAACTTGACCATAAAAGTTATGCTGGTTCAAGTTCTGACACTAACCTAGAAAATTGAGACATCATGCTAATAAATGCCTAAGTTGAAAGAAACATGGTTAGACATCAAAGTTGCATACAATGCACTAAGGATTAAATCTACAATGATATGGCTGCTTTAGAAGTGGCAAGAGTTATATTCTGGCTTAAGAAGTTTGACTTCTGACTAAGTGAGTTTTAGTGTGCATGACTAAGGGAAAGTCCGCGTGACCCAACGGATGTCATTGCGGAAACACAACAAACGAAGTCTCACTCTACCGCTAAATATATACCTCATCATTATAATGGATAATGAAAGTAATGTCAAACTAGGTGACATTAATTATTTGCAAAAGACATACGGATCTGAATGGTACCCAGACCGTTGATACAACCTTTTCCACAAGCAAGCATGATCTATAACCATATAGATGATATGGAGTTATGATCCACAGAAAAATGCAACTAATTATTTGTACTCTAGTGCAAGTGGGAGACTGTTGGGAATGTGCCCTAGAGGCAAATAAAATATGTTTATTGGTATATTCCATTAGTTCATAATAAGTTTTATACTGTGCTATAACTTTATTAAGCGGAAACTTGAATACACGTGTGGTATGCAAACAACCAGGTCCCTAGTTAACTCTAGTATACTAGTCCATTGGGCAATTGATGATCAAGGTCTCCTGATCATGAGATGTGAACGGTCTATTGACAATGGGGTCATGTCATTGGGGGAATGACATGATGGACACACACCCACCGGAAGTGTTGCAATGTGATCCAGTCACATAGTTCAACATTGCGATAACTATAAACGTAGTGACCCGATCCTTAAGACCGTGATGATCATACATAATTGCTATCTACCAGGATGCTTTGAGTGCATTAACCATTACACTGAAACATGGTAACCATAAAGGTGTATCTTGGGTATTCCGAAGTAGATATGTTGATGAGTATGCAAATAGATCAAAATGGGATTTGTCCATCCGAGTGACGGATAGGGTACTCTCGGCCCACTCGGTGATATTGCATCATGAAGTTTGCGCAAACGTGTGACTAGGTCACGGGGTTGCAATATCACAGGAACGAGTAAATATGTTTTTCGGCAACGAGGATGAACTAGGTATTGGATACTGACGATCAAATATCGGACAAACAAAGTACTATATGACAAAGGGATCAGGACTCAACGTTAACGGTTCAACGATGAAGTTAATTCGATGGAAGCGCAGGGGCCATCTAGGATTGTAACCAGGTCTGATCGATGGTCATTGATCAAGAGAGTGTCTTGATCATGTCTGCTGTTTCCCGGACTGTAGGGTGTCACAATTAAGGGTATTCGACGCAATAAGGATAGATTCGGGATCGTCGGAGAAATAAGAGAGAACTCCGAAATCGTTTTGGAGGGGAGACGGAAAAAGTTTCGTGGTTTTTGAATTGTTCGGAAAGTTATTTGAATATGTTTTATTATTTAATTAAATGAATTAAATATTAAAATATAATTTAAATAATTAAAAGGAATAATGCTTCTTTTATTTTTCTTTAAAAGAAAGTAAAATAAAAAGGAAAAAAAAAAACGGTGCAAGGGTGGGGGCGCCATGGGCCATGGGGCCCATGTGGCCAAGTGGCCACTAGGCCACCACGCGACATGGCCTTGGCTGGCCACCCACAGCCACATGCGGGCATGCATGTGCAACTAGCACATGTGGTACTAAGAGTTTAGTACCACATGGCTAGTTGACAGGTATTGCACCCCGGTTTTCCCCTATATATAGATGTGGTGGGTGCCCCTTTTTCAACACAGAAAATTCCAGAACAATACAGATAAATTCTGGTGATCTCTCTCTCCCTCTTTCTATGAGAGGACTCCCCTTGTATGGAGTCTGCACTGGGTTGGAGGTTTCTCCACTATACGCACGCCGTCGTGCTGCTCGGGATCCGAATCCATCTTCTTTCCGTTGCTCGCCTGGTTCGGAGCCCGGAGGGACGTCGGGTACACCGTATGCGTGTAATCCCGTGAGGTGCTACACTTGTGGTGCTCCTTCATCGTCGAGGCCATGTCGCGACGTCTTCACCGACAACGTTCCGACGGGGACGTAACCCCGTCATCGGTCTACAAGGACCGGGTGGCTTCTAGAGTCGTCGAGGATCTCCGCCGCATCGAGGATCGGCGGGTACGACTACATAAACCACGTTCACGCGGGAATGTTTCCCACTTTACGGACTACATACTGGTATGTGACCTATTTCCATCCGTTACTTGCATCGCCATAGCATAGGTCTTTGGTTCGGGACGCGTAGGTTATGAAAAATTGTTGTTTTCTGCCCCGTTCCCCAATAGTTGGATGCCGTAATACCGAGAGGGCCCACATAAGTATCTCTCCATCGTTAGAGGAGCAAATTCCCAACTCGAATCGTTAAGTCCCTTGACACACTTTTGGGTGTGAGTGATCAAAGCCGTTATTGCCACGCCTGTTACGGGTGGTGTTGGGACAGTGTCAAAACCCACCCTCCGGTATGAAGTTACGAAACATTCTTATGGTCATGAAGGACACATGCATATTAAATTTAGATGATTTTACTTATAACATGAAAACGATGTGATCTCAAAGTAAATCATACAATTGGGTCGGTTCAGCACCCTTGTTCTGGCAACAATGTGCTCCCATGTGTTACCGGCATTTCGAATGCCCTATGAACAGGAAAACATGTCATCCATAACACACGGGTTAGTCCTGGAGGCAGACTAAGAACACTTGGTGTTTATACTCCACACCTGCATATGGGTTTTCCTCCGGAGGCAGTTAACATGCTACTTGTCAAACCTCCGCATAAGCCATTGCAGTTATAGCACAGACGTATAAACATTAATAATGAACCTGGAATTATAATAATAAAATTTATTATTGCCACTAGGGCATAATTCCAACACATGGGCATGATACTAACCAGTAAACATGGAATGATCATTATCATATCAAGTAGACATGTTATCAATAACATAAGCATGATACTCACGGGTGAACATAGCATGGTCGACATAAACATAGAACACAAGCATGGCATAAGCATGTCAAGTCAAGTTAACAGATTCGGGTTTAGTTCATCGTTAAAGCAACATGACGAGATCATATTTTAAACACACAAGAACAACACGGCACAATGCTTAGAGCATATATCAGATGGCTTGCTTGCCTAGGGGGGTCGATGAATCCACCGGACGGACATGCGATCACCTTCCGAAAAGATCCGACGGGACCGACGGTACTCCGGCGAAGCCTAACGACAACCGGGGGCAAAAAGATAAATCTTACAATACGAACATATCATGAAATTTGCACCAATGGAACGGTCTCGAAAAACTGAGAACCTGGGCTTTTGAATCACCGCAATCGGAGTTACGGTCACGCAGATACGGCCGTTCGTTCGATAGGCAGAAAAGAGACTAGATCTGTCCATTTCTGCAGCTAACGGGCGAACGTCTGCTAAATAACTGATTCGCCCGGAGAGAGAGAAAGTGTACTGTTGAAAATATGCTTTCCCCGAGGAGAAAGCGCATTCCGGACCGGGCTGCACTAGGGTACGCCTTCCGCCCTCGAAGGCGTATTCCTTTGAAAATGCGCTTCCACTTAAATGGTCGGTCCTGCGCGTCAGCGGCTGGGTACTCACCACGGTCACCTACACATGGGGCCCGCGTGTCAGCGCGATCTCATCCTCTGTCTTCATCTCGCACCGCGGGGCCAAGGAGGCCGTGGCCGGCAACCCACCGTGGCCAGCACCGGTGGCTTCGGCTTCCAACGACGCCGAGCGGCGCCAGGGAGCGCGCGGGAGGGCGCTGGGCGCGGCTCCACGAGCGCGTCGGGCTGGGGACCCGGGACCACGCGGGGCGGCCTGGGGCGCCGGCTCCCATGGGCGGGGAGCGGCGGCCGTAGGCGGAAAGTCTCGGTCGGGCCGAGCAGGCGGCTGCTCCCTGGGCTAGCCGAGAGCGGCGGCGGAGAGGCTAGACGTCCAGGGGGGCCGGGGCCGAGTTCGGGCGAAGGGGGGTTAGGCGCGGCGTGGAGGCGGGGCAGCAAGGCCGTGGCCGTGTCGAGGCTTCGGCCATGGGCAAGGATCTCGAGGGGGAGAGGGCTTCTGGGGTGCTGCTGGCTTCTGCTGGGCGAGGGGGCTACGGGGCAGCCCGGTTTATAGCCAGGGGAGGAGCTCCGGATAGACATGGCGAAGATTCGAGGCCATGGCCACGCGGCGTCCAGGCCCTGGAGAACACGGCGTCGGCATGCGCGTCCAGGGGCTACCAGACGATGCGGGAGCGCACGCGCTGGTCAGGCGTGGAGTGGGGAGCACGCTAGACATGACTAGACACGAAGAAGAGGACGCGGGAAAGCAGGGGCCAGCACAAGCACCTTGCAGAGCACACCATGTGCATGGTCACCCAGGCACCCACGTGTCCAGAGCATGCTTTTGGATTGGGACCATGTCCACTGTGTGAGGTGAATCCTCAGGGGGTGGAATCACTCACTTGGAAGGGCATGCATGGCCTGGAGTGGCTGAAAGTGACATGACTTGGTCCAAGCAGCGAAGTGTTTGTGCTGATCTGGGGAGGCTCATCTGGTGAAATGGGATCCAATGTTGATTACCTCTGCCAAGTTTGAGCACAAATGGATCACTATACATACCACTTCCTTTACAAATGCACCAACAAGGCAGAAGGTGTTTGTGATGTGTTGTGGCTAGCACACTGGTCCCCTTGGCTTGAAATTTGGCAGAGCTTCATCATACACTAGGATAAGTATGTACACAAAATTTCAGCTCAAATGGACAAGTCTAGCTTGCACTTCCTTCACAAAGTTGCCTACTGGACAAAAACTTTGGGAATTTAGTGTGAATTGTTGGCTTTTCCATTATAGCTGAAATTTGGCACAATTCCATGACATGGGCAGGGGAAACGGCACAAAAAGTTTGGGAGACAATGGGTAAAGATAAATAATACTTCCTTTAGAAAGTGCCATTCTGCCCTAAATTTGGAAATGGAAGCTATGCTCAAACTTTGAACTATGGAACCCCATATTTTGATATAAATGGCCATGGGTTGGATACTAGGAGCTCCAAAATTCATTTGAGCACAAATGGGGCAACCAAAATGGTAGCTCCTTTGCAAATGGGCTAAAAGGGAATTATTGGCTTTATAAAGAGAATCACAATTTCATTTATTCAATCATAGCCAATATCTTTGGGAGAGGTCAAGAGGGACACTAAGATCATCTCCACAAGTTTACACAACCTTCAGAGATGTACAGTTATTTTTCGGGATTTAATTCCATCGATTGGCACAAATGGAATTAAGCTGATATGAAGAACATTGCACCGGACTCGGCAATATCCTTGCATATCCCGGATCGAGGGTCTGGAAGGGATCTTGCCCTGCAAAGGGCCAGAAAAAAGGGTTGCAAGGTCAAGGATTGTCTGGATTCTTCTGGTCATAAACCAGACTCCAGGGGAAAAAGATCGGGAGAAAAAGCTAGGAAGGATTAACAGCACAAAAATCGATAACCCGATTTTTGGGTTGTTACACTTTTGCACACATGTTATGTGGGTCAAATGATGGTACCATGCCAAGTTTCAACCTTTTCTGAATCCAACCAATCAGGAAGAAGCACACGGATCGCGTGTTTCTTTCAAACGATTGTGAGTCGTTGGATCAGGCTTCTGAGCCGTTGGATCCAACCAATCAGGAAGAAGCACACGGATTGCGTGTTTCTTTCAAGCGCTTGTCAGTCGTTGGATCAGGCTTGTGAGCCGTTGGATCAGGCTTGTCGTTGCCTATATATATAGCCCACCTCTAGGACATGTGCGAGACTCAGTTCATCGGCCGAATACAAACCATTCGAATTCGCCTGCATACGTTCGACGGTGCATTTGATATGCTTGCACTCATGAGCCACCGTCGGGCTGTATGCAGGCGAAATCGTGTGTTTTGTTGATCTTATATATATCTAGTTAGAAATATTTCACTTCATCGACCAAATACAAATCATTCGGATTCCCTGCATACGTCTGACGGTGCATTTGATATGCTTGCACTCATGAGCCACCGTCGGGCTGTATGCAGGGGAAACCTTGTGTTTTATTTGATTGGAAAACAAAAACAAAAAAGAATAGCAATTTCATTATAGGACGTCAACGAAAGAATACTCCACATCCTGTACACCATCAAGGCGAATTGCAGACGGTCCTCGCCTAGTTGACAGATCCGGCAAGTCTACCCACCAGGCGTGGACCGTCTGAAATACCCGTACGGGATTTTCGTCCCCTATGGGTTCTCAGATGGGCCACGCCTCGTGGGCACATCTGGAAAATCTGCCAACCAACCAAGGTCCGTCCGCATTTCTCCCTCACAGAGTACCAGATACAGATGAATTCCTCCGTGTACGGCCTTTATTGGACTTGTTATGCTACGATAAGTCCATGCGGACCTGTGCTTATAAACAGGTCTAACTCCACTTCGGCTAGCGAGGTGGTACTAATTTTAGTTGGTTACAGGGGACCTTTAGTACCGGTTCTGGGCACCAACCGGTACTGAAGGGTTAGTTAGTGGTTAGTTACTGTGGGAGAAGCCTTTAGTACTGGTTGGAGGCACCAAACAGGACTAAACTTTCCTTTTTCAGAGAAAAATAATGCCACCTACTAGGCAGACACGACCTGGATACGACTAGAAACCAACTAATGGGCCAGGATCCAGGCCCTCAGCAGACCCAGAAGGCCCACAGGAAGGCAGAAACAGAGTAGGCCCGAAAGCCTGCGGTTGAGAGGAGCTCGAAGTGGTACGCGCATCAACGCTTATAAACCACTCCGGTTGTCCCTCGACTAGCGAGGTGGGACTAAACATCCCACCGCACCGCGACAGCGCAAGTTTTGTCCCGGTTGGTGGAACCAACCGGTACGAAAGGTGGCCTTTGGTTCCGGTTCGTTCCACCAACTGGAACAAAAGGTCGCCTTTGGTTCCGGTTCGTGCCACCAACCGGTACCAAAGGTCTCTCTTTCCCGCCAATTGGGCTTCTGAAAAAGACCTTTGGTACCGGTTGGTGGCACGAACCGGTACCAAAGGTTAGCATTGGTACCAGTTTGTGCCACCAACCGGGACCAATGCTTCTGGTATATAACTAACACTTAGGATTTTTCAGTTCTCATCTCGCCATTTGCCCCCGACGACGCCGGAGATGAAACCGCCGCCGTCAGGCTGCCCAACCGTCGCGCCGCCCCCGACGACATCGATGACCTCGCTGGCGCCACCCCCGCTGTGAGCGTCTCGCCACCCCCCCCCCTCTCCTCTCTTGCATTGCGCCCAAACCTGCCTCCGCGTCGCGCCATGGCCGAGAGGGGAGCTCCTCCCGTGCGCCGCCATAGCTAGGAGGGAACCGCCGGCCGCCCCTCACTGCTCCTCGCCGCTCCGGCCGGCTTCCCCTCGCCGCCCTCGCCGTCGGCTGACGTCCATGGCCACGGCCATGGCGTGCGTGCCATGGATGGCTGCAGTAGTGGGGGGGGAGGTTGAGGAGAAGAAATAAAAAATAGGGAAAAGAAAACAGAAAAGAAATAATTTTAATTAAAAGAAAACAGAAAAAAAACTGTTCTCTCAATTTTTTTCTGTTTTATAAGTCACAATTTTACTAAGTTAAAATGTTCTAGTGTTGGTGGGAGAAAGAAAAAAGATAGAAGGAAAAAGGAAAAATAAAAAGGAGAGGGAAAAGAAAAATAAGAAGAGGAGAAGAAGAGGGATAGAGAAGAAAAAAAAGAGGAGAAGAAGAAGAAGTAATAGAGGAGAAGAAGAAAAAATAGAAGAGGGGTCGAGGGGTCGAAGTTCGTCGAGGGGTCAAAGGTCGTCGAGAGGTCGAGGGGTCGAGGGGTCGAGGGGTAAAGGGTTTTTAGGCTTATCTTCACGCTTTCCATCAGACATCAATTGCACAGGTGTCTGGCTCCGGGAGTCATGTCACGTTTTCCATCAGACATCGGTTGCACGGGTGTCTGGCTCCGGGCGCCATCTTATATAGGTTTATTGTCGTGCCAAAAACTGGTGTCAACACAGGCCCCCATGTTTTTGGGCAAAACTTGTATGTTTGGCACACTAATATATGCATGATATATCATGTTTGTATATTAAGTGTCATCTTGTAATTAATATTTTGCACAAACTATGGACGCTCATCCAAGAAACTTAGAAGAAGAAGAAGATTTGTTGGGGGAAATCATCCGCGAAGGACCGTTGTTACTGCGCGACATCGTCCGGGAAGGAGGTAGTGATGTGTTATCGTTTCTGAACAACACCGATGGTCTGGAAGAAGAGGGTGAAGCAGGTTCCGGTGATAGGACAATGGAGATGGAAGGACCTTATGATGGCTTCGGTGAGCGAACGGAGGAAGGAGACGACGGCTCCGATGAGCGAACGGAGGAAGGAGTTGTTGCAAAGTCCGGCGAGGTATATATATTAATTGATGCATTAATTGTTTTGGTATGTACACATTTAACTCTCTTCTTTCTTCTTTTCTAGCCCTCCGGATCCGGATCGAGCCAAACCTCGGTAACGAGACGAGGCCCGAAGAAAAAGTTACGCCCGGATGAAAGGTTCACGATCACCGGCATCAGTAGAGATGGCCAACCGATTCAACCCAACCAGACCAAGGAAGCATTTTCTGCTCAGTGCGGGGTTCTTGTTAGGGACATGATCCTGATCACCCTCCACCAATGGAATAAGCCGAAGGGCGGAGACCCTGAAGTGTCTTTTGTCACCGATAGACAGAAAGATGATCTTTGGACCGCGCTGAAGGCAAATTTCACCCTACCGGAAGAGGAGCATCCGGAAAAGCTAGTTATAGAGCAAAAGGTCAAGGCTCATTCTCTTAATAAGATGGCCGATCTATTCAGGAGGTGAAAGAATGAGTTGAAAACAACGTTTGTCAACAAAGAGAAGACTCCAATATTCGAGGGCTGATTTGAGAAGATAAGAGAACAGTGGCCCGCATTTGTGGCCCACAAGACATCGGAGAAGAGTAAGAAGATGTCAGCGATAAACAAGCTCAATGCTGCAAAGAAGAAGCATCACCATCACACGGGGTCAGGTGGATACCTCAAAGCCCGGCCGTCGTGGGACAAGGCTGAAAAGGACCTTGTTGATAAAGGGGTCGTACCAGAGACATTGAACTGGTCAGAGCGTGGAAGGAATTGGTTCTTCGGGGTTGGGGGAACCTTGCACCCTGAAACGGGGAAGTGCGTTTGGACGAACGAACAACTGGACACACCGGTACAAAAGCTTCAGGAATTATTCGCCGCATCGCGGGAAGGGACGTTCGTTCCTGACAGAGAGAACGACGAGCTCACAAAGGCCCTCGGGAATGCTGAGCACCCAGGACGAACACGAGGCACGCCAGGCTCGGTTCCGTGGAAGCATGGGTTTCCCGACGCAGGCAATTACAGAAGCAGGGAGAGGAAGAGGAAACAAGAGCTCAACGATATGCAGACGCTGCATGCAAGAGTACAAGCACTAGAGGAGAGGCATCGAGCTGACGAAGCTTCCCTAGAAGCTACCCCGCCATCTCAGCGTAGAAGAAGCATGGCTTCCACCGATCTCATTGCGCGGCGTGATTTGACGGCTCCCAGGTACCCCGTGGATGAAATCACGGAGGCTCAAGTTTGCCACCTTAAGAAACCATTGATGCAGTTCAAACCCACGGTGGCTATCGGCCATGTTGCACCTCCTCGACCCAACGGAACTTTTCACTGTCGTCCGATTCCAAAAGGCTATGTTGTTGTGATGGTCGATGAAATAGTGGAGAGTTATGAGGAGATCGAGCTTGACTACCCTACCGGCGAAGATGGAACTCTCCTGGAGAATGATCTGAGGACTTCATGTCTATGGCACAAAGAATTCATCAAGCTTCCGAACTAGACGACGCCTCCGCCTCCTCCTCCTCCTCCGGCGAGCAAGGGCCCGCCTCCTCCTCCGGCGAGTAAGGGCCGCCTCCTCCTCCAGCGAGTGATTAGGGAACGCCTACTTATCTGCGTCCTCCTCCGGCGAGTGATCAGTGCACGCCTCCTCCTCCTCCGCCGCCTCCTTCTCCGCCTGTGTCAGCGCGTCCGAGCAGCCCACCTCCTCCTTCGCCTCGTCAGCAAGAGCAGAAGAGAGTCGCCGTCGCCGCTCCGGCTGCTCCGGCGCCTGATCTTAAACAACAAAGGAAAAGAGTCGCCGTCCCTCCGGCGTCTAGCAGTACAAACAGCGGCGACAAGCGATACAAATATGGTCCATCATCTGTCAAGCCTCTTGATAAGTTACCATACGAGAAGAGCTCGGAGGAAACCGCGAAGATCGTTCAAGCCGAAGTGGATGCCTGTTTGAAAAAGAAAAAACCACCTTCGCCTCCGAAGATAGATGAGGCGAAAGTGAAGCGCACTTTGGATGCCCTGAAGCGACCAACACCAGCTCCGCTAGATGACAACTATGTTCGCACTCTGAAAAATAAAGCACAAGTAGCGCGCCAGCTGGGAACCACTGCAACTGACAAAAGGAGAGAAAAACAAATTGCAATAGGGAAAACAATTCCCCAGCTCGGTGAACAGACGAACAAATCGTGCCCCCCCCCCCGCTGCAGGTGTCTAGAGATATCGTCGTCGCAAATCTGCCGGCCGGGATGGTGCCCGGTACCAATCCTGATGATTACTTGGCGGCCGGGAGGGTGCCCGGTACCAACCCTGGTGATTACCTGCCCGATGATACACATTTTGATACAATGGAGGTAGTGGACAAATACAAATTCCGGTACGGGTATCCTCTCGTAAAATCACCTATTGAACATCTACCAATGATGATGCGAAGATTACATCAGTGGTACATGAACGCCGGCAAGAATTCTGAGTACGATAGTGTGATGGTTATGGTTAAAGACAAGCAGGACCTCATTGGACTTGACTTGTTGCCGGTTCCATTTGAGGAGTTATTCCAGCTTTACAATCAAAGGGCCATCGATAAAGTAATCGTCACTTGCTACTGTCTGTAAGTACTACTTCTTTAATTAAGTCTTTATATATAGCTCAGCTCTTTCATTGCATGTACATATAATTCACTATATCATGCAGATTGAAGATCGTGGAATGCAAGCAAAGACAAATCTATAGTATTGGGTTCATTAACCTAAATCTCTTTAATCATTTTGAGATTGCAGCATTTCCCAAACTAGCCGAGGCAAACTTTCTACAATCTTTGCTTCAACATCAAAAAAAACAAACAAAAATCTGGCCTTACAACATCAAGTGAGTGTTATTGTGCATATTCAGTTTTCGTTATTTACTTGAGGTTATAGTAATGTAATTGATGAGTTATGCATGCGTGCGCAGCTTCCACTTTATTATCGTAGAGATTATGCTTGAGGAGGGAGTAGTAAGCATCTTAGACTCAAGACGAAAAGATCCCCAGACGTATGCGGTCGTCACTGAAATGCTTAAGAAGTAAGTTCAATCGATCATTATCGCACCATTTCGACAACTTTGTTCATTTTCTGATATCAGGTAATAATTATTTTTTATGTATGGCAGGGTTTGGATATAGTTCACCAAAAAAGCTCTGGGACTGCCGAAGGATCTGAAATTTTCAAACCCGAAAGTAAGTACTACTAGCTAGTTCCGCGCATCTCCCATTATACTGATTCTATAGTTTCATCAATACCATTTATATAATGCTTGATTATCAGTTTGTTTGACCTCTATTTCTCGTAAAGTGGTTGTGGCAGGAAGAAGGGACTAATCTTTGTGGGTACTACATTTGCGAGTACATATACAACGCGACAATCTCTAAGAATGTCGTCTACTCTAAAGAACAATTTAAAGTGTGTAAGCAATAATATTCATAATTTTATTTTATTACCATCATTTGTGTTGAGCTTCATTCATATATCTATATTGACCCTCTTCTTCGAAGTAGATTTGGGAGCTGCAGCATGAACTCCTACCACAAGATCGCATAGTAGCAATTCAAGAGGAATTGGCGGAATTCTTCGTTGACCACATCATCAATAAAGGCGGAGAATACCATGTGGAACTTAATTTCACAGTTTAATTATAGGGTATTGTAAGAGAAGTTATATTGTATATATGTAGCCAGTATCATCAGATAGATGTTCGAAAACTTGTTTTTCGAACTATATCTCGGAGAAGGATATGTAGATCACTTCTCTCTGTATATGTTCATGACGATCTTCTGTAATTAATGGTTTAATTCCTTCATTTGCTTACTAGCTAGCTAGCATGTCGACCAAGTCCTCTCTATACGTATAGTACGTAGCGTCTACCAAGCACAGAGATAAGAGAGGACACCTCTCTCTATTAATTAGCTAGCTAACACAAACCCCTAAATTAACCATACAAAACACTCAATCCCCCCCCCATCTCAAAAAAAAACCCAGCCCCTGAAAAGCTGACGCGTGGAATTTTTTTCGTCCGGTTGGTGTTACCAACCGGTACAAAAGGCCCTTCTGCCTGATCAAGTCGCAGAGGCCACGTGGAGCCTCATCTATGCCGGTTCGTAGGCAAACCGGGACTAAACGTTTTGGGCATTAGTTACGACCCTTTAGTCCCGGTTCCGGAACCGGGAAAAATGGGCCTCTTTCTACCAGTGTTGCTTGATCGATGAGCCGCATGCTAGTTGGGCCTTTCCCTAATCATTGCTACATGACGCGCTAGTATCAATGCATATCCTACTACACTGGCAGAGGCATACATTTGCATACATCATGATAGTTACATCTTCTTTATGATTTGAGTACTTTTGTAAAGTGTGAAAGATCTTCTATACTTTTTGTAATATATAGAGTGTTGCCCCTAAAGTGAGGAAAAGATCCCAAAGTGGACAAATTAAAAGATCCCAAAGAGGACAAATGAGAGAAATAGAAAGAGCCATTGAGGCCACCAAAAAATAGAAAAAAATAGAAAAAGAAATAAAAAGATAGAAGGGGGCACACTACTATTCCTTTTGAGAAATCCACACTCGTACTCCCTCTTATATCTTGTACTCCATAGAGATTATCATTTATGCATATAGCTATGTGGGGACCTTCACACTATAGAACTTGGCTTGTATATTCCAATGATGAGCCTCCTCAAATGAGTTCTAGGTCTTGTTAAGCAAGAAAGTTGGATGCACCCCCACTAGTTCCATTGGAGAGCTTACCTTAGCTCATATGTGCATCCGTTGCATGGCAATCCCTACTCCTCACATCATATCTATCATTTGGATTTCTCTCGCCTGTGATTGTCCTCATTGATGTGAGCCTTTCATACCTTTTTGTCTTCCTCCTCCACTATATTCTCTCTTTGCCATCCTAAGTGTCAACTTTCTTGCTTACGCTCATCCATTGCATGAGTGCTCAAAATGTCGAAAAGGAGTGGATCATTTTGACTTGTACCTGGCTAGTGGTCTTGGGATGAGTCAAGATAAGATTCCAAAGAATACCAAGTGTGAAACTTTAGTAGATTGAGTTCTCAACACAAAAATACTTTTTCTCGTATATCCCTATCCCCTTTCTTGCATGCAAACACCATTTGGAGACATTCGAGTCATGGACAGCGAGAGCTCTTGCACCTTTATGTTCTTATGTTGCTTGTTTCAATACTAATATAGACTCTTGCATGTTATGACTTGAATTGAACTACATGCCTAGATTTCTTTACTTAAAAGTTCTTATATGGTTGTTAGCATGTCACAATAGAAATTATGCTTGTTATCATTTACCTACTCGAGGACGAGCAGGAATTAAGCTTGGGGATGTTGATACGTCCAAAACATATCTATAATTTCTGCTTGCTCCATGCCTCTTTTGTGTGATATTGCTATGATATTGATGAACTTCCATACACTTTTGATCATATTTGGACTAACCTATTAACTCAGTGCACCCCAGTGCCAGTTCCTGTTTTCTGCTGTTTTTCTATTTCAGGTTTCCCCCATATTAAAAGTGCTCCAAAAATTCGGGAAAATCCAATAAAAAATCAGCGATACAGAAGCTTCGAGAAACACCGAGGGGGGGCAGAGGGGACCCACCAGGGCCCGAGGCGCCCTCCCGGCACGCCCTAGGGTGGGGCCGCGCCAGGGGGCCGCCTGGACCCATGGTGGCCCCCCTGGCTGCCCCCCTTCGCCCATATATTCCTCGTGACGTGAAATCCCCATGATGGGAACCCTTTTTCGCGATCTCTCCTCTGTTCTGCCGCTGCCGCGCTTCCAAGATCGGGAGCACCAGAAGACCTCTTTCCGGCACCCTGCCGGAGGGAGGAACCACCTCCGGGAGCTTCTCCACCACCATGGATGCTTCCCGGATGAACCGTGAGTAGTCCACCTTGGACCATGGGTCTATGATCAGTAGCTATGTGATGTTCTCCTCCCCTCTTTGTTCTTCATGGATTAGACCTAGTGAGCTGCCCTACATGATCGACGCACATATGTAATATTTTTGCTGTTGCTATGCTGAGTTTGCTGGGATCCGATGGATTATGAGATTATGTTCAGATTGTATTTGAGTAATATATTTGATTCTCCTCTTTTATATTGATGTTCTAGAGTAATTCTTGCATGTTCTCCGTTGTTGTTTATTGCTTTGGCCAAGTAGTAGGTAGTGACTCCAAGAGCGAGCGTTATGCATGATTGTGGGTTCATGCGCCCCGATGACTAGCTTGAGTGACAGAAACATGAGTCTAGGGGGTGTGTTGTTTCCACAAGGGAGAAAACAACGGTGCTTGTACTTGCGGGTGCAAGGATTGTTTACTTTACGCAAAGTTCTTTAATGCAGTTGTCCGTTGCTTTGAGTTTACACTTTGGGTGGGATTCGCAACTTAATGCCAGCGAGATGTTCTGGATAGATATCTCAAGGTGGATGATTAGTAGGTAGATGCAGATGGATTTCGGACTACTTGATTTGGCGTACCACCCAAGCTTTTGAGCCTCTTCCTTTCTTTGTAGCGTAGTTAGCATTGGTTTGCGCACATAATCTTGTCAATTGCCTAGCTGTAATTTGTTTACCTCGCATTGCTATTTTATCGTCTTTTGGGAGAGAGACATCACTAGTGAACATCATAGGACCCCGGTCCATATTTCCAATACTGTTTACACCCTCTATCAATTTACTGCTTTATTTACTTTTTCGCTGCTATCACTATCATTATTACCCCGTGTGTTTTATCCTTTGTAAACAACATGGCCGGAGGAATTGAAAACTCCTCTGTACTCGTTGGGAGCAAAGCTATATGTTGTGTGTGCAGGTCCAGGTGAAGTAAGCAACATTGAGTTGTGAACGGCTCCATTGTTCACTTCACCACCTTCGTGTATCTGTTGGAGTCCTATTGGTTCGACACTTAAACCTTAGCATCTTCGCTAAGGTAAATTGCCGCTACGCTACATCTCAACCTTCCACTTTGGGTAAACCAACAAGGGGCGAGAAGTATACTCTCGTGACATCATGGATATTGCCTCATTAGGAACTTTTCTTTTGTTAGTGACAATATCTTTCATGTATTTGGAATAAGGAGGTAACTTAATAGCACCAGTCAAAGGAATCTGAAGAAAAAGAGGTTTCATCCATTCAGAAAATTTATTATAATGCTCTTCTTCTTTAGATTTGAGAGACTTACCTGGAAAGGGCATGGGTTTTTGTACCCATGGTTCTCTTTCCTTCCCATGTCTTCTTGCTATGAAGTCCTCTCTGGTATACTTCTTGCGTGTATCAGGTGCTTCTTCTTCTCGCACCTCGGGAGGATCATTCTTCTCCCTATCATTTTCTTCGGGCTCAGCACCGTCTTCAGTTTCAGCATCGGAGGTAGATATGCTGTTGGGATCAAAAGCAGGTTCTTCACTTGTAATAGGATCATTGGAGTTGTTAGCTTCCTTGTGTTTCTTCTTCTTCTTTTTCTTCTTTGGAGAGCTAACAATCTCGTCTTCTACTTGCACTTGAGAATCTTTCTCGGTCCTCTTTGGATGCCCCTCAGGATAGAGTGGGTCCTGGGTGTGTGTTCCACCCCAGGTCTTGATGCCATAAGCTTGTATGTCCTGTTTGGCATTGTTAGCAAGCAAATATTTTTGCACATTACAAATTTGTTCAAGCTGAGTTTGAACCATATGAAAATGCTTAACAAGACATTTAACATCATTGACTATTCTTTCTAGAACACCAAGTAAACTTTTGATAGCAAGAGAACTATCATGTAACTAACTTTGTATCCTCCTATTAAAATTGTCTTGCCTAATAATAAAATTATCAAGCTCATCTAAGCATTGGTCGGGAGTCTTACCTTTAGGGATGTAACTTTCAATAAATTTTAATAGAGAGTGTACCTCTACCAAGGGAGGATGAGTAGTAGGCTCACACAACTTCTCGATAGGCGGTAGATTCTTCACGTCTTCGGCTTTGATGCCTTTCTCCTTAATAGACTTCTTTGCTTCTTTCATATCTTCAGGGCTCAGAACAAGCATGCCCCTCTTCTTTGGTGGTGAAGGTGGTTCAGGGACGGACCAATCTTCATGATTCTTGGCAATCTTGCCCATTAATTCTTCAGCATCGGCCGATGTTCTTTCCCTGAAAACACAACCAACACAACTATCCAGATCGGTCATGGATTCATCGGTTAGACCAGCATAAAATATATCAAGTAATTCATTCTTTGGGACTTCATGTCCCGGTCTAGCCTTGATTAAGTCACAATACCTCCCCCAAGCTTTAGGGAGGCGCTCATCCTGCAACTGTTTAAAGTTATAGATTCTTAGCGTCTCCCTTCAAAGAAAAAGGAAAAAGCTTGGCCACATAGAAATTTTGTATCTTCTCATCAGTAGTGAATAAGTCACCTAACTCAGCGAGTTTAGTCAGGTGAGCTATAGCATCATCATTCTCTCTTCCATAAAAGGGGTCAACCTCGACTGTAGATATAAGTGAAAGATCAACAGAGAATCATAATCAGTACCAGTGATGCATATAGGAGATGTGGAAAATTTAGGATCAGGAATATTCTTATTCTTCATGGAGTGCTTTTGGAGCAGCTCCTTAATAGCATCAGGGTCAGAGTCGGTACACTCTCTGAGTTCCCTGCAAATATCATCATCAAGATTAATATAATCATCATCAAGGAGTATCTCCTTGAGTTCATCTAAGGTTGGGTAACCAAAGGTTTTGCAAGTAGGAGTATAGGTAGCAGGAGTCTCGGTCTCGGGTTCTGCTGCAGCCTTAGCAGTCTGAGTTTCAATATAGTGACCAAGAAAATTATCATCATCAAGAGTAGTGGAAGCATCATCAAAAGTATCGGACATAGTAACAGACTCAGTAGAAGTAGCATGTGGTGGTACTGGTGAAGCAAACTTACTTATAACGGAAGGTGAATCAAGCGTAGCGCTGGCACTCAGAACGGTATTTTTTCTTGTAGTGGATGGTAGAATCGGAACCTTGGGGTCTCCTTTCTAACCCATAGTGGATGAAGTGTGACATGCAGGATACTTCAAGTAGACTTGTAAATATTGCAATGGTCCCCGGCAACGGCGCTAGAAAACAATACTTGATGACCCTCAACTGTAGGGGATCGATTGTAGTGTTCTCGCGGGTAAGTTAACTCAATTTATTGATTCGACACAATGGGAGACAAAGAATATTTATAAGCTTTGACAGTTGAGTTGTCAATTCAACCGCACCTAAAATATACTTGTTTGCAAAAAAGTATTAATAGAAACTGTGATATGATAGCGATAACGATGATAATGAAAGTGAAACAACGAAAAGTAAGAACTAGTGACCAGTAGGATTAAAATATTGTAGGCTAGGGAGATGGATGGTTGGGCGCTGCATGAATAAGAATGAACATGTAATAAATTATAACACGAGGCAAGGCACACCGAAAAGAATGATCATCTAGGAAAATATCAAACATTAGGCATGTATCCCATAGGTAGTTGTGCGTGCTTGCAATAAGAACTTGCACAACATCTTTTGTCCTACCATCCCGCTACGAACGGGGCCAAAAGGAACTTATGGAGATTAAGGTGCTCCTGTCAAAGAGCACCGGAACAAAGCAATAATCTCAATGGATACATGGAATCCTCAAATTATGGACCATCCCCTTTGGTGTCCCAAGATGTCACCTTTGGGATCGCCGGTTCCGGACCATAATAGGTGCATAGAACTCATAGATAGGATCTTGAACATAGATAAACTCATGAAAACATCAGTGGTTCAGATCTGAAAACATGGCACTCGGGCCCAAAGTGACAAGCATTAAGAACAACAAGTTGTAGCAAAGATGATAACCACCAAAGTAGATAATACGCAACATGCCCCCAACAATATGACGAACTATTACATGATCAATCTCATCCAATCCCTACCATTCCCTTTGCCTACAGCAGGGAATTACTCACACATGTGAAGAGAAGTCATGGAGGAAGGATGGAGTGGTGATGGTGATGGCGATGGCGACGATCTCCCCTCTCCGGAGGCCAAATCAGCCTCCAGATTAGCCATCCCGAGGAAGAACAGAGGTTGGCGGCGGCTCCGCGACGGGTTTTGGAAAAACGAGTTTTTTCGGAGTTTCCCCGTCACGGGAATAAATAGGAGTCGAAGTACGGAAACAGGGGAGGGGTAGTCGCCCAGGCGGCCAGAGGGCGCGGCCCCACCCTGGCCGCGCCAGCAGGGCGCCTGGTTGCCCTCTGGCCCCCCCTTTTGGCTCCGGGCTCCTTCGGGTGCGTGGATGTTTTGGTTTTTTTCTGGGAATTTTCTGAGATGTCCAAAAATTCATTTTCCTGCGCACAATAAAACCATACAGGCAGCTCTTCTGAAAACTGCGTCAGTCTGGGTTAGTTTAGCTCAAATCATGCAAGAATGAGGGCAAAACAATAGCAAAAGTGTTTGGAAAAGTAGATACGTTTGAGACGTATCACTAGCAAGCAAAAGCGAGAAAAAGGAATTCACTCGCACTTCAGTGTCGACAAAGACACAGTCACCCATCAGGTGCACCCAACGGACTCGAGCAAGACATTCCGAATCTACGCTCACCTACCAAAAGACCAAGAAACAGCCCTCATGACATTCCTCCGCGAGGAGTGGAATATTTTCGCCTGGTGCCCGGACGACATGCCTGGAATACCACGAGAGTTCGCAGAGCACGCGCTACAAATCTACCTGAACACCAAACCAGTGAAGTAGGCGCTGCGCAGATTCTCCGAACCAAAACACGGAGCCATTGGAGAGGAAGTCAAACGATTACTCGACGCACAATTCATCCGGGAGACGAAGAAGGCCACCTTGGTCGCAAACCCAGTCCTGGTACCCAAAAAGGACACTAACGTACTACGCATGTACGTCGACTATGGGCCCGTCAACAAACACTGCCCAAAGGACCACTTCCCCCTCCCAAGGATATACCAGATCATCGAATCTACTGCAGGATGCGACCTCCTATCCTTCCTCGACGCCTACTCAGGATACAACCAAATCAGGATGAAGGAAGAAGACAAAGAGCACACCTCATTCATCACACCCTACGGTGTATTCTTCTACAGGACGATGCCATTCGGACTGAAAAACGCTGGAGCCACGTACCAGCGGATGATGCAAGCATGTCTAAGAGACCAAATCGGCAGGAACGTCCAAGTCTACGTCGAAGACATCGTCGTCAAAACATACAACACGGACACACTACTCGACGACCCCCGAGAAACCTTAGCAGCACTCAACAAATACGGGATCAAGCTCAAACCAAAGAAGTGCGTGTTTGGCGTCCCAGTAGGAAAACTGCTCGGTATATGGTCTCCGCCCGAGGATTCAAAGCTAACCCAGAAAAAGTCCAAGCACTCGCAAGGATGGAAGAACCGGTCGACGTCAAGGGCGCCCAACAACTCGCCGGAAGACTCGCAGCCCTGAGCCGTTTCATCAGCAGGATGGGAGAGAGAACCTTGCCATTCTACCAACTACTCAGAAAAGGAAGAAATTTTGAGTGGACCGAAGAAGCCCGGAACGCATTCGCGGACCTCAAAAAGATTCTCTCAACCCCACAAATTTCGGCAGTACCAAAGGAGCGGGAACCTCTGTACCTCTATATCGCAGCGCGCGGCAGCATGGTCAGTACCGCACTCATCGTCGAGCGCGCGGAAGAAGGCAAAGTACAAAGCATACAGAGGCCAATCTATTACCTCAGCAAGGTCCTCAAAAAATCCCAGCAGCGGTATCTGCACTACCAAAAGCTCGTGTATGCCATCATCATGAAATCACGGAAAGTAACACACTAGTTCGAAGAGCACCTCATCACGGTCGTGAGCAGCGCTCCACTTTCCGACATCCTCAACAACCCAGGAGCAACGGGTCGAGTTGCCGAGTGGAACATCGAGCTCAGCCCTCGCGACCTACAATTCAAGCACCCAACTGATATCTATGCACGCTTCTATTCTTGTAGACTATGTTGGGCCTACAAGCGCAGAGGTTTGTAGGACAACAACAATTTCCCTCAAGTGGATGACCTAAGGTTTATCGAACTCAGGGAAGTAGAGGTTGAAGATGGTCTCTCTCAAGCAACCCTGCAATTAAGATACAAGAAGTCTCTTGTGTCCCCAACACACCTAATACAACTAGGAGTTGTATAGGTGCACTAGTTCGCCGAATAGATGGTAAAATATGGGTGATAGGTGTGGCAAAACAAGGTAATATAAATCTGTAATAAAAAGTGCAGCAAGCAAACATGTGAAAAAAGTGAGCACAAACAGTGTAACAATGATGGAAACAAGGCCTAGGCTTCATACTTTCACTAGTGGCAACTCCCAACAACATTAACATAGTCTAATCACATGATATTTCCCATAAAACATGCAATGGAGACGCACTCGGAGGTCATTCCTTTGTGGTCAAGAGAGGACGAGAATTATGTAGGGCTACAAAAGCACACCTCAGAGTTCGTAGTTCTCAATCTATGGATTTCCCAATGTCACCGTGTCCATCCAAAGAGAGTACCAAAATCACCACAACATATCTCAAGGATAGTCAAAGACAAGCACCAAGAGACTCTAAATCTTCAATCAACACACAACAGAGGAAATCACTCATGCAAATATTCTTCTAACCCATGTCCAATAGACCGCTGTCACCATGGTCTCGGAGATTATACTAGATAAGATCAAGTGATTACCTTAATCTAATACATAGAGGAAGGGGAAATATCATGGGATCACCCTAGATTAACATAGACTATGATCACAATGAAGATCACATCATGGGAGAGAGAATTGACCACATAGATACTGGTAGAAACCTTAGCCCCGAGGAGGAACTACTCCAGCTTCATGGAGAGAGGAAGCAACGTCGATGGAGATGAATCCGGGGGCACTTCCCCGTCCCGGCAGTGTGTCGGCACAGGAATTCTGGTCCCCCGAAGATTGTCGGCGATGGCGGCGGAGATTGGAATCGCTTCTAGAAAAAGTACTTCGATATTAGGGATTTCCTCCACGGGGTCTAAATATAGGCCAAAGGAGGTTGCTAGTGGGGCCACCACGGCTCCAGAAGAGTCTATGGCGCGGCCTAGGGGGGGC
The DNA here is from genome assembly GCA_950022295.1 of Bromus sterilis. Lineage (NCBI taxonomy): Eukaryota > Viridiplantae > Streptophyta > Magnoliopsida > Poales > Poaceae > Bromus > Bromus sterilis. The sequence continues at coordinate 404,114,249 of OX465596.1, forward strand.
CCGCGCCGGGCACCCTCCTGCCATGTCTTGGTTATTCCGGAAGCTTCCGGGACACTGATTTTTTATATAATTTTTCCGGAATTTTTGGAGCACCTTTAATGGCCGGAAAACCTGAAATATAAAAACAGCAGAAAACAGGAACTGGCAACTAGGTGCACTGAGTTGATAGGTTAGTCCAAATATGATCAAAAGTGTATGAAAGTTCAAGCAAAAACATGGCAAAGTCACACAAATCATGAATGGAGCAAGCAGAAATTATAGATACGTTTGGGACGTATCACCAACGGCGATCAAAGCTCAAGTACTCCCAGACTTTCTGGTCGAGTGGATGGAAGTGCAAACACCCGGTCCTCCAGACCTCTCCAACTCATGGATGATGTTTATCGCTGGGTCTAAAAGGCACCAAGGGGCTGGAGCAGGCGTTATACTAATCTCACCCAAAGGAGATAAGCTCAAATATGTGCTCCAGATCAACTTCAACAAGGCATCAAACAACGAAGCGGAATATGAGGCGCTACTGCATGGCATGCGCATGGAAAAAGCCTGCGGTGACACTCGCGTCGTAATCTACGATGACTCGAACCTCGTCTTCTAGCAAACAATGAAGGACTGTGAAGCAGTCGCAGACAACATGTCAGCGTACCAGAAGCTCTACAACATCTTAGAAGGAGAATTCGACGGATGCGAGCTCCACTACATCGCCAGAGCAAATAACACAGATGCAGACGAGCTCGAAAACATCGGATCCACCCGAGGACCAGTCCCTCCAGGATTTTTCCTCGAGTGCATCGGACAAAGATTGATCAAAACCAAAACACCCGCACCGGGAACAACCACAAAAGCCAGCAAAGCAACCGAACCAGCACAAGTAGCAGCAGCAAACCCGACTGCTGATGAAGAAGACAACAATTCAGTCGAGGAAGACGAACCAGCAGTGCCCGAAGGCCCAGTTTGGACAAGACCTTTCCTCAGATTTCTGATACAAGGCACCCTGCCGCAAGACGTCGCAGAAGCCCGACGAATCAGCCGACGATCAAAGGCGTTCACTATAATAAACGGGAAGCTCTACAACCGCAGCATATCCCAAGTACTCCAAAAGTGCATTGAGGAGGAAGACGACAAATCCCTACTACTCGAGATCTATGAAGGCACCTGCGGGCACCACGCGAGCAGTCGCGCACTTGTGGCCAAAGCCTTTCGAGCTAGTTTCTACTGGCCAACCACAATGTGAAACGCGGAAGACATCATGCAACGCTGCATCGCCTGTCAAAAGTTCGCCAGTAGACCCCACGCCCCAGCATCTGAACTAAAAACCATACCATTATGTTGGCCCTTTGCCACATCGGGACTCTCAAGAAATCTGCAAAGGGCAGCGGAACAAAACCTTCTAGTTGCAGTCGACAAGTTCACCAAGTGGATTGAAGCAATGCCAATCACCATCTCGATAGCCCTCACAACAGTCAACTTCATCAAGCCAATCATCTTTCGCTTCGGCGTGCCGCACAACATCATCACGGAAAACAGAACAAACTTCATAGCAGCAGAATTCCAGAACTTCTACCAAGAATCAGGCATCAAGATCAACTACGCCTCAGTCACACACCCGCAATCCAATGGACAAGTAGAAAAAGAAAACGGCCTAGTTTGTGGTGGAATAAAAAAGCGGCTCCTCGTACCACTCGAGCAGGCCACAGGCAACTGGATAGAAGAACTCCTCGCGGTCCTATGGAGCTTGCGCACCACCCCGATTGCTTCAACTCAATACACGCCATTCTTTCTGGTATACGGAGCGGAGGTCGTACTTCCGCATGACCTCAAGTTCGGAGCTCCTTGAATCACAGGGTACGAAGAGGAAGAGGGAGAAGATGCACTCAAAGACGAAAAAGACGTCGCAGATGAAGCCAGAGACACATCTCTCACCAGATCAGAAGGATACCAAGACAAGGTGCGCACTTACCAAAGCAGCCGCTTGCGAACAAGAACTTTCCGAGAAGGTGACCTCGTCCTACAGCTAATACAAGAGAAGGTCCACAAGCTCGCCACGCAGTGGGAAGGACCATTTATAGTCTCTGAAGTCATAAGAGGAGGAGCTTACAGACTAAAGAACCTAAAGACCAATGAAGACATGGGAAACCCGTGGAACATGGAAAACTTATGCCTCTTCTACCCATAGACTACCCACTCCGCACTCTCCCCCAGCAACGCAAGTATCGGCAGCAGCACCAATCGGCAACTTATGTAAAAACTTGAAGCAATAAAGAATGTGTTGCCCAGACGACACCACTTAAGCACTCTGGGGCTCGAGCACGCACTCCCCCCGAGACACGCTTTTCGCTTACGCGACGATACTAATTTGGCACCCGGGGGCTCGAGCACGGACTCCCTCCGAGAGATGCTTCTCTCTTACGCGATGATACTACTTAAGCACTCGGGGGCTCGAGCATGGACTCCCCCTGTGACGAGGGGGTGACCCCACGACTCCTGTGTGTGAGGATATCTGGTGCGTATGAAGACAAAAGGCCCGCCGGGAACCTCGAATGGCCCACTACTGGCCCACTCAAGGTACCGACGTCGGAGTCCGCGACCAACATGGAAGGAAATCCTTGGCATCTAAGGCAAAGCTAGATTATTAAATCGCCCCTGTAATCTGAGATATACTCCCCGAGACCCAGCCTCGTATATAAAGGCTGGGAGGGGTGATGGTTCGAGAGAATCCAATCTACAATCGACACATCCGGTCTTGAGTGAACTCGCCTTGACCTCCACTGTAATCATCCCCCGCATAATACAATCGAGCAGGAAGTGCTTCTCCTGTTAGCCGACGAGTATCGCCAACCTGGTCATCCTTCCATACGAAACCCAAGGTCCCTGACTATGGGATTTGCCGAGGCTAATCCTCATCAATTGGCGCCGTCTGTGGGAACTACACATGTTGGAATCACGATCCCGGCGGTCCCATCATCAGCAAGTCACAACACATTTTTGTAATCAGTTATCTTAGTTGTTGTATGAAATGAACTTCGTCCTTATCATAGGTATATGCACATTACTAGAAACTACTATTTCTGAGAAGGGCATCTAATTAAGATAATACGTAGCAAGGATTACTTAACAACATTTGAGTTCACATGTACATAACATACAGTTGTACAAATAATACTGTACTCAGCAACAAGGATTTGAGGAAAAAAACTGCGTTACAGAACGTCTTAAATGAACAGGAAAAGGCCTTCAGTGCCTTCGTACAGATAGATCAAAATATTGTCTCCCATTTTCAACTGTGGACGAATTTCCATCACAAGGTACCAGTTATGAATGATAATTGATCCATTTTAAGGGCAAAGGATGTAAGTTGACATCACCTTCTTGTTTGACCAATTTCTAGTGTTATTGGACCAGCAGAGGGGATCAATTCAGGAACAACTGAAGGCGGAAGTACCCGTTGCAAGACCGATAAAACAATTTTAACACTTGATGAATGTATATATGACGAAAGGATATATAACATAAAATATTATGTAACATGATTTTTCCATCAATAAAATTCGTGCTGTTCAAGGTATGCACGATTGGCACACATAATGCCATCCTGCTTCCTGCATGGAAACGCTCAATAAGCGATTTAATTCTTCCACCAATTTCTAAGAGAGGCTCCAAATCTTGCCAGTGAAATGTGGATTGAGGAGTAATATTCATAACTTGAAGTACGCGTTCAACAAAGTCTGCATGGATATAATAATGCTTGTCAGTATATATATATATATTCTTGAATAATTAATTAATTAGTAAGCCAGGACAGACACATGCAAGACTTGAAAGAATACTGACTTTGATTGTTAGTCCATCGACGGATATGCTTTGGTAACTTTACATGTATGATATCACCAGGTTGTCTTACATCCACTAACACTTTCGTGGGAGCTTTTAGCACATAACGTTTAGCAAACTTTCTCCACAAGTCTTTCTGAAAATAGCAGCGACCTTCAGCATCTGTATTAAGCCAAACTTTGAACTTGTATCCATGGTTCATCTACACTGTAACTTTAGTTGAGTCTTCATTCAGGTGCAACGAAAACTTATGTATCAGAGGTGTTGTTGCAAAGCAAGGAATGCACTGCAGGAAATATATAGTAGGGATGAGCAACTATTTGTGTATTTTTATGTACTCATGCAAATATGAGATTAACATAAATGATTGCACAACAATAATTTAACGACTGTTGTATGGCTCACAATTTGGCTTAAGTACAAATATGCAGTACTCGACAAACAAAATCACATCAATAGAACTCAAGATTTTGAAAATTCTGTTTCATAAATTTGTTACGAGTGAGAACCTTGTCTGGATTACATCTGGGTAAGAGGGGTGTACAAGAACATACTGTGGGCTTCAAGAAATCATCTCGCACGGTGATGTTGAACAACTCATGTGTGCGGTCGAGGACGCACAGTCCTCCCTTGTCATTACACTTTGGGCACTGAAATTGAAACCTTGAGTAAGACTGAAGAAAAACGAATCCACGTACATTGCGTTTATAGGGATTAATAGCTAAGAACAGAATTCGAATTGAGGTACAAGATGCGGGGAAATATTCCACTAACCTTCATGTCCAGTAAAAAAAACCCAATCTGGCGGGGGTGGGTGAGTGCGATAAAAACGTCGGCGACAGCAGGTGCGATAGTCGGCGACTCGAGGGGTGGTGTCGAAATGCGGTTCTGCTTGCAGGAGGCACCAATCTACAACGGCGTCAGTCCGCGAAATCTGGTATTTGAGGAGGGTTACGAACGAGCAGAGGATTGCAGGAGCAAAGTGCGAGCGGGGAAGAAAAGGGTAGGGGGTTTCTCAACGTGCCAATACATTTAATATGGAGCTGGCCCCGACCCACATGTCATCTAGCTTATGTTGTGGAGACCCTTAGTACAACCCAAAAATATGAGAGCAGAGTCAACTTTGTGCTGATTTCGACCAGAAACCACATCTTGCTATGTGTGTACTTTGTACAAGTTACAATATAGTAGAAACATCACATATAACACAAACTCAAATATATTGGAGTTCAAACATCACATAAATTGTCATGCATAGCTTGCCAATTCAGATACAGATGGTTCCAAACATACATAGACATACTTTTACATATCACTAGCCTTCAACCAGCAGCAATTGCACCTGCATCACCACTCCCTACAACATCTCCTCCAGCAGCTCCTCCAGCGTCTCCATCATCTCCTCCAGCAGCTCATCCAGCATCTCTTCCAGCATCTCCTTCATCATCTTCATGATCAAAAATATGTCGAGGAACGGGAAGGATGACAGTCCTGGTGAGGGTGTACAATTCAGGAGTACGTGGCATCAGCTCTGAAACTTTTGTAGCCATCATTAGTGCTTCTGTCTCAGTGCCTTCTCCTAACTTGAGGTTGTAGCCATGAACCAAGGAAAGGTAGGATTGGTTATTAAATTTTACAAGAACCAGATACTTGATTTCATGATTACCAATCTTGAAGTGCAAATGACCTAAAATGTGTTGAAGAGTATATGTAACATCAAATACAACTGAAAATGGTTTGCTCTCAATTTCGGTGATACGGTAAAGCACACAGTTCGTGTCCTACAACTGTTTGCTTAACCTGTACCCTGCGAAATTTGCCCATGTGTTCTGATTGGCCAGAACGCAGCACCATGGATCGCACTCTCTGCACCGTCCAATACGCACGGATCGAACGGTTGCCAATGAACCAACGTCATGTTGCTGCAGTTCCGTTGGATATTGTATTTAACTCTTTTTTCCCGGTTTGTAAGTGCAAAAAAGAGTTTAAAAATACCAAAATAACAAGGAATGCATCCAAATTCGAAGACATATCACATATAGACGCGTGACAGCTGCGAAAAAAATATCAACCACAATCGACGAAGTAACAATACAATATACTTGTAACCCGATCATTTCACGACTCATTCCATATATGTCGAAACCATGGTCCTTCATGAGAGATGCCCCCGTTTGCCAGGCGATCGCATGATAGCCTTTCTCAAAATGCCCGAAAATATTACCACAGCATAGTATTACCTTCTCTTGACGCCACACAAAGTCTCGTGTATTTCCGAGCGATTCTTTTTTTTGCATTTTTTGTAATTTAAAACCCACCGAAGTCAATGTTTCATGGTCAAAAGACGTGACCGAGGTGCGGCAAGTTCATTTCAATTCCACGTTGTGTGCTGCACGTTAACACGAGAGCAAATACATGATATTTCCGCACACATTTGGTCAAAATTCGTTGCACTCGTAGATCAAATGCAAATAAATTAATATCGAGTGCCCATGCAACTGACTTAGCGCCATATATCAAACGGAAGATGAAAATGACAAAAAAATCATAGCTCAAGTGTAAATAAACCCATAAGAACTATCTAATCTTCAATTAATGACTTACATGTATCAAACACGTCCCATTAGATGACAAAATTTCGGTGACACGGTAAAGCACACGGTTCGTTTATGATAATCGTTTGCTTAACCTATACCCTGCGAAATTCGTCCGTGCGTTCTGATTGGCAAGAACACAGCACCACGGATCGCATGCCCTGCATCGTCCAATGCGCACGGATCGAATAGTCGCCAATGAACGAACATCATTCTGCTGCATTTCCGGTGGATATTGTATTTAACTCTTTTCCCCGTTTTGTAAGTGCAAATTTTTTATAAAAATACCAAAATAACAAGGAATGCGTCCAAATTCGAAGGCCTATCACGTATATACGCGTGGCAGCTGTTAAAAAAATCAACCACAATCGACGAAGTAACAATACAATCTACTTGTAATCCCAACATTTCATGACTCATTCCATACATATCGAAACCATGGTCCTTCGTGAGAGATACCCCGTTTGCAAAGAGATCGCATGATAGCCTTTCTTAAAATGCCTGAAAATTTTACCACATCACAGTATTACCTTCTCACGACGCCACGCAAAATCTCGTGTATTTCTGAGCGATTCTCATTTATTTTTTATTTTTTTTGTAATTGAAAACCCACCAAACTCAATGTTTCATGATCGAAAGACGTGACCGAGGTGCCGCAAGTTCATTTCAATTCCACGTTGTGTGCTGCACGTTAACACGAGAGCACATACATGATATTTCAGCACACATTTGGTCAAATTTCGTTGCACTCGTAGTTCAAATACAAATAAATTTATATCGAGTGCACATGAAACTGACTTAGCGCCATATATCAAATGGAAGATGAAAAAAACAAATCATAGTTCAAGTCTAAATAAACCCATAGGACTATCTAATCTACAATTAATGACTTACATGTATTAAACACGTCCTGTTAGATGGCAAATTTTTGGTGACATGGTAAAGCACACGGTTCGTTTATGACAACCGTTTGCTTAACCTATACCCTGTGAAATTCGCCCGTGCGTTCTGATTGGCCAGAACGCATCACCACAGATCGCACACCCTGCACCGTCCAATGCGCACAGATCGAATGGTCGCCAATGAACCAACATCATGATGCTGCAGTTCCGATGGATATTGTATTTAACTCTTTTCCCCGGTATGTAAGTGCAAAAAAAGTTTAAAAATACCAAAATAACAAGGAATGCGTCCAAATTCAAAGACATATCACGTATAGACGCGTGGCAGCTGTGAAAAAAAAATCAACCACAATCGACAAAGTAACAATACAATCTACTTATAACCCGAATATTTCACGACTCATTCCATACATATCGAAACCATGGTCCTTCGTGAGAGATGCCCCAGTTTGAGGCGATAGCATGATAGCATTTCTGAAAATTCCTGAATTTTTTTACCACATCACAGTATTACATTCTCACGACGCCATGCAAAGTCTCGTGTATTTCCGAGCGATTCTCTTTTTTTTTGAATTTTTTGTAATTGACAACCCACCGCACTCAATGTTTCATGGTCGAAAGAAGTGATCGAGGTACGACAAGTTCATTTCAATTCCACGTTGTGTGCTGCACGTTAACACGAGAGCACATACATGATATTTCAGCACACATTTGGTCAAATTTCGTTGCACTCGTAGTTCAAATACAAATAAATTCATATCGAGTGCACATGAAACTGACTTCGCGCCATATATCAAACGGAAGATGAAAATGACAAAAAAACATAGCTCAAGTGTAAATAAACCCATAGGAACTATGTAATCTATAATTAATGACTTACATGTATCAAACACATCCCGTTAGATGGCAAAATTTCGGTGACATGGTAAAACACACGGTTCGTTTACGACAACCGTTTGCTTAACCTATACCCTGCAAAATTCGCCCGTGCGTTCTGATTGGACAGAACGCATCACCACGGATCGCACGCCCTGCACCGTCCAATTCTGTAACACCCCCAGTGTCATGCAATAGTAATCACCTTTTGATAATGCCAAGTTATCATCATTAACAAGCCTTGATCATTATTGATCCAAGCAAACTCAAATTCTCTTTGGATGGAATTAAAAACAATGTAGAAATTATAGTTGATCCAAAAATTGTGCAACCATTTTTATTAAATACCTAAAAGTTAGTAGGTCATATTAAAATAAAATTGGAGTTTTATTACAATGATTAAATATATGAAACTAATTAAAATAGTGCCAATAAAGTAACTTCTATACCAATAATAATAAGAAGAAATCAAAATGAGATTATTTTAATCCCGAACTTTTGGTAGCAGTGTTGTACAACTCAATATGATTATTGGAACAAGTTTCATATTTTACTAAAATCATTTAGTTCCTCAAATAAATAGAAAGCTGTGGCTAAAATAGAAAATTGTAAAAGAAAAGGAGAAAGTGATAAGAACTAAAGTATAACCAGTACACTTCGGCCCACCGTGAATAGTACACAGCCCAACCCACCTACAGGCCTTTCCCTTACCTCACGCTACAGGAGGCAGAGAAGAGCCGTGGCGTGCATCCATGGCGGGCATGGCCATGGATGGCCTCCACGTCGACCCTTTCGAGCTATAAATGTGTCCATCGAAACCTTAGCTACCATCTCGACCAGTTCTCCTTCGATCCCCATCGTTTCCCTTTCCCTCTAATTCCAATCGAGCCCGTGAACTCGTGCGGTGGCAGGGCCCGTCATCGCTTTTGACCCGACCAACGAGCTCCCCGGCGACCGGGAGGTTGTCCAAGCGCTTCCCCGTCATCGACTTAGTCCATCCCGAGCATCAAATCGAGCGGGGCCGCCCCGTACGCTCGCCATCGTCGCCGTCTTTGCCGCGTACATCGCCGACGTCCGGCGTCGATTGCCGCCGCTCCGCTCCGTCTCGGACCTCCGCGAGCACGCCTACAACTCCGCTGTGAGCCTCTCCCCCGAATCCCCCCTTCCTCCTCTTCGATTCGGTCGCCGTTGCCGTTCCCACGTTGTGTCGTCGTCGCTGCTCGTTGCTGCTTCTCCCCTTGAAGCTGCCATGCACGGAGCTCGTCGGGGCTGCTGCTGTTGGGAGCCGCTGCTGCCGGACACGACCTGCCCTGCGTCGGCGCCTCCGGCCACGCCTGCGGCCGGCCTTCCCCACCCCCGTCTCTGCGGGTGGCCACGGCCATGGCGTGGTGTGTGCGTGTGCTGTGTGTGCAAGTGTGCTTGGTGTGTGCGTTCCTGTGGTGTGTGTGTAGTGTGTGAGTGCAGCGTGTGTGTGCATGGGGTGCACAGCCAGCCAGCACCGGCGTGCCCCTGGACTCATGCGCGAGCGCCCGCGGGAGGTCTCGCTGTCGTCCGTTGCTTCTGCCCCTGAAGGCTGAAGCTGTGTTGCGCTGCTGTATAGCAGCTGTTGTTATTTGCTGCTACTACTACTACTGCCCCTTTGACAGCACCCCAAAACAACAGCAAAAATAGCAAGAAAACAAATTCAAATGTGAATAAAATTATGTGGATAGAAAGTACACATAACCAGCTCCATTTAGTTCCATTTGACCAACTCTAAACAGTACATCGATTGCCCACAATAAATCTCGCAAAATGGGGATTTATGTTAACAACAATACATAAATTAAACATTAGCCACTTTAGATCAAGATCTGGAAATGCTAAGGTAACCATTATTGGCAACTAAAGGTGTGGCATGATAGAGCACTGGATGAAGGTTTAAACACATTTAGGTTGCAACTCCATTGAAGGTATAGATCTAAGGCTAGCATCAATCAAACTTTGCAAAAATTGTCAGTCTACTCCTTTCAGCATTTCGGTGACACTTTTCCAATGATGCTAGTATCAAGCCATTAATCCTAACCTAGATGAGAGTAACACTATCATGTAAATCACAAGAAAATGCTCAAGATTACTATAAGAAACAAAGTTATAGGTTGAACAAAATGTTAGCTATAACCTTTTGAAAACAACAAGTAGTGCTTAAATCAGCAGTTCTTAGACTTTGCAAATTTCTGCTAAGTCAGAATTATTATCTTAACCACTTCATAAGCCCAAAACTTTGTGTTATTGATTTTTATTAATAAAGAAAATGATATGGGCATGTTGTATACATAATCATGATCAAATAATTTAATGGGCATATTTTTGTTTGAGGCATAATCCCTTCGTCCCGGTTTATTGGGCCCAAAGAAAATTTCTCTTAGACCAAGGCACATAGTAATTTGGTATATTAAGTACTCCATCCTATTTTCAATGCACTTTTTCATATGCTAGCTCTCACATGCAACCAATGAAAAAATATGCATGCAGTGTATTTATTTCCTTGTAATGAGATTAGGAACAATAACTCTCTTTGCAACCAATAAAATAAATCCATGCATGCAATTTCCTAAGACAAGGCCTTATAAAAGAGGACATGCATGTGATGCTTTGGGGCCTAATAAATCGCACACCCTGCATCGTCCAATGCGCACGGATCGAACGGTCGTCAAAGAACCAACATCATGCTGCTGCAGTTCCGGTGGATATTTTATTGAACTCTTTTTTCCTGGGTTGTAAGTGCAAAAAAAAGTTTAAAATACCAAAATAAAAAGGAATGTGTAACATATGTAACTACATGCATAATCCGACAAGTGTAAATATACATACAATTCACAAGTAATCAAGTTTTATGAATTATACACCAATAGTAAATACATATATAACTACATGCATAATCCGACAGATTAATTAAAACATACTAATAAGTGTTTTACTGCCATAACTACGCTAAATGCATGCACTTTCAGTTCGATTGTCGTTCCGTGCGCACTTCATCTTCGTTGTCGACTGCTGCTCCCACCGCGCTTGTTCTTCTTCCTTCCGCTGCTCGCCATCGGGTCATCCGCAGGATCATCAAGGATTTCTTCCAGGACGAGGCACTCCCGCATTGCTGAGATGCGCATGTACGAGTCATAACTGACAAAGGCGTCCAACGCCGCGTAGACGACGTGAGGCCCAGTGAGCTCTCCCTCCCATGAAGAGTGCAGCCTTTCCTTCGTAGCTTTTTCCATCCCGCTCTTCTTGCCTTTGTAAGAAGGGCAGATCATGGAAACGGCGAGGTCTTCAAGGGAATCCCGTTCACCTTCCTTCGGCCAAGCTGGCCAAAGTGGTCTTCGAGCGTGCGCACGTGCGAACAGTGGCGGCACCGGCGAGGCTTCCGGCGGGTGGCGGGGGCTTGGTCGGGGACAGGTGGCGCACGGGTGGTCTCTTGGAGCTACGGACACGAGTGTGCGGTGACAGGGTCTCGGGGTGCGGCACGGCCGTGACGGGGATGTCTCGGGCGCGGCCAGAGCATGTCGATGGTTGGCAGCCCGCGTGCTAACCCTGTGCATGCGTGCACTTAGCGCGGCCAGGGCGTGCCAAACATGTCCTTGGCGTGGCTCTAACGTCCAGAAGTGGTTGGGTGCCTCTGGGTGGCTTGGAGGAGGGGCCAAGCACTTGCGAGCTTCAAAAAGAGTTTCTGGACAAAAACTTTGCGAATGTTTTGAGGGGGTTTGGCTATGATTTTGGGGCTGAAATTTGGTGTTCAAGGTTTATCTAGGAGGGTACCCATGTGGTAAAAATTTCAATGCAATGGCCAACTCTACAGTGTACTTGCTTCACAAAGTGCCTCACTGACCATAGAGAGAAAATAATTTCTAGGGGCAAAAGTTATACTAGACTTGTTGATATTTTTGCATGGGGAAATCTGGCATATCAGTGAAGTCTAGCACAAAAAGTTTCAAGTCAAATGGAGCAACAGAATTTAAGGTTTCTTCATTTGCAAAGGGGCAAAGGCATTATTCCTTTAATGAAAAAGGAGTATTTTGAAGAGATAAAAATGTGGCAAGGCAAGAAAAGATCAGAACTTGATCTTGGCCAAGAGAGAGATGGATTGAGATCACTTAGGCCATGAAATAAAAATAGGTCCAAGTGATCAAAGCCAAAAGAGTTTGCAAAAACCCTGATAAAAGGCAAATCCCAGAAATACACCAAATGGTTTTTGAAAAGAAAAGTTTTTGAAAACCAGGGTGTCACAAACCTAACCCCTTAGGATGAATATCTTCCTCGAGATTCTGTTGCTCAGGGAACAAATACGGATATGAGGATTTCATGAAATCTTTTGTTTCCAAGGTAGCTTCTTGCTCTGTATGGTGCTCCCACAATACCTTATAAAACCTTATTACCTTACTGCGGGTAGTCCTTTCCATCTCATCCAAAATTCTGACAGATTTCTCCTCGTGTGTCAGATCATATGTCAGCTCTAACTCTTTCATATCTGCCTACTTGACTTGTGGTGCAATGCACTTCATCAACTGAGATATGTGAAACACATCATGAAGATCGGACAGCTCTGGAGGTAATTCCAATTGATAAGCTACTCTTCCTCTCCGAACCATCACTGGGAACGGTACCATGTATCGTGGTCCAAGATTTACTCGATTATGAAACCTCCTTACTCCTCTCATTGGTGTTACTCGAAGGTAAGCATATTCTCCAGGTTCGAAGTTCACCTCCTGGTGCTTCGGGTCATAGTAACTCTTCTGTCGAGACTTAGCTGCTTTCAGACGATCCTGAATTTCTTTGACTTGCTTCTCTGCCTCGAGCATCAAGTCGGTACCAAAGATGCGATTGTCTCCTGTCTGTGACCAGTTCAGAGGGGTACGACACTTTCGCCCATATAATGCTTCAAAGGGTGGCACCTTGAGACTAGACTGATAACTATTGTTGTAGGAGAATTCCGCATATAGAAAACAGTCTTCCCACTTGGTGCCATAGGCTAGAGCACATGCCCTGAGCATATCCATTATCTGATTCACTCGCTCTGTTTGTCCATCAGTCTGTGGATGATAGGTCGTGCTATGCTTCAGCGCGGTCCCTAAGGCTTGGTGTAGGCGTAACCAGAATGTAGACGTGAATGTATTTCCTCTGTTTGAGGTAATCGTCTTGGGTACTCCATGGAGGCTAACAATCCGGGACATGTATAGCTCCGCTAGCTGAATGTAAGTGGTTCTAACCGGGATAAAATGGGCCACCTTGGTGAGCATGTCCACAATAACCCAAATGGAATCATGGCCTCGGGCTGATTTCGGGAGTCCCACGACAAATTCCATGCATATGTCATCCCATTTCCACTAAGGGACTTGTAGGGGTTGCAGCAATCCAGCTGGCTTCGGATGCTCAGCCTTGACTCGGTTGCATATGGCGCAGCATGCAACATAGTATGCATATCTTTCCGCATTCCGGACCACCAAAATGTTGTTCTTAAATCCTGGTACATCTTAGTACCTCCCTGATGGATGGAATATGCGGATTCATGTGCCTCTCGCAATATCTCTTGCCTTAGGCTGTTCTGATCCGGTACGCATATTCGGTCTTCGAACCATAGCGTTTCCTGGGTATCGTTGTTGGAGGATACGTCTTTGCGCTGCCGTACCTTCTCCTTGATCTCTTGGATCTCCAAATCTTGTTTCTGCGCTTCCTTTACTTCTTCCACGAGGGTTGGAGTGATCTCCATTGTCTTCACGTTCATCCATCATCGGGCCGCATAGTACCAGGTTGAGGCTAACGAATTCCCTTTGCAGTTCCGGGTTCATACTTTCCCAGAGTGCATTAACCATGCTCGGCTTTCTTCTGAGGGAATCCGCAACCACATTGTCTTTGCCGGGGTGATAGTTTATTCCAAGGTCATAATCCTTGACCAATTCTAGCTAACTTCTCTGTCTGAGGTTGAGATCCGGTTGGGTGAAAATGTACTTGAGGCTCTTGTCGTCCGTGTATATTTCACACTGTTGGCCGAAGAGATAATGCCTCCATATCTTCAATGCATGCACTACGGCCGCTAGTTCCAGGTCGTGGGTGGGATAGTTTCCTTCATGTTGTCGTATTTGTCGGGATGCATAGGCTACAACCTTCCCATCTTGCATCAGTACGCAGCCAAGTCCATGTCTGGAAGCATCACAATATATGTCGAATCCCCTGTGGATATCTGGCAAGGTTAAGACGGATGCGGAGGTCAACCTCGTCTTTAGCTGCATGAAGCTCTCATCACATTCCTTGGTCCATACAAACTTCTGATTCTTCTTCAAAAGTTCTGTCAAAGGCCTGGCTATCTTGGAGAATCCTTCAATGAATCGGCGATAATAGCCAACCAATCCCAAGAAACTGCGGACTTCTGTCACTGTCGTTGGTGGCTTCCCATCCTGCACATCAGCCACTTTACTGGGATCTACAACTACTCCTTGGTCTGATAGGATATGCCCCAGAAATCCAGCTTCTTTCAGACAGAACTCACACTTGCTAAACTTGGCATATAAGTGGTGGGCTCATAGCCTTTCCAATACGGCACGGAGATGGTGCTCGTGTTCTTCTTCAGTCTTGGAGTATATGAGGATGTCATTGATGAACACTACCACAAACTTTTCCAAGAAGTTGTTGGGACCCGGGGTTAGCGTATGTAATTCCAGTCACGATACAATCACATGGAGAGCCGAGAACCGTACCCACTTGTCTAAGCAGACAAGGCCAAGCACAGAACGTTCTCGGTAAGCATCGAACGTGAGGGGCATCCATTCAGGCCGGATGATCAACTGAGATGGGTCCTCAACGTCCTCTCACAAGTCTAAATGCTTATGGGTGGTGAATCCCATACTCATAGACAAGTCGCCTCAACCATGTTATCGATTGGATCCTAACTCTTACATAGACTTACTCCATCCCGATCACTTAGTCGGGGTCTAGGGCGGGCTCGATCATACAACAAAGTGTGCACGTGACAGAGTCACGAACAATCGCATCGCGATGCCCCAAGCTGCGCACATCTAAGAGCCACTTGGTGTATAAAAGACCGCCATCCAGATCACAACTAAGGTCTCGAAAACCCATACTAAGACATGCATGTTATAAACATACACGCAACACACATGCCTAGTATGAACAGCAGGTATCATCACATAAATCTACAAAGTACTCTTTATTGATATACATATAGAGCATACAAGGATCACATGTCTGTGATCACATTACATCATACAACGGAAGCAAATTAGGTCTGAGTACAGA
Source organism: Bromus sterilis (assembly GCA_950022295.1). NCBI lineage: Eukaryota > Viridiplantae > Streptophyta > Magnoliopsida > Poales > Poaceae > Bromus > Bromus sterilis. Next base: position 404,129,736 of record OX465596.1, read on the forward strand.
CAAGATTAACAAATGGCTTAGAGAAGCCTTGTACAGCAAACATGCCCTTCCACGAGGGACCAGACTGCTGTCAGGGACTATGCTAACTTAGTCAACGTCGAACTTCACGAAGGTGACTCCATCGGGGTCCGGTTCTTATCTAAAACATAGAATAAGCAAACGTGAGTACAAAGTCGTACTCAGCAAGACTTACATCAGATCTAAACTACTCATGCACAAGTATCAAGGTAAAGGGAGGTGGGGTTTCATCATGCAGAAGTGCCAGCTTTGACTTGGCTAGTCCTGAACTATGTAAGAAGCGTACACGAGTCCACTAAATCTCCAACCAATACACCACTATGGTTACTTCCTCGACTTCCCCACGAGGAGGCACACCATAGCACTCACGCTTATCTTGCGAGTTTTATAAGTATCCATTCAAGTTGTCTAATAATCAGGTACAGGTTCCAAGTAGTCCTTAACCGCGGACGCGGCTATTCGAATAGTTTTGTTAACCTTGCAAGGGTGTAAACTACACACACATGACCATCGGTTACCGCCAGGTCTCGCCACCGTTCAAGAGGTGACAGCGAGGATGTTCACCACGACACTTCGCTCACAACCGGTCTATTCCAGGAGTCGACTACCTGAGTTGCTACCGCTCGAGAGCCCGGCCGGATCAACGAAACGGACTCAGACAATGTAAGTGACCGAGACGCCACCTTTAGCAGATGGTTTTCCTGCCTCACAGGTGCACCCACATATCTAGGATGATGCAACCATTCCTTCATTCTTTTTTTATGCATATGTCAAATGGAAAGCCCGAACTAATGTGACTCCTGGACGTCGACACGGATCAAGGTACTAGGCCGAGAGGGGTCAGTGAGCCCAATGTGTGGTTGTACTCTTTGTCTTGGATTACCATACAAGAACTCGATGCCTAAGGCGGTGTTCAACGAGACAACCCACTGTGTACTCCTACACAGCCTCTCATCGTTCACCTTGTATTAGGGTGGATTCACCGACACAGTTTCACTTTCATCAACACCATGTTCACCATCATCCCGACTCACATCAAAAGCAACCTCATGTAACACTAAGCATGCAATAAGCATTAACAGTTGCAGGGGCTTCATGATATCAATCAACTCCTATGTCAGCTAGGATTGTGGTTTGCTTACTACTGTGACAAGATTATAGGTCATGCATCGGATATGGGTTCAACTATGCGGTAGAATCGATACAAAGTGATCTCCTAAACATGCATAAGCGAGACTGAGAGGGAATTGGGATTTTATAGACATGATCAATGGGGTTTGCTTGCCTTGCTGACGAGGTTCGATATCGGGGTCTTTAACGAAGGGGGTGGCCTCCGGTTCCAGTTGCACGTCTATCAAGCAAACAATCAAACAAGGTATAAATTTATTTGCAATGCTCAAACACATGATCAGTATTGAAATGGTGATGTTCTTGGTCACAAGGTGGTTACAATTCCATTTAAAAGAAGTCAAATGCAAAGTTATTTGCAAATGTGCTTCAAATTTGAATTTGAAATAAAGCCATATGGATGTTTTGCACTGTTCACCCATTTTAAAATGGTCAAACATGAAAACAGAGCCCATATTCATAATCCGTGGATTTTTCTGATAATTTTTCATATATTATATGTTTAATTTGGAGTTAGTATGAATTTTCTATGAATTTCCAAAGTTTAATTGATTTTCTGGATTTTTCTGGAATTTCTTTAATTCACTGGAAATGTTTTAATTCAGAAAAAGATTTATTGCGTCATGCTGACATCAGCATGACGTGGGGGGGGGTCTGACTGGTGGGCCATCCCTGTCAGCCTCTCAGGGGGTTAACCCCTCTGTTTAAAATTAAACAGGGGGTTATTAGGGACAGGGCCCCACCTGTCAGTGAGTGATTAGGGGGGGATTAAGCCCCTAATCCCTCTGACGTGTGGGACTCGCCGGAACCCGGCCGGCGGCGACCTCTGCAGGCGGTGGCGCCCACTGGAGAGAGGCCCTCCGGCCTCGTCTGGGCACGGGAGAGGCATCAAACTGCCCCTCGTGCTCGTGCGCATCACCGGGATGCCAAGGGCAGGCACGGGGGCGCCGGAAGCACGCCGTAGGAGCAACGGGGCGCGGCGGCCGCCCACTGCTCCGGTGGAGCTTGGCGCAGGAGACGCGGGGAGGAAAAGGAAGTAGACGGGGAGCATCACCTGCTCACCAGGAACGCGGAAGAGGACTCGATGTCGCCGGAGACGCCGCGTAACGGTGGCAATTCGTCGCTGGAGGGCTTCGGCCGTCGCGGAAGTCTTCGACGCCGGCGTCGCACAAAGAGCTCCTGGGCTCGAATTGAGCGCTCGAGGTTTGGTGATTTTTGAAATTCAAACAATTTGAATTTAAATTCAAATTGGAGTTTAATTTAATTTCCAAGCCACTTTTTGAATTATTGAAAAATCTATGAGCATGGGTTTAATCCCAAATCACTTTTAAAATGATCACACTCATTTTTAGGAATTTTTCAACTCTTCAATTGATTTTTGGAAAAAGATTTTTATCTGGCCATTTCAAATAATTTCTCAGGGCTTTCTGCTTCCCCATTTTTGAATTTCTTTTGAATTTTTGCATGATGCAAAGGGATCAAACAAACCTAGCAATTTCCCTAGTTGGGGTTCTGACAACTCGCCCCCACTCAAAAGAATCTGGTCCCGAGATTCAGAAGTCGTCGGGAGGAAGGTGGGGTACACGGCACGGAGGCGGTCTTCTCTTTCCCAGGTTGCTTCTTTTTCGGAGTGATGTGACCATTGCACCTTGAGGAACTTGATCTTCTGACGACGAGTGACACGCTCTTCTGAATCAAGAATACGAACAGGGTACTCTCGATAAGAAAGGTCATCTTGGAGATCAAGCATTTCATGGTCGACTTCGCGGATGGGGTCCTTGAAGCAACGCCTGAGTTGTGACACATGGAATACATCATGTACTCGGGAGAGGTGCGGAGGTAGTTCAAGTTGGTAGGCAACTTCTCCACGTTTAGCAAGAATGCGGAAAGGTCCGATGTAACGTGGGGCCAACTTGCCTTTGATACCGAATCTTTGGGTTCCCTTCAGAGGAGTAACCCGGAGGTAAGCCTTCTCATCAATATTGTAGCTCTCCTCTCTATGATGACGATCATAGTAGCTCTTTTGACGAGACGGAGCGTCTTTCAAACGATCACGAACAATGCGAACTTGTTCTTCTGCTTCCTTGATCATATCCGGTCCGAAGAGTTGTCTTTCACCGGTTTCTGACCAGTTTAGGGGTGTTCGACATCGTCGTCCATATAGGAGTTCAAAGGGAGCCATGTTCAGACTAGATTGAAAACTGTTGTTATAAGCAAATTCGGCGAAAGGAAGAGATTTCTCCCAATTCTTTCCGAATGAGATAACACAAGCTCTGAGCATGTCTTCCAAGATTTGATTAACCCTTTCAACTTGACCGCTAGACTGAGGATGGAAAGCTGTACTAAAGGATATATGAGTTCCCATAGTATTTTGAAAGCTTCCCCAAAATCTAGAGGTGAAAAGGCTACCACGATCAGAATTGATCACCAAAGGAACACCGTGAAGAGACACAATTCTAGAGACGTATAAGTCTGCTAACTGGCTAGCAGTTATAGACTCGCGAACGGGAAGGAAGTGAGCAACTTTGGAAAGTCGGTCAATGACAACGAAGATGGCATCATTTCCTTTCTGGGTTTTTGGAAAGCCGGTGATGAAGTCCATACCGACTTTGTCCCATTTCCACTCAGGAAAAGGCAAAGGTTGAAGTGTACCAGCAGGTCTTTGGTGTTCTGCCTTAATGCGACGACAAACATCACATTCAGCAACAAATCGAGCAATGTCTCTCTTCATCCTGGTCCACCAAAATCTCTGGCGTAGATCTCGGTACATTTTTGTGCTACCGGGATGAATTGAGAGGGGTGTGTCATGGGCTTCTTTGAGGATGAGTTGCCTTAGATCCCTATTCTTAGGTACTACCAAACGATTTTCAAAGAATACCGTTCCTTTACTATCTGTGGAGAAACATTTAGCAACTCCGCTAGCAATGTTCTCCTTGATCCGGCGAACACCTTGTGCACGCCTTTGGGCAACTCTGATTTGATCCTCAAGGGTTGGTTTCACCACCAAGTTGAAAAGAGATCCACGAGGAACAATCTCGAGATTGAGCTTTCGAAATTCCTCATGAAGAAGTGGTTGATATTGTTGTAACATGAGGTTGTTACAATACGACTTACGACTTAGTGCATCAGCCATGACATTGGTCTTGCCTGGGGTGTAAGTAATTCCTAAGTCATAATCTTTTATCAACTCTATCCAGCGTCTTTGCCTGAGATTAAGATCTGGCTGGGTGAAAATATATTTGAGGCTTTGGTGGTCGGAATAGATCTCACAACGATTACCAAGGAGGTAATGTCGCCCAGTCTTCAGGGCATGAACTACGGCAGCGAGTTCAAGATCATGGGTAGGATAGTTCTCTTCATGTGGCCGCAATTGGCGTGAAGCATAAGCTACCACATGTCGATCTTGCATAAGTATGCATCCTAACCCTTGCCGTGAAGCATCACAATAGATCTCAAAATCCCTTTTGGTGTCTAGAGGTGCAAGTACGGGTGCAGAAGTCAATCTTCTTTTTAGCTCCTGAAAGCTTTCCTCGCACTTGGGGGTCCATTGGAATTTCTTATCTTTCTTGAGGAGTTCAGTAAGAGGCTTTGCAACTTTAGAAAAGTTCTCGACGAAGCGACGGCAATAGCTTGCTAGGCCAATAAAACTCCTAACTTGCTTAACCGATTCAGGTGGAGTCCAGTCAAGGACGGCCTGAACTCTCTCGGGATTGACTGCAACACCTTTCGCAGAAATCACGTGGCCTAAGTAGGTCACTTCTGGTAGCCAAAATTCACACTTGGAGAACTTAGCATAAAGGCGGTGCTCTCTAAGTTTCATTAATACCAACCTAAGATGTTCTGCGTGCTCTTCTTCGTTCTTCGAGTAGATGAGAATATCATCAAGATAAACCACAACAAATTTATCTAAGTACTCCATGAAGATCGAATTCATCAAGCGCGAGAATGTGGCGGGGGTATTGGTCAAACCGAAGGACATGACGGTATACTCGTAAAGACCATAACGAGTAGTGAAAGCCGTTTTGGGAATGTCCTCGTTTCGGATTTTGATTTGATGATAACCTAATCTCAAATCCATCTTGGAGAAGACAGAGGATCCAGCAAGTTGATCATAAAGATCATTGATCCTGGGCAGTGGGTACTTGTTCTTTATCGTCGCTAAATTTAGCGGGCGATAGTCTACGCACATCATTTCTGTTCCATCTTTCTTCGTTACGAACAGAACGGGGCAACCCCATGGCGATGAGCTAGGGCGGATGAAGCCTTTTGCCAACGAAGCATCAAGTTGGGTTTTTAGCTCAGCTAACTCATGTGGGGCCATTCTATATGGGCGTCTGGAAATTGGGGCTGTGCTTGGTATAAGATCCACTATGAATTCTACACACCTGTCGGGTGGCATTCCCGGCAGCTCTTCAGGAAAGACATCCGGGAAGTCACGAACCACCGGAACATCTTCAAGGTCTGGAAGGGGACGCACATTCAAAGTATGCATCTGGATTCTAGAGCTGGGTGATGTGTAGTCAATGGTCTGGCCTGAAGGATGGGTGAGTTTAACTGATTTGGCTTTACAATCAAGGAAAGCATTTTGCCTTGATAACCAATCCATTCCTAGGATGACATCAATGTCTGAAGACTTGAGGGCTATAAGTGAAGCAAGGAATACTAAATCCCTCAATTGCAATTTGATTGCCATGGCTTACTCTATTAGTTTGCCACTTTGAACCAGGAGTTTGAATGATCATTGGAGAAAACATTTCTTCAAAAGAAAACTCATGACGAAGTGCATAACTCTCCGACATGAATGAATGAGAAGCTCCTGGATCGAAAAGAACGGAGGCGGGGACATGATTGACTGGGAGTGTGCCAAGAATGACGTCAGAAGCATCAGTGGTTTCCTCAACTGAGATTTGGTTCACACAACCACTACTTGTGACTGAAAGCTTTGCTGGGATGGTCTTGGTGGTGGACTTCTTTGGAGGCTTGGGTCGAGAATGACGTGGTGCCATCAAGACCTGAGGGCATTGACGATAGTAATGGCCTGGAAGACCACACTTAAAGCATACCCTGTCTGAATTGCTGGGAGTGGGATTACTTGGCCGCACACCATCATTCCGGGGTGGAACAATGTGTTGAGGTGGATGGCATATATTTGGTGGTGGCCTCTGGAGAAGGTTTTGAGGTATGTCTCTGGTTGGAATCCAAATTCGGCGTTTCTGAGGGGCTGAACTTGAAGAAGGAGCAAGCTCAAGAGCATGCTTGCGGGACTCTTCGAAAATTTCATTGCCATGCTCAGCTCTGAAGGATCTGTTGACTAAATCCTCAAAGGTGGCAAATTCGATGAGGTTGAGATCATGACGAAGAATGGGGCTAAGTCCCTTACGGAACCTTGCCTGCTTTCTGGCATCGGTGGTGATCTCATCTTGGGCATACCGAGCAAGACGGTTGAACTCTCTCACATACTCATGGATGGATATCTTTCCTTGAGTCAAACTACAGAACTCTTCCTTCTTGCGCTCCATCAACTCATCCAGAATGTGGTACCCTCGAAAGGCAACACAGAACTCCTGCCAAGTCACTACGTGACTACTTGGCTGCATAGCAACATAGTTCTCCCACCATTGAAGAGCAGCACCTTCCAGGAAGTATACCGCGAAAACAACTCGATCATTGGGAGCAACATGTGCAGTATCAAGCTTACGCTCGATGGAACGGAGCCAATCATCAGCTTCAAGGGGCTCAGAAGAACATCGGAATACCGGTGGCTTGAGGCGGATGAAGTCCTGAATGCTCACAACCACATTACGATGACGTGAGGTATTCTGCTTGATGAGCTCCAGAAGGCGTGTTTGATCACGTTGATTCTTCTCAGCTTCCATCATGATTTCCGCCGCAGAAGGCGGTGGTAGAGGTGCATCATCATTTCGATTCCGAACACGGTCTCGATTCCGACGAACAGCACTACGAGTTCCACCTGACATCCTGTGTGATAAAAATCAACAATCAGAACAGGTTGAATGATGGATTCAAGGATAACAAGACATGATGAAGGCGGAAAAGATTATAATGCGAAGGCAAAGATCCACAGAAACTTGGAACAAATCCGACAGCATAACGGCTACACCGGGATGGAAAACAAGACAACCTCGAGGAGATTGGACATAACTTCTTCAAGGAACTCAACAGAACGATGAGTCTGGACGACCACAACTGTCCTACGGCTACAAGGAGGCAAACAACGAGATGTTCTAGTAAAGACATAGATGAGCCTAGTCCTATCATCCCGTAGAAAAGATAAGGGTGACCCAGAACTCAGATCGATGAGGGTAAGGAGTAAAAAGAAGCCTTACGTTGTTCCCTTATATACCCAAGTAACTATATAACTATAGAATGCTAGACTCGACTTCGACCAAGGGTTTGATAAGCCTACAGACAGTCCTGCTCTGATACCAAGTCTGTCGGGACCCGGGGTTAGCGTATGTAATTCCAGTCACGATACAATCACATGGAGAGCCGAGAACCGTACCCACTTGTCTAAGCAGACAAGGCCAAGCACAGAACGTTCTCGGTAAGCATCGAACGTGAGGGGCATCCCATTCAGGCCGGATGATCAACTGAGATGGGTCCTCAACGTCCGCTCACAAGTCTAAATGCTTATGGGTGGTGAATCCCATACTCATAGACAAGTCTCCTCAACCATGTTATCGATTGGATCCTAACTCTTACATAGACTTACTCCAGCCCGATCACTTAGTCGGGGTCTAGGGCGGGCTCGATCATACAACAAAGTGTGCACGTGACAGAGTCACGAACAATCGCATCGCGATGCCCCAAGCTGCGCACATCTAAGGGCCACTTGGTGTATAAAAGACCGCCAGCCAGATCACAACTAAGGTCTCGAAAACCCATACTAAGACATGCATGTTATAAACATACACGCAACACACATGCCTAGTATGAACAGCAGGTATCATCACATAACTCTACAAAGTACTCTTTATTGATATACATATAGAGCATACAAGGATCACATGTCTTCGATCACATTACATCATACAATGGAAGCAAATTAGGTCTGAGTACAGACAAGATTAACAAATGGCTTAGAGAAGCCTTGTACAACAAACATGCCCTTCCACGAGGGACCAGACTGCTGTTTGGGACTATGCTAACTTAGTCAACGTCGAACTTCACGAAGGTGACTCCATCGAGGTCCGGTACTTATCTAAAACATAGAATAAGCAAACGTGAGTACAAAGTCGTACTCAGCAAGACTTACATCAGATCTAAACTACTCATGCACAAGTATCAAGGTAAAGGGAGGTGGGGTTTCATCATGCAGAAGTGCCAGCTTTGACTTGGCTAGTCCTGAACTACGAATACCAGACTTGAGGTAAGAAGCGTACACGAGTCCACTAAATCTCCAACCAATACACCACTATGGTTACTTCCTCGACTTCCCCACGAGGAGGCACACCATAGCACTCACGCTTATCTTGCGAGTTTTATAAGTATCCATTCAAGTTGTCTAATAATCAGGTACAGGTTCCAAGTAGTCCTTAACCACGGACGCGGCTATTCGAATAGTTTTGTTAACCTTGCAAGGGTGTAAACTACACACACATGACCATCGGTTACCGCCAGGTCTCGCCACCGTTCAAGAGGTGACAGCGAGGATGTTCACCACGACACTTCGTTCACAACCGGTCTATTCCAGGAGTCGACTACCTGAGTTGCTACCGCTCGAGAGCCCGACCGGATCAACGAAACGGAATCAGACAATGTAAGTGACCGAGACGCCACCTTTAGCAGATGGTTTTCCTGCCTCACAGGTGCACCCACATATCTAGGATGATGCAACCATTCCTTCATTCTTTTTGTATGCATATGCCAAATGGAAAGCCCGAGCTAATGTGACTCCTGGACGTCGACACGGATCAAGGTACTAGGCCGAGAGGGGTCAGTGAGCCCAATGTGTGGTTGTACTCTTTGTCTTGGATTACCATACAAGAACTCGATGCCTAAGGCGGTGTTCAATGAGACAACCCACTGTGTACTCCTACACAGCCTCTCATCGTTCACCTTGTATTAGGGTGGATTCACCGACACAGTTTCACTTGCATCAACACCATGTTCACCATCATCCCGACTCACATCAAAAGCAACCTCATGTAACACTAAGCATGCAATAAGCATTAAAAGTTGCAGGGGCTTCATGATATCAATCAACTCCTATGTCAGCTAGGATTGTGGTTTGCTTACTACTGTGACAAGATTATAGGTCATGCATCGGATATGGGTTCAACTATGCGGTAGAATCGATACAAAGTGATCTCCTAAACATGCATAAGCGAGACTGAGAGGGAATTGAGATTTTATAGACATGATCAATGGGGTTTGCTTGCCTTGCTGACGAGGTTCGATATCGGGGTCTTCAACGAAGGGGGTGGCCTCCGGTTCCGGTTGCACGTCTATCAAGCAAACAATCAAACAAGGTATAAATTTATTTGCAATGCTCAAACACATGATCAGTATTGAAATGGTGATGTTCTTGGTCACAAGGTGGGTACAATTCCATTTAAAAGAAGTCAAATGCAAAGTCATTTGCAAATGTGCTTCAAATTTGAATTTGAAATAAAGCCATATGGATGTTTTGCACTGTTCACCCATTTTAAAATGGTCAAACATGAAAACAGAGCCCATATTCATAATCCTTGGATTTTTCTGATAATTTTTCATATATTATATGTTTAATTTGGAGTTAGTATGAATTTTCTATGAATTTCCAAAGTTTAATTGATTTTCTGGATTTTTCTGGAATTTCTTTAATTCACTGGAAATGTTTTAATTCAGAAAAAGATTTATTGCGTCATGCTGACATCAGCATGACGTGGGGGGGGGTCTGACTGGTGGGCCATCCCTGTCAGCCTCTCAGGGGGTTAACCCCTCTGTTTAAAATTAAACAGGGGGTTATTAGGGACAGGGCCCCACTTGTCAGTGAGTGATTAGGGGGGGATTAAGCCCCTAATCCCTCTGACGTGTGGGACTCGCCGGAACCCGGCCGGCGGCGACCTCTGCAGGCGGCGACGCGCACTGGAGAGAGGCCCTCCGGCCTCGTCTGGGCACGGGAGAGGCATCAAACTGCCCCTCGTGCTCGTGCGCATCACCGGGATGCCAGGGGCAAGCACGGGGGCGCCGGAAGCACGCCGTAGGAGCAACGGGGCGCGGCGGCCGCCCAATGCTCCGGTGGAGCTTGGCGCAGGAGACGCGGGGAGGAAAAGGAAGTAGACGGGGAGCATCGCCTGCTCACCAGGAACGCGGAAGAGGACTCGATGTCGCCGGAGACGCCGCGTAACGGTGGCAATTCGTCGCCGGAGGGCTTCGGCTGTCGCGGAAGTCTTCGACGCCGGCGTCGCACACAGAGCTCCTGGGCTCGAATTGAGCGCTCGAGGCGACGAGGGCGTAGTCGAGGAGCGCCGTGGACACCTGGTTGCGTCGTGGGAAGGCCGGTGGCCGCGGGGGGGCGTCGACGATGAACTCGCCGTGCTTCGGTTCTTCGTGGGGATCGCCGGGGACGAAGGGGAGGAGGCTCCAAGCGAGGGGGAAGAGGCAGGGGAGGTGCCCAGGGCCGCCACGGCGCCGCTAAGGAGGCAGAAGGCAGCCAGGCAGCTGCCTGGCGCCCATGCCGTGGCCGCCGGCGAGCAGCCTGCCTACCTGGCCAGGGGTTGAAGACGCATGTACCCCTGGCGGGCTGGGCTGGCTAGCTGGGCCAGGTGGGCCAGGTAAGTGGCCTTTGGCCCTTTCCTTTTTTAAAATTTCTTTCTGTTTTTCTTTTTCTGTTGTTTGTTTTTCCCCAAATAAAAATAGCAGAGCATTTTTAAAAATCATGAAAACTTTTATGTGGGCTTATAACATGTATAGCTAGCCACTCATAAGTTTTGGTGATTTTTGAAATTCAAACAATTTGAATTTAAATTCAAATTGGAGTTTAATTTAATTTCCAAGCCACTTTTTGAATTATTGAAAAATCTATGAGCATGGGTTTAATCCCAAATCACTTTTAAAATGATCACACTCATTTTTAGGAATTTTTCACCTCTTCAATTGATTTTTTGAAAAAGATTTTTATCTGGCCATTTCAAATAATTTCTCAGGGCTTTCTGCTTCCCCATTTTTGAATTTCTCTTGAATTTTTGCATGATGCAAAGGGATCAAACAAACCTAGCACTTACCCTAGTTGGGGTTCTGACAGAAGTCCATGAAGACCTTATTCATCATGCCCATGAAGTAGGCGGTAGCGTTCGTCAATCCGAAGGACATGACCGTGAGTTCAAATAGGCCATACCTCGTGGTGAATGTCGTCTTGGGTATATCTTCCTTCTTGATCTTCAGCTGGTGATACCCAGTGCGGAGGTCTATCTTTGAAAATACCCGGGCACCATTTAACTGGTCGAACAAATCGTCAATGCGAGGTAACGGGTATTTGTTCTTGATGGTCACTTCATTGATTGGACGGTAGTCCACACACATTCGGAGGTTGCCATCTTTCTTCTTGAAAAATAGCACAGGTGACCCCCATGGTGAAGTGCTGGGACCAATGTACCCTTTCTGCAAGAACTCGTCTAATTGCTTCTTCAGTTCTACCAACTCTGTGGATGGCATCCGGTAGTACTTCTTGTATATTGGGGATGTTCCGGGAACAATTTCGATGGCAAACTCCAGCTCTCTGTCAGGTGGCATTCCTGGCAATTCTTCAGGGAATACATCCGGAAATTCTCTGACTATTGGAATCTTGCCCATGTCAATTGTGGTGACCTTGTACACTACTCCTTTCCTTTGGGGCATTCCAACGGCGGTAAACTGGGTCGTCTTCCCGGCGGGATTAGTCAGTTACACTATCTGGGTCTTGAAATGGACATGGACTTGATGGTCTGTCAACCAATTCACTCCAAGGATTGCATCTAGTCCCGTGGACTCAAGAAGGATGAGGGTGGTTGGGAACTTCACCCCATAGATTTCAATTGACAGATCCTTGCACTCGTGGGTTGTTCTGAGCACACCTCCGGGGGATTGTCAGCGATGTGGAAGCTTCCAGATGCCCGAAGGGGGGCCCTGATGGCGGTGAAGTTAATAGGTTTAGTTGGGATTGCCTCCCCTGTTAACCGCGCCAATAAACGATTCTTGATAACCCACAAGTATAGGGGATCAATTGTAGCTTTTCGATAAATAAGGATGTCGATCCCAAGAGGAGCAGAAGGTGCTGATAAGTGACACTGGATAAGGAAAGGATGCACACACTCAAAGGTAAATATTTAGTGGTTTTTGGTTTAAGCGACAGAAAAGTAAAAGACAAGCAAAGTAAATAGGGTAACTGAGGAGTAGCAAGTGGCCCAATCCTTTCACAAGGATAAGCCTAGGAACTAAACTTATAAAAGCTAAAGCATTCTCGAGAACACACGGGAGAGATAGCAGAGTTACTTTCACCATACTCCGCCAAGTAATATGTATTGTGTTGATAAGAGTTGGTGGGTGGATCAATGCTAGTACACCTTCTAGACTAAAAAAAGTGTACACTTATGATTACACAACTTGCAAGTATCCGCAAATACAAGGTAGTAATTAAGGCATAAGCCTAACCCCAACATTACGATCAAGGATCCATAACTCCCTTGTGCAAAAGTGTGCAAACTGGGGTTCAGGTTTCTGTCACTCCGACAACCCACCATAAGAATCCTTTGTGCACAATGTATTCCTCTAGGCCCATGAAAGGTGAAGTGTTAAGTGTTCGACTCACATAACACCACTAGAGAAATAACAACACAACTTAAGTATCAAACAACACATAACACTTCTACATCATATGACTACTAACAACTAGACTTCTCCCATGTTCTCAAGAACTAAAGTAACTACTCACAAGACATAAAAGAGATCATGATCAGAGGTGATAGATGGGTGGCAAACAATCTGAACACAATGATATTTCTCCAACAAAACTCAATGTCATTCACCACAAAGTAGTAATCAACACCAACAGAGTAGAGAGGATAGATAGTACGGATTACAACACAAGTTGCAATGGTGAGATGAGATGGGATGGAGATGGAGATGGTGTTGATGTGGGGATGATGTTGATGATGATCTCGATGATGCCCGTGACGATGATGATGATGATCTCCCCTTCCGGGAGGTGATCTCCCCGACGGAATCTGCCCGCCGGAGATGGCTTTTCTCCTCTGTAGGTTTTAGCCCCGTGGCGGCGGCGAAACACGGAAACTCTTATGTTTTTAGGGTTTCTACCCCAGGGGGGTCTTATAGGCGAGAGGGGGCACCGAGGGGGGCCACCAGGCATCCAGGAGGGTGCCTGGCGCGGCCAGGAGGGGGGCCGCGTCAGGCACCCTTTTAGCTGCCTGGTGGGTCCCCTTACCTCCATCCTCGGTGATCCCCAGTCAATCTTCGTAAAAATACTCCCCGTAAATTTTCATCGCATTTGGACTTGATCTGATTCATCAACTTGGCGTCCACTTTTCACCGCTGAATTCTGGTTCTGCTGCTTCGGCACCGGAAAGTTGTAAACTGTGTAAAACAAGCTAAAACAACATCAGAACAATATTTTAAAGTGGAATATATCAATGAATAGGATGACATTACGATATAAAATAGTGATGCATTTTGCACGTATCAACTCCCCAAGCTTAGACCTCGCTTGTCCCCAAGCGATTGCTGAGCTCGGTAAACCTGTCCACAAGTTTAGAGAGTGAAGCGTCGATAAAAGAATACGGACAAGAAGCATCAACATTTCTCACCAAACTGAAGCATCCTCAATAGCAACCTCAACTCATAAGGTAAAACCTGGATGCAAAAACATTGCAACGATAAAATTAGCATAATCTCCAAACCAAGGGTCGGAATGAGATTGTATTTTTACAACAGCAAGCTGTTCATCTGGGAAACTGTCTTTGACTGGAATAGTATCGTGCGGGATATCTTCCATCCTTGAAAGATTATCCGCCACCGGATTGTCTTCTCCTTTCCTATCGATAATCTGCAAATCAAATTCTTGAAGAAGGAGTACCCATCTAATGAGTCTTGGTTTGGCGTCCTTTTTCTGCATAAGATACTTAATGGCAGCATGGTCAGTATGAACAATAACTTTAGAATCAACAATATACTGGCTAAACTTATCACAAGCAAACACCAGTGCCAAGAATTCCTTCTCGGTAGTAGCATAATTCTTTTGAGCACTATCAAGTGTCTTGCTGGCATAGTGGATGACATTCAACTTCTTGTCAACCCTTTGTCCTAAAACATCTCCAACAGCAAAATCACTAGCATCACACATAATTTCAAAGGGAAAATTCCAGTCAGGTGGTTGTACTATAGGAGCGGTTATCAAGGCTTTCTTAAGAACTTCGAAAGCTTCCTTACAATCTTCATCAAATACAAAAGGAGAATCCTTCTGGAGAAGATTAGTAAGGGGTCTCGAGGTCTTAGAAAATCCTTGATAAATCTTCTATAGAAACCAGCATGACCTAGAAAACTACGAATACCTTTGATGTCCCTTGGATAGGGCATCCTTTCAATAGCTTCAATCTTTGCCTTGACCACTTCAATTCCCCTTTCGGAAGTCTTGTGTCCAAGAACTATCCCTTCGTTAACCATGAAATGGCACTTATCCCAATTGAGCACCAAATTCGTTTCTTCACATCTCTGCAAAACTTTATTAAGATTGTGGAGACAGTGGTCAAAGGAGTTTCCATAGAAGGAAAAGTCGTCCATGAAAACTTCTACAATCTCCTCACAGAAACCATGAATTATTGCAGACATACACCTCTGAAAAGTAGCAGGTGCATTACACAAACCAAAAGGCATATGCCTATAAGCATAAGTACCGTAAGGACACGTAAAGGTGGTCTTGTCTTGATCCGCGGTGTTGACGTGAATCTGGGAGAAGCCAGAATACCCATCAAGATAGCAGAAGTGGGTGTTTTTAGACAACCGCTCGAGCATCTGATCAATAAAGGGCAGAGGATAGTGGTCCTTCCTGGTGGCCTTGTTCAACTTCCTGAAATCAATACACATTCTATATCCAATAATAGTCCTCTGAGGTATTAGTTCATTTTTATCATTAGGAACAACAGTCATACCTCCTTTCTTAGGAACACAATGAATGGGACTTACCCACTTATTATCAGCTATAGGATAGATGTAGAAGTTTGAGAACCTCCGTCCTAAACACGTCCTTCATCTTTGGGTTCAACCGTCGTTGATGATCAACAACTGGTTTAGCATCGGGCTCGAGATTGATAGTATGTTGGAAAATGGATGGACTAATGAGATCATCAAGAGTATAGCCAATAGCACCTCAGTGTCTGCGGAGTGTCTCCAATAATCGCTCTTCTTCATACCCTGAAAGGTTAGAATTGATAATAACAGGATATACTTTCTTTTCATCTAAATAAGCATACTTGAGCGTATCAGGTAGTGGTTTTAGATCAAACACCGGGTCTTCTTTTGGTTGCGAGAGGATTCCTAAAGGTTCAACCGGGAGGTTGTGCTTCAGGATAGGAGTTTGTCTTAAAAATATGTCTTCAAGTTCATCCCTCTCCTGCATATGTATGTCATTCTCGTGGTCTTCCATAAATTGTTGCAAAGTATCATTAGGAGGAATAGAAATAGAAGAAATTTCTTCAATAATTTTGTCATTACTTGACAAGTCAGTACCACGAGGCTGCTTAGAAAACTTAGAAAAATTAAATTCATACGACTTACCGTTGAATTCAACAGAAACTTTACCTTTCTTGCAATCTATTATAGCTCCACAAGTGCTGAGGAAGGGCCTACCAAATATAATAGGGAAAAAACTATCTTGCACTGAACCAAGTACAAGAAAATCAGTAGGATATTTTACCTTCCCGCAGAGTACTTCAACATCTCTCACAATCCCAACTGGAGAGATTGTTTGTTTATTTGCAAGATGAATCGTGACATCAATGTCCTCGATCTCACACGGCTGAATCTCGTGCATGATCTCTTGATAAAGTGTGAAGGGAATAGCGCTGACGCTAGATCCCAAATCACATAGCCCATAGTAATTATGATCTCCTATTTTGACAGATACAACTGGCGTACCTGAAATTGGGCCTTTGTTCTTGGTTGTGACAATGTTAGTGGAAATAGCACAAAACTAATAGTGGATTCTTCAATATCACTGGTTATCAGATCCTTGACCATTGCAACTTGAGGCGTGACCTTGATCATGTACTCAGGTTCGTCATGGTCCTTCCGTTTTTGTTTAGAATACCTGTAACAAAAGAGTGCTCATTTATCCTTGAGGGATAAGGAGGCTGTTCATACACAACTGCAGGTAAAACAGGATCAGTAACATTAATCTCAATAGGTGACTCCTTGAAAGGTTTATGATGTTTACTCTCCTTCTTAGAAGAATCAATATTAGAAGCAAAGTCCTTGCGAAATTCAACCATTAGCTGGGAATCAAGACCAATTTTAGAGCAAAAGGTATGAAAGTAATCGGTCTTCACATAACCCTCAATGTAGTCATGCTCATAGTTTATAGAGGGTTCAATACCTTTATCAATTTCCCAGTCTTCAGTGTTCTTCTGGATCCTTTCTATCAGATCCCATTTTTCTTCCATACTTCTGGTCTGGAATACCCCGCTAGAGGAGGCATCCAACATCTCCCTGTCCTGATGATAAAGCCTGGCATAAAAATTTGTAAGTATAATTTCCTTGGGGAGCTCATGGTTTGGGCATTTGAGCATCAGGGACTTCAGTCTCCCCCAAGCTTGAGCGATGCTCTCTCCGTCGCGAGACCAAAAGTTGTAGATGTAGTTCCTGTCTTGGTGAATTTCACAAAGAGGATAAAACTTTGCATAAAAGAGAGACATAAGCTCTGGCCATTCAAGAAGATCAGAGTTATCGAGTAGGTTATACCAATCTGAAGCTTTATCTGTGAGCGATATGGAGAATAGTTTCTTCATGACGAACTCCATTGTTACACCTGCAAGCTTAAATAAAGAACATAATTGTGATAAATATAGCAGGTATTCTCCCGGATGTCCTTCTCGTGTATAACGATTAGCCAAGACATGATCAATAATACCAGATGGTATTTTATAGGGCACAATTTCAGTAGGGGTAGGAGTGACCACCACAGTCATGGGGCGGATCCTTACCAGCAACGAACCAAGAGTAGAAGAGTCCATAAGGACTTAAAGTAACAACAAAAAATAAAGGTTTCCTTACCGGCTTCACTTACCAATAGCGCTACACTCCCCGGCAACGGCGCCAGAAAAGCTTGTTGATGGCGGTGAAGTTAATAGGTTTAGTTGGGATTGCCTCCCCTATTAACCGCGCCGATAAACGATTCTTGATAACCCACAAGTCTAGGGGATCAATTGTAGCTTTTAGATAAATAAGGGTGTCGACCCCACGAGGAGCAGAAGGTGCTGATAAGTGACACTGGATAAGGAAAGGCTGCACACACTCAAAGGTAAATATTTAGGGGTTTTTGGTTTAAGCGACAGAAAAGTAAAAGACAAGCAAAGTAAACAGGGTAACTAAGGAATAGCAAGTGGCCCAATCCTTTCACAAAGATAAGCCTAGGAACTAAACTTATAAAAGCTAAAGCGTTCTCGAGAACACACGGGAGAGATAGCAGAGTTACTTTCACCATACTCCGCCAAGTAATATGTATTGTGTTGATAAAAGTTGGTGGGTGGATCAATGCTAGTACACCTTCTAGACTAAAAAAAGTGTACACTTATGATTACACAACTTGCAAGTATCCGCAAATACAAGGTAGTAATTAAGGCATAAGCCTAACCACAACATTACGATCAAGGATCCATAACTCCCTTGTGCAAAAGGGTGCGAACTGGGGTTCAGGTTTCTGTCACTCCGGCAACCCACCATAAGAATCCTTTGTGCACAATGTATTCCTCTAGGCCCATGAAAGGTGAAGTGTTAAGTGTTCGACTCACATAACACCACTAGAGAAATAACAACACAACTTAAGTATCAAACAACACATAACACTTCAACATCATATGACTACTAACAACTAGACTTCTCCCATGTTCTTAAGAACTAAAGTAACTACTCACAAGACATAAAAGAGATCATGATCAGAGGTGATAGATGGGTGGAAAACAATCTGGACACAATGATATTTATCCAACAAAACTCAATAGACTTCACCACAAAGTAGTAATCAACACCAACAGAGTAGAGAGGATAGATAGTACGGATTACAACACAAGTTTCAATGGTGAGATGAGATGGGATGGAGATGGAGATGGTGATGATGTTGGGGATGATGTTGATGATGATCTCGATGATGCCATTGACGACGATGATGATGATGATGATGGAGATGATCTCCCCTTCCGGGAGGTGATCTCCCCGGCGGAATCTGCCCGCCGGAGATGGATTTTCTCCTCTATAGGTTTCCGCCCCGTGGCGGCGGCGAAACACGGAAACTCTTCTATTTGTAGGGTTTCTACCCCAGGGGGGTCTTATAGGTGAGAGGGGGCACCGAGGGGGGCCACCAGGCATCCAGGAGGGTGCCTGGCGCGGCCAGGAGGGAGGCCGCGCCAGGCACCCTTCTGGCTGCCTGGTGGGTCCCCTCACCTCGATCCACCGTGATCCCCAGTCAATCTTCGTAAAAATACTCCCCGTAAATTTTCATCGCATTTCGACTTGATCTTATTAAGCAACTTGGCGTCCACTTTTCACCGCTGAATTCTGGTTCTGCTGCTTCGGCACCGGAAAGTTGTAAACTGTGTAAACCAAGCCAAAACAACATAAGAACAATACTTTAAAGTGGAATATATCAATGAATCGGATGAAATTACGATATAAAATAGTGATGCATTTTGCACGTATCAACTCCCCCAAGCTTAGACCTCGCTTGTCCCCAAGCGATTGCTGAGCTCGGTAAACCTTTCCACAAGTTTAGAGAGTGACGCGTCGATAAAAGAATACGGACAAGAAGCATCAAGATTTCTCACCAAACAGAAGCATCCTCAACAGCAACCTCAACTCATAAGGTCTATTGGACATGGGTTAGAAGAATATTTTCATGAGTGATTTCCTCTTTTGTGTGTTGATTTAAGATTGAGAGTCTCTTGGCGCTTGTCTTGGACTATCCTTGAGATATGTTGTGGTGATTGTGGTACTCTCTTTGGATGGCCGCAGTGACATTGGGAAATCCATAGATTGAGAACTATGAACTTTGAGGTGTGCTTTTGTAGCCCTACATAATTCTCGTCCTCTCTTGACCACAAAGGAATGACGTCCGAGTGCGTCTCCATTGCATATTTTATGGGAAATATTATGTGATTAGACTATGTTAATGTTGTTGGAGTTGCCACTAGTGAAAGTATGAAGCTTAGGCCTTGTTTCCACCATTGCAATACCATTTGTGCTCACGTTTATCACTTGTTTCTTTGCTGCACTTTTTATTACAGATTTATATTACTTCGTTTTGCCACACCTATCACCTATATTTTACCATCTCTTCGCCGAACTAGTGCACCTATACAACTCCTAGTTGTATTAGGTGTGATGGGGACACAAGAGACTTCTTGTATCTTAATTGCAAGGGTGCTGGAGAGAGACCATCTTCAACCTCTACTTCCCTGAGTTCGATAAACCTTAGGTCATCCACTTGAGGGTAACTGCTACTGTCCTACAAATCTCTGCGCTTGAAGGCCCAACATAGTCTACAAGAATAGAAGCGTGCATAGACATCAAGCTATTTCTGGCGCCGTTGCGAGAGAGGTAAGTTTTAAAGGTATATCTTTAGATCTTGCAATTAATTCTTTTTGTTTCTTGTTTTTATTTTCACTAGTTAGGCTTTTGGAAAACAACAAAAATATTATGAGAGAGCTTTATGAGCTCTACCTTGAGTTGAGACATGAAGTGTTTGAAGAGAAAATCAAAAAGCCTATGGACCTTTACTATTTTCACAACACTCATGATAGTATCAATGTTATTAGTATGTCTTCTTTGAATACCTTTGATCCTAATGATATGCAAAAATATAAGCTTTGGGATGCTACGTTTTATGAAGATGATCTTTTTAGCCCCCAAGTTTTGATGAGGAAATTTATTTTGATGATACTTTGCCTCCTATCTATGATGATTATTGTGATGACACTTATGCTATAAAGAATGAATGTTTGGAAGTGTATCATGATAAGAATGATTCATGTGATATCTATTTTCTTGAGTTTGCTCCCACTATTACTAATGAGAAGGATTTTTCTTATGTGGAGAGTAACAAATTTTCTATGCTTGTGGATCATGATAAGAATTTTTTATGTGATACTTATATTGTTGAGTTTATTCATGATCCCATTGAAAATTATTATGAGAGGGTCTTGATGATTTTTACTACTGTAGCAACATCATTGTATCTTTATTTTCAAGCTTTGTGCCAAGTTATAGCGTCATATGACAAGGGAAGTGAAAGTTCTGACATGTTGTCCAGAAAACAGATTATGTCCTCGTGACGGGAAAAATCGGATCAAATCACCAGTTCATCTTTTTGAGCTGAATATTTTTACGCAGCGTGCTATATACACTCACGGAAATTTTGTACGTTCTGAGTTTTTTGATTTGAGTTGCAGAAGTACCCCAAAAAAATTCTTTACTACCTTCTGTTCTGTTTTTCACATATTTTGCCACGTTTTTTCTCTCCTTACTTTTGCAAACCTTAAGCTTGATTTTTCTTTTCAAAAACCTTTTGAAAATCTTGAGAAATAGTAGCTCTTCAAGAATATCTTTATATCTAGTGGGGAAAAATTATTTATTAAGGGTACTAACCTCTCTAATCAGTTTATGATGAGTTATGTATGAAGGGAGTTTTCAAGTGTGCGATGGAAGATGATGAAAGAAGATTCGGGAGTGTCAAGCCCTCAATCTTGGGGATGTCCCCATTCATCCCCAATAAATACTCAAGGAGACTCAAGCGTCTAAGCTTGGGGATGCCCCTGTGCATCCCCTTCTCCATCAACAATCATCAGTTCGTCCTTCGTCTCACTATATTTTTATCACTTCATGCGTTATGTGCTATGCTTGGAGCCTTGATGGAAAGAGAGTGTTAATACTTCTCAAGCCCTCGTTGATTACCCCAAGTGCAGGGTGAGATATAGTGCAGAGGCAAGTTTTCCCTTAGCAAAGATACCAAGGTTTGTCTCCCGTAGGACTCCGAAGGATACAAGAAGGTGGTAAAGTGAACAATGGCGCCGAGGTTGCTAGCTTCACCTGGACCTGCACACAGATACAAATAACTTTGCTCCCAACGAGTACAGAGGAGTTGTGAATTCCTCCGGCCTTGCTGTTTACAAAGGATCAACGCAAGAGATAATAATAGTGGCAACTGAAAGTAAAGACTGAAAGTAATAAGGGTGTAAACAGTGATATGAAGATGGACCAGGGTCCCGTGATTTTCACTAGTGATGTCTCTCTACCAAAAGACGATAAAAGTGCTAGCGAGGTAAACAAATCACAGTTGGGCAATTAACAGGATTATGAAGGCACCGCAATGCTAACTATGCTGCAAAGAAAGGAAGGGCTCAAAAGCAATGGGCAGTACGCCAAGGTAGGTAGACCGAAATCCATCAGCATCTACTACGAATCATCCACCTTGAGATATCTATCCATAACATCTCGCTGGTATTAAGTTGCGAATCCCACCCAAAGTGTAAAATCAAAGCAACAGACAACTGCATTAAAAGGACTTTGCGTAAAGTAAACAATCCTTGCACCCGCAGGTACAAGCACCGTTGCTTTATCCCTGGTGGAAACAACACATCCCCTAGTCTCATGTTTCTGTCACTCAAGCTAGACATCAAGGGGCTGAACCCACAATCGAGCATAACGCTCTCTCTTGGAGTTGCAAATAAAATACTTGGCCAAAGCAAATACCGCAACGGAGAACATGAAAGAATTTACTCAAGAACAAAATATAAAAGAGAAGAACCAAATATATTACTCATCACAATCTGAACATAGTCTCATAATCCATCAGATCCCAACAAACTCAGCATAGCAACAACAGAAATTACATAGATGCCTCGATCATGTGAGGCAGCTCACGAGGACTCGAAAGTGGAAGCACAAAAGAGGGAGAGATAGATCACATAGCTACTGGTCACGGACTCATGGTCCAAGGGAAACTACTCACGGTACATACGGGAGGCGTCCATCGCTATGGAGGGTCTCCCGGAGGGGGTAACTTCTCCCGGCAGGGTGCCGGAGCAGCTTCTCCAGGCAGCCCCGATCTTGAAACGGTGGCGGCGGCGGAACAGAGGCGAGATCGCGAAAAAGGAGTCCGTCCTAGGGGTTTCCACCCCGAGGGGTAAATATAGGCGAAGGGGGGCGTCGAGGGGACCCACCAGGCAGCCAGGAGCCCTCTTGGCGCGGCCTAGGGTGGAGCCGCGCCAGGGACCCTCCTGGCCTCCTGGTGGTGGCCCCCCTTCCCTCTCTTGGTGATTCCAGCAGCTTCTGTTGCGCTGATTTTTTATATATTTTTCCCAGAATTTTTGGAGCACTTTTAATGGCCGGAAAACCTGAAATACAAAAACAGCAGAAAACAGCAACTGGCAACTGGGTGCACTGAGTTAGTAGGTTAGTCCAAATAGGTTCAAAAGTGTATGAAAGTTCAAGAAAAACATGGAAAAGTCACACAAAACATGCATGGAACAAGCAGAAATTATAGATACGTTTGGGACGTATCAACATCCCCAAGCTTAATTCCTGCTCGTCCTCGAGTAGGTAAATGATAACAAGCATAATTTCAGTGGTGACATGCCACACAACCATAAAAGGACTTTTAAGTAAAGCAATCAAAGAATGCAATTCAATTCAAGTCTTAACAAGCAAGAGTCTATATTAGCATTGACACAAGCAACAAAAGAAAAAAAGGTGCAAGAGCTCTCGCTGTCCGTGACTCGAATGTCTCCAGATGGTGTTTGCATGCGAGCAAGGGATAGGGAAATACGTGAGAAAAAATAAAGTTGTTGAGAACAACTATCTACTAAAGTTTCACACTTGGTCTCCTTTGGATTCTTATCTGGACTCGTCCCCAGACCACTAGTCAGGTACAAGTCAAACTGATCCACTCCCTTTCGATATTTTGAGCACTCGTGCAATGGATGAGCGTGAGCAAGAAAGTTGACACCTAAAAGGCGAAACATAAAGAAGGTGGAGGAGGAAGACAAAAAAGGTGTGAAAGGCTCACATCAATGAGGACAATCATAGGCGAGAGAAGGCCATATGATAGATATGATGTGAGGAGTAGGGATTGCCATACAACGGATGCACATGTGAGCTAAAAGCTCTCCAAGGGAACTAGTGGGGGTGCATCTAACTTGCTTGCTCAAGAAGACCTAGAGCTCGTTTGAGGAGGCTCATCATTGGAATATACAAGCCAAGTTCTATAGTGTGAAGGGTCCCCCCATAGCTATATGCATGATGATGATCTCTATGGAGTACAAGGGATAGAAGATGAAGTACTAGTGTGGATCTCTCAAAAGGAATAGTAGTATGTCCCCTTCTCTCTTTTTATTTTATTTTTCTCTTTTTCTCTTTATTTTTTATTTTTTTGGTGGCCTTAATGGCTCTTTCTATTTCACTCTCATTTGTCCTCTTTGGGATATTTTGATTTTGTCCTCTTTGGGATATTTTCCTCACTTTAGGGGCAATAATCTATATTTTACAAGAATATAGGAGATCTTTCACACTTTAAAAAGGTACTCACATAAAGAAAATGTAACTATCATGATGCAAATGTATGACATGAAGATCAAGTCTTGAGAAGGTGGATGTTGGATGGAATGTATCTCGGAAAGGCTATGGAAATGCCTAGTAGGTAGGTATGGTGGCTGTTTTGAGGAAAGATATAAGGAGGCTTATGATGACAGAGCGTATCATGCCAAGGGTTTGGATGCACCGACGAAGTATGCGCCAACTCTCGAGGTGAGAAAGGGCAATGCGCGGTACAGAAGAGGCTAGAAAAAGTATAGGTGGGTGGAAGTTTCAACTTTCGAATACTCACATTAGTCCGAAGAACTCATGCACTTATTATCGGTAACTATCAATCTAATCAGGAGGTTCACAAAGAGACAGATATCCCGAGGAGGAGTGTATGGGGGTTTGGTTATCCTTGCGCATCCTCGACTCATGGTACATGAGTGTACTCTAATATTCGAACCCTCCAGAGGTTAGTGATCCATCTAGTAGCTAGAGTTCTCAACAGGGGTTTTTGGTTTTCGAAAAACACACAGATTTCCCAAAATACGGCATCTATCACTAATAGGAAAGAGCTCTTGACACCATAAGTTCAAACATTACTCTAGTCAATACCTCAAAACTAATGCAAGTTACTACTACAAAGAGAATAGCAACTTTAACTACCTACTTTCAGTCAAGACACAGAACTCAGTGCAACAGGCAAACTCTCTAACAAGATACAACATTCAACCTATAGAAAGTTCAACCTAAGAAAAAAAGAAAAGCTATAGAAAAACTAAAGCACTACAACTAAACAGAACAACAGCTAAGAAAAGAAAAAAGAACAGCTCACAGCTAAAAGAATAAGCATGCAAATCCTATGAGGAGTTCTAGTTCAAGTGGAGCGTGTATATATCCCACACAAAAGAGTAAGTTGGGGTCTAACTTGTTACTGCAGCAAACAAAGCAAAAGAAAACTAAAAAAAAAACCTAAGAGCGAGACGCCCCAAGAAAAGCACATAACGCATGAAGTGATAAAAATATAGTGCAACGAGAGACGAACTGATAATTTTTGATGAAGAAGGAGATGCACGGGGGCATCCCCAAGCTTGAGTGTTTGACCCTCCTGAATCTTCTTTCATCACCCTCCATCGCGCACTTGAAAACTCCCTTCATACATAACTCATTGTAGGCTGATTAGAGATGTTAGTACCCTAATAAAATAATTTTCCTCTACTGCAAATAAAGATTTCCAGGAAGAGCTACTGTTTCCCAAGATTTCCAAAAGGTTTTTGCAAAGAAAAAGCAAGCTTAAGGTTTGCAAAAGTGAAGAGAGACAAAACGTGGCAGAATCTGTGAAAAACAGAACAGCAGATAGTAACGAATTTTTTAGTGATACTTATTAAACTCAAATTAAAAAACTCAGAACATACAGAAGTTTCGTAATTGTATAGAGCACGATGTGTAAAAAATTCAGCTCAAAAAGATGATCTGGGATGTTTCTTTGATTTTTCTAGTCACGAGGACAGAATCTGTTTTCTGGACAGCATGTCACAACTTTTACTTCCCTTGCCGTATGAGGCTAAACTTGGCACAAAGCTTGAAAAGTAAAGATACAATGATGTTTCTACAGTAGTAACAATCATCAAGACCACTAAGAACAGAATAAAAGCAAAAAGAAAAACCAAAATTCGTTGCGGGCTTCCTCCCGAAAGCGCTTCTTTAAAGCCATTAGCTAGGCTTAAAGATTATAAAATGTGCTCTCATAGCAATAAGAATTTGAAGCAAAAGAGAGCATAAAGAAGAAAATTTGAAACACATTTAAGCCTAACCCACTTCCTATGCATAGGCATCTTATAAGAAAATAAATCAAAGAAGAAAAAAGAAACCAACATAGGAAGGTGGAACAAGAACATCTTCAAAACTTTCAACATAGAGAGAGGTGTTTTTGTAACATGAAAGTTTCTACAACCAAACTTTCCTCTCTCAAAATAATTTTCATTAGTATCATGAACAAAATCAAGAATATAACTATCACATAAATCATGTTGTTCATGACCTACAAGCACACGTGTATTGTTTTCAACACGGTTTTTAGGATGATAAGATAAATGCAACCCATCACATTGAGCCTGAATAAGAGCACAGTTCTCCGGAATATGAGTTGGAGATTTCAAAAGGATAATAGGACAATCAAGTGTGGGTGCAATAGCAACAATTTCATGCTTGACATAAGGAACTATAGAGAGTTCATTTTTGTCAGCATCGTCCATAGTGGCATCTTGGCCATCAACAAAGCAAGTATCAAAATTTTCAGAAAGGAATATTTCAAGTGAGTCCTCAGAATCATGGGATTCCTCCTCAAAGCAATCATTGGCCTCTTCTTGTGAAGCAAACATTTTAGTTTTAAAATCCTCAATATAAGAATTGGAAGTATAATTCTCAAAGCAATAAGCAAGAACAGCAAAGTTTTCAGACTTGTGAATAGTATCATAATACTTTTCAATCAAAGAAGCAATCTCATAAGCACCTTTAAAAGCAACAAACTCTTCAATCTTTTCAACATCAAAGTAATCATAAACACCTTTTGCATAAGAAGATAGGATCTCATTTTCATTAAACTCACATTGGAAAGGAAGGTTTTTACGCTCTATATTAGAGCAGCAAGTAAAATCATAAATGTGGCATAAACACTCGGCATAGCAATAAGAAGTTTGTATTTGGTCCCATAAGTTTTTCCCTTTCTCAGATAGGCGGTGCCGCGTATAATGAGCATGCTCATCCAATGATTTTCCCTCAACCAAGTCAGTTGGGTTTTTAGCGCGAGCACAAATTGATCGAAGACGAGCCAAGTGAAACATGTCCATCCTACCATATTTGGGTGGTTCCACACCCATGGTGAAGATAGCATTAGTAGGTATTTTTGATATTTTTGATCAAGGACACAAAAGTAAAAACGGAAAGGTCAACTAACAAGACTAAAAAGCAAAGATAAAAGATAGTGTGCAACTCCCCTATCTTGTAGACTGGAGTCCCCGGCAACGGCGCCAGAAAAGTTGCTGATGGCAAGAGAGTGTTAATACTCTTCAAACCCTCGTTGATTAACCCAAGTGCAGGGTGAGATATAGTGCAGCGGCAAGTTTTCCCTTGGCAAAGATACCAAAGTTTGTCTCCCGTAGGACTCCGAAGGATACAAGAATGTGGTAAAGTGAACAATGGCGCCGAGGTTGCTAGCTTCACCTGGACCTGCACACAGATACAAATAACTTTGCTCCCAACGAGTACAGAGGAGTTGTGAATTCCTCCAGCCTTGCTGTTTACAAAGGATCAACGCAAGAGATAATAATAGTGGCAACTGAAAGTAAAGAATGAAAGTAATAAGGGTGTAAACAGTGATATGAAGATGGACCAGGGTCCCGTTATTTTCACTAGTGATGTCTCTCTCCCAAAAGACGATAAAAGTGCTAGCGAGGTAAACAAATCACAGTTGGGCAATTGACAGGATTATGAAAGGCACCGCAATGCTAACTATGCTGCAAAGAAAGGAAGGGCTCAAAAGCAATGGGCAGTACGCCAAGGTAAGTAGACCGAAATCCATCTGCATCTACTACGAATCATCCACCTTGAGATATCTATCCAGAACATCTCGCTGATATTAAGTTGCGAATCCCACCCAAAGTGTAAACTCAAAGCAACAGACAACTACATTAAAAGAACTTTGCGTAAAGTAAACAATCCGTGCACCCGCAGGTACAAGCACCGTTGTTTTATCCCTGGTGGCAACATCACATCCCCTAGTCTCATGTTTCTGTCACTCAAGCTAGACATCAAGGGGCTGAACCCACAATCGAGCATAACGCTCTCTCTTGGAGTTGCAAATAAAATACTTGGCCAAAGCAAATACCGCAACAGAGAACATGAAAGAATTTACTCAAGAACAAAATATAAAAGAGAAGAACCAAATATATTACTCATCACAATCTGAACATAGTCTCATAATCCATCAGATCCCAACAAACTCAACATAGCAACAGCAGAAATTACATAGATGCCTCGATCATGTGAGGCAGCTCACGAGGACTCGAAAGTGGAAGCACAAAAGAGGGAGAGATAGATCACATAGCTACTGGTCACGGACCCATGGTCCAAGGGAAACTACTCACGGTACATACGGGAGGCGTCCATGGCTATGGAGGGTCTCCCGGAGGGGGTAACTTCTCCCAGCAGGGTGCCAGAGCAGCTTCTCCAGGCAGCCCCGATCTTGAAGCGGCGGCGGTGGCGGAATAGAGGCGAGACCGCGAAGAAAGAGTCCGTCCTAGGGGTTTCCACCCTGAGGGGTAAATATAGGCAAAGGGGGCGTCGAGGGGACCCACCAGGCAGCCAGGAGGCCTCCTGGCGCGGCCTAGGGTGGGGCCACGCCAGGGACCCTCCTGGCCTCCTAGTGGTGGCCCCCTTCCCTCTCTTGGTGATTCCGGAAGCTTCTGTTGTGCTGATTTTCTATATATTTTTCCCGGAATTTTTGGAGCACTTTTAATGGCCGGAAAACCTGAAATACAAAAACAGCAGGAAATAGAAACTGGCAACTGGGTGCACTGAGTTAGTAGGTTAGTCCAAATAGGTTCAAAAGTGTATGAAAGTTCAAGCAAAACATGACAAATTCACACAAATCATGCATGGAACAAGCAGAAATTATAGATACATTTGGGACGTATCAAGCGTCTTGCTCTTAGGTTTTATTTTTAGTTTTCTTTAGCTTTGCTTGCTGTTCATATCAAGTTAGATCCCATCTTACTTTGTGTGGGAGAGAAACACGCTCCACTTTCAAAATCTAGAACACATCATAGGATTCTTCATGCCTATCTTTTTGTTGTTGTGTGTTCTTTATATTTTCGTAGCTACTGCCCTGTTTAGTTTTAGTCTTAGTTTTTCTTTAGCAAGAGCCTTGGCTTTTGTTTAGTTTGTTGCTGGAACTCTTTTTAGTTTTCATGTTTATCTTGTTAAGAGAGTTGGTTGTTGCACTGAGCTGTGTCTTGTCTTGAAAGTAGGTAAGTGAGGTTGCTATTTAATTTTAGTAGTAACTTGCAATATTTTTGAGGTATTGATGTGAGTAATGTTTTAACTTTTGGTGTCAAGAGCTCTAGCCTATTAGTGATAGGTGTCGTATTTTGGGCAATCCGTGTTTATTTTCAAAACCTACAAAACTAGTTGAGAACTCTAGCTACTAGATGGATCACTACTCTTCTAAGGGGTCGGATATTAGAGTACACTCACGTACCATGATTCGAGGATGCGCAAGGATAACCAAACCCCCATACAGTCCTCCTTAGGGTACTTGTCTCTTTGTGAACCTCCTCATTAGATTGAGAGTTACCGATAATAAGTGCATGAGTTCTTCTGACTAATGTAAGTATTGAAAGTTGACACTTCCACCTCCTCATATTTGCTAGCTTCTCTTGTGTCGTGCATTGCCTTCTTCTCACTCCGAGAGTTGGCGTCCACCTTCCCCGGTACATCCAAACCCTTGGCATGATACGCTCTGTCAACATAAACATCCTTATATCTTTCCTCAAAACATCCACCATACGTACCTACCAAGACATTTCCATAGCCTTCCCGAGATATATTGACATGCAACATCCACCTCTTCATGACTTGATCTGCATGTCATACATGTTTCTGCTATACTGGCAGAGGTATACCTTTCCATACATCATGATAGCTACATCTTCTTTACGTTTGAATACCTCGTAAAGCGTGAAAGATCTACTATACCCTCTTGTAAATTAGGGTGTTGCCCTTAATTAAGGAAAATATCCCAATGTGGAAAAAATAAAAGATCCCAAAGAGGACAAATGAGAGTTAAATAGAAAGAGCCATTGAGGCCACCAGAAAATACAAAAAAAATAGAAAAGGGAAAAAAAGAAAAAAGAAAGAGAGAAAGGGGAAACACTACTATCTTTTTTAAAGATCCACACTAGTACTCCTTCTTATCCTTGTACTCCATAGAGATGATCATGCATATAGCTATGTGGGGACCTTCACACTATAGAACTTGGCTTGTATATTCCAATGATGAGCCTTATCAAATGAGCTCTAGGTCTTCTTGAGCAAGCAAGTTGGATGCACCTCCACTAGTTCCATTGGAGAGCTTTCATTAGCTCATATGTGCATCCGTTGCATGGCAATCCCTACTCCTCACATCGTATCTATCATTTAGCTTTCTCTCGCCTATGATTGTCCTCGTTGATGTGAGCCTTTCACACCTTTTTTGTCTTCCTCCCCCATCATTTTTTCTCTCTTTGCCATCCTAAGTGTCAACTTTCTGGCTTACGCTCATCCATTGCATGAGTGCTCAAAATATCGAAAGGGAGTTGATCATTTTGACTTGTACCTGGCTAGTGGTCTGGGGACGAGTCAAGATAAGATTCCAAAGAAGACCAAGTGTGAAACTTTAGTAGATTGAGTTCTCAACAAGTATACTTTTCTCTCGTACTCCCATATCCCCTTTCTTGCACGCAAACACCATTTGGAGACATTCGATTCACGGACCGCAAGAGCTCTTGCACCATTTGTTCTTTTGTTGCTTGTGTCAATGCTAATATAGACTCTTGCTTGTTATGACTTGAATTGAATTGCATGCTTTGATCGCTTTACTTTCAAAGTTCTTATATGGTTCCTAGCATGTCACCACAGAAATTATGCTTGTTATCATTTACCTACTCGAGGACGAACATGAATTAAGCTTGGGGATGTTGATACGTCCCAAATGTATCTATAATTTCTGCTTGCTCCATGCATGTTTTGTGTGATATTGCTATGCTTTTGATACACTTTCATATCTTTTTATAACATATTTTGGAACTAACCTATTAATGGTTGCAAGAGTGCACGAGTTCTTGTTTTTCTACTTTATTTGTAGTAATTACTTGGATAAAGGAAAGATCACAAAAAGAAGCCTTGTAAGAGTTGGACTCTAACTTTCCCGAAATCTGTCCCCACCAGACAGGTTTTCAAGATCGCCTCGGAAACGCTAGAAGACGGCCTCAAACGGAAACACTTAAAAGTACAAAGTTGTAGGGAACTTTTTTCCGGTGCATCTAGACATAAAATTCGGCCCAATCGCAGTTCGGATGCTCCCTGGAGACCCGAAATACCGAAGACATAATCTGGATGACGGGAATCCGAGAGTCTATATAAAGAGAGGAAACCTAGGTCAAAAGTCACCACGAAATTTCCTTCCCCTTGGCAGCCGTCTTGAGGGGGAGATCAATCTCCACAGAAGCACCATCTCCAAGGAAGAAGAAGGGGTCCAAGGGCCGCTGCCCCCAAGTGTCGTGTCCACCGCCGTGGCCGCCGCCGCCTTGGCTGCTGCCGTCGCCGTCTCCTTCATCTCCTCCGGGCTGCACCTCTCCATCAACAACTCTCCCTCTCACCATGTCCATGTGTGAGTAGTTCCTCCTCGAGGCTAAGGCTTGTATCTTGATCTATGTGGTTTCTCTCTCTCCCATGATGTGATCTTTGTTGTGATCATTGGCTATGTTAATCTAGGGTGATCCCATGATGTTTCCCCTTCTTCTATGTATCGGATTTGATGTACTCACTTGATCCTATCTAGTATAATCCCCGAGATCATGGTGACAGCGGTCTATTGGACATGGGTTAGAAGAATATTTTCATGAGTGATTTCCTCTTTTGTGTGTTGATTTAAGATTGAGAGTATCCTGGTGCTTGTCTTTGACTATCCTTGAGATACGTTGTGGTGATTGTGGTACTCTCTTTGGATGGCCGCGGTGACATTGGGAAATCCATAGATTGAGAACTATGAACTTTGAGGTGTGTTTTTGTAGCCCTACATAATTCTCGTCCTCTCTTGACCACAAAGGAATGACCTCCGAGTGCGTCTCCATTGCATGTTTTATGGGAAATATCATGTGATTAGACTATGTTAATGTTGTTGGGAGTTGCCACTAGTGAAAGTATGAAGCTTAGGACTTGTTTCCACCATTGCAATACCGTTTGTGCTCATGTTTACCACTTGTTTCTTTGCTGCACTTTTTATTATAGATTTATATTACTTCGTTTTGCCACACCTATCACCTATATTTTACCATCTCTTCGCCGAACTAGTGCACCTATACAACTCCTAGTTGTATTAGGTGTGTTGGGGACACAAGAGACTTCTTGTATCTTAATTGCAGGGTTGCTGGAGAGAGACCATCTTCAACCTCTACTTCCCTGAGTTCGATAAACCTTAGGTCATCCACTTGAGGGAAATTGCTATTGTCCTACAAACCTCTGCGCTTGGAGGCCCAACATAGTCTACAAGAATAGAAGTGTCCGTAGACATCAAAGCTCACGAAGAAGATGTGGCGGTTAGGGATGCGGAGGAGGTCATGCTAGTGTTGCTAAGGGTAAAGGGAGAGGTGCGGTGAGCACCTCTTCCGACGCTGAGAAGAAGAAGATGGGCAAGACGATGCCCAACAAGACCACATGGAAGTAGATTCTGAGTGCCATCGTGGAGGATCAGTTGGACGGTCTTTTGGTCGAGCGCCTGCTGCATCCTAGAGATCAGCTGCCATGGAGATGCCGCTAGAAAAGAGGATATTCCTTCTTTTGTAGGGACAAAATGGGTACCACTTCCCCTTCATCTTGCATGGCCTCTCTTTACTGAGACATCCTTTCTTGAGAGGCCTTGATGCACTTCTTAGGGGGAAATTTCACCATCTGTCTCCCAATGATGTTCTTCACATTGCAAACTTGTCACTCTGTGGGGCCTAGGGTTCAACTGAATCCCCTCTCAACATATATCCCAATCACCTCCCCTAGTTCGTCAAGGGCTAGGAATGGTTCTATGCCCCGACCCAGTGGTCACAAACGAGCTCCCCCTCCCCTACATGAACGTCCCTCTGATTTGCTGTAACTCGTGGATACCTCTGAAGGATTCCGCGCTGGGGACTAAGGACCTCATCCAGACGGTGGAGAGCCAGCGAGCAGACTGGCTCATAAGCGTACCATTGGTGAAGACCTGGGTGGAGTGGTGGATACATGCTCGGGGGGAGCGGGCTCACCCAATGTGGATGTATTAAGGGTTCGCAGACCTTGGGAGAATCTCCCCTGATGCTCTCCCTAACGAGGATACCTTGGGCACATCGATGAGGTCTGTACAACCATGCCACCCTAGACGTCACAGTGGAACTGTTCTGCACCGAGAAGCCGCCCAGTGAGGTGATCTTGAAGCAGCTTTCGATCTATCTTTTATCTTCTTTCTGTTATGTTGACTTATCAGGCATTTCTTTACGTGATTTCCTTGTTGCCTTTGTCTGGTTGCAAGCAATGTCATCGCTTCCTGGTGACATCCTTAGTCCAGAGATGGAACGACTAAGGGAGGTAGATCCAAAGGCCCAGGGATTTGATTCCAAGCTCCCCTTGCCCTAAACGGGGTAGGATGAATGTAACACCCTCAGTTGCTGTAACAGTAATCATCATCACTGTTGATCATCACTGTTGGATTATCACTGTTTGATCTCCCTTGTAATTGATAAAACTTTGTGATGCTAATGATCAAACCTTGCTGTGGTTGATCAACACCCCATGCACCATGTACTTGAGCCCTTGGGATCAAAACCCAAAGCCAAATGCACCTTGCTCATATAACAAACCAAACCCTAGTTGAAACTACTTTAAATGGAAAATAAAACAAAAGTGCTCAAATAAAGTTGTTCCAAAAATCATGGAACTATTTTTGTAAATTGCCTAAAATCATTATAACCATGTTGGACCAACTTTGGTAATTTTTGGAGTTGCAGAAAATTCCAAACAATTTAACCAAGTAGGTTAAAACCCTTACTATGGGCATTTAATATTTAAAATAAATATCTAATGAATTTCTTTTGCTGCAAAAACTTTTGTGGCACCTTAGTAATATGTAACTCTAATTTACAAACACTAATAACCTTTTACAAAAATGCTAGGGTTAATAAATCAATTACAAAAGGTAATATAATAATTAGCAACACAAAACAAATTGGAAAAGGCTAAAAACCCGCCCAGGGCGAGGCCCACCTCAGCCCAGCCCAAACCCCCTTGTCTTCTTCCTCCCCCAACCACCCCCACCTGCTCCCGTACGGCGGCCGCCGTGGGCACGCCGCTGCCAGGCCGGCCCCGCCCTTCACCTGCTACCTGCCGCCACGGTCGCGATAAGAACAACCCCTTCGACCCCCTGGACACCCCCGCACCTCCATTCCCCTCCTCCTCTTCTCTCACGCTTCGGGGAAAGTTTCCTGAGCGCCGCCGTCGCCATTGCCGTGGCCAGACGTGGCCAACGGGCACGGCCCGCCCCGACGTGGTGTCCAGAGGCTGCGCCGTCGTCGTCTTCGTCGACTACAGCATCCAATCGAGCCCGGGGAGCACCACAGGCGCCGCCCGCGTCTTCTTCCCCCACCCCGGCCGCGGCCACCTCGACTTCGATTCCGGCCGCCTCAGCCCCTCCCCGAGCCCGCTGCCAAGCCCGACGCGTTCGTGGTGAGCAGCTCCGTCATCGCCAACTGTCCGTAGTTGCTCGCGTAGCCCGTAGCCTGTTCCCCTAACTCGCTTGCTCCGGCCGCCGTGGCACGTCGTCGTAGTCGTCGTTTTGGTTCGTCCCAGCCCGCGCCAAGTGCACCAGTAGGTTCCCCGTGGTGCGTGTGTTCGTTTTGGACCGGTAGGTAGCTCGATTTCGACTCGTATATGCATTCGCCATTGGAGCCCGACGCCCTTCGCCGCCATTGTTGGAGCTGCGCTCACCTCCGTGCGTCCCAGCCCGCGAGACCACTCCAGATCGACGCGGTTTCGAGTTCTCCGTCGACTGCCGCAAGCGGCGCCTCTTTTGGTGCTCGGAATCGAGCGCTAGCTCGAGTTCGCCGGAGTCTGCTCGCCGGCGAGCCGCCGGCGGGACGTCTGTGCCACTGACTTGTGGCCCCAACAGTCAGATGGGTCATTAGCGACTTGGTTAGGGCTTAATCACCCACTGACATGCGGGCCACCCCCGGGAAATCTTTTGTTAAGTAAATAAAATGGATTAAATGAGTATGTTAGTATGACAGGTGGGCCTAGCCCCCTTAACCTACTGTTAGTTTAAGCTAATGGTTAAATTAAAACCTGAGACACTTACACCTGGGCCCCCCTTGTCAGGTTTTTATTTATTAAAAGATTTAATTGAAATTGAGAGGCTGACATGTGGGTCCCATATGTCAGCACTGTTTTGGATAATGTTGTGGATAATGTTCTGGATAATGTTTAATAAATAATAAAAAAATCCAGAAAATCATTTAAATTGATTTAAACTTTGAAATTCAATAACTTTTAAACCGTAACTCGGATTCAAAAACTTTATACATGAAAATTGGTCAGAAAAATATAACAAATACGAATACGCTATCCGTATGTCTACCACACCCCCCTAACACAACGAACATCGAACATTCCCCCTCCGGACCGTCTGTCCGATAAATTGTCCGGTACTGTTAGAGTGCCCGGATGAATTTATTCCGAACACAAAAGTTTTACGGAATGGTTCAACTAACACGGATACACCCCCCTTATGTTGTTCCGGTAACCACGACACCTTCGGCTTGAGCCTTCCCCCTCCGGACACCCTGTCCGGTAATCATCCGGAGCCGGTAGTTCATCCTCAGATGAATTTCCGTTCCGAGCAACGTGCATTGCACTACGTTAGAATACCGTTAGACTTTCATCTATCATGTCATGCATCTGTTTGTATTTTCTTTCTGTGTATTTACTGTTTCTTCCCCCCTTTAATCTCCGGTAGACCCCGCTGCTACTGTCGACTACACCGCTGCTGAGTACGACTACGTCGTCGACGACCCTACTACTACCGTCGAGCTTGCAGGCAAGCAGAGCCATTCTCTTCCCTAGATATCGCCTATCTTTCCGTACATTTCTTGCACTAGGCATTGTTACTGCTGCTGCTACGATTACAATCCTATTCAATTTCATAGCCTGATTTTTGTTGCCCCTTGATGTGCCTTCCTTTATCCTATGCTGCCTATTATTATTATTATGCATTATTCAGCAGGGAGCCCTGCGCATTGTTAGCTAGGATTAGATAGAGGGCCGTGATCACTCAGGGGAGTGAACGCGGATATATATATTATAACTGCACAGGTACGGTACAATGCAGACACCGTCTAAGGCCCCTATCTGGGTTATGCCTAGTCACCTCAAGTGTGAGCCATCAAGGAGTAATCCTTGTACTCCACTCGAGGCTGACTTTGTCTTACCGCCATAGGGTCCTGAACGACGATTGTCCTTCAGGTAAGAAGTCGGGCGACCCAACGGTGCCCGCGAGAGGTATTGCGACGGGACGACATGGAGGGTACGACCAGTGTACCGGTGTGCTTGGCCCCTGATCGTTGGCCGCGAGAGTTACCAACCCACGAAAGTCGAGCTCCTCCAGGAGCACACGCGAGACAAGGTAAGGAGACGGTTCACCTTGTTGGTAACCGCAGTGACTTGGTGGGACGACGGGGCAGGCACCGATGTACTGGTGGTCCTGGCTGCTGTCGTTGTCTGCGGGTCAGTTAAGTCGAGGCAACGATAACGGTTGTCACGCAGGTTAATTAAAATGCTAAATGGTTCAGTGAATTTCTTGAGTTGGCTATATGCCATGTACGCACTACCTACCCGTGGGAACTACGAGTTATGGGCTCCTCCGCTTCTTAGTGTCGTCCGAGGACTCTTCAGACGTCAGCAGTACCGCGGGCTGATTGCTGGGAAGTGGTGTTGTCTTATTTGCTCGCGCGGTGATGTCTTATTTGGATTTGCTTCAACTTCACCGGCCAGTCACGCACCGTGCAGGAGTACGCTCGGGTTGGGGTCCAAGGCCCAGCGTACTTAGGATTTAGACTGGCGGATGACCTCTCTGTTGAGTTTGAAAGATGGGCTATGAAGTGTCGGATAGCCTCGGTGGAACGTTCCCTAACAAGGTTCCCGCCACCCTGGAGATTCGTGCGTGCAGCGTAACACAAGTGCACCCCTGCAGGGAAGATTAATCTATTCGAATAGCCGTGTCCACGGTAACAGGACGCTTTATGCTAAAGCTGGATCTTACCACTAGAAACTATTATTATTAAACTGTATGGTTCCGGGTTTTCTTCCTCGCGGGGATGTCGAGGAGGTGAACTCGAAGGCATTGTTAATTATTACAACTTATTATTATACAATGCTGCAGCAACTTCTGCTGCATTGTTACTTTATGCTTTATATAAACTGTTGGCTGATTCTTACCTCATGCTGCAAGACATCGTCGGAAGATGCTAGTCTTCGATAGGCCTAGCTTCTTACCCTTGCTCTAAATTTCTGTCTTTCAGTCCACTATATACAACCTCTTCTTTCCGTTGATACAATGCATAATGCTTAGTAGCGGACGTAAGACTCGCGGGTATACTAGATACTCACCTGCTTTATTTCCTTTACTGTTTTGCTTGATCGGCCACTGCAGCCGACGTTGGAGTCCAGGAGCAGGAGTACCCCGGAGGCGCCTACTACGACGTCGAGTTCCCCGTCGACCAGGAGTAGTTCGGTGGATCCCAGGCAGGAGGCCTCGCCTTTTCGTTCCGTATCTCTGATGTGATTTGTGCTAGCCTTCTTAAGGCAAAACTTGACTAACTATGTCTCTACTCAGATATTATGGCTTGTATGACTTATGTATTCGGGTCCGCGTGACCCCCCCCTCTATTGTAATATATTTGTTTATCCTTTTGTGTTTAGTGTTGTGCTGTGATATTATCACCGTGGCACCCTAATCTCAGTCGTGTACCCTGTGTGTATGATTATTGTACACGGTCTGATTTTGGGGGCGTCACAAACAAGGAGGAGGTTGATAAGGCTGAGACGTCTTAGTAAGAGGAGGCTGGTGATGACACCCATGATGATGATTCTGTTGTCACCATGGGTGGCGAAGAAGATAATGAATATGACGACAATATCAATGATGATGATGGTGGCCTCAATGATAAGGCCGGTGAAGGGAGGAGCGCTGAAAGTGATGCCATCACGGTGAGGGGGTGGCTTTAGAATCACCAACATCTACAACCATACATGTGGATGATTATAGAAAGAGGAGTTTTTCAACGAGATGGCCAACTTGGTAGTGGGAAACCGTCGTGGTTAACCCGGCATGTGACGATCTACCATGATTATCGCGACGCTTCAAGATCGATAAATAGCCTTTTACCATAGCCAAGTGGATATGGGTCAAATCTTCGATTGGACTTCTTTTAGCTTTTGGGCTTGCTTGGGCTTTCCTCAACATTTGGTCAGTAGTAGATAGAGTAGCACGTGACCTAATAATGGTGTGCACGATCGTTAATGACGGATGTATGAAATCAAAGCAGACAAAAAACAAACACATACAAAAATTTATTCACTGTTATAATCCACTTGGCATTCCAATATCGATGAAAACCTTATAAAAAAAGGAAGATCGATGACAATCGATGCATGCAACTAAATCGGGCTCAAGTAATTTAACATGGACTACATTGTGCATTGACTGAACCAACGGATGCAGTCATCATTCGATGGGTGAAAGTAATAATTTGATCGTCAACTTTTGCTCAAAGCCGAGCCATTAGGGTGTGTTCGGAACCCCACCACTCAGCTCCGGCTCCGAAGAAAAATAAGCCCGGTTGTAACCGCTTTGTAAAACTGGGCCTGAATCGGCCCGCTTCGCTCCTTCTGCTTCAGGAGCGGAAGACATCCGAACAGGCCCTTAGTCTCTTGGCTATATAGGACGGAGGATTTAATGACCGACAACTTAGCCTTTGATTCGCCGTTTGTATTCTGTATGTCACAAACTGGTTGCGGCCGGGTTAATCACTACACTTTCACGGTCTTCTGTATCGTAAACACCAACTAGAATTGTATCGGTTTGGTCGATCGGTCAGCAATAGCACACCTGGTTTCTTGCTGAGGGACAACGACTCGCTAACGCATGATCCTAGGCTCTCAACGAAAATGACGTGTGACCTAACTGTCAGCTGATGGTAGAACACATCGCGTCACCTTTATCTAGCTAGCTAGCGAATTCGTCATCATACTGAAACTGAGTGCTGATATGATCTGCACGTACAGTTGATAATTGCATCCCATGCAGAGCAATCATGCATGGACGTTGATCACGCAAAAAGGGAAAACACGGTAACTAGCAGCCAGGCTAACTTGACGTAAAGATGACTGCTTATTTGATTGACTGATTCGATTTCGATGGACGGGTTAATATGCAAACGACATCTTCTTGCACCGCATGCCTGGTGAAGAAGGGTGTTTAAACCAGCAAAGATGTGGTGTCATTACTTGGACATACTTTAGTAAATCCTAGTATGGCAGTACTACACACGTCAAATTAATGTTTGTACAATTGTACAATTGAGTTTTTGCGTAAGTTTTTTTTATAGTCCCTCCATTCCAAAATATAAGGAGTAGTATTGAATTTTAATTCTACCTAAAAGATCTCACTCCTATTCTACATGAAGTGCCACATAAGCGGTCAACACAAATAAAAGTCAGTCAACACCATTCAACGCAAGCAAGCAAGCCATGTCGGTTAACAAAAATTCAAGAAAGGATCTTATGGTCAAACAAGTCAAAGAAAAACAACAAATCATGGAAAAGGATAATAAAAGAACAAAGAAGCCCAACCCAAGCAAAGAAGCATTCTCATGATGAAGGGATTCTCCCCTTAATGGGCTATAACCCATCTTCTAGCCCAATAAAAAACACATTGATCAAATGATAAGACATTATCTAGTTATATCCTCCTACATTCTAACCTTAAGGGTAGTCTTGATCGTGTGTCACGGACCCCAGGCTATAAAAGATCTTTCATGGACATGTAACCCACTCGTCCTAGCTCACTTGAATAAACTTAAGAGGAGGGTCACTCTTCCCTTCCAAGCCCCTCCAAGAGGGTAAAAGAAGGTTAGGGGACCTTATAAGGCCCGAACTAGTCGAGAATTGTGGGACCCCATAAACGGCAACTCTCCAAGTAATCCAAGCCCCGGGCACTTCTCTCAGCTACTCTCTCCTTGGATATAGGTTGCACTCCCACAAGGCGATTGAACCAAGTTTTACAAAGCGTCGTTGTGTCACCTTGTCGATTCACATGCACATATATTAAGTTAGACATCTTTTATGCATGTTAGCTTTCAAGTTTTATGTTCTTATGATTGAAGTGTTATGCTGACAAGGAAGACAACTTAATACTTCATGTTCGATCTTATTGAATAGATTTTATATTGGTTTGTATTTCTCAACACTACATGTTTGCTATAAAGTCTTTGCTAGCCAAAACTCTGTACTGAGCGGGAATACTGCTCGTGCATCCAAGACGTTAGCAAAAACATCCCACAAGTGTCCATCATACATTCCTATATGTGGTATTCCATAGCCGCTCCTACGTAAATTTCTTATGTGCTATCCTTAAACCTTCAAAACTATTATTACCATCAACGTGAATAAGTTCAAAGTTGAGCTTTGCTAAACTAGCATCTTCCTCATGTGTTAGTATTTATCAATTTCTTTATGAGAATATAATACTAGAAGATTCCAACTCAGTTAAAAATTATTTGATAGTTGGGGCATGTGTTATTTTCTAAACAAATAGCCTTTTATAGAGTAGACTCTTCTGAAAATATAAGATTGATTTTTTAGTTGTTCTTTGACCAGAAATATAGTTTGCCATGACTCAATAAGCTTTCATTTTGCTTTATCTTTCCATGTAATTGGATCAGTACTTGTCCTAGAGAAGTTTTATGAGGAAAGGTTGTTGTTTAGATTGATTTAGTGTTCGTTGAGGAAATATTTATGCCTCATGTTCATATTCTTTATTATCGACACTTCACTCCATAAACATGTGGTCATGTTTATTGAGCTTAGTTTTCGCATGGGGATAAGGGGAGTCTAAGCTTGGGGGAGATGATACGTCCATTTTTCATCACTATTTTATGTCACAATTTGTTCTTATTCATCGATATATTTCATATTAGAATGTTTTACTTATGTTA
The DNA here is from genome assembly GCA_950022295.1 of Bromus sterilis. Taxonomy (NCBI): domain Eukaryota; kingdom Viridiplantae; phylum Streptophyta; class Magnoliopsida; order Poales; family Poaceae; genus Bromus; species Bromus sterilis. Next base: position 404,170,703 of record OX465596.1, read on the forward strand.
TTTTGCCATATTTTGCATGATTTTCCATTTCCGAGATGTATTTACCACAGTCAGAAAATAGCAGGAAAAGGCAGATGCCAAGTGACCCCGTCTCTGGAGCTCCAAAAATCATGAAAAAATGGAAAATTTAGTTTCATGAGAAATTAGCAGGGAAGCCACCAGCCGATAAGGCGGCCAGGGGCACGGCCCTATCCCTCGCCTCCCTCCAGTCACCTCGGAGACATGGAGGCCCCTCTGGCTCCCCTTAGGCGTACTTAACCTCCTTGACCTAAAAATCATCGGGGAGGCTTCGCATAATTATTCTTTTGCCGCCTCGTGGCGGAAACGAGATAGAGAGAAGAAGGCCTCTCCGGCAAGAAGATTATGACGGGGAAATTCCCTCCCGAAGGGGGAAATCATCATCGTCATCACGTCGGGCACCATCGGGGTCATCATCAACATCATCTCCAACACCAACACCATCATCCCCTTCATCTGATCTCACCCCAACATAACAATTAGGGTTGTATCTTATGTTATCCATTAGGATCTCTTTACTAGTGTTGATTACCTTGTTGTAGTTGATGCTATTGAGTTTTATTGGTGAAATTTTGTTGTGAATTTTTTTTGTCCATCCATATATCACCTCTAATCATGATCCATTTTATGTCTTCTGAGTAGTTCGTTTAGTTCTTGAGGATATGAGAGAAATCTTATTATAAGTAGTCATGTTGTGTTGAGTAATATTTAATGGTTCTATATTTAAGTTGTGGTGATATTTCTCCAGTGGTGCTATGTGAACGTCGAATACATGGTACTACACCTTTTTATGGACCTAGGGAAATGCCTTGTGTATTGATTTTCTTATGGTGCGGTCGCTAGAGTGGCAGAAACCCGAACCCCAATTTGCAAGCTTTTTACACACGGGAGCGTAGGATCCCATAGTTTATTGCTACAGTTAGATTTATCTTAATTACTTTCTTGTAGTTGCCTATGCTTGCAAGGAGTATAACCATCAGTGTGCATTTGTCTAGGATAGGACGATGCACTAGCATAGGTTGACCCACACAACACTTATCAAAATAATGAATATTAATCAATGGCATGTGATGAAAGTAACCTTACAATCCTCTTGTGTGTCCTAAGGAACATTTTAGTCATCATAAGTAACACCACCGGCTTGTCCTTTGTGCTAAAAGGATCAGGACACTTGCTACAAATATTCTCTTTTGCTTTTATTTACTTGTTGTTAATCTATCTATTACCACAAAACCCCTACAAATTTACCTTGCAGTATTTACAGTTAAACCTTCTGAAAACCACTTGTCAACACCTTCTGCTCCTTGTTGGGTTCGAAACTGTTACTTATCAAAAGGGCTACGATAGATACCCTACACTTGTGGGTCATCAACACCCGCCCAAATGCCTCTGATCCAGTAGCAGCCTCCATCATTGGCCACAAGTCTGCTTGAGAGTCAGGAGATGCACGGCGAGAACGGTGTTCCCCGATCCAACGGCACCTCGATCGCTCCCATTGTCCCTGAGAGCAGCCAATGGTCGACGTGTCTTTGGCTGACTTTCCGGTATCCAAGCCGGACATTCGACATTGCACTCTGTTCTAATGCTCCTCCAATGCCCTCCGACATCGGTCTAGAGAGACACACAAGTCAGTACATGAATCCGAAGCTGACAAGTCTCATGAAGATTATCCTTCGTCAACCATTCCCCAAAGTCTATCATAACTCCTCGATATGTGTCGATACCCCTCAAAAGAGATTGCTCCTTAGTGTAAAAAATCTTATATATGGTGTGGTAAAAAGTGCATTGCTTGCATGGGCACCCAAAACTACTAATACGTCCCAAGCGTATCTATAATTTGTTCTTGTTCCATGCTCTTTTGGGTGACTTTGCTATGTCTTCTGCTACACTTTCATGTCTTTTTACACATATTTGACTAACCTACTAACTCAGTGCACCCAGTGCTAGTTTCTGTCCGCTGATGTCTATGAATTAAAGGTTTATACCCACATTTACAGTGCCAGAAAAATTGCACAAAAATTATATAAAAAATCAGCGTGACGGAAGACTCTAGAAGCCCAAGGGGAGCCGGAGGGGGCCACCCCCTCCCAGGAGGCCACCTGGCATGGCTTAGGGGGAGTCCGCGCCACGAGGCCTCCTGGGCGAGTGGGACCTCCCCGGGTGCCCCCATTTGGCCCTATTACCCCCATGGAGGAAACCCTGATTCCAGAACTCCTTTTTCCAGAAGCAATTCCGATCTCTGCCACCATCGCCAACAAGCTTCGGGGGACCAGAATTCCTGTGCCGGCACCTTTCCGGGATGGGGAAGTGCCCCCGGATTCATCTCCATCGACATTTCTTCCTCCTCATGATGATGCGGGAGTAGTTTATCCTCGGGGCTGAGGTTTCTACAGTAGCTATGTGGTTAATTCTCTCTCCCATGATGTGATCTTGATTGTGATCATATGCTATGTTAATCTAGGGTGATCCCATGATGTTTCCCCTTCTTCTATGTATTGGATTGATGTAATCACTTGATTTTATCTAGTATAATCACTACAAGAAATATGCTATCTTGCGACCCTTCATATTGGTCACTGAAAGGTCACTTTTTTTCATTTGTGACCTTTTTATGACCAAAATCAGTTGGTCAAAAGCCGAGGGTCGCAAAGCGGACACTGCGACCTTTTTGTGAAATGGTCATAGATGATTACGACCAAAATATGAGGTGAAATGCCAAGAATGTGTTTCAAAAACAAGAGCAGCATAGCATTTTACATCCCGCATGGCAGCGACACATACGAAATAACATATTGTTCAACGACAAACAACACATTGTTCAATGAGAACTAACATATTGTTCAACATAACTATCTAATTTTCAAGAATAGAACTTATTAATAACTTGATCAATGCCTCCTCACTTTTCAATGGTGTCGATTATGATCATCATCCTCATGTTGGGGCATGTCGTATTCCCAACACTGATTAGAATGGCATGTCCAACCTGCAAAAAATTTCCAACGAGAAAATCATTTCACCCGCCCTCCGCACCTGAGACAGTACGACCGTCTGTATCCACCCTGTACGCATAGGTGGTGAAGGCGCACCTTGCTTTAATGCATACTCCAGCAAGGCCTTCTTCATTCGCCTTGATTCCATGACTCTGAGATAAATTCTTAGAAATTTTCTGAAACCAACATATATCAAAGATATAAATTAACAAGCCTTGTACATACTCTCGCAAGAACATATCATATAGATTGTACACTATTTTTGTTGTATACACTAAGCTAATCAATCAGATTCTACTCTACATAATTTATATACTAAGTATATCAATGATATTCTACATTAAACAAATGACTTTCGATAACATACCATGACATGGCCGACACTAATCAATCCATCTATGGTTTTGGTATTAAAGAGAGATGAATAGAGGGGTGATTATGCTGAAGATGGTTGATGCCCGAGTCTCCTTCATTAGGTTGATGGCTTGGCAGAGTCTTTCTATCCGTTTACCCTTCGAATCACTTAAGGAGGCCTAACATCGCTGGTTCAATTAGAATGATAAACTACTCATATCAATAGGGTGCACCTTATTTTTCGGGAGCCCATCAGAAAGGACCATCCAAGTAAAGTGTGCTTGCGTTGGAGTAGTCTCAGGATGGGTAATTGATGGCGTGGAAGTGATAATGGCTTATCGCCCTTCCTTGGTTACCCCAAGTGGAAGGTGAGAATATGGACCGGGGTCCCGTGATTTTCACTAGTGATGCCTCTCTCCCAAAAGATGATAAAACTGCTATGCGAGGTAAACAAATTACAGACGGGCAATTGATAGGATTATAAATGCGCCGCGATGCTAACTATGCTACAAAAGAAAGGAAGAGACTCAAAAGCATGGGCAGTACGCCAAAATAAGTAGACCGAAATCCTTCTGCATCTACTACTAATCATCCACCTTGAGAAATCTATCCAGAACATCTCACGGGTATTAAGTTGCGAGCCCCACCCAAAGTGTAAACCCAAAGCAACAGACAACTTTGCGTAAAGTAAACAATCCTTGCAACTGAGGTTACAAGCACCGTTGTTTCCCCCCTTGTGGCCACAACACATCCCCTAGACTCATGTTTCTGTCACTCAAGCGTGTCATCAGGGGGCATGTACCCACAATCGAGCATAACGTTCCCTCTTGGAGTTACTACCTACCACTTGGCCAAAGCAATAAACAGCAACGGAGAACATGCAAGAATTACTTCGGAACAAAAATACAAAAGATAAGAACCAATTATATTACTCTATCACAATCTAAACATAATCTCATAATCCATCAGATCCCATCAAAATCAACATAGCAAAAGCAGAAACCTTACATATGTGCCTCGATCATGTAGGGCAGCTCACGAAGTCTAAACCATGAAGAAAAAAGAGGGGAGGAGAACATCACATAGCTACTGATCACGGACCCATGGTCCAAAGGAACCTACTCATGGCACATCCGGGAAGCGTCCATGGTGGAGGAGAAGCTCCCGGAGGTCGATCCTCCCTTCGGCAGGGTGCCGGGAAGGGTCCTGACGGTGCTCCCGATCTTGGAATCTCGGCGGCGGCGGAACAGAGGCGATATCGCGAAAAGGGTTCTGTCCTCGGAGGTTTCCTGTGACGGAGATTAAATAGGCGAAGGTGGGCAGCCAGGGGTCCACCAGGGGTCCAGGCGCCCCCTGGCGCGACCAGGCCCCTGGCCCTCCTTCGGGGCTCTGGAAGGTTCTGGTACGTTGATATTTTATCTGTTTTTTCCTGGATTTTTGGAGCACTTTTTATATGGGGGAAAACTGAAATAGAAAAACAGCAGAAAACAGAAACTGGCACTGGGGTGCACTGAGTTAATAGGTTAGTCCAAATATGATCAAAAGTATATGAATGTGTATCTAGATCATAGCAATATCGCACAAAACAGGCATGAAGCGAGTAGAAATTATCGATACGTTTGGGCCGTATCAACATCCCCAAGCTTAATTCCTGCTCGTCCTCGAGTAGGTAAATGATAACCGGCATAATTTATGTGGTGACATGCTAGCAACCATATAACAACTTTGAAAAGTAAAGCAATCAAGGTATGTGATTCAATTCAAGTCATAACATGCAAGAGTCTATATTAGCATTGAAACAAGCAACGAAAGAACATTAGGTGCAAGAGCTCTCGCTGTCCGTGACTCGAATGTCTCCAAATGGTGTTTGCGTGCAAGAAGGGGGATAGGGAATACGAGAAAAACAATTAGTGTTGAGAACTCAATCTACTAAAGTTTCACACTTGGTCTTCTTTGGAATCTTATCTTGACACGTCCACAGACCACTACCCAGGTACAAGTCAATTTGATCCACTCCCTTTCGATATTTTGAGCACTCATGCAATGGATGAGCGTAAGCACGAGAATTGACACTTAGGAGGGCGAAAAGAGAAATATGTTGGACATATGCCCTAGAGGCAATAATAAAATTGTTATTATCATATTTCCGTGTTCATGATATATGTTTATTTTCCTTGCTATAATTGTATTAACCGGAAACATAATGCATGTGTGGTTGCATAAACAACACCACGTCCCTAATAAGCCTCTACTATACTATCTCGTTAATTAATGATGGTTATGGTTTCCTAACCATGAAACTGAGTTTTTTATTAATTAATGGGATCATGTCATTAGAAGAATGACGTGATGGACAGACCCAACTAAGCATAACAATATTGATCGTTTCATTAAGTTTATATTGTCATGCCTTTTATTGTCAAGTATCATGTTTCTTAGACCATGAGATTATGTTATTCCCGGGTACCGGAAGAATACTTTGGGGACTTCAACCATCACATCGTGACAGGGTGATCATAAAAATGTCTTACGGGTATCTCCGAAAGTACTTGTTGAATTACATGAATCAAGACTGGGATTTGTCCCTCCGTGTGACGGTGAGATATACTCTGGGCCCACTCGGTAATGCACATTCGGTAACGCTTGCTAGCACGTGACTAATGAGTTAGTCACAGAGAATGTTGTATTACAGAACGAGTAAAGAGTACTTACCGGTAACGAGATTGAACTAGGTATCGCGATACCGACGATCGAATCACGGGTAAGTAAAATATCGTGTGACAAAGGAAATTGTGTACGGATTATAGTAGTCCACGACATAGTGGTTCAATCGATAAAGATCTTCGTTGAATGTGTGGGAGTCATTACGGATATCATGGTCCCTCTAATGGTTATTGATCAGAGAGATGTCTCGATCATGTCTGCACGTTCTCGAACCCGTAGGGTCACACACTTAACGCTCGGTAACGCTAGAATAGCTCTGGGATAATTTTATTAATGGTGTTCGAATATTGTTCGGAGTCTCGGATGAGATCCTAGACATCACGAGGAGCTCCGGAATAGTTCGGAGGTAAATATTTATATAAGGCAAGTTGATTTCAGGGTTCCGGAAAAGTTCGGGATTTTTTCGGCAGTGTCGGAATGTTCTAGAAGGTTCCGGAGGGTCCCACTATGGGCCCCACCTGTTTTGGACGACCAAGGGTGGTCCAATAGTCCATGTGACCAGCCCTCCTTGGTTTATTATGCCAATAAATGGGAAGCCCTTCAATGGGAGGGTTACCACTCTTAAAAGAAAGGTGTTACCATCTTTTTAATGAGAGAAGGGGGTTTCACTTGGGAATTGAAGTGGCTACAACCTCCTTGCCTATATAAGAGAGGGGAGAGGGTCACCAAGCATACCCAAGTCCTTGCACACCTCCTCCTCCCTCACGTGCATCGCTTGGCGAAGCCCTACCCGCGGGAAACTCTTCACCATATCCACCACCACGCCGTTGTGCTGCTGGAATCGATCCCATCTATTTCTCCTTCTTGCTTGCTGGATCAATAAGAAGGAGACGTCATCGAGTTGTACGTGTGCAAGCCTCCAGAGGTACTGCTCGTTTGCAGTGCTGATCGGATCGAACTTCACCAACAACTTCACCAAGCTGCGTTGAAATAAACGTTCAACGCGCGTGTTCTTCGAGGGTATGATGACCTACTCTCCCCGTTACTAGCATCTTCTAGATTGGATCTTGGACGTTGCGTAGATGCTTTGTATGGTTAGAACACAATGAGTTGTGGGCGTTGATCTTCTTGTTTCTACCCTTCCATGTGTATTTTGGTTTTGCGGTATGGTTTGATGCAGCGGCCCGGACCAACTTTACAATCTTTGGATTGAGACCGGTTCCGCACTTGACGTGCAAGTTGTATTGCACATGCGGCCTGCGGGTGTCAGTTGCTCTTACCATAGTATTAACCACATTTACAAAGGAGGGCTCTTATGAGATTAAGAAGCAATTTGTTATATCAACGTTGTGTTTTTTTTCCGAGGGTAAGAACGGTTCTTATGCAAAACCCTATAAGCCACGTAAAATTGAAAAATAATAAGGGAGAGGCGTCTAACTTGTTTTTGCAGGGGTGCTTGTGATGTGGTATAGCCCAAACTGTTCATATGATATATTTGTAATGTATGAGATGATCATGTTTTGTAATGTTTCAAGACGTGCATGTCGATGAGTACGGCAACTGGCAGGAGCCATATGGTTGTCTTAATTATTTATTGTATGGCATGCATGTCAACTTCAAACGCCATGTAATTGCATTACTTTATCGCTATGAGTTAGAAATAGTTGTAGATGCAACGTGGTGTAGACAACCAAGATGCCATAAGGTGGAGACCAAGATGGTGCCATAATGGAGATCTTGTCGGTGCGTTCAAGATGGAGATCAAGGCGCAATAAAAGGGCTATACCATGTCAACATATTTTATGCATGTGATGTTTATCCTTTTATGCATCTTATTTTGCGTGTGCACAACGGTAGCATTATAAGATGATCCCTCACACTAAATATCAAGATAAACGTGTTCTCCCTAAGTATGCACTGTTGCAAAAGTTCGTCATTTTGAAGCATCTCGTGATGATCGGATGTGGTAAACTCTACGTTCACATACGACGGGTGTAAGCCAGTTTTACACATGCAAAAATACTTTGGTTAACTTGACGAGCCTAGCATGTACAGACATGACCTCAGAACGCAACGAACCGAAAGGTTAAACACGAGTCGTATGAATGGTATGATCAACATTTTGATGTTCACCATTGAAACTACATCTTCTCTCGTGAAGATCGGACTTGGTGTAGTGGATTTGGATCGTGTACCACTAGACAACTATGAGGGATGTTGATTTAAGTGGGAGTTCGTTAGTAATTTGATTAAACTGAACTCATTATCATGAACATAGTCTAAAATTTTATTTTGCTAAAATGTTGTAGATCATGGCCCGCATAGCTCAGTTCAACTTCAGCGCATTCCTTGAGAAAGAAAAACTAAAATCATCTGGTTCAAACTTCACCGACTGGCACCGCAACCTGAGGATTATCCTCACTGGGTGTAAGAAGCAATATGTGCTCGATGCTGCGCTAGGTGACCCACCTGCAGACGATGCTCCAGAAGCAGAACATAACGTCTTTGAGACACGCAAAGATTACCACATTATAGTTTCTTGTGCCATCCTTACATCTTTGGATACTGATCTCCAGAAACGTTTTGAACATCACGGCGCCTATGAGATGGTTGAAGAGCTGAAAACCATGTTTCAGATTCAGACCCGCACTGAGAGATATGAGATCTCTGATAAGTTCTATAAATGTAAGATGGAGGAGCACAGCTGTGTCAGTGAACATGTTGTAACAATGGGAGGCTATATACAGCGCCTAATTCAGCTGGGATGTGTGATCCCAGATGAGTTAATCACTGACAGGGTGCTGCAGTCGCTCCCTCCTAGCTACAAAGGCTTTGTGCTGAACTATAACATGAAAGGCATGAATAAGACTCTCAATGAGCTTTTCGCGATGCTGAAATCTGCAGAAGTGGACATCAAGAAAGAACATCAAGTGTTGATGGTCAATAAGACCACAAGTTTCAAGAAGGCTAAAGCCAAAAAGGGACACTTCAAGAAGAGTGGCAAGTCAGCTGCCGCTCGGGGCGGCAAGCCTGTTGTCGCTCCTGTGAAGCCCAAGGCTGGTCCTAAGACGGACACTGTGTGTTTCTACTGCAAGGGAGAAGGTCATTGGAAGCGCAACTGCCCCAAGTACTTGGCGGATAAAAAGGCTGGCAATGTCAAAGGTATATTTGATATACATGTTATTGATGTGTACCTTACTAGTTATCGTAGTAGTGCCTGGGTATTTGATACTGGTTCGGTTGCTCATATTTGCAATTCAAAACAGGAGCTTCAGAATAAACGGAGACTGGCGAGGGATGAGGTGACGATGCGCGTCGGGAATGGATCGAAGGTCGATGTCATCGCCGTCGGGATGTTACCTCTTCATCTACCTTCGGGATTAGTTTTAAACCTTAATAATTGTTATTTGGTGCCTGTGTTAAGCATGAACATTATATCTGGATCTTGTTTATTGCGAGACGGTACTCGTTTAAATCACAGAATAAAGGTTGTTCTATTTTTATGAGTAATATCTTTTATGGTCATGCACCCGACGTAAATGGTTTATTCTTGTTGGATCTCGATAGTAGTACTTTACACATCCATAACATTGATGCTAAAAGATGCAAAATGAATAATGATAATTCCACATACTTGTGGCACTGCCGTTTAGGTCATATTGGTGTAAAACGCATGAAGAAACTCCATTCTGATGGACTGTTCCAGTCACTTGACTTTGAATCATTTGACACATGTGAACCATGCCTCATGGGTAAGATGACTAAGACCCCGTTTTATGGTACGATGGAACGGGCGAGTGACTTGTTGGAAATTATACATACTGATGTGTGTGGACCAATGAGCATTTCGACACGTGGTGGATATCGTTACTTCCTAACTTTCACAGATGATTTAAGTAGATATGGGTATATTTACTTAATGAAACACAAGACTGAAACATTTGAAAAGTTGAAAGAATTTCAGAGTGAAGTAGAAAATCATCGTAACAAGAAGATCAAATTTCTACGATCTGATCGCGGAGGGGAATATCTGAGTTACGAGTTTGGCATTCACTTGAAAAACTGTGGAATTGTTTCCCAACTCACGCCACCTGGAACACCACAACGTAATGGTGTGTCTGAGCGTCGTAATCGTACTTTATTAGATATGGTGCGCTCTATGATGTCTCTATCCGATCTACCAATGTCATTTTGGGGCTATGCATTAGAGACAGCTGCATTCACTTTAAATAGGGCACCATCTAAATCTGTTGATACGACACCATATGAGTTGTGGTTTGGCAAGAAGCCTAAATTATCGTTTCTTAAAATTTGGGGGTGTGAGGCTTATGTCAAACGGTTACAACCTGATAAGCTCGAACCCAAAGCGGAAAAATGCGTCTTCATAGGATACCCTAAGGAAACTATAGGGTATACCTTCTATCACAGATCCGAAGGCAAAGTCTTTGTTGCTAAGAACGGATCCTTTCTTGAGAAGGAGTTTCTTTCGAAACGAGTGAGTGGGAGGAAAATAGAACTAGACGAGGTTATTGAACCTTCTCCCGAATTGGAGAGTAGCGCGGCGCAAGAAGATTTGGATCTTTTGGTGCCTCCTTCACCAGCTAGAGAGGAAGAAGCTGATGATAATGATCATGAAGCTTCGGTCGAAGTTCTCGTTTGTAGGTCGGCTAGGTTACGTACTACTCCTGAGTGGTACGGTAATCCTGTCATGAATGTTTTATTGTTAGACAATGATGAACCTACGAACTATGAGGAAGCGATGATGAGCCCAGACTCTGGAAAATGGCAAGACGCCATGAACTCTGAAATGGAATCCATGAAAGAAAACCAAATGTGGACTTTGGTTGACCTTCCTGATAGCCGCAAGGCTGTTGAATGTAAATGGATTTTCAAGAAGAAAACAGACGTTGACGGTAATGTTACTGTACATAAAGCTCGACTTGTCGCAAAAGGTTTTCGACAAATTCAAGGAGTTGACTATGATCAGACCTTCTCACCCGTAGAGATGCTTAAGTCTGTTAGGGTTCTGCTAGCAATTGCTGCTTATTTCGATTATGAAATTTGGCAGATGGATGTCAAAACTGCATTCCTCAATGGAAACATTGAAGAAGAGTTGTACATGGTACAACCCCAAGGTTTTGTCAATCCTAAGGATGCTCGTAAAGTGTGCAAGTTTCAGCGTTCCATCTATGGACTAAAGCAAGCATCCCGGAGTTGGAATCTTCGATTTGATGAGGTTATCAAAGGTTTTGGATTTGTCCAAAATTATAAAGAAGCTTGTGTTTACAAGAAAGTGAGTGGGAGCTCGGTTGCATTTCTGATTTTATATGTAGATGACATCTTACTAATTGGGAATGACGTGGAGCTGCTTAACAGTGTGAAAGATTATTTGAATAATAGTTTTTCAATGAAAGATCTTGGTGAAGCTGCATACATATTAGGCATTAAGATCTATAGAGATAGATCGAGACGCTTAATAGCACTTAGTCAAAGTACATACCTTGAGAAGATAGTGAAGAAATTCAATATGCAGGATGCAAAGAAAGGTTCTTTGCCCATGTTACAAGGTAAGCCATTGAGTAAGACTCAGTGTCCAACTACGGCAACAGAAAGGGAAAGGATGAATAAAATCCCCTATGCCTCGGCCATAGGTTCTGTTATGTATGCCATGTTGTGTACTAGACCAGATGTGTCCCATGCTCTTAGTTTGACGAGCAGGTACCAGAGTGATCCTGGAGAGGCTCACTGGACAGCAGTTAAAAATATCCTTAAGTACCTAAAGAGTACTAAGGACATGTTTCTTGTCTATGGTGGTGATGAAGAGCTCTTCGTAAAAGGTTACGTTGATGCTAGCTTCAATACTGATCCAGATGACTCAAAATCTCAAACAGGGTATGTCTTTATTTTGAATGGAGCTGCGGTTAGCTGGAGGAGTTGCAAGCAGAGCGTCATTGCAAGATCTACATTAGAGGCGGAGTATATGGCCGCTTCTGAAGCAGCGACAGAAGGGATATGGATAAATGAATTTGTCACTGAACTCGGCGTTGTTCCGAGTGCACTCGATCCGATGGAGATATTTTGTGACAACACTGGTGCCATTTCTCTAGCCAAGGAACCAAGATGTCACAAGAGCTCCAAGCATATCAAACGCCGGTTTCATCAAATTCGTGAGCATGTCATTGAAGGAGATATTACCATTAGCAAAGTACATACGGATCAGAATATCGCGGATCCATTGACTAAAGTTCTTCCACAAACAAAACATGATCAACACCAGAATGCCATGGGTGTTAGATTTCTGCCAATGTAAACTAGATTATTGACTCTAGTGCAAGTGGGAGACTGTTGGAAATATGCCCTAGAGGCAATAATAAAATTGTTATTATCATATTTCCGTGTTCATGATATATGTTTATTTTCCATGCTATAATTGTATTAACCGGAAACATAATGCATGTGTGGTTGCATAAACAACACCGCGTCCCTAGTAAGCCTCTACTATACTATCTCGTTAATTAATGATGGTTATGGTTTCCTAACCATGAAACTGAGTTGTTTATTAATTAATGGGATAATGTCATTAGAAGAATGACGTGATGGACAGACCCAACTAAGCATCACAATATTGATCGTTTCATTAAGTTTATATTGTCATGCCTTTTATTGTCAAGTATCATGTTTCTTAGACCATGAGATTATGTTATTCCCGGGTACCGGAAGAATACTTTGGGGACTTCAACCATCACATCGTGACAGGGTGATCATAAAAATGTCTTACGGGTATCTCCGAAAGTACTTGTTGAATTACATGAATCAAGACTGGGATTTGCCCCTCCGTGTGACGGTGAGATATACTCTGGGCCCACTCGGTAATGCACATTCGGTAACGCTTGCAAGCACGTGACTAATGAGTTAGTCACAGAGAATGTTGTATTACAGAACGAGTAAAGAGTACTTACCGGTAACGAGATTGAACTAGGTATCGCGATACCGACGATCGAATCACGGGTAAGTAAAATATCGTGTGACAAAGGAAATTGTGTACGGATTATAGTAGTCCACGACATAGTGGTTCAATCGATAAAGATCTTCGTTGAATGTGTGGGAGTCATTACGGATATCATGGTCCCTCTAATGGTTATTGATCAGAGAGATGTCTCGATCATGTCTGCACGTTCTCGAACCCGTAGGGTCACACACTTAACGCTCGGTAACGCTAGAATAGCTCTGGGATAATTTTATTAATGGTGTTCGAATATTGTTCGGAGTCTCGGATGAGATCCTAGACATCACGAGGAGCTCCGGAATAGTTCGGAGGTAAATATTTATATAAGGCAAGTTGATTTCAGGGTTCCGGAAAAGTTCGGGATTTTTTCGGCAGTGTAGGAATGTTCTAGAAGGTTCCGGAGGGTCCCACTATGGGCCCCACCTGTTTTGGACGACCAAGGGTGGTCCAATAGTCCATGTGACCAGCCCTCCTTGGTTTATTATGCCAATAAATGGGAAGCCCTTCAATGGGAGGGTTACCACTCTTAAAAGAAAGGTGTTACCATCTTTTTAATGAGAGAAGGGGGTTTCACTTGGGAATTGAAGTGGCTACAACCTCCTTGCCTATATAAGAGAGGGGAGAGGGTCACCAAGCATACCCAAGTCCTTGCACACCTCCTCCTCCCTCACGTGCATCGCTTGGCGAAGCCCTACCCGCGGGAAACTCTTCACCATATCCACCACCACGCCGTTGTGCTGCTGGAATTGATCCCATCTATTTCTCCTTCTTGCTTGCTGGATCAATAAGAAGGAGACGTCATCGAGTTGTACGTGTGCAAGCCTCCAGAGGTACTGCTCGTTTGCAGTGCTGATCGGATCGAACTTCACCAACAACTTCACCAAGCTGCGTTGAAATAAACGTTCAACGCGCGTGTTCTTCGAGGGTATGATGACCTACTCTCCCCGTTACTAGCATCTTCTAGATTGGATCTTGGACGTTGCTTCCGCATGTGAGAGAATTTTTTTGTTTTCTATCGCGCAATCTCCTAAAAAATATGGTGGAGGAGGAAGACAAAGAGGGTGAGAAAGGCTCACATCAATGAGGACAATCATAGGCGAGAAGGCCAAATGATAGATATGATGTGAGGAGTAGGGATTGCCATGCAACGGATGCACATATGAGCTGCAAATCTCTCCAATGGAACTAGTGGGGGTGCATCTAACTTGCTCGCTCATGAAGACCTAGAGCTCTTTTGAGGAGGCTCATCCTTGGAGTATGCAAGCCAAGTTCTATAGTGTGAAGGTCCCCACATAGCTATATGCATGAATGATCATCTCTATGGAGTACAAGGATAAGAGGGAGTACTAGTGTGGATCTTTCAAAAGGATAGTAGTGTTGCCTCTTTCTCTCTTTTCATTTTTTTGTGGCCTTAATGGCTCTTTCTATTTAACTCTCATTTGTCCTCTTTGGGATCTTTTATTTTGTCCACTTTGGGATCTTTTCCTCACTTAAGGTCTACACTCTAATTTACAAGAGGGTATAGAAGATCTTTCACACTTTACAAGGTACTCAAATCATAAAGAAGATGTAGCTATCATGATGTATGCAATGTATGCCGCTGCCAGTGTAGCAGGAACATGTATGACATGAAGATCAAGTCATGAAGAGGTGGATGTTGCATGGCAATATATCTCGGAAAGGCTATGTAAATTCCTCGATAGGTAGGTATTGTGGCTGTTTTGAGGAAGGATATAAGGAGGTTTATGATGACAGAGCGTATCATGCCAAGGGTTTGGATGTACCGGCGAAGGTGGACGCCAACTCTCGGAGTGAGAAGAAAGCAATGCACGACACAGGAGAGGCTAGCAAATATGAGGAGGTGGAAGTTTCAACTCTCAATACTTACATTAGTCCGAAGAACTCATGCACTTATTATCGGTAACTCTCAATCTAATAAGGAGGTTCACAAAGAGAAAAGTACCCCGAGGAGGAGTGTATGGGGGTTTGGTTATCCTTGCGCATCCTCGACTCATGGTACGTGAGTGTACTCTAATATCCGATCCCTCCAAAGATTAGCGATCCATCTAGTAGCTAGAGTTCTCAACTAGTTTTGTAGGTTTTTGAAAATAAACACGGATTTCCCAAAATACGACACCTATCACTAATAGGATAGAGCTCTTGACACCAAAATTTCAAACATTACTCACATCAATACCTCAAAACTATTTCAAGTTACTACTAAAATTAAATAGCAACCTCAATCAACTACTTTCAAGACAAGACACAACTCAGTGCAAGAACCAACTCTCTTAACAAGATAAACATGAAAACTAAAGAGAGTTCCAGGAACAAACTAAAAAAGGCAAGGCTCTTGGTAAAGAAGAACTAAGACTAAAACTAAACATGGCAGTAGATACGAAAAGATAAAGAACACACAACAGTAAAAAGATAGGCATGAAATATCCTATGATGTGTTCTAGATTTTGAAAGTGGAGCGTGTTTCTCCCCCACACAAAGTGAGACGGGGTCTAACTTGTTATGAACAGAAAGCAAAGCTAAAGAAAACTAAAAATAAAACCTAAGAACGAGACGCTCCAAGCATAGCACATAATGCATGAAGTGATAAAAATATAGTGAGACGAAGGACGAACTGATGATTGTTGATGGAGAAGGGGATGCACGGGGGCATCCCCAAGCTTAGACGCTTGAGCCTCCTTGAATATTTGTTGGGGATGCATGGGGGCATCCCCAAGCTTGAGCGCTTGACACTCCTAGATCTTCTTTCATCATCTTCCATCGCACACTTGTAAACTCCCTTCATACATAACTCATCATAAGTTATATAAATATTTTTTCCCCACTGGATATAAATATATTCTTGAAGAGCTACTGTTTCTAAAGGTTTCCAAAAGGTTTTTGCAAACAAAAATCAAGCTTAAGGTTTGCAAAAGTAAGGAGAGATAAAACGTGGCACAATCTGTGAAAAACAGAACACCAGGTAGTACAGAATTTTTTAGGGGTACTTCTGCAACTCAAATCAAAAAACTCAGAACATACGAAAGTTCCGCGATTTTATATAGCACACTGTGTACAAAATTCAGCTCAAAAAGATGAACTGGTGATTTGATCCAATTTTTCCCGTCACGAAGACAGAATCTGTTTTCTGAACAGCATGTTAATACTTTCGCTTCCCTTGTCATATGAGGCTATAACTTGGCACAAAGCTTAAAAATAAAGATACAATGATGTTACTATAGTAGTAAAAATCATCAAGACCACTTAAAAAAGAAGTAAAAAACATCTTGGGTTGCCTCCCAACAAGCGCTTTCTTTGACGCCTTTAAGCTGGGCATAAGGCAAAAGAAGAATCAAGTTTTATCAAGAGAAAGAGAATAACTAGCCTGTGTAACGGACTCAAAAGGTAACTTGATTTTCTTTCTAGGGAAGTGTTCCATCCCATTTTTTAGAGGGAATTGAAATTTATATTCCCCTCTTTCATGTCAATGATAGCACCAACGGTGCGGAGAAAAGGACGTCCTAAAATAATTGGACATAAAGGATCACACTCTATATACATAATAATAAAATCAACGGGAACATAGTTGTCATTGACAATGATAAGAACATCGTCGATATTCCTCAAGTGTTTCTTTGTGGAAGAATCGACAAGACGAACACCAAAAGAATAAGAATCAAAAGGTTTCAATTCAAACATATCATATATTATTTTGGGCATGACAGAGGTACTAGCTGCAACGTCACATAAAGCATAGCAAGAGAAGTTATTTAATTTAATTTTGATCATAGGGTCCCAACCATCATCTAGCTTTCTAGGTATGGAGGCTTCTATCCTAAGCTTCTCCTCCCTAGCTTTGATGACAGCATTTGTGATATGCTCCATGAAGGCAAGATTAAGTGTGCTAGTGTGGGGGTCTCTAGACATTTTGTGTAGCAAGCTAATAACTTCTGAGAGGGTGCAACTATCAAAATCAATATCACTACTATCAAAGGTGGTAGTAGTTTCGTCTAATCTCACTTCTTTGAAACCCTCTATGTTCATATGAGTTTCTTCTTCTACGGTTGAGGTATTAGCATCACCATTCATAGGTCCAATGGGACTAGGAGTGCATTGGGTGCTAATAGTTTCGGTATCCTCAACGATTTGGATAGTAGCAACTGTGTGGTGGGTAGGACAGCTCTTAATTATATCCTCTTCCTCCTTTTCTCTAGCCCATCTTTCTTTAAGTTTAGCCATCATCCTAATATTTTCATTAATTTGTAATTGGATAGCATTAATAGGAGTGGCCTTGCTCTCCTCAAGGGGATAGGTTCTAATTTTTAACATCTCAACATCAAGGGCTAAGATGTCTACCTTCAAACAAAGATTATCTAATTTAGCTAACTTTTCTTCTACATTCTTCTTGAAGGTTTTTTGGGTAGTGATAAAGTCTCTAAGCATGCTTTCTAATTCAGAAGTGGGGTTCTTGTTGCTAGGGTAAGTGTTGTTGTTCCCATAGTTGGATGGAAACGGTCTAGGATTACTTGCAAAGTTGACCCTATAAGCATTATTATTAAAGTTGTTTCTAGCATTGAAGTTCACATCTACTTGTTCCTAAGCAACAAAAGAATGTAAAGGAACATCATGAGGATCAATAGAGGGTTGCTTGGTAAGTAGAGACATAATCAAGTCAACTTTTTCATTTAGGGAGGTAAATTCCTCGACAGAATTTACCTTCCTACCTGTTGGAGCGCGTTTGGTGCGCCATTGGGAATAATTGGTCATCATCTCATCGAGAAGATTTATGGCAGCACCAAGTGTAGTTGACATAAAGGTTCCTCCCGCTGCCTAATCTAACAGGTTCCGCGAGGTAAAGTTCAAGCTTGCGTAAAAAGTCTGGATAACCATCCAAGTAACCAAACCATGTGTAGGGCATTTCTTAACAGGAGATTTCATACGTTCCCAAGCTTGGGCAATGTGTTCGTTATCCAATTGCCTAAAATTTATAATGTTACTCCTCAATTGGATAATTTTAGCAGTGGGTAATACTTCCCAATAAAATCATCTTTGCACTTATCCCAAGAATCTATGCTTGAGCTTAACAACATCACCTTCTACTTCTTTATACTTTTGCATATCACATAATTTAACAAAATTACTCAAGTGTAAAGCATCAGCATCTCCCGCACATGAGAATTGATCTCTCATAACAAGGTTTAGCAAAGCAGGTTTAATTTCATAAGAGGTAGCTGAAATGGCAGGTGTGGCAATAGGAGTGCAGATAAAGTCTTTGTTGTTGTGACTGGTGAAGTCACACAAATTGGTGTTTTCAGCGGAACCCAGAGTAGCTGCAAGTGTGGCAGATTTTTTTGTAATTTCTGATATAAGACACAAAGATAAAAACAGAAAGGTAAACTAACAAGACTAAAAATTAAATGTAAAAGGTAGTGGGCAACTCCCCTATCTTATCACTCGGAATCCCTGGCAACGGTGCCAGAAATTTTCTAGATGGCGTGGAAGTGATAATGGCTTCTCGGCCTTCGTTGGTTACCCCAAGTGGAAGGTGAGATATAGGATAGCAGTGAATTTCCCCTATGTAGAGGATAGGGTTTGTCTCCCGTAGGACTCCGACAATGATAAGTAGGTGGTTCGGCAAGTGATGCACGGTCTGAAAAGAATCACTTGCTTCTCCTGGACTTGCACGCGACACAAATAACTTTGTTCCCAACGAAGTTCAGAGAGTTTGTCAATCTCTCCGGTCTTGTTGTTTACAAAGGATCAAACACAAGGGATAATGATAATGATAGCAAATGAAAGTAAAAGCAGAAAATAAATGAGCGTGTAAACAATGATGATAATATGGACCGGGGTCCCGTGATGTTCACTAGTGATGTCTCTCCCCCAAAAGACGATAAAACTGCTATCCGAGGTAAAAAAATTACAAAGGGGCAATTGATAGGATTATAAACGCACCGCAATGCTAACTATGCTACCAAAGAAAGGAAGAGGCTCAAAATCATGGGCAATACGCCAAAATAAGTAGACCGAAATCCATCTTCATCTACTACTAATCATCCACCTTGAGATATCTATCCAGAACATCTCGCTGGTATTAAGTTGCGAGCCCGACCCAAAGTGTAAACCCAAAGCAACAGACAACTGCATTAAAAAGAACTTTGCGTAAAGTAAACAATCCTTGCAACCGCGGTTACAAGCACCGTTGTTTTCCCCCTTGTGACCATAGCACATCCCCTAGACTCATGTTTCTGTCACTCAAGCGTGTCATCAGGGGGCATGTACCCACAATCGAGCATAACGTTCCCTCTTGGAGTTACTACCTACCACTTGGCCAAAGCAATAAACAACAACGGAGAACATGCAAGAATTACTTCGGAACAAAAATACAAAAGATAAGAAGTAATTATATTACTCTATCACAATCAGAACATAATCTCATAATCCATCAGATCCCATCAAACTCAACATAGCAAAAGCAGAAAGATTACATATGTGCCTCGATCATGTAGGGCAGCTCACGAGGTCTAAACCATGAAGAACAAAGAGGGGAGGAGAACATCACATAGCTACTGATCACGAACCCATGGTCCAAAGGAAACTACTCACGGCACATCCGGGAAGCGTCCATGGTGGAGGAGAAGCTCCCGGAGGTCGATCCTCCCTCCGGCAGGGTGTCGGGAAGGGTCCTGACGGTGGCTCCCGATCTTGGAAACAGAGGCGAGATCGCAAAAAAGTGTTTCGTCCTTGGAGGTTTCCCGTGACGGAGATTAAATAGGCGAACGGGGCAGCCAGGGGGGCCACTAGGGGTCCAGGCGCCCCCCTGGCGCGACCAGGCCCCTGGCCGCGCCAGGTGGCCGCCTGGGCACCTGGTGGTGGCCCCCTGGCCCCCCTTCGGGGCTCTGTAAACTTCTAGTACGCTGAGTTTTTATCTGATTTTTGCTTTTTCCATGCATGTTTTGTGCTTTTTCCATGCATGTTTTGTGTCATATTGCTATGATCTAGATACACTTTCATACACTTTTGATCATATTTGATCATAAAAAATCAGCGTTCCGGAAGCTTCCGGATTTACTGAAGAAGGGCCAGAGGGGCCCCACCTGGTGCCCAGGTGGCTAGGTGGCGCGGCCTAGAGTGGGGCCACGCCGGGTGGCCGCCTGGACTCCTGGTGGACACCCCGGTGCCCCCCTTTGGCTCCTATTTATTCTCCTGTCGCGAAAACCCTGATTCCATACCTCTTTTCTCCAGAAGCAATTCCGATCTCCGCCGCCATCGCCGACAAGCTTCGGGGGAGCAGAATTCCTGCGACGGCACCCTGGCGGGACGGGGAAGTTCCCCCGGATTCATCTCCATCGATGTTGATTCCTCCCTCCATGATGCGGGAGTAGACCCTCCTCGGGGATGAGGTTTCTACCAGTAGCTATGTGTTCTTCTATCTCTACCATGATGTGATCTTCGTTGTGATCATAGGCGATGTTAATCTAGGGTGATCCCATGATGTTTCCCCTTCTTCTATGTAATGGATTTGATGTACTCACTTGTCTTTATCTAGTATAATCCCCGAGACCAAGGTGACAGCGGTCTATTGGACATGGATTAGAACAATATTTTCATGAGTGATTTCCTCTTTTGTGTGTTGAGTGAATATTGAGAGTCTCTTGGTGCTTGTCTTTGACTATCCTTGAGATATGTTGTGGTGATTGTGGTACTCTCTTTGGATGGCCGCGGTGACATTGGGAAATCCATAGATTGAGAACTACGAACTTTGAGTTGTGCTTTTGTAGCCCTACATAATTCTCGTCCTCTCTTGACCACAAAGGAATGACCTCTGAGTGCGTCTCCATTTCATGTTTTATTGGAAATATCATGTGATTAGACTATGTTAATGTTGTTGGGAGTTGCCACTAGTGAAATTATGAAGCCTAGGCCTTGTTTCCACCAGTGTTACACCGTTTGTGCTCACTTTTGTCACACTTTCGCTTGCTGCACTTTTTATTACAAATTTATATTACCTTGCTTTGCCAGACCTATAACTCGTATTGTACCATCTCTTCGCCGAACTAGTGCACCTATACAACTCCTAGTTGTATTAGGTGTGTTGGGGACACAGGAGACTTCTTGTATCTTAATTGCAGGGTTGCTTGAGAGAGACCATCTTCAACCTCTACTTACCTGAGTTCGATAAACCTTAGGTCATCCAGTTGAGGGAAATTGATGATGTCCTACAAACCTCTGCGCTTGGAGGCCCAACATAGTCTACAAGAATAGAAGCGTGCCTACACATCAAGCTATTTCTGGCGCCGTTGCCGGGGAGGTAAGGTTTGAAGGTATATCTTCAGATCTTGCATTTAATTCTTTTTGTATCTTGTTTTTATTTTCACTAGTTAGGCTTATGGAAAAAAATGAGAGAGCTTTATGAGCTCTACCTTGAATTGGGTCATGAAGTGTTTGAAGAGAAAATAAAAAAAACTATGGAAATTTATTTGCATACTCTTCATGATTGCAATGTTACTAGTATGTCTTCTTTGAATACCTTTGATGCTAATGATATGCAAAGTTATAAGCTTGGTGATGTGCGAGATGATGATAATGGTTTCTCGCCCTTCGTTGGTTACCCCAAGTGGAAGGTGAGATATAGGATAGCAACAAATTTCCCCTATGTAGAGGATAGGGTTTGTCTCCGTAGGACTCCGGTAATGATAAATAGGTGGCAAGAAAACAATGGCACCGTTTACGACAAACGTTGCTTTCTTGACCTGGACCTGCACACAGACACAAATAACTTTGCTCCCAACGAAGTTCAGAGAGGTTGTCAATCTCTCCGGTCTTGTTGTTTACAAAGGATCAAAAGACAAGGGATAATGATAATAATAATAGCAAGTGAAAGTAAAAACTGAAAAGTAAGTAGGCGTGTAAACAATGATGAGAATACGGACAGAGGTCCCATGATGTTCACTAGTGATGTCTCTCTCCCAAAAGACAATAAAACTGCTATGCGAGGTAAACAAATTATAGATGGGCAATTGACAAGATTATAAACGCACCGCAATGCTAACTATGCTACAAAATAAAGGAAGAGGCTCAAAAGCATGGGCAGTACGCAAAAATAAGTAGACCAAAATCCAACTACATCTAGTACTAATCGTCCACCTTGAGATATCTATCCAGAACATCTCGATGGTATTAAGTTGTGAGCCCCACCCAAAGTGTAAACCCAAAGCAACAGACAACTGCATTAAAAAGCACTTTGCGTAAAGTAAACAATCCTGGCAACCGCGGTTACAAGCACCATTTTTCCCCCTTGTGGCAACATCACATCCCCTAGACTCATGTTTCTGTCACTCAATCGTGTCATCAGGGGGCATGAACCCACAATCGTGCATAACGTTCCCTCTTGGAGTCACTACCTACTACTTGGCCAAACCAATAAACAGCAAAGGAGAACATGCAAGAATTACTTAGGAACAAAAATATAAAAGACAAGAACCAAATATATTACTCTATAACAATCTGAACATAATCTCATAATCCATCAGATCCCATCAAACTCAGCATAGCAACAGCAGAAAGATTAAATATGTCCCTCGATCATGTAGGGCAGCTCACGAGGTCTAAACCATGAAAAAAAAAGAGGGGAGGAGAACATCACAGAGCTACTGATCACGGACCCATGGTCCAAAGGAAAATACTCACGCCACATCCGGGAAGCGTCCATGGTGAAGGGGAAGCTCCCGGAGGTCGATCGTCCCTCCGGCAAGGTGCCGGGAAGAAGTCTGTTGGCGCTCCCGATCTTGGAAGCGCGGCGGCGGCGGAACAGAAGCGAGATCGCGAAAAGGCGTTCTCTCCTCGGAAGTTTCACGTCACGGGGAATATATAGGCGAAGGGGGGCAGCCAGGGGGTCACCAGGGGTCCAGGCGCCCCCCTAGCGCGGCTAAGCCCTAGGACGCGCCAGGTGGCCGCCTGTGCACCTGGTGGTGCCCCCCCGGCCCTCCTTCTGGGTTATGTAGACTTCCGATGACGCTGATGTTTTATCCGATGTTTCCCGAATTTTTGGAGAACTTTTAATATGGGGGAACATGGAATAAAAAAACAGCAGAAAACAGAAACTGGCACTTGGGTGCACTGAGTTAATATGTTAGTCCAAATATGATCAAAAGTGTATGAAAGTGTATCTAGATCATAGAAATATCACACAAAACATGCATGGAGCAAGTAGAAATTATCGATATGTTTGGGACAAACTAAACAAAAGCCAAGGCTCTTGCTAAAGACAAACTAAAACAAGAACCAAACATGACAGTAGCTACGAAAAGATAAAGAACACACAACAGCAAAAAGATAGGCATGAAAAATCCTATGATGTGTTCTAGATTTTGAAAGTGGAGCGCGTTTCTCTCCCACACAAAGTAAGATGGGGTCTAACTTGTTATGAACAGAAAGCAAAGCTAAAGAAAACTAAAAATAAAACCTAAGAGTGAGTGATACGTCCAAAAAGCATCACTATTTTATATTGTGATTTCACCTTATTCATTGATATTTTGCACTTTAAAGTGTTGTTCTTATGTTGTTTTGGCTTATTTTACACAGTTTACAACTTTCTGGTGCCGAAACAGCAGAACCAGGATTCAGCGGTGAAGAAGTGGAAACCAAGTTGCTGAAACAGATCAAGTCCAAATACGATGAAATTTTACGGGGAGCATTTTTATGCCAAATGACTGGGAGTCACCGAAGTAGAAGGTGAGGGGACCCACCAGGCAGCCAGAAGGGTTCCTGGCAGGGTCCCCCTTCCTGGCCGCGCCAGGCACCCTCCTGGGTGCCTGGTGGCCCCTCTCGGTGCCCCCTTTCGCCTATATAACCCCCTGGGGGTAGAAACCCCTAAACAGGAGCTGCTTTCGCGAGACGCCGCCGCCACGGTGCGGAAACCTACAGAGGAGAAAACCAATCTCCGGCGGAGAGATTCCGCCGGGGAGATCACCTCCCGGAAGGGGAGATCGTCGCCATCATCATCATCATCGTCACGGGCATCATCGAGATCATCATCAACATCATCCCCAAAATCAGCACCATCTCCATCTACATCCAATCTCATCTCACAATTGCAACTTGTGTTGTAATCCATACTATCTATCCCCTCTACTCTGTTGGTGTTGATTACTACTTTGTGGTGAATGCTATTTAGTTTTGTTGGAGAAATATTATTGTGTCCAGATTGTTCATCACCTATTTATCACCTCTGATCTTGATCTCTTTTATGTCTTGTGAGTAGTTACTTTAGTTCTTGATAACATGGGAGCAGTCTAGTTGTTAGTAGTCATATGACGTTGAAGTATTATGTGTTGTGTGATACTTAAGTTGTGTTGTTATTTCTCTAGTGGTGTTATGTGAGTCGAACACATAACACTTCACCTTTAATGGGCCTAGAGGGAAACATTGTGCACAAACGATGCTTATGGTGGGTTGCCGGAGTGACAGAAACCTGAACCCCAGTTCGCAGACTTTCGCACAAGGGAGTTATGGATCCTTGATCGTAATGTTGTGGTTAGGCTTATGCCTTAATTACTACCTTGTATTTGCGGATGCTTGCAAGGTTTGTAATCATAAGAGTACACTTATCTTAGTCTAGAAGGTGTACTAGCATTGATCCACCCACCGATACTTATCACACAATACATATTACTTGGCAGAGTATGGTGAAAGTGACTAGACTATCTCTCCCGTGTTTTCTCGAGAACGCTTTAGCCTTTATAAGTTCAGCTCCTAAGCTTATCCTTGTAAAAGGATTGGGCCACTTGCTACTCCTCAGTTACCCTGTTTACTTTGCCCGTCTTTTACTTTTCTGTTGCTTAAACCAAAAACCCCTAAATATTTACCTTTGAGTGTTTGCAGTCTTTCCTTATCCAGTGTCACTTATCAACACCTTCTGCTCCTCGTTGGGATCGACATCCTTATTTATCGAAAAGCTACAATTGATCCCCTAGACTTGTGGGGGTTGGCGCGGTTAACAGGGAAGGCAACCCAACTAAACCTATTAACTTCTCCGCCATCAACGAGCTTTTCTAGCGCCGTTGCCGGGGAGTGTAGCGCTATTGGTAAGTGAAGCCGGTAAGGAAACTTTTATTTTCTGTTGTTACTTTCAGTCCTTATG
The DNA here is from genome assembly GCA_950022295.1 of Bromus sterilis. Taxonomy (NCBI): domain Eukaryota; kingdom Viridiplantae; phylum Streptophyta; class Magnoliopsida; order Poales; family Poaceae; genus Bromus; species Bromus sterilis. The sequence goes on from OX465596.1 coordinate 404,195,877, forward strand.
GACTCTTCTGCTGTTGGTTCGTTGCTGGTAAGGAGCCGCCCCACGACTGTGGTGGTCACTCCTACCCCTACTGAAATTGTGCCCTATAAAATACCATTTGGTATTGTTGATTATGTCTTGGCTAATCGTTATACAGGAGAAGGACATCCGGGAGAACACCTGCTATATCTATCACAATTATGTTCTTTATTTAAGCATGCAGGTGTGACGATGGAGTTCGTCATGAAGAAACTATTCTCCATATCGCTCAAAGATAAAGCTTTAGAGTGGTATAAGCTACTCGATAACTCTGATTCGCTTGAATGTCCAGAGCTTATGTCTCTCTTTTATGCAAAGTTTTATCCTCTTCGTGAAATTCACCAAGATAGGAATTACATCTACAACTTTTGGTCTCGCGACGGAGAGAGCATCTCTCAAGCTTGGGGGAGACTGAAGTCCCTGATGCTCAAATGCCCAAACCATGAGCTCCCCAAGGAAATTATACTTACAAATTTTTATGCCAGGCTTTCTCTTCAGGACAAGGAGATGTTGGATGCCTCCTCTAGTGGGGAATTCCAGACCAGAAGTATGGAAGAAAAATGGGATCTTATAGAAAGGATCCAGAAGAATACTGAAGACTGGGAAATTGATAAAGGTATTGAACCCGCTATAAACTATGAGCATAGCTACATTGAGAGTTATGTAAAGACTGATTACTTTAATACCTTTTGCTCTAAAATTGGTCTTGATTCCCAGCTAATGGTTGACTTTTGCAAAGACTTTGCTTCTCATATTGATTCTTCCAGGACGAAGGAGAGTCAACATCATAAACCTTTCAAGGAGTCAACCATTGAGATTAATGTTACTGATCCTGTTTTACCTGCAGTTGTGTATGAACAGCCTCCTTATCCCTCCAGGATAAAGGAGCATTCTTTTGTTACAGGTATTTTAAATAAAAATGGAAGGACCACTGACAAACCTGAGGACACGATCAAGGTCCAGCCTCAAGTTGCAATGGTCAAGGATCTGGTAACAAGTGATATTGAAGGTTCCACTATTAGTTTTTGTGCTGTTGCCACTAACATTGTCACATCCAGGAACAAAGGCCCAATTTCAGGTACACTTGTTGTATCTGTCAAGATAGGAGATCATAATTACTATGGGCTATGTGATTTGGGATCCAGCGTCAGCGCTATCCCCTTCACACTTTATCAAGAGATCATGCACGAGATTCAGCCGTGTGAGATCGAGGACATAGATGTCACCATCCATCTTGCAAATAAACAAACAATCTCTCCAGTTGGGATTGTAAGAGATGTTGAAGTACTCTGCGGGAAGGTAAAATATCCTACATACTTTCTTGTACTTGGTTCAGTGCAAGATAGTTTTTGCCCTATTATCTTTTGTAGGCCCTTCCTCAGCACTTGTGGAGCTATAATAGATTGCAAGAAAGGTAAAGTTTCCGTTGAATTCAACGGTGAGCCGTATGAATTCAATTTCTCTAAGTTTTCTAAGCAGCCTCGTGGTACTGACTTGTCAAGTAATGACAAAATTATTGAAGAAATTGCTTCCATTGCTATTCCTCCTAACGATACTTTGCAGCAATTTATGGAGGACCACGAGAATGATATACATATGCAGGAAAGGAATGAACTAGAAGACATATTTTTAAGACAACCTGCTATCCTGAAGCACAACCTACCGGTTGAACCTTTAGGAATCCTCTCGCAACCAAAAGAAGACCCGGTGTTCGACCTAAAACCACTACCCGATACGCTCAAGTATGCTTATTTAGATGAAAAGAAAGTAGATCTTGTTATTATCAATTCTAACCTTTCAGGGTATGAAGAAGAGAGATTATTGGAGACACTTCGCAGACACCGAGGTGCTATTGGCTATACTCTTGATGATCTCAAGGGTATTAGTCCATCCATTTGCCAACATACTATCAATCTCGAGCCCGATGCTAAACCGGTTGTTGATCACCAATGACGGTTGAACCCAACGATGAAGGACGTGGTTAGGACAGCGGTTCTCAAACTTCTAGACGCAGGTATCATCTATCCTATAGCTGATAGTAAGTGGGTAAGTCCCGTTCATTGTGTTCCAAAAAAGGGAGGTATGACTGTTGTCCCTAATGATAAAAATGAACTAATACCTCAGAGGACCATTATTGGATATAGAATGTGTATTGATTTCAGGAAGTTAAACGAGGCCACCCGGAAGGACCATTATCCTTTGCCCTTTATTGATCAGATGCTCGAGCGGTTGTCTAAAAACACCCACTTCTGCTATCTTGATGGGTATTCTGGCTTCTCCCAAGTTCATGTTAACACCGCGGATCAAGAGAAGACCACTTTCACGTGTCCCTACGGTACTTATGCTTATAGGCGTATGCCTTTTGGTTTATGTAATGCACCTGCTACTTTTCAGAGGTGTATGTCTGCAATATTTCATGGTTTCTGTGAGGAGATTGTAGAAGTTTTCATGGACGAATTTTCCGTCTATGGAAGCTCCTTTGACCACTGTCTCCACAATCTTAATAAAGTTTTGCAGAGATGTGAAGAAACAAATTTGTTGCTCAACTGGGAGAAGTGCCATTTCATGGTTAACGAAGGGATAGTTCTTGGACACAAGATTTCCGCAAGGGGAATTGAAGTGGACAAGGCAAAAATTGAAGCTATTGAAAGGATGCCCTATCCAAGGGACATCAAAGGTATTCGTAGTTTTCTAGGTCATGCTGGTTTCTATAGAAGATTTATTAAGGAAGTTTCTAAGACCTCGAAACCCCTCACCAATCTTCTCCAGAAGGATGTTCCTTTTGTATTTGACGAAGATTGTAAGGAATCTTTTGAAGTTCTTAAGAAAGCGCTCCTATAGTACAACCACCTGACTGGAATTTGCCCTTTGAAATTATGTGTGATGCTAGTGATTTTGCTGTTGGAGCTGTTTTAGGACAAAGGGTTGACAAGAAGCTGAATGTCATCCACTATGCCAGCGAAACACTTGATAGTGCTCAAAATAATTATGCTACTACCGAGAAGGAATTCTTGGCAGTGGTGTTTGCTTGTGATAAGTTTAGGCAGTATATTGTTGATTCTAAAGTTATTATTCATACTGATCATGCTGCCATTAAGTATCTTATGCAGAAAAAGGATGCCAAACCAAGACTCATTAGGTGGGTACTCCTTCTTCAAGAATTTGATTTGCAGATTGTCGATAGAAAAGGAGAAGACAACCCGGTGGCGGATAATCTTTCAAGGATGGAAGATATCCCGCACGATCCTATTCCAGTCAACGACAGTTTTCCAGATGAACAGCTTGCTGTTGTAAAAGTACAATCTCATTCCGATCCTTGGTTTGCAGATTATGCTAATTTTATCGTTGCAAAGTTTTTGCCTCCAGGTTTTACATTTCAGCAGAGGAAGAAATTCTTCACGGGTTTGAGGCACTACTTTTGGGATGATCCACATCTTTATAAAGAAAGTGCGAACGGGATCGTAAGAAGGTGTATACCGGAACACGAGCAACAAGACATTCTTCGACAATGTCATGACAGTCCCTATGGAGGACATCATGCTGGTGAAAGGACCGCACATAAAGTTTTACAATCAGGTTTTTATTTGCCTACTCTTTTTAAGGACGCCCGAAGGTACGTTCTATCTTGTGATAAGTGTCAGAGAGTTGGAAACATTAGCAGGAGAAATGAGATGCCTATGAATTACTCACTAGTGATCGAACCTTTCGATTGCTGGGGTTTTGATTTTATGGGTCCTTTTCCTCCTTCACACAAGTACACACACATCTTAGTTGCTGTTGATTATGTAACCAAGTGGGTTGAATAAATCCCCACTGAGAGTGCTGATCACAAGACATCTTTGAAAATGCTCAAGGATGTAATTTTTCCTAGGTTTGGAGTACCAAGGTACCTCATGACAGATGGAGGGTCACACTTCACACATGGAGCTTTTAGGAAAGCTCTAGCCAAGTACGATGTCAATCATAGGATTGCATCACCGTACCACCCTCAAACTAGTGGGCAAGTTGAGCTCACCAACAGGGAGATCAAGTTGATCTTACAGAAAACAGTAAACAGTTCTAGAAAGGACTGGTCAAAAAAGTTAGGAGATGCTTTGTGGGCGTATAGAACTGCTTACAAAAACCCCATGGGCATGTCTCCTTATAAGATGGTCTATGGCAAGGCTTGCCATTTACCATTAGAGTTAGAGCACAAAGCTTTCTGGGCTGTCAGAGAGCTGAATGCTGACCCAAAGTTAGCTGGTGAAAAGCGGCTCATGAACTTGACTTCTCTAGATGAGTGGAGAAGTGAAGCTTACGAGAGCGCTAAAATGTTCAAGGAAAAGGTAAAGAAGTGGCACGATAAAAGAATTCTGAAACGTGAATTTAATGTTGGTGATAAAGTTTTGTTGTTTAGATCTCCTTTCAGGTTTTCTCCAGGTAAACTACTTTCCAGATGGGAAGGACCTTTTCATATTGAAGAAGTATATCGGTCCGGTGCTATCAAGGTCAATAATTTCGAAGGCACCAAGCCTCAAGTTCTGAATGGACAAAGACTCAAACATTATATGACAGGTGATCCAATCAATGTGGATGCAAGCATGATATACACAAATACTCATGAAGAACATGTTGCAGCCCAGTTTCAGATTCCGGCAGGAGCAGAATCGGGAAAGGTATGAATTATGGTAAGAAAACACCGCGAACATCAATAAAAGTTTATTTTTCAAAGTTTTTGCAAAATTAGGAAAATTCCAAGCCTTATTGGAGCCGGAGTGGAGCTCCAGGGAGGCCAGGAGGCCCCCTGGCGCGGCCCCCCCTTCAGGCCGCGCCGGGCACCCTCCTGACTCCCCTGGACACCGCCTCCGACTGCACCTAGACTCGGAACCTTCCTTCTGTTGCAGAAATTTTTGCTAAATATTTTCCCGGATCGTCCCGGCACCGTACCTCGCGATTTCGTGTGTTTTCTCTTTCGGTTGTTTCTGCCAGGAAATTTTTTAGCAGATTTAGGTGCCATGGCTTCTCCAAGTTCCCCCAACGACAAGTTCGTCGTCAACGTCATCAACCCTTACCTCGCAGAGGTGAGGAAGCATCCTCAGGTCCTTCATGTTGAGGACGGTGTCCTCCGCAAGGAAGATCTGAAGGGGCCAGACAAAAAGGGGAGCACCGAAGATCGGTTGAAGGAGATGGAATAAGAGGTTTTCATGTACAAGAAGATGGTGGAGCGTAGTGTTGAAGACAACTTCGACATGATGAACGAGTTGAAGACTTTCCACAAGAAGGAGACAAAGGGGATGCTGTCGAGTTTGTCTACATTAGAAGACAAGCTCTACGCACTACAAGCACAAATCTATGATCATCAGAACCAGAACTGTGAGTATGATCTCAAGTTCTCACGCATAGGTTTGGCTGCTGAGTGCAGGATCCTGGAGACCGAGATGTCCTTCAGGACTGGAGAACCTTTACCGTGGAAGCGCTTCGCCAGGGAAAGCATGTTCATCCCCAACAACCAGGAGCAGGAAGAGGAGGAGTAAAACTCCTCGGGTAATGGCATCCCCTTGGCTTGTTCCAAGCTTGGGGGAGTGCCTGGTATCTTTTATCTTTTGTCTTTGTCTTTAGGAGTCAAGTAGAGTCTTATCATGTTTAGGGAGGTCACTTTATGAAATAGGTGTTGCTTTGAGGTCTATCACTCCTTTTGTGGAGAGCTTTGTATCAGTGAGTTCGGAGTCGTCTATGAAGGAATATTAATGAGAAGTTTATTGGTTTCTTCGCTACACTTGGTATTCTCTTCACGAGATCGACATCATGAGATGATTCTTATGGGGAGTTTTGACCTTATATCAGGTATGGCTTCGAAAACTTTATTTAATCTTGGCAAGTATAGCTTTGGTCATAACAACAAGCATGTTTTTTCTCAAAGTAGCGACATTGCCAAAACCTTTGTGTTATTATGCTTGAAGTGTTATGTTGACAAGGAAGACAACTTGATGTTTCATGTTAGTCTTAATGTTTATGCTTTGTACTGCTTGTATCTAAGTTATCATCACTTTTCTGCTCTCTCAAAGCCTTGCTAGCCAAAACTCTGTACCAAGCGGAATTCTGCTTGTACTTCCATACCCTGAAACCAACATCTTCCACTTGAGTCCACCATACCTACCTACTTGGTATTCCACTACCACTCCTAAAGTATATAATTTATGTGCTATCTTTAGATGTTCAAAATCTTCTGTTTTGTGCCACTGATTCAGCTCATAAGGAAGTGGTGGGTAACCCATGATCTTCTTAATTTGGACAAGTTTTATCTTGGGATTGCATGTCTAATCTGCAAACCCCTAATACGAGAAGGGACTGGCATGAGTGCCCAGCTCGTAAAAGATAAATACTAAACACACAAGTTCCTTCGCCCTTTTTCGAGTGATAAACAAAGGAATCCAAGGGGATGTGATCGTCCCCACATGGGAGCCGTTCCTCGAAACTTGTCCAAATCATGAAGTGAGTGAGTTATCTATCAGCATTCGTTGACGGATCATGTACCTCCCAAAAGCTTGTTTTTATTCTGTTTGATCTAGAGATGGCACATGAGTTTTCCCTGCTTACCCTTTTGCACGGGGTTTATCTTTCTTTTGTGCTGAGTCAGTCCTTCCTTCTTCCTTCCTTTCTAAAGAGAGAGAGCAGACACTTGGTGTTAATAAAGAGGCTTGCATATAAAGTTGCATTGAGATCTAGCATGTTACATCTTTGTTGACATTATCTTTTGATAAGTGAGTTGTTTACAAAAGCTTATGCTTGGTAAACATCTTCCTTTGTGTTGACATGTGCACTTCTTGACTAATAGCATGTTCTTTCAAAAGTTTCAACTGTTTAATCAAAAGAGAAAGAGCAAAAGTAAAAGCTATTAGTTGTTCCTTGACCAAGGCTATGTTTGTCATGATTTGATGAGTTTTCCAGGTCCTACTTTGTTATAATTGTTACTAATTATTATAAGGACCTTATGAGTTGAGGTTGCTGTTTAGGATGCTTAAGTTTGGTGAGGAATCTTGATGCTTCTTGTTCGTATTCTTTTTATCGACACTTCACTCTCTAAACTTGTGGACAGATTTACCGAGCTCAATAATCGCTTGACGACAAGCGAGGTCTAAGCTTGGGGGAGTTGATACGTCCAAAAAGCATCACTATTTTATATTTTGATTTCACCTTATTCATTGATATTTTCCACTTTAAAGTGTTGTTCTTATGTTGTTTTGGCTTATTTTACACAGTTTACAACTTTCCGGTGCCGAAACAGCAGAACCAGGATCCAGCGGTGAAGAAGTGGAAACCAAGTTGCTGAAACAGATCAAGTCCAAATACGATGAAATTTTACGGGGAGCATTTTTATGCCAAATTACTGGGAGTCACCGAAGGAGAAGGTGAGGGGACCCACCAGGCAGCCAGAAGGGTGCCTGGCGCGGCCCCCCTTCCTGGCCGCGCCAGGCACCCTCCTGGGTGCCTGGTGGCCCCTCTCGGTGCCCCCTTTTGCCTATATAACCCCCTGGGGGTAGAAACCCCTAAACAGGAGCTGCTTTCGCGAGACGCCGCCGCCACGGTGCGGAAACCTACAAAGGAGAAAACCAATCTCCGGCGGAGAGATTCCGCCGGGGAGATCACCTCCCGGAAGGGGAGATCGTCGCCATCATCATCATCATCGTCACGGGCATCATCGAGATCATCATCAACATCATCCCCAACATCAGCACCATCTCCATCTACATCCAATCTCATCTCACAATTGCAACTTGTGTTGTAATCCATACTATCTATCCCCTCTACTCTGTTGGTGTTGATTACTACTTTGTGGTGAATGCTATTTAGTTTTGTTGGAGAAATATTATTGTGTCCAGATTGTTCATCACCTATTTATCACCTCTGATCTTGATCTCTTTTATGTCTTGTGAGTAGTTACTTTAGTTCTTGATAACATGGGAGCAGTCTAGTTGTTAGTAGTCATATGACGTTGAAGTATTATGTGTTGTGTGATACTTAAGTTGTGTTGTTATTTCTCTAGTGGTGTTATGTGAGTCGAACACATAACACTTCACCTTTAATGGGCCTAGAGGGAAACATTGTGCACAAACGATGCTTATGGTGGGTTGCCGGAGTGACAGAAACCTGAACCCCAGTTCGCAGACTTTCGCACAAGGGAGTTATGGATCCTTGATCGTAATGTTGTGGTTAGGCTTATGCCGTAATTACTACCTTGTATTTGCGGATTCTTGCAAGGTGTGTAATCATAAGAGTACACTTATCTTAGTCTAGAAGGTGTACTAGCATTGATCCACCCACCGATACTTATCACACAATACATATTACTTGGCAGAGTATGGTGAAAGTGACTAGACTATCCCTCCCGTGTTTTCTCGAGAACGCTTTAGCCTTTATAAGTTCAGTTCCTAGGCTTATCCTTGTAAAAGGATTGGGCCACTTGCTACTGCTCAGTTACCCTGTTTACTTTGCCCGTCTTTTACTTTTCTGTTGCTTAAACCAAAAACCCCTAAATATTTACCTTTGAGTGTTTGCAGTCTTTCCTTATCCAGTGTCACTTATCAACACCTTCTGCTCCTGGTTGGGATCGACATCCTTATTTATCGAAAAGCTACAATTGATCCCCTAGACTTGTGGGGGTTGGCGTGGTTAACAGGGAAGGCAACCCAACTAAACCTATTAACTTCTCCGCCATCAGTGAGACACTCCAAGCATAGCACATTACACATGAAGTGATAAAAATATAGTGAGACGAAGGACGAACTGATGATTGTTGATGGAGAAGGGGATGCACGGGGGCATCCCCAAGCTTAGACGCTTGAGTCTCCTTGAATATTTATTGAGGATGCATGGGAGAATCCCCAAGCTTGAGCAATTGACACTCCCGGATCTTCTTTCATCATCTTCCATCGCACACTTGAAAACTCCCTTCATACATAACTCATCATAAGCTGATTAGATAGGTTTGTACCCTTAATAAAATAATTTTCCCCACTGGATATAAAGATATTCTTGAAGAGCTACTGTTTCTCAAGATTGCCAAAAGGTTTTTGCACAGAAAAATCAAGCTTAAGGTTTGCAAAAGTAAGGAGAGATAAAACATGGCAAAATCTGTGAAAAACAGAACAACATGTAGTAGAGAATTTTTTCGGGGCACTTCTGCAACTCAAATGAAAAAACTCAGATCATACGAAAGTTTAACAATTATATAGAGAATGCTGTGTAAACAATTTAGCTCAAAAACATGAAGTGGTGATTTGATCCGTCAAGAATCCAGAATCTGTTTTCTGGACAGCATGTCACAACTTTTGATTCCCTTATCATAAGAGGCTATAACTTGGCACAAAGCTTGAAAATGAAGATACAATGATGTTGCTACAGTAGTAAAAATCATCAAGACCACTAAAAATAGAAGTAAAAACATCTTGGGTTGCCTCCCAACAAGCGCTTTCTTTTACGCCTTTAAGCTAGGCATAAAGCAAAAGAAGAATCAAGTTTTATCAAGAGAAAGAGAATAGCTAGCCCGTGTAACGGACACAAAAGGTAACTTGATTTTCTTTCTAGGGAAGTGTTACATCCCCTTTTTTAGAGGGAATTGAAATTTTATATTCCCCTCTTTCATGTCAATGTCGGCACCAACAGTGCGAAGAAAAGGACGTCCCAAAATAATTGGACATAAAGGTTCACACTCTATATCCATAATAATAAAATCAATGTGAACATAGTTGTCATTGACAATTATAAGAACATCGTCGATCTTCCCCAAAGATTTCTTTACGGAAGAATCAACGAGACGAACACCAAAAGAACAAGAATCAAAAGGTTTCACTTCAAACATATCATACATCCTTTTGGGCATGATGGAGGTACTAGCTCCAACGTCACATAAAGCATATCAAGAGAAGTTATTTAATTTAATTTTGATCATAGGGTCCCAAACATCATCTAGCTTCCTAGGTATGGAGGCTTCTATTCTAAGATTCTCCTCCCTATCTTTGATAAGAGCATTTGTGATATGATCTGTGAAGGCAAGATTGACTGCGCTAGTGTGGGGGTCGCTAGACATTTTGTGTAACAAGCTGATAACTTCTGAGAGGGTGCAACTATCAAAATCAATATCACTACTATCAAAGGTGGTAGTAGTGTCATCCAAGCTCACTTGTTTGAAACCCTCTATGTTCATAGGAGTTTCTTCTTCTACGGTTGAGGTATTAGCATCACCATTAATAGGTCCAATGGGACTAGGAGTGCATTGGGTGGTAGCACTTTGAGTGTCCTCAACAATTTGTATAGTGGAAACTGTGTGGTGTGTAGGAAGGCTTTTAATTCTATCATCTTCCTCTTTTTCTCTAGCCCATCTTTCTTTAAGTTTAGCCGTCATCCTAATATTTTCATTGATTTGAAGTTTTATAACATTAATAGGAGTGGCCTTCCTCTCCTCGAGGGGAGAGGTTCTAATTTTTAGCATCTCAACATCAAGGGCTAAGCTATCTACCTTCAAAGAGAGATTATCTAACTTAGCTAATTTCTCTTCTACATTCTTGTTGAAGGATTTTTGGGTAGTGATAAAGTCTAAGCATATTTTCTAGTTCAGAAGTGGGGTTCTTGTTGCTAGGATAAGTGTTGGTGTTCCCATAGTTGGATGGAAACGGTCTAGGATTACTAGCAAAGTTGCCCCTATAAGCATTGTTGTTGAAGTTGTTTCTAGCAATAAAGTTCACATCTACTTGTTCCTGAGTGATACGTCTCAAACGTATCGATAATTTCTGCTCGCTCCATGCATGTTTTGTATGATATTGCTATGATATAGATACACTTTCATATACTTTTGATCATATTTGGACTAACCTACTAACTCAGTGCACCCAGTGCCAGTTTCTGTTTTCTGCAGTTTTTCTATTCCAAGTTTCCCCCATATTAAAAGTGCTCCAAAAATTTGGGAAAATCGGATAGAAGATCAGCGTAACGGAGTCTTCCAGAAGCACCCAAGTGGGGCCAGAGGGCCACCACCAAGGCCCCAGCCGGCCACCTGGTGCGGTCAGGGGCTTGGCCGCGCCAGGGGGGCCTGGTGTGACACCCTGGTTTTCGCAGCTTTTTCTTTTCGAAGTTCTTTTTGGTTTTTTCCCGCTGGTTTGGATTTTGAGCACCTCGTTGGACTTGAACTTGAGCATTCCATGCTCAAGTGGCCCTTGTTTCCAATCCTTTCCAACGCCATTCCATTGATCCACCTCATCCAAGCCACCCTATATTCAAGCCTTATATTCCTTTTTCCAATAAAAGGGATATTCCTATTATTTGAGGTTTGTGAAGCAAACCCTATTTATATTGCTCCATAAATCCCCAAATAATTCCCACATGTCATTGACATCATATCTTGGCAAATTCTCCAAAAATATTGCATGGCCCAAGTGGATTTTTCCTCTAGAAAAATTCATTTGTCTGTGGGGACAGAATGGAGCTTTGTGAAGGGGGTGCCATTTATCTTGATCAATTGCTGGTGAAACGTTTTGTGCAATCTCATATGATCATATAATTGATCTCCACAAAATTACACCACATTTGACTAGCCAAACTCCCACAATAAATTCCCAAAGTTTGGGTGCAGCAAGGGGGCATTGTGAAGCAAGTGAATGATAGGGGAACCCATTTTCCTTGAAACTTTTGGAGAATGATCCTACCACCAAATGACTCCACCAAACCAGATTTGAGCCAAATCCCACGCACCATGAGAGTGCACCATCATGTTGAAGTTTCTGGTCAGCACGACACCTTGTGAAGCAAGTGCTATGTAGGCTTTTCCAATGGCCATAAAATTTTATACACATGTGCACCATGCCAAATAACCCCAGTACACCAAGTTTCAGCCACTTCCACCAATCCTATGAGATGCTATCTTCAACTTTGCATTCTGGCCTAATTGGACATTTGCAAAGGAAGTGCCAGCTACCTTGATCCATTTGAGCTAAAACTTGGTACATATACTCACCCTAGTGTATGATTAAGCCCTGTCAAATGTCATGCATAGGGGATCCATGTGCTAGCCACAGTCCAGCACAAACACCTTCTGCACCAAGATACCATTTACAAAGGAAGTGCCATGTGCATTTGTTTAATTGAGCTCCAACTTTGCAGACATGTGGTCCTTTCTACCCTAAGACCAGAAGACAACCCCTCTTGCACCCCCTAAGCTACAGTTGATCTTATCTTCTTCTGCAAGATTGCTGCATCCAACTTGTCAGCCAATGTGTGGTCAATCCAGAGCATCTTTAGCCAAAAAAAATTCCCAGTGGTGATCTACAGTTAAAGTACTTCACCGTGGACAACTTTGGCCACGCAAGATCTTATCCTAAACACCAGTGCGCGTGGGGAGCAAGCATGTGTTATGCTCTGACCGCGCTCCGCGCGTGCCCGACACGTCCACATCCTGCCACTGTGAGCGTCCGTCGTCTTCCGGTAGTCTAGCCGCGCCGCCCGGCTTTGCTGAGCACGCGTGCTCCACACCGCTCGTCCCATCGCTCTCGAGCATCGCCAGCTCACCGCACGCCTCGGCCGCTCGCCATTGTCGCGGTCCGAGCTCCGCATCCACCTCCCCCTATAAAAGGGGCTTGCCCCGAGCCCTTTGAGAGCACAAGTAGCCCCCACGTCCTCTCCTAGCCCGATTCCCCGTCCAATTTCTCGCCGGAGCGCGACATTGCCTCTCCACTTTCGCAACTGCCGCCACTCCCTCCGGCCAAATCTCGGGCACCCGAGCCCCTCCTCTCCTCCTTGCCTCCACCAGATCCCCTCCCTAGCCACCCCCTTGGCCTCACCGCGTGTAACACCCTCACTGTCAGATGAACAGTAATCACCATTACTGTTCCCCAGTATTGTTCAAAACTTTTGTTTAATCAACTTGGATCAGTTCAAATTCAATTTCCACTTTGTTATCCTGGAATGCAATGTGATCATGACCTTGGTCAACTTGGATCAAACCAATACCTAGCTCAATTCAAATGACCTTTGCATTGAAATCAATTTAAACCCTAAATGCCTTTTTGTGGAATAATAAAATATGGTGGCAATAAAATCTTTTCCAAAAGTCTTGGAACCACTTTTATAAAATCCCAAATAATCATGGGACCATGGCAATGTGGTCATGGGTATTTATTAAGCTATTAAATAAATCAAACAATTCCAACAGTAGGCAAACCAGTGGTATTTAATGCCTTTTTAATAAAACAAAAATGCAAAAGAGTTTATAAAAGTCTAATTCTTTTTGTGGCACTTCTTTATGGTGCTGTAATATTATTGGAGCAAGTTTCACATGTGGCAAAAATCATTTCAAAGCAAAACAAAAATTCCAAACAGAAAATAAAATAAAGAAAGGGAATAAAGCAAAAGGAGCCCACCCCCTGTTTCCCCCAGCCCACCCGCGCAGCCCACCGGCCCACCCCAGGTCGTCTCCCTCCCCTATTCCCGTGTGTGCGTGGAGGCCATCCCACGGCCGGCCACGCCGTGGGCACGCCGTGGCGGCCATCCGGCGAAGCCCCAGCGGGATAAGTCCCCCTCCCTCTCCCCTGGCTGCGTCCCGAACCCTAGCAGCCCCCAAACCCTAGCACCCCCACAGATCTCGCGCTCCCCTTCGTCTCCCACCTCCGACCCGGTACGCCATGGGCGCGACCCCGTGAACCGTGTGGCCACCGTCGTCCCTGTCCCCAGCCAACACGTCCAGGAGGAGCGCCTCCGTCGTCTACGTCGCCTACGCCAACCAATTGAGCTCGGGGCGCCATCCAGGGCACGTCGTCTTCGTCTTCCTCGCCGCCGGCCGACGCGCCCCGACGAGGAATTCTGGCTACAACCGCCCCCCCCTCAAGCCCACTGCCACTCCCTACGGGATTCCGGTGAGCTTCCGCGCCCCCGTGGCCTCTTCGTTCTCCCCCTGGTGCCCCTCGTCGTCTCCCCCGCGTCACCATGCTCTGGCCACCGCCGCGCAAGATGTAGCCGTCACTCTAGTCCACCCTAGCTCACGCCAGTGGCTCCATTGCGCTCCTGGTGAGCCGTGGAGCCCGACCGGCTAGGTGGTGCTCGCCAAAACCCCTCGTGGCCGCATCCTCGTCGAAGACCCGAGACCACCGCCGCCGCCGTTGGCCCTGGCCTTGTCTCCGGCGAGTCCTCGGCCACCCCGAGCCCGCTGAACGACGCGGCTCGGTTCCCCCGTTCGAACACACCCCTCGCCACCTCAAGCCATCGCCGGAGTCGGCCGGAACGACGACCTCGCCGCATCTGTCCTTGCCGGCGTCGAGCAGGGTCACCGCCAGGTGGGTCCCGCCCGCCAGGTGATTAGCCACTCCTAATCCCCCCCCCTTAAGACGCTGACGTGTGGGCCCTGCCCGTTAATTAATCCCAATGGTTTTGTTAAATTGAAAATAGCCCCCTGTGTCAATGACAGGTGGGCCCAACTGTTAAGTTAATTCACTGATTAATAAAAATCCTAATTAAGCATGTGAGTCTATGAAAGGTAGACCCCACTGCCTTTTATTAATAAAAACAATTTCAGATTTATTCCAGTGTATGACTTGTGGGCCCTAGCTCTATTTTAATTAATAAAATAAATAAATAAAAGATGTGAGGCTGACCAGTGGGTCCCACTGGTCAGGTTTGACCAGTCAAACTGTTGTGGATAATGTTTCTGTTAATAAATAAAAATAATTTAAAAATGATTTAGAAAATGATTTAAATTGCTTAAAACTTTAGAAAATCATAGAAAATAAACCGTAGCTCAGATTCAAAAACTTTGTACATGAAAATTGATCAGAAAATTATAACGAATACGAATACGCTATTCGTATAACAACCCCACCCCTCTAACACACCGATCATCGACATTCCCCCCTCCGGGTTGTCTGTCGATAATTCCCGGTGCCGATAAAAAGTACCCGGATGAATTTATTCCGAACACGAAAGTTGTTCGGAAGAGTTCAACTAACACGGATACACCCCCCTTATGCTTGTCGGATGTCCACGACACCTCCGGCATGAACCCTTCCCCCTCCGGACACCCTGTCCGGTAATCACCCGGACCCGTAGTTCATCCCCGGATGAATTCCCACTCCGAGCAAAGTACATTGCACTGTGTTAGAACCCCGTTAACATTGCATACGCCATGCTATTCATTTGTTTGTATATTATTGCTGTGTATTTACTGTTTCCTCCCCCCCTTAATCTTCGGTAGACCCTGCTGCTACCGCCGACTACACTACTGCCGGGTACGACTACTTCGTCGACGACCCTACCTCTACCGTCGAGCTTCCAGGCAAGCAGAGCCATTCTCTTCCCCAGATATCGCCTACCTTTTCCGTACTTTCTTGCACTAGGCATGGTTACTGCTGCTGCTACGATTACAATCCTATTCAATTGCATAGCCTGATTTTGTCGCCCCTTGATGTACCTTTCTTATCCTATGCTGCCTATTATAATTATGCATATATTCAGCAGTGAACCCTGCGCATTGTTAGCTAGGACTAGATAGCGGGCCATGATCACTCAGGGGGGTGAACACGGATACTATATATACAACAGCACAGGTACGGAACAAAGCAGACACCGCCAAAGGCCCCTATCTGGGTTATGCCTAGTCACCTCAAGTGTGAGCTATCAAGGAGTAATCCTTGTACTCCATTCGAGGCTGACTTTGTCTTGCCGCCATAGGGTCCTGGACAGCGGTTTTCCTTAAAGGTTAGAAGTCGGGCGACCCAACGGTGCCCGCGAGAGGTATATTGTCGGGAACGACAGGGAGGGTACGACCGACGTTACTGGCGTGCTTGGCCCCTGCTCGTATCTCGCGAGAGTTACCAAACCACGCGAAAGTCGAGCTCTACCAAGAGCACACGCGAGACAAGGTAAGGAGACGGTTCACCTTGTTGGTAACCGCAGTGACTTGGTGGGACGACAGGGCCGGCACCGATGTACTGGTGGTCCTGACTGCTGTCGTTGACCGCGAGTCGGTTAAGTCGACGCAACGATAACGGTTGTCACGCAGGTTAATTAAAATGCTAAATGGTTCGGCGGATGACTTGAGAGGCCCTTTGGTCTGTACGCACTACCTACACGTGGGATTACGGTGTGGGCCCTCCGCGTCGTAGTTTGTCCGAAAGCTCTTCAGACGTCAGCAGTACCTCGGGCAGATAGCCGGGAAGCGGTCTTGTCTTATTTGCTGCAGCAGGTGTGTTTTGAATTTTCTTTTTCTTCACCGGCCAGTCTCGTACCGTGAAGGAGCGTGCAAGGGTGAGGGACCTAGACCCCTTGGCGCATAGGATATAGTCCGGCGGATGGCCTCTTTGTTGAGCCTAGGATGGGCTGCGTCGTGTCGGATAGCCTCGGTGGGGCGTTCCCTAACAAGGTTCACGCCACCCTGGTGATCCGAGCGTGCAGGCTGAACAGTAGTGCACCCCTGCAAGGAGTTTAATCTATTCGAATAGCCGTGTCCACGGTAACAGGACGCTTTATGCTGAAGCTGGATCTTACCACTAGAAACTATTATTATTAAACTGTATGGTTCCGGGTTTTCTTCCTCACGGGGATGTCGAGGAGGTGA
This sequence comes from Bromus sterilis, assembly GCA_950022295.1. Taxonomy (NCBI): domain Eukaryota; kingdom Viridiplantae; phylum Streptophyta; class Magnoliopsida; order Poales; family Poaceae; genus Bromus; species Bromus sterilis. The sequence continues at coordinate 404,212,468 of OX465596.1, forward strand.
ACTCGGAGGCATTATTATTATTACTCATTACAACTTATATTATACAATGCTGTAGCAACTTCTGCTTCATTGTTACTTTATTGCTTATATGAACTGTTGGCTGATTCTTACCTCTTGCTGCAAGACATCGTCGGAAGATGCTAGTCCTCGATAGGCCTAGCTTCTTACCCTTGCTCTGAATTTCTATCTTTCAGCCCACTATATACAGCCTCTGCTTTCCGTTGATACAATGCATAATGCTTAGTAGCGGACGTAAGACTCACGGGTATACTAGATACTCACCTGCTTTATTTCCTTTACTGTTTTGCCTGATCGGCCGCTGCAGTCGACGTTGGAGCCCAGGAGCAGGAGTACCCCGGAGGAGGATACTACTACGTCGAGACCCCCACTGACCAGGACCAGGAGTAGTTTCGGAGGCTCCCAGGAAGGAGGCCCTGCCTTTTCGATCTGTATCTCTGATGTTATTTGTGCTAGCCTTCCTAAGGCAAAACTTGACTAACTATGTCTGTACTCAGATATTATGGCTTGTATAACTTATGTATTCGGGTCCGCGTGACCCCCCTTTATTGTAACATATTGGTTTATTCTTTTGTGTTTAGTGTTGTGTTGTGATATTCTCACCGTGGCACCCTAATCTCAGCCGTGTACCCTGCGTGTATGATTACTGTACACGGATTGATTTTGGGGGTGTCACACCGCGGTCCAAGCTTCGCCGGAGCCCCTCCCCCATGGCCTCCCGTGGACACCCGTAGCCGCCCTCCGTCACGGTCAGCGCCCCGCTCGCCCTGGCCCTCCCCGTCCTACGGGAATAGGCGTAGGCGGCGCTACCCTCGGCCTGGACTCCTCCGGTAGCCGCGGGCCGGCCACCGCGGCCTCCCTCGTCGGCGGCAGACCACGGGCCCGTGGCCCTCCTCTGCTCTGTTCATCGACGGGAGGGAGAAGGGAAGCAGAGGAGGAGAGAGAAGGAAGCTGACGGGTGGGTCCCACCTGTAAGCAGCCCAGCGAGGCTGACAGCGCGGGCCCGCTCCGTTTAAGTGGAGACGTCTTTTCCCAAAAATACGTTTTCCCCACTGGGAAAGCGTATTTCTTGCCCCTTCAGTCGGAAATGCATTTTCTGATATTGAAAGCGTATTTCCCTCTTTAGTGGCCCAAAGTATGCTTTCTCTATTAGAAAGCATATTTCTCCAGACCCTAAACTGTGAACGTTCACTGGTTAAGGCATATTTTCTGTCTAACGAACGAACGCTCATATCTCCGCAACCGTAAATCCAAATGAGGTGATTCTTTTTGCGTTGGTTTTGTCTCGAGATCCTCTTCGCGTTGGCATAGGTAGTATGCCATGTTGCTTTGTGGTTATTTGCTGGTCAAGACAAAGTAGTTTGACCCCCTTTTTCGCCGTGCCTTTCTTGTCCGGTTTTTGCAGGGTCTGTTGGTGTCGAAGACCAGGAGTGTTTCACACCACTCTGATGAAAGGCAAGCCACAATACCCTTTGCACCTTTGCAAAGCTTTGAAGTGCTTCTAAAATTTTTGTTCAATGATATGCTTATATCGGTGACCGTGATCGTGTTGCCACGTTATGATTGATGTTATCATTGCCATGCTATCCTTGAATATGCTACTACTATGCTATGTTTTTCCATGTTACATTCATGCTATGCTTTGATCATGTCATTGCCATGTTATGCTCTGCATCATCGTAACCATGATATACCAACACCATGTTAAGTGCTCATGTTATTCCTACACCTGCTCATGTTATGCCTAAGTTATGCTCAACTGCATTCATAATGTTGCCATGTTAATAAATTAATCTTTGTAACCCGGATAAGTTCACCATATAAAATGTGTTTGATCATATATGAAATTATTATACTAGTATGCTATGCATTATTATGATCTGATGCTACTCATGTTGCACCTGATACTTGTGTCTGCTGTTGGATACATGCTTCATGATAAGTTGATCAGGTGCCACCGAACCGAACTTATCCGTGCAGCCCCATTTGCCTGAATGGGAAGACCTTGATTCGGTCTACCGGTGGGTTCTCTTATGCGTATCACCAAAAATGGAAGGTTGTGTGCGACAGTTGCCTTGTCCGGGTAAACGACAATAGTCTTGAGAGCCAGTTTGTTATGCGCGCGGTCCCTGCGGGGGGGGGGGACAAAGTTTATGGACCATGCGATGGTCAAGGCCATGTGATGGCAGGTGTCTGGAGGACACAGGGGATGCCCAAGGCATGACTTGCGAAGTATGTCGGTGATACGGTAAGAGGGACACGCGGTGGAACGGTCTCGTTGGAGAAGTCCTAGTCCACTCCTATGGTGCGAGTTCCAAGGATCCTGTGGGACAAGTTCCGAGGTACTGGATGGAGGAAGAACTCCATAGTGTGGGTAACTCTGCAGAGTCACACAAATTTATTCGAAAGGCCGCGTCCACGGTAATGGACACGGTCCGTACTAGGTCACACCATAAGATCAACATGAGTTTGGTGGAATGTCTGTGGTAAGTGGATTGGTCATGCGATGACCCGATTGGTCGTGCGACGACCCGTGGAAGTGGTTTGGTCACGTGGTGACCCGGTGCTTGAGTCTGTAAGGACTCCGAGGTAAGCCACGTGATCATGCGATGATCATGTGGGGTCCTTGTGACCTTAAAATATTATTGTCTGTGCATTAGTCTAAATGTTGATAATATGCACGATGGATATCTGTTGCATGATATTGTTGTTCACCTGTTTAACTCACTAAGATACTTGAACCGGCTAATGCCATGTTATTGTTTTGCCTTGTTGCATGGTTGTTGTGAGCTTGCAAGTACATTCAATGTACTGACCTGGCGTGTCATGCCAGATTTGCAGGCCATGCTTTGGATGCGTACGACGACGTTCCCGGTGTCTACGAGATAGGAGGTGTCCCAGCCAGTGTCCCAGTGGATTGGAGTTCATCATCGTCGTTGTTGTTCCGCTGCCGAGTTATATTCCGCTGCTAGAGAGTTATGTTGCTGCTTGGTGTAGAGCCGAGGCTAGCCTGAGGAGCAAGTTGTGTCTCCGCTAGCATTGTAATAGACCCCGTGTACCCCTATCTTCGGTAATAGAAAGTTGTTCAGTTCTATATCAAGCAGTGTCGTGTTCCAGAAGACTTGATCTCTGGGCTGGAGCACGGGGCGTTCCGGTCCTCTGAGCCGGGGTGCCACACCTGGGCCCCTGGTGGCCCCCCTGTCTGCCACCCTTTCGCCTATTTATTCCTCCGTCACGGAAAACTCCGAAGAGAGAACCCTATTTTCCAATCTCGCCTCTGTTCCACCGCCGCCGCGCTTCCAAGATCGGGAGCACCGTCAGGACCCTTCCCGGCACCCTGTCGGAGGGAGGATCGACCTCCGGGAGCTTCTCCACCACCATGGATGCTTCTCGGATGTGCCGTGAGTAGTATACCTTGTACCATGGGTCCGTGATCAGTAGCTATGTGATGTTCTCCTGCCCTCTTTGTTCTTCATGGTTTAGACCTCGTGAGCTGCCCTACATGATCAAGGCACATATGTAATTCTTCTGCTTTCGCTATGTTGAGTTTGATGGGATCCGATGGATTATGAGATTATGTTCAGATCGTGATAGAGTAATATATTTGGTTTTTATCTCTTATATTTTTGTTTCTAAGTAATTCTTGCATGTTCTCCGTTGTTGTTTATTGCTTTGGCCAAGTGGTGGATAGTAACTCCAAGATGGAACGTTATGCTCGATTGTGGGTACATGCCCCCTGATGACACGCTTGATTGACAGAAACATGAGTCTAGAGTATGTGATGTGGCCACAAGGGGGAAAACAACGGTGCTTGTAACCGCAGTTGCAAGGATTGTTTACTATACGCAAAGTTCTTTTAATGCAGTTGTCTGTTGCTTTGGGTTTACACTTTGGGTGGGACTCACAACTTAATACCAGCGAGATGTTCTGGATAGATATCTCAAGGTGGATGATTAGTAGTAGATGTAGATGGATTTCGGTCTACTTATTTTGGCGTACTGCCCATGCTTATGAGCCTCTTCCTTTGTTTTGTAGCATAGTTAGCATTGCGGTGCGTTCATAATCTTGTCAATTGCCCATCTGTAATTTTTTTACCTTGCATAGCAGTTTTATCGTCTTTTGGGAGAGAGACATCACTAGTGAACATCTAATAACCCACAACTGCAGGGGATCGAGATAGTCTTCGCGGGTAAGAATAACCCAATTTATAGATTCGACTCAAGCGGAGCCAAAGAATATCCACAATCTTTAACAGTGGAGTTGTCAATTCCACCGCACCTGAGATACACTTACTTGCAACAAGATATTAATAGTAACTGCGATATGGATGTGATGATAGCAATGGTAATAGTAAAACAACGAAAGTAAACAACTAGTAACCAGTAGAATTAAAAACAATGTAGGCTAGGGAGATGGATGGTTGGGCGCTGCATGGATAAGGCACATCATGTATTTAACTTGGGGCAAGGCACGCACAAAGAAATGATCATCTAGGCATAAATCAAACAACAGGAATATATCCCAAAGGTAGTTGTACGTGCTTGCAATAAGAACTTGCACAACATATTTTTTCCTACCATCCCGCTACGAATGGGGCCAAAAGGAACTTATGCAGATTAAGGTGCTCCTGTCAAAGAGCACCGGAACAAAGCATTAACAATCAATGGATACATCGAATCCTCAAATTATAGTCCATCCCCTTTAGTGTCCCAAGGTGTCACCTATGGTATCGCCGGTTCCGGACTATAACAGGTGCAAACAACTCATAGATAGGATCAAGAACACAAATGTATTCATGAAAACACATAGGGTTCAGATCTGAAATCATGGCACTCGGGCCCAAAGTGACAAGCGTTAAGACCAACAAGTCGAAGCAAATATGATAAACAACAATCTAGATAATAGGCAACATGCCCCCAACAATCTGATAAACTATTACATGATCTAACTCATCCAATCCCTACCATCCCCTTTGCCTACAGCAGAGAATTACTCACACATGGATGGAGAAGTCATGGAGGGAGGATGGAGTGGCGATGATGATGACGATGGCGATGATCTCCCCTCTCCGGAGGCCAAAACAGCCTCCAGATTATCCATCCCGGAGAAGAACAGAGGGTGCGGCGGCTCCGCGACGTGAATTGGGAAAACGACTTCTGTTTTGGGGTTTCTCCGTCACAGGAATAAATAGGAGCCTTGGTAGGGCACCAGAGGAGGGGGGAGGCCCCAGGCGACCAGAGGGCGCGGCCCCACCCCTGGCCACGCCAGGGGGGCGCCTGGGGCCCCCTTGGCTCCCCTCTGGTCCCACTTCTGGCTTCTGGCTCCTTCGGGTGCGTGAATTTTCTGGTATTTTTCTGGGAATTTTCCGAGACGTCCAAAAATCCATTTTCCTGCGCACAATAAAACCATACAGGCAGCTCTGCTGAAAACAGCGTTAGTCCGGGTTACTTTCATCCAAATCATGCAAGAATGAGGGCAAAACAATAGCAAAAGTGTTTGGAAAAGTAGATACGTTTGAGACGTATCAACTCCCCCAAGCTTAGCATATTGTTTGTCCTCAAGCAATTCAATACAATGAACTGAACGTGAAAAAGAAAACTTTGACAAACTCTTTTGCTTCAATAGATGTATATAAGCATGTACTACGAAAAGAATTTAGCAAGTATCAAAACAATGCTATGAGCACAATGCACGAAGCAATCCTTCTTTCAAGTGATCTATCACAAACAACTAAAAAGTAAATAATATGCTACTAAAAATCAAGACAGGATTACAATGCACAAAGCTTGAACATACTAGAGTGGTATTTCGCTAGCCTCCATGAGTGAAGCAAAACATAAATGCAGAAACTCCTCCGGAGTTTTAAAGGAGACTAGAACTAGAAATTTCTGAAAAATTAATACCACAATCATGCAAAAGACAATGTAATACTTTGGGACAATGCACATTACACTCAGAATGGCAATTATGCTCTCCTAGTAGGTGCTTTCAAGAAAGAAGGAGAGACTCTCGAACCGTGGAGTTTGATGTAAAGGTTGAAAACCCGTTAGTGGAAGTGATACAGAGTGGAAACTCTCCTCGTTGGTTACCCCAAGTGGAAGGTGAGATGCAGTGTAGCAGCAAGTTTCCCTTAGCAAAGATGCTAAGGTTGAGTATCGAACCAGTAGGACTCCAAGAGATACAAGTAGGTGTCACGGCGCATGACATGGACCTGCACACAGATACAAATAACTTTGCTCCCAACGAGTACAATGGAGTTGTCACATCCTCCGGTGACGGGGATCAACCCCGGAAAATCCCATGGTCAGGGACCCTGGGTTAGTCATGAGATGCACAGGTTGGACGATAGCTCGTCGGCAAACAAGAAGGCTCGCTCCTGCTCGATATTACTAATGGGGGAGATGCGATTACAGTGGAGGCCAAGGCTGGAGCGCTCAAGGCTAGGGTTACAGGTGATATTAGATGTCTTTGGCGTCGCCCCTCCTAGCCCTTATATACCAGTCTAGGTCTCGGGGAGTGCATCTACATTTACAGGTAAGCTTTCCTAACCCTAGCTTGCTCCGTACGGCAGTTCTTCGCACCTTCCTTGTGAGTCGCGGACTCCTACGTCGGTGCCAACTAGTGGGCCGAGGCTGTATCTTCATGGGCCTTCTACCTTCATGGACACCAGGTAGGCTCATCCGTAGGAGTCGTGGGGTCACCCCATCGTCGGTAGCCCCCGAGTGCCTGGGGGACTCGGAGAGTCGCGCAGGGACTCGAGTACATTCATTCGTCGGTTATTGGTATGCGCGGTTCATCCGCGGGTCGCTGGCAGTCTGGTGGCCATGACAAAACCTGTTTCGAGGGATGCTAAGATGAAAGGATCCAAGGAGTCGACGGGTCAAGCCTTGGTGAATTGCACTAGGGAAAATACCACAGTAGCCCAATCAAACCCACGTCCCTCGACGTGAGCTTGGAACACTGGTGTCGAGCAAAAGTCCGTCCGCTTCAGGTCTTACGATGTTCATTTGCCGCCAGTAATGTGTTCAGCCTAAGGTGCGTCCGCCCGGCTTTTCTATCATGCGCAGCGCATGGGAAAGGTTGGGAGTGAAATCGCTCTTCGGCAAGTCCCAGCCCGGTCGTACTTCGCAGCGGGGTCTTACCTACACGCTAATCTTGCGTGGCATCTGGGCACAGTGTATCGTGTTCCAGGAATGTGTGTTTTTGAGGCGCGGAGCCTTACAGCATTGCACCCGCTTGGAACAAAACATCAAGCGAGCTGTTCACTCATTCACCCGTGGAGCTTTGTTTCGAGTGCTCAGTCGGGGGGTTTTTCGCGAGTAATCACTCGAATGCCGTTTCGGCTCTTGAGGTGAGGGAGCACCTGAAACTCTTAGCGCCGCATGGTCTTGGCGAATGCATGTTCGTCTTACGTCGGGTTTAGGGAGCACCCGAGACTCTCATAAGTGCGAGTGGTCACTCGAGCACATGGCTGACCTTTAGGGTGAGGGAGCACCCGGGACTCTTATGATGTTCTCTCCCGATGGGATTAAGATGTTTTTCTTTCCTTATGGAAAAGATCTGAGAGATGGAATCTCAGGGCCTTGATGTCTGTTTAGTTTTCTTCGCCGCTTGTCAGGGATAGCGATGCCTCTGTTTGATGGCTGTCAGGGATGCTCTGCCAGTGAACCGTCACGTCTTCAGGACCGGTCATAATAATGGCCGTTGTGGCGTGCGGCAGGCGCCGGTTGAGTTTCCCATGCGCGTTGGAAACGCGCGCGAATTGACGCGTCTTGCGTACAGTGCATCCCGTGGGAAAGCATCTTCGTCTTGGGGTCCGAGACGGCTGGGACGTTTGGTCTTTGAATTAATTGCTGCTGTCGTCTTGGCTTCTCTGTTCTTTGAGGATTATTGTTCTATAAATAAGCCTTTCTCTTCCACGCCTCTATCCAACTCGCTGCTTTGCCTTTTCCTTCATCTCTTCTTCCGCTCATGGTTCCCAGGCGAGGTGTTGGCCGTGGCCGTGTTCGTCGTGGCCGTGGTGGCCGCACACCACGCTCATGCCGTGGTGGTCGCCATGGTAAGTCGCCAGTGCCTTCCTCCTCTCCCTTGGAGGAGGGATTCTGGTGCTATGATTTTCTTTTACATGTTCGTGGCCAAAGTGCCAATCGCATTCTTCTTCCCTCTGCTTTTTCCGCCATTGTCTCTGAGCATGGCTTGGATGGCTTGCTTCTGCATCTTCAAGGGAGCTGTCGATCTCCTTCTTATGTTGACTTTGAGGTTGATAGCTCTCGCTTGATTTTTCTTGGCTTTGGTTGGAGTTTGTTTGCTCGGCGGTTGAATTTGCGAGATGGCGATATGCTCAGCTGTCTCTTTGACGGCGAAAGCACTGTCACTTTCCGCGCATTCGATCCGAGTGGCAATAGCATGGATCCGCATGGGCAGGACTCGAGCAGCGACAGCTCCACAAAGTCGAGGAGTCCTTCGCCGGCGTCTTCGACTGCTTCTTCCTCCAGGGAATTGTCTGGTGCTGGTGGTGAGCCGTCTTCAACTGCTTCCCCCTCTGGCTCTGACGAAGACCTCGATGTCAAGCCACCGGTTAAACGAGCGCGGCAGGTGACCTTGTAGAACTGGAGGCATCGGCGTCATCTTCGCCGGCAGCTTCGGTGGAGCTGGAGAAAAAGCTAGAGGAGAAGGAGAAGAAGCTGGTGGCGCACTGTCTCCAATGTCTCCGCAAATAAGTCGAGCTTCACTTTTTGTTATTTCATTGACATCATGAGCCTGCTGCTTCGACTCCTCCTTTTTCTGTGATGATGCTCTTATACTAGAGTCGATTACCCCTCTTGGGCACACATGTAGAAGTCATAATTCCTAGGGTGATTCCCTCTTGTAACAGGAGCTGCCTTCTATCGAAATGTAGTTGAGTCCTTTTTGTACTGAAGACGATCCTGATGATGTAAGCTGTGCTTGATCCTTTGCAATGGGACTTTATATTTTCTTTGGCACTGAGAGTTGTGTTCGAGTCCTTTGCGGACGAGAGCTGTCTTCGAGTCCGTCTTTGCACTTGTGGGTTCTATCGGGTGCGCGACAGCGCTCCCGATGGGAGTATCCCTCGAGGCTACGCTTGAGTCGAAGGGTCGAGCGTAGGCTGAAATTTGTTTCCTTTGTCGTTAGTTTCTGTCTTTTATTGGGTGCGTGGCAGTGCTCCCGATGGGAGTAGCCCCCGAGTCTTTAGGCGATCGTTGGCGATCGGGTGAAGACTAAATGAGCCTGTGTTCTGTGCTTCCTCCAAAGTTTCTTCAGAGTACTTGGGTGCTCCATCTGATTGTGGCCATGTTTTTCGAGCCTTGTTTTCAACAGGTGGGGCTAGCCGGGTATTGTTTGCTTGAGCCTTTTTTAAGCTTCAGACTACGCGAACGGTCTTCAGGAGGCGATGGTCCTCGAGCTCCCGAGTGCTTGAATGCAGTGGTCGCGTGGGTGACGATAGCGTCCTTCGGGTGGGAGTTGTACTCGAGACCCCGAGTGCTTTGGTTAAGATTGCGTAAGCGATAGCGTTGCTCGGGGGGATTTTATTCTTAAGCCCCCGAGTGCTTTGGTTAAGATCGCGTAGGCGATAGCGTCTCTCGGGGGGATTTTATTCTTAAGCCCCCGAGGTGTAAGAACCCCAAATAGGGTAAGTGCTAGGGTTGTTTGATCCCTTTGCATCATGCAAAAAGTTCAAAAGAAAATTCAAAAATGGGGAAAAGAAAAGCCCTGAGAAATTAATTCAAATGGCCAGATAAAAATCTTTTTCCAAAAATCATTTGAATATTTGGAAAATTCCTATAAATGATGGTGATCATTTTAAAATTGTTTTGGGTTCATTCCCATGCCCATGGAATATTCAAAAATTCAAAAGGTGCCCTGGAAATTAAATTTGACCCTATTTGAATTGAAATTCAAAATATATTGAATTTCAAAAATGTCCAAATTCTATATGTGGCTAGCTACTGGTCACCTAGGATTTATAAAAATGTTTGGGCATTTTATAAAATTGCCTAGCTATTTATACCTAGGCAAAACAAAATAACAGAAGAAAAAGGAAAAGACCCCCTGGCTAATCCGGCCCAACTGAAGCCCCCCCCCCAGCCTCCCAGCCCAGCCCACCTGGGGAGGGCACAAGCGTCTTCCTCCCCAGGAAAGGCAGGCAGGCAGCAGGCCGGCGACCGCCGTGGGCGTGCCAGGCAGCTACCTGCCTCCCTCTCTCTTCTTGTGGCGCCTGGAGACGCCTGGAAGGCCACCGCGTCCACTCCCCCTCTCGCCATCTCCTCTCTACCTCTCCTCCTCGTCGTTCTTGCGCCACCCGAAGCACACGCCGGAGCACGCCGCCGCACCAGCGTGGCCATCGACGTCGAGAAGCTTAGTTACTGTGTCCAGAAGCACTGGCACCGCCGTCTTCGTCTTCCCGCGGATCCAATCGAGCCTCAGAACCCCTGGAGCAGACGTCGTTCTCGATTCCTCACCGCCGGCCGCCGAGGACCTCGTCGGGAATTACGTCTCCGTCGAGCTGCCCCCGCTCCCACTGTGGATGCCTTTGACTTCGGGGTGAGCTCCTCTAACTTTTCCCCCAACCCGCGCTGGATTTGGCGCCCCGTAGCCGCCGCTCCGCTGTCCAGTGGATACGGCCGCGGCCTCGTTCGACGCCGTCGACGAGCACGGCCTCCCCGGTTGTTCTGCGTTGCTCCAGAAGACGCGCACGACTGCGGGCTTCATTTTGGTGGCCGCGCCTCTTCAAGCCGTTTCCATTTGGGCACTCTGGCGAGCCCTCCGCCGTGCGCTGCGGTCGCCGCCGGCTCAACGCCGGTGGACAGTTTAGATTAGGGCTAAGTACCCAAACCATCCCCCTAACCCTCACTGACAGGTGGGCCAGCTCCCCCCTTAACACCACTGTTAAACCAATTAAACGGGGATTAACCCAAAGCCTATGACAACCGGGCCCCACCGGTCAGAGTCCCGCCCCCCACGTCATGCTGATGTCAGCATGACGCAATAAGTCCTTTTCTAATTAAAAGAAAACCAGAAAATTCCAGAAATTCATTCAAACTTTGAAAAATCATAGAAAATTCAAATCAACTCCAAATTAAACATATAATAAATGAAAAATTATCAGAAAAATGCAAGGATTAAGAATATGCAATTTGTTTTTATGTTTGACCATTTTAAAATGGGGCAACAGTAGCAAATGTGCATATGACTTAATTTGAATTCAAATTTGAAGTTTGAATTTGCATTCCAAATGCAATATACTTCAATTAAATTGAATTTTCCACAAATCAGTAACCTTTACATAATGTCACAACTTAACATGTGCTTGAGCATTGTACTTTATTTGTGTCCCCCCCTTGTTGATCACCCCGAAGAAGAAGACCACCGTTAAGATCCGTGTACCGTCAGCAAGGCAAGCAAACCCCATTGATCATGTCTATAAAATCCTACTTCCCTCTCAGTCTCGCTTATGCATGTTTAGGAGATCACCGAGACACGTTCTTTCGCATAGTTGAACCCATTCCGATGCATGACCTATCATTTTGTCACCGTATTAAGCAAACCACAATACTAGCAGATTTAGGAGTTGAATGATGAGCATGTGGCCCCTGCAACTGTTACTGCTTTTGCTGCTTAGTGATACAATGAGGATGTTATGTTTGTGAGTCGGGATGGAATGAACACAGTGGTACCGATGATAACGTGTTGGTGAATCCACCCTAAACAAAGGTGAACGATGAGAGATTGTGTAGGAGTACACAGTGGGTTGTCTCGTTGAACACTGCCCTAGGCCCTGAGTTCCTGTTTTTTGATCCAAGACAAAGAGTATGACCACATGTAGGGTTTATGGGAGCCCCGTTTGGCCTCTTTACGTACCCGATCTGGTCCAGGAGTCACACTAGATTCGGGCTTTCCATTTGATTTATGCATAGATATGTGGTGGACCTGTGAGGCAGTGAAACCATCTGTCAAAGGTGGCGTCTCGGTCCCTTGCATTATCTGAGTCTGTTTCGTGGAACCGGCCGGACTCTCGAGCGGTGACAAACTCAGGTAGTCGACTCCTGGATTAGAGAAGGTGATGTGAGGATAGTGCCTTGGTTTCATCCACGTCCGACATCCGCTTGAAGGGTGACAAGAACGAGACGATAAGTGATGACACGCGTGTGAAGATGTACACCCCTGCAGGGTAAATGAACTATTCGAATAGCCGTGTCCGCGGTTATGGACTACTTGGATAAATCTACTTGATCATAGACAACTTGAATGGATACTTATAAAATTCGCAAGATAAGCGTGAGTGCAATGGTGTGCTTCTTCGTGGGGAAGTCGAGGAAGTAACCATAGTGGTGTATTGGTTGGAGACTTGGTAGTGGACTCGTGTACGCTTCTTACCTCAAGTCTGGTATTCGTAGTACAGGACTAGCCAAGTCAAAGATGGCACTTCTGCATGTTGAACCCCACCTCCTTTACCTTGATACTTGAGCATGAGTAGTGTAGTTCTGATGTAAGTCTCGCTGAGTACGACTTTGTACTCACATTTGCTTATTCTATGTTTTAGATGAGAACCCGGACCCCGATGGAGTCACCTTAGTGGAGCTCGACGTTGACTAAGTTAGCATAGTCCCAGACAGCAGTATGGTCCCTTGTGGACGGGCATGTTTGTTTACAAGGCTTCTCTAAGCCATTTGTTAAACTTGTCTGTACTCAGACCTAATTTGCTTCCGTTGTATGATGAAATGTTGATCACAGACATGTGATCTTTGTATGCTCTATGTGTATATCAATAAAGAGTACTTGTAGAGTTATGCGATGATACCTGCTGTTCATACTAGACATGTGTGATGTGTGTATGATTATAACATGCATGTCTTAGTATGGGTTTTCGAGACCTTGGTTGTGATCTGGCTGGCGGTCTTTTATACACCAAGTGGCCCTTAGATGTGCGCAGCTTGGGGCATCACGATGCGATTGCTCGTGGCTCTGCCACGTGCACACTTTGTTGTATGATCGAGCCCGCCCTAGACCCCGACTAAGTGATTGGGCTGGATTAAGTCTATGTAAGAGTTAGGATTCAATCGATAACATGGTTGAGGCGACTTGTCTATGAGTATGGGATTCACCACCCATAAGTATTTAGACTTGTGAGCGGACGATGAGGACCCATCTCAGTTGATCATCCGGCCTGAATGGGATGCCCCTCACGTTTGATGCTTCCCGAGAGCGTTCTGTGCTTGGCCTTGTCTACTTAGAAAAGTGGGTATGGCTCTTGGCTCTCCATGTGATTGCATCGTGACTGGAATTACATACGCTAACCCCGGGTCCCGACAGACTTGGTATCAGAGCAGGACTGTCTGTAGGATTATTCAACCCTTGGTCGAAGTCGAGTCTAGCATTCTATAGTTATATAGTTACTCTGGGTATAAGGGAACAACGTAAGGCTTCTTTTTCTCCTAACCCTCATCGATCTGAGTTCTGAGCCACCCTTACCTTTTCTACGGGATGATAGGACTAGGCTCATCTATGTCTGACTAGAACATCTCGTTGAGTGCTTCCTTTTAGCCGTAGGATTTTTGTGGTCGTCCAGAGTCTCCGTGTTTTTAGTTCCTTGAGGAAGTTCTGTCCAATCTCCTCTAGGTTGTCTTGTTTTCCATCCCGGTGTAGCCGTTATGCTGCCGGAATTATCCCGTGATTCTATGAATCTTTGCCTTTGCATTACCACCTTTTCCTTCTAGTCAAGTCCTCTTATCTTTGTTTTCCACTGTAAAACCTGTTCTGATTGTTGATTTTTATCACACAGGATGTCAGGTGGAACTCGTAGTGTTGTTCTTCAGAATCGAGACCGTGTTCGGAATCGAAATGATGATGAACCTCTACCACCGCCTTCTGCGGCGGAGGTCATGATGGAAGCTGAGAAGAATCGACGTGATCAAACACGCCTGCTGGAGCTCATCGAGCAGAATACCGCTCGTCAGCGTAATGTGGTCGTGAGCATTCAGGATTTCATCCTCCTCAAGCCACCGGTATTTCGATGTTCTTCTGAGCCCCTTGAAGCTGATGATTGGCTCCGTTCCATCGAGCGTAAGCTTGATACTGCACATGTTGCTCCCGATGACCGAGTTATATTCGCGGCATACTTTCTGGAAGGTGCTGCTGCTGAATGCTGGGAGAACTATGTGGCGATGCAGCCTGATGGTCACCTAGTGACTTGGCAGGAGTTATGTGATGCCTTTCGAGGGTACCACCTTCTGGATGAGTTGATGGAGCGCAAGAAGGAAGAGTTCTGCAATTTTACCCAAGGAGAGATGTCCATTCACGAGTATGTGAGAGAATTCAACCATCTTGCTCGGTATGCCCAAGATGAGATCACCACCGATGCCAGAAAGCAGGCAAGGTTCCGTAAGGGACTTAGCACCATCCTTCGTCATGATCTCAACTTCATCGAATTTGCCACCTTTGAGGATTTAGTCAACAGATCCGTTAGAGCTGAGCATGGCAATGAAGTGTTCAAAGAGTCTCGCAAGCATGCTCTTGAGCTTGCTTCTTCTTCCAGTTCAGCCCCTCAGAAATGCAGAATTTGGATTCCAACCAGAGCCATACCTCAAAACTTTCTGCAGAGACCACCATCCAATATATGCCATCCACCCCAACACATTATTCCACCCTGGAATGATGGTGTGCAACCAAGTAATCCCACTCCTAGCAATTCAGACAGGGTATGCTTTAAGTGTGGTCTTCCAGGCCATTACTTCCGACAGTGCCCTATAGTGTTGGTGGCACCACGTCGACCTAGTCATAAGCCTTCAAATAAATCAACCACCAAAACCATCCCAGCAAAGATTTCAGCCACAAGTAGTGGATATGTGAACCAAATCTCAGTTGAGGAAACCACTGCTTCTTCTGACGTCATTCTTGGCACACTCCCAGTCAATCATGTTCCCGCCTCCGTTCTTTTCGATCCAGGAGCTTCTCATTCATTCATGTCGGAGAGTTATGCACTTTGGCATGGATTTTCTTTTGAAGAAATGTTTTCTCCAATGATCATTCAAACTAATAGAGTAAGCCATGGCAATCAAATTGCAATTGAGGGTTTAGTATTCCTTGCTTCTCTTATAGCCCTCAAGTCTTCGGACATTGATGTCATCCTAGCAATGGATTGGTTATCAAGGAAGAATGCTTTCCTTGATTGTAAAGCCAAATCAGTTAAACTCACCCATCCTTCAGGCCAGATCATTGACTACACATCACCCAGCTCTAAAATCCAGATGCATACTTTGAATGTGCTTCCACTTCCAGACCTTGAAGATGTTCCGGTGGTTCGTGACTTCCCGGATGTCTTTCCTGAAGAGCTGCCGGGAATGCCACCCGACAGATGTGTAGAATTCATAGTGGATCCTATACCAGGAACAGCCCCAATTTCCAGACGTCCATATAGAATGGCCCCACATGAGTTAGCTGAGCTAAAACCCCAACTTGATGCTTCGTTGGAAAAAGGCTTCATCCGCCCTAGCTCATCGCCATGGGGTTGCCCCGTTCTGTTCGTAACGAAGAAAGATGGAACAGAAAGGATGTGCGTAGACTATCGCCCGCTAAGTCTAGCGACAATAAACAACAAGTACCCACTGCCCAGGATCAATGATCTTTATGATCAACTTGTTGGATCCTCTGTCTTCTCCAAGATGGATTTGAGATTAGGCTATCATCAAATCAAAATCCGAAACGAGGACATTCCAAAAACGGCTTTCACTACTCGATATGGTCTTTACGAGTACACCGTCATGTCCTTCGGTTTAACCAATGCCCCCGCCACATTCTCACGCTTGATGAATTCGATCTTCATGGAGTACCTAGATAAATTTGTTGTAGTTTATCTTGATGACATTCTCATCTACTCGAAGAACGAAGAAGAGCATGCAGAACACCTTAGGCTGGTATTGATGAAACTTAGAGAGCATCGCCTGTACGCTAAATTCTCCAAGTTTGAATTTTGGCTACCAGAAGTGACCTACTTAGGCCACGTGATTTCAGCGAAAGGTGTTGCAGTCAATCCCGAGAGAGTTCAGGTCGTCCTTGACTGGACTCCACCTGAATCGGTTAAGCAAGTTAGGAGTTTTCTCGGCCTAGCAAGCTATTGTCGCCGCTTCGTCGAGAACTTTTCTAAAGTTGCAAAGCCTCTTACTGAACTCCTCAAGAAAGATAAGAAATTCCAATGAACTCCCAAGTGCGAGGAAAGCTTTCAAGAGCTAAAAAGAAGATTGACTTCTGCACCCGTACTTGCACCTCCAGACACCAAAAGGGTTCTCGAGATCTATTGTGATGCTTCGCGGCAAGGGTTAGGATGCATACTTATGCAAGATCGACATGTGGTAGCTTATGCTTCACGCCAGTTGTGGCCACATGAAGAGAACTATCCTACCCATGACCTTGAACTCGCTGTCGTAGTTCATGCCCTAACAACTTGGCGACATTACCTCCTTGGTAACCGTTGCGAGATCTATTCCGACTTCCAAAGCCTCAAATACATTTTCACCCAGCCAGATCTTAATCTCAGGCAAAGACGCTGGATAGAGTTGATAAAAGATTATGACTTAGGAATTTCTTACACCCCAGGCAAAGCCAATGTCATGGCTGATGCACTAAGTCGTAAGTCGTATTGTAACAACCTCATGTTACAACAGTATCAACCACTTCTTCATGAGGAATTTTGAAAACTCAATCTTGAGATAGTTCCTCATGGATTTCTTTCTACCCTGGTGGCGAAACCAACCCTTGAGGATCAAATCATAGCCGCCCAGAAACAAGATAGTGGTATTCAAGAGATCAAGCAGAACATTGTTAGCGGAGTTGCTAAATGTTTCTCTGCAAATGATCAAGGAACGATATTCTTTGAAAATCGTTTAGTAGTTCCTGAGAATAAAGACCTAAAGCAGCTGATCCTTAAGGAAGCTCATGACACTCCCCTCTCAATTCATCCCGGTAGTACAAAAATGTACCGAGATCTACGCCAGAGATTTTGGTGGGCCCGGATGAAGAGAGACATTGCACAATTTGTTGCCGAATTTTATGTTTGTCGTCGCATTAACGCAGAACACCAAAGACCTGCTGGTACACTTCAACCTATTGCCTATTCCAGAGTGGAAATGGGACAAAGTTGGTATGGACTTCATCACCGGCTTTCCAAAAATCCAGAAAGGAAATGATGCCATCTTCGTTGTCATAGATAGGCTTTCAAAAGTTGCTCACTTCCTTCCCGTTCGCGAGTCTATAACTGCTAGTCAGTTAGCGGACTTGTACGTCTCTAGAATTGTGTCTCTTCACGGTGTTCCTTTGGTGATCAATTCTGATCGTGGTAGCCTTTTCACCTCTAGATTCTGGGGAAGCTTTCAGAATGCTATGGGAACTCATCTATCCTTTAGAACAGCTTTCCATCCTCAGTCTAGCGGTCAAGTTGAAAGGGTTAATCAAATCTTGGAAGACATGCTCAGAGCTTGTGTTATCTCTTTCGGAAAGAATTGGGAGAAATCTCTTCCCTTCGCCGACAGCAGTCTGGTCCCTCGTGGAAGGGCATGTTTGTTTACAAGGCTTCTCTAAGCCATTTGTTAAACTTGTCTGTACTCAGACCTAATTTTCTTCCGTTGTATGATGAAATGTTGATCACAGACATGTGATCTTTGTATGCTCTATGTGTATATCAATAAAGAGTACTTGTAGAGTTATGTGATGATACCTGCTGTTCATACTAGACATGTGTGATGCGTGTATGATTATAACATGCATCTCTTAGTATGGGTTTTCGAGACCTTGGTTGTGATCTGGCTGGCGATCTTTTATACACCAAGTGGCCCTTAGATGTGCGCAGCTTGGGGCATCGCGATGCGATTGCTCGTGGCTCTGCCACGTGCACACTTTGTTGTATGATCGAGCCCGCCCTAGACCCCGACTAAGTGATCGGGCTGGAGTAAGTCTATGTAAGAGTTAGGATTCAATCAATAACATGGTTGAGGCGACTTGTCTATGAGTATGGGATTCACCACCCATAAGTATTTAGACTTGTGAGCGGACGATGAGGACCCATCTCAGTTGATCATCCGGCCTGAATGGGATGCCCCTCACGTTTGATGCTTCCCGAGAGCGTTCTGTGCTTGGCCTTGTCTGCTTAGACAAGTGGGTACGGCTCTCGGCTCTCCATGTGATTGCATCGTGACTGGAATTACATACGCTAACCCCGGGTCCCGACACGAGTGCTTTGGTTAAGATCGCGTAGGCGATAGCGTCTCTCGGGGGGATTTTATTCTTAAGCCCCCGAGTGCTTTGGTTAAGATCACGTAGGCGATAGCGTCTCTCGGGGTGATTTTATTCTTAAGCCCCCGAGTGCTTTGATTAAGATCGCGTAGGAGATAGCGTCTCTCGGGGGGATTTTATTCTTAAGCCCCCGAGTGCTTTGGTTAAGATCGCGTAGGCGATAGCGTTTCTCGGGGGGATTTTATTCTTAAGCCCCCAAGTGCTTTGGTTAAGATCGCGTAGGCGATAGCGTCTCTCGGGGGGATTTTATTCTTAAGCCCCCGAGTGCTTCGATTAAGATCGCGTAGGCGATAGCGTTGCTCAGGGGGATTTTACTCTGAAGCCCCCGAGTGCTTTGAGATGGCAGTATTTGGGCAACATTTATATTATTGCGGTCAAGCGGTTTACATGAGTTGCCAGTCATGTCCGACCGATAGGGGCTATGGATAGAACAGTCGCATGTTTGCTACGTTCCATGGGTTGCCCACGTCCTCGTCTGTCTTCGGATTCCTCATCCTGTAGGCGCCACCTCCGATGACTTCTGAAATTATGAATGGTCCTTCCCATTGGGGGGCAAGTTTATGGACCTTCTCTTGTATTAGTCGTAGGACTAGGTCACCTTTGTTGAAGGTTCTAGTGCGCAATCGACTGCTTTGGTAGGTACGTAGTTTGTCCTGGTACCCCTCTGATTTTGCCAGGGTTGCGTCTCTTGCTTCGTCGGCCGTATCTTTGTCATCTTATTGTGCTTCTTCTGCTTCTTCTTCGTATCCGGTGACCCGAGGTGCTCCAAACTTGAGATCATGTGGTAGGACTGCCTCTGCCCCGTACACCATGAAAAAGGGTGTGTACTGGGTCGCGGTGTTTGGTGTAGTACGTAGGCTCCATAGGACCGCGGGGAGTTCTTCTACCCAGTTGCCGGCGGCTTGCTCGAGTGGTGCGAGGAGCCGTTTCTTGATTCCCCCGCATACGAGGCCATTTTCTTTTTCCACCTGGCCGTTGGACTGCGGGTGCGAGACTGATGCATAATTAATTTTGATACCCAGTTCTTCGCAGAAGTTCTGGAACTCTGCGGCTGTGAAGTTCATGCCGTTGTCCGTGATGATGTTGTGTGGTACTCCGAATCGGAAGATGATCGACTTGATGAAGTTGACAGCCGTGAGGGTTGTGGAGCTGGTGATAGGCACTACTTCGATCCATTTGGTGAACTTGTCGACTGCAACGAGCAGGTGTGTCCTTCCGCCCTTTGATGATTTCTTGATTGGGCCCACCATGTCAAGTCCCCAGGTGGCGAACGGCCAGGATAGTGGTATGGTCTTCAGATCTGATGCGGGAGCGTGTGGCCTGTTGGCGAATTTCTGGCAAGCGACACAATGTCTCACGATTTCCTCTGCGTTTTTTCATGGTTGTGGGCCAGTAGAACCCAGCTCGGAATGCTTTGGACACGAGCACTCGACTGCTCGCGTGGTGCCCGAAGGTGCCTTCGTGGATTTCGAGCAGTAGGGCTTTGCCGTCCTCTTCGCCGATGCACCTTTGGAGTATCTGGGTGATGCTGCGCTTGTATAGTTATCTGTTGATCACCGCGAATGCCTTGGATCGTCGGCTGATGCGTCGTGCTTCGGCCACGTCTTGTGGTAGCGTGCCTTCGATTAGGAATCGAAGGAACGGTTTTGTCCAAACGGGTCCTTCGAGCTCCGTCAGACCTGTGCTGTCGGTGTGCTGGTGCTTGTTCCTTCTGATGGGGTTGTTGCTGCCACCTGCGCCATTTCTGTTGCGTCTTCGCCGTCCACGACTGCTTCAGGTGTTGCTGCCTATACCTTGATGGATCTCCGAATGATGCTTTCGAGAAAAACGTCGGGTGGTACAGGCCCCCAGGTCGAACCGATGTTTGCGAGCTTGTCAGCTTCTGTGTTGTTGTCCCTGGTGATGTAGTTGAGCTCGCAACCGTCGAAACTTCCTTCGAGTTTGTTGTAGAGCTTTTGGTAGGCCGCCATGTTGTCGGCTATTGCATTGCAGTTTCTCATCGTCTGCTGGACGACGAGATTGGAGTCCCCTTAAATTATGAGGCGAGTGGCTCCGCATGTTTTGGCCATGTGCATGCCATGGAGGAGTGCCTCGTATTCTGCTTCGTTGTTGGAGGCGTGACTGAAGTTGATCTGGAGGACATATTTCAGCTTTGTTCCTTTAGGGGAGATGAGCACGACTCCTGCACCAGCTCCTTGTTGTCTCTTGGACCCATCGAAGAACATTGACCATGAGCTTGATAGGTCTGGAGGGCCTGGCGTCTGAACTTCCATCCACTCAACCAGGAAATCTGGGAGTACTTGGGCTTTGATGGCTGTTGGGTGCTTAAACTGCAGGTCCCGTGGGCTGAGCTCAATGTTCCACTCGGCGACTCGCAAGGTTGCTCCAGGGTTGTTGAGTATGTCGGCGAGTGGTGCACTGCTCGCGATTGTGATGGGGTGCTCGTCGAAGTAGTGGGACACCTTTCTTGAGGTCATGACGATGGCCAGTAGTAGCTTCTGATAGTGCGGGTACCGCTGCTGGGATTTGGTCTGGAGTATGCTGAGGTAGTAGATTGGTCTCTGGATGCTCTAGACCTTGCCTTCTTCTGCGCGTTCGACGACAAGCGCTGTACTTACTACACTGCTACGTGCTGCCACGTAGAGGTATAGCTTCTCTCGTTCCTTGGGTACCGCCAGGATTGGTGGGGTCAAGAGTGTCTTTTTCAGATCCGCGAATGCTTGGCGGGCTTCCTCCGTCCACTTGAATTTCTCTCCTTTCCTAAGCAACTGATAGAAAGGAAGCGTGCGTTCTCCCAGCCTGCTGATGAAGCGGCTTAGGGCTGCGAGTTTTCCGGTGAGCTGATGTACTCCTTTGACGTCGGTTGGTTCTTGCATGCGGGTGATGGCTTGGACTTTCTCAGGGTTTGCCTCGATTCCTCGGGCAGAGACCTTATAGCCAAGCAGCTTTCCGTCGGTACGCCGAATGCGCACTTCTTTGGGTTGAGTTTGATTCTGTATTTGTTGAGTGCCGCGAAAGTTTCGCGTAGGTCGTTGAGTAGTGTGGCTTCTTTGTAGGTCTTGATGACGATGTCGTCCATGTATACTTGCACGTTTCTTCCTATTTTCTCCTTCAGGCAGGCCTGCATCATTCGTTGGTAAGTGGTGCCTACGTTTTTGAGCCCGAAGGGCATGGTTTTGTAGCAGAATACGCCATAGGGGGTGATGAACGATGTGTGCTCTTCGTCTTCTTCCTTCATCCTGATCTGGTTGTATCCTGAGTAGGCGTCGAGAAAGGAACGTAGATGGCACCCTGCTGTTGAGTCGATTATCTAATCGATTCTAGGAAGGGGGAAGTGATCCTTCGGGCAATGCTTGTTGATTGGTCCGTAGTCAACACACATGCGCAGCACGGTCGTGTCTTTCTTGGGCACCAGCACTGGGTTGGCTATCCAGGTGGCTTTCTACGTTTCTCGGATGAACTGAGCGTCGAGTAACCGGTTGACTTCCTCCCCGATTGCTCTGCGCTTGGGCTCCGAGAATCGTCTCAGCGCTTGCTTCACCGGTTTCGTGTTTTTCTTGATGCGTAGGGCGTGTTCCGCGAATTCGCGTGGTATCCCAGGCATGTTGGCTGGGCACCAGGCGAATATTTTCCACTCGTCTCGAAGGAAAGCGATGAGATCCATTGCCTGCTCCTCTGGTAGGTGGGAGTACACGCGAACTGTTTTGTCCGGGTCCGTCGGGTGCACTTGGTGAGTGACTGTGTCGCTGTCGATGCTGAAGTCGCGTCCATACTCCCTGGATTCGCTTCGGTTCACCAGTGGGAAGGTACTCTTGTCCGTCACCATGGCTATTTCTCTGAGTTCTTGTTCAGCTCCGAATGTGTCGGAGATTCTGTGGAAGTCACGCTTGTTGGGAAACGTAGTAGAAAACAAAATTTTCGGCCTACGAATCAAGAACCCAAGATCATCCAAGAAGATTGCATACAAGGTTTTAGGTCATGGCTCACCAACCGATGTAGCGGAAGTAGAGTTGGTGAAGCTCGTGGACGTAGTGGAAGTAGATCTCGCAAGTTCTCCCACGAACAGTCCCTCGATCAATCCCACGAACAAGTCCCGCGATCTAGTCCCACGGACAAGTCCCATGAACAAGCTCCTCGAAGAAGGGTCGAAGGTACGACCCCTCCATTAGTATCCACACATCCCGTAGCAGCAATTCAGAAGCGCTCCTCCGTCCAGAGATGAACGCCACCGAGAAAACTAGAGGGAGAAAACCCTAACGGATTCCGATCTAGAACAGCGTCTAAACCGGGGTCTAATTGTGGAGCAACGGGGTTTAGAGGAGGGAGGGTGGCGCATAGGCCTTGGGGATTGATTGTGCTGCGCCCCCCACCCCTCCCCCACATTATATAGGTGGCCAAGAGGCCCTTGGGGCGCAATAAGGGGGGTGGGGAGTCCAACTTGGACTCCCAAACCTCCCAAACCTTCCCACCGGAAACCTGCCATATTGGAGAGTTGGACTTTCCACCTGGAGGAGGATTCCTTCCCCTTGGTGCGCCCCCCACCCCTTGTCCGGCCAGGGCAGCCTAGGTGGCTTGCCCCCCAAGGCTAGGGGCGCAGGGGAGTGGGTGGTACTGCCCGGAACCTTCCGGAACCTTCCATGACCTTCTAGAAGCTTCCAGGACCTTCCGGGACATACCGGGACCGTTTCGGGACATTCCGGACACTTCTGGAGCACTTCCAGGACCTTCCGAGACCGTTCTCGGACGTTCCGGAGCCATCCGGATAGTTACCAAGACCATCCGAGTTACAGTTTACGCCACCCGATGACCGCGAAGGTTGTCGGGACGCCCAGCGATTATCCGGAAACTATTCCGGTTGATCCAGGACTTCCCCAGTACCATTATCATATGTTCCGGAACCACCTGGGACTACTCCAGAGTGATCCGTACATAACCTTAAATACCCAGAACTACTTCTGGTGCCCTTATGAACAATTCCATAAATCTCCGGAACTACTTCCGGTACCTGTATGAACTATTCTGCTTTGCTTCCACTAAACCTTCTACCATACTAGTATTCTAACAGACTACTGCTCGTTAAGTGTGTGACCCAATAGGTTCGGTATAATGCGGACATGACTCAGAACATCTTCCGGACATAGGTCAACAGCCTTTTGTCAATAGCCAATAATCAACAGCGGAGCCATGGACACCCATGTTGACTCCCGCACATACACGAAGAAACTTCGAGTGAACCATTATGTTTAGTCATGTACCATTCCCTTTGCTTCGCGATATATGACAAAGTTAGAGGAGAGAAGTTTGGCACCCATGTGTAACAACTTTTGAACACAAGCCACTCATTATCCTCTTTGCTCGTTTGTCCCTTTTCTCGTTATCGTATTCCGGTATCCCCGTGACTGAATCACAATGCGTCTGGCCAGACTATAATGGATACCGTCATACCGAGTGGGCCCGAAGTGAATATCTTCTTCATAGTGAAGGAGAAAATCCCATTCTTGAACTATCACAGTCACTAGCCACACCATCTGACATACCCAGAACTTATTTTACTACTTCCCATTTACGGGAGGATTCATCGAAGAACCAAAGCATGTCTTCCTGTGTGAAGCAACTCGATACTCTCATGGTCTAAGGAATTACGTATATGATAACATTTCATGATATGACTTATAACGTAGTTACGATGTGATCTCTAAGTATATCATTCAATACTAGGGTCGGTTCAACATCGTTGTTCTGCTAACAATATGTTCCCATTGCTACTGACATCCTTGTTACAAGAACGATGTCCATGATTAAGAAAACGTAATCATCAGTTAGCACATGAGCTGGTCTTAGAGGCTAAACCAGGAACTCTTGGTGTTTACATTTCCACACATGCAAATGAGTTTTCTTCCGAATCTCACAGTCAGGGTCATTGCAATTATAGCACAGAAATATAAACATTAATTACGAACGTGGAAATATATATATAATAACATTTTATTATTGCCTCTAGGCATATTTCCAACAGTCTCCCACTTGCACTAGAGTCAATAATATTGTCAGTGCTTGAGCACTTTACACCTATGGCATACCGGTGTAATAAATGCCTCATTTGTGGTATAGACCTCATCTTCGGATCTGACGTTTCAGGCCCGTTTGTATCTTGCATATCTTCGCGTTTTCACGCTATCATAAAATTCACTAATTTTATCAGTTTAGCTTTGTATATGTTTGAATCATTTGGTAGGACCTCGGTTCCTTAGAATAAGTCATGAAATCATTCATCAATGTTCCATGAGCTTCAAGCATCTAGGAAACCATACCATGTTCATAAATGAACTGATGATTCAAAATACCCTCCCTTGTTACTTCTTTAAGCAACAATATACTTAGCCTCTGTTATAGAATTCGCCACAGTATCTAACTTTAACACAGTTCCTTCATACTGTGCCACCCTTATGTGTGAAACACATAATCCCAATTAAAATCGAAAATCGATCGGAGTAAGTATGAAGACTGAATTGGTGTAACTGTTTACATCAAAATTCAGCTGGTGTAACTTGTTACAACGAGCTCTTCATTATCAACATTTTCCGAGAAACATATCTTATCTATCATAAGTTTAACTTTTCACTGTTTGTCCAATGATCAACATATTGATCACTTTGGTATCTTGCTCATAACCTTTTGAAGCACTGGACATATCTGGTCGTTTTACATATTATGGTGTACATGATTAATCCAAACACACGGGTGAGTGGAATTCAATTCACGTGTTTTTGCTTATCTGTGTTCATCAACACCGATTTCTGCAAACAACTTTTCACCACGACTTCGGCAAGAACATGTTTCTTGGCATTTCATACTAAACTACTTTAGTATCATGTCAATATGTAGTGTTGGCTTTAGCATGATCAGGCACTTACTATCTTCATAGATCACTATGCTCAATACTAATGCTATATCAGCCCAAATTCTTCAACTGAAAACTATTTCCAACGAAGTCCTTATTCGTGTCAAGAAATTTATATCATTTCCAATCAACAATATGTCATCTACATAAGGTTTTATAAATATTATTCAGCTCCCACTTACTTTCTTGAATATTCAAGCATCTTCGTTATTCCTGATGAAAACAAACTCTTTTCGCAATTTCATCACAACGAAAATTCCAACTCCATTATGCTAGCTTCAGTCCATCACTGGATATCCAAGGCTTGCATCTATTTTAGCAACCTTTGAATCGACAAAACATTCCGGTCGTATCACGTATACGTCCTTTGTTATATTTCCGTGTAGGAACTTTGTTTTTGACGTTTATTCTACCATATCCTATAAATGAGATATGTAGTAATTGCTAGTATAACCCGAACTGACTAAAGCATTTCTACGGTCGACACTATTTCGCCGTAGTCAACCTTTGAACTTGCTAGAAAACAATTTTCCAACGAGTTGAGCTTTATGGATAAAACAATTTCATCCGAATCAATTATAGATCCATATATATATTCTTCAGACTTTTAGTCTTTCGGAGGGTCTACCAAGTTCAAAACTTGACTTACTTCCATGGATACTATCTCGGATTATTTGGCATGTAGCCAAATCCCGGAGTCAGGGCCCATCAACGCTTCTTTGTATATCACAGGTTTATCATTGTCGAACAACAATATCTCGTTTTACATATCATGAATGTTTGTACGAGTTTTGTCTAACCTGTGTGGTTCAGCTGCGCACTTCTCGGAAGATTCAACAATCTTTGACAAGTTGCACTGTCCTCCCACTCACCTTTTGTAAGAAACTATTTTTCTTCAAAACACATTGTTCTTAACAGCAAACGGTTTTGCTTTTGTGTAGTGATAGAGGAATACCAAAACTTTTGGCATAACCTTAACAAAGTAGCACTTATCTGATTTGGGGTTTTCAGTATGTCAAACATATGCCTCATATACCCAAATTTTAAGAAAAGACAACATGGTTTTAACAGTCCATACCACATCTAATATGGTGTCATTTCAACAGATTTGATGATGCTATTTTCAGTGTAAAAGCCGTAGTCACTAACGCATAACTTTAATAAGTATAATGGCAAATTGATAAACGTCATATTTGATCTTACCGTGTCATACATGGCTTGATTACATCTCTCGAACTGTTTACTCATAGTGGTGTTCCGGGAGACGCAAGTTATGACACTTCTTCACAACTCATCAGACGTTCGCTAAACTTGTAACTCAAATATTACTTTCTACAATCTAATTTGCAGAAGCTTTATTTTTCTCGTTACAATGAATTTCTATTTCACTCTATAATTCCTTGAACATTTCAAAGATTTCAGACGTATGTCTCTATTGAACAGATATCCACATATCTACTTCAACTCATGAGTGAAGATAGGGAATCCACTGCACACAACTACACTTGTTGGACTACACACATCATCATGTATGATTACCAATGGTTTAGTTGCCCGTTCATGTATGGCCTATCAACGGTGTTTTATTCACATTACTTCGAGACAAAGATCGCAAGCGTCAAGTGATTCATAATCATATGACTCGAAAGTCCATCACTTATGGAAATTCTTCATGCATGTTATGTCACTTGTGATAAACGGCAGTGCCACATCTATGTGGTATTTCTGTCAGTCTTGCGACGTTTAGCGTCAGTGTTATGGATGTTTAGTATTATTATCAAGATTCATAACATACAACCTATTCATATTGGAAGTATGGCCTTTACGTTATTCATAGCTTTGAACAACTCTCTTGCAATAAACATGATTCAAAAATGATGTTTTGCAACAAGGCTAAAGTGTAGTAACAATTTACTCAACTCTAAAATGAATTATGAAGATAATCATAGAGTCAACACACGGTATAGTAAACCTTTTACCGTGTTCCCGAGCGTGTCAAAACTCATCATTAGCTAGTCATAAAGGCCATAGTATTTCTTGCATCGAGTTGCAACAATATGCAATCGATCTGATATTCCGGTGATCAACAGTTTAATCACAATATACAGAATCCACAATTAACTACTTAATCATGATTCCCAAGAATTACATCTCTTGACCAGCAATGAATTCATCTATAACTTCGTATGACTTTCATTTCTGGGCTAGTTATTCCAGTCTTCTTTCGTTTTGCCTTTATACGTATCATAGTTCTATTTCCAATGTCACTCCTACTCACAGAAGATCACATATGATTAAGGGTGGCGCATGCCATGGACTATCCGGCGTGTCAGTCTTACTAACATCCTTTGGACTTCCTTTCCCTTAATTCTCATCATCATATGATCGGTGTTCTTCTGGATCCCACACTTATCAGTTTTGTTTAGAGCACAGTGAACATTTTCACTAATGCTTACAATCATACATTGTACCAGATATCTTATATCCAACATTAATTGTCTTACTACTGAAAACTATTTTTCAGTTCCATGAATATAACATAACTATCCCAAACTATTCGAAGTTCGGGTTTCATGGTGGTGAAGACAATGCACTTAGCTGTGGTGGAATTCTAGCATTTTGGATTATGGACATAAGTCACATCATCCATAGCATCAGCGGGAGAGCATCAAAAATTTGCGATAGGACAAGCTCCTTCTCGACACTATTGAGGATAGTCCTCACAATACGGTACCAATCGTAAAGTTTTTACCAGATAATACAGTTAATCAAAATCAATTGGGAAGGTGGTAACGCGAGCCATTATTCTACAACGATAATGCAAATACTAAGACTTTGTTCATAATTAAGTTGCACTTGTGATTAATCAATTTAATTACTAAGTGCGCTCCCACTCAGATCAATATCTCTCGTAATTGATGCTGGAGTGATTCAAGATCCGACCCAATCGTCCGCCATTGATGTGACATCACTGATGACTTAGATTGGACCGGTAGGCCAACTTGCCAATCACGCCAAAGGTGATTCTTGTTCATCTTTCGATGGGCGTGTTCCGGTAGCAAACTTTTATCCAAACCGTCAAGACAACCAAGTGTAATGCGCTGTGTGTTCTTTTAACACACCCGCCTTTTATGCGTCACACACGTGTGCAACCATGTGACATGACCTGCTCCGATGTGAAACATAGTATAGACGGTGCTACAGTTGGAAGAACACTATCAACTTGATATTGTTTTGCGAGAGATCACCCTAATAAAATACGACTATCGCGCATCAAACAAGGGTGCATCAAAGGGATAAACATCACAGGCAGTTCATAAAATTTTGTGATATAGTATAGCCCTTTGCTTCGTGAAGTCTTCATTGTCTTCACGTCGTCGTGGTTGAAGTCACCGTGTCCAACAACTTTGTCCTTGGCGCCGGGAACATCACCACGACTTCCGGTATGTGCGTCGGGGTCCACCTCCGCATCGTAGATCATCACATTTGCATCTACCTATTGCTTTGCCTCGAGCTAATAAACAGTTCTGGCACGCAGGCCATAATTAAGTGACAATCATATGACTCCAGTCATCATGCCGTACCACGACACGCAGGTCGCGAATAAATATTACATAACATATAGCATCTCATACAAACACATTGCAAATCTTGAAAGCTATACCACATCACATGCATACTCTGCAAAAACGAGTTAGATCGCCATCTACACGGGTTGTTGCAACTTTTATCGTGGTTGTTAAGCAGGTTTACAAGGCAAACGAGAAACCCTAGATAAAACAAAACACGATACTTCTTTTGTTGCTAGTTTAACATACGGGGTGCGTGCAGCAACTAATGCCACAAGCCAAACTTCGTTAAACGCGTGACCCCCGTGTGGATTTGAGTTCATAAAATCCACAAGCCCCTCCATGTTAAATCTTCTATTGCGAGATTAAGATGAGATCCAAGGAGTTTGATGTAGACCATGATCAAGGCAACCAGCATAATGAAAGCAGCATAGAGGGATCGATGGAAAACTCAATCCTTGTAGCAAAACCTCAACTTGCCATCAAGCATAGAAAAAATCACATGACAGGGAAGCAACAAGAAAATCAATGCCTCATATCACACATATGATCTAATCAAGGATCGCTCATGATACCGCTGTTGGGAAACGTAGTAGAAAACAAAATTTTCGGCCTACGAATCAAGAACCCAAGATCATCCAAGAAGATTGCATACAAGGTTTTAGGTCATGGCTCACCAACCGATGTAGCGGAAGTAGAGTTGGTGAAGCTCGTGGACATAGTGGAAGTAGATCTCGCAAGTTCTCCCACGAACAGTCCCTCGATCAATCCCACGACCAAGTCCCGCGATCTAGTCCCACGGACAAGTCCCATGAACAAGCTCCTCGAAGAAGGGTCGAAGGTACGACCCCTCCATTAGTATCCACACATCCCGTAGCAGCAATCCAGCAGCGCTCCGCCGTCCAGAGATGAACGCCACCGAGAAAACTAGAGGGAGAAAACCCTAACGGATTCCGATCTAGAACAGCGTCTAAACCGGGGTCTAATTGTGGAGCAACGGGGTTTAGAGGAGGGAGGGTGGCGCATAGGCCTTGGGGATTGATTGTGCTGCGCCCCCCACCCCTCCCCCACATTATATAGGTGGCCAAGAGGCCCTTGGGGCGCAATAAGGGGGGTGGGGAGTCCAACTTGGACTCCCAAACCTCCCAAACCTTCCCACCGGAAACCTGCCATATTGGAGAGTTGGACTTTCCACCTGGAGGAGGATTCCTTCCCCTTGGTGCACCCCCCCACCCCTTGGCCGGCCAGGGCAGCCTAGGTGGCTTGCCCCCCAAGGCTAGGGGCGTAGGGGAGTGGGTGGTACTGCCCGGAACCTTCCGGAACCTTCCATGACCTTCTAGAAGCTTCCAGGACCTTCCGGGACATACCGGGACCGTTTCGGGACATTCCGGACACTTCTGGAGCACTTCCAGGACCTTCCGAGACCGTTCTCGGACGTTACGGAGCCATCCGGATAGTTGCCAAGACCATCCGAGTTACAGTTTCAGCCACCCGATGACCGCGAAGGTTGTCGGGACGCCCAGCGATTATCCGGAAACTATTCCGGTTGATCCAGGACTTCCCCAGTACCATTCTCATATGTTCCGGAACCACCTGGGACTACTCCAGAGTGATCCAGACATAACCTTAAATACCCAGAACTACTTCTGGTGCCCTTATGAACAATTCCATAAATCTCCGGAACTACTTCCGGTACCCGTATGAACTATTCTGCTTTGCTTCCACTAAACCTTCTACCATACTAGTATTCTAACAGACTACTGCTCGTTAAGTGTGTGACCCAATAGGTTCGGTATAATGCGGACATGACTCAGAACATCTTCCGGACATAGGTCAACAGCCTTTTGTCAATATCCAATAATCAACAGCGGAGCCATGGACACCCATGTTGACTCCCGCACATACACGAAGAAACTTCGAGTGAACCATTATGTTTAGTCATGTACCATTCCCTTTGCTTCGCGATATATGACAAAGTTAGAGGAGAGAAGTTTGGCACCCATGTGTAACAACTTTTGAACACAAGCCACTCGTTATCCTCTTTGCTCGTTTGTCCCTTTTCTCGTTATCGTATTCCGGTATCCCCGTGACTGAATCACAATGCGTCTGGCCAGACTATAATGGATACCGTCATACCGAGTGGGCCTGAAGTGAATATCTTCTTCATCGTGAAGGAGCAAATACCATTCTTGAACTATCACAGTCACTAGCCACACCATCTGACATACCCAGAACTTATTTTACTACTTCCCATTTACGGGAGGATTCATCTAAGAACCAAAGCATGTCTTCCTGTGTGAAGCAACTCGATACTCTCATGGTCTAAGGAATTACGTATATGATAACATTTCATGATATGACTTATAACGTAGTTACGATGTGATCTCTAAGTATATCATTCAATACTGGGGTCGGTTCAACATCATTGTTCTGCTAAGAATATGTTCCCATTGCTACTGACATCCTTGTTACAAGAACGATGTCCATGATTAAGAAAACGTAATCATCAGTTAGCACATGAGCTGGTCTTAGAGGCTAAACCAGGAACTCTTGGTGTTTACATTTCCACACATGCAAATGAGTTTTCTTCTGAATCTCACAGTCAGGGTCATTGCAATTATAGCACAGAAATATAAACATTAATTACGAACATGGAAATATATATATAATAACATTTTATTATTGCCTCTAGGGCATATTTCCAACAACGGTCACATTGATCTGATTTGATGAAGCTTCCGTTGATCGTGAGGACTCCTGATGATCCTGGCATCTTGAGCTTGAGGTAGGCGTAGTGTGGGACCGCCATGAATTGCGCGAATGATGGCCGCCCCAATATGGCGTGATACTGCGACTGCCAGTCGAGTACCACGAACTCGAGGACGTGCTTGGCGAAGTTGCGTCGGTTGCCGAAGACACCTTCGAGTTCGATGACTCCGAGGGATGTGGCTGCTTCTCCTGGGACTACCCCATGTAACTCGGTGCTTGATTTTCTCCATACTGATCGTGGGATCATCATCTTTTGCAGGGTGCTGGCGAAGATGATGTTCATGCTGCTGCCTCCGTCCATGAAGACCCTATCCATGCCGTACCCTCCGATTTGTGCATCGAGTACTAGGGGCGCATGCCCCAGTCTTGGGACTGCTGGTGGATGGTCGTCTTGTGAGAACGTGATGCTGGTCTCCGTGTCATGTAGCTGGTAAACTTCGACTATGTTTATGCTCTTAGCTGCTCTAGCCTGCAGGGTGTGGGCATCGCGTTGTGCTTGCGGTACCCTTCCTTCCTGGATCATGAGCACTTGTTCTTGCGGCGGGCTGTGACGTCCTTCCGGGCTTGCGGTCGAAAGATTTGCGAGTCTTCCGCTGCGCATCGCAGTTCGTCGAGTGGAATTCCTTCGTAGAGGCCCCTCGCCGTTCTTCTGGGTCGTCGACTCCTTCGGCGCTGGCGCTGCACTTGGTCGTTACCGTAGTATCGGTCCTGGCACAACTGTAGCTCGAGTGGTCTTGATGGGGTGGCGGAGATGTCCGCCGTGATCTCGAATCCTTCGAGTGGGCTAGATCTGGTTCTTGCCCTTGAGTTGTAGCTTGCTGAAGACGGGACCGCCGAGATCGTGATCCCAACCTGTGTAGTTCCCACAGACGGCGCCAATTGACGGGGATCAACCCTGGAAAATCCCATTGTCAGGGACCCTGGGTTAGTCATGAGATGCATAGGTTGGACGATAGCTCATCGGCAAACAGGAAGGCTCGCTCCTGTTCGATATTATTAATGGGGGACATGCGATTACAGTGGAAGCCAAGGCTGGAGCGCTCAAGGCTAGGGTTACAGGTGATATTAGATGTCTTTGGCGTCGCCCCTCCTAGCCCGTATATACCGGGCTAGGTCTCGGGGAGTTCATCTACGTTTACAGGTAAGCTTTCCTAACCCTAGCTTGCTCCGTACGGCAGGTCTTCGCACCTTCCTTGTGAGTCGCGGACTCCTACGTCGGTGCCAACTAGTGGGCCGAGGTTGTATCTTCATGGGCCTTCTGCCATCATGGACACCAGGTAGGCTCACCCGTAGGAGTCATGGGGTCACCCCCTCGTCATCCGGCCTTGCCGTTTACAAAGGATCAACGCAAGAGATAAAAGTGGAACTGAAAGTAAAGACTGAAAGTAAACTAAGGGTATAAACAATAATGTGAAGATGGACCAGGATCCCGTGATTTTCACTAGTGATGTGTCTCTCCCAAAAGACGATAAAAGTGCTAGCGAGGTAAACAAATCACAGCTGGGCAATTGACAGAATTATGAAGGCACCGCAATGCTAACTATGTTGCAAAGAAAGGAAGGGCTCAAAAGCAATGGGCAGTACGCCAAGGTAAGTAGACCGAAATCCAACTACATCTACTACGAATCATCCACCTTGAGATATCTATCCAGAACATATCGCTGGTATTAAGTTGCGAATCCCACCCAATGTGTAAACTCAAAGCAACAGACAACTGCATTAAAATAACTTTGCGTAAAGTAAAAAATCCTTGCACCCGTGGGTAGAAGCACATTGTTTTATCCCTGGTGGCAACATCACATGCCCTAGTCTCATGTTTCTGTCACTCAAGCTAGACATCATGGGGCTGAACCCACAATCAAGGATAACGCTCCCTCTTGGAGTTGCAACAAACTACTTGGCCAAAGCAAAATACTGCAACGGAGAACATGCAAAATTTACTCAAGAACAAAATATAAAAGAGAAGAACCAAATATATTACTCATCAAAATCTGAACATAGTCTCATAATCCATCAGATCCTAGAAAACTCAGCATAGCAACAACAGAAATTACAAAAGTGCCTCGATCATGTGAGGCAGCTCACGAGGTCTCGAAAGTGGAAGCACAAACAGGGGAGAGGTACATCACATAGCTACTGGTCACGGACCCATGGTCCAAGGGGGACTACTCACGGCACATCCGGGAGGCGTCCATGGCTATGGATGGTCTCCCGGAGGGGGTTCCACCTCCCGGCAGGGTGCCGGGGCAGCTTCTCCAAGCAGCCCCGATCTTGAAACGGCGGCGGCGGTACAGAGGCGAATTCGCGGAAAAGAGATCGATATTAGGGGTTTCCACCCCGAGGGCTAAATATAGGCGGAGGGGTGTCGAGGGGACCCACAGGGCAGCCAGGAGGCCCCCTGGCGCGGCCTAGGGTGGGGCCGCGCCAGGAACCCTTCTGGAGTCCCTGTGGTGGCCCCCCTCCGCTGCCTTGGTGATTCCGGAAGCTTCCGGGTAGCTGATTTTTTATATAATTTTTCCGGATTTTTTGGAGCACTTTTAATGGCAGGAAAACCTCAAATACAAAAACAGAAGAAAACAGAAACTGACAGCTGGGTGCACTGGGTTAATAGATTAGTCCAAATATGCTCAAAAGTGTATGAAAGTTCAAGCAAATCATGGCAAAGTCACACAAAACAAGCATGGAGCAAACATAAATTATAGATACATTTGGGACGTATCAGGAAGCAAAGACTAAACATGTACCAGAGCTATTGGTTTTGAAAACAGAGATAAAAAATGTTTTGGGAGGTGCATTGTAACAGCCCAGATTCCACAAAAAATTAAAAATTTTGTTTTCGGTGT
This sequence comes from Bromus sterilis, assembly GCA_950022295.1. NCBI lineage: Eukaryota > Viridiplantae > Streptophyta > Magnoliopsida > Poales > Poaceae > Bromus > Bromus sterilis. The sequence goes on from OX465596.1 coordinate 404,246,871, forward strand.
GAATTTTTTTGATTGTCTAATTTGTTGCGGTGTTTGCATCCCCGATTTATCGATCGGCGATTATTTCCCCCCCCCCCCTCTTATCTTGTACCGGACGGAGACCGACCCTTGCCACCCTGACACTCGACATTTGCGACACCGGGTTTCACCCGATCACCGTCGCGAAAACCGCACGAGACCAGCCGCAGCCAACGGAACGAAAAACCCCGTTTAATAATTAAATGGGATATTTTTTATAGCGCGCCGGAAAGTGTTCTAGGAACGGTTCCAGCGCGAGGTGAACGCCGCCGGCTTGACGCGCTGATCGCGCAGTTCGAAGTTTTACTCGAATCGGAGGTCCTGCGGACCCCCGGCGGTCAGAAACGTAAACACCGCGCGCGCGAGAGAAAAACCGGGGATGTTTTTGCAAACTGCCAGCCACCTGGGCTATATAAAGACCACCACACTCCCACCTCTTTCTAGGGTTTCCCTAGGCACAAAATTGCAGCCACCCCCTCCACTTTGCCCCAAAAATACCCCCATTTTTGTCCAACCCTAGCCCCAACTGATCTGGACTGTCAGATCCGGAGATCCGACGGCCCAGATCCACCCAGCCTTCCTCTCTTCTCCCGTGGAAGCTACCCGATCCGCCGCCTCCCGAGCCGCTCCGGCCGGCCGCCACCCGGTGACCACGGCGAGCTGTGCGCCCCGGCCACCTTCTCCTCTCCCTTCTCCTCCTTCCCCTCTCCCTTCTCCTCCTCCTCCCCTCACGCCTCTCCTCCCTGCAGGAACGATGTCGCGCCATGGACAGGAGGCCCGAGCTCGAGCGCCGCCGCCGCCCGAGGCTCCGTCGTGCCGGACCTGCGCGCCGGCCGGATCCGCCCCCTGCACCCCCGTTCCCGCCATCGTCGCCTGCGCATGTCGATCCCTCGCCGGTGTGGCCTCCGGCGCCACCACGGCCAGCAGCCAGCCGCCGCCGTCGCCCTGTACGGGACTGGATCGAGCCGATCCAGTCGCCGCAACCACCTCCACCGCCGGCTGGGCCAGATCCAGCGCGCGGCCCGCCAGCCTCCAAGGCCCAGCGCGGCCCAGCCGCCCTCCAGTCCAGCCACGGCCTGATGGGCTTCGGCCCGATAGGTGAGGCGCCCTTGTTTTTTTTCTTTTTTTTCTTTTTTTTACTGTGCTGCGTAGTTGGGCCGGCCCAGTAACACTAGATTCGGGCCGGAAACGTTTATTTTTTTCTCTTGGCATTTAAAATTGGCAGATTGTAATAGATTTTTACGATGCCCGTATGTTTTTAACGGTAGCTCGGATCGCGACGCTTTAAACATGAAACTTGCTCGGTTTTTTGTGTAGATTAATAAAATGTGCTCTTTTTCCATGTTTGACTTTGTTTACATGTTATTGACCTGCTAATTACAACTGCTTGCCATTGTAAACTGTAATTCCATAACTTTTTAACTGTTGCTCTGATTAAAATGTTCTTTATATGTAAGTTGACTAGAATTGCATGTAGATTGTGTTTATGCTGCTCTTGCTTGCTAATAAAAATAATAAAATTATGTTTAGGGTAGAACAGTACCAAATTCCATTTTTATCATGGGGTCCACAATAGTTTGCCATGTTTAGGTTGTGCCTCACTTAAATTGACTAGCATAGATAGTTTATCTTATGCTTCACCTCTTGCCATGTTTGAGTGCTATGCCATGCTTGAGTGACATGCCATGTTAATAACCTTACTCATCTTGTGTAGCTAAACAACTTGAACCTTTCTAAATGTGCGGTATCGTCGTGTGTGACGAGTACTCCACTTAACCTGTTAGTAACCGCTCTCGACGGTAGGTGTGGTGTCTCGTGTTGCTTTCTTGTTGATGCTTGCTCGTGTTTGCTTCGTAGTAATAGATGCTTGCTCGTTGATTGCTTTCCAGTGTTTATCATCTTGTGTGCTTCCGCGGGTACCTCACGGAGACGATGCGAGTTTGCGATCAACTACACCTTCGGAACCCGACTTATCAACAGGCAAGGACTATGCATTACTTATGATCCATTCTATTTCAACCAGTGGTTTGCATGCTAGTCTAGGATAGGTTTGATGTTTGATCCTACCACATGTTTACAGCCTCTTTCAAACCGATACAGCCATGTCCCCTCCCAGCAAACCATGTACTGCTATGTTACTATTGCTCGTTGCTTAGCCCCTGCTTAGTATGCATGCTTAGGATGCTACGAATGTTACTCTGTTACTCCTTGGTTTGGGATATCACATTATTATATTGTTGTTGATGATATGATTATTATAATGTTGACTATATTCGACGAAGGATGGAAGGTCTAGGCTATCCCTCCCCGACGCTTTGTTCCATTCGAGTCACCTAGGATCCGAGTTCCGGGTATTGGTTTTAAGACTGAGCGTGCCTAACCGCGTGTGGGATTTTATGGGGTCCCCTTTTCTTACCTACCTAGCTTCAAACATTTCCAGTGGTGGCCCAAGTTGATTTACCATTGGAAACCGTGTGTGTGCTGGTCGGCCGCCAGTAGTTTTCAAACCACCCTGGACCAGTGAGGACATGGTTCCTTGCTGGCCCATCATGACTGGCTGAGGACCCGGTTTCCCATGTGTGATTAACCGGCAATCCAAACCTGGAGTCAAACGGTAGAGACCGATTCCAGAGCGCGGCCGGCTTTTGAGTTGGATGTCGACTCACCGGGGGCCACCCAGATTTGTTCGTTGTTAGTTAGAGGGACCTGTCGTTTCGGATCTCTCGGAACTAAATCATGAAATGGTTGCCTGTGAAGGGTAGCAACTGAGAGAGATGGGCGTGCGTGCGGAGCCTTGTAATGGGCAGTTGTTACACCCCTGCAGGGTTAAATCTTTTCGAGAAGCCGTGTCCACGTTTATGGACGACTTGAGACCTACTCCTTGTTCATAGACAACAACAACTGAGATAATCTTAATATAACTTGATCAACGTGTGTGTGCCTTGACTGCTTCTTCTTCGTCGGGATGCGAAGAGGAGGACAAGGATAGGATAGGTGTTATGTTTGCGTAAGTAGTTGATAGCAAGACTTGTTGGAGGCGATTCCTCATCGAATGCTTGGCTTCTTATCTTACTCTCTAGATTGTTAGCCACTTCATAAATGCTAGTGCGGCAGCAACCTCACCACTTACAACATCCTTACCGTAAACTACTAGTTGTCCTAGAATGGCGAGTGATGAAGTCCTTGCTGGGTCAGTTGACCACTACAGTTGGATGCTGAGTACTTATGTACTCATGATACTAACCCCAAACTCTTTTCAGGGATCTTGATCGACAACAGGTATGGTGACCGACGTTTCACGTGGAGACTCGACGACGACTAGTTAGGCGGATCTCGGCGGAGGTCCTGGACCCGTGTGGTTATGGGATCGATGTTTTTCTCTTTGCCACTAGGCATTTGCATGTAGTCTGTACTCAAACATGTATCTTCCGCTGTTGTATTGTATTTAAGGCAGTTGTATGCCGATTGTATGAGATGTTGTATCCATGTATCTGTAATGTTGTGATATCATGTTGGAAATCCGGGGCATATGGCATTGTCATATATCGCGGTGGGACCGATATGTGCTTCGTCCGTGGATATGGATGAAAACATTTAGATCTGGAACAGTACCGCATATCGGGCCTTACATGCATGCTTCGTCAACGAATGCTAGTAGAAAACTCAATCACCTTTACGCTAGACATGTTTCGAGGAACGACTCCCAAGATGGAGACGATCACATCCCCTTAATCTCCTTTGTTTATCACTGCCAAAGTTTTCTGATTTCTCATAGACAAAGCGTGAAGGAGGGTTTGTTGGTTGTGATTATCTTTTGTGAGTTGGGCGCACTCATGCCAGTCCCTCCTCGTATTAGGGGTTTGCATATTAGACATGCAATCCTGGAATAAAACATGTCTAACATAAGACGGTCATGAATTACCTACTACTTCCTCATGAGCTAAAATAGAGGCACAAAACAGGAGTGGTTTTTGAATAATTTCGAGATGGTACAAGAAAGTCTTCGTTAGGATGGCCGGTAAATACCACATAGGAAGGTATGGTGGACTCATATGGAAAAACTTGTTTCAAGGATTTTGGATGCACAAGCAGAAATCCGCTTAGTGCGAGCAAAGGCTAGCAAAAGACTGGGAAGCGACCAACTAGAGAGCATAACAGTCATAATCATGCAGAGCGACAAAGTAACATTGAATTGTGCATGAAAATGATATGACTATTCTGAAACTCAAAGATCATCAAGGCATAGTAGACTTTTCAGACATAAACATGTGTAAGCATGTGCCAAGTCAATCCAAGAATTCTCCAAAGGGAAATACCACTTCAGTATGCCAAACCATGAACAATGCAATGCATGTAAATCATTTCAACAATACATTATGTACTCTATCTATTTGATATTATCCACAAGGAAAGCATGAACCACTGGAATTGTAAACATAGCACTATGTCGCTACAAGCTGGTCTCTAAATCATAACTACAAGCATATGTACAAAAGTAGAAACAAGAACAGTTCATACCGGTTTTCCTTGTTGCATCCCTTTCGTCGATCTTCGTCATCACTGCCTTGTCGCTTGCACGATTGGACGTAGGAAAATATAATCAAGTGCAAATGCCATCACGGACTCAAGCTAAACACTACAACAAAGCAGACTAAAGAGAAAAGAAAATATTTTTGGATTTTTCAAAGGTTAAACGAAAGAAAAAGAAAAGAGAAATCTTTTTGTTGTTTTTTCCAAATAAAAGAACAAAGAAGAACGGGAAAAAACTTCGAAAAGATCAAAGCAAACAAAATAAAAACGGATAATACAATGGAAAGGTGAGAAGGGAACGTACTCCCCCAAGCTTAGGCTTTTGGCCTAAGTTGGTCGCAGGTACTACCCCCAGGAGCCTCCTGCTCCGGGGTAAGGGTAAGTCCAGGAGTCGTATGAGCCCTCCGGTGCGTACACCGAAGTCCTCGGATCCTCCCATGAGGAAGGCCCTGCGCTCCAAGCGGAAGAAGATCCCTCGCCATGCTCGGTGAAGGTCTCTCCCTGGAAAGGTAGGAATTCACCATGCTCCTCCTCATCGGGCACAACCCCCTCCATGGGGTTATGCGGCTGGTAATTAGCCATGAACTCATCGAACTGAATTTCGTTGAAGGACCATCCGTTTCTACGAGTGTTATCAAACAAAAGTGGTGCAGGTAGACGGATCTCACGAGTAATAGTCCTTTCGAACCTCAAAATATAATCAAGGTTACCAAACTGAGAAGTCATGGTAACAAACTTATGCCTCTTCATAGCCGCAAGATCAAGACTCAAGTATGAAAAGGGAACATCATCAGGATGCGGGGTGCGCTCAAGAGACTCAAGGATAAGCGTGGCGTAAACTCCACCATATAAATCGCCCTTGTTACTGTTAGTAACAAGGCGCCGAGCAATCAAGGCACCCACATTATACTCATTCTTACCAGAGAGGGCGTTCGCATAAATAGCGAAGTCTGGTGCAGAACCATTGCTCGTGTTGTCACGAGCTAACACCCCTCTAGCAAAAAAATACGCAAAATACCTGAGGTGTGGAAACAGAATGCTGGAAATCTTCGTGCGCCGAATGTCAGTCTCCTCCTGGAAGCAAAGGGAGTTGAAGAGGGTCCTCAACCCGAAAGGCTGCATGGTCATCTTAGTTGTCTGACAAACGTTCGGCACACCTATTATATCACAAAACTATGCCAAAGACATGGTTATGTGATCATTATAAAGTTTGAACTCGACGGTTCCAGCATCATGGTTATAACAAAAAACTGTTAAGAAAACAGGAGGTAAGCTTTTTGTATTGTAACACACGGCATAAAGCTAGCCATGTCAATCCTGCGTTGGCACAAAGGCCATAAAATTCCTCCTTAATTCGGGAAGCTGTAAGAAAATCATCGCACGGATACATCATTGCGCATGCTGGATTTGTGTCTTCCAACAACTCGAGGGGCACATGATCTTCATTGTAGCTCACCCTAACTGCTGAGGGTGAAGCTGCAGCTCTAGTGACTCGATCGAAGCGCTCGGGCTTCTTCTTCCCAAGCCAACCCTTTGCTTTTCCAAAGAAACTCATTTCTGAAATTTTGAACAATTCACAAAAACAAGGATTTAAACAAAGTGAGTTGAGGCAAACTACTCTACTCACTTACCTAAGGAATAAACTTGCATCAAAACTTGGAAAATAAATTTCTACACATGCTTACAAGCTCATATGAACAGCACAAAGAGCTACTAAATACTCACTAATGAAGCCACCAATCAAAAATATAATTGGAGGGGTGAAGGAGTTACATACCAGGGAGTATTTGCCCAAAATCTCACCTCAAATGATGGGTCATAGAGAGAGATCTAAATTCTGGATGGAGAGCAGCAAGAACACAAGAAAAAAGTGCAGAACTCGTGTTTTTGGAGAGAGAGGAAGGAGGAGGAAGAAGACATACCTAGAGGTGGGGCCTGTGGGCCCCAGGCGCCCTGTGGGCGCTGCCAGGGGCCCGGCTGCGCCAGCTGGCCGCCTGGGCCATTGGTGTCCCCCCATGGTCAGCCCCAGGTGCATCTGGGTCACTCCCGGCATGGAAATTTTTAATATAATTTTTCTGGAATTTTTCTGACAACTTCACTGTTGAAAAAAATTCGAAGTTCAAAAAGCTGCGAAACTTTCTGAATACTTGAAGCAGTGATTAGAGTTGTGAAGTTTCAAAAACATATAAACTTGGTACAGCAAGGAGAATAAAAGCTAAGGCAAATGAAAACATAACAAGCTCCACTTTTTACCTATATAAAACATGCTTACCAGCAAGGTTGATCAAGTCTTACCAACAAACTGACGATATATAGAGCAAAAACCTCACCTCTCATGAAGTGATCATTGCACCTTTACTTTAATGGACATTTTCCCCACCATGATGGTTTTGTATTTGTGGTGCACATGTAGAGGACAATCCCATTCTCCAATCTTCACGGTCTCGATATTCTCTATAGAGTTGAGGCCATGCCTCTTGTCAATTTTCTTCGAAAAATACACCTTGTGTTCTTTGTCATTCACGTTGAAAGTAACCTTTCCTTTATTGCAATCAATAATAGCACATGTGGTGTTAAGAAAAGGTTTACCAAGAATAATAGACATGCTCCCATCCTCGGGCATGTCAAGCACAACAAAATCAGTAAGGATTAAACAATTAGCAACTTCAACAGGAACATCCTCACAAATACCTATGGGAACGGCTGTTGACTTGTCAGCCATCTGAAGAGAGATATCTATAGGGATTAGTTTTTCTAAACATAATCTCTTGTAAAGATAAAAAAGGCATAACACTCACTCCTGCTCCAATATCACATAAAGCAGTCTTGACATAATTATTCTTTATGGAACAAGGAATGGTGGGTATACCTGGATCACCAAGATTCTCAGGAATCTTGCCACTAAAAGAGTAGTTAGCAAGCATAGTAGATATTGCTTCATTAGGAACTTTTCTTTTATTAGTAACAATATCTTTCATATATTTCGAATAAGGAGGTAACTTAATAGCATCAGTCAAAGGAATTTGAAGAAAAAGAGGTTTCATCCACTCACAAAACTTATTATAATGCTCTTCTTCTTTAGTTTTGAGAGACTTACCTGGAAAGGGCATGGGTTTCTGTACCCATGGTTCTCGTTCCTTCCCATGTATTCTTGCGATAAAATCTTCTCTAGTGTTTTTCTTGCGTTTGTCGGGTGCATCTTCTTCTCGAACCTCGGGTGGATCATTCTTTTCACCATCCTTTTCAGGCTCAGCACCGTCTTCAGTCTCAGCATCGGAAGTAGATATACTATTTGGATCATTGGAATTGTCATCTTCTTTGTGCTTCTTCTTCTCCTTCAGAGAGCTAACAATTTATTCTTCCTGTATTTGAGAATCTTGCTCGATCCTCTTCCGATGCTCCTCTGGATAGAGAGGATCTTGAGTGCTAGTTCCTCCTCGGGTTTTAATCCCGAAGGTCTGTATATCCTATTTGGCATTATTAGCAAGCAAAAAAATTTGCACATTAGAAATTTGATCAAGCTGAGTTTGAACCATATGAAAATGCTTGACAAGACATTTAACATTATTAACTGTTCTACCTAGAACATCAAGCAAGCTTTTGATAGCAAGGGAATTATCATGCAACTGACTCTGTATCCTCTCATTAAAGTGATTTTGCTTCATAATAAACTTATCAAGCTCATCTAAACATTGATCAGGAGGCTTACCATGAGGAATGTCACTTGCATTGAAATCTAAAAGGGAGTGTACCTCTACCATAGGAGGGTGAATGGTAGGCTCACACAACTTCTCAATAGGGGGTAGATTCTTCACGTCTTTAGTTTTAATACCCTTCTCTTTAATATACTTGTTTGCTTCTTGCATGTCCTCGGGGCTTAAGACAAGAATGCACCTTTTCTTTGGTGGTGGAGGTGGTTCAGGGACGGACCAATCTTCGTGGTTCTTGGCAATCTTGCCCATCAATTCTTCTGCATCGTCCGGTGTTCTTTTCCTGAAAACACAACCAGCACAACTGTCCAAATAGGATCTAGATTCATCAGTTAGACGAGCATAAAATATACCAATTAATTCATTCTTAGGGACTCCATGTCCCGGTCTAGCCTGGATCAGACTGCAATACCTCCCCCAAGCTTTAGGGAGGTTCTCATCCTGCAACTGTTTAAAGTTATAAATTTTTCGTAAAGCAGCATGTTGCATATGAGCAGGAAAATACTTATCAACAAAAGAGTGAGCTAAGTCTTGAGGAATCCTAATAGAACCACATGGTAGTGCATCGTACCATGATTTAGCACCTTCCTTCATAGAGAAAGGAAAAAGCTTAGTAACAAAGAAGTTTCGTATCTTCTCATCCGTAGTAAACAATCCACCTAACACTGTGAGTTTAGTCAGGTGTGCAATAGCATCATCATTTTCTCTGCCATAATAGGGGTCAGATTCAACCATAGATATAAGTGAAAGATCAACAGAGAAATTATAATCAGGATCATTGATGCATATAGGAGACGTAACAAATTTAGGATCAGGAACGGTCTTGTACTTCAGAGTTTTTCAAGAAGCTTCTTAATAGCATCACGGTCAGAGTCGTGAAACTCTGTTAGCTCCCTGCATAAATCATCATCAAGTATAATATAATCATCATCAAGGAGTCTCTCCTTGAGTTTACTCAAATCGGGAGAAGTGTAAGTTCCATCAAAAGGATAGCAAGTATTAGGAATTTCAATTCCAGATTTTTTTTTGCAGCAGCGATCTGTTTCTCAAGAGCGTGACTAAGTGAACCAATATCATCAAGAGTAGTATAAGCATCATCAAAAGTATCGTACATAGTAACAGATTCAGTAGAGGCATCATGTAGTGGAGGTGAAGCAAACTTACTCATAAATGAAGGTGAATCAAGTGTAGCACTAGTGTTCAGAACAGTACCTTTTCTTGTACGGGATGGTAAGATCGGGACCTTGGGGTCTTCTTTCTTACCCATAGCGGATAAATTGCAGCAGGTAAAATACTTCAAGTAGACTTGTGAATAAATCTTTGCTCCCCAGCAACGGCGCCAGAAAAAAGGCTTGATAACCCACAACTGCAGGGGATCTAGATAGTCTTCGCGGGTAAGAATAACCCAATTTATAGATTCGGCTCAAGGGGAGCCAAAGAATATCCACAAGCTTTAACAGTGGAGTTGTCAATTCCACCGCACATGAGATACACTTACTTGCAACAAGATATTAATAGTAACTGCGATATGGATGTGATGATAGCAATGGTAATAGTAAAACAGCGAAAGTAAACAACTACTAACCAGCAGAATTAAAAACACTTTAGGCTAGGGAGATGGATGGTTGGGCGTTGCATGGATAAGGCACATCATTTATTTAACTTGGGGGCAAGGCACACAGAAAGCAATGATCATCTAGGCATAAATCAAACAACAGGTATGTATCCCAAAGGTAGTTGTACGTGCTTGCAATAAGAACTTGCACAACATCTTTTGTCCTACCATCCCGCTACAAAAGGGGCCAAAAGGAACTTATGGAGATTAAGGTGCTCCTGTCAAAGAGCACCGGAACAAAGCATTAACAATCAATGGATACATGGAATCCTCAAATTATAGTCCATCCCCTTTGGTGTCCCAAGCTGTCACCTTTGGGATCCCCGGTTCCGGACTATAACAGGTGAAAACAACTCATAGATAGGATCAAGAACACAAATATATTCATGAAAACACATAGGGTTCAGATCTGAAATCATGGCACTCGGGCCCAAAGTGACGAGCATTAAGATAAACAAGTCGAAGAAAAGATGATAAACACCAATCTAGATGATAGGCAACATGCCCCCAACAATCTGATAAACTATTACATGATCTAACTCATCCAATCCCTACCATCCCCTTTGCCTACAGCAGGGAATTACTCACACATGGATGGAGAATTCATGGAGGGAGGATGGAGTGGCGATGATGATGACGATGGCGACGATCTCCCCTCTCCGGAGGCCAAAACAGCCTCCAGATTAGCCCTCCCGGATAAGAACAGAGGGTGGCGGCGGCTCCACTACAAGAATTGGGAAATCGACTTATGTTTCGGGGTTTCTCCGTCACGGGAATAAATAGGAGCCTCGATAGGGCACCAGAGGAGGGGGGAGACGCCCAGGCGGCTAGAGGGCCCGACCCCACCCCTGGTCGCGCCAGGGGGGCGCCTGGGGCCCCCTTGGCTCCCATATGGTCCCACTTCTGGCTTCTGGCTCCTTTGGGTGCGTGGAATTTCTGGTATTTTTCTGGGAATTTTCTGAGACCTCCAAAAATCCATTTTCATGCGCACAATAAAACCATACAGGCAGTTCTGCTGAAAACAGCGTTAGTCCGGGTTAGTTTCATCCTAATCATGCAAGAATGAGGGCAAAACAATAGCAAAAGAGTTTGGAAAAGTAGATACGTTTGAGACGTATCAACTCCCCCAAGCTTAGCATATTGCTTGTCCTCAAGCAATTCAGTACAATGAACTGAACGCGATAAAGAAAACTTTGAAAAACTCTTTTGCTTCAATAGATGTATATAAGCATGTACTGCGAACAGCATTTAGCAAGTATCAAAACAATGCTATGAGGACAATTCACGAAGCAATCCTTCTTTCAAGTGATGAATCACAAACAACTAAAAGAAAATAATATGCTACTGAAAATCAAGACAGGATTACAATGCACAAAGCTTTAACATACTAGAGTGGTATTTCGCTAGCCTCCATGAGTGAAGCAAAACATAAATGCAGAAACTCCTCAGGAGTTTTAAGGGAGACTAGAACTAGAAATTTCAGAATAAATAATACCACAATCATGCAAAAGATAATATAGTACTTTGGGACAATGCACATTACACTCAGAATGACAATTATGCTATCCTAGTTGGTGCTTTGAAGAAAGAAGGTGCAGACTCTCGAACCGTGGAGTTTGATGGAAAGGTTGAAAACCCGTGAATGGAAGCAAAGACTAAACATGTACCAGAGCTCTTGGTTTTGAAAACAGAGATAAAAGGTGTTTTGGGAGGTGTATGCTTCGTCAACGAATGCTAGTAGACAACTCAATCACCTCTTACGCTAGACATGTTTTGAGGAATGGCTCCCAAGATGGAGACGATCACATCCCCTTAATCTCCTTTGTTTATCACTGCCAAAGTTTTCTGATTTCTCATAGACAAAGAGTGAAGGAGGGTTTGTTGGTTGTGATTATCTTTTGTGAGATGGGCACACTCATGCCAGTCCCTCCTCGTATTAGGGGTTTGCAGATTAGACATGCAATCCCGGAATAAAACATGGCTAACATAAGACGGTCTTGAATTACCTACTACTTCCTCATGAGCTAAAACAGAGGCACAAAACAGGAGTGCTTTTTTAATATTTTCGAGGTGGTACAAGAAAGTCTTCGTTAGGATGGCCGGTAAATATCACATAGGAAGGTATGGTGGACTCATATGGAAAAACTGGTTTCAAGGATTTTGGATGCAAAAGCAGAAATCCTCTTAGTGCGAGCGAAGGCTAGCAAAAGACTAGTAAGCGACCAACTAGAGAGCAATAACAGTCATAATCATGCAGAGCGATAAAGAAACATTGAATTGGGCATGAAAATGATATGACTATTCTGAAACTCAAAGATCATCAAGGCATAGTAGACTTTTCAGTCATAAACATCTGTAAGCATGTGCCAAGTCAATCCAAGAATTCACAAAAGGGAAATACCACTTTAGTATGCCAAACCGTGAACAATGCAATGCATGTAAATCATTTCAACGATACATTATGTACTCTAGCTATTTGATATTAGCCACAAGCAAACCATGAACCACTGGGAAAGCATTGCAAACATAGCACTATGTCGCTACAAGCTGGTCTCTAAATCATAAGTACAAGCATATGTACAAAATTAGAAACAAGAAGAGTTCATACCGGTTTTCCTTGTTGGATCCCTTTCGTCGATCTTCGTCATCACTGCCTTGTCGCTTGCACGATTGGACGTAGGAAAATATAATCAAGTGCAAATGCCATCACGGACTCGAGCTAAACTCTGCAACAAAGCAAACTAAAGAGAGAAAAGAAAATATTTTTGGATTTTTCAAAGATTTAGCAAAAGAAAAAGAAAAGAGAAATCTTTTTTTTGCAAAATAAAAGACCAAAGAAGAACGGGCAAAAACTTCGAAAAGATCAAAGCAAAAAAAATAAAAACGGATAATACAATGGAAAGGTAAGAAGGGAACGTACTCCCCCAATCTTAGGTTTTGTCCTAAGTTGGTAGCAGCTATTGCCCCCAGGAGCCTCCTGCTCCGGGGTAAGGGTAAGTCCAGGAGTCGTATGAGCCCTCCGGTGCGTACACCGAAGTCGTCGGATCCTCCCATGAGGAAGGCCCTGCGCTCCAAGCGGAAGAAGATCCCTCGCCATGCTCGGTGACGGTCTCTCCCTGGAAAGGGGGCAACTCACCATGATCCTCCTCATCGGGCACAACCCCCTCCATGCGGTTATGCGGCTGCTAATTAGCCATGAACTCATCGAACTGAATTTCGTTAAAGGACCATCCGTTCCTGCGAGTCTTATCAAACAAAAGTGGTGCACGTAGACAGATCTCACGAGTAATAGTCCTTTCAAACCTCAAAATATAATCAAGGTTACCAAACTGAGAAGTCATGGTAACAAAATTATGCATCTTCATAGCCGCAAGATCAAGACTCGCGTATGAAAAGGGAACATCATCAGGATGCGGGGTGCGCTCAAGAGACTCAAGGATAAGTGTGGCGTAAACGCCACCATATAAATCGCCCTTGTTACTATTCGTAACAAGGCGCCGAGCAATCAAGGCACCCACATTATACTCGTTCTTACCAGAGAGGGCGTTCGCATAAATAGCAAAGTCTGGTGCAGAACCATTGCTCGTGTTGTCAAGAGCTAACACCCCTCTAGCAACAAAATACACAAAATACCCTAGGTGTGGAAACAAGATGCTGGAAATCTTCATGCTCCAAATGTCGGTCTCCTCCTGGCAGCAAAGGGAGTTGAAGAGGGTCCTCAACCCGGAAGGCTGCATGGTCATCTTAGCTGTCTGACCAACGTTCGGCACACCTATTATAACACAAAATTGTGCCAAAGACATGGTTATGAGATCATTATAAAGTTTGAACTCGACGGTTCCAGTATCATGGTTATAACAAAAACTGTTAACAAAACAGGAGGTAAGCTTTTTGTATTGTACCACACGGCATAAAGCTAGCCGTGTCAAACATGCGTTGGACAAATGCCATAAAATTCCTCCTTAATTCCTGCAGCTGTGAGAAAATCATCGCACGGATAAATCATTGTGCATGCTGGATTTGTGTCTTCCAACAAATCGAGGGGCACATGATCTTCATTGTAGCTCACTCTAACTGCTGAGGATGAAGCTGCGGCTCTAGTGACTCGATCGGAGCGCTCGGGCTTCTTCTTCCCAAGCCACCCCTTTGCTTTTCCAAAAACTCATTTCTGAAATTTTTAACAATTCATAAAAACAAAGATTTAAAAAAAGTGAGTTGAGGCAAACTACTCTACTCACTTACCTAAGGCATAAACTTGCATCAAAACTTGGAAAATAAAATTCTACACATGCATGCAAGCTCATATGAATAGCACCAAGGGTTAATACTCACAAATGAGGCCACCAATCAAAAATCTAATTGGAGGGGTGAAGGAGTTACATACCAGGGAGTATTTTCTCAAAATTTCAGCTCGAATGGTGGGCTGTAGAGAGAGATCGAAAATCGCCTCCAAGAACAGCAAGAACGCAAGAACTGGAGCGGAACTCGTGTTTTTGGATAGAGAGGAAGGAGGAGGAAGAAGACATACCTGGAGTTGAGGCATGTGGGCCCCAGGCGCCCTGTGGGCGCGGCCAAGGGCCAGGCCACGCCAGCTGGCCGCCATGGCCACTGGTGGCCCCACCTGGTCAGCCCCAGGCACCTCTGGGTCACTCCCGGCATGGAAATTCTTTATATAATTTTCTGGAATTTTTCTGGCAACTTCACTTTTGAAAAAAAGTTGAAGTTCAAAAAGCTGCGAAACTTTCTGAAAACTTGAAGCAGTGATTAGAGTTTTGAAGTTTCAAAAACATATAAACTTGGTACAGCAAGGAGAATAAAAGCTAAGGCAAATGAAAACATAACAAACTGCACTTTTTACCTATATAAAACATGCTTACTAGCAAGGTTGATCAAGTCTTACCAACAAACCGGCGATATATAGAGAAAACAGCTTCACCTCTTATGGAGTGATCATTGCACCTTTACTTTAATGGACATTGTCCCCACCATGATGGTTTTGTATTTGTGGTGCACATGTAGAGGACAATCCCATTCTTCAAACTTCACGGTCTCGATATTCTCTATAGAGTTGAGGCCATGCCTCTTGTCAATCTTCTTCGAAAAATACACCGTGTGTGCCTTGTCATTCACATTGAAAGTAACCTTTCCTTTATTGCAATCAATAATAGCACCTGCGGTGTTAAGAAAAGGTCTACCAAGAATAATAGACATGCTCCCATTCTCGGGCATGTCAAGCACAATAAAATCAGTAAGGATTAAACAATTAGCAACTTCAACGGGAACATCCTCACAAATACCTATGGGAACAGCTGTTGACTTGTCAGCCATCTGAAGAGAGATATTTGTAGGGATTAGTTTTTCTAAACATAATCTCTTGTAAAGAGAAAAAGGCATAACACTCACTCCTGCTCCAAGATCACATAAAGCAGTCCTGGAATAATTATTCTTTATGGAGCAAGGAATGGTGGGTATACCTGGATCACCAAGCTTCTCAGGAATCTTGCTACTGAAAGAGTAGTTAGCAAGCATAGTATATATTGCTTCATTAGGAACTTTTCTTCTATTAGTAAGAATATCTTTCATATATTTCAAATAAGGAGATAACTTAATAGCATCAGTCAATGGAATTTGAAGAAAAAGAGATTTCATCCACTCACAAAACTTATTGTAATGCTCTTCTTCTTTAGTTTTGAGAGACTTACCTTGAAAGGGCATGGGTTTCTGTACCCATGGTTCTCGTTCCTTCCCGTGTCTTCTTGCGATAAAATCTTCTCTAGTGTATTTCTTGCGTTTGTCGGGTGCTTCTTCTCGAACCTCGGGTGGATCATTCTTTTCACCATCCTTTTCAGGCTCAGCACCGTCTTCAGTCTCAGCATCGGAAGTAGATATACTATTTGGATCGTTGGAATTGTCAGCTTCTTTGTGCTTCTTCTTCTTCTTCGGAGAGCTAATAATTTCTTCTTGTTGTACTTGAGAATCTTGCTCGATCCTCTTAGGATGCCCTCCGGATAGAGAGGATCTTGAGTGCTAATTCCACCTCGGGTTTTAGTCCCGAAGGCATGTATATCATGTTTGGCATTATTAGCAAGCAAATCATTTTGCACATTAGAAATTTGATCAAGCTGAGTTTGAACCATATGAAAATGCTTCACAAGATATTTAACATCATTAACTCTTATACCTATAACATCAAGCAAACTTTTGATAGCAAGGAAATTATCATGCAACTGACTTTGTATCCTCTCATTAAAGTGATTTTGCTTCATAATGAAATTATCAAGCTCATCTAAACATTGATCAGGAGGCTTACCATGAGGAATTTCACTTGCATTGAAATCTAAAAGAGAGTGTACCTTTTCCATAGGAGGGTGAGTGGTAGGCTCACACCACTTCTCAATAGGGGGTAGATTCTTCACGTCTTTAGTTTTAATACCCTTCTCTTTAATAGACTTCTTTGCTTCTTCCATGTCTTCGGGGCTTAGGACAAGCATGCCCCTTTTCTTTGGTGGTGGAGGTGGTTCAGGGACGGACCAATCTTCGTGGTTCTTGGCAATCTTGCCCATTAATTCTTCTGCATCGGCCGGTGTTCTTTTCCTGAAAACACAACCAGCACAACTGTCCAAATAGGATCTAGATTCATCAGTTAGACCAGCATAAAATATATCAATTAAGTCATTCTTAGGGACTCCATGTACCGGTCTAGCCTGGATTAGACTGCAATACCTCCCCCAAGCTTTAGGGAGGTTCTCATCCTGCAACTGTTTAAAGTTATAAATTTTTCGTAAAGCAGCATGTTGCATATGAGAAGGAAAATACTTATCAACAAAAGAGTGAGCTAAGTCTTGAGGACTCCTAATAGAACCACATGGTAGTGCATCGTACCATGCTTTAGCACCTTCCTTCAAAGAGAAAGGAAAAATCTTAGTAACATAAAAGTTTCGTATCTTCTCATCTGTAGTAAACAAGCCACCTAACTTAGTGAGTTTGGTCAGGTGTGCAATAGCATCATCATTTTCTTTGCCATAAAAGGGGTCAGATTCAACCATAGATATAAGTGAATGATCAACAGAGAAATTATAATCAGGATCATTGATGCATATAGGAGACGTAGCAAATTTAGGATCCGGAACGGTCTTGTTCTTCAGGGAGTGTTTTTCGAGAAGCTTCTCAATAGCATCAGGGTCAGAGTCGTCAAACTTTGTTAGCTCCCTGCATAAATCATCCTCAAGTATAATGTAATCATCATCAAGGAGTCTCTCCTTGAGTTTATTCAAATCGGGATAAGTGTAAGTTCCATCAAAGGGATAGCAAGTGTGAGGAATTTCAATTCCAGATTTTTTTGCAGCAGCAACGATCTGTTTCTCAAGAGCGTAAATAAGTGAACCAATATCATCAATAGTAGTAGAAGCATAATCAAAAGTATCGGACATAGTAACAGATTCGTTTGAAGCATCATTTGGTGGAGGTGAAGCAAATTTACTCATAACTGAAGGTGAATCAAGTGTAGCACTAGTGTTCAGAACAGTACCTTTTCTTGTACGGGATGGTAAGATCGGGACCTTGGGGTCTTCTTTCTTACCCATAGCGGATAAATTGCAGCAGGTAACTACTTCAGGTAGACTTGTAAATAGAGCTATGCTCCCCAGCAACGGCGCCAGAAAACAGGCTTGATAACCCACAACTACAGGGGATCGAGATAGTCTTCGCGGGTAAGAATAACCCAATTTAATGATTCGACTCAAGGGGAGCCAAAGAGTATCCACAAGCTTTAACAGTGGAGTTGTCAATTCCACCGCACCTGAGAGACACTTACGTGCAACAAGATATTAATAGTAACTGCGATATGGAAGTGATGATAGCAACGGAAATAGTGGTGGTGAAACACTAATAGTAAAACAACGAAAGTAAACTACTAGTAACCAGCAGAATTAAAAACACTGTAGGCTAGGGAGATGGATGGTTGGGCGCTGCATGGATAAGACACATCATGTATTTAACTTGGGGCAAGGCACACAGAAAAGAAATGATCATCTAGGCATAAATCAAACATCAGGCATGTATCCCACAGGTAGTTGTACGTGCTTGAAATAAGAACTTGCACAACATATTTTGTCCTACCATCCCGATACGAATGGGGCCAAAAGGAACCTATGGAGATTAAGGTGCTCCTGTCAAAGAGCACCGGAACAAAGCATTAACAATCAATGGATACATGGAATCCTCAAACTATAGTCCATCCCCTTTGGTGTCCCAAGCTGTCACCTTTTGGATCGCCGGTTCCGGACTATAATAGGTGCATACAACTCGTAGATAGGATCAAGAACGCAAATATAATCATGAAAACACATAGGGTTCAGATCTGAAATCATGGCACTCGGGCCCAAAGTGACAAGCATTAAGAGCAACAAGTTGAAGCAAAGATGATAAACACCAATCTAGATGATAGGCAACATGCCCCCAATAATCTGACAAACTATTACATGATCTAACTCATCCAATCCCTATCATCCCCTTTGCCTACAGCAGGGAATTACTCACACATGGATCGAGAAGTCATGGAGGGAGGATGGAGTGGCGATGATAATGACGATGGCGATGATCTCCCCTCTCCGGAGGCCAAAATAGCCTCCAGATTAGCCCTCTCGGAGAAGAACAGAGGGTGGCGGCGGCTCCGCAACGAGAATTTGGAAAATGACTTCTGTTTCGGGGTTACTCCGTCACGGGAATAAATAGGAGCCTCGGTAGGGCACCAGAAGAGGGGGAGTCGCCCAAGCGGCCAGAGGGCGCGGCCCCACCCCTGGTCGCGCCAGGGGGGCGCCTAGGGCCCCCTTGGCTCCCCTCTGGTCCCACTTCTGGCTTCTGGCTCCTTCGGGTGCGTGGATTTTCTGGTATTTTTCTGGGAATTTTCTGAGACGTCCAAAAATCCATTTTCCTGCGCACAATAAAACCATACAGGAAGCTCTGCTGAAAACAGCGTTAGTCTGGGTTAGTTTCATCCAAATCATGCAAGAATGAGGGCAAAACAATAGCAAAAGTGTTTGGAAAAGTAGATACGTTTGAGACGTATCAATGGAGCAAGCAGAAATTATCGATACGTTTGGGACGTATCACTTGGGGATGCTACGTTTTATGAAGATGATCTTTTTAGCCCCCCAAGTTTTGATGAGGAAATTTATTTTGATGATACTTTGCCTCCTATCTATGATGATTTTTGTGATGACACTTATTCTATAAATAATAAGTATTTGCAAGTGGATCATGATAAGAATGATTCATGTGATAGCTATTTTCCTGAGTTTGCTCCCACTATTACTAATGAGAAGGATTTTGCTTATGTGGGGAGTAATAAATTTTCTATGCTTGTGGATCATGATAAGAATTTTTTATGTGATACTTATATTGTTGAGTTTATTCATGATCCCACTGAAAATTATTATGAGAGGGGAACATATGCTTATAGATATTTCAATAATATCAAGTTCCCTCTCTTTATGTTGAAGGTCTTGAAGTTGCACTTATTTTGCCTTTCTATGCTAATATATTTATGCTTCAATGAGTTATTTCTCTACAAGATCCATTTTCATAGGAAGCATGTTAGTCTTAAATGTGTTTGATATTTTCTTCTTGATGCTCTTCTTTTGTTCTTCAACTCTTGTTCCTACGAGAGCATCATTAAAATCTTAACCCTATCTTTATGGCTATAAAGAAAGAGCTCTAGGGAGACAACCCTTCTTATCTTTAATTTGATTTCTTACTTTAAGTTTTTAGTGGTCTTGATGATTGTTACCATTGTAGCAACATCATTGTATCTTTATTTTCAAGCTTTTTGACAAGTTATAGCCTCTTATGATAAGGGAAGCAAAAGTTGTGACATGCTGTCTAGAAAACAGATTCTGCATGCTTGACGGAAAAAATCAAAACAAATCACCAGTTCATCTTTTTTAGCTGAATTTCTTACACAGCATTCTCTATACAATTGTGAAACTTTAATATGTTCTGAGTTTTTTATTTAAGTTGCAGAAGTACCCGAAAAAATTTATTTACTACCTGTTGTTCTATTTTTCACTTATTCTGCCACGTTTTTCCTTTCCTCAATTTTGCAAACCTTAAGCTTGCTTTTTCTTTGCAAAAACCTTTTGGTGATTTTTAGAAACAGTAGCTCTTCAAGAATATATTTATTTACAGTGGGGAAAAATTATTTTATTAAGGGTACTAACCTCTCTAATCATCTTATGAGGAGTTATGTATGAAGGGAGTTTTCAAGTGTGCGAGGAAAGATGATGAAAGAAGATTCGGGAGTGTCAGACGCTCAAGCTTGGGGATGCCCCCATGCATCCCCAATAAATATTCAAGGATACTCAAGCATCTAAGCTTGGGGATGCCCCCGTGTATCCCCTTCTCCGTCAACAATCATCAGTCTGTCCCCCGTCTCACTATATTTTTATCACTTCATGTGTTATGTGCTACGCTTGGAGCGTCTCGCTCTTAGGTTTCCTTTTTAGTTTTCTTTAGCTTTGCTTGATGATCATAAAAAGTTAGACCCCGGCTTACTTTGTGTGGGAGAGTAACACGCTTCACTCCAATCTAGAACACATCATAGGATTTTTCATGCTTACCTTTTTTCTGTTGTGTGTTCTTTATCTATTCGTACCTACTGCCATGTTTAGTTTTAGTGTATCCCTTTTTGAGACAAGCGGTATTCCTTGTAATATTCTTGTTGATCCTCGGTGAATCCTCCATGCCAATAAGATCTAGTTTCAAAGAAGTTAGACATTGATTGGCAAGTAAGGAACTAGACATACTATATTTTTTTTATTTTTGATAAAGGACACAAAGATAAAAACTGAAAGGTAAACTAACAAGACTAAAAAAACAAAGGTAAAGGGTAGTGTGCAACTCCCCTATGTTAGCACTCGGAGTCCCCGGCAACTGTAACATCCCAATTTTTGTAAAAATTTGGATGTTAATAGAATCATTTGTGCATATCATTTTTTTCCATTTGCATATTGGATCTTTTGGATTTTCTTTCCAATTTATTTTAACCCAATAAAAAAATAAAGAGAGAAGATAACATGACTTCTTCATCATAAAAAGGGTTAAGAAAATATTGGAGCATTTATTTTATTTTAATAAAGCATTTCGGAAATTTAATAAATCCTAAAATTCCTTTTGGGAATTTATTAAATTTTCCAAAATGAATTTATTAAATTTTTTTTATAAATTTGCATTGAGTTAGGAATTTTATCCTAGACTTTATAAAAAAAATATATACAAATATATATATATATTTGTTGAGGGTTTTTTAGAGTTTTATTAAACTTATTTTTGAAATATATTTTCTATAGTATTTTATTTTAACAAGGAAATTTACAATATATTTTCTTATATATTTACAAGATTTTAGAAATTTATTACGTATTTTTTTAGAGGTATTTTCTTTTTTGTAAAAAAAAAAAAACAAAATTGGGCGCCAGGCCAGCCAACAGGCCAGCCACACCTTTCTCACGTACGGCATGCGTACGTGCATGCGTGCGCACCCAGCACACACAGCACGCAGCGCAGCGCACACAGCGCTGCAGCAACGGCGCTGCAGCGCCGGCCACGCCCGGCCATGTCGCGTTACCTCCGTTCCTTCCTTCCTTCCTCGCATACCCCGCACCTTCCTTCTCCGCCCGGACACCATTAAAGCCCCCATTAATCCTCCATTAAAGAGTTCACCGGAATTTTCGCACTTGCCGGTTTTCGTCGCCGGGAGCACGAATCTGGACACCCCCTCCCCCTATATAAGTCACCCCTGCGTGCCCCTCCTCCCACTCGTCCAAAGCCCCCAAAAATATTGCCCAAAGCCGCACCGTAGCTCGCGTATTTGCTCGCCGAAGTTCGCCGGTCAAGCTCCGCCTCGGCGTCGATCACGTCGCCGGTAAGCCGTCTTGACACCCCAAACTCTGGAAATCGGTTGCCCTCGTCGTTGCGCATCTTATGGACAAAATTTTGCCTCTTCTCGTGCACCACAACAGCGTCCCGGAGTTCGCCGGAGTTCGCCGCCGCCCCGCCACGTCGTAGCCACGCCGGAGACCGCCGCCACCACCCCGCGCTTCCCCACGCCGAGCCGCCCCTCCCCGACACCTCCCTCGCCGCCAATCCCCACCGGAGCCGCCGCCCCACGAAGAAGACGCCGGCGACCACGTACAGTACGTGTACGTTTCTTCATGTGTAGAAGAAGATGAAAAAAAAACGTTTTACTTATTTATTTATTTATTTATTTTAGCGCTTTCACTATATTAGAATTTTAGCCCTAGTATTGTTCTAGCTATATTATTTTACTCGTATATTAGTTTTTAATATTTTACTCGTATATTAGTTTTAGACGAAACCAAATCCCGCGTTTATTATTTTTTCATCCCGCTATCGCGTGGAGCGTATTTTTTAGAAATTTTGGAAGTTTAAAAATATGAGTTTGAATGTATTTAAATTCAAACTTCGTTTGACTATAATTTTATATCCGTAGCTCGGTTTTGACCGATTATTTCTTTTTACAAATCGAAAACCTAAATTATCTATATCACTTAGGACTTTCATCAACAAGTTTCACACAATTTTTGTTCCGTTTTACAAAAACCTTTTTCATTCCTTTTCTTTTCAAGATTTGTCGAAACTTTGTTTTCGTTTCTTTTGTATTATGTTTTGATTGGATGCACTTGTTTGTTTGCGATAGATTGCCCCGAGTGCGAAGCGGAATATTTCCAGTCCTTAGAGTTTGACCAGCAGCAGCCAGGCAAGTCTACCTTTGATCATTTTCCACCTTACCTATGTTTTATTGCATGTAGTACCCCTTTCTTAGAATGCATAAGTTGAAGTTTACTTTCTCGCAAAACCAGTAGTTCAATTTGTGGTAGGTTTATCTTGTCACCATCGTGTAGGAAATTGTAGTGCTATGCTATTGTAGACGTGGATTGGGGAGTGAATTCACGATGAGATGAGTGACTTTGTAGTAAATCAGGACCAAGTTAAACTCAATGAACTACCTGGGTGGAATGGTTGGAGGCACCCTGGAGGAACCAGTGGAGATGCCTAAGTGACCTGGAGATGGCCAGGGATCACTGCGGAAAGCCACCCAGGCTTAAAGGGATTTTATCATATTGTCATTTTCTAGAAGCTTACGTGTGCAGCCACAAGCCATTATGGGCTCTGGCTTGGTTAATTAGTAATAGTGACTCTTGCTAGGTGGTGCTACGAACGTAGTGTTGGTAGGTGGGATGGGCACCGCCAGAGTAAGGGAAACTCTTCTAAAAGACCATGTCTCGACCTTCCTATTTCCATACAAAGTGTAGTGTGGCGAATACCAATGGAGGTGGTCGAGTCTTGTGGGGAAAAGTGCACAAACCTCTGCAGAGCGTATAAATCTAATCGATTAGCCGAGTCCTCGGTATTGGACAATTTGAGCATCTAGCTATGGTAATTTTGAGAAATCTCATCATCTTTAATTAATCATTTTGGGCATAATTACCATGGGTTGTCTTGTGCTTTATTGAGATTATTTTTTTTAGGAACATTCATTCTATAGGAAAAATTTAGCTTTATGCAATTTGAAACGTAGAAGCTCCACCAGCCAAATGCATGTATTGTAGGAATTCATTTTTTTCTCCTTGGTATGACTTGCCGTACATTCAAAGTACTGACCCTATTTGGGCTGTACGATTGTTGCAGATTACTCTGACGGTGATTAAGGTGCGAATAGGTTATTGTCCTATACTCAACGTTTTGCCGTGGAGTCGGATGGACCACTACTACTACTATTGCTTCCGCAGTTTTGATGGCCTTAAGCCATACTATTGTATTTTATTTTCTTTATTTTGAACTCTCCGATGTAATAAAATACATGTGATTTATTCTGTTATTCATCGAGTACTGTGAGTGCCAGCAAATTGATCCAGGGACTGGCACAGATCACAGAGACTTGGTCCCATTCGGGATCGGGTCGTTACAAGATGGCATCAGAGCACATGTTGACTGTAGGACGTGACCTTAGAAATGGAAAAGCCATAGGACAAAATTTTATTTTGCAAACCTTCTACTTTTCGTTGTTCTCGTATCCTTGTCTATTCAAATCTAACTTCTCTCTTTTAAAAATATAGATGTCGGCTACCATGACCCGGTTCACCCAGCCCGATGAGACCATGCCTTTTGGGAGACGCCTGACGAAGATCACCAAGTACCTGCACATCGGCCTGCCCAGTTTTACTGGAACCCTCAGGACCTCGACGCCAGAAGATAGATGCTAGAGGATCAACGTCCACATTCCAGGACGCACCTTCGGGAAGAACATCAAGCCTATTGACTTCTTCTTGGAGGCACCAACTTGGAGTTTGGGCCAGAGCATCGCAGCACACACCTCCCTTGGACGCATCCGTGAGGAATACAAGGAGGATCTCAAGGGAACCACCTTCATGGCATGTGGACGTCGGGATCACCATGGAGAGATTGTGCGCACCGTTGAGGACGAAACTATATCATCCTATATCCAAGACCTGGAGGAGCACATCCGCAGCTTGGAGAAGGTGATGCACCGTGGCATGAAGACCTCCAGGAAGCTGGCCATCCGTCAAGAGGAGCTGGAGGAGGAACTCAAGGAAACTCGTGAAGGGTACGAGGATGAAATCGACACGCTACTGAAGAAGCATGAAGAAGTGAAGCGCCTGCTAGAAGAAGCCGAAGAGAAGCTTGACCATGGAGAAAACATCCAAGACGACAACTCTGATGGAGATTTCGTCAGCCAGGATAAGGATCATGAGGGGTCACAGGACGTTGAGATGAGCGAGTCTTCAACCGACTCGAATTAGTTACAGACCACCGTCATAGATGATTATCCTTAGCTACTCGAGTAGAGTTTCGATCTATCGATTTTTTTTTTGTTACCATGTCGACTTTGTGACATGGATTATCTTAGGTTGCTTGTTTGAAACTTGATTTGAGTGAATTGAATTGAAACTTTGCCATCATTTTTGCATATGGGTAGTGTTTTCCCCTTAGGCCCTTTTCTCCCTCTATATCTCATCTATTCT
Source organism: Bromus sterilis (assembly GCA_950022295.1). Taxonomy (NCBI): domain Eukaryota; kingdom Viridiplantae; phylum Streptophyta; class Magnoliopsida; order Poales; family Poaceae; genus Bromus; species Bromus sterilis. The sequence goes on from OX465596.1 coordinate 404,271,806, forward strand.
AACCCACCAGATGCCACCAAGAAGGTACCCTTCCGGAAGTGGATCAGGAAGTGGAATCCCCGGCCTAGAGCAGTTGCTTCAGACCCAAAACCAGTTGATGCAACTTCTGATGCAGAACATGAACACCAACAACAACGCACCACCACCTCCACCACCACCGCCTCCGGTGGATAGTCTCACCCGTTTCCTGAGATTGAACCCACCATCGTTCTCAAGCAGCCCAGAGCCGATTGTTGCTGATGATTGGCTTCGTAATATGGGAAGGAAGCTGGCAACCGCTGGATGCACTGATGGGGAGAAAGTGAGGTTCGCCTCGCACCAGCTGGATGGACCTGCAGCCGCATGGTGGGATAACTATACCACCACATACCCCATGGCTAATGTGACTTGGGATCAGTTCCAGCAGGCCTTCCGCACGGCTCATGTTTCAGCTGGAGCTATGAGTCTCAAGAAGAGGGAATTCCGCAACTTACGCCAAGGAGGTCGTTCAGTGGCAGAATATGTGGAGGAGTTCAACAAGCTGTCCCGTTATGCTCCAGGAGATGTGGCCTCGGATGCCGCTAAACAAGAGAAGTTTCTGGAGGGACTAAATGATGAGCTTGGCGTTCAACCGACGGTGGCAACTTTTGCTAATTATCAAGAGATGGTGGACAAGGCTATCATTCTTGAAGGCAAGCATCAGATAATGGATAATCGCAAGAGGAAGTACGGTCAGGGAAAGTTTTCAAATTCTGGAAGACATGTTGAGAGCTTGTGCACTAGATTATGGATCCAGTTGGGATGATAATTTACCGTATGCAGAGTTCTCATACAACAACAGTTACCAAACTAGTTGGAAGATGGCCCCGTTTGAAGCCCTCTATGGAAGAAGGTGTAGAACACCGTTAATGTGGGATGAAGTTGGAGATCGTCAATTGTTTGGACCAGACTTGATTAAGGATTCCGAAGAGAAGGTCAAATTGATCCGTGATAGATTGAAGATAGCCCAGTCCAGGCAGAAGAGTTACGCAGATGCAAAACGCAAGGAGGTAATATACGAAGTGGGAGATCGAGCATATCTTCGTGTGTCCCCACTTCGAGGAATCAAGAGATTTGGAGTCAAAGGGAAACTAGCACCACGGTTTGTGGGGCCATACAAAATAGTGGAACGCAAGGGAGAGGTTGCATACAAGTTGGAATTGCCAGAAGCATTATCTGGAGTTCACGATGTGTTTCACGTATCCCAGCTGAAGAAGTGTCATGCAGAGATGGAGGATATCCCATTGAGAGACACGGTACCCTTGGAAGCAATTCAACTGGGGAGTGACTTGACCTACGAAGAGAAGCCGGTTAAAATTCTTGACACCAAGGACAGAGTCACTCGTACCAAGGTTATCAAGTTCTGCAAGGTTCAGTGGAGTCACCACACTGAGGAAGAAGCCACTTGGGAGCGAGAAGAAGAACTCAAGCAGGATCACCCACAGCTTTTTGCTGGCCAACCCGAATCTCGAGGGCGAGATTCATCTTAAGGGGGGTAGGTTTGTAACATCCCATTTTTTGTAAAAATTTGGATGTTAATAGAATCATTTGTGCATATCATTTTTTTCCATTTGCATATTGGATCTTTTGGATTTTCTTTCCAATTTATTTTAACCCAATAAAAAAATAAAGAGAGAAGATAACATGACTTCTTCATCATAAAAAGGGTTAAGAAAATATTGGAGCATTTATTTTATTTTAATAAAGCATTTCGGGAATTTAATAAATCCTAAAATTCCTTTTGGGAATTTATTAAATTTTCCAAAATGAATTTATTAATTTTTTTTTATAAATTTGCATTGAGCTAGGAATTTTATCCTAGACTTTATAAAAAAATATATACATATATATATATATATATATTTGTTGAGGTTTTATTAGAGTTTTATTAAACTTATTTTTGAAATATATTTTCTATAGTATTTTATTTTAACAAGGAAATTTACAATATATTTTCTTATATATTTACAAGATTTTAGAAATTTATTACGTATTTTTTTTTAGAGGTATTTTCTTTTTCTTTTTAAAAAAAAAAAAAAATTGGGCGCCAGGCCAGCCACACCTTTCTCACGTACGGCATGCGTACGTGCATGCGTGCGCACCCAGCACACACAGCACGCAGCGCAGCGCACACAGCGCTGCAGCAACGGCGCTGCAGCGCCGGCCACGCCCGGCCATGTCGCGTTACCTCCGTTCCTTCCTTCCTTCCTCGCATACCCCGCACCTTCCTTCTCCGCCCGGACACCATTAAAGCCCCCATTAATCCTCCATTAAAGAGTTCACCGGAATTTTCGCACTTTCCGGTTTTCGTCGCCGGGAGCACGAATCTGGACACCCCCTCCCCCTATATAAGTCACCCCTGCGTGCCCCTCCTCCCACTCGTCCAAAGCCCCCAAAAATCTTGCCCAAAGCCGCACCGTAGCTCGCGTATTTGCTCGCCGAAGTTCGCCGTTCAAGCTCCGCCTCGGCGTCGATCACGTCGCCGGTAAGCCGTCTTGACACCCCAAACTCTGGAAATCGGTTGCCCTCGTCGTTGCGCATCTTATGGACAAAATTTTGCCTCTTCTCGTGCACCACAACAGCGTCCCGGAGCTCGCGCGTCCACCGGAGTTCGCCGGAGTTCGCCGCCGCCCCGCCACGTCGTAGCCACGCCGGAGACCGCCGCCACCACCCCGCGCTTCCCCACGCCGAGCCGCCCCTCCCCGACACCTCCCTCGCCGCCAATCCCCACCGGAGCCGCCGCCCCACGAAGAAGACGCCGGCGACCACGTACAGTACGTGTACGTTTCTTCATGTGTAGAAGAAGATGAAAAAAAAAACGTTTTACTTATTTATTTATTTATTTATTTTAGCGCTTTCACTATATTAGAATTTTAGCCCTAGTATTGTTCTAGCTATATTATTTTACTCGTATATTAGTTTTTAATATTTTACTCGTATATTAGTTTTAGACGAAACCAAATCCCGCGTTTATTATTTTTTCATCCCGCTATCGCGTGGAGCGTATTTTTTAGAAATTTTGGAAGTTTAAAAATATGAGTTTGAATGTATTTAAATTCAAACTTCGTTTGACTATAATTTTATATCCGTAGCTCGGTTTTGACCGATTATTTCTTTTTACAAATCGAAAACCTAAATTATCTATATCACTTAGGACTTTCATCAACAAGTTTCACACAATTTTTGTTCTGTTTTACAAAAACCTTTTTCATTCCTTTTCTTTTCAAGATTTGTCGAAACTTTGTTTTCGTTTCTTTTGTATTATGTTTTGATTGGATGCACTTGTTTGTTTGCGATAGATTGCCCCGAGTGCGAAGCGGAATATTTCCAGTCCTTAGAGTTTGACCAGCAGCAGCCAGGCAAGTCTACCTTTGATCATTTTCCACCTTACCTATGTTTTATTGCATGTAGTACCCCTTTCTTAGAATGCATAAGTTGAAGTTTACTTTCTCGCAAAACCAGTAGTTCAATTTGTGGTAGGTTTATCTTGTCACCATCGTGTAGGAAATTGTAGTGCTATGCTATTGTAGACGTGGATTGGGGAGTGAATTCACGATGAGATGAGTGACTTTGTAGTAAATCAGGACCAAGTTAAACTCAATGAACTACCTGGGTGGAATGGTTGGAGGCACCCTGGAGGAACCAGTGGAGATGCCTAAGTGACCTGGAGATGGCCAGGGATCACTGCGGAAAGCCACCCAGGCTTAAAGGGATTTTATCATATTGTCATTTTCTAGAAGCTTACGTGTGCAGCCACAAGCCATTATGGGCTCTGGCTTGGTTAATTAGTAATAGTGACTCTTGCTAGGTGGTGCTACGAACGTAGTGTTGGTAGGTGGGATGGGCACCGCCAGAGTAAGGGAAACTCTTCTAAAAGACCATGTCTCGACCTTCCTATTTCCATACAAAGTGTAGTGTGGCGAATACCAATGGAGGTGGTCGAGTCTTGTGGGGAAAAGTGCACAAACCTCTGCAGAGCGTATAAATCTAATCGATTAGCCGAGTCCTCGGTATTGGACAATTTGAGCATCTAGCTATGGTAATTTTGAGAAATCTCATCATCTTTAATTAATCATTTTGGGCATAATTACCATGGGTTGTCTTGTGCTTTATTGAGATTATTTTTTTTAGGAACATTCATTCTATAGGAAAAATTTAGCTTTATGCAATTTGAAACGTAGAAGCTCCATCAGCCAAATGCATGTATTGTAGGAATTCATTTTTTTCTCCTTGGTATGACTTGCCGTACATTCAAAGTACTGACCCTATTTGGGTTGTACGATTGTTGCAGATTACTCTGACGGTGATTAAGGTGCGAATAGGTTATTGTCCTATACTCAACGTTTTGCCGTGGAGTCGGATGGACCACTACTACTACTATTGCTTCCGCAGTTTTGATGGCCTTAAGCCATACTATTGTATTTTATTTTCTTTATTTTGAACTCTCCGATGTAATAAAATACATGTGATTTATTCTGTTATTCATCGAGTACTGTGAGTGCCAGCAAATTGATCCAGGGACTGGCACAGATCACAGAGACTTGGTCCCATTCGGGATCGGGTCGTTACAGCAACGGCGCCAGAAATTTGGCTTGATGTGCGAGGTAATGATAGTGATTTCTCGCCCTTCGTTGGTGAGCCCCAAGTGGAAGGCGTGATGTAGCACAGCAGCAAATTTCCCTCAGTAAAGATACCAAGGTTTGTCTCCAGTAGGACTCTAGAGATGATAAGTAGGTGTCAGCGGCGCTACTGACGCGGACCTGCACACAGACACAAATAACTTTGTTCCCAACGAAGTTCAGAGAGGTTTTCAATCTCTCCGGTCTTGTTGTTCACAAAGGATCAAACACAAAGGATAATGATAGCAACTGGAAGTAAAAGCAGAAAAGTAAATGAGCGTGTAAAAAGTAATGAGGATATGGACCGGGATACGTGATGTTCACTAGTAATGTCTCTCTCCCAAAAGACGATAAAACTGCTATGCGAGGTAAACAAATTACAGAAGGGCAATTGACAGGATTATGAACGCACCGCAATGCTAACTATGCTACAAAAGAAAGGAAGAGGTTCAAAAGCACGGGCAGTACGCCAAAATAAGTAGACCGAAATCCATCTGCATCTACTACTAATCATCCACCTTGAGATATCTATCCAGAACATCTCGCTGGTATTAAGTTGCGAGCCCCACCCAAAGTGTAAACCCAAAGCAACAGACAACTGCATTAAAAAGAACTTTGCGTAAAGTAAACAATCCTTGTAACCGCGGTTACAATCACCGTTGTTTTCCCCCTTGTGGCAACAGCACATCCCCTAGACTCATGTTTCTGTCACTCAAGCGTGTCATCGGGGGGCATGAACCCTCAATCTAGCACAACGCTCCCTCTTGGAGTCACTACCTACTACTTGGCCAAAGCAATAAACAGCAACGGAGAACATGCAAGAATTACTTAGGAACAAAAATATAAGAGATAAAAACCAAATATATTACTCTATCACAATCTGAACATAATCTCATAATCCATCAGATCCCTCCAAACTCAGCATAGCAACAGCATAAATATTACAAAGGTGCCTCGATCATGTAGGGAAGCTCACGAGGTCTAAACAATGAAGATCAAAGAGGGGAGGAGAACATCACATAGCTACTGATCACGGACCCATGGTCCAAGGAAAACTACTCACGAGACATCAGGGGAGCATCCATGGTGGAGAGGAGACTCCCGGAGGTCAATCCTCCCTCTGGCAGGGTGCCGGGAAGAGGTCTTCTGGTGCTCCCGATCTTGGAAGCGCGGCGGCGGCGGAACAGAGGCGAGTTCGCAGAATAGGGTTCTTCTTTTGGAGTTGTCCCGTGACGTAGATTAAATAGGCGAAGGGGGCAGCCAGAGGTGGACCAGGGGCCCCAGGCGCCCCCCTGGCTCCCCTTTGGCCCCTCCCGGGCTCTTCTCGAAGCTTCCGTCACGCTGATTTTTTATCTGAATTTTCCCGAATTTTTCTGGCACTTTTTCTATGGGGGAAAACTGAAATAGAAAATCAGCAGAAAACAGGAACTGGCACTGGGGTGCACTGAGTTAATAGGTTAGTCCAAATATGATTAAAAAGTGTATGAAAGTGTATCTAGATCATAGAAATATTACACAAAACATGCATGGAGCAAGCAGAAATTATAGATACGTTTTGGACGTATCAGGAATCAAGACCAATTTTAGAGAAAAAGGTATTAAAGTAATCAGTCTTCACATAACTCTCAATGTAGTCATGCTCATAGTTTATAGAGGGTTCAATACCTTTATCAATTTCCCAGTCTTCAGTGTTCTTCTGGATCCTTTCTATAAGATCCCATTTTTCTTCCAAACTTCTGGTCTGGAACACCCCACTAGAGGAGGCATCCAACATCTCCTTGTCCTGACGAGAAATCCTGGCATAAAAATTGTAAGTATAATTTCCTTGGGGAGCTCATGGTTTGGACATTTGAGCATCAAGGACTTCAGTCTCCCCCAAGCTTGAGCGATGCTCTCTCTGTCGCGAGACCAAAAGTTGTAGATGTAGTTCCTGTCTTGGTGACTTTCACGAAGAGGATAAAACTTTGCATAAAAGAGAGACATAAGCTCTGGCCATGCAAGCAGATCAGAGTTATCAAGTAGCTTATACCAATCTGAAGCTTTATCTTTGAGTGATACGGAGAATAGTTCCTTCATGACGAACTCCATCGTCACACCTGCAAGCTTAAATAAAGAACATAATTGTGATAAATATAGCAGGTGTTCTCCCGGATGTCCTTCTCCTTTATAACGATTAGCCAAGACATAATCAACAATACCAGAGGGTATTTTATAGGGCACAATTTCAGTAGGGGTAGGAGTGACCACCACAGTCGTGGGGCAGCTCCTTACCAACAACGAACCAACAGCAGAAGAGTCCATAAGGACTGAAAGTAACAACAGAAAATAAAAGTTCCCTTACCGGCTTCACTTACCAATAGCGCTACACTCCCCGGCAACGGTGCCAGAAAAGCTCGTTGATGGCGGTGAAGTTAATAGGTTTAGTGGGATCGCCTCGCCCGTTAACCGCGCCAATAAACGATTCTTGATAACCCACAAGTCTAGGGGATCAATTGTAGCTTTTCGATAAATAAGGATGTCGATCCCAACGAGGAGCAGAAGGTACTGATAAGTGACACTAGATAAGGAAAGGCTGCAAACACTCAAAGGTAAATATTTAGGGGTTTTTCGTTTAAGCAACAGAAAAGTAAAAGACAGGCAAAGTAAACAGGGTAACTGAGGACTAACAAGTGGCCCAATCCTTTCACAAGGATAATCCTAGGAACTGAACTTATAAAAGCTAAAGCGTTCTCGAGAAAACACGGGAGAGATAGTCAAGTCACTTTCACCATACTCAGCCAAGTAATATGTATTGTGTTGATAAGTGTCGGTGGGTGGATCAATGCTAGTACACCTTCTAGACTAAGATAAGTGTAGTCTTATGATTACACACCTTGCAAGCATCCGCAAATACAAGGTAGTAATTAAGGCATAAGCCTAACCACAGCATTACGATCAAGGATCCATAACTCCCTTGTGCGAAAGTCTGCGAACTGGGTTTCTGGTTTCTGTCACTCCGGCAACCCACCGTAAGCATCCTTTGTGCACAATGTATTCCTCTAGGCCCATGAAATGTGAAGTGTTATGTGTTCGACTCACATAACACCACTAGAGAAATAACAACGCAACTTAAGTATCAAACAACACATAATACTTCAACATAGTATGACTACTAACAACTAGACTTCTCCCATGTTCTCAAGAACTAAATTAACTACTCACAAGACATAAAAGAGATCATGATCAGAGGTGATAGATGGGTGGTAAATAATCTGGACACAATGATATTTCTCCAACAAAACTCAATAGCATTCACCACAAACTAGTAATCAACACCAATAGAGTAGAGAGGATAGATAGTACGGATTACAACACAAGTTGCAATTGTGAGATGAGATGGGATGGAGATGGAGATGGTGCTGATGTTGGGGATGATGTTGATGATGATCTCGATGATGCCCGTGACGATGATGATGATGATGGCGACGATCTCCCCTTCCGGGAGGTGATCTCCCCGGCGGAATCTGCCCGCCGGAGATGGCTTTTCTCCTTTGTAGGTTTCCGCCCCGTGGCGGCGGAGAAAGACGGAAACGACTCTTGTTTAGGGGTTTCCACCCCAGGGTGCTTATATAGGAGAAAGGGGGCACCAAGGGGGCGCGGACAGGGGGGCGCGCCAGGCACCCTTCTGGCTGCCTGGTGGGTCCCCTCACCTCCTCCTTCGGTGATCCCCGATCAATCTTCGTAAAGACGTTCCCCGTAAAATTTCATCGCATTTGGACTTGATCTGATTCAGCAACTTGGTATCCACTTTTTACCGTTGAATCCTGGTTCTGCTGCTTCGGCACCGGAAAGTTGTAAACTGTGTAAAATAAGCCAAAATGACATAAGAACAATACTTTAAAGTGGAATATATCAATGAATAGGGTGAAATCACAATATAAAATAGTGATGCTTTTTGGACGTATCAGCGTGTCATCTAGCAATAATAAGGGCAAAGAGCAACTATCATCCGGCTCCTCGACCAAGCAAAAGCATGTATGACATGAAGACCAAGTCATGAGATGGTGGATGTTGCATGGCAATGTATCTCAGAAAGGTTATCGAAATGCCTTGTTAGGTAGGTATGGTGGATGTTTTGAGAAAGATATAGGGAGGTTTATGATGACAGAGTGTATCATACCAAGGGTTTGGATGCACCAGCGAAGTATGCGCCAACTCTCAAGATGAGAAAGGGCAATGCACAGTACCGAAGAGGGTAGTAAAATATGGGAAGGTGAAGTGCCAACAACCGAATACTCGCATTATTCCGAAGAACTCATGCACTTATTATCGGTAAGTCTCTATCTAATCGGGAGGTTCAGAAAGAGACGAGTACCCCGAGGAGGAGTGTATGGGGGTTTGGTTATCCTTGCGCATCCTCGACCTATGGTACATGAGGGTACTCTATATATTCCAACCCCTCCAGAGGTTAGCGCTCCATCTAGTAGCTAGAGTTCTCAACTAATTTTTGTAGTTTTTTAAAATAAGCACAGATTGCCCAAAATACGACACCTATCACTAATAGGCTCGAGCTCTTGGCACCCTAATGTCCAAACATTACTCTAATCAATACCTCAAAACTATTGCAAGTTACTACTACACTTGTAATAGCAACCTTAATTACCTACTCATGCAAGACACACAACTCAGTGCAACAAGCCAACTCTCTAAAAAGATAAGCATGAAAACTCAAGAGAGTTCCTGGAACAACCTAAACAAAAGCTCTTAAAAAGATAAGCATGAAAACTAAGAGCTAAGCATGACAGCAGCTATGAAAAGATAAAGAATACATACAAAAAGAAAGATAAGCATGCAAGCCTATGTTGTGTTCTACGGGGGAGTGGAGCGTGTTTCTCTCCCAAACAATGAAGGCTAGGATGCAACTTGTTATGAACAGCAAGCAAAACTAAAACAAACTAAAAATTAAATATCGAGACGCTCCAAGTCTAGCACATAACATATGAAGCGATAAAAATATAGCATGGAGAAGGACGAGCTGATGATTGTTGATGGAGAAGGGGATGCATGGGGGCATCCCCAAGCTTAGACGCTTGAGTCTCCTTGGATATTTCTTGGGGTTGCATGGAGGCATCCCCAAGCTTGAGCACTTGACACCCCCGAAACTACTTTCATCATCTTCCTTCGCATACTTGAAAACTCCCTTCATATGAAACTCATCATAAGCTGATTAGAGTGGTTAGTACCCATGATAAAATAATTTTTATCTACTGGAAATAAGTATATTCTTGAAGAGATATTGTTTCTCAAGATTTCCGATAAAGTTTTTTCAAAGAAAAAGCAAGCTTAAGGTTTGCAAAACGATGAAAACGCAAAACGTGGGAGAATATGTGAAAAACAGACCAACAGGTAGTAAATAATTTTTTGGGGTACTTCTGCAACTCAAATCAAAAAACTCAGAACAGATGCACGAAATCCAATTGTATAGAGCATGCTGTAAAAAATCGGATAAAAAATATGATCTGGTGATTTATGGCCAATTTTTCGGTCACGGGGACAAAATCTGTTTCTGGACAGCTTGTCACAAATTTTGAACATTCTTGCAATCGGAGGCTAAAACTTGGCACAAAGCTTGAAAATAAAGATACAATGATGTTGCTACATTAGTAACAAGCATCAAGACCACTAAAACTGAAAGTAAAAATAGCTTGGGTTGCCTCCCAATAAGCGCATTCTTTTATGCCTTTTAGCTAGGCATGAAGATTATAAAAGGTGCTCTCATAAGAATAAGAATTTGAAGCAAAAGAGAGCATCGAGAAGCAAATATGAAACACATTTAATCCTATCCAACTTCCTATGCCTTGGAACCTTGTTAAGAAATAAATAATGAAAGCACAAAGTAACAAGCATAGGAAGATAAAAGAAGAAGAACTTCAAAAGTTTCAACTTAGAGAGAGGTGTTTTTGTAACATGGAACTTTCTATAACCAATCTTACCTCTCTCAAAATAATTTTCAGTAGCATCATCAACTACGTCAAGAATATAACTATCACATAAAGCATATTGTTCATGACCTACAAGAACACGTGTATATTTTTTAACACGTTCTTTAGGAACATAAGATAAATGCAACCCTTCACATTGAGCCTTGATAAGAGCAAAATTCTCCGGAATATGAGTTGGAGATTTCAAAAGGATAATATGGCAATCAGCTGTGGGTGCAATAGCAACAATTGCATGCTTAACATAAGGAACTATAGCAAGTTCATCTTCGTAAGCATCATCCAAAGTGGCATCTTGGCCAAAAACACAACAAGTATCAAGATCTTCACAAAGGGATGTATCAAGTGATTCCTTGGAATCATAGGATTCCTCATCATACAAATCATTAGCCTCTTCTTGGGCAGCAAACATTTTGTTTTTAAAATCCTCAATATAATCATTGCTAATATAATTCTCAAGGCAATAAGCAAGGGATGCAAAGTTTTCAGATTTGTGAATAGTATCATAATATTTTCAATCCAAGAAGCAATCTCATAAGCACCCTTAAAAGCAAAAAAACTCTTCAATCTTTTCAACATCAAAGTAATCATAAACACCTTTAGCATAATAAGATAGGATCTTATTTTCATTAAACTCACATTGGAAAGGAAGGTGTTTATGATCTATTTTAGAACATCAAGTGAAATCATAAATGTGGCACAAAGATTCAACATTGCAATAAGAAACTTGTATTTGATCCCACAAGTGTTTCCCTTTCTGAGATAGGCGGTGCCGCGCATAATGAGCATGCTCATCCAATGATCTTCCCTCAACCAATTCGGTTGGGTTTTTAGCGAGAGAAAAAATTTATCGAAGACGATCCAAGTGAAACATGTCCATCCTACCATATTTGGGTGGTTCCACACCCATGATAAAGATAGCATAGGTAGGCAGACAAAGAAAAAGACGAAAGGTAGCAACTATTTTTTGGGTTTTTCATATAAGACTCAAATGTAAAAACTAGAAAGTAAACTAACAATACTAAAAAGCAATGATAAAAGATAGTGTGCAACTCCCCTATCTTGAAGAGTGGAGTCCCCGGCAACGGCGCCAGAAATTGTCTTGATGGCTTCTCGCCCCTCGTTGGTTACCCCAAGTGGAATGTTGAGATGTAGCCTACCAGCAAAGTTTCCTTACACGAGGACGGTAAGGTTATCGAATCCAGGAGGACTCCAAGTATCGACAAGTAGGTGTCAACGGCGCCAGATAAATATGTTTACGTGGACCTGCACACAGAAACAAATAACTTTTCTCCCGACGAGTACATAGGGGTTGTCAATCCCTCCGGCCTTGTCGTTTGCAAAGGATCAAATGCAAGAGGGTAATAGTGATGATAATGATAGCAACTGAAAGTAAAAGCAGTAAATAAAGTGGAGGTGTAAAAGTGGTGGAAATATGGACCGAGGTCCCATGATGTTCACTAGTGATGTCTCTCTCCCAAAAGACGAGAATAAATGCTAAGCTGGGTGAAAAAATTACAGCTGGGCAATTGACAGAATTATAAACGCACCGCAATGCTAATTATGCTACTTTAAAGTAAGAGGCTCAAAAGTATGGGCAGTACGCCAAAAAAAGTAGACTGAAATCCATATGCATCTACTCACTAATCATCCCTTGGGATATCTATCCAGAACATCTCGCTGGTATTAAGTTGCGAGACCCACCCAAAGTGTAAACTCAAAGCAACAGACAATTGCATTAACAATCTATGTGTAAGTAAACAATCCTTGCAACCATGGTTACAAGCACCGTTGTTTTCTCCCTCATGGAAATAACACATCCCCTAGTCTCATGTTTCTGTCACTCAAGCTAGACATCGGGGGGCATGAACCCACAATCATGCATAACGCTCCCTCTTGGAGTTAATATCTACTACTTGGCCAAAGCAATATAAAGCAACGGAGAACATGCAAGAATTATTCAAGAACAAAATATAAAAGGTAAACCAAATATATAACTCATCATAATCTGAACAAAATCTCATAATCCATCGGATCCCAGCAAACACAACATAGCAATAGCAGAAAAATTACATAGGTGCCTTGATCATGTAGGCATCTCACAAGGTCTAAACATTGAAGAACAAGGGTGGAGAGAAGACATCACATAGCTACTGGTCATGGACCCATGGTCCAAGGGGGACTACTCATGGCACATCCGGGAAGCATCCATGGTGGTGGAGAAGCTCCCGGAGGTCAATCCTCCCTCCGGCAGGGTGCCGGAAAGATGTCTTATGGTGCTCCCGATCTTGGAAGCGTGGCGGCGGCGGAACATAGAGGTATTTCGCGATGCAGAGTTCTCCTCGAGGGTTTCTGTGACAAAGAGGTAATATAGGCCAAAGGGGGAAGCCAGGGGCCACCCAGGCGCCCAGGTGGCGCAGCAGGGGTGGAGCCGCGCCACCTGGCCGCCTGGGTGCAAGGTGGGGCCTCCTGGCCCTCCTTCGGGATTCCGGTAGCTTCTGTTCTGCTGATTTTTCTGGATTTTTCGATCACTTTAAATTGGGGAAAATCACTGCAACTAAAATACATCAGCAGACAGAAACTGGCACTGGGTGCACTGAGTTAGTAGGTTAGTCCAAATATGTGTAAAAATGATATAAAAGTGTACCATAAAAGTTAGCAATGTCACATAAAAATTCATGGAACAAGCAGAAATTATAGATACGTTTGGGACGTATCAGTGTGCGAGGTAGTGAGGCTTACATGTGTTACATATTGATGCAAGCACTGACGCGCATATACATGTGCCAAAAAGGAACGTTCCTGTTTGGTTGATGTGGGCATCAATTCCTTTAAGTGGGGGTGTATGTAATATCTCAGATTCCATAGGAATGATAGACTGCTCGTATCAACAAGATGCACCTTCTTTTTCGGGAGCCCATCAGAAAGGAACGTCTTGTAACACCCTCAGTGTCATGTAACAGTAATCACTTTTGATTAATGATAATTACTGTTGCTAATCTCACTTTGAGCACCTTTGCATTTGATCACTCCAAAAATCCTTTTGGTTGGTATTAAAAATAATGTGATAAATAAAACTTTGTCCAAAAATTGTGCAACCAATTTTATTAAATGGCTAAAAATCAGTGGACCATGTTAAACCAACATGGGGTATTTATTGAACTATTTAAATATTGCAAACAATTCAAACTAGTGCTAAAACAACCCCTTCACTAGTTGCATAATAAAAACAAATATTAAATGATTTTATAAAAGGACAAAACTTTTTGTGGCACCTCTAATATATACAACATAAATATTGGGGCAAGTTTCACTGTTGACAAAAATCAAAACCTAGCTAAACAAAAATAAACAGAAAAGCAAAAAGAAGAAAACAAATAAAATCCAAGCCTACCTACCCCTCTCCTCATTGGGCCTCCCCAGCCCAAAAACCCCCCTGCTCCCCTGGGCCAACCAGCCCAGCAAGCCAACCAGCCCACCCCCGGTCCCTCTCCCCATCCCCTTCCTACGACAGGGCGTGGCGGCCATCCCATGGCTCCACGGTCACCGTCATCTCCGTGGCGACCATCGGCGACCCCCCCCCGGCGCCCTACAAGGCGCGGCCGAGCGCCCCCGCACGCGATGCCCTAACCCTACCGCCCATGCACCCTGGATCCCTTCCCCCCCTCGCTTGCGTCTCCATTTGCGCGAGCCAGCGCTCGCCGTCGGCCCCCACCTCGCTGTTGTCGTGGCCATCAGCCACCCCGGAGACCCCTCCGTGTCCCAACTCCTCCCCGGGGACGCCTCCATCGAAACCCCCGGTCAATCGTGTCCAAGACGTCGCCAAGCCGAGGTCACCATCGCCGTTTTCCTCCAACCACCGCGGGACTCCGGCGACGAATTCCTCGCCGTCCGTGCTTCCCCGAGCCAGAGGCCAGCCCTACGCGCTCCATGTGAGCCTCCTCATCGTCTTCCCCCCCACACCCCCTGCGATTTGGCCACCGGAGCACCGAGCCCGTGCTCGGCCGCCGCCGACGTCCGCCATGGACGCGCGTGCGTGTTGCGGCTGCTCGGGCGCGTACCGAGCGCGCTCCCGCACGCCTGTGTGCGTGCTCACCCCACGTATGGCCTCCACGCGCGCCCCTTCCCCGCTGTTCGCCGCCCTGTCCGCTCCCCCACCGTGGCCTCGCCGCCGGCGTGCCTCTGGCCACGGCTGGGTTAATTCATGGGGCTAATCCCCACTGACGTGTGGGGCCCCACCCCACTAATCCCATGTTAAAAAGAGATTAGTAGATAACCCCCTCCCCTTAAGTAAAAATTAGAAATAGATATAACCCCTGAGACTTACAGATGGGCCCCACCGTTGTTTAATTAATTAAAATGCTTTTATAGAAATGTGGGTATGACATGTAGGCCCCCACTAGGTAATTAGATTTAATTAATTGAATTATTAAAATGTGTGGCTGGCATGTGGAGCCCACATGTCAGCACTATTCTGGATAATGTTGTGGATAATGTTAGGTTTAATAATAAAAGAAATTCCAGAAATCCTTTTTAACTGATTAATCTTATAAAATCAATATCTTTTAATCCGTATATCGGATCGAAAAACTTTATACATCAAAATTGATCAGGAAAAATATAACGAATACGAATACGCTATCCGTATGTCTACCACACCCCTCTAACACAACAAACATCGAACCGTCCCCCTCTGGACCGTCTGTCCGATAATAGCCCGATACCGTAAAACTCTCCGGATGAATTTATTCTGAACACGAAAGTTGTTCAGAATAGTTCATAGTCCGGATACATCACCCATACGTTTGTCGGATGTCCATGACACCTCCGGCATGATCTTTCCCCCTCCGGACACCCTGTCCGGTAATCACCCGGAATTGGCAGTTCATCCCCGGATGAATTTTCGTTCCGAGAAATGTGTATCGTACAACGTTAGAGCATCGCTAACATTTCATATGCCGTGTCTTGTATTTGTATTGCTATCATTGCTGTGTATTTATTGTTTCTCCCCCCTCTTTTATTCTCCGGTAGTCTCGACGTCCGCTGTTGATGCCCCTGTGATCGACTACTTCGTCGACGACCGTACCTCTACCGTCGAGCTTACAGGCAAGCAGAGCCATTTCCTTCCCCAGATATCGCCTATCTTTCCGTACTTTCTTGCACTAGGCATATGCTGCTGCTACGTTACAATCCTATTCAATTGCATAGCCTGTCATTGTCACCCTTGATGTACCTTCCTTTATCCTATGCTGCCTTATCATTATATTATATTCAGCAGTGAACCCTGCGCATTGTTAGTCAATAGGGTTAGATAGCGGGTCGTGTTCACTCGGGGAGTGAATGCGGATACGATACCTTACAACTGCTACAGGTACGGTTCAGAGCAGACACTGACAGCCCCCTACGTCGGATCTGCCGAGCCACCTCAAGTGTGAGCGATCGGGGAGAAATCCCCGTACTCCACTCGTGGTCGACTCTGTATATCCGTCTTAGGGTTCTGAACCACGGTTCTCCTTACAGGTAAGGAGTCGGGTGACCCAACGGTGTCCGCGCAGGTTATCTTAGCGGAACGACAGGTCAAGTGTATTCCACCGGTGTGCGGTGGGCCTGGTACTGTTCGTGGACGAAGGATTTCCTGTTGTACGAAAGTCGAGCTCTACCAAGAGCAAACGCGAGACAAGGTAAGGAGACGGTTCACCTTGTTGGTAACCGCACGAGTTGGTGGGACGACAGGGCAGGCACCGACGTTATTGGTGGTCCTGACTGTTGTCGTTGTCCGCGACTCATTCAGTAAGGGGCAACGATAACGGTTGTCTCGACAGAAAATTAATAAAATGCTTAACGGGTTCGGCGGATGATTTGAGTAGCCTTTTGGCTTGTACGCACTACCTATACGTGGGATTACGCGTTTGGGCGCCTCCGCAATGTAGCCTCGTTCGAAAGCTCTAAAAGACGTCCAGTTCAGCATTGCGGCAGGGACGGATCGCGCTGCGGCGTTGGAATTCACCCTCCTCGCAACGACCCGGAGAGCGAGGGGTGATAGGCCCATGACCCCCTTGCACTTAGGGCTGTAGACCGGCGGGGACCTCTCTGATGAGTCGTAGGATGGACTGTGTTGTGTCGGATAGCCTCGGTGGGGTGCTCCCTAACCAGGTGTACGCCACCCTGGAGATCCGAGCGTGTAGTGTCACACTAGTGCACCCCTGCAGGGAAGATTAATCTATCGATAGCCGTGTCCACGGTAACAGGACGCTTTATGCTGAAGCCAGATCCTATCACTACAAACTACTACTATTAAACTGTTGGTTCCGGGTTTTCTTCCTCGCGGGGATGTCGAGGAGGGGAACTCGGAGGCATTGTTAATTATGATTACAACTTATTATTATACAATGCTGCAGCAACTTCTGCTGCATTGTTACTTTATGCTTTATATAAACTGTTGGCTGATTCTTACCTCATGCTGCAAGACTCGTCGGAAGATGCTAGTCTTCGATAGGCCTAGCTTCTTATCCTTATTCTGATTTCTACCTTGAAGCCCACTATATATAGCCTCCCCTTTCCATTTGATACATGCATAAATGCTTAGTAGCGGACGTAAGACTCGCGGGTATGTTAGATACTCACCCTTGCTTTATTTTCCCTTTTCGCTTTGCCTGATCGGCCGCTGCAGTCGACGTTGGAGCCCAGGAGCAGGAGATTCCAGGAGGAGCCTACTACGACGTCGAGTTCCCGTTGACTAGGTGTAATTCGGTGGATCCCAGGCAGGAGGCCTCGTCTTTTCGAACTGTACCTCTGATGTTATTTGTGCTAGCCTTCTTAAGGCAAAACTTGACTAACTATGTCTGTACTCAGATATTATGATTGTATGACTTATGTATTCGGGTCCGTGTGACCCCCCTTCATTGTAATATTTTTTGTTTATCCTTTTGTGTTTAGTGTTGTGCTGTGATATTCTCACCGTGGCACCTTGATCTCGATCATGTACCCTGCGTGTATGATTACTGTACATGATCGTAAATCGAGGGCGTCACAAGTTGGTATCAGAGCCGACTGCCTGTAGGTAGCCACCCAACCACTACCTGGTCGAAGTTGAGTCTAGACTTTGAAAAACTATTTTGCTAACTTAATATTTGGCTTACGGGCCCACATCGATGTCACTACGTGTGATATCTATGGTATTAGGATCCTTTTCTTCGTACCTATGCTCTGGGAATCTGCTCTCTTATCCTTGCTGGTAAGTTTTACAAACTCTGACATTAGGATCACGTTCTCTTGATTCCATCCGGCGTTTTGGTGCTTCCCCCATTGATTGAGTCGTGTCGCAGGAGTCATACCCCAGGTCCCGGACCGCGGATCCCATTCTCATTCTGGGTAGGCCGCGCGTCCTCTGGCATTAACTCCTGTGGCCAACAGTTTTCTTGCGGCGTGATTGACATAGTGGAATCTATGTCGCGTCGTGTAATCCTTACCGCGGTCTGCGCGCCGCCTACTGAGTCCTTTTTCCTTAATTTCTACGACGTTACGCTGTCCGATTTTGACCGACTGTGTGCAAAGATCTGTATGTCTATATGACTACTATTGTGTATCTACTGCACTTCTCATTTATTGCTCATACTACATCATGTATGACTTCTTATCCTTGCAAACGCTTTGTCTGAACTAACCCCTGTTGTTCAGACAGGATGGCTGACGATCCCCCACCTCCACCTTATATGGCCGCAGTACTGCAACAGTTTGATCTGAACCGTCAGTTTATGGCCGGAGTAATGACCCAGCTTTCAACTCAGAATTCCCCAATAACACTGCAGGAGTTCGTGCGCCTCAGTCCGTCCACCTTCCGCAGCTCCGCCAATCCTATGGATGCCGATGATTGGCTCCGTGATATTGCTTTTCAGATGGAGTCAGCTGACGTTTCCCCTGCCAGTTACCTTACCTTTGCGACGTATCATCTGAGGGGACCAGCTGCTCAGTGGTGGGAAAGCCATCGGCTTGCGTTGCCAGATGGAACTGTAACCACTTGGCAAGAATTCCAGTTAGCCTTCCGTGCATGGCACCTTCCTCAAGGTCAGATGGACCAGAAGAAGGAGGAGTTCCGCAAACTCCGTCAGGACCAGACGACTGTTGATGAATATCATAGGAAATTCCTTGAGTTGTCCCGCTATGCTGCGAGAGACGTCGCCACCGACGCTCGCAAACAAGAGAAATTCCGAGAAGGACTGCATCCTGATATAGAGATCGCACTTGTCCTTCACGATTGTGCGGACTTGGCGACCCTTGTCAGCAAGGCTTTTCAAGTTGAAACTGCTCTGACTAAGCACCACGAGTCTCTCAAGCGTGCTCGAGATGCTGGCCCATCTTCGGGTCGGCCCATTCAGAAACTTCGAGTCTGTCTCCCGCACAATGTTTTTCACTGGTCTGCTCCAACGCCAAGGCCGTCTTATGCCGCACCTCGTCTGCCTCCGCCTCCGAGACAGCTAACGATTCCGACTAAACAGCCCAATATTATGGCTCCGCCCCAGAACGATGGCTTATGTCGCCAGTGTGGACAGCCAGGTCATCGCGCACCTTGTCCTCCTGTTAGCAGAAAGAGAAGCTGTAGAAGTCGTCATTCCAATAACCGCAACACCAAACAGTGTACTATGAGTTGTGCTCGGGTCACTCATGTCAAGATGGAAGAAGCTCGCGAGTCCCCAAAAATAGTGATGGGCACTTTACTCGTCAATTCAACGCCAGCTTCTGTTCTTTTAGATTCCGGGGCATCGCATTCCTTTATGTCCCAATGGTTTGCTCAGTTGCATGGTATAGCTACGAAACCCTTGGCCACTCCTTTAGCGGTAAATGTTGTTGGATCTCAGAGCCGTGCCACCATGATGAGCCCCGATACCACCATTGCAATCGTGGGTCTGTTGTTCCCTGCTCCTCTTATTGTCCTGAAGTCGTCCAACATTGATGTCATACTCGGTATGGATTGGTTGGCGGCACATGATGCCCGTATCCACTGTGCCACTAAGACAGTTCAACTCACGCACCCTTCTGGCCAAAAGATTCTGTACTCGGCCCGAACAGCTCAGCATGCCGAAGGCCAGATATATGCCCTGAATGCTTTGAATACCTCACCTCTTGAAGGGATTGAGAATGTTCCAGTTGTTCGCGATTTTCTCGACGTCTTTCCAGAAGAACTGCCGGGAATACCCCCGATCAGAGATGTCGAATTCGTCATCGACTTGAAGCCTGGCACCGTCCCTATTGCTAAGCGCCCTTATAAGATGCCGCCTCACCACCTCCTTGAACTAAAGAAGGAGATCGACATGGCACTCCACAAAGGCTTCATCCGTCCAAGTTCCTCTTCTTGGGGAGCACCTTCGCTCTTTGTCAAGAAGAGCGATGGAACGAACCGTTTGGTCCAAGACTACCGACCTATCAACCAGGAAACCATACAGAACAAGTATCCGCTTCCTTGGATCAACGACCTATATGATCAACTTGCTGGATCTACGGTGTTCTCGAAACTCGACTTGAGGTTGGGTTACCATCAGATCCGGGTCCGCGAAGAGGACATCCCGAAGACCGCCTTTATTACTCGTTATGGTTCTTACGAGTACACCGTCATGTCTTTTGGCCTGACCAATGCCCCAGCCACCTTCTCTCGTTGATGAACTATATATTCATGGAATACCTCGACAAGTTCGTCGTGGTTTATCTGGATGATATCTTGGTATACTCCAAGAATGAAGAAGAACATGCTGAACACCTTCGCCTTATACTGGAAAAGCTTCGAGAACACAAACTCTATGCTAAGTATTCCAAGTGTGAATTCTGGCTTCCCGAAGTAACCTACCTTGGTCATGTGATTTCCAAGGATGGCGTTGCCGTCACCCCAGAACAAATCCAGGCTATTCTTTACTGGACTCCTCCCAAGACCGTCAAGCAAGTCAGAAGTTTCCTCGGCCTCGCTAGTTATTGCCGCCGTTTCGTCGAGAACTTCTCCAAGATTGCCAAGCCCCTGACTAGTCTGCTTCACAAAGGCGTCAAGTTTGAGTGGACAGATAAATGTCAAGAAAGTTTTCAAGCTCTCAAGGACAAACTCACTTCTCCCCCAGTGCTTGCTCCGCCTGATACTCAGAAGGACTTCGTGATATATTGTGACGCGTCTCGTCAAGGATTAGGCTGTGTCCTAATGCAAGAGCGCCGCGTGATTGCTTATGGCTCTCGTCAGTTGCGATCTCACGAAGATAATTATCCAACGCATGATCTCGAATTGGCAGCAGTAATTTATGCATTGAAGCTGTGGCGACATTACCTCATTGGTAATCATTGCAA
Source organism: Bromus sterilis (assembly GCA_950022295.1). Lineage (NCBI taxonomy): Eukaryota > Viridiplantae > Streptophyta > Magnoliopsida > Poales > Poaceae > Bromus > Bromus sterilis. Next base: position 404,292,741 of record OX465596.1, read on the forward strand.
GATCTACACCGACCACCAAAGCCTGAAGTACTTGTTTACTCAGCCCGACCTGAATCTCCGCCAACAAACATGGCTCGAGACAATAGCCGATTTTAACATGGATATTCATTACACCCCCGGCAAAGCTAATGTGATGGCTGATGCCTTGAGTCGTAAAGCTTACTATAGTGAACTTGAGGTGCAGCTAGAACAACCACCTCTGTATGAAGAGCTTCAAAAGCTGAACCTCGAGATTGTTCCTCAAGGTTATGCAAATAACCTGGTTATCGAACCGGATCTCGTCAAATCCGTCAAGGGTATACAGTTTTATGATGATTTCGTACACAAGATTAAGCGCGATATCGCAAATGGAAGACCCTCACCCTTTACTATTAATAGCGAAGGTGCGGTGTTCTACCAGAACCGTTTAGTGGTTACTCACAGCAAGGGAAGGCATGAGAACCTGGATATGACCCCGAAGGTCATGAAAGCGGCACACGATACCCCGTTTTCCATTCATCCTGGAAGCACCAAGATGTACCAAGACATTCGTCCGCGGTTCTGGTGGCCTAACATGAAGCAAGACATTGCCCGGTATGTTTCTGAATGTGACGTTTGCCGTCGCGTCAAGGCAGAACATCAAAGACCCGCCGGAACTCTGCAACCAATCTCTATCCCTGAATGAAAATGGGACAAGATCGAAATGGACTTCGTCACTGGTTTTCCCCGATCACAGAAGGGTCATGATGCTATCTTTGTCGTCATCGACCGATTCTCCAAGGTTGCCCACTTTCTGCCAGTCAAGGAGACGATCTCTGCTAGTCAGTTGGCAGACTTGTATGTTTCCAGAATTGTGTCCCTCCATGGCATTCCGTTGGAGATCAGTTCAGACCGTGGCAGTATTTTCACCTCAAGATTTTGGGATAGTTTCCAAGAAGCTATGGGCACTCACCTGAATTTCAGCACCGCTTATCACCCCCAGTCGCAAGGAAAAGTCGAACGAGTTAATCAAGTGCTTGAAGATATGCTTCGAGCTTGTGTCATTTCATTCGGTAAGAAATGGGAGGAATCCGTTCCATTTGCTGAATTCTCGTACAACAATAGCTACCAAGCTAGTCTGAAGATGGCACCCTTTGAAGTTCTCTATGGACGTAAGTGTCGAACCCCTCTGAATTGGTCAGAAACTGGGGAACGTACACTCATTGGTCCGGAAATTATTCAGCATGCTGAAGATCAGGTTCACGTTATCCGTGAACATCTTAAGGCCGCTCAGTCTCGTCAGAAGAGCAACTATGATCGCAAGCACAAGGAAATGGTCTATCAACCGGGCGAATATGCTTACCTTCGTTTCACTCCCATGAGGGGCACTCATCGTTTCGGGATCAAAGGCAAGTTAGCTCCTCGCTACATTGGCCCGTTCCGTATCCTTTCCAGGAGTGGACCAGTGGCATACCGATTGGAATTGCCGTCGAACCTCTCCCAAGTCCACGATGTCTTTCACGTGTCGCAACTCCGACGCTGCTTCAAGGACCCTATCCGTGAAGTGGAACATGATATGATTGAGCTGCAACAGGATTTGACTTATCAAGAACATCCGAGCCGCATTCTTGATCAGTCTGAACGTCGAACCCGCAACAAGACAGTCAAGTTCCTCAAGGTTCAGTGGTCGAATCACTCTGAAGAGGAAGCCACTTGGGAAAGCGAAGATCGTCTTCGAGAAGAATACCCCGATCTTTTCCCCTCTACCGCTTAAATTCTCGGGACGAGAATTCTTGTAGTGGGGGAGATTTGTAACACCCTCAGTGTCATGTAACAGTGATCACTTTTGATTAATGATAATTACTGTTGCTAATCTCACTTTGAGCACCTTTGCATTTGATCACTCCAAAAATCCTTTTGGTTGGTATTAAAAATAATGTGATAAATAAAACTTTGTCCAAAAATTGTGCAACCAATTTTATTAAATGGCTAAAAATCAGTGGACCATGTTAAACCAACATGGGGTATTTATTGCACTATTTAAATATTGCAAACAATTCAAACTAGTGCTAAAACAACCCCTTTCACTAGTTGCATAATAAAAACAAATATTAAATGATTTTATAAAAGGACAAAACTTTTTGTGGCACCTCTAATATATACAACATAAATATTGGGGCAAGTTTCACTGTTGACAAAAATCAAAACCTAGCTAAACAAAAATAAAAAGAAAAGAAAAAAGAAGAAAACAAATAAAAGCCAAGCCTACCTACCCCTCTCCTCACTGGGCCTCCCCAGCCCAAAAACCCCCCTGCTCCCCTGGGCCAACCAGCCCAGCAAGCCAACCAGCCCACCCCCGGTCCCTCTCCTCATCCCCTTCCTACGACAGGGCGTGGCGGCCATCCCATGGCTCCACGGTCACCGTCATCGCCGTGGCGACCATCGGCGACCCCCCCCCCCCGGCGCCCTACAAGGCGCGGCCGAGCGCCCTCGCACGCGATGCCCTAACCCTACCGCCCCTGCACCCTGGATCTCTTCCCCTCCCTCGCTTGCGTCTCCATTTGCGCGAGCCCGGCGCTCGCCGTCGGCCCCCACCTCGCTGTTGTCGTGTCCATCAGCCACCCCGGAGACCCCTCCGTGTCCCAACTCCTCCCCGGGGACGCCTCCATCGAAACCCCCGGTCAATCGTGTCCAAGACGTCGCCAAGCCGAGGTCACCATCGCCGTTTTCCTCCAACCACCGCGGGACTCCGGCGACGAATTCCTCGCCGTCCGTGCTTCCCCGAGCCAGAGGCCAGCCCTACGCGCTCCATGTGAGCCTCCTCATCGTCTTCCCCCCCACACCCACTGCGATTTGGCCACCGGAGCACCGAGCCCGTGCTCGGCCGCCGCCGACGTCCGCCATGGACGCGCGTGCGTGCTGCGGCTACTCGGGCCCGTACCGAGCGCGCTCCCGCACGCCTGTGTGCGTGCTCACGCCACGTATGGCCTCCACGCGCGCCCCTTCCCCGCTGTTCGCCGCCCTGTCCGCTCCCCCACCGTGGCCTCGCCGCCGGCGTGCCTCTGGCCACGGCTGGGTTAATTCTTGGGGCTAATCCCCACTGACGTGTGGGGCCCCACCCCACTAATCCCCTGTTAAAAAGAGATTAGTAGATAACCCCCTCCCCTTAAGTAAAAATTAGAAATAGATATAACCCCTGAGACTTACAGATGGGCCCCACCGTTGTTTAATTAATTAAAATGCTTTTATAGAAATGTGGGTATGACATGTAGGCCCCACTAGGTAATTAGATTTAATTAATTGAATTATGAAAATGTGTGGCTGGCATGTGGAGCCCACATGTCAGCACTATTCTGGATAATGTTGTGGATAATGTTAGGTTTAATAATAAAAGAAATTCCAGAAATCCTTTTTAACTGATTAATCTTATAAAATCAATATCTTTTAATCCGTATATCGGATCGAAAAACTATATACATCAAAATTGATCAGAAAAATATAACGAATACGAATACGCTATCCGTATGTCTACCACACCCCTCTAACACAACAAACATCGAACCGTCCCCCTCTGGACCGTCTGTCCGATAATAGCCCGATACCGTAAAACTCTCCGGATGAATTTATTCTGAACACGAAAGTTGTTCAGAATAGTTCAGCTAGTCCGGATACATCACCCATACGTTTGTCGGATATCCATGACACCTCCGGCATGATCTTTCCCCCTCCGGACACCCTGTCCGGTAATCACCCGGAACTGGCAGTTCATCCCCGGATGAATTTTCGTTCCGAGAAATATGTATCGTACAACGTTAGAGCATCGCTAACATTTCATATGTCGTGTCTTGTATTTGTATTGCTATCATTGTTGTGTATTTATTGTTTCTCCCCCCCTCTTTTATTGTCCGGTAGTCTCGACGTCCGCTGCTGATGCCCCTGTGATCGACTACTTCGTCGACGACCGTACCTCTACCGTCGAGCTTACAGGCAAGAAGAGCCATTTCCTTCCCCAGATATCGCCTATCTTTCCGTACTTTCTTGCACTAGGCATATGCTGCTGCTGCTACGTTACAATCCTATTCAATTGCATAGCCTGTCATTGTCACCCTTGATATACCTTCCTTTATCCTATGCTGCCTTATCATTATATTATATTCAGCAGTGAACCCTGCGCATTGTTATTCAATAGGGTGAGATAGCGGGTCGTGTTCACTCGGGGAGTGAATGCGGATACGATACCTTACAACTGCTACAGGTACGGTTCAGAGCAGACACCGACAGCCCCCTACGTCGGATCTGCCGAGCCACCTCAAGTGTGAGCGATCGGGGAGAAATCCCCGTACTCCACTCGTGGTCGACTCTGTATATCCGTCTTAGGGTTCTGAACCACGGTTGTCCTTACAGGTAAGGAGTCGGGTGACCCAACGGTGTCCGCGCATGTTATCTTAGCGGAACGACAGGTCAGGTGTATTCCACCGGTGTGCGGTGGGCCTGGTACTATTCGTGGCCGAAGGATTTCCTGTTGTACGAAAGTCGAGCTCTACCAAGAGCAAACGCGAGACAAGGTAAGGAGACGGTTCACCTTGTTGGTAACCGCACGAGTTGGTGGGACGACAGGGCAGGCACCGACGTTACTGGTGGTCCTGACTGTTGTCGTTGTCCGCGACTCATTCAGTAAGGGGCAACGATAACGGTTGTCTCGACAGAAAATTAATAAAATGCTTAATGGGTTCGGCGGATGACTTGAGTAGCCTTTTGGCTTGTACGCACTACCTATACGTGGGATTACGCGTTTGGGCGCCTCCGCAATGTAGCCTCGTTCGAAAGCTCTGAAAGACGTCCAGTTCAGCATTGCGGCAGGGACGGATCGCGCTGCGGCGTTGGAATTCACCCTCCTCGCAACGACCCGGAGAGCGAGGGGTGATAGGCCCATGACCCCCTTGCACTTAGGGCTGTAGACCGGCGGGGACCTCTCTGATGAGTCGTAGGATGGACTGTGTTGTGTCGGATAGGCTCGGTGGGGTGCTCCCTAACCAGGTGTACGCCACCCTAGAGATCTGAGCGTGTAGTGTCAAACTAGTGCACCCCTGCAGGGAAGATTAATCTATCGATAGCCGTGTCCACGGTAACAGGACGCTTTATGCTGAAGCCAGATCCTATCACTACAAACTACTACTATTAAACTGTTGGTTCCGGGTTTTCTTCCTCGCGGGGATGTCGAGGAGGGGAACTCGGAGGCATTGTTAATTATGATTACAACTTATTATTATACAATGCTGCAGCAACTTCTGCTGCATTGTTACTTTATGCTTTATATAAACTGTTGGCTGATTCTTACCTCATGCTGCAAGACTCGTCGGAAGATGCTAGTCTTCGATAGGCCTAGTTTCTTATCCTTATTCTGATTTCTACCTTGCAGCCCACTATATATAGCCTCCCCTTTCCATTTGATACATGCATAAATGCTTAGTAGCGGACGTAAGACTCGCGGGTATGTTAGATACTCACCCTTGCTTTATTTTCCCTTTTCGCTTTGCCTGATCGGCCGCTGCAGTCGACGTTGGAGCCCAGGAGCAGGAGATTCCAGGAGGAGCCTACTACGACGTCGAGTTCCCGTTGACTAGGTGTAATTCGGTGGATCCCAGGCAGGAGGCCTCGCCTTTTCGGTCTGCACCTCTGATGTTATTTGTGCTAGCCTTCTTAAGGCAAAACTTGACTAACTATGTCTGTACTCAGATATTATGATTGTATGACTTATGTATTCGGGTCCGTGTGACCCCCCTTCATTGTAATATTTTTGGTTTATCCTTTTGTGTTTAGTGTTGTGCTGTGATATTCTCACCGTGGCACCTTGATCTCGATCATGTACCCTGCGTGTATGATTACTGTACATGATCATAAATCGAGGGCGTCACACGTCTCGACTGAGAAGTTGATCTAAGGTACGCGTGAGTGGGGATAAAATGTGTACAAAAGACTAATGTTGGTATATGAAGATAGTATGGATCCAAGGCGCACTGGCTAGAAAGTTGCAGGTAGTGCCGGGGCTTTACAGGAGGCTAGGGATCTTGGTTATCGCGTGTGTCTGACCTCCCTATGTCTCCTTTGAGCGATCAAAAGACACATTGTTGAAGCAGTCGATCAAGGGGAGGCGAGACCGCTTGGTACTAGGAGGTGTGACCGTACAAGGCATCACCTTTGCTTATGGATGTGGATGTACGACTACTTTTTCTCTCACCTGGTTGTTGCTTCATATGGTAGACTATGGTCGTGATAATTAGCATGATTTTTCTGATGTTATCTTCTTTAATGCTTTAAATCTCCTCCTTTATTAGGATCATAATGGAATTCGACAAAAATCTGCGCAAACATGATAAAATCCCAAAAGTCCTATGACTATGCAAAATAAGAAGTGTTGGATTTGTATTCTCGTACGCATGAACACCAACAAATATATCATTCTTTTGATCTTCATTTCAAGGAGAAATTCTCGCAGTTAAGAGGTTGTAAATCTTAGCCACATAAATTTGCACCAAATGTCTACACTAACTTTTCTCTTCGTTGCACTCTAGTTGATAAAGATCACATCTATCATATTTGGATATTCATAGTGATCTTGAGAGTTTTATTCGTACGATAATTCTATTTGTTTTTTACTACATTTCCCAACTACATACCAATGCAAAGTTTAGTTCATCAGGAAAAAGTGCTAGTTCATCATCGAACATCAGGATTTACATAAATTACCTAACCTACGTACTAGATAAACAGATGGGAGCGTCAGACTTCACCACTTGCTTGTCGGGGTATTTCCCCTTTGAGTCGTCGAAGATGTGGTAGTAGTCCTCCTCGTAGGCATCATCGACCGAAGGGGCATCGTCATCGTTGCTCGTTGTGCCGCTTTCGGATGAGGATGTGATGAAACCCGAGAGACAACGAGCGGTCCGGGCCCTCTCCCTCGTGAGTCGGGCCGCTTTCATGTCACTGGTTACCCTCTCCGAAGTGATACGCTTAGAGTCCTCGATGCCGAGTTGAAGTTCCTTCATGTTCTTGCGGTAGAGACACCTCATGTTCATCTCTGTCGTGATTAGAGACTGGTGGAAGACCTCATGTAGCAGTTGCTCCTCCAAATCAAACGGCACGGGCGCGATGGCGTGAGAGAGTATCTTCTTCTCGCCCCTCGTTGGTTACCCCAAGTGGAAGGTTGAGATGTAGCTTAGCAGCAAATTTCCCCCAACATAGAGGATAGGGTTTATCTCTCCAGTAGGACTCCAAAGATCAACAAGAAGGTGGTGAAGCGAGCAACGCGCCATTTGAGATATTGCTCTCCTAACTTGGACCTGCACACGATACAAGTAACTTTGCTCCCAACGAGTTTAGAGAGGTTGTCAATCTCTCCGGCCTTGTTGTTTACAAAGGATCAAACGCACGGTGGAAATAGTGATGGTGATTGCAACTGAAAGTAAATAAAGCAGTAAAGAGTTGAGGTGTAAACAATGGTGGAAATATGGGCCAGGGTCCTAATATGTTCACTAGTGATGTCTCTCTCTCAAAAGACGACAAAACAGCTAAGTTGGGTGAACAAATTACAGCTGGGCAATTGACAGAATTATAAACGCACCGCTAATTATGCCACAAGAAAATTGGAGGCTCAAAAGTATGGGCAGTACGCCAAAACAAGTAGACAGTTTATTCATCGTCATCTACTCACTAATCATCCACCTTGAGATATCTATTCAGAACATCTCGCTGGTATTAAGTTGCGAGCCCCATCCAAAGTGTAGACCCAAGGCAACAGACAACTGCATTAACAAACTTTGTGTAAGGTAAACAATCCTTGCAACCGCGGTTATAAGCACCGTTGTTTTCTCCCTGTGGAAACAACACATCACCTAGTCTCATGTTTCTGTCATAGAAGCTAGACATTGGGGGGCATGAACCCACAATCAAGCATAACGCTCCCTCTTGGATTTTCTATCTACTACTTGGCCAAAGCAATAAAAAGCAATGGAGAACATGCAAGAATTACTCAATAAAAAAATATAAAAGGAGAACCAAACATATATAACTCATCACAATCTGAATATAATCTCATAATCCATCAAATCCTAGCACACACAGCATAGCAACAGCAGAAAGATTACATAAGTGCATTGATCATGTAGGGAAGCTCACAAGGGCTAAGAATTGAAGCACAAGATTGGAGAGAAGACATCACATAGCTACTAGTCGTGGACCCATGGTCCAAGTGGGACTACTCATGGCACACCCGGGAAGCGCTCATGATGGTGGAGAAGCTCCCGGTGATCAATCCTCCCTCCAGCAGGGTGCCGGGACGAGGTCTTCGGGCGGTCCCGATCTCGGGATCGCGACGGCGGCGGAACAGAGGTGAAAATCGCGATGCGTGATATCTTTTCAGGGTTTCTGCATCGGGAGGTAAATTTAGGCTGAAGGGGGGCACCAGGGGAGGTGTCCTCCTCTCAAGCGGCTTGTGGGCTCGGCCCCACCCCTGGCCACGCCAGGTGGCCGCCTAGGAAGGCGTGACCCCCTCCGGCTCTCCTTCGGGCTTCTGGAAGCTTCCGTTACGCTGATTTTTTATATATTTTTCTTGGATTTTTTAGGAACTGTAAATATAGGTAAAAACCTGCAATTCACAGACATCAGCAGACAGAAACTGGCACTGCGTGCACTAAGTTAGTAGGTTAGTCCAAATATGTGTAAAAAGGTATGAAAGTGTATCAAAACACATAACAATGTCACACAAATGAGCATAGAACAAGCAGAAATTATAGATACATTTTTAACGTATCAGGGCGCGAATGCACAAGTTTTGTGGGAGGATCTTCCTCCGCTATCGCCCTCTCCCTCTCCTACTACCTCCCACGGCATGTGATGCAGACCTTCTATTGGAGTATCCTTTAACGTGGGCTAGTGACGTGTATGAGCACCCAATGTTGTTCTGGATGAGCAAGGACCGAACGCATGGGAGCACAAGGGAGGGGGATTTGCACCGATACAGAGCTTGATTGGTCGATGTCCTCTTTCACATTGCACCGCCAGGCAATAGTGGATAGCATGGGGCACGAGGTCCTGCCCCTTTCCACCCCTGAGCGCCCAAGTGCGTTGCGAACAACGAGATCGTTGTCGTCCTTCATCTTCGATTTGTGTGTGAGGGCGTCCTAATCTATGGGTCTATCGGATCCCCTGCCTGACGTGCTGCCGAAGCTCAACATGGCAACATAAGGAACGAGACGAGAAGTAAAGAGTTCAAAAGTGTTGACTGGGTCTAGGATTCATTTGGAGTGAGGGATATGTTAGGACATGGTGGACCAACGTGGACTGGTTCAGCGTGGCGAACTCGTTCGGAAGCATTTGAGCCTTTTTCGTATCCACTCGGACATGAACTAGATTTTAGGCCGAGCGGACTAAATGTATAAGGATGGTTTAAGGGGTTTAGTTTACGAAAAACTTGACCAGTAATTGACATGTTGTGCATTGAACGTATAGATGCAGTTTAACGGGTTCGACTATACCTTATATGCTCTTAGAGCATCTACATCTGGATTTATCTAATATGTCCCCTCAAGCAAGTGTCCGGGCACCTCTCATGTGGCTGCTTCCACAAGTGCGTCCCTCATATTCACCCCCAAATCCGTTGTGTAGATGAATATGATGATTGATGAACATGCTTAATAGAAACAACAAACAAAGTTCACATACTTCTAACAACTACATTAGTCATTCGACACAAAAGGATTAAAAAAATTTGTCGAACAGTGCAAATTCATACTAAAAACTACTAAAGACATAGACAAAACAAAGAAGGGCGGAGGAAAACACCATTCCCTCGCGGACCCCTTCCCCTTGCATTCGTCGGTGCGGCTGACCCACTCCATGTAGGCACTAGGCATAGGTAGTCGAAGGGTCGTCGCCGTTTGATCTGGAACAGTCAATGACGTTCGAGTCATCGTCAGAGAAGATTTGGCCCATCGGCCTGTGGAGCAGACACACCTGCTCATTCGCATGACGGGTCGCCTTCGCCTTGGCCATCGCCTTCGTTGTTGACTCACGCTCCCTCACTGCCGTACTATCCCTCCCCCGTTGCCGCTTGCGAAGGGCTTTTTGTGCCTTAGATTCCAGTGTCGTCGTTCACCATGATGTCTGCATGGGCACGAGGATACAATGATGATCGGATACGCCATCCAAAATAGACATAACTTCCATACATGGTGGGTGGTGTACCTAGATGGGCGCGGAACGGTTGGAACTGCGCGGAGGGCGAAAGGATCCGCCCACATTGTCATCGTTGTGTCTTCGGGCGATGAGGAAGGGTGTGACTGTTTCCGTTGCCACCCTTGTCCAACCGCAACCACCTAAAAGCAATGCGGAGGGTGATCTCCTTCACATCGCCTCACTCCGCATTGCGCAACGGGCTCGCCCAGTTGTTGGAACTGGCGGATCTATCAACGGGGTTGTTGTTGCTGTCGTCGTTGGCCATCGAACGAAAACGAAGGGGATTGGAAGTGGAGGAGACGGATATAGAGAGGGTGGTGTGAACTGATGATTTTGGTCTAGGATTCGTCCCAAGAAAGCTATTTGTGAGGATAACCATGAGCTAGATGGATGTGATAGACGTATAACCATCTAATACCCGTTCTAGATATTATTATTAATAAAAATATCGATCAATATGTTAATTGTGAAAAACTTATATATAGATCAGGCTTTAGGAGGGACCGGGCATTGACCGAATCGTCCGCCAGGTTGAGTTTAAAAGCCCGGTTGTAGACGTGGCCTGTGTACTTCTGGTCGAGGCCGGTCGAAGCGTCCACACTATCATCAGGACAAAAAGTAACTGCGCCACTGAAACAGAAATCTCGCATGGCTGGTCGCTGAAACTAGCTAATCACGGACATGTGGTTACCACCACCTCCCGTACTCCGACTAGCTAATCAGCTCCGTCACCGTCGCACCGATCGGGCAATGATCGCCCTCCGCCGACGTGTCACGCTAAACCCGGCAAAATTCCGAAGCGTGCCCGCGACCGCCCACAGTGCATGGAATTGATGGCGCCCGGCAAATACGGGAAGCGCTCGGGGCTCGGCACACGTACACTGTCTCACGAACGTGCTTGCCAAATGCTGTCCAGCCCACCGGAGTTCCGCACCGGCGACACGTACCGCCGGCGACCGAGTTAACCAGGCGATCCATTGATCGGCCGTGATCATTGCGGCCAACCCAAATCAGACGTCGTCGCCTTGGTGGTGGATCGGGACTACGACGTGCATGGCCGCCGGCGACCGGCGGATCGGCGGGCACGTAGAGTCCGCCAGAGCGCCGATGGCATCGGCTGACGCGTCCACGCCGCGACGTCACCTTTGCTTGCACGTTCCACTCCAGGCCGTAGCTAGTGGACGCCGACACGTGCGCGTCGCGATTAATAGCGTATGCTGTTCCAGACGCAATTTTTCGGCTGCATCCGCTCGAGCGGCGCACGCACCGTGCCAGACTGCCAGCCAATGCGCAGTATCACCATCACAAGCTCCTCGTTTTACCAGTACGACGCGGTCACCAGGTCGCTGGCATGGCACGCACGCAGCTGGCTCATCCGATCTGTCCGCGGCCGCGGCCGCCCGACACGTACGGGGCCAGGCCAGGCCGCCCTACCAAACGTACCGACACATTTTTATCCCCGGCCCCAGGCTGCGCCATTGAATGAAGCTCGGTGGGCGTTGGCAACCTACGTACGCGTGGCCTGCCGGGGTAACCCAACCCAGCGCGGAGCGTGGGCTGGGAGCACGCCATGTTTCATTCCATGCCTGCCCTGCCCCTGCACGGCCGGTCAATAATCCTCTCCCCACATACTACTAGCCACTATTAATGCCGCTCACCCACAACCAAGCTGCCGGAGCGGCGATCAGGTCCATCCCTTCCCTCGCCCCCAACAAACCGATCTCCATTCCCCCAGTGGCCAGTGCACCGGACCAAACACCCACCGCTCCGCCGCTACGCGCCGGCAAAGTATCCCGTCGGTCGTCACCCGTTTGGCCGCGCGCGAAACGGCGCCGCGGAGGGCACGCAAGCCGCGCGCCTACGTGTCCCGGGGGGGGTCCCCCGCCGATCATTTCTCGCGCACCTGGACAGGCTTTGACACTCGCTTGCTTGCGCATAACCCCAGATCAGGGAGCCAGACACTGAGATAAAGGGAGGGACAAAGGAAAAAAAAGCAAGTAGAAGCCTAGGAAGCATACGCGCTGAAACAAGGGCCTTGATCGCGGGCGTTGGGGTGGCGTGAGACCGACGCGCTGCTGAGTGGTGACCGCGGCCGTCGGCGCGCGCGCGCGTGTGCCATGAGCCGGGGCCGCGGCGTCCGGCGGGCAGCCGGAATCCCCGCCGTCGCCGCCGCCGTGCTGGTGCTCCTGCTGTCCCTCGGGTGCCATGCCGTCGCGGTGGCGGAGGCGGAGCCGGACTACCGGGACGCGCTGTCCAAGAGCCTGCTCTACTTCGAGGCGCAGCGGTCAGGGCGGCTGCCGTACAACCAGCGGGTGGCGTGGCGCGGGCATTCGGGGGTCACCGACGGGCTGCAGCAGGGCGTGGACCTGGTGGGCGGCTACTACGACGCCGGCGACCACGTCAAGTTCGGCCTGCCCATGGCCTTCACCGTCACCATGCTCTCCTGGGGGGCCGTCGAGTTCGCCGACGACATCGCCGCCGCCGGCGAGTGGCACCACACCCTCGAGGCCATCAAGTGGGGCACCGACTACTTCGTCAAGGCGCACACCGAGCCCTTCGTCTACTGGGCCGAGGTAATTCACCACGTTCGTTGGTTGCACATTTCCATTATTTTTTTTACTCCGGTCCGATCGATCCATCCATGGAGCGAGCACTTCGAGACGACACGAGAAAGGCGGATGCGCCCCGAGACAGACAGCCGCCATTAATTTACTGCTGCGACTACGAATGATGGCCTTGATGGCGGACGGATGTCTGACGATTGCGGCCGCTGGACGGCGGGTCCCGCAGGTGGGGGACGGCGACACGGACCACTACTGCTGGCAGCGGCCGGAGGACATGACGACGTCGCGGCAGGCATACCGCGTGGACAAGGACAACCCCGGCTCCGACCTCGTCGCCGAGACGGCCGCCGCCCTCGCCGCCGCCTCCATCGTCTTCCGCGCCTCCAACCCGCATTACTCCCGCCTCCTCCTCCACCATGCGCAACAGGTACGCCGTACGCCACGCCTACCTTCTACGTGGAACGTGGTCACTCATCGCCATTAATGGACCGATCATCTGACTGTGAGCTGCTTCGTTGATGGATTCAGTTGTTCGAGTTCGGGGACAAGTACAGGGGCAACTACGACAGCAGCATCGAGGAGGTGCGGAGCTACTACGCGTCGGTGAGCGGGTACCGGGACGAGCTCCTCTGGGCGGCCTTCTGGCTGCACCGTGCCACGGGCGAGGAGGAGTACCTCCTGTACGCCGTCGACAAGGCCGACAGCTTCGGCGGCGTTGGATGGGCCATGACCGAGTTCAGCTGGGACGTCAAGTACGCCGGCCTCCAGGTCCTCGCCGCCAAGGTACATGCCCTCCTCCAAACTCACTTTCTTAATCACGTCTTCGCTTACTGTATCCTCTTCGAGTCTTAGTACTATACTTAGAATAATTTGCTTTCACAAGCAACATCAATCTTAAATTCCTCCAGCACTCGATGATCCCTTAACGGCGGATCATCAGTAAATTAAGTTGGTGCTGGTGGTTGAGCCGTGCTACCAAGGTCTGGCCTAGCTATGACCGTGCATGTTCCCTCCGTGCAGAAAATTAGTACCACGCCTATCTACAAACAGTCCTGGGCTGCCAAGTAGGAGCATTAGACCGTAACTGTACCATTTTATTCACATTTACCACGACTAAACACACTCTATCTATGGTTAATTTTGCGCCGGAGGAGAGGTGCTCCGCTGTTGCTTAAGAAAGGGGAATTAATGTCCCACATGGCGTATACACTTTCTTGCTCCCCGAAAGAAGCCATGTAGGGATCCACAACTCTGTACCGCCCAATACCACAGTGGCTAGCCTGAGCAGGAATTAGGCGCCATGAGACCCAAAATCAAACCTGTACATACGCTCTCCCTAGCAGTTGCCAATCTGCGATCCGTCGATATGATTGGACTGAGATTCACAGATGGCTCCCATTCCCAACACACGTCGCTGTTCATCATCGACTAAGTCCACTTGTTAGCTTGGAGCGACGCCTAGCCGGTCAGTAGATCAGGTTCCTGCAATGATGATGGTTCATGGGGTCGGAGGAAGATCGGAGAGAGCGTCCCTGCCCTGCCCTGGCCTCACATGGCCGGGCATCTCGATCGGCCGGCCAGGGACACACTTTTCCCCTCCTGAAAGCAGCAGGGTTTTGCTAATTAAGCGGGGGCTTTGCCTTTCCTGTCCACATCGGCCTCGCCCCTGCTTTAGCGATTATATTCAGTTTCCTTTCCGGAAAAACCTGACGCTCAGCGATCGCACAACTACTCCCCGACCCGGTAGGGTTTGAATTGGCAATCTATTCTCTCTGCGTGAGCTTAACTACCAAGGCACGACTTGATCCTTTCTTGTTAGCGGTCTCATTCGTCTTAGATTAGTAAAAAACACTTTATCCTAGCCTAAACCTGTTCGTCAATCCTCACTCACCCTGGCTCATGTCGCCATCAAGCATGTGTGGGTGTAGGACGGCAAGGGGAGAGATATGAGGAAACCAATCTCATCCATCCTATTCAGAAATTATTACTAGCGCGTCAACAAGCCGATTAAAGGCTATCTATCGAGGCTGTTTGGTTGCCGGCCATCAATTGCCACGCCACAGCGTGGCACGCCACACTTTACTAGGCTTCTGTTTGGATTTTTACAGACTTTGGCTCGCCACAGTATGCAGTCGTTTCTTCAGTAGTAGATAACTTCGCCACAAACTGTGGCGTTCATTTTGCTCGCCACAAACTGTGGCGTGCCACAGCTGCCACACTTTAGGGGCTGTTTGGTTCTCAGTCATAACTTGTCACGCCTAAACTTAGTCATGCCACATGTTTGGCTTGTGTTTGGTTCATTGCCACACTTGTGACTTGCCACACTTTACTAGTACTATGGTCCACATGTCATAGACTTATTCTTTTTGCCACACCTTGCCATACTTTGTGGTGGCCATTTTGTCACCACACTTTTGTGGCAGCCACACTTTGCCTAAGGTTTTTATTTTTTGAGGAAACTTTGCCTAAGGTTAGTTGTGACAAAGTTAATAACAATCCAAACAGCCCCTTAGGCGAGCCTAGTCTTCAACCAAACAACCAACCTAGTCTCTGCCACAGTCACACCGCACAGTGAAAAATCCCTGAGCAGCAGCAGGGCCAGCCATGGACGTACGGGCACCTCAGGATCTCGGAGCTGTAAAGCGACCGACGGCCGGGCACCGCTAGGCGATGGCCATAAGTGGCTCAGACCAGTCAGGACTCAGGATACGGACACTGTATCCATCCTCTGGCTAGCTAGCTATCTGCTGGATTCGATTTACATGCGTACAGCCTTTAATTTGCTGATGCGTGTGGAGAAGACCGGGTTTTCTTGAGCAGGCCGCTTGCAGAATCATGCCAAAAAACGAAGGAAATTTCGGAGTTTGTTTGCTTGTGAGCCCGACCGGAGAGGACCGCTAAAATCCCACATCCCCCAACGAACTCTCAGTCAAGGCCAAGACAGACGACGGTCGGGAAAGGACATGGATTGCTGCATGTATTCTGGCGGGAACCTGGCAAAATGGTGGTAGTACGCTGGTGTCACTCCTTGTAGAACCCCGGCCCACCCGCTAGAGCATCTCCAACAGCACACTATTAACAATTTGATGAGTTTTTTTGAAAAAGGAAATATATTGATATCATGAAAATACTAATTATACATAGCGTGTGCACCAACAAGATGTCTAAACACATCAGGAATGCACACAGTCCAGGAGAAAATAAATAAAAAAGAGAAGAAAAAAAAACCAAGACCCTATCGCGGTGTACAACCATCCGTAACAGAAGCATTCTAATCACCACCTAATACAACACCCGCGCTACGAAATAGGCTCTCCAAAAGCAACGCCTTCAGAAAAGAAACAATGCTCAAGCATTGTCATCGCCCGATCGAAGATCCTGGGTTTTCACCCTGGAGAAAGTCCAAGTTTCTAAAACAATGCCTACAACAAGGCCATTGCCAGGTGCAACCAATGAAGGACAAACCTTGGGTTTTCACCCTGAAAATCATGGCTCGGTACTCGAGAAGCACCACCAAATTTGCAGTCCACCTGTGTTGTCAGCCTCGCTTGCCAAGGCTGCTGCTGCAAGGCGCCGACCACCTGACACGCAAGAATAACTTGTGTTGCATTGTCTTCATCAACCAAAACCCTTTCTGCCACAATCAACTGTGATTTCATCCACCGTGACTTTCTTCATCTCTCTCAGTTGCATAGAAACCTATATGGAGACATGTCCCATGTTACCGACAAGGAGACGAAGGTTCATGCATTGCCCAAATAGGATGGGCACGACCGTATCTGTTCCCCTCTAGATTTCCTGCAGCATATGTGCTCATCTGCGAAAATCACCGAGAGAAAGATCGGAACTCTAAGGCGAACCAATCGAGAAGGTGGACTTTGATGGATCAACGGCTTAATGTTGCAAGAGCAGGAGGGACAAAAGAACAATTTGGTGACTAAAACCTAGTTTTAAGGATGAAGAAAAAGGTTTTTGTCGTCTAAAAACTTCTGTTTTCTCAACAAACCAACTGGTGACTAAAAATTGGGGCTTCTTCTACCACTCATATTTGTGAGTATGCAATTTTTTAAATAAAGTTAAACACACGTTAACTTATTGCAAAATTAATGAAACACATATAATAATTGATAATTACATAATCGTCAATCCACAACTTAAAATTCAACACAATTGTTCGTACAATTTCGAATAGTGTCGTGTCTTAAGATCTTCAGCACAATTTCGATAGTGTTGTGTCTAAGATCTTTGGCTCAATTCTTCCTCTACATGATGAATTGATCGGAGTCTTTGACAGAGTTGGCAATGTGGAGGAACAATCCCAGTGCCATTCTGAATCAGTGTTGAAAGTGTCAAATAACCAAGCATGAGCCTGTTGTGATTATATGCCCCCCTGCTACGGATCACCTCACAGACGATAACATAAACTGTCATGCTTCGATCACATGTTCTTCTCCATGTCGAGTATGATGATCATGGCAATGTCCTCATCGGCTCATCTTAATTCCACTCATATTCTTCTCCTTCAGACGAATCATTCCACAAAGAGGATTCACAACAACTCGTCTACACTCACACACACAACATCTTATATCACGAACAAGTTTCGTGTCGCAACAAATGCCGGGAAAATCGCAAGAAATGTCGTGGAGGAAATTTGTTAAACACCTTACTCCAAAACATAAGAAAAAAAGTTTTTTGTTATCATGGCTACGTCGTTATCTGCTGTTGAAGATGCTCTTTGGGAGAACTATTACGGGGAAGTAGACAAGAAATAGCGTCTCTCCTTTTCGTGCAAGCCAACGAAAGTGAAAGAAAGCTGGAGGACTAGTTGCACTG
This sequence comes from Bromus sterilis, assembly GCA_950022295.1. Taxonomy (NCBI): domain Eukaryota; kingdom Viridiplantae; phylum Streptophyta; class Magnoliopsida; order Poales; family Poaceae; genus Bromus; species Bromus sterilis. Next base: position 404,310,332 of record OX465596.1, read on the forward strand.
GTGGCATCGCTTGCATGTGGAACAAGAAACCATCGCACGTTTTCCCATCTCCGTTCTGTCTCTAGTGTTGTGCACTTCACAGTTGGTGCAATGGAAGTGACCTGTCACGACGGGGCCTCCCTCCCCAGCACGTTAGAATTCCACATGGATGTCATGGTCTACAGCGGGATGAGTAGGACGGGTGACCTGGCTTCATCTCGCGTTTCACCGTCGTGATGGTGTGAGCGTCAAGTTCAGAGGAGCCTGGCCTTCACGGTGCGGCACCTTTCTGAACCTTTTTCTTTGTTCTCTCCCGGACGAACTTGCATCAAAAATTTCTCCCTTTTATGGGAAGTTTGCGCCAGCACCTTTTCTTGTCAAAATAGCAAAATAGATGTAAGTTTACCTTGATGCCTTGATGCATGGTCTACTAGGGACGGATCGTATGAGATACTTCCTCAACAACAACAACAACAACAACAATAACAATAAAGCCTGTCAGTCCCAAACAAGTTGGAATAGGTTAAAGCTGAAACCCAAAAGACATCGTAACCAAATCACAGTTTTGGCACGTGGATAGCTAACTTTCACGCACCCCTGTACAGAGCTGGATCTTTGTTGATAGCCCAGTCCTTCAGATCCTTCACGGATTCTTTCTATGTCAAGTTTAGTCTTCCCCGATCTCTCTTGACATTATCAACGCGCTTTAATCGTCCGATATGCACATGCGCTTCAGAAGGTCTACGTTGGATATATCCAAACCATCTCAGACAATGTTGGACAAACTTTTTTTCAATTCATGACATCCCAACTCTCTCCCATATAACATCATTTCGGATCCGATCCTTTCTCGTGTGGCCACATGTCCATCTCGCATGAGATACTTCCTCAATGAAACTAAAACCACATCGCTTATTTATGAATGGAGGGTCTATTTTGTAACATGAAAAGTGGTTTTGTCATTCTAAAACTCGGTGAGCGGTAAGGTGCTTTCGATATTTATGGGTTAAATCAGCCCCAAAAATTAAGTAGTTAATGGTCAAACCGACAATATAGGTGAGCAGCGTGGATCGGTTTCCCTATTACAGTATTCTCCGAGAAATGAATAGGCTATCTGCTTTGAAGGCTTCTGCCAACCAGTTCTTAGATGTGGACATGTTATTATCTTGGACATGGCATGACTGACAACATGCTCAAAATATATATGCGTATTAAAAGTGTGCTCTTTTTCTTTCCTCTTTCCGATCGAGAGCACCCGGATGAATAAATGTTCTCGTACTCACTGCTGCACATACAGCTGAGACTTGGCGTGAAGAAATAATAAGGAACATCAGTACGAAATGTTTGTTATATAGTACTATATCCTACAGCTACAAGTATGCATGCTTCGTTTCCAAGCAATTATCTATCTAGCTATGGGGGGATAGCCTATGGAAATATCGCAATCAGAGTGGGTCTTTTAAGCCGACATATATATAGGTTTCTATTATGTGTCACCGTACCCGTGCCAACACCCATCCATAGGACTGTTTCTCAAGAGAGGATATCTATTTTTCTGAAGAGTTCCACAATGAAGTGTTGGCCAGCCTCATGGCATACAGCTATGAAGCGGTCAGCTTTTGCTGTGGTCGACAGGAGGTGACGTTCTCCAGCTTTCAACTTCTGCCCTAGGCATAGATCCTCTGTGCGTTCCTAGCTATTGCTGTCGTCTGCAAGCACATGAAAGTTTGCTGTGTGAAGAACTGAAGACTGACAGGTTAATTAGTCACTCTAGCCTGGCTCGCACCATGAGGAAAGTGAAAGTGAAGCTTTTCTATAAAGTGAATATGTTTATATGGAGATAATATGAGTTACACATACCAGCTCGAGAGCTACTGAAAATATCAAGGATAGAAATAACCAAATTATTACGACTACAGATTTTGTTCTTCTTCGATGAAACAACTGCAGGAAACAATAACAACCATCGATGATTGCAACCCTAGGTAATATTATCGGTGCTCGATCACGATCTTATATTGTGGAACGAAGGGAGTGACAATGAAAGAGTGTCGTTCGTCGTTGGACCCTGCAGTTTTCACCTTTATAACTCAAGCCCCTGCACTCACTTAGCATCGCCTAGTCGACGTTGTTGCCCTATGCTGCTACCAGTGCAACACAAATTTGTGACAAACAAACAATTGTGCTGAGCTACCAAGTGAAAAACAGTATTCTTTTTTTTAGGCTAGAACAATTGTTCTATGGTATATTTTCTATTACTCCAAAGAATAAATACAATAGTACTCCCTCCGATCCATAATAAATGTCGTTCATCTAGTATAAAGTTTATACCAACTTAGTACAAAATGAGCGACACTTATTATGGATCAGAGGAAGTATGTTACAATGGAAGAAAACAAAAAAGAGGAGAAGAGAGAACCAAATTAGTTAGCCAATTCCAGTTTTGTGGAACATTGTCATAGTCAAAATATCTAAGTTAGCTGCCTTAAAAAACATCAGTCTACATTGACTGTGATTCAGTCCAAGAGTTTTCGTCTGAATTTATTTTTTATTCTGTGTTGAAGAAGAGAGAGATCTTCGTGATTCCAGGCTAACAAGCAGGAAAACACAGAATATTCTTTGGGCCCGTTTTTGCTATTCGGTCTTAAAAAAGGGGGGCTCACGGAATATATTTTCTGAGCCCACAATTTCACAAACGAAAACCAAACAAAGTGGGATCAAAATGTCCAGTCCTTAGTTTTTCTTCGGACACCACTTGTTGAGGCAAAACCAGAGAGGCCAGCTTTCATTCACTCATTCCTACTTCGATTCAACAAAAATGGGTTGGTCAGTATCGGAGGACGACGTGACCGATGCTCCCGTATGCATACGTGATACGTCAAGCATCGCTCATCTGCGGTCCATTAGTTGGTCAGTGAGAGTGGTAATGTACCTGGAGTCAGACGATGCACAGGAAAGCGACGCCGTCCGGGTGACCACGGCCACCGACAGCAACACTGCGCCGATTTAGAGACAGATTCGATCGTAGCACTGCAGCTTACATCGATCGGTCGAGCTGGTTCCCAGTTTCTTTCTTCAGCAATGTTTATTTCGTTCAAACCATTGCAATTAATTCGATATTTCAGTAATCATTGCCAGAGATAATGCCCTTATTTCCTTCCAGTAATGCATTGCTAGGTGAAATTTCTTGGGCTGGTAATTTGTGGATGGATTATGTGGGATTGACTTGGGAGCTTCTTCATTTATTTTTCAGCTGCTGCTGGACGGCGATCCGCAGCGCGAACAGCACCGGGAGGTGCTGGAGCAGTACAGGGCGAAGGCGGAGCACTACCTGTGCGCGTGCCTGCGCCGGAACAACGGCAGCAACGTGGACCGGAGCCCCGGCGGCATGCTCTACGTCCGCCAGTGGAACAACCTCCAGTACGCCTCCAGCGCCGCCTTCCTCCTCACCGTCTACTCGCACTACCTCGCCGGCGCCGGCGCGCGCCTCCGCTGCCCCGACGCGCCCGCGGTCCCGCCGTCTGAGCTCCTGGCCCTCGCCCGGTCGCAGGCCGACTACATCCTCGGCCGCAACCCGCTGCGGCTGAGCTACATGGTGGGCTACGGCGCCCGGTTCCCCATGCACGTGCACCACCGCGGCGCCTCCATCGTCTCGCACAAGGCCAACAACCGCTTCATCGGCTGCATGCAGGGGTTCGACGACTGGTTCGGCCGCCGCCGGCCCAACCCCAACGTGCTCACCGGCGCTATCGTCGGCGGGCCCAACTGCCGCGACGAGTTCAGGGACGACCGCGCCAACTACATGCAGACCGAGGCGTGCACCTACAACACGGCGCCCATGGTCGCCGTCTTCGCGAGGCTGCACAACCTGTCGACGACGGCGGCGGATGAGATTGAGAGCTCGTCGGAGGAGGGGTGCCGCCCGGGGACGGCGCTGGGGCTCTCGGCGGAGTGTAGATAAAGGTGGTTGATCCTCGTATTACCTTGGGCGGGAAATTCATTTTTCTTTCTCGTATACGAACATGCTTCCGTATAAGGTTAAGTGTTAATATGAGAGAGATTTATTTAGTGAAAGAAAAGAACAAAGGGTAGTAGTGAATGAACAATAAGGTGGAGACCGATCAATCAGGAGGGTGAAGATTAGATACTTGTACTCTGAAGTTAATTAGGTGCATCAGAAAGCAAATTTAAAGAGCTGTAATCTTTACTGAATCACTAGTTAATATAGATCGTCCGTACATTTCTTGTAGGAAAACTTCTGATCTTTTCCGGGCATATTCAAAGATGCTCATCGAGAGAAGTTCAACCCAAGGTCACTAAACTTAAGACAGAAATTCACTTCGATTCAGATACATAGAAATACCCAAAATACGATTATTAAATTTGTATCAGTGCCAATCCGTCATACGCTTTAACTATGTATTTTGCCTATATGACATATTGTTTGACCAATTGACCGTTCACCTATGTGCTAGAAGCGTAAAATTCATCGACGATCATTGAAGTGTCTTCAAAATTTATTTTGGTCATTGGTTCAAAATTCAAAACATATTACTTTTTTTGTTGGTTAGTATTTTTTTCTTGATTTTTATATATATTTGAAGTATATGTATTACAAAAATTAATTTACTTAAAATTGTAAAAGTATTCATCACACATACAAATATATTTGTGTAGTGTGAAACAATTTTCGAACTATTAAAAAAAATGTTGCTACCTTCAAAGAAATATTAGTAACATTAAAAAAATGTTCACGTTTTCAAAAATAGGAGAATATGGCTTATGATACTACTCCCCCCGTACCCATTAAACAGTTTTTGGGAAGGTTATATGAAGTAGTTCAGACTTGTTTTGAAGTCCTTTTTAAGTATTACTCATTATGTTATATACATGTCTAATTTTTGTAATATATGTTATACAGTTTTGATAAATATACTAATTTTTGATACACATTAACCATTTTTAAATACAAGATACTCATTTTAAAAATTAAAGTATGATTTTTTTGAATAAATCTTAAATATTTTAAATTATATGTGGAACATTTTTTGTATGGTAATAAAAAAATTATATTAGGTGAATATTTTTTAAATCAAAATATTAAAAATATCATTATATAAAATTCCTAAACGTTTGAAATTTTATAAAAAAAAACTTTATGTGAACAGTTTTACATTAATACTTTCTGAAAATGTCAAGAACATTTTCTCTAACACATGAACCATTTTTAGATGTCATGAATCTTTTATGAAAGGTATGGAACTTTTTTGTAAATTGCACAATTTTTTATATTGTATTAGTTGTCATGAACCTAAATATATAAAACTTGAATATTTTTCGAATGTCTCTTTTTTAAAAGCTAGCAACATTTTGTGAAAATAGCTTAATCACTATTTTACACTTCATGCACATTTTTTGTATGTGTGAGTAATAGTTTTACAATTTTATGTAAATTAATTTTTCAATACATGTATTTGAAATATATAAACAAAACTAACAAGAGAAAAGACTAACCAACGAACAAACTAATGTGTTGTGAATTTTAAACCAGTGACCAAAGTAATTTTCAAGAGAAGCAAAGTGACCATCGATGAATTTTGTGCTTCTATCACATAGGTGGACGGTCAATTGTAATCATTAAACTTGCAAGTCAAACAAATTGTATTCAATGTTCAGTTTGATATCAAAACTTTGATAATACAGAGTTGTAATCATTAAACAAATACAATATTGCAAATACGATCACAGACTGAGAATCCTTCCTTAGTGACCAAAATAGATACGATTGCTTTATAGAATCTAAGTATTCACGGGCTGTTGTAGCCTGGCCCATTATGCTAAGCTATTGTTTTTTAGAATATACTATTAAACAAATTAGATGATACCCCGCGCGTGCTGCAGGAACTATTAATAAATGATTAAATATTATAGAATATGAGAAATTTTATTGAACCATAGTATAATATGATTATAAATTATTTTCAAAAAATATTGTTTAGATTAAAAATCAAGAAAACCTGATTAAAAATCCAAAATTGAGTGCAACAATTATTTTTGTGAAAGGCTGCATACATATGCGGATTTAATGGGGTATGTTCATTATGAGTTAGTGGAAAAAGTTTGTATATGGTTGACCTATCTGATGGTGTGGATAGCTTGCATCTCCAGAGAAATAAGTTAGTGGGGATGATCTATCTTGGTATTATGATAAAAAAAATAAAAAAATGAGTCTGGTTTTTCTTTTGTTAGTTTATTACCTTGATAATATATCAGCGAGACTATACGAAATGAAAACAACATTGAGTAGAGACGAATGGAGAAAGCATCCTTGGTTAAACCTAAAACAATGATAGCAACTATATATGTACATTTATAAAAAAAATGTCATATAGAAAAATTAAATGCAAGGCAACTCATAATTTTATTTTTTATAAAATAATCGATTATAAATCATGATATCGAGTGGAACCAAATATAATCTTTATTTGTGAAAGCCAGCAAACATGTGCATGAAAACTTAGTGAAAAATAATTGTATATGGTCAATCTACTTGCTGATGTGGAGAGCTTTCTAGTCAAAAAATAGATTAATGGAAATAAACTACTTAAATATTATAGATTATAATCCCATATTATAAATAAGATATATATATATAATGTATTATATTGTAAAATATTTAATTCGAAATTTATAAACATGCAAATAAATTACGAATTACAATACTATTTACATTTTGAAATAATATGTTTCGTCATGAGGTCCCGAACCTGGATAAATCCCTCGCAAGGTCCTCTCTCGAGTATTTTCACAGATTCGCACTCCATTCTTTTTTATTTTTTATAAAAATGCAAAAAATGTGTCGACTATAGAAAACGTTTGCACTATATCTTTAATCAAATGTCGTTTTTTCTCAAAACATTTTTCTATTGTTTTTGTGCATCAATTTTTAAAAATGTTCACACTACAGAAAACTTAATTTTTTTTAATGTTTGCTAATTTCAAATAAATCCCACTTAAAAAGGAAATCGAAAACATGTTCACACTAAAAAATGCTTCTGAGCAAACAATTTACTGTATTTAAGAGTGTTTACATTTTAATTCCTTTTGTAAGTGGGTACTATTTTTTCAAATATGTGATTTTTATTAAAAAAAACTTTACCTTCTTTGATAGCGAACATTTTTTGGTAGTGATGTTAAAAATCTAATGAAAAATAAAAAAAATGTTTTGAGTACAGCTGACATTTTAGTGTGATTTAAAAAAAGGAGTGCAACTTTTATAAAGGAATTCAAAATATATAAATGCGAGCATGTTTTAAAATTTACCAAATATATTGTTCCTTTCTTATGCAAAAAATTAAAGTTCGTGAACAACTGAACTAATGGGCCGGTCTAATATGTTCTAATGTCATCTAGCCATATCATAATCGTTTATTTTTTTGATGCGCCAAACACGTGAGATCAACTAGTTACAGAGCCCACGTAAAGATCATCTTTAAAGCGCGCTACATGTTGCATCCTAAGCGTTTTCCTTAGGCTTCATTTTTTATTTTTGTGTACGCATTTTCTGTGTTTGGATGATTTTTTTCGGTATTTTTGGAAAGCACGCCGCGTGCTTTCGACAAAGGGAAAAAGCAAACACCCAAGCGCGGCAAGTGGTGTGCGTACAAAGCATCGCTTGTCAAACGAAAGGGGGTGTGGCGTCTGCTGAAAGAAGTACTCTTCAATTAATGATTTCGCAAACGCGTACATGATTCGATTTACATTGTGATTCATTAGTTGGGTGCGAACAACAGGGATTTCAATTAACCTATGCAAATTTACAATTTAAGAAGAACTTTTTCCAAAAAACAGTCAAAAACGATACAAAGACGTCAGAATCGAGCATTGTGTTTTTCTCCAAAATGCACGGCGGTGCGTCGCGCGCGGCAGGCACGTGGGGCCCACCTACTCGTGAGTCGAGTCCAAAACGGCCAAAGCGGCGCGGGACATGCCCACCACGTTCTCGCGACCGCATGTGCTCGCGAAAGCTTCGCGCGACCCACCGCGGACGGACTGCCGCTCCGGTGGTCCGCACCGCGCCCCCGCCCGCTCCCGCTCGTGCGCGCATCCACGCCCTGAGCCGCCGTGCACCATGCAATGCCCGCCGGAGCTGACGGCCGAGAGAAAAACGAAAGCGCCGGAAAGGCACGCGGCATCCTCCTCCTCCGCCCGAGAAGCGCCGGTGCTCCGGCTGCCCCGTCCGCGTCTGCATGCGGGCCGGTACGCGCAACCACCGACCTGGCCCATGCCATTGCCGTACCCGCGCGCACACACCGTGCTCAGTCGCCATCCCATCCATCCGGCTCCCCACCCCAATCCCATGTTGCTTGCCACTCGCCACCGCTGGGGAGGTCGCGGTTTATTGCCGCCGGGGCCGGCCGGTCGGCGGTTGCCCTTGGCCGCCCGTACACGCACGAACCGGCCGGCGTCCGCGTCGCCATTGACGCCGCTGCCTCGCCCGCCGATGGCCCGTCCGTTTCCTCACTTAACACTCCATCGCAGTACGATCAGAATCCCGCTCCCCACGCATGGGTGGCCACCCAACTGACCTCATGCACCCGACCGGTCACTTCACTTCGACGATAGACCGAAGCTTATTTCTGGTGCGTTCGAGGTTAACACTAACAGAAATGAAGCGCTATACAGGTAGTACGTTAGGTACGACCAGCACGCCACGCGCTACCACCGTCACCGTCGCTCTCGCACGGCCACCGGGTCCAGATCACGCGCCGGCGTACAGCTCAGCCGTCACCGTCGCCGCTACACGCCTGATCTTGGCGCCTTCCCATGCATTTCCATGCAATCAGCAGCACGTCGTCCCACGTCCAACACACGGTCGATGGATGATCCAATGGGGCAAATACGTACAAAATACACCTGTATATCAGCCACATGATCATAATCTACTGTACTTACGTACTGTAGAAGATATCTGAATCGACATAATTAAATTCAGGAAGGGAATATCCAGCTCTGCATTACGGGATCATGCGCATCATTTTCCTAGTCCCACGACTGAATTTTCAGCTTACAAAAATGCAGCACAGCTGTGTTGCCAAGACATGCGTCGCCACGAGTAGACATCAATGGTTTCCCCCATACCCAGATAAGGTTGCATCTGCATCAGATCTTCAGCCTCTCAGTTCAGTGCCGTTCATCTGCGTGGCACTAGGCCGTACTGTGCAAACTGAAGATTATTCGAGCTCTGTTGAGATATATATTATTGTTCAGTGTCAGAGTTTAAGATGCGATCGCGAGCTGGCTGCTCGTGCTTGCACCTTCGAAGAAACTTGGGTGCAAATAATTTATGTATGATGGAATTTATGATTAGTGGGGTGCTTTAATTTCGCACGAGGGCATGCATGATCCGACATGGCATCGGTCCGAACGCAGCAGCAGCAAATGATTCGTGGTTTCACAGTAAATTTCCTTGTGTGATCCATCATCATCAGCATCAATTCATCATCTCGACCTTGAAAAAGCAATGCTTCAGGTAGAAGCTTTTTTTTGACCCGGATACATACCCCGTTCCATTGAACACAACGGAAATACAAGAGTGTCAAGGGGGGGGGGGGGGGGGGGAATAGGTTACAATGCAGCCACCCTACTGGGAAACCCACAACCTAAAGACCCGTAAAGCGGATCCCAGCTATGGGGCAAAAACCCAATAAAAGTTGGCTCATTGTAACCTATAATGTCAAATCCTTACATGAGCTAGGCCATATCCCAGCCAAAATCACCATCGAACCTACTAAAGTTCTCCACACAAATACACTACCAAAAGACCAGACAAACCAAACTAGACTGGAGATACGTCGAAGATATCACGACAATTACTTGTTGTCCACCACCGTGCCGCAGATCCTCATCATCTGCGTCGCATTGGCCCGGAGCATCTCCGCGCCTCTCTTCAAGTCCTCAGTGTCGCCCGCCTCCTTCTGCAGACCTGCCCAGTATAAAATATTGGCGCAAGCTAAGAAAACAATCTCAAAAGGGGACTTCAATTTTTTGGACTCAAAGGTAATACGGTTCTGAACTGCCCACACAGCCCAGCAGATGGCGGCCAGGCCCACAACATAGAACAATTCGCCACCCGGAAAAACAGCAAAGCACCACACATAAAACTGCCAAACGTTGTTAGGGCCATAGTCAATCCCAAACACAGAGGCCACAACTCTCCAAGACACCCTAGCTATAGGGCATTCAAACAGAAGATGATTAAGAGATTCATATCCAAAACAAAAAGAACATTTAGGATTCCCTTGCCAATTCCTTCTTTTCATCGCATCCCTAGTAAGGATGGCATCTTGATGAATTTGCCACAAAAAGATTTGAATTTTTAGAGGAATTTTAGCCCTCCAGATCCATCTATAGTCACATCCGTGTAAATGAGACTCCAGCAAATCATACATTGACTTGGTAGTAAACTTACTATTGCTGCTAAGACCCCAGGACACCACATCCTGTGTCGAGTTATCGCACATCAGAGAAATCCTACGTTTGATGCAAACCCATTGATTCATCAAATCAGGAGACAAACGTCTACGGAACAACTCATTGACATCAGCAGTCAAACCTCGACTCACTGAGCAATGGGGAATAGAGCAAATGTCAAATAGGTTCTTATGTTTAACTTCCAAAGGAAGATCACCATCAAAGCAATCCATCCATAGACGAGTCACATCCCCAGAATTCAATTTGACCCGCCTTCCAAGCATATAAATTTTTTTGACCCTCATGATCGCTTTCCAGCAAGGAGAATCATTAAATCTCTCCTTAATAGAGGCAACAGAAGCATTACGGAAATATTTAGCTTTGATCACCTCTTGCCAGAGCCCATTATTTTTTTCTAACTTTTACCACCATTTCACCAACTGGCTGATGTTTTGCCTATAAAGATTTTTCACGCCAAGACCACCACGTTTTCTGGAACGGCAAATCCTGTCCCATTTTACCATATAGTACCTCTTTTTCACACTAGAGGATTGCCAGAAGAAACGTCTTCTGTGCACATCCAACCTCTTGATAACCGACTTGGGAAGGAGAAACATGGACATATAATAGAATGATATGCTAGACAAGTTAGCATTAAGCAAAATCAGACGACCACCCGAAGAAGCGGTACTACCCAGACCAGAACCACATTTTTTGACGAACTTTGCCTCCAGCATGTCCCAATCAGACACACGCAAAGAAGTAAATCTCAGAGGAACCCCCAAGTACTTCATGGGAAAATGACCAATTTGACAATTGAAAATGTCAGCATAAGACTGGAGGTAATCATCACCTCCCCCCACGCATAAAATCTCACTTTTTTGGAAATTGATTTTAAGCCCTGACATCAGTTCAAAAAGATATAACAGCAGTTTCAAGTTAAGAGCACGATCTAAGTCAGGTTCAAAGCACAGGATTGTGTCATCCGCATATTGTAACACAGCTACACCATTACATATAAGGTCAGGGGCTAGTCCAACCACAAGTTTGTTTTTTTGTGCTGATAGGACCATTTTGCAAAGGCATTCAGCTGCAATATTGAACAAGAACGGGGAAAAAGGGTCCCCCTGTCTGACTCCCTTATGACTCATGAAATACGGCCCAGCAGTATTGTTCAGTTTTACACACACCGTGCCCCCTTGAAGGATACTATGAATCCACTCGCAGCATTTATCACTGAAACCTCTAATACTTAGACAGCTCAAGAGAAAATCCCAGTTTACTTTGTCATATGCCTTTTCAAAGTCCAATTTTAACACAATGCCCACTTTTTTTCTCACCTGAGTATGGTGCGGGATCTCATGAAGAGTCAACACACCATCCATAATATTCCTATTCATCGAAGCTAGACATCGGAGATTTGTTCTAGCTACCTACGTTTGCACGCAGCTATAAATTCCATGACAAGAACGCTAGCAATTGAGATGCTCGTGGAATATTTCTGGTCGATGGAGCGTTATCTACTCTGATGATGCGCAGGCAACGATTGTTGCTTGTTCTTGAAAAATGATGCGCTAGCCAATCGGCCGGGTATCTCACAGCGGTTGGTACAGAGCATCAGCACCTTGTTGAACCTAACCGTGCAGCAGACATGGACGCATCTTATTCTGTTTCTTCTTTGAACAATCAAATATACTTTGGGCTCGAGACCAAGGTTTTTTATCTCGGATGGAAGAAAAATCTCATGGGACACTAGGATATTCAGTTACTGCGGTAATAAAAAATACTGAACGGTAACCGAACGAATTTTTTGAATGAACTTTGAATTTGGATAAAATTTGAGTAAATATTAGTGAAAGTTCAATCTAATTAAAAATTTAGGATTTTTTGTTCGGTATGGCAATTTCTCGTGGGGGTGGTGGGAAGTGCGATTACCGCCTGGTAACCGAATATTTCGCTCGGTACCTAATTCCCTGCTCGAGACACACATGACACGATCACGTTCTATTTCTCCATAGTAAATAATGAAGCATTACTTTATTTTTGCATTTTGATATGCTTAGAAGCTATTTCCAACAACCGAACTTCAATATATAAAAAGTAAAAAAATGCTTTGGTACACCCTTTAAAAAAATTAGTACTTTATAGACAAATCAATGTATTGGATTAAAATTTAGAACACATCACTTACAAAAACGGATAACAAAGACAATTTACATGTATTCAAACAAAAATATCGACCCTCACAAGCACTCGCCAAGGCCTTGGATATAAATTGATTTGGTTCGAAAGGTAAACGTTCGAATGGAAGGGCGTACGCAAGCATTAAGTAAGAAAATACAAATATAATTAACCTGAAGAAATGCAAAGAACAACATATTATTTGAGATTCTCTCAATAAGAAAACATAATATTTCAACTCCTTTCTTTTCAGGGCATTTTTACAGCTTTTTTTTCATTCTTTGCTTTCATGACGAGAAGGACTAGAAAACCGTTGCGTGCGCGATGGCGCGATTGGCCACGAGGCAGGTCGTGCCGTACACGGGCAGCTCGTCGCCGTTCGCCCCGGCAAGGCTCTCGAGCTCGAATAGATCGGAGCTGGAGTCGCTCCCCTCGTCGTCCTCCTCGAGCTCCCCGAGGCTCCGCACCAGCTCCTCGACCCTGCGCCGCACCACCGACGCGTCGGCGTCCGAGCAGAACCTCACGCACCTCCTCTCCGCCATGCTCGCGTCCGTCGTGGCCGACACGCAGGATGGCTGCGGCAGCTCCGGCAATGCCTGCGGAGGCGGGGCGTGCGTCGGAGTCCTGGGCTTCCTCGGGAGGCGGCCGGAGGTGAACAGAGCTTTGAGCGCCCACGCGAACGTCCCCGGCGACGGCGGTGGTGGCCCGGGCGAGGACGGCGCGGCGTCTCTTGGCCGGAGCTTCACCACGGGAAAACACGGCCTGCCCTTCTTCTTCGCCTTCTGGCCGGGCGGCACTGGCGCTGGCACGGCGGCGTCCGCGCAGTCCGGGGCGACGAACTCCTCCAGCTGGCGCCGCGGCGGGGGCGGGCTGCGCCGGCGGCACGCGGACTCGGTGTCGGTGGTGGAGGCGGAGGAGCAGGAGAAGCTGTAGCTGGAGGTGGAGTCGGACGACGAGGTGGCGGACGACGCGTACCCCGAGTGCCGCGGGCGAGCCGCCGGCCCCGTCTCGCGGCGGCGCCTGTCCGCCGCCTGCTTCGGCTTGCCCGCCCACCAGAACTGCGGCGGCGCCGGCGCCAGCGCCTTCTCCTCCGACCGGCGCGCGGCTTCGGCGTCGGCGCCCCCCTCGTCGAGAGAGTTGTAGATGGTGTCGAGGAGCGAGGCCGAGAAGGACGCGCGGTCGCGGTCACCGCGCGCTCGGCGCGGCGCCGCGAGCGGGGGCAGGGGCGGGGGCGGGTTCTTGCCGTGGCCGCGGCCCCTCTCCATACCAATGGAAGTGCACTGATCGGAACGGGCAATGTGGTGAAGAAAATGATATGATCGGAGCGTGGGAATGGGATCGACGAGGGCGAGACGTGCGTGGTAAGGATTTTATAGGGTTGGTGCGAGCGTGCGTGCGTGCCGGGGAGTGGTGGCGTTGCGGCGGTGGCATGTGCCTTTCCGTGGATCGCCGATACCTCTCGCTCGGTGGCCACCAACCCTGTTCGGGTTCGGGCGAGGTGAATTATCGGCCGTCTGGTCCCGGCAGTCCCCTCCACCCGGCAGCGCGTGGTGGCCGGCTGCGCTCCTGTTCATGTCACTGGCATGCATTATTTGCCCCGGCTGTTACCGCGCGCCGGCGAACGGACGGCTGGCCGAGCGGCGCACGGATCGCCCTGAGTGGGTGAGTGAGTGGAGTGGCCCGGCGAAAATCACTATTCTGACCTTTTATTCAAACTTCAGCACACTTTAATCCTCCGTCGAAACCATTTCAAAATTTAACCCAATAGGGTAGCGCCCGCCCAAGTGGCGCTACCCTATGTGGTGTAGCGTCGTCGTTAATGGCGTTACGATAGTGTCACCGTGGCACGCTGGGTCCTGCATCCCGGTAGGGTAGCGCCATCACTGGTGGCTCTACCCTCCTGAATTTTTAATTTTAGCTGTTTTGCATTGCTTGTATCTTTTTAACCATAGCTCCGTTTGAGATGTTCTTTATATGTAACTTGACTATAATTTCATGTAGATTATGATTTTGCTATTGTTTTATGTTGTTAACCAATGTAAAATATGGTTTAGGGCAGAACATTAGTAAACTAGTCGTGGGGTACTTAGTGATATGCCATATTTAAATTTTTACCTCTTTTCAATTGACTAGCATATATAGTTTACTTTATGCTTCACCTCTTGACATGCTTGTGTGAGATACCATGTTAACAACCTTTGCTCAATCTTAGAATCGATTGGAGCTAGATAGGTAAGACAAGGGGACCCCATAGAATCCTCGACACGATAGGTAAGATAGATAGCCGAATTCAATGAATAACAACAGAAATAAATAGATAGCATCCTAGCATGCATAATAAGTAGTGGTCAAGCAAGCAAGGTACATGGTCAAACAAAGGTTTGCTAGGACGTGGAGGAACATTGTTGTTTGGGTTTCAAATATGGAGGCTTGAATATGAGGTGGTAGGATCAAGCAATCGTTCTATCCTATACCTAGGCAAGACAAGCTGAAAGCTATAAAGCATGATATATGATCCCCCTTACCTGTTGAGAAGCCGGTGCCGAAGGTGTAGTCGATCGCAAACTCGCACCGTCTCTGAGGGTAACCGCGGAAGCACACAAGAAGAAAACACTAGAAAGGAAATTGACGAGTAAGCATATATTACTACGAAGCAATCAAGAGCAAGCATCGATAAGAAGGAAACACGAGACAACGCACTACGGTGTCGCATCTATCATCGAGAACAGTTACTAACAGGTTAAGTGAAGTATCGGTCACACACGACGATACTGCACATTTACGATGGTTCAAATTGTTTAGCTACACAACATGAGAAAAGGTTGTTAACATGGCATCTCACACAAGCATGGCATATCACACAATCATGGCAAGAGGTGAAGCACAAAGGAAACTATCTATGCTAGTCAATTTAAGTGAGGCTCAAACCTAAACATGAAATATCACTAAGTACCCCACGACAAATTAAGCATTTGATATTGTTCTTCCCTAAAACATATTTTAGGTTGGTTAACAACAGCAAACAATAGCATAAACACAAATTAAAATAAATTCTAGTCAAGTTTCATATAAAGAACACCCCAAACGGAGTTACGATTAAAAAGATACAAGCATCACAAGTTATGAACAAAATCTGCCAACAACAGGTCACTTGAGAGCAATGCAACAACATGATACATATTGCAAACATGCATCAAAATGACATGGATTTACCGTAGACATGAAAAGCATGACATGGCATCAAGGTTTCATGTTCAGAGGCATCAAGAATAAATAATTACAACCCATGCAAAAAACTATTTTATGCTACTGGTTTAGTACTTAGTGAAATTAGAAAAACAGACAAAAGGTTAATATCATGCTCTCTAAACAGCAGGTAAAACAATATCAAACAAACTTCAAATTGATCATGAAATATATCAACATGTAGCTAACGTGATGCTCATGAGTTCATACATTGAACTTATGCTCAAAAGAATGATGGATAAACATATAACATGGATGCAAGAGAGCTACTTCAGAATACAGACTTAGTGGAAATCAGAGATCATGACAAACTGTTGTAATCATGCTCTATAAACAGTAGTAAAAGTGATAGCAAATCTATAGCAACATGACCATGCAATATATGAACATGGAGTATACATGATGCTAAACAATTCATAGATAGCACTTATGGTCAAAAGACCCATGGATGAATAAGTATTAAACATGCAAAACAACTAAAACATATTCCAGACTTAGTAGAATTTTAGGGTAGTTGACAAACAACAGCAAGTAGCCACTTTAGGAGTTGAAGAACCTTTGTTTGGCCATGTACCTTGATTGCTTGACCACTGCTTAGTATGCATGCTAGGATGCTATATATTTATTTCTGTTGTTACTCCTTGGATTGGGCTATCACACTATTGTATTGTTGTGGATGATATGATTATTACAATGTTGATTATTCGACGAAGGATGGAAGATCAGGCTATCCCGCCTTGACGCTTTGTTCCATTCGAGTCACCTAGGATCCGAGTTCCGGGTATTGGCTCTAAGACTGAGCGTGCCTAATCGTGTGTGGTATCCTATGGGGTCCCCTTGTCTTACCTATCTAGCTCCAATCAGTTCTAAGAATGAGCAAAGGTTGCTAACATGGTATTTCACACAAGCATGGCAAGAGGTGAAGCGTAAAGTAAACTATCTATGCTAGTCAATTAAACATAGGTAAAATTCTAAACATGGCATATCACTAAGTACCCCACAACTAATTTTACTAATGTTCTACACTAAACCATATTTTACATTGGTTAACAACATAAAACAATAGCAAAATCATAATCTACATGCAATTCTAGTCAAGTTACATATAAAGAACATCTCAAACGGAGCTATGGTTAAAAAGATACAAGCAACGCAAAACAGCTAAAATTAAGTATTCAAGAGGGTAGAGCCACCAGTGACGGCGCTACCCTATAGAGGATAGCGCCACCTATGACGGCGCTACCCTACCGGGGTGTAGGACCCAGCGTGCCACGGTGGCACTATGATAGCGCCATTGGAGACGGCGCTACATCACAGAGGGTAGCGCCACTTGCGCGGGCGCTACCCTATTGGGTTAAACTTTGAAATGGTTTCGACGAAGGGTTAGAGTGTGTTGAAGTTTGAACAAAAGGTCAGAACTGTGATTTTCCACGAGTGGCCCGCCGCTCTACGGTGACCCCTGACTAGGCGACGCCAGCTTGGGCCATTCTTTGTCTTCGTCTGACAAGTTGCGCAGGGCCCACCAACCTTGCCCGGCTGGCCTGATGAGAGAGTCAAGTCATCCAGCCAAGGTGTCGATAATAGTACTATTGGCTCATGCCTTCAAAAAAATTCTCGATTTTTTTCGATCTATTCATCTTCAATCTACAAAAAATATCAAAAATAATCAAAAATGCATTCAGATTCGTAGATCACCTAGCGACGACTACAAGCACTGAAGCGAGCCGAAAACGCGTCGCCACCATCGCTACCACCATCCCATCTTACTGAGCAAAACACAAACCCTAACAAAACTAAAAAAATATCTAAAAATAATGCCCTCCCACCGACAAGAATCGAGATCCACCGCATCGCCATGGCCCTAAGGCTTAATAAATCTAGTTATGATGGTTTTTCATCAAGAAAATACATTAAAATATCTAGTGTTCTCCATGCAATGATGTGTAATGTGTCCATGTTTACCTTTGCGCAAAGAGTACCTGCCAATTCATGTGTTACCAAAGCGTTACACCTGACTCCCGCAACAATTCATACGATTTGGTTTGGATGTATTTTCTCATCCAAAGTGCTTTGTATACATTTGCTCCCTTACGAACATCGTCGCTGCATCATTTCTATGTTCGCCAAGGCATTGGTGGAGCTTACTTGTGCCGTCATTTTTTCATGCTCGGGCAGGTACCATCATCTTCTGCCAATGTCGTCCATGGCGATGACCTCCCCAGGCAAGTGCTTGTCGAAATCGTCGTGCCTATTTTATTTTCTTTCACGCAATGGATTCATACATGGTGTACATGTAAAATAATTTTATCGAATCATCCGATGATTCATTCGATGAGGATGACTACACAGATGAAAAGATGATGATGCAGACGGTTCTTGTAGAAGCGAAGCGTGTGAAAGAGCTCATTCTCAATTTTAAGGGATCGATCAAGGATCTTACAGTGTTGAATCGAAACATGGCACGAGGGTACTTGATGCTGATGGACGACTACTTTGCTCCAAATGCTTTGTTTGCGAACAATTTTCATCGGCACTTTCGAGTGTGAAATAGTATATTCGATTGCCTCTACCATAAAGTCTGATGAACATTGCTGAAACATTATTTTTCTTGACGATAGGACAAGCATACTCATGGTTTCCTAACATCTCAGTAAAGATATTGTTTTCACATCCAATAAACATCGGCTCTCACGCTGAAGAAAATGAACTTCACAAGAAGAGATTTCCAAAGTCTTAATTCACAAAAATAGGATGGTTGAGTAGCTCTTTGAAAATACAATACTTGTATTACCTTGACATACCTTAAGAGTGAGGTTTTTCCTATGACTCAAAAATGAAGAAAAAGAACTAACAAAAAGACTAAGTCTTAAGTCCCAGATCTTCAAGCAATATCTGTAAGGGAACAATAATTTCTTTAATGTTTTTTTTTGAGGCAATGACCGTAGAACAAAATGTTCTACGGTGTGTTTTTATTATATTTGTCAAAAGTAAGTACAATGGTAATTACAATGAAGAGAGGGGGGGGGGGGTTGGGGAGGAATCAGTTAGCCTACTCCAGTTTTGTCTAACATATAATAAACTAAAAACAGTTGCCTCAAAAAAATTTCAGTCTAGCTTGACTGTGATCCACTCTAAAAGTTCATTCTTGAATTTATTCCTTATTCTGTGTTGAAGCAGTATTAAGTCATTTTTCAAATTTCTCCTCCATCCTTGAACTGTTGGTCTTTCATTTCTGAAGATTTTTCCATTCCTTTGGTTCCAAATGTGCCAGTACCCTAGGGTGACAATCTCTATTCCAAAATTACTTGGGGCATGTTCAAGGGCCAAAAATGTGTCTTCATATATGGAAGTTCCTCTTTGCTTAATGGGAATATCGTGATCCAGCAGCTATAGGTAAATTGGCAGTCCCAAAACAGATGGAGAGGAGTTTCTGGAGAATTGGTTCTGCAGCAGATACAAGCATAGTTTTCTAGATGCATGCCTTTCCTTTGTAATAAAGATCTTGTATTGATTCTGTTCTGAAACATCAGCCAAGAGAAGATTTTGTGTTTTAGCCTATTGGCACTCTTCCAAAGTAGTTTGAGTAGAGGTGAGTAATTGCTGTCTTTGATGAGTTTCTTGTAAAGAGACATTGCTGAGAACTTACTTTTTCCTTGGCATTTCCAAATATCAGCTTCTGTAGCTTGCTTTGGGATTTTTTCCATTAATATTTGAAGTTGATTCCAAGCTTGTGTTGAAAATGGTGTGTGAAAGACCTCTTCCATATTGTTTGTGTTTCTGAATGTCTCAATAGTGATTCTTTTGTCTTTGGTAAAGGCTAAAAGCTCAGGAAATTGGTCCTCCATGGTATGTGAATCCCATTTGTCCAGCCAAATTGCAATAGTGTCTCCCTTGTAAGCTGTGATCTAAGAATGCTGTTTGTAGATACTAATTAGTGGAATATGTGCTTTCCACCAAAAGGATCCTTGCATTTTATCATCAGGTGGCCAATTTTTGTAATATGATTCCCAAATCCGTTTTATCCATGGGGTGTCTTCTTTGTTCAGCATTTTCTGGATGTTTTTTATCAGCAGGGTTTTGTTATGCAATGCAATATCTATAATTCCTAGTCCTCCTTTGTCTTTGGGTTTGCATACTTTGTCCCAAGCTATAAGTGGAGTTCCACCTTGGTCTTGTCCATACTTTCTCCAGAAGAAATTTCTCAAGTATTTTTTAATCTGGGAGATAATGCTTGCTGGAAGAGACAAAGAGCACATGTAGTAAGTAGGGAGAGCTGCAAACACTGACTTTATAAGAACAATCCTGCCATCATAGGAGAGCATTGTAGAGCATCCTGTGAGTCTTGTATGAATTTTTTTGAAGTATCGGAATGAAGTGTTCTGACTTGGACTTCTGAATTCCAAGTGGCAGTCCTAAATATGTGAATGGAAATCTTCCAACTTGACATTGTAGGATGGATGCCAAACTTGCAGTTGTACTGTCTTCTACATTGATTGGAACTATAAAAGACTTATGATAGTTTACTTTCAGTCCAGTGTATTCCCCATAGAATTGGATGATGCTTTTAATCTATTCAATCTGTCTTGCCTTTGCTGGTATTACCATGATAGTATCATCAGCATATTTTATAATAGGGAATTGGTTGCAAGCTTGAGAGGTAATTGGTGCTTCAATTAGATTTGCTTGCATAGCAGCGTTGCATGTAGTTTGCAACAGATCAGCAGCTAACACAAAGAGTAGTGGTGATAGAGGATCTCCCTGTCTCACTCCCCTTTTACAGTGAAAGATTTTCCCTGGGATGCCATTAAGGAGTACTGATGAAGTGCCAGTGTTTAAGATCATTCACATCCAGTTGCACCAGATTTGTCCAAATCCCTTAGCTTGGAGAATTTCAATAATTGTGCTGTGTTCAAGAAGATCAAAGGCCTTTTCAAAGTCCAGCTTTAGTACCACCACCTGTTTATTTTTTATATTGCATTGGTGCAGGTATTCATATGCCCATGCTACACAGTCCTGAATAGTCCTTTTCTTCAGGAATCCATACTGATTGGTATGGACAAGCTGCAGGATTACTTCTTGTAATTTGTTTGCTAGAAGTTTTGTGATAATCTTGATAGTGCAATTGAGAAGTGATATAGGTCTGAAGTCACTTGCAGTATTGGGGGCATCATTTTTTGGAATCAAGGTTATGAATGATGCATTAATGCTTTCAAGAGATACTTGCCCAACATGGAAGTCTGCAATCAATCTGTAAAAATCCTGGCAAATGATGGTCCAGCATTTTTTGATAAATGCACCATTGAATCCATCTGGGCCAGGTGCTTTGTCTGCTGGCATGTTTTTGACAACTTCATCTATTTCTTTGGTGCTAAAAGGTGCTTCAAGCTTTTCTAAATTATCAATCTTCTCAATGTTTGCATTCAGCTCCATCCTATTCAAGGTGTGGAAATTGGTGCCAAGCCTATTTTGTAAAGCCTTCCTGAGGATGTCTTCTTTGCTCTGGTGATCATTACAGTTGTTGCCAGAGTCATCTCTGAGAGAATGGATATAATTGTTTCTAAATTTGATTGTAGCCTTGGTCTTGAAAAATTTAGCACTTTCATCCTCCAATTTCATCCATCTAATAGTTGCTCTTTGTTTCCAATAAATTCTTTGGAATTCCAATGTTTTTGAGAGATGAACTTTGAGAATCCTTCTGCCATTATTCTCAATGTTGGTTAAAGGCCTAAATTCTTCAATATAGTCCCAGAGATGTATAACTTCATTACATGCTTTGATAGATTTTGCCCAAATTTTTAGTCCTTTTCTGAGTCTTTTGAACTTGGCTGTGATGGACTTAGCACTGTCTTCTTCCTGTCAAGGTTGATCCCAAATATTTTTTACAACCTGGATGAATTCTGGATGATGCAGCCGGAAATTCTCAAATCTAAAGAGGTTTGATTTTCTCATAGTGGTATTGATTTCAATGTGGCATGGAACATGATCTGAAGTTGTTTTGTCTAGGGATTTGACTTGAGTATTTGGAAATTCAATTGTCCAGTGTTTTGAAGTGAAGAACCAGTCTAGCTTCTCCAGAAGTGGAGTTGTTTGCATGTTGCTCCAAGTGTACTTTCTGTCCTTAAGAGGGATTTCCACTAGAGCTAGCTTGTGAATTGCCTCATTGAACTGCATCATATTGTTGAAGTCTCCATTTCCCTTGTTTCTGTTTTGTGGGTATCTGATATAGTTGAAATCCCCAAGAACTAACCAGTTGGTTGTGTCAAGCATCTGTATATTACTAAACCATTCCATGAAAATATCTCTTTGTTCTTGTTCACAAGGCCCATAAATATTTGTCAATATCCACGATTGTTTATTTCTGTTGGAAGTGAATCTGATGGATAGTGAAAATTTATTTTTGAAGAGACATTCTCCATGGAAAAGTCTGTCATTCCATGCTATTAGTAGACCTCCAGATGCTCCTACAGATGGAACAAAATCAAATTTATTGAATTTGCTGGTGCAGAAATTTCTGAGGTAGGGAAGATCAAAGTTTTCTCTTTTTGTTTCTTGAAGGCAGATAAAATCACCATTGGATTCAGTAATTTTTTTGGAAATAGCTAGCCATTTTTCCTGTGAATTGATTCCTCTGATGTTCCAATTTAAAATGTTCCACTTAGTCAACATGAGACACCATTGAAAAAAACTGTATGTGCTAAAGGAGTGTCCAAGCATCTTCTAAATAAAGCATCCCACAGAAGCAAGTTTAGTACCACATTTAGATAGATCCAGTGATCATTACAGTCCAACATAAAAGTTTCAAACATAATAAACCACAGAATAAGTTTATTGTGTGGGGGCCACTTCATAGATTCAGTTAGTGCTTCATTGGTGCTTTGGCTCCCATTGCTTTGGTTGCCTTCTTTCCTTTTTGCTTCTTTTCCAGAACTTCTTCAGCAATGTCTCTAGCATTGACCTTGCAATAAGAAACATTTATATTTTTCACCACTTTGCTTTTAACAGGGGGGGAACTGCATTACATGCAAGACAACATCTATTTTGGCATATTTCATGTTTGAATCCATTTGTCTGACATGTTAATCTGTTGCTTCTTCTTACCTCTGTTTCCACCAGGGGTGCTCTGTTTTTCCTTTTCCCTTTAGCATAATGTTACTAGTAGTGCAAGGAGCCACTATCTCAGTCTGAGGCTCAGAGCTCTTCTTCCCCTGGGGAGTGCAGAAAGTGCTACAATTAAACTGGGATTCATGAGAATCATTAAGTTCTGTTCCAGATTCAATGCATTTCATAGTTTGTTCAGATGGGCATTTCTCAGGGACATAGATAATCATAATGTCCTCTGGATTAGTTTCTTCCACTATAATTTTCCACATTTGAGTTTGCAAGAAAGTTATTGTCCAGGAGAATTTAGCAGGAGATAGGAGCTGGCTTGTGATAAATAGAATCCATTCTTTAGGTACCTGAATCTGGAGATATCCTGCAGACTTGGTGGAAAAATAATCTTTCCAGGTTTCAAAAGAAGAGGTTCCAGAGATCACCTCTTGCTCCTGAAAATAATTTATAATATTAGAGAATCTTCCTTTAACAGAAAAACCAGGTGGAGCAGAGATCATGGAGCTATCATTGCTGAGAGAAGCAGTTTGAACCTCAAAAGTGCCAACTGGGAATAAAGGTGCTGAAGAGCAAAAACAACTTCAGAGGAGTTGACCTCTTCTTCAATAATTTCAATTTCTTCATCAACTGAAGAGTTGTATTCTTCCATGACAGTTTTCCCTTTAGAAAGGCAGATGTCAGCAGGTTGTATGATAGGGTGAATAGTGTTGTCCATCACCACACCAGGATCTACAGCCAACGAGTCCCATTGCATAACTTCCATTTCAGGCTCCAGATTTCCAGCATTTGCCAGGTGTTGTGCAGTTGTAGAGATTGCATTGCTATCATGTGCATTATATGTTGATGTTTGCTGATCATTAAGAGGGTAAGCCATACTGGAGCCACTTGCTCAGTTCTGACAGCAACAGGTGGATGCGCTTCTTGGAGGACAAGAATGGGCTACCTATCAGCCAAATCAGATGGGCCTTCCATAATGTCCTGGGCCAGGCCCATCTGGTTTGAACTAGAAATTCCTTCTCCCACCAAAGTTCTTGTTTCATTAGCACTGCTGGAGTTCAGAGAAAGAGACAGATCACTTCCCATGCTTTGCTCTAGATCAGAGTTGTGAACATCAATTACTTCCTGTTGAATTGGAGGCACCTCTTCCATGGGTTGTATAAGATCAGCAAGAGGAACAAATTCTCCAGGTTCAATTTCTTCATCCACAAAATCATTGTTGTCAGGGTCAGCCCAATGTCCCCATCCAGGTAGCTCTTCTTCCATGGGCTCAACTGCATTTAAGTCAGGGACTGCTTCAGGAGCCGGCAAGTTGAGATCATCAAGAGCTTGGTGCTGCATGATAGGCCCAACAAAATGATTGAGTTGATTAGGGTGGAAATTTGGGTTCACTGGAGCTGGAATTGGGTTACCATCAGGGGGAATTGGATCTTCATCAGGTGGTCCTCCTCCCAGAAGCTGTTGTTGAAGAATTATTATTGGCATAGTCGAAGATTCTTGTGTTTCTCCCTCTCCCATTACATCACAAATTGGAATGTCACTTAGATTGGCCACTCTAACTTTCACAGTTATATAGGCCCTAGTACTTCTAGCTCTGTCCCACAATAGAAGCTTTCCAAAGCTTCTAACAGAGTTAGCAACTTCTTGAATATCTCTTTTATCAAAGGGAAATCCGATGATTTGAATCCAAACATCTCTGTTGAGCTCAAAGTTTCTCCAGTTGAGCCCTTGGTTGTGCTTCTGAAAAATCACATGTATATCTCCAAATACATGCGGGCTCTCATTGACCAAAGTGTCTCTGTCAAGGGCGTTGTTTAATCTGACAAAAGCTTGCCCAAAAGGGCAGGGGCTGATTTCCGAGAAATTGATGTGCTTTACTTCTACCAGAAATTCTCCCAGCTAATTTCTAATGTTGTGGAAGTGCGCAATCTGGTATGGCATGGGTACAAAAGTGGCAATACACCATTCTTCATGCGAGGGGATTGAAGCAGAGGAGAAAACCCTTACTCTTGCCGGTCGGCCTTCAACATGTAGAACTTGTTGTCCTTGGGGAAGAAAGGCGTTGGGGTCGAAGGGGAACGCCGCCATTGTCGTAGTGACTAGTGCGGGAGCTTCAGAAGTCGCCGGAGTAGGGGTAGAGAGGGGAGGCGATGAAGGAAGAGGAAGCAATCCGGCTGAAGAGGAAGGTGCCGGATTTACTACCCTGTACACCTGCCTCATTAATCGCCCCTTGCCTTGTCTTGTCGGAGGAAATTGCTACAGGTGTCCTTTGATCAAGTTGCTTACCAAAAGTGGAGTTGGAGCGGCAGTCACTGACCACATGGCCCCACCCTTTGCACTTGTGGCAGCGGATCATCTTGGTACAGTTGGGCCGCATGTGATCATTTCCTAAACATCTGTAGCAGTATGGGCCTTTGGATGGAGCGAGCCTTTTCTGATAATTTTGAAAAGAATTAGAGCCCGCCCTAGTCTCTCTGTGATGAATGCTGCCATTATTCCTTCCATAATTTGACTGAGAAGAATTAGCCGGGTAATGAGAGGATAAATTCGGCCTTTGATTTCTCTCAATTGCCATTAAAGCCCGATTTGAAGAATTCAAATTATTTTGAAGAGCCGGACCTTGATGAGAAATATCCAAATCTTCTGAAGCGGAAATGGTCCTAGGAGATTGAACAGCTTGAGCATAGGATTTTCCTTTTGAGTGATTAACCATTGTCCAAGAATTTTCTTTTTCCTTCAGATATAGCTCATATTCTTTCTTGTAATTTGGGCCACCTGAATTCCAGAGCCAGAAAGATAGGCTGAACAAAGAATTGACAATGTTACCTGCGTTGTAAATAGCAAATCCCACATCGATAGAGGAGACTGAGAACTTGAACGTGAGATTCTGCAATCTTCCGACTTTGAAAAGGCTGGCTCTTCCACCAAAGCATGAAAGAAGTATGGTTGCCACTGATTCTTCACATAATTTGATTCTAGATCTGTTGAATTCAGCTACCAGAAAGAATTCTCTCAAACCTTGGCCTGCTTTGAAGTTGATCGGCTTCTTCATGCTTTCCCAAATCTTCTTCTCGAAATTGAGCCCCTCTTCAAAAGAGAGGTCCTGAAGCGACATGCCGACGTCGAGGATAGGAGCCCGGAGCAATACGGTGGTCGCCAGTTAGGGAGTGTAGTCCGGCGAGTTGGTTGTGGTCCCCGTGGCCGGAGTGGCCGACGGCGAAAGGTTTTAGGTTGTGGTCGCCGTGACCGGAGTGGCCGACGGCGATAGGCTCTCTCTCGCTCTCTCTCACTCTCTCTCGGGTTATGTCTATGTCTCCACTAGCTCGTAGTGACAGCGCTACTTAGCTCGCAGTGCACATGCGCCAGGATGGTAAATTTAATTTCTTTAATGTACTTCATACATTTTTTTAAAGGCGTTTTTGATGGTTAAATGAAATATTTCGGAACTTTTCTTCTATGTACACAAACAAACACATCAATCATGTAACCAGTTCATCATTAATACTTTAAAACCTTAAATGATGCATTAGATGCACTTATAGACAGAAAACTAATATATAACTATGTCACATCAAACAATGATAGATGGATCTTTCGTCGTTCAATGCACAATCGTTTGCTATAGACAAGAGACTAGAGAAAATGGGAGGAACACTGGTGGTATGGTGTAGGGCCTTTCCAAGAACAAGAATGTCGACCGTCTAAAAATGGATTGAGTTGTATCAAATACTCTATTCTAACAATGTTAGGGTTGTTCATGGCGCTTTGAGATTCACACTACATGTCTACAAGTGAAGGTTCTTTTTGTATCGCTATGTATTCACTTTCTAATTAAATTTTAATGAAATCCACAATTTTACAAAACACAAAAGCTCAAATTTTAGGGAAAACAATATTTTTCTAAAATTGTTAGAGAACATATTCAAAAGAAATAACATTTAGAAATGCACCTCGCCTAATTTTAGCAACGAGTCAATATTTTTATATCTTATTTTAAAAGTGCAATATATCGACCAGAGGGGGGGTGAATGGGAGATTTTCAATTTTACTACCAGATTTTGTTTTTCTTCAGGACTGAAGCAATTCTGAAGCTGAAGAAGTAACCAAAATCATGAAGAAATGAAACTTTGCAGAATGTAATCATTAGGGCAGCACATCATAATGCAACAGAAATAAATCAATTCAGATAAGCAGAAGTGCTTCAAATGCATAGTATGAAGACAAATAGCAGAGGGAGAGGTGAAGCACAAGAAGTCAACATTGATACTGAAGACATAAAACTGAAGCTTAAGAGATTGAAGAGATGTCACCAGTAATTGAAGACATTGGTTTGGTAGACCAGTTCAAGTTGCTGTGACAACTCTACGTCTGGTTGGAGAGGCTGAGATTCAACTCAGAAGACATAGTCTTCACCTTGTTCTCCTTGAACTAAAGTCCTCAGACTCCGTCCAATAACTCAGGTGAGTCTTCAAGGTAGACTCCCGAAACCTTTACAGACTCAGTCACTTCGGGAAGTCACAATTGCATCTTGACTTCCTTAGACTGAAGACTTCTACACCGGCTGGAAGATCACAGTCTTCAAGAGTAAAAAGCTTCGGATCACTCGAACCGACTTCCTCAGAAATGCTCAACTACTCAGGCTGGTGGTTTTCCTCACATAGGTTCTTCAGTTTCCTCAGAGGTGGGTTGCTCTCAAATGACAAGTGTCAGTTTTTCTCTGGGAGCAGCCAACCCACAAATGGGGATGGGGGGTGGCTATTTATAGCCGCGGAGCAACCCGAGGTGAAAGGACATAAATGCCCATGCATGCAATTACTCTCATGCCCTCGGAAATGACCGTTGCTAGACAAGTTCCAGCCTCTCACCACGCAACACGTGGCACGGTCAAAGTATTCTCTCTCCAGACTCCTCAACCGAAGTTAGTTACCTCAGTGTCCTGAAGAACAACGTCTCAGACACATGAGGACTGAACTTCTACTGCAGGAGATCTCACTCTCTTCAGGAGAACTGCACTCGTAGTCTCCAGACTCCTCAACCGAAGACAGATTCCTCAGTGTCCTGAAGAACAACGTCTCAGACACCCGAGGAACTGAACTTCTACTGCAGGAGATTTCCTCAGGGTTTTTCTTCAGGATTCCTAACTGAGCACTTCCTCAGACCTTCGGAACTCGTTTTCTTCAACCCCTCCAACAGTGCGGTGTTTTCCTATGACTCAAGAAGTATAAAAAGTTTTAGCGAAGACCAATGTTCAAGATATCGCTTATCGTTAACTTATCGGTCGAGCCCCGATAAGGGATAAATCGGTTTATCGGCCGATTTATCGGTTATATCGGTCGATCATTTATCGGCAAGTTTTTTTTATATCATGTTTTACTAAGAGAAATAATATAAAATATGCTATATTAACTATTACACACATGACAAATAAGTTCTCTCAGCATTCAAATATGTTATATCAATGTACAAGCGCGAGCAATCTGAAGCAGACATCTACATAAATAAAAGGAAACAACCATATCAGCCATCTACATAGTTTACCAATGATTAACTAATATAATTACAATCTGCCTAATACAATCTGTCATCTAATGGACCAACTAATAAATTTGAGAAGATAAAATCATGCATCACCCGTTGCATGGCCTAATATTATCTCAAAATTTGCTGACTAGAGAAATAAAATCAGGGGAGAAGAGAAATCCTACCGTGGTGCTGCTCTTTTGTAAAAATCGGTAAAAATCGGAAAATATCAGTAAAAATCGGTAAAAATCGGTCTGACAGCCGATATATCGGCCAGAGCGATATATCATGAAGATAAGTGTTTATCCTATCGGGAGGACCCCGATAAGCGATATATCGGCCGATATATCGGAATATCGGCAGATATATGGAACACTGGCGAAGACTACGCTTCAACTTCGTCTTCAGCGCGAACTTCCTCAGGATCGTCTTCAGCTTCAGCTTCAACTGAACGCTTCAGGATCCTACTTCCTCAGGATTTCGCGCAACCTCATTCTTCAGGAAACACACCGATTTATCCAATGTTCCTCAACATTTTGGGGGGTCGACATTGGTGGTTAAACACCTCATCAGGGACTGTTCTCCTGTGTATACTCACAAACACATCAGTCCCTTAACCGTTTTGTCATCAAACTCCAAAACCTCAAGGGGAAGGCACTTGATGCACTTACAATCTCCCCCTTTTTGGTGATTTGATGACAATCAGGTTAAGCTTCAACGGGGATAAAATTATGAGTTTGAAGAATAAAAAAAACTTTGAAGAACATTTTTAACATTAAGCTGAATATAGTGAAGCTCCCCCTGAGGATATGCATATAAGTTGAAGAATGTTTAATATCTAAAGCATTTTGAGGTATATGAGGAGCTCCCCCTATATCCAGGCATTTTTGTAGCAGTGCATGTTATGAAGTGTTTGAGGAATTAAACAACACACTGATAGAGATGTTTGCAGAGATAATCACATGCATATATGATAAACGTGAGGAAATAGCATAAGGTAACTGAGGAATAGTATCAGGCAAACACCAAAATTACAGTTTACAACTCGTTACAAAAAAAATCTGAAGAACGAGAGTTGTAACTGAAGAACCCCATAACTAAGACCCGCTTGAAGACTAACAGATTTCTCCCCCTTTGTCATAAAATGAACAAAAAAAGGGAAAAACTGAAGCTAACGCCCCTTTGAAGTTGCTTCGAGGCTGAGGTGAGTCACGCCTGAGGCAGTCCGTTGCTGTGTGAGGGCAGGCAGCAGTGTCTTCAGCCTCTTCAGCAGTCATCTCCTGGTTTGAGGAATAAGAATCCATGGCCGGAGGAGGAGTCGTGCATCGTCTGAATTGCCTTGGGGGTCTGATGGCAGGGATTGGAGGCTGTTGAAGCTCCAACTTGGCAAGGTCTTCAGGGGTGATTACTTCTCGCATTAGTGCATCAAGATGTTGATATGTATGATGAGCATACTGATGCACTTTCTTCACAGAAGAATGCGTGTGAGCCATATAGCTGAGAATCTCAGAGAACTGACGCTTTACCCAGTCATGATTTCTATCAACTTTCCGATGAAGACTAATCAGAAGCTCTCGATCAGTCATCACTCGAGCCTGAGTTGTATCCTCAGTTGAGGCATGAGTTCTTGTTTCATCAGTTGTGCGGGACTGAGGATGACGAATATTTCCACCGAGGGAATTGGTCGGGAGAACTTCTTCATAGAAGATGCCTTTGCCTTTGTCATTTGTGGCAATTGTATGCTGAAGCACTTCGACAGGCGGCAGATAGGTCCTGTGATTCGGGTGATCAGATTGATACTCAATTCTTGTTACGGCGTGGATGAGCTTCATGATCCATGGCGCGTATGGCTTCAGGATGTGTGGGTTCTGTGCAGCATCAGCAAGAGTTTTGAAGAAGAAGTCAGGAACGTTGATTGGCCCAGACATGCAGAGGTTGTGAAGTATGTTCTTCATGACGCCAACTACTTCTTCAGCTGAGGATTCATAGCCTTTAATGGGGCAGAATGTTTTCGCCAGAATCCGATACAATGCACTCGGCAGATACTGAAGCTCAGAGACTGGAAACATTGTGCGAGCTGGGGCTTCAGGGGCCAGAGGCTTCATGAGCATGTTCATCAAGTCATCTCGAAGAATTTGAGACCCATAGGAGCAGGCCGCAGGGGAAGTGCACTGAGGCAACTCAAGTATATCAATTGCTTCAGGAAAAGTGATGGTGTAGTGATGATTCTCAGTCATCCATTCGAGGACCCAGGTGTTGATATCCAGAGGATTTCCTGAAACATACAATGTGGCATAGAACTGAAGCACAAGCTCTTCATTCCAGTGTATGCATTCAGAGCAGAATTGAAGCAGCTGGGCATGATGTAGATCCTGAAGCACATTGTTGAAGCAAGGAAGTGCTTCCATATCCATCAGAGGAATATGCTTGTGGGGAAAGAGTTTGTTTTGCTTATATAGCACTGAAGCATAGTAATTCTTCTGAGTGGCAGTCCAGAACCTCAGCAGCTTTCGAGGTGGAGCAGAGTGATACGGATTTTGAATCCCCTCTTGAAAGAAACTCATGGCATTGAAGAAATCAGTAGCATCAAAGCTTGGAGTGTCATCAGCTTCAAGGTCACGGAAGAATGGTTGCTTCTGCTTTGGACACAAGGACCGAGCTTGAACTGGGCCTTGATGTGGTGAAGGCGCTTGAGGCACTTCAATCTGAAGAGAGGCTTGAGGCTGAGGAGGAGGTGCTGCAGATGCTTCAGGCTCCTTGGGGTCCTTGGGAAGCCGAGGTGATGTGGCCTGTTTGTCTTCAGAGCCATCCTTTGAGGTTTCAGCATTTGCATTGGTACTGTTTTCTGCTTCAGGAGGAGCATTGGTGCTGTGCTCAGCTTCAGCTTCAGCGGCGGGTTGGTCGGACTTGGGAGCAGCAGCATGAGTATCAGTGGTAGTATTGGCTGCAGCATCAGTATCAGCAGCAGAGTGTGTTGGAGCACTGGAGGCTTCGGGGTCATCAGCTTCAGACGCTGAGGATGATGCACCAACAGAGGCTTCAGACTGCAGAGAGGTATCAGGAAGCACCTCGGTTACTGTATCAGAGTGAGGCTCAGGGGAGAAGACGGTGTGAGTGGGTGAGTTGGTCAGCCCAAAGTCTTCATCATGAACACGAGGAGTTCCATGATCCATGATATCGATGTCCATGTCTTCAACTTCAGTGATAACTGGTGGCGGTGGGGACGGTGGAGTGGGAACAATGGGTGTTGCAGCAGGTGGTGGAGTGAAGACAATTAAGCTGCGCTGAGGATTTTGTGGTGGAGTTGATGCAGCAGTAACCAGTATGGTGGTTACAGCGACTTGTTTTGATGGAGGATCTGAGGACAGAGGTGTAGCGTCAATTGGTTCATCCACAGTAGGCTTTTTCGCAGTGGGTGGAGTTGAGGGTTGAGCTTCAGCCGTGCGCTTGAGGCTTTTGGCAGAAGCATCCGTGGGTGCTGAAGAAGCAGGCTGGCGAAGCTTCATCAACTTGGCCATCTGATGTGAGATTCGTTCCTTGGATTTGCCAATATATGTCTGGTTGGCAGCGAACTCAATGTTGAGACATTGAACTTCACATTGATGCGCAACGAACTCCTGAGGAGTAACTTCAGTGATAGGTTTCTTTTTCAAGTCACTGAGGACTTTCTTCAGTTTGGCCTTCAGCTGTTTCTGAAGATCTCGTTGATGAATCTCATTTATGAGGAATTGTTGAACATAGAATTTGATGTCTTTCGGGATGTCCAAATCATCAAGCGGAGTGTCAGGCTTAACAGACCAAATATCAATGTACTCCAAGATATTCTTGGGATCAAGGAGAAGCGGGATTTCTGAGCCTGTTGCTTCAGCTTTGCGTCTGGCCGCAGCACGCACGTATTCAATTTTATCAGCTTCAGTGGCGACAAAGCCGGCCAAATCCTCAAATTCATCTTCATCATCAGAAGATTGAGGAGTATGATGAATGGCGCCACGCATAGCAGTTTTCTTTGGTGAAGGGCGAGGGCCCCGTTGAAGAACAGTTTTGGTCTTCAGCTGATGCTGAGGCATTGTGGTTGAGGCCTCAGGAGCACCAGATTCATCAGTGCGTATTCTTGAAGAGGGGGCAGCACCATTTGTTCGTTGACATGAGGAGCCAACAACTTGAGGCTTAGTTGAGGTCTTCGAGAAAGGTTTCATGCCCGGAGCCTTTTTGCGGTGCTGAGGCGGAGGTTGTTGTCTGGGTTGAGACTGATCTTGAGGCGGAATTTGTATTGAAGCAGTCATGTCACGGACAAGATTTTTGACCCGGCTGCGAGTGCGTTTGAGATATAGCTCATATGCCGCTGGAAAGTCTTCCGGAGTGCGCAGTGTGGTTGGATCAGGAACGACTCCAGGAGCTGGTGGAGGTCGAGCCTTGATACCCAAGGTCTTCAGTGGCGGATTGACTGCAAACATTTCCTCATGTTGAGGATTCAGCCATTGGTAGGCCACCCAACGCTTGGCCCATTCTCTTGTGATCTTCTGGACCCTTTTCTTACGATCATCAGCAGTTTCACGTTCTGGAGTCTTCAGTTTCTTATAGAGCTCAGGAGGCAAGTCTTTAGCAGTATCAGTGTACTTGCGCCGAGGAGGCATTTTCTTCAGCTGAGGAGACTGAGGAATTGTACGTTCGAGGTGAGCTGCAAATGAAGTGAGACTATGAGAACCATACGATTCCTCAGCAGACATGTACCTGTGACAGAATTAAGTTGCGAGGGAAGTGGGGTACGGTTATATGCATTCATGAGGAATAGGCTGAGGAAAGCAAAGGAATGAGGCATAGGTACAGGTCTCAGAAAGCTAGCAGTACAGTTGAGGATGAACTGGCATGAGGATACAACAGTACTGAGGAATATTATGCTGAGGAATGGACCACTGAGGAATAAACATACCGGACTTGAGGCGAATGCAGAGGAACAATGTGTCTTCGTCCCCGACGACGGTGAACACCGGCGATGTGAGCTCTCAAGCTTGAGGAGCTCAAGGGCGGCAGCACGAGAGAGAGGGAGGCGTTGGGGGGGTAAATGACCGGGGGGGTAGAGGGCTATTTATAGAGGGGTGAAAGCGGAGGAGGTTGCGAAATTAGTGGACGAGATAGCCCCTGATTGTTGGGATCCTCAGTGGATATCGTGATGGTGGGTAATTATGGCGTGCGGTAAAATCGCAACAAATTGAAGACAGTTGTAACAGAAAATCCGTAATTTGAGGATCTTGAGGACAAAGGCTGAAGACGAAGACATATGGTCTCAGGCGAATGAAGGTCTCAGCCTGAGGAATATATAATTTCCGGATGAACGCATATGAGATAGACAGATTAGATAAGTGAGCACAGAGGGATGGGTCCGATCACGTTCACCTAGTTGAAGAAGCAAAAACTGAAGATCAATAACTATAGGTGAACGTTGTTGAGGACAAACACAATAATCATCAGTAATGAAGACTTCGAATCCTGAGGAAGATCAATAACATCAAATCCTGAGGAAGTTGAGGAACACCAAATCCTGAGGTGTTTGGGCGGTGGCGCTACCCACCTTATAGGGAATGAGACACTTGATACCATACAATTATCGTATGGATCTTGAGTCAATTCCACGTTAATTTCTTCACACTTAGCAAGGTAGTTCCTCATGAGTTGAGGAGTACGACGCATCGTGTGTTGTGCATCAGGATTCTTCAATATTGTTTAAGCGTTAGGATGTGTGTCCATTCACTGGACGTTTGAGGAATCTAAGATATTTAGCTCACACCTCAGAGTGCTAAATCGCTTCTCATCCAAAGGCTTAGTGAATATATCAGCAAGTTGATCTTCAGTCTTCACGTGGCTGATGATGATATCTTACTTCAAGACATGATCCCGAAGAAAGTGATACCGTATTTCAATATGCTTCGTCCTCGAGTGCTGTACCGGATTCTGAGAGATCTTGATGGCGCTCTCATTGTCACATAGTAGTGGTACTTTCTTCAGTTTGATGCCGTAGTCCTTCAGAGTTTGCTTCATCCAAAGAAGCTGTGAGCAGCTTGCACCAGCAGCAATGTATTCAGCTTCAGCGGTGGAGAGAGAGACGCAGTTCTGCTTCTTCGATGACCAGCACACAAGAGAACGTCCGAGGAAGTGACATGTTCCTGAGGTAGACTTCCGATCCACTCGATCTCCAGCATAATCTGAGTCTGAGTACCCGACGAGATCCAGCTGTGTGCCTTTTGGATACCATAAGCCTAGCGACAGGGTGTGAGCCAAATATCGAAGAATTCGTTTCACCGCTTGGTGATGCGATTCCTTTGGTGCCGCTTGAAATCGGGCACACATGCAAACACTCAACATTATATCAGGCCTGGATGCACATAGATATAGCAGAGAACCTATCATGGAGCGGTATACCTTTTGATCGTAGTCCTTGCCATTTTCATCGGGGCCAAGTTGTCCGTTTGTAGGCATCGGTGTTTTGATGCCCTTGCAGTCTTGCATTCCAAATTTCCTCAGGCACTCCTTGAGATACTTCTCCTGAGAGATGAAGATGCCGTTGCGTTGTTGACGAATTTGGAGTCCTAAGAAGAACTTCAGCTCGCCCATCATCGACATCTGATACTGTTCACTCATCAAGAATGCAAATTCTTCACTGTATTTCTTGTTAGTGCATCCAAATATTATGTCATCAACATAAATTTGACATATGAATAATGCATCATCATATCGTTTTGTGAAAAGAGTTGGGTCGAGGGAACCAGATTTGAAGCCCTTGCTGATGAGGAAGTCCCTTAGTGTGTCATACCAAGCCCGAGGGGCTTGCTTTAGTCCATAGAGGGCTTTCTTCAATCTGTACACCATATCAGCCTTCTTGGCGTCTTCAAAACCTGGAGGTTGAGCAACATATACTTCTTCCTCGATATTACCATTGAGGAAGGCACTTTTCACATCCATTTGATATAACTTGATATTATGATGATTAGCGAATGCAAGCATAATGCGAATGGACTCAAGTCTAGCTACAGGAGCGAAGGTTTCACCGAAGTCGATCCCCTCGACTTGAGTATATCCCTGAGCTACGAGACGTGCTTTGTTTCTGATGACTTGTCCATCTTCATCAAGTTTGTTGCGGTAGATCCACTTCGTGCCGATGACATTGTGAACTCGAGGATCAGGACGTTTGACTAGTTCCCAAACATCATTCAGTTTAAACTGAAGAAGTTCGTCTTGCATTGCCTGAATCCATTCCGCTTCTCGGAATGCCTCGGTGACTTTGGTGGGCTCTGAAATTGATAAAAACGAGAAATGCCCACAAAAGTTAGCTATGCGATTAGCTCTTGCATGAGTAAGAGGACCTGGTAGGTTGATGTCAGCAAGGATCTTGTCCACTTGAACTTCATTTGCCACACGAGGAAGCCGAGGAGGATGATCTTGAGGCGCATCTTCGTCACTGCTGTCAGATTCGTTAGCATCAGCTTCAGGTGCTTCAGGAGCTTCAGGCGTATCAGGTGCCTCAGGATCAGGATCGTCATCAGGATTATTCGCTTCAGGATTTGGGTGTTCTTCAGGAGCAGGAGGTATGTGGATTTCTTCAGAATGATCCACAGGAATGATGTCACCAGCACCCATCTTCTTGATCTGTTCTTCAGGTGGTGCTTCACCTAAATCATGTGGCAGGTGCTCTCTTTGGGAGCCATCAGACTCATCAAAACGCACGTCTACTGTTTCAACAATTTTATAATGACTAATGTTGAAGACTCTGTAGGTGTGCGAGTTGATACCATAACCAAGCATGAAACCCTCACATGCTTTGGGTGCAAATTTGGACTCGTGATGAGGATCACGTATCCAGCAAGGTGCACCGAATACTTTGAAGTAACTTACATTGGGTTTCTTACCGACCATTAACTCGTATGAAGTTTTATTGAAGAACTTATGAAGATACACTCGATTGACGATGTGGCATGCAGTGTTGATTGCTTCATCCCACCACTTGAGTGGAGTATTGTACTCAGCCAGCATCGTGCGAGCCATCTCGATGAGGGTTCGATTCTTTCTCTCAACAACACCATTTTGCTGAGGAGTGTATGGCGCTGAGAATTCATGAGTAATTCCCAAGTCATCGAGGAATTCTTCCACACCGAAGTTCTTGAACTCAGCGCCGTTGTCGCTTCGAATGTGCTTGATCTTCAGGTTGTAGTTGTTCATGACACGCTGAGCGAAGCACTTGAGGATTGCTGGAGTTGCTGACTTATAGAGAAGAAAATGCACCCAAGTGTATCGTGAGAAGTCATCAACAATAACAAGACCATACATATTACCTCCAAAGCTCGAATACTTTGGAGGACCAAATAGATCCATGTGAAGCAATTCCAGTGGTCTCGTAGTGGTCATGATGGTCTTCGCTGGGTGGTTGGCCTTGGTCATCTTTCCAGCTTCGCAGGCACCACAGAGCCGGTCCTTTGAGAATCTGATTTTCTCAATCCCGAGGACATGTTTCTTCAGTACCAGCTTCTGAAGATTTCTCATTCCAGCGTGGCCGAGTCTTCGATGCCATAGCCAGCACTCTGAGGCTCGTGCCATGAGACATGTAGCAACCTGAGGACCTTCAGAGAAATCTACAATATACAGGTCACCTTTCCTAATCCCACTGAAGAAAGTGGATTTATCGCTAACCATGAAGACAATACAACCATGTTTTCCGAAGAGAACAGCGAGATCAAGATCACACAGCATAGATACAGACATCAAGTTGTATCCAAGAGATTCAACAAGCATGACCTTATCAATGTGTTGGTCTCGTGAGATGGCCACTCTGCCGAGACCCAATACCTTACTTTTACCTTTATCAGCGAAGGTGATGGTTTTCTTTGAAGAAGGACTCAGTGATGATTCCATAAGAAGACTTCTGTCACCAGTCATGTGATTTGTGCATCCACTATCCATCACCCATTCAGTCTTTTCCTTGGAGGACTTGGCCATGAAGCAGAAGGAAGGAATTGTGTCTTCAGCTTCATCATCAGCATGTGATGGACCAGATTCCTCAGTGCTGAAGATTGACTTTGATACAAGTGTCGTGGCAAGAGCCAAACCAGCCACACCCTCAGATTCTTCAGATTCTTCTTCCTCAGCATCAGGGTTGGAACCAGATTCTTCCGAGTCCAATTCTTTCCCGAGATAAGCGCGAGCCTTACGGGAACTACTATTCCTGTATCCAGAAGACTTTGAGGATCTTGAGGATTTATTCTTTGTCTTTTCATCAGAACTTTCATCTTTCCCTTTCTTCTTCTTCTTCTTCAGTTTAGCTTCTTTTTCCCATAGAGGACAATCAGCGATGTAGTGCCCAGGTTTCTTGCACTTGTGGCAAACTCTCTTTCTAGCTTCGACAGAATCATCATCTTTGCTTTTTCTTGAGGACGACCTTAAGGAATTTCCGAAGCGATTCTTCTTCGTGAACCTTTGAAACTTTCTGGTAAGGAGAGCAAGTTCACGGCTGAGAGTCTCAGGATTATCAGTATCAGCCTCAGACTCTTCATCAGAGGACACTCTACGTGCTCTAGCTTTTAGCGCGCGGACCTTTGGCGTGGAGCTGTATAAGTCTCGTTTTTCAGAGAGCTTCAGTTCATGAGCATTGAGGCGCTCGAGAATGTCAGCTGGATCCAGAGTCTTGAAGTCAGGCCTTTCTTGAATCATCAGTGATAGGAACTCAAATGAGTCATCCAGTGACCTCAGCAGTTTCTTCACAACTTCGTGATCTGTGATATCAACAGCACCAAGAGCTTGAAGTTCATTGGATATGTCAGTGAGTCTGTCAAAGGTTTGTTGTACGTGCTCATTATCTAGCCTCTTGAACTGATTGAATAGACTGCGGAGTGTATCAACTCGTGAGTCTCGTTGAGCTGAGACCCCTTCATTAACTTTAGACAGTCTCGTCCATATCTTCTTTGCAGTATCCAGACCACTGATACGGTTGAACTGAGCCTTATTGAGATGACCACCAATGATGCTTCGAGCTTTCGCATCAAGCTGCCAGTTTTTCTTGACAACCTCAGGAGCAGTCATCAGATTTGCTTCAGGGATGCCTTGATCAACAATGTCCCACAGATCCTTGTCAATGGCTTCAAGATGCATCCTCATCTTGTTCTTCCAGTATGGGTAATCTGTTCCGTCGAAGATGGGGCAGTTTGAGGCAACGCTCATTGTACCTGAGGTCGACATAACTAAAACTCCAGGTGGTTAAACCGAATCACACAGAACAAGGGAGTACCAAGCTCTGATACCAATTGAAAGTGCAATATATCGACCAGAGGGGGGGTGAATGGGAGATTTTCAATTTTACTACCAGATTTTGTTTTTCTTCAGGACTGAAGCAATTCTGAAGCTGAAGAAGTAACCAAAATCATGAAGAAATGAAACTTTGCAGAATGTAATCATTAGGGCAGCACATCATAATGCAACAGAAATAAATCAATTCAGATAAGCAGAAGTGCTTCAAATGCATAGTATGAAGACAAATAGCAGAGGGAGAGGTGAAGCACAAGAAGTCAA
This sequence comes from Bromus sterilis, assembly GCA_950022295.1. Lineage (NCBI taxonomy): Eukaryota > Viridiplantae > Streptophyta > Magnoliopsida > Poales > Poaceae > Bromus > Bromus sterilis. Next base: position 404,349,389 of record OX465596.1, read on the forward strand.
CATTGATACTGAAGACATAAAACTGAAGCTTAAGAGATTGAAGAGATGTCACCAGTAATTGAAGACATTGGTTTGGTAGACCAGTTCAAGTTGCTGTGACAACTCTACGTCTGGTTGGAGAGGCTGAGATTCAACTCAGAAGACATAGTCTTCACCTTGTTCTCCTTGAACTAAAGTCCTCAGACTCCGTCCAATAACTCAGGTGAGTCTTCAAGGTAGACTCCCGAAACCTTTACAGACTCAGTCACTTCGGGAAGTCACAATTGCATCTTGACTTCCTTAGACTGAAGACTTCTACACCGGCTGGAAGATCACAGTCTTCAAGAGTAAAAAGCTTCGGATCACTCGAACCGACTTCCTCGGAAATGCTCAACTACTCAGGCTGGTGGTTTTCCTCACATAGGTTCTTCAGTTTCCTCAGAGGTGGGTTGCTCTCAAATGACAAGTGTCAGTTTTTCTCTGGGAGCAGCCAACCCACAAATGGGGATGGGGGGTGGCTATTTATAGCCGCGGAGCAACCCGAGGTGAAAGGACATAAATGCCCATGCATGCAATTACTCTCATGCCCTCGGAAATGACCGTTGCTAGACAAGTTCCAGCCTCTCACCACGCAACACGTGGCACGGTCAAAGTATTCTCTCTCCAGACTCCTCAACCGAAGTTAGTTACCTCAGTGTCCTGAAGAACAACGTCTCAGACACATGAGGACTGAACTTCTACTGCAGGAGATCTCACTCTCTTCAGGAGAACTGCACTCGTAGTCTCCAGACTCCTCAACCGAAGACAGATTCCTCAGTGTCCTGAAGAACAACGTCTCAGACACCCGAGGAACTGAACTTCTACTGCAGGAGATTTCCTCAGGGTTTTTCTTCAGGATTCCTAACTGAGCACTTCCTCAGACCTTCGGAACTCGTTTTCTTCAACCCCTCCAACAGTGCGGTGTTTTCCTATGACTCAAGAAGTATAAAAAGTTTTAGTGAAGACTACGCTTCAACTTCGTCTTCAGCGCGAACTTCCTCAGGATCGTCTTCAGCTTCAGCTTCAACTGAACGCTTCAGGATCCTACTTCCTCAGGATTTCGCGCAACCTCATTCTTCAGGAAACACACCGATTTATCCAATGTTCCTCAACATTTTGGGGGGTCGACATTGGTGGTTAAACACCTCATCAGGGACTGTTTTCCTGTGTATACTCACAAACACATCAGTCCCTTAACCGTTTTGTCATCAAACTCCAAAACCTCAAGGGGAAGGCACTTGATGCACTTACATATTTCATAAAAAAATCATTTTCTTTTAACCATTCCACAAAATTTCCAAATCACATAATTTCAAATTTTGAAAAATCCAAAAAATATAAAACACCCAAGATCTCACGGAACCAAAGGCATAAAAACTACTTTTAAATGCACTAAAAAATTACAATATAACAAAAAAATGTCAAATATTTTCACATTGATTGAAATGGTAAATTTATGTGAAATGTTTTGACATTTGAATTCTTTTGAGGTTATTTATTCAAATAAATAATGAAATATCATTAAAAAATAGTTCCAATTTTTTTATGAAAATGTCGTAAATGTCTTGAAACTTTGAATTGAAAAGTAAAATTTGAAATTTGAGTGCATATCCTATTTTTCATATTTTCTAAAATTTAATGAGTTTTAATTGTCCAAAAAACTTTGAAAATAAATTTATCAAAATCAATATAAATTTTAGATCTTTATTTTTATTGCAAGCAATTTTTTCTAAACATCTCATATACATTTCAAAAATAAATCTAATAGGTCACTTATATTTCAATGATTTTCAGAAACACTCTATACACGCGGTTATAAATTATTTCAATTTTTTGTAAATTAGCTTGCAGTATTTTGATTATCTTAATTTTTAATTTTTTGATTATATATCGATATTATTTTTGCTATTTGTAGTTATTTAAAAATATATGGTAAATGCATTTCGTAGGCGCCTAGTGTATAAATCTAGACTAGTTCCGGAAGCAGCTGTCTGTGCAAACTATAGTTTTCAAAATCGGACTGGACCGGTGGTTCGGTCAAAAAAGTCAAGAATCTACACCTTACTCGGTTTTTAAGGTGTATCGGTCTTCTTGTTAAAAGCCGGGAAACTATTCAAAAAATGGTGCATAAACTAGGGAAGTAGGGATTGAACACCTATCTTTTTTAAGGCAAGACACACTAAAGGCCCAATAACCAACTAGAATAAGAACACTTTGTAGTTTACTAACGGTTTACATGGTTGCTAAAAAAACACTAATGGTTTACATTCAATATTATGTGTATTTATTTTATACGAATTCAATCTTTTTTTTCTTTCAAAAAGGACCCCAAAGATTTTTGTTAATCATGAACGGACGGTCCAACTAGTAAAAACTTAAACCGATAGTTTTATCGGTTCCATTGCAGGTTCAGTTGTTTAAACTATGGAGCAGACTCTAATTTATGAGTATTCGCAGCAACGCACGCGTCTATCCCTTCCACGCTCGACAAGTGGCGCGATGTGGTGGTTTCATTTTTCCCTGTTTTGGAGCGCGCAACGTGCCTTTAATGAAAATACATTTGTGCCTCCCGTAGAGGCACGGTCGTGCCTCTTTTTTAGATGCATGACTCATGCCTTTTTTTAGAAGCACGATCGTGCCTTCGTTTTAGAAGCACGCGACATGCCTTCCGCGTAAGTCAATTCGTACCTCCCGTGAAGGCACGATCTCATGCCTTTTTTAGAGGCACGACTCTTGCTTCTTTTTTTAATTTATTTTTTTACCAAAACGTATATAAAAAATGTGTGAAAACCAGAAAAAAAAACTATTTTTAAACACAAAAAAATACGTACACAAAAATTTAAAAGCAAAATTCCGAAGGAACGCTATAGATACGACACGTGATGCGTTGTAAACCTAGTAAAATGTTCGCTGCGCCGACGAGTATTCTAGAACTACTTGCTCTCGACTCTACGGCACCTAAACGGAAAATGAAAAATGTGCCCATAGCGGCTACGAAGGAAGCCGGCCGGCTTGATATCCAACAGCTCCAATTCCAAATGCCACCGATCACATTCATGCTTCTCCTACGAAAACTCCAAACCTCTGGTGCACATTGCTGCATTGGATGAATCGCAACTCTTGTCTGCTTTACTGATTTCCAATCACGTCCGACTCTTCTCCAATTCAATACCGAGGGCGAACCGCATCGCCGGTCTGAATCGACACCTCCCCCGGCCATGGAGAGCACGCCGACGGGCAACGCGCAGCGCCGCAGGGGGCTCCGCGGCCGTCTTGCCGGCATCTTCTCCTCGCCCTCGCCCAACCATGACTGCTGCGAACAGGTACACACAACGTGTAGAACTCGAGGAAATGATCGGAGATTTGCAATGGTTGATTCGAGCTCTGTGGTGTACGTGCCATGTACTCCATTGTCAAGGTTGCGAAGCTCAAGGAGGAGCTGCAGAAGCAGAGCGGCCTCAAGGAGACGTACAAGGCCCGGCTGGAGAACGCGCAGGAGTATCTCAGGTTCTGCCTCGAGGTCGCCCAGGAGCACGGCTTCTTGCACCTCATGTCCACCGCCTCCAATGGTGACCGCGTCGACGAAGATGCCGATGCCGAAGCCGGCGACGAGGACGGAGACGAACCGGAAACGACGGAAGCGCCGCCCTGCGACCCGCACTTGGCCGCCACGAGGGACCTCGCGGTGCAGCACGGATGGTCCGTCTCTCCGGACGAGGTAACGAATTTACAAGACAGAGTCGGTCGATCACCATCACAGCAAAGCTCCGGCGCGCGCTGCGCATCCATGGACCGGATTTGCTGACCGCGTGCTGCTGTTGCGGGCAGATCGAGCTGCACGAGAGGATAGGCCGGGGGACGACGGCGGAGATACACCGGGCGACGTGGAGGGGCCTGGAGGTGGCGGTGAAGTGGATCAGGCCGGAGCTGCTGGTCTCCAACCCGAGCGCCGAGGCCTTCTTCGCGCAGGAGCTGGACGCGCTGTCGCGGCAGCGGCACCCGCACGTGCTGCGGCTGATGGCCGCGTGCCTGCGCCCGCCGGAGAGCTGCTTCCTGGTGACGGAGCTGCTGACCGGCGCCACGCTGGGGGAATGGCTGCACGGCTGCAAGGAGCGCCGCAGGGAGCGTCCACCGCCACCGGCCTCACCGCTGCCGCCGCTGGAGCAGAGGGTGGGCAGGGCGCTGGAGATCGCGCTGGCGATGCGGCACCTCCACGAGCAGACGCCGAGGGTGCTGCACCGGGACCTGAAGCCCAGCAACGTGCTGCTGGACGGCGACTCGCGCGTGCGGGTCGCGGACTTCGGCCACGCCAGGTTCCTGCCGGACGGCAAGGAGGCGCTCACCGGCGAAACCGGTAAGACGCCGCCGCCGACGAATCTCTGAACTGCTTCCGGCATGGATTTTTACAGTTGTTGTTGTATCTGAACATGCTAGGGACGTACGTGTACATGGCGCCTGAAGTGATCCGCTGCGAGCCGTACACCGAGAAATGCGACGTGTACAGCTTCGGCGTCATACTCAACGAGCTCGTCACCGGCGAGCACCCCTACATTGACACCAGCTACGGGCCTAGCAAGGTAATCAAGCGCACCAGGGGCATTGCATTACCTTTTCTGAGTTGCAAGTTTTTTTTAAGAACACAGTATACCGTCAATGCTCACATACACTTATCCCTATGAATATACACATCTATCTCTATAAGCATCTTCACAATACCGTTCCGGTACATTATTTTAAAATTAATGAAGTTATCATAGTCACCTCGTAGTCGAGGAAAATTTACGTCTTCTCCCACTGAATGCACATCATCAAAAGCACTGGAAAAAAATCTACAAAAATAAGAACATTAATGTCAAATCTGTGATTTGAATTCTGGTAGGATAGGGGATACTACTGTCCTTCTAACCAACTCAACTATAGGTTGATTCGCAAGTTACAAGGTGCGAGCTAGTGTATTTACCGATTCGTCTGTTTTTGTGTTTTATACTTTTATTAGAGGCATGATAACATCGACTTCATTCACAGTCGTTAGATGGAGCGTCGAACAATCGTTAGATCTCTTCACAAGAATACTAGCCTTTGCAACAAAGCTCGATCGAATTTTTGCAACATAAACCTTATTGCAATCTTGTTGAATCTTTTTTCGCTTTTTACTTTGAAATAAGGCCTTTGTTTCTCTCCTAAAAAAATCCCTTTTATGACTGGTTCAGACAAAAGATGCAGCAAATGTGGCGCCACCTTATTCATCGTAAAATCAACTATGAATGTTTGCGACACGATCGCAACACGCATGTGATGCAGTTGTTGCAATTACATCACCGTTCATGTTGCAAAGCTTCGCTTGGCCACATCGTCACGACAAATGGTGTTCACACTTGTTGCGGTCGCAACTTGGTTTGTGTTGCGACCACAACAAAATCCCCTTTGCGTACATCGTCAGCCCGTCATCTTCATTGTGCCCCCTCCCCTCCCACAGTGAACTGCAACACCTAGTGCATCTCAGCACTTGAGACTGTCGCAGCACCCAACCGCCTCACATAATTCTTGCGGCCGAAGCATCACGATGGCCTTGTAACCCTTTGCGTGTATGACTTCGGTTGTGACGAACCGAGGGTTGTAGTAACAGCCCTAACGCCTAGGTGGCATAGTCGTGAGCTTTTGAGGAAGACTCGACTTGGGAAAAGAGAATACGTACATGGGGTGAGGGAGGAAGATGGTGGCTAGGGCATGGAAGAAGATAAAGTAGTGTGCATGTGGATGGTTTGGGGGCTATGTGGCTAGTTTGGAGGTATATGTTATAAAGGGGATATGTGGATGAAACAACGTTGTGTGCACTCCATGCCGCACAATCAAACTGATTGAACGACGTATGAGGCGATTGATGTGTGAGAGTTATCAACGGATGAATGGAAAATTTTCTCTACAAATATTGAGATGAAAGAAAGATAAGTTGAAAGTTTTATCTTGATTTATTAATTATGAGATAATTTTTAACAACAAAATCTTTTATTATTTTTTAGCTCCATTTAATTGTTATAGATAAGACTGAAAACATCTTATTGTATATCAAATTTTTATTGTCATCTTTAAATTGTGTGAAAATTTCAGAACAAAATTGCTTATTAACCCTTACAGATTGCGTTGGAGGTAGCAGATGGAAAACTAAGACCGAAGCTTTCAGAAAGTGATGCAGGCATTGGAGCCCTAGTTGAACTCATCACTCGAGCATGGGATGCGGAACCCTCGAGGAGGCCTTCATTTTCCACCATCACTGTGGCCCTTCGAACTATCCTAGAGCAGCTGGCCTGATGCATATGTTCTAGGTGGAGTTGTATGGCTCGTTAACGAAGATGTACTATAACTGGTGAGGGTTAGAACTAAAACTTAAACCTCTTGACCTAAACGAATAGGTCATAACTTGGCTCGAACTCGTTGACTAGTGAGTCAAATTGAGTTTTTTCAAGCTTGTTAATAGACCGAGTTTAACGACTCAAGCTAACGAGTTATTCGTTTAACTCTATAAGCTCGTTAATCATAAGTGACATGATAGAAGTATCAATATTGTTGTCAATTGTGGAGCGCACCATGTGTTCTGTAACACCCTCGGTGTCAAGCTACAGTGATCACCTATTGTTAATGGTTAATCACAATGATTAACCTTTCCTTGATCATATTCAAAAACAAATAATATTAAAACCCCTTTGGACGGGATTAAAAACAAAGTGGAAATAAAAGTGAAACCAAAAATGTTGCAAACAAATTTATAAAATGTCAAAAATCATTAGGTCATATTAAAATACAAATAGTATTTTATTACAATGTTTAAATAATATAAACAATTGAAAACAGTAGCAAAATGTCCCTATTTGATCATTTTGTAATTAAATAAAATTCATTGGATTTTATTTGGAGCCCAAACTTTCTGTAGCTGTGATATACAATGCAAGACTAATTATGGAACCAATATCATATTTTATGAAAAATCAAATGGTGTGCCAATAAAATATTAGATGAAAGGAATTTAAAAAAAAGACTAAGCCTCGCACTAGGCGAGGCCCATCTAACCAACCGAACCCTGCCAGTCCATCCCCCGTCCCCTCCTCCTTTCTCGCTATAGTGGGGAGGATGTCCATGGCGTGGCAGCCATCCCACGGCTGCCATGGCCGTTGCCGCCGTGTCGCCCATCCACGACGTCTCCGACGTGAATAAGGTCGAGGTGGACCCCAAACCCTAGTCGCCGCCCCCATTTCCCTCCCCTCGTTCCCCCTCCCTCCGTCAGATTTTGCTCGCCCAATGTAAGCCGCCGTCACGCTTCGTCGCCGTCACGGCCATGGTCGTCCCACCAAGCCGCGTCTTGCTGTTCGGGAGGTGCGTCAGGAGTCCCTCGTCCTCTCCGTCGATTCACGCGGGCGCCGGAGCTCTCCAACACCTCCATGCCATCGTCTTCAACCTCTCGCACCGCCGGCCTTCTTCGTCGAATTCGCCGCCACCACACCACCCCCGTCCCCTTGACCTCTTCCCTGCCCTCACGGTGAGCCGCCGCACCCGTTCCACCCCCTCCCGGTCTCGATTCACCGCCGTAGGACCTTGCCCCCACCCGAGGCCGCCATAGCCAGACCACGCCATGGCTGCGCCTTGCTTGCACTCCTGGGCACCCGTGGCCACGCCCACGCGCCCCACTGGCACCAACAGCCGCGCCCGGGCCGTGCCCTGGCTCCCCTGGACGGGCCCCGCGTTCGCGCCCCCGTGCGCGCCCTGCTGCTCCCAGTCATAGCCGCCTCCGCCCCACTCCGACGCCCCGCGCCCGCCTTCGACGGCCGCAACACGCCGTCGCCTGCCGCGGTGTCCACGCCCCCCCCACACACCTACTGCCCCCGCCCTCGTCGGGGCTGGCCGCTACGACCTTGCCGCCATGCCTGGGGTCGCCGACGAGCACTCACTGGTCCAAACCAGTGAGGTGTTCCACTGACCAGTGAGGCCGACCCATATCATTAGGGGTTAATCCCCTATTAAGTTAACTTCCCCTGTGTCACTTACCTGTGGGACCGAGGCCAGTGAATTAGTTAGCTAACTATTAGATTAAATACTCCTGTGACTTACAAGTGGGCCCTGCCCCTGGTTAAATTAATTGAATTGAATTATATTAAAACATGACTCAATGACATGTGGGCCAGCACCACTTAACCCCTCTGTTTAATTTAAATAACTGTTAATACAAATCTGTCTCAATGACAGCTGGGCCCTAGGCCATTAACTTAATTCCTGACATTTTATTAAGTTCAATATAAACATGTGTCACTGACCAGTGGGCCCCATCCTTGTTTAAATAAATAAAAATGATTTATTAAAGTCCAGTGTATGACATGGGGGTCCCCTCTGTCAGGGTTTACCTGGTCAAATACACTGTTATGGATAATGTTGATTTAATAATAATAGAAAATTTCAGAAAATGATTAAATCTTTAAAAATCAATATCTTTTAATCTGTATATCAGATGAAAATAATTTATACATGAAACTTGATCAGAAAAATACAACGGTTAAGAATACGATATCGGTATACCCACCGCACCCCTCTAACATACCGAACGTGGAACATTTCCCCTCCGGTTCATTTGTCTATCAGACGACCGGAGCCGGTAAAACTTTCCGGATGAAAATGTTCTGAAAACGAAAGTTGTTCAGAATGGATCAACGAACATGGATACACTATCCACATCTCTGTCAGATGCCTCTAACACCGCAGACATAGAACCTTCCCCCTCCGGATCATCTGTTCGGTAATCAACCGGTACTGATGAGTCATCCCCGGATAAATTCCCGCTCCGCCTAAAATCACCGAACACTGCGTTAGAGCCTCGCTGCTTTGTATCTTCTATGTCATACATTTGTATTGCTATTATTTTTGTGTATTTACTGTTTCTCCCCCCCCTTATTCTCCGGTAGACCCCGTTGCTGCCGCCGATGACACCATCGAGTACGACTACTTCGTCGACGACCGTACCCCTACCGTCGAGCTTCCAGGCAAGCAGAGCCATTGTCCTTCCCCAGATATCGCCTATCTTTTCCGTACATTTCTTGCACTAGGCATTGCTGCTGCTGCTACGTTGCTTACATATTCAATTGCATAGCCTATCATTGTCGCCCCTTGATGTACCTTCCTTTATCCTATGCTGCCTATTAAATATATATATTATATCCAGCAGTGAACCCTACGCATTGCTAGTCAACTAGGATTAGATAGCGGGTCGTGATCACTCTGGGAGTGACACGGATACAATTTATTATAACTGCAACAGGTACGGTACAGAGCAGACGCCCAAGGGAACCTACAACGGCGAGACTCTGTCGAGTCGCTTCAAGTTTAACTTACGAGTGGATGGACTCGTATTTCTCTCTCGTAGTCGGCTTGATAGTGTAGCATCACCGGGATGACACGAGGATACTCCTCTTTAGTTCATTCCGCTGATGTCTCGGTCGAACCTCTTCAAGTGTACCATCGAGGGTGATTCCTCCTAGTTTCACTTGATGGTAGGCACCTGAATCAACTGGTGTCCTTAAAGGTAAGTAGTCGGGTGACCCAACGGTGCCCGCGAGAGGTATTGTATCGAGACGGGAGGACAGGCGGATACCATCGTGGGCCTGGTCCTTGCTCGTTGGCTGTGAGATACCAAACCACGAAAGTTGAGCTCCTCCAAGAGCACACGCGAGACAAGGTAAGGAGACGGTTCACCTTGTTGGTAACTACGTGCTTTGACGGGACGACAGGGCAGGCACCGATGTACCGGTGGTCCTGGCTGTTGTTCGTTGTCCGTTGTGTTGACTAGTCGAGCAACGATAACAATTGTGAAAGGACGTGGATGTCGCCTAGAGGGGGGGTGAATAGGCGCTTAAAATAATTACGATTTAGCCTTGAACAAATTCTGAATAAAACTTCACGTTTAATTTGCCAAGCAAGAAACCTAAATAAGCTAGGCTCAACTATGTGCACCAACAACTTATACTATGCAAGAAAAAAAACTAAGTGACAACAAGATATATAACAAGAGTACTAAGGCTATCACACCACGTAGTGAAAAAACTCGTATTTCACTCTCGTAGTCGGCTCGGTAGTGTACCATCACCGGGATGATACGAGGATACTCCTCTTTAGTTCATTCCGGTGATGTATCGGTCGAACCTCTTCAAGTGTACCATCGAGGCTGATTCCTCCTGGTTTCACTTGATGGTAGGCACCTGAATCAACTGGTGTCCTTAAAGGTAAGTAGTCGGGTGACCCAACGGTGCCCGCGAGAGGTATTGTATCGAGACGACAGGACAGGCGGATACCATCGTGGGCCTGGTCCTTGCTCGTTGGCCGTGAGATACCAAACCACGAAAGTCGAGCTCCTCCAAGAGCACACGCGAGACAAGGTAAGGAGACGGTTCACCTTGTTGGTAACTATGTGCTTTGACGGGACGACAGGGCAGGCACCGATGTACTGGTGGTCCTGTCTGTTGTTCGTTGTCCGTTGTGTTTACTAGTCGAGCAACGATAACAATTGTGAAAGAACGTGGAAGTCGCCTAGAGGGGGGGGGGTGAATAGGCGCTTAAAATAATTACGATTTAGGCTTGAACAAATGCGGAATAAAACTTCACGTTTAATTTGTCAAGCAAGAAACCTAAATAAGCTAGGCTCAACTATGTGCACCAACAACTTATACTAAGCAAGAAAAAAAAACCTAAGTGACAGCAAGATATATAACAAGAGTACTAAGGCTATCACAAGGTAGGTGCACAAGTAAATAGGTTGACTAGATGAACAATCTATGGGACAAGCAATGCGCAATAATATGAGCAAGCACAAGATAAACAATGTAATAAGCTTGCTCAAAGTAAGGGTAGATATAACCGCAAGTGGAGCCGATGGAGACAAGGATTTGTTACTGATGGCGTGGAAGTGGTAATGGATTCTCGCCCTTCGTTGGTTACCCCAAGTGGAAGGTGAGATGTAGGATAGAAGCAAATTTCCCCTATGTATAGGATACGGTTTGTCTCCCGTAGGACTCCGGCAGATGATAAGTAGGTGGCAAGAAAACAATGGCACCGTTTACGAAAAACGTTGCTTCCTTGACCTGGACCTGCACACAATACAATTAACTTTGCTCCCAACAAAGTTTAGAGAGGTTGTCAATCTCTCCAGTCTTGTTGTTTACAAAGGATAAAAAACACAGGATAATGATAATGATAGCAACTGAAAGTAAATACTGAAAAGTAAATGAGCGTGTAAACAATAATGAGTATATGGACCGGGGTCCCGTGATGTTCACTCGTGATGTCTCTCTCCCAAAAGACGATAAGATTGCTATATGAGGAAAACAAATTACAGAAGGGCAATTGACATGATTATAAACGCACCGCGATGCTAACTATGCTACAAAAGAAAGGAAGAGGCTCAAAAGCATGGGCAGTACAACAAAATAAGTAGACCTAAATCCATCTACATCTACTACTAATCATCCACCTTGAGATATCTATCCAGAATATCTCGCTGGTATTAAGTTGCGAGTCCCACCCAAAGCAACATACAACTGCATTAAAAAGAACTTTGCGTAAAGTAAACAATCCTTGCAACCGCGGTTACAAGCACCGTTGTTTTCCCCCTTGTGGCCACAACACGTCCCCTAGACTCATGTTTCTGTCACTCAAACGTGTCATCAGGGGGCATGTACCCACAATCGAGCATAACGTTCCCTCTTGGAGTCACTACCTACCACTTGGCCAAAGCAATAAATAGCAACGGAGAACATGCAAGAATTATTTTGGAACAAAAATACAAAAGATAAAAACCAATTATATTACTCTATCACAATCTGAACATAATCTCATAATCCATCGGATCCTATCAAACTCAGCATAACAAAAGCAGAAAGATTACATATGTGCCTCGATCATGTAGGGAAGCTCACGAGGTCTAAACCATGAAGAACAAAGAGGGGTGGAGAACATCACATAGCTACTGATCACGGACCCATGGTCCAAGGTAGACTACTCACGGCACATCCGAGGAGCGTCCATGGTGGAGGAGAAGCTCCCGGAGGTCGATCCTCCCTCCGGCAGGGTGCCGGGAAGGGTCCTGACGGTGCTCCCGATCTTGGAAGCGCGGCGGCGGCGGAACAGAGGCGAGTTTGTGAAATAGGGTTCTGTCTTCGGAGTTTCCCCGTGACGGAGAATAAATAGGCGAAGGGGGGCAGCTAGGGGGACCACCAGGGGCCCAGGCGCCCCCATGGCGCGGCCAGGCCCCTAGTCGCGCCAGGTGGCCGCCTGGACACCTGGTGGTGGCCATCTGGCCCCACTTGGGCCGATGCGCTGATTTTTTATCCAATTTTCCCGAATTTTTGGAGCATTTTTGATATGGGGGAAACCTGAAATAGAAAAACAGCAGAAAACAGGAACTGGCACTCGGGTGCACTGAGTTAGTAGGTTATTCCAAATATGATCAAAACTGTATGAAAGTATATCTAGATCATAGCAATATCACACAAAACATGCATGGAGCGAGCAGAAATTATTGATACGTTTGAGACGTATCAGTTACCAAAGTTCCTTCTCTTGCGAGAAGTACGTCTCCGTTTGGAGAGGGTGTGGAACACAATGCTCACACGAAGCCAACGAGGGCCACCCTATTTCTCCTCACGCTCTTACCAATGCAAGATGTCGTGATTCCACTATTAGGACACTTGAGGGATGTCACCGAACCCGTAGAAATGGCGACCCTTGGGGGCGGTCACCGAACCCGTACAAATGCTCGGGGCTATCTCTACAACCGAATTGGAGGCTCCCGTAGCGTCCCGAAGCTTTCCACCACCATGATTGAGCTCCACAACAACAAGTCTCTAGGCGCCAACGCACCCAAGAGTTACAAGCTCTAGAGTGCCAATGCACTCAAGAGTAGTAATCTTCTCAACTTCACTTACTACAACGAATCCTCGGAGAGAACTCAAACCGATGCACCAAATGCAATGGCAAGAGCACACGAAGTGCTCAAGTACCCCACTCTCAAATCCCACCAAAGCAACAAAAGCTATGGAGGAATATGAGAGGAAGAACAAGGAGAACACAAAGAACTCCAAGATCTAGATCCTCAACGTTCCCCTCACAAAGAGGAGAGTTGACTTGGTGGATAATGTGGATCTAGATCTCCTCTCTCTTTTCCCTCAAAAAGGAGCAAGAATCATGGGAGGGAAAGAGAGCAAGAAAGCTTTTAGAGGTCAACAATGGAGGAAGAAACTTGCAAAGAACCGATAAGGACAAAGGAGGAAGAAGGCCCCCTTTTATATGTCACCACGAAATCTGACTGTTATGTGCAGAAAAACACAGGCCGGTACAACCGGTCTGTAATCCCGGTACAACCGGTTGATGGTACGAATTCTCGCCCCCTCGTTGGTTACCCAAAGTGTAAGGTTGAGATGTAGATAGCGGCAATTTCCCTTGGTGAAGATACCAAGGTTGAGGATCGACCAGTAGGACTCCTAGATCGACAAGTAGGTGTCAACGAAACAATGGTACCGTTCTAGACAAAAGTTGCTTCCTTGACCTGGACCTGCACACACATCAAATAACTTTGCTTCCGAACGAGTACAGAAGAGTTGTCAATTTCTCCGGCCTTGTTTACAAAGGATAAAACGCACGGGATAATGATGATATTGATAGCAACGGAAAAGGAAATGAAGCAGTAAATTGATAGCGAGTGTAAACAATGTTGAAAATATGGACCGGGGTCCTATGATGTTCACTAGTGATGTCTCTCTCCCAAAATACGATAAAATGGCCATGCGAGGTAAAAAAGTTGTCAGAACCCCAACTAGGGTAAGTGCTAGGTTTGTTTGATCCCTTTGCATCATGCAAAAATTCAAAAGAAATTCAAAAATGGGGAGGCAGAAAGCGCTGAGAAATTATTTGAAATGGCCAGATAAAAATCTTTTTCCAAAAATCATTTGAATGTTTGGAAAATTCCTAGAAATGTTGCTGATCATTTTAAAAGTGGTTTGGGATCAATCCCATGCACATGGAATTTTCTAATATTCAAACAGTGGCTTTGGAAATTAAATAAACCCCTATTTGATTTGGAATTCAAACTTATTGAATTTCAAAAATGTCCAAATTCTTTGTGTGGCTAGCTACTAGTCACCTAGGATTTATAAAATTGTTTGGGCATTTTTATAAAATGTTTTGATATTTTTTTTATCAAAACAGAACAAATGTCAGAAGAAATAAAAGAAAAACAGTGAGGAGAGGCTTACCTTGCACCTAGGCGCAGGCCCACTCACCTGTAGCCGGCCCAGCCCACCCGAGCTTCTGTCGTCTTCTACCCCTCGCCCCGAAGCTGCTCGGTGGCGAGCCGAGAGCGTGCGGCGACCGCGACGCCACGCCACCAGCCTGGCTGGCTCCCCCTCGCCCTCTTCTGGACGCCACGGAGATGCCCAGACCCTCCTCTCCCTTTCCCCTCCACTCAAAGTCCCCCTCTCACGCTAGCTCGCCGGATTTTTGCGCCGACAGAGAACTTCACCGGAGCACGCCGATGAGCCCGCGCGGTCAACGACGCCAAGACGCCGGACAAGCATGTCCTTCTGTTTCCACGTCGACGACCACCTCCCCGTGCAAGAGCTCGGTGCCCAATTCTGACCATAGCCGCCGCTAGCTTCTTCGGGATCTCGCCGGAACCGGAGAAGGTCATCGTCGATTGCGTCGCCTCCGAGCCCTCCCAGTCCTCTCCAACGCCTTCATTGGCATTGGGGTGAGCTCCTCTTCCACCCCAACCCTCCCGCGCTTCCTCCCGTGGCCTGGAGCATCGAGTTCGCCGGAACCCGAGCCCAGCCGCCGCCGTTCTTGAAGCCGCCGTCGCCACAGCCCCCCTGAAGACCCCCGGATAGCACAGATGGATGCGGGGGGCATGCGGGGATCGATTTGGCGCCTCCCCCGTGCTCTCCCGTGGCCGTTTGGTCATTCCGGCGACCACTCCGCCGTGCCAGAGGTCGCCGGCGGCGACCACTCCGCCGTGCCAGAGGTCGCCGGCGGCGACATCCCGGCGGGCCCAGCTTAATTAGCCCTAAGCCACTTACTAACCCCCTCCAGTGTCACAGACAGGTGGACCCAACCCCTAACTAAACCCCCTGTTAGTTTTAATTAACAGGAATTAGCCTCACTGACACTGACCAGTGGGTCCCCCTGGACAGAGCCCCTGTGACATCAGTATTGCGTCATGTTGATGCAATAAACAGTTTCCAGAAATTAAAATAATTAAAGAAATTCCAGAAATTCCAGAAAATACCCCAAACTTTGGAAATTCATAGAAAATTCATTTTAACTCCAAATTAAACATATAATATATGAAAAATTATCAGAAAAATACAAGGATTAAGAATATGCAATTTGTTTTTATGTTTGACCATTTCAAAATGGGGGAACAGAAGCAAATGTGTATATGACTTAATTTGAAATTGAATTTGGAGTTTGAATTTGCATTTCAAATGCAATATACTTCAATTAAATTGAATATGCTACAAACCAGTACCATTCACATCATGGACAACCTTATCATGTGTATGTGCATTTTACTTTCGAAGTTGTCCCCCTCTTGTTGATGATTGAGCCAGTAACAGTGCCTCCGAGACGGTGATCCCCCCCCCCCCGAAGAAGAATACCACCGTTAAGACCCGTGTATCGTCAGCAAGGCAAGCAAACCCCATTGATCATGTCTATAAAATCCTACTTCCCTCTCAGTCTCGCTTATGCATGTTTAGGAGATCATCGAGACACGTTCTTTCGCATAGTTGAACCCATTCCGATGCATGACCTATCATTTTGCCACCATATTAGGCAAACCACAATCCTAGCAGATTTAGGAGTTGGTTGATGAGCATGTGGCCCCTACAACTGTTACTGCTTTTGCTGCTTAGTGGTACAATGAGGATGTTTTGATTGTGAGTCGGGATGTAATGAACACAGTGGTGTTGATGAAAGTGAAACGTGTTGGTGAATCCACCCTAAACAAAGGTGAACGATGAGAGGCTGTGTAGGAGTACACAGTGGGTTGTCTCGTTGAACACTGCCCTAGGCCCTGAGTTCCTGTTTTGTGATCCAAGACAAAGAGTATGACCACATGTAGGGTTTTATGGGAGCCCCGTTTGGCCTCTTTACGTACCCGATCCAGTCCAGGAGTCACACTAGCTTCGGGCTTTCCATTTGATTTATGTATAGATATGTGGGTGGACCTGTGAGGCAGTGAAACCATCTGTCAAAGGTGGCGTCTCGATCCCTCACATTATCTGAGTCCGTTTCGTGGAACCGGCCGGACTCTCGAGCGGTGACAAACTCAGGTAGTCGGCTCCTGGATTAGAGAAGGTGATGTGAGGGTAGTGCCTTGGTTTCATCCACGTCCGACATCCGCTTGAAGGATGACAAGAACGAGACGATAAGTGATGACACGCGTGTGAAGATGTACACCCCTGCAGGGTTAATGAACTATTCGAATAGCCGTGTCCGCGGTTATGGACTACTTGGAAACCTCTACTTGATCATAGACAACTTGAATGGATACTTATAAAACTCGCAAGATAAGCGTGAGTGCTATGGTGTGCTTCTTCGTGGGGAAGTCGAGGAAGTAACCCTAGTGGTGTATTGGTTGGAGATGTAGTGGACTCGTGTACGCTTCTTACCTCAAAGTCTGGTACTCGTAGTACAGGATTAGCCAAGTCAAAGCTGGCACTTCTGCATGTTGAACCCCACCTCCTTTACCTTGATACTTGAGCATGAGTAGTATAGTTCTGATGTAAGTCTTGCTGAGTACGACTTTGTACTCACGTTTGCTTATTCTATTTTTTAGATGAGAACCCGGACCCCGATGGAGTCACCTTCGTGAAGCTCGACGTTGACTAAGTTAGCATAGTCCCAGACAGCAGTCTGGTCCCTCGTGGAAGGGCATGTTTGTTGTACAAGGCTTCTCTAAGCCATTTGTTAAACTTGTCTGTACTCAGACATAATTTGCTTCCGTTGTATGATGTAATGTTGATCACAGACATGTGATCTTTGTATGCTCTATGTGTATATCTATAAAGAGTACTTGTAGAGTTATGTGATGATACCTGCTGTTCATACTAGGCATGTGTGCTGCGTGTATGTTTATAACATGCATGTCTTAGTATGGGTTTTCGAGACCTTAGTTGTGATCTGGCTGGCGGTCTTTTATACACCAAGTGGCCCTTAGATGTGCGCAGCTTGGGGCATCGCGATGCGATTGTTCGTGACTCTGTCACGTGCACACTTTGTTGTATGATCGAGCCCGCCCTAGACCCCGACTAAGTGATCGGGCTGGAGTAAGTATATGTAAGAGTTAGGATTCAATCGATAACATGGTTGAGGCGACTTGTCTATGAGTATGGGATTCACCACCCATAAGCATTTAGACTTGTGAGCGGACGATGAGGACCCATCTCAGTTGATCATCCGGCCTGAATGGGATGCCCCTCACGTTCGATGCTTACCGAGAACGTTCTGTGCTTGGTCTTGTCTGCTTAGAAAAGTGGGTACGGTTCTCGGCTCTCCATGTGATTGCATCGTGACTGGAATTACATACGCTAACCCCGGGTCCCGACAGACTTGGTATCAGAGCAGGACTGTCTGTAGTCTTATCAAACCCTTGGTCGAAGTCGAGTCTAGCATTCTATAGTTATATAGTTACTTGGGTATAAAGGGAACAACGTAAGGCTTCTTTTTCTCCTTACCCTCATCGATCTGAGTTCTGGGTCACCCTTATCTTTTCTACGGGATGATAGGACTAGGCTCATCTATGTCTTACTAGAACATCTCGTTGAGTGCTTCCTTTTAGCCGTAGGATTATTGTGGTCGTCCAGAGTCTTCCTGTTTTGAGTTCCTTGAGAAAGTTCTGTCCAATCTCCTCGAGGCTGTCTTGTTTTCTATCCCGGTGTAGCCGTTATGCTGCCGGATTTGTTCCGTGTTTCTGTGGATCATTGCCTTCGCATTATAATCCTTTCCGCCTTCACCATGTCTTGTTATCCTTGAATCCATCATTCAACCTGTTCTGATTGTTGATTTTTATCACACAGGATGTCAGGTGGAACTCGTAGTGATGTTCGTCGGAATCGAGACCGTGTTCGGAATCGAAATGATGATGAACCTCTACCACCGCCTTCTGTGGCGGAAATCATGATGGAAGCTGAGAAGAATCAACGCGATCAAACACGTCTTCTGGAGCTCATCGAGCAGAATACCGCCCACCATCGTAATGTGGTGGTCAGCATTCAGGACTTCATCCTCCTCAAGCCACCGGTATTCCGATGTTCTTCTGAGCCCCTTGAAGATGATGATTGGCTCCGTTCCATCGAGCGTAAGATTGATACTGCACATGTTGCTCCCGATGATCGAGTTATATTCGCGGCATACTTTCTGGAAGATGCTGCTGCTGAATGGTGGGAGAACTATGTTGCTATGCAGCCAGATGGTCACCTAGTGACTTGGCAGGAGTTCTGTGTTGCCTTTCGAGGGTACCACCTTCTAGATGAGTTGATGGAGCGCAAGAAGGAAGAGTTCCGCAATTTGACTCAAGGAGAGATGTCCATGCATGAGTATGTGAGAGAATTCAACCGTCTTGAGCGGTATGCCCAAGATGAGATCACCACCGATGCCAGAAAGCAGGCAAGGTTCCGTAAGGGACTTAGCCCCATCCTTCTTCATGATCTCAACCTCATCGAATTTGCCACCTTTGAGGATTTGGTCAACAGATCCTTCAGAGCTGAGCATGGCAATGAAGTGTTCGAAGAGTCTCGCAAGCATGCTCTTGAGCTTGCCCCTTCTTCAAGTTCAGCCCCTCAGAAACGCAGAATTTGGATTCCAACCAGAGCCATACCTCAAAACCTTCTTCAGAGACCACCACCAAATATATGCCATCCACCCCAACACATTATTCCACCCAGGAATGATGGTGTGCAACCAAGTAACCCCACTCCCAGCAATTCAGGCAGGGTATGTTTCACGTGTGGTCTGACAGGCCATTACTTCCGACAGTGCCCTACAGTGTTGGTGGCACCACGTCGACCTAGTCACAAGCCTCCAAAGAAATCCACCACCAAGACCATCCCAGCAAAGCTTTCAGTCACAAGTAGTGGTTGTGTGAACCAAATCTCAGTTGAGAAAACCACTGCTGCTTCTGACGTCATCCTTGGCACACTCCCAGTCAATCATGTTCCCGCCTCCGTTCTTTTCGATCCAGGAGCTTCTCATTCATTCATGTCGGAGAGTTATGCACTTCGTCATGAGTTCCCCTTTGAAGAAATGTTTTCTACAATGATCATTCAAACTCCTGGTTCAAAGTGGCAAACTAATAGAGTAAGCCATGGTAATCAAATTGCAATTGAGGGTTTAGTATTCCTTGCTTCTCTTATAGCCCTCAAGTCTTCGGACATTGATGTCATCCTAGGAATGGATTGGTTATCAAGGCAGAATGCTTTCCTTGATTGTAAAGCCAAATCAGTCAAACTCACCCATCCTTCAGGCCAGATCATTGACTACACATCACCCAGCTCTAAAAACCAGATGCATACTTTGAATGTGCTTCCCCTTCCTAACCTTGAAGATGTTCCGGTGGTTCGTGACTTCCCGGATGTCTTTCCTGAAGAACTGCCGGGAATGCCACCCGACAGGTGTGTAGAATTCATAGTGGATCTTATACCAGGCACAACCCCAATTTCCAGACGACCATATAGAATGGCCCCACATGAGTTAGCTGAGCTAAAAACCCAACTTGATGCTTCGTTGGCAAAAGGCTTCATCCGCCCTAGCTCATCGCCATGGGGTTGCCCCGTTCTGTTCGTAACGAAGAAAGATGGAACAGAAAGGATGTGCGTAGACTATCGCCCGCTAAATCTAGCGACGATAAAGAACAAGTACCCACTGCCCAGGATCAATGATCTTTATGATCAACTTGCTGTATCCTCTTTCTTCTCCAAAATGGATTTGAGATTAGGTTATCATCAAATCAAGATCCGAAACGAGGACATTCCCAAAACAGCCTTCACTACTCGTTATGGTCTTTACGAGTATACCGTCATGTCCTTTGGTTTAACCAATGCCCCCGCCACATTCTCGCGCTTGATGAATTCGATCTTCATGGAGTACTTAGATAAATTTGTTGTGGTTTATCTTGATGACATTCTCATCTACTCGAAGAACGAAGAAGAGCACGCAGAACACCTTAGGCTGGTATTGATGAAACTTAGAGAGCACCGCCTTTATGCCAAGTTCTCCAAGTGTGAATTTTGGCTACCAGAAGTGACCTACTTAGGCCACGTGATTTCTGCGAAAGGTGTTGCAGTCAATCCCGAGAGAGTTCAGGCCGTCCTTGACTGGACTCCACCTGAATCGGTTAAGCAAGTTAGGAGTTTTCTTGGCTTAGCAAGCTATTGCCGACGCTTCGTTGAGAACTTTTCTAAAGTTGCAAAGCCTCTTACTGAACTCCTCAAGAAAGATAAGAAATTCCAATGGACCCCCAAGTGCGAGGAAAGCTTTCAAGAGCTAAAAAGAAGATTGACTTCTGCACCCGTACTTGCACCTCCAGACACCAAAAGGGATTTCGAGATCTATTGTGATGCTTCACGGCAAGGGTTAGGATGCATACTTATGCAAGATAGACATGTGGTAGCTTATGCTTCACGCCAGTTGCGGCCACATGAAGAGAACTATCCAACCCATGATCTTGAACTCGCTGCCGTAGTTCATGCCCTGAAGACTTGGCGACATTACCTCCTTGGTAATCGTTGTGAGATATATTCCGATCACCAAAGCCTCAAATACATATTCACCCAACCAGATCTTAATCTTAGGCAAAGACGCTGGATAGAGTTGATAAAATATTATGACTTAGGAATTTCTTACACCCCAGGCAAAGCCAATGTCATGGCTGATGCACTAAGTCGTAAGTCGTATTGTAACAACCTCATGTTACAACAGTATCAACCACTTCTTCATGAGGAATTTTGCAAGCTCAATCTTGAGATAGTTCCTCATGGATCTCTTTTCAACTTGGTGGCGAAATCAACCCTTGAGGATCAAATCATAGCCGCCCAGAAACAAGATAGTAGTATTCAAGAGATCAAGCAGAACATTGTTAGCGGAGTTGCTAAATGTTTTTCTGCAAATGATCAAGGAACGATATTCTTTGAAAATCGTTTAGTAGTTCCTGAGAATGAAAACCTAAAGCAGCTGATCCTTAAGGAAGCTCATGACACTCCCCTCTCAATTCATCCCGGTAGCACAAAAATGTACCGAGATCTACGCCAGAGATTTTGGTGGACCCGGATGAAGAGGGACATTGCACAATTTGTTGCCGAATGTGATGTTTGTCGTCGCATTAAGGCAGAACACCAAAGACTGCTGGTACTCTTCAACCATTGTCTATTCCCGAGTGGAAATGGGACAAGGTCGGTATGGACTTCATTACCGGCTTTCCAAAAACCCAGAAAGGAAATGATGCCATCTTCGTTGTCATTGATCGACTTTCCAAAGTTGCTCACTTCCTTCCCGTTCGCGAGTCTATAACTGCTAGTCAGTTGGCGGATTTGTATGTCTCTAGAATTGTGTCTCTTCACGGTGTTCCTTTGGTGATCAATTCTGATCGTGGTAGCCTTTTCACCTCTAGATTTTGGGAAAGTTTTCAAAATGCTATGGGAACTCATCTATCCTTTAGTACAGCTTTCCACCCTCAGTCTAGCGGTCAAGTTGAAAGGGTTAATCAAATCTTGGAAGACATGCTCAGAGCTTGTGTTATCTCTTTCGGAAAGAATTGGGAGAAATCTCTTCCATTCGCCGAATTTTCTTATAACAATAGCTACCAATCTAGTCTGAACATGGCTCCCTTTGAATTCCTCTATGGCCGACGATGTCGAACACCCCTAAACTGGTCAGAAACCGGTGAAAGACAACTCTTTGGACCGGATATGATCAAGGAAGCAGAAGAGCAAGTTCGCATTGTTCGTGATCGTTTGAAAGCCGCTCAGTCTCGTAAAAAGAGCTACTATGATCGTCATCATAGAGAGGAGAGCTACAATCTTGATGAGAAGGCTTACCTTCGGGTTACTCCTCTGAAGGGAACCCAAAGATTCGGTATCAAAGGCAAGTTGGCCCCACGTTACATCGGACCTGTCCACATTCTCGCTAAACGTGGAGAAGTTGCCTACCAACTTGAACTACCTCCGCACCTTTCCCGAGTACATGATGTATTCCATGTGTCACAACTCAGGCGTTGCTTCAAGGACCCCATCCGCGAAGTCGACCATGAAACGCTTGATCTCCAAGATGACCTTTCTTATCGAGAGTACCCTATTCGTATTCTTGATTCCGCAGAGCGTGTCACTCGTCGTCAGAAGATCAAGTTCCTCAAAGTGCAATGGTCACATCACTCCGAGAAAGAAGCAACGTGGGAAAGAGAAGACCGCCTCCGTGCCGAGTACCCCACCTTCCTCCCGACGACTTTTGAATCTCGGGACGAGATTCTTTTGAGTGGGGGCGAGTTGTCAGAACCCCAACTAGGGTAAGTGCTAGGTTTGTTTGATCCCTTTGCATCATGCAAAAATTCAAAAGAAAATCAAAAATGGGGAGGCAGAAAGCCCTGAGAAATTATTTGAAATGGCCAGATAAAAATCTTTTTCCAAAAATCATTTGAATGTTTGGAAAATTCCTAGAAATGTTGCTGATCATTTTAAAAGTTGTTTGGGATCAATGCCATGCACATGGAATTTTCTAATATTCAAACAGTGGCTTTGGAAATTAAATAAACCCCTATTTGATTTGGAATTCAAACTTATTGAATTTCAAAAATGTCCAAATTCTTTGTATGGCTAGCTACTGGTCACCTAGGATTTATAAAATTGTTTGGGCATTTTTATAAAATGTTTTGATATTTGTTTTATCAAAACAGAACAAATGTCAGAAGAAATAAAAGAAAAACAGTGAGGAGAGGCTTACCTTGCACCTAGGCGCAGGCCCACTCACCTGTAGCCGGCCCAGCCCACCCGAGCTTCTGTCGTCTTCTACCCCTCGCCCCGAAGCTGCTCGATGGCGAGCCGAGAGGGCGCGGCGACCGCGACGCCACGCCACCAGCCTGCCTGGCTCCCCCTCGCCCTCTTCTGGACGCCACAGAGATGCCCAGACCCTCCTCTCCCTTTCCCCTCCACTCAAAGTCCCCCTCTCACGCTAGCTCGCCGGATTTTTGCGCCGACAGAGAAATTCACCGGAGCACGCCGATGAGCCCGCGCGACCAACGACGCCAAGACGCCGGACAAGCATGTCCTTCTGTTTCCACGTCGACGACCACCTCCCCGTGCAAGAGCTCGGTGCCCAATTCTGACCATAGCCGCCGCTAGCTTCTTCGGGATCTCGCCGGAACCGGAGAAGGTCGTCGTCGATTGCGTCGCCTCCGAGCCCTCCCAGTCCTCTCCGACGCCTTCATTGGCATTCGGGTGAGCTCCTCTTCCTCCCCAACCCTCCCGCGCTTCCTCCCGTGGCCTGGAGCATCGAGTTCGCCGGAACCCGAGCCCAGCCGCCGCCGTTCTTGAAGCCGCCGTCGCCATAGCCCCCCTGAAGACCCCCGGATAGCACAGATGGATGCGGGGGCATGCGGGGATCGATTTGGCACCTCCCCCGTGCTCTCCCGTGGCCGTTTGGTCATTCCGGCGACCACTCCGCCGTGCCAGAGGTCGCCGGCGGCGACATCCCGGCGGGCCCAGCTTAATTAGCCCTAAGCCACTTACTAACCCCCTCCAGTGTCACAGACAGGTGGACCCAACCCCTAACTAAACCCCCTGTTAGTTTTAATTAACAGGAATTAGCCTCACTGACACTGACCAGTGGGTCCCCCTGGACAGAGCCCCTGTGACATCAGTATTGCGTCATGCTGATGCAATTAACAGTTTCTAGAAATTAAAATAATTAAAGAAATTCCAGAAATTCCAGAAAATACCCCAAACTTTGGAAATTCATAGAAAATTCATTTGAACTCCAAATTAAACATATAATATATGAAAATTTATCAGAAAAATACAAGGATTAAGAATATGCAAAAAAAAATTATGTTTGACCATTCTAAAATGGGGGAACAGAAGCAAATGTGTATATGACTTAATTTGAAATTGAATTTGGAGTTTGAATTTGCATTTCAAATGCAATATACTTCAATTAAATTGAATATGCTACAAACCAGTACCATTCACATCATGGACAACCTTATCATGTGTATGTGCATTTTACTTTCGAAGTTGTCCCCCTCTTGTTGATGATTGTGCCGGTAACAGTGCCTCCGAGACGGTGATCCCCCCCCCCCCGAAGAAGAAGACCACCGTTAAGACCCGTGTATCGTCAGCAAGGCAAGCAAACCCCATTGATCATGTCTATAAAATCCTACTTCCCTCTCAGTCTCGCTTATGCATGTTTAGGAGATCATCGAGACACGTTCTTTCGCATAGTTGAACCCATTCCGATGCATGACCTATCATTTTGCCACCGTATTAGGCAAACCACAATCCTAGCAGATTTAGGAGTTGGTTGATGAGCATGTGGCCCCTACAACTGTTACTGCTTTTGCTGCTTAGTGGTACAATAAGGATGTTTTGATTGTGAGTCGGGATGTAATGAACACAGTGGTGTTGATGAAAGTGAAACGTGTTGGTGAATCCACCCTAAACAAAGGTGAACGATGAGAGGTTGTGTAGGAGTACACAGTGGGTTGTCTCGTTGAACACTGCGCTAGGCCCCGAGTTCCTGTTTTGTGATCCAAGACAAAGAGTATGACCACATGTAGGGTTTTATGGGAGCCCCGTTTGGCCTCTTTACGTACCCGATCCAGTCCAGGAGTCACACTAGATTCGGGCTTTCCATTTGATTTATGTATAGATATGTGGGTGGACCTGTGAGGCAGTGAAACCATCTGTCAAAGGTGGCGTCTCGGTCCCTCACATTATCTGAGTCCGTTTCGTGGAACCGGCCGGACTCTCGAGCGGTGACAAACTCAGGTAGTCGGCTCCTGGATTAGAGAAGGTGATGTGAGGGTAGTGCCTTGGTTTCATCCACGTCCGACATCCGCTTGAAGGATGACAAGAACGAGACGATAAGTGATGACACGCGTGTGAAGATGTACACCCCTGCAGGGTTAATGAACTATTCGAATAGTCGTGTCCGCGGTTATGGACTACTTGGAAACCTCTACTTGATCATAGACAACTTGAATGGATACTTATAAAACTCGCAAGATAAGCGTGAGTGCTATGGTGTGCTTCTTCATGGGGAAGTCGAGGAAGTAACCATAGTGGTGTATTGGTTGGAGATGTAGTGGACTCGTGTACGCTTCTTACCTCAAAGTCTGGTACTCGTAGTACAGGATTAGCCAAGTCAAAGCTGGCACTTCTGCATGTTGAACCCCACCTCCTTTACCTTGATACTTGAGCATGAGTAGTATTGTTCTGATGTAAGTCTTGCTGAGTACGACTTTCTACTCACGTTTGCTTATTCTATGTTTTAGATGAGAACCCGGACCCCGATGGAGTCACCTTCGTGAAGCTCGACATTGACTAAGTTAGCATAGTCCCAGACAGCAGTCTGGTCCCTCGTGGAAGGGCATGTTTGTTGTACAAGGCTTCTCTAAGCCATTTGTTAAACTTGTCTGTACTCAGACATAATTTTCTTCCGTTGTATGATGTAATGTTGATCACAGACATGTGATCTTTGTATGCTCTATGTGTATATCTATAAAGAGTACTTGTAGAGTTATGTGATGATACCTGCTGTTCATACTAGGCATGTGTGCTGCGTGTATGTTTATAACATGCATGTCTTAGTATGGGTTTTCGAGACCTTAGTTGTGATCTGGCTGGCGGTCTTTTATACACCAAGTGGCCCTTAGATGTGCGCAGCTTGGGGCATCGCGTTGCGATTGTTCGTGACTCTGTCACGTGCACACTTTGTTGTATGATCGAGCCCGCCCTAGACCCCGACTAAGTGATCGGGCTGGAGTAAGTATATGTAAGAGTTAGGATTCAATCGATAACATTGTTGAGGCGACTTGTCTATGAGTATGGGATTCACCATCCATAAGCATTTAGACTTGTGAGCGGACGATGAGGACCCATCTCAGTTGATCATCCGGCCTGAATGGGATGCCCCTCACGTTCGATGCTTACCGAGAACGTTCTGTGCTTGGACTTGTCTGCTTAGACAAGTGGGTACGGTTCTCGGCTCTCCATGTGATTGCATCGTGACTGGAATTACATACGCTAACCCCGGGTCCCGACACAAATTACAACTGGGAAATTGACATGATTATGTGCACAAACCAATGCTAACTATGCTATAAAGAAAGGAAGAGGCTCAAAAGCATGGGTGGTACGCCAAGACAAGTAGACCGAAATCCATCTGCTTTTTGGAACCGGTCCACCCAGAGCAAGCCACGCTTTTTGGAACCCTAGAAGCCTAGCTAGTGACAGAACACGTAGGGCGGTACAACCGCTCCGGGCACCGGTAGTACCGGATTGACCGGTACAACCGGGGTGCCACCGCTCTGCCACCGGCCCAAGTCAGAAGATAGATGGTCCTTGCCCGGTGGTTGGTCCGGTAGGGGGCGGTACAACCGTTCCCCCAAACCCTAGCCGCTGGTGGGGGAGGGCGAGCGGTACAACCGCTCCTAGCACCGGTAGTACCGGATTTACTGGTACAACCGTGCTGCCACCGCCCCGCCATCGGCCTAGGTCAGAGAGAAAAGGCACTTCGCCCGGTAGTGCCACCGGTAGTTGGACCGGTAGTACCGCACCCTGACATGGGCGGTACAACCGGCCCAGCCGACCGGTACAACCGCCCGGCAGGAACTTCCAACACCAGGAAAACCAGAACAGCTATAACTTCTACAAATGAACTCCGATTGAGGCAAACTCAAGCTTGATGGAAAGGTTTTTGCGAAGAAAAATCAAGCTTAAGGTTTGCAAAAGTAAGAAAAGACAAAATGTGGTAGAACCTGTGAAAAATAGAACATCAGGTAGTAGAGAATTTTTTCTGGGCAGTTCTTCAACTCAACTAAAAAAACTCAGAACATACGAAAGTTTCACAATTGTATAGAGCATGTTGTGTAAAAAATTCAGCTCAAAAAGATGAAGTGGTGATTTTTTCCGATTTTTTTCCGTCAAGTAGACATAATCTATTTTCTGGACAGCATGTCACAACTTTTGCTTCCCTTATCATAAGAGGCTAAACTTGGCACAAAGCTTGAAAATAAAGATACAATGACGTTGCTACAGTAGTAACAATCATCAAGACCACTAAAAACAGAAGTAAAAACATCTTGGGTTGCCTCCCAACAAGCGCTTTCTTTTACGCCTTTAAGCTAGGAATAAAGCAAAAGAAGAATCAAGTTTTATCAAGAGAGAGAGAATAGCTAGCCCGTGTAACGGACTCAAAAGGTAACTTGATTTTCTTTCTAGGGAAGTTTTCCGTCCCATTTTTGAGAGGGAATTGAAATTTTAGATTCCCCTCTTTCATGTCAATAACATCAACAACGGTGCAAAGAAAAGGACGTCCCAAAATAATTGGACATAAAGGTTCACACTCTATATCCATGATATACATTCTTTTGGGCATGACGGAGGTACTAGTTGTCATAGTTGAACATAGTTGTCATTGACAATGATAAGAACATCGTCGATCTTCCCAAAAGGTTTCTTTACGGAAGAATCAACAAGACGAACACCAAAAGAACAAGGATCAAAAGGTTTAAGTTCAAACATGTTACACATTCTTTTGGGCATGACGGAGGTACTAGCTCCAACGTCACATAAAGCATAGCAAGAGAAGTTATTCAATTTAATTTTTACCATAGGGTCCCAACCATCATCTAGCTTCCTAGGTATGGAGGCTTCTATCCTAAGCTTCTCCTCCCTAGCTTTGATGAGAGCATTTGTGATATGCTCCGTGAAGGCAAGATTAAATGTGCTAGTGTGGGGGTCTCTAGACATTTTGTGTAACAAGCTAATAACTTCTGGTTTGGCTGCCATTAGATTTATCAAAGTGGATTGGGTGTGGGACATATTTGAAACATAGGTTTTAGTGGTTGTAAGTCTAGTTTGGAGATTAGAAATCTCACTGTTCAGGCTCTCAAGTTGTTTACTAATGTTTTGCAGAATGGCAGTGTGCTCACCTAATTGCATAGAGAAGGCTTTGTTTTGTTCAAACTAGGTGTGCATATAATTCTCAGTAGCTTTCTTTATTTCTACCAATTTATCATAGCTAGGTAGGTCTCTTTCCTTGTAAGTTGGGTTATAGGAGTTGTTTCTATGATAAGTGCTATTATTCCCATAGTTAGATGGAAACGGTCTAGGATTGCTAGCAAAATTGCCCCTATAAGCATTGTTGTTGAAGTTGTTTCTAGCAATAACGTTCACATCTACTTGTTCCTGAGCAACCAAAGAATTTAAAGGAACATCATGAGGATCAATAGAGGGTTGCTTGGTAAGTAGAGACATAATCAAGTCAACTTTTTCATTTAGGGAGGTAATCTCCTCGACAGAGTTTACCTTCCTACCTGTTGGAGCGCATCCAGTGTGCCATTGGGAATAGTTGGTCATCATATCATCGAGAAGTTTTGTGGTAGCACCAAGTGTAGTTGACATAAAGGTTCCTCCCGCGGCCGAATCTAACAGGTTCCACGAGGTGAAGTTCAAGCCTGCATAAAAAGTCTGGATAACCATTGATACGTCCAAAACGTATCTATAATTTCTGCTTGCTCCATGCATGTTTTGTGTGATATTGCTATGATCTAGATACACTTTCATACATTTTTATCATATTTGGACTAACCTATTAACTCAGTGCACCCCAGTGCCAGTTCCTGTTTTCTGCTGTTTTTCTATTTCAGTTTTCCCCCATATAAAAAGTGCCAGAAAAATTCGGGAAAATTCAGATAAAAAATCAGCGTGACGGAAGCTTCGAGAAGAGCACGGGAGGGGCCAGAGGGGAGCCAGGGGGGCCCAGGCGGCCACCCGGCGCGACCCCACCCCTGGCCGCGCCAGGGGGGCGCCTGGGGCCCCTGGCCCACCTCTGGCTGCCCCCTTTCACCTATTTATCCCCCGTCACGGGAAAACTCCAGAAGCAGAACCCTATTCCGCGAACTCGCCTCTGTTCCGCCACCGCCGCGCTTCCGAAGATCGGGAGCACCAGAAGACCTCTTCCCGGCACCCTGCCGGAGGGAGGATTGACCTCCGGGAGTCTCCTCTCCACCATGGATGCTCCCCGGATGTCTCGTGAGTAGTTTTCCTTGGACCATGGGTCCGTGATTAGTAGCTATGTGATGTTCTCCTCCCCTCTTTGATCTTCATTGTTTAGACCTCGTGAGCTGCCCAACATGATCGAGGCACCTTTGTGATATTTCTGCTATTGCTATGTTGAGTTTGATAGGATCTGATGGATTATGAGATTATGTTCAGATTGTGATAGAGTAATATATTTGGTTTTTATCTCTTATATTTTTGTTCCTAAGTAATTCTTGCATGTTCTCCGTTGCTGTTTATTGCTTTGTCCAAGTAGTAGGTAGTGACTCCAAGAGGGAGCGTTGTGCTAGATTGTGGGTTCATGCCCCCCGATGACACGCTTGAGTGACAGAAACATGAGTCTAGGGGATGTGATGTTGCCACAAGGGGGAAAACAACGGTGCTTGTAACCGCGGTTACAAGGATTGTTTACTTTACGCAGAGTTCTTTTTAATGCAGTTGTCTGTTGCTTTGGGTTTACACTTTGGGTGGGGCTCGCAACTTAATACCAACGAGATGTTCTGGATAGATATCTCAAGGTGGATGATTAGTAATAGATGCAGATGGATTTCGGTCTACTTACCTTGGCGTACTGCCTGTGCTTTTGAACCTCTTCCTTTCTTTTGTAGCATAGTTAGCATTGCGGTGCGTTCATAATCCTATCAATTGCCTTTCTGTAATTTGTTTACCTCGCATAGCAATTTTATCGTCTTTTGGGAGAGAGACATCACTAGCGAACATCATAGTACCCCGGTCCATATCCTTATCACTGTTTCCACGCTATATTTACTTTTCTGCATATACTTTCAAGTTGCTATTATTATCCCTTGCGTTTTATCCTTTATAAACAACAAGACCGGAGAGATTGACAACCTCTCTGAACTTCGTTGGGAACAAAGTTATCTGTGTCTGTGTGCATGTCCGCGTCAGTTGCGCTGCTGACACCTACTTATCATCTCTGGAGTCCTGCTGGAGACAAACCTTGGTATCTTCACCGAGGGAAAACTGCTGTTGCACTACATCTCAACCCTCCACTTGGGGTAACCAACGAAGGGGACGAGAAGCCATCAAGCAAAGTTTTCTGGTGCCGTTGCCGGGGACTCCAAGTGCTAATATAGGGGAGTTGCACACTACCCTTTACCTTTGTTTTTTAGTCTTGTTAGTTTACCTTTCAGTTTTTATCTTTGTGTCTTTTATCAAAATTTACAAAAAATTTATTTATCTTGCTAGTTGTCATTATGTCTGGCCCTTCTGCCTTTGTTGAGACAGAGGTTCTCACCTTTAAACAAAAATGTGGAGAAAGTTTAAAAGATGCTTGGTATAGAATTAATGATTCTCATAGAAAAGCCACCAAGAAGCAATCCACTACTATCCTGCTTAGAAATTTTTATGTCGGGATTACTCCTTGGAATAGGTTCATATTAGATACTGCTATCAATGGGAATTTTCTAGAAGCCCCGACTTGGGAGTCTCTTAATGTTATTGAAAATCTTGTTGGAAATCTCCCTATTGCTAGCATACAAGAATATATAACTCTATCTCATATTATGAAGAAACTTGAAAATATAGAGTTAGAAATACCAAGTATAACTAGGATAAATGAGTGGGATCTCAAGATTCAAGGGAATTTGAATAGGCTTGATAGCTCCATGCTTAAAATTATTAAAACCTTGGAGGTCATCAAATCCCGTGATACGGATCCTTCTAGGATAGATAAGATTGAGGAAATCATTAATACTCTAGGAACTACTCTCTCCTCAATCAAACCAAAAAAGGTTGAGAACTCGGCAAGAAGGGAACCTAAGTTCAATTATGTCCCTAAGGTTCCCCGACCTAAAAATAAGCCACCTATTGCCAAATAAGTTGAAACCGTGAAAACTTTGGAAGAAATACCTCTCTTTGATAATTTTATAAATGAATCTTCCATTGATTTTCCTCCTTTTGGTTTTCTCCCTAGAATTATCTTAATTAGGCCTTTATTTGAAATACCTCTTAAGACTAGTTGTACAATTGAAGAGCTTTTTGATGATCTTGATAATGATTCGATTGATACAACTTGATCTTTTGCATTAAGCCTAGCTAATGGCTTTAAAGAAGCGCTTTCGGGAGACAGCCTGCAACGAATTTAGGTTTTTCTTTTTGCTTTTGTTGTGTCTTGATTATTGTTACTTCTGTAGCAACATCATTGTATCTTTATTTTTCAGCTTTGTGCCAAGTTATAGCCTCTTACGGCAAGGGAAGTAAAAGTTGTGACATGCTGTCCAGAAAACAGATTCTGTCCTCGTGACCAGAAAAATTCCATAAAAATCCCAGTTCATCTTTTTGATCTGAAATTTTTACACAGTATGATATATACAATTACAAAACTTCCGTATGTTCTGAGTTTTTTGATTTGAGTTTCAGAAGTACCCCTAAAAAATTCTTTACTATCTGCTGTTCTGTTTTTCAAATATTCTGCCACGTTTTGTCTCTCCTGACTTTTGCAAACCTTAAGCTTGCTTTTTCTTTGCAAAAACTTTTTGGCA
This sequence comes from Bromus sterilis, assembly GCA_950022295.1. Taxonomy (NCBI): domain Eukaryota; kingdom Viridiplantae; phylum Streptophyta; class Magnoliopsida; order Poales; family Poaceae; genus Bromus; species Bromus sterilis. The sequence continues at coordinate 404,381,265 of OX465596.1, forward strand.
CTCTTGAGAAACAGTAGCTCTTCAAGAATATCTTTATATCCAGTGGAGAAAAATTACATATTAATGGTACTAACCTCTCTAATCAGCTTATGATGAGTTATGTATGAAGGGAGTTTTCAAGTGTGCGATGGAAAATGATGAAAGAAGATCCAGGAGTGTCAAACGCTCAAGCTTGGGGATGCCCCCATGCATCCCCAATAAATATTCACGTAGACTCAAGCGTCTAAGCTTCGGGATGCCCCCGTTCACCCCCTTCTCCATCAACAATCATCAGTTCGTCCTTCGTCTCACTATATTTTTATCACTTCATGCGTTATGTGCTATGCTTGGAGCGTCTCCCTCTTACGTTTTATTTTTAGTTTCTTTAGCTTTTCTTGCTGTTCATAACAAGTTAGGTCCTGTCTTACTTTGTGTGGGAGAGAAACACGCTCCACTTTCAAAATCTAGAACACATCATAGGATTTTTCCTGCCTATCTTTTTGCTGTTGTGTGTTCTTTATCTTTTCATAGCTACTGCCATGTTTAGTCTTAGTTTTAGTTTGTCTTTAGCAAGAGCCTTGTCTTTTGTTTAGTTTTTTGCTGGAACTCTCTTTAGTTTTCATGTTTATCTTGTTAAGAGAGTTGGTTGTTGCACTGAGTTGTGTCTTGTCTTGAAAGTAGGTAATTGAGGTTGCTATTTAATTTTAGTAGTAGCTTGCAATAGTTTTGAGGTATTGATGTGAGTAATGTTCGAACTTTTTGTGTCAAGAGCTCTTGCCTATTAGTGATAGGTGTCGTATTTTGGGGAATCCGTGTTTATTTTCAAAACCTACAAAACTAGTTGAGAACTCTAGCTACTAGATGGATAACTATTCTTCTGAGGGGTCGAATATTAGAGAACACTCACGTACCATGAGTCGAGGATGCGCAAGGATAACCAAACCCCCATACACTCCTCCTCGGGGTACTTGTCTCTTTGTGAATCTCCTTATTAGATTGAGAGTTACCGATAATAAGTGCATGAGTTCTTCGGACTAATATAAGTATTGAGAGTTGGCACTTCCACCTTCCCATATTTTGCTAGCCTTTCCCGTGCCGTGCATTGCCTTCTTCTCACTCCGAGAGTTGGTGTCCACCTTCGCCGGTACTTCCAAACCCTTGGCATGATACGCCCTGTCATCATAAGCCTCCTTATATCTTTCCTCAAAACAGCCACCATACCTACCTATCAAGGCATTTCCATAGCCTTCCCGAGCTACATTGCCATGCAACTTCCACCTCTTCATGACTTGATCTTCATGTCATACATGTTCCTGCTACACTGGCAGCGGCATACATTGCATACGTCATGATAGTTACATCTTCTTTATGATTTTGAGTACCTTGTAAAGTGTGAAAGATCTCCTTTACCTTCTTGTAAAATAGAGTGTTGCCCTTAAGTGAGGAAAAGATCCCAAAGTGGACACATTAAAAGATCCCAAAGAGGACAAATGAGAGTTAAATAGAAAGAGCCATTGAGGCCACCAAAAAATACAAAAAATACAAAAAATAGAAAAATTAATAAAAAGAGAGAAAGGGGCAACACTACTATCCTTTTGAGAGATCCACACTAGTACTCCCTTTATATCCTTGTACTCCATAGAGATGATCTTTATGCATATAGCTATGTGGGGACCTTCACACTATAGAACTTGGCTTGCATATTCCAAGGATGAGCCTCCTCAAAAGAGCTCTAGGTCTTCATGAGCAAGAAAGTTAGATGCACCCCCACTAGTTCCTTTGGAGAGCTTCCTAGCTCGTATGTCCATCCGTTGCAGGGCAATCCCTACTCCTCACATCATATCTATCATTTGGCATCTCTTGCCTATGATTGTCCTCATTGATGTGAGCCTTTCTCATCCATTTTGTCTTCCTCCTCCACCATATTTATCTCTTTGCCATCCTAAGTGTTAACTCTCGTGCTTACGCTCATCCATTGTATGAGTGCTCAAAATATCGAAAAGGAGTGGATCAAATTGACTTGTACCTGGCTAGTGGTCTGGGGACGAGTCAAGATAAGATTCCAAAGAAGACCAAGTGTGAAACTTTAGTAGATTGAGTTCTCAACACAAAATTACTTTTTTCTCGTATTCCTTATCCCCCTTCTTGCACGCAAACACCATTTGGAGACATTCGAGTCACGGACAGCGAGAGCTCTTGCACCTAATGTTCTTTTGTTACTTGTTTCAATGCTAATATAGACTCTTGCATGTTATGACTTGAATTGAATCTCTAACCTTGATTGCTTTACTTTTCAAAGTTCTTATATGGTTGCTAGCATGTCACCACAGAAATTATGTTGTTATCATTTACCTACTCGAGGACGAGCAGGAATTAAGCTTGGGGATGTTGATACGTCCAAAACGTATCTATAATTTCTGCTTGCTCCATGCATGTTTTGTGTGATATTGCTATGATCTAGATACACTTTCATACATTTTTTATCATATTTGGACTAACCTATTAACTCAGTGCACCCCAGTGCCAGTTCCTGTTTTCTGCTGTTTTTCTATTTCAGTTTTTCCCCATATAAAAAGTGCCAGAAAAATTCGGGAAAATTCAGATAAAAAATCAGCGTGACGGAAGCTTCGAGAAGAGCCCGGGAGGGGCCAGAGGGGAGCCAGGAGGGCCCAGGAGGTGACCCGGCGCGGCCCCACCCCTGGCCACGCCAGGGGGGCGCCTGGGGCCCCTGGCCCACCTCTGGCTGCCCCCTTTCGCCTATTTATCCCCCGTCACGGGAAAACTCCAGAAGCAGAACCCTATTCCGCGAACTCGCCTCTGTTCCGCCGCCGCCGCGCTTCCGAAGATCGGGAGCACCAGAAGACCTCTTCCCGGCACCCTGCCGGAGGGAGGATTGACCTCCGGGAGTCTCCTCTCCACCATGGATGCTCCCCGGATGTCTCGTGAGTAGTTTTCCTTGGACCATGGGTCCGTGATCAGTAGCTATGTGATGTTCTCCTCCCCTCTTTGATCTTCATTGATTAGACCTCGTGAGCTGCCCAACATGATTGAGGCACCTTTGTAATATTTCTTCTATTGCTATGTTGAGTTTGATAGGATCTGATGGATTATGAGATTATGTTCAGATTGTGACAGAGTAATGTATTTGGTTCTTATCTCTTATATTTTTGTTCCTAAGTAATTCTTGCATGTTCTCCGTTGCTGTTTATTGCTTTGGCCAAGTGGTAGGTAGTGACTCCAAGAGGGAGTGTTGTGCTAGATTGTGGGTTCATGCCCCCCGATGACATGCTTGAGTGACAGAAACATGAGTCTAGGGGATGTGATGTTGCCACAAGGGGGAAAGCAACGGTGCTTGTAACCTCGGTTACAAGGATTGTCTACTTTACGCAGAGTTCTTTTTAATGCAGTTGTCTATTGCTTTGGGTTTACACTTTGGGTGGGGCTCGCAAGTTAATACCAGCGAGATGTTCTGGATAGATATCTCAAGGTGGATGATTAGTAGTAGATGCAGATGGATTTCGGTCTACTTGCCTTGGCGTACTGCCTGTGCTTTTGAACCTCTTCCTTTCTTTTGTAGCATAGTTAGCATTGAGGTGCGTTCATAATCCTATCAATTGCCTTTCTGTAATTTGTTTACCTCGCATAACAATTTTATCGTCTTTTGGGAGAGAGACATCACTAGCGAACATCACGTATCCCGGTCCATATCCTTATCACTGTTTCCACGCTATATTTACTTTTCTGCATATACTTTCAAGTTTCTATTATTATCCCTTGCGTTGTATCCTTTGTAAACAACAAGATCGGAGAGATTGACAACCTCTCTGAACTTCGTTGGGAACAAAGTTATCTGTGTCTGTGTGCAGGTCCGCGTCAGTTGCGCCGCTGACACCTACTTATCATCTCTGGAGTCCTGCTGGAGACAAACCTTGTTATCTTCACCGAGGGAAAACTGCTGTTGCACTACATCTCAACCCTCCACTTGGGGTAACCAACGAAGGGGGCGAGAAGCCATCAACCATCCAGGTAGTCAAACCATGTGTAAGGAATTTCTTAACAAGAGATTTCATATGTTCCCAATCTTGGGAAACGTGTTCATTATCCAATTGCTTAAAATTCATAATGTTACTCCTCAACTGGATAATTTAGCAGGTGGGTAGTACTTCCCAATAAAAGCATCTTTGCACTTATCCCAAGAATCTATGCTATTCCTTGGCAAAGATTGAAACCAAAATTTAGCTCCTTCCCTGACGGGGATCAACCCCGGCAAATCCCATGGTCAGGGAACCTGGCTTAGTCATGAGAGGCACAGGTTGGACGATAGCTCGTCGGGAAACAGGAAGGCTCGCTCCTGCTCGATATTATTGATGGGGGAGATGCGATTACAGTGGATGCCAAGGTTGGAGCGCTCAAGGCTAGGGTTACAGGTGATATTATATGTCTCTTGTGTCGCCCCTCCTAGCCCTTATATACTGGGCTAGGTCTCGGGGAGTTCATCTACGTTTACAGGTAAGCTTTCCTAACCCTAGCTTGCTCCGTACGGCAGGTCTTCGCACCTTCCTTGTGAGTCGTAGACTCCTACGTCGGTGCCAATTAACAGGCCGAGGATGTATCTTCATGGGCCTTCTGTCTTCATGGACACCAGGTAGGCTCATCTGTAGGAGTCGCGGGGTCACCCCCTCGTCAGTAGCCCCCGAGTGCCTGGGGGACTCAAAGAGTCGCGCAGGGACTCGAGTACATTCATTTGTCGGTTATTAGTATGCGCGGTACATCCACGGGTCGCTGGCAGTCTGGTGGCCATGACAAAACCTGTTTCGAGGGATGCTAAGATGAAAGGGCCCAAGGAGTCGACTGGTCGATCCTTGGTGAATTGCACTAGGGCAAATACCACAGTAGCCCAATCAAACCCACGTCCCTCGACGTGAGCTTGGAACACTGGTGTCGAGCAAAAGTCCGGCCGCTTCAGGTCTTACGGTGTTCATTTGCCGCCAGTAATGTGCATAGCCTAAGGCACGTCCGCCCGACTTTTTCTATCATGCGCAGCGCATGGAAAAGGTTGGGAGTGAAATCGCTCTTCGGCAAGTCCCATCCCGGCCGTACTTCGCAGCGGGGTCTTACCTACACGCTAATCTTGCGTGGCATCTGGGCACGGTGAATCTTGTTCCAGGAATGTTGTTTTTGAGGCGCGGAGCCTTATAGAATTGCACCCGCTTGGAACAAAACATCAAGCGAGCTGTTCACTCATGCACCCGTGGAGCTTGTTTCGAGTGCTCAGACGGGGGGTTTATTGCGAGTAGTCACTCGAATGTCATTTCGGTTCTTGAGGTGAGGGAGCACTTGAGACTCTTAGCGCCGTATGATCTTGGCGAATGCATGTTTGCCTTTGCGTCGGGTTAAGGGAGCACCCGAGACTCTTCGTGAGTGCGAGTGGTCACTCGAGCACATTGCTGACCTTTAGGTGAGGGAGCACCCGGGACTCTTATGATGTACTCTCCCGATGGGAGTAAGATGTTTTTTCTTCATCGGGAAAAAGATCTGAGAGATGGAATCTCAGGGCCTTGATGTCTGTTGGTTTTCTTCGCCGCTTGTCAGGGATAGCGATGCCTCTGTTTGATGGCTGTCAGGGATGCTCTGCCAGTGAAACGTCACTTCTTCATGATCGGTCATAATAATGGCTGTTGTGGCGTGCGGCAGGCGCCGGTGGAGTTTCCAATACGCGCGTTGGAAACGCGCGTGAATTGAGGTGTTTTGCGCACAGTGCGTCCCGTGGGAAAGTATCTTGGTCTTGGAGTTCGAGACGTCTACGACGTTTGGTCTTTGAATTAATTGCTGCTGTCGCCTTGGCTTCTCTGTGCTTGAGGATTGTTGTTCTATAAATAAGCCTTTCTCTTCCACAGCGTTCCGCCTCTATCCAGCTTGCTGCTTTGCCTCTTCCTTCTTCTCTTATTCCTCTCATAGCTCCCAAGCGGGGTGTTGACCGTGGCCGTGTTCGTCGTGGCTGTGGTGGCCATACACCACGCTCATGCCGTGGTGGTCGCCATGGTGCGGCGCCAGTGCCTTCCTCTTCTCCCTTGGAGGAGGGATTCTGGCGCTATGACTTTCTTTTACGTGTTCGTGGCCAAAGTGCCAATCGCGTTCTTCTTCCTTCTGCTTTTTCCACCATTGTCTCTGAACGTGGCTTGGGTGGCTTGCTTCTGCATCTTCAAGGGAGTTGTCGATCTCCTTCTTATGTTGACTTGGAGGTTGATAGCTCCCGCTTGATTTTCCTTGGCTCTGGTTGGAGTTTGTTTGCTCGGCGGTTGAACTTGCGAGATGGCGATATGCTCAGCTGTCGTTTTGACGGCGAAAGCACTGTTACTGTCCGTGCGTTCGACCCGAGCGGCAACAACATGGATCCGCGCTGGCAGGAGTCGAGCAGCGACAGCTCCACAAAATCGGGGAGTCCCTCGCCTGCGTCTTCGACTACTTCTTCCTCCGGGGAATCTTCTGGTGCTGGTGGTGAGCCATCTTCAACTGCTTCCCCCTCTGGCTCTGAAGAGGACCTCGATGTCAAGCCACCGGTTAAACAAGCTCGGCAGACGACCTTGTAGAACTGGAGGCAGCGGCGTCATCTTCGCCGGCAGCTCGGGCGGAGCTGGAGAAGAAGCTAGAGGAGCAGGAGAAGAAGCTGGTGGAGCATCGCCTTCAATTGCTCTGCAAATAAGTCGAGCTTCACCTTTTGTTATGTCATTGACATCATGGGCCTGCTGCTTCGGCTCCTCCTTTGTCTGTGATGATGCTTGTTGTCTTAGTGCCAATCATCCCAGCATGGGAGCACATGTAGAAGTCATAATTCCTTGGGTGATTGAGGCTGTAAGCTTTATCGACTGCTTGTGTCTTTTGTAACTAGGTTAGCTCTTGATGTAATGAGGATTGCCTTCGAGTGATCAGATCTGCCTTCTATCCAAATGTAGTTGAATCCTTGTATGGTTGAATTCAAGCTGTGGTTGGGATCTTGTTATAAACTGTGTTCTCGACTCCTGTGGTACCGTGTCTTCGACTCCTTCTGATAGCGTAGAATATCTTTGATTTCATCTGATGGCTGGAGTGTCTTCGGCTCCTCCCGCGATGCACTGACTTTAGCTTTCTAGTGAGTTCTATCGGGTGCGCGGCAGCACTCCCGATGGGAGTAGCCCCCGAGGCTATGTTTGAGTTTGTAGAGTCAAACATAGGCTTTAGATTTTCTTCCCTTGTCGTTCTTCTGTTAATTTCTGTCCTTTTATCGGGTGCGCGTCAGCGCTCCCAATGGGAGTATCCCCCGAGTCTTTAGGTGATCGTTGGTGATCGGATGAAGACTAAGAGGAGTCCGTGTCTTGTGCTCCATTCAAAATTTCTTCAGAGTACTTGCTGCTCCATCTGATTGTGGCCTTGTTTTTTGAGCCTTGCTCTCGGCAGGTGGGGCTGGCCAGGTGTTTTTCGCTTGGGTTTTTTAAGCTTCAGACTGCGCGAGAGGTCTTGAGGAGGTGATGCTTGAGCTCCCGAGTGCTTGGATGTAGAGGTCGTGTGAGCGACGATAGCGTCTTTCGGGGGGGGGAGTTTTTGTGCTCGAGCCCCCGAGTGTTTTTTCAGCGACGATGGTCGTCTCTCGGGGGGAGGTTGGACTCGAGCCCCCGAGTGCTTTGATGAAGATCGCGTAAGTGGCGATAGCGTCTCTCGGGGGGATTTTATGCTTAAGCCCCCGAGTGCTTTGGTTAGGATCGCGTAGGCGATAGGTCTCTCGGGGGGATTTGATTTTTTAAGTCCCCGAGTGCTTGGTTAAGATCGCGCATGCGATAGCGTTTCTCGGGGGAATTTTATTCTTAAGCCCCCGAGTTCTTTGGTTAAGATCGCGTAGGCGATAGCGTTTCTCGGGGGGATTTTATGCTTAAGCCCCTGAGTGCTTGGTTAAGATCGCGTAGGCGATACCGTTTCTCGGGGGGATTTTATTCTTAAGCCCCTGAGTGCTTTGAGATGGCAGTATTTGGGAAACATTTATTTTATTGCGGTCGAGCGGTTACATGAGTTGCCAGTCATGTCCGACCGATGGGGACTATGGATAGAACAGTCGCAAGTTTGCTACGTTCCATGGGTTGCCCACGTCCTCGTCTGTCTTCGGGTTCTTCAGCCTGTAGGCGCCACCTCCGATGACTTCTGAGACTATGAATGGTCCTTCCCATTGGGGGGCAAGTTTATGGACCTTCTCTTGTATCAGTCGTAGGACTAAGTCACCTTTGTTGAAGGTTCTAGTGCGCAATCGACTGCTTTGGTAGGTGCGTAGCTTGTCCTGGTACCCCTCTGATTTTGCCAGGGCTGTGCCTCTTGCTTCGTCGGCCGTATCTTTGTCATCTTGTAGTGCTTCTTCTGCTTCTTCTTCTTCGTACCCGGTGACCCGAGGTGCTCCGAACCATAGGCCGTGTGGTAGGACTACCTCTGCCCCGTACACCATGAAGAAGGGTGTGTATTGGGTCGCGGCATTTGGTGTGGTTCGTAGGCTCCATAGGACCGCGGGGAGTTCTTCTACCCAGTTGCCGACGGCTTGCTCGAGTGGTGCGAGGAGCCGTTTCTTGATTCCCCCGCATACAAGGCCGTTTGCTTTTTCCACCTTGCCGTTGGACTGCGGGTGCGCGACTGATGCGTAATTGATTTCGATGCCCAGTTCTTCGCAGAAGTTCTGAAATTCTGCGGCTGTGAAGTTCGTGCCGTTTTCCGTGATGATGTTGTGTGGCACTCCGAACCTGAAGATGATCGATTTGATGAAGTTGACAGCCGTGAGTGTTGTGGAGCTGGTGATGGGCACTGCTTTGATCCATTTAGTGAACTTGTCGACTGCGACGAGCAGGTGTGTCCTTCCGCCCTTTGATGATTTCTTGAGTGGTCCCACCATGTCGAGCCCCCAGGTGGAGAACGGCCAGGATAATGGTATGGTCTTGAGTTCTGAGGCGGGAGTGTGTGGCCTGTTGGTGAATTTCTGGCAGGCGACACAGCGTCGCACGATTTCCTCTGCGTTTTTCATGGCTGTGGGCCAATAGAACCCAACTCAGAATGCTTTGGACACGAGTACTCTGCTGCTCGCGTGATGTCCGCAGGTGCCTTCGTGGATTTCGAGCAGTAAGGCTTTGCCGTCCTCTACGTCGATGCACCTTTGGAGTATCTGGGTGATGCTGCGCTTGTATATTTGTTTGTTGATCACCGTGAATGCATTGGATCGTCGGCTGATGCGTCGTGCTTCGGCCACGTCTTGCGGTAGCGTACCTTCAATTAGAAATCGGAGGAACGGTTTTGCCCAGACAGGTCCTTCGAGCTCTGTCGGGGCTGTGCTGTCGGGTGTGCTGGTGCTTGTGCCTTCTGATGGGGTTTCTGCTGCCACCTGCGCCAGGTCTGTTGTGTCCTCGCTGTCCACGACTGCTTCAGGTGCTGCTTCCTGTACCTTGATGGATCTTCGGTTGATGCTTTCGAGAAAAGCGTCGGGTGGTATTGGTCCTCGGGTCGAACCGATGTTCGCGAGTTCGTCAGCTCCTGTGTTGTTGTCCCTGGTGATGTAGTGGAGCTCGCATCCGTCGAAATTTCCTTCGAGTGTGTTGTAGAGCTCCTGGTAGGCCGCCATGTTGTCGTCTATTGCGTTGCAGTTTCTCATTGTCTGCTGGACGACGAGATTGGAGTCCCCGTAAATTATGAGGCGAGTGGCTCCGCATGTTTTGGCCATGCGCATGCCATGGAGGAGTGCCTCGTATTCTGCTTCGTTGTTGGAGGCGTGACTGAAGTTGATCTGGAGGACATATTTCAGCTTGGTTCCTTTAGGGGAGATGAGCACAACTCCTGCCCCAGCTCCTTGTTGTCTCTTGGACCCATCGAAGAACATTGACCATGAACTTGATAGGTCTGGGGGGCCTGGTGTCTGAACCTCCGTCCACTTGACCAGGAAATCTGGGAGTACTTGGGCTTTGATGGCTGTTGGGTGCTTGAACTGCAGGTCCCGTGGGTTGAGCTCAATGTTCCACTCGGCGACTCTTCCAGTCGCTCCAGGGTTGTTGAGTATATCAGCGAGTGGTGCGCTTCTCACGATTGTGATAGGGTGCTCATCGAAGTAGTGGGACACCTTTCTCGAGGTCATGATGATGGCCAGTAGTAGCTTCTGGTAGTGTGGGTACCGCTGCTGGGATTTGGTTAGGAGCATGTTGAGGTAGTAGATTGGTCTCTGGATGCTCTGGACCTTGCCTTCTTCTGCGCGTTCGACAACGAGCGCTGTGCTTACTACACTGTTACGTGCTGCCACGTAGAGGTATAGCTTCTCTCTTTCCTTGGGTACCGCCAGGATTGGTGGGGTCGAAAGTGTTTTCTTCAGTTCCGCGAATGCTTGTCGGGCTTCCTCCGTCCACTCGAATTTCTCTCCTTTCCTGAGCAGCTGATAGAAAGGCAGCTTGCGTTCTCCTAGCCTGCTGATGAAGCGGCTTAGGGATGCGAGCTTTCTAGTGAGCTGTTGTACTCCTTTGACGTCGGTTGGTTCTTGCATTCGGGTGATGACTTGGACTTTCTCAGGGTTTACCTCGATTCCTCGGGCGGAGACCATATAGCCAAGCAGCTTCCCCGCCGGTACGCCGAATGCGCACTTATTTGGGTTGAGTTTGATTCTGTATTTGTTGAGCGCCGCGAAGGTTTCGCGCAGGTCGTCGAGTAGTGTGGCTGCTTCGTAGGTCTTGATGACGATGTCGTCCACATAGACTTGCACGTTTCTTCCGATTTGCTCTTTCAGGAAGGCCTGCATCATTCGCTGATAAGTGGCGCCTGCGTTTTTGAGTCCGAAGGGCATGGTCCTGTAGAAGAATACTCCATAGGGGGTGATGAACGATGTGTGCTCTTCGTCTTCTTCCTTCATCCTGATCTGGTTGTATTCTGAGTAAGTGTCAAGAAAGGAAAGTAGATTGCACCCTGCTGTCGAGTCGATTATCTGATCGATTCTAGGCAGGGGGAAGTGGTCCTTCGGGCAATGCTTGTTGACTGGTCCGTAGTCGACACACATGAGCAGCATGGTCGTGTCTTTCTTGGGCACCAACACTGGGTTGGCTATCCAGGTGGCTTTCTTCGTTTCTCGGATGAACTGGGCGTCGAGTAACCGGTTGACTTCCTCCCCGATTGCTCAGCGCTTGGGCTCCGAGAATCGTCTCAGCGCTTGCTTCACCGGCTTCGTGTTTTGCTTGATGCGTAGGGCGTGTTCCGAGAATTCGCGTGGTATCCCAGGCATGTCGGCTGGGCACCAGGCGAATATTTCCCACTCGTCTCGAAGGAAAGCGACGAGAGTCGTCGCATGCTCCTCTGGTAGGTGGGCGTACACGCGGACTGTTTTGTCCGGGTCCGTCGGGTGCACTTGGTGAGTGACTGTGTCGCTGTCGATGCTGAAGTCGCGTCCGTACTCCTTGGATTCGCTTCGGTTCACCAATGGGAGGGTACTCCTGTCCGTCACCATGGCTATTTCTCTGAGTTCTTTCTCGGCTCCGAATGTGTCGGAGATTCGGTGGAAGTCACGATCGCATTGATCTGACTTGATGAAGCTTCCGTTGATCGTGAGGACTCCTGCTGATCCTGGCATCTTGAGCTTGAGGTAGGCGTAGTGTGGGACCGCCATGAACTGCGTGAACGCTGGCCGTCCCAATATGGCGTGGTACTGCGATTGCCAGTCGAGTACCTCGAACTCGAGGACGTGCTTTGCAAAGTTGCGTCGGCTGCCGAAGACAACTTCGAGTTCGATGACTCCGAGGGATGTAACTGCTTCTCCTGGGACTATCCCGTGTAACTCGGTGCTCGATTTTCTCCATACTGATCGTGGGATCAGCATCTTTTGCAGGGTGCTGGCGAAGATGATGTTCATGCTGCTGCCTCCATCCATGAAGATCCTATCCATGTCGTACCCTCCGATTTGTGCGTCGAGCACCAAGGGCGCGTGCCCCGGTCTTGGGACTGCGGGTGGATGGTCGTCCTGTGAGAACGTGATGCTGGTCTCCGTATCATGTAGTTGGTAGACTTCGACTATGTTTATGCTCTCGGCTGCTCTGGCTTGCAGAGTGTAGGCGTCGCTTCGTGCTTGCGGTACCCTTCCTTCTTGGATCATGAGCACCTGTTCTTGCAGCGGGCTGTGACGTCCTTCCGGGCTTGAGGGCGGCGTTTGTTCGGGTCGTCGGTTGCGCCCGTCTTCTTTCTGCTTCTCCTTCTTGGGGTCGTCGGCTAGCTCGTTGAACAGGCGGCAGTCCCTCAAGGTGTGACCTGACCTGACGCGTCCCCAGTCATCCTCGAAGCTGTGGATCGTGCAGGGTCCTGCCAGCTGTTCTCTAGCCGTAAGTTTGCTAGATCCGGCGTGCCTCTTCCTTTTCGAGATTCTAAAGATTTGCTCATGATCCTCCGGGTGTTCGTGGAAGCGGGGGTTGTTGTCGATTCCTCGATTCATGTCTTGGTTCTTGATGAGGTTGGCGAATTCATCTGGCCTTCGATCTGGGTCATAGTACTCGCCCACCGGTGTCTCCGAGTTGCTATCCGGCTGACGGCAGGTTCTCATGTGACGGCGTATCGTTGGGCGGTTGTCGGTTGCGCGGCTGCGTGTCGTGGCTCGTTTATTGGAGCCTCGCCGTAGATCTCCCATGCGCGCCTTTTGGGTCATCGATTCCTTCTTCCTTGGCGATGGTTCTGCTGATCGCTGGTTTCGATCTCGTAGTCATCGTCTTGACGTGCGGTGGGTGCCCGAGCGGTGGTGGGTTGTCGAAAGATTTGCGAGTCCTCCGCTGCACGTCGCGGCTCGTCGAGTGGAATTCCCTCATAGAGGCCCCTCGCCGTTCTTCTGAGTCGTCGATTCCTTCGGCGCTGACGCTGCACTTCGCCGTTACCGTAGTATCGGTCCTAGCACAACTATAGATCGAGCGGTCTTGATGGGGTGGCAGAGATGTCCGCCGTGATCTTGAATCCTTCGAGTGGGCTAGATCTGGTTCTTGCCCTTGAGTTGTAGCTTGCTGAAGACGGGACCGCCGAGATCGTGATCCCAACCTGTGTAGTTCCCACAGACGGCGCCAATTGACGGGGATCAACCCCGGCAAATCCCATGGTCAGGGACCCTGGGTTAGTCATGAGAGGCACAGGTTGGACGATAGCTCGTCGGCAAACAGGAAGGCTCGCTCCTGCTCGATATTATTGATGGGGGAGATGCGATTACAGTGGATGCCAAGGCTGGAGCGCTCAAGGCTAGGGTTACAGGTGATATTAGATGTCTCTTGTGTCGCCCCTCCTAGCCCTTATATACTGGGCTAGGTCTCGGGGAGTTCATCTACGTTTACAGGTAAGCTTTCCTAACCCTAGCTTGCTCCGTACGGCAGGTCTCCGCACCTTCCTTGTGAGTCGTAGACTCCTACGTCGGTGCCAATTAACATGCCGAGGATGTATCTTCATGGGCCTTCTGTCTTCATGGACACCAGGTAGGCTCATCCGTAGGAGTCGTGGGGTCACCCCCTTGTCATTCCCTTAAAGAGAAAGGAAAAAGGCTTGAGCTTAACAACATCACCTTCTACTTCTTTATACTTTTGCATATCGCATAACTCAACAAAATTATTTAAGTGTAAAGCAGCATCATCTCCAGCGCCAGAGAATTGATCTCTCATTACAAGGTTTAGCAAAGAAGGTTTAATTTCATAAGAGGTAGTTGAAGTGGCATGTGTGGCAATAGGAGTGCAGATAAAGTCTTTGTTGTTGTGACTAGTGAAGTCACACAACTTGGTGTTTTCAGTGGAACCCATAGTAGCAGCAAGTGTGGCAGATTTTTTTGTAATTTTTGATATAGGACACAAAGATAAAAACTGAAAGGTAAACTAACAAGACTAAAAAGAAAAGGTAAAAGGTAGTGAGCAACTCCCCTATCTTAGCACTCGGAGTCCCCGGCAACGGCACCAGAAATTTGCTTGATACTCTCTCCTCGTTGGTTACCCCAAGTGGAAGGTGAGATGTAGGATAGCGGCAAATTTCCCTCGGTGAAGATACCAAAGTTTGTCTCCAGTAGGACTCCGGAGATGATAAGTAGGTGTCAGCGGCGCAACTGGCGTGGATCTGCACACAACACAAATAACTTTGCTCCCAACGATTACAGAGAGGTTGTCAATCTCTCCGGCCTTGTTGTTTACAAAGGATCAACTGCAAGGGATACTGATAATGGTAGCAACTGGAAAGTAAAAGCAAGAAAGTAAAAGAGCGTGTAAACAATGATGAGAATATGGACCGGGGTCTCGTGATGTTCACTAGTGATGTCTGATACGTCCAAATTGCATCACTATTTTATATCGTAATTCATCCTTATTCGTTGATATATTTCATATTACGATGATGTTCTTATGTTGTTTTGGCTTATTTTACACAGATTGCAACTTTCCAGTGCCGAAGCAGCAGACGCAGGATTCAGCGGTAAAAAGTGGACGCTGAGTTGCTGAAGAAGAAATACCTCCAAATTACCTGAAAATCGACAGGGGTATTTTCCAGGAGAATAACGAAGACTCGTCGAAGAGGGGCCAGAGGGGGGCCGCAGGAGCCCCAGGCGGCCACCTGGCGCGGACCCACCCCTGGCCGCGCCGGGAGGGTGATACGGTGAGGATCTCTCACTCGTCGTTGGTTACCCCAAGTGGAAGGTGAGATGTAGCGTAGCAGCAAATTTCCCTCGGTGAAGATACCAAGGTTTGTCTCCAGTAGGACTCACAAAAATACAAGTAGGTGTCACGGCGCTTAACGTGGACCTGCACACAGATACAGATAACTTTGCTCCCAACGAGTACAGAGGAGTTGTCAATTCATCCGGCCTTGCTGTTTACAAAGGATTAACGCAAGAGATAATAATAGTGGCAACTGAAAGTAAATTGAAGGTGTAAACAGTAATGTGAAGATGGACCGGGGTCCCGTGATTTTCACTAGTGATGTCTCTCTCCCAAAAGACGATAAAAGTGCTAGCGAGGTAAACAAATCACAGTTGCGCAATTGATAGGATTATGAAGGCACCGCAATGCTAACTATGCTGCAAAGAAAGGAAGGTCTCAAAAGCAATGGGAAGTACGCCAAGGTAAGTAGACCGAAATCCAACTGCATCTACTACGAATTATCCACCTTGAGATATCTATCCAGAACATCTCGCTGGTATTAAGTTGCGAATCCCACCCAAAGTGTAAACTCAAAGCAACAGACAACTGCATTAAAAGAACTTTGCGTAAAGTAAACAATCCTTGTACCCGCGGATACAAGCACCGTTGTTTTATCACTGGTGGCAACAGCACATCCCCTAGTCTCATGTTTCTGTCACTCAAGCTAGACATCAAGGGGCTGAACCCACAATCAAGCATAACGCTCCCTCTTGGAGTTGCAACAAATCACTTGGCCAAAGTAAAATACGGCAACGGAGAACATGCAAGAATTTACTCAAGAACAAAATATAAAAGCGAAGAACCAAATATATTACTCATCACAATCTGAACATAGTCTCATAATCCATCAGATCCCAACAAACTCAGCATAGCAACAGCAGAAAATTACAGAAGTGCCTCGATCATGTGAGGCAGCTCACGAGGTCTCGAAAGTGGAAGCACAAAGAGGGGAGAGAAGTACATCACATAGCTACTGGTCACGGACCCATGGTCCAAGGGGAACTACTCACGGTACATACGGGAGGCGTCCATGGCTATGTATGGTCTCCCGGAGGGGGTTCCTCCTCCCGGCAGGGTGCCGGGACAGCTTCTCCAGGCAGACCCGATCTAGAAACGGCGGCAGCGGCGGTACAGAGGCGAGATCGTGGAAAAGAGATCGATATTAGGGGTTTCCATCACGGGGGGTAAATATAGGCGAAGGGGGGCACTGAGAGGGGCCACAAGGCAGCCAGGAGGCTCCCTGGCGCGGCCTAGGGTGGGGCCGCGCCAGGGACCCTTCTAGAGTCCCTGTGGTGGCCCCCCTTCCCTCCTTTGGTGTTTCCGGAAGCTTCTGTGTCGCTGATTTTTTATCTGATTTTTCCGGATTTTTTGGAGCACTTTTAATGGCCGGAAAACCTGAAATACAAAAACAGCAGAAAACAGCAACTGGCAGCTGGGTGCACTGGGTTAATAGATTAGTCCAAATATGCTCAACAGTGTATAAAGGTTCAAGCAAAACATGGCAAAGTCACAAAAACATGCATGGAGCAAGCAGAAATTATAGATACGTTTGGGACGTATCATAGGGCGCCTGGAGCCCTGGGGGCACTCCCGGCTCCCCCCTCTGGCCTATATACTCCTCGTTACGCGAAAACCCTAAAAAGAGAAGCTTTCACGGAGTTCCGCCGCCGCTCCGTGGCAGAAACCTACAGAGAAAAAAAGAGCTCTCCGGCGGGAAGATTCCGCCGAGGAGATCACCTCCCGGAAGGGGAGATCATCGCCATCGTCATCACCATCGTCACGTGCATCATCGAGATCATTATCAACATCATCCCCAACACCAGCACAATCTCCACCACCATCCAATCTCACCTCACAAGTTTATCTTGTGTTGTAATCCGTACTATCTATCCTCTCTACTCTACCGGTGTTGATTACTACTTTGTGGTGAATGCTATTGAGTTTTATTGGAGAAATATCATTATGTCCAGATTGTTTATCATATATTTATCACCTCTGATCATGATCTCTTTTATGTCTTGTGAGTAGTTACTTTAGTTCTTGAGGACATGGGAGAAGTCTAGTTGTTAGAAGTCATATGATGTTGAAGTCATTTATGTTGTTTGATATTTAAGTTGTGTTGTTATTTTCCTAGTGGTGTTGTGTGAGTCGAACACTCAACACTTCGCCTTCTTAAGGACCTAGGGGAATACATTGTGTATTAATAATTCTTACGGTGGGTTGCCGGAGTGACAGAAACCTGAACCCCAGTTTGCACACTTTTGCACAAGGGAGTAATGGATCCTTGATCTTATTGCTGTGGTTAGGCTTTGCCTTAATTTCTATCTTATATTTGCGGATGCTTGCAAGATGTTTAATCATAAGAGTGCACTTATCTTAGTCTAGAAGGTGTGATAGCATAGATCCACCCACTCAACACTTATCATCTCAACACTTGTTATCGATACGGAGTATGGCGAAAGCACGTGACTACCTCTCCATGTGTCCTCAAGAACGCTTTAGTCTTTATAAGTTCAGTTGTCAGGCTTATCCTTTTCTCAAAAGGATTGGGCCACTTGCTGCTCCTCAGTGCTATTTACTTTGCTTGCTTTTATCTTATCTTTGCTTATATAAAAAACCCCTAAAAAGTTATCTTTTAGTGCTTGCAGTTATTCCTTGTCCAAAATCACCTATCAATACCTTTCGCTCCTCGTTGGGTTCGACACTCTTACTTATCGAAAACACTACAATAGATCTCTTTACGTTGAGGGTCATCAATGTCTCTCTCCCAAAATACGATAAAACTGCTATGCGAGGTAAACAAATTACAACTGGGAAATTGACAGGATTAAAAACGCACCGCAATGCTAACTATGCTACAAAGAAAGGATGAGGCTCAAAAGCATGGGCAGTACGCCAAAATAAGTAGACCAAAATCCAACTGCATCTACTACTAATCATCCACCTTGAGATATCTATCCAGAACATCTCGCTGGTATTAAGTTGCGAGCCCCACCCAAAGTGTAAACCCAAAGCAATAGACAACTGCATTAAAAAGCACTTTGCGTAAAGTAAACAATCCTTGCAACCGCGGTTACAAGCACCGTTGTTTTCCCCCTTGTGGCAACAACACATCCCCTAGACTCATGTTTCTTTCACTCAAGCGTGTCATCGGGGGCATGAACCCACAATCGAGCATAACGTTCCCTCTTGGAGTCACTACCTACTACTTGGCCAAAGCAATAAACAACAACGGAGAACATGCAAGAATTACTTAGGAACAAAAATATAAAAGATATGAACCAAATATATTACTCAATCACAATCTGAACATAATCTCATAATCCATCAGATCCCAGCAAACTCAGCATAGCAACAGCAGAAAATTACATAGGTGCCTCGATCATATAGGGCAGCTCACGAGGACTAAACCTGAACCCCAGTTTGCACACTTTTGCACAAGGGAGTAATGGATCCTTGATCTTATTGTTGTGGTTAGGCTTTGCCTTAATTTCTATCTTATATTTGTGGATGCTTGCAAGATGTTTAATCATAAGAGTGCACTTATCTTAGTCTAGAAGGTGTGCTAGCATAGATCCACCCACTCAACACTTATCAGCTCAACACTTGTTATCGATACGGAGTATGGCGAAAGCACGTGACTACCTCTCCATGTGTCCTCAAGAACGCTTTAGTCTTTATAAGTTCAGTTGTCAGGCTTATCCTTTGCTCAAAAGGATTGGGCCACTTGCTGCTCCTCAGTTCTATTTACTTTGCTTGCTTTTATCTTATCGTTGCTTATATCGAAAACCCCTAAAAATTTATCTTTCAGTGCTTGCAGTAATTCCTTGTCCAAAATCACCTATCAATACCTTTCGCTCCTCGTTGGGTTCGACACTCTTACTTATCGAAAACACTACAATAGATCCCTTTAAGTTGAGGGTCATCAAGTAACGTTTTCTGGCGCCGTTGCCGGGGAGCATAGCGCTATTGGTAAGTGAAGCTGGTAAGGAATTTTTATATCGTTGTTTTTATTTTGTTGTTGCTATTCTTTGTCCGTATGGACAACCTAGCTATTGGATCGTTGCTTATGGGGAAACACCCCACATCTGTGGTGGTTGTACCTCCCCCTACTGAAATTGTGCCTTATAAAATACCAGCTGGTATTATCGATTGTGTTTTTGGCTCGTTATGCAGGAGACAGACATCCCAGTGAACACTTGCTATATTTATCACAACTATGTTCACTATTTAAGCTTGCAGGTGTATCAAAGGAGTTTGTCATGAAGAAATTGTTCTCCGTATCGCTTATAGATAAAGCTTCAGATTGGTATAAGCTTCTCGATAAATCTCATTTGCTTGATTGGCATGAGCTTATGTCTCTCTTTTATACCAAGTTTTATCCTCTTCATGAAATTCATCGAGACAGGAATTATATCTATAACTTTAGGTCTCGTGACGGAGAATGCATCGCTCAAGCTTGGGGGAGATTGAAATCTCTAATGCTCAAATGTCCTATTCATGAGCTCCCCAAGAAAACTATACTTACAAATTTTTATGCTAGACTTTCTCGTCAGGATAAGGAGATGTTGGATGCCTCCTCTAGTGGGGTATTTCAGACAAAAAGCGTTGAAGAAAGATGGGATCTCCTTGAAAGGATCCAGAAGAATACAGAAGATTGGGAAATAGATAAAGGTATTGAACCCACTATAAATTATGAGCATGATTATATAGAAAGCTATGTGAAAACTGATTACTTTAATACCTTTTGCTCTAAGATTGGTCTTGATTCCCATCTAATGATTGATTTTTGTAAGGACTTTGCCTCTCATATTGACTCTTCTGAGAAGAAGAAGAATCAGCATCATAAACCCTTCAAAGAATTACCTATTGATATTCATGTTGCTGACCCTATTGTGCTTGCAGTTATATATGAAAAGCCCCCTTTTCCCGTAAGAATAAGGGAGCACTCTTTTGTGACAGGCATAATGAATAAGAGTGAAAGAAGAATTGATGAGCCCGAGGATCAGATCAAGGTCGATCCTCGAGTTGCATTGGTTAAGGATCTTATTACTAATGATGCTTTAGATTCCAATATAAATTTTTGTGTTGTTTTCACTAACCTTCTCACAGCCAAGAATAAGGGCCAAATTTTAGGTACTCCAGTAGTATCTGTCAAAATAGGAGATCACAATTATTATGGGCTATGCGATTTGGGATCGAGTGCTAGTGCTATCCCGTATTCACTTTATCAAGAGATCATGGGTGAGATTTCACCTTGTGAACTTGAAGAAATTGATGTTACTATTCATCTTGCAAACAGAGCAACTATCTCTTCTATCGGAATTGTGAGAGACGTTGAGGTCTTATGCGGAAAGGTAAAATATCCTAACGACTTTTTAGTACTTGGTTCAGTAAGGGATAATTTTTGTCCTATTATTTTCGGTAGACCTTTTCTCAGAACTTGTGGAGCTATAATAGATTGGAAGAAAGGTAAAGTTTCTGTTCAATTCAATGGTGATCCCTACGAATTTAATTTTTCTAAGTTCTCTAAGCAGCCTCGTGGTACTGATTTGCCTAGTAACGATAAGATTGTTGAAGATATTGCTTCCATTGCTATTCCTCCTAATGATCCTTTGCAGCAATATATGGAGGACCACGAGAATGATTTGCATATGCAGGAAAGGAATGAGCTGGACGAAATATTCTTAAGACAACCTGCTATCCTAAAGCACAACCTTCCAGTTGAGCCTTTGGGAATTTTGTCGCAACCAAAAGAAGATCCAGTGTTTGATCTTAAACCACTTCCTGATTCGCTCAAATATGCTTATTTAGATGAAAAGAAAGTATATCCTATTATTGTCAATTCTAACCTTTCAGGGTATGAAGAAGAGCGACTATTGGAAGTACTTCACAAACATCGAGGTGCAATTGGCTATACCCTTGATGACCTTAAGGGGATCAGTCCGTCTATTTGTCAACATACCATCAACCTTGAACCTGATGCTAAACCAGTTGTTGATCATCAACGACGGTTGAATCCAAAAATGATGGATGTTGTAAGGACTAAGATTCTCAAGCTTCTAGCCGCAGGAATTATCTACCCTATAGCTGATAGTAAGTGGGTAAGCCCGGTTCATTGTGTTCCAAAGAAAGGAGAAACAATTGTGGTTCCTAATGATAAGAATGAACTAATACCTCAGAGAATTATTATTGAATATAGAATGTGTATTGATTACAGGAAGCTGAACAAGGCAACCAGGAAGGACCACTACCCGTTGTCGTTCATCGACCAAATGCTTGAAAGGTTATCCAAAAATACCCACTTTTGTTATCTTGATGGTTATTCTGGCTTCTCCCAAATTCATGTTAACACTGATGATCAAGAGAAGACCACTTTTACTTGTCCCTATGGTACTTATGCTTACAGGCGTATGCCTTTTGGTTTATGTAATGCCCCTGCTACTTTTCAAAGGTGTATGTCTACTATCTTTCATGGTTTTTGTGAAGAAATTGTGGAGGTATTCATGGACGATTTCTCCGTCTATGGAACCTCTTTTGACCATTGTCTCCACAACCTTAATAAAGCTTTTCAGAGATGTGAGGAGACAAATCTTGTGCTTAACTGGGAGAAGTGCCACTTTATGGTCAACGAGGGAATTGTTCTTGGCCACAAGATTTCCGATAGGGGAATTGAGGTGGACAGGGCCAAGATCGAAGCAATTGAAAGGATGCCCTACCCAAGGGACATCAAAGGTATTCGTAGTTTTCCCGGTCATGCTGGTTTCTATAGAACATTTATTAAAGACTTTTCTAAGACTTCGAGACCCCTCACTAATCTTCTCCAGAAGGACGTTCCTTTTGTTTTTGATGAAGATTGTAAAGAAGCCTTCGAAGTTATTAAGAAAGCTTTAATAACTGCTCCTATAGTACAACCACCTGATTGGAATTTACCTTTTGAAATTATGTGTGATGCTAGTGATTTTGCTGTTGGAGCTGTTTTAGGGCAAAGGGTTGATAAGAAGTTGAATGTTATATATTATGCTAGAAAAACACTTGATAGTGCTCAAAAGAATTATGCTACTACTGAGAATGAATTCTTAGCAGTAGTGTTTTCTTGTGATAAGTTTATGCAGTATATTGTTGATTCTAAGATTATTGTTCATACTGACCATGCTGCCATTAAGTATCTTATGGAGAAGAAGGATGCCAAACCAAGGCTCATCCGATGGGTACTCCTTCTTCAAGAATTTTATTTGCAGATTGTCGATAGGAAAGGAGCAGACAATCCGGTGGTGGATAATCTTTCAAGGATGGAAGATATACCGCATGATCCCATTGTTGGGGTTCGGGGCAGAAAACACAAATTTTTCATAACCTACGAGACCCATACCCAAGACCTATGCTATGCTGATGAAAGTAACGGACAGAAATAGATCACATACCAGTATGTAGTCCGTTAAGCGGGAAACGTTCCCGCATGAACGTGGTTGGTGTAGTCGTACCGGCAATCCCCAATGCCGCGCAGATCCACGATGACTCCTGTAGCCACCCGATCCTTGTGGACCGATGACGGGATTACGTCCCCGTCGGAACGTTTTCGATGAAGACCTCGTGATACGGCCACGACGACAAAGTAGCACCACAAGTGTAGTGCCTCGCGGGATTATACACATACAGTATACCCGACGTCCCTCCGGGCTCCGAACCAGTAGAGCAGCGGAAAGAAGGTGGATTCGGATCCCGATTCCAGCAGCACGACGGCGTGCGTATAGTGGAGAAATCCCCAACCAAGTGTAGACTCCAAACAAGGGAGTCCACTTGAGGAAGGATAAAGGAGGGAGAGAGAGATGATAGAAACTTGTCTCAAATCAATTTGTATGAAGAAAAAAGGGCACCCTACCCCTCCTTATATAGGCCAAAGAGGGGTGCCACCCCCCCCCCCTCCACTTCCGGGGTGGGACTAATACCAAGGGAGGGGGGTTTTGGCGCAGCCCTAGGGGGGTGCCCCCCCCCTCATGGCGCCATGTCCCATGGGGGAGGACTCCCTCTCCCCCTAATGGGCCCTATGAGGCCCATATGCCTTTTCTTCCATTTTTAATTATATTTAAATACATTTTAATATTTAATTCAGATAATTAAATAATAAAACATATATTAAACATTATTAAATATATTTTGAACCTTTCAAAATACCCGGAACAACTTCCGGCCTTCATCGGAACAATTCCGGTGTTCTCTCCAATTTCTCCGGTGATCCCGAATCAATCCTTACTGCGTCGAGTACCCTTAAGTGTAACACCCTACGGTCCGGAAATCAGCAGACATGATCGAGACAATCTCATTGATCAATGACTAATCAATTGGACCTGGTTACAATCCTTGATAGCCCCTGCGCTTCCATCGAATGAACTTCAATCACTGTTGGATCCGTTAACTGTGTGCCTGTTCCCTTTGTCCTGTATAACTTTGCTTGTCCGAGGTTTGATCATCGGTATCCAATATACCTAGTTCGTCCTCGTTCTCAACAAACAAGTTTACTCGTTCCTGTGATATTACAACTCCGTGACCTAGTCACACGTTTGCAAACTTTATGATGTAACATCACCGAGTGGGCCCAGAGTACCTATCCGTCACACGGATGGACAAATCCCGCTTTGATATATTTGCATACTCATCAACCATCTATTTTAGAATACCCAAAGTGCACCGTTATGGCCAGCATATTTCAGTCAAGCGGTGGGATACAAATCAAAGTCTCCTCATAGATGATAATTACGTATGATCATTACGGTCAAAGGATCTGGTCACTACGTTATAGTTATCGCAATGTCAAACTATGTGACTTGATCACATCGCAACTCTTCTGGTGGGTGTATGTCCATCATATCATTATCCAATGATACGACTCCATTGTCAACAGACGCCATTGTCTCATGATCAGGAAACCTTGATCATTAATCGCCCAATGGACTAGTATACTAGGGTTTACTAGGGACCTGGTTGTTTGTATACCACACCTGTATTAATGTTTCCGCTTAATACAGTTATAGCATAGTATCAAACATATTATGAACTAATGGAATATGCTTGATAAAACATTTTTTATTTGCCTCTAGGGCACATTCCCAACAGTCTCCCACTTGCACTAGAGTACAAATAATCTAGTTGCATTTTCTCTGGATCATAACTCCTTACGGTCTGGGTACCATTCATAACCGTATGTCCTTTTGCAAATCATAATGTCACCTAATTTGACATTCCTTAATTATCCACTATAATGATGAGGTATATATATTTGGCGGTGAAGTGAGACTTCGTTTGCTGTGTCATAGCAATAACATCCGGTGGGTCACACGGACTTTCCCATAGTCATGCACACTTGAAACTCACTCAATCAGAAGTCGAACTTCTTAAGCCATAATATAACTCCTGCTACTTCTAAAGCAGCCACATCAATGTAGATTCAATCCTTAGTGCATTATATGCAACTTAGATGTCTAACCATGTTTCTTTCGACTTAGGCATTCATTAGTATGATATCTCAATTTTCTAGGTTAGTGTCAAAACTTGAACCAGCATAACATTTATGGTCAAGTCCACTATCCTTTACAAATTTGAGATGTATCCTCAGTTCTCTTCAGACACTAAAGGATAAACTTAACTCTTTGTTCAATGATTTACTCATAAATCATATCACAACATGTTCTTACTACTAAGAACTTGGGTCACATTACGTCGAGTACATAACTCTGGTTTTATATGAAAGAACCTATGACAAAGGCATAGAGGATCCAACGCATCCATTTCTTTCATTTACCATTAACCATTGTTCTTGTATTGAGATTAACTCAACACTTCTCTTGGATATACAAGTAAGGACCACTTCTTTACTTGTCACATTCTGAACTCCTTCAGAATCTTATCCAGGAAAGTATTACGACTCAATGTTATTAAACACATATCTATCTTAATAGATCTTCAATGCTTAATACTTATTCATCTTCATTTATGAAAGATTCAAATAATCATTAACACCAACTGCACCATTCATAATATGTTATCCATATATGAGAATGTTATCATGCTCCCACTCAAATATGTCATGCACATATTAAGTTATAGGATAACACTCATATTGCTCCCACTCAAATATGTCGGCCACATATAAGACAAGGATAACATCCACATGGCTCCCACTTAGATATGTCAGACACATATTAAGTTCAGGATACTAACCACATGGCTCCTACTCAAATATGTCATTTACATATAAGTCTAGGATAATACTCCCATAGCTCCCACTCAAAATATGTCGTCTACATATTATGTTTCAGGAAACTATTCAGCTCCCACTCAGTTTCATGCAAATGCATGTTTCCTCGATATTTTGGTTAAGTCCAAAATCCTTTGATCATCCATCAAAATGAGAATTCAGTTTACGAGACACTAGTATCCATATGTTTTTTCCAAAACCTTCTTGTTGTACCAATTACAACACTTCTTCAAATACAGGATTTGAGGAAGTCATGGTATTGATAACAATCCTGGATCAATCGTAGTGAATATCCCTTTGACTCAAGCATTGCTACACATTGTAGTCAACCCATTGAATTTGTCAGAAACAATCTTTGTGACAAACCAATCTTGACGTCTCTTTGATGTTCACATTTATTCCTCATAACTCTGAAGTTATTGTGAATATCAAGTAACCTCCTTACTTGATAAGATTCAAGCAATCTTAAATGTAACTCAACATAGGATTTCATGACTCGTAGTCATATCTCGTACTTAGGTCCACCATCGCTTCTTTGTAGTTCGTAGGAATGTCTTGTTCTATTAACATGACAAGTGAATCATGAATATCATTTTGCACCAGGGGCAAATATATATTCTTGAATCCTACCTTTCTCAGTAAAAGCTCCCATCAGAAGATCATGATCATTATCATTAGTTTCTCCTCTTATTGTAGAGCTTTGCTTCCAGAACATATTCCGTTGCACTACTCTGACATTTGTAGGCAAGGTCAATTACCTTGGTTGAACTTTCACTTTTATTCCATTACCACATTTATCAAGAACAATTCTTGACAAACACCAAACATAGCAATACAAGTTTTGCTCCTTTTGGTTCTAGTTGTGGAAGATGCATCCATAGTTGTCTAAGGATACACTACAAAGATAATTTATCTTACATAAATCAAGCTTCCTAGAAACCACAACACACCATGACATATATAGTGTTGGTTTCCACGAAATCAGATGGTTCCCTATGCTGAAGTGAGTGTTTGCATATTAAATTAATAACTCTAAACAATAATAACGTAACTTGGTAAGAGATAACTTAGACCATACACTTTTCGATAGAATATGATCACAATGTTCAGGCACGTCAATCATATTGAAGTGTCTCAAGACATTGCAATTTGTGGAACAACTTTCACACAAGTCTTTATGCCCAAGAATAACTCAAAACATTTGTCACTTTGATCAAGTCGCAGAGACTTGTCTTTCTTGTTAATTTAATATCCATCTTTTACTCTGAAATCCCTTTTGATCATATCAAATTATTTCAGACTCATGTTTCATTAGTGAATACAAATATTCATCTAAGTCCACATAAGAAGTTCACGAAATAATGAAATTCACCACATGCTGACATACGATACATCACAATGTATGATACTCAACAATCAGCACACATTCCGTTTACCAGAATGTGAGGTTTTAGTCATCTCACCTAAAAGGGCATGGTTTGTATGTGTCAAGAGATCAAGTATCTTAAGACATCATCATACCATTCATGACTTAAACTGTAGTGTCATTATTTAGCCTGGATATTTCTTGGCATTATAATATTTCTTATAAATGATCAAACAACTATCATCAATATAAGAATAACTCATTCATAATCGTAATGTGACCATAAGAGATATCATTCATAAAAGGAGAACAACTGACTTGTTTCTCACTAATATGAATAATTGTCTTCGCGAGATGCAAGACACACTAATAAAGTCCCCATTCAAACGATCATAAAATTTATTCATATATTAATCAATTGATAGATGTAGAGGGAGAGTGTTGTCGACCATCAATTATCTTGATTGCCGTCAGCACACATTTTCACCTCATCCCTTCCAAGTCACTCTCAAGCAGTAAGTTCAAGCATCGAATACTTAATCAACCGCAATTAGTGTTTCGTGGGAAAGACATTTATAACTCGTATATCAAATATACCTTCTCCGTCAATGACCATTCCTGCATTGGTTCTACTCTTAAAGTTCTTGACTTTAACCATGACCTCATGACAGGTGAACGATTCTCCTTCATGACATAGTCCAGACATGGTCTTTGTAACTGGGAGGAAGCGGATGCAACTCCCCAGTTATCGCAAAGTAACCAGTCATTCAGTAATCCAAGTTATACACAAGGTGTTCCATGTATCTTATACGTTTTCCAAGTGACTTTCTCAGCAGGTTGTTCCTTCCACCATTGTTGAAAGAAACCCCGTCCATATACTCATATTCCATTACTCTGATTTGTGACCAAGTGCTTTCAAGTTCACCTAGCACGTCATACGTGTTGGTTAACATGCATTCACAATTCAGATTCCATAGAATGAATTATGGTGTATTGGACAGTCATTCATAAGAGACGGTGAGTGCGATACTCATCATCATCTTCCTTGATTACGGAGTTTTCAGGTGTATCTCCTAGCAGTTCTTCGTATTATGTTTAGCAAGTCATTATTAATGAGTATGTCTCTAATGGTGTTGGTACACATCAATGAAGTAAGACCCATTTACCTTAAGTTCTATCATACTAAAGGAGCCATAGTTCTAAACATTGGTATGACGTTTATCTACAATGATATTTGCTAAGACATGAAGATTAAGGTCATAATATGGAGTTCATGTTTCAAAAACAATTCTGGAACTCCCACTCAGTCAAACATCCCTCATAGTTTGTTCTAAGTGATTACATGATCCTTGAAGAACATACCTCCCCCGTGTGGCACGACCATAAGTATGTTGTTCAAGGTAGGCCATCATGCCAATCACATCATCCATGTGACTCATGCTCGACCTTTCGGTCTCTTGTGTCCCGAGGCCATGTCTGCACATGACAGGCTCTCCACAATAACCTTAGTGAGTATATGCCGCGTATGCAAGGCCATGTTTCTGGACATGCTAGGCTTGCTCCACCCATCTCTTGTGAACGTAAAAATGTTGACACCCGTGTGACACGTGATGCCTCCATAATGAAGAACTTTCCAGATGGTGCTTCACTAAGGAATGACACTTTGTTGGATTAGTGAGGGATCATCCTATTATGCTACCGTCGTATATCTAACATATTAGCAAAACAGGATGCAATAGTATAAATCATACATGCTATGATTCCCCCCGACATGCAAATTAAAGTTAAAATGCCTTTCTACTTTATCTTTTGCAAGTTTTACGTGGTTGCTAGGGGTTTCGAGAAAAGAACCACTTTCTATCCTGCGAAAACAAGCCACAACACCAATCCCGCAATTGTCTCTATTACACCCCTGTCGGGGCCCTCCGTTGCAAACATCTTTGCATCGCTAATGCAGAGAGACAGACACCCCCAGCCACTTTATATGGTACAAGCCATATGTCAAGCGTGGAACCAGTCTCGCGTAAACGCGTAAGGTCGATCGGGGGCCGCTTCATCAAACATTGCCGCAACGCTAAATGAGTACACGTGAGAGGGTAACAATTGAAGAATTGATGCCCACATACTAGATGTGTTCTATTCGTACAATACATCTACGCATAGCCTTGCTCTGATACCACTGTTGGGGTTCGGGGCAGAAAACACAAAATTTTCATAACCTACGAGACCCATACCCAAGACCTATGCTATGCTGATGCAAGTAACGGACAGAAATAGATCACATACCAGTATGTAGTCCGTTAAGCGGGAAACGTTCCCGCATGAACGTGGTTGGTGTAGTCGTACCGGCAATCCCCGATGCCGCGCAGATCCACGATGACTCCTGTAGCCACCCGATCCTTGTGGACCGATGATGGGATTACGTCCCCGTCGGAACGTTGTCGATGAAGACCTCGCGATACGGCCACGACGACGAAGTAGCACCACAAGTGTAGTGCCTCGCGGGATTATACACATACAGTATACCCGACGTCCCTCCGGGCTCCGAACCAGTAGAGCAGCGGAAAGAAGATGGATTCGGATCCCGATTCCAGCAGCACGACGGCGTGCGTATAGTGGAGAAATCCCCAACCAAGTGTAGACTCCAAACAAGGGGAGTCCACTCGAGGAAGGAGAAAGGAGGGAGAGAGAGATGAGAACTTATCTCAAAAAATTGATGATTAAAAGGGCACCTCTACCCCTCCTTATATAGGCCAAGGAGGGGTGCCACCCCCCCCCCTCCACTTCCGGGGTGGGACTAATCCCAAGGGAGGGGGTGGCGCACCAAATAAAGGGGGTGATCCCGAATCAATCCTTACTGCGTCGAGTACCCTTAAGTGTAACACCCTACGGTCCGGGAATCAGCAGACATGATCGAGACAATCTCATTGATCAATGACTAATCAATTGGACCTGGTTACAATCCTTGATAGCCCCTGCACTTCCATCGAATGAACTTCAATCGTTGTTGGATCCGTTAACCGTGTGCCTGTTCCCTTTGTCCTGTGGTACTTTGCTTGTCCGAGGTTTGATCATCGGTATCCAATATACCTAGTTCGTCCTCGTTCTCAACAAACAAGTTTACTCGTTCCCGTGATATTACAACTCCGTGACCTAGTCACACGTTTGCAAACTTTATGATG
Organism: Bromus sterilis; assembly: GCA_950022295.1. Lineage (NCBI taxonomy): Eukaryota > Viridiplantae > Streptophyta > Magnoliopsida > Poales > Poaceae > Bromus > Bromus sterilis. The sequence goes on from OX465596.1 coordinate 404,410,716, forward strand.
TAACATCACCGAGTGGGCCCAGAGTACCTATCCGTCACACGGATGGACAAATCCCGCTTTGATCTATTTGCATACTCATCAACCATCTATTTCGGAATACCCAAAGTGCACCGTTATGGCCAGCATATTTCAGTCAGGCGGTGGGATACAAATCAAAGTCTCCTCATAGATGAAAATTACGTATGATCATTACGGTCAAAGGATCTGGTCACTACGTTATAGTTATCACAATGTCAAACTATGTGACTTGATCACATCGCAACACTTCTGGTGGGTGTATGTCCATCATATCATTATCCAATGATACGACTCCATTGTCAACAGACGCCATTGTCTCATGATCAGGAAACCTTGATCATCAATCGCCCAATGGACTAGTATACTAGGGTTTACTAGGGACCTGGTTGTTTGTATACCACACCTGTATTAATGTTTCCGCTTAATACAGTTATAGCATAGTATCAAACGTATTATGAACTAATGGAATATGCTTGATAAAACATTTTTTATTTGCCTCTAGGGCACCTTCCCAACACCCATTCCATTCAACGACAGTTTTCTAGACGAACATCTAGCTGTTGTTAAAGTACAATCTCTCTCCGGTCCTTGGTTTGAAGATTATGCTAACTTTATCGTTGCAAAGTTTTTGCCTCCAGGTTCAACATTTCAGCAAAGGAAGAAGTTCTTTCATGATTTGAGGCATTACTTTTGGGATGGCCCACATCTTTTCAAAGAAGGTCCAGATGGGATCGTGAGAAGATGCATACCGGAACACAAGCAGAAGGACATTCTCAAACAATGTCACGACAGCCCATATGGAGGACATCATGCTGGTGAGAGGACCGCACATAAGGTTCTTCAATCAGGTTTTTATTGGCCTACTCTCTTTAAGGATGCTAGAAATTATGTTTTATCCTGTGATAAGTGTCAGAGAGTTGGTAATATTAGTAGAAGGAATGAGATGCCTATGAATTACTCTCTAGTGATTGAGCCTTTTGATTGCTGGGGTTTTGATTTTATGGGTCCTTTTCCTTCCTCACACAAGTACACTCACATTTTAGTTGCTGTTGATTATGTAACCAAGTGGGTAGAAGCAATCCCCACTGAAAGTGTTGATCACAGGACATCTTTGAAAATGCTCAAGGATGTAATTTTTCCTAGGTTTGGAGTACCCGGGTACCTCATGACCGATGGGGGTTCGCACTTTACACATGGAGCTTTTAGAAAAGCTTTAGCCAAGTACGATGTCAATCATAGAAGTGCTTCACCGTACCACCCTCAAACTAGTGGGCAAGTTGAGCTCACCAATAGAGAGATCAAGTTGATCTTACAGAAGACAAACAATAGAAATAGAAAGGATTGGTCAAATAAGTTAGGAGATGCTTTGTGGGCGTATAGAACTTCTTACAAAAACCCCATGGACATGTCTCCCTATAAGATGGTCTATGGCAAGGCTTGCCATTTGCCATTAGAATTAGAACACAAAGCTTTCTGGGCTATTAGAGAGCTTAATGTTGACCCGAAATTAGCTGGTGCAAAGCGTCTCATGAACTTGACTTCTCTAGATGAGTGGAGAAGTGAAGTTTACGAGAGCGCTAAAATGTTCAAGGAAAAAGTAAAGAAGTGGCACGATAGGAGGATTCTGAAACGTGAATTTAATGTTGGTGATAAAGTTTTGTTGTTTAGATCCCGTTTCAGGTTTTCTCCAGGTAAACTACTTTCTAGGTGGGAAGGGCCATTTCATATTGAAGAAGTCTACCGCTCGGGTGCAATCAAGATTAACAATTTCGAAGGCACCAAACCTCAAGTGGTGAATGGGAAAAGACTTAAGCGTTACATAGCAGGAGATTCTGTCATTGTTAATGTGGATTTGGTATACACAAAAACTCATGAAGAACATGTTGCAGCCCTGTTCCAGACACCAGCAGGAGCAGAATAAGGAAAGGTGTGTATTACGGTAAGGAAACATCGCGAAACCACCATAAAAGTTCCAGATTACGAGTTTTTGAAAAATATAGAAAATTTGAGGCCGAAGTGGACCCGGAGACCAGCTCCAGGAGGCCCTGGCGCGGCCCCACCCCTGGCCGCGCCGGGAGGCCGCCTGGGCACCCCGGAGTCCGTCTCCGACCCCACTTTGGCTCGTTACCTTCCTTTCTGTGCAGAAATTTTTGCTATATATTTTCCCGGATCGTTCCGGCAACGTATCTCGCGATTTCGTGTGTTTTCTTTTCGAGCTGTTTCTGCGAGACTAAAAGTTGAGTAGTAGAGATGTCTTCTTGTGGCTCGAGCGGAGAGGACTTCTTGGGATGGCGTCTATGTCAAGTCCAGATGGATCTTAATCAAGGGAAGCACGTCGATTGGGCTACTGAAGAAGAAACCGTCGCAATACAAGCGGAGATGGAGCGCTCCGTGAGAGAGGAAGTCAAGACTATCACTGCCTAACAGCAAGGAGGTCCAAGCAATCCCATCATGGTGGGGTCTGTCCAACCTCAATATGATCTTTCTCTTAACCTTTCAGGGCCCTCCACTTCGCTTGAAGATCAGCGCACGCTTTCCACCATATCCTAAGCCTACCGCATCACCAACCAACTTTGTGAAGATTTCCGTGTACTGAAAGTGAAAGTGGAAATCCTGGAAGCTGAAAACCAAACCATTCGACGTATAATCAGGTACTTGAAGAACCACAAGAATGAGGAGTAAATCTCCTCGGGTAATGGCATCCCCTTAGCTTGTTCCAAGCTTGGGGGAGTGCCCGGTATTTTTATCTTTATCTTTGTCTTTTAGAGTCAAGTAGAGTCGTATCATGTCTAGGGAAGTTATCTTATAAAATAGGTGTTTGCTTTGAGGTCTATCACTTCTTTTTGGAGAGTTATGTATCTGTGAGTGTGGAGCCATCTATGATGGAATATTAATGAGAAGTCTATTGATCCCTTCGCTGCACTGGGTATTCTCTTCACGCAATCGACCTCGTGATGATTCTTATGGGGAGTATTGACCTTATATCAGGTATGGCTTTGAAAACTTTATTAATCTTGGCAAACATAGCTTTGGTCATAACAACAAGCATTTTATTTTTTTCTCAAAGTAGCGACATAGCCAAACCCTCTTTGTTATTATGCTTGTAGTGTTATGTTGACAAGGAAGACAACTTGATGTGCTATGCTTGTTTTAATGTTTATGCTTTATATTGCTTTGCATCCAAGTCATCATCAATTGTCTGTTCTCTCAAAGCCTTTGCTAGCCAAACCTCTGTACTAAGCGGAATTCTGCTTGTGCATCCATACCCTGAAACCAGTATCTTCCATATGAGTCCACCATACCTTCCTATTTGTGGTATTCCACTACCACTCCTAAAGCATAGAATTTTTGTGTTATCCTTAGATGTTCAAAATCTTCTGTTTTGTGCCCCTGTTTTAGCTCATGAGGAAGTAGTAGTTAATTCATGACCTTCTTAAGTTGGACAAGTTTTATCCTGAGATTGCATGTCTAATCTGCAAACCCCTAATACAAGGAGGAACTGGCATGAGTGCGCCCAGCTCACAAAAGATAATACAACAAACAAACAAACCCTTCTTCACACTTTGTTCATGAGAAATCAGAAAACTTTGGCAATGATAAACAAAGGAGATTGCGGGGATGTGATCGTCCCCGTTTGAGAGCCGTTCCTCGAAACTTGTCCAATCTAAGAAGCAATTGAGTTATCTATTAGCATTCGTTGACAAATCATGCACCTCTCAAAACTTGTTTTCATTCCGTTTGATTTAAGTATAGCACTTGAATTTTCCATGCTTGCCTTTAACAAGGCTTTTTCCCTGTACTTTTATGTTGAGTCAGTTTTCCCTACTTCCTCCTTTCCCAAAGAGAACAGACACTTGATGCTGATGAAGATTCATTAATATAATGTTGCATTGAAGTTTTTCCATGCCATATCATTGTTGACATTATCTTTTGATGAGTAAGTTGTTTGCAAAAGCATCTGCCAAGCAAACATCTTCCTTTGTGTTAGCATTTGCACTTCATGATTAATAGCTTGTTCTTTCAAAAAGTTCTAAATTGTCTCATCAAAATATAAAGAGAAAGAGCAAAGGTAAAAGCTATTAGTTGTCCCTTGACCAAAGGACTTGTTTTCCATGATTTGATGAGTTTCCTTAGCCCTAATTTTGATTATAATTGTTATTACTCTTTCATAAGGGGCTTTATGAGTTGGAGATCGCTGTTTAGGATGTTTGATTTTGGTGAAAAGATCATGATGCTTCTTGTCCGTATTTTATTTATCGACACTTCACTCTCTAAACTTGTGGACAGGTTTACTGAGCTCAGTTTTCGCTTGGGGACAAGCGAGGTCTAAGCTTGGGGGAGTTGATACGTCCAAATTGCATCACTATTTATATCTTAATTCATCCTTATTCATTGATATATTTCATATTACGATGATGTTCTTATGTTGTTTTGGCTTATTTTACACAGTTTGCAACTTTCCGGTGCCGAAGCAGCAGACGCAGGATTCAGCGGTAAAAAGTGGATGCTGAGTTGCTGAAGAAGAATACCTCCAAATTACCTGAAAATTGACGGGGGGGGGGGGGTATTTTCCAGGAGATTAACGAAGACTCGCCGAAGAGGGGCCAGAGGGGGGCCACGGGAGCCCCAGGCGGCCACCTGGCGCGGCCCCACCCCTGGCCGCGCCGGGAGGGCGCCTGGAGACCCGGGGGCACTCCCGGCTCCCCCCTCTGGCCTATATACTCCTCGTTACGCGAAAACCCTAAAAAGAGAAGCTTTCACGGAGTTCCGCCACCGCTCCGTGGCGAAAACCTACAGAGAAAAAGGGCTCTCCCGCGGGCAGATTCCGCCGAGGAGATCACCTCCCGGAAGGGGAGATCATCGCCATCGTCATCACCATCGTCACGGGCATCATCGAGATCATTATCAACATCATCCCCAACACGAGCACTATCTCCACCACCATCCAATCTCACCTCACAAGTTTATCTTGTGTTGTAATCCGTACTATCTATCCTCTCTACTCTACCGGTGTTGATTACTACTTTGTGGTGAATGCTATTGAGTTTTGTTGGAGAAATATCATTATGTCCAGATTGTTTATCATATATTTATCACCTCTGATCATGATCTCTTTTATGTCTTGTGAGTAGTTACTTTAGTTCTTGAGGACATGGGAGAAGTCTAGTTGTTAGTACGTAGTCATATGATGTTGAAGTAATTTATGTTGTTTGATATTTAAGTTGTGTTGTTATTTTCCTAGTGGTGTTGTGTGAGTCGAACACTCAACACTTCGCCTTCTTAAGGACCTAGGGGAATACATTGTGTATTAATAATTCTTACGGTGGGTTGACGGAGTGACAAAAACCTGAACCCCAGTTTGCACACTTTTGCACAAGGGAGTAATGGATCCTTGATCTTATTGCTGTGGTTAGGCTTTTCCTTAATTTCTATCTTGTATTTGCGGATGCTTGCAAGATGTTTAATCATAAGAGTGCACTTATCTTAGTCTAGAAGGTGTGCTAGCATAGATCCACCCACTCAACACTTATCAGCTCAACACTTGTTATCGATACGGAGTATGGCGAAAGCACGTGACTACCTCTCCATGTGTCCTCAAGAACGCTTTAGTCTTTATAAGTTCAGTTGTCAGGCTTATCCTTTGCTCAAAAGGATTGGGCCACTTGCTGCTCCTCAGTGCTATTTACTTTGCTTGCTTTTATCTTATCGTTGCTTATATCAAAAACCCCTAAAAAGTTATCTTTCAGTGCTTGCAGTTATTCCTTATCCAAAATCACCTATCAATACCTTTCTCTCCTCGTTGGGTTCGACACTCTTACTTATCGAAAACACTACAATAGATCCCTTTACGTTGAGGGTCATCAATGTCTCTCTCCCAAAAGACGATAAAACTACTATGCGAGGTAAACAAATTACAGCTGGGAAATTGACAGGATTAAAAACGCACCGCAATGCTAACTATGCTACAAAGAAAGGATGAGGCTCAAAAGCATGGGCAGTACGCCAAAATAAGTAGACCGAAATCCAACTGCATCTACTACTAATCATCCACCTTGAGATATCTATCCAGAACATCTCGCTGGTATTAAGTTGCGAGCCCCACCCAAAGTGTAAACCCAAAGCAATAGACAACTGCATTAAAAAGTACTTTGCGTAAAGTAAACAATCCTTGCAACCGCGGTTACAAGCACCGTTGTTTTCCCCCTTGTGGCAACAACACATCCCCTAGACTCATGTTTCTGTCACTCAAGCGTGTCATCGGGGGGCACGAACCCACAATCGAGCATAACGTTTCCTCTTGGAGTCACTACCTACTACTTGGCCAAAGCAATAAACAACAACGGAGAACATGCAAGAATTACTTAGGAACAAAAATATAAAAGATATGAACCAAATATATTACTCAATCACAATCTGAACATAATCTCATAATCCATCAGATCCCAGCAAACTCGGCATAGCAACAGCAGAAAATTACATATGTGCCTCGATCATGTAGGGCAGCTCACGAGGACTAAACCATGAAGAACAAAGAGGGGAGGAGAACATAATATAGCTACTGATCACGGACCCATGGTCCAAGAAAAACTACTCACGGCACATCTGGGAAGCGTCCATGGTGGAGGGGAAGCTCTCGGAGGTCAATCCTCCCTCCGACAGGGTATCGGGAAGAAGTCTGCTGGCGCTCCCGATCTTGGAAGCACGGCGGCGGCGGAACTGAGGCGAGATCGCGAAAAAGGGTTCTGTCTTTGGAGGTTCCGCGTCACGGGGAATAAATAGGCGAAGGGGGGCAGCCAGGGGGCACCAGGGGTCTAGGCGCCCCCCCCGGCGCGGCCAAACCCTAGGCCGCGCCAGGTGGCCGCCTGGATCCCTGGTGGTGGCCCTCTGGCCCCACCCAGGTGATTCCGGAAGGTTCCTGTACGCTGATTTTTTATCTGATTTTCCTGAATTTTTGGAGCACTTTTAATATGGGGGAAACCTGAAATAGAAAAACAGTAGAAAAGAGGAACCGACACAGCGGTGCACTGAGTTAATAAGTTAGTCCAAATATGATCAAAAGTGTATAAAAGTGTATCTAGATCATAACAATATCACACAAAACATGCATGGAGCAAGCAGAAATTATAGATACGTTTGGGACGTATCAACTATGTCTGTACTCAGATATTATGATTGTATAACTGATGTATCCGGATCCTCGTGATCCTTGGTTTGTAACTTAAAGATTTATCTTATTTGTGTCTAGTGTTGCGGTGTGATATTCTCATCGTGGCACCCTGATTTCAGTCGTGTACCCTGCGTGTATGATTATTGTACATGACTTGATTTTGGGGGCGTCACATGTTCCTTGGATGTAAATTGTTGATTGTTGTGTTTTGTTAAGGAAAGACAAGATCATAAATACATTCACGTGGTTTATTGTACACGTAATTTGTTATTCATATTCATAACAAGCCAAACAAGCTAACACGAGTTGAGCCAAGTTGTAATCTAAGCTTGTTGTTCTAACAGTTGAGTCGAGCTAACTCATTATCTTAATAAGTTCTAACGAGTCGAGTCAAGTCCGACGTGCTTCCACGTGAATTCTAGCATTAATGGGAATTGTCTCTAAGGTCTAGGACGGGTCACCAATTCATTGTTGACTAGAAGGAGATGCACGCTTTGTCGCTCCACTTTAAGAATTTTTTGATGATTTTGAACTCAGTCAAACGAGATGTAAACTAAGGATGAGTATAGGAATCACATATATGAAGCAGTTGACTCAATAAAGCTGAGAATTTTGGGTTAATCTTCGAGGGCTTGTAAGGCACATTAATTTTCGGATTTTCTATCTCATCTCCTTCCAATAATTGGACTTCAAGTTCTCGGTTTGCCTGGTCATAAAAGATAATGAATATAACAAACAGGTGTTTTTCAATTCAAATGCAATTTATATTACAAACTTGTTAGCTAGAAGAGTAGCTATCTAGTAACAGTTTTAACTTGAGAGCAATTCAACAGTCTTTTATTCAAGGATAATTCCATTGCATGCTAGCAGACCATATTGCACCAGTCGTTGGGGCATGATTTGTGAACTATCGAGCCAATGGTGGGCACATGGAGCATGAAAGACCATGGATGCATGTTGATGTGACCTTGGTATTGTCACCATCTCTGCATGCATCGGGGCATATGGGGCAGACCCCCTGGGATGTTTCCCCTTCTTAGCGTCGTAGTCGGCATCAATATAGCTCACCATTGGGATCATCATGTTGTTGGTTGCGTGGAGGTCACTGGTCTCCGCTCGTCCTCAAAGCCGGCTTCGTCGCTCCATGCCCACCTTTTGTGCGTGTGACGTGTGAGTGAAGGCATGATGCGCCAGTTCCATGCGCGCAATGGTGCGTGAGCCGGTGACCCGAGGTGTATAGAGGTGAGGTTGATTTCACACCGTCCTGTTATGCATATTAGTTGCCGCCTCCATGGGATATGTGTGTGGATGCTCGCATGCTAGCAGTAACAACAACAACAACAACAACAACAACCGTACGTATGGCCAACCATTCATTATTTGCAGAAGATAGTCTTGTTTTCTTCTGCGCTTTCAATGAGAATTTCAACCATGTACGAGAGCTTCTTCAGAAGTATTGTAATGCATCTGGAAATAAAATTAATATGTACAAATCATCCATTTATTTCAACAAGGGATATCCAGAGACAATTTGGGACAATATCAAACATATCTTTGAGGTAATAATGAACCTATTTTTAGAAGTATCTAGATCAACCTAAGGATTGTGTGCAAATATAAAGAGGGTTGTGTCAAATACTTAAAAATAGAATTTGAAAAGATGTTTTGGAGGGACAAAGAGATGTATTATGGTGGAAAAGAGGCGCTTATAAAGTCTATTGTACACTCCGTCCTAACTTATTCCATGGCTTGTTTCATACTACGAGGTGGTCTTTGAAGGGCGTTAATGGGCTACTTCATAAATTTTGGTGGGGCGGTAGAAAGGGAAAGATGAAGATAACATGAATCCCATGAAAAACAATACAAATACGATATGGTATGGGCTTTCGAGACATTGAGTTCCTTAACCTTTCTCTATTAGCAAGGCAAGCATAAAGATTGTTGCGGCAACCTGATTATAAAGGTGCAACCGCGATGATGTGTTGAGATGAAAGTTAAAGATGTCTTAGCACCTCAATGCTAATATTGGATGGCTTAGTAAACCCATTGAGTCTAGAAGCCCACGTACAATGATGGGTTGATATTGGCCTAGGGCTTTCATATATGTCTAGGCTGACGATTGTATCAGACCGTCATGAGGTTATTGAAAGAATTGAGATGGACCTAGAGGGGGGGGGGGGTGAATAGGTATAATTATAAATTTTATCACTACTTAGCAATTTTAGGCAATATTGCGGAATATAAATGCGTGCCTAATTATTGCAAGGATGGTTCAAGCTAGACATGGAGAGCAACAAACACAATGTATAATAGCAAGTGAGAAGATAAACAACAAGGTAATGATAGTAAAGGAAAAAGAAAATGGATATACTAATGACACGAAGACGACGAGTATCCCGGTGTTCACTTTCTTGGAGAAAAGCTACTCACCGTTTGAAGGGGTTGACCCCACTTGTTATTCTTAGGAAATGACAAATTATCAAATGGCAAAGTAAAATTGGGCAAAAGATCAAATTTGCCCTAGATTTGGGGTGCCATGTTTGGTGGGCAGCCCTGTAATTGCAAATTTGCAATGTATCCCTGTGGAACTGAACACTGAATAAAACCCTTTTACCCCTAAAAAAACTTCTTCTCACACTACTGTCTTGCCAAGCCCCGTCAATACACCGCCGTCGCCCCTCCTCGCCGGCGTTCCACCGACTCGCCGCCATGCCCCCCGCCAAGTGGTACCGTACTCGCGCCTCCCCCTCCCCCTCTCTTCCCTCGGCGCCCAGACGATAGCTCACCGGGTCTCTGCGTTTCCTCGGCGCAGGCTGATGCACTGGCACCCGAACCCTGGAGTGACCCTCAACTCCCAGATCCTGCTGGAGGCCTGTGGCTGCGCGGAGTCCCTCGGCGGCACCAAGGACGGCCGCTGGAAGACCTCCATCATCTTCTACCGCCCGATTACGCGAGACGGCGCGGGCGGGGCGCAGCAGCAGCTGCCCCCCGACGTGCCCCGCGAGCTCCTCGGCGTCGCGCTCCACGAGCGCCCCGGGCTCTACTTCTCCATCCTCCGGAACCAGCGCCTCGTCCTGCAGGCTGACGCTGCCTTCTCCCAGGTCATGGAGAAGCTCCAGTCCTTCAAGGCCCGCGTCAACCTCAACTTCGAGGTCGCCTTGTTTTCTTCCCCGCCCTTCAAATTTCCTCTTTGCACTTCAGGATTTAGATCCGTACAATTTAATTTTCTTTGATGAATTGAACAAGGGGTTAGATTGTTGGATTTCGCATAGCATATATTTTTTTGCGGGTGAAATCCCATAGCAAGTTTAACATACATTTTCAGCAGAAAACAACACAAATGTATGTTCCCATAGCAGGTTTAACATACATTTGTGTTGTTTTCTGCTGAAAATGGGAGTGAAGCCATATTTTCTTAAATAAACTCAAGTTCTTTTTGCAGGATTTGCTAAGTGAACTTACCACATTGTGTCTTTCAAGTGAACACAGTGACGAAATAGTCGATTCTATCAGTTTCCAGTTTGACTGTAATTTCAGGAAGTGGGTGTCTTTCAGTTAGTAGTGATCGACTAAAATTTGCATAGAACTCAACTGAGCATTGAGTCTCACAATGAAGCTACTTGGATGTTGATTGTGTTTATCTTTTGTGCTCTGTTAACCCCTTATTTTGTCATAAGTTTCATCTACTGTTTTTTATATTGTACAGTACTTATTATATTAGAGTGTTTGTTGCATTGTCTCATATGAACAAAAGTTTGTTAGATTCACATGTTACAATGTTTCCATCTATAGGGATTCCAGTATCAACTGGGCGATTTTTGCTTGAGGATAGGAAAATGTGTTCCTAACAATTCTGAAACACTGAGAGGAATCATGATGGAGGTACTGCTATTATTTTTCTTCCTTTTCTATTTTCTGTTCATACCCTTGTTGGCCTTAATCGTATGGAAACATTGATTGACTTTTCTTATTTAAGGATGAGACTCAGACTCATTGATTGTTGACTTTTCTTTAGTTAAAGATAAGACTCAGAACAAATGCACTGAATCAATTTGTAATTTAGTTTGAGTGAGTACTAAGTACTGTTAATATAATAACGGGGTTTCACTTCTTAGATTCTCAGCCTAATTCTTGAAAGTCTAGATCTATACAGGTCCAGGCTAGTTGGGATACTCTCTATTGATCAGAAGTAGAAGTCTACAACCTATTTCGTTTTTTATGCCTTTTTGTGAGTTAGATAAATCTACCTATGCCGAGCTTGATGAACTTAGCAGAGCAGATGATGACCTGGCATTTACATGATTTCTTAAAGTACACCTCGTGAGCTTTAAATTTGTAAGGCTCTTGATATCATTTCTAGCAATAGTTTATAAGACCATCCCATAATTTGGACATATTCATTAACTTGTAAATATATTACATATGTTATAATCTACACCTTTGTCTGTGTATTTAGCTCAAAATGTTAACTGTAAGAAGGGAAAAACTAGATGATTTCTAGTATATTCTATTGTATAGACCTGCCTGTAACTCTTCTACTTGTGAAGCATCAGTGCCTTTCTTCTGCCATTGTTACTCGAGTTAGCAGGGAGTGGCCCCTAACAATATTTCTGGTGACAAGTAATTTTGAAAATAGCACTTGAAGTTGTTGAATCCAATATGTTGACCATTAAAAAAAACTTGCCTTCTTAGGCCTTGAGGTCAGAACCAAGAGTTGCAAAACTTCCCACCAAAGCAGATGAACATTTCTGTGGCACGGATAATGGGGATACTTTCAATACTACACTTCAAGTTTTATTTTCAAAAGGTTCCACTGGTTCACAGAAATTACGGAACCTACCGAGAAATCCAATTTTCAGTGGTTTTTGTCCGAGATCATTTCCGCGCTTGCAAGTCTGACATGAAGTTTTATGTTACTTTTGGTGCAGGTAGAGTATTATCCCCTATCTTCCATCGAAAAGTCCAGGGCAATTATGGTGGACTTCTTTGACATATGGCAGGAGACACTTGCAAAGAAGTCGCTGCCTGGTCGATTCATCCACGTAGAATCTAATTTCGCAGAGTATGGTCTTTCGGATCACTACTCTTTCCAGCACACCGCAGTTCAGTACGCAACCTGCCTGCAACAACTCATGGCAGCTGTGAGGGTCTAGATCTGCAGATGGAAGTTTCAGAACATATGTTTAACTTGTTCCCAAGATCCTGATAACATCAACATATGGCAGGGCATGCGTCTTATGTACTGAAACGTAATCAATTTGTAAGTTTTTCACGGTTTAGTATCCCTTCCTCTTCCATGTCTGAGATGTTAACCTGATTTATTTGCAAGGAATAGGAAGTTGTAATGGTCATCTGAGCAACCGAGTAGCTGTGATTTGTGTTCTCATTAGCTCCCCGTAGATGCTGCTGGGTAATGTTGCTGGACAAACTTTATGAGCATGAACATCTGATGATATCTTGATTATATTTTACTCTCTTTTTTGGATAAGATCATTCGAATTAAACACCATGCAATAGCCGGTGTGTTCAAAGTAATTTCTTTAAATGCAAACAGGTGAGATTTTATTATTATTATAATGTGGTGTTCATTTTCTTCTATGTTCAGTTGAACCGTGTGGGTAGACACAAGACAACTTGTTTCCTCCATGTGCAACTGCGCCTAATAAGCGAAACATGGTCGGATTCTGTTAACCCGCAACATTTGCCTTTGTCCTAAAACCTCTCTGCCACTGCTCGAAAGGTGTATGGCCTGGAAGGAAATCCATTGGATGAGCGTACTAGCAAAAACCCTGTAAGAGAAGGAGAAACCATCCTCCACTTTTGCTGTGAAAACATTCTCAACCCTGCCAACCAAAGACATGGTGTCGTGGTTCTTGAATCCCTAATCACTACATACAAATCCTAGCAGCTCCTTGCTGTCATTACACATGGCTCCCTCTCCCTCTCATCATCCCATGAGATGAGCTGTGTGCTGCCATTGCCGCAGACGTCGACCATATAGACATGAAAATGGTGTTTGTGAAAATAAACCACTAACCTTACAATGTTGATAGCGTTTACATAGATGTAACTGAGTTGCCCCCTTCTCCCTAGTTTGACCAAATTTGTGGATAAAAAGAAAGCATTGCTGCTATCAGAACACTTGAGGCCGTCATGTAAGAAAATATTAATCCATCATACTGTTTGTTTATTGCATTTGAAACACAAAAACCTGCTACACTTTACAATAGCTTATTGCAAATGCACACGACAATTCACTTTTCGCATCTTATCTACTTATGCCTGTTGGCTTATAACGTCAACAGAGTTGATAAAACATTGCACATAGACCAAATCTATGCATCAGTTGCATGTCAATACGAATAGGCAGGATGGTCGTCTTCGTCATCATATGACATAAGAACCTTCAGAACTTCGTCCATTGTTGGCCTCTTGCTTCTGTCTCCAAGGCATGAAACAGCTATTCTCACCATTACAGTGGCCTGCTCTAGATCGAAATGCCCCTTCAAATTTGCGCCCACTAGGTCAGTGATATTCTCGGTGGCCAGAATCTGTTTGGCCTCCTGGATAAAGTCTGTAAACTCCATTTGCCTTTCGTTGGCAATTACGCCACTTGAAACCCTGGTTCCAGTCACAATCTCCAGAAGCACCACTCCATAGCTGTACACATCGACCTTCGCATTGATCGGCATATTCAGTGCCCATTCTGGTGCCATGTAGCCCATCGTGCCTCTCATTTGGGTGAAATTGAAGCTGGCGCTATCTCGCTTTGCAAGCTTGGCTAGTCCGAAGTCTGCTATTTTGGCATTGAAATCTCGAGTTAGGAGTATGTTTTCTGGCTTCACATCACAATGGACAATCCATTCAAGGCATTCATGGTGAAGATAAGCAAGACCCCTTGCCGTGCCCAAGGCGATCTTGTACCTTTGGCTCCAACCGAGCAGACTTTCGGTGCTCCTCTCACCAAACAGGTACTTGTCCAATGACTCATTCTCCACATACTCATATACTAATAACCTGTTTTTCCCTTCTGAGCAAAATCCCATCATCCTGACCAAATTTATGTGATTGATCCTCCCAATCAAAGTCACTTCCGCCCAGAATTCCTCTTCTCCCTGTTGAACATTTATGAGTTTCTTTACTGCCACTATTTTCTTATCCTCAAGCACTCCTCTATAAACAATTCCAGCACCCCCTCTCCCAATCTCCTCTTTGAATTTTCCAGTTGCTTCCCTCAGTTCTCTGTATGTAAACTGCCTGAACTGGTTTATTATCATCTTGTATCCATCCTCCATTGATTTGGGCATGTTACTCTTTCTGAAAAAAAGGCACCATCCTGTCACAATAACAATCAACTCTAGAGCTCCCAATATTGCAATAAAGACATATAAGTATATCCACTTTATGTTGTCCTTCTTCATTCCATACATATTTGCTGATCCTAGCATAATCTCCGAACCGTTGGGTCTGCAGGTTAGGCTTTCTTGTTTGGAGTTTGGGACTGAGCCATTGAAACTCTTTGGTACTTTCATGTAGTTGTCTCCCGGGAAATATGGGTACACCTGGCCATTGTAGAGTATGTCTTTGGTATAGCACCAACCATTGCCACCCTTGTATGTGAAAGATATACATGAGCTGCTGTTCAGGCAAATGTCCCTGCATGTTTTAAATGAGATAGATTGATTTGAGCCCAGATCAAAGCCATAGAAGTCTGCACGAGGTTGCTTGACAAATTTGAAATCCTCAAGTGATTGATTGCTGCCAATTGTGAATGCTGGTTTGCATCCCTTGTTCCAATCTGTTGGATCAACCATCACATATTCTGGAGGGCATCTACATTTAAGTCCTGTTGAGTAGTCACAAAGACCATTCTTACCGCATAATCCGTGCACATAGCACATCTGTATCACTGCCTGCCCTGTAACCACCCAATTCCCTGTTGATGCATCCAAGCTGTACATTCTGAAATTCCCATCATGATCAATTGTAATCCTCCTCTTGATTCCAGAGCCTGAATCTGAAGCCACTATTTTAAACTCATCACTCGACACAAAATTACCCTCGTCGTCGAGAAATGCGACCCTGGTGCTGTTATATCTATTGCGTCCATTTTTCAGAGCATCGTAATCTGGACTTGGCCAGTAGATGCTTGTAATATCTGGGCCATCATACAATAGGCGCAAGACATTGTCGTTGTCAAAATAGAGGTGATGGTACCCAGAGACTAACCTTGTGTCCTTCGTCAAGCTCTGCCAAGGAAGCAAGGTGTCTGTTGGCGAGTGAAAGCTCTGCCACACAGTAGTATTACCAGAATCACCGATGACAAGGTTGCCAGTGTTGAGGAGGGAAACAATTGTGTGCTTGCCTAAAGATGTCTTGCTTTCCCATACCGTTGAGCCATTGTTATCCGTCAGGAACAGGTTTCCATTGTGGTTCAGAGATATCCTGGAGCCGTAAAGGTTCACTGGGGAATAGTAGCCATTCACCGTGGAGTAGGGATTCGCCGTCCAGACAACCGTTTTCACGGTGGTGTACCAGATGGAGAAGGTGAAAGCATTTGTCCCAACTCGATGGAAGCCGCAAGAGAAGGTGGAATCTGGTGAGAGGAGAAAGATTCTCTCATGATCTTCTGGTGTCATGTATGAGCCAGTGGTCATGATCTGCCATGAGGAGGCACAAGAGCAAAGCTGGAAGGAGAGCGATAAAAGAAGGGCCAGAAAGAGCTGTGCAGCCATTTTTCTCTCCGGGGAGCTCTGCTTTGGGTAATGGAGGCATAGAGACTAGAGAGTGGTAGGTAAGCTAGCTTTTGGTTATATTTCAGTGCATTGCTGTTTAATTAGACGTTGATGTGTATTAGCACAGTAGATAATCTTAGATGCAGACTTGAACTATTGAAAAGTAGGCTGAGTAGATAAACTGCTTGGGGATCTAGAGCGTACACATTTGATACTGCCAATTACTACATAGGAGGCTATACTGTGTAAATTGAATACATCCACATTTGCATGATCGAGATGGAATGGGACTCGATGCTAAGTTGATAGTCATTACTAATATAGCAATTACTTCCAGTCAAATAAAGAATATTTACTCATGGGACCCCAGTGAATCCTTTTTTCAACGATCTTGCCGGGTTCGCACCACAAGCTCTTCGTCTTTAATTCCAAGTTATTCCAAGTAAAACCAAGATTTTGTCATTTGTCTGATCTTGTCAACGGTGTCATAAAGGGTCCTTGGATTTATCAAATGCTCTGGCGGATAAAATCATAAAAGTCACATCATGAATATTTTGTGTATGTGAACCTTTTTTTTTTACCATTTTTTGATAAAACCAATTGGGTGATGGTTATTTCAATGTTTATCTTTGTATTGTCGGCCTGGTGTTTTTATTAGGCAGATGAATAGATACTAGTAGTACTTATTGACAAGTAGAAGTATCTCTATGGATGACTTGGTCTAGTAGCTGGCACGTGGTAGTTTGATATTTTCTGAATTACCTAGTCATCATCATCCTTTCCATATTGTTGTGTCATCTATCATCCTTTCCATATCGATGTGTCATCATCTTTACCCTACTGGGCACCTTAGCACAGCTAGATTAATCACCATCTCTGGTTTTGACCTGGCCGTTTCTGCAGGAGCAATCAGGCAACTGAAATACTGAATCCAATCTATGCATAATTTTCAAAATTATTAACCTAGAGAGTGATTTCCCGTCAAAATGCATATTTGCCAAAGTTAACTAGCTCAGGAAGCATAGAAAAAAACTGCAATAAGTGGTGTTGTCTGCACTTTATCAGATTGTAAAACAATTTTTTAGTATATAGTACCCCTGAGCTTTGCAGGAGGATATGGTAATAACAAATCTAATGATTTCTCACTTTTTGTTCCGCTAATTAGTAATTTCTTGACAAATGAAAAGTTCCCACAGTCTGTAACATGTTTGGTTAATTCTCAATCGCCTGAAAATCGAGGAAATCAAGTCGATTTTCTCACAGTTGTATTTAGTCATGCCATTTGGTGCACGGAGCTTCATCCTCCTCTTTGGCGGCGGGCGGACTGAAGAAGGCTAAGATTAATTTGTGTTGTTTTCTGTTGAAACCGGGAGTTGAAGCCATATTTGATTAAATAGACCTTTTGCCATATTTGCTAAGTGAACTTACTGCAACGAGGAAAGTCACCACATATATGTATTTTTTGTTTTATTTTTATTTGGAAAACTTCATAAAAGGATAACCACTGTATGAAAAGCCCTTTCTGACACACCTTTCGAGGTGATCCTGCGCATGTAACTATATTTTCCTTAAATTAGTTGGCAGACCTCCTGCCGTTTCTGCAAAAAAGAAAGACAATTGCTTCTCACAAGATATAAACTTATTTGACTAATTGTCCTCAACTATTCAAAACTACGTTATTCTCTTATGGAGGTTCGAGCAGATGCTCATTTCATGGTTTTACATCTTTCAAATGAGCAACGGTGACAAAATATTTATTCCTACCAGTTTCCTGTTCGACTTCTACTTTCAGGAAGTAGGCGTGTATTAGGCAGTAGTGATCGATGAAACCTTGCATAGAGAGAAAATTGCGGCTAACATCAGCCTTTGTGGCATTTGTTGCATAAAACACGGAAACAAAACCTTTGTTGCAGCTAGCACAGTTTAGGCTTAATTTTTTGCACTTGGCCCAAACGAACAACTTTAACCTTGTTAACAGGTTATCTAACAGGCTGGGCCCGCTGTTTTGCGCGCAACATAACATTTGGAAACATAAATATATATTCATGCGTGACCCCTTTTTGACAGCAAATATATAAGCAAAAAGTTATTTTGGTACACAGACACGACTAATCCCGTTTTAAAAAAATGATATTTTTATTTGTTGTCTAACTTTTTTGAAAACAAACATGCAAGTGCACATGTGTACTATGTATGGCCAGATTTGCATCAAAATAGATATTCATACTTGACCTACACAAAAAAAGACAAATGTTGAAAGAAAAATGAGGTCTTTTTTGCCTATTCAGATACGCGATTTTGTGATTTTTGTGTAGCCTATAATGCAATGTATTATGTAGCAAAACTCCAGATGTATGTAGATATCATATAAAATTTTCATGATATTTTAAATTTAAAATACTTTTGTTTTTTTTATAAAATATGGTCTTAGAAGCAAAAACAATGACAATCTCAATAACAACAAACATAGCAAAATAAAAGTACAATCGCAGTAAAAAAAATCTCCTCTCTTCAAAATTTCTCTTATCAACATGTCAACGAGTTAAGCTCCTCATTTGGGCCAGGTGCAAAATATTAGGCCAAATCCGTGCTAGTTGCAAAAAA
This sequence comes from Bromus sterilis, assembly GCA_950022295.1. Taxonomy (NCBI): domain Eukaryota; kingdom Viridiplantae; phylum Streptophyta; class Magnoliopsida; order Poales; family Poaceae; genus Bromus; species Bromus sterilis. The sequence continues at coordinate 404,429,241 of OX465596.1, forward strand.
GATCTTATTTCCCTGGTTTGGCCAATTATTATTTTACGCAATTGATAGGCCTATGGCGTCAGCAATACACTTACGAAAAATATAATGACATCAGCGACGTACGAAAATTACGGAGAAATCGATCGTCCTTTATTAGTAGGTATAGATAATGCAATGTATTATGTAGAAAAACTCCAGATGTATTTAGATATAATATAAACTTTTCATAATATTTTAAATTTAAAATACTTCTTGATTTTTTTTAGAAAATATGGTCTCAAGAGCGAAAAAAATTACAATCTCAATGACAACAAACATAGCAAAATTAAAGTACAGTCGCAGTCAACAAAATCTCCTCCTCTCTCCAAAATTTCTCTTATCAACATGTCAATGAGTTAAGCTCCTCATTTGGGCCAGGTGCAAAATATTAGGCCAAACCCGTGCTAGCTGCAAAAAAGATCTTGTTTATGGGTTTTGTGCAACAAATGCCACAAAGACTGGTGTTAGCTGCAATTTTCTCTTGCATAGAACTCTGCTGATCATTGAGTCTCACAACGAAGCTACATGGATGCTGCTTGTATTTATCTTTTGTGCTCTGTTTAACCCTTCATTTTTTCCTACATATTTTTCCTACATGTTAGAAAAGTCCTGGGAAACTATGGTACTCCATGTGGCAGGAACCATATGGCAGGAAACACTTGCAAAGAAGTCGCTGCCTGTCGATGCATCCATGTGGAGTGTATTTTCTCAGAATATGGTCTTTCAGACCACTATTCTTTCCACCGTAGTTCAGTATGCTACCTGCTTGCAACAACCTATGGCAGCTGTGAGGACCGATCTGCGGAGGGAAGTTTCAGAACATGCCCCCTTGATCCTGATAACACATTTGGCGGGATATGTATCTTCTGTGGTGAAATGTAATCGACTTGCGCGTTCTGTTCTTCGTGGTTCAGCGATGAGCAGTGCTACATGTCACTTTCATCTATCAGATTTGTGACATTAATTTGATTTCCTGCAAGGATTAACTGTCATTAGGATGCAAGAATCCCGTTAGGCACGCAAACATGAAAATCTGGTGCAAAATGAACTAGAAGTGTGAGAATCTCGTAATGAACGATCTAGATGCTGGAAAGCACGAATGAGGATTTGACGGTCCACCCCTTGCGACCTGTGTTCTCATTAATTCCCAATAGATTTGTGGCTGTACGAATTTCAACATGGACAGCTGATGCGGTCCTAATAATCATGGATTGTTATTTTGCTATACTTCTAGCTATATGGGTGAGATAATTCTCCTCTTTTATTGTATTGCTTAAGTTCAGTGTGGCTTCAGTGCCTGGATTATTATTGAAACGGGAGGCAAAAGCTTTGCCCCTTTTCAATTAATTAAGAAGGAGATTGCAAGAAAGCAAGTTCGTGACCGAGTTATTATTACAAAAGACTACTCTCGCGGCATCAAGTTGCCCAAGCGTTTGGCACCCGCGAAAACCCACAAGCGGGCTTCTTTCTTAATTCTATCGAAGATAACTGGAGGCGGAGTACTCTTATGCTTGAAAACCCTTGCGTTCCGTTCGGTCCACAACTCCCAAGTGACAAGGAGTGCGAGGGTGGAGATAGCCTTCCGGTTGGGTGAAGTGTCATCCGTCAACAAGAGCCACCACTGCTGAAAGGACATAGACGACCAAGAGTTGGGCATCAAGAAGTGAAGATCTAGCCACACAATGATGAGGCCCCAGACCCTACGAGTAAAGCAGCATTGGGTAAAGATGTGAGAGACCGACTCAGTGACTTGGTTACAAAAAGGGCAAAGACCACAATTTGGCCACCCTCTTCTTGCCAAACGATCCGCCGTCCAAATCCGGTTTTGGATAGCCAGCCATGCAAAAAACTTGGTCTTTGGAGGGCCCCAGTTCTTCCAGATTGTCCTTTCCATGGTGGAGTCAATAGTCCCCATGAATTGCATCTTGTATGCCGACTTCGCGGTATATTCTCCGCTATCCGTAAGCTTCCAACGAATGTCGTCGGGAATGTGAGGGTCAAGGTGCACATCGAGTAGAAGCAGCCACAGCTCAAAATATTGATGTAGGTGATCGTTGGTGAAGTTTTCATCTAGGCGCACATTCCGGACCCAATTGTTCGAGTTCAAGGCATCACCCACGGAGCAATTCTTCTTCTTGGAGGATTCAAAAATGAGAGGCGCAATATTCTTGGGCTTCCTCCCCTCCAGCCAAGGTGCATGCCAAAAAGGGGTCTTGAACCCATCACCCATAGTGATGGTGGTGGCGGCATAAAAAGTTCCATGTCCTCGTGTGTGCAAGGGTTTCCCCGCCCCACCCAGATTTTCTCCGGGTCTTTCCACTCAAGCCAAGGCCACCTCAAACGCAAAGCCGCCGCAAACTTCTCCACGTGAAGCAACCCAAGACCTCCATGCCGTTTTGGTCGGCAAACTAGCTCCCATTTTACTTTACACTTGGCCCCAGTTGTAGTATCCTTAGCCGACCAAAGAAAGGCACGTTGAATCTTATTGAGGAACGCCATGGTGACCGGAGGGATGACAAGAGGTGTCAAATAATATATGGCTTGTGAGGCAATCACCGACTTGACAAGGGCCGCCCTACCCGCCGTGGCGATGTATTTGCCATTCCACGTGGGAAGCTTGGCAACACACTTATCTTCAAGATGTTGGAAATCCACGCGTTTTAGGCGCCACACTCATACGGTGAGGATAGTTCTCACTCCTCGTTGGTTACCCCAAGTGGAAGGTGAGATGTAGCGTAGCAGCAAATTTCCCTTAGCGAAGATGCTAAGGTTGAGTATCGAACCAGTAGGACTCGCAGAGATACAAGAAGGTGGTAAAGTGAACAATGGCGCCGTTCACAACCAAGGGTTGTTAACTTCACCTGGACCTGCACACAGATACAGATAACTTTGCTCCCAACGAGTACAGAGGAGTTGTCAATTCCTCCGGCCTTGTTGTTTACAAAGGATAAAACGCACGAGATAATGATAGTGATAGCAACTGAAAAGTAAACTAAGGATGTAAACAATGATATGAAGATGGACCGGGGTCCCGTGATTTTCACTAGTGATGTCTCTCTCCCAAAAGACGATAAAAGTGCTAGAGAGGTAAACAAATCACAGTTGGGCAATTGACAGGATTATGAAGGAACCGCAATGCTAACTATGCTGCAAAGAAATGAAGGGCTCAAAAGCAATGGGCAGTACGCCAAGGTAAGTAGACCGAAATCCATCTGCATCTACTACGAATCATCCACCTTGAGATATCTATCCAGAACATCTCGCTGGTATTAAGTTGCGAATCCCACCCAAAGTGTAAATCCAAAGCAACAGATAACTGCATTAAAAGAACTTTGCGTAAAGTAAACAATCCTTGCATCCGCGGATACAAGCACCGTTGTTTTATCCCTGTTGGCAACAGCACATCCCCTAGTCTCATGTTTCTGTCACTCAAGCTAGACATCAAGGGGTTGAACCCACAATCAAGCATAACGCTCCCTCTTGGAGTTGCAACAAATCACTTGGCTAAAGTAAAATACGGCAACGGAGAACATGCAAGAATTGAACAAAATATAAAAGAGAAGAACCAAATATATTACTCATCACAATCTGAACATAGTCTCATAATCCATCAGATCCCAACAAACTCATCATAGCAACGGCAGAAAATTATAAAGGTGCCTCGATCATGTGAGGCAGCTCACGAGGTCTCGAAAGTGGAGGCACAAAGAAGGGAGAGATAGATCACATAGCTACTGGTCACGGACCCATGGTCCAAGGGGAACTACTCACGGTACATACGGGAGGCGTCCATGGCTATGGATGGTCTCCCGGAGGGGGTAGCTTCTCCCGGCAGGGTGCCGGAGCAGCTTCTCCAAGCAGCCCCGATCTAGAAACGGCGGTGGCGGCGGTACAGAGGCGAGATCACGAAAAAGGGATTACTCCTAGGGGTTTCCGTCACGGGGGGTAAATATAGGCGAAGGGGGCACCAAGAGGGGCCACAGGGCAGCCAGAAGGCTCCCTGGCGCGTCCTAGGGTGGGGCCGCGCCAGGGACCCTTCTGGAGTCCCTGTGGTGGCCCCCTTCCCTCCTTTGGTGTTTCCGGAAGCTTCCGTGTCACTGATTTTTTATCCAATTTTTTCGGATTTTTTGGAGCACTTTTAATGGCCGGAAAACCTGAAATACAAAAACAGCAATTGGCAGCTGGGTGCACTGGGTTAATAGATTTGTCCAAATATGCTCAAAAGTGTATGAAAGTTTAAGCAAATCATGGCAAAGTCACACAAAACATGCATGGAGCAAGAAAAAATTATAGATACGCTTGGGACGTATCACACACCGATAGCGGGAGACCAAGGTAGCACAACGGAAAGGAGGCCCTAGTTGCTGGAATACCGTCCAGGACGTCGTCAAGATTGATGTTGTCACATTTTATTGGCACCACATAACTCTTGTCGAAGTTGGTGCAAAGACCGGTGACCTCTCCAAAGGCTTCAAGGATTAAGGTGAAGTTTGCAATGTCTTCTTTGATAGGTGCAACAAACACCGCCGCATCATCCGCATATAGGGAGGTTCTCAAGATGGTGCCCCGACCACGTAATTTATGGAGCAGACCTTCCCTTGTGGCAATCTCCAAGATTTGCGTGAGAGGATCAATGGCAAGGACAAAGAGAAGGGGGGAAAAAGGGTCCCCCTGTCGAAGCCCACGCCCATGCAGAATTGGCGGGCCGGCCACGCCATTTAGGAGCATTCGAGAGGAGGCGGTGGAGAACAAGTTCGCCACCCAATTTCGAAAGCGACTAGGGAAACCGCGGCGTTGAAGGAGGTCCAAGATAAACTCCGAACGGACGGAGTCGAAAGCCTTGCGGATGTCAAGCTTGAAAAGGAGAGCGGGGATCTTGTTCTTGTGAAAGCGCTTGGCGAGGTTCTTCACATATAGGAAGTTGTCATGGATGATTCTTTTCTTGATGAAGGCGCTTTGTGCATTGGAGACAAGGTCGTTCATGTGCGGCCCAAGCCGTAGGGCAAGCATTTTGGCAATGATTTTTGCGATTGTGTGGATAAGGCTAATTGGTCTAAAGTCCGAGACCTCCTCCGCACCATCTTTCTTTGGCAAAAGTGCAATGTTAGCGGAGTTGAGCCATTGGAAGTTTTCCGCATGAAGGTTCCCAAAGAGGTGAATCACCCGCATCACGTCGCCCTTAATGATATCCCAACAGTTCTTAAAGAAAGCGCTCGTGAACCCATCGGGGCCAGGAGCCTTGGCACATGGCTTGTCAATGGCATTCTTGACCTATTCCTCGGAGAAGGGGTCACAAAGAGCTTGCAAGTTTGTCTCACCAAAGTGTAGAGCCTCCCAGTTGAAATCTCGGGTCCGAATCTCACCATGGCCCAAAACTGTGTTGAAATGATCGTGGATGATTTTCTCTTTAGTCCCGTGCTCGGTGACCCAGCCATGATTGTGCTTGAGGCAGTAGATGTGATTTTCCTTCTCCGACTATTCACCCTCATGTGGAAGAACTTCGTGTTGGCGTCACCCTCTTTGATGTTGCTAATTCTTGCAGTTTGCTTCTTTCTAGACCTCTCCACCACGGCAAGGGCGACCACCTTTCTTTTAAGTCTAGCACGGAGGTCTCTCTCAGCGGTCGAGAGCGCCCCATTTTCTTGGGCCAAGTCAAATTGGAGGATGACAAGGAGAGCGGCATGCATCAACACCTTAGTGTTGGAGAAGAGGCGTCGACTCCATTTGGTCAACTTTGCACCTGTGTTACGCAATTTGTGATAGAGAGCTTGACAAGGCTCGGCATGATGAGATGGTTCCTCCCAAGATTTTTGCACAAACTCTCGGAACCCAGGAATGCGGGTCCAAAAGTTCTCGAACTTGAAAGAGCGCGGACGACGAGGGCCGCGGTCGTCGGCAAGCATGAGGGGGCAGTGGTCCGACAAGGATGAGGAAAGCGCATGAAGAACATGTGTGTCGAAGGTGATGTCCCACTCAGAGTTGCAATAGAACGCAACAAGCTTGGAAAGAGTGGAGGCGGCTCTCTCATTGCTCCACGTGAAACGGCGATTTTGGAGATGAATTTCCTTGAGCTCACATGATTTGAGGGTGGTACGGAAATGGTTGATGAGGCTCCGATTGATGTGAGCACTATGCAAGACTGGAGCTCTCGCGAACCCGCGTCCCACCGCCTGCCACCGGCGCTGGCCGCTCCGGCCACGGCGTCCACCACTCCTTCCGTGGATGTGACTGCCCCGCGCGCCCTACCCCCACCTCCGCTACGCATCCCTGATGGATTTGTGCCCCAGGTACTCCTGCACCCTGGTTCTACATCGACGATGGCCGATTTGGATCTGGCGCCGTGCCTGGCCTCGTCGGGTGGCTCCATGCCCGTCCCCATGGTGCCAACCGAGCTGCTGCGCCCCGATCTGCCTGCTGGGAGTGCAGTTGGACGCTTCAATGCGGGTGGGGTTTGGTCAGGTTGGCACAACGCCATTACTTCCCCTGTTCCGGCAACGGATTTGCTCCCCACTCCTTCAATGCAGCAGCCGCGGGAGAGGCTCGAGGTCTCTGAGCAAGGACAATGAGAGGTGCCTGCGTCCCGTCGCCCGCACCGCACGGCTTTGCCTTCATTACAGCCGGGAGTTAATGCGGCAGATCGGGCCCCTCCACCAACCTGGCTTCATGGCAGATGCTTCCACTGCCTCTACAAAGGCCGCTCGGGCCACCGAGCTTCCGAGTGCAGGGACCCTGTCAAGTGCAGGCGTTGCTTTCGATCCGGTCACCGCGCCCGCCTGTGCAATCACCCGTTTGAGCCTCCTCCAAGTCCTTCCACCGCCACTCCGAGCCCGCGCTCCCACCGCCTCCTCAAGCGGCCGCGTCTGCCAGTTGCCGAGCCGCCCAGCCGCGTCACCGGGCGTCCCGCTACGCCTCTGCCCGAGGTGCCCTCCATGGCCAGAGATGAGTTGCGGCCGGCAGAAGACTTCGTGGTGATCCACTCCACCCCGGAGATGACGATGGAGGCGGCCTTGCTTCTCACCAACGCTGCCTATGCGTGGTTCGACAGGCCACCGTCGCGGGACGCATTGGGCACCATGTTGCGTGCGTTGGCGACGACGGGGGGTGCGCTCCTCGAAGACATCACCGTCACCGAGCACTACCCTGAGCCCTTCATGGTGAGGTTCAGGCATCCGCACCACCGCGACGCGCTGGTTGGCCAGCACGACTTCCCTTTCGGAGCGCTCCGGGTGCAGGTGAGGCCTTGGCGCTTGGAGGACAATGCCGAGCAGGTGAACTTGAAGCACCACGTGAGGCTGTGCGTGGAAAACGTCCCACTCTATGCGTGGACGGAGGTCGCGGCTCAGCAGGTCATTGGGCGGGCATGCTCACTGGACTACATCGAGGGGTCGTGCAAGCGCAGGGAGGGCACCAAGGGCCTGTATCTCTGGGCATGGGTGGACATACTGAGCCTGGTGCCGCGGGTCCGCTGGGTGACTCTGCCGGGGCCAAATGCGCCGGCATGTGTTCGGGAGCATGGACGCCGTGGGCTACAACGGCGCTGCATCATCCACCTCGACATCGACGAAGACCTGACGGGGCCTGCTGATGAGCCGCCGCCGCCTCTGTCAAGCTTCACTTGGCGCTTTTGCCAGGTGGACGGCTGATACGTCTCAAACGTATCTACTAAACACTTTTGCTATTGTTTTGGCTTCATTCTTGCATGATTTGAACGAAACTAACCCGGACTAATGCTGCTTTCAGCAGAGCTACCAGTGCTGTTTTATTTTGTGCAGGTTTGTGGATATTTAGGTACGCTGGAAAAATTCCAAAAAATATATAAAAAATCAGCGTTCCGGAAGCTTCCGCCATTCCAAAGGGGGGCCACAGGGCAGCCAGGAGGGTGCCTGGCGCGACCCAACCTCTGGCCGCGCCACCTGCCCTCCTGGCTGGGTCCCACATCCCCCGGTGCCCTACTTTGGCCCTATTTATTCTCCCGACGCAGAAACCCTAGAACAGAAGTCGCTTTTCCAATCTACGTCGCGGAGCCGCCGCAACCCTCTGTTCTTCTCCGGGAGAGCTAATCTGGAGGATGCTTTGGCCTCCAATGAGGGGAAATCATCGCCATCGTCATCATCATCGCCTCTCCATCACCCCTCCATGACTTCCTCTCTCATGTGTGAGTAATTCCCTGCTATAGGCAAAGGGGATGGTAGGGATTGGATGAGTTAGATCATGTAATAGTTCAATCAGATTGTTGGGGGCATGTTGCCTATCATCTACTTGGTGTTTATCATCTCTGTTACAACTTGTTGCTCTTAATGCTTGTCACTTTGGGCCCGAGTGCCATGATTTCAGATCTGATCACCCTTTTGTTTCTTGTGTTTGTGGTTTTCTTGATCCTATCTATGAGTTGTATGCACTTATTATAGTCCGGAACCGGCGATCCCAATGGTGACAGCTTGGGACACCAAAGGGGATGGACTATAATTTGAGGATTCCGTGTATCCATGAAGTGTTAATGCTTTGTTCCGGTGCTCTTTGACAGGAGTACCTTAATCTCCCTAAGTTCCTTTTGGCCCCGTTTGTAGCGGGAGGGTAGGACAAAAGATGTTGTGCAAAGTTCTTATTGCAAGCACGTACAACTATCCTGGGATACACGCCTGATGTTTGATATTTGCCTAGATGATCCTTTCTTTTCTGTGAGCCTTGCCCGTGTTAGAATCTATTACATGTTTGTTCTCATCCAAGCAGCGCCCAACCATCCATCTCCCTAGCCTACAATGTTTTCTTTCCTGCTGGTTACTAGTTGTTTACTTTTGCTGTTTTACTTTTGCTGTTTCACCATCACCATCACCACTATCATCACCACCACTACTACCACCTTATCACAATTGCTACTAATACCTTTGTGCAAGCAAGTGTTTATTTCAGGTGCGTTTGAATTGACAACTCAATTGTCAAAGTCTGTACGTATTCTTTGTGTCCCCAAGTGTCGAATCAATAAATTGGTTATCTTGCCCGCGAAGACTATCTCGATCCCCTACAGTTGAGGGTTATCAAGTACTGTTTTCTGGCGCCGTTTCCGGGGACCATAGCTTTATTTACAGGTCTACTTAAAGTATCCTACCTGCTGCACGCTATCCACTATGGGTAAGAAAGGAGACCCCAAGGTTCCGATCTTACCATCCCGTACGAGAAGAGGTACTTCTCTTAGCACTAGTGCTAAACTTGATTCACCTTCAGTTATGAGTCAGTTTGATTCACCTCAGTTACATGCTACTTCTGCTGAGTCTGGCAATATGTCAGATACTTTTGATGATGCTTCTACTACCTTTGAGACTACAGGTTCACTTGGTTCTTTTATTGAAGAACAGATTGTTGCTGCTGCCCGATTCTCGGGTGTTGAAATTCCTGTTACCCAAACACCTATTAGAAAAACTCATAACTTTGCTGGCATTAAGGAGAAACTCCTTGAGGATGATTATATTATGCTTGATGATGATTTTTGCAGGGAGCTTAATGAATGTGTCGATTCCGACCCTGCTACTATAAAGAAGTTGCTAGCAAAGCATTCCCTGAAAAACAAGTTTACTACTGATCCTACTTTTGCTACATCTCCTATATGCATCACTGATCCTGATTATGATTTATCTGTTGACCTTTCACTTATATCCACAGTTGAATCTGATCCCTTTTATGGCAGAGAAAATGATGTGCTATCGAGCACCTGACCAAACTCACTGAGTTGGGTGGCTTGTGTACTACTGATGAAAGGATCCGGAGCTTTTATGTGACCAATCTTCTTCCTTTTTCCTTGAAAGGAGATGCTAGAGCATGGTATGATGCACTACCATGTGGTTCCATTCAAAGTCCTCAAGATATGGCTATATCTTACGTTGATAAGTATTTTCCTGCTCATATGCAACATGCTGCTTTGCAAAGGATTTATAACTTTAAACAGTTGCAGGATGAGCATCTCCCTAAAGCTTGGGGAAGATTTTGCAGTTTGCTGAAGGCTAGACCGAGACATGAGATCCCTAAGGATGAATTACTTGATATATTTTATGCTGGTCTAACCGATGGGTCTAAATCCTATCTAGATAGTTGTGATGGTTGTGTTTTCAGGCAAAGAACACCGGACGATGCGGAATAATTGATGGGCAAGATTGCCAAAAACCATGAAGATTGGTCCGTTCCTGAACCACCTCCACCACCAAAGAAGAGGGGCATGATTGTCTTAAGCCCCGAAGATATGCAAGAAGCAAAGAAGTCTATAAAAGAGAAAGGAATTAAAGCTAAAGACGTGAAGAATCTACCCCCAATTGAGAAGCTGTGTGAGCCTACCACTCACCCACCTATGGTAGAGGTACACTCTCTTTTAGATTTCAATGCAAGTGACATCCCTAAAGGTAAACCTCCTGACCAATGTTTAGATGAGCTTGATAATTTTATTATGAAGCAGAATCACTTCAATGAGAAGGTACAAGGTCAGTTGCATGATAATACTCTTGCTGTCAAAAGTTTGCTTGATGTTCTAGGTAGAACAGTTAATGATGTTAAATGTCTTGTGAAGCATTTTCATATGGTTCAAACTCAGCTTGAACAAATTTCTAACGTGCAAAAATATTTTCTTGCTAATAATGCCAAACAGGACAATTTACAGGCTTATGGTATAAAGACCCGGGGTGGAACACACACCCAGGACCCTCTCTATCCAGAAGGGCATCCAAAGAGGATCGAGCAAGATTCTCAAGTGCAGGAAGAAGAAATTGTTAGCTCTCCAAAGAAGAAGAAGAAACACAAGGAAGCTGACAATTCCAATGATCCTATAGAAGAATAAGAACAAGCTGTTGATCCAAACAGCATATCTACCTCAGATGCTGAGACTGAAGATGGTGCTGAACCTGAAAAAGATGCTGAAAATAACGATCCACCCGAGGTTCGAGAAGAAGAAGCACCAGATAAGCGCAAGAAGTATACTAGAGAAGACTTTCTTGCAAGGAGACATGGGAAGGAACGAGAACCATGGGTACAGAAACCCATGCCTTTCCCAAACAAGTCCGTCAAAACCAAAGAAGAAGAGCACTACAACAAGTTTTGTGAGTGGATGAAACCTGTTTTTCTTCAAATCCTTTTGACTGATGCTATTAAGTTACCTCCTTACTCTAAATATATGAAAGATATTGTTACTAATAAAAGAAAAGTCCCTAATGAGGCAATATCTACTATGCTTGCTAACTACTCTTTCAGTGGCAAGATTCCTGAGAAGCTCGGTGACCCAGGTATACCCACCATTCCTTGCTCCATAAAAAATAATTATGTTAGAACTGCTTTATGTGATCTTGGTGCAGGAGTGAGTGTTATGCCCTTTTCTCTCTACAAAAGAATTTGTTTAGAAAAGCTAATTCCTACAAATATCTCTCTCCAGATGGCCGACAAGTCCACGGCCGCCCCGATCGGTATTTGTGAGGATGTTCCTGTTGAAGTTGCCAATTGATTAATACTTACTGATTTTGTTGTGCTTGACATGCCCGAGGATGGGAGCATGTCCATTATCCTTGGTAGACCTTTTCTTAACACCGCAGGTGCTGTTATTGATTGCAATAAAGGGAAGGTTACCTTCAACGTGAATGACAAAGAACACACGGTGTATTTTCCGAAGAAGATCGACAAAAGGCATGGCCTTAACTCCATTGAGAATATCGAGACCGTGAAGATTGGAGAATGGGATTGTCCACTACATGTATACCATAAATACAAGACAATTATGGTGGGGACAATGTCCATTAAAGTGAGAGTGCAATGATCACTCAATAAGAGGCGAGACTTTTTGCGCTATATACCACAGGTTTGTTGGTAAGACTTGATCAACCTTGCTAACTAGCATGTTTTATATAGGTAAAAAGTTGAGCTTGTTATGTTTTCATTTCCTTTAGCTTTTATTCTCCTTGATGTACCCAAGTTTTTGTGTTTAAAGCTTCACTTGTTCTAACTTTTGTCTCAAGTTCACGAAAGTTTTTGCAGCTTTTTGAATTTTGAAAAATTCTCTAGAGTGAAGTTGCCCAGAAAATTCCAGAAAAATCAAAATAAAAATTTCCAGTTAAAAATCCATCAGGAGGCACCTGAGGCTGACCAGGGGGGTCCACCCCTGGCCCAGGAGGCCAGGTGGCGCGGCCCAGCTCCTGGCCGCGCCACCCACCGTCCTGGGGCCCACAAGCACCCCCTGCTGGCATCTCTTCTTCCACTCTCTCTCTCTCTCTCACCCCGAAAACTCGTGTTCTTGCTCTGGTTTCGTGTTCTTGTTGTTCTTGAGCACGGAACTTTGATCTCCCTCTACAACCACTCATTTGAGCTGAAATTTGGAACAAATACTCTCTGGTATGTGACTCCCTCACCCCTCCAATTAGTTTTCTAGTTGGTGGCTTCATTAGTGAGTATTTAGTGGTTCTTGTTGCTGTTTAGTTGAGCTTAAATGTTTGTGTAGAAATTTATTTTTCAATTTTTGTTGCTAGTTTGAGCCTTGGTAAAGTAAGTAGAATGTTTTGCCCAAACTAGTTTTGCTTAAATATTCGTTTTTGTGAATTGTTAAAAATTTCAGAAATTGAGAGGCTAGGAAAGTGGCTTGGGAAGAAGAAACCCGAGCGCTCTAGCCGTGTTACGCGTTCCGCAGCTTCACCTTCGACCATGAGGGTGAGCTACAATGAAGATATCATACCCATAGAGATGTTGGACGCGTCACTCGCGAAAGCCATGGCATTTCCATGCGAAGATTTCATGGAGGATGCCGGCATACAAGAAGAGTTCTATGCTCTATGTGCCAATGCAGGTTTGACACGGCTTGTTACGAGCCGTGTACCACAGTACGAGACACTCACCGCTATTTTTGTTAACAGTTTCAGGTTTTATTCTGACAATGATACTGTGGTGTTTCGACTTTATGAAAGATTGATGACCATGCCTATGAGTACATTTTGTGAAGCTTTAGGTTTGCCAGGCTTGGTCGAGAAGAAGAAGAGGAAAAATGTCCAAACTGTTGCACTCAACACCCTCCTCGACTCGTTCTGTAACACTGAAGTGAGGCCATCCAACCGTCAGAAGATTTCCAACATTATGTTCCCTCACCTGAGGTATTTCGCCTATTATATTGCTAGAGGAGTGTTTGCTCGAGACAACACGAGCAGCACTTCTACGCCTGATACTGCTATCATGGCGAATGCCCTCTCAGGGAAGCACGAGTATCATGTGGGTTCGCTTATTGCGAAACGCCTTGCTACTAATAGCAACAAGGGGGACCTCTTTGGTGGCGTCTATGCCACACTTCTTTTGCAGTTTCTCCAAGGAGAACCGCGCCCAGATGATACAGTCTTTCATTTTGTTAGCCTTGACTTGGCTGCCATGAAGAGGCATTTCTTTGTTACTAAGACCTCTGACCGCTACACACTTGATTATATTTTGCGGTTTAAAGACGGTGTGGCACGCACTGTCCGTCTACCTGCACCACTTGTGTTTGATTTTTCTCGCAGGAACGGGTTTCGTTTTTCAGTGGCCGAGTTTGATGAGATCATGGGGAGATACCAGTTTCATGACCCCATGGAGAGGGTCGAGCCAGACGAGGAGGAGCGCGTCGTGTATCCACCAGTTCAGGAGGAGACCGTCACCCCCTGGGGTGAAGGGTGTTCCTCTGGATGGGGGGCGGGACCTTCTTCTTCCACGTGGGAGGAGCCCAGGGCTTCGGTGTACGCACCGGAGGACGCATACGACCGATGGACATACTACCCTGGAGCAGGAGGCTCCTCAGGACCGCAGTAGACGAGCCCAACTTAGGCCAAAAGCCTAAGCTTGGGGGAGTACGTGCTCTCCTCCCCTTTCCATTGTATCTACCGTTGGTTCGCTTTTATCTTTTTCCAAGTTTTTGCCTGTTCTTCTTTGTTCTTTTAGTTTGCAAAAACCCAAAAAGATTTCTCCTTTCTTTTGCTTTCGTTAAACCATAAAAAACCCAAAAATATGTTTCCTTTGCTCTTTAGTTTGCTTTGTTTCAGAGTTCAGCTCGAATCCGTGATGATTATAATTTCCTACGTTCGATCGTGCAAGTGACAAGGCAGTAATGACGAAGATCGACGGAAGGGATGCAACAAGGAAAGCCGGTATGAACTCTTTTTGTTTCTACTTTTGTACATATGCCTGTACTTATGATTAGAGACCAGCTTGTAGCGACATAGTGCTATGAGTACAATGCTTTCCTAGTGGTTCATGCTTTCTTTGTGGTTAGTCTCAAATAGCTAGAGTTTATAATGTGTTGCTTGAAATGATTGACATGCATTGCATTGTTCATGGTGTGGCATATTGAAGTGGTATTTCCCTCCGGGGGATTCTTGGATTGACTTGGCACATGTTCACGCATGTTAAGACTAAAATGTTTGTTCTGCCTTGATGATCTTTTTACTTCAGGGTGAGTTATATCACGTTCATACCCGATTCAATGTTGCTTTGTCGCTCTGTATGATTATGACCGTTATGCTCTCTGGTTGGTCACTTCCCCGTCTTTTGCTAGCCTTCCTCCAGCACCAAGCGGAATTCTGCTTGTGCTTCCAAACTCCTTTTCAAACCAGTTGTTCCATTTGAGTCCACCATACCTACCTATTTGTGGTATTTACCGGCCACTCCTAAATTAGACTTTCTTGTGCCATCTCGAAATCTATTCAAAAGCTTCCCCTTTGTAACCGCACAAGCTCATGGTGCGGTGAGGGAAAATCAGTATCTTTCATGCCAAGAATATTTTGACGGAAGTTTTAACTAGTCAATAAAAAATATATATGAGAGTTACGCCTCCCCCATACTTGATGATGGAGTGAAATGGACCAAATGCTGCTTATGATAGATGGAACGATATCCTCCTTCCATCCTTGAGGCAAAATAAAAGGTTCCGTAGACCATCAAAGGATTTATGGGTAAGGGAACATGTGTAAGCAAAAGGCATTAATATGGTTGGCATGGGAGATATTGAGAGACCTTTACTGTTTGATACGGTGAGGATAGTTCTCACTCCTCGTTGGTTACCCCAAGTGGAAGGTGAGATGTAGCGTAGCAGCAAATTTCCCCTATGTAGAGGATAGGGTTTGTCTCCCGTAGGACTCGCAGAGATACAAGAAGGTGGTAAAGTGAACAATGGCGCCGAG
This sequence comes from Bromus sterilis, assembly GCA_950022295.1. Lineage (NCBI taxonomy): Eukaryota > Viridiplantae > Streptophyta > Magnoliopsida > Poales > Poaceae > Bromus > Bromus sterilis. The sequence continues at coordinate 404,444,414 of OX465596.1, forward strand.
GTTGCTAACTTCACCTGGACCTGCACACAGATACAAATAACTTTGCTCCCAACGAGTACAGAGGAGTTGTAAATTCATTCGGCCTTGTTGTTTACAAAGGATCAACGCAAGAGATAATAATAGTGGCAATTGAAAGTAAAGACTGAAAGTAAATTGAGGGTGTAAATAATGATATGAAGATAGACCGGGGTCCCGTGATTTTCACTAGTGATGTCTCTCTCCCAAAAGACGATAAAAGTGCTAGCGAGGTAAACAAATAACAGTTGGGCAATTGACAGGATTATGAAGGCACCGCAATGCTAACTATGCTGCAAAGAAAGGAATGGATCAAAAGCAATGGGCAGTACGCCAAGGTAAGTAGACCGAAATCCATCTGCATCTACTACGAAGCATCCACCTTGAGATATCTATCCAGAACATCTCGCTGGTATTAAGTTGTGAATCCCACCCAAAGTGTAAACTCAAAGCAACAGACAACTGCATTAAAAGAACCATGCATAAAGTAAACAATCCTTGCACCCGCAGGTACAAGCACCGTTGTTTTATCCCTGGTGGCAACAACACATCCCCTAGTCTCATGTTTCTGTCACTCAAGCTAGACATCAGGGGGCTGAACCCACAATCGAGCATAACGCTCTCTCTTGGAGTTGCAAATAAAATACTTGGCTAAAGCAAATACCGCAACGGAGAACATGCAAGAATTTACTCAAGAATAAAATATAAAAGAGAAGAACAAAATATATTACTCATCACAATCTGAACATAGTCTCATAATCCATCAGATCCCAACAAACTCAGCATAGCAACAACAGAAATTACATAGATGCCTCGATCATGTGAGGCAGCTCACGAGGACTCGAAAGTGGATGCACAAAAGAGGGAGAGATAGATCACATAGCTACTGGTCACGGACCCATGGTCCAAGGAAAACTACTCACGGTACATACGGGAGGCGTCCATGGCCATGGATGGTCTCCCGGAGGGGGTAGCTTCTCCCGGCAGGGTGCCGGAGCAGCTTCTCCACGCAGCCCCGATCTAGAAACGGCGGCGGCGGTGGAACAGAGGCGAGATCGCGAAAAGGGAGTCCGTATTAGGGGTTTCCACCCCGAGGGGTAAATATAGGCGAAGGGGGGTGTCGAGGGGACCCACCAGGCAGCCAGGAGGCCTCCTGGCGCGGCCTAGGCTGGGGCCGCGCCAGGGACCCTCCTGGCCTCCTGGTGGTGGCGCCCCTTCGCTTCTTTGGTGTTTCCGGAAGCTTCCGTGACGCTGATTTTTTTATCTGATTTTTCTGGATTTTTGGAGCACTTTTAATGGCCGGAAAACCTGAAATACAAAAACAGCAGAAAACAGCAACTGGCAACTGGGTGCACTGAGTTAGTAGGTTAGTCCAAATAGGTTCAAAAGCGTATGAAAGTTCAAGAAAAACATGGCAAAGTCACACAAAACATGCATGGAACAAGCAGAAATTATAGATACGTTTGGGACGTATCAACATCCCCAAGCTTAATTCCTTCTCGTCCTCGAGTAGGTAAATGATAACAAGCATAATTTCTGTGGTGACATGCCATACAACCATAAAAGTACTTTTAAGTAAAGCAATCAAAGCATGCAATTCAATTCAAGTCTGAACAAGCAAGAGTCTATATTAGCATTGACACAAGCAACAAAAGAACAAAAGGTGCAAGAGCTCTTGCTGTCCGTGACTCGAATGTCTCTAGATGGTGTTTGCGTGCAAGCAAGGGATAGGGAAATACGAGAGAAAAAAATAAGGTTGTTGAGAACAACTATCCACTAAAGTTTCACACTTGGTCTCCTTTGGGTTCTTATCTGGACTCGTCCCCAGACCACTAGCCAGGTACAAGTCAAACTGATCCACTCCTTTTCGATATTTTGAGCACTCATGCAAAGGATGAGCGTGAGCAAGAAAGTTGACACCTAAAAGGCGAAACAGAAGGAAGGTGGAGGAGGAAGACAAAAAGGTGTGAAAGGCTCACATCAATGAGGACAATCATAGGCGAGAGAAGGCCATATGATAGATATGATGCGAGGAGTAGGGATTGCCATACAACAGATGCACATGTGAGCTAAAAGCTCTCCAAGGGAACTAGTGGGGGTGCATCTAAATTGCTTGCTCAAGAAGACCTAGAGCTCTTTTGAGGAGGCTCGTCATTGGAATATACAAGCCAAGTTCTATAGTGTGAAGGGTCCCCACATAGCTATATGCATGATGATGATCTCTATGGAGTACAAGGGATAGAAGATGAAGTACTAGTGTGGATCTCTCAAAATAAATAGTAGTATGCCCCCTTCTCTCTCTTTTATTTATTTATTTTTGGTGGCCTCAATGGCTCTTTCTATTTAACTCTCATTTTTCCTCTTTGGGATCTTTTGATTTTGTCCTCTTTGGGATCTTTTCCTCACTTTAGGGGCAATACTCTATATTTTACAAGAATATAGGAGATCTTTCACACTTTACAAAGGTACTCACATAAAGAAAATGTAACTATCATGATGCAAATGTATGCCGCTGCCAGTGTAGCAGGAACATGTATGACATGAAGATCAAGTCATGAGAAGGTGGATGTTGCATCGCAATGTATCTCGGAAAGGCTATGGAAATGCCTTGATAAGTAGGTATGGTGGCTGTTTTGAGGAAAGATATAAGGAGGCTTATGATGACAAAGCGTATCATGCCAAGGGTTTGGATGCACCGGCGAAGTGTGCGCCAACTCTCGAGGTGAGAAAGGACAATGCACGGTACCGAAGAGGCTATAAAAATTATAGGTGGGTGGAAGTGTCAACTTTCGAATACTCACATTAGTCCGAAGAACTCATGCACTTATTATCGGTAACTCTCAATCTAATCAGGAGGTTCACAAAGAGACAGGTACCCCGAGGAGGAGTGTATGGGGGTTTGGTTATCCTTGCGCATCCTCGACTCATGGTACGTGAGAGTACTCTAATATTCGAACCCTCTAGAGGTTAGTGATCCATCTAGTAGCTAGAGTTCTCAACGGGGGTTTTTGGTTTTCGAAAAACACACGGATTGCCCAAAACACGACATCTATCACTAATAGGCAAGAGCTCTTGACACCATAAGTTCAAACATTACTCTAATCAATACCTCAAAACTATTGCAAGTTACTACTACAAAGAGAAAAACAGCTTCAACTACCTACTTCTAGTCAAGACACAAAACTCAGTGCAACAGGAAAACTCTCTAACAAGATAAAACATGCAACCTATAGAAAGTTAAACCTAAGACAAGAAAAGCTCTAGAAAAAACTAAAGCACTACAACTAAACAGAACAACAACTAATAAAAGAAAAAGAACAGCTCACAGCTAAAAGAATAAGCATGCAAATCCTATGAGGAGTTCTAGTTCAAGCGGAGCGTGTTTCTCTCCCACACAAAAGAAAGTAAGCTGGGATCTAACTTGTTACTACAACAAACAAAGAAAAAGAAAAATAAAAAAAAAACCTAAGAGCGAGACGCTCCAAGAAAAGCACATAACGCATGAAGTGATAAAAATATAGTGCAACAAGAGACGAACTGATAATTGTTGATGAAGAAGGGGATGCACGGGGGCATCCCCAAGCTTAGACGCTTGAGTCTCCTTGAATATTTATTGGGGATGTTGGAAATAAACACGAACTAGTATTGTGACCTGTCCGGTTACATGCTTGTATCCGGCTTCAACATAGTCACCGTATAGGATTAGTATTAGTTTTTCTAGCTAGCTAATATATATATCCCTGTATCCCCTTGTAATCTTTACACCGAGAGATCAATAGAAAATATTCTAACGAGAGCGACACGCTCTCGTAGCAATAAATCTCGTGTCACAGCGTCTTTGTGTACCGGCCGGCGAATCCATCAGCCAGCGTTGTAGCTGTGTACCTGCATGTGCATGTGCTAGTTAGTAAGGCCGGGAACAATCCATCAGCTAGCTAGGTCGTTTATTATGTGCGGGTGTTACCGGAAGCTAGCTGCTAATTGTGTACAAGATCGTCACCGTCGTTGATTGTCGCCATCGTCGGAAAGTACTCGACGTCGGGGCAGGGCCAACAATTGGTATCAGAGCCAAGGTTAATCTTCTAGTAACGGGAGATCATGTCGGGCGATGAGAAGGACAAGCAGCTGGCAGCATACATCGGTGCGGCTAAAGTAATTGCTGCTCCGGGAAGATCGGAGTATCCGCGATTCGACCGCGGAAACTTCGGGATCTGGCAGGCGCTGATGGAGTGCGCGCTCCGCGCCAACGAGCTGTGGGACGCGGTCGATCCAGGTGGCGATGAGTTCAAGAAGGAGGGAGCCGAGCACCGCAAAGACAGGGAGGCGGCGTCGGCAATTTATTCGGTGATGCCGATAGATGTCCTTCAACACCTAATCGCCAAAGCAACGGCAAAGGAGGCGTGGGATACGCTGAAGGTTCTGTTCGAGGGACACACCCACGTCAAGCAAGCCAATCTCCAGACTCTCCTAAGGAACTACGAGACTTTGGTCATGGGCGACGATGAGTCCGTGGACGCGTTCGCTTCACGGGTGGTAACTCTCGTCAATGGAATACGCGCGCTTGGAGAAAATCTTACGGAGGCCTCGGTTGTCCGTCGATTCTTGCGCGCAGCCCCTCCACGGTATCTGCAAATTGTCACGGCGATCGAGCAGTGCGTTGATCTTGCAACTCTCACCGTGGATGATCTCGTTGGACGGTACAAGGCTCATGATGAGCGTATCCGTCACAGTCTCGGGGACGGGAGGAACGATGAGCACCTCATGCTTACAAAGGCGCAATGGATGGCCTTGTCGAAAGAAAAGCAAGGCGGACCCACGAGCAGCAGCAAGAAGAAGGGGAAGCAGCGCTCGGTGAGAAAGAACTTCACCGACTCGGACGACGAGGATGCGCCTGCACCACCGAGGAGGAAGTTTGACATCAGAAAAGTGAGGTGTCATAAATGTGGCCTCCTCGGACACTTCAAGGCTGACTGCGAGGAAGCACCGAAGCAAAGGGCGCTCATGGCGGAGGAAGGTGATGATGGAGACATGATGCTGATGTGCGAGCTGGTGGACGAGAAGGATCCAGACTCTCAAGCTTTGACTAAAGTAATTGTCACGCTTGGGGAAGAGAAAGTTTGCCATCATAATGATGCTCCGGAAAATTGTGTCGATGCTACAGACACAGAAGTTCTAACACTAGGCGAAGTTGTGGCGCCAGAAGATCATAACACAAGGCGTGACGATGTGGCCACGCTAGAAGAAGGCGATGACGTGGTGCCAGAAGACCACGACACAAGGCACCCCAAAGGGGTCGTGCTAGAAGACCATGATGCAAAGAGCGACCGTGTGATCGTGCTAGGAGCAGGAGAAGACGTGGTGCCAGAAGTCCACGCCACACGACATCTCGGTGGTGTCCCGCCAGAAACAGGAACTTTGGCAAGTTCAGAAGCAAGTGTATCCTCTTCAATAGCACATAAACGACGCGAGTTAGACATATCTTCGGAGGAAGTGCTTCAAACAAAATCGGTGAAGATGAAGAAAGGGCAACGGTGTTTGCACATCGAGGAACCAGAAATTATTGAAGATGCAATTATGAAGGAGTGTTGGCGTCGTTCTATGGATGAAGAAATTGGGTCGATTCAAGATAATGAGTCATGGGAGCTTGTGGATCTTCCCAACAGACATAAACCGATAGAGCTCAAGTGGGTGTACAAGGTCAAGAAAGATGTCGAAGGGAATTTTGTGAAGCACAAGGCAAGGCTTGTAGCTAAAGGATGCGTGCAAGACCAAGGTGTGGACTTCGAAGAAGTGTTCGCTCCAGTTAGAAGGATGGTATCGGTGAGGTTACTTATTGCTCTCGCGGCTCAAGAATCTTGGAGGATACATCACATGGATGTGAAATCCGCGTTTTTGACTGGGGAGATAAAAGAAGAGATATATGTGAAGCAACCACCGGGGTATGTCCAAGAAGGAGAAGAGCACAAGGTACTGAAGCTACACAAGGCATTGTACGGGCTACGACAAACCCCTCGGGCATGGAACATCAAGCTTGACAGTACATTGGTTTCTCTCGGATTTGAGAAAAGTCCACTGGAGCATACCATGTATAAGAGAGGCCAAGGAAGGGATCGTCTACTAGTTGGCATCTACGTCGACGACCTGTTGATTACTGGAGCAGATGAAGCGGTGATTGCAAATTTCAAGCTGCAAATGAAAGAGATTTTCAAGATGGATGACCTAGGGCTCTTGAGTTACTACCTTGGGATCGAGGTACAGCAAAAGCCGGAAGGGATCACGCTATGCCAGGAGGCGTATGCAAAGAAGATACTTGAAAGTTGTGGCATGGATTATTGCAAACCAACTCATGTTCCAATGGAGCCTCGTCTTAAACTTAGCAAGAAGAGCCAAGCACCCGCGGTTGATGCAACGGAGTATAGAAGCATGGTCGGAAGCTTAAGGTATCTTGTGAATACACGACCGAACTTGGTCTATTCTGTTGGCACAGTGAGTCGCTTCATGGAAGCACCCACGATGGAGCATTGGACAGCTGTGGAGAATATACTCAGATACATCAAAGGGACAATAAACTTCGGTTTGGTCTTTTTGAGAGAGAAGGAGAAGGAGATGGTGGAGCTACTAGGCTACAATGATAGCAACTTTGCAGAAGATATGGATGGCCGTAAAAGTACCTCGGGCGTGGCATATTTCTTGGGAGGAAACATAGTGAGTTGGCTATCACAAAAGCAGAATGTGGTCGCATTATCATCCCGAAAAGCTGAGTATATTGCGGCTGCCACCGCGGCGTGTCAAGGTGTGTGGCTAGGAAAGCTACTCGGTGACCTCACAGGTGAAGAACCAAAAGGAGTTGTGCTCAACGTTGACGACAAGCCTACAAACTCTTTGTGGAAGAATCCAGTGTACCGTAATAGATACAAATACAATGATACGAGGTATCACTATCTACGAGAGTGCGTGGAAGAAAGCAAGATTGAAATCAACTATATTTGCACAAACGATCAGCTTGCAGATATCCTTACTAGATCTTTAGGACGAGAAAAGTTCATGAAGATGCGGCGAAGGATCGGTGTCCAAGCTGTGAAGTGAGGACATCGTGTTTAGGAGGGTGATTGTTGGAAATAAACACGAACTAGTATTGTGACCTGTCCAGTTACATGCTTGTATCCGTCTTCAACATAGTCACCGTATAGGATTAGTATTAGTTTGTCTAGCTAGCTAATATATATATCCCTGTATCCCCTTGTAATCTTTACACCGAGAGATCAATAGAAAATATTCTAACGAGAGCGACACGCTCTCGTAGCAATAAATCTCGTGTCACAGCGTCTTTGTGTACCGGCCGGCGAATCCATCAGCCAGCGTTGTAGCTGTGTACCTGCATGTGCGTGTGCTAGTTAGTAAGGCCGGGAACAATCCATCAGCTAGCTAGGTTGTTTACTACGTGCGGGTGTTACCGGAAGCTAGCTGCTAATTGTGTACAAGATCGTCACCGTCGTTGATTGTCGCCATCATCGGAAAGTACTCGACGTCGGGGCAGGGCCAACAGGGGATGCATGGGGCATCCCCAAGCTTGAGCGCTTGACACTCCTGGATCTTCTTTCATCATCCTCCATCGCGCACTTGAAAACTCCTTTCATACATAACTCATTGTAGGCTGATTAGAGAGGTTAGTACCCTAATAAAATAATTTTCCTCTACTGCAAATAAAGATTTCCAGGAAGAGTTACTGTTTTCCAAGATTGCCAAAAGGTTTTTGCAAAGAAAAGGCAAGCTTAAGGTTTGCAAAAGTGAAGAGAGACAAAACGTGGTAGAATCTGTGAAAAACAGAACAGCAGGTAGAAACGAATTTTTTAGGGATACTTCTGCAACTCAAATACAAAAACTCAGAACATAGAGAAGTTTCGTAATTGTATAGATCACGCTGTGTACAAATTTCAGCTAAAAAATATGAACTGGGATTTTTCTCTGATTTTTCTAGTCACGAAGATAGAATCTGTTTTCTGGACAACATGTCACAACTTTTACTTCCCTTGCCGTATGAGGCTAAACTTGGCACAAAGCTTGAAAAGAAAAGATACAATGATGTTGCTACAGTAGTAAAAATCATCAAGACCACTAAAAGAAAAAAGAAAAACCTAAATTCGTTGCGGGCTGCCTCCCGAAAGCGCTTCTTTAGAGCCATTATCTAGGCTTAAAGTAGAAGATGAAAGTTCTCCAAAATCATCGGAAGGTTCACCAAGGATTTCAAAAGGGTTTTCAATAAGCTCATCTTTGTTCTTCCGAGGGAAGAGGTACGTACCTTTTGCCTTACCACGCAAACGTATTTGTCCTTTACCTATATCAATGAAGCCTTTCATGGCTCGGAGGAAGTCCCTTCCGAGCACTATATTTCCTTTGTTTGCCTTCATGTTGGCAAAGTCAATCTCTACACTCCTTTTAAGAAACATGACTTGGACATCTTTTAATCTTCCCTGTATCTCAGAAATATCACCATTAGAATGTTCATGGAAAGATGGAAATTTGTCCATGCTTGCAAGGTACAAAGAATCATAAATAAATCTTGGCATTATAGAAACTGGATCCAATGTCACAAAAAGCAAGGAAGCTTTGATTAGAGATAACAACCCTAACAAAAGGCTCCTAGTAATATTTTATTTCCAAAATCCCCTCTCTAAGTGGATTTAACTTCTCTACTTCTTTTAAATCTAGAGTATCAAGTCTCTTTTCAATAGTAGCAATTCTGTCCACAACAGTGTTAAGACCATCACAAACAAAATAACCAGATAAACCATGTATAATTTCAAGAGCTCTAGCTTCATCACACTCTAAAAAGTCTCCTTCAGCTATAAGATCAAGAGAGTGCTTACACCACTTAAAAAGGCCAAAGTAAAAATTTCTAAGCACAATTCTTATAGGTAACCAAGGCATATTTGCCTTATGTGCTTCAGAAATTATTTCCCATGCCTTCTTCATATTCTCCCCGTTCCTTTGATGGAAATCCAAGACTTCGGATTCCCTCATAGTACCAACTCCTAACATACTTAACCACACAACAAGGGTAACAGGTATTTTTGGTATTTTTGATTAAGGACACAAAAGTAAAAACTGAAAGGTAAACTAACAAGACTAAAAAGCAAAGATAAAAGATAGTGTGCAACTCCCTATCTTGTAGACTGGAGTCCCCGGCAACGGCGCCAGAAATTAGCTTGATACGGTGAGGATATTTCTCACTCCTCGTTGGTTACCCCAAGTGGAAGGTGAGATGTAGCGTAGCAGCAAATTTCCCCTATGTAGAGGATAGGGTTTGTCTCCCGTAGGACTCACAGAGATACAAGAAGGTGGTAAAGTGAACAATGGCGCCGAGGTTACTAACTTCACCTGGACCTGCACACAGATACAAATAACTTTGCTCCCAACGAGTACAGAGGAGTTGTCAATTCCTCCGGCCTTGCTGCTTACAAAGGATCAACGCAAGAGATAATAATAGTGGCAATTGAAAGTAAAGACTGAAAGTAGATTGAGGGTGTAAATAATGATATGAAGATAGACCGGGGTCCCGTGATTTTCACTAGTGATGTCTCTCTCCCAAAAGACGATAAAAGTGCTAGCGAGGTAAACAAATAACAGTTGGGCAATTGACAGGATTATGAAGGCACCGCAATGCTAACTATGCTGCAAAGAAAGGAAGGGCTCAAAAGCAATGGGCAGTACGCCAAGGTAAGTAGACCGAAATCCATCTGCATCTACTACGAATCATCCACCTTGAGATATCTATCCAGAACATCTCGCTGGTATTAAGTTGCGAATCCCACCCAAAGTGTAAACTCAAAGCAACAGACAACTGCATTAAAAGAACCATGCATAAAGTAAACAATCCTTGCACCCGCAGGTACAAGCACCGTTATTTTATCCCTGGTGGCAACAACACATCCCCTAGTCTCATGTTTCTGTCACTCAAGCTAGACATCAGGGGGCTGAACCCACAATCGAGCATAACGCTCTCTCTTGGAGTTGCAAATAAAAGACTTGGACAAAGCAAATACCGCAACGGAGAACATGCAAGAATTTACTCAAGAACAAAATATAAAAGAGAAGAACAAAATATATTACTCATCACAATCTGAACATAGTCTCATAATCCATCAGATCCCAACAAACTCAGCATAGCAAGAACAGAAATTACATAGATGCCTCGATCATGTGAGGCAGCTCACGAGGACTCGAAAGTGGATGCACAAAAGAGGGAGAGATAGATCACATAGCTACTGGTCATGGACCCATGGTCCAAGGAAAACTACTCACGGTACATACGGGAGGAGTCCATGGCCATGGATGGTCTCCCGGAGGGGGTAGCTTCTCCCGGCAGGGTGCTGGAGCAGCTTCTCCAGGCATCCCCGATCTAGAAACGGCGGCGGCGGAGGAACAGAGGCGAGATCGCGAAAAGGGAGTCCGTATTAGGGGTTTCCACCCCGAGGGGTAAATATAGGCGAAGGGGGGTGTCGAGGGGACCCACCAGGAAGCCAGGAGGCCACCTGGCGCGGCCTAGGATGGGACCGCGCCAGGGACCCTCCTGGCCTCCTGGTGGTGGCCCCCTTCGCTTCTTTGGTGTTTCCGGAAGCTTTCGTGACGCTGAATTTTTTATCTGATTTTTCCGGATTTTTTGGAGCACTTTTAATGGCCGGAAAACCTGAAATACAAAAACAGCAGAAAACAGCAACTGGCAACTGGGTGCACTGAGTTAGTAGGTGTTGGGAATGTGCCCTAGAGGCAAATAAAATATGTTTTATCGAGCATATTCCATTAGTTCGTAATACGTTTGATACTATGTTATAACTGTATTAAGCGGAAACATTAATACAGGTGTGGTATACAAACAACCAGGTCCCTAGTCAACCCTAGTATACTAGTCCATTGGGCGATTGATGATCAAGGTTTCCTGATCATGAGACAATGGCGTCTGTTGACAATGGAGTCATATCATTGGATAATGATATGATGGACATACACCCACCAGAAGTGTTGTGATGTGATCAAGTCACATAGTTCGACATTGCGATAACTATAACGTAGTGACCAGATCCTTTGACCGTAATGATCATACGTAATTGTCATCTATGAGGAGACTTTGATTTGTATCCCACCGCCTGACTGAAATATGCTGGCCATAATGGTGCACTTTGGGTATTCTGAAATAGATGGTTGATGAGTATGCAAATAGATCAAAGCGGGATTTGTCCATCCGTGTGACGGATAGGTACTCTGGGCCCACTCGGTGATGTTACATCATAAAGTTTGCAAACGTGTGACTAGGTCACGGAGTTGTAATATCATGGGAACGAGTAAACTTGTTTGTTGAGAACGAAGACGAACTAGGTATATTGGATACCGATGATCAAACCTCGGACAAGCAAAGTACCACAGGACAAAGGGAACAGGCACACGGTTAACGGATCCAACAGCGATTGAAGTTCATTCGATGGAAGCGCAGGGGCTATCAAGGATTGTAACCAGGTCCAATTGATTAGTCATTGATCAATGAGAATTGTCTCGATCATGTCTGCTGTTTCCCGGACCGTAGGGTGTTACACTTAAGGGTACTCGACGCAGTAAGGATTGATTCGGGATCACCGGAGAAATTGGAGAGAACACCGGAATTGTTCCGATGAAGGCCGGAAGTTGTTCCGGGTATTTTGAAAGGTTTAAAATATATTTAATAATGTTTAATTAATGTTTAATTATATAATTATCTGAATTAAATATTAAAATATAATTAAATATAATTAAAAATGAATTAAAAGGCATATGGGCCTCATAGGGCCCATTAGGGGGAGAGGGAGTCCTCCCCCATGGGCCATGGCGCCATGAGGGGGCCCACCCCCTTTATTTGGTGCGCCACCCCCTCCCTTGGGATTAGTCCCACCCCGGAAGTGGAGGGGGGGGGGGTGGCACCCCTCCTTGGCCTATATAAGGAGGGGTAGAGGTGCCCTTTTAATCATCAATTTTTTGAGATAAGTTCTCATCTCTCTCTCCCTCCTTTCTCCTTCCTCGAGTGGACTCCCCTTGTTTGGAGTCTACACTTGGTTGGGGATTTCTCCACTATACGCACGCCGTCGGGCTGCTGGAATCGGGATCCGAATCCATCTTCTTTCCGCTGCTCTACTGGTTCGGAGCCCGGAGGGACGTCGGGTATACTGTATGTGTATAATCCCGCGAGGCACTACACTTGTGTTGCTACTTCATCGTCGTGGTCGTATCGCGAGGTCTTCATCAGCAACGTTCCGACGGGGACGTAATCCCGTCATTGGTCTGCAAGGATCGGGTGGCTACAGGAGTCATCGTGGATCTGCGCGGCATCGGGGATTGCCGGTACGACTACACCAACCACGTTCATGCGGGAACGTTTCCCGCTTAACGGACTACATACTGGTATGTGATCTATTTATGTCCGTTACTTGCATCAGCATAGCATAGGTCTTGGGTATGGGTCTCGTAGGTTATGAAAAATTTGTGTTTTCTGCCCCGAACCCCAACAGTGGTATCATGAGCAAGGCTATGCGTAGATGTATTGTACGGATAGAACACATCTAGTATGTGGGCATCAATTCTCCAATTGTTACCCTCTCACGTGTACTCATTTAGCGTTGCGGCAATGTTTGATGAAGCGGCCCCCGATCGACCTTACGCGTTTACGCGAGACTGGTTCCACGCTTGACATATGGCTTGTACCATATAAAGTGGCTGGGGGGGGGTGTCTGTCTCTCTGCATTAGCGATGCGAAGATGTTTGCAACGGAGGGCCCCGACAGGGGTGTAATAGAGACAATTATGGATTGGTGTTGTGGCTTGTTTTCGCAGGATAGAAAGCGGTTCTTTTCTCGAAACCCCTAGCAGCCACGTAAAACTTGCAAAAGATAAAGTAGAAAGGCGTTTTTAACTTTAATTTGCATGTAAAGGGGAATCATAGAATGTATGATTTATGTTGCATCCTGTTTTGCTAATATGTTAGATATACGACGGTAACATAATAGGATGATCCCTCACTAAAACCAACATAGTGTCCTTACCCTAGTGAGCACCACCTGGAAAGTTCTACATTATGGAGGCACCACGTGTCACACGTGTGTCAAACATTTTTTTCGTTCACATGAGGTGGGTGTAGCAAGCCTGGCATATGTATATGATATGGCCTTGCATGACATAGCAACAAATCACATAGGATGTGGTGGCGAGCCTGGCATATGTATATGATATGGCCTCGGGACACAAGAGACCGAAAGGTCGAGCATGAGTCACATGGATGATGTGATTGGCATGATGGCCTACCTTGAACAACATACTGATGGCCGTGACGATCGGGGGAGGTATGGTGTTCAAGGATCGTGTAATCACTTAGAACAAACTATGAGGGATGTTTGTCTGAGTGGGAGTTCCAGAATTGTTTTTGAAACATGAACTCCATATTATGAACTTAATCTTCATGTCTTTGCAAATATCATTGTAGATAACGTCATACCAATGTTTAGAACTATGGCTCTTTTAGTATGATAGAACTTAAGGTAAATGGGTCTTACTTCATTGATGTGTACCAACACCATTAGAGACATACTCATTAGTAATGACTTGCTAAACATAATACGAAGAACTGCTAGGAGATACACCTGACAACTCCGTAATCAAGGAAGATGATGATGAGTATCGCACTCACCGTCACTTATGAATGACTGTCCAATACACCATAATTCATTCTATGGAATCTGAATTGTGAATGCATGTTAACCAACACGTATGACGTGCTAGGTGAACTTGAAAGCACTTGGTCACAAATCAGAGTAATGGAATATGAGTATATGGATGGGGTTTCTTTCAACTATGGTGGAAGGAACAACCTGCTGAGAAAGTCAATTGGAAAATGTATAAGATACATGGAACACCTTGTGTATAACTTGGACTACTGAATGACTGGTTACTTTGCGATAACTGGGGAGTTGCATCCGCTTCCTCCCAGTTACTAAGACCATGTCTGGACTATGTCATGAAGGAGAATCGTTCACCTGTCATGAGGTCATGGTTAAAGTTAAGAACTTTAAGAGTAGAACCAATGTAGGAATAGTCATTGACGGAGAAGGTATATTTGATATACGAGTTATAAATGTCTTTCCCTCGAAACACTAATTGCGGTTGATTAAGTATTCGATGCTTGAACTTACTGCTTGAGAGTGGCTTGGAAGGGATGAGGTGACAATGTGTGCTGACGGCAATCAAGATAGTTGATGGTCGACAACACTCTCCCTCTACATCTATCAATTGATTAATATATGAATAAATTTTATGATCGTTTGAATGAGGACTTTATTAGTGTGTCTTGCATCTCGCGAAGACAATTATTCATATTAGTGAGAAACAAGTCAGTTGTTCTCCTTTTATGAATGATATCTCTTATGGTCACATTACGATTATGAATGAGTTATTCTTATATTTGATGATAGTTGTTTGATCATTTATAAGAAATATTGTAATGCCAAGAAATATCCAGGCTTAATAATGACACTACAGTTTAAGTCATGAATGGTATGATGATGTCTTAAGATACTTGATCTCTTGACACATACAAACCATGCCTTTTAGGTGAGATGACTAAAACCTCGCATTCTGGTAAAACAGATTGTGTACTGATTGTTGACTATCATACATTGTGATGTATTGTATATCAGCATGTAGTGAATTTCATTATTTTGTGAACTTCATATGTGGACTTAGATGAATATATGTATTCACTAATGAAACATGAGTCTGAAATAGTTTGATATGATCAAAAGGGATTTCAGAGTAAAGATGGATATTAAATTAACAAGAAAGACAAGTCTCTACGATTTGATCAAAGTGAAAAATGTTTTGAGTTAGTCTTGGGCATAAAGACTTGTGTGAAAGTTGTTCCACAAATTGCAATGTCTTGAGACACTTCAATGTGATTGACGTGCCTGAACATTGTGATCATATTCTATCAAAAGGTGTATGGTCTAAGTTATCTCTTACCAAGTCACGTTATTATTGTTTAGAGTTATTAATTTAATATGCAAACACTCACTTCAGCATAGGGAACCATCAGAGTTCATGGAAACCAACACTATATATGTCATGGTGTGTTGTGGTTTCTAGGAAGCTTGATTTATGTAAGATAAATTATCTTTGTAGTGTATCCTTAGACAACTATGGATGCATCTTCCACAACTAGAACCAAAAGGAGAAAAACTTGTATTGCTATGTTTGGTGTTTGTCAAGAATTGTTCTTGATAAATGTGGTAATGGAAGAAAAGTGAAAGTTCAACCAAGGTAATTGACCTTGCCTCCAAATGTCAGAGTAGTGCAACAGAATATGTTCTGGAAGCAAAGCTCTACAATAAGAGGAGAAACTAATGATAATGATCATGATCTTTTGATGGGAGCTTTTACTGAGAAAGGTAGGATTCAAGAATATATATTTGCCCCTGGTGCAAAATGATATTCATGATTCAATTGTCATGTTAATGGAACAAGACATTCCTACGAACTAAAAAGAAGCGATGGTGGACCTAAGTACGAGATATGACTATGAGTCATGAAATCCTATGTTGAGTTACATTTAAGATTGCTTGAATCTTATCAAGTAAGGAGGTTACTTGATATTCACAATAACTTCAGAGTTATGAGGAATAAATGTGAACATCAAAGAGACGTCAAGATTGGTTTGTCACAAAGATTGTTTCTGACAAATTCAATGGGTTGACTACAATGTGTAGCAATGCTTGAGTCAAAGGGATATTCACTATGATTGATCCAGGATTGTTATCAATACCGTGACTTCCTCAAATCCTGTATTTGAAGAAGTGTTGTAATTGGTACAACAAGAAGGTTTTGGAAAAAAAACATATGGATACTAGTGTCTCGTAAACTGAATTCTCATTTTGATGGATGATCAAAGGATTTTTGGACTTAACCAAAATATCGAGGAAACATGCATGAAACTGAGTGGGAGCTGAATAGTTTCCTGAAACTTAATATGTAGACGACATATTTTGAGTGGGAGCTATGGGAGTATTATCCTAGACTTATATGTAAATGACATATTTGAGTAGGAGCCATGTGGTTAGTATCCTGAACTTAATATGTGTCTGACATATCTAAGTGGGAGCCATGTGGATGTTATCCTTGTCTTATATGTGGCCGACATATTTGAGTGGGAGCAATATGAGTGTTATCCTATAACTTAATATGTGCATGACATATTTGAGTGGGAGCATGATAACATTCTCATATATGGATAACATATTATGAATGGTGTAGTTGGTGTTAATGATTATTTGAATCTTTCATAAATGAAGATGAATAAGTATTAAGCATTGAAGATCTATTAAGATAGATATGTGTTTAATAACATTGAGTCGTAATACTTTCCTGGATAAGATTCTGAAGGAGTTCAGAATGGGGCAAGTCAAGAAGTGGTCCTTACTTGTATATCCAAGAGAAGTATTGATTAATCTCAGTACAAGAACAATGGTTAATGGTTAATGAAAGAAATGGATGTGTTGGATCCTCTATGCTTTTGTCATAGGTTCTTTCATATAAAACCAGAGTTATGTACTCGACGTAATGTGACCCAAGTTCTTAGTAGTAAGAACATGTTGTGATATGATTTATGAGTAAATCATTGAACAAAGAGTTAAGTTTATCCTTTAGTGTCTGAAGAGAACTGAGGATACATCTCAAATTTGTAAAGGATAGTGGACTTGACCATAAATGTTATGCTGGTTCAAGTTTTGACACTAACCTAGAAAATTGAGATATCATACTAATGAATGCCTAAGTTGAAAGAAACATGGTTAGACATCAAAGTTGCATACAATGCACTAAGGATTGAATCTACATTGATGTGGTTGCTTTAGAAGTAGCAGGAGTTATATTATGGCTTAAGAAGTTCGACTTCTGATTGAGTGAGTTTCAAGTGTGCATGACTATGGGAAAGTCCGCGTGACCCACCGGATGTCATTGCTATGACACAGCAAACGAAGTCTCACTTCACCGCCAAATATATATACCTCATCATTATAATGGATAATGAAGGAATGTCAAATTAGGTGACATTATGATTTGCAAAAGGACATACGGTTCTGAATGGTACCCAGACCGTTGATACAACCTCTTCCACGGGCAAGCATGATCAATAATGAGTTATGATCCAGAGAAAATGCAACTAGATTATTTGTACTCTAGTGCAAGTGGGAGACTGTTGGGAATGTGCCCTAGAGGCAAATAAAATATTTTTTATCGAGCATATTCCATTAGTTCATAATACGTTTGATAATATGCTATAACTGTATTAAGCGGAAACATTAATACAGGTGTGGTATACAAACAACCAGGTCCCTAGTCAACCCTAGTATACTAGTCCATTGGACGATTGATGATCAAGGTTTCCTGATCATGAGACAATGGCGTCTGTTGACAATGGAGTCGTATCATTGGATAATGATATGATGGACATACACCCACCAGAAGTGTTGTGATGTGATCAAGTCACATAGTTCGACATTGCGATAACTATAACGTAGTGACAAAATCCTTTGACCGTAATGATCATACGTAATTGTCATCTATGAGGAGACTTTGATTTGTATCCCACCGCCTGACTGAAATATGCTGGCCATAACGGTGCACTTTGGGTATTCCGAAATAGATGGTTGATGAGTATGCAAATAGATCAAAGCGGGATTTGTCCATCCGTGTGACGGATAGGTACTCTGGGCCCACTCGGTGATGTTACATCATAAAGTTTGCAAACGTGTGACTAGGTCACGGAGTTGTAATATCACGGGAACGAGTAAACTTGTTTGTTGAGAACGAGGACGAACTAGGTATATTGGATACCGATGATCAAACCTCGGACAAGCAAAGTACCACAGGACAAAGGGAACATGCACACGGTTAACGGATCCAACAGCGATTGAAGTTCATTCGATGGAAGCGCAGGGGCTATCAAGGATTGTAACCAGGTCCAATTGATTAGTCATTGATCAATGAGAATTTTCTCGATCATGTCTGCTGTTTCCCGGACCGTAGGGTGTTACACTTAAGGGTACTCGACGCAGTAAGGATTGATTCGGGATCACCGGAGAAATTGGAGAGAACACCGGAATTGTTCCGATGAAGGCCGGAAGTTGTTCCGGGTATTTTGAAAGGTTTAAAATATATTTAATATTGTTTAATTAATGTTTAATTATATAATTATCTGAATTAAATATTAAAATATAATTAAATATAATTAAAAATGAATTAAAAGGCATATGGGCCTCATAGGGCCCATTAGGGGGAGAGGGAGTCCTCCCCCATGGGCTATGGCGCCATGAGGGGGCCCACCCCCTTTATTTGGTGCGCCACCCCCTCCCTTGGGATTAGTCCCACCCCGGAAGTGGAGGGGGGGGTGGCACCCCTCCTTGGCCTATATAAGGAGGGGTAGAGGTGCCCTTTTAATCATCAATTTTTTGAGATAAGTTCTCATCTCTCTCTCCCTCCTTTCTCCTTCCTCGAGTGGACTCCCCTTGTTTGGAGTCTACACTTGGTTGGGGATTTCTCCACTATACGCACGCCGTCGTGCTGCTGGAATCGGGATCCGAATCCATCTTCTTTCCGCTGCTCTACTGGTTCGGAGCCCGGAGGGACGTCGGGTATACTGTATGTGTATAATCCCGCGAGGCACTACACTTGTGGTGCTACTTCATCGTCATGGTCGTATCGCGAGGTCTTCATCAGCAACGTTCCGACGGGGACGTAATCCCGTCATTGGTCTGCAAGGATCGGGTGGCTACAGGAGTCATCGTGGATCTGCGCGGCATCGGGGATTGCCGGTACGACTACACCAACCACGTTCATGCGGGAACGTTTCCCGCTTAACGGACTACATACTGGTATGTGTTCTATTTATGTCCGTTACTTGCATCAGCATAGCATAGGTCTTGGGTATGGGTCTCGTAGGTTATGAAAAATTTGTGTTTTCTGCCCCGAACCCCAACAGTAGGTTAGTCCAAATAGGTTCAAAAGCGTATGAAAGTTCAAGCAAAACATGGCAAAGTCACACAAAACATGCATGGAACAAGAAGAAATTATAGATACGTTTGGGACGTATCACCGTTCACCGTTGACTAGAAAGTTGCACTTCTCAAAAGAATTTTATCTCTGTTTTCAAAACCAAGAGCTCTGGCACATGTTTAGTCTTTGCTTTCCTTTCACGGGTTTTCAACCTTGCCATCAAAAGCCACGATTCGAGAGTCTCCACCTTCCTTTCTCCAAAGCACCAACTATGAGAGCATAATTGTCATTCTTAGTGTATCATGCATTGTCCCAAAGTATCGCATTTTCTTCTGCATGCTTGTGATGTTTCTTACTTTAAGTTCTTAGTTCTAGTCTCCTTTAAAACTCCGGAGGAGTTTCTGCATTTATGTTTTGCTTCACTCAGGGAGGCTAGCGAGATACCACTCTGATATGTTCATACTATGTGCATTGTGATCTTAAATTAATTCTCAGTAGCATATTATTTACTTTTTGTTTGTTTGTGACTGATTACATGAAAGAAGGATTGCTTCGTGCATTGTCCTTGTAGCATGGTGTCAAAACTTCCTAAACTCTTTCGTAGTACATGCTTATATACATCTAATGAAGCAAAAGAGTTTCTCAAAGTTTTCTTTGTCGCATCCAGTTCGTTGAACTGAATTGCTTGAGGACAAGCAATAGCTAAGCTTGGGGGAGTTGATACATCTCAAACGTATCTACTTGTCCAAACACTTTTGCTATTGTTTTGGCTTCATTCTTGGATGATTTGAACGAAACTAACCCGGACTGACGCTGTTTTCAGCACAGCTACCAGTGCTGTTTTCTTTTGTGCAGGTTTCTGGATATTTAGGTACGCTGGAAAAATCCCAAAAATATATATAAAAAATCAGCGTTCTGGAAGCTTCTGCCATTCCAAAGGGGGGCCACAGGGCATCCAGGGGGCAGCCAGGAGGGTGCCTGGCGCGGCCCAGCCCTTGGCCGCGCCACCTGCCCTCCTGGCTGGGTCCCACATCCCCCGGTGCCCTACTTTGGCCCTATTTATTCTCCCGACGCAGAAACCCCATAACAGAAGTCGCTTTTACAATCTACGTCGAGGAGCCGCCGCAACCCTCTGTTCTTCTCCGGGAAGGCTTCTTTGGCCTCCGGTGAGGGGAAATCATCGCCTCTCCATCACCCCTCCATGACTTCCTCTCTCATGTGTGAGTAATTCCCTGCTGTAGGCAAAGGGGATGGTAGGGATTGGATGAGTTAGATCATGTAATAGTTCAATCAGATTGTTGGGGGCATGTTGCCTATCATCTACTTGGTGTTTATCATCTCTGTTACAACTTGTTGCTCTTAATGCTTGTCATTTTGGGCCCGAGTTCCATGATTTCAGATATGATCACCCTTTTGTTTCTTGAGTTTGTGGTGTTCTTGATCCTATCTATGAGTTGTATGCACTTATTATAGTCCGGAACCGGCGATCCCAATGGTGACAGCTTGGGACACCAAAGGGGATGGACTATAATTTGAGGATTCCGTGTATCCATGAAGTGTTAATGCTTTGTTCCGGTGCTCTTTGACAGTACCTTAATCTCCCTAAGTTCCTTTTGGCCTCGTTTGTAGCGGGAGGGTTGGACAAAAGATGGTGTGCAAAGTTCTTATTGCAAGCACGTACAACTACCCTGGGATACACGCCCGATGTTTGATATTTGCCTAGATGATCCTTTCTTTTCTGTGAGCCTTGCTCGTGTTAGAATCTATTACATGTTTGTTCTCATCCAAGCAGCGCCCAACCATCCACCTCCCTAGCCTACAGTGTTTTCTTTCCTGCTGGTTACTAGTTGTTTACTTTTGCTGTTTTACTTTCGCTGTTTCACCATCACCATCAGAACTATCATCACCACCACTACTACCACCTTATCACTGTAAGAGCAAATTTTGCCCCCGTGTGTTTTGGATATTGTTGGACAAGACATTAGAGGAACTAACAATGTTTTCTAGTGTAAACAGTTGAATAGGTTCCTGAAGGAAAAGCTAGGTGATAAAGCTTCAGGGAAGGTTTTCAAGTTATCAAAGCATTAACCCGTTTTGCGAAGCTTAATCACGGAGGATGACCCCCAAAAATGAAGGTGTCCTGAAGCTCAACTCATTGAAGGAAATGAAGAAGACAGCGCAATACTTAGATGTTTTTGTGTACTTCTTGTTTGGTTCTTTGAGTCATAGGACAAACCGTACTATCAAGAGGGGTCTTTAGTTTGTGGACACCGAAGTCATTGAGAAAATGCTCAGATCAAATCCACAGCAAGTAAGAAGCCTGAGCGAAGAAATCTCATGTGCACTGAGTTAAGTTTCAGTAGCAAAGACTTCGTTCTTTGGCTTCTGAAGCAGAACTAAGTCCGTGAGTCAGCTTTAAGTGTTCCGCAAGTAAAGTTGCACAGTGATGACAAATCCGACCATTGTGGACACGTGTCAAGCTGTCACTTCGGGTCATTTTGGTCATTCCGCACCTCGGGATCGCCAACTATAAATACGCCGCCCCGTCCTCCATTTGCGGGCGGCTGCTCTAAGAATATTCCTGACAGAGACTGAAGAGAGCACCCCAAAACGCCACCGAAGCAAAACCCAAAACCCAGAATACTGAAGCCTAAGTCCCATTGATCTGAGTAGATTTGAGATGACTTAGGTGAAAGCTTACTAGCCTTTTTATCTTGGAGAACTGCAATTCTCCTAGACGGTTAGAGTGTTGTTCTTCAGAGAGAGAAGAGTAATTGTTGCCTCGAAGTCCAGTTTGTCAAAGGTTTCGGTGATTTCCTCAATAATCAACCACGAGTGAAGAACTGAACAAGGTCAAGGAGTTTGGTGCAGTCGAGCAACGGACGGAGAGAGATTTGCTCCAGGTGTTCAATCACCAGTCCCTCCAACCAGACGTAGCGCTTTGCAGAGCGTGAACTGGTCGAACAAACATCGCCGAGTCCCAGTTCGTTTTACTTCAAGTATTTACATTCTGTATTGCATTTGCTTCGCAGTTATGCTTCAATGTGTTTTGATTCACTGCATTTAGTTTCGCTTCCAGTTTTACTTCGCTGTTCCGCCCTACTTATGCTTCACTTCAATAGTTTCAGTCAAAAAATTTGAAGTGATCATTCACCCCCTCCCCCTCTGATCACATACTTGGACTTTCAATTGGTATCAGAGCTAGTCACTCCCTACACTCTGTGTGTTTTGGATTAACCTCCTGGAGTGTCTTCAAGTATTTATTTCGCAGCTATTCGCTCCGGCGAACCTATTCCTGTTTTCAATGGGAAGGACTACCCGTACTGGAAGGACAAAATGAAGAGAAATATCATGGCTATCAATTCAGTTGCCTGGAAAGTTGTCTTGTATGGAGTCCCAGTTTCCGATGAGAAGGTCATCACTCCTGAAGAAGAAAAACTGATTGATCTTGATTCTGAAGTTTGGGTATTCATCACCAATCATCTGACACCATAAAAGTATCATGAAGTGAAGAATATTCCATCTGCCAAAGGTGTCTGGGACTATCTTGAAAAGATTGGTGAAAGTGTTTCTACCCAGAAGGATGCCAGAATTGACACACTCCGAAGCAAACTCTATCGCTTCAAGAGAAACGAGGGTGAAAAAGTCAGCTCCATTTACAGCAGACTCACTGCTCTTGCTAATGAGTTGATTTCCCTCGGTGCTGATGAAATTACTCCTCACTCAGTTGTAAGAACTTTGCTTCGCTCATTGGATGATTCGTTTGATCACATTGTGCTGATTATCAAGGAAAGAACTGATTTCAGATGTCTTGTTGCCGCTGATATTCT
The DNA here is from genome assembly GCA_950022295.1 of Bromus sterilis. Taxonomy (NCBI): domain Eukaryota; kingdom Viridiplantae; phylum Streptophyta; class Magnoliopsida; order Poales; family Poaceae; genus Bromus; species Bromus sterilis. The sequence goes on from OX465596.1 coordinate 404,467,317, forward strand.
TGAGAGACTCGATACTTTTGAAATGGAAGAAGATGAGAAACGTGACATAAATGGCTCTCGAAGAAGATCTCATGCTTTGAAAGCAAAAGCTTCGCGTCATTCTTCACCCGAAGCCAGTTCTGCTTCAGGTGTCGAATCAGATGATCCTGCAAGCATTGGGAAAGATTTAGCATTGATCATGAGACGCTTCAACCGCTTCCAAAGAAAAGGTTTTTCTTCACCAAAGAAGAGTTATTCTTCAAGGAGCTCAAGTCACTCATCTCACCGCTCATCCTCAAGAAGCTCTCCATCGAAGGACAACTGCTGCTACAATTGCAAGAAACCAGGTCACTACATTGCTGATTGCCCTCTGTGGGAAGCTGAGAACAAATGAAAGCATTCGCTCAGAGACTCATCAACCAAGTCCCACGGATCCTCCAGAAGCTATGAATCCAAGAAACATGATTCCAGCTCGAGAAGAGAAAAGAAGAAAGATTCTGATGATGACAAGAGGAATAAGTATCATAAGAAGCGTGAGGGTTCTTCATCGAAGACTCACTCGTCTCGACGAAGCAGTTCTCACCGTGCCAAGGCCTATCTGGGAAAGGAGATGAACTCTGAAGACGAAGCCTCTGGGTCCGAAGCAGAATCAGGCTCAAGGTCTGGGTCTGGGTCCGAATCAGATGGTGTTGCTGGTTTGGCATTCGCTTCAGCAGATACTTCGACCAAAGCTTCGAGCTCATTCTTCACCAACAACAGTAGTGAAGATGAAACTCCTGCATATTTCTTCATGGCCAAGGCGAACGTATCTTCATCCAAATCTAACTACGATACTTCTGATTGTTCCTCATATGATAGTGATTCGAAAATAAGCTATGCTAAACTTGCTAAAATTGCTTCAATCCAGCAGGATGAACTTGATTCGCTAAGCAAAACCATTAAGAAATCAGAAACTCTGTTGATCGATGAGATAGAGAAAGGTCAAACTTTAACTAATGAGCATGCAGCTCTGAAGGAAAAGTTCGAAGAATTATCCTCTCGGCATGATCTTCTTTCAGTTGATTATGAGAAGCTTACCTATGAATTTCTTCAGAGGAAAATGGCTCTCGAAAGGCTGAAAGAGGCTCATGAAGAGTTGGAAAATGTCAATCTCTCTCTCATGGCTCAACAAGGTTCTGAAGCAAATCATAAAACTGATTCACCTTGCTTAACTTGTCTGGAACAAAGCAAAACTGATTCCAAAGGCAAAGCTCCTATTATTATTGATGATACTAATGCCTCGGATGAGGAAAATCCTGCTGTTGCCGAGGAACTCCTCAGGTTGAAAAACTTATTTGAAACAGGCATGTTCAAAAGTGTGCAAGGTCACCAGTATCTTTGTGATATCCTGAGGAAGGCTCTCCTTCACAGGAATCCCAGGAATGAAGGTGTTGGTTTCGAGAGAAAGATAAACCCTGATGGCACCTATTGGGAACCTGAGCAATATCCTAAGACTGTTTGGGTCCTAGCGAAGGAGAAACCTATTGATATTGCTAACCTTTCAGGTTTCGACTGCAAAATGAACAAAGCCATTGTGGATGAATCACTTGACTCAGACTACAAGCTCATTAAAGACGAACAGGGAAATGTTACTTCTGAGTATGTTGGCACTCCTCCTAAGAATGGCTTCTATAAGAGGCAGATATGGGTGCAGAAAGCACTTGTGGAAAAACTGCCTACTAACCATACTATGCAGGGAAAGCCTTCGGTACCACCGAATCATTTCTATTCTCTAGAAACGAGAAATGATTCACTGGTGCCCGAATCAAATGTTCCGCAGAAGCAATACTATCGCACTGGTCGTTATACTTATCGTCCTCATGATAACAATACTAAGATTGCATATGCTCATTCTTATCCTAACCATTCACAGAGGACTTACATTTATGGTGTGCTTGATGGTACACCGAAGCAATACACTCCTGTTCGCTTTAATATTGCTTCAACCAGTGCTTCAACCTCTTCTCAGTCACCTGCTCGTTTGTGGGTGGTTAAGAAGAACTAATTCTTCTGCGGGGCTATGTCTCCGGTGGATCCGAATGGGTCATGGATAGTGGTTGCACAAATCATATGACCGGAGACAAGGAGTTATTCACCGAAGAAAAACTATCTCAATCTTCTCAGAAGTACATTACCTTCGGTGATAACAACAAGGGTAAAGTTTTAGGTTTGTGTAAGGTTGCCATATCGAAAGATAAGCACATTGACAAGGTTATGCTATTCCAATCACTTGGATATAATCTTATGTCAATTTCAAAGTTATGCGATATGGGTATGCTTGTTCTATTTTATGCTTCGCGTTGTGTTGTCTTTTCATAGGATGACTATACATTTGTCTTCGAGGGTTACCGAAAAGGAGATTTATACATTGTTGATTTTTCTTCGGGCCCTGCTATATCCACATGCTTAATGGCAAAAGCTTCATCTGGTTGGTTATGGCATCGAAGACTTGGTCATGCAGGGATGAGAAATCTTCATAATCTAGTGAAGAAGAAGCATGTTATTGGCCTTAGCGAAGTAAAATTCGATAAGGATCGTCTCTACAGTTCTTGTGAAGCTGGTAAAATTACGAAGAAACATCATTCGGCAAAGACTATCATGACTACTACTCGTCCTCTTGAATTTCTTCATATGGATCTTTTCGTTCCTCAAAATTATGCAAGTCTGGGAGGAAACAAATATGGTCTTGTTATTGTTGATGATTTTTCTCGATATACTTGGGTTTTCTTTTTGGATGACAAGAGAAAAGTTGTTGAAATCTTCAAGTCATTCGCTAAGAGAGCTCAAACAGAATATGAATTATCTCTGAAGCATATCCGAAGTGATAATGGAACTGAATTCAAGAATACTCATATTGAAGATTTTCTTGATGATCATGGTTTTACTCATGAGTTCTCTGCTGCTTATACACCTCAACAGAATGGTGTTGTTGAAAGGAAGAATAGAACTCTTATTGAAATGGACAAAACCATGCTTGCTGAATACAAGACACCTATCAGGTTCTGGGCAGAAGCAATTAACACAGCTTGTCATATCATCAACAAGGTTTACCTTCAAAAATTTCTGAAGAAAACTTCACATGAGCTTATCACTGGTAACAAACCAAATGTTTCGTATCTTAGGGTATTTGGTGCTCCTTGCTTTATTAGGGATATGAATCATAGCTCCAAATTTGCCCCTAAGGCATATGAAGGTTTTCTTTTAGGTTATGGCTCAAATTCTCACACTTACAGGGTGTATAACTCTCACTTTGGGAAAGTTATGGAAACTGTAAATGTGAGGTTTGATGAAACTAAGGCTCTCAAAAAGAGCATTTGACTCATGATCTAGATGAACCACCACTTGATGAAGTGATCAGGTCCATGGCTATTGGAGATATTCGCCTGTTGAAGCCAATGATCGTAAAGCTAATAGGGATGATGATGGTCCAATGTTCCCACACATAGCCCGGGGCGCTGGAGATCAACATACTGAAGCTAATGATGAACAGGACGAAGAAGTGCACGGAACGAAGGAAATGCTGAAGCTGAAGGTGAAGCAGATCCTGAAGCTGAAGGTGAAGCAGACCCTGAAGCTGAAGCAGATCCTGAAGCAGAAGCTGAGCCTGAAGCAAATGATTCAACCTTATCACGAGTTCGAAGAAGAGTTGATGTTGATTCGATCCTTGAAGAAATTCATCAACCAGGTCGTCCCACAACTCGTTCTCGTACTCGTTTGGCTAACTTCTGTGGAAACTTTTCGTTTGTCTCTATGCTAGAACCTTCAAAGTTTGATGAAGCCATGAAGGATCCAGATTGGTTAACTTCTATGCTCGAAGAACTTAACCAGTTCGAGCGAAACAAAGTCTGGTCCTTAGTTGAGAGACCTAATCCCACGAAGCACAACATCATTGGTACAAAGTGGATTTTTCGCAACAAGCAAGATGAAGATGGTATAGTGGTAAGAAACAAAGCACGACTGGTAGCACAAGGCTACACCCAAATCAAAGGTATCGATTTCGGCGAAACTTATGCTCCAGTTGCTCGTCTCGAATCCATTCGTATTATGCTTGCTTTTGCAAATTTCAATGGTATTCTACTATATCAAATGGATGTGAAAAGTGCTTTTCTTAACGGAGAAATCAAAGAAGAAGTGTATGTTATGCAGCCTCCAGGTTTTGAATACCCAAAGAAACCCGACATGGTGTACAGGTTACACAAGGCCCTCTATGGGTTGAAGCAAGCACCTCGTGCTTGGTACGACACATTGAAGGACTTCCTTCTGAAGAAAGGCTTCAAACCAGGAACAACTGACCCAAACACTTTTCACTCGATCTTATAATGGTGATTTGTTTTATGTCAAATATATGTAGATGATATTATTTGTGGCTGCACTAACACTGAAATCAGCGAAGAATTTGCCAAAATGACGTCGAAGAAATATGAGATGTCAATGATGGGTGAATTGAATTTTTTCCTTGGACTTCAAATCCGTCAACAGAAGAATGGCACCTTTATTTCTCAAGAAAAATATCTCAAGGATTGCCTGAAGAAGTTTGGTCTTACTGATTGCAAAACTATTAAGACTCCAATGCCTACCAATGGCTTCTTAGATGCTGATGAGAAGGGCAAAGCCTTCGACCAGAAGAAATATCGGTCTATGATTGGATCTCTTTTATATCTTTGTGCATCTAGACCTGGCATTATGCTTTCAGTATGTATTTGTGCTCGTTTTCAGGCTAATCCCAAGGAATCACATCATACTGCTGTAAAGCGAATTCTTCGGTACCTTGCTCACACACCAACCTTGGGCTTGTGGTATCCCAAGGGAGCTCAGTTTGATCTCATTGGCTATTCCGATTCAGACTGGGTTGGTGATCGTGCGGATAGGAAATCAACTTCAGGGACTTGTCATTTCCTTGGAAGATCACTTGTGTGTTGGGCTTCAAAGAAGCAAAACTGTGTCTCAATATCTACAGCTGAAGCCGAATACATCGCTGCTGGGTCATGCTGTACTCAAATTCTGTGGCTGAAGCAAACGCTGAAGGATTATGGTATTCATGTGAAGAAAATTCCTCTTCTATGTGATAATGAGAGTGCAATCAAAATTTCTCACAATCCTGTGCAGCACTCTCGCACGAAGCATATTGACATTCGCCTTCATTTTCTTCGTGATCATGTTCAGAGTGAAGATATTGTCATAAGTCATGTCAGAACTGAAGATCAATTGGCTGACATATTCACGAAACCATTGGATGAGAAAAGGTTCTGTGCACTAAGGTGTGAGCTCAATATATTGGACTCACGCAATGTACTGTCAGACCGAACCTTTACTTCCTTGTATATATTCATTTACTTCACTATTTTGTCTTTTGGTTTCGTTGTTTGATTTTGTTTCCATTTTATTTTGTTTGGTTTTAGTCCTCAATGCTTATCACCTTTTGCTTCATTTGATTTTTCTTCGAGGTGATAAGTTTCGGACCCTACCCTTTCTATTCTTCTTCGTTCTTATTCTATCTGTCCAAAATGGGTGAGAAAAATTGAAACGGAAAGTATTTTGCTTCGAACATCATTGAGTTCCGAATCAAATGCTTCCAATTTTTATCGAAGTTTTACTCAAGTCGAAGACATATTCTTCGTTCGTTGAGATCCCATCAAATCCGGGTTGTTGAGATTTTCTCGCGATTCGCCACGTAATCCTCGCCATAGAATCCGGAGAGACGGTCGCTGGGAGCCGTCCGATCAGATCTGACAACTCATGTTAGACCTGCCTATATAAGGCACCCCCCAGCGAATCCATCTCATCTCCTCATTCTCATCTCTGCGGAACCCTATCGCTCCCGAGCGCGCCGCCGAGCTCCACGTCTCCGTCGTCGTTCTCGCCGCTTCACTTCCGGAAGAGTGCTGCTGACGGGGATCAACCCCGGCAAATCCCATGGTCAGGGACCCTGGGTTAGTCATGAGAGGCACAGGTTGGACGATAGCTCGTCGGCAAACAGGAAGGCACGCTCCTACTCGATATTATTGATGGTGGAGATGCGATTACAGTGGATGCCAAGGCTGGAGCGCTCAATGCTAGGGTTACAGATGATATCCCCCCCCCTTTGGCGTTGCCCCTCCTAGCCCTTATATACTGGGGTAGGTCTCGGGGAGTTCATCTACATTTACAGGTAAGCTTTCCTAACCCTAGCTTGCTCCGTACGGCAGGTTTTCGCACCTTCCTTGTGAGTCGCAGACTCCTATGTCGGTGCCAACTAGCGGGCCAAGGCGGGTCCAGGCGAGTCTTCATGGGCCTTTTATCTTTAGGGACACCGAGTAGGCCTATCTGTAGGAGTCGTGGGGTCACCCCCTCGTCAGTAGCCCCCGAGTGCCTGGGGGACTCGAAGAGTCGCACAGGGACTCGAGTACATCCATTTGTCGGTTATTTGTATGCGCGGTACAACCGCGGGTCGCTGGCAGTCTGGTGGCCATGACAAAACCTGTTTCGAGGGATGCTAAGCTGAAAGGGCCCAAGGAGTCGACTGGTCGAGCCTTGGTGAATTGCACTAGGGCAAATACCGCAGTAGCCCAATCAAACCCACGTCCCTCGACGTGAGCTTGGAACACTGGTGTCGAGCAAAAGTCCTTCCGCTTCAGGTCTTATGGTGTTCATTTGCCGCCAGTAATGTGTATAGCCTAAGGCGCGTCCGCCCGGATTTTTCTATCATGCGCAGCGCATGGAAAAGGTTGGGAGTGAAATCGCTCTTCAGCAAGTCCCAGCCCAGCCGAACTTCGCAGCGGGGTCTTACCTACACGCTAATCTTGTGTGGTATCTGGGCACAGTGTATCGTGTTCCAGGAATGTGTGTTTTTGAGGCGCGGAGCCTAATAGCATTGCACCCGCTTGGAACAAAACATCAAGCGAGTTGTTCACTCATTCACCCATGGAGCTTGTTTCGAGTGCTCAGACGGGGGGGTTTTGCGAGTAGTCACTCGAATGCCGTTTCGGCTCTTGAGGTGAGGGAGCACCTGAGACTCTAGCGCCGTATGATCTTGGCGAGAGAATGTTTGTCTTGTGTCGGGTTGAGGGAGCACCCGAGACTCTCGTGAGTGCGAGTGGTCACTCGAGCACATTGCTGACCTTTGGGTGAGGGAGCACCTGGGACTCTCATGATGTGCTCTCCCGATGGGAGTAAGATGTTTTTCTTCATCGGGAAAAAGGTCTGAAAGACGGAATCTCTGAGCCTTGATGTATGTTTGTATTCTTCACCGCTTGTCCGAATAACGATGCCTCTATTTGATGGCTGTCAGGAATGCTCCGCCAGTGAACCGTCCCTTCTTCATGACCGGTCATAATGATGACCGCTGTGGCATGCGGCAGGCGCTGGTTGAGTTCCGATACGCGCGTTGGAAACGCGCGTGAATTGGCGCGTCTCACACACAGTGCGTCCCGTGGAAAAGCATCTTGGTCTTGGAATCTGAGACGTATGCGACGTTTGGTCTTTTGAGTTAATTGCTGCTGTCGTCGTGGCTTCTCTGTGCTGAGAGATTTTTTGTTCTATAAATAAGCCTTTTGCTTCCACAGTGTTTCGCCTCTTCCTTCATCTCTTCTTCCTCTCATGGTTCCCAGGCGAGGTGCTGGTCGTGGCCGTGTTCGTCGTGGCCGTGGTGACCGTGCACCACGCTCATGCCGTGGTGGTCGCCATGGTACGGTGCTAGTGCCTTCCTCCTCTCCCTTGGAGGACGGTTTCTGGTGCTATGATTTTCTTTTACGCGTTCGTGGCCAGAGCGCCAATCGCGTTCTTCTTCCCTCTGCTTTTTCCGCCATTGTCTCTGAACGTGGCTTAGATGGCTTGCTTCTGCATCTTCAAGGGAGTTTTCGATCTCCTTCTTTATGTTGACTTGGAGGTTGATAGCTCCCGCTTGATTTTTCTTGGCTCTGGTTGGAGTTTGTTTGCTCGGCGGTTGAATTTCCGAGATGGCGATATGCTCAGCTGTCGTTTTGACGGTGAAAGCACTGTCACTGTCCGCGCGTTCGACCCGAGTGGAAACAGCATGGATCCGTACTGGCTGGGGTCGAGCAGCGACAGCTCCACAAGGTCGAGGAGTCCTACGTGTGCATCTTCTACAGCTCCGTCTTCTGGCGACTCCTCAGGCGGTGTTGCCATCTCCATTAGCTCCGAAGAGGACATCGACGTCAAGCCGTCGATCAAGCGGGTGCGCCAGGCGACCTTGTAGAACTGGAGGCGGCCTCATCTTCGCTGGCAACTCGGGCGGAGCTGGAGAAAAAGCTAGTGGAGCAGGAGAAGAAGCTGGTGGAGCATCGTCTTCAACTGCTCTGCAAATAAGTTGAGCTTCACCTTTTGTTATGTCATTGACATCATGAGCCTGCTGCTTTGACTCCTCCTTTGTCTGTGGTGATTCTTGCTGTCTTAGTGCCAATCATCCCAGCATGGGCGCACATGTAGAAGTCATAATTCCTTGGCTGATTGATGTTGTAGATTTTATTGACTGCTTGCGTCTTTTGTAACTAGGTTAGTTCTCGATGTAATGAGGATTGCCTTCGAGTGATCAAAGTTGCCTTCTATCCAAATGTAGTTGAATCCTTGTATGGTTGAATTCAAGCTGTGGTTGGGATCTTGCTATAAACAACTCCTGTGATGCAATGTCTTCGACTCCTTTTGATAGCGCAGAGTGTCTTCGACTCCATCTGATTGCGCAGAGTGTCTTCGACTCCATCTGATAGCGCGAAATGTCTTCGACTCCTCTCATGATGTACTGACTTTAACTTTATAGTGTGTTCTATCGGGTGCGCGGCAGCGCTCCCGATGGGATTAGCCCCCGAGGCTACGCTTGAGTCGGAGGGTCGAGCATAGGCTGAGATTTGTTTTCCCTTGTCGTTCTTCCGTTAATTTCTTGTCCTTTATCGGGTGCGCGACAGCGCTCCCGATGGGAGTAGCCCCCCGAGTCTTTAGGTGATCGGTGGCGATCGGATGAAGACTAAAGGAGTCTGTTTCCTGTGCTTCCTCCAAAATTTCTTCAGAGTACTTGGTGTTCCATCTGATTGTGGCCATGTCTTTCGAGCCTTGTTCTCAGCAGGTGGGGTTGGCCGGGTATTTTTTTGCGTGGGACTTTTAAGCTTCGGACTGCGCGAGCGTTTCTCGGGAGGAGGTGGTGCTCGAGCACCCGAGTGCGACAACGTCTCTTGGGGGAAGTTTTGTACTCGAGCCCCCGAGTGCTTTGGTTAAGATCGCTTAAGTGGCGATAGCGTCTCTCGGGGGGATTTTATGCTTAAGCCCCCGAGTGCTTTTGGTTAAGATCGCGTAGGCGATAGCGTCTCTCGGGGGGATTTTATGCTTTAAGCCCCCGGGTGCTTTTGGTTAAGATCGCGTAGGCGATAGCGTCTCTCGGGGGGAGTTTTGTACTCGAGCCCCCGAGTGTTTTGGTTAAGATCGCATAAGTGGCGATAGCGTCTCTCGGGGGGATTTCATGCTTAAGCCCCCCGAGTGCTTTTGGTTAAGATCGCGTAGGCGATAGCGTCTCTCGGGGGGATTTTATGCTTAAGCCCCCGAGTGCTTTTGGTTAAGATCGTGTAGGCGATAGCGTCTCTCAGGGGGGATTTTATGCTTAAGCCCCCGAGTGCTTTTGGTTAAGATCGCGTAGGCGATAGCGTCTCTCGGGGGGATTTTATGCTTTAAGCCCCCGAGCGCTTTTGATTAAGATCGCGTAGGCGATAGCGTCTCTCGGGGGTATTTTATGCTTTAAGCCCCCGAGTGCTTTTGATTAAGATCGCGTAGGCGATAACGTCTCTCGGGGGGATTTTATGCTTAAGCCCCCGAGTGCTTTGAGATGGCAGTATTTGGGCAACATTTATTTTATTGCGGTCGAGCGGTTACATGAGTTGCCAGTCATGTCTGACCGATGGGGACTATGGATAGAACAGTCGCAAGTTTGCTACGTTCCATGGGTTACCCACGTCCTCGTCTGTCTTCGGGTTCTTCAGCCTATAGGCGCCTCCTCCGATGACTTCTGAGACTATAAATGGTCCTTCCCATTGGGGGGAAAGTTTATGGACCTTCTCTTGTATCAGCCGTAGGACTAGGTCACCTTTGTTGAAGGTTCTAGTGCGCAAGCGACTGCTTTGGTAGGTGCGTAGCTTGTCCTGGTACCCTTCTGATTTTGCCAGGGCTGTATCTCTTGCTTCGTCAGCTGTATCTTTGTCATCTTGTAATGCTTCTTCTGCTTCTTCTTCTTCGTACCCGGTGACTCGAGGTGCTCCGAACTTGAGGTCATGTGGTAGTACTGCCTCTGCCCCGTACACCATGAAGAAGGGTGTGTACTGGGTCGCGGTGTTTGGTGTAGTTCGTAGGCTCCATAGTACAGCGGGGAGTTCTTCTACCCAGTTGCCGGCGGCTTGCTCGAGTGGTGCGAGGAGCCGCTTCTTGATTCCCCCGCATACAAGGCCGTTTGCTTTTTCCACTTGGCCGTTGGACTGCGGGTGCGCGACTGATGCATAATTGATTTTGATGCCCAGTTCTTCGCAAAAGTTCTGGAATTCTGCCATTGTCCGTGATGATGTTGTGTGGCACTCCGAACCTGAAGATGATCGATTTGATGAATTTGACAGCCGTGAGGGATGTGGAACTGGTGATGGGCACTGCTTCGATCCATTTAGTGAACTTGTCGACTGCGACGAGCAGGTGTGTCCTTCCGCCCCTTGATGATTTCTTGAGTGGGCCCACCATGTCGAGTCCCCAGGTGGCGAACGGCTAGGATAGTTGTATGGTCTTGAGCTCTGAAGCGGGAGCGTGTGGCCTGTTGGAGAATTTCTGGCAGGCGACACAATGTCGCACGATTTCCTCTGCGTTTTTCATGGCTGTGGGCCAATAGAATCCCGCTCGGAATGCTTTGGACACGAGTACTCGACTACTCGCATGGTGCCCGCAGGTGCCTTCGTGGATTTCGAGCAGTAGGGCTTTGCCGTCCTCTTCGTCGATGCACCTTTGGAGTATCTGGGTGATGCTGCGCTTGTATAGTTGTTTGTTGATCACCGTGAACGCCTTGGATCGGTGGCTGATGCGTCGTGCTTCGGCCACGTCTTGCGTTAGCGTACCTTCGATGAAGAATCGGAGGAACGGTTTTGCCCAGACGGGTCCTTTGAGCTCTGTCGGAGCTGTGCTGCCGGGTGTGCTGGTGCTTGTGCCTTCTGATGGGGTTGCTTCTGCCACCTGCGCCGGGTCTGTTGCGTCCTCGCCGTCCACGATTGCTTCAGGTGCTGCTGCCTGTACCTTGATGGATCTCCGGCTGATGCTTTCGAGAAAAACGCCGGGTGGTATTGGTCCTCGCGTCGAACCGATGTTCGCGAGTTCGTCAACTTCTGTGTTGTTGGCCCTGGTGATGTAGTGGAGCTCGCACCCGTCGAAACTTCCTTCGAGTGCGTTGTAGAGCTTCTGGTAGGCCGCCATGTTGTCGGCTATTGCGTCGCAGTTTCTCATCGTCTGCTGGACGACGAGATTGGAGTCCCCGTAGATTATGAGGCGAGTGGCTCCGCACGTTTTGGCCATGCGCATGCCATGGAGAAGTGCCTCGTATTCTGCTTCGTTGTTGGAGGCATGTCTGAAGTTGATCTGAAGGACATATTTTAGCTTTGTTCCTTTAGGGGAGATGAGCACGACTCCTGCCCCGGCTCCTTGTTGTCTCTTGGACCCGTCAAAAAACATTGACCATGAACTTGATAGGTCTGGGGGCCTGGTGTCTGAACCTCCGTCCACTCGACCAGAAAATCTGGGAGTACTTGTGCTTTGATGGCTGTTGGTTGCTTGAACTGCAGGTCCCGTGGGCTGAGCTCAATGTTCCACTCGGCGACTCGTCCAGTCGCTCCGGGGTTGTTGAGTATGTCAGCGAGTGGTGCGCTGCTCACGATTGTGATAGGGTGCTCGTCGAAGTAGTGGGACACCTTTCTTGAGGTCATGACGACGGCCAGTAGTAGCTTCTGATAATGCGGGTACCGCTGCTGGGATTTGGTCAGGAGCATGCTGAGGTAGTAGATTGGCTTCTGGATGCTCTGGACCTTGCCTTCTTCTGTGCGTTCGACAACGAGCGTTGTGCTTACTACACTGTTACGTGCTGCCACGTAGAGGTATAGCTTCTCTTGTTCCTTGGGTACCGCCAGGATTGGTGGGGTCGAGAGTGTCTTTTTCAGGTCCGCGAATGCTTGGCGGGCTTCCTCCGTCCACTTGAATTTCTCTCCTTTCCTGAGCAGCTGATAGAAAGGCAGCGTGCGTTCTCCCAGCCTGCTGATGAAGCGGCTTAGGGCTGCGAGTTTTCCAGTGAGCTGTTGTACTCCTTTGATGTCAGTTGGTTCTTGCATTCGGGCGATGGCTTGGACTTTCTCCGGGTTTGCTTCGATTCCTCGGGGAGATACCATATAGCCGAGCAGCTTCCCCACCGGTACGCCGAATGCGCACTTCTTTGGGTTGAGTTTGATTATGTATTTGTTGAGTGTTGCGAAGGTTTCGCGCAGGTCGTCGAGTAGTGTGGCCTCTTTGTAGGTCTTGATGACGATGTCGTCCACATAGACTTGCACATTTCTGCCGATTTGCTCCTTCAGTCAGGCCTGCATCATTCGTTGGTATGTGGCGCCTGCGTTCTGGAGCCCGAAGGGCATGGTCCTGTAGCAGAATACGCCATAGGGGGTGATGAACGATGTGTGCTCTTCGTCTTCTTCCTTCATCCTGATCTGGTTGTATCCTGAGTAGGCGTCAAGAAAGGAAAGTAGATCGCACCCTGCTGTCGAGTCGATTATCTGATCGATTCTAGGCAGGGGGAAGTGGTCCTTCGGGCAATGCTTGTTGACTGGTCCGTAGTCGACACACATGCGCAGCACGGTCGTGTCTTTCTTGGGCACCAGCACTGGGTTGGCTATCCAGGTGGCTTTCTTCGTTTCTCGGATGAACTGGGCGTCGAGTAACCGGTTGACTTCCTCTCCGATTGCTCTGCGCTTGGGCTCCGAGAATCGTCTCAGAGCTTGCTTCACCGGCTTCGTATTTTGTTTGATGCGTAGGGTGTGCTCCGCGAATTCGCGTGGTACTCCAGGCATGTCGGCTGGGCACCAGGAGAATATTTCCCACTCATCTCAAAGGAAAGCGACGAGGGTCGTCGCCTGCTCCTATGGTAGGTGGGCGTACACGCGGACTGTTTTGTTCGGGTCCGTCGGATGCACTTGGTGAGTGACTGTGTCGCTATCGATGCTGAAGTCGCGTCCGTACTCCTTAGATTCGCTTCGGCTCACCAATGGGAAGGTACTCTTGTCCGTCACCATGGCTATTTCTCTGAGTTCTTGTTCGGCTCCGAATGTGTCGGAGATTTTGTGAAAGTCGCGATCACATTGATCCGATTTGATGAAGCTTCCGTTGATCGTGAGGACTCCCGTTGATCCTGGCATCTTGAGCTTGAGGTAGGTGTAGTGTGGAACCGCCATGAACTTCGCGAATGCTGGTCGTCCCAATATGGCGTGATACTGCGATTGCCAGTCGAGTACTTCGAACTCGAGGACGTGCTTTGCGAAGTTGCGTCGGTTGCCGAAGACAACTTCGAGTTCGATGACTCCGAGGGATGTGGCTGTTTCTCCTGGGACTACCCCGTGTAACACGGTGCTCGATTTCTTCCATACTGATCGTGGGATCATCAACTTTTGCAGGGTGTTGGTGAAGATGATATTCATGCTACTGCCTCCGTCCATGAATACCCTATCCATGTCGTACCCTCCGATTTGTGCATCGAGCACCAGGGGCGCGTGCCCCGGTCTTGGGACTGCAGGTGGATGGTCGTCCTGTGAGAACGTGATGCTGGTCTCCGTATCATGTAGCTGGTAGACTTCGACTATGTTTATGCTCTCGGCTGCTCTAGCTTGCAGGGTGTAGGCGTCGCGTTGTGCTTGCGGCACCCTTCCCTCTTGGATCATGAGCACCTGTCCTTGCAGCGGGCTGTGACGTCCTTCCGGGCTTGGGGGCAGCGATTGTTCGGGTCGCCGGTTGCGCCTGTCGTCTTTCTGCTTCTCCTTCTTGAGGTCGTCGGTTAGCTCGTTGAACAGGTGCCAGTCTCTCAAAGTGTGACCTGACCTGACGCGTCCCCAGTCATCCTCGAAGCTGTGGATCGTGCAGGGTCCTGCTAGCTGCTCTCTAGCCGTGAGTTTGCTAGATCCGGCGTGCCTCTTCCTTCTCGAGATTCTGAAGATTCGCTCGTGATCCTCCGGGTGTTTGTGGAAGAGAGGGTCGGTTTCGATTCCTCGACTCGTGTCTTGGTTCTTGATGAGGTTGGCGAATTCATCTGGCCTTCGATCTGGGTCATAGTACTCGCCCACCGGTGTCTCGGAGTCGCTGTCCTGGCTGGCGGCAGGTGTTCGTGCGACGGCGTGTCGTCGAGCGGTCGTCGGTTGCGCGGCTGCGTGACGTGGCTTGTTCATTGGAGCCTCGCCGTAGATCTCCCATGCGTGCCTTTTGGGTCGTCGATTCCTTCTTGCTTGGCGATGGTTCTGCTGATCGCTGGTTTCGATCTCGTAGTCATCGTCTTGATGTGCGGCGGGTGCCCGGGCGGCGGTGGGTTGTCGAAAGATTTGCGGGTCCTCCGCTGCGCGTCGCGGTTCGTCGAGTGGAATTCCTTCGTAGAGGCCTCTCGCCGTTCTTCTGGGTCGTCGATTCCTTCGTGTTGACGCTGCACTTGGTAGTTACCGTAGTATTGGTCCTGACACAGCTATAGCCCGAGCGGTCTTGATGGGGTGGCGGAGATGTTCGCCGTGATCTTGAATCATTCGAGTGGGCTAGATCTGGTTCTTGCCCTTGGGTTGTGGCTTGCTGAAGACGGGACCGCCGAGATCGTGATCCCAACCTGTGTAGTTCCCACACACGGCGCCAATTGACGGGGATCAACCCCGACAAATCCCATGGTCAGGGACCCTGGGTTAGTCATGTGAGGCACAGGTTGGACGATAGCTCATCGGCAAACAGAAAGGCACGCTCCTGCTCGATATTATTGATGGTGGAGATGCGATTACAGTGGATGCCAAGGCTGGAGCGCTCAAGGCTAGGGTTATAGATGATATTCCCCCCCTTTGGCGTTGCTCCTCCTAGCCCTTATATACTGGGCTAGGTCTCGGGGAGTTCATCTACATTTACAGGTAAGCTTTCCTAACCCTAGCTTGCTCCGTACGGCAGGTTTTCGCACCTTCCTTGTGAGCCGCAGACTCCTATGTCGGTGCCAACTAGCGGGCCAAGGCGGGTCCAGGCGAGTCTTCATGGGCCTTCTATCTTCAGGGACACCGGGTAGGCCTATCTGTAGGAGTCGTGGGGTCACCCCCTCGTCAGCCGCCGTGGACTTCGCGCCGCCGTCGAGCTCCTCCTCTGCTCGCCGTCGCCGTAGCTGCTCGACGCCACCGAGTTAGGGTACGCCGAGCCCTCGATCCAATCTCTGTCTCTCTCTGTTCATCTTTGTTTAGATTGGATCCGAGTTCTTAGTCCTTTTGTTGGATGATTTTCTTAGGTTTCTTTGATCCGTTGGATCTTTGCTCCGTTGGGAAACTTGTTTCTGCTAGCAAAAGATTCCCATCTCAATTCAGGTTAGAAGCTAGGGTTAGATATTATCTTTTCTGTGTTAGGGTTTGTCACTTAATTGGTATTGCGAAGTCTAGCTCAGACCAGATAGAATATCTCTCCCATATTCAACACTCAATATCCTGTCAAAACTTTTTGCTTTTGGGTCGAAACTTTTGCTGGTGCTCATTCCATACTTGCCTCTTTCCCTCGCAACCTTATGCTTTTCACAGGATGTCTGAGGATTTAGGCTTCGAGAATGAGTCCCCAAATCTTGAGCACATCAACGAAGCAGAACAGTCTGCTCCGAAGAAGAAAGGTGGCAGAACCAAGGAAACCAATAATGCACGAGGCATCCCCGAATCCATTCGCATTGAGCTTGGATATGATACGCCTCCTGGAGAAACCAGAGATCGGCGCAAGATTCTCCTGCAAAACATTCGCCGGTACTGGGCTGTCAGATGGTACAAGTACAAAAGCATCCCTAACTGGAAGTGGGCTATGCAATTTGCCTTCAGTCCACCTTATCAATATACTTCGGCCATATGCAGTCAGTACACCGAAGAAAATCGTCATTTATACTACCCAGTTCCACCCAAGGTCCCTCACCCCAATACTCTCAAGACTCCAGATGACTACCATGATGAGAAAAAGCGATTGAGAATCGCTGCTGAGAAAAAGAGACTAAAGGAAGCCAAGAAAGCTGCCAAGTTGGCTGAAGCTGAAGCCCATGATGTTGGGCCTAGCTCGAAGAAGAAGAAGAAACTGAAGAAGAAATCTGCTTCACCTCCTCATGCTTCCACAGATGATGAAGAGCAAGCCAGATTGGATCAAGCAGCTCTGGAAGATTCAATTTTGGACGAATCAAATGTTGTTGCTGATGACGAATCTGAATCTGAAGCAGATGATGAATCAGATCCTCCTCCCTAACGCAAAGGCTTCGGATTCCTCTGAAGAAGAAGCCAGGAGAGAAACCTGCTGCTAAGGGAATTAAGATTCAAGACCCCAAGGATAAGCCCTCTGCTCGCCCCACCATTGACCTATCCAATATGGTGGTTGTGAAGCCCTTGGCCTCCAAGCCACCGCCTGAAGCTCTTAACACTGAGAGGCGCTCGAAGCAGAGGCATGACCCTGCCAAGCAACAAACTGCAAAGGATGCTGCACCAGTGAAGCCCAAGCAGTCTGCCCCACCAAACCCTTCAGCGAAGCGAAAGCTCACTCAAGAAGAATTGAAACAGAAAGACCTCGCAGAGGCACTTGAGCGAAACATTCTCGCCAGAAGAGCTGCCGAAAAGACGAAAGCAAATGAGGATGCCACCAGAAAACAAAAGGAGTTGGACTCCGCCAGATTGGCTGCAGAAAAGGCTGAGACGAAGCGCAAGCTCACTGAAGCCGAAAAGAACGAAGAGAAAGCTGTCGTTGAAGCCAAACAGCCGGCTGATCATGAAGCAATACGCAAGGCCTCACTAGAAGGCCTCCGGACAAAGAAAGCTGAGAAAGCGGCTAGGGCTAGTCAGAAAAACCCGTTGTTGATATGACTCCCCCCACTGAAGCTATTCCATCGAAGCAGAAAGACATATCTTTGCCTGAAGCTCACACTGAAGCTGATCGCCTTAGTGAACATCAGTTCCCTGACCCTCGTGAAGGCAAACTATGGGATCAGTTGGGAATCACTGAAGCCCTTTGGGAGAAGTGTGCTGCTGAAGAGCCTGAAGTTGTTGATCTAGGAGAAGTTTATATCTCAAGCTCCATCGAAGCAATGATCTCCACAATGATTAGTCAGCTGAAGGATTTGCACTCTAGAGATCGATCAGAAGTCACAAAGATTCACAACTATCAGAAGCGCGCTGAAACTGAACCAGATGAAGAATTCAAACAACACGCTTTGAAATTGCTTCAGCAAGTGACAAATGTCAATACCACCACCAAGGACAACATCAAAATCTTCAGGGGCAAGATTAAAGCCACTGTCAATGAAATGGTGAAGACCCATAATGCATCCATTATGGAAAGGGATTCACGGAAGCGCAAGGCTCCGCATGAAGCTGAACCTGCTGTTGCAAAACCAGTTGCTGCCAAGGCTACTGTTTCAAAGGCTTTGGACCCTTCTCCAAATAAGAAATCTACCAAGAAGCGGAAGATCACTTTGGCTTCAGCTGCTGACATGGACACTAGTGATGAGCAGCCGAAGGAAATTCCTGAAGCAGTTCCCACTCCTGCTTCGAAGCCAAAGCCTGCCCAGCCCTTACCAAAACCTTCAGCTCCACCCACCAAAACCCCCACACCTCCTCCTACCAGATCCACTCCCAAACCAACTCCACCACAAAGAGCTCCTACCCCAACTCCAACACCTGCACGAACTCCCGCACCCATTCCACCCCGTGCACCCATGCCCATCCGTGCTCCAACCCCCGAACCGCAAAGGATTCCCACACCACCTGCTGCTCCCACACCACCTCCATCACCACCCCATGAAGCATATATACCCTCTCCAACCCCCTCCAGAACCCGTGGCACCCGAGATTTTTCCCCTGCCAGAACCGCTCAAGAGTCCGAATCTCATGCGCCTCACACCGAAGCACATGAAGACGAAGACGAACAAGTTCAGATACTGAATCTTTCGCAAGAGCAAGCGCTCATAGTCGCTCAAACTGCTGGCCCTTCTAGAGCCAATCAAATTGCTCCTCTGCAAAGGTTTCGCGCTCATTCACGCCCCTGCCAAGACACCCAGCTTGAATCAAATTACCCTCGTGAAACTTTTCCTATCTTCAAGGGCACTGGTTATTCTTCAAGGCAGGGTCCGGATTTCAACTTAGAACAACATCAGAAGCGCCACCGTTTCTTTGGTGTCAGTCCTTATGCTTCAGATCGAACTGCAGATTATCTTCGCTTTTGGACTGCAGAGCAACAAATTTTATACACCAAAGTCTTCTGTCAGCAAGGAGTTCTATTTAGGCACAAATATCTGGATATGCGAAGTCTTTCCACTTCCACTTGCTTTCAGAACATCACCGAAACCATTGAGAATCAGAATCTGACTCGGCTGTTTGCTTTAAGCACTCCCTTCAATTCTGAACTCATTAAGAAATTTTATGCCACTCTTTATGTTTCGGGTGATGCCAATGAACACAGCACATGGACGCTGGAATGGATGATTCAAGGTAAAGTCTTCAGAATGACCTCTGCCGAATTCATGGAGATTCTCAATATTCCAAGGCATTCTAGAGTTCAAGAAAAGATTCACTTGGAACCTGATCTGGCTGAAGAAGAATTTGCTACCCTGTTGGATACTGAAGTCTCTGCAAACTATTTTCCTGAAAACATTCGCCCGAAGCATTTGAACTTCATCTCCAGGACTTGGTTCTACATCTTGTCCATGTTGGATATGTGCCCTAGAGACAAATTAATAAAGATATTTGTCACATATCCGTTTTGTTCATAATACGTTTTATACTGTGCTATAACTGTATTACATGGAAATACTAATACAGGTGTAGTATAAAACATGGTCCGTAGTTTAACTCGGGTAAACTATCTCATTGGCCAATTGATTGATCAAGCTTTCCTGATCATGGCGACACTTAAGTCCATTGACAATGAGGTCATATCATTAAGGGGAATGATGTGATGGACGTACACCCACCTAAAGTATTGCAATGTGATCGAGTCACATAGTTCAGCGTTGCTATGACTTTGTAATGTATGGCTTAGTCCTTACACCGTAATGATCATACGTAATTGTCATCTATGAGGAGACTTTGATTTGTATCCCACCGCCTGACTGAAATATGTTGGCTATAACGGTGCACTTTGGGTATTCCGAAATAGATGGTTGATGAGTATGTTAATAGATCAGAGCGGGATTTGTCAGTCCTTGTGACAGGACATGTACTCTGGGCCCACTCGGTGATATTGCATCAACACCTTGCAAGGACGTGACTAGGTCACAAGAGATGCAATGATCATGGACGAGAGAAGTTGTTTGTTGTGAATGAGATGTGAACACGGTATGTAGGATACCGACGATCAAACCTCGGACAAACAAAGTACCGCAGCACTAAGGGATTACGTCGTATCGTTAACGGTTTCCAAAAGCAATCGAAGTTCATTCGATGGAAGCGCAGGGGCTGTCAAGGATTGTAACCAGGTCCAACTGACTAGTCATTGGTCAATGAGAAGAGTCTCGACCATGTCTGCTGTTTCCCGGACCGTTAGGGTGTTACACTTAAGGGCAATCGATGCATAGGACAGTTACGGGATTAATCGGTGAAATAGGAGGAATCACCGGAATAGTTCCGGAGGAGGACGGAATGGTTTCCGGACATTTTGAATAGTTCAAAATAAAGTTTAATTGTTTTAAATAATGTTTTATTATTTAATTATCTGAAGTAAATATTTAAATATATTAAATAAATTAAAAATGGGAAAAAGGCTAATGGGCCCATTAAGGGAGGAGGGGGTCTCCCCCCTTGGGCTTGGCGCCAAGGGTGGGGCCCACCACCCCCCTTGGCCGGCGCACTCCCCCCCCTTGGGAGTTTAGTCCCACATGGGGAGGGGAGGAGGATGGCACCCCCCCTTGGCCTATATAAGGAGGGGTAGACCCCCCTTTTTCCAACACACCAATATCTCCTTCCTCCTTCTCCTTCCCGGAAGTGGACTCCCCTTGTTTGGAGTCTGCACCTGGATTGGAGTTCTTCACCATAAGGCAGGTCGTCGTTCTGCTGGAGTCGGGATCCGTAGCCGTCTTTCTTCCGCTGCTTGCCTGGTTCGGGGCCCGGGAGGAACATCGATTGTACCGTATGTGTATAATCTCTTCGAGGCACTACACCTGTGGTGCTACTTCGTCGCTGGAGGTTTACCGGGAGTCATCCTCGCCGGTGGTGGTCTTCTACACGACAGGGAGGTCGTAGTTCCGAGTCTACGCCAGCCACGTTCGCAAGAACGTTTCCCTCTTTCGGTCTTCAAAGGTATGAACACCGATTCCCTCCGTTACTTTACATCGCCACAGCATAGATCTTGGGTTCGGGTACCGTAGGTATGAAAAATTTGTATTTTCTGCCCCGTATCCCAATAGTGGTATCATGAGCTAGCTATGCGTAGATGTATTGTACGGGTAGAACACATCTAGGATGTGGTCATCGAATCTTCATTCGTTACCCTCCCACGTGTACTCATTTAGCGCTGCGGCAATGTTTGATGAAGCGCCCCCCGACCGACCTTACGCGTTTACGCGAGACTGGTTCCACGCTTGACATATAGCTTGTACCATATAAAGTGGCTGGGGGGTGTCTGTCTCTCTGCATTAGCGATGCGAAGATGTTTGCAACGGAGGGCCCCGACAGGGGTGTAATAGAGATGGATGGGAGACGGTGTTGTGGCATGTTTTCGCAGGATAGAAACGGTTTTCTCTCTCGAAACCCCTAGCAGCCACGTCAAACTTGCACAAGCTAAAGTAGAAAGGCGTTTAACTTTGCTTTGCATGAAGGGGGGTCATAGGTTGTATGATTTACAGTTTTACTTTCTGTTTTATGCTAGTATGCTAGATATATCGACGGTAGCACGAAACAGGACCATCTCTCACAATACCAACATTGTGTTCTCCCTTGGTGGGCACCGCCTGGAAGGTTCTCCCATATGGCTTGATGCTCCGTACATACCGGAGTTGTCCTACATATTCAACGGAGTTCGCATGAGGTTGGGTTCGGCAAGCCTGTCATATGCAGATATGGCCTTGCTGAGAAGCTAACATCAAGATTCGATTGGCAGGCTTGACGTATGTAGATGCGGGCCTGGAACATAGGAGACCGAAAGGTCGAGCACGAGTCACATGCCTGATGTGATTGGCTTAGAGGCCTACCTGGTTCGCATACTGATGGCCGTGACGATCGGGGGAGGTATGGGGGCTGGGATTGTATAATCACTTAGTTAAATTGAGAGGTGTTTATCTAAGAGGGAGCTTTCTAGAATTTTGAGATTAAATTGAAACTCCACATTATGAACAAAAGTCTAAATATGTATCCTTGTGAATCAACCTTGTAGATGGCAGCACCTCGCCCCTCGTTCAACTTAGGATCATTCCTAGAGAAAGATAATCTAAAAACAGATGGGACAAACTTCACCAACTGGTTCCGCACCCTGAGGATTCTCCTCGTTCCCCTCAAGATGGCATACGTACTAGAGGGCACGTTAGGTAACGCACCAGCAGATGATGCCAGTCAGGACGAGAAGAATGTCCATCTCTCCAGGACTGATGATTACAACCTTGTCCAGAGTGGCATGCTCTACTCCATGGAGGCTGAGCTGCAGAAACGCTTTGAGAGGATGGGTTCATATGAGATTATCACCGACCTCAAGGCGGTCTTCGCACCTCAAGCCAGGGCTGAACGGTACGAGGCTTCTGAAGCCTTCTTCTCAGCAAAGATGGACGAGCACGGCAGCGTGAGTGAGCACGTAGTCAAAATGTCTGGCTACGTTCAGCGCTTGAATGCTCTGGAATGCCAGATTCCAGATGAACTTGTTGTTGATAGGGTGTTGCAGTCGCTTCCCCTAGCTACAAAGGCTTTGTGCTGAACTACAACATGCAGGGGATGACCAAAACCCCTTCTGAGTTGTTCGCCATGCTGAAGAGCGCCGAGGTTGAGATCAAGAAGGAGCACGCCGTCTTCATGGTCAACAAGACCACTGACTTCAAGAAGTCAAGCAGACGGGAGAAGGCCAAGAGAGGTGGCCCCAAGAGGGATGGCAAGTCAGTTGCCGCTCCTCCCAAGGCACCCAAGCCTAAACCCAGAGTGGAGTGCTTCTACTGCAAGGGTGAAGGTCGCTGGAAACGCAACTGCCCCAAGTACCTAAAGGACAATAAGGCTGGCAAGGTTGCCAAGAGAGGCGAAGGTATATTTGATATACATATTGTTGATCTTCTCTTGACAAGCGCCGGGAACACATCCTGGATACTTGATACATGATTTGTCGCTCATATTTCTAATTCCATTTAGGGACTAAGGAATAGGAGACGCTTGCTCAAGGATGAAGTGACGATGCGCGTGGGGAATGGCTGTAAAATTGAAGTCTTGGCGGTCGGCACGAAACATCTTAGTCTCCCTTCGGGATTGGTTTTAGTTCTGAATAATTGCTACTATGTACCCGCGTTGAGTGTGAACATCGTTAGTGGCTCTTGCTTGAAGCGAGACCGCTATTCTTTTAAGTCTGATACAATTGGTTGTTCGATTTATAAGGATGAAATGTTTTATGTTCACGCACCGGAGTTGCATGGTTTATTCGTACTTGATCTCGATGGTGACGTGTGTCACATTAACAATATTGAGGCCAAAAGATTGAAGAATGATGAAGATCACATGAAGATGTGGCATTGCCGACTTGGTCATATTGGTATAAAGCGCATGGAGAAGCTCCATAAGGATGGACTTCTTGAGTCATTGGATTTTGGATCCCTTGATACATGTGAACCATGCCTCATGGGCAAAATGACAAGGACTCCATTCAATGGGATAATGGAGCGTGCGTATGGCTTGTTTGGGATCATACACACGGATGTATGTGGACCCATGAACGTCCCCACTCGCAATGGTCTTCGTTACTTCGTGACCTTTACTGATGACTTGAGTAGATATGGGTATATTTACTTGATGAAGCACAAGTCTGAAACCTTTGAAAAGTTCAAGGAATTTCAGAATGAGGTCGAAAATCAACTCGGAAAGAAAATCAAGAACCTTCGATCAGATCGAGGTGGCGAGTATTTGAGTCACGAGTTTGGCAATCATCTGAAGTCTTGTGGCATAGTACCACAACTTACGCCGGCAGGCACACCTCAGAGAAACGGTGTGGCTGAGCGACGTAATCGAACCCTATTGGATAGCGTACGATCGATGATGTCTCATACGGATTTGCCTGTGTCATTCTGGGGGTATGCATTAGAAACTTCCGCTCATATTCTTAATAGGGCACCATCCAAATCCGTAAAGACACCACCATTTGAAGAATGGCATGGCACGAAACCTAAGTTGTCTCACCTGAAGATTTGGGGTTGTGAGGCTTATGTTAGGAAACTACAGCCTGACAAACTTGAATCCAAGGCGGATAAGTGCATCTTTGTGGGCTATCCCAAGGAAACTTGTGGATACACCTTCTACAACAAGTCTGACAGCAAAACGTTTGTTGCCAAGACGGGACACTTTCTTGAGAAGGAGTTTCTCGCGAAAGAGTTGAGTGGGAGGAAAATAGACCTTGATGAAGTGACTGACCAATCACTCCAATTGGAAGAAACGGCTACGGAAATTGTTCTGGAACCATCTTCCACAGTGGGAGCTGAAGAGAATGGCCAGAACGACATTCACAACAATCATGACATTGATGATGATCATGATAAGAATGAAGAGGAACCTTTTATGCCCCGTAGGTCATCAAGAGTCCGTCAACCTACTGAGTTTTACGGACAGCTTGTGAATGCAATCTCGGCTGATGAGTCGGATGAACCTACAAGTTACAAAGAAGCAATGGAGGGACCCGAGTCCGAGAAATGGCTTGAAGCCATGAAATCCGAAATAGACTCCATGTACACCAACAAAGTATGGACTTTGTTGGATATTCCCGAGGACCGCAAGGCCGTCGAGAATAAATGGATTTTCAAGAAAAAGACTGATTCAGACGGAAACGTATCTGTCTACAAAGCTCGACTTGTCGCGAAGGGGTTCCGACAAATTCAAGGAGTTTACTACGAGGAGACGTTCTCTCCTGTAGCGATGATAAAGTCTATTCGGATCCTACTAGAAATAGCTGCATATCATGATTACGATATGGCAGATGGATGTGAAAACTGCATTCCTAAATGGCAACATTGAGGAAGATTTGTATATGATGCAACCAGAGGGGTTTGTCGATCCAAGGAACGCTGGTAAGGTGTGCAAGCTTCAACGGTCCATCTATGGGTTGAAGCAAGCATCTCGGAGCTGGAATCTTCGATTTGATGAGGTCATTAAAGCTTTTGGATTTGTCCAAAACGTCGAAGAGTTCTGCGTCTATAAGAAACTGAGTGGGAGATCTGTAGGATTCCTTGTGTTATATGTAGATGACATATTACTAATAGGGAACGATAAGAAATTCTTAGAGGAAGTGAAGGAATATCTGAATGGACAATTTTCCATGAAGGACCTAGGTGAAGCTGCGTACATATTGGGGATTAAGATCTATAGAGATAGACCTAATCGACGGTTGGCCTTGAGTCAGAGCACTTATATTGACAAGATATTGAAAAGGTTCAGTATGGGTAACTCCAAGAGAGGCCTCTTGCCAGTTATAAAAGGTGTCAAAGTAAGCGTGACTCAATGCCCAACCACAGCAAAAGAGAAGGAGGAGATGTCCTCAAAGCCCTATGCCTCAGCCATAGGTTCTCTCATGTATGCTATGTTATGTACCAGACCGGATTTAGCGCTGGCCATTAGTATGACTAATCTCTACCAGAGTAACCCGGGAATGGCTCACTGGACAGTAGTAAAGAACATCCTTAAGTACTTGAGAAGAACCAAGGATCTCTTTCTCGTTTATGAAGGAGTTGATGAGGAGCTCACCGTAAAGGGTTACGTTGACGCAAGCCTCGGCTCAGATCTAGATGACTCGAAATCCCAGACGGGATATGTTTTCATGTTGAACGGTGGCGCAATTAGCTGGAGGAGCGGCAAACAATCAGTTGTCGCCCAATCTACAATGGAGTCGGAGTATATTGCCGCTTGCGAAGCGTCAAACGAGGCGTTGTGGCTGCAGAAGTTCGTGATCGAGCTTGGCGTCTTTCCCAGCTGCACTGACCCCGTGGGAATCTTCTGCGACAATACGGGTGCCATTGCTAACGCGAAGGAGCCAAGAACTCACTCTACAGCCAAGCACATCCTTCGAAAGTTCCATGTGATGCGAGACTACGTCAGGGATGGACACACTAGGATTCATAAGATACATACGGATCTGAACACAGCAGACCCGATGACTAAACCTCTTCCACATGACAAGTTTGAAGAACACCGAGAGACCATTGGTGTTAGATACATACCTGATGTAAACTAGTGTAATTTGTACTCTAGTGCAAGTGGGAAACTGTTGGATATGTGCCCAAGAGACAAATTAATAAAGATATTTTTCACATATCCGTTTTTTTCATCATACGTTTTATACTGTGCTATAACTGTATTACTTGGAAATACTAATACAGGTGTAGTATAAAACATGGTCTGTAGTTTAACTCGGGTAAACTATCTCATTGGGCAATTGATTGATCAAGCTTTCCTGATCATGGCGACACTTAAGTCCATTGACAATGAGGTCATATCGTTAAGGGGAATGATGTGATGGACGTACAACCACCTAAAGTATTGCAATGTGATCGAGTCACATAGTTCAGCGTTGCTATGACTTTGTAACGTATGGCTTAGTCCTTAGACCGTAATGATCATACGTAATTGTCATCTATGAGGAGACTTTGATTTGTACCCCACCGCCTGACTGAAATATGCTGGCTATAACGGTGCACTTTGGGTATTCCGAAATAGATGGTATGAGTATGTTAATAGATCAGAGCGGGATTTGTCAGTCCTTGTGACATGACAGGTACTCTAGGCCCACTCGGTGATATTGCATCAACACCTTGCAAGGACGTGACTAGGTCACAAGAGATGCAATGATCATGGACGAGAGAAGTTGTTTGTTGTGAACGAGATGTGAACACGGTATGTAGGATACCGACGATCAAACCTCGGACAAACAAAGTACCGCAGCACAAAGGGATTACGTCGTATCGTTAACGGTTTCCAAAAGCGATCGAAGTTCATTCGATGGAAGCGCAGGGGCTGTCAAGGATTGTAACTAGGTCCAACTGACTAGTCATTGGTCAATGAGAAGAGTCTCGACCATGTCTGTTGTTTCCCGGACCGTTAGGGTGTTACACTTAAGGGCAATCGATGCATAGGACAGTTACGGGATCAATCGGTGAAATAGGAGGAATCACCGGAATAGTTTCGGAGGAGGACGGAATGGTTTCCGGACATTTTGAATAGTTCAAAATAAAGTTTAATTGTTTTAAATAATGTTTTATTATTTAATTATCTGAATTAAATATTTAAAACATATTAAATAAATTAAAAATGGGAAATAGGCTAAATGGGCCCACGGGGCCCATTAAGGGAGGAGGGGGTCTCCCTCCTTGGGCTTGGCGCCAAGGGTGGGGCCCACCACCCCCCTTGGCCGGCGCACTCCCCCCTTGGGAGTTTAGTCCCACATGGGGGAGGGGAAGAGGATGGCACCCCCCCTTGGCCTATATAAGGAGGGGTAGACCCCCCTTTTTCCAACACACCAATATCTCCTTCTTCCTCCTTCTCCTTCCCAGAAGTGGACTCCCCTTGTTTGGAGTCTGCACCTGGATTGGAGTTCTTCACCATAAGGCAGGCCGTCGTTGGCCGTCGTTCTGCTGGAGTCGGGATCCGTAGCCTTCTTTCTTCCGCTGCTCGCCTGGTTCGGGGCCCGGGAGGAACATCGATTGTACCGTACGTGTATAATCTCTTCGAGGCACTACACCTGTGGTGCTACTTCGTCGCTGGAGGTTTACCGGGAGTCATCCTCGCCGGTGGTGGTCTTCTACACGACAGGGAGGTCGTAGTTCCGAGTCTACGCCAGCCATGTTCGCAAGAACGTTTCCCTCTTTCGGTCTTCAAAGGTATGAACACCGATTCCCTCCGTTAATTTACATCGCCATAGCATAGATCTTGGGTTCGGGTATCGTAGGTATGAAAAATTTGTGTTTTCTGCCCCGTCTCCCAACAGTCCAACTCTTTGATCCCATTGAGTACTGCTTCGGAACAATCGAATATTTATCCAGAGACAAGGCATGCAATTATGAAGCTCACTCATGGTCTCATCTTTGATTTTGAAGACTGCTTCATTAGGAACTTGGCTCATGCAGCAGAGCTTCCATTCACACCGAAGCCTTATGCTCCCTGGCTGCAAGTTGTCTGCGATTATGGCAGGAATGAAGACTTTGTGGCTCGCCATCATCCGAAGCTTTTCCTTCCACCAGTGCATGACACTTTGGAATTGCTGAGGAAGCCCAATGATCCGTTTGCCACATATGTTGGCGTGCGCCTGATGGAGGGTTGAGATGTAGTGCAGCAACAGTTTTCCCTCGGTGAAGATACCAAGGTTTGTCTCCAGCAGGACTCCAGAGATGATAAGTAGGTGTCAGCGGCGCAACTGACGCGGACCTGCACACAGACACAAGTAACTTTGTTCCCAACGAAGTTCAGAGAGGTTGTCAATCTCTCCGGTCTTGTTGTTTACAAAGGATAAAACGCAAGGGATAATAATAGCAACTTTAAAGTAAATGCAGAAAAGTAAATATAGCGTGGAAACAGTGATAAGGATATGGACCGGGATACGTGATGTTCGCTAGTGATGTCTCTCTCCCAAAAAACGATAAAATTGCTATGCGAGGTAAACAAATTACAGAAAGGCAATTGACAGGATTATGAACGCACCGCAATGCTAACTATGCTACAAAAGAAAGGAAGAGGTTCAAAAGCACAGGCAGTACGCCAAGGTAAGTAGACCGAAATCCATCTGCATCTACTACTAATCATCCACCTTGAGATATCTATCCAGAACATCTCGCTGGTATTAAGTTGCGAGCCCCACCCAAAGTGTAAACCCAAAGCAACAGACAACTGCATTAAAAAGAACTCTGCGTAAAGTAAACAATCCTTTTAACCGCGGTTACAAGCACCGTTGTTTTCCCCCTTGTGGCAACAACACATCCCCTAGACTCATGTTTCTGTCACTCAAGCGTGTCATCGGGGGGCATGAACCCACAATCTAGCACAACGCTCCCTCTTGAAGTCACTACCTACTACTTGGCCAAAGCAATAAACAGCAACGGAGAACATGCAAGAATTACTTAGGAACAAAAATATAAGAGATAAAAACCAAATATATTACTCTATCACAATCTGAACATAATCTCATAATCCATCAGATCCTATCAAACTCAACATAGCAATAGCAGAAATATTACAAAGGTGCCTCGATCATGTTTGGCAGCTCACGAGGTCTAAACAATAAAGATCAAAGATGGGAGGAGAACATCACATAGCTACTGATCACGGACCCATGGTCCAAGGAAAACTACTCACGAGACATCCGGGGAGCATCCAGGGTGGAGAGGAGACTCCCGGAGGTCAATCCTCCCTCCGACAGGGTGCCGGGAAGAGGTCTTCTGGTGCTCCCGATCTTCGGAAGTGCGGCGGTGGCGGAACAAAGGCGAGTTCGCGGAATAGGGTTCTGCTTCTGGAGTTTTCCCGTGACGGGGGATAAATAGGCGAAAGGGGGCAGCCAAAGGTGGGCCAGGGGCCCCAGGCGCCCCCCCTGGCGCAGCCAGGGGTGGGGCCGCGTCGGGTGGCCGCCTGGGCCCCCCTGGCTCCCCTCTGGCCCCTCCCGGGCTCTTCTCGAAGCTTCCATCACGCTGATTTTTTATCTGAATTTTCCCGAATTTTTCTGGCACTTTTTATATGGGGGAAAACTGAAATAGAAAAACAGCAGAAAACAGGAACTGGCACTGGGGTGCACTGAG
Organism: Bromus sterilis; assembly: GCA_950022295.1. NCBI lineage: Eukaryota > Viridiplantae > Streptophyta > Magnoliopsida > Poales > Poaceae > Bromus > Bromus sterilis. The sequence continues at coordinate 404,496,493 of OX465596.1, forward strand.
TTAATAGGTTAGTCCAAATATGATAAAAAAATGTATGAAAGTGTATCTAGATCATAGCAATATCACACAAAACATGCATGGAGCAAGCAGAAATTATAGATACGTTTTGGACGTATCAACATCCCCAAGCTTAATTCCTGCTCGTCCTCGAGTAGGTAAATGGTAAAACCATAATTTCTGTGGTGACATGCTAGCAACCATATAAGAACTTTGAAAAGTAAAGCAATCAAGGTTAGAGATTCAATTCAAGTCATAACAGGCAAGAGTCTATATTAGCATTGAAACAAGTAACAAAAGAACATTAGGTGCAAGAGCTCTCGCTGTCCGTGAGTCGAATGTCTCCAAATGGTGTTTGCGTGCAAGAAGGGGGATAGGGAATACGAGAAAAAAGTATTTTTGTGTTGAGAACTCAATCTACTAAAGTTTCACACTTGGTCTTCTTTGGAATCTTATCTTGACTCGTCCCCAGACCACTAGCCAGGTACAAGTCAATTTGATCCACTCCTTTTCGATATTTTGAGCACTCATGCAATGGATGAGCGTAAACACGAGAGTTGACACTTAGGATGGCAAAGAGAGAAATATGGTGGAGGAGGAAGACAAAAAGGATGAGAAAGGCTCACATCAATGAGGACAATCATAGGCAAGAGATGCCAAATGATAGATATGATGTGAGGAGTAGGGATTGCCATGCAACGGATGCACATACGAGCTAGGAAGCTCTCCAATGGAACTAGTGGGGGTGCATCTAACTTGCTCGCTCATGAAGACCTAGAGCTCTTTTGAGGAGGCTCATCCTTGGAATATGCAAGCCAAGTTCTATAGTGTGAAGGTCCCCACATAGCTATATGCATAAAGATCATCTCTATGGAGTACAAGGATATAAAGGGAGTACTAGTGTGGATCTCTCAAAAGGATAGTAGTGTTGCCCCTTTCTCTCTTTTTTTTTTCTTTTTCTCTTTTTTCTATTTTTTTGTATTTTTTGGTGGCCTCAATGGCTCTTTCTATATAACTCTCATTTTTCCTCTTTGGGATCTTTTAATGTGTCCACTTTGGGATATTTTCCTCACTTAAGGGAAACACTCTATTTTACAAGAAGGTAAAGGAAATCTTTCACGCTTTACAAGGTACTCAAAATCATAAAGAAGATGTAACTATCATGATGTATGCAATGTATGCCGCTGCCAGTGTAGCAGGAACATGTATGACATGAAGATCAAGTCATGAAGAGGTGGAAGTTGCATGGCAATGTAACTCGGAAAGGCTATGGAAATGCCTTGATAGGTAGGTATGGTGGCTGTTTTGAGGAAAGATATAAGGAGGCTTATGATGATAGAGCGTATCATGCCAAGGGTTTGGATTTACCGGAGAAGGTGGACACCAACTCTCGGAGTGAGAAGAAGGCAATGCACGGCACGGGAAAGGCTAGCAAAATATGGGAAGGTGGAAGTGCCAACTCTCAATACTTACATTAGTCCGAAGAACTCATGCACTTATTATCGGTAACTCTCAATCTAATAAGGAGGTTCACAAAGAGACAAGTACCCCGAGGAGGAGTGTATGGGGGTTTGGTTATCCTTGCGCATCCTCGACTCATGGTACGTGAGTGTTCTCTAATATTCGACCCCTCAGGAGAGTAGTGATCCATCTAGTAGCTAGAGTTCTCAACTAGTTTTGTAGGTTTTGAAAATAAACACGGATTGCCCAAAATACGACACCTATCACTAATAGGCAAGAGCTCTTGACACCAAAAGTTCAAACATTACTCACATCAATACCTCAAAACTATTGCAAGCTACTACTAAAATTAAATAGCAACCTCAATTACCTATTTTCAAGACAAGACACAACTCAGTGCAACAACCAACTCTCTTAACAAGATAAACATGAAAACTAAAGAGAGTTCCAGCAACAAACTAAACAAAAGCCAAGGCTCTTGCTAAAAACAAACTAAAACTAAGAATAAACATGGCAGTAGCTATGAAAAGATAAAGAACACACAACAGCAGGAAGATAGGCATGAAAAATCCTATGATGTGTTCTAGATTTTGAAAGTGGAGCGTGTTTCTCTCCCACACAAAGTAAGACAGGACCTAACTTGTTATGAACAGAAAGAAAAGCTAAAGAAACTAAAAATAAAACCTAAGAGCGAGACGCTCCAAGCATAGCACATAACGCATGAAGTGATAAAAATATAGTGAGACGAAGGACGAACTGATGATTGTTGATGGAGAAGGGGATGCACGGGGGCATCCCCAAGCTTAGACGCTTGAGTCTCCTTGAATATTTATTGGGGATGCATGGGGGCATCCCCAAGCTTGAGCGCTTGACACTCCTGGATCTTCTTTCATCATCTTCCATCGCACACTTGAAAACTCCCTTCATACATAACTCATCATAAGCTGATTAGAGAGGTTAGTACCCTTAATAAATAATTTTTATCCACTGGATATAAAGATATTCTTGAAGATCTACTGTTTCTCAAGAGTGCCAAAAGGTTTTTGCAAAGAAAAAGCAAGCTTAAGGTTTGCAAAAGTTAGGAGAGACAAAATGTGGCAGAATCTGTGAAAAACAGAACAGCAGATAGTAAAGAATTTTTTAGGGGCACTTCTGCAACTCAAATCAAAAAACTCAGAACATACGGAAGTTTCGTAATTGTATACATCATACTGTGTAAAAATTTCAGCTAAAAAATATGAACTGGGATTTTTCTGGAATTTTTCTGGTCACGAGGACAGAATCTGTTTTCTGGACAGCATGTCACAACTTTTACTTCCCTTGCCGTAAGAGGCTATAACTTGGCACAAAGCTGAAAAATAAAGATACAATGATGTTGCTACAGAAGTAACAATCATCAAGAAACAACAAAAGCAAAAAAGAAAACACCTAAATTCGTTGCGGGCTGCCTCCAGAAAGCGCTTCTTTAGAGCCATTAGCTAGGCTTAAAGATTATGAAAGATGCCCACAAGAGAATAAAAATTGAAGAAAAAGAGAGCATCAAGAAGCAAATGTGAAACAAATTTAAGCCTAAACCACTTCCTATGCATAGGCATCTTGTAAGAAAATAAATCAAAGAAGCACAAAGTGGCATGCATAGGAAGGTAGAACAAGAACAACTTCAAAACTTTCAACATGAAGAGAGGTGTTTTTGTAACATGGAAGTTTCTACAACCAAACTTTCCTCTCTCAAAGTAATTTTCAGTAGCATCATGAACAACATCAAGAATATAACTATCACATAGATAATGTTGTTCATGACCTACAAGAACACGTGTATTGTTTTCAACACGTTTTTTAGGATGATAAGATGGATGCAACCCATCACATTGAGCCTCAATAAGAGCACAGTTCTCCGGAATAGTTGGAGATTTCAAAAGGATAATAGGACAATCAATTGTGGGTGCAATATCAACAATTTCATGCTTAACATGAGGAACTATAGCAAGTTCATCTCCGTAGGCATCGTCCATAGTGGCATCATGGCCATCAACAAAGCAAGTATCAAAATCATCAGAAAGGGAAGTATCAAGTGAGTCCTCGGAATCATGGGATTCCTCATCAAAGCAATCATTAGCCTCTTCTAGGGCAGCAAACATTTTATTTTTAAAATCCTCAATATAAGAATTGGAAGTATAATTCTTGAAGCAATAAACAAGAACAACAAAGTTTTCAGACTCGAAAATAGTATCGTGATACTTTTCAATCAAAGAAGCAATCTCATAGGCACCTTTAAAAGCAACAAACTCTTCAATCTTTTCAACATCAAAGTAATCATAAACACCTTTAGCATAAGAAGATAAGATCTCATTTTCATTAAACTCACATTGGAAAGGAAGGTGTTTATGATCTATATTAGAACAACAAGTAAAATCATAAATGTGGCACAAAAGTTTAGCATGGCAATAAGAAACATGTATGTGATCCCATAAGTGTTTCCCTTTCTGAGATAGGCGGTGCCGCGTATAATGAGCATGCTCATCCAATGATTTTCCCTCAACCAAGTCGGTCGGGTTTTTAGTGCGAGCACAAATTGATCGAAGACGATCCAAGTGAAACATGTCCATCCTACCATATTTGGGTGGTTCATCACCCATGGTGAGGATAGCATAAATAGGCAAAGCAAGACAAAGGCAAAAGGTAGCAACTATTTTTGTGGTTTTTCATAAAGGACACTGAGATAAAAACTGAAAGATAAACTAACAAGACTAAAAAAACAAAGGTAAAGGGTAGTGTGCAACTCCCCTATCTTAGCACTCGGAGTCCCCGGCAACGGCGCCAGAAAACTTTTCTTGATGGCTTCTCGCCCCCTTCGTTGGTTACCCCAAGTGGAGGGTTGAGATGTAGTGCAACAGCAGTTTTCCCTCGGTGAAGATACCAAGGTTTGTCTCCAGCAGGACTCCAGAGATGATAAGTAGGTGTCCGCGGCGCAACTGACGCAGACCTGCACACAGACACAAGTAACTTTGTTCCCAACGAAGTTCAGAGAGGTTGTCAATCTCTCCGGTCTTGTTGTTTACAAAGGATAAAACGCAAGGGATAATAATAGCAACTTTAAAGTAAATGCAGAAAAGTAAATATAGCGTGGAAACAGTGATAAGGATATGGACCGGGATACGTGATGTTCGCTAGTGATGTCTCTCTCCCAAAAAACGATAAAATTGCTATGCGAGGTAAACAAATTACAGAAAGGCAATTGACAGGATTATGAACGCACCGCAATGCTAACTATGCTACAAAAGAAAGGAAGAGGTTCAAAAGCACAGGCAGTACGCCAAGGTAAGTAGACCGAAATCCATCTGCATCTACTACTAATCATCCACCTTGAGATATCTATCCAGAACATCTCGCTGGTATTAAGTTGCGAGCCCCACCCAAAGTGTAAACCCAAAGCAACAGACAACTGCATTAAAAAGAACTCTGCGTAAAGTAAACAATCCTTTTAACCGCGGTTACAAGCACCGTTGTTTTCCCCCTTGTGGCAACAACACATCCCCTAGACTCATGTTTCTGTCACTCAAGCGTGTCATCGGGGGGCATGAACCCACAATCTAGCACAACGCTCCCTCTTGAAGTCACTACCTACTACTTGGCCAAAGCAATAAACAGCAACGGAGAACATGCAAGAATTACTTAGGAACAAAAATATAAGAGATAAAAACCAAATATATTACTCTATCACAATCTGAACATAATCTCATAATCCATCAGATCCTATCAAACTCAACATAGCAATAGCAGAAATATTACAAAGGTGCCTCGATCATGTTTGGCAGCTCACGAGGTCTAAACAATAAAGATCAAAGATGGGAGGAGAACATCACATAGCTACTGATCACGGACCCATGGTCCAAGGAAAACTACTCACGAGACATCCGGGGAGCATCCAGGGTGGAGAGGAGACTCCCGGAGGTCAATCCTCCCTCCGACAGGGTGCCGGGAAGAGGTCTTCTGGTGCTCCCGATCTTCGGAAGTGCGGCGGTGGCGGAACAAAGGCGAGTTCGCGGAATAGGGTTCTGCTTCTGGAGTTTTCCCGTGACGGGGGATAAATAGGCGAAAGGGGGCAGCCAAAGGTGGGCCAGGGGCCCCAGGCGCCCCCCCTGGCGCAGCCAGGGGTGGGGCCGCGTCGGGTGGCCGCCTGGGCCCCCCTGGCTCCCCTCTGGCCCCTCCCGGGCTCTTCTCGAAGCTTCCATCACGCTGATTTTTTATCTGAATTTTCCCGAATTTTTCTGGCACTTTTTATATGGGGGAAAACTGAAATAGAAAAACAGCAGAAAACAGGAACTGGCACTGGGGTGCACTGAGTTAATAGGTTAGTCCAAATATGATAAAAAAATGTATGAAAGTGTATCTAGATCATAGCAATATCACACAAAACATGCATGGAGCAAGCAGAAATTATAGATACGTTTTGGACGTATCAACATCCCCAAGCTTAATTCCTGCTCGTCCTCGAGTAGGTAAATGGTAAAACCATAATTTCTGTGGTGACATGCTAGCAACCATATAAGAACTTTGAAAAGTAAAGCAATCAAGGTTAGAGATTCAATTCAAGTCATAACAGGCAAGAGTCTATATTAGCATTGAAACAAGTAACAAAAGAACATTAGGTGCAAGAGCTCTCGCTGTCCGTGACTCGAATGTCTCCAAATGGTGTTTGCGTGCAAGAAGGGGGATAGGGAATACGAGAAAAAAGTATTTTTGTGTTGAGAACTCAATCTACTAAAGTTTCACACTTGGTCTTCTTTGGAATCTTATCTTGACTCGTCCCCAGACCACTAGCCAGGTACAAGTCAATTTGATCCACTCCTTTTCGATATTTTGAGCACTCATGCAATGGATGAGCGTAAACACGAGAGTTGACACTTAGGATGGCAAAGAGAGAAATATGGTGGAGGAGGAAGACAAAAAGGATGAGAAAGGCTCACATCAATGAGGACAATCATAGGCAAGAGATGCCAAATGATAGATATGATGTGAGGAGTAGGGATTGCCATGCAACGGATGCACATACGAGCTAGGAAGCTCTCCAATGGAACTAGTGGGGGTGCATCTAACTTGCTCGCTCATGAAGACCTAGAGCTCTTTTGAGGAGGCTCATCCTTGGAATATGCAAGCCAAGTTCTATAGTGTGAAGGTCCCCACATAGCTATATGCATAAAGATCATCTCTATGGAGTACAAGGATATAAAGGGAGTACTAGTGTGGATCTCTCAAAAGGATAGTAGTGTTGCCCCTTTCTCTCTTTTTTTTTTCTTTTTCTCTTTTTTCTATTTTTTTGTATTTTTTGGTGGCCTCAATGGCTCTTTCTATATAACTCTCATTTTTCCTCTTTGGGATCTTTTAATGTGTCCACTTTGGGATATTTTCCTCACTTAAGGGAAACACTCTATTTTACAAGAAGGTAAAGGAAATCTTTCACGCTTTACAAGGTACTCAAAATCATAAAGAAGATGTAACTATCATGATGTATGCAATGTATGCCGCTGCCAGTGTAGCAGGAACATGTATGACATGAAGATCAAGTCATGAAGAGGTGGAAGTTGCATGGCAATGTAACTCGGAAAGGCTATGGAAATGCCTTGATAGGTAGGTATGGTGGCTGTTTTGAGGAAAGATATAAGGAGGCTTATGATGATAGAGCGTATCATGCCAAGGGTTTGGATTTACCGGAGAAGGTGGACACCAACTCTCGGAGTGAGAAGAAGGCAATGCACGGCACGGGAAAGGCTAGCAAAATATGGGAAGGTGGAAGTGCCAACTCTCAATACTTACATTAGTCCGAAGAACTCATGCACTTATTATCGGTAACTCTCAATCTAATAAGGAGGTTCACAAAGAGACAAGTACCCCGAGGAGGAGTGTATGGGGGTTTGGTTATCCTTGCGCATCCTCGACTCATGGTACGTGAGTGTTCTCTAATATTCGACCCCTCAGGAGAGTAGTGATCCATCTAGTAGCTAGAGTTCTCAACTAGTTTTGTAGGTTTTGAAAATAAACACGGATTGCCCAAAATACGACACCTATCACTAATAGGCAAGAGCTCTTGACACCAAAAGTTCAAACATTACTCACATCAATACCTCAAAACTATTGCAAGCTACTACTAAAATTAAATAGCAACCTCAATTACCTATTTTCAAGACAAGACACAACTCAGTGCAACAACCAACTCTCTTAACAAGATAAACATGAAAACTAAAGAGAGTTCCAGCAACAAACTAAACAAAAGCCAAGGCTCTTGCTAAAAACAAACTAAAACTAAGAATAAACATGGCAGTAGCTATGAAAAGATAAAGAACACACAACAGCAGGAAGATAGGCATGAAAAATCCTATGATGTGTTCTAGATTTTGAAAGTGGAGCGTGTTTCTCTCCCACACAAAGTAAGACAGGACCTAACTTGTTATGAACAGAAAGAAAAGCTAAAGAAACTAAAAATAAAACCTAAGAGCGAGACGCTCCAAGCATAGCACATAACGCATGAAGTGATAAAAATATAGTGAGACGAAGGACGAACTGATGATTGTTGATGGAGAAGGGGATGCACGGGGGCATCCCCAAGCTTAGACGCTTGAGTCTCCTTGAATATTTATTGGGGATGCATGGGGGCATCCCCAAGCTTGAGCGCTTGACACTCCTGGATCTTCTTTCATCATCTTCCATCGCACACTTGAAAACTCCCTTCATACATAACTCATCATAAGCTGATTAGAGAGGTTAGTACCCTTAATAAATAATTTTTATCCACTGGATATAAAGATATTCTTGAAGATCTACTGTTTCTCAAGAGTGCCAAAAGGTTTTTGCAAAGAAAAAGCAAGCTTAAGGTTTGCAAAAGTTAGGAGAGACAAAATGTGGCAGAATCTGTGAAAAACAGAACAGCAGATAGTAAAGAATTTTTTAGGGGCACTTCTGCAACTCAAATCAAAAAACTCAGAACATACGGAAGTTTCGTAATTGTATACATCATACTGTGTAAAAATTTCAGCTAAAAAATATGAACTGGGATTTTTCTGGAATTTTTCTGGTCACGAGGACAGAATCTGTTTTCTGGACAGCATGTCACAACTTTTACTTCCCTTGCCGTAAGAGGCTATAACTTGGCACAAAGCTGAAAAATAAAGATACAATGATGTTGCTACAGAAGTAACAATCATCAAGAAACAACAAAAGCAAAAAAGAAAACACCTAAATTCGTTGCGGGCTGCCTCCAGAAAGCGCTTCTTTAGAGCCATTAGCTAGGCTTAAAGATTATGAAAGATGCCCACAAGAGAATAAAAATTGAAGAAAAAGAGAGCATCAAGAAGCAAATGTGAAACAAATTTAAGCCTAAACCACTTCCTATGCATAGGCATCTTGTAAGAAAATAAATCAAAGAAGCACAAAGTGGCATGCATAGGAAGGTAGAACAAGAACAACTTCAAAACTTTCAACATGAAGAGAGGTGTTTTTGTAACATGGAAGTTTCTACAACCAAACTTTCCTCTCTCAAAGTAATTTTCAGTAGCATCATGAACAACATCAAGAATATAACTATCACATAGATAATGTTGTTCATGACCTACAAGAACACGTGTATTGTTTTCAACACGTTTTTTAGGATGATAAGATGGATGCAACCCATCACATTGAGCCTCAATAAGAGCACAGTTCTCCGGAATAGTTGGAGATTTCAAAAGGATAATAGGACAATCAATTGTGGGTGCAATATCAACAATTTCATGCTTAACATGAGGAACTATAGCAAGTTCATCTCCGTAGGCATCGTCCATAGTGGCATCATGGCCATCAACAAAGCAAGTATCAAAATCATCAGAAAGGGAAGTATCAAGTGAGTCCTCGGAATCATGGGATTCCTCATCAAAGCAATCATTAGCCTCTTCTAGGGCAGCAAACATTTTATTTTTAAAATCCTCAATATAAGAATTGGAAGTATAATTCTTGAAGCAATAAACAAGAACAACAAAGTTTTCAGACTCGAAAATAGTATCGTGATACTTTTCAATCAAAGAAGCAATCTCATAGGCACCTTTAAAAGCAACAAACTCTTCAATCTTTTCAACATCAAAGTAATCATAAACACCTTTAGCATAAGAAGATAAGATCTCATTTTCATTAAACTCACATTGGAAAGGAAGGTGTTTATGATCTATATTAGAACAACAAGTAAAATCATAAATGTGGCACAAAAGTTTAGCATGGCAATAAGAAACATGTATGTGATCCCATAAGTGTTTCCCTTTCTGAGATAGGCGGTGCCGCGTATAATGAGCATGCTCATCCAATGATTTTCCCTCAACCAAGTCGGTCGGGTTTTTAGTGCGAGCACAAATTGATCGAAGACGATCCAAGTGAAACATGTCCATCCTACCATATTTGGGTGGTTCATCACCCATGGTGAGGATAGCATAAATAGGCAAAGCAAGACAAAGGCAAAAGGTAGCAACTATTTTTGTGGTTTTTCATAAAGGACACTGAGATAAAAACTGAAAGATAAACTAACAAGACTAAAAAAACAAAGGTAAAGGGTAGTGTGCAACTCCCCTATCTTAGCACTCGGAGTCCCCGGCAACGGCGCCAGAAAACTTTTCTTGATGGCTTCTCGCCCCCTTCGTTGGTTACCCCAAGTGGAGGGTTGAGATGTAGTGCAACAGCAGTTTTCCCTCGGTGAAGATACCAAGGTTTGTCTCCAGCAGGACTCCAGAGATGATAAGTAGGTGTCCGCGGCGCAACTGACGCAGACCTGCACACAGACACAAGTAACTTTGTTCCCAACGAAGTTCAGAGAGGTTGTCAATCTCTCCGGTCTTGTTGTTTACAAAGGATAAAACGCAAGGGATAATAATAGCAACTTTAAAGTAAATGCAGAAAAGTAAATATAGCGTGGAAACAGTGATAAGGATATGGACCGGGATACGTGATGTTCGCTAGTGATGTCTCTCTCCCAAAAAACGATAAAATTGCTATGCGAGGTAAACAAATTACAGAAAGGCAATTGACAGGATTATGAACGCACCGCAATGCTAACTATGCTACAAAAGAAAGGAAGAGGTTCAAAAGCACAGGCAGTACGCCAAGGTAAGTAGACCGAAATCCATCTGCATCTACTACTAATCATCCACCTTGAGATATCTATCCAGAACATCTCGCTGGTATTAAGTTGCGAGCCCCACCCAAAGTGTAAACCCAAAGCAACAGACAACTGCATTAAAAAGAACTCTGCGTAAAGTAAACAATCCTTTTAACCGCGGTTACAAGCACCGTTGTTTTCCCCCTTGTGGCAACAACACATCCCCTAGACTCATGTTTATGTCACTCAAGCGTGTCATCGGGGGGCATGAACCCACAATCTAGCACAACGCTCCCTCTTGAAGTCACTACCTACTACTTGGCCAAAGCAATAAACAGCAACGGAGAACATGCAAGAATTACTTAGGAACAAAAATATAAGAGATAAAAACCAAATATATTACTCTATCACAATCTGAACATAATCTCATAATCCATCATATCCTATCAAACTCAACATAGCAATAGCAGAAATATTACAAAGGTGCCTCGATCATGTTTGGCAGCTCACGAGGTCTAAACAATAAAGATCAAAGATGGGAGGAGAACATCACATAGCTACTGATCACGGACCCATGGTCCAAGGAAAACTACTCACGAGACATCCTGGGAGCATCCAGGGTGGAGAGGAGACTCCCGGAGGTCAATCCTCCCTCCGACAGGGTGCCGGGAAGAGGTCTTCTGGTGCTCCCGATCTTCGGAAGTGCGGCGGTGGCGGAACAAAGGCGAGTTCGCGGAATAGGGTTCTGCTTCTGGAGTTTTCCCGTGACGGGGGATAAATAGGCGAAAGGGGGCAGCCAAAGGTGGGCCAGGGGCCCCAGGCGCCCCCCTGGCGCAGCCAGGGGTGGGGCCGCGTCGGGTGGCCGCCTGGGCCCCCCTGGCTCCCCTCTGGCCCCTCCCGGGCTCTTCTCGAAGCTTCCGTCACGCTGATTTTTTATCTGAATTTTCCCGAATTTTTCTGGCACTTTTTATATGGGGGAAAACTGAAATAGAAAAACAGCAGAAAACAGGAACTGGCACTGGGGTGCACTGAGTTAATAGGTTAGTCCAAATATGATAAAAAAATGTATGAAAGTGTATCTAGATCATAGCAATATCACACAAAACATGCATGGAGCAAGCAGAAATTATAGATACGTTTTGGACGTATCAACATCCCCAAGCTTAATTCCTGCTCGTCCTCGAGTAGGTAAATGGTAAAACCATAATTTCTGTGGTGACATGCTAGCAACCATATAAGAACTTTGAAAAGTAAAGCAATCAAGGTTAGAGATTCAATTCAAGTCATAACAGGCAAGAGTCTATATTAGCATTGAAACAAGTAACAAAAGAACATTAGGTGCAAGAGCTCTCGCTGTCCGTGACTCGAATGTCTCCAAATGGTGTTTGCGTGCAAGAAGGGGGATAGGGAATACGAGAAAAAAGTATTTTTGTGTTGAGAACTCAATCTACTAAAGTTTCACACTTGGTCTTCTTTGGAATCTTATCTTGACTCGTCCCCAGACCACTAGCCAGGTACAAGTCAATTTGATCCACTCCTTTTCGATATTTTGAGCACTCATGCAATGGATGAGCGTAAACACGAGAGTTGACACTTAGGATGGCAAAGAGAGAAATATGGTGGAGGAGGAAGACAAAAAGGATGAGAAAGGCTCACATCAATGAGGACAATCATAGGCAAGAGATGCCAAATGATAGATATGATGTGAGGAGTAGGGATTGCCATGCAACGGATGCACATACGAGCTAGGAAGCTCTCCAATGGAACTAGTGGGGGTGCATCTAACTTGCTCGCTCATGAAGACCTAGAGCTCTTTTGAGGAGGCTCATCCTTGGAATATGCAAGCCAAGTTCTATAGTGTGAAGGTCCCCACATAGCTATATGCATAAAGATCATCTCTATGGAGTACAAGGATATAAAGGGAGTACTAGTGTGGATCTCTCAAAAGGATAGTAGTGTTGCCCCTTTCTCTCTTTTTTTTTTCTTTTTCTCTTTTTTCTATTTTTTTGTATTTTTTGGTGGCCTCAATGGCTCTTTCTATATAACTCTCATTTGTCCTCTTTGGGATCTTTTAATGTGTCCACTTTGGGATATTTTCCTCACTTAAGGGAAACACTCTATTTTACAAGAAGGTAAAGGAAATCTTTCACGCTTTACAAGGTACTCAAAATCATAAAGAAGATGTAACTATCATGATGTATGCAATGTATGCCGCTGCCAGTGTAGCAGGAACATGTATGACATGAATATCAAGTCATGAAGAGGTGGAAGTTGCATGGCAATGTAACTCGGAAAGGCTATGGAAATGCCTTGATAGGTAGGTATGGTGGCTGTTTTGAGGAAAGATATAAGGAGGCTTATGATGATAGAGCGTATCATGCCAAGGGTTTGGATTTACCGGAGAAGGTGGACACCAACTCTCGGAGTGAGAAGAAGGCAATGCACGGCACGGGAAAGGCTAGCAAAATATGGGAAGGTGGAAGTGCCAACTCTCAATACTTACATTAGTCCGAAGAACTCATGCACTTATTATCGGTAACTCTCAATCTAATAAGGAGGTTCACAAAGAGACAAGTACCCCGAGGAGGAGTGTATGGGGGTTTGGTTATCCTTGCGCATCCTCGACTCATGGTACGTGAGTGTTCTCTAATATTCGACCCCTCAGGAGAGTAGTGATCCATCTAGTAGCTAGAGTTCTCAACTAGTTTTGTAGGTTTTGAAAATAAACACGGATTGCCCAAAATACGACACCTATCACTAATAGGCAAGAGCTCTTGACACCAAAAGTTCAAACATTACTCACATCAATACCTCAAAACTATTGCAAGCTACTACTAAAATTAAATAGCAACCTCAATTACCTATTTTCAAGACAAGACACAACTCAGTGCAACAACCAACTCTCTTAACAAGATAAACATGAAAACTAAAGAGAGTTCCAGCAACAAACTAAACAAAAGCCAAGGCTCTTGCTAAAAACAAACTAAAACTAAGAATAAACATGGCAGTAGCTATGAAAAGATAAAGAACACACAACAGCAGGAAGATAGGCATGAAAAATCCTATGATGTGTTCTAGATTTTGAAAGTGGAGCGTGTTTCTCTCCCACACAAAGTAAGACAGGACCTAACTTGTTATGAACAGAAAGCAAAGCTAAAGAAACTAAAAATAAAACCTAAGAGCGAGACGCTCCAAGCATAGCACATAACGCATGAAGTGATAAAAATATAGTGAGACGAAGGACGAACTGATGATTGTTGATGGAGAAGGGGATGCACGGGGGCATCCCCAAGCTTAGACGCTTGAGTCTCCTTGAATATTTATTGGGGATGCATGGGGGCATCCCCAAGCTTGAGCGCTTGACACTCCTGGATCTTCTTTCATCATCTTCCATCGCACACTTGAAAACTCCCTTCATACATAACTCATCATAAGCTGATTAGAGAGGTTAGTACCCTTAATAAATAATTTTTATCCACTGGATATAAAGATATTCTTGAAGATCTACTGTTTCTCAAGAGTGCCAAAAGGTTTTTGCAAAGAAAAAGCAAGCTTAAGGTTTGCAAAAGTTAGGAGAGACAAAATGTGGCAGAATCTGTGAAAAACAGAACAGCAGATAGTAAAGAATTTTTTAGGGGCACTTCTGCAACTCAAATCAAAAAACTCAGAACATACGGAAGTTTCGTAATTGTATACATCATACTGTGTAAAAATTTCAGCTAAAAAATATGAACTGGGATTTTTCTGGAATTTTTCTGGTCACGAGGACAGAATCTGTTTTCTGGACAGCATGTCACAACTTTTACTTCCCTTGCCGTAAGAGGCTATAACTTGGCACAAAGCTGAAAAATAAAGATACAATGATGTTGCTACAGAAGTAACAATCATCAAGAAACAACAAAAGCAAAAAAGAAAACACCTAAATTCGTTGCGGGCTGCCTCCAGAAAGCGCTTCTTTAGAGCCATTAGCTAGGCTTAAAGATTATGAAAGATGCCCACAAGAGAATAAAAATTGAAGAAAAAGAGAGCATCAAGAAGCAAATGTGAAACAAATTTAAGCCTAAACCACTTCCTATGCATAGGCATCTTGTAAGAAAATAAATCAAAGAAGCACAAAGTGGCATGCATAGGAAGGTAGAACAAGAACAACTTCAAAACTTTCAACATGAAGAGAGGTGTTTTTGTAACATGGAAGTTTCTACAACCAAACTTTCCTCTCTCAAAGTAATTTTCAGTAGCATCATGAACAACATCAAGAATATAACTATCACATAGATAATGTTGTTCATGACCTACAAGAACACGTGTATTGTTTTCAACACGTTTTTTAGGATGATAAGATGGATGCAACCCATCACATTGAGCCTCAATAAGAGCACAGTTCTCCGGAATAGTTGGAGATTTCAAAAGGATAATAGGACAATCAATTGTGGGTGCAATATCAACAATTTCATGCTTAACATGAGGAACTATAGCAAGTTCATCTCCGTAGGCATCGTCCATAGTGGCATCATGGCCATCAACAAAGCAAGTATCAAAATCATCAGAAAGGGAAGTATCAAGTGAGTCCTCGGAATCATGGGATTCCTCATCAAAGCAATCATTAGCCTCTTCTAGGGCAGCAAACATTTTATTTTTAAAATCCTCAATATAAGAATTGGAAGTATAATTCTTGAAGCAATAAACAAGAACAACAAAGTTTTCAGACTCGAAAATAGTATCGTGATACTTTTCAATCAAAGAAGCAATCTCATAGGCACCTTTAAAAGCAACAAACTCTTCAATCTTTTCAACATCAAAGTAATCATAAACACCTTTAGCATAAGAAGATAAGATCTCATTTTCATTAAACTCACATTGGAAAGGAAGGTGTTTATGATCTATATTAGAACAACAAGTAAAATCATAAATGTGGCACAAAAGTTTAGCATGGCAATAAGAAACATGTATGTGATCCCATAAGTGTTTCCCTTTCTGAGATAGGCGGTGCCGCGTATAATGAGCATGCTCATCCAATGATTTTCCCTCAACCAAGTCGGTCGGGTTTTTAGTGCGAGCACAAATTGATCGAAGACGATCCAAGTGAAACATGTCCATCCTACCATATTTGGGTGGTTCATCACCCATGGTGAGGATAGCATAAATAGGCAAAGCAAGACAAAGGCAAAAGGTAGCAACTATTTTTGTGGTTTTTCATAAAGGACACTGAGATAAAAACTGAAAGATAAACTAACAAGACTAAAAAAACAAAGGTAAAGGGTAGTGTGCAACTCCCCTATCTTAGCACTCGGAGTCCCCGGCAACGGCGCCAGAAAACTTTTCTTGATGGCTTCTCGCCCCCTTCGTTGGTTACCCCAAGTGGAGGGTTGAGATGTAGTGCAACAGCAGTTTTCCCTCGGTGAAGATACCAAGGTTTGTCTCCAGCAGGACTCCAGAGATGATAAGTAGGTGTCCGCGGCGCAACTGACGCAGACCTGCACACAGACACAAGTAACTTTGTTCCCAACGAAGTTCAGAGAGGTTGTCAATCTCTCCGGTCTTGTTGTTTACAAAGGATAAAACGCAAGGGATAATAATAGCAACTTTAAAGTAAATGCAGAAAAGTAAATATAGCGTGGAAACAGTGATAAGGATATGGACCGGGATACGTGATGTTCGCTAGTGATGTCTCTCTCCCAAAAAACGATAAAATTGCTATGCGAGGTAAACAAATTACAGAAAGGCAATTGACAGGATTATGAACGCACCGCAATGCTAACTATGCTACAAAAGAAAGGAAGAGGTTCAAAAGCACAGGCAGTACGCCAAGGTAAGTAGACCGAAATCCATCTGCATCTACTACTAATCATCCACCTTGAGATATCTATCCAGAACATCTCGCTGGTATTAAGTTGCGAGCCCCACCCAAAGTGTAAACCCAAAGCAACAGACAACTGCATTAAAAAGAACTCTGCGTAAAGTAAACAATCCTTTTAACCGCGGTTACAAGCACCGTTGTTTTCCCCCTTGTGGCAACAACACATCCCCTAGACTCATGTTTCTGTCACTCAAGCGTGTCATCGGGGGGCATGAACCCACAATCTAGCACAACGCTCCCTCTTGAAGTCACTACCTACTACTTGGCCAAAGCAATAAACAGCAACGGAGAACATGCAAGAATTACTTAGGAACAAAAATATAAGAGATAAAAACCAAATATATTACTCTATCACAATCTGAACATAATCTCATAATCCATCAGATCCTATCAAACTCAACATAGCAATAGCAGAAATATTACAAAGGTGCCTCGATCATGTTTGGCAGCTCACGAGGTCTAAACAATAAAGATCAAAGATGGGAGGAGAACATCACATAGCTACTGATCACGGACCCATGGTCCAAGGAAAACTACTCACGAGACATCCGGGGAGCATCCAGGGTGGAGAGGAGACTCCCGGAGGTCAATCCTCCCTCCGACAGGGTGCCGGGAAGAGGTCTTCTGGTGCTCCCGATCTTCGGAAGTGCGGCGGTGGCGGAACAAAGGCGAGTTCGCGGAATAGGGTTCTGCTTATGGAGTTTTCCCGTGACGGGGGATAAATAGGCGAAAGGGGGCAGCCAAAGGTGGGCCAGGGGCCCCAGGCGCCCCCCTGGCGCGGCCAGGGGTGGGGCCGCGCCGGGTGGCCGCCTGGGCCCCTGGCTCCCCTCTGGCCCCTCCCGGGCTCATCTCGAAGCTTCCGTCACGCTGATTTTTTATCTGAATTTTCCCGAATTTTTCTGGCACTTTTTATATGGGGGAAAAATGAAATAGAAAAACAGCAGAAAACAGGAACTGGCACTGGGGTGCACTGAGTTAATAGGTTAGTCCAAATATGATAAAAAAATGTATGAAAGTGTATCTAGATCATAGCAATATCACACAAACATGCATGGAGCAAGCAGAAATTATAGATACGTTTTGGACGTATCAGCGCCATGAAGTCAATGAGCGAAACGTATCAAAGAAATTCCAAAAAGACTGCCACCACTTTGAAGTTAATCTCCGGTCGCAGCAAATGCTTGAAAACTACATTGAAGCCAATCAGCGCCAGATGCAATTTCTTGCTGATGAGATAAACAGAGTTGGCAACATTGAGCTCAATAACAATCAGTATCTGCGTGTTCTCAAATGTCATTTCTGGAAGGGAATCCGGAAATTCAACTCTGTCAAAGGCCTTCGTAAAGATCGCATTTACAAAGAATATGAGCACCTCCAGCGAAACTTTTACCGTGATGATATGGTGGACTGCCTGAATCAAAAGATCCCTCCCCTGCACAAGATTGATGAAGTTTTCTTCGTCAACGAACCAGAACCCATCAGGCTAGACACCGCCTCTGCGAACGACTCCATTACATCAAAGGACGACGACGGCCTCGACGACAGCGACCTCGACATCAACCTCATCACCCAGACGTGCCATGAAGCTATTCCTTTGTCTACTTCCGAAGAAGAATCCTCTGGTGATCAATCTTCGTCGGATGAGTCTTCGTCAAGCTCTGCTTCGTCGGGTTTCCAGGGCGATGGGGAGAATGAGGGCATCGATGAGTTAGATTTGCATCGGGGAAAGGGCTTTTGCTATTTTATTTTGCCTCACTTGGTTAAGTTACAACAAACATTCCATTCTCTTCGATTGGGTTGTAACTTAAGTTTAACTTCGGTCTTGCTACTCCTGTGCTACGCTAAAGTTTTAATAACCCCTTTGCTTGCAAGTATTGCTTCGTATCTTCTATTTTGCAGGTGGTTATTATTTTCTAAGTCACAGGTCATTGGAAGCAATTGCATACATTTCTGGATATATATCTTCAAATGAAATTGTATTCGCTAAGATATTTGTTTTGCTCTCCACCGAAGAAATTTCTCTCAAGCATTAACTTCGATTATATAAATCTTCGATGCTTGCATTCAGGGGGAGCCAAAAACATCATATCTTAGAGTTTGTCCCATCACTTCACAAAAACTTCAATATCTTTTATCGATGCCTGTTTTGTCAACAATAGTCCAAAAAGGGGGAGATTGTAAGAGCAAAGTTTTGCCCCCGTGTGTTTTGGATATTGTTGGACAAGACAGTAGAGGAACTAACAATGTTTTTTTAGTGTAAACAGTTGAATAGGTTCCTGAAGGACAAGCTAGGTGATAAAGCTTCAGGGAAGGTTTTCAAGTTATCGAAGCATTACCCTGTTTGGCGAAGCTTAATCACGGAGGATGACCCCCAAAAATGAAGGTGTCCTGAAGCTCAACTCATTGAAGGAAATGAAGAAGACGGCGCAAGACTTAGATGTTTTTGTGTACTTCTTTTTCGGTTCTTTGAGTCATAGGACAAACCGTACTATCAAGAGGGGTCTTTAGTTTGTGGACACCGAAGTCATTGAGAAAACGCTCAGATCAAATCCACAGCAAGTAAGAAGCCTGAGCGAAGAAATCTCATGTGCACTGAGTTAAGTTTCAGTAGCAAAGACTTCGTTCTTTGGCTTATGAAGCAGAACTAAGTCCGTGAGTCAGCTTTACTTGTTTCGCAAGTAAAGTTGCGCAATGATGACAAATCCGACCGTTGTGGACACGTGTCAAGCTGTCACTTCGGGTCATTTTGGTCATTCCGCACCTCGGGATCGCCAACTATAAATACGCCGCCCCGTCCTCCATTTGCGGGCGGCTGCTCTGAGAATATTCTTGACAGAGACTGAAGAGAGCATCCCAAAACGCCACCGAAGCAAAACCCAAAACCCAGAATACTGAAGCCTAAGTCCCATTGATCTGAGTAGATTCGAGACGACTTAGGTGAAAGCTTACTAGCCTTTTTTATCTTGGAGAACTGCAATTCTCCCAGACGGTTAGAGTGTTGTTCTTCAGAGAGCGAAGAGTAATTGTCGCCTCCAAGTCCAGTTTGTCAAAGGTTTCGGTGATTTCCTCAATAATCAACCACGAGTGAAGAACTGACCAAGCTCAAGGAGTTTGGTGCAGTGGAGCAACGGACGGAGAGAGATTTGCTCCAGGTGTTCAATCACCAGTCCCTCCAACCAGACGTAGCGCTTTGCAGAGCGTGAACTGGTCGAACAAACATCGCCGAGTCCCAGTTCGTTTTACTTCAAGCATTTACCTTCTGTATTGCATTTGCTTCGCAGTTATGCTTCAATGTGTTTTGATTCACTGCATTTAGTTTCGCTTCCAGTTTTACTTCGCTGTTCCGCCCTACTTATGCTTCACTTCAATAGTTTCAGTCGAAAATTTTGAAGTGATCATTCACCCCCTCCCCCTCTGATCACATACTTGGACTTTCAATCACAATTGCTACTAATACCTTTGTGCAAGCAAGTGTTTATTTCAGGCGCGGTTGAATTGACAACTCAATTGTCAAAGCCTGTACGTATTCTTTGTGTCCCCAAGTGTCGAATCAATAAATTGGGTTATCTTGCCCGCGAAGACTATCTCAATCCCCTACAGTTGAGGGTTATCAACGGCGACCGTGTCGTGCGGGACAGAACCGAGCGTATCGTCGGCGATAACACCAACGACCACAAAGATCGGGGACGCGACAGAGATGATGAAGACAGGGACAGGGAAAAGGACAGGGACGCGCGTGGGCGCAACTCGTCGTGCGGGTGGACCGAGACGATCCGACGCAGCTTCTCCCGCAGCGCCCGCGACCGTGGCAGAGACGGCGACCGACAGCGTGACAATGGGTGCGAGCGTGACCGCTCTGGTAACAGAGGTGGCGATCGTCGCCACGCTGCTGCTCCCGTGGCGACGCCGCTGCCAGGCCCTGGGCGTGCGCCCGTGCTAGATAACAGGGTGGCTTGGCGCGGCCGCGGGCGTCCTGTGGCGCGCTCAGCATCCCCCGCTCTGCTGCGCCGCCGCTCGAGGGCTTCCAGGACACCGCCAACATCCCCGGGCAGGCCGGCCTCCCAACTTCCGTGTGTCCCTCCACGTCGCGCTCCAAGGGAAGCCAGCGATCGGTGATGTTGCTGCTGCGCGACGGGGCTGCTCCGGCGAGAATCACACTCTCTCCGCACTCGGCCCACTCGGCCAGCGAAGAATCAAGGCGCCTCTTGCAGCTGCTTGCTCCGCCGTCGCTGGTCCGCACACCTCAGCGCCCCCTGGCTTTAGCCTGTCGCCGGTTCTACAGCCGGCATCGCCCGCGGCTTCCGACAGCCCCGCGTCACCATCGTCGTCCCCTTTGGAGGGCCCTGACGCTGCTGTCGCCACGCGCATGGGATCGCTCTTCACTCCTGGACAGCAACCACTGCTCTTGTCTACTCCGCCGCGTCGCCCTGCTGCTCGGAGGATGACTCTGGCCGGCCAGACCATCGTCCGCACGGACTCGGTGTCCTTCTCTCTGAAGCGTGCAAGTGCACGTGCAAAGGAGCAGCGCAAGAAGCAGACCGTGGCCAAGGCGGCCGAGGCCGCGGTCTACAGGGGCCTAGGCATCGTCCAGGACGGCGAGGAAGTGACGGAGATGGCGCTTGCAGAGTTTGCGCAGCTTTTCGAAGGCCAGGCCGCTGATGACATCCTTGCGTCCCTGTGGGTGCTATTCAAGGTCGGAACGCCAGAAGACGACGCGCTGGACGCGGCTTTGCTCAGCCATGGTGGCGCAGCCGGCCTGGACCATGAGGCTGTCGATGAAGAGGTGGCTGCTACAGATGTCTGAACCGTATTGCATGACGCTCAAGTTGCAGCTGGGTACTGTTAGTTTACCATGTTAGAGCTAGAATGCGCTATTCATTTCTGTTTGGGGTTCTGCTCGCTGGTGCATGCTCCAGGTTCAGATTTTGCTCTTGGAGAGTTGTTGTTTGTGGTCTGTACTCTACCCCATGTGCACGGTCATGTTGTTTGTGGAATTTGCCTCACGCTTTGGGGGTCTAAGATGCTATGTACTGTCAACATTTGTCTGCTGCCTCTCAGCTCTAGATTAAAAGGGTTACCTTGTTGTTAATGATTGTTCAACCCCTCAACATTTTGGATTGGAATGTGCGTGGGTTAAACGACCAAGGCCGTCAAGATACTGTGCATGAAACGATTGCATCATCTTCCTGTCATATTGCTTGTCTACAAGAGACTAAGCTTGCTGCTGTGTCCCCTTTTGATGCATGCTACATCGGGGGCTATCGGCTGAAAAGCTACGTTGAGCGACCCGCCACAGGCACGAGAGGAGGGATTCTGCTCCTTTGGGACGACGCCATTGTCAATGTCACCCAAGTTCACATTTCCGAGTTTTCCCTCTCAGCTCATGTCCATTTTGTGAACTCCGACGATGAGCGCGACTTCAAGATCACTACGGTCTACGGTCCGACTGCCGCCAACCGAAAGGATGACTTCTTTATGGAGCTGGCCAACCTCAACCCCCCCCATCAGCGTGCGTTGGTTGGTCGTTGGCGACTTCAACCAGATTAGGAGGGCCCGGGACAAAAAGTGCCTGGATTAGAACAGTGGACTGCCGACAAGTACCTGTGGGGCTACTTCGGCCACGCCGACCAATGAACAATGAAGCCTCACATTGTGCACCTGTAGCTGTTATGTCGCTAGATTCCTCGCTATTTACTTGTTTGCCTTTTCCTTTTTATGTTTTTTTATTGAGATAAAAAGGAGGATGAAGCAGGAGAAGGAAAGGACCGTTCGATGGATACGGAAGCACGAATGGCAGCAACTGGAGCAAATAATGTATCTCCGTGCTTGCAACACCATGCAATATTGTTCTCGCAATATGTTGAAGGATGTACAAAAGTGACAATATTTTGAAGACACCTTTGCAACAATTTGTCAAGTGTATGCAATAATTTTTCACTTGTCGCAACAGAACCCTTTAGATAAATCGTTGGTGCATACGCAACATTTGAAGCCACATTCATCACAACTGAAACAATTGCAACATACCTCCAAAAACCTCACAACACACGCACGCGTGCGCACTCACATGCACTCACGCACGTGCGCGCACAACAACATGAGATTCCACCATATAGAAGAAATATATGCATCATAAAGAAAATCTTCAAAGGACTACCATTTGTTTTTTTAGAATCGACCTTGTCAGCAACAAAACCCAGTGCGAACATTCTCGGTACCAAACGAAATGACACATGACCCCATTTCACAGTATAAGGCTTCTTCTACTTTGATGGTGTGACCTCAAGCTCCGCCATAGAGTCACCCCTTATCCATGGCTCTAAAGCTCAATGGGGACACCAAGTCCACCGCATAGGCTCTAAAGGAGGAATATCAATGGAAAAGCAGGATGAGAATGAGGCACTCGAGAAGAGAGAAGGAACCCATGCCGATATATATATATATATATATATATATAGAGAGAGAGAGAGAGAGGGAGAGAGAGGGAGAGAGATCGGTGGTGATGTGGCGGCAATTCGACCGTGATGAGTGGATGTGACAAATGGATGGCGCCATGGCTGGAGACAAAACTTCAAGCATGAGAGGGATGTTGCTGTCCTGGCACCTATTTGGGGTGGTGTTGGAGAAGGGATGATTTTCCTTAAATAATGGGGAAGTCAAGTTGTTTCATACGGGTCTCCAATACATTTTCATGAATTAAGATGTATTAAAATTCTTTTTTGGACAGACACGATTTTAGAAAAACATGATTTAATCTCTCATCGACCAGAGAAATTCCACACACATTAACCGGTGGGCACATCCAGAGGTGACCAACGGGCCGTCCCAGCCCAATGCGGCCCATGGAGGTTCGTTTATAGGCGGGCCATGCCATGTCGACACATGGGCCTCACCTCACGGCCAGGCACAACAAACATGATAAATGGGCCGACCTGAGACGACACGTGTGTCGGCTAGTCCACATGTTTTCAACCTTTTTACCTGTTTCTAGGCCACTTTTAAGCCACTTTTCTGAATTATTTATAAAAATAAACAAAAATAATAACATAAACACTTCCTTTTAGCCGTTGGATGCTCACCGCTTTCTCCGCTGAAGCGTGTACGAGTAGGTTCATCCAGCACTATCTTTTTTCAACAACATCTATGTTGCAAACAATCTATCGCAACAAATATATGTGTTACAAAAAGTAAGGACACAAAAAATTGCAATACAAATAATGTTGCAATTTTTTCCCGCAACAACATCTGTGCTGTAAAAAAGTGAAAAAAGAATGTTGCAAAATTTATTCCGGCAGAAACATCTATGTTGTAGGAAAATAAGAAAACAATCAGCAACATCGATAATGTTACAAAAGGTTTCTGCAACACCCTACCCTATCTAAAAAAAGGTTTCTGCAACATAAACTCCGTTACAAAGAGTTCTGCAACTCCATCGTTATTACAATAATAAAAAACAGTACTTAGATCACTGGGTGTAACAGCCGCGGACGCGGATGTGTAGCACGGAGATCAACTAGTTCTAGAGTACTCGTTCGGGAGCCCCTGCAACGAGCATTTTTGATGCGTTGACAGCGCGCCACGTGTCGCGCGCTGAATGCTTCCTTCGGATATTCGTTTTTTTATTTTTGTGCGCGCATTTTAGGTGCTTAAAAATGTTTTTTGTTTTTTGGTTTTCGCACGGTTTTTTTTCACATTTTGGTGATTTTTTTAAGAGTCACGAATTTACTATCACGAGAGGCATGGCCTTACTTCTGCTGGAGGCACGCCACGTGCCTCCGTGAAAGGCACTCGTGCCTCTAAAAACAGAAAAAGCGAAAAAGCTCCAGAGCGCGATGAGTGATGCGCATACGATGTGCCATGTGTCGCAAGCGGAAGGCCTCGTAGATGTTCATTGCTACTAGTACTCTTAAATTAGTGATTTCGTGTAGCACAATCCCAAAAAATAAACAGTTTGTGTTGGCACACGGGCTTCACCTCTCGACGACGGACGGACGAGCATGGCCCATGGCGTGCCAGGCAACAAAATTCAGCCCAGTTAGCCAGCCTGCTCGCATCGCATTGTTCTGTTTCCCCGCCACTTTTCCCTTCATCCAATGATCCAAAGCAAGACCATCCCATTTCGCGCCAAATCACCCCACCAGGCCACCACCACGAGAAGAGAGCTTCATAAAAACACCGCCGAAGCAACGGCTCCGCCTCAAACCCTAGATCCGCGCCGCCGCGCGGTCACCCGGTGAAAATGGCGCCGCTGCTCCCTCACCCGATGAAAACGGCGCCGCCGCGCGATGGGAAGAAGAGGCGCCTGGGCCGGGCGACGGAGGACGCACTGGCGGAGGCGGACGCCCTGATCTCCCTGCCCTCGGACGCCCTCGACAACATCCTCGGCCGGCTCGACATCCGCAGCGCCGTCCGCACGTCGGCGCTCTCCCGCGCCTGGCGACACCGATGGGAGGCCCTCCTATCCCTCGATCTCCACTTCCCGTGCCTCGGAGGCGACGAGGGCGAGCAGACGGGACTGGGGGCCCTCGACGGCATCCTCCTCCGCTGCCCCGGCCGCGTCCGGCTCTTCCGGGCGGACCTCAGCGGGCCCTACGCAGGCCGCGTCCATGACTGGCTCTTTGTTCTCTCCCGCAGGGGTGTCGAGATCCTCGACCTCAGCTTCAACGGCTGCTTGTTCCCCACCCTCCCCTCTTCCGTCTTCTCCTGCAGCCGGCTCACCTCCCTCAGCCTCTTCGGCTGCGCCATTCCCCTCCTACCGGCAGGCTTCGTGGCGCTCCCGGAGCTAAGGAAATTAACTCTCGTCAACGACAAGTTACAGGACTATGGGGAGTACCAACTTGAGGAGATCATTAAGACATCCCCGTTGCTTGAGTTTCTGGTACTTACAGATGTTTTCATCGGTGGCGAATACATCAGAAAATGGGTGATTCGGGCGCCCAATCTCAGGCACTTGACGATCTGTTCACAGATCTATTATGGATGGATCCTTAAGGACTTGACAGGCCTGAATTCCGCCGTCATTGATTGCTGGGACGATGTTGTTCGTGACAATCTTGCCAAGTTTCTTTCCTGGCTTGTTCAAGTTAAGAAGCTTTTGGTCGTCACATTCAATGCACCGGTAAATGTTTATGTTCCTAAATGTTTATTTTATCTTCCCCTAGTTTGGTGGAATCAATAGAAAGCTAAGGGAAAATGCCCTGCATAGGAATTTGGGAATTTTTTTCTCCTTCCAAAAGGCTAGGTTGCCGCAACTCTGCCAATTCTATTATGCAACAATATTAGAGTACAGAAAATAGAGTACTCGTACAAAAAGCTTGCCCTGACTGGCCTCAACCACACATGGTTATATTCGGCCAATGGCCCTTCGAACATAATACAACAAAGGGGGCAAACAGCCTAATCATTATATGTAGGCTACATCTTCTTGGATGGTGTCAAAAAACCCGCAATTGAGGTACTCCATTTTGGAAAGTATTGAGCCTTTTCCTCTCCGAATGAGACAGCATATTTAGGCCTCTATATCATAGAATGCTTTCTTGTTTGCCCTTGGGCTTGGCTTCTTTCAGCCCATCTCCTACCAATCTACTAATTAATTTGTTTTGGGTTATATGATGTTTTTGTAAATGCATTATCTCATGAATATGGTTTCATATTAACTTGCATATATTTTATTCTAAACTTCTTGAATAAGGCTAATGTATTTTTCCTCTCCATTTGATACATATGTTGATTTTGTGTGGTTTATGGTGTGCTGAACCTTTGAACATCTATGATGTGTTTTTATTGATATAGAAATAGTACTTGTCCCTTAGTTTGCATTGCTCTTTTTTTTCTGGAGATACATCCAGTTTAAGTCCCTGATATTATCCTTACTCTCTTTCTTCATCCAAATTTTCAGAGTGGTACCATACCGGAGATAACTCTGTGCACCTTTCACAACTTGAAGAGCTTGAAGTTAAAAATGCACTTTTGTGAGCAACCCCCTATTATGTTAGCCTTTTGCTTACTAAAGAGTTCCCCAAATCTTGAAAAGCTTAAAATAGAGGTAATTCTGATTTTTCAATATTCACATACATATTTTCATAGTTATATTGTTTGAAGGTCATTTTGACGCTTCAGGTTGATTGCTTTTTTTCTCCTTATATGTGTGAAGATCTATGATGAGGAGGAGCAGAAATTCGAGGCTAATGGAGAGTTTCTAAATGCATTATGGACTGATGGAATGTGTGCCAACCTTCAGGTTGTGCAGATAACTGGTATTAATTGGCGTCCTAATGAAATGTCTTTTATAGAGCTCATTCTCTCTAAAGCGAGGCTTCTTCATACATTATCCATCAGACATGGTCAGAAAGTTTTCATGTCTAGTGAGGATGCTCTAAATGAATTACTAAGATACAGAAGAGCTTCAACTGAAGCCCAGGTCCTATTTAAAGGTAGAGAAATCTAATTTCACAGAATAGATTTCATCTTACATATTCTTTTTGTCTATTTGAAACTATGGATTAAATGCATGAAATTATTCATATTTAAGATTACTGCCTTATTGGTGCATTTCTCATTTCTCTATAGCATGTGCTAGATTGTGAGTTATGCTGGCATGCTTTGTTGAAGTTCTTTGTGCCCTATATTAAGTTCTGTACCTGCTGTATAGTCAGAATATCATGATCTACCCCCAGATACCATCTATCACTTGGGTTCAAGAGTGACAACATGATCTGGGAGAAAAATATGGCACGACAAAGGGGGCTGTTGTATGACGATTCAGTTCTACATTTATACATCTATTCATATCATCCGTGCTTAATTTTCTGAAATGGAGACAAGATATTTGCCTCATTCCATTAAAGCTTAGGCACAAAGACCAAATTTAAAAAGAAAAAGAAAAGGGGCATCAGTTTGGTGTTTAGTTATTTGCATAATTGGTGTTGTTGCTAGTTCACGCTTTTGGTTAGCTTGGTCCGTTCTTCAGCAGGGGTACAAGTGGATGCCATCATTTTTCATGCATTGTTCGACATAGCAATCCTGTTTTTCTCCTAACAAGGCAGAATCTCTTGTTCTCTGCTGCATTTCATTAATAGATATAGGACAATACAAACTCCACCAGAAATGGGTGAGACACCTCAGCAACTGAATACTGAAAAGCCATACTAACACTGCAAGCAGCTTAAACCTGGATCTAGCTTAAGTGAAATCCATGTGCTTGACTTAAAAGCACGGTTCATAATGCATCTGATATTTTCCTCTAGGCTATTCATGCCTCTGCTAAAATTTTAAGATGATTTGTGCTAAATGGTGATCAGTTCGTGTATATGCAACGGTGTGCAATGTATTTTGGTTACATTTTCTTTCCGTGTATTTTTATAAGCTGCATAAAGAGTGTGTTCCCGTTATCATGCAGGTAAAGCTGAAGAATATTATTAGGTCAGGGGCCAACTACTGGGCTTCACGGGAGGCACGTGGCTCGGACAAGACAGTTCTATCGTCTGATGCAGAGAACGGCTTCTCAAAAGAAAGCGTTTTTTTTAGAGTAAAAGGAACTGCTATCGTTTTGCGTTCTGTACTTCTGTTCTTCTCTGAAAGATATTGGCATGCCGTTGGTGCTTTGGTCAGAGCCAACGATGGGGTCTAGTACATTATCTTGTTCTACCACTCTAGTTAGCACTACTAGTGTTGAACATGCTTCGTGTGACCTTCCAGACCTCTGAAAATGAAGCACACTTTGCCTTTTGGTATTATCCTTGTAATGTGTAGCAAAATTTAGGCTGATGGAGAACCCAAGGGAGTTCCATCTTTGCTCTTCCATTCTAAAGAAAAACTGCACTTGTTATCTTGTTGCTACTTATGGGCAAAACAAAAATGATTTTCATGTGCTTGCAGGATATTCTTACGAGGTAGTTAGTGAGCTCCCGGTCTCAGGTTCATATGGGTTTTGCAGCCGCTATTTACAGGCACCAAGGGAGAGTTTGTTGCTCCATGGTTTCATAGGCTGCTTCAGCCGAGGATGGCCAATTCCAAGGCATCTGTTGAATGGGTCCTGTGGAGCTGGCAGAAGAATCAAGTTAATAGGGTACAAATTTGCTGGAACTGTTCAGGACTCGGCGATGAAGAACTTCATGTATTTCTCACAGAAAAGGAACTCAATGTATCCTTATGACCAAACATATTTTTGTTACGAAATACCAGAATTTCACAAATTTTTATTTATTTATGCACACAACACTCAGCCATCTATATGTGTACAATCCATATGTTTACAGGCACCAAACATATTTTAAGGTTCAACGTCAACCATTAATTTAACTAACAAAACACAACTAATGTGTTACCAAAAAAACCAAACAAAATTCAACTCAACCCAACTAAATATATTTAGGGTAATTGTTTACTCTCATATGAGCGCATGCTCTCTAGTTAACTGACCTAAATGACTCACCTTAATGTTTTGAAACGAAGAATCTATAGACATATATAGTGCTACCATAACATATGAAGTTGCAATTATGTAGAATTTTTTTGAATATTTCTTCTGATTGAAAGAAAGACATAACACAGCATGACATTGTAGTTCTTTTCGAGGCAGGCTTGTGGATTTAGATTTAGGATATGTTTGATTCAACTGTGGATTCTGAAAAAGCTGGTGTGAGCTGTGAGCTATGAGAAAATAGTTGTGAACTAAGGACTGTTTCTAATAACTATATTTTAAATTATCATTTTTCTAAATTTGTGATAATCAACAACTAGCACATGCAGATTGGTATCATAGTCCACCACAACCCTTCAAGTTTCCTCTCACCTTCAAGTTTGGCGTCGAGAGGCAACATAGCCAATTGATCTCCGTGTTTGATGTATGTCTTGGTCTAGTTTATTTATCCTCACGGCATTCACCCATTTATCCGTGTTTGATTTGTGATAACATAGTGGAATAAGTACATCTAGCCTCCTACTCGCCATGGTGGCCCTTGGTATGGTGCAGACGTGCAGTCGTAGCGGGAGTGAATGTTGCATCGGATTCGATCCATGGGGCCGGGAGGGGAGATTCGTCAACCATGATGCTTCCGCCTTGGTTCATGGATACATCGGCGATCTCTCGATAAGATCACACGTTAATGTTTCCAACGTTTAAGTGCGGTTGGATCTCCTCGTTCGGTCTTCACCTTCTTCTTCAGGTCAATGATTTGTGCTTTGGATTACTGACGTCTCCTCTCCCGAGCAATGACTACTGACTTTCCAACCATAGTGATGGCTTTCTGGCTCTCCGGTTGACGGTGGCATGTACTAGGCTACACTACAAGATCGAAAGTCGGCCCACCATGACAGACACAAGACCATCAAGCTAGCAAGCGGAGCAAACCTTCTACCCGGTCGATGTGCCTCCTTAGGTGGCCCCATCACCTCGAGGCACAAGAACGACTCCCAAAGATCGCATAAGATATCCAACTAGACGTAGCCGACCAGGTCTCCTTTAAACCCTAGGGAAAAACAAAAAAGGCAATGCACAATCCACAATGCATGTTGTTATGAGCAAAGATAGAGACAATGCACAATCCAAATCCTAGCACAAACCCTGGACAATGCCACAAGTACAAGCATCCCCACATTCTGTATTGACATGCACAATGCCTATCATGATCTATTCAACAAATCAGTTGAATCTATGGATATAAAAAATGTTAGTCGTGTATCCAATCCCCTAGGTACTAATCATTGTCGTCAGATGTGGAGAAGAAAGTGTCGTGAAGAGGCCTAAAAATCCTACCCGTGTATCCAACCCTCACCCCCGTCTCCCAGTCTACATCTAAGAAGCAATGTAACAAAGTTTGTGGATTGAGAAACTTATATTTGTCGTCGAGGGTGGTTTTGATATCGTCAAAGTTGAAGAAGAAGCACCCATCGCTTCTATTGTGATCGCCGTAGCGGCCATAAAATCCCCGCAACAAAAGTGTTGGTCGTCGCAAATGAAGTGGTCACCACTGATGGGGTCTCGATACATGTCGAAAGTGGGTGAGTGTAGAAGGGGGATGAACCATTCAACATCTTCTCCAAATTCCCAGGTTTGAGGCTCCTCGACTCAACGACAGCGAGCCATCAAAGATGGGCACTCTTTTAGGTGGGGGTGTGTGGGGCAAGGATTTGAGGGGCACAATGGTTGAGCAGCTTCGGCCATTGATGGCAACGCAGGGGGTGAGAGAATGAAGGTTTACATCGATGATGAGAGTGAACGGGGAAGAGGGAAGGGAAGTTAGGCCGAAGCGTCCAATCTCTTGCACTTTCCAACGCGTGCAAATGCGTGCCAGTCTCACTTAATGGAGGTTGGCGGCTTTCAGAAAACGGTTTATTTGGGCGGTCCTCTTCAACAAGATCATGAGCCGCTTTAAGAAGCATGCAAGTCAAGATTTCGATGCGGACCAAACAATCACCACGCGCATTTTGCATCATATGCCATGACTGAATGCAAGCAACACAATTATCTAGGCAAAGATTTAGAAAAAAAAAATACTCCATTAGTTACTTGGGAGTTAGTGTGCAAAACCAAGAATAAGGGGGGGGGGTCTGTGAGTTCTCAATTTGCAAATCCAACACACGAGTCTCCTACTCAAAATGATCCCACAAGTTTATTAATCAGCAGGACATTTCATGGTTTTTCTTTCATGGGTTAATCTAATCTTCTATATCTAAATAGAAAAACCCCACTACCTTATTTCTCTTCACATGTAGGCTAGCCACATCAGCAATGGACATGCAACTTTGCACCAACAGGTCATCAGCAATTCTCCCGCATGCCGCTTTTCCATTGATTGCATCTACACCAATAGGATTTTCCTTCAGCACTCCCCCCACTGTGTTTGCACGCCCGCTCTGTTTCCCAGACCAATAACGTATATCACGTGAAATCAGCCCTTCGTGCTAGCCCATGTAAACCACACAAGCCCGTTGAGATTAACCCTCACAAGAAAAACCGGCCATCTTCTCCGCTTGGATTACCTCACCGCTGCTACCTCTTCCACTACTGCGGTCTGCGGCCAAATCACACCATCCACAAATGCACATGAAACTCCAACATCCATCTCTCCTCATTACCTCACCCTCTATTATTGGAAGATAGTGCTAGATTTAACTAAGCGTTCACTGCTTTTGCGTATAAAAACACGTATGTGCAGCCATCCTCCGGCATGATTTGCCTCTCCTCCAATGCCACTCCGGGAGTTGCGACGTCGATTGGGCTGCGATTTCGGTGCCGGCCACCCGGAATTTTACATCGCCGAGGACGGCATAGCCGCTGAAGTCTCCATATGCTGTTGCTCTGCTTTGTGGCGCTGGTCCGCTGGTTGTAGCGGCGAGGATTCCGGCTCCATCAACAAAGGTGACTTCCAGAGGGACTCCACCATTAGAGCTAGCACATCATCTTACCAGGTGAACACGTTCTTCTGTGTGGTTCATCATTTCAATTCTGCCTTTGCGTTCACCTTTTAGTCCCTACTCCACAGTCTGCAACATTTATTCATCCACGTTACACTCCTTGACAGTCTCTAATATAGGCTATCAAATCCATGCGCTCATGCATGTACTTCATGGCAATGCTCTTTTACTTGGACGTCAGGTAGCAGATATCCTTTTTTATTATACAGATTTTGATCTTTCTTTCTTTTCCATTTGTCTTACACAAGTGTTTGATTGCTAATATATGTCTCTGAATTTCTCATGCCTTTTCAGAAATAATTTTGATGTGTAACAACATGATTTCCAACTCCCCAATTAACCTTTTCACTTTATACGATCTTTGTTGCAGATTAGGCTATCCTCCAAAACTGGAATTGTGTTCTTCGTGAATCTACTAGTAGGAAAGTTTTCAATTTTCTCTATCCAACAGGCTAGTGTACGTAAAAGTGTTCTTCCCAATATATAAGTCATCATATAAATGCACAAGTTTTTTACCATTGATTCATATGACGTTCCATTGTTTATGATAGATGTTGATGCGTCAAAATTTAGTATAGTTCTCTCTTGAATATGTTAAAATTTGACCTGCTATTCTTCTTTGCTTATTAATTGATCCATGAAATGAACTGAGGTGGCTAAATGCATTACTTTCGTACACTACATATATGCACTTTTTTCCTCCCATATTACTGTTTGCTTCCCTAACTTATCTTGATTTTCATATGTTTAGACATATTTTTCTTGCTTGCTATATCTTACCCATTTGGAAAATGCATATAAATTACTATTTGTTATAACCTTTTATCTATGCGATTTTTTTTCATCATTCGCTTCATGCGTTGGCAAAATGCACCATGTTCTTTCAGCAGTGTTTTTTCTAATACTTATTTATTTCTAGCAGAATGTGGTGGTAAAAGTATCAACAGATACACAAATGTGTTGCTTATTCAAGAAGAATCGACTCTAGAAGCTGGGGTCTGTTATTTGGATTTTAGGATATTGTTTCCTATTAGTATTAGTAATGCGGTCTTATGTTCACCTATTGTAATAGTTCAACTCTTTGGCCCTGTTTGGATCCATGGGTTAGAGTTAGAGTTGGTTAGATTGCACCAAACTAACCCCAAAACATCCAAACAGGAGGGTTAGAGTTGGTTAGATGCATCTAACCCATCCAAAAAATCTAACCCACCCAAGAGGTGCTTATTTGGATTAGAGTTAGGTGGGGCCCAGAAAAAATTACTTTTCCCTCTACCTCCACCATATCAAATCCTGAATAAAGTAGTCAAATGATTTAAAAAGGTACATTTATTGCCAATTTAACCCCACCATCCAAACACCTCTTTGGTTAGAGTTAGTTTAGGGTTAGTCTAGAGTTAGAATCTAACTCTAACCTCTAACCGAGTTAGAGTATCCAAACAGAGCCTTTGTTGGTTTCATCACTAAATATTATATTAGTTTGCATCCATGCAGCAGAGTAAAATATTCCTCAAGTAGTTCACATGCAATCAACATTGATGGCCACGGGCCACCCTTTCATTACTTTTTGTGAGACGACATAACTGAGTTGAGACCTTTTTCTCTTGATTCTTGATTTTTTGGAGATGCTTGGTGCAAATTACCACTTTGTTTGTTTGGATGCTTGGTGCTCTTTTGTACTCCACTTCTTATGCATGAAATTTATTTTGCACATACAAGAATTAACCAAGCGCCTAGAAAATTCGTTTGTTTATATTTTTCCCATGTTACTAAATACATACTCTATAATGGTTTTACTCTTAATTCTATAAATGGGTATCAACGCATTTTCGTCCCGCAGCAACGCGTCGGGTATCATCTAGTTTAGAAAACATATTATGCACAAAGTGAACTCAACCCTACTCCTACACTCCTTCTAGTGGAAGGATTGTCTTAAGTTGATGCAGGAATATAGAACCTTTGCGCTCACCGTGCATCGTCACTTATGAAGACGAATTCCGCTGGATCCATACGTAATCTCCCGTGGAATACAGTACACACATTTGGCATTTTGTGAAGTGTAGTGGCCGACACCGGCCCGACCCGCTCGCATAGGTGTCGTGTGCTGAGGAGCCGAACAGACCAAACAGCTGAAAGCCACCAAAGCGTCGGCGTCCGTCAAAACCCAAGCGCTCCTCACATTTCCCGAAGCAGAAACCTCGGACCGCGTCACCGCGGGGTCCCCCACTCCCCTCCCCACCTGAGGAATGCCGCCGCCGCGCCGCCCCCACACCCCGCGCGGGGCGGCCGAGGTCGCTGCGCCGGAGACGGACGCCCTGATCTCCCTACCGCGGGGCGTCCTCGACGACATCCTCGACCGCGTCGGCCTCCGCGACGCGGTCCGCACGTCGGCGCTCTCCCGCGCCTGGCGACGCCGATGGGAGGACCTCCCGTCCCTCGACCTCCACTTCCCGCGCCCCGAGGACGCCAAGAGCCTGAGCGCCGTCGACAGCGTCCTCCTCCGCTGCCCCGGCCGCGTCCGGCGCTTCCAGGCCTGCCTCGACGGGCCCTGCGCCGGCCGCATCCACGACTGGCTCCTCGTCCTCTCCCGCCGGGGCGTCGAGACGCTCAACCTCAGGCCCACCGCCTCCTTCAACGCCTTCCTCGCGCTCCCTTCCTCCGTCTTCGCCTGCCGCCGGCTCACCACCCTCCGCCTCTACGGCTGCGCCGTCCCGCCCCTGCCCCCGGGCTTCCAGGGGTTCCCGGACCTGAAGAAGCTCGCTCTCACCTGCGTCCGATTAGGGGAGAACGGGGAGTACCAGCTGGAGGAGATCATCGCGGCATCGCCCTCGCTCGAGAAGCTGGTTTTCTGGGACGTGGAGATCGCCGGCGACTTCAAAGAGTGGGTGATTCAGGCGCCCAATCTCCGGGACCTGCAAATTAGTTCGACCAAAGATTTGGGCTGGATCCTAGGCGAGCTTCCGTCCCTCCATTCCGCCAACATTGATATACTGGATTATTTAGGGGGCCGTGATTTCGCCAAATTCATCACCGGCTTTTCGAACATTTCCAAGCTTGTGATATGCACTCGCCATTTACCGGTACACACATTTGCTCTCGATTTAGCTTGTTTTGCTAATGGATAGTTATACTCACTTTAGAACAAATAAGCATAATTACTTTTTTCTTCCATGCAACATTAGGGACTCCGCCGTGTAATAAAGGTTCTTCTTATGTTTGATGTGCCTCATCTTCAGTGTTTCTTCTTAATATCATAATGTGTTTGTTGTCCATGTGTCAAGTATTTGTCTGTTGGGGATAATCGGTATCCATCCTAACTTAAGAAGAACCACCTTGTTTGCAATGTAAACTGAAAATTACTTCCTAGTTAAGTTGCTTGTGTTGTTATAGATGGACGGCTCCTAAAATCTCCAATCACCGTAGAACTTGTACTCCCTCCAATCTATAATAAGTGTCGCTCATCTAGTATAAAGTTTCAACTAGCTTAGTACAAAATGAGCGACACTTATTATGGATCAGAGAAAGTAATATATAAATATAATATATATATTTAATAATCCCGTTGTGATCCTACAAATATTTGTGTTTGAAGCGTATCGCAAATCTTTTGTTGTAGAAACCATGATTTAAGATAGCCCGCTAAATGGCCGATATATCGGCGATATAGCTGCTAGGAAAGCTGGCCGATATTTTTTTCTTTGTTGAATATCGGCAAATAACGGGATATATCTGTGATATATCGGAATTCTTTGTGTCAAATATCGGCAAATAGCTGCCAAAAAATCCCGCCGATATATCACTTATCCCGCTATTTTAAACCATGGTAGAAACCTGTTTAATATGCGTCTAAAGACATTTTAGCCATTGCCGCCACTGATATTCCGACTTCGTGTACAAGAGCTAATATTTTATTTCTCATTTATCTTGTACTACTTGAGATGACCTTTTTGTTTCTCGGGTGTTGAGAGACTTTCAAAATTGTAACATCTCCTACAGTACTTTATAGTTTGTGTAAGCAGGATTTATGCCTTTGTGAGTTGTCGATGTGGCTCAAAGTCGTCTTACAGCTCTAACGCAATAGAATGGTTTTGCTTACATTAGTACATAATACAAAAAAAATCAAGAAAACACAAAAGCTGTGCCAATATCGATGGTTTTGCTTACATTGTAAATAATGCAAAATGTTGCTCAATGATTCTAGGTTTGCATGGAGTTTCAAACTTCTAACATTATGTCTTCTATCTTTTTCAGTTAAATGGGGATAAAATACTGGAGACACTTCAATGCACATTTGGAAACTTAGAAAGCTTGACACTGTATACAAACTTCTGTGAGCTTCCCTCCATTCTATCAACCTATTGCTTACTAAGGAATGCTCCAAACCTTGAAAGACTCAAAATGCTGGTAATATGGAATGCTATGTTGTAGATCATTTATATTACAATACCATCATTACTACTTTCAATTAACAATTTCTTTTTATATTCATGAAGATCGATGATGGTGCGGAGCAGACATTTGAGGCACATATAGAGCTCCAAAATGCACAGTGGACCGCTGGCATGTGTGCCAACCTTCAGTTAGTGCAGATGACTGGCATTCATTGGCTTTCAAATGAAATGTCTTTTATGGAGCTTATTCTCTCTAAAGCAAGGCTTCTTTATACATTATCTATTAGTCATGGCGAGAAATGCTCGATGTCTAATGAGGATGCAATGAACAATATAGTAAATTATAGAAGAGCTTCAACTCATGCTGAG
Source organism: Bromus sterilis (assembly GCA_950022295.1). NCBI lineage: Eukaryota > Viridiplantae > Streptophyta > Magnoliopsida > Poales > Poaceae > Bromus > Bromus sterilis. Next base: position 404,533,094 of record OX465596.1, read on the forward strand.
GTTTTATTTAAAGGTAATCAATCTTCGGTTTAGGTAGCAAATTTCATTCTTATCGTATTTTACTTTTTAACCGAAAGGATTGTGGATTTCATTTCATATTTCTTTTTCATAAGGTCCTGGTGCGTTTTGCATCAGATTTTACTTTATTTTTTAATCTTACGAGTAGTTTAACTTACAGTGCCATGCTTTGATGAGGTTATGTGTGGCCTCTGTCGAAGAAACCGGTTGTTATATAGGTTAAATTAAATTTGAGTGGTCATCTCCATTCTAGTTCACTATTCCTTACATGTTCCAGGTTTTCAATATGCAACCTTGACCATTATTTTCATAATTTCTTGAAAAAAAATGTTGACCACACACTTTTTAAAGTCAATCTCGATGAAGAATCTGACACCGTTATTTCTATTGGGTTAAGTTTTAGAAGTTTGACAGCATGTGTACCGTAATAGTTCATAATACCAAGAGACAGAGCAACCGTGCTTAGTTCCGACTTTGCAATTATGTTTTTCCTGTAAGAACATTACTCAAGAAAAGCAAAAGATGCAGTTTTTGTCTAGAGGAAAAGGATTGGTGTCTATGCAACTGTGCATTTGTTGATGCTTGACTGTTTGCGCATCGTCTCCTTATATAGTTTTATATTGATTTCTTCTAGATGGTTGGGGTCGATAGATCTTGGTCTGTCATCTATGTGAGCAAGCCGGTAGTTTCCACTATAGCGGCAGGCATGAAGGATGCACACTCTCCGTGGTGGAAACCTGTGATCTTGCCTTCTGGCTTGATTAGGCAGCGTTGACGTTCCCGCGTTGTTACCTTTTTGAACGTGTTGGTTCGAACAAGGTGATAGCCCTTGGTCTGACATCTGGTTGGACCATCCAACATTGACACGCGAGTGGTGTTTCCTTCTTGAATGTGTTGTTTTGGAGTGTTGCGCCCTCTACCTACTAATAAGCCGTCGTGTGGATGGGCTCCTAGCCCAGTGGTTGGAACCCAGTGGCGTGTTCCGTCCGGCACGGGTTCGATCCCTGTGGGCATCATTTAACCAACCTGGTTAATTTCACGGGATTAAGGCCAGTGCTCCGGGTCCGTTGGTCGCAGTTTTAAAAAGATCCACCACATGCGTAGCCGTCCAATCGTGCGTATCCGAGACAACGAGCCTTGCAACAGGGACTTTGCTGCGATCAGACCATTGCAATAGGGCCTCTATTGCTCCAAGCATTTTTTTTGTAATAATTACATTGTATCCACTTCTTTACCCGACCATTGCTGCTAGCCTTGCAACAGAGGCTCCGTTGTGATCAGTCCACTGTTGCAAAGCATCCAAGTGTTTTTCCTGTCGCCTCGCTGCCGTCCGCAACAGGATGGCTGTTGCAAATGGACCTTTGCAACAGTAGGTTAGTTGCAAAGGGGTCGTTGGACGTTGACACGTCGTTGGATCAAAGAGCCCATCCGAAGACCACGAAGGCGGTGGAAGCGCGCGCAAGGATCCGTCGGGTGAAGGGGATTTTTTTCCTTTTATTTAATATGCCGTCGTAGGTTTGATTGTAGGATTTGGGGATAATGTTGTGACTCGTGAGGTTGATCCTATGTGGATGGCCTTGAGTTTTTCTTTCTCCTCATGTAAGCCGGTTTGTTCGGTATTATCACTAATTGATACTCCCTCAGTCCCAAATTATAAGATGTTCTTTTTTCTGAATCAAAATGTATATAGACATGTTTTAGTGTGTTTATTCACTTATTTTAGTCATGATGCAGCCCATATTAAAATATTCAAAACATCATATAATTTGGGACGGAGGGACTATATATGACTATGTGCATCAATTGAAAGGAACAAATGCACAGAGGTTTTCCCTTTTTTGGAAAAAAAATCTATTTTCTTCTAGATACGGGTCAGTTTGCACAATATAGTTTTGCTTCATATGCTTTATGCGTAATCAATCTATGTTCCTCTTTTAGGCAAAGCCAGTGTTAGATTCTTCTCGCCGTTGAAGCCTGGATATAATTGAAGCTGTCTAGCTGGAATGCATCCATAACATCGTTTTCCCATAGCACTGCCGTAGTTTGGTGTCCTGAAAGAAACTTGCCTACTTATTGCCTTATTGGTAGTTTGTTGCTCTGGCACAAAATTTGTGACATACTTCCTTGCATTTGCTTGTTTTGTTGGTATGTGGGTTAACTCTTGTATGACATTTCAAACTTGGTCTTAAAACTTCGCTTGATCCCGTTTACATGTATAGTTATCCTGTTGAGTTTTTTTATTCAATAAAAGGAATGTATTAAAATATCAAGAAAATATCAATTACACCTGACCTGTACACCAACGCGATTGAAGGGCTCTCAAGAGCTACCTAAAGACATAAAAAATGCATGCAATCAAATTATTATGAAAGGAAGAAAAAAGAACGACCAATAGATAAACCGCAGAAAACACCAGTAACAACCATCAATGTGAATCAACCTTAGGTTGAGTTGGTTAGAGGGCCCTGACCCACCAGAGTTCAAATTTTAGATTTGGCATTGGTGCTCGCATTTTTCTGGATTTGTAACGATTGTAATAAGAACATAAGTTTGTTGTTGTTGTCTTTATATTGTATCAAACCTATTTGATATAATAAGGTTGTAATTGTATCAACATATTTGATATAAATAAAATTTTATTCTATATATTAACATGAGTTTTTCTTATTGAAAATTCTTTGTTTTATATAGTTCTCTACGGGAACAATCCGATGGAAGAGGAATTATGCCTTGTGGACAGTGGCACCACAAACTCAATACTGAGGGAGATAAAATATTTTCAAACTCTGAAAAAGACAAATGGAGATATTTTAACTATCGCTGGACGCGATACAGTGATTGTTGGCACAGGACGTGTCATATTTACCCTTCCAAGCGGTACACAAGTGACAATTGAGGATGCTTTATTGTATCCCGATTCGTCCTGTACCCTAATCAGTTATCGAGATATCCGTAAAAATGATTTTCACATTGAAACCCATGAAGACAACAAAGAGGAGTATCTACTCTTCATCAAAAATCACGGATATGGCAAAGAGGTACATGAGGAAATTCCCTCTCTATCGTCTGGTTTGTACTATACGTACATCAAACCCGTAGAACATGTTGCATAATTTTTCAGAATTTTAACGCATTCCAAACATGGCATGATCGCCTTGGCCATCCTGGTATCGGGATGATGAGAAAAATTACTAGCAATTCCATTGGCCACAATTTGCTTGAGTCAAAATTTCCTCAATCTTCTGATTTTGTGTGCACATCTTGTGCCACGGGAAAGCTAATTTTGAGGCATTCGCATCTCAAAATACAAGCTAAACCACTTCAGTTCCTTGAACGAATTCAAGGAGACATCTGTGGTCCCATTCAACCATTAACTGGACCTTTCAGGTATTTTATGGTTCTCATTGACGCATCTACACGATGGTCACATGTGTGTCTTCTATCCACACGAAACCATGCATTTGCCAAGATAACGAGGCAAGTCATTAAGTTGCAAGCCCATTATCCTGAAAGTCGAATTAAATCAATTCGAATGGGCAATGCTGCAGAATTCTCCTCACGAGCTTTCAATGATTATTGCATGGCTTTGGGGATTGACGTTCATCACTCTGTTCCATATGTTCATACACAAAATGGTTTGACTGAATCATTGATTAAGAGGATCAAACTCATTGCAAGACCTTTGTTAATGAATTGCAACTTGCCAACCTCATGTTGGGGTCACGCCGTTTTACACGCTGCTGACTTGATACAACTGAGGCCAACTGCATATCACAGTACTTCCCCTCTGCAAATGGTACGTGGAAATCCTCCAAACATTTCCCATCTGCGCAAGTTCGGATGTGCTACATACATCCCGATCTCACCACCACAGCGGACATCTATGGGCCCACACAGTAAACTGGGGATCTATGTGGGGTACAAATCGCCGTCGATTATCAAGTACCTGGAAACCCTTACTGGGGATCTATTCACAGCCCGTCACGCTGATTGCATATTTAATGAGGAACATTTTCCGGCATTAGGGGGAGATTTCAAGTACCAGAAAGAATGCCTGGAAATTGATTGGAATGCTCAAGCCATTTCACACTTTGATCCACGTACTCATGAGACCGAACTCCAAGTTCGGAAAATCATAAATTTGCAACATCTTGCAAATAATCTGCCAGATTCATTTACTGATCTAAAAGGTGTTACAAAATCCTTGAATCCAGCCAGAAATGCGCCCGAAAGAGTGGAGGTACCAATAAAAACCACTCAACTCCCTGTTCCTAAAAAGAGGGGGAGTAGTACAGCCTCTAACTTGGATCCTGCTTCTAGCAAGCAGCATAGGAAATCGAGGAGAAAAACCTCCGAGACAGTAAATGCAAGTCAACTCAACGTTGACAAACGCCTGATGGGTAGTATACACCCAGTGGATGGGCAACCTCCACAACCCAGCTCCAGGGTGCACATACTGGCTGGGACATCGGAACACCCAGACTCACACATATTGGGAAATCATGAAGATTCATCAAGGATGCAGGAGATATTCACCAACTATATCGATCCTGGAGAATCATTTGATCGTAAGTCTACGATTGTCGACACTTACTTTTCTGCTACAATTGCAAATACCCTTCTCAATGATCATGATCCTAGGACCATCGTCGAGTGTGAAAAACGCTCCGACTGGCCTCAATGGAAGGATGCAATACAAGCAGAATTAGCCTCGCTTAACAAAAGAAAGGTATTCACAGAAGCAATACCTACACCTCCAAATGTTTTCCCTGTGGGATTCAAATGGGTGTTCATCCGGAAACGGAATGAGAACAATGAGGTGGTGAGATACAAAGCAAGGCTCGTAGCACAAGGTTTCACGCAGAGACCTGGCATTGATTTCAATGAAACATATTCTCCAGTTATGAGTGGTATCACATTCCGATATCTTATTTCTTTGGCAGTACAAAATCATCTATCTATGCAGTTGATGGATGTTGTGACCTCATATCTTTACGGGTCACTAGATTCGGACATTTACATGAAGGTTCCCGACAGAGTCTCTGTCCCGAATGCAAGTGCTAAACGCAACATGTATTGTGTTAAACTGAACAAGTATCTTTACAGCTTGAAACAGTCGGGGCGGATGTGGTACAACCGACTAAGTGAGTTCCTTCTTCAGAAAGGCTACTCCAACAGCGATGATTGCCCATGTGTCTTCATCAAAAAGTCATCTACAGGATTGTGCATCATTTCTGTGTATGTTGATGATCTCAACATCATTGGCAACGCACAAGACATTGATGAAGCACGCAATCACCTCAAGATGGAATTTGAGATGGAAGATTTGGGTAAAACCAATTTTTGCTTAGGTATTCAACTTGAGCATCTTCCATCAGGAATCATGTTACACCAAGCTGCCTATATCCAGAAAATATTGGAGAAATTCAATATGGACAAATCCTATCCATCAAAAACTCCTATGGTGGTTCGCTCTCTAGACGTAGAGAAAGATCCATTCAGACCGAGGGATGATGGAGAAGAGATTTTGAAATCTGAAGTTCCATATCTCAGTGCTATTGGAGCGCTTATGTATCTTGCAAATTGCACAAGACCAGATCTCGCTTTTGCAGTGAATCTACTTGCTAGACACAGCGCATCACCTACCAAGCGCCATTGGTCAGGTGTGAAGAATGTCTTTCGATATCTCCAAGGCACTAAGGATCTTGGACTGTTCTTCCAGTTCCAGAGAAATATGGACTTCAATATGATTGGATACACTGATGCTGGCTATCTATCTGACCCCCATAATGCCAGGTCACAAACCGGCTTGTGTTTCTACATGGTGGGACTGCTATATCATGGAAGTCTTCGAAACAGACTTTGGTAGCAACGTCCACAAATCATTCTGAGATAATTGCATTATATGAAGCATCACGTGAATGTGTTTGACTTCGCAGAATGATAAACCACATACAACAGTCATGTGGAATTGGTTCTATTGAATCACCAACTAGTATCTATGAAGATAATACAGCTTGTGTTGCTCAAATGCAAACAAGATACATCAAGAGCAACATCACTAAGCATATCGCTCCTAAGCTGTTTTCCCCCCATGAACTTCAGAAAAGCGGGGAAATAAACATCTTGCAAGTTAAATCATGTGCGAATCTTGCTGATTTATTTACCAAGTCTCTACCAAATTCTACATTTCAGAAATATGTTCATGGAATTGGTACGCGACGACTTCGGGACTTGCAAGTATCAGGGGGAGTCTCATTTTGAGACACCTCTGCACATAACATCACATTATGCTGTCTCTTTGTGGTTTTATGTTCCAGGTTCTCTTGAAGGTTTATGAAGAACTATTAAAAGGAGAATATTCTAAGATGATGGCACTACCCAGATGATCGTGGGATGACTCTACATGGTCAAGCGTAAATTAGGGGGAGTGTTGAGATTTATTACATATAAATAAAAGGGTAATCTACCCATGCCCAACTGTTGTGCAATTGCTTAGCCGATGGATGCACCGCCGCTTCCAGCGGGTGCCTCGCCGGTTACAATGGACGGGGCGTCCTCTCCATAGTCGGTTGCTCATGTATATATTGTAAACTTTTTACCGGATCAATGCAAGGGATTTCATTCAATCTTAAACAATCTGGTTGGACCATCCAACATTGACACGCGAGTGGTGTTTCTTTCTTGAATGTGTTGTTTTGGAGTGTTGCGCCCTCTACCTACTAATAAGCCGTCATGTGGATGGGCTCCTAGCCCAGTGGTTGGAACCCAGTGGCGTGTTCCGTCCGGCACGGGTTCGATCCTTGTGGGCATCATTTAACCAACCTGGTTAATTTCACGGGATTAAGGCCAGTGCTATGGGTCCGTTGGTCGCAGTTTTAAAAAGATCCACGACATGCGTAGCCGTCCAATCGTGCGTATCCGAGACAACGAGCCTTGCAACAGGGATTTTGCTGCGATCAGACCATTGCAATAGGGCCTCTATTGCTCCAAGCATTTTTTTGTAATAATTACATTGTATCCACTTCTTTTCCCCGACCATTGCTGCTAGCCTTGCAACAGAGACTCAGTTGTGATCAGTCCACTGTTGCAAAGCATCCAAGTGTTTTTCCTGTCGCCTCGTTGCCGCCCGCAACAGGACGGCTGTTGCAAATGGACCATTGCAAAAGTAGGTCAGTTGCAAAGGGGTCGTTGGACGTTGACACGTCGTTGGATCAAAGAGCCCATCCGAAGACCACGAAGGTGGTGGAAGCGCGCGCAAGGATCCGTCGGGTGAAGGGGATCTTTTTTCCTTTTATTTAATATGCCGTCGTAGGTTTGATTGTAGGATTTGGGGGTAATGTTGTGACTCGTGAGGTTGATCCTATGTGGATGGCCTTGAGTTTTTCTTTCTCCTCATGTAAGCCGGTTTGTTCGGTATTATCACTAATTGATACTCCCTCGGTCCCAAATTATAAGATGTTCTTTTTTTCTGAATCAAAATGTATATAGACTTGTTTTAGTGTGTTTATTCACTTATTTCAGTCATGATGCAGTCCATATTAAAATATTCGAAACATCATATAATTTGGGACGGAGGGAGTATATATTACTATGTGCATCAATTGAAAGGAACAAATGCACAGAGGATTTCCCTTTTTTGGAAAAAAAATCTATTTTCTTCTAGATACGGGTCAGTTTGCACAATATATTTTGCTTCATATGATTTATGCGTAATCAGTCTGTGTTCCTCTTTCAGGCAAAGCCAGTGTTAGATTCTTCTCGCCGTTGAAGCCTGGATATAATTGAAGCTGTCTAGCTGGAATGCATCCAGAACATCGTTTTCCCATAGCACTGCCGTAGTTTGGTGTCCTGAAAGAAACTTGCCTACTTATTGCCTTATTGGTAGTTTGTTGCTCTGGCACAAAATTTGTGACATACTTCCTTGCATTTGCTTGTTTTGTTGGTATGTGGGTTAACTCTTGTATGACATTTCAAACTTGGTCTTAAAACTTCGCTTGATTCCGTTTACATGTATAGTTATCCTATTGAGTTTTTATTCAATAAAAGGAATGTATTAAAATATCAAGAAAATATCAATTACACCTGACCTGTACACCAACGCGATTGAAGGGCTCTCAAGAGCTACCTAAAGACATAAAAAATGCATGCAACCAAATTATTATGAAAGGAAGAAAAAAGAACGACCAATAGATAAACTGCAGCAAACAACAATAACAAACATCAATGTGAATCAACCTTAGGTTGAGTTGGTTAGAGGGCCCTGACCCACCAGAGTTCAAATTTCAGATTTGGCATTGGTGCTTGCATTTTTCTGGATTTATTTGGGGGCTTTCGGCGATGTGTTTTTAGTGGGAGGAGACGTTTTCGTCGAAGACGAGGTGGTGACTTCGTTAATTTCAAGATGTTGTGCCGGCTCAGTATTGCGAAGATTCTCATAGGAATAGGGTGTGTGTGCGCGCGTTCATAGAGGTGAGTGTATGCTCGTGTATGTAAACGTCTATGTTGTACTGTGTTCTAAAAAACCCATCAATGATGACAACCTAGGTGGACACCTCTAGGAAGGGGACATTGCATGAGCCCTGTCATTGCTGGACCCAACCATTGAACCTAAATCATGAGTTTTCACCATGGAGAGTTATATGAGTAAAATTCATGCAATACTTTCAACAAGGAAACATACGTGTGAATGACGCTATTTATTGACAAGTTCAACCAATGAAGATCATACCTAGAGTTTTCACTCCTGAAACTCGAGCCCCTGCATGTTAGAACTGCTAGGTTTTTAAACCAGGATCTACTCAAAAATTTCTCACACACACACAGGCACACACGGAATTAGTATGAAGCTTTGTAGATTTATATGAATAGTGCAAGCTTGCATATTACATCTGGGCAGGGCAAAGCCAGGATTTGAACATAAGGGGTGGGGGGGGGGGGAGAAAGCATCACTAAAAGAGTTTTTCCCCTTTGACAGAATCTTTTTGTACTAATTAATTAATGAAATTAACCAGTCTATTATAATCATACTAAAAGAAGAAATATCAAATCTGGACAATAATAGTAAGACAACGACACAAGAAATGTAGCTTATTGCGAAATTTTGTTTTGATCAATCACTTATGTATCAATTAAATTAAGGTGCAACTATTATCTTCTGTAGAATAATTTATCTTGTAATTTTTAGTAACATCTATTATCCCTTCATTCTTGAATTATATAAATTTAAGATTGATTACACAAGTTTCCTTTGATCTTGCGTCTTTTGGAGGGATTCGTCTGATCTTTAATACGTGTACCAACGGAAGAAATAATACACGTTAGTATATAATTTGTAATCAACTAAGAAGAACTGTATTCCCTCCGGTCTTTTTTACTCCGCGTGTTAGATTTACGTCAAGTCAAAGTTTACAAAATTTGACTATATTTATACTAAAAAATATTAAAATCTACAATACCTAATATATATATATTGTGAAACTACATTTTATGATGAATCTAACCATACCGATTTGGCATTGTGAATGTTTATACTTTTTTCTACAAGTTTGATCAAAATAGAGATACTTTGACTTCGAACAAACTTATATGCAGACTAAAAAGGACCGAAGGGAGTACTAACTAGTGACATTAAATTATGATTACCTTAAATTGTGTTTTGCCCTACGTGTGCCATGCCACGACGTTAAACAGTGGGTTCGACGATCAGAGACATCCTTCGGGTGCATTTTCAGTTTTTCATAGCGATCCACATGTTCGTGTACAAGGTTTGGATCTCCGACTACTAGCTGGCTTGCCCTAGCGGCGCACAGATAGGTTAAAGACTTAAGGCCATAGCCCATAAGGATGCCTTTGTTCGTGTGTACTAGTTTTTCTAAGGTTAGTCTTGTGAAGTAATGACCGTAGGATTCATCCATTCAGTTTGTCTCAATTTTTGGCTTGGGCCTTTAAAAACATTGTTCGTGCTAACAACGACCGATCAAAAAGAATAACTAGGAGAATAGGCTTAGCCACCGCTGCTAATTGTCAGATCCCTCTGTTAGGTATGTGCTAGGGTTAGCTAGTACCTTTGCATCATGTCAAAATTTCAAAATAAATCTTGGAAATCAAATTCAAAATCAAAATGGGAGAAGGAACACCCCCCAGATGAATTATTTCAAAAGGCCAGATAAAAATATTTTCCAAAAATTCATGTTAGAGTTTTGAAAAGTCTTATAAATGAGTGTGATCACATATCAAGTGATGTGGGACCCACCCCATGCTCATAGATTTTTCAAATATTCAAACAGTACCTTGGAATTAAAGAAATCCCCCTATTTGATTTAAAATTCAAATCATTTGAATTTTAAAAATGTTGAAAGTTTATGAGTGGCTAGTCTATATTATTATTAGGCCACATAAAAGTTTTCAGCATTTAATAAAATGGTTTGGTATTTTTATCAGAGCCAAAACAAATTACAGAAAAAGAAAGGAAAGATTAAACAGAGGAAAAAGGAAAAAAACTTACCTCCCGCCAGGGGCGAGGCCCACCTCTCCAGCCGGCCCAGCCCACCTGGACCCTCCCCTGTCGTCTTTCTCCCCGCGCCCCCAAGGTGCTCGGTGGAAAGCCACCGACGCCACCGACGCCACCGCGACGCCCCGCAGCCCTCCACCTGCCTCCCCGGCCGCCTTCTAGCGTCGTGGAGAACCCCCGTGCTCATCCACTTCTTCCCCCCCCCGGAACCCTCTTCCTCCTCTCTCCCGTGCGAAACCAGCGAAGACCCGAGCGCCCCGTAGCTCGCCGCCGTGCGCCACCGCGGCCACTGGCCTCCACTCGTCGCCCCAGCTTGTCCAGGACGTCCGCCATCGCCGTCTTCATCACCGTGGCCGATCAATTGGACCGAGGAGCCCCCGTGGACGACGCCAGCCTCACCGAGAGCTCGCCGGACCCGTGAGTCGCCGTCGTCAAATTCTCCGGTTACACAGCGTCCCCGGCCTCACCGTCTTCTCCATTAGCTTCAGGGTGAGCTTCCTCACCTTTCCCCTAAGTTTGTAGCGCCTCGTTTGCCCCACAACCGAATCCGCCATGGATCCCGAGCAAGGTCGCCGCCATGGTCGTCGACCTCCTCGCTCCAGTGCTTGTCATGGACTCCCAGTGCACGCGTTTGACTTCCGCGTGTGCCAGCTTGCGAACGCAACCAAGAACGTCTCAAACCGTGCTCCCTAGCCTCGGCTACGACCTCGCCGTCGTTCTGCTGCCGCCGGAGTCGTCGCCGTCGTCGCTCTCGACCACCCCGAGGACCCCCGTTGCCTCCAGACGATGCACGAGACGTTGCTGAGTCGAATGGACTTCTCCCCGTGCTCTCCCGTGGCCTCTAGCTCACTCCGGCGACCACGCCGCCGTGCCCGTGCCACCGGCGGCTAACCGCCGGCGAGTTAACCCTAACCCACCCCTAATCACACCCTAAACCCACTGACTACTGGGCCCCAGCCCCTAATCCCTCTGTTAATTAAATTTTAACCACGGGTTTAACCCTACAGAGGCTGACCAGTGGGACCCCTTGTCAGTTTGACTCGGGTCAAACCCCCTGACGTCATGCTGATGTCACAGTGACGCAGTAAATGAATTTCCAGAAAAGAAAAATAGTTTAATAAATCCAGAAATTCCAGAAAATACCCCAAACTTTGGAAATTCATAGAAAATTCATATTAACTCCAAATTGGACAAATAATATATGAAAAATGATCAGGAGAAAATTATCTTTCCAAATATGCAAATTTCAACTCTGTTTGAGTTGAATTTAAAATGGGACCAGTAGCATATGTCATTTGCTTTATTTGAATTTAATTCAAATTCAAACCAAATGATTTTGCCACTTGGACCATGGATTTATGATGCAAATCAACCACACTTCAGAGGCATATCATACACATTTGAAGTTAATTCAAATTGATCAAACTATATCATATATAACTTGATTAAGGTTGAATTCAAATGTGGAATTTGAATTTGCATTTAAAAATGCAATATATTCCACTTAAATGGAATTGCCTCACACATCAAAACTTATACTCCAAGCTTTAACACTATATCATGTGCTTGAGCATTGCATTCATATTGATTGCTACTTTGTGCTTTGTTTGACGAGTAGAGGTGGAACCGGAGCAAGAGGTCACCCCCATTCGCTGAAGATCCAGAACCCGAACCTCGTCAGCAAGGCAAGCAAACCCCCATTGATCATGTCGATAAAATCAAACTTCCCTCTCATGTCTCGCTTATGCATTGTTTAGGATGATCACCATGTTACGATTCTACCGCATAGATGAACCCATTCCTTTGCATGACCTATCATTTTGTCACAGTAGTAAGCAAACCACAATCCTAGCAACTGTAGGAGTTGTTTGATATCATGTGGCCCCTGCAATGTTACTGCTTATTGCATGCTTAGTATGATACCATGTTGTTACTGTGATGTGAGTCGGGATGGGAGTGATCATGTTGATGATGGTAGAAAAGTGTTGGTGAATCGACCCTAATACAAGGTGAACGATGAGAGGCTGTGTAGGAGTACACGGTGGGTTGTCTCGTTGAACACCGCCCTAAGTCCGAGTTCTTGTGTGGTGATCCAAGATGAAGAGTACAACCACACATTGGGCTCACTGACCCCTCTCAACCTATTAACTCATCCCTTTCGAGGTCCAGATGTCGCAATAGTTCGGAGTTCTGGTAGGCTTGTGGCCTGGATGCTAAGTGAGAGAACGGCTCAACCGAGACCGGCTTATGCACCACGCACACATCGCTTGGGTCCACTTCGGTAAACCGGCCGGGTTCACGATTGTGGTAGCCAACCCAAGTAGGCGGCTTTCTTGGACTAGATTGGCTATGAGGTAACAGTTGTGGTGAGCATCCTCGCTGGCACCCCTTGAATGGTGTCGAGATCAAAGGCGGTAAATGATGGTCATGTGTGTGTAGCGGTACACCCTTGCAAGGTTAACAAAACTATTCGAATAGCCGCGTCCGCGGTTATGGACTACTTGGAAAGCTTAGCTTGATTATTAGATAACTTGAACCGGATACTTCTAAAACACACCAAGATAAGGGTGAGTGCTATGGCGTGATTTCTCGTGGGGAAGTCGAGGAAGGCACCATAGTGGTGTAATTGGTTGGTGAAAGTAGTGGACTCGTGTACGCTTCTTACCTCAAGTCTGGTACTCGTAGTTCAGGACTAGCCAAGTCAAAGCTGGCATTTCTGCAAGTGAACCCCACCCCCTTTACCTTGATACATGTGCATGAGTAGCATAGCTCCTATGTAAGTCTTGCTGAGTACGCCTTTGTACTCATGTTTGCTTAATCTATGTTTTAGATGACGCCACTGACCCCGAAGGTGGTTTCTTCATCGAGCTGGACGACTGAAGTTAAGCTAGTCTAGTCCCAGTCAGCAGACTGGTTCCCTCGTGGAGGGCTTTATGTTGAATAAGGCTTCTTAAGCCAAGTTGTTAAACTTGTCTGTACTCAGACATAATTTGCTTCCGCTTTATGTTGTAATGTTGGATCACATGTATGTGATCTCTGTGTGTACTCTATAAGAGTTATAAATAAAATGTACACTTTTTAGAGAATTGCAATGGTACCTACTGTTCATACAAGGCATGTGTGCTGCGTGTATGGTTATAACATGCATGTCTTTGTATGGGTTTTCGAGACCTTAGTTGTGTTCTGGCTGGCGGTCTTTCATAAACCAAGTGGCCCTTAGATGTGCGCAGCTTGGGGCATCGCGATGCGATTGTCCGAGACTCTATCTCGTGCACACTTTGTGGTATGATTGAGCCCGCCCTAGACCCCGACTAAGTGATCGGGCTGGAGTAAGTCTATGTAAGAGTTTCGAGATAGTCGATAGTATGGTTGAGGCGACTTGGCTTTGAATATGGGAGTTCACCACCCATATTATTAGACTTGTGTGCGGACGATGAGGACCCATCACAGTTGATCATCCGGCCTGGATGGGATGCCCCTCACGTACGATGCTTTCCGAGAATGTTCAGTGCTTGGCCTTGTCTGCTTAGACAAGTGGGTGCGGTTCTCGGCTCTCCATATGACTATGTCTTAACTGTACTTGCATACGCTAACCCCGGGTCCCGACAGACTTGGTATCAGAGCAGGACTGACTGTAGGACTAGTAGCCTTGGCTGAAGTTGAGTCTAGCTTGCTGTAGTTATATAGTTACTCTGGGTATATAAGGGAACAACGTAAGGCTTCATTTTTCTCCTTACCCCCTTCGTTCTGAGTTCTGAGTCACCCTCATCTTACTCTACGGGAAGATAGGACTAGGCTCTCCTCTGTCTGTTTAGCACATCTCGTTGATTGCTTCCTTATAGCCGTAGGAAAGTTGTGTCCAGGTTCTCCTAGCATTGTTGTAATGCTGATTTCTTACATCGTATTATGTAAGTGTTGTTTGCATATTGAAAGAAATTGTCATTTCTTACAATTACAGCCGTTATGCTGTCCGAGTCATTCCAGGTTTATCTCATAATCTGATGCATTTGCAAACTCCTTTCTGTTTCAGATGGCAGATCTTCCCCCTCGGCAGATTGTTCGTTTGACCAGGTGCCTCGGTGTGCGTGGCCATCCCGCCACGTTGATCGAGATGATGTCCTATGTGGGATATCGATGGTACCCTGAGTACACCATCGAGGAGCAGTTCCACGACTTCAACCAGACGCAGTTCCACTGCATTGTCCGGATCTACCCGCACCACGTTGGAGTCACCCAGCCTATCCACTTTGGACATGGCATCGGCGTTACCGAGAACATGGCTGTGCAGGATGCTGCATATTCATGTATTACACTGCTGAGAGAGGAGCACACTTTGCTGAGAGAGACTTCATTCCGCTATATCCCTGCTACACTTCCAGGAGAAGAGGGATATTACACCGGACTCTACTCAGATCACTCTGCAGAGGATCCAGCACTTCAGGTGACTGCTAGGTTTGCTAGTGACAGAGATCGTGATGCACGCGCTCTCCGTTTTGAGCTCCACGCCACCCGTGTTCGTCTGTACCGAGCACTGACGCTCTTGGCACCTTTTGTGAGCGTGGGATCAGTGGACTACGATGCGATCTATCCAGTGAGGACCCAGATGCCTTCTCGAGTTGCTTGGCCCGAGATTGGAGGAATTTTTCCACCCCGTGGTCCTTTGCTTCCACCCTACACTGGACCTAGGCCCCATCCTTGCCCAAATGGATATCAGGGTCCACAAGCCTCCGTGTTTTCCGATGGTCACCTCCAGCTACCGGGATACGCGGGTAACTTCTATGAGGATTACTATGGAGATGGAGATGAGTGAGACCGCCTGTGGTCTTACTTAGTGAGGATGTAGTAGTATCCTAGTATATTGTAAGCAAGGTGTCTAAGTTCCAGAGGCTTAGATAAATAATGTATAGGAAGTCAGAGTGCCTCTGAAGGATGTATCATCTTCATCACGTTTGTATTAGCTTAGTGCTTGTACTAAAACGATGTATGGTTTGTATGACAGCTTGTGAATATATGGCTTGTATGCTTTATCACCATGTTGTCAAGATGATTACTTCCTTTGCTCTGTAATCCTTCCAGTACTTCAATACCTTGATTAGTCTCTTGAAATCAACTCTGTTTGACTTTGGATTTTTCACCTTCAGGATGTCTCAAGGAACCCGTGGCCAGGTTGGTCGTAACCAAGGTCGTGGGAACAACCAAGAGGAAGACAACCTTCCACCCCCACCCACGATGGCCCAAGTTCTGATGGAGGTCGAGAGGAACCGCCGTGACTCTCACCACCTGCTGGAAGTCATCGCACGCAACACCACTCAACAGCGCAATGAGATGGTGTCTCTGAACGACTTCATCCGGCTTCATCCTCCGGTTTTCAGTTACTCCACCGAACCCCTTGACGCCGATGACTGGCTTCGCAGCATCGAGAGGAAGCTCCAAGCCGGCCATGTTGCAAATGGCGACAAGGTCAGCTATGCCACCTATCACCTTGAAGGTGCAGCAAGCTCTTGGTGGGAGAATTTTCTGAATATGCGCCCAGTTGGACCACCAGCATCTTGGGAGGAATTCTGCACGTCTTTCCGCGAGCACCACATCCCCAAAGGTCTCATGGACCGCAAATGTGAGGAATTCTGTAACCTCACTCAAGGCAGAAGAACAGTTGACGAGTTCAGTCGTGAGTTCAACCGACTTGCTCGTTACGCAACTGAGGAAGTCTCCACCGACTCCAAGAAACAAGAGAGGTTCCGTCGTGGCCTCAACAGTGGACTCCGTCGCGAGCTCAACCTTCATGATTTTGCCACCTTCCAGGTCCTTGTCAACAAGGCCATCAAGGCAGAGGACATGAACACCCCCAACGACTTTCGCAAACATCCTAGAGATGACAGTTCATCCAGTTCTGGCTCCCAGAAGCGCAAGATCTGGATCCCCAATAGCATGTTCCGCCAAAACAACCCACCGAGGCCATCCTATGTGATGCCTCGTCCACCCACCCAGTTCCACCCAGCTCCACCAAACCACCCAGCTCCACGCACTGTTTTCGGAGCTTGTTACAAGTGTGGTCAGGCAGGCCACTATTCTCGCGAGTGTCCCCAGAACCAGCTCCAACACCAGAATGTTCCACCCCGTGCCGGAGGCAACAACAACAACAACAATGGTCGTGGCAAGCCACCCCAGAAGGTCTACACTGCCAAACCCGCTCCTCCCGCCACTCGTGGACGTTTGAACCAGGTTGCCGCTGAAGAGACTGATGACACCACTGACGTCATTCTTGGTACGCTCCCAGTCAATTTTGTTCCTACTTCCGTTCTTTTCGACCCAGGAGCATCTCATTCATTCATGTCGGAAAGTTATGCACTTCGTCATGAGTTTCCCTTTGTTGAATTGTCCACCCCAATGATTATTCAAACTCCAGGGTCAAGATGGCAAACTAGTAGAGTGAGCCATGGTAATCAAATAGCAATTGAGGGTTTAGTATTCCTTGCTTCACTCATAGCCCTCAAGTCTTCAGACATTGATGTCATCCTTGGCATGGATTGGCTATCAAGACAGAATGCCTATCTGGATTGCAAAGGCAAATCCGTGAAACTCACCCACCCTTCAGGCAAAACCATTAGCTATACCTCACCCAGAACAAGAACCCAAGTACATTCCTTGAATGTACTTCCCCTTCCCGAACTTGAAGATATTCCGGTGGTTCGTGACTTTCCGGATGTCTTTCCTGAAGAGCTGCCGGGCATGCCACCCGACAGATGTGTAGAGTTGATAGTGGATCTTGTTCCAGGAACCGCACCAATTTCCAAACGCCCATATAAAATGGCCCCACATGAGTTAGCTGAGCTAAAAACCCAACTTGATGCTTCGTTGGCAAAAGGCTTCATCCACCCTAGCTCATCGCCATGGGGTTGCCCCGTTCTGTTCGTAAAGAAGAAAGATGGAACAGAAAGGATGTGCATAGACTATCGCCCGCTAAATTTAGCGACGATAAAGAACAAAAACCCACTGCCCAGGATCAATGATCTTTATGATCAACTTGCAGGATCCGCTGTCTTTTCCAAGATGGATTTGAGATTAGGTTATCATCAGATCCGAATCCGAAACGAGGACATTCCCAAAACGGCTTTTACTACTCGTTATGGTCTTTACGAGTACACCGTCATGTCCTTTGGTTTAACCAATGCCCCCGCCACATTCTCACGCTTGATGAATTCGATCTTCATGGAGTACCTAGATAAATTTGTTGTGGTTTATCTTGATGATATTCTCATCTACTCGAAGAACGAAGGAGATCATGCCGAACACTTAAGGCTGGTATTGATGAAGCTTAGAGAGCATCGCCTGTACGCTAAATTCTCCAAGTGTGAATTCTGGCTACCAGAAGTGACCTACTTAGGCCACGTGATTTCTGCAAAAGGCATTGCTGTGAATCCCGAGAGAGTTCAGGCCGTCCTTGACTGGACTCCACCTGAATCGGTTAAGCAAGTTAGAAGTTTTCTTGGCCTAGCCAACTATTGCCGTCGCTTCGTCGAGAACTTTTCTAAAGTTGCAAAGCCTCTAACTGAACTCCTCAAGAAAGATAAGAAATTCTTATGGACTCCCAAGTGCGAGGAAAGCTTTCAAGAGCTAAAAAGAAGATTAACTTCTGCACCCGTACTTGCACCTCCAGACACCAAAAGAGATTTCGAGATCTATTGTGACGCATCACGGCAAGGGTTAGGATGCATACTTCTGCAAGATCGACATGTGGTAGCTTATGCTTCACGCCAGTTGCGGCCACATGAAGAGAACTATCCTACCCATGACCTTGAACTCGCTGCCGTAGTTCATGCTCTAACAACTTGGCGACATTACCTCCTTGGTAATCGTTGTGAGATTTATTCCGACCACCAAAGCCTCAAATATATTTTCACCCAGCCAGATCTTAATCTCAGGCAAAGACGCTGGATTGAGTTGATAAAAGATTACGACGTAGGAATTTCTTACACCCCAGGCAAAGCCAATGTCATGGCTGATGCACTAAGTCGTAAGTCGTACTGTAACAACCTCATGTTGCAGCAGTATCAACCACTTCTTCATGAGGACTTTCGCAAGCTCAACCTTGAAATTGTTCCTCATGGCTATCTTTCAACCTTGGTGGCGAAACCAACTCTTGAGGTTCAAATTATAGTTGCCCAAAGGCGTGCACGAGGTGTTCGCCGGATCAAGGAGAACATTGCTAGCGGAGTTGCTAAATGTTTCTCCACAGATAGCAAGGGAACGGTTTTCTTTGGAAATCGTTTGGTAGTACCTAAGAATAAGGAACTAAGGCAACTTATCCTCAAGGAAGACCATGACACACCCCTCTCAATTCATCCCGGTAGCACGAAAATGTACCGAGATCTACGCCAGAGATTTTGGTGGACTAGGATGAAGAGAGACATTGCTCAATTTGTTGCCGAATGTGATGTTTGTCGTCGCATTAAGGCAGAACATCAAAGACCTGCTGGTGCACTTCAACCTTTGTCTATTCCCGAGTGGAAATGGGACAAAGTCGGTATGGATTTCATCACCGGCTTTCCAAGAACCCAAAAAGGAAACAATGCCATCTTCGTTGTCATAGATAGGCTTTCCAAAGTTGCTCACTTCCTTCCGGTTCGCGAGTCTATAACTGCTAGTCAGTTAGAGGACTTGTACATCTCCAGAATTGTATCCCTTCACGGTATTCCTTTGGAAATCAATTCTGATCGTGGTAGCCTTTTCACCTCTAGATTTTGGGGAAGCTTTCAGAATGCTATGGGAACTCATCTCTCCTTTAGTACAGCTTTTCATCCTCAGTCTAGCGGTCAAGTCGAAAGGGTTAACCAAATTCTTGAAGACATGCTCAGAGCTTGTGTCGTCTCATTCAGAAAGAATTGGGAGAATTCTCTTCCATTTGCCGAATTTGCTTATAACAATAGTTTTCAATCTAGTCTGAACATGGCTCCTTTTGAACTCCTTTATGGACGACGATGTCGAACACCACTAAACTGGTCTGAAACCGGTGAAAGACAATTCTTTGGACCGGATATGATCAAGGAAGCAGAAGAGCAAGTTCGCATTGTTCGTGATCAATTGAAAGCAGCCCAGTCTCGTCAGAAAAGCTACTATGATCATCATCATAGGCAAGAGAGCTACAATCTGGATGAGAAGGCTTACCTTCGGGTTACTCCTCTGAAGGGAACCCAACGTTTCGGTATCAAAGGCAAGTTGGCCCCACGTTACATCGGACCTTTCCGCGTTATTGCTAAACGTGGAGAAGTTGCCTACCAACTTGAACTACCTCCGCACCTCTCCCGAGTACATGATGTATTCCATGTGTCCCAACTCAGGCGTTGCTTCAAGGACCCCATCCGCGAAGTCGACCATGAAACGCTTGATCTCCAAGATGACCTTTCTTATCGAGAATACCCCGTTCGTATTCTTGATTCCGCAGAGCGTGTCACTCGTCGTCAGAAGATTAGGTTTCTGAAAGTGCAATGGTCACACCACTCTGAAAGAGAAGCCACGTGGGAAAGAGAAGACCGTCTCAGTGCTGAGTACCCCACCTTCCTCCCGCAGACTTCTGAATCTCGGGACGAGATTCTTTTGAGTGGGGGCGAGTTGTCAGATCCCTCTGTTAGGTATGTGCTAGGGTTAGCTAGTACCTTTGCATCATGTCAAAATTTCAAAATAAATCTTGGAAATCAAATTCAAAATCAAAATGGGAGAAGGAACACCCCCCAGATGAATTATTTCAAAAGGCCAGATAAAAATATTTTCCAAAAATTCATGTTAGAGTTTTGAAAAGTCTTATAAATGAGTGTGATCACATATCAAGTGATGTGGGACCCACCCCATGCTCATAGATTTTTCAAATATTCAAACTGTACCTTGGAATTAAAGAAATCCCCCTATTTGATTTAAAATTCAAATCATTTGAATTTTAAAAATGTTGAAAGTTTATGAGTGGCTAGTCTATATTATTATTAGGCCACATAAAAGTTTTCAGCATTTAATAAAATGGTTTGGTATTTTTATCAGAGCCAAAACAAATTACAGAAAAAGAAAGGAAAGATTAAACAGAGGAAAAAGGAAAAAACTTACCTCCCGCCAGGGGCGAGGCCCACCTCTCCAGCCGGCCCAGCCCACCTGGACCCTCCCCTGTCGTCTTCCTCCCCGCGCCCCCAAGGTGCTCGGTGGAAAGCCACCGACGCCACCGACGCCACCGCGACGCCCCGCAGCCCTCCACCTGCCTCCCCGGCCGCCTTCTAGCGTCGTGGAGAACCCCCGTGCTCATCCACTTCTTTCCCCCCCCCTGGAACCCTCTTCCTCCTCTCTCCCGTGCGAAACCAGCGAAGACCCGATCTCCCCGTAGCTCGCCGCCGTGCGCCACCGCGGCCACTGGCCTCCACTCGTCGCCCCAGCTTGTCCAGGACGTCCGCCATCGCCGTCTTCATCACCGTGGCCGATCAATTGGACCGAGGAGCCCCCGTGGACGACGCCAGCCTCACCGAGAGCTCGCCGGACCCGTGAGTCGCCGTCGTCAAATTCTCCGGTTCCACAGCGTCCCCGGCCTCACCGTCTTCTCCATTAGCTTCAGGGTGAGCTTCCTCACCTTTCCCCTAAGTTTGTAGCGCCTCGTTTGCCCCACAACCGAATCCGCCATGGATCCCGAGCAAGGTCGCCGCCATGGTCGTCGACCTCCTCGCTCCAGTGCTTGTCATGGACTCCCAGTGCACGCGTTTGACTTCCGCGTGTGCCAGCTTGCGAACGCAACCAAGAACGCCTCAAACCGTGCTCCCTAGCCTCGGCTACGACCTCGTCGCCGTTCTGCTGCCGCCGGAGTCGTCGCCGTCGTCGCTCTCGACCACCCCGAGGACCCCCGTTGCCTCCAGACGATGCGCGAGACGTTGCTGAGTCGAATGGACTTCTCCCCGTGCTCTCCCGTGGCCTCTAGCTCACTCCGGCGACCACGCCGCCGTGCCCGTGCCACCGGCGGCTAAACGCCGGCGAGTTAACCCTAACCCACCCCTAATCACACCCTAAACCCACTGACTACTGGGCCCCAGCCCCTAATCCCTCTGTTAATTAAATTTTAACCACGGGTTTAACCCTACAGAGGCTGACCAGTGGGACCCCTTGTCAGTTTGACTCGGGTCAAACCCCCTGACGTCATGCTGATGTCACAGTGACGCAGTAAATGAATTTCCAGAAAAGAAAAATAGTTTAATAAATCCAAAAATTCCAGAAAATACCCCAAACTTTGGAAATTCATAGAAAATTCATATTAACTCCAAATTGGACAAATAATATATGAAAAATGATCAGGAGAAAATTATCTTTCCAAATATGCAACTTTCAACTCTGTTTGAGTTGAATTTAAAATGGGACCAGTAGCATATGTCATTTGCTTTATTTGAATTTAATTCAAATCCAAACCAAATGATTTTGCCACTTGGACCATGGATTTATGATGCAAATCAACCACACTTCAGAGGCGTATCATACACATTTGAAGTTAATTCAAATTGATCAAACTATATCATATATAACTTGATTAAGGTTGAATTCAAATGTGGAATTTGAATTTGCATTTAAAAATGCAATATATTCCACTTAAATGGAATTGCCTCACACATCAAAACTTATACTCCAAGCTTTAACACTATATCATGTGCTTGAGCATTGCATTCATATTGATTGCTACTTTGTGCTTTGTTTGACGAGTAGAGGTGGAACCGGAGCAAGAGGTCACCCCCTTCGCTGAAGATCCAGAACCCGAACCTCGTCAGCAAGGCAAGCAAACCCCCATTGATCATGTCGATAAAATCCCACTTCCCTCTCATGTCTCGCTTATGCATTGTTTAGGATGATCACCATGTTACGATTCTACCGCATAGATGAACCCATTCCTTTGCATGACCTATCATTTTGTCACAGTAGTAAGCAAACCACAATCCTAGCAACTGTAGGAGTTGTTTGATATCATGTGGCCCCTGCAATGTTACTGCTTATTGCATGCTTAGTATGATACCATGTTGTTACTGTGATGTGAGTCGGGATGGGAGTGATCATGTTGATGATGGTAGAAAAGTGTTGGTGAATCGACCCTAATACAAGGTGAACGATGAGAGGCTGTGTAGGAGTACACGGTGGGTTGTCTCGTTGAACACCGCCCTAAGTCCGAGTTCTTGTGTGGTGATCCAAGATGAAGAGTACAACCACACATTGGGCTCACTGACCCCTCTCAACCTATTAACTCATCCCTTTCGAGGTCCAGATGTCGCAATAGTTCGGAGTTCTGGTAGGCTTGTGGCCTGGATGCTAAGTGAGAGAACGGCTCAACCGAGACCGGCTTATGCACCACGCACACATCGCTTGGGTCCACTTCGGTAAACCGGCCGGGTTCACGATTGTGGTAGCCAACCCAAGTAGGCGGCTTTCTTGGACTAGATTGGCTATGAGGTAACAGTTGTGGTGAGCATCCTCGCTGGCACCCCTTGAATGGTGTCGAGATCAAAGGCGGTAAATGATGGTCATGTGTGTGTAGCGGTACACCCTTGCAAGGTTAACAAAACTATTCGAATAGCCGCGTCCGCGGTTATGGACTACTTGGAAAGCTTAGCTTGATTATTAGATAACTTGAACCGGATACTTCTAAAACACACCAAGATAAGGGTGAGTGCTATGGTGTGCTTTCTCGTGGGGAAGTCGAGGAAGGCACCATAGTGGTGTAATTGGTTGGTGAAAGTAGTGGACTCGTGTACGCTTCTTACCTCAAGTCTGGTACTCGTAGTTCAGGACTAGCCAAGTCAAAGCTGGCATTTCTGCAAGTGAACCCCACCCCCTTTACCTTGATACATGTGCATGAGTAGCATAGCTCCTATGTAAGTCTTGCTGAGTACGCCTTTGTACTCATGTTTGCTTAATCTATGTTTTAGATGACGCCACTGACCCCGAAGGTGGTTTCTTCATCGAGCTGGACGACTGAAGTTAAGCTAGTCTAGTCCCAGTCAGCAGACTGGTTCCCTCGTGGAGGGCTTTATGTTGAATAAGGCTTCTTAAGCCAAGTTGTTAAACTTGTCTGTACTCAGACATAATTTGCTTCCACTTTATGTTGTAATGTTGGATCACATGTATGTGATCTCTGTGTGTACTCTATAAGAGTTATAAATAAAATGTACACTTTGTAGAGAATTGCAATGGTACCTACTGTTCATACAAGGCATGTGTGCTGCGTGTATGGTTATAACATGCATGTCTTTGTATGGGTTTTCGAGACCTTAGTTGTGTTCTGGCTGGCGGTCTTTCATACACCAAGTGGCCCTTAGATGTGCGCAGCTTGGGGCATCGCGATGCGATTGTCCGAGACTCTGTCTCGTGCACACTTTGTGGTATGATTGAGCCCGCCCTAGACCCCGACTAAGTGATCGGGCTGGAGTAAGTCTATGTAAGAGTTTCGAGATAGTCGATAGTATGGTTGAGGCGACTTGTCTTTGAATATGGGAGTTCACCACCCATATTATTAGACTTGTGTGCGGACGATGAGGACCCATCACAGTTGATCATCCGGCCTGGATGGGATGCCCCTCACGTACGATGCTTTCCGAGAATGTTCAGTGCTTGGCCTTGTCTGCTTAGACAAGTGGGTGCGGTTCTCGGCTCTCCATATGACTATGTCTTAACTGTACTTGCATACGCTAACCCCGGGTCCCGACACTAATTGTCAAGGGGGTCGATCCATAGGGGGGTCTAGCCCCCGGTCGCCACCCTTGTGGCTCCGCCCCTGCATCTGGGGTGCCTCTCCTTATATAGGTTGTCGGGGAGGTGCTAGTGCCTCTCCTTATATAGGTTGTAGGGGAGGTGCTATAATAGCTGACCTGCTACAACCAGTAGCGGATTTAGGATCAAATCATGACACAGGAAAGCCCTTATAACTTCCATAGCTACAGTGTGATATAGCAGAATTTATCCTACATTCAAGGAAGAATCTTCTCATCACGCCCCAGGCCGAGGCCCTGGTTACCTGGGGTCTGGCGCTGCCCTTGGCTACAATAATTGACATTGCTACAGTGGAACAACTCATAGCTAGTTCATCTACTGCACAACGAATACGAGTAGATGACAACCCATATATAGGCAGGGATAAATATTCAGTTATGACATATGCCATGACATCATAATTTTCATGGCTAGGGTTTCATGATGTTCTAAAACATCCAACTCAATTTGACTTATTCCTTCTTATGCATGCACCACTTTGGTATATGATAAGATTAGTTGTAGCAATCTCCCCTTAATCTTGGATCATGTTCCTTTTTTACTTATACTATATCATTGAAGGCGCGCGTTGCCGCACCCATCTATTTCTACAATGGACTGATAGAAATTTTGTATATATATAGACACAAAATATTTAGGAAAATTTGTATAAACGATCCATGTATTGAGCAATAATAGAAAAGTAATTTTAATCCGAAGCAACAAAGGAGTGCAGTAGTTAAGCAATAGTCTAGTAAAGAAACCCTATAAGGTATAACACATTATGAAGAACAATCTACCACAAGATCACATAATCGTACGACCACTTCTTCGCAGACAACCATACAACATCAATATTTAGTGATTATTTGGATCAGAGTGGATGGGTGACAGTGACCTAAATCATGAATTTGAAGGAAATGCAAGCAATATAATTTGAAGCAGTGAAACATTTGTGTAACGATTAACCCAACCAGATGGAAAGATATGCTTTGTATAGTACACTACTTCATGATAGGTCACAAAATTTTCAAATCCGAAATCCAAAAGTAGACAGTATTATAAGAAGAATCATGTATGTGTGTACCTTTGATCAATGATCATCATACTAATTTGCGCGTTGAAGTAATGGTTTTTCTAAATCTTCGTGTAGTGGGATTTTCTTAAAGTTAGGTCGATTTTTGAGAAGTGTGACTATCCATAATATGTATTTGTCCTCACGTGATGGAATGGTAAATTTAATTTCTCAAGCCTCGGGTAAAATACATTGTCATCACTCATGCGTAATTTTTTTATTACCATCATCTTTTAATAATATATGGTTGTATGCATCGCTCGATGTAGAGGCCAGGGATTATCCTCTTTTTCGAAAAAAAAATCATCTTGAATTCAAATCTTCTAGAGACAATCGAAGATGCTAAAAAGGCCCACAATCAAGCATATATACTGGAAGCAACGATTGTTCAATAATCCATTCTTCTTTGCAGTTATGTACAAATAGTAGATACATCATTTGATCAGATTGGAAATGAATTAAGAGTGTTTGGGAAGAGTTACAACAAGATGCTTGCATTTTGCATATGCAAAATGGATCTACCTTCCTATCCTACCTGGTGCATATAGAACAACAATAATAGCCAACGGTAGCATGGAAGGAATCATTACGAACATAAAAAAGCATGGAAACTAAGCAACCGTATGAAGGTATACTTGGTTATTGGATAAGATATGTCATTCCACTTGAACTAACATGACCAACACCCCCCAGCATTTTATTCCTTTAAACACAGTATTTACAAATGTACAACAAAAGCTTCAAAAAACCAACATGACCAGCAGCCATTGGGGATCTTCACCTGAAGAATTTTGCAGTAAAAAAACTCAGAACCAGCCTCAAGGAACTCGTTGAACAAATACATCAGAACCAGTCTTGTGCACCTGGAAGAAAGTACGTACACCAAATTAGCGGAAACAACATCAGCAGGAGTACAAACATTACCTCAAGTTTTTTTAACTGAAGCAAGACAACTTTATCTATATCTCTCACCTCACTATTTCACAAAGGCATCATATTCTAATCCTCTGGTGATACGGCCAGAGCGGATCACCTCGGTGTTCTGCAAGAAAAATGAGCTTGAAGCGGATGCTAGGATTCCTTTGAAATCGATACCGGAAGAGCAAGTTCCCTTTGATTTAGTGTGTGTGTTTCCTGTGTTTTGAACGATTCAAAGGAAAATAAACCGATATGAACAGTATCCCTTTGAAATTCATCCAAAAATCCTGTAAAAACCTGCAGCAACGCGTACCTCCTATCGAGTAGCAGACGGAGGAAGCAGTGGCCAGTACGCATTGTTGTGAAGAAGGAGCCGGCCATCGCGGACCAGCTCGACGATGGTGTGGATCGGGAAGCACAAGTTTCACCGTCACTGATATGTACGCTTCCTACCTTCTCGATCTGGGCCAGGAGAGAGAAGCTCGGGGGAGAGGGAGGATGGGGGCGCCGATGGTGTGGGAGAGGATGGAGGTCGCCAGTCGGGATGGGGAACAGGGCGAAGATCAACGGGCGCGGCAGCTGTGAAGGAAAGGTCGGGGATGAAGGGTGGGAGATGGACAACCGAATTAACCACAGGGCTCCAAAAAAGCTACGGGAGTAGCTGCCCATAAAACAGCGTTGGAGGAAGATTCAATGGTCAAAAACGTCCAGGAGATGAAATCTAATGGACAAAAATACTGAAAGCATGAGAGGGCTAAAAACGGGTTCAGTTTTATTGTTCGAAATGGGATGGTCTTCATCTTATCGTACTACATGATCATAGTTGCTGCACACGACATCCCCTTGAAGAATTTACAGACATATCCTCATGGACACAACTAACATGCGAACTCTATTATTTGTGGACACGGCTACACAAGAAACATGTTGTTTATTACAAGACCACATTATCTCAATGGATGTAGCTAGCGCTCAACTTCTTGTGGACGTACTAACACAAGAAGTATCTTGTGGACACAACTGCCACAAGATCTTTATCAGGCACGATTTTGTGGACACATCTAGCACAAGAACTAACATAACCACACATACGGTGTCTCCTGGACGCAACCTACACACCAACACAAAATTGTGCCACCGGTGACGCAACTTATCGGGAGCAGTACCTCCTTGTTGCGGGCGACAAACCTTATCGGGCAACATGTTGATTGAGCAATGTTGGTTCATCTTCGGCACATGGTTGAGCAAGATGTGCCTCTACATTACCTTCTTTCTCTGGCTTGAGACATTCCCTAGAGAAACATATATAGTCACCACAACTATAGCAACAAACCTTTGCCTTGTCAAACTTCCAATTTTTCTTGCCGAAGCCGTTGTCGCCTCCATTTTTCTTGAATTTGCACTCCCACTCAGCGTGGGTCAGCAGCAAGTGCTCTTTTCCAACATCACCAATTCCTCCTAGACGCTCCTCATGTTCCTTCAATTGCTGAATAACCTCTTCACCTTCATGGTTTTGAGGCCACCAATTTTTTCGATAGCCACAACAATTTGGAGAAATTTGTTGGGGATGGCTCGAAGGAACTTCTTCACAACAAACATAGTCACAGAATTGAAAATTTACAATCAACATAACTATGAACTGATCATCCGAATGGAACCACAACATTGATGCACATCTTTTTCATGTAGAGCTTAACTCAAATCCAAGCACCATTATGTTGATTAGAAGGGGTTGGATGAAAGATATTAAGTGAGGAGGTCTTACATAACACGTGAAAAGTCATGTACACCTATGCCGAGGCATTTACGAGCTCTCAGGGAGTGCATCAATCGGACCATACACTTGACTTTCTCTGCATTGCTAGAGCTTGCCTGGCAAAACCGCTGATTCGACCATTTCCACCTAACCTAGCTCTGGGATGCTTTAAACATCATGCAGGACAAGATTTGCATGCAACGCAGGCTACCAAACGTCCTAAAATTGTATCCATCGAGTCTGATTGGATCTCCTGCAGTGTGCCAAATGTGTTCTTGAACTCTAAAGTTTGGATGATTTTGACCTCCCTTTATCTGCTCCTTGGCGCCAGCATCATTTTTTTCACCCTTGCATTTGTAGCATGAGTCGAGCCTGACTCAGCTACAATCATGCATGAGTCAAATGAATATTCCATTGGCGCAAACTATAACAAATAAACTAGCATCGTCATGAACTCTAAACATAGCATAATCGTAAGCTCTAAACATAGCATCACCGCTGACGATCCTCGGGGAAGTTAACCCATTCACTATACTGAAACAACTCAATGGCATTGGCATCGTAGGCGTGCGCTGCTTCCTCGGGGGATGTTCCAATGACCGAGCTTGGGCATCACATTGTCCTTTCTAATAGTGGCATACCATTTACCATTTATCTCACACACACCACAAAAGTTTGATGTCATTTTTAACGATGCAAATACCGAACAAGTTAGTAAAAATTCGCCAATGTACAATTAAACTAACACTATAATCTAAACACTACAGTAAGACCACACTAAGATTATATTAAGACTACACTAAACTACATTAAACTAGACTAAATTACAATATCATTATCTAAAAATGAAAAAAATGAAAATTTTAAAAAACTCATCGTGGGAGGAGGCCTATCAAACACGTTTTGCATACCCGGCCACTTTGAAGGTCATACAGGCTGCTAAACAGAGGGCAGAGGCCAGAGGGTATCTATAATTTCTGCTTTCTCCATGCATGTTTTGTGTGATATTGCTATGTTTTATATACACTTTCATACACTTTTGATCATATTTGGACTAACCTATTAACTCAGTGCACCCCAGTGCCAGTTCATGTTTTCTGCTGTTTTTCTATTTAGGTTTCCCCCGTATTAAAAATGCTTCAAAAATTCCACAAAAATACAATAAAAAATCAGCGTACCGGAAGCTTACGGAATTACCAAGGTGGGGCCAGTGGGCCAACACCAGGGCCCCAGGTGTCCTCCCGTCGCGCCCTAGGGTGGGGTCGCGCCAAGGGGCCGCCTGGACCCCTGGTGGCCCCCCTGGCTTCCCCCCTTCGCCTATATATTCTCCGTGACGGGAAACCTCAGAGGACTTGTACGTCTCAAATGTATCTACTTTTCCAAACACTTTTTCTATTGTTTTTCCCTCATTCTTGCATGATTTGGACGAAACTAACCCGGACTAACGATGTTTTCAGCAGATCTGTCTGTATGGTTTTATTGTGTGCAGGAAAATGGATTTTTAGGTGTCTCAGAATATTCCAGGAAAAATCACAGAAAATCCACGCACCCGGAGGACCAATGTGCCAGAAGTGGGGCCAGAGGGCAGCCAGGGGTGCCCAGACGCCCTGCTGGCACGACCCCACCCCTGGCCGCGCCAAGAGGCCGCCTGGGAGGGTCCTCCCCCTCTAGTGCCCTACTTCGCCTCCTATTTATTCCCGTGGCGAGAAAACCCCAGAACAGAAGTCGTTTTCCCAATTCTCGTCGCGGAGCCGCCGCCACCCTCTGTTCTTCTCCGGGAGGGCTAATCTGGAGGCTGTTTTGGCCTCCGGTGAGGGGAGATCGTCGCCATCGTCATCATCATCACCACTCCATCCTCCCTACATGACTTCTCCTTTCATGTGTGAGTAATTCCCTGTTGTAGGCAAAGGGGATGGTAGGGATTGGATGAGTTAGATCATGTAATAGTTTATCAGATTGTTGGGGCATGTTGCCTATCATCTAGATTGGTGTTTATCATCTTTGCTTCTACTTGTTGCTCTTAATGCTTGTCACTTTGGGCCCGAGTGCCATGTTTTCAGATCTGAACCCTATGTGTTTGCATGAATATATTTGTGTTCTTGATCCTATCTACGAGTTGTATGCACCTGTTATAGTCCGGAACCGGCGATCCCAAAGGTGACAGCTTGGGACACCAAAGGGGATAGACTATAGTTTGAGGATTCCGTGTATCCATTGATTGTTAATGCTTTGTTCCGGTGCTCTTTGATAGGAGCACATTAATCTCCATAAGTTCCTTTTGGCCCCGTTCGTAGCGGGATGGTAGGACGAAAGATGTTGTGCAGATTCTTATTGCAAGCACATACAACTACCTGTGGGGTACATGCCTAATGTTTAATATATGCCTAGATGATCATTGCTTTTCTGTGTGCCTTGCCCCAAGTTAAATACATGATGCATCTTATCCATGGAGCACCCAACCATCCATCTCCCTAGCCTACAGTGTTTTTAATTCTGCTAGTTACTAGTTGTTTGCTTTTGCTGTTTTACTGTCGCTGTTTCACCACCACTATTTCCGTTGCCACCATCACTTCCATATCGCAGTTACTATTAATATCTTGTTGCAAGCAAGTGTATCTCAGGTGCGGTGGAATTGACACTTCCACTGTCAAAGCTTGTGGGTATTCTTTGGCTCCCCTTGAGTCGAATCTATAAATTGGGTTATTCTTACCCGTGAAGACTATTTCGATCCCCTGCAGTTGTGGGTTATCAAGGCTGTTTTCTGGCGCCGTTGTCGGGGAGCATAGCTTTATTCAAAAGTCTACCTGAAGTATTTTACCTGCTGCAATTTATCCGCTATGGGTAAGAAAGAAGACCCCAAGGTCCCGATCTTACCATCCCGTACAAGAAAAGGTACTGTTCTGAACACTAGTGCTACACTTGATTCACCTTCAGTTATGAGTAAGTTTGCTTCACCTCCACCACATGATGCTTCTACTGAATCCGTTACTATGTCCAATACTTTTGATGATGCTTCTACTACTCTTGATGATATTGGTTCACTTGGTTACGCTCTTGAGAAATAGATCACTGCAGCTGCAAAAAAATCTGGAATTGAAATTCCTATTACTCGCTACCCTACTGGTGGAACTTACGATTATCCTGATTTGAGTAAACTCAAGGAGAGACTCCTTGAGGATGATTATATTATGATTGATGATGATTTATGCAGGGAGATAACAGAGTTTGTCGACTCTGACCCCGACGCTATTAAGAAGCTTCTCGAAAAACACTCCCTGAAGAACAAGACCGTTCTTGATCCTGAATTTGCTACATATCCTATATGCATCAATGATCCTGATTATAATTTCTATGTTGATCTTTCACTTATATCTATGGTTGAAGCTGACCCCTTTTATGGCAGAGAAAATGATGATGCTATTGCACACCTGACCAAACTCACTGAGTTGGGTGGCCTGTTTACTAGGATGAAAAGATACGAAACTTTTATGTTACTAAGCTTCTTCCCTTCTCTTTGAAGGAAGGTGCTAAAGCATGGTATGATGCACTACCATGTGGTTCCATTAAGATTCCTCAAGACTTAGCTCACTCTTTTGTTGATAAGTACTTTCCTGCTCATATGCAACATGCTGCTTTACAAAGAATCTATAACTTTAAACAGTTGCAGGATGAGCACCTCCCTAAAGCTTGGGGGAGGTATTGCAGTCTGATCCAGGCTAGACCAGGACATGGAGTCCCTAAGAAGGAATTAATTGATATATTATATGCTGGTCTTACTGATGAATCCAGATCCTATTTGGACAGTTGTGCTGGTTGTGTTTTCAGGAAAAGAAAACCGGACGATGCAGAAGAATTAATGGGCAAGATTGCAAAGAACCACGAAGATTGGTCCGTCCCTGAACCACCTCCACCACCAAAAAAGAGGGGCATGCTCGTCCTAAGCCCCGAAGACATGCAAGAAGCAAAGAAGTCTATTAAAGAGAAGGGTATTAAAACTGAAGACGTGAAGAATCTACCCCCTATTGAGAAGTTGTGTGAGCCTACCACTCACCCTCCTATGGTAGAGGTACACTCTCTTTTAGATTTCAATGCAAGTGACATCCCTCATGGTAAGCCTCCTGATCAATGTTTAGATGAGCTTGATAATTTCATTATGAAGCAAAGTCACTTTAATGAGAGGATACAAAGTCAGTTGCATGATAATTCCCTTGCTATCAAAAGCTTGCTTGATGTTCTAGGTAGAGCAGTTAATGATGTTAAATGTCTTGTGAAGCATTTTCATATGGTTCAAACTCAGCTTGAACAAATTTCTAATGTGCAAAAAGATTTGATTGCTAACAATGCCAAACAGGATATACAGGCCTTCGGGATTAAAACCCGAGGTGGAACTAGCACTCAAGATCCTCTCTATCCAGAGGGGCATCCGAAGAGAATCGAGCAAGATTCTCAAATGCAAGAATAAGAAATTGTTAGTTCTCCGAATAAGAAGAAGAAGAAGCATAAAGAAGCTGACAATTACAATGATCCAAATAGTATATCTACCTCCAATGCTGAGACTGAAGACGGTGCTGAGCCTGAAAAGGATGGTGAAAAGAATGATCCACCCAAAGTTCGAGAAGAAGAATCACCCGACAAACGCAAGAAATACACTAGAGAAGACTTCATCGCAAGAAGACATGGGAAGGAAAGAGAACCATGGGTACAGAAACCCATGCCCTTTCCAGGTAAGTCTCTCAAAACTAAAGAAGAAGAGCATTACAATAAGTTTTGTGAGTGGATGAAACCTCTTTTTCTTCAATTTCCTTTAACTGATGCTATTAAGTTACCTCCCTATTCGAGATATATGAAAGATATTGTTTCTAATAAAAGAAAAGTTCCTAACGAAGCAATATCTACTATGCTTGCTAACTACTCTTTTAGTGGCAAGATTCCTGAGAAGCTTGGTGATCCAGGTATACCCACCATTCCTTGCTCCATAAAGAATAATTATGTCAAGACTGCTTTATGTGATCTTGGAGCAGGAGTGAGTGTTATGCCTTTCTCTCTTTACAAGAGGCTTTGCTTAGAGAAACTAATCCCTACAGATATCTCTCTTCAGATGGCTGACAAGTCAACAGCCGTTCCCATTGGTATTTGTGAGGATGTTCCCGTTGAAGTTGCTAATTGTTTGATCCTTACTGATTTTGTCGTGCTTGACATGCCCGAGGATGGGAGCATGTCTATTATTCTTGGTAGACCTTTTCTTAACACCGCATGTGCCATTATTGATTGCAATAAAGGAAAGGTTACTTTTAATGTGAATGATAAAGAACACACGGTGTATTTTCCGAAGAAAGCTGACAAAAGGCATGGCCTCAACTCTATAGAGAATATCGAGACCGTGAAGATTGGTGATTGGGATTGTCCTCTACATATGCACCACAAATACAAAACCATTATGGTGGGGACAATATGTTGGAAATATGCCCTAGAGGCAATAATAAAATGTTATTATATATATATTTCCACGTTCGTAATTAATGTTTATATTTCTGTGCTATAATTGCAATGACCCTGACTATGAGATTCAGAAGAAAACTCATTTGCATGTGTGGAAATGTAAACACCAAGAGTTCCTGGTTTAGCCTCTAAGACCAGCTCATGTGCTAACTGATGATTACGTTTTCTTAATCATGGACATTGTTCTTGTAACAAGGATGTCAGTAGCAATGGGAACATATTGTTAGCAGAACAATGATGTTGAACCGACCCCAGTATTGAATGATATACTTAGAGATCACATCGTAACTATGTTATAAGTCATATCATGAAATGTTATCATATACGTAATTCCTTAGACCATGAGAGTATCGAGTTGCTTCACACAGGAAGACATGCTTTGGTTCTTAGATGAATCCTCCCGTAAATGGGAAGTAGTAAAATAAGTTCTGGGTATGTCAGATGGTGTGGCTAGTGACTGTGATAGTTCAAGAATGGGATTTGCTCCTTCACGATGAAGAAGATATTCACTTCGGGCCCACTCGGTATGACGGTATCCATTATAGTCTGGCCAGACGCATTGTGATTCAGTCACGGGGATACCGGAATACGATAACGAGAAAAGGGACAAACGAGCAAAGAGGATAACGAGTGGCTTGTGTTCAAAAGTTGTTACACATGGGTGCCAAACTTCTCTCCTCTAACTTTGTCATATATCGCGAAGCAAAGGGAATGGTACATGACTAAACATAATGGTTCACTCGAAGTTTCTTCGTGTATGTGCGGGAGTCAACATGGGTGTCCATGGCTCCGCTGTTGATTATTGGCTATTGACAAAAGGCTGTTGACCTATGTCCGGAAGATGTTCTGAGTCATGTCCGCATTATACCGAACCTATTGGGTCACACACTTAACGAGCAGTAGTCTGTTAGAATACTAGTATGGTAGAAGGTTTAGTGGAAGCAAAGCAGAATAGTTCATACGGGTACCGGAAGTAGTTTCGGAGATTTATGGAATTGTTCATAAGGGCACCAGAAGTAGTTCTGGGTATTTAAAGTTATGTCCGGATCACTCTGGAGTAGTCCCAGGTGGTTCCGGAACATATGAGAATGGCACTGGGGAAGTCCTGGATCAACCAGAATAGTTTCCGGATAATCGCTGGGCGTCCCGACAACCTTCGCGGTCATCGGGTGGCTTAAACTGTAACTCGGATGGTCTTGGAAACTATCCGGATGGCTCCGGAACGTCCGAGAACGGTCTCGGAAGGTCCTGGAAGTGCTCCAGAAGTGTCCGGAATGTCCCAAAACGGTCCCGGTATGTCCCGGAAGGTCCTGGAAGCTTCTAGAAGGTCATGGAAGGTTCTGGAAGGTTCCGGGCAGTACCACCCACTCCCCTGCGCCCCTAGCCTTGGGGGGCAAGCCACCTAGGCTTCCCTGGCCGGCCAAGGGGTGGGGGGAGCACCAAGGGGAAGGAATCCTCCTCCAGGTGGAATTACCAAATCACATTATGGCAGGTTTCCGGTGGGAAGGTGTGGAAAGGTTTGGAAGGCTTGGGAGTCCAAGTTGGACTCCCAATCCTCCTTGAGCTGCGCCCTAGGCCTCTTGGCCACCTATATAAGGTGAGCTAGGGGGAGAGGGAGAGCAAGACAACTTGTCCCCAAGGCCTATGCGCCACCCTCCCTCCTCTAAACCCCGTTGCTCCACTTTTAGACCCCGGTTTAGACGCTGTTCTAGATCGGAATCCGTTAGGGTTTTCTCCCTCTAGTTTTCTCGGTGGCGTTCATCTCTGGACGGCGGAGCACTGCTGGATTTCTGCTATAGGATGTGTGGATACTAATGGAGGGGTCGTACCTTCGACCCTTCTTCGAGGAGCTTGTTCATGGGACTTGTCCGTGGGACTAGATCGCGGGACTTGTTCGTGGGATTGATCAAGGGACTGTTTGTGGGAGAACTTGCGAGATCTAATTCCACTACGTCCACGAGCTTCACCAACTCTACTTCCGCTACATCGGTTGGTGAGCCATGACCTAAAACCTTGTATGCAATCTTCTTGGATGATCTTGGGTTCTTGATTCGTAGGCCGAATTTTTTTGTTTTCTACTACGTTTCCCAACACAATATCCATTAGTGAAGGTACCATGAATGCTTCATAGTAAGTGAAACTTTTTGCTCTATGTATTGCTAGTTTGGTAGTAGGACTTGATCAACCTTGCTATTAAATGAGTTTTATATAAGTAAAAAGTAGAGGTTGTTATGTTTGCATTTCTTTTAGCTTTATCTTTCTTGCTGGTCCAAAGTTTTATATTTTTGAAGCTTCACGTAGCTAACCACTATTTCAAGTTTTCAGAAAGTTTTCAGCTTTTTGAACCTCGAAATTTTTTCAACAGTGAAGTTGTCAGAAAAATTCCAGAAAAATAAAAATAAAAATTTCCATGCCGGGAGTGACCCAGAGGCACCTGGGGCTGACCAGGGGGCCACCAGTGGCCCAGGAGGCCAGCTGGCGCGGCCTGCCCCTTGGCCGCGTCCACAGGGCGCCTGTGGCCCACATGCCCCATCTCCAGGTGAGTCTTCTTCCTCTCTCTCTCTCTCTCTCTCTCTCTCTCTCTCTCCAAAAACACGAGTTCTGCACTTGTTCTTGCGTTCTTGCTGTTCTTGGAGGCGATTTTCGATCTCTCTCTATAGCCCATCATTGGAGCTGAGATTTTGAGAAAATACTCCCTGGTATGTGACTCCTCCACCCCTCCAATTAGATATTTGATTGGCGGCTTCATTAGTGAGTATTTAGTAGCTCTTGGTGTTGTTCATATGAGCTTGCAAGCATGTGTAGAAATTTATTTTCCAAGTTTTGATGCAAGTTTATGACTTAGGGAAGTGAATAGAGTAGTTTGCCCCAACTCATTTTTCTTAAATCCTTGTTTTTGTGAATTGTCAAAAATTTCATAAATGAGTTTCTTAGGAAAAGCAAAAGGATGGCCTGGGAAGAAGAAGTCTGAGCATACTGATAGAGTAACTAGAGCTGCAGCTTCATCCTCAACAGCTAGGGTGAGCTACAATGAAGATGTTGTGCCCCTGGAGTTGCTGGAAGATACAAGTCCAGCACGGGCAATGATGTTTCCGTGCAACGATTTTCTTGAAGCGGCAGGTATTAAGGAGGAGTTTGATAACCTTTGTGCTAATGCAGGTTTGACACGGCTTGCAACATGTCGTGTTACTCAATACCGTAAACTCACCTCCTGTTTTATTTACAATTTTAGATATAACCATGATGCTGGTCTTATTGAGTTTAAATTTTACAATGATCCTTTGACCATGTCTTTGGAAAGATTTTGTGAAATAATAGGTGTGCCGAACGTTGGACGGACGGCAAAGATGAACACTCAGCCCACCGAGCTGAGAACGCTCTTCAACTCTCTTTGTATTCAGGATACAAGGGATATCCGACGTTCAAAAATTTCCAGCATCTTGTTTCCCCAGCTCAGGTATTTTGCATACTATATTTCTAGAGGGGTATTAGCTCGTGACAACATGAGAAACAGTTCTGCGCCGGATATTGCTATCCTGACAAATGCCCTCTCAGGGGAAACTACGTATAATGTGGGTGCCTTGATTGCTCGCCGACTTGCCCTTAATGGCAACAAGGGAGATCTCTTTGGTGGCGTTTACGCCACACTTATTCTTGAGTCTCTTGAGCGCACCCCACATCCTGATGATGAGCCTTTTCCTTTTATAAGCTTTGACCTTGCTGCTATGAAAAGGCATGAGTTTGTTACCAGGACTTTCGAGTTTGGTAACCTTATTTATATTCTGAGGTTTGGACTAATCGATATTCGGGAGATCCGTCTACCTTCTCCTTTTTGGTTTGATTCTACTCGCAGGAACGGATGGTCCTTCAACGTCACCCAGTTCGATGAGTTCATGGCCCAGCAGAAGTTCCATAACCCCATGGAGGGGGTTGTGCATGATGAGGAGGATCCCGTTACCCAGTGGGGTGAAGGGTCTTCTTCCGCTTGGAGCGGGGAGCCTTCTTCGTGGGAGGATCCCAGGACTTCGGTCTATGCACCTGAAGCCCCGTACGACCCATGGATACACCAGTACTACCCTGGAGCTGGAGGCTCCTGGGGACCACAATAGCAGATACCAACTTAGGACAAAAGCCTAAGCTTGGGGGAGTACGTGTCCTTCTTCCTTTTTTCCATTGTATTATTCGTTTTATGATTTTTTGTTTTGATCTTTTTGAAGTTTTTTCCTGTTCTTCTTTGATTCTTTCTTTGCAAAAACAACAAAAATATTTTCTCTTTCTTTTTATTTCGTTTAATCTTTGAAAAATCCAAAAAGATTTCTTTTCTCTCTTTAGTTTGCTTTGTTGCAGAGTTCAGCTCGAGTCCGTGCTGGCATTTGCACTTGATTATATTTTCCTACGTTCAATCGTGCAAGTGACAAGGCAGTAATGACAAAGATCGACGAAAGGGATGCAACAAGGAAAACCGGTATGAACTCTTTTTGTTTCTACTTTTGTACATATGCTTGTACTTATGATTTAGAGACCAGCTTGTAGCGACATAGTGCTATGTTTACAATGCTTTCCCAGTGGTTCATGCTTTCTTTGTGGCTAATCTCAAATAGCTAGGGTACATAATGTGTTGTTGAAATGATTTACATGCATTGCATTGTTCATGGTTTGGCATACTGAAGTGGTATTTCCCTTTGGAGAATTCTTGGATTGACTTGGCACATGCTTACACATGTTTAAGACTAAAAAGTCTGCTATGCCTTGATGATCTTTGAATTCCAGAATAGTTATATCATTTTCATACCCAATTCAATGTTGCTTTGTCGCTCTGCATGATTATGACTGTTATTGCTCTCTAGTTGGTCGCTTCCCAATATTTTGCTAGCCTTCGCTCGCACTAAGCGGAATTCTGCTTGTGCATCCAAAATCCTTGAAACCAGTTATTCCATATGAGTCCACCATACCTTCCTATGTGGTATTTACCGGCCACCCTAACGAAGACTTTCTTGTACCATCTCAAAATTATTCAAAAACACTCCTGTGTTGTGCCTCTGCTTTAGCTCATGAGTAAGTAGTAGGTAATTCATGATCTTCTTATGTTAAGACATGTTTTATCCCGGGATTGCATGTCTAATATGCAAACCCCTAATACGAGGAGGGACTGGCATGAGTGCGCCCAACTCACAAAAGATAATCACAACCAACAAACCCTCCTTCAAGATTTGTTTATGAGAAATTAGGAAACTTTAGTAGTGATAAACAAAGGAGATTAAGGGGATGTGATCGTCCCCATCTTGGGAGCCGTTCCTCGAAACATGTCTAGCATAAGAGGTGATTGGGTTGTCTACTAGCACTCGTTGACGAATCATGCACCTCCCAAAAATAGTTTATCTCTGTTTTCAAAACCAAGAGCTCTGGTTCATGTTTAGTCTTTGCTTCCAACCACGGGTTTTCAACCTTGCCATCAAAATCCACTTAATTTCTGCTTGCTCTATGCATGTTTTGTGTGATATTTCTATGTTTTATATACACTTTCATACACTTTTGATCATATTTGGACTAACCTATTAACTCAGTGCACCCCAGTGCCAGTTCCTGTTTTCTGCTATTTTTCTATTTAGGTTTCCCCGTATTAAAAATGCTTCAAAAATTCCATAAAAATACAATAAAAATAAGCGTACAGGAAGCTTACGGAATCATCAAGGTGGGGCCAGAGGGCCACCACCAGGGCCCCAGACGTCCTCCCGTCGCGCCCTAGGGTGGGGTCGCGCCAAGGGGCCGCCTGGACCCCTGGTGGCCCCCCTGGCTGCCCCCCTTCGCCTATATATTCTCCGTGACGGGAAACCTCAGAGGACTGATACGTCTCAAACATATCTACTTTTCCGAACACTTTTGCTATTGTTTTTCCCTCATTCTTGCATGATTTGGACGAAACTAACCCGGACTAACGATGTTTTCAGCAGAGCTGTCTATATGGTTTTATTGTGTGCAGGAAAATGGATTTTTAGGTGTCTCAGAAAATTCCAGGAAAAATCACAGAAAATCCACGCACCCGAAGGACCAATGTGCCAGAAGTGGGGCCAGAGGGCAGCCAGGGGGGGCCCAGGCGCTCTGCTGGCGCGGCCCCACCCCTGGCCACGCCAGGAGGCCGCCTGGGAGGGTCCTCCCCCTCTGGTGTCCTACTTCGCCTCCTATCTATTCCCGTGGCGAGAAAACCCCAGAACAGAAGTCGTTTTCCCAATTCTCGTCGCGGAGCCGCTGCCACCCTCTGTTCTTCTCCGGGAGGGATAATCTGGAGGCTGTTTTGGCCTCCGATGAGGGGAGATCATCGCCATCGTCATCATCATCACCACTCCATCCTCCCTCCATGACTTCTCCTTTCATGTGTGAGTAATTCCCTGCTGTAGGCAAAGGGGATGGTAGGGATTGGATGAGTTAGATCATGTAATAGTTTATCAGATTGTTGAGGGCATGTTGCCTATCATCTAGATTGGTGTTTATCATCTTTGCTTCAACTTGTTGCTCTTAATGCTTGCCACTTTGGGACCGAGTGCCATGTTTTCAGATCTGAACCCTATGTGTTTGCATG
This sequence comes from Bromus sterilis, assembly GCA_950022295.1. NCBI lineage: Eukaryota > Viridiplantae > Streptophyta > Magnoliopsida > Poales > Poaceae > Bromus > Bromus sterilis. The sequence continues at coordinate 404,573,199 of OX465596.1, forward strand.
AATATATTTGTGTTCTTGATCCTATCTACGAGTTGTATGCACCTGTTATAGTCCGGAACCGGCGATCCCAAAGGTGACAGCTTGGGACACCAAAGGGGATGGACTATAGTTTGAGGATTCCGTGTATCCATTGATTGTTAATGCTTTGTTCCGGTGCTCTTTGATAGGAGCACCTTAATCTCCATAAGTTCCTTTTGGCCCCGTTCGTAGCGGGATGGTAGGACAAAAGATGGTGTGCAAGTTTTTATTGCAAGCACGTACAACTACCTATGGGGTACATGCCTAATGTTTGATATATGCCTAGATGATCCTTGATTTTCTGTGTGCCTTGCCCCAAGTTAAATACATGATGCATCTTATCCATGCAGCACCCAACCATCCATCTCCCTAGCGTACAATGTTTTTAATTCTGCTAGTTACTAGTTGTTTGCTTTTGCTGTTTTACTGTCGCTGTTTCACCAACACTATTTCCATTGCCACCATCACTTCCATATCGCAGTTACTATTAATATCTTGTTGCAAGTAAGTGTATCTCAGGTGCGGTGGAATTGATAACTCCACTGTCAAAGCTTGTGGGTATTCTTTGGCTCCCCATGAGTCGAATCTATAAATTGTGTTATTCTTACCCGCGAAGACTATCTCGATCCCCTGCATTTGTGGGTTATCAAGGACATAACCCTTTTTCGTGATCTCGCTTCTGTTCCACCGCCACCGCGCTTCCAAGATCGGGAGAGCCAGCAGACCTCTTCCCGGCACCCTGCCGGAGGGAGGATTGACCTCCGGGAGCCTCTCCTCCACCATGGATGCTTCCCGGATGATCCGTGAGTAGTATACCTTGGACGATGGGTCCGTGATCAGTATCTATGTGATGTTCTCCTCCCCTCTTTCTTCTTCATGGATTAGACCTTGTGAGCTTCCCTACATGATCAAGGCACATATGTAATTCTTTTTGCTATTGCTATGCTGAGTTTGCTGGGATCTGATGGATTATGAGACTATGTTAAAATTGTGATTGGGTAATATATTTGGTTCTTATCTTTTAAAATTGTGATTGGGCAATAAGACTTTAAACTTTAGATTGACACTCAAACAATACGGTACCAGTCCGTAAAGTTAAATATCCAGAATTCTATAGTTCTATTATCTCAATTATAGCTAAGCGCAAAGGTAGTAAACAAATGCCAATGACTACAACGAACTATGCAAATTCACTTTGATTTAGTTCATGATAAAATGAGTTCATCTAACTCCCACTCAAAAACAACATCCCTCGAGTCGTCTTTGGTGATTACACGAACCAAATTCACTACACCACGACCGATCATCACGTGAGGCGGTGTAGCTGCAATGGCGAGCATCTCAATATGGTTCATCATATCATCCATATGACTCGTGCTTAACCTTTCGGTCCATGTTCCGAGGCCATGTCTGTACATGCTAGGCTCGCCAAGTAGAACCTTAGTATTTGCATGTGTTTCAAGGCCATGTCTGTACATGCTAGGCTTGAAAACACCCGTTGTATGCGAACGTAGAGTCTATCACACCCGATCATCACGTGGTGTCTCGAAACGACGAACTTTCTTAACGGTGCATACTAAGGAAGAACATATAATTATCTTGATATTAAGTGAGAGGGATCATCTTATAATGCTACCGAAGCGATCATGATCGTAACTAAGCAAAATAAGATGCATAAAAGGATAAACATCACATGCATGGATAATGTGATATGATATGGTCCTTCTCGCATTAGATCTCCATCTTGTGCGTCTTGGTATGATCTCCATCATGCCACCGGCGCGGCACCAAGGTCCATGGCGCCACCACCATGGTCGTCCTTCTCCATTACAATATATCTCATGGATATATCTACAGCACGCAGGCCTTAAAAAGGAAAAACACAACCATATGGCTCCTGCCGGTTGTTTACAATAAATCTCATTTCATACAACAATTTTGTAACAATGACCATATCACATCACATGCCCTGCAAAAACAAGTTAGACGCTTCTAAATTATCTTTGCAAATTTTACGTGGTTTTGGGCTTCCTAGGAAAGAACCGATCTTACCTACGGACAAGAACCACAACGTTGATTCGCTAGTTGTTTCTTTTCGTCCCTTTCCAGGGCCCTCCGTTGCAAATGCCATATCACTAATGTTAGAGAAACTGACACCCCCAAAGCCACTTTATACGGTACAAGCCGTATGTCAAGCGTGACACGCAATCTGCGCTTAGGGCCGCTTCAATCCAACATTGCCGCAATATGAACAAGTGCACAAAAGAGGGTAACAACTAGAGGATCAACGCCCACATCTCTATGTTTTCTAACCGTACAAAGCATCTACGCATAAACCTGGCTCTGATACCACTGAAGGGTTCGTTGCATAGAAAACAAAATTTTCCTACGATTGCAACTGCCAAGATCACATCTAGGAGATAACTTGTAACGGTTTGAGAAGGACTCACCCTCGAAGACCAAAAAGCTTTAACGAGAACGATTCTCGTGGGTGATGTAGTCGATCACTTGCCGACCTCAAGGTCGTGATGAAGATGGGCGCCACAAACGGGCAGCGCCTCCGTAATCGGTCACACGTACGGATCAGCGACGACCTCCGCCCCTTGCTCCAGTTGGGCAGCGGAAGTAGTGGATCCTCGGGAACTCCAGCAGCACTACAACATAGTGGTGGTGGTGGTAGAGAAGATCTTGAGCAGGGCTTCGCCTAAGCACCATACTCGTGAAACTGGATCAGCTAGCAAGGGGAGGAAGATGCCAACCAAAGGGCATATGAGAGATGGAGGAATTTGTGTGTAGAGGGGTCTCCACCCATCTATATATAGGAGGGGGAGGCAGCCCCCAAGGGGTAGCACGCCCCAAGAGGTGCCCCCACCTCTCCCCTCATCATGTGGGTGGACTCCCCACTCACAAAAACAAAGGGTCACACATTATTCCCATAACTTCCATAATTCTCCACTCAAAATTCCAAGAGTTTATCACATTAAAACACTTTTAATTATCTTGTTTAATGTCACTCAAATTAATGAACACTTCATTCAATGAGTACTTCATTGATGAACACTTCATTCAATGAACACATTAACAATTATCCCCTTGCACTATTTTGATATACCGAAACTATTCCAGCAGTTTTATCAAAACAGTCCATGTGCTGTCCAATATATTCTCTGGCGTTCCGTATCCACTCAAACGCGTCAACGAATCCTTAAGTGTGTCACCCTACGGTTCGTGAATAAAATGGACATGACAGAGACTCTTCTCTGATCAATAATCATCAGCGGGATCTGGAGATCCATGATGACTCCCACTTACTCAACGATGAACTAGTGATCGTGTGAACCAAAACTCCGTAACCAATTCCTTTTGTCTCGCGATATTTTACTTGTCCGAGATCCGATCATTTGGTATCATCCATACCTAGTTCGATCTCGTTACCGACAAGTACTCTTTACTCGTTCCGTGATATAACATCCTCGTGAGCCAGTCACGTGCTTGCAAGCGATGTCAATGTGATATCACCGAGAGGGCCCAGAGTATATCTCTCTGTCATCTGGATGGACAAATCCCACTCTTGATCCACGAGCCTCAACTAACACTTTCCAAGTACCCAACGACACCTTTATAATCACCCTGTTACGGTGTGACGTTTGATGGAATCAAAGTACTCTTCCGGTGTCAGTGATTGACGTGATCTCATGGTCTAAGGATTAGGGTTACTTCGTGAAAGTTTGATACAGCAATAGAAACTTGATGACATGATCGTATTGCTATAACTACTGTGGGTGTATGTTCATCACATCATTCTCCAATGACATGACCTTGTTATTAACAACATCCAATGTTCATGATCAGGAAACCTTGATCATCCGTTAATCAACAAGCTAGTATAAAGAGAGGCACTACTAGGAACCTTTTCTCTGTTTATTAAACACACATGTATTAACGTTTCCGGTTAACACAATTATAGCATGAAAATAAACATTTATCATAAACATGGAATAAGATAATAACCACTTTATTATTGCCTCTCGGGCATATTCCCTTCAGTCTCCCACTTGCACTAGAGTCAATAATCTAGTTTGGTACTTGCGCATCCAACACCTATGGCATTCAGTTGTTATCCATACGCATTGCTAGTGGTAAACCTAATCTCCAGATCTGACACTTCAGGTCCGTGTGTATTTGCATTTCTTTGCGTCTCTACGCATCACTCATTCACTAATGAGATGGCATTGCATAAATTTGGTCCTCCGGTGAGACCTTAGTCCCTTGAGCTCAAAACATGTTGAATCTATTGTCGTACAATAGATCTTCATAGTATTAGCTCGCTTGGAACTACACCTAGTTTGTCAAACAAACTTCTTGACACAAATGCCCTCCTTTGCTGCTGCTAGAGCAGTCATATACTTAGCCTTTCCTTGTAGTATTCGTTATAATGTCTTAACTTTGGAACTCATCCAAATCCATTTGGAACTATTCCAAATCTATCATGGAACTTTCTTCCATTACATTTTGCCACCTTAACATACCGCCAAAATTGAGATAAATTTAGATTGTATCTTGCGACAAAACTAGTATCAATGTAACACTTGACAATGAACTATTGTCCAACATACATAATATATATTCTTAGTCCTTCCAAAGCACGTAAGGATATCTTTACTATTGTCCAATGATCATCTTATGAATCATTCTGGTATATGCTCATAACATTTAGAGCATAGGACATTCTTGGAATTGTACATATCATGGTGTACATGATTGATCAAATCATTCATGTGATTTTACTCATCAAGTGTCAAAACACTTGAATCTCGCTTCAACCTTTTCCATGCGGCAAGAACTTTTCTCGTCGTTTCCATATTGAACTTATTCAATATTTCATATATGTACTTCGGCCCAACCATATTAGCACCTCAATCTATCTATATAGACCATATTAGCCCAATATACTGGTTTTGCCCAAATCTTCCATTAAAATCAAATTTTCAATGAAACTTCACCCGTGTCAATAAAATATACATCATTTCCAATCAACAATATGTCTTCTACATAATGTATTAGAAATATGTCTCAGTGCTCCCACTTAATTTCTTGCAAAAGCAAGCATCTTCACCATCTCTGATGAAACTAAACGTTTTAACAATTTCATCATGATGAAGATTCCAACTCCGTGAATTCTTATTTCAACCATTGAAATTTGCATGCTATTTTAGCATCCTTTGAATTAACAGAACCCTTTGGACCGTGTCCTGTACACGTCTTAGGTAACCATTCTATTAGAAGAACGTTGTTCTGTTTGTTCAACTACCATATACCAAAACTAGCATATGTAGTGGTTGCTACAATAATCCGTCCAGACTAAATATCGTTATGAAAGATCAAATCTTTTCATAGCCAACTCTTTGAACATAATCGTAAACCATTTTAACGATATGTCGAATATTTCATAGATGTGAGAACATCCACGTCTGTTTCTTTATAGATCCAAACACGGTATCTAGAGGGTCTTCCAAGTTCAGAAACTTGGTTTCTCGTGTATGGAACTATCACGGATTTTATAGCTTCTAGCCATTTTGCCGGAGTCAGGGCCCATCATCGCTTCTTTGCATGTAGTCGGTCCATTATTATCAAATAACAATGATTCAATCTCAAATCTATTTGATCGATTATCCGAACTACGCAGTTCAATAGGAACTTAGATCGCCGTGACCACAACCTTTGGGACACGGGAGCCAAGAGCATTGCGGCCGCTTCCGGGACACTTTCCGGCGCTGCGCCACTTAGCACATAAAGCTTAGGTTCAACAACCTAATCGAAGTTCTACTGTCCTCCCACTTAACTTTTCGCAAAAATTCCTTCTCAAGAAACTTGATGCTCTTAGCCACAAAAAAAACTTTTGTCTTTAGTGTTCTGGAGGAATACCCAACGGTTACTTTGGGATAACCTACAAAGACGTACTTTATCCGACTTTGGTTGTAAACATTTTACATATGCCTTGCATACCAAAATTTAAGAAAAGACAAATTGGGTTTTATCCCATTCCATAACTTATATGGTGTCATTTCAACGGATCTCGATGGCGCTCTTTTCAGTGAAAAGCGGAAGTCTCTAAAGCTTAATCCTTAAAATATAATGGCAATTTTATAAATAACACCTTTGATCCTTACCATGTCAAACAAGGTTTGATTACATCTCTCGAACACTCCATACTCCTATGGTGTTTCGGGAAATGCAAGTTTTGGAACGATTCCTCAACTCTCAGGCATTTGCTAAACTTTTAACTCAAAAATCTTCTTTTATGATCCAATCATAAACTCTTATTTTCTCGTTACAATGATTTTCACTTCATCTTGAAATTTATTTGAACATTTTCAAACATTTCATACTTCTTCCTTATCAAGTAAATATACACATATATTCACTCAAATCCTCGGTTAAAGTATATGAAGTTATAAGACCCACCACACACGGCTACACATAATGAACTATACACATCAACATGTATAATGTCCAATAAGTTAGTCGTCCGTCCTTCTTTGTCTATGAACGGAGTTTCAATCATTTCTAGGAAATTCTTACAAGCGTCAGTTGATTCAAAATCAAAAGACTCCAAAATTCCACCAACATGGAGTTTCTTCATGTTATCTTTCCAATATGATTTAAACGGTGTTTCAATCATCTCTAGAAATTTCTCACAACCGTCAATTGATTCAAAATCAAAAGACTCCAAAATTCCATCACCATGGAGTTTCTTCATGTGTTTCTTTCCAATATGATTCAAACGGTGGTGTCACTCATAAGTGATCTTCTAATCATTTGTCTTGCGACATGTTTAGCATCAGTTATTATGGATGTGATTTCTCCAACAAGATTTATAGAGTTCATCCATATTCTATGAATATGGTGATAATTTGAACAACTATTGTTCGTATAACACCAGAACAGAATAACAATTATTCAAATAAATCTTGAAGGCTAGGTTTAATTCCAACGATAAACACAATAACACTTTATTTTGTTCTTGATGAGAATCATCCCATATTCATTTGCTAGTTACTCAGGCCATTGCAACTCTTGTATTGCGTTGTTCCGTATGACACTTCATACCAACTGATGCTAGAGGGGGGCCAGGGGTGGCCCAGGAGGCCACCTGGAGCGGCCACCCCCTAGGCCGCGCCATGGGGGCGCCTGGGGCCCTTGGTCCACCTCTGGCTGCCCCCCTTCGCCTATTTATTCCCCGTGAAGAGAAACGCTCGAAGACAGAACCCTTTTTCGCGATCTCTCCTCTTTTCCGCCGCCGCCGCGCTTCCAAGATCGGGAGCACTAGGAGCCCTCTTCCCGGCACCCTGCCGGAGGGAGGAACCACCTCAAGGAGCTTCTCCACCACCATGGATGCTTCCCGGATGAACCGTGAGTAGTCCACCTTGGACTATGGGTCCATGATCAGTAGCTATGTGATGTTCTCCTCCCCTCTTTGTTCTTCATGGTTTAGACCTCGTGAGATGCCCTACATGATCGAGGCACATATGTAATCTTTCTGCTGTTGCTATGTTGAGTTTGCTGGGATCCGATGGATTATGAGACTATGTTCAGATTGTATTTGAGTAATATATTTGATTCTCCTCTTTTATATTTATGTTCTTGAGTAATTCTTGCATGTTCTCCGTTGTTGTTTATTGCTTTGGCCAAGTAGTAGGTAGTGACTCCAAGAGGGTGCGTTATGCATGATTGTGGGTTCATGCCCCCTGATGACTAGCTTGAGTGACAAAAACATGAGTCTAGGGGATGTGATGTTGCCACAAGGGAGAAAACAACGGTGCTTGTACTTGCGGGTGCAAGGATTTTTTACTTTACACAAAGTTCTTTAATGCAGTTGTCTGTTGCTTTGAGTTTACACTTTGGGTGGGATTCGCAACTTAATACCAGCGAGATGTTCTGGATAGATATCTCAAGGTGGATGATTAGTAGGTAGATGCAGATGGATTTCGGTCTACTTGTCTTGGCGTACCGCCCAAGCTTTTGAGCCTCTTCCTTTCTTTATAGCATAGTTAGCATTGGTTTGCGCACATAATCCTGTCAATTTCCCAGCTGTAATTTTTTTACCTCGCATGGCTATTTTATCGTCTTTTGGGAGAGAGACATCACTAGTGAACATCATGGGATCCCGGTCCATATTTCCAATACTGTTTACACCCACTATTTATTTTCTGGTTTATTTACCTTTCCGTTGCTATCACCATCATTATTATCCCGTGCGTTTGATCCTTTGTAAACAATAAGGCCGGAGGGATTTACAACCTCTCTGAACTCGTTGGGAGCAAACTTATCTGTTGTGTGTGCAGGTCCACGTCAACCGCCTAATGTCTGGCGTCGTTGTCACCTTCCTGTCGTTGTTGGAGTCGTACTGGAGACAAACCTTGGTATCTTCACCGAGGGAAATTTGCTGCTGTCTACATCTCAACCTTCCACTTTGGGTAACCAACGAGGGGCGAGAAGCCATCAAAGCTAATTTCTGGCGCCGTTGTCGGGGACTCCACTCTTCAAGATAGGGGAGTTGCACACTATCTTTTATCTTTGCTTTTTAGTCTTGTTAGTTTACCTTTCAGTTTTTGTCTTTGTGTCCTTTATCAAAAATCCAAAAAATAGTATGTCTAGTTCCTTACTTGCCAATCAATGTCTGACTTCTTTGAAACCAGATCTTATTGGCATGGAGGATTCACCGAGGATCAACAAAAGTGGTACAAGGAACACCGCTTGTCTCAAATACACCAGTTGTATGAGTATGCTAGAAACTTGTGCTCAATATATAATATATCTTTCTGCAGGGATGAATCTTGTTGCTTTATGAGGCACAAACACCTTTCTTTCCACTGTGAGTACAATGATGATGAAACCTTAGGTTCTTATGCTAAAGGAAACTATGATTTTTATGATGCAGAGCCAAAAGAAGAATTTGTTGCTTATAAGGGTGCCTATGAATTACTTCTCTTCTTACAAATATTAATGATGCCCCTTACAAATATGAGAGTCTTGCTATACTTAACTATTGTTTGGAAAATTATGATGCAAATTATTATATTACTGATCATCTTGAGAGAATCTCTCCCCCAAAGGAAGAGACTAATGTTTTGCAGGACTCTATGAAAGAAGAAATTGATGAAACCGAAAGCTCCTTGGATGCAAAAGAGGAGGAGAGTGACGAACAAAAGGAGGAAGAATGGAGCCATCCATGTGTACCTTCTAATGAGAGTAACTCTTTGAATCTTACCTTATATGAGTGTTATCATCCTATGGATTCTTTTGAAATACCCCTTTTTGATGAAGTTGATGCCTTCTATGCTTATGGCCATGACACTATGGATGATGCTTACGGAGATGAACTTTCTATAGTTCCTCATGTTAAGCATGGAATTGTTGCTATTGCACCCACAGTTGATTTTCCTATCATCCTTTTGAAATCTCCAAATATTTCGGAGATTTTTGTCCTTATTAAACGTCAATATGACGGGTTGCATTTATCTTATGATCCTAAAGACCGTGTTGAAAACTATACACGTGTCCTTGCAGGTCATGAACAACATGATTTATGTGATAGTTATATTCTTGATGTTGTTCATGATACTACTGAAAATTACTTTGAGAGAGGAAAGCTTGGTTCTAAAATCTTGCATCTTACAAAAACACCTCTCTTTTTGATGAAATTTTTAAAGTTGCTCTTGTTCCACCTTCCTATGCTTGTCACTTTGTGTTTCTTTGATTTATTTTCTTATGAGATTCCTATGCATAGGAAGTGGGTTAGGCTTAAATGTGTTTCATATTTTCTGCTTGATGCTCTCTTTTGCTTCAAAATTCTTATTCTTGTGAGAGCATCTTCTATAATCTTTTTGCCTAGCTTAAAGGCGTAAAAGAAAGCGCTTGTCGGGAGGCGGCCCGCAACGAATTTAGGTTTTCCTTTTTGTTTTCCTTCTGTTTTTAGTGGTCTTGATGATTTTTACTACTGTAGCAACATCATTGTATCTTTACTTTTCAAGCTTTATGCCATTTATAGCCTCATGTGACACGGGAAGTGAAAGTTGTGACATGCTGTCCAGAAAACAGATTCTGTCCTCGTGACGGGAAACATCATAGAAAAATCCTAGTTCATCTTTTCGAGCTGAAATTTTTACACAGCGTGCTCTATACAATCACGGAACTTTCGTATGTTCTGAGTTTTTTTATTTGAGTTGTAGAAGTATCCCTAAAAAATTCTTTACTACCTGCTGGTCTGTTTTTCACAGATTCTGTCCTGTTTTTTCCTTTTCTTCGTTTTGCAAACCTTAAGATTGCTTTTTCTTTGCTTAAACTTTTTGGAAATCTTGAGAAACAGTAGCTCTTCAAGAATATACTTATTTCCAGTAGAGAAAAAATATTTTATTGTGGGTACTAACCTCGCTAATCAGATTATGATGAGTTATGTATGAAGGGAGTTTTCAAGTGTGCGAGGGAAGATGATAAAAGAAGATTCAGGAGTGTCAAACGCTCAAGCTTGGGATTCCCCCATGCATCCCCAAGAAATAATCAAGGAGACTCAAGCGTCTAAGCTTGGAGATGCCCCCATGCATCCCCTTCCCCATCAACAATTATCAGTTCGTCTTTCGTTCCACTATATTTTTATCACTTCATGCGTTATGTGCTATGCTTGGAACGTCTTGCTATTTATTTCCCTTTTAGTTTTCTTTAGCTTTGCTTGCTGTTCATAACAAAATAGAACCCAGCTTTCTTTGTGTGGGAGAGAAACACGCTCCACTTTCAAAACCTAGAACACAACATAGGATTCTTCATGCTTATCTTTGCTGTGTGTGTTCTTTATGTTTTTCATAGCTGCTGTCATGTTTAGCTCTTAGTTTTCATGCTTATCTTTTTAAGAGCTTTTGTTTACTTTGTTGTTGGAACTCTCTTGAGTTTTCATGTTTATCTTGTTTAGAGAGTTTTCCTGTTGCACTGAGTTTTGTGTCTTGACTTGAAGTAGATAATTGAGGTTGCTATTCAATTGTAGTAGTAACTTGCAATAGTTTTGAGGTATTGCTATGAGTAATGTTTGGACTTTTGGTGTCAAGAGCTTTAGCCTATTAGTGATAGATGTCGTATTTTGGACAATCCGTGCTTATTTTCAAAACTTACAAAATTAGTTGAGAACTTTAGCTACTAGATGGATCACTACTCTTTGGAGGGATCGAATATTAGAGTACACTCACGTACCATGAGTCGAGGATGCGCAAGGATAACCAAACCCCCATACACTCCTCCTCGGGGTACTTGTCTATTTGAGAACCTCCTAATTAGATTGAGAGTTACCGATAATAAGTCCATGAGTTCTTCGGAATAATGTGAGTATTCGAAAGTTGGCACTTCCACCATCCCATATTTTTCTAGCCTCTCCTGTGCCGTGCATTGCCTCCATCTCACTCCGAGAGTTGGCGTCCACCTTCGCCGGTACATCCAAATCCTTGGCACGATACGCTCTGTCATCATAAGCCTCAGTATATCCTTCCTTAAAACAGCCACCATACCTACCTATCAAGGCATTTCCATAGCCTTTCCGAGATACATTGCCATGCAACATCCACCTTCTCATGACTTGATCTTCATGTCAGACATGCTTTTGCTTGATCGATGAGCCGCATGCTAGTTGGTGATACGTCCAAAACGTATCTATAATTTCTGCTTGCTCCATGCATGTTTTGTGTGATATTGCTATGATCTAGATACACTTTCATACACTTTTGATCATATTTGGACTAACCTATTAACTCAGTGCACCCCAATGCCAGTTCCTGTTTTCTGCTGTTTTTCTATTTCAGTTTTCCCCCATATAAAAATGCCAGAAAAATTCCGGGAAAAATACAGAAAAATTAACGTACAAGAAGCTTCGAGAAGAGACCGGGAGGGGCCAGAGGGGAGCCAGGGGGGGCCAGGCGGCCACCCAGCGCGGCGCCGCGCCAAGGGGGCGCCTGGGGCCCCTGGTCCACCTCTAGCTGCCCCCCTTCGCCTATTTATTCTCCGTCACGGGAAAACCCCGAAAGAAGAACCCTATTCCGCAAACTCGCCTCTGTTCCGCCGCCGCCGCGCTTCCGAAGATTCGGAGCACCAGAAGACCTCGTCCCGGCACCCTGCCGGAGGGAGGATTGACCTCCGGGAGTCTCCTCTCCACCATGGATGCTCCCCGGATGTCTCGTGAGTAGTTTTCCTTGGACCATGGGTCCGTGATCAGTAGCTATATGATGTTCTCCTCCCCTCTTTGATCTTCATTGTTTAGACCTCGTGAGCTGCCCTACATGATCGAGGCACCTTTGTAATATTTCTGTTGTTGCTATGCTGAGTTTGGAGGGATCTGATGGATTATGAGATTATGTTCAGATTGTGATAGAGTAATATATTTTGTTTTTATATCTTATATTTTTGTTCCTAAGTAATTCTTGCATGTTCTCCGTTGCTGTTTATTGCTTTGGCCAAGTAGTAGGTAGTGACTCCAAGAGGGAACGTTGTGCTAGATTGTGGGTTCATGCCCCCCGATGACACGCTTGAGTGACAGAAACATGAGTCTAGGGGATGTGCTGTTGCCACAAGGGGGAAAACAACGGTCCTTGTAACCGCGGTTACAAGGATTGTTTACTTTACGCAGAGTCCTTTTTAATGCAGTTGTCTGTTGCTTTGGGTTTACACTTTGGGTGGGGCTCGCAACTTAATACCAACGAGATGTTCTGGATAGATATCTCAAGGTGGATGATTAGTAGTAGATGCAGATGGATTTCGGTCTTCTTATCTTGGTGTACTGCCCGTTCTTTTGAGCCTCTTCCTTTCTTTTGTAGCATAGTTAGCATTGCGGTGCGTTCATAATCCTTTCAATTGCCCTTTTGTAATTTGTTTACCTCGCATAGAAGTTTTATCGTCTTTTGGGAGAGAGACATCACTAATGAACATCACGTATCCCGGTCCATATCCTCATTACTGTTTCCAAGCTTTATTTACTTTACTGCTTTTATTTGCTATCATTATCCCTTGCGTTTTATCCTTTGTAAACAACAAGACCGGAGAGATTGACAACCTCTCTGAACTTCGTTGGGAACGAAGTTATCTGTGTCTGTGTGAAGGTCCGCGTCAGTTGCGCCGCTGACACCTACTTATCATCTCTGGAGTTCTACTGGAGACAAACCTTGGTATCTTCACCGAGGGAAAACTGCTGCTGCACTACATCTCAACCTTCCACTTGGGGTAACCAACGAAGGGGGCGAGAAGCCATCAAGCAAAGTTTTCTGGCGCCGTTGCCGGGGACTCCGAGTGCTAAGGTAGGGGAGTTGCACACTACCCTTTACCTTTGTTTTTTAGTCTTGTTAGTTTACCCTTCAGTTTTTATCTCAGTGTCCTTTATGAAAAAACACAAAAATAGTTGCTACCTTTTGCCTTTGTCTTGCTTTGCCTATTTATGCTATCCTCATCATGGGTGATGAACCACCCAAATATGGTAGGATGGACATGTTTCACTTGGATTGTCTTCGATCAATTTGTGCTCGCGCTAAAAACCCAACCGACTTGGTTGAGGGAAAATCATTGGATGAGCATGCTCATTATACGCGGCACCGCCTATCTCAGAAAGGGAAACACTTATGGGATCAAATACATATTTCTTATTGCCATGCTAAACTTTTGTGCCACATTTATGATTTTACTTGCTGTTCCAATATAGATCATAAACACCTCCCTTTCCAATGTGAGTTTAATGAAAATGAGATCTTATCTTCTTATGCTAAAGGTGTTTATGATTACTTTGATGTTGAAAAGATTGAAGAGTTTGTTGGTTTTAAAGGTGCCTATGAGATTGCTTCTTTGATTGAAAAATATCACGATACTATTTTCGAGTCTAAAAACTTTGCAGTTCTTGCTTATTGCTTCGAGAATTATACTTCCAATTCTTATATTGGGGATTTTAAAAATAAAATGTTTGCTGCCCAAGAAGAGGCCAATTATTGCATTGAGGAGGAATCCCATGATTCCGAGGACTCACTTGAAATATCCCTTTCTGAAAATTTTGATACTTGCTTTGTTGATGGCCAAGATGCCACTATGGATGATGCTGACAAAAATGAACTCTCTATAGTTCCTTATGTTAAGCATGAAATTTTTGCTATTGCACCCACACTTGATTGTCCTATTATCCTTTTGAAATCTCCAACTCCGGAGAACTTTGCTCTTATCAAGGCTCAATGTGATGGGTTGCATTTATCTTATAATCCTAAAGACCGTGTTGAAAACTATACACGTGTGCTTGCAGTTCATGAAGAACATGATTTATGTGATAGTTATATTCTTGATGTTGTTCATGATACTACTGAAAATTATTTTGAGAGATGTAAGTTTGGTTGTAGAAAATTCCATATTACTAAAACTCCTCTCTTTATGTTGAAAGTTTTGAAGATGTTCCTGTTCCACCTTTATATGCATGTCACTTTGTGCTTCTTTGACTTATTTTCTTACAAGATGCCCATAGATAGGAAGTGGGTTAGGCTTAAATGTGTTTCATATTTGTCTCTTGATGCTCTCTTTTGCTTCAAATTCTTATTCTTATGAGAGCACCTTTTACAATCTTTAAGCCTAGCTAATGGCTCTAAAGAAGCGCTTTTGGGAGGCAGCCCACAACGAATTCGGTTTATTTTTTCTTTTGTTGTGTCTTGATGTTTGTTACTACTGTAGCAACATCATTGTATCTTTATTTTTCAGCTTTGTGCCAAGTTATAGCCTCTTACGGCAAGGGAAGTAAAAGTTGTGACATGCTGTCCAGAAAACAGATTCTGTCCTCATGACCAGAAAAATTCCAGAAAAATCCCAGTCCATATTTTTGAGCTGAAATTTTTACACAGTATGCTCTATACAATTACGAAACTTCCATATGTTCTGAGTTTTTTATTTGAGTTGCAGAAGTGCCCCTAAAAAAATTCTTTACTATTTGCTGTTCTGTTTTTCACAGATTCTGCCACGTTTTGTCTCTCCTAAATTTTGCAAACCTTAAGCTTGCTTTTTCTTTGCAAATTTTTTTGGCACTCTTGAGAAACAGTAGCTCTTCAAGGATATCCTTATATCCAGTGGAAAAAAATATTATTTATTAAGGGTACTAACCTCTCTAATCAGCTTATGATGAGTTATGTATGAAGGGAGTTTTCAAGTGTGCGATAGAAGATGATGAAAGAAGATCCAGGAGTGTCAAGCGCTCAAGCTTGGGGATGCCCCCATGCATCCCCAATAAATATTCAAGGAGACTCAAGCGTCTAAGCTTGGGGATGCCCCCGTGCATCCCCTTCTCCATCAACAGTCATCAGTTCGTCCTTCGTCTCACTATATTTTTATCACTTCATGCGTTATGTGCTATGCTTGGAGCGTCTCGCTCTTAGGTTTTGTTTTTAGTTTTCTTTAACTTTGCTTTCTGTTCATAACAAGTTAGATCCCTTCTTACTTTGTGTGGGAGATAAACACGCTCCACTTTAAAAATCTAGAACACATCATAGGATTTTTCCTACCTATCTTTTTGCTGTTGTGTGTTCTTTATCTTTTCATAGCTACTGCCATGTTTAGTTTTAGTCTTAGTTTGTCTTTAGCAAGAGCCTTGGATTTTGTTTAGTTTGTTGCTGGAACTCTTTTTATTTTTCATGTTTATCTTGTTAAAGAGAGTTGGTTGTTGCACTGAGTTGTGTCTTGTCTTGAAAGTAGGTAATTGAGGTTGCTATTTAATTCTAGTAGTAGCTTGCAATAGTTTTGAGGTATTGATGTGAATAATGTTTGAACTTTTGGTGTCAAGAGCTCTTGCCTATTAGTGGTAGGTGTCGTATTTTGGGCAATCCGTGTGTATTTTCAAAACATACAAAACTAGTTGAGAACTATAGCTACTAGATGGATCACTACTCTTCTGAGGAGTCGAATATCAGAGAACACTCACGTACCATGAGTCGAGGATGCGCAAGGATAACCAAACCCCCATACACTCCTCCTCGGGGTACTTGTCTCTTTGTGAACCTCCTTATTAGATTGAGAGTTACCGATAATAAGTGCATGAGTTCTTCGGACTAATGTAAGTATTGAAAGTTGACACTTCCACCTTCCCATATTTTGCTAGCCTCTCCAGTGCCGTGCATTGCCTTCTTCTCAATCCGAGAGTTGGTGTCCACCTTCGCCGGTACTTCCAAACCCTTGGCATGATACGCTCTGTCATCATAAGCCTCCTTATATCTTCCCTCAAAACAGTCACCATACCTACCTATCAAGGCATTTCCATAGCCTTTCCGAGTTACATTGCCATGCAACTTCCACCTCTTCATGACTTGATCTTCATGTCATACATGTTCCTGCTACACTGGCAGCGACATACATTGCATACATCATGATAGTTACATCTTCTTTATGTTTTGAGTACCTTGTAAAGTGTGAAAAATCTCCTTTACCTTCTTGTAAAATAGAGTGTTTCCCTTAAGTGAGGAAAAGATCCCAAAGTGGACACATTAAAAGATCCCAAAGAGGACAAATGAGAGTTAAATAGAAAGAGCCATTGAGGCCACAAAAAATACAAAAAAATAGAAAAAAGAGAAAAAGAAATAAAAAGAGAGAAAGGGGCAACACTACTATCCTTTTGAGAGATCCACACTAGTACTCCCTTTATATCCTTGTACTCCATAGAGATGATCATTATGCATATAGCTATGTGGGGACCTTCACACTATAGAACTTGGCTTGCATATTCCAAGGATGAGCCTCCTCAAACTAGCTCTAGGTCTTCATGAGCGAGAAAGTTAGATGCACCCCCACTAGTTCCATTGGTGAGCTTCTTAGCTCGTATGTGCATCCGTTGCATGGAAATCCCTACTCCTCACATCATATCTATCATTTGGAATCTCTTGCCTATGATTGTCCTCATTGATGTGAGCCTTTCTCATCCTTTTTGTCTTCCTCCTCCGCACTTCTATCATTGCCATCCTAAGTGTCAACTCTCGTGCTTACGCTCATCCATTGCATGAGTGCTCAAAATGTCGAAAAGGAGTGGATCAAATTGACTTGTACCTGGCTAGTGGTCTGGGGACGAGTCAAGATAAGATTCCAAAGAAGACCAAGTGTGAAACTTTAGTAGATTGAGCTCTCAACACAAAAATTACTTTTCTCGTATTCCCTATCCCCCTTCTTGCACGCAAACACCATTTGGAGACATTCGAGTCACGGACAGCGAGAGCTCTTGCACCTTTTGTTCTTTTGTTACTTGTTTCAATGCTAATATAGACTCTTGCATGTTATGACTTGAATTGAATCTCTAACCTTGATTGTTTTACTTTTCAAAGTTATTATATGGTTGCTAGAATGTCACCACAGAAATTATGTTGTTATCATTTACCTACTCGAGGACGAGCAGGAATTAAGCTTGGGGATGTTGATACGTCCAAAACGTATCTATAATTTCTGCTTGCTCCATGCATGTTTTGTGTGATATTGCTATGATCTAGATACACTTTCATACACTTTTGATCATATTTGGACTAACCTATTAACTCAATGCACCCCAGTTCCAGTTCTTGTTTTCTGCTGTTTTTCTATTTCAGTTTTCCCCAATATAAAAAGTGCCAGAAAAATTCCGGGAAAAATACAGAAAAAATCAGCGTACAGGAACCTTCGAGAAGAGCCCAGGAGGGGCCAGAGGGGAGCCAGGGGGGCCCAGGCGGCCACCATGGATGCTCCCCGGATGTCTCGTGAGTAGTTTTCCTTGGACCATGGGTCCGTGATCAGTAGCTATGTGATGTTATCCTCCCCTCTTTGATCTTCATTGTTTAGACCTCGTGAGCTGCCCTACATGATTGAGGCACCTTTGTAATATTTCTGCTGTTGCTATGCTGAGTTTGGAGGGATCTGATGGACTATGAGATTATGTTCAGATTGTGATAGAGTAATATATTTGGTTTTTATCTCTTATATTTTTGTTCCTAAGTAATTCTTGCATGTTCTCCGTTGCTGTTTATTGCTTTGGCCAAGTAGTAGGTAGTGACTCCAAGAGGGAACGTTGTGCTAGATTGTGGGTTCATGCCCCCCGATGACACGCTTGAGTGACAGAAACATGAGTTTAGGGGATGTGCTGTTGCCACAAGGGGGAAAACAACGGTGCTTGTAACCGCGGTTACAAGGATTGTTTACTTTACGCAGAGTTCTTTTTAATGCAGTTGTCTGTTGCTTTGGGTTTACACTTTGGGTGGGGCTCGCAACTTAATACCAGCGAGATGTTCTGGATAGATATCTCAAGGTCTACTTATCTTGGCGTACTTCCCGTGCTTTTGAGCCTCTTCCTTTCTTTTGTAGCATAGTTAGCATTGCGGTGCGTCCATAATCCTGTCAATTGCCCTTCTGTAATTTGTTTACCTCGCATAGCAGTTTTATCGTATTTTGGGAGAGAGACATCACTAGTGAACATCACGTATCCCGGTCCATATCCTCATTACTGTTTCCAAGCTTTATTTACTTTACTGCTTTTATTTGCTATCATTATCGCTTGCGTTTTATCCTTTGTAAACAACAAGACCGGAGAGATTGACAACCTCTCTGAACTTCGTTGGGAACAAAGTTATCTATGTCTGTGTGCAGGTCCGCGTCAGTTGCGCCGCTGACACCTACTTGTCATCTCTGGAGTCCTACTGGAGACAAACCTTGGTATATTCACCGAGGGAAAACTGCTCCTGCACTACATCTCAACCTTCCACTTGGGGTAACCAACGAAGGGGGAGAGAAGCCATCAGTTGGGCCTTGACCTAATCATTGCTACATGACGCGCTAGTATCATTGCATATCCTACTATACTCGCAGAGGCATACATTTGCATACTTCATGATAGTTTCATTTTCTTTATGTTGAGTACTTTTGTAAATTGTGAAAGATCTTCTATACTTCTTGTAATATATAGAGGGTTGCCCCTAAAGTGAGTAAAAGATCCCAAAGAGGACAAAATCAAAAGGTCCCAAGGAGGACAAATGAGAGAAATAGAAAGAGCCATTGAGGCCACCAAAAAATTACAAAAAAATAGAAAAAAGAGAAAAAGAAATAAAAAGAGAGAAGGGGGCACACTACTATTCCTTTTGAGAGATCCATACTCGTACTCCATCTTATATCTTGTACTCCATAGAGATTATCATTCATGCATATAGCTATGTGGGGACCTTCACACTATAGAACTTGGCTTGTATATTCCAATGATGAGCCTCCTCAAATGAGCTATAGGTCTTCTTGAGCAAGCAAGTTGGATGCACCCCCACTAGTTCCATTGGAGAGCTTACCTTAGCTCATATGTGCATCCGTTGCATGGCAATCCCTACTCCTCACATCATATCTATCATTTGGCTTTCTCTCTCCTATGATTGTCCTCATTGATGTGAGCCTTTTACACCTTTTTGTCTTCCTCCCCCATCACTTTTCTCTCTTTGCCATCCTAAGTGTCAACTTTCTAGCTTACGCTCATCCATTACATGAGTGCTCAAAATATCGAAAAGGAGTGGATCATTTTTACTTGTACCTGGCTAGTGGTGTGGGGATGAGTCAACATAAGATTCCAAAGAAGGCCAAGTGTGAAACTTTAGTAGATTAAGTTCTCAACAATAAAAACTATGTTTTACTCTCTCGTATATCCCTATCCCCTTTCTTGCACGCAAACACCATTTGGAGACATTCGAGTCACGGACAGCGAGAGCTTTTGCACCTTTATGTTCTTATGTTGCTTGTTGCATTGCTAATATAGACTCTTGCCTGTTATGACTTGAATTGAATTACATGCCTTGATTGCTTTACTTAAAAGTTCTTATATGGTTGGTAGCATGTCACCACAGAAATTATGCTTGTTATCAATTACCTACTCGAGGACGAGCAGGAATTAAGCTTGGGGATGTTGATACGTCCAAAACGTATCTATAATTTCTGCTTGCTCCATGCTTCTTTTGTGTGATATTGTTATGATATTGATGCACTTCGATACACTTTTGATCATATTTGTACTAACCTATTAACTCAGTGCACCCCAGTGCCAGTTCCTGTTTTCTGCTGTTTTTGTATTTCAGGTTTTCCCATTATTTAAAGTGCCAGAAAAATTCCGGGAAAAATATAGGAAAAATCAGCGTACAGGAAGCTTTGCGAAGAGCCAAAGCGGGGCCAGAGGGGGCACAGGGGTAGCCCAGGAGGCCACCTGGCGCGGCCACCCCCTAGGCCACGCCAAGGGGCGCTTGGGGACCTTGGTCCACCTCTGGATGCCCCCCTTCGCCTATTTATTCCCCGTGATGAGAAACCCTCGAAGACAAAACCCTTTTTCGCGACCTCTCCTTTGTTCCACCGCCGCCGCGCTTCCAAGATCGGGAGCACCAGGAGCCCTCTTCCCGGCACCCTGCCGGAGGGAGGAACCACCTCTGGGAGCTTCTCCACCACCATGGATGCTTCCCGGATGAACCGTGAGTAGTCCACCTTGGACCATGGGTCCATGATCAGTAGCTATGTGATGTTCTCCTCCCCTCTTTGTTCTTCATGGTTTAGACCTCGTGAGCTGCCCTACATGATCGAGGCACATATGTAATCATTCTGTTGTTGCTATGTTGAGTTTGCTGGGATCCGATGGATTATGAGACTATGTTAATATTGTGTTTGAGTAATATATTTGATTCTCCTCTTTTATATTTATGTTCTTGAGTAATTCTTGCATGTTCTTTGTTGTTGTTTATTGCATTGGCCAAGTAGTAGGTAGTGACTCCAAGAGGGAGCGTTATGCATGATTGTGGGTTCATGCCCCCTGATGACTAGCTTGAGTGACAGAAACATGAGCCTAGGGGATGTGTTGTTGCCACAAGGGAGAAAACAACGGTGCTTGTACTTGCGGGTGCAAGGATTGTTTACTTTACGCAAAGTTCTTTAATGCAGTTGTCTGTTGCTTTGAGTTTACACTTTGGGTGGGATTCACAACTTAATACCAGCGAGATGTTCTGGATAGATATCTCAAGGTGGATGATTAGTAGATAGATGCAGTTGGATTTCGGTCTACTTGTCTTGGCGTACCGCCCAAGCTTTTGAGCCTCTTCCTTTCTTTATAGAATAGTTAGCATTGGTTTGCGCACATAATCCTGTCAATTGCCCAGCTGTAATTTGTTTACCTCGCATGGCTATTTCATCGTCTTTTGGGAGAGAGACATCACTAGTTAACATCATGGGATCCCGGTCCATATTTCCAATATTGTTTACACCCACTATTTATTTTCTGCTTTATTTACCTTTCCGTTGCTATCACCATCATTATTATCCCGTGCGTTTGATCCTTTGTAAACAACAAGGCCGGAGGGATTGACAACCTCTCTGAACTCGTTGGGAGCAAACTTATCTGTTGTGTGTGCAGGTCCACCTCAACCGCCTAATTGCTGGCGCCGTTGTCACCTTCCTGTCGTTGTTGGAGTCCTACTGGAGAAAAACCTTGGTATCTTCACCGAGGGAAATTTTCTGATGTCTATATCTCAACCTTCCACTTTGGGTAACCAACGAGGGGCGAGAAGCCATCACCCATGCTTTTGAGCCTCTTCCTTTCTTTGTAGCATAGTTAGCATTGCGGTGCGTTTTTAATATTTTCAATTGCATAGATGTGATTTGTTTACCTCGCATAGCAGTTTTATCGTCTTTTGGGAGAGAGACATCACTAGTGAATATCACGGGACCCCGGTCCATATTCTCATCAATGTTTACACGTTCAATTATTTACTGCTTTTATTTTCTAGTTGTAGTCCCTATTATCCTTTATCCCTTGTGTTTGATCATTTGTAAACAACAAGGCCGGAGAGATTGACAACCTCTCTGAACTTCGTTGGGAGAAAAGTTATTTGTATTGTGTGCAGGTTCGCGTCAATTGCGCCGTTGACACCTACTTGTAGCTTTCGGAGTCCTACGGGAGACAAACCCTATCCTCTACATAGGGGAAATTGGCTGCTATCCTACATCTCACCTTCCACTTGGGGTAACCAACGAAGGGCGAGAAGCCATTACCATCTCTCGCGCATCAAGCAAATTTCTGGCGCCGTTGTCGGGGATTCTAAGGCGCAGCAAAAGATTGGTCCCGTCAATCGCCAAATTTCTGGCGCCGTTGCCGGGGACTCCAATCTACAAGATAGGGGATTTGCGCACTATCTTTTACCTTTGCTTTTTAGTCTTGTTAGTTTACCTTCAATTTTTATCTTAGTGTCCTTTATCAAAAAGCGCAAAAATTTTGTCTGTCACACTTGCTGCTACTATGGGTTCCAATGAAAACACCAAGTTGTGTGACTTCACTAGTCACAACAACAATGATTTTATCTGCACTCCTATTGCCACACCTGCCACTTCAGCTACCTCTTATGAAATTAAACCTGCTTTGCTAAACCTTGTTATGCGAGATCAATTCCTGGTGCTGGAGATGATGCTGCCTTACACTTAAATAATTTTGTTGAGCCATGTGATATGCAAAAGTATAAAGAAGTAGAAGGAGATGTTTTTAAGCTTAAGATTTTTCCTTTATCTTTGAGGGAAGGAGCTAAAATCTGGTTTCAATCCTTGCTTAGGAATAGCATAGATTCTTGGGATAAGTGCAAAGATGCTTTTATTGGGAAGTACTACCCACCTGCTAAAATTATTCAATTGAGGAGTAACATTATGAATTTTAAACAATTGGATAATGAACACGTTGCCCAAGCTTGGGAACGAATGAAATGTCTTGTTAAGAAATGCCCTACACATGGTTTGAGGACTTGGATAGTTATCCAGACTTTTATGCAGGCTTGAACTTTACCTCGTGGAACTTGTTAGATTTGGCCGCGGGAGGAACCTTTATGTCAACAACACTTGGTGTTGCCACAAAACTTCTAGATGAGATGATGACCAACTATTCCCAATGGCACACCGAACGCGCTCCAACAGGTAGGAAGGTAAACTCCGTCGAGGAGATTTCCTCCCTAAATGAAAAAGTTGACTTGATTATGTCTCTACTTACCAAGCAATATCCTATTGATCCTCATGATGTTCCTTTAAATTCTTTGGTTGCTCAAGAATAAGTAGATGTGAACTTTATCTCTAGAAACAACTTCAATAATAATGCTTATAGTGGTAATTTTGCTAGCAATCCTAGGCCGTTCCCATCCAACTATGGGAAGAACAACACTTATCCTAGCAACAAGAACCCCACCTCTAAATTAGAAAGCATGCTTAAAGAATTTATCACTACCCAAAAAGCCTTCAACAAGAGTGTAGAGGAAAGCTTAGACAAATTATATAATCTCTCTTTGAAGGTAGACAACCTAGCCCTAGATATTGAGATGCTTAAAATTAGAACCTCTCCCCTCGAGGAGAGGAAGGCAATCCCTAGTCCTCACATCATATCTATCATATGGATTTCTCTCGCCTATGATTGTCCTCATTGATGTGAGCCTTTCACACCTTTTTTTGTCTTCCTTCCCCATCATTTCTCTCTTTTCCATCCAAAGTGCCAACGTATCTTGCTCGCGCTCATCCATTGCATGAGTGCTCAAAGTCGAATGGGAGAGGGTCAGTTTCACTTGTACCTGACTAGTGGTCTAGGGAAGAGTAAAAATAAGATCACGAAGGATACCAAGTGTGAAACTTTAGTAGATTGAGTTCTCAATTAAACTATATTTTTTTAATTCTCAAATCCCATCTCCCATTGCTTGAACGTGATACGTTCCAAACGTATCTATAATTTATGCTTGCTCCATGCATGTTTTGTGTGATATTGCTATGATCTAGATACACTTTCATACACTTTTGATCATATTTGGACTAACTTATTAACTCAGTGCACCACAGTGTCAGTTCCTGTTTTCTGCTGTTTTCTATTTCAGGTTTCCCCCGTATTAAAAGTGCTCCAAAAATTCGGGAAAAATCAGATAAAAAATCAGCGTGAAGGAACCTTCCGGAATCACCTGGGTGGGGCCAGAGGGCCACCACCAGGGACCCACGCGGCCACCTGGTGCGGCCTAGGGTCTGGCCGCGCCGGGGGGGGCGACTGGACACCTGGTGGCCCCCCTGGCTGCCCCCTTCGCCTATTTATTCTCCGTGACGGGATTCTTCGGAAGACAGAACCCTTTTTCGCGAGCTCGCCTCTGTTCCGCCGCCGCCACGCTTCTAAGATCGGGAGCGCCAACATACCTCTTCCCGGCACCCTGCCGGAGGGAGGATTGACCTTCGGGAGCTTCCCCTCAGCCATGGACGCTTCCCGGATGTTCCGTGAGTAATCTCCCTTGGACCATGGGTCTGTGATCAGTAGCTACGTGATGTTATCCTCCCCTCTTTGTTCTTCATGGTTTAGACCTCGTGAGCTTCCCTACATGATCGAGGCACATATGTAATTTTCTGCTGTTGCTATGCTGAATTCGCTGGGATGTCATGAATTATGAGACTATGTTCAGATTGTGATTGAGTAATATATTATTTTCTTATCTTTTATATTTTTGTTCCTAAGTAACTCTTGCATGTTCTCCGTTGCTGTTTATTGCTTTGGCCAAGTAGTAGGTAGTGACTCCAAGAGGGAGCGTTATGCGTGATTGTGGGTTCATGCCTGGTGGAAAGAGAGTGTATACTCTTCAAGCCCTCGTTGATTACCCCAAGTGCAGGGTGAGATATAGTGCAGCGGAAAGTTTTCCCTTGGCAAAGATACCAAGGTTTGTCTCCCGTAGGACTCCGAAGGATACAAGAAGGTGGTAAAGTGAACAATGGCGCCGAGGTTGCTAGCTTCACCTGGACCTGCACACAGATACAAATAACTTTGCTCCCAACGAGTACAGAGGAGTTGTCAATTCCTCCGTCCTTGTTGTTTACAAAGGATCAACGCAAGAGATAATGATAGTGGCAACTGAAAGTAAAGACTGAAAGTAATAAGGATGTAAACAATGATATGAAGATGGACCAAGGTCACGTGATTTTCACTAGTGATGTCTCTCTCCCAAAAGACGATAAAAGGTGCTAGCGAGGTAAACAAATCACAGTTGGGTAATTGACAGGATTATGAAGGCACCGCAATGCTAACCATGCTGCAAAGAAAGGAAGGGCTCAAAAGCAATGGGCAGTACGCCAAGGTAAGTAGACAGAAATCCATCTGCATCTACTACGAATCATCCACCTTGAGATATCTATCCAGAACATCTCGCTGGTATTAAGTTGCGAATCCCACCCAAAGTGTAAACTCAAAGCAACAGACAACTGCATTAAAAGAACTATGCGTAAAGTAAACAATCCTTGCACCCGCAGGTACAAGCATCATTGTTTTATCCCTGGTGGCAACAGCACATCCCCTAGTCTCATGTTTCTGTCACTCAAGCTAGACATCAAGGGGATGAACCCACAATCGAGCATAACGCTCTCTCTTGGAGTTGCAAATAAAATACTTGGCCAAAGCAAATACCGCAATGGAGAACATGCAAGAATTTACTCAAGAAGAAAATATAAAAGAGAAGAACCAAATATATTACTCATCACAATCTGAACATAGTCTCATAATCCATCAGATCCCAACAAACTCAGCATAGCAACAGCAGAAATTACATAGATGCCTCGATCATGTGAGGCAGCTCACGAGGAATCGAAAGTGGAAGCACAAAAGGGGGAGATATAGATGAAATAGCTACTGGTCACGGACCCATGGTCCAAGGGAAAATACTCACGGTACATACGGGAGGCGTCCATGGCTATGGAGGGTCTCCCGGAGGGGATAGCTTCTCCCGGCAGGGTGCCGGAGCAGCTTCTCTAGGCAGCCCCGGTCTAGAAACGACGACGGCGGCGGAACAGAGGCGAGATCGCGAAAAAGGAGTCCTTCCTAGGGGTTTCCACCCCGAGGGGTAAATATAGGCGAAGGGGGCGTCGAGGGGACCCACCAGGCAGCCAGGAGGCCTCTTGGCGCGGCCTAGGGTGGGGCCGCGCCAGGGGACCTCCTGGCCTCCTGGTGGTGGCCCTCCTCCGCTCCTTTGGTGTTTCCAGAAGCTTCTGTTGCACTGATTTTGTATATATTTTTCCCGGAATTTTTGGAGCACTTTTAATGGCCGGAAAAACTAAAATACAAAAACAGCAGAAAACGGAAACTGGCAACTGGGTGCACTGAGTTAGTAGGTTAGTCCAAATAGGTTCAAAAGTGTATGAAAGTTCAAGCAAAACATGGCAAAGTCACACAAAACCTGCATGGAGCAAGCATAAATTATAGATACGTTTGGGACATATCAACATCCCCAAGCTTAATTCCTGCTCGTCCTCGAGTAGGTAAATGATAACAAGCATAATTTCTGTGGTGACATGCCACACAACAATATAAGAACTTTTAAGTAAAGAAATCAAAGCATGCAATTCCATTCAAGTCTTAACAAGCAAGAGTCTATATTAGCATTGACACAAGCAACAAAAGAACAAAAGGTGCAGCTCTCGCTGTCCGTGACTCGAATGTCTCCAGATGGTGTTTGCGTGCAAGCAGGGGACTGGGAAAAAGAGAGAAAAAAGGTTGTTGAGAACAACTATCTACTAAAGTTTCACACTTAGTCTCCTTTGGATTCTTATCTGGACTCGTCCCCAGACCACTAGCCAGGTACAAGTCAAACTGATCCACTCCCTTTCGATATTTTGAGCACTCATGCAATGGATGAGCGTGAGCAAGAAAGTTGACACCTAAAAGGCGAAATATAAAGAAGGTGGAGGAGGAAGACAAAAAGGTGTGAAAGGCTCACATCAATGAGGACAATCATAGGCGAGAGAAGGCCATCTGATAGATATGATGTGAGGAGTAGGGATTGCCATGCAACGGATGCACATGTGAGCTAAAATCTATCCAAGGGAACTAGTGGGGGTGCATCTAACTTGCTTGCTCAAGAAGACCTAGAGCTCGTTTGAGGAGGCTCATCACTGGAATATACAAGCCAAGTTCTATAGTGTGAAGGGTCCCCACATAGCTATATGCATGATGATGATCTCTATGGAGTACATGGGATAGGAGATGAAGTACTAGTGTGGATCTCTCAAAAGGAATAGTAGTATGCCCCCTTCTCTCTTTTTATTTTTCTCTTTTTCTCTTTTTTTTATTTTTTTGGTGGCCTCAATGGCTCTTTCTATTTAACTCTCATTTTTCCTCTTTGGGATCTTTTGATTTTGTCCTCTTTGGGATCTTTTCCTCACTTTAGGGGCAATACTCTATATTTTACAAGAATATAGGAGATCTTTCACACTTTACAAAGGTACTCACATAAAGAAAATGTAACTATCATGATGCAAATGTATGCTTCTGCCAGGATAGCAGGATATGCAATGATACTAGTGCGTCATGTAGCAATGATTAGGGCAAGGCCCAACTAGCATGCGGCTCATCGATCAAGCAAGTAGCATGTATGACATGAAGATCAAGTCATGAGAAGGTGGATGTTGCATGGCAATGTATCTCGGAAAGGCTATGGAAATGCCTTGTAGGTAGGTATGGTGGCTGTTTTGAGTAAAGATATAAGGAGGCTTATGATGGCAGAGCGTATCGTGCCAAGGGTTTGGATGCACCGGCAAAGTATGCGCCAACTCTCGAGGTGAGAAAGGGCAATGCACGGTACCGAAGAGGCTAGAAAAAATATAGGTGGGTGGAAGTGTCAACTTTCGAATACTCACATTAGTCCGAAGAACTCATGCACTTATTATCGGTAACTCTCAATCTAATCAGGAGGTTCACAAAGAGACAGGTACCCCGAGGAGGAGTGTATGGGGGTTTGGTTATCCTTGCACATCCTTGACTCATGGTAGGTGAGTGTACTCTAATATTCGAACCCTCCAGAGGTTAGTGATCCATCTAGTAGCTAGAGTTCTCAACAGGGGTTTTTGGTTTTCGAAAAACACACGGATTGCCCAAAATATGACATCTATCACTAATAGGCAAGAGCTCTTGACACCATAAGTTCAAACATTACTCTAATCAATACCTCAAAACTATTGCAAGTTACTACTACAAAGAGAAAAGCAACTTCAACTACCTACTTCTAGTCAAGACACAAAACTCAGTGCAACAGGAAAACTCTCTAACAAGATAAAACATGCAACCTATAGAAAGTTCAACCTAAAACAAAAGAAAGCTCTAGAAAAACTAAAGCACTACAACTAAACAAAGCAGCATCTAAGAAAAGAAAAAGAACCACTCACGGCTAAAAGAATAAGCATGAAAATCCTATGAGGAGTTCTAATTCAAGCGGAGCGTGAATCTCTCCCACACAAAAGATTAAGTTGGGGTCTAACTTGTTACTACAGCAAACAAAACAAAAGAAAATTAAAAACAAAACCTAAGAGCGAGACGCTCCAAGAAAAGCACATAACGCATGAAGTGATAAAAATATAGTGCAACGAGAGACGAACTGATAATTGTTGATGAAGAAGGGGATGCACGGGGGCATCCCCAAGCTTAGACGCTTGAGTCTCCTTGAATTTTATTGGGGTGCACATGGGAATCCCCAAGCTTGAGCGTTTGACCCTCCTGAATCTTCTTTCATCATCCTCCATCGCGCACTTGAAAACCCCCTTCATACATAACTCATTGTAGGCTGATTAGAGAGGTTAGTACCCTAATAAAATAATTTATTTCTCTACTGAAAATAAAGATAATTTTGAAGATCTACTGTTTCTCAAGAGTGCCAAAGAGTTTTTGCAAAGAAAAATCAAGCTTAAGGTTTGCAAAAGTAAGGAGAGACGAAACGTGGCAGAATCTGTGAAAAACAGAACAGCAGGTAGAAACGAATTTTTTAGGGGTACTTCTGCAACTCAAATCAAAAAACTCAGAACATACGGAAGTTCTGTAATTGTATAGAGCATGCTGTGTAAAAAGTTCAGCTCAAAAAGATTAACTGAGATTTTTATGTGATTTTTCTAGTCACGAGGACAGAATCTGTTTTCTGGACAGCATGTCACAACTTTTACTTCCCTTGCCATATGAGGCTAAACTTGGCACAAAGCTTGAAAAGTAAAGATACAATGATGTTTCTACAGTAGTAACAAACATCAAGACCAATAAGAACAGAACAAAAGCAAAAAGAAAAACCTAAATTCGTTGAGGGCTGCCTCCCGAAAGCGCTTCTTTAGAGCCATTAGCTAGGCTTAAAGCAGAAGATCAAGGTGCATCTATTGAACCATCATCATGATCATCAAAAATCTCTTCAATAGTACAACTAGTCTTAATGGGTTTATCAAATAAAGGACGAATGAAAATTCTTATTGGAATAAAATCAAAAGGAGGGAAATCTATTGGAGTTTCATTAAAGTTAAAGATAGGTGTCTCCTCCAAAGTTTTCACCGTTTCAACTCTCTTGGCACTGGGTGTGCTAGCTTTAGCTCGGGGAACCTTGGGTACGTAAACGGACTTAGGTTCCTTCTTTGCTGGAGTTTCATCCTTTTTGGTTTTGATTGAGGAAAAGGTAGTTCCTAAAGTTTCAATAACTTCCTCAATCTTTTCTATCCTAGAAGACTTTTCATCAAGGGATTTGATAGTCTCCAAAGTTTTGACAATTTTCTGCATGGAATTATCTAGCCTATTCAAATTCCCTTGAATCTTACGATCCAACTCATTCACCCTATCGATACTTGGCATCTCTAGCTCTATCTTTTCAAGTTTTCTCATAATGTGAGCTAAAGTAATGTTCTCCTTAATACTAACAATGGGGAGACTTCCAACAAGATTTTCAATAACATTAAGGGCTTCCCAAACTGGGGCCTCTATGAAGTTCCCATTGATAGCAGTGTCTAAAAGAAACCTATTCCAAGAAGTAATCCCAACATAAAAATTTCTAAGCAGGATAGTAATGGATTGCTTCTTGGTGGCTCTTTTTTGAGAATCATTAATTTTATACCAAGCATCTTTCAAACTTTCACCACCTCTTTGAGTAAAGGTAAGTACTTCTGCCTCACCAAAGGCAAAAGGACCAGCCATAGTGGTAACTACTGACAAGGTGATACGTCCAAAACGTATCTATAATTTCTGCTTCCTCCATGCATGTTTTGTGTGATATTGCTATGATCTAGATACACTTTTATATATTTTTTATCATATTTGGACTAACTTATTAACTCAGTGCACCCAAGTGCCAGTTCCTGTTTTCTGCTGTTTTTCTATTTCAGTTTTCCCCCATATAAAAAGTGCCAGAAAAATTTGATAAATTAAAATAAAAAATCAGCGTGACGGAAGCTTCGAGAAGAGCCCGGGAGGGGCCAGAGGGGAGCCAGGCGGCCACCCGGCGCGGGCCCACCCCTGGCCGCGCCAGGGGGGCGCCTGGGGCCCCTGGCCCACCTCTGGCTGCCCCCTTTCTCCTATTTATCCCCCTTCACGGGAAAACTCCAGAGGCAGAACCCTATTCCGCGAACTCGCCTCTGTTCCGCCGCCGCAGCGCTTCCGAAGATCGAGAGCACCCGAAGACCTCTTCCCGGCACCCTGCCGGAGGGAGGATTGACCTCCGGGAGTCTCCTCTCCACCATGGATGCTCCCCGGATGTCTCGTGAGTAGTTTTCCTTGGACCATGGGTCCGTGATCAGTAGCTATGTGATGTTCTCCTCCCCTCTTTGATCTTCATTGTTTAGACCTCGTGAGCTGCCCAACATGATCGAGGCACCTTTGTAATATTTCTGCTATTGCTATGTTGAGTTTGATAGGATCTGATGCATTATGAGATTATGTTCAGATTGTGATAGAGTAATATATTTGGTTTTTATCTCTTATATTTTTGTTCCTAAGTAATTCTTGCATGTTCTCCGTTGCTATTTATTGCTTTGGCCAAGTAGTAGGTAGTGACTCCAAGAGGGAGCGTTGTGCTAGATTGTGGGTTCATGCCCCCCGATGACACGCTTGAGTGACAGAAACATGAGTCTAGGGGATGTGTTGTTGCCACAAGGGGGAAAACAACGGTGCTTGTAACCGCGGTTACAAGGATTGTTTACTTTACGCAGAGTTATTTTTAATGCAGTTGTCTGTTGCTTTGGGTTTACACTTTGGGTGGGGCTCGCAACTTAATACCAGCGAGATGTTCTGGATAGATATCTCAAGGTGGATGATTAGTAGTAGATGCAGATGGATTTTGGTCTACTTACCTTGGCGTACTGCATGTGCTTTTGAACCTTTTCCTTTCTTTTGTAGCATAGTTAGCATTGCGGTGCGTTCATAATCCTGTCAATTGCCTTTCTGTAATTTGTTTACCTCGCATAGCAATTTTATCGTCTTTTGGGAGAGAGACATCACTAGCGAACATCACGTATCCCGGTCCATATCCTTATCACTGTTTGCACGCTATATTTACTTTTCTGCATTTACTTTCAAGTTGCTATTATTATCCCTTGCGTTTTATCCTTTGTAAACAACAAGACCGGAGAGATTGACAACCTCCCTGAACTTCGTTGGGAACAAAGTTATCTGTGTCTGTGTGCAGGTCCGCGTCAGTTGCGCCGCTAACACCTACTTATCATCTCTGGAGTCCTGCTGGAGACAAACCTTGGTATCTTCACCGAGGGAAAACTGGTGCTGCATTACATCTCAACCCTCCACTTGGGGTAACCAACGAAGGGGGCGAGAAGCCATCAAGCAAAGTTTTCTGGCGCCGTTGCCGGGGACTCCAAGTGCTAAGATAGGGGAGTTGCATACTACCCTTTACCTTTGTTTTTTTAGTCTTGTTAGGTTACCTTTCAGTTTTTATCTTTGTGTCTTTTATCAAAATTTACAAAAAAATTATTTATCTTGCTGTTAGTAGTCCTCCTTGTTTAGAGGAACATGTTAGGGCTAGGTTCTTTGAGGGAATCGGAAGTTCTCGATTTCCGTCAAAGGGATGGAGAAAATATGAAGAAGGCATGGGACAGAATTTCTGAAGCACATAAAAGAATCATGCGTTGGATATCTATAAAGATTGTGCTTAGAAATTTTTACCATGGCCTTTTTATGTGGTGTAAACACTCTCTTGACATTATAGCTGAAGGAGATTTTCTAGAGTGTGATGAAGATAGGTCTCTTGAGATTTTTCATAGTCTATCTAGTTATTTTGTTTATGATCGTAGTATTGATACTGTCATAGATAGACTCGCCACTATTGAAAAAATACTAGATGCACTAGATTTGGGGAAGGTAGAAGAACTTAAGTCCAACAAGAAAGAAATGTTGGAGATAGATGATGATTTGGAGCCCTTTGTTAGGATTAGCATCTCTAACCAAAGCTTCCTTGCTCTTTGTGATATTGGATCCACAGTTTCTACTATGCCAAAAATAGTTTATGATTCTTTGAAACTGGATATGGATATATTATCATCTTATCATGAACATTCTAATGGAGATATTTCAGAGATTAAAGGAAAGGTAAAAGAAGTCCAAGTTGCATTCCTTCATAGGACTGCACCAATGGATTTCTTCATCATGGAGCCAAACCAAAGTAACATTGTGCTCGGAAGAGACTTCCTCCGTGCTATGAAAGGCTTCATTGATATTGGTAATAGGCACATACGCTTACGCCGTATGGCGAAAGGTAAGTATATCTTTCCTAGTAAGAAGACGGAGCTTATTGAAAACCAATTTGAGGGTTTTTATGATTCTGATCTTGGATACCCTTGATTCTTCTTTTGCATTAAGCCTAGCTAATGGCTTTAAAGAAGCGCTTTCGGGAGGCAGCCCGCAACGAATTTAGGTTTTTATTTTTGCTTTTGTTGTGTCTTGATGATTGTTACTTCTGTAGCAACATCATTGTATCTTTATTTTTCAGCTTTGTGCCAAGTTATAGCCTCTTACGGCAAGGGAAGTAAAAGTTGTGACATGATGTCCAGAAAACATATTCTATGCTCGTGACCAGAAAAATTCCAGAAAAATCCCAGTTCATCTTTTTGAGCTGAAATTTTTACACAGTATGCTCTATACAATTACAAATCTTCCGTATGTTCTTTGTTTTTTTTATTTGAGTTGCAAAAGTACCCCTAAAAAATTCTTTACTATCTGTTGTTCTGTTTTTCACAGATTCTGCCATGTTTTGTCTCTCCTAACTTTTTCAAACCTTAAGCTTGCTTTTTCTTTGCAAAAACTTTTTGGCACTCTTGAGAAACAGTAGATCTTCAAGAATATACTTATTTCCAGTAGAGAAAAAATATTTTATTGTGGGTACTAACCTCGCTAATCAGATTATGATGAGTTATGTATGAAGGGAGTTTTCAAGTGTGCGAGGGAAGATGATGAAAGAAGATCCAGGAGTTTCAAGCGCTCAAGCTTGGGGATGCCCCCATGCATCCCCAATAAATATTCAAGGAGACTCAAGCGTCTAAGCTTAGGGATGCCCCCGTGCATCCCCTTCTCCATCAACAATCATCAGTTCGTCCTTCGTCTCACTATATTTTTATCACTTCATGCGTTATGTGCTATGCTTGGAACGTCTCGCTCTTAGGTTTTATTTTTAGTTTCTTTAGCTTTGCTTGCTGTTCATAACAAGTTAGGTCCTGTCTTAATTTGTGTGGGAGAGAAACACGCTCCACTTTCAAAATCTAGAACACATCATAAGATTTTTCATGCCTATCTTCTTGCTGTTGTGTGTTCTTTATTTTTTCATAGCTACTGCCATGTTTAGTCTTAGTTTTAGTTTTTCTTTAGCAACAGCCTTGGCTTTTGTTTAGTTTGTTGCTGGAACTTTCTTTAGTTTTCATGTTTATCTTGTTAAGAGAGTTGGTTGTTGCACTGAGTTGTGTCTTGTTTTGAAAGTAGGTAATTGAGGTTGCTATTTAATTTTAGTAGTAGCTTGCAATAGTTTTGAGGTATTGATGTGAGTAATGTTTGAACTTTCGGTGTCAAGAGCTCTTGC
This sequence comes from Bromus sterilis, assembly GCA_950022295.1. Lineage (NCBI taxonomy): Eukaryota > Viridiplantae > Streptophyta > Magnoliopsida > Poales > Poaceae > Bromus > Bromus sterilis. The sequence continues at coordinate 404,607,080 of OX465596.1, forward strand.
CTATTAGTGATACGCGTCATATTTTGGGCAATCCGTGTTTATTTTCAAAACCTACAAAACTAGTTGAGAACTCTAGCTACTAGATGGATCACTACTATTCTGAGGGCTCGAATATTAGAGAACACTCACGTACCATGATTCGAGGATGCGCAAGGATAACCAAACCCCCATACACTCCTCCTCGGGGTACTTGTCTCTTTGTGAACCTCCTTATTAGATTGAGAGTTACCGATAATAAGTGCATGAGTTCTTTGGAGTAATGTAAGTATTGAGAGTTGGCACTTCCACCTTCCCATATTTGTCTAGCCTTTCCCGTGCCGTGCATTGCCTTCTTCTCACTCCGAGAGTTGGTGTCCACCTTCGCCGGTACTTCCAAAGCCTTGGCATGATACGCTCTGTCATCATAAGCCTCCTTATATCTTTACTCAAAACAGCCACCATACCTACCTATCAAGTCATTTCCATAGCCTTTCCGAGTTACATTGCCATGCAACTTCCACCTCTTCATGACTTGATCTTCATGTCATACATCTTCCTGCTACACTGGCAGCGGCATAAATTGCATACATCATGATAGTTACATCTTCTTTATGATTTTGAGTACCTTGTAAAGTGTGAAAGATCTCCTTTACCTTCTTGTAAAATAGAGTGTTGCCCTTAAGTGAGGAAAAGATCCCAAAGTGGACACATTAAAAGATCCCAAAGAGGACAAATGAGAGTTAAATAGAAAGAGCCATTGAGGCCACCAAAAAAAATACAAAAAAATAGAAAAAAAGAGAAAAAGAAATAAAAAGAGAGAAAGGGGAAACACTACTATCCTTTTGAGAGATCCACACTAGTACTCCCTTTATATCCTTGTACTCCATAGAGATGATCTTTATGCATATAGCTATGTGGGGACCTTCACACTATAGAACTTGGCTTGCATATTCCAAGGATGAGCCTCCTCAAAAGAGCTCTAGGTCTTCATGAGCAAGCAAGTTAGATGCACCCCCACTAGTTCCATTGGAGAGCTTCTTAGCTTGTATGTGCATCCGTTGCATGGCAATCCCTACTCCTCACATCATATCTATCATTTGGCATCTCTTGCCTATGATTGTCCTCATTGATGTGAGTCTTTCTCATCCTTTTTGTCTTCCTCCTCCACCATATTTCTCTCTTTGCCATCCTAAGTGTTAACTCTCGTGCTTACACTCATCCATTGCATGAGTGCTCAAAATATCGAAAAGGAGTGGATCAAATTGACTTGTACCTGGCTAGTGGTCTGGGACGAATCAAGATAAGATTCCAAAGAAGACCAAGTGTGAAACTTTAGTAGATTGAGTTCTCAACACAAAAATATTTTTTTCTCGTATTCCCTATCCCCCTTCTTGCACGCAAACACCATTTGGAGACATTCGAGTCACGGACAGCGAGAGCTCTTGCACCTAATGTTCTTTTGTTACTTGTTTCAATGCTAATATAGACTCTTGCATGTTATGACTTGAATTGAATCTCTAACCTTGATTGCTTTACTTTTAAAATTTCTTATATGGTTGCTAGCATGTCACCACAGAAATTATGTCGTTATCATTTACCTACTCGAGGACGAGCAGGAATTAAGCTTGGGGATGTTGATACGTCCAAAACGTATCTATAATTTCTACTTGCTCCATGCATATTTTGTGTGATATTGCTATGATCTAGATACACTTTCATACATTTTTTATCATATTTGGACTAACCTATTAACTCAGTGCACCCCAGTGCCAGTTCTTGTTTTCTGCTGTTTTTCTATTTCAGTTTTCCCCCATATAAAAAGTGCCAGAAAAATTCGGGAAAATTGAGATAAAAAATCAGCATGACGGAAGCTTCGAGAAGAGCCCGGGAGGGGCCAGAGGGGAGCCAGGGGGCCCAGGCGGCCACCCGGCGCGGCCCCACCCCTGGTCGCGGCAGGGGGGCGCCTGGGGCCCCTGGCCCACCTCTGGCTGCCCCCTTTCGCCTATTTATCCCCCGTCACGGGAAAACTCCAGAGGAAGAACCCTATTCCGCGAACTCGCCTCTGTTCCGCCGCCGCCACGCTTCCGAAGATCGGGAGCACCAGAAGACCTCTTCCCGGCACCCTGACGGAGGGAGGATTGACCTCCGGGAGTCTCCTCTCCACCATGGATGCTCCCCGGATGTCTCGTGAGTAGTTTTCCTTGGACCATGGGTCCGTGATCAGTAGCTATGTGATGTTCTCCTCCCCTCTTTGATCTTCATTGTTTAGACCTCGTGAGCTTCCCAACATGATCGAGGCACCTTTGTAATATTTCTGCTATTGCTATGTTGAGTTTGATAGGATCTGATGGATTATGAGATTAAGTTCAGATTGTGATAGAGTAATATATTTGGTTTTTATCTCTTATATTTTTGTTCCTAAGTAATTCTTGCATGTTCCCCGTTGCTGTTTATTGCTTTGGCCAAGTAGTAGGTAGTGACTCCAAGAGGGAGCGTTGTGCTAGATTGTGGGTTCATGCCCCCCGATGACACGCTTGAGTGACAGAAACATGAGTCTAGGGGATGTGTTGTTGCCACAAGGGGGAAAACAACGGTGCTTGTAACCGCGGTTACAAGGATTGTTTACTTTACGCAGAGTTATTTTTAATGCAGTTGTCTGTTGCTTTGGGTTTACACTTTGGGTGGGGCTCGCAACTTAATACCAGCGAGATGTTCTGGATAGATATCTCAAGGTGGATGATTAGTAGTAGATGCAGATGGATTTTGGTCTACTTACCTTGGCGTACTGCATGTGCTTTTGAACCTTTTCCTTTCTTTTGTAGCATAGTTAGCATTGCGGTGCGTTCATAATCCTGTCAATTTCCTTTCTGTAATTTGTTTACCTCGCATAGCAATTTTATCGTCTTTTGGGAGAGAGACATCACTAGCGAACATCACGTATCCCGGTCCATATCCTTATCACTGTTTGCACGCTATATTTACTTTTCTGCATTTACTTTCAAGTTGCTATTATTATCCCTTGCGTTTTATCCTTTGTAAACAACAAGACCGGAGAGATTGAAAACCTCTCTGAACTTCGTTGGGAACAAAGTTATCTGTGTCTGTGTGCAGGTCCGCGTCAGTTGCGCCGCTGACACCTACTTATCATCTCTGGAGTCCTGCTGGAGACAACCTTGGTATCTTCACCGAGGGAAAACTGCTGCTGCACTACATCTCAACCCTCCACTTGGGGTAACCAACGAAGGGGGCGAGAAGCCATCACAAGGTAACAGGTGTTTTTGGTATTTTTGATTAAGGACACAAAAGTAAAAACAGAAAGGTAAACTAACAAGACTAAAAAGCAAAGATAAAAGATAGTGTGCAACTCCCCTATCTTGTAGAATGGAGTCCCCGGCAACGGCGCCATAAAACTTGTTGATGGCAAGAGAATGTTATACTCTTCAAGTCCTCGTTGATTACCCCAAGTGCAGGGTGAGATATAGTGCAGCGGCAAGTTTTCCCTTGGCAAAGATAGCAAGGTTTGTCTCCCGTAGGACTCCGAAGGATACAAGAAGGTGGTAAAGTGAACAATGGCGCCGAGGTTGCTAGCTTCACCTAGACCTGCACACAGATACAAATAAATTTGCTCCCAACGAGTACAGAGGAGTTATCAATTCCTCCGGCCTTGCTGTTTACAAAGGATCAATGCAAGAGATAATGATAGTGGCAAGTGAAAGTAAAGACTGAAAGTAATAAGGGTGTAAACAATGATATGAAGATGGACCAAGGTCACGTGATTTTCACTAGTGATGTCTCTCTCCCAAAAGGCGATAAAAGTGCTAGCGAGGTAAACAAATCACAGTTGGGCAATTGACAGGATTATGAAGGCACCGCAATGCTAACTATGCTGCAGAGAAAGGAAGGGCTCAAAAGCAATGGGCAGTACGCCAAGGTAAGCAGACCGAAATCCATCTGCATCTACTACGAATCATCCACCTTGAGATATCTATCCAGAACATCTCGCTAGTATTAAGTTGCGAATCCCACCCAAAGTGTAAACTCAAAGCAACAGACAACTGCATTAAAAGAACTATGCGTAAAGTAAACAATACTTGCACCCGTAGGTACAAGCACCGTTGTTTTATCCCTGGTGGCAACAGCACATCCCCTAGTCTCATGTTTCTGTCACTCAAGCTAGACATCAAGGGGCTAAACCCACAATCGAGCATAACGCTCTCTCTTGGAATTGCAAATAAAATACTTGGCCAAAGCAAATACCGCAACGGAGAACATGCAAGAATTTACTCAAGAACAAAATATAAAAGAGAAGAACCAAATATATTACTCATCACAATCTGAACATAGTCTCATAATCCATCAGATCCCAACAAACTCAGCATAGCAACAACATAAATTACATAGATGCCTCGATCATGTGAGGCAGCTCACGAGGACTCGAAAGTGGAAACACAAAAGGGGAGAGAGATATATCACATAGCTACTGGTCACGGACCCATGGTCCAAGGGAAACTACTCACGGTACATACGGGAGGCGTCCATGGCTATGGAGGGTCTCCTGGAGGGGATAGCTTCTCCCGGCAGGGTACCGGAGCAGCATCTCCAGGCAGCCCCGATCTAGAAACGACGGCGGCGGTGGAACAGAGGCGAGATCGCAAAAAAGGAGTCCGTCCTAGGGGTTTCCACCCCGAGGGGTAAATATAGGCGAAGGGGGCGTCGAGGGGACCCACCAGGCAGCTAGGAGGCCTCTTGGCGCGGCCTAGGGTGGGGCCGCGCCAGGGGCCCTCCTGGCCTCCTGGTGGTGGCCCTCCTCCGCTCCTTTTGGTGTTTCCGGAAGCTTCTGTTGCGCTGATTTTTTATATATTTTTCCCGGAATTTTTGGAGCACTTTTAATGGCCGGAAAAACTGAAATACAAAAACAGCAGAAAACGGAAACTGGCAACTGGGTGCACTGAGTTAGTAGGTTAGTCCAAATAGGTTCAAAAGTGTATGAAAGTTCAAGCAAAACATGGCAAAGTCACACAAAACATGCATGGAGCAAGCAGAAATTATAGATACGTTTGGGACGTATCAATGCCCCCTGATGACTAGCTTGAGTGACAGAAACACGAGTATAGGGGGTGTGTTGTTGCCACAAGGGGGAAAATAACGGTGCTTGTAACCGCGGTTTCAAGGATTGTGTACTTTACCCAATGTGCTTTTTAATGTAGTTGTCTGTTGCTTTGGGTTTACACATTGGGTGAGGCTCGCGACTTAATACCAACGACATGTTCTGGATAGATATCTCAAGGTGGATTATTAGTAGTAGATGCAGTTGGATTTCGGTCTACTTATTTTGGCGTACCGCCCATGCTTTTTAACCTCTTACTTTATTTGTAGCATAGTTAGCATTGCAGTGCGTTTTTAATCATGTCAATTGCCCAGATGTGATTTGTTTACCTCGCATAGCAGTCTTATCGTCTTTTGGGAGAGAGACATCACTAGTGAACATCACGGGACCCCGATCCATATTCTCATCACTGTTTACACGCTCATTTATTTTCCCGCTTTTACTTTCTAGCTGCTGATACGTCCCAAACGTATCTATAATTTCTGCTTGCTCCATGCATGTTTTGTGTGACTTTGCCATGTTTTGCTTGAACTTTCATGCACTTTTGAGCAAATTTGGACTAACCTATTAACTAAGTGCACCCAGTTGCCAGTTCCTGTTTTCTGCTGTTTTTGTATTTTAGGTTTTCCGGCCATTAAAAGTGCTCCAAAAATTCCGGAAAAATCATATAAAAAATCAGCGTCCCGGAAGCTTCCAGAATCACCAAGGAAGGAGGGGAGGGCCACCACCAGGGGCCTAGGAGGGTGCCTGGCGCGACTCCATCCTAGGCCGCGCCACCTTCCCTCCTGGTTGCCCTGTGGCCCCCCCGGTGCCCCCTTTGGCCCTATTTTTACCCCCGCAGAGGAAACCCTGATTCCAGACCCTTTTCTCCAGAAGCAATTCCAATCCCCGCTGCCATCGCCGACAAGTTTCGGGGGGACAGAATTCCTGTGCCGGCACCCTGCCGGGACGGGGAAGTGCCCCCGGATTCATCTCCATCGACGTTGCTTCCTCCCTCCATGATGCGGGAGTAGTCCCTCCTTGGGGCTGAGGTTTCTACCAGTAGCTATGTGTTCTTCTCTCTCTCCCATGATGTGATCTTCGTTGTGATCATAGGCTATGTTAATCTAGGGTGATCCCATGATATTTCCCCTTCCTCTATGTATTGGATTGATGTACTCAATTGATCTTATCTAGTATAATCCCCGAGACCAAGGTGACAGCACTCTATTGGACATGGGTTAGAAGAATATTATCATGAGTGATTTCCTCTTTTGTGTGTTGATTGAAGATTGAGAGTCTCTTGGTGCTTGTCTTTGACTATCCTTGAGATATGTTGTGGTGATTGTGGTACTCTCTTTGGATGGCCGCGGCGACATTGGGAAATCCATAGATTGAGAACTACGAACTTTGAGGTGTGCTTTTTTAGCCCTACATAATTCTCATCCTCTCTTGACCACAAAGGAATGACCTCCGAGTGCGTCTCCATTGCATGTTTTATGGGAAATATCATGTGATTAGACTATGTTAATGTTGTTGAGAGTTGCCACTAGTGAAAGTATGAAGCCTAGGCCTTGTTTCCACCATTGTTACACCATTTGTGCTCACTTTTGTCACATGTTTGCTTTCTGCACTTTTTATTACAGATTTATATTACCTTGCTTTGCCACACATATCACTCGTATTTTACCATCTCTTCACTGAACTTGAGCACCTATACAACTCCTAGTTGTATTAGGTGTGTTAGGGACACAAGAGACTTCTTGTATCTTAATTGCAGGGTTTCTTGAGAGAGACCATCTTCAACCTTTACTTCCCTGAGTTCGATAAACCTTAGGTCATCCACTTGAGGGAAATTGTTGCTGTCCTACAAACCTCTGCGCTTGGAGGCCCAACATAGTCTACAAGAATAAAAGCGTGGGTAGACATCAGCTGCCATCACCATTATCATTATCCCTTGCGTTTGATCCTTTGTAAACAACAAGACCGGAGAGATTGACAACCTCTCTGAACTTTGTTGGGAGTAAAGTTAGTTGTTTCTGTGTGCAGGTCCAGGTTAAGAGAGCAATATCTCAAAACGGCGCGTTGCTCGCTTCACCACCTACTTATCACTATCGGAGTCCTACTGGTTCAATACTCAACCTTGGCATCTTCACCAAGGGAAATTTTCTACTATCCTACATCTCACCTTCCACTTGGGGTAACCAATGAAGGGCGAGAAACCATTATCATCATCTCGACCATCAAGCGAATTTCTGGCGCCGTTGTCGGGGACTCCGAGTGCTAAGATAGGGGAGTTGCACACTATCTTTTACATTTGCTTTTTAGTATTGTCAGTTTACCTTTCAATTTTTATCTTTGTGTCCTATATCAAAAATCACAAAAAAATTATTTATCTTGCTTTTAGTAGTCCTCCTTGTTTAGATGAACATTTTAGGACTTGGTTCTTTGAGGGAGTCAGAAGTTCTATATTTCCTTCAAAGAGATGGAGAGAATATGAAGAAGGCATGGGACAGAATTTCCGAAGCACATAAAAGAATTATGTCTTGGATACCTATAAAAAATGTGCTTAGAATTTTTTACCATGGTATTTTTAAGTGGTGTAAATACTCTCTTGATATTATAGCTGAAGGAGACTTTTTAGAGTGTGATGAAGCTAGAGCTCTTGATATTTTGCATGGTATATCTAGTTATTTGTTTATGATCGTAGTATTGATACTGTTGTAGATAGACTTGCCACTATTGAAAAGAGGATGGATGCTCTAGACTTGAGAAAAGTAGAGGACCTTAAGTCCAACAAGAAAGAAATTTTGGAGATAGATGATGATTGGGAGACTTTTGTTAGGATTAGTATCTCTAACCAAGACTTCCTTGCTTTTTATGATCTTGGATCCATAGTTTCTACTATGCCAAAAATAGTTTATGATTCTTTGAAACTAGATATGGATAAACTGTCATCTTATCATGAACATGTTAATGGAGATATTTCAGAGGTTAAAGGAAAGGTAAAAGAAGTCCAAGTTGCATTCCTTCATAGGGTTGCACCGATGGATTTCTTCATCATGGAGCCAAACCAAAGCAACATCGTGCTTGGAAGGGACTTCCTCCGAGCTATGAAAGGCTTCATTGATATTGGAAACGGGCACATATGATACCTCCCAAACGTATCTACAATTTCTGCTTGCTCCATGCATGATTTGTGTGACTTTGCCATGTTTTACTTGAACTTTCATACACTTTTGATCATATTTGGACTAACCTATTAACTTAGTGCACCCAGTTGCACTTTCATGTTTTCTTTTGTTTTTATATTTCACGTTTTCCGGCCATTAAAAATGCCAAATAAATTCCGAAAAAAATATATAAAAAATCAGCGTCCCGGATGGAAGGGAGTGGACCCACCAGGGCCCCAGGAGGGTCCCTGGCACCCCCCTAGGGCGCGTCGGGCACCCTCCTGGCTTCCATGTGGCCCCCTCGGTGCCCTCCTTGGCTTATATTTAGTGCCCGCGGAGGAAACCCCTAAGATCGATCTGCTATTCCCGTTCTCCTCTCTGTACCGCCGCCGCCGCCATTTCAAGATCGGGGCTGCCAGGAGAAGTTGCCCCGGCACCCTGCCGGAAGGAGGAACCCCCTCCGGGAGACCATCCATCGCCATGGACGCCTCCCGGATGCGCCGTGAGTAGTCCCCCTTGGACCATGGGTCCATGACCAGTAGTTATGTGATGTTCTCCTCCCCTCTTTTTGCTTCCACTTTCGAGACCTCGTGAGTTGCCTCACATGATCGAGGCACCTTTGTAATTTTCTGTGTTGCTATGCTGAGTTTGCTGGGATCTGATGTATTATGAGACTATGTTCAGATTGTGATGAGTAATATATTTTTTTCTCTTTTATATTTGTGTTCTTGAGTTAATTCTTGCATGTTATCCGTTGTCGCATTTTACTTTGGCCAACTGATTTGTTGCAACTCCAAGAGGGAGCGTTATGCTTGATTGTGGGTTCAGACCCCTGATGTCTACCTTGAGTGACAGAAACATGAGACTAGGGGATGTGATGTTGCCACCAGGGATAAAACAACAGTGCTTTTACCTGCGGGTGCAAGGATCGTTTACTTTACGCAAAGTTCTTTTAATGCAGTTGTCTGTTGCTTTGAGTTTACACTTTGGGTGGGATTCGCAACTTAATGCTAACGAGATGTTCTGGATAGATATCTTAAGGTGGATGATTCGTAGTAGATGCAAATGGATTTCGGTCTACTTACCTTGGCATACTGGCCATTGCTTTTGAGCCTCTTCCTTTCTTTTGTAGCATAGTTAGCATTGCAGTGCGTTTATAATCCTGTCAATTGCCCAGCTGTGATTTCTTTACCTCGCTAGCACCTTTATCGTCTTTTGGGAGACAGACATCACTAGTGAATGTCATGGGACCCCGGCCATATTTCCACCATTGTTTACACCTTCAATTTAATTTCAGTTCTTACTTTCACTTGCACTTTTATCTCTTGTGTTGATCCTTTGTAAACAGCAAGGCCGGAGGAATTGACAACTCCTCTGTACTCGTTGGGAGAAAAGTTATTTGCTGTGTGTGCAGGTCCAGGGGAAGTAAGCAATCTTTAGATTGTGAACGGCGCCATTTTTCACTTTACCACCTTCTTGTATCTCTTGGAGTCCTACTGGAGACAAACTAAACCTTAGCATCTTCGCTAAGGGAAATTTGCTGCTACGCTACATCTCACCTTCCACTTGGGGTAACCAACGAGAATTGAGAGAACTATCTTCCTCACCGTATCAAGCTAATTTTTGGCATTGTTGCCGGGGACTCCAGTCTACAAGATAGGGGAGTTGCACACTATCTTTTATCTTTGCTTTTTAGTCTTGTTAGTTTATCTTTCAGTTTTTACTTTTGTGTCCCTTATAAAAAAATGCCAAAAATACCTGCTGCTACTATGGGTTCCAATGAAAACACCAAGTTGTGTGGCTTCACTAGTCGCAACAACAGTGACTTTATCTGCACTCCTATTTCTCCACCTGCCACTTCAGCACCTTCTTATGAAATTAAACCTGCTTTGTTGAATCTTGTTATGAAAGATGAATTCTCAGGTGCTGGAGAGGATGCTGCCTTGCACTTAAATAATTTTGTTGAGCTTTGTGATATGCAAAAGTACAAGGAAGTAGATGGAGACATCGTCAAGCTGAAGCTTTTTTCCTTTCTCCTTGAGAGGAAAAGCCAAGGAGTAGCTGCAATCCTTACCTAAGAAGAGCATTGATTCTTGGGACACATGTAAGGATGCTTTTATTGGGAAGTACTATCCCCCTGCTAAAATTATCCAGTTGAAAAGTAACATTATGAATTTTAGGCAATTGGATAATGAACACGTTGCCCAAGCTTGGGAACCTATGAAATCTCTTGTTAACAAATGCCCTACACATGGTTTGACTACTTGGATGGTTATCCAGACTTTTTATGCAGGCTGTAACTTTACCTCGTGGAATCTGTTAGACTCGGCCACGGGAGGAACCTTTATGTCAACCACACTTGGTGCTTCCACGAAGCTACTTGATGAGATGATGCTGAACTACTCGCAGTGGCACACCGAACGATCTCCAACTGGTAAGAAGGTAAATTCTGTCGAGGAGATCTCCTCTCTTAATGAAAAGGTTGACTTGATCATGTCTCTACTTACCAAACAAGATCCTATTGATCCTCAGGATGTTCCTTTAAATTCCTTGGTTGCTCAAGAACAAGTAGATGTGAACTTTATCTCTAGAATAACTTCAACAATAATGCTTATAGGAGTAATTTTGGTAGCAACAATCCTAGACCGTTCCCATCCAACAACTATGGGAACGGCAATAGCAACTCCTACAGTCAGACTTATAGGGAAAGAGACCTACCTAGTTATGAGAAACTTGGAGAAATAGAAAAGGACACCAAAAGATATATGCACACACATTTTGAACAAAACAAGGTTTTTTCCAGACAATTAGATGAGCACTCTTCTATCCTTCAAAACATTAGCAAACAACTTGAGAGCCTGAACAGTGACATCTCCAGTCTCCAAACTAGACTCGCTACCACTGAGACATATGTTTCAAACATGTCTCACACCCAATCTATCTTGATAAACCAGATGGCAGCAAAACCCGAAGTTATCCCCAAGGAAGAAGAGAGAGTTAAGAGCCTCCCTACCTACCACATCATAGCTACTATCCAAGTTGTTGAGGATGTCCAAACTATGAGCACCCATCACACCCCCAGTCCACCTGGACCTATTAATGGTGATGCTACCACCTCAACCATAGATGAAGAAACCTCTATGAACATAGAGGCTTTCAAACAAGTGAGCCTTAATGATATCACTACCTCCTTGATAGATAGTAGTGATTTAGAATTTGACAACTGCACCTTACCTGAAGTTATTGGTTTCCTACACAAGATGTCTAGAGACTCCCACACTAGGACACTTAATCTTGCCTTCACAGAGCATATCACCAATGCTCTAATAAAAGTTAGGGAGGATAAGATTAGACTAGAAGCCTCCATTCCTAGGAAGCTAGAAGATGGTTGGGATCCTATGATAAAAATTAAATTAAATAACTTCTCTTGCTATGCTTTATGTGACGTGGGAGCTAGTACCTCTGTCATGCCCAAAAGAATGTATGATATGTTTGAATTGAAACCTTTTGATTCATGTTCTTTTGGTGTTCGCCTTGTCGACTCTTCCGTAAAGAAACCTTTGGGGAAGATCGATGATGTTATTATCATTGTCAATGAGAATTATGTCCCCGTTGATTTTACTATTATGGACATTGAGTGTGAGCTCTCTTGTCCAATTATTTTGGGACGTCCTTTTCTTCGCACCATTGGTGTTGTTATTGACATGAAAGAGGGGAACATAAAATTTCAATTCCCTCTCAAAAAGGGTATGGAACACTTACCTAGAAATAAAGTCAAGTTACCTTTTGAGTCCGTTACACGGGCAAGCTATTCTCTTTCTCTTGATAAAACTTGATTCTTCTTTTGCCCTATGCCTAGCTTAAAGGCGTAAAAGAAAGCGCTTGTTGGGAGGCAACCCAAGATGTTTTTACTTCTGTTTTTAGTGGTCTTGATGATTGTTACTACTGCAGCAACATCATTGTATCTTTATTTTCAAGCTTTGTGCCAAGTTATAGCCTCTTATGACAAGGGAAGTGAAAGTTGTGACATGCTGTCCAGAAAACAGATTCTGCCCTCGTCACGGGAAAAATCATAGTAAATCACCAGTTCATCTTTTTGAGATGAATTTTTTACACAGCGTGCTCTATACAATCACGGAATTTTCCTATGTTCTGAGTTTTTTGATTTGAGTTGCAGAAGTGCCCCTAAAAAATTCTTTACTACCTGCTGTTCTGTTTTTCACAGATTCTGCCACGTTTGATCTCTCCTAACTTTTGCAAACCTTAAGCTTGCTTTTTATTTTCAAAAAACTTTTGGAATCTTGAGAAAAAGTAGCTATTCAAGAATATCTTTATATCCAGTGGGGGAAAATTATTTATTAAGGGTACTAACCTCTCTAATCAGCTTATGATGAGTTGTGTATGAAGGGGTTTTCAAGTGTGCGATGGAAGATGATGAAAGAAGATTCGGGAGTGTCAAGCGCTCAAGCTTGGGGATGCCCCCATGCATACCCAACAAATATTCAAGGAGAATCAAGCGTCTAAGCTTGGGGATGCCCCCGTGCATCCCCTTCTTCATCAACAATTATCTGTTCGTCCCTCGTTGCACTATATTTTTATCACTTTATGCGTTATGTGCTATGCTTGGAGCGTCTCGCTCTTTACTTTTCTTAGGTTTGTTTTTGCTTTGTTTGCTGTAGTAACAAGTTAGACCCCAGTTTTATTTTGTGTGGGAGAGAAACACGCTCCTTTTGAACTAGAACCCCTCATAGGATTTGCATGCTTATTTCCTTAGCTGTGAGTTGTTCTTTTTCTTTTCTTAGCTGCTGCCCTCTTTAGTTGTAGTGCTTTAGTTTTCTTCTAGAGCTTTTCTTTTGTCTCAGGTTGAACTTTCTATAAGTTGCATATGTTTATCTTGTTTAGAGAGTTTGCCTGTTGCACTGAGTTTTGTGTCTTGACTAGAAAGTAGGTAGTTGAAGTTGCTATTCTCTTTGTAGTAGTAACTTGCAATAGTTTTGAGGTATTGACTAGGGTAATGTTTGAACTTATGGTGACAAGAGCTTTAGCCTATTAGTGATAGATGTCGTATTTTAGGCAATCCGTGTGATTTTTGAAAACCAAAACCCCTGTTGAGAACTCTAGATACTAGATGGATCACTAACCTCTGGAGGGTTCGAATATTAGAGTACACTCACGTACCATGAGTCGAGGATGCGCAAGGATAACCAAACCCCCATACACTCCTCCTCGGGGTACTTGTCTCTTTGTGAACCTCCTAATTAGATTGAGAGTTACCGATAATAAGTGCATGAGTTCTTCGGACTAATGTGAGTATCCGAAAGTTGACACTTCCACCTCCCATATTTTTCTAGCCTCTTCGGTACCGTGCATTGCCATTTCTCACCTCGAGAGTTGGCGCATACTTTGCCGGTGCATCCAAACCCTTGGCACGATACGCTCTGTCATCATAAGCTTCCTTATATCTTTCCTCAAAACAGCCACCATACCTACCTACAAGGCATTTCCATAGCCTTTACGAGATACATTGCCATGCAACATCCACCTTCTCATGACTTGATCTTCATGTCATACATGCTACTTGGGCCTTGCCCTAATCATTTCTACATGACGCGCTAGTATCATTGCCGCATGCTAGTTCGGCCTTGCCCTAATCATTTCTACATGACGCGCTAGTATCATTGCATATCCTGCTATCCTGGCAGAGGCATACATTTGCATCATGATAGTTACATCTTCTTTATGTGAGTACCTTTGTAAAGTGTGAAAGATCTCCTATATTCTTGTAAAATATAGAGTATTGCCCCTAAAGTGAGGAAAAGATCCCAAAGAGGACAAATGAGAGTTAAAGAGAAAGAGCCATTGAGGCCACCAAAAAAATAGAAAAAAGAGAAAAAATAAAGAGAAGGGGGCACACTACTATTCATTTTGAGAGATCCACACTAGTACTTCATCCTCTATCCCTTGAACTACATAGAGATCATCATACATGCATATAGCTATGTGGGGACCCTTCACACTATAGAACTTGGCTTGTATATTCCAATGATGAGCCTCCTCAAACGAGCTTTAGGTCTTCTTGAGCAAGCAAGTTGGATGCACCCCCACTAGTTACTTTGGAGAGCTTTTAGCTCACATGTGCATCCGTTGCATGGCAATCCCTACTCCTCACATCATATCTATCATATGACCTTCTCTCGCGTATGCTTTTCCTCATTGATGTGAGCCTTTCACACCTTTTTTGTCTTCCTCCTCCACCTTCTTTCTGTTTCGCCTTTTAGGTGTCAACTTTCTTGCTCACGCTCATTCATTGCATGACAGCTGAAAATATCGAAAGGGAGTGGATCAGTTTGACTTGTACCTCGCTAGTGGCCTGGGGACGAGTCAAGATAAGAATCCAAAGGAGACTAAGTGTGAAACTTTAGTAGATAGTAGTTCTCAACAACCTTTTTTCTCTCTTTTTCCCAGTCCCCTGCTTGCACGCAAACACCATCTGGAGACATTCGAGTCACGGACAGCGAGAGCTCTTGCACCCTTTGTTCTTTTGTTGCGTGTGTCAATACTAATATAGACTCTTGCTTGTTAAGAATTGAATTGAATTGCATGATTTGATTGCTTTACTTAAAAGTACTTATATAGTTGTGTGGCATGTCGCCACAGAAATTATGTTTGTTATCATTTGCATACTCGAGGACGGGCAGGAATTAAGATTGGGGATGTTGATACGTCCCAAACGTATCTATAACTAGATCATTGGAGGCGCGCGTTGCCGCGCCCATCCATTTAATGATAAAATGATAGGAATTTTTGTAAATAGTTATTGCATTTGAAAAATACATCTAGACCAAGCTACATAATATGCTTAGATAGCATGTTTTTTATTTTGTGGGAAAACACGAGGCTCAGGTAGCATGTTTAATTTACCATTAGCAAAGAACGCTCTTGAAATAATTTTCAAACATGTATAAATAAAGTTCAATATATTTTCTATGGTACAAAAGAGATAAAACACAACACCGATAAAAGACTGCAGATGTGATGTCGTGCTGCAGCCCCAGCTTGAAAGTGGTTCCCGTATATGCTAAAATTGGAAGATCAGGACATGTGCAAAACATAGGATCTATAAGAGTAAGTCTTGCTCTATGTCCTTGTGAAAGCATGTTTAACCTTCTTTTAGTAACGTTGGGCACTAGGCCATGCTCAACTCAACGATAATGAATTAATTGACTATAGAACAATCCCAACAAAATGAAATGATAGAAAAGGGTGAAAAGTCATATTTGCTACTTGTCTCTCTATATTATTTATTGCATATTTTTACAGCAACCAGTATCTGATCACTCTATATTCAGCTCCTCCAAGGAGAGTACACAATAACAAAAGAAAAGTACATGGGGCATCAAGAAACATATTGAAATAAATTGATGAGATAATTATCTTGCACACAAGACAAACACATCAGAGAATCATTTATTTTATTTTGCTAAACTCGCCTAAAGTGAACCTTTTTTCTTGAACAACCAACAAAATCTAAACAAAGGAATATGACAAATCAATAAAGTGTGATTGCTGATAACTTGTTAGCAAGCATTAACTCTACGAAGAATCCATAACCAGTTATGACTATAGAGTAAAGAATATATGATGAAATTCTACAAAGATGAAAAGATCATATCACCTTGATGACAATTTGATTTGGGTCTGCAGTATCTTACCTTGGTCCAAAATGGATCCTAGTCCTACATATATGAACCACATACCGGAAGTCTGGAAAGCACACACATTAGTCACAACATAATGACATAAATACATATTAATAGTGTACTCCCTCCGGTCGGAATTACTTGTCGCTCAAATGGATGTATCTTGATGCAAGATACATCCATTTGAGCGACAATTAATTCCGTACATAGGGAGTAGCACTTTCTTTGAGCATAGAAAAACCATGAAATATATATAATGGCATGTTGTAAATTTACAAAACACCAATAAGTGTTATTAAAGGCTGGATCCAGCAATGCATTAGAAGAAAATATATATACGCCTTTTGTAGGACACCCAATCGAAGTCATAAACATTCACATGATCTAAGCCAAAAATAGGAAATTGATATTTTTCTCCGTTATGTTCCGCATCAATCTGTTAAAGGAAGGCACAAAGATCTTGCATGATAATTTCACTTGGCTACGGATACTAACCTGGAAGTTAATTAACCATCAAAGATCATAGCTATATGATTCCTTGAGCCAATCAATCAGAACCAGTAGCCCTTCATCAAAGTGGGAAGGAAGAAAAATAGTACGTAGTGAGAAGTGAGAACTCAGAATTAATTAGGTGCAAGAGTAAAGGTGAATCATGACAACACATTCAATTTAATTCGATGCAAAAGATGCTAATGCCGCCATCTCCCTGAACTCCCAGACGCACAATCAGATCCAAGAGGCGGACGCCGACCCGACGATCCTCTTGGATCTTTACACCACAACTTGGAGTAGATGACAACGGGATTCTCAGTGATCATCTTCTTGTTAGAGTCCTCTATCTGCGAGACAAAGGAGGAGTTCAGCGACGAAAAATACGAGCAGTCTTTGACGACGCAAGCAGCTAGAGCGAGGCAAGGGATGCGGATAAAGTATGGACCGGGGGAGATGAAGTATGTCTCATGAAGTGGAGAGAGGAGGAAGGTGAACTGGCAGAAACGGACCTCCACCATGAATCTACTATCGGTGAGAAGGAAAAAGTTCGGCCGCCGCTGCCATACCCAGCGAGACATTGTGTACACATGGGCTTGATTCGTTTTAAGGCCTGATAAACCAGGAATGCAGCGATTTTTCTATGGGAGCAGCGGCGTCCTGATACGTCTCAAACGTATCTACTTTTCCAAACACTTTTGCTATTGTTTTGCCCTCATTCTTGCATGATTTGGACGAAACTAACCCGGACTAACGCTGTTTTCAGCAGAGCTGCCTGTATGGTTTTATTGTGTGCAGGAAAATGGATTTTTAGACATCCCAGAAAATTCCCAGAAAAATACCAGAAAATCCACGCACCCGATGGAGCCAGGAGCCAGGAGTGGGACCAGAGGGGAGCCCTGGGGGCCCCAGGCGCCCCCCTGGCGCGGCCAGGGGTGGGGCCGCGCCCTCAGGCCGCATGGGATGCTCCCCCTCCTCTGGTGCCCTACCGAGGCTCCTATTTATCCCAGTGACGAGAAAACCCTAGAATAGAAGTCGTTTTCCCAGTTTCCGTCGCGTAGCCGCCACCACCCTCTGTTCTTCTTCGGGAGGGCTAATCTGGAGGCTGATTTGGCCTCCGGAGAGGGGAGATCATCGCCATCGTCATCACCATCACCACTCCATCCATCCTCCATGACTTCCCTTCACATGTGTGAGTAATTCCCTGCTGTAGGCAAAGGGGGTGGTAGGGATTGGATGAGTTTAATCATGTAATAGTTCGTCAGATTGTTGGGGGCATGTTGCCTATCATCTAGATTGGTGTTTATCTTCTTTGCTACAACTTGTTGTTCTTAATGCTTGTCACTTTGGGCCCGAGTGCCATGTTTTCAAATCTGAACCCTATGTGTTTTCATGAATATATTTGTGTTCTAGATCCTATCTATGAGTTGCATGCACCTATTATGGTCCGGAACCGGCGATCCCAAAGGTGAAAGCTTGGGACACCAAAAGGGATGGTCCATGATTTGAGGATTCCATGTATCCATTGAGTTTATTGCTTTGTTCCGGTGCTCTTTGACAGGAGTACCTTAATCTCCATAAGTTCCTTTTGGCCCCGTTCGTAGCGGGATGGTAGGACAAAAGATGTTGTGCAAGTTCTTATTGCAAGCACGCACAACTACCTACGGGATACATGCCTAATGTTTGATATTTTCCTAGATGGTCATTGATTTTCTGTGTGCCTTGTCCCGTGTTAGAATCTATTATATGTTTACTCTCATCCATGCAGCGCCCGACCATCTATCTCCCTGGCCTACAGTGTTTTCAATCCTTCTGGTTATTAGTTGTTACTTTTTGCTATTTTTGCTGTTGCTATCATCACTATCATATCACTGTTACCACTTACCTATTGTTGCAAGCAAGTATATTTCAGGTGCGGTTGAATTGACAACTCAACTGTCAAAGCTTATAAATACTCTTTGGCTCCCCGTGTGTCGAATCAATAAATTGGGTTAACTTACACGCGAAGACTATCTCGATCCCTTACGCCTGTGGGGCATCAAGCAGCGTTTTCTGGCGCCGTTGCCGGGGAGCATAGCAACATTTACAAGTCTACTTGAAGTATCCTGCCTGCTGCATATCATCCGCTATGGGTAAGAAAGGAGACCCCAAGGTTCCAATCTTACCATCCCGTACAAGAAAAGGTATTGTTCTGAACACTAGTGCTACACTTGATTCACCTTCTGTTATGAGTAAGTTTACTTCACCACCACTACATGATGCTTCTATTGAGTCTGTTACTATGTCCGATACTTTTGATGATGCTTCCACTACTCTTGATGATGCTACTTTTCTTGGTCGCCATATTGAAACTCAGACTGCTAAGGCTGCAGCAAAATCCAAGACCGAGACCCCTACTACCTATATTCCTACCTACAAAACCTTTGGTTACCCGAGCTTAGATGAACTCAAGGAGAGAATCCTTGATGATGATTTTTGCAGGGAACTCAGAGAGTGTGTCGACTCTGACCCTGGAGCTGTTAAGGAACTGCTCAGAAAGCACTCCATGAAGAACAAAGTTATTCCTGATCCTCAATTTGCCACATCTCCTATATGCATCACTGACCCTGATTATGATTTCTCTGTTGATCTTCCACTTATATCTACAGTCGAGGCTGACCCCTTTTATGGCAGAGAAAATTATGATGCTATAGCACACTTGACCCAACTCGCTGAGTTAAGCCACCTATTCACTACTGATGAGAAGATACGAAACTTCTATGTGGCCAAGCTTTTTCCTTTTTCTTTGAAGGAGGACGCTAAATCATGGTACGATGCATTACCCTATGGTTCCATTAAAAGTCATCAGGACTTAGTCAAATTCTTTGTTGATAAATATTTCCCAGCTCATCTGCAACATGCTGCTTTGCAAAGAATCTATAACTTTAAACAATTGCAGGATGAGCACCTCCCTAAAGCTTGGGGGAGGTTTTGTGATTTACTTAAGGTTATGCCGGGACATGGTATCCCTAAGAATGAATTGCTTGATATATTTTACGCTGGTTTAACCGATGAATCCAGAACCTATTTGGATAGTTGTGCTAGTTGTGTTTTCAGGGAAAGAACACCGGACGATGCCGAAGAACTAATGTGCAAAATTGCCAAGAACTATGAAGATTGGTCCGTCCCTAAACCACTTCTACCACCGAAAAAGAGGGGCATGCTTGTTTTGAACCCCGAAGATATGCAAGAAGCAAAGAAGTCTATAAAGGAGAAAGGTATTAAAGCCGAAGACGTGAACAATTTACCTCCTATTGAGAAGTTGTGTGAGCCTACTACTCACCCTCCCTTGGTAGAGGTACACTCTCTATTAGACTTTACTGAAAGTGACATCCCTAGAGGTAAGCCTCCCGACCAATGCTTAGATGAGCTTGATAATTTTATTGTTAAGCAAGACCATTTTAATAGGAAGTTACAAAGTTAGTTGCATGATAATTCTCTTGCTATCAAAAGTTTATGTGATGTTCTAGAGAGAACAATTAATGATGTTAAATGTCTTGTTAAGCATTTTCATATGGTTCAAACTCAGCTTGAACAAATTTCTAATGTGCAAAAAGATTTGCTTGCTAATAATGCCAAACAGGACATACAAGCTTATGGAATTAAAACGAGGGGTGGAACACACACCCAGGAGCCACTCTATCCTGAGGGGCACCCAAAGAGGATCGAGCAAGATTCTCAAGTACAAGAAGAAGACGAGGTTGTTATCTCTCCAAAGAAGAAAAAGAAGAAGAAGAAACACAAGGAGGCTGACGATCCCGATGATCGTATGGTAAGTGAAAAGCCAGTTGTTGATCCTAACAGCATATCTACCTCTGATGCTGAAATAGAAGACAATGTCGAGCCTGAAGAAAAATACGCCGAGGAGGATGATCCACCCAAGGTAAGAGAAGAAGAAGCACCTGATAAACGCAAGAGGTACTCTAAAGAAGACTTCATCACAAGAAGACATGGGAAGGAAAGAGAACCATGGATACAGAAACCCATGCCCTTTCCAGGTAAGTCCCTAAAATCTAAAGAAGAAGAGCATTATAATAAATTTTGTGAATGGATGAAGCCTCTTTTTCTTCAAATTCCTTTACTGATGCTATTAAGTTACCTCCTTATTCGAAATATATGAAAGATATTGTCACTAATAAAAGAAAAGTTCCTAATGAGGCTATATATACTATGCTTGCTAACTACTCTTTCAGTGGCAAGATTCCTAAGAAGCTCGGTGATCCAGGTATACCCACCATTCCTTGCTCCATAAAGAATAATTACGTCAGAACTGCTTTATGTGACCTTGGTGCGGGAGTGAGTGTTATGCCTTTTTCTCTTTACAAGAGGCTTTGTTTAGAGAAACTAATCCCTACAGATATCTCTCTTCAGATGGCTGACAAGTCAACAGCTGTCCCGATAGGTATTTGTGAGGATGTACCCGTTGAAGTTGCTAACTGTTTGATCCTTACGGATTTTGTTGTGCTTGACATGCCCGAGGATGGGAGCATGTCCATTATTCTTGGTAGACCTTTTCTTAACACCGCAGGTGATATTATTGATTGCAATAAAGGAAAGGTCACCTTCAACGTTGATGACAAAGAACACACGGTGTATTTTCCAAAGAAGATCGACAAGAGGCATGACCTTAACTCTATAGAGAATATCGAGACCGTGAAGATTGGAGAATGGGACTGTCCACTACATGTGTACCACAAATACAAAACCATTATGGTGGGGACAATGTCCATCAAAGTGAAGGTGCAATGATTACTTCATAAGAGGGGAGACTTCTTGTTCTATATACCGCCGGTTTGTTGGTAAGACTTGATCAACCTTACTAGTGAAACTTGTTTTATATAGGTAAAAAGTCAAGCTTGTTATGTTTTCATTTGCTTTAGCTTTCATTCTCTTTGTTGTACCAAGTTTTTATGTTTTTGAAGCTTCACAATATTAATCACCACTTTAAGTTTTCAGAAAGTTTTGCAGCTTTTTGAACTCCGAGAAATTTTCAGCAGTGAAGTTTTCAGAAAAATTCCAGAAAAATAAAAATTAAATTTTCCATGCCGGGAGTGACCCAGAGCCACCTGGGGATGACCAGGGGGGCCACCAGTGGCCCAGGCGGCCAGCTGGCGCGACCTGCCCCTTGGACGCGCCCACAGGGCGCCTGGGGCCCACAGGCCCCACTTCCAGGTATGTCTTCTTCCTCCTCCTTCCTCTCTCTCCAAAAACATGAGTTCTGCATTTGGTTCTTGCGCTCTTGCTGTTCTTGGAGGCGATTTTCGATCTCTCTCTACAGCCCACCATTCTAGCTGAAATTTTGAGCAAATACTCCCTGGTATGTAACTCCTTCACCCCTCCAATTAGATTTTTTATTGGTGGCCTCATTTGTGAGTATTTAGTAGCTCTTGGTGCTGTTTATATGAGCTTGCATGCATGTGTAGAATTTTATTTTTCAAGTGTTGATGCAAGTTTATGCCTTAGGTAAGTGAGTTGAGTAGTTTGCCTTAACTCACTTTGATTAAATCCTTGTTTTTGTAATTTGTCAAAAATTTCAGAAATGAGTTTGCTAGGAAGAGCAAAGGGGTGGCTTGGGAAGAAGAGACCCGAGCGCTCCGATCGAGTTACAAGAGCTGCAGCTTCACCCTCGACTGCTAGGGTGAGCTATAACGAAGATCATGTGCCCTTGGAGTTGTTGGAGAACACAAATCAAGCACGTGCAATGACTTTCCCGTGCGATGTATTCCTTGAAGCTGCAGGAATTAGGGAGGAGTTCTATAATCTTTGTGCTAATGCAGGTTTGACGCGGCTCGCAACGTGCCGTGTTACCCAGTATCAAAAACTCACCTCCTGTTTCATTAACAGTTTTAGATATAACCTTGATGTTGGTTCTGTTGAGTTTAAAATTTACAATGATCTTTTGACCATGCCTTTGGAATGGTTTTGTGAAATAATAGGTGTGCCGAACGTGGGACAGACGGCGAAGATGAGCTCTCAGCCCTCCGAGCTGAGAACCGTCTTCAACTCGCTCTGTAGCATGGATACAAGGGATATTCATCGGTCAAAGATCTCCAGCATCTTATTCCCACACCTCAGGTATTTTGCGTATTTTATTGCTAGAGGGGTGTTAGCTCGTGACAACACGAGCAACATATCTGCGCCGGATATTGCTATCCTGGCAACCGCCCTCTCAGGGAGGTTTGATTATAATGTGGGTGCCTTAATTTCTCGACGCCTTGCTATGAACGGTAACAAGGGAGACTTATTTGGCGGCGTTTACGCCACACTTATCCTAGAGTCTCTTAATGGCACCCCACACCCCGATGATAAGCCTTTTACTTATTTAAGTTTTGATCTTGCTGCTATGAAAAGGCATAAGTTTGTTACCATGACTTCCGAGTTTGGTAACCTTGATTATATCTTGCGTTTCGGAGCTACCACGGAACGCAAGATCCGTCTACCTGCACCTCTTTTGTTTGATTTTTCTCGCAGGAACGGATGGTCCTTTGGTGTTATCCAGTTCGATGAGTTCATGGTCCAGCATCAGTTTCATAACCCTATGGAGGGGGTTGTGCCCGACGAGGAGGAGCATGGTGAGTTCCCACCTTTCCAGGGAGAGACCATCACCCAGTTTTGTGAAGGGTCTTCCTCTGCTTGGAGCGCGGATCCTTCTTCGTGGGAGGAGCCGAGGACTTCGGTGTATGCACCGGAAGCCTCATACGACCCTTGGACTCACCCGTACTACCCTGGAGCAGGAGGCTCCTGGGGACATTAGCTACTACCAACTTAGGCTAAAAGCCTAAGCTTGGGGGAGTACGTGCCCTTCTCACTTTTCCATTGTATTATCCATTTTATTCGCCTTGATCTTTTCGAAGTTTTTGCCTGTTTTTCTTTCTTTCTTTGCAAAAACAACAAAAAGATTTTCTCTTTTCTTTTACTTTCTTTTAACCTTTGAAAAACCCAAAAAGGTTTTCTTTCTCTCTTTAGTTTGCTTTGTTTTCAGAGATCAGCTCGAGTCCATGATGGCATTTGATTATATTTCCTACGTTCGATCGTGCAAGTGACCAGGCAGTAATGACGAAGATTGACGGAAGGGAAGCAACAAGGAAAACCAGTATGAACTCTTCTTGTTTCTACTTCTGTACATATGCTTGTACTCATGATCTAGAGACCATCTTGTAGCGACATAGTGCTATGTTTACAATGCTTTCCCAGTGTTCATGCTTTCCTTGTGGATAGTCTCAAACAGCTAGAGTACATAATGTGTTGTTGAAACGATTTACATGCATTGCATTGTTCATAGTTTGGCATACTGAAGTGGTATTTCCCTTCGGAGAATTTTTGGATTGACTTGGCACATGTTCACACATGCTTATGACTAAAAAGTCTACTTCTGCCTTGATGATCTTTTTGTTTCAGAATAGTTATATCACTTTCATGCCCGATTCAATGTTGCTTTGTCGCTCTGCATGATTATGACAGTTATTTCTCTCTAGTTGGTCGCTTCCCAGTCTTTTGCTAGCCTTCGCTCGCACCAAGCGGATTTCTGCTTGTGCTTCCAAACTCCTTTTTCAAACCCAGTTGTTCCACTTGAGTCCACCATACCTGCCTACATGTGGTATTTACCGGCCACTCCTAACTTAGACTTTCTTGTGCCATCTCGAAATTTATTCAAAAGTTTCCCTTTTGTAACCGTACAAGCTCATGGTGCGGTGAAGGGAAATCAGTATCTTTCATGCCAAAAATATTTTGACGGAAGTTTTAACTAGTCAAAACAAAAAAATTTATTATGAGAGTTACACCTCCCCCATACTTGATGATGGAGTGAAATGGACCAAATGCTGCTTATGATAGGTGGAACGATACCCTCCTTCCATCCTTGAGGCAAAATAAAAGGTTCCATAGACCATCGAAGGATTTATGGATAAGGGAATATGTGTAAGCAAAAGGCATTATATATGGTTGGCATGGGAGATATTGAGAGACCTTTATCGTTCACCGTTGACTGGAAAGTTGCACTTCTCAAAAATGTTTTGTCTCTGTTTCAAAACCAAGAGCTCTGGCACATGTTTAGTCTTTGCTTCCATTCACGGGTTTTCCACCTTGCCATCAAAAGCCACGGTTCGAGAGTCTCCCCTTCTTTCTTCAAAGCACCAACTATGAGAGCATAATTGTCATTCTTAGTGTAACATGCATTGTCCCAAAGTATTACATTGTCTTCTGCATGCTTGTGTTATTGCTAGTTTGAAATACTGAGTTCTAGTCACCTTTAAAACTCCGGAGGAGTTTCTGCATTTATGTTTTGCTTCACTCATGGAGGCTAGCGAAATGCCACTCAAGTATGTACAAGCTATGTGCATTGCGATCTTGTCTTGATTTTCAGTAGCTTATTATTTACTTTTAGTTGTTTGTGACTGATCACATGAAAGAAGAATTGCTTCGTGCATTGTCCTTATAGCATTGTTTCATTACTTGCTAAACTCTTTTCGTAGTACATGCTTATTTACATCTAATGAAGCAAAAGAGTTTGTCAAAGTTTTCTTTGTCGCGTCCAGTTCGTTGAACTGAATTGCTTGAGGACAAGCAATATGCTAAGCTTGGGGGAGTTGATACGTCTCAAACGTATCTACTTTTCCAAACACTTTTGCTATTGTTTTGCCCTCATTCTTGCATGATTTGGACGAAACTAACCCGGACTAACGTTGTTTTCAGCAGAGCTGCCTATATGGTTTTATTGTGTGCAGGCAAATGGATTTTTAGACATCCCAGAAAATTCCCAGAAAAATACCAGAAAATCCACGCACCCGATGGAGCCAGGAGCCAGGAGTGGGACCAGAGGGGAGCCCTGGGGGCCCCAGGCGCCCCCCTGGGGCGGCCAGGGGTGGGGCCGCGCCCTCAGGCCGCCTGGGCTGCTTCCCCCTCCTCTGGTGCCCTACCGAGGCTCCTATTTATCCCCGTGACGAGAAAACCCCAGAATAGAAGTCGTTTTCCCAGTTTCCGTCGCGGAGCCGCCGCCACCCTCTGTTCTTCTTCGGGAGGGCTAATCTGGAGGCTGATTTGGCCTCCGGAGAGGGGAGATCATCGCCATCGTCATCACCATCACCACTCCATCCATCCTCCATGACTTCCCTTCACATGTGTGAGTAATTCCCTGCTGTAGGAAAAGGGGATGGTAGGGATTGGATGAGTTTAATCATGTAATAGTTCGTCCGATTGTTGGGGGCATGTTGCCTATCATCTAGATTGGTGTTTATCTTCTTTGCTACAACTTGTTGTTCTTAATGCTTGTCACTTTGGGCCCGAGTGCCATGTTTTCAAATCTGAACCCTATGTGTTTTCATGAATATATTTGTGTTCTAGATCCTATCTATGAGTTGTATGCACCTATTATGGTCCGGAACCGGCGATCCCAAAGGTGACAGCTTGGGACACCAAAGGGGATGGTCCATGATTTGAGGATTCCATGTATCCATTGAGTTTATTGCTTTGTTCCGGTGCTATTTGACAGGTGTACCTTAATCTCCATAAGTTCCTTTTGGCCCCGTTAGTAGCGGGATGGTAGGACAAAAGATGTTGTGCAAGTTCTTATTGCAAGCACGCACAACTACCTACGGGATACATGCCTAATGTTTGATATTTGCCTAGATGATCATTGCTTTTCTGTGTGCCTTGTCCCGTGTTAGAATCTATTATATGTTTACTGTCATCCATGCAGCGCCCGACCATCTATCTCCCTAGCCTACAGTGTTTTCAATCCTTCTGGTTATTAGTTGTTACTTTTTGCTATTTTTGTTGTTGCTATCATCACTATCATATCACCGTTACCACTTACCTATTGTTGCAAGCAAGTATATTTCAGGTGCGGTTGAATTGACAACTCAAATGTCAAATCTTATAAATACTCTTTGGCTCCCCGTGTGTCGAATCAATAAATTGGGTTAACTTACCCGCGAAGACTATCTCGATCCCTTACGCCTGTGGGGCATCACGCCCCCTAGGACAGCGGCACAGTTAACAATCGGACGACCTAGGATGACCAAATCAGCGATCCAACAACCAAAAAAGCAAAACACGTGAGAGGGCTGGGAAGTAGTTCAGTTTTACTATCCTAGATTTCTTCTTGCTCCATGCATGATTTCTGTGACTTTGCCATGTTTTTCTTGAACTTTCATACATTTTTATCATATTTGGACTAACCTATTAACTCAGTGCACCCAGTTGCCAGTTCCTGTTTTCTGTTGTTTTTATATTTCAGGTTTTCCGGCCATTAAAAGTGCCAAATAAATTCCGGAAAAATTATATAAAAAATCAGCGTCCCGGAAGCTTCCCGAAGAACCAAGGATGGAAGGGAGTGGACCCACCAGGGCCCCAGGAGGGTCCCTGGCGCGGCCCCCCTAGGGCGCGCCGAGCACCCTCCTGGATGCCCTATGGCCCCCCTCGGTGCCCCCCCTTGGCCTATATTTAGTGCCCGCGGAGGAAACCCCTAATATCGATCTTCTATTCCCGTTCTCCTCTCTGTACCGCCGCCGCCGCCGCCGTTTCAAGATCGGGGCTGCCAGGAGAAGCTGCCCCGACACCCTGCCGGAAGGAGGAACCCCCTCCGGGAGACCATCCATCGCCATGGACGCCTCCCGGATGCTCCGTGAGTAGTCCCCCTTGGACCATGGGTCCATGACCAGTAGCTATGTGATGTTCTCCTCCCCTCTTTGTGCTTCCACTTTCGAGACCTCGTGAGCTGCCTCACATGATCGAGGCACCTTTTTAATTTTCTGTGTTGCTATGCTGAGTTTGCTGGGATCTGATGGATTATAAGACTATGTTCAGATTGTGATGAGTAATATATTTGTGTTCTTGAGTTAATTCCATCATGTTCTCCGTTGCCGTATTTTACTTTGGCCAAGTGATTTGTTGCAACTCCAAGAGAGAGCGTTATGCTTGATTGTGGGTTCATCCCCCTGATATCTAGCTTGAGTGACAGAAACATGAGACTAGGGGATGTGTGGTTGCCACCAGGGATAAAACAACGGTGCTTGTACCTGCGGGTGCAATGATTGTTTACTTTACGCAAAGTTCTTTTAATGCAGTTGTCTGTTGCTTTGAGTTTACACTTTGGGTGGGATTCACGACTTAATACCAACGAGATGTTCTGGATAGATATATTAAGGTGGATGATTTGTAGTAGATGCATATGGATTTCGGTCTACTTACCTTGGCGTACTGCCCATTGCTTTTGAGCCTCTTCCTTTCTTTTGTAGCATAGTTAGCATCGCGGTGCGTTTATAATCCTGTCAATTGCCCAGCTGTGATTTGTTTACCTCGCTAGCACTTTTATCGTCTTTTGGGAGAGAGACATCACTAGTGAACGTCATGGGACCCTGGTCCATATTTCCACCATTGTTTACACCTTCAATTTACTTTCAGTTGCACTTTTATATCTTGTGTTGATCCTTTGTAAACAGCAAGGCCGGAGGAATTGACAACTCCTCTGTACTCGTTGGGAGCAAAGTTATTTGCTGTGTGTGCAGGTCCAGGTGAAGTAAGCAATCTTTAGATTGTGAACGGCGCCATTTTTCACTTTACCACATTCTTGTATCTCTTGGAGTCCTACTGGAGACAAACTAAACCTTAGCATCTTCGCTAAGGGAAATTTGCTGCTACGCTACATCTCACCTTCCACTTGGGGTAACCAACGAGAAGTGAGAGAACTATCTTCCTCGCTGTATCAACATACGCTTACGCGGTAAGGCGAAAGGTAAGTACCTTTTTCCTAGGAAGAAGAAGAACGAGCTTGTTGAAAATCAATTTGAAGGTTTTTATCTCGGAGACCTTTGATTCTTCTTTTTGCTTTATGCCTAGCTTAAAGGCGTAAAAGAAAGAGCTTGTTGCGAGGCAACCCAAGATGTTTTTATGTATATTTTTAGTGGTCTTGATGATTGTTACTACTGTAGCAACATAATTGTATCTTTATTTTTAAGCTTTGTGTCAAGTTATAGCCTCTTATGATAAGGGAAGCAAAAGTTATGACATGCTGTCCAGAAAACAGATTCTGTCTACTTGACGGAAAAAATCAAAACAAATCACCAGTTCATCTTGTTGAGCTGAATTTTTTACACAGCATGCTCTATACAATTGTGAAATTTTCGTATGTTCTGAGTTTTTTGATTTGAGTTGCAGAAGTGCCCCGAAATAATTCTTTGCTACCTGTTGTTCTGTTTTTTCACAGATTCTGCTACGTTTTGCCTTTCCTTACTTTTGCAAACCTTAATCTTGATTTTTATTTGAAAAAACTTTTTGGCAATATTTAGAAACAGTATATATTCAAGAATATATTTATATCCAGTGGGGAAAAATTATTTTATTAAGGGTACTAACCTCTCTAATCAGCTTATAATGAGTTATGTATGAAGGGAGTTTTCAAGTGTGCGAGGGAAGATGATGAAAGGAGATCCGGGAGTGTCAAACGCTCAAGCTTGGGGATGCCCCCATGCATCCCCAATAAATATTCAAGGTGACTCAAGTGTCTAAGCTTGGGGATGCCCCCGTGCATCCTCTTCTCCATCAACAATCATCAGTTCGTCATTCATCTTACTATATTTTATCACTTCATGCGTTATGTGCTATGCTTGGAGCGTCTCGCTCTTAGGTTTTCTTTCTAGTTTTCTTTAGATTTGCTTGTTGTTCATAACAAGTTAGACCCAGCTTACTTTGTGTGGGAGAGAAACACGCTCCACTCCAATCTAGAACACATCATAGGATTTTCATGCTTATCTTTTCTCTGTTGTGTGTTCTTTATCTTTTCGTAGTTGTTGCCATGTTTAGTTTTAGTTTTAGTCTTTAGCAAGAGCCTTGGCTTTTGTTTAGTTTGTTGCTGGAACTCTTTTTAGTTTTCATGTTTATCTTGTTAAGAGAGTTGGTTGTTGCACTGAGTTGTGTCTTGTTTTGAAGTAGGTAATTGAGGTTGCTATTCAATTGTAGTAGTAACTTGCAATAGTTTTGAGGTATTGTTGTGAGTAATGTTTGAACTTTTGGTGTCAAGAGCTCTAGCCTATTAGTGATAGGTGTCGTATTTTGGATAATCCGTGTTTATTTTCAAAACCTACAAAACTAGTTGAGAACTCTAGCTACTAGATGGATCATTAATCTTTGGAGGGATCGGATATTAGAGTACGCTCACGTACCATGAGTCGAGGATGCGCAAGGATAACCAAACCCCCATACACTCCTCCTCGGGGTACTTGTCTCTTTGTGAACCTCCTTATTAGATTGAGATTATTACCTATAATAAGTGCATGAGTCATTCGGACTAATGTAAGTATTGAAAGTTGACACTTCCACCTCCTCATATTTGCTAGCCTCTTTCGTACCGTGCATTGCCCTCTTCTCACTTTGAGAGTTGGCGTCCAACTTCGCTGATGCATCCAAACCCTTGGCATGATACACTCTGTCATCATAAAACTCTCTATATCTTTCCTCAAAACAGCCATCATACCTACCTATCAAGGCATTTCCATAGCCTTTCCGAGATATATTGCCATGCAATATCCACCTTCTCATAACTTGATTTTCATGTCATACATGTTCCTGCTACACTGGCAGAGCCATACATTTGCATACATCATGATAGCTACATCTTATTTATGTTTGAGTACCTTGTAAAGTGTGAAAGATCTTCTATACCTTCTTGTAAAATAGAGTGTTGCTCTTAAGTGAGGAAAAGATCTCAAAGTGGACAAAATTAAAAGATCCCAAAGAGGACAAATGAGAGTTAAATAAAAAGAGCCATTGATGCCACCAAAAAAAGAGAAAAAGAAATAAAAAGAGAGAAAGGGGCAACACTACTTTTCCTTTTGAAAGATCCAAACTAGTACTCCCTCTTATCTTTGTGCTCCATAGAGATGATCATTAATGCATATAGCTATGTGGGGACTTTCACACTATAAAACTTGGCTTGCATATTCCAAGGATGAGCCTCTTCAAACGAGCTCTAGGTCTTCATGAGCGAGCAAGTTGAATGTACCCCCACTAGTTCCCTTGGAGAGCTTTTCTTAGCTCATATGTGCATCCGTTGCATGGCAATCCCTACTCCTCACATCATATTTATCATTTGGCCTTCTCTCGCCTATGATTGTCCTCATTGATGTGAGCCTTTCACACCCTTTTTGTCTTCCTCCTTCACCATATTTCTTTCTTTGCCATCCTAAGTGTCAACTCTCGTGCTTACGCTCATCCATTGCTCAAAATATCGAAAAGAAGTGGATCAAATTGACTTGTACCTGGCTAGTGGTCTGGGGACGAGTCAAGATAAGATTCCAAAGAAGACTAAGTGTGAAACTTTAGTAGATTGAGTACTCAACAAATACTTTTTTCTCTCGTATTCCCATCTCCCCCTTCTTGCACGCAAACACCATCTGGAGATATTCGAGTCACGGACAGCGAGAGCTCTTGCACCTTTATGTTCTTTTGTTGCTTGTTTCAATGCTAATATAGACTCTTGCTTGCTATGACTTGAATTGAATTACATACCTTGATTGCTTTAGTTTCAAAGTTCTTATATGGTTGTTAGCATGTCATCACAAAAATTATATGGAGTGGAGCGTGTTTCTCTCCCAAACAATGAAGGCTAGGGTCCAACTTGTTATGAACAACAAGCAAAACTAAAACAAACTAAAAAGTAAAGAGAGAGACGCTCAAGTTTAGCACATCTATATATATATATACTACTATAAAAATGGCAGTTGGTGATGATGGTGTGTCTGCCTTCGAATCATCTCAGCCGTCCGATCTAGAATGTAAGGCTGAGATTAAGTTGGGTAGTCCCTGAGCCACGTAAACGTCTGAAACACAACCCCGATAGGCCGATAGAACGATACTCTCGAAGTATCTCCTTCCCTCACGAAACAAACTTCGAGAACCCCTCCTAGTTTGTCGCCGCCGGCACCTCCCCTCTCTTCCAAGGAGGCCACCGGAGTTGAGTCCCGTGACAGATCTTCCTCTTGTATATATTTAGTTGTGATTAGGATCTCAGTAAATTTGAATCTTCCTTGAAACTTCCCCACGCATCTCTCCTTCTAGGTCTGGATTTGGCGGCGATGTGCAGGCCGTCAGAGAGGGAGCCGTGGCGGAGGTTGCTGCCATGTCCAAGTTTCTCTATTCTCCCATCTTGCCACCCTCCTGGTAAACTATGCAAGAAACATTGGAGGAGCCCAACTCCCGGCACAATCGATACAAGCGCACGATTGAGAGCGGACTTTTTCTTCTTCTCCCTTAGTGATATATCACATCAATCCACCGATATAGATGGTTGCGCCATCTAAGCATGCGCTCCCGGCCACCCGGCGAGAGGTCCTTCCGTCGTTGCCAAGGACGTCGGGCTGCAGGCGCTCCACGCCGTTGTCCGCTGGCGTGCCGTCTTGTACCCCAACACGAGCCCGAATACATCAGCCTCCTGTGGTCGTCAGATGCAGATGAGCAGTATCCCGTGTTTATTCAGATGAGCACTGCAAGCTCTGAAGTCTGAACCATACATATTAACCTGACGCCCTGCCTCAGTTCTCATGTTCCAGGGATATACAATCACATCGGCACAGTGTCTTCTCGTGCAGTCGAGTGTTAGCACTCCTTTCTCAGTGCCAATTGATGCGCCGCTGCTTCCGTGCTCTGCCTCCCCACATCACTGAAGGGATTCTTGCTGGGAGGTGCGCGCAAATATATTTCATCCCAAGATTGCATATATGATTTGCTTATTAGATCAACTTCAGATTTTTATTAGTTTAAGAATATCTTTTTTAGAGATATAAAATATGCTAATCAGTCGCTTTATAATTGGATAATCACTAGGAATGATTACTTTAAGAGGCTTAGACAGTCTGCTCTAACAAGGAAATGCAGAACTGATTTCACAAGAGAAATGAAGGTGATGGTCAGGCTCTTGTCTTGCCTATGATCGAAACATATATCACAATAGATCATTAAGTTCTCTTTTGCAACTATTGGTTACTGTTGTTCTGTTCTGCAATACAGAAGTACATCTCTTGCTGCATGCGCTAGAGTAAGGGAAACACAATAAGTTGCATGTAGATAAATTTGTGTATAATAGAACTGTGAAATTGGACAATACATTCAGATGTAGCATGTATGTATATATGCTTTAGATGGCGAGCTCCAAATTTTTACTGGCAATATATATTCAGGTGGATGGTCTGTATTTCAAATTGCTAATACAAGTAATGCACTTCTAGAAGTTCTATCTCTTGTGTGTCCATGCTGCCAATATCTAATATAATTTTATCGCGAGCATCCAAGAACCGCAACTTTATAAACATTCACGATTGATGGCCTTTGTCGTAATTAGTGTTTACCTCATGCATAATATGTCATATTGTAGTTGTATCATATGCCTCTTGTATTATTTTCGACGATGGCATCTGTAGATAGCAGATTATTATTGCAAAATGTTATGTCTAAAGTGTTTTCTTGGTAATAGTTAATACTGCATTCCTCTATTTCTGATGAAGTGATACTTCTATATGTCAGTTTTATCTTCTTTTGCTATATATTCATTCCTTCTGTTGACTTCAGATTGTGAATATATGCAGATGCATGTCTGACTGCCCTCAGGCTCAGAAGAACCATATTATCATCCAACGGCCGATAGTTGAAGTATCCGCAAGCCCCAATTTTGTCTGCAATCTAATCATCTTGCGGTGTAGTAATTTCAAGGGATAGAAAACCACAGATGCAACTCTCCAGTATCTTTATTTCTTGATTATATTAATAAAACCTAAACTAGCCATCTCTTATCTAGGTAGTAAGAGGGATGTTATTACCGCTGAAAAGAGCCTTCCCTATGAATTATCATTCTCTAATTGAAGGGTTAATCATGTTGCTCCGTAGCAACGCACGGGCAGTTAACTAGTAACACATGAAGATATAAAAATATAGCATGGAGAAGGACGAACTGATGATTGTTGATGGAGAAGGGGATGCACGGGGGCATCCTTAAGCTTAGACGCTTGACTCTCCTTGGATATTTCTTGGGGGTGCATGGGGCAGCCCTAAGCTTGAGCGCTTGACACTCCCGAATCTTCTTTCATCATCTTCTGTCGCATACTTGAAAACTCCCTTCATACGAAACTCATCATAAGCTGATTAGAGTGGTCAGTAACCATAATAAAATAATTTTTCTCCACTGGAAATAAAGATTCTCATGAAGAGCTATTGTTTTTTATGATTGCCAAAAGGTTTTTGCAAAGAAAAAACAAGCTTAAGATTTGCAAAACGATGAAAACGCAAAACGGGGCAGAATCTGTGAAAAACAGACTAACGGGTAGTAAATAAATTTTTTGGGGCACTTATGCAACTCAAATCAAAAAACATAGAACAGACGCCAAATAGCTAATTGTATAGAGCATATTGTCAAAAAAATTCAGATCAAAAAGATGATCTGGTGGTTTATCGTGAAATCTTCCGTCAAGCAGATAGAATCTGTTTCTGGATAACATGTCACAACTTTTGAACTTTCTTGTAATCAGAGGCTAAAACTTGGCACAAAGCTTGAAAATAAAAATACAATGATGTTTCTGCAGTAGTAAAGCATCAAGACCACTAAAACTGAAAGTAAAAACATTTTGGTTTGCCTCCCAATAAGCGCTTTCTTTTAAGCCTTTTAGCTAGGCACGAAGATTTTAAAAGATGATCTCATAAGAATAAGGATGTGAAGAAAAAGAAATCATCAAGAAGCAAATAAGAAACATATTTAAGCCCAATCCATTTCCTATGCATATGCATCTTATAATAAAATAAATCAAAGAAGCACAAAGTGACAAGCATAGGAAGGTGGAACAAGAACAACTTTAAAATTTTCAATAAAAAGAGAGGTGTTTTAGTAACATGGAAGTTTTTGCAACCAATCTTTTCTCTCTCAAAATAATTTTTAATAGCATCATGAACAACATCAAGAATATAGCTATCACATAAAGCATGTTATTCATGACCTACAAGCACACGTATATAGTTTTCAACACGGTCTTTAGGAACATAAGATAAATGCAACCCCTCACTATGAGCCTTAATAAGAGCAAAGTTCTCCGAAATATGAGTTGGATATTTCAAAAGGATAATATGGCAATCAAGTATGGGTGCAATAGCAACAATTTTATGCTGAACATGAGGAACTATAGCAAGTTCATCTTCGTAAGTATCATCCAAAGTGGCATCTTGGCCAAAAACACAACAAGTATCATGATCTTCAGAAAGGGATGTATCAAGTGAGTCCTTGGAATCATAGGATTTCTTATCATAGCAATCATTGGCCTCTTCTTGGGCAGAAAACATTTTGTTTTTAAAATCCTCAATATAATCATTGCAAATATAATTCTCAAAGCAATAAGCAAGGACTGCCAAGTTTTCAGACTTGTGAATAGTATCGTAATACTTTTCAATCAAAGAAGCAATCGCATAAGCACCTTAAAAGCAACAAACTCTTCAATCTTTTCAACATTGAAGTAATCATAAACACCTTTAGCATAAGAAGATAGGATCTTATTTTCATTAAACTCACATTGGAAAGGAAAATGTTTACGATCTATTTTAGAACAGCAAGTGAAATCATAAATGTGGCACAAAGATTCAGCATGACAATAAGAAATGTGAATTTGATCCATAAGTGTTTCCCTTCCTGAGATAAGCGGTGTCGCGTATAATGAGCATACTCATCCAATGATTTTCCTTCAACCCAGACAGTTGGGTTTTTAGCGCGAACACAAATTGATCAAAGACGATCCAAGTAAAACATGTCCATCCTACCATATTTGGGTGGTTCCGCACCCATGGTGAGGATAGCATCACTAGGCAAAGCAAGACAAATGCAAAATGTAGCAACTATTTTTTTTGGTTTTTCATAAAGACACACAAGCGAAAGCAAAAACTAAAAAGTAAACTAACAAGACTAAAAAGCAAAGGTAAAAGATAGTGTGCAACTACCCTATCTTGAAGATTGTAGTCCCCGGCAACGGCGCCAGAAATTAGCTTGACGGCTTCTCGCCCCTCGTTGGTTACCCCAAGTGGAAGGTTGAGATGTAGCGTAGCAGCAAATTTCCGTCGATGAAGATACCAAGGTTATCAATCCAGTAGGACTCCAAATTCTGCAAGTAGGTGGCAACAACGCCAGAAATTACTTCTAGCTAGGGAATTTTCGTGGACATGCACACAAAAGCAAATAACTTTGCTCCCAACGAGTTCAGAGAGGTTATCAATCTCTCCGGCCTTGTTGTTTATAAAGGATCAAACACAAGCGAGAAATAGTAGTGGTGATTGCAACGAAAAGGAAATAAGCAGTCAATAGAGTGAGGTGTAAACAGTGGTGGAAATATGGACCGGGGTCCTATGATGTTCACTAGTGATGTATCTCTCCTAAAAGACGATAAAATAGCTAAGCTGAGTAAACAGATTACAGCAATGCTAATTATGCTGCGAACAAAGTTAGAGGCACAAAAGTATGGGCAGTACGCCAAGACAAGTAGACTGAAATCCAACTGCATCTACTCACTAATCATCCACCTTGAGATATCTAGATATCTATCTAGAACATCTCGCTTGTATTAAGTTGCGAGCCCCACCCAAAGTGTAAACTCAAATAAGACAACTGCATTAACAAACTTTGCGTAAGGTAAACAATCCTTGCAACCACGGTTACAAGCACCATTGTATTCTCCCTGGTGGCAACAACACATCCCCTAGTCTCATTTTCCGTCACTCAAGCTAGACATCAAGGGGCATGAACCCACAATCGAGCATAACGCTCCCTCTTGGAGTTACTATCTACTACTTGGCCAAAGCAATAAAAAGCAACGGAGAACATGCAAGAATTAATCAAGAACAAAATATAAAAGGAGAACCAAATATATAACTCATCACAATCTGAACATAATCTCATAATCCATCGGATCCCAGTAAACACAACATAGCAACAACATAAAGAATTACATAGATGCCTTGATCATGTAGGGTAGCTCACAAGGGCTAAGAATTGAAGCACAAGATTGGAGAGAAGACATGACATAGCTACTGGTCATGGACCCATGGTCCAAGGGGGACTACTCACACATCCGGGAAGCGCTCATGGTGGTGGAGAAGCTCTCGGAGGTCAATCCTCCCTCCGGCGGGGTACCGGGAAGAGGTCTTTAGGTGCTCCCGATCTTGGAAGCGCGGCGGCGGCGGAACAGAGGTGAAAATCGCGATGAAGGCTCTCTGCGAGGGTTTTCGGAGCGATGAGTAAATATAGGCTGAAGGGGGGCACCAGGGGGTGGCCCCTCCCCCCAGGCGCCCTGATGGCGTGACCAGGAGGGGGGGCGCGCCACCTGGCCGCCTGGGTGGGTCCTGGCTCCCCTCCGGCTCTCCTTCGGTGATCTGGAAGCTTCCGTGGTGCTGATTTTTTATCTATTTTTCCTGGAATTTTTGGAGCTCTGTAAATATGGGTAAAAAACTGCAATTCACAGACTTCAACAGACAGAAACTGACACTAGGTGCACTGAGTTAGTAGGTTAGTCCAAATATGTATAAAAACATATGAAAGTGTAGCAAAACACATAACAATGTCACCTAAAAGAGCGCGGAACAAGCAGAAATTATTGATACGTTTGGGACGTATCAATGGTTCACCAACACCACTAAGGAGACCCAGTTAGACAGGCTCGTCGAGTGGATCCTACCTCCCAAGGATCAATTGCCATGAAAAGTTGCATGAGCTCAGGAGATCCCCGCCCTCATTAGGGAGGAGAGGGTGATTCATTTCCATTCCTCCTACGTGGGCTCTCATTGCCAACCCACCACTTTCTTCAAGGGCACATGCAGTCATCACATTTATCCTAATAGCGTGCTCCACCTCAAGAAATTTGCTAGTTTGTGTGAGGCCTTCTTAGGTACGGAGCTCAACTTAGATATATTCAGATATTTCTTTAGGATCTAGATGCAGAAGAATGAGCCTGCAATCCGTGAGGTCGACAGGGCCAACATCCAACTGAAGCCCCAATCCACTTACATTCACATTACTTTCCCTAGTTTGTCCGAGGTTGGTGCAAAGAATGGATTTGTGCTCCTGGCCCGGTGACCGTCGACAGGTTCTCGACCTATGAGAACGTGTCATTGCTTCACCGGGTCTCTTGGCTACTATTGAAGGAGTCTGCCTCGAGGTCTGAAGGGCTTGTAGCTATTGCAAAGGTCTTGAGGGCAACAAAGCTAAAGGGCGTTCAACTCACAAAAACTTGGGTCGAGCGATGGATCCAACCCCTAGGGGAACGATCCCACCAAATGTGGAAGTAATAGGGCTCGACAAACCTAACAAGGCCGTGCTAGACGACCTCCCCCATGACGACAACCTTGACCTCATCAGCGAGCTTGTGGCTGACAAGGCCACCATGGAGGGCAAGCCTGCGAGGTGGTGGACATGCTACTTGAGAGGGGGGGGTAATCTGTTGCGAGCAACGACATTTGAAGTTGGGAGAACTATACCAATGAACGAAAAGGGGCATCCTACGTGAGACAAATTGCTGCAAGATCACAATCGAGCGAGCTATTGTGACGACGAGTTGCGATGGCCGAGGAGGGCAATGAGTGAGGGTGGTGAACCTGATGCATGCGTGCACAAGGAGGACCAACTGGCGAAGGCAATGTGATTTCTTGATACCGTGTTGAAACGAAAACGACAAGCACAATGTTAAACGACTGCATTGAAAGTAACCACATGGCTTAAGAGTAGTTTCAGGCTAGCGCCAGTCGCTCAAGTCGGTCTTGATAGAATGGTACAAATCGATTTCTCCCTCTATTTTCACAGATAAGCCCATCCATCATACTCAAAAACACATGCTTTCGTCCTGCTTTATATATAAAGCAATGATCCAATAGTGTACACAATCAAACGATACAAAGAGATGAAGTGGCTCCAATAGTGGCTGACTTATTATGATTATTTCAATACTAACTAGTGTTTTATGCTTTTTTAAAGTGTATAAGTATTAAAATTTGCTCATTGTTTATGTATAATTTTAGTTTAAAATATTTATATATTCCTCATATTTGAATATGGTAAATGATCGTTTTTTATCTGATTCTATTCCTTTGCTATACCACATCTATATCCTCCTAATTTGATATTTAAAATTGAACCATCCATATTCGAATCCATACTCGTATGCTTTTAAATCAAGAAATAAATGTGAAAACCGATTAGGTTTCACCACTACACCTACCCCTCCCATCGGATACTTACTTGGGAAATTCTTTTCCTCTATCGGCTGATCCCACGTTCTTTTCGACCGTCTTCGCAGCCCGCCACGCGTCCTTGTCGGCCCCACGTCTCCACGTTCCCCTCTAGAGAGTTCACGGGTCATCCCATCTTGCACGATTCGCCTCTCTATCCTTTCCCCATTCCTCTTGCATCTCTCTTTCTCTTAGTACCAGTCATCGGCGGCAACCACCCCTGCAGGACGTCACCAACAGCGGCAACCACACCTCCTCCTACACCGACTGATACAAGCACCTTCTTATTTTCCACCTGATTCTTCTCCTTTCCGGATGCAAGCACGCCAGTGCATCTTCCTACATGTGCTCTTGGTGCTGCAAGCCGACGTCCCAAGTGATGTGCTCGTGGTGCTGCAAATCATCGTCCAGTGTTGCGACCCCGTGGATCTCAGCGGCGCCCGGAGGGATGCTGCAATGTAGTGCATGGCCGCAGGGGTACTGTCCCAGTGCCCCACGGATCTAGGGCGGCGGAGCTGCAGTGCAACATAAGTGATGTTGTCACTCGCAGATCTCGCCGGCGACGAAAGCTGTGATGCAGCGTGTGTGGTATTGCGCACTGGCTGTGAAGCTGTTATGCAACATGGGCGACCCACAGATCTCGCCGGTGGTGAAGCTGCAATGCAATGGGTTGTTGCCGTGAAGGAGATGACCAGTTGGTGTGACTGCTGCTGCAAGGCGCCGGTGGTACATAGCCGGCGTGGCTGCAGGAGATGGAATAAAGATGTTGTCGACGATGAACGATGTAAAGGTGCTGCAATGCGGCGAAGATGACGAAGGCGTTTTGCGCTGGGTTGCGATTTATGCGAAGGTTGGTCATGCTGGCGCAAATCGAACGGCAACGCAGCGAGTCATCCAACGGCTCGCCGAACGGTTTTCAATTGGCCCGCGTCATCCGGCTGACGCCTAGCAGTGGCCTACTTACTTTGGAGTTTAGACGATTTTGACCTCCTTGTTTATACCCTAGTTCGATCTACTTTCTCTGCCCAGATGGGGAGAGAAGTGTGCCACTGAACAGGGGGCGGCAGAGTGGTGTCATGGAACCCTCGCCCCGCCGCGCGAGGGCTGGCGAGCCGGCGGCGGATCTGCTGACCTCCCTCCCGCCGCCCCTGCTCGACATCATCCTCAACCGCCTAGATCTCCCCGACGTAGTCCGTACCTCCGCCCTCTCTCGCGCCTGGCGCCGCCGGTGGGAGGCCCTCCACTACCTCTCCCTCTCCTTCATCGACAACCCCGGCACGCGCCCCCTGGCTGTCGACCGCGTCCTCGTTCGCTACCCCGGCCGCATCTCGAACTTCTCCTTCCACGTCGACGTGCACTCCGTCGACCGCCTCGATGACTGGCTCATCGCCCTCTGCAACCGCGGCGTCAAGTCCATCAATCTCAGTTGCGAACCCACATCCATCCTCCACTCCTCCCTCTTCTTATGCACCCAACTCACGCACCTGAAGCTGCACGATTGCGTCCTACCGCCTCTCCCAGTGGGCTTCACAGGATTCCCCATGCTCAAGGATCTAGAACTCACCGAAGTCGATTTCCTGGAGAACGGGGAGAGCCAACTGGAGGCGATTCTCTTCGGGTCACCCTTGCTTGAATACCTGAATCTCTTCGATCTCAATGTCCGTGGGAACAGCGCATACTCAAACGTTTGAGTGATTAGGGGCGTCAATCTCCGGAGCCTTACTATATGTTTTGATCTTGATATTGAGTGGCAAGTTAAGGAGCTGCCATGCCTAGATGAAGTCGGCATTGAAGTGCGAAACTATTTGAGCTCTATCAATTTGGGACGATTTCTTGCCAGCTTTGTGCAAGTTAGGAAGCTGTCTCTCTACTTGTGCTACAAATCGGTAATGTTCTGTTCTTGCCATCTGTATTTCTAGTTGGTAACTGTGATCTGAGATAGTATAAACTAAAAGCATTAAATTGTACTCCCTCCGTTCACAAATATAAGATGTTCCGTTTTTTTAATGGGA
This sequence comes from Bromus sterilis, assembly GCA_950022295.1. Classification (NCBI taxonomy): domain Eukaryota; kingdom Viridiplantae; phylum Streptophyta; class Magnoliopsida; order Poales; family Poaceae; genus Bromus; species Bromus sterilis. Next base: position 404,647,791 of record OX465596.1, read on the forward strand.
TGTATATAGCCATGTTTTAATGTGTTTGTTCACTCATTTCAGTCCGTATGTATCTATATTCAAATATCCAAAACATCTTATACTTCCTCCGTTCGGAACTACTTGACATGACTTTAGTTCAAGTTTAAACCAAGCTTGAACTAATACCATGTCAAGTAATTCTGAACGAAGGGAGTATTTGTGAAAGGAGGAAGTATCAAGCAACATGGAGCTGACGATGTGAATGCACGTTCTGTGTCTGAAAACATATGCAATAATTTTCAATGCTTTTTGTTGCTGTCACATAAAAGGACTTTCTATTGCAATTAGTATTAGATATTAATTGATGTGACCGTTTTATATTTAAATCAAAGAGTGGTTGATTATGGAGATTAAATGCCCTATGCTTCCTTTTCTGTCACTGCTTGAATTGATCTAATTCCAAGAATTTGAAACATATTTAACACTTAAAACCTGCTCAATTATTTATCACTGGGTTCCTTTGTCATTAACAAACATACTCAGTGCTTACATATAAAAAATGGTTCTCATAGTTTCAGTACTACAACAGTAACCTTATTTAGCAAAGTAAAAAAAGGCAATTCTGAATTATTCTGGTCCACATTTGTATTGAGATTTGCATGCTTAATATTTGTTTCTTTTACAGCTTACTGAAGGAAGTCTCCTGGAAACACTTCCATGTACCTTTGACAACTTAAAGAGTTTAACCCTCTCGGCAAATTTCTATGAGATGCCTTCCATGGTGTTAACCTTTTGCTTACTAAGGAATGCTCCTAGTCTAGAAGAACTAGAAATTGTGGTATGAAATAAAAACACCGCCTTGCAAACTATCGTAGTTATTATGCTTGGAGGTCATCATGACTATTTTTGGTGCTTGACATTTTTCGTTTATTTTTCAAGATCTATGGTGGTGGTGATACAGCTGAAACAAATGCAGAGTTTCTCAATACACAATGGACTGATGCCTTCTGTGCCAACCTTCAAGTTGTGAAAATGAAAAATATTGGCTGGTTGCGAAGTGAAATGCATTTTATAGAGCTTGTTTTATCTAAAGCAAAAGTTCTTCACACAATGCATATTAGTCTTGGTTGCAGAAGATCAAAGTCAAATGAGGATGCACTCTATGAACTAATGGCATGTAGACGGGCTTCACCCTATGCTCAAGTCTTCTTTAACGGTAAAAAAAACTTGAACTTCAGTCAGTAATTATATGTAGCACAGTTCAAAAAAGTAATTATCTGTAGCATATATTTATGTTGAAGAATATATGAGTGCCTTAAAAGTTTCACATTCTTAATTAGCCCTAAAGCACCAAAGAACTAGCGATCGACGGGGTGCATGGAAGTTAGCTATCCATATGCCAAAACCATAACTAGGTTTCGAGGTCTTATGGGTTTCAACTATAGCACACACCAACTTGTTTGGGATTGAAAGACTTTGTTGTTGTTGGTGGTGATGGTATATTATGTGCTACTATTATTGTCTATACCGGAGAGAATGTTATTGAAGCTTAGGAGGGAGTTAGGAGATCACAAGAGGGTATATGGATGGAAATAGGATGAACACTTGTTGTGTCAACAAAAATCACATGTGAACATGTAAAGCAAGCTTGAAAATGAGATTGGATCTATCCAAGGTTTTCTTTACAAGATCACGACTACTTATTTTCTTTACAGGATGATAACTTGAGTAGTTGTTGATCGTTTTTCCAAACAAATACCTTGTAGCCAGATTCCATTATCACCACATAACAGAATATGAGTTTTGTATTATCTGCCTTTAGCTTAGTTGTCGCGTAACACAAGCAGCCTCCCTGTAGTCTTTACAAAAGGAAGGCAAGGACAAAACGTAAGTGCAAATTTGCGATACTGGCCACAGAAGAAACAACACAGTGATAGTTTTGCTTTCGATTAAGGCACATTGGGATACAGACTGATAGCATTGTGCTAAAGCCATGTGGATGTATCTTGTGGGATAAAAAAATGTTGGCAGTGATCCAACGCCTTTTTTATTACAGTGGAACTGAGAGTTTCAACTTCATGCTTTACTGAATGCACTTGTTCATTATTACACATGCTGCCACTTCATTATTATTATTTTGTATGTTTATTCAAGTTTATGTTTCTCCTGTTTTATCACCTGCTTAATATCTTGTAATGACTTGCTCAAACTCAGAGTGGCTGTTATCCTTTTGCAGGTAAAATGAAATGAGTTGTTAGGTAGAGACTGTCTTCCATGCAATTCTGGAAATGGGTGCTCATTGCGTTCAGGTGGCTGGCTACTTGCATAAGATGGTGTCATGTTCCTTTTGACCTTCTCTAAGTATGTACCTCGCGCTGTTAGAGATAGGAGTATGTATCCTGAAGAAAATGGTTGTCTTCAGGAGCTTACTGTACTGCTCTGTTTGGCGCATAGTTATGTCTTGTATGGGTGTGTGACCTGCAAAACTCTCCTTAGAGAGAACTCTTGCTACGTGATGTTTCCATGAAAACTTGCTGTGGACTATTAGTATGAGCAGGTTGGATCGTCATGTGTTTCCATTTTTGGATGAATCATTTTTATCATTTGAGATATATGCCTTTCATCACTATCATTTCACTGCTTCAAGAGTTTATTATCATGAAGGCTCATATTTTTTTTCGTTGAAGCTACTAAGGTTTATCTCCTTGTAATTTCCAAAAATATACTCCCTTCGTTTACATTAGACGACTTTCATTTGTGTACATGTCTAGTTACATATGTGAACAAATGGAAGTCCTAAGCGACAATGGTAACATGTAAATTGAATGAAAGCTGCAACAATTCTTAATTAACAGGAGCATAGATGTTAAAAACTGTGTTGTTTCTTTTAAGGACTGGGTTGCGTAGCATCAACACATTTATTAATATGGTTTCTTTTCGCCCTTGTACTGATTTTTGTCTGCTGGAGGAAAATATAGGGTGACCTGAAAACATTATGAATCCAGAGTAGCTAATCGGTTTTCTTAGAAGAGGAGGGGGGTGGGGGGGTGGGGGGGATGGTTCTCACAAATCGAAAGATCTCATCTTCAGTAAAATCATGATACATGCCTCTTTGGATCGTAGGATCTGAAAAACACGGAAATAGTGTTTCAAGGAAATAGTGAGAAAATTTCGAGAGGTCGAGTGCATGTTATATTATCATAAAATCAAATATTTTTATTCGAGAAGTATATCTCGTGCTCAGGATACTATGGAATTGTAGAGTAGAAAATTAATATAACAGAATTTTGGAAAGTTTATTCCTTTGGACTAAGAGAATCTACAATGCAGATTCTCAAATGCCCAGTGAGTTGTTTGTGTGTGGTTTGTCATCCAATGACATCTTGTATTTGTTCATAGAAGCTTTTGCGCATTCGTTTTGTTGCAAATCGAACACAATGGAATTTTAGAGTAGAAAATTAATATGACAGAATTTTGAAAAGTTTATTCCTTTGGACTAAGAGAATCTATAATGCAGATTCTCAAATATCCAGTGAGTTGTTTGGGTGTGGTTTGTCATCCAATGAGATCTTTTATTTGTTCATAGAAGCTTTTGCGCATTCGTTTTATTGCAAATCAAACACAAACTACAAAAGGTTTGCAGGAGCTCGGACCATCACCACGTAGGAATTCAATACCCTCAACTCACTCAAATCCTTCTCTTGAACGTATACAACATCCACCAACGTGTCCCATGGAATTTTTTTTACTCTGTTCCTGCTCTACATCCAGACCCTACTCTCAAATGTCCCATGTATTGTTCAGCTAACGCCTACGCATTACCGAACGTATACGACATCCACCAACATGTCTGCACGCTTATAACTTCGGTTGGCACGCAAAATTTCTGCCAAGAGGAGCTAGACTAACCCTAATTTCATCGGTCCTCGATGCCCTCACAGTCTACTACATGTTTGTCTTCCGGCTACCAAAAAAACTTCTTAAAAAGCTAGACGCCATTTGTAGATCTTTTTTCTGGACAAACGAAGAATGTGCACTGGGTCAAAATGTCTTATTGCATGGAAGAATGTATGTAAACCAAAAGAGTATGGTGGTCTCGGTATTAAAGATCTAGGCACCCAAAACAATTGTCTACTTATGAAAGTTGACTACAAACTATTACAAATGCCCAACCTACCTTGGGTTCATTGGTTCCACCAAAACTTTTTCACAAAATAAAGCCAAGAAAACCAAAACCACCTCCTTCATGTGCCAAGTGGTAAACAAACAACTACCCTTTCTGATACAATGCTCCTTTGTTCTTACATATAATGGCATTTCTACCTTCTTCTAGTCCGACACCTGGATCCTTGATAAACCACTCAAAAGTGCCTTTACAAACCTATACTCACACTCTATAGATGACACCGTACTGGTGGCTACCATGTGGGAATATGGATTATTGGCTAACCTAAGGTGCCGCCTCTCAGCTATTGCTTCACTCGAATTGGATATTGTGCTTTCTCTTTTGCAGGATTTCCCGTCTTCCAACCAAACATATGAATGTGCCCTCCCTCACAGCCTCCAACTTTCACCAAGGAATGTGTACAAAACTCTCACGGAAGGATCTGCCATCGACGTCAGCCATGCATACATCTGGGATTCAAAAGCTCTGATCAAGGTTCAGATCTTCGCATGGCTTCTCCTAAACGATCGGCTAAACAAGGGCAACATGAAGCGCAAACACATGGCTCAAGAAGCAAATTGTCCACGATGTGGTGACCCTTTTGAGGATGCAGGCCACCTCATCATCCACTGCCCCTTCTCCATGCAATTTTAGATGGCCATTGGCATTCCAGCACCTCCCTCGGTTCAAGCTATTTGGGACACACCCGTTTCGCATGCGCTAGACCCTAGTGTATGGCCAACCATGCCATTGGCAATCATGTGGAAGATATGGGATGCTTGCAAGAAGTGAATGGCAACTGGCTAAGCAAACCATCAAGAACATGGTTGATGATCTCTTTCTTTGGTCCTTCCGATTTAAATATAATAATACAACTGCTGCTAGAGCTTGGTGTAGTTTTTCCTCCTCTAAACTGCAAGCTATCCCCTGATGTATGAAGCCTTGTCCTCATCTATTTGAGTGTTAATATATTCAGGTGAGGAATCTCTCCTCCCCGCTGACCGTTAAAAAAAACTATGTCGTTGTTCATTTCGGATCCGTCCATAAGTACCCTCTGCAACCCTTGCCAACTCCATCCATGATAGGTACCATGAAGGGTAGGTGTTCGATAAAATGTCATTGAGATTTTTTACCTTCTCGTCTTTCCTATAGTAAGCATGATGACAGAGGAATCAATATGGAGAACGAGTTACTATGTGATGCATGGTTGGTTGTATCTACGGATTTCAGCATGGGGCAACAAGCTCCATCTTTTAGCAAAATGTGCATTCATTATTTCATGAGAGAAAGCACATTATGCCCTACGACTTACATGTGGTCCATGAAGGCAATGTGAAGTCGCTAGCTCATCGATGATACGCCGTCGCCAACTTAATCATGAAATATTGCGATGTGATTGCACAAATGAAAAGAAAATGGCCAATGAACGCGCCAACTATGAACATTGTACATTTTGTTCATTATTATTCTATATAGTTTGAAGGACTATATAGAAGAGATTACTGTACTTATAGAGCCGTACAAGAAAGACATAGTAATTCAATTGAACCAAAGAAACTTGTACATAACCTATGCAGTTAGCATAGTTCACATAAACATTTCACATCTTACATCTTACATTCTTAAGAAGTTGATCCCGACTACTCCAATTCTCTCAACATGCACACACTCAACTTCATCATGCATGCCACATCACCCCTCCACTAGCATATTTCTCTCAACATGCAAGCATGCCACCTCATCATCCAACATGCATGAGAAAGACCCACCTCAATATGTCACTATGCATAATAAAAACCCACATGCAACATGCATGCATGCATGAGAATTTTTATTCTATTATGATATTTAAATTAAATCCGTATATTAGTTGAAAAGTTATTGTTACAAATATATATGTTTTATTTAGCCAAACATTTTTCCTGAAATATTTTGCAAAAAAATCCCGCAACAACGTGCGGGACATCATCTAGTGACATAAGTTTGCTCAGACTTCAAAATTTGACTTAAAGTAAAATGCTCCCTCCGTTTCAACGTGTAAAGCTTGTTAGAATCACAACGCGATCAAGGTGTGGGTTTCTATTGGTTACGATCGATCTCCTCTTCTCATATGCATCCACCTATCAGTGATTAGTTATGATTCTTTACTAGAAGGGCAGTGCGCGCTTCGCCGCGTCGTTTATGTTCCTTGATTGTTATAGGTCTTATTGTATGTTTTGCAGTTTTTGTTGTGAAAATTATTTAATGCAATGTGGTGTTTGGATGGATCTTTTTTACCGTGCAGTTATGGGACAATTTCTAATGAGTGCACACGTACGTAAGAAGGTTAACTATGTTATTGACCACGTGTGCTATGATGATACTAAACATATTGTAGATGAAGCTTCCTTCTTGCTAATCAAAACTCACACCATCCAATTATTTATCAAAGGGATGCATTCATTGAGAGATGTCACCTGATGGCGTGGAAGTGATAATGGCTTCTCGCCCTTCGTTGGTTACCCCAAGTGGAAGGTGAGAAGTAGGATAACAGTAAATTTCCCCTATGTAGAGGATAGGGTTTGTCTCCCGTAGGACTCCGTCAATGATAAGTAGGTGGTTCGGCAAGTGATGCGCCATCTGAAAAGAATCACTTGCTTCTCCTGGACCTGCACACGACACAAATAACTTTGCTCCCAACGAAGTTTAGAGAGGTTGTCAATCTCTCCGATCTTGTTGTTTACAAAGGATCAAACACAAGGGATAATGATAATGATAGCAACTGAAAGTAAAAGCTAGAAAAATAAATGAGCGTGTAAACAATGATGAGAATATGGACCGGGTCCCGTGATGTTCACTAGTGATGTCTCTCTCCCAAAAGACGATAAAACTGCTATGCGAGGTACACAAATTACAGATGGGCAATTGACAGGATTATAAACGCACCGCAATGCTAATTATGCTACAAAAGAAAGGAAGAGGCTCAAAAGCATGGTCAGTACGCCAAAATAATAGACCGAAATTCATCTGCATCTACTACTAATCATCCACCTTGAGATATCTATCCAGAATATCTCGCTGGTATTAAGTTGCGAGTCCCACCCAAAGTGTAAACCCAAAGCAACAGACAACTGCATTAAAAGAACTTTGCGTAAAGTAAACAATCCTTGCAACCGCGGTTACAAGCACCGTTGTTTTCCCCGTTGTGGCCACAACACATCCCCTAGACTCATGGTTCTCTCACTCAAGCGTGTCATCAGGGGGCATGTACCCACAATCGAGCATAATGTTCCCTCTTGGAGTTACTACCTACCACTTGGCCAAAGCAATAAACCACAATGGAGAACATGCAAAAATTAATTCGGAACAAAAATACAAAAGATAAGAACCAATTATATTACTCTATCAGAATCTAAACATAATCTCATAATCCATCAGATCCCATCAAACTCAGCATAGCAAAAGCAGAAAGATTACATATGTGCCCCGATCATGTAGGGAAGCTCACGAGGTCTAAACCATGAAGAACAAAGAGGGGAGGAGAACATCACATAGCTAATGATCATGGACCCATGGTCCAAAGGAAACTACTCACGGCACATCCAGGAAGCGTCCATGGTGGAGGAGAAGCTCCCGGAGGTCGATCCTCCCTCCGGCAGGGTGCCGGGAAGGGTCCTGACGGTGCTCCCGATTTTGGAAGCGCGGCGGCGGCGGAACAGAGGCGACTTTGAGAAATAGGGTTCTGTCTTCAGAGGTTTCCCGTGACAGAGATTAAATAGGCGAAGGGGGGCAGCCAGGGGGGCCACCAGGAGTCCAGGCGCGGCCAGGCCGTGGTGGTGGCCTTCTGGCCCCACCCAGGCTCTTCCGGAAGCTTCCGTTGCGCTGATTTTTTATCTGGTTTTTCCCGAATTTTTGGAGTACTTTTAATATGGGGGGAAACTGAAATAGAAAACAGTAGAAAACATAAACTGACACTGGGGTGCACTGAGTTAATAGGTTAGTCAAAATATGATCGAAAATGTATCTAGATCATAGAAATATCACACAAAACATGCATGGAGCGAGCAGAAATTATCGATGCGTTTAGGACGTATCATCACCACATACTCAAAATCTTGTATCTCGTTTCAAATTAAAGACCTCAACAGAATGAGGAGGCTTCAAAATTAAACATTTTAGCCAATTGGTCACTGAAACACCAATTAACCTTGTGTGGATCTAACGTTAATTAAAGTGGAATATCATGTTGTTGTTGTCTATGTCGTGGTTCAAATTGTTGTAGTGGCATCTACCGCATGAGTCGAATCGATTAATCGCGAAATCAATAATTGTGTACTGCAATAGCGTTTCAATTGTAAGCTCACAACAAATCCATTATATCATAAAGATACAAATCATATTAAAATTGACATTCAATTTTTTTTTCAAAAAAGACAAATGTTCACAATGTTTTTATGTTGTGCATTTCAACTTAAAAAAATAAGAGATATGATATATTTAGTAATAATAATAATAATTTATATATGCAACTGGCAAGGAGTTAACCAAGTCAAATTTAACAACTCAATTGAATCATATGCTAATAATTTAAAGACATAACCAAGAGATTTGACCAAGTCAAAATTGACCACTCAATTGATTCTCAAGTCTTTTACCCCTAGGGGCTTTAGTATATTAGAAGATTTAATTCATGTTATTAAGGATAGCAAGCCAAGCGTCATTGAGGCCCACCGAAATATAATGAGCTACGTGCTAATTCATTTTCGTACTTACCGCAAAAAAAATGAGTTGCATGCAATCTTGTTTCACACCATCGAAAAAAGGAGTTGCTTGTGCGGCTAGAGTTATTATTGAAGGGAGAAAGATAAAACCAACTTAAACAAATAGATGATATCCCGAGCATTGCTGCGGGAACTATTAACTAATACTTTGATGTTTTAATACATGAGAAATTTATAAAACATATTATAATTTGATTATAATTTTTTTTTGAAAGAAAATGTTATTTAGAGTATAAATCTAAGAAAAATTGATGAAAACCCGAAAATATGTGTGATTTTTGCTTTGTTAATTTATTACCTTAATAATATATCGGTGAGATCATATGAGACGAAAAGAGCGTTGAGTAGAGACATTGGAAACATCTCCACCCTTGACTAAAACTAAAACAATGATAACAACTCCAGATGTGCATTCACAAAAAATTTGTCGCATAGAAAATAAAATGCAAGATAACTTATAATTTGATTTTCTATAAATAAATCATGGAGCTGAGTGCATAATTGTTATTATATTTATTTGTAATGCGTTGCATGCACATGCAAAATTAACTTACTTGATGATGTAGATAGCTTGCATATTAAGATAAATAGGTTAGTGGGGATGAACTATTTAGGTATTATAGATTAGTTAGACCAATTAATAATTACGGATATAATTTGTTTGAAACAAATAGATTTTAATTAGAATCCCTATACATCAGAGCGGAGGAACTAGTGGGTATTAACCATTGACTCAAATGAAAAATTTCATATGATCAAATGCAGCAAGATAACTCAAATGGCACACCAGCTTGGTATTTGTTGTACAATATAACATAATAAAATGATACAAAACTTTCGTTGGTTCATATTACAACAACACACTAGTGGGATTATAATTGCTTGAGCAACGATATTCTTATGTATTAGTTTTACAAAAATCTTATGCAATACCTCAATCTGGTAGTCAGTTATTTCAATGTTTGTCTTCTAGAACAAAGTCTCGCACTGTTTAGCTTCTTAGAGCATCTCCAATAAATGATGTATGTTTGGATATATAAAATTAGGTGTTGTATAATTTACAACACCAAAAAGTGGGTTTTACATCTTCAAAAAACACTCAACTCCAACAGATGATGTATATTCGTGATGTGAAACTCCGACTTCAATAGATGCTGCAAACGGTGATGTAAACTATATTTTAACTACTATTTCATTTCAAACGCACACTTCAAACATAGCAAATTCAACCGAGATAGCTTTTGGATCCCGAGCTCCATGGCTCCCTTAATATTAAAAATTCAAAAAATCCAATTTGTAGGTTTCAAAAAAATATGAAAAAACACACACACATACATATGAATGTATATTACTTGTTTGTAAAGTTTCACAATGAAATATTTTTGTATGCGAGCTACACAAAAATGCAAAAAGCTTGTATTTTTAGCACACGTACTATTCACTATTAAAGTACATGCATTTATCTTTTTTGTGTAGTTCACACCAAAGCGTATTTCATCATGAAACTTTCCAGAAAAATAGTATACACCTCAATGTTCATGCGTATTTTTCAGATTTTTTTCGAATCTAAAAAATAAGTTTTTCGAATTTTTTAAGAAGTGGGCTCATTGGAGCTCGGGATCCAAAAACCCCCACCCAAAATTCAACTACTACTTCATTTCAAACATAATTAAACATACTTCGACATTCATTTACTACTACTAGTTCAACCGCTACTAGTTCGAGATACTAGAATTCATCTACTACTACTAGTTCGAACTGCATCTACTTCTCCTCGTCGGAGCTCAGGAGGCGATCCCAGAACTCATCCTTGCTCGGATCATCGTCATTGCCCTCCTTATCCTCCCAATCGCCCCATTCCTCCTCTGAGGACTTGACAGGGATCACCGTCGAGGGCCCGGCCTCGCCCTCCTCCTTGATCTTCTTCTTTTGCTCGTCGTCGCGCTTCCAGTAGAACTCCTGCTCGGCCTGCACATACTCCGGATGCTTATGCGCAAACCTCGCCATCATGGCCTCGTCACTCTCGCTGGGACTAACGACAACAGCGGGCCTCTTATTCTTCTTCGTCGTGATCTCATCCATGTGGATGCCCTCTGACACGAGCATCTCCACAGCCGCCTTGGTCTCGATATCCGGGAAATTGAGGTCCTTCCTCGGCCTCCCGGGACGCCACGCCATAGGCACGCGCGACCTCGTGGATGGTGGGGTAGATGTCGAGACAAAAACGGTGGTCGGCGTCGGTGAACTCCACCTCGTAGTTGCCGGAGGGCTTTCCCCTCACGCTGGAGAACCCCGTCTTGCTCTTTGCCCTCGGCGGCATGGCGACGCGCCGCGGTGGCGGGCAACGACGGAGATGAACCAGAGCGGCGACAAAGGTGAGGCGATGCGGTGGCGGGCGGCGACAGAGACGAACCAGAGTGACGACAGAGGTGAGACGAAGACGGGTGGCGAAGAAGGCGAGCCCGAGACGGGAGGCGACGGAGGCGACGAGACGCGGTGGCGGGCGGTGGACGAAGGCGAGGCGACGGAGTGTCGAGCGGTGACAATCACGTATCGGAGCGGCGACGGCGAATCGAGATGGCGGCTGTCACGACCGATTCCTTCGCGGGCGACGACGGGAAAGTGAGGGAAATGGCGGCGGGGTCGACGGCGGAGCTGGATCTGTCGCAGTGGTGTTGGGCGGCCGGCCGCCGGCGAATCTGGAAGGCAGCGGCGGTCGCGCGAGTGGAGGTGGGGAGAAGGAAGGGAGGGGAACTGGCGGTTGTGTTGGAGTTCGCAGCAGAAAACACAAAATTTTCTAACTAGCGTTCCCATAACCCAAGATCTAGCTAGCCGTATTACCGTAACGGAAAAGAGTGCGGAAATAACATACCTCGGGGTGTAGTCCGTTGCGCGGGAAACGTTCCCGCAAACGTGGTTGATGTAGCCGATCAAGTTTCACAGCCCCGTGGCTGTGTTGAGCACCCGGATGGGTGTAGTGCCACACGTGTAGCACCTCGTAGTACTCGCACACGTACGAGACTCGATGACGACCTCCGTTCTCCGATCCAGCGACGGTGACAGAAGAAGACCTCCGGACGGAGCTTCGGCAGCACGACGGCCTCCGATTCTAGCAGAGAAGCCTCATTTCCACTATAGGCTCACACTAGGGATCCCACCGTGAAAGAGACAATGGTGGGGAGAAGACCGGAGAAAACCGATCTCAATTCGGAGTAATATTTATTTTCTCATAAATTTCTATGTATTAAATATGTGCACCCTGCCCATCTATATATAGGTCGTGGGGAGGGGGTCAACCCCTCTCCCTTAGCAATGTGGGACTAAAGTCCCTTTGCTAAGGGGGTGGCCGGCCAATGGGGGAGAGGGGGCGCCACCCTCATGGGCCCTAGGGCCCATGGCGCCTCCCCCCCCACTCCCCTTTTTTTTCTTTTTCTTTTTCCCTTTTATTTCTTCCCCTAATGGGCCTTTTTCTCCACTAAGGCCCATTGCACATATTAATTAGAAATAAAATGATTTTAATTATTAATTCAATTAATTAATAACTAAAACATAACATTTCATCTCCCGGTGCTCTAGAACACCTTCCGGTTCACTCTGAACTTGTTCGGTTCAACACGGTACTTCTCCGATGTTGTTTCCTTTATTCTCTGGTTACTCCGATGGTTCCGAAATAGGTCTCCGATTTCATCGAGCCCTTAAGTGTGTTACCCTACGGTCCGAGAACACTCCAGTCATGACCGAGATGAGACTACGGTCAATGATCATCAGCGGGATCTGGATGCCCATAATGACCCCCGCGCATTCCGGATATCAAACACCGATTGGACCTTACGCCGTATAGCATTCCCTTTGTCAGCGATACTGAATTGTTCCGAGATTCGATCAATGACATCCTATGTCTGGTTCAACCTCGTTCTGAACTAATCCTCATTCACTCGTTCCCGTGATATTCATCCCCATGACCTAGTCACACGCTGCAGCTTTATGGATGGAATCTCACCGAGTGGGCCCCGAGTATCTATCCATTATATGGATTGACAAATCCCGCTCTTGTAACAATACTCCTCAACATATCTCCACAGAATACCCAAGATACAACCGTTATGACCCGCATATTTCAGTCAGGTGGTGGGATGTAGGTCAAAGCATCCAGGAAGATAGCAATTATGCACGTACTCACGGTCAAAGGAACGGTCTACCACGTTCTGTAATTACAACACTGAACCTTCACAAGATTTGATCATGCTGTAATGCTTACTTTGGGTAATGTTCATCACGTCACTTAACCAGTGAGGTGACCTCATAGTCAAGAGACTTAATTGTCCATGATCGCGAAACCACGACCATCATGTTGACCATGAACTAGTTATCGATGTAGAGGCTAACTAGGAACTCTGGGGGTTTCTATACCACACCTGCATCATTGTTTCACTGACGCAGTTCTAGCACGGTATGAAACTGGTTATGAACTTGCTTAGATATATTGGAATAATCATATATTATTTGCCTCTAGAGCATATATCCAAAAGTCTCCCACTTGCACTAGAGTGCTAATAATCTAGCCGCATTTTTCCGATCATAATCATCTTATCACATAAGTGTTCATTGATCATGCATGCTCATGGAAGAGGTTTCATCAACGAACTGCACCAATTCAGATTCGTATGTTTCCTTTGCAACTGGTATAGGTCAAAATCTCTTTTGACATACCACTCATTATCATATAATGGTTGGATATAAGTTTCGCGGGAGAGTGAGACTATTATTTCACAGTATCCTCCAATGATCTCTTGGTTCAGTCTTCAGAAGACTCATCCTTAGTCATATATACTGGGAAATACACTCAACCAGAAGTCCAATACTTCTAACGCTAAACTTTTATCCATACGTCTACTTTCTTAAGTAGTATTATGTTTGTAGTGCCGTGAATTTTGCTCACATTTCTTTCATGTCTTTGGTGATGTCTCTAATTCCATATAGACCCATAATATGGCTTGCAATTGTAATCTTGCATTACATTCAAGTCTATTATCCTTTCTATATTTTAGAGAATAGTCCTCATTATTCCTCATATACTGAATGCATGGACTTTATTCAGATTCTGTGTTTTACTCCTAAAGCACATCGGAATCTGTTCTTCTTCCAAGAACTTTTGAGTCATTCTGTTGTTGGATTCACAATGCATGTTATATGGTAGAATCATATGTCAAGAACATATAAGATCACATGTCCAGTACATGGTGCATCTCTATTCTTCCATCAAGACATTGCTTGTGATATTTGGATTTCATCCATTATATAATTTCTAGACACAAGAACTTGTTTCTTGTCTTAGAAGATTATTCCAACCTTCACTTCGTTTCATTATCCGTATCTTAATCTACTCATATAGATTTCAACGTGTAATGTGTTGGTATTTCACATAAAAGAAGATTCTTGCGATCTTGTATTTTATTTGCCTTATGCTCTATATATATCATAATGCACATATGTATATAAGACGATTCTCTATATACACAATCAATGCATATCCATATATATACATATGAGATCATTCTTCACACATATCAATGCATATATGTTCGAGACAATGATCATGCTCCCACTCAAATATATCCATCATATACTCATATATTTGTGGTTCAGCTTTCATCAAGTCATTTTATTGTTCACTATGTCTCACATAATGACAATGCTTCCAAATCTCCCACTCAGAAAATGCCCTCTGCATTCCAAGTTTCCGGGAAGTCTTCAAAGCTCCCACTCAGTTTCATGAAACTGCAGGCCCACTCAATATTTTGGTCATCACAAAATCACTTGATCAAATCAAGGTTGAGGGTTCCTGTCTTGAGGTACTATAGTCCATCCTTTTAACGAAATAACTTTCGTCATGCCCATTGCAATTCTCTTTCAAATCCCAAATTTGACTGAGATGCAATTTCAGGCTATGGTCCATCGTAGTGTAAATGAAATATTTTATTGATTAAAGCATTCCTACGTTTCTGTAGTCAATCACCATTGAACTTTGGTCATAACCAAATAATGCCTTATGCCCATTACATTATTCTCAATAACTCTCCAGTTTGTCGAGAATATGAAATAACCGATTTATTTCACGGGACGTGAGCCATCCTATATGTAACTCAATATTATTTCATTTCTCCTCGTGTTCTAGGCTACCATCATTCCTTTGTGTCTCAAGCAATGTTATTCTTTATTCTTTTATTAAGAAGACTCATGATTATTGTTCTGTACAGAACGTATTCATGACAACCTTCTAAATTCAACAATGGCTTCAATTCATATACCAAGATTAATCATCTATGGCACATCCTTCCTTATACAGTGTCATTACAGCGGAACATGCTTCCGTTGCAATACTCTGATATTCTGAAGGCAAGGTCCAATACCCCGGTCAAAGTTTCCATTATCTCCCATTGGATCCGTGTCGAGAGACTTCTTCTCGCATTACCAATCAAGCAACACACATTTTGCTATTCGGGGAGAATATGTAATTTCAATTGCTTGTAGTTTTATTACAAAGAAATTCTTTCTTTTAAGAAACCTTATAACACCATCAGTTATGGAGCTATCATGTCTCGTTAGATTCAGGATGGTTTCCTATTCATGAAGTGGGTGTTTTAACTTAATGAATTAAACAACCTTATTCGACAATAACTATAGTGCTAGGGGAAAGAACGTTTAGACCATACTACGGTTTAGTATGACTACGAATGGTTTAAGTAGTCTAGCACTTTCAACTTCCATCGTAGTTTGTGGTACAACTTCCACAAGTCTCCCATTATGTCAATATCAATACTTATCACTTCGGATCGTAGCGTAGTGATATGTATCCTTGTATTCTCACTTCTCACTGTGATTCCTGAATCTCAGTTTTATGATCTCAATTGAATACAACTTTCAATTAATCATATGAAGTCTTTAATGATAACTCACGTGCCCATTTAATACATCATTTATGTATAATGATTGGCACAAGTTCTACTTGCTAGAACCTTGTCATGGTTATATTTATTGCAGAGGTTCATAGATCATGTATCTAATCCATCTCATGCAATCAAGTTATGACTTTCATTCGATAATGAACTCACAAGTTAATAGATCATACATTTAATGAATTCATCAGTTATGAAGTCACCTCATGCAATCAAATCTTTGACTTGTTATAATCATAACAACTTTATCATTAAACATTGAATATTTCTTGACAATAATAGCAGTATTATAAATGCTTTCTATCATATCATAAATCAAGACGTAATCAAAGTATAAGAACACTTTTATTCATAAAGATGGAACAACTGACTTGTCTCATTACATGAATAACTTTGTCTCGCGAGATGCAAGACACACAACTAAGTGTTCATACTATAATGATTACATAAGATTTATCTAATACTCTAAGTATCTCCTATGATAGATGTCTCGGCGGAATCCATGCTGGCCATCAACTGACTTGATATCCATCAATCCTCGATTTCACCTCTTCCCGTCCATGCAACGGCAGGTCCTGTTTTCATAAAACAGAATAAGTATCAGATACTCATTTACTGCAAATGTTGTATAAGGGAGTAAACATTTATAAAGTATATCAAGTATATACCTTCTCCATCCACGACTTCTGCATCCTCGATAGGAGCAATGTCCGCGGCCAAGAGATCAGTCATGAAGTTCTGGAGACTCATATTAGCTCCTCTTCCGACATAGCTATGAACATAATCACCATAACTCGGAGGGAGTGAGTGCAATAACGTGTTTATTGCAAACTCTTCTGTGGTGCTTTCGTTCATTGTCCAATATTCATAGTCCTCCACTAGGGTCAGGTACATCTCATGCATCCTGTCCAAGTGATCACCAAGGCTTGTGCGTTCTTCCATCTTTGTAGATAGAAACTTGCTTTCTAACTCAAAACTGGCAACTCTGAACTCACGTACGAACATTGTCTTTAGCGTGTCCATCATGTCATATGAGCCAGTGTCCTGAAACTGTATGCCCAAAACCTCTGACATGCTGAAGATCATGACATTCCTGACTACGGAGCATTTCTGTCGGCGAGCATAATGATCAAGTATCCCTTGATCGCCAACATGATCGTCCGGATGTTCTTCCACATGCACTTCTATTGTAAACAATATGTTTGCTCTCTTGAGCGACGTCCTAAGGCGTAAGTACCAGTCAGCAAAGTTTGACCCATTTTCTCTAAGTCTTTCACCTTCCATGAAGAAAGATAGTTCACGTTGCTCTAGTGCATTCATTTTCTACAAACATAATTGCAAGGAATACAATTAAGACTAGTTCACAACAATGAGTTCATATAATCATATTATAAATGAGCTCGCACTAAAACAATTCATCCCTAGGAAGTTTTAGTGATTACATGATCCAGATTCACTGCCCGACCTTGAATATCACACGGCCGACGGGTCAGTTTCAAAGGTAGACAACAACTTGTGCGATCACATTATCTTATATGTACTGTGACTCATGCTCGATCTTTCGATCTCTAGTATTCCAAGGCCATATCTGCATATGCTAGGCTCGCCAAATTAACCTCCATGTTATATGCTGCTCAGCAAGGACATATCTGCATATGTCAGGCTTGCTGAACCCAACCTCATGCGAACTCCATTGAATATGTAGGACAACTCCGGTATGTACGGAGCATCAAGCCATATGGGAGAACCTTCCAGGCGGTGCACACTTCGGTAGAATACTTGTGTTTGGCTTTGTTAAGGGATCATCTTATCACATGCTACCGTCGTGTATCCTATACTAGCAAGTTTTAAGATGTCTGAGCTATGGCAACACTAAGTCTACAGTGTCTCCATTTTAGTTTGTTTTATGATGACGATTACTACTTACTAGTAACACATAGAAAAGCTATCGCTACATCACAAACAAACGAATGATAGCCCCCACTTAGAAATACAAGGTTTAGACGGTCTAGTTGTATATTGCAAGTTTTACGTGGCTGCTAGGGCTTTCATAGTTAAACAGGTTTTAACCTACGAGTCAACCACAACGTCAACCATACGATTGCCTCTATTACACCCCGCACGGGGCCCTCCGTTGAAAATGCCACATCCGCTAAAGTAGTGAGACAGACACCCCCCCAGCCACTTTATACGGTACAAGCCGTATGTCAAGCGTGGAACCAGTCTCGCGTAAGCGTACGCGTAAGGTTGTTCGGGGGCCGCTTCATCAAACAATGCCGCAGATGTGAACAAGTACACGTGGGAGGGTAACAATCATACAATCAACGCCCACATCCCCGATGTGTTCTATCCGTACAGTAATACTAAGCATAGACCTAGCTCATGATACCACTGTTGGAGTTCGCAGCAGAAAACACAAAATTTTCTAACTAGCGTTCCCATAACCCAAGATCTAGCTAGCCGTATTACCGTAACGGAAAAGAGTGCGGAAATAACATACCTCGGGGTGTAGTCCGTTGCGCGGGAAACGTTCCCGCAAACGTGGTTGATGTAGCCGATCAAGTTTCACAACCCCCTGGCTGTGTTGAGCACCCGGATGGGTGTAGTGCCACACGTGTAGCACCTCGTAGTACTCGCACACGTACGAGACTCGATGACGACCTCCGTTCTCCGATCCAGCGAAGGTGGCGGAAGCAGACCTCCGGGCGGAGCTTCGGCAGCACGACGACCTTCGATTCTAGCAGAGAAGCCTCAATTCCACTATAGGCTCACACTAGGGAGCCCACCGTGAAAGAAACAAGGGAGGAGAGAAGACCGGAGAAAACCGATCTCAATTCAGAGTAATGTTTATTTTCTCACAAATTTCTGTGTATTAAATATGTGCACCCTGCCCATCTATATATAGGCAGAGGGGAGGGGGTCAACCCCTCTCCCTTAGCAATGTGGGACTAAAGTCCCTTTGCGAAGGGGGTGGTCGGCCAAGGGGGGAGAGGGGGCGCCACCCTCATGGGCCCTAGGGCCCATGGCGCCTCCCCCCACTCCCCTTTTTTTCTTTTTCTTTTTCCCTTTTATTTCTTCCCCTAATGGGCTTTTTTCTCCACTAAGGCCCATTGCACATATTAATTAGAAATAAAAATGATTTTAATTATTAATTCAATTAATTAATAACTAAAACATAATATTCCATCTCCCGGTGCTCCGGAACACCTTCCGGTTCACTCCGAACTTGTTCGGTTCAACACGGTACTTCTCCGATGTTGTTTCCTTTATTCTATGGTTACTCCGATGGTTCCGAAAAAGGTCTCCGATTTCATCGAGCCCTTAAGTGTGTTACCCTACGGTCCGAGAACACTCCAGTCATGACCGAGATGAGGCTACGGTCAATGATCATCAGCGGGACCTGGATGCCCATAATGACCCCCGTGCATTCCGGATATCAAACACCGATTGGACCTTACGCCGTATAGCATTCCCTTTGTCAGCGATACTGAATTGTTCCGAGATTCGATCAATGACATCCTATGTCTGGTTCAACCTCGTTCTGAACTAATCCTCATTCACTCGTTCCCGTGATATTCATCCCCGTGACCTAGTCACACGCTGCAGCTTTATGGATGGAATCTCACCGAGTGGGCCCCGAGTATCTATCCATTATATGGATTGACAAATCCCGCTCTTGTAACAATACTCCTCAACATATCTCCACGGAATACCCAAGATACAACCGTTATGACCCGCATATTTCAGTCAGGTGGTGGGATGTAGGTCAAAGCATCCGGGAAGATAGCAATTATGCACGTACTCACGGTCAAAGGAACGGTCTACCACGTTCTGTAATTACAACACTGAACCTTCACAAGATTTGATCATGTTGTAATGCTTACTTTGGGTAATGTTCATCACGTCACTTAACCAGTGAGGTGACCTCATAGTCAAGAGACTTAATTGTCCATGATCGCGAAACCACGACCATCATGTTGACCATGAACTAGTTATCGATGTAGAGGCTAACTAAGAACTCTGGGGGTTTCTATACCACACCTGTATCATTGTTTCACTGACACAGTTCTAGCACGGTATGAAACTGGTTATGAACTTGCTTAGATATATTGGAATAATCATATATTATTTGCCTCTAGAGCATATATCCAACAGGTTGGTGGTTGGCACGCGGCTGGCGGTTTTACAACACTTGGTGGTGGTGTTCTATATTTGCATCACTAAGTGCAAAATTATATAACACTTGGAGCTGGTGATGTAAAAATTTATACATACACATCATCTGTTGGAGCATCGTTTTTTGGCCTCAGATATGCAAAAGTTAGTTATTTATACATATACATCATCTATTGAAGATGCTCTTATGGTAGATCGGCTCGGAGCACCACATGTTGTTTGCAAAGGGAGGCCATCCCCTTTTTCTGAACAATAAAAGGATCTTGAATGATCTTATTCATTAATACCCAGAGAGTAGTACGTCTTACTACAAGGACCTAAGAAAACAAAGATACACAACCAAGCCCCTAGACTTTTGCAAGAAGGACCCCACAAAAGAAATGTAAAAGCGATCGGGTCCATCACCTTCTCGTCGGAACCACCTCGCCGTCGTCGGGGAGCAGGGCACTTGGGGCGACGAGGGCGCCACAGATCAACTCCATGGCTACCAACAAGAAGAAGAACTCCTCCCATAAGGCATCATGGCCGGGAGGAAACTGATTGGGCTACCTTTCAGCCAAAAGATGCATTGGCATGGAGGAAGAAAATCCATTCGCACCCCATCTCCTCACCTCCACCACAGGGATGGCCAGCAACAAGAGGAAGAACCAGCAGATCCGAAGACATGAGCTTATTTTTGGGGTAGCCCAGGTAGACCTCAAACGCAGCCGCAGGCTCCTCGCCGCCGCAGACGAAAAGGTGAACACCGGCCGCCACCGGATACGGCCCCAGCGCATCGGTGACGAAATCCCCCTCATACAACAAACTAGCGACATACAACCAGGCGGCACACACCGAGCTCCATCCCCTTTGCCTCCCCGACTAGTAGCGTCGGCCGTGAGGACCCGGGAGAGGGCTGGGTTGCAGGATCTTGGAATGAAGACTCTTAACTTGAGCGGGTGCGGGAGGGAGGCGGAGAGGGGATGAGGAAAAGCGGCGGGGCGGCGGCTGCCATCCCCTTTTGTTTCTTCACTTGTTGAAGCAGACATAGACCTGTGATCGTTGAATAAAATCCCCCTTTCACTCGAAAAAAACGTTTTTCTTTCAGGTGATTATTAGTTCTTTCGCTAGTACTTACTTTATTTTTAGGAATAGTGGGTAGGAATAGCAAAAAAGACATCTCTAAGGAAAGGAATAGCATTTTTTTAATGTTTTTTTGAAATATTTAAACGAGTTGAGAACACCGAATATTCTTCCCGCTCGTCACGCGCCATATCATCCCACCGCAACGAAGATAACGCCGCATTCCCAAATCACCGCCGAAGCGGCGCTCCGCCTGATAACCCTAGAACCGCGCCGCCGCGCGATCGCCGGAGAAATGCCGCCCCCACGACGCCCTTACAGGAAGCGCCGGCTGGCTGACGTCGCTGCGGCGGAGGCGGACGCCCTGATCTCGCTGCCCGAGGGCATCCTCGACGACATCCTTACCCGCCTCGACCTCCGCGACGCCGTCCGCACGTCGGCGCTCTCCCGCACCTGGCGACACCGATGGGAGGCCCTCCCATCCCTCGATCTCTACTTCCCCTGCCTAGCGGACGACGAGGGAGCGCCGAAGGGCCTGAGGGCCGTCGACGGTATCCTCCTCCGATGCCCCGGCCGCGTCCGGCGCTTCTACGCCTTCCTCGACGAGCACTACGGTCGCCGTATCCACGACTGGCTCCTCGTCCTCTCCCGCCGGAGAGTGGAGACGCTCGACATCAGCTCCATCGCCGGCTTCCTGGCCCTCCCCTCCTCCCTCTTCACCTGCCGCCGGCTCACCTCCCTCAGCCTCTTCAGCTGCGCCATCCCGCCCCTACCCCCGGGCTTCCAAGGTTTGCCGGAGCTGAGGAATTTCACTCTCGTCAACGTCCAGTTACAGGAGAACGGGGAGTACCAACTGGAGGAGATCATTGCGACATCTCCTTCCCTCGAGGAGCTGACTCTTTGGGATGTGAACATCCCTGGTGGATTGAAAGAGTGGGTGATTCAGGCGCCCAATCTCAGATTCCTTAAAATTTGCTGAGCAGATGATTATGGTTGGGAGCTTGGGGATTTTCCGCGCCTGGATGATGCTGTCATTGATATATGGGACTATTTAGGCGGGGACCGTGATTTCTCCAAATTTCTCTCCAAGCTCGCGACAGTTACTAAGCTTTGCATATATACTTGTCATTCACCGGTACACCAAGATGCTCTCACACTTTACCTCTTCTTAATTCTTACTAATGGACAGTTTTTTTTAAGCTTCTACTAATGGAAAGCTGTGCTCGTTTAGTACTCATAAGTATTAGAATTTTTCTTACTGACAAGACTGAGGACTAGGCCATGTAAACATTTCCTTATCTTCGTAGTGTATCCTTTGAATGGACTTTATCGATCTCATCTGTTTGTTAATTAGTGATGTTGTGCAATGATATGATTGTTGTCAAGTATTTGATCTGCTAGGGACAATCAGGTTTCAACATCACAGTGGTGTTGGGTCCCAAACCCCGTACTTAATGAGAAACCAGCTTGTTTAAAATGTAACATGGAAATTACTTCTACTGATGTTCTCAGCGTTAGCCACAGAATTTATATATTTGTATTTTATAATAATGAAGAAGTAGTAATTTCTAGAAAGAAATTTGAACCGACCTTTTTGTTTCTAGCTAGGGTGTTGAGAGCCTTTCCAAATTTCAACATCGTAAACTCCTATAGTAGTTCTTCCGGAACTGGGTTCATGCCTTTGTGACTTGTGGCTGTGACTTTGCTTACATGAGCAAAGCATGCAAAAAAAAAATCGATGATTAAGGATATGTGCTGAGTTCCAAACTTTTGACATTATGACTTTCATCTGTTTCAGTCAAATGGAGCTAATATTCTAGAGGAACTTTCATGCACCTTTGTCAACTTAAAGATCTTGACACTGTATACACACTTCTGTGACCTTATCTCTATTTTGTCAACCTTCTGCTTGCTACGGAATGCTCCAAACCTTGAAAGGCTCAAAATACTGGTAATGTTTACTACAGTACTACACCACGATTATTTATATTTTATAGTATTTCAAGGCCGTCATTATTACTTCCAATGAATGCATTCTTACCTATATTTGTTTAGATCTATGATGGCGAGGAACAGAAATTTGAGGCAAATGGAGAGTTTCAAAATGCATCGTGTACCGATGGCATGTGTGCCAACCTTCAGTTTGTGAAGATGACTGGTATTCACTGGCTTCCAAATGAAATGTCTTTCATAGAACTTATTCTCTCTAAAGCAAGGCTTCTTCGCACATTATCCATTAGTCGTGGTGAGAAATGTGCAATGTCTAGTAAGGATGCACTGAAGAAGTTAGAAATGTACAAAAAAGCTTCAGCTCATGCTAAGGTTATATTTAAAGGGATCTCAAAAAAATGTTATATTTAAAGGTAAAGAATCTTAATTTTAGGTAGAAACTTTCTGCTTCATTCCTGGTGGGATGACCAGCATAAACTGTTGTTCTCCTTGTGCAGGCAAAACAGGAAATTACTAGATTATTTTCACTGGAGATGTGTAATGTCGTTTCACTGGAATGACACAGTACTCACAATGACCGATGTAGTCATTTGAAGACCAGATGTGCCACATCCAGAAAATCGCCTTATAAAGGGACAACCGTAGTTATGTGTTCTGAAAGAAATTTGGGTACTGTTGGTAGTTTGGCACAAATTTGTGATATTGTTCCGTGCATTAGCCTATCTTGTTGGTACTTTTGCTGTTGTGGAGAAGTCTTTTATGACCTTCCAGGATTGCTCTTTCATAAATGTGAACTTGTGCACTTAGCTTTGCTTAATTAGACGATGTTTCACATGTACCCTGTTGCTAAAATTTTCTGTTCGGTTCAAAGATGAGGTGGCAACTAAGCAGCACTGCGAGTCTGCGACTACTACGCTCAGTAGTGAGGAGAAATAAAGTGAACCCTGCAGGGTTGCATACGCTGCGCTTGACTTGAGCTCAGATTTACAGGTTCAACTTCACGTGACAATGTACATCACAAAACAAACTCTAGGTGAGATAGATGATCAAATTAACCTAGAAGTTATCGAGTTTCTATAATAGTTTACCCTTTGGGCATATACACACATGGCCTGTGCCCCGCGGGCTCATCTCTGCTGGACCATGAGGCTCTATCAGTTGGACGCGGCTCGTCTGACGTGCCTTGAGGCACTGCAGAACTGCCGTCCCGGCCAAAATCTGCCGCTAGTTATCCTCGTTGCCCATCCAACGGAGCTGCATGATTTACGCCAACCGCTGCACCGTAATTAGCGATAGGTACTAGTAAATTAGCGCCAAATCAATTAATTGTCAGGCTTTCTCGTGCCAAAAACAGAGGGACGCCGCCGAAACCTGGCCGGCTGCCGCCGCTGCGTCCCGTGGAGCCGCCGCAGCCGAGACGCCGAACTGCCGCCGTTGCGTCGACGTCAAGTCACCGCTGCTGCACTCGTCAGTCAATCTTCCGTGCACGCCACGATAAAAAAACGGGAAGCACAACGATCCTGAAAGGTAGAATCAACTTCAATCTTCTGAAACTGTTTCCTGTACATTCTCTTTTCCACTGTTTATTGTGCTGTTAGTATAGCTTTTGAGTTTTGACCATCGATTTTATCACCAGCTAGTTAATTGGTGCAATCACCCTTCATTGATTACTACATGGAAAACCAGACAAACAAGGATGATAACCAGATCAATGACAATTTGAATATGTAAGTGACATACACGAAACGCATTATAGTGTTTGTATTGTGTATTCCTTATGATCACTGTGCTAGTGGAAGCTAAATCTCATGATTTATACAGACCGAATATTCTACCAAGCTGGGTACCACAAATGGGCATGAAATTCACCACAGTTGATGAAGCATGGAAATTTTGGGTTTATTATGGGGGTAAAGTTGGATTTGGTACTAGAAAGCGATACCTCAACCCAAGTAAGTTCAATCGAAAGATCACATCGTGCAGATTTGTTTGCCGCAAAGAAGGTTTTTGGGGAAAAGACAAAAGAGATAAGCATATTAAAGAACCTCGAGCTGAGATTAGAACCGGTTGTTTAGCTCATATGGGTCTGACAATAAATAGAGAAGCTGAAAATTATGAAGTAACTGATCTTGTTTTAGAGCACAATCACATTATGCAGTTGCAAGAAACATGCCACCTTATGCCATCACAACAAAAGATATCTAAAATTCAAGCTTTTGAGATCGAAATTGCAGATGATTCAGGTATTGGTCCAAAAGCTGCATATGAGTGTGCTAGTCGTCGAGTTGGTGGACCGTCTTTTCTTGGCTATACACGTAGGGATCACAAAAATCACCTACGTACTAAGCGCCAAAGGGGACTAATGTATGGTGAAGCAGGAAGTATGTTGAAATACTTTCAGGATAAGGTTGCCGAAAATCCATCTTTCCAATATGCCATACAGTTGGACAATGAAGAAGAGATCACAAATATATTTTGGGTTGATGCAAAAATGTTAATTGATTATGCTCATTTTGGTGATGTGGTTACTTTTGACACTACTTTTGGAACCAACAAGGAACTTAGGCCATTTGGTGTATTTGTTGGGTTCAATCAATTCAGACAAACTGTTATATTTGGTGCCTGCCTTCTATATAGTGAAACATATGAGGCATTCAAGTGGCTTTTTGAAACCTTTTTGAATGCACATAATCACAAGCATCCAAGAACAATATATACAGATCAAGATGTTGCAATGGGAAGTGCGGTTGAGGACGTATTTCTTACGACACGACATGGTTTGTGCACTTTTCACATAATGCAGAATGCCATCAAACATTTATCTTCTCGCAAGAAGGAGGAGGAGGAGGAGGTTGTAAGGGAGGAGGAGGAGGAAGAGGAAGAGGAACCACATATTCTTGCAGACTTCAGTGCTTGCATGTTTGAGTACCGGGACAAGGAAACATTTGAGGAAGCTTTTGACACCATGCGAGCTAAAATAGAAAAACAGACTTGGCTTGATAGCATATATAAGGTAAAGGAGAAGTGGGCTGAATATTTTATGATGGATGCTTTCACCTTGGGAATGCGAAGTACACAATTAAGTGAGAGCTTAAATAATGACCTCAAGAACCATTTGAAAGCAGATCTTGATATTCTTCGTTTTTTCAAACATTTTGAAAGGGCTGTGCAAGTGAAACGTGATGTTGAGTTGAATTCAGAGTATGAGTCTAGGGAGTTATTACCTAGGGTCAAAATGAATGTTCCCATGTTGGTCCAAGCAAGCAAGGTCTACACTCCTATCATATTTGAAAGTTTTCAAGCAGAATTTGAGAGATCTATTGCAGCGTGCACCAAACATTTGGATGATGGATATGGATTTTCCATAACAATCAACTCTGAAGATGAATGCAATGTTATTGGGAATCCTTTTGAACAAACTGCTTCTTGCAGCTGTGGCCAATTTGAGAGAATTGGTATACTGTGTGCCCATGCTATAAAAGTTCTTGATTTGATGAATATTAAATTATTGCCAGGACATTATATTCTGAAGAGATGGACTAGAGAAGCGCGGTATGGAACTATTCAGGACAAAAGTGGGAGGAATGTTGTTGAGAACCCAATGTTCGATACTGATCAACGGTACAAATTTCTCAATCGCAAGTTTATGAATTTGGCCACCCAAGTAGCTCCCTCCGAAGAATGTTGTGTTCTGCTTGATAGTGCACTTGATAGCCTTACTAAGGAATTTCAAGGCCGATTGAAAAATGCCCAACAGAGTAACCACATGGAGGGATGTTCTACCCAGCTGGTACATGAAGAATCAAATGAGCACTTAGCTTCTGCACGACTAAAGAAAAAATCTCCTAAGAAGAAAACTAAGAAGAGAAAGTTGAGTTGGATTGACAAGCAACACAAGAACAAGAAGAAAGAGGCTCCGAAGAAAGGACGAACTGAAACAAAAAGAGCAAAGAAATCACCTAAGGTATATTTTGTATATAATAGAAACAACTATTTAGTTATTAGTTAAATTGTAAACTAAGACTTCACTAAAACTGTGTGTTATCTTTGTTTCAGCAAAGAGAAGATGGGATGGAACCATCCCAATCCTTCTCCATAGAAAACAATGATTACTGAAACAATCAGAATGTGGGTGGGAGTAATGGTTTCAGAGATAATTATATTGCACCTAGTTTTACCGAAATGTTGACAGTAAGTGTCATCTAAAATTGAGTTCTGCTACTTTGTTCAGTAATGCAGCTATACACTAAAAATTATTTTTGTGATGCAGACTTCTAGAGTAGAAGACATTGAAGCTGTTTGCTACGACGACCTCTCTTTTGATAATTAAATGATGTGCTCCCCTGGTGGGAAAGTTCATGTAGCAGTAGTTGAAACACACATATGATGTGGCTTCTCAGTGCTATGGTGTTTTGCAATTTATAGAAATAGTAATAGTACTCTGTTCTTGAGTTTCAATGCTCAAAATTGTAATGTCATTTGAGTTTCATTGCCAAAATTCAGTACTTTGTTAGTACAAATAGCATGCTTGGATGATTCAGATTCAACAAACTTGAGGCATTTCAAAAGTTCTTCAGAAAACTAGACAGAGAATGAGATGTGAGTATGTGACGTAACTTCAGCATATGGTGGCTCAACGGCGACTCAACTTCGGCAGCTTGACGGTGACGCGGCAGCGGCGACAACTCCATTGGATGTAACACGGCGGAGGATCGACAACGGCTGCAGCTCGACGATGACGCGGCGAAGGAATCTCGGTTCGATGTAACGCGTCGGCGGCGGCAGCACAACAATGCTCAGCTCACGTCCTCTCCTTTGTACGTCGTTCTGAATTTCTTGGCGCCAGAAGTTTCAGTGTGAACAAAAAGAAAGTTTGTTGATAGGTCAGTCGTTGCCTAGTGACTAACTGATTTAGTTGGCGTAAATCATGCAGCTCCGTTGGATGGGCTAGGAGGGTAACTAGCGGCAGATTTTGGCCGGCACGACAGTTCTGCAGTGCCTCAAGGCACGTCAGAAGAGCCGCGTCCCTATCAGTTGTCTCTCTATTTGTCTACTTAACTTTTAAAGTAGTTTAGAAACGAAAAATATACTTTTTCCTCATATACACAAGATGAAGAGTGTGATCACTATTTGTCTTTCTTTCTGTTGAACACAACAACTGCATATTGGTGGTTATGTAGAATTCAGCCTGAAGACCACAAAAGATGTGTCATGTGTGCATCAGCACTCGATCCTCCGATCCATATTAATTATTGTTGAACAGATGTATCTAATGTATTTTAATACTAAATATATTTATTTCGGTGATAATTAAATATATTCATTTCAGCGATAATTATGGTTGAAATTGATGTACAAGACTGGCATTACTCGGAGTGTTGACCTACACCGAACTGAACTATTGATTCATAGATAAGTGTACACACGTATAGAGTACAAAACAGTTTTTAAGCATCCATGATTGATCTCCAAGAATCGTGCGTGCCATACGCGTAGATGGTAGTTGGGTGAGGATTGACATTTGGCCAGGCATGCATGCACATTGCACATATACTACATAGTACACATAAGACAAACTGCATATAATGAGAGTAGTAATAATATTTAGCTTAGATTGCATAATTTTATAAATTTATTGATTGAAGACACCTTCCAAGTTGCTACGATAAACATAGAGTGTTTGATAATGTGTTTCATCTGATTTTTCTATAATCCACCTTCAACCGTTGAATAAAGGATTATGTGTGCCTCAACCTTTGGCGTCCTTCGACAAAAAGAAAGAAAAATTGACGTCCATAGAAACCAATCTTCCTTCGTCCTCTATCACATGTGTCCTGATCCATAGCGCCACACGGCCACTCATAACAGCAAAAGGAAAGCAATATCCTCTTATGTAACTGCAGTGACCACAAATGGCTCACCACCTTCATTTGTTTGATTTTCCACCGTGATTGCGATCGTCGCCTTCCTCCTCCGCTCTCGCATGGCCACAAGGGTAAATTTGTCCATGACCTCTGTTCATCCTTGATTGACGCGGTCAAGTTTCTCAATGATCATCTCCCTGATGACGACATCGTTCGAATGGGCTCCGCTGAACCATGTCTCGCATGGTTTGAGTTTCTATGGGCATCTATCCGATGACCATGATGTTCGCCTGGGTTCAGTGAAGCATGATGTGAGCGTCTACAACTCCTTGATCCACCCCTCGATGCCATCTCAAGCTTGACCCACCCGCACCTATGAACCGTCGCCTTTCCTAGTGGACGACCTTTCGACTAGCCATGTTCTTTTTGTCTACCGTGAGATCTTGTCTCGGCTTCGTCACGGACGTTGCAATCAGTCGAGTTGTGCATGTCTCGACCCCGCCTTCTTTTCCACGGAATCGATTGACTTGACAAAAGATTTTAGTATGAACAATTACACAGGCAGGCATTTTTTATACATCATATGTTTTCAAGTTCTTAAATACTAGGAAAAAATAATAGGAAAGTGTCTTTCTAATCCCAAGCTCAAATGCTCCTCTATGAACAGTAAATCGAAAAAAAACTGATTTTTTTAAACATTCCGCGTGCAAATTTTAGTGATTAAATCACATCCGTGTAGGTCTGGGAAAAACACAAAATTAAAATTTGAAAATAGTATTTTCAAAGCATCAATTTAATCTATTTTGGAGTGTTTTCTCTTCAAGAAAATTTGCACGTGGGTAAAATGTTTAACAATTTTTTTCAAGACAATTCAATATTTTTTCCGAATTGTTTTACTACTAGTTTTCCAGTTTTTACTTGTATTGATGATGTCGTACTTGAGCTCGATCAAAAGCGGAAACTCTGCGTCCAAGAGCTAGTATAAAGTTGAGACAGTTATTTTGGAACGGAGGGAGTATATTTAAAATTAAATGTGTCTTTTCAGAGAGAAAGTGCAGGCAGTGTATGCACGCGTGTTGATGATTAGTTTCTACAGTAATATTACATTTTTGCACATAATATAAAACGTTTTTACAAATTAGTTTATAGCTTATAAAAACGTCTTATATCATGGAACGGAGAAAGTACCAATATTAGTAGAGCGTATATATGTACCACGTGAATCATAAGAAACCCAAGATATTATCGTCTCCACTGCAGGCAACGAGTGCACGACCCACTCCCACCCCTTGATGCGCCGCACGTCTCACAACTTCGCCGCCAGTTTCGCAGCAATTAGCTACATACCCTATACGCATGTCTGCATATAACTATCACATTATGTGCACCAATCTTTAGCCCTCTCTCTCCATGTACACTCCACAGCTTTTCCTTGCCCCGCAGCCGCAGGCGTAGAAGAGTTTCATAACTGCCGAGCACTGCAGCGCACACATCAATGGCGAGGAGGCTGCCCGCGCTGTGCCGCGGCCGGGCGGCGACGCGGGTGAGGAAGCGGGCGCAGCGGCTGAGCTCCTCCAAGCTGCCGCCTTCGGTGACCACCAGCAAGGTGAGGAGTGACGCCGGGGCAGGAAACGGACGCTGTTACGGCGGCGGCGGCGGCAATGGGGCGTCGACGGTGGACGTCGTGGGAGGAGGCAGGATGGACGGCGGCGGGCGGCGGGTGATGGTGGTCGCCGACGGCCGGGCGGAGGCCGTCGGCGCGCTTGAGTGGGCGCTGTCGCAGGCTGTCCGCAGCAATGACGCCGTCGTGCTTCTCGCCGTCGTCAAGCCGGCGCCGGCAGACGGTGAGTAGCCCGTACTACCACGGGGTACCAGTTTCAGTTCTTTCACTATCGGTGCATCCAAATTATTACTTAAAGTTTTTTTTTTCATTTTTTAGAATTATTAGTAGTATTATTTTTCTTGTGTGATAGTGTTTTTGAAATTAACGTCAAATGATTATGACTGCGACAGCAGATGATTCCTGCGTGAGGATGTCGAGGACAAGATGCTATGAACACCTCAACGCCATGAGGAGCTTGTGTGAATCGACCAGGCCAGAGGTACATACATTCTTTATTTTCACTAGTAAACAAGGAAGAGAGTATCAAATCAAACTGGAAGATAAATAAGCTAGTGCAAAAAAGGCAGCGACCCATTGAGCGCATTTCGCGCCGAATTTTGGCCAAACGCGTAAAGGGGCTCAATAATTGAGCAATCTACCAGTAGGCTGCAAGCTAGGGACGAATTGATTTGCTTTTGGCACCTTCCATTCCATTCCATCCCTTTGGAGGACGAGAAAGCAATTCCACAATAATCAATTAAGAATACATAGTGGATTTGAACCACGTCGACCTGCAGGATTCATGCATCTCGCTCCCCTGATCGATCAACGTTTGTGCAGGTGAAGGTGGAGGTGTGCGTGGTGGAGGCGACGGAGCGCGCGCCGGCGGTGGTGGACGCCGCGAGGCGGCACGGCGCGTCGCTGCTCGTGCTCGGCCAGCGCCGACGGGCGGCCACGGCGCGGTGGGTCCTGGGCCTGTGGCCGTCGGCGAAGCGCCGGTGCGGCGGCAGACGGTGGCAGGGAAGCCTGGTGGAGCACTGCATAGAGCACGCGCCGTGCGAGGCGCTGGGCGTGCGCCGCCGCAACTCCGGCGGGTACCTCGTCTCCAGCCGCCGCCACAGGGACTTTTGGCTCCTCGCTTAGCTGAATCCCCATCGGCTCAACTCAACTGCCGTCGCTGCTCCCAGCACAGATTCAGTTATTGAAGAAAAGGCCCAGGGAATCGTGGCTGGTGATAGATGCAATGTAGTAAAATGTGCCCCCCCCCCCCCCCCCAAAAAGAAATGTAAAAGGTGTCAAATGTCCAAGCAATTGGTAAGCTTATCTTCTGTAATTTGGAAGGAATATATACGTGATGGGACCGGAGAGTATCCGCTGACTGCTCATGTCTTTAGAGCATCTCCAGCCGTTCGGACCCAAGCCGCGTTTCGGCGCTATTTTAGCGTCGCTTGGGGGCCGTTCGGGCGACGAAACCGGTTTGGGGCGGCCGGGCCCCCAGTCGCGGCCTCCAAGCCGGCGCATATTTGGTCCAGGGGCGCCGGCGCTATTTTGAAGGAAAAACGACACATGTCAGCACATGATAGGCTATAGTTTCATCCGGCGCCCCCAAGAGGTCCCCAGAAATCTGGGGTCTCTTGGGTTCGCCGGCGCTATTTCAGCTCTTGGGAGCCTCTTGGAGGCGCGAGTGGAAGAAATTTTGCCGGTTTGGACGTAAAAAGTGGTCCGGGGCGCGGCTGGAGATGCTCTTACATCATCATGTGGTCTCTGTACTACTGTGTTTATGACACGACGAGTTATTGATCTAAATTTGCTTTTCACCATGTGACTTGAAAGAGGCACACAAAATGTGAGTTACATGCCACAAAGCCATGATGCACAATTCAAAGATCTTTCCGATGATATGTTTTTCGTGACATATAACTCATATTTTGTTCACTAAAATTATAAGTTCAAATTTGACACGAAAAACGAAGTGGCCTCTACCTTGCTGAGTTCTGCTCCCACTCTCCATTGTGAACAAACACCCATTATACTAAAGTTAGTGAACAACTGAAAGTGAAGTGAGAAGCGTGAGTAGAGTAGGACTCAATGCGAGCCTCTGGAAGATCTCATCATATATTTCTTCATATATCTGAACAAAATACAAGTGGCAAAATTTCCAGTTGTACAGATAGGGGCACAAGATAACCCATATTTTGTACATCTGCATATGTCCAATGTTGTCTACACAAAATTCTACTCCTATTTAGCAGCAGCAGCAGCAGCAATAAATCTGTTTATTGTCACACTAAAGTGAAACAAGGAAAACAACATATACCAGGAATACATACGCGTACTCCGCCAACATAGTTACTTCTTATGTACCGTTTCAGATCGCTGCGATATGCCTGATCCTCACATGCTCTGGTTGTATCAGAATTAGTAATACCACCACCAATAGCCTGAATATTTTGATCACCTGTCAAACTTCTTCCATTGAACTTCAAGGGGTGCCCTTGAAAATGTAGGGGCGAATGCCCCGTGTCTCGACTATGAATGATCAGTGGTGAACAAACTATCAATGATGCAGCTTGTCAAAGAATCATCGACCGGGCTGGATTAATTCTTCATTGTTCACTATGTTTCTCACATATACAGCCAGGCAAGGGGTTTGCAAAGAAAGACTCCTCCAGCTTTGGGAATTCTCCAGGCTCCCTAAAATATGGAGTCCCTGTTCTATCTTTGTGCAACCTTTTCACTTCTGAACTGAATTCCTCCCAAGTGATCCTTCCTTCATCAAATTCATCCACCAGGTTCACAAAATCCATCCTGCGAGAGAACTTCCACATTCAGAAAGAAAAAAGAAAACACAAAACCATACATGTAGTACTACTTGTTATCAACGGAAAAATGCAACACATAAAATTGGGCTATTGCCTGTTGGGTCATTGGATGTAGAAGGAAAGTGACCATACACATATAGTACTTCTAACAAGGGAAAGGTGTTACCTATCTGGGTTAATCGTCTTTCTGAAGTCCTCGAAACGCCTATGGCCTTGCACAGCTTTAGCCATATTTCCATCGTATGTGTACATGAAGACATCACTCTGGAGAGCTACAATATAGTCGAGACCAGCAAGCATGTTTTGATGGTTTTTGAAGGGCTCAAGTTCCTCTTCTGTTGCAAGGGTAGAATGAGAATATATATAGGGAAAATCGTCTAGCAGCGGTTGCATGCTTCCGTTGCCAAAAGCTTCTCCTGCAACTAAGTAAATTCTGGTGTTTCTTGTGAAACCCAATCCTTTCAATAGTAGTGAAGTTTCCCTTGGAGTCAAAGGACAGCCACCAATACTTCTTCTCTCGGTTCCGTTAATGTCTTTCTCTTTCCAATGACTGACCTCATAACGCATCTTACGTAACTCCTCATCCTCATCTGAAGTCAAGCCATGGCTGCAACCAGTAAAAGCTAGCATATCCTTCTCATACCTGCAAAACGTAGTATTGCCATTTTGTTATAGAAAAATACATCATGTTTCAAGTGAATACAGGAACAGCTAACAACGCAAATGTTAGCCCATTTTACTTTCGTACAAGTAAATACCACAGTATGCACTACATGGTTTCTTGCTTCTAAGTGTTTTAGCTGGTGTATCTAGAGAGAGTTTAGTAAATCATAAATATGTTTTGAAAGATTTCATGTAAGAGTCCGCTAAGCTACACCATAGCTAAAAAAAAATCTGGAATTCTGGCACCACAGTTCTGTGGCATCGTTTGCTGCTGTAATTCCAAGAACTTAAGAAGCAAAGAGCAGAACTTCTCAAGAAACCTAATGACTGAAGCAAACTTCTTCACAACATGATTTTGTGAAATGCCTATCAAATAGCACGCCTAAGATCATTCACCAGTGATTCGCATAGACAAAATCTATTTTATTAACAAAAAATCACTAAAATGAGACTCACGGCAGTTAATATATTCACTGTGCTAGCATAGACATAACAGTTGACTTGCATAATATGCCAAAAGGAAATCAATATGTGCCTATTATAGCTGCATGTATATTGTAGACGCAAGTAAAGATTTCATTCTTGGTCTGATGGAAATGATAGTCTCTAAGCTACAATGCAAATTGTTATAATTAGAATGACAAAAATACTTCACTGAGAGAACAGAGTTGGTAAGTACACAAATTGAGAAAAAAGTAGTGCAGACAGAAGCATCCAGAGATGAACACAAGAAGTATAGAGCTTGCCTTAGATGAAGAGCAAGATATGGGCTTCCATCCTGGCGCATCCTCGAAACTAAGGTAGCACCAAGATTTTCGATAGTATGAGAATACTTCAAAGATCTGTAGTTAACTCGGCATCTTAGTTTCTGAATATAACTAGGAAGGTCGTTATTTGATAAGCGAGAATCTGTATGTGTAAAGTAAATGACTCTGTGTTTCTTTAAGAGAGGGAGTATCTCCTCTCTGTAATAATTCACCTGCCAAGATAAAATACTTGTGAGTCTTTCCACCTATATCGATGTAAAGCTCTATAGGTTAAAAAAAATCTAGTTTTAACCTTTGACCAGGATATCGGAGCTTTGGCCAGAGGCTCTATATGCTTGTATGCAGGAGGCAGTGTTTCAACAATATCAATGTCTTCTTTCAGTGACTCAATAAAGTGTCTCCAATTGAAAAGATCCTTAAATTCACTAGAAATTTGAGGAAGGGATAATAGCTATATGAGTACATTGATTAACAAGCTATAGTGGAATAGGAGTGAAGAGTTAAGGTCAAAGGGGCCAACCTGTCATCTGCCCAGTAGGATGTATGATCAAGTGAAGGTAGAACTAGTGTTGCCTTCAAAATCTTAGCAACAGCAACCATGTCACATATCTGAGATGTAAAAGAGATCAGATACCAGGGCGAAGAATACTAATGGCTGCACAAATTTGATTATATAGGATAGTAATCACACCCCAAATCGCATTTGATTCAAACCGCCATTTGCGTTAATGAGAATGTAGCCGTTACTGCGAGAATCTTCCTCTACAAAGTAAGAACATGAGACCATATAATGTTAACAAATGCATAGAAGGAAGATAAAAAAAAACATATTTATGAGATATAGACCAACTTACTTTTATGAGAGTTTGAAACGATGCATTGTCTGAAATTTTCACTGCTTGGCTGGAACCAGACATCAGAGGCCTATATGAAGCACAAACAAGAAAAAGGAGGTTACTTTCACTAATTAACGTATCGAACAAAGGAACAGATTTAGCAGCGATATATTACTAGCCTCAGCCACAATGCCTTTTCTTTCACCGATGCTAGATTCCAATGTCATCAACATCCTGTCACTCTCTTTCCCTCCCATGTATCCAAAGTGGTTAACTTGATGACCTTTATCACTGGAGAAGGAGACAGATAGATCCTAGAAAAAATGTATAAAAGAGAATAATTTACATTTTAATACCAAAGCACTAGGACAACAAACAATATGTTCATTAATATAAACTTCATGCTATGTCAAAATAATCAAATAAGCTCATCATATTCATAACATGACTGGGCAAAGGATAACTATAATTATGCCCAGCTAATACTATGATGCAAATTTTGAGCTAGAGTGGAGATAACTGAAAGCGTACAATCCATACTTCCAACTTGTGCACACATTGAATTTATCATCAGCATGCAACATTTCAGGTACTAATATGAATGTAATCAAGACTATGTGATGAATTGCCAAATTTTAACATGAAGGTGGACATTTGCCAAAAGAGGAAATGAGTCAAAGTTCAGACGTAAAAAAAAAATCTATGAACAATAAAGGAATTACATCTGCATCTTGTTCTAGCTGGTTAAGACCTACATGAGAAGATTAATGTTATGAAACCTGATGAAATTTCAACTCGATATTTCTTGATTCTACCAATTAAAAAAAATTGCCTGGTCGTGGTTGTGCGCACTTTCATGCTATTTGCATTAGTTTCAATGCAATTTTTATGTTCATTAATACTGGAAATGTCCATTAGCATTGGAGGCCTCTCATTCAATTGAGGTCTCACATTTAGAATTGGGTTGGCAATTTTGACTTGGTCCAACCACTTGGTTGTGTGATGTATTTTTTTTTCTTCTGGTATTTAAGTGAAATTATGCCTTTGACTATGCCTTTTGGCTAATGAACGTATGGTATAATTGTTGATCACAATATAGATTTAGACTACATGATTGCTTACGTTTTTTGGACAGCTGAGCGGTTTTATCAAGTCTTTGTCTTGTAATAATTTACTTTAGTTATATGTTACTCCCTCCGATCCATAAAAAGTGTCGCACATTTTGTACTAAGTTAGTACAAACTTTGTACTAAGTGGGCGACACTTTTTATGGATCGGAGGGAGTAGTATATAGCAAAGGATAATTGTAACTGCTAGAATACACCATTAATAAATGATCTTAATAATTTTACGGCACAGTAAAGTGCAGTTTTGCTTCTAGTAGATATTATATCACAAGTTAGCAGCTAATTTCGTCGAGGCATCTACCTTGAATAGGGATACAGGTCACTGAAAGGCATGTTATGAAAATAGTTTTCCTTAAATTTACATTGTCACAACACTATATAGAACCAAAGCTATTTGTTGTAAGGAAA
This sequence comes from Bromus sterilis, assembly GCA_950022295.1. Lineage (NCBI taxonomy): Eukaryota > Viridiplantae > Streptophyta > Magnoliopsida > Poales > Poaceae > Bromus > Bromus sterilis. Next base: position 404,684,911 of record OX465596.1, read on the forward strand.
CCTTGAAACCGGTAAAAAATAAAATTTATTAATGAAGTTCTGAATTATAGATGATTATTGATCTGAACAAGGCCAACGAAGGATATAAAAATCTGCCAAAGAAGAAGACAGTAAGGCATACTTCCAAAGTTCTTATGGAAATAAATAATACTCTGCCCAACTTGGATAGACCACAAGATCATAAACTCTGCAACAACCAACTGCCAGCAGCTACAAGCACCAGAGTAGCAAGCGTTTTAATAGTAAACCAACTGGCAAAGGACTCCAAACCTCCAACAGATGAGGAAAAGTACTAAAAATGTTAAGCTTCTGCACAAGGATTTTTGCTTAAGAAGTTCCAAATAGAGCTACAAAGCTTAGAACAAATTGATTGCTTGCACCGACCAGTTCACGCAACACTTAAGCTGAAGGAAGATGCCGGAGAAGGCCGGACATCATGCTCCAACGATCTGACCAACAGAACACATTAAACCCAAGCTAGCAGTTTTCAACCATACCTATTGCTTCAGCATCACATTAAATTATGCTAAAACATGTCCAGATTCTTTTTTTTTGCGGGGAAAACATGTCCAGATTCTAACTACTTTTAACATAAGAATCAGATTCCATCAGATTACTTTTTTCCACTATTGTTTTACATGTCCAGAACAACAACAAAATAGTAGAAAACTACACAAAATTGCAAGGTTCCAATGCAGAATGCCAATGATCATAAATAAAGGAAGTTATTAGGGAAGAATAGCTGGGAAATTCAGGCAGTAAACATGATTCCCGTTACTCTAGTCCTCAAAACGTCTCTGTTCGTAAGCAACAGCATTACTACTAGAAGACAGGAAACATTATACTACATTCTTAATTCTTCTGACAAAAAGTTTTCATGATAAGAACTAAGAATGCGGTGTGCGGGTACAAAACATTTTCAGTGAAAAGAAAACGAAGAGTTCTTCGAACACCACGGGCGGTTGAGTTGAGTCGATTCTGAACAAGAAACATGACCAAATGGATGCTGGCGGTCTAAACTGGAATGCGATTTCAAGTTTCGATACCTGAAAATTATCGCCAGCGGGTAGTGCCGACCGCCCGCCGGCCCAGATCTTGACGACGCCGAGAAGCAGGCAAACGCCGCAGAAGGCGAAGAAGAGCAGGTTACCGAGCTTCCGCCTCTCCCGGACCCCCAGCCCCAGCACGACGTCGCCGGCTGCCCCGCCGCCGGTGCCCGGGCGCTTGAAGAGGCGGAAGCGGAGCTGCTGCTGGTGGTGGTGGAGGAGGCCGCCGGGGGAGCCGGAGGAGGAGGAGGCCTCCGCCGGGTCGTTGGGCGGGCTCCCCAGCGCGTCGGTGCGGGGCGAGCGCGGGGAGCCGCTGATCTGCAGCTCGATCTCGCCGCCGGGGCAGCGCTTGAAGGAGTTGGCGCGGCGGGTCATGTAGCCTCCGCCGGCGATGCGGGGGCTGTGCAGGCGGTCTCCGGAACCGGCACCGGCACCGCCCGCGGAGCCGGAGGCGCCGCTGCCGTGCTTGGGTTGTTGGTAGCCCATGTGGCGCGAGGAGCTCGGGCAGTCTAGTCAAACTACCGGTCCGAGGGCCTCAAGGAGGTGAATGAAGGAGCTAGTGGCGCTGGGTTCCGAGTGGTGGTGCCCCGCCTGGTCGTCCCGGTACCATGATATGTTATGATATGATGGGACGGGCTAAATCAGGGGAGGCGCCATTAATGGAGCTCGGTTGGGAAGTGAGGAGGACGCTTGAGGGAGACGGCGACGACGTGAGGCGCGTAGTAGTGTGGGAGTGGGATACGCACGCGACGGAGAACGGGGGACGGGAACGGGATCGGGCAGGGTGGAGGGCGCGAATTACGGCCCTGCCATTTGGAGGCGCCGCCGCACGCGGGAATGGTTATTACACTACTCCGTACGGAGTATTCTTTTACTTTTCCGTGTCTGTCTGGTAATAAAGGCCGTTTTGTTTTGTCCGAACGGCGAAAAGTTGACAAAAGCACCTTCAACGCGGCGGATTCAATCTTCGGCCTTCATTTATACTCCAACCAAGGAAGTTTTTTTACGGGATTTCTAACACGAAACACGTTCCATCTTAATACCTTCGGTCCACACCAAAACTCGGTAGGCGCATATTCATGCTGGTTAGGCCGCTTCGGATCGATCGCGACTCATCGTCATTGATTTCGACCGGAGCAATGTGATGAGACGCGGCGTAACAATGCGCACCGCTTCGCCTTTGCGAAGTCCGATGGCAGCATCGGCATGGGCCCTGTCGACAAGAACCTCGCGAAGGCTTGGCCCTATGATCAATCCGTCACCACGGAGGCGCCATCCACCGGATGGACCAAAAGCTCGGCGAAATGAGCGAGCAATGGCCCTTGAGCGACGCCTTCGACGATGCCAAGGGTCGGGTCGTTAGAACAGTGCTCCCGCCGTCTACGCCCCCTTCGCACTACAGTCTACAGAGAAGGCGTACGACCGGTTTTAGCGGGAGCGACAGGCGATTCGTGATTCTACCCTCTTCCGTCGCTAGAAGAACATCGATGATGATGACAGACGACAACATGGACCGCGATGGACGTGAGTGGCGCGTGGTTTGGCCGGTACGCTGCATCATGACACGACTTGGGAGCTGTCTCTAGTGGCTGACGCGCAACGTACCTCACGTGGGGTCTGCTGTTTTCTCCATATGATATGATAATCCTCCTTGAACTGTCTCTATTTCCCAACCATAAAAACCGTGTCCAATGTTTTCTTGAAGGGGGAGAGAAAGAGATTTTTTATGTTTCTGTATGGTGGGTTTCGTATGTAAGTGACATGTGCAAGAGGGCAAAAATGTTAAAAAAAACAGCCATCTAACAGTCAAAGCCATTTGACTAAACGAAAACGGCATGAAAGGGTATTTCTATAAATGCAACCGACGAAAGAGGGGTAAATTTAAGCATGGTCTAAAATTAGGGACAAATTTAAGTAATGATGGAGTTAGAAGTATAGATGTAAATGTCCCCACAAATTGTTTGTATTGCAGAATTTAGCATTGGTGTAGGGCATTATACTTCCACGGGTTGATACCTTGACTTCTCACGTAAAAAATACTTGCTTCTTATCACAAGTCATCGCACTTGGGGGCCCAAAGTTGATTGGCTATTTATCTCAAAAAAATTAACTGTCTATTCAACCAACAAACATCATCATGTTAATTGTATAATTGTCCTTAAACTCGATGCAACATTCATTGATATTTTGTGATACTCCCTCTGATTCATATTAATTGACGCATATTTAGTACAACTCTAGTACAAAGTTCTACTAAGTGTGCGTCAATTAATTTGGATCGGAGGAAGTACTAAACTTGTGCATAAGTACATTCTACACCAACTTCTACCCTCAATGCAACATCCCCGTCGAAGATGCCACCGCCTTTTATTCTCACACGTGTCATCAACTCATATTCAAAAACTCCTAGGTCCTCATCCTAGCCAATGGCGCCATTTGGTACTTGACACTTCTAGACAACCTCACAAACTCAATTCCAAAGGAAGATTTGGGAATTGGAATGCCTATCTTTTTCCGATATGGCACTTACCGTAGCTCCATAATTCCCGGGAACATTGCATCAGACTTCACTCTATAGACTCGCATGTTGATGATACTTGTCGACAATGTAGTCATTATGTCCTAATGGCATTATGTAAGGCCCGATATGTGGTACTGTTCCAGATCTAGATGTTTCCATCCAGATCCGGGGACGAAGCACATATCGGTCCCACCGCGACATATGACGGAGTCATATGCCCCGGATTTCCAACATGATATCACAACATTACAGATACAAAGATACAACATCTCATACAATCGGCATACAACTGTCTCAATACAATACAACAACGGAAGATACATGTCTGAGTATAGACTACAATCAAATGCCTACTGTCAAAGAGAAAACATCGATCCCATAACCACACGGGTCCAGGCCCTCCGCCGGGATCCGCCTAACTAGTCGTCGTCGAGTCTCCACGTGAAACGTCGATCACCATACCTGTTGTCGATCACGAACCCTGAAAAGAGTTTGGGGATAGTATCATGAGTACAGAGGTACTCAGCATCCGACTGTAGTGGTCGTCTGACCCAGCAAGGACTTCATCACTCGTCATTCTAGGACAACTAGTAGTTTACGGTAAGAAAGGGGTAAGTGGTGAGGTTGCTGCCGCACTAGCATTTATGAAGTGGCTAACGATCTAGAGAGTAAGATAAGAAGCCAAGCATTCGATGAGGAATCGCCTCCAACAAGTCTGCTATCCACCTACATACACAAACATAACACCTATCCTATCCTTGTCCTCCTCTTCGCATCCCGACGAAGAAGAAGCAGTCAAGGCACACACACACGTTGATCAAGTTATATTAAGATTATCTCAGTTGTTGTTGTCTATGAACAAGGAGTAGATCTCAAGTCGTCCACAACCGTGGACACGTCTTCTCGAAAAGATTTAACCCTGCAGGGGTGTACCAACTGCCCATTACAAGGCTCCGCACGCACGCCCATCACTCTTAGTTGCTACCCATCACAGGCACCCATTTTATGATTTAGTTCCAAGAGATCCGAAATGACAGGTCCCTCTAACTAACAACGAACAAATCCGGGTGGCCCCCGGTGAGTCGACACCCAACTCAAAAGCCGGCCGCGCTCTCGAATCGGTCTCTACCGTCTTTCGAAGGTTTGGATAGCCGGTTAATCACACATGGGAAATCGGGTCCTCAGCCAGACGAAGTGGGCCAGCAAGGGAACTATGTCCTCACTGGTCCGGGTTGGTTTGAAAACTACTGGCAGCTGACCAGCACACACACGGTTTCAAATGGTGAATCAGCTTGGGCCACCACTAGAAATGCTTGAAGCTAGGTAGGTAAGAAAAGGGGACCCAATAAAATCCCACACGCGGTTAGGCACGCTCAGTCTTAAAACCAATACCCGGAACTCGGATCCTAGGTGACTCGAATGGAACAAAGCGTCGGGGCGGGATAACCTAGACCTTCCATCCTTCGTCGAATATAGTCAACATTATAATAATCATATCATCAACAGCAATATAATAATGTGATATCCCAAAACCAAGGAGTAACAGGGTAACATCGTAGCATTCTAAGCATGCATACTAAGCAGGGGATGAGCAACGAGCAATAGTAACATAGCAGTACAAGGTTTGCTGGGAAGGGACATGGTTGTATCGGTTTGAAAGAGGTTGTAAACATGTGGTAGGATCAAACATCGAACCTAACCTAGACTAGCATGCAAACCGCTGGTTGAAATAGAATGGATCATAAGTAATGTATAATCCTTGCCTGTTGATAAGTCGGGTTCCGAAGGTGTAGTGGATCGCAAGCTCGCATCGTCTCCGAAGGTACCCGCGGAAGCACACAAGACGATAAACACTGAAAAGCAATCAACGAGCAAGCATCTACTACTACGAGGCAAACACGAGCAAGCATCAACAAGAAGGCAACACGAGACATCGCACCTACCGTCGAGAGCGGTTACTAACAATTTAAGTGGAGTACTCGTCACACACGACGATACCGCACGTTTACGGTGGTTCAAGTTGTTTAGCTACAGGTGATCAACAAAGGTTGTTAACATGGCAACTCAAGAAAGCATGGCATAGCACACAAACATGTCAAGAGGTGAAGCACAAAATAAACTATCTATGTTAGTTAATTTAAGTGAGGCACAACCTAAACATGGCATAACACTAAGTGTCGCACGACAATTAAAGGATTTGGTACTGTTCTGCCCTAAACCATATTTTAGGTTGGTTAACAACAGCAAACAATAGCACAAACACAAAGTACACGAAAAACTAATCAAGTTACATATAAAGAACAACCCAAACGGAGTTACGGTTAAAAAGATACAAGCAAAACAAGTTACGGGCACAATCTGCCAACATCACGAAACACATTTTAGAACAATGCAAAAACAGGGTAATAAATGCAGACATGATCACAAATGATATGAAACTAAAGTAGACATGACAGGGAAGGCATGGCAAAAAAAATCATGCAAATAGGCATCATAGATCAAAAGATATTAAGCATGCAACATGACATCGGAACGTTACAGACTTAGAGAAAAACAGAGGTGGTTGTCAAAAACAGCGGGATATCAACTTTGGATCTCAATAACTATATGATCAGCAATAATATCATGACAATAAAATACATATAATGGAAGTAGACATGATGCTTAACAATATGCAATTGAAATCACTCAATTCCGATAAACGGTTGCGACGCAACCGTCACCCGAAGTTGCAACAAATTAACAGTTTTCAGCACAGCAGCACATTAACATCAGGATCACCACTTAGGAGCAAGATTTCATATAGCTAAAGCACCCAAACATGAAAAGTTAAAGCATGGAAATAAAGTACACATGATGCTTAACACATAGGAAAAAGAATCAATGCAATAGGCCTCATGGATTTGTCACAATCATCACCCAAAGTTGCAATAAAATAATAACAGCAGCACTTAACAGAAAATAATAGCAATTAACGGACTGATGCCCACTTCAACGCAGAATTAAACTATCTAGACGGCCTCAAACGGAAAAACTTTCTACATACGAACGCTAGAGCACGCAAAACTGAGCAATCCATATTTTGGGCGCAACGCGATCCGAGCTACGGTTTGATCGTTATTAACGTCGTAAAACAGCTAACAGCAACAAAAAATAAAGGACTTAGCAAAAATTACAGCAAGTGACGGAAAAAAAAGGAAGAGACCGGCTCACCATGGGCCGACGCCCATCTGGCCGGTGCGCTGGAGGGGAGGCCGCGACTGGGCCAGGGAGCTGGCTGGGCCGCGAAGGGCGCTGGGGCTGCAGGCCGGCCCACCTGCGGGGTCAACGGCGGCTGCAGCCAACCGAATCGGGAGCGATCCCGATCTCCACGCGCACGGCGGCGGCGGTTCCGGCGACCGCGCCAGTGAGGAGGGGACGCGGAAGTGCGGGCCTGGCACGGCGACGAGAGGAGCGGGCCCGCCGGATCCAGGCCGGCGGCGAGGCGAATGGTGGCGCGACGCGGCTCCCGTGAGCCCCATGGCCGGGCCGTCCATGGCCATGGTGCTGCCGGCGTGCTGCACAGGAGAGAGGAGAGATTAGGAGAGGAAAAAGGGAGGGAGAAAGAGAAGGGGAAGGAGAGGGCTCGGCTGGGAGGAGGGGAGCCGGCGGCCCGCGGCCTGGCCGGAGGCGCGGCGCGAGGAGCACGGTGGCGGCCTGCGGGCTCCATGGGGAAGGAGAGAGGAGAGGAGAAGTCTGGCTAGGGTGGATCTGGGCCGTCGGATCGCGAGATCTGACGGTCCAGATCGCAGGGGAGCAAAATTTCGGGATTTGGGTCAAAATGGGCAGATCTGGCAAAGTGGAGGGGGTGACTGTAATTTTGTGGCTAAGGAAACCCTAGAAAGGGGTGGGAATGTGGTGGTCTTTATATAGCCCAGGTGGCTGGCAGTTTGCAAAAACATCCTCGGTTTTTCTCTCGCGCGCGCGGTGCTCACGTTTCTGACTGCCGGGGGTCCACAGTACCTCCGATTCGGGTAAAACTTCAAACTGCGCGATCAGCGCGTCGAGACGGCGGCATTCACCTCGCGCTGGAACCGTTCCGAGAACAATTTCCGGCGGGCTATAAAAATATCCCGTTTAATTATTAAACGGGATTTTCGTTCCGTTGGCCGCGGCTGGTCTCGTGCGGTTTTCGCGACGGTGATCGGGTGAAACCCGGTGTCGCAAAGGTCGAGTGTCAGGGTGGCAAGGGTCGGTCTCCGTCCGATACGAGATAAGAGGGGGGAAAAATAATCGCCGATCGATAAATCGGGGATGCAAACACCACAAACAAATCAGACAATCAAACCAATCACACCGAAAACAAATTTTTTTATTTTTTGTGAAATCTGGGCTGTTACACATTACCTCTCCTCACGCATTTAGTGCACCAATGACCAATGTAATCGAGACTAAAGCCTATTTTATTTAACTTCCAGGTAATATATACAGTTGGGATATCCTCCCCATCGGTGATTGTTCAGAAAAATAAATCTCCTATTTCTTCGATACAACTCGCTAAGAGTCTAAACTAGGGACAAATCTATAAGATGACATAAACTTTTGTGTGGGAAAAACAGAGCTATCCATGCTAGTTAACTTACAAGCCTTCGAAGTTTAAAAGCCATGAGATTAAAAAGGTATACAATATACACATCATTTTCAATGTCAAAATGCTGCCCTGGCTGTGGCGCGTGCTGCCTCGTGCTTCATCTGCGCTTCTTTCCCGCTTCCTCGGAAATAGTGATACACACGCTGCATGGAGCACATAATTTTAATGATCAGTTAAAAGTTCCCTAATAGGCTTATTAGAATCCACTGGATCCAAGCATGGGGTACTTAGATAATTGAAGATAAAACGGCACCTGAATGACCCACATACTTAGAACCGACTCAAGGCTAAACATCGCAAAGCCAAGAAAGTAGAACACCTGTAAACCAGATGGTTATTGAGGACTTAAATGTATTTTTTTCTATTATGACAAATTATTTAGCAAAATGAATTTTATTATCGACTTGTGATGTAGATAGCTGGACTCACTCCGACTATGATGTTCTTCCCTATTAAGCTGATTGCTGGCAAAATCCCTCTGTATAAAGTTTAAAGAATAAATAAGGTTAATGAAAATAGATATGAACCTTGATAGTTGCTTCATAAGAAAAACTAGGAAGTTCCATCTTAACATGAAAATGGATTATACAAAAGAATGAAGTTCTTGTTTGCTGAAAAATGGAGATCATTTTCATAGTTTTTCTCCCGAACCAGTAGGATAGATGCTCATATATATTATGAAGAAGATAAAATTAGAAATCAATAAAACAAGCTATTTGATTGACGGACTACTAGTAAGATTTGTGTTGCATGCGGCTCATTCTCCTATGTTTTCATTTTAAATTTACCCCTAGGGCAGCCATGTGTGACATTATTTTTTAGGTTTATATTGTACTAAAATGATGAACATTGAAATAACCAATAAAAAGGTTGTGTGCATCACTTCCATCATTTTGTAAAAAATATGACAAACTCATAAACTGACCCAATAGTCATAAAGTTAACTTCCCGACCAAACCCACAAGTTCACGCATCGGTTTTGTCGTTGCATCTGGGATCTAGACTAGCCCCACACATTAAAACTAGTATTTTTTGTGTATTTTGTGTTCACTCGTGCGCACCTGAGACCAACTTTCCAATCGGTCACCCATACTTAAATTGCTCGAAGCCAAGCACGTTTAACATTCAGGTTTCATGAGGATGGGCTTTAAGAAAATAAGGTACACTTAGTAGATATGAGTAGACTATCATTTCTATCGAGTCAGAGATGTTACATAGACCTCTCCCATAAAAATCAAAACTCACACACAGATACAAGAGAAGATTATAGGTGTGTCAGGACAAACCAACAATAATGACCACAAGACCAAACAAAGATCAAGACCAAAGAGACTCCAACTCAAAGGCACTGACATAACACTAGAGAGTGGATTCCTCTCTGATTTTTTAGATAAGCCCATTAATGCTAGGATTCCTACACTTGAAAACACGACGATTACATTGTTTCCAAAGAAACCATGCAACTAGCATGACCAAGGAGTGGAATCCCTTTTTTCATAGTGCCATAGTGAAATGTGTCACAACAAAATAAAAGTATTTGTTAAAACTTACGTAAGTGATTTCCCCACGAACAAAATCGAAGGAGAAACAGCTGCGTACACGCAGAAAGCAATGTGAACCTATTGTTGAGTCAATAAGAACAAATAATGAGTTGATATCCTAAATAAAACAAATAGCCATAATGTGATACAAGCATCTGTATTTCACTTTGTTTTTTCATCAAATTCATAGAGTGATTACCAAGTAGAACAGGAAAAACCATCCAAACTTCAAAGCACTATCATTCCTGTAATATGAGTGTTAAAACAAAAAAAACACCCACAATGATGATGTATCATCAGTTTTCATGAAGAAAAACATCAAAATTTTGTTGAAGTTGCAGATGTATAAACATAAATATACCTCATGGCACGGTAAAGTGGTCGGTACCATAGATAATAGGCACCTGGGCAGCCAAGAATAAAGTAGATGACCGCAAGAAACCAGATCTTGGGACCTAATCGAATCAAATTCAGTTAATGATGCATATATCACCTAGGTTTTATGTTATAGTTCTCCACAAATAAATACATATGTTGTAAAATATGAACCTTCCCCTTTAATCCAAGCACCAGTAACACAAATGATGTTCCAAAACAAGCATATGACCAACCCTACAACAAACAAGCAATTATTTAACTTTGTCAATCCGAGTTGTAATAAAACTCTCATTATTGGTGCATGATGGTGGTAGCGTAAATTATTTGTTTTTTCTGTATTTTTACCAAGTGGAAAGAATATCATTTTGAGCACATGTGGTTGAAAACATACCCAAAAGTGATGCAAATGCGACATACAATGTTCTTTGAAGGTGCACAGGGATCTCATTGTTGATATCATGATGGATAATGGGGAAAAATGGAGGCCAATTTTTCTCTTCTATGACAAAGCCAGCTACAGAAAAAATAAGGGAAGCAACCCGAAATTATGGAAGGTACATGAAAGAGAAAAAAGAAGAAGAACATTAGACTGAGAACAGAAGCTCCACATCGTTCCATGGCTTCTTCCCTCCTTTTAATTTCCTATATATGGTACAAAGCAAGGTTCAACACATTTGTTTCCATTATATAATAAATGCATAGAATACGAAAAACTAGAGAGATTTCTAGAAATCTACACAAAATGCAAAAAAATCGACCATTGATTTGGTGAGTCCTTATTATGATTAATGGGTAGCAACCATTAGATCTTGATAATTCTACTTAATAACATCATAACCATTAGATCATCACAACAAACCTAAGCATATTACAACCATTAGATCTTCATGATTGCATCCCAAAAGATCACAACCATATGAGCATAAAAAATGACCTTAAGTGTCACATACATACAATCTTCATGACCATAACTAAATATTTCTATGATTAGATTTTCATAATTGTACCTAAAGGGATCATGGCCACTAAACATGTCGATTAGAGACAATCGGGTGTCTTAGCTCGCGAACAAAACCGAAAGCAAACTAGAAAAAGTCAGTCCAAAATATTGAATGAAAACGAAATAAGAAAAAAATTTAAGAGAGGAGGTCATCCGTCCATGCTCATCAACCGCCTACTAGCAATGCGAGCGCTGAGCACCGATAAACAATCAATAATTTTCTTCATCGATAGTCTTGTATATATTATTTCCGTAAATAGTATGATAATATATATTTATGTGTGCCAAAAAGCGAAGATAACTAATGATTTTTCCTGCGCAATTGTGCAGGGCACACCTTGCTAGTTCCACAAAAATAAATATAAGGACTAGCACCGAAGAAAATTAATTTAATGAGTAGAAACAAGGCAGTACGGTCTACTAAAACATGGATTTAGTTGATATCCAGATACCTTCTCTCGCTTGCTTAACTCAGCCTCCTTGGCTAGAAGCTCCCTCTCCCTTGTCTTCATGTCCTTCATATGATCAGCAAGCAAGCTGAGCTTAATTGCCACATTTTTTATAGTTACATCAATCTCAATCAAACAGTATGAGTACCTTGTTTGTGCCCATTGGATTGTGTACCGGAGAGGCAAAGTCATTGTAGAAGTCGGCTGGCTCAGGAGAAAGAGGCGAAAGGCGGGTGCTGCTAGGAGGAGTAGGCCGTGATTGCTGCATAAAGATGATGAATTATTCATGTGATACGACCGGTCAGACAAGAGCGCTTTTTTTTTACTTTAGTTAATTAGGAAAATGTTATGCACTGCAAGCTCACTGTTGTGTAGAATGAACCTCCGGAATAACCGGATTGAGCAGCCGGTGCTTCTCTAGTAGCTTTGGCCTGGTATAGTAACAGGGTGACAGTAAAGTTACATGCAGAGCATCGACTAGCTATTCAAAAAAATAGCAAATACTAGCCATTTTCTGTCATCACTATGATCAAGAGAGTTTGTATTGATTCAATATGTCATGGGTAAGAAATAATATCTGATGAGTTTGACAAGAAACTAGCGTACTTCTGTTCTTAAATCCGGTTTCCTCGAAGCCCACTATAAGGGCTAATTTGGTAACAGGGGATTAATACCCGGGGCAAGAAATCCCATTCTAGTGATTGTTTCTGCGGGTGAGGAGACACCTTCCTTCACGAATCGTTTTTTCTGTTGGTTGTTGAAGCATACAAAGCAGGGATTTTCTCTCCTGTGCCTCGAGGCGTGGATGAATCTCCCAGGGAACTACCTCCAGAGACAGTACGATGGGGCAAAATTTCACAGGCTGATTGACCTCGAGGCTGGTTTTGGACGGGGATCCCTCCGGGAAAACTACCTAACAAGCCCCATAGAATTTAGTTCCAAACTTTTCTTGTTGGCGAATGAGCTTATACAAGGAGCACCTATCTATTCCAAACCTAAAATCAATAAACCAATCTGGGACAAGTGTACGTAACCATATAGGTACATCTATGCAGTGGGTACGTCTATTTATTTTCTCTCTTTTTCTCTCTACCTTCTAAATAAAAGGGGTCTCTGTCAGTATTACTTATTTTTTAAGTAGTGGAGATTCTGAGTATTATGTACTTTCACTTTGTTCTTTTTTTTGCTGGAATGCATTATCACATATGCATTAGCCTGTTTAATGAGCGAGGATGAAAGTGTGTTCCTGTCCTTCCTATTGAAAAATTTATTCGTACTCTCTCAAATTTGAACTAAAGTAATGTCAAGTAATTCGAAACGGAGGGAGTACGTGCTACTCAAACTTCTTTACTTTACTTTGTGTCTTGCAACTGGACTTGTAAAATAAGCATGCATCACGCTAACAACCTTACAAAAAGAGAGTAAAACAGGAGGCAAACTGAAAAAAAATATGATGGAATAAGCTAAACGAGAACCTCAGTAGCTCGAGCTCGCCAGCGACCTTACCGAGAAGGGGTTGACCTCGTCGCCGCCGCCGCCGCTCTCCTCGAAAGGGTTGTCGTACCTGGTCCTTCCCGCCATGGATCGCCCTGGTTTCTCTTCTCTTGGTTCTCCCCCCTGCTTTCCTCTGCTTCTGCCCAAGTGCAGAGGTGCCAGGAGACGGAGACGAACGAGCAGGAGCCTATTAGACGGGCCTCAACAACTCCTCCCTTGTACTAGTAGATTTCTACACAAGGAGCAGTTGGTCTTTGCAAGAAGTTGCATCATCACTTCTAGAACCAGTATAAAACCATGGAAAATCCTAGCTAAGTCCGTGTGTTGATTTCGTCCGGCCGCCGTGTTTATTTTTTATTTGCCGTCGAACGCGCATCAGCCTTCGAACGGACCGGGCTCTTGCTTTCTTTGCCGCCCTGTCCACGCCAACTTGACAGCGAAATTAAACTGTGTTTCCTTTGGTAAGCCACAAGTATAGATTTAGCTGGCATATGAAGTCCATTTCTGATACACAATCATATTAACTCACTAGAATATGTATGCCCCTGTGACAATGCACGGGCAGTTGTCTGGTCAGATAAGAAAAGAATACTTAGAAAAAATAAGTCACTCTCCGGTTATGATTAACAATAACCCGGACGATCACACATACAAAACAATAGTCCACATGCTCGATCTTCTCCCCCCGACCGGAGCCATGGCGAGGGTGTCGAAAATCAGAAATTTGGACGCCGTGATGCCGCATCGGGCCTCATCTCCGCCTCCTGCCCGCTTCCGCGGAAATACCGGTATACTCTCTGCAAGTAAGTAACAGCAAAAGATTTCAGTGTGGAGGCCACCTTTCGGGTTTGCACAATAAGAAATATGTAGATGGAGTTGTTTGCTTGCAGCCTACCTGCATGACCCATATGCTTAGCAAAGACTCCAGGACAAACAAGGTGAAACCAAGGAAGTAGAATATCTGAAAGAGAAAGAGTAATAGTGAGCTCAGTTCGATTAATTTGTGGATGTTGATAGAGTGCAGTGGTTGGTTCTAGACTGGTGTAATTGTTGAACTTATATCACTCTCTGCAACTCTCCCTTGTCTGAAGAATATGATAAAGTAAAGCTTAATGTTCAGAGTCAACCATCTTTTTCCATGTCCTAGGCTAGGGTGATGAAACTAGTAGGTTCGATTTTGGAAATATGAAACATGTCCCCTAAAAATCCAGTTTTGGTTAAGTTTTCTGCTTGTGACAATGGTAGAATTTTCTTTTAGAAAAGGAGGTAACAATGGTAGAAATACATTGATATAATATCCACTCACCCCAACCGTAGCACTGCCTCCTATAACGCTCAGTGCTTGAAAGATTCCTCTGCAAATGATAGAAATAAGACAAATAAAGTGAGCCTCAGGTCTAAGAAATAAGAATTAGTACAAAGTATGACATGTCGATGAAAATACAACTCTTTACGCCACTTTGTTCAAAATGCAGAATAATACTGTATGATTTATTTGATCTACTGACCAATAAGTTGGGCAACAAGTCCCAATATTCATTATTTTACCTTACCAAGAAAAAAATGGGACTTTATTCACGAAAGACATTATGCACACTGGTAAGGTAACTTACGTCAATGAACGTCCCAAGAACAGAATTGATGGTGCAACCGATGCGAATATGCAGAAACAAATGTGAAACTGCAGATTCAACAAAAAATTAGATATCCCACTGTAATAGAGCATGGATTCAACAAAATACAAGGATGTACTAACATGGATTCAAATTTATCCATTTTGCACAAAGAACTTACAAAATAGAACATGAAGAACCATCCATATCTGAAAGCACTCTCTTTCCTAGTAAAATTATGATCATATCAAGTGGTGAGAAAGAGATTTAACTATACACTAGAACTATTAGAAGACAATGCAGCAGTTTATAAGAAAGAGCAATAGAGTACCTCATCGCACGATAGAGAGGTCGGTACCACAAATAGTAGGCACCTGGGACTCCAGTGATAAAATATATGATGGCCAGGAACCAGATCTTAGGACCTGACTCTGCACCTGCATGTAGGAAAACAACGAAGATTAACTAAGAAAACACAAAAAGACGAATTCAGATAATTGTTTTTAACCATATAAATGAGTGAAGTTTATTCGAACATACTTTCCCCAGCTGAAATCCAGAAAGCAGTGACACATATAAAGTTCCAGAAGAGGCATATGACCAAACCTGCATGAAAAAATATAGACATGATTTTTTGAACTAATACAAAATCAGAATATACAGGTTTTAAATAGTTTTTGCATCTGCTGATTTTGTACCTAGGAGCGATGCGAATGCAACATATTGTACTCGCTGCAAGTGCACGGGTATATCGTTTGAAATATCCACATGAATGACAGGAAAGAAGGGAGGCCAATTTTTAGGCTCTATGAGAACTCCGGCTGTGCATGATCAAGAGGAAGACAGTAAAAAAGATATGCGAAGTTTCACAGGGATTGTTTACAAAAAGTTTGAGTATGATCAAGGTAAAGTTTACCTCTTGCAAGAGCATCTTCCCTTCTTTTTATTTCCTAAAGAAAATAAAATTAGAGAAAAACATTCAACTTAGTAATAAATGTAACAAAAATAAAAAATTCAGAACTACATATATGTGTGAAATTCAGCTTAAAACTTAATACAAAAGCAATTGCAAGCCAAACATGATTTTATCAAGTATATACCTGTTCTCTCCTGTTCAACTCAGCCTCTTTAGCCAAAAGTTCTTTCTCCCTTTTCTTGAGGTCCTAAGATTACAGGCGACATTATGAAAATGATATGCGAGTGATTTATAAGAAAATAAAAAACTAGAAAGGTAAAATAAACGACTTAGAACTGGAAATGCAAGGAGACTAATAAAATGAAGAAGCAGAACTCCATATTCTGGTACTATCCGTAGTAATTTGGCTTAACTGAAAATTTCACAAAGTACATCAACCTTCTCCCAACGCCATTATTATTGTTTGATAGATCCTTTAGCAAGATAGTTAATTCTATAGGGCTCGATCTCTATAGTTTTCTTGTATTCAAATCTTACTGACATAGGTTTATGATCATGTACGCCAGCATAGGGGTGATTCCTGCCCGATAAAAAATTACACGGGCGGCCTCCTTCGGGGGTGAGAATTAATTACTCTGAATGACTATTAGTTAAGATGATTATTTCAGGAAAAGACGGTACTTTGTAAAAACTATCGTATAATTATGTTCAAATGCACATATGTAAGCTTACAGTATTTTGCATAACTGGAAAACAAAGGACAAACCCATAATCATGCACTGCCACATAGCAAATGTTTGGCTAGTGACAACGCAACCAAAGAAGTTCATTTGTCACCAAAACAAAAATAAAAACACTGAAGAAGTTGAAATACCTGTTTTGTATCAAGAGGCATATTTACAGGTGCACCAATGTCATTGTAGAAGTTCACTGGTTCATGAGGGAGGGGGGTTGGACGTGGGTGCTACATAAATACAAAAATGTAAATTGTCAGGCCATGAGAACTCATGATACAGTCAAGTAGATCGAGGTGAAACAAAGAATATGAAATGTGGAGGTGCAATTTGAGGACATAATGGTAAGTAATAAACTTGTTACTTCGTAGTTCACTCTATTTGAAAAGCGCAATTACGAGTGTCCCTGTGGATTTCTCACTTTTATTGTTCCCTGTCAAGGAAGTATCAGACGAAACTTCTCACCTCGCGGACTATCTTTTTTATTTTTGAAAAAAAGGATTATCCCCGACTTCTGCATCAAAATGATGCATACGGCCATACCTCACGAACGATCTAACAGGCGATATATGGTGCAGATTGCAGAGCTTAGAGCAAGCTGGTACTAGTACGTACCGAGAAAGGGTTGACCTCGATCTCGACCTCCTCGAAGGGGTTGTCCTGCTGCTGCCTCCACTTCCCGGCCATCTCCAACTTCGGTCGATCTCTCTTCCCTTCTCTAGCTAGCTTGCTTGGCAGAAGGCTTTGTTTTGCTTTGCTAGCTGACCCAGGTAATTAAAAGAGCAGTCTGCAACTAGCTGCTCTGCTCATCAACTGGAAATTACACGCTCTGCCGGCGCTGCAGGAACGAACGAATGAATCCAAGTAACTCAGAACCCCGCGACTTGTACGGCACGTAGGGCGGCCTCAATTTTTTAACAGGCATATATCATCGGGTTATCGATAGGTAACCATACCTTGTCATTGTTCACGACGCCATCTGGCAGCGGCGGAACTTCGTAGGCATATGCGTACAGGAACGTGTGCAGCGGCCGGCCGGCCGGCCGGCGTGCACCTACTGGTTGGCTGGCTCTATGCATATCCCTGCCCTTCACAGGCTTCATCGGACTCAAGAGATTTTGTTTTCACCATAACTTTCTCTTTGTCCGGAGTTTCGTCTCCTCGTAAAAGAAACTCCGGCACTCTCTGTCTCCTATTCAAGTTGGATGTCTCAAGAAGACTTTGTGGTGACCCGAACCATTAGGCTTTGTTTGGTTGTAATAAGAGCATTTCCATCCGTTCGCCCCACAAGGCGATTTTCGGCGCTATTTTAGGGCCGCTTGGGGGTCATTCGGCGGCGATAGTGGCTTGGGGGGCCGGCTACCTAGCCGCGGCCCCAAGATATCCCTCAAGTTCGTCAAATTTCGACCAATTTTAAGTAAATTTGGGCCAAACCAAGTAAACTTCGACCTATTTCATTAAAGTTCGGGCATATTTTACATAAACGACGAAAAATAAAATAAAAACTAGCCTAGGGCTGGAACAAGAAGGTGTAGAGGGCGTCCATGGACGTCTCCTGGGCGCCGCTTCCAGCAGTACCGCCGGCGGCACCATCGTCGTCGTCGCCGCCATCCTTTGGCTCCGACTTGATGCCGGCCTGCGCGCCACAGGTCCCGCCGCCGAGCGGCCCCCTTCTCCTGCGCAGCCGCAGCGGCACCTCCTCCTCCTCCTCGTCGTCTGTGTCGTCCATCATGATGAGTGGCGGCGCTGGAGGCGTCCACTTGCTGCGGCTGCTGCTGCCCGCGCCGCGTGACGACTTCTTCTTCGCCGCCTCGGCCCTCGCCGCCTCGGCGCGCTTCTTCGCCTCAGCGAGGTCAAACGCCTCCTGCTGGCGGCGCATCTGATCGACGAGGTAGTCATTCCTCGCCCACGCCAGCTGGGCGTCGAGCTCCTCGTCGTCGTCGGCGGCCGTCGGTGGAGGCGGAGGCGGGGCGACTTCCTTGCCCTTCTTCCCGAGAATGGAGCCGAGGAAGCCACGACGCTTTGGCTGCGGCGATGGGGTGCCGATGGTGACGCCACGGCTGAGCCGACCGGAAGGCGTCAGGGTGGGCTCCTTCTTCACCTCCAGCTTCACCGGGGTGAAGAACTGCGACGGCGAGAATGTCGGACCCGATGAATGGGAGCCGGTGGAGCGCGAAGGCCGGCCGCCGAAGGAGGAAGAAGAGCCGCCGTCGTCGCGCGGTAGCGTCGCCCACATCGGCGTGGAGCGGATGTAGGAGCGGAGGGCGGCCCCGTAGCCCAGCGGTGGGTAATCGAGACGCGGCGCGTTGCCGTTCTCGATGTACCGCATCACGTACTCCAGCGTGCGGCCCTGCGCGCTCCACCACCGGAGTCGCCCGTCGCGGTTGTTGCGACCAACAACAGGCGTCAGACCGTTGGTGGAGGCGACGGCCTGGGCTCGTCGGGAGGTGAAGTACGCCTCCCAGGCCGGCGTGTTGTTGGGCGCGTTGTCGGGGTCGGCGCGCTCTGCCGCCGTCATCGTAGCGCGAACGGCGTCCACCTCCCGGCGAAACGCGCTGGTGCCCACCAGAGGCACTGGAGGCACCGACACCCCGCCGGCGGATAGCACCCACCCGTGGGGTGGCCTGGTGTCCGGCGGGCATGGGTAGCCGGCTTGCGCGATGAGGAGCGCCTCCATCTGCGACAGGTCGTGGCTCCTGAAGCCGTTGCGGGCGAGGTTGTCGTCGGCCATGGCGAGAAAGAGAGGAGAGCTCGAGAAGAGAAGACGAGAAAGAGAGGAAAGCTCGAGATGAGGATGCGCGGCTAGAGCGCCCCGGCGAGTCCCTTTTTATAGCGGGGAAGAACGCGAACAGACGGCGGGACACGCGGCGGCGCGGTCGACGGACCGTTGGGTATCTCAACGCGCCGCATTGATGCTCTCTGCGGCGATTAGACTCGTCACCGGCGCCGCATTGATTCACTGCGGTGGCGGCAGGTGCGGGAAAGCCGAGGCGAGAGGATGACGACGACGCGTGTTCACACGCCGACAGGTGGGGCGCGGCGCGAGGCGCGCGTGCTTTCCTTCCCTTCGCGCGCTTTCCTTTCATCCGGCGACCCCAAGCGACCCCCAGCGTGACGGGTTTGACTTGGGATCGCCGGACTCAATTTCGGCCCAATCCGGCGCTATTTGGGCTCTTGGGGGCGTGGCTGGGCGATTTTCCTCCACCCGGCGCTATTTTCGCCGTCTTGGAGGCGCGGCTGGAGATGCTCTAAGAGAACTAACCTCTTACTGGAATTATTAATCCACCTAGGGATTGGTTTGATCCCTGACTGTCACCCAATCCCTTGTATACCAGTGCACACCAAACCTCCCTCTTTAAATCAAACCCCCATTTGGTTCTCCCAAACAGAGTTCTGGGTTATAAATGATATAGAGCAATATGGTTAGGCGGAGCATTTGATCAACGTACACAATACTATTGATAATTATACAAGAACGGTTTGCACCATAATAACGAGACGGCAACAAGAATGAAGCACTAACGTGAAGAAACTGTTAAACAAACATCTCGCAAACGATATGGAACTTCTTCACCAGTTACATAACATCCTTGATAATTCAGTACAAATTATTCGAAAAAGTTATACTTCACTTCAAAAAAGAACAACAAGAACGTGTCTTCCTCGATTGCGCATTTCTCGTTGATGTAGATATCATACAAGAACAATAACATCCTTGATAATTCAGTACAAATTCCTCAAAAAAATTGTACTTCACTCATAAAAAGAACAATAAGAACATAGCATGTTTTGACTCGAGACTCGAGAGGCTGTTTGAACATCACAACAGATAACATTTCGACCACAGATTATGTAATTATGCTTGCATAGGAAGGTCTAGAAAACACTGCCCACAGGTCTTGATACAGGAGTATTCATGCTGAAAATGTTGTAAGTAAGCCTATTAGCCAAGTCTGTGTTGAATGCATGTACCCCTGTGCATCCACAACATTTTGCCATAATCCCTTGACCGTCATCAGCAACGTATATATGCGCTATGCCCAAAGTACTGTTAATCCAACGAACATGAGAGCAGCAAGTGCAAAGCATAACCCTACGATTGTCGCAAACGCCTACAATAATTGTAACAGAAAAACATATTAGAAGGTCAGGTGATTGAACCTAACACCTTGTCATTCCTTTAGATTAAAAGAAACTGCTGCCCATGGTAATTTGAAGGTTAGGTCTCTTAATTTACCTTTCCTTCTGACTGGAAGTTGAACTTGACAGTGAACCATCTCAGTCCTCTATCAACAAGAGGAGCCAGTGCAAGGGCTCTGGAGTAAACCAAAGAAATTGTCTTTCAGAACAGAGGGCAGTTGATTTCGACAGGTAGCAATGCATTCTTTAAATTTTGAAAAGGAATGGGCTTGAGGATGCTCCTCAAGTTACCGCTGAAAAGAAGAGTAAGTAGTATCCACCTATGCTTCCCTATACTGGTTCCGGCAACAAATTAGACACTGAGTTGTACGCTGACTCACCCCCCTGCGCGAAGAACTTTAGTAACTTGACTACCAGCCCACACCATTGCCATTAATTTAAGGAACCTAAGTTAATTGGTATAGAACACATTATGGTGAGAAGAGAACTGCTTAAAAAGACGGACTTTACGACCATCACCTCTCCACTGCTGCAGCATAACCCATCCTACCAGGAGCGGGCGAAAAATGAAACCTGCAGGTAAATCAGTTAGTGACTCAGTCAATCCAATGCTCCTATTGCATCTGCAGTTGTTTTAGCTCATGGAAATGCGCAAAGTGAAACAAGCTTTACGGTGCATTAATGGGTTTTTTCTCATGACCGATGGAAACTTTACATTTTGAAGTTATCATAAAAAGTTTGTTCTCAAAGTAAAGTACAACTGAAAAAACAGCACAGCATCACAGGACCATGCATTGACTTACCAAACTAATAAAAATGTGGTGACATAATACACAGTATTAAGTAGTCCATATGACAAAACTCCAGCAGCACCATATCTCTTCAATTGTTCTAGTAACCTGAACCAGCAATAAGACATAAGGGATGATGAACTATCGGATTTAAATACGTCATTCCAAGCATTGGTATATTAATTCATGAAAAAGGTTGAGAGTCTGAAACTGACATTCATTAGACTCAGTTAGATGGATGATGCAAAGATTCTTCAGTAATGCATGCAATAGTATCGGAATAATAATTGATGAAAAAGAGTCTGAAAGTCAATTAGATGGATGATGTAACATCCTTCTGTAATAAACCAAGGGTGTTACTCACACTACCAGTATATGCTACATATTGGTTCTAGCCTCCCATACAATAAAAAAAAGTCAAAAATATACAATATATTGGTCCTAGCCTTCCATCCAATCCAAAAAGAAAAAATATGCAAAAATATATTTGCATGAAAGACAAACTACAGAACAGTGCGCTTATTTTCAAGCGAACCCAAATAAATACAAGAGCACCAACACTGGTAAGGCCTTCTACTTCTTTAAGTACATTCTACTGCAGAGTGCAAAGCTCAACTGTTAAGCTCATGAAACCCATGTAAATAAACTCCCAAAGACAGACATGAGACAAGTAAAATGAAGATGTCTTTGGAATTACAGTTAGTTGTGAATACTCTTTAGGTGAAAAACGTCTGAACACATCTTTGCCAGAATTTCTTTGCCCTGTATGAAAGAAAAGAAGAAAACAATTCAACCCTAGAAAAAAAAACATAAATTTGGAGAAGAAGAGTCACTAGTCACAAACATCATACCAGTCGAGCCTCCTTGCGGCTGCTTGGTTTTGTCCATATTACCTGCGTCAACCTAACAAGGAAATGCAGATCAGAATATGCATCAATCAAAAACATGTACTCAAATTTAAATTATAGTCTCATAAGTCATAAGCACCCATTGTAAAAAAATCCATAAATTTCTTATTCCCCAAACGATTGCTTACAACTTTACATAACAGCACCAGTCACGACCTATGGTGATTTACACAAGGTCAAACCTTGCATCAGAGTTACATGCCCAATGATGCGATATAAATTTCATGAATATGATGTATGCATAGCAGATATGCTTTTCTCTACACAGAAAAGCACAAGTAATTTCTGGATTTTACCAATCAGAGAAACACCATGAGTTTCTGAGTGCCTCTACTCTTGTCATGCTACAAATCCAATTTTTGAGTTCAGCATCTCATCTTCATCTAGTATCAGGAAAAACAACTAACAGTCTAAAACCTATTCATTAACTTTATGTATTATTTACCAGTTACCACTCTTTTAGTGGAAGTGTATCACAGCCAGTTAATATCTCCATTTTCATACCAAATGAACTCAAATGTGGCATATACATATACTCGAAGAAAAACAGAAGGTAACGTTTCCACATGAGACAGGTCGGTACTCTGCTAACACATACTCCTGATTCCTGATTATCAACTGGATGTTAATATTATGCTGCCCAAACAAACAGAAATTATTCAGTCTTGCAAACAACTGATTGCACGATCTGAACTACAAGCAGGGGAGGAACCATCCTGTCCGTGTCCAGCATACAGCTAATCTAGTCAACCTAAATGAGACTACCATAATACTCCTTTCGGTTGACAATCTACCCCTTTCTTTCAGTTTGGCTTCCCAACATTAATCTAGTCAACCGAAATCCAAACACATCATTCTCTTTGCGGGAAGAAACACGCGCATATGAATTTTCAGAAATTCGATTAGAAGTGATGAGAGTAAAATTCAGAAATTCGCTACCTCGGCGGAGGCATCAGAGCACCGGATGGGGCTTGGTAGGCGCGACCTTCCGGTGAGAGGGGATTCCCGGCGTTGCTGGAAGGAGGCGAAGAAAGCCCTCGAGGCGCTGCAGAGCGAGATGGGACCGCGCGGGGAGACGGTGGAAAAGGGAGGGGGAGAGGAGGAGGAGGATATGCTGGGATTGGGCCGCGCGGTGGCGGTGGGGGGTGGCGGAAACGCCGACGCCATGTCCCGCGCCGTGGGACGCCGCGTTCGCGGTTTGGTGTCGCGGCCGTGGGTGGTGTCGTCGCGGTTGGGAGCCGATGGATATGTGTGCCCCTGTATCGTGGCGCCTGTGCTGGTGCGTGCGTGGTGACCACTGACCTGAAATGGTACCAGTATCTTTTTTTTAGACCTGAAATGGTGTGGATCGTCAAACCACCTCACCAACCTGTCCACCTGCATGCTTGAATTAAACTGTTTGGATCATTTTTGTTATCTAATGTAATCATGTATCCATTCGTGGATCAATTCGTATGTTCATTTTTTTCACAAACTTAACGCAAATTCGGGAGGTTTTGCGAAAGTACGGACTGCCGAAACGTCTTCGCCCGACACCAAGGCCCCACCCTAAAAGCCTTTCCCGCACGTGAAAAAATCATCGCGCATTCATGGAGGTCGCCAGCACTGGATGTTAGCCGAGCGTGCATGCGGTCGACCACTGCGACCGGTATTAATGCCTAGCCAGAGCCGATGCGTCCGGTCGTTGAAGGAATGACCAACACGCCGGTCGCGAGCACTGGTCTCCGCGCCTATTCAATGCGAGAGAGACACAGCGGGACGGCTACCCGTCCGTCGCCTGGCTGCATTAAATACATGCGACAGATGAGAAACCCATTCTGGTGCCCCACATTAAAACGGGTTGCTCCACTCCCCTAGCCGGCACCGGCTAATTATAAGGAACCTTCACCGCCTATTCCCTTTCTTCCTACTCCACCTCCACCATGACGACGAGCTTTTAGGCTCTTGTGGGATAGAGTTCGATTCACCAATCGAGCAACATCGATTGCGGACAATAGCACTCCTCAACAAATCAGACATAGCGGCAGAGCAGGTGGCCTTTACATGCAACAACTCTCCTCATCAGAGTGTTGCGTAGTAGCTTCTATCCCATGAAGGCCACCAGTTCTCCCCTCCCATTGATGCCAAGCTTGGCGGGCTCATCGTTGATCGATTTGCCGCGTGGCCTGGGTGGCGGAGGGTAATCTTCCTTTCATGATTAAGCATCACTGCCCTGGTCTTTGGTGAGCCTCCTACATCATATAAGTAGGAGGATCGAGTGAGGCATGTCGCGCCGGTCAGCAAGACATGCCGGATGAGTGTCGTTGGTGCAGAAAATCGGTTTGCCACGTCAGCTATCTTCGGAGCTGCATTGAAGCTCCTTCACCGTTGGGAACCCCAGAGCTAGCGGAAAATAAGAACAACCCATCATGGTCGTCGGTGTTGTTTGAGATTAGGTTGAACTCATGTATTTCATACGTTTTGCATGAAATGCGTTCAGTTTATAGTAAGGGTTTTGCATGAAATGCATTCAGTTTATAGTAAGGGTTTTCGCGTGGCGGACTTCTCTTTTGGGGTTTCCCGAATGAGAGATAAATATAGGTCAAAGGGGAGCCTGGGAGGTGCCCCCCTGGTCCAGGCGGCCAGAGGGCGTGACCACCCCCTGGCCATGCCAGCAGGGCGCCTGGGCCAGGGATGGCCCCCCTCCGGGCCTTCTTCTGGCTCCGTAGCTCTTCTGACTTGGATATTTTTTAGGTTTTTTTTCTTCTGGATTTTACCGACCACTTTTATTTTTCACCTTTGATCTGCGATGCACGGACAAAAACAGACATAAACCGACACTAGGCACTGAGGCGGTAGGTTAGTCCAAATAAGTTGTAAATGATATGAAAGTGCATCAGAACATATAGCATTATCACCAAAACAAGAATGGAACAAGCAAAAATGATAGATACGTTTGGGTATCACTCACCAACGCACCTAAGCACTGTCGCCGCCTCACTGGCTCGCCGCCGCACCACTGGCCCCCGCGACAACCCAACGTCTCTGTCCGCCATGCTGTCCCGCGCCAGCCTCGAGCAGACCGAGAGGAAACATGCCTCACCGCCACCTACATCTGTCTGACTTTGCTCGGTGGTGCAACGAGGTGGCGGTGGGGGATGAAGACCGGAAGGGGAGAAGGGGGTGGTGGCGTGATAGGGTTTCCCCCGATGCTCGCGGTAGAGACGTGGGGGTCCGGGGGGTGAGGAGAAGGGGGTGATGGCGTGATATGGTTACCCCCAATCGCTCGCTGTAGGGACGTGGGGGACGTACGGGGGGGTGGGGAGAGGGGTGTGGCGTCTGGGACACATCCATCGAGGGCTTTACCTGTCGGCAATATGTGTTGCTCGACGTCTCCCAAAAAGACACATATGTCAGCTTTCATATCGCATCGAACCCGATCTATTTATAGAAAAGATGTCCCATAACGCAGCGAGCCTCATAAAGATCGTCGTCACATCGAGATCGGTCTTCGAGTCGCCCAAACATGCTTGATCATTTACTTGTTCTCTCTCAATATCTACTCTAAACATGTGCCATAGCCCATGGTGAGTAGCTAGAGACCACTCCCTCCCACCACAGGTTGTAATTGGCCAGTGCAACAACGCTTTGTACAATTTAAACGAGCAATTAACCTGACGGATGGCAAAAAAAGGCGGGAGCTCACCTCAACTAGGCACGACGTCAACCTATCATGCATTTTCGCCCCACATTTTCCCAGAGGGGCCAGGCGCACGCAGGCCCACATCGCGCAATGGCCGGCTTGTCGCCGCCAAGGCGGACGATGTCCCTGGGAAGCGCCTCCCGGCGCACGGCCGCCGGCGTCGGCACCCCCAAGCCCGCCCTCTCCCGGTCCATGTACCTACCCGCCTTCATCCCCCTCCCGATTGATTTCTTTGCATGATTGATCAAATGTAAGTTCTCGTTGTGACCGATCGTCGTAGCATGGCGTTTCTTGGGGGGTGACGCAGGACCATGGGCAGCGAGCGCACCGTGAAGCGGCTGCGGCTGTCCAAGGCGCTGACGATGGCGGAGAGCACTTCTGTGCTCGAGGCTTGCCGGCGCATGGCCGCGCGCAGGGTCGACGCCGCCCTCCTCACCGACTCCAATGCCTTGCTCTGCGGCATCCTGACCGACAAGGTGCCCTAGCTAATCCCTTCCTCTCGATCGACATGGAATTGGAATTGCCGAATGCCAGTGCGCGCTCTGGAGCTGTGATTTGATTTGCAGGACATTGCCACGAGGGTGATCGCCCGCGAGCTCCGGATGGACGAGACGCCGGTGTGGAAGGTCATGACGAGGCATCCGGTCTTCGTCCTCTCCGACACGCTCGCCGTCGAGGCGCTGCAGAAGATGGTCCAAGGTCGAGCTAGGGAGCACCTGGATTTTTCCCTTTCTCCTATGACGAGACGAGATGCTTAGTTAATTGGAGCACTATTGGTTCGTGTAATTTAATTTCAGGCAAGTTCAGGCACCTGCCGGTGGTGGAGAACGGCGAGGTGATGGCCATGCTCGACATCGCCAAGTGCCTCTACGACGCCATCGCCAGGATGGAGAGGGCGTCCGAGAAGGGGAAGGCGGCCATCAATGGCACCGACAAGTACCATTGGGGGAGTAGCACCAGCAGCAATCCTGGTACTCAAATCCTATGTCAAGTTTGCTGATCGCAGTCAAAATCATCTATATAAGGTTTTGGATAATCTGCAGGTAACCCGAGCACATTGATAGAGGCTTTCAAGGAGCAAATGTTCAGGCCATCCTTGTCGACAATCATCACTGACCCAACGTTGTTCATGAGCCCCTCTGCAGTTCATTCATTCAGTCATCATCTGTTCATGCATGTTCGTTTGCTTATCAGAATTAAATTAATGTCTTACGTGTGGATCGATAATGCAGGGTTGTCATCGCATCGCCGGGCGATTCGGTGCTCGCGGCGACCAAGAAGATGGTGGAGGCGCACGCGAGCTCCGCCGTCGTGGCCGTCGGGAACAAGGCTCGGGGCATCCTCACGTACGCGCCCTTCACTTTCAGAGTTTCAGTGCCATTTCGTTGTGTCAGTCAGATACTCAGATCAGGCGAGCAATGGCTAATTCTCTTCTTTTGGTGTTGCGGCAATTTACGGGCATGGTGCAGTTCGAGGGATATCTTGATGAGAATGATCGCCAGGAACCTTCCTGCAGACTCAACCCCCGTTGAGAAGGTCGATGACATTACTGAGTTTCATATACCGGACAGTATCCCACCCCAACCGCCACAATTCATGTCTGTCATGTGAATGTGATGGAAGCTGAAACATATATATGATATGATTCATCGGCAGGTGATGACTCTGGATCCCGAATGCGCGACGGTCGACACGCCAATACTGGACGCTCTCCGGACAATGCAGGAGCGCAAGTTCTTGCATCTTCCCGTGATGGACAAAGGTATGTACTATGTGTGCAATGCAGAGTACAGGAGAAATGGCAACTTGTCACTCGCTCATACATTGTTATGCTCTCACCGTACGTCTACTTTGGGGCAGACGGTTCCATCGTCTGCATCGTGGACGTGATCGACATCACGCATGCCGCCATCTCCATCGTAAATTAATCCTCATTTTTGCAGCAAGTATTATGTAACTCAAGATAGAACAGAAAAGGTTTGAGCTGGCTGAGATGTCTGTACAGGTTGAGAGCAGCGGCACCGGGGACGAGGCGACCATATCGATGATCCAGAGGTTCTGGGACACCGCCATGGCCTTGGGCTCGCTGGACGACGAGGCCGACATGCAGTCCCAGATCAGCGAGGCGTCCAGGTCCCAGATTCTGTCTGAGGTCATCCACGAGGCGGCGGCCGGCGGCGAACCGCCGTACCCGGCTCTGTTCTCCTTCAAGCTCCAGGACCGGCGAGGGCGGATGCACCGCTTCAGCTGCGGTACGTACGTACTGCTAGTCCGCCGCTTCAGACGACCTCGCCCGGAAAACTGAAGCTTTTCATGGCTGCACTGACTGACTGCAGAGGTGCAGAGCTTGACGCCGCTGGTCACCTGCATACTCCAGAGGCTCGGCGCCGACATCGACCGCCACCGTCTGCCTCAAATCTTGGTGAGTGATTCCTCACCTTCACCGACGAAACTGGATAATGCTAATGAATGATCGTGTTGGCAAAACGGCAGTACGAAGACGAGGACCGGGACAAGGTGGTGCTGGCGTCGGACGACGACCTCACGGCGGCGGTGGACCACGCCAGGCTATCCGGATGGAAGGCACGAAGAGAGCATCACAAAACTTCTTTCTTTAGACAGGTCGCCGCAGTTTCAGTGGATGTGGCTCTGAACACTGTGCCATTTTCTGTTGGTTGGCAGGGTTTGAAGCTGTTCTTGGATTACTCCGGCACGACGGGCCGGAAAAGCCTGGCTTCTAACACCCGAGCGACGACGACGATGGATATGTCCAGCCAGGAGGCGTGGTTGGCCGCCTACAGCGCGGTCGCCGCCGGGGCGGCCCTGGTCACCGGCCTCGGGGTGATGGTCTATCTGCGGAGGGCCGGCTAGCTGTATATATGTAGCAGTCCCATGTGAAAACACTTGACATAAATTTTAAATTGGACGATGGAGTTTGGATCTTCTCGCCTGAATTCTGAGGGATCGTTTGATTCATAGGAATTTCATAGGATTCTTGTAGGATTTTATCCCATAGGATTTTTTTCCTACGTTACTCATTTGATTCATAGAAATTGTTCCTATAGAAATTTTTTCCATAGGAATTTTTGTACTACTTCCTATAGGAATCCTAACATTCATTTTAACCTCTTTCTACAATTCCTTTGATGGAATCAAACAAACTTTGGTGCAAGCAAAATCCTATAGGATTGAAGTGGGCATGCCATTGCAATCCTATGCTTTTCCTATTCCTATGATTTTCCTACCCTATGAATCAAACAAGCCCTGAGTGTCTCGTTCAGTCGATTCTGTTCGAGTCGATTTTGGTTCTGATCCAAAAAAATGAAGATCCATATTCTAAACCGAAAAGCTTGAAAGCGCTCTACCGCCTAAACAAACTTTGCTAAATAATATTAACATAATAACATTAAACTACCAATAAAATTTTAGATGTACCCTACTCGGTTGGTTTATTCCAGACAGAGATCAGGTGACTTGCCCACACTGTAACACGCGGCCCACATCAGCCCTCCAAACCTCATTCAGTGGACAGCAACCATCCAAAGCAGCATCATTGTATACATGCTGGATACAAGTGATTAGAAGAGTCATCAGCCAGTTAACAAGCAGTTTTTCAGGGAAGTGTGTTACTAATGAGATTTGTATTTAAGCTATAGAGCAGGTTCAAACAACATCAGTTTTCCAATATGTTGGCAAACAATAGTTGCTTTACTAGTGAGATAAACAATAGGTTTTCAGTGTACAAATAACAAAACAGCAGGAGATTTACTACTGAGATAAACAATAGTTTTGTAGTGTACAAACTGTTAAGAATTATTAGCGTACTATTTAGGCTAGTTTATCAACTAGATATGTATTAGGAATATTCTATTCAATATTCTATCTAGCAGTTAGATCATTGCGTTGTCCAAACGCTATGTCCTTCGAACAGTTGCCTCTTCGTTTCGAAGTGCCGCCACTTCGTTGCGAACCAGCGAAAACCTTGTAACCGACTTGTACTCATGTCTGTTTGGCTAGTATAAAAGCCAGCAATCTTTATCAATGAAAGTACCTATTCACTTCATTCTCTTTCACCTCTTCTCACGTGATCATGCACGTGCTCTGACAGAGCAATAGGCTACATGAGAGGAGACAGAGAAAGAAATTTTTACAGGAAACAATCCGATGAAGGAAGAATTGTGTTTAGTGGATAGTGCTACCACTAATACAATTTTAAGGGAAACAAAATACTTCCAAACTCTTACGAAGAGAAAGGAAGATGTTATGACCATAACTGGTAGTAACAAAGCAATAATTGGTTCGGAAAGAGCCACTTTCACACTTCCTATGGGTACTACCATCGTAATTCAGAATGCACTCTTGTATCCTGAATCTACACGTGCCCTTATAAGTTTCAAAGATATCCGATCTAACAATTTCCATCTAAAAACAATACAGATGGATAACAAAGAATTTTTGCTTTTAACAAAAGGCAACGGATATGAGGAAGAAACTCTTGAAAAATTCCCTTCACTTTCATCTGGATTATAATTTACATACATTAAACCCGTACCTTATGTTGCGTATAAAATAATTTTACAAAATCTTGATAAATTCAAGACTTGGCATGAACGCCTTGGTCATCCTGGAATAGGTATGATGAGAAAAATTATTAATAATTCTGTTGGTCATAATTTAACGATTAAAAGATTTCCTAAATCATCAGATTTTGTATGCACTGCATGTGTTATTGGAAAATTAATTATTAAGCCATCCTACCTCAAGGTTAAAAATGAGTCACTTAATTTCCTTGAACGAATTCATGGAGATATTTGTGGTCCAATACAACCTCTATCTGGACCATTTAGGTACTTCATGGTGCTAATTGATGCATCTACTAGATGGTCACATGTGTGTTTATTATCCACACACAACCATGCTTTTGCCAAATTGATTGCTCAAATTATCAAATTACGAGCAAATCATCCCGAATACGGGATAAAAACAATAACAATGGATAATGCAGATGAATTTAGTTCACGCACATTTAATGATTATTGTATGGCTTTAGGTATCCATCTAGAACATTCAGTACCTTATGTTCATACTCAAAATGTTATGGCTGAATCTTTGATAAAAAGAATAAAACTAATCGGTAGACCACTATTACAGACTTGTAATTTACCAACCTCTTGTTGGGGACATGCGGTTTTACACGCCGCAGATCTGATACAAGTCAGCCCAACTGCATATCATGAAACTTCCCCGTTTCAAATAGTATGTGGCAACCAACCAAGTATTTCCCATCTGCGAAAATTCTGTTGCGTTGTATACGTACCGATATCACCACCGCAGCGTACCTCTATGGGCCCCATAGAAAGTTAGCTATCTATGTGGGATATAAATCTCCGTCAATTATAAAATATTTAGAACCCCTAACAGGGGACCTGTTTACAGCCAGCTACGCTGACTCAATTTTTGATGAGGATCATTTCCCAGCATTAGGGGGAGAAACAAACCACAAAGAATGCAGGAAATAGATTGGAATGTAACAGGCCTTCAGTCCTTAGATCCGCGTACTAGAGAATCTGAATCTGAAGTTCAGAGAATAATAGATTTGCAAAATATTGCAAACAATCTGCCAGACGCATTTACTGATCACAAAGGTGTCACTAAATCTTATATTTCTGCAGTCAATGCACCAGAACGAGTAGAGGTACAAAATAAAACTACTCAACTCCCAATTACAAATAAAAGGGAGAGAAATCTGGTTACAAAGGAAAAGGATTCTCTAAAGCCACCGCGAAAACAAAGAAAATCAAATTCTATGACAGTAAATGCAAATCAACCTGAAGTTGATAGACACTAAATAGATGCTCAACATCTAGAGCCCAACATAAATGTGCACACAAATAATAATGTTGGGACATCGAAACACTCAAACTCCGTTGTTATGGGAAATCATACGGTGCCTGAAGGAATCAAAGAAATATCCACAAACTATATTGATTCGGGGGAATCATACGATAGAAAGACTACTCTTGTCGACACATATTTCTCCTTGAAAGTTGCTAGAACCCTTCAACTGGATCCAGATCCAAAATCTATGAAAGAGTGCCTGAAGCGCTCTGATTGGCCTAAATGGAAGGAGGCATTGAGGCAGAACTGAACTCGCTTAAAAAAAGAGAGGTATTCTCTCAAGTAATACCTACTCCTCATAAAGTCTTCCCTGTGGGAGCTAAATGGGTTTTTGTTCGAAAAAGGAACGAGAACAATGAGATGGTGAGATATAAAGCGAGACTAGTAGCACAAGGGTTTACGCAGAGACCCGGTATCGACTACGACGATACATATTCTCCTGTAATGAGTGGAATTACGTTTCGATATTTAATATCATTGGCAGTACAAATGAATTTATCAATGCAGTTAATGGATGTAGTGACCGCTTATCTATATGGGTCACTCGATGCGGATATTTTTATGAAAGTTCCTGATGGACTTAAAATTCCGAATCCAAATATAAATCGCAACATGTATTGTGTAAAATTACAAAAGTCACTCTATGGCTTGAAGCATTCGGGTAAAATGTGGTATAACTGACTTAGTGAGTTCCTTCTCCATAAAGGATACTCAAATAATGATGATTGCCCATGCGTTTTTATAAAGAAATCCTCAAAGGGATTTTGTATCATCTCAGTATATGTTGATGACCTCAACATCATTGGTAACGCAGCTGACATAACTGGCGCACGCAATCATTTAATGACGGAGTTCGAGATGAAAGATTTGGGAAAAACCAAATTCTGCTTAGGTTTACAACTTGAGCACCTTCCCTCTGGAATACTCATTTATTAGCCCACTTATATTCAATAAGTTTTGGAAAAATTCAATATGGATAAATCATATCCATCCAAGACACCAATGGTCGTTAGATCCCTTGATATGAATAAGGATGCTTTTAGACCTAGGGATGATGACGAAGAGATATTGGGACCTGAATTCCCATATCTTAGTGCCATAGGAGCATTAATGTACTAGACCAGATATTGCCTTTGCAGTAAATTTACTGGCTCGACATAGTGCGGCTCCAACAAAACGCCATTGGGCGGGAGTAAAGAATATCTTCCAATATTTACATGGTACTAAATACCTTGGTTTATTTTATCGAAAAAATCAAGACATGACCCTAGTTGGTTATACTGACGCTGGATATCTTTCTGATCCACATAATGCTAGATCACAAGAGTTCTTGTATGGTGGAACTGCTATTTCATGGAATTCAACAAAACAGACTTTAGTATCAACCTCCACTAATCACTCTGAAATAATTGCATTATATGAAGCCTCACGTGAGTGTGTATGGCTTCGCAGAGTAATTAACCATATTCAAACATCATGTGGTATTGGTTCATCAGAATCACCAACCATTATCTATGAAGATAATGTTGCATGTGTTGCTCAAATGCATATGGGATATATTAAAAGTAATATCACAAAACATATTACTCCAAAACTGTTTTTTCCTCATGAATTGCAGAAAAATGGAGAAATTGATATTTTGCAAACAAAATCATGTGACAATCTTGCGGATTTGTTCACCAAGTCTTTACCAACAGCTGCATTTCAAAAATGCATTCATGACATAGGTATGAGACGTCTAAGGGATTTCCAAATTTCAGGGGGAGGAATTACTTCAAACAGTTAAGTATACTAATTAACAGTACCATATTCCTATAGTTCTTATATTTTCCTACAGGACTTTAATGGACATAAATAGTACAAGCTCAAAGATTCTCAAGATTTCAATATCGAAGACCATCAAGATCAAAGAAGGATTTATCAAACACTCAATGCCCTATGAAGAATTTCAAGACAATGAAATAGACAAGATTAGCGTTTGTCCAAGTGGGAGTGTTAAGAATGATTAGCGTACTATTTAGGCTAATTTATCAACTAGACATGTATTAGAAATATTCTATCGAATATTCTATCTAGCAGTTAGATTATTGCGTTGTCCAAACGCTATGTCCTTCGAACAATTGCATCTTCGTTTCGAAGCGCGGCCACTTCGTTTCGAACCAGCGGAAACCTTGTAACCGACTTGTACTCACGTTTGTTTGGCTAGTATAAAAGCCAGCAATCTCTATCAATGAAAGTAACTATTCACTTCATTCTCTCCCACTTCTTCTTACAAATAACAGATTTACTACTAAGACAAGTAGCAATTTTTCAGTCTACAAACACAAATTAGTTAACAAACAGTAGCATCTTTCTTCTATACTTCCAGTGCAGAAAACATTAGCAGATTATGCAACATAATGAATAAAAAAACACAGAGAAGCAACTCTTGTGTCAAACACTCCTCTTTAGATTTTTAAGAGACAACGATCCACTTATGATTGGCTTGTTAACTGACTGATGACTCTCCTAATCACTTGTATCCAGTACATACAGATGCTGCTTTGAATGGTTGTTGTCCGTTCGATGAGATTTGGAGGGCTCATGTGTGCCGCATGTTATAGCGTGACTTGCCAAGTCACCTGATCTCTGTCGTTTTATTCCAGTCCAACTCGGACAGATCAACACGACTTTCCTTTTCTATTCCTGCACCAAGTGGCGATTTTAGGCCCCAGGCAGCCCGGGCGGCGGCCTGGGGCGTGGAGGCAATATGCTTCGTTGACTGTAGCAAACAGTGCAGCTACAGTAATGCGTTTGCTACAGTGCACAAAGCTGGCCTGGTACGTCCTGGACCTTGCGGTCCGCCACTGTCTGCACCTACACGTGAAAAAAGTGTTTCCATCTTCATCTTTGACTTGTAGGTGCTGATCGGACCTGCGGTTTCCTCTTCTTCTTGTTTGCTTTTCTAGCCCACATTCAGATGTGAGAACTGAGAACTGTGCCAAATTGATTTCAATTTGACAATGGATTCGGGTTCGATTTACAGGATCATTGTAACACTCTCACTGTCAGTGAACAGTAATCACAATTACTGTTGATCATTACTGTTCCAAAATTTTCTGCCTTGATCAACTTGGGTCAATTCAAAATTCGAACCCCCTTGTGATGTTATTGAAATCAATGTGGCCATGGGCCTTCATCATCATGAATCAAAACAAGTCCAACCCCCTTTGGATTGAAATCAAAACTAAGCTCAAGATGCCTTTTGATAATATTAAAAATTATGTGACAAATAAAACTTGGCCTAAAAACTTTTCAACCACTTGTATTAAATCCCAAATATTCAGTGGATCACTTCCATATGTGCACTGGAATTTACTAAGCTATAAAATAAATCAAACAAATATAAACAATAGCCAAAAACCCCCTATTAACCATTTAATATCTAATTCAAATATTAAGTGACTTTTAATATTGCCCAAACTAATTGTAGCACTGACCTATGGTGAATACTAAATTCTGGGTCACATAAAACAATTTACAAAAATGCCTAGGTTAGTAAAACAATTGCAAAAGAAAATTAACAGAAAAAGAAAAGAGAAAAATAAAAACCTAGCCAAACCTACCCCCTGGGCGGAGCCCATTTCCCTTCCCCCCTGGGCCGCCTAGCCCAGCGAGTCCACCCCCAGGCCCAGCCACCCGACGCCCTCCTCCTTCCTCCTGTTCATGGGGGGGGGGGTGCGTGGAGGGCATCCCCCGGCCGAGCCACGCCGTGGCCGCCGTGTCGGCCATCGACGCCGTCCTGGTGAGGATAATGGGGCCGACCCCGACCCCTGCGTCCCAGTGGAACCCTAGATATCACTCTCCCTCCTCGCCTTCATTTTCCCCCATTGCAACCGACCCGCCATGGCTGCATCTCCATGGAAAACATGGCCACCGGACTCCCCGGCACGAGATAACTTGCCCTGGAGCTACGCGGTGGAGGCCTTCATCACCGACTGCGCGTAATCGACCGGAGCCGCGCCCTCGACGATACCCCCTTCTTCCTCTTCCGCCACGGGCACTGGAATTCCGTCGTCGATCCCCTGCGTCCAGCGCCTCCCCGAGCCCATTGCCAACCACTTCGCGCTCGTGGTGAGCTCAACCCCATTTTCCCCCTGGTCCGCGTTCGATTCCCCTAGCCCCGCTTCGATTTGGCCGCTGGAATGCCAAACCTGCTGCTCACCGCGTCGCGCTTGCCCCGCGCCCAACCCGCTCTGGCCGCGCGCCGCCCGCGTTGGTTCACGCCCTCGACACACCCAGGCCGCGTCGAGCGCATGCCCTGACCGTGGTCGGTCACTCCTGGCCGCATCCTTCTCCTCCGGCATCCCGTTCGTGCACCACAGCGGCGGTCGCACGGCGGCCTCATCGCCCTCTGGCCAGTGGCCATG
The DNA here is from genome assembly GCA_950022295.1 of Bromus sterilis. Lineage (NCBI taxonomy): Eukaryota > Viridiplantae > Streptophyta > Magnoliopsida > Poales > Poaceae > Bromus > Bromus sterilis. Next base: position 404,721,061 of record OX465596.1, read on the forward strand.
GTCGAGCCCCCTTTCTCCCCGCCACCCGCCTCGGTCTGCCTCGCCCTCACCCCACCCGCCGCGCCTCCCCCCACCTCGCCGGAGTTGGCCCTGACGACCAGCGCCACCGTGCCCGTGGTCGCCGGCGGGCACATGCTGGACTAACCCCCCTTCTAAACTAAACTCCTGCTAAGTAGTATGACATGTAGGGCCAGTAGTTAATTAAACTGCTAACTTAAACTGATTAAAATTGTTAGTTAGCCTCTCTCTTACAGGTGGGCCCTCTGGTCATTTAGTTAAATAAAACGGTTTAATTAGCTTAGTGTGGATGACAAGTGGACCCCACCCCTGTTTAATTAATTAGAAGGAATTTATTAAAATCTCTATGTATGACATGTGGGACCCCCACTATTATTTAGATTTAATAAAAGGGTTTTATTAGCTGTGAGGCTGACCAGTCAACCCTCTGTGGATAATGTTGCATTTTATTAATAAAAGAAAATCCAAAAATTGATTTAAAATTTGAATTTGAATATCTTTTAAACCGTAAGTTGGATTCAAAAACTTTATACATGAAAATTGATCAGAAAAATATAACGAATACGGATACGCTATCCGTATACCAACCACACCCCTCTAACACACCGAACATCGACACATCCCCCTCCGGGCCGTTTGTCCGATGATTTGTCCGGTACTGTCAAAGTATCCGGATGAATTTATTCTGAACACGAAAGTTGTTCGGATTCTTTCAACTAGCACGGTTGCACCATCCACACGTTTTTTCGGATGTCCACGACACCTCCGGCATGAACCCTTCCCCCTCCGGACACCCTGTCCGGTAATCACCCGGAGGTGGCAGTTCATCCCCGGATGAATTCCCGCTCCGAGCAATACACCTTGCACTGCGTTAGAACACCGTTAACATTGCATACGTCATGTAAATCATTTGTTTGCTATAATTTCTTTATATTTACTGTTTCTCCCCCCTTTATTCTCCGGTAGACCCTGCTGCTACCGCCGACTACACTGCTGCCGGGTACGACTACTTCGTCGACGACCCTACCCCTATTGTCGAGCTTCCAGGCAAGCAGAGCCATTCTCTTCCCCAGATATCACCTATCTTTTCCGTACTTTCTTGCACTAGGCATTATTACTGCTGCTGCTACGATTACAATCCTATTCAATTGCATAGCCTGATTTTGTCGCCCCTTATTGTACCTTCCTTACCCTATGCTGCCTGCTATATCTATATATTATATTCAGCAGTGAGCCCTGCGCATTGTTAGCTAGGATTAGATAGCGGGCCGTGGACACTCAGGGGAGTGAACACGGATATGATATATTAACTGTTACAGGTACGGTACAATGCAGACATCGTCTAAGGCCCCTAGCTCGGCTCTGCCGAGCCACCATCAAGTGTGAGCTATCGAGGAGTAATCCTCGTACCTCCACTCGTTGCTGACTCCGTATAGCCGCTCTAGGTACCTAAGCAACGGTTGTCCTTAAAGGTAAGAAAGTCGGGTGACCCAACGGTGCCCGCGAGAGGTATATTGTCGGGAACGACAGGGAGGGTACGACCGAAGTTACTGGCGTGCTTGGCCCCTGCTCGTATCTCGCGAGAGTTACCAAACTACGAAAAGTCGAGCTCTAACAAGAGAACACGCGAGACAAGGTAAGGAGACGGTTCACCTTGTCGGTAACTGCAGAGACTTGGTGGGACGACAGGGCAGGCACCGATGTACTGGTGGTCCTGACTGCTGTCGTTGACCGCGGGTCAGTTAAGTCGAGGCAACGATAACGGGTGTCACGCAGGTTAATTAAAATGCTATATGGTTCGGCGGATGTCTTGAGTAGCCTTTTGGGCTTGTACGCACTACCTACACGTGGGACGAGGAGTGTGGGCTCCCCTGCATCGTAGTCTCGTTCGAGGGTCTTCAGACGTCAGCAGTATCGCGGGCTGATTGCCGGGAAGTGGTGTTGTCTTCTCTTGCTCGAGCGGTGTATTTGTATTTTCTTTGATTTTGCTTCACCGGCCAGTCACGCACCGTGCAGGAGTACGTTTGGGTTAGGGTCCAAAGCCCGGCGTACATAGGATATAGTCTGGCGGATGACCTCTCTGTTGATTGCCGAAGGATGGGCTACTTTGTGTCGGATAGCTTTGGTGGAGCGTTCCCTAACAAGGTTCCCGCCACCCTGGAGATCCGAGCGTCGTAGAGTCACGCCAGTGCACCCCTGCAGGGAAGATTAATCTATTTGAATAGCCGTGTCCACGGTAACAGGACGCTTTATGCTGAAGCTGGATCTTACCACTACAATCTATTACTATTAAACTATATGGTTCCGGGTTTTCTTCCTCGCAGGGAAGTCGAGGAGGGGAACTCGGAGGCATTATTATTATTAATTATTACAACTTACTATTATACAATGTTGCAGCAACTTCTGCTGCATTGTTATTACATTCATGTTATTGAACTGTTGGCGTTTTCTCTTCTCATGCTGCAAGACATCGTCAGAAGATGCTAGTCTTCGATAGGCCTAGCTTCTTACCCTTATTCTGATTTCTATCTTGCAGTCCACTATATACAGCCTCCCCTTTCCGTTGATACAAATGCATAATGCTTAGTAGCGGACGTAAGACTCGCGGGTATACTAGATACTCACCTTTGCTTTATTTCCCCCTTTATGTTTTGCCTGATCGGCCGCTGCAGTCGACGTTGGAGCCCAGGAGCGGGAGTACCCCAGAGGCGGATACTACTACGTCGAGACCCCCGCTGACCAGGACCAGGAGTAGTTTCGGAGGCTCCCAGGCAGGAGGCCTTGCCTTTTCGATCTGTATCTCTGATGTTATTTGTGCTAGCCTTCTTAAGGCAAAACTTGACTAACTATGTCTGTACTCAGATATTATGGTTTGTATAACTTATGTATTCGGGTCCGCGCGACCCCCCCTTTATTGTAACATATTGGTTTATCCTTTTGTGTTTAGTGTTGTGCTGTGATATTCTCACCGTGGCACCCTAATCTCAGCCGTGTACCCTGCATGTATGATTACTGTACACAGATTGATTTTGGGGGCGTCACAATCATGGGCCAATGATGTGCGAGGTAATGATAGTGATTTCTCGCCCTTCGTTGGTAAACCCCAAGTGGAAGGCGTGATGTAACACAGCAGCAAATTTCCCTCAGTAAAGATACCAAGGTTTGTCTCCAGTAGGACTCCAGAGATGATAAGTAGGTGTCAGCGGCGCAACTGACGCGGACCTGCACACAGACACAAATAACTTTGTTCCCAACGAAGTTCAGAGAGGTTGTCAATCTCTCCGGTCTTGTTGTTCACAAAGGATCAAACACAAGGGGGTAATGATAGCAACTGAAAGTAAAAGCAGAAAAATAAAATGAGCGTGGAAACAGTAATGAGGATATGGACCGGGATACGTGATGTTCACTAGTGATGTCTCTCTCCCAAAAGACGATAAAACTGCTATGCGAGGTGAACAATTTACAGAAGGGCAATTGACAGGATTAAGAACGCACCGCAATGCTAACTATGCTACAAAAGAAAGGAAGAGGCTCAAAAGCATGGGCAGTACGCCAAAATAAGTAGACCGAAATCCAACTGCATCTACTACTGATAATCCACCTTGAGATATCTATCCAGAACATCTCGCTGGTATTAAGTTGCGAGCCCCACCCAAAGTGTAAACCCAACGCAACAGACAACTGCATTAAAAAGCACTTTGTGTAAAGTAAACAATCCTTGCAACCACGGTTACAAGCATCGTTGTTTTCCCCCTTGTGGCAACAACACATCCCCTAGACTCATGTTTCTGTCACTCAAGCGTGTCATCGGGGGGCATGAACCCACAATCGAGCAAAACGTTCTCTCTTGGGGTTACTACCTACTACTTGGCCAAAGCAATAAACAGCAACGGACAACATGCAAGAATTACTTAGGAACAAAAATATAAGAGATAAGAACCAAATATATTACTCAATCACAATCTGAACATAATCTCATAATCCATCAGATCCCATCAAACTCAGCATAGCAACAACAGAAAGATTACAAAAGTGCCTCGATCATGTAGGGCAGCTCACGAGGTCTAAACCATGAAGAACAAAGAGGGGAGGAGAACATCACATAGATACTGATCACGGACCCATGGTCCAAAGAAAACTACTCATGAGACATCCGGGAAGCATCCATGGTGGAGAGGAGACTCCCGGAGGTCGGCCCTCCCTCCGGCAGGGTGCCGGGAAGAGGTCTCCTGGTGCTCCCGATCTCGGAAGCGCGGCGGCGGCGGAACAGAGGAGAGATCGCGAAAAAGGGTTCTGTCCTCGAGGGTTTCCCGAGACGGAGAATATATAGGCGAAGGGGGGCAGCCAGGGGGGCCACCAGGGGTCCAGGCGCCCCCCTGGCGCGGCCAGGCCCTAGGGCGCTTGGGCCCCTGGTGGTGGCCCTCTGGCCCCACCCAGGTTCTTCCGGAAGTTTCCTTCACGCAGATTTTTTATCTGATTTTTCCCGAATTTTTGGAGCACTTTTTATATGGGGGAAAACTGAAATAGGAAAACAGCAGAAAACATGAACTGGCACTGTGGTGCACTGAGTTAATAGGTTAGTCCAAATATGATCAAAAGTGTATGAAAGTGTATCTAAATCATAGCAATATCACACAAAACATGCATGGAGCAAGCAGAAATTATAGGTACGTTTTGGACGTATCAGCCAACGGCGGCACCGTTGAGAGAAACAGGAATCAGATCTATGAGTAATCAGGAAGGCGACGAGCAAGGCGGAGAAACTAGGGTGCCTCGCGTTTACCTCGTCTTCGATGACTGGTCGTTAGGGCATAACATCTGCGAGGTAATCCCACCGTCTCCCGCCTCCTCTCTCCAACCTCAGCATACTCCAGCCGCAGCCGATGTGAAGTCCCCACCTCCGGCGTTGATTCGCTTGGAGGCATGGCGCGGGTTGCCGCAGCACTTCGCGACAGCCTTCGGCACCAAGATCTTGGCCATGCACAGCAGGAGTTTCGACGAGGGAAACAACTGTGTTTTCATCGGGAGCTTTAGCACCATGTTCGACATGTGCGAGCGGAGCATCGCCTATTTCCCCGGGCAGTCTTATCCGCATCGTCCCATCTATTTCTCCATCGGTGATAACAAGCTATTCTGCCTGAGCTTAGGCATCTTCGAGATGCTCATCTGGGAGCCCAGCTGTAACACCCCTGTTTTTTTATAACCACTTTCTGGTAAATCCTGCTTTTGGTCTTTGTCTATAAATCCTCTTATTGATTGAGCGAACTAGATATCTGTTGGGGTGGATGCGTTGGGCTCGTCGAGACGGTCGAAACGTACTACTCATTTGCCAAAATCGGAGTTGGATGCATTCTACCCGGTTTTTTCCCCATCCAATAGATAGGACTAAATGAGTATTTCAAAAATACTTATATTTAAAATCAAAATCCTGCCTTGTCCCTGTCATTTTCTTCCCGAAACCGTGGCCTTATCCTATCTATCTAGCCGACCCCCTTCTCCTCATTTCCCTATCTCACCCAAGAGTTCCACCCGCTCCCATGGTGTCACCTCCCTCCCCTTCCCTCTCCTCCCAAGGCCCTCCAAGCTGCACCACACCCTTCCCCATCTGCTAGGGCAGCCTGGGATGGAACTTGAGGAAGAAGAATAGGAGGCAAGAAGAGAAGATAAGAAGAGGAGAAGAAGAAGAAGAGAAAGGAGATCTTCACCCCCCTCTTCGATTCCCCTTGCCCAAGCTTCAAGGGTGAGTTCCCCTACTCTCCCCTAACCTCTAGGGTGCTATACATTATGAACCCTAGGTTCCTAAAGTTAGGGGCATCAAGTTTATGTGGGGAATTAGGGAGAAACATTGCTTAAGGCTGCTGTTCTGTGCATGCAGCAGTAGAAATCCACAATTTCGAGTATCTATCTAGAAAAATCAAAGGAGGACTAGTTGAAGTGGTTTTTAGGACTTGTTCCTGCGATCGTTTTGAGTGGTCATTCACCTAATTTGGTTCAGCCGTTTAGTCGTAGAGGATGGAACAAGCTGCTGTACTTTTTCTGCAAAACAGTATTTTCATAGCTTTTCGTAATAGTCTCTCATGTTCTTCAAGGGATGAGAAACTTATTTCCTATGATGGTACAGCTACCTGTTAACTAATAATTCATAGATCAATTTGTTTTAGTTAATTACCATGAGTATTATTGTTGTTATAAATTTCTAAAGGTGGCTTTTTGTTATTCTGAAATCTGGAAACAACAGAAGTATTTGCTAGTTTTGGCCTCCATAAGTTCATATTCTGGGTTTGAATAGTTGGAACTATTTATAGATATGTTTCCTACGAATTCATAGCCATATTATTTGTGTGATTTGGAGCTTCCAATCTCCTAATTTTAATTCTTTCGTCTAGGGATAGCAAAGGGGTTGCTCTCCCAGGAATGTGTTTAGGCGCGCTCTTGTGTGTACCTTACATAGATTGTCTCGAGGCAATGTTTAAAATCCGTATGCATGTTTCTACAGCAGGTTGCAGCACCAATCCAGTGGAGGTGGCCTCACACCATCTTCCTCACAACTGTTGAGGCGAGTACATCGGGAAACAACGGCTAGCCTACTCCTTTAATATGATGTCCTTGTTCACTTTATTCTTTTACATTCCTGAAATGGGGAACATTTCATTTTGTATTGTTTATTTCAATACACTTTTCTGTTAGTATGTGATAGGGATTGGTTTTTCTTGACAGAAAAATCCATCATGAGTGAATCTTCCCAGTTCAAGGAGTGATCCTCGCGCTGCGAGTGTCGTCGCATAGTAACAACAGATGCCATAGGATTGGCTAAAGAGAGGGGAAGACTCGAGGGAGAACTATGTCGATGGTGCCGGAATCGGGTTGGGCACAAGCACGGTGAAGGACACCATGATGTACCCAGGTTCGGGGCTCTTCGGAGAGATAACACCCTTACTCCTACTTGTCTGCTCTATATAAATGATCTCACGAGCTACAATCAATGCTCTTGGAGCGGTTCAGAGGAAGAAGAGACCTGCCATGGGCATGGTTCTCTCATGCTTCTCTGTATGAACTACGGTGCGAAGTAAATGCAATGGGGGTCATTTAATTCGGGGGCTGGCCCCAACTGTCATCCTGGGTCCACCGATTGCAACTCCTCGGATGATCCGAACCTATCAAGCGGCTGCCCATACTGTAGCTTGTAGGTTATGATGAGTGAACAGTGGATCTATGATCTCTGGTCTTGTCATCCTGTCCGCGGATTCAGCGGAAAGGGTGACAAATCTCCTCTGACAGATCGGCGAAGTGACTTGGCTTGCTGCCACCCGGATATCTCGGGATCATGCATTTAGGACCTTGTACCAGGAGCTCCGACCTGAACAAGGTCAACTCTTGAGCTGATTGAAGGGTGAGCCGATTGCGCCTGGGCTGACTGCTCGCATCCGGCATGGTCGATTGCTTGAGGGCAATCGGCCATGCGACTGCCTAGCTCGGCCCAGCTGCAGCCCAATCGGCCCCAGCCTTGTCTTGAAAGATTGCTTTCGTCTGGGTGACCCTACCCGGGTATCATTCCCCCGACACTAGCCACTAAAGCTGTAAAGGTCCCACGGTTGCTTGACTGCGGGGCCTTTGTAGTTTTTCTTTTCTTTTCTTCGTGCTTTAATTGTTCTGGCCTCATCGGGTTCCTCATTCCGAGCTGAATTCTCAGCCCGGAGGTCACGCCCTGTCGACCAGACCTGTGCTGCTTCGAAATCTTCTCTCCGGTCTAAACCACGACCTTGCCGACTGCTTTCGTGCTTTTTTTGAAAAAACTTCTTCTGGCAAAACTTCGCCGAGCTGAGATCGGGCGCGACCGATTACTTCTCCAACGATTACTTTTTACCGATATTCTGACCAACCCACGTCGCACGTTGATACGTCCAAAATGCATCACTATTTTGTATCATAATTCCTCCTTATTCATTGATATATTTCACATTACGATGATGTTCTTATGCTGTTTTGGCTTGTTTTACACAGTTTGCAACTTTCTGGTGCCGAAGGAGCAGACGCAAGATTCAGCGGTAAAAAGTGGACGCTGAGGTGCTGAAGAAGAACACCTCCAAATTACCTGAAAATCGACGGAGGATATTTTCCGAAAGATTAACGAAGACATGCCGAAGAGGGGCCAGAGGGGGGCCCCAGGCAGCCACCTGGCGCGGACCCACCCCTGGTCGCGCCGGGAGGGCGCCTGGAGCCCTGGGGCCACTCCCGGCTCCCACCTCTGGCCTATATACTCCTTGTTACGCGAAAACCCTAAAAAGAAGAGTTTTGACGGAGTTCCAGCGCCGCTCCTTGGCGGAAACCTACAGAGAAGAAAAGGGCTCTCCGGCGGGCAGATTCCGCCGAGGAGATCACCTCCCGGAAGGGGAGATCATCGCCATCGTCATCGCCATCGTCATCACCATCGTCACGGGAATCATCGAGATCATCCCCAACATCAGCACCATCTTCATCTTCATCCAATCTCATCTCAAAATTGCAACTTGCGTTGTAACTCGTACTATCTATCCTCTCTACTCTATCGGTGTTGATTACTACTTTGTGGTGAATGCTATTGAGTTTTGTTGGAGAAATATTTTTATGACCAGATTGTTTACCATCTATTTATCACCTCTGATCATGATCTCTTTTATGTCTTGTGAATAGTTACTTTAGTTCTTGAGGACATGGGAGAAGTCTAGTTGTTAGTAGTCATATGATGTTGAAGTAATATGTGTTGTTTGATATTTAAGTTGTGTTGTTATTTTCCTAGTGGTGTCGTGTGAGTCGAACACTCAACACTTCGCCTTATTAAGGACCTAGGGGAATACATTCTGTATAAAGAATTCTTACGGTGGGTTGCCGGAGTGACAGAAACCTGAACCCCAGTTTGCACACTTTTGCACAAGGGAATAATGGATCCTTTATCTTATTGCTGTGGTTAGGCTTTGCCTTAATTTCTATCTTGTATTTGCGGATGCTTGCAAGATGTTTAATCATAAGAGTGCACTTATCTTAGTCTAGAAGGTGTGCTAGCATAGATCCACCCACTCAACACTTATCAACACTACAGACAGTACCGATACAGAATATGGAGAAAGCACGTGACTACCTCTCCATGTGTCCTCAAGAACGCTTTAGTCTTTATAAGTTCAGTTGCCAGGCTTATCCTTTGCTCAAAAGGATTGGGCCACTTGCTGCTCCTCAACACTATTTACTTTACTTGCTTTTATCTTATTGTTGCTACCAAAAACCCCTAAAAAGTTATCTTTCAGTGCTTGCAGTTATTCCTTGTCCAAAATCGCTTATCAAACCTTTCGCTCCTCGTTGGGTTCGATACTCTTACTTATCGAAAACACTGCAATAGATCCCGTACGGTTGTGGGTCATCAAGTACCATTTTCTGGCGCCGTTGCCGGGGAGGATAGCGCTATTGGTAAGTGAAGCTGGTAAGGAAATTTTTATATTGTTGTTTTTATTTTGCTGTTGCTGCTCTTTGTCCGTATGGACAACCTAGCTATTGGATCGTTGCTTGCGGGGAAACACCCCACACCTGTGTTGGTTGTTCCTCTCCCTACTGAAATTGTGCCTTATAAAATACCAGCTGGTATTATCGATTGTGTTTTGGCTAATCGTTATGCAGGTGACAGACATCCCAGTGAACACTTGCTATATTTGTCACAACTATGTTCACTATTTAAGCTTGCAGGTGTATCAATGGATTTTGTCATGAGGACATTGTTCTCCATATCGCTTATAGATAAAGCTTCAGATTGGTATAAGCTTCTCGATAACTCTCATTTGCTTGATTGGCAAGAGCATATGTCTCTCTTTTATACCAAGTTTAATCCTCTTCATGAAATTCATCGAGATAGAAATTATATCTATAACTTTAGGTCTCGTGACGGAGAAAGCATCGCTCAAGCTTGGGGGATATTAAAATCCCTAATTCTCAAATGTCCTATTCATGAGCTCCCCAAGAAAACTATACTTACAAACTTTTATGCTAGACTTTCTCGTCAGGATAAGGAGATGTTGGATGCCTCTTCTAGTGGGGTATTTCAGACGAAAAGCGTTGAAGAAAGATGGGATCTCCTTGAAAGGATCTAGAAGAATACCGAAGATTGGGAAATAGATAAAGGTATTGAACCCACTATAAATTATGAGTATAATTATATAGAGAGCTATGTGAAAACTGATTACTTTAATACCTTTTGCTCTAAGATTGGTCTTGATTCCCATCTAATGATTGATTTTTGTAAGGACTTTGCCTCTCATGTTGACTCTTCTAAGAAGAAGAAGGATTAGCATTATAAACCCTTCAAAGAATTACCTATTGATATTCATGTTGCTGACCCTATTTTTCCTGCAGTTATATACGAAAAGCCCCCTTTTCCCGCAAGGATCAGGGAGCACTCTTTTGTGACATGCATATTAAATAAAAGTGAGGGAAGAATTGATGAGCTTGAGGACCAGATCAAGGTCGACCCTCAAGTTGCGTTGGTTAAGGATCTTGTTACTAATGATGCATTAGATTCCAATATAAATTTTTGTGTTGTTTCCACTAACCTTGTCACAGCCAAGAATAAAGGTCCAATTTTAGGTACTCCATTAGTATCTATTAAAATAGGAGATCACAATTATTATGGGCTATGTGATTTGGGATCGAGTGCCAGTGCTATCCCGTATTCACTTTATCAAGAGATCATGGGTGAGATTTCACCTTGTGAACTTGAAGTTGATGTTATTATTCATCTTGCAAACAGAGCAACTATCTCTCCTATCGGAATTGTGAGAGACGTTGAAGTCTTATGCGGAAAGGTAAAGTATCCTACCGACTTTCTAGTACTTGGTTCAGTAAGGGATAATTTTTGTCCTATTATTTTCGGTAGACCTTTTCTCAGAACTTGTGGAGATATAATAGATTGCAAGAAAGGTAAGGTTTCTTTTGAATTCAATGGTGAGTCGTATGAATTTAATTTTTCCAAGTTCTCTAAGAAGCCTTGTGGCACTAATTTTCCTAGTAATGATAAGATTATTGAAGATATTGTTTTCATTGCTATCCCTCCTAATGATCCTTTGCAGCAATATATGGAAGACCACGAGAATGATTTGCATATGCAGGAGAGGAATGAGCTGGACGAGATATTATTAAGACAACATGCTATCCTAAAGCACAACCTTCTAGTTGAGCCTTTGGGAATTTTATCAAAACCAAAAGAAGATCCAGTGTTTTATCTTAAACCTCTTCCTGATACGCTCAAATATGCTTATTTAGATGAAAAGAAAGTATACCCTGTTATTATTAATTCTAACCTTTCAGGGTATGAAGAGGAGCGACTATTGGAAGTACTTCGCAAAAATTGAGGTGCAATTGGCTATACCCTTGATGACCTTAAGGGGATTAGTCCATCTATTTGTCAACATACCATCAACCTTGAGCCTGATGCTAAACCAGTTGTTGATCATCAACGACGGTTGAATCCGAAGATGATGGATGTTGTAAGGACTGAGATTCTCAAGCTTCTAGCCACAGGTATTATCTACCCTATAGCTGATAGTAAGTGGGTAAGACCGGTTCATTGTGTTCCAAAGAAAGGAGGAACAACTGTGGTTCCTAATGATAAGAATGAACTAATACCTCAGAGAATTATTATTGGATATAGAATTTATATTGAATACAGGAAGCTGAACAAGGCAACTAGGAAGGACCACTACCCGTTGCCATTCATTGACCAAATGCTTGAAAGGTTATCCAAAAATACTCACTTTTGTTATCTTGATGGTTATTCTGGCTTCTCTCAAATTCATGTTAATACTGCTGATCAAGAGAAGACCACTTTTACTTGTCCCTATGGTACTTATGCTTACAGACGTATGCCTTTTGGTTTATGTAATGCCCCTTCTACTTTTCAAAGGTGTATGTCTGCTATCTTTCATGGTTTTTGTGAAGAAATTGTGGAGGTATTCATGGACGATTTCTCCGTCTATGGAACCTCTTTTGACCAATTTCTCCACAACCTTAATAAAGTTTTGCAGAGATGTGAGGAGACAAATTTGGTGCTTAACTGGGAGAAGTGCCACTTTATGGTCAACGAGGGAATTGTTCTTGGCCACAAGATTTCCGAGAGGGGAATTGAGGTGGACAGGGCCAAGATCGAAGCAATTGAAAGGATGCCCTATCCAAGGGACATCAAAGGTATTCGTAGTTTTCTCGGTCATGCTGGTTTCTATAGAAGATTTATTAAAGACTTTTCTAAGACTTCGAGACACCTCACTAATCTTCTCCAGAAGGATGTTCCTTTTGTTTTCGATGAAGATTGTAAGGAAGCCTTCGAAGTTCTTAATAAATCTTTAATAACCGCTCCTATAGTACAACCACCTGATTGGAATTTACCTTTTGAAATTATGTGTGATGCTAGTGATTTTGCTGTTGGAGTTGTTTTAGGGCAAAGGGTTGATAAGAAGTTGAATGTTATATATTATGCTAGAAAAACGCTTGATAGTGCTCAAAAGAATTATGCTACTACTGAGAAGGAATTCTTAGCAGTAGTGTTTTCTTGTGATAAGTTTAGGCAGTATATTGTTGATTCTAAGATTATTATTCATACTGACCATGCTGCCATTAAGTATCTTATGGAGAAGAAGGATGCCAAAACCAGACTCATCTGATGGGTACTCCTTCTTCAAGAATTTGATTTGCAGATTGTCGATAGGAAAGGAGCAAACAATCCGGTGGCGGACAATCTTTCAAGGATGGAAGATATACCGCATGATCCCATTCCAGTCAACGATAGTTTTCCAGACGAACAGTTAGCCGTTGTAAAAGTACAATCTCTCTCCGATCCTTGGTTTGCAGATTATGCTAACTTTATCGTTGCAAAGTTTTTTCCTCCAGGTTTAACATTTCAGCAAAGGAAGAAGTTCTTCCACGATTTGAGGCATTACTTTTGGGATGACCCACATATTTTCAAAGAAGGTCCATATGGGATCGTGAGGAGATGCATACCGGAACACGAGCAGAAGGACATTCTCAAACAATGTCACGACAGTCCATATGGAGGACATCATGCCGGTGAGAGGACCGCACATAAGGTTCTTCAATCAGGTCTTTATTGGCCTACTCTCTTTAAGGATGCTAGAAGTTATGTTTTATCCTGTGATAAGTGTCAGAGAGTTGGTAATATTAGTAGAAGGAATGAGATGCCTATGAATTACTCTCCAGTGATTGAGCCTTTTGATTGCTGGGGTTTTGATTTTATGGGTCCTTTTCCTTCCTCGCACAAGTACACTCACATTTTAGTTGCTGTAGATTATGTAAACAAGTGGGTAGAGGCAATCCCCACTGAAAGTGCTAATCACAAGACATCTTTGAAAATGCTCAAGGATGTAATTTTTCCTAGGTTTGGAGTACCCAGGTACCTCATGATTGATGGGGGTTCACACGTTACGCATGGAGCTTTTAGAAAAGCAATAGCCAAGTACGATGTCAATCATAGAATTGCTTCACCGTGCCACCCTCAAACTAGTGGGCAAGTTGAGCTCACCAATAGAGAGATCAAGTTGATCTTACAGAAGACAGTCAATAGAAACAGAAAGGATTGGTCAAATAAGTTAGGAGATGCTTTGTGGGCATATAGAACTGCTTACGAAAACCCCATGGGCATGTCTCCCTATAAAATGGTCTATGGCAAGGCATGCCATTTGCCATTAGAATTAGAACACAAAGCTTTCTGGGATATTAGAGAGCTTAATGCTGACCCGAAATTAGCTGGTGAAAAGCGTCTCATGAACTTGACTTCTCTAGATGAGTGGAGAAGTGAAGCTTACGAGAGCGCTAAAATGTTCAAGGAAAAGGTAAAGAAGTGGCATCATAGGAGGATTCTGAAACGTGAATTTAATGTTGGTGATAAACTTTTGTTGTTTAGATCACGTTTCATCTTTTCTCCAGGTAAACTACTTTCCAGGTGGGAAGGTCCATTTCATATTGAAGAAGTCTACCGCTCGGGTGCGATCAAGATTAACAATTTCGAAGGCACCAAACCTCAGGTGGTGAATGGGCAAAGACTTAAGCATTACATCGCAGGAGACCCTGTCAATGTTGATGTGGATTTGGTATACACAACAACTCATGAAGAACATGTTGCAGCCCTGTTTCAGACACCAGCAGAAGCAGAATAAGGAAAGGTATGTATTACGGTAAGGAAACATCACGAACCGCCATAAAAGTTCCAGATTACGAGTTTTTGCAAAATATAGAAATGTTGAGGCCGAAGTGGAGCTGGAGACCAGCTCCAGGGGGCCCAGGCGCCCCCCTGGCGCGGCCCCACCCCTGGCCGCGCCGGGAGGCCGCCTGGGCACCCAGGAGTCCGTCTCCGACCCCACTTTGGCTCGTTACCTTCCTTTATGTGCAGAAATTTTTGCTATATATTTTCCCGGATTGTTCCGGCAATGTATCTCGCGATTTCGTGTGTTTTCTTTTCGAGCTGTTCCCCCAAGGACAAGTTCGTCGTCAACGTCATCAACCCTTACCTCGCCGAGGTGAAGAAGCACCCCCCAGATCCTTCATGTGGAGGATGGTGACCTCCATAAGGAGGATCTGAAGGGACCAGTCAAGGAGGGGAGCACCGAGGAGCGGCTGAAGGAGATGGAACATGAGGTCTTCAAGTTCAAGAAGATGGTGGAGCGTGGTGTTGAAACTAACTTCGACATCATGAATGAAATAGAGGTTTCCCACAAGAAGGAGATGAAGGAGATGTGGTCAAGTTTGGCCACACTAGAAGAAAAAGTTTATGAACTCCAAGCAAGGATCTATGATCTACAGAACCAGAACTGTGAGTATGAACTAAAGTTTCTGCGCATGGGTTTCGGTGCTGAGTGCAGGATCCTGGAGACAGGAATGTCCTTTGAGACTGGAGAACAGCTGCCATGGAAGTGCTTCACCAAGGTGTACGTGACCAACAAGAACAAGGATGAGGAGTAAATCTCCTTGGGTAATGGCATCCCCTTAGCTTGTTCCAAGCTTGGGGGAGTGCCCGGTATCTTTATATTTATCTTTGTCTTTTAGAGTCAAGTAGAGTCGTATCATGTCTAGGGAAGTTATCTTATAAAATAGGTGTTTGCATTAAGGTCCATCACTCCTGTTTGGAGAGTTATGTATACGTGAGTGTGGAGTCGTCTATGATGGAATATTAATGAGAAGTCTATTGATCCCTTCGGTGCACTCGGTATTCTCTTCACGCAATCGACCTTATGATGATTCTTATGGGGAGTATTGACCTTATATCAGGTATGGCTTTGAAAACTTTATTTAATCTTGGCAAACATAGCTTTGGTCTTAACAACAAGCATGATTTTCTCAAAGTAGCGACATAGTCAAACCCTTTTATGTTATTATGCTTGTAGTCTTATGATGACAAGGAAGACAACTTGATGTGTTATGTTTATTTTTATGTTTATGCTTTATATTGCTTTGCATCTAAGTCTTCATCAATTGTTTGTTCTCTCAAAGCCTTTTCTAGCCAACACTACTAGGAAAAGGCCTTATAGTGGCATCCTTTTTTGGCCTTTAGTGGCGCATTTCAAATGCGCCACCCCTAAAACTCTTATGCGTGGCGCATTTCGAAATGCGCCACCCATAAGAGTCTTAGGGGTGGCCCATTCTGAAAATGTGTCACTATTAATTATTTTTAAATTTTAAATTTTGAATCTGGATCTGGAAAATAATTTTCTTATTTTTTTTATTTTTGTGTTAGTCTCAGGTTAGTATGCTTAATTCTCGGTCACTATGCTTAATCTCAGGTCAAACTAACCTCCATGGTCAAAGTTCCCCCACGGTCACCCATCCTAGCACTACTCCAACCCAGCACGCTTAACTTCTCGGTACTATTCAACTCCCACTCCAGCTCACCTAGCAGGCACTTGTTGATATATCTATCATATAAATCCTATTGAACCATGTTGATGTCTAGGACCTTGTTGATGTTCATGGGTGTGCTAAAATTTTCAATATTTTTTTGAAACTTTCTCGATGGGACCATTAACATATTTTGAACTTTTTTAAAAAAAATTGAAAATAATTTTTTTAATGTTAGTAGCTAAAATTTTCAACTTTTTTTTGAAACTTCCCGATCGGTCCTCTAGCCTATTTTGAATTTTTAAAAAAATAAAAAAAATTATTTTTAAAAAATTTCAATTTTTTTTCTGTTACTAGTGGCGCATTTCAGACAAAATGTGCCACTACTAAGTTCAAAAAAAATTCAATTTTTTTTTATTTTTTGGCCTCCAGATCTTCAAACGCCCGTAACTTTTTTCTGTTAGGTTTTTGAGGATTCTAAAAATGTTCAACGGGTTACGCCCGGTTGAATTTGGATATAACTTTTCGAGTAGATGATTTTTCCCGCACAGTTTTTTCTTAGTAGTGGCGCATATGCAAGATGCGCCACCCCTAAGAGCTTATGGGTGGCGCATTCTGAATGTTTGCCTGTCTTTGCAAGACTGGATGATGGCAAGAGACTCGTAGCCCTATTTGCTGGAGTAGAGGATGCAACCGCTGCAATCGCTAGTGACGGTCTCATGAATCGGTGGCTTGTCTTCCCCCTCTGGATTCGGTAGGAGGTTTTCGGTCCTAGACATTTTTAGAATCCTCAAAAACCTAATAGAAAAAAAGTTACGGGCGTTTGAAAATCTGGAGGCCAAAAAAATGAAAAAATAGAATTTTTTTTGAACTTAGTAGTGGCGCATTTTGTATGAAATGCGCCACTAGTAACAGAAAACAAATTTCAATTTTTTTTAAAAATATTATTATTATTATTATTTAAATTCAAAATAGGCTAGAGAACCAATTGGGAAGTTTAAAAAGTAGAAAATTTTAACTAGTAACATTAAAAAAATTTAAAAATTTAAATTAAAAAAATTTAAAAAAATCATTTTCTTTTAAAGTTCAAAATATGCTAATGGTCCCATTGAGAAAGTTTCAAAAAAATGTTGAAAATTTTAGCACACCCATGAACATTAACAAGGTCCTAGACATCAACATGGTTTAATAGGATTTATATGTTAGATATATCAACAAGTGCTTGCTAGGTGAGCCGGAGTGAGAGTTGAATAGAACCGAGAAGTTAAGCGTGCTGGGGCTGGAGTAGTGCTAGGATGGGTGACCCTCGGGGAAGTTTGACCTGAGATTAAGCATAGTGACCGGGCATTAAGCATACTAACCTAAGATTAAGAAAAAAAATGAAAAAAATGTTTTCGAGATCCAGATTTAAAATTTAATAGTTGCGCATTTTCAGAATGCGCCACGCCTAAGAGCCACGCCTAAGGGCCTTAGGGGTGGCGCATCTAGATTGCGCCACCTATAAGCCCTTATTAGTGGCTTGTAGTTAGTGGCGCATCCATAATTCGCCACTAAACAGAAAAAAAGACGCCACTAAAAGGGCATTCCCTAGTAGTGCTTCGATTGTTACAGTTCCACTTCTTCCTTCTACCGCGCCGACTCCAAGCGTTGTTGCCCCACCGACGACTTCAGCGCCGCCCTCGACTGCTGCTGCTTCCAAAGTTTTGATTCCTCGACCGACATCGGTGACGACGTCGTCCGCTGCTCCTGAACCGCAGCTGCACTCGGTGGAGCACTTCTGAGTGGAATATTCTTGCATCGGTCCTGCTGACCCTGAGCCCGATTCCTCGCGTCGCTTTCCCCTGGCCTCTCATGGCACTATGGATTCGGCCTATGATCGAGTAAAGGAATTCTACGCCGGCGTGCTTCAGGATCTCGAGCTCATCGACCGCAATCACACTGTAAGTTTCCTTTTCTTAGTGGGGGCGCGCAAGCGCACCCACTGGGTGTAGTCCCCGAAATTCGGGCCGATTGGTTGCAATCAGCTCGAATCTTCTTCTGATTCTTGTTCTCTAATGCTGTCCTCAGATCGGTGGATCTGCCCTCAAGTGGGTGCGTGCAAGCGCACCCACTGGGTGTAGTCCCCGAGATTTGGGCCGATTGCTTTGTAATTAGCTCGGATCTTCTCCCGACTTTTTCTTTTTTCTGCGACTGACTTCTCCTTTTATTCAGGATGCTTCCGAGGGAAAACGCCAAGTTTTTGAGAACTTGCTCGAATCGTACTCCGCCAGCTTGCGACTCCTCGCCTCTGCTCAGCTCCAAGTGAACCAGCAGACCGCCAAAGTTGTCGAGCTGACAGGTAATCTTGCTGACCACCAACCGATTCATTTTGTCCTCTGATTCCGACTTCTCCTTCACACGCAATTTTTGCAGCTGCTGTTGCATCCTTGCCAACAGTCATTGCTCTTCAGGGCCGGGTAGCCGAGCTGGTGGAACAGCTCGGCCATCAAGGCCCCGGACTCATTAATGCTCGGCAGGAGCTTGAGCGCCTGCGAGTACTAAGGCCGACCTATATCGATCTTCCGAGCGACTGCGTGGAGAGATCACCGCGCTGAAAGCCAGTCACAAGACCGAGCTAGAGGAGGTGATCTCGGCCCAAGTTGCTGCTGCCGACGCCCTGCGCTCAGAGCGCGATGATGCGATGATTGCTAGGGTCGCGCTGCAAGCAGAGAGAGATGATGCCGTGGCCAAGCTGGAGGCCATGACGCTGCGTCACAATGATGATCTAACTAAAGCCCGACGTGAGGCCAGAGCTAATCTTGAGGGAATGCGCGAGATGGATTCCCTTCTTTCCGGTGAGCTATCCTTCTTGTCTTGGTTTTCTTGCTGATTTATGCTCTTTTGCATCTTCTCACGTTAACCTTCTGATGCATAGCACTGGCCTGCCTCCGAATCCGCTGCTCAGCATGCGGTTGCTGAGGAACAGTGAGTCCGATCAGAAGAGGGTTGGCCGGTGAGGACCGATGCCGAGGGATGGAGTCCTCAGGAATTTATCATTGCTACCGAGGCTCGCATTCCCTTGATTCTTGACAGTGTCTTTGCCTTTAAACTGGGCGTCCAGAAACTTGTCGAGCTGCTTTGGAGGCCTGCCGAGCTGAAACAAGCACTCGCGCGCCTGCGCCATGGTGAGGGATCTTCTGCTGGCACCTATGAGTCCGACGAGGAAGATTCAGAGCAAGGAGATGCTCCCAACGCTACCAATGAACACGTGTTGCTGCTTCACAAGGCTGCTCCCCGTCGGGTCGAGGCTTTGCTTGATTCAGCAGCTCGGACTGGTGTGGAGACGGCGCTTCAAACTGTGCTGAGCTGGTATCCCAAGCTAATCTTAGCTCGTCTTTACACCATGCGATATGGGGTGTCGGATCTTCTTGAGAGCGCCTATTCCCGGGTGAATCGCCTTGCGACGACAATGGCTGGGTGGTTCCCCCACACTGATTATACTCCAACTCTTGATAATACTGGGATGCCGATTGCTCCATTGTCGATAGCCCCCCTGGCCGACGACAGCCCCTCTACTGACAGCCGCGCCAGAGAAGGTCAGTGCAGTCAGCCAGCTCGCTCCTCGAGCAGCCATCCGTACCATGACGACCTATCTGCCAGCAGCTCCTCTCATACTTCGCCAAAAGCTACCTCTGGAAAGACTAGCGCCAAGACGGTTGACACTGATTTCTCCAAGGCAAAGGAAGATTCGGCTGCCCCGACACAATCAGAGGCTGCTGTTGCGCAAAAGGCCCCGACTGCGCCGGAGCAAATAGCTCCAGCCACTACACAGGTGTCGTCGACTGCTCCAACTTCCTCGACCACACCGCCGACAGCTCCGACTACTTCAGCCGTGCCGCCGATAGCTCTAGTCTCTTCTGCCCCCGACGCATGATTAGTTTATTTTATTTCCTTTGCTGCAAACTTTTGTAAGACTTGCAAGATTCCGAGGACACCCACTGGGGGTGGTTTGATGTAGTGAACCTATTCGGCCTTGGGCCTTTTATATTTGCTTGTTGCATGAATTTCCTATGTGATCAACTTCGTGCTTTCTCCCTTTTCGCTTTTGCCTTTGCCATTTTCCCCTTGGGGGCACGTTTCCCTGATTGTCGATAGCCGACGTGCGGTCTGTGGTCGGCTCAAAGGATCGTGCTCCGCTCTAGGCTTGGTCAATGGAACCGAGCTACTCGAGCACCAGCGCAGAAGGATTATGCATAGAATAAACGACCAGTTGCTCCTTGCCGATTGCTCGATGCATCGATCGGGGACACAATCGGTGAACAATGCATTCGGTTGTGTTTCTCTCTTTTTAGAGTGTTTTTGAGTTCCCGAGAGCGAACCGCAGGTCCGACTAGCCGCCGCTATCATCGATGCCACAACCAAGTTTTGATATGTGCTCGTGTGAAGCGTTAGCTCGGTTCTGAACCTACCGTCTTCGCGGTTTTGCACCTTATACTTTGTGACCGTATGGTCGGTCAGTCCCCGAGTGAGTTTTTCACACATCTCGGAGACGACAACGCGTTGCCGAATAAGACTTGCTCGAAAACGAAAGAGTCATATAAAGACAATCGAATGCTATCCTTTAGATGCATGATACCTTTACTAATTGATTGCAAAATAGCACGAATACACTTGTACCGTTCAAATGTAAAACGGGCATAAAAGCTCAGCGTTCAAAGGACGCTGCGTTTCGACTCCTGAAGTGTCCTTGTGCCGAGTGCCTTGGGTGCAATCGATGAGGTAGTATGCATTGTTCTTGAGTGCTCGGCTGACGACGAAAGGACCTTCCCAAGGTGAGGACAATTTGTGCTGACCGTCTGACTTCTGGATTCGGCGGAGCACCAAATCGCCCTCACGAAAAGCGAGGGGCGGATCTTCTTGCTGTGGTAGTGCCGCAACTTCTGTTGATAAATTGCCGACCTGGATAAGGCCAACAAGCAGGCTTCTTCTTTTAGATCAACGTCGTCTTCTCGAGCTTCCTTGGTTTCTGCCTCAGTGTATAAAGCATGCCGAGGTGAGTCAAACTCAATATCGGCTGGAATGATTGCTTCTGAGCCATACACGAGGAAGAATGGAGTGAATCTAGTTGAACGGTTCGGCGTGGTTCTCAAGCTCCACAAGACTGCTGGAAATTCTTCAACCCATGCTCCGGGTGCTCTTTCAAGTGGCTCGACCAATCGGGGCTTGATGCCCGACAGGATGAGACCGTTTGCTCTTTCTGCTTGGCCATTTGATTGAGGGTGCGCTACAGATGCCATATCGAGCCGAATGCCGTACTCGGATGCATACCGAGCTAATGCTCCCTTTGCAACATTTGTGTCGTTGTCCGTGATGATTCTATTGGGAATTCCATATCTTCTTGTGATGTCGGTGATGAAACGAACTGCCGTCGGACCATCCAGCTTCTTGATTGGACGTGCTTCAATCCACTTGGTGAATTTATCGACTACAACTAGCAGGTGAGTCAAACCGCCCCTGGCTCGTTTGAAAAGCCCAACCATGTCCAGTCCCCATACCGCAAATGGCCATGTTATTGGGATTGTTTTGAGTGCTGATGCTTGAAGGTGACTCTTCGCTTTGAATCGCTGACAGACGTTGCAATGTTTCACCAGATGCTCTGCTGCGGCTCGTGCAGTCGTCCAATAGAAGCCATGGCGGAATGCCTTGGCTACGATTGCTGGTGCTGATGCGTGATGACCACACTCGCCTTGATGAATGTCCCTGAGCAGCTCCTCTCCCCTGTCATCTTCTACATATCGCTGGAAAACTCCAGTTATGCTTCTGTGTATCAGCTCATTGTTGATGATGGTGTACGCACCAGATCGGCGCTGGATTTGCCTAGCTTCAACTTCATATGGGGGAAGAGTTCCGTCGACCAGGAAATCTCTGATCGGCTATGCCCAGGTTGGAGCGCTGACAACCACCATGACCATTGCCTGTTGTGGTGCGACTGCTTCTTCAAGCTCGGTCTCTTGTGCTTCTGTCATCTCAGACTCAATCTCCGAGCTGACGACTGTAGCGCCTGGCTTGCAATCGGCAGCCCCTGGTACTGCTTCCTCTGTTGAGGTTGATGTTGGATATATGCTCTAGAGGCAAATAATATATGATTATTCCAATATATCTAAGAAAGTTCATAACCAGTTTCATACCGTGCTAGAACTGTGTCAGTGAAACAATGATACAGGTGTGGTATAGAAACCCCCAGAGTTCCTAGTTAGCCTCTACCTCGATAACTAGTTCATGGTCAACATGATGGTCGTCGTTTCGCGATCATGGACAATTAAGTCTCTTGACTATGAGATCACCTCACTGGTTAAGTGACGTGATGAACATTACCCAAAGTAAGCATTACAGCATGATCAAATCTTGTGAAGGTTCAGTGTTGTAATTACAGAACGTGGTACGCCGTTCCTTTGACCGTGAGTACGTGCATAATTGCTATCTTCCCGGATGCTGTGACCTACATCCCACCGCCTGACTGAAATATGCGGGTCATAACGGTTGTATCTTGGGTATTCCATGGAGATATGTTGAGGAGTATTGTTACAAGAGAGGGATTTGTCAATCCATATAATGGATAGATACTCAGGGCCCACTCGGTGAGATTCCATCCATAAAGCTGCAGCGTGTGACTAAGTCACGGGGATGAATATCACGAGAACGAGTGAATGAGGGTTAGTTCAGAACGAGGTTGAACCAGACATAGGATGTCATTGATCGAATCTCGGAACAATCCAGTAGCGCTGACAAAGGGAATGTTATACGGCGTAAGGTCCAATCGGTATTGATATCCGGAATGCACAGGGGTCATTATGGGCATCCAGGTCCCGCTGATGATCATTGACCGTATCCTCATCTCGGTCATGACTGGAGTGTTCTCGGACCGTAGGGTAACACACTTAAGGGCTCGATGAAATCGGAGACCTTTTCGGAACTATCGGAGTTACCGGAGAATAAAGGAAGCAGCACCGAAAAAGTTCCGTGTTGACCCGAAGGAGTTTCGGAGTGAGCCGGAAGGTGTTCCGGAGCACCGGGAGAAGGAATAATATGTTTTAGTTATTAATTAAATTAATTAATTACAAACATTTTATTTATAATTAAAAAGTGATATGGGCCTTATTTATGAAAGAGGCCCATTAGAGGAAATAAAAGGGAAAAAGAAAAAGGAAAGAGGGGGGAGGCGCCATGGGCCCTAGGGCCCATGAGGGGTGCGCCCCCTCTCCACCCTTGGCCGGCCACCCCCCTTAGCAAAGGGACTTTAGTCCCACATTGCTAAGGGAGAGGGGTTGACTCCCTCCCCTCTGCCTATATATAGATGGGCAGGGTGCACATATTTGATACACAGAAATTCGTGAGAAAATAAATATTACTCCGAATTGAGATCGGTTTTCTCCGGTCTTCTCCCCTTCCTTGTCTCTTTCACGGTGGGCTCCCTAGTGTGAGCCTATAGTGGAATTGAGGCTTCTCTGCTAGAATCGGAGGCCGTCGTGCTGCCGAAGCTCCGTCCGGAGGTCTGCTTCCGCCACCTTCGCTGGATCGGAGAACGGAGGTCGTCATCGAGTCTCGTACGTGTGCGAGTACTACGAGGTGCTACACGTGTGGCACTACACCCATCCAGGTGCTCAACACAACCAGGGGGCTGTGAAACTTGATCGGCTACATCAACCACGTTTGCGGGAACGTTTCCCGCGCAACGGACTACACCCTGAGGTATGTTATTTCCGCACTCCTTTCCGTTAAGGTAATACGGCTAGCTAGATCTTGGGTTATGGGAACGCTAGTTAGAAAAATTTGTGTTTTCTGCTGCGAACCCCAACAATGGTATCAGAGCTAGGTCTATGCTTAGTATTACTGTACGGATAGAACACATCGGGGATGTGGGCGTTGATTGTATGATTGTTACCCTCCCACGTGTACTTGTTCACATCTGCGGCATTGTTTGATGAAGCGGCCCCCGACCGACCTTACGCGTACGCTTTCGCGAGACTGGTTCCACGCTTGACATACGGCTTGTACCGTATAAAGTGGATGGGGGGTGTCTGTCTCTCTACTTTAGCGGATGTGGCATTTGCAACGGAGGGCCCCATGCGGGGTGTAATAGAGACAATCGTATGGTTGACGTTGTGGTTGACTCGTAGGTTCAAACCTGTTTAACTATGAAAGCTCTAGCAGCCACGTAAAACTTGCAATATACAACTAGACCGTCTAAACCTTGTATTGCTAAGTGGGGGCTATCATTCGTTTGTTTGTGATGTAGCGATAGCTTTTCTATGTGTTACTAGTAAGTAGTAATCGTCATCATAAAACAAACTAAAATGGAGACACTGTAGACTTAGTGTTGCCATAGCTCAGACATCTTAAAACTTTCTAGTATAGGATACACGACGGTAGCATGTCATAAGATGATCCCTTAACAAAGCTAAACACAAGTATTCTACCGAAGTGTGCACCGCCTGGAAGGTTCTCCCATATGGCTTGATGCTCCGTACATACCGGAGTTGTCCTACATATTCAATGGAGTTCGCATGAGGTTGGGTTCGGCAAGCCTGGCATATGCAGATATGGCCTTGCTGAGCAGCATATAACATGGAGGTTAATTTGGCGAGCCTAGCATATGCAGATATGGCCTCGGAATACTAGATATCGAAAGATCGAGCATGAGTCACAGTACATATAAGATAATGTGATCGCACAAGTTGTTGTCTACCTTTGAAACTGACCCGTCGGCCGTGTGATATTCGAGGTCGGGCAGTGAATCTGGATCATGTAATCACTAAAACTTCCTAGGGATGAATTGTTTTAGTGTGAGCTCATTTATAATATGATTATATGAACTCATTGTTGTGAACTAGTCTTAATTGTGT
This sequence comes from Bromus sterilis, assembly GCA_950022295.1. Lineage (NCBI taxonomy): Eukaryota > Viridiplantae > Streptophyta > Magnoliopsida > Poales > Poaceae > Bromus > Bromus sterilis. Next base: position 404,745,819 of record OX465596.1, read on the forward strand.
TCCTTGCAATTATGTTTGTAGAAAATGGATAGCACCCAGTACCTTGAAATGGTTTCCTTCTTACATGGTGAAAGACTTAAAGAAAATGGGTCAAACTTCATTAGTTGGTACTTACGCCTTAGGACGTCGCTCAAGAGAGAAAACATCTTGTTTACAATAGAAGTGCATGTGGAAGAACATCCGGACAATCATGTTGGCGATCAAGGGATACTTGATCATTATGCTCGCCGACAGAAATGCTCCGTAGTCAGGAATGTCATGATCTTCAGCATGTCAGAGGTTTTGGGCATACAGTTTCAGGACACTGGCTCATATGACATGATGGACACGCTAAAGAAATGTTCGTACGTGAGTTAAGAGTTGCCAGTTTTTAGTTAGAAAGCAAGTTTCTATCTACAAAGATGGAAGAACGCACAAGCCTTGGTGATCACTTGGACAGGATGCATGAGATGTACCTGACCCTGGTGGAGGACTATGAATATTGGACAATGAACGAAAGCACCACCGAAGAGTTTGCAAAAAACACGTTATTGCACTCACTCCCTCCGAGTTATGGTGATTATGTTCATAGCTATGTCGGAAGAGGAGTTAATATGAGTCTCAAGAACTTCATGACTGATCTCTTGGCCGCGGACATCGCTCCTATCGAGGATGCAGAATTCGTGGATGGAGAAGGTATATACTTGATATACTTTTATAAATTTTTACTCCCTTATACAACATTTGCAGTAAATGAGTATCTGATACTTATTCTGTTTTATGAAAACAGGACCTGCCGTTGCATGGACGGGAAGAGGTGAAATCGAGGATTGATGGATATCAAGTCAGTTGATGGCCAGCATGGATTCCGCCGAGACATCTATCATAGGAGATACTTAGAGTATTATATAAATCTTATTTAATCATTATAGTATGAACACTTAGTTGTGTGTCTTGCATCTCGCGAGACAAAGTTATTCATGTAATGAGACAACTCAGTTGTTCCATCTTTATGAATAAAAGTGTGCTTATACTTTGATTACGTCTTGATTTATGATATGATAGAAAGCATTTATAATACTGCTATTATTGTCGAGAAATATTCAATGTTTAATGATAAAGTTGTCTTGATTATAACAAGTCAAAGATTTGATTACATGAGGTGACTTCATAACTGATGAACTCATTAAATGTATGATCTATTAACTTGTGCGTTCATTATCGAATGAAAATCATAACTTGATTGCATGAGATGGATTAGATACACGATCAATGAACCTCTGCAATAAATATAACCATGACAAGGTTCTAGCAAGTAGAACTTGTGCCAATAATTATACATTAATGATATACTAAAATGGGCACGTGAGTTATCATTAAAGACTTCATATGATTAATTGAAAGTTGTATTCAATTGAGATCATAAAACTGAGATTCAGGAATCACAGTGAGAAGTGAGAATACAAGGATACATATCATTACGCTACGATCCGAAGTGATAAGTATTGATATTGACATAATGGGAGACTTGTGGAAGTTGTACCACAAACTACGATGGAAGTTGAAAGTGCTAGACTACTTAAACCATTCGTAGTCATACTAAACCATAGTATGGTCTAAATGTTCTTTCCCCTAGCACTATAGTTATTGTCAAATAAGGTTGTTTAATTCATTAAATTAAAACACCCACTTCATGAATAGGAAACCATCCTGAATCTAACGAGACATGATAGCTCCATAACTGATGGTGTTATAAGGTTTCTTAAAAGAAAGAATTTCTTTGTAATAAAACTACAAGCAATTGAAATTACATATTCTCCCCGAATAGCAAAATGTGTGTTGCTTGATTGGTAATGTGAGAAGAAGTCTCTCGACACGGATCCAATGGGAGATAATGGAAACTTTGACCGGGGTATTGGACCTTGCCTTCAGAATATCAGAGTATTGCAACAGAAGCATGTTCCGCTGTAATGTCACTGGATAAGGAAGGATATGCCATAGATGATTAATCTTGGTATATGAATTGAAGCCATTGTTGAATTTAGAAGGTTGTCATGAATACGTTCTGTACAGAACAATAATCATGAGTCTTCTTAATAAAACAATAAAGAATAACATTGCTTGAGACACAAAGGAATGATGGTAGCCTAGAACACGAGGAGAAATGGAATAATATTGAGTTACATATAGGATGGATCACGTCCCGTGAAATAAATCGGTTATTTCATATTCTCGACAAACTGGAGAGTTATTGAAAATAATGTAATGGGCATAAGGCATTATTTGGTTATGACCAAAGTTCAATGGTGATTGACTACGGAAACGTAGGAATGCTTTAATCAATAAAATATTTCATTTACACTAGGATGGACCATAGCCTGAGATTGCATCTCAGTCAAATTTGGGATTTGAAAGAGAATTGCAATGGGCATGACGAAGGTTATTTAGTTAAAAAGATGGACTATAGTACCTCAAGACAGGAACCCTCAACCTTGATTTGATCAAGTGATTTTGTGATAACCAAAATATTGAGTGGGCCTACAGTTTCAAGAAACTGAGTGGGAGCTTTGAAGACTTCCCGGAAACTTGGAATGCAGAGGGAATTTTCTGAGTGGGAGCTTTGGAAGCATTGTCATTATGTGAGACATAGTGAACAATAAAATGACTTGATGAAAGCTGAACCACAAATATATGAGTATATGATGGATATATTTGAGTGGGAGCATGATCATTGTCTCAAACATATATGCATTGATGTGTGTGAAGAATGATCTCATATGTATATATATGGATATGCATTGATTGTGTATATAGAGAATCGTCTTATATACATATGTGCATTATGATATATATAGAGCATAAGGCAAATAAAATACAAGATTGCAAGAATCTTCTTTTATGTGAAATACCAACACATTACATGTTGAAATCTATATGAGTAGATTAAGATACGGATAATGAAACGAAGTGAAGGTTGGAATAATCTTCTAAGACAAGAAAAAGGTTCTTGTGGCTAGAAATTACATAATGGATGAAATCCAAATATCACAAGCAATGTCTTGATGGAAGAATAGAGATGCACCATGTACTGGACATGTGATCTTATATGTTCTTGACATATGATTCTACCATATAACATGCATTGTGGATGCAACAACAAAATGACTCAAAAGTTCTTGGAAGAAGAACAGATTCCGATGTGCTTTAGGAGTAAAACACAGAATCTGAATAAAGTCCATGCATTCAGTATATGAGGAATACTGAGGACTATTCTCTAAAATATAGAAAGGATAATAGACTTGAATGTAATGCAAGATTACAATTGCAAGCCATATTATGGGTCTATATGGAATTAGAGACATCACCAAAGGCATGAAAGAAATGTGAGCAAAATTCACGGCACTACAAACATAATACTACTTAAGAAAGTAGACGAATGGATAAAAGTTTAACGTTTGAAGTATTGGACTTCTGGTTGAGTGTATTTCCCGGTATATATGACTAAGGATGAGTCTTCTAAAGACTGAACCAATAGATCATTGGAGGATACTGTGAAATAATAGTCTCACTCTCCCGCGAAACTTATATCCAACCATTATATGATAATGAGTGGTATGTCAAAAGAGCTTTTGACCTGTACCAGTTGCAAAGGAAACATACGAATCTGAATTGGCGCAGATCGTTGACGAAACCTCTTCCATGAGCATGCATGATCAATGAACACTTATGTGATAAGATGATTATGATCGGAAAAATACGGCTAGATTATTAGCACTCTAGTGCAAGTGGGAGACTGTTGGATATATGCTCTAGAGGCAAATAATATAGGATTATTCCAATATATCTAAGCAAGTTCATAACCAGTTTCATACCGTGCTAGAACTGTGTCAGTGAAACAATGATATAGGTGTGGTATAGAAACCCCCAGAGTTCCTAGTTAGCCTCTACCTCGATAACTAGTTCATGGTCAACATGATTGTCGTGGTTTCGCGATCATGGACAATTAAGTCTCTTGACTATGAGATCACCTCACTGGTTAAGTGACGTGATGAACATTACCCAAAGTAAGCATTACAGCATGATCAAATCTTGTGAAGGTTCAGTGTTGTAATTACAGAACGTGGTACGCCGTTCCTTTGACCGTGAGTACGTGCATAATTGCTATCTTCCCGGATGCTGTGACCTACATCCCACCGCCTGACTGAAATATGCGGGTCATAACGGTTGTATCTTGGGTATTCCGTGGAGATATGTTGAGGAGTATTGTTACAAGAGAGGGATTTGTCAATCCATATAATGGATAGATACTCAGGGCCCACTCGGTGAGATTCCATCCATAAAGCTGCAGCGTGTGACTAAGTCACGGGGATGAATATCACGAGAACGAGTGAATGAGGGTTAGTTCAGAACGAGGTTGAACCAGACATAGGATGTCATTGATCGAATCTCGGAACAATCCAGTAGCGCTGACAAAGGGAATGTTATACGGCGTAAGGTCCAATCGGTATTGATATCCGGAATGCACAGGGGTCATTATGGGCATCCAGGTCCCGCTGATGATCATTGACCGTATCCTCACCTCGGTCATGACTGGAGTGTTCTCGGACCGTAGGGTAACACACTTAAGGGCTCGATGAAATCGGAGACCTTTTCGGAACTATCGGAGTTACCGGAGAATAAAGGAAGCAGCACCGAAAAAGTTCCGTGTTGACCCGAAGGAGTTTCGGAGTGAGCCGGAAGGTGTTCCGGAGCACCGGGAGAAGGAATAATATGTTTTAGTTATTAATTAAATTAATTAATTACAAACATTTTATTTATAATTAAAAAGTGATATGGGCCTTATTTATGAAAGAGGCCCATTAGGGGAAATAAAAGGGAAAAAGAAAAAGGAAAGAGGGGGGAGGCGCCATGGGCCCTAGGGCCCATGAGGGGTGCGCCCCCTCTCCACCCTTGGCCGGCCACCCCCCCTTGGCAAAGGGACTTTAGTCCCACATTGCTAAGGGAGAGGGTTGACTCCCTCCCCTCTGCCTATATATAGATGGGCAGGGTGCACATATTTGATACACAGAAATTCGTGAGAAAATAAATATTAATCCGAATTGAGATCGGTTTTCTCCGGTCTTATCCCCTTCCTTGTCTCTTTCAAGGTGGGCTCCCTAGTGTTAGCCTATAGTGGAATTGAGGCTTCTCTGCTAGAATCGGAGGCCGTCGTGCTGCCGAAGCTCCGTCCGGAGGTCTGCTTCCGCCACCTTCGCTGGATCGGAGAACGGAGGTCGTCATCGAGTCTCGTACGTGTGCGAGTACTACGAGGTGCTACACGTGTGGCACTACACCCATCCGGGTGCTCAACACAGCCAGGGGGCTGTGAAACTTGATCGACTACATCAACCACGTTTGCGGGAACATTTCCCGCGCAACGGACTACACCCCGAGGTATGTTATTTCCGCACTCCTTTCCGTTACGGTAATACGGCTAGCTAGATCTTGGGTTATGGGAACGCTAGTTAGAAAAAAAAAATCGGTTGCGAACCCCAACAGCTGAGGCCTCAGTATCTACTGGCTCTTCTCTTGGCATCGGCGCTTCTGGATCACAATTGGCAACCCCTAGTGTCATTATCTCGGATGAGGCCATGACATCTGGTGTTGTCGCTGCTGCTTTTTCCTTGGATTTCTTCTTTTTTCTGCAATCAGCAGCCCCTGGACTGCAATCGGCAGCCCCTGGTTCTGCTGGCTCTGCTGAGGCCGCAACCCCTTGAGCGTTCGGTTGCTTCTTTAGAGTTGGGATCTTTGCCGGTTGAACCAACTTTGCTTGCTTCAAAGCCTCTAGGTCAGTTTCTGATATGAAAATGGACTCGGATTCTGGTGAAGGCGTGATGGACGGCTTCTTGATGTGCTCCAGTGATATCCCTGGCGGAATTCTTTGCCTGGTGGATCCGAGCTTGGATAGTGCATCTGATGCTTCGTTGTTTGCTCTGGGCACGTGATGAAATTCACAACCTTCAAAATATCCGCTGAGCTGCTGTACCAAGAAATGATAGCTTGCCATATTTTCATCCTTTGCATCCCAATTTCCTGTGCACTGCTGCACCACCAGATCGGAGTCGCCAAAACACTCTATGTTCCGAATGCCAATCGCCTTGGCCAGCTTGATGCCATGCACAAGGGCCTCATACTCAGCAACATTGTTTGACGCTGCGAAGTGGATTTGCAACACGTAGTGCAATCGGTCTCCTTTGGGTGACGTGAGGAAAATGCCAGGCCCTAGACCACTCTTCATCTTGGAACCATCAAAGTGCATCCTCCAATGATCTGATCCTAGAGTGGGCGGCATATATTGAGTTTCAGCCCAGTCCACCAGGAAATCGGCCAACGCTTGGGATTTGATTGCTGTTCTTGGCTCGTACTGGATGTCGTGAGATGCGATCTCAATTGCCCATTTGGCTACTCTGCTGGTTGCATCTCTACTGCCTATGATATCAGCTAATGGAGCCGAGCTGATCACTGTGATCGGATGAGCTTGGAAATAAGGCTTCAATCTTTTGGACGCCATGTAGACTCAATATCACATTTTCTGGTAATGAGGATAATTTTGCTTGGATTTTGAGAGCACCTCACTGATGTAATATAATGGTCGCTGAACCGGTTGTGCTTTGTACTTCTCAGGACTCTCTATCACCATCACTGCACTGACCACCCGATTGGTCGCCGCGATGTATAACATCATCGGCCCCTTCTCAATCGGAGCGGCCAGAATCGGCGCGGTGGAGAGCATTGATACAGAGTGGCAACTCTCCTCGTTGGTTACCCCAAGTGGAAGGTGAGATGCAGTGTAGCAGCAATTTTCCCTTAGAAAAGATGCTAAGGTTGAGTATCGAACCAGTAGGACTCCAAGAGATACAAGTAGGTGTCACGGCGCTTGACGTGGACCTGCACAAAGATACAAATAACTTTGCTCCCAACGAGTACAGATGAGTTGTCAATTCCTCCGGCCTTGCTGTTTACAAAGGATCAACGCAAGAGATAAAAGTGGAACTGAAAGTAAAGACTGAAAGTAAACTAAGGGTGTAAACAATGATGTGAAGATGGACCGGGGTCCCGTGATTTTCACTAGTGATGTCTCTCTCCCAAAAGACGATAAAAGTGCTAGCGAGGTAAACAAATCACAGCTAGGCAATTGACAGAATTATGAAGGCACCGCAATGCTAACTATGCTTCAAAGAAAGGAAGGGCTCAAAAGCAATGGGCAGTACGCCAAGGTAAGTAGACCGAAATCCAACTGCATCTACTACGAATCATCCACCTTGAGATATCTATCCAGAACATCTCGCTGTTATTAAGTTGTGAATCCCACCCAAAGTTTAAACTCAAAGCAACAGACAACTGCATTAAAAGAACTTTGCGTAAAGTAAACAATCCTTGCACCCGCGGGTACAAGCACCGTTGTTTTATCCCTGGTGGCAACAGCACATCCCCTAGTCTCATGTTTCTGTCACTCAAGCTAGACATCAAGGGGCTGAACCCACAATCAAGCATAACGCTCCCTCTCGGAGTTGCAAGCAAACTACTTGGCCAAAGTAAAATACTGCAACGGAGAACATGCAAGAATTTATTCAAGAACAAAATATAAAAGAGAAGAGCCAAATATATTACTCATCACAATCTGAACATAATCTCATAATCCAGCAAACTCAGCATAGCAACAGCAGAAATTACAAAAGTGCCTCGGTCATGTGAGGCAGCTCACGAGGTCTCGAAAGTGGAAGCACAAAGAGGGGAGAGGTACATCACATAGCTACTGGTCACGGAACCATGGTCCAAGGGGGACTACTCACAGTACATCCGGAAGGCGTCCATGGCTATGGATGGTCTCCCGGAGGGGGTTCCTCCTCCCGGCAGGGTGCCGGGGCAGCTTCTCCAGGCAGCCCCGATCTTGAAACGGCGACGGCGGTACAGAGGCGAGTTCGCGGAAAAGAGATCGATATTAGGGGTTTCCACCCCGAGGGCTAAATATAGGAGGAGGGGGTGTCGAGGGGACCCACAGGGCATCCAAGAGGCCCCCTGGCGCGACCTAGGGTGGGGCCGCGCCAGGTACCCTTCTGGAGTCCCTGTGGTGGCCCCCCTCCGCTGCCTTGGTGATTCTGGAAGCTTCCGGGGCGCTGATTTTTTATCTGATTTTTCCGGACTTTTTGGAGCACTTTTAATGGCCAGAAAACCTGAAATACAAAAACAGCAGAAAACAGCAACTGGCAGCTGGGTGCACTGGGTTAATAGATTAGTCCAAATATGCTCAAAAGTGTATGAAAGTTCAAGCAAATCATGGCAAATTCATACAAAACATGCATGGAGCAAGCAGAAATTATAGATACGTTTGGGACGTATCAACATCCCCAAGCTTAATTCCTGCTCGTCCTCGAGTAGGTAAGTGATAACAAGCATAATTTCTGTGGTGACATGCCACACAACCATATAAAGTGCTTTTAAGTAAAGCAATCAAAGCATGCAATTCAATTCAAGTCTTAACAAGCAAGAGTCTATATTAGCATTGACACAAGCAACAAAAGAACAAAAGGTGCAAGAGCTCTCGCTGTCCGTGACTCGAATGTCTCCAAATGGTGTTTGCGTGCAAGCAGGGGATTGGGAAAAAGAGAGAAAAAAGGTTGTTGAGAACAACTATCTACTAAAGTTTCACACTTAGTCTCCTTTGGATTCTTATCTTGACTCGTCCCCAGACCACTAGCCAGGTACAAGTCAAAGTGATCCACCCCCTTTCGATATTTTGAGCACTCATGCAATGGATGAGCGTGAGCAAGAAAGTTGACACCTAAAAGGCGAAACAGAAAGAAGGTGGAGGAGGAAGACAAAAAGGTGTGAAAGGATCACATCAATGAGGACAATCATAGGCGAGAGAAGGCCATATGATAGATATTATGTGAGGAGTAGGGATTTCCATGCAACGGATGCACATGTGAGCTAAAAGCTCTCCAAGGGAACTAGTGGGGATGCATCTAACTTGCTTGCTCAAGAAGACCTAGAGCTCGTTTGAGGAGGCTCATCATTGGAATATACAAGCCAAGTTCTATGGTGTGAAGGTCCCCACATAGCTATATGCATGATGATGATCTCTATGGAGTACAAGGGATAGAGGTTGAAGTACTAGTGTGGATCTCTCAAAAGGAATAGTAGTGTGCCCCGTTCTCTCTTTTTATTTTTATTTTTCTATTTTTTCTATTTTTTGTATTTTTGGTGGCCTCAATGGCTCTTTCTATGTAACTCTCATTTGTCCTCTTTGGGATCTTTTGATTTTGTCCTCTTTGGGATCTTTTCCTCACTTTAGGGGCAACACTCTATATTTTACAAGAGTATAGGATATCTTTCACACTTTACAAAGGTACTCACATAAAGAAGATAAAACTATCATGATGCAAATGTATGCCTCTGCCAGGATAGCAGGATATGCAATGATACTAGCGCGTCATGTAGCAATGCAGCTCATCGATCAAGCAAGTAGCATGTATGACATAAAGATATAGTCATGAGAAGGTCGATGTTGCATGGCAATGTATCTCGGAAAGGCTATGGAAATGCCTTGTAGGTAGGTATGGTGGCTGTTTTGAGGAAAGATATAAGGAGGCTTATGATGACAGAGCGTATCGTGCCAAGGGTTTGGATGCACCGGCGAAGTATGCGCCAACTCTCAAGGTGATAAAGGGCAATGCACGGTACCGAAGAGGCTAGAAAAAGTATAGGTGGGTGGAAGTGTCAACTTTCGAATACTCACATTAGTCTGAAGAACTCATGCACTTATTATCGGTAACTCTCAATCTAATCAGGAGGTTCACAAAGAGACAAGTACCCCGAGGAGTGTATGGGGGTTTGGTTATCATTGCGCATCCTCGACTAATGGTACGTGAGTGTTCTCTAATATTCGAACCCTCCAGAGGTTAGTGATCCATCTAGTAGCTAGAGTTCTCAACAGGGGTTTTTTGGTTTTCGAAAAACACACTGATTGCCCAAAATACGACATCTATCACTAATAGGCTCGAGCTCTTGACACCAAAAGTTCAAACATTACTCTAGTCAATACCTCAAAACTATTGCAAGTTACTACTATAAAGAGAATAACAACTTCAACTACCTACCTCTAGTCAAGACACAAAACTCAGTGCAACAGGCAAACTCTCTAACAAGATAAAACATGCAACCTATAGAAAGTTCAAACTAAAACAAAAGAAAAGCTCTAGAAAAGCTAAAGCACTACAACTAAACAGAGCAGCAGCTAAGAAAATAAAAAGAACAACTCACAGCTAAAAGAATAAACATGCAAATCCTATGAGGAGTTCTAGTTCAAGCGGAGCGTGTAACTCTCCCACACAAAAGAGTAAGCTGGGGTCTAACTTGTTACTACAGCAAACAAAGCAAAAACAAACCTAGAAAAGTAAAGAGAGAGACGCTCCAAGCATAGCACATAACGCATGAAGTGATAAAAATATAGTGAAACGAGGGACGAACTGATAATTTGTTGATGAAGAAGGGGATGCACGGGGGCATCCCCAAGCTTAGACGCTTGAGTCTCCTTGAATATTTATTGGGGGTGCACATGGGCATCCCCAAGCTTGAGCGTTTGACACTCCAAGATCTTCTTTCATCATCTTCCATCGCGCACTTGAAAACTCCCTTCATACATAACTCATCATAATCTGATTAGCGACGTTAGTACCCATAATAAAATAATTTTTCTCTACTGGAAATAAAGATAATCTTTAAGATATATTGTTTCTCAAGAGTGCCAAAGAGTTTTTATAAAGAAAAAGCAAGCAAAGTAAAATATAAATCTGTAATAAAAAGTGCACCAAGCAAACATGTGACAAAAGTGAGCACAAACGGTGTAACAATGGTGGAAACAAGGCCTAGGCTTCATACTTTCACTAGTGGCAACTCTCAACAACATTAACATAGTCTAATCACATGATATTTCCCATAAAACATGCAATGGAGACGCACTCGGAGGTCATTCCCTTGTGGTCAAGAGAGGACGAGAATTATGTAGGGCTACAAAAGCACACCTCAAAGTTCGTAGTTCTCAATCTATGGATTTCTCAATGTCACCACGGCCATCCAAAGAGAGTACCACAATCACCACAACATATCTCAAGGATAGTCAAAGACAAGCACCAAGAGACTCTTAATCTTAAATCAACACACAAAAGAGGAAATCACTCATGAAAATATTATTCTAACCCATGTCCAATAGACCGTTGTCACCATGGTCTCGGGGATTATACTAGATAAGATCAAGTGAGTACATCAATCTAATACATAAAGGTAGGGTAAATATCATGGGATCATCCTAGATTAACATAGCCTATGATCACAACGAAGATCACATCATGGGAGAGAAAATTGACCACATAGATACTGCAGAAACCTTAGCCCCGAGGGTAACTACTCACACATGGACATGGTGAGAGAGAGAGAGTTGTTGATGGAGAGGTGCAGCCCGGAGGAGATGAAGGAGACGACGGCGGCGGCGGCCACGGCGGTGGCCACGACCCTTGGGAGCAGCGGCCCTTGGCCCCCTTCTTCTTCCTTGGAGATGGTTATGTTGTGTAGATTGATCTCCCCCTCAAGACGGCTGCCAAGGGGGAGGAAATTTCGTGGTGCCCTTTGACCTAGGTTTCCTCTCTTTATATAGACTCTCGGATTCCCGTCATCCAGATTACGTCTTCGGTATTTCGGGGCTCCAGGCAGCATCCGAACTCTGATTGGCCGACTTTTATGTCTAGATCCACCGGAAAAAAAATCCCTACAACTTTGTAGTTTTAATTTTTTCCGTTTGAGCCCGTCTTCTAGCGTTTCCGAGGCGATCTTTAAAACCTGTCTGGTGGGGACAGATTTCGGGAGAGTTAGAGTCCAACTCCTACAAGACTTCTTTTTGTGATTTTTCCTTTATCCAAGTAATTCCTACACATAAAGTACAAAAAAAGAACTTATGCACTCTTGCAACCATTAATAGGTTAGTTCCAAAATATGTTATAAAAAGATATGAAAGTGTATCAAAAGCATAGCAATATCACACCAAACATGCATGGAGCAAGCAGAAATTATAGATACGTTTGGGACGTATCAACATCCCCAAGCTTAATTCCTGCTCGTTTCGAGTAGGTAAATGATAACAAGCATAATTTCTGTGGTGACATGCTAGGAACCATATAAGAACTTTGAAAGTAAAGGAATCAAGGTATGTAATTCAATTCAAGTCATAACGGGCAATAGTCTATATTAGCATTGAAACAAGCAACGAAAGAACATTAGGTGCAAGAGCTCTTGCTGTCTGTGAATCGAATGTCTCCAAATGGTGTTTGCGTGCAAGAAGGGGGAGACGGGAATACGAGAGAAAAATATATTTTTTGTTGAGAAATCAATCTACTAAAGTTTCACACTTGGTCTTCTTTGGATCTTATCTTGACTCGTCCCCAGACCACTAGCCAGGTACAAGTCAATTTGATCCACTCCTTTTCGATATTTTGAGCACTCATGCAATGGATGAGCGTAAGCACGAAAGTTGACACTTAGGAAGGCAAAGAGAGAATAAGGTGGAGGAGGAAGACAAAAAGGTGAGAAAGGCTCACATCAATGCGGAAAATCATAGGCGAGAAGGCCAAATGATATATATGATGTGAGGAGTAGGGATTGCCATGCAACGGATGCACATATGAGCTAAGAAAAGCTCTCCAATGGAACTAGTGGAGGTGCATCCAACTTGCTCGCTCATGAAGACTTAGAGCTCGTTTGAGGAGGCTCATCCTTGGAATATGCAAGCCAAGTTCTATAGTGTGAAGGTCCCCACATAGCTATATGCATAAATGATCATCTCTATGGAGTACAAGGATAAGAGGGAGTACTAGTGTGGATCTTTCAAAAGGATAGTAGTGTTGCCCCTTTTCTATTTTTATTTTATTTTTCTCTTTTTTTCTCTTTTTTTGTATTTTTTGGTGGCCTCAATGGCTCTTACTATTTAACTCTCATTTGTCCTCTTTGGGATCTTTTATTTTGTCCACTTTGGGATCTTTTCCTCACTTAAGGGCAACACTCTAATTTACAAGAGGGTATAGAAGATCTTTCACGCTTTACAAGGTACTCAAATCATAAAGAAGATGCAGCTATCATGATATATACAATGTATGCCACTGCCAGTGTAGCAGGAACATGTATGACCTGAAGATCAAGTCATGAAGAGGTGGAAGTTGCATGGCAATATATCTCGGAAAGGCTATGGAATTGCCTTGATAGGTAGTTATGGTGGTTGTTTTGAGGAAAGATATAAGGAGGTTTATGATGACAGAGCGTATCATGCCAAGGGTTTGGATGTACCGGCGAAGGTGGACGCCAAATCTCGGAGTGAGAAGAGGGCAATGCACGGTACGAAAGAGGCTAGCAAATATGAGGATGTGGAAGTGTCAAATTTCAATACTTACATTAGTCCGAAGAACTCACGCACTTATTATCGGTAACTCTCAATCTAATAAGGAGGTTCACAAAGAGACAAGTACCCCGAGGACGAGTGTATGGGGATTTGGTTATCCTTGAGCATCCTCGACTCATGGTACGTGAGTGTACTCTAATATCCGATCCCTTCAAATATTAGTGATCCATCTAGTAGCTAGAGTTCTCAACTAATTTTGTAGGTTTTTGAAAATAAACACAGATTGCCCAAAATACGACACCTATCACTAATAGGCTAGAGCTCTTGACACCAAAAGTTCAAACATTACTCACATCAATACCTCAAAACTATTTCAGGTTACTACTAGAATTAAATAGCAACCTCAATTACCTACTTTCAAGACAAGACACAACTCAGTGCAACAACCAACTCTCTTAACAAGATAAACATGAAAACTAAAGAGAGTTCCAGCAACAAACTAAACAAAAGCCAAGGCTCTTGCTAAAGACAAACTAAAACTAAAACTAAACATGGCAGTAGCTATGAAAAGATAAAGAACACACAACAACAAAAAGATAGGCATGAAGAATCCTATGATGTGTTCTAGATTTTGAAAGTGGAGCGTGTTTCTCTCCCACAGAAAGTAAGACGGGATCTAACTTGTTATGAACAACAAGCAAAGCTAAAAAACTAAAAATACTAAGAGCGAGACGCTCCAAGCATAGCACATAACGCATGAAGTGATAAAAATATAGTGAGACGAAGGACGAACTGATGATTGTTGATGGAGAAGGGGATGAACGGGGGCATCCCCAAGCTTGAGCGCTTGACACTCCCGAATCTTCTTTCATCATTTTCCATCGCACACTTGAAAACTCCCTTCATACATAACTCATCATAAGCTGATTAGAGAGGTTAGTACCCTTAATAAAATATTTTTTCCGAACTGGATATAAAGATATTCTTGAAGAGCTACTATTTCTCAAGACTGCCAAAAGGTTTTTGCAAATAAAAAGCAAGCTTAAGGTTTGCAAAAGTTAGGAGAGACAAAACGTGGCAGAATCTGTAAAAAAACAGAACAACAGGTAGTAAAGAATTTTTTAGGGGTACTTCAGCAACTCAAATAAAAAAACTCAGAACATACGAAAGTTCCATGATTGTATAGATCACGTTGTGTAAAAAGTTCAGCTCAAAAAGATGAACTTGTGATTTTATCTGATTTTTCCTGTCACGAGGACAGAATCTGTTTTCTGGACAGCATGTCACAACTTTCACTTCCCTTGTCATATGAGGCTATAACTTGGCACAAAGCTTGAAAATAAAGATACACTGATGTTTCTACGGTAGTAACAATCATCAAGACCACTAAAAACTGAAAGTAAAAAACTCAAAGTAAAGATAACAAGGGTTGTCTCCCTAGAGCTCTTTCTTTATAGCCATAAAGATAGGCTTAAGATTTTGATGATGCTCTCATAGGAATAAGAGTTGAAGAAGAAAAAAAGAGCATCAAGAAGAAAATACCAAACACATTTAAGTCTAATATGCTTCCTATGCAAAGGGATCTTGTAGAGAAATAACTCATTGAAGCATAAAGATATTAGCATAGAAAGAGAAAACAAGTGCAACTTCAAAACTTTCAACATAAAGAGAGGGAACTTGATATTCTCGAAATATCTATGAGCATATGCTCCCATCTCATAATAATTTTCATTGGGATCATGAATAAACTCAACAATATAAGTATCACATAAAACTTTCTTATCATGATCCACAAGCATAGAAAATTTGTTACTCCCCACATAAGCAAAATCCTTCTCATTAGTAATAGTGGGAGCAAACTCAACAAAATAGCTATCACATGAATCATTCTAATCATGATGCACTTGTAAAAATTTATTCTTTATAGCATAAGTGTCATCACAATAATCATCATAGATGGGAGGCAAAGTATCATCAAAATAAATTTCCTCATCAAAACTTGGGGGGCTAAAAAGATCATCTTTATAAAATGTAGCATCCCCAAGCTTATGGCTTTCCGTATCATTAGTATCAAAAGTATTCAAAGAAGACATGCTAATAACATTACTACTATCATGAGTGTTGTTCAAATAATAAAGCTCCATAGGCTTTTTGATCTCCTCCTCAAACACTTCATGTCCTAACTCAAGATAGAGCTGATAAAGCTCTCTCATAATTTGTGTTGTTTTTTCCATAAAGCCTAACTAGTGAAAATAAAAACAAGAAACAAAAGGAACTAATTGCAAGATCTAAAGATATACCTTCAAGCACTCACCTCCCCGGCAACGGCGCCAGAAATAGCTTGATGTCTACGCACGCTTCTATTCTTGTAGACTATGTTGGGCCTCCAAGCGCAGAGGTTTGTAGGACATCAGCAATTTCCCTCAAGTGGATGACCTAAGGTTTATCGAACTCAGGAAAGTAGAGGTTGAAGATGGCCTCTCAAGCAACCCTGCAATTAAGATACAAGAAGTCTCTTGTGTCCCCAACACACCTAATACAACTAGGAGTTGTATAGGTGCACTAGTTCGGCGAAGAGATGGTAAAATATGGGTGATAGGTGTGGCAAAGCAAAGTAAAATATAAATCTGTAATAAAAACTGCAGCAAGCAAACATGTGACAAAAGTGAGCACAAACGGTGTAACAATGGTGGAAACAAGGCCTAGGCTTCATACTTTCACTAGTGGCAACTCTCAACAACATTAACATAGTCTAATCACATGATATTTCCCATAAAACATGCAATGGAGAAGCACTCGGAGGTCATTCCTTTGTGATCAAGAGAGGACAAGAATTATGTAGGGCTACAAAAGCACACCTCAAAGTTCGTAGTTCTCAATCTATGGATTTCCCAATGTCACCGCGGCCATCCAAAGAGAGTACCACAATCATCACAACATATCTCAAGGATAGTCAAAGACAAGCACCAAGAGACTCTTAATCTTAAATCAACACACAAAAGAGGAAATCACTCATGAAAATATTATTCCAACCCATGTCTAATAGACCGCTGTCACCATGGTCTCGGGGATTATACTAGATAAGATCAAGTGAGTACATCAATCTAATACATAGAGGTAGGGTAAATATCATGGGATCATCCTAGATTAACATAGCCTATGATCACAATGAAGATCACATCATGGGAGAGAGAATTGACCACATAGCTACTGTAGAAACCTTAGCCCCGAGGGTAACTACTCACACATGGACAAGGTGAGAGAGAGAGAGAGAGAGTTGATGATGGAGAGGTGCAGGCCCGGAGGAGATGAAGGAGACGGCGGCGGCGGCCACGGCGGTGACCACGGCCCTTGGGGGCAGCAACCCTTGGCCCCCTTCTTCTTCCTTGGAGATGTGCTGCTGTGTAGATTGATATCCCCCTCAAGACGGCTGCCAAGGGGGAGGAAATTCCGTGGTGCCCTTTGACCTAGGTTTCCTCTCTTTATATAGACTCTCAGATTCCCGTCATCCAGATTACGTCTTCGGCTTTTTGGGGGCTCCAGGCAGCATCCGAACTCCGATTGGCCGAATTTTATGTCTAGATCCACCAGAAAAAAATCCCAACAACTTTGTAGTTTTACGTTTTTTCGTTTGAGCCCGTCTTCTAGCGTTTCCGAGGCGATCTTTAAAACCTGTCTGGTGGGGACAGATTTCGGGAGAGTTAAAGTCCAACTCCTACAAGACTTCTTTTTGTGATTTTTCCTTTATCCAAGTAATTCCTACACATAAAGTACAAAAACCATAACTTGTGCACTCTTGCAACCATTAATAGGTTAGTTCCAAAATATGTTATAAAAAGATATGAAAGTGTATCAAAAGAATAGCAATATCACACAAAACATGCATGGAGCAAGCAGAAATTATAGATACGTTTGGGACATATCAACATCCCCAAGCTTAATTCCTGCTCGTTTCGAGTAGGTAAATGATAACAAGGATAATTTCTATGGTGACATGCTAGGAACCATATAAGAACTTTGAAAGTAAAGGAATCAATGTATGTAATTCAATTCAAGTCATAACAGGCAATAGTCTTTATTAGCATTGAAACAAGCAACGAAAGAACATTAGGTGCAAGAGCTCTTGCTGTCCGTGACTCGAATGTCTCCAAATGGTGTTTGCGTGCAAGAAGGGGGAGACGGGAATACAAGAGAAAAATTAATTTTTTGTTGAGAACTCAATCTACTAAAGTTTCACACTTGTTCTTCTTTGGATCTACTAAAGTTTCACACTTAGTCTCCTTTGGATTCTTATCTTGACTCGTCCCCAGACCACTAGCCAGGTACAAGTCAATTTGATCCACTCCTTTTTGATATTTTGAGCACTAATGCAATGGATGAGCGTAAGCACGAAAGTTGACACTTAGGATGGCAAAGATAGAATAAGGTGGAGGAGGAAGACAAAAAGGTGAGAAAGGCTCACATAAATGAGGACAATCATAGGCGAGAAGGACAAATGATATATATGATGTGAGGAGTAGGGATTTCCATGCAACAGATGCACATATGAGCTAAGAAAATATCTCCAATGGAACTAGTGGAGGTGCATCCAACTTGCTCGCTCATTGTGACGCCCTCGATTTACGATCATGTATAGTAATCATACACGCAGGGTACATGATCGAGATCAAGGTGCCACGGTAAGAATATCACAGCACAACACTAACAACAAAAGGATAAACCAAATATATAACAATGAAGGGGGGGGGTCACACGGACCCGAATACATAAGTCATACAATCATAATATCTAGTACAAACATAGTTAGTCAAGTTTTGCCTTAAGAAGGCTAGCACAAATAACATCAGAGGTACAGATCAAAAAGGCGAGGCCTCCTGCCTGGGATGCACCGAACTACTCTTGGTCAATGGTAACTCGACGTCGTAGTAGGCTCCTTCTGGAATCTCCTGCTCCTGGGCTCCAACGTCGACTGCAGCGGCCGATCAGGCAAAGCGAAAATGGGAAATAAAGCAAAGGTGAGTATCTAGCATACCCGCGAGTCTTACATCTGCTACTAAGCAATTATGCATTTGTATCAAATGGAAGGGGAAGGCTGTATATAGTGGACTGCAAGGTAAAAATCAGAATAAGGAAGAGAAGCTAGGCCTATCGAAGACTAGCATCTTCCGACGAGTCTTGCAGCATGAGGTAAGAATCAACCAACAGTTTAATATAACAGTAATGAAAGTAACAATGCAACAGAAGTTGATGCAGCATTGTATAATAATAAGTTATAATCATAATTAATAATGCCTCCGAGTTCCCTCCCTCGACATCCCCGCGAGGGAAGAAACCCGGAACCAACAGTTTAATAGTAGTAGTTTGTAGTGGTAGGATCTGGCTTCAGCATAAAGCGTCATGTTACCGTGGACACGGCTATTCGAATAGATCAATCTTCCCTGCATGGGTGCACTAGTGTGACACTACACGCTCGGATCTTCGGGGTGGCATACACCTTGTTAGGGAATGCCCCACCGAAGCTATCCGACACAACGCGGTCCATCCTACGACTCATCGGAGAGGTCCCCGCCGGTCTACAGCCCTAAGTGCAAGGGGTTCATGGGCCTATCACCCCTCGCTCTCCGGGTCGTTGCGAGGAGGGTGAATTCCAACGCCGCAACGCGATCCGTCCCTGCCGCAATGCTGAACTGGACGTCTTTCAGAGCTTTCGAACGAGGCTACATTGCGGAGGCTCCCAAACGCGTAATCCCACGTATAGGTAGTGCGTACAAGCCAAAAGGCTACTCAAGTCATCCGCTGAACCCGTTAAGCATTTTATTAATTTTCTGTTGAGACAACCGTTATCGTTGCCCCTTATTGAATGAGTCGCGGACAACGACAGCAGCCAGGACCACCAGTAATGTCGGTGCCTTCCCTGTCGTCCCACCAACTCATGCGGTTACCAACAAGGCGAACCGTCTCCTTACCTTGTCTCGCATTTGCTCCGAAGAGCTCGACTTTCGTACAACAGGAAATCCTTCGGTCACGAACAGTACCAGGCCCGCCGCACACCGGTGGAATACACCTGACCTGTCGTTCCGCTAAGATACCCTGCGCGGGGACCGTGGGGTCACCCGACTCCTTACCTGTAAGGACAACTGTGGTTCAGTACCCTAGGACGGCTATACAGAGTCAGCAACGAGTGGAGTACAAGGATTACTCCTCGATAGCTCACACTTGAGGTGGCTCGGCAGAGCCCGGGTAGGGGCCTGAAGCAGTGTCTGCTCTGAACCGTACCTGTAGCAGTTGTAAAGTATCGTATCCGCGATCATCCCAGAGTGATCACGGCCCGCTATCTAATCCTATGGACTAACAAGGCGCAGGGTTCACTACTGAATATAAAATATATAATAGGCAGCATAGGATAACATAAGGTACATCAAGGGTGACAATGACAGGCTATGCAATGAAATTGGATTGTAACGTAGTAGTAGCAGTAGCAGCATATGCCTAGTTCAAGAAAAGTACGGAAAGATAGGCGATATCTGGGGAAGAGAATGGCTCTTCTTGCCTGTAAGCTCGACGGTAGAGGTACGATCGTCGACGAAGTAGTCGATCACAGGGGCATCAGCAGCGGACGTCGAGACTACCGGACAATAAGAGAGGGGGAAGAAACAATAAATACACGGCAATAATAGAAATACAAATACAAGACATGGAAAACGTTAAGCTAGAGGTGAACTAACACAGTACGATGCACGATGCACAGAGCGGGAATTCATCCGGGGATGAAGTACCGGCCTCGGGTGATTACCGGACAGGGTGTCCGGAGGGGGAAGGTATCATGCCGGAGGTGTCATGGACACCCGACAAACATGTGAAGGGTGTATTCGTGTTAGTTGATCCATTCTGAACAACTTTCGTGTTCAGAATAAATTCATCCGGAGAGTTCTACGGTATCGGGCAATTATCAGACAAACGACCCGGAGGGGGGGATGTCGATGTTCATTATGTTAGAGGGGGGTGGTGGGTATCCAGATAGCGTATTCGTATTCGTTATATTTTTCTGATCAATTTTCATGTATAAGGTTTTTTCATCTGACACACGGTTTAATTTATATGATTTTCTGAAGTTTAAATCATTTAATAATCATTTTCTAAATTATTTTTATTATTTAAATCCTAACATTATCCACAGGAGGTTTGACCAGTCAATACTGACAAGTTGGACCTGCTGACCAGTGGGTCCCACATGTCAGCCACACATTTGATAAAATAGTTTAATTTAATTAAACAGTGGGTGGGGCCCAGATGTCATTGACACAATTTGTTATTGTTTTATTTAAATCCAGAGAGTTAATTAAGGGACTGGGCCCACATGTCATAAACCCTATTGATTAAACATTTTTTTATTTTCTCTAATCAGTTTTAATTAGGGGGGTTACCCCGTGCCCAACCCATACGGGCTCGCCGGCAGGAAGCCGTCGCACGGCGGGGGCGCGGCGGCCGGAGCGGCGTGGCGAGGCCGTGGCCAGGGGGCGGAGGCGACGGAGACCAGGAGAGGCGGGGCACGCGGGCAGGCAAGCCGAGCAGCGGCAGCACACAACAACGAGCTTGCACGGGTGCTCAAGCTTCCGTCCATGGCGGCCTCGGGCGGCCACGGATCTCCGGCGACCAAATCGACGGGGGAAGTAGGGAAACGGCAGAGGAGCTCACGTAGGAGGCACACGATGGCCCGTTGGACGCTTAGGAGCCGTAGCTTGAGCGAATCGACCAGAGAGGAGAGGCGGGGCAGAGGTTGAAGACGGCAAAAATTCCCTCAATGCGGTGGCTCCCGGCGGTGATTCGCTGGTGGAGAGGAAGCAAGCGACCACGGCGGAGCTCCAGGACATGGAGGGGCGGCCTGCGACGGACGTTGGCCACGCCGGCGACGAGGACGTGGCCACGGAGGGGGTGGCGTGCCCGTCCAGAGAAGAGAGGCGCGAGGGAGGGAGAGATGGAGAGGGCGCGGTTAGGGTTAGGGTTGGGGGTCTCCGGGGTGGTTCGGGGCTCTTATCCCGCCGGCGAGCCGCGGGATTTGTGCCACGGCGACGCCCATGGCGTGGCCGGCCTGGATGGCCGCCACGAGCGCCCTGTGTACGGAGGTAGAAGAAAAGCAGCGGGGCGCCGGGGTGGGCTGGTGGTTGGGCCCGGGTGGGCTTCGCCCATGGGCGAGATTTAGCCTTTTCCATTTTATTTTGTTTTTATTCTTTTATTTATGTAATTTCTTTTCTGTTTGTATTTATTTTAGTTGATTTAACATTTTTTTAAAACTTGTAACTTGCTCCAATATTATTGTTCCATTTTAGACTACTGCTACAAAAAGTTTGGGTGCAAAAGAAATTCATTTAATATTTCTTTTTATTATGCAACTAGTGAAAGGGGTTGTTTTAGCACTAGTTTGAATTGTTTGCAATATTTAAATATTGCAACAAATACCCAATGTTGGTTTAACATGGTCCACTGATTTTTAGGCATTTAACAAAATTGGTTTCACAATTTTTGGACAAAGTTTTATTTATCACATTATTTTAATATCAAAAGGGTTTTTGGAGTGATCAAATGCAAAGATGATCAAAGTGAGATTAGCAACAGTAATTATCATTAGCCAAAAGTGATTATTGTTACAAGACACTGAGGGTGTTACAAATCTCCCCCACTACAAGAATTCTCGTCCCGAGAATTTAAACGGTAGAGGGGAAAAGATCGGGGTATTCCTCACGAAGACGATCTTCGCGTTCCCAAGTGGCTTCATCTTCAGAATGATTCGACCACTGAACCTTGAGGAACTTGACTGTCCTGTTGCGGGTTTGACGTTCGGACTGATCAAACATGCGGCTCGGATGTTCTTGATAAGTCAAGTCCTGTTGCAGCTCAATCATATCATGTTCCACTTCTCGAATAGGGTCCTTGAAGCAGCGTCGGAGTTGCGACACGTGAAAGACATCGTGGACTTGAGAGAGGTTCGACGGAAATTCCAATCGGTATGCCATGGGTCCACTCCTGGAAAGGATACGGAACGGGCCAATGTAGCGAGGGGCCAACTTGCCTTTGATCCCGAAGCGATGACTTCCCCTCATGGGAGTGACACGGAGGTTGGCTTGTTCACCAGGTTGATATTCCATTTCTCTGTGTTTGCGGTCATAGTTGCTCTTCTGGCAGGACTGAGCGGCCTTCAAATGTTCACGAATGACGTGAACTTGATCTTCAGCTCGTTGAACAATATTCGGACCAATGAGTGTACGTTCCCCAGTTTCTGACCAATTCAGAGGGGTTCGACACTTACACCCATAGAGAACTTCGTAGGGTGCCATCTTCAGACTAGCGTGGTTGCTATTGTTATACGAGAACTCGACCAACGGGAGAGATTCCTCCCATTTCTTACCAAAGGAAATAACACAAGCTCGAAGCATGTCTTCAAGAACTTGATTGATTCGTTCAACTTGGCCTTGTGACTGGGGGTGATAAGCGGTGTTGAGATGCAGAATAGTCCCCAAAGCTTCTTGGAAACTCCTCCAATATCTTGAGGTGAAAAGGCTGCCACGATCTGAACTGATCTCCAACGGAATACCGTGGAGTGACACAATTTGGGAGATATACAATTCTGCCAACTGAGTAGCAGTGATCTTCTCCTTGACTGGTATAAAGTGAGCAACCTTGGAGAACCGGTCGATGACGACAAAGATCGCATCGTTTCCCTTCTATGATCTAGGAAAACCGGTGACGAAGTCCATCTGGACTTTGTCCCACTTCCATTCAGGAATTTCAAGTGGTTGTAGAGCTCCAGCGGGTTTTTGATGTTCACCCTTGACGCGACGACAAATGTCACATTCAGAAACATATCGGGCAATGTCTTGCTTCATGTTAGGCCACCAGAACTGCGGACGAATGTCTTGGTACATCTTGGTGCTACCAGGATGAATGGACAGCGGGGTATCGTGAGCCGCTTTCATGACCTTCGGGGTCATATCCAAGTTCTCATGCCTGCCCTTGCTGTGAGTAACCACTAAACGGTTCTGGTAGAACACCGCACCTTCGCTATTAATAGTGAAGGGTGAGGGTCTCCCATTTGCGATATCGCGCTTAATATTGTGTACGAAATCATCATAAAACTGTATACCCTTGACGGATTTGACGAGATCCGGTTTGATAACCAGGTTATTTACATAACCTTGAGGAACAATCTCGAGGTTCAGCTTTTGAAACTCTTCATACAGAGGTGGTTGTTCTAGTTGAACCTCAAGTTCACTACAGTAAGCTTTACGGCTCAAAGCATCGGCCATCACATTAGCTTTGCCAGGGGTGTAATGAATATCCATGTTGAAATCGACTATTGTCTCGAGCCATCTTTTTTGGCGGAGATTCAGGTCTGGCTAAGTAAACAAGTACTTCAGACTTTGGTGGTCGGTGTAGATCTCGCAACGATTACCGACGAGGTAGTGTCGCCACAGCTTCAGTGAATAAATTACTGTTGCCAATTCAAGATCATGTGTTGGATAATTATCTTCGTGAGAACGCAACTGACGAGAGCCATAAGCAATCATGCGGCGCTCTTGCATTAGGACACAGCCTAATCCTTGACGAGACGCATCGCAGTATATCACGAAGTCCTTCTTGGTATCAGGGGGAGCGAGCACTGGGGGAGAAGTGAGCTTGTCCTTGAGAGCTTGAAAACTTTCTTGACATTTATCAGTCCACTCAAACTTGATGCCTTTGTGAAGCAGATTAGTCAGAGGCTTGGCAATCTTGGAGAAGTTCTCGACGAAACGGCGGCAATAGCTAGCGAGTCCGAGGAAACTTCTGACTTGCTTGACGGTCTTGGGAGGAGTCCAGTCAAGAATAGCCTGGATTCGTTCTGGGGTGACGGCAACGCCGTTCTTGGAAATCACATGACCAAGGTAGGTTACTTCGGGAAGCCAGATCTCACACTTAGAATACTTAGCATAGAGTTTGTGTTCTCGAAGCTTTTCCAGTATAAGACGAAGGTGTTCAGCATGTTCTTCTTCGTTCTTGGAGTATACCAAGATATCATCCAGATAAACCACGACGAACTTGTCGAGGTATTCCATGAATATATAGTTCATCAACCGAGAGAAAGTGGCTGGGGCATTGGTCAGGCCAAAGGACATGACGGTGTACTCGTATGAATCATAACGAGTAATGAAGGCGGTCTTCGGGATGTCCTCTTCGCGGACCCGAATCTGATGGTAACCCAACCTCAAGTCGAGTTTCGAGAACACAGTAGATCCAGCAAGTTGATCATATAGATCGTTGATCCGAGGAAGCGGATACTTGTTCTGTATTGTTGCCTGGTTGATAGGTCAGTAATCTTGAACCAAACGGTTCGTTCCATCGCTCTTCTTGACAAAGAGTGAAGGTGCTCCCCAAGCAGAGGAACTTGGACGGATGAAGCCCTTTTGAAGTGATGTGTCGATTTCCTTCTTCAGTTCAAGGAGGTAGTGAGGCGGCATCTTATAAGGGCGCTTAGCAATAGGGACGGTGCCAGGCTTCAAGTCGATGACGAATTCGACATCTCTGATCGGGGGTATTCCCGGCAGTTCTTCTGGGAAGACGTCGAGAAAATCGCGAACAACTGGAACGTTCTCGATCCCTTCAAGAGGTGAGGTATTCAAAGCATTCAGAGCATATATCTCGCCTTCGGCATGCTGAGTTGTTTGGGCCGAGTACAGAATCTTTTTGCCAGAAGGGTGCGTGAGTTGAACTGTCTTAGTGGCACAGTGGATACGGGCATCATGTGCCGCCAACCAATCCATACTGAGTATGACATCAATGTTGGACGACTTCAGGACAATAAGAGGAGAAGGGAACAATAGACCCACAATTGCAATGGTGGTATCGGGGCTCATCATGGTGGCGCGACTCTGAGATCCAACGGTATTTACCGCTAAAGGAGTGGCCAAGGGTTTCGTAGCTATTCCATGCAACTGAGCAAACGATTGGGACATAAAGGAATGCGATGCCCCGGAATCAAAAAGAACAAAAGCTGGCGTTGAATTGACGAGTAATGTGCCCATCACTATTTTTGGGGACTCGCGAGCTTCTTCCATCTCGACATGAGTGACCTGAGCACAACTCATAGTACACTGTTTGGTGTTGCGGTTACTGGAATGACGGCTTCTACAACTTCTTTTTCTGCCAACAGGAGGACAAGGTGCGCGGTGACCTGGTTGTCCACACTAGCGACATAAGCCATCATTCTAGGGAGGAGTCATAATATTGGGCTATTCAGCCGGTACTGTTAGCTGTCTCGGAGGCGGAGGCAGACGAGGTGCAGCATAAGACGGCCTTGGCGTTGGAGCAGGCCGGTGAAAAACATTGTGCGGGAGGCAGACTCGAAGTTTCTGAACGTGCCGACCCGAAGATGGGACAGCATCTCGAGCACGCTTGAGCGACTCATGGTGCTTAGTCAGAGCAGTTTCGACTTGGAAAGCCTTGCTGACAAGGGTCGCAAAGTCCGCACAATCATGAAGGACAAGCGCGAGCTCTATATCAGGACGCAATCCTTCTCGGAATTTCTCCTGTTTGCGAGCGTCGGTGGCGACGTCTCTCTCAGCATAGCGGGACAACTCAAGGAATTTCCTATGATATTCATCAACAGTTGTCTGGTCCTGACGGAGTTTGCGGAACTCCTCCTTCTTCTGGTCCATCACACCTAGAGGAATGTGCCATGCACGGAAGGATGACTGAAATTCTTGCCAAGTAGTTACAGTTCCATCTGGCAGCGCAAGCATGTGGCTTTCCCACCATTGAGCAGCTGGACCCCTCAGATAATACGTCGCATAGGTGACATAACTGTCAGGGGCAACAACAGCTGACTCCATCTGAAAGGCGATATCACGAAGCCAATCATCAGCATCCATAGGATTTGCGGAGTCGCGAAAGGTGGACGGGTTGAGGCGCACGAACTCTTGCAGTGTGATTGGGGCATTATGGTTTGGAAGCTGGGCCATTACTCCGGCCATGAACTGACGGTTCAGATCAAACTGCTCACGGTTTAGCTCAAACCGTTGCATCAGGGCGGAAAAATACGGTGGGGTGGGGGATTGTCGGCCATCCTGCCTGAACATCAGGGGTTAGTTCAGACAAAGTATTTGCCAGGATGAGAAGTCATACATGATGTAGTACGAGCAATGAATGAGAAGTGCGGTAGATACACAATAGTAGTCATAAAGACATACAAATCTTTGCACATAATCGGTCAAAATCGGGCGGCGTAACGTCGTAGAAATTAAGAAAAAAGGACTCAGTAGGCGGCGCGCAGACCGCGGTAAGGATTACACGACGCGACATAGATTCCACTATGTCAATCACGCCGCAAGAAAACTGTTGGCCACAGGAGTTAATGCCAGAGGACGCGCGGCCTGCCCAGAATGAGAATGGGATCCTGATACGTCTCAAACGTATCTATAATTTCTGCTTGCTCCATGCATGTTTTGTGTGATATTGCTAAGTTTTTTATATACTTTCATATATATTTATAACATATTTTGGAACTAACCTACTAATGGTTGCAAAAGTGCACAAGTTCTTGTTTTCTACTTTATGTGTAGGAATTACTTGGATAAAGGAAAGATCACAAAAGGAAGCCGTGTAAGAGTTGGACTCTAACTTTCCCGAAATCTGTCCCCACCAGACAGGTTTTAAAGATCGCCTCAGAAACGCTAGAAGACGGCCTCAAACGGAAAAACTTAAAACTACAAAGTTGTAGAGAATTTTTTTTCCGGTGGATTTAGACATAAAATTTGGCCCAATCGGAGTTCGGATGCTTACAGAAACCCCGAAATACAGAAGACGTAATATGGATAACGGGAATCCAAGAGTCTATATAAAGAGAGGAAACCTAGGTCAAAGGGCACCACGAAATTTCCTCCCCCTTGGCAGCCGTCTTGAGGGGGAGATCAATATCCACAGCAGCACCATCTCCAAGAAAGAAGAAGGGGCCAAGGGCCGCTGCCCCCAAGGGTCGTGGCCGTGGCCGTGGCCGCCGTCGTCGCCGTCTCCTTCATCTCCTCCGGGCTGCACCTCTCCATCGACAACTCTCCCTCTCACCATGTCCATGTGTGAGTAGTTACCCTCGGAGCTAAGGCTTATATCTTGATCTATGTGGTTTCTCTCTCTCCCATGATGTGATCTTTGTTGTGATCATAGGCTATATTAATCTAGGGTGATCCCATGATATTTCCCCTTCCTCTATGTATTGGATTGATGTACTCAATTGATCTTATCTAGTATAATCTCCGAGACCAAGGTGACAGCGGCCTATTGGACATGAGTTAGAAGAATATTATTATGAGTGATTTCCTCTTTTGTGTGTGGATTGAAGATTGAGAGTCTCTTGGTGCTTGTCTTTGACTATCCTTTAGATATGTTGTGGCGATTGTGGTACTCTCTTTGGATGGTCGCGGTGACATTTGGAAATCCATAGATTGAGAAATACGAACTCTGAGGTGTGCTTTTGTAGCCTTACACAATTCTCGTCCTCTCTTGACCACAAAGGAATGACCTCCGAGTACATCTCCATTGCATGTTTTATGGGAAATATCATGTGATTAGACTATGTTAATGTTGTTGGGAGTTGCCACTAGTGAAAGTATGAAGCCTAGGCCTTGTTTCCATCATTGTTACTCCGTTTGCACTCACTTTTGTTACTTGTTTCTTTGCTGCACTTTTTACTACAGATTTATATTACTTCGTTTTATCACACCTATCACCCATATTTTACCATCTCTTCGCCGAACTAGTGCACCTATACAACTCCTAGTTGTATTAGGTGTGTTGGGGACACAAGAGACTTCTTGTATCTTAATTGCAGGGTTGCTTGAGAGAGACCATCTTCAACCTCTACTTCCCTGAGTTCGATAAACCTTAGGTCATCCACTTGAGGGAAATTGCTGCTGTCCTACAAACCTCTGCGCTTGGAGGCCCAACATAGTCTACAAGAATAGAAGCGTGCGTAGACATCAGATCCACGGTCCGGGACCTGGGGTAGAACTCCTGCAACACGACTCAATCAATGGGGTAGCACCAGAATGCCGGATGGAATCAAGAGAACATGATCCTAATGTCAGAGTTTGTAAAACTTACCAGCAAGGATAAGAGAGCAGAGTCCCAGAGCATAGGTAAGGAGAAAAGGATCCTAATACCATAGATATCACACGTAGTGACATCGATGTGGGCCCGTAAGCCAAATATTAAGTTAGCAAAATAGTTTTTTCAAAGTCTCGACTCAACTTGGACCAGGTAGTGGTTGGGTGGCTTCCTACAGGCAGTCGGCTCTGATACCAACTTCTGACGCCCTCGATTTACGATCATGTACAATAATCATACACGCAGGGTACATGATCGAGATCAAGGTGCCACGGTAAGAATATCACAGCACAACACTAAACACAAAAGGATAAACCAAATATATAACAACGAAGGGGGTCACACGGACCCGAATACATAAGTCATACAATCATAATATCTGAGTACAGACATAGTTAGTCAAGTTTTGCCTTAAGAAGGCTAGCACAAATAACATCAGAGGTACATATCGAAAAGGCGAGGCCTCCTGCCTGGGATGCACCGAACTACTCCTGGTCGATGGGAACTCGACGTCGTAGTAGGATCCTCCTGGAATCTCCTGCTCCTGGGCTCCAACATCGACTGCAGCGGCCGATCAGGCAAAGCGAAAAGGGGAAATAAAGCAAAGGTGAGTATCTAGCATACCCGCGAGTCTTACGTCCGCTACTAAGCATTTATGCATTTGTATCAAATGGAAGGGGAAGGCTGTATATAGTGGACTGCAAGGTAAAAATCAGAATAAGGAAGAGAAGCTAGGCCTACCGAAGACTAGCATCTTCCGACGAGTCTTGCGGCATGAGGTAAGAATCAACCAACAGTTTAATATAACAGTAATGAAAGTAACAATGCAGCAAAAGTTGCTGCAGCATTGTATAATAATAAGTTGTAATCATAATTAATAATGCCTTCGAGTTCCCTCCCTCGACATCCCCGCGAGGGAGGAAACCCGGAACAACCAGTTTAATAGTAGTAGTTTGTGCTGGTAGGATCTTGCTTCAGCATAAAGCGTCCTGTTACCGTGGACACGGCTATTCGAATAGATCAATCTTCCCTACAGTGGTGCACTAGTGTGACACTACACGCTCGGATCTCCAGGGTGGCATACACCTTGTTAGGGAATGCCCCACCGAAGCTATCCGACACAACGCAGTCCATCCTACGGCTCATCAGAGAGGTCCCCGCCGGTCTACAGCCCTAAGTGCAAGGGGGTCATGGGCCTATCACCCCTCGCTCTCCGGGTCGTTGCGAGGAGGGTGAATTCCAACGCCGCAGCGCGATCCGTCCCTGTCGCAATGCTGAACTGGACCTCTTTCAGAGCTTTCGAACGAGGCTACATTGCGGAGGCGCCCAAACGCGCAATCCCACGTATAGGTAGTCCGTACAAGCCAAAAGGCTACTCAAGTCATCCGCCGAACCCGTTAAGCATTTTATTAATTTTATGTCGAGACAACCGTTATCGTTGCCCCTTATTGAATGAGTCGCGGACAACGACAGCAGTCAGGACCACCAGTAACGTCGGTGTCTGCCCTGTCGTCCCACCAACTCGTGCGGTTACCAACAAGGTGAACCGTCTCCTTACCTTGTCTCGCGTTTGCTCCGAAGAGCTCGACTTTCGTACAACAGGAAATCCTTCGGCCACGAACAGTACCAGGCCCGCCACACACCGGTGGAATACACCTGACCTGTCGTTCTGCTAAGATACCCTGCGCGGGCACCGTGGGGTCACCCGACTCCTTACCTGTAAGGACAACCATGGTTCAGTACCCTAGGACGGCTATACAGAGTCAGCAACGAGTGGAGTACAAGGATTACTCCTCGATAGCTCACACTTGAGGTGGCTCGGCAGAGCCGGGGTAGGGTCCTGAAGTGGTGTCTGCTCTGAACCGTACCTGTAGCAGTTGTAAAGTATCGTATCCGCGATCATCCCAGAGTGATCACGTCCCGCTATCTAATCCTATTGACTAACAAGGCGCAGGGTTCACTGCTGAATATAATATATAATAGGCATCATAGGATAACAGAAGGTACATCAAGGGTGACAATGACAGGCTATGCAATGGAATTGGATTGTAACGTAGCAGTAGAAGCAGCAGCATATGCCTAGAGCAAGAAAAGTACGGAAAGATAGGCGATATCTGGGGAAAAGAATGGCTCTGCTTGCCTGTAAGCTCGACGGTAGAGGTACGGTCGTCGACGAAGTAGTCGATCACAGGGGCATCAGCAGCGGACGTCGAGACTACTGGACAATAAGAGAGGGGGAAGAAACAATAAATACACGGAAATAATAGAAATACAAATACAAGACATGGAAAACGTTAAGCTAGAGGTGAACTAACGCAGTACGATGCACGATGCACATAGCGGGAATTCATCCGGGGATGAAGTACCGGCCCCGGGTGATTACCGGACAGGGTGTCCGGAGGAGGAAGGTATCATGCCGGAGGTGTCATGGACACACGACAAACATGTGAAGGGTGTATTCGTGTTAGTTGATCCATTCTGAACAACTTTCGTGTTCAGAATAAATTCATCCGGAGAGTTCTACGGTATCGGGCAATTATCGGACAGACGGACCGGAGGGGGGATGTCGATGTTCGTTATGTTAGAGGGGGGTGGTGGGTATCCAGATAGCGTATTCGTATTCGTTATATTTTTCTGATCAATTTTCATGTATAAGGTTTTTTCATCTGACACACGGTTTAATTTATATGATTTTCTGAAGTTTAAATCATTTAATAATCATTTTCTAAATTATTTTTATTATTTAAATCCTAACATTATCCACAGGAGGTTTGACCTGTCAATACTGACAAGTGGGACCTACTGACCAGTGGGTCCCACATGTCAGTCACACATTTGATAGAATAGTTTAATTTAATTAAACAGTGGGTGGGGCCCAGATGTCATTGACACAGTTTGTTATTGTTTTAATTAAATCCAGAGAGTTAATTAAGGGACTGAGCCCACATGTCATAGACCCTATTAATTAATTATTATTTTCTTTTCTCTAATCAGTTTTAATTAGGGGGGGTTACCGCGTGCCCAACCCATACGGGCTCGCCGGCAGGAAGCCAAGGCACGGCGGGGGCGCGGCGGCCGGACCGGCGCGGCGAGGCCGCGGCCAGGGGGGCGGAGGCGACGGAGACCAGGAGAGGCGGGGCACGCGGGTAGGCAAGCCGAGCAGCGGCAGCACACAACAACGAGCTTGCACGGGTGCTCAAGCTTCCGTCCATGGCGGCCTCGGGCGGCCACGGCTCTCCGGCGACCAAATCGACGGGGGAAGTAGGGAAACGGCAGAGGAGCTCATGAAGGAGGCACACGATGGCCCGTTGGACGCTTAGGAGTCGTAGCTTGAGCGAATCGGCCGGAGAGGAGAGGTGGGGCAGAGGTTGAAGACGGCAAAAATTCCCTCAATGCGGTGGCTCCCGGCGGCGATTCGCTGGTGGAGAGGAAGCAAGCGACCACGGCGGAGCTCCAGGACATGGAGGGGCGGCCTGCGACGGACGTTGGCCACGTCGGCGACGAGGACGTGGCCACGGCGGGGGGTGGCGTGCCCGTCCAGAGAAGAGAGGCGCGAGGGAGGGAGAGATGGGGAGGGCGCGGCTAGGGTTAGGGTTGGGGGTCTCCGGGGTAGTTCGGGGCTCTTATCCCGCCGGCGAGCCGCGGGATTGGTGCCACGCCGACGCCCATGGCGTGGCCGGCCTGGATGGCCGCCACGAGCGCCCTGTGTACGGAGGTAGAAGAAAAGCAGCGGGGCGCCGGGGTGGGCTGGTGGTTGGGCCCGGGTGGGCTTCGCCCATGGGCGAGATTTAGCCTTTTCCTTTTTTATATTTTTATTCTTTTCTTTATGTGATTTATTTTCTGTTTGTATTTGTTTTAGTTGATTTAACATTTTTGTAAAACTTGTAACTTGCTCCAATATTATTGTTCCATTTTAGACTACTGCTACAAAAAGTTTGGGTGCAAAAGAAATTCATTTAATATTTCTTTTTATTATGCAACTAGTGAAAGGGCATGTTTTAGCACTAGTTTGAATTGTTTGCAATATTTAAATATTGCAATAAATACCCAATGTTGGTTTAACATGGCCACTGATTTTTAGGCATTTAACAAAATTGGTTTCACAATTTTTGGACAAAGTTTTATTTATCACATTATTTTAATAACAACCAAAAGGGTTTTTGGAGTGATCAAATGCAAAGATGATCAAAGTGAGATTAGCAACAGTAATTATCATTAGCCAAAAGTGATTACTGTTACAAGACACTGAGGGTGTTACACTCATGAAGACTTAGAGCTCGTTTGAAGAGGCTCATCCTTGGAATATGCAATCCAAGTTCTATAGTGTGAAGGTCCCCACATAGCTATATGCAAAAATGATCATCTCTATGGAGTACAAGGATAAGAGGGAGTACTAGTGTGGATCTTTCAAAAGAAAAGTAGTGTTGCCCCTTTTCTATTTTTATTTTATTTTTCTCTTTTTTCTCTTTTTTTGTTTTTTTTGGTGGCCTCAATGGCTCTTTCTATTTAACTCTCATTTGTCCTCTTTGGGATCTTTTATTTTGTCCACTTTGGGATATTTTCCTCACTTAAGGGCAACACTCTAATTTACAAGATGGTATAGAAGATCTTTCACACTTTACAAGGTACTCAAATCATAAAGAAGATGTAGCTATCATGATATATGCAATGTATGCCGCTGCCAGTGTAGCAGGAACATGTATGACATGAAGATCAAGTCATGAAGAGGTGGAAGTTGCATGGAAATATATCTCGGAAAGGCTATGGAAATGCCATGATAGGTAGGTATGGTGGGTTTTTTGAGGAAATATATAAGGAGGTTTATGATGACAGAGCGTATCATGCCAAGGGTTTGGATGTACCGGCGAAGGTGGGCGCCAAATCTCGGAGTGAGAAGAGGGCAATGAACGGTACGGAAGAGGCTAGAAAATATGAGGAGGTGGAAGTGTCAACTTTCAATACTTACATTAGTCTAAAGAACTCATGCACTTATTATTGGTAACTCTCAATCTAATAAGGAGGTTCACAAAGAGACAAGTACCCCGAGGAGGAGTGTATGGGGGTTTGGTTATCCTTGTGCATCCTCGACTCATGGTACGTGAGTGTACTCTAGTATCCGATCCCTCCAAATATTAGTGATCCATCTAGTAGCTAGAGTTCTCAACTAATTTTGTAGGTTTTTGAAAATAAACACATATTGCCAAAAATACGACACCTATCACTAATAGACTAGATCTCTTGACACCAAAAAGTTCAAACATTACTCACATCAATACCTCAAAACTATTTCAGGTTACTACTAGAATTAAATAGCAACCTCAATTACCTACTTTCAAGACAAGACACAACTCAGTGCAACAACCAACTCTCTTAACAAGATAAACATGAAAACTAAAGAGAGTTCTAGTAACAAACTAAACAAAAGCCAAGGCTCTTGCTAAAGACAAACTAAAACTAAAACTAAACATGGCAGTAGCTATGAAAAGATAAAGAACACACAACAGCAAAAAGATAGGCATGAAGAATCCTATGATGTGTTCTAGATTTTGAAAGTGGAGCGTGTTTCTCTCCCACACAAAGTAAGACGGGATCTAACTTGTTATGAACAGCAAGCAAAGCTAAAAAAAACTAAAAATAAAACCTAAGAGCGAGACGCTCCAAGCATAGCACATAACGCATGAAGTGATAAAAATATAGTGAGACGAAGGACGAACTGATGATTGTTAATGGAGAAGGGGATGCACGGGGGCATCCCCAAGCTTGAGCGCTTGACACTCCCGAATCTTCTTTCATCATTTTCCATCGCACACTTGAAAACTCCCTTCATACATAACTCATCATAAGCTGATTAGAGAGGTTAGTACCCTTAATAAAATAATTTTTCCCCACTGGATATAAATATATTCTTGAAGAGCTACTGTTTCTCAAGACTGCAAAAAGGTTTTTGAAAATAAAAAGCAAGCTTAAGGTTTGAAAAACTTAGGAGAGACAAAATGTGGCGGAATCTGTAAAAAACAGAACAACTGGTAGTAAAGAATTTTTTAGGGGTACTTCTGCAACTCAATCAAAAAAACTCAGAACATACGAAAGTTCCGTGATTGTATAGAGAACGCTGTGTAAAAAGTTAAGCTCAAAAAGATGAACTGGTGATTTTATTTTATTTTTCCTGTCACGAGGACAGAATCTGTTTTCTGGACAGCATGTCACAACTTTCACTTCCCTTGTCATATGAGGCTATAACTTGGCACAAAGCTTGAAAATAAAGATACAATGATATTTCTACATTAGTAACAATCATCAAGACCACTAAAAACTGAAAGTAAAAACTCAAAGTAAAGATAACAAGGGTTGTCTCCCTAGAGCTCTTTCTTTATAACCATAAAGATAGGCTTAAGATTTTGATGATGCTCTCGTAGGAATAAGAGTTGAAGAACAAAAAAGAGCAACAAGAAGCAAATACCAAACACATTTAAGTCTAATATGCTTCCTATGCAAAGGGATCTTGTAGAGAAATAACTCATTGAAGCATAAAGATATTAGCATAGGAAGGCAAAACAAGTGCAACTTCAAAACTTTCAACATAAAGAGAGGAAACTTGATATTCTTGAAATATCTATGAGCATATGTTCCCCTCTCACAATATTTTTCATTGGGATCATGAATAAACTCAACAATATAAGTATCACATAAAACTTTCTTATCATGATCCACAAGCATAGAAAATTTGTTACTCCCCACATAAGCAAAATCCTTCTCATTATTAATAGTGGGAGCAAACTCAAAAAAATAGCTATCACATGAATCATTCTTATCATGATGCACTTGTAAAAATTTATTCTTTATAGCATAAGTGCCATCACAATAATCATCATAGATGGGAGGCAAAGTATCATCAAAATAAATTTCCTCATCAAAACTTGGGGGGATAAAAAGATATGAAAGTGTATCAAAAGCATAGCAATATCACACAAAACATGCATGGAGCAAGAAAAAATTATAGATACGTTTGGGACGTATCAGTTGCTAAGTCTTGCTCCGACCACAACGAACTTGGTTGGGTCGGAGGGATCTAGAGCAACCTTCTTGCTGTCCTTGGCTGACTAAAAAGCGTTCTCTTCATCTGCTCTCTTGGCAGGGCCGACTGGGAGGGGAACCTTGCTTTGCGCCTGAGCCATTTCTACCACCTTGTCGAGTTGCTGCTTCTCTTCAACGACCACCAAGGAATCGGCCAAATTTGCACCAGCTGACGAGCACTCGAGGGACTTCCTGAAGTCCCCGGTGACGGTGATGATTCCATTTGGCCCTGGGAGCTTCATCTTTAGGTAAGGCTCGTGTGCATTGAGCATGAACTTAGCGATTGCAGGCAATCCCAAGAGGGCATGGTATGGGTTGCTGAGGTCGGCGACCTCGAACCAGATCGGCTCTCTCCTGAAGTTCTCCTCTGTGCCAAAAATCACATCCAGCCGAATGCGACCCATAGGGGTGCATGACAGACTAGGGACAATCCCATGGAAGGTCGTCCGACTGCGCTCCAGATCCCTCTCTGTGAGACCCAACTTGACCATTGTATCTCTGTACAGAATGTTGATTGTGCTCCCTGGATCAACGAGCACTCGGGAAAACAGACATGAAAACTTGGGAGCCGCAAACAGGGCATCCACCACGAGCAGATAAGTGCCCGGATTCGGCATGATACTTGGGTGATCCTCACTGCCCCAGGTAATCTTGAAATCCGACCAGTGCATGTATTGGGGAATCGGTGGCATGGTGGCATTAACCTCCTGAGCTCGGGCTCCCCGACTGCCCTTGTCACTTGATTCACTGGTAAAGATCGTGTATGCGGCGTCTTGCCGCGGAAAATGGTTCTGCGCCTGAGCTGGTGCTCTGTTCTGGGGTGGGGGTGGAGGTGGTAATGCTTCTCCCTTCGCAATGCGCTTGACAAAGTCACACTGTCGAGTGGTGTGTGCTGTTGGCTTGCCAGGACTGCTGTGCATTTTGCACGGCTAGTCCAGCATGTCCTCGAATGTGTACTTGGGCTTCATTGGCCACTGCGGCTTTGCATTCGGCTTCATCTTCTGACTGCCTCATGCAGCCCCTTGTTCCTCTTGGTCCTGGACAGCGGCCACCTGCCGACTGCCATACGGAGCATCTGGCTGCTCATCCTTCCTCTTTCAGCTATTCTGCTGGTTGTTGTTGTTGTTCCGATTGTTTTCTCTGCGCTCCCGCCGACTGAGCCCTTGGTTTCCTTCCTCTGCCGCCTGCGCAACCCCTTGTGTCTGAACGACACCGCCAACGCCGAGCTGAATGGGCTCACGCATCGTGGAGTCAAAGACAGAAAACACGTTGGCGACCTTCATGAGCTCGGCCAACGACGAAAAATCTTTGCGGAGCAACTTGTGCTTCAGCATTGACCCCGCCAAGCATCCGTTAGTGAAATACTGGATGGCATGTATCTCATGGACTCCTTCACACAAGTTCTTCAACTTGATCCACCAAGCTAAATACTCTCGGAGTGGCTCGTCCTTGCCTTGCACGCAGAGGGCGAGCTGCCGAGGAAGATGTGTCCGATCATATATGTGTCGGCGAAGTTGCGAATGAAAGCTTCCGAGAAATCTTTCCAGCAATTGATGTTGTTGCTGGGCAAACTGTTCAACCAAGTCCGAGCTGACCCTTGCAGCATCAGAGGAGCATAGCGTACAGCTACACGCCGACTGCCGCCGGCAATGCCGACTGCGGTCATGTAATCTGTCAGCCAGTCCTCTGGCTTAACCGAGCCTTGTACTTGTGGGTGTCTCTGGGCAAGGTGAATCCTTTGGGGAACTTCTCGGTCCGAATGCGGTGTCTGAAACACGCTGGGCCGGCTGCTCCCTCCTCCTCCTGTTGCGCATTTCTTTCCAGCAGCTCAATGCGATGCCTGGCGTCATTCTCGCCGATCTGACGAGCACCGAGCCGATTGCTGATTGCTAGTCTTGCTTCCGGTTGACGAGGTGGGTCATTACGCCTGCTGCTAACAGTCGGCTCCTTTGCTCTCCTTTTCATGATCGGGGGACCCCGATTGCTCCTGACCCTGCTATCACGCCGAGATTGGCCCTGCTGCCTGTTTTGTCGCGACGCATTCGGCCGCTGGCTGGCTCCCGGAACCGGCCTCGCGGTCCTTCTTGATGCTTCAGGTCCTGCAACCGGGTCTTCCAATGCCGCTTGCTGCTGCTTTGCACTTTCCAACAGCTCGCGCATTCGGCGGGTATGCTGACGTCGCTCCTCTCCTTCCATGTCCTCCAGCTCGTTCGTAATCTGCTCGGCAGCTCGCAGATTCTTGTCCGGGATGTTTTATGTTGGTCGCTAAACAAATACTGATGCTTTCGGCTGCTCGGCTCCCGACAGCTCTCTGCCGACTGCTCAGCCTCTACTCCTGAGATCCTCTAAGACCGCAGGTGCAATCGATCGCCGCTGACTGGCGTGTGCTGTGTTGTACTCTCTGGTGATGGCTCCAAGCCTTCTCTCCTCCGCAAGCACGTGCTCAGCCCTGCGAGCAAGAGCAAGTCGGGCCTTCTCCAAATCTGTGTGAACCTGATCGGGGTCACCATTCATGCTAATGCGTGTGTATAACACATCCCGCAACGCACTAGTGCTGACTCTTTCCGCATCATCCGCTGCCTCATTGAATTTCCTTTCTGCACTTGCCACACCTTGGCTGCTTGATGCAGTCATCCCGGCCATCATGACGGCTGCGTGCACGCGTGACTCCGCTCCGCCGGGAGCAGTCGTGCAGCCCCTGGTCAGGAGCGGATCCGTGGCACTCGAGAAGACGCACACCTCCATGGGATACGCCTCGGGGAAGCTGCTGATGAAGAGGCGATGGCTGCCGATCTGCAGCGATACGCCGGGCGGCAGGGGTGCGCCGACCCCAAACCGCGCAGCGTAGTCCACCACAAAGTCCACTGCCTCATGCCTAAAGATCAGGACATAGGCGTGGCTCATGCTCGATGACGAGGAAGATCTCGTCCGGATCAGAACTCCAGTTGACGCCTCGGTCTGCCCCACGGTGGGCGCCAATTGTCGTCGCATAGTAACAATAGATGCCATAGGGATGGCTAAAGAGAGGGGAAGACTCGAGGGAGAACTATGTCGATGGTGCCGGAATCGGGTTGGGCACAAGCACGGTGAAGGACACCACGATGTACCCAGGTTCGGGGCTCTCCGGAGAGATAACACCCCTACTCCTGCTTGTCTGCTCTATATAAATGATCTCACGAGCTACAATCAATGCTCTTGGAGCGGTTCAGAGGAACAAGAGACTTGCCGTTGGCATGGTTCTCTCCTGCTTCTCTGTATGAACTACGGTGCGAAGTAAATGCAATGGGGGTCGTCCCTCTCGCAGGAGGGGTACCCCGGGCTCTTATAGTATGAGCCCGGGGTACTTCGGTCATTTCATTCGGGGGTTGGGCCCAGCTGTCATCCTCTCGTCGGCTGGGGTCCACCGACTGCAACTCCCCGGATGATCCGGACCTATCAAGCGGTTGCCCATACTGTAGCTTGTAGGTTATGATGAGTTAACAGTGGAGCTATGATCGCTGGTCTTGTCGTCCTGTCCACGGATTCAGCGGAAAGGGTGACAACTCTCCTCTGACAGATCGGCGAAGTGACTTGGCTTGCTGACACCCTGATATCTCAGGATTATGCATTTATGACCTTGTACCAGGAGCTCCGACCTGAACAAGGTCAACTCTTGAGCCGATTGAAGGGTGAGCCGATTGTGCCTGGGCCGACTGCTCTCATTCGGCATGGTCGATTGCTTGAGGGAAATCATCCATGCGACTGCCTAGCTCGGCCCAGCTGCATCCCAATCGGCCCCAGCCTTGTCTTGAAAGATTGCTTTCGTCTGGGTGACCCTACCCGGGTATCATTCCCCCGACAAGTGAATCTTCCCAATTCAAGGAGTGATCCTCGCGCTGCGAGTGTATGGTCCTTCGGGTCCATCCTCAGGTTATGGTCCTCTCACTAGGTGAGGGTAGAAAAGGAGTCGGGGTGAGACGTCACCTCTACTCTCATGCCATTTCAAGCATGTAATCGCATGCCATTTCAAGCATGCACTCTCATGCCATTTCAAGCATGTGAGGTTCAAGTATAATTTTCACATGTTCTAGTATGGTTCCTCTTCATTACTTTGTCGTCTATTTTTGTTGCGTGCTTTGTTGTGTATTCGCTGAGTCTTTGGACTCACCCTCATGGGCATTGTTTCAGGTACATCACTGTGAGGCTTTGCAAGTAGTCAGGAAGGCGTAGCTCCCATGGGTGTTCACTCACAAATTACATGCCCCTTTCATTTACCTAGCTCAATAATGATAAACTTTATGCTTTAGTTCATGATTCTTGAAAGCTAGGTTCTACTAGTGTGTATAACTTTTTTCTTGCAATCAGTATGTGTATCTGGAAGGTGGGTTGAGGTTTACCATTCCCCACCTAGTACCCGTTTGTGCTTGGAACATGTTTCCCTCCTGTTGTGTAGTATATCAGATTATGACTTTTCTTAATAAGTGTTATATAAGCTTGTTGGAGCTTCAGCTTGTGATGCCATAGTTTAAACTCTGTTTATTTAATTGCCTCACGTGGATGTCCGACGGTACAAAGGAAGTGCTGCCGGATTTTACCCACGGTGTAATAGGCTTTGGATGTGTTATGGTGGTAACATTCCTTCTTAAAGGAGGGGTGTTATACCAGCATGGAGGAGGGCTCGTGGGAAGATCTCTCGGAACCGCCGTTCCAGCGGTACGACGTCACCTCCTATGCCAAGGAGCCCCCGGTCACGGACCTTCATCGTCACCACTGAGGCCGCCACCTTCGCCTTTGACGCCGAAGAGCTTACATGGTGAAAACTTGGCAGTTGGGCGCTGCCCTTCGCAGGTCGTGCTCACTTTGACCAGCATCACCATGGCCTTGTCGGGCTCTCCAAAGAACCGGACACCCTCGTCCAACTCTACTTTTGCCACATGCCAATCATCCGCACAGGCCACACTAGGCCTTCTTCGACACTCATCGAGGAGAAGCTCTTCAGCCAGGATCTAGCCGAGAGGCATGTAAGCGCCACCCTCGTCTACTTGGGATCCAGCGAATTCAGCAAATACTTCCTCATACAGTGCGTCTCCGTTGGGAGCGACAGCGCTTCTGGTCAGGAGCAAGGTTTTAAATTGCGGCCTATTGAATTTAGCGGCGGGCTTTTCTATGAAGCTATTTGGGGCTATAGCTGGGCTATTTGAGGCTATAGCGGGCTATAGCGGTAAGATTGTGAAGGAAAGGAGAATAGCTGGACAGTGCTGAAACAGCAATAGCGGCAACTATAGCTGATCTATAGCCGGCAATTTAAAACCTTGGTCAGGAGGAGCTCAAGATCGAGGAGGACAGATATGGTCAGAAGCTCAAGGAAAAGGGACCCTTTCTGTATCGGTTGACCACATTTGATCTCCATCTTCACCACAATGGAGGCCTTACTACTGGCAAGAGCATGCAGGTGCAATACTACCAAGTGCCTGAAGGAACCTCTCAGCCATTCCTCGTTGAAGATCCTGTGGCATTTGGGATGTAATGAAAGACTTCGTATGTTTTATTTTCACTCGGTTGCGACTCTGTTGCCTTTTATAATGTGTACACTGAGACTGCGATTCAGCTAATGTATTGCCCTTCTACGTTATCATGTGTATGAGATCCATGCATGCCATTACATTTTTCTTCAGCAGGGAGATTTAACTTCATACATCAAAGCTTAATAAGTTGCAAACACTAAGGGTTGGAGATACTGCTTCAGTAAACCGGTTCGTTCATGAATGTGTGTGTGTGTCTGTCTCTAGGAATGTGCTGAAAAGTACCATTACTAATTTTGAAAACCTGACTCTTTTCTGCACTAGGACGGGATGGTTAGGTCGCCTCCAGTCCAGCCCCAACCTCGACGCCCAGGTTGCCGGCAGCAGGTAGTCCTGACCCTCTTCGTAGCATTTTCTTGTGACTGATTCCCCTAGTACAAGATGGAGCTCAGCCTCGGCTATTCTTGTATGTTTGATTTATCAGTTTACACCCTCAATAGAAAAGTATATTTAAAATTTATATCATTTATATTTGCAATTTATTGTGTTTCTTTCATGTTCCTTTTTTTATTGTGTTGTTAATGATGCCTCATTTATGGATCTAGGTGGCCGAAAAGGAGTAGGCAACTAGCTTGATGGTCTGTAACTTTGTAAATCTTCTCAAAATTTAGATCTTGGCCTATCCATGTCTTCACAATTCTTTGAGAAAATCTTCTCAAATAGTTAGATCACAAAATTTGTGTATTCGGTGAACTCTAGTAGGATAGTTGGGCGTTGTGACTGGGTTTTCGTCCCATAGCTGGGGTTCGACTTCGAGTGTTTAGGCTGTGGGTTTTCCAATCACATCATTCTGCTTCCTTTCCCCTCTTCTCTTTTTCTGAATGATTTTTGTTGGAACTGTTGTATTTTCGTTATGAAAGTAATAGGAAGGGGCAGATGCCCAATTCTAAAAATATGTTAGATGGCAAAATCATGTGTTAATTTATAGTGTTGGAGACGTGCCAATGTTCAAAACATTAGTATTCCGTGAACTAGAGGGTGTGTGATTTCTGCGTTTGACAAGCATACAATTGGACACTTTAACATTCTCGTAATGGTTTCCGCGACAGAACAGAAACCAACCAGAGCCTTTGATATTAGCAGATTATGTTATTTTACACATTGTCAAACAAGCTATTTTACACACA
Organism: Bromus sterilis; assembly: GCA_950022295.1. Taxonomy (NCBI): domain Eukaryota; kingdom Viridiplantae; phylum Streptophyta; class Magnoliopsida; order Poales; family Poaceae; genus Bromus; species Bromus sterilis. The sequence goes on from OX465596.1 coordinate 404,788,109, forward strand.
AAATCGCCACCATACATGCCCCTTATTTATGCAAACACCTCAAAAGCAACCTTAGGTTAGCAAAAGAGAGATGAGGTATATTAACATTAGCTCCCATAACAAACACAAGAAAAAACACTTAAAAGGTGGAAATGCCTCTGACTTGCTTTTTAATCAGCCTCCGGCTCTTCTTTCAGGCAAATAATCGAGCAGCCACTGTGGAAACGGTGCATATTCACCATCGAAAAGGACCTCGAAGGCATGGGCAATATCTTAGGCGCGCAAGATCCACACAAAGGTGTGGTGATCGTTGGAGAAGCAAAATGTGCAACGTTATCAGGTGACTGGACGAAATTGAACTGCTGAGGCAGCTCGATTTCGTCGCTGCTGAGGCTGCTGCTACTGCTGCTATTGGAGCTCATACCGTCAGAGGGCCTCAACCTGCTTAAACTGGCAAACCTCTTGGAGATACGGTTCTCATAGGTCTCCGACTCCGGCACAGTGATCTGTGACTGATCATACATGATGCTGTATGCAAGAAGATTTTTCCGTTTCCTGGAGTAAGCATTGTCTGCCTTGGCAATGACCTTTGCAGAACCAGATGGTCCAATAGCTTCCTTGAGGATTGTATAAGATCTGGACTTGCCGTTGTAGAATTTAGAGATGCCACGCCTGCCCCATAAAAAGGATAAGGACATCAGAGGTGGCATATAGATAAACATAATTAATCATGCAATGGCATGTACTAGTGCAAAAAAGTAACAGCACCACAGCTGTAGTGATAACTGATAAGCATTGATGTTCTGGTGGTGCATTAATTATGGGCAAGCATGCAAAACTGAACGGATACAATACCAAAGTAAGCGTTTCAGGATAAGAAGGAATCAAGGAAGTTTATGTCAATAAACTTTAGGAACCTTAGCAATTACTGGCATTTAGCACAACTTAATACTGCCAGGAAAAACTAATGCTTCTCAGTACAGGAAATGCAAGATATTTAACTAAATGACATGATTCCCTCAGTTTGTAAAACATGTGGGAGAATGTTGCCCTGAATCAACAGTCAGACTTAGTATAATAACAAACATATCTCACATCAGTGGAAAGCTTGTAAACATGACAGGTTAGTCCTTCTCAACTAATGTACTAGCTATGAACGAGATGATTCTGATATTTGTCTTCATTTCTCTCCGACTACCCTCTATCTTTATGCTACTGTCAAACATTCTCTAGGTTTCATATCCTCAAATATTTTCCATTTTGAGTAATTTCAAGCGTAGCCTCACAGCCCTCAGTCTGAGAATTACTACTTCAAAATTTAGACCAAGTAAACAGGAGATATAAGTTCTCACAAGAAAATTGTTCATCTTGGTTTTCCATTCAATCTTCTGGTCTGGAATATACATCTAAGGATCCCAACATAAGACTTGTATTGTGTATTGTCAAGAGTTCTACTGTACATTTTCCAGCAAATAGTATGGTCTGGCTATAGAAAAATGTGCAAGTATCCAGATGAAGATAGGTACACCTCGCTAACCTTATCACAAAGATAAAATATTACTAAAGCGGGACATGAGAACGACCCAATGGAGAACAGTCATTGCCACACATCTGCTGGCAAATAGCACTCCATGTCAGCACATACACAATTGAATAATGATCCACAATTCTAAGACAAGTTCCAATCAAGAACATGTAATACTACAACTGCAACATGTGGTATCCCACATTGCCTCATCCGTTGAATCAGAACCTTTCAACTGACCAGTTGTGTGGCAATCAATACCAGTGTATTACTAGTTGGTAATCCTATAACAAGGTCTATAAACATGCTTGAGGAATTCACGAGGCTATTAGGCAATGCAAAATATCCAATGCGCATAGTGCCCAGTCACAAACGTCACAAGGATGATAACTACTCTTGGAATTTCTTCCATGCATGAGCTTTGCGGGGAGAGCGACCAGAAATGTATATCAGACCGAAAGAAAAACGTAATAAGGGGGGCTCTGCTCCTCACCGGATGGGGAGAGACTCCTCCAATGCGCCGAGGCCGCCGTCGAGCCCGGCCGCGCTGTACGCGCTCTGCACCTCCCGCTCCCCGTCCTCCCCCGGCGGCGCGCCCTCGTCGCTGTCCTTCCCCAGCGACGACGAGCTGCACGGCTCCGGCCTCGGCCGCGGCGGCATCCGCCCGATCTGGCACCGGCGTCGCTGATCCACACCCGCCCCGCGCGCCTCCGCCTCGCCGCGTGCAAGGAATCGAGGAGGCCGTGCGTACGTGTGTGCGTGTGGATTGGTTGCCAAGAAACTCCCTCTCCTCGTCGGTTAAATGCTACGCACGAATGGGATGCCGCCGGTTTAAATACGGGAGGGTAATTAAGGCGAGCCGTTTCTGATGAAGAATAACGACGCCACGTCATTTGAAGATCAGCTCGTAATTAATAATGGATTGGTCAGAGACGTGCGGGCGAGGGAAAGGACGACCAGGTTTTGGGTTACCGCGGCCTTATCGGCTTATCCGCACCATTTTTGTTAAAACTTGCGCCAATGGTCTTTAGGAAAACCACTGGCTTCATCCGGTAGATCTGTTCGCTGCTTCCGCCCTGTCTTGTGCCGTTGGATTAAAACAAGGCCACTACTAGGTGCCGGTCGACCGGTCTAATTTTAAACCGGTCAACACGTAGTCGCTGGATATCGATTCAAGAAACCATTTGACGAGTCATCGTGTTTCTCGTCTAGCGTCGTTCTTTTTGGAAAAACTTAACATGTTCGAATCCATGGTTTGTGCGGCTCCCTCCCATGTGCGGATCCGGCTCCGGCGACAGCGATGGCCGTCGGCCACCTGCCGCTCGCAACCCGACGCCTCGCAGCCCTACGATCCCGCGCGAGATCCCCGTCATCTTCATCGTACGCGCGTCTCCCCCGCCGTCATGGATGAGTTCACTCGCCGCCAAAAACGTTGGAGAACCCCCTGACATAGCATTTGCTTTACCCACCGCCATGGATGAGCTCGCAGCACCACCGCCGCTCGCCGTCGGTAGTCGCCCGCCGCCCCTCGCGACTGTGGTTGCAGTTGCAGCTCCTTCATGGTTGCAGCTCCTGTACGGTCGTATGTAGCTTCTGCCATGGCTGTTGCAACAAATCGTCGTTGCCGTCGTCGCGAGGTCGCCGCTGGCAGCACCTGCAGTCCTGCACCACTGAAGCGGCACCAGCCACTTGTCATCGCCCTTGCCGCAACTTATCGTCACCATTGAAGCGGCACCAGCAAAACACCAGCGAGGCTCTGTTGCAAAGTAACAAAATTTCAAGTAGAATGGATGTGGCAAAAAAACATCATCGGTCGTAGCAAAAGAAAACAACGGTGGCAAAAAATCATCTTCTCACCCTCACGAGGTCGCAGCTCCGCCGTAATGTATGTAGCAAAATTCTTCACCGGTAGTAGAAAAAATATACAACGGTGGAAGCAAAACTTTATAGCGCTTGCAACATTGCACGTAACAAAAAATCTCAGATATTCCACAAAATATTCAGCCTATGCAGCAAAATGGAATGTTGTTTCCACTAAAAATAAAGAATGTTTGCAGCAAAAAAAACACCATTGTGTCTGGGCGTCGTCTTCGCCGCCGGCAACTGCTGGTTGTAGGACCGCAGTAGTCGCCGGTTGCACCCTCACCGCAGTTGCAGCAACGCCATCCCCCTGAAACAAGAGCGCGTCAGGGCTCGGTGCAAAGACGAGCGGCGGCGACGACGCGAAGACGAGTGGCACCGTCCATGGCGGAGGGTGGCGGGGCGAGTGTGAGGCGCGGCGCCGGCCATGGCGGCAAACAGCGGCGCGAGCGCGGGGACATTTTTTCAGCAAAAAAAATTGGTGTAGCAAATTTTAATCACTGGTGGTAGCTTTTTTACTATCTACTCCAACAAAAAATCATAGTCCGTCATCGTCAATCACTTTATCATTTTTGGTTGTAGCAAAAACTCTCTCCGGTAGTAGCAAAAACATACAATGGTCGTAGCATAAAAAACAACGGTTGCAACAAAATTCATCATCGATGTCGTCGAGGTCGCAGCTGCGCCGTGGTGGATGTAGCAAAGATCTTAACCGGTAGTAGCAAAAACATTAAACGCTAGAAACAAAATGTTTCACTGGTTACAACATTACATGCCCAGATATTCCTTGTACGTTGTGTGTTGTGGCAAAAACATTAGTCTATTTATGGTAGCATAAATGTGATATGGATGTAGCAAAGAAAATGATGGTTCCAGCATCTGCCTCGCCATCAAAGTGATGGAGGGAGCCGACGGCCTATCGTCCGATGGTGGGGCCGCGGGGACGGACTGGCGGCACGAGGACGGGGGCCGCGGTGACGGGCGCCAGCGGCGGGACATGGTGACGGGGATCGACGGCAGGGACTCCGAGCCCGAGGACCAGCTGTGGAATGCGGAACGGAGGCGGCGGCCATCCCTCCTGGATCTACGCCCCGCGAGGAAGGCGACCGGCCGAAACATTAGGCCGGTCGGCCGTGCCTGAACGTTTCCCTTGAAACAAGAGCAACTTTCCACAACGTTCACGTATTCAAAGTAAAAACGTTGCAACGAAGTGCTTGTTACAAAACTTTTGAACATAATATGGTAGATGTTGTAAACGTTTTTGTCTGGTTCAATTTTTTTTGCAACAAAGCGTGTTGCAAAGGTATTGTACGCAACAACGATCCTTTTGTAAAAAGGCTTCGCAACACTATTTGTGTTGCAAAGAGGTTTCACAACATTGTTCGTGTTACACAAGCATCGGATTGCAAAATAAATCTCTACGTACATGCTTCGCAACAAGCTTTATGTTGCAAAGGACATCATGATATCAGATCCAACCGTCCGCGAGCCGGTGGATCTTTTTAATCTTTTAAAAAGATCCACCGATCGATGTGTAACGTGGTTCTTGTTTTATTTTAAGTTAAACCTTGTAAAGTTTGATCACATTTATGTTATTAATATATTAATATATAAATTAAAAATATCAACTACAATATGAAAATAATTTCAAGATGGTTCTAATAATAATGTCGTAATGGTGATGTTTTCTATAAACTTGATTAAATATTAGAAAATTCGACTTAAGCGAAAAGTTATATCTTTATTATTAAAAAAAATTAGAGATTATATATTCACACGTCTAATTTTTCTTCTTCTCGTGTCTTGCTTTAACTCAATCAAATTAAATCAAATCTTATAAAAATCTCAACTAAATTAAAACTTTATCATTTCCTATACATACCCAAGTCAAATCAAGTCTTATCAAAACATCAACTAAATCAAATCTCTTGTTACCTTTCACTACCCATACTCAAATTAAGCACAATCTAAAAATATGATGGGTGTATGATTTATGTGAAACACCATTGATATTACTCTTGTATTACTCACGTATATAGAGTTTGTGATCAAAATTTAGTAATTTGAAGGATATATTACTTCAATGCTTGGTCAGAAACTTCAATATATATTGTTATAAATAAATAAGCTAACGGTAAGTATGCACTTAGGTTATTTATTTACTTTTTACTATGTTTGATTTTCTTACTATGGACTTAGGTTATTTTTCACAATTCACATTGAAATTCTATTTAGTGGGCAAGCATTAGAGCAATAACGCTGAAGCTAGAACAAAGGATGGGGCAAAAGGGAGAAGGAAGAATAACTTTCAACTTGTTAGCATGGTGTGCATAATAAGATGTGTGTCAAGAAATAATATAACCCATAAAGGAGGAAATGAAACATAACAAATTGAACTAAAGCGATATTTTCATATTACCCCGTGATAACATACATGAGTTCAACTAGTCTATTCTTAAAAGTGTAGGCAGGTGAAGCCTATAGGGAGATAACTATAGACTATAGTTGACAAATGTGTGTCACCATATGTGAAGCACCAATGGGGCAAAAGAGGCAGTGCAGGTTATTCTATCATTCAGATCGAAGTAACAAACGTTATGCAATAATTTCTTATAGGTCTGTTGGAATAGACGCAATAAACCAAGGACTCTAATATCTAATGATCGTTTTCTCTGGGAAGGATGGATCGAACATTTTCATTAAATAGGAAGAGCAACTTCCAAAAAACGTTTCGCCCCCCTTGATCTTTCGCGCCGCACCGGGGGGTGGGGTGAGGCAGGTTGAATCCCCCATTTGCCCAACATTAAAATACACATATTTATAGAAAAACATAGCAAACCTAATCTATAATTGTAATGATCTAAAAACTATGAAATGCCATGCTACTTTATAAAATTAATATTTCTCTAACTTATAAATTAATAAATTGAATGGTTCGAAAAGTGTTCCATGTGATCTACAAAAAATAAAATTTTGAATTCTTCCATGGAGATATTTCACTAAAACAAAACGATATGCTGTAAATTTTTGCATTACTTGGTTCATTGTGCAAATTTTCATAAAATTGTCATGCCATTGAAAAAAAATCATCATGCCAATAAATATAAAATTGACATCCTCTTAATAATAAAATTGTCATCGTGTTAATAATAATAATAATGTCATGCTCTCAATAATAAAACAACCATTAGGTCAATAATCATTCCATCTCTTACTAGCAAAAATGGCAAATTTATATTTATTTACATGCCATGAATTTAATAATAAAATTGACATCCTCTTTATAAGAATGCCATGTTTCTAAGTATTAAAATAGCATGCTCTTATATAATAATTAAATTGCCATGGGAGAAAGTAAAAATAAATTCCTAAATTTCCATGATTAAATGATAATTTTTCACAAAAGCATGCCAAGGAGGAATTACAAGAAAGGCCTACAAATTAAAATAATTTGACATGCTACCTATAATTAAAAATATACATCTCAAGGTTATAAAATAATACGCTTTCTAAAAATATAGAGTTTTTTGTTTTTTAAAAATACGTACTCTCTCCGATCAATAATAAGTGCCACTCATTTTGTATTAAACCGGTATAAATTTTGTCTAGATGAGGGATACGTTCGCAGAAAGTAAAACATTCAAGATTTTCGGCATTTTTTCAAATTTAAAATTAATTTTGAAAATAAAATTAGCTTTATAGTACATATAGTAGTTTGAAAGTAAGTTTTTAGAACAGCCCGGTTCGGACTACTGGTAAAGCCACCCCCTCCGCCCCTCCACACACACACACACACGACGTCGGGTAGCATGTTCGCTAAAGGAACTGAAAAATCTGACGTTAACAAAATAACATTTTCAACCGCAAAAAAAAAACATTTTCGTAAGGTAAACAAATATGAATCATGCATAACAGAAGGCCACATAATTCTACTTCTATAACTATAAAGCTTCAACGAGTAGCATGCCGGCAACATATAACAATGGAAGAGATGAGCACTGGACAAACTTTCAGGTTTCATCCTAAGGTGCTGGTGGGTCTCGCCCAAGGCAGGTGTAGCCGGAACCCGGAAGCTTTGCCGGCGGATGTCCTTGGTGGAATGGGCAGCACGTTTGCTGACCTGCTGAATACCTGATATTGAGTTACAATTTCAGAAAATCAAAAGTGTGCAGAGCTGGGCCAGGGCCTGTATCCTCCCATGGGCCCTAGGTTAGTGGTCATTCGGCCCATGGGCCCCAGTCCTCTCATACTACTACTCGAACAGACAGAGCGGCGGCGGATCGAGGAGAGAAGGTCTTGGCCAGCGGCGACGATGAGCCGCCGGTTTCTGTACATGGTGCTTGAGGAAGGCCGGCACCCGGCTAACCGCTTGTACACTCTGTACCGCATCCAGCCGTCGCTCCTGTTCTACCCCAAGGATTCACCGGAGCGCGCGGCATCGGCAGCCGCTGCGGGCGCGACGGCGACGACCATGGCGGCGGTGGAGGCGGCGGCCGACGCGAGGGCCAAGGCGAAAGCGAAGGCGATGTTGTGGAGGTGGCGAGAGGAGGAGGTTGACCTCGATTGGGAGCCGGCTGAACTGCATGGCCCCATCATGACCTTCCCGTCTCCCTACGTGCACACCGACTTCGCCCTCACCGGCCGCAACAAGGACCAGATCGTCGCCTCCGAGCGCCGCGATTTCCAGTACAGGTTCGAACTCCGGGCCCCGCGCCGCGCCGTCCTCTACGACGACGCCTCGCGCTCCGTCCGCGACCTCACGTCGCCCGAGCGCGAGGACGTGCCCCTCGCCGTCGGCGAGGACGACGAAATGCCTGTCCGGGGCTTGATCCGTGGACCGGCCCACGACTATGACTGGCACCGGTACACCTACCCGCCGTCGCCGCCTCCATACTTGAGCGGCGACGCCTACGGCCCCTACGCGGCGCCGGTGGACGGCTCGTACATCTGGGCGTCCGCGCGCGGTCACGGGACCTACTCCATGCACACGGTGACCGGCGAGTGGACCAAGGTCGGCGACCGGGCGTTGCCGTTCCAAGGGCGCGCCGTTTGCGCCCCGGAGCACGACCTCTGCTTCGGCTTCCCGTACGGGAACAGCAGCCTCCTCGGCGCGTGGGACCTGCGCACCTCCGGTGCCGGCGGCGCCGCCGCGCCCGTCGAGTCGCGCGGCGTGTGGGAGGGCTTCCGCGTGCCTGACAGGAGCTACTATTTGAGGTCGCACCTCGTGCACCTGGGCGACGGCGGCCGGTTCTGCGTAGCCAAGCTTTTTTTGCACACGACGTTCTGGTTCGCCGTGCTCACCGGCGTGGAGGTGGAGCGATGCGACAGCGGGGAACTAGGCATGATTAAGCACCGGTCGTTATCGTATAAGGTTGGTGGGGAGAAATCTCCCTATTTTGTATTTTAGATCTACACACGTGCATCATTGTTCCCCACGGAAAAACAAAATTCATTTTTTCACAAATAGATGATATAATTTTAATTCAAATTTGAGCTCAAACTGCGTTATCTATCTATGAACGGTGGAAGTACGTGCCACTTGCATTTCTTTGCACTCCTACCATTGTTGTCATATACCAAAATAAAACTAAATCCATTTAATTAGTTGTTCTATCTTTGCCAATCAATCAATTTTTTACGCTAGATGGGTTTTAAACCACTTTCTGATGAATTTATTTTTAAATGGAAACTTTTGGCTCAAGTTCATCTAAATTGTGTCGAATGAGCAACCCTTCTTTTATTATAAATTGCCTCAAATATGTAGTATATTTGAAAAAAAATCAGATGACTAGATTCAGTAACCGATGATCCTTGGTTGGTTGATATTATGCACCATCATTTAGCTATTGCTGGTTGCTTTTGAATCGTAGGTCATATGCATAAGACTAACTGGGGTTTTAACTGATGATGAACTTAAAAGATATTTTGGAGTCCTACAACGGCCTAGTTACAGCCAAAAAAGTTTTCAGCTTTCAGATTCATTTGGCACGAAAAAAACTTGAAAAGAAAATTACACATGTAAAAGTTAGTTGCTAACAATGAAATAGGAAGAAAACATTACTAAGGTAAAGAGAAGGCTCAAAACTGCCACAATACGAAGGATATGTTGGGAAACATGTATCATACCACCAACTATGAGTCTTTGTACTCATGTTATGCAAGAATAGAATATTATGAAGCCCGCTTATAATATATAAGTACAGCAAAAACATTAATATTAGGACTAACCATAGTGATCAATATAAAGTAGAAGCTACAAGCAGATTACATCTTATACTAATTGGTCCCTTGACCCTAATTACCATATCTTAATACACCATTATTATTGTTCATGCTGAAATGAAATTGGTTTTCATGCTTTAATTTTCTTTTTCAAAATTTAAAAAAGTCCTTGTCAAACAAAAATATTCAAATAATTTAAAAAATCATTACTCACATATATATTTCATATAAAATTATACTTATTTATAAAATTAATAAAAGTAGGAAAAAGAAAATCTAGAATAAAAAATCCAAGAAAATAAAAAAGAACCAAAATAAAAAGGAAAATATCATGGACGATCATAGCATTTAACTGTAAAGGCTATATCTCTATGAAATCACTAATTAGAGAGTATGGCTTGCAACGAACACTCCCACCTCTCCGTGGTTGACAAGTGGTGTACTATATGCGTGCCATTTATTGCATATTGGGTTTCTCTTTTTTGTAGATTCGTCTTTTTTAAGTGTTTTATCTCTTAAACATGCATCCACATAATGAACCATTTTCACTGTTGAATTCCTCGCGTTAAAATTGTAAACTAGATCTCACGTTAATAGGTTTGACAAACCATTTTTTATAAGGCTCTTTTATGAGAGGCACAATCGTGCCTCTTGAATAAAAATGTACTTCAGTTTTTTCCTTATCAAGAGTAAAGAGTGTGCCTCTTGTCAGAGCAAACATGTGCATCCACGAAAGGCATGATCAAGGCTCTTAAAAAACATGTTTTCACTTTGTAGAGGCATGTCCATGCCTCTAGCGGAATCAAATACGTTCCTCCGCGAGAGGCACGATCGTGTCTCTCAAAAAATTTGTAAAAAGGGATCTTTTCCACGTATTTTATTTTCCAAAAAATATTTTACTCCAAAATGTAAAAAAACCGAACGAAAACTAAAAAAATCATCTAAACCCCAAAAACGCATACAAAATAAACAATGAAAATAAAAAAAATCAACATGTACCACGATGTCAATACACCAAAAATTACCCTTACGGTGCTCCCGTAAAGAGTACTCTTTAATTAGGGTGAAAAGCTTAGTAGCTCCGCCCAGAAGCGGAGCCAGCATGGGATTACGCATAGGGCTGAGCTAGCTTAAGTGATACAATTCAGTGATTTTTTGTATTTTGTAAGAAGCAATTACAAAGAGTATTATCACTAAGCCTAGGGCTATAGCCCTATTTGCCATAAGCTTGTCTCCGCCTCTGGCTCCGCCGCATATACCCATTATCGTGCGGCGGTTTTATGTAAGGCTCTTTGCATGCTACAGTAAGCTACAACGTTGTTACCTTTTTGTGTAGCCGATGAAATACACGTATAAGCAAACTCTCTCCTTAACAGCAAAATGTGCTAGCTTTTCTAACTTCAATTTTTCAAAAAGTTTTATCTTCCTAACTGTTAATTCAATTGACGATCAATTTTCACCATTAGCTTTCTCGCGACGAGATCTTCGAAACTAGATCCCATGTCAACATGTTTTAACAAAAAAAAATTCATTAGTACTTGACACATTACTGTTCTACTTACCTGATAATTATTTAGATAGTTGCCAGATTATACCAACTTGGTTGCTAAAAAAAATTCATCAGTATTTGCCACATTACTTCTACATACCTGATAATTATTCATACAATTGCCAAATTATACCATCGAATAGTCATATTTTGCACGACTAGGCAGCGGCGCCGCATTCAACACTTTGCTCGTGCGGCGGCTTATCCATCTCCCTTTCCTACTAAATAATCTGACAACTATATGAATAATTATCAGGTAAGTAGAACAGTAACGTGGCAAGTACTGATGAAAAAAACAATTAACAACCAAGTTAGTATAATCTGACAACTCTATGAATAATTATTAGGTAAGTATAACAGTAATGTGGCAAGTACTGATGAAAAAAAAAGTTTTCCAAAACATATTGATATGGGAACTAGTTTCGAAGATCTCGTCGCGAGAAAGTTAATGGTACAAACGGATCGTCAATTGAGTAAACGGTTTGAGAGATAAAACTTTTTAAAAATTCAAAGACCCAAAATCTAGCATTTTTTGCTAATTGTTATGCATTACGGAGAGAAAAAAGAGCCGCCGCACCATATACTTCCATGTGCGGCGCCGCTGTGTAGTGGACTCCTTAATTAGCTGCTTTCATATCTATCCTATGCCTGCGAGATAGAGGTACCGCACGCCTCAAGCGATTCCTACTAGGCCTGCGAAACACCAGCGCAGTTCTCTTTTATTTTTATCCTCCTTTATTTTTTCAACCTATTTTTTGTGTTTCTCCAATTTATCAACAGTTTTTGGTTTATTTTTTTGTCTCTAACATTCTTTTAGTTTTTCCATTTTTAGATTATTTTTTAAATTCTTTTTTTATATTTCATGTTTTTCATTTTTTATGTTTGAAAAATACACAAATATTTGCATTAATTTGTGAATATTTTTAATTTCCCCAAGATATTTTCATCTAAAATAATTGAATAGTTTCTTCAAAAAATATTGGTTTTCTAAAAGTATGTCATCTCTTTTGAAATTACATTAATATTTTTATACACATGATTAGAAATTTAAATATCTATTAATCTTTTTAATTTTTCTTAGTTAGATGGTGTACCTTTTTTTAGCATGCTTCAATTGTTTTTTAATATGTGATGATTATTTTTCATGCATAATGAAAATAATTGGAGACACGATGAACATTGTTTGACATAGATGATGACCATTTTGAAAGTACACGATGAATATTTTGAATACACAACAAACATTTTTTGAGACACAACGAACATTTTTTCAAAACCCCAATTAACAATTTGGAATTACATGATGAACATTATTTATACATGATTAGTATTTTTTGAAAATTGGTGAGTTTTTTTAAATAATGATGAATAGTCTCATGTACATGATAAATATATATTTAAACATGAGGAAAATATGTGTTCATCTAACGACCTAAAGCATAATAACTCAATTTCGAATATGAGGTTGCGTACCACACATACCGTGTGGTACATAATGAACATATTTGTAAAACAAGATAAACATTTTGTTAACTACCAAATGAAGATTTTTATACAAGGTGATTTTTTTTCAATACACGTATAAGATCATTGATCAATCCAATGATTAAACATATGAGCATGATGGGAATTGGCTAAACCATTGCCCTTATCTTTCTCAGTCCTACCAAAATTGAAATCACCTCCGAAAATAATTGGATTATTGTCATTATCCAGCACATCAACAAGTGCCGCAACAAAATCAAGTTTCAAATCCTGATACGTTGTGCCATATACAATAACCAGGTGGTATAAAGAGCCGTCAGTTTTGTTATTGATTATGGCGATAACACAAAAGTTTTATCAGTAAAACCAAAACCTACTAAAACACCTCTCGCGGTATTTAGTTCCTGCCTCGACAATCAATCTCCCTAAGGAAAGCCTCTGAAATCACTTACTTTTTAGTTTTTTGAAAGCCAATGAAATCAGGTTTAACTTCAGCAATAGTATCGCAAAGGCAATGTAGTTTTCCACGCTGCCCAAAACCTCTAAGGCTTCAAAATCAGGCCTACCATGTTATTCTAAACGGGTGACATGAACCACAAGGTTTAGCTATAGTCACAATATAAGGATTTTTTTCTAGAATACCAGAAATACCTATTGGATCATGAAAACATTCCTAGCAGGGGTATTGTGTTCATAAAACAAATTCTCATCAAGGGAGATGAGTAAAGCAATTTCAGGTTATTATTAGCAAAAGCTAAGTAAAGTTCTTTCTCTTCATCTACTTAGTCTTGAATAATACTATCCGTACTTAAATCATCATGACCAATCACCATATCAACTTGTTCAGAATTCATAAGAAGAGTACAGTAATCAAAGATAGCAATAGATTTACCTAAGAAGTAGGAGGAACATCCAGATTTTTCTTCCTCTAATATGAAGTGGCCCTCTCCATAATATTAATATTTTCATGGTTTATTAGGTTTCATTAGTATTGTATTAGGTTTCTTGACCAAAACATGGGCCCACTTCTTGGGTGACTCAGCGGCTATTGGTCTATGTTTTCTTATCCGCATAATCATCAAGGAACTGCAAGATACGTCTCTTAATACAACCTAGGCTCTGAATTTCAACAGTTTTAGCCGGAAAAATTTCCATATCCTCATCACACTAAGCATCACCCCCTCCTCAGAGTCACAAGCACACATATTTGGAATCCTCTTCCAAAATGTATTTTTCACCCTTTTAATTAATATATTGAGCCCTAAGGATGCCTAAAAACCACACCAACCCAAGCAATTGAAAAGTGACCATGAGGAGTCGAGGACGATCATACTTTATTATTTTCTCTTATGCACTCTGACTCCGTTTACAATTTTATAGCACCTCCAAAATTTTCACATTTATTTACGCCAGTATGCACAATCTAAGGGAATCTTCAATGCCGATCATCTAACCTCTTGCATCCGTTCGGATTGGACTGTTTCGACCACTTTTATCATCCAACGCAGTTCTGTATCCGTCTGTGCCCATGTCCATATTTTTTCAAATCAGAGCCAAAACTCCAGGGGGGCTTTGCGGGAGTCCAGAGCGTATACACGTATGACTCCCACACCCCTGACCCACCCCAAAATTCTTTGCGCTAAAAAATCCTCTCCACGCGTGAAGAAGTTGGCGTCGACGTTCAAAGTGAGGGAGATGCTACTGGAGGGCGCTAGTCAGAGCTTCGTTCTAATTGTGTTCGTTAATGTCAGAGAGACACGATGGGACGACTTTGTTGTTTGTGCGTGTTCAATGTTAGAGACATGACAGGAAAGATTCCAAGCGATGTCTCCGCTTCAATGCAGACATGATGGTCAAGAAGCCTACCCCAACGGCATTGAAGTCGGTTGACCGCCCGTCCTCCTGTCCGTGACTATATAAGTGGTGCGCCGAGCCTCCGCAATTCCATTCGCACCCAAAATCTTTCACTACCAATCTCATCTATGCCACCCCGATCACCATGGTCCGCTCTCTAATCATCACATACAAGATGCTCCCTTCAGTAAATCGATCAGAGCTTCTAGCGGAGGAGGAGGCTCGACGCATGAAGGAGGAGGAGGAGGCGAAGCAGGAGGAGGAGGAAGAGGAACTTACTTCGGTGTGCCGTCGGCAACTCCGTCGGGAGATGCACGACAGACGCACCGTCGAGGAGGCCGTCTTGATGGATCATGTGTCGGTGGAGCAAAAAGGTAATCCTTGACTCCATTCAATCGAAGTGCTTGGTGGAAGGGGGCGCTGCCTCCTTCACGAGCAACATGCGAGGATCGACAAGAACTTCGCTGATATGTAGGACGCTAAGGAGAAGCTAGAGGGGATGGAGGTGGAGGACGACGGTGTGACGGCGAACGTAGACTCCGTTCATCTTTCATTTTTGTTTAAGTATTAAACTGGTTCAACCAATGAAATACCTTAGTTCGATTTTATCCGAATTGGTATTTTTAATTGAAATGATTGCGATGAATGAAACCTATACAATTTTTGTGTGAATTACTCGATTTTTTTCAAAACTTTCAATGAACGGATACAATCAACTCGAATTGGATGACCGGATTTTACATCATGCCCCCCCCCCCCGGCACACGAACTGATCCGTTTATCCACGAACGAAATATCCCTAAGCCTGTTTTAGATGCACCCAAGTAGATATGATTCTAAGGTTCCACACGGACCAAATGCGGTAAACCAAACGTACAATCTGTTAGCAATAGTTTATGCCCAAAGCATCCTTCCGTAGAGTCGTGTTCCTTATGTATAGGCACCTCTTCAATCTCTTTCTTCTAACAGTTGTGTCTCTTATAACAGTCACGTCCCTTGTAACAGGTGTCATTGGCACCCCAAATCCTTGCATAAATAGGACTTTGTCCACAAGCAATAAACACAAATTTAGATCAATCATTCTATTCTTCACACGTTATCAAGCACGCTCGTAACCGAGAGCGACTTGGCCTGCGACGTCCCATAGCGACAGAAGCCCGGGGCTACCCGCACGACGGCATCTCCCGGCGGCTAATCGCATGCTTTGGCATAGACCCGGGCATGGGCAGCCCGGCCCGACGACCCGGCCCGAGCCCGGCCCGAAAAACCCGGGCCGGGCCGGGTCGGGCTTGTCATTCGGGCCAGGCTCAGGCTTCACAATCGGGCTAAATACACTGATCGGGCCGGGCTCGGGCTTACAAAAAACATAAATTAACGAACGATCGGGCCGGGCTTGTCGGGCTTTGTCGGGCTTTGCCATGTTCGGGCCGGGCTCGGGCCCGATTTCTGCAGCCCGATGGCCGGGCCGGGCCGGGCTCGGGCTTGGAGTTTTCTGCACCGGGCTTTCTCAAGCCCGGCCCGAACCCGGCCCGGTCCGAGAAATGCCCAGGTTTACTTTGGCAGAGCGATTTCACGGCCAGGCGGCAAGTCACTCCTTCCGCAGCATGTAGGCGAACACGCTCTAAGAAAGCATTGGAGAGAAGAACACCTGATGGATTCGACGCCTACGACATGCCCCTGTCTGCATCTGCGCCCGTCCGCCCGCGGGCTCTGAGCCGCGCGCCCGGCAGTTGTCCGGCCGCGATGTGCTCCTGGCTGCTCGGCCTCTGCGCCATCGGCCGTGCCAGCGGCATCCCAGCGCCGCTGGACGCGCGCCCTACAACCGGCCTCCGTGCCGCTCCCTGGTCTCTGTGTCGTTCGCCGCCGCTCCCCGCCCTGGACTAGACGTGCCTCCGCATCGGCCCGTGCCCGGCCTCCGCGCTGGCCACGCCCGGCCCCTGCGACCAGCCTTCGCACCGGCCTCCGCGCTGGCCACGCCCGGCCCCCGCGACCAGCCTCCGCGCCGACCGCGCCCGGCCTCCGCGATGGCCACGCCCGGCCCCTGCGACACGCCTCCGCGCCGGCTTCTTCGCCGGCCACGCCCGGCCCCTGCGCCGACCGCGCCCGGCCTCCGCGCCGGCCACACCCGGCCTCTGCGCCGCGCCGCGCCGCCCCCTTGGCTGGCTCGGTCCAGCCGCCATAGCACATGACGGAAGCACGGTCAAGAAATCCCCATCATAACCGCTCCAAAGAGATGGAGGATGACGAGAACCTTATCCCTTCATTGGTTTTCAGTTTAAGCCCTGGTGATTTTCATTATTCTCAAATTATATTGCAATTTTAAGGTTTAGCCCATTAGGCTGACTAAAGTAACGAATAAACCATCAATTTATTTCGTTTTTTGCATAACAACCACTGTACTTCACATAGTGGTCTTGAGATAATCAGGCATTTAAACTGGAAATGATTATTTTAAATATATTTTTCGAATTCATGACATGTTCAATGCGTTTGCTCTGTTGCAATCCCTACAACATGCCCATTTGGTAATAAAAAATCTTATTGTGATAAAGATTAATTTTTACCTCGCAAAATATTAATTCACTTGGCTGAATTATCTTGCAATTTGATACAAGTTTTTGCGCTTGAGCATCAAATTTGCAACATTATTACAACGTAATATATTATATGTTCAATATGTTTGCACTTTGCAACCCCTATAACATATACACACGGTACAACATATTATTTTGCAATGGAAATATCGATTCATCATCAATTAAGTCCAAAAAAAATGCTTGCAAAGTACAAAATTGACTTAATTCGAATTGAATTGAAATGCAAAAAATTGTGGTATTACCATCTCAAATTTATATATGGAATCGCAAGGTAATGTGGCATCTACTGCGCAATACGCAGATTATCCACAACTACTATAAGTTCTACATATTATCAAAATTGACATAATGACTGCCTTCACAGTGCTCTTCCATATATTTCAATCATATCATAACATAAGGTACTAAGACCAAGCCATCTACTGACTATAATCAGATTATGTTTCTTAGTACTGCGAGATATACCTCATAATAGATGTAATTATCTCCAAAGTGTTATCATAGATGATTTGAGATCCACATTCAAGCCTTCACTTGAACTCACAACTCTGCAAAATTTTATTACAACATTACCATGATGACTTCTAATTTACTGTCAAGTAAATAAATAAAAAGTCTATGGTTTGAAACCCATGTAAGCCAAGATGACCATAATTCGATGAGAAAACTATCGACGGTCACAACTAAATATACATGGCATATGGATGTTGAGGTCAGCAATGTGTCTCATGGAATTATAGCGGTGCGTCAACCACCCCATGGTGCATGCCCCGCTAGTAAATCAAAATTACAAGTGAACATGTGGCAAGTTATCAATAAGGTATGAACATCATGAGGCAATCATCTTGCCTAAAGCAAATCATGATTGAACACATCTCCGACTCCAAGGTCTATATCCGTGGGAGAATACCATCATGAGGTTCATAAAATTTTCTTTAGCTTGCAATTTGCAAAACAACCCACATTATGGTGAAAATAGAAGACAATGTCTACTATTTTTATCGTTGATAGGATCTTAATTATAGCAACAAAATCGTGCAAAAAATCCCTATTTTATCTCCGATTTCCTACATTTACTACTCTAGGAGGAGAAACTTGATGAAATCTTTAACAATCATCATTAAAACCATGTCGGTTTTTCTCCTCTACATTGTATATGCACATTTTCGAGATATCACAGTTTGATGGCTCTCCTATAAGTCAATCAACAAACTGCAAAGGGAATTGCAAAAGCAACAAGAAGCACAAGCCACATGCATCAGATCGTGGGAAAGGCACTACAAAGATGAAGTTTCATAAAAACTAATCTTTGTCAAAATTGTGTATGCTACCAGCATCCCCCAAAAATTCCATACCCTACGACATATGATCAATTTGTTCAAACAATCCATGACACAACCGATCCTTTGAAGGGTAAAGATATGAAGCACACTTTAATCTTGAATCTGACTGTATCCAGGAAGCTATTGTTCACATCATGTAACAACAAAGCTCTCCGACAGTCATGAAATCCCATGAACAAGGAGAACATGATCATTAAATATACTTTACACGACATGTTTTTGAGACTTCACTAGTCTCCAAACTCCTTATCAACATTCATTTATTGTTGTAATAAATACATTGTTGTCTTTGTCATCATATTGTTCATCACAATATAGTGTATCAGCACTTTGATACAATTACATTTGTATGTATTCTATATATCTAATAAAGATTTTTCATACTGAGAATCTTCAAAACTATATATAGATTTCTACGGGGGTCAATCTGATGAAAGAGTATAAGTGCCTTGTGGACATATGCACCACGAACTCTATACTTAGGACAGTAAAAATACATTTCCACTCTTACTTAGAGAACAGGAGATTTTAACAATCGCTAGACGCGATGATGTAATTATTGGTTCAATTTGAATCATATTACTGTCCCTATGGATACTCAAGAACCATCAAGGATTTCTTTATCAAGTCCAGGTTCAACTCGTATCCCGCTAAACTATAGAGATATCTGTCAAAAATAGTTTCTATATAGAAACTCATGATGACAACAAAGAGAAATATATTCTCTTTACCATATGCAACAGATATAAAAGCATATTCTCTGTGTATCATCAGAATTGCACTATACATACTACAAAGCCCGTAACACATGTTGCATACAAGATAGTTTTTGGAATGTTTTTTACATGACAAACTTGGCACACTATCCTTGGTCATTCTGACATTGACTTGAAATGAAAACTATCAACAATTCCATTAATCATGCCCAAAATGATGCTAAGTTCTAGTAATATTTGGATTTTATGTGCACTACATGTGACAAGGAAAGCTAATTTTAAGGTCCAAGCACTTTAAAGTGTTTAACCACTCAGATTCCTTGAACGCATCAAGCCGATGTAAGTGGTACTTCTCAACCATTGATTGGACTATTCAGTTTGTTCCATGGTTCTAAAGGCACATCTACATGATGGTCTTCTGTGTGCATCTACGCACATGAATCATTGGCTCATTATCCTGAAGATCATTTTCAATGAAAATCGAATGGACAATGTTGCAAATATCTTTGCGTGCCATGAACATGACCCTGTGATGTAGATTATGCACTTTGTCCCATATGTCCAGTTTCAAAATGGTTTGATAGCATCCTGTATCCAAATAATTAAGATCATTGCATGATTTTTACTTCGGAATTGTAGCTTACCAACTTCACGTTGGAGTCATGCAGTTTTACACACCGCTGACTTAATTCAACTGTAACATACTACATATCGTAGTACGCCCCCTCTAAAATTAGTACGTGGAAATCAAAAGTATTTCCCATCTGCGATAATTCGGTTCCATACCAAAATCACCACCATAGCATACATCAATGGCCCTTCACATAAAATTTGGGATCTATGTGAGGAATAATTGTATTTCCGTCATCTTTAAATACCTTACGCCCCTATCAGGGGGAGTTATTCGTGGCTCGTATGCTCAATGAGGAACATTTCCAGGCATTAGGGGGAGATTTTAAGTACCAAAAAGAATGCCAGGAAATCACTTGGAATGTTCAACACATTTCCGCCTCAAATCCACGTACTCGAAGATCTAAACCCATTGTTTAGAAGATTTGCAACACATTGCAAATAACCTGCCAATCTCATTTACCGACTATAATGGTGTCACACGATCCTATAATCCTACGAAAATGCGCCCAAAAGAGTGGTGGTACCAACAAAAACCACTTAACTACCCATTCAAAACAAGAAGGGTAGAAGTACGGCACAACATATCAGGATTCAGCTTTCCGCAAGCAACAAAGGATATCGAGGCCTCTGACTCGGTAAATGCAAGTCAACTTCACGTTGATAGACACCTAATGGGTAGTATACACCCAATGAGAGTGAAACCTCCATAACCCGGCTCAATAGTGCACACAATGACTGGGACATCGGAAACCTAGACTCAACCGGATTGGGAAACACGAAGAGTCATCAAGGGTAACAAGATTTCACCAAAATTTTATACATTCTGGAGAATCATATAAATGAAAGCCTACAACTGTCAACATAAATTTCTCATGATTGCAAACAACCTTTACAATGATCCGGATCCAAAGACCATGGCCATGGCAGAGTTTAAATAATACTCGCTCGGACTGGACTCAAACAAAGGATGCAATCCAAAAAGAAATAGCCTCGCTCAATAAAAGGAAGGTATTCACAAAAGTAATACCTACACTAGTTTTCATCCTAAAGTAGAATGAGAACATACATGTGGTGAATAGCAAGGCTTGTAGCATAAGGGTTCACGCAGATACCCATATCGATTCTCCATACACAAGTGAAATCAATTTCCGATAATTATCTCAATGGCAGTACAAATCATCTACTTATGCAGTTGATAGATGTAGTGACCACATATATTAATGTGTCACTTGATTCAGACATATAAGTTCCTCATGGGAATTCCAATTCTGAATCCAAAATGAAAATGCAACATGTTTTGTGTAAACGCAATAAGTCACTACATGACTTACAATAGTCGAAATAAATTTGGTACAGTCGACTTAGTGAGTTCCTTATGCAAAAGGATACTCCAATAGTGATGAGTTCCCATGCGTGTTCATCAAGAAATCCTCATTAGGATACCACTATCGGTGTATATATTTTAATGAGTATAACATCATTGACAACACACAAGATATTGATGACGAACGTAATCATCCATAGACGGAATTTGAGATGAAGGATGTAAGTAAAAATAAACTTTGCTTCAGCTACAATTCGAGTCCCTTCACTCATATATTATGATACACCATGTTGTCTATATCCAGAATATATTGGACATGAACAAATCTTATCCATCTATAACTTTCATGGTTGTTCAATCTCTAGACGTAGAGAAAGATCCATTTTAAACCATGAGAAGATGGAAATAAGATATTGGAACCCAAGGTTCCATACTCTAGTGCCACTAGATCCACCAAACACAATTGGTTTGGACTCGTGAATATCTTTTGATATCTCCAAGGCACCAAACACATTGTCCTAGTTTTTCAATTAAATATGGACACCAATATCATCGGATACATCGATCAGATCCCCACTATGTCAGATCGTAGACACACGTCATGTACTCACTTGATGTGATAGCCATCCTATGGAAGTCTTTAAAATAGACCTTAGTGGCTACATCTACCAATCATTCTGGAATACATGACCTCATATTAAAATATGTTGCTTTACAGAATGATAAACCACATACAACATTCATGTGGAATTGGTTCTATTGAATCACCAATTATTGTCTACAACGATAATAATTCTTGTGTTGCTTAGATGCAAACGGGTTATATAATAAGCTATATCACTAAGTGTATTGCCCAAAATTGCAAGGAACAGGGGGAGTCTCTTCCTGAAATATAACCTATCCAAACATTATATTATACTCTTTTTCCCTTTATGAGTTTACTCTCAAGGTTCTCATCAAGGTTTTTAATGAGGTAATATCAACACAAGAATGTATGTCATACCTCCTATTTTTCCCCATCGGGGTTTTTAACGGATGTATACAAGGCATATTAGTTGTCCTCTAAACTTACTAATTGAGTTTTGTCCTTTCAAGGTTTTCTCATATAAGTTATCGAAGAGACAATTACCATCAAATGTCATATCATTTTCTCCTTATATTTTCCCACTGGGTTTTAAAGGAGTTTTCAATGACATATCAGATCACACTCTTTTTCCTTATGAGATTTCTCTCGAAGTCTCTCATAAAAGGTTTTAATGAGGTGATATATGCAATACTTTCAACATTCTCCAAAAGAGATTTTAAATGAAAGTATACCAAGCATATATATTGTTCTCCAAACTCATCAAAGAGTTTTTCTCCTTCTTCGAAGGTTTTTCTCATATGAGTTATCAAGGAGACAATAATATTATATGTTGCTTCATTTTCTCCTTATTTTTCCCACTGGGTTTGAAGGAGTTTTAGCAACATATCTATACTATTCTCCTCATATTTTTCCCACAGGGTTTTGGAGGAATTATACAAGATCATATATGCTTGTGATCAAGACCAATATTTTCAAGATTATACAAAGAATACAAGATATGCAAGACGAAGCTTTGTGCAAGGGGGAGTGTTAGGAATAGTTTATGCCCAAAGCATCCTTCCGTAGAGTCGTGTCTCTTATGTATAGGCACCTCTTCAATCTCTTTCTCCTAACAGTTGTGTCTCTTGTAACAGTCACGTCCCTTGTAACAGGTGTCATTGGCACCCCAAATTCTTGTATAAATAGGGCTTTGCCCACAAGCAATAAACACAAGTTTAGATCAATCATTCTATTCTTCACAGAATCTTCAACCTTAGTAGAAGGATCGTAGATGCAGATCACTCTGTACCTGTACTAGCTGACAAATACTCCTGTACCACAACCAGGTTGGGTGAATTTGGGCACGGTCAAACTCCGTCCGTATTTGCAACACGAGGCACAATACGCAATTACGCGCGCGCACACGCGTACTCGTAGTCGTAGATACACACCCCATTGCGACGCCCGCCCGCGAAATTTCTCGCGATTGGACAGCAAACAAAACGCCAGCCCCGTGCTGCTGCCGGCCAGGATCTTTGTCAGCCACCGGAACCTGTCCACCTCAGAGAGGGCGCGGCCCACGTGGCCCCGGCCGGATACCCACGCAAGTGGCAACCCGACTGCACAAGTGGCATGCGTCGTCGCCGCCGTGCTGCACAAGTGTCGTCGACATGTCGCTCTCGACGTAAAAGCAGGCGTACAGAACGTAGAGCCAGGAGCAGGGACAAGGGAGGGTAACACGTTCACGCTTCGGCAACAGTCCAGTCGGCTGAGGGCTCCTTCCTCTTCTTCTTATCTGCTGACTGGCGCTCGCCGTGTACTTCCCGCCCGCCCAAGAATATCTATCTGGGTTCAGACTTCACAAGAGGCTAAATCTGCCTTCAACCTCGGCTAACGGTTTTGCCTACATGCAAAGAAAACTTGGGGACGCGACGACGCAGTGTTGCTTGTTTAAGTGTGAGTGATTAGTGGACAAACTAATCCTTTCGGGGGAAGATTAGGAATGTTTAGTGTACTCAACAGCGAGACTAAAAAGGCACGTAACCGTCGCTGGAGTTGCAGGGAAGCGTCAACGGGACCGGCACGTTGCTCGGGGGAGTGCCGGATGCCGCCACCAACCAACCGTTGGCGGCGGGCGGGAGAAACCCCCGTCGACCGTCAGTCGGCGAACCACCACAGCCTTGCACACCACGCCCACGCGTACAGCAGACGGCGGTGGAGGCGTGGAACCCGCGGCCCGCGGGCCAAGATTCACTCGTCGCCGAGGCCTAGCCACCACACGCCAGATCTACTACCACTGGACACTGGAGAGAAGGAGAGGTCTCTCTCAGTCTCTCCCTCCTTCGTGTAACCTGGAGTCCTGGACGAATCCACGGAGACATGCGCCTCACCGCAACCGGACACGACAGGATTCTCTCCTCCACAACCACAACCACAAACACGGGGAGGCACCGCCACCGGCCGAACCATCTGACATCACCGCTGCTCTCACCTCTCAAAATCAGGCCACAGGTTCTGGAGCTGCACATCTGGCATGCCATACCATCACAAGATCTTTTCACCACAACAACAATCCAAAGAACCCTGCCTGTCACAGCTCAAATTCCTACCCACAGATCCTGGGAAGCGAAGGAGAAGCCGAATCAAACTTGAACGGCCTTGTTGTGATATTACACATCGTTCCTTCAGCTAGTGTACACATTTTGAGACAACAGACCCCTGCCGCATCCAGCCGGGGGTGCTCCTCCTACAGCGCCTCATCGTGGCCGCCAAGAATTAGACTGCCAAGAATTAGACTATGGAGTAGTATGTATGTATGTATGTATTTACAACGAATTGAATGGGTTGTTGAGTGGACTTGGACATCATCGTACAACAACAGTGGGTGCTACAACAGGTTTGTTAAACGTTGTGGTGAGTGTCAGTCAGCGTCTGGAGGAGCCGCTGCCGCTGCTGCGGGTGGTGGCAAGGGCGAAGCCGCCGCGGTCGTACATGCGCTGGATCTCCTCCCGGTACTCGGTCAGCGACTTGTTGGGGAGGGCCGGGGTCAGCTCCACCACGTCCCCCATGTTCAGCGCCCTCCGCGGGTCGCTTATGGACTCGTGGTTCACCTTCGGCCGCAGGTCTTCCTTCATCGGTATGCTGTAGGGGCTCCACCTCGGACTGTTGGCCCCCACGCGGTGCATAAGGTCCATTACCGTCGAGCCTGCTGGGAATTCTTGGACCGACATCTGAAACCACAAGGATGAAGAAGAACATTGTCACACTACTGGAATTATTGATGATGATGGCATTAGCAATGGGATCAAACCAAACACTGGGTGCTCACCTTATCATGTTCGAGTAAGATGACGAACAACGGTCCGTCGTGGTTGCATTGCCGGGTGTAAGAGTAAGGGCACTCCTCCGAATGCATGGGGAATGGGCAAGGTGGTTTGATGGCATCATTTTTCACTTGAGACGATGAGTGCTCCTTGTTCAATGCTTCGCACTGCCACGTGAGCACCCATCTTGCCCATTCCACCATCTGAAGCACGAAAGAGTGCCGGCAGGAACCTTCCTTGTACCTCCAGTGCGCGGCAAACCCATACTCGGCCTGTAGATGCATCTCCTTTGTGCGGATCTGGACTTCGAATGGGTGATCACCGTCACTCATGACAACGGTGTGCAATGAACGATACCTGTAGACAGGAAGCAAATCAGCACAAACTCCAGCAAATGGGCGAGCATTGAATGGATATACATTGAAGTTAGGCTACATACCCATTTAATTTCGGCCGCGATATGTAGTCCTTGAATCTTCCAGTAACCTGGGGCCAGAGTTTATGGACGACATCGAGTGCTCGGTAGCAATCTTCCTCCTTCTCAACCACAAGGCGCAGGCCATGGATATCATGGACTTCGTCCATTGTCAAATTCTTCCTGATGATGTGCCAAAACCAATTAGCAAAGATGCAGACAACAATGGTTCATTATCATATTTTGGAATCGTATACGATGCAAAAAAGTACACAATACATACTTCTGCATCTTGGAGTAAACACTGTAAAGGTTTTTGTTCCTTCCCGAAAGATTGTGATATGAGACGCCTGCATCCCTCAGACCTTCATCCAGTGTACCCACAGCAGATGCGATCAGCGCTTCATCAAAGGTTTCTGCGAATTTCGATGACAGCTCCTTGTGCTCTTCCGGGTTCAAATGCTTGAAGCACAGATTTTCCAGCTGGTCCTTCCAGCTAGCAATCCCCAATCGGTTGGCCAAAGGCACAAAGATCTCCATGGTCTCCTTAGCAAATCTTTGTTGCTTGACCAAAGGCAATGCTTCTAAAGTCCTCATGTTATGCACACGATCTGCTAACTTTATTAGAACAGCACGTGCATCAGCCATTGCAAGGAGCATTGTATGCAATCGATCTGCTTCAGCAGTTCTGCTTGCCGTGTTGTTATCACGAGCAAGCTTGCTCAAGTGACTCAGCTTCGAAACCTGAACAGATTAGACGGAAACTATCAGCTTGCAAGATAGAAGATGACAGTGGAGCTAGAAAAAAATAGGAAACAGTAGATTAAAACCCACACTTCATCATAGCATAAAGGTGAAGTGGGTGGCGTGTCTAATAAACTGTTAATCTACAGCTTTCACAATGATTTGAAGTCTTTTGCACAATATATTGCAAGTATGATCAAAGCAAAAGGGCATATTAAGAAAGATAGCAAACATAGCACAATTTTTGTTAATATCATAAAAGTCATACACGGCGGGCTTCATCCAACAATTTTTATTAGCTAGTGCTGATAAGATAATGAAGTTGAAAGGGAAATGCACATGATCATTTGCCTTAAGTGTAGGGTGCATACTGCAGGCCATAATAATTTAGATCACAATAATTGCAGTAGATCCATCCAACAGCTTGAGGATACAAAAGAATATGAATGTACTAACAACCAAACCCATTATCCGGATCCTCTCTAAAACAATTGTAAAAATCCAAGAGAAGAGGAACACGTACCCCTTCCACGAGATCAGCCACGCCAGCACCGAACATGTGGAAGATGTGATCGTAGTCCACGAACGAATCATCAATGGTGTCGTGCAGAAGCCCGGCAGAGACGACCGTGGCGCTCGCTCCGATCTTGGCCAGTAGCACGGCCGTCTCCACGCAATGTTGCAAGAACGGATCACCGCTCGCCCTCGTCTGAAGATAGAACCAAACAAGATTTAGTGACTAATTCAGAAATTATTGAACAACGGAAAGTGATAATGAATCGGGCCTTGGGGTTTCACCTGGCCATGGTGAGCCTTCTCGGCCTCGAAGAAGGCCTTCACTACGAGCTCCTCGTAGAAGATGCGGTGGCGAGCCTGAGCGCCGGCGAGGAGCTCATGGGCGTAGGGCTCGCAGGCGGGGCTCGCCCCCGCGAGGTTCTCGTCGAGCTCGAACGCGAGCTCGCCGCCGCCGACCTCAGGCCGCGGGCTGGTGGCCGGGACGTAGTCGAGGCAGGAGCCGAGCGCGTTGCGCACGAACCCGGAGAAAAGGCGGTCGCGCTCGCGGCCGGTGAGCCAGGAGGCCGACGGGCTCCGGGAAGCCGGCGACGACGACGGGCCCTGGAAGACCGAGACGGGGCTGTGGTGGTGGTGGTGGAGGTCGCGCCGCTTGAGCGGCGAGGGCGAGTGGGAGTAGCCGCCGCCGCCGAAGCTGAGGTCGTCGGATCCGTCGTGCCAGAGCGCGCCGAGCTCGTCGTGCGCCGGGGCGCGGGGCGGGGCGGCGGCCGCGGCCGGGGAGGAGAAGAGGCACGAGAGGCCGCCGGCGCCGGCGGACGGGCGGTGGTGGGAGGTCGCCGGCGGGGGCGGCGCCGCCGTGGTGCTCGGCGCCGAGCCGCGGGCCCCGGGGTCGAACTCGGTGGAGTACACGGCGCCCGGCGGGCTCGTGTACAGCGAAATCGCCGACAGGGACATGGTCGCCAGAATCAGATATTATTATCCCCTCCTCCTCCGACGAGCTCCAAATCTAAACTCGCAACCTTTCAACCACCCACACACCGAATTGGACAACGGCGCCGTGCTAGGATTCCAGCCGGAAACGAACCCGAATCGGGGGCCGGAAGAACACGAACGAATTCGGCGCCAGAATCTATCTGTTCTCGGCGAATTGGGGTTCCTGGACGAACGAATGAATCGATAGCTCGAGGAAACTGGACTGCTCGGGGGGAATCTGAGGCTGCGGGGGGCTGGATTTCGGATCCGGGCGTGGCGTAATGAAGCGAATTTGGGGGCGGGGGGCGGGGCGGGGGGCGGGGCGGAGGCCTATCCCGTGGGGAAGAAGCAACGAGGAGCACGAATTGGGGGAAGAAAACAATTCCGTCGCGTGTTAATCCTGGGTTGCTTCCTTCCTTCCGCTGGGTTCGGGATGTGTGTGTGGATTTTATTTTAGTGCGTCAAGTGAAAGAATCCAGGGGCCCTCCTTGCCAATTATAGGAGGGAGGCGGGCAGGCGGCCGACGTGCGAATGTCCGAACTACCCTCCGGGGAGCACGAATCTCTTGCGTTACCTACGTGCACAGAAATTTGGAACTATTTTACGGTTTTACCCCCCTCAATTTTGCTGACCGGTCTACGTTTGAGCAAGCGTGACTACGTGAGTCATCGATATTATCTCAATTCAAAATATTTTATGATATCCCCTAAAAATAGTATTTTATGATACAGGTGGAGAAATATTATATGCAAACCAATATTCGGTGAAAATCTGTGAAAACCATTGAAAATGATATTTTGAGGCCTAGTTTGGCAGCAAAGTATTTTTGAAGTATTTAGAGAATACTTCAGTTTCTCAAAATAATGAAGTATTAAATACTTTAAGGTGTTTGGGTTCAATAATTACTGTGGTTTTAAAACTGAAGTATTCTCTAAAACTGTGGTTTTTTTGAAGTATTTGAGAAAGAGGTTAGACCCTCTTTTTTCAAAAACTGAGAAAGAAGAAAAACTATGGTATTTGTTAGCCAGATGATGGAATACTTTGGTTTTAGAATACTTCAGTTTTAGAAAAACTGTGCTGCCAAACTAGGCCTGAATGTTTCAAAAAGATCTGAAAAAATGTAGGATGTTAAGAAGATGATGTTAGACTGCAACGCAAAATTTCAATTTTGAAACACATTATAAGATGTGAGCTGTGAGAAAAACAAAATCAGCATTGAATAGTGTCAAACAGCAACATCCCTATTCATTACTAAATTTTGAAACATTCAAACGTGGTTTCCACAAAAATTTCTTTCAATATTGGTTTCCGTATGATATTCTCCCAATTTTAAGTTGGACAACCCTCTGCGCCGACCCATCGGTCCGAGCATCGCGCTGATCGCATCTTTGCCGTTCGATTTATCTTTCTCTTTCTCTTCATTTTGAACTTCTACCGTGTGTGTTTTCTACCCCCAAATCCATATAACTCAACCCAAGAGAGAAACCGAAGACGTGTTGGTCGTTGTAACACCCTCAGTTGTCTGTAACAGTAATCACTTTTACTGTGGACTAATCACTGTTGCTAATCACTATGCAAACCATGCCATGACCCACTTTGCTTTTGATCATATTCAGAAATGCCTTTTGGTTGCTATGAAAAATATGTTGCAATTAAACTTTGCCCTAAAATCATGGGACCACTTTTATAAAATCACTAATAATCATTGGGTCATGCCCATGTGGTTATGGTAATTTGTTTTGCCACTGAAAAATTCAAACAATTCAAACACCAAACAAAACAGCCCCATTTGACAATGGAATATTATAAAGAAATAGTAAATGGTTTTATTTTAAGCCTAAACTTTTTGTGGCACCCTAGGAATATATATGACTAATTATGGACCAGGTAACACATTTTACAAAAATGCAAAAGGCACTAAATTAATTACTAACAGAGAGAACAGAATGTAAAATACATTAAAATAAGAAAACGCTAAAGCCCGCCCAGGGCGATGGCCCAGCTCGGCCCACCCCCGGCTTGTCTTCTTCCCCAACCACCCCCCCACCTGCTCCCGTACGGCCGAGGCCGCCGTCGACGCTGGCGAGCTGGCCCCGCACCCACCTGCCCCCTCCCTTCGCGGAGGCGATAAGGGCGACGCCCCCTCCCTCCTGGACATCCTCCCCCGCCCTTTCCCCTCCTCCTCTTCTCGCACGCCTCGGGGAAAAACTCCCGAGCGCCGCCGTCGCCATTGTCGTGGCCAGTCGTGGCCAACGAGCACGGTCCGCCCCGACGTGGTGTCCAGCAGCTGCGCTATCGTCGTCTTCGTCGACTACAACAGCCAATCGAGCCCGGGGAGCACCGCAGGCGTCGCCCGCGTCTTCTTCCCCCACTCCGGCCGCTGCAACCTCAACGTCGATTCCGGCCGCCTCAGCCCCTCCCCGAGCCCGCTGCCAACCCCGACGCGTTCGTGGTGAGCACCTCTATCGTCGCCAACTATCCATAGGTGCTCGTTAGACCCGTAGACGTTTCCCCTCTTCCGCTTTGCTCCGGCCGCCGTGGTTCGTCGTCGTAGCCGTGTCCCCTGGCCACCACAGCCCACGCCGGTTGCACCAAAAGGTTCCCCGTGGATCGTATGTTCGATCCCACCCCGCAGCGCCTTCAGTTTCGTCGCGTATAGCCAAGTGCCATTGGAGCCCGAGACCCCCTTCCGCCATTTTTGAGCTCGAGCTCGTGCCTGTCCACCCCAAGCCACCGCACCGCCACCAAACTCCTCCCCGTAGTCGTCCGCGTCGATTGGTACCAGTCGCGCCTCCTCCCGTGCACCACAACGAGGGCAGCGTCGGCCTCGCCGACGTTCTGTCGCCGGTGAGCCTCCGGCGAGCCTCACGGTCTCTGCCAGTGGGTCCCGTGGACCAGTTGACTGGGTTGACCAGTCAACTGTGCTGGCTGGGCAACCCCAGTCACTGACAGTGGGCCCTCCCCGGTTAATTACTTTGTTAACTTAACATAAAAATTAAACAGAATAATAAACCCCTCCCAGACACTGACATGTGGGCCCTGGCCAATTAACTTAGTTAAATAAGTTTAGTTAACACTGGAGTCACTGACCACTGGGCCCCCCTTGTCAGTGTAATTTTAAAAAGAATTTATGAATAAACTGAGGCTGACATGTGGGTCCCACATGTCAGGCACTGTTTTGGATAATGTTCTGGATAATGTTGAATAAATAATAAAATAAATTCAGAAAATCATTTCAATGATTTAAAACTTTGAAATTCAATAACTTTTAAACCGTAGCTCGGATTCAAAAACTTTATACATGAAAATTGATCAGAAAAATATAACAAATACGAATACGCTATCCGTATGTCTATCACACCCCTCTAACACAACGAACATCGAACCGTCCCCCTCCGGACCGACTGTCCGATAAATTGTCCGGTACTGTTAGAGTGCCCGGATGAATTTATTCCGAACACGAATGTTTCTCGGAATAGATCAACTAGCACGGATACACCCCCCTTATGCTTGTCCAGTACCCACGACACCTCCGGCTTGATCCTTCCCCCTCCGGACACCCTGTCCGGTAATCATCCGGAGCCGGTAGTTCATCCTCAGATGAATTTCCGTTCCGAGCAATGTGCATTGCACTGCGTTAGAATACCGTTAACTTTTCGTCTGTCATGTCATGCTTCTGTTGTTATATGCTTGCTGTGTATTTACTGTTTTCTTCCTCCCTTAATCTCCGGTAGACCCCGCTGCTGCCGTCGACTACACCGCTGCTGAGTACGACTACGTCGTCGACGACCCTACCCCTACCGTCGAGCTTCCAGGCAAGCAGAGTCATTCTCTTCCCCAGATATCGCCTATCTTTCCGTACTTTTCTTGCACTAGGCATTGTTACCGCTGCTGCTACGATTACAATCCTATTCAATTGCATAGCCTGTTTTTTTTGTCGCCCCTTGATGTACCTCTTTTATCCTATGCTACCTATTATTATTATACATTATTCAGCAGTGAGCCCTGCGCATTGTTAGCTAGGATTAGATAGAGGGTCGTGGTCACTCAAGGGAGTGAACGCGGATACAAATATTATAACTGCCCAGGTACGGTACAATGCAGACACCGCCTTAGGCCCCCCTAGCTCGGCTCTGCCGAGCCACCATCAAGTGTGAGCTATCAAGGAGTAATCCTTGTACTCCACTCGTTGCTGACTCTGTATAGCCGCTCTAGGTACCTGAGCAACGGTTGTCCTTCAGGTGAGAAGTCGGGCGACCCAACGGTGCCCGCGAGAGGTATTGCGACGGGACGACAGGGAGGGTACGACCAGTGTACCGGTGTGCTTGGCCCCTGGTCGTTGGCCGCGAGAGTTACCAAACTACGAAAGTCGAGCTCCTCCAGGAGCACACGCGAGACAAGGTAAGGAGACGGTTCACCTTGTTGGTAACCGCAGTGACTTGGTGGGACGACAGGGCAGGCACCGATGTACTAGTGGTCCTGGCTGCTGTCGTTGTCCGCGGGTCAGTTAAGTCAAGGCAACGATAACGGTTGTCACGCAGGTTAATTAAAATAATAAATGGTTCAGTGAATGTCTTGAGTTGGCTATATTCCATGTATGCACTACCTACCCGTGGGAATTACGAGTTATGGGCTCCTCTGCTTCGTAGTGTCGTCCGAGGACTCTTCAGACGTCAGCAGTACCGCGGCCTGCGCCGGGAAGTGGTGTTGTCTTATTTGCCGCGGCAGTGTGATTTGTATTTTCTTTGATTTAACTTCACCGGCCAGCCTCGCACCGTGCAGGAGTACGTCGGGGTTAGGGTCCAAAGCCCCGCGTACATAGGATATAGTCCGGCGGATGACCTCTCTGTTGAGTTTGAAAGATGGGCTATGAAGTGTCGGATAGCCTCGGTGGAGCATTCCCTAACAAGGTTCCCGCCACCCTAGAGATCCGCGCGTGTAGCGTAACACAAGTGCACCCTTGCAGGGAAGATTAATCTATTCGGATAGCCGTGTCCACGGTAACAGGACGCTTTATGCTGAAGTTGGATCTTACCACTAGAAACTATTATTATTAAACTGTATGGTTCCGGGTTTTCTTTCTCGCGGGGATGTCGAGGAGGTGAACTCGGAGGCATTGCTAATTATTACAACTTATTATTATACAATGCTGCAGCAACTTCTGCTGCATTGTTACTTTATGCTTTATATAAACTGTTGGCTGATTCTTACCTCATGCTGCAAGACATCGTCGGAAGATGCTAGTCTTCGTTAGGCCTAGCTTCTTACCCTTGTTCTGGATTTCTGTCTTTCAGTCCACTATATACAACCTCTTCTTTCCGTTGATACAATGCATAATGCTTAGTAGCGGACGTAAGACTCGCGGGTATACTAGATACTCACCTGCTTTATTTCCTTTACTGTTTTGCCTGATCGACCGCTGCAGCCGACGTTGGAGCCCAGGAGTAGGAGTACCCCGGAGGCGCCTACTACGACGTCGAGTTCCCCGTTGACCAGGAGTAGTTCGGTGGATCCCAGGCAGGAGGCCTCGCCTTTTCGATCTGTATCTCTGATGTGATTTGTGCTAGCCTTCTTAAGGCAAAACTTGACTAACTATGTCTGTACTCAGATATTATGGTTTGTATGACTTATGTATTCGGGTCCGCGTGACCCCCCCCCCCCCCCTCTATTGTAGCATATTTGTTTATCCTTTTGTGTTTAGTGTTGTGCTGTGATATTCTCACCGTGGCACCCTAATCTCAGCCGTGTACCCTGCGTGTATGATTACTGTACACGAATTGATTTTGGGGGCGTCACAGTCGTGTTCGTGGTCGCCCCGGCATCACCAGCGCACTGCTAGATTGCCGCTCCTCAACACTGGCCGCTGACATGTGGAAACAGGAGTTTGCCCGTTACGATTGCAACTTTGCCATCGTCGGTCCCACCTCGCAATCACAGCAGTTGCAGCATTCCCATCGTCGCCACCTTCGGCTCGCTGTCGGCGGCGGCTTGCACCACCGTGTTTCAGCCAAAGAATAAATCTTAGTAACAAAACTTCAATTGTTGTCGGTCAAAAAAAATCACCGATCCCAGCAAAAGTACATTCCCGGTTCCAGCAAAAAATCATGTCATCACCGACTATCTTAACAAAAAAATTAATAGGATCCAGTAAAAATTCTTGTCAGTTGAAGCAAGAAAATAACCAGTGCCAGCAAAAATGGCACATCGGTTGTGCGACTCTGACACAGGTCTGTGTGGTTGCATCTTTTCACTGACCAGTTCCAGGAAAAAACTCGCCGGTTGCAGCTTCGAATGATGCCTGCTCCCCATGCAACATCATCCCCTCGTCGTAGCATGGCTCGCAGATTACAGCTTCGCATCCTATTGGTTCCAACACCTGCAGTGGGAGGTCGCGGCTCCTTCCCCGGATGCGGCTACTTTGTGGATTCCAGAAGAGAATTGAGTCTATTCAAGAAGAATTGCAGCAATTCTTCAATCCTAACGAAGTCATTTATGAAGAATCCAATGAACAACAACGATTACTTAGGATCAGCTTACGAGTGGGCATAGCTTATGGACGGGAAGATGTCGTTAATACATGGATGTGAGAAAGGAGAGAAAAAGAAGGGGAGCATGGGGTGGTGGGCGCGCCCGATCGGTAGTCGTGTGTGGGGAAGATGGGGGTGGCGTCCATCACCGGTGCGGTGAGAGGATAAGGTAGGAGGTGGGCGGTGCTTTCTGTGGAAGTACCGCTGGACCGGCACTACCTCTGTATTACCGCCCAAATTAATTCGAGCAACAAAAGCCTTGGTTTAAGCGGTAGTACTTGCGGGACAAGCCTATGGAAGTACCACTCAAGCGGTACTACCAATGGCCCACGCGGCACTACCGCCCTGGTTCTGAGAACTGCCCTGAGCACAATAACAGTTGGTCTCCAAATGTTGCAGGGAATATGTTGGTGCATATGGTATGTGTATGTGTTTATTTCACCCACCTTTTCACAGTGCATTCCCTATTAATAGTACTGATTTCCTACGACTCAATTCCACACACAAAAAACATCAGAAAAACGTCGTCTTCTCTCGTTGAATCACCGAGGGGACAACAACTGTCTTGTGCCATATATAGATAAATATGAAATGATCATTGCACACGCTTAGTCTGCAAAATGCATTGTCATCAATCACTAAAACCACACAAGGGAAATATGCCCTATCATAGGATACATGAAACTAGTTTATTAGAAGCACTGGAAATAATCAAAGAAATTGCAGTTGAGATGGATATTGGTGCAACATTTCATAAAAGGAGAGAAATTAAAAGAAATAAACATTTTGATGAGAAACCAAATGATACAAAAATTGCCACAAAGTCCGCATAAGAATCATTTAGAATTACCTACTTTCTACCTCTTGTTGATCAAGCAAGTTCCTCACTCACAAGAAGATTTGAACCATATCACGGTTTTCTGGTTTCTTATTTACCTCTGAAACATTGCGCTCATTAGATAATAGTAGTTGGAAATCTTCTTGTGATAATCTTTAGGCCACCTTTTAAAAAGATGGAAAAACTGATATTGATACCAATGATCTATTTTTTAGTTGAAGTTTCTTTAAGATTTCATGCCGAAATAAGATGTCGATCATGTCGAAGTTTTGAAGTTTCTAAAGTGGCATGATTGTTTTCTGAATGCAAGTATTGCATATAGAGTTTTGTTTACCATTCCCGTGACTGATGCATCTTGCGTTATCTACGTGCACATAAATTTTGAACTATTTTATGATTTTACCCCTGTCAATTTTGCTGACCGGTCTCGTTTGAGCTAACGTGACTACGTGAGTCATTGATATTATCTCATTCAAAATATTTTATGATATGCCCTAAAAATAGTATTTTATGATACAGGTGGAGAAATATTATATGCAAACCAATATTCGGTGAAAACCGTTGAAAATGATATTTTGAATATTTCTAAAAGATGTGAAAAAATGTAGGATGTTAAGAAGATGACGTTAGACTGCAAAGCAAAATTTCAAATTTGAAACACATTGTAAGATGTGAGCTCTGAAGAAAAACAAAATCAGCATTGAATAATGTCAAACAGCAACATCACTATTCATTGCTAATTTTTTTTATAACTTGCATCACGTAATGTGTTTTAACTTGAAATTTTGCATGGTAGTACAATATCCGCCTCTTAACAACCCATATTTTTTCATTTTTTTTGAAACAAACGTGGTTTCCGCGAAGTTTTCTTTGAATGTTGGTTTCTGTACGATATTCTCCCAATTTTAAGATGGGTAGCCCTCTGCGCCGATCCATCGGTCCGAGCATCGCGTCGGTCACATCTTTACCGTTCAATTTATCTTTCTCTTCATTTTCAACCTTCCATCGTGTTTTTTTTCTACCCCTGAATCCATATCACTCAACGCAAGAGAGAAATCAAAGACGTGTTGGCCGTGTTCATGGTCGCCCCGGCATCACCAGCGCACTTCTAGATTGCCGCTCCTCAACATCGGCCGCTAACATGTGGAAACCGGAGTTTGCCCGTTACGATTGCAGCTTTGCCATCGTCGGTCCCAACTTGCAATCACGGTGGTTGCAGGATTCCCATCGTCGCCACCTTCGGCTCGTTGTCGGCGGCGGCTTTCACCACCGTGTTTCATCCAAAAAATAAAACTTAGTAACAAAACTTCAATTGTTGTCGGTCGCAACAAAAAAATCACCGATCCCAGCAAAAGTACATTCCCGATTTTAGGAAAAAATCATGGCATTGCCGACAATCTCAACAAAAAAAATCATTGGATCCAGTAAAATTTCTTGTCAGTTGTAGCAAGAAAATAACCAGTGCCAGCAAAAAACGGCACGTCGGTTGTGCGACTCTGACACAGGTCTGTGTGGTTGCATCTTTTCACCGACCAGTTCTAGCAAAAAAAACTCGCTGGTTGGAGCTTCGAATGATGCCTGCTCCCCACGCAGCGTCGTCCCCTCATCGTATCATGGCTCGAAGATTACAGCTTCACATCCTACAGGTTCCAGCACCTGCGGTTGGAGGTCGCAGCTCCTTCCCGGGATGCATCTACTTTGTGGACTCCAGAAGAGAATCGAGTCTATTCAAGAAGAATTGCAGCATTTCTTCAATCCTAACGAAGTCATTTCAAAAGAATCCAATAAACAACAACGATTACTTAGGATCAGCTTGCAAGTGGGCATAGCTTATGGACGGGAAGATGTCGTTCATACATGCATGTGAGAAAGGAGAGAAAAAGAAGGGGTGCATGGGGTGGTGGGCGCACCCGATCGGTAGTCGTGAGTGAGGAATATGGGGGTGGCTTCCATCACCGGTGCAAGCTGCTCGAGATGGAACGGATATGGGAGAAAAAAAGAATGGTCGTATGGGGTGAGAGGATAAGGTAGGAGGTGGTGGTGCTGTCCATGGAAATACCGTTGGACCGGTACTACCTCTGTATTACCGCCCAAATTAATTTGAGCAACAAAAGCCTTCGTCTA
Organism: Bromus sterilis; assembly: GCA_950022295.1. Classification (NCBI taxonomy): domain Eukaryota; kingdom Viridiplantae; phylum Streptophyta; class Magnoliopsida; order Poales; family Poaceae; genus Bromus; species Bromus sterilis. The sequence goes on from OX465596.1 coordinate 404,825,217, forward strand.
AGCGGTAGTACTTGCGGGACAAGCCTATGGAAGTACCACTCAAGCGGTACTACCAATGGCCCGGGCGGCACTACCGCCCTGGTTCTGAGAACTGCCATGAGCTTAGATGTATGAATCTTAATGTTTGTCATATGTCTCAATGAGATGATGGTTTGAATGTGTTCTATAATCTTGTGTGCAAGACGTATGGTTACAGACTAAGAATATGTTGACCTGTGTAATCTATGTTGCCGCATGAGAGGATTCACTTACAGAAGACACGATATATAGTGAAACACTGTTGGAGATGTGAGCTATCATGCTTCTGATAGATCTATACATCATTGATAGAACCATTACACAACGAGTTTGTTTCCATACTACTAAAGATGAGCCGTTTATTAAAATTTTAAGCGATTAAGAATTAAGATTTTTTTTTACCATTTTTTCCTTTGTAAGGAAGTTTGTTACCCTGTTATATGCATTATGTGAAAACTCTCTCTTTTTTTCTTTGAAAATGAGAAGATCCCAACATGTGCATCATGATGATGCGCACAACTAAGGATAATTAAGAATAGAAGAAAAAACATCCAATGTTGTTTGCCTTGTGCATCAATTTGGTGAAGGGCAGAAGCCAGGGAGGGAGAGGTGGGCCGTGGCTCCTCCTATGCTGTAAAAAAATCTCAAGTTGTCCTTTAGCACGTAGGGTCAATAGATTTATAATCTCTAAATACCCTGCAAATTCTCAAGTTATTCTTATGCATGACTCCCTCCAACGCTTCAGATGTTCCATTGGCCTTAATTTAATAAAATTCCCAGCTCCGTCACTAGTAGAAGTAGACAATGTCACGGAGGCATCTAACCGCAAAGCCGGGTGGTCGACCTGTCGTCCATTAAGCAAATGATGCTATCCACATCGGTGTTGTCGCAACAGCTAGCTGCTTTATGCCTAAAGTCCCTGGGGCAAGCAAATCAAGGTGCGCCGATTTTGTCTCGGTTAAAGTTTTGCGCTATCCAAACATTCATCTGCACTCCAAACAGTCAGATGATCGCTGATGTGATGCCACCCTTCCCCTCCGGATACAGCGATGCAGATCTGAGATATATCCATCCATCGACAATGGTAGCGTTGCTGTAGCAACAACTAGCTTATTTTTAGGCACAAAGTAGCGTCTTCGTTGAAAGGCGGGGGTCTTCGTTGAAGTTTGATGCTATCCATTATCCGATGCATTCAGCTGATCGATGTGATGCCATTTCGCTGCTGAGTACAGTGCATGAGATATACTCCATCATACAGTATCGCGGACGATTCGTCTCTCGAAAGTTCCAGCTCCACTAACTCCTCAAGTGTGGAGTGTGGAGTGTTGATGCTTTGTCGAAAGGGAGAAAATGTAGTGTGAAGTGATGGTCATTTTCTAATGCGTACGGGTACAGATGCATTCACAAGAGCCGTTTCTTTTGATTAGTTGGAGAGCATCGCATCGCTCGCACAATCATTGGATTGGAGCTCCGTATATAGATATACGTGACAAAATCCTTCATCTAGATCGTACACTAGGCGATATCGCTTTCAACCTCCAGCAAAGTGAAAGAACGAGAAAAGAAAGAAGTGAAAGTGAAGACGATGGATCGATAGCCGGCAATGGCATCATCCCAAGGTGCAGGAACCGAGCCTGCTTTTTAGAAAAAGCAGCACGAAAGGAAAGGAGCCGCCGAAACATACCATAGGCTGGTGGAGAAGGAAGGACGAAGAAATAGTTAGTCTAGGAGATCACCTTTTGTAGTACAATCTGATCTTTAATAAATGGCGCTGTAGTACGAGTGTGCACAATAAAATTAATTAATTCGGTTTTCAAAATATATAAGTCGACTGGTCCTCCGTATATATCAAGTGCGCTACAGGAGTGTATCTTTCTACTTAAAAAAAAACGTAAGGTTCTGTCATTCATCTCTTTTTTGTCCAACCCTTCTTTCCTTCTTCTACGATCTCTTTACCGTTTTAATCACGTCAATTGATATTACTTTTCTTGCAATATCATTTATTCATCAATTTAAATGTTTTTTCTTTCCACTACCATTTAATCACCATGCAATTATCATCTTAATTGTCATTTTTTACACTATCATTTAATCACCATGCAAATTATCACAAATTAGTATCTATAATACCTTAATACTTCATCCCCACTAACCTATCTATCTTGACATGCAATCTATCCACATCATCAAATAGGCCCACCATGCTAAAATTCTTTTTCACTAACTATGCATGCACATGCTCCCATTAACTGCATGCACATGCAACCTAAAAAAAAGTTTTTATGCACTTAGCCTCACAATTTATAAGAGACCTTTTTATATAAAAAACAAATTATGAGTTATCTCATATTTTATTTTTCTATGCACATCTATAATTGATATTTTTGTTTTAGGCTTAGCCAATGGTGGAGATGTCTTCACTATCTCTACTCAACATTATTTTCGTCTCATATCATCTCATTGATATATTATTAAGGTAATAAATTAACAAAACAAAAATTATACTCAATTTTTTGATTTTCATCAAATTTTCTTACATTGTTCTCTAAATAATATTTATTTCAAAAAATAATTTATAATCAAATTATAATACACTTAATAATGATTCTCATGTTTCAAAAAAGATTTTTATTATTTTTTCTCTAAATAATTCCCGCAGCAACGCGCGGGGTATCATCTAGTTTAATCAGTCTTCCAATTCACGTGGGCTATAGGAAATTGCGCCCAACTAATTCGTCTGCACCACCGCTAGCAAGTAGGACAAACACACGACCAGACCATCGACAGGTTCAATTGCTCCAAGTCCTGAATAAGTTCAAATTTCTCCATGTTTATCAATCTTGACTTAGCTAGTCGTCGGCGGGATCGATTCGATGATATCGTCAAGCCATGGTGATGGGTGTTCACGTTAGGCGGGATGACACAGACCAGAGTGAAGAAAGTGCGAAGCGACGAGGCGAGGAAAGACGTGGACCGATCGCCGGTTGACCGAACAACCCATGGCGTCGTAAGACGATGAAGAGCGGCGGTCGGTGGTAGGAGATTATCATGTGGGAAATAGCCGCATGTTCATCATGAGCACATATCATTGTTTCGTCCATCTTTCGTTTCATCCATCTACCTTCACCCGCGTCTCTCATGCAACAATAATTAATATTAATTGCCACCAAAATCACATCCCTTTCCTACAATCTCTGACAAAACTATTAATGTGTGAAGGTAAATCACATGTTAATGTAAATTACGGGTAAATTTTTTATTAGCATTAATAACACGATCATATTAATATGAAAAGGTAAATCATATATTAATTAATATAAAAATATTTATTTTCTGTTGCAAAACACGAATATTGTCTTGGTAGTATTAAAGCAAAGATAAATCTAGAATCAGAAGCTTCTTTCTTGCTTGCGGCCTGCCAGATTCTTCCTCTACTTTTCTCCGTCGGAAGAAGAGAGGAGGCTGGACTTGGGGAGAGCAGAGGGACCGCAGACGGCAGGCGGCCTCGTGGCACGACCCGGCGGGGCACGCGTCCGGAGCGCGCCGGAAGCGGCCGCGCCCGGCGAGCGCACGTGGCGCGCGAGGTGTCGGCCGGGGCTCCAACTCGGACGTCGCAACCTGGATGGATGGAGGCACCACGTGGGGATAGCTTACTTTTCCGTGCCGGGAACTCTCGGACGTACTCCTACTCTACACGTAGTCTAGTAGTACGCCGTGCTTGGTGTACAGTACGTACCGGGGACGGGGAGGAAAACGTGTGGGAGATGGCAGTGATCCGTACGTATAGGATGGAAACGACGTGTAGAGCGCGCCGTGTGTGTGAGTGATGATGGATCAGTTCTTGCCTGCATGCAAGGTTTTGCATGCGTGCCCGTTTCTCAGGTCAGCGTGCGCACTTGTATTCCGGGGTGATAAGCACAGAATCACCACAATACATGCGTCATTAGCAAAATGCCATCATTTTACGTTTTTCGAGCATTTTGCACCGAACGCAACGATAATCCGTGACAAAAAACACTAAACATCGGTTGATTACGAATTTGACATGTCAAATGCTGTTGTGGCAAAAAAAATGATGTTGTGGACTAGATTGCTTTTTCTGTTTTCATCAAGGGGTTGATTGAAAATTTTAAATTTTTCTGTCTTTCCTCTCCTCTGGTCAGGCGGGGCAGGGGCGGAGCGACGGGCCGTGGCCGCGGCAGGCAGGCGGGGCGGGGCAGCGGCCGGAGGGCGTGGCCGTGGCGGGTGGTGGGGCACGGCCGTGGTGGTCGGCGAGGCCTGGCCAGGGCGGGCGACGGGAAATGGGCGCAAGAGGCCGTCGGGGGCGGCGGGGTGGCCGTGAAGGTCGGTGGGGCGTGGCCGCGCCGAGCGACGGGGGCGGCGTGCCTGGCCGTGGAGAAATACTGACAAGGAGAGGAAGAAAAGAGAACGACGGGAGGACCGGTGAGCGGTAGGGCGTGGCTACGGAAGGCGGCGAGGAGTGGCCATGGCGGGTGACGAGGGGCGGCCATGGTGGGCGATGGGGAGCAGCGGCGACGACGCGCGACCATGGTGGGCGACGGGGAGCAGCGGCGACGACGCGCGGAGGGGCGTGGCCACGGCGGGCGACGGCGCGCGGATGGGCGTGGCCACAACGCTCGGCGGGGGCGTGGCCACAGTGGGCGGCGGCGCTCGGCGAGGCATGGCCATGGCGGGCTGTGGGGCCTGGCCGTGGCGAGGGACTTGGCAGGAAGGAGAGGAAGAAGAGAAAGAGGGAGTCAAGGACTGGATTGCTTTTGTGAAATTTTTGTGAGGAGTTTTTCGTAAATCTGTGCAATTAAATTTTGACACATCAGCTTTTTGCCACGTCAAACACGAGGTTAAGCAATGTTTAGTGCATTTTGTCAAAATTAGAGTATGTGTTCGGTGCATATTGCCAACTGCTTGTATCGTGGTGATTTTTTGCTAATGACGCATGTATTGTGATGGTTCTGTGCTTTTCACTCTGTATTCGAAGATCAAGTTAGTCTATTACACACGCGCGTGTGTGTGTGAGAGAGCGCGCGCAATAGTTACCTTTTAATAGGGTATAGAAAGTGGATGTCGTAAATAAAATTAAACACGACAAGTGAGATTCTTGGGTATGAAAACATGACGTCTTCAACAACTGCTCTATAATAAGAATATGAAAACATTGAAAGTGGTGGTGAAGTCGCGGTGAAAACGTCGGACTAGGCTGCAGCGACTTACCGACGACGAAGGCGGTTGCAGAGGAGGCTCAGCAGAGCTATATAATACGACTTCAGCAACATGTTGATGGTGCCCGAAGGCGGCGACATGTCGACATGAAGCTGCCGAATTCGGTTGCGGCTGCAGTTGGGAGCGACGGCAGCAACGATAGATGGGCGGAAGCGACGGTGACGATGTGTCCGACACGATGGAGAAAGATGAAATAGGTAGATCGGGCGGTGGCGATCGGGCCGGGGTGTAGCGGCGGTCACGCGCGTGCGGCTGAAGGACGACTATAGATGGTGAAAAGGTAAATTAGGTGGCAACATATGGTGATGTATGTTAGCATGACTTTATGCTTTCCTATAGCTTGTCAAATGTTCTTAAAAAAAATTAAGATAAAGCAATAGTTGACAGATGTTTTTTTTTTTTGCTTCAAATGCTTAAAAAACAAAAGCTTTATTATAGAGTAGCTAGCTATTGAAGATGCTCAGATGAAGTATTTGAATTTTCTACTAGTTGAACTTCGTTGCTTGGGTCGTCGAGTTTGTTGACGACTAGGGTAATGAAGTTTAGATTGTTTTTTACACAGACAATGAAGTGTGTGTTTGTGTGACAATCAGACTAGTGTTGTCGGACTATTCCCCGCTCTGTGCCGAGACAAGTTTACCTTCTTCGGCCCTGCAAGTCCCGGCAGCTTCCCTTCCTTTGAGTTTGAGGACAACAATGGGACTTCAAAAATAGTTTCAGGACAATGGTCGTTGTTTGTACTTGTCCAGATTTAAACCGCCAACGAAAGGTCAATTCATCTCAGATATTTAAAATCAGCTGAATAACGCACACCCTTCCGTTTGTTAGGCAGTGACGCGGCTATGAGCCCCACGTGCTATTGAAAAATCTTCACTCTCCTCCTCCCTCTCTCACCATTTTCCTGATATTCATAGTAATGATAACTTCAACACGATTTATCAAACAAACAATGGTAAGCGAAATCAACATGCGGTTAAGTTGGTTAGGTGGATGGTTGATATTGATGCTCGCATTTTTCTGAATATATTTTAGGATTTTCGGTGATGCGCTTTAATGGAAGATGTTTCCGTCGAAGACGATGTGGTGACTTCGTTAATCTCAAGATGATGTGCCGGCTCATTATTGCGAAGATGTTCATAGGGATAGGATGTGCGTGTGTGCGTTCATAGGGGTGAGTGTATACTCGTGTATATGAGTATCTGCGTTGTACCGTGTTCCCTCACAAAAACAAACAATGGTAAAATGTTTTAAACGCATTTAAAATATCATTGTTTAGGAGGTATAATCATCCAATCATGTGCATCAAATATTTGTTTTATTCCGAAGCACTCAAGATAATTAAAGATGAATAACACCATTCTTTCAATAATGCAATAATAATTCAAATGTAAATACTACAATTTGAATATTAATTTTTATAATAAATAATATCAATTTGAGTTCAACTTATTCAGAGATATTTCTTAGTTTTTTCTTTGAAGCGCCCACAAATGCTCAACCAACAACCAACTTATTCTTAAGTTGCTCATGAGTTCCTTGATGGCCAATTTGTTGATGCATTTGAATAAATCCTTAAACTATGTCCGATACTTCTTTGGAAGTTGAATAGGATCATTCATGTGCTCTAATTCTAGATCTTGACAAACTTTGTCGTTCTCATCCTTCATAATTATATTGTGAAGTTGTCATCGCCTCTCATAATGCAACTACGTCCCATGGTTTTGTGGGTCCTTGAACAACCGCAAAACTGGCTCAAGGCCCTTCAAAAGCCCTCTCGACATCCTTTCTAGTTCATTTATGTCTTTAGGCAAAGAAAGTAAATTTTTGACTCATCTTTTGGAAGATGATCTTGATGAAGGTCGCCCACAAAGTATCTCAAAGATAATAACCCATGTTGTAGTTATGAGTATATTTGAATGAAGGAGCTTCTCTCGCACATAACCATACAAACAATATAGTGCATGGCAACACATTGGTGTTATTGTGAGATCTGGAGATGTAAAAAGTAGTCAAATCCAAAGGTCTTATGATGCAACTACTTTAAAAATGACCGCGGGCTTCTTACAATGGCTTATTGGCCTTGGTATTGCCCTTGATGAGCATAGGGGTTGTTCTTTCATTTTCAGCTCATGATATCTAGGGATATCGGCCCACCCTCTTTCTTCTATCAATGCCATGAACCTTAGGGTGTCGTCAACTGTTGGGTTTCTCAAGTATTTCAGCTTAAACACCTTGACCATCGTATTAGCAACACTGAACATGACTTTGAGACATGTGCTTTCAGATATCCAAAGATATACGTATCACGAATCTGCGATCGTGTCATAAAAACCAAAAAATCCAATGGTTTCAACATCATCCTTCTGCTACCAAGAACATGCCATATTGATTTATTATTGTTGAAATCATACCATAGTAAAAAAGTTGAAGAAGCTGAGCATTTACTAAACTTCATATCTTCCTTGTGTCTAGTTGAAGCAAAATTATTTTAGAAACTTGCTCCTAACAGCTAGCTAACTGTTTAAAGACTACGAGATCGTTAATCATGTGGCATTTTCTTCTAAACAACTCTGAAAAAGACCCTTCTAAGAGAATACAAATAAGTGCAAACTTTTAACTGGCTGAGAACTTGATTTGCTATAATCAAGAAACTTTTATCTGTTAAAACTTTTACATGTAAAGGGGTGTCATGACCTCCTCATAGGAAGTTTTGTAAGAAAATATTGTTGTTAAAATGTTTAATCATGAAAGTAAGTAGTGATGTTTTGATGTTCGTATACATTACTATCGTCTCCTCACTACATAAACATGTGGTATTTTCGGTGAAAATGTCCCTTTTTACATATTTGATTTCTTCTTGAGGGGATTTACAGATCTTACATTCTTAAGAAGTTTCTCCCTATTACTACCAATTCTCTCAACATGCACACACTCCACCTCATCATGCATGTTACATCATCCTCCACTAGTATATTTTTCTCAACATGCAAGCATGCCAACTCATCATCCAACATGCATAAGAAAGACCCACCTCAATATGCCACTGTACATAATAAAAACTCACATGCATGATTTTTTTTATTTTACTATGATATTTATATTAAATCCATATATTAATCCAACATGCATGAGAAAGACCCATCTCAATATGCCACTATACATAATAAAAATCCACATACAACATGAATGCATGGTTTATTTTACTATGATATTTATATTAAATCCATATATTAATCCAACATGCATGAGAAAGACCCACCTCAATATGCCACTATACATAATAAAAACCCACATGCAACATGTTTGCATGGAATTTTTTTATTTTGCTATAATATTTACATTAAATCCCTATATTAATTCAAAAGTTATTGTTTCAAATAACATGCTTCATTTAACCAAACATTTTCACTGAAATATTTTGCAAAAAAGTTCCGCAACAACGTGCGGGGCATCATCTAGTTTGATTAAAAAGGAAGAAAACATACTGTTGTATGTTAGGCAACAAGAAGATTCGGCCCACTTAAAAGCTTCATGCGATGTAGGCTTTTTGGCCCATTGTTTGCAATGCTTATGAGGCCAGACTGACTATGTGAAAGGTGCGGAATGGGGGGACGTACAACAGCATGAATTGATCAGCCAAATCTCCCAGTTTCAATTCGTGGGATAGATTGACCTTTGGCAACGTTCGTGCTCAGATTAAAAAACTGAAGGTTGAGGCAGGTATTCTACTAAACCTGCCAGAGGCTGGATCCGTCACATAGGGAGTTAAAAATTAAGGAGTTGCTAGTTGAGTTGTACCACCGGGAAGAGATCCTCTAAAGGCAGCGTTCTAGAGTTGATTGGCTCTCAGCTGGCGATCGAAATACAAAGTTTTTTCATCTGCGGGCCTCAATGAGGAGAAGGAAAAACAAGATCAAGAAGTTGCAAAACGAACTCGGGGAGATGGTAACGGAGGATGTGCGCTTGGAGCAGATGGCAAATGACTTCTATAAAACGTTGTATACTTGTGAAGGAACGATGGGCACAGATGCTGTTTTTTTTTTGAAGCTTTCAAACTACATATGCTGTTCTTGACCACGTCCCTGTGAAGATATCGGCTGACATGCAAGTCCTCCTGGATACGCCCTACACCCAGGAGGAGGTGCGACGAGCGCTGTTCCAAATGCCGGCTACAAAGGCGCCTGGCCCCGACGGTTTTCCCGCTCACTTTTTCCAGCGCCATTGGGGTGTTTGCGCAGATGAGGTTACCAAGGTGGTTCTTAGGATTGTGGAGGGTGAGGAAAATGCAACAAGCATTAATAAAACTTTCCTTGTCCTTATTCCGAAGGTAAAAGATCCTACATTACCGTCCCAGTTTCGTCCCATCAGTCTGTGTAATGTTCTATACAAAATCGCATCTAAAGTCATCGCAAACCGGTTGAAGCTAGTCCTTCCGGATATTATATCGACGGAGCAATCGTCCTTTGTGCCGGGGAGGTTAATTACAGATAATATTATCGCTGCCTATGAGTGCCTACACTTTATGAAAAGAAACCGGGCGGTGATTCACAGACACTGTGCTTTGAAGCTTGACATGATGAAAGCGTATGATCGGGTGGAGTGGTCCTATCTTCAGGCAATTCTCCTCAAGCTGGGTTTCTCGGCCAAGTGGGTCTCAACTATTATGGGCATGGTTAGCTAGGTCTCCTACAACGTCCTGTTTAATGGTGATCAATTGGAATATTTCAAGCCTTCAAGGGGTCTACGACAGGGAGATCCTATATCCCCTTATTTGTTTCTTTTGGCAGCAGAGGGCCTTTCGTGCCTTTTAAACTCTCAGTTTCAGTCTCCCAATTTGGGTGGTCTTAGGGTGGCATCTTCGGCGCCACCTATTAACCATCTCATTTTTGCGGACGACAGCCTGCTGTTCTTTAAAGCTACAAGTGAAGGGGCTCATGAGGTATCAAACCTGTTGGAGACATATTGTAATGCTTCGGGGCTGAGAGTAAATCCGGCGAAATCTTGAATTTTCTTCAGTAAAGGATGTCCGGATGTGTTGAGGATTGGGATCAAAAATATCCTTGGGGTTCCAAATGAGTCACTCAACGAGAAATATTTGGGGATGCCTTCAGATGTTGGGTCCTCAAAGAATGGAGCGTTTAAATATCTCAAGGAGAGATTATGGGGGAAGGTAAAAGGCTGGCTTGAGAAGTTGTTCGCCTCGGCGGGGAAGGAAGGGCTTATCAAGTCGGTGGCCCAAGCTGTGCCAGTTTATTCCATGTCCTGTTTTAAGCTTCCAAGAGGTCTCCTGGACCAGCTCAACAAAATCATAAGACAATTTTGGTGGGGAGCAAAGGAGGGACAGAGGAAACCAGCATGGGTCTCGTGGCATGAGATGACCAAGCCAAAACACATGGGCGGTTTGGGTTTTAAGGATTTCGAGCTTTTCAACCTAGCCTTGCTTGCACGGCAAGCATGGAGGGTGCTTCAAAATCCGGAGGCTCTATCATCCAGACTACTCAAGGCGGTATATTTTCCAGACACGGATATTCTGTCGGCAGGATTGGGCAGCAACCCATCGCAGATATGGAGGTCCATAATCGAAGGGAGGGATATCTTGAAGTCCGGACTGCTCAAGAGGATTGGGAATGGGAGAAACACAAGGATCTGGGAGGAAAATTGGTTACCCAGGGAGACAAACATGAGACCTATCGCATGCCTAGGGGTTAATCCCCCGACGATGGTACATGAAATCATAGATACACCGACGGCCTCATGGAACCAGGGAATGCTCGATCAATTCTTCTTACCGGCGGATCGCCAAATCATCATGGGAATCCCGCTGAGCACAAGGGACTTCGAGGACAGGTGGGAATGGGCGCATGATAAGAAGGGTTGCTTTTCTGTGAAATCAGCCTACAGGATGCTTGTAAGTACTAAAATCAGAAGGGAGGACTGGCTGGAGGAGCGCCCAGCACACTCGGATGAAGACTTAGCAGCGAGCGCCTGGAAGGAGCTATGGGGTTTCCAAGTTCCCGGGAAAATCCGTCATTTCATGTGGAGGCTAGCCAAACAATCTATTCCTACGGAGGATGTGCGCAAGAAGAGAAAGATGGCTGTCTCGGATAATTGCCAAGTGTGTGGCTGTCCAGACTCGTGGAGACATTCCCTTATTGAATGCAATGTGGCTCGACCCGTGTGGGCGTTTGAGGATAGCGAGTGTGTCGACCATCTCATGGAAATCAGAGAACCTAGTGCGAAAATGTGGATAGCGGAAGTGATGGAATCGATGAGCCAGAAGGAAGCTACTTCTGTTTTTGTGACCATGTGGGATATATGGTATGCGAGGCGGCAAATTATCCACGAGGATGTGCATCAGAGCCCGTTGTCCACGCACATGTTCATCAGGAATTTCTTAAAGGAAGTGGAGATGGTAGCGGTTCCTGGAGCAGCAGTTCAGAGGGCAGTAAGAGCTACTGTACCCCGGGGCTGGTCCCCGCCAGGAGATGGGATTATTCATATCAGGGTGGACGGTGGTATCTCCAGGAATGGTCAGATTGGAGCAGTGGCGGCAGTCTGCAGGGATCACAACGGGGTGTTCATGGGCTCGTCGGCAGTGGTATACCCGGGCATCACAGACCCGACATGTTTGGAGATGATGGCCTGTAGCGAAGCGCAGGCTCTGGCTCAAGACCTTATGTTCACCAAAATCATTGTTTCGGGGGACTCGAAGAACGTGATAGGTGAAATTCGGGAAGAAACAAGAGTTCTCCACGACATGATCACGTCTGAGATTGTAGCGAACAAGAATCTTTTTGAGGTGTGTAATTTTGTTTTTGAGGGGAGGAACTACAACCCCGATGCTCATCATCTAGTTAAGTTTGCAACAAGTTTAGGTCAAGGTAGGCACTTATGGATTTCAGATCCTCATGACCCAGCATGTATTCCGAGAGTGTTGGTTATGAATGAATAGAAAGTGTCGTATCCCTCAAAAAAAAAACAGCATGAATTGATTTCCAGCAAACAGTAAAATTTTCCGTCAAAAATAAACAAATCAGAGATTTCTCTATTTCTGAACATCCATCAAAGAGTACTTTATTCAATAAAAATCATAGCTTCATTACAGGTAAGTTTTTTTCTAGAACCCATTACAACCAAGTTCAGTTTGCTATATTTATCATCAACATCTTTTGTACATATCGGATCATTTCCGATGACGGGCAAAACCAAGTTCATAAGGGCTAAATACAAAACTACGTACGTAGGTCACAGCATCACACACACCGAGCAAGAAAACTGAAGCAAACCCTCTCAATACCGTAAATAAAATTAGAAAAAACTCTGACATTCCACGTTGGGGAAAAACTTCTCATCTCCTCACTGATTGTTCCGCCGCCGCAGGTTGTACCTCCGGCTACCGGAGGTCGTGATGGAGTTCTCGGCCACCTCTTCCGGCAAGGCGCCGTTCCTCCGGCGAGCCACCACCGGCAAGGCGTAGTTAGGATCGGCGGTGCTGTCTGCCTCGTCCGTCAGCTCGTCGAAGACCCACGAGTAGTTCCTCAGGCTCTCCTCGCTCTCTGAGCCGTAGGAGAGCAACCTGTCGCCGGCGTTCTCCTCCAGTGTCCGGACCTTCTCCACCAGTGTCTGGAGCAGCCGATGGTTCAGCACCTCGTAGTCCCTGAAATGTAATGTTTCAACAAGTTCATTACTAGATTTCTTTAACCATGTTTTTTAGCAAGTGTTTTGCAGCCTGGAAATTCATGGGGTTCTTTACTGACCTGAATGTGAATATGGAGTGCAGGATCTGGATTGTGGCAGCTGCCAGGAACAGTGATCTGACCATGAACACCTTGGACAGAACCCAGAACTGCTTGTCGAAGTCGCCGGCCCCGATCTTGATCAGACCCATCTCCAGAAAGAGCGTGATGCACAAACCTGCCGAAGCAAACATTAGAAAACCCAAGAAGATTCAGTGACATAGATGCAGAGCAGCTAATGGATGTCTGAAGAAAATAGTGAAATTTCACTTACCGAAGTAGAGTTGGCCTCTGATGCTGAACGTCTGCTTGGCGCTGGTGAGCATGTAGATGAGGAAGACGATGCAGCAGTAGAAGAAGAAGGCCTTGATGAAGCGGGACTCGGCTAGAATGGCGTTGTGAAGGATGTAGAGCTTGTCCAGCGCCGCGAAGATGTTGGCCTGCTTCGCTCTGAACTCTTCCTGCACCCCCAAGTAAGTTCAGTTAGTACATGAACAAGTGCGAGTTAGAAGAAGGCTTCAAGCCTTTTAAATCATGCGATGAAAGTAATTTAAATTGAGAAAAATAGTAACTTAGTACCTGAGCTTCCAGTATGGAGTGTGAATTCTGAATGAGATGATCATGAGCTTCCCGGATCTGCTCCTGCTTGGACAGCAACTCGGCCTGCTGACGCTGCCCAAACTGTGCAAATTTCTCCAAGGTTTCCCTGCAATTGTTCAGATCAGAATCAGAATCTTTTTCAGTCACCAAAAGCAGAGTGCGATTATTTTTTCTGTAGAAAATATAAAAGGGTTTGCGAATTCAGTATTAGTACTTGACAAAATAAAATGCATTACCTGCTTTCCTTAAGAGCCTTAGACTGAAAGCTGTGGAGATTGGTCAGTCCGTCCATGGCCTCACTCTGTCCATGCAAGAGCTGCATCTGATTCTCCAGCGATTTGCCTGCCACGCTCCCAATCTCATCTGCAGTGACCTGCAGATTCTGCATCTTGGAAGACATCAGATCTCCGACAGCTCCAATCTCCCTCTGAATGCCCACGGCCTCCTCCTTGAGCTTCTCCATGCCGTTCCCGAGCTTGTCATACGACTCCTGGATGCGCTCCATGCCGGTCTCGATCTTCTCCCTCATCTCGGCCTGCCCTTCCTTGAGCGCCGCCTGGGAGTCGGCGATCTCCTTGGACCGGTCGGAGATGGCCCTGGAGTGCGCCAGCACGTCGTCGATCTGCGCTCCGACGCCTTTCGACGTCTCCGCGAGGTGGTCCGCCTGCGCCTCGATCGACGACAGCGCCTCCTGCACCTTGCCGGACTCATTGATGATGTCCTCGGACCTCCGCTCGATCACCTCCAGCTTCTCCTCCGCCGACTTGGAGGACCTGGCGAGGTCGTTGACGAGCCGCTCCGTGCTGTGCTTGAAGGCCTCCGCCTGCAGCTGGTGGCACAGGGTGTTGGTCTCGAGGAAGAACTCGAGGAACACCTTGCTCTCCGAGTCGCCGAGCTTGGTGCGGCAGCTCACCATACTGGACCCGCCGGCGCAGGACGGGAAGGCCGGCCGGCCCGAGTCCTCCTGGTAGCAGCTGCTGAGGTGCCACGCCAGGCGCGCCTGCCGCTCCTTGTCGGCCATGATCTCGCCGCAGCTGGCGAAGAGGTTCCGGTACGCCATCTGCCAGCAGTTATTGGCCCCCGCGAGCTTGTTCCGCGCGTTCTCCAGCAGCTTGAGCCCTCGCGGGTTGTTGGTGCCGTCCATGGAGAAGTCCGCCACCGCGCCGTCGAGCTCCATCATCGGAGGCCTGCTGTTACCGGCCGCGGAGGACGAGGATGACGACGAGGACGAGAAAATGTTCCATGAGAACCCGCTGCTCCGGCGAGGGCACAGACATACGCAGGCCAAAATCAACAGAAGACGCAACGCGCCGCTTCTCATGGCGCAAAGTGGCGGTCGATTTGTCGCCGGAAAAAGAGTGATCTTGGAGCGTTGAATCAGATCGAGGTCAAATTGCAGTGCAAATCTCCCCTGCCAAGGACAAGGAGGAGGACGATCAAGAAGATGGCAGGAATTAAAACGTATTCACTGGATACAGATTGCTCTCATGCTCGCATCATAAATTCATAATTCATACTGTACAATTAACCACCGAAATTCTTGATTAATTACCAAAATTAAAGAGGCAAGATCGAAATCCCAAGTTGTATGATGTCAATTCCTCGAACTACTATCGAAATTCAATTGAGTTGCAACCTAATAACAAATGAGGTATCAAAACGGCTTCTCCCCAGCGGAGAAAGAACAAGGAGGAGGGTGCCCTTGCCGTGTGAAAGGGGTCCCTGTTATATAGTGCCCCCTGTTTCTTCGCCGGCAAGGCAGAGGTCAGATCCGATCGAAGATTTGTACAAGGAAAAAAAAATAGTAGGTCGGTTTGGGACGGATGAAAGGGACCCGCGCGCCCGCACTCATACACTGAACTGGGAAAGATCTCACAGTGGCAATGGCGGTTTCGTCTTGTTCTTTTGGAATTTCCTAGTTAATTAACCTTGAGAAGTACTGGGATCTGGATGGGAATGCCAAAAGAGAAGAGAGTTCAGAGTTGAGAGATCTCTTGCCATGCAATGTTCCGTTCCCGGCAAGGAAGCTTTGTTTCGTTAATTACCCACCAGTTGATGTTGATGTCATCAACTAACTAATGTAGGTCGGCGCGAATGCAAGTCGGTGGCACTGTCTTCCGCCGCAAGATTCAGATAAAATTAGGAACTGCCAGGCTGGGCCCGCCCTGTCAGAGTCGACCAAGAGCAATCCCCTTAATTTCTCCTCCTACGCGGCCATTGTTGTGTTGAGTAGCGAGCACTACTGACTCACATGAACTCTGGGTTTGTGCCTACGGTTCTACTAAAATCTATCCTCAAGAATGAAGCATTTGCATGCATGAAACATCGAAACAGTCGCGCGCGGTTCATCAGTCGCAACTCGCAAGTCGCAACCATGCACCGGCGATCATACAAGCAGAACCGAAAAGAACCGCCGGAAGGAATTCACCCGAGAGAGAGAAAGAGAGAGGAGAAGAAAGAACCGGGGAGGAGATTGGTCTGCCGGAACTCACCGGCGGCGGTGGAGAATCAGACGACCGTTGGCCCTGTGGAGCGGCGATGATGGTGGGGAGGAGCGTCCTGACGACAGCAGGGGACGAGAGAAAGGGACGGGCGGGGCTGCGGGGGCGAGTGGCGGGGGTTTATATAGCAGGGGAAGGAAAGCCGGCTGCGATTTGGACGTTGGGTAGAAAGAAAGAAGAAGCAGTGGCGGGGCCGCCGCGGTGGAAACGTCGCGTTGGTTCCCGCGGACGGAAGGGCGTGAGAGAAGCATTCAGTCGATCGGGAGGGAGATGAAGAGGCGTCGGCAGCGAACGCAAACCACCGCGTGGTTATAAATTTGTTCGCTCGTTATGGCTGTTCACCGAATGTAGTCTTAAAATATTCAGTACATCTTATATTTATGAACGAAAGAAATATGTAAAAGACATGGACGAATATATACATGGCGGTACACAGAAAACACGGAGAACACGTCAATGACGACACATATTCCCCGCCACATCTGGCGAGGAGATCTCGGCCCACCACGTGTGGAAAAGGTGCATGGTACCCACCATGCCCTCTCTCCTGAACCCGAGTCGGTTTGCATCTCTCTCCCCCCATCCCCTCCTCTCCCCTATAATATCAGGCGCGGCGTCGATTTGGAGGAGATTTCATGTGTTTCTCCAGCGTGGTCTGGTCGCAAAGACAGACGAGTACATGAAGTACGATGTGATCTCTGATGGGGATGCGATCAAGCTGGAGCGAATGTTGGAGATCCATAGCTGGTTTCCAAATGCTCAAGTGGTGGCGCAGATGGCGGTCAAGATATCATCCACAATGTGAGATGCCGAGTGGTTCCAAGTTTTTTAGAGAAATCAGGAGGTCGATGCAGCGTAGGTGTTGCTGTGGGCAATGGAGTAGACGATTCGCAACTGGTTTTGCGATGCGTCGGAGGTGGTGAGTGCTGCGATCCAGGATCGAGCACACACTCCCTTTCCCGAAAGAGGATGCCGGGGAGGTAGTGTTGATGCTGCCTCCATCGAGGATCTACCTTAATGAGCCATTGGACTTTCAGTTGCCGCCTACTATGGTAGGAATCCTACATTCGCTCGTCGAGCAGGGAGACCCCATGGTATATATAATGGTCATGACCTGTTCGACCTTCGTGCCACATGTGTGTATATAATGCTCCTCCTTAGCTCCTTGCAGGGTCGTATTATGCTGCTGATAGGGTGTTAAGAGTCTATTAGCTAGTTTCTTTCTAGTTGTCGTGTCTGTTTTGAACTCAATTTTGGTCTAGTTAATGAAATCGAAGGGGGCAGGCCCTTTTTTTGCTAAAAGAAATGTAAAATACATGGAATGGACGAACCTTATGCCCGTATTCAACTTTCTTTCGGGTTAATCGCATGTCTCCTATTCGATAATGATAACACAGAACTAAAAGACCAGTGATCAAACAAAAAAGGACGACACTATCTAGCGATACCACATAGGTGCCTTCCATGGGGTGATTTCCTCCATTCTTTCTTGTTTACATGGAGCAATACACATGGCATGACACCATCAAAGATTCTTTTAAATCTATTTTTTAATCTCTTAAACCGTTAACCCGATTGACGATTTGCTTTCACCATTAGCTTTTTTACGACAAGATCTTCGAAACTAGATTCCATGTTGACATATTTTGTCAACTTTTTTTTCATCGGTAGTTGCCACATTACTATCATTTAGGTGTAAAACAATATCACTTAGGTGTCAGATTATAAGGCAATTAACTTGGTTATCGGGTTGTCAAACGCTAATACATACCACTAATAAACTTGCTTCATGCTGCCGGGGAAGCGCTCGCCCATGGTTGAGAGAGAGATAGATAGATAGATAGATAGAGAGAGAGAGAGAGAGAGAGAGAGAGAGACGACCGGGACCACGACAAGATTCGATTCAGACGCGGGAAGGTCGAGGCAAAGCGATGAGGACGACGAAGCGGTGGAGTCGTCCGGCGTCCCCAGGCGCCCTCAGCTCGTTGGATTCAATTTCGGCCCAATCTAGCGATATTTATGGGGGCGCAACCGGGCGATTTTTTTTGCATCCGGCGATGATATCGCCGCTCTAGGGGGGGCTATTGGGGAGATGGCTGGAAATGCCCTTAGTGGATGACATGACCACATGATTGGCTACAATAGTGAGTGATATGAATAGCTTGCAATGTTGAGATAAACACCATAAATTCATCTTAATGGGATTTTGCTTTATAAGAGATGTAGATGGGCTAGATGCCTAAATGACTAATCAATGTTTATTGAAAAAAAATGCTTTATAAGAGATGTAGATGGGCTAAATGACTAATCAATATTTATTGAAAAAAGTTACCAAAAACCTGTAGATTTTTTTTGTCTAAATGAAAAGTGGTGGAAAAATCGGATGAAAGCACAGAAAGTGGTGGCCTTTTCTCTCCTTTTCTGAAATTTACTCTTCTCTCCAGGGTGAAGGGAAGAGTGAAGCAGTTTAGCCATACTCAACTTCAGAAACTACCCAGGCAAATAAATTAACATGCAACAGTCTGCATGTGTGGCGCGTAATTTCCTTGCTGAGAACGGCAGGAAGATGCCTCAGTGAACTATGAATTGGCCGTTTTATTTGTCCTGGAAATGAAAATATTGTAGACATACATGCGAAACCCCAATAAATTGATGGATTACCTACATGCCATACAACCATACATAACAACAGCACATGCGCGGGGATCTCACTGCAATCGTAGTCCTTGTGGTTTTAGATATTCACAGCAAAGTTTCACTTTCTGTATACCCCCATCGATCTTCATGTCGTGTTCGGGCTGAAGAATACACATTATTGATGTCTAGCAAACCGATCCGGCGCTTCATGCTGCCACGATAGGGTAGGACGCGCAGGTAGCGATAGCTGCATCATGTACAGTCAAAGTTAATATCGCGTTACGAGTGCAGTGTACCCTAAGATGCAGGCACGAGATAATCATTTTTGGGATCATATGAAGAAAGTGCATGCGAGTACTCACCGCACATGTTCTTGCCCATTTCCATCTTGAAGTAACCGTTGTCACCCCAGTCGGCGCCCCATGAGTTCTTGATGAGCCAATACGGGACGCCATTCTCCACACCGTAGCCGACCGCCAAGACAGCGTGGTTCACATCCTAGTAATTTCAGCAATACTTTGCATTTTCAGAACAAAATACAGTAGAATAGTGGAGTGACAAAACATAGAAATGCACATTTACTGAAGATTGAACATAAACGGTTCATGGTGAAATCGTAGCTTGATGGCCAACGGTTTAGCAGTACTCACATCGGGTGTAGTACCACAATGGTCACTGGTGTAAACTCCACTCTTGTACTGCCTGAAACCATCGATCACCTCAAAGGCAACACTGACTGGGCGAACCAACCCAACAGCGTTCTTCAGTTCATCTTCAGCGTTCTTATCAACAACAAAAATTAGCATAAATCAAAAGTTAGGTTAGTTGACTCTAAATAGTTAACATCAACTGAAATTAGAAGGGGGTTCCTTTTCCTTACCAGTGTGATGTTAACTGAGTCCAAAACCTG
The DNA here is from genome assembly GCA_950022295.1 of Bromus sterilis. Lineage (NCBI taxonomy): Eukaryota > Viridiplantae > Streptophyta > Magnoliopsida > Poales > Poaceae > Bromus > Bromus sterilis. The sequence goes on from OX465596.1 coordinate 404,844,857, forward strand.
AACTGCAGCATTTTCAGCCTTGTAATGGCAGACACCATTGACACCCTTGTAAGGGTAGGACTCCTCGGTGTCAAGTCCACCATTGTATTTGATGTACTCAAATGCCTGGGATGGAAGGCCTCCGTTGCATCCAAAGTTGTTGAATCCACCGGCACAGTCAACCAGCTGTTGCTCAGAAAGAGAGATGTTCTTTCCAGTGGCCTGAGTATATGCTGCCTCAAGTGCACCAGTAGTGCTGCAAGAATAAGTATAGGAATTCAATTCAATTGGTTTGTTTGTTGAACAACCCTTTTCTTCTTTTAATTTTCTATTTCAGGAAACATTCTATGAAATGAGTTGTCTTCTAATAATCACATAACAGAGAGCAATGCTGAAAATATGCCAGGGAACATTTTTTTCACAACGTAGAGCCTAAACATGACATGAGCTAGATTTCAATATCCACAATTTTACTTGTAGCTAGGCTACTTCAGAAATAATTAACGGATGCCAATGAGAATTACTTAGATCCCACACTAAGTTTATTAAAATGCTTAAATCACACCCAATCAGGTAAATTCAGATAATCTGTTAACTTGCAAATCCAACTCATATTAGTTGTCCGTTTAGGCCTTCAGATTGATAGTGAATTAATGAAGTAACTACTGAATTTTACCGTGATCACAAAGCGTTCATCCAATTAGGGTAAGCAACCTTATTAAAGATTGTGATCTATATTTTTTACCTTTAAGCCACTTGACCAAATTATTCCTTAAAATTGGGCGCATTTTCTACCCTTTTGATGCAATTAACGTTCTTCGGATGTTAACTGTTAAATTTTGCAGAAGTTTTGAAGCAAATTCTTCCACCAATGCATATGTTACTAGCTTCATAGTTCATATGGCACTACAACTTGTGTGCATATGAACTTGCATTCTGGCTGACAATAGTTGAAAGATATTTTTCTTCTATTTAGATGTGGCATTAATGAACAGAAGACATGAAAGGCCCCACAAGATAGCTACTGGTCACTAAACACCAAGTGAAAGAGATCATATAAATCAATAGTATATAAAAAATCTATTTATTTGCCCGCATGTCACACGAGCGCAGTATTTTAACTCCATTGCTGAACACTTCCAAATAATTCGTGATTGTGTCTGATGAAAAAGATCTCAAGCATACTCAACCACTGCTCTTGAGAGCCAGAAATTTTCAACTTTGGCAACGGAATGATCTGTCGGTCCCCATCCTGGGGCACCAGATGCAGTTTTTAATAGTACTTTATTAGAAGCAGCAGCCCATCTACACATACTATTACTTTCAGGGCGATGATTGAGTTAACGTCTCTCTGGTCTGTGGCCCAGACAATTTAATTTGGATCAGATCGACCATCCTACTTCCTGTCGGATATCATATATAGGAAGCTCAAGTTGGAAAACACCAGATTTGAGCACGCTTCACCGTGAGCAGGTACAGTATTGTGCACATTGATTATTATTGGTAAAGATAAATTACTGATGCAGCGAAGCACTTGAACTCAAGAAAGAAACACCACTGCAGAAATTCAGTAGTGGTTACCTGAACGTCCAGCAGGAGCCGCAGTGTGCCTGGTTTTTCACGGGGCTAACGATCCCATCCTCCCTCCAATCTTTCTGCAGCAATGACAAGGTCACTTAGTCCTTATATTAATCGAGTTGATTGGTACGTACACCAACTCTACTTGCTGGATCAAGCGACACAACGTTCGCAAACTCCAACGACTACAACAGGATATAGTATATGCTACAGAAATGTTGTGATGCAATCCTTGCAAGCAGGTGATCAGAGGAAGGTTTTCACTGCCTGATGTACTCAAAGGTAGTACCTTTTTAATTTCATCATGTGCTGGGACCGTGGAAGAAACCAAGGACAGCTAATACGGCCTTCCTTGTCAGGGCACATAGAAGTCCCGAGGACAATAATTAGCACACGTTGGCCCTGCTGAGCAAATTCTGCAGCAACTCAGGCCAAGCAGAAAACTCGACAGCTACGGATACAGAGTATGATTTTGAAGCGCAAACTAATCAAAGGTCGGAAAAATTCCTGCTATTTGAAACGGAGTATGAATTCAGAAATTGTCTTTGCAGCTATGCTACCAACAGTTCATGCTTGACGGTAGTGAACTTGTGTGGTAAGAGTAGATGAACTTGGCACTTACAGTTTCCGGGAGCGCGGCGGCGTCGCGCATGAGGTGGTTGCCGGTGTGCGTGGCGGAGCAGGTCTGCGCCGCGCCGAGGCGGGTCGCCTGGAACTCCTCCCAGCTCATGTCGGAGTAGCCTGCGGGACAGCAAAGCGACGAACGGCTTGAGGACGCAGTGAGTGAGTGAGACGACGGGGATTAGAGGACGGTCGGGATCGTACGGTTGATGGCGAGGCGGTAGGAGAGGCCCTTCCTGTTGGTGGAGCGCACCTCCTGGAGGCTCTCGGAGAAGATCCGGAACCGCCTCCGCACCTCCGCGACGCTCTCGTAGGTCTTGCCGTACCTGCGAAAGAGGATCAAATAATAACCAAGGAGATGTCAGCGGTGACGGCGGCGGCGGCGGGGGCGTGCCGGAGAGGAAGGAGAGTCGACGGGCCGGCGGGGGGATGGGGACCTGACGGCGAAGCGCGCGAAGCGGAGGGCGTGGCGGGTGCGGCCGAGGGCGGCGAGGACGGTGGAGTCGAGCGTGGAGGCGGCGCGGTCGGTGACGGGGCGGATGGGGTTGGAGTCGGCGAAGGAGGAGGAGGTGGCGACGGCCACGGCGGCCGTGGCGAGGACGGCGAGCGCCGCCGCGAGGAGGATGCGGGCGTGGGCCATTTCGCCGGCGGCTGGCTGGGCAGCAGTATTTTTTACTGGGTACGGTAGGCGGGACGGGATGGTGCCGGGGATTTTATATGGAGGGGCGCACCTGGCCACGACTCTGTGAATTGTTTTTAGGCTGTACCCGGAAGATATTTTTGGTGCGCGGCACTGCAATCCACTGATTAATTAGTGAGGATTATCCTCTCTCGGTCTTCTTTAACATCAGAGAAAATTATGTGGAAAAACCCGCAGAGAAACGCAGTGAGCTGAGGACTGAGGTACGAACCCAGAGCATCGGCAAAGATGATATGGGCTCGTTGGAGGAGTGTTTTGCAGTGTCATGGATTCTTGTGTTTTGTCGAGGGAATCTAATTCTGGATTGGTTTATTTATTTATTTTTAGTATAGGTGATATGTTGATTTTTTTTTCATTCACAAAAAGGAGAGGTGTGCATGATATGACTGACGCCACGGGTGACGACGATGGGGTGAATGAGTGAGCGAGCTCGGACGGGGGGAGCTGAGCTGATTGGCCTGTGGAGTGTGGAGTGGAGGCGGGACAAAAATGGCGAGGCAGCACTCTCCGCCAAGAGACGATATTTTGCTGGGATCAGCGTGTGATTGGTCAGGGGATGAAAGGAAAGGGATCCGTCTTGGACACTAGCACCTTCAGAACGTCATCCGGCGACCGGCGGCCATCCAGAGCTCAGAGCTCGAAGGATTCTGTAACGTATCTGGACGGTGTTCTCCATTCCGTCCGTTCCAACTATTCTGCGGCAGTTTATGTATGTATGGGCGGTTTAAAGGACGGCGTTCCGAGGGTACACGTAGCCGCCGGTATGTATGCTCCTCGGGCGTCAGCGTCGCGGTATATACTCCTCCTACTTCGTGTGGTGACGGTGGCGACGACTGTGATGAGAGACGGTGAGGCTTGCACGGCAGTGATGTGTTGGCATCGTGGAGCGTCAGCATTCGTGGATTGCATTTTTATTTACGTTTTTCTTTTGATTGGATTTTTATTTACGTGGGACTCAACGTCAATGCTCTTTCGTGACAAGGAGGAACACCTCAAATAGAGCAATGCTACATTCACGCACTATTACGGGGTTTTACAGGGAGTGTTTAGATTAGGCAGAACGTAATTGGGTTAAGGGAACATGAGCTGGCCCACCCGAGGTAAATTCAGGGGGGCGGTTAAAATATTAAGGAAACACCCCGTGACTACCCCGTATTATTCCGTTGATCTAGCATTTTTTTGCCTCAAATACCATAGGCGGCCCAGGCCAGGCTCCTTTTTTTTAACGTCCAGGCCAGGTCCTGAGGATGACATTTCACACTAATACTGTGCGTACGATTTTTCTGGTGAAACTTACTTGGACGGGGTAAAATGGATAAAAGTGGCCCTCAGAACGAAACTAATCATAAAATAAACTCTTCTAGAAATAATTTCACAATTCTGACTTTTTTGTAGCGTCCAACACGTAGCCGTTAAGCCCTTCGGTATAACGCCTAACACTTAGGCGTTAAGTTTTTGCAGGCCCACCCATGGTTGTGTAACGCCTATGCCCTAGGTGCTACGCTGAACTGTTAGGTGCAATACTCCTGTAAATCTAAGATCCAACGGGCCACGGTCCCAGCCAGACAGCAGTTACCCCCCCCCCACACACACACACCCGATGAACTGAGGGAGGCTGGCGACAACTGTGTTCTTCCCCCTCTCTCAAACCCCCTCCCAAATCTCTCAAATCTGAAGGATTTGACCGTGAATTTCTTCCTCAAATCACCCCATAACGTATTCTTCTCCGATTCCTAACTTTTCACCCAATAGTTCCATCTCATTTCTCCTCTTTGAGCATGTTTTAATTTGGTGAAACCCTCAATCCCATTGGATTTGAAATTGTTATGGAACTATGTGTATTAGTTTGAATATCTTTTATGAAACAATGGCATGATTGTTAGATCGTTATTGCTATAGCATTCATTGATTCTGACGGGTGACGTGAGAAGATGATGGCCATGATTGGTATGGCTCATGTCGAGGAGAAGAGCACAGAGAGAGTCCGAGTCAGTGCTACCTACACGTGGATCGTAGAAAACTTTGCACATTGCCTTGAAAATGTTGATGTTGCGGTGCTCAGGACGTAGGCTTGTGTATATGTGTGGTCAGGACGTATGCTCGTGTATATGTGTGAAAATGTTGATGTTGATGTGTATACCGACTGCAGTGGCAAGGCAACTCAGTGGATGTAGCTCAAGGCATTGCCTGTGTTCGGTAGCAGATTTAGCTGGGGTTCGGCGACACTGGCCTACTTGTATTTGCCACATCGTGTGATGAGGCATTTTAGGTATTTTCAGGCTCACCCCTCGGAGTGGGAGGATACAGACCGTCTGCTTCATAAGTAAGAGAGAATGACATGCCTGCACTTAGCATCGTGATGTCATTTTTATTGGGCTAATATTGGGCATTTTTATCATGTAGGATGGATATGAAAAGCAGAGAAAGATCAAGGATTAGGATAGACACCACAACAAGTCACAAAGTTCATGCCTTGTCTGGAGGAGGCTAACTCGCATTCAACAACTATGTTCGTTGGCTTAATGTCGATACTTGTGTGGAGATATGCCCATCGTCTTACGAGGAGGAAATATTGGAGGGGCCCAATGATTTCGATGAACTTGCCAGGAGGCAGTACAATAAGTTGGTAAATGATGGTACCCAAACCTCGTTTGCTCCCATCCTGAACTTTGTGGTAAGTAAAGTGTGCCTTTATCTTTTTCCTAGTGGCATTGCTACCCCTATTTGCTTGCTTCACTTGTTGATTTTCATTCATCCATAGCGGAGGGAGATCAAGAAACAAGCCAATGAAACCGAGAAAATTCTCGAGACTACTCCTGTGGGGAAAAGGGCGATTCTGCACTTCGAGCTTTTGCGAAGGTACGTACGAACAACCATTTTGTCATCTCATTCACTTGCAAACCTGCATATTCTTTGCTTAGTTTGACATCCACTTCACTTTTGAATGTGACAGCGCTAGGGCCAACGTTTACGCCAGATATCCAACATAATGGGTTGTTGTGACCACATGTACACATCACCGTCGTAGTCTTGATCGAAGTTAAGGTCTACACCCTCTGACCCTGTGACTAATCTGGAGAATTAGACTACCTCAACGGCTTATGTGGACGACGCGGTCATCACACATGCCTTCTTATCCATTTCCCGTGAGTATTTGAGAAAATATTCATTCAACTTATCAAAGGAGTGTGAACTATTGTCGTCAATGGCAATGCACAGACACCCTTCAACACCATGTTGAAGCATTCTTCCATGTTGTTGGTCATTTGACCGTACCTCCGACCATCGTCATCATAAGCTTGTGCCCACTTCGTCCTTTGTTAAATGTTCCTATTGAAAAACTCATGGCCCCATGCATCCAACTTGTTGTTTGCGAGTATTTTGTTGTACAAGTTTGCGAAACGTCGATCGAAGAAACCAAGACAACAAATCTTTTAAGATCTTTGACCAACTCATTCTTTCCACATGCCCTATAGAAGTTTGCACAAAAGTGCCTCATCACCATCGATGGTGTAATGGAGCATGCCCGAGAATTTCAATCTCCATCGCATTAAGAATTCCTTGAGGCCGATCCGAGATGCACAAATTTCCCTTTTGAGTGGGTAATACCTTGGTTCTCAAAAGATGGAAGAACCGCTCCCAGTTATCATTGCTCTCTGATACCTCCCAAACGTATCTATAATTTTTGCTTGCTTCATGCTTATTTTGGTGATATTGCTATATGTTTTGACACACTTTCATATCATTTACAACATACTTTGGACTAACCTACTAATTTGGTGCACAATGCTAGTTTCTGTCTATTTTTGTCCGTGCATTGCAGAAAAAAGTGAAAAATAAAAGTGCTCGGAAAAATCATAAACATTCCAGAAAAATATCATCAATGGAAGACTCCAGAAGCCCGAAGGGTTCCCCGAGGGGTCCACCCCCTGGGCAGGCGCCTCCCTGGCACGACCAGCGGGGTGGCCGCTCCACCTGGCCGCCTGGGCCAGGGGGGCCACCCCTGAGGCTCCCATTTGGCATATATTTAGTCCTCATCACGAAAACCTACAGAGAGTCCCCCGTCACGGGATTTCATCTATTGTTCCGCCGCTTCCGATCTCGGGATCGCTAGAAGAACCTGTCTCGACACACTGCCAGAGGGAGGATTGACCTTCGGAGGCTTCTCCATCACCATGATCGCCTCCGGGATGCGCCGTGAGTAGTCCCCCTTGGACCATGGGTCCATGATCAGTAGCTAGATGATGTCTTCTCTCCAATCTTGTGCTTCAATGTTTAGCCCTTGTGAGCTTCCTATCATGATCAAGCCACCTATGTATTAATTCCTGCTTTGCTATGTCGTGTTTGCTGGGATCCCATGGATTATGAGATTATGTTCAGTTTATTTTTTTGAAATGGCAGTTATCCTGCATTCATTAAGAAGAAAAGAGTTGCTCAGTTAATTTGGGAAAACCGAGCGAAAACCAGGTTGCCCAGTTAATTATGGAAAACCGGGCAAAAACCATTACAACTGCTGAGCGGTACACAACAAATAAAACCACACACGCCACTACACAGAGGACCTCGTTCAAGCAACATACAAGTGTCATCGTCATCACTTCTCCCCTAGAGGCCTCCTCGCCATCCCTAACACTCTGAGCAAACGACTCCGACTTCACCCATCGCGACCGTGAACTCAACCCACACTGTAGTGGACACGCGAAGCCGCATGAAGATCAAACCCAAAGGTCAGCCCCCTGCGGCCAGACAGCGCAGCTCCGACTCTGAAGAGAGGCTCTGAAGGACAAATCCAGGCACGGTTGGCGCCACGGAAGATCACCGAACGAGCCACCTGTAGCCAGTCATCGTATACCACGAGGCCTTGCCGTCGCAGCTTCGACTCCACAGCAACAAACAAACCGATGCAAAATCGCAGACACGCCGGAGAAGAGCCGACTACCGCAACCATTTCCGCGCTGCTGACATCGCCCTCGCCATCATCGTTGTCACAGAAGCCTGATCGCCAAATCACCGCAAACCACTGGTCCCGCTTACTGAAGTTGAGCTCCGCAACGAACCTCCCAAGAGGGAAAACTACACCAAGGCTCCGTCATCGTCTGATCATAAGATCAAGGGTTTCCCCTGGAGAGGCCCACAAGGCCGGATCCGTACGGGAGGGGTGCGGCAACAACTCATCAATGCCTCCAGGAAGGTCAACGACGGCCCGCAGCCGTCGCCATCGATGGTCGGGACACGAAGCCACGACAGGGGTCTTCACCCGAACATCCATACCACCTCCGACGCACATCATCTCGCCTCGAAATCAGCAAATCCTCCAACCACCACCACCATTGCTCGACGCCATATCTGTAGCGCCAGAACCCCTTGTGACGCCCACATGCAGATCATGACCCGCAGCAGACCGGGAACAGCACCACCGGACGCAACACAATCCACGACGCCTTGCCAGGCACCATGTCGACAAGGAACCATAGAGCACCGCCCGAGGCCGAGAACCACCACGGCTCCCAGCCGTAGCGCTGGACTCGACCGTCGAAGACCGAATCTGCCGAAGGCGCACCCCTGTGCGCGCCTGCTGCGCCACCACCCTGCCTCACGCCAGATCCGGCGTCCCCGCAGGGCGCGCCAGATCCCACCCACCGACCGGGCGCATCCGCGCCCGCCGGAACGTGCAGGTCTGGCCCAAAACGCCGGTCGTTTCCGACCAAGCATCCCGCCCGGCCGCGGAACTCGCGCCGCCCCCGTGCTGCCTCCGAGCGCCTCCTGCTGCCGCCCCCATGGATCTGCGCGACCATGCCCAGCCGGAGACGCCCCGCCCGGATCCGCGCGCAAGGAAGCTCGTGCTCGGCCCTCGCAGCAGATCCACACCGTCCGTCGTGCAGCCTTGCCGCGCCGCCCCTCGCGCAGTCTCACCGCGCCGCCCAGAGCGGAGGTGACCGCGCCGCGTTCCGGCACCCACGAGGGGATCAGCCCGCGCTTCCCTAGCCTCAGCGGGAGTAGGAGATGGCCTCGCCGCCGCCGTGCCGCGCTGGCTTTGCCCGGCGACACCCGCGGGCGGCGGCGAGGGAGGAAGAGGCGGAGATGAGAGCGCTGGCGGCGGCTAGGTTACGCCCCTGGCCGCCCGCGGGAGCGACCGAGGAGCGGGTTTTTTGGCTTACTAGTTGTGGGTCATGTTCAGTTTATGATGAGTAATATATTTGATTTACCTTTATATTTTAGTTCTTTAGTATTCTTGCATGTTCCCCATTGCGTTTGTTGCTTTGGCCAAGTAGTAGATTGCAACTCCAAGAGGGAGCGTTATGCTTGATTTTGGGTCGCCCCCCGATGTCTAGCTTGAGTGACAGAAACATGAGACTAGGGGATGTGTTGTTGCCACCAGGGGTAAAACAGTAGTTCAAAGATTGCTTTCATTACGCATAGAGTGTTAAGGCAGTTGTCCGTTGCTTTGAGCCTACAATTTGGTTGGGGTTCGCAACTTAATACCGGCAAGATGTTCTAGATAGATATCTCAAGGTGGATGATTAGTGAGTAGATGTTGATGAATAAATGGTCTACTTGTCTTGGTGTAATGCCCATATGATTGAGCCTCTTTACTTTCCAATAGTATAATTAGCATTGCGGTGTGTTTATAATTCTGTCAATTGCCTAGGTGTAATTTGTTCACCCAACATAGTTGTTTCTGTCTTTTGGGAGAGAGACATCACTAGTGAAAGTAATGAAACTCTGGTCCATATTTCCATCATAGTTTACACCGTCGCGGAAACCTTGATTCCAGACCCCTTTTCTCCAGAAGCAATTTCTATCTCCGCCGCCATCGCCATCAAGTTTCGGGGGGATATAATTCCTGTGCCGGACCCTGCCAGGACGGGGAAGTGCCCCCGGATTCATCTCCATCGACGTTGCTTCCTCCCTCCATGAAGCGGGAGTAGTTCTCCCTCGGGGCTGAGGTTTCTACCAGTAGCTATGTGTTCTTCTCTCTCTCCCATGATGTGATCTTCGTTGTGATCATAGGCTATGTTAATCTAGGGTGATCCCATGATATTTCCTCTTCCTCTATGTATTGGATTGATGTACTCAATTGATCTTATCTAGTATAATCTCCGAGACCAAGGTGACATCGGTCTATTGGACATGGGTTAGAAGAATATTTTCATGAGTGATTTCCTCTTTTGTGTGTGGATTGAAGATTGAGAGTCTTTTGGTGCTTGTCTTTGACTATCCTTTAGATATGTTGTGGTGATTATGGTACTCTCTTTGGATGGCCGCGGTGACATTGGGAAATCCATAGATTGAGAACTACGAACTCTGAGGTGTGCTTTTGTAGCCCTACACAATTCTCGTCCTCTCTTGACCACAAAGGAATGACCTCTGAGTACGTATCCATTGCATGTTTTATGGGAAATATCATGTGATTAGACTATGTTAATGTTGTTGGGAGTTGCCACTAGTGAAAGTATGAAGCCTAGGCCTTGTTTCCATCATTGTTAAACCGTTTGCACTCACTTTTGTTACATGTTTGCTTGCTGCACTTTTTATTACAGATTTATATTACCTTGCTTTGCCACACCTATCACTCGTATTTTACCATCTCTTTGCCGAACTAGTGCACCTATACAACTCCTAGTTGTATTAGGTGTGTTGGGGACACAAGAGACTTCTTGTATCTTAATTGCAGGGTTGCTTGAGAGAGACCATCTTCAACCTCTACTTCCCTGAGTTCGATAAACCTTAGGTCATCCACTTGAGGGAAATTGCTGCTGTCCTACAAACCTCTGCGCTTGGAGGCCCAACATAGTCTACAAGAATAGAAGCGTGCGTAGACATCAAGCTATTTCTGGCGCCGATGTCGGGGAGGTAAGCGTTGAAGGTATATCTTTAGATCTTGCAATTAAATCTTTTCGTTTCTTGTTTTTTATTTTCACTAGTTAGGCTTTATGGAAAACAGCAAAAAAATTATGAGAGAGCTTTATGAGCTCTATCTTGAGTTAGGACATGAAGTGTTTGAGGAGGAGATCAAAAAGCCTATGGAGCTTTATTATTTGCATAACACTCATGATAGTAGTAATGTTATTTGCATGTCTTCTTTGAATACTTTTGATGCTAATGATATGCACAGTTATAAGCTTGGGGATGCTACGTTTTATGAAGATGATATTTTTAGCCCCCCAAGTTTTGATGAGGAAATTTATTTTGATGATACTTTGCCTCCCATCTATGATGATTATTGTGATGACACTTATGCTATAAAGAATAATTTTTTACAAGTGCATCTTGATAAGAATGATTCATGTGATAGCTATTTTGTTGAGTTTGCTCCCACTATTACTAATGAGAAGGATTTTGCTTATGTGGGGAGTAACAAATTTTCTATGCTTGTGGATCATGATAAGAAAGTTTTATGTGATACTTATATTGTTGAGTTTATTCATGATCCCACTGAAAATTATTATGAGAGGGGAACATATGCTCATTGATATTTCAATAATATCAAATTCCCTCTCTTTATGTTGAAGGTTTTGAAGTTGGACCTTACGCCGTATAGCATTCCCTTTGTCAGCGATACTGGATTGTTCCGAGATTCGATCAATGACATCCTATGTATGGTTCAACCTCGTTCTGAACTAATCCTCATTCACTCGTTCCCGTGATATTCATCCCCGTGACCTAGTCACACGCTGCAGCTTTATGGATGGAATCTCACCGAGTGGGCCCCGAGTATCTATCCATTATATGGATTGACAAATCCCGCTCTTGTAACAATACTCCTCAACATATCTCCACGGAATACCCAAGATACAACCGTTATGACCCGCATATTTCAGTCAGGTGGTGGGATGTAAGTCAAAGCATCCGGGAAGATAGTAATTATGCACGTACTCACGGTCAAAGGAACGGTCTACCACGTTCTGTAATTACAACACTGAACCTTCATAAGATTTGATCATGCTGTAATGCTTACTTTGGGTAATGTTCATCACGTCACTTAAACAGTGAGGTGACCTCATAGTCAAGAGACTTAATTGTCCATGATCGCGAAACCACGACCATCATGTTGACCATGAACTAGTTATCGATGTAGAGGCTAACTAGGAACTCTGGGGGTTTCTATACCACACCTGCATCATTGTTTCACTAACGCAGTTCTAGCACGGTATGAAACTGGTTATGAACTTGCTTAGATATATATTGGAATAATCATATATTATTTGCCTCTAGAGCATATATCCAACAGTCTCCCACTTGCACTAGAGTGCTAATAATCTAGCCGCATTTTTCCGATTATAATCATCTTATCACATAAGTGTTCATTGATCATGCATGCTCATGGAAGAAGGTTCGTCAACGAACTGCACCAATTCAGATTCGTATGTTTCATTTGCAACTGGTATAGGTGATACGTCCCAAACGTATCTATAATTTCTGCTTGCTCCATGCATGTTTTGTGTGACTTTGCCATGTTTTGGTTGAACTTTATTACACTTTTAAACCAATTTGGACTAACCTACTAACTCAGTGCACCCAGTTGCCAGCTTCTGGTTTTCTGCTGTTTTTGTTTTTCAGGTTTTCCGGCTGATTAAAGTGCCCAAAAAATTCCGCAAAAATTATATTAAAAATCAGCGGGCAGGAAGCTTCCGGAATAACCAAGGGAGAGTGCCGGGACCACCACCAGGGATCCAGAAGGGTCCCTGGCGCGGCCCCAACCCTAGGGCGCGCCAGGCACCCTCCTGGCTTCCCTGGGTGGCCCGTCGACGCCCCCTTCGCCTATATAACCCCCTCGGGTTAGAAACCCCTAAACAAGAACTCTTTTTCGCGGAAACCTCTCTGTTCCGCCGCCGCCGCCGTTTTCAGATCGGGGCTTCCTGGAGAAGCTGCCCCGGCACCCTGCCGGAAGGAGATCACCCCTCCGGGAGACCATCCATAGCCATGGACGCCTACCGTATGTGCCGTGAGTAGTCCCCCTTGGACCATGGGTCCGTGATCAGTAGCTATGTGATGTCCTCTCCCTCTTTTGTGCTTTCACTTTCGAGAGCTCGTGAGCTGCCTCAGATGATCGAGGCACCTATGTAATTTTCTGCTGTTGCTATGCTGAGTTTGTTGGGATCTGATGGATTATGAGACTATGTTCAGATTGTGATGAGTAATATATTTGGTTTGCCCTTTTATATTTTGTTCTTGAGTAAATTCTTGCATGTTCTCCGTTGCAGTATTTGCTTTGGCCAATTTATTTGCTTGCAACTCCAAGAGAGAGCGTTATGCTCGATTGTGGGTTCAGCCCCCTGATGTCTAGCTTGAGTGACAGAAACATGAGACTAGGGGATGTGCTGTTGCCACCAGGGATAAAACAACGGTGATTGTGCCTATTGGTGCAAGAATTGTTTACTTTACGCAAAGTTCTTTTAATGCAGTTGTCTGTTGCTTTGAGTTTACACTTTGGGTGGGATTCACAACTTAATACCAGCGAGATGTTCTGGATAGATATCTCAAGGTGGATGATTCGTAGTAGATGCAGATGGATTTCGGTCTACTTACCTTGGCGTACTGCCCATTGCTTTTGAGCCCTTCCTTTCTTTGCAGCATAGTTAGCATTGCGGTGCCTTCATAATCCTGTCAATTGCCCAACTGTGATTTGTTTACCTCGCTAGCATTTTTATCGTCTTTTGGGAGAGAGACATCACTAGTGAAAATCACGGGACTCCGGTCCATCTTCATACCATTGTTCACACCCACTATTTATCTTTCTGTTTTTACTTTTACTAGTACCTTTTTTATCTCTTGCGTTTGATCCTTTGTAAACGACAAGGCCGGAGGAATTGACAACTCCTCTGAACTCGTTGGGAGCAAAGTTATTTGTTTTGTGCAGGTCCACGACAACTCCACGCATCAGAATAATTTCTGGCGCCGTTTCCACCTATCGTACTTATCGTTGAGTCCTACTGGAGACAAACCTTGGCATCTTTACTGAGGGAAATTACCGCTACGCTGCATCTCAACCTTCCACTTGGGGTAACCAACGAGGGGCGAGAAGCCATCAATAGGTCAAAAACTCTTTTGACATACCACTCATTATCATATAATGGTTGGATAGAAGTTTCGCGGGAGAGTGAGACTATTATTTCACAGTATCCTCCAATGATCTCTTGGTTCAGTATTTAGAAGACTCATCCATAGTCATATATACTGGGAAATACACTCAACCAGAAGTCCAATACTTCTAACGCTAAACTTTTATCCATACGTCTACTTTCTTAAGTAGTATTATGTTTGTAGTACCGTGAATTTTTCTCACATTTCTTTCATGTCTTTGGTGATGTCTCTAATGCATGGACTTTATTCAGATTCTGTGTTTTACTCCTATAGCACATCGGAATCTGTTCTTCTTCCAAGAACTTTTGAGTCATTCTGTTGTTGGATTCACAATGCATGTTATATGGTAGAATCATATGTCAAGAACATATAAGATCACATGTCCAGTACATGGTGCATCTCTATTCTTCCATCAAGACATTGCTTGTGATATTTGGATTTCATCCATTATATAATTTCTAGCCACAAGAACCTGTTTCTTGTCTTAGAAGATTATTCCAACCTTCACTTCGTTTCATTATACGTATCTTAATTTAATCATATAGATTTCAACGTGTAATGTGTTGGTATTTCACATAAAAGAAGATTCTTGCAATCTTGTATTTTATTTGCCTTATGCTCTATATATATATATCATAATGCACATATGTATATAAGACGACTCTCTATATACACAATCAATGCATATCCATATATATACATATGATATCATTCTTCACACATATCAATGCATATATGTTTGAGACAATGATCATGCTCCCACTCAAATATATCCATCATATACTCATATATTTGTGGTTCAGCTGTCATCAAGTCATTTTATTGTTCACTATGTCTCACATAATGACAATGCTTCCAAAGCTCCCACTCAGAAAATGCCCTCTGCATTCCAAGTTTCCGGGAAGTCTTCAAAGCTCCCACTCAGTTTCATGAAACTGTAGGCCCACTCAATATTTTGGTCATTACAAAGTCACTTGATCAAATCAAGGTTGAGTGTTCCTGTCTTGAGGTACTATAGTCCATCCTTTCAACGAAGTAACCTTCGTCATGCCCATTGCAGTTCTCTTTCAAATCCCAAATTTGACTGAGATGCAATTTCAGGTTATGGTCCATTGTAGTGTAAATGAAAATATTTTATTGATTAAGCATTCCTACGTTTCCGTAGTCAATCACCATTGAACTTTGGTCACAACTGTAAGGCCCGATATGCGGTACTGTTCCAGATCTAGGTGTTTCCACCCAGATCCGGGGACGAAGCACATATCGGTCCCACCGCGACATATGACAAGTCATATGCCCCGGATTTCCAACATGATATCACAACATTACAGATACAAGGATACAACATCTCATACAATCGGCATACAACTGCCTCAAATACAATACAACATTGGAAGGTACATGTCTGAGTACAGACTACAAGCAAATGCCTACTGGCAAAGAGAAAAACATCGATCCCATAACCACACGGGTCCAGGCCCTCCGCCGGGATCCGCCTAACTAGTCGTCGTCGAGTCTCCACGTGAAATGTTGATCACCATACCTGTTGTCGATCAAGAACCCTGAAAAGAGTTTGGGGGTAGTATCATGAGTACAGAGGCACTCAGCATCCAACTGTAGTGGTCATCTGACCCAGCAAGGACTTCATCACTCGTCATTCTAGGACAACTAGTAGTTTACGGTAAGGATAGGGTAAGTGGTGAGGTTGCTGCCGCACTAGCATTTATGAAGTGGCTAACCATCTAGAGAGTAAGATAAGAAGCCAAGCATTCGGTGAGGAATCGCCTCCAACAAGTCTTGCTATCAACTACTTACGCAATCATAACACCTATCCTATCCTTGTCTTCCTCTTCGCATCCCGACGAAGAAGAAGCAGTCAAGGCACACACACACGTTGATCAAGTTACATTAAGATTATCTCAGTTGTTGTCGTCTATGAACAAGGAGTAGTTCTCAAGTCGTCCATAACCGTGGACACGGCTTCTCGAAAAGATTTAACCCTGCAGGGGTGTACCAACTGCCCATTACGAGGCGTCGCATGCTCGCCCATCTCTCTCAGTTGCTACCCATTATAGGCAACCATTTTATGATTTAGTTCCAAGAGATCCGAAACGACAGGTCCCTCTAACTAACAACAAACAAATCCGGGTGGCCCCCGGGGAGTCGACACCCAATCCAAAAGCTGGCCACGCTCTCGGATCGGACTCTTCCGTAAGGCTAAGGACGGGAAATCACACCTGACATCAGGGGACCCCTAGCTCACCAAGTGTGGACCAACAAAGGAACTAAGTCTCCGCTGGCCCGAGTTGTTTGAAAACTACTGGCAGCTGACCAACACACACACGGGTTTCAAATGGTAAATCAGCTTGGGCCACCACTAGAAATGTTTGAAGCTAGGTAGGTAAGAAAAGGGGACCCCATAAAATCCCACACGCGATTAGGCACGCTTAGTCTTAAAACCAATACCCAGAACTCGGATCCTAGGTGACTCGAATGGAACAAAGCGTCGGGGCGGGATAGCCTAGACCTTCCATCCTTCGTCGAATATAGTCAACATTATAATAATCATGTCATCAACAACAATATAATCATGTGATATCCCGAAACCAAGAAGTAACAGGGTAACATCGTAGCATCCTAAGCATGCATACTAAGCAGGGGCTGAGCAACGAGCAATAGTAACATAGCAGTACAAGGTTTGCTAGGAAGGGACATGGCTGTATCGGTTTGAAAGAGGCTGTAAACATGTGGTAGGATCAAACATCGAACCTAACCTAGACTAGCATGCAAACCACTGGTTGAAATAGAATGGATCATAAGTAATGTATAGTCCTTGCCTGTTGATAAGTCGGGTCCCGAAGGTGTAGTTGATCGCAAGCTCGCATCGTCTCCAAGAGGTACCCGCGGAAGCACACAAGACGGAAACACTGAAAAAGCAATCAACGAGCAAGCATATATTACTACGAGGCAACACAAGATCAAAGAGACAACACAAGGCACGGCAACGCGACACGGATCTATCGTCGAGAACGGTTACTAACAGTTTAAGTGGGGTATCGGTCACACACGACGAATACCGCACGTTTAGAAAGGTTCAAGTTGCTTAGCTACAGGTGATCAACCAACGGTTATTAACAATGGCAACTCAAGAAAGCATTGAATAGCACACAAACCTGTCAAGAGGTGGAGCACAAAGTAAACTATCTATGCTAGTCAATTTAAGTGAGGCACAACCTAAACATGGCATAACACTAAGTGCCGCACGATGATTAAGACATTTGGTACTGTTCTGTCCTAAACCATATTTTAGGTTGGTTAACAACAGCAAACAATAGCATAAACACAAAGTACACGAAAAACTAATCAAGTTACATATAAAGAACACTCCAAACGGAGTTACGGTTAAAAAGATACAAGCAAAACAAGTTACGGGCACAAACTGCCAACATCACGAAGCACACTTTAGAGCAAAGCATAAAAAGGTTAATCAATGAAAACATGCTCACAAATGATATGAAATTAAATAGACATGACAAGGAAGGCATGGCAAAAAGAATCATGCAAATAGGCATCATAGATCAAAAGATATTAAGCAAACAACATGGCATCGCAAAGCAACAGACTTAGTGAAAAACTGAGGTGGCTGTCAAAAACAGCAGCCTAGCAACTTTGGAGCTCAACAACTATATGACCAGCAAGCATAATAGGGAAATGCAATAGATGAAAGTAGACATGATGCTTAACAATATGCAATTGGAATCTCTCAATTCCGATAAACGGTCGCGACACACTCGTCAACCGAAGTTGCAACAAAATAACAGTTTCAGCAACAGCAGCACAATAACATCATGATCACCACTTTGGAGCAAGATTTAATATAGCTAGAGCACCCAAACATGACAAGTTAAAGCATGGAAATGAAGTACACATGATGCTTAACACATAGGAGAAAGAATCAATGCAATAGGCCTCATGGATGTGTCACAATCATCATGCAAAGTTGCAACAAAATATAAACAGCAGCACTTAACAGGAAAAAGTAGCAGTTTAACAGCCTGATGCCCTGTTCAGCACACAATTACACAATCAAGATGAGCTCAAACGGAAAAACTTTCTACATACGAATGCTAGAGCACGCAAAACTGAGCAACTTTCGTTTTGGGGGCACGTTCATTAGAGCTACATTTTAAGCGTTATTAACGGTGCAAAATCGAATCAGCAGCAAAATTTATCAGCACTTAGTGAAAAATCCAGGCCCCAGGAAAAAAAATAGATCTCGGGCCTCACCACTCGGGCCTCGGCCCAACTTGGCCGGATCTGGCCGGCCTGGGCTGCTCGGGCTGGGGCGGCTGGGCCTGCAGATCTGGGCCGCGGGCCCACGTGGGCGGTTGAGGGGGGTTGGCCGGCTCAGGCTCCCTCCCGAGCACGACCGCAGGCGGAGGAGGCTCCAACGCCGGCAAGGGGCGGCTGGCTGCGGGACGAGGGGCGCCGGAGGGAGGCGCTGGAGGCGGGGTTCGGGCGCGGGAGGGGCGCCGGGAGGACGCGGCGGCCCGACCTGGACGTCCCCGGGCGGTGCGGCAAGAAGACCAGGGCGGCTCCGGCCATGGCGCGCCTGCTGGACCTGCAGGAGATAGAGGAGAGCGGGTGAGAGGAGGCAGAGGGGAGGCGCGGGAGGAAGGGAAGGAGGAGAGGAGGGGAGCCGGCGTGCGGCGGCCCGGCTGGCTCGCCGGCCGGCGGTTGGCCGGAGGCAGCGGCGCTGCGGCGTCCACGGGCGGGCTGGAGGTGGCTTCGGGCATGGCTGTGAGGAGAGAGGAGATGGATGGGTTGGCTAGGGTGGATCTGGGCCGTCGGATCGCGAGATCTGACAGTCCAGATCGCAGTGAGATCAAAATTTCGGGATTTGGGGCTAAAATGCGAAAATTGGGGCTTTTGTGAGGGGGGTGGCTGCAAAATGTGGCTAGGGAAACCCTAGAAAGAGATGGGAGTGTGGTGGTCTTTATATAGCCCCGGCGGCTGGCAGGTTGCAAAAACATCCCCGGGTTTTCTCTCGCGCGCGCGGTGCTCATGTTTCTGACCGTCGGGGGTTCGCAGTACCTCCGATTCGGGTAAAACTTCGAACTGTGCGATCAGCGAGTCGAGCCGGAGGCGTTCACCTCGTGCTGGAACCGTTCCGAAAACACTTTCCGGCGCGCTATAAAAATATCCCGTTTAATTATTAAACGGGGTTTTTGTTCAGTTGGCTGCGGCTGGTCTCATGCGGTTATCGCGACGGTGATTGGGTGAAACCCGGTGTCGCAAAGGTCGAGTGTCAGGGTGGCAAGGGTCGGTCTCCGTCCGGTACGAGATAAGAGGGGAAAAATAATCGCCGATCGATAAATCGGGGATGCAAACACCGCAAACAAATCAGACAATCAAACAATTCACACCGAAAACAAATTTTTTAATTTTTGTGAAAACTGGGCTGTTACAATAACCAAATAATGCCTTATGCCCATTACATTATTCTCAATAACTCTCGAGTTTGTCGAGAATTTGAAATAACCGATTTATTTCACGGGACGTGAGCCATCCTATATGTAACTCAATATTATTTCATTTCTCCTCGTGTTTTAGGCTACCATCATTTCTTTGTGTTTCAAGCAATGTTATTCCCTATTGTTTTATTAAGAAGACTCATGATTATTGTTCTGTACAGAACGTATTCATGAAAACCTTCTAAATTCAACAATGGATTCAACTCATATACCAAGATCAATCATCTTTGGCATATCCTTCCTTATATAGCGTCATTACAGCGGAACACACTTCCGTTGCAATACTCTGATATTATGAAGGCAAGGTCCAATACCCCGGTCAAAGTTTCCATTATCTCCCATTGGATCCATGTCGAGAGACTTCTTCTCGCATTACCAATCAAGCAACACACATTCTGCTATTCGGGGAGAATATGTAATTTCAATTGCTTGTAGTTTTATTACAAAGAAATTCTTTCTTTTAAGAAACCTTATAACACCATCAGTTATGGAGCTATCATGTCTCGTTAGATTCAGGATGGTTTCCTATTCATGAAGTGGGTGTTTTAATTTAATGAATTAAACAACCTTATTTGACAATAACTATAGTGCTAGGGGAAAGAACATTTAGACCATACTATGGTTTAGTATGACTACGAATGGTTTAAGTAGTCTAGCACTTTCAACTTCCATCGTAGTTTGTGGTACAACTTCCACAAGTCTCCCATTATGTCAATATCAATACTTATCACTTCGGATCGTAGCGTAGTGATATGTATCCTTGTATTCTCACTTCTCACTGTGATTCCTGAATCTCAGTTTTATGATCTCAACTGAATACAACTTTCAATTAATCATATGAAGTCTTTAATGATAACTCACGTGCCCATTTTAGTATATCATTAATGTATAATTATTGGCACAAGTTCTACTTGCTAGAACCTTGTCATGGTTATATTTATTGCAGAGGTTCATAGATCGTGTATCTAATCCATCTCATGCAATCAAGTTATGATTTTCATTCGATAATGAACTCACAAGTTAATAGATCATACATTTAATGAGTTCATCAGTTATGAAGTCACCTCATGTAATCAAATCTTTGACTTGTTATAATCAAGACAACTTTATCATTAAACATTGAATATTTCTCGACAATAATAGTAGTATTATAAATGCTTTCTATCATATCATAAATCAAGACGTAACCAAAAGTATAAGCACACTTTTATTCATAAAGATGGAACAACTGACTTGTCTCATTACATGAATAACCTTGTCTCGCGAGATGCAAGACACACAACTAAGTGTTCATACTATAATGATTACATAAGATTTATCTAATACTCTAAGTATCTCCTATGATAGATGTCTCGGCGGAATCCATGCTGGCCATCAACTGACTTGATATCCATCAATCCTCGATTTCACCTCTTCCCGTCCATGCAACGACAGGTCCTGTTTTCATAAAACAGAATAAGTATCAAATAGTCATTTACTGCAAATGTTGTTATAAGGGAGTACACATTTATAAAGTATATCAAGTATATACCTTCTCGATCCACGACTTCTGCATCCTTGATAGGAGCAATGTCCGCGGCCAAGAGATCAGTCATGAAGCTCTGGAGACTCATATTAGCTCCTCTTCCGACATAGCTATGAACATAATCACCATAACTCGGAGTGAGTGAGTGCAATAACGTGTTTATTGCAAACTCTTCTATGGTGGTTTCGTTCATTGTCCAATATTCATATCCCTCCACCAGGGTCAGGTACATCTCATGCATCCTGTCCAAGTGATCACCAAGGCTTGTGCGTTCTTCCATCTTTGTAGATAGAAACTTGCTTTCTAACTCAAATCTGGCAATTCTGAACTCACGTACGAACATTGTCTTTAGCGTGTCCATCATGTCATATGAGCCAGTGTCCTGAAACTGTATGCCCAAAACCTCTGACATGCTGAAGATCATGACATTCCTGACTACGGAGCATTTCTGTCGGCGAGCATAATGATCAAGTATCCCTTGATCGCCAAGATGATCGTCCGGATGTTCTTCCACATGCACTTCTATTGTAAACAAGATGTTTGCTTTCTTGAGCGACGTCCTAAGGCGTAAGTACCAGTCAGCAAAGTTTGACCCATTTTCTCTAAGTCTTTCACCTTCTATGAAGAATGATAGTTCACGTTGCTCTAGTGCATTCATTTTCTACAAACATAATTGCAAGGAACACAATTAAGACTAGTTCACAACAATGAGTTCATATAATCATATTATAAATGAGCTCGCACTAAAACAATTCATCCCTAGGAAGTTTTAGTGATTACATGATCCAGATTCACTGCCCGAACTCGAATATCACACGGAGACGGGTCAGTTTCAAAGGTAGACAACAACTTGTGCGATCACATTATCTTATATGTACTGTGACTCATGTTCAATCTTTCGATCTCTAGTATTCCGAGGCCATATCTGCATATGCTAGGCTCGCCAAATTAACCTCCATGTTATATGCTGCTCAGCCAGGCCATATCTGCATATGCCAGGCTTGCCGAACCCAACCTCATGCGAACTCCATTTAATATGTAGGACAACTCCGGTATGTACGGAGCATCAAGCCATATGGGAGAACCTTCCAGGCGGTGCACACTTCGGTAGAATACTTGTGTTTGGCTTTGTTAAGGGATCATCTTATCACATGCTACCGTCGTGTATCCTATACTAGCAAGTTTTAAGATGTCTGAGCTATGGCAACACTAAGTCTACAGTGTCTCCATTTTAGTTTGTTTTATGATGACGATTACTACTTACTAGTAACACATAGCAAATCTATCACTACATCACAAACAAAACAAACGATAGCCCCCACTTAGCAATACAAGGTTTAGACGGTCTAGTTGTATATTGCAAGTTTTACGTGGCTGCTAGGGCTTTCATAGTTAAACATGTTTTAACCTACGAGTCAACCACAACGTCAACCATACGATTGTCTCTATTACACCCCGCTCGGGGCCCTCCGTTGCAAATGCCACATCCGCTAAAGTAGAGAGACAGACACCCCCTAGCCACTTTATACGGTACAAGCCGTATGTCAAGCGTGGAACCAGTCTCGCGTAAGTGTATGCGTAAAGTCGGTCGGGGGCCGCTTCATCAAACAATGCCGCAGATGTGAACAAGTACACGTGGGAGGGTAACAATCATACAATCAACGCCCACATCGCCGATGTGTTCTATCCGTACAGTAATACTAAGCATAGACCTAGCTCTGATACCACTGTTGGGGTTCGCAGCAGAAAACACAAATTTTTCTAACTAGCGTTCCCATAACCCAAGATCTAGCTAGCCGTATTACCGTAACGGAAAGGATTGCGGAAATAACATACCTCGGGGTGTAGTCCGTTGCGCGGGAAACGTTCCCGCAAATGTGGTTGATGTAGCCGATCAAGTTTCACAACCCCCTGGCTGTGTTGAGCACCCGGATGGGTGTAGTGCCACACGTGTAGCACCTCGTAGTACTCGCACACGTACGAGACTCGATGACGACCTCCGTTCTCCGATCCAGCGAAGGTGGCGGAAGCAGACCTCCGGACGGAGCTTCGGCAGCACGACGACCTCCGATTCTAGCACAGAAGCCTCAATTCCACTATAGGCTCACACTAGGGAGCCCACCGTGAAAGAGACAAGGGAGGGGAGAAGACCGGAGAAAACGATCTCAATTCGGAGTAATATTTAATTTCTCACGAATTTCTGTGTATTAAATATGTGCACCCTGTCCATCTATATATAGGCAGAGGGGAGGGAGTCAACCCCTCTCCCTTAGCAATGTGGGACTAAATTCTGTTTGCTAAGGGGGGTGGCCTGCCAAGGGGGGGGGGGAGAGGGCGCACCCCTCATGGGCCCTAGGGCCCATGGTGCCTCCCCCTCTTTTCTTTTTTCTTTTTCCCTTTTATTTCCCCTAATGGGCCTTTTTCTCCAGTAAGGCCCATTGCACATATTAATTAGAAATAAAATGATTTTAATTATTAATTCAATTAATTAATAACTAAAACATAATATTCCATCTCCCGGAGCTCCGGAACACCTTCCGGTTCACTCCGAACTTGTTTCAGTTCAACACGGTACTTCTACGATATTGTTTCCTTTATTCTCTGGTTACTCCGATGGTTCCGAAAAGGTCTCCGATTTCATCGAGCCCTTAAGTGTGTTACCCTACGGTCCGAGAACACTCCAGTCATGACTGATATGAGGCTACGGTCAATGATCATCAGCGGGACCTAGATGCCCATAATGACCCCCGTGCATTCCGGATATCAAACACCGATTGGACCTTACGCCGTATAGCATTCCCTTTGTCAGCGATACTGGATTGTTCCGAGATTCGATCAATGACATCCTATGTATGGTTCAACCTCGTTCTGAACTAATCCTCATTCAATCGTTCCCGTGATCTTCATCGCCGTGACCTAGTCACACGCTGCAGCTTTATGGGTGGAATCTCACCGAGTGGGCCCCGAGTATCTAACCATTATATGGATTGACAAATCCCGCTCTTGTAACAATACTCCTCAACATATCTCCACGGAATACCCAAGATACAACCGTTATGACCCGCATATTTCAGTCAGGTGGTGGGATGTAAGTCAAAGCATCCGGGAAGATAGTAATTATGCACGTACTCACGGTCAAAGGAACGGTCTACCACGTTCTGTAATTACAACACTGAACCTTCATAAGATTTGATCATGCTGTAATGCTTACTTTGGGTAATGTTCATCACGTCACTTAAACAGTGAGGTGACCTAATAGTCAAGGGACTTAATTGTCCATGATCGCGAAACCACGACCATCATGTTGACCATGAACTAGTTATCGATGTAGAGGATAACAAGGAACTCTGGGGGTTTCTATACCACACCTGCATCATTGTTTCACTGACGCAGTTCTAGCACGGTATGAAACTGGTTATGAACTTGCTTAGATATATATTGGAATAATCATATATTATTTGCCTCTAGAGCATATATCCAACAACCAGTTCCTGTTTTCTGCTGTTTTTCTATTTCAGTTTTCCCCCATATAAAAAGTGCTCAATTTTTTTTGGGAAAAATCAGATAAAAAATCAGCGCAGAAGAACCTTACAGAAGGACCTTAGTGGGACTAGAGGGCCACCACCAGGGGCCCAGGCGCCCTGGTGGCGCGCCCCAGGGGCTGGCCGCGCCAGGGGGCGCCTGTACCCCTGGTGCCCCCCTTTGGCCCTATTTATTCTCCCGTCGCGGAAACCCTGATTCTAGACCCCTTTTCTCCAGAAGCAATTCCGATCTCCGCCGCCATCGCCATCAAGTTTTGGGGGGACAGAATTCCTGTGCCGGCACCCTGTCGGGACGGGGAAGTGCCCCCGGATTCATCTCCATCGACGTTGCTTCCTCCCTCCATGAAGCGGGAGTAGTTCTCCCTCGGGGCTGAGGTTTCTACCAGTAGCTATGTGTTCTTCTCTCTCTCCCATGATGTGATCTTCGTTGTGATCGTAGGCTATGTTAATCTAGGGTGATCCCATGATATTTCCCCTTCCTCTATGTATTGGATTGATGTACTCAATTGATCTTATCTAGTATAATCTCCGAGACCAAGGTGACAACGGTCTATTGGACATGGGTTAGAAGAATATTTTCATGAGTGATTTCCACTTTTGTGTGTGGATTGAAGATTGAGAGTCTTTTGGTGCTTGTATTTGACTATCCTTTAGATATGTTGTGGTGATTGTGGTACTCTCTTTGGATGGCCGCGGTGACATTGGGAAATCCATAGATTGAGAACTACGAACTCTGAGGTGTGCTTTTGTAGCCCTACACAATTCTCGTCCTCTCTTGACCACAAAGGAATGACCTCCGAGTACGTCTCCATTGCATGTTTTGTGGGAAATATCATGTGATTAGACTATGTTAATGTTGTTGGGAGTTGCCACTAGTGAAAGTATGAAGCCTAGGCCTTGTTTCCATCATTGTTACACCGTTTTCACTCACTTTTGTTACATGTTTGCTTGCTGCACTTTTTATTACAGATTTATATTACCTTGCTTTGTCACACCTATCACTCGTATTTTACCATCTCTTCGCCAAACTAGTGCACCTATACAACTCCTAGTTGTATTAGGTGTGTTGAGGACACAATAGACTTCTTGTATCTTAATTGCAGGGTTGCTTGAGAGAGACCATCTTCAACCTCTACTTCCCTGAGTTCGATAAACCTTAGGTCATCCACTTGAGGGAAATTGCTGCTGTCCTACAAACCTCTGCGCTTGGAGGCCCAACATAGTCTACAGGAATAGAAGCGTGCGTAGACATCAACAACAGTGACTTTATTTGCACTCCTATTTCTCCACCCGCCACCTCTGCGCCTTCCTATGAAATCAAACTTGCCTTGTTGAACCTTGTTATGAAAGAATAATTCTCCAATGCTGGAGATGCTGCTGCTTTGCATTTGAATAATTTTGTTGAGCTTTGTGATATGCAAAAGTATAAGGAAGTAGATGGTGATATTGTTAAACTTAAGCTTTTTCCCTTCTCTTTGAGAGGAAGAGCTAAGGAGTGCCTCCAATCCTTACCTAGTGAGAACTGAGAGTGAATGAGTTAAAATGTCTATGGAGGCTTTATATAGCCTAGGGATCCTTGATAAATGAATAAGGTTATCGTTGAAGTGAGGAGGTGGGATGGTAAAACTAGATAATTTGTCATCCTTTGGCCCTTGTGATCCTGGTTGGGATAGGAAGAGGGTTGTAACCCATTACACTAAAAACAACACATCGGTGATTAATCATTTTTTCATAGTAGATCGCACTTTTTGTCATGTACATCCATGGTGTTTTTATGAATGGATCAAGATAGTCATATGTATGTTGTCGTATATGTGTTTTGTGACAATATTTATCATTTGATCATATAAGTGTGCTTTTTCATGACAAAAATTGTTGTGTCATGGAAGTTTTTTGTCAAGGCTAACCGACACATGGAAGTCACCATAGTGGGTCATTAATTGTTAAGCTATCGGGTATGAGTTTAGGATCCGGTACCCGCTAGTGGCGGGTGTAACACCCCGGGTGTTACACAACAGTAATCACTTTTGATTAACGCTAAGTCACGGTGATTGCAATGTTTGATCATGTCTCTGTTCAAATTCGGCCCAAATAAAAATTCCAAAACAATGTGATAAATAAACTTTGTCCAAAAATTGTGCAACCAATTTTTTTAAATCCCTAAAAATCAGTTGACCATGATAAACCAACCTTGAGTATTTATTACAATGATTAAAAATATCAAACAATTCAAACCAGTACTAAAACAACCCCATTTGCTGGTTGCATATTTAAAAGAAATATTAAATGATTTTATCTTTGCCCCAAATTTTTTTTGGCACTCTGATAATATGCAACACAAATTATGGAGCAAGTTTCATCAATTACAAAAGTCATTTGATAACAAAGAAAAATAAAAACAGTAGTAAAGGAGCCCCCTTTAATCAATTATTAATTGCCAAAAATTCAAATGATTTTTCTTGTGCCCCAACCTTTTTGTGGTACTGAACTAAAGTGCAACACTAATTGTGGAACTTGATTCACAATTTAAATAAATAAATAAATAAATTCAAATGTTAGGCAAATAAAATAAAGCAGAAAAGAAAAAGAAACAAGAACAAAAACAAAATAGAAAAACACCTATTCTACGCCTGGGGCACAAGCCCACCCCGGCCCACCTTCCCCTCCCACCTGCCCCGGGTCACCTCCCTTACCTGCTCGCCTTGGCGTTGAGGGCCCCCAACCACCCTGGACACGCGCCTTCCCCCATTCCCCCCTCCCATGCGTCTTCTCTCGCTCACTCCCGGCGGACCCGTCGCCGCTGCCGGTGAACAGCCGTGGCCAATGGCCACCGTGGCCTGCGCCGAGCTGTCCTGGAGCCTTGCCACGCTCGTCCTCGTCTCCCGGTGCCACCAGCCGTTGCCGGGACGCCCTGCCTACTGCAAATCGCCGCCGTTCCCTCCGCCACAGCCGTCACATTACACCGACGAATTCACCCTCCTCACCGCGCCCTGACCCCGTACGAGCTCAGCACCAGCTTCCTCTCGGTGAGCTACCCCATTTCCCCCTAATTTCTCGTCGGATCCGACTCCTGGTTGATGCTGGCCGCATGTAGCCGAAGCCGCCTTCCGCCATGGACGGGAGCTCGAGCTCCCGTGCCACCCGCTACTGCTGTCTTGCGCTCGGCCGCGTCCTAGCGTGTGCCCGCCCGCCCGCGTGGCCAATCCTCGCTCGCCCTGCTGCCAGACACGCCTGCTATCGTGCTCGGGTCGCCGGCGGGCTTGGTTGGGATTAGCCCCTGTTAAGCCTAAGCCCCTCCTAGCCTATCTATGATAAGTGGGCCAGTGCCCTGTTAATTAATCTATAACTAAAGTAATAGAAATAACCCCATATTAATATAACTAAGGAAATGACAAGTGGGCCCCCCCGGCTAATAAACATATTGGATAATATCTATAATACTATAATAGATCATCCCCACTATCTTATCTATCTCAACATGCAAGCATGCCACATCACCACATAATTATGAGTGGGATAAGGTCCACCTCAACACGCAACCATGCGTGAGACAAGACCCACCACTATATGCAACCATGCATGGAAAAATATTTTTCATTCTCTTACTATAATTATATTCAAAAAATAATTTATAAATATAAACAATCAAATATAATAAGTACTATGTATGATTAAAACTTTGGTTCATTTTTCATTAATCTAAATATTTAAAATTCACATAATTAAATTGTGTTGAAATATAGGGCGACCAATTCCCATGATCTCCACTAACTTATTTATCTCGAAATACAAGCATTTCACATCATGCAACGATGCATGAGACAAGACCCACTACAAAATGCAACATGGAAAAATATTTTTCATTCTTTTACTATACTTATAATCAAAATATATATAAATAAACACAATTAAATATAATAAGTTGTATGCGTGATATTTAAAATCTTCTATATCTAAATAGCTAGCCTCCACTAACATATTTTTCTAAACATGGAAGCATGCCACCTCATTATTTCACATGCATGATAAAAGGTCCACCTCAAGATGATACTAAGCATAATAACAATCAACCTTAACATGCAACATGCATGCATAAAAAATCAATTCTATTAATATATTCATCTTAAATTCATATATTAATTCAATCACTATTATTTATAATATTTAAGTTTTATTTAGAAAAATATTTTATTTAAATATATTACAAGAAATTCTCGCAACAACGTGTGGGGCATCATCTAGTATATTTAACACATGTGCCACTTACAACTGGACCCCAATGGATAGTTAGCTTAAATAAAATGGATTAAAATACAACCAGTGTATGACATGTGGGCCCACCCCGTATTGATTTTTGTTAGATTAAAAATATACCTTGTTAGCCTCTGAGTCTATGAAAGTGGGGTCCCACTGGTCAGGTTGGACCAGTCAACTCCACTGTTGTGGATAATGTTTATTTATTTAATAAAGAAATTCTAAAATTTATTTAAAATGATTAAATTTTTGAATTTGAATATCTTTTAAACCGTAAGTCAGATTCAAAAACTTTATGTATGAAAATTGATCAGAAAAATATAATGAATACAGATACGCTACCCATATCCCCACCACCGCCCTCTAACATAGCACACACGGATCCTTCCCCCTCTGGTTGCACTGTCGGTAATCATCCGGAACTGGCAGTTCATCCCCGAATAAATTCTCGCTCCGAGCATAATACATTGTACCGCGTTAGACCCCGCTATTGTCTTGTCATGCATCTGTTTTTTATGCTTGCTTTATATTTACTGTTTCTCCCCCCCTTAATCTCCAGTAGACCCCGCTATTGTCGCCGACTACACCGCTGCCGAGTACGACTACGTCGTCGACGACCGTACCCCTACCGTAGAGCTTCCAGGCAAGCAGAGCCATTATCTTCCCCAGATATCTCGTATCTTTCCGTACTTTTCTTGCACTAGGCATTGTTACTGTTGTTGCTACGTTACAATCCTATTCAATTGCATAGCCTGTTTTTGTCGCCCCTTGATGTACCTTCCTTTATCCTATGCTGCCTATTATAATATATATGTTATTAGGCAGTGAGCCCTGCGCATTATTAGTCAACTAGGATTAGATAGCTGGCCGTGTACACTCTGGGGAGTGAACGCGGATACGATGATTATAACTGCACAGGTACGGTACAATGCAGACACCCCCTAAAGCCCCTACCTCGGCTCTGCCGAGCCACATCAAGTGGAGCTATCGAGGAGTAATCCTCGTACTCCACTCGTTGCTGACTCTATATATCCTCCCTAGGGTCCTGAGCCATGGTTGTCCTAAAGGTAAGGAGTCGGGTGACCCAACGGTGCCTGCGAGTGGTATTGAGACGTGACGATAGGGAGGTTACGTCCAATGTACCGGTGTGCTTGGACCCTGATCGTTGGCCGCGAGAGTTGCCAAACCACGAAAGTCGAGCTCCTCCAGAAGCACACGCGAGATAAGGTAAGGAGTCAGTTCACCTTGTTGGTAACCGCAGAGACTTGGTGGGACGACAGGGCAGGCACCGATGTACTGGTGGTCCCGACTGCTGTCGTTGTTCGCGGGTCAGTTAAGTCGAGGCAATGATAACGGTTGTCCCACAAGTTAATAAAATGACTAAGGGTTCGACGGATGACTTGAGTAGCCTTTTGGCTTATACGCGCTGCCTACACGTGGAAATTACGGGTTATGGGCTCCCCTGCTTTGTAGTCTCGTCCGAGGACTCTTCAGACGTCAGCAGTACCGCGGGCTGATTTCCGGGAAGTGGTGTTGTCTTATTTGCTCGCGCGGTGATGTCTTATTTGGTTTTCTTATGCTTCATCGGCCAGTCACGCACAGTGCAGGAGTACGTTCGGGTTGGGGTCCAAGGCCCGACGTACTTAGGATTTAGACCGGCGGATGACCTCTCTGTTGAGTTTGAAAGATGGGCTATGGAGTGTCGGATAGCCTCGGTGGGGCATTCCCTAACAACGTGTACGCCACCCTGGAGATCTGTGCGTTGTAGTGTAACATAAGTGGACCCCTGCAGGGAAGATTAATCTATTCGAATAGCCGTGTCCACGGTAACATGACGCTTTATGCTGAAGCTGGATCTTACCACTCCAAACTACTACTATTAAACTGTATGGTTCCGGGTTCTTCTTCCTTGCAGGGAAGTAGAGGAGGGGAACTCGGAGGCATTTATTATTATTAATCATTACAACTTACTATTATACAATGTTGCAGCAACTTCTTCTTCATTGTTACTTTATGCTTTATATAAACTGTTGGTTGTTCTCTTCTTGTGCTGCAAGACTCGTCAGAAGATGCTAGTCTTCGATAGGCCTAGCTTCTCATCCTTATTCTGATTTCTACCTTGCAGTCCACTATATACATCCTCCCCTTTCCATTTGATACAAATGCATAAATGCTTACTAGCGGACGTAAGACTCGCAGGTATGCTAGATACTCACCCTTGCTTTACTTCCCCCTTTTTGTTTTGCCTAATCGGCCGCTGCAGTCGACGTTGGAGCCTTGGAGTCTAGGAGCAGGAGATCCCCGATGCCGATCACCGCAACGTGAAGATCCTTGATGCTTTCTAGGACATGGAGATCCCCGACGACCAGGAGTAGTTTGGAGGTTCCCAGGCAGGAGGCCTCGGCTTTTCGATCGTTGTTGTTTTGTGCTAGCCTTCTTAAGGCGGATCATGTGTACCTTGTGTCTGTACTCAGATACTATTTCTTCCGCTAACTTTGTGCTCTCGAGCTGTTGTATTCGATCCCTCGTGGCCCCTGGCTTGTATTAAACAACATGTATTATTTTATTTGTATAGTTGTGTTGTGATATCTCACCGTGAGTCCATGATCTCGATCGTGTACCTTGCGTGTATGATTACTGTACACGACTTGATTTTGGGGGCGTCACAGCGGGCCACTCACGATCCTCTATGTATCGATGTCCTAATGGCCAGAGGAACCACACCCAGATTTACACTACAACATGTGTCACCCATCTAACAGACGAGGAGCGCCTATTAAATGATGATATGTGATATGGCCCAATAGAGGCCCTTTTGGCTATAAAGGCTAGCCCAGTCAACGACCTGGTTAAAGCCCAAATGCCTTATTCCAAATTTCGTGGATGGCCCATGGTAGGAGATGGCACTGAAGTAGTGCTCCTCGTTGGTTACCCCAAGTGGAAGGTTGGATGTAGCCTAGCAGCAAATTTCCCTTGGTGAATATACGAAGGTTTATGTCTCCCGTAGGACTCTGAAGACGACAAGTAGGTGGTGAAGTGAACAATGGCGCAGTTTACAACCAAGGGTTGCTTACTTCACCTGGACCTGCACACAAAAGCAAATAACTTTTCTCCCAACGAGTACAGAGAGGTTGTCAATCTCTCAGGCCTTGTCGTTTACAAAGGATCAAAACACAAGGGGGATAATAATGATAGTGATTGCAAGGAAAAGGAAATAAAGCAGTAAATAAAATGGAGGTGTAAACAGTGGTGGAAATATGGACTGGGGTCGCATGATGTTCACTAGTGATGTCTCTTTCCCAAAAGACGATAAAATAGCTAAGTTGGGTAAACAAATTACAGCTCGTTAATTGACAGAATTATATATGCACCACAATGGTAAGCATGCTGCAAATAAAGTTAGAGGCTCAAAAGCATGGGCAGTGCACCAAGACAAGTAGACCGAAATACAACTGCATCTACTCACTAATCATCCTCCTTGAGATATCTATCCAGAACATCTCGCTGGTATTAAGTTGTGAATCCCACCCAAAGTGTAAACTCAAAGCAACAGACAACTGCATTAACAAACTTTGTGTAAGGTAAACAATCCTTGCAGTCACGGTTACAAGCACCATTGTTTTCTCCCTTGTGGAAACATCACATCCCCTAGTCTCATGTTTCTGTCACTCAAGCTAGACATCAGGGGGCATGAACCCACAATCAAGCATAAACGCTCCCTCTTGGAGTTACTACCTACTACTTGGCCAAAGCAATAAAAAGCAACGGAGAACATGCAAGAATTACTCAAGAACAAAATATAAAAGGAGAACCAAATATATAACTCATCACAATCTGAACATAATCTCATAATCCATCGGATCCCAGCAAACTCAGCATAGCAATAGCAGAAAGAATTACATAGATGCCTTGATCATGTAGGGCAGCTCACAAGGGCTACGAATTGAAGCACAAGATTGGAGAGAAGACATCACATAGCTACTGGTCATGGACCCATGGTCCAAGGGGGACTACTCACGGCACATCCGGGAAGCGTCCATGGTGGTGGAGAAGCTCCCGGAGGTTAGTCGTCCCTCCGGCAGGGTGCCGGGAAGAGGTCTTCTGGTGCTCCCGATCTTGAAAGCGTGGCGGCGGCGGAAAAGAGGGGGTAAATCGTGATGCGGGGATCTCTCCGAGGGTTTTCGGAGCGAGGAGGTAATATAGGCCAAAGGGGGGCACCAGGGGGTGTCCCCACCTCCCAGGCTCCCTGGTGGCGCGACTGATGTCACGAGAGTTACTTCTCGCCCCTCGTTGGTTTACCCAAAGTGGAAGGTTGAGATGTAGCGTAGCGGCAATTTCCCTTGGCAAAGATACCAAGGTTGAGTGTCGAATCAATAGGACTCCAACAGATACAAGAAGGTGGTGAAGTGAACAATGGCGCCGTTCACAACCCAAGGTTGCTTACTTCACCTGGACCTGCACACACAACAAATAACTTTGCTTCCCAACGAGTACAGAGGAGTTGTCAATTCCTCCAGCCTTGTTGTTTAGAAAGGATAAAACACACGGGATAATAATGATAGTGATAGCAACGGAAAAGTAAATAAAGCAGTAAATTGATAGTGGGTGTAAACAGTATTGGAAATATGGACCGGGGTCCTATGATGTTAACTAGTGATGTCTCTCTCCCAAAAGACGATAAAATAGCCATGCGAGGTAAACAAATTACAGCTGGGCAATTGACAGGATTATGTGCGCAAACAAATGCTAACTTAGCTATAAAGAAAGGAAGAGGCTCAAAAGCATAGGCGGTACGCCAAGACAAGTAGACCAAAATCCATCTGCATCTACCTACTAATCATCCACCTTGAGATATCTATCCAGAACATCTCGCTGGTATTAAGTTGTGAATCCCACCCAAAGTGTAAACTCAAAGCAACAGACAACTGCATTAAAGAACTTTGCGTAAAGTAAACAATCCTTGCACCCGCAAGTACAAGCACCGTTGTTTTCCCCCTTGTGGCAACATCACATCCCCTAGACTCATGTTTCTGTCACTCAAGCTAGTCATCAGGGGGCATGAACCCACAATCATGCATAACGCTCCCTCTTGGATTCACTACCTACTACTTGGCCAAAGCAATAAACAGCAACGGAGAACATGCAAGAATTACTCTAGAACTTAAATATAAAAGAGGAGAATCAAATATATTACTCAAACACAATCTGAACATAGTCTCATAATCCATCGGATCCTAGCAAACTCAGGATAGCAACAACAGAAATATTACATATGTGCCTCAATCATGTAGGGCAGCTCACGAGGTCTAATCCATGAAGAACAAAGAGGGGAGGAGAACATCACATAGCTACTGATCATAGACCCATGGTCCAAGGTGGAGTACTCACGGTTCATCCGGGAAGCATCCATGGTGGTGGAGAAGCTCCCGGAGGTGGTTCCTCCCTCCGGCAGGGTGCCGGGAAGAGGTCTTCTAGTGCTCCCGATCTTGGAAGCGCGGCGGCGGCGGAACAAAGGAGAGATTGCGAAAAAGGGTTCCCGCCACGGGGGGTTTCACATCACGAGGAATATATAGGCGAAGGGGGCAGCCAGGGGGGCCACATGGGGTCCAGGCGCCCCCCTGGCGCGGCCCCACCGTAGGGCGCGCTGGGAGGGCGCCTGGGGCCCTGGTGGGTCCCCTCTGCCCCCCCCTCGGTGATTCCCGAAGCTTCTGTATCGCTGATTTTTTTATTGGATTTTTCCCGCATTTTTGGAGCACTTTTAATATGGGGGAAACCTGAAATAGAAAAACAGCAGAAAACAGGAACTGGCACTAGGGTGCACTAAGTTAATAGGTTAGTCCAAATATGATCAAAAGTGTATGGAAGTTCATCAATATCATAGCAATATCACACAAAAGAGGCATGGAGCAAGCAGAAATTACAGATTCGTTTTTGTAAGGCCCGATATGCGGTACTGTTCCAGATCTAGATGTTTCCATCCAGATCCGGGGACGAAGCACATATCGGTCCCACCGCGACAGATGACATAGCCATATGCCCCGGATTTCCAACATGATATCACAACATTACATATACAAGGATACAACATCTCATTCAATCGGCATACAACTGCCTTAATACAATACAACAGCGGAAGATACAAGTCTGAGTACAGACTACAATCAATTGCCTAGTGGCAAAGAGAAAAAAACATCGATCCCCATAACCACACGGGCCCAGGCCCTCCGTCGGGATCCGCCTAACTAGTCGTCGTCGAGTCTCCACGTGAAATGTCGATCACCATACGTATTGTCGATCAGAACCCTGAAAAGAGTTTGGGGGTAGTATCATGAGTACAAAAGTACTCAGCATCCAACTGTAGTGGTCAACTGACCCAGCAAGGACTTCATCACTCGTCATTCTAGGACAACTAGTAGTTTACGGTAAGGATGGGGTAAGTGGTGAGGTTGCTGCCGAACTAACATTTATGAAGTGGCTAACGATCTAGAGAGTAAGGTAAGAAGCCAAGCATTCGATGAGGAATCGCCTCCAACAAGTCTGCTATCAGCTACTTACGCAAACATAACACCTATCCTATCCTTTTCCTCCTCTTCGCATCGCGACGAAGAAGAAGCAGTCAAGGCACACACACGTTGATCAAGTTATATTAAGATTATCTCAGTTGTGATTATCTATGAACAAGGAGTAGCTCTCAAGTCGTTCATAACCATGGACACGGCTTCTCGAAATGATTTAACCCTGCAGGGGTGTACCAACTGCCCATTACAAGCCTCCGCGCGCACGCCCATCACTCTCAGTTGCTAACCATGATAGGAAACCATTTTATGATTTAGTTCTGAGAGATCCGAAATGACATGTCCCTCTAGCTAACAACGAACAAATCCGGGTGGCCCCCGGTGAGTCGACATCCAACTCAAAAGCTGGCCGCGCTCTTGAATTGGCCTCTATCGTCTGGACGAGGTCGGGTTAGCTACCCAAACTAATGTGGGCAGCCCCCTAGCTCCCTGGGGTGGACCAACAAGAGAAACCATGTCTCCGCTGGCCCAAGTTATTTTAAAGGATATCTGCTAGGAGCGACCCGACAGACATATATGCATGGTTTTCAAATGGTAAATCAGCTTGGGCCACCACTGGAAATGTTTGAAGCTAGGTAGGTAAGAAAAGGGGACCCCATAAAATCCCACACGCGGTTAGGCACGCTCAGTCTTAAAACCAATCCCCAGAACTCGGATCCTAGGTGACTCGAATGGAACAAAGCGTCGGGGCGGGATAGCCTAGACCTTTCGTCCTTCGTCGAATATAGTCAACATTATAATAATCATATCATCAATAACAATATATTAGTGTGATAACCCAAACCAAGGAGTAACAGGGTAACATCGTAGCATCCTAAGCATGCATACTAAGCAGGGGCTGAGCAACGAGCAATAGTAACATAGTAGTACATGGTTTGCTGGGAGGGTACATGGCTATATCGGTTTGAAAGAGGCTGTAAACATGTGGTAGGATCAAACATCGAACCTATTCTAGACTAGCATGCAAACCGCTGGTTGAAATAGAATGTATCATAAGTAATGTATAGTCCTTGTCTGTTGATAAGTCAGGTTCTGAAGGTGTAGTTGATCACAAGCTCGCATCGCCTCCGAGAGGTACCCGCGGAAGCACACAAGACGGTAAACACTGGAAAGCAATCAACGAGCAAGCATCTATTACTACGAAGCAAACACGAGCAAGCATCAACAAGAAGGAAACACGAGACAAAGCACGACATCACATCTATCATCGAGAGCGGTTACTAACAGGTTAAGTGGAGTACTCGTCACACACGACGATACCACACGTTTACGGTGGTTCAAGTTCTTTAGCTACAGGTGATCAACAAAGTTGTTAACATGGCAAAGCACAGAAGCATGACATAGCACACAAACATGGCAAGAGGTGAAGCATAAATAAACTATCTAATCTAGTCACTTTAAGTGGGGGTAAAACCTATGCATGGCAACTATTACGGACCCACGATAGTTATTGCATTTGGTACTGTTTTGCCCTAAACAATATTTTGGGTTGGTTAACAACAGCAAAAAATAGCATAAACACAAATTACACGAAAAACTAATCAAGTTACATATAAAGAACACCCCAAACGGAGTTACGGTTAAAAAGATACAAGCAAAACAAGTTTGGAACACAATCTGTCAATATCAGGAAGCACTCTTTAGAGCAATGCATAAACATGATAATGAATGCAAACATGCTCACAAATGATATGCAACTAAAGTAGACATGGCAGGGAAGGCATGGCAAAAGGAATCATGCAAATAGGCATCATGATTAATTAATTATAGCCCAAGCAAAATGCAATAAAGCATTACTGGTCTAGGACTTAGTGAAAATCAGGAAAACAGGGCAGAAACTGTTATTTTCATGCTGTATAAACATAGGTAATTCTATATGCAAAATTTCAGCAACATGACATCGCAATATATGAGCATGAACTAGACATGATGGTGATCAAGTACAAACAAGAATCAAGGTCATAGGCATAACAGATCAAAAGATATTAAGCGTGCAACATGGCATCAGAGAGTTACAGACTTAGAGAAAAATAGAGGTGGCTGTCAAAAACAGCGGGATTGCTGATACGTCCAAAATGCA
This sequence comes from Bromus sterilis, assembly GCA_950022295.1. Taxonomy (NCBI): domain Eukaryota; kingdom Viridiplantae; phylum Streptophyta; class Magnoliopsida; order Poales; family Poaceae; genus Bromus; species Bromus sterilis. The sequence continues at coordinate 404,882,330 of OX465596.1, forward strand.
TCACTATTTTATATAGTAATTCTTTCTTATTCATTGATATATTTCATGATATGATGCTATTCTTATGTTGTTTTGGCCTATTTTACACAGTTTGCAACTTTCCGGTGCCGAAGCAGCAGACGCAGGATTTAGCGGTAAAAAGTGGACGCTGAGTTGCTGAAGAAGAATTCCTCCAAATTACCTGAAAATCGACGGAGGCTATTTTCCAGAAGGATCACGAAGACACGCAAAAGAGCGACCAGAGGGGGGCCACAGGGTGCCCAGGCGGCCACCTGGCGCGGCCCCCACCCTGGCCGCGCCGGGAGGGCGCCTAGGCCCCTGGGACCACTCCCGGCTCCCCCCTTTGGCCTAGATATCGCTCATATATCAGAAACCCTAAAACATGGGGAGTTTACGGAGTTCCACCGCCGCTCCATGGCGGAAACCTACAGAGAAGAAAAGCCATCTCTGGCGGGCAGATTCCGCCGGGGAGATCACCTCCCGGAAGGGGAGATCATCGCCATCGTCATCACCATCGTCACGGGCATCATCGAGATCATCATCAACATCATCCCCATCATCAGCACCATCTCCACCTCCATCCAATCTCATCTCACAATTGCAACTCGTGTTGTAATCCGTACTATCTATCCTCTCTACTCTATCGGTGTTGATTACTACTTTGTGGTGAATGCTATTGAGTTTTGTTGGAGAAATATTATTGTGTCCAGATTGTTTATCATCTATTTATCCCCACTGATCATGATCTCTTTTATGTCTTGTGAGTAGTTACTTTAGTTCTTGAGGACATGGGATAAGTCTAGTTGTTAGTAGTCATAAGATGTTGAAGTAATATGTGTTGGTTGATATTTAAGTTGTGTTGTTATTTTCCTAGTGGTGTTGTGTGAGTCGAACACTCAACACTTCGCCTTATCAAGGACCTAGGGGAATACATTGTGTACAAAGAATGCTTACGGTGGGTTGCCGGAGTGACAGAAACCTAAACCCCGGTTTGCACGCTTTTGCACAAGGGAACAATGGATCACCGATCGTATTGCTATGGTTAGGATTTTGCCTTAATTACTATCTTGTATTTGCGGATGCTTGCAAGGTGTTTAACCATAAGAGTGCACTTATCTTAGTCTAGAGGGTGTACTAGCATAGATCCGCCCACTCAACACTTATCAACACAGCACATAGTACCGATACGTAATATGGCGAAAGCACATGACTACCTCTCCCGTGTGTCCTCAAGAACACTTTAGCCTTTATAAGTTCAGTTGCTAGGCCTCTCCTTTGCTTAGAAAGGATTGGGCCACTCATTATTCTCCAGTGTCTTTTACTTTGCTCGTTTGACTTTCCTGTTGCCTATACCAAGAAAACCCCTAAAAAGTTATCTTTCAGTGCTTGCAGTTATCTCCTTGCCAAAGTCACTTGCTATTACCTTCTGCTCCTCGTTGGGTTCGACACTCTTACTTATCGAAAACGCTGCAATAGATCCCTTACGGTTGTGGGTCATCAAGTACTCTTTTCTGGCGCCGTTGCCGGGGAGCGTAGCGCTATTAGTAAGTGAAGCTGGTAAGGAAGTTTTTATATTTCTGTTTTTAGTTTTGCTGTTGCTGCTTTTGTCCTTATGGACACCCCTACTCTTGGATCGTTGTTCTTGGGGAGCCGCCCCACTACTAAGGTAGTCACTCCTGACCCTACTGAAATTGTGCCTTATAAGATACCATCTGGTATCATCGATTATGTCTTAGCTAATCGCTATGCAGGAGACAAACATCCAGGTGAACACTTGCTATATTTATCACGATTATGTTCATTATTCAAGCTTGCAGGTGTGTCACTGGAGTTCGTTATAAAGAAATTATTCTCCATATCGTTTACGGACAAAGCTTCAGATTGGTATAAGCTCCTCGATAACTCACATTCTCTTAATTGGGAAGAGCTTATGTCTCTCTTTTATACAAAGTTTTACCCTCTTCATGAAGTTCATCAAGACAGGAATTACATCTATAACTTTAGGTCTCGCGACGGAGAGAGCATCGCTCAAGCTTGGGGGAGGCTTTAATCCCTAATGTTCAAATGTCCTATCCATAAGCTCCCCGTAGATATTATACTTACAAATTTTTATGCCAGGCTTTCTCGTCAGGATAAGGAAATGTTGGATGCCTCCTCTAGCGGGGTATTTCAGACAAAGAGCGTTGAAGAAAGATGGGATCTCATCGAAAGGATCCAGAAGAATACTGAAGACTGGGAAATTTATAAAGGTATTGAACCTACTATAAATTATGAGCATGATTATATTGAGAGCTATGTGAAAACTGATTATTTTAATACCTTTTGCTCTAAGATTGGTCTGGATTCCCATCTAATGATTGATTTTTGTAAGAACTTTGCCTCTCATGTTGATTCTTCTAAGATGAAGAAGGGTCAGTACCATAAGCCTTTCAAATAAGTGCCTATTGATATTCACGTTGCTGATCCTATTTTGCCTGCAGTTATATATGAACAACACCCTTTTCCTTCAAGGATAAGGGAGCAATCTTTTGTGACAGGCATAATAAATAAAAGTGAGAGGAGAACAGGCGAACCTGAGGACCAGATCAGAGTCAATCCTCAAGTTGCTATGGTTAAAGATTTAGTTACTAATGATGTTTCAGATTCTATTATAAACTTTTGTGCTGTTTCAACTAATATTGTCACAGCCAAGAATAAAAGACCAATTTCAGGTACACCAGTTGTATCTGTTAAAATAGGAGATCACAATTATTACGGGCTATGCGATCTAGGATCAAGTGCTAGCGCGATTCCTTATTCTCTTTATCAAGAGATCATGGGTGAGATTTCACCCTGTGAACTCGAAGAGATTGATGCTACTATTCATCTTGCAAACAAAGCTACTATCTCTCCTATTGGGATTGTGCGAGATGTTGAAGTCCTATGCGGAAAGGTAAAGTATCCTACCGACTTTCTCGTACTTGGTTCAGTGCAGGATAGTTTTTGTCCTATTATTTTTGGTAGACCTTTTCTCAGAACTTGTGGAGCTATTATAGATTGCAAGAAAGGTAAAGTTTCTGTTGAATTCAATGGTGAGCCATATGAATTTAACTTTTCTAGGATCTCTAAGCAGCCTCGTGGTACTGAATTACCCAATGATGATAAAATTACTGAAAGTATTGCTTCTATTGCTATTCCCCCTAATGATCCTTTGCAGCAATACATGGAGGACCACGAGAATGATACTCATATGCAGGAAAGAAATGAAATTGATGAAATCTTCTTGAGACAACCTGCTATCCTGAAGCACAACCTTCCGGTTGAACCTTTAGGAATTCTATCCAAACCAAAAGAAGACCCGGTGTTTGATCTCAAACCTCTTCCCGGCACGCTCAAGTATGCTTATTTAGATGAAAAGAAAGTATATCATGTTATTATCAACTCTAACTTTTCAGGATATGAAGAAGAGCGATTATTGGAGATACTTCGTAAACACCGTGGTGCAATTGGCTATACCCTTGATGACCTTAAGGGAATTAATCCATCTATCTGCCAACATACCATCAACCTCGAGCTCGATGCTAAACCTGTTGTTGACCATCAACGACGGTTGAACCCCAAGATGATGGATGTTGTGAGGACCGAAATCCTCAAGCTTCTAGGCGCAAGTATTATCTACCCTATAGCTGATAGTAAGTGGGTAAGTCCAGTTCATTGTGTTCCTAAGAAAGGAGGGACAACTGTAGTCCCTAATGGTAAGAATGAACTAATACCTCAGAGAATTATTATTGGATATAGAATGTGTATTGATTACAGGAAGTTGAACAAGGCAACTAGGAAGGACCACTACCCGCTGCCCTTTATCGATCAGATGCTTGAGAGGCTGTCCAAAAACACCCACTTTTTCTATCTTGACGGCTATTCAGGCTTCTCTCAAATTCATGTTAACACTGCTGATCAAGAGAAGACCACTTTTACTTGTCCTTATGGTACTTATGCTTATAGGCGTATGCCTTTTGGTTTATGCAATGCTCCTGCTACTTTTCAGAGATGTATGTCTGCAATATTTCATGGTTTCTGTGAGGAGATTGTGGAAGTCTTCATGGACGATTTCTCCGTCTATGGAACTTCCTTTGACCACTGTCTCCACAATCTTAATAAAGTTTTGAAGAGATGCGAGGATACAAACTTAGTTCTAAACTGGGAAAAGTGCCACTTCATGGTTAACGAAGGGATCGTGCTTGGCCACAAGATTTCCGAGAGGGGAATTGAAGTGGACAAGGCGAAGATTGAAGCTATCGAAAGTATGCCCTATCCAAGGGACATTAAAGGTATTCGTAGTTTTCTCGGTCATGCTGGTTTCTATAGAAGATTTATTAAAGACTTTTCTAAGACCTCGAGACCCCTCACTAATCTTCTCCAGAAGGATGTTCCTTTTGTATTTGATGAAGATTGTAAGGAGGCTTTCAAAGTTCTTAAGAAAGCTTTAATAACCGCTCCTATAGTACAACCGCCTGACTGGAGTTTGCCCTTTGAAATTATGTGTGATGCTAGTGATTTTGCTGTTGGAGCTGTTTTAGGACAAAGGGTTGATAAAAAGTTGAATGTTATATATTATGCTAGTAAAACCCTTGATAGTGCTCAAAAGAACTATGCTACTACTGAGAAGGAATTCTTAGCAGTAGTGTTTGCTTGTGATAAGTTTAGGCAGTATATTGTTGATTCTAAAGTTATTATTCATGCTGACCATGCTGCCATTAAGTATCTTATGACGAAGAAGGATGCCAAGCCAAGACTCATCAGATGGGTACTCCTCCTTCAAGAATTTGATTTGCAGATTGTTGATAGAAAAGGAGCAGACAACCCTGTAGCGGACAATCTTTCAAGGATGGAAGATATACCGCATGATCCCATCCCAGTCAACGACAGTTTTCCAGACGAACAACTTGCCGTTGTTAAAGTACAATCTCTTTCCGATCCTTGGTTCGCAGATTATGCTAATTTTATCGTTGCAAAGTATTTGCCTCCAGGTTTAACATTTCAGCAAAGGAAGAAGTTCTTCCATGATTTGAGGCATTACTTTTGGGATGACCCACATCTTTTCAAAGAAGGTCCAGACGGGATCGTGAGAAGATGCTTACCGGAACACGAGCAGAAGGACATTCTCAAGAAATGTCATGATAGTCCCTATGGAGGACATCACGCCAGTGAGAGAACCGCACATAAGGTTCTCCAATCAGGTTTTTATTGGCCTACTCTCTTTAAAGATGCTAGAAATTATGTTTTAGCCTGTGATAAATGTCAGAGAGTTGGTAATATTAGTAGAAGGAATGAGATGCCTATGAATTAGTCACTAGTGATTGAGCCTTTTGATTGCTGGGGTTTTGATTTTATGGGTCCTTTTCCTTCTTCGCACAAGTACACTCACATATTAGTTGCTGTTGATTATGTCACCAAGTGGGTTGAAGCAATCCCCACTGAGAGTGCTGATCACAAAATATCTTTGAAAATGCTCAAAGATGTAATTTTCCCTAGGTTTGGTGTACCTAGGTATCTCATGACTGATGGAGGATCACACTTCACGCATGGAGCTTTTAGAAAAGCTTTAGCCAAGTACGATGTCAATCATAGAATTGCTTCACCGTACCATCCTCAAACTAGTGGGCAAGTCGAGCTCACCAATAGAGAGATCAAGTTGATCTTGCAAAAGACAGTTAACAGAAATAGGAAGGACTGGTCAAATAAGTTAGGAGATTTTTTGTGGGCGTATAGAACTGCTTACAAAAACCCCATGGGCATGTCTCCCTATAAAATGGTCTATGGCAAGGCTTGCCATTTGCCATTAGAATTAGAGCACAAAGCTTTCTGGGTTGTTAGAGAGCTTAATGCTGACCCAAAGTTAGCTGGTGAAAAGCGTCTCATGAACTTGACTTCTCTAGATGAGTGGAGAAGTGAAGCTTACGAGAGCGCTAAAATGTTCAAGGAAAAGGTAAAGAAGTGGCATGACAGGAGGATTCTAAAACGTGAATTTAATGTTGGTGATAAAGTTTTATTGTTTAGATCCCGTTTCAGGTTTTCTCCAGGTAAACTACTTTCCAGGTGGGAAGGGCCATTTCATATCGAAGAAGTCTACCGGTCTGGTGCAATCAAGATTAACAATTTTGAAGGCACCAAACCTCAAGTTGTGAATGGGCAAAGACTCAAGCATTACATGGCGGGAGATCCCGTCAATGTTGATGTAAATATAATACGCACAACAACTCATGAAGAACATGTTGCAGCCCTGTTTCAGACACCGACAGAAGCAGAATATGAAAAGGTATGTATTACGGTAAGGAAACATCGCGAACCGCCATAAAAGTTCCATATTATGAGTTTTTGCAAAATTAGGAAAATTCGAGGCCTAAGTGGAGCCGGAGAGGAGCTCCAGGGGGCCCAGGCGCCCCCCTGGCGCGGCCTACCTCCTGGCCGCGCCGGGAGGCCGCCTGGGCACCCAGGAGTCCGTCTCCGACCCCACTTTGGCTCGTTACCTTCCTTTTGTTGCAGAAAGTTTTGCTATATATTTGCCCGGATCATTCCGGCAACGTATCTCGCGATCTCGTGTGTTTTCTCTTCAATCTATTTCCGCCAGGAAATCTTTTAGCTAGACCTAGGTGCCATTGCTTCCCCAAGTTCCCCCAAGGACAAGTTCGTCGTCAACGTCATCAACCCTTACCTCGCTGAGGTGAACAAGCACCCCGAGGTCCTTTGTGTGGAGGACGGTGTTCTCCACAAGGAAGATCTGAAGGGACCAGTCATGGAGGGGAGCACCGAGGAGCGGCTGAAGGAGATGGAACATGAGGTCTTCAAGTTCAAGAAGATGGTGGAGCGTGGTGTTGAAGCCAACTTCGACATCAGGAACGAGATCGAGGCTTCCCATAAGAAAGAGATGAAGGAGATGTGGTCAAGTTTGTCCGCACTAGAAGAAAAAGTTTACGGGCTCCAAGCACAAATCTATGATCTGCACAACCAGAACTGTGAGTATGAACTAAAGTTTCTGCGCATGGGTTTAGGTGCTGAGTGCAGGATCCTGGAGACGGGAATGTCCTTCGAGACTGGAGAGGAGCTACCATGGAAGCGCTTCGCCAAGGAGTACCTGACTGAGAAGAACAAGAATGAGGAGTAAATCTCCTCGGGTAATGGAATCCCCTCAGCTTGTTCCAAGCTTGGGGGAGTGCCCGGTATCTTTATCTTTATCTTTGTCTTTAGGAGTCAAGTAGAGTCGTATCATGTTTAGGGAAGTTATTATATTAAATAGGTGTTTGCTTCGAGGTCTATCACTCCGTCTGTGGAGAGATTGTATCCGTGAGTGTGGATTCGTCTATAATGGAATATTAATGAGAAGTCTATTATTTTCTTCGCTGCACTCGATATTCTCTTTGCGCCATCGGCCTCATATGACGATTCTTATGGGGAGTATTGACCTTATATCTGGTATGGATTTGAAAACTTTATTTAATTTTGGCAAACATAGCTTTGGTCATGACAACATGCATGTTTTCTCAAGTAGCGACATAGCCAAAACCTTTATGTTATTATGCTTGAAGTGTTATGTTGACAAGGAAGACAACTTGATGTGTTATGCTTACCTTAATGTTTATGCCTTATATGTTTTGCATCTAAATTAGCATCAATTGTCTGTTCTCTCAAAGACTTTGCTAGCCAAACTCTTTTCCAAGTAGGTTTGTGCTTGTGCATCCTTACCCTGAAACCAATACCTTCCATGTGAGTCCACCATACCTTCCTATTCGTGGTATTCCCCTACCACTCCTATAAGTATAGAATTTATATGTTATCCTTAAATGTTCAAAATCTTCTGTTTTGTGCCTCTTGTTTAGCTCATGAGGAAGTAGTAGGTAATTCATGATCTTCTTAAGTTGGACAAGTTTTACCCCGGGATTGCATGTCTAATCTGCAAACCCATAATACGAGGAGGAACTGGCATGGGTGCGCCCAGCTCGAAAGATAATGTAACAAACAAACCATCCTTCACGCTTGGTCTATGAGAAATCAGAAACTTTGGCAGTGATAAACAAAGGAGATTAAGGGGATGTGATCGTCCCCACTTGGGAGCCGTTCCTCGAAACTTGTCCATCTTGAGAAGTAATTGAGTTATCTATTAGCATTCGTTGACAAACTATGCACCGCCCCAAAATCTATTTTTATTCTGTTTTATTTAAGGATAGCACATGAGTTTTCCCTGCTTGCCCTCAACAAGGCCTTTCATCCACCTTCATGTTGAGTCAGTTGTCCCACTTCCTTCTTTTCCCTAAGAGAATAGACATTTGATGTTGATGAGGATTCATCCTTATAAAGATGCATTAAGTTTTGCCATGCCATATCCTTGTTGACATTATCTTTTTATAAGTAAGTTGTTTGCGAAAGCTTTTGCCAAGCAAGCATCTTCCTTTGTGTTAGCATTTACACTTCATGACTAATAACATGTTCTTTCAAAAGCTTCAAATTGTTTCATTAAAAAGAAAGAGCAACAGTAAAAGTTATTAGTTGTCCTTCGACCAAGGATATGTTTGCCATAATTTGATAAGTTTCCTCAACCCTACTTTTGATTATAATTGTTATTACTTTCTCATAAGGGCCTTATGAGTTGAGGTTGCTGTTGAGGATGCTTGAGTTTGATGAAGGAACCTTGATGCTTCTTGTCCGTATTCTATTTATCGACAATTCACTCTCTAAACTTGTGGACAGGTTTACCGAGCTCAGTATTCGCTTGGGGACAAGCGAGGTCTAAGCTTGGGGGAGTTGATACGTCCAAAATGCATCACTATTTTATATAGTAATTCTTTCTTATTCATTGATATATTTCATGATATGATGCTATTCTTATGTTGTTTTCGCATATTTTACACAGTTTGCAACTTTCCGGTGCGGAAGCAGCAGACGCAGGATTCAACGGTAAAAAGTGGACGCTGAGTTGCTGAAGAAGAATACCTACAAATTACCTGAAAATCGACGGAGGCTATTTTCCAGAAGGATCACGAAGACACGCAAAAGAGCGACCAGAGGGGGGGCCACAGGGTGACCAGGCGGCCACCTGGCGCGGCCCCCACCCTGGCCGCGCCGGGAGGGCGCCTAGGCCCCTGGGACCACTCCCGACTCCCCCCTTTGGCCTATATATCACTCATATATCAGAAACCCTAAAACAAGGGGAGTTTATGGAGTTCCGCCGCCGCTCCGTGGCGGAAACCTACAGAGAAGAAAAGCCATATCTGGCAGGAAGATTCCGCCGGGGAGATCACCTCCCGGAAGAGGAGATCATCGCCATTGTCATCACCATCGTCAAGGGCATCATCGAGATCATCATCAACATCATCCCCATCATCAGCACCATCTCCACCTCCATCCAATCTCATCTCACAATTGCAAATCGTGTTGTAATCCGTACTATCTATCCTCTCTACTCTATCGGTGTTGATTACTACTTTGTGGTGAATGCTATTGAGTTTTGTTGGAGAAATATTATTGTGTCCAGATTGTTTATCATCTATTTATCCCCACTGATCATGATCTCTTTTATGTCTTGTGAGTAGTTACTTTAGTTCTCGAGGACATGGGATAAGTCTAGTTGTTAGTAGTCATATGATGTTGAAGTAATATGTGTTGGTTGATATTTAAGTTGTGTTGTTATTTTCCTAGTGGTGTTGTGTGAGTCGAACACTCAACACTTCGCCTTATCAAGGACCTAGGGGAATACATTGTGTACAAAGAATGCTTACGGTGGGTTGCCGGAGTGACAGAAACCTAAACCCCAGTTTGCACGGTTTTGCACAAGGGAACAATGGATCATCGATCGTATTGCTATGGTTAGGCTTTTGCCTTAATTACTATCTTGTATTTGCGGATGCTTGCAAGTTGTTTAACCATAAGAGTGCACTTATCTTAGTCTAGAGGGTGTACTATCATAGATCCACCCACTCAACACTTATCAACACATCACACAGTATCGATACGTAATATGGCGAAAGCACATGACTACCTCTCCCGTGTGTCCTCAAGAACACTTTAGCCTTTATAAGTTCAGTTGCTAGGCCTCTCCTTTGCTCAGAAAGGATTGGGCCACTCATTATTCTCCAGTGTCTTTTACTTTGCTCGTTTTACTTTCCTGTTGCCTATACCAAGAAAACCCCTAAAATGTTATCTTTCAGTGCTTGCAGTTATCTCCTTGCCAAAGTCACTTGCTATTACCTTCTGCTCCTCGTTGGGTTCGACACTCTTACTGATCGAAAACGCTGCAATAGATCCCTTACGGTTGTGGGTCATCAATTGCAACTTTGGAGATAAACATATCTATGAACAGGAATGTAAATATGACAATGCAATACATATAGTGAAAGTAGACATGATGCTTAACATTATGGAACAAGAATCAATGGAATATGCCTCATGGATGTGTCACAGTCATCATGCAAACTTGCAATAAAATAACAGTAGTAGCACACTAGCAGAAAATAATAGCAGTTAACAGTCTGATGCCCACTTCAACAGAGATTAACAACATCAAGATGGCATCAAATAAAAATGCTCACAAAAGATGAACTGAATTACACACAAAACTAAACAATTTCCGTTTGGGCGCAACGTCATCTGAGATACGGTTTGATCGCAAACTTCATCGCAAACAGGCAATCAACAGTACTTTTCTCCAGACTTAGAAAAAACAAGAAGCAGGAAAAAATAAAATAAAAAGGGCGCTCGGCCCTCACCCACTGGGCTTGGCCCATGAGGCTGCGGGAGGCCAGCCGATAGGAGTGGGCCGCGACTGTTAGGCTGCTGCGCTGGGAGGCCGGCCCAGCCTGGCGGTCAACGGGGCCGTTCCCGATCCCGTTCGAGCTCGCGGCGGCGAGGGCGTCCAGCGCCGGCGCTCGAAGGCGGCGCTCCAGCCAGGCAGGTGGCGCGTGGAGGCAGGGGCAAGCGCGGCGCCACGGATCCGGTCGCCGGTGGGGCTTGGGCGGCGCGGCGAGGGCGCCAGCGGCGAGCTCCTTCTCGGCACGACCATGGCGTCATTCGGCGACGCGGTGGGGAGCGCGCGGCGGCGCGGGCGCGACCTGAGTAGGCGAGGCAGAGGGAGGTGAGGGGGATGAGGAGGATGGGGGCGTGACGGCGACGCTCACCAGGGTGGCAGCGGCTCGCCGGCCTGCCTGCCGTAGCGCGGGCGGCGCGGCCGTGGTGCACCATGGGAGGTGGCGGCTCCAGGAGAGAGAGAGGAGAGGTCTACGAGTGACGTGGCCGATTTCTGGCCGTCAGATCGGCCGATCTGACGGTCCAGAACCCATTGGGCTGGATCTCAGATCTGGAATTAGGGTTTGGTGCGAAAATGGGGTAGTTTTGGGGCAAAGTGGAGTGGGTGGCTGCAATTTCGGGTTAGAGGAAACCCTATGAAGGGGTGGGAGAGTGGTGGTCTTTATATAGCCCAGGTGGCTGGCAGTTTGCAAAAACATCCCCAGTTTTTCTCTCTCGCGCGCGGTGTTTACGTTTCTGACCGTCGGGGGTCCGCAGGACCTCCGATTCGGGTAAAACTTCGAACTGGGCGATCAACGCGTCGAGCCGGCGGCGTTCACCTAGCACTAGAACCGTTCCGAGAACACTTTCCGGCGCGCTATAAAAATAACCCATTTAATTATTAAACGAGGTTTTTGTTCCGTTGGCTGTGGCTGGTCTTGTGTGGGTTTCGCGACGGTGATCGGGTGAAACCCGATGTCGCAAAGGTCGAGTGTCAGGGTGGCAATGGCCGGTCTCCGTCCGATACGAGATAAGAGGGGGGGGGGAATAAACACCGATCGATAAATCAGGGATGCAAACACCACAAACAAATCAGACAATCAAACAATTCACACCGAAAACAATTTTTTTAATTTTTGTAAAATCTTGGTTGTTACAGTTTTGGACGTATCAACATCCCCAAGCTTAATTCCTGCTTGTCCTCGAGTAGGTAAATGATAAAAGCATAATTTCTGTGGTGACATGCTGACAACCATATAAGAATTTTTAAGTAAAGCAATCAAAGCATGTAATTCAATTCAAGTAATAACAGGCAAGAGTCTATATTTGGCATTGAAACAAGCAACATAAGGACATAAAGCTGCAAGAGCTCTCGATGTCCGTGACTCGAATGTCTCCAAAGGGTGTTTGCGTGCAAGAAAGGGGATAGGGATATACGAGAAAAAGTATTTTTGTGTTGAGAACTCAATCTACTAAAGTTTCACACTTGCTCTTCTTTGGAATCTTATCTTGACTTATCCCCAGACCACTAGCCAAGTACAAGTCAAAATGATCCACTCCTTTTTGACATTTTGAGCACTCATGCAATGGATGAGCGTAAGCAAGAAAGTTGACACTTAGGATGGCAAAGAGAGAATATGGTGGAGGAGGAAGGCAAAAAGGTGTGAAAGGCTCACATCAATGAGGACAATCATAGGCGAGAGAAAGCTAAATGATATATATGATGTGAGGAGTAGGGATTGCCATGCAACGGATGCACATATGAGCTAAGGTAAGCTGTCCAATGGAACTAGTGGGGTGCATCCAACTTGCTTGCTCAAGAAGACCTAGAGCTCGTTTGAGGAGGCTCATCATTGGAATATACAAGCCAAGTTCTATAGTGTGAAGGTCCCCACATAGGTATATGCATAAATGATAATCTCTATGGAGTACAAGATATAAGATATAATAGGGAGTACGAGTGTGGATCTCTCAAAAGGAATAGTAGTGTGCCCCCTTCTCTCTTTTTATTTCTTTTCCTCTTTTTTCCCTTTTTTGTATTTTTTTGGTGGCCTCAATGGCTCTTTCTATTTCTCTCATTTGTCCTCTTTGGGATCTTTTAATTTGCCCTCTTTGGGATCTTTTAATTTTTCCACTTTGGGATCTTTTCCTCACTTTAGGGGCAACACTCTATATATTACAAAAAGTATAGAAGATCTTTCACACTTTACAAAAGTACTCAAATCATAAAGAAGATGTAACTATCATGATGTATGAAATGTATGCCTCTGCTAGTGTAGCAGGATATGCAATGATACTAGCACATCATGTAGCAATGATTAGGGCAAGGCCTAACTAGCATGCGGCTCATCGATCAAGCAAGTAGCATGTATGACATGAAGATCAAGTCATGAGAAGATGGATGTTGCATGGCAATATATCTCGGAAAGGCTATGGAAATGCCTTGGTAGGTAGGTATTGTGGCTGTTTTGAGGAAGGATATAAGGAGGTTTATGATGACAGAGTTTATCGTTCCAAGGGTTTGGATGTACCGGCGAAGGTGGACGCCAATTCTCGGAGAGAAGAAAGCAATGCACGACACAGGAGAGGCTAGCAAAATATGGGAAGGTGGAAGTGTCAACTTCCGAATGCTCACATTAGTCCGAAGAACTCATGCACTTATTATCGGTAACTCCCAATCTAATAAGGAGGTTTCACAAAGAGAAAAGTACCCCGAGGAGGAGTGTATGGGGGTTTGGTTATCCTTGCGCATCCTCGACTCATGGTACGTGAGTGTAATCTAATATTCGACCCATCAGAAGAGTAGTGATCCATCTAGTAGCTAAAGTTCTCAACTAATTTTGTAAGTTTTGAAAATAAACACAGATTTCCCAAAATACGACATCTATCACTAATAGGCTAAAGCTCTTGACACCAAAAGTCCAAACATTACTCAAAACAATACCTCAAAACTATTGCAAGTTACTACTACAAAAGAAAAGCAACCTCAATTACCTACTTCAAGTCAAGACACAAAACTCAGTGCAACAGGCAAACTCTCTAAACAAGGTAAACATGAAAAATCAAGAGAGTTCCAGCAACAAACTAAACAAAAGCTCTTTAAAAAGATAAGCATGAAACTAAGAGCTAAACATGACAGTAGCTATGAAAAAGATAAAGAACACACAACGCAAAGATAAGCATGGAAAATCCTATGTTGTGTCCTAGATTTTGAAAGTAGAGCGTGTTTCTCTCCCACACAAAGAAAGCTGGTTTCAAACTTGTTATGAACAACAAGCAAAGCTAAAGAAAACTAAAAAAAACCTAAGAGCGAGACGCTCCAAGCATAGCACATAACGCATGAAGTGATTTCTTGGTGTGCGAGGTGATGATAGTGATTTCTCGCCCTTCGTAGGTAAACCCAAAGAGGAAGGTGTGATGTAGCACATCAGAAAATTTCCCTCAGTAAGATACCAAGGTTTGTCTCCAGTAGGACTCCGGAGATGATAAGTCGGTGTCAGCGGCGCAACTGACGCGTACCTGCACATAGACAAAAATAACTTTGTTTCCAACGAAGTTCAGAGAGGTTGTCAATCTCTCCGGTCTTGTTGTTCACAAAGGATCAAACACAAGGGATAATGATAGCAACTGAAAGTAAAAGTAGAAAAGTAAATGAGTGTGGAAACAGTGATGAGGATATGGACCGGGATACGTGATGTTCACTAGTGATGTCTCTCTCCCAAAAGACGATAAAACTGCTATACGAGGTGAAAAAATTACAGAAGGGCAATTGACAGGATTATGAACGCACCGCAATGCTAACTATGCTACAAAAGAAAGGAAGAGGCTCAAAAGCATGGGCAGAACGCCAAAATAAGTAGACCGAAATCCAACTGCATCTACTACTAATCATCCACCTTGAGATATCTATCCAGAACATCTCGCTGGTATTAAGTTGCGAGCCCCACCCAAAGTGTAAACCCAAAGCAACAGACAACTGCATTAAAAAGCACTTTGCGTAAAGTAAACAATCCTTGCAATCGCGGTTACAAGCACCGCTGTTTTCCCCCTTGTGGCAACAACACATCCCCTAGACTCATGTTTCTGTCACTCAAGCTGTCATCAGGGGGCATGAACCCACAATCGAGCATAACGTTCCCTCTTGGGGTTACTACCTACTACTTGGCCAAAGCAATAAACAGCAACAGAGAACATGCAAAAATTACTTAGGAACAAAAATATAAAAGATAAGAACCAAATATATTACTCTGTCACAATCTGAACATAATCTCATAATCCATCAGATCCCATCAAACTCAGCATAGCAACAGCAGAAAGATTACAAAAGTGCCTCGATGATGTAGGGCAGCTCACGAGGTCTAAACCATGAAGAACAAAGAGGGGAGGAGAACATCACATAGCTACTGATCACGGACCCATGGTCCAAAGGAAACTACTCACGGCACATCCGGGAAGCATCCATGGTGGAGAGGAGACTCCCGGAGGTCGGCCCTCCCTCCGGTAGGGTGCGGGAAGAGGCCTGCTAGTGCTCCCGATCTCGGAAGCGCGGCGGCGGCGGAACAGAGGCGAGATCGCGAAAAAGGGTTCTTCTTATGAGGGTTTCACGTCACGGAGAATATATAGGCAAAGGGGGGCAGCCAGGGGGGCCACCAGGGGTCCAGGCGGCCCCCTGGCGCGGCCAGCCCTTGGGGCGCGCCACCAGTGCGCCTGGGCCCCTGGTGGTGGCCCTCTGGCCCCACTCAGGTTGTTCCGGAAGGTTCTTCTGCGCTGATTTTTTATCTGATTTTCCCGAATTTTTGGAGCACTTTTTATATGGGGGAAAACTTAAATACAAAAACAGCAGAAAACAGGAACTGGCACTGTGGTGCACTGAGTTAATAGGTTAGTCCAAATATGATCAAAAGTGTATGAAAGTGTATCTAGATCATAGCAATATCACACAAAACATGCATGGAGCAAGCAGAAATTATAGATACGTTTTGGACGTATCAGTGATAAAAATATAGTGAGACGAGAGACGAGCTGATAATTGTTGATGAAGAAGGGGATGCACGGGGGCGTCCCCAAGATTAGACGCTTGAGTCTCCTTGAATATTTCTTGGGGATGGCATCCCCAAGCTTGAGCGTTTGACACTCCTGAAGCTTCTTTCATCATCTACACTCGCACACTTGAAAACTCCATACATAACTCATCATAATCTGATTAGCGAGGTTAGTACCTATAATAAAATAATTTTTTCTCTATTGTAAACAAAGATATTCTTGAAGATATACTGTTTCTCAAGATTGCCAAAAAGGTTTTGCAAAGAAAAATCAAACTTAAGGTTTGCAAAACGAAGGAAAGGCAAAACAGGACAGAATCTGTGAAAAACAGACCAGCAGGTAGTAAAGAATTTTTTAGGGGTACTTCTGCAACTCAAATAAAAAAACTCAGAACATACGAAAGTTCTGTAATTGTATAGAGCACGCTGTGTTCAGCTCAAAAAGATGAACTGGGATTTTTCTGTGATTTTTCTAGTCACGAGGACAGAATCTGTTTTCTGGACAGCATGTCACAACTTTCACTTCCCTTGTCATATGAGGCTATAAATGGCACAAAGCTTGAAAAGTAAAGATACACTGATGTTGCTACAGTAGTAATAATCATCAAGACCACTAAAAACAGAAAAAAAAAAGGAAATCCTAAATTCGTTGCGGGCTGCCTCCCGAAAGCGCTTCTTTAAATCCATTAGCCAGGCTTAATGCAAAAAGGAGGAATCAAAGATCATCATAATAATCAGAGTTGTAAATCGATTAAAATGGTTCCTCAACAAGTTCATCGTTGTTTCTTGTAGGAAAGGGGTATATACCTTTTTCTTTCCCACGTAGGCGTATTTGTCCCTTACCTATATCAATGAAGCCTTTCACGGCCCGGAGGAAATCCCTCCCAAGCACTATGTTTCCTTTGTTTGGCTTCATGACGAAGAAATCAACCATTGCAATCCCTTTAAGGAATGTCACTGGTACATCTTTTATCCTTCCCTGGATCTCAGAAATATCTCCATTAGCATGTTCATGATAGGATGACAATTTCTCCATGTTAAATTTGAAAGAATCATAAACAACTTTTGGCATGGTAGAAACCATGGATCCAATGTCACAGAAAGCAAGGAAGTCCTGGTTAGAGATGCTAATCCTAACAAAGGGTTCCCAGTCACCATCTAACTCATAAACATCTTTCTTATTTGGCTGGGGTTTCTTTACTTTTCTCAAGTCTAGAGCATCCAATCTCTTTTCAATAGTAGCAAGTCTATCTATAACAGTATCAAAACTATGATCATAAACAAAGTAACTAGATAGACCCTGTATAATTTCAAGAGCTCTAGCTTCAACACAAGCTAAGAAATCCCCTTCGGCTATAATATCCAGAGAGTGTTTGCACCATCTAAAAAGACCATGGTAAAAATTTCTAAGCACAATTTTTATAGGTATCCAAGGCATAACTCTCCTATGTGCATCAGAAATTCTATCCCATGCATTCTTCATATTTTATCCATCCCTTTGATGGAAATCTAAGACCTCCGATAACTAAAAGCAAGATAACTATTTTTTTGATTTTTGGTAAAGGACACTAAAGCAAAAACTGAAAGGTAAACTAACAAGACTAAAAAGCAAAGATAAAAGATAGTGTGCAACTCCCCTATCTTGAAGAGTTGAGTCCCCGGCAACGGCGCCTGAAATTGCTTTTGATGTCACGAGAGTTTACTTCTCGCCCCTCGTTGGTTTACCCAAAGTGGAAGGTTGAGATGTAGCATAGCGGAAATTTCCCTTGGCAAAGATACCACGGTTGAGTGTCGAACCAATAGGACTTCAACAAATACAAGAAGGTGGTGAAGTGAACAATGGCGCCGTTCAAAACCCAAGGTTGCTTACTACACCTGGACCTGCACACACAGCAAATAACTTTGCTTCCCAACGAGTACATATGAGTTGTCAATTCCTCCGGCCTTGTTGTTTACAAAGGATAAAACGCACGATATAATAATGATAGTGATAGCAACAGGAAAGTAAATAAAGCAGTAAATTTATAGTGGGTGTAAACATTATTGGAAATATGGACCGGGGTCCTATGATGTTCACTAGTGAAGTCTCTCTCCCAAAAGACGATAAAATAGCCATGCGAGGTAAACAAATTACAGCTGGGCAATTGACTGGATTATGTGCGCAAACCAATGCTAACTATGTGATACGTCCAAAACGTATCTATAATTTCTGCTTGCTCCATGTCTCTTTTGTGTGATATTGCTATGATATTGATAAACTTCCATACACTTTTGATCATATTTGGACTAACCTATTAACTCAGTGCACCCCAGCGCCAGTTCCTGTTTTCTGTTGTTTTTCTATTTCAGGTTTCCTCCATATTAAAAGTGCTCCAAAAATTCGGGAAAAATCTAAGAAAAAATCAGCGATCAGGAAGCTTATGGAATCACCGAGGGGGGCCGGAGGGGACCCACCAGGGCCCAGACGCCCTCCCGGCGCGCCCCAGGGTGGGGCCGCGCCAGGGGGCCGCCTGGACCCCTGGTGGCCCCCTGGCTGCCCCTTCGCCTATTTATTCCCCGTGACGCAAAAACCCCGAGACGGGAACCCTTTTTCGCGATCTCTCCTCTGTTCCGCCGCCGCTACGCTTCCAAGATCGGGAGCACCCGAAGACCTCTCCCCGGCATCCTTCCGGAGGGAGGAACCACCTCCGGGAGCTTCTCCACCACCATGGATGCTTCCCGGATGAACCGTGAGTAGTCCACCTTGGTCCATGGGACTATGATCAGTAGCTATGTTATGTTCTCCTCCCCTCTTTGTTCTTCATGGATTAGACCTCATGAGCTTCCCTACATGATCGAGACACATATGTAATATTTCTGCTGTTGCTATGCTGAGTTTGCTGGTATCCGATGGATTATGAGATTATGTTTAGATTGTGTTTGAGTAATATATTTGATTCTCGTGTTGTATATTTATGTTCTTGAGTAATTGTTGCATGTTCTCCGTTGCTGTTTATTGCTTTGGCCAAGTAGTAGGTAGTGACTCCAAGAGGGAGCGTTATGCATGATTGTGGGTTCATGCCCCCCGATGACTAGTTTGAGTGACAGAAACACGAGTCTAGGGGATGTGTTGTTGCCACAAGGGGGAAAACAACTGTTCTTGTACTTGCAGGTGCAAGGATTGTTTACTTTACGCAAAGTTCTTTAATGCAGTTTTCTGTTGCTTTGAGTTTACACTTTGGGTGGGATTTACAACTTAATACCAGCGAGATGTTATGGATAGATATCTCAAGGTGGATGATTAGTAGGTAGATGCAGATGGATTTCGGTCTACTTGTATTGGCGTACCGCCCATGATTTTGAGCCTCTTCCATTCTTTATAGCATGATTAGCATTGGTTTGCGCACATAATCCTGTCAATTGCCTTGCTGTGATTTGTTTACCTCGCATGGCTATTTTATCTTCTTTTGGGAGAGAGACATCACTAGTGAACATTATGGGACCCCGGTCCATACTTCCAACACTGTTTACACCCTCTATCAATTTACTGCTTTATTTATTTCCCGTTGCTATCACTATCATTATTATCCCGTGCGTTTTATCCTTTGTAAACAACAAGGCCAGAGGGATTGACAACCTCTCTGTACTCGTTTGGAAGCAAAGCTATCTGTTGTGTGTGCAGGTCCAGGAGAAGCAAGTGATTATCTTCAAACGGCGCATCACTTGCCAAACCACCTACTTATCGTTGTTGGAGTCCTATTGGTTCGACACTCAGACCTTAGCATCTTCGCTAAGGGAAATTGCCGCTACGCTACATCTCAACCTTCCACTTTGGGTAACCAACGAGGGGCGAGAAGTAAACTCTCGTGACATCAAAGCAATTTCTGGCGCCGTTGCCGGGGACTCCGCTCTTCAAGATAGGGGAGTTGCACACTATCTTTTATCTTTGCTTTTTAGTCTTGTTTGTTTACCTTTCAGTTTTTTGCTTTAGTGTCTTTTATCAAAAATCAAAAAAATAGTTATCTTGCCTGCTGCCACTATGGGTTCCTTTGAGAACACCAAGTTGTGTGACTTCACTAGTTACAACAACAATGACTTTATCTGCACTCCTATTGCTACACCTGCTACTTCAGCACCTTCTTATGAGATTAAACCTGCTTTGCTGAACCTTGTTATGAAAGATCAATTCTCTGGTGCTAGAGATGCTGCTGCTTTGCACTTAAATAATTTTATTAAGCTTTGTGATATGCAAAAGTACAAGGAAGTATATGGTGATATTGTTAAGCTTAAGCTTTTTCCTTTCTCCTTGAGAGATGAAGCTAAAATCTGGTTTCAATCCTTGCCTAAGAATAGCATAGATTCTTGGGATAAGTGCAAGGATGCTTTTATTGGGAAGTACTACCCCCCTGCTAAGATTATCCAGTTGAGGAGCTTTATTATGAATTTTAGGCAATTGGATAATGAACACGTTGCCCAAGCTTGGGAACGCATGAAATCTCTTGTTAATAATTTCCCTACGCATGGTTTGACTACTTGGATGGTTATCCAAACTTTTTATGCAGGCTTGAACTTTACCTTGCGGAACCTGCTAGATTCGGCCGTGGGAGGAACCTTTATGTCAACTACACTTGGTGCTGCCACAAAACTTCTCGATGAGATGATGTCCAACTATTCCCATTGGCACACCGAAAGAGCTCCAACAGGTAGGAAGGTAAACTCTGTCGAGGAAATCTCCTCCCTAAATGAAAAAGTTGACTTGATTATGTCTCTACTTACCAAGCAATCTCCTATTGATCCTCAAGATGTTCCTTTAAATTCTTTGATTGCTCAAGATCAAGTAGATGTGAACTTTATCTCTAGAAACAACTTCAACAACAATGCTTATAGGAGTAATTTTGGTAGCAATCCTAGACCGTTCCCCTCCAAAAACTATGGGAACAACAACACTTATCCTAGCACCAAAAACTCCACTTCTGAATTAGAGAGTATGCTTAAAGACTTTATCACTACCCAAAAAGCCTTCAACAAGAGTGTAGAGGAAAAACTAGAAAAATTAGATAACCTCTCGTCGAAGGTAGATAATTTAGCCCATGAAGTAGAATTGCTTAAAATTAGAACTTCTCCCCTCGAGGAGAGGAAGGTCACTCCTATGAATGCTATCCAATTGAAAATTAATGAAAACATTAGGATGATGGCTAAACTCAAAGAGAGATGGGCTAGAGAAAAGGAGGAAGAAGATAGAATTAAGAGCCTTCCTACACACCATACTGTTGCTAGCTACTATCCAACTGGTTGAGGATATCCAAACTCTTAGCACCCAATGCACCCCTAGTCCCATAGGACCTATTAATGGTGATGTTATGACCTCAACCGTAGAAGAAGAAATTCCTATGACTATAGAAGCTACCAAACAAGTGAGCCTAAAGGACACCACTACCACTTTACTTGATAGTAGCGACCTTGATTTTTATAATTGCACCCTTTCTGAAGTTATTCGTTTCCTTCACAAGATGTCTAGATATCCCCACACTAGCACACTTAATCTTTCCTTCACGGAGCATATCACTAATGCTCTCATTAAAGCTAGGGAGGAGAAGCTTAGGGTAGAAGCCTCCATACCTAGAAATCTAGAAGATGGTTGGGATCCTATGATGAAAAGTAAGTTGAATAACTTCTCTTGCTATGCTTTATGTGATGTTGGAGCTAGTACCTCCGTTATGCCCAAAAGAATGTATGATATGTTTGAATTAAAACCTTTTGATCCTTGTTCTTTTGGTGTTCGTCTTGTTGACTCTTACGTAAAGAAACCTTTGGGGAAGATCGATGATGTTCTTATCATTGTCAATGACAATAATGTTCCCGTTGATTTTACTATTATGGACATTGAGTGTGAGCCATCTTGTCCAATTATTTTGGGACGACCTTTTCTTCGCACCGTGGGTGCTGTTATTGACATGAAAGAGGGGAATATAAAATTCCAATTCCCTCTCAAGAAAGGGATGGAACATTTCCTTAGGAAAAAGATTAATTTGCCTCTTGAGTCCGTCACACGGGCTAGTTATTTTCTTGATAAGACTTGATCTTTTGCTTTAAGCCTAGCTAATGGCTTTAAAGAACCGCTTTCGGGAGGCAGCCCGCAACGAATTTAGGATTTCCTTTTTTTCTTATGTTTTTAGTGGTATTGATGATTGTTACTACTGTAGCAACATCATTGTATCTTTACTTTTCAAGGTTTGTGCCATTTATAGCCTCAGATGACAAGGGAAGTGAAAGTTGTGATATGCTGTCCAGAAAACATATTCTGTCCTCGTAACTAGAAAAATCAGAGAAAAATCCCAGTTCATCTTTTTGAGCTGAATTTTTTACACAGCGTGCTCTATACAATTAAGAAACTTTCGTATGTTCTGAGTTTTTTTATTTGAGTTTAATAAGTATCCCTAAAAATTCTTTTCTACCTGCTGGTCTATTTTTCACAGATTCTGTCCTGTTTTGCCTGTTCTTCGTTTTTCAAACCTTAAGCTTGTTTTTTCTTTGCAAAAACTTTTTTGAAATCTTGAGAAACAGTAGCTCTTCAAGAATATCTTTATTTGCAGTAGAGAAAAAAATTATTTTATTATGGTTACTAACCTCGCTAATCAGATTATGATGAGTTATGTATGAAGGAAGTTTTTAAGTGTGCGAGGGAAGATGATGAAAGAAGATTCAGGAGTGTCAAGCGCTCAAACTTGGGGATGCCCCCATGCATCCCCAAGAAATATTCATGGATACTCAAGCGTCTAAGCTTGGGGATGCCCCCGTGCATCCCCTTCTCCATCAACAATTATCAATTCGTCTCTCGTCTCACTATATTTTTATCGCTTCATGCGTTATGTGCTATTCTTGGAGCGTCTCGCTCTTAGGTTTTGTTTTTAGTTTTCTTTAGCTTCGCTTGCTGTTCATAACAAGTTAGAGCCCAGATTTCTTTGTGTGGGAGAGAAACACACTCCACTTCCAAAATTTAGAACACAACATAGGACTTTTCATGCTTATCTTTTCTGTGTGTGTTCTTTATCTTTTTCGTAGCTACTGTCATGTTTAGCTCTTAGTTTTCATGCTTATATTTTCAAAGAGCTTTTGTTTAGTTTGTTGCTGGAACTCTCTTGAGTTTTAATGTTTATCTTGTTTAGAGAGTTTGCATGTTGCACTGAGTTTTGTGTCTTGACTTGAAGTAGGTAGTTGAGGTTGCTATTCAATTGTAGTAGTAACTTGCAATAGTTTTGAGGTATTGTTTTGAGTAATGTTTGGACTTTTGGTATCAAGAGCTTTAGCCTATTAGTGATAGATGTCGTATTTTGGGAAATTCGTGTTTATTTTCAAAACCTACAAAATTAGTTGAGAACTTTAGCTACTAGTTGGATCAGTACTCTTCTAAGGGGTCGAATATTAGAGTACACTCACGTACCATGAGTCGAGGATGCGCAAGGATAACCAAACCCCCATACACTCCTCCTTGAGGTACTTGTCACTTTGTGAAACCTCCTTATTAGATTGAGAGTTACCGATAATAAGTGCATGAGTTCTTCGGACTAATGTGAGTATTCGAAAGTTGACACTTCCACCTTCCCATATTTTGCTAGCCTTTCCTGTGCCGTGCATTGCTTTCTTCTCACTCCGAGATTTAGCGTCCACCTTCGCCGGTACATCCAAACCCTTGGCATGATACGCTCTGTCATCATAAACCTCCTTATATCCTTCCTCAAAACAACCACCATACCTACCTACCAAGGCATTTCCAAAGCCTTTCCGAGATATATTGCCATGCAACATCCATCTTCTCATGACTTGATCTTCATGTCATACATGCTACTTTATTGATCGATGAGCCGCATGCTAGTTGGGCCTTTCCCTAATCATTGCTACATGACGCGCTAGTATCATTGCATATCCTGCTACCCTGGCAGAGGCATACATTTTCATACATCATGATAGTTACATCTTCTTTATGATTTGAGTACTTTTGTAAAGTGTGAAAGATCTTCTATACTTTTTGTAATATATAGAGTGTTGCCCCTAAAGTGAGGAAAAGATCCCAAAGTGGACAATTAAAAGATCCCAAAGAGGACAAATTAAAAGATCCAAAAGAAGACAAATGAGAGAAATAGAAAGAGCCATTGAGGCCACCAAAAAAATACAAAAAATAGAAAAAAGAGAAAAAGAAATAAAAAGAGAGAAGGGGGAACACTACTATTCCTTTTGAGAGATCCACACTCGTACTCCTATTATATCTTGTACTCCATAGAGATTATCATTTATGCATATAGCTATGTGGGGACCTTCACACTATAGAACTTGGCTTGTATATTTGCTTGGTGTGCGAGGTGATGATAGTGATTTCTCGCCCTTCGTTGGTAAACCCCAAGAGGAAGGTGTGATGTAGCACAGCAGAAAATTTCCCTCAGTAAAGATACCAAGGTTTGTCTCCAGTAGGACTCCGGAGATGATAAGTAGGTGTCAGCGGCGCAACTGACGTGGACCTGCACACAGCCGCAAATAACTTTGTTCCCAACGAAGTTCAGAGAGGTTGTCAATCTCTCCGGTCTTGTTGTTCACAGAGGATCAAACACTAGGGATAATGATAGCAACTGAAAGTAAAAGCAGAAAAGTAAATGAGTGTGGAAACAGTGATGAGGATATGGACCGGGATACGTGATGTTCACTAGTGATGTCTCTCTCCCAAAAGACGATAAAACTGCTATGCGAGGTGAACAAATTACCGAAGGGCAATTGACAGGATTATGAACGCACCGCAATGCTAACTATGCTACAAAAGAAAGGAAGAGGCTCAAAAGCATGGGCAGAACGCCAAAATAAGTAGACCGAAATCCAACTACATCAACTACTAATCATCCACCTTGAGATATCTATTTAGAACATCTCGCTAGTATTAAGTTGCGAGCCCCACCCAAAGTGTAAACCCAAAGCAACAGACAACTGTATTAAAAATCACTTTGCGTAAAGTAAACAATCCTTGCAACCGCGGTTACAAGCACCGTTGTTTTCCCCCTTGTGGCAACAACACATCCCCTAGACTCATGTTTCTGTCACTCAAGCGTGTCATCAGGGGGCATGAACCCACAATCGAGCATAACGTTAACTCTTGGGGTTACTACCTACTACTTGGCCAAAGCAATAAACAACAACGGAGAACATGCAAGAATTACTTAAGAACAAAAATATAAAAGATAAGAACCAAATATATTACTCTATCACAATCTGAACATAATCTCATAATCCATCAGATCCCATCAAACTCAGCATAGCAACAGCAAAAAGATTACAAAAGTGCCTCGATCATGTAGGGCAGCTCACGAGGTCTAAACTATGAAGAACAAAGAGGGGAGGAGAACATCACATAGCTACTGATCACGAACCCATGGTCCAAAGGAAACTACTCACGGCACATCCGGAAAGCATCCATGGTGGAGAGGAGACTCCCGGAGGTCGGCCCTCCCTCCGGCAGGGTGCCGGGAAGAGGTCTGCTGGTGCTCCCGATCTCGGAAGAGCGGTGGCGGCGGAACAGAGGCGAGATCGAGAAAAAAGTTCTTCTTTTGAGGGTTTCTCGTCACGGAGAATATATAGGCGAAGGGGGGCAGCCAGGGGGGCACCAGGGGTCCAGGCGGCCCCCTGGCAAGGCCAGACCCTAGGGCGCGCCACCAGGGCGCCTGGGCCCTTGGTGGAGGCCCTCTGACCCCACTCAGGTCCTTCTGGAAGGTTCTTCTGCGCTGATTATTTATCTGATTTTTCCCGAATTTTTGGAGCACTTTTTATATGGGGGAAAACTGAAATAGAAAAACTGCAGAAAACAGGAACTGGCACTGTGGTGCACTGAGTTAATAGGTTAGTCCAAATATGATCAAAAGTGTATGAAAGTGTATCTAGATCATAGCAATATCACACAAAACATGCATGGAGCAAGCAGAAATTATAGATACGTTTTGGACGTATCAATATTCCAATGACGGGCCTCCTCAAATGAGCTCTAGGTCTTCTTGAGCAAGCAAGTTTGATGCACCCCCACTAGTTCCATTGGAGAGCTTACCTTAGCTCATATGTGCATCTGTTGCATGGCAATCCCTACTCCTCACATCATATCTATCATTTGGCTTTCTCTCGCCTATGATTGTCCTCGTTGATGTGAGCCTTTCACACCTTTTTGTCTTCCTCCTCCACCATATTCTCTCTTTGCCATCCTAAGTGTCAACTTTCTTGCTTACGCTCATCCATTGCATGAGTGCTCAAAATGTCGAAAAGGAGTGGATCATTTTGACTTGTACCTGGCTAGTGGTCTGGGGATGAGTCAAGATAAGATTCCAAAGAAGACCAAGTGTGAAACTTTAGTAGATTGAGTTCTCAACACAAAAATACTTTTTCTCGTATATCCCTATCCCCTTTCTTGCACGAAAACACCATTTGGAGACATTCGAGTCACGGACAACGAGAGCTCTTGCACCTTTATGTTTTTATGTTGCTTATTTCAATGCTAGATATAGACTCTTGCCTATTATGACTTGAATTGAATTACATGCCTTGATTGCTTTACTTAAAAGTTCTTATATGGTTGTTAGCATGTCACCACAGAAATTATGCTGATATCATTTACCTACTCGAGGACGAGCAGGAATTAAGCTTGGGGATGTTGATACGTCCAAAACGTATCAATAATTGCTGCTTGCTCCATGCCTCTTTTGTGTGATATTGCTACGATATTGATGAACTTCCATACACTTTTGATCATATTTGGACTAACCTATTAAATCAGTGCACCCCAGTGCCAGTTCCTGTCTTCTGCTGTTTTACTATTTCAGGTTTCCCCCATATTAAAAGTGCTCCAAAATTTTGGGAAAATCCAATAAAAGATCAGCGATCAGGAAGCTTCCGGAATCACCGAGGGGGGAAAAGGGGACCCACCAGGGCCCCAGACGCCCTCCCGGCGCGCCCCAGGGTGGGGCCGCGCCAGGGGGCCACCTGGACCCCTGGTGCCCCCCTGGCTGCCCCTCTTCGCCTATTTATTCCCCGTGATGCAAAAACCCCGAGACGGGAACCCTTTTTCGCGATCTCTCCTCTGTTCCGCCGACGCTGCGCTTCCAAGATCGGGAGCACCAGAAGACCTCTCCCCGGCACCTGACGGAGGGAGGAACCACCTCCGGGAGCTTCTCCACCATCATGGATGCTTCCCAGATGAACCGTGAGTAGTCCACCTTGTACCATGGGTCTATGATCAGTAGCTATGTGATGTTCTCCTCCCCTCTTTGTTCTTCATGGATTAGACCTCGTGAGCTGCCCTACATGATCGAGGCACATATGTAATATTTGTGTTGTTGCTATGTTGAGTTTGCTGGGATCCGATGGATTATGAGATTATGTACAGATTGTGTTTGAGTAATATATTTGATTCTCCTCTTTTATATTTATGTTCTAGAGTAATTCTTGCATGTTCTCCGTTGATGTTTATTGCTTTGGCCAAGTAGTAGGTAGTGACTCCAAAAGGGAGCGTTATGCATGATTGTGGGTTCATGCCCCCCGATGACTAGCTTGAGTGACAGAAACATGAGTCTAGGGGATGTGATGTTGCCACAAGGGGGAAAACAACGGTGCTTGTACTTGCGGGTGCAAGGATTGTTTACTTTACGCAAAGTTCTTTAATGCAGTTGTCTGTTGCTTTGAGTTTACACTTTGAGTGGGATTCACAACTTAATACCAGCGAGATGTTCTGGATAGATATCTCAAGGTGGACGATTAGTAGGTAGATGCAGATGGATTTCGGTCTACTTGTCTTGGCGTACCGCCCATGCGTTTTAGCCTCTTCCTTTCTTTATAGCAAGGTTCATCAAAGCAGGTTTAATCTCATAAGAATTGATCTCTAGCACCAGAGAATTGAGCACCAAAGATCAATTCTGTGGTGCTAGAGATGATGCTATAGATCAATTCATATGAGATTAAACCTGCTTTGCTCAACTTTTCTATAAAGAAAGGAAGAGGCTCAAATGCATGGGCGGTAAGCCAAGACAAGTAGACCGAAATCCATTTGCATCTACCTACTAATCATCCACCTTGAGATATCTATCCAGAACATCTCGCTGGTATTAAGTTGCGAATCCCACCCAAAGTGTAAACTCAAAGCAACAGACAACCGCATTAAAGAACTTTGCGTAAAGTAAACAATCCTTGCACCCGCAAGTACAAGCACCGTTGTTTTCCCCCTTGTGGCAACATCACATCCCCTAGACTCATGTTTCTGACACTCAAGCTAGTCATCAGGGGGCATGAACCCACAATCATGCATAACACTCTCTCTTGGAGTAACTACCTACTACTTGGCCAAAGCAATAAACAGCAACGGAGAACATGCAAGAATTACTCTAGAACATAAATATAAAAGAGGAGAATCAAATATATTACTTGAACACAATCTGAACATAGTCTCATAAACCATCGGATCCCAGCAAATTCATCATAGCAACAACAGAAATATTACATATGTGCCTCGATCATGTAGGGAAGCTCACGAGGTCTAATCCATGTAGAACAAAGAGGGGAGGAGAACATCACATAGCTACTGATCATAGAACCATGGCCCAAGGTGGACTACTCACGGTTCATCCGGGAAGCATCCATGGTGGTGGAGAAGCTCCCGGAGGTGGTTCCTCCCTCCGTAAGGGTTCCGGGAAGAGGTCTTCTGGTGCTCCTGATCTTGGAAGCGTGGCGGCGGCGGAACGGAGGAGAGATCGCGAAAAAGGGTTCCCGTCACGGGGGTTTCACGTCACGAGGAATATATAGGCGAAGGGGGGCAGCCAGGGGGGCAACCAGAGGTCCAGGCGGCCCCCTGGCGCGGCCCCACCCTAGGGCGCCGAGAGGGCGCCTGGGGCCCTGGTGGGTCCCCTCTGGCCCCCCCTCGGTGATTCCCGAAGCTTCTGTATGGCTGATTTTTTATTGGATTTTTCCTGAATTTTTGGAGCACTTTTAATATGGGGGAAACCTGAAATAGAAAAACAGCAGAAAACAGGAACTGGCACTGGGGTGCACTGAGTTAATAGATTAGTCCAAATATGATCAAAAGTGTATGGAAGTTCATCAATATCATAGCAATATCACACAAAAGAGGCATGGAGCAAGCATAAATTATAGATACGTTTTGGACGTATCAGCGGCCAGGGGTGGGGTCGCGCCACCTGTCCGCCTGGGAGGGGGTGGCCCCCTTTGGCCCTTCTTCATGATTCCGTAAGCTTCTTCTGCGCTAATTTTTATTTGATTTTTCTGGAATTTTTGGAGCTCTGTAAATATGGGTAAAAACCTGCAACTTACAGACATCAGCAGACAGAAAATGGCACTGGGTGCACTGAGTTAGTAGGTTAGTCCAAATATGTGTAAAAAGGTATGAAAGTGTAGCAAAACACATAGCAATGTCACCTAAAAGAGCATGGAACAAGCAGAAATTATATATACGTTTGGGACGCATCAACATCCCCAAGCTTAATTCCTGCTCGTCCTCGAGTAGGTAAATGATAACACAGTTAATTTCTGTCTTGACTTGGTAACACGCATATAAGAACTTAAAAGTAAAGCAAGTAAGATATGCTATTCAACTCAAGGCAATAACAAGCAAGAGTCTATATCTAGTATTGAAACTAGAAAAGTATGAACATAAAGGTGCAAGAGCTCTCGCTGTCCGTGACTCAAATGTCTCCAAATGGTGTTTGCGTGCAAGAAGTGGGAGATGGGTTTAGAGCATAAAAATACTATATAGTTTAGTTGAGAACTCAATCTACTAAAACTTCACACTTGGTCTTCTTCGGAATCTTATTTTGACTCGTCCCCAGACCACTAGTCAGGTACAAGTCAAACTGATCCTCTCCCTTTCGACTTTGAGCACTCATGCAATGGATGAGCGCGAGCAAGATATGTTGGCACTTAGGATGAAAAATAGAAAAATGATGGGGAAGGAAGACAAAAAGGTGTGAAAGGCTCATATCAATGAGGACAATCATATGCTAGAGAAAGCCAAATGATAAATATGATGTGATGAGTAGGGATTGCCATGCAACGGATGCACATATGAGCTAAGGTAAGCTCTCCAATGGAAATAGTGGGGGTGCATCCGACTTGCTTGCTCATGAAGACCTAGAGCTATTTTGAGGAGGCTCATCCTTGGAATATGCAAGCCAAGTTCTATAGTGTAAGGATCTCCACATAGTTATGCATGAATGATAATCTCTATGGAGTACAAATATGACTATGGAGTACGAGTGTCGATCTTTCAAAAGGAATAGTAGTGTTGCCCCCTTCTCTCTTTTTATTTCTTTTTTCTCTTTTTTCTCTTTTTTGTATTTTTGTCCTCTTTGGCATTTTCTATTTATGTCTCATTTGTCCTCTTTGGGATCTTTTCCTCACTTAAGGGCAACACTCTATATTTTACAAGAATATAAAGAAGATCTTCACACTTTACAAGAAGTACTCAACATAAAGAAGAATGAAAACTATCATGATGTATGCAAATGTATGCCTCTGCCAGTGTAGCAGGATATGCAATGATACTAGCGCGTCATGTAGCAATGATAAGGGCAAAGCCCAAATAGCATGCGGCTCCTTGATCAAGCAAAAGCATGTATGGCATGAAGATCAAGTCATGAGATGGTGGATGTTGCATGGTAATGTATTCCGGAAAGGCTATGGAAATGCCTTGATAGGTAGGTATGGTGGCTATTTTGGGGAAGATATAAGGAGGTTTATGATGAAAGAGCGTATCATGCGAAGGGTTTGGATGCACCGGCGAAATTTTCACCAACTCTCAAGATGAGAAAGGGCAATGCACAATACTGAAGAGGCTAGCAAAATATGGAAGGTGGAATTGCCAACAATCGAATACTCGCATGAGTCCGAAGAACTCATGCACTTATTATCGGTAACTCTCTATCTAATCAGGAGGTTTCACAAAGAGACAAGTAGCCCGAGGAGGAGTGTATGGGGGTTTGGTTATCCTTGCGCATCCTCGACCCAGTGTACGTGAGAGTACTCTATATATTCCAACCCCTCCAGAGGTTAGCGGTCCATCTAGTAGCTAGTGTTCTCAACTAATTTTTGTAGTTTTCGAAAATAAGCACGAATTGCCAAAAATACGACACCTATCACTAATAGGCTCAAGCTCTTGGCACCAAAAGTCCAAACATTACTCAAATAAATACCTCAAAACTATTGCAGTTACTACTACGCTTGTAATAGCAACCTTAATTACCTACTCATGCAAGACACACAACTCAGTGCAACAAGCCAACTCTCTAAACAAGAGAAGCATGAAAACTCAAGAGAGTTCCAAGAACAACCTAAAAAAAGCTCTTAGAAATATAAGCATGAAAACTAAGAGCTAAGCATGACAGCAGCTATGAAAAGATAAAGAACACAAACAAAAAGAAAGATAAGCATGCAAGCCTATGTTGTGTTCTAGGGTGGAGTGGAGCGTATTTCTCTCCCAAACAAAGAAGGCTAGGGTCCAACTTGTTATAAACAGCAAGCAAAACTAAAACAAACTAAAAACTAAAGAGCGGGACGCTCCAAGTCTAGCACATAACACATGCAGAGATAAAAAATATAGCATGGAGAAGGACAAACTGATGATTGTTGATGGAGAAGGGGATGCACGGAGGCATCTCCAAGCTTAGACGCATGAGTCTCTCTGGTATTTCTTGGGGTGCATGGGGGAATCCCCAAGCTTGAGTGCTTGACACTCCCAAACCTTCTTTCACCATCTTCCGTCGCATACTTGAAAACTGCCTTCATACGAAACTCATCATAACCTGATTAGAGTGGTTAGTACCCATAATAAAATAACTTTTCTCCATTGGAAATAAAGATTTTCATGAAGAGCTACTGTTTCCCATGATTGCCAAAAGGTTTTTGCAAAGAAAAAGAAAGCTTAAGATTTGCAAAATGATGAAAACACAAAACGTGGCAGAATCTGAGAAAAACAAACCAGCAGGTAGTAAATAATTTTTTCGAGGTACTTCTGCAAATCAAATCAAAAAACTCAGAACAGATGCCTGAAATCTAATTGTATAGAACATACTATCAAAACAATTCAGATCAAAAGGATGATCTGATGATTTTTGGCCAATTTTCCCGTCAAGCACACAGAATCTGTTTCTGGACAGCATGTCACAACTTTTGCACTTTCTTGCAATCAGAGGCCAAAACCTTGCACAAAGCTTGAAAATACAGATAAAATGATGTTGCTACAGTAGTAAAAAGCATCAATACCACTAAAACTGAAAGTAAAAAAAATTTGGGTTGTCTCCCAATAAGCGCTTTTTTATGCCTTTTAGCTAGGCATGATGATTATAAAAGATGCTCACATAAGAATAAGGATTTGAAGCAAAAGAGAGCATCAAGAAGCAAATGTGAAACACATTTAAGCCTAACCCACTTCCTATGCACGGGAAACTTGTAAACAAATAAATCATAAAATCACAAAGTAACAAGCATAAGAAGGTAGCAGAAGAACAACTTCAAAACTTTCATCATAAAGAGAGGTGTTTTTGTAACATGAAAGTTTCTACAACCAACATTTCCTCTCTCAAAATAATTTTCAGCAGTATCATGAACAACATCAAGAATATAACTTTCACATAAATCATTTTTTTCATGACCAACAAGCACACGTGTAAATTTTTCAACACGGTCTTTAGGAACATAAGATAAATGCAACACATCACATTGAGCCTTAATAAGAGCACAATTCTCCGGAATATGAGTTGGAGATTTCAAAAGGATAATAGGACAATGAAGTGTGGGTGCAATAGCAACAATTTCATGCTCAACATAAGGAACTATAGCAAGTTCATCTTCGCAAGCATAATCCATATTGGCATCATGGCCATCAACAAAGCAAGTATCAAGATCTTCAGAAAGGGGTGTATCAAGTGAGTCATTGGAATCATAGGATTCCGCATCATAGAAATCATTAGCCTCTTCTTGGGCAGCAAACATTTTCTTTTTAAAATTTCTCAATATAATCATTGAAAATATAATTCTCAAGGCAATAAGTAAGGGTTGCAAAGTTTCCAGATTTATGAATAGTATCATAATACTTTTCAATGAAAGAAGCAATCTCATAAGCACCCTTAAAAGCAACAAACTCTTCAATCTTTTCAACATCAAAGTAATCATAAACACCTTTCGCATAAGAAGATACGATCTTATTTTCATTAAACTCACATTGGAAAGGAAGTTTTTACGATCTATTTTAGAAGAGCAAGTGAAATCATAAATGTGGCACAAAGATTAAGCATGGCAATAAGAAACTTGTATTTGACCCCACAAGTGTTTCCCTTTCTGAGATAGGCGGTACCGCGTATAATGAGCATGCTCATCCAATGATTTTCCATCTACCAAGTCGGTTGGGTTTTTAGCGCGAGCACAAATTGATCGAAGACGGTCCAAGTGGAACATGTCCATCCTACCATATTTGTGTGGTTCCACACCCATGGTAAAGATAGCATCAGTAGGAAGAGAAAGACAAAGACAAAAGGTAGCAACTATTTTTTTGGTTTTTCATATAAGACTCTAAAGCAAAAAACTAGAGAGTTAACTAACAAGACTAAAAAGCAAAGATCAAAGATAGTGTGCAACTCCCCTATCTTGAAGATTGGAGTCCCCAGCAACGACGCAAGACATTATGCTTGATGGCACTGAAGTAGTGCTCCTTGTTGGTTACCCCAAGTGGAAGATTGGATGTAGCCTAGCAGCAAATTTCCCTTGCTGAAGATACCAAGGTTTATGTCTCCCGTAGTACTTCGATACGCCTCAAACGTATAGACAATTTCTGCTCCCTCCATGCATGTTTTGTGTGATATTGATATGATCTAGATACACTTTCATACACTTTAGATCATATTTGGACTAACATACTAACTCAGTGCACCCCAGTGCCAGTTCCTGTTTTCTGCTGTTTTTTTTATTTCAGTTTTCCCCCATATAAAAATTTCTTGAAAAATCCAGGAAAACTCAGATAAAAAATCAGCGTGTCGGAAGACTCCAGAAGCCCGAAGGATGGCCAGGGGCCCACCACAAGGCGCCCAGGCGGCCACCTGGCGCGGCCATGGGCCTGGCCGCGCCAGGGGAGTGCCTGGCCCCGTGGTGGACCCCCTGGCTGCCCCCCTTCGCTTATTTATTCTCCATCACGGGAAACTTCTAAGAGAGAACCCTATTTTCGCAATCTCGCCTTTGTTCCGCCGCCGCCACGCTTCCAAGATCGGGAGCACTGTCAGGACCCTTCCCGGCACCCTGACGGAGGGAGGATCGACCTCCGGGAGCTTCCCCTCCACCATGGACGCTTCCCAGATGTCCCATGAGTAGTCTACCTTGGACCATGGGTCCGTGATTAGTAGCTATGTGATGTTCTCCACCCCTCCTTGTTCTTCATGGTTTGACCTCGTGAGCTTCCCTACATGATCGAGGCACTTATGTAATTCTTCTGCTGTTGCTATGCTGAGTTTGATGGGATCTAATGGATTATGAGATTATGTTCAGATCGTGATAGAGTAATATATTTGGTTTTGATCTCTTATATTTTTGTTCCTAAGTAATTCTTGCATGTTCTCCGTTGTTGTTTATTGCTTTGACCAAGTGGTAGGTAGTAACTCCAAGAGGGAACGTTATGCTCGATTGTGGGTACATGCCCCTTGATGACACGCTTGAGTGACAGAAACATGAGTCTAGGGGATGTGTTGTGGCCACAAGGGGGAAAACAACGATGCTTGTAACTGCAGTTGCAAGGATTGTTTACTTTACGCAAAGTTCTTTTAATGCAGTTGTCTGTTGCTTTGGGTTTACACTTTGGGTGGGGATCGCAACTTAATACCAGCGAGATGTTCTGGATAGATATCTCAAGGTGGATGATTTGTAGTAGATGCAGATGGATTTCGGTCTACTTATTTTGGCGTACTGCCCATGCTTATGAGCCTCTTCCTTTATTTTGTAGAATAGTTAGCATTGCGGTGCGTTTCTAATCATGTCAATTGCCCATCTATAATTTGTTTACCTCGCATAGCAGTTTTATCGTCTTTTGGGAGAGAGACATCACTAGTGAACATCACGGGACCCCGGTCCATATTCCCATCATTGTTTACAAGCTCATTTATTTTCTCGCATTTACTTTCAGTTGCAATCATTATCATTATCCCTTGTGTGTTTGACCCTTTGTAAACAACAAGACCGGAGAGATTGACAACCTCTCTGAACTTCGTTGGGAGCAAAGTTAATTGTATTGTGTGCATTTCCGCGTCAGGTGCACCGCTGACACCTACTTATCATCGCCGGAGTCCTACGGGAGACAAACCCTATCCTCTACATAGGGGAAATTTGTTGCTATCCTACATCTCACCTTCCACTTGGGGTAACCAACGAAGGGCGAGAAGCCATTACCACTTTCACTCCGTCAAGAAAATTTCTTGCGCCGTTGCTGGGGACTCCGAGTGATAAGATTGGGGAGTTGCCCACTATCTTTTACCTTTAATTTTTAGTCTTGTTAGTTTACCTTTCTGTTTTTATCTTTGTGTCTAATATCAAAACTTACAAAAAAATCTTCCACACTTGCTGCTACTATGGGTTCCTCTGAAAACACCAAGTTTTGTGACTTCACCAGTCACAACAACAAACAATTTATCTGCACTCCTGTTGCCACACCTTCCACTTCAGCTACCTCTTATGAAATTAAACCTGCTTTACTGAACCTTGTTATTAGAGATCAATTCTCTGGTGCTCGAGATGATGCTGCTTTACACTTGAATAATTTTGTTGAATTATGTGATATGCAAAAGTATAAAGAAGTAGAAGGTGATGTTGTTAAGCCCAAGATTTTTCCTTTCTATTTGAGGGACGGAGCTAAAATCTGGTTTCAATCTTTGCCTAGGAATAGCATAGATTCTTGGGATAAGTGCAAAGATGCTCTTATTGGGAAGTATTACCCACCTGCAAAAATTATCCAATTCAGAAGTAACATTATGAATTTTAGGCAATTGGATAATGAACACGTTGCCCAAGCTTGGGAACGTATGAAATCTCTTGTTAAGAAATGCCCTACACATGGTTTGACTACATGGATGGTTATCCAGACTTTTTATGCAGGCTTGAACTTTACCTCGCGGAACCTGTTAGATTCGGCCGCGAGAGGAACCTTTATGTCAACTACACTCGGTGCTGCCACCAAACTCCTCGACGAGATGATGACCAACTATTCCCAATGGCACACCGAATGCGCTCCAACAGGTAGGAAGGTAAATTTTGTCGAGGAAATTACCTCCCTAAATGATAAAGTTGATTTAATTATGTCTCTACTTACCAAGCAACCCTCTATTGATCCTCATGATGTTCCTTTAAATTCTTTGGTTGCTCAGGAACAAGTAGATAAGAACTTCATTGCTAGAAACAACTTTAATAATAATGCTTATAGGGGCAACTTTGCTAGTAATCCTAGACCGTTTCCAACCACTTATGGGAACAACAACACTTACCCTAGCAACAAGAACGCCACTTCTGAACTAGAAAACATGCTTAGAGACTTTATCACTACCCAAAAGGCCTTCAACAAGAATGTGGAATAAAAGCTAGCTAAATTAGATAATCTTTGTTTGAAGGTAGGCAGCTTATCCCTTGATGTTGAAATGTTAAAAATTAGAACCTCTCCCCTAGAGGAAAGCAAGGCCACTCCTATTAATGCTATCTAGTTACAAATTAATGAAAATATTAGGATGATGGCTAAACTTAAAGAAAGATGGGCTAGAAAAAAAGAGGAAGAGGATAGAATTAAGAGCCTTCCTACACATCACACAGTTTCAACTATCCAAATTGTTCAGGACACCGAAACTATTAGCACCCAATGCACTCCTGGTCCCATTGGACCTATTAATGGTGATGCTAATACCTCAACCGTAGAAGAAGAAACTCCTATGAACATAGAGGGTTTCAAACAAGTGAGCCTAGATGACACTACTACCACCTTTGATAGTAGTGATATTGATTTTGATAGTTGTACTCTCTCAGAAGTTATCAGCTTACTACACAAAATGTCTAGAGACCCCCACACTAGCACACTTAATCTTGCCTTCACGGAGCATATCACAAATGCTCTCATCAAAGCTAGGGAGGAGAAGCTTAGGATAGAAGCCTCCATACCTAGGAAGCTAGATGATGGTTTGGACCCTATGATCAAAATTAAATTAAATAACTTCTCTTGCTATGCTTTATGTGACGTTGGAGCTAGTACCTCCGTCATGCCCAAAAGAATGGATGATATGTTTGAATTCCAACCTTTTGATTCTTGTTCTTTTTGTGTTCTTCTTGTCGACCCTTCCATAAATAAACCTTTGGGGAAGATCGACGATGTTCTTATCATTGTCAATGACAACTATGTTCCCGTTGATTTTATTATTATGGATATAGAGTGTGAACCTTTATGTCCAATTATTTTGGGACGTCCTTTTCTCCGCACTTGGTGCTATCATTGACATGAAAGAGGGGAATATAAAATTGCAATTCCGTCTCAAAAATGGGATGGAAAACTTCCCTAGAAAGAAATTCAACTTACCTTTTGAGTCCGTTACACGGGCTAGCTATTCTCTTTCTCTTGATAAAACTTGATTCTTCTTTTGCCTTATGCTTAGCTTAAAGGCGTAAAAGAAAGCGCTTGTTGGGAGGCAACCCAAGATGTTTTTACTTCTGTTTTTAGTGGTATTTATGATTGTTACTACTGTAGCAACATCATTGTATCTTTATTTTCAAGCTTTGTGCCAAGTTATAGCCTCATATGACAAGGGAAGTGAAAGTTGTGACATGCTGTCCAGAAAACAGATTCTGTCCTCGTGACGGGAAAATCAGAACAAATCACCAGTTCATCTTTTTTAGCTGAATTTTTTACACAGTGTGCTCTATACAATCACGGAACTTTCGTATGTTCTCAGTTTTTTATTTGAGTTGCAGAAGTACCCCTAAAAAATTCTTTACTACCCGTTGTTCTATTTTTCACAGATTCTGCCATGTTTTCTCTCTCCTAACGTTTGCAAACCTTAAGCTTGATTTTTCTTTGCAAAAACCTTTTGGAAATCTTGAGAAACAGTAGCTCTTCAATAATATCTTTATATCCAGTGGGTAAAAAATATTTATTAAGGGTACTAACCTCTCTAATCAGCTTATGATGAGTTATGTATAAAGGGAGTTTTCAAGTGTGCGATGGAAGATGATGAAAGAAGATTCGGGAGTGTCAATCTCTCAAGCTTGGGGATTCCCCCATGCATCCCCAACAAATATTCAAGGAGACTCAAGCGTCTAAGCTTGGGGATGCCCCCGTGCATCCCCTTCTCCATCAACAATCATCTGTTCGTCGTTCGTCTCATTATATTTTTATCACTTCATGCGTTATGTGCTATGCTTGGAGCGTCTCGCTCCTAGGTTTTATTTTTATTTTTCTTTAGATTTGCTTGCTTTGCATAACAAGTTAGATCCCGTCTTACTTTGTGTGGGAGAGAAACACGCTCCACTTTCAAAATCTAGAACACATCATAGGATTCTTCATGCCTATCTTTTTGCTGTTGTGTGTTCTTTATCTTTTCGTAGCTACTGCCATGTTTAGTTTTAGTATTAGTTTGTCTTTAGCAAGAACCTTGGCTTTTGTTTAGTTTGTTGCTGGAACTCTCTTTAGTTTACATGTTTATCTTGTTAAGAGAGTTGGTTGTTGCACTGAGTTATGTCTTGTTTTGAAAGTAGGTAATTGAGGTTGCTATTTAATTTTAAGTAGTAACTTGCAATAGTTTTGAGGTATTGATGTGAGTAATGTTTGAACTTTTGGTGTCAAGAGATCTAGCCTATTAGTGATAGGTGTCGTATTTTGGGCAATCCGTTTTTATTTTCAAAACCTACAAAACTAGTTGAGAACTCTAGCTACTAGATGGATCACTACTCTTCTAAGGGGTCGGATATTAGAGTACACTCACGTACCATGAGTCGAGGATTGATACGTCCAAAACGTATCTATAATTTCTGCTTGCTCCATGCCTCTTTTATGTGGTATTGCTATGATATTGATGAACTTCCATACACTTTTGATCATATTTGGACTAACCTATTAACTCAGTGCACCCCAGTGCCAGTTCCTGTTTTCTGCTGTTTTTCTATTGCAGCTTTCCCCCATATTAAAAATGCTCCAAAAATCCGGGAAAATACAATAAAAAATCAGCACAGAAGAAGCTTCGGGAATCACCGAGCGGGGGCAGAGGGGACCCACCAGGGCCCCAGGCGCCCTCCCGGCGCGCCCTAGGGTGGGCTCGCGCCAAGGGGCCGCCTGGACCCCTGGTGGCCCCCCAGCCTGCCCCCCTTCGCCTATATATCCCTCGTGACGTGAAACCCCCGTGAAGGGAACCCTTTTTCGCGATCTCTCCTCTTTTCCGCCGCCGCCGCGCTTCCAAGATCGGGAGCAACAGAAGACCTCTTCTCGGCACCCTTCCAGAGAGAGGAATCACCTCCGGGAGCTTCTCCACCACCATGGATGCTTCCCGGATGAACCGTGAGTAGTCCACCTTGGACCATGGGTCTATGATTAGTAGCTATGTGATGTTCTCCTCCCCTCTTTGTTCTTCATGGATTAGACCTCGTGAGCTGCCCTACATGATCGAGGCACTTATGTAATATTTCTGTTGTTGCTATGATGAGTTTGCTGGGATCCGATGGATTATGAGACTATGTTCAGATTGTGTTGAGTAATATATTTGATTGTCCTCTTTTATATTTTTGTTATAGAGTAATTCTTGCATGTTCTCCGTTGTTGTTTATTGCTTTGGCCAAGTAGTAGGTAGTGACTCCAAGAGGGAGCATTATGCTTGATTGTGGGTTCATGCCCCATGATGACTAGCTTGAGTGACAGAAACATGAGTCTAGGGGATGTGCTGTTGCCACAAGGGGGAAAACAACGGTGCTTGTACTTGCGGGTGCAAGGATTGTTTACTTTACACAAAGTTCTTTAATGCAGTTGTCCGCTGCTTTGAGTTTACACTTTGGGTGGGATTCGCAACTTAATACCAGCGAGATGTTCTGGATAGATATCTCAAGGTGGATGATTAGTAGGTAGATGTAGATGGATTTTGGTCTACTTGTCTTGGCGTACCGCCCGTGCTTTTGAGCCTCTTCCTTTCTTTATAGCATAGTTAGCATTCGTTTGCACACATAATCCTGTCAATTGCCCAGCTGTGACTTGTTTACCTCGCATGGCTATTTTATCATCTTTTGGGACAGAGACATCACTAGTGAACATCATAGGACCCAGGTCCATATTTCCAACACTGTTTACACCCGCTATCAATTTACTGCTTTATTTACTTTTCCGTAGCTATCACTATCATTATTATCCCGTGCGTTTAGCCTTTGTAAACAACAAGGCCGGAGGAATTGAAAACTCCGTTGTACTCGTTGGGAGCAAAGCTATCTGTTGTGTGTGCATGTCCAGGAGAAGCAAGTGATTATCAAAACGGCGCATCACTTGCCGGACCACCTACTTGTCGTCATTGGAGTCCTACTGGTTCGATACTCAACCTTAGCATCTTCGCTAAGGGAAATTGCTGCTATCTACATCTCAACCTTCCACTTTGGGTAACCAACGAGGGGGCGTTAAGTCCTACTGGTTTTCTTCTCGTATTCCCTATCCCCTTTCTTGCACGCAAACATCGTTTGGAGACATTCGAGTAACGGACAGCGAGAGCTCTTGCACCTAATGTTCTTTCGTTGCTTGTTTCAATGCTAATATAGACTCTTGCATGTTATGACTTGAATTGAATTGCATACCTTGATTTCTTTACTTTTCAAAGTTCTTATATGGTTGCTAGCATGTCACCATAGAA
Organism: Bromus sterilis; assembly: GCA_950022295.1. Lineage (NCBI taxonomy): Eukaryota > Viridiplantae > Streptophyta > Magnoliopsida > Poales > Poaceae > Bromus > Bromus sterilis. The sequence goes on from OX465596.1 coordinate 404,923,017, forward strand.
ATTATGCCTGTTATCATTTACCTACTCGAGGACGAGCAGGAATTAAGCTTGGGGATGTTGATACGTCTCAAACGTATCGACAATTTATGCTCGCTCCATGCATGTTTTGTGTGATATTTCTATGATCTAGATACACTTTCATACAATTTTGATCATATTTGGACTAACTTGCTAACTCAGTGCACCCCAGTGTCAGTTCATGTTTTCTGCTGTTTTTTTATTTCAGTTTCCCCCCATATGAAAATTGCTCCAAAAATCCGGGGAAAAAATATAAAAAATCGGCATGTCGGAAGACTCTAGAAGACCGAACGAGGGCCAGGGGCCCATCACCAGGCGGCCAGGGGCCTGGCCACGCCAGGGGGGCGCCTGGACCCCTGGTGGCCCCCTGGCTTCCCCCTTCGCCTATTTATTCTTCGTCACGGGAAACTTCCGAGAGAGAACCCTATATTTGCAATCTCGCCTCTGTTCCACCGCCGCCGCGTTTCCAAGATCGGGAGCACCGTCAGGACCCTTCCCGGCACCCTGCCGGAGGGAGGATCGACCTCCGGGAGCTTCCCCTCCACCATGGACGCTTCCCGGATCTGCCGTGAGTAGTCTACCTTGGACCATGGGTCCGTGGTCAATAGCTATGTGATGTTCTCCTCCCCTATTTGTTGTTCATGGTTTAGACCTCGTGAGCTTCCCTACATGATCGAGGCACTTATGTAATTCTTCTGTTGTTGCTATGCTGAGTTTGATGGAATCTGATGGATTATGAGATTATGTTCAGATCGTGATAGAGTAATATATTTGGTTTTCATCTCTTATATTTTTGTTCCTAAGTAATTCTTGCATGTTCTCCGTTGTTGTTTATTGCTTTGGCCAAGTGTTAGGTAGTATCTCCAAGAGGGAACGTTATGCTCGATTGTGGGTACATGCCCCCTGATGACACGCTTGAGTGATAGAAACATGAGTCTAGGGGGATGTGTTCTGGCCACAAGGGGGAAAACAACGGTGCTTGTAACCGCGGTTGCAAGGATTGTTTACTTTACGCAAAGTTCTTTTAATGCAGTTGTTTGTTGCTTTGGGTTTACAATTTGGGTGGGGCTCGCAACTTAATACCAGCGAGCTGTTCTGGATAGATATCTCAAGGTGGATGATTAGTAGTAGATGCAGATGGATTTTGGTCTACTTATTTTGGCGTACTGCCCATGCTTGTGAGCCTCTTCCTTTATTTTGTAGCATAGTTAGCATTGCAGTGCATTTATAATCCTATCAATTGCCCATCTGTAATTTGTTTACCTCGCATAGCGGTTTTATCGTCTTTTGGGAGAGAGACATCACTACGGAACTTCACGGGACCCCGGTCCATATTCCCATCACTGTTTACAACCTCATTTATTTTCTCCCATTTACTTTCAGTTGCTATCATTATCATTATTCCTTGTGTGTTTGACCCTTTGTAAACAACAAGACCGGAGAGATTGACAATGACGAGGGGGTGACCCCACGACTCCTACGGATAAGCCTACCTGGTGTCCCTGAAGACAGAAGGCCCACGAAGATACAACCTCAGCCCGCTAATTGGCACCGACGTAGGAGTCTGCGACTCACAAGGAAGGTGCAAAAACCTGCCGTACGGAGCAAGCTAGGGTTAGAAAAGCTTACCTGTAAACATAGATGAACTCCCCGAGACCTAGCCGAGTATATAAGGGCTAGGAGGGGCGACGCAAAAGACAACCAATATCATCTGTAACCCTAGCCTTGAGCGCTCCAGCCTTGGCATACTCTGTAATCGCATCTCCCCCATCAATAATATCGAGCAGGAGCGTGCCTTCCTGTTTGCCGACGAGCTATCATCCAACCTGTGCTTCTCATGACGAACCCAGGGTCCCTGAACATGGGATTTGCCGGGGTTGATCCCCGTCAATTGGCGCCGTCTGTGGGAACTACACAGGTTGGGATCATGATCTCGGCGGTCCCGTCTTCAGCAAGCTACAACTCCAGGGCAAGGACCAGATCTAGCCCACTCGAAGGATTCAAGATCACAGCGAACATCTCTGCCGCCCCATCAAGACCGCTCGGGCTACAGCTGTGCCAGGACCGATACTACGGTAACGGCCAAGTGCAGCGTCAGCGCCGAAGGAATCGACGACCCAGAAGAACGGCGAGAGGCCTCTACGAAGGAATTCCACTCGATGAACCGCAACGCGCAGCGGAGGACTCGCAAATCTTTCGACAACCCACCGCCGCCCGGGCACCCGCCGCACATCGAGACGATGACTACGAGATCGAAACCAGCGATCAGCAGAACCATCGCCAAGGAAGAAGGAATCGACGACCCAAAAGGCGCGCATGGGAGATCTATGGCGAGGCTCCAATGAACGAGCCACGTCACGCAGCCGCGCAACCGACGACCGCTCGACGACATGCCGTCGCATGAACACCTGCCGCCAGCCAGGACAGCGACTCCGAGACACCGGTGGGCGAGTACTATGACCCAGATCGAAGGCCAGATGAATTCGCCAACCTCATCAAGAACCAAGACATGAGTCGAGGAATCGAAACCGAACCTCGCTTCCACGAACACCCGGAGGATCACGAGCAAATCTTTAGAACCTCAAGAAGGAAGAGGCACGCCGGATCTAGGAAACTCACGGCTAGAGAGCAGCTAGAAGGACCCTGCACGATCCACAGCATCGAGGATGACTGCGTACGCGTCAGGTCAAGCCACACTTTGAGAGACTACCGCCTGTTCAACGAGCTAGCCGACGACCTCAAGAAGGAGAAACAGAAAGAAGACAGGCGCAACCGGCGACCCGAACAATCGCCGCCCTCAAGCCCGGAAGGACGTCACAGCCCGTTGCAAGAACAGGTGCTCATGATCCAAGAGGGAAGGGTGCCGCAAACACAACGCGACGCCTACACCCTGCAAGCTAGAGCAGCCGAGAGCATAAACATAGTCGAAGTCTACCAGCTACATGATATGGAGACCAGCATCACGTTCTCACAGGACGACCATCCACCCGCAGTCCCAAGACCGGGGCACGCGCCCCTGGTGCTCGATGCACAAATCGGAGGGTACGACATGGATAGGGTCTTCATGGACGGAGGCAGCAGCATGAATAATATCTTCGCCAGCACCCTGCAAAAGATGCTGATCCCACGATCAGTATGGAGAAATTCGAGCACCGAGTTACACGGGGTAGTCCCAGGAGAAGCAGCCACATCCCTCAGAGTCATCGAACTCGAAGTTGTCTTCGGCAACCGACGCAACTTCGCAAAGCACGTCCTCGAGTTCGAGGTACTCGACTGGCAATCGCAGTACCACGCCATATTGGGACGGCCAGCATTCGCGCAGTTCATGGCGGTCCCACACTACGCCTACCTCAAGCTCAAGATGCCAGGATCAGCACGAGTCCTCACGATCAACGGAAGCTTCATCAAATCAGATCAATCTGACCGTGACTTTCACAAAATCTCCGACACATTCGGAGCCGAGCAAGAACTCAGAGAAATAGCCATGGTGACAGACAAGAGTACCTTCCCATTGGTGAGCCGAAGCGAATCTAAGGAGTACGGACGCGACTTCAGCATCAACAGCGACACAGTCACCCACCAAGTGCACCCGATGGACCCGGACAAAACAGTCCGCGTGTACGCCCACCTACCAGAGGAGCAGGTGACGGCTCTCGTCGCTTTCCTTCGAGATGAGTGGGAAATATTCGCCTGGTGCCCCGCCAACATGCCTGGAATACTACGTGAATTCGCGGAGCACGCCCTACGCATCAAGCAAAACACGAAGCCGGTGAAGCAAGCCCTGAGACGATTCTCGGAGCCCAAGCGCAGAGCAATCGGAGAAGAAGTCAACCGGTTACTCGACGCCCAGTTCATCCGAGAAACAAAGAAAGCCACCTGGATAGCCAACCCAGTGCTGGTGCCCAAGAAAGACACGACCGTACTTCGCATGTGTGTCCACTACGGACCAGTTAACAAGCATTGCCCGAAAGACCACTTCCCCCTACGTAGAATCGATCAGATAATCGACTCGACAGCAGGGTGCGAACTACTTTCCTTTCTTGATGCCTACTCAGGATACAACCAGATCAGGATGAAGGAAGAAGACGAAGAGCACACATCGTTCATCACCCCCTATGGAGTATTTTGCTACAGGACCATGCCCTTCGGGCTCAAGAACGCAGGCGCCACATACCAGCGAATGATGAAGGCCTTCCTGAAGGAGCAAATCGGAAGAAATGTGCAAGTCTATGTGGACGACATCGTCATCAAGACCTACAACGCAGCCACACTACTCGCCGACCTGCGCGAAACCTTCGCAGCGTTCAACAAATACAGAATCAAACTCAACCCAAAGAAGTGCGCATTCGGCGTACCGGCGGGAAAGTTGCTCGGCTACATGGTCTCCGCCCGAGGAATCGAGGCAAACCCTGAGAAAGTCCGAGCCATCACCCGAATGCAAGAACCAACCGACGTCAAAGGAGTACAGCAGCTCACTGGAAAACTCGCAGCCCTAAGCCGCTTCATCAGCAGGCTAGGAGAACGCTCGCTGCCTTTCTATCAGCTGCTCAGGAAAGGAGAGAAATTCGAGTGGACGGAGGAAGCCCACCAAGCATTCGCGGACCTAAAAAAGACACTCTCGACCCCACCAATCCTGGCGTTACCCAAGGAACGAGAGAAGCTATACCTCTACGTGGCATCACGTAACAGTATAGTAAGCACAGCGCTCGTTGTCGAACGCGCAGAAGAAGGCAAGGTCCATACCATCCAGAGACCAATCTACTACCTCAGCATGCTCCTGACCAAATCCCAGCAGCGGTACCCACATTATCAGAAGCTACTACTAGCCATCATCATGACCTCAAGAAAGGTGTCCCACTACTTCGACGAGCACCCTATCACAATTGTGAGCAGCGCACCACTCGCCTACATACTCAATAACCCTGGAGCGACTGGACGAGTCACCGAGTGGAACATTGAGCTCAGCCCACGGGACCTGCAGTTCAAGCACCCAACAGCCATCAAAGCCCAAGTACTCCCAGATTTCCTGGTCGAGTGGACGGAGATTCAGACACCAGGCCCCCCAGACCTATCAAGTTCATGGTCAATGTTCTTCGATGGGTCCAAGAGACAACAAGGAGCTGGGGCAGGAGTTGTGCTCATCTCCCCTAAAGGAACAAAGCTAAAATATGTCATGCAGATCAACTTCAGTCACGCCTCCAACAACAAAGCAGAATACGAGGCACTCCTCCATGGCATGCGCATGGCCAAAACATGCGGAGCCACTCGCCTCATAATCTACGGGGACTCCAATCTCGTCGTCCAGCAGACGATGAGAAACTGCGACGCAATAGCCGACAACATGGAGGCCTACCAGAAGCTCTACAACGCACTCAAAGGAAGTTTCGACGGGTGCGAGCTCCACTACATCACCAGGGCCAACAACACAGAAGCTGACAAACTCGCGAACATCGGTTCGACCGGAGGACCAATACCACCCGACGTTTTTCTCGAAAGCATCAGCCGGAGATCCATCAAGGTACAGGCAGCAGCACCTGAAGCGGTCGTGGACGGTGAGGACGCAACAGACCTGGCGCAGGTGGCAGTAGCAACCCCATCAGAAGGCACAAGCACCAGTACACCCAACAACACAGCTCCAACAGAGCTCGAAGGACCTGTCTGGGCAAAACCGTTCCTCTGATTCCTAATCGAAGGCTACCGCAAGACGTGGCCGAAGCACGACGCATCATCCGATGATCCAAGGCATTCACGGTGATCAAAAAACAACTATACAAGCGCAGCATCACCCAGATACTCCAAAGGTGCATCGACGAAGAGGACGGCAAAGCCCTACTGCTCGAAATCCACGAAGGCACCTGCGGGCACCATGCGAGCAGTCGAGTACTCGTGTCCAAAGCATTCCGAGTCGGGTTCTATTGGCCCACATCCATGAAAAACGCAGAGGAAATCGTGCGACGTTGTGTCGCCTGCCAGAAATTCGCCAACAGGCCACACGCTCCCGCATCAGAGCTTAAGACCATACCACTATCCTGGCCGTTCGCCACCTAGGGACTCGACATGGTGGGCCCACTCAAGAAATCATCCAAGGGCGGAAGGACACACCTGCTCGTCGCAGTCGATAAGTTCACTAAATGGATCGAAGCAGTGCCCATCACCAGCTCCACAACCCTCATGGCGTTCAACTTCATCAAATCTACCATCTTCAGGTTCGGAGTGCCACACAACATCATCACGGACAACGGCACGAACTTCACAGCCGCAGAATTCCAGAACTTTTGCGAAGAACTGGGCATCAAAATCAATTATGCATCAGTCGCGCACCCGCAGTCCAACGGCCAAGTGGAAAAAGCAAACGGCCTTGTATGCGGGGGAATCAAGAAAGGGCTCCTCGCACCACTCGAGCAAGCTGCCGACAACTAGGTAGAAGAACTCCCCGCGGTACTATGGAGCCTGTGAACTACCCCAAACACCGCGACCCAGTACACACCCTTCTTCATGGTGTACGGGGCAGAGGCAGTACTACCACATGACCTCCAATTCGGAGCGCCGCGGGTCACCGGGTACGAAGAAGAAGAAGCAGAAGAAGCATTACAAGATGACAAAGACACAGCCGACGAAGCAAGAGATACAGCCCTGGCAAAATCAGAGGGGTACCAGGACAAGCTACGCACCTACCAAAGCAGTCGCTTGCGCACTAGAACCTTCAAAAAACGTGGCCTAGTCCTACGGCTAATACAAGAGAAGGTCCATAAACTTGCACCCTAATGGGAAGGACCATTTATAGTCTCAGAAGTCATCGGAGGTGGCGCCTACAGGCTGAAGAACCCGAAGACAGACGAGGACGTGGGTAACCCACAGAACGTAGCAAACTTGCGACTGTTCTATCCATAGTCCCCATCGGTCAGACATGGCTGGCAACTCATGTAGACGCTCGACCGCAATAAAATAAATGTTGCCCAAATACTGCCATCTCAAAGCACTCGGGGGCTTAAGAATAAAATCCCCCCGAGAGACGCTATCGCACACGCGATCTTAATCAAAGCACTCGGGGGCTTAGGCATAAAATCCCCCCGAGAGACGTTATCGCCTACGCGATCTTAATCAAAGCACTCGGGGGCTTAAGCATAAAATCCCCCCCCCCGAGAGACACTATCGCCTACGCGATATTAACCAAAGCACTCGGGGGCCTAAGCATAAAATCCCCCCGAGAGACGCTATCGCCTACGTGATCTTAACCAAAGCACTCGGGGGCTTAAGCATAAAATCCCCCCGAGAGACGCTATCGCCTACGCGATCTTAACCAAAGAACTCGGGGGCTTAAGCATAAAATCCCCCCGAGAAACGATATCGCCTACGCGATCTTAACCAAAGCACTCGGGGGCTTAAGCATAAAATCCCCCTGAGAGACGCTATCGCCACTTAAGAGATCTTAACCAAAGCACTCGGGGGCTTAAGCATAAAATCCCCCTGAGAGACGCTATCGCCACTTAAATGATCTTAACCAAAGCACTCGGGGGCTTAAGCATAAAATCCCCCCGAGATACTCTATCGTCTAAACGATCTCTACATCAAAAGCACTCGGGGGCTCAAGCACCACCTCCCCCCGAGAAACGCTCGCGCAGTCCGAAGCTTAAAAAGCCCAAGCAAAAATACCAGGCCAGCCCCACTTGCCGAGAACACGGCTCGAAAAGACATGACCACAATTAGATGGAGCACCAAGTACCCTGAAGAAATTTTGGAGGGAGCACAGGACACAGACTCCTCTAGTCTTCATCCGATCGCCAACGATCACCTAAAGACTCGGGGGCTACTCCCATCGGGAGCGCTGTCACGCACCCGATAAAAGATAGAAATTAACGGAAGAACGACAAGGGAAACAAAACTCAGCCTACGCTCGACCCTCCGACTCAAGCGTAGCCTCGGAGGCTACTCCCATCGGGAGCGCTGTCGGTCACCCGATAGATCCCACAGTGCAAAGTTTGGATGGACTCGAAGACAGCTCTCGATCGCAAAGGACTCGAACACAGCTCTCGGTTACAAACAACTCGAAGACAGCTCCTGATCGCCAAAGAACTCGAACACAGTTTTCGGTTGCATAAAAAGATAAATTCCTTTGCAAAGGCTCAAGCACAGTTTACATCACAAGGATCATTTTCAGTACAAAGTCCATTGGATAGAAGGCAGCTCTGATCACTCGAAGGCAATCCTCACTACATCGAGAACTAACCTAGTTACAAAGGACGCAAACAGTCAATAAAGCCTACAACATCAATCACCCAAGGAATCATGACTTCTACATGTGCGCCCATGCTATGATGATTGGCGCTAAGACAGCAAGCATCATCACAGACAAAGGAGAAGACGAAGCAGCAGGCCCATGATGTCAATGACATAACAAAAGGTGAAGCTCGACTTATTTGCGGAGAAGTTGAAGACGATGCTCCACCAGCTTCTTCTCCTGCTCCACTAGCTTCTTCTCCAGCTCCGCCCGAGCTGCCGGCGAAGATGACGCCGCCGCCTCCAGTTCTACAAGGTCGCCTGCCGCGTCGGTTTAACAGGTGGCTTGACGACGAGGTCGTCTTCAGAGCCAGAGGGGGAAGCAGTTGAAGACGGCTCAGCACCAGCACCAGAAGAGTCGCCGGAGGAAGCAGTTGAAGACGCGGGCGAAGGACTCCTCGACGTTGTGGAGCTGTCGCTGCTGGACTCCTGCCAATGCGGATCCATGCTGTTGCCGCTCGGATCGAACGCGCGGACAGTGACAGTGCTTTCGCCGTCAAAACGACAGCTGAGCATATCGCCATCTCGCAAATTCAACCGCCGAGCAAACAAACTCCAACCAGAGCCAAGAAAAATTAAGCGGGAACTATCAACCTCCAAGTCAACATAAGAAGGAGATCGACATCTCCCTTGAAGATGCAGAAGCAAGCCATCTAAGCCACGTTCAGAGACAATGGTGGAAAAAGCAGAGAGAAGAAGAACACGATTGGCGCTCTGTCCACGAACGTGTAAAAGAAAATCATAGCGCCAGAAACCCTCCTCCAAGGGAGAGGAGGAAGGCACTGGCGCCGTACCATGGCGACCACCACAGCATGAGCGTGGTGCACGGCCACGACGAACATGGTCACGGCCAGCACCTCGCCTGGGAACCATGAGAGGAAGAAGAGAAGAAGGAAGAGGCAAAGAAGCAAGCTGGATAGAGGCGAAACGCTGTGGAAGCAAAAGGCTTATTTATAGAACGTCAAATCTCCCAGCACAAAGAAGCCACGACAACAGCAGCAATTAATTCAAAAGACCAAACGTCGCAGACGTCTCAGATTCCAAGACCAAGAAGCTTTCCCACGGGACGCACTGTGCATGAGACGCGTCAATTCACGCGCGTTTCCAACGCGCGTATCGGAAACTCAACCAGCGCCTGCCGCACGCCACAGCGGTCATCATTATGACCGGTCATGAAGAAATGAAGATTCACTGGCGGAGCATCCCTGACAGCCATCAAACAGAGGCATCGTTATCCTGACAAGCGATAAAGAATACAAACAGACATCAAGGCTCAGAGATTCCATCTTTCAGATCTTTTTCCCGATGAAGAAAAACATCTTACTCCCATCGGGAGAGCACATCATGAGAGTCCCAGGTGCTCCCTCACCTAAAGGTCAGCAATGTGCTTGAGTGATCACTCGCACTCACGAGAGTCTCGGGTGCTCCCTCAACCCAACGCAAGACAAACATTCACTCGCCAAGATCATACGGCGCTAGAGTCTCAGGTGCTCCCTCACCTCAAGAGCCAAAACGGCATTCGAGTGACTACTCGCGAAGAACTCCCCGTCTGAGCACTCAAAACAAGCTCCACGGGTGAATGAGTGAACATCTCGCTTGATGTTTTGTTCCAAGCGGGTGCAATACTATTAGGCTCCGCGCCTAAAAAACACACATTCCTGGAACTCGATACACTGTGCCCAGATGCCACGCAAGATTAGCGTGTAGGTAAGACCCCGCTGCGAAGTTCGGCCGGGCTGAGACTTGCCGAAGAGCGATTTCACTCCCAACCTTTTCCATGCGCTGTGCATGATAGAAAAAGCCGAGCGGACGCGCCTTAGGATATGCACATTACTGGCGGCAAATGAACACCGTAAGACCTGAAGCGGCAGGACTTTTGCTCGACACCAGTGTTCCAAGCTCACGTCGAGGGACGTGGGTTTGATTGGGCTACTGCGGTATTTTCCCTAGTGCAATTCACCAAGGCTCGACCAGTCGACTCCTTGGGCCCTTTCAGCTTAGCATCCCTCGAAACAGGGTTTTTCATGGCCACCAGACTGCCAGCGACCCGCGGTTGTACCGCGCATACAAATAACTGACAAACGGATATATTCGAGTCCCTGCGCGACTCTTCGAGTCCCCCAGGCACTCGGGGGCTACTGACGAGGGGGTGACCCCACGACTCCTACGGATAAGCCTACCTGGTGTCCCTGAAGACAGAAGGCCCACGAAGATACAGCCTCGGCCCGCTAATTGGCATCGACGTAGGAGTCTGCGACTCACAAGGAAGGTGCGAAAACCTGCCGTACGGAGCAAGCTAGGGTTAGGAAAGCTTACCTGTAAACATAGATGAACTCCTCGAGACCTAGCCCAGTATATAAGGGCTAGGAGGGGCGACGCAAAAGACAACCAATATCATCTATAACCCTAGCCTTGAGCGCTCCAGCCTTGGCATCTACTGTAATCGCATCTCCCCCATCAATAATATCGAGCAGGAGCGTTCCTTCCTGTTTGCCGACGAGCTATCGTCCAACCTGTGGTTCTCATGACTAACCCAGGGTCCCTGACCATGGGATTTTCCGGGGTTGATCCCCGTCAGACAACCTCTCTGAACTTCGTTGGGAGCAAAGTTAATTGTATTGTGTGCAGGTCCGCGTCAGGTGCACCGCTGACACCTACTTATCATCGCCGGAGTCCTACGGGAGACAAACCCTATCCTCTACATAGGGGAAATTTGATGCTATCCTACTTCTCATCTTCCACTTGGGGTAACCAACGAAGGGCGAGAAGCCATTACCACTTCCACTCCATGAGACTCCAAAGACGACAAGTAGGTGGTGAAGTGAACAATGGCGCCATTCACAATCAAGGGTTTCTTACTTCACCTGGACCTGCACACAAAAGCAAATAACTTTGCTCCCAACGAGTACAGAGAGGTGGTCAATCTCTCTAGCCTTGTCGTTTACAAAGGATAAAAAAACAAAGGGGGTAATAATGATAGTGATTGCAATGAAAAGGAAATAAAGAAGTAAATTAAGTGGAGGTGAAAACGGTGGTGGAAATATGGACCGGGGTCCCATGATGTTCACTAGTGATGTCTCTCTCCCAAAAGACGATAAAATAGCTAAGTTGTGTAAATAAATTACAGCTGGGCAATTGACAAAATTATAAACGCACCACAATGCTAATTACGCTTCAAAGAAAGTTAGTGGCTCAAAAGCACGGGCAGTACGCCAAGACAAGTAGACCGAAATCCAACTACATCTACTCACTAATCATCCAACTTGATATATCTATCGAGAACATCTCGCTGGTATTATGTTGTGAATCCCACCCAAAGTGAAAACTCAAAGCGACAAACAACTGCATTAACAAACTTTGCGTAAGGTAAACAATTCTTGCAACCGCGGTTACAGGCACCGTTATTTTCTCCCTGGGGGCAACAACACATCCCCTAGTCTCATGTTTCTGTCACTCAAGCTAGACATCGGGGGGCATGAACCCACAATCAAGCATAAACGCTCCCTCTAGGAGTTACTATCTACTACTTGGCCAAAGCAATGAAAAGAAACGGAGAACATGCAAGAATTACTCAAGAACAAAATATAAAAGGAGAACCAAATATATAACTCATCACAATCTGAACATAATCTCTTAATCCATCGGATCCCAGCAAACTCGGCATAGCAACAGCAGAAAGAATTACATAGATGCCTTGATCATGTAGGGCAGCTCACAATGGCTAAGAATTGAAGTACAACATTGAATAGAAGACATCACATAGCTACTTGTCATGGACCAATGGTCCAAGGGGGACTACTCACTGCACATCCAGGAAGCGTCCATGGTGGTGGAGAAGCTCTCGGAGGTCAATCCTCCCTCCGACAGGGTGCCGGGAAGAGGTCTTCTAGTGCTCTCGATCTTGGAAGCGCGGCGACGGCGGAACAGAGGGGAAAATTTCGATGTGGGGTTCTCTCCGAGGGTTTCCGGAGAGAGGAGGTAATATAGGCTAAAGGGGGGCACCCGGGGGTGTCTCCACCTCCCAGGCGCCCTGGTGGCGCGGCCAGGGGTGGGTATGCGCCACCTGGCCGCCTGGGAGGGGGTGGCTCCCCTCTGGCCCTTCTTCGGTGATTCCGAAAGCTTCTTGTGCGCTGATTTTTTATCTGATTTTCCGGAATTTTTGGAGCTCTGTAAATATGGGTAAAATCTGCAACTTACAGACATCAGCAGATAGAAACTGGCACTGGGTGCACTGAGTTAGTAGGTTAGTCCAAATATGTGTAAAAAGGTATGAAAGTGTAGCAAAACACATAGCAATATCAACTAAAAGAGCATGGAACAAGCAGAAATTATAGATACGTTTGGGACATATTAGTAGGCCCTTTAATGGCTTGTTGGCATATAGTCCATTTAGGGTCCGGGTCAACATGTCGCATTCAGATATGTGCAAATTTATCTATATCCTATTAGACAGCCTGAATTCATAAAATAAAGAAGTGATTTTTTTTCAAAAATTTAAATCGTGGTGAATTCAATATCATTTCAATCCGTTGACACTTTTAAACCATGTTTGCAACGCAACGCCTTTGTGTCATTTAGACCAATTACGACACGTGGAGCCTTTCGGACCATTTATGATCCATGTTGTATTTTAGCCCATTTAAGGCTTGTCCTATGGGTTATTTTTTACAATCATTCGGCCCATTAATGACACATCTTGGTTCTAGGAATTTTTGGCCTTTGGTATCTCTCGTCGCATTTACAACATATCATGTATATTGACCATTTTAGGCCTTTGTGGCTTTCAAACCATTTATGGCATGTGGTCTCTCCATACTTTACTAAGCCCCTCTCTACATTTCATCCCATTTACGCTCCTATGATTCTTTGAGCCTATCCAGCCTGTAATAGCATTCAACACATTAATGGTTTGGGAAGCCTCTCGGTCATTTTGACCCTTACTAGAATTCAACCCATTTATAAGTCATTTTGTTTCTGGGCCATTTATGGCTTGTGATGTGTTTGTCCCATATTAAACACTGTTAACATCTAGGCTGCATTTGCTATGTGGTATGTTTAGCATTTTTATATACGGTGATTTATGATCCATGTTGTATTTTACCACGTGAGCAACTTTGGGCCCATTTTTGGGGTCTAATACTTTTCATCCGCTTGGCACTAGCCTTTGGGCCAATTCGTGATATATCTATCGTACTAGGCTAGCCCATGAAATATAATATACCGCAAATTCAAATCAATTATTACATGATATCGAAAAGAATGTTTTTTATCTATTACATGAAGACACAACTTGGAGGTCATTCAACAATGGAAACAACCATTTCAGCGTGGATTCAAGAACTGGTCTTTCCATTAGGTTTTTGTAGTAGCTTCTTAACAACGCGGGCAGTCTCAACTTGCTTCGTTTCAAATTCCTCCAGATTTTAATTGGTTTTGTTTAGTAACATTCCATTACGATATTTTTTTCTTCAAGAGGTCAACTTCGGGAGGATCGGTTGCCTGACCTGGCAGACTTTTCACCCTATGCGTATTTTGAGGAGACTAGTAGGAGCATTGCATGTGTTTACCCTGGTGGGGATTGTCGTATCCTTTATTACGTTGGGTGGACGACCGATAATTGTTGTCGGATGTATCAACGTAGCTCTTGGAGTTTGCGTGCTTCTCCTGCACGACCAGGACTTCTGTCAAATTCTTCACACCATCTTCATTTCCTTATTTATCTGGATGGCCTGCGGGTAATTATACTCCTAAGAACGCTCTTGTTGCTAACTACATCTTTTTTTTTTGCGAAGAAAACTTCCGATCTATTCATCTTCAAACATGGTAGTACAATGAATACTAAAAATAATAAAATTTACATTTAGACTCATAGACCACCTAGCGACGACTACAAGCACTGAAGCGAGCCGAAGGCGCGCCGCCGTCATCGCCCCTCCCTCGCCGGAGTTGGGCAAAACTTGTTGTAGTAGACAGTCGGGAAGTCGTCGTGCTAAGGCCCCGTAGAACCAACGCACCAGAACGGCAACCGTCGCCGTTGAAGAGTAGCGTAGATCGGAAGGATCAAACCTGAAGACACGCAAACGCAGACGAACTATGACGAGCTTCGAGCAAATCCTCCAAGGATAAATCTGCCGAAGACACACCTCCACACGCCCACCGATGATGCTAAACACACCACCGGAATGGGGAATAGGCAGGGAGACTTTTATTTCATCTTCAGAAATCCGCCACCATCTCATCTTTCTGAACAAGACACAAACCCTAAATAATTTTAGAGAAAACATCTAAAAACGATGCCCTCCCACCGACAACAACCGAGATCTACCGCATCACCATGGCCCTAAGGCCACGGAGACGAGGCGGATCCGCAGTAGCGCCGGCGGGAGGTGGGAGGAGGCGGCCGCGTGCGAGGGAGCTGGCGGTGGCGGCGGCTGCTGCGGGGTCGTCCGTATGTTTGCCGAGTGCCGATGACCTTTATCTCATCTCATTGCTACCTTCATTAACTACATCTTCTTTCCCGGTGTGTAGAGTTTATCTTTGTCCTTGGTGCCATCCATCTCCTGAGGTGTTCTTATGATCTTAAGAGTAAGGGATGATTTTTGTCAGCTCCAAATGTTGTTTGATGAGCCTTCTTCTGTGACATGTATAGTTCCCGATATTGCTCAAACTTGGCGATTCATCTCTCTGGGAGCCTTTTCTCCCTATTTGACATGGTGTATGTAAGGAGTACATTTTGCCCAGCTCTTTCTTGATCCTGGACATTGATACGTCCCAAACGTATCTATAATTTCTGCTTGTTCCATGCATGTTATGTGTGATATTGCTATGATCTAGATACACTTTCATACACTTTTGATCATATTTAGACTAACTTATTAACTCAGTGCACCACAGTGTCAGTTCCTTTTTTCTGCTGCTTTTCTATTTCAGGTTTCCCCCATATTAAAAATGCTCCAAAAATTCGGGAAAATCAGATAAAAATCAGCGTGAAGGAACCTTTCGGAATTACCTGGGTGGGGCCAGAGGGCCACCACCAGGGACCCAGGAGGCCACCTGTCGCGGCCTAGGGTCTGGCCGCGCTGGGGGGGTGCCTGGACCCCTGGTAGCCCCCTGGTTGCCCCCCTTCGCCTATATATTCTCCGTGACTGGATTCTTCCGAAGACAGAACCCTTTTTCGCGATCTCGCCTCTGTTCCACCACCACCGCGCTTCCAAGATCGGGAGCGCCAGCAGACTTCTTCCCGACACCCTGCCGGAGGGAGGATTGACCTCCGGGAGCTTCCTCTCCATCATGGACGCTTCCCGGATGTTCCGTGAGTAGTTTCCCTTGGACCATGCGTCCGTGATCAGTAACTATGTGATGTTCTCCTCCCCTCTTTGTTCTTCATGGTTTAGT
Source organism: Bromus sterilis (assembly GCA_950022295.1). NCBI lineage: Eukaryota > Viridiplantae > Streptophyta > Magnoliopsida > Poales > Poaceae > Bromus > Bromus sterilis. The sequence continues at coordinate 404,938,707 of OX465596.1, forward strand.
CCTCGTGAGCTTCCCTACATGATCGAGGCACATATGTAATTTTCTGTTGTTGTTATGCTGAGTTTGATGGGATCTAATGGATTATGAGATTATGTTCAGATTGTGATTGAGTAATATATTTGGTTCTTATCTCTTATATTGTTGTTCTTAAGTAATTCTTGCATGTTCTCCGTTGATGTTTATTGCTCTGGCCAAGTAGTAGGTAGTGACTCCAAGAGGGAACATTATGCTCGATTGTGGATTCATGCCCCCTCATGACACGCTTGAGTGACAGAAACATGAGTCTAGGGGATGTGATGTTGCTACAAAGGGGAAAACAACGGTGCTTGTAACCGCAGTTGCAAGGATTGATTACTTTACGAAAAAATGCTTTTTAATGCAGTTGTCTGTTTCTTTGGGTTTACACTTTGGGTGGGGCTCGCAACTTAATACCAGCGAGATGTTCTGGATATATATCTCAAGGTGGATGATTAGTAGTAGATGCAGTTGGATTTCGGTCTACTTATCTTTGTGTACCGCCCATGCTTTTGAGCCTCGTCCTTTCATTGTAGCATAGTTAGCATTGCGGTGCGTTTTTAATCCTGTCAATTTCCCATCTGTAATTTGTTTACCTCGCATAGCAGTTTTATCGTCTTTTTGGAGAGAGACATCACTAGTGAACATCACGGGACCCCGGTCCATATTCTCATTACTTTTTACACGCTTATTTATTTTCCGGCTTTAATTTCTAGCTGCTACCGTTATCATTATCCCTTGCGTTTGATCCTTTGTAAACAACAAGGCCGGAGAGATTGACAACTTCTCTGTACTCGTTGGTAGCAAAGTTATTTGTGTCGTGTGCAGGTCCAGGAGAAGCAAGTGGTTTTTTTCAGATGGCGCATCACTTGCCGATCCGCCTACTTATCATTGCCGGAGTCCTACGGGAGATAAACCATATCCTCTACAAGGGGAAATTTGTCGCTACACTACATCTCACCTTCCACTTGGGGTAACCAACGAGGAGAGATATCAAGAAAATTTCTGGCGCCATTGTCGGGGACTCCGAGTGCTAAGATAGGGGAGTTTCCCACTACCTTTTACCTTTGCTTTTTAGTCTTGTTAGTTTACCTTTCAGTTTTTATCTTTGTGTCTTATATCAAAAATCAAAAAAAAATAATTATCTTGATTTTAGTAGTCCTCCTTGTTTAGATGAACATGTTAGGACTTGGTGCTTTGCGGGAATCGGAAGTTCTAGATTTCCGTCAAAGGGATGGAGAGAATATGAAGAAGGCATGGGACAGAATTTTTGAAGCACATAAAAGAATTATGCCTTGGATACCTATTAAAATTGTGCTTAGGAATTATTACCATGGTCTTTTTAAGTGGTGTAAACACTCTCTTGATATTATAGCTGAAGGAGACTTTTTAGAGTGCGATGAAGCTAGAGCCCTTGATATTTTGCATGGTCTATCTAGTTATTTTGTTTGTGATCGTAGTTTTGATACTGTTATAGATAGACTTTCCACTATTGAAAAGAGGATGGATGCTCTAGACTTGAGGAAGGTAGAGGAACTTAAGTTCAACAAGAAAGAAATGTTGGAAATAGATGACGACTGGGAGCCTTTTGTTAGGATTAGCATCTCTAACCAAGACTTCCTTGTTTTTTGTGATATTGGATCCATGGTTTCTACTATGCCAAAAATAGTTTATGATTCTTTGAAACTAGACATGGATAAATTGTCATCTTATCATGAACATGCTAATGGAGATATTTCAGAGGTTAAAGGAAAGGTAAAAGAATTCCAAGTTGCATTACTCCATAGGGTTGCACCAATGGATTTCTTCATCATGGAGCCAAACCAAAGCAACATCGTTCTTGGGAGGGACTTCCTCCGAGATATGAAAGGCTTCATTGATATTGGTAACGGGTAGATACACTTACGCGGTAAGGGGAAAGGTAAGTACCTCTTTCCTAGGAAGAAGAATGAGCGTGTTGAAAATCAATTGAAGGTTTTTATGACTCCGATGATCTCGGAGACCTTTGATTCTTCTTTTGCCTTATGCATAGCTTAAAGGCGTAAAAGAAAGCGCTTGTTGGGAGGCAACCCAATATGTTTTTACTTCTATTTTTAGTGGTCTTGATGATTGTTAATACTGTAGCAACATCATTGTATCTTTATTTTCAAGATTTGTGCCAAGTTATAGCCTCTTATGATAAGGGAAGCAAAAGTTGTGACATGCTGTCCAGAAAACATATTATGTCTGCTTGACAGAAAAAATAGAAACAAATCACCAGTTCATCTTTTTTAGCTGAATTTTTTACACAGCATGCTCTATACAATTGTGAAACTTTCGTATGTTCTGAGTTTTTTTATTTGAGTTCCAGAAGTGCCCCGAAAAAATTCTCTACTACCTGCTGTTCTGTTTTTCACAGATTCTGCCACGTTTTGCCTTTCCTTACTTTTCCAAACCTTAAGCTTGATTTTTCTTTGCAAAAACTTTTTGGAAATCTTGAGAAACAGTAGCTCTTCAATAATATCTTTATATACAGTGGGAAAATTATTTTATTAAGGGTACTAACCTCTCTAATCAGCTTATGAGGAGGTTATGTATGAAGGGAGTTTTCAAGTGTGCGAGGGAAGATGATGAAAGAAGATCCGGGAGTGTCAAACGCTCAAGATTGGGGATGCCCCCATGCATACCCAATAAATATTCAAGGAGACTCAAGCGTCTAAGCTTGGGTATGCCCCCGTGCATCCCCTTCTCCATCAACAATCATCAGTTCGTCCTTCGTCTCACTATATTTTTATCACTTCATGCGTTATGTGCTATGCTTGGAGCGTCTCACTCTTAGGTTTACTTTTTAGTTTTATTTAGCTTTTCTTGCTGTTCATAACAAGTTAGACCCCAGGTTAATTTGTGTGGGAGAGAAACACGCTCACTCCAATCTAGAACACATCATAGGATTTTTCATGCTTATCTTTTTACTGTTGTGTGCTCTTTATCTTTTCGTAGCTACTGCCATGTTTAGTTTTAGTTTTAGTTTGTATTTAGCAATAGCCTTGGCTTTTGTTTAGTTTGTTTCTGGAACTCTGTTTAGTTTTCATGTTTATCTTGTTAAGGGAGTTGGTTGTTGCACTGAGTTGTGTCTTGTCTTGAAAGTAGGTAATTGAGGTTGCTATTTAATTTTAGTAGTAACTTGCAATAGTTTTGAGGTATTGTTTTGAGTAATGTTTGAACTTTTGGTGTCAAGAGATCTAGCCTATTAGTGATAGGTTTCGTATTTTGGGCAATCCGTGTTTATTTTCAAAACCTACAAAAGTAGTTGAGAACTCTAGCTACTAGATGGATCGCTAATCTTTTGAGGGATCGGATATTAGAATACACTCACGTACCATGAGTCAAGGATGCGCAAGGATAACCAAACCCCCATACACTCCTCCTCGGGGTACTTATCTCTTTGTGAACCTCCTCATTAGATTGAGAGTTACCGATAATAAGTGCATGAGTTCTTCAGACTAATGTAAGTATTGAAAGTTGACACTTCCACCTCCTCATATTTGCTAGCCTCTTCTGTACCGTGCATTGCCCTCATCTCACTCCGAGAGTTGGCGTCCACTTTTGCCGGTACATCCAAACCCTTGGCATGATACGCTTTGTCATCATAAACCTCCCTATATCTTTCCTCAAAACAGGCACCATACCTACCTATCAAGGCATTTCCATAGCCTTTCCGAGATATATTGTCGTGCAACATCCACCTCTTCATGACTTGATTTTCATGTCATACATGTTCCTGCTACACTGGCAGAGGCATACACTGCATACATCATGATAGATACATCTTCTTTATGTTTGAGTACCTTGTAAAGTGTGAAGATATTCTATACCTTCTTGTAAAATAGAGTGTTGCCCTTAAGTGAGGAAAGATCCCAAAGTGGACAAAATAAAAGATCCCAAAGAGGAAAATGAGAGTTAAATAGAAAGATCCATTGAGGCCACCAAAAAATACAAAAAAATAGAAAAATAGAAAAAAGAGAAAAAGAAATAAAAAGAGAGAAAGGGGCAACACTACTATCCTTTTGAAAGATCCACACTAGTACTCCCTCTTATCCCCGTACTCCATAGAGATGATCATTTATGCATATAGCTATGTGGGACCTTCACACTATAGAACTTGGCTTGCATATTCCAAGGATGATCCTCCTCAAACGAGCTCTAGGTCTTCATGAGCGAGCAAGTTGGATGCACCCCCATTAGTTCCATTGGATAGCTTTTCGTAGATCATATGTGCATCCGTTGCATGGCAATCCCTACTCCTCACATCATATCTATCATTTGGCCTCTCTCGCCTATGATTGTCCTCATTGATGTGAGCCTTTGTCACCCTTTTTGTCTTCCTCCTCCACCATATTTCTCTGTTTGCCATCCTAAATGTCAACTCTCGTGCTTACGCTCATCCATTGCATGAGTGCTCAAAATATCGAAAAGGAGTGGATCAAATTGACTTGTACCTGGCTAGTGGTCTGGGGACGAGTCAAGATAAGATTCCAAAGAAGACTAAGTGTGAAACTTTAGTAGATTGAGTTCTCAATAAAAAATATTTTTTTCTCGTATTCCCATATCCCCCTTCTTGCACGCAAACACCATTTGGAGACATTCGAGTCACGGACAGCGAGAGCTCTTGCACCTAATGTTCTTTCGTTGCTTGTTTCAATGCTAATATAGACTCTTGCATGTTATGACTTGAATTGAATCACATACCTTGATTGCTTTACTTTTCAAAGTTCTTATATGGTTGCTAGCATGTCACCACAGAATTTATGCTTGCTATCATTTACCTACTCGAGGGCGAGCGGGAATTAAGCTTGGGGATGTTGATACGTCTCAAACGTATCGATAATTTCTGCTCGCTCCATGCATGTTTTGTGTGATATTGCTATGATCTAGATAAACTTTCATACACTTTTGATCATATTTGGACTAACTTATTAACTCAGTGCACCACAGTGCCAGTTCCTGTTTTCTGCTGTTTTTATATTTCAGGTTTCCCCCATATTAAAAATGCTCCAAAAATTCGGGAAAAATATGATAAAAATCAGCGTGAAGGAACCTTCCGGAATCACCTGGGTGGGGCCAGAGGGCCACCACCAGGGACCCAGGCGGCCACCTGGCGCGGCCTAGGGTCTGGCCGCGCCGGGGTGCGCCTTGACCCGTGGTGGCCCCCCTGGCTGCCCCCCTTCGCGTATATATTCTCCATGACGGGATTCTTCCAAAGATAGAACCCTTTTTCGTTATTTCGCCTCTGTTCTGCCACCGCCGCGCTTCCAAGATCGGGAGCACCAACAGACTTCTTCCCGGCACCCTGCCGGAGGGAGGATTGACCTCCGGGAGCTTCCCCTGCACCATGGACGCTTCCCGGATGTGCCGTGAGTAGTTTCCCTTGGACCATGGGTCCGTGATCAGCAGTTATGTGATGTTCTCCTCCCCTCTTTGTTCTTCATGGTTTAGTCCTCGTGAGCTGCCCTACATGATCGAGGCACATATGTAATTTTCTGTTGTTGCTATGCTGGGATCTGATGGATTATGAGATTATGTTCAGATTGTGATTGAATAATATATTTGGTTCTTGTCTCTTATATTGTTGTTCTTAAGTAATTCTTGCATGTTCTCCGTTGTTGTTTATTGCTTTGGCCAAGTAGTAGGTAGTGACTCCAAGAGGGAATGTTATGATCGATTGTGGGTTCATGCCCCCCGATGACACGTTTGAGTGACAGAAACATGAGTCTAGGGGATGCGCTGTTGCCACAAGGGGGAAAACAACGGTTCTTGTAACCACGGTGTGACGCCCCCAAAATCAATCCGTGTACAGTAATCATACACGCAGGGTACACGGCTGAGATTAGGGTGCCACGAGGAGAATATCACAGCACAACACTAAGCACAAAAGGATAAACCAATATGTTACAATACCAGGGATCACGAGGATCCGAATACATAAGTTATACAATCATAATATCTGAGTACAGACATAGTTAGTCAAGTTTTGCCTTAAGAAGGCTAGCACAAATAGCATCAGAGATATAGATCGAACTGGCGAGGCCTCCTGCCTGGGATCCACCGAACTACTCCTGGTCAACTGGGAACTCGACGTCATAGTAATCGCCTCCGGGGTACTCCTGCTCCTGGGCTCCAACGTCGACTGCAGCGGCCGATCAGGCAAAACGAAAAAGGGGAAATAAAGCAAAGGTGAGTATCTAGCATGCCCGCGACTCTTACGTCCGCTACTAAGCATTTATGCATGTGTGAAATGGAAAGGGGAGGCTATATATAGTGGACTGAAAGATAGAAATCAGAATAAGGGTAAGAAGCTAGGCCTAACGAAGACTAGCATCTTCCGACGAGTCTTGCAGCATGAGAAGAGAATAGCCAACAGTTCAATAGCATGAATGTAATAACAATGCAGCAGAAGTTGCTGCAGCATTGTATAATAGTAAGTTGTATTATATAACAATTACATGTGCCTCCGAGAATCCCTCCTCGACTTCCCTGCGAGGAAGAAAACCCGGAACCAATCAGTTTAGTAGTAGTAGTTTGTAGTAGTAGAGTCTGGCTTCAGCATAAAGCGTCATGTTACCGTGGACACGGCTATCCGAATAGATTATCATCCCTGCAGGGGCTGCACTACTGTTACCCTACACGCTCGGATCTCCAGGGTGGCGTACACCTTGTCAGGGAATGCCCCACCGAGGCTATCCGATACGCCGAATTCCATCCTTCGAGCTCAACAGAGAGGCCATCCGCCGGTCTAAATCCTAAGTACAAAGTAACTTTGGACCCCTGTCCTTTGTACTCCTGCACGGTACGCGACTGGCCGGTGAAGCAGACCCACTTCCCACTACCGGAGTAAGCGGTCCAAGCCTGGCAATCAGCCCGAGGTAAAGCTGACGTCTAAAGAGCCCTCGAACGAGGCCACAACGCAGAGGGCCCACACCGTAATCCCACGTGGAGGTAGTGCGTAAAGGGCACGACGACCCACTCAAGTCATCCACCTGACCCATTAAGCATTTTAATTATTATCTGTCGGAACAACCGTTATCGTTGTCCTTATTTAGGTGAGCCGCGGACAACGACAGCAGCCAGGTCCACCCCCATTACCAGAGCCAGTGGCCGCCTGCCCTGTCGTCCCACCAACTCGTGCGGTTACCAACAAGGTGAACCGTCTCCTTACCTTGTCTCGCGTTTGCTCTGAAGAGCTCGACTTTCGTACAACAGGATATATGTCGGCCACGAACAGTACCAGGCCCGCCGCACACCGGTGGAATACACCTGACCCGTCGTTGCGCTAAAATACCCTGCGCGGGCACCATTGGGTCACCCGACTCCTTACCTTTAAGGACACCCGTGGATCAGTACCCTAGGCCGGCTATACAAAGTCAGCCTCGAATGGAGTACAAGGATTACTCCTCGATAGCTCACACTGGAGGTAGCTCGGCAGAACCGGGGTAGGGGCCTGTATCGGTGTCTGCTCTGAACCGTACCTGTAGCAGTTTATAATGTATCGTTTCCACGATCACTCCCAGAGTGATCACGGCCCGCTATCTAATCCTATTGACTAACAAGGCGCAGGGCTAACTGCTGATTATAAGACATATATATAGGGCAGCATAGGATAGTGGAAAAGTAATCAAGGGGCGACAATGATAAGCTATGCAGTTGAATAGGATTGTAACGTAGCAATAACAGCAATGCCTAGTGCAAGAAATGTACGGAAAGATATGCGATATCTAGGGAAGAGAATGGCTCTGCTTGCCTGGAAGCTCGACCGTAGGGGTAGGGTCGTCGACGAAGTAGTCGTAGTCAGCGGCGGTGTAGTCGGCGGTAGCAGCAGAGTCTACCGAAGAATAAAGGGGGGAAGAAACAGTAAATTACAAAGCAATCATAGCAATCAAATGCATGACATGACATATGAAATGTTATCGGTGCTCTAACGTATTACGATGCACTCAACTCGGAGTGGAAATTCATCCGGGGATGAACTACCGGCTCCGGGTGATTACCGGACAGGGTGTCCGGAGGGGGAAGGTACCATGCCGGAGGTGTCGTGGACATCGCACAAATATACGGAGGGTGTATCCGTATTAGTTGATCCATTCTGAAGAACTTTCGTGTTCGGAATAAATTCATCCGGCAAAGTTTTACCGGCCCCGGGTGATTACCGGACAGTACAACCGGAGGGGGAATGTCCCGTGTTCGGTATGTTAGAGGGGTGGGTGGGGTATGGGTAGCGTATCCGTATTCGTTGTATTTTTCTGATCAATTTTGATATATAAATTATTTTCATCTGAGTTACGATTTAAAAGATATTAAATTTTAAAGGTTTAATCAATTTAAATCATTTTCTAGAATTTATCTATTTATTAAATCAAACATTATCCAGAAGTGGGTTCACTGGTCAAACAGACATCTGGGACCCACATGTCAGTGATAGATTAATCTAATTTAATTTAATTAACTAATTAACAGGGGTGGCCCAAATGTCATATACATAGGGGTAATTAAGCATATTAATTAATCTAAACAGGGGATAGGCCCCACCGGTCAATGAGGGGAGGGGGATTAGGGGGGTGGTTAACCCCTAATCTAACCAGCTGACGCATGGGCCCACCATGGCAGTGACCAGGGGGGTCGCCGGCGACGGCGTACACAGGAAGTCCGGCGAGGGGGCTCCTGGACGCCACAAGGCACCAAATGGTGCGCACCATGGCTCGTTCGAAAGGAGAGTTTGCCGCGCGTCGTTCTGTGCAGTTGGCGCGGGCTGGGACTTCCTTCATCGGCGACGGCGAAGACCTCCTGCGGCGGCTGGTCCACGGCTCGACGGGAACGACGAGGGGCGGGCTAAACTCGACGAGGACAAGGGCGTTCGGAGCGTGAGCTCACCGCGAGCGAGTCGAGGTGGCAGTGTGCTTGGCGAAGGCGTGGGCCGGCTTGAATTTGGAGGAGCTCCACGGCGGTGCAGTGGGGGAATCAGCGACGTGGTGGTGCGAGGGGGGTCCCGGCTTCGATTCGATGGCGTAGGCGTCGAAGACGAAGGAGGCGCAGCTCCAGGACAACACGGCGCGGTCCGGCGTGCCCTCTCGCCGCGGTGGTGCGCTGCGAGTGGCGACGGCCGAGCTCGGGTGAGGGCGCGGGGCGAAGTGGGGAGAGGCGCAGGAGAGGAGCGCGCGAGATCTGGGGGGAACAGAGGGGTGCGCTAGGGGGGAGAGGCCGTTTTCGGTGGGGGGTTGGGTTAGTTGGGCTGCGGGTGGCCCAGTGGGGAGGGGTAGTTTAGATGGGTTTTTCTTATTCTTTTGCTTTTCACTTTTTCTTTTCTGTTATTTCTTTTTGTATTTATTTTATACACCTAGGCAATTTTGTAAAATATGGTATGTGTCCCATAATTTAGTATTTACCAAAGCTTGGTGCCACAAAAGATTTGGGCAAGTGCAAAAGTCATTTAATATTTGCATTAAATATTAAATGATTAATTTTGGGGTTTTATCTACTGTTTTGGATTTGTTTAGAATTATTTAGAGATTAATAAAATCTCCAACTTGGTGTGACATGCCCCACTGAATATTAGTGATTTAATAAAAGTGGGAGAACAATTTTTGGACAATGTTTTATTTTGCACATTGTTTTAATATTCCACCAAAGTCATTTGATTTGATTTCAATTCAAAGGCAATTTGAATTGAGCTTGGTATTGCTTTGATTCCACATGACCAAGGTACATGATCACATTGCATTCAACAATATCGAAGGCAATATGAATTTGAGCTTAACCAAATTGATCAAACAAAAATTTTGAACAGTAGAGATGAACAGTAATGGTGATTACTGTTCACTGACAGTGAGGGTGTTACAAATTTCCCCCTCTACAAGAATTCTCGTCCCGAGAATTTAGGTGATAGAGGGGAAAAGATCGGGGTATTCATCGCGAAGACGATCTTCGCGTTCCCAGGTGGCTTCATCTTCAGAATGATTTGACCACTGAACTTTGAGAAACTTGGTCGTCTTGTTGCGGGTTCGACGTTGAGACTGATCAAGAATGCGGCTCGGACGTTCTTGATAAGTCAAGTCCTGCTGCAGCTCAATCGTACCATGCTCCACTTCGCGAATAGGGTCCTTGAAGCAGCGACGGAGTTGCGACACGTGGAAGACATCGTGGACTTGGGAGAGGTTCGGCGGTAATTCCAATCGGTATGCCATTGGTCCACTCCTGGAAAGAATACGGAACGGGCCAATGTAGCGAGGAGCTAACTTGCCTTTGATTCCGAAACGATGAGTGCCTCTCATAGGAGTGACACGGAGATAAGCATATTCGCCAGGCTAATAGACCATTTCTTTATGCTTGCGATCATAATTGCTCTTCTGATGAGACTGAGCGGCCTTCAGATGTTCACGGATAACGCGAACCTGATCTTCAGCGTGTTGGATAATGTCCGGACCAACGAGTGCACGTTCCCCAGTTTCTGACCAATTCAGAGGGGTTCGACACTTACGTCCGTAGAGAAATTCAAAGGGGGCCATCTTCAGACTAGCTTGATAGCTATTGTTGTACGAGAATTCAGCAAATGGAAGAGATTCCTCCTATTTCTTGCCGAAGGAGATGACACAAGCTCGAAGCATATCTTCAAGCACTTGGTTAACTCGTTCAACTTGGCCTTGCGACTGGGGGTGATAAGCAGTACTGAAACTTAGGTGAGTGCCCATAGCTTCTTGGAAACTATCCCAGAATCTTGAAGTGAAAAGGCTGCCACGGTCTGAACTAATCTCCAACGGAATGCCGTGGAGTGACACGATTCGGGAAACATACAAGTCTGCCAACTGACTAGTAGAGATAGTCTCCTTGACAGGCAGAAAATGAGCAACCTTAGAGAATCGGTCAATGACGACAAAGATCGCATCATGACCCTTCTGTGATCGCGGAAAACCGGTGACGAAGTCCATTTCAATCTTGTCCCATTTCCATTCAGGAATAGAAAGTGGTTGCAGAGTTCCATCAGGTCTTTGATGTTCTGCTTTGACGCGGCGGCAAACGTCACACTCATCAACATAACGAGCAATGTCTTGCTTCATGTTAGACCACCAGTACCGCTGACGAATGTCTTGGTACATCTTGGTGCTACCGGGGTGAATTGACAGGGGAGTATCATGAGCTTCCTTCATGACGCACGGGGCGTAGTTCAGGTTGGGCCTGTTTATGGGGACCACTAGACGACCCTTGAAGTACAACGTACCATCCTCGGCAATAGTGAAGGATGAGGGCTTTCCACTCTCGACATACCGCTTAATCTTCTGAATGTCAGAGTCATATCCATGTGCAAACTTCATGCGGTTGTATAAGTCTGGTTCGATAACCAGGGAATTCACATGGCCCTGAGGAACAATCTCGATGTTCAGTTTGTGGAGCTCTTCATATAGAAGTGGTTGTTGTAGTTGAACTTCAAGTTCACTACAATAGGCTTTGCGGCTTAAGGCATCGGCCATCACATTAGCTTTGACAGGGGTATAATGAATATCCATGTTGAAATCGGCTATTGTCTCGAGCCATCTTTGTTGGCGGAGGTTCAGATCTGGCTGAGTAAACAGGTACTTCAGGCTTTGGTGGTCGGTGTAGATCTCGCAACGATTACCGACGAGGTAATGTCGCCATAGCTTCAACGCATAAATTACTGCTGCCAATTCTAGATCATGTGTTGGATACTTGTCTTCATGAGTACGCAACTGACGAGAGCCATAAGCAATCCCTTTGCGCTCTTGCATTAGGACACAGCCTAATCCTTGACGAGATGCATCGCAGTATATCACGAAGTCCTTCCGAGTATCAGGGGGAGCAAGCACCGGGGGAGAAGTGAGCTTGTCCTTGAGGGCTTGGAAACTTTCCTGACATTTATCAGTCCACTCAAACTTGATGCCTTTGTGAAGCAGATTAGTCAGAGGCTTGGCAATCTTGGAGAAGTTCTCGACGAAACGGCGGCAATAGCTGGCGAGTCCGAGGAAACTTCTGACTTGCTTGACGGTCTTGGGGGAAGTACAATCCAGGATAGCCTGAATACGTTCTGGGTTTACGGCAATGCCATCCTTGGAAATCACGTGACCAAGGTAGGTTACTTCAGGAAGCCAGAACTCACACTTAGAATACTTAGCATAGAGTTTGTGTTCTCGAAGCTTTTCCAGTATAAGACGAAGATGTTAAGCATGCTCTTCTTCATTCTTGGAGTATATTAAGATATCATCCAGATAAACCACGACGAACTTGTCGAGGTATTCCATGAATATATAGTTCATCAACCGGGAGAAGGTGGCTGAGGCATTCGTCAAGCCAAAGGACATGACGGTGTACTCGTAAGAACCATAGCGAGTAATGAAGGCGGTCTTCGGGATGTCCTCTTCACGGACCCGGATCTGATGATAACCCAACCTCAAGTCGAGTTTCGAAAACACCATGGATCCAGAATGTTGATCATAAAGATCATTGATCCAAGGAAGTGGGTACTTGTTTTGGATGGTGGCTTGGTTGATAGGTCGGTAATCTTGGACCAAACGGTTGGTACCATCACTTTTCTTGACAAAGAGCGAAGGCGCTCCCCAAGATGAGGAACTTGGGCGAATGAAGCCTTTCCGAAGTGCTTCGTCGATCTCCTTCTTAAGTTCAAGGAGTTCATGTGGAGGCATCTTGTAAGGACGCTTGGCAATAGGGGTAGAGTCGGGCTACAAGTCGATGACGAACTCAACTTCTCTGGTTGGGGGTATTCCCGGCAGCTCTTCTGGGAAGACGTCGAGGAAGTCACAAACGACTGGAACTTTCTCAATGTCTTCGAGAGGTGAGACGTTCAAAGCATTCATCGTATAGATCAGCGCTTCAGCGTTTTGGGTTATTCGGGCGGTGTGGTTAACAATCTCGCCGGAGGGGTGTAAAAGTTGGACAGACTTGGTGCCACAATAGAGTGCGGCATCGTGAACTTTCAACCAATCCATTCCAAGAATGAGGTCAATGGTGGAAGACTTCAGAAGGATGGGGGAAGCAAGGAAAATAATCCCTTCGATTTCAACAGTGGTATTGGGCACAAACTCAGATGTGTGGCAATGGCCTATCGGGGTGCGGACAACCATCAGCGGGGTCATCCTTTCCATCGTGAAGTTATGCGACGATGCAAATTCTTCGGACATGAATGAATGTGATGCTCCTGTATCAAATAAAACAGTAGCAGGCACAGAATTTACGAGAAGGGTACCCATCACGGTAGCGGGTTGTTCCTGAGCTTCCACAACATCGATGTTGTAGGCATGTCCACGAGCATGAGCAGCAGATCCAGTATTATAGTTGGGGGTCCTGTTGTTGCCACGACCATTTCCGCGGCCAACAGGGTGAACTACCAGTTGATTCTGAGTCTGGGGGCACTCTCTGGCAATGTGACCGGGGCAACGACACTTGAAGCACAGTCCATCCTCAGGACGGAGGTGAGCAGCATTGGGTGGTGGGGGCAGAGCTCTTGGCCTCGGTGGTGGCGGAGCCATACGGGGTGCAGCATACGAAGGCCTGGGAGCAAGGACAGGTGCCTGGGTCACACTGTGAGGAAGAAAAATGCGACGCTTCTGCGTTGCGCCCGAAGATGAGCCAACGTCACGATAGCGCTTCAGCGAGTCCTTATGCTCCATCTGGGCAGTCTCGACGGTGATAGCCTTGTTCACCATGGTGGCGAAGTTGGCGAAATCATGAACGGCAAGAGCGAGCCTGAGGTCTGCATTGAGTCCACGGCGAAACTTCTGTTGTCTGCGAGCATCAGTGGTGATCTCTTCTTCCACATAGCGAGAGAGGTTGAGGAACTCGCGCTGATAGGCTTCAACAGTCATGTTGCCCTGAGTGAGGTTGCGGAATTCTTCCCCCTTGTGATCCATAATCCCCTGAGGAATGAAGCGGGCACGAAAGGCAGTCTGGAATTCATCCCAGGTGATGACTTCACCAACTGGAAGTGAACGCTTGTGGGTGCTCCACCACTGAGCAGCGGCGCCTTTCAGATGATAGGACGCAAAGTTCACATAGTCGGCTGGATCGACATTAGCAGACTCCAGCTCGTGAGTGATGTCGTGAAGCCAGTCATCAGCATCCAATGGCTGAACAGAGTTCGGAACATAGTGGGGTTGAGGCGGGTGAAGTCGTGCAGAGTCACGGTGGCATGCTGATGGTGGTGCACATTCTGATTCGGCTGGGGGAACTGAGCCATGACATTCTGCATGAACTGACGGTTCAACTCGAACTGCTGCATCATCGCGGCCATGTAATCTGGCGGAGGAGGTGGGTCGCTGGCACCACGACCACGTCCACGACCACGACCACCACGACCAGCCATCCTGCTAGAATTTAACAGGGGTATTTCAGCGATGAAAATTTAACGAGATACCGGAAACAAGCAGGAGGTAATGCGACAATGAAGAGGGGGCGCGGATATATAGGAGTAGTCATATCAGACATACACATCCACACACGGAATCAATCAAAAATCGGGCAGCGTAACGTCATAGAAATTAAGGAAAAAGGACACACTAGGCGGCGCGCAGACCGCGGTAAGGATTACACGACGCGACATAGATTCCACTATGTCAATCACGCCGCAAGAAAACTGTTGGCCGCAGGAGTTAATGCCAGAGAACGCGCGGCCTGCCCAGAATGAGAATGGGATCCGCGGTCCGGGACCTGGGGTAGAACTCCTGCGACACGACTCAATCAATGGGGAAGCACCAAAACGCCGGGTGGAATCAAGAGAACGTGATCCTAATGTCAGAGTTTGTAAAACTTACCAGCAAGGATAAGAGAGCAGAGTCCCAGAGCATAGGTAAGGAGAAAAGGATCCTAATACCATAGATATCACACGTAGTGACATCGATGTGGGCCCGTAAGCCAAATATTAAGTTAGCAAAATAGTTTTTCAAAGACTAGACTCAACTTCGACCAAGTAGTGGTGGGGCGGCTTCCTATAGGTAGTCGGCTCTGATACCAACTTGTGACGCCCCCAAAATCAATCCGTGTACAGTAATCATACACGCAGGGTACACGGCTGAGATTAGGGTGCCACGATGAGAATATCACAGCACAACACTAAACACAAAAGGATAAACCAATATGTTACAATACCAAGGATCACGAGGATCCGAATACATAAGTTATACAATCATAATATCTGAGTACAGACATAGTTGGTCAAGTTTTGCCTTCAGAAGGCTAGCACAAATAGCATCAGAGATACAGATCGAACTAGCGAGGCCTCCTTCCTGGGATCCACCGAACTACTCCTGGTCAACGGGGAACTCGACGTCGTAGTAGTCGCCTCCAGGGTACTCCTGCTCCTGGGCTCCAACGTCGACTGCAGCGGCCGATCAGGCAAAACGAAAAAGGGGAAATAAAGCAAAGGTGAGTATCTAGCATACCCGCGAGTCTTACGTCCGCTACTAAGCATTTATGCATGTGTGAAATGGAAAGGGGAGGCTATATATAGTGGACTGAAAGATAGAAATCAGAATAAGGGTAAGAAGCTAGGCCTAACGAAGACTAGCATCTTCCGACGAGTCTTGCAGCATGAGAAGAGAATAGCCAACAGTTCAATAGCATGAATGTAATAACAATGCAGCAGAAGTTGCTGCAGCATTGTATAATAGTAAGTTGTATTATATAACAATTACATGTGCCTCCGAGAATCCCTCCTCGACTTCCCTGCGAGGAAGAAAACCCGGAACCAATCAGTTTAGTAGTAGTAGTTTGTAGTAGTAGAGTCTGGCTTCAGCATAAAGCGTCATGTTACCGTGGACACGGCTATCCGAATAGATTATCATCCCTGCAGGGGCTGCACTACTGTTACCCTACATGCTCGGATCTCCAGGGTGGCGTACACCTTGTCAGCGAATGCCCCACCGAGGCTATCCGATACGCCGAAGTCCATCTTTCGAGCTCAACAGAGAGGCCATCCGCCGGTCTAAATCCTAAGTACAAAGGAACTTTGGACCCCTGTCCTTTGTACTCCTGCACGGTACGCGACTGGCCGGTGAAGCAAACCCACTTCCCACTACCGGAGTAAGCGGTCCAAGCCCGACAATCAGCCCGAGGTAAAGCTGACGTCTGAAGAGCCCTCGAACGAGGCCACAACGCAGAGGGCCCACACCGTAATCCCAGGTGGAGGTAGTGCGTAAAGGGCATGATGACCCACTCAAGTCATCCACCTGACCCATTAAGCATTTTAATTATTATCTGTCGGAACAACCGTTATCGTTGTCCTTATTTAGGTGAGCCGCGGACAACGACAGCAGCCAGGTCCACCCCCATTACCAGAGCCAGCGGCCGCCTGCCCTGTCATCCCACCAACTCGTGCGGTTACCAACAAGGTGAACCGTCTCCTTACCTTGTCTCGCGTTTGCTCCGAAGAGCTCGACTTTCATACAACAGGATATATGTCGGCCACGAACAGTACCAGGCCCGCCGCACACCGGTCGAATACACCTGACCCGTCGTTCCGCTAAAATACCCTGCGCGGGCACCGTTGGGTCACCCGACTCCTTACCTTTAAGGACACCCGTGGATCAGTACCCTAGGCCGGCTATACAAAGTCAGCCTCGAATGGAGTACAAGGATTACTCCTCGATAGCTCACACTTGAGGTGGCTCGGCAGAACCGGGGTAGGGGCCTGTATCGGTGTCTGCTCTGAACCGTACCTATAGCAGTTTATAATGTATCGTTTCCATGATCACTCCCAGAGTGATCATGGCCCGCTATCTAATCCTATTGACTAACAAGTCGCAGGGCTAACTGCTGATTATAAGACATATATATAGGGCATCATAGGATAGCGGAAAATTAATCAAGGGGCGACAATGATAAGCTATGCAGTTGAATAGGACTATAACGTAGCAATAGCAGCAATGCCTAGTGCAAGAAATGTACGGAAAGATAGGCGATATCTGGGGAAGAGAATGACTCTGCTTTCCTGGAAGCTCGACGGTAGGGGTAGGGTCGTCGACGAAGTAGTCGTACTCAACGGCGGTGTACTCGGCGGTAGGAGCGGGGTCTATCGAAGAATAAAGGGGGGAAGAAACAGTAAATTACAAAGCAATCATAGCAATAAAATGCATGACATGACAGATGAAATGTTATCGGTGCTCTAACGTATTATGATGCACTCAGCTCGGAGTGGAAATTCATCCGGGGATGAACTACCGGCTCCGGGTGATTACCGGACAGGGTGTCCGGAGGGGGAAGGTACCATGCCGGAGGTGTCGTGGACATCGGACAAATATACGGAGGGTGTATCTGTGTTAGTTGATCCATTCTGAACAACTTTCGTGTTCGGAATAAATTCATCCGGCAAAGTTTTACCGGCCCCGGGTGATTACCGGACAGTACAACCGGAGGGGGAATGTCAGAGGGGTGGGGTGGGGTGGGGGTATGGGTAACGTATCCGTAATCTTTGTATTTTCTGATCAATTTTGATATATAAATTATTTTCATCTGAGTTACGGTTTAAAAGATATTAAATTTTAAAGGTTTAATCAATTTAAATCATTTTCTCGAATTTATCTATTTATTAAATCAAACATTATCCAGAAGTGGGTTGACTGGTCAAACAGACATCTGGGACCCACATGTCAGTGATAGATTAATCTAATTTAATTTAATTAACTAATTAACAGGGGTGGCCCAAATGTCATATACACAGGGGTAATTAAGCATGTTAATTAATCTAAACAGGGGCTAGGCCCCACCGGTCAATGAGGGGAGGGGGGATTAGGGGGGGTGGTTAACCCCTAATCTAACCAGCTGGCGCATGGGCCCACCATGGCAGTGACCAGGGGCGTCGCCGGCGACGGCATACACAGGAAGTCCGGCGAGGGGGCTCCTGGTCGCCACAGGGCACCAAATGGTGCGCACCATGGCTCGTTCGAAAGGGGAGTTCGCCGCGCGTCGTTCTGTGCAGTTGGCGCGGGCTGGGACGGCCTTCATCGGCGACGGCGAAGACCTCCCGCGGCGGCTGGTCCACGGCTCGACGGGAACGACGAGGGGGCGGGCTAAACTCGACGAGGACAGGGGCGTTCGGAGCGTGAGCTCACCGCGAGCGAGTCGAGGTGGCAGTGTGCTTGGCGAAGGCGCGGGCCGGCTTGAATTTGGAGGAGCTCCACGGCAGTGCAGAGGGGGAATCAGCGACGTGGTGGTGCGAGGGGGGTCCCGGCTTCGATTCGATGGCGTAGGCGTCGAAGACGAAGGAGGCGCGGCTCCAGGACAACACGGCGCGGTCCGGCGTGCCCTCTTGCCGCGGTGGTGCGCTGCGGGTGGCGACGGCCGAGCTCGGGTGAGGGCGCGGGGCGAGGTGGGGAGAGGCGCAGGAGAGGAGCGCGCGAGATCTAGGGGGAACAGAGGGGTGAGCTAGGGTTAGGGTTGGGCACAGCGGCCTTTAAGCTCGCCGGGAGCCGCCGGATTCTCCCCACGGCGACGAGGGGCTCGGTGGCAATGGCGAGTCACGCCACGGGGGGGCGTGAACAGGGGGAAGACGACGACGGTTGGTGGCGGGCCAGTCAGGTCGTTTTCGGTGGGGCGGTTGGGTTAGTTGGGCTGCGGGTGGCCCAGTGGGGAGGGGTAGGTTAGATGGGTTTTTCTTATTCTTTTGCTTTTCACTTTTTATTTTCTGTTATTTCTTTTTGTATTTATTTTATACACCTAGGCAATTTTGTAAAATATGGTATGTGTCCCATAATTTAGTATTTACCAGAGGTTGGTGCCACAAAAGATTTGGGCAAGTGCAAAAGTCATTTAATATTTGCATTAAATATTAAATGATTAATTTTGGGGTTTTATCTACTGTTTTGGATTTGTTTAGAATTATTTAGAGATTAATAAAATCTCCAACTTGGTGTGACATGCCCCACTGAATATTAGTGATTTAATAAAAGTGGGAGAACAATTTTTGGACAATGTTTTATTTTGCACATTGTTTTAATATTCCACCAAAGTCATTTGATTTGATTTCAATTCAAAGGCAATTTGAATTGAGCTTGGTATTGCTTTGATTCCACATGACCAAGGTACATGATCACATTGCATTCAACAATATCGAAGGCAATATGAATTTGAGCTGAACCAAATTGATCAAACAAAATTTTTGAACAGTAGAGATGAACAGTAATGGTGATTACTGTTCACTGACAGTGAGGGTGTTACACACGGTTGGAAGGATTGTTACTTTACACAAAGTTCTTTTTAATGCAGTTGTCTGTTGCTTTGGGTTTACAATTTGGGTGGGGCTCGCAACTTAACACCAGCGAGATGTTCTGGATATATATCTCAAGGTGGATGATTAGTAGTAGATGCCGTTGGATTTTGGTCTACTTATTTTGGCGTGCCGCCCATGCTTTTGAGCCTCGTCCTTTCTTTGTAGCATTGTTAGCATTGCGGTGTGTTTTAATCCTGTCAATTTCCCGGCTGTAATTTGTCTACCTCGCATAGCAGTTTTATCGTCTTTTGGGAGAGAGACATCACTAGTGAACATCACGGGACCCCGGTCCATATTCTCATTACTGTTTACACGCTTATTTATTTTCCTACTTTTACTTTCTATTTTCTACCATTATCATTATCCCTTTCGTTTGGTCCTTTGTAAACAACAAGGCCGGAGAGATTGACAACCTCTCTGTACTCGTTGGGAGCAAAGTTATTTGTGTCGTGTGCAGGTCCAGGAGAAGCAAGTGGTTCTTTTCAGAAGGCACATCACTTGCCGATCCACCTCCTTATCATTGTCGGAGTCCTATGGGAGATAAACCCTATCCTGTACATAGGGGAAATTTGCCGCTACACTACATCTCACCTTCCACTTGGGGTAACCAACGAGGAGAGATATCAGCCATCCAGTTCACGGTCGAGTTGATCGTCATGTGAGTTGATGTTGCTTAGCTCTCGTTCATTCCCTCAACAGGGCTCATCCTTGCGTTGCTCGACCTCCTGATGGTGTTTCTCCCCTCCGTATTGTGGGTCCAGGGTGCATATCATATAGCACCCTTGGACCAAGGTTGCCTGTCCACACATAGATGCACTACGACGGCTAGGCGGCTGTCAAATGAATCACCCATACCTTCCACAAGGTCCTCCAAATCCTCACTCCCATCCAGGACAGCCTTGAGGTCTTCGATGTTGGTCACCAGAGGGTGATGGGTGCATTAAGAAAATGATGTGCTGATCCTAGGTCTGGCATGATGCCAAACCTTGGAGAACCATCTTGCATTAGGAGTCTGCGACAAACCAAATTCCGAATTGATTGATCCAACATGAAGATATTTTTCAACTTGGACGATTCGACTGATCGAATCGACGACGTATCACATGGCACCGAAAACAAACATCTGGCCAGACGTGTAGATTATGTCAGGTCCAGAAAGTGATCACATATGATCCAAAGTTTTACCAAGCTAGACTTGCATGGGCCATCAGTATCAAAGCTTATTCTAACAGATCCCTCAATAGGGTATCTCTTCTAGGTGACTAGATCCGAAGGAAAACACGAGACATCTAGGTTCAGACCCTCAAGATGATGCAAACCCCATTCGTGTTAACCCTACCAGAAATTATACCATGCCACAAATTGGTTGGAAGCATAATGGCCACACAAGGACCGAAATCACCGTAGAACCCAACTTGGTTAAAAGAACATATGGGGTGCAAATGGATCGATACAACCACAAGCGAAGATGGGCCAAAAGACCGCATGACCCTCAAATGGGTCGAAAGATACCACACACACTACTTACGGGTCAAAATTATCAGTATAGCCTTACTCAAGTAGAATGACCCACATGTCGATAATGGTTTGTACGTACCTAGGCCGTCAATGGGATTTCTACACGCATGCTATTAGAGGGCTATCCATGGGCCAAAATGAGAAAGGTTTTGTTGAAGCATGTGGGCCTTAACTAAGTCTTAGACCGGGTCGGACTTTTTAACTCAACACGCCTTTAGCGGAGCGAATAAACGTGTCATCTTCGAAGATGTACACCTAGTCTATTCAACTTGTGTCCCTTGTTCCATTGAGTAGTTGACACGAGGGTGATCGGCATGAGGCCACACCATGATCGGGACCGAATCTAGTACCCTCACATATTAGTTTAACGACAATACATTATGGTGAATGCCATATGTTCATGGTATCCCCATTGACCTGATCACCCACGACAAAATCACTTTCATGACTTGTATTTTTTGGTTATAAAAGAGCATACTTCCATGACAGAAAATCGGCTTTACTTATTTAAAAAAAAATCTTCACCACACATTACAAAATAGTTGTCAAATGTAAAAGTTTACTTGCACTATTTTAAAAACTAGATGACAACCCACGTGTTGCAGTGGGAACTGTTAACAAATACGTTAATGTTTCAAAATATGATAAAATTTATGAAACTTAGTATAATTTAATTATTACTCCCTCCGATCCATAATAAGTGTCGCAAATTTTGTACTAAGCTAGTACAAAGTTTGTACTAGCTTAGTACAAAATTTGCGACACTTATTATGGATCGGAGGGAGTATTATTTTTGTTTTTTTGTTTAGAGTAAAAATCTAAGCAAAATTGATGAAAAATCTATAAAGGATCAAGTGTGATTTTTTAAAATTAATTTATTACGTTGAGAATATACCAGCGGGACTATAAGAGAAGAAAACATCGTTGAGTGAAGAGAATGGAGACATCAACCTTAGCCAAACCTAAAAAAGTTATGTGCATTCATAAAAGAACTATCACATAGAAAAATAAAATGCAAGCTAACTCATAATTTGATTTTTTATAAAAATTCACTTCTAAATCATGTGGCTTAATGCATAAACAAAGTTAATACTTATTTTTTATTGGTTGCATGCGCATGTGGATTTAATGAAACCATGTGCATGCAGAGTTAGTGAAAAAGAAATGAACTTACTTGATGATGTGGATAGCTTGCATGTAAAGATAAATAGGTTAGTGGAGATGAACTATTTAGGTATTATAGATGCTCATATTAAAAAATCATGAAATTTGAAAAATATTCACCTATTTGCAAATATGTCCATGAGATTTAAAAATGTGCATGTAAATATACAAAGTGTTCACGTAATTTCAAGGAATTCATACTTTCAATAACCTATTCACGAGAGAGTGTGGATTTTTTATGTGTTTAAGTATATTTTTGTGGTAATTTGTAAATGTTCATGAAATTTAAATTTTTGTTTTCGTAGTTTTAAAAAGATGTCATAACATATAAATGAAATGTGTGTGACATTTACAAAAAATATAGCTGTTCAAAATTGGTTTATGAAAAAATAACTTTTTAGTTATATTTTTTAGATGTTCATGAAATATAAAAGAATAGTCACATCACTTAAAAAAGTTCACATGTTTTAAAATAATCCTAGAAATATAAAAATGGGCCATGCAATTTTCTATAAAATTTACGCATAAAATATCTCACCATTTCTTACAAATAATAATAATAATAAAATAATAATTGAAAAATGAGCGGAAACAAAATATAAGAAAAATGAACAAAAATCAGTTTAATCGGAGCATGTTTAACAATCATTCAACCTCGTTACGACCCATGTATATATGGCCCGTTTCCACAATATGGGGTAGACAACTAATTAATGTGTACTCCTTCTTAGCATCCGCAACAGTTATTTTTTATGTGCTGAGAGCGCGTCTGATATCGCGTGCTGAGCGCTTTTATTTTTTTCATTTTTATTTTTGTGTACATGTTTTCAATTTTTGGATAGGATTTTTTCGGTTTTCGGAAAACCAATTTTTCCTTTTTTATTTTACGAAAGGCGCAATCTAAGCCTTATAAAATAGAAAACCATGCTTTTTTTCAAGAGGCACAGGTTTGCTTCCGCGGAGGCCCGCCCGTGCCTCTAAAAAAAAGGGAAACACGTTTAATTTTTTTCCTGGTAGGCACAATAGTGCCTCTCGTGGAGGCATGCATTTATTTTTACGAGAGGCACGCCCTGTACCTATAAGAAAGTAAAGAAAAATTACGTTTTTTTTTCCAGAGAATCCCGATCGTAGAGCCACATGTTCACTTCCGGGAAAGGCACATCCTATACCTTTAAAGTAGGAAAAAAATAACACATTTTTTAATAAGAGGCACGATCGTGCTTCTCATGGATGGATATATTTGTTTCTATGAAAGGCAAGCCCTGTACCTTTTAAAAACAAAAATAGTAACCTTGAAATCTCAACAAATGATGCAAATATAGTGTGCCACTTGTTAATCGCGAAAGAGGTGAAGGTAATTGCTGCAAAAGGTAGTCCTTAACTAGTTATTTCGTAGAGATGGTATTATACGAGTCCTTCTATTTGACACACGTCTGTGTCCGAAATAGGAACTTTCGTTGAAGGCCGATTGTGCCGTCCCATTTAGAACCGGTGCATTCGTTTTTATTTTGTTTTGTTTTCGTCGGTTTTTTCGTTCTATATATGAAAATTTATTCAGTGTATAATAGAAAAAGTTCATCATATAAAAATAAAAAGTTCAATCTATATTAAAAATTTCATTATATACTGAAAAATTATTCGATACATATTTAAAAACTTTCATGTATAAATAAAATAAATTCATTATACATTCATTGTATGTAATATTGTTCAACTTATCTATAAAAAGTTCAATGTATACTTAAGAAAATTTGACATGTTCTAAAATTGATCGCATACATTTATATAATGCACTGTATACTATGAAAAGGATATAATTAATGTTTTTTTAAGAATCCATAACTAAAAAATAAAAAATAAAAACCGGAAATACGAAGAACTTTAAGAACAGAAAAGAAAGCTAAGTGAGCCGGGCTATCTAGTGCGCCCTTCAGCAAAAGATCGCACCTTTAACGCAGGTGAGCGCCGAATAGGGTTCGCAGTATTATATCACGCTCTTAGCGCGGGCTAGCACATAATCACACAATGGTCAGGCACAGATGCGCGAAGCACGGGTGTTTTGGAGGAGCGGCAGCAAATATCATAGGTACATCCACCTAAAAAACATCTGTACATATATGTACTTCGATCGATCAATACTTTTTTTGTGGGACATCGATTGATCCTTGATGGTTAGATACTTTTTATTCTTGAGCATTTGTGCATCAGCAAGAAACTATTTGTGTTGCGAGAAATGCACAAGTACGTGAATGGATAGAATTGACGGGCGGCGTTTGCATGTTATTTTTAGAAGTATTTAACATATGCTGGGAAACTAACTTATGTTAAAATATCATGTATTATGATTTTATCTTTCACTAAGTTCAAATACTTCAAAACATTTGATTTAAAATGTCGATCATAGTTCAAGTAAAGGTTCCTGTAGATATAAAAAGTGTTTTCATATATTTTAATACATGATTAAAAAAATTAAATTCATGAGGGAATTAATATAAAAGATCCAATTACTATATAAAATATAGTAATTGTTTTATAATCAATTTATGATTTTTTAGACACATGTTCAATATTTTCAGATAATGCCGAAAATTTCTTAAATATATGATGAACATTTTTTTTTGGATCAGATTTTTTTTTTCATACGCAATGAATGTTTCAACAAAACTACATGTTAAATATTCTTTGTTACATACTCAATTTTTTAATATACTATGGGAATTTATGAAATAATCGATGATCATTTCTTGAAAACATTTGTATT
Source organism: Bromus sterilis (assembly GCA_950022295.1). Lineage (NCBI taxonomy): Eukaryota > Viridiplantae > Streptophyta > Magnoliopsida > Poales > Poaceae > Bromus > Bromus sterilis. The sequence goes on from OX465596.1 coordinate 404,963,423, forward strand.
ATGTGTACAATATACTATGATGTTTTTGTAAATACATGATGAATTAATAAATTCACAATTAAAATTTTAGACAGATATTGAACATTTGAATTACATGCTAAATTTAGTTTAAATAAATGTTGAATTATTGAAAATACCCTAATTTTTATTAAAGTACACAAAGGCCATTTTTTAAAATGTATACTAATTTTCTTATTATGTCATCATATTTTAGTACATAACGTACATTTTTTATATACATGATGTACTTATTAGAGAACACAAGATAAACATTTTTGTTATACGATGTAAATTATTTCATGCACGATGAACTATTTTTAAATACATGATTATTATTTTTTGAGAATACATGATAAGCATTTTTTTAATGCCCGTAAATACTTTCAAACTACGGGATTACGATATAAGATTAATTGTTTCCCTGCTCTGGCTATGAAGTCGTCCATACAAAGAATATAACAATATCCAAGGTGGATAAGAATAATGAAGGCAACTCTTTGATAATAATAGACTAAAAAATGCAGTGAACAATTCCTCCAAAGTTTCAAAGGTACCCGCATGATACTAACATAGCCATGCTCTCACTTTGTCCGTTAAAGTATGAGCAAATAGCTTAATTTTTATTTCATCATAAGAGAACCCATTAAGTTTAAACATCTCGCATATACCATCAAAATGTTGCACATGATCGTATGGATGTATGGTATCATCTCCTCTGAATGTTCTACCCTGGAACATATTGAATAGCCGAGGATTAATTCCAAATGTTTCACCAGCGGATCTCATCACAAAGGTATAGAGGAATCGCCCAACCAAGGCCCCGAGACTTTAATCACAACAATCTGGTAAATTTAGTCATATGCGACCATGGTTTCTCATAGCCTACGAAAACTATCAAAACACTAAATTAACCAAAACTTAAAACAAAGCCCAAAATCGCTCTGTCCTACAAGTGCACATGGTTTTGTTGTAGTTTTTTTTAAGTAAGAGTATCGATTCCACAAAGAGCACAAGAATTGGACTTTATTTCTTATATAGATTTATGAAAATGTGCCTGCAAATTAGTCGTAGACACGGAAAAAGTGAAGGCGAAAGGTTGTGATGATTTTTGTTAGAGTGAACAAAAGTAAGTAACTTAAGTGAATTAAAAGAGCATAACTAGGCGAATAAAGCATTGAAACCGACAAAGTATTAAAGGCGTTATCAGAGAGTTTGAAATTCCCAATGGTATGTGTGTAACGCAACATATGCTACTGCTTATTTTAAATTGGATACTTGATACACTCGTGATATTTGTGATTGAGCAGATATGGGTACAGAATACGCTATATTTGAGGTAGACTTTGTACCGTCCGTACACATCACGACATAGTATCCCCACTTCGGCTCTCACTATGGTAATTAGTGGTTTCTCCATGGAAGTGAAATAACCAAAGGTTCTCAATTACTCGCATGTCAATTGCAAGGGCGAGGTAGTTAGGCTTTTACTATCACCTTAAATTACCTCAACATTCTAACCTTTCAATGACAATAATATACCTCGTGGTCTTACGACGGAAATATTGAGTGGGGTCCATTCACAACAATTACGAAGGCTATTAAACCAAAAATTCAACAGAGAATCATATCCTTATAAACCTTTCATCTCTTATACATACCAAGGTGCGAGTGTTGGTATGAGCATGTGTGCTGGCACCATTTTCCATCAATCACCTGTATTGTCTCCCCGCAATTCATTTCTTATCCAAAACTATTTAATACTAGAAGATACCCCGCGCGTTGCCGCGGGAAACAATTGCAATATATTTTGATGTATAAAACGTGAATAGTTGAATTAATAATATATAAAGTAAAACTAAAAATACTATTGTATACTGTATTTGATTATTATGTAGTTGAAAATATTTATTTAATATAAGTGACATGATAGAATGAAAAAAAAATCCCCATGCATCTTGATTGAGCCTTGATGTGGTGGCATCTGTGGTGAGATGAATTTTTGCATGAAATTAACTATTAATAAAATCTTCATCTCATGCATATTGTGGTGGGCCTTTGATGAGGTGTCATGTGTGCATGTTAAAATAATAAAGGTAGTGGTTTAGTAGGGATGTTAAGATGGACACCTTGCATGTTGAGAGAATTGGAACCAAATTATTAAGAATGTAAGATGTAAGATGTAAGATTTGAAGGTAGTAAACTATCAAATTTATTGACATAATTTTATCATCCTTTCTTAGTGTTATTTCTTAAGCTCTCAGTCATGTTTGGAAATAACATCTTGGTGAAAATAGGAAAAAAGTATATAAGCGCAATAAAATTCGGTAAAGCCTACTACATAGACTTAAAACCAACGGTTAAAACACCATAATGATTGGACTCATCAGATACTTTGGCCGACGCTCTTGATCAATAGTTGAAGATTAGTGAGTGCATTGCACTTAAGTTCTTGAAGCTATTTGCGCAAGGGGTGATTCACATATTCGGTGATGGGTATATGTGAAGACCTAATGTTGACAATGTGCATCGCTTACTTGATATTGGTGAGATTAATGGATTTTCTAGCATGTTAGGAAGTCACGACTGTATGCACCGGCGGTGGGAGAGATGTCTCTTGTCTTGGAGTTTTCCCGCTATGACAAAGGCATTCCTACTCTTATTCTAGAGGCAGTTGCTTCACATGATCTTTGAATATGACATGCCTTCTTTGATGTCCCTGGATCAAACAACGATATCAACGTACTTAATTGAAGTTGTTTGTTGAGCAACTCAAAATGGCAAGCTCCTCGGGTGACAAATCATGTCAGGGAGAAGGAATACCGGCATGGATATTACCTAGTGCATGTAACACTAATAGGAAAAATCTTATAGGTAAAGGCTTAACAGTAGTGCCCCAAAAGAGGGGGCTACTGCTATTTAGTAGTAGCGCCTTTTATTGGGGCCCACTATTGCTAGGCCATTAGCAATATCGCCTCCCGCGAAAACCCGCTACTTGTAAAGGTGGTCCCCACCAAATCCAGCTGACAAGTTGTAGTAGTAGCGCCGCCGTGGAAAGCCCGCTACTACTATCACGGTAGCAGTAGCGTCTTTCCTTGTCGCGCGCTACTTCAAAAGTGGACCTAACTTAACCCAGAGGCCCACACACTAGCTAGTTGTAACAGCAGCCCATGTTTTGGGGCCGCACTAATACCAATTCATTAGCAGTAGCGCCCATTTTGGGCAGGCGTTACTGTTATCGGAAGCACCAATGTACCGCAGCGGGTTCGGCCTAACCCTCACACAATCTCTCCCTCACTCCGCCGCCACCGCACTCGTCCCACGCCGGCGCCCCTCTCCTCCACTTCGCTGCCCTACTTCTCCATCGCCGTCGGCCGCCCCACTCCTCCATCGTCGTCAGCCGCCACACTGCTCCTCCTTTCCGGCGGCCCACTGCTCCCCCTCCTACACCCGACGCCGCCCACCGGTCAGTTTCCTCCTCACATGGTTATGTTTTTATTTATTTTGTTAGTTTTTAATTACTTGTTATTTAGGCTATTGTTTTAGTTAGATTTTTTATTACCTACTGTTTATGGTAGGTAGTTAGGTTAGTTAGTGGTATAGATAGTTGTACACTTTACATTCCAAATGAGATGATTTTGTGGTATAGATAGTTAGTTGCAGTTATAAAGAAGAAGAGAAAGAAAAAAAAGGAGACAAAAAGAACTTTTCTATTTTTCCTACGTATATGTGCCTTTACAAAAACTATGGAATGTTGATATTGTTTGCAGGGTTATGAGTGTCAATGTTTTGCCGGAATGTCGATTAATTTCCATTCCGGCAAATTTCTGGCGCTCGATATGTCCATTTTTTTGCAAAGTTCATGCCGAAATTTTTGCGTCGATTTCGGCATGACTTGTGCTAGAAAAGTAGGATATATGAAGTTCCTGAGATTTTTCGAAATGGAAATTAAACTATGTTCCGGCATCATTACTTTCCTCCTTTTTTAGAATGCCGATGATTCAAATATATTGTGACACTGTGACACCGGGGAGAGTGTGAAGCAAACCCTTGTGATATGTACAAGTATAAAACTTGTGCATCATGCTTGGGTTTGCGATCACACTCTCCCTGGAATCGCTTATGTGTCCAATATAAGTATGAGGCATTATTTAAAAGTACTTTCTTCTTAATTTGTTAATTTGTTAGTTAGTATAATTTTTTCACTCGTACATTTTAATAAACCTTTGTATATTAAATAAGTTCTCGGCGGCGATGCCTGGCCCGCATCTCCGTCGCCACGGCAGAGAGCACCTGCTTGATGGGATGCGCAATGTCCGGGATTGGTGATATTATTGTTGCTTTGACTGGATTATTTGAGATGTATTACTGATATTATATGATAAAATATTATTGTTGCATTTTTATTCGAGTTCATCATTTTTTCCTTTTGTTTTAAATGCTGATGATTAAAACCGTTGTGACATAATGTGACAGCAGGGATGAGTTAGCGAGCCCTGTGATACACACAAATACGAATTTTATGCATCCTACTTGGCTCGCTAAAGCCATCTTTGTAGTTTCTTGCGTGTGTTCAACCTAAGTATAAGGAAAAAAGTCGATATGTGTGTTCCTTTTTAAGAATGTCGACGATTAAAATCATTGTGACACCATGTGACAGCAGGGTTGGTCGAGTGAGCTTTATGATATGCACAAGTACAGAACTTGTGCATCTTACTTACCTCACTTGCTCCATCCCTGTAGTTGTTTCTGTATATGTCCAATCTAAGTATGAGACACAAATCATATTAATTTTCATGATTACTTTCATACTTTTCATGATTGTGTATTGACTTTGAACTAATCTTTTGAATTAATTATGAACACAGAAAATGGCTGACGACGACAATAAAATCATCCAGTGCGATTATTGTGACGATAACTCATGTCGATGCGACAAGTATCCGAAGTTGGATGGGGATGAAGAAATATACTTCCCCCTCATGCTTAGGCGCGACTTCGAAAAAAATAACGGTATATAGAACTTCTGCGACATCTTCTTATTTAAGCATACTTCACTTAAATTTTTGTTTTGACGTGTAATTTTTTTATAATCAATTAAAGCATCTCATGCTAGGCAAGACGTCACGTATGTGACTTTGTTAAATTCAATGATTGACAAGAGAATGAAACAAAAAAGTCAAACTAAAGACGACGAAACATGGTATAACTTTAAAGGACGAGGTCACTAATAAACCTTGGTGCATTTTTTGTGTCCAAATTGGTATGCATTATGTAAGGCATATGCATTAGAGGAGGGTATGCAAATAACCTTTGATACTGGACCTCGTCGTTCAGATGGTCTTAAATTTCGAAAGAAGGATATTTGGATGCTAGTGGACGACAAGAAGCTGGTTCTATCTCAACGTGAGTTTCGTAAACAAAATTGACTTGCTTCCTTCCTGATTTCCTTACTTCCCAAGTTGACAACTTATTTATAATTGACAGTTTATTTCTATGCTCCGAATGATATATGCAAGATGTTTGATAATGCTTTTTAAAATGGTGTCTTTGACCTAATAATGTATGAACAAGATGAGTACATCGAAGTTTTTAAAGATGTAGCTGGCTTTGCAGACTTTTATGATGCCGGCGAATCTTATACACCACATGTGCCATTTGGTGTGGAGTTGTTTCCGGGATATGTAAAAGGTTTGAACATGGTGAGATTTTTTACTATTCTGTCACTAGTCCATCATTTTCAGAATTTTTTTTACCTAAGATTAACTATACCGCATTACTATGTATTTTACTCATATGTTTTCAACAGAGGATCCCGAAACCATGTGTGCCTAGCTGGAGGCCTCATAGAGGCGAGCTTACAGTTGTTTCTGCACGATCATGGGATGTACTCTTCAAGAATGAATACAACACTGAAAGTGAACATGATGCTGGTTGCTTAAGAATCAAAGAATGACAAAGGATAGTGAACCAGATGAATATAAAAGCTTGGGACAAGATGTTCTTCATATTACATTATGGAAATGGAGGTGTCTTTTGGTGTTTTTACATTTACCCTTGGAAGGATGAGGAGTCGTAGGTTGTTTCATACTTTTGTTAAATATTATCTTGTTGGAGTAGTCGTACTTGTGTTGGATATTAGCTAAGTTAAACTAGCAAAAGACCTTTGTGTTGAATATTATGATCATGATGATATATATGAGATGATCAATTCTGACTCTTGTGTGTGTATAATATCTTGAGGTGTGTATGTCTATAAATTGATGAAATTATTGTGTGCATGAGATTATACAAACAAATAGGAAAAAATAAGCAGAAATGAAACAAAAAATGAAAACATGTACTAGTAGCGCCTGTCAGAGGCAGGCGCTGCCGCTAGTAGTAGTAGTAGTAGCAGTTCTTGCAGGAGGCGCTACTGCTAACATTCTGTATCAGTAGCGGGTGCTTATGCGCGCTGCTAATACAAGTTAGCTGTAGCGTGCTATCAGTAGCGAGTCGGGGGCACTACTAATGAGCCGAAAAGGGGCACTACTACTAGCCTTTATCCTAGTAGTGGAATATATTTTGAATGTTTGCATTCATGAAGTCAATACCGATGACACTAACTGAAAAACACAAGTTATTTGATGCACATCAAGAAGGGGCAAGAAAGGATGTGGAACCAACATTTTTTATGTTCGAGGCACAATGCTTCATTCTACTATGTCTGGCACGTTTATGTGACCGGAGTGATATCCACAATATTATGAGAGCTTGCATCATTATGCACAACGTAATACTCAGTGATGAAATAGTAGGGGTGGGCAATATTCTTGATTTGAACGAGTAAGAAGGATTGTCTATTGTCTTTCCCATTGGTATTTACTCATCGTGATATGCATGTATTTGCTGAGGTAATTGAAAGAGATGCTACAATTTGGAATTGTCCAACACTGTGACGCCACCAAAATCAAGCCGTGTACAGTAATCATACATGCAGGGTACACGACCGAAATCAGGGAGCCACGATGATAATATCACATCACAACACTAGACTCAAATAAGATAAATCTGCTATTACAACTAGGGATCACGAGGATCCGAAAACATAAGTTATACAAGCCATAATATCTGAGTACAGACATAGTTAGTCAAGTTTTGCTTTTAAAAGGCTAGCACAAATGACATCAGAGATACAGATCGAACAGGCGAGGCCTCCTGTCTAGGAACCTCCAAACTACTCCTGGTCAACGGGGAACTCGACGTCGTAGTAGTCGCCTCCGGGGTACTCCTGCTCCTGGGCTCCAACGTCGATTGCAGCGGCCGATCAGGCAAAACAAAAGGGGAAATAAATCAAGGGTGAGTATCTAGCATACCCGTGAGTCTTACGTCCAGCTACTAAGCATTTATGCATTTGTATCAATGGAAAGGGGAGGCTATATATAGTGGACTGAGTTGCAGAAATCCAGAATAAGGAAGAGAAGCTAGGCCTATCGAAGACTAGCATCTTCCGACGAGTCTTGCAGCATGAGAAGAGAATAGCCAACAGTACAATGAAAGCATAAAGTAACAATGCAACAGAAGTTGCTGCAACATTGCATAATAATAAGTTGTATTAGATAACAATTAACAATGCCTCCCATAATCCTCCCTCGACTTCCCCGCGAGGAAGAAAACCCGAAACCAATCAGTTTATTAGTAGTAGTTTGTAGTAGTAGAGTCTGGCTTCAGCATAAAGCGTCCTGTTACCATGGACACGGTTATCCGAATAGATTATCATCCCTGCAGGGGCTGCACTACCGTTACCCTACACGCTCGGATCTCCAGGGTGGTGTACACCTTGTTAGGTAATGCCCCACCGAGGCTATCCGATACACCGAAGTCCATCCTTCAAGATCAACAGAGAGGTCATCCGCCGGTCTAAATCCTAAGAACAAAGGGACTTTGGACCCCTACCCTTTTCACTCCTGCGTGGTGCGTGCGTGGCCGGTGAAGCAGACCCACCTCCCACTACCGGAGTAGGCAGTCCAAGCCCGACAATCAAGCCGCGATACTGCTGATGTTTGAAGAGCCATCGAACGAGGCTACAAGGCAGAGGGCCCACACTGTAATCCCACGTGGAGGTAGTGCGTATAGGGCACGTAGACCCACTCAAGTCATCCACCTGACCCATTAAGAATTTTATTATTTTCTGTCGGGACAACCGTTATCGTTGCCCCTATTCGGGTGAGTCGCGGACAACAACAGCAGCAAGGTCCACCCCCATAACCAGAGCCAGTGGCCGCCTGCCCTGTCGTCCCACCAACTCGTGCGGCTACCAACAAGGTGAACCGTCTCCTTACCTTGTCTCGTGTTTGCTCTTTGAAGAGCTCGACTTTCGTACAACAGAGTATCTCTCGGCCATCGAGCAAGTACCAGGCCCACCGTACACCGGTGGAATACACTTGTACTGTCGGTCCGATAGAATACCCTGTGCGGGCACCGTTGGGTCACCCGACTCCTTACCTTTAAGGACAACCGGCGTTTGGGACCCTAGGGCGGCTATACAGAGTCAGCAACGAGTGGAGTACAAGGATTACTCCTCGATAGCTCACACTTGATGTGACTCGGCGGAGCCGAGGTAGGGGCCTTTGGCGGTGTCTGCATTGTACCGTACCTGTAGCAGTTGTAATATATTGTATCCGTGATCACTCCCAGATTGATCACGACCCGCTATCTAAACCTAGCAACTAACAAAGCGCAGGGCCAACTGCTGAAAATCATATATATTTATAAGGCAGCATAGGATATAGAAAGGTACATCAAGGGGCGACAAAAACAGTCTATGCAATTGAATAGGATTATAACGTAGCATTAGCAGCAATGCCTAGTGCAAAAATGTACGGAAAGATAGGCGATATCTAGGGAAGAGAATTGCTCTGCTTGCCTGGAAGCTCGACGGTAGGGGTAGGGTCGTCGACATAGTAGTCGTACTCAGCGGCGGTGTAGTCGGCGGCAGCAGCGGGGTCTACCGGAGAATAAAGGGGGAGAAACAATAAATATAAAGCAAACATATGCATAAAGATGCATGACATGACAAATGCATGGCTATCGGTGTTCTAACGCAGTACAAAGTTCTATGCTCGGAGCGGGAATTCATCCATGGATGAAATTCCGACTTCGGGTGATTATCGACAGACGGCCCAGAGGGGGATGTCGATGTTCGTGGTGTTAGGGGGTGTTGTTGGTATACGAATAGCGTATTCGTATTCATTGTATTTTCTGATCAAGTTTCATGTATAAAGTTTTTTAATCTGACTTACGGTTTAAAAGATATTAAATTTCCCACTGGTCAGCCTCACATATTGATAAAACATTTTTATTTAATAAAACAGAAGGGTGGCCCACATTTCATACTCACATTTTATAACTGCATTTAAATTTAAACAAATCCTAGTGGGGCCCATGTGTCATACTAACAAAGACATAATTAACAGTTTTAATTTATTTAAAAGGCCAGGGGCCCACTAGTCAGTCTAACAGAGGCTAACATTTTTTTATTTAACCAAAATGGCCTTGGCCTCATGTGTAATAGACCCCGGGGGTATTTACTTAACAGATAAGTTAACAGGGGGGTCTTAGGCCTAATGGGCCATTAGCGCTAATACAAAACAGGTGGACCCGCATGTCAGTGGCACACCGGCCACAGCGTGACCTCGTCGGCGACGAGGACCACGGCAGAGGCCGGCGACGAGCGTTTGCTCTGTACAGGGGACCAAACCGGGCGGGGAAGGACTCGTTCGAACGAGCCGCGTCCATCTGGGTGGCTAGCGCGGGCTGGCGTGGTCGAGAACGCCGCCGGCGACGACGTGAGCGGCGGCCGGAGCAAGGCCATGGCGGCTACGGCGACGGGGACAACCAAATCGGCGAGGGGCAGGGGCGTTCGAAGCGTGAGCTCACCGTGGAGCACGTAAGGGAGGCAGTGGGCTCGACGGAGGGTTGGAAGCGACGAATCGTGGAGGAGCTCGACGGCGGCCGGGCGAGAAGTCGACGGCGAATTCGTCGCGCGTGTGTAGTCTTGGCTCGAGGCCGCCTGCGAGCTGGTGAAGACGACGGCGACGAGGCCCTTAGACACCACGGGGTGGGTTGTGGTCACCGTTGGCCGCGAGCACGGCGGTGGCATGGCCACGGCAGAGCTCGGGTTCGAGCGGGAAGAGAGGTGGGGGCGCGAGATCTAGGTCACCGGGGCGGGGGTCGCTAGGGTTGCAAGCAAGGGGGGCACGGGGCAGGGGGTGCCTTATCGACGCCGGCTAGTCGCTGATGAGTGACACGGCGTCGGCCATCACCGTGTCACCGGCCGATGCCCGCCACGGGCGAGGCTGAACAGGGGAGGGGGTTAGTTGGGCTGGGGTTTTAGTTGGGCCAAGCCTGGGTGGGCCGGGAGGGAATGGAGGGAGCTGGGCTAGCCAGTGGGCTAGTTCCCATTTCCTTTTGTTTCTTTTTTTGTTCTGCTATGCTTTCTGTTTTATTTCTTTTAGCACTTTTATTATTTTGTAAAAAATATAATTGGTTCCACAATTAGTGTTATACTATAGAGCAGGGCCACAAAAAATTTGGGGCAAAAATAAATCCATTTAGCATTTGTTTTATTTATTCTATTGATGAAAAGGGATTTTTGGCTACTGTTTTTATTTGTTTAAATTATTTTTTAGCTTAGCAAATTTCCCAAACTACATGGACATGATCAAGTGATTATTGTGCATTTTACAAAATTGTATTCACAATTTTTGGACAAAGTATTAATTCCCACATTGTTTTTATTTTCAATTCAAAGGGGTGTTTGAATTTGAATTGACCCATGGTGATCAAGGCATAGTTGGCACATTTTTTTTAATACCAACCAAAGGGGATTTTGAAAGTGATCATAAGCAAGGATGATCATGGCATGAATAGAACAGTAATATTTCATTAGCAACAGTGATTACCGTTCCCTGACAGCGAGGGTGTTACAAACACATAGAACTCTAAAATTTGATTTGTATTGAGCTTACTGGGGAAAAATTAGGCCACAATATATTTTCCTTGTGTCTTGATCCATCTGATGCAAAATATGTTTTATATACTTTTAATGATATTATATCAATTATCCATCAATTCAACTTTTTTCTTGTATATTTATCCATGTGTATCAACATGTACTACCTCTGATCCTAAAAAAGTGTCGCAAGTTACACTATCAACTATAACTATCGTAGTTGTTTTTCCAAGACACTTTTTTAGGATCGGAGGGAGTAAAACTTTATATTAATAGATGCCACAAATATATCACAATATTGAATTGCTACTTTAGATCCTCAAGTAATAAATGAAACTCTCTACATTATCACCAGTGACACTATTTACTATGAAGATAGTAACATAGATTAATAAACTAATAAATATTATAAGTCTAAGTTACTCCCTTCTATGATTAGCCTTAGCATAAATTTTATAGTTCGCAAAAGTATATTCAATTAATGTGTTTGTTTTCCACGCACACAATATGTCTACAACTACATCAATTGCAATGCATGGATGCATGATCACTAAATAACCAAGTAGGAGTACTTTTACATGCATTAGTGGAGTTTCTCTTAATTCTAACATGCAGAAATTTAATGCATCTTAAAGTATGAAAGCAGTAAAAAATAAAAGTAACAAAACAGGAAGAACAAATAATGAGATAAAACTTCTAGACAGGAAAGAAGGGATTATGCATGCATGGCTGACATCATTTTGATATGTTAGGAAGTCCTTCACTAAAATTAGTTTTTCAACATTTGTTTATAACAAACGGTTTGTATAATCGATTCCCGGTCAGAACAGATGACCATTCAAGGCCTAACATATTACTCTTTGGTGTTGGTGGTGCCACTGCCCATCTGCATCGGTGTCATTTCGTCTTAGTCAGAACAGACTGACTAAGATTGCATAAATATCTGTTTTTAGGGAGTCAGAACTAATTATCATGCAGTGCATAGTATGCTTGCTTCATGGTCACGTGGTGAATTGATAAGGATCCAGGGACCCATCTTCCGCTGGCTGGTCTTCGATCAAAACGTAGACAACAAGCTCACCCTTGGAGATATTTTCCCGCTTGTTTTGCTGCTGATTATGGTCGCAGAATCACAAGAAAAATATGTTTGTCTATTTGTACGGGTGACTGGTGTGAAAGAAGAAACGCAAAAGCACTGTACGGACGATGACCTGAGAGCGTTCAACCAATGCAAAATACCTCGAAGACATCGATATGTTGCAAGTTAGTCAGCGGACATGGTAGAAAATATCTTTCCACAATGAAGTCGAGGTATATCCACAATTAAGTTTAAACTAGGGAATTGTCCGTGTGTCGTTATGAGTATAATAAAAATATGTTGATGGTTCCACAGCAATTATGATTAGTAAATTTATATTGAAAAATAGTTTATTTGCGGCATTTTTTCCCGTTTGAAATCGGCACCAAAGGATCGATTTCATTAAGAAGGAATAGAGTTGTTCCGTTAGTTACCAAAAAAACAAACGAAAACTATCACACCATGCCCGCAAAAGCAAATACACCTTGGACCATCGGACATCCCACACAAGAACGCACGCACGCTGTCAAGGAGAAAAGGCGTTGTCGAGGTTATCATCCAGTGTCATCGTCATCACTCCTTGGCAAGGCAACGGCTTCAGCCGCACAATCGATGTAGCCCTGTAGTGCAAACAAGTGTCGAGGCATATGCTTCGAATGTCAAATAGTCAACTACACCGGCCGACAACCAAACAACTCCAACTCTATCGACAAGCGTTGTAGAAGGAAAGTGTTGGGCCTGCGTCGAGGCGGCGCCTGAACAAACCACACGTCTCATGTCATCATCACCACAAAGGCACTTCCTCCGCAACCCCGACTTCAGAAAGACAGAGTAAGGCAACATGCCGAATGAGACCGACTACCCAAATTTAGCTTCAATCCAACTCTGCATGGAGCCGCCATTGTTGCCGCACAAAAAGTCACGCAAATCCACATTGTCGAACGAACACCTGTCGATCGCAATGTCGTGAGCGTCTAGCACATGAAGAGCGCAAACGGGATCCAAAGCTCTTCAGGGCGACGCCCCAAAGAAGGAAGCGACAATGCCTATACTGCCACCCGACCCGGCTGGGTCTTAGGCTTTCACCCGAAGAGCTAGAACTGAAGGTTGCAGGGATGGACTCCATGCCGTTTCCTCCAAGGGCATTACAGCGTTAGGCATGACGGGATCGCCTGAATGTCCCCTGTATCTATTTTAATTTCTTCATGTTAATGAGATGGACATAGCTCCTGCATTTCACGACAAGAACAATAATTATCATTATCCACAGCTTTAAAGAATAACTTGCCTTCATATAGGTTGGATGGGAATGTCTCCGATTGATTCTATATTTCTATGGGCTTAATGTAATAATGTGTTATCGGAAATGTTTTTTGTCAACTCTCTCGGGAAAGAATATACAATCCTTTGTCAGCTTATCAGTGCACAACGATAATGCATGCATGATACTTTCAAAATAAAAAAGATAATGCATGCATGATACTACGTTGATGGATTCGATTCCTGTTTCTTGGTTCGTCTGATTTGATGACTTTATTCTAGTCTAGTATATCAATCGGCTCTGTTTCCTAGTCCTTGTATGTAGTGGTTCTTTTTCTTCACAACTGAATCGATCACGTAAATATCTTGGACAGTCAGAACTAACCATCATGCAGTACGTAGCATGCTTGCATCACGGGCGTCTGATGAACTGATAAGGATTCAGAAACCATCAATCGCTTTGCTGGTCTTCGATCGAAACGTGGACGGCTCACCCTCGAAGATATTTTTCACTTGCTTTGGCTGCTCTGCATGCCAAAATTCGTGAGTGAAGTCGCAGGGTGAGAACGGAGATGTTTGTCTAGTCGCACGGGTGACTGGCCGTCAGGCCGTGGCCGCACAAGAAGAAATGCAGGAGCACTGTACACTGTACAGACGATGACCTGAAACTGAAAGCCTTGAATAATGCTAAATATCTAAACACACCGAGATATGCTAGTCAGCCGACCTGGTGGAAAATATCTATCCACAATGAATGAAATCGAGGTATATCCACAACTAAGTCCTAAACTGGCAGTTGAACAAACGTGCGTGCATATTATTGCGTGGAGAATCAGAAGCCTTCCTGATCAAATTCAGAACAGGGGACAGCAGGCCGCAAGGCAGGAATATTTTTCCTCTAGTTATCCCTGCCTTTACAAAATGGCGTGTTTTGATATGGTAGATTGGAATGTCTCTGATTGATTCTATTGCCTTAATGTGTTATCGAGAAAAGGTGTAAGTCAACTCCTCTGACTCAGGGAAAAGACAATGCTTTTAGTCAGCTTATGAGCGCACAATGCCAATGCATGCATGATACATTCAGTTGTGCACAAAAAGTACTTCCTAGCCAGATTTGATTCTTTCTTTTTGGTTCCTTTGATTTGATTTTACATTTTAGTAGATCAAACGGTCCTGTCCCTGTATGCATTTTTCTTAGTAAACAAACTTAAACATAGAAAAGTTCAGATTTTTTAAATTATTGCACCATATGTTTTAGGACAGGGGGATATCTCGTACAAACAACCGCCACTTCATGACCAAGTGCATACCATGTGCTCACATGCTCTCAAAATTCTTGGCATTTTTTGTGAATATTCACAAACCATGTGTCTACAATAAATAAAATTTTCAAAGTAAAAACCTAAATATATGTTTAGAAAAAAAGAGAGAATAAAATTCGGATGTAAGTAGTGTTCCCGGATGTGAACAATGTGCTCTTTTCTTTTGTCTTTTTGGATACTATTCATGTTGGTTTGTCTTTTTTCCTCCACGTATATTTGTATTTCAATTTAAAATTTAGATTGTGGAGACATTGCTTCTGAACATTTACAGTAAAATTCACAAATATTTTTTAACAATTAAATTTATTTCAGAAAAAAGTTAGGAGCATGGGGATTTATTTATTTTTGAATCAGATGCATAAGCTTTGCCTCATCTATTGATTAAGAAGGATGGAGTTTTACAATGACCGAATTTAAATCGGCATGCCGATCACTCGCTACGTGTAAAACCGTCCTTAGATTTTTGGCACCTACCAAGACCCAAAATTTGGCCTCTTCAAGAATAATGTTAAGCAAGATTGGAGGTGGGGTGCTCTTGTTACCTTATGCACAAGCGTCCAAAGAGTGAAAACTCTTCTAATGTGGTCAGCGGAGACAACAGTAGTGGGGATAAATTTTTGGATCCACGCATTGTCTTTAAGTGCTTCCCTTACCTTTCAAATTTTCCTTCTTGATGCTTTAAAAATGAGTGGTGCAATCTCCTTAGGTTTCCGTCCAAGAAGCCATGAAGAGTCCTAAAAGTGAGTTTTTGTCTAATACCAACATGTCTAGTTGTGGAGGGCATAGAAAAAAAATCAATATCGTTCTTGTCGCAAGGGTTATTCATGCCCACCCAAAGCTTGAATGGATCCTTCCACTCATAGCAAGGCCACCTCAAACGTAAGGCCCTTCCGAATTTGTTGGAGTCAAGAACTCCAATGCCCCCAAAATACGTGGCCGACAGACGATCCCAATTTACTTTGCATTTGGCACCGGATGTTTTGTCTGAGCCCGACCACAGGAACGCCCACTCGAGCTTACTTATGTTGTTGAGGGTACTCGTAAGGATGATAAGTGGCCTGATGGAGTATAGTATACCACTTTTTTTTAACGCATGGAGTATACCGCTTGGGAGGTGAGAACCGACTTGATAAGATTGGATTTAAGAGGTTGGAGCACATTCAAATATATGTGTGCTCAGACTCTGAGTAAATGATCATCCGAATATCAAAAGGATAAGCAACTAAAATTTAGATGCCATTCTAAAAAAAAGGGTTTAGGTGCCACAAAGTCCATGTCCAGGTGCAACGTTTAGGTTTGTTCTATCCACCCACACCTGTCTCACAGGAGCAACGCTAGATTCTAGAGGTCAGCCCACGCGCAAAACCTGAATTGTTCGGTGTGCTGCACCTCGGCGTCTTCCGTTCCCTTTCCCGTCCGACAAGACGCGACCCACAAGATCACCGGAATCACCAGCACGTACACCTTGCCGGAGGGCGGCGGCATCGCACCGGACGACGCGGAAAAAAAACACTAGCCGGCCGGACGGACGTCCGAGCCCACCGGAAAAACGCCGACTCAACGTGAAACACATCCTCCGGCCGGACGCGCACAAACGATCGATACTCCACACATGTCCGTCGGTCGCTCACGGTGCGGTGGCGATGATGATGATGGTGGTGGTGCGGCAGCTTTTCCCCGGACGCCGGTGCGCTGGGCCGCCGCAAATTAGAGCTCCCTCGTCCGACACCTGGTGCGCTCGTCGTCCACGAAATCTGATCGGCGTTCGCCACGTCCGGCTAGATTTCCAGGGCCACCAACCACCACCACGAGAGGGACTCGCTCGAGTTGACTTTGCCGGCCGTCGCCGAGCCGCACCGCGCCGCCGCGTGTCGCGCGCCGACGACGGACGACCCTACGCCGTCGCACCGGCTCGCTCGTGCGTGCGCTCGGTTGTTGCGCTGCCATGCGCGTGAAAACGTGGCCGCCAGGCACCGCACGGCGGACGGGACGTACTCCAGATAATCCTCCTGTCCCGCACTGCATTATTTGATGTGTTGGCCACCGTCGCCGTCGCCATGTCTGTCCGGTAACTGTCCGTCAACGAGTTCTTTGCTTGGCCGGCGCACCGCACTGTCGAGGGAATGCGACGCCACCTCCGCCTCGCCGCGACACCTTGCCCCAGGAGCAAAGCCCAACCTTTAACCGCAAGCTGAAACCGGAAGACGATCGACCTTTCGTCGTCCCGGCGATGAGCCCATTGCCGTAACGCCACCTCTAAAAAGAGAAGGATCCAGTGCAGCAAGGGTGACCCTGATCGAGAGAAGCATCTAGAAATTACCCCCGGTGGAATCTCATCCTCAAGTCCTTAACCGTTTTGATTTAGTCACGGCACAGATGATCTAACAATAGGTTTTGACTGCACGCTGGAGGACTGGAACGTTTCTTTCGTTATCCGGGCAAGAGACGGCCTTGCGGTTTACGCTCGTTTTCCCGCCATTTTCTTGGGAAGAAGCTTCTGAAACAAGCTGATTAATTAATGGCGCGGGCAAGAAGGTCTAGCCAGCCAATGATCCCCGCGGCAGGAAGAAGTTAGCACGTCAGACTAAGCTAGCCATTTTATTTATTTAAATAACACTCTAGGCCCACGAGTAATGTTCATTTGCAAACGTGCAAGGCTGTGCCTAGGCGTGCATGGAGGTACGGAGGTTTTGGGAAATTATTTCAATCTCATATTTTTCGTGGCAGGTCTGAATTCAAACCGATAGACAGGCAGACAAAGACAGCTCTATCGCATGGACATTTCTTCAGGTTTTGCTAAGCTGGTAGGGTACCTCATATATATTTCAGAATCAAATTATTGGGGTAGCAATGGACAAGATGTTCTCTAAACCTCCTTGTCCTATAATAAAACTGAAGGAAGATTTTGTGCTGGGTGGTTCAGATATGGCATGGGCCGACATGCTGCCGTAGCTGCATGCAATTTATTGTGGAACATAATGCATGACAGGTTATTTAGTTTATTGGATAAGCCCGGAAAGATCCTGGAAAGAACTTTAACTAAACAGGAGAGATGCACTGGTATAGGAATATATAAAGGATAAATTATCCGCAAAGAAGGAGGAGGAGGAAGAGACTGGACTAGGATCACACAACCATTAAACTCATGAAAAAAATCTTTCGTCACATTTTATAGATAAAACATAGATCATAATTACATTATCGAATGGTAGAAGATGATGAGAAAACTCTCAAACAAAGAAGAATATAGAAAAATAGACATACATCGGCTAGAACACGACTACGACGTTGAGAAAGAATATAGAAGGACCTGAAGACTACACCATCCACGATCAACGGCATCTATAGGCTCCCCAGTCACCCCTTCAAGGGGGGAAATGACACAAAAGTTGCCATCACCGTGGACAGAACTGATCAAGGTTTTCACTCGAAACTTTAACAGAGGAAGCAAACATGCGACAACATCCTCAAGAGGAGAGCGGCACCCGTGGGCTCCGTCAGAATCGATGCAGAAGACCAGAGCTTTCAAAAAGTTACCCCCCTCCCCCCCCCCCAAAGCCATATAGGAGCAACGGCAGTCGCCGAAACAAAGTCGAGACCTTCGAAAGTAGATCTGAGCACCTATCCTGCCATGACAGGGAAGACGTCAAGGCCTTCCAACACAACACCCCTTACCGTTCACACGACCGAGGAGCACAACCACCACCACTACTCAGCGACCCACAGGAGAGCCAACCGAGTAGCCACCCACCCGAGGCCGCATCTCCATCATCCCTCTTCGAACCTCTCGCTGACGACATAAAACATGAATGCTACCAATCGGAGGGAAAGCACACACACCTCCCTTCCAACCCTCGGGATTCCATCACATGGGCTGTCGGAGAGGGCCGATAGCCGGGCAGCACCACTGCCACGACTGCCAATCGAAAAGCCGAAAGCCCGTACTGGGTAGGGCGTCACGTCCCACCCTTGCACCTGGGATGCGTCGCCAGGCATCTGAAGGTATCACCATCGGGCAACACCGCCGACTCCCATCGTCGTTCATTCTACCGCTGAAGCAGTCGGCCTACGTTGCCAACAACTATCGATCGTTAGGGTTTCCTCCCCATCGCCTCGTGGGAGGGGTGGATTTTTTTTCGCTCAACATGCTCTGCGCCTCCCTCTAAGCTCATAGGTTCAGCAATCAGCAAACTAGCTCCTAGCGGACGATGCACTCCCTAACACGAAAAATCAACTATTGGGATTACTTGTAAAACTTTTCTGATGTTAACGCTTCCCCGGCACAGTCAGAAATGCGGCTGTACGATCCCAAGCGTAGATCCGCTGCTGACATATGGCAGGACAAAAGAGCAAGTGCACTGCTTCACTACAGTCTACACATGAGGTTGGTTCACTGTAACAGATAAACAAAAACTCAAATTTAAGTCCAACGTTTTTAACCTTCCCTATCCCTCTGTTGGCGGCAATCACATCACATCACACACCACCCATGGTTTGACACCAAGCTCATCATCCTTCTGGCAGCCATGGTTAGTTAGTTGGCGCCACCCCCACAACTATATAAAGGCCCGGCCGCCCAAAGCATCTCCTCAAGTATCCCCCCTTCTCCGTGAGCTTCCCTCTGCATCCACAGCTCCGGCGAACACTTCTTGATCAGCACCATTGATACTTACATCCACCACCTCGGAGCTCCTCCTACTTCTAGTACTTCTTCTTGCCATGGCCAAGCAATCTTGGAACCCGTTCACTTGCTGCGTCCGCGGGGCGGCCACGGAAGACGACGGCGGTGACCACGAGTCACGGAGGGGGGAGAAGGGCAGCAGCCCGAGGTCGCCGCTGAAAAGCCTGAGCTCGTCGGGAACCATGTCGCCGGAGCAGCTGTCGCTGACGCTGTCCGGCTCGAACCTGCACGCCTTCACCTACGCCGAGCTCCGGAGGGCCACGGCGAGCTTCTCGCGCGCCAACTACCTCGGCAGCGGCGGCTTCGGCCCGGTCTACAAGGGCGCCGTCGACGACCACCTCCGCCCCGGGCTGGCCGCGCAGGCGGTCGCCGTCAAGTACCTCGACCTGGAGTGCGGCACGCAGGGGCACCAGGAGTGGCTGGTGAGTGCGGAACAGAGTCCTGATCAACAATGGCACTGAACGTGCAAGGTCCATCAAATGCTTGCAAGATTTACTCTGGATGCTAAGCTAACTGACGGCGGAATGTTTTCATTTTCAGGCTGAGGTCTTCTTTCTTGGGCAACTGAGGCACAAGAACCTGGTGAAACTCATCGGGTACTGCTACGAGGACGAGCACCGGATGCTGGTGTACGAGTTCATGAGCGCCGGGAGCCTGGAGAAGCACCTCTTCAAAGGTGAGCTTCTGAGACCAACAAGTTATTCAAATTTGTTTATTTAATTTGCACGATCGATGAGCTGTTCCTGTCCCCTGCCATATATTCTCTGTTTCCTTTTTGCTAAGTCTTGAGGGGATAGATGACCTGTTATGTGCCTTGCAAACGAACATATGAAATCTCCTTTTAAATTATTTTAGTACTGGATTATTGGTACAAACTTATTGGTCTTTGTCAACCTGGAGGATACAGCTGACATGAAACATCCTACTGTCTTCTTCAGGTATCAATGGCTCTCTCCCATGGTTGACAAGGATGAAAATCGCCGTCGGCGCGGCAAAGGGCCTCGCCTTCCTACATGGTGCAGATCCTCCGGTGATCTACCGTGACTTCAAGGCCTCCAACATCCTGCTCGACTCGGTAAGCCACCCATCGTCTTCAGGCTTTCATTTCCAGTACTAGACTGAAATTAACCCATGACTGAAGAAGTACTACAGCGTAGTACAACAGAAACTGGATAAGTCTGGGTCCCTTCCAAATTCTAGTCAGCCACAAAAATATTTACTTTCAACATGCTTTTTGAATCATCATTTTGAAAGTTTCTGGTCTTATTAGCTGGCACAGACAGCACTGACGTGACCAGAACTCGGAAGGTTCTTGGATACATGCCAGACTTGAGGAATCCAGTCTGTCTTACCCCCCACATCACCTACCTAATTAAAAAGACATCTAACCATCACTATCCATCTTACTCCTACACAAATAAAACACCCTGCAAATTAGAGATATATGAACTGTAACATTCTTAGTTGATCTTATCTGTCTTTTATAATCTCAAGTACCAGACGTTTCACCTAACCAAATTCGAACTTCTGTCATTTCAGGACTACAACACCAAATTGTCAGACTTTGGGCTCGCCAAGGACGGGCCTCAAGGCGACGCAACTCACGTGACGACACGTGTAATGGGGACACACGGGTATGCAGCGCCCGAGTACATCATGACGGGTCACTTAACCGCCAAAAGTGATGTCTACAGCTTTGGTGTGGTGCTCCTAGAGCTCCTCTCAGGACGGAAATCCGTGGATCGTGCACGACGGCCCAGAGAACAGAACCTGGTGGACTGGGCCAGGCCGTATCTCAAACGATCAGACAAATTGCACCAGGTGATGGACTCGGCCCTCGAGTGCCAGTACTCGTGCAAGGGTGCTGAGGTGGCTGCCTTGGTGTCTTATAAGTGTCTAAGCCAAAACCCCAAGTCCAGGCCATCTATGAGGGAGGTTGTCAAGGCACTGGAGCCTGTACTAGGCATGGATGACTTCATTTCCATGGAGCCCTTCGTGTTCACCATCATCGTCAAGGAGGACAAGGTGATGGACATGAAAGTGGAGGTTGAAGAGAAGCACCAAAATCATCAGGAAAGGCACCGACAAAAGTACCCTGAATCGGGTATCCATGGTGGCATTGTGCTCCATGGTGACAATGGGCATGTATCCGGGTTCACCGGTACGTTGCGACGTCAGCAAAGGACATTGAGTTACCACCGGGAAAGAGGTGCCTAATAGTTGGGAGTATAGTATGGTATAAGCGGGTAGGATTGTAGATAGAAGGTATGTGTATGCATAGATAGAAGGTATGCATATGTACATACTATGGAGATGTGATAAGGTCTCACATCGTTTGTTTAGAACTGTGGATGCGTTTCTTTGTTTTCTTCATGATAGTGACAAACATGCAAAAGTTTGGTTTGGATTTTGGCCAGGTTTGTTGTTCAAAGATGTGTGCAAATGAATGGGTCTACTTTGAAAAGAATGCATGCGCTCATTACTTTCACTTTCAAATAGTTGGTCCAATAGCGTGAATCGTTGGCAAGTGAAATGATAATCTGAAGAAAAAAATTATGCACAAAAGCCTATAATTATTCCGAGAAATGGTAGAGGAAAAATAAGGCAGGAACAAAGTGACCCTACCGCAAGTTGATGTTGATGGTCTCAGTTAGTGATATCAAGTTGGATAGGACATGTACAGGTTGCATCGTCGAACAGGAATGCTAGGGCCTAAGGCACAGGAGCAAGCCAAGTCACCTGGAAAATCAAAGGTTGTTGCAATAGAATTACTGTTAAGTTGATGATTGTGCACAATCAAACGTCCAGCAATTTTGTGATATTAAAGATGAGTTGGCATTTTATTTTATGTTTCATTGTAATATTAAAGATGAGTTCGCATTCTATTTTACGTTTCAGAAATCCTGCAAATCCATAACTTCTACTACCTTCGTTCGGATTTATAGGTTTTAGGGGATCGACTAGGTGCAATTTAGTTGAGTATAACTGAAATTACACTGCACTATAGGATTGACCACGGGAGAACTCTATCCATCATAGTGCATAGATCTCGTCATTTTTATCTTATGAACTCATTGACCACGAGAGTCCAGTCCACTGAAGCTACTAAAATCTTGGATTGATTACCAGTTTAGTATCAGTTCCTTGCTCTGTGTGAATGTGAGGTTGATGTTATTCTATCTTCAGAAACTAGGTAATCATGCAGTGAACTTCCGCTTTCATTTCTTCAGGTAGTACTGCCCCTTCCTTACTCATCGCAAAAAATTTGAAAGGATTACTTACAACTTAGAGCATCTATAGCCAGGCTTCCTCATATATCCTGTAGAAAATCCCCCCCCCCCCCGGCCACCGAGCCACCCCTGCCGCTCCCGCGAGCGGAGGCGGCGGCCCTCCCTACTGCTCCGCCCAGCTCCCCCTCCCTCCTCCTCCCCCCCCCCCTCGCCGCCGAGCAATGCCCGGTCGGCGTTGGCGGCGGCGGGGCTTCTTCTCCTCGCCTCGGAGATGGCCGGTGCGGGCCGCGGGATCCCGGATGGCGACGGCGTGCTTGCGCAGGGCGAGGAGGCGGGCGGGAGGCGTCGGCATCGCGACCCCTATCCCGGCGCGGAGGGCTGCTCGGAGGTGCTCCTCGTGGCGGCGGCGGCGGCGGATCTGGTGGGCCACAGTGGGCTTCACGGCGGCGACGACTGGTGGCGGCGCCCTGATCTGGCTGGCTAGATCTCGACCTCGACGGCGGCCGCGCGGCTGGCGGTGCCATGGCCTGCGGCGGTGCCCCGTGGCGGCCCTGTCGGCCTGCACGTCTTCGGCCGAGTGCCATGACGTGGGGCGGCCGTCCGCCGACGTCGATGCTGGGTGCCCGGGGTGGCGGTGGTGCTGCCTGGGCGGCTCGGGCTGGGTCCCTTCCGTCGGCGGGTGGTGGTGTGTGCACGGTGGCGCGACGACGAGTCTGGGCGACGGTCGGCCTATCGATAGCGGTCTTGCAGGACCAACCTGCTGGGCGGCGCGGGCCGAGGGCGGCTTCAGTGGTGGTGTGTCCCTGCGCTGCGACGACCAGATCTGGCCGGCAGGGGACCCGGGCTTCGGTGGCGCGGTTCGAAGGCGGAGTTGGTGGTGCGGGCTGGTGCTCGCTGCGGCGGCGTGGCGGCTGCTGTCCGGCTGGCAGCGCGGGGTGGTGGTGCGGCAGCCTCCTTCTCCCGGGACTAGGCCGGGTGCCTGGTCCTAGGGTTTGTGCTTGGGGCGGGTGATACGTCCAAAATGTATCTATAATTTCTGCTTGCTCCATACATGTTTTGTGTGATATTGTTATGATCTAGATACACTTTCATACACTTTTGATCATATTTGGACTAACCTATTAACTCAGTGCACCCCAGTGCCAGTTCCTGTTTTCTGCTGTTTTTCTATTTCTGTTTTCCCCCATATAAAAAGTGCCAGAAAAATTCCGGGAAAAATACAGGAAAAATCAACGTACAGTAATCTTCGCGAAGAGCCCGAGTGGGGCCAGAGGGGAGCCAGGGGGCCCCAGGCGGCCACCCGGCGCGGCCCCACCCCTGGCCGCGCCAGGGGGGCGCCTGGGGCCCCTGGTCCACCTCTGGCTGCCCCCCTTCGCCTATTTATTCTCCGTCACGGGAAAACTCCAGAGACAGAACCATTTTTCGCGATCTCTCCTCTCTTCCGCCGCCGCCGCGCTTCCGAGATCGGGAGCACCAGAAGACCTCTTCCCGGCACCCTGCCGGAGGGAGGGCCGACCTCCGGGAGTCTCCTCTCCACCATGGATGCTCCCCGGATGTCTTGTGAGTAGTTTTCCTTGGACCATGGGTCCGTGATCAGTAGCTATGTGATGTTCTCCTCCCCTCTTTGTTCTTCGTGGTTTAGACCTCGTGAGCTGCCCTACATGATCGAGACACTTTTGTAATCTTTCTGCTATTGCTATGCTGAGTTTGATGGGATCTGATGGATTATGAGATTATGTTCAGATTGTGATAGAGTAATATATTTGGTTTTTATCTCTTATATTTTTGTTCCTAAGTAATTCTTGCATGTTCTCCGTTGCTGTTTATTGCTTTGGCCAAGTAGTAGGTAGTGACTCCAAGAGGGAACGTTATGCTCTATTGTGGGTTCATGCCCCCCGATGACACGCTTGAGTGACAGAAACATGAGTCTAGGGGATGTGATGTTGCCACAAGGGGGAAAACAACGGTGCTTGTAACCGCGGTTGCAAGGATTGTTTACTTTACGCAAAGTGCTTTTTAATGCAGTTGTCTGTTGCTTTGGTTTACACTTTGGGTGGGGCTCGCAACTTAATACCAGCGAGATGTTCTGGATAGATATCTCAAGGTGGATGATTAGTAGTAGATGCAGTTGGATTTCGGTCTACTTATTTTGGCGTACTGCCCGTGCTTTTGAGCATCTTCCTTTATTTTGTAGCATAGTTAGCATTGCGGTGCGTTCATAATCCTGTCAATTGCCCTTCTGTAATTTGTTTACCTCGCATAGCAGATTTATCGTCTTTTGGGAGAGAGACATCACTAGCGAACATCACGTATCCCGGTCCATATCCTTATTACTGTTTCCACGCTATATTTACTTTCCTGCTTTTTACTTTCAATTGCTATCATTATCCCTTGTGTTTTACCCTTTGTGAACAACAAGACCGGAGAGCTTGACAACCTCTCTGAACTTCGTTGGGAACAAAGTTATCTGTGTCTGTGTGCAGGTCCACGTCAGTTGCGCCGCTGACACCTGCTTATCATATCCGGAGTCCTACGGGAGACAAACCTTGATATCTTCACCGAGGGAAACTTGCTGCTGCGCTACATCTCAAACCTTCCACTTTGGGTAACCAACGAGGGCCGAGAAGCCATCAAGCGAATTTCTGGCGCCGTTGCCGGGGACTCCGAGTGCTAAGATAGGGGAGTTGCACACTACCCTTTACCTTTGTTTTTTAGTCTTGTTAGTTTACCTTTCAGTTTTTATCTCAGTGTCCTTTATGAAAAACCACAAAAATAGTTGCTACCTTTTGCCTTTGTCTTGCTTTGCCTATTTATGCTATCCTCACCATGGGTGATGAACCACCCAAATATGGTAGGATGGACATGTTTGACTTGGATCGTCTTCGATCAATTTGTGCTCGCGCTAAAAACCCAACCGACTTGGTTGAGGGAAAATCATTGGATGAGCATGCTCATTATACGCGGCACCGCCTATCTCAGCAAGGGAAACACTTATGGGATCAAATACATGTTTCTTATTGCCATGCTAAACTTTTGTGCCACATTTATAATTTTACTTGTTGTTCTAATATAGATCATAAACACCTCCCTTTCTAATGTGAGTTTAATGAAAATGAGATCTTATCTTCTTATGCTAAAGGTGTTTATGATTACTTTGATGTTGAAAAGATTGAAGAGTTTGTTGCTTTTAAAGGTGCTTATGAGATTGCTTCTTTGATTGAAAAATATCACGATGCTATTTTCGAGTCTGAAACTTAGCAGTTCTTGCTTATTGCTTCGAGAATTATACTTCCAATTCTTATATTGAGGATTTTAAAAATAAAATGTTTGCTGCCCAAGAAGAGGCCAATTATTGCATTGAGGAGGAATCCCATGATTCCGAGGACTCACTTGAAATATCCCTTTCTGAAAATTTTGATACTTGATTTGTTGATGGCCAAGATGCCACTATGGATGATGCTGACAAAAATAAACTCTCTATAGTTCCTTATGTTAAGCATGAAATTGTTGCTATTGCACCCACACTTGATTGTCCTATTATCCTTTTGAAATCTCCAACTCCGGAGAATTTTCCTCTTATCAAATCTCAATATGTTGAGTTCCATTTATCTTATCATCCTAAAAACCGTGTTGAAAACAATACACGTGTGCTTGTAGGTCATGAACAACATGATTTATGTGATAGTTATATTCTTGATGTTGTTCATGATGCTACTGAAAATTACTTTGAGAGAGGAAAGTTTGGTTGTAGAAACTTCCATGTTACAAAAACACCTCTCTTCATGTTGAAAGTTTTGAAGTTGTTCTAGTTCTACCTTCCTATGCATGTCACTTTGTGCTTCTTTGATTTATTTTCTTACAAGATGCCTATGCATAGGAAGTGGGTTAGGCTTAAATGTGTTTCACATTTACTTCTTGATGCTCTCTTTTGCTTCAATTCTTATTCTCTTGTGAGCATCTTCTATAATTTTAATGCCTAGCTTAAAGGCATAAAAGAAAGCGCTTTCGGGAGGCAGCCCGCAACGAATTTAGGTTTTTCTTTTTGCTTTTGTTGTGCCTTGATGATTGTTACTGCTGTAGCAACATCATTGTATCTTTATTTTTCAGCTTTGTGCCAAGTTATAGCCTCTTACGGCAAGGGAAGTAAAAGTTGTGACATGCTGTCCAGAAAACAGATTCTGTCCTCGTGACCAGAAAAATCCCAGTTCATCTTTTTGATCTGAAATTTTTACACAGCATGATCTATACAATTACGAAACTTCCGTATGTTCTGAGTTTTTTTATTTGAGTTGCAGAAGTGCCCCTAAAAAATTCTTTACTACCTGTTGTTCTGTTTTTCACAGATTCTGCCACGTTTTGTCTCTCCTAACTTTTGCAAACCTTAAGCTTGCTTTTTCTTTGCAAAAACTTTTTGGCACTCTTGAGAAACAGTAGATCTTCAAGAATATCTTTATATCCAGTGGGAAAAAATTATTAGTAAGGGTACTAACCTCTCTAATCAGCTTATGATGAGTTATGTATGAAGGGAGTTTTCAAGTGTGCGATGGAATATGATGAAAGAAGATCCAGGAGTGTCAAGCGCTCAAGCTTGGGGATGCCCCCATGCATCCCCAACAAATATTCAAGGAGACTCAAGCGTCTAAGCTTGGGGATGCCCCCGTGCATCCCCTTCTCCATCAACAATCATCAGTTCGTCCTTCGTCTCACTATATTTTTATCACTTCATGCGTTATGTGCTATGCTTGGAGCGTCTCGCTCTTAGGTTTTATTTTTAGTTTTATTTAGCTTTTCTTGCTGTTCATAACAAGTTAGATCCCGTCTTACTTTGTGTGGGAGAAAAACACGCTCCACTTTCAAAATTTAGAACACATCATAGGATTTTTCCTATTTATCTTTTTGTTGTTGTGTGTTCTTTACCTTTTCATAGCTACTGCCATGTTTAGTCTTAGTCTTAGTTTGTCTTTAGCAAGAGCCTTGGCTTTTGTTTAGTTTGTTGCTGGAACTCTTTTTAGTTTTCATGTTTATCTTGTTAAAGAGAGTTGGTTGTTGCACTGAGTTGTGTCTTGTCTGGAGAGTGGGTAATTGAGGTTGCTATTTTCTTTTAGTAGTAACTTGCAATAGTTTTGAGGTATTGATGTGAGTAATGTTTGAACTTTTGGTGTCAAGAGCTCTAGCCTATTAGTGATAGGTGTCTTATTTTGGGAAATCCATGTGTATTTTCAAAACCTACAAAACTAGTTGAGAACTCTAGCTACTAGATGGATCACTAATCTTTGGAGGGATCGAATATCAGAGAACACTCACGTACCATGAGTCGAGGATGCGCAAGGATAACCAAACCCCCATACACTCCTCCTCGGGGTACTTGTCTCTTTGTGAACCTCCTTATTATATTGAGAGTTACCGATAATAAGTGCATGAGTTCTTCGGACTAATGTAAGTATTGAAAGTTGACACTTCCACCTTCCCATATTTTGCTAGCCTCTCCCGTGCCGTGCATTGCCTTATTCTCATTCCGAGAGTTGGTGTCCACCTTCGCCGGTACATCCACACCCTTGGCATGATACGCTCTGTCATCATAAGCCTCCTTATATCTTTCCTCAAAAAAGCCACCATACCTACCTATCAAGGCATTTCCATAGTCTTTCCGAGATATATTGTCATGCAACATCCACCTCTTCATGACTTGATCTTCATGTCATACATGTTCCTGCTACACTGGCAGCGACATACATTGCATACATCATGTTAGTTACATCTTCTTTATGATTTTGAGTACCTTGTAAAGTGTGAAAGATCTTCTATACCCTCTTGTAAATTAGAGTGTTGCCCTTAAGTGAGGAAAAGATCCCAAAGTGGACACAATAAAAGATCCCAAAGTGGACACAATAAAAGATCACAAAGAGGACAAATGAGGGTTAAATAGAAAGAGCCATTGAGGCCACAAAAAAATAAAAAAAGAGAAAAAAGAGAAAAAATAAATAAAAAGAGAGAAAGGGGCAACACTACTATCCTTTTGAGAGATCCACACTAGTACTACCTTTATATCCTTGTACTCCATAGAGATGATCATTATGCATATAGCTATGTGGGGACCTTCACACTATAGAACTTGGCTTGCATATTCCAAGGATGAGCCTCCTCAAACGAGCTCTAGGTCTTCATGAGCGAGCAAGTTAGATGCACCCCCACTAGTTCCATTGGAGAGCTTCCTAGCTCGTGTGTGCATCCGTTGCATGGAAATCCCTACTCCTCACATCGTATCTATCATTTGGCATCTCTTGCCTATGATTGTCCTCATTGATGTGAGCCTTTCTCACCCTTTTTGTCTTCCTCCTCCACACTATTTCTCTCTTTGCCATCCAAAGTGTCAACTCTCGTGCTTACGCTCATCCATTGCATGAGTGCTCAAAATATCGAAAAGGAGTGGATCAAATTGACTTGTACCTGGCTAGTGGTCTGGGGACGAGTCAAGATAAGATTCCAAAGAGGACCAAGTGTGAAACTTTAGTATATTGAGTTCTCAACATATTCCCTATCCCCCTTCTTGCACGCAAACACCATTTGGAGACATTCGAGTCACGGACAGCGAGAGCTCTTGCACCTAATGTTCTTTTGTTACTTGTTTCAATGCTAATATAGACTCTTGCATTTTATGACTTGAATTGAATCTCTAACCTTGATTGCTTTACTTTTCAAAGTTCTTATATGGTTGCTAGCATGTCACCACAGAAATTATGCCGTTATCATTTACCTACTCGAGGACGAGCAGGAATTAAGCTTGGGGATGTTGATACGTCCAAAACGTATCTATAATTTATGCTTGCTCCATGCATGTTTTGTGTCATATTGCTATGATCTAGATACACTTTCATACACTTTTGATCATATTTGGACTAACCTATTAACTCAGTGCACCCCAGTGCCAGTTCCTGTTTTCTGCTGTTTTTCTATTTCAGTTTTCCCCCATATAAAAAGTGCCAGAAAAATTCCGGGAAAAATACAGGAAAAATCTGCGTACAGGAAGCTTCGCGAAGAGCCCGAGTGGGGCCGGAGGGGAGCCAGGGGGCCCAGGCGGCCACCCGGAGCGGCCCCACCCCTGGCCGCGCCAAGGGGGCGCCTGGGGCCCCTGGTCCGCCTCTGGCTGCCCCGCTTCGCCTATTTATTCTCCGTCACGGGGAAACTCCAGAGACAGAACCCTTTTTCGCGATCTCTCCTCTGTTCCGCCGCCGCCGCGCTTCCGAGATCGGGAGCACCAGAAGACCTCTTCCCGGCACCCTGCCGGAGGGAGGGCCGACCTCCGGGAGTCTCCTCTCCACCATGGATGCTCCCCGGATGTCTTGTGAGTAGTTTTCCTTGGACCATGGGTCCGTGATCAGTAGCTATGTGATGTTCTCCTCCCCTTTTTGTTCTTCATGGTTTAGACCTCGTGAGCTGCCCTACATGATCGAGGCACTTTTGTAATCTTTCTGCTATTGCTATGCTGAGTTTGATGGGATCTGATGCATTATGAGATTATGTTCAGATCGTGATAGAGTAATATATTTGGTTTTTATCTCTTATATTTTTGTTCCTAAGTAATTATTGCATGTTCTCCGTTGCTGTTTATTGCTTTGTCCAACTAGTAGGTAGTGACTCCAAGAGGGAACGTTATGCTCGATTGTGGGTTCATGCCCCCCGATGACACGCTTGAGTGACAGAAACATGAGTCTAGGGGATGTGCTGTTGCCACAAGGGGGAAAACAACGGTGCTTGTAACCGCGGTTGCAAGGATTGTTTACTTTACGCAAAGTGCTTTTTAATGCAGTTGTCTGTTGCTTTGGGTTTACACTTTGGGTGGGGCTCGCAACTTAATACCAGCGAGATGTTCTGGATAGATATCTCAAGGTGGATGAATAGTAGTAGATGCAGTTGGATTTCGGTCTACTTATTTTGGCGTACTGCTCGTGCTTTTGAGCCTCTTCCTTTCTTTTGTAGCATAGTTAGCATTGCAGTGCGTTCATAATCCTGTCAATTGCCCTTCTGTAATTTGTTTACCTCGCATAGAAGTTTTATCGTATTTTGGGAGAGAGACATCACTAGAGAACATCACGTATAATGGTCCATATCCTTATTACTGTTTCCACGCTATATTTACTTTCCTTCTTTTTACTTTCAATTGCTATCATTATCCCTTGTGTTTTACCCTTTGTGAACAACAAGACCGGAGAGCTTGACAACCTCTCTGAACTTCGTTGGGAACAAAGTTATCTGTGTCTGTGTGCAGTTCCCCGTCAGTTGCGCCGCTGACACCTACTTATCATATCCGGAGTCCTACGGGAGACAAACCTTGGTATCTTCACCGAGGGAAACTTGATGCTGCGCTACATCTCAAACCTTCCACTTGGGGTAACCAACGAGGGGCGAGAAGCCATCAGCGGGCCGGATCTGGGCCCGAGGCATATCGGGGTCATTCCCCGGGTAGGAGTGGCTGGCCTTGGCCTGGGGTGCCTCCGTGGACGGGCCGTCACGGGGGTGGTGTGCGGTGGCGGTGGCCTGACACTGCTATCTGGGATATTGATCGTTGCCTTGACCTCGGTTTGGCGTCGTGCGAGCTCCACGAGGGCTTGACGGCGGCCGTCGACGGTCCTACGATCGTGTCCCCTAGCTCCAGGTGGGCTTAATGGGGATGCAGGCGTCGAAACCTCCCATAGTGAGTGGGAGGGTCACCCAGATCCGAGGACTGATGCCGGGCACTGAGTGGACAGTGCGCTCTACTCGTCCGACCGGGGTTGAAGCGTCGTGAGGTGGAAGGTGGCGGTGTCTTGGGGTCTGGATGCCGGGGTGGCGGCCCTGGATGGTGGACCACATGGTTGCTTTCCGGCAGGCACCATGGTGGTGGTGGTGGCTCCTCCCGGTTGTGTGGGCAACGGGTACCGGAGCGACGGGTAGCTCGGGCATTCACTCTCTAGTAGGGCGATGCCCTGATCCGGATCTGGGAATTAGACCTGTTCGCGCTCTCCCTAGCGGCATCGGTGGCACGGGTGAGTTGCCGAGTGAGAGCTCTGTGTCTTGGCACCGACGGCGGCGACATCCGTGGGTGCCGCTGTCGGGACCCGGGGTTAGCGTATGCAAGTCCAGTTAAGACATAGTCATATGGAGAGCCGAGAACCGCACCCA
This sequence comes from Bromus sterilis, assembly GCA_950022295.1. Classification (NCBI taxonomy): domain Eukaryota; kingdom Viridiplantae; phylum Streptophyta; class Magnoliopsida; order Poales; family Poaceae; genus Bromus; species Bromus sterilis. Next base: position 404,995,143 of record OX465596.1, read on the forward strand.
CTTGTCTAAGCAGACAAGGCCAAGCACTAAACATTCTCGGAAAAGCATCGTACGTGAGGGGCATCCCATCCAGGACGGATGATCAACTGAGATGGGTCCTCATCGTCCGCACACAAGTCAAATGATATGGGTGGTGAACTCCCATATTCAAAGACAAGTCGCCTCAACCATACTATCGACTATCTCAAAACTCTTACATAGACTTACTCCAGCCCGATCACTTAGTCGGGGTCTAGGGCGGGCTCGATCATACCACAAAGTGTGCACGAGACGGAGTCTCGAGCAATCGCATCGCGATGCCCCAAGCTGCGCACATCTAAGGGCCACTTGGTGTATGAAAGACCGCCAGCCAGAACACAACTAAGGTCTCGAAAACCCATACAAAGACATGCATGTTATAAACATACACGCAGCACCCATGCCTTGTATGAACAGTAGGTACCATTGCAATTCTCTACAAAGTGTACATTTTATTTATAACTCTTATAGAATACACACAGAGATCACATACATGTGATCCAACATTACAACACAGGCAGAAGCAAATTATGTCTGAGTACAGACAAGTTTAACAAATGGCTTAAGAAGCCTTATTTAAACACAAAGCCCTCCACGAGGGAACCAGTCTGCTGACTGGGACTAGACTAGTTTAACTTCAGTCGTCCAGCTCGATGAAGAAGCCACCTTCAGGGTCAGTGGCGTCATATAAAACATAGATTAAGCAAACGTGAGTACAAAGGCGTACTCAGCAAGACTTACATGGGAGCTATACTAATCATGCACATGTATCAAGGTAAAGGGAGGTGGGGTTTCACTTGCAGAAATGCCAACTTTGACTTGGCTAATCCTAAACTACGAGTACCAGACTTTAAGGTAAGAAGCGTACACGAGTCCACTACTTTCTCCAACCAATACACCACTATGGTGCCTTCCTCGACTTCCCCACGAGAAAGCACGCCATAGCACTCACACTTATCTTGGTGTGTTTTAGAAGTATCCGGTTCAAATTATCTAATAATCAAGCTAAGCTTTCCAAGTAGTCCATAACCGCGGACGCGGCTATTCGAATAGTTTTGATAACCTTGCAAGGGTGTACCGCTACACACACATGACCATCATTTACCGCCTTTGATCTCGACACCATTCAAGGGGTGCCAGCGAGGATGCTCACCACAACTGTTACCTCATAGCCGATCTAGTCCGAGAAAGCCGCCTACTTGGGTTGGCTACCACAATCGTGAACCCGGCCGGTTTACCGAAGTGGACCCAAGTGATGTGTGCGTGGTGCATAAGCCGGTCTCGGATGAGCCGTTCTCTCACTTAGCATCCAGGCCACAAGCCTACCAGAACTCCGAACTACTGCGACATCTGGACATCGAAAGGGATGAGTTAATAGGTTGAGAGGGGTCAGTGAGCCCAATGTGTGGTTGTACTCTTCATCTTGGATCACCACACAAGAACTCGTACTAGGGCGGTGTTCAACGAGACAACCCAACGTGTACTCCTACACAGCCTCTCATCGTTCACCTTGTATTAGGGTCGATTCACCAACACTTTTCTACCATCATCAACATGATCACTACCATCCCGACTCACATCACAGTAACAACATGGTATCATACTAAGCATGCAATAAGCAGTAACATTGCAGGGGCCACCTGATATCAACCAACTCCTACATTTGCTAGGATTGTGGTTTGCTTACTACTGTGACAAAAGATAGGTCATGCAAAGGAATGGGTTCATCTATGCGGTAGAATTGTAACATGGTGATCATCCTATACAATGCATAAGCGAGACATGAGAGGGAAGTGAGATTTTATCGACATGATCAATGGGGTTTTGCTTGCCTTGCTGACGAGGTTCGGGCTCTGGATCTTCAGCGAAGGGGGTGACCTCTTGCTCCGGTTCCACCTCTACTCGACAAACAAAGCACGAAGTAGCAATCAATATGAATGCAATTCTCAAGCACATGAATGAATGTTAAAGCTTGAAGTATAAGTTTTGATGTGTGAGGCAATTCCATTTAAGTGGAATATATTGCATTTGAAATGCAAATTCAAAATCCACATTTGAATTCAACTTAGCCAAGTTATATGTGATATGGTTTGATCATTTTGAATTATCTTCAAATGTGTATGATATGCCTCTGATGTGTAAGTGAAATGTAGCATGTTGCCATGGTTCAAGTTGCCAAAATATTTGAATTAAATTTGATTTAATTCCATTTAAATCAAATAGAAAATGCTACTGATCACATTTTAAATTCAACTCAAACAGAGTTGAAAGTTGCATATTTGGAAAGATAATTTTCTCCTGATCATTTTTCATATATTATTTGTCCAATTTGGATTTAATATGAATTTTCTATGAATTTCCAAAGTTTGGGGTATTTTCTGGATTTTCTGGAATTCTTTTTAATTAGAAAAGCTTTTATTGCGCCAGCACTGCATCAGCATGACGTAGGGGGTTTTGACCTCGGTCAAACTGACCAGTGGGCCAGGGCTGTCAGCCTCTCTGGGATAAATCCCTGTTAATTTAAATTAACAGAGAGATTAGAGGGGTTTTGGGCCCACCTGTAAGTGAATCTGGGGGTCATTAGGGGTTGGATTAGGCTCAGGGTTAGGCTAACCCACCGACGGCTAAACGCCGGCGGCCTGGCCACGGCGGCGCTGCGCGGATCTGCTGTTCCCGTGGTCCAAACGAAGCGCCGAGACCACGGGAGCGAAGCCCGTGCTCTCGCACGTCTCCTGGTGCACGCCAGCGTCCAAGACGACGACCCCAGCGACGGCGGTGACCTCGCCGGCGGCAACAGAAACACGGGGAGGAGGCAATCGTCGCCACGGTGCTCCAAATCCAGCAATCTTGAGCTCGTTCGACGCGTTAGACCACAGGGAAGACGTCGGACATGCTCTTGGGTACGTGTGCTTCACGGATGCTCGCCGACGACGACCGCGGCGGTGAGGTACCTCGGTGTCCATGGCAGCTCGAGCTAGAGGAGGAGAAGGGAGTCGTGGCTTGAGGGGAAACGCTCACCAGGCTACAGGGAACTCGACGAAGTAGTCGACGGAGCCGGTGAGGGAACGTGGGCGGAGTATTGAACGGCGACGAGCAGCGGATCCGGCGAGCTCTCGGTGACGATTCCAACGACTAGAAGGGCTCTGGGATCTTGATTCCTTGCAGGGAGACGTAGTCGAGGGTGGCGAAGCTGATGGACAAGTTCTTCTGGTTCTTCTCCGGCGCTGGCCACGGATGTCGTCGACGGTGAACGGCGGCTGCTCTCGGAGAAGAAGGGGAAAACGAGGAGAGGAAGGGAGGGCACGAGAGAGGAGGGGGAGTTGAAGCACGGCTTCACGGCGGTTCTCCAGGACACGAGAAGATGGCACGGGGAGGTCTGGAAGGTCGAAGACGTCGCGGTGGCGTCCACGGCGTCGGCGCCCTGCCACGGAGCTGCTTGGACGCGCGGGAGGAAGACGACAGAACGGTTCGGGTGGGCTGGGCCGGCTGGAGAGGTGGGCCTCGCCCCAGGCGAGAGGTAAGCCTTTTCTTTTTCTCTCTGTTTAATCTTTCCTTTCTTTTTCTGTAATTTGTTTTGGCTCTGATAAAAATACCAAACCATTTTATTAAATGCTGAAAACTTTTATGTGGCCTCATAATAATATAGACTAGCCACTCATAAACTTTCAACATTTTTAAAATTCAAATGATTTGAATTTTAAATCAAAAAGGGGTATTTCTTTAATTCCAAGGTACTGTTTGAATATTTGAAAAATCTATGAGCATGGGGTGGGTCCCACATCACTTGATATGTGATCACACTCATTTATAAGACTTTTCAAAACTCTAACATGAATTTTTGGAAAAGATTTTTATCTGGCCTTTTGAATTAATTCATCTCGGGGGTGTTCCTTCTCCCATTTTGATTTTGAATTTGATTTCCAAGATTTCTTTTGAAATTTTGACATGATGCAAAGGCACTAGCTAACCCTAGCACATACCTAACAGAGGGATCTGACAGCCGCTCTCTTCCTGAAGACGTCATCGTGGTTCTTCTCCTCGTGTCAAGGCTCCGGGTGAAGACCCTTGTCCATCTGGACTCGGCAGCGGCGACGCTCTGCGCCGTGCTCCCTCTTGAGGGCGTTGTTGTGAAGTCTAGGTGTGTTAGGATGTAGCGTGGGCTTGTGTGTAGTTCTGCCGATGCCTTCTGCTGGTAGTGTAGGTGCACCGCTTATCTTAGGATAACCTTTGTAAGAGGGTTATCTCACCACCTTGTATCGTTCGGTCGTGTACCTTGGTTCGATTCCTTTATCTAGCCAGGCTTCCTAAACCCTCCTTATACGGAAGGTTCAATCACTAATTGGTAAAAAGAATCCGATCCTGATGAATTCCTCGTACTGACCCTATAAGCTTAGATTGATCGACACCCCTCATATATTCAGCTCAAATTTGGAGCGGCTATAAGGAGTTTTGGACACGCCCATCACATCTAACTGGCAACATGGACCCGCACGGAAACGCTCAAAAACTCATCGGTCTGGCGGGCATCTCCTTCCATTCTTGATGATATTGTGTGGCGTCGCTCCGGGGCGCCGCCCGGGCACCCTAGTTTGGCGTTAGGTCAAATTCCCGCACGCAGTGAGGGGTACGGGGGGACCTCGACGACGGCGGAGCACCTCGGTCGGCGCGGTTTGGTCCAGCGGCGCAGGCTGGGCAGGCTTGGCATGATGGCGCGGGCGTTGTCGGCGGGGCAATGTGGTGGTGCAGCGGCCAGCGGCGCCCACCTTGCCAGATCTGGCCCCTTCGGTCCCCATATGGGTTAGAGTGGGTCGGCGCGGTTGCGCGGCGGCGGATCTCCTGGGGGTGGAGGACGGGAGGCACAGCCTTGGGAGGTGCCGGCGGTGGTAGCCATCACGCTGCAACGTAGCATCGGGACTTTGCGGGTCCGGTTGGTCCAGGTCGGGCCAGGGGTAGCCTGGTGTGTCCAGGCTGCCGAGTCCGGTCGGCAACCGCATCAGGGGCGATGGAGGTCAGTCCCTCACGCGTGGCTCCGTCACTTCTTCTCTTGGGCCCGGGGTGTCTCATCTTCTTCCCGGCCTCGTGATGGTGTCTGCACTGCGGCGGCGAGGATGACATCAAGACCGTGGTGGCGTATGCTGGTGGGCGGTGAGTTGGACGGTGCACTCCGAGCATCCGGGTGGTGGAGGCGGTGGTCGGGAGAAATCCCTGTCGGATTGTCCGGCCCCGAAGTGGTGAGTGGTGACGTCTGCGGGCGCCACTGCACCTTCCTGATGGGCTTCGGGGGTCCTCCTCCCCCACTGCCTCCCGTGTAACCGGGGAAACCCTAGGATTCGTCCGGGCAGCAAAGGTGACATCGTCGTTCTTCTTCATGAAGGTGTTTCTTAGTATTCGGTGTCTCGGAGTGCATGGAGCATGGTGAAACTTCTTTGGTGGGCGCGGCGGCGGCGGGTCATCCCCGGTTTGTCAATTTGCCGGTGTCGATATTTTTTTCTCTTTTATTCTTCTTTCCTCTGGCTTGGTTTGCATCCGAACTTGTGTATGTGTATGCCCTTGGCGTGTGTTTGTATCGGGTGGTTTGTTGGACATAGCTTTATCTATAAAACGGAACGAAAGCCTTTTTTGATAAGATGTATTCGACTGTATATTTTCTTATGGACCAGGTCCATCGGCCACAACATCCCATTAGTAGAAAACGGCTCATTTGTCTCGGTTCCGGAACCGGGACTAAAGGGTCGTAACTAAAGCTCAATACCTTAGTCTCGCTTTGTCCACGAACAGGGACAGATGAGGCTCCACGTGACCATTGCGGCTTGCCCAGATACGAACCGGGACCAATGCCCCACGAGGCCCGGCCGGCCCTTAAACGCACGAATCGGGACGTATGTCTCCATGGGATCTGGTTCGTAACTGAACCGGGACTAATGGGCTATTAATATCCTAAGAAATTTGCATACATAAAACCCGTCAAATGATAACCTTAATTAATTCTTGACTTGCGCTCGTTTCATTCGGCTAATTGGTTTCTGCATCTCAAAGAAACCGCCGCTCGACGGTGAAATCTGGAGAAAACAAGGCACAGGTCCATGGGACGGGGGAGCACGATGTACGCGTGCATCACGCGGGCGGGCAAGATCGTCGTGATGCGTCGCGTGCTCGCAGCCGTACGTGCCAAGCTGATGACGACTTGACGAGAGCCAGAGAGAAGAAGCCATCGCGCGTGCTAGCTAGCTATATAGCTTGCTGATGATGCCGCCGTTCGCCGGCTGTGGCGGCCGTGCGTGCGTGTGTGCATGCGACTGTGTCTCGCAAGAAGAAACGCAGGGAGCACCGTGCAGCCGACGACCTGAAACGAAACCCCGAAGGCTAAAAATATCGCGAGAGAAGACGGCGGCCGGCGCCGGACGTCGCCGTCCTCCGGGTCCGGGGTCAAGGTCAGCAATGCGCATTCACGTCGGCCGGAAATGTCTATCCACAATTCAGTCGAAGGTAGGTAGTACGATATCGACCGAGCTTGTACTTATACGGCGTTTACTTATACGGCGTTGACAGACTGACAGTTGACGGTGGAAACTGCGAACTCAGCAATGCGCGTGTAGTAGGAGTACGAAGAACCGGATCGACACTGGACAGATCAAAGTCAGAACGAACTGTAGTCTGCAGGGGCTGGCTAGTGGGCGACAAGAATATTGCCCCCTAATTAATCCAAGTGGTAACCAATTGGTTCCTCATGATACCATGTTCGGTTGATGACTATGGTACGAGGAGAACCTGCATTGGTTACAGAGGTTTAGGCAAAGATTGAGGATGCATAGGTCGAACTCAAGTGCGTTCATACAAAAAGAGACGCGGTATTCTCGTCAGCGTACAAGGCTGCATGCAAATGTACATGAGCATATAACATACATCAAGTTGTTAACGAAAGGATAATACTGACAAAGCAAAGCAATTCTTTTCAATGACTAGATATATTAGTATCAAGAAGATACCACATACAATCAACCTCTGCAACAACAAAATATCTAGAACTAGTCTAGACATCCAGGATGCACACAGCTGAAAAAGAAAAAGAAAAACACCAAAGTGATCAAAGATTCGCAGCAACATGAACAAACCACCATCACTGAAACGGCATGCGGTGCGGCTCCGTGAGAAGCACCAAACTAGGTTAAAGCCCGGTTCACAACCTTCCTACCTCCGGTCTCTCCGAAGTAGTAGAAGGAGGAGAAGCAGAGCAGGACGCGGTCAGATTAACGTGGAGCCAAAAGAGGAGAAGGACGTAGGCGAGGCGGATTCAATGCGTCATGCTGCCATGAACCCACTGCTGATGAAACAATATGCCATCCTCGACTCCATCGTGTCGGAGTCGAAGGCGGAGGGCAATCGCCACTTTCTCCGTCAGCGGAGGGCGGAGGACGAGGAGACGGAGGTGGGGTAGGCGTCGATCCACTCGAAGGTAGGGTCATCCCGTTGACATCTTCTTAGGTTTATCATAGTACCTAGATTTTATTTTACATATCTTATTATGTGGATTTGATGTGGAAAGAAGTATCAAATATGAGGTTGTCGAGTGTCCAGTAGAGCGTAGCTCGATGATTCTTTGTGGTGCCAGTCTTGCATAGTTTTTCGTTATCGATTGTTCTCAAATCCAAAACCGCCATGTCCTTGGCGCATGGTTGATTGCCTGGCCCAGATTTCCTGGCTTCTCAACACCTTTGCGGTGGGCTTTATCGACACTCGGTTTCAACGAAATCGTATTCGTTTGCTCGAAGAGAAGTGATAGCAGTGACAACATTAGTCACCCTCGATAATGTTTTCTTGTGTAGTAGTGACTAAGTGTGGTGTATTTTTTTGCATGTCAGATCAACAGGTTGTAACAGTATTTTTCCTGGTATTCCGCGGATTAACTGGTCACTTCTCTTCTTCTTAAGTTTTTTTTAAAACCTCTTCGTTTTGTTTAAAAATGGCTGTATTTATTAGTTTAAACAAAACGCAGTCCTGCTTGTTTCTCCCTCCCTTAAATATCAAACTCCCTTAAAAATCTGATTTATCCATCAACTTCTCTAAAACGGCGTTCCTACCCATCAGAACGGACTCTAACACTGCTACACTCATTGTTACTGCAATGCAATGCTCCACTCAATCTTTTCCTCTCACTTATCTAGACCTGCCTCTCTCACCCTCTAAACTCCACGTTTCGGTCTTTAACCCGATCATCGACAACTTTCGAATCTCTTCCCTCCGGTGATCGCTCAAAAAAAACTCTCTTCGCATGCAAGTTCTCTTGCGACAAGTGTGAGGCGAGGAGCAATGCTAGGCTCACGGACATTTACGGAGTTTTACAGGGTTGATTCTGTTTGACCAGATTGTGATTGGCTAATGGACAAGCCCACCCAGAAGGAAATCAGGGGGGGCAAATTATAATTAAAGAAGGCTTCCTAGTCAACCCCGTAAAAGCCCGTGCGTGTAGCATTATTGGTGAGGCGAGTATCTCTCACGCAATTCTCACAGTGATGAGCCGACGGTGCCGTCGTTTTGCACGCTTTGGTTCATGCCCAAGAACTCACGAAACGCAGACCTCTTTCTTTACAATTTCCCCGCCCGAAAAAGAGCTTAAATTTCACGGCACGAGAGATAGATATTTGGGCGTCCGTTTGCTTAGCCCGGAGATATTTTCTTGCATGCAACTCCGACGCCACAGCGACCTCTGATGACACGCAGGTAAGATTGACCTGCAGAGTGAAGACGAGAGAGAGGCATATATTGGAGTCCGATAAGTTTCAGACAGCACCGTGCTGAGCAAGTGAGAGATGGTAATTAGATGGTAGCAATATGAACGAGCGGGACTTCATGGACGGCCCGACGCAACCCCCGATTATAGATAATCCCGGTTGTTGCCGAACACTTGTCAGGATGAGACTCGAGATATTTGCTGGATCGACAAGGGCGTTTCAAAAGTACGGGGTGTGCGTGTGCCGTGCCCCTTTTCCTCCGAAAATCAAAAGGAAGTTTCAAAATATCCGCACCTGAACGAGAAAGTCTATCTATCCTTGCTGCTGCATCGTCGTCAATGGTGGACAGGCATAGCATGGTGGAGCGCGACGCTGCTGCGCTGCCGGTAGTGACACCAAATGCTTTCTCATGATAATTACTCCTACCACCGTATAATTATTATGGCAGCGTTTGCTGTAATTGTGATGTGTGAGGAGCCGTTTTTCCTGGCTTGGTCGGGCGGCCGACGGCGGCGGCGCCGGCCGGGCAGAAGAAGAGGGTATGCGGCTGCTCGATCTTCTTGCAGTGTTCGATCAGGTTACTAGCACATCGATCGTCCTGCTCCTGTCCACACGTCGCAGTAGTAGTAGCAGTGGAGTCCGCGAGTGCACGAAATCCACTCTTTTCGGCAGCTTCCTCCCATCCCATCCCATGCGACCCACGCGGCGCACGGAAAGAATCCGTCGCCTCCTCCTGCCCCGACGGCGACACCAACCAGGCCGGTGCAATCTGGCTGGGCTGCTTGTACGTACGCCGCAAGCTTTGTGGCCGCCGACGACGGGAGGACACCTGGAAAACAATCGGATCCAGTCAGCTGCCAGCCATGGCATCCTAAGGGCAACCCTAACGAAAAGACCCAAATGTTTTCATTTGATCCTTTTGAAATAAAATCTCGACCAAACAGAGCGACGTAAACGGGTCGAGATGCATTTTGATTCGCTTTTTGGTCCGTCACGATGCATTTACAAATCAAATTTAAGACGTGTTTGGGTGTCCCCGGATAGTAGGTGGATCGCTAACGCGCTCGCGTTTCATCCGTCCGGCCCCACCTGGTAGCTACACGAGCGCCTCCCTTCACGCAATTTTGACCAGTCTTTTTAATGGGACCATCGCCCCACCAATCCACATCCCTATCCTAACCTTGCTCCTCACCATCCAGGAGCGGCCGCCATGTCGAACAACGATGAGATCGGATCATCGTCGCTACCGCTAAAAAGTCAACATCTCGGAGGCGGTCTAGTACTGGCAGCAGGGCACGCCGGTGCCCTGGCCAGCTCGCCTATAAGGCTGCCGTCGAGGGCTCCATCCTGGAGGAGGCCAAGGAGTGGTCGGGCTATCTCGAGCTCCTCGCCATCATCGCGCAGAACCCCAATCCGGGGATCTACGAGTCATCACTGCCATTACCACCATCGCCATTACAGAGCGATCGTGGTACGAGATGAAGCCGACAACCGCCTCCGCCTTCTTGCCGCCGTTCCCGCTCCCATCCACATCACCCGACAACCCCACCACGCGGAGGGATGGGGCATAGCAGGGCTATTGTTCCTCTGGTGTGCCATGGTTGCCGTCTCACTTCATCGACCTCTCCATTGACAACGATGACGACGCCCAGTAAAGCGCCGGAAAGAGGATCGTCAAAACCAGTAGTAGTTTTTTTGTTTTTTATGTGTAATTATATTTGTACTGGATTTTTATAATTAAAAAGACCGCATTTCATGCTCCTTATTGGGCACCCGCGATCCAAACAAACACATCGCAAACATTTGATCCATCAAAACGATTCAAACGAATATATTTTTTGAATCCGATTGGATCTCCTTTGAATTGCCGGCGCATGTCCGGCCGGGGAGGGAGTCCGACGGTCAAGGCACGTGTCCGTCCGCGTGGCAGCGACGGGCGAACCGCCGACCGTGTAGCGTGTACGCGCCTACGCTGCCTAGGCCCAGGGTAAAAAGCCGGAGAGGGATTGCAGTTGACCCCGCCGGCGGTGTCGCCTAGCTGCCCTCGCTCTGCCGCCGGACCGACCGGCTGGCCCGCGTCCTCCTCGGTGCTCGCTTGCGTCCGGCCGGAGCGCGTGGCGGCCGGCGGCTGGCCGGATAGAAAGCGCCGCGAGCCAGGTCAATCACCTTCTTTCCCTCGCAAGCACTTGAATGAATACCTCGCTGCCATGTGGCAGTGGAGTGCACAATATTTCTTTCTAGAGTAAGTAGTTCATTTGATCCTTTTGGAAGGATTGTTTATTGGATTTTGGATCATGGATGAATGGATGGCCTCGCTGGATCCTTGGATATGAAGAAGGTACTCCGGTGATGTCGCAGTCAGTGTCGGGTCCGGTGATGTCTGATGAGTGCCTTGTTGGTTTGGCCGGTGCATCAAACCATTATATCAAGAAAAGAAAGAGGGCCGCATATCATATGTAAGCGCCAACGTCTCAGATGCAACGCCGAGCGAGCATTTCGTCTCAAAACCGACCGGGAACTTTGGACGTGCGACCAGACAAGGCAGGCAAGCAAGCAAGTTTTTACCGTCGACGTCGCGGCGCAAGACCTTTCACCGTCTCAAGTTCCTTCTGAACCGCGGGGTTGTCGTTGCCGTAACGCTACCCAGTACCCACCGTTGTAAACTCTTTCCCGACAAAGAGCAAAGGCCAAAGGCCAAAGGAAGAATCCAGAAACGATCGAATGCCAGAGGGAAGAACAATCCAGAACCACGAGAGGAAGAACATTAAGCGTGGACCATCGGAGAATTTCAGCCTCAAATCAATTGTTAAGAATCATTTTACGTTGAATTATGGAGCACGCGAGCTGGGGCAACCAAGGCATCGGAACGTGTCTTTCATCACTTGGGCACGAAAAAGAAAAGAAAAAGGCCTTCTCCCTTGCGTGGCTTCTGTTCCTTTTCCTGCCATTTTCTCCCAAGACAAGTTTCGGCAACTGAATAATTATTAAAATAGTCCTCTGGCGCGAGAAGAAGTGATAAAACATCCGCAAACGTGTGAGCTAGGCTGCTGTTTCTAATGTGAAACGACGGTGAACCGATGCAAGATCTTCCTTGGAAACATTTGAATTCAACAGGAGCTCGCAGGGGGGCAAGATCGACAGGCCTCCTGCTACCTATGTTCAGACACACAGTATGCTCTATATAATTGGTGAAAGATTTTGTGCGTGGGGCGGTTCAGATACGGTACGGGCATGCAGCTACATGCGGTGTCTTGTGGAACAAATTCTAAGTTTATTATTGTCTCCTTTGACAAGCACATAGTGTCCTCTAATGATGATCCTCGAAGCAACCAAAGCATGAGGTTACACACAAAAGTACATAGTAGCACGTCAACGTTGTGGTAACGCTTTTGCCTCAAGCCCACGGAGAAGGAACTAAAATATCTATCTGCAGGGATGGGATCCAATTCCTTCGCCTAGCTTATTGCAACTAGTTTGGATTAGGCAGAGAGCTATATAGCTCAAGCAGGGTCTATCAGTTGAGTTGAGGCACTTATTAGGCGCCAAATTATAGATTAACAACTCCCTAGCAGTAGAGTTTTGTAAAAGTGCTAGACAGTAGCCTGAGATTGCTTCTGAAACTATTGTGATGGTAACCCTCCCCTGTTTGCACCGCATGGCATTTTCCCGCGCAACAGATTCCCGGTTCACCTAGTCCGTGATTATCCACGTAGCTAAATGACAGTCAACTGGAAAATAATTTTGGCTCAGGCAAGGAAGGAAGAAGCAGCCCCCGCACACCAAAGAAGAAGCAACCGCTAGCTAGGTCAATCTTAAGGGTGCAGGGGTGCAGTTCACTGAACATCATCACCATCTGTCTATCTTAAAGGTGGAGGATACACTCCGCGGACGATGTCGAAAACTGGAGGTCGCTGGATTAGAGGGATGACCGGGGTTAGAGGGGTGGCACAACAGTGGAGGAAGGTCGAGGAGGAGGCGGGGCGACGAGGCAATCACAAAACACCACCGACCGCGGGCGATGAAGGTAGGCAGATCGGCCGGTGATGGTGGGGTGGATCGGCTTTTTTTCTTTGAGTAAAAGAAAAGGAGTTGCCCTCCCCCCCTTCCGATTTCATTTAAAGAAACCAATAGGAGTCAGGTTTACACACCAAGTTTAGTTCGTGCGGTGGATCGGCTGGAGGTTAAAGATGGCTCATCAGCCATTGAATCTACCTCAGCTCTAACGGCTAATAAAATGATTGATTCTATATTTTGGGGCAACTGGCCTATAGCCACATCACGTGACGCGCGCAAAGAGTGATTAATCAACAGGGTACATGCACTTCTACTGTTATCACACAGAGCCAGCAAATAAGCATCATTTTCATTTTTTGATCCCATTTTGAGTGTAAATTTTACGATATGTGCTCCCACCAAAATAACCAACATATCCCCCCCCCCCCCCTCCTATCTGGATTTAGTCTACACTGTATTAATCTGTGCTACCTACTAAAGTAAGCGAAATTGACTTAAAAAAAGTAGTATGTGAAATTCAATTTCATTCTCTGGATTAGTGTGTGAACTTGTATAATGTTGACTCGGTAAAACCGAGTAACTAAATTTAGAATTTGGACCCGGTAAAAAGGAATGTAGAACTTTGAATTTCGCCTATTTTAAAAGATTCAGGTAGTAACAACCCCGGCGTTTATCAAGAAAATCCGCAGCTCCCACACGCAGAAGCTTACCACGACGCCCCTTCTCTTCTTCTTCCTTTGCTAATCTGGAAACTTCGGTATCCACGATCATTAAAAGAAAACGGCTTGCACAAAGTCCAAACCAGAATGCCCCAACGCCAACGAAAATTTCCATTTTTTTTGACTTGAACGTGCATGCACGGATTAACCCAAAGGCGCCCCTTCTTTTTACCATCCTTAGGACCTGTTTGGGACTGTTTCGCTCCGTAAAATCTAGCTCTGCTCCAAGAAACGCAAGCCAAACAGGGTAACTCCACGATATGCCGTTCCGCGAAAAACTAGAATCTGGGGTACAACTCTCGGTTTTTTGTGAAGCTCTTCAGGGGTGCTCCAAATAAAATCTAGAAGTTGGAGTTGGGAGGAAATTATCCACCACTGCCACTAGTAAGTGGATACCCCTTCATCATCCAATCAAATAGATCTATTCCACCAAATTTTCTATTAATGCTGGAGTTAGATGGAACCCAAACATAATAAAAAAATTCTTTGATAAAACTACAACTTCTATATAAAGCTGCTCCAAAGTGAATTTAGCAAAGTGAAACTAATTTTAGTGAAGCGGAGTAGTCCCAAATAGGCCCTTAATTTCATAGCATGTCCTGTTCCACCATAGTGGTTCATGCAAATTAAGTAATTTCAAAAGGCACCTGTAGCATATAGAATAACCGATGAAACCCACGGCGACAGTATCACAAAACCACGTCCAATACAACAAAATTAACCTAGTACTAGGAAGCTGAATAGTCAGTTTAATCATCCTAGTCTACGTCTGCTGGTCCACCCCATGTAATGTAACAGTATCGCAAAACCACGTCTACTAAAACAAAATTAACCTAGTACTTCTTCCGGTCCTTTTTACTCCGTGTATTAGATTTATGTCAAGTCAAACTTACAAAGTTTGACCAAATTTATACTAAAAAATATCAACATCTATAATACCAAATATATATACTATAAAACTATATTTCATAATGAATCTAACTATACTGATTTGGTATAGTGAATGTTGAATTTTTTTTCAAAAACTTTGATCAAAGTAGAGATACTTTGACTTCAGACATAACTTATATGCAGACTAAAAAGGACCAGAGGGAATCCTACTACGAAAGCTCAATAGCCAGTTTAATCGTCCTAACCTACGTACGTACGCCGTTCCACCATCTTATGTAACTTTTCACCATACAAACGCGAACCCGCGGTGGATCCGGTATATGAAACCGCGGTGTGGGTGACATGCCCGTCACCTGCATCCACCATGTTTCGTTCCCACAAGGTTTGAGGTCAACTCCGTCCATCCTCACGCCGGTAGAAACTCCGGTTTGATTTGAGGTGAACCATTCGCGCCACCAACCGCCACTTAACCATTCCCTCCCTCTTGCCCTGTTCCCTCCATCACATCACCCGCTGCTTTGTTTGTCCTACGCCGGAGTCGGGGCCGCGGACGGACGCCCAGCCCATCCGTGCAGGTGTGCCGGACACCCGCACACCTATATAAAGGCCCGGCCACGGCTGGCCACTCCATCCTCCATCCACCCAAGCCGATCTCCCCCGAGCTCCCGCCTGACCTTCTCCCTCCCTCTCACCCGAGAGCTCCCCCGCATTCATCCACAGCTCCCGGGACTTCTTGCCTGCCATGGCTGCGAAATCTTGGAACCTGTTCTCGTGCTGCGTCGGCGGTGGCAGAGTGGCCGATGATGACGGCGGCGACGACAGCAAGTCGAGGCGGCGGATCGGGCGGAGCGTGAGGGGCTGCCCGAGGTCGTCGTCCAGGATGTCCTTCACCAGCCTGAGCTCGTCAGGGACGCTGTCGCCGGAAGACCTGTCCATCACGCTGTCCGGGTCCAACCTGCACGCCTTCACCTACGCCGAGCTCCGGGCCGCCACGGGGAGCTTCTCCCGCGCCAACTACCTCGGCTGCGGCGGCTTCGGCCCCGTCTACAAGGGCGCCGTCGACGACAAGCTCCGCCCCGGCCTGCCCGCGCAGCCCGTCGCCGTCAAGTACCTCGACCTGGACTGCGGCACGCAGGGCCACAAGGAGTGGCTGGTGAGTGCCAACTGCCAAACACAGCGCAATGCGCGCCCGATCAGATCATATTCCGAGGTCCGATCGACGAATGGCTCGCTGACATACATGGCCTGTTGCTCTTGCAGGCCGAGGTCTTCTTCCTCGGGCAGCTGAGGCACAAGAACCTGGTGAAGCTCATCGGGTACTGCTACGAGGACCAGCACCGGATGCTGGTGTACGAGTTCATGAGCGGCGAGAGCCTGGAGAAGCACCTCTTCAAAAGTGAGTTCTTCTTCACTGCTTTCTGTTGTCAATTCATCGATCATTCTGAGGATCAGTACGTTTGGTGGTTCTATCTTGATTCTTGAGTCTAGCAAGATAAAGAAATGTGTTTGATTTTGAAATTTGGGCACGTACGAATGCCATCTGGTCCATCAGCGATGAGCTGTTATTGTCCCCTGAAGCTTCTTTTCTGCAAGTCAAGGGGATAGCTGAGCTGCCCTCTGCTGCCTTCCAAAGGAACAACACTTTATCATTATAAAATTATATTACTGGGTGAATGTAGATACTGGATATTTACTAAAAAAGGGTATTGGATATTTTGGATTTTAAAAGATATTTATCCTATACCAACTTCTTGGTGCTTGCAAGTTAGTAATACAATTGTTGGTCAACGTGGAGGAAACTGACCTGAAATATCCTATTTACTTCATCAGGCATCAATGGCTCTCTCCCGTGGATGACAAGGATGAAAATCGCTGTCGGCGCGGCCAAGGGCCTTGCCTTTCTCCACGATGCCGACCCGCCGGTCATCTACCGCGACTTCAAGGCCTCCAACATCTTGCTCGACTCGGTAAGCCACACGTAACTTCAGACTTTTTGCTGAGAAAAGGATCACTTTTGAAATATCTCTCTCATTTCGGAACAATACTTCACACCTCTTATACTAGAGTTTCTTCCCCAAAGTGTTTGACAAACGAAAATTTGTTCTAGGATTTTAATTTCAAACCTTTAGCTTTTGATTTTTGACCCATTGAATCATCCAAGATGCCATGTTTCTGAACTAAGCTGGCCCAATGCGTAATGGGCAGCTCTGACCTGAATAAATCTCTGAAGATTCTTAGATGAATGCCAAACCTGAGAAATCCTATATGTCCTAGTCTCATCATCCAACTAATAGAGATACATTTAACTGTCATGGTCGAGTTCACAGAAACACCTACATATTACTAAATTCACGAACATCATTACGATTGCACAAATATCTTTACCTTATGTCTAGTTCGAGAAAATTGTATCTCACTCCATGATATTTCCCTTAACAAATTTCAATGCTTGATATTTCAGGATTACAACACCAAATTGTCCGACTTTGGGCTGGCCAAGGACGGGCCTCAAGGCGACGCGACACACGTGACAACACGGGTCATGGGGACACATGGTTATGCAGCACCAGAGTACATCATGACCGGCCACTTGACCGCCAAGAGCGATGTGTACAGCTTCGGTGTGGTGCTCCTGGAGCTTCTCTCCGGGCTGCGATCGGTGGACCGTGCACGGCGGCTCAGGGAACAGAACCTGGTGGACTGGGCTAGGCCATACCTCAAGCACTCCGACAGGTTGTACAAAGTCATGGACCCAGCTCTTGAGTGCCAATACTCTTGCAAAGGCGCCGAAGTGGCAGCATTGGTGGCATACAAGTGCCTCAGCCAGAACCCAAAGTCGAGGCCCACCATGAGGGAGGTGGTCAAGGCCCTCGAGCCCGTCCTCGCCATGGACGACTTCTTTCCCGTGGGCCCATTTGTGTTCACGGTTATCGTGGAGGAGGACAAGGTGGTGGACATGAAGGTGGAGGTCGAGGAGAAGCACCAGCACCCTCGCCAGAACCATCAAGATCGACACCGACAGAAGTACCCTGACTCGGCAATTCATGCTGGCATTGTGCTCCGCGGACGCAATGGGCTCATTACCGGGTACACCGGTGCGCAACGGCGACAACAAAGGTCATCGAGCTGCCACCAGGAGAGGGATGCATAGGGACTAAGGTAGGGAAGTGAGTAGGACAAAATGGTATGTTATGTACATACTATAGAGATGTGATACAATGTCACATCGGTTTGTTTCAGATTTGAGGATTGTGTTTCTTTTCTTTTTGATAGTTTTTGGAAAGGTCTCAGGGGGTAAGCCCACCTTTCTTCTTGATAGTGACAATGGGTGTTAGATAAATATAGGGATGCAAAACAGTGTGGCAAAAGTCCGGTTTTGATTTCTCGCAAGGATTGTTGTTCAAGATGTTGTGCACAAATGAATTATCTAGTTACAAGGGATGTGTAATGCGTCTTTCATCGGCACCTCTAAAATTTTGGTCCAATGTTTCTCCATTGTTCGCAAGTGAGATGACTACTTGACAAAATTAAGAGGCAAAGATTTTGTGGTTCTTTAAGAAAATAGAGAAAACAATGTGACACTAACACTGTCCCATGTTGATGTTGATGGCGCTAGTTAATACTGGCAAGCTGGACTGAGCACATGTTTATCTGTAAATATAAATGCTAGGGGACGGGCAAGCACATGTCACCTGGCATATCGAAGGCTGATGCGAAAGGATTAAGGTCAAGTCAACATCAGCTTTGCAATAATAAGCTTCAACTGTGAACCTGTCGAAAAGAATGTTTGAAAAGCCAGCTAGATGACAATGAATTAACTGAAATGTATGTTTCTTTAAATTAGGTCTCACCCGTCCACCTGAGATATGAGATAGCCCAATAGGAGCAACCACCGGAATTCAAGGTTTGTTACGCATCTATGTGCAAGATATACAGAAATTATCAGTATCTGATAGGAGTATGTTCTGCAGGTCTATCAATCTTAATGAGTCATATATGCAAAAACTATAATTGAGAAGCACCAAAAAAGTTTGATATCACATCACCTATATAACGTTCATACAGCACAATCATTTATGGAGTATCATGTTTCTGCTCTAATCAGGAACGTCCAGAGAATAGAGGCGATGAAAAGAAAAATACAAGAGTCGTGCACAATCTCTGCTGTACATAGCATGCCAAGATCTATGTGATTCGGCATTGTTTTCATCTTCAGGATAACATTTAGGACATGACACATAACAGAATGAAGTGAAACTTAAACAGTGTACGCCATTATCAGCAGACAATGATGTTATCAGATGCCCAATCAAGTAAAAATCAGACAGATATGCAAATCAATTGGAATAAAACTGCAGGATTGGTTGCAGAAGGATGATTCTGTAGGTTGCAAATGCAAGACACCATCAGAGTGCCATGAGCAATTTTGCGGATAAGAGCAAATGATGAGGCTAGCCAGTCTCAGGATTGGGTCATAAAACAGAGGATAAGAAATACATTCCAAGTATACAATTGGCTCATTAACTAAAACATGACCATACATTTGCTGCCGTTATGTCCTGATGCAATACAGTGACGGTGATCGTTGCGGCGGTGGGGGCAGGACGCCGGGGGGCAGCGCGCGGCGAAGGAGTGGACGAGGTGGACCATGACTTGGAAGCAGGCGGCGAGGAGCAGGACCGTGTTGGCGACGGCGACCACGGACCACGCCGCCACCATCGACGCGGCGAGGCAGAGGAATGTGACGGTCATATCACTAGCCGATCTCGTCGACACCTGCGACAACGTCGCACCTCTGCCCAACCAAGCTGACTGACTCGTGGGCTCGGCCGAACCCTGGGCCCAACCGGCCAACGGCCAGTGAAAAAACTTTTTTTTTTCATTAAGAAACAGTACAGAGGACGCGATGTTTGGGCTCTCGGAAGCATGTGCTTTTTTTTTGATAAAGGGCTTTATTACTCAATAAGTAAAGTACACCCGGTATCTGCATAACTAAGATGCACACAGCCGCAAGTCACCAAACCAGAAAAATAAAAGAGTATGCGACAAGTTACAAAGAAGAACTATCGCCACTCAAGGTAGCTCTATGCGTAGGTCACGCGGCCACCCATGTTGGGTAAAAATATCCCTCGCCACCGCTTCCAGTCGTGCACACGCCTCCATAAAAAGGCCTCGATATTCCGCCCGTTGTAAGATGGACCACGAACGGAGAATACCCGTGCATCGATAAAGAACCTGCAAACAAGTGAATTTTTTATCAGAAAAGATCTTGTCATTACTACAAAGCCAGAGCGACCATATTACGGCGAGCGCTCCTACCCTAAGAATGGTTTTAATCTTACTATCTATCCCGTTTAGCCAATTGCCAAAGATATTAGCAACGGATGTGGGTTGATATAAGTTTGAAGCCACTTGGATAGCTGACCAAATAGAATGTGCAACCTTACAGGTGAAGAATAGGTGTTTTATTGTCTCATCATGAGCACATGAAACACATTTCCTACTTCCTTGCCAGTTGCGCTTGACAAGATTGTCTTTCGTTAGAATGACACATTTTCGAAGATACCATGCAATGACTTTAATCTTTAAAGGTATCTTCATTTGCCATATTTTATTATTATTATCGACTGGTATTTCAGGTTGGACAAGCGCCCTATACATAGAATCCACCGAGAATTTTCCATTCCTATTGAGATTCCATCGAAGCTCATCGTGACCTTGTGACAGCTGCACTACCGCTAACCGTGCTAGCAAGGCGTTCCAAAATGCTAGTCTTGGACCGATTAAGTCTCTTCTGAATGCGACATTAGGGGGTGACTCCTGCATGACCGTGGCCAGTGTCTCTCCCTTATGTCGCACAATGGTATAGAGGGCCGGATATTGATCTCGGAGTGTGGCATTTCCTAGCCATATATCCTCCCAAAATCTTATCTCCGATCCATCCTTAATCTTGAAAACCCCAAAGCGATAAAAGTGTTTCTTTGTCGCCATGAGCCCAGCCCAAGTGAACAGTAAAATCAAAATAAATGATAAAAATTCAAAAATTATGAATCTTTTTGTAGATGTTCGTATTAGTGTGACAAGTGTGCTTGGCAATTTTGATGCCATGTGGCGTAGTAGTGCTTTGTCGGTGAAAAAATCAAAATTAAATGTGACATTTGAAGGCAATATTTGGCGTTCGATTTGACTTTTTTGCACAGATCAAATTGCTTAAGTTTTACACTTGCAAATTTGCGTATACCATTTAGATGTGACAATGAACGCGTTAATTTTTTTTATAATTTTTGTAACATTTGTAAAATTCATTTTTGATATGCAAGAGCATATGCTTCCTAGAACCAAAGTGAATATTAGATCACAAGTATTTACATACATTTGTTCTCATGAACATATATACGGATACTTTGTTTTTATAAGCACTTTCGAAAGACTGCTTTTGATTCGATGAGTCGAAAGATTTAACGAAATCATACAAAAACTTTGTTATCGAGGAAACGTCTTCTCTTATTAAATGAATATTCGTTTTAATAAGACACGCGCAGGACGGAGAGCAGAGGCATTCGGAGGCGCGCAGGACGGAGAGCAGAGGCATTCGGAGGCGGCGATGCTATGTTCGATGAGGAAGTCTGGAACAAAAGGTATACGCAACCATAGATCCTAGAAATCTTAGTAGTCCCATTACCCGCTGCTTTGCTTGAGCCTAGACATCAACAAGTTAATGCATACACTGTTTTTTTTTTGAACAAGAAAGGGTCTCAGGGACCCAACTGCATTAATCCCCAGCGAAGATTACAAACAGGCCCCTCTAAAAGATACAAATAACACAAGGGGGCAGAAATATTACAAGAAGAACCCTAGAACTAAACTGGAAAACGCGATCGGGTCCTCTTTCTTCTCCGCTGTGAGCGCGTCGCTGCCTCTCATCCCGGCCAGCTTCTCCGTCGCCGGGGACAGAACCACTTGGGGCGGAGCCGCCGAAGAACGCCTGGGTATGAGAGCACAAGGGCCTCCAATGTGGCATACAAGCCTGGAGGTAAAATTTCTGGTGACGCCGGCCTCCTGCCGTGAGCGTCCACTCCAGAGAACGCCGCCCTTCGGCGAGAAAGGTCGACGGCAAATCGATGGTTGCCGTCGAGGATGAGCTTCTAACGAGGGATGCAGCAGGCCTCCAAGGTGCGGATCGGGCGCGGATCTGCCATCTCCACGGTGTCTTCCCTCCGCCATGGAGAAGAAGAACCAAGAGCAGTAGCAGCCTTGCCAAATCAACCCCTTTTCAAGATAGGGCAAGATTATTGAGAGAGGAAGAGGGCCGATCCATCTTACACTTCGACCACCACGGCCGCCAGCAAGAAGGAACAGACCTCTAGATCTCGTCGCCTCTCACCAAAGACGAAGAGAACCTCAAGCTGGGAAGAAAACAAGAAAAGAACCTATCTACACGCGAGCACCACCCCCCTCCTACTCCACTCCGACCGGCTGCGCCGGCGAAGGGAGCAGGAGAGAGGGGGCCGCCGTCAAAAGTCAGCCGCCGGGGCACTCAGAGAGGGGAAAAGCGGAGGGAGGAGAGCGGTGGGAGAGATGGAGCGGACTAGTCCAACGGTGGATAGGGGACTGTGCGTATAAGTGAATTCAGAAGAGCCTGCCATTTTTCTATATATATTATATATTCAGTACTATGACGTGCCATTTTCATTTGGATATGCATGGACGCGTGTATTCAGTTTTAGCCTGAAGCTTTAATAATTGTGGAAGATAGATATTCAATTTTTTCATGGATGTAAGAGAGCGATATTCGATGGTCCAGAACTTAATTGTCTATCGGTCATGTTGTTTTTCTTGTATATCACTATAAGTTGTCTACTACTAATATAAAAAGCACGAGAGGTGCTGGTTTTATACATCTCGTACATTCAATCATGTTCATTCAACGAACGACATCACATCCATGTTTACGGGCACAACGCCCTTCTCTCCGCAAAAACAAACGATTCGACTAATCCTATCGCATCTTCTCCTGACCCACCTCTGTGCACACCTTTCGTTGCCGCCCCATCTGCTGGTCTAGATCCGCACTCCTTCCCTTCATGAATGGCTGCCCCGACCATCCGCTTGCATCGCCTTGCCCCTCCGTCTTCGCCCCGATTGGCTGCGCCTGACGAGAGGAGGATGCCCTTCAGCGCGTGGCCACGCACGGTTTCCTGCCGCGTCCCCGACACATCTCCTACCCTGTCATGGAGAGGAAATTCTCGGATGCATAGCTTGGCCGCACGACGGGCTTGCAACTCTTAGATGCCCTAAGCCACGGTCAACGTGCCACACATGCCAGGAACTTTCAACTTTTTTCTCAGCTTTTAGTTGGCAATTTCTTGCATTATTATACAAAGCAAGGCCGCTTTCAAGCTATAACAAGTTTTAACCAGAATATTTGCATTATTGTTTTTATATGCACCAATAGGACCATAATTGTATATCAGTTTTTTAAATATATCACAACATTGTAGAGTTAATTTATACTCCCTCCGATCCATAATAAGTTTCGCTCATTTTGTATTAACCTAGTGCAAATTTTGTACTAGATGAGCGACACTTATTTTGGATCGAAGAGAGTAATATTTTTCAAGCATCTTTTTTCTCTGAGAGTGTCAATTGATCAACTTCTGGGACGTGCGCTACACATGCAAGCTTACTAGTCAAAAGTAGGATTTGATCCCCGATAAGCGGGGATATCATAATCCTTCTAACCATCCCACTAGGTAGATTCTCCGGTGTGAATGATTCAATGTAAGTTTGCTTGTAAAAAGGTTTCATGTGATTTCGGCACGGAGGATGGTGCACATGATGTGATAAACTAACTATAATTTTGTCTTTTGTGAAAATGTTGCTATAGTAATTAGAGGTTACCTTTGAGTTTGCAAACTCGCGTGATACCTAAAACTAAGTCTTTCGAATTTTATTCTAGCAATCCTTCCTAGAAAATAAGTGTGCAACTTTATTCGCACACCATCACATCCACTTAATCATAACCTCCTCAAAACCTTCGAGGAGTTTTTTCACATGCTCCACTATAGGACCGTTGGCCGAAAGATCTCTTACTCCACTATTGATTTTGTGCACCATCACTGTAACGCCCCGGTTAAAGACTAACATTAATTTATTTTCTAGGCACTTTGTTTATAATTGTTTATTGATTGCTAACCAAGTTTACCACTTTGTTTTTCTGTGCACTTTGTGAAGGTTTGTTTTGATAACATTTGCAACGTCCCAACCACCGGTTCTTAACCTTACGCCTAGCAAGATTTAGACTGGTCCCATAGACCAACACTAATCTATTCGGCGCACTTTATCCTCACTCATGTGCATCTAGAAACAACTTCTAACTTCTCAGTCGGTCACTCATTCTCAAATTGCTCCAAGCCAAGCACGCTTAACTTGAGGATTCGTTGGAGATAGGATTCCAAAAAAAAGATGAACCTTTTTTATATGAGTAGTCTATCATTCTTATTAATCCACGATGTCACAGCCACTCGAGCGTCCGCCTTCAAGGCACCGTTAGTGGAATCACGACACCTCACGTTGGTGAGGGCGTGAGGAGAATATGGTGGCCCTAGTTGGCTTCTTGGGGAGCCTTGTGCCTTCACACCACCAAACGAAGGCGTACTTCTCGCAAGAGAAGGAACTTCGGTAACACATCCTCGTCTCCATCGACTCCACTTGTGGTTACTTATACCTTTACTTTGTGCAAGCTTATTATCTTGTGCTTGCCATTGTTGTTGTATTGCTTGTCATATAGGTGGTCCACATAGTTGCACATCTAAAGAACTTACTTTATTGTTGAGCCTAAATTGTTAAGAAAAGGTACTTTATAGATAACGTAGTCGAGATGATCTCAATGACATGTTTTAAAGCATCCTTTCTTTTTGTCTTGACGTAGCTGTCGAGGATCTGCCTCGGCAAATCCCATGGTCAGGAACCCTGGGTTAGTCATCAAGAAGGAACAGGTTGGACGATACTCGTCGGTTAACAGGAGAAGCACTTCCTGCTCGATATTATTGCGTGAGGGGGCGATTACAAGGGAGGCCAAGGCGAGTTATCGCAAGACCAGGAGAGTAGATTGTGTATTGGGTGTCTCGGATGGAGGACAAGAGACACATGGGGCACGATTTACCCAGCTTCAGGCCCCTAGAGGGAAAACCCTACATGTTGCTTGTCTGATCTTGTATTGATGATGATGTACAGAGGTGCCGCGAGGGCTTTGGTGGAGAGAGATCTGTCTAGTCCTATGCGTGAGGGTTTAGGTGATGTCTAGAGAGGTGTCCCTGCCTCACTTTATATAGATAGCCAGGTAGGGGTTTACATGAGTCCAAGTCGACTACAAGTAGGAGTCTTTGTCTTGCGCCTCAAGTCTTTGTCTTCACGTCTTACTCCATCATGTCGGTGTCCATGAGTGGGCCCCTGGTGGGCCGCCAGCCATGACACGCACCAGGTACCCTCACGTAGAGTTGTCGTGGGGTCACCCCTCGTCAGTAACCGCATAAGAATGAAGAGTATCTCTCAGCTTACACAAATTAACCTCAGAGCCCTCCAGAAAGACAGCATTATCATGATCAAACATGAGGTGGGTAACAGTGGGGGCAGTGATCCCAAAAGCTACCCCTTGGATCTCGTTTTCCCTTATGAGCATGTTGAAGTAACGCTAAACCTTCAACACATAAGAGAAATAAATATGAAGAAAGTGTTTCCCCCTGTCTTAGACCTCGGGAAGGCATGAAACCACCAGAAAAATCTCTATTGAGCTTAACTCTAAAGCTAGCAGAGTTGACACATCTCATGATCATGATTGTCCATCCATATGAGAAACGATAGCTCTGTGGCATCCGTTCCAAGAAAATCCACTCTATCATGCCATAAGCTTTCATCATGTCTAACTTAACAACACACATGGGTTTCATTCTGTTCCGAGTTATGATCGCATGGACACACTCGTATTCAACCATTACATTATCATTAATGAGTCTTTCTAGAGTTAATTGCACGAAACCACGACAATTAGGGATAGGATTGCAGAAAACACACTTCTTAGGTTTTTTTGCGAAAACCATTAATTTTTTGACTAATTTTTTGCAAATACCACAGATCGCATGTTTAGCACATTTTGATCACGTTTCTGACAGATGGGGCCTACCTGTAAAAAGGATTTGGAGGCATTTTTTGTAAAAAAAACCTTCAAAAAGAAAAAAGGAAGCAATCAGGTCCTCCAAAGGCACTCAGCCGGAATCCATAGCTGCAAAGGGAGGGGGGAAGCCCCTGCTGTCGTCGGCGTGGGGAGGGCGCCGGGAAGGACGGGCGGGAGGGCGCTGTCGTCATCATCGCAGCGCCGGTGGGTGAAGCAGGAGCCGGAGAAGCCGCCTCCACTCCGTTCCCGGCTGCGTGCACGACCACCCGTCTGCCGCCTACACCCCCAGCCCCGACACCGTCCAGGAGGGGCACCAGCTGGGGCAGCCCTTATTGCCTCCGCCGCAGGAAGGCCACCGGGAAGTACGGACAGGAGGGCGTCGTCGTCGCCGTCGCGGCGCCGTTGAAGCGGGAGCCGGAGCAGCCGCCTCCACCCCGTCCCCGGCCGCCTGCATGGACGCCCCGTCCGCCACCGGATCGCCCACAACATTAGGGGCATCCCCTGCTGCTGTTGGCCTCCGCCTGCCCTTGCTGCAACCCATCGCCGCGGTCGGCGGACGGGCCGGCGCGGGCACCAGCGGCCGCCGGCCATCCACCACCATGGGAGAGGACGAAGCATGGGGAAAGGACCCGATTACTTTTTTATTTTAAAAATTGGATTTTTTTGCAAAACATTATTCTTACAGATAGGTCCCATCTGTCAGAAACGTGATTAAAATGGTCTAAACATGCCATATGTGGTATATGCAAAATATTTGTCAAAAAATTAGTGGTTTTCGTGAAAAAAACGAACAAGTGTGTTTTTTGCAATTCTATCCCGAATTGTCGTGGTTTCGTGCAATTAACTGTTTCGTGCAATTAACTCAGTCTTCCTGGAACAAAAATGTTCTACTCCGAGATAAGGATTGGTTAATTGAGTGAGATGCTTTGGGCAGATCACCTTAGGAAATGATCTTGTATAAAAAATTATAGGGCTGAATTGAGTGAGATGCTTTGGGAAGATCATCTTAGGGCAACTCCAACGCGCCGACGCATTTGTCCGTTTTCTGTCCGTTTTAGTCCGTTTGGGTCGGCGCGGACAGAAAACTCGGCCCAACGCGTCGGCGCAAACGGACGCCCGTCCGTTTTCGCGTCCGTTCTGACCCATTTCCGGCCCAAAAATGGGGCTGGTTTGCGTCGGCGCGGACACGCCAGAACGGACGCGAGCGCCCGCCCTTGCCCTCCGCTGGCCTACTCGTCGGTCACACAGAGCGCCACATTTCCCTCCATTTTCTCCAAAGCTTCCCGCGCCCTTTCATGGAGAGCGAGCCAAATCTAAGCGGCGACGCCGCCGGCTCCGCTCCGCCCGAGCCAAGCATCACCGCAGCGACCGCGCTAGTCGGCCCGAAACGCCCGAAGAAACCGAAGAAGGAGTTGACGGAGGCGGAGGCGGCGCGGGACCGGGCCTTGCAATCGGCCAAAAGAGTCGACCGCCGCAAAGCCGCGTCCACCGCGAAAGCCGAGGCTGCCGCGAAAGCCATGGCCGCGCAAGCCAAGGCGGAAGCCATGGCAAGCGAGAACAAGGCCATCGCGCAAAAGGCTGCGGCACGAGCTCTATACATGGCGGGATACGTGCGCGACCCCGCAATTGTGGCCGCGGCCGCTGCTGCCATGGTCGCGGGCTCGTCTGCTGCTGTCAAGAGCGGCACTGGATCATCCCAGCGGCCGCGCACATCCGCGACTACGCCGGTGGCGTCGAGCTTGTCGACCACGCCGCATGACACGTCGCCGGAGGTGATGATGCAGCCGCAGGCGTCGATGGCCCCTCCAATATGCGCCATCGATGTAGACCTCAATGCTGAGCCCGTTGGGGACGAGGGCAGTGGCTCCATGGCGGGGAGAAAGCGCACAAGGGAGTTCTCCATGGACAGTTTGCCACCTCCCCGCAAACTGTTCGACGAAATGCCAGTCCCCGAAGAGCTCGCGGAAGCGCCCGGGGGAAAGGCAATCACCGCATACGCCTCTTTGCTCATGGACCATATCATCTTTGAGGGGCGCGGCGTCGATCTGGACGAGACGCAAAGCCAAGACAGCCACGCCTTCTAGCAAGATGACATGGCGGCGGACGCGGGCGCGAACGCGGACTGCTTTGTGGACGACGACGATGTCATGCATGGCCCCGACGCTGAAGAAGAATGGCGCAGCGATGATGGTCTTGACATTGGTGAGGCGCCATTGTCATTCATGAACGAGCTCACCCAACAAGCAAGAGCGTAAAAAAAGAGGGGCCAAAGCATCCGCACCAAGGCGTTCACGATCAAAGAAGATGAGCTCATTTGTCATGCTTGGAGGAATGTTGGCCAAGACCCCAAGACCGGTGCGGAGCAAAAAAGTACAGTCTTTTGGCACCGCATCTATGCATACTTCCATGAGCGCAAGATGTTTCCTCCGTATGAAATGGAAAGCAGCCAGACGGAGGAATCGCTCAAGAAAAGATGGCCATCGAAAACTGCCCCGTGAGTGGCCTCGGCGTCGGCGACATGGTATGAACATCTGCTCCCTTTATTACATGTACAGCGCGACAGCGCGCGCTGGGCGTGCCCAGGGCGCTGCAGTGCCCAGCGCATTAAATTGTTGCAGCCCAGCGCGCGGCCAGCGCACGCGCTGGGCGCGTTCCCATATCGCGTCGCATTAATTGTCTATGCTCACTGTGTGTAGGCTTTCCAAGCTTTGGAATTGTTCAAAGTTCAACATGGAAACAAGTCATTCACCCTCACCCATTCTTGGAACATCATTAGCAAGTTGCCAAAGTTTAGGGAGCAATATGCTGCCCAAAGAAGAATGGAGGCCCGTCCGCCGTGGTTGATCATGGTGACCTCGAGAAGAGGCCAAGAGGGCAAAAAAAAACTCTAAAATCGAAGACAAGCGTGAGGCGGCAACTCTTGCTTTGCAAGAAACCTTGAAAGGTTTAGCCACGAGCAAAGTGGCGAGAGAAGAGAAGAAGCGCCTAGAAAAAGAAGAGCAAATAAAGGCATATCTCGAGTTTCAAAAGAAGAAGCTTGAGATCGAAGAGAAGCAAGCGAAGCTTGCCATGATGACGAAGCAAATGGAGATTATGAAGGTGGACTTGACCACCGTATCTTCAAGGAAGCGGGCATGGTTCGAGAAGATGCAAAATGAAATGCTTGCTTCAGATGATTGATTGGGGACGCCAAAGCGATTGGCGTGGGCTTTTTTTATTCTAGCGCTGGCATGTGCACCCAGCTTTGAATTCATGGGGCGAACTGTGTATTTTTTGTTGCCAGCGCGCGTCCTGGCATTGCGCGCTGGCATTGCCGCTGGCATGAGTAGAAAATGCCGCTTTTGTTGACGTGGACAAAATGCGTCTCCGCGTTGGCCGACGCGTCAAAAAAATCGCGGACAAGTGTCCAAGGGCCGACGCAAACGGACTAAATCCGGACAAATCGCGCGTCCGTTTGCGTCGGCGCGTTGGAGTTGCCCTTAGGAATTGATACGAATAGTGGCCATCCCATAAATTTGTTATTTAATCATGAAAGTGGTCATAATTATTATTTCCTTCATCCTACAATGTAGTTTAGTTTGCAAAAAGATCTTACATTGTGGAGTATTATTTTTGTGAAAGGCCATAATTATTTGCTAACTATGAAAGTGGTGATAATTAGTTGAAGGAAGCCAAGCGTGTCACCAGTAGCGAGAGCATGTCCAAACAACTTCCTGTACCATCCCCTGCTTTGTGAAAAATAAAAATAAACAAATCCTGCATAATGGTTGACAATGTGCATCACCAATATATAAACTTGGCTACTGATACTACTAATTCCCTCCACCTTGTGACCTTGGGAGGTCAAGTTATTTCTTCTCTACATGTGAAACACCATATGTCACAAAGTCTGAGCGAACACAAAGGCTTTAAACACAGAGAGCAGCACAAAGACTACCAAAAGAGAGAAGGGGTAAGAGATCTACTTCAACACAGGCACCCGCTGGCACAGCACGGGTTACAGCACCGGGCGCATCGACATCCGTCTGTACAGTTCTTGCACGACCACACGCAGCCGCAGGAGCACTCCGGGCACGACGGCTTCGGGCAGCTCAAGCACGACTCGCTGTTGCAGCATCCCCCTTTGTCGCAGCAGGACGACTGGCACCTGAAGCACGAAGGCTGCCCCTTGCAGCATGACGACTGGCAGTTGAAGCACTGCGCACAGGAGCAGCACTTCAAGGGATTGAAGCATGACAGGCAGCTGCAGCTCGGCTTGCAGCCGCTGCAGCAGCCGCCACCTGAACATGAGCTGAACTCGCTGCAAGGGTTGCAGCCACTGCTGCAGCACTGCGGTTTGCTGCAGCTGCAGCACTCGAAGCAGCCGCAGCTCGGTTTGCAGCACGAGGGGATCTTGAAGCAGCTGCAGCAGCTCGGACTGCAGCACGAGCAACTTGGTTCACAGCATGAACAGTCGAAGCACCTTGGTCTTTTGCACGTTGGTAAGCATTGGCAGGAGCAGCACAGCCATGATGCGCATATGCACAGTTTTGATCTGCAGGAATAAACATTTTCCCCCAATTTAACTTCTCTACTCATAGTAGAGACATTTTTGCCAGAAATCACAAAGCTATTTTCCCCCAATTTAACTTCTCTACTCATAGTAGAGACATTGTCTCCAGAAATCACAGAAGCTTGTGCAGATTTTCTATCCTCATATTTTCAGACATTTCTCTACTGATGGGGCCTACCCATATCGTGGCGACATGAGATTTAACCTTTTTTACTTCGAAGAAAATTTTCACTTAAGATTTGTACAAAGGGCATCATTAAAGAAAGTGTATGTATACTCTGTCTCTACTGGAAGGAAGGTTACAAGTTCTGGGCAAATAACTATCATGTTATATGAAAACAGGTATTCAGAATTACAGTCACTATCTTTCATGGTATTATTTGCTACTGCAATGGCATTCTCCCTTGAACAAATTATATGGCATTAATAGTAGCACAGAGAGCCTGAACCGAGACTGAATTATTATCAGAGATTGTGTACTTTGCCACTAAATGCCTGAAAGCAATATAGAAGAGAAGAGATACCTGATCCACCAATAAAGACGGCAGGACCGGTGCTTCCTTTTGTTACTGGGAAAAAAGGTTTCATCAAAAACATTGTACAAGCTTAAAAGAAATAGGATGTTTGAATATAGAGGGCCTTACATTGGTATAAGTGGGTCTTGTTTTGTACCAACAAACTCATTTACCCTGAGAAGTATTACACGGATATTAGCTGCTTTAAAAAAAAACCTGTAACAATGAGCACAGTAAAAGTATTTGCGAACATATTCCATTTCAGGCATGAACAAGAATTATGTAGTTCCCTCAAGCATCTAGCTGTCCATTACAGCTTCAAATGCAGTATCACGTAACAATAAAAACCCAAGAAATGCCACTTCAATTGAACTCGTATAGTAGACGATGTGATGCAGTAGGGTTGGTTGGTGAGTAGCTGCGGGGGGAAATTAACTTGCATCTTTTCTTTAAAAGTAGTAACCATGCCTTCAAGTTTGAAATATGGAACAGATAAACAGAAATTTCCAGAGAGACCAAACTGACATAGAAATAGTATGAAGGTACAATCTTACTGACTATATACATAGATATGGCAACAACTTTGCATCTCAGACATGAAAAAGCAACGCTGTTGGTAAAGAAAACAGAAACAAGCAGTTGCAGCATAGTAGAGTAAATAAACATAAATTACGTTTTAAACTCGATTAGTTTCCACAATGATCAAGTGGAATGCTAGTTTGCAATGCAGGGAGGACAATAGTGTCATACTCTTTCAAGCATCCTGAACGCGACACTGGTTGAGCTCCTTCAAGTAATTGTAGCTCGTCCTGCGAAATCGGGTTTATGTCAAAGTCACCCACCGTAGATCTTTCTCCATTTGATATGGATGAAAGTTGTAAAATTGGGAGAGAATTGGTTCTACTGTACTGTACATATTATTGAGCAATAACAGAGCATAAACAGGTACTCAAGAATAACCAATAAAATTACAAATATGAAGTGAGCAAAGTGCAGGCCGCGTGAATAGAAAATCTGACTGACTAAATTAGGTTTGTGTCTGGTACTAGTAAGCAAATGGACGCTTAAAAGCAGCAGTGAATAGTGATAGCCTGGAGTCTGGACTAGCTCCTCCTGCTTTATAACAAAGGAGTGATTCCAAAGCAACTACTATAGCATTTATAAAGCATGCTAAAAAGAAGAAGCCCGTCACCTGAACACCTTCGGAAATCTGCTCCTTGAAAGCAGAGCACCCATGTCCATGTCAAAAGACAAAAATATTCTCCCCCCTCCCCTCCATGGAAAAACACAAAATCTAACACATAAAAAGCCTCGGAACTGGCTGGATGGCAGCAGCCCATCAGCGCCACCGTCGCAGGAGGAGGCCTGAGAATAATGCCTGAGCACGGCTGCAGGGGCCATGCCGTGTCCATGTCCAACTACATACACAAGCAAAGTAGGAGTGGTAGCAGCGAGAAGGGCGACACGACAGTGCTTCCATAGACAGTGAGGGAGTGAGTGAGTGACTGACAAGGCCACTCATGACTGGTGCGTGCCCATGCCTTGTTCTTTTGGCACAAGGAACCGTACCAAACACGACAAAGGTCCATGGCACACCCAAAGAGGGCAAAAGCTTGTCCGGCCTCGGAGGGATTCATTGTGCCGCCACCCTTCCCCTCTCCTCTCAATTCGCATTAGGCTCGAATCCCCAAACCGAACCCGAATAAACAAACCCTACTACTACTTGATGCAGCGGCCGGCAGTTGTAGCAGTAAATTAAAATTAAAATTAAAATGGAGATTGAACAAGTGAGCCGCCGTACATATGGGAGCCTAGGAAATTAACGATGACATGACACTTCACACCGGCAACCACCATCACTGCTTGACGAAGTACTACTGGTAAGTGCTAGTCCTACTAGTGGGTCTGGTTCTACACTTGTTTTTCTTTCCGGATGCGCGACGAATCGGATCTCTCTCGTTTAAAAATGAAATCGGCAAAGTCAAAGGAAGAGTGAAGAGGAGCAATGAAGCAGTAGCTAGCGCGGCAGCCGAGGCGGGCGGGGTGGGATTGAGAGAAACGCAGGCGTGGAGGTGGAGGGCAGTGTGACTGACCTTGAGGAAGGTGAGCTCGCGGTCGAGGATCTGCACCTCGAGCTGCAGGCGGCGGCGGCCGCACATGTCCGGGTACCTCGGCGGCGACCTGGGCTTGGGCGCCTCCAGCACCACCACCGCGCCCTCCCCCATCTCTGTCTGTCTTTCTCACACGCCCACGCCCGGAGGTCCTAGCCGCATTAATTAGGCGTCAGGGGAAATCAAATGCCCCCAAGTCGACGCCGGAGCAGCTAGTGGTAGGAGGCGCGCGCGGTGCAAGCCCGGGGATGGCCGGCGATAGTACAAGGAACAACGGAGGTGAGGGTGCGTGCGAGGGAAGGTGAGGAGGAGGAGGAGGCAGGGGAGGGGAGGAAATGAAGAAGGCGGAGGCGAGGAGTCTCTCCATATAGCTCTTGGTGCGCTGCGCGGGCAATAATAGCAAGGGAGGGAGGGGAGCAGGGCGCGTGGGGTTTAGAGAGAGAGTGAGGGTGCAGCAGCAGAGGAGGGTGGGGGTGGGGGTGGGGTTTAATGAGAGAGAAACGAGATCGATGGATCGATCAAAGGAGGAGACGACGAGATAGAGAGAGACTGTGGCGTGCGGCTTGGCTTGTGAGAGAGACTGCCGCTTTGTCCGTGCCGTGGACGGTGGACCCAGCCCAGCAGCCGGTATGGGAGCTCAACGGACGGACGATGCGATCAATGGGTTCATTCATTCATTCAAACTCAAGCACTTGGTTGCTAATCAATTAAGCAACGAAGACGCAAGCAATAGTGTCGAGTTTGATGAAGGAAAAGGCTGCTGGCTGCACAGCACGGCGATCTTGAATTGTCATCGATCGCCCGGAGGTACATGGTCGGTCCGTCCGTCCGTCCTGCACACCACATTCATTGTCCGTCCTGCTCGATCCATCACGTACCGCCATCAGCAGCAGTGGTGGCACGAGCGTGACGGTGGCCGAGCCGGGCGTACGGAGCAATGGGACAGAACGAGGCCCGGCTCTGGTGGCTTGGACAAGGACGCAACCCCCCGAGCCGGCGCACGTATCCGCACGCGACTCGCCCACCCTCACTGACGCGTCCAGGGTTGCCCGATTTGAAACGGGCAGGGCGGATCCATCAATAAATGCCCTTTCCTTCCCACCGCTTCTACTCCGACTGATGGTGGCTCTGCGGCGCAGGGAGGGGGGGGGGGAAGGAAGGGGTAGGGGTGGGTGGTTCCATTTCGGAGTAATGGCCGTCACGCGTTGCGCTGCAGCTGCCTGCGCCGCATGTGCGGCGGCGTGCGCCGTCCCGCGACTCACTGACTGACTGACTGACTGACTGACTGACGCGCCATCGGATGTTCAAGTGGCGAGGAGGGATGGGCGACGACGCACGCTCTTCATCCAGCCAGGGTCGTCGTGTCCACTCCTACGGCGGTATGGAAGGGCTTCTGTTTCTCGACTTCCCGGATTTCTTCAAAGACTGGGA
Source organism: Bromus sterilis (assembly GCA_950022295.1). Taxonomy (NCBI): domain Eukaryota; kingdom Viridiplantae; phylum Streptophyta; class Magnoliopsida; order Poales; family Poaceae; genus Bromus; species Bromus sterilis. Next base: position 405,029,296 of record OX465596.1, read on the forward strand.
CATCGGCACATCACCTTCGATCGATGATTGATTTCGCGCACGCGTTCACCGCTGCCATAATTACAAATGCAGCGGATTGTTTTCAAAGGGTACTGTTTGGATACTCTAACTCGGTTACGAGTTAGAGGTTACAGTTAGATTATAACTCTAGATTAACCTTGAACTAATTCTAACCAAAGAGGTGTTTGGATGGTGAGGTTAAATTGTCAATAAATGTACCTTTTTCAATCATTTGACTACTTTATTCAAAATTTGATTGGTGAAGGTAGAGGAAAACTTAACTTTTTTTGGCCCCATCTTATGTCTCTTTTTTGTTCGCTCTAAGATAAATAGTGCATGAAGTACTTTAAACTTGTAGCATGTGAACAATTGCACTGATAGCTCCATCATATAAATTTTAGGTTCTATAGCATGACTAGTAAATCTAATTTTTTTAGCATGGCAGTTTTATTTTTAAACCATAAAAAATCTAGTTTTAGCGGCATTGCAATTTTTTGTTTTACCACTCCAAAATTCTTTGTTTCGAAGTGTTGAATTTGTCTTTTTTACGAGGACTTTCATGAATGTTATTCCATGATGAAACTTTGCAAGACCTCAAAACATTAGTCAATGTTTACATAAAAAATATTTATTTATTTTTCTGATTTTTTTTCAATATTTTAAGATTTTTCTATTCATGTTAAGATCATATGAGCTTAAACTGAGATGTGGACTTTCCAACACGTTTTTCATGAATGCAAATGACATCCACATATAGGTTGATGCTTTTCTGAATATTTTGAAATCTTATTTGCATTTTTCCGAGTTAGTATGAATCTGTTTTGAAGTTTTCAAAGTTACGGTCAAGCGGTCAAAGGACAAAAACACAAGACGACCAAGTGAGTTGGGCAAAACCGCGTGTTTTCGAAAAATAGGGGTAAATCTGTTGAGGGTGACCCAACTAGGGGCATAAAAACAATTATCCCATGAATTTTTAGAAAGAAGACTATGACAATAAAAGTATGATACATGAAAACCATAGTTTAAAATGAATATATCATCACCATTATGACGACATCGGTATTTTTAAAGCTCATTATTAGCCCGTACGAAACTTTTTTCTCCTTCACGAGTGACCCTCATGTGATGAGAGTTTGTCCGCCTCGTGCTGCCACCATCATCGATGTTCCTCGACTCATGTGGCCTTGTAGACATGGAAGCACGATGGATCCTGACCCTTGCCAACGGAAGGGCTTTTGATGTTTAGGTGTTTTTAGTTTGTTTAGGGTTTGTCTCATACTCAGTAAGGCAAAGCGATGATGACTCCAAAAAAATTGAATAATGTTCTTCCCACCTACCATGGCGAGAGTGGTGACACTCACCTCTCCCGAGAGGCGGGGAGGAGCATGACGGGAAGGGGCAACGAAAGTGGTAGGCTCTATGGGGGCGAGGGGAGGTGGTGAGGCTGTTGACGGTGGTTGAAGGAACCCTAGTCGCTCGCCTCTACCTCGCTTGCATCAAAAGGGAATTGGGGATGGGGATGAGTGGACGAGAACATTTTTTGAAAGGGGATGAGCGGGTTGTATATAAGTGAGTGACATTCTTTTGTAATTCGGATGAGTGGGCTTTTAATTTTTTTTAGGTTTTTTTTAGTTTGTTTAGGGTTTGCCTCATGCTTAGTAAGGCAAAGCGACGACGACTCCATAAAAATGGAATAAAGTTTTCCCCTCCTAGCACGATGAGAGTGGTGACACTCACATCTACCGAGAGGCAAGGCAGGCCATGATCGGAAGGGGCAACGAAAGTGGTAGGCTTGACGGGGAGGGAAAGTGGCGAGACTGGTGAGGCTACCAACGATGGCTGAATTATGAAGGAACCCTATCCGCTCGCCTCTGCCTCACTCGTAACCGAAAGGAAATGAGGATGGGGTGGGTGGGCGAGATTTTTTTTAAAGGGGGTGTATATAAGTGAACGACAGTTTTTTTTGTAATTTGGATGTCACTGAGGGGCATTTTCGCGGGGGTGGGCAAGAAGCTGTGTTGGATCACAAGAAGTTGATCCAGAGATTTTTTTTTTCACTGCATTTTTAGGATGATGTTTATCAAGCCAAGGAGCATTGTGTATGTGTTTGTTTAAGCTTGTGCTTCTTAGTAGCTTATAAGCTTCAAAAGTTAAAGCTAAAGCTCAAACAAACGAGAATCTAGAACCTCTGGGTTTTGAGATTTTGATCCTTTCATGGATTTTTTTTGTTTTGAAAAAAAGCAATTCCCTAATTTTATCCTGTCATTCCTTGTATACGATATATGCCTATTGTATGATGAATAAAGTTGTATTAGTGTCAAAAGAAAGGTAATGGTGTGAGAAAAAAAATCAATTGCTACCTCAAACCGATGTTGAAACCGGTAGCATCTCTCAGCCAAATTTGAACATTCTACTGTAGACATGGAAGTGGTGGCTTACTGTGAACATGGAGACTAACGTTGAGCTGTACCGTTGTCCGTGGGCCTGCGACATGCCGGACAGTTCACCACCTGAACGCGCTCTGTCCGGCTGGGCCTGCCTGACTGACTGAGAGCGATGCATCCTCTCCCCCCGCGGTGGGCCACGCGGACGTGGGCAGTAGGCCCGGCCCACACGAAACGGCTCGCTCTGTGGTGCGCGCGGCCGGCATCCGCAGCAGGGCAGCAGCAGCAGGCTGGCTGGCTTTGCAGCGCTGCCCCCTCGCGCTTTGCGTGGCGGCGCCCACATGGGCCTGCCGGTGGACCTCTCTTCTTCCTCCATCATCGCCAGCGCAGATTTTGTACCTTTTTGCACAGTTGGTATTTTTCAAATTTCGATTTCTGCCTGTCTGATTTACCTCCTGTTCAGTCTTATCTGAAATAGAGCTCATATAATGGACGTAGAGCCAGTGCTCAATTTCTAACAGTGAGTGTAGGTGAGGTTGCAGTCATTCTTAACAGCTTTCTCTTGGTCGAAGAGAAGCATATATCAACGAACGACTCCCGGCGGCCGGCAGCTGGAATAACGGCGAGGTAAATGGAAAACTAGCCGGTGCAGGGCAGGCACCTGCGTTGCTCAGGCTGCGTAGCGTGCACTGCAGTGGAGTCCTGCCTGCCACTAGACACTACCTTGGCTGGCTGCGCTGGCGCTCATGGCATGCTGCTTCGTCTTCCTCTGGTCTTTCTTGCTTCTCCCAACGGCCGGCCGTCCCCGAGACGGTATGATACGAGGTTCGGCAGGCCGTACGTGCGAGTGCGATGGATGGGACACACCATCATTAGCGTTAGCTGCCCACGCTCCTCCTCCTCCTCACTCATTTAGCTTTTGCCTGCCACCGGAGCGGCCACAGAGTGCAGCGCCCGGCCGACAGAGACCACGCATCCGCGCTGTGGCACGTGAACCTCTCTGCCGCCGCCGCAGAGGCCCGTGCTCGTGCTGTGTGTATGTTTGGACAGTCACTGGAGTCCACTTCATCGCATTTTCTGTCATGGTGAAAACATTGGTTTTTTCTTGGCATGCTAATGTTATGTTAACTCTGATTTCATTTTTGAAGTTAATGTTAGCATGTTAAGGATTGCTCTTGTGACGCATGTTGATCAAGTGTTTTACAAATTGAAGAAACTTATTTTACTTGAACCGATGGTAGCTTGGCCATTGGTTCTATCTAATTCGGGGTCCGTGGCAGCAATTTCATATACTTCGTACATTCATCGCACGGAAACACTAGAATTGTCATGTCTTCAGTTCATGGATGAATAATGTTGAGTACTGCAGCATGATGGGGAAAATCACAGTTAGATCCTGCACTGCAAGCTTGCGAAAACAAATGTTCTTATGGAGGCCATCGTCGTCTGGCACATGGTGTTTATCAATGGGTAATGTGTGCTAGATAGTACTCGTAGTTTCTAGCAATTCATGGTTTTTCTTCCGTTTTATTTTGGGGCTTAATATTGGGTGGGGGAGGAGGGGAGTAGCCAGAATTTAAGGCCTCGGTCGTTTGGTAATGTCTATGATGGATGAATTGAAATTTTTCTTCGGACCGCAAATTCGATAACAAGAGAAGGATACTTTCATCTCACAGGAGAAATACCTCAAGGATTGCTTGAAGAAGTTTGGTATGACAAACTGTAAGACTAACAAGACTCCAATGCCTACCAATGAACACTTGGATGCATATGAGAAAGGCAAACCCTACGATCAATAGGTATACTCCTCCATGATAGGTTTTTTGTTGTATCTATGTGCATAAAGACCTGATATAATGTTATCGGTTTGTATGTGTGCTCGTTTTCTAGCAAATCAAAAGAATCACATCATACTGCACTGAAAAGAATCCTTAGATATCTAGTTCATACACCTACCTTGGGTTTATGGTACCCCAAGGGAGCATAGTTTGACGTCGTGGGCTATTCAGATTCAGATTATTCTGGTGATCGAGTCGACTGGAAAACAACTTCTCGCACTTGTTATTTTCTGGGAAGATCTCTTGTATGCTGGTCTTCGAAGAAGAAGAAATGTGTATCATTGTCAACTGTCGAAGCCGAATATATTGATGATGATGCTTGTTGTACTCAGATTCTATGGTTGAAGCAGACTCCGAAGGATCCTCTGTGATAATGAGAGTGCAATCAAAATTGCACACAATCATGTGCAACACTCTCACACCAATAATATTTTCATCACCATTTCCTTCGGGATCACGTACAACGAGAAGATATCATTGTGAGTCACGTCAAGAGCGAGAAGCAATTGGTTGATGTCTTTAGGAAGCCCCTTGATGAGAAAAGATTCTCAGCGTTATGGTGTGAGCTAAATATCTTAGATTCTCGTCATGTGCAGTAGAAACTAGTATCATACCAACTTGTAATATTATTGAAGAAATTTATGTGCAACACTCGAAGAAAAACAGAAAAGTTTGACAAAGTGAAGTCTTTCTTTTTGAGAGTGAATACATTAACCATGATCAGACTCAATGGAAGCCACGATTGTGCGCCTTGCCCAAGGGCCACCACCTTTTCCCCTCGTTTTGGTTCTTCATTCGAGTTATTTTTTTCTTCTGTAGAGTAGTTTGTTCTCATTTGGCGTTTGTCCTCTATACTTATCACTCTTAGTTTTCTCTCAGTTGTTCTCTTTCAGAGTGATTAAGTCTCGGCCCCTATCGTCTGAGCTGCTTCCAGTCTACATTGCTTGAACAAAGGAAGAATCAATGGGCTATTCTCTTGGCTATTATCAAATAAAAGTTTGGCGGACCTGGTTCTTGCACAATGCAATTAGCATAGCCTATAGATCAAGTATATGCATTTTATTATCGTTGTTCCTTACGTGCCCCCTCCCTGTTCAAAGTGGGACCTCTTTAGTTAGTTTATGGCGAGATGTGATTAATTGGTTTGCTGGCATTACTCCTCTCTTGGCACTGGATAGCCTTGATTGATAATCCCTACTTTCCTTGCACCTTAAAATGTTTTCTGAATACCCAACATAATTTGATCGACAGGTCTCTACTATCTACCCACTTGATGTGTCCTCGAAGAAATAAATGTGGTTGTCAAGTCCTAGCCTTGAGTTGCATGTTGTTTTACTGATTATGCAGAGCACATAAAACTGGTTTGATTCCTTCTGTGACATGAAGGGGCTGGCCAGGCATGTTTCCACATATCTATTACTTCCTCTGTAAACTAATATAAGATGTTTAGATTCCTATTTTAGTGATCTAAACATCTTATATTTATAAATGATAAAAAATGACATATATAACCCGTAAACTCCAATGTAAATTATCCAAAACACCTTAGTTGAATATATAGTAATTTCTCTTTTCTTTTTCTTGATATAATATCTCAGGAACTAACATAGGATCATGGGAATCAAAGTGAAATTCACAAGCAATTTTCAATGACAAAAACATCAGTACGGGCATAATTGTATATGGTGTGATAGTGCCCTTTGAAGTGAACGATTTGTACGCTATTTCTATGTACTAAAGAATACCCCGCGCGTTGCTGCGGAAATCAACTGCAATATATTTGATTTTATGAAGCATATAGTTGAATTAATAATATATAAACTAAAAAAATACTACTATTTATATTTGATTATTGTGTAACTAAAAATATTTATTTAATATAAGTGTCATGATACAATGAAACATAGAGTAATTCCCATGCATGTTTATTGAGTCTTGATGTGGTAACATGTGTGGTGAGATAGATTTATGAATGATATTAACTATTAATGAAAATATTTAACTCATGCATATTATGGTTGGTCTTTGATGATGTGTCATGCATTTATGCATGTTAAGATAATAAAGATAGTGATTTAGTGGGATGTTGAGGTGGACACTTTGCATGTTAAGAAAATTGGGGCCAATATATTAAAAATGTAAGATATGTATCTATGTAACCAGGAAACAACTAACCAGAAATATTTATTTTCCAGGGCTGAAAGTAGGACTCCCTGTTAGGACGACGTACACACCGTAGCTAGGGCAGATCGCCGGGACAACCACCATGGTGAGGACGGAGCAGCCACTAGGGGCGAGGACGGCGGGGTGAGGGCAGCGCACGACGTTGTGGTGGCGTTGATCGGCTGGGAGAAATGTGATCTCGGATGTTTTTTCCGTTCATGGATTCTTGGATGTCGTTGAGAAGAAGGCACGGTAACGTCGTCAGCCCGATAAAAGGCTACAAAGGCCCTCTTTTTCAGCGTGTCTTTCGCTATTTTTTTAATTGATTTCGCTTTTTTAGGGGTTTCTTTTGAGCTTTCACTTTTTAAGGGTTTTTTAGTAACAACCGTCCCCCCTTTATTGAAGCTTTTTAGGTAAGCGTCTGGGTTTATTTTAGGTAAGCGTCTGGGTGTAGTATTTTTTTAGGGATATGGTACTACTTTATTGCTCAAACATAATAGCAGGTAATATACAGGAGGGGTCATGAGGGGTAGAATGCCACATGTGGCGACCCGGTTGAAGATTACAAGCAAACTTTGCAATATTGTGAGCATCTTGGTTCGAGCTGCGGCCTTCATGGATGAAGCCGCGCTCCAAGAGGGATTTACGCGTTTCACTTATCTCCTTAACCACCATCTCTTAAGTGCCGCCCGAGCAGTGTTTAATCGCTTCAACAACCATCTTAGCGTCACATGCGATAATAGCCCGACGAAGAAGCAGGTCCTCCGCCAAAGCTAGTGCTTCTCGACAGGCGAGAGCCTCAACAATCTTTGGATCCTTAATTCCTCGGATAACAAGGGCAGAAGAGCCCAGATAGGACCCTTGGTCGTCTCGACATATTGCAGCAGCAACACAGATGTTCTTTTCAGCACATAGACCCGCATCAACTTTGATCTTAGTGAAACCATTAGGAGGTTTCTTCCACATCGCCCCTTTCACAAACTTCCCCTTCCCCACACGTGATACGGGGCCAGGGGTGGAGTGTGGCGCACCACCATATTGTGGTTTATCCATCATGTTGAGCTCATGAACGAACCGGTCCACAAACAATTTGGTGCCCAAGGGACTCTGGAAGACACTTTCGTGTATGGCCTTGCGTCTTGCTGACCAGATTGTCCAAAGAGTGACGGAAAACTTGACGAACTCCACATGCGATAATGAGTCCCTCAAGTTGAAGAGCTAGGTTTTCGCATTTTGGGCCATATTTTCAATCATCTCCTCAAGAATGTTCTCCTCTTGTAATGCCCAGACACTGCTAGCCATGGGGCAATCAACAAGTGAGTGATGCCATGAATCAACTGATACGTCCCAAACGTATCTATAATTTCTGCTTGCTCCATGCATGTTTTGTGTGATATTGCTATGCTTTTGATACACTTTCATACACTTTTGATCATATTTGGACTAACTTATTAACTCAGTGCACCCAGTTGCCAGTTCCTGTTTTCTGCTGTTTTTGTATTTCAGGTTTTTCCAATAATTAAAGTGCCCAATAAATCCCGGAAAAATTATATAAAAAATCAGCGCTCCGGAAGCTTCCGGAATAACCAAGACATGGCAGGAGGGCCACCACCAGGGGCCCAGGAGGGTGCCTGGCGCGGCCCCACCCTAGGCCGCTCCACCTGCCCTCCTGGCTGCCCTGTGGCCCCCCTGGTGCCCCCCTTTGGCCCTATTTTTACCCCCGCAGAGGAAACCCTGATTCCGGACCCCTTTTCTCTAGAAGCAATTCCGATCTCCGCCTCCATCGCCAACAAGTTTCAGGGGACCAGAATTCCTGTGCCGGCACCCTGCCGGGACGGGGAAGTGCCCCCGGATTCATCTCCAACGACGTTGCTTCCTCCCTCCATGAAGCGGGAGTAGTTCTCACTCGGGGCTGAGGTTTCTACCAGTAGCTATGTGTTCTTCTCTCTCTCCCATGATGTGATCTTCGTTGTGATCATAGGCTATGTTAATCTAGGGTGATCCCATGATATTTCCCCTTCCTCTATGTATTGGATTGATGTACTCAATTGATCTTATCTAGTATAATCCCCGAGACCAAGGTGACAGCGGTCTATTGGACATGGGTTAGAAGAATATTATCATGAGTGATTTCCTCTTTTGTGTGTTGATTGAAGATTGAGAGTCTCTTGGTGCTTGTCTTTGACTATCCTTGAGATATGTTGTGTTGATTGTGGTACTCTCTTTGGATGGCCGCGGTGACATTGGGAAATCCATAGATTGAGAACTATGAACTTTGAGGTGTGCTTTTGTAGCCCTACATAATTCTCATCCTCTCTTGACCACAAAGGAATGACCTCCGAGTGCGTCTCCATTGCATGTTTTATGGGAAATATCAAGTGATTAGACTATGTTAATGTTGTTGAGAGTTGCCACTAGTGAAAGTATGAAGCCTAGGCCTTGTTTACCATTGTTACACCGTTTATGTTCACTTTTGTCACATGTTTGCTTGCTGCACTTTTTATTATAGATTTATATTACCTTGCTTTGCCACACCTATCACTCGTATTTTACCATCTCTTCGCCGAACTAGTGCACCTATACAACTCCTAGTTGTATTAGGTGTGTTGGGGACACAAGAGACTTCTTGTATCTTAATTGCAGGGTTGCTTGAGAGAGACCATCTTCAACCTCTACTTCCCTGAGTTCGATAAACCTTAGGTCATCCACTTGAGGGAAATTGCTGCTGTCCTACAAACCTCTGCGCTTGGAGGCCCAACATAGTCTACAAGAATAGAAGTGTGCGTAGACATCAAGCTATTTCTGGCGCCGTTGCCGGGGAGGTGAGTGCTTGAAGGTATATCTTTAGATCTTGCAATTAATTCTTTTTGTTTCTTGTTTTTATTTTCACTAGTTAGGATTTATGGAAAACAACAACGAAAATATGAGAGAGCTTTATGAGCTCTACCTTGAGTTGGGACATGAAGTGTTTGAAGAAAAAAATCAAAAAGCCTACGGAGATTCATTATTTGCAAAACACTCATGATAGTAGCAATGTTATTAGTATGTCTTCTTTGAATCCTTTTGATGCTAATGATATGCAAAGTTATAAGCTTGGGGATGCTACATTTTATGAAGATGATCTTTTTAGCCCCCCAAGTTTTGATGATGAAATTTATTTTGATGATACTTTGCCTCCTATCTATGATGATTATTGTGATGACACTTATGCTATAAAGAATAAATGTTTGCAAGTGTATCACGATAAGAATGATTCATGTGATAGCTATTTTCTTGAGTTTGCTCCTACTATTACTAATGAGAAGGATTTTTCTTATGTGGGGAGTAACAAATTTTCTATGCTTGTGGATCATGATAAGAAAGTTTTATGTGATACTTATATTGTTGAGTTTATTCATGATCCCACTGGAAATTATTATGAGAGGGGAACATATGCTTATAGATATTTCAATAATATTAAGTTCCCTCTCTTTATGTTGAAGGTTTTGAAGTTGCACTTATTTTGCCTTCCTATGCTAATATCTTTATGCTTCAATGAGCTATATCTCTACAAGATCCCTTTGCATAGGAAGCATGTTAGACTTAAATGTGTTTGTTATTTTCTTCTTGATGCTCTCTTTTGTTCTTCAACTCTTATTCCTTATTCCTATGAGAGCATCATTAAAATCTTAAGCCTATCTTTATGGCTATAAAGAAAGAGCTCTAGGGAGACAACCCTTGTTATCTTTAGTTTGAGTTTTTACTTTCAGTTTTTAGTGATCTTGATGATTGTTACTACTGTAGCAACATCATTGTATCTTTATTTTCAATCTTTGTGCCAAGTCTAGCCTCCGATTGCAAGAAAGTTCAAAAGTTGTGACATGCTGTCCAGAAAACAGATTCTGTCCTTGGACGAAAAAATTAGCCTAAAATCACCAGATCATCTTTTTGATCTGATTTTTTTGAAAGTGTGCTCCATACAATTGACTTTCGAGCGTCTTTTCTGAGTTTTTTGATTCTAGTTGCATAAGTACCCCTAAAAAAAATCTTTACTACCTGCTGTTCTGTTTTTCACAGATTCTGCCACGTTTTGTCTCTCCTAACCTTTGCAAACCTTAAGCTTGCTTTTTCTTTGCAAAAACCTTTTGGCAATCTTGAGAAACAGTAGCTCTTCAAGAATATCTTTATATCCAGTGGGGAAAAATTATTTATTAAGGGTACTAACTTCTCTAATCAGCTTATGATGAGTTATGTATGAAGGGAGTTTTCAAGTGTGCGATGGAAGATGATGAAAGAAGATTCGGGAGTGTCAAGCGCTCAAGCTTGGGGATGCCCCATGCATCCCCAACAAATATTCAATGAGACTCAAGCTTCTAAGCTTGGGGATGCCCCCGTGCATCCCCTTCTCCATCAACAATCATCAGTTCGTCCTTCGTCTCACTATATTTTTATCACTTCATGCGTTATGTGCTATGCTTGGAGCGTCTCGCTCTTAGGTTTTATTTTTAGTTTTCTTTAGCTTTGCTTGCTGTTCATAAAAAGTTATATCCCGTCTTACTTTGTTTGGGAGAGAAACACGCTCCACTTTAAACTAGAACATCTCATAGGATTTTATGCTTATCTTTTGCTGTGAGTGTTCTTTATCTTTTCATAGCTACTGTTCTGTTTAGTTGTAGTGCTTTAGAGTTTCTCTAGAGCTTTTGTCTCAGGTCTGAACTTTCTATAATTTGCATGCTTATCTTGTTTGGAGAGTTTGCCTGTTGCACTGAGTTATGTGTCTTGACTAGAAAGTAGGTAGTTGAAGTTGCTATTCTTTTTGTAGTAGTAACTTGCAATAGTTTTGAGGTATTGACTTGAGTAATGTTTGAACTTTTGGTGTCAAGAGCTCTAGCCTATTAGTGATAGATGTCATATTTTGGGCAATCCGTGTGATTTTCAAAAACCAAAAACCCTGTTGAGAACTCTATCTACTAGATGGATCACTAACCTCTGGAGGGTTCGAATATTAGAGTACACTCACGTACCATGAGTCGAGGATGCGCAAGGATAACCAAACCCCCATACACTCCTCCTCGGGGTACTTGTCTCTTTGTGAACCTCCTAATTAGATTGAGAGTTACCGATAATAAGTGCATGAGTTCTTCGGACTAATGTGAGTATTCGAAAGTTGATACTTCCACCTCCTCATATTTGCTAGCCTCTCCTGTGCCGTGCATTGCCTTCTTCTCACCCCGAGAGTTGGCGTCCACCTTCGCCGGTACATCCAAACCCTTGGCATGATACGCTCTGTCATCATAAACCTCCTTATATCTTTCCTCAAAACAGCCACCATACCTACCTATCAAGGCATTTCCATAGCCTTTCCGAGATACATTGCCATGCAACATCCACCTCTTCATGACTTGATCTTCATATCATATATGTTCCTGCTACACTGGCAGCGGCATACATTTGCATCATGATAGTTATATCTTCTTTATGTGAGTACCTTTGTAAAGTGTGAAAGATCTCCTATATTCTTGTAAAATATAGAGTGTTGCCCCTAAAGTGAGGAAAAGATCCCAAAGAGGACAAAATCAAAAGATCCCAAAGAGGACAAATGAGAGTTAAATACAAAGAGCCATTGAGGCCACCAAAAAATACAAAAAAATAGAAAAAAGAGAAAAATAAAAATAAAAAGAGAGAAGGGGGCACACTGCTATTCCTTTTGAGAGATCCACACTAGTACTTCATCCTCTATCCCTTGTACTCCATAGAGATCATCATCATGCATATAGCTATGTGGGGACCTTCACACTATAGAATTTGGCTTGTATATTCCAATGATGAGCCTCCACAAACGAGCTCTAGGTCTTCTTGAGCAAGCAAGTTAGATGCACCCCCACTAGTTCCCTTGGAGAGCTTTTAGCTCACATGTGCATCCGTTGCATGGCAATCCCTACTCCTCACATCATATCTATCATATGGCCTTCTCTCGCCTATGATTGTCCTCATTGATGTGAGCCTTTCACACCTTTTTGTCTTCCTCCTCCACTTTCTTTCTGTTTCTCCTTTTAGGTGTCAACTTTCTTGCTCACGCTCATCCATTGCATGAGTGCTCAAAATATCGAAAAGGAGTGGATCAGTTTGACTTGTACCTGACTAGTGGTCTGGGGACGAGTCCAGATAAGAATCCAAAGGAGACTAAGTGTGAAACTTTAGTAGATAGTAGTTCTCAACAATTACTTTTTTCTCTCGTATTTCCCTATCCCCTGCTTGCACGCAAACACCATCTGGAGACATTCGAGTCACGGACAGCGAGAGCTCTTGCACCTTTTGTTCTTTTGTTGCTCGTGTCAATGCTAATATAGACTCTTGCTTGTTAAGACTTGAATTGAATTGTGTGCTTTGATTGCTTTACTTAAAAGTCCTTATATGGTTGTGTGGCATGTCACCACAGAAATTATGCTTGTTATCATTTACCTACTCGAGGACGAGCAGGAATTAAGCTTGGGGATGTTGATACGTACCAAACGTATCTATAATTTCTGCTTGCTCCTGCATGTTTTGTGTGATATTGCTATGCTTTTGATACACTTTCATACACTTTTGATCATATTTGGACTAACTTATTAACTCAGTGCACCCAGTTGCCAGTTACTGTTTTCTGCTGTTTTTGTATTTCAGGTTTTTCCAATAATTAAAGTGCCCAATAAATCCCGGAAAAATTATATAAAAAATTAGCACTCCGGAAGCTACCGGAATAACCAAGACATGGCAGGAGGGCCACCACCAGGGGCCCAGAAGGGTGCCTAGCGCGGCCCCACCCTAGGCCGCGCCATCTGCCCTCCTGGCTGCCCTGTGGCCCCCCTGGTGCCCCCCTTTGGCCCTATTTTTACCCCCGCGGAGGAAACCCTGATTCCTGACCCCTTTTCTCCAGAAGAAATTCCGATCTCTGCCGCCATCGCCAACAAGCTTCGGGGGACCAGAATTCCTGTGCCGGCACCCTGCCAGGACGGGGAAGTGCCCCCGGATTCATCTCCATCGACGTTGCTTCCTCCCTCCATGAAGCGGGAGTAGTTCTCCCTCGGGGCTGAGGTTTCTACCAGTAGCTATGTGTTCTTATCTCTCTCCCATGATGTGATCTTTGTTGTGATCATAGGCTATGTTAATCTAGGGTGATCTCATGATATTCCCCTTCCTCTATGTATTGGATTGATGTACTCAATTGATCTTATCTATTATAATCCCCGAGACCAAGGTGACAACGGTGTATTGGACATGGGTTAGAAGAATATTATCATGAGTGATTTCCTCTTTTGTGTGTTGATTGAGGATTGAGAGTCTCTTGGTGCTTGTCTTTGACTATCCTTGAGATATGTTGTGGTGATTGTGGTACTCTCTTTGGATGGCCGCGGTGACATTGGGAAATCCATAGATTGAGAACTATGAACTTTGAGGTGTGCTTTTGTAGCCCTACATAATTCTCATCCTCTCTTGACCACAAAGGAATGACCTCCGAGTGCGTCTCCATTGCATGTTTTATGGGAAATATCATGTGATTAGACTATGTTAATGTTGTTGAGAGTTGCCACTAGTGAAAGTATGAAGCCTAGGCCTTGTTTCCACCATTGTTACACCGTTTGTGCTCACTTTTGTCACATGTTTGCTTGCTGCACTTTTTATTACAGATTTATATTACCTTGCTTTGCCACACCTATCACTCGTATTTTACCATCTCTTCGCCGAACTAGTGCACCTATACAACTCCTAATTGTATTAGGTGTGTTGGGGACACAAGAGACTTCTTGTGTCTTAATTGCAGGGTTGCTTGAGAGAGAACATCTTCAACCTCTACTTCCCTGAGTTCGATAAACCTTAGGTCATCCACTTGAGGGAAATTTCTATTGTCCTACAAACCTCTGCGCTTGGAGGCCCAACATAGTCTACAAGAATAGAAGTGTGCGTAGACATCATCAACCGAGCCACAAAATTGGCACGAATCCTCAGTGGACATGTTGCGATGTTTCCTCACGTCCTCCGTAGCGAGTGAGTGTTTTGCGAGTCTCCAGAGAAAATTCCTGATCTTCGCCGGTACCTTGACATTCCAAATAGATTTCCAAGCAAGTTTTTCATCCCGGGGGTCCGAAGTGGCACACCTAGCTTCAAGGCAATCCTCACAAATATTTCGTGTACGGACAAGAAGCTTGTACATTGACTTGATAGAGAAGAAGCCCCTCTTGTCATAATGCCATGCCCACTGGTCCTCACGGAACTGAGTGCATAGAGGAATATTTAGGATGAGGTCGGCATCATTTGGCAGGAAGACTTGTCGAATCCTTCCCTCATCCCACTTGGCCTCCATAGGGAGGATGAGCTCAGAGACAACCATCGGTTTCTGGGGAGAGATGCATGCGATGGGGCGTAGCCCATGATCACGCGGGAGCCAGTTGTCGTCCCAGATCTTGGTCGAGGCGCCATCACCAATCCGATGAATTAGCCCCAGCTTGAGGGCTTCGTTTCCTTCAATTATCGCACGCCATATCTAGGAGGGGTGGTTTCCCAATTCCGCCTGCAAGAACTCGGAGTTGGGAAAATAGATGGACTTCAGAAGCTTAGCACACAAGGAATCCGGGGTTTTGAGGATCCTCCAAGCATGTCTTGATAACAGGGCGATGTTGAAAAGCTCTAGATCACAGAAACCCATCCCCCCGTCCTGTTTAAGTTGGGTCATCACCTTCGAAGAAACCCAGTGCGGTTTCCTCCTTACTTGTTTGCTGCCCTAGAAAAATTGTCTGATGAGCTTATTTAGGTGTTCACAGAGACCTCGAGGGAGATTGAAGCAGGACATGGAGTAAACAGGTACAGACTGTGCCATTAATTTTATTAGAACTTCCTTTCCGGGAGCCGAGATAATCCTCTCTATCCATCCCTTGACCTTACCCCACATTCGATCTTTAAGATATTTAAAAGCACCCGACTTTGAAGATCCAATGTCCGAAGGCAGGCCCAAGTATTTCTCATTTAGGGTTTCTGTGTGTACATCAAGTGCATTTTTCACTTTCTCTCTGGAAGAATCTGGGCACCCCTTGCTGAAGAAAACTGAAGATTTATTTTTGTTTACTCTCTGTCCAGAAGCCTGGCAGAATTGATTAAACAAGTGTGACACCTCACTTGCTCCTTCTCCATTAGCCTTGAAAAGCAACAGACTATTGTCAGCAAACAAAAGGTGGTTAACTCGCGGAGCCCCGGGGGGCTCTTGTAAACCACCAAGATGTGACGAAGAATCTCTGGTTTTGAGGAGACCTGAAAGGCCCTCTGCTGCTAACAAGAATATATAGGGAGAAATTGGGTCTCCTTGACGAATACCTCTCGACGGCTTGAATTCTTCCAGTTTCTTACCAGTAAACATGACTGAGTACGTCATAGTAGAGACCATGTTCATAACTATTGAGACCCATCTTGCAGACAATCCCAACTTTAGCATTATGGCATTCAGATATGGCCACTTAACTCGATCATAGGCTTTCATCATGTCCATCTTTAGAGCACAGTGGCGGTGCTTCACAACTTTATTCCTCTTCATGAACTATGGCCACTCATAGGCCACGATGATGTTGTCGGTGATGAGGCGACTGATGGCGGTGAAGTTGATAGGTTTAGTTGGGGTGCCTCCCCTGTCAACCGCGCCAATAAACGATTCTTGATGACCCACAAGTCTAGGGGATCAATTGTAGCTTTTCGATAAATAAGGACGTCGATACCACGAGGAGCAGAAGGTATTGACAAGTGACCCTGGATAAGGAAGGGTCTGCAAACACTAAAAGATAAATATTTAGGGATTCTTGGGTTTAAGCAACAGAAGGGTAAAAGACAAGCAAAATAAACAGGGTAACTGAGGAGTAACAAGTGGCCCGATCCTTTTGAGCAAAGGATAGGCCTAGCAACTGAACTTATAAAGGCTAAAGCGTTCTTGAGGACACACAGGAGAGATAGCCAAGTTACTTTCACCATATTCCGCCAAGTAGTATGTATTGTGTCGATAAGTGTCGAGTGGGTGGATCAATGCTAGTACACCTTCTAGACTAAGATAAGTGCACTCTTATGATTACACACCTTGCAAGCATCCGCAAATACAAGGTACTCCGCAGTAATTAAGGCATAAGCCTAACCACAACATTACGACCGAGGATCCATAACTCCCTCATGCAAAAGTGTGTGAACTGGGGTTCAGGTTTCTGTCACTCCGACAACCCACCATAAGCATCCTTTGTACACAATGTATTCCCCTAGGTCCTTAATAAGGTGAAGTGTTGGGTGTTCGACTCACACAACACCAACACCACTAGGAAAATAACAACACAACTTAAATATCAAACAACACATAATACTTCAACATCATATGACTACTAACAACTAGACTTCTCCCATCTCCTCAAGAACTAAAGTAACTACTCACAAGACATAAAAGAGATCATGATCAGAGGTGATATATGGGTGGCAAAAAATCTGGACACAATGGTATTTCTCTAACAAAACTCAATATCATTCACCACAAAGTAGTAAACAACACCAATAGAGTAGAGAGGATAGATAGTACGGATTAAAACACAAGTTGCAATTGTGAGATGGGATGGAGATGGAGATGGTGCTGATGTTGGGGATGATGTTGATGATGATCTCGGTGATGCCCGTGACGATGATGATGACGATGGCGATGATCTCCCCTTCCGGGAGATGATCTCCCCGGCGAAATCTGCCCGCCGGAGATGGCTTTTTCTTCTCTGTAGGTTTCCGCCACGAGGCGGCGGCGAAACTCTGAAACTCCTCTATTTTTAGGGTTTTTACCCCAGGGGGGTAATATAGGCCAGAGGGGGCACCGAGGTGGGCCACCAGGCATCCAGGAGGGTGCCTAGCGCGCCCTATGGGGGGGGGGGGGCAGGGACCCTTCTGGAGCCCTGGTGGGTCCCCTCTGGTCGATCTTCGGTCTCCTCCAGTGAGTCTTCAAAATAATGATCCACGTCAAATTTCGTCGAATTTGGAGTTGATCTGATTCAACAACTTGATGTCCACTTTTCACCGCTGAATTCTACTTCTGCTGCTTCGGCACCGGAAAGTTACAAACTGTGTAAAACAAGCCAAAACAACATAAGAATAATACTTTAAAGTGGAATATATCGATGAATAGGGTTAAATTGTTGAAAATATTCCCTAGAGGCAATAATAAAATTGTTATTATCATATTTCCGTGTTCATGATATATGTTTATTTTCCATGCTATAATTGTATTAACCGGAAACATAATGCATGTGTGGTTGCATAAACAACACCGCGTCCCTAGTAAGCCTCTACTATACTAGCTCATTAATTAATGATGGTTATGGTTTCCTAACCATGAACATGAGTTGTTTATTAATTAATGGGATCATGTCATTAGAAGAATGATGTGGTGGACAGACCCAACTAAGCATAACAATATTGATCGTTTCATTAAGTTTATACTGTCATGCCTTTTATTGTCAATTATCATGTTTCTTAGACCATGAGATTATGTTATTCCCGGGTACCGGAAGAATACTTTGGGGACATCAACCATCACATCGTGACAGGGTGATCATAAAGATGTCTTGCGGGTATCTCTGAAAGTACTTGTTGAATTACATGAATCAAGACTGGGATTTGTCCCTCCGTGTGACGGTGAGATATACTCTGGGCCCACTCGGTAATGCACATTCGGTAACACTTGCAAGCGCGTGACTAATGAGTTAGTCACAGAGAATGTTGTATTACAGAACGAGTAAAGAGTAATTACCGATAACGAGATTAAACTAGGCATAGCGATACCGACGATCGAATCTCGGGTAAGTAAAATATCGTGTGACAAAGGAAATTGTGTACGGATTATTGTAGTCCACGACATAGCGGTTCAATCGATAAAGATCTTCGTTGAATGTGTGGGAGTCATTATGGATATCCTGGTCCCTCTAATGGTTATTGACCAGAGAGATGTCTCGATCATGTCTGCACATTCTCGAACCCGTAGGGTCACACACTTAACGTTCGGTAACGCTAGAATAGCTCTGGGATAATTTTATTAATGGTGTTTGAATATTGTTCAGAGTCTCGGATGAGATCCTAGACATCACGAGGAGCTCCGGAAGAGTCCGGAGGTAGAAGTTCAAATTTTTTTCGGCAGTGTCAGAATGTTCTAGAAGGTTCCGGAGGGTCCCACTATGGCCCCCACCTGTTTTGGACGACCAAGGGTGGTCCACTAGTCCATGTGACCAGCCCTCCTTGGTTAATTATGCCAATAAATGGGAAGCCCTTCAATGGGAGGGTTACCACTCTTAAAAGAAAGGTGTTACCATCTTTTAAATGAGAGAGGTGTTTTCACTTGGGAATTGAAGTGGCTACAAACTCCTTGCCTACATAAGAGAGGGGAGAGGCTCACCAAGAATAAAAAAAGTCCTTCCACACCTCCTCCTCCCTCACGTGCATCGCTTGGTGAAGCCCTGCCCGCGGGAAACTCTTCACCATATCCACCACCACGCCGTTGTGTTGCTGGAATCGATCCCATCTATTTCTCCCTCTTGCTTGCTGGATCAAGAAGAAGGAGACGTCATCGAGCTGTACGTGTGCAAGCCTCCGGAGGTACTGATCGTTTGCAGTGCTGATCGGATCGAACTTCACCAACAACTTCACCAAGCTGCGTTGAAATAAACGTTCAACGCGCGTGTTCTTCGAGGGTATGAGGACCTACTCTCCCTGTTACTAGCATCTTCTAGATTGGATCTTGGATGTTGCTTCCGCATGTGACAGAAATTTTTTGTTTTCTATCGCGCAATCTCCTACATAAATTACAATATAAAATAGTGATGCATTTTGGACGTATCAACTCCCCCAAGCTTAGACCTCGCTTGTCCCCAAGCGATTACTGAGCTCGGCAAACCTGTCCACAAGTTTAGAAAATGAAGTGTCGATAAAAGAATACAGACAAGATGCATCAAGATTTCTCACCAAACTGAAGCATCCTCAACAGAAACCTCAACTCATAAGGCCCTTATGAAAAATTAGTAACAATTATAACAAAGTAGGACCAGGAAAACTCATCAAATCATGGCAAACATAACCTTGGTCAAGGAACAACTAATAACTTTTACTTTTGCTCTTTCACTTATAATGAAACAAGTTGAAGCTTTTGAAAGAACATGTTATTAGTCAGGAAGTGCACATGTTAACACAAATGAAGATGTTTACTAGGCATGAGCTTTTGCAAACAACTTACTTATCAAAAGATAATGTCAACAAAGATGTAACATGCTAACTCTTAATGCAAATTTATATGCAAGAATCTTTATCAACATCAAGTGTCTGTTCTCTCTCAGAAAGGAAGGAAGTAGGAAGGACTGACTCAGCACAAAATAAAGGATAAACCCCGTGCAAAAGGGTAAGCAGGGAAAACTCATGTGCCATCTCTAGATCAAACAGAATAAAAACAGATTTTGGGAGGTGCATGATCCGTCAACGACTGCTGATAGATAACTCACTCACTTCATGATTTAGACAAGTTTCGAGGAACGGCTCCCATGTGGGGACGATCACATCCCCTTAAATTCCTTTGTTTATCACTCATAAATGGGCGAAGGAACTTGTGTGTTAGCATTTATCTTTTACGAGCTGGGAACTCATGCCAGTCCCTTCTCGTATTAGGGGTTTGCAGATTATACATGCAATCCCAAGATAAAACTTGTCCAAATTAAGAAGATCATGGGTTACCCATCACTTCCTCATGAGCTGAATCAGAGGCACAACACAAAAGATTTTGAACATCTAAAGATAGCACATAAATTATATACTTTAGGAGTGGTAGTGAGATACCACGAATAGGATGGTATGGTGGACTCAAGTGGAAGATGTTGGTTTCAGGGTATGGAAGTACAAGCAGAATTCCTCTTGGTACAGGGTTTTGGCTAGCAAGGCTTTGAGAGACCAGACAATTGATGATGACTTAGATGCAAGCAATACAAAGCATAAACATTAAAACTAGCATGTCACATCAAGTTGTCTTCCTTGTCAACATAACAGTTCAAGCATAATAACACAAAGGTTTTGGCTATGTCGCTACTTTGAGAAAAACATGCTTGTTGTTATGACCAAAGCTATACTTGCCAAGATTAAATAAATTTTTCGAAGCCATACCTGATATAAGGTCAATACTCCCCATATGAATCAGCTCATAATGCCGATTGCGTGAAGAGAATACCGAGTGTAGCGAAGAAACCAATAGACTTCTCATTAATATTCCTTCATAAACGACTCCACACTCACGGATACAAAAACTCTCCACAAAAGGAGTGATAGACCTCAATGCAACACCTATTTCATAAAGTAACTTCTCTAGACATGATACGACTCTACTTGACTCCTAAAGACAAAGATAAAGATAAAGATACCGGACACTCCCCCAAGCTTGGAACAAGCTGAGGGGGTGCCATTACCCGAGGAGATTTACTCCTCATTCTTGTTCTTGTTGATCACGTACTCCTTGGCGAAGCTCTTCCAAGGCAAAGGTTCTCCAGTCTCGAAGGACATTCTCGTCTCCATGATCCTGCACTCAGCACCCAAACCTATGCGTAAGAACTTAAGTTCATACTCACAGTTCTGGTTCTTCAGATCATAGATATGTGCTTGAAGCTCATAAACCTTTTCTTCTACTTGATCACATCTCCTTCATCTCCTTCTTGTGGGAAGCCTCTATCTCGTTCATGATGTCGAAGTTAGCTTCAACACCACGCTCCCCCATATTCTTGAACTTGAAGACCTCATGTTCCATCTCCTTCATCTGCTCCTCGGTGCTCCCTTCCTTGACTGGTCCCTTCAGATCTTCCTTGTGGAGGACACCATCCTCCACACGAAAGATCTGGGGTGCTTCCTCACCTCTGCGAGGTAAGTGTTGATGATGTTGACGACGAACTTGTCCTTGGGGGAACTTGGGGAAGCCATGGCACCTAGGTCTGCTGAAAGTTTTTCTGGCAGAAACAGACCGAGAAAGAAAACACGCGAAATCGAGAGATACGGTGTCGGGACTATCCGGGCAAATATATAGCAAAAAATTCCGCAACAGAAGGAAGATTTCAAGCCAAGGTGGAGTCGGAGTCCGGGGCTCCCAGGAGGGTGCCTGGCGCGGCCAGGAGGGGGCGCACGCCAGGAGGCCTCCTGCCCCCTGGAGCTCCTATCCGGCTCCACTTGGGCTTGGATTTTTCCTAATTTTGCAAAAACCTCGAAACATAAACTTTTATTGATGTTCACGATGTTTCCTTACCGTAATACATACCTTTTCTTATTCTGCTCCTGCCGGTGTCTCAAACTGAGTTGCAACATGTTCTTCATGAGTTATTGTGTATATAATATTCACATACACATTGATAGGATCACCTGCCATGTAATGTTTGAGTCTTTGTCCATTCACAACTTGAGGTTTGGTGCCTTCAAAATTATTAATCTTGATTGCACCGGACCGATATACTTCTTCGATATGAAAAGGTCCTTCCCATCTGGAAAGTAGTTTACCTAGAGAAAACCTGAAACGAGATCTAAATAACAAAAATTTATAACCAACATTAAATTCACGTTTCAGAATCCTTTTATCGTGCCACTTCTTTACCTTTTCCTTGAACAGTTTAGCACTCTCGTAAGCTTCACTTCTCCACTCATCTAGAGAAGTCAAGTTCATGAGACGCTTTTCACTAGCTAACTTTGGGTCAGCATTCAGCTCTCTGACAGCCCAGAAAGCTTTGTGCTCTAACTCTAATGGCAAATGGCAAGCTTTGCCATAGACCATCTTATATGGATACATGCCCATGGGGTTCTTGTAAGCAGTTCTATACGCCCACAAAGCATCTCCTAACTTCTTTGACCAATCGTTCCTAGAACTGTTCACTGTTTTTTTGTAAGATCAGCTTGATCTCTCTCACGAGGACAGAATCTGTTTTCTGGACAGCATGTCACAACTTTTACTTCCCTTGCCGTATGAGGCTATAAAAGGCACAAAGCTTGAAAAGTAAAGATACAATGATGTTTCTACAGTAGTAACAATCATCAAGACCACTAAGAACAGAACAAAAGCAAAAAGAAAAACCTAAATTCGTTGCGGGCTGCCTCCCGAAAGCGCTTCTTTAGAGCCATTAGCTAGGCTTAAAGCAGAAGATCAAATTTCTCCAAAATCATCGGAAGGTTCACCAAGGATTTCAAAAGGGTTTTCAATAAGCTCATCCTTGTTCTTCCGAGGGAAGAGGTACGTACCTTTTGCCTTACCACGCAAACGTATTTGTCCTTTACCTATATCAATGAAGCCTTTCATGGCTCGGAGGAAGTTCCTTCCGAGCACTATATTTCCTTTGTTGGCCTTCATGATGGCAAAGTCAATCTCTACACTCCTTTTAAGAAACATGACCTGGACGTCTTTTAATCTTCCCTGGATCTCAAAAATATCACCATTAGAATGTTCATGGAAAGATGGAAATTTTTCCATGCTTGCAAGGTACAAAGAATCATAAATAAAGCTTGGAATTATAGAAACTATAGATCCAATGTCACAAAAAGCAAGGAAGTTTTGATTAGAGATAACAACCCTAACAAAAGGCTCCCAGTCATTTTCTACTTCCAAAATCTCCTCTCTAGGGGGATTTAACTTCTCTACTTGTTTTAAGTCTAGAGTATCAAGTCTCTTCTCAATAGTAGCAATTCTGTCTATAACAGTGTTAAGACCATCATAAAAAAAACTAGATAAACCATGTATAATTTCAAGAGCTCTAGCTTCATCGCACTCTAAAAAGTCTCCTTCAGCTATAAGATCAAGAGAGTGCTTACACCACTTAAAAAGGCCAAAGTAAAAATTTCTAAGCACAATTCTTATAGGTAACCAAGGCATATTTGCCTTATGTGCTTCAGAAATTCTGTCCCATGCCTTCTTCAAATTCTCCCCGTTCCTTTGATGGAAATCCAAGACTTCGGATTCCCTCATAGTACCAACTCCTAACATACTTGACCACACAACAAGGGTAACAGGTATTTTTGGTATTTTTGATTAAGGACACAAAAGTAAAAACTGAAAGGTAAACTAACAAGACTAAAAAGCAAAGGTAGAAGATAGTGTGAAACTCCCCTATCTTGTAGACTTGAGTCCCCGGCAACGGCGCCAGAAATTTTCTTGATGGCTTCTCGCCCCTCGTTGGTTACCCCAAGTGGAACGTTTGAGATGCAGTGCAGCAGCAAGTTTCCCTCGGTGAAGATACCAAGGTTATCGAACCAGTAGGACTCAGGAGATACAAGTAGGTGGCAACATCGCCAGAAATTGCTTCCCGACTAGGGTGTTGTCGTGGACCTGCACACAGCAACAAATAACTTTGCTCCCAACGAGTACAGAGGAGTTGTCAATTCCTCCGGCCTTGTCATTTACAAAGGATCAACGCAAGAGATAAAAGGTGCAAAGGAAAGTAAAAGCTGAAAGTAAATTGAGGGTGTGAACAATAATGTGAAGATGGACCAGGGTCCCGTGATTTTCACTAGTGATGTCTCTCTCCCAAAAGACGATAAAAGTGCTAGCGAGGTAAACAAATCACAGTTGGGCAATTGACAGGATTATGAAGGCACCGCAATGCTAACTATGCTGCAAAGAAAGGAAGGGCTCAAAAGCAATGGGCAGTACGCCATGGTAAGTAGACCGAAATCCATCTGCATCTACTATGAATCATCCACCTTGAGATATCTATCCAGAACATCTCGCTGGTATTAAGTTGCGAATCTCACCCAAAGTGTAAACTCAAAGCAACAGACAACTGCATTAAAAGAACTTTGCGTAAAGTAAACAATCCTTGCACCCGCAAGTACAAGCACCGTTGTTTTATCCCTGGAGGCAACAACACATCCCCTAGTCTCATGTTTCTGTCACTCAAGCTAGACATCAAGGGGCTGAACCCACAATCGAGCATAACGCTCTCTCTTGGAGTTGCAAATAAAATACTTGGCCAAAGCAAATACCGCAACGGAGAACATGCAAGAATTTACTCAAGAACAAAATATAAAAGAGAAGAACCAAATATATTACTCATCACAATCTGAACATAGTCTCATAATCCATCAGATCCCAACAAACTCAGCATAGCAACAACAGAAATTACATAGATGCCTCGATCATGTGAGGCAGCTCACGAGGACTCGAAAGTGGAAGCACAAAAGGGGGAGAGATAGATCACATAGCTACTGGTCACGGACCCATGGTCCAAGGGAAACTACTCACGGTACATACGGGAGGCGTCCATGGCTATGGAGGGTCTCCCGGAGGGGGTAGCTTCTCCCGGCAGGGTGCCAGAGATCCTTCTCCAGGCAGCCCCGATCTAGAAACGGCGGCGGCGGCGGAACAGAGGCGAGATCGCAAAAGAGGAGTCCGTATTAGGGGTTTCCACCCCGAGGGGTAAATATAGGCGAAGGGGGGCCTTGAGGGGACCCACGAGGCAGTCAGGAGGGTCCCTGGCGCGGCCCAGGATGGGGCCGCACCACCTGCCCTCCTGGCTGCCTGGTGGTGGCCCCCCCTTCCCTCTCTTGGTGATTCCGGAAGGTTCTGTTGCGCAGATTTTTTATATATTTTTCCAGGAATTTTTGGAGAACTTTTAATGGCCGGAAAACCTAAAATACAAAAACAGCAGAAAACAGAAACTGGCAACTGGGTGCACTGAGTTAATAGGTTTGTCCAAATAGGTTCAAAAGTGTATGAAAGTTCAAGCAAAACATGGCAAAGTCACACAAAACATGCATGGAGCAAGCAGGAATTATAGATACGTTTGGGACGTATCAACGTCCAAAATGCATCACTATTTTATACTGTAAATTAACCCTATTCATCGATATATTCCACTTTAAAGTATTGTTCTTATGTTGTTTTGGCTTGTTTTACACAGTTTGCAACTTTCCGGTGCCGAAGCAGCAGAAGCAGAATTCAGCAGTGAAAAGTGGACATCAAGTTGCTGAATCAGATCAACTACAAATTCGATGAAAATTGACGGAGATCGTTTTTATGAAGATTCACAGGAGATCACCGAAGAGGGACCAGAGGGGACCCACCAGGCAACCAAAAGGGTGCCTGGCGCGGCCCCCCCTAGGGCGCGCCAGGCACCCTCCTGGATGCCTGCTGGCCCACCTCGGTGCCCCCTTTGGCCTATATTACCCCCTGGGGTAGAAACCCTAAAAGAGGAGGAGTTTCGTCTTTTTGCCGCCGCCTCATGGCGGAAACCTACAGAGAAGAAAAAGCCATCTCCGGCGGGCAGATTCCGCCGGGGAGATCACCTCCCGGAAGGGGAGATCGTCGCCATCGTCATCATCATCGTCACGGACATCATCGAGATCATCATCAACATCATCCCCAACATCAACACCATCTCCACCTACATCCAATCTCACCTCACAAGTTTATCTTGTGTTGTAATCCGTACTATCTATCCTCTCTACTCTACCGGTGTTGATTACTGCTGTGTGATGAATGCTATTGAGTTTTGTTGGAGAATTATCATTGTGTCCAGATTGTTTACCATCTATTTATCCCCACTGATCATGATCTCTTTTATGTCTTGTGAGTAGTTACTTTGGTTCTTGAGGGCATGGGAGAAGTCTAGTTGTTAGTAGTCATATGGTGTTGAAGTATTATGTGTTGTTTGATATTTAAGTTGTGTTGTTATTTTCTTAGTGGTGTTGTGTGAGTCGAACACTCAACACTTCGCCTTATTAAGGATCTAGGGGAATGCATTGTGCATAAAGGATGCTCATGGTTGGTTGCCGGAGTGATAGAAACTTGAACCCCAGTTTGCATACTTTTTTACAAGGGAGTTATGGATCCTCGATCGTAATGCTGTGGTTAGGCTTATGCCTTAATTACTACCTTGTATTTGCGGATGCTTGCAAGGTGTGTAATCATAAGAGTACACTTATCTTACTCTAGAAGGTGTACTAGCATTGATCCACCCACTCAACACTTATCAACATAACACACAGTGCCGATACGGAATATGGCAAAAGCACATGACTATCTCTCCCATGTGCCATCGAGAACGCTTTAGATCTTATAAGTTTAGTTCCTAGGCTTATCCTTGTGAAAGGATTGGGCCACTTGCTACTCCTCAGTTACCCTATTTACTTTGCTTATCTTTTACCTTTATGTTGGTTAAACCAAAAAACCCTAAATATTTACCTTTCAGTGTGTGCAGCCTTTTCCTTATCCAGAGTCACTTGTCAATACCTTCTGCTCCTCGTTGGGATCGACATCCTTATTTATTAGGCCACTTGTTACTCCTCAGTTACCCTGTTTATTTTGCTTGTCTTTTACCCTTCTGTTGCTTAAACCCAAAAATCCCTAAATATTTATCTTTTAGTGTTTGCAGACCCTTCCTTATCCAGGGTCACTTGTCAATACCTTCTTCTCCTCGTGGGATCGACATCCTTATATATCGAAAAGCTACAATTGATCCCCTAGACTTGTGGGTTATCAAGAATCATTTATTGGCGCGGTTGACAGGGGAGGCATCCCACTAAACCTATTAACTTCACCGCCATCAGTAGGCCAATAAAAACCTCATTGGAGAACCTTATGTGCGGTCCTCTCACCGGCATGATGTCCTCCATAGGGGCTATCATGACATTGTCGAAGAATGTCCTTCTTCTCATGCTCCGGTATACACCAGCACCTTATTTATAAAGATGTAGGTCATCCCAAAAGTAATGCCTCAAATCCGTGAAGAATTTCTTCCTCTGCTGAAATGTAAGACCTGGAGGCAAAAACTTTGCAACGATAAAATTAGCATAATCTGTAAACCAACGGTCGGAATGAGACTGTACTTTTACAAGTTGTTCATCTGGAAAACTGTCGTTGACTGGAATAGGATCGTGCGGAATATCTTCCATCCTTGAAAGGTTGTCAGCTACCGGATTGTCTTCTCCTTTTCAATCGACAATCTGTAAATCAAATTCTTGAAGGAGTACCCGTCTTATGAGCCTTGGTTTGACATCCTTCTTCTGCATAAGATACTTAATGGCAGCATGGTCAGTATGAATAATAACCTTAGAATCAACAATATACTGCCTAAACTTATCACAAGCAAATACTACTGCTAAGAATTCCTTCTCAGTAGTAGCATAATTATTTTGAGCACTGTCAAGGGTTTTTCTAGCAGAATGTATAACATTCAACTTCTTATCAACCCTTTGTCCTAAAACACCTCCAACAGCAAAATCACTAGCATCACACATAATTTCAAAGGGCAAATTTCAGTCAGGCGGTTGTACTATAGGAGCGGTTATCAAGGATTTCTTAAGAACTTCGAAGGCTTCCTTACAATCTTCATCAAATACAGAAGGAACATCCTTCTGGAGAAGATTGGTGAGGGGTCTCGAGGTCTTAGAAAAGTCCTTGATAAATCTTCTATACAAACCAGCATGACCGAGAAAACTACGAATACCTTTGATGTCCCTTGGACAGGGCATCCTTTCAATAGCTTCAATCTTTGCCTTCTCCACTTCAATTCCCCTTTCGGAAATCTGGTGACCAAGAATTATCACTTCGTTAACCATGAAATGGCACGTCTCCCAATTGAGCACCAAATTTGTTTCTTCACATCTCTGCAAAACTTTATTAAGATTGTGGAGACAGTGGTCAAAGGAGGTTCCATAGACGGAAAATTCGTCCATAAAGACCTCCACAATCTCCTCACAGAAACCATGAAATATAGCAGACATACACCTCTGAAAAGTAGCAGGTGCATTACACAAAGCAAAAGGCATACGCCTATAAGCATAAGTACCGTAAGGACACGTGAAAGTGGTCTTCTCCTGATCCGCAATGTTGAAATGAATCTGAGAAAGCCAGAATACCCATCAAGATAGCAAAAGTGGGTGTTTTTAGACAACCGCTCAAGCATCTGATCAATAAAGGGTAGAGGATAATGGTCCTTCCTGGTGGCCTTGTTCAACTTCCTGAAATCAATACACATTCTATATCCAATAATAGTCTGCTGAGGTATTAGTTCATTTTTATCATTAGGAACAACAGTCATACCTCCCTTCTTAGGAACACAATGAACTGGACTTACCCACTTGCTATCAGCTATAGGATAGATGATACCTGCGGCTAGAAGTTTGAGAACCTCCGTCCTAACCACGTCCTTCATCTTTGGGTTCAACCGTCGTTGATGATCAACAACCGGTTTAGCATCGGGCTCGAGATTGATAATATGTTGGCAAATGGATGGACTGATACCCTTGAGATTGTCAAGAGTATAGCCAATAGCACCTTGGTGTCTACGGAGTGTATCCAATAATCGCTCTTCTTCAAATCCTGAAAGGTTAGAATTGATAATAACAGGATATATTTTCTTTTCATCTAAATAAGCATACTTGAGTGTATCGGGAAGTGGTTTGAGATCGAACACCGGGTCTTCTTTTGGATGTGAGAGGATTCCTAACGGTTCAATCGGGAGGTTGTGCTTCAGGATAGGATTTTGTCTTAAAAATATGTCTTCTAGCTCATTCCTCTCCTGCATACGCATGTCATTCTCGTGGTCTTCCATAAATTGTTGCAAAGTATCGTTAGGAGGAATAGCAATAGAAGCAATTTCTTCAATAATTTTTTCATTACTAGACAAGTCAGTACCACGAGGCTGCTTAGAAAACTTAGAGAAGTTAAATTCATACGAATAACCGTCAAATTCAACTGAAACTTAACCTTTCTTGCAATCTATTATCGCTCCACAAGTGCTGAGGAAGGGCCTTCCAAAGATAATAGGGCAAAAACTATCTTGCACTGAACCAAGTACAAGAAAGTCAGTAGGATATTTTACCTTCCCGCAGAGAACTTCAACATCTCTCACAATCCCAACTGGAGAGATTGTTTGTTTATTTGCAAGATGAATCGTGACATCTGTCTTCGATCTCACACGGCTGAATCTCGTGCATGATCTCTTGATAAAGTGTGAAAGTAATAGCACTGATACTGGATCCCAAATCACATAACCCATAGTAGTTATGATCTCCTATTTTTACAGATACAACTGGTGTACCTGAAATTGGGCATTTGTTCTTGGCTGTGACAATGTTAGTGGAAACAACACAAAAACTAATAATAGATTTTTCAATATCACTGGTTACCAGATCCTTAACCATTGCAACTTGAGGCTTGACCTTGATCAGGTCCTCAGGTTCATCAGCGGTCCTTCCATTATTGTTTATAATACCTGTAACAAAAGAGTGCTCCTTTATCCTTGCAGGATAAGGAGGTTGTTCATACACAACTGCAGGTAAAACATGATTAGTAACATTAATCTCAATAGGTGACTCCTTGAAAGGTTTATGATATTGACTCTCCTTCTTCTTAGAAGAATCAACATGAGAAGCAAAGTCCTTGCAAAAGTCAATCATTAGCTGGGAATCAAGACCAATTTCAGAGCAAAAGGTATTAAAGTAATCAGTTTTCACATAACTCTCAATGTAGTCATGCTCATAGTTTATAGAGGGTTCAATACCTTTATCAATTTCCCAATCTTCAGTGTTCTTCTGGATCCTTTCAATAAGATCCTATTTTTCTTCTACACTTCTAGTCTGGAATACCCCGCTAGAGGAGGCATCCAACATTTCCTTGTCCCGACGAGAAAGCCTGGCATAAAAACTTATAAGTATACTTTCCTTGGGGAGCTCATGGTTGGGGCATTTGAGCATCAGGGACTTCAGTCTCCCCCAAGCTTGAGCGATGCTCTCTCCGTCGCGAGACCAAAAGTTGTAGATGTAATTCCTGTCTTGGTGAATTTCACGAAGAGGATAAAACTTTGCATAAAAGGGAGACATAAGCTCTTGCCATTCAAGTAAATCAGAGTTATCGAGTAGCTTATACCAATCTGAAGCTTTATCTTTAAGTGATACGGAGAATAGTTTCTTCATGACGAACTCCATCGTTACACCTGCAAGCTTAAATAAAGAACATAATTGTGACAAATATAGCAGGTGTTCTCCCGGATGTCCTTCTCCTGAATAAAGATTAGCCAAGACATAATCAATAATACCAGTGGGTATTTTATAGGGCACAATTTCAGTAGGGGTAGGAGTGACCACCACACTCGTGGGGCGGCTCCTCACCAGCATGAACCAACAGTAGAGGGGTCCATAAGGACTGAGGGTAGCAACAACAAAAATAAAAAAACAGAAACACAAAGTAAAGGTTTCCTTACCGGCTTCACTTACCAATAGCGCTACACTCCCCGGCAACGACGCCAGAAAAGCTCGTTGATGGCGGTGAAGTTGATAGGTTTAGTTGGGTGCCTCCCCTGTCAACCGCACCAATAAATTGTTCCTGATGACCCACAAGTCTAGGGGATCAACTGTAGCTTTTCGATAAATAAGGATGTCGATCCCACGAGGAGAAGAAGGTATTGACAAGTGACCCTGGATAAGGAAAGGTCTGCAAACACTAAAAGATAAATATTTAGGGATTTTTGGGTTTAAGCAACAGACAAGCAAAATAAACAAGGTAACTGAGGAGTAACAAGTGGCCCGATCCTTATGAGCAAAGGATAGGCCTAGCAACTGAACTTATAAAGGCTAAAGCGTTCTTGAGGACACATGGGAGAGATAGCCAAGTTACTTTCACCATATTCCGCCAAGTAGTATGTATTGTGTCGATAAGTGTCGAGTGGGTGGATCAATGCTAGTACACCTTCTAGACTAAGATAAGTGCACTCTTATGATTACACACCTTGCAAGCATCCGTAAATACAAGGTAGTAATTAAGGCATAAGCCTAACCACATCATTACGATCGAGGATCCATAACTCCCTTATGCAAAAGTGTGCGAACTGGGGTTCCGGTTTTTGTCACTCCGACAACCTACCATAAGCAACCTTTGTACACAATGTATTCCCCTAGGTCCTTAATAAGGCGAAGTGTTGGGTGTTCGACTCACACAACACCACTAGGAAAATAATAACACAACTTAAATATCAAACAACACATAATACTTCAACATCATATGACTACTAACAACTAGACTTCTCCCATGTCCTCAAGAACTAAATTAACTACTCACAAGACATAAAAGAGATCATGATCAGAGGTGATAGATGGGTGGCAAACAATCTGGACACAATGGTATTTCTCCAACAAAACTCAATAGCATTCACCACAAAGTAGTAAACAATACCAATAGAGTAGAGAGGATAGATAGTACGGATTACAACACAAGTTGCAATTGTGAGATGAGATGAGATGGATATGGAGATGGTGCTGATGTTGGGGATGATGTTGATGATGATCTCGATGATGCCCGTGACGATGATGATGACGATGGCGATGATCTCCCCGGCGGAATCTGCCCGCCGGAGATGGATTTTTCTTCTCTGTAGGTTTCCGCCACGAGGCGGCGGCGAAACTCCGAAACTCCTCTGTTTTTAGGGGTTTTACCCCAGGGGGGTAATATAGGTCAGAGGGGGTACTGAGGTGGGCCACCAGGTATCCAGGAGGGTGCCTAGCGAGCCCTATGGGGGGGGGGGGGGCGCCAGGGACCCTTCTGGAGCCCTGGTGGGTCCCCTCTGGTCGATCTTCGGTCTCCTCCAGTGAGTCTTCAAAATAATGATCCACGTCAAATTTTGTCGAATTTGGAGTTGATCTGATTCAACAACTTGGGGCAAGGCACACAGAAAAGCAATGATCATCTAGGCATAAATCAAACATCAGGCATGTACCCCACAGGTAGTTGTACGTGCTTGCAATAAGAACTTGCACAACATATTTTGTCCTACCATCCCGCTACGAACGGGGCCAAAAGGAACTTATGGAGATTAAGGTGCTCCTGTCAAAGAGCACCGGAACAAAGCATTAACAATCAATGGATACATGGAATCCTCAAACTATAGTCCATCCCCTTTGGTGTCCCAAACTGTCACCTTTGGGATCGCCGGTTTCGGACTATAACAGGTGCATACAACTCATAGATAGGATCAAGAACACAAATATATTCATGCAAACACATAGGGTTCAGATCTGTAATCATGGCACTCGGTCCCAAAGTGACAAGCATTAAGAGCAACAAGTTGAAGCAAAGATGATAAACAACAATCTAGATGATAGAGAACATGCCCCCAACAATATGATAAACTATTACATGATCTAACTCCTCCAATCCCTACCATCCCCTTTGCCTACAACAAGGAATTACTCACACATGGATGGAGAAGTCATGGAGGGAGGATGGAGTGGTGATGATGATGACGATGGCGATGATCTCCCCTCATCGGAGGCCAAAACAGGCTCCAGATTTGCCCTGCCGGAGAAGAACAGAGGGTGGCGGCGGCTCCGCGACGTGAATTGGGAAAACGACTTCTGTTTCGGGGTTTCTCCATCACGGGAATAAATAGGAGCCTCTGTAGGGCACCAGAGGAGGGGGGAGGCCCCAGGCGGCCAGTAGGCGCGGCCCCACCCCTGGCCGCGCCAGGGGGGGCGCTTGGGGCCCCCTTGGCTGCCCTCTGGTCCCACTTCTGGCACAATGGCCCCTCGGGTGCGTGGATTTTCTGTGATTTTTTTGGGAATTTTCTGAGACGTCAAAAAATCCATTTTCCTGCGCACAATAAAACCATACAGGCAGCTCTGCTGAAAACAACGTTAGTCCGGGTTAGTTTCGTCCAAATCATGCAAGAATGAGGGCAAAACAATAGCAAAGTGTTTGGAAAAGTAGATACGTTTGAGACGTATCAACTCCCCCAAGCTTAGCATATTGCTTGTCCTTAAGAAATTCAGTACAACGAACTGAACGCGACAAAGAAAACTCTGACAAACTCTTTTGCTTCAATAAATGTATATAAGCATGTACTACGAAAAGTGTCCAGAAGGTATTGATACAATGCTATAATGACAATGCACGAAGCAATCCTTCTTTCATGCGAACAATCACAAACATCTTAAAAGTAAATAATATGCTACTGAAAATCAATACAAGATTACAATGCATAAAGCTTGAATATAATAGAGTGGTATTTCGATAGCCTCCATGAGTGAAGCAAAACATAAATGCAGAAACTCCTCCGGAGTTTTAAAGGAGACTAGAACTAAGAACTTCAGAATAAGTAATACCACAATCATGCAAAAGACAATGTAGTACTTTGGGACAATGCACATTACACTCAGAATGATA
Source organism: Bromus sterilis (assembly GCA_950022295.1). Lineage (NCBI taxonomy): Eukaryota > Viridiplantae > Streptophyta > Magnoliopsida > Poales > Poaceae > Bromus > Bromus sterilis. The sequence continues at coordinate 405,062,853 of OX465596.1, forward strand.
ATTATGCTCTCCTAGTTGGTGCTTTGAAGAAAGAAGGTGGAGACTCTCGAACCGTGGAGTTTGATGGAAAGGTTGAAAACCCGTGGTTGGAAGCAAAGACTAAACATGTACTAGAGCTCTTGGTTTTGAAAACAGAGATAAAAAAGTTTTTGGGAGGTGCATGATTCGTCAACGAATGCTAGTTGACAACTCAATCACCTCTTACGCTAGACATGTTTCGAGGAACGGCTCCCAAGATGGAGACGATCACATCCCCTTAATCTCCTTTGTTTATCACTACCAAAGTTTTCTGATTTCTCGTAGACAATGCGTGAAGGAGGGTTTGTTGGTTGTGATTATCTTTTGTGAGCTAGGCGCACTCATGCGAGTCCCTCCTCGTATTAGGGGTTTGCAGATTAGACATGCAATCCCGGAATAAAACATGTCTAACATAAGACGGTCATGAATCACCTACTACTTCCTCATGAGCTAAAGCAGAGGCACAACACTGGAGTGTTTTTGAATAATTTCGAGATGGTACAAGAAAGTCCTCGTTAGGATGGCCGGTAAATACCACATAGGAAGGTATGGTGGACTCATATGGAAAAACTGGTTTCAAGGATTTTGGATGCACAAGCAGAAATCCGCTTAGTGCGAGCGAAGGCTAGCAAAAGACTGGGAAGCGACCAACTAGAGAGCAATAACAGTCATAATCATGCAGAGCGACAAAGTAACATTGAATTGAGCATGAAAATGATATAACTATTCTAAAATTCAAAGATCATCAAGTCATAGTAGACTTTTCAATCATAAACGTGTGTAAGCATGTGCCAAGTCAATCCAAGAATTCTCCAAATGGAAATACCACTTCAGTATGCCAAACTATGAACAATGCAATGCATGTAAATCATTTCAACAACACATTATGTACTCTAGCTATTTGGGATTAGCCACAAGGAAAGCATGAACACTGGGCGAGCATTGTAAACATAGCACTATGTCGCTAAAAGCTGGTCTCTAAATCATAAGTACAAGCATATGTACAAAAGTAGAAACAAAACGAGTTCATATCGGTTTTCCTTGTCATATCCCTTTCGTCGATCTTCGTCATCACTGCCTTGTTGCTTGCACGATTGAACGTAGAAAAATATAATCAAGTGCAAATTCCATCACGGACTCGAGCTGAACTATGCAACAAAGCAAACTAAAGAGAGAAAAGAAAATATTTTTGGATTTTTCAAAGATTTAGCGAAAGAAAAATAAAAGAGAAATATTTTTGTTGTTTTTGCAAAATAAAAGACCAAAGAAGAACGGGAAAAAACTTCAAAAAGATCAAAGCGAACAAAATGAAAATGGATAATACAATGGAAAGGTGAGAAGGGAACATACTCCCCCAAGCTTAGGCTTTTGACCTAAGTTGGTAGCAGCTACTGCCCCCAGGAGCCTCCTGCTTCGGGGTAATGGTAAGTCCAGGAGTCGTATGAGCCCTCCAGTGCGTACACCGAAGTCCTCGGGTCCTCCCATGAGGAAGGCCCTGCGCTCCAAGCAGAAGAAGACCCCTTGCCTTGCTCGGTGAAGGTCTCTCCCTGGAAAGGTGTGAACTCACCATGCTCCTCCTCATCGGGCACAACCCCCTCCATGGGGTTATGCAGATGGTAATGAGCCATGAACTCATCGAACTGAATCTCGTTGAAGGACCATCCATTCCTTCGAGTGCTATCAAACAAAAGTGGTGCAGGTAGACGGATCTCACGAGTAATGGTCCTTTCAAACCTCAAAATATAATCAAGGTTGCCAAACTGGGAAGTCATGGTAACAAACTTATGCCTCTTCATAGCCGCAAGATCGAGACTCGCATATGAGAAGGGAACATCATCAGGATGCGGGGTGCGCTCAAGAGACTCAAGGATAAGTGTGGCGTAAACGCCACCATATAAATCGCCTTTGTTACTGTTTGTAACAACGCGTCGAGAAATCGAGGCACCCACATTATACTCATTCTTATCAGAGAGGACGTTCGCATAAATAGCGAAATCTGGTGTAGAGCCATTGCTCGTGTTGTCACGAGCTAACACCCCTGTAGCAACAAAATACGCAAAATACCTGAGATGTGGAAACTGAATGCTGGAAGTCTTCGTACGCCGAATGTCGGTCTCCTCTTGGCAACAAAGGGAGTTGAAGAGGGTCCTCAACCCGGAAGGCTGCATGGTCATCTTCGTTGTCTGGCCAACGTTCGGTACACCTATTATATCACAAAACTGTGCCAAAGACATGGTTATGAGATCATTATAAAGTTTGAACTCGACGGTTCCAGCATCATGGTTATAACAAAAACTGTTAACAAAGCAGGAGGTAAGCTTTTTATATTGTACCACACGGCATAAAGCTAGCCGTGTCAAACCTGCATTGGCACAAAGGCCATAAAATTCCTCCTTAATTCCTGCAGCTGTAAGAAAATCATCGCACGGATACATCATTGCGCATGCTGGACTTGTGTCTTCCAACAACTCCAGGGGCACATGATCTTCATTGTAGCTCACCCTAACTGCTGAGGGTGAAGCTGCAACTCTAGTAACTCGATCAGAGCGCTCTGGCTTCTTCTTCCCAAGCCATCCCTTTCCTTTTCCAAAGAAACTCATTTCTAAAAAAATTACAATTAAAAAAAACAAGGATTTAAACAAAGTGAGTTGAGGCAAACTACTCTACTCACTTACATAAGGCATAAACTTGCATCAAAACTTGGAAAATAGAATTCTACACATGCATGCAAGCTCATATGAATAGCACCAAGAGCTACTAAATACTCACAAATGAATCCATGATACGTCCAAAACGTATCTATAATTTCTACTTGCTCCATGCCTCTTTTGTGTGATATTGCCATGATATTGATGAACTTCCATACACTTTTGATCATATTTGGACTAACCTATTAACTCAGTGCACCCCAGTGCCAGTTCCTGTTTTCTGCTGTTTTTCTATTTCAAGTTTCCCCCTTATTAAAAGTACCAGAAAATTCCGGGAAAAATATAGGAAAAATCAGCGTACCATAGGCTTCGCGAAGAGCCCAGGAGGGGCCAGAGGGGAGCCAGGGGGCCCCAGGCGGCCAGAGGGCGCGTCCAAGCCCTTGGCTGCGCCAGGGGGGCGCCTGGAGCCCCTGGCCCACCTCTGGCTGCCCCCTTTCACCTATTTATTCCCCGTGATGAGAAACCCTCGGGGACGGAACCCTTTTTCGCGATCTCTCCTCTGTTCCGCCACCGCCGCGCTTCCAAGATCGGGAGCACGAGAAGACCTCTTCCCGGCACCCTGTCGGAGGGAGGAATCACCTCCGGGAGCTTCTCCACCACCATGGATGCTTCCCGGATGAACCGTGAGTAGTCCACCTTGGACCATGGGTCCATGATCAGTAGCTATGTGATGTTCTCCTCCCCTCTTTTTTCTTCATGGATTAGACCTCATGAGCTGCCCTACATGATCGAGGCACATAGGTAATTTTTCTGCTGTTGATATGCTGAGTTTGCTGGGATCCGATTGATTATGAGATTATGTTCAGATTGTGATTGAGTTATATATTTGATTCTCTTCTTTTATATTTATGTTCTCGAGTAACTCTTGCATGTTCTCCGTTGTTGTTTATTGCTTTGGCAAAGTAGTAGGTAGTGACTCCAAGAGGGAGCGTTATGCATGATTGTGGGTTCATGCCCCCCGATGACTAGCTTGAGTGACAGAAACATGAGTCTAGGGGATGTGTTGTTGCCACAAGGGGGAAAACAACGGTGCTTGTACTTGCGGGTGCAAGGATTGTTTACTTTACGCAAAGTTATTTAATGCAGTTTTCCGTTGCTTTGAGTTTACACTTTGGGTGGGATTCACAACTTAATACTAGCGAGATGTTCTGGATAGATATCTCAAGGTGGATGATTAGTGGGTAGATGCAGATGGATTTCGGTCTACTTGTCTTGGCGTACTTCCCGTGCTTTTGAGCCTCTTCCTTTCTGCTTTGCATAATTAGCATTGGTTTGCACACATAATCCTTTCAATTGCCCAGCTGTAATTTGTTTACCTTGCATGGCTATTTTATCGTCTTTTGGGAGAGAGACATCACTAGTGAACATCATGGGACCCCGGTCCATATTTCCACCACTGTTTACACTATCAATTACTTTCAGTATTTACTTTTCCGTAGCTATCACTATCATTATTATCCCGTGCGTTTTATCGTTTGTAAACAACAAGGTCGGAGGAATTGACAACTCCTCTGTACTCGTTGGTAAGCAAAGCTATCTATTGTGTGTGCAGGTCCAGGTGAAGTAAGCAACCTTGAGTTGTGAACGGCGCCATTGTTCACTTCACCACCTACTTGTATCTGTTGGAGTCCTCCTGGACGATACTCAACCTTAGCATTTTTGCTAAGGGAAATTTGCCGCTATCTACATCTCACCTTCCACTTGGGGTAACCAACGGGGGCGAGAAGTTATCTCGTGTATCAAGCAAATTTCTGGCGCCGTTATCGGGGACTCCACTCTTCAAGATAGGGGAGTTGCACACTATCTTTTATCTTTGCTTTTTAGTCTTGTTAGTTTACCTTTCATGTTTTGCTTTAGTGTCTTTTATCAAAAATCAAAAAAATAGTTATCTTGCTTGCTGCTGCAATGGGTTCCTCTGAGAACACCAAGTTGTGTGACTTCACTAGTCACAACAACAGTGACTTTATCTGCACTCCTATTGCCCTGCTACTTCAGCACCTTCTTATGAGATTAAACCTGCTTTGCTGAACCTTGTGATGAAAGATCAATTCTCTGGTGCTAGAGATGCTGCTGCTTTGCATTTAAATAATTTTATTGAGCTTTGTGATATGCAAAAGTACAAAGAAGTAGATGGTGATATTGTTAAGCTTAAGATTTTTTCCTTTCTCTTTGAGGGATGAAGCTAAAATCTGGTTTCAATCCTTGCCTAAGAATAGCATAAATTCTTGGGATAAGTGCAAGGATGCTTTTATCGGGAAGTACTACCCCCCTGCTAAGATTATCCAGTTGAGGAGCTTTATTATGAATTTTAAACAATTGGATAATGAACATGTTGCCCAAGGTTGGTAACGCATGAAATCTCTTGTTAAGAATTGCCCCACACATGGTTTGACTACTTGGATGGTTATCCAGACTTTTTATGCAGGCTTGAACTTTACCTCGCGGAACCTGCTGTTCGGCCGCGGGAGGAACCTTTATGTCAACTACACTTGGTGCTGCCACAAAACTTCTCGATGAGATGATGACCAACTATTCCCAATGGCACACCGAAAGAGCTCCAACAGGTAGGAAGGTAAACTCTGTCGAGGAGATCTCCTCCCTAAATGAAAAAGTTGACTTGATCATGTCTTTACTTACCAAACAATCTCCTATTGATCCTCAAAATGTTCCTTTAAATTCTTTGATTGCTCAGGATCAAGTAGATGTGAACTTTATCTCTAGAAATAACTTCAACAACAATTCTTATAGGAGTAACTTTGGTAGCAATCCTAGACCGTTCCCCTCCAACAACTATGGGAACAACAACACTTATCCTAGCACCAAAAACTCCACTTCTGAATTAGAGAGTATGCTTAAAGACTTTGTCACTACCCAAAAAGCCTTCAACAAGAGTGTAGAGAAAAAACTAGACAAAATAGACACCCTCTCGTCGAAGGTAGACAATTTAGCCCATGAAGTAGAATTGCTTAAAATTAGAACTTATCCCCTTGAGGAGAGGAAGGTCACTCCTATGAATGCTATACAATTGCAAATTAATGAAAACATTAGGATGATGGCTAAACTCAAAGAGAGATGGGCTAGAGAAAAGGAGGAAGAAGATAGAATTAAGAGCCTTCCTACACACCATACTGTTGCTACTATCTAAGTGGTTGAGGATATCCAAACTCTTAGCACCCAATGCAGCCCTAGTCCCATAGGACCTATTAATGGTGATGCTATGACCTCAACCGTAGAAGAAGAAATTCCTGTGACTATAGAAGCTACCAAACAAGTGAGCCTAAAGGACACCATTACCACTTTACTTGATAGTAGTGACCTTGATTTTGATAATTGCACTCTTTCTGAAGTTATTCGTTTCCTTCACAGGATGTCTAGAGACCCCAACACTAGCACACTTAATCTTGCCTTCACGGAGCATATCACTAATGCTCTCATCAAAGCTAGGGAGGAGAAGCTTAGGTTAGAAGTCTCCATACCTAGAAAGCTAGAAGATGGTTGGGATCCTATGATTAAAATTAAGTTGAATAAATTTTCTTGCTTTTCTTTATGTGATCTTGGAGCTAGTACCTCTGTTATGCCCAAAAGAATGTATGGTATATTTGAGTTGAAACCTTTTGATGCTTGTTCTTTGGGTGTTCGTCTCGTCAATTCTTCCGTAAAGAAACCTTTGGGGAAGATAGATGGTGTTCTTATCGTTGTCAATGACAACTATGTTCCCGTTGATTTTACTATTATGGACATTGAATGTGAACCTTCTTGTCCAATTATTTTGGGACGTCCTTTTCTTCGCACCGTGGGTGCTGTTATTGATATGAAAGAAGGGATTATAAAATTCCAATTGCCTCTCAAGAAAGGGATGTAACACTTCCCTAGGAAAAAGATTAAGTTGCCTTTTGAGTCCGTCACACAGGCTAGTTATTTTCTTGAAAAAACGTGATCTATTTGCATTAAGCCTAGCTAATGGCTTTAAAGAAGCGCTTTCGGGAGGCAGCCCGCAAAGAATTTAGGATTTCCTTTTTGTTTTTCTTCTGTTTTTAGTGGTCTTTATGATTGTTAATACTGTAGCAACATCATTGTATCTTTTCTTTTCAAGCTTTGTGCCTTTTATAGCCTCATACGACAAGGGAAGTGAAAGTTGTGACATGCTGTCCAGAAAACAGATTCTGTCCTCGTGACTAGAAAAATCAGAAAAAAAATCCCATTTCATCTTTTTGAGCTGATTTTTTACACAGAGTTCTCTATAAATTACGAAACTTTCGTATGTTCTGAGTTTTTTTATTTGAGTTGCAGAAGTACCCCTAAAAAATTCTTTACTACCTGCTGGTGTGTTTTTCACATATTTTGTCCTGTTTTGCCTTTTGTTCGTTTTGCAAACCTTAAGCTTGCTTTTTCTTTGCAAAAACCTTTTTTCACTCTTGAGAAACAGTAGCTCTTCAAGATTAACTTTATTTCTAGTAGAGAAAAAATTATTTTATTATGGGTACTAACCTCGCTAATCAGATTATGATGAGTTATGTATGAAGGGAGTTTTCAAGTGTGCGAGGGAAGATGATGAAAGAAGATTAAGAAGTGTCAAGCGTTCAAGCTTTGGGATGCCCCATGCATCCCCAAGAAATATTCAAGGAGACTCAAGCATCTAAGCTTGGGGATGCCCCCGTGCATCCCCTTCTCCATCGACAATTATCAGTTCGTCTCTCGTTTCACTATATTTTTATCACTTCATGTGTTATGTGCTATTCTTGGAGTTCCTCGCTGTTAGGTTTTGTTTTTAGTTTTATTTAGATTTGCTTGCTGTTCATAACAAGTTAGAACCCAGCTTTCTTTGTGTGGGAGAGAAACACGCTCCATTTCAATAATTTAGAACACAACATAGGACTTTTTCTTGATATCTTTGATGTGTTTGTTCTTTATCTTTCCATAGCTGTTGTCATGCTTTGCTCTTAGCTTTCATGTTTATCTTTTAAAAGAGCTTTTGTTTAGTTTGTTGCTGGAACTCTCTTGAGTTTTCATGTTTATCTTGTTTAGAGAGTTTGCCTGTTGCACTGAGTTTTGTGTCTTGACTTGAAGTAGGTAATTGAGGTTGCTATTCTTTTTGTAGTAGTAACTTGCAAAAGTTTTGAGGTGTTGTCTTGAGTAATGTTTGGACTTTTGGTGTCAATAGCTTTAGCCTATTAGTGATAGATGTTGTATTTTGGGAAATCCGTGTTTATTTTCAAAAATCTACAAAATTAGTTGAGAACTTTAGCTACTAGTTGGATCACTACACTTCTGAGGGGTCGAATATTAGAGTACACTCACGTACCATGAGTCGAGGATGCGCAAGGATAACCAAACCCCCATACACTCCTCCTCGGGGTACTTGTCTCTTTGTGAACCTCCTTATTAGATTGAGAGTTACCGATAATAAGTGCATGAGTTCTTCGGACTAATGTGAGTATTCGAAAGTTGACACTTCCACCTTCCCATATTTTGCTAGCCTTCCCTGTGCCGTGCATTACTTTCTTCTCACTCCGAGAGTTAGCATCCACTTTCGCCGGTACATCCAAACCCTTGGCACGATACGCTCTGTCATCATAAGCCTCCTTATATCCGTCCTGAAAACATCCACCATACCTACCTATCAAGGCATTTCCATAGCCTTTCCGAGATACATTGCCATGCAACATCCATCTTCTCATGACTTGATCTTCATGTCATACATGCTACATGCTTGATCGATGAGCCGCATGCTAGTTGGTCCTTTCCCTAATCATTGCTACATGACACGCTAGTATCATTGCATATCCTGCTACACTTGCAGAGGCATACATTTGCATACATCATGACAGTTACATTTTCTTTATGATTTGAGTACTTTGTAAAGTGTGAAAGATCTTCTATATTTTTTGTAATATATAGAGTGTTGCCCCTAAAGTGAGGAAAAGATCCCAAAGTGGACAAATTAAAAGATCCCAAAGAGGACAAATGAGAGTTAAATAGAAAGAGCCATTGAGGCCACCAACAAATACAAAAAAAGAGAAATAAAAAGAGAGAAGGGGGCACACAACTATTCCTTTTTTGAGAGATCCACACTCGTACTCCATCTTGTATCTTGTACTCCATAGAGATTATCATTCATGCATATAACTATGTGGGGACTTTCACACTATAGAACTTGGCTTGTATATTCCAATGATGAGCCTCCTCAAATGAGCTCTAGGTCTTCTTGAGCAAGCAATTTGGATGCACCCCCACTAGTTCCATTGGAGAGCTTTTAGCTCACATGTGCATCCGTTGCATGGCAATCCCTACTCCTCACATCATATCTATCATTTGGCTTTCTCTCGCCTATGATTGTCCTCATTGATGTGAGCCTTTCACACCTTTTTTGTCTTCCTCCTCCACCTTATTCTTTCTTTGTCATCCTAAGTGTCAACTTTCTTGCTTACGCTCATCCATTGCATGAGTGCTCAAAATGCCAAAAAGGAGCGGATCATTTTGACTTGTACCTGGCTAGTGGTCTGGGGATGAGTCAAGATAAGATTCCAAAGAAGACCTAGTGTGACATTTTAGTAGATTGAGTTCTCAACAATAAAAATACTTTTTCTCGTATATCCCTATCCCCTTTATTGCACGCAAACACCATTTGGAGACATTCGAGTCACGGACAGCGAGAGCTCTTGCACCTTTATGTTCTTATGTTGCTTATTTGAATACTAGATATAGACTCTTGCCAGTTATGACTTGAATTGAATTGCATGCTTTGATTGCTTTACTTACAAAGTTCTTATATGGTTGGTAGCATGTCAGCACAGAAATTATGCTTGTTAACATTTACCTACTCGAGGACGAGCAGGAATTAAGCTTGGGGATGTTGATACGTCCAAAACGTATCTATAATTTCTGCTTGCTCCATGCCTCTTTTGTGTGATATAGCTCTGATACATATGAACTTCCATACACTTTTGATCATATTTGGACTAACCTATTAACTCAGTGCACCCCAGTGCCAGTTCCTGTTTTCTGCTGTTTTTCTATTTCAGGTTTCCCTCTTATTAAAAGTACGAGAAAAATTCCGGAAAAATATAGGAAAAATCAGCGTACCGGAAGCTTCGCGAAGAGCCCAGGAGGGGCCAGAGGGGAGCCAGGGGGGCGCCTGGAGCCCCTGGCCCACCTCTGGCTGCCCCCTTTCGCCTATTTATTCCCCGTGACGAGAAACCCTCGGGGACGGAACCCTTTTTCGCGATCTCTCCTATGTTCCGCCGCCGCCGCGCTTCCAAGATCGGGAGCACCATAAGACCTCTTCCCGGCACCCTGCCGGATGGAGGAATCACATCCGGGAGCTTCTTCTAACATCTCAGATTTCACAAAAATTAAAAATTTTGTTTTCGGTGTGAATTGTTTGATTGTCTGATTTGTTTGCGGTGTTTGCATCCCCGATTTATCAATCGGCGATTATTCCCCCCTTATCTCGTACCGTACGGAGACTGACCCTTGCCACCTTGACACTCGACCTTTGCGACACCGGGTTTCACCCGATCACCGTCGCGAAAACCGCACGAGACCAGCCACAACCAACGGAACGAAAAACCCCGTTTAATATTTAAACGGTTTATTTTTATAGCGCTCCGGAAAGTGTTCTCGGAACGGTTTCAGCGCAAGGTGAACGCCGCCGGCTCGACACGCTGATCGCGCTGTTCGAAGTTTTACCCGAATCGGAGGTACTGCGGACCCCCGGTGGTTAGAAACGTAAACACCGCGCGCGCGAGAGAAAAACCGGGGATGTTTTTGCAAACTGCCAGCCACCTGGGCTATATAAAGACCACCACACTCCCACCCCTTTCTAGGGTTTCCCTAGCCACAAATTGCAGCCACCCCTTCCACTTTGCCCCAAAAACACCCCCATTTTCGTCCTGTTGCTAGCCCATCAGATTTGGACCGTCAGATCGCCCGATCTGACGGCCAGGAAGCGCGCCACATCACCAGCCCAGCCCAGCCGTGTTGGAGCTCCTCCTCCCCGCTCCCGAGCCGATCCCGCCGCGCCGCTTCCGCTGCTCCGGCCGGCGAGCCCCCGTCCCCGCAGCCTCTGGTGAGGCCCTCCACTGCCGGACCTCCTCCAATCCCGCGCGCGCCTCTCCTCTTCCCCGCTCCTCTCACCTCCCCCTGTCTCTTCTCCTCCAGGACGAGCCATGGCCGCCACCCCGAGCTTGGAGGACGCCACGAACCGCACGGCACGACCACGTCCGGAGTCCGGCGCCTCCTCGTTCCCCTCCGTTCCCGGCCTCCCGCGCCCGTCGCTTGCCACCTCCCTCCGCGCCTCCTCGCCGCCCACCTGCGTCCTGGCCTCCGATGCGCCTCGCCGGAGCGGCCACCGAGTCCAGCGCCGCCGCTGCTGGCCGGTTCCAGTCGGGACGAGGACGTGGACGAGCGTCCCGCTCGGTCCTCCCAGCTGGGCCGGCGGACACCAGCAGCCCAGCGGCCCGACTCCCTCCTCGGCCCAGCGCGCCCTTGGCCCGTTCCCCTCCTTCGCCCGTGGGCGCCTCCAGGCTATCCGCCGCCCACCTCAAGTTGGGCTCGGCCCAGTGGTGAGCAACCCTTTTTTTTCCTTTTTTTCCCTGCTGCGTTAGTGGGCTCGGCCCAGTAGGCCTTTTTACCTTTTTTTCGTTAGTTTAATTGGCAGATTGTATTGTATTTTTGCGACGCGCATATCTTTTAGCTCGTAGCTCGGATCGCCACGCTTTAAACATGAAAGTTGCTTAGTTTTTCGTGTCGTTTAATAAAATGTGCTTGTTTTCCATGTTTGAATTTGTCTACATGTTGTTTACCTGCTATTTACAACTGCTTGCCACTGAGACTGTAACTGCCATAACTTTTAAACCGTTGCTCTGTTTAAAATGTTTCTTATATCTAACTTGACTAGAATTTTGTGTAGATTGTGTTTATGCTGCTCTTGCTTGCTAATAAAAATAATAAAATATTGTTTAGGGCAAAACAGTACCAAACATTATAATTATCGTGGGGTCCGCAATAGTTTGCCATGCATAGGTTTTACCCCCACTTAACGTGACTAGATTAGATAGTTTATTTATGCTTCACCTCTTGCCATGCTTGTGTGATATGCCATTCTTGGGTGAGATGCCATGTTAACAACCTTTGCTCACCTTGTGTAGCTAAACAACTTGAACCATTATAAATGCGCGGTATCGTCGTGTGTGACGAGTACTCCACTTAACCTGTTAGTAATCGCTCTCGACGGTAGGTGCATTGTATCGTGTTGTCTTCTTGTTGATGCTTTCTCGTGTTTTCCTCGTAGTAATAGATGCTTGATCGTTGATTGCTTTCCAGTGTTTACCCTCTTGTGTGCTCCCGCGGGTAGCTTCGGAGACGATGCGAGCTTGCGATCAACTACACCTTCGGAACCCGACTTATCAACAGGCAAGTACTATACATTACTTATGAGCCATTGTATTTCAACCAGCGGTTTTCATGCTAGTCTAGGTTAGGTTCGATGTTTGATTCTACCACATGTTTACAACCTCTTTCAAACCGATACAGCCATGTCCCCTCCCAGCAAACCTTGTATTGCTATGTTTCTATTGCTCGTTGCTCAGCCCCTGCTTAGTATGCATGCTTAGGATGCTACGATGTTACCCTGTTACTCCTTGGTTTGGGATATCACATTATTATTATTGTTGTTGATGATATGATTATTATAATGTTGACTATATTCGACGAAGGATGGAAGGTCTAGGCTATCCCGCCCCGACGCTTTGTTCCATTCGAGTCACCTAGGACCCGAGTTCCGGGAATTGGTTTTAAGACTGAGCGTGCCTAACCGCGTGCGGGATACTATGGGGTCCCCTCTTCTTACCTACCTAGCTGCAAACATTTCTAGTGGTGGCCCAAGCTGATTTACCATTTGAAACCCGCATGCATAACTGGTCTGCAGCCAGTGGATTTAAAACAACTCCGGCCAGCGGAGACAGAGTTCCTTCGTTGGTCCACACCTGGAAGCTAGGGGGCTGCCCACATCTGTTTGGGTAGCTAACCCGACCTCGTCCAGGCGGTAGAGGCCGATTCGAGAGCGCGGACGGCTTTTGAGTTGGATGTCGACTCACCGGGGGCCACCCGGATTTGTGCGTTGTTAGTTAGAGGGACCTGTCGTTCCGGATCTCTTGGGACTAAATCATAAAATGCTTGCCTATCATGGGTAGCAACTGAGAGAGATGGGCGTGCGGAGCCTCGTAATGGGCAGTTGGTACACCCCTGCAGGGTTAAATCTTTTCGAGAAGCTGTGTCCACGGTTATGGACGACTTGAGACCTACTCCTTGTTCATAGACAACAACAGCTGAGATAATCTTAATATAACTTGATCAACGTGTGTGTGCCTTGACTGCTTCTTCTTCGTCGGGATGCGAAGAGGAGGACAAGGATAGGATAGGTGTTATGTTTGCGTAGTAGGTGGATAGTGATACGTCCAAAACGTATCTATAATTTCTGCTTGCTCCATGCATGTTTTGTGTGATATTGCTATGATCTAGATACACTTTCATACACTTTTGATCATATTTGGACTAACCTATTAACTCAGTGCACCCCAGTGCCAGTTCCTGTTTTCTACTGTTTTTCTATTTCAGTTTTCCCCCATATAAAAAGTGCCAGAAAAATTCTGGGAAAAATACAGGAAAAATCAGCGTACAGGAAGCTTTCCGAAGAGCCTGAGTGGGGCCAAAGGGGAGCCAGGGGGGACCACGGGCGGCCACCCGGCGCGGCCCCACCCCTGGCCGCGCCAGGGGGGGCGCCTGGGGCCCCTGGTCCACCTTTGGCTGCCCCCCTTCGCCTATTTATTCTCCGTCACGGGGAAACTCCGAAGACAGAACCCTATTTTCGCAAACTCGCCTCTGTTCCGCCGCCGCCGTGCTTCCGAGATCGGGAGCACCAGAAGACCTCTTCCCGGCACCCTGCCGGAGGGAGGATTGACCTCCGGGAGTCTCCTCTCCACCATGGATGCTCCCTGGGTGTCTCGTGAGTAGTTTTCCTTGGACCATGGGTCCGTGATCAGTAGCTATGTGATGTTCTCCTCCCCTCTTTGATCTTCATTGTTTAGACCTCGTGAGCTGCCCTACATGATCGAGGCACCTTTATAATATTTCTGTTGTTGCTATGCTGAGTTTGATGGGATCTGATGGATTATGAGATTATGTTCAGATTGTGATAGAGTAATATATTTGGTTTTTATCTCTTATATTTTTGTTCGTAAGTAATTCTTGCATGTTCTCCGTTACTGTTTATTGCTTTGGCGAAGTAGTAGGTAGTGAATCCAAGAGGGAACGTTGTGCTCGATTGTGGGTTCATGCCCCCCGATGACACGCTTGAGTGACAGAAACATGAGTCTAGGGGATGTGTTGTTGCCACAAGGGGGAAAACAACGGTGCTTGTAACCGCGGTTACAAGGATTGTTTACTTTACGCAAAGTGTTTTTAATGCAGTTGTCTGTTGCTTTGGGTTTACACTTTGGGTGGGGCTCGCAACTTAATACCAGCGAGATGTTCTGGATAGATATCTCAAGGTGGATGATTAGTAGTAGATGCAGTTGGATTTCGGTCTACTTATTTTGGCGTACTGCCTGTGCTTTTGAACCTCTTCCTTTCTTTTGTAGCATAGTTAGAATTGCGGTGCGTTCATAATCCTGTCAATTGCCCTTCTGTAATTTGTTTACCTCGCATAGCAGTTTTATCGTCTTTTGGGAGAGAGACATCACTAGTGAACATCACGTATCCTGGCCATATCCTTATTACTGTTTCCACGCTGTCTTTACTTTATTGCTTTTACTTGCTATCATTATCCCTTGTGTTTTTCCCTTTGTAAACAACAAGACCGGAGAGATTGACAACCTCTCTGAACTTCGTTGGGAACAAAGTTATTTGTGTCTGTGTGCAGGTCCACGTCAGTCGCGCCGCTGACACCTACTTATCATCTCTGGAGTCCTACTGGAGACAAACCTTGGTATCTTCACCGAGGGAAACTTGCTGCTGCGCTACATCTCCACCTTCAACTTGGGGTAACCAACGAAGGGCGAGAAGCCATCAAGCGAATTTCTGGCGCCGTTGCCGGGGACTCCGAGTGCTAAGATAGGGGAGTTGCACACTACCCTTTACCTTTGTTTTTTAGTCTTGTTAGTTTACCTTTCAGTTTTTACTTTTGTGTCCCTTATAAAAAATACCAAAAATACCTACTGATGCTATCTTCACCATGGGTGTGGAACCACCCAAATATGGTAGGATGGACATATTTCACTTGGATCGTCTTCGATCAATTTGTGCTCGCGCTAAAAACCCAACCGACTTGGTTGAGGGAAAATCATTAGATGAGCATGCTCATTATACGCGGCACCGCCGATCTCAGAAGGGAAACACTTATGGGATCAAATACATGTTTCTTATTGCCATGCTAAACTTTTGTGCCACATTTATGATTTTACTTGCTGTTCTAATATAGATCATAAACACCTCCCTTTCCAATGTGAGTTTAATGAAAATGAGATCTTATCTTCTTATGCTAAAGGTGTTTATGATTACTTTGATGTTGAAAAGATTGAAGAGTTTGTTGCTTTTAAAGGTGCCTATGAGATTGCTTCTTTGATTGAAAAATATCACGATACTATTTTCGAGTCTGAAAACTTTGCAGTTCTTGCTTATTGCTTCGATAATTATACTTCCAATTCTTATATTGAGGATTTTAAAAATAAAATGTTTGCTGCCCAAGAAGAGGCCAATTATTGCATTGAGGAGGAATCCCATGATTTCGAGGACTCACTTGAAATATCCCTTTCTGAAAATTTTGATACTTGCTTTGTTGATGGCCAAGATGCCACTATGGATGATGCTGACAAAAATGAACTCTCTATAGTTCCTTATGTTAAGGATGAATTTTTTTCTATTGCACCCACACTTGATTGTCCTATTATCCTTTTGAAATCTCCAACTCCGGAGAACTTTGCTCTTATCAAGGCTCAATGTGATGGGTTGCATTTATCTTATAATCCTAAAGACCGTGTTGAAAACTATACACGTGTGCTTGCAGTTCATGAACAACATGATTTATGTGATAGTTATATTCTTGATGTTGTTCATGATACTACTGAAAATTATTTTGAGAGAGGGAAGTTTGGTTGTAGAAAATTCCATATTACTAAAACTCCTCTCTTTATGTTGAAAGTTTTGAAGATGTCCCTGTTCCACCTTTCTATGCATGTAACTTTGTGCTTCTTTGATTTATTTTCTTACGAGATGCCTATGCATAGGAAGTGGGTTAGGATTAAATGTTTTTTATGTTTGCTTCTTGATGCTCTCTTTTGCTTCAAAATTCTTATTCTTGTGAGAGCATCTTCTATAGTCTTTAAGCCTAGCTAATGGCTTTAAAGAAGCGCTTTCGGGAGGTAGCCCGCAACGAATTTAGGTTTTTATTTTTGCTTTTGTTGTGTCTTGATGATTGTTACTACTGTAGCAACATCATTGTATCTTTATTTTTCAGCTTTGTGCCAAGTTATAGCCTCTTATGATAAGGGAAGCAAAAGTTGTGACATGCTGTCCAGAAAACAGATTCTGTTCCTTGACAGAAAAATTCGAATCAAATCACCAGATCATCTTTTTGAGCTGAATTATTTTGACAGCATGCTCTACACAATTGTGAAACTTTCGTATGTTCTGAGTTTTTTGATTTGAGTTGCATAAGTGCTCCTAAAAAATTCTTTACTACCTCCTGTTCTGTTTTTCAAAGATTCAGCCACGTTTTGTCTCCCCTAACTTTTGCAAACCTTAAGCTTTCTTTTTCTTTTAAAAAACTTTTTGGCACTCTTGAGAAACAGTAGTTCTTCAAGAATATATTTATATCCAGTGGGGAAAAATTATTTTATTAAGGGTACTAACCTCTCTAATCAGCTTATGATGAGTTATGTATGAAGGGAGTTTTCAAGTGTGCGATGGAAGATGATGAAAGAAGATCCAGGAGTGTCAAGCGCTCAAGCTTGGGGATGCCCCCATGCATCCCCAATAAATATTCAAGGAGACTCAAGTGTCTAAGCTTGGGGATGCCCCCGTGCATCCCTGACGAGGGGGTGACCCCATGACTCCTACGGATGAGCCTACCTGGTGTCCATGAAGGCAGAAGGCCCATGAAGATACGGCCTCGGCCCGCTAGTTGGCACCGACGTAGGAGTCCTCGACTGACAAGGAAGGTGCGAAGATTTGCCGTACGGAGCAAGCTAGGGTTAGGAAAGTTTACCTGTACATGTAGATGAACTCCCCGAGACCTAGCTCGATATATAAGGGCTAGGAGGGGCGAAGCCAGAGACATCCAATCTCATCTGTAACCCTAGCCTTGAGCGCTCCAGCCTTGGCCTCCATTGTAATCGCATCTCCCCAATCAATAATATCAAGCAGGAGCGAGCCTTCCTGTTTGCCAACGAGCTATCGTCCAACCTGTGCCTCTCATGACTAACCTAGGGTTCCTGACCATGGGATTTGCCGGGGTTGATCCCCGTCAATTGGCGCCGTCTGTGGGAACTACGCAGGTTGGGATCACGATCTCGGTGCTCCCATCTTCAGCAAGCTACAACTCAAGGGCAAGATCCAGACCTAGCCCACTTGAAGGATTCAAGATCACGGCGGACATCTCCGCCACCCCATCAAGACTACTCAAGCCACAGTCATGCCAGGACCGATATTACGGTGACAGCCAAGCACAGCGCCAGCGCCGTAGGAGTCGACGACCCAGAAGAGCGGCGATGGGCCTCTACGAAGGGATCCCACTCGACGAAATGTGACGCGCAGCGGAGGATTCGCAATCTTCCGACAACCCACCACCGCCCGGGCACCCGCCGCACATCAAGACAATGACTACGAGATCGAATCCAGCGATCAACAGAATCACCGCCAAGGCAGAAGGAGTCGATGACCCAAAAGGCGCGCATGGGATAAGTACGGCAGGGCCCCAATGAACGAGCCACATCACGCAGTCGCGCAACCGACGACCACTCGATGACACACCGCCGCACGAGCATCTGCTGTCAACCAAGACAGCGACTCCGAGACACCCGTTGGCGAGTACTACGACCCAGATCGAAGGCCGGATGAATTCTCCAACCTCATCAAGAACCAAGACATGAGTCGAGGAATCGAAATCGATCCTCGCTTCCACGTACACCCGGAGGATCACGAGCAGATCTTCAGAATCTCAAGAAGGAAGAGGCATGCCGGATCTAGCAAACTCACAGCCAGAGAGCAGCTAGCAGGACCCTGCATGATCCACAACTTCGAGGATGACTGGGTACGCGTCAGGTCAGGTCACACTTTGAGAGACTGCCGCCTGTTCAACGAGCTAGCCGACGACCTCAAGAAGGAGAAGCAGAAAGAAGACAGATGCAACCAACGACCCGAGCAATCGCCGACCTCAAACCCGGAAGGACGTCACAGCCCGTTACAAGCACAGGTGCTCATGATCCAAGAAGGAAGAGTACCGCAAGCACAACGCGACGCCCAAACCCTGCAGGCCAGAGCAGCCGAGAGCATAAACATAGTCGAAGTCTACCAATTGCATGACACGGAGACCAGCATCACGTTCTCACAGGACGACCATCCACCCGCAGTCCCAAGACCGGGGCATGCACCCCTAGTGCTCGATGCACAAATCGGAGGATACGACATGGATCGGGTCTTCATGGACGGAGGCAGCAGCATGAACATCATCTTCGCCAGCACCCTGCGAAAGATGCTGATCCCACGATCAGTGTGGAGAAAATCAAGCACCGAGTTGCACGGGGTAGTCCCAGGAGAAGCAGTCACATCCCTCGGAGTCATCGAACTCGAAGTCGTCTTTGGCAACCGGCGTAACTTCGCAAAGCACGTCCTTGAGTTCGAGGTACTCGACTGGCAATCGCAGTATCATGCCATACTGGGACGACCAGCATTCGCGCAACTCATGGCAGTCCCACATTACGCCTACCTCAAGCTCAAGATACCAGGATCATCAGGAGTCCTCACGATCAACGGAAACTTCGTCAAATCAGATCAATGTGATCGTGACTTCCACAGAATCTCCGACACATTCGGAGCCAAACAAGAACTCAAAGAAATAGCCATGGTGACGGACAAGAGTACCTTCCCATTGGTGAGCCGAAGCGAATCCAGGGAGTACGGACGCGACTTCAGCATCGACAGCGACACAGTCACTCATCAAGTGCACCCGACGGACCCGGACAAAACAGTCCGTGTGTACGCCCACCTACCAGAGGAGCAGGCTGCGGCTCTCGTCGCTTTCCTTCAAGACGAGTGGGAAATATTCACCTGGTGCCCAGCCGACATGCCTGGGATACCACGCGAATTCGCGGAACACGCCCTTCGTATCAAGCCAAACACGAAGCCAGTGAAGCAAGCACTGAGACGATTCTCAGAGCCCAAGCGCAGAGCAATCGGAGAGGAAGTCAACTGGTTACTCGATGCCCAGTTCATCCGAGAAACGAAGAAATCCACCTGGATAGCCAACCCAGTGCTGGTGCCCAAGAAAGACACGACCGTACTGCGCATGTGTGTCGACTACGGACCAGTCAACAAACATTGCCCGAAGGATCACTTCCCCCTGCCTAGAATCGACCAGATAATCGACTCAACAGCAGGGTGCGATCTACTCTCCTTTCTTGAAGCTTACTCAGGATACAACCAGATCAGAATGAAGGAAGAAGACGAAGAACACACATCGTTCATCACCCCCTACAGAGTATTCTGCTACAAGACCATGCCCTTCGGGCTCAAAAACGCAGGCGCCACTTACCAACGAATGATGCAGGCCTGCCTGAAGGAGAAAATCGGAAGAAACGTGCAAGTCTACGTAGACGACATCGTCATCAAGACCTACAAAGCAGCCACACTACTCGACGACCTGCGCGAAACCTTCGCGGCACTCAACAAATACAGAATCAAACTCAACCCAAAGAAGTGCGCATTCGGCGTACCGGCGGGAAAGTAGCTCGGCTAAATGGTCTCTGCCCGCGGGATCGAAGCAAACCCCGAGAAAGTCCAAGCCATCACCCGCATGCAAGAACCAACCGACATCAAAGGAGTACAGCAGCTCACTGGAAAACTCGCAGCCCTAAGCCGCTTCATCAGAAGGCTGGGAGAACGCACGCTGCCTTTCTATCAGCTGCTCAGGAAAGGAGAGAAATTCGAGTGGACTGAGGAAGCCCGCCAAGCATTTGCGGACCTGAAAAAGACACTCTCGACCCCACCAATCCTGGCGGTACCCAAGGAACGAGAGAATCTATACCTCTACGTGGCAGCACGCAGCAGTGTAGTAAGCACAGCGCTCGTTGTCGAACGCGCAGAAGAAGGCAAGGTCCAGAGCATCCAGAGACCAATCTACTACCTCAGCATGCTCCTGACCAAATCCCAGCAGCGGTACCCACACTATCAGAAGCTACTACTAGCCATCATCATGACCTCAAGAAAGGTGTCCCAATACTTCGACGAGCACCCTATCACAATCGTGAGCAGCGCACCACTCGCCGACATACTCAATAACCCTGGAGCAACCTGGCGAGTCGCCGAGTGGAACATCAAGCTCAGCCCACGGGACCTACAGTTCAAGCACCCAACAGCCATCAAAGCCCAAGTACTCCTAGATTTCCTGGTTGAGTGAACGGAGGTTCAAACACCAGGACCCCCAGACCTATCAAGCTCATGGTCAATGTTCTTCGATGGGTCCAAGAGACAACAAGGAGCTGGGGAAGGAGTTGTACTCATCTCCCCCAAAGGAACAAAGCTGAAATACGTCATCCAGATCAACTTCAGTCACGCCTCCAACAACGAAGCAGAATACGAGGCACTCCTCCATGGCATGCGCATGACCAAAACATGCGGAGCCACTCGCCTCATAATTTACGGGAACTCCAATCTCGTCGTCCAGCAGACGATGAGAAACTGCAACGCAATAGCTGACAACATGGTGGCATACCAAAAGCTCTACAACGAAATCAAAGGAAATTTTGACGGTTGCGAGCTCAACTACATCACCAGGGACAACAACACAGAAGCTGACGAGCTCGCGAACATCGGTTCGACTAGGGCACCTGTACCACCCGGCGTTTTTCTCGAAAGCATCAACCGGAGGTCCATCAAGATGCAGGCAGCAACTTCTGGAGCAGTCGTGGACGGCGAAGACGCAACAGAAATAGCGCAGGTGGCAGCAGCAACCCTATCAGAAGGCACCGGCACCAGCACATCCGACAACACAGCCCCGACAGAGTTCGAAGGACCCGTCTGGACAAAACCGTTCCTCCGATTCCTAATCGAAGGCACGCTACCACAAGACGTGGCCGAAGCACGACGCATCAGCCGACGATCCAAGGCATTCACGGTGATAAACAGACAACTATATAAGCGCAGCATCACCCAGATACTCCAAAAGTGCATTGACAAAGAGGACGACAAAGCCCTCTTGCTCGAAATCCACGGAGGCACCTGCGGACACCACGCGAGCAGTCGAGTGCTCGTGTCCAAAGCATTCCGAGCCGGGTTCTACTGGCCCACATCAATGAAAAACGCAGAGGAAATCGTGCGACGTTGCGTCGCCTGTCAAAAATTCGCCAACAGACCACACGCTCCTGCATCAGAGCTCAAGACCATACCACTATCCTGGCCGTTCGCCACTTGGGGACTCGACATGGTGGGCCCACTAAAGAAATCATCAAAGGGCGGAAGGACACACTTGCTCGTCGCAGTCGAAAAGTTCACAAAGTGGATCGAAGCAGTGCCCATCACCAGCTCTCACGGCTGTCAACTTCATCAAGTCGATCATCTTCAGATTCGGAGTGCCACATAACATCATTACAGACAAAGGCACGAACTTCACGGCCGCAGAATTTCAGAACTTCTGCGAAGAACTGGGCTTCAAAATAAATTATGCATCAGTCGCGCACCCACAGTCCAACGGCCAGGTGGAAAAAGCAAACGACCTTGTCTGTGGGGGAATCAAGAAACGGCTCCTCGCACCACTCGAGCAAGCCGCCGACAACTGGGTAGAAGAGCTCCCCGCGGTCCTGTGGAGCCTACAAACCACACCAAACACTGCGACCCAATACACACCTTTCTTCATGGTGTACGGGGCAGAGGCAGTCTTACCACATGACCTCAAGTTCGGAGCACCCCGGGTCACCGGATACGAAGAAGAAGAAGAAGCAGAAGAAGCACTACAAGACGACAAAGATACGGCTGACGAAGCAAGAGACGCAGCCTTGACAAAATCAGAAGAGTACCAAGACAAACTACGTACCTACCAAAGCAGTCGACTGCGCACTAGAACCTTCAACAAAGGTGACCTATTCCTACGACTAATACAAGAGAAGGTCCACAAACTTGCCCCCCAATGGGAAGGACCATTCATCATCTCAGAAGTCATCGGAGGCGGCGCCTACAGGCTGAAGAACCCAAAGACAGACGAGGACGTGGGCAACCCATGGAACGTAGCAAACTTGCGACTGTTCTATCCATAGCCCCTATCGGGCGGACATGACTGGCAATTCATGTAAATCACTTGACTGCAATAAAATAAGTGTTGCCCAAATACTGCCATCTCAAAGCACTCGGGGGCTGAAGAGGAAACTCCCCCCCCCCCCCCGAGCAACTGCTATCGCATACGCGATCTTAATCGAAGCACTCGGGGGCTGAAGAGGAAACTCCCCCCCGAGCAACTGCTATCGCATACGCGATCTTAATCGAAGCACTCGGGGGCTGAAGAGGAAACTCCCCCCTGAGCAACTGCTATCGCATACGCGATCTTAACCGAAGCACTCAGGGGCAGAAGAGAAAACTCCCCCCCGAGCAACTGCTATCGCATATGCGATCTTAATCGAAGCACTCGGGGGCTGAAGAGGAAACTCCCCCCCCCGAGAAACTGCTATCGCATACGCGATCTTAATCGAAGCACTCGGAGGCTTAAGAGCAAAACTCTACCCCGAGCAACTCTATCGCCTACGCGATCTTACTCGAAGCACTCGGGGTCTTAAGAATAAAATCCCCCCAAGAAAACGCTATCGCTTACGCGATCTTCTTCATGAAGCACTCAGGGTCTCGAGCACAAACCCCACCCGAAAGACGACCATCAACACTTCCATGGCATCCAAGCACTTTTGAAGAAACTTTGGAGGAAGCACAAACTCATTTAGTCTTCACCTGATCGCCAACGATCACCTAAAGACTCGGGGGCTACTCCCATCGAGAGCGTTGCCGCGCACCCGATAAAAAGACAACAAAGGAAACAAATTTTAGCCTACGCCTGACCCTTCGACTCCAGCGTAGCCTCGGGGGCTACTCCCATCGGGAGCGCTGTCGCGCACCCGATAGAACCCGCAGTACCAAGCATAGGATGGACCCGAAGATAGTCCCCAGCAGCAAAAGACTCGAGCATAACTCTCAGTTACAAAAGGATTCGAAGACAGCTCCTGATGGTCAAGACATAGTTTTCGGTGGCATAAAAGCTCAAATATAAATTCCATTACAAAGGATAAAACACAGTTTACATCATAGATATCATCTTCAGTACAAAAATGACTCAACTACATTTGGATAGAAGGCAGCTCCCATTACAAGAGAAATTCACCCAAGGAACTATGACTTCTACATGTGTGCCCATGAGGGGTAATCTACTCTAGTACAAGAGCATCATCACAGAAAACGTAGGAGTCGAAGCAGCAGGCTCATGATGTCAATGACATAACAAAAGGTGAAGCTCGACTTATTTGCGGAGCCATTGGAGACGCTGCTCCACCAGCTTCTTCTCCTGCTCCTCTAGTTTCTTCTCCAGCTCCACCCAAGCTGCCGGCAAAGATGACGCTGCTGCCTCCAGTTCTACAAGGTCGCCTGCCGCGCTCGTTTAACCGATGGCTTGACATCGAGGTCTTCTTCAGAGGCAGAGGAGGAAGCAGTTGAAGACGGCTCACCACCACCACCAGAAGAGTCCCTGGAGGAAGAAGCGGTCGAAGACGCCGGTGATGGACTCCTCGACTTTGTGGAGCTGTCGCTGCTCGACTCCTGCCCATGCGGATCCATGCTATTTCCACTCGGATCGAAAGCGCAGACAGTGACAGTGCTCTCACCATCAAAACGACAGCTGAGCATATCACCATCCCGCAAATTCAACCGCCGAGCAAACAAACCCCAACCGGAGCCAAGAAAAATCAAGCGAGAGCTATCAACCTCCAAATCAACATAAGAAGGAGATCGACAGCTCCCTTGAAGGTGCAGAAGCAAGCCACCCAAGCCACGTTCAGAGACAATGGCAGAGAAAGCAGAGGGAAGAAGGATGCGATTGGCACTTTGGCCACGAACACGCAAAATAAAATCATAGCTCCAGAATCCCTCCTCGAAGGGAGAGGAGGAAGGCACTGGCACCGCACCATGGCGACCACCACGGCATGAGTGTGGTGTGCGGCCACCACGGCCACGACGACCACGGCCACGACCAACACCTTGCCTAGGAACCATGAGCGGAAGAAGAGATGAAGAAAGATGTGAAGCAGAGAAGTTGGATAGAAGCGTGGAAGAGAAAGGCCCATTTATAGAACAACTATCCTCAAGGCACAGAGAAGCCAAAACGACAGCAGCAATTAATTCAAAGACCAATCGTCCCAGCCGTCTCGGACTCCAAGACGAAGATGCTTTCTCACGGGACACACTGTACGCAAGACGCGTCAATTCGCGCGCGTTTCCAACGCGCTTGTGGGAAACCCAACCGGCGCCTGCCGCACGCCACAACGGCCATCATTATGACCGGTCCAGAAGATGTGACGGTTCAATGGCAGAGCATGACTGCCAGCCATCAAACAGAGGCATCACTGCCCCTCACAAGCAGCAAAGAAAAACCAAAGAGACACCAAGGCTCTGATATTCCATCTTTTAGATATTTTCCCCACGGAAGAAAAACATCTTACTCCCATCGGGAGCGTACATCATAAGAGTCCCGGGTGCTCCCTCACCTAAAGGTTCGCCACGTGCTCGAGTGAACACTCGCACTTATGAGAGTCTCGGGTGCTCCCTCAACCCGACGTAAGACAAACAAACATTCGGCAAGACCATACGGTGCTAAGAGTTTCGGGTGCTCCCTCACCCGAAGAGCCGAAAACGGCATTCGAGTGATTACTCGCGAAAAACCCCCCGACTGAGCACTCGAAAACAAAGCTCCTCGGGTGAATAAGTGAACAGCTCGCTTGATGTTTTGTTCCAAGCGGGTGCAATGCTGTAAGGCTCCGCGCCTCAAAAACACACGTTCCTGGAACACGATACACTGTGCCCAGATGCCACGCAAGATTAGCGTGTAGGTAAGACCCCACTGCGAAGTACGGCCGGGCTGGGACTTGCCGAAGAGCGATTTCACTCCCAACATTTCCCATGCGCAGAGCATGATAGAAAAGCCGGGCGGACGCGCCTTAGGCTACGCACATTACTGGCGGCAAATGAATACCGTAAGTTCTGAAGCGGCCGGACTGTTGCTCGACACCAGTGTTCCAAGCTCACGTCGAGGGACGTGGGTTTGATTGGGCTACTGTGGTATTTTCCCTAGTGCAATTCACCAAGGCTCGATCCATCGACTCCTTGGGCCCTTTCAGCTTAGCATCCCTCGAAACAGGTTTTGTCATGGCCACCAGACTGCCAGCGACCCACGGATGAACCGTGCATATCAATGAACAACAAATGAATATACTCGAGTCCCTGCGCGACTCTTCGAGTCCCCCAGGCACTCGGGGGCTACTGACAAGGGGGTGACCCCACGACTCCTACGAATGAGCCTACCTGGTGTCCATGAAGGCAGAAGGCCCATGAAGATACGGCCTCGTCCTGCTAGTTGGCACCGACGTAGGTGTCCTCGACTCACAAGGAAGGTGCGAAGATCTGCCGTACGGAGCAAGCTAGGGTTAGGAAAGTTTACCTGTACATGTAGATGAACTCCCCGAGACCTAGCCCGATATATAAGGGCTAGGAGGGGCGACGCCAGAGACATCCAATCTCTCCTATAACCCTAGCCTTGAGCGCTCCAGCCTTGGCCTCCATTGTAATCGCATCTCCCCAATCAATAATATCGAGCAGAAGCGAGCCTTCCTGTTTGCCGACGAGCTATCGTCCAACATGTGCCTCTCATGACTAACCCAGGGTCCCTGACCATGGGATTTGTCGGAGTTGATCCCCGTCAATCCCCTTCTCCATCAACAATCATCAGTTCGTCCTTCGTCTCACTATATTTTTATCACTTCATGCGTTATGTGCTATGCTTGGAGCGTCTCGCTCTTAGGTTTTATTTTTAGTTTTCTTTAGTTTTGCTTGCTGTTCATAACAAGTTAGACCCCGTCTTACTTTGTGTGGGAGAGAAACACGCTCCTCTTTCAAAATCTAGAACACATCATAGGATTTTTCCTGCTTATCTTTTTGCTGTTGTGTGTTCTTTATCTTTTCATAGCTGTTGCCTTGTTTAGTTTTAGTCTTAGTTTGTCTTTAGCAAGAGCCTTGGCTTTTTTTTAGTCTGTTGCTGGAACTCTTTTTAGTTTTCATGTTTATCTTGTTAAAGAGAGTTGGTTGTTGCATTGAGTTGTGTCTTGTCTTGAAAGTAGGCAATTGAGGTTGCTATTTAATTTTAGCAATAACTTGCAATAGTTTTGAGGTATTGGTGTGAGTAATGTTTGACCTTTGGTGTCAAGAGCTCTAGCCTATTAGTGATAGGTGTCGTATTTTGGGCAATCCGTGTGTATTTTCAAAACCTACAAAAACTAGTTGAGAACTCTAGCTACTCGATGGATCACTACTCTTCTGAGGGATCGAATATTAGAGTACACTCACGTACCATGAGTCGAGGATGCGCAAGGATAACCAAACCCCCATACACTCCTCCTCGGGGTATTTGTCTCTTTGTGAACCTCCTTATTAGATTAAGAGTTACCGATAATAAGTGCAAGAGTTCTTCGGACTAATGTAAGTATTGAAAGTTGACACTTCCACCTTCCCATATTTGCTAGCCTCTCCCGTGCCGTGCATTGCCTTCTTCTCACTCCGAGAGTTGGTGTCCACCTTCGCCGGTACATCCAAACCCTTGGCATGATACGCTCTGTCATCATAAACCTCCTTATATCTTTCCTCAAAACAGCCACCATACCTACCTATCAAGGCATTTCCATAGCCTTTCCGAGATATATTGCCATGCAACATCCACCTCATCATGACTTGATCTTCATGTCATACATGTTCCTGCTACACTGGCAGCGACATACATTGCATACATCATGATATTTACATCTTCTTTATGATTTTGAGTACCTTGTAAAGTGTGAAAGATCTCCTTTACCTTCTTGTAAAATAGAGTGTTGCCCTTAAGTGAGGAAAATATCCCAAAGTGGACACAATAAAAGATCCCAAAGAGGAAAAATGAGAGTTAAATAGAAAGAGCCATTGAGGCCACAAAAAATAGAAAAAAATAGAAAAAACAGAAAAAGAAATAAAAAGAGAGAAAGGGGCAACACTACTATCCTTTTGATAGATCCACACTAGTACTCCCTTTATATCCTTGTACTCCATAGAGATGATCATTATGCATATAGCTATGTGGGGACCTTCACACTATAGAACTTGGCTTGCATATTCCAAGGATGAGCCTCCTCAAACGAGCTCTAGGTCTTCATGAGCGAGCAAGTTAGATGCACCCCCACTAGTTCCTTTGGAGAGCTTCTTAGCTCGTATGTGCATCCGTTGCATGGCAATCCCTACTCCTCATTTCATATCTATCATTTGGCATCTCTTGCCTATGATTGTCCTTATTGATGTGAGCCTTTCTCTTCTTTTTGTCTTCCTCCTCCGTACTTCTCTCTTTGCCATCCTAAGTGTCAACTCTCGTGCTTACGCTCATCCATTGCATGAGTGCTCAAAATATCGAAAAGGAGTGGATCAAATTGACTTGTACCTGGCTAGTGGTCTGGGGACGAGTCAAGATAAGATTCCAAAGAAGACCAAGTGTGAAACTTTAGTAGATTGAGTTCTCAACACAAAAATACTTTTTTCTCGTATTCCCTATCCCCCTTCTTGCACGCAAACACCATTTGGAGACATTCGAGTCACGGACAGCGAGAGCTCTTGCACCTAATGTTCTTTTGTTACTTGTTTCAATGCTAATATAGACTCTTGCATGTTATGACTTGAATTGAATCTCTAACCTTGATTGCTTTACTTTTCAAAGTTCTTTTATGGTTGCTAGCATGTCACCACAGAAATTATGCCGTTATCATTTACCTACTCGAGGATGAGCAGGAATTAAGCTTGGGGATGTTGATACGTCCAAAACGTATCTATAATTTCTGCTTGCTCCATGCATGTTTTGTGTGATATTGCTATGATCTAGATACACTTTCATACAGTTTTGATCATATTTGGACTAACCTATTAACTCAGTGCACCCCAGTGCCAGTTCCCGTTTTTTGCTGTTTTTCTATTTCACTTTTCCCTCATATAAAAATTGCCAGAAAAATTCCGGGAAAAATACAGGAAAAATCAGCGTACAGGAAGCTTCGCGAAGAGCCCGAGTGGGGCCAGAGGTGAGCCAGGGGGGCCAGGCGTCCACTCGGCGCGGCCCCACCCCTGGCCGCGCTAGGGGGGCGCCTGGGGCCCCTGGTCCACCTTTGGCTGCCCCCCTTCGCCTATTTATTCTCCATCACGGGGAAACTCCGAAGACAGAACCCTATTTTCGCAAACTCGCCTCTGTTCTGCCGCCGCCGCGCTTCCGAGATCGGGAGCACCAGAAGACCTCTTCCCGGCACCCTGCCGGAGGGAGGATTGACCTCCGGGAGTCTCCAGTCCACCATGGATGCTCCCCGGATGTCTAGTGAGTAGTTTTCCTTGGACCATGGGTCCGTGATCAGTAGCTATGTGATGTTCTCCTCCCCTCTTTGATCTTCTTTGTTTAGACCTCGTGAGCTGCCCTACATGATCGAGGCACCTTTGTAATATTTCTGTTGTTGCTATGCTGAGTTTGATGGGATCTGATGGATTATGTTCAGATTTTGATAGAGTAAAATATTTGGTTTTTATCTCTTATATTTTTGTTCCTAAGTAATTCTTGCATGTTCTCCATTACTGTTTATTGCTTTGGCCAAGTAGTAGGTAGTGACTCCAAAAGGGAACGTTGTGCTCGATTGTGGGTTCGTGCCCCCCGATGAAACGCTTGAGTGACAGAAACATGAGTCTAGGGGATGTAATGTTCCCACAAGGGGGAAAAACAACGGTGCTTGTAACCGCGGTTACAAGGATTGTTTACTTTACGCAAAGTGCTTTTTAATGCAGTTGTCTGTTGCTTTGGGTTTACACTTTGGGTGGGGCTCGCAACTTAATACCAGCGAGATGTTCTGGATAGATATCTCAAGGTGTATGATTAGTAGTAGATGCAGTTGGATTTCGGTCTACTTATTTTGGCGTCCTGCCTGTGCTGTTGAACCTCTTCCTTTCTTTTATAGCATAGTTAGCATTGCGGTGCGTTCATAATCCTGTCAATTACCCTTCTGTAATTTGTTTACCTCGCATAGCAGTTTATCGTCTTTTGGGAGAGAGACATCACTAGTGAACATCATGTATCCCGGTCAATATCCTATTACTGTTTCCACGCTATCTTTACTTTATTGCTTTTACTTGCTATCATTATCCCTTGTGTTTTACCCTTTGTAAACAACAAGACCGGAGAGATTGACAACCTCTCTGAACTTCGTTGGGAACAAAGTTATCTGTGTCTGTGTGCAGGTCCACGTCAGTCGCGCCGCTGACACCTACTTATAATCTCTGGAGTCCTACTGGAGACAAACCTTGGTATCTTCACCGAGGGAAACTTGCTGCTGCGCTACATCTCCACCTTCCACTTGGGGTAACCAACGAAGGGCGAGAAGCCATCAGATAGAAGACTTGTTGGAGGCGAATCCTCATCGAATGCTTGGCTTCTTATCTTAATCTCTAGATCGTTAGCCACTTCATAAATGCTAGTGCGACAGCAACCTCAGCACTTACCCCATCCTTACCGTAAACTACTAGTTGTCCTAGAATGACGAGTGATGAAGTCCTTGTTGGGTCAGTTGACCACAACAGTTGGATGCTGAGTACTTCTGTACTCATGATACTACCCCCAAACTCTTTTCAGGGTTCTTGATCAACAACAGGTATGGTGATCGACATTTCACGTGGAGACTCGACGACGACTAGTTAGGCGGATCCCGGCGGAGGGCTTGGACCCGTGTGGTTATGGGGATCGATGATTTTCTCTTTGCCACTAGGCATTTGCTTGTAGTCTGTACTCAGACATGTATCTTCCGCTGATGTATTGTATTAAGGAAGTTGTATGCCGATTGTATGAGATGTTGTATCCTTGTATCTGTAATGTTGTGATATCATGTTGGAGATCCGGGGCATAAGACTTCGTCATATGTCGCGGTGGGACCGATATGTGCTTCGTCCCCGGATCTGGATGGAAACATCTAGATCTGGAACAGTACCGCATATCGGGCCTTACAACTTGGTATCAGAGCCTTACCGACCGTAGGATCCCTCTCTGGCCGAAGTCGAGTCTAGAAAAAAACTATTTCGTAGTTACTAAGTTAGTTATCGGAGAGTAGGAATCTTTTTACTCCTTAACCTTGCTCTGGTCAGGACAAGTGCCGTAAGTGTTTTATTATCGCCTTATCCCCTTTCAAACTTTAGGATCCCGAGAGTGTGGAGTTTCGGAACCGTTACAATGCCTTGCTTGCAGCGTATTGTCTCGATTCCGATCTCAGGTTTGGAAAATCTTGTCGTACCTTTAGTTCTTTCGACTCTGGTTTACATCTTGGTCAACCGTTGACTTCAGTCCTCTTGCCTAGTATCCTCGCTATTTGAGTGAGAATGCTTCTCTTGATCGTCGCTTGGTCTATTGTTCTTCCTCGTGACACCTGATGGTTTCGTTTTTCAACGTCGCCATCTCCCTGATGAAAGTTTTCTCGACAGAGTTCGTCGTTCGACATGGAGCAGATTCCCTTGTTGGTGGTGTTGAAGATTGTCGACTCTCTTCTTTTCCCCTTCCCCTCTCCCCCGGATCATCCAGGATCTCGGGACGAGATCCCTTGTTGGTGGTGTTGTATTGTAACATCCCAGATTTCACAAAAATTAAAACTTTTGTTTTCGGTGTGAATTGTTTGATTGTCTGATTTGTTTGCGGTGTTTGCATCCCCGATTTATCAATCGGCGATTATTGACCCCCCCCCCCCCTTATCTCGTACTGGACGGAGACTGACCCTTTACACCTTGACACTCGACCTTTGCAACACCGGGTTTCACCCGATCACCATCGCGAAAACCGCACGAGACCAGCCACAGCCAACGGAACGAAAAAGCCCGTTTAATAATTAAACGGGTTATTTTTATAGCGCGCAGGAAAGTGTTCTCCGAACGGTTTCAGCGCGAGGTGAATGCCGCCGGCTCGACACGCTGATCGCGCAGTTCGAAGTTTTACCCAAATCGGAGGTACTGCGGACCCCCGGTGCTCAGAAACGTAAACACCGCGCGCGCGAGAGAAAAACCGGGGATGTTTTCGCAAACTGCCAGCCACCTGGGCTATATAAAGACCACCACACTCCCACCCCTTTCTAGGGTTTCCCTAGCCAAAAATTGCAGCCACCCCCTCCACTTTGCCCCAAAAACACCCCCATTTTCGTCCTGTTGCTAGCCCATCAGATCTGGACCGTCACATTGCCCGATCTGACGGCCAGGAAGCGCGCCACGTCACCAGCCCAGCCCAGCCGCGTTGGAGCTCCTCCTCCCCGCTCCGGAGCCGATCCCGCCGCGCCGCCTCCGCTGCTCCGGCCGGCGAGCCCCCGTCCCCGCAGCCTCTGGTGAGGCCCTCCACTGCCGGACCTCCTCCAATCCCGCGCGCGCCTCTCCTCTTCCCCGCTCCTCTCACCTCCCCCTGCCTCTTCTCCTCCAGGTCGAGCCATGGCCTCCACCTCGAGCATGGAGGACGCCACGAACCGCACGGCACGGCCACGTCCGGAGTCCGACGCCTCCTCGTTCCCCTCCGTTCCCGGCCTCCTGCGCCCGTCGCTTGCCACCTCCCTCCGCGCCTCCTCGCCGCCCACCTGCGTCCTGGCCGTCGACGCGCCTCGCCAGAGCGGCCACCGAGTCCAGCACCGTCGCCGCAGGCCAGTTCCAGTCGGGACGAGGACGTGGACGAGCGTCCCGCTCGGTCCTCCCAGCTGGGCCGGCGGACACCAGCAGCCCAGCGGCCCGACTCCCTCCTCGGCCCAGCGCGCCCTTGGCCCGTTCCCCTCCTTCGCCCGTGGGCGCCTCCAGGCTATCCGCCGCCCACCTCAAGTTGGGCTCGGCCCAGTGGTGAGCAACCTTTTTTTCCTTTTTTTCCCTGCTGCGTTAGTGGGCTCGGCCCAGTAGGCCTTTTTACCTTTTTTTCGTTAGTTTAATTGGCAGATTGTATTGTATTTTTGCGACGCGCATATCTTTTAGCTCGTAGCTCGGATCGCCACGCTTTAAACATGAAAGTTGCTTAGTTTTTCGTGTCGTTTAATAAAATGTGCTTGTTTGCCATGTTTGAATTTGTCTACATGTTGTTTACCTGCTATTTACAACTGCTTGCCACTGAGACTGTAACTGCCATAACTTTTAAACCGTTGCTCTGTTTAAAATGTTTCTTATATGTAACTTGAGTAGAATTTTGTGTAGATTGTGTTTATGCTGCTCTTGCTTGCTAATAAAAATAATAAAATATTGTTTAGGGAAAAACAGTACCAAACATTATAATTATCGTGGGGTCCGCAATAGTTTGCCATGCATAGGTTTTACCCCCACTTAACGTGACTAGATTAGATAGTTTATTTATGCTTCA
The DNA here is from genome assembly GCA_950022295.1 of Bromus sterilis. Classification (NCBI taxonomy): domain Eukaryota; kingdom Viridiplantae; phylum Streptophyta; class Magnoliopsida; order Poales; family Poaceae; genus Bromus; species Bromus sterilis. The sequence goes on from OX465596.1 coordinate 405,095,490, forward strand.
CCTCTTGCCATGCTTGTGTGATATGCCATGCTTGGGTGAGATGCCATGTTAACAACCTTTGCTCACCTTGTGTAGCTAAACAACTTGAACCATTATAAATGTGCGGTATCGTCGTGTGTGACGAGTACTCCACTTAACCTGTTAGTAATCGCTCTCGATGGTATGTGCATTGTCTCGTGTTGTCTTCTTGTTGATGCTTGCTCGTGTTTGCCTCGTAATAATAGATGCTTGCTCGTTGATTGCTTTCCAGTGTTTACCCTCTTGTGTGCTCCCGCGGGTACCTTCGGAGACGATGCGAGCTTCCGATCAACTACACCTTCGGAACCTGACTTATCAACAGGCAAGGACTATACATTACTTATGATCCATTCTATTTCAACCAGCGGTTTGCATGCTAGTCTAGGTTAGGTTCGATGTTTGATCCTACCACATGTTTACAGCCTCTTTCAAATCGATACAGCCATGTCCCCTCCCAGCAAACCTTGTATTGCTATGTTACTATTGCTCGTTGCTCAGCCCCTGCTTAGTATGCATGCTTAGGATGCTACGATGTTACCCTGTTACTCCTTGGTTTGGGATATCACATTATTATTATTGTTGTTGATGATATGATTATTATAATGTTGACTATATTCGACGAAGGATGGAAGGTCTAGGCTATCCCGCCCCGACGCTTTGTTCCATTCGAGTCACCTAGGACCCGAGTTCCGGGAATTGGTTTTAAGACTGAGCGTGCCTAACCGCGTGCGGGATACTATGGGGTCCCCTCTTCTTACCTACCTAGCTGCAAACATTTCTAGTGGTGGCCCAAGGTAATTTACCATTTGAAACCCGCATGCATAACTGGTTTGCAGCCAATGGATTTAAAACAACTCGGGCCAGCGGAGACAGAGTTCCTTTGTTGGTCCACACCTGGAAGGTAGGGGGCAGCCCACATCTGTTTGGGTAGCTAACCCGACCTCGTCCAGACGGTAGAGGCTGATTCGAGAGCGCGGCCGGCTTTTGAGTTGGATGTCGACTCACCGGGGGCCACCCGGATTTGTGCGTTGTTAGTTAGAGGGACCTGTCGTTCTGGATCTCTTGGGACTAAATCATAAAATGGTTGCCTATCATGGGTAGCAACTGAGAGAGATGGGCGTGCGTGCGGAGCCTCGTAATGGGCAGTTGGTACACCCCTGCAGGGTTAAAAATTTTCGAGAAGCCGTGTCCACGGTTATGTACGACTTGAGACCTACTCCTTGTTCATAGACAACAACTGCTGAGATAATCTTAATATAACTTGATCAACGTGTGTGTGCCTTGACTGCTTCTTCTTCGTCGGGATGCGAAGAGGAGGACAAGGATAGGATAGGTGTTATGTTTGTGTAGTAGGTGGATAGCAAGACTTGTTGGAGGCGAATCCTCATCGAATGCTTGGCTTCTTATCTTACTCTCTAGATCGTTAGCCACTTCATAAATGCTAGTGCGGCAGCAACCTCACCACTTACCCCATCCTTACCGTAAACTACTAGTTGTCCTAGAATGACGAGTGATGAAGTCCTTGCTGGGTCAGTTGACCACTACAGTTGGATGCTGAGTACTTCTGTATTCATGATACTACCCCCAAACTCTTTTTAGGGTTCTTGATCGACAACAGGTATGGTGATCGGCGTTTCACGTGGAGAATCGACGACGACTAGTTAGGCGGATCCCGGCAGAGGGCCTGGACCCGTGTGGTTATGGGGATCGATGATTTTCTCTTTGCCACTAGGCATTTTCTTGTAGTCTGTACTCAGACATGTATCTTCCGCTGATGTATTGTATTAAGGCAGTTGTATGCCGATTGTATGAGATGTTGTATCCTTGTATCTGTAATGTTGTGATATCATGTTGGAAATCCGGGGCATATGACTTCGTCATATGTCGCGGTGGGACCGATATGTGCTTCGTCCCCGGATCTGGATGGAAACATCTAGATCTGGAACAGTACCGCATATCGGGCCTTACACTTCTCCACCACCATGGATGCTTCCCGGATGAACCGTGAGTAGTCCACCTTGGACCATGGGTCCATGATCAGTAGCTATGTGATGTTCTCCTCCTCTCTTTGTTCTTCATGGATTAGACCTCGCGAGCTGCCCTACATGATCGAGGAAAATATGTAATTTTTTCTGCTGTTGCTATGCCGAGTTTGCTAGGATCCGATGGATTATGAGATTATGTTCAGATTGTGATTGAGTTATATATTTGATTCTCTTCTTTTATATTTATGTTCTCGAGTAACTCTTGCATGTTCTCCGTTGCTGTTTATTGCTTTGGCCAAGTAGTAGGTAGTGACTCCAAGAGGGAACGTTATGCATGATTGTGGGTTCATGCCCCCCGATGACTAGCTTGAGTGACAGAAACATGAGTCTAGGGGATGTGTTGTTGCCACAAGGGGGAAAACAACGGTGCTTGTACTTGCGGGTGCAAGGATTGTTTACTTTACGCAAAGTTCTTTAATGCAGTTGTCCGTTGCTTTGAGTTTACACTTTGGGTGGGATTCGCAACTTAACAGCGAGATGTTATGGATAGATATCTCAAGGTGGATGATTAGTGGGTAGATGCAGATGGATTTCGGTCTACTTGTCTTGGCGTACTTCCCGTGCTTTTGAGCCTCTTCCTTTCTGCTTTGCATAATTAGCATTGGTTTGCGCACATAATCCTATCAATTGCCCAGCTGTAATTTGTTTACCTTGCATGGCTATTTTATCGTCTTTTGGGAGAGAGACATCACTAGTGAACATCATGGGACCCCGGTCCATATTTCCACCACTGTTTACACTATCAATTTACGTGCAGTATTTACTTTTCCGTATTGTCACTATCATTATTATCCCGTGTGTTTTATCCTTTGTAAACAACAAGGCCGGAGGAATTGACAACTCCTTTGTACTCGTTGGGAAGCAAAGCTATCTGTTGTGTGTGTAGGTCCAGGTGAAGTAAGCAACCTTGAGTTGTGAACGGGGCCATTGTTCACTTCACCACCTACTTGTATCTGTTGGAGTCCTCCTGGACGATACACAACCTTAGCATTTTTGCTAAGGGAAATTTGCCGCTATCTACATCTCACCTTCCACTTGGGGTAACCAACGAGGGCGAGAAGTTATCTCGTGTATCAAGCCACCAATCAAAAATCTAATTGGAGGGTGAAGGAGTTACATACCAGGGAGTATTTGCTCAAAATCTCAGCTCGAATGATGGGCTGTAGAGAGAGATCAAAAATCGCCTCCAAGAATGGCAAGAAAGCAAGAATTGGAGCAGAACTCGTGTTTTTGGAGAGAGAGGAAGAAGGGGGAAGAAGACATACCTGGAGGTGGGGCCTGTGGGCCCCAGGCGCCCTGTGGGCGCGGCCAGGGGGCAGGCCGCGGCAGCTGGCCGCCTGGGCCACTGGTGGCCCCCCTGGTCAGCCCCAGGTGCCTATGGGTCACTCCCGGCATGGAAATTTTATTTTTATTTTTCTGGAATTTTTCTGACAACTTCACTGTTGAAAAAATTTCGGAGTTCAAAAAGCTGCGAAACTTTCTGAAAACTTGGAGCAGTGATTAGAGTTGTGAAGCTTCAAAAACATATAAACTTGGTACACCAAGAAAAATAAAAGCTAAAAGAAATGCAAACATAACAACCTCTACTTTTTACTTATATAAAACTCATCTAATAGTAAGGTTGATCAAGTCCTACTACCAAACTAGCAATACATAGAGCAAAAAGTTTCACTCTCTATGAAGCATTCATGGTACCTTCACTTTAATGGATATTGTCCCACCATAATGGTTTTGTATTTGTGGTGCACATGTAGAGGACAATCCCACTCACCAATCTTCACGGTCTCAATATTCTCTATAGAGTTGAGGCCATGCCTTTTGTCAATCTTCTTCGGAAAATACACCGTGTGTTCTTTATCATTCACATTGAAAGTAACGTTTCCTTTATTACAATCAATAATAGCACCTACGGTGTTAAGAAAAGGTCTACCAAGAATAATAGACATGCTCCCATCCTCGGGCATGTCAAGCACAAAAAAATCAGTAAGGATTAAACAATTAGCAACTTCAATGGGAACATCCTCACAAATACCAATGGGAACGGCTGTTGACTTGTTAGCCATCTGAAGAGAGATATCTATAGGGATTAGTTTTTCTAAACAAAAGCTCTTGTAAAGAGATAAAGACATAACACTCACTCCTGCTCCCAGATCACATAAAGCAGTCCTAACATAATTATTCTTTATGGAGAAAGGAATGGTGGGTATACCTGGATCACCAAGATTCTCAGGAATCTTGCCACTAAAAGAGTAGTTAGCAAGCATAGTAGATATTGATTCATTAGGAACTTTTCTTTTATTAGTAACAATATATTTCATATATCTCGAATAAGGAGGTAACTTAATAGCATCACTCAAAGGGGTTTGAAGAAAAAGAGGTTTCATCCACTCACAAAACTTATTGTAAGGCTCTTCTTCTTTAGTTTTGAGAGACTTACCTGGAAAGGGCATGGGTTTCTATACCCATGGTTCTCTTTCGTTCCCATGTCTTCTTGCGATAAAGTCTTCTCTAGTGTATTTCTTGCGTTTATCGGGTGCTTCTTCTTCTCGAACTTCGGGTGGATCATTCTTTTCAATATCCTTTTCAGGCCCAGCACGGTCTTCAGTCTCAGCATCGGAGGTAGATATACTATTTGGATCATTGGAATTGTCAGCTTCTTTGTGCTTCTTCTTCGGAGAGCTAACAATTTCTTCTTACTGTATTTGAGAATCTTGCTCGATCCTCTTCGGATGTCCCTCCGGATAGAGAGGATCTTGAGTGCTAGTTCCTCCTCGGGTTTTAATCCCGAAGGCCTGTATATCCTGTTTGGCATTATTAGCAAGCAAATCTTTTTGCACATTAGAAATTTGTTCAAGCTAAGTTTGAACCATATGAAAGTGCTTCACAAGACATTTAACATCATTAACTGTTCTACCTAGAACATCAAGCAAGCTTTTGATAGCAAGAGAATTATCATGCAACTGACTTTGTATCCTCTCATTAAAGTGATTTTGCTTCATAATGAAATTATCAAGCTCATCTAAACATTGATCAGGAGGCTCACCATGAGGAATGTCACTTGCATTGAAATCTAAAAGAGAGTGTACCTCTACCATTGGAGGGTGAGTAATAGGCTCACACAACTTCTCAATAGGGGGTAGGTTCTTTACGTCTTCAGTTTTAATACCCTTCTCTTTAATAGACTTCTTTGCTTCTTGCATATCTTCGGGGCTTAGGACAAGCATGCCCCTCTTTTTTGGTGGTGGAGGTGGTTCAGGGACGGACCAATCTTCGTGGTTCTTGGCAATCTTGCCCATTAATTCTTCTGCATCGTCCGGTGTTCTTTTCCTGAAAACACAACCAACACAACTGTCCAAATAGGGTATGGATTCATCAGTTAGACCAGCATAAAATATATCAATTAATTCATTCTTAGGGACTCCATGTCCCGGTCTAGCCAAGATCAGACTGCAATACCTCCCCCAAGCTTTCGGGATATTCTCATCCCGCAACTGTTTAAAGTTATAAATTCTTCGTAAAGCAGCATGTTGCATATGAGCAGGAAAGTACTTATCAACAAAAGAGTGAGCTAAGTCTTGAGGAATCCTAATGGAACCACATGGTAGTGCATCATACCATGCTTTAGCACCTTCTTTAAAGAGAAAGGAAGAAGCTTAGTAACATAGAAGTTTTGTATCTTTTCATCTGTAGTAAACAAGCCACCCAACTCGGTGAGTTTGGTCAGGTGTGCAATAGCATCATCATTTTCTCTGCCATAAAAGGGGTCAGCTTCAACCATAGATATAAGTGAACGATCAACAGAGAAATTATAATCAGGATCATTGATGCATATAGGAGATGTAGCAAATTTAGGATCAGGAACGGTCTTGTTCTTTAGGGAGTGTTTTTCGAGAAGCTTCTTAATAGCATCAGGGTTAGAGTTGACAAACTCTGTTAGCTCCCTGCATAAATCATCATCAAGTATAATATAATCATCATCAAGGAGTCTCTCCTTGAATTTACTCAAATCAGGATAATTGTAAGTTCCATCAAAAGGGTAGCAAGTATCGGGAATTTCAATTCTAGATTTTTTTGCAGCAGCGGCGATCTGTTTCTCAAGAGCGTGACCAAGTGAACCAATATCATCAAGAGTAGTAGAAGCATCATCAAAAGTATCGGACATAGTAACAGATTCAGTGGAAGCATCATGTGGTGGAGGTGAAGCAAACTTACTCATAACTGAAGATGAATCAAGTGTAGCACTAGTGTTCAGAACAGTACCTTTTCTCGTACGGGATGGTAAGATCGGGACCTTGGGGTCTTCTTTCTTACCCATAGCGGATAAATTGCAGCAGGTAAAATACTTCAAGTAGACTTGTGCATAAAGCTATGCTCCCCGGCAACGGCGCCAGAAAACAGGCTTGATAACGCACAACTGCAGGGGATCGAGATAGTCTTCGCGGGTAAGATAACCCAATTTATAGATTCGACTTAAGGGGCGACAAAGAATACCCACAAGCTTTAATAGTGGAGTTGTCAATTCCACCACACCTGAGATACACTTACTTGCAACAAAATATTAATAGTAACTGTGATATGGAAGTGATGATAGCAACGGAAATAGTGGTGGTGAAATAGCGATAGTAAAACAGCAAAAGCAAACAACTAGTAACCAGCAGAATTAAAACACTGTAGGCTAGGGAGATGGATGGTTGGGCGCTGCATGGATAAGATACATCATGTATTTAACTTGGGGCAAGACACACAGAAAAGAAATGATCATCTAGGCATAAATCAAACATCAGGCATGTACCCCACAGGTAGTTGTACATGCTTGCAATGAGAACTTGCACAACATCTTTTGTCCTACCATCCTTCTACGAACGGGGCCAAAAGGAACTTATGGAGATTAAGGTGCTCCTGTCAAAGAGAACCGGAACAAAGCATTAGCAATCAATGGATACATGGAATCCTCAAACTATAGTCCATCCCCTTTAGTGTCCCAAACTGTCACCTTTGGGATCGCCGGTTCCGAACTATAACAGGTGCATACAACTCATTGATAGGATCAAGAACACAAATATATTCATGCAAACACATAGGGTTCAGATCTGAAATCATGGCACTCGGTCCCAAAGTGACAAGAATTAAGAGCAACAAGTTGAAGCAAAGATGATAAACAACAATCTAGATGATAGGCAACATGCCCCCAACAATCTGATAAACTATTACATGATCTAACTCATCCAATCCCTACCATCCCCTTTTCCTACATCAGGGAATTACTCACACATGGATGGAGAAGTCATGGAGGGAGGATGGAGTGGTGATGATGATGACGATGGCGATGATCTCCCCTCACCGGAGGCCAAAACAGCCTCCAGATTTGCCCTTCCGGAGAAGAACAGAGGGTGGCGGCGGCTCTGCGACGTGAATTGGGAAAACGACTTCTGTTTCGGGGCTTCTCCGTCACGGGAATAAATAGGAGCCTCGGTAGGGCACCAGAGGACGGGGGAGGCCCCTAGGCGGCCAGAGGGCGCGGCCCCACCCCTGGCCGCGCCAGGGGGGCGCTTGGGGCCCCTTTGGCTGCCCTCTGGTCCCACTTCTGGCACAATGGCCCCTCGGTGCATGGATTTTCTGTGATTTTTCTGGGAATTTTCTGAGACGTCCAAAAATCCATTTTCCTGCGCACAATAAAACCATACAGGCAGCTCTGCTAAAAACAGCGTTAGTCCGGGTTAGTTTCGTCCAAATCATGCAAGAATGAGGGAAAAACAATAGCAAAAGTGTTTGGAAAAGTAGATACGTTTGAGACGTATCAGGGGGTACCAAGGTGGGCCACCAGGCATCCAGGAGGGTGCCTGGCGCGCCCTAGGGGGGGCGCCAGGGACCCTTCTGGAGCCCTTGTGGGTCCCCTCTGGTCGATCTTCGGTCTCCTCCGGTGAGTCTTCAAAATAATGATCGACGTCAAATTTCGTCGAATTTGGAGTTGATCTGATTCAGCAACTTGATGTCCACTTTTCACCGCTGAATTCTGCTTCTACTACTTCGGTACCGGAAAGTTGCAAACTGTGTAAAACAAGCCAAAACAACATAAGAATAATACTTTAAAGTGGAATATATCGATGAATAGGGTTAAATTACAATATAAAATAGTGATGCATTTTGGACGTATCAGCGACCCGGAACAAAAGTGGACTGCTCGACAGATATGATCTCCGGGAGAATTACCTTGAGACGGTTAGGAAGAACTTTAGAAGCTACCTTATACAGGACATTGCAAAAATTGATAGGACGGAACTGGGAGAGCTGAGTTGGATTTTTTTTATCTTAGGGATCAAAACCAAACAAGTGTTGTTCATACTCTCAATGCTCTCCTCTCCCCTGACGATGCGAAGGACCGCATCGACCACCTCTTCCCCGCAAATGTCCTAGTGTTTCTGGAAAAAATGAGCCGGGAAACCATCCTGTCCCGGAGCTTTGAGGGGGAACATTTGGAAGAGGGCTTTCTTCACTTCCTCAGCTGTAAAGGCGATATCAAGAGCCGAGTTCATGGCAGGTGTCACTTTTTCAGGGAAGCAATCCAGAACAGCCTCCATGTTAGAAACACCTTCAGAAGTGAACAAGTCCTTATAGAATTGAGTCGCCATTAATTCCAGAGCATCTATACTGTTTATAACATCACCGTTTGCGTTCTGCAGTGATTTGATAAGGTTTTCTCGACGCCGGATAGAAGCTCTAAGATGAAAGAACTTTGTGTTTCTGTCCCCACTAGCTAACCAATCAATCCTTGATTGTTGCCTCAAAAGCACCTCCTCCCTATGATATAGCTCAACCAATCTGTCAGTTATTTCGATTTCCCTAGAGGACGCTCCACTCCTGCCGGGAACTTCTCTTAAAATTTCCAATTTGCGTTTGACGCGCTGGACTTCTCTCCTGACGTTAACAAAGGTCATTTTGTCCCATCTTGCCAGATCGCCAGAGAGGCTTGCAAGCTTGTCCTTGAGCTGGGAGATCGAAGCCGCTTTGAAAAAATTTCCCCAACTAGCCGAGACACAAGGCTTGATATCATCATGTGATTCCCACATCACTTCATATCTGAACATTTTCGCCCTCCTTTGCTCAGTCAACTCCCGATCAAGAGTCAGGTGAAGCGTTGATGGCTTCTCGCCCCTCGTTGGTTACCCAAAGTGGAAGGTTGAGATGTAGACAGCAGCAAATTTTCCTCGGTGAAGATACCAATGTTTGTCTCCAGTAGGACTCCGACAACGACGCCAGCAATTAGGCGGTTGACGTGGACCTGCACACACAACAGATAACTTTTCTCCCAACAAGTACAGACAGGTTGTCAATCCCTCCGGCCTTGTTGTTTACAAAGGATCAAACGCACGGGATAATAATGATAGCGATAGCAACAGAAAAGGAAATAAAGCAGAAAATAAATAGTAGGTGTAAACAGTGGTGGAAATATGGACCGTGGTCCCATGATGTTCACTAGTGATGTCTCTCTCCCAAAAGACGATAAAATAGCCATGCAAGATAAACAAATTAAAGCTGGACAATTGACAGGATTATGTGCGCAAACCAATGCTAACTATGCTACAAAGAAACGAAGAGGCTCAAAAGCTTGGGCGGTACGCCAAGACAAGTAGACCGAAATCCATCTGCATCTACCTACTAATCATCCACCTTGATATATCTATCCAGAACATCTCGCTGGTATTAAGTTGCGAATCCCACCCAAAGTGTAAACTCAAAGCAGCAGACAACTGCATTAAAGAACTTTGCGTAAAGTAAACAATCCTTGCACCCGCAAGTACAAGCACCGTTGTTTTCTCCCTTGTGGCAACATCACAACCCCTAGATTCATGTTTCTGTCACTCAAGCTAGTCATCAGGGGGCATGAACCCACAATCATGCATAACGCTCCCTCTTGGAGTTACTACCTACCACTTGCCCAAAGCAATAAACAGCAACAGAGAACATGCAAGAATTAATCAAGAACATAAATATAAAATAGGAGAATGAAATATATTACTCAAACACAATCTAAACATAGTCTCATAATCCATCAGATCCCAGCAAACTCAGCATAGCAACAGCAGAAAGATTACATATGTGCCTCGATCATGTAGGGCAGCTCACGAGGTCTAAACCACGAAGAACAAAGAGGGGAGGAGAACATCACATAGCTACTGATCATGGACCCATGGTCCAAGGTGGACTACTCACGGTTCATCCGGGAAGCATCCATGGTGGTGGAGAAGCTCCCGGAGGTGGTTCCTCCCTCCGGCAGGGTGCCGGGAAGAGGGCTCCTGGTGCTCCCGGTCTTGGAAGCGATGCGGCGGCGGAACAGAGGAGAGATCGCAAAAAAGGGTTCTGTCTTCGAGGGTTTTGGGACGAGAGAGATACATAGGCGAAGGGGGGCAGCCAGAGGTGGACCAAGGGCCCCAGGCACCCCCCTGGCGCGGCTTGTATATTCCAATGATGAGCCTCCTCAAACGAGCTATATGTCTTCTTGAGCAAGCAAGTTAGATGCACCCCCACTAGTTCCCTTGGAGAGCTTTTAGATCACATGTGCATCCGTTGCATGGAAATCCCTACTCCTCACATCATATCTATCATATGGCCTTATCTCGCCTATGATTGTCCTCATTGATGTGAGCCTTTCACACCTTTTTGTCTTCCTCCTCCACTTTCTTTCTGTTTCGCCTTTTAGGTGTCAACTTTCTTGCTCACGCTCATCCATTGCATGAGTGCTCAAAATATCGAAAAGGAGTGGATCAGTTTGACTTGTACCTGACTAGTGGTCTGGGGACGAGTCCAGATAAGAATCCAAAGGAGACTAAGTGTGAAACTTTAGTAGATAGTAGTTCTCAACAATTACTTTTTTTCTCTCGTATTTCCCTATCCCCTGCTTGCACGCAAACACCAGCTGGAGACATTCGAGTCACGGACAGCGAGAGCTCTTGCACCTTTTGTTCTTTTGTTGCTTGTGTCAATGCTAATATAGACTCTTGCTTGTTAAGACTTGAATTGAATTGCGTGTTTTAATTGCTTTACTTAAAAGTCCTTATATGGTTGTGTGGCATGTCACCATAGAAATTATGCTTGTTATCATTTACCTACTCGAGGACGAGCAGGAATTAAGCTTGGGGATGTTGATACGTCCCAAACGTATCTATAATTTCTGCTTGCTCCATGCATGTTTTGTGTGACTTTGCCATGTTTTGCTTGAACTTTCATACACTTTTGAGCATATTTGGACTAACCTATTAACTCAGTGCACCCAGTTGCGAGTTCCTGTTTTCTGCTGATTTTGTATTTCAGGGTTTTTCCAATAATTAAAATGCCCAATAAATCCCGGAAAAATTATATAAAAAATCAGCGTTTCGGAAGCTTCCACCAGGCCAAAGGGGGACCACAGGGCAGCCAGGGGGAAGCCAGGAGGGTGCCTGGCGCAGCCCAGCTCCTGGCCGCGCCACCTGCCCTCCTGGTTGGGTCCCACACCCCCTGGTGCCCTACTTTGGCCCCTATTTATTCTCTCGTCGCAGAAACCCTGATCCCAGACCCCTTTTCTCCAGAAGCAATTCCGATCTCCGTCGCCATCGCCGACAAGCTTCGGGGGACCAGAATTCCTGTGCCGGCACCCTGCCGGGACGGGGAAGTGCCCCCGGATTCATCTCTATCGCCGTTGCTTCCCTCCTCCATGAAGCGGGAGTAGTTCCTCCTCGGGGCTAAGGTTTCTACCAGTAGCTATGTGTTTTTCTCTCTCTCCCATGATGTGATCTTCGTTGTGATCATAGGCTATGTTAATCTAGGGTGATCCCATGATATTTCCCCTTCCTCTATGTATTGGATTGATGTACTCAATCGATCTTATCTAGTATAATCTCCGAGACCAAGGTGACAGCGGTCTATTGGACATTGATGGCTTCTCTCCCTTCGTTGGTGAGCCCCAAGTGGAAGGCGTGATGTAGCACAACAGCAAGTTTCCCTCGGTGAAGATACCAAGGTTTGTCTCCAGTAGGACTCCAGAGATGATAAGTAGGTGTTAGCGGCGCAACTGACGTGGACCTACACACAGACATAGATAACTTTGTTCCCAACGAAGTTCAGAGAGGTTGTCAATCTCTCCGGTCTTGTTGCTCACAAAGGGTAAAACACAAGGGATAATGATAGCAATTGAAAGTAAAAGCAGAAAAGTAAAGATAGCGTGGAAACAGTAATAAGGATATGGACTGGGATACGTGATGTTCGCTAGTGATGTCTCTCTCCCAAAAGACGATATAACTGCTATGCGAGGTAAACAAATTACAGAAGGGCAATTGACAGGATTATGAATGCACCGCAATGCTAACTATGCTACAAAAGAAAGGAAGAGGCTCAAAATCACGGGCAGTATGCCAAAATAAGTAGACCGTAATCCAACTGCATCTACTACTAATCATCCACCTTGAGATATCTATCCAGAACATCTCGCTGGTATTAAGTTGCGAGCCCCACCCAAAGTGTAAACCCAAAGCAACAGACAACTGCATTAAAAAGAACATTGCGTAAAGTAAACAATCCGTGCAACCGCGGTTACAAGCACCATTGTTTTCCCCCTTGTGGCAACAGCACATCCCCTAGACTCATGTTTTTGTCACTCAAGCATGTCATCGGGGGGCATGAACCCACAATCGAGCATAACGTTCCCTCTTGGAGTCACTACCTACTACTTGGCCAAAGCAATAAACAGCAACGGAGAACATGCAAGAATTACTTAGGAACAAAAATATAAGAGATAAAAACCAAATATATTACTCTATCACAATCTGAACATAATCTCATAATCCATCAGATCCCATCAAACTCAGCATAGCAATAGCAGAAAGATTACAAAAGTGCCTCGATCATGTAGGGCAGCTCACGAGGTCTAAACCATGAAGAACAAAGAGGGGAGGAGAACATCACATAGCTACTGATCACGGACCCATGGTCCAAGAAAAACTACTCACGAGACATCCGGGGAGCATCAATGGTGGAGAGGAGACTCTCGGAGGTCGTCCCTCCCTCCGGCAGGGTGCCGGGAAGAGGTCTTCTGGTGCTCCCGATCTCGGAAGCGCGGCGGCGGCGAAACAGAGGCGAGTTTGCGAAATAGGGTTCTGTCTTCGGAGTTTCCCCGTGACGGAGAATAAATAGGCGAAGGGGGGCAGCCAGAGGTGGACTAGGGGCCCTAGGCGCCCCCCTGGCGCGGCCAGGGGTGGGGCCGCGCCGGGTGGCCGCCTGGGCCCCCTGGCTCCCCTCTGGCCCCTCTCGGGCTCTTCGCGAAGCTTCCTGTACGCTGATTTTTCCTGTATTTTTCCCGGAATTTTTCTGGCACTTTTTATATGTGGGAAAACTGAAATAGAAAAACAGCAGAAAACAGGAACTGGCACTAGGGTGCACTGAGTTAATAGGTTAGTCCAAATATGATCAAAAGTGTATGAAAGTGTATCAAGATCATAGCAATATCACACAAAACATGCATGGAGCAAGCAGAAATTATAGATACGTTTTGGACGTATCAACATCCCCAAGCTTAATTCCTGCTCGTCCTCGAGTAGGTAAATGATAACAACATAATTTCTGTGGTGACATGCTACCAACCATATAAGAACTTTGAAAAGTAAAGCAATCAAGGTTAGAGATTCAATTCAAGTCATAACATGCAAGAGTCTATATTAGCATTGAAACAAGTAACTAAAGAACATTAGGTGCAAGAGCTCTCGTTGTCCGTGACTCGAATGTCTCCAAATGGTGTTTGCGTGCAAGAAGGGTGATAGGGAATACGAGAAAAAGTATTTTTGTGTTGAGAACTCAATCTACTAAAGTTTCACACTTGGTATTCTTTGGAATCTTATCTTGACTCATCCCCAGACCACTAGCCAGGTACAAGTCAATTTGATCCACTCCTTTTCGATATTTTGAGCACTCACGCAATGGATGAGCGTAAGCGCGAGAGCTGACACTTAGGATGGCAAAGATAGAAGTACGGAGGAGGAAGACAAAAAAGATGAGAAAGGCTCACATCAATGAGGAAAATCATAGGCAAGAGATGCAAAATGATAGATATGATGTGAGGAGTAGGGATTGCCATGCAACGGATGCACATACGAGCTAAGAAGCTCTCCAAATGAACTAGTGGGGGTGCATCTAACTTTCTCGCTCATGAAGACCTAGAGCTTGTTTGAGGAGGCTCGTCCTTGGAATATGCAAGCCAAGTTCTATAGTGTGAAGGTCCCCACATAGCTATATGCATAATGATCATCTCTATGGAGTACAAGGATATAAAGGGAGTACTAGTGTGGATCTCTCAAAAGGATAGTAGTGTTGCCCCTTTATCTCTTTTTATTTCTTTTTCTCTTTTTCTATTTTTGTATTTTTTGTATGGCCTCAATGGCTCTTTCTATTTAACTCTCATTTGTCCTCTTTGGGATCTTTTATTGTGTCCACTTTGGGATCTTTTCCTCACTTAAGGGCAACACTGTATTTTACAAGAAGGTAAAGGAAATCTTTCACACTTTACAAGGTACTCAAAATCATAAAGAAGATGTAACTATCATGATGTATGCAATGTATGTCGGTTTCAGTGTAGCAGGAACATGTATGACATGAAGATCAAGTCATGAAGAGGTGGATGTTGCATGGCAATATAACTCGGAAAGGCTATGGAAATGCCTTGATAGGTAGGTATGGTGGCTGTTTTGAGGAAAGATATAAGGAGGCTTATGATGACAGAGCGTATCATGCCAAGGATTTGGATGTACCGGCGAAGGTGGACACCAACTCTCGGAATGAGAAGAAGGCAATGCACGACACGGGAGAGGCTATCAAAATATGGGAAGGTGGAAGTGTCAACTTTCAATACTTACATTAGTCCGAAGAACTCATGCACTTATTATCGGTAACTCTCAATCTAATAAGGAGTTTCACAAAGATACAAGTACCCCGAGGAGGAGTGTATGGGGGTTTGGTTATCCTTGCGCATCCTCGACTCATGGTACGTGAGTGTTCTCTGATATTCGATCCCTCCAAAGATTAGTGATCCATCTAGTAGCTAGAATTCTCAACTAGTTTTGTAGGTTTTGAAAATACACACGGATTGCCCAAAATACGACACCTATCACTAATAGGCTAGAGCTCTTGACACCAAAAGTTCAAACATTACTCACACCAATACCTCAAAACTATTGCAAGTTACTACTAGAAGAAAATAGCAACCTCAATTACCTACTCTCAAGACAAGACACAACTCAGTGCAACAACCAACTCTCTTTAACAAGATAAACATGAAAACTAAAAAGAGTTCCAGCAACAAACTAAACAAAATCCAAGGCTCTTGCTAAAGACAAACTAAGATTAAGACTAAACATGGCAGTAGCTATGAAAAGATAAAGAACACACAACAGCAAAAAGATAAGCAGGAAAATTCCTATGATGTGTTCTAAATTTTGATAGTGGAGCGTGTTTCTCTCCCACACAAAGTAAGACGGGATCTAACTTGTTATGAACAACAAGCAAAGATAAAGAAAACTAAAAATAAAGCCTAAGAGCGAGACGCTCCAAGCATAGCACATAACGCATGAAGAGATAAAAATATAGTGAGATGAAGGACGAACTGATGATTGTTGATGGAGAAGGGGATGCACGGGGGCATCCCCAAGCTTAGACGCTTGAGTCTCCTTGAATATTTGTTGGGGATGCATGGGAGCATCCCCAAGCTTGAGCGCTTGACACTCCTGGATCTTCTTTCATCATCTTCCATCGCACACTTGAAAACTCCCTTCATACATAACTCATCATAAGCTGATTAGAGAGGTTAGTACCCTTAATAAAATAATTTTTCCCCACTGGATATAAAGATATTCTTGAAGAGCTACTGTTTATCAAGAGTGTCAAAAAGTTTTTGCAAAGAAAAAGCAAGCTTAAGGTTTGCAAAAGTTAGGAGAGACAAAACGTGGCAGAATCTGTGAAAAACATATCAGCAGGTAGTAAAGAATTTTTTAGGGACACTTCTGCAACTCAAATAAAAAAAATCAGAACATACGGAAGTTTCGTAATTGTATAGAGCATACTGTGTAAAAATTTCAGCTCAAAAACATGAACTGGGATTTTTATGGAATTTTTCTGGTCACGAGGACAGAATCTGTTTTCTGGACAGCATGTCACAACTTTTACTTCCCTTGCCGTAAGAGGCTATAACTTGGCACAAAGCTGAAAAATAAAGATACAATGATGTTGCTACAGTAGTAACAATCATCAATACACAACAAAAGCAAAAAGAAAAACCTAAATTCGTTGCGGGCTGCCTCCCGAAAGCGCTTTCTTTTATGCCTTTAAGCTAGGCAAGATACTAGTCTTAAGAGGTCTTTCAAATAAAGGCCTAATGAACATACTTCTAGGGAGAAAACCAAAAGGCGGAAAATCAATGGAGGATTCATTTATAAAATTATCAAAGAGAGGTATTTCTTCCAAAGTTTTCACGGTTTCAACTTCTTTAGCAATAGGTGATTTATTTTTAGGTCGGGGAACCCTAGGGACATAATTGAACTTAGGTTCCCTTCTTGCTGAAGTATCTACCTTTTTTGGTTTGATTGAGGAAAAAGTAGTTCCTAGAGTATTAATGATTTCCTCAATCTTATCAATCCTAGAAAGATCCGTATCACGGGATTTGATGACCTCCAAAGTTTTAATAATTTTAATCATGGAGCTATCAAGCCTATTCAAATTCCCTTGAATCTTGCGATCCAACTCATTTATCCTAGTTATACTTGGTATTTGTAACTCTATCTTTTCAAGTTTCTTCATAATGTGAGCTAGAGTTATATCTTCTTGTATGCTAGCAATAGGGAGATTTCCAACAAGATTTTGAATAACATTAAGAGACTCCCAAGTCGGGGCTTCTAGAAAATTCCCATTGATAGCAGTATCTAATATGAACCTATTCCAAGGAATAATCCTGACATAAAAATTTCTAAGCAGGACAGCAGTGGATTGCTTCTTGGTGGCTCTTTTTTGAGAATCATTAATTCTATACCAAGCATCTTTTAAACTTTCTCCACCTTTTTGTTTAAAGGTGATAACCTCTGTCTCAACAAAGGCAAAAGGGCCAGACATAACGACAACTAGCAAGATAAATAATTTTTCCGTAAATTTTGATAAAAGACACAAAGATAAAAACTGAAAGGTAAACTAACAAGACTAAAAAAACAAAGGTAAAGGGTAGTGTGCAACTGATACGTCTCAAACGTATCTACTTTTACAAACACTTTTGCTATTGTTTTGACCTCATTCTTGCATGATTTGGACGAAACTAACCCGGACTAACGCTGTTTTCAGCAGAGCTGCCTGTATGGTTTTATTGTGTGCAGGAAAATGGATTTTTAGACATCCCAGAAAATTCCCAGAAAATCCACGCACCCTATGGATCCAGGATCCAGAAGTGGGACCAGAGGGGAGCCCTGGGGGCCCCAGGCGCCCCCCTGGCGCGGCCAGGGGTGGGGTCGCGCCCTCAGGCCGCCTGGGCTGCTCCCCCCTCCTCTGGTGCCCTACCGAAGCTCCTATTTATCCCCGTGACGAGAAAACCCCAGAAAAGAAGTCGTTTTCCCAGTTTCTGTCGCGGAGCCGCCGCCACCCTCTGTTCTTCTTCGGGAGGGCTAATCTAGAGGCTGATTTGGCCTCCGGAGAGGGGAGATCGTCGCCATCGTCATCGCCATCACCACTCCATCCATCCTCCATGACTTCTCTTCACATGTGTGAGTAATTCCCTGCTATAGGCAAAGGGGATGGTAGGGATTGGATGAGTTTAATCATGTAATAGTTCGTCAGATTGTTGGGGGCATGTTGCCTATCATCTAGATTGGTGTTTATCTTCTTTGCTACAACTTGTTGTTCTTAATGCTTGTCACTTTGGGCCCGAGTGCCATGTTTTCAGATCTGAATCCTATGTGTTTTTTTGAATATATTTGTGTTCTAGATCCTATCTATGAGTTGTATGCACCTATTTTGGTCCGGAACCGGCGATCCCAAAGGTGACAACTTGGGACACCAAAGGGGATGGTCCATGATTTGAGGATTCCATGTATCCATTGAGTTTATTACTTTGTTCCGGTGCTCTTTGACAGGAGTACCTTAATCTCCATAAGTTCCTTTTGGCCCCGTTCGTAGCGGGATGGTAGGACAAAAGATGTTGTGCAAGTTCTTATTGCAAGCACGCAGAACTACCTACGGGATACATGCCTAATGTTTGATATTTGCCTAGATGATCATTGCTTTTCTGTGTGCCGTGCCCCATGTTAGAATCTATTATATGTTTACTCTCATCCATGCAGCGCCCGACCATCCATCTCCCTAGCCTACAGTGTTTTCAATCCTGCTGGTTATTAGTTGTTACTTTTTGCTATTTACTTTTGTTGTTGCTATCATCACTATCATATCACCGTTACCACTTATCTATTGTTGCAAGCAAGTATATTTCAGGTGCGGTTGAATTGACAACTCAACTGTCAAAGCTTATAAATACTCTTTGGCTCCCCGTGTGTCGAATCAATAAATTGGGTTAGCTTACCCGCGAAGACTATCTCGATCCCTTACGCCTGTGGGGCATCAAGCAGCGTTTTCTGGCGCCGTTGCTGGGGAGCATAGCAATATTTACAAGTCTACTTGAAGGATCCTACCTGCTGCATATCATCCGCTATGGGTAAGAAAGGATACCCCAAGGTTCCGATCTTACCACCCCGTACAAGAAAAGGTACTGTTCTGAACACTAGTGCTACACTTGATTCACCTTCTGTTATGAGTAAGTTTACTTCACCACCACTACATGATTCTTCTATTGAGTCTGTTACTATGTCCGATACTTTTGATGATGCTTCCACTACTCTTGATGATGCTACTTTTCTTGGTCGCCATATTGAAACTCGGACTGCTAAGGCTGCAGCAAAATCCAAGACCGAGACCCCTACTACCTATATTCCTACCTGCAAAACCTTTGGTTACCCGAGCTTAGATGAATTCAGGGAGAGAATCCTTGATGATAATTATGTTACTCTTGATGATGATTTTTGCAGGGAACTCAGAGAGTGTGTCGACTCTGACCCTGGAGCTGTTAAGGAGCTGCTCAAAAAGCACTCCATGAAGAACAAAGTTATTCCTAATCCTCAATTTGCCACATCTCCTATATGCATCACTGATCCTGATTATGATTTCTCTGTTGATCTTTCATTTATATCTATAGTCGAGGCTGACCCCTTTTATGGCAGAGAAAATGATGATGCTATAGCACACTTGACCAAACTCGCTGAGTTAAGCAACCTATTCACTACTGATGAGAAGATACGAAACTTCTATGTGGCCAAGCTTTTCCCTTTTTCTTTGAAGAAGGACGCTAAATCATGGTACGATGCACTACCCTATGGTTCCATTAAAAGTCCTTAGGACTTAGTCAAATTCTTTGTTGATAAATATTTCCCAGCTCATCTGCAACATGCTGCTTTGCAAAGAATCTATAACTTTAAACAACTGCAGGATGAGCACCTCCCTAAAGCTTGGGGCAGGTTTTGTGATTTACTTAAGGTTATGCCGGGACATGGGATCCCCAAGAATTAACTGCTTGATATATTTTACGCTGGTTTAACCGATGAATCCAGAACCTATCTGGATAGTTGTGCTAGTTGTGTTTTCAGGGAAAGAACACCGGACGATGCAGAAGAGCTAATGTGCAAAATTGCCAAGAACTATGAAGATTGGTCCGTCCCTGAACCACTTCTACTACCGAAAAAAGGGGCATGCTTGTTTTGAACCCCGAAGATATGCAAGAAGCAAAGAAGTCTATAAAGAAGAAAGGTATTAAAGCCGAAGACGTGAAGAATTTATCACCTATTGAGAAGTTGGTTGAGCCTGATACTCACCCTCCCTTGGTAGAGGTACACTCTCTATTAGACTTTACTGAAAGTGACATCCCTAGAGGTAAGCCTCCCGACCAATGCTTAGATGAGCTTGATAATTTTATTGTTAAGCAAGACCATTTTAATAGGAAGTTACAAAGTCAGTTGCATGATAATTCTCTTGCTATCAAAAGTTTATGTGATGTTCTAGAGAGAACAGTTAATGATGTTAAATGTCTTGTTAAGCATTTTCATATGGTTCAAACTCAGCTTGAACAAATTTCTAATGTGCAAAAAGATTTTCTTGCTAATAATGCCAAACAGGACATACAAGCGTATGGAATTAAAACTAGAGGTGGAACACACACCCAGGACCCACTCTATCCTGAGGGGCATCCAAAGAGGATCGAACAAGATTCCCAAGTACAAGAAGAAGACGAGATTGCTAGCTCTCCAAAGAAGAAAAAGAAGAAGAAGAAACACAAGGAGGCTGACAATCCCGATGATCCTATTACAAGTGAAAAGCCAGCTGTTGATCCTAACAGCATATCTACCTCCGATGCTAAAACAGAAGACGGTGCCGAGCCTGAAGAAAAAGACGCCGAGGAGGACCCAAGGTAAGAGAAGAAGAAGCACCCGATAAACGCAAGAGGTACTCTAAAGAAGACTTCATCGCAATAAGACATGGGAAGGAAAGAGAACCATGGATACAGAAAACCATGCCCTTTCCAGGTAAGTCCCTTAAATCTAAAGAAGAAGAGCATTATAATAAATTTTGTGAATGGATGAAGCCTCTTTTTCTTCAAATTCCTTTGACTGATGCTATTAAGTTACCTCCTTATTCGAAATATATGAAAGATATTGTCACTAATAAAATAAAAGTTCCTAATGAGGCTATATCTACTATGCTTGCTAACTACTCTTTCAGTGGCAAGATTCCAAAAAAGCTCGGTGATCCAGGTATACCCACCATTCCTTGCTCCATAAGGAATAATTACGTTAGAACTGCTTTATGTGACCTTGGTGCGGGGGTGAGTGTTATGCCTTTTTCTCTTTAGAAGAGGCTTTGTTTAGAGAAACTAATCCCTACAGATATCTCTCTTCAGATGGCTGACAAGTCATCTCTTCAGATGTACCCGTTGAAGTTGCTAACTGTTTGATCCTTATGGATTTTGTTGTGCTTGACATGCCCGAGGATGGGAGCATGTCCATTATTCTTGGTAGACCTTTTCTTAACACCGCAGGTGCTATTATTGATTGCAATAAAGGAAAGGTCACCTTCAACGTTGATGACAAAGAACACACGGTGTATTTTCCAAAGAAGATCGACAAGAGGCATGGCCTTAACTCTGTAGAGAATATCAAGACCGTGAAGATTGGAGAATAGGACTGTCCACTACATGTGCACCACAAATACAAAACCATTATGGTGGGGACAATGTCCATCAAAGTGAAGGTGCAATGATTACTTCATAAGAGGGGAGACTTCTTGTTCTATATATCGCCAGTTTGTTGGTAAGACTTGATCAACCTTACTAGTGAAGCTTGTTTTATATAGGTAAAAAGTCAAGCTTGTTATGTTTTCATTTGCTTTAGCTTTCATTCTCTTTGCTGTACCAAGTTTTTATGTTTTTGAAGCTTCACAATATTAATCACCACTTTAAGTTTTCAGAAATTTTGCAGCTTTTTGAACTCCGAGAAATTTTCAACACTGAAGTTTTCAGAAAAAATCCAGAAAAATAAAAATAAAATTTTCCATGCCGGGAGTGACCCAGAGGCACCTGGGGCTGACCAGGGGGGGCACCAGTGGCCCAGGCGGCCAGCTGGCGCGGTCTGCCCCCTAGTCGCGCCCACAGGGCGCCTGGGGCCCACAGGCCCCACTTCCAGGTATGTCTTCTTCCTCCTCCTTCCTCTCTCTCCAAAAACACGAGTTCTTCATTTGGTTCTTGCGTTCTTGCTGTTCTTGGAGGCGATTTTCCATCTCTCTCTACACCCCACCATTCTAGCTGAAATTTTGAGCAAATACTCCCTGGTATGTAACTCCTTCACCCCTCCAATTAGATTTTTGATTGGTGGCCTCATTTGTGAGTATTTAGTAGCTCTTGGTGCTGTTTATATGAGCTTGCATGCATGTGTAGAATTTTATTTTTCAAGTGTTGATGCAAGTTTATTCCTTAGGTAAGTAAGTTGAGTAGTTTGCCTTAACTCACTTTGTTTAAATACTTGTTTTTTTAATTTGTCAAAAATTTCAGAAATGAGTTTGCTAGGAAGAGCAAAGGGGTGGCTTGGGAAGAAGAGGCCCGAGCGCTCCGATCGAGTTACAAGAGCTGCAGCTTCACCCTCGAATTCTAGGGTGAGCTACAACGAAGATCATGTGCCCTTGGAGTTGTTGGAGAACACAAATCAAGCACGTGCAATGACTTTCCCGTGCGATGTATTCCTTGAAGCTGCAGGAATTAGGGAGGAGTTCTATAATCTTTGTGCTAATGCAGGTTTGACGCGGCTCGCAACGTGACGTGTTACTCAGTATCAAAAACTCACCTCCTGTTTCATTAACAGTTTTAGATATAACCTTGATGCTGGTTCTGTTGAGTTTAAAATTTACAATGATCTTTTGACCATGCCTTTGGAAAGGTTTTGTGAAATAATAGGTGTGCCGAACGTGGGACAGACGGCGAAGATGAGCTCTCAGCCCTCCGAGCTGAGAACCGTCTTCAACTCGCTCTGTAGCATGGATACGAGGGATATTCATCGGTCAAAGATCTCCAGCATCTTATTCCCACACCTCAGGTATTTTGCGTATTTTATTGCTAGAGAGGTGTAAGCTCGTGACAACATGAGCAACATATCTGCGCCGGATATTGCTATCCTGGCAACCGCCCTCTATGGGAGGTTTGATTATAATGTGGGTGCCTTAATTGCTCGACGCCTTGCTATGAGCGGTAACAAGGGAGACTTATTTGGTGGCGTTTACGCCACACTTATCCTAGAGTGTCTTAATGGCACCCCACACCCCGATGATAAGCCTTTTACTTATTTAAGCTTTGATCTTACTGCTATGAAAAGGCATAAGTTTGTTACCATGACTTCCGAGTTTGGTAACCTTGATTATATCTTGCGTTTTGGAGCTACCACGGAACGCAAGATCCGTCTACCTGCACCTCTTTTGTTTGATTTTTCTCGCAGGAACGGATGGTCCTTTGATGTTATCCAGTTCGATGAGTTCGTGGTCCAGCATCAGTTTCATAACCCTATGGAGGGGGTTGTGCCCGACGAGGAGCATGGTGAGTTCCCACCTTTCCAGGGAGAGACCGTCACCCAGTTTGGTGAAGGGTCTTCCTCTGCTTGGAGCGCGGATCCTTCTTCGTGGGAGGAGCCGAGGACTTCGGTGTACGCACCGGAAGCCTCATACGACCCTTGGACTCATCCGTACTACCCTGGAGCAGGAGGCTCCTGGGGACATTAGCTACTACCAACTTAGGCTAAAAGCCTAAGCTTGGGGGAGTACGTGTCCTTCTCACTTTTCCATTGTATTATCCGTTTTATTCGCTTTGATCTTTTCGAAGTTTTTGCCCGTTTCTCTTTCTTTCTTTCTTTGCAAAAACAACAAAAAGATTTTCTCTTTTCTTTTGCTCTCTTTTAACCTTTAAAAAACCCAAAAAGATTTCCTTTCTCTCTTTAGTTTGCTTTGTTTTCAGAGATCAGCTCGAGTCCGTGATGGCATTTGATTATATTTCCTACGTTCGATCGTGCAAGAGACCAGGCAGTAATGACGAAGATCGACGGAAGGGAAGCAACAAGGAAAACCGGTATGAACTCTTCTTGTTTCTACTTCTGTACATATGCCTGTACTTATGATCTAGAGACCAGCTTGTAGCGACATAGTGCTATGTTTACAATGCTTTCCCAGTGTTCATGCTTTCCTTGTGGCTAGTCTCAAACAGCTAGAGTACATAATGTGTTGTTGAAATGATTTACATGCATTGCATTGTTCATGGTTTGGCATACTGAAGTGGTATTTCCCTTCGGAGAATTTTTGGATTGACTTGGCACATGTTCACACATGCTTATGACTAAAAAGTCTACTTTTGCCTTGATGATTTTTTTTGTTTCAGAATAGTTATATCACTTTCATGCCCGATTCAATGTTGCTTTGTCGCTCTGCATGATTATGACAGTTATTGCTCTCTAGTTGGTCGCTTCCCAGTCTTTTGCTAGCCTTCGCTCGCACCAAGCGGATTTCTTCTTGTGCTTCCAAACTCCTTTTTCAAACCCAGTTGTTCCATTTGAGTCCACCATACCTACCTATATGTGGTATTTACCGGCCACTCCTAACTTAGACTTTCTTGTGCCATCTCGAAATTTATTCAAAAGTTTCCCTTTTATAACCGTACAAGCTCATGGTGCGGTGAAGGGAAATCAGTGTCTTTCATGCCAAAAATATTTTGACCGAAGTTTTAACTAGTCAAAACAGAAAAAGAAAAAAATTATGAGAGTAACACCTCCCCATACTTGATGATGGAGTGAAATGGACCAAATGCTGCTTATGATAGGTGGAACGATACCCTCCTTCCATCCTTGAGGCAAAATAAAGGTTCCATAGACCATCGAAGATTTATTGATAAGGGAATATGTGTAAGCAAAAGGCATTATATATGGTTGGCATGGGAGATATTGAGAGACCTTTACCGTTCACTGTTGACTGAAAAGTTACACCTCTCAAAAGAGTTTTATCTCTGTTTTCAAAACCAAGAGCTCTGGCACATGCTTAGTCTTTGCTTCCTTTCACGGGTTTTCAACCTTGCCATCAAAAGCCACGGTTCGAGAGTCTCCCCTTCTTTCTTCAAAGCACCAACTATGAGAGCATAATTGTCATTCTTAGTGTAACATGCATTGTCCCAAAATATTACATTGTCTTCTGCATGCTTGTGTTATTGCTAGTCTGAAATACTGAGTTCTAGTCACCTTTAAAACTCCGGAGGAGCTTCTACATTTATGTTTTGCTTCACTCATGGAGGCTAGCGAAATGCCACTCAAGTATGTTCAAGTTAAGTGCATTGTGATCCTGTCTTTATTTTCAGCAGTATATTATTTACTTTTAGTTGTTTATGACTGATCACATGAAAGAAGAATTGCTTCGTGCATTGTCCTTATAGCATTGTTTCATTACTTGCTAAACTCTTTTCGTAGTACATGCTTATATACATCTAATGAAGCAAAAGAGTTTGTCAAAGTTTTCTTTGTCGCGTCCAGTTCGTTGAACTAAATTGCTTGAGGACAAGCAATATGCTAAGCTTGGGGGAGTTGATACGTCTCAAACGTATATAGTTTTCCAAACACTTTTGCTATTGTTTTGACCTCATTCTTGCATGATTTGGACGAAACTAACCCGGACTAACGCTGTTTTTAGCAGAGCTTCCTGTATGGTTTTATTGTGTGCAGGAAAATGGATTTTTAGACATCCCGGAAAATTCCCAAAAAATTACCAGAAAATCCATGCACCCTATGGAGCCAGGAGCCAGAAGTGGGACCAGAGGGGAGCCCTAGGGGCCCCAGGCGCCCCCCTGGCGCGGCCAAGGGTGGGGTCGTGCCCTCAGGCCGCCTGGGCTGCTCCCCCCCCCTCCTCTGGTGCCCTACAGAAGCTCCTATTTATCCCCGTGACGAGAAAACCCCAGAACAGAAGTCGTTTTCCCAGTTTCCGTCGCGGAGCCACCGCCACCCTCTGTTCTTCTTCGGGAGGGCTAATCTGGAGGCTGATTTGGCCTCCGGAGAGGGGAGATCGTCGCCATCGTCATCGCCATCACCACTTCATCCATCCTCCATGACTTCTCTTCACATGTGTGAGTAATTCCCTGATGTAGGCAAAGGGGATGGAAGGGATTGGATGAGTTTAATCATGTAATAGTTCGTCAGATTGTTGGGGGCATGTTGCCTATCATCTAGATTGGTGTTTATCTTCTTTGCTACAACTTGTTGTTCTTAATGCTTGTCACTTTGTGCCCGAGTGCCATGTTTTCAGATCTGAACCCTATGTGTTTTTATGAATATATTTGTGTTCTAGATCCTATCTATGAGTTGTATGCACCTATTATGGTCCGGAACCGGAGATCCCAAAGGTGACAGCATGGGACACCAAAGGGGATGGTCCATGATTTGAGGATTCCATGTATCCATTGAGTTTATTGCTTTGTTCCGGTGCTCTTTGACAGGAGTACCTTAATCTCCATAAGTTCCTTTTGGCCCCGTTCGTAGCGGGATGGTAGGACAAAAGATGTTGTGCAAGTTCTTATTGCAAGCACGCACAACTACCTACGGGATACATGCCTAATGTTTGATATTTGCCTAGATGATCATTGCTTTTCTGTGTGCCTAACCCCGTGTTAGAATCTATTATATGTTTACTCTCATCCATGCAGCGCCCGACCATCCATCTCCCTAGCCTACAGTGTTTTCAATCCTGCTGGTTATTAGTTGTTACTTTTTGCTATTTACTTTTGCTGTTGCTATCATCACTATCATATCACTGTTACCACTTATCTATTGTAGCAAGCAAGTATATTTCAGGTGCGGTTGAATTGACAACTCAACTGTCAAAGCTTATAAATACTCTTTGGCTCCCCGTGTGTCGAATCAATAAATTGGGTTAGCTTACCCGCGAAGACTATCTCGATCCCATACGCCTGTGGGGCATCAGCAACTCCCCTATCTTAGCACTCGGAGTCCCCGGCAACGGCGCCAGAAATTCGCTTGATGGCTTCTCGCCCTTCGTTGGTGAGCCCCAAGTGGATGGCGTGATGTAGCACAACAGCAAGTTTCCCTCGGTGAAGATACCAAGGTTTGTCTCCAGTAGGACTCCGGAGATGATAAGTAGGTGTCAGCGGCGCAACTGACGTGGACCTGCACACAGACACAGATAACTTTGTTCCCAACGAAGTTCAGAGAGGTTGTCAATCTCTCCGGTCTTGTTGTTCACAAAGGGTAAAACACAAGGGATAATGATAGCAATTGAAAGTAAAAGCAGAAAAGTAAAGATAGCGTGGAAACAGTAATAAGGATATGGACCGGGATACGTGATGTTCGCTAGTGATGTCTCTCTCCCAAAAGACGATAAAACTGCTATGCGAGGTAAAAAAATACAGAAGGGCAATTGACAGGATTATGAACGCACCGCAATGCTAACTATGCTACAAAAGAAAGGAAGAGACTCAAAAGCACGGGCAGTATGCTAAAATAAGTAGACCTTAATCCAACTGCATCTACTACTAATCATCCACCTTGAGATATCTATCCAGAACATCTCGCTGGTATTAAGTTGCGAGCCCCACCCAAAGTGTAAACCCAAAGCAACAGACAACTGCATTAAAAAGAACATTGCGTAAAGTAAACAATCCTTGCAACCGCGGTTACAAGCACCGTTGTTTTCCCCCTTGTGGCAACAGCACATCCCCTAGACTCATGTTTCTGTCACTCAAGCGTGTCATCAGGGGGCATGAACCCACAATCGAGCATAACGTTCCCTCTTGGAGTCACTACGTACTACTTTGCCAAAGCAATAAACAGCAACGGAGAACAAGCAAGAATTACTTAGGAACAAAAATATAAGAGAAAAAACCAAATATATTACTCTATCACAATCTGAACATAATCTCATAATCCATCAGATCCCATCAAACTCAGCATAGCAATAACAGAAAGATTACAAAAGTGCCTCGATCATGTAGGGCAGCTCACGAGGTCTAAACCATGAAGAACAAAGAGGGGAGGAGAACATCACATAGCTACTGATCACGGACCCATGGTCCAAGGAAAACTACTCACGAGACATCCGGGGAGCATCCATGGTGGAGAGGAGACTCCCGGAGGTCGGCCCTCCCTCCGGCAGGGTGCCGGGAAGAGGTCTTCTGGTGCTCCCGATCTCGGAAGCGCGGCGGCGGCGAAACGAGACAACCTACCGTGTACTCCTACACAGCCTCTCATCGTTCACCTTGTATTAGGGTCGATTCACCAACACTTTTCTACCATCATCAACATGATCATTCCCATCCCGACTCACATCACAGTAACAACATGGTATCATACTAAGCATGCAATAAGCGATAACATTTGCAGGGGCCACATGATATCAAACAACTCCTACATTTGCTAGGATTGTGGTTTGCTTACTACTGTGACAAAATGATAGGTCATGCAAAGGAATGGGTTCATCTATGCGGTACAAACGAATCATGGTGATCATCCTAAACAATGCATAAGCGAGACATGAGAGGGAAGTGGGATTTTATCGACATGATCAATGGGGGTTTGCTTGCCTTGCTGACGAGGTTCGGTTTCGGGGTCTTCAACGAAGGGGGTGACCTCGGGTTCCGGCTCCACGTCTATCAGCAACATGACAATCATAGGATCAACATAATGTACAATGCACAATCACATGAATAAGATTGAAAGGGTGATGTTCATGGTACTGATGTGTTGAGCATGCCATTTAAATGGAGTATATTGCAATTTGAATTGCAAATTCAAACTCCACATTTGAATTCAAATTAACCAAGTTGTATATGACATTGTTTGATCGTTTTGAATCATCTTCAAATGTGTATGATATGCCTCTGATGTGTGGTTGAATTGTAGCTTAATTCCATGGTCCAAGTTGCAAGATCAATTGATTTGAATTTGTATTAAATTCAAATAAACCAAATGACATATGCTACTGGTCCCAATTTAAATTCAACTCAAACATAGTTGAAAGTTACATATTTGGAAAGATAATTTTCTCCTGATCATTTTTCATATATTATTTGTCCAATTTGGAGTTAATATGAATTTTCTATGAATTTCCAAAGTTTGGGGTATTTTCTGGAATTTCTGGAATTCTTTTAATTCAAATAATCTCTGGAAATTCATTTAATTGATTTATTGCGCAAGTGCTGACGTCAGGGGGGGGGCTGACATGTGGGGTCACCTTGTCAGTGACTGGGTTAATTAACCCGTGGGTTAAATTAATCCAGTGGGTTAATTAAGCCATTGGGCCCACTGGTCAGTGACCCAGGGGGTCATTAGCCAGGTGCTTAAGGGCTAACCCACCGGCGGCTAACCGCCGGCGACTGGAGCCGCGGCGGCGACTCGCCGGAATGGCCTAGGGGCCACGGGAGGCCACGGGGAGGACACCATCTTGCTCAGCATCGTCGTCCGCATCTTCTGGAGGCAACAGGGGGTCACGGGGTGGTCGGGAGTGACGACGGCGACGACTCCGGCGGCAACAGAACGGCGGCGAGGTCTTAGATGAAGTTGAAGTGCAAGGTTTGGGCTGAGCTCGCGTGCGTTCGAAAGCTAGAGTCACTGGGAGTCAAACGCGCGCGCTGGGGGTTCACGACGGGCACTGGAGCGAGGAGGACGATGACCATGGCGGCGAGGTGCTCGGGTTCCCATGGCAGATCCGGCTAGAGGAAACAATCGAGGGGGAAGAAAGAGGGGTTTTGCTTGCAAGCTCACCCTGAATCTAACTAGAGTGGTGGCTTGCTCGGGGAGGCGCTGGAGTTGCCGGAATTCGAAGTCGATCCACGGCGCCCGGCGATGAAGACGACGAAGTTAGCGAGCTCGGGGAGGCGTCCGGCTCCGATTCCTTCTGCAGGTCGATGAAGACGACGACGACGAAGATCTTGGACACGGTCTTGGGGCTTCTAGGCGTCAATGGCTATGCGGGGGATCAACGGTGCTCCGGCGTCCTTCTCGGGCGGCGACGAAACGGGCGAGAGAGGAGGGGAGGGAGCTCGTGGAGGGGGGGAATGGATCAGGGAGGCTGCGAGGAGTCTCCAGACGCGAGAAGAGGCCACGGGGAGGCCTGGAAGCTCTCGGCGGCGACGTGGCGTCCCCGGCTAGCTCGGTGGCATTCCACCGAGCAGCTTGGAGGCGCGGGACGGGGAAGAAGACGTCGCTGCCCCTGTGGGCCGGCTGGGTTGGGGTGGGCCGGCTTCGCCTGGGCGTCTGGTAAGGTTTCTGCTTCCTTTTCTATTTTTCTTTTCTGTTTTCTCTTCTGACATTTGTTCTGTTTAGCTAAACATTTTATTAAATGCTGAAAACTTTTATGTGGCCTCATAATAATATAGACTAGCCACTCATAAACTTTCAACATTTTTAAAATTCAAATAATTTGAATCTTAAATCAAATAGGGGTATTTCTTTAATTCCAAGGCACTGTTTGATTATTTGAAAAATCTATGAGCATGGGATGGGTCCCACATCACTTGATATGTGATCACACTCATTTATAAGACTTTTCAAAAATCTAACATGAATTTTTGGAAAATATTTTTATGTGGCCTTTTGAATTAATTCATCTGGGGGGTGTTCCTTCTCCCATTTTGATTTTGAAGTTGAAAACAAAGATTTCTTTTGAAATTTTGACATGATGCAAGGTTACTTTGATCCTAGCACATTACCTAACAGAGGGTTCTGACAACTCACCCCCACTCAACAGAATCTCGTCCCGAGATTCAGAAGTCTGCGGGAGGAAGGTGGGGTACTCGGCAATGAGACGGTCTTCTCTTTCCCACGTAGCTTCTCTTTCAGAGTGGTGTGACCATTGCACTTTCAGAAACCTAATCTTCTGACGACGAGTGACACGCTCTGCGGAATCAAGAATACGAACGGGGTATTCTCGATAAGAAAGGTCATCTTGGAGATCAAGCGTTTCATGGTCGACTTCGCGGATGGGGTCCTTGAAGCAACGCCTGATTTGGGACACATGGAATACATCGTGTACTCGGGAAAGGTGCGGAGGTAGTTCCAGTTGGTAGGCAACTTCTCCACGTTTAGCAATAATGCGGAAAGGTCCGATGTAACGTGGGGCCAACTTGCCTTTGATACCGAAACGTTGGGTTCCCTTCAGAGGAGTAACCCGAAGGTAAGCCTTCTCATCCAGATTGTAGCTCTCTTGCCTATGATGACGATCATAGTAGCTTTTCTGACGAGACTGGGCTGCTTTCAATTGATCACGAACAATGCGAACTTGCTCTTCTGCTTCCTTGATCATATCCGGTCCAAAGAATTGTCTTTCACCGGTTTCTGACCAGTTTAAAGGTGTTCGACATTGTCGTCCATATAGGAGTTCAAAAGGAGCCATGTTCAGACTAGATTGAAAACTATTGTTATAAGCAAATTCGGCAAATGGAAGAGATTTCTCCCAATTCTTTCCGAATGAGATAACACAAGCTCTAAGCATGTCTTCAAGAATTTGCTTAACCCTTTCGACTTGACCACTAGACTGAGGATGGAAAGCTGTACTAAAGGAGAGATGAGTTCCCATAGCATTCTGAAAGCTTCCCCAAAATCTAGAGGTGAAAAGGCTACCGCGATCAGAATTGATTTCCAAAGGAACACCATGAAGTGATACAATTCTAGAGATGTACAAGTCTGCTAACTGGCTAGCAGTTATAGACTCGCGAACCGGAAGGAAGTGAGCAACTTTGCAAAGCCTATCTATGACAACGAAGATGGCATTGTTTCCTTTCTGGGTTCTTGGAAAGCCGGTGATGAAGTCCATACCGACTTTGTCCCATTTCCACTCGGGAATAGACAAAGGTTGAAGTGTACCAGCAGGTCTTTGATGTTCTGCCTTGATGCGACGACAAACATCACATTCGGCAACAAATTGAGCAATGTCTCTCTTCATCCTAGTCCACCAAAATCTCTGGCGTAGATCTCGGTACATTTTTGTGCTACCGGGATGAATTGAGAGGGGTGTGTCATGGGCTTCCTTGAGGATGAGTTGCCTTAGTTCCCTATTCTTAGGTACTACCAAACGATTTTCAAAGAATACCATTCCCTTGCTATCTGTGGAGAAACATTTAGCAACTCCGCTAACAATGTTCTCCTTGATTCGGCGAACACCTCGTGCACGCCTTTGGGCAACTATGATTTGATCCTCAAGAGTTGGTTTCGCCACCAAGGTAGAAAGATAGGCATGAGGAACAATCTCAAGATTGAGCTTGCGAAAGTCCTCATGAAGAAGTGGTTGATACTGTTGTAACATGAGGTTGTTACAATACGACTTACGACTTAGTGCATCAGCCATGACATTGGCTTTGCCTGGGGTGTTAGAAATTACTACGTCGTAATCTTTTATCAACTCAATCCAGCGTCTTTGCCTGAGATTAAGATCTGGCTGGGTGAAAATATATTTGAGGCTTTGATGGTCGGAATAAATCTCACAACGGTTACCAA
The DNA here is from genome assembly GCA_950022295.1 of Bromus sterilis. Taxonomy (NCBI): domain Eukaryota; kingdom Viridiplantae; phylum Streptophyta; class Magnoliopsida; order Poales; family Poaceae; genus Bromus; species Bromus sterilis. The sequence continues at coordinate 405,127,660 of OX465596.1, forward strand.
GGAGGTAATGTCGCCAAGTTGTTAGGGCATGAACTACGGCAGCGAGTTCAAGGTCATGGGTAGGATAGTTCTCTTCATGTGGCCGCAACTGGCGTGAAGCATAAGCTACCACATGTCGATCTTGCAGAAGGATGCATCCTAACCCTTGCCGTGATGCGTCACAATAGATCTCGAAATCCTTTTTGGTGTCTGGAGGTGCAAGTACGGGTGCAGAAGTCAATCTTCTTTTTAGCTCTTGAAAGCTTTCCTCGCACTTGGGAGTCCATAGGAATTTCTTATCTTTCTTGAGGAGTTAAGTTAGAGGCTTTGCAACTTTAGAAAAGTTTTCGACGAAGCGACGGCAATAGCTGGCTAGGCCAAGAAAACTCCTAACTTGCTTAACCGATTCAGGTGGAGTCCAGTCAAGGACGGCCTGAACTCTCTCGGGATTCACAGCAATGCCTTTTGCAGAAATCACGTGGCCTAAGTAGGTCACTTCTAGTAGCCAAAATTCACACTTGGAGAATTTAGCATACAGGCGATGCTCTCTAAGTTTCATCAATACCAGCCTTAGGTGTTCGACATGTTCTTCTTCGTTCTTCGAGTATATAAGGATGTCATCGAGGTAAACCACGACGAACTGGTCCAAATACTCCATGAAGATCGAATTCATCATGCGTGAGAAAGTGGCGGGGGCATTGGTTAAACCAAAGGACATGACGGTATACTCGTAAAGACCATAACGAGTAGTAAAAGCCGTTTTGGGAATGTCCTTGTTTCGGATTTTGATTTGATGATAACCTAATCTCAAATCCATCTTAGAGAAGACAGAGGATCCTGCAAGTTGATCATAAAGATCATTGATCCTGGGCAGTGGGTATTTGTTCTTTATCGTCGCTAAATTTAGCGGGCGATAGTCTACGCACATCCTTTCTGTTCCATCTTTCTTCGTTACGAACAGAACGGGGAAACCCCATGGCGATGAGCTAGGGCGGATGAAGCCTTTCTCCAACAAAGCTTCCAGTTGGGTTTTAAGCTCAGCTAACTCACGTGGGGCCATTTTGTATGGGCGTCTAGAAATTGGTGCGGTTCCTGGGGCAAGATCCACTATAAACTCTACACATCTGTCGGGTGGCATTCCCGGCAGCTCTTCAGGAAAGACATCCGGGAAGTCACGAACCACCGGAATATCTTCAAGTTCGGGAAGGGGAAGTACATTCAAAGAATGCACTTGGATTCTTGTTCTGGGTGAGGTATAGTTGACTGTTTTGCCTGAAGGGTGGGTGAGTTTCACGGATTTGCCTTTGCAATCCAGGTAGGCATTCTGTCTTGATAGCCAATCCATGCCAAGGATGACATCAATGTCTGAAGACTTGAGGGCTATGAGTGAAGCAAGGAATACTAAACCCTCAATTGCAATATGATTACCATGGCTTACTCTATTAGTTTGCCATCTTGACCCTGGAGTTTGAATAATCATTGGGGTGGACAATTCAACAAAGGGTAACTCATGACGAAGTGCATAACTTTCCGACATGAATGAATGAGATGCTCCTGGGTCGAAAAGAACGGAAGTAGGAACATAATTGACTGGGAGCGTACCAAGAATGACGTCAGTGGTGTCGTCAGTCTCTTCGGCGGCAATCTGGTTCACACGTCCACGAGTGGCGGGAGGAGCGGGTTTGGCGGTGTAGACCTTCTGGGGTGGCTTGCCACGACCATTGTTGTTGTTGTTGCCTCCGGCACATGGTGGAGCATTCTGATGCTGGATCTGGTTCTGGGGACACTCACGAGAGTAGTGGCCTGCCTGACCACATTTGTAACAGGCTCCGAAAACAGTGCGTGGAGCTGGGTTGTTTGGTGAAGCTGGGTGGAATTGGGTGGGTGGACGAGGCGCCACATAGGATGGCCTCGGTGGGTTGTTCTGGCGGAACATGCTGTTTGGGATCCAGATCTTGCGTTTCTGGGAGCCAGAACTGGATGAGCCATCATCTCTAGGGTGTTTGCGGAAATCGTTGGGAGTGTTCATGTCCTCTGCTTTGATGGCCTTGTTGACAAGGACCTGGAATGTGGCAAAGTCATGAAGGTTGAGCTCACGACGAAGTCCAGTGTTGAGGCCACGACAGAACCTCTCTCTTTTCTTGGAGTCGGTGGAGACTTCTTCGGTAGCATAACGAGCCAGTCGGTTGAACTCACGACTAAACTCATCAACGGTCCTTCTGCCTTGAGTGAGGTTGTAGAACTCCTCACGCTTGCGGTCCATAAGACCCTTGGGAATGTGGTGCTCGCGGAAAGAAGTGCAGAATTCCTCCCAAGATGCGGGCGGTCCAACGGGACGCATATTCAGAAAGTTCTCCCACCAAGAGCTAGCTGCACCTTCAAGGTGATAGGTTGCATAGCTGACCTTGTCACCAGTTGCAACACGGCCTGCTTGGAGCTTCCTCTCGATGCTGCGAAGCCAGTCATCGGCGTCAAGGGGCTCGGTGGAGTAACTGAAAACCGGGGGATGAAGTCGGATGAAGTCGTTCAGGGACACCAACTCATTGCGCTGCTGAGTGGTGTTGCGAGCAATGACTTCCAACAGATGGTGAGAGTCTCGGCGATTCCTCTCGACCTCCATGAGAACCTGAGCCATCGTGGGTGGGGGTGGAAGGTTGCCTTCCTCCTGGTCATTCCCACGACCCTGGTTACGACCAACCAGGCCACGGGTTCCTTGAGACATCCTGAAGGGAAAACCAAAGTCAAACAGAGTTGATTGGGAGAGTCTAAACAAGGTATTGAAGTACTGGAAGGATTACAGAGCAAAGGAAGTAATCATCTTGACAACATGGTGATAAAGCATACAAGCCATATATTCACAAGTTGTCATACAAACCATACATCGTTTTAGTACAAGCACCGAGCTAATACAAACGTGATGAAGATGATACATCCTTCAGAGGCACTCTGACTTCCTATACATTATTTATCTAAGCCTCTGGAACTTAGACACCTTGCATACAATATACTAAGATACTACTACATCATCACTAAGTAAGACCACAGGCGGTCTCACTCATCTCCATCTCCATAGTAGTCCTCATAAAAGTTACCCGCGTATCCCGGTAGCTGGAGGTGACCATCGGAAAACACGGAGGCTTGTGGACCCTGATATCCATTTGGGCAAGGATGGGGCCTAGGTCCAGCGTAGGGTGGAAGCAAAGGACCACGGGGTGGAAAAATGCCTCCAATCTCGGGCCAAGCAACTCGAGAAGGCATCTGAGTCCTCACTGGGTAGATCGCATCAAACTCAACTGATCCCACGCTCACAAAGGGTGCCAAGAGTGTCAGTGCTCGATACAGACGAACACGGGTGGCGTGGAGCTCGAAACGGAGAGCGCGTGCATCACGATCTCGATCACTAGCAAACCTAGCAGTCACCTGGAGTGCTGGATCCTCTGCAAAGTGATCTGAGTAGAGTCCGGTCTAATATCCCTCTTCTCCTGGAAGTGCAGCAGGGATATAGCGGAAAGAGGTCTCTCTCAGCAAAGTGTGCTCCTCTCTCAGCAGTGTCATACATGAGTATGCAGAATCCTGCACAGCCATGTTCTCGGTAACGCCAATGCCATGTCCAAAGTGGATAGGCTGAGTGACTCCAACGTGGTGCGGATAGATCCGAACAATGCAGTGGAACTGTGTCTGGTTGAAGTCGTGGAACTGCTCCTCGATGGTGTACTCAGGGTACCACCGATATCCCACATAGGACATCATCTCGATCAACGTGGCGGGATGGCCACGCACACCGAGGCACCTGGTCAAACGAACAATCTGCCGAGGGGGAAGATCTGCCATCTGAAACAGAAGAAGGAGTTTGCAAATGCATCAGATTATGAGATAAACCTGGAATGACTCGGACAGCATAACGGCTGTAATTGCAAGAAAAAGACAATTTCTTACAACATGGAAACAGCACTTACATACGATGTAATACATTAGGGAGCATAACCACTCTAACAAACCGGTCACAACTTTCCTACGGCTACAAGGAAGCAAACAACGAGATGTTTTAATCAGACAGAGGAGAGCCTAGTCCTATCTTCCTGTAGAATAAGATGAGGGTGACTCAGAATTCAGAACGAAGGGGGTAAGGAGAAAAAAGAAGCCTTACGTTATTCCCTTATATACCCAGAGTAACTATATAACTATAGCAAGCTAGACTCAACTTCGGCCAAGGCTACTAGTCCTACAGTCAGTCCTGCTCTGATACCAAGTCTGTCGGGACCCGGGGTTAGCGTATGCAAGTCCAGTTAAGACATAGTCATATGGAGAGCCGAGAACCGCACCCACTTGTCTAAGCAGACAAGGCCAAGCACTAAACATTCTTGGAAAGCATCGTACGTGAGGGGCATCCCATCCAGGCCGGATGATCAACTGAGATGGGTCCTCATCGTCCGCACACAAGTCTAGTGATAAGGGTGGTGAACTCCCATATTCAAAGACAAGTCGCCTCAACCATACTATCGACTATCTCAAAACTCTTACATAGACTTACTCCAGCCCGATCACTTAGTCGGGGTCTAGGGCGGGCTCGATCATACCACAAAGTGTGCACGAGACGGAGTCTCGAACAATCGCATCGCGATGCCCCAAGCTGCGCACATCTAAGGGCCACTTGGTGTATGAAAGACCGCCAGCCAGAACACAACTAAGGTCTCGAAAACCCATACAAAGACATGCATGTTATAAACATACACGCAGCACACATGCCTTGTATGAACAACAGGTACCATTGCAATTCTCTACTAAGTGTACAATTTTATTGATAACTCTTATAGAGTGCACACAGAGATCACATACATGTGATCCAACATTACAACACGGCGGAAGAAAATTATGTCTGAGTACAGACAAGTTTAACAAATGGCTTAAGAAGCTTTATTTAAACACAAAGCCCTCCACGAGGGAACCAGTCGTCTGACTGGGACTAGACTAGTTGGTCTTTAGTCGTCCAGCTCGATGAAGAAGCCACCTTCGGGGTCAGTGGCATCATCTAAATCATAGATTAAGCAAACGTGAGTACAAAGTCGTACTCAGCAAGACTTACATAGGAGCTATACTACTCATGCACATGTATCAAGGTAAAGGGAGGTGGGGTTCACTTGCAGAAGTGCCAGCTTTGACTTGGCTAATCCTGAACTACGAGACCAGACTTTGAGGTAAGAAGCGTACACGAGTCCACTACTTTCTCCAACCAAAACACCACTATGGTGCCTTCCTCGACTTCCCCACGAGGAAGCACGCCATAGCACTCACACTTATCTTGGTGTGTTTTAGAAGTATCCGGTTCAAGTTATCTAATAATCAAGCTAAGCTTTCCAAGCAGTCCATAACCGCGGATGCGGCTATTCGAATAGTTTTGTTAACCTTGCAAGGGTGTACCGCTACACACACATGATCATCATTTACCGCCTTTGATCTCGACACCATTCAAGGGGTGCCAGCGAGGAGGCTCACCACAACTGTTACCTCATAGCCGATCTAGTCCGAGAAAGCCGCCTACTTGGGTTGGTTACCACAATCGTGAACCCGGCCGGTTTACCGAAGTGGACCCAAGTGATGTGTGCGTGGTGCATAAGCCGGTCTCGGATGAGCCGTTCTCTCACTTAGCAGCCAGGCCACAGACCTACCAGAACTCCGAACTATTGCGACATCTGGACATCGAAAGGGACGAGTTAGTAAGTTGAGAGGGGTCAGTGAGCCCAATGTGTGGTTGTACTCTTCATCTTGGATCACCACACAAGAACTCGTACTAGGGCGGTGTTCAACGAGACAACCTACCGTGTACTCCTACACAGCCTCTCATCGTTCACCTTGTATTAGAGTCGATTCACCAACACTTTTCTACCATCATCAACATGATCATTCCCATCCCGACTCACATCACAGTAACAACATGGTATCATACTAAGCATGCAATAAGCGATAACATTTGCAGGGGCCACATGATATCAAACAACTCCTACATTTGCTAGGATTGTGGTTTGCTTACTACTGTGACAAAATGATAGGTCATGCAAAGGAATGGGTTCATCTATGCGGTACAAACGAATTATGGTCATCATCCTAAACAATGCATAAGAGAGACATGAGAGGGAAGTGGGATTTTATCGACATGATCAATGGGGGTTTGCTTGCCTTGCTGACGAGGTTCGGGTTCGGGGTCTTCAACGAAGGGGGTGACCTCGGGTTCCGGCTCCACGTCTATCAGCAACATGACAATCATAGGATCAACATAATGTACAATGCACAATCACATGAATAAGATTGAAAGGGTGATGTTCATGGTACTGATGTGTTGAGCATTCCATTTAAATGGAGTATATTGCAATTTGAATTGCAAATTCAAACTCCACATTTGAATTCAAATTAACCAAGTTGTATATGACATTGTTTGATCATTTTGAATCATCTTCAAATGTGTATGATATGCCTCTGATCTGTGGTTGAATTGTAGCTTAATTCCATGGTCCAAGTTGCAAGATCAATTGATTTGAATTTGAATTAAATTCAAATAAACCAAATGACATATGCTACTGGTCCCAATTTAAATTCAACTCAAACATAGTTGAAAGTTACATATTTGGAAAGATAATTTTCTCCTGATCATTTTTCATATATTATTTGTCCAATTTGGAGTTAATATGAATTTTCTATGAATTTCCAAAGTTTGGGGTATTTTCTGGAATTTCTGGAATTCTTTTAATTCAAATAATCTCTGGAAATTCATTTAATTGATTTATTGCGCAAGTGCTGACGTCAGGGGGGGGGCTGACATGTGGGGTCACCTTGTCAGTGACTGGGTTAATTAACCCGTGGGTTAAATTAATCCAGTGGCTTAATTAAGCCACTGGGCCCACTAGTCAGTGACCCAGGGGGTTATTAGCCAGGTGCTTAAGGGCTAACCCACCGGCGGCTAACCGCCGGCGACTGGAGCCGCGGAGGCGACTCGCCGGAATGGCCTAGGGGCCACGGGAGGCCACGGGGAGGACACCATCTTGCTCAGCATCGTCGTCCGCATCTTCTGGAGGCAACAGGGGGTCATGGGGTGGTCGGGAGCGACGACGGCGACGACTCCGGCGGCAACAGAACGGCGGCGAGGTCGTAGATGAAGTTGTAGTGCAAGGTTTGGGCTGAGCTCGCGTGCGTTCGAAAGCTAGAGTCACTGGGAGTCAAACGCGCGCGCTGGGGGTTCACGACGGGCACTGGAGCGAGGAGGACGATGACCATGGCGGCGAGGTGCTCAGGTTCCCATGGCAGATCCGGCTAGAGGAAACAATCGAGGGGGAAGAAAGAGGGGTTTTGCTTGCAAGCTCACCCTGAATCTAACTGGAGTGGTGGCTTGCTCGGGGAGGCGCTGGAGTTGCCGGAATTCGAAGTCGATCCACGGCGGCCGGCGATGAAGACGACGAAGTTAGCGAGCTCGGGGAGGCGTCCGGCTCCGATTCCTTCTGCAGGTCGATGAAGAAGACGACGACGAAGAGCTTGGACACGGTCTTGGGGCTTCTAGGCGTCAATGGCTACGCGGGGGATCAACGGTGCTCCGGCGTCCTTCTCGGGCGGCGACGAAACGGGCGAGAGAGGAGGGGAGGGAGCTCGTGGAGGGGGGGGGATGGATCAGGGAGGCTGCGGGGAGTCTCCAGACGCGAGAAGAGGCCACGGGGAGGCCTGGAAGCTCTCGGCGGCGACGTGGCGTCCCCGGCTAGCTCGGTGGCATTCCACCGAGCATCTTGGAGAGGCAGGACGGGGAAGAAGACGCCGCTGCCCCTGTGGGCCGGCTGGGCTGGGGTGGGCCGGCTTCGCCTGGGCGTTTGGTAAGGTTTCTGCTTCCTTTTCTATTTTTCTTTTCTGTTTTCTCTTCTGACATTTGTTCTGTTTAGCTAAATAAAATAGCTAAACATTTTATTAAATGCTGAAAACTTTTATGTGGCCTCATAATAATATAGACTAGCCACTCATAAACTTTCAACATTTTTAAAATTCAAATAATTAGAATCTTAAATCAAATAGGGGTATTTCTTTAATTCCAAGGCACTGTTTGATTATTTGAAAAATATATGAGCATGGGATGGGTCCCACATCACTTGATATGTGATCACACTCATTTATAAGACTTTTCAAAAAACTAACATGAATTTTTGGAAAAGATTTTTATCTGGCCTTTTGAATTAATTCATCTGGGGGGTGTTCCTTCTCCCATTTTTATTTTGAAGTTGAAAACAAAGATTTCTTTTGAATTTTTGACATGATGCAAGGTTACTTTGATCCTAGCACGTTACCTAACAGAGGGTTCTGACATCCCCATCTTTCAACCAAAGCAAATCGCGTTTTGAGCAAGTCTTGAGCTTTCCCCATTGATCTTGTTACTCTTGTAAGTTGGAGACTCCTAGGCGGGTAGGAGTTCTTCGGGGAGGAATCAACCATTGTGATTACCCCCATTGAGTTTGTGAGGGTTGGGTGATCACCTTTAAGGTCAACCGGTAGTGGTTGAGAATCGCCTTCGTGGTGATATCTCAAGGGGAATAGAGTGAGCCTTCGTGGCGTTGGTGTGCCTTCGTGGTTTCACCCACTCTCTCCAAACGGTGAGTAGCTTCCCTCCAAGGAAGTGAACATCGGGATACATCGTTGTCTTCGCGTCATTCGATTATCCCTACTCTTTTCCCTTTACTTACACTACCTTGTTGTTACCTTGTTGTTTATCCCTCACTTGCTCTATTATATTGTGCTTGTTGTGTACCTTATCTTGTCTAGGTCACCCTCCCAATTGTTAGGCACATCTTTACTCTTCCGCATTATTTCCTAAAATTGACAAGTAGTGTTAAAATTTGTAATATAACCTATTCACCCCCTCCTCTAGGTCTATCTCGATCCTTTCAATTGGTATCAGAGCCTCGTGCTCTATTCTTGTGGCTTAACCGCCCTAGAGCGAGATGACCAAGAACGGCATCCCCGAAAGTTCGAGTTCCAATGTGGAGGAGGTCGCAATTGCTGCGGATGCCGCGAGTTCGGAAGCCGAGAGATTGGCTACCGAACAAAGGGCTGCCGCACAAGCTGTGTTGCCTCCCTCCATGGGGCATGTTAGTTATGAGATTGAGGACCCCAAGTTGTTCACCTCCGGAGATATGGAAAAAGCCTTGCAAAAGGCTTTGGACAATCAAAGGAGGGAAATGGAAGCCTCCTTTGCTAGATTGAAGGCTTTGGCGTCAGAGTCACAAACGTCAAGTGGTGCGCCCCCTAGGTCCCCACAAGCGACCTTTGTGCACCCCGGCTCCGAGGCCCCCTTGAAAAGAGGTGGTCCCTACTAATGGGACTATCCTGCTCCTAAGCTTGTGGAACCTAAGTATAATTTCAACGGCAATCCACCGATACTAACCGAGAACACTAACTTTTTGGATTGGAAAAGTCGTATGGCAGATTATCTTAGGTTTGTGTGCGAACCCATGTGGAACCTCATCGACTCCGGAAAAGGCTACTATCCTGTTGATCCGAACAACCTTACTCCAAGTGAAGTGTTTGATCGACATCTCAACCTTGCGGCTATTGGGTTCTTGAAGAGAGAAATGGATGAGTTGACACGTGCACCATTTCTTCATATCACCAATGCCAAGGAAATGTGGGATAATCTTCTCATTGCCAAGTCCAGCACCGGGTCGCTTCAAATGACTAGATACGAGACCGCAAAGAATGCATTGCACAACCTTCACATGAAGAAAGATGAGACGCCCCAACAACTTCATATGCGTCTCAAGGTTCTCTCTGCTCATGTCCAGTCCTTCACATGTAAAAAATCTTTGGATGGATATCAAATCACCAACCGTTATCTTGTGGACAAAATGTTGAATGCTCTCATGGTGTATTCTCATCAAATGGTGTGGGAATTGAGGCGTATGCCCGACTTCTTCAAGATGACACCGGATGATGTGATTGCCACCTTATTGCAATATGAAGAGCACCTAAAGGAGCCCAAGAGGCTCCTTGCCACATATGGTGGTCCGTCCTCAAACCTTGCTCTCAAGGCTAGGCTCGAGGAGTTTGATGATGATGAGGAAGAAGATGAGTATGAAGATGATGATAACTCCAATGATACTCCCTCATATGATGATATTGCTCTCTTTGTGAAGAAGTTCACCAAAGGGGACTTCAAGGGAAGATTCCAAAAGAAGAAGACGAGAAACTGCTACAACTGTGAGAGACCGGGACATTTTGCGGAGAAGTGTCCATATGAGAAAAGAGAGGACAAACCTCGATTTCCTCGGAAGGATGTCGCCAAGAAGCTCCCAAACCCTCTCAACAACAAGTTCAAGAAGAAAGCATTGTTGGCGCTTGAAGGGTCCGATCCCGAGGATGTTGGTGGTGTGGACGGAGTTGCTCAAGATACACAAAAAACCTTGAAGCTCCTCAACAAGGAAGGTGAAGTTGTAAACTACAACTACATGAGTGACTACACCGGAAATGCACACAAGTGTCTCATGGCCAAGTTGGTTGACGATGACACTCCCTCCTCTTCGGCTAAGATCAAGGTAACTCATATTGATGAGTCCTTCATGTTTTCTTCCGAACCTCATGATGAATTTCATGATGCGGAAAGTGATGATGCACATGCTATATGTGAAGATTTGTTGTTTGCCAAAGTGAACAAAATGATGAGCTCTCTCAAAGGCAACAAGCTCAAAATGTTTCAATTACTTATGGATGTAGTGGGTAAGCACTCCACAACCATTAAGGATCTTGAAATCCTCCTCACCGAGGAAAAGGAGAATTATACTCTCCTTGAGCGGAAAATTGACTTTGAGGAAGCTCGAAATGACAACTTATGCAAAGTTGTTCACGCATCAAACGACTTAAATGACAAGCATGTTGCCTCCTTGAAAAAGGCTAATGAAATTTGTAAGGAACTTGCTAATGATATGAGCAAGCTTGTCGAGCTAAACACCTCCCTTTCTAAGGATGTTGGGGTACTCACCTTGTCTCTCAAGACAAAATATGAGGAACTCATCATCCTTAAGAAGAATCTTGAGGCTCACAAACTTGCTCACATAAAAACGCTTACTAAGATATCTCCTCCTACCATTGTAAATGTTGATGCTTGTGCGACTAACTCTACTCTTGATCAAGCATCTCTCATTGAGGAGAACTTAGCTCTTCATGCTCAACTAAAGAAGGGTCTCTTGACTTGTGCCCAAGGAGAGAAAAACCTAAATGATGTACTAAGTCATCACAAGGAGTCCTTTTATAAGGAGGGACTTGGTTTTGATCCAAGTACGAGTGTGACAAAGGATGTCACCCTTAGCAAGGGATCAACTCCTCAAAAGGTGATCTTTATTTGTGAAGGGCACAAGGACAAAGGTAAGAAGAAGGTTGATGAGGTTGGCGTTGGGAGTGGGAAGGCCACTAGGGGCAAGTCCATTCCCAACAAGAAGAAAGAAAAGATGCCTCCATCCTATGTGCTCCGTAAGGCAAAGGATGGAGATGTGTATGCCAAATTTGATGGTCTCCAAGGTTTTGAAAATTTTATGCATGGAGCTATCGAGTCTATTCAAATTCCCTTGAATCTTACGATCCAACTCACTTATCTTATTAATGCTTGGCATCTCTAGCTCTATCTTTTCAAGTTTTTTCATAATGTGAGCTAGGGTAATGTCCTCTTGAATGCTAGCAACAGGGGGGGTTCCAACAAGATTTTCCATAATACTAAGAGCTTCCAAAACTGGGACTTCTAGGAAATTCCCATTGATAGCAGTATCTAGAATAAACCTATTCCAAGAAGTAATTCCAACATAAAAGTTTCTAAGCAGGATAGTAGTGGATTGCTTCTTGGTGGGTTTTTTTAGAATCATTAATTCTATATGAGGCATCTTTCAGACTTTCACCACCTCTTTGTTTAAAGGTGAGCACTTCTGCTTCACCAAAGGCAAAAGGACCAGACATAATGACAACTACTAGCAAGGTAACTATTTTTTTGATTTTTGATAAGGGACACTAAAGCAAAAACTGAAAGGTAAACTAACAAGACTAAAAAGCAAAGATAAAAGATAGTGTGCAACTCCCCTATCTTGAAGAGTGGAGTCCCCGGCAACGGCGCCAGAAATTAGCTTTGACGGCTTCTCGCCCCTTGTTGGTTACCCAAAGTGGAAGGTTGAGATGTAGACAACAGCAAATTTCCCTCGGTGAAGATACCAGGGTTTGTCTCCAGTAGGACTCCGACAGCGACAGGAAGGTGACAACGGCGCCAGCAATTAGGCAGTTGACGTGGACCTGCACACACAACAGATAACTTTGCTCCCAACGAGTACAGAGAGGTTGTCAATCCCTCTGGCCTTGTTGTTTACAAAGGATCAAACACACGGGATAATAATGATAGCGATAGCAACAGAAAAGGAAATAAAGCAGAAAATACATAGCAGGTGTAAACAGTGGTGGAAATATGGACCGGGGTCCCATGATGTTCACTAGTGATGTCTCTCTCCCAAAAGACGATAAAATAGCCATGCAAGGTAAAAAAATTACAGCTAGGCAATTGACAGGATTATGTGCGCAAACCAATGCTAACTATGCTACAAAGAAAGGAAGAGGCTCAAAAGCTTGGGCGGTACGCCAAGACAAGTAGACTGAAATCCATCTGCGTCTACCTACTAATCATCCACCTTGAGATATCTATCCAGAACATCTCGCTGGTATTAAGTTGTGAATCCCACCCAAAGTATAAACTCAAAGCAGCAGACAACTGCATTAAAGAACTTTGCGTAAAGTAAACAATCCTTGCACCCGCAAGTACAAGCACCGTTGTTTTCTCCCCTGTGGAAACAGCACATCCCCTAGACTCATGTTTCTGTCACTCAAGCTAGTCATCAGGGGGCATGAACCCACAATCATGCATAACGCTCCCTCTTGGAGTTACTACCTACCACTTGCCCAAAGCAATAAACAACAACGGAGAACATGCAAGAATTACTCAAGAACATAAATATAAAAGAGGAGAATCAAATATATTACTCAAACACAATCTGAACATAGTCTCATAATCCATCAGATCCCAGCAAACTCAACATAGCAACAGCAGAAAGATTACATATGTGCCTCGATCATGTAGGGCAGCTCACGAGGTCTAAACCATGAAGAACAAAGAGGGGAGGAGAACATCACATAGCTACTGATCATGGACCCATGGTCCAAGGTGGACTACTCACGGTTCATCCGGGAAGCATCCATGGTGGTGGAGAAGCTCCCGGAGGTGGTTCTGTTGGGAAATGCAGTAGAAAACAAAAAATTTCGGCCTACGTAGCAATCACCCAAGATCATCTATGAAGATTGCATACAAGGTTTTAGGTCATGGCTCACCAACCGATGTAGCGGAAGTAGACTTGGTGAAGACCGTTGGTGCAGATCCCCGCAACTAGGAATTTCAATGACCTCCCAACCGCCAGGATATCGATCCCGCGTACTGTTCCACAATCCATTGCGCGATCTGTCCCGCGAACCGCCCCCCTATTCGTCCCGATCAAGTCCCACGAACAAGTCCCTCGAACATGATCTCCGAGGAAGAAGAAGGACCTCGAAGAAGAAGGACCTCGAAGAAGGATCAAAGGTATGATCCCTCTACCGGTATCCACACATCCCGATGTAGCAATCCATCAGCGCCCCGCCGTCCAGAGAAGAACGCCACCGAGAGAAACTAGAGGGAGAAGAGCCTAGTGGCGTCCGGACTAGAACGATCTAGCCCGAAGAGAATTAGAGGCGCGTGGGATTTAGCTCGGGCGGCCTTGGGGCTTTTCTGGTGTGTTATTTGGGGCTACCCCTGCCCCTGAATATATAGGTGGAAGCCTGGGGTCGCAACTTAGGCGAGGGTTCTCCCCAAAGTCGGTTTTGTCCACCAGGAGGAGTCCAACACGGATTCCAGTACGAAACGCCACAGACTACGGCGTCTTGGGGGGAAACGCCAGGAACCCTAGCGTTTTGCCCTGACCCCCAAGGAAAGTCTATTTCCCACCAACCTACGGCCTTGTGGACCTTCCTACTTCGCCTAACTTTGGTTTCCGCGTCTTGGAGAGTTCCATAACCCTTCGAATACTTCCATAAGCTCCCGGGAACCTCCCGGAACCTCCCATAACATTTTTGGAGCTCCCAGAACAATTTCCCGTTGTTTCGTAACCTTTCCACAACTATTACCGAATGTTGCAAAACCTTCCGAGACTATCACGGATGTCTTGTTACCACTTCAAGACTCTTCTTGAATATTCTGGAATCATCCGAGACCGTTCAGGAATATTCTGAAACCATTCAGTACCACCTAGAACACTTCTAGTGCTACCCGAAAACACTTCCGGTTCCACCCGAAACAATTCCGGTACCCTTTCTATTTTCATCTCCTAGTTCTCTAACAGATTACTACTCGTTAAGTGTGTGACCCAATAGGTTTGGTATAATGCGGACATGACTCAGAACATCTTCCGGACACAGGTCAACAGCCTTTTGTCAATAGCCAATAATCAACCGCGGAGCCATGGACACCCATGTTGACTCCCGCACATACACGAATAAACTTCGAGTGAACCTTTATGTTTAGTCATGTACCATTCCCTTTGCTTCGCGATATATGACAAAGTCAGAGGAGAGAAGTTTGGCACCCATGTGTAACAACTTCTTGAACACAAGCCACTCGTTATCCTCTTTGCTCGTTTGTCCCTTTTTCTCGTTATCGTATTCCGGTATCCTCGTGACTAAATCACAATGCGTCTGGCCAGACTATAATGAATACCGTCATACCGAGTGGGCCCGAAGTCAATATCTTCTTCATCGTGAAGGAGAAAATCCCAGTCTTGAACTATCGCAATTACTAGACACACTATCTGATGTACCCAGAACTTATTTTACTACTTCCCAGTAACGGGAGGATTCATCTAAGAACCAAAGTACATCTTCCTGCGTGAAGCAACTCGATACTCTCATGGTCTAAGGAATTACGTATATGATAACATTTCATGATATGACTTATAACGTTGTTACGATGTGATCTCTAAGTATATCATTCAATATTGGGGTCGGTTCAACATCATTGTTCTGCTAACAATATGTTCTCATTGCTACTGACATCCTTGTTACAAGAACAATGTCCATGATTAAGAAAACGTAATCATCGGTTAGCACATGAGCTGGTCTTAGAGGCTAAACCAGGAACTCTTGGTGTTTACATTTCCACACATGCAAATGAGTTTTCTTCTGAATCTCACAGTCAGTATCATTGCAATTATAGCACAGAAATATAAACATTAATTACGAACGTGGAAATATATATATATATAATAACATTTTATTATTGCCTCTAGGGCATATTTCCAACAGGTTCCTCCCTCCGGCAGGGTGCTGGGAAGAGGGCTCCTGGTGCTCCCGATCTTGGAAGTGGTGAGGCGGCGGAACAGAGGAGAGATCGCGAAAAAGGGTTCTGTCTTTGAGGGTTTCGGGACGAGAGAGATATATAGGCGAAGGGGGGCAGCCAGAGGTGGACCAGGGGCCCCAGGCGCCCCCCTGGCACGGCCTAGGGGGTGGCCGCGCCAGGTGGCCGCCTAGGCCACCCCTGGCTCCCCTCTGGCCCCACTTTGGCTCTTCCCGAAGCTTCCTGTACACTGATTTTTCCTATATTTTTCCCGGAATTTTTCTGACACTTTAAGTAATGGGAAAACCTGAAATACAAAAACAGCAAAAAACTGGAACTGGCACTGGGGTGCACTGAGTTAATAGGTTGGTCCAAATATGATCAAAAGTGTATGGAAGTGCATCAATATCATAGCAATATCACACAAAAGATGCATGGAGCAAGCAGAAATTATAGATACATTTTGGACGTATCAAGTGCCATGTGGTCAGAGCATGCCGTAGCATGATGATCCAGTTGCGCCAAAGGAAACAGACCACTCCACTCAGCATCCGCAACAACACGTTCTAGACGAACCCTAGTGAAAGTGCCCCCTGCAACTCTACGTTCGAAAGTCCAGGGTAATCTGTTGTGGCCCAGGTCCATGAGGCCACACACATCTAGGGCGTCTCTAAACCCTTCCAGCTGAGCATGGGTCCTAGACCCCACACCCTCATATTCTGAGTGATGCAAAACCTCGTTGAAGTCACCTATCACCATCCATGGAACAATGGGAGAGGTGGCGATTGATCGCAGCAACTCCCATGTTTTATGCCTTTCCGGGATCTGGGCTTCACCATATATACAGGAGAGTCTCCAAGGAGCGGCTCCCAACTCAGATACCACTGAATCAATGTGGTATTTTGAAGACCCCTTTATCTCAAGGTTGATATCATCGTTCCAGTACATCACAATACCACCACTCCGTCCCGAACTTCCTACAGCGAAAGATTTGTTGTAACCAAAAGAAACAGCCAAATTTTCCGCTCTTGATTTATTGATCTGAGTTTCAACAAGACAAAACATGGTGGGGGTAAACTTGCTCGCCAACTCTCGAGCCTCACAGACTGTCGCGGGGTTACCCAACCCGCGACAGTTCCAGCAAAAGACACTCATTGCGCGCGGCGGAGCACCTCCTGGGTGCCCGCCATATGCGACTTAGCATTTTTGGTTGATGAATCTTTCACTGTGTTCGCGGTCTTTGATCTCTTCGGGTCATGCTTGGGAGGGGGGCTAGGCGGGATACCAGATGGATCAGCCGTCTGCGCCACACCTGGTGGATCATTAGCTGCTTCAGAAACAACGCTTGCCTTCGCTTGAGCCTCTGCAAGTTCTCGTTTGCGTGTCTGCTCAGCATCATCCATCTCAACATATTTTTGACGAATTTCAGACCCCAACGTCTTCGTGGCAATAGGCACCAAAGCCTTCGGGACAGATTGGTTTTCTTTAGTTTTTGCTGCACCGCTGATACGTCCCAAACGTATCTATAATTTCTACTTGCTCCATGAATGTTTTGTGTGACTTTTCCATGTTTTGCTTGAACTTTCGTACACTTTTTTATCATATTTGGACTAACCTATTAACTCGGTGCACCCAGTTGCCAGTTCATGTTTTCTGCTGTTTTTGTATTTTAGGTTTTCCGGCCATTAAAAGTGCCAAATAAATCCCGGAAAAATTATATAAAAAATCAGCGACCCGGAAGCTTCCCGAATCACCAAGGAAGGAAGGGGGTGGACCCACCAGGCCCCCAGGAGGGTCCCTGGCGCGGCCCCACCCTAGGCCGCGCCAGGAGGCCTCCTGGCCGCCCCTTTGGCCTATATTTACCCCCCGTGACGGAAATCCCTAATATCGATCTGCTATTCCCGTTCTCCTCTCTGTACCACCGCCGCCGCCGTTTCAAGATCGGGGCTGCCAGGAGAAGCTGCCCCGACACCCTACCGGAAGGAGGAATCCCCTCCGGGAGACCATCCATCGCCATGGACGCCTCCCGGATGTGCCGTGAGTAGTCCCCCTTGGACCATGGGTCCGTGACCAGTAGCTATGTGATGTACTCCTCCCCTCTTTGTGCTTTCACTTTCGAGACCTCGTGAGCTGCCTCACATGATCGAGGCACTTTTGTAATTTTCTGCGTTGCTATGCTGAGTTTGCTGGGATCTGATGGATTATGAGATTATGTTCAGATTGTGTTGAGTAATATATTTGGTTCTCTTTTATATTTGTGTTCTTTAGTAAATTCTTGCATGTTCTCCGTTGCCGTACTTTACTTTGGCCAAGTGATTTGTTGCAACTCCAAGAGGGAGCGTTATGCTTGATTGTGGGTTCAGCCCCTTGATGTATAGCTTGAGTGACAGAAACATGAGACTAGGGGATGTGTTGTTGCCACCAGGGATAAAACAACGGTGCTTGTACTTGCGGGGGCAAGGATTGTTTACTTTACGCATAGTTCTTTTAATGCAGTTGTCTGTTGCTTTGAGTTTACACTTTGGGTGGGATTTGAAACTTAATAACAGCGAGATGTTCTGGATAGATATCTCAAGGTGGATGATTCGTAGTAGATGCAGATGGATTTTGGTCTACTTACCTTGGCATACTGCCCATTGCTTTTGAGCCTCTTCCTTTCTTTTGTAGCATAGTTAGCATTGTGGTGTGTTTATAATCCTGTCAATTGCCCAGCTGTGATTTGTTTACCTCGCTAGCACTTTTATCGTCTTTTGGGAGAGAGACATCACTAGTGAACATCACGGGACCCCGGTCCATATTCACACCATTGTTTACACCTTCAATTTACTTTCAGTTGCACTATTATCTCTTGCGTTGATCCTTTGTAAACAGCAAGGCCGGAGGAATTGACAACTCGTCTGTACTCGTTGGGAGCAAAGTTATTTATTTCTGTGTGCAGGTCCTGTCAACTTCCTAGTCAGAAGCCAATTTCCGGCGCCGTTGTCACCTTCTTGTATCTCTGCGAGTCCTACGAGAGACAAACCCTATCCTCTACATAGGGGAAATTTGCTGCTACAGTACATCCCACCTTCCACTTGGGGTAACCAACGAGAAGTGAGAGAAATATCCTCACCGTATCAACCGCCAGGGCCAGGACCTGCCCCCTTGTACCAATCTGCTCGGAGGTTCTTGAAGTATAGAGATGATGGTGGGTGGATACCATCCCCATGCTCTTTGAAAAGGTGCCCAAGGTGCCCGCAGACCGCACACCAATCCGACAGGCGTTTGTACCGGACGAAGATTTGGCGCCTACCTCCCTTTATCACAGAAACTGCATTCTTCAAAGTGTTTTGAACATTGATCTTAACTTTTACACGCACAAAATTCCCCTCAAAATCCTGAGAACGGGGTTCCGCGAAAACAAACTCGCCAATCTTTCCTGCCAATGAAGGGAGGAGTGGAAAGAAACCATCTGGGAAGTCGTGGATTTGTGCCAATATCTCCAGTGTATTCAGAGGTACCATGGAGGGTTTTGAAAAACCGTCATACGGGACAATCACCACAGCATTACCCTTGTAATTCCAGGGGCCGTCCTCGGTTACTCCCTTCCAGTCGCCGAGGCATGCGAACTGCATTGTGTAGAGGTTATCGCTCAGCGGCCTGATCGCCACTGGTCTTGCTAGGTTCCACGCTGCCCTCATCTGCCTGTAAAACCAGTACTGGCTATACTTCTTATCCGTATGAACGCGAGTCACAATCATCCACCGGAGCTTATCTTCAGGCAGTTCCATCACCTCCTCGACAACCAGATCGTCGAGGTCATCTTCTGCAAGACCTAGGTCAGCCATCATCTTCTCCACATCCTCGTCTTTCGTCCCTGACGAAGAAGCTACCGTCGCCATAGCGCTTGATGAAGAAAAAACCCTAGCCCGACGATGTAGCGAGCTAATTGCTGGGGACCTCTAGAGCCCCAGCGAAAACCGCCAGGGAAGAGGGAAAGAACCCGATCGTCGTCCCTTGATCCACAACCAGGCTTTGGAGGGGACGAGGATGGGGAGTCGCCGGTAAACGTGGTCTCTAGACGGGAGAAACTTGCGTCGCCGCCGCCAGAGGAAACAAAACCCTAACGAGAGGGGAAACTCCTAACCACGCGTCTGGGTGTAGTAAGTAAGTAGGGTCTGCCGCGAGACAGTCATTTACGGCCCAAGAAGGAAGAAGATAATAAGGTCGCTTTGCTAAGGCCCATTTACCACTGAGAGGCCGTGATGCAGCCCGATGGCCTGTTGCACGCGACAGCAGCCTCTATAGAGCTCGTCGCGCTCCCCCTAAACCACCCCGGAAAACCCTGGTTCTCCCACCTCACAGCAACGAAAGACCTAGCGCTCTCTCCCTCTCTCTCCCTTGCGACCGGCGGCGGCGGCGGCGGCCGAACGAGGGCACCCGGCTGCGGCAGAGGTCAGCCTCCCGCCCCCCTATCTTCCCCCAGCCTCTCTTCTCCCCTCTCCCCCCCATCTCGTCCGTCGCGTGGCGCCAGCGTTAGAACTCTACTCGCGGCCGTGGCGCAAGGGTTCGCCGGCGATGTTGCGAGGGTTCAGTCTTTTCTGCCATCTCCGGTCACCTCTCTGTGCACTGACCATTAATTTCTGTTTGTGCAGCGAATAAGTTGGTGCTATTCAAGTTTCGGCAGAGGTATACCCTTCCCGCGCGGCTTGGGTTGGATCAGCGGAGGAGCGAGATGGCGGCGGCGATCAGGGTTCCCAAGAGCATGCGCGCCAAGCGCGAGCTCCTCAAGCACGCGCCCAAGCTCGTAAGCTTCTCTTCTCTTCCGTCCCTTCTGCAGCTGTTGCAAATCTGCCTTCGGTTTACAGCGCCAGAAGAACACCACCCCCGTTTAATTATTGTGATATATACGTATATTGGTACAATACAACGATGTATAGATGGTTTCTTATGTAGTATTTGAGCGTTATTGTCTTGTGACTGTGGCCACGCCCATGAGTTTCAGAGTAGTGTGTTGCAACCCTCTATTTTTTTTATGAACCGAGTTACAACTAAAGGAATGGCCAGATTTTCTGGCACGTATTCTATGCTTTGTATTGTACATATAATTTTTCTGCTATTGGAATGCTCTGTTGCCTTGAAACCTTCTATTTCAAGAAACTAGAAATAGCATGTACTCCCTCCGATCCATAATAAGTGTCGCTCATTTTGTACTAAGCTAGTACAAACTTTGTACTAGATGAGCGACACTTATTATGGATCGGAGGGAGTATGTCTTTTCTAATGATCCCACATTTGCTCTACTGCTTGATCCAGGTTGAGAATGGCAAGAAGATGCTTATTCTCCATGGTACAAAGACTAGCGCAGTTTTGAACTCTGTGCTGGCAGATCTTTTTCACCTGAAGCGTGATCATGCTGTCAAGTACACCAAGAAGAACGAAAGCATCAGGCCATTTGAGAGCGGGGGTGAAACTTCCCTTGAGTTCTTCTCCCTTAAATCTGACTGCAGCCTCTTAGTGGTAAGTTATATTATGCTGCCTTGATTTCTTGTGTACTTTGGTGTGAACGAGGAAATGTTATTCATTCGAGAAATAAATATGAAATCGAGGATGTTCTCTGAAGTAAATTTACTTAATAATGAGCTAGATAGTTACTTTCTGAGCACCAGTGTGGAACCTATCTGAAACTCATGGTTTTCGAGTCAAACTACTAGTTGATGAGTCGTAAAAGAATGTCAACTCAACAGAGTGTCGACTAGTCGATTAGTTGTGACTAGTCGCAACTGTAGGGTTGACTATTCAAAGTTGCTACCCCAGAACAGCTCGTCGACTCGAAAACTTTGCTGAAACTGTTTTCATGTTTGATATAATAATCTTTTCATTTTCTTTGTGTATACATAATATTATTCTCCATTATTTACAACTTTAACTATTTATGCGTTTGCAGTATGGTTCTCATTCAAAGAAGAGGCCCAACAATCTTGTTTTGGGAAGGACTTATGATCACCACATATACGACCTTGTTGAAGTAGGGGTTGAGAACTACAGATCCATAGAATCCTATGCATATGATAAAAAGTTGGCACCTAAACTTGGGACAAAACCTTTCTTTGCCTTCATCGGGGAGCACTTTGAGAGTGTTGAAGGGCTGAAGCATTTGAAGGAAATGCTGCTTGATCATTTCAAAGGAGAGGTGTGCGTCTTTATATATAAGTTGGCATGTACGACAGAGATAATCCCTTGAGCTTAATTTGTAACCTGTTTATTGTTGATATAGGTTGTAGAGAATCTGAACCTTGCTGGTGTAGATCGGATATTCGTGTGCACAGCGATTTCTCCTACTACTGTCTACATGATGCACTGTGCTCTCCGTCTAAAAAGGTCAGGTACATCAATTCCTAGAATGGAGCTGGTTGAAGTTGGGCCTTCAATGGACCTGGTACTTAGACGGCACCGACCGGCAGCTGATAGTTTGCAGAAAGAAGCTATGAAGGCTCCTGGTCACGCTAAGAAGGTAATTCCGGTGGAACAACTGTCTTTTGTTCATCAGATATTGTGATCATGATAGTTAGGTTGCGAACTAGTGTCATTAGCCATAAGCAACTGTACTTTATGCCCTAATTTTCTCACCTAGAGCTTGTATGTCAATATGTATTCACAACTACATTGACATCTTTGCAGGTGAAAAATGTCACGCATAATCCAATTGACGGCAAGCAGGGCAGGATCTACATTCCAGACCAGGAGGTTTGTGTCTATTTGTTTCATTAGCAACTTTAAATTTAACCTATCTGCATACTAATCCGATTCATGTTTGTTTGACTGATAGGTTTCAAAATTGACCGTAACAAGCAACATAAAGGGTCTGAAGCGGGAGCGCCGTGATGCCAAGAAAAACAAGGAGCACTCGAAGAAGCAAAAGGTCAACCCTGAGTGACTACTACAGAAGGCTATTATCTGTAACTGGTTAGCGTAAGGACTTTCGGTTGTTAGATTGATGAGTGTTAAACAGTCCAGTACCATCTTCTAGACTATGAAACCCGTGTATGGACTTCTGCATCAATATCTAGGCAGCCTATCTATCAGACATAAGGATGAAATTTTGGAGCAACATATGCTACGAGTATTCTGTTTTACTATTGTATACTCCCTGATATTAGCAGATGAGAGATGATTGTTATGACGATATGGTTAAGTTTGGTTACCATGGCATTGTGCATTTTCTGAATCTGAATATCCTGCATTTTTGTAATCTTTTCTTTATGGTCCATGTTGTCAGTCCTGTAGGCTCACTGAATGTGCAGCTTGTGCTGAACTAGAAATATGGTAGGCAATCCTATAATATTTAGCTTTGCTGTAACTCTGAAGATGCTGACAACAATATCTGTGTTTGTTTCCTGGACACGATGAGATAGCCCAAGAAACGATTTAGCACTGACAACCACCAACTATGAATTATGAGATCTGTGAGTGTACATTACCCTCTCCATGCCCTCAAGGTAATGTTTAACTTAGAAATGACGTCGGTATATTTTTTCATCGTTGCTTGGCCTCAGGAACTACTCGTTACTCCGGTGGAACAACTGTCTTTTGTACATCTGAACAGTTCGCTTGTGCTGAACCTTGAAATTGACCACTTATCCTTCGAGCAATGTTAGTTTGGGTGACTACTTACTGAATTCTGTTTTAAAGAATGTACGAATTGTTACGCCAGATCTCCCTCAGATCAACATCGGCATGATTAATGGGAAGTCTTAACTAAAACTGATTAGTTAGCAATTGAATGAAATATCCTAGTGCTAGGCGATCAAGTTGTCAAGTTGGCACGATCAAACATTTTATTATAAACATTGATGCCAAAGAATCACTATACCATTAATTCCTAAGACCTAAGTCCACTTGAAATGTTATCAAGCCATAGTCATCACAGTTCTGGATTCATCTTCGTCAACACAAATATATTTTAGCTCTGCACAACCTCAAGTAATGCAAGCAACAACCTGCCACTCGTTGACAAGATGCACATCACTCCTTTTTCTTCTTCTAGCATAGCAGCTGGGCAGCGCACCATTATATAACTAGTCCTCATGTGGCTTTGATTCTTCATCATTCCAAGCTCTAGCTGCCATGGAGCTCATTCTTGTGTTCCCCATTCTCTTTCTCTGCTGTCTCCATGGCGTGAGCTCTAATTCACGCTACTTCAACGCCATGTTTTCCCTCGGGGACTCCTACATCGACGCCGGCAACTTTGTGATCATGGCGGCTGCGATGGTTCCGGCTGTGCCTGTCTGGCATGACAAGCTCCCTTATGGTATGACCTTCTTTGGCCGCCCCACGGGCCGCCTCAGCGACGGGAGGAACACCATCGATTTCATTGGTAAGTTGAGCCATCTGATCCATCACTTCCTGAACTTTTTCTTGTCATGATTTGACTTTTTAAGCATTGACTTCATGGAAGTTTGAGTACACGTTCGATTTTGGTTCTGTTTCCCATGGTTGCAGCCCAGGAGTTTGGTCTTCCTCTCCTTGGAGCCTCTCTGCTGAATAATCCGGACGTCTCTAAAGGTGTAAATTTCGCTGTTGGTGGCGCACCGGCGATCGACGTCGACTACTTCGAGCGGAACAATATAGTTCAGTTTAAGCTTCTGAACAATTCTCTGAGTGTGCAGTTGGATTGGTTCGAGAAACTCAGGCCAGCGATTTGCAACAAGACTGCAGGTCTGCGACATGCTATCCACTCTATATATATTGTGGACTTACGATGTAATTACGATAAGTCAAACGCTGAGCAACGGGTTTATACAGGGTGCAGCAATTGTTTCAGTAGGGCTCTCTTCTTTGTTGGAGAGTTTGGGGTGAACGACTACAACTTCCTATGGTTTGCCGGGAAGACTGAAGGCGAAGTGAAGTCGCATGTACCTAGAGTTGTTAAAAACATTGCCACGGCTGTGGAGGTATATTTGACCAGCATACTATTTCCATTTTTGCTTTGTATTTATTTTTCCATTGCACAACACACCAAATTTTCTGAGAGCCGTTTTTTTACAATGATCTAACAATTACATTTAATCTCTAACCTCTTAGAAGGCAAGAGTTGCCTTTGACCTTCAAAAGGTTAACATTGTCTTTGCACATCACATCTTAAATTAGTTTCTTTATCTTGAGATGCACCCTTCACGATGACCTCTATACTCTTAGAAGGTAAGAGTTGACTATGACCTATATTGTCTTGCACATCACATCACATCACATCACATCTCAGATTATTATTTTCTTTGAGGGAAAATTAGTTTCTCTATTTTGAGACGCACACATCACATCAGTTAGAAGTAGTCAAATGGGACAAGCGATTTTTTCAAAGGCAGGGAACTAATTAGAATTGTGGTTATCCTTCTCACATGATTAGCTTAAACACAATAGGGTACATGTATGTTCGATAAAAAAGGATCCAAGATTTAATGTTTGAAACAAAAAATATATTTAACATATAGTTTCCAAGTATTGTTGTTTAAAAGTATAATGCAGTTTCAAAATTAAAGGTGATACGGTTATCTCAAAATCTTTTTTCTAGAAAGAGAGAGTACATTCTGGTCCTTAAACTTTGGGCAAGTTTAAATTTCTTTCCTAAACTATAAAACCGAAAAAATCACCCATAAGTTTAACGACAAGATATACCCCACTTGAAGAGGTTTCAACACTCCAAAAAAAGAACTTGAAGATGTTTCACCGACGACGCAATGGTTGTTTTGCCCATGTGGCAACCCAGTCACCGCCAATAAAAATAATAAACCCAAATTGTAGAATAAAATGTTTTTCTAAAGAATGTGAAGATTTATAAATGAAATATCGATTCTTAGAGAAACAAATACTTGTATGTATTTTAATTTTTTTCCAGAAATATGTTATAAGTTTAGGAAAACATCTGAAAACTCTTCCTTTTCAAAGAACTTATCATGCATTCAGGCTCATTAGTGATCAGCACTGAAATCAGCACTTGAAAAACCGAGGTGGTGGTGCCCCATTAGTCTGAATAAAGAGCCTGCAACACATACCTAAATTAGTGTGTTGCTTCACCTTGCAAATGCAGAGGCTTATCAAAGGAGGCGCAGTTTACGTGGTGGTGCCGGGGAATCCACCGCTGGGGTGCTCGCCCAGCATGCTGACGAGCCGTTCCAGCCTCAACGCGACGACGGAGTACGACACCATGGGCTGCCTCAGCGACGTCAATCGCGTGGGCAGGCACCACAACTCCCTGCTCCGTGCTGCAGTCGTCTCTCTCAGGGGCAAGTACCGCCATGCCACCATCATCTTCGCCGACTTCTACACCCCGATCATCAAGATCCTCAGCAACCCCAGCCGTTTCGGTAAGAAGCGCTCGATGTAATTCTTATACGGAGTATTTGCTGGCTGCGGCGTGGCAAACCACTGAGCTGTGTCCGGGGATTTTGCGATGGATGTGCAGGAGTGGGCGAGGCGGACATTCTCCGGGCTTGCTGCGGTGTCGGCGGCCAGTACAACTGGAACGGCAGTGCCATTTGCGGCATGCCGGAGGCGACCGCATGCAAGGACCCCTCGGCGTTCGTGAACTGGGACGGAGTTCACTACACGGAGGCCACCAACGGGTACATCGCCAACTGGTGGCTCCATGGTCCTTTCGCCGATCCGCCTATAATGAGCGCTATTCGCTACTAGGTGGCGGGAGAAACATGAACACCATTGCAGGTGATATAAGAGTTCATATGAACGTCTCAGTATCATGTTTTTTTTTCAAATGAGAATGTGTTAATATTGCGAGGATACCAATTACATTCACGGTATCGCAGATTGAAAGTATAAGTTATAATATCAACTCCATTGTACTGATATTTGGATTGAAACAAGATAATTTTTGTGACGGAGGGCATCGAAACATGGCCGAGGCAAACTTGCTTGTAGTGATTTTCAACAGGGACTAACAACCTTTTCAAATCTACTATGATTCTAAGTATTTCCTTCGTTTCAAAATAACTGTCTTAATTTTGTACTAGATTTAATACAAAATTATACTAAGACTAGGACAATTATTTTGGAACGAAGAAAGTAAGAAATAATCTGCTATGGTTTTTGGAGGAAACGGTGCGGTTCCCGGGAGAATCTAGGTCACCGTTGCTGACGCCCCCGATGTGGGTCTCGCGTCGGTGTGTGGCGGGCGTTGTCGACCTCGGCCTGTAGGATGTGTTTGGTAGGGTGTATAGAGAGTGCATGAGGGCAAAGGTTCTCAATCCGACCCACTTTTGTTTGTTTGGTAGGGTGTAGCGAAATCACTAATTATAAAGTACTCGTAGCAACGAACATCGCGAGCCCTTCCGCACGCGACATGTGGCGCATCGTATGCACACCACTTGTCGCGCTCCGAAGCTTTTTCACTTTTTCTATTTTTGGAGGCACGAGTGCCTTTCACGGAGGCACGATAGTGCCTTTCGCGGAGGCACAATAGTGCCTCTTGCGGAGGTACGAGTACCTTTCGCGGAGGCACGATATCGCGGAGGCACGCGGCGTGCCTCCTGCAGAAGTAAGGTCATGCCTGTCGCGATAGTAAATTTGTGCCTCTTCAAACAAATTTCACCAAAATGTAAAAAAAAACCCACGCGAAAACCGAAAAACAAAAACACAAAAAAAATCATTTTTTAAACACCTAAAATGCGAGCAAAAAAATAAAAAAATATTTTCTGAGGGAAGTATTCAGCACGCGACACGTGGCGCACTGTCAACGCATCAAAAGTGCTCGTTACGGGGGCTCCGGGAAGAGTACTCCCTAATTAGTTGCTCTCATGAGCTCACTAGGGCCATGCTCATCTCATGCAAAAAAGGGCCCTCAGCCATGCTCAGCCGTCCCACCCCGAACATGCCTGCCGGGTCGAGCATAGCTCTCCTCGAACCACTTCTTCCCCTCCTCGCGTTCCCTTTCCCCCTCCCTGACCTAGCCGCCACCCCCTCCTCCCCGCGTTCCCCTGCAAGACCCCTCTTCCTCGCGTTCCTACTCTCACTGACCACTGGTACGTCGTTGACCGTCGTTGCGCCCGAGGCTTGAACGACGCCGCTCACATGAGCTCCTCGTCGCTCATGTTGTGCCACGCGCTCCTCGCCAGCGGCCGCGCCCACCACATCTCCGCCGACGTCCTGCCTTCTTGTCCATCCTCCTGCTGGACGCACGGCGCCGGGAGGAGGGCTTCCGACACGGCAAGCCTCGGCATGCGGTGAGGATCCGCCGCCGCCGCCGAAGACGAACATGAGCAGGGCCGCTGCGAGGAAGCCCGTGGCGAGCACCGCGGAGAGGAGCGCCGGTCTGACGAGCTTCATCACCGGGAAGCTCCTAGGCGGCGCCCTGGCCGCCAAGTATGCTTCCTTGCCGCCACCGCCGTCGACCACCACCACCGCCCCTCCTCCTCCGTGCATGATCCTCCTGTCCTGAGGTAAACAAACCAAACAGAAAAAAGCAGAGGATTTTTAGACTCCTTCGTGTATCGACCAAAACACCTACTCAAAATCAAATTCGGAATTAACTGAGGACGCATGCGTACGATCTGGTATCAAAGAAGAACAACCATGCTAGAGTGAGAACTGCTATCAAACACACCCTATAAGGTCGAGATTCTTCCTCAGCCCCTGAGCGAGCGGTACCTTTGCATTGAATTGTAGTTTCTCATGAAGTTTGTCTAGAAGGCTGTTCTGGTCGTTGATTCGCTTGAGGATCGCCTCGAGTATGCTGTTGGTGTTGCTACCGCTATCTTCCATGTCGCTTAGAGCATCTCTAGCATATCCCTTCAAACCGTAAACCTTATAAGTGGGATAAGGGTTTAAAAACGTGGTTTAAGAACCGAATTTAGCTGGGGCGGTATAAACCCTTCAAATCGAAACGTAAAAATTGAAAAAATGTGTTCACGAGAAAATTAAGAACACACAATACTAGATAGCAAACTTTGATCATCGATTACATAACAAAGTTCATCATCGATTTACATTGTGAGGCCGCCTAAACCTAAGCTAGCAAAAATGTGGCTCACCGGAGCCCTCCGGGTGCGGTGGCAGCAGCGCTCACTCTTCATCGTCCGAGCCGAGGTCAAGAAGACCTTGTCTTGCTCAGCGGCTTCGCGGCGCCATCCCTCCTTCCTATCCTCGAACTCACGTTAGGCAGCGAACTCTTGCTCGTAGATGATGGAGTTGATCTCCTCCTCCCGACGGCGGCGCTGCAGGAGGGGGGGGAGGAAGTCCTCCGGCTCGATGATGTCAGCATGAAGACACTCCTCCATCTCCCTCTTCACCGGACGGAGCGACAACGCCTCCTCCAGCTCCATCTTCATAGCGCCGAGCGGCGGCACTGGTGAGCGCAAAGTCCCGCTCCCGCTGCCGATCATACTCCTCCGTCTTGAGGCGTTGGAGGTACGCCAACGGCTTGAGGCCGCGATTGGTGTACCGTCGGACAGAGCGCTTCCGTGCCGCATCGGAGGTGATGCAACACTTTCTCTCCTCGTCGTCGCCGCTCCGCGACTGGACGATCAATCCCGCGCCACGTAATCACTCCGCGGGGTCGGATCTGTCGCCGGAGATGAAAGATTGGGTGGCCGTTAGTGAGAAATCTACGGATTGGATAATCACGGTGGATTGCGGCGGCCTGGGAAACGGATTGTGAGTTGTGACCCATATCGGCCCCGTGGAACGGTAGAGGCCGCGGAAGTGAATTTGGGGGCACTGTAAAACGTCTACAGACCGCGGAAGCTATACAGGGTCAGATCTGGCATAAAAGAGGACCAAATACCGTGAGTGATTTAAGACTTGAGCAAATCAACATCTAGACCCTTTGATTAATACTTAATAGTGCGCAACCCCTATAACTAAAAAAGACTTCATCTCTTTTCTCACATATATCGTGCTTGAGCCATATGTAAGTTGATGAATGCATGATCCCTAGACGATGTTCCTAAAAAGACTAATATAACATGTATACTTAGTAAACATATTTAATTCCATATATGTATAAAATCATCAACATCAAAATATGATTAAGAGCATGATTGTACTTTCAACCGTCTCCCGCACCCCATGTCGTCGTCACTGGCGTCTCTCGCAACGCAATAGGTCAACAAAGCATCACAACAGGCTGGTGCACATGGATATGGTGGCTCGTCCAGCCCCCGCTCCCAGTTTCACCGCTACATGTGCGGTCGTCAACAAGCGATCGACACAAGCGCAATGACCAGACGAGCAATCGAGGCTGCAAAAACAACACCCGAGCTTCACCATGCCGTGCAACAGGTGGCCATGACGTGCACGATGCGGCCGACCCTGGCGTGCGTAGTAGGTAGCCGGGCCATGGCACACTGCAGGGTGGTCAGGGACGCCGCCGCAATGGCTAGGCGGATCCTCCGGGCTCGACATGGTGAGCGTGTTCATAGTGGTGTAGGTGCTCCTCGACATCATGCAGAGTGATGAACATCCACCAGCCCAACGATCCCCTACATCCTTGGTTGCCTCCTTCTCCTTTCCCGCATCCGCACCGTCTACGGCGGCACACTAGCATCCTCATGCCCTTCTTGCACGAGATCGTCCCTGCTAGGTGTTGAAGGAAATTCTAAGGGAAGACATCATCATCAAATGGGATATCACAGTCGAATGCACTGGCTGAACGGACGTGTCCGACCATGCCCGTCCGCCCGTTCGTGTTCGTATCTGTTTGAGTCTCTTTCAGTTGGAGTTTCCCTAAATGCAAAGCCTTCACTTGATCTCATGCAACGGAAGTAATCTTGAGAGGTGAAACTAATTAATGAAAAAGAAACCACAAACGGACCCCCGCGTCGTCCGCTTGGGCGCCTCGGGGATGAAAAACCTAGCCAACAACTCCCAAGCCTCCCTCCCCCTCGCACCCGCCTCCCGTTCCCGGACTCTTACCGTGCGGCGGTAGGCGATGGTGGGGCTTCCCCTTACGCCCAACTGATGACCCTCAACTGTAGGGGATATTTTGTAGCGTTTTCGATAAATAAGAGTGTCGAACCCAACGAGGAGCAGAAGGTATTGGTAAGTGACTTTGGTAAATAAATAGCTGCAGGAACTGAAAGATAACTTTTTAGGGGTTTTTGATATAAGCAACAAGAAGGTAAAAGCAAGCAAAGTAAAGAGCACTGAGGAGTAACAAGTGGCCCGATCCTTTTGAGCAAAGGATAGGCCTAGCAACTGGACTTATAAAGGCTAAAGCGTTCTCGAGGACACTCGGGACAAATAGTCACGTGCTTTCGCCATATTTCGTATCGGTACTACGTGCTGTGCTGACAAGTGTTGAGTGGGTGGATCTATGCTAGTGCACCCTCTAGACTAAGATAAGTGCACTCTTATGATTAAACACCTTGCAAGTATCCGCAAATACAAGACTGGGGTTCAGGTTTCTGTCACTCCAGCAACCCACTGTAAGCACTCTTTGTACACAATGTATTCCCCTAGGTCCTTAATAAGGCGAAGTGTTGAGTGTTCGACTCACAGAACACCACTAGGAAAATAACAACAGAACTTAAATATCAAACAACACATATTACTTCAACGTCATATGGCTACTAACAACTAGACTTCTCCCATGTCCTCAAGAACTAAAGTAAGTACTCACAAGTCATAAAAGAGATCATGATCAGTGGGGATAAATAGATGATAAACAATCTGGACACAATGATAATTCTCCAACAAAACTCAATAATATTCATCACACGGTAGTAATCAACACCGGTAGAGTAGAGAGGATAGATAGTATGGATTACAACACAAGTTGGACTTGTGAGGTGAGATTGGATGGTGGTGGTGATGGTGCTTATGTTGGGGATGATGTTGATGATGATCTCGATGATGCCCGTGACGATGGTGATGACGATGGCGACGATCGCCCCTTCCGGGATGTGTTCTCCCCGGCGGAATCTGCCTGCCGAAGATGTCTTTTCTCCTTGTAGGTTTCCACCACGGAGCAGCAGCGGAACTCCGGAAACTCTCTCTATTTTAGGGTTTTTGATATATGAGCGATATATAGGCCAAAGGTGGGAGCCGGGAGTGGCCCCAGGGGTCCAGCGCCCTCCCGGCACGACCAGGGGTGGGGCCGCGCCGGGTGGCCGCCTGGGCACCCTGTGGCCCTCTGATGACCCACAACCGTAGGGGGTCTATTACAGCGTTTTCGATAAGTAAGAGTGTCGAACCCAACGAGGAGCGAAAGGTACTGATAAGTGATTTTGGACAAGGAATAACTACAAGAACTGACAGATAACTTTTTAGAGGTTTTCGATATAAGCAACAATAAGATAAAAGCAAGTAAAGTAAATAGTGCTGAGGAGCAACAAGTGGCCCAATCCTTCTGAGCAAAGGATAAGCCTGGCAACTAAACTTATAAGGAATAAAGCGTTCTTGAGGACACATGGAGAGGTAGTCACGTGCTTTCGCCATACTCCGTATTAATAACAAGTGTTGTGCTGATAAGTGTTGAGAGGGTGGATCTATGCTAGCACACCTTCTAGACTAAGATAAGTGCACTCTTATGATTAAACATCTTGCAAGAATCCGCAAATACAAGATAGAAATTAAGGCAAAGCCTAACCACAGCAATAAGATCAAGGATCCATTATTCCCTTGTGCAAAAGTGTGCAAACTGGGGTTCACTTTTCTGTCACTACGACAACCCACCATAAGCATTCTTTATACACAATGTATTCCCCTAGGTCCTTAATAAGGCGAAGTGTTGAGTGTTCGACTCACACAACACCACTAGGAAAATAACAACACAACATAAATATCAAACAACACATATTACTTCAACATCATATGACTACTAACAACTAGACTTATCCCATGTCCTCAAGAACTAAAGTAACTACTCACAAGATATAAAACAGATCATGATCAGAGGTGATAAATATATGATAAACAATCTGGACATAATGATATTTCTCCAACAAAACTCAATAACATTCACCACAAAGTAGTAATCAACACCGGTAGAGTAGAGAGGATAGATAGTACGGATTACAACACAAGATAAACTTGTGAGGTGAGATTGGATGGTGGTGGAGATGGTGCTGATGTTGGGGATGATGTTGATGATGATCTCGATGATGCCCGTGATGATGGTGATGACGATGGCGATGATCTCCCCTTTCGGGAGGTGATCTCCTCGGCGGAATCTGCCTGCCAGAGAGCCCTTTTCTTCTCTGTAGGTTTCCGCCACGGAGCGGCGGCGGAACTCCGTAAAATCTGCTCTTTTTTAGGTTTTAGGGTAACGAGGAGTATATAGGCCAAAGGGGGGAGCCAGGAGTGGCCCTGGGGCTCCATGCGCCCTCCCTGCGCGGCCAGGGGTGCGGCCGCGCCAGGTGGCCGCCTAGGGCCCCCGTGGCCCCCCTCTGGCCCTTCTTCGGCGTGTCTTCGTTAATCCTTCGGAAAATACCCTCCGTCGATTTTCAGGTAATTTGGAAGTATCCTTCTTCAGCAACTCAGCGTCCACTTTTTACCGCTGAATCCTGCGTCTGCTGCTTCGGCACCGGAAAGTTGCAAACTGTGTAAAACAAGCCAAAACAACATAAGAACATCATCGTAATATGAAATATATCAATGAATAAGGATGAATAACGATATAAAATAGTGATGCATTTTGGACGTATCAACTCCCCCAAGCTTAGACCTCCC
The DNA here is from genome assembly GCA_950022295.1 of Bromus sterilis. Classification (NCBI taxonomy): domain Eukaryota; kingdom Viridiplantae; phylum Streptophyta; class Magnoliopsida; order Poales; family Poaceae; genus Bromus; species Bromus sterilis. The sequence continues at coordinate 405,160,706 of OX465596.1, forward strand.
TTGTCCCCAAGCGAAAACTGAGCTCGGTAAACCTGTCAACAAGTTTAGAGAGTGAAGTGTCGATAAATAGAATACGAACAAGAAGCATCATGATTTCTTCACTAAACTCAAACATCCTCCACAGCAATCTTCAACTCATAAGGCCCTTATGAAAGAGTAATAACAATTATAATCAAGAGTAGGGCTAAGGAAACTCATCAAATCATGGCAAACATGTCCTTTGGTCAAGAACAACTAATAGCTTTCACTTTTGATCTTTCTTTTTATATTTTGATGAGACAATTTGGAACTTTATGAAAGAACATGCTATTAGTCATGAAGTGCAAATGCTAACACAAAGGAAGATGTTTGCTTGGCAAATGCTTTTGCAAACAACTTACTTATCAAAAGATAATGTCAACAATGATATGGCATGGCAAAACTTAATGCGGCATTATATGGCTGAATCCTCACCAGCACCAAGTGTCTATTCTCTTTGGGAAAGGAGGAAGTAGGGAAAACTGACTCAACATAAAAGTAAAGGAAAGGCCTTGTTAAAGGCAAGCAGGGAAAACTCAAGTGTTATCCTTAAATCAAATAGAATGAAAACAAGTTTTGAGAGGTGCATGATTTGTCAACGAATGCTAATAGATAACTCAATTACTTCTCAGATCGGACAAGTTTCGAGGAACGGCTCCCACACGGGGACGATCACATCCCCGCAATCTCCTTTGTTTATCACTGCCAAAGTTTTCTGATTTCTCATGAACAAAGCGTGAAGGAGGGTTTGTTTGTTATATTATCTTTTGTGAGCTGGGCGCACTCATGCCAGTTCCTCCTCGTATAAGGGGTTTGTAGATTAGACATGCAATCCCGGTATAAAACTTGTCCAACCTAAGAAGGTCATGAATTAATTACTACTTCCTCATGAGCTAAAACAGGGGCACAAAATAGAAGATTTTGAACATTTAAGGATAACACAAAAATTCTATACTTTAGGAGTGGTAGTGGAATACCACGAATAGGAAGGTATGGTGGACTCATATGGAAAATACTGGTTTCAGGGTATGGATGTACAAGCAGAAATCCGCTTAGTACAGAGGTTTGGCTAGCAAAGGCTTTGAGAGAACAGATAATTGATGATGACTTGGATGCAAAGCAATAAAAGCATAAACATTAAAATAAGCATAGCACATCAAGATGTCTTCCACTACTGGAATCTGCTAGTTTGCCGTCAGCCATAGCTGACGGCAAAGGCCACTTTAACCGACGGCAAAGGCTTTGCCGTCAGCTTGCTGACGGCAAAGAGACTGGCCACGATTTTATCGGCAAACAGCTTCTTTGCCGTCAGCTGGAAATCGACCGACGGCAACGCCTTTGCCGTCAGCTAGGGAGCCGAGGCTGACGGCATAGAACGTTGACGGCAACGATTTAAGCCCAGCCCCGTTAGGGGGGTTAACGGCAGGCTTTGCCGTCAGCTGGAGACCAGCTGACGGCAAAGCTGCTGCTTGTGGGCCATGCTTGTCAGGGGAGTTGCGACCAGTGCCACGTGGGGTCCTTGCCTTTGCCGTCAGCCAGAGACCAGCTGACGAGCTGGCAACCTGGGACATTTGGTCGTCCCAGACTTGCCAGATTTAACAGTTAGCTGCCACGTGTCCTCCTTTGCCCTCAGCCCATCGACGGCAAAGGCTTTGCCGTCAGGAAGCTGACGGCAAAGACTTTCCCTGTTTTTTTTTAAATTTAGTTTCTGTTAATTCCCTGCATTTTCAAACAACAATATATATAACACAATTAATATTCTGCCAGGCCCTAAACAGCACCACAAGTGCATCACAAAGCATCGCAAAGCATCACAAAACATCACGATATAAATAACACAAAGTGCAAACAACAAAGATGGCATCACAAAGTATCGCAAAGAATCCCAAGTGCATTACAAAGTGCATTACAAAGCATCTAAGACTACAACTAGCTAGAGTCCCTGGAGCATCCATCCATGTGCCATGCTGCTTTATCAAAATCTGCATAATGAGAAGAAGAAAGAATTTAGCGCTAAGTAATTAGAAGATGAAGAAGAACAAGAAGAAGAAGAAGACAAGAACAAGAAGAAGAAGAAGAAGAAGAAGAAGGACACAAGAACAAGAAGAAGAAGAAGAAGAAGAAGAAGAAGAAAAAGATGGAGAAAAAGAAAGAAGAGAAAAAGGAAGAATAAGAAGATTTGTTTCTTCTTAATCTATCTTTTTCTCCTCTTTCTTCTTCTCTTATTTCTTCATCTCTTCTTTGTTCTTCTCTTCTGTTTTGTTCTTCTCTTATGGTTTCTTTTGAAAATTTCTAAAGTAATTATGTCATTTTTGAGCTCTAATATCAACTAATTATGCTATTTTTGCCTAACTAGAATTTACTAAGCTAACTACAGCATGGCATAGTCTAAGTTGAGCTAAGCATGTCATTTTTGAGCTCTAATATCAACTAATTATGCTATTTTTGGTGTTATCAAGTAATTATGTCATGTTTTTACCAAATAAGCAAAGTCTATGTCATTTTGTAGGTAAGTAAGCTAATTATGTAATTTTTTTATGTAATTAAGCTAATTATGCAATTTTTTGCCTAACTAGAATTTACTAAGCTAACTAAAGCATGGCATAGTCTAAGTTGAGCTAAGCAATAAGAATAAGAAGGAGAGGAATAACTTACCAAATGCCAAGTCACGGAGGAGAAGCACCATCTCGGTTGGTCGCCGGGTTGGTAGGGCTCTGACCGGGAGAGGGATTGTGGGATGCGACTCTGGAATGATGCTGCAACAAGGCAAGAGTTGAAATATGTGGTTAGCATGGCAACATACAACGATATAAGTCCGTGCAAGGTTGGTCATTGAAAGGGAACTCACCGTTCCCACCGGAGAAGGCATCGGCGGAGGGGGTGGCAAACCTTGCTTCTCACACATAGCCTGCAAATTAGTTTTCGAGAAGTCAAAGAAATAGTCTTCTTGCTTCTCACACATAGCCTTGCTTCTCACACAACTGACTTACCGCAACGAAGTCGTGCATAGCCTTCGCATGGGCATTATTGCGTGCCCTCTCCTCCTCCAGCAGCCTCTGGGTATTCCGGTCCCTCTCCTCCAACAAGAGTCTGGTGGCCTCCCTCTCTTTCTCAAGTGCGGCCTGCAACCACTTCTCATCATCATCCATCCAGGGTCAAATGAACTAAAGAAATAATGAAGGAAAACTAACCTCGATGGCAAGATCAACTGGCCTCGCGCGCTGCCGTATTACAGGAGCCGAGCTAGTTTGCCTCGCCTTGATCTGAGAGAGAGACTCAGTGATAGGGACGAAGCCATCACACATGGCCAGCGTGCCATGACTCTTACCGCCACCAGAGATCATCAACGCCTCCCCATCCATAGGATTCAGGCTCGGGTCAAAGTCAGGGCCGCGCAGTTGTTTGACAACCTGAGAATAAGACGTCATCTTGTTGTAGGCAGACAGGCTTGTGTACGACGATGACCCGTCCGCCTCAGAATATGGTGTCGCCGTCTTGTACGAGCCCTTATGGGCCATGCCAAACGCGGCGTATCCCTGAGGCTCGGGCTGGTTATGGTGTTTGGCCTACAAGAAAAGGCAAAGAGTTAGTACAACAAAAATAATGCACAAATGAATTAATGATGAAAGAAAACAAGGCACACATACCCATTTTTTGGCGTATTGCTTGATGTTGGCATTTCCTTGGTGGTGTGGCACACCAACCAATTGGGCACGACGCTCCTTGGCCACATTGTGGGTGGTCAACCAAGCCTCTGTGCACCACTTGTCCACTATCATCTCCCAGCAATCCATCTTATCCGCCAACCATCTCGGGGGCACCTATGGAAGAAACTAAGTATTGTAACTAGCCCTAACATAACTAATAAAGAATGTAACTAAGGAATCTACGTACCTCCATGTACTCGGTCTTATCAGGGAAAAGCTTTCGACATTCAGCCTTCGTCTTCGGCTCGTTTTGCTTGGCGTACCAATCTCGAACGGCCTGAACACGCATCTCATGCCTTGTGTTATTCAATAATCTCTTGCACTCTTTCTCGAGATTCTTCTTGGCCGCCTCCTCCGTCCCCTCCTCGACCCTATGGTAACTCTGCAATTATGCCATATATATGCACAGATGAATAGGAAATCACAAGATATAACATTGGATATTGTATACTTATTATTGGGTAAAATAATAGTTACCCAAAAATCAGCCAACACCTTGTCGGCCACGCTCGCGCAAACAACACCGTTCACGTGAGTGTTTTCCGGGAGCAGCGCGGCTTGGTAGTGCTCCCACTTGAGTCCTGGCTCGGGAACCATACCCTCCCCGGGCAACTGCACTAGCCCGGGAAAGTGCTCCCTAAGCAAAGCACCAAGGAGGCAGTTTGGATTCCGGGAATTCTCCGGGTAATTCCACCCCCTGCATAATGAGAAGGCAAAGACATTAGCTACTTGGTGGAAAATAATGATATAAGGTACACAATAGACATCAACTTACTTCTCGCCATCTGGCGAAATCAACGCCCTGTGCTGCAACTCTAATCGGTCTGGAACTCGTGTCATACCACGTTGGTAGACCGACTTGCTGGCAGACGGGCCCTCATCCTCCGCCTCAGCCCCCTCATCCTCCACCTCAACCTCAGCCTCCGCATCCGCCCCAGCCCCCTCACCGTCCCGCCCCCAACTCCCCCACTCCTCGTGTGAGGGTGTCGGCTCCTGGACGGGAGGATCCTGCATCGGTGTCCGCTCCTGGACGGGAGGATCCCGCACCGGTGACACCCTTGTCTGTAGGGGTGAAGTGGCTGAGACTGAAGTAGCTGAGGGTGGTGGCGACTGGCTCCTATTAGGCAGCCTCCCTTTCCCGCGACCACGTCCTCTTTCTTAGTTGCGTCGTATGTGTTGACCCCATTCACCCAAGCTTCTTTCAAGTCATCCATCAGCGGTTGCATGTACACACTCATATTCTTCCCCGGATAGTTTGGCCCTGGAACTATCAACGTCAGAAATATGTGCTTTCTTTGCATAATGGACGATGGTGGAAGATTGAGCGGAATAACAAACACAGGCCAGCAACTATATTGGGTAGCCGTCATACCAAAAGGATTGAACCCATCGAGACCGATGGCGACTCGGCAATTCCTTGGCTCTTTAGCTTTTTCCGTATGTTTAGCATCAAATGCCTTCCATGCGTCACCATCCGAAGGGTGTACCAACATCAGATCTCCGTTTTCATCTAATTCTTTCCTAATTCCATGTTTGTGCCATGTCATCTGTTTTGCTGTTTCTTCGAGCATGTAAAGTCGTTGAAGTCTTGGTAGGATCGACAGATACCGTAGAACACTCACAGGGATTTTGCTCTGCTTCTTCTCACCTTCACCGTTTTCTACCTCAACATATCTGGAGGACTTGCAAAATGGACAATATGTTTCGTCCGCATACTCTTTCCTAAATAAGGCACATCCTTTCTCACAAGCATGTATCTGCTCATACGGCATCTTGAGTGCACTAAGGATTTTGTCTGACTCATATAGGTTTGAAGGCATAATATGACCTTCGGGTAGAAACCGCCCAAATAGGGTCATCATTGAGTCAAACAGGTCTCTTCCAATGTTGAATTGGGCTTTCAGAGCAATTACTTGTGCGATGGCATCTAGCTGAGAAATCTTAGTGTGCTCGTGAAGAGGACGTTTTGAAGACTCCAACATGGCATAGAAGGCCTTTGCGGATTCCTCCATCTCTTCGTCCTTGTTCCGAGCATCATCAAAATCATTGACCATGTCTTCAATCCCTGTACCATAATCGTCGGTGCGCCGACGCAAAACTTCGTCTCTATTACGTTGGGCCGACTCACCATGAAATGTCCACAAGGTATAGCCGGGAGTAAAACCACGCATCTGCAAGTGTTTACCCATTACATCCTTTGTCTGTCGCGAATAATTCTTGCACTTAGTGCAGGGGCACCATGTTTTTGGCTGGCCTTTAGAAAATGCCGTTTGCAGGAATTCATAGGTTTTGCTCAACCATTCATCGGTCATGTCTTTCTGACTAGGGTGACCGGAGTACATCCATTCACGATCAGTCATTCTGTCAAGCTAGCTATATAGTATCCACATATGAACAATATAAATTATCAGTTCATCAAGTATGTCAAATTAATTATGGTCATTTTTTAATCATGGTTAAAACATTGGGATGCACGGCATGCACACCTACCAGCTACTAGGTAAAGATGGGTCCTAATCCCACCCGAGTATGTGTAGATTGGGTCATTTTCCCATGCTCTGCTCCCGATCCAACGCAAAATTTCGGCAGCACCTCCCCGCTATTCTCCTAATACACGTCTCGGAAACTAACCGAGAGGATGTGTACTCGGAGAACAACAAGGAGGCGCTGTCGAAACTCTGCATCGGATCCGGAACAAAGCATGGGAAAATGACCCAATCTACACATACCCGGGCTGTCCATGGATAACGTTGGACAATTCGAAAGAATCACCGTTATAAATATGCAAATGCATGCATAGTTATAACCGTAACCCTTTCGAACGGGAGACGCATATTGGTTATGCAAAGACTTATCTAGATAGTGTCATCGGCACGAAGGCCGGAACAGAGCAAAATAAAGGTGGATAAGGAAGATTTAACAAATGTGCTCACTCTCGAATGCAGTGGAGGTCGTCGAAAACCAAACCCTCGCGAAGCTACTGCACATTTAAATGCAATCAATCAAAACAAATACGCACTCGCGATATCACTACTATAAAGCTAATTAATATCACTACTATAAAGCTAATAATTCTTATTCTTGAGATCTCTTCTTCTTTTTCTTTACTCTTCTCTTCTTCTATTTCTTTTCTTCTTCTTATTTTCTTCTATTCTTCATTATTCTCTCCTTCTTCTTCCTCTTTTTTCTTTTCTTCTTATTCTCTTAATCTCCTTCTCCTTCTTCTTCCTTTGACATGAACATTTTGATAGGCTTATTTGACATGAAAATTTTAATTGAAGATGCCCATTAAGAGTTTGTCAAATGTATAGAAAATTTTCTGCTTTGCATCTCACAATATTTTTCTTTTCTATTCTTCTTTCCTGTTGGCTAACAACTAATAACTAATAAAAACAGAAGATAATGAATAGTTTGTAATTTGCTAACAACTAATAACTAATAAAAACAGAAGATAATTAATAGTTAAATAAGAAGAAAAATGTTGCTAAACTAATTACACTAAACCAATAACTAATAAAAACAGAAGAAAATGTTGCTAAACTAATTACACTAAACTAATAACTAATTACACTAAACTAATAAAAACAGAAGATAATTCAACTAATAATACAAAAGAAAACTAAAAACTAATTACACTAAACTAATGAACAGGGAGGAGGGGGTGGTGGCGGCGGCTCACCTGTGGCACGGTGGAGGAGGTGGTCGCCGGCTCGGGGCGGCGGCGTTGCGGAGGAGGACGTGGTCACCGGCGGTGTGGGCGGCGTTGTTGGGGTGGGCGACCACCTCGGGCGACGGCGGCGGCAGCAGGGGAGGGATCCGGCGTGGGAGGGGGCGGGGGCGGGGGGGGGGGGGGGGACGGGTTCCGGCTGGGGTGGGCACCGGCGGGGGCGGGCTCCGGCGGGGGCGGCGGCGACGGTGAATCAACGAGGAGGCGGCGACGGCTGGGGCTCGGGGGTGGGTGGTGTGTGCGCGTGAGAGAGAGAGGGTTGGGGGGATGGGGGGTTATCTGTTCGTGTCTTTGCCGTCAGCTAGCTGACGGCATAGGCTCGCCGTTATCCTTTGCCGTCAGCTAGCTGACGGCAAAGCCTGGGGCGGTTAGGGCTTGCCCGAGTGTGGGGGCGTGTCGCTCTCATTGCCGTCGGCTCGCCTTTGCCGTCAGCTTGGCCAGCCATAGCCGTCAGCTGGCTGACGGCTTTGCCACACCTGACGGCACAACATCCCTTTGCCGTCATCCCGGGCTATGCCATTAGCTTTTCTTCCGGCTGACGGCGCATATCCTATGCCGTCAGCCCCGTGAAAATGCTGACGGCAAAGCCGGAAGCTGACGGCAAATTAGCTTTTTCCAGTAGTGTTCCTTGTCAACATACCACTACAAGCATAATAACAAAAAGATTTTGGCTATGTCGCTACTTTGAGAAAAATCATGCTTGTTGTTATGACCAAAGCTATGTTTGCCAAGATTAAATAAAGTTTTCAAAGCCATACCTGATATAAGGTTAATACTCCCCATAAGAATCATCACAAGGTCGATTGCGTGAAGAGAATACCGAGTGCAGCGAAGGGATCAATAGACTTCTCATTAATATTCCATCATAGACGACCCCACATTCACGAATACATAACTCTCCAAAAAGGAGTTATAGACCTCAATGCAAACACCTATTTTATAAGATAACTTCCCTAGACATGATACAACTCTACTTGACTCTAAAAGGCAAAGATAAAGATAAAGATACCGGGCACTCCCCAAGCTTGGAACAAGCTAAGGGGATGCCATTACCCAAGGATATTTACTCCTCATCCTTGTGGTTCTTCAGGTCCCTGATTATACGTCGAAGGGTTTGGTTTTCAGCTTCCAGGATTTCCACTTGCACTTTCAGTACACGGAAATCTTCACAAAGTTGGTTGGTGATGCGATAGGCCTCGGAGATGGTGGAAAGCGTGCGTTGATCTTCAAGTGAAGTGGAGGGCCCTGAAAGGTTAAGAGAAAGATCATATTGAGGTTGGACAGATCCCACCATGATGGGATTGCTTGGACCTCCTTGTTGTTGGGCAGTGATAGTCTTGACTTCCTTTCTCACGGAGCGCTCCATCTCCGCTTGTCTTGTTGTAGTTTCTTCTTCGGTAGCCCAATCGACGTGCTTCCCTTGATTAAGATCCTTCTGGACTTGACGTAGACGCCATCCCAAGAAGTCCTCTCCGCTCGAGCCACAAGAAGACATCTCTACTACTCAACTTTAGTCCTGGCAGAAACAACTCAAAAATAAAGCACACGAAATCACGAGATACGTTGCCGGAACAATTTGGGAAAATATATAGCAAAAATTCCTGCACAGAAAGGAAGGTAACGAGCCAAAGTGGGGTCGGAGACGGACTCCTAGGTGCCCAGGCGGCCTCCCGACGCGTCTAGGGGTGGGGCCGCGCCAGGGGGGCGCCTGGGCCCCCTGGAGCTTGTCTCCGGCTCCACTTCGGTCTCAAATTTTCTATATTTTGCAAAAACTCATAATCTGGAACTTTTATAGCGGTTTCGCGATGTTTCCTTACCGTAATACATACCTTTCCTTATTCTGCTTCTGCTGGTGTCTGAAACAGGGCTGCAACATGTTCTTCATGAGTTGTTGTGTATACCAAATCCACATCAACATTGACACGATCTCCTGCTATGTAATGATTAAGTCTTTGCCCATTCACAACTTGAGGTTTGGTGCCTTCGAAATTGTTAATCTTGATCGCACCCGAGCGGTAGACTTCCTCAATATGAAATGACCCTTCCCACCTGGAAAGTAGTTTACCTGGAGAAAACCTGAAACGGGATCTAAAAAACAAAACTTTATCACCAACATTAAATTCACGTTTCAGAATCCTCCTATCGTGCCACTTCTTTACCTTTTCCTTGAACATTTTAGCTCTCTCGTAAGCTTCACTTCTCTACTCATCTAGAGAAGTCAACTTCATGAGACGCTTTTCACCAGCTAATTTCGGGTCAACATTAAGCTCTCTAATAGCCTAGAAAGCTTTGTGTTCTAATTCTAATGGAAAATGGCAAGCCTTGCCATAGACCATTTTATAGGGAGACATGCCCATGGGGTTTTTGTAAGCAGTTATATACGCCCACAAAGCATCTCCTAACTTATTCGACCAATCTTTTCTATTTCTATTGACTGTCTTCTGCAAGATCAACTTGATCTCTATTGGTGAGCTCAACTTGCCCACTAGTTTGAGGGTGGTACGGTGATGTCTACGCACGCTTCTATTCTTGTCGAGATAGCCTTGCATAGAAATTAGTAATAATCATATCTTTGGGGAGCCCATGGTTAGGACATTTTAGCATCAAAGTTTTCAGTCTCCCCCAAGCTTGAGCTGTAACACCCTCAGATCCAGTACAGTAATCACTACAGTGATTCCACTGTTTAAGGCTCAATACTGTTGATGATCAAGCCATGATCACCTTTGATCATAGCTCTGTCAATTTCCAACCCGGATAAAATTTTCAATTGGGTAAATTATAAAACTTTCTCCAGGAATGGTGGATGCATGTCCAGCACCCTGATCATGGTTAAGCCAAATCCCCCTAGTCATTTGAGTGATCCCAAGGCCATGGTGATTATGGAACCAAGGTTGTGTTATCAAAATTTCTATTGATTTTAAAATGGAAATGAAAGTTATAATAAACCCTAAGTAATGCAACCACTTTTAATAGTTGCAAATAATCAGTAGGTCACCTTAAGTGTTTAGGGTTTTATTAAAATGGTATAGGAATAATATTTAAAATAAAAACAATAGTTAGGAATTGTTAAATTGCCATGGAAATAAAATAAACAAGTGGGAGTTTTAACTGAACTAAAAATTATGAAAACAAGTCCAAGCCATTTGAATTGAAATTCAAACAAACCCTAAATGTCTTTTGATGAATATTAAAAATATTGCGACAATAAAATCTTTTCCAAAAATCTTGGAACCACTTTTATAAAGTCCCAAATAATCATTGGACCATGCCAATGTGGTCATAGGTATTTATAGTACTATGGAAAATTCCAAACAAATAATAACAGTGCTAAATTAACACTATTTGCCTTTTGCAAATTCCAAATAAATATCTAGTGACTTTATAAAGTCCCAACACTTTTTGTAGCCCTCTGGTATGATGTTGTATTAATTATGGTACAAGTGGCATATTTTTATAAAATATAAAAGACATCAAAAGAAATTCAAAAGAGAAATTACAGAAAAGAAAAAGAAAATAAAAACTAAAGAAACCTATCTACCGCCCTGTGCGAGCCCAGCCCACCCTCTCCTCCTCCCGGGCCCAGCACCCTCTCTCTCTTCCTCTCTCCCACCTGCCCCCCGTCCCCATCCCGCACTGTGGCGCATGGCCATGGCCAGGGCACGGGCGTCATGGCCCCCTCCACCTGCTCCCCCCTCTCACCTGCTCTGGAGATAAGAACGACCGCCTCCACCCCTCTGTCCAGCCCTAGATCGAGCGCATCATTCCCTCCCCTTCTCTACGCCATTGACTAGTTCGTCCGAGCCCGCTCGTCGCCGCCGTTTTGCACAACCGCGGCCACCGGCCTCCCCGGCGACCACGGGCTTGTCCGGGGAACTCCACGTCGTCTTCCTCATCGCCTTCGGTCGCCAATTCGGGCCGGGAAGGACTAGAGACGCCACGGCCAAGCTCCTCCCCGCCCGCGGGCGCCCCTCGTTGTCGTCAAATTCGTCGACCCCCAAGACCTCTCCGACCACGCCGAACCCTCCGTTGCACTCGCTGTGAGCCACTACGTCGATTCCCCCTTTTCCCCTCTTAGTTCGCTCACTGTAGGGCGTCGTAGTCGTCGCGCCGTTCTCGCCGTACTCCGGCCATCGCGCGGGCCGTTGCAGCTCTGCCGCTCCGGCCGCCCCTAGCACGCGCCTGTTGCCCCCTACGTTGCACGCTCGCTCGCTCGTTCGAACGAGTCGCCTCACACACGAATTGGACGCCGGAGCGCGATTTCCCCCTGTCGCCGTCGTGGCTCGGTCCGCCGACGTGCTCCCCTCGGCCACGTTCCTCCCGCCCCGTGCGCGCCTGGGATGCTCCTGTGCCAGACCTGGCTCGCCGCGCGGCCACGTGCCCCTTGCCGCCGCGACTCCCTCGCCGGCGGGCCTCACCGGCGTTCGTCGCCGGCGTGCTGTGGGACTAACCCCCCCCCTTATTAGCTCTAATATTCCCCCATGGGCCACTGACTAGTGGGGCCGCCCCCTTAATACCTCTCTAGAATTAGTTAAAACACTAATTAAAACCTGTCTCCATGACAGGTAGACCCACCTGTTAATAACTTAATAAAATGATTACGTTAATTAGGATGATTAGTCTGTTTAATTAATGTATGACATGTGGGTCCCCTTTTATTATTCAGATAAATAAAATGAATTTTATTAGAACTGTGTCTATGACAAGTAGGACCCACTGGTCAGGTTTGACCAGTCAAACTGTTGTGGATAATGTTACTGTTTTATTAATAAAAAGAAATCCAGAAAATCATTAAAATGATTTAAACTTTGAAATTCAATATCTTTTAAACCATAATTCAGATTCAAAAACTTTATACATCAAAATTGATCAGAAAATATAACGAATACGGATACGCTATCCGTATGTCTACCACCCCCCTCTAACGTACCGAACATCGACATTCCCCCCTTCGGGCCGTCTGTCGATAATTCCCTGTATCGGTATACGTTGCCCGGATGTAAAACTGTTGTATACGAAAGTTACTCAGAACGGATCAACGATTACAGATACGATACCCATATCCTCACCACACCCCTCTAACATACCGATCATCGAACTGTTCCCCCCTCTGGTGGCACTGTCTGATGATTGCCCGATACCGATAAACTTTCCGGATGAATTTGTTCTGAACATGAAAGTTGTTCGGAATAGATCAACGAACCCGGATACACCACCCACACGTGTGTCGGATGTCCACGACACCTCCGGCATGATATCTTCCCCCCTCCGGACACCTTGTCCGATAATCGCCCGGAGTCGGTAATTCATCCCCGGATGAATTCCCGCTCAGAGCAACGTGCGTCGTACTGCGTTAGAACCCCGTTTACAATTCATCTGTTATGTCTTGCATTTGTATTGCTATTATTGTTGTGTATTTATTGTTTCTCCCCCCCCTTAATCTTCGGTAGACCCCGCTGCTGCCGTCGACTACACCGATGCTGAGTACGACTACTTCGTCGACGACCGTACCGCTACTGTCGAGCTTCCAGGCAAGCAGAGCCATTCTCTTCCCCAGATATCGCCTATCTTTCCGTACATTTCTTGCACTAGGCATTGTTACTGCTGCTGCTACGATTACAATCCTATTCAATTGCATAGCCTGTTTTTGTCGCCCCTTGATGTACCTCCTTTATCCTATGCTGCCTATTATTATTATGCATTATTCAACAGTGAGCCCTGCGCATTGTTAGCTAGGATTAGATAGCGGGCCGTGATCACTCTGGGAGTGATCGCGGGAACGATATATTACAACTACAACAGGTACGACTCAATGCAGACGCCCTAGGTAACCTACAACGGCGAGACTCTGCCGAGTCGCTTCGAGTTTGGCTTACGAGTGGAATGGACTCGTATTTCACTCTCGTCGGCTCAGTAGCGTAGCATCACCGGGATGATATGAGGTTTACCTCTTTAGTTCATTCCGCTGATGTCTCTGTCAAACCTCTTAAGTGTGCCATCGAGGGTGATTCCTCCTGGTTTCACTTAATGGTAGGAACTCGAACCAACTGGTGTCCTTAAAGGTAAGAAGTCGGGCGACCCAACGGTGCCCGCGAGAGGTATTGCGACGGGACGACAGGGAGGGTACGACCAGTGTACCGGTGTGCTTGGCCCCTGATCGTTGGCCGCGAGAGTTACCAAACCACGAAAGTCGAGCTCCTCCAGGAGCACACGCGAGACAAGGTAAGGAGACGGTTCACCTTGTTGGTAACCGCAGTGACTTAGTGGGACGACGGGGCAGGCACCGATGTACTGGTGGTCCTGGCTGCTGTCGTTGTCCGCGGGTCAGTTAAGTCGAGGCAACGATAACGGTTGTCACGCAGGTTAATTAAAATGCTAAATGGTTCAGTGAATGTCTTGAGTTGGCTATATGCCATGTACGCACTACCTACCCGTGGGAGCTACGAGTTATGGGCTCCTCCGCTTCTTAGTGTCGTCCGAGGACTCTTCAGACGTCAGCAGTACCGCGGCCTGCGCCGGGAAGTGGTGTTGTCTTATTTGCTCGCGCGGTGGTGTCTTATTTGTATTTGCTTTAACTTCACCGGCCAGCCACGCACCGTGCAGGAGTACGTTCGGGTTGGGGTCCAAGGCTCGGCGTACTTAGGATTTAGACCGGCGGAGGACCTCTCTGTTGAGTTTGAAAGATGGGCTATGAAGTGTCGGATAGCCTCGGTGAAGCGTTCCCTAACAAGGTTCCCGCCACCCTGGAGATCCGTGCGTGTAGCGTAACACAAGTGCACCCCTGCAGAGAAGGTTAATCTATTCGAATAGCCATGTCCACGGTAACAGGACGCTTTATGCTGAAGCTGGATCTTACCACTAGAAACTATTATTAAACTGTATGGTTCCGGGTTCTCTTCCTCGCGGGGATGTCGAGGAGGTGAACTCGGAGGCATTGCTAATTATTACAACTTATTATTATACAATGCTGCAGCAACTTCTGCTCCATTGTTACTTTATGCTTTATATAAACTGTTGGCTGATTCTTACCTCATGCTGCAAGACATCGTCGGAAGATGCTAGTCTTCGTTAGGCCTAGCTTCTTATCCTTGCTCTGGATTTCTGTCTTTCAGTCCACTATATACAGCCTCTTCTTTCCGTTGAGACAATGCATAATGCTTAGTAGCGGACGTAAGACTCGCGGGTATACTAGATACTCACCTGCTTTATTTCCTGTACTGTTTTTCCTGATCGGCCGCTGCAGTCGACGTTGGAGTCCAGGAGTAGGAGATCCCCGATGCCGACCACCACAACGTGAAGACCCCCGATGTCTTCTACGACGTCGAGTTCCCCGTTGACCAGGAGTAGCTTGGAGTTTACCAGGCAGGAGGCCTCGCCTTTTCGATCTGTTGTTATTTGTGCTAGCCTTCTTAAGGCAACCTTGTATCCTCGTGTCTGTACTCAGATACTATTTGCTTCCGCTGACTTGTGTTCTCGAGCTATTATATTCGAGCCCTCGTGGCCCCTGGCTTGTATTAAACAGCTTGTATTATTTTATTTGTAGAGTTGTGTTGTGATATCTCATCGTGAGTCCCTAATCTCGATCGTGTACCTTGCGTGTATGATTACTGTACACGGTCTGATTTTGGGGGCGTCACATGAGCTATGCTCTCTCCGTCACGAGGATAGAAATTATAAACATAATTCCTATTCTCATGGACTTCATGAAGAGGATAAAACTTGGAGTAAAAGAGAGACTGGATCTCTTCCCAATCCAGCAGGTGAGAATCATGTAGTAGCCTATACCACTCCAATGCTTTTACTTTCAGTGACAAGGCAAATAATTTCCTCATGACTTCATCTCTTGTCAAACCTGAAATCTTAAATAACTCACAAAGTTCTGTAAGTTTCAACAGATGAACACTAGGATGGACTGTTCCATCCCCTGCATAATGATCATTCATAACCTTTTCAATTATCCCAAGTGGTATTTTGAATGGGATAGATTCATTAGGTGGAGGATACTTCTCTACCACGGGTGTGGTAAAGCGGCCTCGCCGAAGCAGCGAACTAAGATTGCAGTTTTCCATAAGCCTAACTAGTGAAAATAAAAACAAGAAACAAAAAGATTTAATTGCAGAATCTAAAGATATACCTTCAAACCTTACTTCCCCGGCAACGGCGCCAGAAATAGCTTGATGTCTACGCACGCTTCTATTCTTGTAGACTATGTTGGGCCTCCAAGCGCAGAGGTTTGTAGGACAGCAGCAATTTCCGTCAAGTGGATGACCTAAGGTTTATCGAACTCAGGGAAGTAGAGGTTGAAGATGGTCTCTCTCAAGCAACCCTGCAATTAAGATACAAGAAGTCTCTTGTGTCCCCAACACAACTAATACAACTAGGAGTTGTATAGGTGCACTAGTTCGGCGAAGAGATGATAAAATATGGGTGATAGGTGTGGCAAATATAAATCTGTAATAAAAAGTGCAGCAAGCAAACATGTAAAAAAAGTGAGTGCAAACGGTGTAACAATGATGGAAACAAGGCCTAGGCTTCATACTTTCACTAGTGGCAACTCCCAACAACATTAACATAGTCTAATCACATGATATTTCCCATAAAACATGCAATGGAGACGTACTCGGAGGTCATTCCTTTGTGGTCAAGAGAGGACGAGAATTATGTAGGGCTACAAGAGCACACCTCAGAGTTCGTAGTTCTCAATCTACGGATTTCCCAATGTCACCGCGGCCATCCAAAGAGAGTACCACAATCACCAAAACATATCTCAAGGATAGTCAAAGACAAGCACCAAGAGACTCTCAATCTTCAATCAACACACAAAAGAGGAAATCACTCATGATAATATTCTTCTAACCCATGTCCAATAGACCGCTGTCACCTTGGTCTCGGGGATTATACTAGATAAGATAAATTGAGTACATCAATCCAATACATAGAGCAAGGGGAAATATCATGGGATCACCCTAGATTAACATACCCTATGATCACAACGAAGATCACATCATGGAAGAGAGAGAAGAACACATAGCTACTGGTAGAAACCTCAACCCCGAGGGAGAACTACTCCCGCTTCATGGAGGGAGGAAGCAACGTCGATGGAGATGAACCCTGCCGGCACAGGAATTCTGGTCCCCCGAAGCTTGTCGGTGATGGCAGCGGAGATTGGAATCGCTTCTGGAAAAAGTACTTCGATATTAGGGGTTTCCACCCCGAGTGGTAAATATAGGCGAAGGGTGGCATCGAGGGGACCCATGAGGCAGTCATGAGGGTCCCTGGCGCGGCCGAGGGTGGGGCCGCGCCACCTTCCCTCCTGGCTGCCTGGTGGCGGCCCCCCTTCCCTCTCTTGTGTAAGGCCCGATATGCGGTACTGTTCCAGATCTAGATGTTTCCATCCAGATCCGGGGACGAAGCACATATCGGTCCCACCGCGACATATGACAAAGCCATATGCCCCGGATTTGCAACATGATATCACAAAATTACAGATACAGGATACAACATCTCATACAATCGACATACAACTGCCTTAATACAATACAACAGCGGAAGATACATGTCTGAGTACAGACTACAAGCAAATGCCTACTGGCAAAGAGAAAAACATCGATCCCATAACCACACGGGTCCAGGCCCTCCGCCGGGATCCGCCTAACTAGTCGTCGTCGAGTCTCCACGTGAAACGTCGATCACCATACCTGTTGTCGATCAGAACCCTGAAAAGAGTTTGGGGGTAGTATCATGAGTACAGAGGTACTCAGCATCCAACTGTAGTGGTCATCTGACCCAGCAAGGACTTTATCACTCGTCATTCTAGGACAACTAGTAGTTTACGGTAAGGATGAGGTAAGTGGTGAGGTTGCTGCCGCACTAGCATTTATGAAGTGGCTAACGATCTAGAGAGTAAGATAAGAAGCCAAGCATTCGATGAGGAATTGCCTCCAACAAGTCTGCTATCCACCTACATACGCAAACATAACACCTATCCTATCCTTGTCCTCCTCTTCGCATCCCGACGAAGAATAAGTAGTCAAGGCACACACACGTTGATCAAGTTATATTAAGATTATCTCAGTTGTTGTTGTCTATGAACAAGGAGTAGGTCTCAAGTCGTCCATAACCGTGGACACGGCTTCTCGAAAAGATTTAACCCTGCAGGGGTGTACCAACTGCCCATTACAAGGCTCCGCACACACGCCCATCACTCCCAGTTGCTACCCATCACAGGCAACCATTTTATGATTTAGTTCCAAGAGATCCGAAACGACAAGTCCCTCTAGCTAACCACGAACAAATCCGGGTGGCCCCCGGGGAGTCGACACCCAATCTAAAAGCTGGCCACGCTCTCGGATCGGACTCTTCCGTATGACGCAGGTCGGATTGCCGGTAATCACACCTGGGAAACCGGGTCCTAGCTGATCGGGTGGACCAACAGAGAAACAATGTCTCCACTGGCCCAAGTTGTTTTAAAACAGCTGGGGGCCCAACCAAGCACACACACGTTTTCAAATGGTAAATCAGCTTGGGCCACCACTAGAAATGTTTGAAGCTAGATAGGTAAGAAAAGGGGACCCCATAAAATCCCACACGCGGTTAAGCACGCTCAGTCTTAAAACCAATACCCGGAACTCGGATCCTAGGTGACTCGAATGGAACAAAGCGTCGGGGCGGGATAGCCTAGACCTTCCATCCTTCGTCGAATATAGTCAACATTATAATAATCATATCATCAGCAAAAATATAATAATGTGATATCCCAACCCAAAGAGTAATAGGGTAACATCGTAGCATCCTAAGCATGCATACTAAGCAGGGGCTGAGCAACGAGCAATAGTAACATAGCAGTACAAGGTTTGCTGGGAAGGAACATGGCTGTATCGGTTTGAAAGAGGCTGTAAACATGTGGTAGGATCAAACATCGAAGCTAACCTAGACTAGCATGCAAACCGCTGGTTGAAATAGAATTGATCATAAGTAATGTATAGTCCTTGCCTGTTGATAAGTCGGGTTCCGAAGGTGTAGTCGATCGCACGCTCGCAACGTCTCCGAAGGTATCCGCGGGAGCACACAAGAAGTAAACACTGGAAAGGCAATCAACGGAGATACCACTATCACTACGGAGCAATCACGAGCAAGCAAAAACAAACAAGCATGATCAAGTATGATGCATGTCATTTTAATATCATGGCTTGAACATAAGAATAGGCAAATTTAAATGAAGCATCGGGAAGCAAGAGTGCAATGCTACCGACAACCTTCTTATGCATTATGTAGGTGAATTATGGATCCGAAGGATCCTTATGTCATAATTTTTAGAATGCATGATCATGGCAAGAGCAAGGAATATAAAACATGGCATGAACAAGAATTGCCCACTCACGAAGATGGACCTCGAAATGGGGTTCCTTAAATTAAATATGCAAATGACATGGCATGGTATGATGCACCTAATTAATGCAATCTATTACAAGCAATGAAATAAAGAGCGAGACAACGCTACCGGCAAGCTACGGTCATCACGGAACTACGGTGATCGAGACACGCGAAGCCAAGTGCAACATGTGAGGGGTTTTACGTGCAAAATGCACCATCACCAAAATAATTCATGCCCATTTAACAAAATGAACAGCACCATCATCTTCCTCACATTTTTCTACCCCAAAACAATATATGACATGATATAGTTGGGGTAAGATTGCACATAGCACAAGCAAGCAAAAGATGGCAGCAATAAATCAATTCAAAAAGATTTAAATCAAAATGCATAAAAATAAATATAAAAGGAGGGAAGCCTCCCTGGGCTGGCTCTCGGCCGCGAAGTGTCCCAAACCCTCGCGGTTGCGCTCTATAGAGCGCCCACGGGCGAAACGAGGAGCTGGGCCAAGCCCAACATCACGCTGGAGCAAAACAGCAAAAGGTTGGGTTTAATTCGTCTCCAGGGGGAGTCGAACCAGGACCCCATGGATGCAACCAGGTCGCCCACACCACTGGGATATCTGTTGTTCCACGTCGAAAAGAGGGACTGAAGAAACAAGTAGCAGACGCAGCGCTAACTGAACCTAAAGAACTGAACACACACATAGCAGAAAAAATACATCGCCAAAGGGGCGCGTTGCAGGGACTTGATCCCACGCCCTGGTGGATGGAGCCACGGCGTCCAAGCCACTGCGCTGGAGTTACTGATCACGTTAGAAATAAGGAGAGACACAACCTAAACAATATACACGGGATAACAGAACTCTGAAGAAAAATCAAATCGCATGGGACTGAACCTGACGAGCAACTGCGAGAAAAATCGAGAGTCGGGCGAGCAGAGGATCAACGCAGCGATGAGGAACAGCGTCGGGCACGCTCCTACGGCCAAAAGGCTTGGCCTTGAGCGCATATAGCATGCGCGCGCACGCTCCGGCCACGACCCGAGCGGATGGCTGCCGACGACGCGCACGACGCTGGCTTTAGACGAATCGGGAACAGAGGCTTCCACGGCGGCTGCGGCGTCCTACGCGCGGGAGGGAACATAGGGAAGGAGGGGAAGGCAGCGGCGCACAGCGGGGACGCGAGCATGACGGCCTGCTCTGGGAAGCGCTCGGGGAAGACGGCAATCAACTCGACGCCGAGGAAGCAGGGTCGGGCGTGGTCACGGTCTGCGGGAGGAGACGTAGCCGAGGAGGGATTGAGGCACCCTGGCCTACGTCCATGTGCTCGGGGACGGGGACGAAGTCTGCGTGTTCCCGGATGGAGACGCCGACGCGCGGCGTGGCGATCATGCCCCCTGGACCTCCTGTCCATGGCAACTTCAGGGAGAGATAAAGGAGGGAGGAGAATAAGAGAGGGGATGGCGGCGGCGGCTTGGGGGAACCCTAGAGGAGGGGAAAGAGAGGGAGAGGGAGGCTAGATAAAGGAGGAGGGGAGGGGCGACGTGGAGCAGGATCTCCTCTCCTCCACAGCCACGCCATGTACGTGAGGGGAAAAGGTGGGGGAGAGGGAAGATGACAAGTGGGCCAGGGTGAGAGGAGAGGGAGAGGGAAGGAGGAGGAAGAGAGAGGGGAAGGAGAGGAGGGAGTGGGGCGGCCTGGCCTGGCTGCTGGTCGCCGGCGGCGACCTCGGGCCCGGCGGCGGCGCTCGGACGCGTCCATGGGACAGAGAGGAGAGATGGAGAGAGATGCTGGGTTGGGGGAGCTCCCTGGGACGTCGGATCGCGAGATCTGACGGTCCAGGATGCATCTGGCTGGATTTCGGGCAAAAAAGACTAAATGCGAAAATTGAGGCAGTTGGGAGGGGGGTGGCTGGAAAATGTGGCTAGGGAAACCCTAAAAATGGGTGGGAGTGTGGTGGTCTTTATATAGCATGGGTGGCTGGCAGTTTGCAAAAACATCCCCGGTTTTTCTCTCGCGCGCGCGGTGCTCACGTTTCTGACCGCCGGGGGTCCGCAGCACCTCCGATTCGGGTAAAACTTCGAACTGCGCGATCAGTGCGTCGGGCCGGCGGCGTTCACCTCGCGCTGGAACCGTTCCGAAAACACTTTCCGGCGCGCTATAAAAATATCCCGTTTAATTATTAAACGGGGTTTTCGTTCCGTTGGCTTCGGCTGGTCTCGTGCGGTTTTCGCGACGGTGATCGGGTGAAACCCGGTGTCGCAAAGGTCGAGTATCAGGGTGGCAAGGGTCGGTCTTCGTCCGGTACGAGATAAGAGGGGGGAAAAATAATCGCCGATCGGTAAATCAGGGATGCAAACACCGCAAACAAATCAGACAATCAAACAATTCACACCGAAAACAATTTTTTTAATTTTTGTGAAATCTGGGCTGTTACATCTTGGTGATTCCGGAAGATTCTGTTGCGCTGATTTTTTTTATATTTTTCCCGGAATTTTTGGACCACTTTTAATGGCCGGAAAACCTGAAATACAAAAACAGCAGAAAACAGAAACTGGCAACTGGGTGCACTGAGTTAATAGGTTAGTCCAAATAGGTTCAAAAGTGTATGAAAGTTCAAGCAAAACACGACAAAGTCACACAAAACATGCATGGAGCAAGCAGAAATTATAGATACGTTTGGGACGTATCAACATCCCCAAGCTTAATTCCTGCTCGTCCTCGAGTAGGTAAATGATAACAAGCATAATTTCTGTAGTGACATGCCACACAACCAAATAAGGACTTTTAAGTAAAGCAATCAAAGCATGCAATTCAATTCAAGTCTTAACAAGCAAGAGTCTATATTAGCATTGACACAAGCAACAAAAGAACAAAGGGTGCAAGAGCTCTCGCTGTCCGTGACTCGAATGTCTCCAAATGGTGTTTGCGTGCAAGCAAGGGACTGGGAAGAAAGAGAAAAAAGGTTGTTGAGAACAACTATCTACTAAAATTTCACACTTGGTCTCCATTGGATTCTTATCTGGACTCGTCCCCAGACCACTAGCCAGGTACAAGTCAAACTGATCCACTCCCTTTCGATATTTTGAGCACTCATGCAATGGATGAGTGTGAGCAAGAAAGTTGACACCTAAAAGGAGAAACCGAAAGAAGGTGGAGGAGGAAGACAAAAAGGTGTGAAAGGCTCACATCAATGAGTACAATCATAGGCGAGAGAAGGCCATATGATAGATATGATGTGAGGAGTAGGGATTGCCATACAACAGATGCACATGTGAGCTAAAAGCTCTCCAAGGGAACTAGTGGGGGTGCATCTAACTTGCTTTCTCAAGAAGACCTAGAGCTCGTCTGAGGAGGCTCATCATTGGAATATACAAGCCAAGTTCTATAGTTTGAAGGGTCCCCACATAGCTATATGCATGATGATGATATCTATGGAGTACAAGGGATAGAAGGTGAAGTACTAGTGTGGATCTCTCAAAAGGAATAGTAATGTGCCCCTTTCTCTCTTTTTATTTTTCTCTTTTTTCTATTTTTTTCTATTTTTTGGTGGCCTCAATGGCTCTTTCTATTTAACTCTCATTTGTCCTCTTTGGGATCTTTTGATTTTGTCCTCTTTGGGATCTTTTCCTCACTTTAGGGGCAACACTCTATATTTTACAAGAATATAGGAGATCTTTCACACTTTAAAAAAGTACTCACATAAAGAAGATATAACTATCATGATGCAAATGTATGCCTCTGCCAAGATAGCAGGATATGCAATGATACTAGCGCGTCATGTAGCAATGATTAGGGAAAGTCCCAACTTACATGCGGCTCATTGATCAAGCAAGTAGCATGTATGACATGAGGATCAAGTCACGAGAAGGTGGATGTTGCATGGCAATGTATCTCGGAAAGGCTATGGAAATGCCTTGTAGGTAGGTATGGTGGCTATTTTGAGGAAAGATATAAGGAGGCTTATGATGGTAGAGCGTATCGTGCCAAGGGTTTGGATGCACCGGCGAAGTATGCGCCAACTCTCGAGGTGAGAAAGGGCAATGCACGGTACCGAAGAGGCTAGAAAAAGTATAGGTGGGTGGAAGTGTCAACTTTCGAATACTCCCATTAGTCCGAAGAACTCATGCACTTATTATCGGTAACTCTCAATCTAATCAGGAGGTTCACAAAGAGATAAGTACCCCGAGGAGGAGTGTATGGGGGTTTGGTTATCCTTGCGCATCCTCGACTCATGGTACGCGAGTGTACTCTAATATTCGAACCCTCTAGAGGTTAGTGATCCATCTAGTAGCTAGATTTCTCAACAGGGGCTTTCGGTTTTCGAAAAACACACGGATTGCCCAAAATACGACATTTATCACTAATAGGCTAAAGCTCTTGACACCATAAGTTCAAACATTACTCTAGTCAATACCTCAAAACTATTGCAAGTTACTACTACAAAAAGAATATCAACTTCAACTACCTACTTCTAGTCAAGACACAAAACCCAGTACAACAGGAAAACTCTCTAACAACATAAAACATGCAACCTATAGAAAGTTCAACCTAAAACACAAGAAAAGCTCTAGAAAAACTAAAGCACTACAACTAAACAGAGCAACAGCTAAGAAAAGAAAAAGAACAACTCACAGCTAAAAGAATAAGCATGCAAAGTTAAAGAAAACTAAAAATAAAACCTAAGAGCGAGACGCTCCAAGCATAGCACATAACGCATGAAGTGATAAAAATATAGTGAGACGAAGGACGAACTGATGATTGTTGATGGAGAAGGGGATGCACGGGGGCATCCCCAAGCTTAGACGCTTGAGTCTCCTTAAATATTTGTTGGGGATGCATGGGAGCATCCCCAAGCTTGAGCGCTTGACACTCCCGAATCTTCTTTCATCATCTTCCATCGCACACTTGAAAACTCCCTTCATACATAACTCATCATAAGCTGATTAGAGAGGTTAGTACCCTTAATAAATAATTTTTTTCCACTGGATATAAGGATATTTTTGAAGAGATACTGTTTCTCAAGATTTCCAAAAAGTTTTTTCAAAAAAAAGAAGGCTTAAGGTTTGCAAAAGTTAGGAGAGACAAAACGTGGCGGAATCTGTGAAAAACAGAACAGCAGGTAGTCAAGAATTTTTTAGGGATACTTCTGCAACTCAAATAAAAAAACTCAGAACATATGAAAGTTCCATAATTGTATAGAGCACGCTGTGTAAAAAATTCAGCTCCAAAAGATGAACTGGTGATTTATTCTGATTTTTCCCGTCACGAGGACAGAATCTGTTTTCTGGACAGCATGTGACAACTTTCACTTCCCTTGTCATATGCGGCTATACTTGGCACAAAGCTTGAAAAATAAAGATACAATGATTTTGCTACAGTAGTAAAAATCACCAAGACCACTAAAAACAGAAAGTAAAAACTCAAAGTAAAGATAACAAGGGTTGTCTCCCTAAAGCTCTTTCTTTATAGCCATAAAGATAGGCTTAAGATTTTAATGATGCTCTCATAGGAATAAGGAATAAGAGTTGAAGAACAAAAGAGAGCATAAAGAAGCAAATAACAAACACATTTAAGTCTAACATGCTTCCTATGCAAAGGGATCTTGTAGAGGAAAAACTCATTGAAGCATAAAGATATTAGCATAGGAAGGCAAAATAAGTGCAACTTCAAAGCCTTCAACATAAAGAGAGGGAACTTGATATTATTGAAATATCTATAAGAATATGTTCCCTTCTCATAATAATATCCAGTAGGATCATGAATAAACTCAACAATATAAGCATCACATAAAGCATTGTTACCATGATCCACATGCAAAAGGGTACTCTTACTCTCCACATAAGCATAATCTTTCTCATTGGTAATAGTGGGAGTAGGACTATCATAAACAACTTGAACACTATAGATTAATTGTGTATTAGGAAGATGGTGTTCAACAAGGGAGTAATTACCTCCATGATTATGACAAGTTTCATAAGGATAATTTCTCCTTATGTCATAGGTACCTTTAAAATCACTATAGATAGGAGTTATAACATCATCATAGTAGAGAAGAGCATTATCATTGCTAGCAACTATATTTGTAAACATGATGTCTTTATTCTTACTAGCAAAAGAATTATCAATTACCACATCACTAATGGTTAAAGGACTTGAAATCCTATCATCCCCAAGCTTGGAGCTTTCCATATCATCACTCTCAGAGTTGGTACCAAAAATATTTTCAAGGTCATAAGTAGCATTATCATCATTTTCCCAATCACAAAAAGTAACATGCATATCATAATCAAAATCATCTTCGATAGTACCTACAGACTTATCTTCAAGATAATAATGAATGCAATCAAGCTCACCATCCTCCATAAATTTCTGTCCGTTAGGATAAAAATCGATGCGAGGAATATGCTCAGGCCAGGTTGTTACCCATTATTATTCCTTCTTGCTCCTCTTCCTCCTCCTCTTCTTTTTCTTCTTCTTCACCTTAGGAAGGAGTGGTTGGAGAGAAATCTTATCCACATATCCTGGTTTATCATTAGAAACAATAGGGGAAAATCGGGAGAAACTCTCCTTTTTATTAGTAGAAACATAAGATACATTTTTATACTTTGGTACAGTTCCCTCCTTTCTAATATTTTTTATGTAATCATTATCATGGCAATTAACAACACAATAGAGATAGCAATTCTGCAAAGTGTTATTTATTCCCAAAGCATGAACATCTAGCCAAGAAGTCTTTTCTGATAACTCTTCTCACATCAAAAATAACATAAGCTCATCATAAAGATCAGGGGTGATCATGTCATCACACAACTGGCTAATAGTTATGTTTTGAAAGTACATGCACTGAAAATTGAAGTGACCCTTTATGCAGCAAAGTTCACAAGTAAAAGGATAAAGGTCACACAATTCTCTAGCAATTTCATTTAGATCTCTAACCCAAGTGATTGTTCTTTCATGCTTATGTTTCTTAGAATACTTCTCTTCTTCAATCATAGGCCTTTCATAAGGTCTATCCACTCCACAAAAATTAACATGCTTATATAAAACTTCATTTTCAGGAATTGGATCATGCATGTTGCAATCATCATTACCAATTTCATTTTCTTTGCAAATCTCTTTAAAAGGTTCATGATGCTTGATCCAATTCTCCTTAGGCATATTAAGATGTGAAGCAAAAGATTTGAGGAAATCAATAAGGAGTTGAGAATCTAGCCCAAACTTAGCACTAAACTTATTAAAACTTGCAATTTCAACAAAGGACTTAATGCAATTATACTCATAAATTATACCTGACTCTTTACCTTTGTCGATCTCCCAATCTTCAGTATTGTGTTGGATTCTTTCAAGGAGTTCCCATTTAGCATCAATCTTTTCGTTTGTGAAAGAACCCATCGAGGAAGCATCGAGCAAGTCTTTATCCTGTCGAGATAGCCTTGCATAGAAATTAGTAATAATCATATCTTTGGGGAGCCCATGGTTAGGACATTTTAGCATCAAAGTTTTCAGTCTCCCCCAAGCTTGAGCTATGCTCTCTCCGTCATGAGGATAGAAATTATAAACATAATTCATATTCTCATGGACTTCATGAAGAGGATAAAACTTGGAGTAAAAGAGAGACTGGATCTCTTCCCAATCCAGCAGGTGAGAATCATGTAGTAGCCTATACCACTCCAATGCTTTTACTTTCAGTGACAAGGCAAATAATTTCCTCATGATTTCATCTCTTGTCAAACCTGAAATCTTAAATAACTCACAAAGTTCTGTAAGTTTCAACAGATGAACACTAGGATGGACTGTTCCATCCCCTGCATAATGATCATTCATAACCTTTTCAATTATCCCAAGTGGTATTTTGAATGGGATACATTCATTAGGTGGAGGATACTTCTCTACCACGGGTGTGGTAAAGCGGCCTCCCCGAAGCAGCGAACTAAGTTTGCAGTTTTCCATAAGCCTAACTAGTGAAAATAAAAACAAGAAACAAAAAGATTTAATTGCAGAATCTAAAGATATACCTTCAAACCTTACTTCCCCGGCAACGGCACCAGAAATAGCTTGATGTCTACGCACGCTTCTATTCTTGTAGACTATGTTGGGCCTCCAAGCGCAGAGGTTTGTAGGACAGCAACAATTTCCCTCAAGTGGATGACCTAAGGTTTATCGAACTCAGGGAAGTAGAGGTTGAAGATGGTCTCTCTCAAGCAACCCTGCAATTAAGATACAAGAAGTCTCTTGTGTCCCCAACATAACTAATACAACTAGGAGTTGTATAGGTGCACTAGTTCGGCGAAGAGATGATAAAATATGGGTGATAGGTGTGGCAAAAAAAAGTAATATAAATCTGTAATAAAAAGTGCAGCAAGAAAACATGTAACAAAAGTGAGTGCAAACGGTTTAACAATGATGGAAACAAGGCCTAGGCTTCATACTTTCACTAGTGGAAACTCCCAACAACATTAACATATTCTGATCACATGATATTTCCCATAAAACATGAAATGGAGACGTACTCAGAGGTCATTCCTTTGTGGTCAAGAGAGGACGAGAATTATGTAGGGCTACAAGAGCACACCTCAGAGTTCGTAGTTCTCAATCTACGGATTTCCCAATGTCACCGCGGCCATCCAAAGAGAGTACCACAATCACCACAACATATCTCAAGGATAGTCAAAGACAAGCACCAAGAGACTCTCAATCTACAATCATTACACAAAAGAGGAAATCACTCATGATAATATTCTTCTAACCCATGTCCAATAGACCGCTGTCACCTTGGTCTCGGGGATTATACTAGATAAGATCAATTGAGTACATCAATCCAATAGATAGAGGAAGGGGAAATATCATGAGATCACCCTAGATTAACATAGCCTATGATCACAACGAAGATCACATCATGGGAGAGAGAGAAGAACACATAGCTACTAGTAGAAACCTCAGCCCCGAGGGAGAACTACTCCCGCTTCATGGAGGGTGTCAGAACCCTCTGTTAGGTAATGTGCTAGGATCAAAGTAACCTTGCATCATGTCAAAATTTTCAAAAGAGATCTTTGAAATCAACATCAAAAGCAAATGGGAGAAGGAACCCCCCCAGATGAATTAATTCAAAAGGCCAGATAAAAATCTTTTCCAAAAATTCATGTTAGATTTTTGAAAAGTCTTATAAATAAGTGTGATCACATATCAAGTGATGTGGGACCCATCCCATGCTCATAGATTTTTCAAATAATCAAACAGTGCCTTGGAATTAAAGAAATACCCCTATTTTATTTAAGATTCAAATTATTTGAATTTTAAAAATGTTGAAAGTTTATAAGTGGCTAGTCTATATTATTATGAGGCCACATAAAAGTTTTCAGCATTTAATAAAATGTTTAGCTATTTTATTTGGCTAAACAAAACAAATGTCAGAAAAGAGAAATAGAAAAGAAATCAGAAAATCCTTACCTGGCGCCCAGGCGAAGCCGGCCCACCCCAGCCCAGCCGGCCCACAGGGGCAGCGGCGTCTTCTTCCCCGTCCCGCGCCTCCAAGCTGCTCGGTGGAATGCCACCGAGCTAGCTGGGCACGTCGCCGTCTCTCCAGACGCCACCTGCCCCTCCCGCGCCCTCTAGCGACGCCATAGAGACGCTGGAGACGCCGTGCGTCCATTCCCCCCCTCCACAAGCTCCCTCCCCTCCTCTCTCGCCCGTTTCGTCGCCGCCCGAGGACCGCCGTGGAGCACGCCGCCGAGTCCACGCAGCCACCGTCGTCCCAGAGCCATGCCGCCGTGTCCAGAAGAACCGCAGCAGGCGTCTTCGTCGTTCCCCTCAAACAATCGAGCCCGAGCTCCTCAGCAGACGACGCCAGCTTCACCGAGGAGTCGCCGGACCCGCAAGTCGCCGTCGTCGAATTCGCCGCCACCACGACCTCCCCGACCTCCCTGACTCCTCCGCTAGCTTCAGGGTGAGCTTCTTCATCCGCCCGACCAACCCCGGAGTATTTCTCCTTCTCCTTTGCGTTTTTCCATGAAAGCCGAGCACGGCCTCCGCCATGGATGAGCTCGAGGTCGCCTCTGTGCCCCTTCGTCTCAACCAGAGCGTGCATTGTGTTCCCCGTGCTCCTCCTCGTCGAACCAGCCCAACCCCGCTTCTTTTCGTGCCCTGGAACGGAATCCCGACCACGGCCGTAGCTAGGCCGCCGCAAAGCTTGATGCCGGCGAGCGTACGGTGCACCCCAGCGCTTGGTTTCGGTCCCTTTCGACGCGCGCGAGTGAAGGCTTCAAATGGATGGTCTCGGCGCTACAAATCGTCGACGGATTCGCCTTCCCGTGCAGCGCCGCCGTGACTCCAGTCGCCGGCGTTTAGCCGCCGGCGTGTCAGCCCAAAGCCCCCCTGTTAATTACTCGGCTAATGACCCCCTGGGTCACTGAGCCACTGGATTAACTTAACCCACCGGTTAAGTGAACCCAGCCACTGACAGGTGGGACCCCCTTGCCAGCCCCCCCCTGACATCAGCACTTGCGCAATAAATCAATTAAATGAATTTCCAGAGTTTATTTGAATTTAAAGAATTCCAGAAAATACCCCAAACTTTGGAAATTCATAGAAAATTCATATTAACTCCAAATTGGACAAATAATATATGAAAAATGATCAGGAGAAAATTATCTTTCCAAATATGAAACTTTCAACTATGTTTGAGTTGAAATTAAATTGGGACCAGTAGCATATGTCATTTGGTTTATTTGAATTTAATTCAAATTCAAATCAAATGATCTTGCAACTTGGACCATGGAATTAAGCTACAATTCAACCACACATCAGAGGCATATCATACACATTTGAAGATGATTCAAAATGATCAAACCATGTCACATGTAACTTGGTAAATGTTGAATTCAAATGTGGAGTTTGAATTTGCAATTCAAATTGCAATATACTCCATTTAAATGGAATGCTCAACACATCAGTGCCATGAACATCACCATTTCAATCTTATTCATGTGATTGTGCATTGTACAATATGTTGATCCTATGATTGTCATGTTGCTGATAGAAGTGGAGCCGGAACCCGAGGTCACCCCCTACGTTGAAGACCCCGAACCCGAACCTCGTCAGCAAGGCAAGCAAACCCGCATTGATCATGTCGATAAAATTCCACTTCCCTCTCATGTCTCGCTTATGCATTGTTTAGGATGATCACCATGATTCGTTTCTACCGCATAGATGAACCCATTCCTTTGCATGACCTATATTTTTGTCACAGTAGTAAGCAAACCACAATCCTAGCAAATGTAGGAGTTGTTTGATATCATGTGGCCCCTGCAAATGTTATCGCTTATTGCATGCTTAGTATGATACCATGTTGTTACTGTGATGTGAGTCGGGATGGGAATGATCATGTTGAGGATGGTAGAAAAGTGTTGGTGAATCGACCCTAATACAAGGTGAACGATGAGAGGCTGTGTAGGAGTACACGGTGGGTTGTCTCGTTGAACACCGCCCTAGTACGAGTTCTTGTGTGGTGATCCAAGATGAAGAGTACAACCACACATTGGGCTCACTGACCCCTCTCAACTTACTAACTCATCCCTTTCGATGTCCAAATGTCGCAATAGTTCGGAGTTCTGGTAGGCTTGTGGCCTGGATGCTAAGTGAGAGAACGGCTCATCCGAGACCGGCTTATGCACCACGCACACATCACTTGGGTCCACTTCGGTAAACCGGCCGGGTTCACGATAGTGGTAGCCTACCGAAGTAGGCGGCTTTCTCGGACTAGATCGGCTATGAGGTAACAGTTGTGGTGAGCATCCTCGCTGGCACCCCTTGAATGGTGTCGAGATCAAAGGCGGTAAATGATGGTCATGTGTGTGTAGCGGTACACCCTTGCAAGGTTAACAAAACTATTCGAATAGCCGCGTCCGCGGTTATGGACTGCTTGGAAAGCTTAGCTTGATTATTAGATAACTTGAACCGGATACTTCTAAAACACACCAAGATAAGTGTGAGTGCTATGGCGTGCTTCCTCGTGGGGAAGTCGAGGAAGGAACCATAGTAGTGTATTGGTTGGAGAAAGTAGTGGACTCGTGTACGCTTCTTACCCCAAAGTCTGGTACTCGTAGTTTAGGATTAGCCAAGTCAAAGCTGGCATTTCTGCAAGTGAACCCCACCCCCCTTCACCTTGATACATATGCATGAGTAGTATAGCTCCTATGTAAGTCTTGCTGAGTACGACTTTGTACTCACGTTTGCTTAATCTATGTTTTAGATGATGCCACTGACCCCGAAGGTGGCTTCTTCATCGAGCTGGACGACTGAAGACCAACTAGTCTAGTCCCAGTCAGACGACTGGTTCCCTCGTGGAGGGCTTTGTGTTTAAATAAGGCTTCTTAAGCCATTTGTTAAACTTGTCTGTACTCAGACATAATTTGCTTCCGCCGTGTTGTAATGTTGGATCACATGTATGTGATCTCTGTGTGCACTCTATAAGAGTTATCAATAAAATTGTATACTTTGTAGAGAATTGCAATGGTACCTGCTGTTCATCCAAGGCATGTGTGATGCGTGCATGTTTATAACATGCATGTCTTTGTATGGGTTTTCGAGACCTTAGTTGTGTTCTGGCCGGCGGTCTTTCATACACCAAGTGGCCCTTAGATGTGCGCAGCTTGGGGCATCGCGATGCGATTGTTCGAGACTCCGTCTCGTGCACACTTTGTGGTATGATCGAGCCCGCCCTAGACCCCGACTAAGTGATCAGGCTGGAGTAAGTCTATGTAAGAGTTTTGAGATAGTCGATAGTATGGTTGAGGCGACTTGTCTTTGAATATGGGAGTTCACCACCCATATCATTAGACTTGTGTGCGGACGATGAGGACCCATCTCAGTTGATCATCCGGCCTGGATGGGATGCCCCTCACGTACGATGCTTTCCGAGAATGTTCAGTGCTTGGCCTTGTCTGCTTATACAAGTGGGTGCGGTTCTCGGCTCTCCATATGACTATGTCTTAACTGGACTTGCATACGCTAACCCCGGGTCCCGACAGAGGGAGGAAGCAACGTAGATGGAGATGAATCCGGGGGCACTTCCCCGTCCCGGCAGGTTGCCGGCACAGGAATTCTGGTCCCCCGAAGCTTGTCTGTGATGGCGGCGGAGATCGGAATCGCTTCTGGAAAAAGTACTTCGATATTAGGGGTTTCCACCCCGAGCGGTAAATATAGGCGAAGGGGGGCATCGAGGGGACCCACGAGGCAGTCATGAGGGTCCCTGGCGCGGCCGAGGGTGGGGCCGCGCCACCTGCCCTCCTGGCTGCCTGGTGGCGGCCCCCCTTCCCTCTCTTGGTGATTCCGGAAGCTTCTGTTGCGCTAATTTTTTTTATATTTTTCCCGGAATTTTTGGAGCATTTTTAATGGCCGGAAAACCTGAAATACAAAAACAGCAGAAAACAGAAACTGGCAACTGGGTGCACTGAGTTAATAGGTTAGTCCAAATAGGTTCAAAAGTGTATGAAAGTTCAAGCAAAACATGCATGGAGCAAGCAGAAATTATATATGCGTTTGGGACGTATCATACGGTGAAGCAATTCTATGATTGAAATTGTACTTGGCTAAAGCTTTTCTAAAAGCTCCACGTGTAAAGTGCGAACCCCCAACAGTCATGAGGTACCTGGGTACTCTAAACCTAGGAAAAATTACATCCTTGAGCATTTTCAAAGATGTCTTGTGATCAGCACTTTCAGTGGGGATTGCCTCTACCCACTTGGTTACATAATCAACAACAACTAAAATGTGAGTGTACTTGTGCGAGGAAGGAAAAGGACCCATAAAATCAAAACCCCAGCAATCAAAAGGCTCAATCACTAGAGAGTAATTCATAGGCATCTCATTCCTTCTACTAATATTACGAACTCTCTGACACTTATCACAGGATAAAACATAACTTCTAGCATCCTTAAAGAGAGTAGGCCAATAAAGACCTGATTGAAGAACCTTATGTGCGGTCCTCTCACCAGCATGATGTCCTCCATATGGACTGTCGTGACACTGTTTGAGAATGTCCTTATGCTCGTGTTCCGGTATGCATCTTCTCACGATCCCATCTGGACCTTCTTTGAAAAGATGTGGGTCATCCCAAAAGTAATGCCTCAAATCATGAAAGAACTTCTTCCTTTGCTGAAATGTTAAACCTGGAGGCAAAAACTTTGCAACGATAAAGTTAGCATAATCTGCAAACCAAGGATCGGAGAGAGATTGTACTTTTACAACAGCTAGTTGTTCGTCTGGAAAACTGTCGTTGACTGGAATGGGATCATGCGGTATATATTCCATCCTTGAAAGATTATCCGCCACCGGATTGTCTGCTCCTTTCCTGTCGACAATCTGTAAATCAAATTCCTGAAGAAGTAGTACCCATCGGTTGAGTCAGTATGAACAATAATCTTAGAATCAACAATATACTGCCTAAACTTATCACAAGCAAACACTACTGCTAAGAATTCCTTCTCAGTAGTAGCATAATTCTTTTGAGCGCTATCAAGGGTTTTGCTAGCATAATATATAACATTCAACTTCTTATCAACCCTTTGTCCTAAAACAGCTCCAACAGCAAAATCACTAGCATCACACATAATTTCAAAAGGTAAATTCCAATCGGGTGGTTGTACTATAGGAGCGGTTATTAGAGCTTTCTTAAGAACCTCGAAGGCTTCCTTACAATCTTCATCAAAAACAAAAGGAACGTCCTTTTGGAGAAGATTAGTGAGGGGTCTCGAAGTCTTAGAAAAGTCTTTAATAAATCTTCTATAGAAACCAGCATGACCGAGAAAACTACGAATACCTTTGATGTCCCTTGGGTAGGGCATCCTTTCAATTGCTTCGATCTTGGACCTGTCCACCTCAATTCCCCTCTCGGAAATCTTGTGGCCCAGAACAATTCCCTTGTTGACCATAAAGAGGCACTTCTCCCAGTTAAGCACCAAATTTGTCTCCTCACATCTCTGCAAAACTTTATTAAGGTTGTGGAGACAATGGTCAAAAGAGGTTCCATAGACGGAGAAATCGTCCATGAATACCTCCACAATTTCTTCGCAAAAACCATGAAAGATAGCAGACATACACCTTTGAAAAGTAGCAGGGACATTACATAAACCAAAAGGCATACATCTGGATGCATAAGTACCATAGGGACAAGTAAAAGTGGTCTTCTCTTGATCAGCAATGTTAACATGAATTTGAGAGAAGCCAGAATAACCATTAAGATAACAAAAGTGAGTATTTTTGGATAACCTTTCAAGCATTTGGTCGATGAACGGCAACGGGTAGTGGTCCTTCCTGGTTGCCTTGTTCAGCTTCCTGTAATCAATACACATTCTATATCCAATAATAATTCTCTGAGGTATTAGTTCATTCTTATCATTAGGAACCACATTTGTTCCTCCTTTCTTTGGAACACAATGAACCGGGCTTACCCACTTACTATCAGCTATAGGGTAGATAATACATGCGGCTAGAAGCTTGAGAATCTCAGTCCTTACAACATCCATCATCTTTGGATTCAACCGTCGTTGATGATCAACAACTGGTTTAGCATCAGGCTAAATGTTGATGGTATGTTGACAAATAGATGGACTAATCCCCTTAAGGTCATCAAGGGTATAGCCAATCGCACCTCGATGTTTGCAAAGTACTTCCAATAGTCGCTCTTCTTCATACCATGAAAGGTTAGAATTGATAATAACAAGATATACTTTCTTTTCATCTAAATAAGCATATTTGAGCGTATCAGGAAGAGGTTTAAGATCAAACACCGGATCTTCTTTTTGTTTCGATAAAATTCCCAAAGGCTCAACTGGACGGTTGTGCTTTAGGATAGCAGGTTGTCTTAAGAATATGTTGTCCATCTCATTCCTCTCCTGCATATGCAAATCATTCTCGTGGTCCTCCATATATTGCTGCAAAGGATCATTAGGAGGAATAGCAATGGAAGCAATATCTTCAATAATTTTATCATTACTAGGCAAATCAGTACCATGAGGCTGCTTAGAGAACTTAGAAAAGTTAAATTCATAGGGCTCACCATTGAATTCAACAGAAACTTTACCTTTCTTGCAATCTATTATAGTTCCACAAGTTTTGAGAAAAGGTCTACCGAAAATAATAGGACAAAAATTATCCCTTACTGAACCAAGTACTAGAAAGTCGGTAGGATATTTTACCTTTCCGCATAAGACTTCAACGTCTCTCACAATTCTGATAGGAGAGATAGTTGCCCTGTTTGCAAGATGAATAGTAACATCTACTTCTTCAAGTTCACAAGGTGAAATCTCACCCATGATATCTTGATAGAGTGAATACGGGATAACACTAGCACTCGATCCCAAATCACATAGCCCATAATAATTTTGATCTCCTATTTTAATAGATACTACTCGAGTACCTGAAATTGGGCCTTTATTCTTGGCTGTAACAAGGTTAGTGGAAACAACACACAAATTTATATTGGAATCTAAAGCATCATTAGTAATAAGATCCTTAACCAATGCAACTCGAGGATCGACCTTGATCTGGTCCTCAGGCTCATCAATTCTTCTCTCACTCTTATTCATTATGCCTGTCACAAAGGAGTGCTCCCTTATTCTTACAGGAAAAGGGGGCTTTTCATATATAACTGCAGGCAAAATAGGGTCAGCAACATGAATATCAATAGGTAATTCTTTGAAGGGTTTATGATGCTGATCCTTCTTCTTCTTAGAAGAGTCTATATGAGAGGCAAAGTCCTTACAAAAATCAATCATCAGATGGGAATCAAGACCAATCTTAGAGCAAAAGGTATTAAAATAACCAGTTTTCACATAGCTCTCTATATAATCATGCTCATAATTTATAGTGGATTCAATACCTTTATCTATTTCCCAATCTTCGGTATTCTTCTGGATCCTTTCAAGGAGATCCCATCTTTCTTCAACGCTTTTCGTCTAAAATACCCCACTAGAGGAGGCATCCAGCATCTCCTTATCCTGACGAGAAATTCTAGCATAAAAGTTTGTAAGTATAGTTTTCTTGGGGAGCTCATGAACAGGACATTTGAGCATTAGAGATTTCAATCTCCCCCAAGCTTGAGCGATGCTTTCTCCGTCACGAGACCTAAAGTTATAGATATAATTTCTGTCTCGATGAATTTCATGAAGAGGATAAAACTTGGTATAAAAGAGAGACATAAGCTCTTGCCAATCAAGAAAATGAGAGTTATCGAGAAGCTTATACCAATATGAAGCTTTATCTATAAGAGATACGGAGAACAATTTCTTCATGAAAAAATCCATTGATGCACCTGCAAGCTTAAATAGTGAACATAGTTGTGATAAATATAGCAAGTGTTCACTGGGATGTCTGTCTCCTGCATAACGATTCACCAAAACACAATCGATAATACCAGCTGGTATTTTATAAGGCACAATTTCAGTAGGAGGAGGAACAACCACCACAGATGTGGGGTGTTTCCCCACAAGCAACGATCCAATAGCTAGGTTGTCCATACGGACAAAGAGCAGCAACAGCAAAATAAAAACAACAATATAAAAATTTCCTTACCAACTTCACTTACCAATAGTGCTATGATCCCCGGCAACGGCGCTAGAAAACGGTACTTGATGACCCACAACCGTAGGGGATCTATTGCAGCATTTTTGATAAGTAAGAGTGTCGAACCCAACGAGGAGCGAAAGGTATTGATAAGTGATTTTGGACAAGGAATAACTGCAAGCACTGAAAGATAACTTTTTAGGGGTTTTCGATATAAGCAACAATAAGATAAAAGCAAGTAAAGTAAATAGTGCTGAGGAGCAGCAAGTTGCCCAATCCTTTTGAGCAAAGGATAAGCATGGCAACTGAACTTATAAAGACTAAAGCGTTCTTCAGGACACATGGAGAGGTAGTCACGTGCTTTCGCCATACTCCGTATTAATAACAAGTGTTGTGCTGATAACTGTTGAGTGGGTGGATCTATGCTAGCAAACCTTCTAGACTAAGATAAGTGCACTCTTATGATTAAACATCTTGCAAGCATCCGCAAATACAAGATAGAAATTAAGGCAAAGCCTAACCACAGCAATAAGATCAAGGATCCATTATTCCCTTGTGCAAAAGTGTGCAAACTGGGGTTCAGGTTTCTGTCACTCCGGCAACCCACCATAAGAATTCTTTATACACAATGTATTCCCCTAGGTCCTTAATAAGGAGAAGTGTTGAGTGTTCGACTCACACAACACCACTAGGAAAATAACGACACAACTTAAATATAAAACAACACATATTACTTCAACATCATATGACTACTAACAACTAGACTTCTCCCATGTCCTCAAGAACTAAAGTAACTAATCACAAGACATAAAAGAGATCATGATCACAGGTGATAAATATATGATAAACAATCTAGACATAATGATATTTCTCCAACAAAACTCAATAGCATTCACCACAAAGTAGTAATCAACACCGGTAGAGTAGAGAGGATAGATTGTACGGATTACAACACAAGATAAACTTGTGAGGTGAGATTGGATGGTGGTGGAGATGGTGCTGATGTTGGGGATGATGTTGATGATGATCTCGATGATGCTCGTGACGATGGTGATGACGATGGCGATGATCTCCCCTTCCGGGAGGTGATCTCCTCGGCGGAATCTGCCCGCCGGAGAGCCCTTTTCTTCTCTGTAGGTTTCCACCACGGAGCGGCGGAGGAACTCCGTAAAAGCTTCTCTTTTTTAGGTTTTCGGGTAACGAGGAGTATATAGGCCAGAGGGGGAGCCGGGAGTGGCCCTAGGGCTCCAGGCGCCCTCCCGGCGCGGCCAGGGGTGGGGCCGCGCCAGGTGGCCGCCTGGGGCCCCCGTGGCCCCCCTCTGGCCCCTCTTCGACGTGTCTTCGTTAATCCTTCGGAAAATACCCCCCGTCGATTTTCAGGTAATTTGGAGGTATCATTCTTCAGCAACTCAGCGTACACTTTTTACCGCTGAATCCTGCGTCTTCTGCTTCGGCACTGGAAAGTTGCAAACTGTGTAAAACAAGCCAAAACAACATAAGAACATCATCGTAATATGAAATATATCAATGAATAAGGATGAATTACGATATAAAATAGTGATGCATTTTGGATGTATCACCCCCTCTGGCCCCTCTTCGGCGTCTCTTCGTTAATCTTCTGAAAAATGCCCTCCGTCGATTTCAGGTAATTTGGAGGTATTCTTCTTCAGCAACTCAGCGTCCACTTTTTACCGCTGAATCCTGCGTTAGCTGCTTCGGCATCGGAAAGTTGGAAACTGTGTAAAATAATCCAAAACAACATAAGAACAACATCATAACATGAAATATATCAATGAATAAGAAATAATTACTATATAAAATAGTGATGCATTTTGGATGTATCAACTCCCCCAAGCTTAGACCTCGCTTCTCCCCAAGCGAATGCTGAGCTCGGTAAACCTGTCCACAAGTTTAGAGAGTGAAGTGTCGATAAATAGAATACGGACAAGAAGCATCAAAGTTTCTTCATCAAACTCGAGCATCCTCAACAACAACCTCAACTCATAAGGCTCTTATGAGAAAGTAATAACAATTATAATCAAAAGTAGGGCTGAGAAAACTCATCAAATTATGGCAAACATATCCTTGGTCAAAGGACAACTAATCACTTTTACTTTTGCTCTTTCTGAATAAGATGAAACAAATTGAAGGTTTTGAAAGAACATGTTATTAGTCATGAAGTGCAAATGCTAACACAAAGGAAGATGTTTGCTTGGCAAAAGCTTTCGCAAACAACTTACTTATCAAATGATAATGTCAACAATGATATGGCATGGAAAAACTTACTGCGCCATTATATGGATGAATCCTCATCAGCATCAAGTGTCTGTTCTCATTGGGAAAGGAATAAGTAGGAAAACTGACTCAACATAAAAGTAAAGGAAAGGCCTTGTTAAAGGCAAGCAGGGAAAACTCATGTGCTATCCTTAAATCAAACAGAATAAAAATAAATTTTGGGAGGTGCATAGTTTGTCAAAGAATGATAATAGATAGCTCAATTACTTCTCAAGATGGACAAGTTTCGAGGAACGGCTCCCAAGAAGGGACGATCACATCCCCTTAGTCGCCTTTGTTTATCACTACCAAAGTTTCTGATTTCTCATAGACCGAGCGTGAAGGAGAGTTTGTTTGTTATATTATCTTTCGAGCTGGGCGCACCCATGCCAGTTCCTCCTCGAATTATGGGTTTGCACATTAGACATGCAATCCAGGGGTAAAACTTGTCCAACTTAAGAAGATCATGAATTACCTACTACTTCCTCATGAGCTAAACAAGAGGCACAAAACAGAAGATTTTGAACATTTAAGGATAACACATAAATTCTATACTTATAGGACTGGTAGGGGAATACCATGAATAGGAAGGTATGGTGGACTCATATGGAAGGTAATGGTTTCAGGGTATGGATGCACAAGCAGAAATCTTCTAGGTAAGGGGTTTGGCTAGCAAAGGCTTTGAGAGAACAGACCATTGATGCTAACTTAGATGCAAAACATATAAAGCATAAACATTAAGGTAAGCATAACACATCAAGTTGTCTTCCTTGTCAACATAACACTTCAAGCATAATAACATAAAGGTTTTGCCTATGTCGCTACTTGAGAAAACATGCATGTTGTCAAGACCAAAGCTATGTTTGCCAAAATTAAATAAAGTTTTCAAAGCCATACCTGATATAAGGTCAATACTCCCCATAAGAATCATCATATAAGGTCCATTGCGTGAAGATAATACCGAGTGCAGCGAAGGAACCAATAGACTTCTCATTAATATTCCAATATAGACGACTCCACACTCACAGATACAAACACTCCATAGAAGGAGTGATAGACCTCAATGCAAACATATATTTCATATAATAACTTCCCTAGACATGATACGACTCTACTTGACTCTAAAAGACTAAGATAAAGATAAATATACCGGGCACTCCCCCAAGCTTGGAACAAGCTGAGGGGATGCCATTACCCGAGGAGATTTACTCCTCATTCTTGTTGTGGTTGTTGTTGATGTAGTCGTGGACGAAGCGCTTCCATGGTAGAGGTTCTACGGTCCCATGAGAGGTTTCAGTCTCCAAGATCCTGCTTCCAGCACCTAAACCCATGCGCATAAACTTTAGTTCATACTAACAGTTCTGGTTGTGCAGATCATAGATCTGCCCTTGGATATCATCAATTTTTTCTTCTGCATCGGTGATGCTTGACCAAATCCCTTCATATCCTTCTTGTAGAACATCTTCAGCTCATTGATGATGTCGAAGTTGGCTTCAATGACCCGCTCAACCATCTTCTTGTACTTGAAGACTTCTTGCTCCATCTCTTCTAGCCTGGCCTCGATGCTCCCCTCCTTGACAGGTTCCTTCAGATCCTCTTGGTGAAGGTCACCACCCTCCAACTGGATGGTTCGGGGATCGTTCTTCACCTGAGCGAGGTAAGGGTTGATGACGTTGACGACGAACTTGTCCTTGGGGGAACTTGGGGAAGCCATGGCACCTAGGTCTAGCTAAAAGATTTCCTAGAAGAAACAGATCGAGAATAAAACACGTGAAATAGAGAGATACGGTGTCGGGACTATCCGGGCAAATATATAGCAAAAATTTCTGCAACATAAGGAAGGAAACGAGCCAAAGTGGAGTCGGAGACGGGCTCCGGGGTGCCTAGGCGGCCTCCCTGCGCAGCCAGGAGGTAGGCCACGTCAGGGGGGCCCTTGGGCCCCCTGGAGCTCTTCTCCGACTCCAATTAGGCTCTGGATTTTCTATATTTTCAAAAAATGCGTAATCTGGAACTTTTATGGCAGTTCGCGATGTTTCCTTACCGTAATACATACCTTTTCTTATTCTGCTTCTGCTGAAGTCGGAAACGGGGTTGCAACATATTCTTCATGAGTTGTTGTGTGTATTATATTTACATCAACATTGACGGGGTCTCCTGCCGTGTAATGCTTGAGTCTTTTCCCATTCACAACTTGAGGTTTGGTGCCATCAAAATTGATAATCTTAATCGCACCTGACCGGTAGACTTCTTCGATATGAAATGGCCCTTACCATCTAGAAAGTAATTTACCTGGAGAAAACCTGAAACGGGATCTAAACAATAAAACTTTATCACCAACATTAAATTCACGTTTCAGAATCCTTCTATCATGCCACTTCTTTACCTTTTCCTTATACATTTTAGCACTCTCGTAAGCTTCACTTCTTCACTCATCTAGAGAAGTCAAGTTCATGAGACGCTTTTCACCAGCTAACGTCGGGTCAGCATTAAGCTCTCTAACAGCCCAGAAAGCTTTGTGTTCTAATTCTAATGGCAATGTCAAGCCTTGCCATAGACCATCTTATACGAGGACATGCCCATGGGGTTTTTGTAAGCAGTTCTATACGCCCACAAAGCATCCCTAACTTCTTTGACCAGTCCTTCCTAGAACTGTTAACCGTCTTTTTAAAGATCAGCTTGATCTCTCTATTGGTGAGCTCAACTTGCCCACTAGTTTGAGGATGGTACGGTGAAGCAATCCTATGATTGACATCGTACTCTGCTAGAGCTTTTCTAAAAGCTCCATGCGTGAAGTGTGATCCTCCATCAGTCATGAGATACCTAGGTACACCAAACCTAGGAAAAATTACATCTTTGAGAATTTTCAAAGATGTCTTGTGATCAGCACTCTCAGTGGGGATTTCTTCAACCCACTTGGTCACATAATCAACAGCCACTAAAATGTGAGTGTACTTGTTTGAGGGCGGAAAAGGACCCATAAAATCAAAACCCCAGCAATCAAAACGCTCAATCACTAGTGAGTAATTCATAGGCATCTCATTCCTCCTACTAATATTACCAACTCTTTGACACTTATCACAAAATAAAACATAATTTCCATCATCTTTAAAGAGAGCAGGCCAATAAAAACCTGATTGGAGAACCTTATGTGCGGTCCTCTCACCGGCGTGATGTCCTCCATAGGGACTGTCATGACATTTTTTGAGAATGTCCTTCTTCTCGTGTTTTGGTATGCATCTTCTCACGATCTCGTCAGGACCTTCTTTGAAAAGATGAGGGTCATCCCAAAAGTAGTGCCTCAAATCATGGAAGAACTTCTTCCTTTTATGAAATGTTAAACCTAGAGGCAAATACTTTGCAACGATAAAATTAGCATAATCTGCAAACCAAGGATCGGAGAGAGATTGTACTTTTACAACGACAAGTTGTTCGTCTGGAAAGCTGTCGTTGACTGGGATGGGGTCATGCGGTATATCTTCCATCCTTGAAAGATTGTCCGCCACCGGATTGTCTGCTCCTTTTCTATCAATAATCTGTAAGTCAAATTCTTGAAGAAGGAGTACCCACCTGATGAGTCTTGGTTTGGCATCCTTCTTCGCCATAAGGTACTTAAGAGCAGCATGGTCAGTATGAATGATAACTTTTGAATCAACAATATAAGGCCTAAACTTATCACAAGAAAATACTACTGCTAAGAATTCCTTCTCAGTAGTAGCATAATTATTTTGAGCACTATCAAGGGTCTTGCTAGCATAATGTATAACATTCAATTTCTTATCAAACCTTTGTCCTAACACAGCTCCAACAGCAAAATCACTAGAATCACACATAATTTAAAAGGTCATTTTCCAGTCAGGCGGTTGTACTATAGGAGCGGTTATCAAAGCTTTCTTAAGAACTTCGAAATCCTCCTTACAATCTTCATCAAATACAAAAGGAACATCCTTCTGGAGAAGATTGGTAAGGGGTCTCGAAGTCTTAGAAAAGTCCTTAATAAACTTCTATAAAAACCAGCATGACCGAGAAAACTACGAATACCTTTAATGTCCCTTGGATAGGGCATCCTCTCGATAGCTTCAATCTTCGCCTTGTCCACTTCAATTTCCCTCTTGGAAATCTTGTGACCAAGAACGATCCCTTCGTTAACCATGAAGTGTCATTTTTCCCAGTTTAGAACTAAGTTTGTATCCTCGCATCTCTGCAAAACTTTATTAAGATTGTGGAGACAGTGGTCAAAGGAAGTTCCATAGACAGAGAAATCGTCCATGAAGACTTCCACAATCTCCTCACAGAAACCATGAAAAATTGCAGACATACATCTCTGAAAAGTAGCAGGTGCATTGCATAAACCAAAAGGCATGCGCCTGTAAGCATAAGTACTGTAGGGACACGTGAAGGTGGTCTTCTCTTGATCAGCGGTGTTGACATGAATTTGAGAGAAGCCAGAGTACCCATCAAGATAGCAAAAGTGGGTGTTTTTAGACAACCTCTCTAGCATCTGATCAATAAAGGGCAGTGGTTAGTGATCCTTCCTGGTCGTTTTGTTCAACTTCCTGTAATCAATAAACATTCTATATCCAATAACAACTCTGTGAGGTATTAGTTCATTTTTATCATTAGGAACAACAGTCATACCTCCTTTCTAAGGAACACAATGAACTGGACTTACCCACCTACTATCAGCTATAGGATAGATGATACCTGCGGCTAGAAGTTTGAGAATCTCCATCCTAACCACTTCCTTCATCCTTGGGTTCAGCCGTCGTTGATGATCAACAACTGGCTTAGCATCGGGCTCGAGATTGATAGTGTGTTGGAAAATCGATGGACTGATCCCCTTAAGGTCATCAAGGGTATATCCCAAGGCACCACGGTGTCTGCGAAGTGTCTCCAATAATCTCTCTTCTTCAAATCCCGAAAGGTTAGCATTGATAATGACATGATATATTTCCTTTTCATCTAAATAAGCATACTTGAGCGTATCGGGAAATGGTTTGAGGTCAAACACCGGGTCTTCTTTTTGGTTGTGCTAGGATTCCTAAAGGCTCAACTGGAAGGTTGTGCTTCATGATAGCAGTTTGTCTTGTGAATATTTCGTCCAACTCATTTCTTTCCTGCATATGCATATCATTCTCGTGGTCTTCCATATATTGCTGCAAAGGATCATTAGGAGGAATAGCAATAGAAGCAATATTTTCAATAATTTTATCATCACTAAGTAAATTAGTACCACGAGGTTGCTTGGAAAATTTAGAAAAGTTAAATTCATATGGCTCACCATTGAATTCAATAGAGACTTTACCTTTTTTACAATCTATAAGAGCACCACAAGTGTTGAGAAAAGGTCTACCAAAGATAATAGGGCAAAAACTATCTTGCACTGAACCAAGTACAAGAAAGTCGATAGGATACTTTACCTTTCCACATAGGACTTCAACATATCTCACAATTCCAATGGGAGAGATAGTTTCTTTGTTTTCTAGATAAATGGTAGCATCGATCTCTTCAAGTTCACAGGGGGAAATCTCACCCATGATCTCCTGATAGAGTGAATAAGGAATAGCGCTAGCACTGGATCCCAGATCGCACAACCCGTAATAGTTGTGATCTCCTATCTTAACAGATACAACTGGTGTACCTGAAATTGGACTCTTATTCTTGGTTGTGACAATGTTAGTTGAAACGGCACAAATTTTTATCTTGGAATCTGAAATATCATTAGTGACTAAATATTTAATCACCGCAACTTGAGGATCAACCTTGATCAGGTCCTCAGGTTCGTCAGTTCTTCTCTCACTCTTATTCATTATGCCTGTCACAAAAGAGTGCTCCCTCATCCTTGTAGGAAAAGGGGGATTTTCATAGAAAACTGCAGGCAAAATAGGGTCAGCAACATTTATATCAAAAGGTAATTCTTTAAAAGGTTTATGATACTGAGCCTTCTCTTCTTTCGAAGAGTCAATGTGAGAGGAAAAGTTCTTGCAAAAATCAATCATGAGCTGGGAATCAAGACCAATCTTAGAACAAAAGGTATTAAAGTAATCAGTTTTCACATAGCTCTCAATGTAGTCATGCTCATAATTTATAGCGGGTTCAATACCTTTATCGATTTCCCAGTCTTCAGTGTTCTTCTGGATCCTCTCGATGAGATCCCAC
Organism: Bromus sterilis; assembly: GCA_950022295.1. NCBI lineage: Eukaryota > Viridiplantae > Streptophyta > Magnoliopsida > Poales > Poaceae > Bromus > Bromus sterilis. The sequence goes on from OX465596.1 coordinate 405,205,522, forward strand.
TTTTCTTCGACACTTCTTGTTTGGAATAACCTGCTAGAGGAGGCATCCAACAGCTCCTTATCTTGACGAGAGAGCCTGGCATAAAAATTTGTAATTATAATTTCTTTGGGGAGTTCATGAATAGGACATTTGAACATTAGGGATTTAAGTCTCCCCCAAGCTTGAGCGATGCTCTCTCCATCGCGAGACCAAAAGTTGTAGATGTAGTTCCTGTCTCGATGAATTTCATGAAGAGGGTAAAACTTTGTATAAAAGAGAGACATAAGCTCTTCCCAACTAAGTAGATGTGAGTTATCAAGGAGCTTATACCAATCTGAAGCTTTACCTATAAGCGATACGGAGAATAATTTCTTCATGACGAACTCCAGTGGCACACCTGCAAGCTTAAATAATGAACATAGTTGTGATAAATATAGCAAGTGTTCACCTGGGTGTCTATCTCCTGCACAACAATTAGCTAAGACATGATTGATAGTACCAGACGGTATTTTGTAAGGCACAATTTCAGTAGGGGTAGGAGTGACCACCACAGTTGTGGGGCATTTCCCCATAAGCAACGATCCAAGAGTAGAGGTATCCATAAGGACAAAAGCAGCAACGGCAAAATAAAAACAGAAATATAAAGACTTCCTTACCAGCTTCACTTACTAATAGCGCTACGCTCCCCGGCAACAGCGCCAGAAAACAGTACTTGATGACCCTCAACTGTAGGGGATCATTTGTAGTGTTTTCGATAAATAAGAGTGTCGAACCCAACAAGGAGAAAAAGATATTGGTAAGTGACTTTGGTAAAGAAAAAACTGCAGGAACTGAAAGATAACTTTTTAGGGGTTTTCGATATAAGCAACAAGAAGGTAAAAGCAAGCAAAGTAAAGAGCACTGAGGAGTAACAAGTGGCCCGATCCTTATGAGAAAAGGATAGGCCTAGCAACTGTACTTATAAAGGCTAAAGCGTTCTTGAGGACACACGGCAGAAATAGTCACGTGCTTTCGCCATATTCCGTATCGGTACTATGTGATGTGCTGATAAGTGTTGAGTGGGTGGATCTATGCTAGTGCACCCTCTCAAATAAGATAAGTGCACTCTTATGATTAAACACCTTGCAAGCATCCGCATATACAAGATAGTAATTAAGGCAAAAGCCTAACCATAGCAATACGATCAATGATCCATTGTTCCCTTGTGCAAAAGAGTGTGAACTGGGGTTTAGGTTTCTGTCACTCCAGCAACCCGCCGTAAGCAATCTTTGTACACAATGTATTCCCCTAGGTCCTTAATAAGGCGAAGTGTTGAGTGTTCGACTCACACAACACCACTAGGAAAATAACAACACAACTTAAATATCAAACAACACATATTACTTCAACGTCATATGACTACTAACAACTAGACTTCTCCCATGTCCTCAAGAACTAAAGTAACTACTCAAAAGTCATAAAAGTGATCATGATCAGTGGGGATAAATAGATGATAAACAATCTGTACACAATGATAATTCTCCAACAAAACTCAATAGCATTCATCACACGGTAGTAATCAACACCGGTAGAGTAGAGAGGATAGATAGTACGGATTACAACACAAGTTGGACTTGTGAGGTGAGATTGGATGGTGGTGGTGATGGTGCTGATGTTGGGGATGAGGTTGATGATGATCTCGATGATGCCCGTGACGATGGTGAAGACGATGTCGACGATCTCCCCTTTCGGGAGGTGTTCTCCCCGGCGGAATCTGCCAGCCGGAGATGTCTTTTCTCCTCTGTAGGTTTCCGTCACGGAGCGGCGGCGGAACTCCGGAAAATCTCTCTGTTTTAGGGTTTTTGATATATGAGCGATATATAGGCCAAAGGGGGGAGCCGGGAGTGGCCCCAGGGGTCCAGGCGCCCTCCCGGCGCGGCCAGGGGTGGGGCCGCGCTTGTTGGATATATGCCCTAGAGACAAATTAATAAAGATATTTGTCACATATCCGTTTTGTTCATAATACGTTTTATACTGTGCTATAACTATATTACTTGGAAATACTAATACAGGTGTAGTATAAAACATGGTCCGTAGTTTAACTCGGGTAAACTATCTCATTGGGCAATTGATTGATCAAGCTTTCCAGATCATGGCGACACTTAAGTCCATTGACAATGAGGTCATATCGTTAAGGGGAATGATGTGATGGACATACACCCACCTAAAGTATTGCAATGTGATCGAGTCACATAGTTCAGCGTTGCTATGACTTTGTAACATATGACTTTGTAGTTGTCATCTATGAGGAGACTTTGATTTGTATCCCACCGCCTGACTGAAATATGCTGGCTATAACGGTGCACTTTGGGTATTCCGAAATAGATGGTTGATGAGTATGTTAATAGATCAGAGCGGGATTTTCAGTCCTTGTGACAGGACAGGTACTCTGGGCCCACTCGGTGATATTGCATCAACACCTTGCAAGGACGTGACTAGGTCACAAGAGATGCAATGATCATGGACGAGAGAAGTTGTTTGTTGTGAACGAGATGTGAACACGGTATGTAGGATACCGACGATCAAACCTCGGACAAACAAAGTACCGCAGCACAAATGGATTACGTCGTATCGTTAACGGTTTCCAAAAGCGATCGAAGTTCATTCGATGGAAGCGCAGGGGCTGTCAAGGATTGTAACCAGGTCCAACTGACTAGTCATTGATCAATGAGAAGAGTCTCGACCATGTCTGATGTTTCCCGGACCGTTAGGGTGTTACACTTAAGGGCAATCGATGCATAGGACACTTACGGGATCAATCGGTGAAATAGGAGGAATCACCGGAATAGTTCCGGAGGAGGACGAAATGGTTTCCGGACATTTTGAATAGTTCAAAATAAAGTTTAATTGTTTTAATAATGTTTTATTATTTAATTATCTGAATTAAATATTTAAAACATATTAAATAAATTAAAAAATGGGGAAAAGGCTAAATGGGCCCATGGGGCCCATTAAGGGAGGAGGGGGTCTCCCCCCTTGGGCTTGGCGCCAAGGGTGGGGCCCACCACCCCCCTTGGCCGGCGCACTCCCCCCCCCTTGGGAGTTTAGTCCCACATGGGGGAGGGGAGGAGGATGGCACCCCCCTTGGCCTATATAAGGAGGGGTAGACCCCCCCTTTTTCCAACACACCAATATCTCCTTCTTCCTCCTTCTCCTTCTCGGAAGTGGACTCCCCTTGTTTGGATTCTGCACCTGGATTGGAGTTCTCCACCATAAGGCAGGCCGTCGTTCTGCTGGAGTCGGGATCCGTAGCAGTCTTTCTTCCGCTGCTCGCCTGGTTCGGGGCCCGGGAGGAACATCGATTGTACCGTACGTGTATAATCTCTTCGAGGCACTACACCTGTGGTGCTACTTCGTCGCTGGAGGTTTACCGGGATTCATCCTCGCCGGTGGTGGTCTTCTACACGACAGGAAGGTCGTAGTTCCGAGTCTACGCCAGCCACGTTCGCAAGAACGTTTCCCTCTTTCGGTCTTCAAAGGTATGAACACCGATTCCCTCCGTTACTTTATATCGCCATAGCATAGATCTTGGGTTCGGGTACCGTAGGTATGAAAAATTTGTGTTTTCTGCCTGGGCACCCTGTGGCCCCCCTCTGGCCCCTCTTCGGCGTGTCTTCGTTGATTTTTTGAAAAATGCCCTCCGTCGATTTTCAGGTAATTTGGAGGTATTCTTCTTCAGCAACTCAGCGTCCACTTTTTACCGCTGAATCCTGCGTCTACTGCTTCGGCATCGGAAAGTTGTAAACTGTGTAAAATAAGCCAAATCAACATAAGAACAGCATCATAACATGAAATATATCAATGAATAAGAAAGAATTACTATATAAAATAGTGATGCATTTTGGACGTATCACCAACCCAGTCGGATCCGACCTTCTCCCCTGCATTCAGCCCACCCCGTGCTTTTGTTCTTGAGGACACACGGGAGAAATAGTCATGTGCTTTCGCCATAGTCCGTCTAGTACTATATTTTGTGTTGATAAGTGTTATGTGGGTAGACCTACGCTAGTGCACCTTCTAGACTAAGATAAATACACTCTTATGATTAAACCTTTTGCAAGCATCCGCAAATACAAGAGATAAATTAAGGAAAATGTCAGAACCCTCTGTTAGGTATGTGCTAGGGTTAGCTAGTACCTTTGCATCATGTCAAAATTTCAAAGGAACTCAAATTCAAAATCCAAATGGGAGAAGGAACACCCCTAGATGAATTAATTCAAAAGGCCAGACAAAAATATTTTCCAAAAATTCATGTTAGAGTTTTGAAAAGTCTTATAAATGAGTGTGATCACATATCAAGTGATGTGGGACCCACCCCATGCTCATAGATTTTTCAAATATTCAAACAATACCTTGGAATTAAAGAAATACCCCTTTTTGATTTAAAATTCAAATCATTTGAATTTTAAAAATGTTGAAAGTTTATGAGTGGCTAGTTTATATTATTATAAGGCCATGTAAAAGTTTTCAGCATTTAATAAAATGATTTGGTATTTTTACCAAAATCAAAACAGACTACAGAAAAGAAAAACAGAAAGGAAAGATTAAACAGAAAAAGAAAAAGGACTTACCTCTCGCCAGGGGCAAGGCCCACCTCTCCAGCCGGCCCAGCCCGCGAAGCCCACCTTGTCGTCTTCCACCCCGCGCTGCCAAGCAGCTCGGTGGCGCGGCGCCGACGCCGTGGACGCCACCTCGACGCCCATGAGCTTTCAGGCCGCCCCAAGCCTCCAAAGTGCGCCACGGAGACGCCCTCGACTCCCTCTCTCACTTTTCCCCTTCGCCGCTTCGTCCAGAGCCCTCCCCTAGTTTTCCCCTTCTTTCCCGAGAGCGTCCGCCGTTCGTCGTCGACGAGAACCATAGCCAGCGCCGGAGAGAAGACTGAAGGCCATGTCCATCGCGCGCGCCGTCGTCGACTTCATCTTCACGCAGCAGGTGAAGCTGTGATTTGGACTCAAGCCGCCGGAATCGAGCTCGAGCCGCCGCCGAAACTGCAAGTCGCCATCGTCGAATTCGCCGCCACCACGACCTCCCCGACCTCCCTGACCCCTCTGCTAGCATCACGGTGAGCTCGCGGTTCGAACGAGCCATTCCTTCGTCTCCCTCCTCCTCCCTAGCTGAATCCGCCATGGACGCCGAAGCTCCTCGCCGCCACTGTCGTCGTAGTCGAGTGTACGTAACGCAAACGAGCTCGGGAGCATGTCCTTCGTCTTCACCTTGATCCTCTACGTCGATTGCGAGCGTCCACGGTTCAAATGGAGCACCACAGCAAGATTTTCCCCAAGCCCGAGCCACGGCCGCCGCTAGGGCTTGACGCCGACGACACTCCGGTGAGTTCCAGCCCCCCTGGCTGGCTCCATTCAACGCGGGCGTCCATGAGCTGTCGATTGGAGCCTCCCGCGCATCAAATGGCCCCCGGCAGCCCCCTCCCCGTGCAGCGCCGCCGCACTGGTGGCCACCGGCGGCTAGCCGCCGGTGAGGCCACTGTCATTAGGGGTTAACCCCCCTGCTAATTGACCCCAGGTCAATGACAGGTGGGGCCCCCAGGCACTTAACCCCCTGGTTAAGTTTAAACCGTTTCAATTAAACCCATGTGACACTGACAACCCTGGCCCACCAGTCAGACCCCCCCCACGTCAGCATGACCACATGCTGATGCAATAATTGATTTAAATGAATTTCCAGAAAAGCAAAGTGATTTAAATAAGTCCAGAAATTCCAGAAAATACCCCAAATTTTGGAAATTCATAGAAAATTCATATTAACTCCAATTTGGACAAATAATATATGAAAAATGATCAAGAGAAAATTATCTTTCCAAATATGCAACTTTCAACTCTGTTTGAGTTGAATTTAAAATGGGACCAGTAGCATATGTCATTTGGTTTATTTGAATTTAATTCAAATTCAAATCAATTGATTTTGCCACTTGAACCTTGGATTTAAGCTATACTTCAACCACACTTCAGAGGCATATCATACACATTTGAAGTTGATTCAAAATGATCAAACTATATCACATATAACTTGGTTAATGTTGAAATTCAAATGTGGAGTTTGAATTTGCAATTCAAATTGCAATATACTCCATTCAAATGGAATGCTCAACACATCAGTACCATGAACATCACCCTTTCAATATTATTCATGTGTTTGTGCATTGTACATTCTGTTGATCCTATGATTGTCATGTTGCTGTTAGACGTGGAACCGGAGCAAGAGGTCACCCCCTACGTTGAAGACCCCGAACCCGAACCTCGTCAGCAAGGCAAGCAAACCCCCATTGATCATGTCGATAAAATCCCACTTCCCTCTCATGTCTCACTTATGCATTGTTTAGGATGATCACCATGCTTCGTTTCTACCGCATAGATGAACCCATTCCTTTGCATGACCTATCTTTTGTCACAGTAGTAAGCAAACCACAATCCTAGCAACTGTAGGAGTTGTTTGATATCATGTGGCCCCTGTAATGTTACTGCTTATTGCATGCTTAGTATGATACCATGTTGTTACTGTGATGTGAGTCGGGAAGGGAATGATCATGTTGATGATGGTAGAAAAGTGTTGGTGAATCGACCCTAATACAAGGTGAACGATGAGAGGCTGTGTAGGAGTACACGGTGGGTTGTCTCGTTGAACACCGCCCTAGTACGAGTTCTTGTGTGGTGATCCAAGATGAAGAGTACAACCACACATTGGGCTCACTGACCCCTCTCAACTTATTAACTCATCCCTTTCGATGTCCAGATGTCGCAGTAGTTCGGAGTTCTGGTAGGCTTGTGGCCTGGATGCTAAGTGAGAGAACGGCTCAACCGAGACCGGCTTATGCACCACGCACACATCGCTTGGGTCCACTTCGGTAAATCGGCCGGGTTCACGATTGTGGTAACCAACCCAAGTAGGCGGCTTTCTCGGACTAGATCGGCTATGAGGTAACAGTTGTGGTGAGCATCCTCGCTGGCACCCCTTGAATGGTGTCGAGATCAAAGGCGATAAATGATGATCATGTGTGTGTAGCGGTACACCCTTGCAAGGTTAACAAAACTATTCGAATAGCCGCGTCCGCGGTTATGGACTACTTGGAAAGCTTAGCTTGATTATTAGATAACTTGAACTGGATACTTCTAAAACACACCAAGATAAGTGTGAGTGTTATGGCGTGCTTTCTCGTGGGGAAGTCGAGGAAGGCACCATAGTGGTGTATTGGTTGGAGAAAGTAGTGGACTCGTGTACGCTTCTTACCTCAAAGTCTGGTACTCGTAGTTCAGGATTAGCCAAGTCAAAGCTGGCATTTCTGCAAGTGAGCCCCACCTCCCTTTACCTTGATACATGTGCATGAGTAGTATAGCTCCTATGTAAGTCTTGCTGAGTACGCCTTTGTACTCACGTTTGCTTAATCTATGTTTTAGATGACGCCACTGACCCCGAAGGTGGCTTCTTCATCGAGCTGGACGACTGAAGTTAAGCTAGTCTAGTCCCAGTCAGCAGACTGGTTCCCTCGTGGAGGGCTTTGTGTTTAAATAAGGCTTCTTAAGCCATTTGTTAAACTTGTCTATACTCAGACATAATTTGCTTCCGTTCTGTGTTGTAATGTTGGATCACATGTATGTGATCTCTGTGTGTACTCTATAAGAGTTATAAATAAAGTTGTACACTTTGTAGAGAATTGCAATGGTACCTGCTGTTCATACAAGGCATGTGTGCTGCGTGTATGTTTATAACATGCATGTCTTTGTATGGGTTTTCGAGACCTTAGTTGTGTTCTGGCTGGCGGTCTTTCATACACCAAGTGGCCCTTAGATGTGCGCAGCTTGGGGCATCGCGATGCGATTGCTCGAGACTCCGTCTCGTGCACACTTTGTGGTATGATCGATCCCTCCCTAGACCCCGACTAAGTGATCGGGCTGGAGTAAGTCTATGTAAGAGTTTTGAGATAGTCGATAGTATGGTTGAGGCGACTTGTCTTTGAATATGGGAGTTCACCACCCATATCATTAGACTTGTGTGCGTACGATGAGGACCCATTTCAGTTGATCATCCGGCCTGGATGGGATGCCCCTCACGTACGATGCTTTCCGAGAATGTTCAGTGCTTGGCCTTGTCTGTTTAGACAAGTGGGTGCGGTTCTCGGCTCTCCATATGACTATGTCTTAACTGTACTTGCATACGCTAACCCCGGGTCCCGACCGACTTGGTATCAGAGCAGGACTGACTGTAGGACTAGTAGCCTTGGCCGAAGTTGAGTCTAGCTTGCTATAGTTATATAGTTACTCTGGGTATATAAGGGAACAACGTAAGGCTTCTTTTTTCTCCTTACCCCCTTCGTTCTGAGTTCTGAGTCACCCTCATCTTGTTCTACGGGAAGATAGGACTAGGCTCTCCTCTGTCTAATTAGCACATCTCGTTGTTTGCTTCCCTATAGCCGTAGGAAAGTTGTGTCAGGTTTTACTAGCATTGTTATAATGCTGATTTCTTACATCGTATTATGTAAGTGCTGTTTTTCATGATTGAAAGAAATTGTCATTTCTTACAATTACAGCCGTTATGCTGTCCGAGTCATTCCAGGTTTATCTCATAATCTGATGCATTTGCAAACTCCTTACTGTTTCAGATGGCAGATCTTCCCCCTCGGCAGATTGTTCGTTTGACCAGGTGCCTCAGTGTGCGTGGCCATCACGCCACGTTGATCGAGATGATTTCCTATGTGGGATATCGATGGTACCCTGAGTACACCATCGAGGAGCAGTTCCACGACTTCAACCAGACGCAGTTCCACTGCATTGTCCGGATCTACCCGCACCACGTTGGAGTCACCCAGCCTATCCACTTTGGACATGGTATTGGCGTTACCGAGAACATGGCTGTGCAGGATGCTGCATATTCATGTATTACCCTGCTGAGAGAGGAGCACACCATGCTGAGAGAGACTTCATTCCGCTATATCCCTGCTGCACTTCCAGGAGAAGAGGTATATTACACCGGACTCTACTCAGATCACTCTGCAGAGGATCCAGCACTCCAGGTGACTGCTAGGTTTGCTAGTGACAGAGATTGTGATGCACGCGCTCTCCGTTTTGAGCTCCACGCCACTCGTGTTCGTCTGTACCGAGCACTGATGCTCTTGGCACCCTTTGTGAGCGTGGGATCAGTTGAGTATGATGCGATCTACCCAGTGAGGACTCAGATGCCTTCTCGAGTTGCTTGGCCCGAGATTGGAGGCATTTTTCCACCCCGTGGTCCTTTGCTTCCACCCTACACTGGACCTAGGCCCCATCCTTGCCCAAATGGATATCAGGGTCCACAAGCCTCCGTGTTTTCCGATGATCACCTCCAGCTACCGGGATACGCGGGTAACTTTTACGAGGACTACTATGGAGATGGAGATGAGTGAGACCGCCTGTGGTCTTACTTAGTGAGGATGTAGTAGTATCTTAGCGAATTGTAAGCAAGGTGTCTAAGTTCCAGAGGCTTAGATAAATAATGTATAGGAAGTCAGAGTGCCTCTGAAGGATGTATCATCTTCATCACGTTGTATTAGCTTGATGCTTGTACTAAAACGATGTATGGTTTGTATGACAGCTTGTGAATATATGGCTTGTATGCTTTTATCACCATGTTGTCAAGATGATTACTTCCTTTGCTCTGTAATCCTTCCAGTACTTCAATACCTTGTTTAGACTCTTCAATCAACTCTGTTTGACTTTGGTTTTTCACCTCAGAATGTCTCAAGGAACTCGTGGCCAGGTTGGTCGTAACCAAGGTCGTGGGAACAACCAGGAGGAAGACAACCTTCCACCCCCACCCACGATGGCACAGGTTCTGATGGAGGTCGAGAGGAACCGCCGTGACTCTCACCACCTGCTGGAAGTCATCGCACGCAACACCACTCAACAGTGCAATGAGCTGGTGTCTCTGAACGACTTCATCCGGCTTCATCCCCCGGTTTTCAGTTACTCCACCGAGCCCCTTGACGCCGATGACTGGCTTCGCAGCATCGAGAGGAAGCTCCAAGCCGGCCATGTTGCAGATGGCGACAAGTTCATCTATGCCACCTATCACCTCGAAGGTGCAGCTAGTTCTTGGTGGGAGAACTTTCTGAATATGCGCCCCGTTGGACCACCTGCATCTTGGGAGGAGTTCTGCACTTCTTTCCGCGAGCACCACATCCCCAAGGGTCTCATGGACCGCAAGCGTGAGGAGTTCTGTAACCTCACTCAAGGCAGAAAGACCGTGGACGAGTTTAGTCGTGAGTTCAACCGACTTGCTCGTTATGCAACTGAAGAAGTCTCCACCGACTCCAAGAAACAAGAGAGGTTCCGTCGTGGCCTCAATAGTGGACTCCGTCGCGAGCTCAACCTTCATGACTTTGCCACATTCCAGGTCCTTGTCAACAAGGCCATCAAAGCAGAGGACATGAACACCCCCAATGACTTTCGCAAACACCCTAGAGATGACCATTCATCCAGTTCTGGCTCCCAGAAGCGCAAGATCTGGATCCCAAATAGCATGTTCCGCCAGAACAACCCACCGAGGCCATCCTATGTGGCGCCTCGTCCACCCACCCAGTTCCACCCAGCTCCACCAAACAACCCAGCTCCACGATCTATCTTCGGAGCCTGTTACAAGTGTGGTCAGGCAGGCCACTACTCTCGCGAGTGTCCCCAGAACCAGCTCCAGCATCAGAATGCTCCACCACGTGCCGGAGGCAACAACAACAACAACAACAACAACAAAAATGGTCGTGGCAAGCCACCCCCGAAGGTCTACACCGCCAAACCCACTCCTCCCGCCACTCGTGGACGTGTGAACCAGATTGCTGCTGAAGAGACTGACGACACCACTGACGTCATTCTTGGTACGCTCCCAGTCAATTTTGTTCCTACTTCCGTTCTTTTCGACCCAGGAGCATCTCATTCATTCATGTCGGAAAGTTATGCACTTCGTCATGAGTTACCTTTTGTTGAATTGTCCACCCCAATGATTATTCAAACTCCAGGGTCAAGATGGCAAACTAATAGAGTGAGCCATGGTAATCAAATTGCAACTGAGGGTTTAGTATTCCTTGCTTCACTCATAGCCCTCAAATCTTCAGACATTGATGTCATCCTTGGCATGGATTGGCTATCAAGACAGAATTCCTATCTGGATTGCAAAGGCAAATCCGTGAAACTCACCCACCCTTCAGGCACAACCGTTAACTATACCTCACCCAGAACAAGAAACCAAGTGCATTCCTTGAATGTACTTCCCCTTCCCGAACTTGAAGATATTCCGGTGGTTCGTGACTTCCCGGATGTCTTTCCTGAAGAGCTGCCGGGCATGCCACCCGACAGGTGTGTAGAATTTATAGTGGATCTTGTTCCAGGAACCGCACCAATTTCCAAACGCCCATATAAAATGGCCCCACATGAGTTAGCTGAGCTAAAAACCCAACTTGATGCTTCGTTGGAAAAAGGCTTCATCCGCCCTAGCTCATCGCCATGGGGTTGCCCCGTTCTGTTTGTAAAGAAGAAAGATGGAACAGAAATGATGTGCGTAGACTATCGCCCGCTAAATTTAGCGACGATAAAGAACAAATACCCACTGCCCAGGATCAATGATCTTTATGATCAACTTGCAGGATCCTCCGTCTTCTCCAAGATGGATTTGAGATTAGGTTATCATCAGATCAGAATCCAAAACGAGGACATTCCCAAAACGGCTTTTACTACTCGTTATGGTCTTTACGAGTACACCGTCATGTCCTTTGGTTTAACCAATGCCCCCGCCACATTCTCACGCTTGATGAATTCGATCTTCATGGAGTACCTAGATAAATTTGTTGTGGTTTATCTTGATGATATTCTCATCTACTCGAAGAACGAAGGAGATCATGCCGAACACTTAAGGCTGGTATTGATGAAACTTAGAGAGCATCGCCTGTACGCTAAATTCTCCAAGTGTGAATTCTGGCTACCAGAAGTGACCTACTTAGGCCACGTGATTTCTGCAAAAGGCATTGCTGTGAATCCCGAGAGAGTTCAGGCCGTCCTTGACTGGACTCCACCTGAATCGGTTAAGCAAGTTAGGAGTTTTCTTGGCCTAGCCAGCTATTGCCGTCGCTTCGTCGAGAATTTTTCTAAAGTTGCAAAGCCTCTAACTGAACTCCTCAAGAAAGATAAGAAATTCTTATGGACTCCCAAGTGCGAGGAAAGCTTTCAAGAGCTAAAAATAAGATTAACTTCTGCACCCGTGCTTGCACCTCCAGACACCAAAAGAGATTTCGAGATCTATTGTGACACCTCACGGCAAGGGTTAGGATGCATATTTCTGCTAGATCGACATGTGGTAGCTTATGCTTCACGCCAGTTGCGGCCACATGAAGAGAACTATCCTACCCATGACCTTGAACTCGCTGCCGTAGTTCTTGCTCTAACCACTTGGCGACATTACCTCCTTGGTAATCGTTGTGAGATTTATTCCGACCACCAAAGCCTCAAATATATTTTCACCCAGCCAGATCTTAATCTCAGGCAAAGACGCTGGATTGAGTTGATAAAAGATTACGACGTAGGAATTTCTTACACCCCAGGCAAAGCCAATGTCATGGCTGATGCACTAAGTCGTAAGTCGTACTGTAACAACCTCATGTTGCAGCAGTATCAACCACTTCTTCATGAGGACTTTCGCAAGCTCAACCTTGAAATTGTTCCTCATGGCTATCTTTCTACCTTGGTGGCGAAACCAACTCTTGAGGATCAAATCATAGTTGCCCAAAGGCGTGCACGAGGTGTTCGCCGGATCAAGGAGAACATTGCTAGCGGAGTTGCTAAATGTTTCTCCATAGATAACAAAGGAACGATATTCTTTGAAAATCGTTTGGTAGTACCTAAGAATAAGGAACTAAGGCAACTCATTCTCAAGGAAGCCCATGACACACCCCTCTCAATTCATCCCGGTAGCACAAAAATGTACCGAGATCTACGCCAGAGATTTTGGTGGACTAGGATGAAGAGAGACATTGCTCAATTTGTTGCCGAATGTGATGTTTGTCGTCGCATTAAGGCAGAACATCAAAGACCTGCTGGTACACTTCAACCTTTGTCTATTCCCGAGTGGAAATGAGACAAAGTCGGTATGGACTTCATCACCGGCTTTCCAAGAACCCAGAAAGGAAACAATGCCATCTTCGTTGTCATAGATAGGCTTTCCAAAGTTGCTCACTTCCTTCCGGTTCGCGAGTCTATAACTGCTAGCCAGTTAGCGGACTTGTACATATCCAGAATTGTATCCCTTCACGGTGTTCCTTTGGAAATCAATTCTGATCGCGGTAGCCTTTTCACCTCTAGATTTTGGGGAAGCTTCCAACGTGCTATGGGAACTCATCTCTCCTTTAGTACAGCTTTCCATCCTCAGTCTATCGGTCAAGTCGAAAGGGTTAACCAAATTCTTGAAGACATGCTCAGAGCTTGTGTTATCTCATTCGAAAAGAATTGGGAGAATTCTCTTCCATTTGCCGAATTTGCTTATAACAATAGTTTTCAATCCCCCTGAGTTCCAGCCCCCCTGGCTGGCTCCATTCAACGCGGGCGTCCATGAGCTGTCGATTGGAGCCTCCCGCGCATCAAATGGCCCCCGGCAGCCCCCTCCCCGTGCAGCGCCGCCGCACTGGTGGCCACCGGCGGCTAGCCGCCGGTGAGGCCACTGTCATTAGGGGTTAACCCCCCTGCTAATTGACCCCAGGTCAATGACAGGTGGGGCCCCCAGGCACTTAACCCCCTGGTTAAGTTTAAACCGTTTCAATTAAACCCATGTGACACTGACAACCCTGGCCCACCAGTCAGACCCCCCCCCCACGTCAGCATGACCACATGCTGATGCAATAATTGATTTAAATGAATTTCCAGAAAAGCAAAGTGATTTAAATAAGTCCAGAAATTCCAGAAAATACCCCAAATTTTGGAAATTCATAGAAAATTCATATTAACTCCAATTTGGACAAATAATATATGAAAAATGATCAAGAGAAAATTATCTTTCCAAATATGCAACTTTCAACTCTGTTTGAGTTGAATTTAAAATGGGACCAGTAGCATATGTCATTTGGTTTATTTGAATTTAATTCAAATTCAAATCAATTGATTTTGCCACTTGAACCTTGGATTTAAGCTATACTTCAACCACACTTCAGAGGCATATCATACACATTTGAAGTTGATTCAAAATGATCAAACTATATCACATATAACTTGGTTAATGTTGAAATTCAAATGTGGAGTTTGAATTTGCAATTCAAATTGCAATATACTCCATTCAAATGGAATGCTCAACACATCAGTACCATGAACATCACCCTTTCAATATTATTCATGTGTTTGTGCATTGTACATTCTGTTGATCCTATGATTGTCATGTTGCTGTTAGACGTGGAACCGGAGCAAGAGGTCACCCCCTACGTTGAAGACCCCGAACCCGAACCTCGTCAGCAAGGCAAGCAAACCCCCATTGATCATGTCGATAAAATCCCACTTCCCTCTCATGTCTCACTTATGCATTGTTTAGGATGATCACCATGCTTCCCTTCTACCGCATAGATGAACCCATTCCTTTGCATGACCTATCTTTTGTCACAGTAGTAAGCAAACCACAATCCTAGCAACTGTAGGAGTTGTTTGATATCATGTGGCCCCTGTAATGTTACTGCTTATTGCATGCTTAGTATGATACCATGTTGTTACTGTGATGTGAGTCGGGAAGGGAATGATCATGTTGATGATGGTAGAAAAGTGTTGGTGAATCGACCCTAATACAAGGTGAACGATGAGAGGCTGTGTAGGAGTACACGGTGGGTTGTCTCGTTGAACACCGCCCTAGTACGAGTTCTTGTGTGGTGATCCAAGATGAAGAGTACAACCACACATTGGGCTCACTAACCCCTCTCAACTTATTAACTCATCCCTTTCGATGTCCAGATGTCGCAGTAGTTCGGAGTTCTGGTAGGCTTGTGGCCTGGATGCTAAGTGAGAGAACGGCTCAACCGAGACCGGCTTATGCACCACGCACACATCACTTGGGTCCACTTCGGTAAACCGGCCGGGTTCACGATTGTGGTAACCAACCCAAGTAGGCGGCTTTCTCGGACTAGATCGGCTATGAGGTAACAGTTGTGGTGAGCATCCTCGCTGGCACCCCTTGAATGGTGTCGAGATAAAAGGCGATAAATGATGATCATGTGTGTGTAGCGGTACACCCTTGCAAGGTTAACAAAACTATTCGAATAGCCGCGTCCGCGGTTATGGACTACTTGGAAAGCTTAGCTTGATTATTAGATAACTTGAACTGGATACTTCTAAAACACACCAAGATAAGTGTGAGTGTTATGGCGTGCTTTCTCGTGGGGAAGTCGAGGAAGGCACCATAGTGGTGTATTGGTTGGAGAAAGTAGTGGACTCGTGTACGCTTCTTACCTCAAAGTCTGGTACTCGTAGTTCAGGATTAGCCAAGTCAAAGCTGGCATTTCTGCAAGTGAACCCCACCTCCCTTTACCTTGATACATGTGCATGAGTAGTATAGCTCCTATGTAAGTCTTGCTGAGTACGCCTTTGTACTCACGTTTGCTTAATCTATGTTTTAGATGACGCCACTGACCCCGAAGGTGGCTTCTTCATCGAGCTGGACGACTGAAGTTAAGCTAGTCTAGTCCCAGTCAGCAGACTGGTTCCCTCGTGGAGGGATATGTGTTTAAATAAGGCTTCTTAAGCCATTTGTTAAACTTGTCTATACTCAGACATAATTTGCTTCCGTTCTGTGTTGTAATGTTGGATCACATGTATGTGATCTCTGTGTGTACTCTATAAGAGTTATAAATAAAGTTGTACACTTTGTAGAGAATTGCAATGGTACCTGCTGTTCATACAAGGCATGTGTGCTGCGTGTATGTTTATAACATGCATGTCTTTGTATGGGTTTTCGAGACCTTAGTTGTGTTCTGGCTGGCGGTCTTTCATACACCAAGTGGCCCTTAGATGTGCGCAGCTTGGGGCATCGCGATGCGATTGCTCGAGACTCCGTCTCGTGCACACTTTGTGGTATGATCGAGCCCGCCCTAGACCCCGACTAAGTGATCGGGCTGGAGTAAGTCTATGTAAGAGTTTTGAGATAGTCGATAGTATGGTTGAGGCGACTTGTCTTTGAATATGGGAGTTCACCACCCATATCATTAGACTTGTGTGCGTACGATGAGGACCCATTTCAGTTGATCATCCGGCCTGGATGGGATGCCCCTCACGTACGATGCTTTCCGAGAATGTTCAGTGCTTGGCCTTGTTTGTTTAGACAAATGGGTGCGGTTCTCGGCTCTCCATATGACTATGTCTTAACTGTACTTGCAACGCTAACCCCGGGTCCCGACAGAAAAGCCTGACCATAGCAATAAACTTTTGGATCCAACACTCCCTCGTGCAAAAGTGTGCGAACTGGGGTTCAGGTTTCTGTCACTCCGGCAACCCACCATAAGCATATTTTATACACAATGTATTCCCCTAGGTCCTTAAAAATGAAAAGTGTTATGTAGTCGATGTTAACATAACACCACTAGAAGAATAACACCACAACTTAAATATCAAACAACACATATTACTTCAACATCATATGACTACTAACAACTAGACTTCTCCCATGTCCTCAAGAACTAATGAAACTACTCACACGACATAAAAGAGATCATGATCAGACGTGATAAATATATGATAAAAATCTGGTGATAACAATAATTCTCCACCAAAACTTAATAGCATTCACCACAATAGAGTAATCAACACCGGTAAAGTAGAGGGGATGAATAGTGCAAGTTACAACTCAGATCGCAATGGCGAGATGAGATGGGCTGAATTTGGAGACGATGCTGGTGATGGGGATGATGGTGATGATGATCTCGATGATGCCCGCGACGATGGTGATGAGGATGAGGACGATCTCCCCTCCGGGAGGAGTTCTCCCCAACGGAATCTGCCCGCCGGAAAGGTCTTTTCTTCTCTGTAGGTTTCCGCCACGGAGCGGCGGCGGAACTCCGGAAACTCTTCTTCTCTGTGATTTTTAGGTCATGAGGGATATATAGGCCAAAGGGGGGCACCGGAGGTGGAGCCCACCCCCCAGGCGGTCAGGTGGCGCAGCCTAAGGGGAGGCGCCACCAGGGCGCCTGGACCCCTGGTGGTCCCCCTCCGGCCGCCCTTTGGCCACTATTCTTTATATCTTCAGAAAATTACACCCCGTGAATTTTAGGTCATTTGGAGATGTGCTGATATGACCACTCTACGTGCACTTTTCCCCGCTGATTCGTGCGTCTGCTGTTTCGGCGCCGAAAAGTTGTAAACTGTGTAAAACAAGCCAAAACACTATAAAAACATCATCATATCATGAAATATATCAATGAATAAAGGTAAATTATGATGTAAATAGTGATGCATTTTGGACGTATCAGCATACACTGCTTTTGCGGGCCGTGACACCCCGACGACCGATGTGCTTGTTTGGGCTAAGACTTCCTCCCTTCATGGAGTTGCGCCTCCGGTCCTGGCTCGGCCATGGCAGCCCTACCTCTTTGGCTCATTCCCTTGGTCCAGGGCGACTGACGGTGGGAGTGGGACTAGGGGAAACCCTTGAAGGCCTTGTCGAGGTCCCCTACCGCCTCCCTCATCCTTGACTTTCGTTGAGGGCGAAAGTCCTATTTTCCTTGTGGATGACGACGAAGTTTGACGCCGTTTCTATTCTTGGAGGCGTTGTCTGAGTTACGCGGGAGTAATGATGGTGCTTCTCTGTTGCGGGTATATAGTGGCGGTAGTTTGTCCCTGCCCTATATCTTCTCTGACGGTCTTCATCCTTCAATTGTGCTCTTCATCTTGAATCTTGTGGTGCGGTTCTCCTGTGGTTGGCGGTATGGTGGGAGCTATGCGGAAGGGCTTCGCTCTCTGGTCCCTCATACCCGAGCTTCTAAGTCAATTATGTCCTTTCGGCTCTATGAGCACACTACCATTCAACGGTGTGGCGCCCTTCGAGCCAGGGCGATGTAATTGTGGTTCTCTTTGAAGGGTGAATTGAAAGACTCGTTGGCCTCAGCATGTTCTGCGGGAGTAGGCGAGGGGTTGTGAGCTAGTGATGCCAGTGTCTGTTGATTGTCACCCTGCTACCGGCGTAGCTGCTGCCACTTGGCGTGACGATGGTTTAGGCTAGGCTCTTTTCCTATCTTCTCTTTGCCTATTTCACTAGTTTTCAATTAGTTGTGCGAGCACTTTGTATCTTTGCCGATGTAATTCTGACCGGTTAATGGCTTTGTTAATTTAAAATCGAATTAGGTGCGAGCCCTATCTCGGGCTCGACTTAATCTTTTGTCTAAAAAATGAAAGATGAAACTAAAATTAGCCACCGTATTGGCTCGTACCAATTTAGGAGCTTTTATTTTAATCAGAAATGCAATAACTCCACAACCATAAACCCTATTCAGAAAACGACAGCAGGCCACTGGGCTGACTAACAGATCAAGACTGGTTCCTTTTCCAGAAATAGCAGCCGTGCAGCCTCTCACTATAATTAGCCGTCGAGAGCCTTTGATTTTTCTCGGGCATTCAAGTTCTAGCAGCCATGGGTGTCATTCTTGCGTTCTCCTTTCTCCTCTTCTCCTGTCTCCATGGCGTCAGCTCCGGCTCGCATTACTTCACCTCATTGTTCACCTTCGGAGACTCCTACATCGATGCCGGCAATTTTGTGATCATGGCTACTCCTGCGCTGCCCGTGTGGCATGACAAGCCTTCTTACGGCATGACCTTCTTTGGGCGCCCCACAGGCCGCCTCAGCGACGGGAGAGTCATCATCGATTTCATTGGTATGTTGAGCCATTTATTTGTTGCATCAAGCGAATAATTTGCTCAAAATTTCTCTTTGGGGGAATACGAATATTTGGGCATGCACCTTTTCCTTTTGGAATTTTGAGTTACATGTCCCGTTTTGGTTTGGTACCACCAGCCGAGCAGTTTGGTGTCCCTCTTCTTCGAGCATCCCTGCTAAATAGCTCAGACGTCTCCAAAGGCATCAATTTCGCTGTCGGCGGCGCGACGGCAATCGACGTGGACTTCTACGAGAGGAACAAACTAGTTCAGTTCAAGCTTCTGAACAATTCTATGAACGTGCAGCTGGGCTGGTTCGAGGAACTGAAGCCAAAGATTTGCAACCAGACCGTAGGTCAGTGAGACGCTCTGCAGTCTACCCATTAGGCCATTACAGCATTTAATTCCTGCCAGTTACAGACTGAGAAACTGCTTGATACGTGCAGGCCGTAGAGAGTGTTTCAGCAAAGCCATCTTCTTCCTTGGGGAGTTTGGAGTGAATGACTACAACTTCCTATGGAACGCCGGGAAGACTGAAGATGAAGTGAGATCCTATGTACCTAAAGTTGTGAAAAATATTGCCGTGGCTGTGGAGGTATATATTAGGCAACATCTTCAGTTTCGATTTGGGTCTTTTTTACATTAAACTAAACTAGTTTGTTTATTACTTTGGTACCACAGAGGCTCATCAAAGGAGGTGCAGCTTATGTGGTCGTGCCGGGGAACCCACCAAACGGATGCTCGCCTGCCATGTTGACGACCCGCTGGAGCCACAATGAGACGATGATGTACGACCACATCGGCTGCCTAAGTGACATCAACCGTGTGGCTAGGTACCACAACTCCATGCTCCGTGCGGCGATTGGCGCTCTCAGGGGCAAGTACTCGCATGCCAGGATCATCTTCGCCGACTTCTACAACCCGATCATCACGATCCTCGAAAACCCCAGCCGTTTCGGTAAGGATAAGAAAGTTTGCAGGGTTTGTGTGTCCATGCTGCTGAACCTTGCTTGTTGTTGTGGGGTCATTGAGCTTTCTGAAAAAGAAAACAATGGATCAATCTGCAGGAGTAGCCGGCGCCGACGCTCTGCGGGCTTGCTGCGGAGGTGGCGGGGAATACAACTGGAATGCCAGCGCCGTCTGTGGCATGCCGGGGGTGACTACCTGCAAGGATCCCTCTGCGTTCGTTAACTGGGACGGGATTCACTACACGGAGGCGACATACCGCTACATCGCCGAAGGGTGGCTCCATGGTCCTTTTGTTGATCCGCCTATACTGGGTGCTTTTCGCCACTAGAGAAGAGACTTAATTCGCACCATTACAGGCAACACAATGAGTTCATGAATATGTTAACATCATAGTTTAGAAGGAATTAGTAAAGGATAGCCTCAAGGGGAATGGTCTACTATATAGATTAAAACTTACCTCTTGTTTAGAAAAGACAATATACAGAATTTATGTGTTTACAAACAAACCTAAACAGGTTCATGACATCAATAGAGCGGCCACCTTCGCTCCCATCGACTATTCTTTTGTGTCGAGTCTAAGTTCTTGCTACAAACATTAGGGCAATTTTAGTCGATTCTTTAAAAATCTTTAAAGGAGCAAAATAAGCGGCTAATGATAATTCAAACTGATCCCTTATGATTTAGAAGTAGGATACGATGGAGTATCCTTTACAAGAACACATTTTCTCTAAAAAAGCGATGTTTCTAGTGGATCCTTTAAACTTAACTCAATTTTTGGGGGTAAAATATTGTTAATTTTACTTTATATGCTTCATTACAACTATATACTTGCATAAACTAATATACTAAAGCCCCTAGGGTGAAAACGCCGAGAGTCCATTCAGGCCAGCGATTTTGCAATGCGTCGCTCGATTTTGACCAGGTCGTGTCCTTCGATCGTGGGACCGCTTGTAAGTCTGGAGGGTGTGGGTTGAGTGGCCGACTCCTGGATCTCCATGACCGATCCTGTTCGGTGGGTCAGGAGGGGGCGGAACGACACGACGATGCAGGAGGTGGAGCGACAGAGGGATAGGAGGGGATTAGCGCGGCGGAGCCGTATCCGCCGGACTCAGGCCGGGGACGCCGGCGGGGAGGTCTTGAGGCGGGCCGGGGAGATCGGGTCTGGCCATGGCGGGGCGGCGGCGTTGGGTACCTGCGGGGAGAGGGGGAGGGGCCGGGGAGAGGGAGAGGAGAGGAAGAGAGAGGTAGGGGCGCGGGGAGAGAGGAAGGAGGCGGGAGCACCGCGGCTTCGCCGGTGCTGCTGAGGGCCGGCGGCTCGCCGGCCATGGCCCAGGTAGAGCATGGCGGCGGACGGGGACTGGAGCAGGAGGCGCGTTCACTCGGGTAATTTGCGGCTTCCCCGTCCTTGCTCCGCCTCTCACATATACACGACCCGCCTTTGGCCGCTGCTTCATGGCTGATCCCCGCCTTTGTCCGCTGCACCATAGCTGTTACCCATTGGATTGGGTGAGGTCATGAGGTAGAGAGAATAGAGAGGCACAACCTAGGGAGAGAGCTCCATCCCGAGGCATGTAGTCCAGCGTATGGGACGTGCTGACGCCACTGGATTCCAAGGTCTGCCGTCGCCGCTGCTTCTCCACCGATCAACTTCGTTCTGGAGTCAGGACATCCCAAGCAAAGATCAAGGCGACCTGTCAAAACCTTAACTGACAGTCTGACCGGTTCGATCGCCAGCAATGGTTTTGTCAGTAAGGGATGTCTATATTTCTTCTATTGTGCTTGGTTTGCTCTGTAAAATGAGAATGAGTTCTTTCTTCCTCCTCTTCTTCAATCTAATCTCTGGTTGATTTGTATTGCCATCTGATCAACCATGGTGACCCTATGGCTACATCCAAGTGCCTGTTCTTCAGTTTGGAAGAACATTCTTACTTTGTTAGATTGGTATTTTATTTGCCTCTGATTTAAAAATGACATTTTAGACTACGCTCAAACATGTCTTTGGTTAATGGTGGACCAGTATTTACCTATCTAGCTTTATTGGTCTCTTGTTTGAGGTGTCAATGCAAATTCTTAAATGCTAAAATGGTCGTTGTGTGCTGCATTTTGTTTGAAGGCATATGATCTGCCGTTGCCTCACCCAAACGAGCCTTAGACAGCTGATATTGGAACATCAACATGTGTTATCTTTTATGTATCAGCCTACAAGTTTCTGGATAAGCTACTTCCTTTCATGCCTAGATGAATTTGAGCACTTCTGCATGATTATTTGTGTGATATTTTTCAAGCCAGACACTTGTGTATATCGATGAACATCTGTTTTTTGGACCTAACCACCTCAGTGGCTCAGTCGATGGCGCCATTGATTTTCCTCACGCTTGGCGGATGACGTTTCATTCTGTCTCTATAACAGCTGGACAGCTGGGCGGCGTTCTTCGTTGCTGTTGTGCACCTCCCGACATTGATCATTCCTGCCTCTTTTCTGCATCCTGAGATGGAGGAGGTAATGGTAAAAGTTCTTCCATTCATATTTATTCTAGCTGGCATGTCCCTTCTGGTTTTCCCCTTTAGCATGCACATCTGAGTTCCTTGTTATAGTGAGGAAGAATGATATTTTCTATTAGTATGGTTTCAATCTTAGTTTTTTAGTATTCTTATTTTCCTTGACTGAATAATGGTAAATGATATAGTCTTCTTCAGTTTCATTTTTAATTCTAGACCATGATAAGTTGATAACAGTTGCCTTCCAGGGTTAGATTGGACGATCTTATGTTCCCTCCTTCACAGATGATACAAATATATCGCATATGTGTGTATGATGCAATATGATGATTTGTCATGCAATGTATTGTTTATTTCTTTTACCTTAATTTCCGTTATGGCATACTTTTTTAGTTGTGGATAAAATTGTGTCATGTTCTCTTTTAAATTCTAGATGACTGGTTAGGAACAAGCAACATGGAAACCTTGCTTGCATGTAGAATTAAAATAGTTTGGTAGATGTTAAACTAAATCACACATGGACGCTGGTGATTTCTTTTCCTGTAAACATTTAGCATGCCCCTGTATTTACTTTCTTTATTACTAAATTGAGAGAAGCAAGGGTTTCATTATGGAGCTTTTGTAATTCAATTCACTTTTTTGGGTTATGCATAAATGTTAAATATATCATCCTTGGAATATCTTCTGTTTTTCTTGATGTGTAGGTGCAAAGAAGCAAGGTCAATTATAGGGATAACAACTCTTCCATACTTACACACGCACTCACGCACCCGCGCGCACACAATCACACAAACTAACTAACGCAATCTTATTTTTATATAGTTACCGACTGTGGTTTCGAGCATCACCAAAATGTTCCGAGACTTATTGAAAGAAGTAGCTAAGCAAATTATGTGTTATGCAGTAGATCTTCCCTTCATGTTTAATAATAGTGGTCTACATGCTACAATTGTATTTATTTTAATGTTTGTCTCCATGTTTAATGATCATAGTCAACACCCTACAATATGTTTGTGAAGTATTAATTTTTGTGTTAATTGCTATCTGCTCATGCACAGATTGAGGTTATACTCACATGCATCATTTGTTATTTTTAGTCACAAGTTTTGCCCGGCTTATCAAGTGATCATTATCTCCTTTGTCCCGCTAAATATGTACATGCACTACAATTCAACGTTGATATTTTAAAGGCAATGAATTTTAACCTATATTTCTTCACGTCATCTAGCTTCTGTTTACTAAATTTGTTGTTGAATGCTCATTGATATACTAAATAGTCCGTTGATGAGTAGAGGAACACAAAGAAGAAATTGCAGGCAGTTAGATAGAAGCTATCTATGCAACATGAGGTGTACCCATTGGCTACTTTTTCTACATTCTTATTCTTTGTGAAAAATTATTTGAATCAGATGTTTCAGTTTAATTGTTGTTGCTTGGATTTAGACATCATTGGATGAGCTACATACATGACTCCATTTTACGTTTGTAAGCTTAGCCTATATTACCGGACTTTGTTCGCTGCATTTTTATTTTATTTTCCTCCGCAATATTATATGTGCTATACGCTTGCTCAATCTACTGTATTACGTTCGCCTATAATATATTTGCATTGCTTGTTTGGAAACTTTGTTCAGGCCTTGAGCCACATACAGGCTATTATATGATTCATATTTTTCTTTTCCATTGACAATTCTGTTATCAAGTTGGATACATTGACCATTACTAAGAACGAACCTTAGATAAACCGGTCGTATACTATTGGTGATTTTTAACACAAAAACATATTACAAAAAAAATCATAACATAATCTTCCGGCGCAGCAAAGCGCGCCTAACCCTTCTAGTACATATTAAATTCAAACATACAATCCGTTCAAAAATATATATTCAAACATACAATAATAATTCAGGTTCAAACAATTCATGAATATTACAAGCTCAAAATTTACAAACACACAAAGGGTTTAAATGAAGTAAATAGCATGTAAAAGCACTATGAAGTGCTATGGAGATGTCACTGATGCTCCAAAAGATCGTCTTGAAGCTGGGTATGAACTTCTCTGTATTTGATGCTTCAATGCGCCAAAGTTATACCTGGATATGAAGAAAGCTAAAGATGCCATTGATTCGTCAAAAACCGACTCTCAAGGACTGACTTCAAAACTAGGATTTATAGTAGTGAAGATCGGATCCAAGCAACCCTCGTCATAACATAACTCACGCAAGCCACAATTACTCAGGTGCACAACCATCCATGATGACCAACAATAATCTAGAAGCATTAATATAACTTTATAGAAGTGAGGTTTTGATAGAGGCGTCTTCAAAAAGCGGAATTGATATTATTTCACTTATTGACTTAGACACTAAGGAGCATTTTTTACACTTTTCTTTAGAAATCATATTATTTCACTTGATTATATCGAAGCAAAAGATACAATACTAGAGAAAATTACAGAAAAGATATAACAACACAAACAGTAATAATTACACAACGCATGAATACACACATATATCAAATATTCAAGCCTAGGCATAGAGATGAGCTGGGAGCTTGGGCTCCACAATAGCCTCCAGCGGGAACTTGCGCGGTGTGGACAGGCCGAAGATCTCCTCCATGTTCAGCTCCACGCCGTCGGGGAGCTTCCATGTGAACCCGTGCAGCAAGTTCGCTAAGCTTACCTGAATCACCTTAAGTCCCAGACTGTACCCAGGGCACATCCTGCGTCCCGACCCGAACGGCAGCAGCTCATAATCCTGCCCCTTGACGTCGAGCCTGCTGTTGAGGAACCGCTCCGGCATGAACTCCTCCGGCGCTTCCCACAACTCCGGGTCGCGGCCGATGGACCACACCATGACCAGCACCCGTGTCCCGGCGGGGATGTCGTAGCCGTTGATGGATGTGTCCTCGCGAGAAAGGCGGGGTACAAGCATCGGCGCTACCGGGTGCAGCCGCATGGTTTCTTTGACGATGGCATCCATGTAGGGGAGGTTCGGCATGTCCTTCTCGGTGACCCATCGGCCTCGTCCCACGACACGGTCCAGCTCCTCTGTGGCTTTGGCGAACACCTCTGGCTTCTTCAGGAGCTCTGAAAGGGCCCATTCCACCGTCACTGCTGAGCTCTCCGTGCCGCCGGCAATGAGGTCCTGCACGCGCACGTTTCAAAATGGTGCCGATCAGTATGACAAGTTGGATTTTTTTTGCTGAAAATATAATCACACGGGACTCGTTATCTAATAAGTGCGTGCACTATCTACATTAGTTGCATGTCACGGTCGAATATTTGGGTGTTTCTCTACTTAATGGAACTTCTCTACGCCTGGTGGGACATACCTATCAATTTCCCGGAGTTCAGATAAGTGGATTAGTACACCTCATAGGCAGACAAAGTAGCAGTTGTAGACCAGTCAGACTTGTAGGAAGTAGAACAAATGATAGCAGCAAGGCATTTAGTATCTGTGGCGAACAGATGATCTTAATATGCGTGTTGTCCTTTCTGCTTAGAACGATGATTACTTCATTTGTTTTCAGTTTACCAACTACAAGTCTTAGAATCAGTGTACCCTAGTCTGAAAGCACATTGTCTATTGTTGTAGGAGCAAGCAGGGTATAAACATACTTAATTCAGTGCAGGGAAGAAAGAAAGAAAGAAAGTAGTCACCTGAGTGAAAGCCTTGACGCCCTCTCTCTTGAGCTTGACCTCAAGACCGGGATCGCTGGCGAACTGCAGCAGCACGTCCACCATGTCCTTGACCACGAAGCTCTTCCCCTCGCGCTCACGCCGCTGGCTGTGCTCGTCCACGACGTGCTCCAGGAACCTGTCGAACATCTTGCTCAGCTTCTTCATCCTCTTGATGTACCCCTGCAGGTCCATCCAGTCCAGCCACGGGATGGAGTCGCCGATGTTGAGCACGCCGTTGAGCAGGAACAGCTCGTCGATCATCCACTTGAACTCGTCGGGCGTGGTGATCACCTTCCCGGCCTCGTCCCTCACCTCCTTCTCCAGGTACTTCTTGCCCATCACCATGCGCGTGATCACGTTCAGGCTCACCGTGGACAGGTAGTCCTTGAGCACCACGACGCGGCCGGCGCCGGCGCCGGCGCCGCCGCGATAGAGGTCGCGGAGGAGGGCGAGCACCTCCTCTCTGCGGATGTACTCGTACGACTCGAGGCGCTTGGCGCTGAAGAGCTCGGTGAGGCACATCTTGCGGGCCTGGCGCCAGTAGGCGCCGTAGGGGGACCAGGTGATGTCGCTGTAGTTGTAGGTGGTGTACCTGCCGGCGGCGGTCTTGGGGCGGTCGGTGAACACCACGTCGTGGGTCTTGAGGAAGAACTTGGCCATCTCCACGGAGGAGCCGACGACGACGGGGAAGGACCCGAACTGGAGCTGCATGAGCGGGCCGTACTGCTTGGAGAGCGCGTGGATGGAGCGGTGCGGCAGCGTGCCCATGAGGTTGAGGTTACCGATGATCGGCCAGGACTTGGGGCCCGGTGGGAGGTTGTACTGGCGGCGGCGGCGGAGGACAGCCTTGAGGAAGAGCACCGTGGCGAGGACGACGCCGAGGAAGGATGCCAACTGAGGAAGCTCCATTGGGATCGAGGTGGTGATCGATGCAAGTGGTGGCTGAGTGATGATGTCTTCAAGCTCGAGCTGGCTGTTGAGCTCTTGCCTCTTGGTGGTGCTGCCTCAAGAGTGTGTGTGAGTGCTGCCTACTTATAGATGGCGAGGTTGAGCCGGGAGAGCGTCTGGTGCGAAGTGGAGGTATGACTTGCCATGGAGGTGGGAAAGGACGGGGAAAACGGAACAGGACTTGGAAAGCTTGACGAGGACATTGATGCTGACGTCCTTTTCGCGGGTGAAACGTGCTGGGAATGTATAGACCTCACTAGGGATCACCAGATCATCACTAGAGTAATTTGGCAGCTAATTATGCATTTTCTAGGTTGCAAATTGCTCAAATAAATTGACACATACTCCCTCCGTCTTTTTATATAAGGTGTATTTATTTGTTTAAAAGTCAAACAAATGCATGTTTTAATCAAGTTTTATAGAAAAATATATCAATATCAATAAAACCAAATTTTATATAATTTAATCCATCATAACAAGTAGTTCCATATTTTATCTACTACGTATTGCAGATGTTAATATCTTATTCTACAATTCAGGTGAAACATCTAAATGGTAAACTTACACGGAAAACAATACACCTAATATTCTAAATAGAAAAATGTATAATGTAGTTTTTAATGCTGATGCACTCCCCCCTTCTCCTCCCCAGGCGAAAGATCATGCAAGAGTTGAAATGATACATCAAGCGAACAACGACACTAGGAGATCCTGATCGCAAAGAGTGTGAGCGTGCTAAGGTCCCGCTGTGTGATCATATACCATTCCCCCAACACATCACTGACCCTCCTGTTGACGAAGAATTTGTTCAACGCAACACAGACTTGCACCGCGCAATTGTTTAAAGTAAGGGAGTCGCCACTTCGTTTTTCGTTACGAAGAACGGATGATTTACAAGCAAACCAACAAAGAGATCTTCAATTTCGGAAAAGAAACGGGTGCTTTACGAGCGAAACACCAAAGATTACCTAGAACTAGGCAAAAAGTAGAAGAACTTGAAAAGTAAATGTGTTTTTGGGTATATGTCGATTGTGTTTTTCAATCGGCCGTCACCTCATCTATATATGAGGAGGCTCGACTTTCCGTACAAGAAAATGACTCCAAATCCCGTCCAAATCTTTCCAAACTTAACCGAACTCGGATTACAAGTGAGCCTGGGACAGCAGTTCGGTTTTTGGTAGTTTTGGGGCTGTAAACGATCTCGGATGTAAAAACTCAGAACATCAAAGTTGTAGCCCTCGAAATTTCCAAGAACTTTCATGTTGAACGTTTTTTAATTCAGGGCCATCTTGAGGGCCGAAATCCTCACGCTTTTCATCAGACATCAATCGTATAGGTGTCTGGCTTCGGGCGTCACTTTTTGCTCTTTGACAGGGTTGTACTCCGAGGGCTGTAACTTTTGCATACGAACTCGGATTGAGATGATTCAAAAACCAAAATCGACCGGTTCGACGAGACCAAGCCGCACCATGTAGAAATTTTTTCCATTTGATGATGTCTTCAAAGCCTAATTGGCCGAATAGTACTTCGAATGTCAGGATCTTATCGCTTCCAACATAGTTCCGGCCCTTGAGATGGAATCGGATGATCATGGCTCGAACTAAAATGTTTTTCATATAGACAATACCCAACTTTTTCATGTATAGCACTTCTTCATTTGAGGTCATCTTATATAGGTTTATTGCCGTGCCAAAAACCGGTGTCAACACATGCCCCCTGTTTTTCGGCAAAACTTGCGTGCCGAAAAATAATTTGCCCATGTTTGTTCTAAGGACGATGTCAACACTCCATCGGCCATATGTTTTCTAAGGGCGATAACCGTATATCAACCATACGTATTCAAGCTTCCTGCCACACGCTAGGATAATATTTCTTCAAGTATCTTCCATTGAGAGCTTTGGACAATTTACTCCCCTGCAAAGTTTGTACAAAATATGAATTCTCAGGAACAATCCCCACAACTTCATATGGACCTTCCCAACTCGGCGACCACTTGCCGAATTTTCTGTCCCTAGTTCCAACGGGCAAAATCGTTTCCCACACTAAATCTCCTATTTGAAACGATTTCTCCTTAACCTTTTTATTGTAAGCCTTAGCTACTCTCAACTTTTCTTTCTCAATCTCTTGCAACGCTTTTAACCTTTTTTCTGGAACCTCATCTATTCGGTCCATCATTAAATCATTGTAATCTACAGACGACAAGTTCTTTTGTCTGGCTACCCTAAGAGCTTGCAACTTGATTTCTACAGGTAACACTGCCTCTTGGCCATATACTAGCTCAAAAGGTGCAACTTGAGTAGCTTCGTGTTTAGATATTCTATGAGCCCATAATGCTTCCGAAAGGACTTCATGCCACCTTCTCGGTTTCTCTTCAATTTTCTTCTTTATGAGACGAATCAAAGTTTTATTACTGGATTCGGCTTGTCCATTAGCTTGAGCATAATAAGGTGATGAGTTTAACAATTTAATTCCAAAGGATTCGGCAAACTCACGAAATTGATGAGACATAAAAGAAGAACCTTGATCAGTTGTCAAAGTTTAAGGAATGCCGAATCTATGAATAATATGCTGCAAAACAAAACTAATCAGCTCCCTATGAGTCATATTTCTTAATGGAACTACTTCTGTCCACTTAGTAAAATAATCTGTGGCTACTAGGACGAAGCGATGCCCTTTAGAAGACGAAGGATGTATCTCACCAATAAAATCTAAGCCCCACCCTCTAAATGGCCATGGTTTGATTATGGGATTCAACATAGCTGCAGGTGCCAATTGTATATTGCCAAACTTTTGACAAGCTTCACAACCTTTGTAGTATCTAAAGCAATCCTCTAACAAAGTCGGCCAATAGAAGCCAGCTCTTTTTATTAACCAGCACATCTTATGAGCCGACTGATGCGTCACACATATGCCTTCATGCACTTCACCCATGGCTAACCTAGATTGATCAGCATCCAAGCATTTTAAAAGTAACCCATCTATAGTTCGGCGATGTAACTCATCATTATGCATAGTATATTTTAAAGCTTGCCGCTGAACCTTCCTGTCTCTAGTTTTACTTGGATCCCTTAAATAATTGATAAGAGGAACCCGCCAATCCACAACCACAGTTTCCGAATTACTAGGTAACTCGGCGGCTTGTGGTACCTCGGGCATGCGTATCCCTTGCACTAAATCTTCCGAGCTGGGTGTAACTTGGTCCAACTCTGTTCCCGAATTAGTAGCAACTCGGTATAACTCGGTGCAACTTGAAGCATCTTCTGAATTACTATCTGTTAGTCGGTGTATGTCCCGAATTAGTTGCAACTCGGCCTCATCCCTTGCAGCGACAAGCATTGGTTTTTCTAGTATAAGAAACTTTCCCCTATTGACATGGTAACCAGATGCTTGCTGTGCTAGATAGTTTGCTCTAGAATTTTCCTCCCTAGGTATATGACTAATAGTGAAAGTATCCAGGGATTTGATTATATCTAAACATCGGTCTAAGTAACTATTTAGCAATCCATCAAAACATTGGAATTCGCCTTTAACTTGTTGCACTACCAGAAGCGAATCAACAAAAGCATCTATATCTTTGACACCCATATCAGCTAAATATTATAAACCGAATAGCAAAGCTTCATATTCGGCTTGATTATTAGTACAATTATACTCTAAACGAACCGATGTTTCATATATCACATTATTAGGAGAAATTAAAACGGTACCAACACCTTGACCTTCCCTACAAACCGATCCATCAACATAAAGTTTCCATGGGCATATGCTAACATAATCAATGTCTCCTTCATCTTTAACTCTATGATCAACAACGAAATCGGCAATAACTTGATCTTTCATAGCACGCAACGATTCATATGCCAAGTCATATTCAATTAATGCATAAGCCCATTTACCGATCCTGCCACTAAGAATCGGTTTTTGTAACATGTATTTAACTACATCGGCTTGGCAAGTTACTACGCAAGTACTAGACAGCAAGTAAGGTCGAAACTTGGTACATGCATAATACAAAGATAAACATAACTTCTCAATGAACACATACCGAGTTTCGGCGTCTATCAAGCGACGACTTAGATATGCAATAATGTGCTCCTTCCCACCATCTTCTTGCGTCAACACGGCACCGATCACTTTATCTTGTGCAGCAATATACAACCTGAACGGCGTACCAGATTTGGGTGCACGCAACACTGGACAATTCAACAAGTATTTCTTTATGTTATCAAAAGCCTTCTATTGCTCTGCCCCCCAAGTGAACTCGGCTTCATTCTTTAGCCGGAGTATCGGAGCAAACGATTCAATTTTCCCTGAAAGGTTAGATATGAATCGTCTCAAGTAATTAATCTTCCCCAACAATTTTTGCACATGCCTTTTGCACGTCGGCTGCTCTAGATTTCTAATTGCTTCTACCTTCTTAGGATCAATCTCTATACCATGCTCATGAATTATAAATCCTAAGAACTTTCCAGCCGACACACCAAAAGCACATTTAAGGGGATTCATCTTTAGCCCATACTAACGCATCCTTTCAAAACCTAATCGCAAATCGGCCAAATGAGACTCAAAACCATCCGATTTAACAACTATATCATCAATGTATACCTCTACTATGATGCCGAGCAAATCATGAAATATAAAATTCATAGCACGTTGATATGTAGCACCGGCATTCTTCAAGCCAAAAGTCATGACTACACATTCAAAAAAACCGACAAAACCAGGACACCGAAATGCAGTCTTAGACATATCCTTTTCGGCCATGAATATTTGGTTATAACCAGCATTACCATCTAAAAAACTGATTACTCTATGTCCTGAAGCATCATTGATAAGTGTATCGGCTATAGGCATCGGATATTCATCTTTCGGGGTAGCTTTATTCAAGTCTCTAAAATCAATACATACTCTAATTGCACCAGTGTTTTTTTTTCAACAGGAACAATATTAGAAACCCACTCAGGATATCTACATGGCCGAATAAACCTAGCTTTTAGCAACCGATCAATTTCCTCTTTGATACGATCATACATAATAGGATTGAAATTTCTGCGAGGTTGTTTATGCGGCCTAAAACCAGATTTAATAGGTAATCTATGCTCAACTAAATCTCTACTCAAACCAGGCATCTCAGTATAATTCCAAGCAAAGCAATCAACAAATTCTTTAAGTAACTCGGTTACCTTGCTCTTCTCATCGGCCTTCAAATTAGCATTGGTAAAAGTAGGCCATGGAATACTTCCATCACCAATATCTATCTCCTCAAGTGGATCGGCCGATGAGAATCCATGCCCAAGATTTTCCATGTCTTCAAATTCTTCAATGGTTTCATGCATATCGTTCTTTCCGGAACGATACTCCTCAGTACGTTGTTGGAGCCATTTAATACTACTGTTTTTATTCATCATCTAAATAGACAGATTGTTAAGCCGAGCTACATCAGCCGGTTG
Source organism: Bromus sterilis (assembly GCA_950022295.1). Lineage (NCBI taxonomy): Eukaryota > Viridiplantae > Streptophyta > Magnoliopsida > Poales > Poaceae > Bromus > Bromus sterilis. The sequence goes on from OX465596.1 coordinate 405,237,945, forward strand.
TACATTGATAGGCACAAAACCATTATTACCTATACTAATATAATCATAGTCCGATAGATCTCTACCGGTCAAACACTGCATGTTACCGAGTTGCCAATCTGCTACTTCAGTCACAACTATACAAGCCGAGTTGTCTGCTTCAACCACCTCCACATGGTCATCCACCCATTGAATTAAACATTGATGTAGGATAGAAGGAACACAACAATTCGCATGTATCCAGTCACGTCCCAACAGAACATTGTATCGACCTTTGACATCCACCACAAAGAAAGCAGTCGGCAAGGTCTTACTCCCAACCGTAAGCTCCATAGAAATAATGCCCTTGGATTCAGATAGCTCCCCTGAGAATCCACTAAGTCCCATGTTGGTCTTCATTAGCTCACTTTCCTTTCGGTTGAGTTTGGTAAACACAGAATAGGGCATGATATTGACACCTGCACCACCATCCACAAGCATGCGTCCAATAGGCTTTCCATCAATATGCCCCTTGATAAACAATGGCTTCAAATGTTGATCCGGCTTCTCTGGATTTTCAAACATGGCTCTACCCGGAACAAGCACAAGTTAAGCAACCTCTGGCTCGGGTGCACAGAATTCAGCGGGCAATGCAAAGACCATGTTGATATCCATATGGGGATTGCTTTATGAGTTAATACCATTCTCCGAGTTAATGTTGTCATCCTTATCCTCGACCATGTCATTTTCCGAGTATTTGTCATCACCCTCTGAGTAGTCTTTATCACCACCCAAGTACTCCCCATAATCCACCGAGTCCTGAGTGGCATCTTCCAAGCAATGATCAACATCCAAGTTGTGAGCAGCTCCTTCCAAGTTGTTGGCGGCACCTGAGTTTTGGGCAACTCCTTCTGAGTTGTTAGCAGCACCTGAGTTACGGGAAGCTCTTTCCGAGTTATTGGCAGCACCTGAGTTATGACCAGCTCCTTCCGAGTTAGTGGTGTCGGTGTTCCTTTCTACCGTGAGCTTTTCCCGCCAAGTTAACCGAGGTATCAATGGCTTCTCCTTATTGAACATCTCGTCACGCTCCTTCTCAGCAATTTCATCTCTAATTTCCAATGCTCGCAGTCGTTGCACTCGGCGTTTTTGAGTGTGAGTTAATCCTTTAGGACACCAACGAGGTTCTGGACGAGTTCCCGGAACAACCGACTTGCTGCCCCCCGAGTAGTTTGGCCTATACCGAGTAACACGATCATTGGCTTGCTGACGAGATACACCTCCTACTGCAAACTTCTTGCTCCCATTGGTATTCGGTTCCCCATTGATCGAGCCGAAAATAAGTGGAAACTGATTAGGGGTTGCGTGCGAGTTACTTTCTTTGACGAGTGGACCGATGCGCACACCAACTGAACCGGTCTTCCTAGTTGCACCTTTGGGCATAACACCACTAGCCTCAGAATCCATCGCAACTTGGTTTGTATTTGTTTCCGAGCGATGGGCCTCCTTTCCCTGAACTGAATTGTCTCTTGGTTCGTATGCACCCTGTTCATCCAAGTCCTTCCTCGCTCCTCCATCTTCCTTTCCTTTACCGAGTGCTCCTACAGATTTTCGCACCCAAGTGAGCCTACGGCCAGTATTGTCTCGTTCATCCGCCTTGCGCATCGGTGACCGATCCCTCCGAGTCATATCTTCATTGAACCGAATCCTTTTCCCATGTTGTTCTTGGTACATAGGACTTGGCTGATCCCATCTTGGTTGAAAGTAAATCGGTGGTCCCATAGGGAAAGGCGCCCAATGGTTAAAACCCCATGGAGAAAAGTGTGGAGGCATAGGAGGTGGGCATCCCCAATAAGCCGGTTGCATTGGAAAACCTGGCTGCTGCTCATATGGATTTCTCTCCCATTGCTCATTGTTATGCCTAGGAGGAGATCTTGGACGTTTAACTCCTCCAAGCCGACTGAACACATTGTTGGTTCTGCTTGAAGTGTATTTTTCCAACAACATGCTAACTGTCGGCTTTGGTCTTGGAGCTTGTTTCTTCTTGCCATTGACCTTCCATACTCCAATCTCTGGATTCTTGGGCTTGATCATTCTTGGTGGAGCATTGTCCTCAACTACATTCTTCTCCTTGGCTGACTCGGCTTGATCTGACCGAATTAGCATCTTCTTGTTTTGAAACTCGATCATATTGACAGGAAAAGGATCACTATCGAGCTTCATCTTGGAGGCTTCTGTAAATGTCAATCGTCCTTCACTAATGGCCGATTGTACCTACCGTCGAAACACATTACAATCATTAGTAGAATGAGAAAAAGAATTATGCCATTTGCAATATGCTTTTCTACCCAATTCTTCAGGAGATGGAATTACATGTCCTGCTGGCAACCTAATCTGTTTTCCCTGCAACAACATGTCAAAAATCTTATCACATTTACCAATATCAAAAGTATACTTGATCTCCTCTTTCCTGGTAGGTGCAGGATTCAAGGCAGGACACACAAAATGTTTTGACTTTGGTGCTTGGATCCATTCGGCTACACAAACTTCCATGTCATCATCACTAGCCGAATCACTATCATACTCTACAATGTTAACCGTAGGAGTAACTTTGTCTTTCCCCCTATTATCTCTAAACCGAGTGGCTTGCTTAACATCTCTAACTCGATTTTCTTGCGCCAAAGCCTTTTGTAATACTTGATTAACATCTAGAAACTCTTGCCCCTCTAGCTTATCTTTGATGTGAGCGAGTAAACCAGAAAAGGCAAGATCAGCCAAATCCTTTTCGGCTATAGTTAAACTAAAGCATCGGTTTTTCGTATCTCTAAACCTTCTAATGTAATCATGAACCGATTCATTATAATTCTGTCTAACCATAGTCAAATCAGAAAGCCGAAGCTCATTTTCACCACTATAAAAATATTCATGAAATTTCTTCTCCAATTGTGCCCATGTTGTAATAGAATTAGGAGCAAGTGATAAAAACCAGGTAAATGCAACACCGGACAAGGATATGTGAAATAGCTTAATTCTGTAAAAATCCGCTGTGCCAAATTCACTAGTTTGCATTAAAACTGCCCCACATGTTCCAAAGTTGATCTACCATCTTCCCCTGTAAACTTAACAAAATCTGGAATTCTAACTCCACGTGGATATGGTATAGAATCAAAGGACTCGGGGTATGGTTTTTGATATGCTCGTGTTGTACCCTTAGGTGCTAAACCATACTCTCTAAGTATATCAGCAAGTTGATCCTTCATACTAGGTGGTGTAGAATTTATTTGTGGGGGAGACGGGATAGCAACACGTGATAAGTTTTCCGGCACAGAGACTTGAGTATGTGAAGTTTGTACCGGAAAACTACTAGAATTACCGAATTGGTTGTGGGTTCGTACCGCATTGTGTGTAACTCGGTTGATAATCTGTACCGAATTGTGTGTGATTCGGTTGATAATCTGTACCGAATTGTGTGTGATTCGGTTGAGCATTGTAAGCTACTAATTGATAATAGGGTTGTTGCAAATTAGGGTTTAATACACCACTTCGGCTATGATTTGGTGGAACCGAAGTAGTAACAATAGGATGAGCAACACTAGGAACGAAAGTATTAGCCGAACTACCAACAAGGTTCTGGCCATTATGACTATTAATTGTAGCAACATATGGTTGAATAGCATTATTTGATTGTAACTCGGTGCATGATGAGGCAAACCAATTCCATATTCTTTACTAAGTTGCACTTTAAATTCTTCAAACTGATCAGTCATGTTTTTAGCAAGTGCATGCATAGAATTACCATATTTGCTAGCTACAGAGGTATCAATTAGATGAACAAGTTCCTCAGTGGATTTTGTTACCTCATCACCGAGTGGCTTAGATGCACTCGGCGCGACACTTGGTATGGCCGCCTTCTTGACCACATCGTTCCGCGTCTTCTGGAGTCCCGCGAGCCATGCCTTCCTCCGTTCTTCAAGTGCAAGCTCCATCTCCAATCGCAACTCTTCCGAGAGATCTTCAAGTTCAATAGGGATGATGTTGTCGGAGTCGATGTCACTGCCGTTCTTGAGATCAGAATTCATGGCGCCTGAGTTGATCATGATCTTGTCCTTGTTCTTCGTCCGAGTTAGATCTAACTCGGCCTCGTTCCCCAGCGGAGTCGCCAATTTGTGTTGACGAAGAATTTGTTCAACGCAACACAGACTTGCACCGCGCAATTGTTTAGAGTAAGGGAGTCGCCACTTCGTTTTTTTTTACGAAGAACGGATGATTTACAAGCAAATCAACAAAGAGATCTTCAATTTCGGAGAAGAAACGGGTTCTTTACGAGCGAAACACCAAAGATTACCTAGAACTAGACAAAAAGTAGAAGAACTTGAAAAGTAGATGTGTTTTTGGGTATATGTCGATTGTGTTTTTCAATCGGCCGTCACCTCATCTATATATGAGGAGGCTGGACTTTCCGTACAAGAAAAGGACTCCAAATCCCGTCCAAATCTTTCCAAATTTAACCGAACTCGGACTACAAGTGGGCCTGGGACAGCAGTTCGGTTTTTGGTAGTTTTGGGGCTGTAAACGATCTCGGATGGAAAAACTCAAAACATCAACGTTGTAGCCCTCGAAATTTCCAAGAACTTTCATGATGAACGTTTTTTTAATTCAGGGCCATCTTGAGGCTGAAATCCTCACGCTTTCCATCAGACATCAATCGTATAGGTGTCTGGCTTCGGGCGTCACTTTTTGCTCTTTGACAGGGTTGTACTCCGAGGGCTGTAACTTTTGCATATGAACTCGGATTGAGATGATTCAAAAACCAAAATCGACCGGTTCGACGATACCAAGCCGCACCATTTAGAACATTTTTCCATTTGATGATGTCTTGAAAGCCTAATTGGCCGAATAGTACTTCGAATGTCAGGATCTTATCTCTTCCAACATAGTTTCGGCCCTTGAGATGGAATCGGATGATCATGGCACGAACTACAAAGTTGTTCATATAGACAATACCCAACTTATTCATGTATAGCATTTATTCATTTGAGGTCATCTTATATAGGTTTATTGCCGTGCCAAAAACCGGTGTCAACACCTTCATTCTCAACGCCATCATCCTCCCCAAGCAAATGGATCTTCTCATTCAATGAATTATCGTGGTATAACAGAAAAGCTCATCATTATATGATAATTTAATAATTAGCAGAAATAATTGTCATGCTACAATAAAGAAAGTTACATATGTTTCAGGAATTGCCTTGTTACAAAACATAAAGTTTTCCATATGTGCAATAATCAACATGATACAACATGAAGAGAATTTTCATGCTACAAGAGAAGATATTAAAACATGATAATGTTGTAGAAGAGACAATTGTCACACTAGAAAAGAGAAAGTTGGCCGCATATTTAAAAATTGTGATGCTACAACAAAAGAGAATTACCATGCTACACTATTTTTTTTGCTATGCTACACAGAGAAGTTGTCACACATTTTCAAGAATTTCCTTGATACAACATGAAGAGTTACCATGCTACAACATAAAAAAAATCGATATGCTATAGTAGATAAGTTGCCACACATGTTTCAGGAATTATCCTTCCACGTCGAAGAAAAATGCCATGCAAAACAGGGTTTAAAGGACTTTCATGTATTAACACACAGAAAGTTCCCTTGCTCTCAATAGATTGTCACTTGTTAACGATTTTAATCTATATGTATACACAAAGACAATTACCATTTCAACGGAAAACCGAAAGAGTGAGTAAGCAACGATAAGAAGGAGACGAGGCTTGTGGTGCAAGTCATATCGTGTGAAGGAAGAAAATGTAGCGAAAAACTAGATCAGACACACCATGGTGTGTCATGCCAAGAACGTTGATTATTATCTTTTTAAGTTTTTCTCTTTTTTATAAGAAATTATCTCATTATTTAGATCTATGCCACTTCTACATTCTATTTATTTCAAGAATGCAACATATTTTTTGCTTGGTCATATTCAACTAGTGATTCCATTTCACAAAAACACAAGTGTATGACACTCTTATGAGAGAATGGCCTGTCGACGATGCTCCAATGGTTATTTAGTTATCTATAATGCTATAATAGATCATCCCCACTATCTTATCTATCTCAACATGCAAGCATGCCACGTCACCACGCAATTATGATTGGGATAAGGTCCACCTCAACATGCAACCATGCATGAGACAAGACCCTCCACCACATGCATGCATGGAAAATTATTTTTCATTTCCTTACTCTACTTATATTCAAAAAATAATTTATAAATATACACAATCAAATATAGTAAGTTGTATGTGTTTTCAAATTTTTGGTTTATTTGTTATTAATCTAAATATTTCAAATTCACGTAAGTAATTTTTTTTGAAATATAAAACGACAAAATCCCGTGACCCCACTAACTTATTTATCTCAACATACAAATAGGTCACATCACCACACAATTATGGATGAGATAAGGACCACCTCAACATATGACCATGCATGGAAAAATATTTTTCATTCTCTTATTACACTTATATTTTAAAAAATCAATAACTAAACATAATCAAATATAATAAATTGTATGCATTTTTAAATTTTTGGTTCGTTTGTTATTAATCTAAATATTTAAAATTTACATAATTAAATTTTGTTGAAATATAGAGCGACCAATTTCCGCAGCAAGGCGGGGGTATCATCTAGTTGTACCAATAATGTAGTGCTTACTTATGCTATGGTTATGTTTGATATGCTAGTATTATATAATTATGCAATTAATCTAGTCTAAATTTGTGTTTGAAGTGAATTTTTATGCAAATTTGAGCTTTTGAGGAGATAGGTTTTGGGAAGAGTGGTATATACAAATTTGAATCCCACCGCACCGCTGCCGTCGTGGACGAGCTCTGTGATGGCCTGGATATTGTTGTTGTGCACCGCCCAATCAAGGAGTCCATCGAGAATGAGCATGTCGTGGCTTGCAACTAATGCGGTATTCTCATGGCATATGCCGAGTGCGAGCCTATGTTCGCCAAGCTAGAAGGTGACGACTTCGACAATGACATGTGTGGATTTGCCCCAGCGCCAACAACCACAAGATCGACGACTTCGATAAAACTCTAGTGATAAGAGTTCTCCTTCAACTAAGTCACCTCGTTTTAGCTCAATGTAGTCGTAATGCAGAGCTACTTTTGTGTTTAATGTGCTGCTATTGTCTAATTGTGCAATAAAAACCTACTTGTCGTGAATTTATGGTAATTTGAGATATTGAAGATATGCCTTTTGGGGGAAAGGGCTAGGTGAAAAAACTTCAATACCTCAAATATTAGGGGATTGACGGATAGGGAGAAATATAGTGGATTATAGGACAGTGTAAGGGAATCTTTAACACTGACCTTCAAACCTTTTGCAAACGTTTGGATCGAGCGGTGCGAACATATTTTGCCATCCAATGCGGACCGGCCCGCTTATCCTTTTCCAAAAAGTTGAACACAAAACGGGAGATGAGGTGAGGGGGGGGGTGCTTTGCAGGCGTCACCGCCACATCCGTGCCCGGCACTCATGTCACATCCCAAAGCCCTTCATGTAAAAAATCATCTCTGCACAAGACGTAATTATTGTACATTCATGCATGTTAGCCCGCTCCAGAGCAGACGCAATTTTTTAGCGGACAGTGCTAGGCATCAGACTACTGCTTGTTTGCATCTATCAGCCCATTCCTAAACCGTTGGATTAGTAGTAAGATAAGCGTCTGATCTAGTAGGCACAGAGGAGTAAATGGTTAGTTTGAATATGCATTAATTGTGATTTGTTTCCATACTCACGTCTATCCAAATTTAGTCACACATACATGAAACTAAACCCTAAATTAAGCTCATCGATTTTGGTCTCCAACTCCATACAGGTTTGCTTCGAAAGCAATAATATTTTTAAAATTTACTTTTTATTTTCAACGTGTTATTTAATTATTCTGCTTCCACAGAAATATGCTTCCATTGAAAACCGAAACAGGTTCCGTGCAGAATCCAACTTACTGTGATTTGATAAAATACTTATGTGGTGTTTTTTTCACTTTAAATACGTCAAAATATTGCTTCCATTCACTACTTAAATGTTTCTAACCATTAGGACCTTTCAATAGAAGAGAACCATTATCAGGACTATACATGCTTCACACAAAGTAGGGATGTGTTTCCTGGAAATACAATTACTTGATACAAATGTGCTCAGTTTGCATACATGGACAAAAATTATGCTTCTATAGTTCCATCGACATACATTTTAAATTGAATACACGCTCAAACAAACTGGTAATTGCTTCCTTGTTGCTCTTTTTTCTCTCAGAAGCTCCTACTTGCTGTTGTACAAGATGTGGCAATGCGGCCATCAAATTGTTGCGTTTGGCATAGCTCCTCCAGGCGCATATAATTTTGGCGCATGAGCGACACAACGGTCTGCTTCTTACGCTTGAAGAAGTCACTCTTTTATGCAGTGGTGCTTCAACACTTTCCAAACCACTGCTAAATCTCTTGAAGCAAATCATTATTCCAATCGAAGCAATAGAATGTTTGATTGAAAGCATATAAGCAATAAAATGTTTGATTGGAAGCATATAAGCAATAAAATGTTTGATTGGAATCATATAAACAATGTATGTTTGGCGAACTAGTATGGAAGAACAACAATATGTCAGAAGCATATAATTTGACATTTTGAAGCAATAATTAAGTAGGACGGAAGCAAACAGTTATATATCCTATTACCATTAGGAAGTCCAAGAGCCTTCACAACCATTTCTTTCGTGAAAAGAAAGCAATTATTGTTGTGTGAATTTATAAATTCACCGAGCGCAGGGTCAATCCTGTCAATGATCCATTCTAGCAGACCTTCAGGTGTTGAGAAAGACTGAACATCAAGTAGATTAGCCTATTTTTTTTACGAATGAGAATTTTCCGGTTGTCGGGAAGACCATCAACAACATCATGTAAGCGACTAGTCGAGTATCGACACCGGAGCAAATGCCCCTTTTTGGATGTCTTCATTGTCGAGTGTCACCTAGTAACATTAGAAATATAAGAAGCGTATTCGATGGCATATGCATAAAAATAGGAAGCACATCAAGTATTGGGTTGTATGTACAAAGCGTGACCTATTGGTATTAGCACAAATAAACTGGGTGTATGTATGAAGCAGAAAAACTGGGTATGAAGCGAGCCTTTCTGTTAAAGAATCATAGAAGCATTTTTTATGTCGATGGAAACATGGTGAGAAAAATGTCAAAGCATGTGAACTGGAAGCTCAAGGCAACTACCCATGATGCACTGCATCTGTTTTTTGGAAGCATTAAAATTTGAAAGAAACTAGTGACAGAAGTACCGCCAATACTAGATGCAAAAGTTGTATAACAATAAGCTATGAAAAATAAACTTGTGAACAATTATGAACATCATTCGAAGCCGGAATTATATGAAGGTGCAGGTAAAATCGTACATGTACATAATACTTGCTATAATGAACTAACAATGTACTGTCTCCGGTGAACAGCGAGCATTACGTCAATATTCAGAGGAAGCACTAGCAATAATCCCCTGACTGCAGAAAGGGAAACTACCAGTCTACCACTGATACGGGAGAGGTTGTACAGAATCGCGCAGACTAGCTAAATCTTATAGATAAGAAATCCCACTTCCCACGTCAAGTTCGTTGGCTAGTTTCCAGTCACCCCAATTCTAGCACAAACCTTAACGGTCGTAATAATCTGCACAAAATAGCAACCATTGCCTAATTGCCGTATCAAGGAACATCGCTAATACACAATTTGTAGGTTAACGATGAAGGAAAAAAAACAGAATCGCAAAGGGGTAGAAGGAGGATAAATAGCTCGATGGGCTTGATAGATCGGTGCGGCAGGAAAGTGTTTGGGTGGAAAAAAAATTAATCGAAGAGGTGGAACGGGGACTTACAGAGGGAAGGGCGCATAGTGTTGCTTCTTCGTCCGCTGCGGCTGCGCACCCGGTAGTAGTGGGGAGGCGGAGACCCGAGAGCTTGGCTTGGTTGGTTCTAATGGAGCAAGGAGGAGAATGAGATCCGTGAGAAGCAGGGGATCGGCGTGAATCTTGTTTCTGCAAATGGAGGTGCTCTGTATGGATGGGGATAATGAGGATCAGTCCTGGGCGTCGTCTCCGGCGTCGATGGCGTCGAGAATGGGGAGTTACAACAGGCGAGGGGAATCGGGAGAGATCGGGGGCGTTTGATGCGGTTGGGCCGATTTCTTTCCTCTTTTTTTCAACGAAGCGCCACAGAAATTGACGGTCTGATTTCGGTTCTATCGACGGCTCCGCGTCGGTCTGACGCTTTAGGGTTCTCAGACTATAGAACCAGATAGTTTACCTTTTTTAGCACTAATGTCGGTAACAGTGACATGAACGGTCACTAAAGCGGCGACTTCATTGTCCGCGCATGTTGAATGTCAGAAAGGCGCGCGACGACTAATTACCCTACTTCGATCGCATTGGATTCACCCGTTCTTTTTCCCCGTGGATATATAAGCACGGCTCTGGCGTCGTTCACCCCCCCCCCAAACCGCTCTTCTTCTTTGATCTCATCGCCGATCTCAACCATGTTGAAGTCCTAGTCCTCCGTACCGTCTAGTGGTAGTGGAGGGGGGTGTTCATCTGGATCGTGAAGACGATGTCTTCGATCTCTGGAGCCTTTTTTTCTTTATGGTGCCTAGCTCCTCCGATAACAAAAAGAACCAAAAGCCGCAACAGTCGCCGCCGTGTCTCCTCGCCGAGGCCGCCTGGACGGACGAGAAGTTCACGACACTGATGAAGTACCTGATCGAGGGGTCGCTCCGCTACGCATCCCCTGTCTGCCACGTCATCATGGAGAAGCGCTCCACTCCACCGCGCCATCAAGGAACATGACATTTTTTGCTTGACCAGACTCAAATATCATTTTCCATTGGGATAAGTATATTATTAGTCCCTAAACTCTTTCGAAAGTATAGAATTGGTCCCTTAACTTTAAAAAGTATAGAATTGGTCCCTCAACTTTAAAAATCGGTTACTTTTAGTCTCTCGTGCCGCTTCAACTGACTTTCTACTAACATGGAATGTTATAAATAAAAAGAGATAAGCGGGGGAAGGTTGTGCGCTGTCTATGACCCTCACCACACTCCCCTTCGCCATTTATGACGTCGTCTCATTGATGGACAAGCAAAGAGGTTTTTGCAGATAACACCATTTGTTGGGGCAGTTTTTGCACAGAACCACAACTCTTGTTCTTTTTTGCAAAGAACACCATTATTTGGGGTAATTACTTGCACAAAACACATAAACCATTATTAGTGCGTTTAACCCTAAATTAACAAGCTGGACCCATCCGTCAGGAAGTAACGGGCAGGGACAGTAGCTATCTGCCAACACCAGTGTGGTTAGTCTTTGTCAAATATGCTTGACATCTTATTGAGCCTTATGTATATAGTCTTAAGCTTCCAAATTCTATATATTGTATGGTTTCTGTTGGGATATTTAAAGATGAGTCCAGGCTCAAAAAATCCTCAAAAAGACATGAAAAAAGTTTAAAAAATTCTAAATTTAATCATGGTGAAAGATCCGGAAGCTGCGAAGAACACACGAACCGGAAGCTGTGATTCGGTGCCCGGGTGCATCTGCACCCGAGGAGATTAAAAAAATATGAGAAAAGCTCAAAATTTTCAAAAAACAATTGTGGTAGGAGATGCTTACGTGCGAGATGTTCATGCAAATTTTGGTGAAGTACGAACATCTGAAGAGCGCGCGGCAAAAAAGATAAATTTGCAGTTTCTTTGAACGACATTGTTCATACACTATTTCGGACTGAATTTGTCTTTTTTTACCTTGACCTTCTTAGATGTCCAAAAAGCTCAAATTTTACACGAACATCTACCCCCTAAAGATCTTTCATCATGATGAAACTAGGATATTTTTGAACTTTTTTCATATGTCTTTTTAAGGGGTTTTTAAGCCTGGACTCATCTTTGAATATCCCATCAGGAACCATACAATATATAGAATTTGAAAGCTTAAGACTATATACATAAGGATGAATAAGATGTCAAGCATATTTGACAAAGACTAACCACACTAGTGTTGGCAAATCTACTGTCCCTGCCTGTTAATTCCTGACGGATGGATCCAGCTTGTTAATTTAGGGTTAAACACACTAATAATGTTTTATGTGTTTTGTGCAAGTAATTACCCCAAATAGTGGTGTTCTTTGCAAAAAAGAACAAGAGTTGTGGTTCTGCGCAAAAACTGCCCCAACAAATGGTGTTATCTGCAAAAACCTCACAAGCAAAGCAGCAACACTGCATGTTTGTTCGTGCTGGCTGCGTCATATGCATGTCGTACTTTGTCGATGGTAGGCGGCGAGTGCCGTAGGTAGCGCACAACCTTCCCTTGTAGCTCTTTTTTTATTTTTAACAATCTGCGCCGGTAAAAAATCATCTGAAGCGATACGAGGGATTAAAAGTAACCGATTTTAAAAGTTAAGGAATCAATTCTATACTTTTTAAAGTTGAGGGACCAATTCTATACTTTTAAAAAAGTTTAAGGACTAAAAATATACTTATCCCTTTTCCATTTCACACAGACACAAGTGTATCAACTTGATGTTAAAGAATGGCCGATGGGCTGTCCAAGAGATATTTGGTTCCTGTATGTGCTACATGCACATGCGTCTCTATCAGTGAGCGCATCCAAGAAACAGTTAGGCAAAAATAGAACGCGGCATGACAACAATAGATCAGGCCACCACGTTTCAGACTCCACCGCACACGCACAAACACACGTTTTGCTCAACATCTTCCCGGCTCAAGCGTCTGTGCTGCCACTTGTTAGTGCTCTCAAGCATCCTGTTTCAGACACAACTTTCAGATAAATTTCTTGATGCTTACCCAGATCTTCTTGAAAGTTCAGAGGTCCTCTTGAAAGTGGTGCGAAATGGTGCACGGACAGCGCTACGCAATCAGGTGCGCGTCTATCAAGTCTGAATTTCATCGCAGTTAGCAGCAAACCACACGGAACGGGAGCATGAGCGTAGTGTGAGCTAGCAAAGACTAATCTTCGTGGCGAGACTCACTTGACTCGGAACACGATTGGTAAATTCAGAGCAGGTGAAGCGATCTTGACGGGAGATTGCACTTACAGAAAGTGGTTAGCATAATGGATCGCCGATCGATCTGCCTGTCGGGCCCGTGCGTGTGGACCTGACGGTACACTGGACTTTGCTTGGACTCGTGATTGGTAGTTTGAAACGGTGGACTGACCACCAGGGACTGACCGGGAGCTGTCCGTTTCAGGAAAGAGACTCTTATCTTCTTGCCATTTTCCGTGCATTTTCAGTGTGTGGAGACAGACTTCCGGCAGGTCACTGGTCAGCTTTGGCTTTACCAAATAAAGTAAGTTTCTACAGGGTATGTAGTTCTTCATGCCTTGCCCCCAACGGAGTAGTCCAAACCTTGAGTTTTCCGATTGTTACAGCCGCGAAGAACAGACGAGAAGGCAGACGTCCGTCAGTCCGTGCCGCACGAGCGTTCCTCTCGTCGACATGTAAATGTACACCACACACGTCCGGTTACATAGATCGCTCGCTGTCGGGCACTATCGTGTATTGCCCACTAGAGTCAGTTTCACTCACCCTAACCTCTAAGTAGAGCAGACACTCTGCTTACAGTTGAATCTGTTGGAATATTGGACAAATTAGTAAGTAATTTCAATAGATAACAAGATTTGTTCAAGTTTTTAAAAAATGTTCAAAATTCTGAAGTTCGTTAAATTTTCAAAAAAAATAGAATTTTTAAAAAAATTCAGATTTTCAAAAAAAAATTCAAAATATTTTCAGAACTTGTTTAATTATTATTTTAAAATTATAAATTCAAAATTTGTTTACAATAAAAAACAGAATTCTAAAATGTGTTTAATTTTTGTTGACGTTTTCATATTTTGTTCACCATTCAAAAAATATATTCGGAATTCAAAATTCTTCAGCATGTTTAAACACATGCAGGTTGCCAAACCAAGTCTCAGTTCAGCATGTATCAACACATACATTACTACCAAACATCTGCAGATGCATGTACCCAGCATATCTAGACTTAGCATATCTCAAATGGGAACAACTATTCTAGGATAGGAACAACTACCAAACACACCCTAAATGGACACCACACACGTCCGGTTACGTAGATCGCTCGATGTCGGGTACTATCGGGTATTGCCCACTCACCCTAACGTCTAAGTAGAGCAGACACTCTGCTTATAGTTGGATCTGTTGGAATATTAGACAAACTAGCATGCAGAATGCGCGGCGTGCCGCCGCGCCCGTAATTGAGCCCTGCGTCTATGTCGTTTTTTATTTAAAATAGGAGAAAAGTTGACAGTGAATTTGAGGGCAAGCTGGTTGCATAGAAAATACACACTTGAACTAAAAAGCATGTGCATATCTAACCGCACGGCGACATGCCGTGCCCGTGCTGAAGGCTCTGTGTATATATGTGTTTATTTATTTTAAAATTAAGAGGAAAGATAGTATTGATGTTGAGGTCGAGCTTTTTACAAAGAGAGTGTTTGTATTCGTAAGTGTCAATTGACCTGCACTATCTTATGATCTAGTTTTACATCAATAATCTGGATGGAAAAGTGTCGTCTCATCTTGGTTTTGATATGCTTTTACTATATAGGCACGGCTTAAGTTTGCATATTCAACGAAAAAGTGCAAGCGTTTGTTCAATTTCATGAAAACCAAAAAAATACTCCAGTTAACTTGTGTAGTACAAATTGAAAATACAAAACCACATTACCATCTATCTGAAATTCTGGAACAGTATGAACCTTTGGTTCAATGTCACTATGCTAGACACGTCTACCAATTGTCTTAGCTCTATCAGTAAAACATGGGCATTGCTTAAGCATACAACAATACAAAAGTCTAACAAAACACAAGTGTCATAATTGTCAAAGCAATACAATGATAGAACTATGTACCCTTAATAAGGAAGAATGTTTTTTAGTTCTGACAAGTGTTGATACCCTGAAGAAAAACAAAGAACAAATAAGTCCCAGGGGGGCTCATAACCTTTTACAACTTTATTGGTATTGAGCAAACAGCCAAGCACACAATTACATGGTGGTATAGTGGTTTTCTTTTGACAGGCTTGTAAATTCGGTAGAACCTGATGCTTAACTTAGCTTGTCAATGAGGATGAGATCATACCAGGATCACCAAGAGCATGCCTTGTGCCTACTGAAGAAAGAAGTATTCTCTGTTGTCACCTGAGTCCTAGGTGGAAAAGAATGTAGATGGTTTACAAAAGTAACTAAAATCTCCTCTTGGCAGCAGCATGGTCACAGGGAATAGCTCCTTTCCTGCACATACATGGCAGCAAAATTTTGTTAGGATTATGATTATCTTTAAATATACAAACAACTTTATAGAAATTTAAGTTCATAAAGAATGAATACACCCAATTTGATTTCTGCTCCCAAACATTAACAAAAGCAGTATAGGAAATTTGAATTAAAACAGGAAAAAGTACTTGCAGAAATTTCATTGGATTCCGTCAGTTTGATTCCTTCTTGCTGCCAGTGTAAAACTTCTTAAGTTGCAACATGTTCAGTAGCAGGTCGAAAGCTTATCTTAAATTCTGGGAGTGCTTGATTTCATAATTTGGTTGTGGAAACCGCATGAAAGTTGTAGAGGTCATTGATTCCATTAGTCTGCTTACAGGTAGAACCAATTTTTAATGACAAAATAAAACTTGTAGATAATTTCCTTCTGGTATTCAAACTATTCTCACTTTCTTGATTTGGTGAAGTGAATTAAGTTTGGTAGTATATAGAAATTTGTCCAAAATGATTTTAGATTTTATGTTAAAGAAAGGAACATCAATAATAAACAAAAAGAAATAATCGTATCCTGCTTATGATGAGGAAGAAAAGCTAGTGTAAGTCTATCCCTTTCCATCCCCAAATCTATATATTTACATGTGGCAGATCGTCAAAGCGGCTAAAAACACATTGCCCATTGTACCCAGTTTTTGCTTGGGACAACTAAATTTGTCCGGCTTCCCAATGTCATTAGTATGCTGATTTGGCGTATGTTGGCATTGACCTTAATGATCTCCTACTTAGATTTTCCTCCCAATATCCACTGCATGTATGCAAAATCGAATGAGCATATGGTTGTATCATTTAGAACCACATGTCAACATATGCTAGGGAATCTTAGGAACAGATACCTCAATTCACCAAAAATAGACAATTTTGAAAGATCACACATATTAATAAGATAAATTAGTATGTACTGATCGTGGAGCATTACATGAAAAACCAGAGAGCATGAAACGGACACAAATCAAGCCAAATAGAAATTTTATGCATCTCAGTACGTCGTGCCTGTCACACCCAAGTTGCTACTCGCTGTCTGCCCAAGCCGCCATGGAAGAAATTCAAGTACCCGTTACGGCAGATACAGATGGCGTGTTGATGTTTATCGACGTGAGGGGGCGAACCATGTGTGGACTTTGTGGGGGCCTCGGTCATGCAGGTAAAGTATACCAACATAAAATCTACCTGAATATTGCAATAATATAACCTACATCAAATAATAATTTTTCAGTCTTCAGTACTTAACTATACAGACTATTAGCATGAGCCAAAAAAGGATAAGTAAACAGAGTACTTACACTATATCTAGCGCACATCCGCCGTTTAATTATGAAATATGAAAACTAATCAAACCGAAGATAAAAGACAATGTCCTGCAAGAGAACAACATATGTGTAAAATATTGTGACAATCCTTTTTCCTTATTATAAACATACGAAATCAGAACTACTGTTTAATTATAAAATATGAAAACAGATCAAACCGAAGATAAAAGACCATGTCCTGCAAGAGAACAACATATGTGTAAAATACTGTGAAAATCCTTTTTTATTATTATAAACATACAAAATCAGAACTATGCATGATATCCCAGACCAATAGCTGCTAGAGACGATGACATCGGCTCATTCACTTGCTGCTTTTTCCTATTCCCAAGCCAACCATGAGCGCTAGTGGCAACGCGATTACATGAACCTTCAGTTTGTCTGAAGGACCAAATCCAGGTTCCAACTACCATCTCAAGTCTAATCTACATACGTACAGACTCCATATGTCCTACAAATGCGAAGGTACAGTCTCCATCAATTCAAACTACCAGGTAACAAAGGCCAATGTTTGGATTATGAGGAGAGAGAAAATAAATTTAGGAAGATTGCCAATGGCATCCTTGGCCTAGTTATAGTATTTGGACACTTAGGGCACTTATCCACATCACCCACAAGGGTAAGTTATTTTCCACCATTCCATGAATGCGGTACCATCAATGTGAGTTATTACTATTCACTAAATCTATGATAAGCGCCCTAATTCTGAACTGATTGGTCTGTGACATATGTCAGTTTAACTCAATACTTTCGTTAACACAAAAACTAAGATGAGTTAATTTGATCAGTCAGGGAAGACAGGCAACACCTGAGCTTCATGATATTCGAATTGTCTATGGATAACCAATTGGTCATAATATTTGTGTATGTATTGTAAGTGTATCCAAAAGTTTAGATCTTTAAACCGTACCAAAATAAGACATGTGAATAAAATATTATGTCTAAAACACCTGATTAAATTATGGGAGAGGCCAACTTAACATCCAAAAGAAAGGGGAACATACCAAGAGCATTAACAATGTCCTTTTACTTTTGAAGGTAATCCATGCTTGGGCAATTAGGCATGTATATCAAAATGAACTTGTTCCTAAATGTGTAGACTGCAAAGGAACATGAACAAAGCTTCTGCATTAACTATACATCAATGGGTGATCAAATCTGGTAGAGGATCTTTGCTAATTTGTTTTGCTAAATATTACAAAAAACCAAGCAACATGAAAGTAACGATATTCATCCGAAGGTCAAGCAAAGAGTTTGTATGTAGCAATTTCATGGAAACTGGTGTTAAAACCATTGAATTGATGAATTTTACTTTCAATACACCATAAGATATATAAGAAATTAAGAACATCATCATTGCTTAATGTTGGAAGAGCAAAGGCAAACCAAACAAAGAAGGCATCATATTAGTGCACCATAGAGATTTCATGAACTAAATTAGTAAAATCTCCATGCCAATGTGAGCAATTGTACTATTTCCCTTTAACTGGTTAGAGATCCTAATTTCGAGGGCAGAATAATTGGTTGAAAAAGAGACCATTCAGTAAATAATATCCTTGTGTATTTTTTTTCATCATAAATAAAGAAGTGCTTATTAGTATGTATCTAAGTTTTAAAATGGATGGTCCGTACGCGAGTAAATGTTGTAATGCACAATAAATAGAACAAATCTACTTATTTAAATGTCATATGAAGAACTAAATAAGATAATACATTATATATGCAATTTGCGGGGAAAACATAGACCTCTCACTCAACAAAACATTCACTATTTTGTATTTTCGCTACAACTATAAGAGCAATCAGAAAAACAGCAATCCAAAGGATAGAAAATTTAAGAGAGTGCCGCTCATAAACAAATGTCCACGGATAAGCATATCCTCTCAAATAAACATCACTCATTGTTTATTTAAGTTGTGAACTAAAGTCTAAAACACATCATATGAGTAATGGAATCAGTTGTCAACCCTTAAATACACTGAAATTTCAAGCATGGAAATACCTCCTCCGCCCACTTCGGCCGCCCACCACCACCCATGTCATGGAGGCGCAGCCGACCGCCCCCAATCCTTCAAGCAGCGGGCGCCGGCGGCCCGGTCGCGCCGGTGTTGAGGGCAGCCTCCACCGGCGTGCCCCACAAGCGTCTAGGCAACGTCGAGGGCGTTCCCGCAGCCGCAGCCACCGGCGGCAAGGGATGCGCTCCCCCATCAGTCCCTCATCTTTGGTTCCCTCCAACCACGACATTTACATATACTACTGCCTACATTTTGGTGATTAGAGAAGTCATATAAAAAGCTAGCAGTGCTTTTGAAGTTCATAAATCTGAAAAGACAAAAAATAGATACAAATTTACAGCACGTCTAATCTTACCTACTCTGTATCTAACATATTTTTATATATCTACATTGTAATTAGGTTGCACTTAGCTTATCACACACGCACATCATTGATTTATGGATCCATGAGTAAAACACATAAGTGTCTCATAGAACCAAGAGTGAATTAACCTTGTCATCGCAACAGAGCTTTTATTACCAAAAATAGATGAGAGAAGAATGAAGGACAAAAGCTTACCTCATTCCAAACATCCACAAACAATTTTACCTGTGGGCAGCCCACTGCAAATCAGGATTTGGCCAGCGCCACTGGAGGAGCTCCTGAACTATGCACCTACAACCTCCTCATTGGATTTCTTTGTTAATTAGTTAGCCGACGCCTTCCCCGTTCGGCCATTGTCTGGACCATCGCTCAAACAACACATAAACATCGAGGGAGTCTCCATATTTGCAATGGCTTCATCAGCATATCAGGCGGCAGGGTTGCTTGAAAAGTTGATGGTCGCGGCGTTGTTCGTGGCCGCAATTAAGATATGAAATGGGTGATGAACAACAGTGGGTCTCACTTCATCGACACACAAAGAGATGGAGATAGTAACGCCACTCCCAAGCATGCCATGTCGGGCGTCCAGAATTTCCTCTCCATGTCCTCCAAACCCCTCCTTGCGTCTACTGCATCAACAAAAAATAAAAATTCAAATCAACCAATTAGAAAATACGCAAGGATTCCGCTCGAATTTATACTAATATCAATGGCAAAAATCAGTGGCAATTAACATCTACCATCTATGTGGCAATTTACATCTACAGAATTTGGGAAATTCCTACAGCATCAATGCAAAAAACCTATCAGAAAGGAGACAGAGGAAGGCTGGGGGAGAGGAGATCTGCATCGGCCTGCAGCGGTCGCTCGAGGGAGGCCAGGACTGGGCGACGGGGCAGCCGACAGGGCGGACTGGGCGGCCGGGGTGGACGGGGCAGCCGGTGGCCGGCGGGGCGCCGGGACAGGACGACGAAGTCGTCGGGGTGGACGCGGGGCGACTGGGCGGCCGGGGTGGACGGAGCAGCCGGCGGCCGGGGGGTGAAGGGACGGGGCGACGAAGCCGTCGGGGTGTGGACGCGGGGCGACTGGGCAGCCGGGGCTGAGAAACTCGTGGATGGGGAATGAATGAGGAGCAAGTTAAAGCGGTGGTAGTGGACCGGGAAACTTCTCGTCAGCCCAAGAAAAAACTGCAGCGAAACTGTAGCAGTGTAGCAAAACACCTGTCAAGCTCTTGTTAATCGCTAATCAACTTAAAAAGAGGACAAAATTAGAAACCTTCATGGTTTAGTTTTGTAATGTATTAGTAAGTAATTTTTATAGATAACCAAAGCAACAACTAGCATGTATAATAAACTGGACAAACTAAATATTATAATCATCATCGAACATGCAACAACAACCATAATAGATCAGATCGGATTAGGTCTGTCGTTGATGCCACTATAGCGCCAAATGATGCCTCCTCCCTACACGCGTCTATCATCACACATTCATAGTTGATACCCTGCTGCACCACGCCATCGAGACTCCACATCGTCGATGAGTGGCATGAAACACCGCTCCAGAGTTGAAACCGTCCACTGGTCCCTTGAGCCAATTCACACCTTCAAAACTGACGCTCCCAAGATGGGAACGACACGAGCTCCGCCATCATCCGATCGACCGATCTATGGTTTCTACCGAAGGTAGTGGATAGAGGTATGGAGCTTCTCCAGGTTTAGGGTTTAGGGTTTAGGGTTTAAGACGATGCCTTCAAGAAGGGGAGGACGCAGAAGGACACCGCCATCATCAGCCTTGGCAACTAGGCGAGCGCAGGGTTTTCACCAGGATATGTTCAAATCCTCCATCCAACTTCGTTTGCAGGAGATCTCCATCGATCTCCGTTGCCAAGCAGCAAGCGGGCCACACCGGACATATCATATTTGATCGGAGACCATACTTCACATGCAGGGACACCTCCACCAAGCTCTTCACGCCGCTGCTGCCGATCTCAAGCCGCCCGAGAGGCCAGCCGCCGCCGTCGTTCGAAGCCAGGTCGGCCACCGCCTCTGTTGTTGGTGCAGATGTGTTTATGTCTTGTTTGTGAGTATCGATCGAAGTAGCAGACATTGATGACGAAGGCGCGCAATAACGCCTGATCTTGGAGGTAGATAACCCATGGAGAAACACTTTGAGCAGTCACCTAGACAGCTTCTAAAACCTTATTCGTCCTCTCCTGATGTAAGATCAAAACAATGAGAGGTTTCGGAGACATGTTCTTTCCCTCGCTGGTGCACAATGGAAAATATTACAACGACGATGCAAGTAGGGAGAGAAGTTAACCCCAACGATTTTGGTGTGTCTTAAGTCTGATAGGACGTATATATAGGAGGACTAAGGTAGTATCGTGCCGCGATCACGATCTTAAACCGACTCTGTTTAGCAACATATTCATCAACCAAGTTGTATACTAATCAAATGATATGTGTCTGCATAACCTTATCAATTATGAGCCATTAGAACAATCATCAGTATGTAGTCGAACAGACAAGTTATATACCTATTGATACACATCAATAATGGTGTTCAAGGATAATACAAATACCTCATGAATACATACAAAAATAACATCATCACATGATTACATTTGGGACATATCTCAAACAGCCTCCCACTTGCCCTAGAATCAATGAGTTAAGCATCGTATGGCAATCACCCTTAGGTGTGGCATCATCCTTCGGCGACGGGAGAGGCTTCGTCGGCAGATCAACAACATTTGCATATGTTGAACTTTGCATACATTTACATCACCTTTGTCCATGATGTGTCGTATTAGATGATAACACTTTTCTATGTGCTTGAATTTTTAGTGTTGCCTTGGCTCCTCGGAGTGTGTGATGGCAACACTATTATCATAATAGAGGTCCAACGTGTTAGCCGATTTCAGAACCACACCAAGTTCTGGAATAAAACCTCTCATCCAAAAACCTTCTTTTGTAGCTTCTTAAGATGCAATGTACCTACCCTTTATCGTAGAATTAATCAACAACCGTTTCTTTCTTGGAATTCTTCCAATTACTTACACCTTCTTTCAAAATGAACACATAATCAGATTATAGATGATAGTCCTCCTTATCAGTTTGAAAACTAGCATCGATGTAACCTTCACAATGAGGTCATTCTTACTTCCATAAACTACAAAGATGTCCTTAGTTCTTCTCGATCAAATACATCAGCATATTCTTAATCGATGTCTAGTGACTCTCGCATGAACCAACCTAATATGTTCTCATAGAAGTTAGAGAATATAAACAAATTGAACGAGTATAATACCATAGCATACATAATAAACCCGATAGCTGAAAGCTCAGTGAATCGCATTTTCATGCGACCTCTCTCATTAGAATTCGATGGACTCTTGAGTCTTGCAAAGACTAATGTCATACGTCATAGAAAAAAAAATTGATCTCATGCATGTTTAATCGCTTCAAGACCTTATCAACATATGTACTCTAGCTTAATCCAATAAAGCTCTTTATCTATCTTTACAGACCTTGATAAGGAAACTCAAGCTCCCTAGGGGTGCCTATGTAGGATTTAAAGCATTCACAATCATTTGGATATAAAAATATCGCGATAGGTATTTTTTTCAAGCCAGCGAACACATGGATAACTTTCTAGTGATCATCATTCATTAAAGGAGTTGATTCCTCCTCTAAGATATCTAGTTTAACCAAGGCTTCTTCCATTTGCTTCCTAGCTAACCTATGTGAGGAGGCGATGTTCTCTTCCCGATGCAGCTCGCTGAACAAGGTGCCACCAATCACACCTCCTTCCCACCAAGCACCACCTTTTCCCATTTCAAATCGCCCCGATGTCTGCCAAGGGTGGAAAAAGGATCCAAGGCCCTCCCTTGGTCAATACTCGAGAGGAAGGCTCATAAAAAGCACATGAGACCCTAGAAGATGAATACATGACCAAAGATGATGGGTATCAGGATCTTAGAAGACGCACATGAATCAAAAACAAAGAGCACAAAAGAGAATCTAGAGCGAAAGGTTGATGCAGCTCTGCATTTGATCTTTCTGAAAAGATTCACTGGGTCCAGTGGCGGAGCCAGGCCCTAGGCAGCCAGGGCCTTGGCTGGGGCGTGGCTGCGTTTTCCATCATTAACTGTAGCAAAAAAATAATACACTGTAGCATTATGTACAATATTTTAGCTCTGTGTCTTGCCTGGGCTACTGACTGCGTCTCATCGATGAATGAAATCAACGGGCATCATCAAACTCCACACGCACCCTGATTACCTTTCTCAGGCGATCAAAGGTTTCCGCAGCTAAACTAATAAACTGTACTACTACCTCCGATCCATATTAATGGGCACACACTTAGTACAACTTATATTAGAGTTGTACTAAGTGTGTGCCCATTAATATGGGTCGGAGGGAGTAGTAAAATTTACAATCCAAACTTGTCACCTCAGTCTGTAGGTGTAGCAAAATCGTACATATGTTGAGTGTGAAATCATACGCCACCCTGCAGGCCGGCTCGCAGATTCACAGAGAAAATTGAAACTGAAGTTAAACTTGCAGCTTGGTTTGTTCCTCTCGTGATGGGCGTGGCCCGTGTCCGTGTGGACGAAACGCGCACGGTCGTGGTGCACGGACTTGCAGCACCGCGTCACACGCTCGCCGCATCATCGCCGTAAACCCGTGGCCGTCCCCGTCGAAGCCGGAACTTGGATATCATTTTATGCAATACCGACCGGCCGGAACCGCAAGTCGGTCTCGAAGGAGTGACACGGAATTTCGAAAGAAAGATACCGTCTCTTTCTCTTTCTCGAAACGGACAGCTCCGGGCCGGCCGGTCAGTCAGTCCAGCATGCACGGTCCGTCCGTCCCCAAGTCAACCGTGCCGTGTCTTTCTCACTCGTGTACGTCCCAGCAACTATCATCGCTCGCGACCTCCGTGTAGACAGACGCCATTAGACAAGTCTGTCACTCAGGAGTCAGGTCCACACGTACACGCACGCACCCCGACATGTGGCGGCAATTTCTTAATCATTCTGCAAACCACTTGTTCCCTCGGTGCGGTTTCGCGTCATGCGTTGGAAATGTCCAATCCACCTGCTCCGGGTTTACTAATCGTCGTCCAGGTCAAGCCACGAGGATATTATACTTCCTTCGTTTTAAATTAAATGACTTACATTTGTTTAGATGGATTAATCTGATTGTGTAACTATACCTGAGCGCATCATCGCTAATCAGTGAACCTTACACTAATTAGGGAAGGACTTGACATCACAATTGGGTCATTTTGATCACCAAACGTTGCTGTAAGAACCAAGATGGGTGCTTGAAGCCTTGAACCGGGAAGGAGTTGAGCAAAACGTGTTTGCAGTGGCGGCCGAACAATGCAAGATGGGCCTGACCTATCGTTGTCATGAATCCCCTCTCCGCCCTGTGGCCATCAGCGTCTGATTATCTTTGTCCGACTCTCCTGCCTTCTGTGATGTGCTTGCTCACTCAAAGAGGCGCATGTGCACATACAATAACAACTAAATATCTGTCAGAGCCTCCATACCACGATTTTTTGACACCACTGTCCATACAACCCCTCTCGCCGCTGCTGCATGCCTCCGTCGACCTTTGAAGAGGCATGCATGCATATAAGAATTTAATGATTCTTGCAATATTTTATGCATTTGTTTAGCAAAGTTTTCACAACAACGCGTATAGCATCATCTAGTTTCTCAGCAAGCTAGCCGTCCCGATAAAAATAAATTCTCAGCATATGTGTCCTTCTCAAGTAGCCAAGTTTTACAAAGTCTTCTTCCGATTATTCCACGTCATGCCCCAATTTCACACCAAGCGTTCTTCCACCTCCCCGTCTTTATAAGGAGGCCGAATGAACTCTATGGCAGCACCACCTGGAGCTCCACAAGCAGCTCAAGCCTAAAGATATCACTCGGTCAGTACTTGCATCGATAGCCAACTGAGCCAGTGGTCACCTCGATCCCAATGGAGCTTCCTCAGTGGGCGTCCTTCCTTGGCGTCGTGCTCGCAACAGCGCTCTTTCTCAAGGCTGTCCTCCGCCGCCGCAGCAACTACAACCTCCCACCGGGCCCCAAGTCATGGCCGATCATCGGCAACCTCAACCTCATAGGCACGCTCCCTCACCGCTCCATCCACGCGCTCTCCAAGCAGTACGGCCCGCTCATGCAGCTCCAGTTCGGCTCCTTCCCCGTCGTCGTCGGCTCCTCCGTGGAGATGGCCAAGTTCTTCCTCAAGACCCACGACGTGGTGTTCACCGACCGCCCCAAGACCGCCGCCGGCAGGTACACCACCTACAACTACAGCGACATCACCTGGTCCCCCTACGGCGCCTACTGGCGCCAGGCCCGCAAGATGTGCCTCACCGAGCTCTTCAGCGCCAAGCGCCTCGAGTCGTACGAGTACATCCGCAGAGAGGAGGTGCTCGCCCTCCTCCGCGACCTCTATCGCGGCGGCGCCGGCGCCGGCGCCGGCCGCGTCGTGGTGCTCAAGGACTACCTGTCCACGGTGAGCCTGAACGTGATCACGCGCATGGTGATGGGCAAGAAGTACCTAGAGAAGGAGGTGAGGGACGAGGCTGGGAAGGTGATCACGACGCCCGAGGAGTTCAAGTGGATGATCGACGAACTGTTCCTGCTGAACGGCGTGCTCAACATCGGCGACTCCATCCCGTGGCTGGACTGGATGGACCTGCAGGGGTACATCAAGAGGATGAAGAAGCTGAGCAAGATGTTTGACCGCTTCCTGGAGCACGTCGTGGACGAGCACAGCGAGCGGCGTGAGCGTGAGGGGAAGAGCTTCGTGGTCAAGGACATGGTGGACGTGCTGCTGCAATTCGCCAGCGATCCCGGTCTTGAGGTCAAGCTCAAGAGAGAGGGCGTCAAGGCTTTCACTCAGGTGACTACTACTTTTTTTTCTTCCCTCCACTGAATTAATTATGTTTATCCCCTGCTTGCTCCTACAACAATAGACAATGTGCTTTCAGACTAGGGTACACTGATTCTACGACTTGTAGTTAGTAAGCTGAAACAAATGAAGTAATCATCGTTCTAAGCAGAAAGGACAACAAGCATATTAAGATCATCTGTTCGCCACAGATACTAAATGCCTTGCTGCTATCATCTGTTCTACTTCCTACAAGTCTGACTGGTCTACAACTGCTACTTTGTATGACTATGAGGTGTACTAAGGGTTCTCCCAATGCATTGTTTCTTAGCACAATATCATAGGAGCAATAAAAACTTAAGATACAACCCTCACAATGCATTGTTTTTTAGAGGTTCTGTCTTATTTAATGCTTTTATGTACATGCATACATGTAATTGGTCTAATTATGCTTTTTGCATATGGCCACGTGCAAGGGTTGTATCTTAGAGCAAGTACAATAGTGCCTAGTCAGCTGACTATAAGGAATTAAATAGTATATTTGTGTTTAGTTGGAAGAGAGAGAAGAGGAGAGAGAAGAAAAGAGGGCTACTAATTAGTAGCCAGCTGCAACACATGCTCCTAGGCACTTTGTGAGATAGACATGTGGGCCATATATTGCTAAAATAGTACTTCTTATAGCCTTCCTATTGTACTTGTTGACTATAAGGTTAGCTATAGATGACATGGCATCTCCTTATAGCCAGCAGCTGGCTATACTATTAACCATGCTCTTAGCTAAGATACAACCTTCATCTCTTTCTTCATTAAATACTATGACACATAAGCAAAATGCCTATGATTACGTGCTAAGATACAAGCATTGGGAGTGCCCTAATCCGCTTATCTGAACTCCGGGAAATTGATAGGTATGTCCCACCAGGCGTAGAGAAGTTCCATTAAGTAGAGAAACACCCAAATATTCGACCGTGACATGCAACTAATGTAGATAGTGCACGCACTTATTAGATAACGAGTCCCGTGTGATTATATTTTCAGCAAAAAAAATCCAACTTGTCATACTGATCGGCACCCCATTTTGTGCAGGACCTCATTGCCGGCGGCACCGAGAGCTCTGCAGTGACGGTGGAATGGGCCCTTTCGGAGCTACTGAAGAAGCCAGAGGTGTTCGCCAAAGCCACAGAGGAGCTCGACCGTGTGATCGGACGAGGCCGATGGGTCACCGAGAAAGACATGCCGAACCTCCCCTACATGGATGCCATTGTCAAAGAGACCATGCGGCTGCACCCTGTAGCGCCCATGCTTGTACCCCGCCTTTCTCGTGAAGACACATCCATCAACGGCTACGACATCCCCGCCGGCACACGGGTGCTTGTCATGGTGTGGTCCATCGGCCGTGACCCGGAGTTGTGGGAAGCTCCGGAGGAGTTCATGCCGGAGCGGTTCCTCAATAGCAGCCTTGACGTCAAGGGGCAGGATTACGAGCTGCTGCCATTCGGGTCGGGACGCAGGATGTGCCCTGGGTACAGTCTGGGACTTAAGGTGATTCAGGTAAGCTTGGCGAACTTGCTGCACGGGTTCACGTGGAAGCTCCCCGATGGTGTGGAGCTAAGCATGGAGGAGATCTTCGGGCTATCCACGCCGCGCAAGTTCCCGTTGGAGGCTGTCGTGGAGCCCAAGCTCCCAGCTCACCTCTACGAAGAGGCTTGAAGAATACTCGATCCGTCTGCATGCCCATGTCTTCAGTAATTATTAAAGCTTGTGTTGTTGTATTTTCCAATGAAGGTTTTCATGATCTCATATTGGCATATAGTCGAGTGGAATAATGGGGATGTATAAAGAAAAATGTAACTGCATAAGGATACTTGATAGTAATTACTAATACAAGCCACTCCAAAGTGGAAGCATCATGTACTTTTCAGTGTACTTCCTCTGCCCTTGAAAGACTGTATTTTCAACTTTTTTGGAGATTTAAACTATTTTAAACTTTGACCGAGTATACACAAAAATATAACAATACTTATGAAACCAAATAATTATATAATAAAAATATACTTTATAACGAATCTAATGATACTAATTTGATGGTATAAATCTTGATGTATTTTTATATAATCATGATCAAAATTGTAAAAGTTTGACCTTCCAACAAAGTTGGAAGTACACTCTTTCAAGAACGGAGGGAATAATATTTAACTTCAAAAATATTTTTAATATTTTAGAGCTCCTTTGGGCAATTGAGTGTATGATTTTTGAACTGGCTGGCAATTTTGACTGACATCTCGCTAGGTTCTATGGGGTTTCATCATGGTTCTTGTCTTTTAAAAAGAATATCATCTCTAGATCATGTGAAACAAGGTTAGTGACTTTGTTGGCAATACCTTTGTCCTTGGGGACCAACCAATCTGGGGCTTCAATCTGAAATCAAACAATTGATTAATGTTCTTTGGGCTTTGAAGCTAATCATACTTATTTGCTGGGCCATTTGGATGACTAGGAATGACTTCATTTTCAAGCAGACCCTGCCAAGTCCTTATGCATGTAGAACCAAATTCAAAGCAGAGATCAAGTGGATTCTTTATAGTGCTAAGCAGGATTCTAGGATTAGATGGATAACTTCCATTGATTTTGTGTGCAGATGTAATTATGTAATTATTAGTGCTGTTGTTGTAATAGCCTCCTAGGTTTTCTTTGTTTTCTTGTATAGCCTTTTTCTTTTTACAACACTTTGTATTATTTATTTGGCAATCAATAAAAACACAGCAAAGTCATGTTGTTTCCCTAAAACATACGGTTAGTGCATAATAAACTGTTTTTAAGATATTTCGACTAAAAAAAACACCTTCGGTAAATGACCGACCATTATATATTGCTGCAAAAAAATTGGGCAGCCGATATTTTCCCCCTAGCTAGTGCTATTATACAGTACTTACATGACTACCATAAAATAAAACCTCAGCCTCACGCAACTCAATCATCAGGATGAAATTTCACACACCATAGCCACTGCCTACATTCGTCGATGCACCCTTAATTTTGTCGGGGGGTGTCCCACCGTCAGTAAGAACAATCACCAACAACCAACTCCCTTAACCAACGACAGACCACCGTTTGGGCATTTGAGAGGGTGGGCGATGAGGTGGTGGGAAAAAGTGAGCAAATTTAACTGGCTTGGATAAAACTGAATACAACTAAGGAACGAGGGGCACATGAATGGAAAACCCCAGAAAACACAACTATTATAAGGACATATGCCGACCCTCTAATCTTTCGCAACTGTCTGGATCGGACGGTTTAGATTTATTTTTCCATTCAACACGGTCATATATCCGTTTATGGATCGATTTTATGCATATTTTTCGTAAGCATGATGCAATCCACGGGGCTTTGTGGAAGTCCAGACTGCCACTACATAGGACTACAACACCCTCGGCCCACACAAACCGAGGTGGAGTCCGCGCCTTTGGAGCCATGCATCCTCACTATTTTTACGCCAAAATCCTTCGTTTCTCCTTTTTACACCCTCTTCTCTCCCCTCGTCGCCGCCCTCCTCCACCCAATCACCGTGGTTTCCTCTATCATCGCCGTATGGACACTTGGGAAGAACTATCGGAGCAGTTGGAGGTGGATCATGCGATCAAGTTGACAGCACGCAAGATCAATTCGGTGTCACGACAAACCCGTCGTGTCAAACAGAAGGCAAAACGAGCTGCATTGGCGAACGACGGAGAAGGGGAGGATCTAGGCCATCTGGGCAGATAAAAACACGTGCAGGGGCTATGAGGGTATCATCATAGCACGTAGTTGTCCATGCATGTGTCGGCCTGGCGGGATGCGAATCAGCCACCCTACTACTATGCCTCCAACCAATTCAATCGTGAGGAGCAGTCATCGACAGACATGATGTATCTCATCGATGCCTCCGCGGCTCGATCCATTTCATGGACTCCTTATCGCCACAACTTGTCTGATCGCGACCACCAAGCGATCATCAAGGTGCCTACTCTCAGTTTAATGGAATGTCTTGCCCGTCGAGACGTAGAAGGAGAAAGAGTTTTTCGATGTGATCAATAAAGTAGCCAGCACAGTGGAGGAGACATAAGTGACTTTGAGGACATAGCAGTGGATAACTCGCAGACGAATAAAGACGCCACAGAGTCATATACACATACCCAGCAGTAGGCAGGCTCATAAACCCAACATAAGGGCACATACATCCAGCAGCCAGGCGTACGTCGGGGCAGCCGAGCCAGGAAGGCGATGAGGGTGATGATTGGTCGACCGATGCAAAGAGGAGGGGGAGAGGAGAAATTTTCAACACACAGGAGGATGAACTATTGTGTGATGCCTTGTTGGCCACTATCATCGATATGATAATTGGGATGGAGCATAGGCTTAACATTTTAGTCTAAAATTCATATTTGGTTCCATGAGCAAAATCATTTTGATCCATATGCCACCACACTCATCCGAGACTGTGATCCAAAATCACTTTACCACCGATGGTGCATCATTCAAGAGTCCATGATCAAGTTTTACGGCCACATCAAAAAACTCTTGAACCAATTACCAAGTGGACCACAAATGATAGAGTAAGTAAGTAGTTCATTGTGTTGTCCAATTGATCGGATATCCAATTTCTTCCTAGAATGCTCTTTGTGCTGATTAATTTGTCGGATATGCAAATTATTGGTCGAATGCTCTTTGTGTTGGTCATTTTGTAGGATATGCAAATTGTTGTCCATATGCTTTTTGTGTTGGTCTTTTTTTATAGGTTTTGTGTTGGCCATTTGGATGGACATAATTGTTGATAAAATTATCTTCTTTTTGCTAGCCTTCCCGTTCTTGCAACTTATTTGAAGGTGGAGAAGAAGAGCTTTGTCTAAAATACATTATTGGTTAAAGCTAAATGGCCAAGCCAAATGGTCGGCTTGTAAGAATTGCCAATAGTTTCAAGACCATTGATAATGACTAGTATGCGGGTGATCTAACAAACCCAACAAAGGAGACACCCAAGAAGATTAGAAAGGGGTTCCGAGGATAGAAATGGGAGGAAGAGGAACAGAAGCGAGAATGGGTGGCTGCCAAGACGATGAAGAAATTTGAGGACATCTTGGCCAAGAAGTAAGAGGCATGCATGATATACAAAAGGAAAAGAAGGCGGAAAGGTTTAACATCTTCATGAAGGGCCCAAAAAAATCAACATCAAAGAGCAAAAGGTCAAAAGCAAAATGCTCACCTTAAAAATGGATGACTTGGATCCCGACGCGGCAGTGATTGTGCGAGCCTCCCGCATATGAATGATGAAGCGGATGTTGTCCACTCTGCCGGAGGACGAGGCCGAGACGTCCAAAGAGGCAGCGGCCAATGCGTTCGAGTGAACTTGGAGGAGGCACATACAACCATAACCGGTCGAATTGACGGTAGTTTTTTTTGCTCTGAATGATTGGAATGGAACTTTTGTGATCGGACATGTAAAAACAATGAGCATACGCTTTTTTATTATGATCGGATGCTAATTTTCCTAAATTGCTATCCATTTCAAATTTGTGTTTTGTTGTTGGAATCAGAGCCGAGCAAGCATTTAAAAATCTGATTGAATAGTAAAATCCCATATCAATGTTCGTGGACTGATTACAAACAAGTATGTGAACGAATACGATATGTGTTTTTGTGGTTAACGTTGAAGATGTCTTAACAATTCCATCTCCGTACGACAAAGGTAGAATTGCATTTATTCATATCAGTTACAGTATCACTAGGCATGTCACGGTGCTGCCTTCTATTGTGGAATCAACACATGCAGCTACTATCTCCATCACAATTTATAAGAATAATATGATTTTTATAATATATCTCTTATGTTATATTGGTTAAATTAACGATGTAGGGGTACGACACATGCCTTATAAACTGTGATGGATGTAGTATGAGTAGATTCCTAAACTTATGGTGTATATCATGTGCGTCCAAATAGAATCCTAGGCGCAAGCAAGGACCACACACTAAAAGCATC
Organism: Bromus sterilis; assembly: GCA_950022295.1. Lineage (NCBI taxonomy): Eukaryota > Viridiplantae > Streptophyta > Magnoliopsida > Poales > Poaceae > Bromus > Bromus sterilis. The sequence goes on from OX465596.1 coordinate 405,269,960, forward strand.
TACAATTAATTTAAAACAACCATCAAGCGATAGCTCGGGTATTTTTTGTTTCTAAACAAAAAAATTATTTATGAATGCTCAAAATCATATAAACACATACAAATCGATCATTGCATATAGAAAATAAACAACATGCACAAATAAATTTATATTTATGTAAAATACATAGTACAAACATAATATGTCTTCAGACTGCATAAATAAAACATTAAATAAATAGTTTATTGATTATCAACATGGATCTGTATATGCTTTATTAATCTTGTAGTTGTCTGGGCATCTCGATAAAGTTGACAACATGCTCTACCTCTTGCTTTGGGAGGCGGACCTAAACTTTGGATTTCTCAAAATAATGCATGCGGGTTACCCGTGCACCCTCATCCTCTACAATTAATTATGTTGTACAAGATTACACAATATGTCATCGGATGTCAAAGTACTTTCGGTTCTCACATGATTGCAACTCTACGAACAATACCCCAACAAGTTTGGAATACTCCAAATGTGCTCTCCACATTTTTGTTGTACCTTCTTTCATTTTTGTAAAAAGACATTGTTTCATACCATGAGGATCAGATATAGTCTTCACAAATGCCGTCCATTGAGGATAGGTATCATCGGCAAGGTAATAATCCATGTTGTATTTGTGCCCATGACAATGTGTAAGAGCAAAGTTATACCCTCATGAGTTTTGGATATTGTTGGTCAAAACAGTAGAGGAACTAACAAGTTTTCTAGTATGAAACAGATGGTTAGGTTCCTGAAGTTATTGGTTGGTGATAAAGCTTCAACGAAGATTTACTCATTTATCGAAGCATATCCTCTGGAGCGAAGCTTATCATGGATGTCAACCCCTAAAAGGATAAGGAATCCTGAAGCACATCCTATCGAAGAAAGTGATCAAGATGGCGCAAGACTTAGTTGTTTTTGCGTAGTTCTTTTTACTTCTTTGAGTCATAGGAAAAACCGTACTATCAAGAGGGGTTTAGTAAATGTATTTCGAAGGTTTTGATGAAAAGACTCAGATCGAATCTAAACCAGTGAGAAGCCAGAGTCGAAGAAATCTCATGTGAGCTAGGTAATGCTTCACCAGCGAAGACTTTGTTCTTTCGGCTCCTGAAGCAGAACCAAGTCCGTGAGTCAGCTTTACTTGGACCGCAAGTAAAGTTGCGCATTGATTGGAAATATGACCGTTGGGGACAGGTGTCAAGCTGTCACATCGGGTCACTTCAGTCATTTCGCACCTTGGGATTGCTGCCTATAAATACGCCACCCCCGCCCTCATTGGCGGGCGGGCTGCTCCAAGATTGATTCCCCACAGAAGAGAGAGAGAGAGCAACCCCACCGAAGCATTTCAAAAACCCATCCACCGAAGCATAAGTCCTATTGATCTGAGTTGAATCATTATGACTTAGGAAGAAGTTTGCTAGCCTTTTTATCTTGGAGAACTGCAATTCTCCTAGACGGTTAGAGAGTTGTTCTTCAGAGAGCGAAGAGTTATTGTCGCCTCGAAGTCCAGTTTGTCAAAGGTTTCGGTGATTTCCTCAATAATCAACCAAGAGTGAAGAACTGACCAAGCTCAAGGAGATTGGTGCAGTGGAGATATGGACGGAGAGAGGTTAGCTCCTGTGTTCAATCACAAGTCCCTCCAACCAGACGTAGCACTTTGCAGAGTGTGAACTGGTCGAACAAACATCGCTGAGTCAAGAGTTTGTTTTACTTTCCGCACTTACATTCTGTTTGTCAATTGCTTCAGAGTTCTGCTTCGATGCAATTGATTCGATACTTTTGATTCACTATGTTCTGCTTCGATCACGTTCTGCTTCAATGTTTACCCTTCTGTTGAATAGTTTCGATTGCTGTGTTAGGCTTCACTTCAAAGTTTCATGCGAAATTTTGAAGTGATCATTCACCCCCTCCCCCTCTGATCACATACTTCAAGAAAGATAAATCCTGATGGCACATATTGGGAGCCTAAGCAGTATCCTAAGACTGTTTGGGTTCTAGCTAAGGAGAAACCCATTGATATTGCTAACCTTTCAGGTTTCGATTGCAAAATGAACAAAGTCATTGTGGATGAATCACTTGATTCAGACTACAAACTCATGAAAGATGAACAAGGAAAAGTTTCAGCTGAATATGTAGGTACTCCACCAAAGAATGGATTTTACAAGAGGCAGATATGGGTGCAAAAAGCACTTGTTGAAAAATTGCCTGCTAACCATTCTATGCAGGGAAAGCCTTCGGTACCACCGAATCATTTCTACTCTCTTGAGACAAGAAATGATCCTTTGGTGACCGAGTCAAATGTTCCGCAGAAGCAATACTATCGTACTGGTCGCCATACGTATCGTCCTCATAATAATCGTACTAAGATTGCATATGCTCATACTTATGCTAACCATTCGCAGAGGACTTACATTTATGGTGTGCTTGATGGTACACCGAAGCAATACACTCCTGTCCGATTTAATATTGCTTCGACCAGTGCTTCAACGTCTTCTCAGTCACCTGCTCGTTTGTGGGTGGTTAAGAAGAACTAATTCTTCTGCAGGGCTATGTCTCCGGTGGATCCGAATGGGTCATGGATAGTGGGTGTACAAATCATATGACCGGAGACAAGGAGTTGTTCACCGAAGAAAAACTATCTCTATCTTCCTTGAAGTACATTACCTTCGGTGACAACAACAAAGGTAAAGTGTTAGGTTTGGGTAAGATTGCCATATCGAAGGATAAGCACATTGACAAGGTTATGCTAGTTCAATCACTTGGATATAATCTTATGTCTATTTCAAAGTTATGCGATATGGGTATGCTTATGTTGTTTTCTGCTTCGCGTTGTGTTGTCTTTTCACAGGATGACTATACGTTTGTCTTCGAGGGATACCGAAAGGGAGATCTATACATTGTTGATTTTTCTTCGGGCCCTGCTGTTTCCACTTGCTTAATGGCAAAAGCTTCATCTGGTTGGTTATGGCATCGAAGACTTGGTCATGCAGGGATGAGGAATCTTCATAACTTAGTGAAGAAAAATCATGTCATTGGTCTTACCGAAGTAAAATTCGATAAGGATCGTCTCTGCAGTGCTTGCGAAGCTGGTAAAATCTCGAAGAAACATCATTCAGCGAAGACCATCATGTCTACTACTCGTCCTCTTGAATTGCTTCATATGGATCTTTTTGGTCCTCAAAATTATGCAAGTCTGGGAGGAAACAAATATGGTCTAGTTATTGTTGATGACTTCTCACGATATTCTTGGGTTTTCTTTTTGGATGACAAGAGCAAAGTTGTTGAAATCTTCAAGTCATTCGCTAAGAGAGCTCAAACAGAATATGAATTATCTCTGAAGCATATCCGAAGTGATAATGGAACTGAATTCAAGAATACTCACATCGAAGATTTTCTTGATGATCATGGTTTTACTCATGAATTCTCTGCTGCTTATACACCTCAACAGAATGGTGTAGTTGAAAGGAAGAATATAACTCTTATTGAGATGGCCAGAACTATGCTTGCTGAATACAAGACTCCTATCAGGTTCTGGGCCGAAGCAATCAATACTGCATGTCACATCATCAACAAGGTTTACCTTCACAAATTCTTGAAGAAAACTTCACATGAGCTTATCACTGGTAACAAACCAAATGTCTCATATCTTAGGGTATTTGGTGCTCCATGCTTTATTAGAGATATGAATCATAGCTCCAAATTTGCCCCTAAGGCCCATGAAGGTTTTCTTTTAGGTTATGGCTCAAACTCTCACACTTACAGAGTCTATAACTCTCACTTTGGAAAAGTTATGGAAACTGTAAATGTAAGATTTGATGAAACTAATGGCTCTCAAAAGGAGCATTTGCCTCATGATCTAGATGAACCTCCACTTGATGAAGTGATTAGGTCTATGGCTATTGGTGAGATTCGCCCTGTCGAAGCTAATGAACGTCAAGCTGTAAGGGATGATGATGGTCCAATGTTCCCACACATAGCCCGGGGCGCTGGAGATCACCATCCTGAAGCTAATGATGAACAGGACGAAGAAGATCAAGGGATCGAAGGAAATGCTGAAGCTGAACCCGAAGCTGATGCAGATCCTGAAGCATATGCTGAGCCTGAAGCAAATGATACTGCTTTATCACGAGTTCGAAGAAGAGTTGATGTGGATTCGATTCTCGAAGATATCAATCTACCAGGTCGTCCCACTACTCGATCTCGCACTCGCTTGGCTAACTTCTGTGGAAATTTTTCCTTTGTCTCTATGCTAGAGCCTTCAAAATATGATGAAGCCATAAAAGACCCTGATTGGTTATTGGCTATGATGGAAGAACTTCACCAGTTTGAAAGAAACAAAGTCTGGTCACTTGTTGAAAGGCCAGATCCCTCGAAGCACAACGTTATTGGCACCAAGTGGATATTTCGCAACAAGCAAGATGAAGACGGTATTGTGATAAGAAATAAGGCTAGATTGGTAGCACAAGGTTACACCCAAATCGAAGGCATTGACTTCGGTGAAACCTATGCTCCAGTAGCCCGTCTCGAATCCATTCGTGTCATGCTTGCTTTTGCTAACCACAAAAATATATTGCTATATCAAATGGATGTCAAGAGTGCTTTTCTTAATGGTGAAATCGAAGAAGAAGTGTATGTTCTGCAGCCTCCAGGTTTTGAAGACTCGAAGAATCCTGATATGGTGTACAGGCTTCATAAAGCTTTGTATGGACTGAAGCAAGCACCTCGTGCTTGGTATGAAACATTGAAGGATTTCCTCCTGAAGAAAGGCTTCAAACCAGGAACAACTGACCCCACTCTTTTCACTCGATCATATAACAATGATCTATTTGTGTGTCAGATATATGTAGATGATATCATTTTTGGCTGTACTAACTCTGAGATCAGCGAAGAATTTGCAAGGATGATGTCGAAGAAATATGAGATGTCAATGATGGGAGAATTGAAGTTTTTCCTTGGACTTCAGATTCGTCAACAGAAGAATGGCACCTTTATTTCACAAGAGAAATACTTGAAGGATTGCCTGAAGAAGTTTGATCTTGCTGAATGCAATACCATTAGAACTCCCATGCCTACTAATGGTTTTCTTGATGCAGATGAGAAAGGGAAACCCTTCGATCAGAAAAAGTTTCGGTCTATGATAGGTTCACTCTTATACTTATGTGCATCTAGACCTGACATCATGCTATCAGTTTGTATTTGTGCTCGTTTTCAGGCAAATCCGAAGGAATCGCATCATATTGCTGTGAAGCGAATTCTTCGATATCTAGCACATACTCCTTCATTGGGACTTTGGTATCCCAAAGGCACTCAGTTTGATTTGATTGGATATTCTGATTCAGACTGGGCTGGTGATAGGGTTGACAGGAAATCTACCTCAGGCACTTGTCATTTTCTTGGTAGATCTCTTGTGTGTTGGGCTTCAAAGAAACAGAATTGTGTCTCAATATCTACTGCTGAAGCTGAATACATTGCTGCTGGCTCTTTCTGCACTCAAATACTTTGGCTTAAGCAGACGCTGAAAGATTATGGTATTCATATGAAGAAAATCCCTTTGCTTTGTGACAATGAGAGTGCCATCAAGATTGCTCACAATCCTGTGCAACACTCTCGAACGAAGCATATCGATATTCGTCATCATTTTCTTTGAGATCATGTTCAGCGCGAAGACATTGAGATTAGCCATGTAAGAACTGAAGATCAATTGGCAGATATATTCACGAAGCCATTGGACGAGAAAAGGTTTTGTGCATTGAGATGTGAGCTGAACATCTTAGACTCACACAATGTTCAGTAAGATCGAAACTATTCACTGTATATATTCACCTTCGTTGCGGTATTTTAGTTTAGTTTCGCTTGAGTTTTTCTTCGCCCAAGTTTAGCTTCGTTTGCCATTTGCTTTTTGTTCTGTGTTTAGATTGCTTTATTTATTCGTTTCTTTTGTCCTCTATGCTTATCACTTTTAGCTTCGTTGTTGTTCTTCGAAGTGATAAGTTTCGGACCCTACCCCTCCATTCTGTTTCGCTTCCAATCTTTTCGATCTTGAATGTTAAGCACAATTGAAACGGAAAGCATATTGCTTCGAACGTCATTGAGTTCCGAATCAATTGCTTCCAACTTTATCGAAGTTTTTGCTCTCGGTCAAGACTAATTCTTCGGCCGAAGAGTCCCCGTCTTCTCCGGGTCGTTGAGTTTCGCTCGCGATACGCCACCACATCTGAGCCGTTGAATCGGAAGAGTCAGTTGCTGAGAACCGTACGATGTGATCTGATAACCGCTTCAGATCGTGCCTATTTAAGGCGATCCCCCCATCGAAACCGTTCCCACGCATTCATTCACCCCGACTCCTCCGTCTTCCTCCTCGAGCATCCGCAGAGCTCCTCGTCCTCGTCGTCGCCGTCGCCGCTTCACTGCCGGAACGTCGCCGCCGTGGACCTTCCCCGTCGACGCAGAGCACTTCTCCGCCCTCCGTCGCCGTAGCCGCCGTGCGTCACCAAGTTAGGGTACGCATTGCCTCTCGGATCCAATCTTGCTCTCCGTGTTCTTCATCTAGGGTTTGGATCTGAGTTTGTTAGGGTTTTGATTTCTGTTTTAGGGCTGTTTGATCCGTGCTGATCTTTACAACTTGGGATGCAACCATGGACGCAGCGAAGAATTCACAGCGAAGCATCACCCGAAGTTGTTCTGTCCTCCGGTCCGCGATACAATGAACATCTTCAGGCGGCCAAATGACCCCTTTGCAACATATGTAGGAGTCAGACAGCACATAAATGAGCGCAATATGTCGAAGCGTTACCAGAAGGAAGTGTATCACTTTGAGGTTGCCATTCGGAATACTCAGTTGCTAGAAAATTTCATCGAAGGCAATCAGCGTCAGATGCAACATCTATCAGATGAGATCAATCGCGTTGGAAACATTGCAATGAACAACAACCAATACTTGAAGGTATTGAAGCGTCATTCATGGAAAGGACTCAGAAAGTTTAACTCTGTGAAGAAACTGCAAGCTGACCGCATATTCAAAGAATATCCTCATCTGCAGCGAAACTTTTCCAGAAATGATTCGGTTGATCGCCCCAACCCCAAGATCCCACCGCTGGAGAAAATCGAAGAAGCACTATTTGTTAACTCCGCCGAACAGATTCGCCCGGATACATTCTCTGATGAAGACTCCCACACGTCGAAGCACGAAGACGATCCCCTCGATGACAGCGACCTTGAATTGCTTCAAGCGCCGATGGACTTCGACGAGGAAGAGTCACCGGCTTCGACCGAAGGCGATACTTCAGGAGATGAACCTTCGTCAGGCGAAGACATTCCGCAGGGTCCCAGGGGTGCAGCTAACGCGTAAATGCTCTCGATCTGCCTCTCAACCTTTTGTCCTATTCTTGACAAAAAGGGGGAGAAAGTAGCATCGATTGAGTTTAGATTCGCTGCGGGGTTTAGGGTGTTGATTCGATTCGTTTTTGCGTGTGTTAAGATTCGACAAACTTTCCATTCACTTTGATTGGGTTGTATCTTAACGTTTTACTTCGGTTGTGAACTGTTTTATCTTTGTATATGTTAATAACCCCGTGCTTGCAAGCTGCTCTTCTATATCTTATCTTGCAGGTGGTTATTTTCCTTAAGTTCACAGGTCATTGGATGAATGCATATTCTTCAAAAAAATTATCTTTGTATGCAATTGATTCGCTAGGATATGTGTTAGGCTTCCCATTGATGATATTCTTCAACAAGCATTTACTTCGACTAAAAATCTTCGATGCTTGCATTCAGGGGGAGTCAAAAGCTTCATATCTTAGAGTTTGCTCTCATCTCAATTCAAAATTCCAAATCTATTATCAATGCCTGTTTTGTCAACAATAGTCCAAAAAGGGGGAGATTGTAAGAGCAAAGTTATACCCTCATGAGTTTTGGATATTGTTGGTCAAAACAGTAGAGGAACTAACAAGTTTTCTAGTATGAATCAGATGGTTAGGTTCCTGAAGTTATTGGTTGGTGATAAAGCTTCAACGAAGATTTACTCATTTATCGAAGCATATCCTCTGGAGCGAAGCTTATCACGGATGTCGACCCCTAAAAGGATAAGGAATCCTGAAGCACATCCTATCGAAGAAAGTGATCAAGATGGCGCAAGACTTAGTTGTTTTTGCATAGTTCTTTTTACTTCTTTGAGTCATAGGAAAAACCGTACTATCAAGAGGGGTTTAGTAAATGTATTTCGAAGGTTTTGATGAAAAGACTCAGATCGAATCTAAACCAGTGAGAAGCCAGAGTCGAAGAAATCTCATGTGAGCTAGGTAATGCTTCACCAGCGAAGACTTTGTTCTTTCGGCTCCTGAAGCAGAACCAAGTCCGTGAGTCAGCTTTACTTGGACCGCAAGTAAAGTTGCGCATTGATTGGAAATATGACCGTTGGGGACAGGTGTCAAGCTGTCACATCGGGTCACTTCAGTCATTTCGCACCTTGGGATTGCTGCCTATAAATACGCCACCCCCGCCCTCATTGGCGGGCGGGCTGCTCCAAGATTGATTCCCCACAGAAGAGAGAGAGAGAGCAACCCCACCGAAGCATTTCAAAAACCCATCCACCGAAGCATAAGTCCTATTGATCTGAGTTGAATCATTATGACTTAGGAAGAAGTTTGCTAGCCTTTTTATCTTGGAGAACTGCAATTCTCCTAGACGGTTAGAGAGTTGTTCTTCAGAGAGCGAAGAGTTATTGTCGCCTCGAAGTCCAGTTTGTCAAAGGTTTCGGTGATTTCCTCAATAATCAACCAAGAGTGAAGAACTGACCAAGCTCAAGGAGATTGGTGCAGTGGAGATATGGACGGAGAGAGGTTAGCTCCTGTGTTCAATCACAAGTCCCTCCAACCAGACGTAGCACTTTGCAGAGTGTGAACTGGTCGAACAAACATCGCCGAGTCAAGAGTTTGTTTTACTTTCCGCACTTACATTCTGTTTGTCAATTGCTTCAGAGTTCTGCTTCGATGCAATTGATTCGATACTTTTGATTCACTATGTTCTGCTTCGATCACGTTCTGCTTCAATGTTTACCCTTCTGTTGAATAGTTTCGATTGCTGTGTTAGGCTTCACTTCAAAGTTTCATGCGAAATTTTGAAGTGATCATTCACCCCCTCCCCCTCTGATCACATACTTGATCTAACACAATGTATATGTATGCTGGAGCCTCGACATCATAAAGTCTCTTGAAGAAAGGAGATATGTAAAACACATTGATGTTATCGTGAGAAGTAGAGATGCTGAAGAAAGCATGTGAAATCCACAAGTCCTTTGATTCCACAGCTTTAAGCATGATAGTGACCTCTTTGATGTGAGCTTGGAACTGTCCGCGCAAACCTTGTAGACAATTTTTCCATTGTTAGTGCATGCAATCAGGCTGAATCAGGCATACATGAAAAACTTCTTTCCGCTCCAATTTTCGTTAGGTGGCGACACGGTCGATGGAGTTTGGGTTGGGGCCTCCAGTGAAGGCGACATCGATTGGGGACAATGGTGGAGCTACAATGGCGAATGTGCGGATGAAACAAAAAATGGAGAGGAAAATGGTAGATCAGCCAAGGTCAAGAATGTTTTGAAGAGATTTAGGATGGACCACTGTCGTTAATTTGATTTACCAGACAACCTCCAGAAGTATCCATATTCAGCCCACATATGGAATGGAATGAGGGATTCGGCCGGCCCAGACGTTTGTACCGACTTTGTGAGGACTGATTGAGTGATAATTTCACGTTTGGGATATGATTGGATCATCCAGGTGAACAAATAGGGAGCGTTTGGCACCTTCCGTTGTAGATGCTCTGAGACAGGTGTGGCATTTCTTTTGTTTCTTTCTACGGGGAAGCATGGTCTCATCTATCATGTTGATTGCGATTGTACTATGTTAGAAAATTGATTCCCTATTTGTATGTTACCAATCACATTAGTATTAGTATGTGCTTAGGCTTTGGATGTTAATTTTTAATGCATGTTGGATTTTTAAGCACGGTAAAATAAATATTTGTATGGCAAATCCACCACCATATTATGTTTATTGTCAGCATTTGCTCTGCTTGATAGAAAATTATCATCTTCATGATAACATAGTTACCATAAAAGTATTTGGTTTTCTATGTTTAAAAATATGATATTCATCTTCTTAATATTTATGTAAGTTTTTGACTTCGATCAGGTACCGCGGTAGTAGGTAATGCCACGTACAAGCATAAACAAAAGGGGTCGGTGAAGACACGTACATGCATATATAAGCTAGTAGGTGAAAGCATACGTGTAGATACTCATATATAAACTCTCCATTCTTAGTTGACATTTTCATTTGAAGGGTTTATATCTATGCTGAACATCAGCCTGAAAGGGATTGTCCACCTCCCGTAAACAAAAGTCCATATTTATCATTTGTCTATTAAATTTTACTAAATGAATCATCAATGCGTTGCAAGGGAAATACAATATTGAAAATTGTCACAATAGTGAAAATAAGTTTGCAGCAAAAAGAAAATGTTGCCATAGAAATATCTACAAATGGGCTTCTCAAACCACCCCTATACGATCGAACGGGTGAACAGGTCATTGATCGATAAAAAAACGTGATTTAAACGGATTCTTCATACCGGCCCTATATGCCCTAAGTGACTAACACTCCTCATATTCAGCTCAAATCTGAGGCGGATATGGGGAGGTCTGAGCGCGACCGGGCTTGTCTATCGCGTTGAATCCGGCCCACCTGGCCCACTTCGACTTCATATATATTCATCTCCATCCGGGGACCAAACACTAGCCACTCTCTACTCCACTCCGCCCTCAAGTTCCCTTCACGGCGATCTCCAGCCTTTTCCGGTATGACAGGCAGCGGATCCTAGTACTTCGTCTCCCAATCTGTGGACTAGGACCGCATCCCAGTCGGGCCCGAGAAGAAGAATGTCGCCCTTGTCATTGCCTCGCCTGAGGAGGAGATGATCGTCTGGTGTCTGCACGCCGTGGCGGAGCGCAACTGCTTAGGGTGCGCGCCTAGTTGGAAACCCATACCTACAATCCGAACCTCATAGCACGGCGCGTCCGACGCACAAGGCAAAGGGCGCGGGACGCGATGGCGCGTCTCACGGCGGATGCTATGGATGATCGCGTCACGGTGGAGGTGTCCGGCTTCGACGAGGAAGAGTAGGACTCCGACAAGAAAGAATAGGACATGAGAAACGACGATTGGGTTCAACCGGCCACCGAACTTGGGAACCTCCTCACGTGAACAGACTAGATGTTTAATTGAATGTTGAATTTGTAATCTTTTGTAATATATTATTTGCGTGCATGGATTTGGATTGATTTAAGTTTTCCTAATTGAATAATTTGGTCGTGAAAACGAAAATTTAGGATTCACGCGTGTTTGCGAACGTTTGACAGACATTGAATTTAATTTATCTGGGTGTAGATGCTCTAATAAATGTTACAGCAACTGCTATCTTGATAACGACTTGGAAGAATTGAACCAATTAGGATTGCTTGACTTTTCATAGTGAGGACATCGATTCCGCATAGCTCTCATGCCCATGTGTCCTGTTCATCTGCCCATGACATGGCTGGCTTCCTCGCATCACCTACAGCGAGGCGCAACATCGTCACTTCCTCCTGCACACGCATAGAAACACGCAGCAGGTTAACGGTGGTACGCAGGTCCAACGATTGGTCGACTCGCGGGACACTTCCGCACAACTTCAGCAAGGGACGCTAGTCTTCGACCTTCACGGCATCGCGCTGATTCCGTACGTCGCCGTTTAAAAAATAGGTTCAACAGATTTGACATCTGCCGGTTCGCATATATACGGGTTTCAAGCGTTTGTGCCTTTTTTTTAAGCTAGACTTGATACCGAACAATTTCTGTGTTTCGTAAAAAAAATTACGTCGGCACACAAACAACCGCTTCAATCGCTATATCTACGATACGAAGAATGATTTATGGTCCCGTTTCTCATCCTTTCCCCCCTCTTTTCCGTAATCTCTTCTCTCATTCGCTTAGTTCTTCCAACTCCGGTGAGCAATTCCATGATCAGTGGTACAAGCGTTGGTCGTGGTCGTGGAGGAAATAGCGGCTGCCACAGAGAACGGCGCGACGCCGTGACCAGTAGCTTCACCCGGTTCGGTATCCTTTTCTTTCGCAGCGGCAACGACAAAGCCACCGATCGCGCTTGAGTGTGTTTCCTCCAGCTCAGCTGTTATCTCTCGTCGTACACCAATAGGTTGTGCGGCGCCGACGTGGCTTTCCACACCGCCACCAACGCGGTTGTCCACGATGAAGATGGTACAGTCGTACGCCGCGCTGAGGCCCAGGCAGCGTACGACCTCGCACAAGAGGAATACAAAGTGGCGTGTGTCCCCTTCGACCCCGACCCTTGAGCTGCCGCCTCCACCACAGCTTTATCTAGTATCTAGTTTATGTAGTAGATGATGAAATAGTGTAGTAGACGATGCTCGCGGCCCGTGGCGGCAGCAGGTGAGGAGGGGAGGGGCGGCGACAATGTGCTAGGGTTGCCTCCTGGACGCTCGCGGGATGGGCGGGGGAGGGGGGGGGTTCTATGCTCATCATTTTCAAGTTGCATCATTGTCTTCTTCATCTTTCTAATTCATAGCAGCGTCTTGATCCTGATCATCTATCAGCCTCCTTCACACCCTTCTATCATGGGAGTGTCTACGTCTCAATCGACTGAGACTTAACTAAGTCTCAGTCGAATGACATCATCGCTAGTGATTTAGGCCTGTTAACTTTTTTTAAGCGGGATTAGGCCTGTTAACTGGTTTTGCTTTTTTGGGTTGTATCCACGTTCCTGGGCTTTGTTTGTTTGTTTGTTTGTTTTTTCTTTGGGCTGAATAATTGAAGGATTATTTGTGACCAGCCCAATAGCTGCGCCGGGAAAAAACTAAGGGCAAAACAAAGAAACTATACCTTGTTGTAAACATTAACGGACCTTGTTGTTTGGAATCAATTGCACTGCCTATAAAAATGAATACTTATACGTATATGTACGTACGTAGATTGATCCACCAGAGTGTAGCGACCAGCACACCAATTCATAATCCAAAATCCCGTCAAAAATAAAAACTCATAGTCCAAAATGATCCCATAGAACCATGCGGACAATGAAAAATGCATTGCGGAAGTATACGTACCAATAAAAATAATTTATTTCATTAGTTTTATGTAAATCCCATTTACAACAAAGGGAAAAGTAAAAAAAATGGTAATGTATTGCATTAACAAAAATGTTCAAGCGATATTAAATAGTGTCCACATTTAAAAATACAGATGATATATTTTTACAATATGCGGTGAACTTCTTTGAAAAATGCATGATGAACATTTTTACATACATTTTCAAGATACACAAAATATTTTCTAAAAGACATATTTTTGAAAATATAAATGTTGATTTTTTTAGCACGAGCTGAATATTTTAGAAAACATACGATGAATATTCATAAATACACGATGTACATTTTTGTAAACACAATAAACATTAATGAAATAGAAAAAAAATGTACTATGATGAAAGGAAAATAAAAAAGGGAATTAAGCTGAGGATGAACATGCAACTAAGACGGGGTGAGTGGCGTGTAAAGAGTGAAAATTCAACTCGGCTGGGGACAACGTTACGTGTTGAGATGAACTTGCAACAGATATAAAATGATTGGGGTCAGTTGTGTGTTGAAGGTGAACTTGCAACTGGATCAAACAGATCATTGCGGTCGGATATATAGACATGCAGTTGCAGTCGGATGTATAGACATGCAGTTGCAGTCGGGTCTATAGACATGCAAATTGAAACTAGGGGTGTGTTGGTTAGTTGGTGTGTAGTTGCAGTCAGGTATATAGACATGCGGTTGCAGTCGAGTGTATAGACATGTAGTTGCAGCCGGGTATATAGACATGCAGTTGTAGTTGGAGATATAGACATGCAATCGCAGTCGGGTATATCGACATGCAATTGCAACTGGGGTGTGTGGGGGTGCAGTTGCGGTCGGTTTGTATATAGAAGCAGTTGCAGTCGGATGTATAGACATATAGTTGCGGTCGGGGGTATAGACATGCAGTTGCATCCGGGTCTATTGTCATGCAGTTGCAGTCGGTTGTATAGACATGCAGTTGCAGTCGGGTCTATAGACATGCAAATTGAAACTAGAGGTGTGTTGGTCAGTTGGTGTGTAGTTGCAGTCGGGTATATAGACATGCGGTTGCAGTCGAGTGTATAGACATGTAGTTGCAGGCGGGTATATAGACATGCAGTTGTGCCTGGAGCTATAGACATGCAATCGCAGTCGGGTATATCGACATGCAATTGCAAATGGGGTGTGTGGGGGTGCAGTTGCAGTCGGATGTATAGACATATAGTTGCGGTCGGGGGTATAGACATGCAGTTGCATCAGGGGCTATAGACATGTCGTTGCAGTCGGGTCTATAGACATGAAAATTGAAACTAGGGGTGTGTTGGTCAGTTGGTGTGTAGTTGCAGTCGGGTATATAGACATGCGGTTCCAGTCGAGTGTATAGACATGTAGTTGCAGCCGGATATATAGACATGCAGCTGTAGCTGGAGATATAGACATGCAATCGCAGTCGGGTATGTCGACATGCAATTGCAACTGGGGTGTGTGGGGGTGCAGTTGCGATCGGTTTGTATATAGAATCAGTTGCAGTCGGATGTATAGACATATAGTTGCAGTCGGGGGTATAGACATGTAGTTGCATCCGGGTCTATAGACATGCAGTTGCAGTCGGGTGTATAGACATGCAGTTGCAGTCGGGGTATATATAAATGTAGTTGTAGTCGGGTATATAGATAAGCAATTGCAACTGGGTGTGTGAGGTGCAGTTGCGGTCAGTTGTGTATAGACATGCAATTGCAGTCGAGGTATATATAGATGGAGTTGCGACTTGGGGTTGTGCAAGGTGAAGTTGCAGCCGGATGACATGCAGTTGCAACTAGAGGTGTGTGGGGGTGCAGCTGCAGTCGGGTATGTAGACATGCAATTGCAACTAGGGGTGTGTGGGGTGCAGTTGCGGTCGGTTGTATATAGACATGAAGTTGTAACCAGGTCTATAGACATGCAGTTGCAGTCGGGTGTATAGACATGCAGTTGCAGTCGGGTATATAGACATGCAATTGCAACTGGGGTGCGTGGGGTGTAGTTGCGGTCGGTTGTATATAGACATGAAGTTGTAGTCGGGTATATAGACATGCAGTTGCAGGCGGGTGTATAGACATGCAGTTGCCGCGGGGTCTATAGACATACAGTTGCAGTTGGGTGTAGAAACATGTAGTGCAGTCGGGGTATGTAGACATGCAGTTGTTGTTAGGGTTGTGTGAGGTGTAGTTGCAGTCGGGTATATAGATATGCAGTTGCACACGGATATATAGACATGCAGTTGCAACCAGGTATATAGACATGCAGTTGCAACTGGGTGGTGTGGGTTGCAGTTGTGAGCCTAGTGTTGGTCATGCAAGTGGGTCTCCCCTTTCCTTTTGTTGCCCACTTACAAACATAGTTAGTTGCAATCGGAATGTGAGGACATGCATTTGCAGTCGAGCCCCCCGGTTGCGAGACTAGTGCCAGACATGCAACTAGGCCTCCCCTGTCCCTTCGTCACCCACTTACAAACATAGCTAGTTGCGATCGGGTGTGAGGACATGCAATTGCAGTCGGGAGCCCGGTTGTAGTGTGAGCCTAGTGTCGGACATGCAATTGGGCCTTCCTTTCCCCTTTATCACCCACTTACAAACATAGCAAGTTGCGGTCGGGTGTGAGGACATGAAGTTGTAGTCGGGGTAGGGGGGCTTTCCTCTTCCATCCACCCACTTACAAACATAAGCAGTTGCGGCGGACATGTAGTTGCAGTCGAGGGGCAACACTTGCAGTTGCGAGCGTACTGTGGGGCGTGCAACCAAGCCTCCTTTACCCTTCCACAATCCAGTTACAAAACATAGGTCAGTTGCAGTCGAGTGTGGGGACATGCATTTGCATTCGGGGGCAGCACTTGCAGTTGCGAGCCTAGTTTCGAACATGCAACTGGGCTTCCTTTCCCCTTTCGCCACCCACTTACAAATAAAGCCAGTTGCGGTCGGGTGTGAAGACTTGCAGTTGCAGTCAAATGAGGCACATGCAGTTGTGAGCCTAGTGTTATACATGCAACTGGCCCCCTTTCCCTCACGGCACCCACTTACAAACATAGGCAGTTGCGATCGGGCAACACATGAAGTTACAAGCCTAGTGTCTGACATGCAACCGGGCCTCCTTTCCCCTTCCGCCACACACTTACAAAACATAGGTCAATTTTGTTACTGTATATTTCAAAAATGTTCAATGTGAATTTTGCTAATGTTTAATTAGTACGTATTTGGAAAACTCTTAAACATATATCTAAAAATATATTTATCGTGTATCTACAAAATATTTAATCCGCATAAGAAAATGTTAACCGTGCATTTCAATAAAGTTGACATGTATTTGGAAATGAAAAAATAAATAGGAAAAAGAAAAATAAAACTGAAAAAAAATGAAAATCAATGAAGAAAACACACATACAAACAATAAAAACAGCCAACGTAAAAAAACAGCCAAATTTTTTGGAATGAAAACCCCGACACTTTAACACATGTCCGCCCATAAAGAATCAACATACAAAAACGTTCAGCATAAAAACACACACGTGTTCGTCTCTTTCTCACCGTGTGCAGACTCAATAAGTTTTATTTTTTTGCAACTGATGGTCGCTAACAGCCTAAACCAAGACAAAACTATGCAGCGGAGCATTGCTAGCAGAAAAAATCCAGGACAAAACATGCAACGGACTGTTGCTAACAGGCTAGTAACCAGGACAACCACCGCGCACGTGTCTACAAGCAGCTGGCAATCCTACGGCTAACTCAGTCGACTAAGACTTCGTTAAATCTTAGTCGACTGAGATTTAGCCAGCCCCTTCTATCATAGCGCATAATCACTTTTCTAATAATGACGTATTACATGATGACGCAAAAGATGTGTCCTAGTGTGATGTTTGGAAGTTGGAACTTCATCTGATTTTACAAGGAAATCGACCCAAGACTGAAGATTCCAGTTTTGTTTCCATCTGCCATGGCTCTCATGAGCGGTTCATGCATGGGTCACTTAGCCAGCCATTTTATAAGAGGAAGTTAGAGAAGCTAGCTCAAGAATGCACGGACTACACCACCCACTCTACATGGAGCTACCACCATGGGCGCCCTTCCTCGCCGTCGTGGTCTCCACCATTCTCTTCTTGAAGGCTGTCTTCCGCCGCAAAGGCGGGTGCAACCTTCCGCCGGGTCCTAAGCCATGGCCGATCATCGGCAACCTCAACCTCATGGGCCCGCTGCCGCACCGCTCCATCCATGCACTCTCCAAGCAGTACGGCCCGCTGATGCAACTCCAGTTCGGGTCCTTCCCCGTCGTCGTCGGCACATCAGTCGAGATGGCCAAGTTCTTCCTCAAGACCAACGACGTGGTGTTCACCGATCGGCCCACGACCGCCGCCGGCAAGTACACCGGCTACAACAACAGCACCATCGTATGGTCCCCGTACGGCGCTTACTGGCGCCAGGCCCGCCGGATGTGCCTCGCCGAGCTTTTCAGCGCCAAGCGGCTCGAGTCGTACGCCTATATCCGCCGTGAGGAGATGCACAACCTCCTGTGCGACCTGCACAAGGCTTCCGGGCGCATCTTGGTGCTCAAGGACTTCTTGTCCACCATGAGCCTCAACATAATCTCTCGCATGGTGATGGGCAAGAAGTACCTGGAGAAGGAGGTGAAGGACGAGGCTGGGAAGGTGATCATGACGCCGGAGGAGTTCAAGTGCATGCTAGACGAGTTGTTCCTGCTCAACGGCGTGCTCAACATCGGCGACTCCATCCCGTGGCTCGACTGGATGGACCTGCAGGGGTACATCAAGAGGATGAAGAAGGTGAGCAAGGTGTTGGATCGATTCCTAGAGCATGTCTTGGACGACCACAACGAGCGGCGACGCCTCCAAGGCGAGAGTTTCGTGTCAAAGGACATGGTTGACGTTCTGCTGGACATAGCCAGCGACCCAAATCTTGAGGTCAAGCTCCACCGGGATGGCGTCAAGGCTTTCCTTCAGGTAACTCCATCTTCCCGTTATTTACCAAAAAACAATACAGAAACTAAGATTTCAGGTTAGAGCAAGTACAATAACATGATGTAAGCTTGCTCTAAAATATATAAGATGATGAGTATTTTTAATGAATTGATAGAGAAAAAAAAGAAAAAAATGGGTTACTAATTAACAACCGGCTACAACACGTGATTTAGCAAAAAATATTATAAAAGGCTATCTTCCCGTTATTTAGCAAAAGAACTCCCGAGTCAATAGAAACTCTGATTTCAAGTTAGAACAAGAACAACAAGATGATGTACGCGAGTTTTAAAATATGTAAAATATTGTAATTTTGATGAATTGGTAGAGAGAAAAGAACAGAGCTACTAATTAATAGTCGATTGCAACACATGCTTCTAATAAACACTTTGTGAAAGAGTGAGGTGGACCATATATCAACAAAGTAATTTATTTTTACATGCAACTATTGTACTTGCGGGCATGGCAACGCCATATAGTTATACTATTAACCATGCTCTTATGTCGATGCTAATTCTGAGCCGTTGCACGAAACTGCTTTAATCACATGCAGGACCTCATCGCTGGTGGCACTGAAACCTCGTCCATCACGGTTGAGTGGGCCATGTCGCAGATGCTCAAGAAACCCGAGGTGTTCTCCAAGGCCACAAAGGAGCTAGACCGTGTGGTGGGGCGAGAACGTTGGGTGACGGAGGACGACATCCCCAACCTACCTTATGTGCAAGCCATCGTCAAAGAGACCATGCGCCTGCATCCGGTAGCACCTATGTTGGCACCTCGTCTGTCCCGTGAAAACGCCTCTATCCATGGCTACAACATTCCTGTTGGTACGCGTGTGCTTGTCAATGTGTGGTCCATCGGTCGTGATGCGGCGGTATGGGATTTGCCGGAGGAGTTCATGCCAGAGCGGTTCATAGACAACAAGATCGACGTCAAGGGGCAGGATTTCGAGCTGCTGCCATTTGGGTCCGGCCGGCGAATGTGCCCCGGGTACAGTCTAGGGCTGAAGGTGATTCATGTGAGTCTCGCCAACTTATTGCACGGCTTTGTGTGCAAGCTCCCTGATGTTGTGTCGATCGACCAACTAAGCATGGAGGAGATCTTTGGTTTGTCGACCCCGCGCAAGTTCCCTCTAGAGGTCGTGATGAAACCCAAGCTCTTGGATCACCTCTACACAGAGGGTCACTAGTGTATTCTTGTTCACTTGATGTGCTTCCCAAGTCTTGTTTTGGGTTCTTGTGTCGTCTAGAGCCATGTGGAAAAATAATGGGAAGATAAGAAGGATGTGTTTTAATAATAAGATGATTTTTAATTAAGAGCCTTGATGAGGATGGTTTCATTCAATAGGGTTGGTGAGGCCAGATCTTGAGGCTCCGTCCTCCGAGGCGTTGCGTTCCTCACCTTTCGTGTTCAAGGTAGTATCTTTTCTCTTCATTGTCTTGCTATCACGACCTTATCTATAATCTATAATACTTAAGTAGTTCATCAAGTGCGGATTTTGTATCAACAAAAGCGATACATATCATATCCACATCATTCATCCGTGCATTGAGATCCGTGTTGCACCTATGCAGTTTTATTTGGTGCACATTGTTAATTTAGAAAAGTCATCACATAAACACGAACTGTACCCGGATAATCTATTAAAATACTAACATGACTATATGCAATCCATTGTGCATGACTACACGAATCTCAAAGCAACATGATTTAGTGAATGGTGTAGATATGACATGTATCGCTTGTGTAGAAAAATATGCATTTCCCTAATTCATCCCCATTCACATATTTTCTTGACGTGCAAGTTATCACCATCATTAAGTAGGTCCACCTCTTTTCCACTAACTTTTCATGCACATGCTTCTTAAATCCACATGCACATGCAACCAATCACACAATTATGCACTATTCCTCACGATTTAGAAGCAATTTTTTATAGAAAACCAAAATATGAGTTACATGACATTTTATTTTTGTATGCGATAATTTTTTTTACGAATGCACATATAAAGTTGTTATCATTGTTTTAGGTTTAGCTAAGGATGATGTCTTCACTTTCTCCACTCAACGTTTTTTCGTCTCACCGATATATTTTCAAAGTAATAAATTAATAAAACAAAAATCACATTCATTTTTAGATTTTTGATCAATTATTCTTAGATTTTTACTCTAAACAATATTTATTTAAAAATATTTAATAACTAAATTACACTAAGTTTCATAAAATTTCTCATATTTTAAAATATCAAATGATTTGTTAATAGTTTCGGCAGCGACGCGTGGGGTATCATTTAGTTTTTAAGATACTTCAGCCTAATCCAGGCTCGTTTTGGAGAAACCATCTAGCTTCGTCAATTTTGTCTTCAAACGATGGCAATGTTTTCCTATGATTAACTTAAATGTTGTTGTTATAGACGCAAATCTCTACTAGCATGTATTGTTAGTGGCGTGATAAAAATCAAGCAAGTGTTAACGAGAGCATGTGATGCCATATGTATCAATAATTTTTCTATTGATCATACAATATTTTATTATCTTTATACTAAATTTAGATATTTTAGTTTTCTTATAAATTTTCTTAACTAACCTATTAACACAAGCCTAGGTCAATTTCTGTTTTTTCATGTTTTTTGAACTTTTTATAAAATTCAATTTTACTGAGCCCAAAAGTCTCGAGAAAAATCCTAAAATCATCGGGAAAACACCAGAAGGCCCCAGGGGCTTACCACCGAGAGGTGGCGCCCCCACCTGCCGGCTATGGGGATGGGGCCAGGGGCGTGTCGGCCCCCTGTACCCCCCTCTCCACCCCTTATGGACGCATGTATTTATCATTTGCACGGAAAATCCACGAATTTGTTTGAATTTTCCACCACCGCAACTTTATGTATCGCCACGGTCCAATCTGGGGGGGGGTTGTTCTAGAGCTCTACTGGAGGGGGGAGGACTTCTTGACGATCATCTTCATCATATTAGAGGTCAACATGCCCTACTCGTGAGTATTTTTCTTACGACTATGGATCCATGTCCGTAGCTATATGGTTTCTCTCTCTCATTCTTCAATATAGGGATCTTGTCCAACATGATTGTGATTCATCTGATGTAATCTTTTGGTGTGTTTATTGTGCTTTGATGAATTGTTACTTTATGATCGGTTCTATTCTGGATTCAATTTGAGATCTATTTGGTTTCTTTGCTGCGTAATTCTTATTCATATATGCTATTCCATCTATCTTTCTTGCTTTGGTCAAGTTTGAAAGGTGATCTCCAAGAGGGAGTTGTGTAGAGTAGTGGGTTCAATATTCCAAGTAATCTACCGCAATGCCAGAAAGTTGAAAAGCCTTGTATTGTGTTGTTGTTACTAGGGATAAAAAAGATGGTTGAGTGGTTATTATTTGAAGGAACGATATGAAGACATTCACCTCCCCTCCCTCCCTCCCCTCCTTCCCTCCCCTCCCTCTACACCTTCAGAGTCCCCCGCCGCAGATCTCGCCGCCCATCCCTCCTCCAGGGCCTCGCCGCCGGCGCTGCCGGTTGGAGGGGTCATGGGTGGGGGGTATGGTGCGTGCTAGTCGTTTTGTCTGGCCTTGTGCCGTTTGAAGAGGGGATTTGGTCATCCACGCGCACGGGCCGCGTCGGGCGGTTGCCGGAGAATTTCGATGCGGCGGCGGCGTGGTGCCGGTTGCTGCGGCTGAGGTTCTCTCCGTCTACCCTGCAACAAATAAGCTCCGTGAATCTCCTCCTTCCTCTCCTCCTGGTCTTCACCTCGGTGGTGAATAAAAGGGGATTGGGAATGGAGGAGATGCGTCGGTTCATGTCCTGCTGCTTCAAGGATTCCAGTCCCTGCGAGGTTGGAGGTTGTCATCGATATGTGACGGCAGATGCCATGGGGATGGCTAAAGTGAGGGGAAGACGCGAGGAAGAAGATTTCGATGGTGCCGGAATCGGGTTGGGCACAAACACGGTGTTGGACACCACGATGTACCCAGGTTCGGGGCTCTTCAGAGAGATAACACCCCTACTCCTGCTTGTCTCTTCTATATCAATGGAACTGAGCTACAATAACTGCTTCTCTGTCTGCTCAGGGGAAGGTGAGAGCCGCCGTGGGCAAGGCTCTCTCCTGCTTCCCTGAGGAGGAACTACAAGCAGTGAATGAACTGAGCGAGAGGTGAGTAATGGTGCGAATGTGTAGATCGTCCCTCACGCAGGAGGGGTACCCCGGGCTCTTATAGTGTGAGCCCGGGGTAAATCGGTAACTTCACTGCCGATTGGGCCCAGATGTCATCCTCTAATCGGCTGGGGGCCACCGACTGCTCCTCTTCGGGTGATCCGGACCCGACGAGCGGCGGCCCATGCTGTAGACTCGTAGGGCATGATGGTGAACAGTGGAGCTAGGAGGTGCGGTCTTGTCGTCCTGTCCGCGGAATCAGCGGAGAGGTCGACAACGCATCTCTGCCAGATCTTCGATGTGACTTGGCTTCTCTGCCACCCCGATCTCTCGGGATTGCGCATTTATGACCTCGTACTTGTACTTCTGCCTGATCTCGGGGTCAACTTCTCCAGGGGTGGTAAGTTGTACCGATTGCGCGCCACTACTGGAAAAATAGCTATAGATAATATGGACACTAATGGCGCACCACATGTCCAGTGCGCCATTACTAAATAGCAATGGCGCACCAAGCAAAGATGCGCCATTAGTACCCTTACTACTAATGGCGCACTAGAACGGGAGTGCGCCACTGCCAATTCGCTTCTGGACCAGCCCCCCTCCCCTGACTTAGCAATGGCGCACTGCCCGGAAGTGCGCCATAAGCCACCAGGGATGCTAATGGAGCACTTCTGGTACGTGCGCCATTGCTAAGTCAGGGGAGGGGTGGGCCCAGTCCTGATGACACATCAATAGCGCATATCCTAGACGTGCGCCATTACTAAGTGTGGAACAGCAATGGCGCATTCATGCACGGTGCGCCATTACTGTTCTGGTCCCCCCTCTCTGGCCCCTGGTCCCCTCTAGTGGGTGCGCCATTAGCTCGCATACTTAGTAATGGCGCATATTGGTGAAGGTGCGCCATTACTAAGTCTGGGAGCAGCTAGATATTTTGCAGCCACCCTACCACACTCACTTTCTCCACCTTCATCTCCAACTAGCTTCTCTCGGTTCCTTTCTTCTCCTCACCTTATTTACACCATAGATCTACGCAAAATAAGTAGTTGTATCTCCTTTTTTCATTGGTAAGTAAGGTATATCTCTTTATTGTTGTGTAGATCTAGTTTGTCTCTCACGAACACACTTTTTGTCGGTGTATATGTGTGGTGTGATGTGATGATCATGGGGTATATATGTATGTGTGTGTGATGATTGTTTGCAGGTACCTCACATATGCATGCGATAGTTGCCAATATTTTGCCGGAATGTTGATTCATTTCCGTTTCTGCGAAAATTTGGCACACTTTGCATTCTTTTTTGTCCTATAATTAGGCAAGGTCATGCCAAAAAAAAATTGGTTCTAAAATATCGTTTTGCTCTATGCCCCGCAGGCGACCATGGTTCGCAAGATGACCGGAGGCATCGTGGATAGGTTTTTGAGCTCCGCGTTGGCCGAGATGATTCAAAAGAACGAGACGGAGATAAGATGTCCGTGTCGAAGATGCAAGCTGAAGTGCCTTTTGGACCCGGATTCACAAACAATAAAGGGGCACCTGCTCACACGTGGTTTCATGGATGGCTATCGGTGGCAAGGTGATGAAGAAGATTATGAATTCGTCCAGGGTGGCCGGGCAACAGTAAGCAGAAATAGCGCCGAGGTCGGGCGAGAAGACGAAGAATCTCCCGGACATGATCACGATGCAGGACACAATCATCATGTAGAAGATGCCGGACATGATCATGAGGAAGATCAAGACGAAGGGCATGATCATCATGAAGATGAAGATGCCGGAGAAGACGGCGATGATGGACCATCGTCGATGGACTGGGTGCAGGACCCTCATCTTCAAGAGTTGCTTCTGAACCAGGCGAGTAATAACGCAAGAGCTGCCGCCCGAGAGAAAGCCAAGATGAATCAACTTGAGATGGACGCAGTTACTCCATTGTATGAAGGATGCAATCCTGAGGATACCCGCCTGAAAGTAGCGCTCATGGCTCTGGAGATGAAAGTAAAACATAAAATGACCGACACATGCTTCGACGAAAACATGTCATTCTGGCAAGACCTTCTTCCCAAGGGGAACACGTGCCCGACCAGTTTCAATGAGGCGAAGAAAATCGTGTGTCCTCTGGATTTACCACATGTTAGATACCATGTCGGCGTTAACGATTGCATCATTTATCGGCATGAGTACGCGGAGTCTACCATATGTCCGAAGTGCGGCGCCAGTCGATACAAGAAGAAGAAGAAGAAAGCTCCTCAAAAAACGGTGTGGTACTTTCCGATCATTCCTCGTCTGCAGCGTTATTTCGCGGACCCTAAGCAAGCTAAGCTCATGCGCTGGCATGCGGAAAGGAAGCAGCAAAAAGAAGAAGCTGAAAAAAATGATCGAGAAAAAGATAGGCTGTTGAGTCACCCTTCTGATGGGACCCAGTGGGAGGCATTGAACTTCGAGGAGGACTTTGGGAAGGATCCAAGGAACGTAGTGTTGGTCGCGAGCACCGATGGAGTCAATCCTTTCGGCAACCAGAGCAGCACACATAGCACCTGGCCAGTGTTTGTGTGCATGTACAACATCCCCCCCTGAGAGTGCATGAAGAGAAAGTACATGCACATGAGTGTGCTAATTGAAGGGCCGAAACAACCAGGAAACAACCTCAATCTGTATCTGGGGCTCCTAAAAGAGGAGCTAGATACGCTATGGAGAACGCCAGTCAATACGTGGGACGCTCTAGAAGAAACATATTTCCCTATGAAAGCCGCACTGCTCACGACGGTGCACGACTATCTCGGTTTAGGGTATGTCGTGGGGCAGGTGGTCCACGGACACTGTGGATGCGCTAGGTGCACGGACACTGTGGATGCGCTAGGTGCACCAGCTACCTAAGGATCCCGGGTCTTCAAAAACCGTGTTCATGGGACATCGAAGATGGCTTCATCACAATGACCCATGGAGAAAACGCAAGGATCTGTTCGATGGAACAGCCGAACCCCGAAAGGCCCCATGTAGGAGGAGCGACACCGAAATAGACATGATGTTGACAAATTGGAAAGAGTGCCCACCGTCAGGAAAGATCAATTCTAAGCGAAAGGCGCCAGAGCCGCTGTTGAAGGTCTGGAAAACGAGGTTTGTTTTTCTGGACTTGCCGTACTGGAACATCCTCGGTGTGCCAAACAGCCTTGATGTCATGCATATCACGAAGAATGTGTGCGAGAGTCTGCTTGCTACCCTGCTCAACATGCCAGAAAAGACCAAAGATGAGCCGAAAGCAAGGGCAGACTTGCTATCAATGGGCATCAGGGAGGAGCTTCACGCAAACCGCCCTAATGATGATGATGATGATGACGACGACGACGACGATGATGATGAGCCACCGGAGGACAAGGAAAGTCGTCGCAAAGGCAAAAAGGCCAAGAAGCAGAGCGAACATTATTACTGCCCCCCCCCCGCGTGCTTCACTCTAAGTCAGAAGGAGATCCAGCAGATGGTCCATGGACTCCTAGGAATAAAACTTCCTTACGGTTTCGCTGGGAAGATCAACAGATACCTAGACTCAGCGAAGCAGAGGTTCAGCGGGATAAAGTCTCACGACTGTCACGTGCTGATGACGCAGCTACTTCCGGTTGCAATGCGCGGGATCATGGATGACCACGTCCGTGAAACGCTATTTGGCCTATGCAACTTTTTTGATGTCATCTCTCGGAAGTCGGTTGGCGTGAGGCAACTCATAAGGCTACAAGAAGAGATCGTGGTGATATTATGCGAGCTCGAGATATACTTCCCGCCTGCATTCTTTGATGTCATGGTGCATCTCCTCGTCCATATCGTGGATGATATCATCCAACTCGGGCCGACGTTCCTGCACAGCATGATGCCGTTCGAAAGGATGAATGGTGTGATCAAAGGATAAGTTCGCAACAGGGCACGTCCAGATGGAAGCATATCCCAAGGCTTTCTGACCGAAGAGTGCATCTCCTTTTGCACGAATTATCTAGGCATCGATAACCCCGTTGGTCTGCCCGTCAACAGGCACCTCAGCAGGCTCGCTGGATGTGGTCACCGCGAGGGTCGCCGCGAAATGCATGTCGACTTCCAGGATCGACTCGCCGACTTTGAAAGAGAAAACCTAGTCGCGCTCCAACACATTGACTTGGTCGATCTTTGGGTGGTAGAGCACAAAACATCAATTGATAAGACGTACAATGACCGAGGCCAACAGTGGACGGACGGAGATGTACTCAAAGAGCACAACTCATGCTTCACGCGTTGGTTCAAGGACAAGATTCTATCGTAGCCTTTACATGAGGACTCTTCCGAGGAAGAAAATCTCGTATTCGCCTTGTCACAGGGCGCCGAGCACAACCTGATGACATATCAAGCGTACGATATCAACGGCTACACATTCTACACCGAGGAAAAGGACATGAAGAGCGATTACCATAACTCCGGGGTAACGATGGAAGCCTACACCGGTAACGTCAAGAAAAGATACTACAGAAGGATCGAGGAGATCTGGGAGCTCAGCTACGCTGGAGAGAAGGTGCCAATGTTCCGCGTCAGGTGGGCCAAGAGCATCGTAAAAGAAAGCCGGTATTTCACCACCATGGTTATACCCGAAGCCAAATCCAAGACCGCGGGCGCAAACGTCACCGCGCAAAATGAGGCATGGGTACTGGCTAGCCAAGTGGACCAATGCTTCTTCATTACCGACCCGTCAAAGCCCAACCGTGTTTTCGTGAGGAGAGGCAAAAGGAACATCATCGGAATGGATGGAGCCGCCAACGAGCAAGACTTCGACAAGTACGGCGACCCGAAGATTGAAGATAACGACGACGATGATGCAGTAGCATACAAAACAAGAAGAAGCAGGACCACCCTACCTAAATGCGGTCGCCCGTTCAAGAGAAGAAATCAAGGGGTTCCGGGGCTAAATTATGCAAACGCGAAAAAGAAGGGCAAAAAGATTGTGAAAAGATGATAGCTAAGATCCAATCACGACGATTGTTATTTCATGATTGTTATTTCATGTCACTTGATTTCAACCTCATTTATGAGCATGTGAATGATTATTTTTAGAGATCTTTTAAACATTATATTATTTTATATTATGAGCATTATATTATTTTAGTACATAAACTATGAAACTACTTGCCATGATGAACTAAATGATATAAATTTGCTTTTATGGATATTGATATATTTTTCTTAAAACTTGGTCAATGTTTTTCTTAAAAAACAAATACACCTTATATAAAGGAACGGGGGGAGTATTGTAGATGTTGATAGTTTTTGTTATATTTAGGAATGAGGGAGTATTAAAATTGCCATGTGTTTATAATTACTACACAATATAAAACTAACACATAATTATAATTATAATTATAAATAACAAAATATTAAAAGCGTTAATGGCGCACCTACGGAAAGTGCGCCATTGCTATGCCTACGCTAATGGCGCACTACCAGAAAGTGCGCCATTGCTATGCCAAGTAGTTAGGGTTATCTCGATCCCATCTCACTGATCCAGATCTCACTCTCTCTCGATCCCATCTCTCACTCCTCTCACTCCGGCGACCCCGCGCCCCCGCGCCTCGGTGACCCCCTCCAGCGACCCCCGCGCCCCAGTGCCCCCCTCCGGCGACCCCCTCCAGCGACCCCGGCGCCCCGGCGACCCCCTCCAGCAACCGTGCGCCCCGCGCTCCGGTGCCCCCCTCTAGCGATCCCCCTTCGACGTGCATCCCCTCCGCGCGGCTCGCCGTCGACGACGTCAACGCCGACCGCACCGTGCTCGTCGGCATCCTGCTCAGCCTCATCGCCCAGGACACCAACTGCAGCCGCTTCCTTGGCACCATCGAAGGTTTGCATCCCCTCTCTCTCATTCACTCTCTCTTTGTGTGTTTTCCAATGAATAGAATGGACCAGATTGTGTTAAACACCGGCGATGAACACATCAATTAGCATAAGAGGAGATATCTTACATCATAAGCAAAAGCAGTTAAACGAACAGTCATATGAGAAACACTTGCTGGTCACTGTCATATGAGAAACACTTGCTGTACATTTGGATCTTTCTAAATCAAATCTTTTATCTTCCTCACTGTCAAGAGCAAAGTGCATGCCCTTTCTTTGGTTAAGCTTTCATCTACACTCTGTATATGCATTTCATGATTCTATATGTATCTCTATGGCGCTTACTTTCTTTCTTAAAATCAAATAACTTAACAGTTTGAATAGCAATATCCGAAACAGTTTGGAAAAAAAGATAACATGGATAGTTGCATGGATAGTTGCATGTTCTGTCAAACCAATAAAATATTTTGAGAAATAATAAAATCAGTACCTATGCATTAACATCTAATTTTTAAATTCTCATCATGGAAGTAATATGTACTACTTTTTGGTTCACTGTGCTAATTATCAAATAATAGTTAGAAGTTGTCTAATTCTATCTATGAGGCAACTAATTGAGCAGCAATTAGCCATTGTGAGATGACATCCATACTGCTTGCCATTATCGTGAATTGATTTTTGGCCTTTCTGTTTGCTGCTTATAGAGGTCACTATACGCGTCATTGTTCTCTTATGCTTGCCATTTCTGACCTAAGCTAGAGATAGTGAGCGTGTCTTTGCCGCGCGACACCCGTCAATCATATGAAGCAAACTAAATATATGCAGTGGCTTACATTACATTAGACCTGATAAAAGTATTATCTTTTATGAATGAATGCTTGGCATGATCTCAAGTCTGATTTGCTAACGGTGGTTACATGATCTCAAGTCTAATTTGTAATGTGGCTTGATATGCATTGCGGTTTCTGAAACACAAAGTGGCTTAGCATATATGCAAATGTGCCTAACTTGTACTATGCATGTACTTACCTAGACCCTAACTTGTGATGCAACCAGGTTGGATATTTCTGAAGAAAAGTTTTATGTATGCTTGTTGTGCCTATATGTAGGCCATTTTTGTGCAGGTACAAATAATGACCCCATTCTCCCGAAATGTCGATTAATTTCCGTTTCGGTTGAGAATGGGGTCCTAGCTCAAGAAAATTAGCAAAGGTCATGCCGAATTATTTTGTGAATTCGTGCATGACCTTTGTTAATTTTCTTGACCTAGAAGGTGCTTTGCATGTAATTGTCCAACTACATAGCTCAACAATCTCCACAGTAGCATATAGTGTTAGGCACTTGCAGATTTGATCACTGGCAGGATGAAAGCCTACACACATCATAATAGAAACATCAAGACCTTTTTTCTTATCCTAGCTATACTAGCTACCCTGATATCATCCAATCACTCTAGTAGCATTTTTTCTTATCCTATGTAGTGGGTGTAGATGGCCGACAACGATGAGGCCGGAGGTTCGCACCACCAGAAGCAATATTGGGAGATGAGCATAGACGATGATCCACAACCTCAACCCCGCTACGAGGGCATCGGGGATGACTCTACCGATCCTGAGTACACAACCGCTAGCGGGGATGATTGTGGTTCCGCGGAGGCCGATCCCGCCACTGATGATGGCAGCCAACCCACAGATGGAAGCCAACCGAAGAGGCAAAAAAAGGAGAGGCGCCCGAGCAAGCTAGGCACCGTCAAGGAGGAATTTACCGAAGTGGGCAAAAATGGGCTTCCAACGGCGCCCAAAGAATTAGTCGGTGGGTATGCCAGACAACTCGGGTGCATTCTCCGGGGCACCGTCTCGATCAACACCGAGAACCTAAGGCATCCTGACCGAGCGAATTTGCGCAACCTCCTCTTCACGAAGCTGCACAACCGATACAAGTTCCCCGCTCAATTCGCAAACACACGACTCCACGGGAATAAAGTGAACAGTGCCGCCCTCACGAAGATGAGCACATCCCTGGCTACTTGGAGAAGCACGGTGAAGAAAATGATTAATAAAGGTGTTAGTTACGAGAAGATCAAGGAGTCAAATCCTTCAATGAGCGAAACTAACTACGAGGAGTTCAAGCTCAAGTGCGAGGACACCTCAACCAGTGAATCGAGTCAGTGGGGGAAAAGTATGCGGGAATTGAACTTAGGGGTTCACAGACTCGGTCCCGGCGGTTATAGAGTGGCGGAACCGAAATGGGACAAGGAGGACGCGGAGCATGCCGCGCAAGGCCCACCGCCCCTCTTCAAAAAATACGGAGATAAGCCTACAGATAACTATGTCAGGGCCCGATACAAGAGGAACCCGGTAACAGGGGAGCTTACGACGGATCCGAAGGTGGAGGAGCTTGAGCGTCTTCTGGTAAAGAATACCTCCCCATGTTAAATTAGCTCCATATGGTTGCATTTTAAAATTAGCGAAGCCAAATTTCTGAATGGTCCCCGCGTTCCTTGTGCAGGAAACTGAAGGCAGCAGTGCGGGGTCCCCGCCTATCGACCCTTGGGACAACTCTTTAAATAGGGCGATCAACACACTCAAGAAAAAGGATAAGCTTAGTAAGCCGTCGTCAGCTGGTCGTGTGTCCGGCGAAGGCTGTTCCACAAAATGGTCGAACTACTATAGCACTAGGCGAAAGGAGAAAAGCACTAGCGGCTCGGAGGCACAACTCCAGGAAAAAATGGAGCAAATTCCACGCATTGTGGAAGAACAAGTTGGACATGCCCTCAGCAACATGATGCCTTCCCTGTTTGTGTTCATGCGAGACTGGCTTGCGAGCGGTCAAGAGGGGTTGCCCCCGATTCCCAGCTTCATGGGCAGCAACTCTCACAACGCGACGGCAGCGGCGGTGGCCCCGTTGGTGTCCTTGGCGGTGGATGCGTTTGTGACCCCGGCGGCGGCCAGGACGGTGCCCCCGGCTGCGGCCGCGATGGTGACCTCGATGACGGATGCGTTTGTTACCCCGGCGGCGGCGCAAGTATTGGAGCGTAAAACACCAACGCCGGGCACCTCAGGAGCAAGCGCCCCCTCCGTCACATGCCCGCCCGCCGTTGGCGGTCCATCGACATTAGCCGAGCTCGACGCCATCACGGTAACTAAGCCTCGGCCGATGAATTCATCTCCTTTTGCCTTTGACTGGGCATCCTTGACGCCCTACATGTTTTCGTAGGGCACAGTCAACGTTCCATGCACTCTCCTGCACTTCGTGGACGAGGAGTTGGTCGATGTTGCCGTGGGCAGAATCGTTCAACCGGGCATCCGCGTGTTCCATGGTAATCCGATGCCAGCCAACGTGTATAAGGTTCAATTGATTTGGGTGCTGGATGGCTACGGCGAAATATTACCTCCCTATCGACCCCCTGGAGCCGAGGACGAAGATGTGATGGACCTCCACGGCTGCTTGAACTGGAGCATGCTTTGGCCGAAGAGCCAGATTCGTTTGGGGGTGGGGAACTACTCCACCCCACCGCCAGTCGTGCCGGCGCCAAGCCATGCCAAGACCGCTGCAACACCGTCGGCTGATCCGGGCCACCACCCCACGGACATCGATGTGGCACAAGATCGGAGCAACACCAACACCAACACACTACTTTCCCGTGTCGATGACTTCTACGAGGAACTCGGTGGGTGCGACATCGATGACCTTTTCCCGCCTGCTTCTCAAGAACCAAACCTTGGTGCAAAAGACTCCTCCCACCCATCTCGTAGCGCGGAGATGAATTCCAACAATAAGCGTCGACTGTTCAGTTCTCAGGAGACGCCTCCAGCTGCCGCCTTCACCGAGGCTGAGATGGCCGAGGCGCGAAATGTTATCAGCCCCAACACACTCAGGAAGGCGGTCTCCGAGCAGGTAAAGGTCCCATTACATGAGAAGCCGAAGAAGAAGGGACGGACAAGAAGGAGGAAGGGTCCCACTACTGCGAGCCAGCCGGCACCGACGATCCGTGCTCAAGACGGGCCACCAAGACCCGACGGAATCATGTCGAGGGTGCATGTGGCGGGTAGGCCGATGCTATCTGCTGCAATGCTCGATGCTGCAACCGGCGCTATGAAGAGTCTGCATGACGTTGTTCTGAATACAGAGACGCGGCGTCTCAGAGAGAATGATGTGGCATACCCGGTTTTCACTGCCAAGGTGCCAGAGGGAAAGGGCTTTGTTCTTGCGACATCGGACGTGTCATCTTCGTGCGGTTTGATGACATCTTCGCTATGTTTCACCTTTTTCCGCTGCACTACACATTCGTTCGGCTATTTGCGCTCAGTGTGCAAATGCGGATCATTAGAGACAAGACCCCGGACATCGTTATAGTCGACCCCTTCTACATGCGTGCCAAGCTCTTGACCAGCCCCGGGGACCGGCGACTCGCTAGTGATTACCTCGAAGACGTCATTATGGCGAACAAGGATAAGGACAACTTCCTCCTGCCTTACTTTCCCGAGTAAGTCATCCCCTCACGTCACCGTAACGTACATTAGGTTTTGCTTAGATTTCGGTCGTTCTTTTCCTCCTAACATCTGTGTTGTGTGCAGTGATGAAACAAAGTGCACACTCATCGCTCTAAACCCGAAATGGTCCATGGCCACGTATTTGGACCCGAACCGTGAGTCGAACAAAGACTACACAAATATCAAGAAAGTTCTCGATGAGGCTCTCTCCCGCTACTCCAAATCTGGAGTCACCTTCAAGAAGGAAGCTGTTAGGTACGGCGCGCATGTGTTCACTCACGTAACAAAGTTCGCCTGCGTCAAGCAGCCGCCTGGCGGTCAGAAGGATGCCTACTACGCCATCCATCACATGCGGGCGTTCGTACGGGACCAGCAGCAGCTTACGCTCCCAGCTCATCACAAGCACTGGGCCGAACGCTTGTCGGTAATCCAAGACGCCGACCTCAGACAAGAATTCTTTCGCATCTAGTCGGAGTTGGCAGGAATCATCTCTGAAGATGTCCTTCGTAACATGGGGGAGTTCTACCTCAACAATCAAATGTCCAACCATGAAATAGATACAATGCTAAGATTGCAGGCTGACGGCGATCGCTCATTCATGACCATCACAAAAGACGGCGGCTTCACCCACGCTCCGGCCCGTGAGCGGAGTCAAAAGTCTTGATGCCCATGCGCCTAGCTATGTAGTTCTGGACTATCGACGAGATCTCGTGTGTGTTGTATAAACTTTTATGAACTTGTCTGTACATATGTCTCCTTAGTTTAAACAGTCATCATTCAACTTATATGTAATCGATGCTATTTATTACTAGGACCATGAACCGTGTGCTATTAATGTGTGTTGCTTTTCTCTTCCTTTGATCCTTAATTTTGTTGTATACGTATGCACCGCTTAAATATTATATGTAAGTTTCTCTTAATGTTTTGTTTGTCCAGTGCATAAAGCAGATGCCATCGTATGTCGTGTACATTGGTAGGATTTCCGAAGTCTACGACGAGTGGGAGGATTGTCGGAGACAGGTTCACCGTTTTAGCGGTAACAGTTACAAAGGGTACCCCTAAAGGGCGGAGGCGGAAGCTAGATACGCGCGCTATCTAGCGGGGGAGAGGAGGGAGCGGAGGAGGAACCGGACGAAGATCACTTTGGTCACGATGATGCTTATCGTGATCGCCACCCTCTTCTTCAATGTCATGGTAGTTTAGATATATCGACTTGTAATGTGATCAAAACTCGCTACTCGAGACTTGTAATGTTCTAACTTGTTCGGTATTTTGAATTTGGAGACTAATTAATATGATGATTTGTAATCGGAGACTAATCTTCTATTGTATTCGATAAATTTGTTGTTTATATCTGTGTTGTTTATAAATCTGCTGTTTATATCTGTTTGTAACCTGTGCAAATACAGAAAAGCAAAAGAAAAAAAAACATAATATTCATAGTAAAGGCGCACATAGTGTGCCTCAGTGGCGCATGTGTAGAAACACAGCAATGGCGCACTTCCTAAAAGTGTGCCATTAGTAACCCAGAGCACAACATACAGACATGGTGGGACCAGTAACTTTAGTGGCGCATTTGTGGCCTTAGTAATGGCGCACTTCCGGTGCGCCATTAGTGTAGAAGATAGTAATGGCGCACCAGAAGTGCGCCATTAATATCACTTACTAATGGCGTGCTAGTAATGGCGCACCTAAAGTGCGCCATTAATGTCAAAATACAGTGCGCCATTAGAGACCTTTTTTCTAGTAGTACATGATTGTGATTCATCTGATGTAATCTTTTGGTGTGTTTATTGTGCTTTGATGAATTGTTACTTTATGATCGGTTCTATTCTGGATTCAATTTGAGATCTATTTGGTTTATTTGCTGCGTAATTCTTATTCATATATGCTATTCCATCTATCTTTCTTTCTTTGGTCAAGTTTGAAAGGTGATCTCCAAGAGGGAGTTGTGTAGAGCAGTGGGTTCAATATTCCAAGTAATCTACCGCAATGCCAGAAAGTTGAAAAGCCTTGTATTGTGTTGTTGTTACTAGGGATAAAAAAGATGGTTGAGTGGTTTTTATTTCAAGGAACGATATGAAGACATTCACCTCCCCTCCCTCCCTCCCCTCCTTCCCTCCCCTCCCTCTACACCTTGAGAGTCCCCCGCCGCAGATCTCGCCGCCCAGCCCTCCTCCAGGGCCTCGCCGCCGGCGCTGCCGGTTGGAGGGGTCATGGGTGGGGGGTATGGTGCGTGCTAGTCGTTTTGTCTGGCCTTGTGCCGTTTGAAGAGGGGATTTGGTCGTCCACGCGCACGGGCCGCGTCGGGAGGTTGCCGGAGAGTTTCGATGCGGCGGCGGCGTGGTGCCGGTTGCTGCGTCTGAGGTTCTCTCCGTCTACCCTGCAACAAATAAGCTCCGTGAATCTCCTCCTTCCTCTCCTCCTGGTCTTCACCTCGGTGGTGAATAAAAGGGGATTGGGAATGGAGGAGATGCGTCGGTTCATGTCCTGCTGCTTCAAGGATTCCAGTCCCTGCGAAGTTGGAGGTTGTCGTCGATATGTGACGGCAGATGCCATGGGGATGGCTAAAGTGAGGGGAAGACGCAAGGAAGAAGATGTCGATGGTGCCGGAATCGGGTTGGGCACAAACACGGTGTTGGACACCACGATGTACCCAGGTTCGGGGCTCTCCGGAGAGATAACACCCCTACTCATGCTTGTCTCTTCTATATCAATGGAACTGAGCTACAATAACTGCTTCTCTGTCTTCTCAGGGGAAGGTGAGAGCCTCCGTGGGCAAGGCTCTCTCCTGCTTCCCTGAGGAGGAACTACAAGCAGTGAATGAACTGAGCGAGAGGTGAGGAATGGTGCGAATGTGTAGATCGTCCCTCACGCAGGAGGGGTACCCCGGGCTCTTATAGTGTGAACCC
The DNA here is from genome assembly GCA_950022295.1 of Bromus sterilis. Lineage (NCBI taxonomy): Eukaryota > Viridiplantae > Streptophyta > Magnoliopsida > Poales > Poaceae > Bromus > Bromus sterilis. Next base: position 405,305,543 of record OX465596.1, read on the forward strand.
GGGGTAAATCGGTAACTTCACTGCCGATTGGGCCCAGATGTCATCCTCTAATCAGCTGGGGGCCACCGACTGCTCCTCTTCGGGTGATCCGGACCCGACGAGCGGCGGCCCATGTTGTAGACTTGTAGGGCATGATGGTGAACAGTGGAGCTAGGAGGTGCGGTCTTGTCGTCCTGTCCGCGGAATCAGCGGAGAGGTCGACAACGCATCTCTGCCAGATCTTCGATGTGACTTGGCTTCTCTGCCACCCCGATCTCTCGGGATTGCGCATTTATGACCTCGTACTTGTACTTCTGCCTGATCTCGGGGTCAACTTCTCCAGGGGTGGTAAGTTGTACCGATTGCGCCTGGGCCGACTAGTGGTCCTCGGCACGGTCGATTGCTGTAGGCAATCGGCCGCGTTGAGGCCTATCTCGGCCCAGCTGCGGGTCAATCGGATGCTCGTCTTGGTGATGAATAGGGTGGACCGGTTGCGCCTGGGCCGACTGCTGGCATTCGGTACGGCTGATTGCCTTGGAGCAATCGGCCGTACGCCTGCCCAGCTCGACCCAGCTGCAGCCCAATCGGTCCATCCTTGTCTTGAAAGGTTGCTTTCGCTTGGGTGAGCCTACCCTTGTACCAATCCCCCGACAGTAGCCCCTAAATCTGTAAAGGTCCCATGGTCACTCGATCGCGGGGCCTTTGCAGTTTTTCATCTTTCTCCAACATCTTCCGAATGCTTTTGGCCTCATCAAGTGCGTCGTTCCGAGTTCGTCGACCGACTCGGAGATCACACTCGGCTAACCAAGATTTACTTTGATTTGATTTGAATTATCTCCGATTTATTTCTTCAGTTTTTGAGAATCATCTCCCTCGCCGACTCAGATCTAATTCTCACCGATTGCCTTCCAACGGTTACCTCCGATTCTTCCGGGATGCAGTCAATGGACTGGGGGCCACGACCCACGCGCGACTTGACGTAACTGCAGGCCTCGACCCCCACGTCGCACGCCTCGCTTCCCACGCTGGGATCTCTTGCGCCGGTTTGCCGGTTGGTCTTCCTGTGGGCTAGGCCACACCGGGCCACACGGCCGCAGCCGGAACCCACTCCCCTACCCCGCCGCCCATATAAGCCACATGGGAGTGCCTTGGAATCCTCCTTATCTCATACGCCTTCTTCCTCCTCCGCCTCTTACTCTTCGCGCACGCCATTGCCGCTCCGCCTCGAGCTTTCCAGCGCGCTCGCAGCTCCACCTCTGCGCACGGAATTAGCTCCGGTCGCGCCCTCGCGTGCTCCTCCGCCACCGCGGTAACCTTTCCCCATCACATTGCGCTCTTCCCGTGCGCCTCTCGTCTTCCTTTTCTTCTCGCCCGCAAGCTCCATGGCGCCCCGGCGAGACACCTCTCAGGCCAGCCGTGGGTGCTGGAAGGGATCCACCGTCGCCGCCGGTGCCATCCAAGCCTTGGTTCGCGCCCGCAAGATGCCGGCCGAGGTCCAATGGCGTGCTCCCGGCGTCGAGCTCATGCCCAATGCGCGTGCTGGCGAGAGGGTCGTCTTCCTCGCTCACTTCGAGCGTGGTTTCGGACTCCCCGCCAGCACCTTCCTTCGAGACTTCCTCAACTTCCACCACTTGCAGCCGCATCACCTCGCGGCAAACTTCATCATGATCCTCTCCGGCTTCGTCACGCTGTGTGAGGGGTATCTCGGCTGCCGCCCAAGCATCGCTCTCTGGAAGCGGTTCTTCAACCTCCGAGCTCACAATGCTCGGACGGGAGGTGTGGTGCCGTCTGCTATGGAAGGCGGCGACCCGACTCATGTGACCGACATGACCGACTGCGGCAGTTGCCTTGTCGCAGCCGGCAAGCATAAGTATAAAGGTCCCGAGATCATCCAATCATGCAAGAACTGGCAAACCACCTTCTTCTATGTCAAGTCGCCGGACCAAGGCCCCGATCTCCTGAACCTGCCCGAGTTCTCCCTCGCACGGCCGACCTAGAAGTATCAGTGGTCGCTGAAGTACGGTGTCGGCGATTGCGATGTTGACGCCCAAGTCACTAGGATTGCTCAGCTGGAGCAGGAGGGCCTCCTGCCGACTGATCTTGCTGCTGCCTGGCTCCAAGCCCGAGTGCTCCCTCTACAGCGCTGAGCGCACCGCATATGCGATATGTCGGGCCCCCGAGATCCCACTCGGCTCTGCACGTGGCGAGTGAAACTCGAAGACCTCTGCACCAGGCTGAAGACTATCACATCCAGTCCTTCGCCCGACCCTTTCCGCTTCGGCCTTGAGTACCTCAACCGTCGACAGAAACCACCTGTGGTATGATCCGATTGTTCCCTTTCTCCGATTGCTTTTTCCTCATCTTAACTTCTCTGATTACCTTCTTCTTCTTGCTCAGCACTTCATCCGATCCGATCTGATGGAGGACGGCCAGGTAGCCGGCACGCACGCCCCCGACCGCGAGGAAGATGACCCCGCGGACTTCGAGTATAATGGCGAGGCTCCCCCCTCCGAATCCGAAGATGGCGGTGCTGATGACGGTGAATCCTCTGGGGAGTCCTCCGAATCCGAAGATCAGGCTAATGCCGCCGACGCCGAGGTTGCCGACCCCAAGACCGCCGACATCCGACATGCAGCTCAAGGGGTTACGCCTGACCCTTCCCTTGAGCAATTTCTAGCCGAATGGAGCGATGACGATAGTGTCTCAAAGGTTGGTGATTCTGATGCAGCTCTTCACGCCAAGCCTCCGAAGGTGCCGACTAAGCGCGCCTCGGCGACCAGCTCCTCCTCTGGCGCCGCTCCCAGCAAGGCCGCTAAGACGGCGCCGACTGCTCTCAAAGGCAAACAACCTCAGGTGACGGCCACTCGAGTGCCGATTGGCCAAGCGCCTCTGAATGTTGCCCCGCTGAGGTTTCGGATGCCCACACGCGCGCCGAGAACAGTCGGGTATGCCTTTATCTTCATGCCTTGAACCTCTCTGTCTTCTCTTATACTGATTCACCTGTTCTTTCTTCTTTCAGGGAGTCGATTGGTCTTGACGACGTCGACGCCGGCATTCCTGCCCATGTTGGCGCAGTCATTTCCCCCGCCGCGTCTGCTGCTGCGATCCGCAAACGGCAGCCGGTTCCACATCATACCTCCAAGGACGCCGAGCGCGCCGCCAAGAAAGCCCGCCTTGAGACTGCCAAGATAACTACTGCTTCCACAACTGCCACTAAGACCTCCAAGAGCACAGATGACCAGGGAGTCACTGGTGGCGAAGGAGCGCAACCGGTCGATCCGATTGCCCCATCTCCGCCGCGACGTTTCGACCCAGTCTCCGCCCCCTTTACAACTATCTCCTCGCCCATCCTGACGACCACCTCACCGATCGTGACGACCATCTCGCCGATCGTGACGACCATGTCGCCGATTGTGACGACCACCTCGCCGACTGTGGCAACAGGTCCTTCAACCTCGACTCATCCGATTTCATCGCAGCCACAACCGGATGCCTCCGGCCTTCCGGTGACGTCGGCGCCACAAGTCTCGGCCATCACTTCCTCTGTCGCTGCGATTCAAGCTCCGTCGCCGCAGCCGACCTCTTCTGCGTTAATAATTTTGATGCGCTCGATGGACCAGTTCCGGGCCGAGTACTCTCGCACCAGACATGTCGGCGCCGAGCCTGATGCTTCACGCCGCTCCTCGGTTTCCTCTCAAGATCCTTTGACGACCGCTTACAGTCGGGTGAACGACTTCTCCATCGCCATAGCTAAGGACCTCCAACAGCTCGACCGCAATCATGCGGTAAGCTCTTCAACTTTCCTTTATAGCTAACTCCAATCGGGAGACTTATCTTCCGGTGGGTGCGCGCCAGCGCACCCACTGGGTGTAGTCCCCGAGATTCGGGCCGATTGTTTGCAATCGGTTCGGATCTTTTATGTTTTTTTGCTTCTTCTCTTGCCCTTCTCTGACCAGGATACTTTTCTTCCGGTGGGTGCGCGCACGCGCACCCACTTGGTGTAGTCCCCGAGATTCGGGCCGATTGTTTGCAATCGGTTCGGATCTTTTATGCTTTTTGCTTCTTTTGCTCATCTCTCCTGCCTTCCTCCTATCAGGAGACTTTTCTTCCGGTGGGTGTGCGCAAGCGCACCCACTGGGTGTAGTCCCCGAGATTCGGGCCGATTGCTTGCAATCGATTCGGATCTTCTTTTGGCTGTTGTGTCTCTAAAGTTCATCTTGTTTTTCTTCTCAGGCTATCATGGAGGAACGACGCAATGTCTTCGAGAAGCTCCTCGGAGCCTACGCCGCCAGCCTTCGAACCCTCGCTCAGGCCCAGCTCGAGGTTAACAATCAGTCGGCCGAGATCAACAGGCTGAAAGGTAACCTCTTCATTACTTCTATTTTCCCTTCGGTTGATAATTTCTCTTGTATTAACACCTCTATGTCTTCCTCTAGTCTCTGTTCCCATGGTGGATGACCTTCAGGGCCGCATTGCCGAATTGACTATAGAACTCAACCAGCAAGGGCCCGCACTCGTCGCAGCCAAGCAAGAGACAAACCGACTGCAGGGAGTGGAGACCGACTTAACTCGGACCATCCAAAACCTCCGCTCCGAGCTGGCTGCTCTGAAGAAGACGCATTCGGACGACCTGGCCGCCGTGACTGCTGCTGGCGATGGACTTCGCGCTGAACGAGATGCAGCCGTAGCCGCCCGAGAAGCGATGCAGGCCGAGAGGGATGACGCCGTTGCTTCCCGAGACTCGATCCGAAAAGACCGTGACGAGCACATCGCCAAATATGAAGAGTTGGAGAAGCACAATTATGAAGAGACGACCCGACTGCGCCGTCGGGCCAAGGGTTTCTGCGACACCATGACCGATATGGACGTCCTTCTTAGCGGTGAGTGTTTCTTGCCTCCGAGTGCATTTTCCGACTGCTTCCTTCTTCTGTGTTCTTACTCATGCTTTCCTTTTGTGATGCAGAGGCCTGGCCCAAATCTGAGGCAGCTGCTTATGCAGCGGTGGCCAAGTCCCGAGAGGAGACCATCGCGGCCGGAGGGACCGTCCAACTTGATGATAATGTCTGGAATCGACACGAATATCTGATTGGCACGGAGGCTCGCATTCCTGTCATTAAGGGGATTGCACTGTCCTTCAAACTTGGCATTCTGAAGATTGCCGAATTGTTGTGGTCGTCGACTGAGCTTAAAGTCGGACTCCAGAGGATAAAGCACGTCGCCGGTTCCTCCGCCGAGACCCGCGAGCCTGAGACTCTGACAAAGGAGAGGCTCCGAATGCTACCACTGAGCAGACTTGGATTCTTCTGAAGGCCATCCCACGTAGGATTGATGTGTTGCTCAATTCTGCCGGTCGTACTGGTGCGGAGACTGCTCTTCAAACCGTGCTGAGGTGGTACCCACAAGTGAAGCTTCCACAGCTCTACAGCATCAGAGAGAATGCCGACGATTTGCTTGAGAAGACTTATACCGAGGTGAATCGGCTAGCCAGCACCATGGTGAACTGGTTTTCTTCCTATGACTACACTCCATATATCGACGAGGGAGGGAACCCATTGGCAGCAACTACCATCTCTGGTTTGGCCGATGAGATTTCTGACAGCGGCTCTTCCCATACCTCTCCAAGGTCCAAGCGAGCTGGGGCCACGTCGACTAACGCGCAGTCGGAGCCGGATGCCGCTGCTGCGCAAGCCGACCCGACTGCTCCGACTGCAAGCTCTGCACCGCCAGCTGACCCGACTTCTTGAGACGTGCCGCCGACGACGTCATCTACTTCTGCTTGTCGACATCTGATCGACTTTGTCTTACTTTTACTTTCAGAAAAGTTACTTGTAAATCATGATTTTAATTCCGCCGACACCCACTGGGTGTGGTTCGATGTAATGAACTTATTCGGCCTTAGGCCTCTTACCTTTATGCAATCTGATTGCTCGTTGCAAGTTTCATTTGTGCGATCTACTTTGCGTTTTTGTCGGTTTTCTTTATCGGTCTGCACTTGGGGGCGTCACGCCTTGTCCATTCTGCAGCCGACATGCGGTCTGCAGTCGGATCGAAGGTTGATTTCCAGCCAAGGTTTAGCGCAAAGGATTCTGCAATGTTAGGAGCCGATTGCTCGCTGTCGGCTGCTCGGTGCACCGATCTGTGGCACAATCGGTAGCTAACTTAGTCGGCTATGCCCTTTTTAGAGCATTTCGATTTGTTTCTCGAGGATTTGTACTGCCGACTGCCTCAACCGCTACCCTTCTCAATGCCACAACCACTCTTGTGACTTGTGCTTGAGTTAGGTGCTAAGTTGAGTGCCAGTCCGCAGTCCCCGTGCCTCGTTGGCTTATTTTTCTGAGCTCGTGGTCGGTCAGTCCCCGAGTGCGTTATTCACGTCTCGGGTATGACTAAGCGTTGCCGACTTGGGCTAGCTTTTCGAATGGAAATATGCAAGGGTAATCGAATGCTCTTTTTTAGAGGCATGATAGCTTTACTGATCGCTTGCCAAATGGCATACATACATTTCTGCCGCTCAAATATAGAATGGGCATAAGAGCTCGGCGTTCCACGGCCGCTCTGTTTCTACTCCTGACGTGTCCTTGTGCCGAGTGCCCTTGGTGCAGTCGATCAAATAGTATGAGTTGTTCTTGAGCGCGCAGCTGATGACGAATGGGCCCTCCCATGGTGAGGATAGCTTGTGCTGCCCATCTGACTTCTGAATTTGGCGGAGCACCATGTCCCCTTCTCGGAAAGTGAGAGGACGAATCTTCTTGCTATGGTAGTGCCGCAACTTCTGCTGGTAGACTGCCGATCTGGACAAGGCCAGCAGGAAGGCTTCTTCCTTGAGATCGACGCCGTCTTCTCGTGCTAACTTGGCTTCTTCCTCGGTGTACAAGGCATGCCGAGGTGAATCAAACTCGATGTCGGACGGGATGATTGCTTCTGACCCATATACCAGGAAGAAAGGAGTGAATCCAGTCGACCTATTTGGCGTGGTCCTTAAGCTGAACAATACTGCTGGGAGTTCTTCAATCCAAGCTCCGGGTGCCCTCTCAAGTGGCTCCACCAATCAGGGTCTGATGCCTGACAGGATAAGGCCATTTGCTCTTTCTACTTGACCGTTCGACTGAGGATGTGCAACAGATGCCAGATCAAGCCGAATACCCTGCTGAGATGCATATCGAGCCAGAGCGCCCTTTGCAAAATTGGTGCCGTTATCGGTGATGATGATATTGGGCACACCATATCTGCACACGATGTCGGCCACAAAACGGACCGCAGTCGGACCATCCAGCTTCTTGATCGGGCGGGCTTCAATCCACTTGGTAAACTTGTCCACTGCGACCAGGAGATGTGTCATGCCACTTTGGGCTCTCTTGAATGGACCAACCATGTCCAAACCCCACACCGCAAATGGCCATGCTATTGGTATTGTCTTCAATGCTGATGCTGGCTGATGACTTTTTGCTTTGAACCGCTGGCAGCCCTTGCAATATTTCACCAAGTTCTCAGCCGCTGCAAGCGCAGTCGGCCAATAGAAACCATGTCGGAAAGCTTTGCTGGCAATGGCTTTTGCTGATGCGTGATGATCGCATTCACCTTGGTGGATGTCTCTGAGTAACTCCAATCCTCTGTCTTCTTCTACAAACCTCTGAAAGACACCAGTTTCACTCTTGCGCACTAGCTCCTTGTTGATTATTGTGTATGCCCAAGATCGGCGACTGATTTGTCTTGACTCGACTTCGTCTTCTGGAAGGACTCCGTCTGCTAGGAAATCTCTAATCGGTTGTGCCCATGATGGTGCACTGACGACTACCATCACTGCTGCTTGCCGGGGTGCGACTTCTTCTTGGATCTCGGCTTGTTGGCCATTGGCCTCTTGGATTTCGGCCTCTTGAACTTCTGCCATCTCGACTTCTGTCTCAGAACTGCCGATTTCGGCGCTTGGCACGCGTTCGGCAGCCCCTGGTGACGGCTGCTCGTCTGGAGCTGTAACTTCTTCAATGCAATCGGCAGTGCCCGATGTCATTGGATCTTCTGAGGTTGTGCCATCTGGTGCTGCCTCTGCTTGCTTACCCTTGTCCTTGCTCTTCTTGCTGCACTCGGCAGCCCCTGGTCTGCAATCGGCAGCCCCTGGTGCTGTCGGCTCTGCTGAGACTGAAGCACCTTGGGCGCTTGACTGCTTCTTCAGAGTTGGAATTTTTGCCGGTTAAGCTTCTTTTGCCTTCTTCAACGCTTCAAGGTCAGTCTCCGAGATGAAGATGGACTCGGATTCTGGAGACGACATGATAGATGGAATAGCTTGCCTTGTCGAGCCGAGCTTGGACAATGCATCTGCTGCTTCGTTGCTTGCTCTCGGCACATGGTGGTACTCATATCCTTCAAAGTACCCACTGATCTGCTGCACTAGGAAACGGTAGCTTTCCATATTTGCATCCTTTGCATCCCAGGTGCCTGTGCACTACCGCACCACCAAATCGGAATCACCAAAACACTCAATATTCCGAATGCCGATTTCCTTGGCCAGCTTGATACCATGCACAAGGGCTTCGTACTCGGCAACGTTGTTTGATGCTGCAAAGTGAATCTGAAGTACATAGTGTAGTTGATCTCCTCTTGGTGAAGTGAGCACTACGCCAGCCCCTATGCCGCTCTTCATCTTGGACCCATCAAAATTCATTCGCCAGAAGTCCGATCCAGGGACGGATGGCATATATTGAGTTTCAGCCCAGTCCACCAGGAAATCGGCCAACGCTTGCGACTTGATTGCTGTTCTTGGCTCATACTGGATGCCATGGTTGGTGATCTCGATTGCCCACTTCGCCACTCTTCCGGTTGCATCTCTGCTTCCTATGATGTCGCAAAGTGGCGCCGAGCTGACGACCGTGATCAAATGGGCTTGAAAATATGGCTTCAATCTCTTGGCTGCCATATATACTCCATAGCACATCTTCTGGTAGTGAGGGTAGTTCTTCTTGGACGCCGAGAGCACTTCACTGATATAATACACAGGTCGCTGAATCTGCTGTGCCTTGTCCTTCTCAGGTTGCTCCACCACCATGACTGCACTGATCACCCGATTGGTTGCCGCAATGTATAACATCATCGGCTCCTTCTCAATCGGGGCAGCCAGAATCGGCGCAGTGGAGAGCATGCGCTTGAGCTCTCGGAATGCTTCGCTTGCCTGAGGTGTCCAGGTGAATTTCTCCGTCTTCTTCATCAGCTGATATAATGGGATTGCTTTTTCACCCAGCCGACTGAGAAATCGGCTGAGCGAAGCGAGGCAACCGGTGAATTTCTGTACTTGCTTCAGGTTCTTGGGTTGCTCCATTCGCTCGATTGCGGCTATCTTCTCGGGATTGCATTCGATTCCTCTCTCGGAAACGAGAAATCCAAAGAGCTTGCCGTCTTGGACCCCAAAAACACATTTCTCGGGATTGAGCTTGATCTGGTAAGTTCTTAGATTTACAAATGTCTCTCGGAGGTCATCTAAAAGTGTGATTCCCTTGGCCGACTTCACTACCAGATTATCCACATAGACGTGGAGATTTCTGCCGAGTTGGGAGTGTGTACATCTCTGAATTGTGCGTTGATAAGTAGCCCCTCCGTTCTTTAAACCAAAAGGCATGGTGATATAACAATAAGCCCCGAAAGGGGTTATAAATGAAGTTTTTATTTGATCTTCTACAGCAAGTTTGATCTGGTGATAGCCAGCTGTGGCATCCAGAAAAGGCAAAAGCTCGCAGCCGTCCGTAGAATCAATCACTTGATCAATACGGGGCAGAGCAAACGGACCTTTCGGGCACACCTTATTCAGGCAAGTGTAATCGATGCACATGCGCCAGGTCTTGTTCTTCTTCATGACGAGGACTGGATTCGCCAGCCACTCGGGGTAAAACACTTCCATAATGAAACCTGCAGCTTGCAGCTTCGCAATCTCTTCGCCGATTGCCCTTCTCTTATCTTCAGAAAAACGTCTCAGGGGTTTCTTGACCGGCTTTGAGCCTGGCCGAATGTGCAGCTTGTGCTCGGCGAGTTCTCTCGGGACACCAGGCATGTCTTGTGGAGACCATGCGAAGATGTCCCGATTCTCACGGAGAAACTCGACGAGCTCGCTTTCCTATTTGTCGCTAAGTCCAGCTCCGACTACAACGAACTTGGTTGAGTCGGAGGGATTTAGAGCGACCTTTTTGTTGTCCTTGGCCGACTGAAAAGCCGATTCCTCATCTGCTCTCTTGGCTGGGCCGACTGGGAGTGGATTCTTGTTCTGTGCTTGCGCCATTGCTATCACTTTGCCGAGCTGACGCTTCGCTGTTTCAACAACCTGAGAGTCAGCCAAACTGCCGCCAGCCGACGTGCACTCGAGGGACTTCCTGAAGTCCCCGGTGACAGTGATGACGCCGTTTGGCCCTGGGATCTTCATCTTGAGGTAAGTCTGCTGTGCATTGAACATGAACTTGGCGAATGCGGGCAGTCCCAACAGAGCATGATAAGGACTGCTGAGGTCGGCGACCTCGAACCAGATTGGCTCCCTCCTGAAATTCTCCTATGTGCCAAATATGACATCCAGCCGAATGCGACCCATGGGGGTGCAAGAAAACCCAGGGACAATCCCATGGAATGTCGTCCGACTGCGCTCCAGATCCTTCTCGATGAGCCCTAGCTTGATCAAGGTGTCTCTGTACAGAATGTTGATTGTGCTTCCTCCATCGACGAGCACTCGGGAGAACTTGCATGAAAACATTGGTCCTGCAAACAGAGCGTCAACCACAAGCGGATAATTGCCTGGATTCGGCAAGATAGTCGGGTGATCTGCTCTGTCCCAGGATATGGGACACTTGGACCAATGCATGTACTGAGGAATCAGTGGCATGGTGGCGTTGACTTCCTGAGCTCGAGCTCTCCGACTGCCCTTGTCGGTGGACTCGCTGGTGAAAATCATGTAAGCGGCGTCTTGCCGCGGGAACTGGTTCTGCTGCTGAGGTGGTCCTCTGTTCTGGGGTGGTGGTGGGGGTGGAGGTGGTAAAACTTCTCCCTTTGCAATCCTTCTCACAAAATCACATTGCCGAGTTGTATGCGCAGACGGCCTACCCGGAGTGCTGTGCAACTTGCACGGTGCATCCAACATATCGTCAAACGTGTACTTGGGCTTCATCTGTCCCTGTGGCCTCACATTGGGCTTCATCTTCCGACTGCCTCCTGCAGCCCCTGGATCTTCTTCATTCTGAACAGCGGCCACCTGCCGACTGCCATATTGAGTATCTGGATGCTCATCCTTGCACTTGCCATTGTTCTGCTGATTGTTGTTGTTGTTGCGGTTGTTCTCTCTTCTTTCCTTCCGACTCAGGCCTTGGTTCCCTGTGTCCGACTGCGGAGCCCCTGGTGACTAAATGACACCTCCAACTCCGAGCTGGATAGGGCGCATCGCAGAATCAGACACAGCAAACGAGTTGGCCACCTTCATGAGCTCGGCGAGCGATGTGAAATCCTTACGGAGCAACTTGTGTTTCAACATTGAATCGGCCAGGCATCCATCCGTGAAGTACTGAATGGTTTGGATCTCATGGACCCCTTCGCATGAATTCTTCAGCTTGATCCACCGAGATAGGTAATCTCGGAGGGGTTCATCCTTGCCTTGCACACAAAGAGCCAACTGCCGCGGGAGGTTGGGCCGCTCATATGTGCTCGTGAAGTTGTGAATGAATGCGCTCGTGAAATCTTCCCAACAATTTACACTGTCCTTGGGCAGACTATTCAACCAAGTCCGAGCTGAACCTTGCAGCATCAAAGGTGCATAACGGATTGCCACGCGCCGACTGCCCCCTGCAATGCGAACTGCGGTCAGGTAATCGGACAACCAATCTTCTGGCTTCACCGAACCATTGTACTTGGGTGTGTCTCTCGGCAGCGTGAAGCCTTTAGGAAACTTCTCGGTCCGAATGCGGTGACCGAAACACGACAGGCCATCCTCTCCTTCTTCATCTTCTTGAGCTTCCTTCTCCAGGATCTCAATGCGATGCCTGGCGTCATTCTGACCGATTTGGCGAGGGCCAAGTCGGGCGCTGATAGCTGGTCTTGGTGCCGACTACTGAGGCATGTCATTGCGCCTGCTGTTAACAGCTGGCTCTTCAACTCTTCTGCTTGCCGCTGGGGGTGGCCGATTGCTCCTGACCCTGCTCTCATGCCGAGATGGGTCCGGTTGGTGCCTGTTCTGGCGCGATGCATTCGGTCGCTGGCTAGCTTCCGGAATCGGCCTCATAGTTCCTCTTGACGCCCCAGGTGCTGCATTCGGATTTTCCATTGCCACAAGCTGCTGCTCCTTTGCGGCTGCCAGCAGTTCGCGCATTCGACGCGTCTGCTCGCGTCGTTCATCTCCTTCCAGTTCTTCTAACTCGAGTGCTATCTGCTCGGCGGCTCTCAGGTTCTTGTCCGGTGTGCTGTACGTCGGCCGTTGGACGAATGCCGACTGCGCAGACTGCTCCGGCTGCGCCGGCCTCCTCGGCCGCTCCGGTTGCTCAGCTCCCCACAGCTGCTGATGGACTGCCCGACCTCAGCTTCTCAGGTCTTCTAAGACTGCGGGCTCAACCGGCCGACGCGGTCCGGCATGCGCCGCGTTGTACTCCCTTGTGATAGCTCCTAGCCTCCGCTCTTCTGCCAGCACTTGCTCGGCCCTGCGAGCGAGGGCTAGCCTTGCTGTCTCCAGCTCAGTGTGCACTTGATCAGGATCACCATTCCTGTTCACGGGTGTGTACAACACATCCCGCAATGCACTGGTGCCGACTCTTTCTGCGGCGTCTGCCGCCTCCTTGGACCTCCTAGCCGCACTCCCTGCGCCGCGGTTGCTTGATGAAGATGCTCCCGCCATCTTGACGGCTGCGTGCACACGACCATCCTCTCCGCCGGGTGCTGCAGTGCAGCGCCTGGTCGAGAGCGGATCCGTGATGCACGAGAAGATGCGTATCTCCTTGGGAAATGCCTCGGGGAAGCTGCCGATGAAGAGGCGATGACTGCCCACTTGCAGTGACACACCGGGCGGTAGGGGTGCACCTCCCCGTACCGCGCCGAGTAGTCCACCACGTAGTCGATTGCCCCACGCCTAAGAATCAGGTCAGAGGCGTGGCGACCGCCTGATGCAGAGGAAAATCCCGTCCGGATCTTTACTCTTGTCGACGCCTCGGTCTGCCCCACGGTGGGCGCCAACTGTCGTCGATATGTGACGGCAGATGCCATGGGGATAGCTAAAGTGAGGGGAAGACACGAGGAAGAAGATGTCGATGGTGCCGGAATCGGGTTGGGCACAAACACGGTGTTGGACACCACGATGTACCCAGGTTCGGGACTCTCCGGAGAGATAACACCCCTACTCCTGCTTGTCTCTTCTATATCAATGGAACTGAGCTACAATAACTGCTTCTCTGTCTGCTCAGGGGAAGGTGAGAGCCGCCGTGGGCAAGGCTCTCTCCTGCTTCCCTGAGGAGGAACTACAAGCAGTGAATGAACTGAGCGAGAGGTGAGTAATGGTGCGAATGTGTAGATCGTCCCTCATGCAGGAGGGGTACCCCGGGCTCTTATAGTGTGAGCCCGGGGTAAATCGGTAACTTCACTGCCGATTGGGCCCAGATGTCATCCTCTAATCGGCTGGGGGCCACCGACTGCTCCTCTTCGGGTGATCCGGTCCCGACGAGCGGCGGCCCATGCTGTAGACTCGTAGGGCATGATGGTGAACAGTGGAGCTAGGAGGTGCGGTCTTGTCGTCCTGTCCGCGAAATCGGCGGAGAGGTGGACAACGCATCTCTGCCAGATCTTCGATGTGACTTGGCTTCTCTGCCACCCCGATCTCTCGGGATTGCGCATTTATGACCTCGTACTTGTACTTCTGCCTGATCTCGGGGTCAACTTCTCCAGGGGTGGTAAGTTGTACCGATTGCGCCTGGGCCGACTGGTGGTCCTCGGCACGGTCGATTGCTCTAGGCAATCGGCCGCGTTGAGGCCCATCTCGGCCCAGCTGCGGGCCAATCGGATGCTCGTCTTGGTGATGAATAGGGTGGGCCGGTTGCGCCTGGGCCGACTGCTGGCATTCGGTACGGCTGGTTGCCTTTGAGCAATCGACCGTACGCCTGCCCAGCTCGGCCCAGCTGCAGCCCAATCGGTCCATCCTTGTCTTGAAAGGTTGATTTCGCTAGGGTGAGCCTACCCGGGTACCAATCCCCCGACAGAGGTCCTCCTTCCCTTCATTGGGCACCTGCAGATCTCCCCCGAGCTATCAGGATCCAAGCTTATGGCGGAAGCTCGTGTCGCGGTGGTGGTGGCTCCTCCTCCGCAGAGCCTACGCATCCTATGGCTGAAAGGCAGCCGCTACGTTCACCTCCTTCGGAGGCAGTCCATCTCTTGCCTGGTAGCCAACTCCATCGGCGCTCTCGCCGCCCCAAGTGGATAGTTCCCTGGCGACGGCGAGCAGATTCCAGCAAGAAGATGGAGGACCCGATTGCTTTTTCTTTTATTATCCAGGGTCCTGTTTGCAAAAGTCCAGGGACTTTATTGTACTTTCATGTTTTTCTAGGGGTCTTTCGCATGTACTGGTGTTTCTACACCTCTGGTCAATAAAGTTTATCTTTTAAGTTAAAAAAAAAGACAATACATCATCTACTTCATGTCATCAATACCAAGAATACACCGTGTGGTGCAGCGAAAATCTCTATAAGAACTCTACAATGCAAATTGACTACAGTAGTGGGTGATATGGATAGGTTGCATGTTAAGATAGATACCATAAATACATCTTAGTAGGATTTTGTTACTGGGTGACATAGACAAATGATTGGATACAATAGTGGACGATCTGGATAGCTTGCAAATTAGACCATTTTATTTTATTAATGTGATGTCCCATTTCCCTAAAATGTACTCCAACAATCGCCTAATCTCTTTTTTGACAGCACATAAAAGGATCCAGAATTCTTCCAGCCTCTGCGACACCTCCATAGATCGATCAAACCCACGCCGATCCAAGTAATTGACCGGAACGCTTGTGCCCACCGCATCGGTGATGAGACCACCGCGCTCAGCATCCATCGCTCCTTGAGATCAATCGTGATCCCATGGCCCGCATTATTGGTAGCCTCACCACTGTCGACCTATTACTCTCCTTGCGTCTCCTATCGAGACAGTGTTGTATGGATTCTCATCACCTTCCTCTATAACATCCCCACCATCAGAGATCGACGTTGCGAGCAACGACATATACAGTTGGGTGTCTGCATCACCCTCATCTTTCGGCGCCATTCGCAATTCTCGTCACGTGGCCTCTAGTCTCGACCCCTCCTTACCCATCGTGTACCCCTCTCTCATGAGATCGGTGAGATGTGTTGAACGAGAGCTTATCGCCATGACACTAGATCTAAGCCTGTCGCTCTCCATCTCTTTCAATGCACATCTCATATATTATTGGTTATATCAATGATAAAACTATATCAAAATGCGTATTAGGCCATTTATATCCCTAGTGAGGGAGTAGCAAATTATACCATTTTATTTTATTAATGTGATGTGTTCCACTTCCCTGAAATGTACTCCAACAATCGCCTAATCTCTTTTCCATGACAGCACATAAAAGGAGCCAGAATTCTTCCAGCCTCTGCAACACCTCCATAGATCGATCAACCCCACGCGCCACGCCGATCACTCCGGCAGCACGGCCACGTACGAATCTTACATTCCCCACGTATACGATATCGGGCTCCGCACGTCCTGCTCGCCGCTGCTCCAAGTCAGCCACCCGAACGCGGCGTCCGTCGGCGCGCCCTGCGCCGTCGACTTGAACGCGACGGTGTACCTGAGCTTGTCCCCGGCCTTCTTGAACACGAGCCTGGCCGGCCTCACGGACACGACGATGCTGGGCGGGCCGGTGACCTTCGCCGCGTAGACGGACCCGGCGGCGCCGACGTTGGTCAGCTCGCGGTGGTACTTGACGGTGGTGTGCGACTTCCGGAGGCCGAACACGACGGAGAAGGACGGGTAGTTGAGGTCGCCGGGGCTGGAGAGCTTCCGCTGGCACGTCGCGTTCGGCGCCCCCGTGATGGCCTGGACCTGCCGGGGCGAGGCGCCGCCGACGGTGCACAGGAAGGCGACGTAGTCGTCGATGGACGTGTCGTAGACGAGGCCCGGGGAGAGGGCCTTCACGGGGTCGACGTGGCCGGAGCCGAAGGACCACGGCGTGGCCGTGGCGTTGGCGCCGGCTGCGTCGAGGAGCGGCGCGCCGGTGTTGTCGACGGTGTAGGCGGTGGTCATGAGCGCCGACTTGATGGCGCTGGGGCTCCAGTCCGGGTGCGCCGCCTTCACGAACGCCGCCAGGCCGCTGATGTGAGGGCACGACATGGATGTTCCTGCACCACCAGAAACCGTGAGTTATATTTTGTGGTTCGAGTTTGTAAGTTCAGTCATAAGTCATAACTGGAGAGACATGCCATTTTGGATCCTGGATTACTATCATGGCGTTTCGCTGCATGCGAACTGCACCTAAAGCTAACAAACATCATGGCTAGCACCTTAAAAAGATGACCGTAAAGTCTAGGGTTTTGAGTCTAATTTCTCAAGAAAAGTGTATCTCGGTGCAATGGCTAAAGCAGCTATCAGTCTGTCAGTAGTCAGTACTACAATATGCGGGAGTCTCTTTTTTAACAGAGGAAGCAAAGCGTGCACTCACCTGACAAGATGTTGAACGCCGGCCGCCGCTCGTCGACGGTCAACCCGGTCGGCCCGACGGACCCCGTCCACCCGGCCAGGATGTTCACCCCCGGCCCGATCACGTCCGGCTTGAGCAGCTGCGCCACCTGCCTGTTCGGCCCGCGGGAGCTAAACGCGGCCACCACCGGCGCCGGGTGCACGTCGACGGCGGTGCCGGCGAAGCTCAACGCCACCTCCGCGCCCGCGTCCGACTCCACGTAGCTCCTTATGGCGTCGCCGCTCCTGGCGCCGACGGCGACCGCGGGGAGCAGGTGGCTGTCCGCCACGATCTCCTCGCCGCTCTGCGCGGTGTTGGCCAGCACCATCCCGACGCCTCCGGCCAGCTTCACCACCTGCCCCTTCTCCACCCGCGAGTTTCCGCCCCGGTCGCACAGCACCACCTTGCCCTTCACCGCCGCCGCGTCCAGCGTGCCCGACATGCACAGCTTGCTCGCGTTGCTGCCTGCGCGGATGCCTTTGTTGTACACCAGAGGGAACTTGGTGTCACCCAGCCCGTCGCCGGAGTACAGCGACATCCCGGCATGGGTCTCGCCGTTGCCGAGCTTCGCGTACGCCGGGAAGTTGCGGTCCAGCGTGCCCGCTCCGACGGTGATGATCCACGGGGCGGCGTTTACCAGCGACGACGGAGCGGGGCCGCTGTTCCCCGCGGAGCACGCGACGACGATGCCCCGGCGGGTGGCGGCGAGCGCGCCGACGGCGATGGGGTCACGCGAGAGCGGGTACGAGCCGCCTCCGAGCGACAGCGAGAGCACGTCGACCCCGTCCTCGATGGCCTGCTCCATGCCCGCGAGTATATCGGAACTGAAGCACCCCTGCCTCCAGCACACCTTGTACGCCGCGACGCGCGCGCCGGGCGCCATGCCCCGCGCCGTGCCGTGCGCGTAGCCGAGGAGGCTGGCGTCGGCCACCACGGCGCCCGCCGCCGTGGACGCCGTGTGGGTGCCGTGCCCGTCGTGGTCCCTCGGCGAAGAGAGCTCGGTGACGCCGTGGGAGGAGCCGTTCCCGCCGCCGGCGCCGAAGCCCCGGAAGAAGCCGCGCGCGCCGATGAGCTTCCGGTTGCACATGGAGGACGGGAAGTCGGTGGCATTGGTGACGCAGCTCCCGCGCCACCGGGACGGGACAGGGCCGAGACCAGCGTCGCCGAAGCTGGGGCTCTCGGGCCAGACGCCGGTGTCGAGCACCCCGACGATGACGTCGGAGCTTCCGCTTGCACTTCCACCCTCGGCGTGAGGAGCCGGAGCGTTGTAGGGCGGGAGGTGGAGGAAGGAAGGCGAGCGCGTGGTGTGGAGCGGGTGCAGGACGTCCTCGTAGACCGAGGCGACGGCGGGGTGGGCGCGGAGCTCGGCGGCGTGGGACGGGAGGAGGCGCGCGGCGAAGGCGGAGGGCGCGGCGGTGGTGTAGGAGTAGAGGAGGTGGCGCGAGGGGTCGAGGGAGAGCGCGTCGAGGTGGGCGTGGTGCCAGTGGAGGTGCGTGGCGTACGGCGCCGGCTTGAGCGCGGGGTTCAGGTACACAATGTAGGTCGCCGCCGCCGCGCCTCCATCGACGCTGGCGGCGAGGGCAGACGTGGAGGCAAGGCAGACGAGGAGGAGGAGAAGGGGTGGTTGCTGCATGGCGCGTTCGGTCGGGTCTCGCAGCGTACGTGGGGGAGTGGAGGGAGTGGTGGGAGTGAGTGAACCGTAGGCGTTGGATTCAAATATAGAACCAGAACCAGGTGGCCGCGTATCTCATTCCATTAACGGAGGATCTTAAATTCCTGGTGCAGCACAGATCGATCAACTGTGCTAAACCTGCTTCTGCTGTACGCCATTAGTGAAGAAAGCAAAGGGGGAAATCCGATTCCGCAAGTCCACTTGTCACGGCCTTATCACGGAATCATCAGCAATCAGTGTCACCACCGAGAAATGTTGGTGGTACGTGTAACGCTCCTGGCCTGCCTCCTCCAGTCCAGTCCAGCCTGCCTCAAGAGAGAAAATTTGGTTGGGTGGTGTCAGCGTCGAGCTTTCCCGCAGTGCGCGCCGACTGCACGTCGCGAGGATTTGTGCGGTGAACAGTGCGACAGTAGTACTCCTACTGTGGTGGGGGGCACGCACGCACGAAAGCTCACCCGGTCGATGGAGCATGATGCGTGTCCGCCGCGCGCGTCCGGCCTCCGTGCCCATGATTCGGCCGGTGGACGTGGACCGGGCCGTCTTCTTTACAAGCGGCGTGCTCCAGGGCCCTGCACGTACGCCGGCGGTTCATGCCACCGTCGCCGCGAGGTGGTGCGCGCCGGTGGTGGGGGCGGGCATGGGGCGCACGAGCACGCGCGGTGGGCGAGGGGAGGGTGGTTGATCGCGCGTGAGACCGGTGCGTGCCACTGTGATGGATCCGATCCAGCGCCCCTTTCTTTCTTTCTAGTACTGCGTCGCCCATGCCTCCACTTTCTTGGGCCAAGCATCGCGCTCAAATGCCTCGCCGTGGCAGCAGCAGCGAGCAGGATGCCGTCCACAAAGCCACTCAAACTGTCCTCCACCGTCTGGCCGTCGGAATCACTCGCCAATGCTCGCCAGCTTGAGCATCTCCAATAGATTTTGCATACGCATAAATAAATAACTTTTGTATCATCGATGTTCAAAAACGCTATTCCAATAGATATTGTATATGTAGAAAAAAATACGACACCAACTTCAAGTGTTATACATATTTTGACTTTAGTGTTCCAAAATATATAACATCAACCTCAAGTGTTGTAAAACAGCTAGTCGCGCGCCGACGCCCAACCACCACTTCCCTTCCTTTTCGCACGACCGTCCACCGCTGCCCGAACTCGCCTCCCAACCACGCCGACCACCGCCCAACGACCGCCGAGCCCGCCGCGACTTCGCACACCTGTTCTCGACCGTGTTTCTCGCCAGCGCGCCGCCGGGAGCCGTCCGATTGAGCCGTTGCGGCTGGCCGAGGCGATGGGGTAGGCTTCTGCGGTGGCCGTGAAGTCGCTGCCCAACAGCCCGCGACGCAGGTGCCGCCGACGCCTGCCACCCGACGACTCTTCCTCCTCGGTGAAGTCGCCACCGCCCGCCTGCTGACTACTCCGTTCCAGGAGCCGGCTAACTGCTCCGCCGCCCGCCTGCTGACTGCTCCGCTTCGGATTTTGCAATCCCAATTTGCTATTTTGTGAGGACCATCTAGATTTGGGGATCAACAACAACTTTGGTATATCATGACTGCTTGCGTGGTCATGCATAACATGATAATTGAGAATGAGCGGGGACAAAATTTGGATTACAACATCTATCAGTTAATGGGCATACGCGTTATGCCCATGAGGAGAGAGGAGCGAGTCAAACGCTTCATTAAGGTGTACAATGAGATTAGAGACTCCGATTCGCACGATCAACTTTAGAAGAATTTGATGGAGGAGTATTGGAAATTTCATGGTGAGAGAACCGCCTAGTTTTATTTATTTGTTTGTGTATTGTGCAAAACTATGTTGTATGTGTGATGCATTTGATGTTTGTGGATTTGATGAACTATGTAATAATTTGATATTATGGACATGTATATTTTTATTTTATTTTTGATTGTTTTAAATTGTGCAAATGTGGCCGGCAGCCGACCAACAATAGTTGTGCAGCAGCCGGACAACAGCAGCGCGGCAGCTGTCCGGGTTTTACAACAACATTTGCATCATCTATTGGAGTTGTAGTTTTACATCACGACTATACATTTTCATAGATGAAATTTTACAACAACATTTGCATCATCAAGTTGGTTGTTTTTTGGTGTTGTAAAACGCATTTTTTGATGTTGTAAATTATACAATACTCCCTGCGGTCCTTTTTAATCTGCATATAAATTTTGTTCAAAGTCAAAGTATCTCTACTTTGACCAAACTTGTAGAGAAAAGTATCAACATTCATAATGTCAAATCTATATGATTAGATTCATTATGAAATGTAATAGATATTGGTATTTTTTAATATAAATTTGATCAAACTTTAAAAATTTTGACTTAAATAAATCTAATACACGGAGTAAAAAAGACCAAAGGAAATACCTAGTTTTATAACACCAAATATATAACATCTATTGAAAATGCTTTTACGGAAGCGAAACCACATGCGGCCCGGGCCGGGTACGATTTCAAGACTATGGGATTGGTTCTTGAACTAGCAAAGGTGTTATAGATTCTGTGGCTTTCGTAACTTTCTTGCTTTGTAGATTGTGCTGTAAAAAGAGAGAAAAACCGTAGTCACTTTGTTGCGGTCCTTGCTATGCCACTTAACCTCTTCTTTTTTAGTTGGCTTTGCCAGTTCACTTCCACTTCACTTTACATTGCTTCAGTCCTTCAGAGTAACAGGGCTCCAGATGAGCCAAGCGGCCTAGCACGATAACGTGAAGCTGGTGCCGTGTCTTTCCGATCTGGAGCAGTAGTGGACGAAAAAAATACGAAGGTTGCGCTCCCTTTAAAAGCAGCTTCTGCTGTAATAAGAGGGCGCACTAGATCTGTCGCGGCACTATCTAAAGAATCGCATCATGCTGGCCAAAGAGAAGATGAGATGACTGTCAGAATGCGCACTCTGCAGTCGGAAAATGCTTGTGTGCACGGGGTACAAGTGTTTTGACCTCTGCAGTCGTTCGTGCCAGCATAACGAACAGGGAAATAAAGTGTTTTGAAAAAGTCTTGCACCAGAGTAGTTACCTCCCACCTGGGTACTGGAATAGGTATCTACATTTCTTTTTTGCAAGAACACAGGAACGTTTCCATCTTCATTTTTAGCTTCCGCGCCTTCCACCTCCACCCCACTTGAAGCTGAAGCGCTGGCTCTTCAGCTAGCGGCCTTGGCAGCAAAACAGCTCAACCTGCTGCACCCCACCTTCCTCTCCGACTGCCTCACCCTCACTAGGATGGCTGCATTGAGGAACATCGCAGATCCTAATTCTCTTTGGAAGATCAGGCCTGCTTTGGCTAGCTTTCGGGCTGCCTCTAGCTACTCCCAGTCTTATTTATTTCATATCAACAGGAACCTCAATGTTGTTGCACACAATCTCGTCGGACAAGGCCTGTGTCCTGAGTTTACTTGTTACGCTGCCTCGCATGATCATGTCAGCTGCTACAATGTTTCTAATTAGTAGCCATCTGCTTTGGCTACAAGGAGATGTCATGTCATCTATAGCTAATCTTATAGTCAACAAGTACAATAGAAAGGCTATAAGGACTACTACTTTAGCAATATATGATCCACATGTCTATCTCATAAAGTGCCTAGGAGCACGTGTTGCAGCTGGCTACTAATTAGTAGTCCGCTTCTCTTCTCTCTCCTTTTCTCTCTCTTCCAACTAAGCACAAATATACTATTTAATTCCTTATAGACAGCTGACTAGGCACTATTGTACTTGCTCTAAGCTAGCAGCTCTCCAACCTTCGGGTTTTGTAATTCATACTGTCCATTGCTTTTAATTTCAATAAAGTCTTTTATATTCAAAAAAAAGTGTTTTGACCTTTGTTGTTGATTCCGGTCATGGCCCATGACAATGAACACATGATAATGCAAATGCGCGTGCAGCTCTGACTATGCTTCGAGGATACACAACAATAATTGGCCGACACCGTATGATAGACGAGATAATGGATGTTTCCTACAACACTCCACGTATGATTTTCTAGGAGTTAAATACATCATTGGTGTCTTAATTTGTTCATCACTACTATTTTTGGTGTCAAAACGTATAAAAAATACTCTCTCTATACCACAATGTAAGATGTTTCTGTAATCTAGTTTAGCTTGCAAAAACGTTTTACATTATAGGATGAAGGGAATACGAAATTGATGTTATAACTTGTTCGAATGTTCAAATACAATGCCTCTTTCCGTATGCGTGTATAGACGGTCCGTACGGTGTGCTAGATGATCGTTGGCGCATGCCATTCTTCAGGGTTTTGGCACTGTGGATGTCTCTTGCCTAAATTATGTGGTTCCCTCGCTCATTCCTAAGGTTAAAGGTGTTGATGCTATTAAAATCTTTAACCCCCATTGCCTTGATTAACAATGTTCCCCGTCAAAGTCTTTGCGACTCGCCTTGGCCCGATGGCCTATCGAGTGATTAGCCAGGCACGTCCATGAGCTCAAACGGCGCAAGGTTAATGCACTGGTCCTTAAATTAGATTTTGAAATGGATTATGACTGTGTTAGCTTGCCTTTTCTCAAGGAAGTTCTTCAGGCCAAAGGCCTATCGAGTGATTAGCCAGGCACGTCCATGAGCTCAAACGGCGCAAGGTTAATGCACTGGTCCTTAAATTAGATTTTGAAATGGATTATGACTGTGTTAGCTTGCCTTTTCTCAAGGAAGTTCTTCAGGCCAAAGGTTTCGACGGAGCCTATGTGCATAGGGTCATGAAGCTTGTCTCTGGCGGGGATACAGTTGTGGCGGTTAATGGGTAGGTTGACCATTTTTTTCCTAACGGTCGTGACTTGAGGCAAGGCGACCCGATTTCCCCCTGTTCTGATGCCTTGTCCTGTATCCTGGACCGTGCTGCCTCTGCGGGCCACATTTCCCTTGTGATTTCCTCCTTATCCCCTCGGGTGTGACTCGCCTCCATTCACCTCCATTACGCGGATGACACGATCATCCTTGTCGAGAATAATGATTTGTGTCTCACAAACCTTAAATTTTTACTACTCCGCTTTGAGGCCTTGTCGAGACTCTAAATTAACTTTGCTAAGAGTGAACTATTTGACCTTGGGTGCTCTGACCGCGAGGCCCATAGGGTGGCCGACCTTATGAATTGCTCTCTTGGATCCTTTCCCCTCAAGTACCCTTGGTATCGCCATCTCTCCTGAATCTATCTCGTCTAAAGATCTGGCTCTGGTTGTCCAGAAGGTTGGCAACAAGGTGCTACCTGCAGAGGGTGGCACCATTCATCGGCTGCTAAGGTGTGCTTGATCAATGCTTGTCTTTCCTCGCTGCCTATGTTCATATTATTGTACTAAATTTTAATTATGCATGCTCATGATGTAAATAATTCCACAGATATATCATTTATGCGTGTTCCAACACCACAGATAAATTGACTCGACTTAAACATCGAATATACATGAGATAATTCTTCTCTAGTACTAGATCAGAATTACTGCACAGGAGATGACAATCCGGAATGGCTTACCCTAAAGATGCATACAACAAAACCAGCATCTGGGTGTAACTCTGCTTTTCTGGATTTGCACACTCAAATATCTGGAAAAGTCAGTCCTGGTAACACAGATAAGGACTTACAGTTGACCAGCTCGGAGGTCTCTATCTATGCGCTCCGCGTTAAACGTTCCCGGCAGCTCCCTGAAGTCTTCATTAAAGATGGAGTATGCACTGTGTGGCAAATAGATCAATTAGAAAGTTGAAGGGCAAGAGGATGAAATGTTACTCCCCAATACACTCTTCCTGTCCATATTTTTTTTATCAGCATCAGTCTGCGAGATTGTCCTTCCATTTTGAGTCTAAATTGGAGATAGGAGCACTTGTAACATTCAGCTATTCTATTTATACCCATAACATGACCATACTTTGAGAAATGACAGAATGAATACTTAATCTGCAGGTTTTGGCAAAAAAAAAGGGATTTTGTTCTAATGCAAACCACAGAATACTAATCAAGACACAATATTGCAAGAATAAAAGTATTCCAATGGAATACACCACCGTTCTGTTGCTAATGCATATTTGTTCTGAATTAAAAGCCAACTTTTCACTCTAAACTACACAACAACATCAAAGACTAAAAGGGCATATATAACATACCTAACATCACCTTGTTGTCGTCTTCCAAGGTTAAGAAGTATGATCAAGAAACCTGTCGCAAGTATCTGGGCAGACAGTAAACAGTAATATCTGTCAATAAACTGAAATCTAGCACCAAATCGACCATCGTGGGACCATTTAATTGTACTATGGAAACTGTAGCACCATTGCACCAGAATCTATACATTAGACATAAGAAATTGCTGAAGGACTAGATGTACTCACTTCTATGGCTGAGTTATGATATTAAGGTTTATTATACATGGAAGAGAAAACCACTTAGTAAGCTAATAACCCCTGGTTTCTAGGTTTCCCAGGTATTCCCCTGTCTTGAACTAAACAGAAATTGATACGTATATTCATCCTGGCTCCAGACGAGCTTTGACAATGCTACTGTACCTGAGTATCATGATGTGCTCATTTACTGCTAACAATGATTA
This sequence comes from Bromus sterilis, assembly GCA_950022295.1. Taxonomy (NCBI): domain Eukaryota; kingdom Viridiplantae; phylum Streptophyta; class Magnoliopsida; order Poales; family Poaceae; genus Bromus; species Bromus sterilis. The sequence continues at coordinate 405,330,457 of OX465596.1, forward strand.
TGTATTTGCAGAAGCAAGTTAAGGAGTTACTTACATATAAAGGTCCAACGTCATACTTTCGAGCAACAGGTGCCAATAGGAACCACAGTGTGATAATAATCCATGCTTTCATAGTAACAGAAAATAGTGCCATCAACAAGATATCTGCAGAAGTGGAATTCACGCCACCTTGGTCATTTGCACTACCATTTTACAGAAGATAAGGGTGTCATATACAATACCAGGTAATCTCAGTTTGTCTCGAAGGAATATGAAAATTCTTTTCTTCCACCGGGTTGTTGTTTGAGGTATTTTGAACTTCTACAAGATGGACCAATCATTGTTAAAAGGAGCACGGGTTGGTCATACAATATTCACCAAAATATTGTGAGAAGATCTACCAGTTCTTCTTCATCTTCATCGTCATCATCATCGTCGCGGAGATGCTTAGCAGGTGGTTTAGGTGCCACGGCCACTATAAGGCTATCTACAGAAATCACGATGTAAACAAAATATAAATAAAAGTCCATAAGATAAATCAAATGCACAAAAAAGTACTTGATGAAACAGCCATTTAACTGCCTTAATGGGAAACTTCTTGCACATAAAGTAGATATGTATGTGATTCCAAAGGTGCAGGAACATTACCAGTAATCACTGAAAGTATGAAATAAAATTGACCTAGGAGCAACAACACAAGCTATGAAGAAATGCTGCAAGCTTTGACAACCAGGACTGTCAGCACAAGTACCATGCAACTCTGGGTTCAGTTAACAGACGTCCCGGATGACGGCGGCAATCAAATCCTACGACTCGCTGCGCTCGCCAGCTCGGAGAGTTTTTACCATTTACTGTTTCACCGCCGTTGTCGCACTAGTCACTTTCTTACCGTTCTCGGCTAATCATTTATAAGCTAGCCAGCAAGTGTAACGTGGTATGAATGATCTGAGATCCAGAACAATTACTCATTTTATAGAAATATACTAGCTCCGGCGACACTTTCCCCTCTCTCTCTCTCCTGAATTACACGATGAACCCTAGCTTCCCTATCGACCCTGATCCTCTCCAGGGCATGACTAGGACGGGAAAGAGGAGGATATGTATGGTCAGCTTACCCCCATCTAGGAGGTTGACATGGGCGTCGTCTCCCCACGGGAGCGTCGTCCCTCGGAGGACCAGGCGGAGCCGGTCTTCTGGGAGGCGCCGGTCAAGAGCGACGCTGCGGCGCAGATCGGCAACCTACAACGAGACCGGTCCCCCATCAATTAGGGTGGAGTGAGGCGAGAAGGAGGGGGTTCTAGGGGTGTTACCGACCGAGATAAGCGGGGGGAGGAGGATGGTGGTGGGCCGGGAGGGACCGACGGCGCGCAGTGTCACCTCTACCGTCTCCGGCTCGTCGCCCGCCGCAGCGGCCATGTCCCCGTCTTCTTCTCGTGCTCTATTCCGTTCTTCCTTGCGGTTTTCCCCCTCTCTCTTCTCTCTCTCTGTTGGGTGGCCCAACGTCAGGCCCAAATAGGCTCTCATACGGCACGTAATTATTTCTCGAGGCCTTCTTGTTTTTTTTTTCTGTTCTAGTAGTCTATTGGCTGAGGAACAAGAGAGGGGAAAGGAGACGCGAGGGAATAATGGAGGCGGACGCGGCGGCGGCGGCGACGGCGACGATGGTGTTCGTGTACGGCACCCTGAAGCGCGGGTTCCCCAACCACCCCCGCCTCGCCGCCTTCGCGTGCCCCTTCGCCGGCACGGCTTCCACAGACGCCCCAGCCTCCCTCGTCATCGGCCCCTACTCCGTCCCCTTCCTCCTCCCCACACCGACTCCGTCCTCCTGCCGCCTGGTCTCCGGCGAGCTCTACTCCGCGTCTCCCAGCGCCCTCGCCGACCTCGACCTGCTCGAGGTACCTTATCTCCTCTCGGTTCAGTACACTGCTCCTTTTCCGGTTTCAGTAATCTCCATTCGATGGCAGGGCACTCACCTCGGAGTCTACGAGCGCCGGAGGATCACCGTCGTGGTTGACGGGACGAGCGAAGAGATGGAGGCGGAGGCTTACTTTGCGAACGCGAGCTACGCGGAGGCCCTGTGGCTGCGCTGCGGCGGCGAGGCTGCCGAGATCGCGGAGTACACCATGGAGCACGCGGGCAGGTACGTCCCGCCCAGCGGCCGCGCTCCCGGCGTCTCGGGGCTCATGGATGCCGTCCGTGGCCTCCTCGCCACCACTCCGCCGGAAAGTTGAGCTGATGCCGTCTTTCCTTCCGATTGGATCGAATCTACCTGTTGTTCTATGAATGAATTACAGTACAAAATAAGATTTGCCGTGATACCCAGCATATATTGGGAAGCACCGTAAACGCGATCATTTTTTATGGTATAAATGGTGTTCTGCCTAGGCGTGCGTGGTAAGGGCATGGCCGCCCCGGTCGTGGCCTCCAAGCCGGCGTATATTCGATCCAGGTGCACAAGTATCTGCACTATTTTGGAGAAAAAACGACACATGTCAGCACATGATAGGCTATAGTTTCATCCGGCGCCCCCAAGAGGCCCCTAGAAACCTGAGGTCTCTAGGAATCGCATGCGCTATTTTGGCACTTGAGGGCCTCTTGGGAGAGTGAGTGAAAGATTTTTCGCCGGTTTAGACGTAAAAAGTGGTCCGGGGGGGCTCTTGGGGCGCGGCTCGAGATGATCTAATTCTATTATGTCAGCTTTTTTCATAGTTGCCATGTTTTCGATACGGTGGCATCGAAGGACAAGAATCAGAGGTTGAGAAAAATAGGAAACGGCGGAGGTATACATTTTTCGAACAATTTTTCTACAATGGGGGTGCGATCTATTCAATTTTGATAGGATGAACCCGGTACGGTTTACCGTGGATCGAGGGACGCAAACCTTTACTAGTTGGGACGATGAACCCAGTATGATACGGTGGATCAACAAACGCGATCCTCTCCTAGTTGGGTCGATGGCCACAAAAACTATATGATGATAAAGGAAGCGACCTTCATGGTTGTGGATCAACCATATGAACCAAACTGATAAAACACGATATATTTGATTAAAGTTAACAGCACGAGTACTTAACAAAATACTTGACTTACCATAAAAAATGAAATTCTAATGAACCAAAGTAGCAAACAAGCAAACAGGTTGGCTAAGGTGATGGACACGATCACTTCAATAGGAGCATCCAAGTGACTCGTCTTCTAGGTTTCACCAGTAGATCAACTCATCATGTACCTTCAACCAAAAGAGAACTATTAGTGGCATAGAAATGTAAACATAGAGTTAAAGGTGGCCACATGGGCCGGCCCGGTCGAAGCGACACGGGCCAGGCACGACACGCTATCTTCGCGGGGCGCACTTCCTGGCCCAAGCACGGCCCCTTTTTATTTAGGTTTGCACGTTTGGCCCATCTGGCACGTCAGCCCGTCTGTTTTTTGTTGTTTGGGCATATTATATCTATATTACACCTAGTGTGTTATATAAGATTAATAAAAAAACTCCACGGGTCCTGTTGTGCCGGCACGTTTGCCCAGCCTCCAGGCCCAGGCATGGCCCTTGCCGGACCACGGGCCAGGCACGGCCCATTAAGAAACGTGTCGGTTCAGCGCGTGCAGGGCCAAATTAGCGTGTTGACAGACTGGCCCTTTAAGGGCGGACCATGTGGCCAGCTTTGCATAGAGTCAATATATTAGAGAGTTCGGATTTATTACCGATCACTTCCTAGTGTTTCAAGTCCTTCGAATTTTCCATGGTGGTTCAGCTGCTTCATCCTCCAAGCTAGCCCAACGCAGTTGCTCAAGCTTCAATCTTGAATCCTCTAGTAAACTATTCTCGGGCTCAATATCCGACCTATAATGTGGACATGAATCGTAGCTCTCCGAAAACCTCCTCTTCATACACTCGTTTGCAAGAATGTAGGTACTCCAATTTCTTTCTGCAAAGGAGTTGCTTATTGGCTGAGACGATACTTTCTTTGCCACCTCGTTTAAATTTGGAGTTTGTGAGCCATAATTGAACCACCAATATGTGGCATTCATCGTGGTTGCATCAGCTTGAACAACTGCTATTGCATACAAACCTTTCTTCATTATAAAACTGTTAAACTCCTCATGTAAAAGAGCATACTCTTTTTTATCTTCTCTAATTCTATTTAGAGCCTCTATAACACCTTGCATAACCTTGTTGTCCTCGTTTGGAGCTTTCCTTTGACCACCACCAGGAGCAGGAGTTGCAAGACAGGCTTGATCATAATACTTTGGAGAAGGAGCAAACACTAAGCGATGAAACGACCGATTCATTTTTACCTAGCGATGAAGAGTGATGGTATTTACCTCCGACCAATCATCCTTGCAAGGGTTATCTTCCTTTGTCATGACTTCTTGCATCTCGACAAGCATATTGTCCATTTTTTCTTATATATCACCAGCTTTTGAACCTTCTTCGTCACTAAACTTGATTACCATGTATAGTGGTTTTGTGATGTCAAGGATGATTTTAATCTCATCACAAAATATCTCATCAATGATATTTTGGCCAACCAATTTGTTGCCGCTCTTGTTTGTACATCATAAGCCTTCACCAATTCCTTCCACTTGCTTGTGATGATGGTAGTTCTGAGTGCCTCTCGAACATCCATAAGCCTCTTAAGAAAAATATAATGAGAAGCAAATCCCGTTCTTGAGACCTTCAAAAGATCCAAGTTTTAGTTACGTCTAAAGAAATCTTTTTTTAACACGTGCAAAGAGATCTTGAAAGTGTTGGTGGTTCCTATAGAAGTTCAATTGCTTTCTCACGTTGGTATGTATCAACCATCCAAGCAAATTTATTTGCAAAATCTTTGAATACTAGATTCATTGTGTGAACCACACATGAAGACCAAAATATATGGTTATGCACCTATCAAATAGAAAAGAGAAACACAATTATATGAATAGAACAAAATAAAATGTTGAATTAATATACGTGATTACTAAAATCAATGTACCAAACTAGGAGAAACATACTCTCTGAATTTCTCTGTCCGCAACTTTGCAATTAGATGCATTATCGGTGATGACCTGAAGGACATTAGCCGGACCAATCTCCTCAATGGCTTGCAGTAAGAATTATGCAGTGGCTTCTTCTCTTCTCCAGAGAAGTCTTCTATGCACAGAAACATTGAACCACGACTATTCGATGTTATGACGTTGATTAAAGGATGACTCTTCATATTTGTACATCTGTCAGAAACAACGGAGACACCATGGGATTACCTATATAGAATAAATAACTGAACTCTTAAGGCTATGTAATGTTTTTGACGAAATAGATGATTACTATCGTGGTTTTGAATGTGACAATGAGTATAGGAGTATGAATGAAGCTATATCGATCTAGATGCAAAGAAGATGGCACAAAAGGTGTCTACAGGTTAGTCCCCTCCTTACAGGTAAAAAACTTAATCCTATTCAAGTTAGCCTGAGGTGTTCTTGGGTAGCAAAGAGTTTTTGTGTCTACTCTCCCCCCCCCCAATGAATCTAGACAGACTTATATAGAGTGTGCCTCGTCTGTCCATTTCCCAGTGGAGGTGCTTTAAGTTACAATAAATGCCATAGTAACGCTCTGTCACAAGTACATGAAACGCATATACATTAATCTACCCCACTACTGCCCTTAGTGGGAACTAATGAACATGCTTCTTTAATCTTGATGACAATTATCCTCCTCCTCTTTCGAGTAGACGATTACTCAGTAGCTTGTATAAGTGAAGGTTCCAACGAACTATAGCTATCCAAATGTCTAAATGTCTAATTTGAATAGATGTCGCAGCTGAAACCGAGACCAAAAACCACAACCACCATTAATCACAATCACCACAAAGGAGGAAAATTCCTACACTTCAATGGAATATAGCTAGATATATGCATGTATTAGTTACCTCATATTTGCTATCCTATGAGAATTTGATGAAGAAACTGACGGCGTACATTGTACTCTTCGTAATCCTCGGCCTTCATGGTTGACCCAAAAATATGGAGAGCAAAACTAAGACTATCACGACTGCATCCTTGCCCTTTATCTTCATATTGGGAGTGATGATCGGGATGTGTCTTTGAACTTGTCATTGATGCTAAAATCATGTCAATGGAATGTAGTCCTAGCAAGTTCAAGTGAAACACTCTGGCCGCCGTGTAGTGTATAGCACGGTGTCGGTCCCTCGGTCATGCATGTTGGGAAATTCAGTATGCTTTATTGTTTCTTCAATTCAGCCACAATACAAATTCATGACTGGATACACACAACGATAGTGCAGGTGATCAACGTGCTGATGTACGTGTCAGGTGTCACCATTGTGCGTGGAGTAGACGATGAACATCATTATCCCGGAAGAGAAGGTTAGGGTGGTGTTGCCAGTGCCACCAGTGTGAGAGGATGACCCTTGTTGGAGATGCGCCATGAGATAGCCGCGAGTGTAATGTACTAAATTGCGTGAAATTGTGGCTGCGAAAGCATTTTGCGGCAAATCAATAAAACATGTAAAAAATAGCCACGAGCACCGATATGTCAACAGACATAGTTAATTTTGCAGCATAAAATGGTCTGACACACATTACAAGCACCAAACTAAAGGTCTTAGTCTTACACTCTTAGGCTAAACTTAAGTTCTCGGACTCACAAATGACATAACATTAACATGAAACATGATAAATAAGTTAATAAGTGCATAACAACACGCAAGTTTAGTCCTCAATGACTCAGTCAGAACCGGAACCTGTAGAAGATGCGGAATCGAGATACATGCCATCTTCTGAGCGCAATTTCGTGGCATTTTGCGACGTTTTGTGGCGTTTCGCGGCATTTCGTCGCGTTTTGCGGCAAAACGCAAATAGGTGTTTCAAATTGCGTGACCTGCTCTCAGACGCAATTACGCCGCAATTGCGTGAGTTTCGCGAGCAATTTAAAACTTTGCTCCACTATGGCGGCCACGGTGTTGGATCAGCGTGATTGACTCCCAACACGAATGAGATCACAATTGAGATTGTTAATCTGTGTCAATACCGCAGATTGATCGAGGAGGTTGATGGGATACATGATTTTCATTATTTTGGAAACTTTTGTTTGTTATTGCGTATATACTGCAGACTTCTTGTGGGCGTCAAGTTGATATGAGCACTAGGACGTGTTCGTGAAGACATCAAGGAGCGTACGGTAGGCTGATACATGCTAGCGTTCTTCTTTTTTTTGCCCATGGTTTTTCTAATGTAGGAGAGGTGGAAGGCTAGTTGAACCATCATGACGACCGAGGATTTTCCTTTTTTGAGGGTTATATGATGATAAAACATCATTAAAACAATCTAATTTAAAGGAGATCCAACTAGAAGCGTGATTCGCAATCAATCTAGTTGGTATAACCATGCTAGTTTGTACTGTTGGTGCTGGATGCGTCCACGTCGTAGAGCCCGACCGCGAGATTTAATTGGATGGATAGGTACTTTACAGTCAACTGGTCACGTGTCAAGATTCCTAATATATATTTTCCCCCGTTTTTGGTAACGAATGGCAGATCGACTGTCCACAAATTTAGATACACTAGATTCTTTCTCTTCTCACAAGTCGGCATGGCAGCTAGCAGATGTGGTAGGTAAGGTTCCTTGACCACACACATCGACAGGACCCTTAATAATTGAGCAAGTGATCTAGTGGCCCAACGCCACCATCGCTTGGACTGATCGATTTACAGTTCAGAGAGAAGAAAGCAGCACGAGCCCCGGTTTCCCGTGATACAGCATTTCAATATTTCAATCGAAACTTTTCAAGCGAATCAACCTATGGTTCAGTTGGTTGGAGAGACAGTGGTATCCCCGTTCCACCAAAATTCAAATCCTAAAGGTAGGGTGTGCGCGTGTGCGTGTGCGTGTGTGCGTTCATAGCTACACACGTAGAATCTGACGTCCAGTCCAACTCCAACTCGTCCGCACGTCTATTTATTCCCCGTCTCCGGGCCTGGCAGCGTCACCCTGATTCCTGAGCAGCAAAATCGAAGAAGCTAGAGCCGAAGAAGCAGAGTCATCCATCAATGGCGCAAGGCATGCCTGCGATCGGCTGGGCCGCCAGGGACGCTTCCGGTGTCCTCTCCCCCTACAACTTCTCACGAAGGTTTGTGATAATGCCTGTCCGTGTCCCCTCTGTTTCTTGCCCTATCTGATCTGATCCGACGAACTCGATCCCGTCCGTGATGGCATGGCAGGGCTCAGAAGGACGACGATGTGACCATCAAGGTGCTCTTCTGCGGGATCTGCCACACCGACCTCCACATCGCCAAGAACGAGTGGGGGAACGCCATGTACCCCGTCGTCCCCGGGCATGAGATCGTCGGCGTCGTCACCGATGTCGGCCCTGGGGTCAAGAGCTTCAAGGCCGGGGACACGGTGGGCGTGGGCTACTTCGTCGACTCCTGCCGCTCCTGCGCGAGCTGCGGCAGCGGGCACGAGAACCACTGCCCCACGCTCGTGCTCACCTCCAACGCCGTGGACTACGACGGCGCCACCACCCAGGGAGGCTTCTCCGACGTCCTCGTCGTCGACCAGGGCTACGTCGTCCGCGTCCCGGAGAACCTGCCCCTGGACGGCGCGGCGCCGCTCCTGTGCGCCGGCGTCACGGTGTACAGCCCGATGACGGAGTTCGGGCTGAACGCGCCGGGGAAGCACCTGGGCGTGGTCGGCCTCGGGGGCCTCGGCCACATGGCCGTCAAGTTCGGCAAGGCCTTCGGGATGACCGTCACCGTCATCAGCACGTCGCCGGGGAAGCGCGAGGAGGCGGTCGAGCGGCTCGGCGCCGACGCCTTCTTGGTCAGCAAGGACCCCGAGCAAATGAAGGTAACGTCGTGTTCCCCTCCGTTAACTGACCCTGCTCTGTGTGCGTGATGTGATCCTTGGCACGTACGGGAGGGCGTCATTGCAGGCGGCGGCGGGGACGATGGACGGCATCATCGACACGGTGTCGGCGGGGCACCCGCTGGTGCCGCTGCTGGAGCTGCTAAAGCCGAGGGGGCAGATGGTGGTGGTGGGCGCGCCCAGCACGCCGCTGGAGCTTCCGGCGTTCGCCATCATCGGGGGCGGGAAGCGAGTGGCCGGGAACCTCGTGGGCAGCGTCGGCGAATGCCAGGCGATGCTGGACTTCGCGGGGAAGCACGGCATCGTCGCCGACGTCGAGGTCGTCAAGATGGACTACGTCAACACGGCGGTCGAGCGGCTGGAGAAGAACGACGTGAGATACCGCTTCGTCATCGACGTCGCCGGCAGCCAGCTGGGGGCCGCCGCTTAGCGTACGTGCTTGGAAATGTCAAATGTGTACCCACGGGTTTCGTTTGGTTAGGGAAAGAGCTACCAGCTAGAGCCACGTCAAGTCACGCTTTGTTATTCCCATGAATTGGTGCATGCATTTCTCGAGTTAAATAATGGACCTCGAATCAACCTGAGGTTAAATTGGTTAGGAAGATGATGGTATCCCATCTCATTAAAGTTTAAATTCTAGATTTAATATTGGTGCTTAAATTTTTATAAATATATTTTAAGGTTTTCGGCGATGTGTTTTCAATGGGAGGAGACGTTTTCGTCGACTACGAGTCGCCTGTGATGACTTCGGCAATCTTAAGACAGTGCTCATAGAAATAAGATGTGTGTGCATTTGTTCATAAGTATAAGTATATACTCGTGTATATACGCGTTTGAGTTGTACTATATTCTCAAAATAAAATCTCTACTATCTAAAAGATACATAAGGTTCCTTTTCCTGTCGTGGTGGTGTCTCTATGCAACTCTTTCGTCCGACCTTCTCCCTTCCACGTGGGTATATTTGCTCTCGCCCTCCTCCACCTTTCGAAAAAAACAGTTTTGTGTTCCCCGATTCATATCCATCGAGGAAAGACTCTCTCTCTGCCCACGGCCACCGCTGATGCCACCTCACCCATGCCCCCTCTCCCTCGTCCGCCGCTGATGCCCGCGTTTATCGCCTCGGGTCGACGGAAGGACATGCGAGGACGCGGGAACACCCTGCCTCATTGTCATTCCGTCCTCGCCTGAACGGCGTATCTCAGGCCACCGTTGCCGCTAGATCCCCCGCGTGCCATCACAATTTCTTGCCGGCGTAAGAACTGGTTGCGATGACGGAAGGGGGGGGAGACAATATGAGACGACAACCCTATCTCTCCCTTCGCACCGTAGATATAGGGGACGAAAGACAATTTTACGGGCCGCCCACATAATTTTTAAGGGTCGCGCGTGATATGACAGTTCTGTTCTGTCTCAAAAAAGCACCCATACGCCAAAAAACCTGTATATATGCGGGATATCGCATCTGCTAGAGTTGCTCTTACTCGTGCGACGCCTTGGCAACCATTTGACGATGATAAGGATTGAGAGAAGGTAGAAGAGAGTGTGGGTGAGGAAGAGTCAGAGGCAGAAAGGGATAATGATGAAATGAAAGTTGACATTTCCTTATCATGTCCATGAGGGTTTCTAAAAATATATGTTAGTCGCAACTGATGTTGAATCATTGGAATATGTTTTGTCCCGTTGCAACACACGGGCATTGTCCTAGTACAATAAAATAATGGACCTCAATATAAATCTAAAGTCAGATTTTTTACGTTACCGAGCGAACCCTGATTAAGCGGATAATTTTTTATTTTAAATTTATTTTTTAATCTATTCATCTTTAATTTTGACAGTACAACTAACACCAAGAATAATAAAAATGACATTCAGATCCATAAACCACCTAGCGACGATTATACTGAAAGGATCGAGATAGACCTAGAGGGGGGGGGTGAATAGGTCTTATTATAAATTTTAACACTACTTGTCAATTTTAGGCAATAATGCGGAAGATAAAGATGTGCCTAACAATTGCAAGGGTGACCTATATAAGATAAGGTAAACAACAAGCACAATATAATAAAGCAAGTGAGGGACAAACTACAAGGTACCAACAAGGTAGTGCAAGTAAAAGGGAAAAGAGTAGGGATAACCGAATGACGCGAAGACAACGATGTATCCCGATGTTCACTTCCTTGGAGGGAAGCTACTCACCGTTTGGAGAGAGTGGGTGAAACCACGAAGGCACACCAACGCCACGAAGGCTCACTCTATTCCCCTTGAGATATCACCACGAAGGTGATTCCCAACCACTACCGGTTGACCTTAAAGGTGGTCACCAAACCCTCACAAACTCAACGGGGGTAATCACAATGTTCGATTCCTCTCCGAAGAACTCCTACCCGCCTAGGAGTCTCCAACCTCCAAGAGTAACAAGATCAATGGGGAAAGCTCAAGACTTGCTCAAAACGAGATTTGCTTTGGTTGAAAGATGGGGAAGAGCCGGATCTATCACGGGTTGGAGGATCTGACAAGAACTCTCAAGAATCTCTCCGAGATCTGAGATTTGGTGAAGGAGAGAGTGAGAGGGAGCACTTGTGTTCTTGGGTGAGTGTAAAGTGAAGTGGTCAACCCTCTCCAAAGGGGGAGAGGGAGTACTTATAGTCCAAAGGCTGAAATGGCCGTTGGAGCATTTGGCAGTGAAAATGTCGGACGTCCGTTAGACTTCGGACGTCCGAAACTTCAAATGTCGGACGTCCGAAATATATCGGACGTCCGAAATGTTCTTGATGAATGCCAGGTAGTAGCCAGTGACACAGGTACCGGACGTCCGGCGGGGTTCGGACGTCCGACATGTCGGACGTCCGAAGGCCGTCGGAAATCCGTCCAACTTTGGGAGGCCTACTGACCATGTGGGGGCATAGTGTGTAATGCGAAGTTTCGGACGTCCGACAGGTTTCGGACGTCCGATATGTCGGACGTCCGAAACACGTCGGAAGTCCGGGCATGTTTTTGCAGGTCTACTGACCTCGGCACAAGTACTCGCGAGTGGGATGTCGGACGTCCGAAACAGGACGGACGTCCGAAATCGTGAACTGTCGGACGTCCGAAATCCGTCGGACGTCCGAAAGTTAGAACATAGTTAACTTTGCAGATTTAGTATGTGGTGTGATGTTTTAAAGTGATTTGAGCAAATCTTAACCACAGCCCCACTGATCCCCTCTTAATAGTGCGGGGATCCCTATACTCAAGATAAACCGGAAATGCTTGCGCTTCAACTTCGTTGGTTCTATATCCCGAGATATTGATAATATCAATGGTCCATGATCCACCGCAACAATGATCCGGGGGCTAATACCTGAGATATACTTGACAAATATTATTAATCCCCTATATGTACATTGTCATCAACATCAAAATATGATTAAGGGCAAGATTGCACTTTCAATCTCCCCCTTTTTGGCAGTTGATGACAACATACATATAGCTCCCAAAGATATACACTTTTAGCTTTAGTGGGAGCAAGTTTATTACGAACTCCCCCTCAATGTGTGCATAAAAAATTCTTGTCTTTAAGCAAGATGCACAAATTGAGAGAAATCCAATCACCATGATTATGTGGCAGGATTACAACCATAAATCATATCATCTGACGCTCGCAATATATGAAGATGACAATGTGAATTGCAAGCACAAGATAACCCATATATGACCACAACATCATAAGCCAATGAGATTTATGCCAAGACCAAGATACATAAGACGATATCATGCATAACACCAAACTTAAGGTTCACATAAACGACATAACATGGTAGAATGATCAACAGACATAGAATCCATAAAGTTTTAACACACCAAACAATCTCTCGAGTCACAACTCATAATCAACGCCTAAACATCATAATGAAACTGAGTAGCATATGTCTCTCCCCCTTTGGCAACAAGTACCACAAAAGGGGCAAGACGAGCGAAGACCGACTAGTGAGTCCCACTGCCGCTAGCACCGGGAGCATCAGGGAAGAAGTCAGCCCACTCCGGGCCCGTGGGGAAGTCGAAGCCAAGATCAGCCGGAGGAGCGTCGGGAAGAGGCTCATCATCACTGACATTTGCCTCACCAGTGGCGCGCAGACGGGCCTTCAGGGAGTTCTTGGACTGGACAAGGCGAGTGACCACGGTGTGGTTGGACTTGCAATTGAACGAGATGGCCCTCATCATAGCAGCTTGGGCCTTGCCCAAAAACTGTGAAATGCGGCGCATAGGAGCCTGCTCGGACGACTGATGGCGCATAGCACCACTGACAGTGGAGTGGACCGGGATAGGTCGAGACATCTGAACAGCCGGTGCGGTGAAGTACATATGCTCCAGAATGGTCCACATGGTGTGCTCGTGAGTGATCTCCAGGCGGGATGGCACAACAGACTCAATGAATGCCATGATGAAAGGAGCATATGGGAAGTGACGGCGAACCTGCAGACTGGCCAAGCGAATCTCGTGCCAGAGGTAGTGTGGAACATCCAGACGCGGGCGAGGAGACGCCGCCATGAGACACATCAGGGAGATGGCAGTGCTGCTGCAGTGAGTCTTGTCTCCAGACTTGGGATACAAGGTCCGGAGTACACACTGATACAGAAAATGATAGGGCTGCCGCCAAATGGAGACATCATTCGGCTTCCTCTTGCAGTCATCACCCTTGAGACCCGACTTGACAAAGCAGAGGCAGTCATCGATCCCCTTCGGCTTCTCCGTGTCAACATGAATGCGGTGGCCAGAGGAGCGAAGACCAAGAGCTTTTGCGAACTGAGTGAATGAGGCAGTGTATCGATGCTCACCCGTCATCCAGGTGACCGCCTGGTTCTGAAAGAGGCACGTGGCATAAAACTGAAGGATAGCAGTCTGGTTCCAATCACGTCTAAGGCCAAATATATGTGTGAGACCCATGGAATCAATAATGTCCACAACACCCGGAAAGCGGGACGAGTGATTCCGGATGAAGGCGAGCGGAATGCACGCATGGGAGTTGGCCAGACCTTGTTTGAGAGCAACTGATGTGAAAATGTCGGCCTGAACATTGGTCTGAAACCGGTTGTCCTCACAGTCTGGAAGAGCAGCAAACTGACTCACACGCCGAAGCCTCCGGTAGTCCTCAAGCGGCATCTTGGAGTAGTCAATCATGATGCGACCAAATGAGACGACAGGGTCACAAGAGATGTGAACCCTGGCCTCAGGAGGGGCAACATCTGGGGCCGCATCATCATGAGCCATAGATGCCGAGGAGGAGCCCCTAGGCTTGCGACGAACACCAAGCTTGACCTTGGAGGAGGGAGCAGCCCGGCGAACCACAACCTCAGGAGGATCATCGGCAACAAACTCTTCTTCAAACACCTCATCAATCTCTTCATCACTATCAGCAGCAACTTCATCCTCAAAGTTGAGGGCATCCTCACTTGGGGTGCGGTCACTCTCAGGCGAAGGCTCGGCATATTGGGGCCGCTTCCCATGACGAGTCTGGCGACGAGGGCGGGCACGCTCATCGGAGTCCTCGGATCCACCGCGAGAGAAGGAGGCACCGTCATCCTTGTGAGCGGTCCGTTTCATCCGCGGCATCACGAAACCCAAGCTGGGGAGATGCACAAATGAGGCACAAATCCGGGCACCAACCGCAAAACGAATTGGACAGAAGGATAGAGCAAGCGGAGAAGTACCCGGGGTGCGCGGATCCGGAGGAGGGACGGCCAGAGACGGCCGGGGCGGCCGGCGGCGACGTGGGGTGGGACGTGGGTGGCCGAGTGGGAGATAACTGCTCCCCTCGGCCAGACGGCTAGTTTATATAGGACGGGCAATTTCGGACGTCCGTCGGGTTTCGGACGTCCGTTGTGGCGGACGTCCGAAAATCGTCGGACGTCCGATGTGGGCTGTGACAAGGTGGGCTGTGACTGGGAGCGGGCAGACCTACAGGAATTTTCGGACGTCCGTCGAGTTTCGGACGTCCGTTGTGTCGGACGTCCGAAAACGGACGGAATTCCGACATCGGAAGTGAGGTTCACTGACTAGGATACCAGAGGAGTTTCGGACGTCCGAAAAAGTTTCGGACGTCCGAAGTTTGCAATAAAATTTTATTTTGGCAGGAGATGAGGGACTACAATAGGGTATATCACATATGCATAAATATATATCCAAGAAAGGCACAGACACACAGCGATGATCAAGCACGCCTTCCATGAGAAGGGCGGTGACCGAAGTCACCATGTTTGAGTATATTGTGCTTTGACACCGCGAAGATGTACCTTGGGTCCAAAGACACTACTCCATCGTTAACCGCTACACATGGTCTCACAGTAGTGAGCATGCGGATTGTTGATGTGTGAATTCATTTATGCATCACGTAGAGGGTTGAGAACACATTGATTGAGTTTCTCCCCCTACATACATGCCTACATCTAGACAAGTTACTAGCTATGTGTATGAATGAGAGCAAGATACCCCTAAGCCGTAAAGCTATAACGTTCCAAGATACCAAGTTCACCTCTTAGTTGGCAAAACCTTGCTTCATCCAATGGCTTGGTGAAGATATCGGCAAGTTGCTTGTCGGTGCCCACATGTGCAAGAACAATATCACCCTTTTGAATATGATCCCGTATGAAGTGATGACGAATGTCAATATGCTTGGTGCGAGGATGTTGACAAGGGTTGTTGGCAATCTTGATAGCACTTTCATTGTCACATAAGATGGGTACCTTCTTATAGATGAGTCCATAATCCTTCAAAGTTTGCCTCATCCATAGGATTTGAGTGGCACAACTTGCGGCGGCAACATACTCGGCTTCGGCGGTGGAGAGGGAGACGCAATTTTGCTTCTTCGAGTGCCAACTTACCAATGAGCGTCCAAGAAATTGGCATGAACCGGAGGTTGACTTCCGATCCACTTTGTCTCCGGCCCAATCCGCATCCGTGTACCCCAAGAGATCAAACTTAGCTTCCTTGGGGTACCAAAGGCCCAACAACGGAGTATGAACAAGGTATCTAAGAATGCGCTTAACCGCCAAATGATGACTCTCCATAGGAGAGGCTTGATATCTTGCACACATTCCTACGCTAAGCATAATATCCGGTCTAGATGCACAAAGGTAAAGCAACGACCCTATCATAGAACGGTAAAGAGTAGCATCAAATGGAATACCGGAAAGGTCTTGATCTAGATAGCCCTTGGTTGGCATGGGTGTCTTGCATGGCTTGGCATCTTTCATACCGAACTTCACGAGCATGTCTTGAATGTACTTTGTTTGGGAGATGAAGGTTCCTTCGGCAAATTGCTCGATTTGAAAGCCAAGGAAATACTTCAAGCTCCCCATCATTGACATCTCAAAATTCTTGGTCATAGTTTCCGAGAACCACTTGCACAAAGATGGATTAGGAGAACCAAATATTATGTCATCTACATAGATTTGGCATATGAGCAACTCACCATTTGTTCTCTTGGTAAAAAGAGTGGCATCAATGATCCCCCTCACAAATCCTTCCTCGAGTAGAAACTTCCTAAGATGGTCATACCAAGCCCGAGGGGCTTGCTTAAGACCATATAATGCCTTATGAAGTTTATACACGTGGTCCTTGTGATGAGGATCAAGAAAGCCGGGTGGTTGTGCCACATATACATCCTCTTGTAGCGGACCGTTAAGAAAAGAACTCTTCACATCCATTTGAAATAATGGAAATCCATTGAATGCGGCATAAGCAAGAAACATGCGTATAGATTCAAGACGGGCAACGGGTGCAAAGGTCTCATCAAAATCCAAGCCTTCAACTTGGGAGTACCCTTGAGCCACTAACCTTGCCTTGTTGCGGATGATAGTACCATGTTCATCTTGTTTGTTCTTGAAGATCCACTTAGTTCCAATGATGTTATGATCTTGACCGGAGGGCCTCTCCACGAGAGACCACACTTCATTCCGGGTGAAACTAGTGAGCTCATCTTGCATTGCAATGAGCCAATCCGCATCCTCAAGGGCATGTTCAACCCTAAGTGGTTCAATGCAAGACACAAACGAGAAGTGAGCGCAAAAGTTCATTAATTGACTACGAGTAACTATACCTTGCCCCAAACCCGTGAGAATCTTGTCCACTTCAACACGTCTTGCCACCACGGGCATGATGGATGTTGGAGTTTCAAGAGGTTCCACCCATTCCGGTTCATAATATACATTAGGTTCATCATCAAGGTAGGAACCATCATCACTATCATCATTTTCTCCAAAGTGAATGCGGTCACGATGATCGTCTCGTGGTTCAACCGCATCATCAACATGTGGTTGTGTGGCCACATTGGGTTGTGGAGGGTCTTGTTCTTGGATAATGGGCTCATCATGAGCAATTGAATCTTGAGTGGTAGGAGGAGGTGCTTGTGTTGGGTGAACACTTGGCCCATCACCAACCTCATCATCTCTAGGCACTTGAGCAATGGGCACAAGATCTCCAATGCCCATAGCCAAAATATCTTGAGAGGAATCTTCATTATTACCTACATCACTTAGATCAACTTGCTCCCCATGGGAGCCGTTACATTCATCAAACTCCACGTCACAAGTTTCCACAACACACCCGGTGGATTTGTTGTAGACTCTATAGGCGTGAGAGTTTGAAGCATACCCAACAAATATACCCTCAATTGTTTTGGATTGAAACTTAGCTAACCTATCCTTCTTATTGAGAAAGAAACACTTACAACCGAATACACGGAAGTATTTGACGTTTGGCTTGTGTCCGGTTAGAAGTTCATATGGAGTCTTCATCAATATCTTGCGAAGGAAGAGCCGGTTTGACGCATGACATGCGGTGTTGATGGCTTCGGCCCAAAAGCTATAAGGAGACTTGTACTCATCCAACATGGACCGGGCCATCTCCACAAGAGTGCGGTTCTTCCTCTCGGCTACACCATTTTGTTGAGGGGTATATGGTGCGGAATATTGATGCTCAATCCCCTCATCACTCAAGAATTCTTCCAAGGTGTAGTTCTTGAACTCGGAGCCATTGTCACTTCTTATTTCCAAGATAGCCATGTTGTATTTTCTTTGGGCTTGCTTGGCAAAGTCGATGAAGGTGGCCTTCGTCTCGTCCTTGGACTTGAGGAAGAACACCCACGTGTATCTTGAGTAATCGTCGACAATGACAAGACCATATTTCTTTCCACCAAGACTATCCCATGATGGAGGCCCGAAGAGATCCACATGAAGGAGCTCCAAGGGCCTTGAAGTTGACACAACATTCTTGGGGGTGTGCTTTGCTTGATGTTGCTTCCCGGCTATGCATGCACTACACACACGATCTTTCTCAAAAGATACGTTCGTTAGTCCGAGGACGTGTTCACCCTTTAGGAGATCTTTTAAGTTTCTCATGCCGACATGGGCTAGCCGGCGATGCCATAGCCACCCCTTGTCGGCCTTGGCCATTAGACAAGTTGCATGGTAAGTGCTCTCTTTCGAGAAATCAACCGTATAAAGATTGCCATCCAACTCCCCGACAAAGGCCACTTCGAGAGTATCTCTCCTAAAGACTTTCACACTTGTTAGACCAAATAGTGTATCATAACCAACGGAAGCTAATTGACGAACGGAAAGCAAATTATATTGAAGGGATTGGACAAGCATGACATTGGCAAGTGACATGTCATTAGTGATAGCCACCTTGAACAACCCAAGTACCTTTCCCTTGGAACCACCACCAAAGACAATGCTCATATAAGGTTGTATTGCATCCATGAAATCCTTGAGCAAACGACTTTCTCCGGTCATATGATTTGTACATCCACTATCCACCACCCATTTGACTCCACCGGAGAAAGCACCCTACACACATGTTTAGGCTTTGGTTAGAGGTGCCCATTTCGCAATGGGACCTCTAAGGTTAGTAACAAGGGTCTTTGGAACCCAAATAGCATAGAAACGAAAAGCATTACGGGGTCCAATAAATTTGGCATACACATCTCCATCCTTTGCCTTACGGAGCACATAGGATGGAGGCATCTTCTCCTTTTTCTTGTTGGGAGTGGGCTTGCCCCTAGTGGCCTTCCCACTCACAACACCAACCTCATCAACCTTCTTCTTTCCCTTGTCCTTGTGCCCTTCACGAATAAAGATCACCTTTTGAGGAGTTGTTCCCTTGCTAAGAGTGACATCCTTTGTCACACTAGTACTTGGATCAAATCCAAGTCCTTCCTTAGCAAAGGATTCCTTGTGATGACTTAGTACATCATTTAGGTATTTCTCACCTTGGGCACAGGTCAAGAGACCCTTCTTTAGTTGAGCATGAAGAGCTAAGTTCTCCTCAATGAGAGATGCTTGATCAAGAGTAGAGTTAGTAGCACAAGCATCAACATGTACAATGGTAGGAGGAGACATCTTAGTAAGTGTTTTTATGTGAGCAAGTTTGTGAGCCTCAAGATTCTTCTTAAGGGTGGTGAGTTCATCATCTTTGGTCTTGAGAGACAAGGTGAGTACCTCAACATCCTTAGAAAGAGATGTGTTTAGCTCGACAAGCTTGCTCATATCATTAGAAAGTTCCTTACAAATTTCATTAGCCTTTTTCAAGGAGGCAACATGTTTGTCATTTAAGTCATTTGATGTTTGAACAACTTTGCACAAGTTATCATTACGAGCCTCCTCAAAGTCAATCTTCCGCTCAAGGAGAGTATAGTTCTCCCTTTCCTCTGTAAGGAGGGTTTCAAGCTCATCGATGGTTGTGGTGTGCTTACCCACCACATCCATAAGCAATTGAAACATCATGAGCTTCTTGCCATTGAGGGTGCCCATCATTTTGTTCACTTTATCAAACAACACATCATTACATGCATTATTTGCATCATCTCCTTCCGCATCATGAAATTCATCATTGGGTGTTTCGGAAGAGAGCATGAAAGACTCATCATAAGGCGTTACCTTGATCTTGTCCGAAAAGGAGGGAGCATCATCAACCAACTTGGCCATGAGGCACTTGTGGGCATTGCCGGTGTAGTCGCTCATATAGTTGTAGTGAACAACATCACCATCCTTGTTGAGGACCTTCAATGTTTTTTGAGTATCTTGAGCAACTCCGGCAACACCACCAACATCATCGGGGTCGGACTCCTCTTGAGCCACCATAGCTCGCCCCAACTTCTTCTTGAACTTGTTGTTGACGGGGTTAGGTAGCTTCTTGGCAACTTCCTTCCTAGGGAAACGGGGCTTGTCTTCTCTCTTCTCATAGGGGCAAGCCTCCGCAAAGTGTCCCACCTCATCACAGTTATAGCATGGCCTTTTCTTCTTCTTTTGAAACCTTCCTTTGAACTCCCCTTTAGTGAATCTCTTAACAAAGAGAGCCATATCATCATATGAGGGGCATCCATCGGAGTCCTCATCATCTTCATACACATACTCATCTTCTTCATCATCAACATCTTCTTGGGTAAGCTTGGCCTTGAGAGCAAGGTTTGAGGATGGACCACCATATGTGGCAAGTAGTCTCTTGGACTCCTTCAGGTGTTCTTCATATTGCAAGAAAGTGGCAATCACATCATCCGGCGTCATTGTGAAGAAGTCGGGCATACGCCTCAATTCCCACACCATTTGTTGTGAGTATACCATGAGAGCATTCAACATCTTGTCCACAAGGTAGCGGTTGGTGATTTGATATCCATCCTTGGACTTCTCACAAGTGAAGGAATGGACATGAGCGGCAAGAACCTTGAGACGCATATGGAGTTGTTGGGGCGTCTCATCTTTCTTCATGTGAAGGTTGTGCAATGCATTCTTGGCGGTCTCATATCCTGTCATTTGAAGAGATCCGGTGCCGGACTTGGCGATGAGAAGAGTATCCCAAAGTTCCTTGGCATTGGTGATATGAAGAAATGGTGCTCGAGTCAACTCATCCATTCCTCTTTTCAAGAACCCAATGGCCGCAAGGTTGAGGTGTCGGTCAAACACTTCACTGGGTGTAAGGTTGTTTGGATCAACAGGATAGTAACCTTTCCCGGAGTCGATGAGGTTCCACATTGGTTCACACACGAACCTAAGATAATCTGCCATAAGACCTTTCCAATCCAAAAAGTTAGTAGTCTCGGTTAGTACCGGCGGATTGCCATTGAAATTATACTTAGGTTCCACAAGCTTGGGGGTAGGATAGTCCCATTGGTAGGGACCACCTCTTTGCAAGGGAAGTTCGGAACCGGGGGACACAAAGGCCGCTTGTGGGGGCCTTGGAGTCGCACCACTTGACGTTTGTGTCTCCGATGCCGAAGCCTTCATCTTTGCAAATTCGGCTTCCATATCCCGTTTTTGTTTTTCTAGAGCTTGTACTAGATCACTTGAAGTGAACAACTTAGGATCCTCAAGGTCAACGGAAACATTCCCCGTGGAGGGGGGAATCGTAAGTGTTGCGGATGCTATTCGTTCGGCAGTCAATCTCTCGGCTTCCAAACGAGCGGCATCCGCAGCAACTGCGATTACCTCCACCGCGTCGGCACCCGAACCTTCGGGTTTGCCGTCCATGGTCATCTCGCTCTAGGGCGGTTAAGCCACAAGATTAGAGCACGAGGCTCTGATACCAACTGAAAGGATCGAGATAGACCTAGAGGGGGGGTGAATAGGTCTTATTATAAATTTTAACACTACTTGTCAATTTTAGGCAATAATGCGGAAGATAAAGATGTGCCTAACAATTGCAAGGGTGACCTATATAAGATAAGGTAAACAACAAGCACAATATAATAAAGCAAGTGAGGGACAAACTACAAGGTACCAACAAGGTAGTGCAAGTAAAAGGGAAAAGAGTAGGGATAACCGAATGACGCGAAGACAACGATGTATCCCGATGTTCACTTCCTTGGAGGGAAGCTACTCACCGTTTGGAGAGAGTGGGTGAAACCACGAAGGCACACCAACGCCACGAAGGCTCACTCTATTCCCCTTGAGATATCACCACGAAGGTGATTCCCAACCACTACCGGTTGACCTTAAAGGTGGTCACCAAACCCTCACAAACTCAACGGGGGTAATCACAATGTTCGATTCCTCTCCGAAGAACTCCTACCCGCCTAGGAGTCTCCAACCTCCAAGAGTAACAAGATCAATGGGGAAAGCTCAAGACTTGCTCAAAACGAGATTTGCTTTGGTTGAAAGATGGGGAAGAGCCGGATCTATCACGGGTTGGAGGATCCGACAAGAACTCTCAAGAATCTCTCCGAGATCTGAGATTTGGTGAAGGAGAGAGTGAGAGGGAGCACTTGTGTTCTTGGGTGAGTGTAAAGTGAAGTGGTCAACCCTCTCCAAAGGGGGAGAGGGAGTACTTATAGCCCAAAGGCTGAAATGGCCGTTGGAGCATTTGGCAGTGAAAATGTCGGACGTCCGTTAGACTTCGGACGTCCGAAACTTCAAATGTCGGACGTCCGAAATATATCGGACGTCCGAAATGTTCTTGATGAATGCCAGGTAGTAGCCAGTGACACAGGTACCGGACGTCCGGCGGGGTTCGGACGTCCGACATGTCGGACGTCCGAAGGCCGTCGGAAATCCGTCCAACTTTGGGAGGCCTACTGACCATGTGGGGGCATAGTGTGTAATGCGAAGTTTCGGACGTCCGAAACACGTCGGAAGTCCGGGCATGTTTTTGCAGGTCTACTGACCTCGGCACAAGTACTCGCGAGTGGGATGTCGGACGTCCGAAACAGGACGGACGTCCGAAATCGTGAACTGTCGGACGTCCGAAATCCGTCGGACGTCCGAAAGTTAGAACATAGTTAACTTTGCAGATTTAGTATGTGGTGTGATGTTTTAAAGTGATTTGAGCAAATCTTAACCACAGCCCCACTGATCCCCTCTTAATAGTGCGGGGATCCCTATACTCAAGATAAACCGGAAATGCTTGCGCTTCAACTTCGTTGGTTCTATATCCCGAGATATTGATAATATCAATGGTCCATGATCCACCGCAACAATGATCCGGGGGCTAATACCTGAGATATACTTGACAAATATTATTAGTCCCCTATATGTACATTGTCATCAACATCAAAATATGATTAAGGGCAAGATTGCACTTTCATATACGCACTGAAGCGAGCCGAAGATGCGTCGCCATCATCGCTCCTTCCTGACCGGAGCCGTGCAAAACTTGTTGTAGTAAACCGTCATGAAGTCATTGTGCTAAGGTTTCATAGAACAAGCGCATCATCGAAAAGTAGCGCAGATCGGAAGAATCCAATGTAAAGATACACGAATGAAGACAAACAACGACTAAATCCGAGCAAATCCACCAAGAATATATCTAGCGGAAACACACCTCCACACGCCCAACGATAATGCTATATGCACCATCAGAATAGGGGCTAGACGGGGAGACCTTATTCCATCTTCACGGAGCCTCCACCATCTCGTCTTTCGGAGCAAAACACATACCCTAAACAAATCTTAAAAGAACAACTAAAATTGAAGCCTCCTACCGATAAAAGCCAAGATCCATCGTATCACCATGGCCCTAAGGCCATCGGAAATAAGGCGGACCGGTGGCGATGGCTGCGTAAACACACCGCAATTTGACTCGCGGTTTGCATGCGAGAGAACGACAATTTTTCCACTTTATCATCAATTTATGCAATATAATGAATTTTTTGCTTCAGAATATATCAAATCCTATATAACAACACGACAAAATTATCAGTTTTGCATGAAAAAATTACCAGTTTTCGCATGATAAAATTATTTGCAATGCCTCGAAGTTCTACCAAAATAGATACTACATCTCGTACCACAAATTTTATCTGTTTGGTGCTGAAACCCTCAATATACTGGAAATACTTTTTGCACTTAACATTTGCATCATCTAAAATTTAAATTGATGCACATAAGTCATATAAAATAAACATGACACAACAACAAAATGATCAACACATTCAAAATCATGTGAAATAAAAAATTAGCAAGTTTTGCATCGGTTTGCACGTGCATTTCTGGTTTATAGTAATCAAGATGGGCACTCAAATTCACCGTGTTCTCATCCAATAATTCAGTATATGATTGAGTGGATATGCCACAAAATCGGAGAAGAGAAATCTAAGAATTCAAGAAGGTGGGGGAGTTCATCGGAGCAAAGGGATGTTTTACCCAGACGACGTTTTGGTGAACACGTTGCTGGCGCCGCCCGAATCGATTGGATCCGACGAAGGAGAGTCATCTTGGAACCCTTGTTGGTGGGGCCGGTGGCTCCATGAACGACATGGCTGCCCTGCCGGTTTTGTTTTCCGCCGATGGTTGAAGGAAAAGGAACCAGGGGAATTGTCGAGTCCGCCACTGGGCATGTTCTGGCTACATAACAACTGCACACGATTGCAAGGCGGAAAATGGGGGCGCCAAAAGGAATTGCGGCGGCGGCGAGGGGCACATAAGTGGGGAAGTTTCCCTCCCGCTAAGTCGTGAAAAACACGAGATTTTTCATATTTCGATGTCGTATATCGACATTCTTTTTGCAGGATGGATGGATATAGTGTCTCTGTTTGAGTTACTCTTATACTATTCGTATACTCCTTTCATTTCAGAGTATAAGGTGTATTGTTTTCTGTGCAAATTAAATTTATGTATGTTTGATCAAGATTATAGAATAGAATATTAACATCTACAATACAAAATAAATAAAATATGAAAATACTTTTCATGATGGATTTAATGATACAAATCTGTACCGTGGAAGTTAATATTTTTTTTTCTAAAAACTTGCTCAAACAAACAAATGGTTGATTTTTAAAAAGATAATATATCATATATTTTGGAATGAAGGAAGTACTATAGACACTCTTTTTTTAGGGGGAAGTACTATATAGACACGAAACAAAAGCATTGGGGTGTCGCTTAACAGTGTGGGCTCACGTGGGCCTTGGGCTTAGGCCGGGTTCCAGAACGGGAACAGAACGGAACGGAGAAAGGAAAGCAGCCGGCACGACTCCAGTCTCCAGCGCAACTGTACAAGGCAACTCCGGGGGGAGGGGAACGAAACGCATCCGGGCGGAGCGAGCATGGCGTCGTCGCCGCAGCAAGGCCAAGGCCAGGGCCAGGCCCAAGGTGGCGGCGGCGTCTGCCCGGCGGAGCAGTTCTGGTCTCTGCTGGACAAGGCGGACCGGCGCTTCGCCCGGGTGCGGGACCTGCCCCTCTTCGGCCGCCAGGAGCCCGCGGAGTACGGCAAGGCCTTCCGCATCTACACCCAGCTGTGGCGCATGCAGCAGGAGCACCGCCCCCGCCTGCTCGACGCCGGCCTCCGCCGCTGGCAGGTCGGCGAGATCGCCGCCCGCATCGCCCACCTCTACTACTCCCAGTACCAGCGCTCCTCCGACACCGCCCTCCTCTCCGAGGCCTTCGTCTTCTACCACGCCGTCCTCGACCGCGCCTACTTCCTCGACGACCACCTCGGGGCCTCCACCAAGCACCTGCGCTTCCTCGCCAGGTTCCTCCTCGTTGCGCTCATCCTCGCCCGCCGCGCGCAGACTGTGCCCCGCCTCGCCACGCAAATCCGGGCGCTCCTCGACGAATCCAAGAAGACCCTCCAGGTCTCCAATTCAATTCAATTCTTTTTCTTCTTCTTTTTCCTTCCTCGGTTCCCGATCCCAATGCAGTCAGCTCGCTCTTCATTCTCCGGGCCAAATTAACAAGATGAAATGTTGCAGGAAGCTGATTACAAGGAGTGGAAGCATGTCGTGCTAGAAATCACGAGGTTTCTAAAGGCTGACTCGCCCTTCATGAACATGAGACCTCTCAGGTACAGCTATGCATTTGATCCTCCCCCGGCTACTCTTCCGGCCATCTCTCCCACGGTCAAGAAGCGTGGTCTACTCTTAAGTGATGCCATTCTATGCAGCTACTATCATAACGAGGTAGTGCTTCCTCGATTTCTCGCTGTCAGATGCATCGTAAGACGCTTTAATTTTTACTAGCGAAACATGATGTATCTATGTGTTCCCTTCAGGTCAAATTTACCGACCTCACTCTAGACACATTCAGAATGCTTCAGTGTCTTGAATGGGAACCATGTGGTTCCTTTGCACTAAATGATGGTTATAGTGCCCATGATGAAAGCGGGCAAAATCACCCCAATCTCTTGAAAGATCTGAAAGATGCTGCGTTGCCCCCGAACCCACTGAAAACAGTTCTCTTTCGCCCCTCGGTACTACATTTCTTAACGGTAAGTTCAGTTGCTCATTTGGCATGGACTCAATGTTGATTTATTTTCTTCATCCTATATGTGTTTTACTGAGCATACACAATGCTCATTGTTACTCAATGCACTATATTGGACCTAGGGGAGAAAACTTGTGGAGCAACTCTTATGCATTCATTTTAATTATTAGGAAGTGCAAGTGTAATGTGTAAATAATAGCCAATGTATCATGTATGTTTCTTGGAATGATCAGAAACGGGCCAGTAAGATAATTGAAATGTAGGAATTCTGCTAGATATGTAGACGATGCTACTGCCAACTAACTCATAAATTCTGAATTATGTGATGAGGAAACATGATGCAACTAAACTGATTCCATTTGTTTTGTTATTGATAATGGCATGATTAAAGTTGTTGGGATGACATCTGCTACATGAGTTGAATCGTTCGATCGTGAAGTCGATAATTGTGTACTGTAACAACGTTTCGATTGTAACCTCGTGACAAATTCAGTCTAGGACATACAAAACATATCAAAATTGACATTTGTTTTTTGAAAAATAATATGTTGACAATGTTCGTGTGTTGCGCATTCCAACTTAAAAAAGAAAATATGAGAGAAATTTAATAAAAGAAAAAAGGAAAAAATTGGTGGTTTATGTTGGACTTGTATTTTGTTCTTCTGTAACTCTGCAATGGAACCTGGCATGTGCCATTGCACTTATGCTAGAAAGAGATATGTGTATGATATTTCCAACTAGTGATCTAGGTTGTTTGCTACTTGTCACATGTATGTAAAAATAGCTGTTTCTCAGCATAAACCACATGTAAAAAGAAAGAGAAATGCATTTCTTTCGACAACAAAAACAACATATTGTACAACAGAAAAGGAGTTCTTGTGTGGTTGTGCCATCAGAAAATTTGTGATAAGAAACTAAATGCTGATAAATGAGTGTTTGGCATCAAACTCTCCATGCTAGTCACCCACCAGGAAGGCATAGAAACACGTAGACACATCAGTGCAACATGAAATGGGACATAGGAATACTGACCAAGTGACCATCAGTCAGATATGAATGGAGCATATAATGTTGGTGTTACTGTTTCATTTATTTTCTATTCAAGTTTGCACACATATGTAGTTCAGGGAGCTCTATGCAAGTTTTGGTAACAATGCAAGTAATCACTAATGAAAAATACAGGTTTGCCAAAGGAAATAAATCTATTTAGTCAGTGTCATGGTGCCATATACTGATAACATATTTGAACTGCATTTTGTAGCAGAGCCTGTTTGTAGATGTTGATCACAGTGGTGGTACATACTAAGCAGGGCAATTCTGCTCCAAAGCTCTGCCTGTAGCTATGAGCTCCTTTGAAGTAGGAACAGTAAAGAAAAACACACTTTTCTGACTGTAAGGGCATGCCTCATGTGGCCATGGGGGATTAGACTAACGAGATCTATCAAACAAGATCAATGGTGACTATGTTTTATCACTTCGGTGAACTTTCTGGACCCAATTATTTCATTGATGCAAGATTTCTCGATAGGGGATTTGGAAATTCCTTTGTACTTGAGCAACACATACTGCTGCTGCTGCCGACCCCTTCTGCAGTCCATGGATCGCACTTCCGTCACCCCTCCATTGGCACTAGAGAGGAGCTCTTGCTCCCCCTTCTCGGATGCCGATGAGGCTCCCGGAGGCTCAAACACGGGGTCAGCGTAGAGCCGCTTGAAGGGCGCCACGAGGAAGGTGGATTCAGCGGCGGCGGCCCAGGACAACGCGTAGCCGGTAGGGGTGACGCTGAGGCCGGCGGGAGAAGGTCGCGCGTCACCCTTTGCCGAGAGCGCTCGCGCAGAAACGTGGCGACGGTAGGAGATGTGGAGGCCGGTGCGATCTGTGGTGGAGCGGCGTAGTCGGAATTGGAGCAGAATAGTCGAGAAGGAGATAGAGACCTGATGCGCGGATGACAGGTAGGGAACATCAGACCGCTCTAGGTATCAGCCTACGAGCCGGTCAAAATCGGGGTGATCGGTCAAAATTGATTCTCAAGGCTTTAGCCCCTAGGAGCTTTAGTGAATTAGAAGATAACTTGAAATTTATTTGAGGCATATTGATATTAGTGATTCCTGGGGTGCTTTGTTATGGAAGTGATCCAACAGAAAGATGGTTGCCGCTGAACAGAAAGGCAATGGTTGGTGCGTGTGCTCTCGGGCCTCCTCTCATCCGTCCCCTCGTTCATTCAAACATTCAAAATCTTGTTTTCTTTCACATCACGAAAATAGAGTTATATGTGAGTCGTATGTTTACACTATTTTATCATATACGAAATATTTGCCTGGATAAAAGACATTACCATCGAAATCCAGGTCCTTGCCACCAAATGTGAGGAGCTCCCATTGAATGCTATGATGTTGATATACCTTTCGGCTGCAGGTTGGTGCCCCAGGCTTGTAGAATTAAAATGTTATCAGCTGTCTGTTGGAGAGCACATTCTAGATAGCATTCAAACATGATAATTTCTTTCAGGTGACGTGAGATCCTCTGGACTTGGTCCCGATACAAGCGAGAAGGTTGTGAGCAGCTTTAGTAAGTTTGAAATATCTAATGCCAGATCCATCACTTCAAAGGATGATAATGAACCATGTCTTTGGTTAGGTTGCCGTGAAAGTGAAGGTATTTTCTCGATGCTGAGTTCATGCGATTATCTTCATTGTCTCTAATGCATTACATAACTATTTTGATGGCATAGGGTTATTTGAAGTAGTCTTTATGCAGATTGAGGTATATATATTTTTCAAAAGAAATGTGTTGTTCTTGTTTCTGACACATGTTCAACATCTAGGCTCAAACTGCATATACCCTTGTGATCTGATCCCATTTACAAGGAGGCCTCTCTTTTTGGTGATTGACAGTAACGTCAGCTATGCATTTAAGGCAGGTTTGTTTACTCTATTATTTTGTGCCATTTATAATATTGTGGCTTGTGAATACTGAATATATTACTTAGTGGAAGTGGAGTATCCATGACCAGTGGGGTTTATGCTTCATTCGGAATATTGTAATGCTTCGCTGAGATAGCGCATAAGTTGTTGGGCCACTCGTATGCACATAGACAAGCTTAGATGTTAACATTTTAAAGTTCTGTTTGGATTTGATGCTTTTCTCAGCATCCTTCTTATTTGTCAAAACATGTATGTTACAGTACTTGTCTAGATGACATTCTGTGGTTCTTATTTTCATGTTCACAGGGCACTTTTTTTTTTGTCTTTTGCCCTACACTCTTATTGTGGAACAAAGTTCCTTCTGCATTTTCTTATTATATAATTCATCCTGCTCCGTTTTTATGTTTTGCTTCTTTTTGTTTGATGCTCATGTTTGTAAAAGTGAAAAGGCAGAGCACCTGCTATTTTCCCATAAAAAAATCTGCTCATGTTTATTACTATATTAATGTTATCTTCTATATTACTAAACCTCCTAGGGGTTGAAGCCCTCTCATTCAATTGAGGTCTCACATTGCAATTGAGTTGGCAATTTTGACTTGGTCCAACCCCTTGGTTGTGTGGTGTATTTTTTTTATTTAAGTGAAACTATTTTTTAACTATGCTTTTTATGTAATAAACTTATGATATAATTGTTGGTACAACATAAATTTAAACTATATGAATACTTATATTATTCAACAAGCAGTTTATCAATTTTTTGTCTTGCAATAACTTATTTCAGCTATATATTATATACTAAACAATGATTATAAAAATATATCATTAATAAATGGTCTTAATAATTGTACGGCGCAGCAAAGCGCGCTTTTGCTTCTAGTATAAATCGTTATTTACCTTCTTTGTTGGCTGGCTGTAACTGCTAGGTCTATCAATGTTTTTGTCCATTCTAATTGTTGTATTTAAGCTTTGTAGTCAATTCATGGGGCTGAAAAGGGGGAGACAGCTGCTATGTTACTCTCGCCAAGCTCCCGATCTTGCGCTGTAGGATTCAGTGGGGACTCTACTCGGCAGAGTGGTAGTCAGTTTACTATGTTTCTCACAGCTCCATTGCAAGCTTTCTGCTTTCTGATCGGCAATAATGGGCTGGACATTGACAAGGTTTGTGTTTTTTGTTTCATGGCGAATTTCTCATTTCTCCCAGGCATTAGATTATGTGGATTGAGAGTTGACATGCTCCCTTTTTTTCTGTAGGATTCTTATAACAAAGCCGAGGAGCTATTATCCTTGTCGCTGAATGAATGGGCCACGACTTTGGTTTCTTCGTCTTCACTTGACCCTGTCTGGGTTGAAGTTTTAGGTGATCCACTCCTGAGGCGGCTGCTTCTCAGGTTACCTAGTTAACTTGCTACTGCTTCTCAACCCCAGTTCCAGTCCTGGGGAATAACAAATCAATCGAAACCTAGGTATTAAATTTGTTTGGGTTGTTTCTGCAGGTTTATCTTCTGCCGAGCCACACTTTCACTGTTTGAAGCGGGTAACGATAAGGCGGAATGCCTGCCAAGCTGCATGCCTCCGTTGCCGGAGTCGGTTGGGGGAGAAAACATGTTGTCGCAATGCTGTGTGATGCGAGTCGCTTCTTTCTTTGGCGCTGCTGACCAATTCTCGTTCGCAGAGGTTACTACATGGCCTGATGTTGACGAGGCCACCGGCAGTGGAGGTGCCGACATAGAGTTATGAGGAGAAGATCCATTATCCGTACAATGGGCCTGTTTCTTTCCCTCGTCAATGCTCTTCAGATTTCTGCCTCGTGAATTGCGGTAACAAGTTGATTTGTGAGTTCCATTGGTACAAAGCAAAAGTTATATAGCACCATTTACCCTAGTATGACATTAGTCAAATTTCACCAGAGAATGAAACCCGAGTATTTCATTGATCTTGTAAAATTGTTTGCCAAGTCGAATCTGCAGAAGTGGCCAGGATGGTCAGAGACAACAGATGACTTGATGCGAACTGCAAAAGGATTGGTATGGGTTAGCTTAAATGACCCCTTTACAAACTTAATTTGTTTACTGACTCCTCACAAAACTTATTTTCGAATCTGGCCCCCGCGGTCATGTGTTTGATTACACTGTGTATAAGATGCTTCAAAATTGTTTGTCATCTTTGAAATTTGACCTCTGTACTAAAGTAGAGTCGCTTCAAGCATTTTGGAGCGATTAATATATATTTTACGCAAACAATTTGCCTACACCAAATGTATTAGTCGCTTCCCTTCGTTTCATATTAACTGTCGTAAAAATGGGTGTATCTAGATATATCTTAGTGTTAGATACATTAGTGTTAGATACATCTTTTCCAACAATATGGAACGGAGGGAGTAAGTGTTACGAGGGGTTAGTGAACGGATTAAGGCTGATTTCTTTTAGGGGTATGGTTGTACTAGCTCAAAAAACGGTACTATATTATGGGACGGAGGTAGTAAGAATTAAAGCTGATGAGCCCCGATGGCAAGGTTGTGGGAAGGTGCGTGGTCAACAAAAGCAGAAGATAAAAAAGGCAGCCTGGAGTACATGTTTAAGCGCCGGGGTCAAAAATCAATGCTTTAACCATTTAATGAAAGATTAGAGACGCCATGGTCTTTGACATTTCACCCTGATCCACCCCCACCCGTTGGTTGTCATTCGTTAACCATCCTACATGATGATACCTTAGCAAACACCATAACCTTTGGGGCCCATTTGGTTGTAGCGGATCCCTCCGGGATCTTCGCCTAAAACCCGGACATCAAAACCACGGGATGACCGAGGCTTGGGCAAAACTGATCCTGCATTTGGACGTCCTCTTGGCGGGGTAAGCTGCCCCGATCCACGTCAATTCCACGGAAAGATTATCCACATCTCGGTGTATCGGAAACGAGATCCCTATGAAATCAAAGTCGACCGTTGTTCTCTTTTTTCTCTCCCCCTTCCACTTCCCTTGCTGCCAAACTACCACGGCTAATCTCCCCCATGGAGAGAAGGGGATCCCCATGTGCTGGTATAAATCTCCTATGGGGATTCAATGCCTCGGGTGTTTCTCCCTTTAATTTATGTTTATCAAAAGAATAACCGACAGCAATGCCGGCAATGTTGATGATGATGAAAAATTCATGGTATATAAGACAAGTTCTACTTATAAGGTGGTTGTTGAAAAACTAAGAGGTGCGGTAAATGGGATGGACCCAATGATAGAGTTGAACTAATATGAATGTATGATGTTGGCCTGTGATCAAAATCTAGATGAAGAAAATGATGACCGCCGCTAAATGGCAAAAGATGTCCAAACCATACAATTTAAAACATTTGGCGAGATTTGGTGATCTGCATTGGAGCTTCCCTAAGCTCACATGAATCACGGGACAAGAAAGGCTCTACCGGTAGGCAATACCAAACTAGAAAATAACCTCGAGCTAAACTTTTTTTTAATCGGGTATGAACCCTTTCCATTGAACGAATAACGGAAATACAAGATCTTTGTCCGACACAGAGAAAGGAGGCAGGAAAGGGGAAAGCGAGTTCAAAGCACCGGTGGGAACACACTGTGGATGCTTGCAATCAAAACATCCACCACGGGGCGAAGATCCACCGGCGGCAAGTTAGATAAAGTTTTAGTATAGACCAGCATCAAAAGCCCACGCGGGGGAAATGCTAACCAATGCTCACATAGGAGCACCAATACGAAGATTCCAAAAAGCTAAGATCAACTCAATCGGAGGAATCACTGATACGGTGAGGATCTCTCACTCCTCGTTGATTACCCCAAGTGGAAGGTGAGATGTAGCGTAGCAGCAAATTTCCCTCGGTGAAGATACCAAGGTTATCGAACCAGTAGGACTCCAAGAGATACAAGAAGGTGTCACGACGCTTGACGTGGACCTGCACACAGATACAGATAACTTTTCTTCCAACGAGTACAGAGGAGTTGTCAATTCCTCCGGCCTTGCTGTTTACAAAGGACAAAACGCACGGGATAATGATAGTGATAGAAACTGAAAAATAAACTAAGGACGTAAACAATGATATGAAGATGGACCGGGGTCCCGTGATTTTCACTAGTGATGTCTCTCTCCCAAAAGACGATAAAAGTGCTAGCGAGGTAAAAAAATCACAGTTGGGCAATTGACAGGATTATGAAGGCACCGCAATGCTAACTATGCTGCAAAGAAAGGAAGGGCTCAAAAGCAATGGGCAGTACGCCAAGGTAAGTAGACCGAAATCCATCTGCATCTACTACGAATCATCCACCTTGAGATATCTATCCAGAACATCTCGCTGGTATTAAGTTGCGAATCCCACTCAAAGTGTAAATCCAAAGCAACAGACAACTGCATTAAAAGAAGTTTGCGTAAAGTAAACAATCCTTGCATCCGCGGATACAAACACCGTTGTTTTATCCCAGGTGGCAACAACACATCCCCTAGTCTCATGTTTCTGTCACTCAAGCTAGACATCAAGGGGTTGAACCCACAATCAAGCATAACGCTCCCTCTTGGAGTTGCAACAAATCACTTGGCCAAAGTAAAATACGACAACGGAGAACATGCAAGAATTTACTCAAGAACAAAATATAAAAGAGAAGAACCAAATATATTACTCATCACAATCTGAACATAGTCTCATAATCCATCAGATCCCAACAAACTCATCATAGCAACGGCAGAAAATTACAAAGGTGCCTCGATCATGTGAGGCAGCTCACGAGGTCTCGAAAGTGGAGGCACAAAGAGGGGAGAGATAGATCACATAGCTACTGGTCACGGACCCATGGTCCAAGGAAAAATACTCACGATACATACGGGAGGCGTCCATGGCTATGGATGGTCTCCCGGAGGGGGTAGCTTCTCCCGGCAGGGTGCCGGAGCAGCTTCTCCAGGCAGCCCCGATCTAGAAACAGCGGTGGCGGCGGTACAGAGGCGAGATCGCGAAAGAGGAGTTCTTCTTAGGGGTTTCCGTCACGGCGGGTAAATATAGGCGAAGGGGGGTACCGAGAGGGGCCACAGGGCAGCCAGGAGGCTCCCTGGTGCGGCCTAGGGTGGGGCCGCGCCAGGGACCCTTCTGGAGTCCCTGTGGTGGCCTCCCTTCCCTCCTTTGGTGTTTCCGAAAGCTTCCGTGTTGCTGATTTTGTATCTGATTTTTCCGGATTTTTTGGAGCACTTTTAATGGCCGGAAAACCTGAAATACAAAAACAGCAGAAAACAGCAACTGGCAGCTGGGTGCACTGGGTTAATAGATTAGTCCAAATATTCTCAAAAGTGTATGAAAGTTCAAGCAAAACATGGCAAAGTCACACAAAACATGCATGGAGCAAGCAGAAATTATAGATACGTTTGGGACGTATCAATCACCATTGCAAAAAATCTCATCATACTAAATGCATTGTCTCGTAACATTAGCACGCCCCCCCTCCCCTCGGTTCCAGAACTTTCTTGTCCCCCATCTTCACCAAACCTGCCAAATAAGTCAAGTAGACCCCAATTGAGAAAACCATCTCAAATGAAGACCTGAGATATTTGAACTCAAAGTTGCACTGTTATGGCAATTCCAAATTTCCCAGCAAATAACAACAAGGTTAGTAGTATAACATTTTGTCCCATCACGCAGAAAAACATAGCATTCGGAAAAAGAACTGCCAAAGATTATTAGGACATAAATCCTAGCCAAACACAGAGCCAACAACACGCCAAACCACTCGGGAAGTTGGGCAAGTAAAAAATAGATGTTGGGAGGTTTATGTTACAAAAGGAACACCTGGGATTACCAGCCCATTTCCTTCTACCCATGACATCTTTAATAACCATTGCGTCCTGAAAGAGTTGCCACAAAATTATCTATATCTTTAAAGGAATCTTACCTCTTGATACGTCCCAAATGTATCTATACTTTTTGCTTGTTCCATGCTTCTTTTGGTGATATTGAAAAATGTTTTGATGCACTTTCATATCATTTACAAAATATTTGGGACTAATCTATTAACCTAGGGCCTAGTGCTAGTTTCTGTCTGTTTGCTTTCATGCATTGAAGAAAAAAATGTGAAAAATCAAAGTGCTCAGAAAATTCCAGAAAAATTCCCAAAATTATTTTATGTAGGAAGACTCCAAAAGCCAGAAGGGCACCCAGAGGGGGCCACCCCTGGCCCAGGCGACCCTAGGGCGCGCCCAGGGGGGTCGCACCCTCTGGCCTCCTGGACCAGTGGGGCCACCCCGGTGCCCCCCTATGGCATATATTTACATCATTCTCCGAAAACCCTCGAGGAGGACCCCGTGACGCAAAATACCCTACCGTTCCACCGTCGCCGCGATTCGGAGATCGGGATCAGCAAAATTTCCTGTTCCGGCACATTACCGGAGGGAGGATTGATCTCCGGAAGCTCCTCCATCACCATGATCGCTTCCAGGATGTGTCGTGAGTAGTCCCCTTTGGACCATGGGTCCGTGATCAGCAAGCTAGTATATGTCTTCTCTGCTATCTTGATCAAGGCACTTATGTATGATTCTTCTTTGCTATGTTGTGTTTGCTGGGATCCGAAGGATTATGAGATTATGTTCAGATTTTTGAAAGTAATATATTTGCTTCTCCTTTATATTTTTGTTCTTGAGTAGTGTTGCATGTTCTCCATTGTCATTTATTGCTTTGGCCAAGTAGTAGATTGTAACTCCAAGAGGGAACGTTATGCTAGATGATGGATTAATGTCTCTCGATGTCTAGCTTGAGTGACAGAAACATGAGTGTCGTCAATATGTAAAGGCAGATGCCATGGGGATGGCTAAAGAGAGGGGAACACTGAGCATGCGACGGTGCTCCGGATGGGTCTAGGCACAAGCGCACAGTGAAGAACACGACGAAGTACCCAGGTTTGGGACCCTCGCGGTGGAGGTAAAATCCCTACTCCTGCCTATCTGACTATGAGGTAGATATTTGTACAGTGGTGCTCCTAGAGCTGTATATGTGCTACTTGCATATGTGCACTAAGTGCTTGCTACTACTCTTCTCCTCATAACCGTGAGTGAGAGAGTGAGGTGTGGAGTGAGTGTGCTCATGCTCATCCCCCCTCACCGTGGCATCCTTGCCCCTTTATATAGGCTATATAGGCTAGTGGCAAGGAGAGCCAAAGGGAAGATGACAAGGGGGAGAGAACAAGGGTGAAAGGACGTGGATGTCGCCTAGAGGGGGGGGTGAATAGGCGTTTAAAATAATTACGGTTTCGGCTTGAACAAATACGGAATAAAACTTAACGTTTAATTTTCCAAGCAAGAAACCTAAATAAGCTAGGCTCAACTATGTGCACCAACAACTTATACTAAGCAAGATAAACAACTATGTGATAGCAAGATATATGACAAGAGCACTATGGCTATCACAAAGTAGGTGCACAAGTAAATAGGTTGTCTTAGAAGAACAACCTATGGGACGAGCAAAGTACAATAATATGAGCAAGCACAAGATAAACAATGTAATAAGCTTGCTCAAAGTAAAGGTAGAGATAACCGCAAGTGGAGCCGATGGAGACAAGGATTTGTTACCGAAGTTCCTTCTCTTGCGAGAAGTACGTCTTCGTTTGGAGAGGGTGAGGAGCACAATACTCACACGAAGCCAACGAGGGCCACCCTATTTCTCCTCACGCTCTTACCAATGCAAGATGCCGTGATTCCACTATTAGGACACTTGAGGGCGGTCACCGAACCCGTACAAATGGCGACCCTTGGGGGCGGTCACCAAACCCGTACAAATGCTCGGGGCAATCTCCACAACCGAATTGGAGGCTCCCGTAGCGTCCCGAAGCTTTCCACCACAATGATTGAGCTCCGTAACAACAAGCCTCTAGGTGCCAACGCACCCACGAGGAACAAGCTCTAAAGTGCCAATGCACTCAAGAGTAGCTATCTTCACACCTTCACTCACTACAAAGAATCCTCGGAGAGAACTCAAACCGATGCACCAAATGCAATGGTAAGAGCACACGAAGTGCTCAAGTCCCCAACTCTCAAATCCCACCAAAGCATCAAAAGCTATGGAGGAATATGAGAGGAAGAACAAGGAGAACACCAAGAACTCCAAGATCTAGATCCACAAGGTTCCCCTCACTTAGAGGAGAGATGGCTTGGTGGAGAATATGGATCTAGACCTCCTCTCTCTTTTCCCTCAAAAAGGAGCAAGAATCATAGGAGGGGAAGAGAGTAAGCAAGCTCAAAGAGGTCAACAATGGGGGGAGGAACTTGCACAAAACCGGTTGTCGTGGTAATACCTAGGGTATACCCTCGTGAACCTTATATCAGGGGGTATCCCTAGCAGAACCACCTCTTGAAAAATACCTATAAAATAAAACATAAACAAAAAACCTCTCTCTTTCTCTTTCATCCGAGTAACAAGCTATTCAGATAAAATCAGATTCATCCGAATAGTTAGCTTATTCGGTCGACACCACTGCAAAGGCAGCCCTACTCGGATAAGACCTTACCGAGTAAGGCGTTACTCGGAGCAAAGAACTAATCGACCGAGTAAGCTGGTTACTCGGAAGCAAGAAAAGCCGAGCTGCATGACACTCGGACAAGAAGAGGAAGAGCCGCCAAGACATTAAATCCCAATGCGTTACCCCTACTTAAATGCGTGTAATGGGGGACGTTTCTCATTGTAATAACAACCACCATTAACCGTGTAATTAAAACCCATTATTGGGCAGTGAAGGGACAAGGCGCACTCTATATAAGCCCATCCTTTCCACCATAGAAAGGGACAACAAAAATCGACACTTTGAGCAAGAACACCCCGGTTTACTTGGGACAGGATTAAGGTTGTTATCTCCAAGGAGAGGCCTAACATGTATAACTTCTCCCTGTGTCACCATCTTTGCGTACAAATCTTCATAGCTCCATCACTACCCCTATATCTATTGTTAGGTCCATAACTACAACAATTGGCGCCCACCGTGGGGCTGAGCTGATCAGCAACCGTAAAGATGGAATTCCTTTCGTCTTCCTCGTCGACCCGCGGTCCTCAACTCGTCCTCGGAAAGAGTTTTCTCCTTGGATCGCTAGCCTTTATGGCCGACGACTCCGCTTGGCTGGCAGATGCGCCGCTCCAGGCGTAGCTGCTGCCCTCAAGGGGTAGCGTACACTTTCGAGCCGACGCATCGGGGGCTCTTCGCCTCCAGTTACCAGCACGTCCTCAAACCCAAGTTCTGTGGCCTCTCCACCACAAGAAGAAGAGGTCAGGCCTCCCGCGCATTCCTTATCGAAACAAGCCCCGCCCGATCCAGCAAGTGGCAGTCATCGATTCTGTGGAGTCAGCTCAGCAGGCCATTAGCGAGCTGATCGCAAAGGAAGGTCCGACTGCATCACTCTTGCACATCTTCAACTCTGGCGACGATGAAGATCTTCTGATGTCGGACCCGGAGCCAGAGGCCGAACAAGAAGGGAGCAACGGTTCTCCTGTCACCATGGCAGAAGTTTGTATGGCCGGAACTCCACCGCCTCAGGGGTCACCAACCAGAGAGGGCGGGGATCGGACTAACGAAGTAGCTCGGGCCAATGAAGAGATACCACTCGAAGGAGGACGTCAGCGGATATCTGCTTTCAGGCGTCTAGAGCTCGGAGGTCCCAGTCGACGGCCCCTTACTCGGGAAGAACAAGCAACGGCAGAAGAAGCAGAGCAGATGTTGCAAACCCCCATAGACACCTCGACTCCAGAAGGGCAACACTTAGAGGCAGCCAGGCTAACCAATTTAGCTGAGCGACAACGTCTGTCCGAACTACAGAATACATTGGAACATCAGGCTCGGGAGGTGGCCCGCCTCAAGCAGAGTAGAACCAGTCGACAACTGAGGGGGAATGGCAAAAATCGATCCTTCCGAGCTCTGGATACTCCAATGGAAAATCTAATAGCAGCTACTCGGATTGCAAATTCCTTGCAGCCGAGTGGTTCAGCAGCTGAAGGAATAGAGCATTTAGCATTCCTGTTGCAAAAAGCAGTGGAGCAGAACGCTGAAGTCAGTCAATCACTACAGCGAGTTCATTCTCAGCCTCCCCTCAAGGGCACCTCGCAGTCTATTTATACTCCCCGAAGAAACAGAAATCATTCACCTCGGAACAAGGGGGAACCTCATGATGAATATCGCCATGAACAGTTCCGGAACCCAGAGCCTCGAAGAGGTGATGAGCATACAGCTCGGAGGAGAGATGAAGACTATGCAGCTCGGAGGAGAGATGAAGACTATGCAGCTCGGAGGAGGGACCAAGAACGGCGCCGAGTGTATCATCAAGAGGAAAGATACCGAGATGTTGAAGATGATGCTCGAAGCCATTTAGTACAAAATCGAGTAGATCGTGCCAGGATGTATCGACAAGATCAAGTTAGTTACCCAATGGCTATAGGCCCCGTCTGTTTTAGTGAGAGAATCCGGTCAACCTCGATTCCCCCTCGCTTCAGGATAGCGCAAGGAGTAGAGAAGTATCGGGGTGACGCCAAGCCGCAGACATGGTTAGATGACTACAGAATAGCAGTCCAGATAGGAGGAGGTGGAGATGAGATACCCGTGATGCACCTTCCCCTGATGCTGGAAGGCTCAGCTCGGACATGGCTAAACCAGCTTCCACCAAACAACATCTGGGTATGGGAAGATCTAGTCAGAGTTTTCGTCAAGAATTTCGAAGGAACCTACAAGAGACCTGGAGGGCTGACTGAGCTGCAGTTATTCACTCAAGGTACAATGATCCCACTCGAGAATATATTCAGAGATGGATCACGCTCCATAACTCGGTAGAAGGAGTCTCCGAGTTCCAAGCAATTCATGCCTTTAAGCAGGGTGTCAAGTATAAGGAGTTAAGTTTGAAGCTCGCAAGATCCCCTGATGTCACTTCACTTGGCAGATTGATGGAAATCGCAAACAAATATGCTAATGGGGAAGAGGAAATTCGGCAGAAGTCTCAGCAGTATCGAAGTGGTAACAACTCGGCCTCCAACCCCAAGCAAAAGAATGGAGGTGGGGGCGGTAAGAGAAAGGTAGAAGGAGCACCAACAGACGCCGAATTGGTAGCGGCCGCAAATGCGGCAGGGATCCACAACAAAAATCAGCCAAGGAAGGAGTGGCAGCCTCGTCAGAAAAGGCCTTCAAATGATGATGATATCCTAAACCAGCCTTGTCCTCTTCATACCACCCAAGATGCCGAAGGAAAGACAGTTTTCCCGAAACATACCGCTAGGCAGTGCCGACTGATCAAGAGAGCTGCGCAAAATGCAAAGACCGGGCCACAGCAGGACAAGGGAAAGAAAAAGGAAGGAAGTCCAGATCTGTACAGTGAAGGTTTTCCTCGGGAGGACGGAGTTCTGGTCATTTTCGCAGGCCGAGAGTCGAAGAGAATTGAAAAGTTGAGGTTCAGAGAAGTTAACACTGCTGCTCTAGCCATTCCGAGTTATATGAAATGGACAAATGTTCCGATTACGTTTGATCAATCGGACCATCCCCCTCATATCCCTCACCCTGGAAGACACGCTCTAATAGTTGACCCATTGGTGGAAACAGAAAATGGCAATTTTAGGCTGAGGAATGTCTTGATGGATGGAGGCAGTGGCATAAATATTTTATATGCTAGTACCTTAAAAAGCATGAACATCCCGATGTCTAAACTCAGTAACAGTTACTTGGAATTTCACGGGATCATCCCCGGAAAGAAAGCACACTCGCTAGGAATGATTACTCTAAATGTAGTCTTCGGTACACCTGATAATTTTCGGAAGGAAAAGATCACCTTCGAAGTAGTCGATTTTCCGAGTGCTTATCATGCGCTACTCGGACGGCCCGCTTACGCAAAATTTATGGCGATTCCTTGCTATGTTTATTTGAAGTTAAAGATGCCAGGCCCTAGCGGCGTGATCACCATATCTGGAGATTATAAACAAGCAGAAGAGTTGCTGCAAAAAGGATCATTAATAGCCGACCAGAAAAT
The DNA here is from genome assembly GCA_950022295.1 of Bromus sterilis. NCBI lineage: Eukaryota > Viridiplantae > Streptophyta > Magnoliopsida > Poales > Poaceae > Bromus > Bromus sterilis. Next base: position 405,371,376 of record OX465596.1, read on the forward strand.
GGCAGAAGTAGAGTTAGCCGAGTTGAAGAAAGCCGTCGACGCATCCGAGTTGCTGCAGCCCAAGAAATCGTCTTCGTTCGAGTCAGCAGGAGAAACCAAAAAAGTGTGGATCCATCCTGACGATGAGGACAAGTTCACGAACATCACCACTGATCTGAATCCTAAATAGGAATTCGAGCTCATCAACTTCCTCCGTGAGAATTGGGACATCTTCGCGTGGAAGCCATCTGACATGCCCGGAGTCCCAAGGGAGTTGGCTGAGCACAAATTGCGGGTTGACCCAAAAGCGAGACCAGTAAAAGAGTCCCTTAGACGTTTTTCTTCAGAAAAGAGAAAAGCCATTGGACAAGAAATAGCAAGATTTCTAGCAGCCGGATTCATCAAGGAAATCTTCCACTCAGAGTGGTTAGCAAATCCTGTGATGGTTCCGAAGAAAGATAAATCTTGGAGAACTTGCGTTGATTTCCGACATCTCAACAAAGTTTGCCCAAAAGATCACTTCCCTCTTCCTCGCATCGATCAGATTGTGGATTCCACATCTGGGTCTGAAAGACTATGTTTCCTCGACGCATACTCGGGTTATCATCAAATCCGATTATATGAACGAGATGAAATATTAACCGCATTTATAACTCCTTTTGGCTGTTTCTGCTACGTTACCATGCCATTCGGACTTAAAAATGCGGGGGCTACATATCAGCGCATGATGCAGAATTGTTTGATCTGGCAGATCGGTAGAAATGTCGAAGTGTATGTTGACGACATTGTAATTAAGACAACTGAGGGAAGTAACTTACTGACCGACCTGGCCGAAACCTTTCAGAGTCTTCGATCTTACAACATCAAATTAAATCCAGCAAAATGTGTATTTGGTGTTCCAACAGGAAAGCTACTCGGATTCATGGTTTCTGAAAGAGGAATTGAAGCCAACCCAGAGAAGATAGCAGCAATTCAGAACATGAAGCCGCCTCAAAAGCTCCGAGATGTCCAAAAGCTAACAGGGTGCCTCGCAGCACTCAGTCGATTCATTTCCCGACTCGGAGAAAAGGCACTCCCCCTCTATCAGCTAATGAAAAAGTCGTCAAACTTCAAGTGGACCGAAGAAGCCCAGGAGGCCTTTGAAGAATTGAAAAAGCAGTTATCAACTCGGCCGATTCTCGCATCACCAAAAGAAAAGGAGCCACTTTTATTGTACATTGCAGCCACAAGCCAAGTCGTCAGCATAGCCATAGTGGTGGAAAGAGAAGAGGAAGGAAAAATACAGAAGATTCAAAGGCCTGTGTATTTTATCTCCGAGGTCCTCACACCATCCAAGCAACGATATCCTCATTACCAGAAGCTGGCAATGGGAATTCACTTGGCATCACAAAAGTTGGCTCACTACTTCCAAGACCACTCGGTTACAGTAGTATCAGAAGCTCCTTTGGCCGAAATCATGAATAACAGATACGCTACGGGCAGAATTGAAAAATGGGGATTAGACCTTTTACCATACGATATTCATTATCAATCCAAGAAGGCAATCAAGTCACAGGCTTTGGTAGATTTTTTGGCCGAATGGACAGAAGCACAGAGCATCCCACAACCAATCCCTGAGCACTGGACTATGTTTTTTGACGGGTCAAAGATGTTAAATGGGGCAGGAGCAGGAGTAGTGCTGGTCTCCCCAAGAAAGGACGAAATGAGATACGTCCTTCAAATCCATTTCCCAGCAACAAACAACGAGGCCGAGTATGAGGCCCTTTTGTATGGATTACGAATGGCCATTTCACTTGGAATCAGAAGGTTGATGATTTTTGGAGACTCCGACCTGGTGATCAATCAGGTCATGAAAGAATGGGATATAAGAAGCCCAACAATGACAACCTACTGTGTAGCAGTCAGAAAACTGGAGAAAAAATTCGATGGGCTGGAGCTCCATCATATCCCAAGGGCACAAAACCAGGCAGCAGATGACTTAGCCAAGCTAGGATCAACTCGGGGGCAAATCCCCCCAGGAGTTTATCTGGAGCACATACATGCCCCAACTGTGAAGGAAGATCCCTACTCGGATGCCGATCCAAGTATGTTGCCAGATGAGAACATTCTGGACAAAGAAGATATTCCTGCAGTTGTGGATCTTGTTTTTGATATAGAGGTAATCCCCCCCGAGTGGTCCTTGCCCATTCTGAGATACTTACAAAAGCAAGAGCTGTCAGATGACGAAGTAGAAGCCAAGCAAGTAGTGCGAAAAGCAAAATCATACTCCGTGATCAACAATGAGTTGTACAGAAACAGTGTTACAAAACTTCCCCAGCGGTGCATATCGGAAGAAGAAGGTCGACTCATCTTACAAGACATACATTCCGGCGAATGCGGTCACCATGCGTCAAGTCGGACACTAGTGGCCAAGGTTTTCCGAGCAGGATTCTTCTGGCCCAATGCTTTAAGGGATGCCAAGAACATTGTCGATCATTGCAGAGGATGTCAGTTTTACGCAAATCAGCCACACAAGCCAGCATCCGAGTTGAAGACAATACCTCTCGCATGGCCTTTTGCTACATGGGGTTTGGACATGATAGGGCCACTCAGAAAAGGCACCTCAGGATTTACACACATCCTAGTAGCTGTAGACAAATTCAAAAAATGGATAGAGGCAAAACCAATAAAAATCTTAGACTCAGCCGCTGCAGTTAGCTTCATTCAGGGCATTGTACACCGTTTCGGCGTTCCCCACGATATCATCACCGACAACGGGTCGAATTTCAAATCAGCCGAGTTCAAGCAGTTTTGCTGGAACATGGGTACCAGAGTAAACTTCGCCTTAGTGGCACACCCTCAATCCAATGGCCAGGTAGAGCGAGCAAATGGGTTGATTTTGAAGGGAATCAAACGACGTCTTATGCGGGAACTAAAGGAAGCAGCAGGAGCCTAGGTTGAAGAGCTACCCTCAGTATTGTGGGGATTGAGAACGACTCCAAACCGATCCACTCGGGGGACCCCCTTTTTCCTGGTGTACGGCGCAGAAGCTGTCCTGCCGAGTGACCTGAAGCACAATGCTCCTCGAATAACTCAGTATACTGAAGAAGAAGCCGAGACAGCTCGGCAGGATGGTATTGACCTTTTAGAAGAAGAGAGGAACTTAGCCCTAACACGCTCGGCATTTTACCAACAAGACCTTCAACGATATCACGAGCGTCATATCCGAGCTCGCTCCTTTCAGGAAGGTGACATGGTTTTACGTATCAAGCAAACCTCTGATCACAAGCTAGCCCCTCCATGGGAAGGATCTTACATTGTAACCAGAGTCTTAGGTAATGGAGCCTATCGGCTATATGATGTAACGAATAATAGAGAAGAACCACATGCATGGAATGCCCAAATGTTACGGCGCTTCTATGCATGAGTTTCTTATCAATCGATTCAATAAAGAGATTCTGCCTTCATCAATTGCATTCTTAATTCAAGCTTTCGTCCGAGTTGTACGCAGCTCGGACAAAAGCCTAAGCTGACATAGTTCTATATCCTTGCAGATAACTGGTTATAGCAAGTTATCCAACAAGTTGTTCGTCCGAACTGTAAGCAGCTCGGACGAAAGCTTAAGCAAAATTTAACTAAGTTACCCAACAAGTTTTTCTGAAACTTGGGGGCTACTTAACGTTGCGAAAAATCTAAGTTTTCCGTCCGAGCTGTACGCAGCTCGGACGAAAGCTTAAGCAAAACTTAACTAAGTTGCCCAACAAGTTTTTCTGAAACTTGGGGGCTACTTAACGTTAAGAAAAATTCAAGTTTTTCGTCCGAGTTGTACGCAGCTCGGACGAAAGCTTCAGCAAAACTTAACTAAGTTGCCCAACAAGTTTTTCTGAAACTTGGGGGCTACTTAACGTTACGAAAAATCCAAGTTTTTCGTCCGAGATGTACGCAGCTCGGACGAAAGCTTAAGCAAAACTTAACTAAGTTGCCCAACAAGTTTTTCCGAAACCTGGGGGCTACTTAACATTGCGAAAATTCCAAGTTTTTTCGTTCGAGCTGCGCGCAGCTCGGACGAAAGCTTAAGCAAAACTTAGCTAAAGTTACCTAACAGGTTCTTCTGAAACTTAGGGGCTACTTAACGTCACGACAAAACTGAAGTTCCTTATCCGAACTGTACACAGCTCGGATAGAAGCTTAAGCCGCATTTTACTAAGTTGATCAACAAGTACTTCAAAACCAGAGAGAAAGGAGGAACAATGATTTCAGAAACATAGTTCTATATCCTTGCAAATAACTGGTTATGGCAAAACACATCAACACCTCAGAGTCAGGCCTTCTTAATAAAGGGCGGAAGTTTTCGAAACAAATTGTGCACCCAGGGCACAATAATAAGACATAAACTATTTATTACAAAACCTCTCGGCATTCCGAGGCAAATTCAATGATCTGTCTCCCAATATGATCAGGCATCACTAGCCTCATCAGATTCACTGGTAACTCCAGTAGATTCCACGAAGAAATCAAGATCTGGCATCTTTGCAATACGACTCGCAGTCTCAGCGTAACGGGACAAGAAGGTCGTGCATCTCGGACCATGCTCTGGGTCACCATCTCCGACTCGTTCCAGATTATGGATTTTCTCCGAAAAATGAGCTTTATTCAGGGCCAGAGCATAATTCGCGCCACTCCGAGCTGAAGACCTTTTCCAACGAGCAATTTGCTGCGGAGCTGCTTGAAGTAGAGGAACAACTGTATCCAGATGAACACGATTCTCCTCAGTAGGCGAGATGTAATTCTTCAAACCTAGGGTGGCACCCATGGTTTCTTCAACATATTTCTTTGCACTCGCGCACCTCATGGTCAGAAGGCCTTTGGACAAGGAAAATTCCGTCGTCTTGGGAGTGTAATTGTCCTTCTTCATCAGCTCGGCAAACTCGGCCATACGCGCCTGTTCCGCCTCAGGATTGGTGGAATAAACTGCAAAAACACAATAACTGTAAAAATCAAACGAGAGGACTTAGCAGCAACAGGTCGGACGCACGATGCAAAGAAAACAACTTACTGGACAACATCTCACTAAACGAAGCAAATCTCCCGGCACAGTACTCTTCAGCTTTTTTGACAGAATCCCGAGTTGCTGCCAGCTCAGCTTCATGATTCTCCTTATCTTTAGAGCGTAGCTCGGACAGTTTCTGCAGGTCGGATTGAAGCTGGGAGATAGTGGCCTCTTTCTCTTCAAGAGCTTTCTTTTGGCTGGCCACTTGTCTCTCCAAAACCTTCTTCTCCTTCGCACGTTTCTCAGTTTGCTCAATCTCCTTTTTCATTTTATTGACAAATTCATCATTTTCTTTCACCTTCGCATCAAATGCTTTCTTTGCAGCCTCTGCAGATTGAGATGTTGGAAACATCACATGGCGAACAATTTGGAAACTCCTAATTTCCTATTAGAAACATAGCCTTACCATTATCCTCAGCATGCCTTTTCTTCAAAGCTTCATGTTCTCCTTGTAGTTTCACAAAATCAGTGCCAAGTTTGCAAGCCTCCTGGCACAGGAAAAATCATCCAAATCAAGAAACTCTACAACATAAGACTCCGATTAACTTCAAGAAGTTACTCCGAGCCTTGGGGGCTACACCCAGTGGGTGCACTAAGAAGTGCCCCCACTGGAAGATTATCAAAAAACTCTACAACATAAGACTCCGAGCAACTTCAAGAAGTTACTCGGAGCCTTGGGGGCTACACCCAGTGGGTGCACTAAGAAGTGCCCCCACCAGAAGATTATCAAAAAACTCTACAACATAAGACTCCGAGCAACTTCAAGAAGTTACTCGGAGCCTTGGGGGCTACACCCAGTGGGTGCACTAAGAAGTGCCCCCACTGGAAGATTATCAAGCCAACAGTCTCTATAACATAAGCCTCCGAGTAACTTCAAGAAGTTACTCAAAGCCTTGGGGGCTACACCCAGTGGGTGCACTAAGAAGTACTTACATGCAACTTGGTCTTCATCATCCCCGCGTCGGAGGCTAACTCACGTAACCGCAGCTCAATTTCTGAGGCCTTCGTCAGAGACTCCTTCAATCCATCTACTGTGGCATCCTCAATCGAGGTATCAACCGAGACGGAAGTAGGAGGAGGCCGAATTCCGCCTGCGGCTGCAACAGAAACAGTAGAACTCTTTCCGGCGCCCGTCACCCCCGAGGTAGCAGGAGGAACAGGCGTGTTTTCGACATCCACCCCCGAAGTGACAGGTTGAACTGGCGTAGGGGCAATAACCTCCTGATCGGTAGAAGCTTCCGGAGCAGCCGGGGCGCTGGAAGCAGGGGAGGTCGCCACATTTGCAGTAGGGATCGAGTCTACGTCAGGGCCAACATCCATATCTAACAAAAAGAAAACTTGTAAGCAAGAACACGGAGCAAGGATAAAATCTAGAGCCAAAGAACGAATACTCACCATCGACTGGAATTTTCTCCGGAATAGAATCCAGCACCTGGAAATCAGTCACAACACAGTTACTGACATCCTCATAAGCGGCAGCATCATGAGTCTCAACACCAGGGAGCGACTCGGATCCACTCGGACGAACACTGCAATATGAGGAAAGTTAAGATTTGCAAAAATCACCAAAGAAGGAAAAATAAAAGCTGTCGGATATTACTTCCGAGCTGTTTTAAGAGCTCGTCGTGGGGGAGCAACAGCGGCGGGAGCAGCCTGAACAGATCCTGACCCGGAAGACTTCCTGGGAATCTCGGCGGCATCCGTCGAAGCATTAACCTTTCTGCCGCCAAGGGTAGAAAGCGTTTTCCGCTGTTTCATGGGAGCCACTTTCCCATGACTCGGGCTAAGAGCGGTGGCCTTGCCACTACTTTCCCCCTTACTCGGAGATATGGGACGTTTCGTCCCCCGAGCAGATCCGTCCCGAGCTGCCTCACGGTCGTGATTACCCTTGGAGCGCTGCTCGGTAGTTGGGCGAGGAGGCACCACATCGGACTCCGTCTCCTCGTCATCCTCAACCCCGAGTCCCGCGTCGTTGTTGTTGTCCTCGTCTTCTTCGACAGGGTGCTGTGGCGCTAGGGGGATTGGAGATGGAGCGATGTTCGTCTGAAAAATAGACAAAATAACCAGATTAAAACTCAAGACTCATCACAACACTCAAAAAAAACCCAGTCGAGTCAAAGAAAATCACCAGAGCTGGAGGACGGCTAATATCAAGAGGCCTAACTCGGCCAGACATCTGCGCACCATGAGTCACGCTGGTGATGATCTTCATGAGTTGCTCAAACTCCTTCTGAGACATGGCCGAGTTGTTATAGCGGGTGTTATCATCAATCCCCGTGTACTCCCACATCCTCCTAGCTCGGGCCTGCAAGGGTTGAATTCTCCGACTAACGAAAAGAGCAATAAGATCCATGGCATCTAGCCCTGCCTTCTTCATCCTCACCACTTCCCTCATTAAGGGTAAAACACGCTGTTTCTCGGAAGCAACCAACCGAGGATTCCAGCCTCAGGAGTCGGACAGCCTGACATCCGAATAAGGAGGCAGCGTCCGAGTGCCAGGGGTGGTATCTACCTTACAGTAGAACCAGCTATTCTGCCAGTTCTTCACAGAGTCGGGCAAACTGGAGGCAAAATACTGGATACCTTGCCTCTTCGCCAAGAACATCCCCCCACAAAGATGATTTATCTCTGCTTCCCCAGAGTTCTTTATCTTTTGGGGCTTTATGGTATAGATGGTGCGGAAAAGGTTCCAATGAGGATCTATCCCAAGAAAGCCCTCACACAGAGAGAAAAAGCTAGACAAAAGGGTGATAGAATTGGGAACGATATGATGTAGTTGAGACCCGGTGAAAGCAAGGAAGTCAAGGAGGAAAGGGTGAGGCGGAAGAGAAAATCCCCTATCCACATGAGAAAGAAGAAGAACCCGCTCATCCTCTCTGGGGTGAGGTTCAACCTCACCTGGGCCAGGAAGGCGGCAGCCATGGCGAGGGATTAACCCCTCGTCTTGATAGCGCCGAATGAGCTCCGTCGTGACGACGGAAGGCAACCATTCCCCCGCAGACATGATGCCAGGAGACGCGCGGAAGGGAGCCCTGCCGGTTCGAAGAAGATCTGGGAGATCACCGACGGAGGAGAAGCTCTCGACTTAGAAGAACACCGGTGGAGAAGAAGCAGGAGAGGGTGCTATACTGAAGAGGAAGAAAGAGGAAGTCATATTTATAGATGCGAGGAGAAGGCTCACGCAGTTTTCAAGGCACTTATGAGGGCGCCCGTTACGGTCCCCCAAATCTAGCCTCCTTAAAAGGTGTGCAGTTAATGATAGAATAACTGACGAGCGCGGAAATCGAGGAACCGCTCTGACAGAATATCTGACAGAAAAGATCCTCTGATAGAAAAAGGATTCGCTCCCATGGAAAGACAACTTGGAAGAAAGACACACAATTTTTTTTAAGTTGGCACAGCTCTGAAGTAAAAAACCCTTAAAATGATGTCTCCGAACAGGATCTCAACTCGGAAGAAAAATAGGCAAATGACCTTTCCGAATAAGCCGCAACTCGAAAAGGATCTCATCACTCTAAATTTGTTCTGAATAAGTCACCACTCGGAAAAGGACCATCCGAGTAAGCCATCATTCGTAACTGCTAAGTCAAGAAGTCACCTTCGAAAAATCCCGAACTAGCCCTAGCAGGCATCACAGAAGAAATTCCGAACAAGCAAAATCGCTTATAATCCGTCTCTGACGCAGATTGCCAGATTATTAGCATGATACGGTGTGAGGGGTAAAGAATTGATATCCCATGGGATATGATTTAAAGCTCATCAACTGATGCTTTAAATATCAAGATTTACAGATCTGGTTACGTATGGGGTTTAAGGCCTTTTTACCCTAAGACACGCCTCCCGAGGCCTCAGTCCACCTCTTCTGAGAGACGCCCGAGTGTCGCCGATCTTTCCAAAAACAACTCACCCTGCACATAATCGAGGGGATAGTTCAAACATTGATAAAGTCCTTCCGGGCCTCTTATCGAAGTTAATCTCCGTGCACCTCATGAATTCTCACGAGCACCCAGAAGCACTTGGGGGCTACTGTCGTGGTAATACCTAGGGTATACCCTCGTGAACCTTATATCAGGGGGTATCCCTAGCAGAACCACCTCTTGAAAAATACCTATAAAATAAAACATAAACAAAAAACCTCTATCTTTCTCTTTCATCCGAGTAAGAAGCTATTCGGATAAAATCAGATTCATCCGAATAGTTAGCTTATTCGGTCGACACCACTGCAAAGGCAGCCCTACTCGGATAAGACCTTACCGAGTAAGGCGTTACTCGGAGCAAAGAACTAATCGACCGAGTAAGCTGGTTACTCGGAAGCAAGAAAAGCCGAGCTGCACGACACTCGGACAAGAAGAGGAAGAGCCGCCAAGACATTAAATCCCAATGCGTTACCCCTACTTAAATGCGTGTAATGGGGGACGTTTCTCATTGTAATAACAGCCACCATTAACCCTGTAATTAAAACCCATTATTGGGCAGTGAAGGGACAGGGCGCACTCTATATAAGCCCATCCTTTCCACCATAGAAAGGGACAACAAAAATCGACACTTTGAGCAAGAACACCCCGGTTTACCTGGGACAGGATTAAGGTTGTTATCTCCAAGGAGAGGCCTAACCTGTATAACTTCTCCCTGTGTCACCATCTTTGCGTACAAATCTTCATAGCTCCATCACTACCCCTATATCTATTGTTAGGTCCATAACTACAACACCGGTGGAGACAAAGGAGGAAGAAGACCTCCTTTTATAGTCTCCCACGAATCCAGCCGTTGGAACCGTTGGCAGTCCACCAACCACGGTACTACCGCACCGAGAGCGGTACTACCGCCCCACGGTACTACCGAAGCCCAGTGTCGTGCCCACTACCGCAAAGTCCAGTGGACTTATGGTAGTGAGTGCGGTACTTGCCCGCGGTACTACCGTGACACGGTACTACCGCACTGGGAGCGGTACTACCGCCCCACGGTACTACCGGGGGCCAGTACCATGCCCACTACCGCAAAGTCCAGTGGACTTACGGTAGTGAGTGCGGTACTCGCCCACGGTACTACCGTGGCGCGGTAGTACCGCTTCAAGAGCGGTACTACCGCCCTGGCAGAACCAGGGAGCCCAGGCCACACAACAGATGAACTCCAAATAAAACAGGCAAACCCTGAACTGCCACAACTTCTGCAAATGAACTCCGATTAAGGCAAACTCAAGCTTGATGGAAAGCTAACGAACAGAGCTGCCTAATCTCAAACAAATAGAGGTGTGAAACCTCTCACCGAGACGACTCGACAAATCTCCCACATCGAAAAACATACGAGAAGACGCATATGAAATTCGTTTTCGATGAACAAGAGCTTGTCATGAAGAAGACCACAAGCTCCAAAACCCACAAAGATAAAAGCCAAACAAGAACCAATAAAGATGATGCCAAGGATGCAAAAGGTTTGAGCTCTTCAAGAATGACTCGGCCTAGCCTATAACACGGTCTCCTAACTACTACCAAGATACCGGTAAACTAGACACCTATCTAGTCAAACCTTTGTCTTGCGCATAATCCACTTGAGCTTGATGATGACGATCATGCCCGCCTCAAGTTGGAACATCTTCCTTGATTCCGCCGGCTCGGTGAAGACTTGTAGATAGCTCCCCCATACTCCATTATGGGTGAGCCTCTTTTAGGCACATCTTCACACGACCATTATCACCAAATGGTCGGCAAGCTCCAAGTATACGATATCTTCGTGATGCTCCTCTTGACCTTGCACACATCTACTTGACCAATCTTTGGATAGCTCCATGAAGAACACCTTGGTCAACACGTAATCTTCATCTTACAACCTTGATGCCACCATATGATCTTCAAGCATTTCCTATGGACAAACCTTAAAGTATAACTCAAGGAAACCATTAGTCCATAAAGATTGTCATCAATTAGAGGGTTTATATGATGAATTATACTAATCATGCAAAGCAAGTATGCATGATTAAGAGGGCAATTGCTTAAGAACAAAACCAAGGAAACCATTAGTCCATAAAGATTGTCATCAATTACCAAAACCAAACATAAGGGCACATGCCCTTTCAAAGGGGAAGAGGACAAAGGAAAGAGGACAAGGAGATGAAGACAAAAGGGAGTACAAGAGGTACACATGTGATGTGATGTAATGTGACACCACAAAACTACGCTATTTCTGATGTGATCGATGATGCAGTCGTCATCTTGTCTTGTAGCAGCAGGCAACCGACAACTAGCAGCTCGTAGTCTAGGGAATTCCCCCGACAATGAGACTAGGGAATCTGATGTTGCCATTAGGGGTAAAACAACGATGCTTATGACTATGTGTCATAAGGATTGCTTACATTACGCATAGAGTGTTAAGGCAATTGTCCGTTGCTTTGAGTTTACAACCTTAGTTGGGGCTCACAACTTAATACCAGCGAGATGTTCTAAATAGATATCTCAAGATGGATGATTAGTGAGTAGATGCTGATAAATAAACGATCTATTTGTCTTGGTGTAATGCTCATATGATTGATCCTTTTACTTTCTTGTAGCATAATTAGCATTGCGGTACGTTTATAATTATGTCAATTGCCTAGCTGTAATTTGTTTACCCAACATAGTTGTTTATTGTCTTTTGGGAACGAGACACTACTAAGCATCATGGTACCCATTACTTTACTTTTTCTTTCAGATGCATTATTATTATTTCCCTTTGTGTTTATCCCTTTATAAACAGCAAGGCCGGAGAGATTGACAACCTCTCTGTACTCGTTGGGAGCAAAGTTATTTATGTCTTGTGTGCAGGTCAAGGTCAAGTAAACAACATTTGGTTTGTAACAGCGTCATTGTTTGCTTGCCACATCTTGTTGTCTCAGGAATGCTCCTGGTTCGATAATCCTTACAGACCTCACGTAAGGGAAATTACCGCTATCTGCATCATAACCTTCCACTTGGGGTAACCAACGAAGAGGTGTTATCTGCACTCATCAAGCTAATATCTGGCTTCGTTGCCTGGGACACAAACAAAAGACTATACCCGTCAACATGCCATCACCTCTCTGTATCCATTTAAATTCACATCGCGACATCATTTTCTTTAGGAAATCATAAACAAATTTAGTAGTAAAATTTTGTTTCGGGATCAAGCTCCAGATCACCTGACCAGGAACATCCAAGAGCTTAATTCCCTCCAAATATTCCTTACATCAACCAACAAGGATTTAAGAGAGGAAAAGAGGCCTCTTCTAAAGGGTGAATCATCAATAATAAGAGGCCACTCACAAACTGTGGTGCCTTGCTTGGTGCAGTTACTATACCACTAGGGGAACTTGATACACAAGGGGGGGGGGGTATCCAGGATAGGATCCATACACAACATAACAAGGTTGCATGAATGAAAAATTATTTTTCTTTCAGCCATGTAATGATTTTTAACTTTGAGGATAACTTTACACACATGTGAGTCATTAAACTTGCTACTAACAGTGGCAACAGAGGATTTTCTCAGGTATTTAGCATGACAAATATGTTGCCAAATGCCCTCCTGCGTATCAAGTTTCCACCCCCACTTAACAACAAGGAAATTTTTTCCATGGATCTTTAACACCAAGACCCCCTTTGCATTTAGATCTACATATCTGAGATCATTGAACAAGATAATAATGTCTCTTACCGCTACCCCCTTCCAAAAGAACCATCTCCTATGTTTATCCAATTTATCAATGAATGTTTTAGGAAGGAGGAACATGGACATATAGTAGTAAACTATATTGGTCAGGGAGGCATTAATAAAAATGAGCCTACCACCAGAGGAAGTAGCATTACCAATCCAACACTCACATCGAGCAAGAAATTCAGATTCAACAAAGTCCTAGTCCAGTCCGAGGATTTGAGAGTACAAAACCCAACTGACACTCCCAAATATCTCATATAATGGATAATACGACAATTGAAGAGGTCAACATAATAAGATATGATATCTTCATATCCTCGTATGCACATGATTTTCCTCTGAAGGAAGTTAATCTTCAAGCCTAACATCATTTTAAACATACATAAAAGGAACTTAAGGTTCATAGCTTTTGCAGGATCATGATCAATGCAAAGCACTATGTTGTCGGCATATTATAAAATCGCCACACCACGATCAATAAGATCAGGAGCCAAACCAGTCACCATGCTTTACTTTTGAGCATTGTGAATCAGTTTATACAAGCATTAAACCGCAATTTTGAAAAGAAAAGGAGAGCGAGGGTTACCTTGGTAGACCCCTTTGTCGCTTTGGAAATATGTTCCAGTCTCACCATTAAAATTAGTAGTAACAGTACCATTGTACATGATGTTTAAGCCCTCCACACTAGGTGAAATTAAAGTAGCGCATTTTATGTCAATCAAGTAGGAAATTCTGGTAAAATTTATCGCAATCCTTCTCCAAATAACGCTGAAGGACAATGTTCATTTTTCTTGGAATGAGTATGATGTAAGATCTCATGAAGGGGAAAAATCTCGTCCATAATATTCCTCTTCTTAATGAAGGCATTTTGTTTTTTACCGATCAATTTATTAGAAAATATGTCTAATCGATTATCTAAAACTTTGGTAATGATTTTGTAAGGGCACCAAAGCAAGCAGATGAGACGGAATTGCTGAACTTTTTCTAGCACCATCTAGTTTAGGGATAAGAGTGATAATAATGTAGTTTAGAGAATAAACATGTAACTTCCTAGCATAAAAGGCTTGTTAGAGTTATGCCCTAGAGGAAATAATATACTATATTATTATAATTTCAGGTTCATTATTACTATTTATATTTCTATGTTATAACTGCTATGGTATTATGCGGAGGTTTGCAAAGTGCATGTTATTTGCCTTCGGAGGAAAACCCATTTGCAGGTGTGGAGTATAAACACCAAGTGTTCCTAGTTCTGCCTCTAGGACAAGCCCCTATATTTGTGATGGTCATGTTTTCATGACTATGGACATCAAGTATGTCGGTAACATATAGGAGTACGTTGTTACCAGAACAAGGATGCTGAACCGACCCAATAGTATGATTTACTTTTAGATCACATCATATTCATGTTATGAGTAAAATCATCTAAATTTAATATGCATGTATCCTTAATGACCATGAGAATGTTTCGTGACTTCATATCGGAAGGTGGGCTTTGACTCTGCCCAAACCCCATCCATAACAGGTGTGGCTATAAAGGCTTTGTTTTTTCACACCTGAAAGTATGTCAAGGGACTTAATATTCAAGTTGGGAATTTTCTCCTCCGACGATGGAGAGATACTTTGTGGGCCCTCTCAGTATTACAATATCCAACATCGTCTGGCCAGACACTTTGTAAATTGATCACAATGGATACCAAAATACTTAACAAGAAAATAAAACAAAACTGGAAATAGGATAACTTGGTATAGTGGTTAATAATTAATCACACGGATGCCTAAAAGAGCTCACCTCATTTTTCTATAGTATCGTGAAGCAAATAATATTGGCATGTTAAGCTTACGGTTCACTTGAATTTATATTCGTGTAGGTCCGGGAACCTTTATGGGTGTTTATGGCTCCGCTATCGGTTATTGTTTCAAGAAAGAAAGTTTCTGGTTTATGTCTGTAGCCTACTGAACCAATGGGGTCCCACACTTAATGGTAGTTGATTTGTTGAGTACTAGAGTGATATGAGCATGTATCACACAGGAAAAGTCTTAGAGCGATCAGGATATGACGGTGAGAAAACCAGAATCGTTCGAGATGTTAGTAAAGTATCGGGAAGAGCTTTAAGAAAACTGGGTAAAATCGGAGGGGCCGAAAAAGTTCCAAGATGGTCCAAATATGTTTAATATTTAATTCTTCTGAATTTCCGGATTTTTTGGAATTAATAAAAATATTATAATATCAATGCCCCTCTCCCACTTGGAAGGCACAAGTGGGGGAGCCACTTGGGCCAAAGAGGCCCTTTGGGGGGGGTTGCGCCCTAGGAGGACCACCTCCTCCCTTGGTCACTGCCAGGAGGGGGCAGGGAACCCTAGGTGTAGCCCTAGGCTGCCCCACCTCCAAAATGGCCTCCCCTCCCCCTCCCACTATACATAGAGGGGGAAGGGGCACCCCCTCCCTCCAATACACAATAGATTGTCTCTTGCCTCTGGGCTGCCCCTCCCTCTCCCTTTAGATCTAAACATCATTATACCCCTAAGGGTTGCTCCTTCCTCCTCTATACACCGGTGGTATTGAGCTCTGGACGGTGGAGCAATGTCGGATCATGTACATCGTACATGTGGATCAACCATAGAGAGATCGGTGTTCGATCTTTGTTCGAGAGACTTCTCGGATTAGATCTGTTTGAGGGACCACGCTTCTTCACACTTCCTCAACTCTCCATCATCTTATTCCACTGCGAGAGAACATCTATTGAGCAGTTGTAAGGTAAATAGATCGTTAACCTTCTATGCATCTAGCTAGATCTTCTTGGGACTTCGTTCCATAGTGCCATTTTTTGTTTTCTACTCCAAATTTCAATAAGGCCGAGACAAGCAAAGGATGACAATTTTAACTATGTCCAAGTAGAATTGATAGAATTCAGCAGGAATGTTATCAGAGCCAAAGGCCCGATTGCTATCCAATTCGAACAAAGCACGTTTAGTCTCTTTCTCAAAAAATTCACGCGTAAGCAACACATTGTATTCATTAGTAAGTCTCTCATGAGGGGCTCGTGTATCAGGATACAAATGTAATAAGATCCCCACAGGCGGACAAAAGAAGTTTTTATAAAACTCGGTAGCATGATTTAGAAGATTTTTGTGCACTCGATCACCACATCTCCATGAGAGAGCAAATGAATCATGTTCTTCCTCTTCCTGCCATTAGCTACCCGTTGGAAAAGTCATGTTTCATACCCTCCACCCCCAGTGTCTTTGCCGTCCTCGCCCACATGGGAATTAGACTCCCATTTTATAATTTGATTTACTTGTACTCATGTGTGATTTGAGTTTCAAAATAGTTTTTATTGTAATAATTTTGGATCAATTGTTATTCGGATTTGAATATTCATTATATTTGAAAAAATAGTATTCCCTCTGTAAACTAATATAAGATGTTTTAAATTTACTATTTTATTTCAATTTATATTGTCAAAGGCACATTTTGCAGCTCAAATTTACAGTACCGTCTGGTATATTTTTTAAACGAGTACCGTGTGTGATGAGGACATCTCTACTAATGTTACACCCACATCTTCACCAACTATACATACTGGACCAGTTACTAGAGCACGCGCACGTCAACTAAATTATCAGGTATTTTCGTTTCTTGCGAATCCTTCTAATGTTCAGGAACATATGATGCTTCCTAAATTAGATACTTTTGTTTGTCTTATGAATGAAGGACCTAGCATGGATAAGAAGGATGGTCATTGGAGCGGGATCAAGCATGGA
The DNA here is from genome assembly GCA_950022295.1 of Bromus sterilis. Taxonomy (NCBI): domain Eukaryota; kingdom Viridiplantae; phylum Streptophyta; class Magnoliopsida; order Poales; family Poaceae; genus Bromus; species Bromus sterilis. The sequence goes on from OX465596.1 coordinate 405,387,814, forward strand.
GAAGGAGGTGCGCGCGCGGGAAAGGACAATGGAGCTTCCAGTGGTGATTTTCACACTTTGAGGTCACCATAAGGCGTGCATGAAGACTTGGACGAGAGACACAAGATGCCACATTAATATTTTCGTCCAAGGGTTATTATAGGTGCTGCGTCACCTTATTATTGGGCCAGGCCCATGTAATTTCGAAATACACTTAATAGGCTATTTTTTAGAGTCCGTATGTGTGGGGAAACCGAGTTAGGGTTGTTTTCGGACCCCTCCTCCAAGGGCCCACGAAATTGCCCTCTCTTCCCCCATATATACAACCCTTAGGGTGTCGTTTAGACTTGGGTTTTAATTAGATTTAAGTTAGCCATAGCCGCAACATCGAGCTCTTCGTTTGTGTAATCCGACCAGGCCAAGACCGCATTGGAACCCCAACTTTCGTAATCATTCATCTTATATTCGCAATATCCAGATTGCAATTCTTAGTTCTTGCTTGTTCTTCGATTGCTTGCAGGAATTGACCTTCGTGGTCAGGTTGATCGTGCATCCGCGGGATCAATAACCTCTCGGAGTTGGTTTAGAGATTGCTAAGGCGCAACGTCTTCGCACGTTCGTAGTCGGGTCGTGAAAGTCTACTCCACCAAAATCGATCTCCATCCTCTCATCGAAACATCAGGACACCTTCGCCTCTATCAAGTGGTATCAGATTTCTAGGTTGCTCGGTGAGATTTACCAGTTTTCGTAGTCTAGATTGGTTCTGTTCTTCATACCTACAGTCCACGAAAAACCCAAAAAAATATTTAGGGTTAGATCATCACGTCCCAAGACAGTCCTAGCCTTTGTCCAGTTTTCTTTTCAGTACTTGCTTTGTTGAATTTACGGTTGCATCGTTGTGTCAAGTTGCTGATCTTAGCGTCTAGTTCCCTTAGAGTTTCGAGTTATGATCACAGTTTGCCACGTCGCCGTCGCACAGTAGTCATCCTACCACGTTCCGCCAATCCGAGTCCAGATACACCACCACGTTCCGCCAAGCAGAGTCCACATACACCACCACGTCCCACCGGTCCGAGTTGAGTTCCACCATCAGTACGGTTCGTGATCTCTCTGTAGCCAGATTAGTTTTGAGTTGTTAGAGTCGGATTTCACCAAACTTTCTCCGTACAGAGAAGGGGGGTGATTTCCACACAAAAAAAAGAGTCTGGCACGCTTTCCAGAGCAGTTTTTAGGCCAAAAATTTCAGGGGTAAAAAAATTTCGTGCCCATACCTTCCTTATGTCCAGAAACTAATTTTGAGACATTTGCTACCATAGTGATTTTTTCGCACTTTTTCAGCCACCGCAGTCCCGCATCGCAAAAAAAAGCAAAAAAAAAAAGAGAAAAAAAATTCAGAGTGTGCTTCTCAGTTGTTTACGTGCCGCGTTGTGCTTTCGTTGGTGTTTTAGGCTCGCGTCTCTAGTACGGTCTAGCCTAGGATCAGCACAGTACCGACGTTGAGTGTTTATTCAGCTTTGCATCTCTGTTTTGATTACTGTTGAGTTTTTCCTACCATACTTGTCAGCCTTCCTACAGCTCCACATATATTCTACGTCGTGCGTTTGACACCTCCTGGCCATCGCTCTACCATATCTCTGAGAGTTTTAACCCGTTGGTTGTACATCACCACCTGCTGCTAGGTAAGAATCGGTAAGAACGAAAGAAAAGCTTCACGGATTTGTGCTTTCCACCACCCCACATCCCATTAGTAGAAGTAGGATCATATTCCTGTGTGTTTTCTATTTCTGCTAACCATGCCAGGATCACATGATGAAGTGGCGCGGGATGCACCCGATTGGGAGAACATGACAAACAAGGAGCTACATGATAAATTTGCACAAATGATGTCTGAACAGGTGAATGACATCGAGAACAGATTTACAGAGGAGATTGATGGCGTGGAAAATATGATCGACACCAAGCTCGACGCCAAGTTTACTGAGTTGATCGCACGCCTACCTACACAGCCTGCTGCCGCTCCAGCACAGCCACAGCCACCACCACTACCACGTGCACGACGTATTCTGTTTCCGAGAGGACAAGCTGCTGGTATTGGTGCTCCTCCTGCTGCTGCAGTTGCTGCTACTGCTGCTGCTTCTGACGTCGGCTAGGACGACAACTACGAGGGTGATTACGAGGAGGAGGTGGAACAGGAAGCGGCCTATGAGCAGCCAGCTGGACGTCCACGTCCCAACATTCGCCACGGTCGACACCAACCACCCCCTCAGGTACGCGATGATGAACATGTGCCTAAACTTAAATTGAATCTTAAGCCGTTTGAGGGTAGATATATTCCTGATGCTTATCTTACTTGGGAGTTAGAAACTGAACAACGCTTTACATGTTTACAATATCCTGAGAATAGACGTGTTACTGCTGCTGTTTGTGAATTCACGGGGGTTGCATCTATTTGGTGGTCTAAACATTGTAGATTGCATGCTAATAATATTCCAACTACTTGGGCTGCTTTAAAAGATGATATGCGTACTCGCTGGGTTCCTCCTTATTATCAACGTGAATTGCTACAAAAATTAAAGCGTTTGAGACAAGGAAAAAATTCTGTAGAGGAATATTATCAAGAATTACAAACTGGATTGATTAGATGTGGCCTAGTAGAGGATAATGAAGCTATGCTTGCACGTTTTATGGGTGGCTTAAACAGGGAGATACAAACTATTCTAGAATACAAGGACTATGCTACTATTACTCGTTTGTTTCATCTTGCTTGTAAAGCTGAACGTGAAGTGCAGGATCGACAGGCCGCTACGAGACCTAACTTTTCTGCAGGACGAAATACATCATGGACATCGCGTGGACCTTCTACATCCACACGTCCTGCTGCACCACCATCTACTTCAGCCGCTCATTCTTACAAGGAGCCACCAAAACAGCCAGCGCCACCATTCAAGGGTGCACAGAGTGGTCAAGCGGCGAGTTCTTCTTCATCCATGGCTTCCACAGGGCAAACACGAGATCGTGATATTAAATGTCGCCGGTGCCAAGGTGGAGGTCACTTCGCCAAAGACTGTCCCTCCAAGCGTGTGATGACTGTTACGACGGATGGTGGGTATGAGTCAGCGAGTGACTATGATGAGGAGACTTTAGTTCTCATTGCTCATGAGGAACAGGGTGCCCATGATGATGCTTATGATATAGAATATATGGCTCCTGATGATGCGGATAAATATGCTAGTTTGGTTGCTCAACGTGTGTTAAGTGTGCAGGTAACGAAGGCCGAGCAAAACCAGAGGCATAATTTGTTCCACACAAAGGGAGTGGTGAAAGAACGTTCGGTTCGCATCATCATTGACGGAGGGAGTTGCAACAACTTGGCTAGCATGGAGTTGGTGGAGAAGCTATCTCTCACCACAAGACCACACCCCCATTTGTACTATATTCAGTGGTTTAACAATAGTGGTAAGATTAAGGTAACGCGTTCTGTTCGTGTGCACTTTAGCATTGCTGCATATGCTGATTATGTTGATTGTGATGTGGTACCCATGCAAGCATGCTCTCTTTTACTTGGTAGACCATTGCAATTTGATAGGAATGTTGTACACCATGGTAGGACAAATCAGTTTACTCTGGTTCATCAGGATTAAAATATTGCTTTACTTCCTATGTCTCCTGAACAAATTGTGAAAGATAATCTTGCTAGAGCTAGTAAAGCCAAACAGGAGAAAAATAAGAGTGAAAATGAGATAGCAGCCAAAGAATTTGAGCAACAACATAAGACTAATAGCAAATCTTCTTCTGCTGTTTCTAATGAAATTAAATTGACTAGTCCAACTTTGCTTGCTACTAAGGTTGATATTTCAGATTTGGATGTTAGTCAATATGTGTGCTATGCTTTTGTGTGCAAAGAAGCTTTGTTTTCATTTGAGGAATTGCCTCCTTCTTTGCCTCCTGTTGTCACTGACCTTTTGCAGGAGTTTATTGACGTCTTTCCAAAAGATGTACCACCGGGATTACCACCTATTCGAGGGATTGAGCATCAGATTGACTTAATTCCCGGTGCTTCGCTGCCCAACCGTGCGCCATACCGTACCAATCCGGAGGAGACGAAGGAGATTCAGCGTCAAGTACAAGAGCTACTCGACAAAGGTTACATACGTGAATCCCTTAGTCCTTGTGTTGTTCCTGTTATATTAGTGCCTAAAAAGAATGGAACATGGCGTATGTGTGTTGATTGTCGAGCCATTAATAATATTACTATTTGTTATCGTCATCCTATTCCTAGGTTAGATGATATGCTTGATGAATTAAGTGGCTCTACCATGTTTTCCAAAGTTGATTTGCGTAGTGGATACCATCAAATTCGCATGAAATTAGGAGATGAATGGAAAACGGCATTTAAAACTAAGTTTGGATTATATGAGTGGTTAGTCATGCCTTTTGGGTTAACTAATGCACCTAGCACTTTCATGAGATTAATGAACGAGGTTTTACGTGCTTTCATTGGACGATTTGTGGAAGTCTATTTTGATGATATACTGATTTATAGCAAATCTTTGGAGGAACATTTGGATCATTTACGTGTTGTTTTTATTGCTCTACGTAATGCACGTTTATTTGGTAACCTTGGGAAGTGCACCTTTTGCACCGACCGAGTATCGTTTCTTGGCTATGTTGTTACTCCACAGGGTATTGAAGTTGATAAAGCCAAGATCGAGGCGATTGAGAGTTGGCCGCAGCCCAAAACGGTCACGCAAGTGAGGATTTTTCTTGGCCTCGCTGGATTCTATAGGCGTTTTGTGAGAGATTTCAGCACCATTGCTGCACCTCTCAATGAGCTTACACGCAAGGATGTGCCTTTTACTTGGGGTACCGCACAGGAAGAAGCCTTCACGGTATTGAAAGATAAGTTAACACATGCTCCTTTGCTCCAACTTCCTGATTTTAATAAGACTTTTGAGCTTGAATGCGATGCTAGTGGGATTGGTTTGGGAGGTGTGTTATTACAAGATGCTAAACCTGTTGCATACTTTTCTGAAAAATTGAGTGGGCCTAGTCTGAACTATTCTACTTATGATAAGGAATTATATGCTCTTGTTCGGACATTAGAAACTTGGCAACATTATTTATGGCCCAAAGAATTTGTTATACATTCTGATCATGAATCTTTGAAACACATAAGAAGTCAAGCAAAACTTAATCGTAGACATGCTAAGTGGGTTGAATTTATTGAGACTTTCCCTTATGTCATTAAACACAACAAGGGGAAAGATAATATTATTGCTGATGCATTGTCTCGTCGTTATACTATGCTTTCACAACTTGACTTCAAGATATTCGGTTTAGAGACAATCAAAGATCAATATGTAAATGATGCGGAATTTAAAGATGTATTGCAGAATTGTAGAGAGGGTAGAACATGGAACAAGTTTGTGCTTAATGATGGATTTGTGTTCCGTTCTAACAAGCTATGCATTCCAGCTAGCTCTATTCGTCTTTTGTTGTTACAGGAGGCGCATGGAGGAGGATTAATGGGACACTTTGGCGTGAAGAAGACGGAGGATGTACTTGCTACACATTTCTTTTGGCCAAAGATGAGACGGGATGTTGAGCGTTTTGTTGCTCGCTGCACTACATGTCAAAAAGCTAAGTCACGACTCAATCCTCATGGTTTATACATGCCTTTACCTGTACCTAGTGTTCCGTGGGAGGACATATCAATGCACTTTGTTTTAGGCTTGCCTCGAACAAAGAAGGGGAGGGATAGCATATTTGTTGTCGTGGATAGATTTTCTAAGATGGCACATTTTATACCATGTCATAAAAGCGATGATGCTGCTAATGTTGCGGATTTATTCTTTCGTGAGATTATTCGCTTACATGGTGTGCCCAATATTATTGTCTCGGATCGTGATACTAAGTTTCTTAGCCATTTTTTGAGATGCTTATGGCTAAGTTGGGGACTAAACTACTTTTTAGTACTACATGTCATCCCCAAACTAATGGACAAACTGAAGTGGTCAATAGGACTTTGTCTACTATGCTTAGGGTTGTTTTAAAGCGTAACTTGAAAATGTGGGAAGAATGTTTACCTTATATTGAATTTGCTTATAATCGTTCATTTCATTCTACCACTAAAATGTGCCCTTTTGAGATTGTTTATGGTTTTCTACCTCGTGCACCTATTGATTTGCTGCCTCTTCCATCTTCGGAGAAGGTTAATTTTGATGCTAAGCAACGTGCTGAATTGATATTAAAAATGCATGAGTTAACTAAAGAAAACATTGAGAAAATGAATGCTAGATACAAGCTTGCTGGTGATAAGGGTAGAAAGCATGTTGTGTTTGAACCAGGAGATCTTGTTTGGTTACATCTACGTAAAGATAGGTTTCCTGATTTGCGCAAGTCTAAGTTAATGCCACGAGCTGATGGTCCCTTCAAGGTTTTACAGAAAATTAATGATAATGCATATAAACTTGAGCTACCTGCCGATTTTGGGGTTAGTCCCACATTTAACATTGCAGATTTGAAACCTTATTTGGGAGAAGATGATGAGCTTCCGTCGAGGACGACTTCAATTCAAGAAGGGGAGGATGATGAGGACATCTCTACTAATGTTACACCCACATCTTCACCAACTATACATACTGGACCAGTTACTAGAGCACGCGCACGTCAACTAAATTATCAGGTACTTTCGTTTCTTGCGAATCCTTCTAATGTTCAGGAACATATGATGCTGCCTAAATTAGATACTTTTGTTTGTCTTATGAATGAAGGACCTAGCATGGATACGAAGGATGGTCATTGGAGCGGGATCAAGCATGGAGAAGGAGGTGCGCGCGCGGGAAAGGACAATGGAGCTTCCAGTGGTGATTTTCGCACTTTGAGGCCACCATAAGGCGTGCATGAAGACTTGGACGAGAGACACAAGATGCCACATTAATATTTTCGTCCAAGGGTTATTATAGGTGCTGCGTCACCTTATTATTGGGCCAGGCCCATGTAATTTCGAAATACACTTAATAGGCTATTTTTTAGAGTTCGTATGTGTGGGGAAACCGAGTTAGGGTTGTTTTCGGACCCCTCCTCCAAGGGGCCACGAAATTCCCCTCTGTTCCCCCATATATACAGCCCTTAGGGCGTCGTTTAGACTTGGGTTTTAATTAGATTTAAGTTAGCCATAGACGCAACTTCGAGCTCTTCGTTTGTGTCATCCGACCAGGCCAAGACCGCATTGGAACCCCAACTTTCGTAATCATTCATCTTATATTCGCAATATTCAGATTGCAATTCTTAGTTCTTGCTTGTTCTTCGATTGTTTGCAGTAATTGACCTTCGTGGTCAGGTTGATCGTGCATCCGCGGGATCAATAACCTCTCGGAGTTGGTTTAGAGATTGCTAAGGCGCAACGTCTTCGCACGTTCGTAGTCGGGTCGTGAAAGTCTACTCCACCAAAATTGATCTCCATCCTCTCATCGAAACATCGGGACACCTTCGCCTCTATCAGTGTGATATTTAATGTAACAGATAGCACAAACTCGTATCGCAAATTTTACGGTACGAATTTGCGACGTATGTTCCATCAAACGTTGATACTTAATTTTTATTATGAATCATCCGTAAAAAATGTTTGCGGATCACGATTATAGCGACATTGCTGAAAACAAAAAGGGCATATCTTGCCCTTTTCCCATGCACTCCAAGGGACAAGACCTTTTTCCCTGTAAACTCCACAAGGGACAAGGACCCCCACCTTTCGTTCATTCCTAGAGGGTAAACAAGGACCAAGTATTTCTCTTTGCAATGCTCGAATCTAACCCGATAGGTGTCTAGGTTCAAAGTTCTTCGCGGAGAAGGTTGGATGCTTCGCTTCTCTTCCCTGTCAAATATCGTTACTTGGATACGTGACAGCGAAGCACAGAGTACGACCTCCATTCTCGAGGTCAAGAATAATAAACAATCAACTTTGATGCCATCTCGTAACCCTCACTCAATCAAAGGAATCATCTTTGCACACACTTGATGAAGAACTCAAGAAACGCATCAAACAATTTGCGAGAAACGAAGAACGCAACTATGGAGTAGCTTTTTCTGATTCTGTATTGTACAAAATTCCTCCCGGGTGACCACACCAACATTTGCAATCCCCCAACCACACAAATCAATTTGTACACCAATCTTATTGACCGCCTGTGTTGTACAACATCAAGAAAACCAACCACACCTCCGGCGAGCCACACGATCCCTCCCTACGCGCAGGCGCAGGGGTTGTCGACCACGACGAGATCCTCGCCGTCGCTGCTGCGGAACGCGAGGTAGCCGGCCGCGAGCCCGAGCACCACGGCGATGAAAACCCCGCCGTTGAACGACATGACAGCGAGCATGAGGAGGTACCCTATCCCGGCGTTGACCCCGAAGAGCGCCGCCGTGGCCACCCGCGCCGACAGGCGCCCGCCGGCGAAGGCGCTGCCCGGCGCGAGAAGCGGAGCCCGCGCGTCGGAGCCGGCGGGCGGGGGGAGGGCGTCCGCCTTGGCGCCGGAGAGGAGCTTGACGCGGATCCGGAAGGCCTCGAGGTACTGGTAGAAGGCGGCGACGAGGAAGAGCGCCAGGAGGGAGAGGAGGTAGCCCGTCCACGCGGACGTGCGCCAGCCGTCGAAGAGGATCGTGGCGGACGTGCCCCAGTAGAAGGTCATGTGCATCATGGTGGCCGGCGGGCAGGGATCGCGGGCGACGAGGGAGGGTGGGGTTTGGGATTTCGGCGAGGTGGGGTGGGGGGTAGGGACGCCGCCGGAGGGGAGGGGGGTAGGCGGAACGGCGGAAAGGGAAAGGAAGGACGAGGATTTCCGGCGAAGCGACCGGTGGGATTTTAAAGGGGAGGCATTTATCAACGTGGTGCGGCTTTGAGGCACGGGGTTTGGGTGTATTTACGCTCGCGCCATTTTGGAATCTAACGGAGGTTGGGCTTCCCGGCACGTTACATCCTGTCTCACTGGGGTTTTGCCGTAACTTCTTTAAAGGAGTTCCTTAACGGCAAGCAATGTCTCCTAACGATCGCTAAGTTTTGACTCATTTTTTCAAGTTTCAACACATTTATTGTTAGGATATCAAGCAATTTTCTTTTATGTTTAATTTTAATTAATGTTATCATAAGTCTATGGAGATGGTAAAATCACACATAAAAAGACTAGAAACATCTGTCACGTTTGTATACGGACCAAACACGCAAGCCAATAAAGTGAAATTCAAAAAATATGAGCTCATCGAAAATTCCGACGTGACGACATCATTAACCATGTTGGTGAAGATGAGATAACCATTCGCCGTAGAGAAAGCAGATGGTCGATCATCAATGATAAACTTGAGTGAGTGGCCGCGCTCTCCAAAAAACTTATAGACCGTCATCGAGTGAATTTCGAGGGTCGTTGTTTCAAAGATCTGCTTTCATGAACGGTTATGCACACAATCGATGCAATGGATTCATTGGAAACAAATACAAACACAAAAACTTGCTTCCTCAAATAGAAAAGACACAAGAAAAACTAAGAAGATGCAATTGACATAGAGTGGGAAAGATCTCGAAGTAAAATTTGCGTTTACAATGGATTCATATATTAATGGTGCACGGTGTGAAGTGAGTGATTGAATAAGCACAGTGTTTCTCTTTTATTTCATGGAATCCGTTTTTCTATTTGAAAGGCACATGACGAGCCCAAGAGGAGGCTCGAACGTAGCCCGATTTTGAATTAACAAAATCATTAACATGCAAGGATTATGTACAACGCACCTTAAAAGGAACGTAGTACAAAAGAAAGAAAGAAAATTGGAGATGCAACCCAGGCTGGTACAAGGCTGTGACGCCCCCCAAAATCAGACCGTGTACAGTAATCATACACGCAAGGTACACGATCGAGATCAGGGACTCACGGTGAGATATCACAACACAACTCTACAAATAAAATAATACAAGTTGTTTAATACAAGCCAGGGGCCACGAGGGCTCGAATACAACAGCTCGAGAGCACAAGGTCAGCGGAAGCAAAAGTATCTGAGTACAGACACAAGAATACAAGGTTGCCTTAAGAAGGCTAGCACAAAAACAAACGATCGAAAAGGCGAGGCCTCCTGCCTGGGAACCTCCAAACTACTCCTGGTCAAAGGGGAACTCGACGTCGTAGAAGTCATCGGGGATCTTCATGTTTTGGTGGTCGGCATCGGGGATCTCCTGCTCCTGGACTCCAAGGCTCCAACGTCGACTGCAGCGGCCGATCAGGCAAAACAAAAAGGGGGGGAATAAAGCAGGTGAGTATCTAGCATACCCGCGAGTCTTACGTCCGCTACTAAGCATTATGCATTGTATCAACGGAAAGAAGAGGCTGTATATAGTGGACGGAAAGACATAAAACCAGAGCAAGGGTAAGAAGCTAGGCCTAACGAAGACTAGCATCTTCCGACGATGTCTTGCAGCATGAGGTAAGAATCAGCCAACAGTTTATATAAAGCATAAAGTAACAATGCAGCAGAAGTTGCTGCAGCATTGTATAATAATAAGATGTAATAATTAGCAATGCCTCCGAGTTCACCTCCTCGACATCCCCGCGAGGAAGAAAACCCGGAACCATACAGCTTAATAATAATAGTTTGTAGTGGTAAGATCCAGCTTCAGCATAAAGCGTCCTGTTACCGTGGACACCGCTATTCGAATAGATTAATCTTCCCTGCAGGGGTGCACTTGTGTTACGCTACACGCACGGATCTCCAGGGTGGCGGGAACCTTGTTAGGGAACGCTCCCCCCGAGGCTATCCGACACTTCATAGCCCATCTTTCAAACTCAACAGAGAGGTCATCCGCCGGACTATATCCTATGTACGCGGGGCTTTGGACCCTAACCCCGACGTACTCCTGCACGGTGCGAGGCTGGCCGGTGAAGTTAAAGCAAATCCAAATAAGACACCACCGCGCGAGCAAATAAGACAACACCACTTCCCGGCGCAGGCCGCGGTACTGCTGACGTCTGAAGAGTCCTCGGACGACACTACGAAGCAGAGGAGCCCATAACTCGTAATTCCCACGGGTAGGTAGTGCGTACATGGCATATAGCCAACTCAAGACATCCGCCGAACCATTTAGCATTTTAATTAACCTGCGTGACAACCGTTATCGTTGCCTCGACTTAACCGACCCGCGGACAACGACAGCAGCAAAGACCACCAGTACATCGGTGCCTGCCCCGTCGTCCCACCAAGTCCCTGCGGTTACCAACAAGGTGAACCGTCTCCTTACCTTGTCTCGCGTGTGCTCCTGGAGGAGCTCGACTTTCGTGGTTTGGTAACTCTCACGGCCAACGATTAGGGGTCAAGCACACCGGTACATTGGTCGTACCCTCCCTGTCGTCCCGTCGCAATACCACTCGCGGGCACCGTTGGGTCGCCCGACTTCTTACCTTTAAGGACACCAGTTGGTTCGATTTCCTACCATTAAGTGAAACCAGGAGGAATCACCCTCGATGGTACACCTGAGCTGGCTCGACTGAGACATCAGCGGGATGAACTAAAGAGGTAAAACTCGTATCATCTCGGTGATGCTACGCTACTGAGCCGACGAGAGTGAAATACGAGTCCATTCCATTCGTAAGCCAAACTCGAAGCGACTCGGCAGAGTCTCGCCGTTGTAGGTTCCCTAGGGCGTCTGCATTGATCCGTACCTGTTGCAGTTGTATATATTTTGTATCCGCGTCACTCCCCTGGGTGGCCACGACCCGCTATCTAATCCTAGCTAACAATGCGCAGGGCTCACTGCTGAATATAATATATAGATATAGCAGGCAGCATAGGATAAGGAAGGTACAACAAGGGGCGACAAAATCAGGCTATGCAATTGAATAGGATTGTAACGTAGCAGCAGCAGTAACAATGCCTAGTGCAAGAAAGTACGGAAAGGTAGGCGATATCTGGGGAAGAGAATGGCTCTGCTTGCCTGGAAGCTCGACGGTAGGGGTACACGGTCGTCGACGATGTAGTCGATCAAAAGGGGGAAGCATCGGCAGCGGTCGCAACGTCTATCGACAGAAAGAGGGGGGAGAAACAATAAATACACAATAATAATAGCAATACAAATATATGACATAGCAGATACAAAGCTAACGGTGATCTAACACAGTACGAGGTGTATTGCTCGGAGCGGGAATTCATCCGGGGATGAACTGCCAGCTCCGGGTGATTATCGGACAAGGTGTCCGAAGGGGGGGATATATCATGCCGGAGGTGTCGTGGACATCCGACACTGCTGTGGGTGGTGTATCCGGGTTAGTTGATCTATTCCGAACAACTTTCGTGTTCAGAATAAATTCATCCGGAGGGTTTATCGGTATCGGGCAATTATCGGACTGACGGTACCGGAGGGGGACGGTTCGATGTTCGGCATGTTAGAGGGGTGTGGTGGGGGTATGGGGATCATATCCGAACTCGGTGATCCGTTCTGAGCAACTTTCGTATACAAAAGTTTTACATCCGGGCAACGTATATCGGTACCGGGAATTATCGACAGACGGCCCGAAGGGGGGGAATGTCGATGTTCGGTACGTCAGAGGGGGGTGTTAGACATACGGATAACGTATTCGTATTCATTATATTTTCTGATCAATTTTGATATACAAATTATTTTCATCGGAGTTACGGTTTAAAAGATATTAAATTTCTAATATTTAAATCATTTAAATCAATTTTCTGAATTTCTTTTATTATTAAAATCCAAACTTATCCAAAACCTTATCCATAACAGTGCTGACAGGGTGGACCCACATGTCATACACAGAGGCATTTAACTCATTTTATTTAAATCAAAATTATCAGAGGGCCCACATGTCATACACTGTTATTATCATAAATCCATTTTATTAAAAATGCTTACAGGTGGGGCCCAGGTGTCATGGATACATGTGCAAATGACAATTTTATTTAATGTAATAATGGACTGGGCCCATCTGTAAGTGGCTATGTGAGGGGGGTTAATACATATAATTTTAACAGTTTGTTTTTCTTTTACTTAGTAGGGGGGTTAGCCCTTAACCAAAACAGGGCCCGCCCCACCCGTCGGGGGGCACACCCATGCCCCTCCAGTGGCCGGGCGCGCACGGCACAGGGCGCCGGCGGCCATGGCCAGCAGAGGGCACGGCGAGGCGGTGAGGAGCGGCCGGAGAGGCGACGAGCACCTGAGGCGTGGCGCGCGTGCACTGGGCCGCGGCCGGGCCACGGCACGGCAGCCGCAGGCAACCGCGGCGAGCCGCACGGTGAAGGCGGATCAAGGCGGACGGGTTGCAGCCGGAGCGCGGCAAGGGAGGGCTCTATAGCGCGGATTCGACGAAGGGGAGAGGGGGAAACAAAAGGGGGCTCACAGCGAGTCGGTAGAGGTGCGCAGCGGGCTCGGGGGCGCGAGGACGACGGCGAATTTGGCGCCGGAAGCCAGCGGTCGTGGTGGGCAGGACGGCGCGATTTGGGCGACGTAGTGGACTCCGGCTCGAGCTGGGGGCTGGGATGGCGTGCAGGAGCACGGCGGAGGTCCCGGACATGCGCCCGTGGTTCGCGGAGCACGGTGGCTGCGTCGCCGACGGCGGCCATGGCGAGCAGAGCTCGGGCCCGAACGAGACTGAGAAAAAGGAGGCGAGGGAGGGGAAAAAGGGGCTCGGTCCAGTTTTTGCGGGGGCGACCTCGATCTAGGGCTACAGGGAGGTGTGGGGGGCCTTCTTATCCTCCATGGGGGAGCAGGGGGAGGGGAGGGGGAGCAGGTGGGAGAGGGGGGGCCGGCGCCCTGCTCCCTGCGCCATGGCGCTGTGCAAGGTGGGGGAGGGGGAACAGGGAGAAGGGGTGGGCTGGGGGGTTGGGCCCGGGGTGGGCCTGCGCCCTAGGCGGGTTTTAGGGGTTTTTTAATTTTTCCTTTCTTTTTCTTTTTGTTCTCTCGGTTTGTATTCAGTTTAATGTAACTTATATTTTTCTTCAACTTAGAATTTATTCAAAAATTATTGTTACACAATAGAAAACTATTATAAAAAGCATGGACTAGAACTAAAATCATTTAAGTTTTATTTAAACCATAACCCATTAAATTGAGCTATTATGGCTAGTGGTTATATTTATCAGCAATATTTAAATAGGTTAATAAAATATCATTTCTATTTTCATATGACCTACTGATTAATAAGTATTTAATAAAATTGGGTTCACAATTTTTACTCCATTTAAAATTTCCACTAGTTTATTAAAATTCCATGGCAATTTAATAATTCCTAACTATTGTTTTTATTTTAAATATTATTCCTATACCATTTTAATAAAACCCTAAACACTTAAGGTGACCTACTGATTATTTGCAACTATTAAAAGTGGTTGCATTACTTAGGGTTTACTATAACTTTCATTTCCATTTTGAAATCAATAGAAATTTTGATAACCCAACATTGGTTCCATAATCATCATGGCCTTGGGATCATTCAAATGACCAGGGGGATTTGGTTTAACCATGATCAGGGTGATGGACATGCATCCACCATTCTTGGAGCAAACTTATAATCTGAAAAATTTATCAGGGTGAGAATCTGACAGAGCTATGATCAAAGGTGATCATGGCTTGATCATCAACAGTAATGATCACTAACAGTGGAATCACTGTAGTGATTACTGTTACTGATTCTGAGGGTGTTACAAAGGCACAGTATAGAAGCTACAACTATGAACAAATAATCAAAATCTAAGGCGTCATAATCATGACCATCTGCGCACTTGACGCCAAGGGCAAAGCGGAGTTCGAAGGGTAATGATGCCACCCAAGAAGGATCCAGCCAAAGCTCACACGAGCACGACCTCCTCACCACATGTATCGCCCATGAACATCGGCGACGGTGAAAGATCGCCATCGAAGACACGACCAGAGAATTGAGAGCAAAGCCATGGATCCAAACTAGGGCTTGCTTGGGTCACTGGCTCTCACAACCACCGTCACATTGCACACGCCGGAGAGGGGCCCCCTATTCCCACCTCCCACCTAGGCTCGAGGGTGTGGGCTTGCTGGACATGTGGATCACACACAAGGGAGAGGCATACAACTTGAGGAGGATCGCGACCCTTTGTGTAGCTGCACCATAGTAGAAAAAGAAGCCCAAGCCACCTGAAAGAATCACCTGAGCACACCATAACACACATACTCCGGCCACCGCCCAAGGCGACGCCACCAAGGTGGAAACAATGTCGATGTGATGTCGTCGCCCAATCCCAAGGATTTGAGGTTTTCACTCAACATAGTGGAAGGAGGGAGAGGGGGAGATGTCGAGAGGTCGTCATCAGATCCGGCCAAGGGGGAAACAGAGCACTCCCCAACCTGCGACCACCATCCTCTGCACCCTCGTTACCCACGTAGCCAAGGGCTACAATCAACTGCAGGAAGGGCACCACACCACTCTCACCACCGAGGCCACCACCTCGAGGCCCAATCCTCTGACGCAAGTAAGGAAGAATCGGGCAGATCCCTGTCGCCCCCTTCACCGATAGTTGCGCAGTGAGCCGGCACCTCCTTGTGTGTGTGGGGGGGGGGGCTATGGGAGCAACGCGCGGGGCAACAACACTAATATTCCCTTCAATTTTAGATTTTGAGTAAGTGATCATGCAAAAAAAATTGGATTTGAGATAACCCGTCCGCTCATGTCAGATGGTTCACACAATTCAAATAACCATTTAAATAATTACAAGGTTTCTACCTTGCAGCGATAAAAAAAATATGTGAGCGAGGACCCGTGAAATCCTAAGAAAACAACATATCGAATCCTTGGATTTCGCTGACTTTGATGCGTACCGGCAACTCCGAGCATAAAGGCGAATGTTGAGTTGGTTAGGTGAATGGTTGTATCCTCAGCCCATCATAGTTTAAGTTTTAGATTTGACAATGGTGCTCGCATTTTTCTGGATTTCTTTCAGGACTTTCGGTGGTGCACACACAGTGGGAGGAGACGTTTCCGTCGAAGACGAGGTGGTGGCTTCGTTAACCTCAAAATGATGTACCAGCTCAGTATTGCGCATTGCTGAAATTCCGTGTCACGTTCGAGCTTTTAATCGCTTGGTGGCTGACTTATTGGGATATATTCCTTTAGAAACTTTTTCAACCATACGATGGCAGGAATAAAAAGATGGCAAACCTCGAACCGGCTAGGCAAACAGTAGGCGTGAAACTTGCCTTCCGCGCATCCATCGTGACGACGTGCGAACGGAAAAGCGCAAACCTGAAGTCCGCACTGGTGGATGAGACCGGTAGGCGTCGGCCGTAGGGAGGGGTACCGACGTAATTAGCCGGCAAGGCCTCCTGCCCAATGAAATAGTACCTCGGCAAGTAGTACCACTCGCGCGGTCGCGACGCAGGGCAGTACATGTGCACGATCTGTACTGCAGCGCGGTTGTACTCCCGCCCCCCGGCCGGCAACGCGGTTGGTGTGCAGAAGTAGCGTGTCCGCAACACATTTTTTTATATGTGCAAACAGATTTTACTCGAAATGTGTGTGTGCGTGGGATTGAGATCCTGACTTTGTTAAATAAAGTCATCATGTAACTTTACCCTTCTATTTTTCCTTTGATCTTCATCCAATAAATAAGATTGATTCAAAATTTAAACTCAAAAATTAAACTCTTCCAAAAAACATTGAAAAAAATATAAAAATTGGATATGTTTTGTTGTGTATTACAATTTTTTGTTTCATTTGGATCAAACTAGTCTGTGATTTAATTGTTTTTCAAGATCAAATATAAAAGACTATTTAATGATAAACCAATTATCTAAATGCAGCGAAACATTCCCCAAATACACAACGAACCATATACGATTTCTGGAAAAATTTCAATTTTTTCGAAAGAGTTTGAATTTTGAGTTTAAATTTCAGGTCAATCGTATCCATTGGATGAAGATCGAAGGATAAATAGATGGGTAAAGTTAAATGGTTACTTCACTTGGCAAAGTCATTGGATCTCGCTGGGCATAAAACCCGATACTCGAAGCTCGAACCCGAACCCGAAAAGTTAATCGGGTAACAATTTCAGAAAATCGATTTATATTCAGGAAATTCGGGTTCGTACCTCCGGTATCCGAGCAACCCGAATTATCCGAAGTATACAGGAAGCCCAGTCAAATAATTCCCCTGAGGCCCAAGTAGCCCATGTTCTTCCACCTAAAACTTGTTCGCCGGGTTGCTTCCTCGTTGCCCCGACCGTGAGGAATCCCACTCGTACTCACAGGTCACAGCTGCCACACCCCACGGGCATACCACCAGCGTCACTATGTCTCCCTCCTCCCCTCCGCCCCGCTTGCACCCGTCGCTCGTTGCAACTGCGGCTCACCGACGCCGCCTGCAGTGTTGCAACGCGAGGGCCAGCGACCTAGCGCGGTGCCTTCCCCTTCCTCCATGAGCGCCCCAAGCGGCACTTGATAAGGGGTGGCCCGATCTTCTCAGTAAGCGGACGGTGAATATGAGGGCGATGATAGATAACTTGTATGTAGTCGATGAACTCTCCTCGCTAGATCCCTGTTGCCAATGCGACAAATCTCTACCCTTTGGATATTCACAACTTCACACACTTGCGCAACGTAGCCGTCGACCACGAGACGGTAATTTGCAATCTACTAATTCCCACTGGAACAACAGATCACACAAAACTTGCAGTAGCAACACTTCAGATCGATATGAATTGAAGTATATGATTCAAGATGAAAGCTTGGAGCTATTATCAAGAACTAGGGTTTATCTAAACATGGTCTAACCCTAAAACTCGCAGGGGGTCCGGTATTTATAAGCTAGGGGGTGTCAAACTCGGATACAAGGCCGCAGCCCTTCAGATCTGCGCGCAGGCAGTTTCAGACGTCCGATGGGTTTCGGACGTCCGATGCGTCGGACGTCCGAACCGTGTCGGATGTCCGGCTGTTTTGACATCGGTACTGTACTTGGGGGCGTCGCGAAGATCTTCGTGTCGGACGTCCACCGAAAATGGCAACCCTTCTGTAACTTGAGTTCATCGAAGCGTCGTAGCTTCGGGCCTCCGATGTCGGACGTCCGAAATGCGTCGGACGTCCGAAAGTTGGAGCTTCTTTTATCTTCTCCTCCTTCTAGATCCTCGTCTTCGTCATGATACCTGATAATGCAAACATACAAAGATTTAGGCAGTATAAAGTTCTCAGTACATGACATATCAGAATCTATTAAGAGCGAGTTCACCTGTTGTTCTATCAACTTTGCACGAGCTCTTGTAATAGGTCCAATTCTGATTTCATCATCCTTCTTCTTTGTTGAATCAACTTGTTCTTCATGACGAACTGGATATGTGTTGGTAGTAGGGATGTCCTCATCATCTCCCCCCCTTCAAAAGGCGTCGACCTCGACGCTCCAAGGTCATCTCCTATCGGGACCCGGGGTTAGCGTATGCAAGTCCCGCTACGACATAGTCATATGGAGATCCGAGAACCGTACCCACTTGTCTAAGCAGACAAGGCCAAGCACAGAACGTTCTCGGAAAGCATCGTACGTGAGGGGCATCCCATCCAGGCCGGATGATCAACTGAGATGGGTCCTCATCGTCCGCACACAAGTCTAATGATATGGGTGATGAACTCCCATATTCAAAGACAAGTCGCCTCAACCATACTATCGACTATCTCATAACCCTTACATAGACTTACTCCAGCCCGATCACTTAGTCGGGGTCTAGGGCGGGCTCGATCATACATCAAAGTGTGCACGAGACAGAGTCTCAAACAATCGCATCGCGATGCCCCAAGCTGCGCACATCTAAGGGACACTTGGTGTATAAAAGACCACCAGCCAGATCACAACTAAGGTCTCGAAAACCCATACAGAGACATGCATGTTATAAACATACACGCAACACACATGCCTTGTATGAACAGCAGGTATCATTGCAATTCTCTACAAAGTATACATCTTTATTAATAACTCTTACAGAGTGCACACAGAGATCACAAGCATGTGATCCAACATTACAACAAACAAGCGGAAGCAAAGTAGGTCTGAGTACAGACAAGTTTAACAAATGGCTTAGAGAAGCCTTATCTAAAAACAAGCCCTCCACGAGGGAACCAGTCGTCTGACTGGGACTACACTAGCTTGGTCTTGGTCTGAGTCCATTCTTCGAGCTTCAGGTAGAAGCCACCATCGGGGTCGGTGGGTTCATCTAAAACATAGAATAAGCAAACGTGAGTACAAAGTCGTACTCAGCAAGACTTACATAGGAGCTATACTACTCATGCACATGTATCAAGGTAAAGGGAGGTGGGGTTTCACTTGCAGAAGTGCCAGCTTTGACTTGGCTAGTCCTGAACTACGAGTACCAGACTTGAGGTAAGAAGCGTACATGAGTCCACTACATCTCTTCAACCAATTACACCACTATGGTTACTTCCTCGACTTCCCCACGAGAAGCACCCCATAGCACTCACGCTTATCTTGGTGTGTTTTAGAAGTATCCAGTTCAAGTTGTCTAATAATCAAGCTAAGCTTTCCAAGCAGTCCTTAACCGCGGACGCGGCTATTCGAATAGTTTTGTTAACCCTGCAGGGGTGTACTACTACACACACATGACCATCAGTTACCGCCTTTGGCCTCGACACCATTCAAGGGGTGTCGGCGAGGATGTTCACCACAACACTTCGCCCACAGCTCCGTTCTAGTCGAGAGAGTCGCCTATCTGAGGGGGATCCGTATGGAAGTCCGGCCGAGGTTCCAGTACAGCCTCAAACGATGTGTGCAGGGTCCCAAGCCGGTCTTGAAAAGCCGTTCATCCACTTCGCAGACCGTGCCACAGCCCTACCAGAACTCCGAACTACTGCGACTCTTGGGGTTCGAACGGGGTGAGGTACTAGGATGAGAGGGGTCAGTGAGCCCAATGTGTGGTTGTAATCTTCTTCTTGGATCACCACACAAGAACTCGGACTTAAGGCGGTGTTCAACGAGACAACCCACTGTGTACTCCTACACAGCCTCTCATCGTTCACCTTGTATTAGGGTAGATTCACCAACACATTTCACTTTCATCAACACCATGTTTATCATCATCCTGACTCACATCAAAAGCAACCTCGTTGTATCACTAAGCATGCAATAAGCAGTAACAGTTGCAGGGGCCACATGATATCAACCAACTCCTACATCTGCTAGGATTGTGGTTTGCTTACTACTGTGACAAGATGATAGGTCATGCAAAGGATATGGGTTCAACTATGCGATAGAAACGTTATCATGGTGATCATCCTAAACAATGCATACGCGAGACATGAGAGGGAAGTGGGATTTTATCGACATGATCAATGGGGGTTTGCTTGCCTTGCTGACGGGGTTCAGTCACGGGGTCTTCAACGAAGGGGGTGATCTCGGATTCCGGCTCCACTTCTACTCGACAAACAACAAACAAGGTAGCAAAGTAAATACAATGCACAATCACATGATGGAAAGTTGAAACTTGATGTATATGCTTTGATGTGTGAAGCAATTCAATTTAAATGGAGTATATTGCAAATTGAATTGCAAATTCAAACTCCAATTTGAATTCAAATTTAGCCAAGTTACATGTGACAATTTCTGATCAATTTGAATCATTTTGAAATGTGTATGATATGCCTCTGATGTGTGGTTGAAATGTAGCATGTTGCCATGGTCCAAGTTGCAAAAGCATTTGAATTTAATTTCAATAAATTCCAATTAAATCAAATGACAAATGCTACTGGTCCCAATTTAAATTCAACTCAAACATAGTTGAAAGTTGGATTTTTGGATAGCTTATTTTCTCCTGATCATTTTTCATATATTATTTGTCCAATTTGGAGTTGAAATGAATTTTCTATGATTTATTGAAGTTTGGCTATTTTTCTGGATTTTCTGTAATAAATTTAAATCGATTTAAAACCTTTACTGCGTCAGCGTGGCGCAGTGCTGACGTCAGGGGGCAGCTGACGAGTGGGGCCCCGCTTTCAGCCTCAGTGGGGGTTAATCCCGTTTTAATTAGAGTTAACAGAGAGGGTTTAAGGTTGGGGGCCCCACCTGTCATAGGGGATTAGGGGGTTTAGTGGTTAGGTTAGGTTAATTAGCCCGGGGCCACGTCATCCCGCCGGCGTTGAGTCGCCGGTGACTCGCAGACGCGGCGGCGTGCACGGACAGGGGGTTTCTGACCTCCATTCTCAACGGGAAGACCACGGGGATGCAGCCCGCGCTCACCCGCATCGCGTGGAGCAACCAGGGGGACTCGGGAGTGGCTAGAACCTCGCCGACGGTGACTCGGGCGGCGGCCGGAGAGGAGCTCGATGGGGATCCGGCGACGAGGCACAAAATATAGCGCGGAATGGGGGATTTCGAAGAGGAGCTCACCCCGATCAGGATGGTGCAGTCGCCGGAGTGAAAGGAGCCGCGGGGGTGGCGAATTCGACGAAGAGGATCCACGGTGGCCGGAGCAAAACGGTGGCGATGGCGTTGCTTGCTGGGCACCCGAGCTCTTGATGTTCTCCACCTTGGCGAAGAGGTCTGCTGCGAACACTCTGGACAGGGTTGCTTGGCTCTCTGGCGATGATGGCTACGCCGGCACGACAGCGTGCTCTGCAGCGGCGCTCGGGCGGTGGCGAGAACGAGGGGAAGAGGGCGAGGAGGTGAACCAGAGGAGGGGGAAAGGGATAGGGGTGTCCAGGGGAGGCTCCTGGACACGTTCTTGTCGTCGGGGAAGCAGGCAGGTCGCCACGGTGTTGTCGGCGATCCCGGCATGGTCGCCACGCACCTGTGTGCGTGCCTGCCGTTGAAGACGACAGAAGGGTGCGGGCTGGGCCAGGGGGCGGCGAGTTGGGCCTGCGGCCTGGCCGGGTGGGCTAGCTTTCTTTTTTCTTTATTTTCTCTTCTGTTTTTCTTTTCTGTAATATGTTGGCCATGCTAAAATAAATAGCTAGGCATTTTTTAAAATCCTGAAACTTTTTATATGGCCTCATATTATAATAGAGTAGCCACTTATAAAGTTTGGCACTTTTTAAAAATCAATTCATTTGAACTTTAATTCAAATGGGGGTTTAAATTTAATTCCATGCTCCTGTTTGAATATTTGAAAAATCTATGAGCATGGGGTGGGTCCCACATCACTTGATATGTGATCACACTCATTTATAAGACTTTTCAAAAATGCAAAAGGAATTTTTGGAGAAACTCTTTATCTGGCCTTTTGAATTAATTCATCTGGGGGGTGTTCTCTCTCCCATTTTGATTTCTTTTGAAATTTTTATCATGATGCAAAGGCCTAAGCTTACCCTAGCACATACCTAACTTGGGGTTGTGACATCTCCCATGTATGGTGATAAATCAGCAACGTTGAAACTGTTGCTAGCGCCACCAAACTCAGCAATGGGAATATCAATCGAGTAGGCATTGTCATTAATCTTGGCTAACACCTTGTAAGGACCAACACCACGTGGCTTCAACTTGGAATCCCTCATCCCTGGAAATCTATCCTTGCGCAAATGCACCCAAACCATATCTCCAGGCTAAAATAGAACTTGTTTCCGTGACTGGTTCCTTGCAGCAGCAACATTCTTGCCTTGCTTCTCAATAGCCTCTCGGGTCTTCTCATGGATCTTCTTCACATAATCTGCTTGTTTGGATGCCTCCATATTAACTCGTTCCTGCAATGGAAGAGGCAGCAAATCAAGAGGCGTAATAGGCTTAAAACCATATACCACTTCAAAAGACAAAGATGAGTAGTAGTGTGTACTGCCCTGTTATAAGCAAATTCGACATATGGCAAACACTCCTCCCACTCGCGCAGATTTTTCTTTATCATAGCTCGCAATAATTGTGACAATGTTCTATTGACCACCTCTGTTTGACCATCAGTTTGGGGATGACATGTAGTGCTAAACATCAACTTTGTCCCCAACTTTCCCCAAAGTGTCTTCCAGAAGTAGCTCATAAACTTCACATCCCTGTCAGAAACAATTGTCTTGGGCACTCCATGCAAGCGAACAATCTCCCTGAAAAACAGGTTAGCAACATGCGACGCGTCGTCGCTCTTATGGCATGCAATAAAATGTGCCATCTTAGAAAATCTATCCATTACCACAAATATACTATCATGACCACATTTAGTGCGTGGCAATCCTAACACAAAGTCCATACTAATATCTTCCCAAGGTGTGGTAGGAGCCGATAGTGGAGTATACAAAACGTGAGGCTTCAACTTGGACTTGGATGTGTTGCATACAATGCAGCGTCGAAAAAACCTGTCCACATCATGCATCATCCTGGGCCAATAAAAATTATTAGCAAGCATGAGTAATGTCTTCTCACGCCCAAAGTGACCCATCAATCCTCCTGCATGTGATTCCTGCAACAATAGCAAGCGCACAGAAGATTCTGGAACACAAAGTTTGTTAGCTCAAAACAAAAATCTATCATGGATGTGGAAGTTATCCCATGCAGTTCGAAACAAACACAAACGATATGGTTCAGCAAAATCATGATCAGTTGCATATAAATCACACAAACTCTCTAATCCAGGAATTTTAACATCAAGATGTGTCAATAACATGTTCTTCCTAGAGAGAGCATCAGCAACAACATTATCTTTCCCTTTCTTATATTTGATGATGTAGGTAAAAGACTCAATGAACTCAACCCACTTAGCTAGGCGTCTATGAAAATTAGATTGAGCTTTCAGATATTTCAAAGCTTCATGATCAGAATGTATGATAAATTCTTTTGGCCACAAGTAATATTGCCAAACTTCAAGAACTCTAACAAGTGCATACAATTCTTTATCATAAACAGGATAATTTAATCTAGCACCAGAAAGCTTCTCACTGAAATAAGCTATAGGTCTACCTTCTTGCATCAAGACACCACCAATGCCTATACCACTAGCATCACATTCAACTTCAAATTGCTTAGTAAAATCTGGTAATGCAAGTAATGGTGCAGAAGTAAGCAAACGCTTCAACTCATCAAATGCAAGGTCTTGGGCAACGCCCCAAACAAAAGGCACACCTTTCTTAGTCAATTCATTCAACGGTGCAGCAATAGTACTAAAGTCTTTCACAAAACGTCTATAAAAACCGACAAGATCGTGAAAACTTCGTACTTGACTAACATTCATGGGAGTAGGCCAGTTTTGAATTGCTTCAATTTTAGAAGAATCTACTTCTACCCCATGCTTAGATACAACATATCCTAGAAATATGACCTTATTTTTTGCAAAAGTGCGCTTCTCAAGATTAGCATATAATTTAGCATCACGCACCACTTGCAAAACTTGTCTAATATGATCAGCATGTTCAAATTCATTGCGGCTGTAAATAAGTATATCATCAAAATACACAACCACAAAATGTCCAATAAACTCTCTCAAAACATGGTTCATTAATCTCATGAAAGTACTGGGAGCATTAGTAAGACCAAAAGGCATAAATAACCACTCATATAATCCGAACTTAGTTTTGAAAGCAGTTTTCCATTCATCCCTTTCTTTCATCCTAATTTGATGGTATCCACTGCGCAAATCAATTTTATAGAAAATAGCAGCACCACTCAATTCATCAAGCATATCCTCTAAACGTGGAATAGGATGGCGATATCGGATAGTGATATTATTTATAGCTCTACAATCTACGCACATACGCCATGTACCATCTTTCTTAGGAACCAAAATAACAGGAACAACACAAGGGCTAAGACTGACACGAATATACCCTTTATCCAGAAGCGCTTGGACTTTTTGCTGAATTTCCTTCGTCTCTTGGGGATTGGTCCTGTATGGTGCCCGGTTGGGAAGTGTAGCTCCCGGAATAAGATCAATTTGGTGCTTAATACCACGCAAGGGTGGCAATCCTGCTGGAACCTCCGCCGGAAACACATCATCATAATCCTGCAAAACAGTAGACACACTAGAAGAAAGAGGATGGTTATCATTAGAAAGCAAAACCTCGCCTTTGTACATAAGCACAAGTGGCATGGCTGCAGGATCCTCACTAAATTCTCTCATGTCTTATTTGGTGGCTAATGTAAGCAAACTAGTCTCTGTCACACTTTTCGTTATATTATCACTCACAGCTATTACATTGTTCTCTCGTGTTGGTTCTACATTCACCTCTATCTTCTGACGAGACTCATTCACAATGTGCTGTGGGGACATAGGATGGAGATTAACTTTCTTGCCCTTGAACTCCAAATGATATGTATTGGCTCGGCCATTGTGTTGCACATGGAGATCATATAACCACGACCGACCCAATAAGAGATGGCAAACTGTCATAGGCACCACATCAAAATCGATGGAATCCTTGTATGGACCTATCTCAAAATTTACGCGCACCATGTGATTCACCTTCATCTCACCACTATCACTCAACCACTGGACATAATAAGGATTTGGGTGAGGTAAGTATTTCAGATTTAGCTTCGCACATAACTCCTTGCTTGCGAGGTTGCGGAAACTACCGCCATCAATGATCACTTTGCAAGCTTTGTTGGGGCCAACTAATGCTTTGGTTTGGAACAAATTGCAGCGCCGAGACTCAGATTTGGGCTGCACAGTAAGAGCACGCTGTGACACAATAATAGTAGGAGCATGCGATGGAAAAGCATCCATGCCTTCTTCACTATTGTATCCCTCGTCATTGAATGCGTCGGGGTCTTCATCATCACCGGTTTCATACTCGTCGGTGTCTTCATTAATGAACATGACCTTTCGGTTCGGGCAATCTCTCTTAAAGTGACCCGGATTACCGCAAGAGTGACAAGTCATCTCGCGATTGCGAGTTGTAGACATGTTGGAGCCTGCACTAGTGGAAGGAGCAGCTGGCTTCTTGGCCATAGAACCATTAGAGGTTGGCTTGGAAACTGAAGAAGAAGCCCGAGTATGGAACCATAGTTCTCCATAGGCGCGGAAGACGATGTCCTTGGAGAAAATCTGCTAGATGATGTGTATTTGGCCTTCAATTGTGCCTCTTCCGCAAGCTACGATTCATCCTCCCTTGCAAGATGCAATAGATCATTCATATTATAGTATTGGTGATGCCGCACAATACTCTTGATGTTAAATTTCAGCCCATGGAGAAAACGTTGCATAGTCATCTCAACCTCTTCACGAACTCGTGCACGTTGCAGCAACATATCCATCTCCATATAATATGCATCAACGGGCATAGTACCTTGCTTCAATTTTTGCAATTTATCAAAAACTGTCCGTAATTAATTAGTGGGAACAAACCGAGCTTTCATGGTCGCCTTCATGTCACGCCATGTACGAATAGGCTGCCCATCGGTTTCTTGTATCTCGGTCAACACACTCTCCCACCAACGCAAGGCATAACCGTCAAACTCGGAAGAAGCAATCTTGATCTTCTTGTCCTCCGAATAGTCATGCAAACGCCATAAATTTTCCATCTTAAGCTCCCATGTGAGGTACTCTTCCACATCTGTGGAACCTTCAAATTTGGGGATGTTAAACTTGGGCTTGCTCAAGACATCTTCTTCCTGAATGGGTAGACGACGCGCACCAAAACCAAGTGGAGGTTGGCGAACCGGCCCTTGAGCACCACGCCCACGGCCTTGATTGCCCCTCAAATCAGCATTATCGCCATGGACACTACCATCATCTTCCTGAGCGTCAGGTTGGCGTTGTACAATAGCTGCTTGTATGCCAGTGACAGATGTTGTCATTTGTTGGATGCTCTGTTGTATAGCAGCAAGTTGTTGTTGCATAGTGGTGACTGCAGCTTCAGTCGCGTCCACTTTCAGTTGGACCGCTTGAACATTTGTATCAAACGCATCAGCGGATTTAGTAAACAGCCCAGTCAAGTGATCACGGAGACCTTCATATGCCTCCCATGTAAATGGCGCATCCTTGTCCTGTTTCTGCATCACATCAAAACCACTTTGAGACATGATTAGTAGGTTAGTGCACTAAATCAAAATCTGTTGGTGGACACTCACAACTCACTCAAAACTGACAAGAAAAGGTGAATCTTACTGTTCCAAAGTGAATAGTAATGTGTACCCGTTCGGATGAAGGACTAGTGCACGGATGTGAGGAAGTGAATACCCGAGTAAAAGAGTGAACACACGACACAACAGGATATATATATGGTGGAGCTATAGGTATGGCACCCTAACTACATCGAAGTCAAGTCCTAGTGCTGATCGTGTGATACAAACCCAAGGAAAAACTCACACAGTGGAGACAAAAGAAGACAGGCCTCTCAAAAGATCACCACGATGATATGCCCGTTCTAGCACTTGTATATCTCTTTGTACTCTTGGATAACTCTTTTTGATCATACTTCTTTCTCTCTCTTTTTTTTGATTTTCTGACACTATTCCAAACTTGATGAAAATTGCTACAGTACTGCTCTTTCGGGAAGATCACAACGAAACAGCAAACTATAACAATGACTCCGATGCAATCTAAGTTATGGCAAAACTAGAAACCCTAATATTTTTGTATGGCTTTTTCTGGATAGGACGAAAACAAAAACGATCTAATAGATGGATTTGGTGGATGCTTACCGAGGAAACACTGGAAATCTGATACCAAGATGATAAGGGGTGGCCCGATCTTCTCAGTAAGCGGACGGTGAATATGAGAGCGATGATAGATAACTTGTATGTAGCCGATGAACTCTCCTTGCTAGATCCCTGTTGCCAATGCGACAGCTCTCTACCCTTTGGATATTCACAACTTCACACACTTGCGCAACGTAGCCGTCGACCACAAGACGGTAATTTGCAATCTACTAATTCCCAGTGGAACAACAGATCACACAAAACTTGCAGTAGCAACACTTCAGATCGATACGAATTGAAGTATATGATTCAAGATGAAAGCTTGGAGCTATTCTCAAGAACTAGGGTTTATCTAAACGTGGTCTAACCCTAAAACTCGCAGGGGGTCCGGTATTTATAAGCTAGGGGGTGTCACACTCGGATACAAGGCCGCAGCCCTTCAGATCTGCGCGCAGGCAGTTTCGGGCGTCTGATGGGTTTCAGACGTCCGATGCGTCGGACGTCCGAACCGTTCGGATGTCCGGCTTTTTGACATCGGTACTGTACTTGGGGGCGTCGCGAAGATCTTCGTGTCGGACGTCCGTTCCATGTCGGACGTCCGTCGTGTCGGACGTCCGAATCCCGTCGGATGTCCGCCGAAAATGGCAACCCTTCTATAACTTGAGGTCATCGAAGTGTCGTAGCTCCGGGCCTCCGATGTCGGACGTCCGAAATGCGTCGGACGTCCGAAAGTTGGAGCTTCTTTTATCTTCTCCTCCTTCTGGATCCTCGTCTTCGTCATGATACCTGATAATGCAAACATACAAAGATTTAGGCAATATAAAGTTCTCAGTACATGACATATCAGAATCTATTAAGAGTGAGTTCACTTGTTGTTCTATCAACTTTGCACGAGCTCTTGTAATAGGTCCAATTCTGATTTCATCATCCTTCTTCTTTGTTGAATCAACTTGTTCTTCATGACGAACTGGAGATGTGTTGGTAGTAGGGATGTCCTCATCAGTACTGCTCCCGGCTAGCTGTTGCCTTGCGCATATCAAGTGGCTTGTGGGGTTATGCAGGTGGTGGCGGCAGTGTACGATGGATGTGAACAACGGGGTTGCAACCTTTTGTATCACGAAGACAAGGGGAAAATAATGCAAAGGATCCATCTTCCCCGATGTGGCAGCCAAAACGTCCATGTTCTTCCTCCTCTATGATTTATTTCAGGCAATTTGGGATTACTCGAACCCGAACCCGATTTTTCGGTACCCGAATTGTTGGGTATCAAACATTCCAATCATATTTCGGGTGTCAGTTTTGAGAACTCGAATTACCCGAACCGAATTTTTGTGTAAACCCAAATGCCCAGCCTGAGGGGGGGGTCTGGACATCTGGTTGGAGATAGGACATTCAACTATGTCTCTCATTTTTTATACTAGTTTGGTCTTTTAATTTCTTGCCAAATTAACTAAATTAACAAGTTTAATCATATATTAAAATAGTTGGAAACAAATGTATTTACTAGGGCATCTTCAACATCACCCCCTAAAAGGAAAACCACATTTATC
The DNA here is from genome assembly GCA_950022295.1 of Bromus sterilis. Lineage (NCBI taxonomy): Eukaryota > Viridiplantae > Streptophyta > Magnoliopsida > Poales > Poaceae > Bromus > Bromus sterilis. The sequence goes on from OX465596.1 coordinate 405,416,903, forward strand.
CACGGATCGATGAGACCAGTCTATTACTACAAATGAGGAGTTGGTCATCCAACCAAAGATGTAGAGGCCCGCGAGCATTTTAACCATAACTTGCCAGAATCGGATAAATTCATTGAAATCAGGATATAATTTACATAAATGGATGATATTTCGTTCGTTGAACTATTTAAATATTTAAATAAAAGACAAATAATCGGACTCCACATTCGTCTTCACACTGCCGTGGTTCATCACCATCTCCTCGACTCGGCTGGCTCCTCCTCATCCTCCAGGCCGACGAATATCTCGTCGATCCTCACATGTTGCTCCCAGATACGGTGAAGGTTTTCTTGCACCTCATGCTTCGACTGAATAGAGTCAAGGATCACCTTTTCTTCGGTCGTGATGGAATTCAATACATCTAGTCACCTTTTCTTAAGTTGCTACAAGTCTTAAACGAACCCTGCTAATCTCGAATACATCTACTTTCTTAGCACAACAACTTTCCCAACACATCAGATGAACAAGTAATTTTATTGAAACTGCAAACCAAACAAACATGGCCTTTTATGTGTTGCTCTATTTGTTGTACGATCTAGGATTAGAAGACCTCCTGCTTGACGCTTGTGAGCGTTAGGTAGATGAGTCTTCGTGTAAGTATTCCCTCCGTTTCTTTTTACTTTGCATATAAGATTTGGTCAAAGTCAAACTTGATAAAGTTTGATCACTTTTATAGAAAAATCTATTAACACCCACACTATGAAACCAATATCATTAGAAACATCATGATATTAGTTTTCATATGATATAATTTTGATGTTGTAGATGTTGATACTTTTTAATATAAATTTGGTTAATTTTTATCAAGTTTGACTTTGACAAAATTTTATACGCGAAGTAAAAAGAAACGGAGGGAGTATATGTGTAATATGATCATGGGACGTCAGCTCACTCTAGCAACACGTGGCGCATTTTAATGAGCAGATTTCTTTTGTTTATTTTATTAGTCAATTGTTTTCAAAAACCTGATTTTTTAATTATTTTTAATATTTTAAATATATAATACTATTTAAATAAAAATAGGAATGTTTTAAATACTTCATCATTATTTAGAAAAAATGGTACGTGTTTGTAGTTAGTCTATATTAAAAAATTAGCTTATCTTAAAAAAATCACCACATATTATTAAAATATTTATTGTACGGAGTATATCACAAAAATTCAACATACATAAAAATGTTCAATATGTATTTTAAAAACTAAACATCTATTAAAAAAATGTTAACTATACCCTAAAAATTTGTTTAGTTTTTATTTTAAAAACATTCACCATATAGTATATATTAAAGAGTTTATTATTTATTTTAAAGATATTTACCATATATTACAAAAAACTTTATAGTATAGAGAACTAGAAAAAATACAAAAAGAAAACCAAACATAGAAAATTAAAAAACAACCAATAGCAAAATCGAAAGATGAACCAAAAGGAGGGATCGAGAAAAAAAAAAGCACCGAGCCAAGTGAATCGACAGAAAAATCATAAGCCTACAAGCAACCTGGACCAACCCAAGTTTGCCTCCATGTGAGCGTGTCGAGAGTGTTGATTGCTATTTGATGCTATCATGCGTCAAACATGGATTGCTGGGATCATCACATTTCTATGAGATCACTAATTAAGAATTATTTTTCGGGAAGGACACTTTCATTTTTTGTGACCAGTGGCACACTGAATGTATTGTAATGTAGAAATTTGTTTTTTCATATATGTGTTTATTCAAAATGTTATATTTCTTGAACCACACAACCAAATCACGAATCATTTTCATCATTGGATTTTCTTGCGTTGAGATCTTCAAAACTAGGTCTCATGTCAATAGAATTTAATGGCTATTTAAAAAATCTAAAAATAAGTCAAAAGAAACAAAACTAGAAATCGCAAAAAACAAAAAGCCATGAAAGGGGAAAAAAATACGAAGTCACATATTTGCTTATTGTAGAGGCACAAGATTGCATCTCATGGGGGCATAATTTTTTGCTACTTGTGAAGTCATAGATTTTCCACGAATTGTATTTTCCCATTTTTTTTGGGATGCATAAATTTGCTTCTCATGGAGGCACATATTGCTTCTCGTGGAAGCACATTTTTTTTGATAAATTGTGTTTTACCTTTCTGGAAATTACATATTTACTTTTCGTGGAGGCATAAATTTCCTTCTCATGGACGTATAAATTTTGCTTTGCGTGAAGTCACGGATTTTCTATAATTTTTTTTATGAAGCATAGGTTTGCTTCTCGTGGAGACATAGATTTACTGGACGTAGAAGCACTTATTTTTAACAAACCATGCTTTTCGTTTTCTGAAAAGGTATTATTCAATTTTTTTGGATACACCAATTTGCTTCATGAAACAACAATTTTTTTCCTATCAAAACTCAGAGAAACCAAGAAAAAACTAAAAACCTACAAAAATTAAAAAACACTCAAATACACAAAAAACCGATATCCCGCGGATGCTTCCTGCGCACAAACATGACAGTGTTTGTACACACCACTTGATGCACTCTCAGGGTGAAAAATGTCCTCTGTCTGAGCCCCAAAGGGGTACCCATTAAATATTTCCTCCGGTACTTTTCTTACAAGTTGCATTGCTGGGTCAGGAATGGGAAAAACTTAAGGCCTTCTTTGTTTCATAGGATAGAAAGAGAAAATCCATAGAAAGTGAGATGATATGCATTTTATATTTTTTATAGGAAAAGATGTCATTTGATTCATAGGGTGGGATTTTTTATTAAGTCTAGGCTAATGTTTTTTTCCTTTAAAATGTAAATGGTTCATTCCTATACTTCATAGAAATAATAATACATTCCCACAAACAAAAGAGATTCAAATAAATTTTTTCTATACAAATTTTCTATCCTTTTGAATCCCTCCAAAATGTCTACAAACCAAGAGAGGCCTAAACTTAATTCCGATTTGGTGTTACAACCCATGGATCCCGGCACTGAAACGGCCCATTTCTTGGTTAGCGTATAATATAAAAAAAGTCGAAATGGAGTGAAGGACATCCAACACAATACAGGAGGCATTCACAAGGGCATCATTAGGGGCATTCATGAATGAAAACAGTGCTTTACTTATTGTAATTTCGTTTTTGAATCTAAAAACTCGAGCACTGAAGCTCATAATCTAGCTAGACATGTTGCTGCGTTGGGTCCGGAAAGGCACTTGTGGCTTGGCCATCCCCGTGACCCTAACGTAATCCCTGTAAACATTTTGGTTGAATGAAGTCTAGATTATTGCTAAAAAAAATGAAAACTCTATTGGAAAAGACAACACACAAAGGACCCCCCTTCCTCTCGCGGAGAACACACAAAGGGATTGACTATTTGACTGTCTGCACTCATCCAAATTAAATTAAAAGTAACAGGAAGCATATTTTGTATACTTGGATCTCTACGAGATTTCAAACTTTAGATAGTTTATCATGCTGTCGCACGTTGTGATCAGAGAAAGAGGGTCTTACCGAATTGTTTTCAAACGAAAGAAGGATAATTTATTCTGAAGTGCTCAGAGAGACAGCCGAGGAGATGTCTCTCCGACGTGGAGCCCGCGCGTTCCTATCTTGAGAGAGCCCAAGCTAAGCACGGATCACGGAAGGCGACGACTACAGCAGCATCGCCATCTACACACGCCTTTGCTTGTGAGCTGTGATCAGACTAACCAGTCACCTACTCTGTCGTTTTCAAAGTCCCCAAGTACAAGTAGGCAAGAACTATTGGCTTCGTGGCATACCGGCATGGGACAAGGACACCAGCCCATGATGGTTTACACACACACGTGGACGGTTACCTCGGATAACCTTGAGCAAATCGCTTTCAGATGAGCACTACTTCGACTCAAGTTACTATGAAACTGAACCCGGATTTGGACGCTCCAATGATTACCTTGTACTCATTCTCATCAAAAATACATCTTTAGTTTTAAATTAGATGATTTTTATTTATGTACATGTCAAAATACACATGTAGACAAATGAAAGCAATCTAATTTAAAACAAAAGGAGTACTTGTTTTTTAAATAGATGTATCTTCAAAACAAATATTTCATCACATCTATAAATTGCTCATTTAGTATAAAGTTTATATTAACTTAGTACAAAATAAGCGATATTTATTATGGATCGAAGAAAGTATTTCCGATCGAAAGAAATAGTAAAATCACATCACACATCAGTTTCCGATATACCAAGAGCAAGATAAAACAAGACACGTGGAATACAAGAATCAACAGTGCCACGGTCCCTGTTGTGTAATCGAACCTAGATTTTAAATTGCATCAACAAAAATAATTTAGGTCCAGAAGATTCTTTCCCCGTGAATGATTGTTCTCAATTATTGGTCTTTTTTGTGTGTGGCCCAAGGCCTTAGGTTATTCAGTTCTTACGTGGTATAGAAATTGGAAAAAACAGAGCAAGTTCACTATACACTCTTTAATTCTTACACCAGCCATTTTACAACCTACAACATCATGCTGTCTCCATTCAAATATATAAGGCCTAACGCTTTTTGAGGTTGCATTTGATCAATTCTAAAATTAGTAATATATGGGATATATGATATACAAATTATATCATCAGATTTTTTTTCATATATGAATTGTATATTTTATGTACACACATGTTTTAATCCCTGGTTAAAGTATCATTGATGTACAAATATAATTTTTTTCATAAATCACATTGAGTCATCAACGGTCTGCCGATATTTAAACTTTAGTGAATAGTGTATGTCTGCATCTCCATCAAAAAGTTTGACCAAGGCAACGATCACAATATTTCTGACTACACCCCTAGACCAAGCATGTTTCTTACAACATACTTTTTCTGTTTTAAAATAAGTGTCTCAACTTTGTACTAACTTCAATACCTAGAGCTAAGACATTTATTTCAGAACAGAAGGAGTATTTAGTAACTCAACTCATACTAGCGAGCGCTAGCGAGGCACGAAGACATATGTAAAAACTTGGATCAAAACGTCCCGACCTAGGGAACAATGTGACATGAGCGTTTCAAATGAATATGAGCTAAAGATTGATTGTTTAGATGCAAAATAGGATGTCGGCATCTAAGAACATAAGGTAAGGGTTTTTAGAGAGATGACCTAGGTCAAGGCAGTGAGGCATGCACAGCGGCAAGAGTCGACTCGACAACAAAGAGGGCTCATGCAAGGGGTAGAAGATAACAATGACCATAGCTTGAGGTCAAACAAGAAGCTAGGTCCACCCGCGAAATAGGAAGAAGAAGAAGAAGCTAGGCCCTTGGATGTTAATCTAACGGTCCTGAAAATCGACCGAGGTAGTCTTTTTTAGGCACGAGGAATAGGCGATCCCAAAGAAAAGTGCCAAAACCTGTTTTTTAGAATAGTGCCAAAACTTGTTGACGTGCAAGCAAGGCTGAAAATACCTCAAAAAAAAAAGGCTGAAAAGCCCAAAGCCTCCTTTTCTTCTTCCTCACTGATCACCATCACGCTCTCGGTTTCCTTTCGTCTCGTCCCGTTCCGCCGTCCCGTGCCTGACCGCCCAACCCCCATCCCCACCCGCCACTGTCCTACTCCATCACACCACACTCGCTCTCTCCCCGCCGGAGCAGTTCACAGCCTCCACTCCACCTCCTACCTATAAATTTTCTCCGTCCTCTCTTCTCCCGTCCCACAATCCCCTCGCTGCGTACGGCGAAGCAGAGCCAGAATCCCCGCTTCTAGAATCAACTCAGGAAGGAAGGAAGGAAGGAAGGAGCCCTCCCGCCATGGCGAGCTTCGCGAGGAAGGAACACCAGTTCCTCGCCGAGCTCGGCCTCGCGCCGCGCAACCCGGGCTCCTTCGCCTGCGGCGCCTGGGGCGGCTCGGGCCCCGTCGTCACCACCACCAACCCTACCAACAACGAGGTTTCCTCTCCGCTCCACCCGATCCGCTCGATTCCGTCTGAATTTTGGGTTCCCGAAGTGTTCTCGGTGGATTTTGAGGGATTTTGTTTGTGTGTGTTTGTGTTTCAGGTCATTGCTGAGGTCGTCGAGGCGTCCATGGACGACTACGAGAAGGGCATGAGCGCCTGCTTCGATGCCGCCAAGACGTGGATGGCCGTAAGTTCCTCAGACTCGCGGGATTGAAATGCCCGTAGCCTCACAGCAATTTGCTCCCATGATGAATTGCTAGTAGGATGCTGTCGCTGTGCTTCGCCTGTTTCAATGTTTGCCATCTGAGTCCCTTGCGGGTTTTAAGTTTCCACGGAAGTTTGTAGTACTGTTCACGACATGGCAGAGGCTTTATGGGATCTCAGTTTTGTCCGAGAACAGGAGAATGCAGCATAACATCATGTGAATTCGCGAGCTAATCATGTGTCACTACTAAAAATGCTAAGACAGTAGAGTACGACATTTGATTTCACACTGCAATTTCAGAGGCCATCCACATGTTTGGATTTATCAGTGTTTTGCTAAATGCCTACGTATGCAGTGTGTGACCATGGAAAATCCCATTATCCAAGGAGCACTGCTAAATTAGTAGATATTTTTTCTGTCTATCAAGTAATTCAGTGATATTATTATGTTATTAAGTTTGTACTTATATGATATACCAACATGTCCAGATTCCGGCACCGAAACGAGGAGAAATTGTGAGGCAGATTGGTGATGCACTGAGAGCAAAGCTTCATCACCTTGGCAGACTTCTGTCACTTGAGATGGGGAAAATTCTCCCTGAAGGAATTGGGGAGGTTCAGGTAAAAATGATGAATGCATTGGAAGTAGCACACAAAATTTTAAGATTAAGAGTTATTGAAACAGGGTGGTGGGGGTTCAGGATACGTAGGAAGTAGGAATCATCCACACCTTCCACCATTTGAGAGCTAGGCTCAATTCATAGGGAGGTTCAGGTTGGGGCATAATTCCTGCTAGGCCATCAGTAGAAGCCTCAGATGATGTATTATCTGTTTCAGAACACACGTTTATGTATCTGTTTATGACATTAGCTATTCATTATTCATGAACAACTGCATTATATTTATGGTACCATTGCATTGTCTGCTGGAAATGCGACCTAGCCAGTTAATACGACATCCCCATGGTATGGAACAATATTGGAACAATGATTGGTTTCTTAATTTCTAAATTAATCAACCTTGTCCAAACTGCTAATAAACTATGTCTCTTATAATTAAGACAGTGAATGACCATATAAGTGTATGCAATGTACTGTTGATTTCCCACTCTGTACATTATGACATCAAAAGTTCTAAACAACCATTTTTGCAGGAAATTATCGACATGTGTGATTATGCTGTGGGGCTAAGTCGTCAGCTAAATGGATCCATCATACCATCTGAACGTAAGACCATTTTCTGTTCATCCTATTATATTATGATGATAGGTTCAAAGCAAGGATGCACCATCATCAGTGATGAGATGTGCCCTTTTTACTATACTGGTTGCAACTGGTTGAGGGAAATTAAATGATATTTGCATTTCATACTATATCTCTAATAATTTATTTGTCTAAGTTGTGTTGTTATGAAAATAAGAGGTATTTCAGCTGGAATCAGTAGGCTTATAATTTATTGCAATCTACTAGTAGACCTTGTTAATCTGAATTGCTGTTTTGTACAAACTTGTGTACCCTGACATGTTGCATTACCATTCTGTATGATATTCACACAGTAAAGGATCATGTTAAAATATTCACTGATTCACGCCATTGGACAAGGTTTTAGAGAAATTAGCCTAATTTTCAGCATTGCCTTCTCTGATTTGGTTATAGAAAAGCTTGTGTACTGGTGTAATTGTCTATTCTAAAGCAATCTTTAATTGCAATTCCTTGATATGAACTATAAATGCACCAGTGCACACAGTTTGAAAAGAACATTGAAAATCTGCTAATGCTGCCTTCTGTCTTCTTTGCAGGCCCAAACCATATGATGATGGAAGTAAGTAGAACCGGTATTACATTCTCATGTATCATGATGAGACATGCTAAATTGCTAATGACTAATCCTTACCCGAATAGGTCTGGAATCCTCTTGGAGTTGTTGGCGTCATCACTGCATTCAATTTCCCTTGCGCTGTGCTGGGTAAGCTGACCATTTAGATAATTCTTGCATTGTACCATTTTTTAAATGTGACGACAATGTTAATCCATGTAGTTCACTGTAACTACTTGTGGCGTTTGCATGCTCTTGTTGTCTAGAATGTATAGCTGTTAGCTGACGAGAGTTCAGCAATTGAAAGTTAACTTGTACAATTCATCTTGTACATGCACCCACCGATGGTTATTATTGTAATCTTCAAGGTGGCAGTTCACATGTTTACTGCACTTCTATACACAATACATGCTATGTAAAACTGCAAGGAAATGATGGTCAGTCTTCTTTTGGTCATGTTTTAGGTTGGAATGCTTGCATTGCTTTGGTCTGCGGAAACTGTGTTGTGTGGTAAGAATGGTTTACTTCTTCACTAATTTCTTAATAGTGTTTCTCATTCATGTTGGTAACTTATTTACTTAGCTTGCTCTTACATAATGGCAGGTTTTGTATTTTTTTGAATGTATCTTTAGATAGACTTTAGGTAGTTTTCAGTGCGTAAAAAAAGTAAACGTCCAAGCTACCTTGGCAAGTTGGCATGTATCCAGTACCCTTGCGTTCATTGTTGTGACTCGTCCTAGTTGTCTTCTCATAGAATGGAACGAAATCCTGTTCTTGATGAACCGATCAGATTATTTGTGGCAAATGCAACTTGAGACATGGTTATAGGTTAGTCGAGAAGCTGAAAGATAAATAGTTATATAGGCAGAAAAAGGGTGAATCTGGGTTCTTTAGTATAAATATAACTAGAAATTAATGATCTGCTGATTCAAGAAGTAGATGCTAAACTGAATATTGTTTGTTTATTCAGTACATCCCAAATCTCACCTAGTGTATTTTCTTTCAGTGGCAGCATGTTCTCTCAATCTTGGAAAGACTGTTACAATTTCTTTCTGTAATTATGTTTGAACTATTGCAGGAAGGGTGCTCCAACTACTCCATTGATCACTATTGCAATGACTAAAATAGTGGCTAGTGTATTTGAGAAGAACAACTTGCCAAGTGCAATCTTCACAGCTTTTTGTGGGGGTGCTGAAATTGGCCAAGCAATTGCTCTTGACACAAGGATACCTTTGGTTTCATTCACAGGAAGTACAAAGGTATTTAACTTCTGTAGACCTCTACCCTCATGTGCTGCATCTTGTTTCCTAGATTTCGCTGCTGCTATATAAGGCGGTATTAGAATGCCTTGAACTAAATCCATTTTAGATCTTGCAATCTCAGTAGATTTTCTGCACTGGTATTTTGTATTTGCTGTTTGAAGTCCATTTTCTTGTCGGATGCCCTTGGAGTATTTGCTAATTATGTACTCCATTTAAGTAGCTGTGTTGATCTACGGTAAAAAAAACTGACACAATGATTATTCAATGCAGGTTGGTCAAATGGTTCAGCAACAGGTTAGTGCAAGATTTGGTAAATGCCTTCTTGAACTTAGTGGGAACAACGCCATTATTGTCATGGATGATGCAGACATTCCACTAGCTGTGCGTTCTGTTCTGTTTGCTGCTGTTGGCACGGCAGGACAACGATGCACTACATGTCGTAGGCTGGTATGATAAAAACAATATTTCTTTATTTTCTCCTATGGTAGTTATTTGAGTGGTCTAAGTGCATTTTTCTTTGTTAATACAGCTTCTTCATGAAAGCATATATCAAACAGTTCTTGATCAACTTGTTGAGGTTTATAAACAAGTCCGTATTGGGGATCCTATGGAAAAGGGCACCTTGCTGGGACCACTACACACTACTGCATCAAAAGAAAGCTTTTTGAAAGGCATCCAAACTATCAGATCCCAGGTGAAAATTTATATAGTTTTTATTGATACAGCAACAGTGCTTCCACAGTAATATCTACTTCACCATAATCTCTCAGCAGCAAAATTTATTAGAAAATATTATTTATTGTTTAACATGAAGTTCTGATAGTCTAATTTGAATACATTCTAAATCATTCAGGGAGGAAAAATCCTTCTAGGAGGGTCTGATATTGAATCAGAAGGGAACTTTGTTCAACCAACAATTGTGGAAATTTCACCTTCTGCACCAGTTGTGAGGGAAGAACTGTTTGGTCCTGTTCTTTACGTCATGAAATTTCAGGTAGTAAACAATCCAGATTTGTGTGTTATTCACCTTCTCTATGTGGCATCGATTGTATGCCCGTGTCTTATATCATTGTCATAACTCACGAGCATACATGGCCTGGTTATCAATTATCCTGCAGACCCTGAAGGAAGCAATTGAAATCAACAACTCTGTTCCTCAAGGATTGAGCAGTTCTATATTTACAAGGAAACCAGATGCTATTTTCAAGTGGATTGGGTAAGCTTTGGTTCAATAACCCAGAGAGCTGTACTGTTACTTCTTTTTAGCATCTAGACACCTGGATGTCCATGCGGACAGTTGGTATGATTGCACTTGTACATCACACTCTGATCTTACCTTTGCTGCACTGAAGGTGAAGGATGATGACTTTGTTTTCTAGATATTTTGTGTTCATCACTTCCCTGTCCATCAAATCAAATCAAACCAATTTTAAGATCCACTTAAGTTTTTTCTTGTTTTTTTGCATTTTTCAGTATATTATATATACGCAATGCACCATTTTCCTTTTCTAGTCAGTTATTCATGTTCATTGAAACTTCAAGAGTCATCTGTTGAATTTCATATTACTTCTTTTTGAGGTTTTGGAGGGTGAATTTATCCCTAAAAAATGAATTTCATAATACTCATAGGGTAATAACTCTACTGGAGCTACATGTGCCAGAAGTATATCTTTTGTAGATCGTATTATAAAATGATCAATCCACCTGCAAAGACATTTACATCTGTTTGTATGCATCCCTCTGGCTTTTCTCTCCTGCTGACGCATTAAAGACAGGATACGCTTGTAGCAGTATACTAGTAGCGATTGTTCTTATTCTCCTTTGCTATGCAGGCCTCATGGTAGTGATTGTGGTATAGTGAATGTAAATATACCCACAAATGGTGCTGAAATTGGTGGAGCTTTTGGTGGAGAAAAGGCAACCGGTGGTGGACGAGAAGCAGGAAGTGATTCCTGGAAGCAGTACATGAGGAGGGCCACGTGGTAAGTAGGCAAATCATTTCTAGGAATTTCGAATGGTACAACCTGTAGATCTCTCTACAACAGAGATGTACATCTTTTGGCAGTTGATACAATCAAATACTTAATTTTGCTTTCCTCTAAGTTGTCATCTGAAGCCAGACATTTTATGAATGTACATGCTCATTGCCATTAGTTCCAAAGTTCCAGGCTAATAAAGTTGCAACATTGAGACTCTAGTAGTCTAGTTTGTTATAATAAACATAGGAACATTATGCTTTGTTGGAGCATTGTGAACATTATTTGGAACTCTCATAAGTTAGTACTGTTCTTCTCCTGTGGAGCTTTGTCCAAGCCTGCAAAACTGAAGTTCATGTAAGCTCTAGCGACCACCTACAGGCTACGATTAGCAACCTTTTATTACTTGGATTCTGAATTGGGACTTTTTACCAAGCTTCTTATTGGTTCGACAATGTAAATACATTTTTAAAATTGTATCTGGGACAGAAACAAGCAAGATAGGTTTTTAAATTGTATTTGGGAGAAAAACAGACAAAATCGATCGGTTCCTTTTGGTTATACTTTGGCCTCAACTATCCAGTATGCTAAAATCATGTATCAGGGTTCAGTAATTTTGGTTATAGTTGGCCTCAACTATCCAGTATGCTAAAATCATGTATCAGGGTTCTGTAATTGTTTTCATTAACTAATGTTGGGTCCAAATACTTGCAGTACAATCAACTATGGAAGCGAGCTGCCTCTAGCACAGGGAATAAATTTTGGCTAGGTGGGGACACAAGGACTGCCGGTGAAACATGCTGCTGCTTGGAGAAAAGGTGTTACCATGTTGTGATATCTGCAGACTGCAGACATCATCTTCAGGAACTTCTATATGTGTCAATCGTTGTACCCAAATTGCGATGCTGCCGCTGAGTACATATAATAAGAGATGGTTGATCACTTGATCTCATGTATGCACTGTTTATGCTTTTTCGAAAGTTTAGCCATCTGTGTCTTAACCTATCTAATAAACTGGAAAATTTGCATCTCTTTTTGTGAGAGCAACATTTTCTAGATGTAATCCTGAGATCCGACCTGTCGAAATAAAAGGAAATTACAGCCTTTCAGGTCGTTGTGCAAAACGTTAAGATTTTCATAAATGTCCATCTAAACAAAATAAATTTTATTTTGTTAAGAGACTACATACACACATTCAAATGCACGAACAGATGATCTTATCACTATCGAGTACTCTCGAGAGATTGGGCCAACGAGTTTTAAGACTGCCAAATCATCGCAAACACATCGTCGACAAGAATGTTACATCTAACTAAAAGAATATTCAACGAATGTTGCATCTCATTGAAAGAGTATTTCACGAATGTTGCATCTCATTGAAAGAGTATTTCGTCTTTATGAAATGTGTTGAACCTGGGGTTTAATCCTTGATGGTTGAGATACAACCATCAATTACAAGTTGATCTATTATATACTAAAAGCAAAATACGGATCAATAATAGAGAATTAGCTAGAAAATCCCACAATAATCAGAAACATCTGGCCTTTAGTTTAACACATGAAAAAACCACAACCGTTAGATTTTGATGATATATTTTCTGACATTGATGTTGAGATAAATTACCCACTTATGCCATTATAGAAAGAAAGAAAAAACATCATCATTAGGTTTCCATTATCCATGTCTTACCGTATCGAGATAGTTCTTTTCCCATCATGCTTTCCCTGCGCCGTCACAGCCGGTAGCGAAGCAGTTCTGCATGATGATGAATTACTCGGGACCTAGCGGTTGGTGTTGATGTAGTTGTCCATGTGAGGATGGAGGCAAGGTCAACTTCCGCACACCTATCCAACGAAGACGATGTACAAAGCCTCAAGTACACATATGCCTCCTGTGTCAAGGCACCATGTCCTCTCAAGTCTCTAAGACAGAGATCTTGAAGCCCACGGCGGCAGCCGCCGACCACCTTGATCAGCAGATCACGTTGACGGCTGATGTGATCCGTAACTAGATCCTAATTGTTGGGGTGAGGAGAGATGAAACACAGCATGCGCGTACATATCCAAGAGGCCAGAGCTTGACCTGTATCAGATTAAGGCCATGGGCGATGGAATTTATCAGTCCCTGCATACGAATTGGTGTTGTGAGAGAAGACCAAAAACTTCAGTGATGTACACAACCAAGAGGGCCGATATTGTTACGTACGTATCCTTCTTTAGATTGGTTCCATTGATTCTTTTTTGATGGTTGTAACATGTGGATATTTATGGCATCGTTCATCTTTTTGCATTATAGCAATCTTAAGATATATGCATGTGTCATCTTAGATCGGACAGCTTTCATTAGAATACCAGTTAACATAATCTGTTCCAGCTACCTGCCAAAGCAAACACACCAGAAAACTTCAATTTAATGTGTTCATATGATCAGGTAGATGAAAGTAAGTTTCTCTATTAACAATAAGCATACTGTTCATATTCGATGTGCATTGAGGTGTGCATCGGCACAATTCTTCAGAAAGTCATGTTGAGAACCACCACATATGTAACTTACAATATATGAGCTCAACTGTTGGTGTCATGGATTATTCTTTTCTGACTATCATGGTCGTTCATATATTATCTTTGGGTATGCGTTTTAGCTCTGTACATCTGTAGTACTGGGTGCTCAATCGTACACCAATTTAAATGTGAGAAGTTAATTATAGCACAACAGATTTTGTCTTCCTTTGCACAGTTCAGTTATTCGGTATTTATGCCCACAAGTTACGGGTGTTTGCATTCATTTTCCGCTTCCATCGAGTTTTTCTGAACAATAATATAAATGTAGATGAAAATAAATGCAGTCAGCTTTTTAACATGATCAATAAATTATTTTGAAAAGTCAGCCCTAATGTAATTGTGGTAAAAATTAGACAACTGAATTTATCTGGGAGTTATCCTCGCAAAATTATGCTTCTCTGAGCTTTATCAGAAAATGTCAGGTTCCTATTCACCAAAAACATAAATTATTGATGTTCATGATCATTTGTATGTCACTCTATATAAGATCAATCACAATTTTTTCTAGATATACGTATAGATTATCTTTTAAGTTGACCTCCTGTAGAATTTCGGTGTTATATCTAACAAAGGGTCTGCTTTACATCTTATTTTAGACATTATTCAGGGTGCATTTGTGGGATTCGAAAGTACAAAGTATAATATTTAAAGAGCGTCCACAAGAAAAAATAGTATAAAAGTCCTTCATTCCAAAGAAGGTCTACCAACATTAAAAGTTGATCCTGTTCTCAAACGCGGTCACATTTTAAGAATTATAATTACAAACTACTACATACAATAATCTGAAATATCAAGAAAAATAATATGAAATTATGCCCTCGCAAATATAAACATTATTATCAACAGAGGAGTATGTGTATTTCTTAATATTTTTGTTTAGTTATATAATAGAAAGATTTAATTGTATATGAAAGAATTAATGACACAAGGAGGTCAAATATGAATGAACCAAATTACTTTGTATAGCCATGCTCAAACTGAGAAAAGGGAATGGAGTTGCAAATCTCCGAGAGAACATGGTGATCTTATATAGAGGATGCACTTATCGGTAGTTAGTTATGATGGTGCCTTCATATCTTGCGCCTTATTAATAAATATATTATGAAAAAAAAACTCAATTGACTTAGTTTTGTTGTTCAAAAAGTATCACAATGTTTTGTTTTATTATCAACACAATGATATGTTTATATGAAAAATAAAGGTCAAAAACACGGCTTTAGTAGGCATGCATCAACGTCTAGAATGTTATGTATAAGCAATAAGGTAGATAAATAAATAAAAAATGTTAACATGTGGTAAGTAATAAATTAGAACTCACGAACAATAAAGATGTTGCCCTCGCATTTGCGAGGGCCACCTTACTAGTTTTTAAATAAAAATAAAAACCTTGCCTGGTCATGCGATGTCTTGCAATTTTGGTACACAAATGATCAGTTGGTGAACTTCTTTATTCTCAATATTTGGAATAATTTTCATCATGATTTGTTTCAGGAGCTTATTGTCAAAATGAATTGTAGGGCTCCAATACACATAATTTTTTTCTTGCAGGGTCCTTTTGACTTACATAAACGAACCCATCAAAAAGTAAATGAAGAAATGAACTCTTCAAAATCCCCCTGCAAAAAAAACTCTTCAATTTTTTTATGTTATGCTGTGATTAAATAGGATTCCTTGCAAGAGGTTAGACTAGTTTGATAAAATAATTATTATAGCAAGTTGCATAAAAGCGCAACTGTTAGGGCCAGTATTACTCCCACTTAAAGGTGTTACTGGAAACCACCAGGTTTATTACACATAACCCAAATGAATGCTTACACATTGTGGGTTAGTGATCTTGACATTCAGGGAATTGCTTTGTCTGGAGATTCAAACCTTCTAAAAAACTGAAAATTCTAGAAAATAATAAATGACCTTTTAAGTGAAAATACTATTAGTCCAAGCTGTCTTATCTTTTAGTATAAGAATTCCGAAAGTTTGAAGCATGTAGTTCTAAAAATATCTAGGAAAGAAAATCCAGAATCATAAATGATCTATTGAGTGGGTTTATTGAAACTTCAAGCCACTAACCAGCTGTTTAGTCAGAAATCTATTTTCAACTTTGTCATACCGCCAATCCACACTTTAAGTGTCTATTTAGGTTGCCTGCGTGGGTAGTTCTTTCATAATTTAGTCCCTGCACAACTTTAATTAGTTACTAGAAAATGGGGTCGAAATGAGATATCTGCATTAGCAATTCTGCTAAAGTACAAACTCACGCCGACTTCGGAATTAGCACTAGCTGTTCCACTACATGCAGGAATCACATCTTTGTCGTGCAAACAATAGATTTGAAGAATCTTCCACATGTCAGCATTGGTAAAAATACAAATGAGCACTACAAATAGCTTTATTTAGCTTTTCGAAAAGATTACTTGTACTGCAATAAACATTATCTTATGTTTCTATAAGGACTAACTGATAGTGTGAAAGAAGTATTGTTACCTGTTCATACACACGAAAAGATACTCCCTCCGATCCATATTAATGGACTTAAGTTTGTCTAGATACACATGCATCTAGTCTAAATACTTAAGTAGATACATACGAATCTAGATAAAGTTGAGTCCATTAATATGGATCGGAGGTAATAGAATTATTGTTACCTCTGCTTGGTTTCCCCTTGGAAGTGTTCTCATCTTACCCCTACAGGGAGTTCGTTGATTTTCTACATTCTTCGATTCATAATAAATATCGTGGTGTTAGTTTACAATTTAAAACAAGTCACGATATTTATTATGGATCGAAACTAAAATTATACTGTTTATTATGGACCGAAAGGAGTATTAATTTACAAATTCATATTTTTGACCGCTTACACATTAATGATGCATGCAGGCTGCAGCTTCTGCTACATGCATGTGCTTAGAGTTATAAAATTCGAATATGTATTTTTCTTCCCGGGAAAATGTACGACAGTGGGTAAAAATCCATCCATAATTAGACCTTTTTTGGTGGAGATCCATCATTAGACCTAACCATGGTGCTAATCCATTGTAGGCAAATGTGACTTGCAAAAAATGGACCAGCGGTGTTGGCGACACACCATTAGATGCAGTGGGCAGCATCAGTGGCCTGTTTCCAAAAGCTTCCATTTCTAATAAATTATCTAACGTCGTGCAGCAGTACTTTATACAATATAAATTGATTTACCTTTGTAGAGCCACTGCGCTAAGGTGGTGGTGTGGTGATGATCGAATTTGACTGAGAGCGATGGGGCATTTAGACAAGTTCTCTGGGTCTGCTTGGCTCAAAACAATTTTACAGTAATTTTGAAGGATTACATATTTTAAGAATTGCATAACTTCAGATCAACATGGTTCGGTGGCCAAAATTGTATTGGATTTAGATATCATACATGTAAACATACATGTATAACACTCCTAAATGTGGAAATTCATGTTGGATTCCGATCTTCATGGAGCCCTTAATTCTAAAAATCCAAAAAATGATTTTCAGGTTTAAAAAAATATATGCAAAAAATTACACACATACATACGGATGTATATTACTTGTTTACAAAGTTACACGGTAAAATACGTTTGTATGCGAGTTATACAAAAATACAAAAATCTTATTTTTCTAGCACACATACTATTCACTATTAAAGTACATGGCTCTGTTTGTTTTTATGTAGTTTACACCAAAGCGTATTTCATCATGAGATTTTTCAGAATGTAGTATACACTGCAATGTTCATGTGTAATTTTTTCAGAACTTCTTGAAAACTAAAAAATAATTAAAAAACAGGTTCCATGGAGCTCGATCTCCAAAAATCCTCACTCTCCTGAATGGATCTATATCTCACATAGACGAAAAGAGGTGAATATTTTTTTTCAGATAATAAGATATACTATTTACCCTAATGTATAATTAAATTAATTTGGTTCTTTTGAATCATATTTCATAAATATGCTAATCTCAACTAAATGTCTAAACTTGTGTTTAAACCAAATTTCAATTAACCAAAAATGGAAGAAGCAAGAAACCAAATTCTACACAAGGTATCACTAATATAGGTACCCCTTATTAGCCCCATGCGATTTTGCAAGAAAGAAAATTCTTTGTGGCCTTCGCCCCTACCAGATCAATGTCCCACGGAGGGGACAACGACAATGATGTTGTTCGAGAGGGCGGAGTCGAGGAAGGTGTTCCGAATGACGTCGACAAAGCACTCGAGAAGGTCGATCCACTCACTCTTTTGCATGAAGCATTTTCTTCAAAAACACGTCATTCTATGAGGCAAACACATTGCCTTGGTGCAGGGATAGAGGAACACCTAACATTTTGAGAAAACTAACAAAGTAGCACTTATCTAATTTAGGATTTAATCTTATAATCATTTTTTTACATATGTCTAGTACCCATAAATTTAAGAAAATACAAAATGATTTGGCTTCCATATCATATCTCATATGGTGTCATTTCAAAAGATTTGATAACGCTTTTTTCAGTATAAAAACCATAGTCGCTAGATCATTATTCGAAAAGATAATGAAAACTTGATTAATGCCATCTTTGATTTTACCATATCATACATGATTTGATTACGTATGTAGAACACTCCACTCCCTATGGTATTCCAGAAGGTGCAAGTTATGAAACTATTTCATGACTAATCAGGCGTTCATTAAACTTGTATATATATATATATATATGTATATATTCACAATTTGATTGTAAAAATATAACTGTTTTTACAATATTTATCTGCTTCATTAAAAAAATCAAACTTATCAAACCACACACATCAATATTTGTAATTACCAATAAGTTAGTTGCCCATTACTTATGGTATGTGAATGGTGTTTTAGTCACTTTAACTTTTAGACAAAGTTCGTAATTGTCGTATGATTCATGATCAAATGATTTCAGATCCATCATTATGAAAAAAAAATCACGGGTTTTGTCAATGTGATAAAATGCAACACCACACACATGTGGTATTTCATTAGTCTTGCAACTTTTAGCGACAATGTTATGGATGCTTAACATTACCATCAAGATTCATAACATATAAATCATTCATAATGGTAGTATGGTCGTCCGTTATTCATAACATGAACACCTATTGTTCTCTCTACATGAACAACCTTTTTGCAACAAATATGATTCTAGAAGTATGTTTTTTGCAAAAGGTTGGAGTGTAGTATACTTAATTACAACATAAATTATGAAGAAAATCAGAGAGGTTATAAGCCAATGACGAGTACAATATCTTTTAGTGTGTTCCCATTACGTATCAAAACCTCATTGTCAGCTAGTCATTAAGGCCATAATATTACTTGCATCGAGTTAAAAAATTGTGCAATCGAATCGGTATCCTTGTGAACAAATTTTAATCATAATACCCAAAAATTAACTATTAACTATTTAATCATAATTTCCAAGATTTTTTTTACCAACCATTTATTCATCTATAACTAGTATGACACTCATACCTGAGTTGGACTTTTCAGTCTTCTTTATTTTTGCACTTATACTTCTTATAGTTTCACTTCCAATATTCTTCCTACTCACAAAAGAGACATCACCATCAGGTTGACATCTTTATCAGTCTTCAGAATATATAGTGGACACTTTACTTATGCTTGTGATCACCATTACTTTGGATATCTCATATCTTTCCGGCTTTTGTTTGTTTCTAAAAATAGTATTTTCAGTTTCATGATTATCACATAACTATCCCAAACTCTTGGGAGTTTTTCGGGTATCATGGAGGAAAACATAATGCACTTAATAGCGATGGAGTTCTAACTCTTGAATCAAGGGATGCGAGTTGCAACATCTATAGCATTAGGAAATCATCGAAAATACGAAATAGGACACAATCCTTCTCGACATTCTTGAGGACAATCATCACATTACAATAACAAACATAAAGTTTTAATCAGATAAAACAATATCAAAATCAATAGGGAAGGTGGAACCACATGCCATTATTCCATAGCGATAGTGGAAATACTTAGACTTTGTTCATAACGAATTGCATTCCCAATTAACATTTAATTTTCAAATGCACTCCCACTAAAACTAATACTCCCCCCGATCCAAATTAATTGACGCACACTTAGTACAACTTTGTACTAGAGTTGTACTAAGTGTGTGTCAATTAATATGGATCGGAGGTAGTATGTTATTTGTGATTCAAGATAGGTGCCTTAGTAATATCATACCATAATACTAGCAACTAAGAGTACCATAATAGTATTATCATGCAAGTTTTACATGGATGTTCTAATAAACAAGTGACCACAGATGCTTATAACCTTGTAAATAGATGACTACAAACCCAACAATGACTAAAAGAGAAACTTGTCGAAACATGCCAACCATGAAAATGGATTGCCCGTCGATTAATAATTGTAGAGATAAAAAGTTAAGTTGAAAATTTGGTGGCATTTTGATAATGCCATGAAGTCTTTCTTAACAGGTAAATTTTGCTTTCCGAATTGCAAACCATTGGACGTAGCACAATGGCTTCTTCCCGCCAGCCACCGCAGCCGATCTCGGCATCCATCCAGGCCCCACCGGCGATGCCACCACCAGTCCACCACCATGACATTCTTCCGTCAGCGCATCAGCCATCTCTATCCCCACTTCGCGCCGCTGCCCTGCTCCTTCTCGAACGCATGTCGCGCCACTCCTTCTTCTTGCTCGTCCTTCTCCCTCTGGTTGCTTCCATTGCGCAGCCCCTTCCGTCGAACACCACCGCCGGCACCGGCTCCACCACGGCCGTTCTGCTCTCCTTCGTCGCCGCGCTTCCCCCGGACGCCCAGCGCGTCCTCCGCCCGACATGGCTAGGGCGCCACCCCACAGGAGGCAACTCGTCCTCCTCCTTCGCCACCGCCAGGCGCCACCATCACCGTCACTGCACGTTTCTTGGCGTCACGTGCTCCGCCGGCGGCTCCGTGACCGCAATCAACCTCTCAAGCACGGGGCTCTCCGGCGCGCTCGCAGCGTCCGCGCCGCGCCTCTGCGCGCTCCCGGCGCTCGCCGCGCTCGACCTCAGCCGGAACAACCTCACGGGCGCCGTTCCCGCTGCGCTCGGTGCGTGCTCCGCAGTCACCACGCTCGTCCTCGCCTTCAACCTCCTCGCCGGCGCCGTCCCCGCGGAGCTCCTCTCCTTGCGCCGGCTCCGAAGGATCGACCTCAACACTAACGCACTCACCGGCGAGATCCCCGCCGCTCCCTCCGGCACCTCGCTCCTCGAGTACCTCGACCTCAGCGCCAACGCACTCTCCGGCGCCATACCTCCGGAGCTCGCCGCGCTCCCGGAGCTCACCTACCTGGACCTGAGCAGCAACAACCTGTCCGGCGCAGTTCCGGAGTTCTCACCTCCATGCCGGCTCATCTACCTCAGCCTCTACTCCAACCGGCTCGCCGGTGAGCTCCCCCGCAGCCTTGCCCACTGCGGCAACCTCACTGTCCTATACTTACCCAACAACAACATCAGTGGCAAGGTGCCCGATTTCTTCGCCTCCATGCCAAACTTGCAGAAACTGTACCTTGGCAACAATGCCTTCACCGGCGAATTGCCGGCAAGCATCGGTGAGATTTCGAACCTGGAAGAACTGGTGGTGTCGAGTAACTGGTTCACAGGCTCCGTCCCGCATACAATCGGGCAGTGCCAATCCTTGACACTGCTCTACTTGAACGGCAACTGCTTCACCGGCTCAGTTCCACGGTTCATCGGCAATCTGAGCCTACTGCAGAGGCTCTCCTTCGCCGATAACAGCCTCACCGGGACAATCCCACCGGAAATCGGGAGCTGCCGGGAACTGCTGGAGCTTGAGCTCCAGAACAACAGCCTCTCCGGGGTGATACCACCGGAGATCGCCGAGCTCAGCCAACTGCAGAAGCTGTATCTATTCAACAACATGCTCCACGGACCGGTTCCTCCAACACTCTGGCAACTGGCTGACATGGTGGAGCTCTACCTCAACAACAACAGCCTGAGCGGCGAGATACATTCAGACATAACTCGCATGAGGAACCTGAGCGAGATCACCTTGTACAGCAACAACTTCACCGGCGAGCTGCCGCAAGCCCTGGGGCTCAACACCACGCCGGGAATCCTCCGCATCGACCTCACCCGCAACCGCTTCCACGGCGCGATTCCTCCAGGCCTGTGCACCGGAGGCCAGCTTACCATCCTTGATCTCGGATACAACCGGTTCCATGGAGGATTTCCCAGTGAGATAGCCAAATGCCAGTCCCTCTATCGAGTCAACCTGAACAACAACAAGATCAGTGGGAGCTTGCCTGCAGACCTGGGCACGAACAGAGGGCTGTCGTACATCGACATGAGCGACAACCTTCTCCATGGGAGGATACCAGGTGCGATCGGCTCGTGGAGCAACCTCACCATGATCGACCTCTCACGCAACGGCTTCTCCGGCGCGATACCCCACGAGCTCGGCGCTCTGAGCAATCTTGTAACCCTGCGAGTGTCGTCCAACATGCTCACCGGATCCATACCACATCAACTAGGAAATTGCACACGACTTGTGTGCTTGGATCTTGGACACAACCTTCTGAACGGAAGTTTGCCGGCAGAGATCACAGCTCTTGGCAGCCTGCAGAACCTTCTGCTCGGCGGCAACAGGCTCACCGGAGCAGTGCCGGATTCCTTCGCCGCAACACAGGCCCTCCTGGAGGTGCAGCTTGGTGACAATCTTTTCCATGGAGCCATCCCACACAGCCTAGGCAACCTTCGGTACATCTCCAAAACCCTGAACATGAGCAGCAACAGGCTGAGCGGCCAGATCCCGAGCAGCCTCGGCAACCTTCAGGACCTGGAAATGCTGGACCTGTCCAAGAACTCGTTGTCCGGCCCGATCCCCCCGCAGCTGAGCAACATGATCTCCCTTCTGGCAGTGAATGTGTCGTTCAACGAGCTCTCCGGCCAGCTCCCTGCCGGCTGGGCTAAGCTGGCGGCGCGATCGCCAGAGGGGTTCTCAGGGAACCCTCAGCTGTGCATCCAGTCTGACAACGCACCTTGCTCCTCCAAGAAGAACCAGTCTCCGAAAAACAGAACCACAAACGCCAGGATCATCGTTGCATTTCTACTCCCAACTCTCGCGGCCATTGCTGCTACTCTGTTTGTCTCACACCACGTAGCCAAGAGGTCACTGCGCCGCCGGTCGGCTCGACTGGCCTCGATCCGCAGCAGCATGGACTCGACGGGGGAGCTGCCGGAGGACCTGACCTACGAGGACATCCTCCGGGCCACCGACAACTGGAGCGAGAGGTACGTGATCGGGCGAGGCCGGCACGGCACGGTGTACCGGACGCAGTGCAAGCTCGGGAGGGAGTGGGCGGTGAAGACGGTGGACCTGTCCCATGGCAAGTTCCCGGTGGAGATGAAGATCCTCAACACGGTGAGGCACCGGAACGTGGTGAGGATGGCCGGGTACCACATCCGCGGCGGCGCCGGGCTGATCCTCTACGAGTACATGCCGGAGGGGACGCTCTTCGAGCTGCTGCACGAGAGGAAGCCTCAGGCGGCCCTCGGCTGGAGCGTCCGGCACCAGATCGCCCTCGGCCTCGCCCAGGGCCTCTCCTACCTGCACCAGGACTGCGTGCCCATGATCGTCCACCGGGACGTCAAGTCCAGCAACGTGCTCATGGACGCCGACCTGGTGCCCAAGCTCGCCGACTTCGGCATGGGGAAGATCGTCGACGACGAGGACGCGGACGCCACCGTCTCCGCCATCGTCGGCACCCTCGGCTACATCGCTCCAGGTACAATTCCCTTTTCAATTCTCATCACATTTCTGTAAGACAGACCAAACCATCTACAAAACCAGGGGTTTAGCATGTGCCATCACTATTATTTGTTTTCAGAGCACGGATACTCGACGAGGTTAACTGAGAAGAGTGACGTGTACAGCTACGGGGTGGTACTGCTGGAGCTCCTGTGCAGGAAGATGCCCGTGGATCCTGCATTTGCAGACGGCGTCGACATTGTGACATGGATGAGGACGAACCTGAAGCAGGCGGATCATCGCGCCGCCGTCATGAGCTGCCTGGACGAGGAGATCGCCTACTGGCCTCAGGATGAGCAGGCCAAGGCGACGGACCTGCTTGACCTCGCGGTTTCCTGCACGGAGGCGGCCTGTCAGACGAGGCCTTCAATGAGAGAGGTTGTCAACACCTTGGTCAGAATGAATGAGGGCTCCCTCAGCTTCTCAAAAGTAGCTAAACCACAGTAAGAGGCAGGTTAAAACTGCATGTAATTACCAAATCCTATTTGGAATAAGAAGCTGGGGTAGTGGATGTACAAAGGCATAGTCCTACCACATAACCCTTTTCATTAAGCCGTGTATTATTCTCTACAATTTTATTCTTCATAAATGGATATGGCACATCATTTATAACCTGTGAAGCAACTAACGAATTCTACTAAATGGCACTGAGTGCGGGTGCCGTTCACGCCCTAATCACAAGCTCATATACATTGCTGTTGTTCTCTCTGCTAAGGCGCTTTAGTGCCTCGAAGCTTCTCCGGCTTCCCAAAAAATCGATCCTTTTGAACGCTACAAAGCCCCTTTCGGCGCATTCAGCGCTTGCGTACAGGGAACGAAGCCGATCGGCATGCCGTGAGTCCGTGTGCAGGGCTACGTTTATCTCGTCGGCTGACATGTTCTCCTGCACAACGAGGAGATCTTTTACCACAAATTCGCAAACCAAATCTGAACCATTATTACACCAGAAAAGTTTGGTGGGATGCTTCTGTTCTATGAGAAAAAAAAGTCATACCTGGTAGAAATTGTAGATGTGATCCAACACTTGTTCGCGTGTGAAGCCTCCATTGCTGAAGAATGTCCTCGAAGAGGGTCCGAGCTCGCCAAATCGATCGAGGGGGAAGAGTATGGTAAAGAAATGGTTCTTAAAAATGATCTCACTTCTCTCACTGAAACAACGAAACGGAGCTATTAGGGCAAGGATTCCAGAATTTTGTTTGATTCAAGAAGTTTTTACCTTTCTCTCAGCGGACGGGACAAATTATCTCCCGACTGGTCTGGATCCTTTCCATCGCCATCTGCATCAAAATAAGTGGTGCTTTGCTGCTCATTGGCATCCTCAGACCATGAAGAATCCGTATAAATACTTGCAGATGAAACCGGCTCAGATATTGTCCAGCAGATTGAATCCAGAAGTGTGACAGGTGTGAGCGGATGGATTGGTACTTCACATGACTGGCTTAAAACCATAATGTAGACATTCATCAAAATGTTCCATATAAAAGAGCCAATTATGAATACAGAAGGTAAGCTAATTCAACACAGAGCTTTGGTAGAACTGGGAGTAGAGTAACTTAACTACTTGAACATGGCATCAACAAGAAAATATCATTACAAATTTCAACTATTTTTCTAAAACTATAATGTAGAGATACTCATCAAAACGTTTCATATAGAAGAGCCAAATATGAATGGAAAAGGTAGCTATTCAACACACAGCTTTAGCAGACCTGAGAGTACAGAGTAACATGAACTACTAGAAATAATACATGCTGCATATCATCATGGCATCGACAAATTCTTTATTTTCAATCAATTTTTTCTATTTTTTCTCTAATGGCACCTGCTCCTGCCGCAATTTCCCGATATCAAAATGTTGCAAGCAGCACTGCCACAGCCAGAACAGGGAAGAGAATCCACATATTCTCATGCAAGTTGTTTTTTACTCTTAACAAGCAAGAAGCAAGGGTATACTATACCAACATCCATCCCCTAATAGTCATACTAGTCAGAACCCATAAGAAATTAGGGAATTGTCACTGCCGGATGAATAGGAGATGAGCTGGTGAGAAGACCCCCACATGTAGATTAATTGGTAGCTCAAACAAATGAATAACATACAAACTGGGCACATAATATTTTTTAGATGGTTATTTATATGTAATACCCATCAGATATGTGACAGCAAATCATTAAAGTGCGAAGTATTGAGCATCTGAATTATGGTGTAGTTTCGTTGAAATTCTGGGAATATAGACACACCAAGATGAATTTTAGTTAAAGAACACAAGGGAGCTGCTCCACAAAAATTTGAATCATGCCCAAAATAATACAAGAGCAGGTCTGATGCTGGAAGGAAACATCACAATGAATTTTCTGGATCTTTATATTTAACAGTGAAAAGGAAGATCACACTGCGATAGGTAAAACATTCCTTACCTGCATACGGCGAACACGGCGATCTCGAATATCCTTTTTTGCTACTTCAACAAATTTTTGCCTCTCCTGACGAGTCTCATCTATCTCTTCTCGGGTTGGCACCTGGCTGGAGTTCAGAGAAGGAACACTCCCAAGTTTCTTATTCTAAAATAACAGAAGATCCAATGTCAACGCATTTGAAGTTAACCAGTGAAGAGTTAAAATATGGAAAATAAATCTTTTATAGAAATTAAACCTATTACTACCTCCGTTCGGAATTAGTTATCACTGAAATGGATGCATCTAGTACTGAAATACGTCTAGATACATTTGTTTCAACGTCATCTAATTCCGAATGGAGGAAGTATAAATATAAGAGAACATCAAATTAAAAAATGAAGGAATAAGAAAAGGGAAAACATTAGCTGTTCTAGAAATCAAGTAAAATAATGTTGCAGGACACTTTAATGCTATTCATATGTTGTTTGTCATGCATAAATAAAAAATGCATGCAAAGAAAAAAAATGAACATATCAATCAATTCACATCTATGTGGACCACAATATCAGATATTTCATCAAGGTAGCTGTCCTGAAATATCTGATATTGTTCCACTCTGTACTCCATTTTATGAAGACAGGTAGGGACTAGGGAGTCACCGATGTACAATGCTAATTTAGTTTTTCTTTTTCCCTCTGAATAAAAAAAGTGTAAACACCTAACAAGATAACAAAATCCTACTCATAGCTTTGCAGGGACTGCAATGAAAAACTACTTTTATTTCTGGACCTAAATGTAAAATGCCAGATGCCAATTTGCTTGTTCTAGTTTCCTTTCAACAGCAAAAAAAAACGTGGTGAAACGCCTGAAAAAGGTTGA
The DNA here is from genome assembly GCA_950022295.1 of Bromus sterilis. Taxonomy (NCBI): domain Eukaryota; kingdom Viridiplantae; phylum Streptophyta; class Magnoliopsida; order Poales; family Poaceae; genus Bromus; species Bromus sterilis. The sequence continues at coordinate 405,443,735 of OX465596.1, forward strand.
TGTGAAAAGTCCTAATCCTACATTTGACCGAAAATAGAGACCCCTTTCCTTAATTTGTTGAAAAGAAGACTAGATTCAGATTTATCCACAAGTGTACGTGGCATAAAATACCTCTTGAGATGTGTGCAAATTTTCTAGAACCACGGCCACATGCCTGGCTAGGTCAGAAGACAAATGGACCAGGCGCTGCAAGTTCTTTTCCTTCACTGTTTTCAAGATCCAAAACGGCTGTAGCATTGAAGCAGAAAGTGTTAACAGAGAGCAATGGTCCTAAGTAAGTTAGGAGCACAAGAGAGGATGCTATGGCAGTAAATCAGTATTACTTACTGTTACAATATTATCTGAGTGACCGACATATCTCTTGACAGAAGCATCCTCACACACAACATATGTGGCATGGCAACCGATAAACCAGTGGTCCAATAATTTTGCACCTTCTCCAGTAGCAGCATCCGATATCTGCAGATAAAAATCATTTTATGTAAGCACTGTTCATACAATTTGACAAGAAATTTCATGTGAAAATGATTCCGGTGAAACGGTGAAAATTCAGCGATGCTTGTAGACCGAGAAAATAATAATCATCGAATATGCATCGCATCATTTGGCTCATTGTTCTCTTAACACAAAGTGCTACAGTAACTAATTCTCTTGTCCATTTGGCGCTGTAATGTTACACCCTATCAACAGAAGCAACAACAAAAAAAATCTTCCTGGAATATGTGGTTTAATGCCGCGAAGTGCCAGCAATAGAATTTTACCGTACCTTCTTCTTCATCTCACCAGATATCCCAGAGTCAATGTAGATCGTGTCATTCGTAAAAACCAACACATCATGCTCAGGTTCTTCTCTAGGAGCCTGCAGCTGGTGCTTATGTGTTGTGTCCGAGCATCCTTTGTCTTGGAAAATAATTGGTGGAAGGCATGACTTCTCATTCACAGGAAGTCCAACAAGCCGGTTGGATTCCCCGAGTGGCAGGCCGTTCTCCCCAATGTTCCTGATACTGTACAGGGATTCATCGAGCCTCACTGTAGTCGAGACACCAAAATTCAGAATCAGATAATGCAGTTGTAACTGAGCAGAAACAGAAGAGGAGGAAGCAATGGTGGAGCTTGTCTTACTGTTCCTTCTAACACAATCGACAAACCAGCCCAGTGTGACAACGAAAAGGCCGTTCCTGGGACCATGCTTAAGAGCGTGCTCAAACTTGCGGCCGGCGAAGCTGTGCTGCGTGTTAAGGAAGCAATCATTGATGGATTGGTAGACTGAATTTTGAGAAAACAAGAATAACAGTGTATGGATTTTGGAAAAAAAAAACAAGCAATGGCAAAGGATATCTGCACCACGAGGTGCGTGCATTTGGGGTGCAAGCTGCCGCTGTAGTCGCCTCCCAGCCTCTCGGCGGCCTCCTTCACCTGACTCCTCGCCTCTGCAACAAAAAATTCCCCAAATCACGAACCAAAACCCCTCGAGTCGAGAAGCAAGCAATTCACTGGCAAAATCGAGAAGCACGCAATTCACCTTTGGAGAGCCCCGTGACGCAGACGACCAGGCCGGCGAAGGGGCCGTCAGGCGCGCGCCTGGCCGGGGTGGCCGCGGCCGCGGCGGAGCGGGAGACCGAGATGGAGGAGGAGGCGTCGGAGGCCGAGGAGGGCTGCATCCCGGGGAGGATCAGCCTGGAGCAGCCCCTGCTGGCGATCACCTCCACGCCGCTACGCGCCATCGCGGCTGCTGCAGGGGCGGCGGCGGCGGCGGCAGGGGCATGGCCCGGCGGGGGCGGCGAAGACAAAAACAGGCGTGGCGGTTCCGTAAGGATGGGAGAAAGAGGGCCTCGGGGCGGGGGCCGGGGATGTGGTTGGATTGGATCCGGCGGTGGCGCTTTCGAGGGCACGGAGACGAGGAGTTAATGAATAATGATGATGGCGATGATTCCTCCTCCTCCTCGGCGGCCTCGCTGCTCCTGCTTCGTTCGCCTCCGCTCGTGTGGGAGGAGGGAGGGGGGGCTTTCCGGTTGGTGCGCGGCCGCGCGGGGTGGAAGCGGCGGTCGGAGCGGGGACGACGGCGGCGAAGTGACCGTTGGGGGGTGGAGGGTTCGAGTGGTTTATTTCTGTGTTTTTTAATGGAGGTTGAGTGGCAGAGAGACTGGACCAGCGGTGGTGGTGGAGCGGCTTGGGCCGAATGTTTATGCGGGGGTTCGGTGGACGGACAGCTCCGCTGGCATCATGCATTCAACCTGTGATTGGTGTGAGTCTTGAGATACCGGAACAATGTTTTTGTGGTTGTTTAGGGTCGCCGTCGTCCATGTGTTTGGACTTTTTGGAGTAGGTTTGCCCTCTCTGATTGCGCTTATTGAATTCAGGGAGGCTGACAGAGTGACAGCGTCGATGTAGATTTTGCAGTCCCATCTGAAACGTTCTTGGGAGGAAATATGAGCGCAACTCCAAACGCGTGATCTAAACGGATTTAGTTTTGGTTCGCTTTTTTTGCTTTTTGGGTGGTTAATCGGATCAATGTTCGGCACATATTCGATTTCATCACGTCGCTGCACAAAATGAGAGGAGGAGAAGCGCGATGTCCGCTGCAAATTTGATGCCACAATCTACGCCAAACAGATGCCATGGTATGCCCCTAGGGTGCCAAGTTGAAGCCAATCACAGGTCGGGACACGCCCCTCAGGATGCACAGTTCATGCATAAAAAACGAGGCCGAGACACCGAGGGGCCATGCCGCTAAGTTCAAGCCGAGCAGAGGTCGGGACACGCCCCTCAGGATGCACAGTTTATGCATAAAAAACGAGGCCGAGACACCCAGGGCCCATGCCGCTAAGTTCAAGCCGAGCAGAGGTTGGGACACGCCCTAGGCCGCACAGGTTACACATAAAAAACGAGGCTGTGACACGCTCAAACCGCATAGTTCAAACCAAACACAAGTCGGGATACACACCAGGCCGCACAAATCACACCTAAAATACGAGACGGAGACACATCCAGGCCGCATAGTTTGTGCCAGAAAGAGGCCAACGACCTTGTAGAACACCACTCGTCGCTATCGAGCAACTCCTTTTTCTTTCTCTCGATCCACTTCCTCCTCTTTGGGGTCAAGGAACTCATTTTCATGGCTCGAGCTTGAGCATTGAGCTCACAATCTCTAGCTTATTTTTTGCCAATTCAAAGGAATTTTTGCGCGCTTCATCTTTCTCTTGCCTCTCCTTTTCTTTTCTTTATTTATTTTTCTTGAGGAGACCTCGTTTTGGGTATTCAAATCCTTCAAGGTTTCTTCTATGGCGAGGAAAGAAGCACCAGTCCTTGCAATTTTGGAGTTTTTGTTCCCCCTTAGCTTCTCACTTGTGTCCACTTCCCCCTTGGCCCCTTCTTCCTTTTGAGACGCCACATAATTCTTCCACCTTTTTTAATCCTTGAGAACCAACCAACAATGGAACAAGGTAAAGGGTTTATCATCATTCTGAGCCTTGAAAGCTTGAAAGTTTGCAAAGTTATCCATACCTACATGTGAGCCATCAAACATAAACATAAGCAAATACGATGCGTGAACATATGAAGAGGAAATATGAGATGAAAATGTGTACCATATCACCCACGACTTGTCCACGGGATGATTGGTGTGACACTAGTATACACGTCACAAAACTTATTGTATTTCAATTGTATTGTGTGCCACCTCTTTTCTATAGATGTGATGCCCCGGTCACTCTTAATTTTTTTATCCTGAAACTCACGATGCTCATGAAACCAATCATGCACCCTCTTGTAGAATGCTTGGCCGCTTTGTTCGCCTCCCTTGGAGGCATCAAGGCTAATTGCTGGTCAAGCTAAGAAAATCATCTTGTCCTCATCTTTCGTTTATGCTCCTTTCCTTTGGCTTATCTTCCTCTTTTGGCCTTGCACTTGTTGAGTGAGCTCGTCATCGAACAATGGCTCTTCTTCAATGTCCAAAGAGGGTTTCACTTGCGGCCCTAGTGTTGGAGTTTCTTGGTCTTGGTCTTCACCATGAGGGAATTCATCATCTTCATAACCTTCTTCATCATGGAGGCCTTGAGTGTAGGTGTAGTCACCATCCCTTCGATGCCGTGGCCGCTGATGATGGTCGTTGGCCCCTCCGTTGCATGTTGGGCGAGAAGCTGGCCATTGGCATCATGTTGAGGCAAATGTCCATGACCATGGATGGAATCGAAGTGGCGACCTCCGGTGGGCCGCTGCGAGGCGACTTGGGGAAGCGAGGTATCGAGGGGGGGGGGTGTCGCTGCTCGGCGGCCCATACATGGATGATGATCCAGAACCCGGTGCACGCACCCTTGATGGCCGAGAATGTGTGGACTTCGAGCTCAACACGGTCTCAGCGATGGTCGCCGCCATGACAATGACCAAGGTCGGCGTTTGGCCAACAAACATAAGCATAGCGTTGAGGACATCAACGGTGGGACCTTGCGCGACCATAGCCGCCGCCGCCGCGGCAACCTCATCGTTCTACTTCCTCGCTGCGGTGGCCATGGCCTTGGCCTTGGCCTTTTTCCTTCGGCCGTTGCGCTTGGTGGTCTCTTCGGCCAGGGCCGCAAGTTGTTCGGGGGTGTGTTGCTCCTTTTGTTTGCCGATACAGGTCGCGATGGAGCGTGGTCGAGGCTCGGTTGGGACGGCGGCGGTGGGGGAGCATCGGCCATGGCGAGAGCGATAGGGGCGCCGATATACGGGCTAGGGAGAACAAGGAAGGGAATTTGCATGGGCCCGTTGCGTGTCCGCGTGAACCTAAATCGACCACAAATTTTAACTGAAAATGAATCACGATAGATAAAAAAAGAACACTTCGTTGAACCATAATTTTTATATGTGCGAACCCAAACAAAAACTAGCGCACTTAAATATACTGCAGAGATCAATCAAACTTGAGGAGCCTGACATTTGACATTTGGTAACCAGTAGGTTAGGTGAACCTCTCCTAGATAATTATGAAGCGAGCGTGCGTGGTTGTTAGGAGGAGCACAATGGCACAGTGCAGCACGGCTGCACGGGACCTCACTATAACCCCTCTCTCTGCATTTCGACGCCCATTTACTCTCCTTGAGTTGCGCACAGTAGGATCACGTGCACCGTGTCGGGCCGCTGGTTCATCGTGGCTGTCCAGAGAGAGAATCTATCTACGTACTCCGGAGAGACAGAGACAGATGAAGGAAGGTCCCCCGCTTCAAGAAAGCTTGCAGCTAAAGGAAAACACCACTGATGGTGATACAGCTGCTTGCCTTGCCTGGTTGACCGGAAAGCGGCACCAACCGGATCACGAGCCGGGTGCCAACCCAAACCTTTCATGGTTTCCTTTGTCCACCAGAAAGATTAAATGCGAGACCTTGATGACATGTGAAAGGTGCAAATCACCAAACCGTGAATTATTGGTACTAGTAGGTTTTTCCTTCTTTTTCCCCACACAGATGACCTAGCTGCAGCGCACCATTTCGTTCTTTAGTTCAGATTCAGAATTCAGAGGACGGCACGGTTTGTTTCTTCACTTCAAACGGATCCACTACCAAAGTAGCAGGATCTTCGTCTCGGACAAAGGTAAATTTTGTCCTGCGGGCAGTATTTACTCTTTGTTTCTTACAGTACATCCATTCTTTCCACGAGAAAGAAAAGGCCACCTCTCTCCACTCTCCTTTGGCTCTCGCTTTGGCGTTTCTCTTCTTGTGAATCCCCCCACTAGTGGTCAGCGTGCACAAGTCTCCATCCCCGATCTGCAAGCGATCTCTCCCTCTCTCCGTCTCTGATAATGCGAAGTGCCTGCCTTCTAAAGCTGCATCAAAACGCCCTTGACTCGAGACTCCCCCCGGCCGCTTTGGCTGTGATGATGATGATGATCGTCCATATTCCTCATGCACGCGTCCCGTTAACTGTGCACACCATGTGAACCTCCGACGAGCAGAGAGAGCAGTTGTGTCACACACTCACACTCACACAGTGGCCAGTGGCAAGCGCTTTATATCTGTCTTACAGTGATGGTGATGCATCATCCACGGTTAAATACATCACGGGTGCCTAAATTTATCTTTGTAATGTTAATTTGGTTTCTAAACTTATAAGATGCATAAAATGATGCTTTAATTTGCCCGAACGTTTAAATACGATGCTTTTATCTAGGGGCGAAGTTAAGATTTAGAATGAGGGGGCGAAGGAAATTTAGAGCGAACGTTCGCTTCAGGACATGGCAAGCGCGAACGTTTTTATGGCAACTCGCAGTACAAACGCATGGCAACTGCAGCACAAACGCATGTCAACTCGCTGTGTTTTGAGTTTTTATGGCAATCATGTGCTTTGAATTGCCATGCTTTTATACTACAGTTGCCATGTAAATCGTTCGCTCTTGCCATGTCCTGAAGAGAACGTTCGCTTCCTATGATTTCTCTAAATAATAAGTTTGCATAACAAGATAAGTAATTATGATATGCCAAGTATAAAATTTTCTCAGTGCACCCGCCTTCCTTTAGGCATACCAAAATTTTGTAAAGACTTGTTTAGTTACAAGTTGCTAAATTATTTTGAACTTGGACATTATTCTAGGCATTTGAATTCACATCCAAGCATTCCATGGGAAGGATATGTTTTTTGAGTGTATTCTATGGGAAGGAGATTTTTTTAAGGGGTCTATGGGAAGCAGATGCTTTTAGACTTACAAGATGGCTAACCATGGGCTTTTTCAGTGGGCTTCGATGCAGACCAAGGTGAGCTTAGGCCTTCAAGTATACTAGGCATAAAGGCGCGCTCCACCGCGCCCGGATGTAAACTTGATTATCATGTACGAATCTTAGGTAGATTTAGGTTATGCACTATTGTTTTTTTTTTGAGGGGGCTTATGCACTATTGGTAAGGATGGGTTAGAAATCGTTTGTTTATATGTGTTTTATATGCAAATCCTATTCTCTGCCTAAGCATTCATTCGCCTGCCTCCAATAATTTTTACGTTAGTCACAAACGTGTGCTTTACTTTCGAGTTTGGACCACGCCAACTTTTGTTTTCTGGTTTTATCTCTTTTTAAAATTTTCTTGGTTTTAAGTTTCCCCTTTTACTAAATACGTAAAAAAATGCATGGACATTCTTTAGTAATGTATACAAAAATAAAAAGCATGAATATTTTTTAAATGCACGGTCATCTTTCGAACACATAAACATTTTCCAATTGCATGAACATTTTTTACCACATTGACATTTGTTTAATACATGAATATTTCTGAAACAAGCAAACATTTTCTCTAAATACACAAATATATTTCTCAAAACACATGGACATATTTTTTGAAACTTGCACATTTTCTGAAATAAGAAAATCTATTGAAGTATATACTTTACATTTCCTCTATGGCTTACACCCAAAACATACAATCATATATACATTTCTTTAGTAACCATGCACGCGTGTGGCCATATATTTGAAGGAAAAATGGGATTGAAGAAAACCATGTTCCTGTCTACAAAAAGACGGCAGCAATCTGCATTAATTATTAAAAAATTATCTAATGACCAGTTAAACAGGCACGTTCCTAGCTCCTGGTTCACATTTTTGAAAGGTTCCTAGATCTGGAAAATATTCACATATGTATACAAATATTCATTGATTCTGAAAATGTGTTCGTTGATTTTAAAATATTCAGAAAAATATAATTAAAACATTATTCATGATTTGTACAGAAATATGTGAATTTTGAGAATAGTCCTAAATCTGAAAATTTGAATGAATGAAAAAACGAAAAGCACAAAAAAAGGACATCCGTACAAAGAACAAAAAAGTGTCAAGAAAATAAAAAAAAACAGACAAAAGAACAAACAAAAACAGTGTCAAGAAAAAAAATCATGGTGCATCACCTATCCAGCGCATCCTGTCGCCTTGCCTTTTCTTTTTTCTGGAGGGTCCTATCGGCCAGGGGCAGAGGGGGCAAAGGCAGCCAATCCCACACACAACGATTTCTATATATAGCTGGCCCACAGCCCACCTGCGGGCCACGCGGCAGAGAAGGAGGAATACAAAAGAACTCACTCGCAGGCTGCATCAGTGTACCATGACCCATTTGTCAGTGATCGTAAATTTGCAGATAGCCTGAGCGTTAATCTAGACAGCCACGGTTAAACTTGTAGAAGATAATACCAGCAGTAACTAATTAGTGATTATGTACGGCCATAACAATGTGTATCCTAAGAAAATAGGACACGGAGCAAATGATCCCGAGCTCATATGAGCTCGGTTGAACAGTAAAATCGAAAAAAATTCAAAAAATTCTGAATTTTTTGTGGCGAACATTTGAATTTTTTTTGACATGTCTGCAAAATTTCATCACAAAATAACATCCATGGAATACACAGCAAAAAAAAAACAAAATCAATGCTCCAAAATGTTATTTTTTTATAGCATTTTGGAGCATCGATTTTGTTTTTTTTGCTGTGTATTCCACATATGTTATTTTGTGATGAAATTTTGCAAGCATATCAAAAATTTGTCAAATGTTCGCCACAAAAAAATTCAGATTTTTTTGAATTTTATTTATTTATTTTTTTGATTTTACTGTTCATCCCGAGCTCATATGAGCTCGGGTTCACTTGGGTACTTCCCAAGAAAATACTGCTACTAACTACCTTGAATCGTTGAGGGAACTAGAAGTATACCCCGCGCGTTGCTGCGGGAATTGCTATGAAAACTGTATGCATAAATAAAAAGTATAAAAGTGTGATATATTAAGTTGTCTAAGTGAAAATGCAACATAAACATGTGTGTATTAAAATTAGGGTGTGGCTAGGTCTTAGTCGACTGAGATTTAACCAAGTCTCAACCATGTCACATAACATGCAAGAGAGAAAAAAGAAAAACTAAAAAGACAGTTTTGCACCGATCTTAATGTATCTGTCAAAAGGTGCAACTTGTATCAGCTTGTGCGTGGATTTACCATGTTTTATTTCTTGACCAAAAGTGGAAAAGAAAAAAAATCCACAACTTTGTAATATGAAACTATTATGAGGCCATGGACTTGCTGGGACTAGTAATGGTAATCCTAGTAGAAAAATCATCCTAAAAGCAATTCACTCCATGAAAAATCCCCTATTATTTAACATGAAACTTATAGCTCCTCGATAAGGAAAATCAATAACAAAGATAAACTAAGACTAGAGATAAAACCATACCTAGTAATCCCTTCTTTCACTCATAGTAGAGAAAACTGAAATGATTATTTCCGCAAATGTGAACACCATGAGGAAGAGCGTCAACGCATGATAGATGGAGCAACACTAATCTTGGAAGGGTTTCTCACCTATCCAAGATTTCTCTCCTCTTTTCGTCTTGTTGGTGGAAAGGTGACTAGTAAAATACATAAGAAGAAGATAATAAATGTGGATATCAGGGAAGGGCCATTAAGGTGCTGGGCACTTGGGAGGGAGGGGAAGCCTCCACTCTTATACCCGAGCCCCATTTTCTAGTCCCACAACGTTGGAAAAATGGGCGATGACGACACACTTGTGCCACTCATTCAATATTGTAGATCTTTGGTTGCAAAAAGATCTTCAATTATTTTAACGCTTTAATTGGAAAGGATTCACAATTAGTAGTGTTGTAGGTTGAATGTCGTCATGCTAAATTGACTATAAGCGACAAATGGGTGTTGGAAACGGATAACGCTACTCATTCAATATTTCAGGTCTCTGGTTGCAAAGAGGTCTTTGAATATTTCAAAGCATTAATTGAAAAAATATTTCACGATATCTCCTTTTCTAGGTGGTTTGCCGGTATGTTAAATTGAGCATATGTGTATATAACCTTGAATTCCTTTGAGATTCAAGGTCTCTTTTGATCTTTATGCAATTAATAAGCACTCACTAGTACCGAAAACAACTATTAAGCCCCCCATGTCGTTCACGATATCATGAAACTATGTGCGATGAATTCAAAACACATGATACAACAATTGACCCATGGGCGATGATCCAAACAACACTGACGATCAAAAACTATGACTCGTGGGTGATGGCATTTTTTTGATAGAAAGATTGTAAGGGAACCCCTATAGTTTAATAGGTGCAACAAACCCAAATTGCAAGTACCGAGCCTTGAACTTGGGTGGGTGGGAAGACATCGGCCCCTTCCCACCACTAAGTTATGCCCTAGTCTGTGTGGGTGATGACGTGCACACAGGTCTGTTTGATTAATTGTGTGTTATGTAAGTATTCTATTCATACGATTGAACTAACCGGATCGTAAGCCAAAGTACTCTGACAGTTCGATAGAGTTGATCATCAGTGATGCATGATATCATCGCACACAATTGTTGGTCGACCATCCGTGTGGGAATAAAAGCAGACGATTGACACGTCCCAAACGTATCTACTTTTCCAAACACATTTGCTATTGTTTTGGCCTCATTCTTGCATGATTTGAATGGAACTAACCCGGACAGACGTTATTTTCAGCAGAGTTGCATGTATGTCTGTTATTGTGTAGGAAAAGGTGAAAATGAAGTTTCTCAGAAAATTCCCAATTTTTTTCCAGAAATTCCAACTTGCCGGAAGACCCACAGAGCTAGAAGGCCACCTGGAGGGGGTTGCTTCTGGTCCAAGCGGCCAGGGGACACGACTAAGGCTTGGCTTCACCACTTGCTCACCTGGCTGGGTGGGGCCACCCCCGAGGCTCCCCTTTGGCTGTTATTTTTACTCCTGTCGAGAAAACCCTCATTCAAACGCCCATACTCCAGTTTTCCGTTGCGGAGCCGCCGCCACCTCTATTTTTCTCTAGGAGAGCTAATCTGGAGGCTGTTTTGGTCTCCGGTGAGGGTAATTCGTCGCCATCGCCATCATCATCACCACTCCATCATCCCTCCATGTTTCCTCCATCCATGTGTGAGTAATTCCCTGTTGTAGACAAAGAGGATGGTAAGAATGGGATGAGATCTATCATGTAATAGTTCGTCAGATTGTTGGGGGCATGTTGCCTATCATCTACTATGGTGTTTATTATCTTTGTTGCATCTTGTTACTCTTAATGCTTGACACTAGGGCCCGAGTGCCATGATTTCAGATCTGAACTTGTTATATTTTCATGAGTATATTTATGTTCTTGATCCTATCTACAAGTTTTATGCACCTTTTATAGTCCGAATCCGGCGATCTCAATGGTGACAACTTGGGACACCAAAGGGGATGGACTATAACTTGAGGATTACATGTATTCATAGATTGTTAATGATTTGTTCATGTGCTCTTTAACAGGAACACCTTAATCTCCATTATTTCCTTTTGGCCTTGTTGATAGCGAGATGGTAGGACAAAAGATGTTGTGCAAGTTCTTATGGAAAGCAAGTACAACTACCATTGGGGTACATGCCCAATGTTTGATTAAATGTGCCTAGCTGATCTCTACCTTTCCGTGAGCCTTGCCCCGTGCTAAATCTACTACATGATATATCTTCTCCATGCAGCGCCCAATCTCCTATAGGTTTTAATCCTGCTTGTTACTAGTTTCTTTAATTTGCTATTTTTTACTTCCATTTTTTTGCTACCATTGTTTCTATTACCACCTCTACTACTATCATACCGTTGCTACTAATAAATTGTTGCGAAGCAAGTATCTTTCAGGTGTAGTTGAATTGACAACTCAACTGTCAAAGCTTATAAATATCCTTTGGCTCCCCTTGTGTCGAATCTATAAATATCCTTCTACTGTTCTTGATGAGACTGGTTCACTTAGTCCTTTTCTTGAGTATCAAATTACTAAAGCTGCAAAACATGCTATGGCTGAAATTCCTTTTGTTGCACGTTATCCTTTTGGGAGATCCTCTGCTTATCCTGATTTGAGTAAATGCAAAGACAAATATTTTGATGATGACTATATTGAGCTTGATGATGAGTTTGCTAAAGAATGTGCAGAGTGTAATGATTCTGCAGATCTATATGCTATTAAGAAGCTAGTTGAAAAAGATGCTATGAAGAACAAGTTTGTTCCCGATCCTGAGTTTTCCACTTCTCCAATTAGCATTAAAGATGTTGATTTTGACTTCTCTGTTGATCTTTCACTTATATCTATTGTTGAAGCTGACCCCTTTTATGACAGAGAAAATGATGATGCCATTGCTCACCTCACTAAACCCACTCAGTTGAGTGGTTTTTTTACAATGTGGAAAAGATACGGAACTACCATGTTGTAAAATTATTTCCTTTCTCTCTAATGGAAGGTGCTAAAGTTTGGTATGATGAATTACCCCGTGGGTCTATTAAAAGCTCTCGGGACTTAGCTCAACCCTTTCTAGGTAAATATTTTCCTGCTCATATGCAACATGATGCTTTACAAAGAATCTATAACTTCGAACAGTTGCAGGATGAGCACCTCTGACGAGGATTAGCCTCGGCAAATCCCATGGTCAGGGACCCTGGGTTAGATCGTAGAGAAGGAACAAGTTGGCGATACTCGTCGGCTAATAGGAGAAGCACTTCTTGCTCAATTGTATTATGCGAGGGGGCGATTACAGTGGAGGTCTAGGCGAGTTCGCTCAAGACCGGAGGTGTCGATTGTAGATTGGATGTCCTGAGCCATCACCCCTCCCAGCCTTTATATACTAGGCTGGGTCTCGGGGAGTCCAACTCAGGTAACAGGGACAATTTCCTAAACTAGCTTTGGCTTGGACGCCAAGTCTTGACTTTCCATGTTGGTCGCGGACTCCTACGTCAGTGCTTTGAGTGGGCCAGTCGAGGCTTCTATCAGGCCTTTTGTCTTCGTATGCACCAGGTATCCTTACACGCAGGAGTCGTTGGGTCACCCCCTCGTCAGTAGCCCCCGAGTGCCTGGGGGACTCGAATAGTCGCGCAGGGAGTCGAATCCATCGTCAGTTTCCTTCACGTCCGCAGCGTAGCTGCGAGTTGTTGGTTGTTTTAGCCATAAAGATGTTTATTCGAGGGATGATAAGCTGAAAGGGACCAAGGTAGTCGACTGGTCGAGCCTTGGTGAATTGGTCTAGTGGAAAATACCTCGGTAGCCCAATCAAGCCCGTGTCCCTCGACACGAACTTGGGAACGACCGGTGTCTAGCAAAGTCCATGCCGCTGCAGGCCTTATAGGATCGATGCCCCCGGTCCTAGCAAATAGCCTTAACGCGTCCGTTTTCGGCTCATCTTTCTATCATGCAAGCGCATGGAAAACTTCGGGAGTGAAGTCGCGTTGTAGCAAGTCCCGGCCCGGCCGACTGCGCAGCGGGGTCTTACCTACGCGCTAAGCTTGCGCGTTATCTGGGGTACGGCGAGTCGCATCCCAGGCATCACTTTTGTAGAGGCGCGGAGCCTGATTAGAGATGCACCCACTTGGAATAAACGATCAAGTGGACTATTAGTAGTCACTCGCGGAACTTTTGCGAGCTCGTGCGAGGAGTCGATAAGAAAGCACCCACTCGGAAAGTCATCGAGTGTGTGGGAAAATTGTCTTGTCGGGTATTAGTTGAGTCCTGCGAGTAGCCACTCGAATACTTCGTCGTCTCTTGGGAGAGGGAACACCTGAACTCTGGGGATGCATCATTTGGTTGGTGCGAGTAGTCACTCGAGCACATTATTGCCTTCTATGTGAGGGAGCACCCGAAACTCTATGGATGAAGCGATTACTGTTGGTGCGAGCGGTCACTCGAGCATGTCTTCATCTTCTGGGTGAGGGAGCACCCGAACTCTCGAGGTTTTGGGCCTTGCTCTGTTTTTAGCGAAGGCAAGGTGCTCCTGATGGGAGTAAAAGATTCTGAAATACGGTCAAAAGTTTTCAGAAACGGAACACTGACAGATGGCCATGACGCGTACTCAACACGCCTTGCCGAGATGTGACGTTGCCGGGCTTCCTGACAAGTTGGATGGCCGTACCTTGTGAATGGAAGTGACGTGACGCAATGCTGCCCGGAAATTTCGCACTGTGTGATTGTAGCCCTCGTTTTTCGCGCGGGTTGGGCGGTATGGTTAGTGCGCCGGTTGGGCTTTCCATGTTGCACGGGTAACATGGGATCGCACCACGTCCGCGTGGTTCCGAAATCAACGGTGGTTGGATGTTCCTCGGCTTTTGGTTAAATACCGGGGGGCTGGGTGGATTTAGGTTTTACCCAGCCCTTGCCTTCTTGTTCTTCTTCCTCTGCTTCCTTTACTATTTGCCTTTTCTCCTATCTACTCTGTGCGGCTGTGCGGAGAGATCCATGTCCAAGCGTCCTCGAAGTGCAGCGTAGGAGTTAGCAAGGATTACCGGTAGATGGGAGCGGTCTGCTTTTGGAGCTGCGGATCTAGATGCGTTGGTGGCAGACGGTGTTGTGGTAGATGGCGCTTCTCGGATTCCTGGGGATGAAGAGGTTCCTGCACCTCATCCTGACGAACGAGTATGCTTCCAAAGCTTCTTCCCCCGTGGGTTTGCGCTTCGGTTCATCCTTTCCTCCGGGGATTGCTTTTTTGCATATCAATTGCAACTGCATGATTTGACCCCTAATGGGATACTACATATTGCCTGCTTCATCACGCTCTGTGAGGGCTTCTTAGGGATCTATCCCCATTGGGGGCTCTGGAAACGCCTCTTCAATGTGAACCCACAATCATCCCCTAGACTCATGTTTCTGTCACTCAAGCTAGTCATCAGGGGGCATGAACCCACAATCCATGCATAACGCTCCCTCTTGGAGTCACTACCTACTACTTGGACAAAGCAATAAACAGCAACGGAGAACATGCAAGAATTACTCAAGAACATAAATATAAAAGAGGAGAATCAAAAATATTACTCAAACATAATCTGAATATAATCTCATAATCCATCGGATCCCAGCAAACTCAGCATAGCAACAACACAAATATTACATAAGTGCCTCGATCATGTAGGGCAGCTCACGAGGTCTAATCCATGAAGAACAAAGAGGGGAGGAGAACATCACATAGCTACTGATCATAGACACATGGTCCAAGGTGGACTACTCATGGTTCATCCGGGAAGCATCCATGGTGGTGGATAAGCTCCCGGAGGTGGTTCCTCCCTCCGGCAGGGTGCCGGGAAGAGGTCTTCTGGTGCTCCCGATCTTGGAAGAGTGGCGGCGGCGGAACAGAGGAGAGATCGCGAAAAGGGTTCCCTCCTCGGGGTTTTTTCGTCACGGGGAATAAATAGGCGAAGGGGGGCAGCCAGGGGGCCACCAGGGGTCCAGGCGCCCCCCTGGCGCGACCCCACCCTAGGGCGCGCCGGGAGGGCGCCTGGTGGGTCCCCTCTGGCCCCCCTCGGTGATTCCCGAAGCTTCCTGCACGCTGATTTTTTATTGGATTTTTCCTGAATTTTTGGAGCACTTTTTATATGGGGAAAACCTGAAATAGTAAAACAGCAGAAAACAGGAACTAGCACTGGGGTGCACTGAGTTAATAGGTTAGTCCAAATATGATCAAAAGTGTATGGAAGTTCATCAATATCATAGAAATATCACACAAAAGAGGCACGGAGCAAGCACAAAATATGAACTGGGATTTTTCCATGATTTTTCTAGTCACGAGGACCGAATCTGTTTTCTGGGCAGCATGTCACAACTTTCACCTCCCTTGTCATATGAGGCTATAAATGGCACAAAGCTTGAAAAGTAAAGATACAATGATGTTGCTACAGTAGTAACAATCATCAAGACCACTAAAAACAGAAGGAAAACAAAAAGGAAATCCTAAATTCGTTGCGGGCTGCCTCCCGAAAGCGCTTCTTTAAAGCCATTAGCTAGGCTTAATGCAAATAGATCAAGTCTTTTCAAGAAAATAACTAGCCCGTGTGACGGACTCAAAAGGCAACTTAATATTTTTCCTAGGGAAGTGTTCCATCCCTTTCTTGAGAGGGAATTGAAATTTTACAATCCCTTCTTTCATACCGATAATAGCACCAACGGTGCGAAGAAAAGGACGTCCCAAAATAATTGGACAAGAAGGTTCACATTCAATGTCCATAATAGTAAAATCAACGGGAACATAATTGTCATTGACAATGATAAGAACATCATCTATCTTCCCCAAAGGTTTCTTTACGGAAGAATCGACAAGACGAACACCAAAAGAACAAGGATCAAAGGTTTCAATTCAAACATATCATACATTCTTTTGGGCATAACAGAGGTACTAGCTCCAACATCATATAAAGCATAGTAAGAAAAGTTATTCAACTTAATTTTAATCATAGGATCCCAACCATCTTCTAGCTTTCTAGGTATGGAGGCTTCTACCCTAAGCTTCTCCTCCCTAGATTTAATTAGAGCATTAGTGATATGCTCCGTGAAGGCAAGATTAAGTGTGCTAGTGTGGGGGTCTCTAGACATCTTGTGAAGGAAACGAATAACTTCAAAAAGGGTGCAATTATCAAAATCAAGGTCACTACTATCAAGTAAAGTGGTAGTGGTGTCCTTCAGGCTGACTTGTTTGGTAGCTTCTATAGTCATAGGAATTTCTTCTTCTACGGTTGAGGTCATAGCATCACCATTAATAGGTCCTATGGGACTTGGGGTGCATTGGGTGCTAAGAGTTTGGATATCCTCAACCACTTGGATAGTAGCGACAGTATGGTGTGTAGGAAGGCTCTTAATTCTATCTTCTTCCTCCTTTACTCTAGCCCATCTCTCTTTAAGTTTAGCCATCATCCTAATGTTTTCATTAATTTGCACTTGGATAGCATTCATAGGAGTGGCCTTCCTCTCCTCAAGGGTAGAGGTTCTAATTTTAAGCAATTCTACTTCATGGGCTAAATTGTCTACCTTCGACGAGAGGTTATCTAATTTGTTGGGATACGGGGCAGAAAACACAAATTTTTCATACCTACGGTACCCGAACCCAAGATATATGTTATGTCGATGTAAAGTAACATAGGGAATCAGTGTTCATACCTTTGAAGACCGAAAGAGGGAAACGTTCCTTCGAACGTGGCTGGCATAGACTCGGAACTACGACCTCCCTGTCGTGTAGAAGACCACCACCGGCGAGGATGACTCCCGGTAAACCTCCAGCGATGAAGTAGCACCACAGGTGTAGTGCCTCGAAGAGATTATACACGTACGGTACAATCGATGTTCCTCCCGGGCCCCGAACCAGGCGAGCAGCGGAAGAAAGACGGCTACGGATCCCGACTCCGGCAGAACGACGGCCTGCCTTATGGTGGAGAACTCCAATCCTGGTGCAGACTCCAAACAAGGGGAGTCCACTTCCGGGAAGGAGAAGGAGGAAGAAGGAGATATTGGTGTCTTGGAAAAAGGGGGGTCTACCCCTCCTTATATAGGCCAACGGGGGGGGGGGGTGATCCTCCTCCCCTCCCCCATGTGGGACTAAACCCCCAAAGGGGGGGAGGTGCGCCGGCCATAGGGGGGGTTGGGCCCCACCCTTGGCGCCAAGCCCAAGGGGGGAAACCCCCTCCTAACCTAATGGGCCCCATGGGCCCATATAGCCTTTTTTCCATTTTTTTAATTTTTTTAATATGTTTTAAATATTTAATTCAGATAATTAAATAATAAAACATTTTTAAAACAATTAAACTTTATTTTGAACTATTCAAAATGTCCGGAAACCATTCCGTCCTCCTCCGGAACTATTCCGGTGATTCCTCCTATTTCACCGATTGATCCCGTAACTGTCCTATGCATCGATTGCCCTTAAGTGTAACACCCTAACGGTCCGGGAAACAACAGACATGGTCGAGACTCTTCTCATTGACCAATGACTAGTCAGTTGGACCTGGTTACAATCCTTGACAACCCCTGCGCTTCCATCGAATGAACTTCGATCGCTTTTGGAAACCGTTAACGATACGACGTAATCCCTTTGTGCTGCGGTACTTTGTTTGTCCGAGGTTTGATCGTCGGTATCCTACATCCGTGTTCACATCTCGTTCACAACAAACAAGTTTACTCGTCCATGATCATTGCTCTCTTGTGACCTAGTCACTTGCTTGCAAGCTGTTGATGCAATATCACCGAGTGGGCCCAGAGTACCTGTCCTGTCACAAGGACTGACAAATCCCGCTCTGATCTATTAACATACTCATCAACCATCTATTTCAGAATACCCAAAGTGCACCGTTATAGCCAGCATATTTCAGTCAGGCGGTGGGATACAAATCAAAGTCTCCTCATAGATGACAATTACGTATGATCATTACGGTCTAAGGACTAAGCCATATGTTACAAAGTCATAGCAACGCTGAACTATGTGACTCGATCACATTGCAATACTTTAGGTGGGTGTACGTCCATCACATCATTTCCCTAATGATATGACCTCATTGTCAATGGACTTAAGTGTCGCCATGATCAGGAAAGCTTGATCAATCAATTGCCCAATGAGATAGTTTACCCGAGTTAAACTACGGACCATGTTTTATACTACACCTGTATTAGTATTTCCAAGTAATACAGTTATAGCACAGTATAAAACGTATTATCAAAAAAACGGATATGTGACAAATATCTTTATTAATTTGTCTCTAGGGCACATATCCAACAGTCTCCCACTTGCACTAGAGTACAAATTACACTAGTTTACATCAGGTATGTATCTAACACCAATGGTCTCTCGGTGTTCTTCAAACTTGCCCTGTGGAAGAGGTTTAGTCATCGGGTCTGCTGCGTTCAGATCCGTATGTATCTTGTGAATCCTAGTGTGTCCATCCCTGACGTAGTCTCGCGTCACATGGAACTTTCGGAGGATGTGCTTGGCTGTAGAGTGAGTTCTTGGCTCCTTCGCGTTAGCAATGGCACCCGTGTTATCGCAGAAGATTCCCACGGGGTCAGTGCAGCTGGGAAAGACGCCAAGCTCGATCACAAACTTCTTCAGCCACAGCGCCTCATTTGACGCTTCACAAGCGGCAATATACTCCGACTCCATTGTAGATTGGGTGACGACTGACTGTTTGCCGCTCCTCCAGCTAATAGCGCCACCGTTCAACATGAAAACATATCCCGTCTGAGATTTCGAGTCATCTAGATCTGAGCCGAGGCTTGCGTCAACGTAACCCTTTACGGTGAGCTCCTCATCAACTCCTCCATAAACGAGAAAGAGATCCTTGGTTCTTCTTAAGTACTTAAGGATGTTCTTTACTGCTGTCCAGTGAGCCATTCCCGGGTTACTCTGGTAGCGATTAGTCATACTAATGGCCAGCGCTAAATCCGGTCTGGTACATAACATAGCATACATGAGAGAACCTATGGCTGAGGCATAGGGCTTTGAGGACATTTCCTCCTTCTCTTTTGCTGTGGTTGGGCATTGAGTCACGCTTAATTTGACACCTTTTATAACTGGCAAGAGGCCTCTCCTGGAGTTATCCATACTGAACCTTTTCAATATCTTGTCAATATAAGTGTTCTGACTCAAGGCCAACCGTCGATTAGGTCTATCTCTATAGATCTTAATCTCCAATATGTACGCAGCTTCACCTAGGTCCTTCATGGAAAATTGTCCATTCAGATATTCCTTTACTTCTTCTAAGAATTTCTTATCGTTCCCTATTAGTAATATGTCATCTACATATAACACAAGGAATGCTACAGAGCTCCCACTCAGTTTCTTATAGACGCAGAACTCTTCGACGTTTTGGACAAATCCAAAAGCTTTAATGACCTCATCAAATCGAAGATTCCAGCTCCGAGATGCTTGCTTCAACCCATAGATGGACCGTTGAAGCTTGCACACCTTACCAGCATTCCTTGGATCGATAAACCCCTCTGGTTGCATCATATACAACTCTTCCTCAATGTTGCCATTAAGGAACGCGGTTTTCACATCCATCTGCCATATCTCGTAATCATGATAGGCAGCTATTGCTAGTAGGATCCGAATAGACTTGATCATCGCTACAGGAGAGAATGTCTCCTCGTAGTCAACTCCTTGAATTTGTCGGAACCCCTTTGCGACAAGTCGAGCTTTCTAGACAGATACGTTTCCGTCTGCGTCCGTCTTTTTCTTGAAAATCCATTTATTCTCGACGTCCTTGCGGTCCTCGGGAATATCCACCAACGTCCAAACTTTGTTGGTGTACATGGAGTCTATTTCGGGTTTCATGGCTTCTAGCCATTTCTCGGACTCGGGTCCCTCCATTGCTTCTTTGTAACTCGTAGGTTCATCCGACTCATCAGCCGAGATTGCATTCACAAGCTGTCCGTAAAACTCGGTAGGTTGACGGACTCTTGATGACCTACGGGGCAAAATAGGTTCCTCTTCATTCTCATCATGATCATCATGTATGTCATGATAGTTATGAATGTCTTCCTGGCCATTCTCTTCAGCTCCCACTGTGGAAGTAGGTTCCAGAACAATTTCTGTTGCCGGTTCTTCCATTTGGAGTGATTGGTCAGTCACTTCATCGAGGTCTATTTTCCTCCCACTCAATTCTTTCGAGAGAAACTCTTTCTCAAGAAAGTGTCCAGTCTTAGCGACAAATGTTTTGCCCTCAGATTGGTTGTAGAAGGTGTATCCAACAGTTTCCTTTGGATATCCTACAAAGATGCATTTCTCCGCCTTAGATTCGAGTTTGTCAGGCTGAAGTTTCCTAACATAAGCCTCACAACCCCAAATCTTCAGGTAAGACAACATTGGTTTCTTGCCAAACCATTCTTCAAATGGTGTTGTCTTCACGGATTTGGATGGTACCCTATTAAGAACGTAAGCGGCAGTTTCTAATGCATACCCCCAGAATGATGTAGGTAAGTCGGTATGAGACATCATTGACCGTACACTATCCAATAGTGTTCGATTACGTCGCTCGGACACACCGTTTCGCTGAGGTGTTCCAGCTGGCGTACGTTGTGGTAAAATACCACAAGTCTTCAGATGAGTGCCAAACTCGTGACTTAAATACTCGCCTCCTCGATCAGATCGAAGGTGCTTGATTTTCTTCCCGAGTTGATTCTCGACCTCACTCTGAAATTCCTTGAACTTTTCAAAGGTTTCAGACTTGTGTTTCATTAAATAGATATACCCGTATCTACTTAAGTCATCCGTGAAGGTCACGAAGTAACGAAAACCATTGCGTGCGGTGACATTCATTGGTCCGCATACATCAGTATGTATGATCCCTAATAAGTCCACCGCACGCTCCATTGTTCCATTGAATGGAGTCCTTGTCATTTTTCCCATTAGGCATGGTTCACATGTGTCAAGGGATCCAAAATCCAATGACTCCAGAAGTCCATCTTTATGGAGTTCCTCCATGCGTTTTATACCAATATGACCAAGTCGACAATGCCACATCGTCATGTGTTCTTCGTTACTAGGCTTTAATCTTTTGGCCTCTACGTTATTGATGTGGGAGTCATGATATTCGAGATCCATTAGGAATAAACCATTACGCACCGGTGCATGAACATAGAAGACATTATTCTTATAAATCGAACAACCAGTTGTTTCGGATTTAAAAGAATACTGGTCTCGCATTAAGCAAGAGCCACTCACAATGTTCATACTCAACGCGGGTACATAATAGCAATTATTCAAGACAAGAATCAATCCCGAAGGGAGACTAAGACGAAGCGTGCCAATTGACATTACTTCAACCTTGGCACCGTTCCCAACGCGCATCGTCACTTCATCCTTCCGCAAGAGTCGTTTATTCTGCATCCCCTCCTGGGAGTTACAGATGTGAGCAACTGATCCGGTATCAAATATCCAGACGTTGCTCCGAGCAGTTGTCAGGAAAACATCAATAACATGTATATCACATATATCCATGTCTCTTTCGGCAACCTTGCCGGCCTTCTTATCTTCTAGGTACTTGGTGCAATTGTGCTCCTTCTTGATTTCCATCTCAGCAATTTTGAGTATTGTGAACAATTCAGAAAGGGTCTCAACCATTCCTTGCATGTTGTACTTGAACACAAAACTCTCATAGCTAGGGGGTAGCGACCGCAACACCCTATCAATCGCCACTTCATATGGAATCTTAAATTCTAGATCATTTAGGCGTTGAACGTAGTCAGACATTTTGACTATGTGCTCAGTCATGCTGGTGTGCTCTTCCATCTTTGCAGAGAAGAAAGCTTCACAAACTTCATTTCTCTCAACCTTGGCTTGAGGTGCAAAGACGGTCTTGAGGTCAGTGATTATCTCATAAGCACTGAAGCTCTCGAACCGTTTCTGCAGTCCAGCCTCCATGGCATGGAGCATACCCTTCTTGACAAGGGAGGAATCATCCGACTTAATGAGATAGACTTTCTTCTCAGCCGGAGTAGCGGTAGTTGCTGGTGCATATCCTAATGCAGTCTCAAGTACATAGGACATTTTGAGGGGAACAAGGAGAATCCTCAGGGTGCGGAACCAGGAGGTGAAGTTTGACCCATTAGTTTTCAGTTTATCTTTCTCTAGGAATGATCCTAAGTTGAACGAGGGGCGTGGTGCCGTCATCTACAAGGTTGATTCACAAAGATACATATTTAGACTTTTGTTCATAATGTGGAGTTCAATTACAATTAATTCTAAAACTCCCACTTAGGAAAACATCTCTCAATTTTGCTAAGTGATTACACGATCCTAGAACACCATACCTCCCCCTTGTGACACGACCATCAGTATGTTGTTCAAGGTAGGCCATCATGCCAATCACATCATCCATGTGACTCATGCTCAACCTATCGGTCTCTTGTGTCCCGAGGCCATGTCTGCACATGCCAGGCTCGCCACCACACCCTATGTGATTTGTTGCAGTGTCATACAAGGCCATGCTTCTGGGCATGCTAGGCTTGCTACACCCACCTCTTGTGAACGAAAAAATGTTTGACATCCGTGTGACACGTGATGCCTCCATAATGTAGAACTTTCCAGGTGGTGCTCACTAGGGTAAGGACACTATGTTGGTTTTAGCGAGAGATGGTCCTGTTTCGTGCTACCGTCGATATATCTAGCATACTAGCATAAAACAGGAAGTAAAACTGTAAATCATACAACCTATGATCCCCCTTCATGCAAAGCAAAGTTAAAACGCCTTTCTACTTTAGCTTGTGCAAGTTTTACGTGGCTGCTAGGGGTTTCGAGAGAGAGAACCGATTTCTATCCTGCGAAAACATGCCACAACACCGATCCCCAATCGTCTCTATTACACCCCTGTCGGGGCCCTCCGTTGCAAACATCTTCGCATCGCTAATGCAGAGAGACAGACACCCCCCAGCCACTTTATATGGTAAAAGCCATATGTCAAGCGTGGAACCAGTCTCGCGTAAACCCGTAAGGTCGGTCGGGGGCCGCTTCATCAAACATTGCCGCAATGCTAAATGAGTACACGTGGGAGGGTAACGAATGAAGATTCGATGCCCACATCCAAGATGTGTTCTACCCGTATAATACATCTACGCATAGCTAGCTCATGATACCACTGTTGGGATACGGGGCAGAAAACACAAATTTTTCATACCTACGGTACCCGAACCCAAGATCTATGCTATGGCGATGTAAAGTAACGGAGGGAATCAGTGTTCATACCTTTGAAGACCGAAAGAGGGAAACGTTCCTTCGAACGTGGCCGGCGTAGACTCGGAACTACGACCTCCCTGTCGTGTAGAAGACCACCACCGGCGAGGATGACTCCCGGTAAACCTCCAGCGATGAAGTAGCACCACAGGTGTAGTGCCTCGAAGAGATTATACACGTACGGTACAATCGATGTTCCTCCCGGGCCCCGAACCAGGCGAGCAGCGGAAGAAAGACGGCTACGGATCCCGACTCCGGCAGAACGACGGCCTGCCTTATGGTGGAGAACTCCAATCCTGGTGCAGACTCCAAACAAGGGGAGTCCACTTCCGGGAAGGAGAAGGAGGAAGAAGGAGATATTGGTGTCTTGGAAAAAGGGGGGTCTACCCCTCCTTATATAGGCCAAGGGGGGGGGGTGTGATCCTCCTCCCCTCCCCCATGTGGGACTAAACCCCCAAAGGGGGGAGGTGCGCCGGCCATAGGGGGGGTTGGGCCCCACCCTTAGCGCCAAGCCCAAGGGGGGAAACCCCCTCCTCCCCTAATGGGCCCCATGGGCCCATATAGCCTTTTTTCCCATTTTTTTAATTTATTTAATATGTTTTAAATATTTAATTCAGATAACTAAATAATAAAACATTATTAAAACAATTAAAATTTATTTTGAACTATTCAAAATGTTCGGAAACCATTCCGTCCTCCTCCGGAACTATTCCGGTGATTCCTCCTATTTCACCGATTGATCCCGTAACTGTCCTATGCATCGATTGCCCTTAAGTGTAACACGCTAACGGTCCGGGAAACAGCAGACATGGTCGAGACTCTTCTCATTGACCAATGACTAGTCAGTTGGACCTGGTTACAATCCTTGACAGCCCCTGCGCTTCCATCGAATGAACTTCGATCGCTTTTGGAAACCGTTAACGATACGACGTAATCCCTTTGTGCTGCGGTACTTTGTTTGTCTGAGGTTTGATCGTCGGTATCCTACATACCGTGTTCACATCTCGTTCACAACAAACAAGTTTACTCGTCCATGATCATTGCATCTCTTGTGACCTAGTCACTTGCTTGCAAGCTGTTGATGCAATATCACCGAGTGGGCCCAGAGTACCTGTCCTGTCACAAGGACTGACAAATCCCGCTCTGATCTATTAACATACTCATCAACCATCTATTTCGGAATACCCAAAGTGCACCGTTATATCCAGCATATTTCAGTCAGGCGGTGGGATACAAATCAAAGTCTCCTCATAGATGACAATTACGTATGATCATTACGGTCTAAGGACTAAACCATATGTTACAAAGTCATAGCAACGCTGAACTATGTGACTCGATCACATTGCAATACTTTAGGTGGGTGTACGTCCATCACATAATTTCCCTAATGATATGACCTCATTGTCAATGGACTTAAGTGTCGCCATGATCAGGAAAGCTTGATCAATCAATTTCCCAATGAGATAGTTTACCCGAGTTAAACTACGGACCATGTTTTATACTACACCTGTATTAGTATTTCCAAGTAATACAGTTATAGCACAGTATAAAACGTATTATGAACAAAACGGACATGTGACAAATATCTTTATTAATTTGTCTCTAGGGCACATATCCAACAGAGTTTTTGGTGCTAGGATAAGTGTTGTTGTTCCCATAGTTGTTGGAGGGGAACGGTCTAGGATTGCTACTAAAGTTACTCCTATAAGCATTGTTGTTGAAGTTGTTTCTAGAGATAAAGTTCACATCTACTTGATCTTGAGCAATCAAAGAATTTAAAGGAACATCTTGAGGATCAATAGGAGATTGCTTGGTAAGTAGAGACATAATCAAGTCAAAATTTTCATTTAGGGAGGAGATCTCCTCAACCGTGTTTACCTTCCTACCTGTTGGAGCTCTTTCGGTGTGCCACTGGGAATAGTTGGTCATCATCTCATCGAGAAGTTTTGTGGCAGCACCAAGTGTAGTTGACATAAAGGTTCCTCCCGCGGCCGAATCTAGCAAGTTCCGCGAGGTAAAGTTCAAGCCTGCTTAAAAAGTTTGGATAACCATCCAAGTAGTCAAACAATGCGTAGTAACAAGAGATTTCATGCGTTCCCAAGCTTGGGCAACGTGTTCATTATCCAATTGTTTAAAATTCATAATAAAACTCCTCAATTGAATAATCTTAGCAGGGGGGTAGTACTTCCCAATAAAAGCATCCTTGCACTTGTCCCAAGAGTCTATGCTATTCTTAGGCATGGATTGAAACCAGATTTTAGCTTCATCTCTCAAGGAGAAAGGAAAAAGCTTAAGCTTAAAAATATCACCATCTACTTGCTTGTACTTTTGCATATCACAAAGCTCAATAAAATTATTTAAGTGCAAAGTAGCATCATCTCTAGCACCAGAGAATTGATCTTTCATAACAAGGTTCAACAAAGCAGGTTTAATCTCATAAGAAGGTGATGAAATAGCAGATGTAGCAATAGGAGTGCAGATAAAGTCACTGTTGTTGTGACTAGTGAAGTCACACAACTTGGTGTTCTCAGAGGAACCCATAGTAGCAGCAAGCAAGATAACTATTTTTTTTGATTTTTGATAAAGGACACTAAAGAAAAAATTGAAAGGTAAACAAACAAGACTAAAAAGCAAAGATAAAAGATAGTGTGCAACTCCCCTATCTTGAAGAGTGGAGTCCTCGGTAACGGCGCCAGAAATTTCTTTGATGTCACGAGAGTTTACTTCTCGCCCCTCGTTGGTTACCCAAAGTGGAAGGTGAGATGTAGCGTAGCAGCAAATTTACCTTGGTGAAGATACCAAGGTTTGTCTCCAGTAGGACTCCAACAGATACAAGAAGGTGGCGAAGTGAACAATGGCGCCGTTCACAACTCAGGGTTGCTTACTTCACCTGGACCTGCACACACAGCAAATAACTTTGCTTCCCAACGAGTACAGAGGAGTTGTCAATTCCTCCGGCCTTGTTGTTTACAAAGGATAAAACGCACGGGATAATAATGATAGTGATAGCAACGGAAAAGTAAATAAAGCAGTAAATTGATAGTGGGTGTAAACAGTATTGGAAATATGGAACGGGGTCCTATGATGTTCACTAGTGATGTCTCTCTCCCAAAAGACGATAAAATAGCCATGGGAGGTAAACAAATTACAACTGGGCAATTGACAGGATTATGTGCGCAAACCAATGCTAATTATGCTATAAAGAAAGGAAGAGGCTCAAAAGCTTGGGCGGTACGCCAAAACAAGTAGACCGAAATCCATCTGCATCTACCTACTAAACATCCACCTTGAGATATCTATCCAGAACATCTCGCTGGTATTAAGTTGCGAATCCCACCCAAAGTGTAAACTCAAAGCAACGGACAACTGCATTAAAGAGCTTTGCGTAAAGTAAACAATCCTTGCACCCGCAAGTACAAGCACCGTTGTTTTCCCCCTTGTGGAAACATCACATCCCCTAGACTCATGTTTATGTCACTCAAGCTAGTCATCAGGGGGCATGAACCCACAATCATGCATAACGCTCCCTCTTGGAGTCACTACCTACTACTTGGCCAAAGAAATAAACAACAACGGAGAACATGCAAGAATTACTGAAGAACATAAATATAAAAGAGGAGAATCAAATATATTACTCAAACACAATCTGAACATAATCTCATAAACCATCGGATCCCAGCAAACTCAGCATAGCAACAACAGAAATATTACATAAGTGCCTCGATCATGTAGGGCAGCTCACGAGGTCTAATCCATGAAGAACAAAGAGGGGAGGAGAACATCACATAGCTACTGATCATAGACCCATGGTCCAAGGTGGACTACTCACGGTTCATCCGGGAAGCATCCATGTTGGTGGAGAAACTCCCGAAGGTGGTTCCTCCCTCCGACAGGGTGCCGGGAAGAGGTCTTCTGGTGCTCCCGATCTTGGAAGCGCGGAGGCGGAGGAACAAAGGAGAGATCGCGAAAAAGGGTTCCCGTCTCGGGGTTTTTGCATCACGGGGAATAAATAGGCGAAAGGGGAAAGCCAGGGGGGCCACCAGGGGTCCAGGCGGCCCCCTGACGTGACTCCACCCTAGGGCGCGCCGGGAGGGCGGTTGGGGCCCTGGTGGGTCCCCTCTGGCCCCCCCTCGGTGATTCCCGAAGCTTCCTGCACGCAGATTTTTTATTGGATTTTCCCGAATTTTTGGAGCACTTTTTATATGGGGGAAACCTGAAATAGAAAAACAACAGAAAACATGAACTGTCACTGGGGTGCACTAAGTTAATAGGTTAGTCCAAATATGATCAAAAGTGTATGGAAGTTCATCAATATCATAGCAATATCACACAAAAGAGGCATGGAGCAAGCAAAAATTATAGATACGTTTTGGACGTATCAGTCCCATGTGGCAGTATACTGGACCCGATGACTCGACCAGGTGTTCGTCCAAGGAGTTCTCCAGTGATGACCTTTTGTCTCGGGTCCAACATGTTACGAAATGTACAAGTATTGGGGTTGAGAGCCTCATTCGTCCATATGATGCTAATGCGCCTCTCCCCCAGGTATTTACTTGAGTTCTTTGAGATTTGACTGATATCTGTTGATTATTGATAATGCTCTTACTTGCAGAATCATTCTCCCCTGCTGAACAATCCGCCACAACCCGAGGATGCGGAAATACTGGATGAGCGTGATGCAACCAATGTTGATCCCGCGCCCGCGGGTGATGGAGGCGCTTCGTGTGCTGATGCTGGCGAGTCCGCGAGTGGGAAACCGTCGTTTGCTGATGACGGTGAAGACTTGAGTCCTTTGCGCATCAACCACAATCGCTCCTCGACTGTGAGTGAGCGGGATACAGAGGGTGGTGGTGGTGAACTGCCATCAGTCGCGCCTTCTGCTGTGCCATGCCCTCCTCCGGCTGCTCCAAAGAGGCGCAAGTTTGGGGTGTTGCTTCGTCCGGGTACCGCGCCTGTTGGGTTCGTATAACTTCTGCTGGGTGATTTTGCTGTTGTTTTGGCTTCTATTCTGATGATATGTCATTTGCAGTATTGTTCCTGTTCCGGCTGCTTCCACCATGAGTACTGCTGCTGTTGATCTTCGGTCGACTGACTCTGGTGTGGCGGCTGGTCAACCAGTTCCTTCTGCAACTCCTGTAGCTTCGGGTGCAGGGATGACTCCCACGAATGTTCCATCCGGGGGATCTGCTGCGGCCACTGAAGGGAACTCCCCCATGACGCGAAACCTGCGATTCCTGAAGAGCACTTTTTGGAAAGGCGGGGTCTCTCCATTGAAGATAAGTCCAAGTTTTTTTATCGCATGGCTGAGCAGGTATAGAGTTCTTTGTCCTTCTGATCTATATTGGGGCGCGGCAGCGCTCCCGATGGGAGTAGCCCCCGAGGCTACAAGCAATCACTTGTGATTGGTTGAAGTCGTAGACTTGACCTTCTCTCTTTTATTGATCTTTGTGAAACATTGGGGGCACGACAGTGCTCCCGATGGGAGTAGCCCCCGAGGCCGCGAGCAATCACTTGTAATTGGTTGCAGTCTTTAAACTTGAACTTTCTTTTTGCTTGGCTCTGACTTGTACAAATTATTTGATTCCATCCTTTGTTCCGAATGTGCGAGCATGTGCTGACCGACGTTGATCGGTGGCGACGTGCTCATGACTCATCCCAGGGGAGCTTGACCACCATGAGGTGTAAGATGCTTTCTACCTCCTTTTGATCTTGTTCGGATGTTGATTGGTCACTTGAATTATACTCTCTCTGCAGGTCGCAAGAAGGGTGTTGATAAGCGGGCTGAGACTGCGGAAAAAGAACTCTCTTTGCTTCGTGCCTCTTTGGAGTCCAAGGAAAAGGATCTGCAGGTGCAACGTGGTGAGCTCGAATGGCTGAAGCAGGTGGAGGAGCGGTTCCAACAGATGGAAAAGGTTGAGTGCGAACGCCTGCGCGACTTGGCGAGCTCTTTAGCAGGTGAGGAGACTGTTCTCTTTCCTTTTGTTGTGGTTCTTCTCTTGAGTTTCTGAGGACTGAATCTTCCCACTTGGCACAGTCTCCGTGGGTGTTGAGGTGGCGGAGGCTGCTGCAGCGGGGTCGAACACTCTTCGTGGCGCTGTGGATGCTGTGTTGGGTGCTGCCGAAGTCGTGAGGGATGTCTGTGGTCGGGATTCGACTCTTCTGAAGCTTCTTCATGAACATATGTTCCCGGATGAGGAGAAGAGGCCGGAGGGTCTTGATTTGCAGGTTGCTGCGTTCGGGCCAAATGGCGATCAGTTGGAGGGCTTGGTCCATGAAAACGTGGTGAGTGAGCTTGCGACATCTTTTGTTGTTCTTCTGGGGCATGGTGTTCCTATTGAGAATTCCATGGTAGATAGCCTGCCTAGTTATACGGACGAACATAGTAGCCAGGCCACTCGGCTTGCCCATCAGTTGCAGCTGGTTGTGGAGGCCGATATTCATAATTCTCAAGGTGCGGAGTAGGTGAATTGGAGATTTGTGCTTCTCTTTATGACTTGAGCGACTCCTTTGCGTTGTAATGTGCCTCCTTTGGAGTGCAGAATGTTGGATCTTCTTATTTGGTGAAACTGCTTTGTCCTTTTTGTGCTGCTTGTTTTCCTTTTTTCTTTGACTTGTTCTCTTTTTGCGGTAGGCCACCCCGAGTGTTTCTCGGGCTTGGAATTTGTTGAAGGAGGATTCTCGCGAGGGTGCCTATGAGTCTTTCTGTTTGAGACTTAGGGACGCAGAGCGTGAGATTATCCGCCTTAAGGGGGCTGTTGCAGTCCAGCGCTCCAAACGTGAGCGCGCTGAAGCTGTTGTGGATAGCCTGGCTTCTTGGATGGCGATGTTTTCCAATCTTCTGAAGGCTTAGTTTGTCTTTTGTCGACTGTTCGGCTGCGCAAGAACTTTTTTCCTTGTTCTTTCTGCTGATTCTTGATCCTCTTACAAAGTGTTGGCTGGTCGATCTCGTGAGGAGGAGGAGGCCGTGTAGTCGGAGCTGTTGCGACTGGATGATCCGGTCGTACAGGCGGACAATCCCTTTTGGATGGATAGGGCGCGTGCGCGAGTATTCGCCGTTCTTCGGCTGTGGGTTAATAGGGTGCCGCGAGCTCTTGAGTACTGCTGCAGGGTGTTTCGTGGAATCTTCTCCGAATTTTATCCACTGAGTCCTATTCCATCGTCACTTGAGAGGCTTTGCCGGGTGTTCTCTCAACCTGCGGAGCTTCACTATGTAGTGAATCATCAGATTCATGCAGGTGCTCGCTGTGCGTTTGCTTTTGTCCATAGTCATTGGCCTGGGGTAGATATTATGCTGGCGGCTCGGGGTCCTCCTGGCGGTCGAGATCAGCCGCGGGATGAGCACTACGCGGTGGCGGACGAGCCTGCAAGTTTAGTTGTGAAGTGGGTGTGTGAAGAAAATGACCCTCTTCTGGGTGCTCTTCTGGGTGCTCTGTAGTCTTTGTAGGAGTTCTTCTTCTGGATAGCGTGTGCTTCAGTTGATGTGGAATCCCGTGGGGTTTTGTTCTATTATTTTGCTGAGCCATTGCTATGAATGAAGTCCCCAAGTGTTGGAGAGTTGTGTCGGATGGTCGGATATCGTCTTAGGGGGTGGCTGATGTGAGCGAGCCCCCCGAGTATCTGTTTTGGAGTCGCGTAAGCGAATAACGCCTCGGGGGGGGGGGGGGGGGTGGTTGCTGCGAGTGAGCCCCCGAGTGCCAATTTTCAAGTCGCGTGAGCGAATAACGCTTCGGGGGGTGGCTACTGCGAGCGAGCCCCCGAGTGCCAATTTTCAAGTCGCGTAAGCGAATAACGCCTCGGGGGGTGGCTGCTGCGAGCGAGCCCCGAGTGCCAATTTTTAAGTCGCGTAAGCGAATAACACCTCGGGGAGTGGCTGCTGCGAGCGAGCCCCCGAGTGCCAATTTTCAAATCGCGTAAGCGTATAACGCCTCGGGGGGTGGCTGCTGCGAGCGAGCCCCCGAGTGCCAATTTTCAAGTCGCGTAAGCGAATAACGCCTCAGCGGGTGGCTGCTGCGAGTGAGCCCCCGAGTGCCAATTTTCAAGTCGCGTAAGCGAATAACGCCTCGGGGGGTGGCTGCTGCGAGCGATCCCCCGATTGCCAATTTTCAAGTCTCGTAAGCGAATAACGCCTCGGGGGGTGGATGCTGCGAGCGAGCCCCCGAGTGCCAATTTTCAAGTCGCGTGAGCACTTTTTGGAAAAATATTCTCAGTATCTTTCCTGCTGTTCTTACAGGAGGGGGCTGTTGAAGACAACCCTTTATTTGGATCGATGGCTTGGTAGCCCTAGGAATGTAAAGTTGCTGCCAAGATAACTTGAGTCCTTGGCGTGCGATGCCAGCGAGTCTTCTGGTTGTGACTTGACTTCTATGGGAGCGCTTATTCTTCTTGTGCCACGGCTCTGCGGGTTTGGTGTGCTCCAA
Organism: Bromus sterilis; assembly: GCA_950022295.1. NCBI lineage: Eukaryota > Viridiplantae > Streptophyta > Magnoliopsida > Poales > Poaceae > Bromus > Bromus sterilis. The sequence continues at coordinate 405,475,585 of OX465596.1, forward strand.
AGGTTTCTGATATCTTGTGGAATTCTCTGTCGCAGCGGTCGGATCTGACGAAGCTGCCGCTGACTGTGATGACTCCTCGTGGGCCTGGCATTTTCAGCTTGAGGTAGGCGTAGTGTGGTACTTCCATGAAGCGCGCGAAGGCTGGTCGGCCGAGGATGGCATGATACTGCGATTTCCATTCGACCACTTCGAAGTCCAGCATTTCCTTGCGGAAGTTACTCGCGTTGCCGAAGACCACTTCTGACGGGGATCAACCCCGGAAAATCCCATGGTCAGGGACCCTGGGTTAGTCATAGAGATGGCACAGGTTTGACGATACTTGTCGGCTAACAGGAGAAGCACTTCCTGCTCCATATTATTGCGTGAGGGGGCGATTACAGTGGAGGCCAAGGGGAGTTCTCGCAAGGCTAGGATGAGTAGATGCGTATTGAGATGAGATAGACGTCTCCCCTCCCAGCCTTTATATACTAGGCCAGGTCTCGGGGAGTCCGTGCTAGGTTACATAGGTAGTTTCCTAGTTCTAGTCTTGCCTTGTTCGCCAAGTTGATCCTTCCATGCTAGTCGCGGACTCCTATGTCGGTGCTTGGTTGGGCCAATCGTGGGCTTGTCGTAGCTTCCCAGTGGGCCTTCTGTCTTCATACGCACCAGGTAGCCTCACACGTAGGAGTCATGGGGTCACCCCCTCGTCAGTAGCCCCCGAGTGCCTGGGGGACTCGAAGAGTCGCGCAGGGACTCGAATTCATCTACGCCTTATTGTTTGTAAGGGTGGTATCACCACGGGTCGCTGGTAGTTTTGAGCCATGACAATATCTGTTTCGAGGGATTGCTAAGCTGAAAGGTCCCAACGAGTCGGCTGGTCGAGCCTTGGTGAATTGCGCTAGTGACAAATACCACATTATCCCAATCAAGCCCACGTCCCTCGACGTGAACTTGGAACACTGGTGTCAAGAAAAGTCATGCCGCTGCAGGTCTTATAGGATCAATTGCTTCTAGTCTAAGCACATAGCCTGAGCACGTTCGCTCGGCTCTTTCTATCATGCGAGCGCATGGAAAAGGTCGGGAGTGAAATCGCTCTGTGGCAAGTCCCGGCCCGGCCGTTCTTCGCAGCGGGGTCTTACCTACAAGCTAAGCTTGTGTGGCATCTGGGTACAGTGTGTCGTAGTCCAGGCATAATTTGTTTTTGTTGAGTCACGGAGTCTGATTAGTGATGCAGCCACTTGGAATAAACAATCAAGTGAGCTGTTTTAGTCGTCACTCACGAAGCTTATAGTGAACTCAAGCGAGGAAAATAAGAAGGCACCCACTCGGAATGTCGTCGAGTGCGCGAGTAAGTCATGTTGTTGAATTGCTGAATCTCTTTTGCGAGTAATCACTCGAATGCTTTATTGTCTTCGGGGTGAGGGAGCACCCGAACTCGGAGAGTATGTTTTTCTGCTGGTGCGAGTGATCACTCGAGCACATTTTGCCTTCGGGGTGAGGGAGCACCCGAACTCAAATAAAGGTACTCCCAATGGGAGTAAGAAATTTTCTTTGAAATAATATGAAAAATCTTGTAAAGTGCTGGATGCTGACCGAAGATGCGTGTTTTAGACGCGTTGCTGAGGTGTGACGTTTGCTGGTTCGCCTGACAGGTTGGGTCGCCATGTCAAGTGAAAATTGAGTGACTTGACATCTGTTGCCCGAAAATTTCGCACTTCGTGATGATGGCTCTCGTTTTTCGCGCGTGGTGGGCGGTATGGTTAGTGTGCCGGTTGAGTTTTCCATGTTCCTCGGCTATCGTGGGATCGTGCCACGTCTCTTGGATTCCAAGATCAGCGGTGACGATTTGTTTGCTCGGACTGATGGTTAAATACCGGGGTCTGGTGTGTTTTAGGTTTTCACCCATCCATTGCCTTCTCCTATCTTCCTTTCTTCTTCCTTCATTGCTCTTTGCCGTCCGCCTGTCTTTTCGTGCAGTTTGCTAGTTGAAATCCATGACCAAGCGTCTCTGTAGTGCAGCGCAGGAGTCGGCGAGAATGAATGGTAGGTGGGAGCGCTCTGTTTTTGGAGCTGCAGATCTGGACGAACTGGTGGCCGACGGCGTGGTGGTGCGTGATGCCGCCCGAATTCTCGGTGATGAGGAGGTTCCTGTGCCTCGTCCAGATGAGCGGGTATGCTTTCAGAGTTTCTTCCCCCATGGTTTTGCACTTCCCATTCATGCTTTCCTCCGGGGGTTGCTTTGCGCCTATCAGTTGCAACTGCATGATTTGACCCCCAATGGGATTCTGCACATTGACTGTTTCATTATGCTCTGTGAGGGTTTTTTGGGGATCTATCCCCATTGGGCCCTCTGGAAACGTCTCTTCAATGTGAAGAGGACAAATTCTGAATACGCCATTGGGGGCGTTGGGATCTCCATTAAGGAGAAATCTGCTTATTTTGATCTAGAGAAGTTGGAATCCGTCTTTTCGTGGCGGAGGAGCTGGTTTTATCTGAAGGATCAGTGCGTTGCGGGTCAGCGGTTTGGTCTGCCTCCTTTCGAGCCTGCTGCGCGGGCGGTTAAGCGTTCTTCATGGGCACATCCTTTGTCTGCTCGCGACTCGTCTCTCGTGGAACCGTTTGTGCAGAAGATTACTGCTTTGAAGGATGAATTGACTGGCGGTCAGCTTATCTCCGTGTTTTTCAAGAGACGCGTGCAGCCGCTTCAGCATCGGGTCTGTCCCATGTGGCAATATACTGGGCCTGATGACTCGACCAGGTGTTCACCCGAAGAGTTTTCCGATGACGGTCTTTTGGCCCGGGTTCAGCAAGTCACAAAGTGCACAAGCATTGGGGAGCAGAGTCTTGTTCGTCCTTACTCTGCTGACTTGCCTCTTCCTCAGGTACTCATCTTTAAATTTTGTTTGGACTGCTGGCTCGTTTCTATTGATTGCTGATGCTGCTTTGATCTGTAGGATCACACTCCGTTGCTGAGCAATCCGCCGCAGCCCGAGGATGCGGATATACTCGATGAACCTGGTGAAGCTGATGTCGATCCTGTCCTTGCAAGTGATGGGGGTGCTTCTGGCGCTTCGGGTGCTGTTGTTGTCGAGTCCACGGGTGCTCCAACGTCAGTTGCAGATGACTCGGGGGATTCAAGTCCTCTTCGTGTCAAACGCACTCGTCCTGTGAGTGGTCGTGATGCGGCGGGTGATGGCGAAGATTTACCCGCGGTCGTACAGCCTGTTTGCCGTGCCCTCCTCTTGCTGCCTCAAAGAAACGCAGGTTCGGGATATTGCTGCATCCGGGCGCCGCTCCTGTTGGGTTAGTGTACATTTCCACTTTGCCGTTTCTGGCTTTCATTGCATTGGGTGGTGTTTTGAAGGTAACCGCTTTGTAGGACTGCTCCTGCTCCGGGTGCTTCTTCTGCGAGTGCTGGTGCCGTCGCTGCTCCTTCGACTGATTCTGGAGCGACGTCTAGTCGACTGGCCGATTCCGCTACTCCCTTGGCTTCAGGTGCGGGGACGACCCCTGCGACTATAGGTGTGGAGGGAACCTCTGCGACTGCTCCGTCTGGGGGGTCTGCTTCAACTTCTGCTGTTCCCGAGGGTGATTTACCTCCGGATGTCAAACCAGTGATCCCTGAGGAGCATTTTCTGGAGAGGAGGGATCTCGCTGCTAAGGATAAAGCAAAGTTCTTTGATCGCATGGCGGAGAAGGTACGTAATTTCTTTGTCTTTTTGTGCTTTGCTGTAGTAGCCCCCGAGGCTGCAAATGGTCACTTGTGGGTGGTTGTAGTCTATGATTTAGGTCTTCCTTCTGTCGGTCTGGTACATATTGGGAGTGCTCCCAATGGGAGTAGCCCCCGAGGCTGCAAGAAATCATTTGTGATTGGTTGTAGCCTTTGATTTTCTTCTTTCCTATGCTTTTGACTTTGTGTATCTGCTTGACTGGAGCCTTTATTCCGGATGTGTGAATATGTGCTGACTGAGACTGATCGGTGGCGACGTGCTCATGACTCGGTCCAGGGGAGCTTAACTGCTATGACACGTGAGATTCTGGTTCTTGATCTATGTTTCTTTTGCTGATTGGTTCTGATTGGTGTTTGTTCCGTAGGTCGCAAGAAGGGTGCTGACAGGCGGGCGGAGGCTGCAAAGAAAGAACTTGCTGAACTTCGGGCTGCTCTGGAGTCCAAGGAGAAGGAACTGCAGGGGCATCACGGTGAGCTCTAGCGGTTGCGGCGGTTGGAGGAGCAGTTTCTCCAAGTCTAGAGGGTTGAGTGCGAGCGCCTGCAGGAATTGGAGAGCTCGTTAATTGGTTAGTGGACTCCTCCTGTCCTCCGTCTTTTTGCGGTTTGTTTGCCTCTCCGATTGCTGGGATTTTAATCTGTGGCCTTCTTCCAGGTTCTGCTGGTATTGGAGCGGTGGATGTTGCTGCTGCTGGTTCGGGCGTTCTCCGTGGCTCTGTAGATGCTGTCTCGGGCGCTGCTGTAGCTGTTGGGGATGTCTGCGATCGGGCTACCATTCTTCTGAAGCTTCTCCATGAGCACCTGTTCCCCGATGCGGAGAAGCGTCCTGAGGGTCTTGATTCTCTAGTTGCTGCTTTCAGTCCGGATGGGGATCGGCTGGAGGGCATGCTTCGTGAGAACGTGGTGGGTGGACTTGCCACGTCTATTGTTGTTCTTCTGGGCCATGGTCTTCCTGTTGAGGATCCCATGGTGGATACTTTGCCTGCTTACACGGACGAGCAGAGTGCTCGCGCTACTCACCTGGCCCACCAGCTGCAGCTGGTCGTAGAGGCAAATAATTCTGCAGTCGAGGAGTAGTGTGGTCCTTTTTGTGTTTTGAAAACTTTCAGTTGTAATGTGCCTCCTGCGGGACGGCGGATCTTAATTCACGGACCTGCTTACTTTCTTGTGCCGTTTGTTGACTTGCTTCTTTTGACTTGTTTCTCTTTGCGGTAGGCCATCCCGGGCGTTTCTCGGGCTTGGAATTTGCTGAAGGAGGATGCTCGCGAAGGTGCTTACGAGTCCGTTTGCTTGAGGCTGAAAGAGGCCGAACGTGAGATCGTTCGACTGAAAGGTGCTATTGCGGTCCATCGCTCGAAACGCGAGCGTGCTGAGGCTGTCTTAGATGGCTTGGCAGCTTGGATGTTAAAGCTGTCTGACTTTCTGAAGGGTGAGCTTGCTTTTTTTCTTCAACCGCTTGGCTGCGCGGGTTCTTTCCTTTGTGCTCTGCCGCTGACCTTTTGTTCTTCGTTGCAAAGTGCTTGCTGGGCGTTCTCGCGAGGAGGAGGAGGAGGCAGTGCAGTATGAGTTGCTGCGGCTGGAGGACCCGGTTGTGCAGGCGAACAATCCTTTCTGGATGGACAGGGCGCGTGCTCGGGTGTTCGCCGTTTTGCGGATGCGGGTTGAAAGGGTACCGCGGGCTCTTGAGCACTGCCGCGGAGTGTTTGGCAGGATTTTTGCTGAATTTTACCCTTTGGATCCTGTCCCTTCATCTCTTGAGAAGATTTGCCGGATGTTCTCCCAGCCTACGGATCTTCGGCGCGTAGTTAATCACCAGATTTATGCGGGTGCTCGCTGTGCTTTTGCCTTCGTCCATAGCCATTGGCCAGGGGTTGATATTATGTTGGCAGCTCGAGGTCCTCCTGGTGGTCGAGCTCAGCCGATGGGCGATCATTACGCCGTGGCGGATGAACCTGCAAGTGAAGTTGTGAAGTGGGTGGTCGAGGATAATGACCATCGATTGGGTGCTCTGTGTAAAGTAAAGTCGGAGCCTGGGGATTAGCCCTTGCTTGGCACTCTTTCCTTTGTTGAGCAACGTTTTGTTGCTGTTCTGTTTGAATTACTTTGTTCGTCTGCTGTAGATCAAGCTTTGCGTGGTAAGGTTTGTCTTGTTGGCTGCTGAGTTTTTAGAGTCGCGTTTGCGAAGAACGCCTCGGGGGGTGGCCGCTTCGGCTAGCCCCCGAGTGCCAATTTTTTAGAGTCGCGTTTGCGAAGAACGCCTCGGGGGGTGGCTGCTTCGGCGAGCCCTCGAGTGCCAATTTTTTAGAGTCGCGATTGCGAAGAACGCCTCGGGGGGGGGGGTTGCTTCGGCGAGCCCCCGAGTGCCAATTTTCTTAGGGTCGCATTTGCGAATTACTCCTCGGGGGGGGGGGGGTGGCTTCTTCGGCGAGCCCCCGAGTGCCAATTTTTTAGAGTCGCGTTTGCGAAGAACGCCTCGGGGGGTGGCTACTTCGGCGAGTCCCCGAGTGCCAATTTTTTAGAGTCGCGTTTGCGAAGAACGCCTCGGGGGGTGGCTGCTTCGGCGAGCCCCCGAGTGCGAATTTTCTTAGGGTCGCGTTTGCGAAGAACGCCTCGGGGGGTGGCTGCTTCGGCGAGCCCCCGAGTGCCAATTTTTTAGAGTCGCGTTTGCGAAGAACGCCTCGGGGGTGGTTGCTTTGGTGAGTCCCCGAGTGCCAATTTTCTTAGGGTCGCGTTTGCGAAGAACGCCTCGGGGGGTGGATGCTTCGGCGAGCCCCCGAGTGCCAATTTTTTAGAGTCTCGTTTGCGAAGAACGCCTCGGGGGGTGGCTGCTTCGGCGATCCCCTGAGTGCCAATGTGCAGAAATAATTTTTGGGAGTATGTTTCCAATATTTTCCCTTTTTTGTTTCTTACACGAGGGGGGATGCTGTTTGAAGGCAACCCCTTTATTTGGACTTAGTTGCCCTTAGAACAAAAAACTGTTGTGGCTCCCTTTTGCTTCTATGGTTGAGCCTCTGCTTCTGGGGCTGCGGCTCCGCTGGCTTGGTGTGCTCCAAAGATTTCTGATATTTTGTGGAATTCCTTGTCGCAACGGTCAGATCTGATGAAGCTGCCGCTAACTGTGATTACTCCTCGCGGGCCTGGCATTTTCATCTTGAGGTAGGCATAGTGTGGTACTGCCATGAAACGCGCGAAGGCTGGACGTCCTAGGATGGCATGGTATTGTGATTCTTTTCGGAAGTTGCTCGTGCTGCCAAAAATCACCTCAAGACTTATTTTTCCGAGGGGATAGACTGCTTTCCCTGGCACGATTCCGTGGAATGTTGTGCCTGAAGTTTTCAGTGCTGAGTTTTGGATGAGCATTTCTTCCAAGGTTCTGGTGAATATGATGTCGATTCCGCTGCCGCCGTCCATGAAGACTCGTGACATATCGTAGTTTCCGATCCGTGCTTCGAGTACTAGTGCGGCATGTCCTGTGCGCGGGATGGCTGGCAGGTGGTCTTCTCGGGAGAAGGTGATTTCGGTGTCGGATCCGCGCAAGTATTCTGGGACAGCCGGGTGTGAAGAGATTGCGAGGAAAACTTGTCTGGTGATCTGCTTCTGCTGCCTGTTTGATGGTCTTCCTTCTTATATCATGTAGATCCGACCGTGTGCTTTCGGGTATTTTTCTTCCTCGGGTGTCGTGCCCCGTTCTTGGATTACTGCTACCTGCCTTGCTGGTATGGCAGGTGCTGGCGGTGCGTCGTGGGCGATGGTTCCGACTGCCACGCTTGCGATAGGTCGTGCCGCTGCTGTTGCGGGTCGACTTTTTTCTTCAGAGAGTTCGATGAATCGCCTGCAGTTCCTGAGGGTGTGCCCTGATCTGAGCTCTCCACGCCCGTTTCTGAACCCGTGTATTGTGCATGGTCCGTCGAGCTGCTCTTTGGCCGAGCAATATGCTCGAGCGTCGTCCCGTGGCTGCCTTGTTCTCCAGTCTCGTTTTTGAATTTGGGGTGTTTCTTCTTGGTTGTCTCTGTGCTGTATTCTCCTTTCGCCGCGATGTCTGCCTTCTCTGTCATCTGGGAAGCTGGCCGCGACCATGTCGGGTCCTCTGTCGTCGTAGAAGTTGCGCCTCGGGCATTTTCTTCTTCTGTCGAGTCCTCTGTCGCTGGTGTGGTAGTCGTAGTCGCGTTCTGAGCGCGCTGTCTGGATCTCCGATTCGTTCCGTACGAAGTCTTCTCCATGTGTCCAGTTGTTGGCTTGCTCGAGCAGTCTTGTGAGTGTTCGGACTTTCATCTTCCCGAGCTGCTCCTTGAAGTCGATGCGTTGCAAGCCCCTCCTGAATGCATCGATTGCGCTTTCATATAAGATGTCCTCGGCTGAGTTTTTGAGTATGGTCCATCGTTGGATGTATGCTCGTAGGGATTCTCTTGAGCCTTGTCTGCAGGCCCTCAGATCCTCGAGTGATGACGGTCGTTTGTAGGTGGACTTGAAGTTCTCAATGAAGGCACTGCGGAACTGCCTCCAGGAGTTGATTCATTCTCGTGGTAGGTTCTTCAGCCAGTGTCGTGCTGAGCTCTCGAGCATGAGTTGTATGTACTGCATTGCTGTGATATTGGTTCCGCACTGGAATTTTACGGCCGTTAGGTAGTCGTCGACCCAGGCTTCTGGTTCCTCCAGCCCGTCGTACTTGTGCGTCGTGGAGTTTAGCTTGAAACCTTTCCGCATCCTTGTTTTCCGTATGGACCGTGTGAAGCACAGTGCTCCGCATGGTTCTACGTTCTCGTCGGAAGCTTGCTCATCCGAGTACTTTTCGCGGGCTGCTCGCCGTCGTCTTCCACGGTTGACTTTGCTTTGTGTTATGTCGTCGCGTGTGTCTCGCCGATTGCTGTTGCGTTTGTTGCTGTTGTCGTCGCTGTCGTAGTTCTTGTTTTTGTTTGGGCGCTTGCGCCAGTCGTCGCTGCTGTCATCGTCGGGTGAACTGGGGTCCCTGTCCGGGGTCTGCTCGCGGGGAGCCCGTCTTGCGCCTGCTCTTTTGGGGGCTGAGATGGCGTCTTTCATTATTTTGAGTGCCATCGTCGTGTTGTGATCTAAGCTGCCTTTCTTGCTTTTCTGAGCACGAGATAGGTACTCTTGGTCAGTGAAAATGGCTTCGGTTGGTGTGAGTTGTTCTTCCGCGTCGTCGTCCTCTTCTAGCTTGAAGTGGTCATCTAACTTGCGGGCCACCATCTTCTTTTCCGTGCGTTTCATATTGCTGAATCTGGACCTGGCTCGGATGGGGGAGTCGTAGTCGGAGGATTCGCTTCTGGGAGTTGCTCCTTGAGTCGATGGCGGTCTTTCCTTGCTTCTCTAGTTCTAAGCGTTGCTGTCTTGCTCTCTTGTCGGCGTCAGTCGCCAGCTTGTTGTATGCGCTGAGCTCGTCTCGCATTGCGTTCTCCGGGAGTAGTTTGCCGCGCTTTACTGCGTCCCTTATTCTGGCGATTGCTTCCTTGGATAAGTAGATCTTTTCTACGTGGTGGTCCTCTTTCGCTATTCCTGGGGTCTGATGCTTGCTGCTTTCTGGTTCGTCGGTCCTGCGATTGCTATGCTCCATTCTTTGGTATGTTTTCTTTGGTATAGTTCCTGGTTCTCCAAGCGTGACGGTGACCTGGCCAGTGTTGTCAGGATCACTGTCTTTGCTATTCGAGTGGTTGTCCCGGCGACTGCTCGGGTCGTCATCTTGGTTTTTGCCATCTGTGGTTGGCTCGTGGATGTCTGCTATGAATACTTGGGACAACGTCTTGAATTTCTTCTTGCTTGCGCGCGCGATGCGCTTCTTCCAGGGACCACTCGAGTAGTCGGGCTGGGGGTCGTGGCTGACTCACGGAGTCGTTACGCGGGCGGGAGCTGCTTCGATTGTTGATGTAGGATCTGCCGTCGCGGGTGCTCGATTGCGGTCCGTGAGATGGAAGGCTCCCCAGTGGTTGATGTAGATTTGATATGCTCCGAAAATCAGGTTGACTCCAGTGCGCAGGTCGGCGAAGGCTGGTCGAAAGGCCGGGAGGTGAGCCATGAAACCGAGGGATCCGAACAGATCGGAGTCTGCCCGGATCGTAGGGTCGAGGAGAGATGATGAAGTCGTCGCCTTGACAAGTGTCGATGATGAGGCCGCTGAGATTGCGATTCCAACCTGCAGAGTTCCCACAGACGGCGCCAATTGACGGGGATCAACCCCGGCAAATCCCATGGTCAGGGACCCTGGGTTAGTCATAGAGATGGCACAGGTTGGACGATACTCGGCGGCGGATACTTCGAACTCAAGTATGGCGTGATACTGCGACTGCCAGTCGAGTACTTCGAACTCGAGTGCCTGCTTTGCGAAGTTGCGCTTGCTGCCGAAGATCACATCAAGTTGTATTGCTCCGATGGAGGTGGATGCTTTGCCCGGGACTACGTCGTATATTGTGGTTCCTGACTTCTTCCACACTGATCGTGGGATGAACATCTTGCGTACAGTGCTGGCGAAGATTATGTTTAGACTGCTTCCTCCGTCCATGAAGATTCTGTCCATGTCGTATCCTCCGATCTACGCTTCGAGGACCAGGGGTGCATGCCCAGGCCTCGGGACTGCGGGCGGATGGTCGCTTTGTGAGAAGGTGATGCTGGTCTCAGCGCCGCTCAGTTGCTAGATTTCGGTTGTCTTGAGGTATTCGTCTGCTTCGGCCTGCAAGGTGTAGGCATCTTGCTTTGATTTCGAGGGTCTTCCTTCTTGGATCATGCAGATTCGTCCCTGGGACGCGGGGTATTGCTCCTCTGCACTCGGTGTAGGTGTCTGCATGCTTCTTCGAGTGCGTTTGGCTTCACGCCGCTTCTCCTCCTTGAGGCTGTTGGAGAGTTCGGCGGATAGGCGACAATCTCCCAGGGTGTGGCTTGCTCTGAGATGTCCTCGGCTGTCTTCGAAACAGTGGATCGCGCAGGGTCCTTCCAGTTGTTCTTTAGCTGTGAGTTTGCTGGAGCCGGTGTGCCTTCTTCTCCTTGAGCCTTGGAAGATATGCGAGTGGTCTTCTGCTCGGATGTGGATTCTTGGGTCGAGTTCTATCCCGTCACTGAATGATTGGCTTCGAATGAATTTGGTGCATTCGTCTGGCCTTCGATCTGGGTCGTAGTAGTCTCCGGACTGGGTCTCGGAGTCGTTGTCTTGGCGTGTGGTGGGAGTCCGGGTGGCGGCGGGTCGTCGACTGATGGGCGAGCCTTCGGCCACACGCTGCGACTCCTCGAGTGGGGTTCTCGAGCAGCCTCATTGTGCTTGTCTTCTGGGTCGTCGGGTTCTCTTCCGTCGTCGATGGATCTGACAGTCATCGAGGTGCTGGACTTGGCCAGGCCGCAGGCTGGATGATCTTGATGAGATGATGGAGATGCTTGTCGTGATCTTGAATTCCTCGAGCGGACTAGATCTGGTTCTAGTCCTCGAGTCTTGGTCTGCTGAGGTCGGAACCGCCGAGATCGTGATTCCAACCTGTGTAGTTCCCACAGACTTCCAAGCTTTTTTTTCCGAGGGGGTAAACTGCTTTGCCTGGCACAATTCCATGGAAAGTCGTGCCTGAGGTTTTTAGTGCTGAATTTTGGATGAGCATTTCTTCCAGAGTTTTGGTGAATATGATGTTGATTCCGCTGCCGCCATCCATGAAGACTCGCGACATGTCATAATTTCCAATTCTTGATTCAAGTACCAGCGCGGCGTGTGCTGGACGTGGGATGGCTGGTGGGTGGTCTTCACGGGAGAAGGTAATGTCAGTCTCAGACCCGCTCAGGTATTCTGGGATGGCAGGGTGCAAGGAGACTGCGAGGAAAACTTGTCTGGTGACCTGCTTCTGCTGCCTGTTTGATGGTCTTCCTTGTTGGATCATGTAGATTCGACCATGTGCCTCTGGGTACTTTTCTTCTTCTCCGGGTGTCGAGCACCGCTCCTGGATGGCTTCCACTTGTCTTGCTGGTGCGGCGGGTGCAGGTGGTGCATTGTGGGTGATTGTGCCAACTGCTACACTTGCGAGAGGTTGTGCTGTTGGTGCTGTGGACCGTCTCTTTTTGTCTGAGAGCTCGGTGAAGCGTCTGCAATTTCTTAGGGTGTGCCCCGATCTGATTTCTCCGCGTTCGTTTTTAACCCATGTAGTGTGCAGGGCCCATCGAGATCTTCCTTGGCCGAGCGGTATGTTCGGGTGTCGTGTCGTGGCTGCATTGTCTCCAATCTCGCTTCTGGGCGTGCGGTGATTCTTCTGGGTTGTCCCTCCGCCGCATTCTGCTGTCGTCGTGATGTCTTCCGTCTTTGTCGGCTGGGAAACCGACCGCGACCATGTCGGGTCCTCTCTCGTCATAGAAGTTACGCCTTGGGCGCTTTCTTCTTCTGTCTCCGGTGTAGTAGTCGTAGTCGCGTTCTGAGCGCGCCGTCTGGATGTCTGATTTGTTCCGTATGGAGTCTTCTCCGTCCGCCCAGTTGTTGGCTTGTTCCAATAACCGTGCGAGTGTTCGGACCTTCATCTATCCGAGTTGATCTTTGAAGTCTATGCGCTGTAAGCCTCTTTTGAATGTGTCGATCGCACTTTCGTCTGATATGTCCTCGGCCGAGTTTTTGAGTACGGTCCACCGCTGAATGTATGCCCTTAGGGACTCTCTGGTTCCTTGCTACAGGCTCTCAGTTCTATGAGTGATGCTGGTCGCTTGTAGGTAGACTTGAAGTTCTCGATGAAGGCGTTGCGAAACTGCTTCCAAGAACTGATCGATCCTCGTCGTAGGTTATTTAGCCAGTGCCGCGCCGATCCCTCGAGCATGAGTTGTACGTACTGCATTGTCGTTATATTGGTTCCCCGCTGGAACTTGAATGATGTTAGGTAATCATCGAGCCATGCCTCTGGTTCCTCCAGTCCGTCGTATTTGTGTGTTGTGGATTTTAGCTTAAAACCTTTGGGCATCCGTGTCTCGCGTATAGCTCATACGAAGCATAGCGTGCCGCATGGTTCGAGGTCTTCGTCGGATGCGTGCTCGTCTGAGTACTCTTTGCGGGCTGCGCGCCTGCGTCTTCCTCGATCGACTTTGTTTTGCGTTATGTCATCGCGTGCGTCTCGTCGGTTGTTGCTACGTTGGTTGCCGTAGTCGTCCCTGGTATGGTCTTTGCTTCTGTCTGGACGCTTCTGATGGTCATCTCTACTGTCTTGTTCGCCGTGATCTGGTGAACTGGGGTCCATGTCTGGTGTCTGCTCGCGGGGCACTCACCTTGTGCTTGCTTTTTTAGGTGCCGAAGCGGCGATGGCATCGCTCATTACTTTGAGCGCTATTGCCGTGTTGCGATCTGCTTTGTCCTTGTTGCCCTTCTGAGCACGATGGAGATATGCTTGGGCAGTTATGAGGGCTTCTGCTGGTGTGAGTTCTTCTTCTTCTTTGACATCTTCTTCGAGCCTGAAGTCGTCGTCTAGTTTGCGAGCGACTTTCTTCTTGTCTGTGCATCTTAGGTTGTCGAATCTGGATTTTCCTCGAGGGGGAGAGCCGTGATCGGAAGAGTCGCTCGGTTGTTCGGGCAGTGCTTTGCGGTTGGTTCTTGGATCGATGATAGTTTTTCCTTGTTTCTCCAATTCGAGTCGCATCCGTCTTGTTTTCTTGGTGATGTCACTCGTCAGCTTGTTGTATGCTCTAAGCTCATCGCGAGTAGCATCTTCCGGGAGTAATTTTCCACGCTTTACTGCGTCTTTTACTCTGGCGATTGCTTCTTTAGATAGGTAGATTTTCTCTGTGCGTTGGTCCTCTCTTGCCGCTTCCGAGATCTGGCGCATGCTGCTCTCCGACTCGTCGTTCTTGCGGTTGTTGTGCTCCTTTCTTTTAAATTCTTTCCTCGGTATGGTTCCTGGTTCACCAAGTGTGACCGTAATCTGTCCAGTGTTGTCAGGATCACTCTTTTGCTGTTTAAGCGTGCATCTCTATGACTGCTCGGGTCCTCATCTTTGCCTCTGTCGTCTGAGGTTGGCTCGCGGGTGTCTGCCATGAACACATGGAATGGTGCCTCAGTTGATAGCCTGGTCATGTCCGTGCTTTGTTTCTTCCACATTAGCGACCCACTCGTGCAGTCGCGAGGGGTACGATGTTTTATGTTGAGGTGGGAGTCGCGGCTGACTCGCGAAGTCGCCGCGTGGGCGGGTGTTTCGTCTTCGGCCGCTACTGCCGTAACAGTTGTCCCTGTGGGTGCTCGATCACGATCAGTGAGGCAGAGAGTGCCCCACTGGTTGACGTAGATCCGGTACTCTCCGAAGGTCAGGTTGATGCCAGCGCGCAGGCCTGCGAAGGCTAGTCGCAGGATCGGAAGGTGTGCGATGAAGCCGAGGGGTCCAAGCAGATCGGAACCTGCTCGAGTCATGGGTACGTCGAGTGTTGATGGAGTCCTGGACTTGTTGATTGCTGGTGATGGGGCCGCCGAGATCGTGATTCCAACCTGCGTAGTTCCCACAGACGACGCCAATTGACGAGGATTGGCCTCGGAAAATCCCATGGTCAGGGACTCTGGGTTAGATCATAGAGAAGGAACAGGTTGGCGATACTCGTCGGCTAACAGGAGAAGCACTTCCTGCTCAATTGTATTATGCGAGGGGGCGATTACAGTGGAGGTCTAGGCGAGTTCACTCAAGACCGGAGGTGTCAATTGTAGATTGGATGTCCTGAGCCGTCACCCCTCCCAGCCTTTATATACTAGGCTGGGTCTCGGGGAGTCCAACTCAGGTTACAGGGACAATTTCCTAAACTAGCTTTGGCTTGGACGCCAAGTCTTGACTTTCCATGTTGGTCGCGGACTCCTACGTTGGTGCTTTGAGTGGGCCAGTCGTGGGCCCGTCGAGGCTTCTATCAGGCCTTCTGTCTTCGTATGCACCAGGTATACTTACACACAGGAGTCATGGGGTCACCCCCTCATCAACCTCCCTAATGCTTGGGGGAGGTATTGCACCTTACTCAAGGCTAGACCGGGACAAGGAATCCCTAAAAATGAGCTTACTAATATATTTTATAATGGACTAACTGATGAATCTAGATCATATCTAGATAGTTTTGATGGTTGTGTTTTCAGGAAAAGAACGCCAAATGAGGCTGAAGAATTAATGGGCAGGATAGCCAAGAATCATGATGATTGGTCTGTCCCTGAACCTCCACCAATACCAAAGAAGAGGGTATGCTTTTTTTGAATCCCGATTATATGCAGGAAGCCAAGAAATCTATAAAGGACAAAGGTATTAAAGCTGAATATGTGAAGCATCTACCTCCTATTGAAGAATTATGTGAGCCTACCACTCACCCCCTATGGTAGATGTACACTCTTTTAGATTTCAATGCAAGTGATGTGTCTTATGGTAAGCCTCCTGATCATTGTCTAGATGAGCTTGATAATTTTATTATGAAGCAGAGTCATTTTAATGAGAGAGTTCAAAAGAAATGTCATGACAAATCTCTTGTTATCAAAAACCTACTAGATGTTTTAGGTAGAACTATTAATGATGTTAAGTGACTTGTTAAGCATTTTCATATGGTTCAAACTCAGCTTGAAAAAATTTCTAAAGTAAAAAAGATTTTCTAGTTAAAAGTTTTCAACAAGTTGATACACAGGTGATGTCTACTACGCTCTGCTATTCTTGTAGACTATGTTGGGCCTTGCTGGAGCTGGTTGACATCTTCGTTGGTTACCCCAAGTGCAAGGTTATGATGCAGATAGCGGTAAATTTCCCTCAGTAAAGATACCAAGGTTTTCGGACCAGTAGGACTCCAAGAGATACAAGAATGTGGCAAGAAAACAACAGTGTTGTTTACAACCTAGAGGTTGCTTACTCACTACTGGAAAAATAGCTATAGATACACTAATGGCGCACCACATGTCCAGTGCGCCATTACTAAATAGCAATGGCGCACCAAGCACTGATGCGCCATTAGTGCCCTTACTACTAATGGCGCACTAGGACAGGAGTGCGCCACTGCTAATTCGCTTCTGGACCAGCCCCCTCCCCTGACTTAGCAATGGAGCACTTCCCGGAAGTGCGCCATAAGCCACCAGGGATGCTAATGGCGCACTTCCGGTATGTGCGCCATTGCTAAGTCAGGGGAGGGGTGGGCCCAGTCCTGATTACACATCAATAGCGCATATCCTAGATGTGCGCCATTACTAAGTGTGGAACAACAATGGCGCATTTATGCACGGTGCGCCATTACTGTTCTGGTCCCCCCTCTCTGGCCCCTGGTCCCCTCTCCCAGAGATAGTAATGGCGCAGCTCTAGTGGGTGCGCCATTAGCTCCCATACTTAGTAATGGCGCATATTGGTGAAGGTGCGCCATTACTAAGTCTGGGAGCAGCTAGATATTTTGGAGCCACCCTACCACACTCACTTTCTCCACCTCCACCTCCAACTAGCTTCTCTCGGTTCCTTTCTTCTCCTCACCTTATTTACACCATAGATCTACCCAAAATAAGTAGTTGTATCTCCTTTTTGCATTGGTAAGTAAGGTATATCTCTTTATTGTTGTGTAGATTTAGTTTGTCTCTCTCGAACACACTTTTTGTCGGTGTATATGTGTGGTGTGATGTGATGATCATGGGGTATATATGTGTGGTGTGACGTGATGATCATGGGGTATATATGTATGTGTGTGTGATGATTGTTTGCAGGTACCTCACATATGCGATAGTTGCCAATATTTTGCCGGAATGTTGATTCATTTCCGTTTCGGCGAAAATTTGGCACACTTTGCATTCTTTTTGTCCTAATAATTAGGCAAGGTCATGCCAAAAATTTTTTTGGTTCTAAAATATCGTTTTGCTCTATGCCCCTCAGGCGACCATGGTTCGCAAGATGACCGGAGGCATCGTGGATAGGTTTTTGAGCTCCGCGAAGGCCGAGATGATTCAAAAGAACGAGACAGAGATAAGATGTTCGTGTCGAAGATGCAAGCTGAAGTGCCTTTTGGACCCGGATTCACAAACAATAAAGGGGCACCTGCTCACGCGTGGTTTCATGGATGACTATCGGTGGCAAGGTGATGAAGAAGATTATGAATTCGTCCAGGGTGGCCGGGCAACAGTAAGCAGAAATAGCGCCGAGGTCTGGCGAGAAGACGAAGAATCTCCCGGACATGATCACGATGCAGGACACAATCATCATGTAGAAGATGCCGGACATGATCATGAGGAAGATCAAGACGAAGGGCATGATTATAATGAAGATGAAGATGCCAGAGAATACGGCGATGATGGACCATCGTCGATGGACTGGGTGCAGGACCCTCATCTTCAAGAGTTGCTTATGAACCAGGCGAGTAATAACGCAAGAGCTGCCGCCCGAGAGAAAGCCAAGCTGAATCAACTTGAGATGGACGCAGTTACTCCATTGTATGAAGGATGCAATCCTAAGGATACCCGCCTGAAAGTAGCGCTCATGGCTCTGGAGATGAAAGTAAAACATAAAATGACCGACACATGCTTCAACGAAAACATGTCATTCTGGAAAGACCTTCTTCCCAAGGGGAACACGTGCCCGACCAGTTTCAATGATGCGAAGAAAATCGTGTGTCCTCTGGATTTACCGCATGTTAGATACCATGTCTGCGTTAACGATTGCATCATTTATCGGCATGAATACGCGGAGTCTACTGTATGTCCGAAGTGCGGCACCATTCGATACAAGAAGAAGAAGAAAGCTCCTCAAAAAATGGTGTGGTACTTTCTGATAATTCCTCGTCTGCAGCATTATTTCGCGTACCCTAAGCAAGCTAAGCTCATGCGCTGGCATGCGGAAAGGAAGCAGCAAAAAGAAGAAGCTGAAAAAAATGATCCAGAAAAAGATAGGATGTTGAGTCACCCTTCTGATGGGACCCAGTGGGAGGCATTGAACTTCGAGGAGGACTTTGGGAAGGATCCAAGGAACGTAGTGTTGGTCGCGACCACCGATGGAGTCAATCCTTTCGGCAACCAGAGCAGCACACATAGCACCTGGCCAGTGTTTGTGTGCATGTACAACATCCCCCCTGGGAGTGCATGAAGAGAAAGTACATGCACATGAGTGTGCTAATTGAAGGGCCGAAACAACCAGGAAACAACCTCAATCTGTATCTAGGGCTCCTGAAGAGGAGCTAGATACGCTATGGAGTGTTGGGATACAGGGCAGAAAACACAAAATTTTCACACCTACGGTACCCGAACCCAAGATCTATGCTATGGCGATGTAAAGTAACGGAGGGAATCGGTGTTCATACCTTTGAAGACCGAAAGAGGGAAACGTTCTTGCGAACGTGGTTGGCGTAGACTCAGAACTACGACCTCCCTGTCGTGTAGAAGACCACCACCGGCGAGGATGACTCCCGCTAAACCTCCAGCAACGAAGCAGCACCACAGGTGTAGTGCCTCGAAGAGATTATACACGTACGGTACAATCGATGTTCCTCCCGGGCTCCGAACCAGGCGAGCAGCGGAAGAAAGATGGCTACGGATCCCGACTCCGGCAGAGCGACGACCTGCCTTATGGTGGAGAACTCCAATCCTGGTGCAGACTCCAAACAAGGGGAGTCCACTTCCGGAAAAGGAGAAGGAAGAAAGAAGGAGATTTTGGTGTGTTGGGAAAAGGGGGGTCTACCCCTCCTTATATAGGCCAAGGGGGGTGTGATCCTCCTCCCCTCCCCCATGTGGGACTAAACCCCCAAGGGGGGGAGGTGCGCCGGCCATAGGGGGGGGATGGGCCCCACCCTTGGCGCCAAGCCCAAGGGGGGAAACCCCCTCCTCCCCTAATGGGCCCCATGGGCCCATATAGCCTTTTTCCCATTTTTTTAATTTTTTTAATATGTTTTAAATATTTATTTTAGATAATTAAATAATAAAACATTAGTAAAACAATTAAACTTTATTTTGAACTATTCAAAATTTCCGGAAACTATTCCGTCCTCCTCCGGAACTATTCCGGTGATTTCTCCTATTTCACCGATTGATCCCGTAACTGTCCTATGCATCGATTGCCCTTAAGTGTAACACCCTAACGGTCCGGGAAACAGCAGACATGGTCGAGACTCTTCTCATTGACCAATGACTAGTCAGTTGGACCTGGTTACAATCCTTGACAACCCCTGCGCTTCCATCGAATGAACTTCGATCGCTTTTGGAAACCGTTAACGATACGACGTAATCCCTTTGTGCTGTGGTACTTTTTTTGTCCGAGGTTTGATCGTCGGTATCCCACATACCGTGTTCACATCTCGTTCACAACAAACAACTTTTCTCGTCCATGATCATTGCATCTCTTGTGACCTAGTCACGTCCTTGCAAGGTGTTGATGCAATATCACCGAGTGGGCCCAGAGTACCTGTCCTGTCACAAGGACTGACAAATTCCGCTTTGATCTATTAACATACTCATCAACCATCTATTTCGGAATACCCAAAGTGCTCCGTTATAGCCAGCATATTTCAGTCAGGCGGTGGGATACAAATCAAAGTCTCCTCATAGATCGTGATTACGTATGATTATTACGGTCTAAGGACTAAGCCATACGTTACAAAGTCATAGCAACGCTGAACTATGTGACTCGATCACATTGCAATACTTTAGGTGGGTGTACGTCCATCACATCATTCCCCTTAATGATATGACCTCATTGTCAATGGACTTAAGTGTCGCCATGATCAGGAAAGCTTGATCAATCAATTGCCCAATGAGATAGTTTACCCGAGTTAAACTACGGACCATGTTTTATACTACACCTGTATTAGTATTTCCAAGTAATACAGTTATAGCACAGTATAAAACGTATTATGAACAAAACGGATATGTGACAAATATCTTTATTAATTTGTCTCTAGGGCACATATCCAACAGTCTCCCACTTTCACTAGAGTACAAATTACACTAGTTTACATCAGGTATGTATCTAAGACCAATGGTCTCTCGGTTTTCTTCAAACTTGCCCCGTGGAAGAGGTTTAGTCATCGGGTCTGCTGCGTTCAGATCCGTATGTATCTTGTGAATCCTAGTGTGTCCATCCCTGACGTAGTCTCGCGTCACATGGAACTTTCGGAGGATGTGCTTGGCTATAGAGTGAGTTCTTGGCTCCTTCGCGTTAGCAATGGCACCCGTGTTATCGCAGAAGATCTCCACGGGGTCAGTGCAACTGGGAAAGACGCCAAGCTCGATCACAAACTTCTTCAGCCACAGCGCCTCGTTTGACGCTTCACAAGCGGCAATATACTCCGACTCCATTGAAGATTGAGCGACGACTGACTGTTTGCCGCTCCTCCAGCTAATCGCTCCACCGTTCAACATGAAAACACATCCCGTCTGGGATTTCGAGTCATCTAGGTCTGAGCCGAGGCTTGCGTCAACGTAACCTTTTACGGTGAGCTCCTCATCAACTCCTCCATAAACGAGAAAGAGATCCTTGGTTCTTCTTAAGTACTTAAGGATGTCTTTACTGCTGTCCAGTGAGCCATTCCCGGGTTACTCTGATAGCGATTAGTCATACTAATGGCCAGCGCTAAATCCGGTCTGGTACATAACATAGCATACATGAGAGAACCTATGGCTGAGGCATAGGGCTTTGAGGACATTTCCTCCTTCTCTTTTGCTGTGGTTGGGCATTGAGTCACGCTTAATTTGACACCTTTTATAACTGGCAAGAGGCCTCTCCTGGAGTTATCCATACTGAACCTTTTCAATATCTTGTCAATATAAGTGTTCTGACTCAAGGCCAACCGTCGATTAGGTCTATCTCTATAGATCTTAATCTCCAATATGTACGCAGCTTCACCTAGGTCCTTCATGGAAAATTGTCCATTCAGATATTCCTTTACTTCTTCTAAGAATTTCTTATCGTTCCCTATTAGTAATATGTCATCTACATATAACACAAGGAATGCTACAGAGCTCCCACTCAGTTTCTTATAGACGCAGAACTCTTCGACGTTTTGGACAAATCCAAAAGCTTTAATGATCTCATCAAATCGAAGATTCCAGCTCTGAGATGCTTGCTTCAACCCATAGATGGACCGTTGAAGCTTGCAAACCTTACCAGCGTTCCTTGGATCGACAAACCCCTCTGGTTGCATCATATACAACTCTTCCTCAATGTTGCCATTTAGGAATGCAGTTTTCACATCCATCTGCCATATCTCGTAATCATGATATGCAGCTATTGCTAGTAGGATCCGAATAGACTTTATCATCGCTACAGGAGAGAATGTCTCCTCGTAGTCAACTCCTTGAATTTGTCGGAAACCCTTCGCGACAAGTCGAGCTTTGTAGACAGATACGTTTCCGTCTGCGTCAGTCTTTTTCTTGAAAATCCATTTATTCTCGACGGCCTTGCGGTCCTCGGGAATATCCACCAAAGTCCATACTTTGTTGGTGTACATGGAGTCTATTTCGGATTTCATGGCTTCAAGCCATTTCTCGGACTCGGGTCCCTCCATTGCTTCTTTTTAACTTGTAGGTTCATCCGACTCATCAGCCGAGATTGCATTCACAAGCTTTCCGTAAAACTCAGTAGGTTGACGGACTCTTGATGACCTACGGGGCATAAAAGGTTCCTCTTCATTCTCATCATGATCATCATCAATGTCATGATCGTTATGAATGTCGTTCTGGCCATTCTCTTCAGCTCCCACTGTGGAAGATGGTTCCAGAACAATTTCCGTAGCCGTTTCTTCCAATTGGAGTGATTGGTCAGTCACTTCATCGAGGTCTATTTTCCTCCCACTCAACTCTTTCGCGAGAAACTCATTCTCAAGAAAGTGTCCCGTCTTGGCAACAAACGTTTTGCTGTCAGACTTGTTGTAGAAGGTGTATCCACAAGTTTCCTTGGGATAGCCCACAAAGATGCACTTATCCGCCTTGGATTCAAGTTTTTCAGGCTATAGTTTCCTAACATAAGCCTCACAACCCCAAATCTTCAGGTGAGAGAACTCAGGTTTTGTGCGATGCCATTCTTCAAATGGTGTTGTCTTTACGGATTTGGATGGTGCCCTATTAAGAATATGAACGACAGTTTCTAATGCATACCCCCAGAATGACACAGACAAATCAGTATGAGACATCATCGATCGTACACTATCCAATAGGGTTCGATTACGTCGCTCAGCCACACCGTTTCTCTGAGGTGTGCCTGCCGGCGTAAGCTGTGGTACTATGCCACAAGACTTCAGATGATTGCCAAACTCGTGACTCAAATACTCGCCACCTCGATCCGATCGAAGGTGCTTGATTTTTCTTCCGAGTTGATTTTCGACCTCATTCTGAAATTCCTTGAACTTTTCAAAGGTTTCAGACTTGTGCTTCATCAAGTAAATATACCCATATCTACTCAAATCATCAGTAAAGGTCACGAAGTAACGAAGACCATTGCGAGTGGGGACGTTCATGGGTCCACATACATCCGAGTGTATGATCCCCAATAAGACATCCGCACGCTCCATTATGCCATTGAATGGAGTCCTTGTCATTTTGCCCATGAGGCATTGTTCACATGTATCAAGGGATCCAAAATCCAATGACTCAAGAAGTCCATCCTTATGGAGCTTCTCCATGCGGTTTATACCAATATGACCAAGTCGGCAATGCCACATCATCATGTGATCTTCATCATTCTTCAATCTTTTGGCCTCAATATTGTTAATGTGACACACGTCACCATCGAGATTAAGTACGAATAAACCATGCAACTCCGGTGCGTGAACATAAAACATTTCATCCTTATAAATCGAACAACCAATTGTATCAGACTTAAAAGAATAGTGGTCTAGCTTCAAGCAAGAGCCACTAACGATGTTCACACTCAACGCGGGTACATAGTAGCAATTATTCAGAACTAAAACCAATCCCGAAGGGAGACTAAGATGCTTCGTGCCGACCGCCAAGACCTCAATCCGACAGCCATTCCCCACACGCATCATCACTTCATCTTTGAGCAAGCGTCTCCTATTCCTTAGTCCCTGAATGGAATTAGAAATATGAGCGACATATCCTGTATCAAATATCCAGGATGTGTTCCCAGCGCTTGTCAAGAGAAGATTAACAATATGTATATCAAATATACCTTCGTCTCTCTTGGCGACCTTGCCAGCCTTCTTGTCCTTTAGGTACTTGGGACAGTTGCGTTTCCAGTGACCCACCCTTGCAGTAGAAGCACTCCACTCCGAGTTTAGGCTTGGGTGCCTTGGGAGGAGCGACAACTGACTTGCCATCCCTCTTAGGGCCACCTCTCTTGGCCTTCTCCCGCCTGCTTGACTTCTTGAAGTCAATGGTCTTGTTGACCATGAAGACGGCGTGCTCCTTCTTGATCTCAACCTCGGCGCTCTTCATCATGGAGAACAACTCAGAAGGGGTTTTGGTCATCCCCTGCATGTTGTAGTTCAGCACAAAGCCTTTGTAGCTAGGGGGAAGCGACTGCAACACCCTATCAACAGCAAGTTCATCTGGAATCTGGCATTCCAGAGCATTCAAGCGCTGAACGTAGCCAGACATTTTGACTATGTGCTCACTCACGCTGCCGTGCTCGTCCATCTTTGCTGAGAAGAAGGCTTCAGGAGCCTCGTACCGTTCAGCCCTGGCTTGAGGTGCGAAGACCGCCTTGAGGTCGGTGATAATCTCATATGCACCCATCCTCTCAAAGCGTTTCTGCAGCTCAGCCTCCATGGAGTAGAGCATGCCACTCTGGACAAGGTTGTAATCATCAGTCCTGGAGAGATAGACATTCTTCTCGTCTTGACTGGCATCATCTGCTGGTGCGTCACCTAACACGTCCTCTAGTACGTATGCCATTTTGAGGGGA
Organism: Bromus sterilis; assembly: GCA_950022295.1. Taxonomy (NCBI): domain Eukaryota; kingdom Viridiplantae; phylum Streptophyta; class Magnoliopsida; order Poales; family Poaceae; genus Bromus; species Bromus sterilis. Next base: position 405,499,069 of record OX465596.1, read on the forward strand.
ACGAGGAGAATCCTTAGGGTGCGGAACCAGTTGGTGAAGTTTGTCCCATCTGTTTTTAGCTTATCTTTCTATAGGAATGATTCTAAGTTGAACGAGGGGCGAGGTGCTGCCATCTACAAGGTTGATTCACAAGGATACATACTTAGACTTTTGTTCATAATGTGGAGTTTCAATTTAATCTCAAAATTCTAGAAAGCTCCCACTTAGATAAACACCTCTCAATTTAACTAAGTGATTACACAATCCCAGCCCGCATACCTCCCCCGATAGTTACGGCTTTCAGTATGCGAACCAGGTAGGCCTCTAAGCCAATCACATCAGGCATGTGACTCGTGCTCAACCTTTCGGTCTTCTGTGTTCCAGGCCCGCATCTACATACGTCAAGCCTGCCAATCGGACCTTGATGTTAGCTGTTCAGCAAGGCCATATCTGCATATGCCAGGCTTGCCGAACCCAACCTCATGCGAACTCCGTTTAATATGTAGGACAACTCCGGTATGTACAGAGCATCAAGCCATATGGGAGAACCTTCCAGGCGGTGCCCACCAAGGGAGAACACAATGTTGGTATTGTGAGAGATGGTCCTATTTCGTGCTACCGTCGATATATCTAGCATACTAGCATAAAACAGGAAGTAAAACTGTAAATCATACAACCTATGATCCCCCTTCAAGCAAAGCAAAGTTAAACGCCTTTCTACTTTAGCTTGTGCAAGTTTTACGTGGCTGCTAGGGGTTTCGAGAGAGAGAACCGTTTCTATCCTTCGAAAAACATGCCACAACACTGTGACGCCCCCAAAATCAGACCGTGTACAGTAATCATACACGCAAGGTACACGATCGAGATTAAGGACTCACGATGAGATATCACAACACAACTCTACAAATAAAATAATACAAACTGTTTAATACAAGCCAGGGGCCACGAGGGCTCGAATACAACAGCTCGAGAGCACCAAGTCAGCGGAAGCAATAGTATCTGAAAACAGACACAAGGATACAAGGTTGCCTTAAGAAGGCTAGCACAAATCACATCAGAGATGCAGATCGAAAAGGCGAGGCCTCCTGCCTGGGATCCACCGAACTACTCCTGGTCGACGGGGAACTCGACGTCGTAGTATGCGCCTCCGGGGTACTCCTGCTCCTGGGCTCCAACGTCGGCTGCAGCGGCCGATCAGGAAAAACAGTAAAGGAAATAAAGCAGGTGAGTACCTAGTATACCCGCGAGTCTTACGTCCGCTACTAAGCATTATGCATTGTATCAACGGAAAGAAGAGGCTGTATATAGTGGACTGAAAGACAGAAATCCAGAGCAAGGGTAAGAAGCTAGGCCTAACGAAGACTAGCATCTTCCGACGATGTCTTGCAGCATGAGGTAAGAATCAGCCAACAGTTTATATAAAGCATAAAGTAACAATGCAACAGAAGTTGCTGCAGCATTGTATAATAATAAGTTGTAATAATTAGCAATGCCTCCGAGTTCACCTCCTCGACATCCCCGCGAGGAATAAAACCCGGAACCATACAGTTTAATAATAATAGTTTGTAGTGGTAAGATCCAGCTTCAGCATAAAGCGTCCTGTTACCGTGGACACGGCTATTCGAATAGATTAATCTTCCCTGCAGGGGTGCACTTGTGTTACGCTACATGCACGGATCTCCATGGTGGCGGGAACCTTGTTAGGGAATGCTCCACCGAGGCTATCCGACACTTCATAGCCCATCTTTCAAACTCAACAGAGAGGTCATCCGCCGGACTATATCCTATGTACGCGGGGCTTTGGACCCTAACCCCGACGTACTCCTGCACGGTGCGAGGCTGGCCGATGAAGTTAAAGCAAATCAAAATAAGACACCACCGCGCGAGCAAATAAGACAACACCACTTCCCGGCGCAGGCTGCCGTACTGCTGACGTCTGAAGAGTCCTCGGATGACACTACGAAGCAGAGGAGCCCATAACTCGTAATTCCCACGGGTAGGTAGTGCGTACATGGCATATAGCCAACTCAAGACATTCACTGAACCATTTAGCATTTTATTAACCTGCGAGACAACCGTTATCGTTGCCTCGACTTAACTGACCCGCGGACAACGACAGCAGCCAGGACCACCAGTACATCGGTGCCTGCCCCATCGTCCCACCAAGTCACTGCGGTTACCAACAAGGTGAACCGTCTCCTTACCTTGTCTCGTGTGTGCTCCTGAAGGAGCTCGACTTTCGTGGTTTTTGGGTAACTCTCGCGGCCAACGATCAGGGGCCAAGCACACCGGTACACTGGTCGTACCCTCCCTGTCGTCCCGTCGCAATACCACTCGCGGGTACCGTTGGGTCGCCCGACTTCTTACCTTTAAGGACACCAGTTGGTTCGAGTCCCTACCGTTAAGTGAAACCAGGAGGAGCCACCCTCGATGGTACACTTGAGCTGGCTCGACTGAGGCATCAGCGGAATGAACTAAAGAGGTAACCTCATATCATCCCGGTGATGCTACGCTACTGAGCCGACGAGAGTGAAATACGAGTCCATTCCACTCGTAAAACAAACTCGAAGCGACTCGGCAGAGTCTCGCCGTTGTAGGTTCCCTAGGGTGTCTGCATTGATCCGTACCTGTTGCAGTTGTAATATATCGTTCCGGCGATCACTCCCAGAGTGATCACGGCCCGCTATCTAATCCTAGCTACCAATGCGCAAGGCTCACTGCTGAATAATGCATAAGTAATAATAGGCAGCATAGGATTAAAGGAAGGTACATCAATGGGCGACAAAAAACAGGCTATGCAATTGAATAGGATTGTAACGTAGCAGCAGCAGTAACAATGCCTAGTGCAAGAAATGTACGGAAAGATAGGCGATATCTGGGGAAGAGAATGGCTATGCTTGCCTGGAAGCTCGGCGGTAGGGGTAGGGTCGTCGACGAAGTAGTCGTACTCAGCAGCAGTGTAGTCGACGGCAGCAGCGGGGTCTATCGAAGATTAAGGGGGGAAGAAACAATAAATACAAAGCACAACAATGCAAACAGATACATGACATGACAGATGCAATGTTAACGGTGTTCTAACGCAGTGCAATGCACGTTGCACGGAGCGGGAATCCATCCGGGGATGAACTACCGGCTCCGGCTGATTATCGGACAAGGTGTCCGGAGGGGGGAAGGATCAAGCCGGAGGTGTCGTGGGTACCGGACAAACATAAGGGGGGGGGGTGTATCCGTGCTAGTTGATCTATTCCGAGAAACATTCGTGTTCGGAATAAATTCATCCGGGCACTCTAACAGTACCGGGCAATTTATCGGACTGACGGTACCGGAGGGGGACGGTTCGATGTTCGGCATGTTAGAGGGGTGTGGGTGGGGTATGGGTATCATATCCGAACTCGGTGGTCCGTTCTGAGCAACTTTCGTATACAAAAGTTTTTCATCCGGACAACTTTTATCGGTACCGGGAATTTTTGACAGACGGCCCGAAGGGGGGGGGGGGGAATGTCGATGTTCAGTACGTTAGAGGGGGGTGGTAGACATATGGATAGCGTATCCATATTCGTTATATTTTTCTGATCAATTTTCATGTATAAAGTTTTTGAATCTGAGTTACGGTTTAAAAGATATTGAATTTCCAAGTTTAAATCATTTTTTAAAAGAATTTCTGAATTTCTTTTAATATTAAATTCAACATTATCCACAGAAGGGGTTGACCAGGTCAAACTGACAGAGGGGACCCACTTTTCATAGGCTAGGTGGCTTTGACTGGTCAACTGACCAGTGGGCCCCATGTGTCATAGACACATGCAACAAAATCATTTTATTTAATCTAAATAGTACAGGGGGACCCACATGTCATAGACACAGGGTGTTATTCCATTTAGTTTCATTCTCAGGTTAAATAAAGGGACAGGGCCCACATGTAATAGACACATAGCACTAACAGGCGGGGGGGGGGGGGTTATTCCAAATCTTTTAATTAGGAGGGGATTAGGGGGTTGGGGCCCTCTGGTCAGAGGGGTTAGCCCCCGGTTAGCCACGCACGGGCTCACCGGGCGGGAGCCGTGGCCAGGTCATGGCGGCGAGGACGCCGGTGGAGGAGCCACGGCGGTCAAGGCGGGAGGCTGCAGGCACGTCGGCGACACGGCCAGGCACGCGCGTGTGCGGGGAGGGAGCACAGGGGCCGGCAAAGCTCGAGAACCCGAGCTTGCGGCAATGGCGGCCGGCGGCCACGGCGTAGACGAGGGAGGGGTTCCGACGACCAAACGAGAGGGGGAAGGGGGGGAATGGATGCGTCTCACAATGGGGGAGACGATGGAGCGCTTGGACAAGGCCGGGGACGACTGTAGGCGGCGAATCGCGGCGAAGCTCATCGGCGACCGTGGCGAGGAGGAGGAAGGGGACGGCGTCCGTGGGGCGTCTCCGTTCGATTCCTCGTGCAGATCGAAGAAGCCAAGGATGGCGCTCCTCCTGGACATCACCTTGGAGCTCGGGGAGGAAGGTGGCCGCGGCGGCCATGGTGGCCCGGCCACGGCTGCGCCAGAAGCTGCACAGGAGAGGAGGGGAGGGCACAAGGAGGGGGGGAGAGGAGTCGGTAGAGGGGGGGGCAGAGAAAATGGCCTCGGCCTCCTCCTTATCCAGAGGGGAAGGGGGGAGCAGGAAGAGTGGGGGAGCCGGCGCCCTGGCCATGGCCATGCTGCCACGGGAGGGGAGCAGGTGAGGGGTGGTTGGGGGGGGGTAGGGGAGAGAGAAGAGAGGAGGGGGGGTGGCGGCTGGGCCCGGGTGGGCCTCGCCCCAGGCGAGGCTTAGGTTTTTTGTTTGATTTTCTTTGTTTATCTTTTATTTATTCTTTTATGTTTCTATTTTATTTGTTCAACAAATGGTTTTTTTGTTACATATGAGACTTGCTCCATAATTTCATTTGCAATTTAATATACTGCTATAAAAAGTTTGGGACTCATATAAAATCATTTGCATTTTTGTTATATTTAAAATGGATTAAATGCCACTGATTTGACACTGTTTTTATTTGTTTAACATTTTTAAACATGGTAATAAAATCCCATTCCACTATTAATGTAGCCTACTGATATTTAGGCATTTTATAAAATTGGTCCACCAATTTTTAGTACATTTAAAATTCCCACATTTTTATTAAAATCATCATGGCAACTTAATAGTTTCCTAAAGCTATTGTTTTATTTCATTTATTATTCCTCAATATTACTATACCATTTTAATAAAATAACTATTGCTATATAATCGTGGCCTAATGATTGTTAGGCATTTTAGAATTCGATTCCACCATTTGGGTTTACTAAGATTTCATTTCCATTTTAAATTCCATGACAATTTAGATATGCCAACTCTAGGGTTTTCATAATTATTCATCAATTGGGATTATGCAAATGACTAGGGATGATTTGGTTTAACCAAGACCAAGTTGATTGACTGGCATCCACAATTCTTGGAGCAGAGTTTTATAATTTACCCAATTTGAAAATTTTATCTGGGTTGGAAATTGACAGAGCTATGATCAAAGGTGATCATGGCTTGATCATCAACAGTAATGATCACTAACAGTGGAATCACTGTAGTGGTTACTGTTACTGATTTTGAGGGTGTTACAAATCTCCACCACTACAAAGAATTCTCGTCCCGAGAATTAAAAGTAGTGTAAGGGGTAGAGTTTCGGTTTCTCCTTCTAACAAATCTTCTGGTCCTTGTTGTCCTACTCGAAGAATTTAATCCTTCATGTTGAGGTCTTCATCGCTTTGCATCGGTGCATCTCGATAGGTTTTCATCCTTTCCTCGGGGCTTCATCGCACTTACGAACATGTTAAGAGGTAAAGCTTAAGGGGGTCGGATCGATACAAGATCAATCAAATGGGGTTGCCCAAGGGTATGGGGTACAAAGTCCTTCCGAGTTTAACCTCAGGGAAGTACATCGTGAGAAGTTTTAAGCGGATAGGCACGTATTCGATGCCGATGACGGATGGTGGGAAAAAGGGCCCCGATCATCAGACACAATCACCGAGTCTGATATCAGACGGAATATCACAAGGTCGATGACAAGAGTCAGGTTTCGGTCCTGTGGAACTATGGGTTATGGGCCACATTGAACCAGGGTGGTGACATTCGATGCGATCAAGTTGGAAGGGTATGACGGAGATCAACTTGTAAACTATGTCGGCAACAACATCAGTGCCAAGGGCGAGGGACGAAGAGAACCATTTTCCTGCTCGTTAAGACGAGGCGGACCAATTGGCAAAGTTCTCGTCCATCGGTGGTCACCGAAAAGTCATCAACAATCGTAACTAGTTGTGCAGACAATGTAGCACACCAAAGTGTTTACATAAGCAGGGAATTATCACTGCCCAGATAATTTATATTAAAAGAAAGATTAAACAGACCAATGGAAAGGGAAATGTGATGATACATAAGTATCAGGTGTATATCTTTCCCAAGGGAAAGCAGAGCATGATATACACGACCAAGTTGTATTGGCGCGGAGACAAGGGAGGTTGTCGACGATAACGCAAATCATCGAGGGGCATGGAGGGCATTTCACACGATGAATCCAATTGACACATGGAATAAGCCATTTAAGAATAGTCGGATAGTAATCCACAAAAAGGTCGGATGGATCGCAAAGGATCCGATGTGAGTATGGGCACTCAACCAGAAGGGGAAAGAATGCCAAGGCATTGGGTGACAGAAGCACCGGAATAACTTGATGCTTAAGTACAAGGAAATTGTGATTTGCAGATCGGAAGGTGGATGCAATTATCCACACGGACTTATCGGTTGCATGGGATTGCAAAGGCGATGAACACGTAGGATCTCGGGAATTGATCAGAGAGTAATCGTCGAAATCTTCAGGTGGATCAGGCGATCATCGAGAATGCAGAGCTCTCCGAGAGGAAGGAGGTACGTGAACCTAAGTCAGAGTTATTAAAACTTTAACAGCAAGGATAAGAGAGCAGAGTCCCAGAGCATAGGTACGGAGAATAAGATCCTAATACCAAAGATATCACACGTAGTGACATCGATGTGGGCCCGTAAGCCAAACATTAAGTTAGCAAGTAGTTTTGAAAATACTAGACTCGACTTCGACCAAGGAGTGGTTAGGGGCTTCCTACAGGCAGTCGGCTCTGATACCAACTTGTGACGCCCCCAAAATCAGACCGTGTACAGTAATCATACACGCAAGGTACACGATCGAGATTAAGGACTCACGATGAGATATCACAACACAACTCTACAAATAAAATAATACAAACTGTTTAATACAAGCTAGGGGCCACGAGGGCTCGAATACAACAGCTCGAGAGCACAAAGTCAGCGAAAGCAATAGTATCTGAAAACAGACACAAGGATACAAGGTTGCCTTAAGAAGGCTAGCACAAATCACATCAGAGATGCAGATCGAAAAGGCGAGGCCTCCTGCCTGGGATCCACCGAACTACTCCTGGCCGACGGGGAAGTCGACGTCGTAGTAGGCGCCTCCAGGGTACTCCTGCTCCTGGGCTCCAACGTCGGCTGCAGCGGCCGATCAGGCAAAACAGTAAAGGAAATAAAGCAGGTGAGTACCTAGTATACCCGCGAGTCTTACGTCCGCTACTAAGCATTATGCATTGTATCAACGGAAAGAAGAGGCTGTATATAGTGGACTGAAAGACAGAAATCCAGAGCAAGGGTAAGAAGCTAGGCCTAACGAAGACTAGCATCTTCCGACGATGTCTTGCAGCATGAGGTAAGAATCAGCCAACAGTTTATATAAAGCATAAAGTAACAATGCAGCAGAAGTTGCTGCAGCATTGTATAATAATAAGTTGTAATAATTAGCAATGCCTCCGAGTTCACTTCCTCGACATCCCCGCGAGGAATAAACCCGGAACCATACAGTTTAATAATAATAGTTTGTAGTGGTAAGATCCAGCTTCAGCATAAAGCGTCCTGTTACCGTGGACACTGCTATTCGAATAGATTAATCTTCCGCGCAGGGGTGCACTTGTGTTACGCTACACGAACGGATCTCCAGGGTGGCGGGAACCTTGTTAGGGAACGCTCCACCGAGGCTATCCGACACTTCATAGCCCATCTTTCATACTCAATAGAGAGGTCATCCGCTGGACTATATCCTATGTACGCGGGGCTTTGGACCCTAACCCCGACGTACTCCTGCACGGTGCGAGGCTGGCCGGTGAAGTTAAAGAAAATCCAAATAAGACACCACCGCGCGAGAAAATAAGACAACACCACTTCCCGGCGCAGGCCGCGGTACTGCTGACGTCTGAAGAGTCCTCGGACGACACTACGAAGCAGAGGAGCCCATAACTCGTAATTCCCACGGGTAGGTAGTGCGTACATGGCATATAGCCAACTCAAGACATTCACTGAACCATTTAGCATTTTATTAACCCGCGAGACAACCGTTATCGTTGCCTCGACTTAAGTGACCCGCGGACAACGACAGCAGTCAGGACCACCAGTACATCGGTGCCTGCCCCATCGTCCCACCAAGTCACTGCGGTTACCAACAAGGTGAACCGTCTCCTTACCTTGTCTCGCGTGTGCTCCTGAAGGAGCTCGACTTTCGTGGTTTTTGGGTAACTCTCGCGGCCAACGATCAGGGGCCAAGCACACCGGTACACTGGTCGTACCCTCCCTATCTTCCCGTCGCAATACCACTCGCGGGCACCGTTGGGTCGCCCGACTTCTTACCTTTAAGGACACCAGTTGGTTTGAGTCCCTACCGTTAAGTGAAAACAGGAGGAACCACCCTCGATGGTACACTTGAGCTGGCTCGACTAAGGCATCAGCGGAATGAACTAAAGAGGTAACCTCATATCATCCCGGTGATGCTACGCTACTGAGCCGACGAGAGTGAAATACGAGTCCATTCCACTCGTAAGACAAACTCGAAGCGACTCGGCAGAGTCTCGCCGTTGTAGGTTCCTAGGGTGTCTGCATTGATCCGTACCTGTTGCAGTTGTAATATATCGTTCCCGCGATCACTCCCAGAGTGATCACGGCCCGCTATCTAATCCTAGATACCAATGCGCAGGGCTCACTGCTGAATAATGCATAAGTAATAATAGGCAGCATAGGATTAAAGGAAGGTACATCAATGGGCGACAAAAAACAGGCTATGCAATTGAATAGGATTGTAACGTAGCAGCAGAAGTAACAATGCCTAGTGCAAGAAATGTACGGAAAGATAGGCGATATCTGGGGAAGAGAATGGCTATGCTTGCCTGGAAGCTCGGCGGTAGGGGTAGGGTCGTCGACGAAGTAGTCTTACTCAGCAGCGGTGTAGTCGACGGCAGCAGCGGGGTCTATCGAAGATTAAGGGGGGAAGAAACAATAAATACAAAGCACAACAATGCAAACAGATGCAATGTTAACGGTGTTCTAACGCAGTGCAATGCACGTTGCACGGAGCGGGAATCCATCCGGGGATGAACTACCGGCTCCGGCTGATTATCGGACAAGGTGTCCGGAGGGGGGAAGGATCAAGCCGGAGGTGTCGTGGGTACCGGACAAACATAAGGGGGGGTGTATCCGTGCTAGTTGATCTATTCCGAGAAACATTCGTGTTCGGAATAAATTCATCCGGGCACTCTAACAGTACCGGACAATTTATCGGACTGACGGTACTGGAGGGGGACGGTTCGATGTTTGGCATGTTAGAGGGGTGTGGTGGGGGTATGGGTATCATATCCGGACTCGGTGATCCGTTCTGAGCAACTTTCGTATACAAAAGTTTTTCATCCGGACAACTTTTATCGGTACCGGGAATTTTCGACAGACGGCCCGAAGGGGGGGAATGTCGATGTTCGGTACGTTAGAGGGGGGTGGTAGACATACGGATAGCGTATCCGTATTCGTTATATTTTTTTGATCAATTTTCATGTATAAAGTTTTTGAATCTGAGTTACGGTTTAAAAGATATTGAATTTCCAAGTTTAAATCATTTTTTTAAAGAATTTCTGAATTTCTTTTAATATTAAATTCAACATTATCCACAGAAGGGGTTGACCAGGTCAAACTGACAGAGAGGACCCAGTTGTCATAGGCTAGGTGGCTTTGACTGGTCAACTGACCAGTGGGCCCCATGTGTCATAGACACATGCAACAAAATCATTTTATTTAATCTAAATAGTACAGGGGGACCCACATGTCATAGACACAGGGTGTTATTCCATTTAGTTTTATTCTCAGATTAAATAAAGGGACAGGGCCCACATGTAATAGACACATAGCACTAACAGGGGGGGGGGTTATTCCAAATCTTTTAATTAGGAGGGGATTAGGGGGTTGGGGCCCTCTGGTCAGAGGGGTTAGCCCCCGGTTAGCCACGCCCGGGCTCACCGGCGGGGAGCTTGGGCACGGCATGGCGGCGAGGATGCCGGTGGAGGAGCCACGGCGGTCAGGGCGGGAGGCTGCGGGCACGTCAGCGACACGGGCAGGCACGCGCGTGTGCGGGGAGGGAGCACAGGGGCCGGCAAAGCTCGAGAACCCGAGCTTGCGGCAATGGCGGCCGGCGGCCACGGCGTAGACGAGGGAGGGGTTCCGACGACCAAATGAGAGGGGGAAGGGGGGGAATGTATGCGGCTCACAATGGGGGAGACGGTGGAGCGCTTGGACAAGGCCGGGGACGACTGGAGGCGGCGAATCGCGGCGAAGCTCGTCGGCGACCGTGGCGAGGAGGAGGAAGGGGGCGACGTCCGTGGGGCGTCTCCGTTCGATTCCTCGTGCAGATCGAAGAAGCCGAGGATGGCGCTCCTCCTGGACATCACCTTGGAGCACGGGGAGGAAGGTGGCCGCGGCGGCCATGGTGGCCCGGCCACGGCTGCGCCAGAAGCTGCACGGGAGAGGAGGGGAGGGCACAAGGAGGGGGGGGAGAGGAGTGGGTAGAGGGGGGTGCAGAGAAAATGGCCTCGGCCTCCTCCTTATCCAGAGGGGAAGGGGGAGCAGGTAGAGTGGGGGAGCCGGCGCCCTGGCCATGGCCATGCTGCCACGAGAGGGAGCAGGTGAGGGGTGGTTGGGGGGTAGGGGAGAGAGAAGAGAGGAGGGGGGGGCTGGGCCCTGGTGGGCCTTGCCCCAGGCGAGGCTTAGGTTTTTTTTTTGATTTTCTTTGTTTATCTTTTATTTATTCTTTTATGTTTCTATTTTATTTGTTCAACAAATGGTTTTTTTGTTACATATGAGACTTGCTCCATAATTTCATTTGCAATTTAAAATACTGCTATAAAAAGTTTGGGACTCATATAAAATCATTTGCATTTTTGTTATATTTAAAATGGATTAAATGCCACTGATTTGACACTATTTTTATTTGTTTAACATTTTTAAACATGGTAATAAAATCCCATTCTACTATTAATGTAGCCTACTGATATTTAGGCATTTTATAAAATTGGTCCACCAATTTTTAGTACATTTAAAATTCCCACATTTTTAATAAAATCATCATGGCAACTTAATAGTTTCCTAAAGCTATTGTTTTATTTCATTTATTATTCCTCAATATTACTCTACCATTTTAATAAAATAACTATTGCTATATAATCGTGGCCTAATGATTGTTAGGCATTTTAGAATTCGATTCCACCATTGGGGTTTACTAAGATTTCATTTCCATTTTAAATTCCATGACAATTTAGATATGCCAACTCTAGGGTTTTCATAATTATTCATCAATTGGGATTATGCAAATGACTAGGGATGATTTGGTTTAACCAAGACCAAGTTGATTGACTGGCATCCACAATTCTTGGAGCAGAGTTTTATAATTTACCCAATTTGAAAATTTTATCTGGGTTGGAAATTGACAGAGCTATGATCAAAGGTGATCATGGCTTGATCATCAACAGTAATGATCACTAACAGTGGAATCACTGTAGTGGTTACTGTTACTGATTCTGAGGGTGTTACAAACACCGTCTCCCATCCGTCTCTATTACACCCCTGTCGGGGCCATCCGTTGCAAACATCTTCGCATCGCTAATGCAGAGAGACAGACACCCCCAGCCACTTTATATGGTACAAGCCATATGTCAAGCGTGGAACCAGTCTCACGTAAATGCGTAAGGTCGGTCGGGGGCCGCTTCATCAAACATTGCCGCAACGCTAAATGAGTACACGTGGGAGGGTAACGAATGAAGATTCGATGCCCACATCCTAGATGTGTTCTACCCGTACAATACATCTACGCATAGCTAGCTCATGATACCACTGTTGGGATACGGGGCAGAAAACACAAATTTTTCACACCTACGGTACCCGAACCCAAGATCTATGCTATGGCGATGTAAAGTAACGGAGGGAATCAGTGTTCATACCTTTGAAGACCGAAAGAGGGAAACATTCTTGCGAACGTGGTTGGCGTAGACTCAGAACTACGACCTCCCTGTCGTGTAGAAGACCACCACCGGCGAGGATGACTCCCGGTAAACCTCCAGCGACGAAGCAGCACCACAGGTGTAGTGCCTCGAAGAGATTATACACGTACAGTACAATCGATGTTCCTCCCGGGCTCCGAACCAGGAGAGCAGCGGAAGAAATATGGCTACGGATCCCGACTCCGGCAGAGTGACGGCCTGCCTTATGGTGGAGAACTCCAATCCTGGTGCAGACTCCAAACAAGGGGAGTCCAGTTCCGGAAAAGGAGAAGGAAGAAAGAAGGAGATTTTGGTGTGTTGGGAAAAGGGGGGTCTACCCCTCCTTATATAGGCCAAGGGGGGGTGTGATCCTCCTCCCCTCCCCCATGTGGGACTAAACCCCCAAGGGGGGGAGGTGCGCCAGCCATAGGGGGGGATGGGCCCCACCCTTGGCGCCAAGCCCAAGGGGGGAAACCCCCTCCTCCCCTAATGGGCCCCATGGGCCCATATAGCCTTTTTCCCATTTTTTTTAATTTATTTAATATGTTTTAAATATTTAATTCAGATAATTAAATAATAAAACATTATTAAAACAATTAAACTTTATTTTGAACTATTCAAAATGTCCGGAAACTATTCCGTCCTCCTCCGGAACTATTCCGGTGATTTCTCCTATTTAACCGATTGATCCCGTAACTGTCCTATGCATCGATTGCCCTTAAGTGTAACACCCTAACGGTCCGGGAAACAGCAGACATGGTCGAGACTCTTCTCATTGACCAATGACTAGTCAGTTGGACCTGGTTACAATCCTTGACAGCCCCTGCGCTTCCATCGAATGAACTTCGATCGCTTTTGGAAACCGTTAACGATACGACGTAATCCCTTTGTGCTGCGGTACTTTGTTTGTCCGAGGTTTGATAGTCGGTATCCCACATACCGTGTTCACATCTCATTCACAACAAACAACTTTTCTCGTCCATGATCATTGCATCTCTTGTGACCTAGTCACGTCCTTGCAAGGTGTTGATGCAATATCACCGAGTGGGCCCAGAGTACCTGTCCTGTCACAAGGACTGACCAATCCCGCTTTGATCTATTAACATGCTCATCAACCATCTATTTCGGAATACCCAAAGTGCTCCGTTATAGCCAGCATATTTCAGTCAGGCGGTGGGATACAAATCAAAGTCTCCTCATAGATCGTGATTACGTATGATCATTACGGTCTAAGGACTAAGCCATACGTTACAAAGTCATAGCAACGCTGAACTATGTGACTCGATCACATTGCAATACTTTAGGTGGGTGTACGTCCATCACATCATTCGCCTTAATGATATGACCTCATTGTCAATGGACTTAAGTGTCGCCATGATCAGGAAAGCTTGATCAATCAATTGCCCAATGAGATAGTTTACCCGAGTTAAACTATGGACCATGTTTTATACTACACCTGTATTAGTATTTCCAAGTAACACAGTTATAGCACAGTATAAAACGTATTATGAACAAAACGGATATGTGACAAATATCTTTATTAATTTGTCTCTAGGGCACATATCCAACATGGAGAACGCCAGTCAATACGTGGGACGCTCTAGAAGAAACATATTTCCCTATGAAAGCCGCACTGCTCCCGACGGTGCACGACTATCTCGGTTTAGGGTATGTCGCGGGGCAGGTGGTCCACGGACACTGTGGATGCGCTAGGTGCATGGACGACACAACGTATCACCAGCTACCTAAGGATCCCGTGTCTTCAAAAACCATGTTCATGGGACATCGAAGATGGCTTCCTCACAATGACCCATGGAGAAAACGCAAGGATCTGTTCGATGGAATAGCCGAACCCCAAAAGGCCCCACGTAGGAGGAGCGGCACCGAAATAGACATGTTGTTGAAAAATTGGAAAGAGTGCCCACCGCCAGGAAAGATCAATTCTAAGCGAAAGGCGCCAGAGCCGCTGTTGAAGGTTTGGAAAACGAGGTCTGTTTTTTGGGACTTGCCGTACTGGAACATCCTCGGTGTGCCAAACAGCCTTGATGTCATGCATATCACGAAGAATGTGTGCGAGAGTCTGCTTGCTACCCTGCTCAACATGCCAGAAAAGACCAAAGATGGGCCGAAAGCAAGGGCAGACTTGCTATCAATGGGCATCAGGGAGGAGCTTCACGCAAACCGCCCTAATGATGATGATGATGATGATGATGATGACGACGACTATGATGATGAGCCACCGGAGGACACGGAAAGTCGTCGCAAAGGCAAAAAGGCCAAGAAGCAGAGAGAACATTATTACTGCCCCCCGCGTGCTTCACTCTAAGCCAGAAGGAGATCCAGCAGTTTATCAACTGCCTCCTAGGAATCAAACTTCCTTACGGTTTTGCCGGGAAGATCAGCAGATACCTAGACTCAGCGAAGCAGAGGTTCAGCGGGATGAAGTCTCACGACTGTTACGTGCCGATGAAGCAGCTACTTCCGGTTGCAATGCGCGGGATCATGGATGACCACGTCCGTGAAACGCTATTTGGCCTATGCAACTTTTTCGATGTCATCTCTCGGAAGTCGGTTGGCGTGAGGCAACTCAGAAGGCTACAAGAAGAGATCGTGGTGATATTATGCGAGCTCGAGATATACTTCCCGCCTGCATTCTTCGATGTCATGGTGCATCTCCTCGTCCATATCGTGGACGATATCATCCAACTCGGGCCGACGTTCCTGCACAACATGATGCCGTTTGAAAGGTTGAATGGTGTGATCAAAGGATACGTTCGCAATAGGGAACGTCCAGATGGAAGCATAGCCCAAGGCTTTCTGACCGAAGAGTGCATCTCTTTTTGCACGAATTATCTAGGCATCGATAACCCCATTGGTCTGCCCGTCAACAGGCACCTCGGCAGGCTCGCTGGATGTAGTCACCGCGAGGGTCGCCGCGAAATGCATGTCGACTTCCAGGATCGACTCGCCGACTTTGAAAGAGCAAACCTAGTCGCGCTCCAACACATTGAATTGGTCGATCTTTGGGTGGTAGAGCACAAAACATCAATTGAGAAGACGTACAATGATCGAGGCCAACAGTGGACGGATGGAGATGTACTCAAAGAGCACAACTCATGCTTCACGCGTTGGTTCAAGGACAAGCTTCTATCGTACTCTTTACATGAGGACTCTTCCGAGGAAGAAAAGCTCGTATTCGCCTTGTCACAGTGCGCCGAGCACAACCTGATGACATGTCAAGCGTACGATATCAACGGCTACACATTCTACACCGAGGAAAAGGACATGAAGAGCGATTATCAGAACACCGGGGTAACGATGGAAGCCTACACCGTTAACGTCAAGAAAAGATACTACGGAAGGATCGAGGAGATCTGGAAGCTCAGCTACACTGGAGAGAAGGTGCCGATATTCCGCGTCAGGTGGGCCAAGAGCATCGTAAAAGAAAGCCGGTATTTCACCACCATGGTTATTCCCGAAGCCAAATCCAAGACCGCGGGCGCAAACGTCACCGCGCAAAATGAGCCATGGGTACTGGCTAGCCAAGTGGACCAATGCTTCTTCATTACCGTCCCGTCAAAGCCCAGCCGTGTTGTCGTGAGAAGAGGCAAAAGGAACATCATCGGAATGGATGGAGCCGCCAACGAGCAAGACTTCGACAAGTATGGCGACCCGAAGATTGAAGATGACGACGACGATGATGCAGTAGCATACAAAACAAGAAGAAGCAGGACCACCCTACCTAAATGCGGTCGCCCGTTCAAGAGAAGAAATCAAGGGGTTCCGGGGCTAAATTATGCAAACGCGAAAAAGAAGGGCAAAAAGATTGTGAAAAGATGATAGCTAAGATCCAATCACGACGATTGTTATTTCATGTCACTTGATTTCAACCTCATTTATGAGCATGTGAATGATTATTTTTAGAGATCTTTTAAGCATTATATTATTTTATATTATGAGCATTATATTATTTTAGTACATAAAATATGAAACTACTTGCCATGATGAACTAAATGATATAAATTTGCTTTTATGGATATTGATATATTTTTCTTAAAACTTGGTCAATGTTTTTCTTAAAAAACAAATACACCTTATATAAAGGAACGGAGGGAGTATTGTAGATGTTGATAGTTTTTGTTATATTTAGGAATGAGGGAGTATTAAAATTGCCATGTGTTTATAATTACTACACAATATAAAACTAACACATAATTATAATTATAATTATAAATAACAAAATATTAAAAGAGAACAGTGCCGCCCTCACGAAGATGAGCACATCCCTGGCTACTTGGAGAAGCACGGTGAAGAAAATGATTAGTAAAGGTGTTAGTTACGAGAAGATCAAGGAGTCAAATCCTTCGATCAGCGAAACTGACTACGAGGAGTTCAAGCTCAAGTGCGTGGACACCTCAACCAGTGAATCGAGTCAGTGGGGGAAAAGTATGCGGGAATTGAACTTAGGGGTTCACAGACTCGGTCCCGGCGGTTACAGGGTGGCGGAACCGAAATGGGACAAGGAGGACGCGGAGCGTGCCGCGCAAGGCCTACCGCCCCTCTTCAAAAATACGGAGATAAGCCTACAGATAACTATGTCAGGGCCCGATACAAGAGGAACCCGGTAACAGGGGAGCTTACGACGGATCCGAAGGTGGAGGAGCTTGAGCGTCTTCTGGTAAAGAATACCTCCCAATGTTAAATTAGCTCCATATGATTGCATTTTAAAATTAGCGAAGCCAAATTTCTGAATGGTCCCCGCGTTCCTTGTGCAGGAAACTGAAGGCAGCAGTGCGGGGTCCCCGCCTATCGCCCCTTGGGACAACTCTTTAAATAGGGCGATCAACACACTCAAGAAAAAGTATAAGCTTAGTAAGCCGTCGTCAGCTGGTCGTGTGTCCGGAAAAGGCTGTTCCACAAAATGGTCGAACTACTATAGCACTAGGCGAAAGGAGAAAAGCACTAGCGGCTCGGAGGCACAACTCCAGGAAAAAATGGAGCAGATTCCACGCATTGTGGAAGAACAAGTTGGACATGCGCTCAACAACATGATGCCTTCCTTGTTTGTGTTCATGCGAGACTGGCTTGCGAGCGGTCAAGAGGGGTTGCCCCCGATTCCCAGCTTCATGGGCAGCAACTCTCACAACGCGACGGCAGCGGCGGCGGCCCCGTTGGTGTCCCCGGCGGTGGATGCGTTTGTGACCCCGGCGGCGGCCAGGACGGTGCCCCCGGCTGCAGCCGCGACGGTGACCCCGATGACGGATGCGTTTGTGACCCCGGCGGCAGCGCAAGTATTGGAGCGTAAAACACCAACGCCCGACACCTCAGGAGAAAGCGCCCCCTCCGTCACATGCCTGCCCGCTGTTGGCGGTCCATCGACATTAGCCGAGCTCGACGCCATCACGGTAACTAAGCCTCGGCCGATGACTTCATCTCCTTTTGCCTTTGACTGGGCATCCTTGACGCCCTACATGTTTTCGCAGGGCACCGTCAACGTTCCATGCACTCTCCTGCACTTCGTGGACGAGGAGTTGGTTGATGTTGCCGTGGGCAGAATCGTTCAACCGGGCATCCGCGTGTTCCATGGTAATCCGATGCCAGCCAACGTGTATAAGGTTCAATTGATTCAGGTGCTGGATGGCTACGGCAAAATGTTACCTCCCTATCGACCCCCTGGAGCCCAGGACGAAGATGTGATGGACCTCCATGGCTGCTTGAACTGGAGCATGCTTTGGCCGAAGAGCCAGATTCGTTTGGGGGTGGGGAACTACTCCACCCCCCCGCAAGTCGTGCCGGCGCCAAGCCATGCCAAGACCGCTGCAACGCCGTCGGCTGATCCGGGCCACCACCCCATGGACATCGATGTGGCACAAGATCGGAGCAACACCAACACCAACACACTACTTGCCCGTGTCGATGACTTCTACGAGGAACTCGGTGGGTGCGACATGGACGACCTTTTCCCGCCTGCTTCTCAAGAACCAAACCTTGGTGCAAAAGACACCTCCCACCTATCTCGTAGCGCGGAGATGAATTCCAACAATAAGCGTCGACTGTTCAGTTCTCAGGAGACGCCTCCAGCTGCCGCCTTCACCGAGTCTGAGATGGCCGAGACGCGAAATGTTATCAGCCCCAACACACTCAGGAAGGCGGTCTCCGAGCAGGTAAAGGTACCATTACATGAGAAGCCGAAGAAGAAGGGACGAACAAGAAGGAGGAAGGGTCCCACTACTGCGAGCCAGACGGCACCGACGATCCGTGCTCAAGACGGGCCACCAAGACCCGACGGAATCATGTCGAGGGTGCATGTGGCGGGTAGGCAGATGCTATCTGCTGCAATGCTCGATGCTGCAACCGGCGCTATGAAGAGTCTGCATGACGTTGTTCTGAATACAGAGACGCGGCGTCTCAGAGAGAATGATGTGGCATACCCGGTTTTCACCGCCAAGGTGCCAGAGGGAAAGGGCTTTGTTGCTTGCGACATCAGACGCGTGATCTTCCTGCGGTTTGATGACATCTTCTCTATGTTTCACCTTTTTCCGCTCCACTACACATTCGTTCGGTTATTTGCGCTCAGTATGGAGATGCGGATCATTAGAGACAAGACCCCGGACATCGTTATAGTCGACCCCTTCTACATGCGTGCCAAGCTCTTGACCAGCCCCGGGGACCGGCGACTCGCTAGTGATTACCTCGAAGACGTCATTATGGCGAACAAGGATAAGGACAACTTCCTCCTGCCTTACTTTCCCGAGTAAGTCATCCCCTCGCTAGGTTTTGCTTAGATTTCGGTCGTTCTTTTCCTCCTAACATCCGTGTTGTGTGCAGTGATGAAACAAAGTGCACACTCATCGCTCTAAACCCGAAATGGTCCATGGCCACGTATTTGGACCCGGACCGTGAGTCGAACAAAGACTACACAAATATCAAGAAAGTTCTCGATGAGGCTCTCTCGCGCTACTCCAAATCTGGAGTCACCTTCAAGAAGGAAGCTGTTAGGTACGGCGCGCATGTGTTCACTCACGTAACAAAGTTCGCCTGCGTCAAGCAGCCGCCTGACGGTCATAAGGATGCCTACTACGCCATCCATC
The DNA here is from genome assembly GCA_950022295.1 of Bromus sterilis. NCBI lineage: Eukaryota > Viridiplantae > Streptophyta > Magnoliopsida > Poales > Poaceae > Bromus > Bromus sterilis. Next base: position 405,518,525 of record OX465596.1, read on the forward strand.
ACATGCGGGCGCTCGTACGGGACCAGCAGCAGCTTACGCTCCCAGCTCATCTCAAGAACTGGGCCGACCGCTTGTCGGTAATCCAAGACGCCGACCTCAGAGAAGAATTCTTTCGCATCCAGTCGGAGTTGGCAGGAATCATCTCTGAAGATGTCCTTCGTAACACGGGGGAGTTCTACCTCAACAATCAACTGTCCAACCGTGAAATAGATACAATGCTAAGATTGCAGGCCGACGGCGATCGCTCATTCATGACCATCACGAAAGACGGCGGCTTCACTCACGCTCCGGCCCGTGAGCGGAGTCAAAAGTCTTGATGCCCATGCGCCTAGCTATGTAGTTCTGGACTATCGACGAGATCTCGTGTGTGTTGTATAAACTTTTATGAACTTGTTTGTACATTTGTCTCCTTAGTTTAAAAAGTCATCATTCAACTTATATGTAATCGATGCTATTTATTACTTGGACCATGAACCGTGTGCTATTAATGTGTGTTGCTTTTCTCTTCCTTTGGTCCTTAATTTTGTTGTATACGTATGCACCGCTTAAATATTATATGTAAGTTTCTCTTAATGTTTTGTTTGTCCAGTGCATAAAGCAGATGCCGTCATATGTCGTGTACATTGGTAGGATTCCCGGAGTCTACGACGACTGGGAGGATTGTCGGAGACAGGTTCACCGTTTTAGCGGTAACAGTTACAAAGGGTACCCCACAAGGGCGGAGGCGGAAGCTAGATACGCGCGCTATCTAGCGGGGGAGAGGAGGGAGCGGAGGAGGAACCGGATGAAGATCACTTTGGTCACGATGATGCTTATCGTGATCGCCACCCTCTTCTTCAATGTCATGGTAGTTTAGATATATCGACTTGTAATGTGATCAAACTCGCTACTCGAGACTTGTAATGTTCTAACTTTGTTCGGTATTTTGAATTTGGAGACTAATTAATATGATGATTTGTAATCGGAGACTAATCTTCTATTGTATTCGATAAATTTGTTGTTTATATATGTGCTGTTTATAAATCTGCTGTATATATCTGTTTGTAACCTGTGAAAATACAGAAAAGCAAAAGAAAAAACCTAATATTCACAGTAATGGCGCACATAGTGTGCCCCAGTGGCGCATGTGGAGAAACATAGCAATGGCGCACTTCCTAAAAGTGTGCCATTAGTAACCCAGAGCACAAGATACATATATGGTGGGACCAGTAACGTTAGTGGCGCATTTGTGGCCTTAGTAATGGTGCACTTCGGCTGCGCCATTAGTATACAAGATAGTAATGGCGCACCAGATGTGCGCCATTACTATCACTTACTAATGGCGCACCGTAAGTGCGCCATTAGTACCCAAATTAGGTGCGCCATTAGAGCCCTTTTTTCTAGTAGTGACTTGACCTGGATCTACACACAGACGCAAATAACTTCGCTCCCAACGAGTGAGAGAGGTTGTCAATCCCTCCGGTCTTGTTGTTTACAAAGGATCAAAACTCAATGGCGGAAATAATATTACTGATTGCAACGGAAAGGAAATAAAAGAAGTAAAGGTAAATGGTGTCAACTATGGTGGAAATATGGACCGGGTTCCCATGACTTTCACTAGCGATGTCTCTCTCCCAAAAGACGATAAACACCTATGCTGTGTGAACAAATTACAGCTGCACAATTGACAGCATTATAAACGCACCACAATGCTAATTATGCTACAAGAAAGCTAGAGGCTCAATCGTATGGGCATTACACCTAGACGAGGAGACCGTTTATTCATCAACATCTACTCACTAATCATCGCCTTGAGATATCTATCCAAAACATCTCACTGGTATTAAGTTGCGAACCCTAGCCAAACTGTAGGATCAAAGCAACAGACAACTGCATTAACATTCTATGTGTAATGTAAGCAATCCTTGCAACCGCAGTTACAAGCACCGCTGTTTTCTCCCTGGTGGCAACAATACATCCCCTAGTCTCATGTTTCTGTCACTCATGCTAGACAACAGGGGGCAAGAACCCACAATCATGCATAACGCTCCCTCTTGGCTTCACGATCTACTACTTGGCCAAAGAAATATAAAGCAACGGAGAACATGCAAGAACACTCAAGAACTAAAACATAAAAAGTAAACCAAATATATCACTCCTCACAATCCAAACACAATCTCATAATCCATCAGATCCCAGCAAACACAACATAGAAAAACTAGAACTAATACATAGATGCCTTGATCATGTAGGGCAACTCACAAGGTCTAAGAATTGAGTCACAAAAGTGGAGAGAATACATCATCTAGCTACTGATCATGGAGCCATGTTCCAAGGGGGATTACTCACGGCACATCCGGGAAGCGCTCATGGTGGTGGAGAAGCTCCCGGAGATCAATCCTCCCTCCAACAGGGTGCCGGGGCAGGTTCGTCTGGCGATCCCGATCTCGGAATCGCGGCGGCGACGGAACAGTGGTGAAAATCGCGTAACCGGGGGGGGGGGGGGCTCTCGAGGGTTTCTGCCCCGAGGGCTATATATAGGAGAAAGGGGACCCCGATGGGAGGCCCCACCTGACCATGCGGTTAGGTGGCGCGGCCTCCCCTGGATGCGCCGTGTGTCCGCCTGGCCCTCCTTCGGGCTTCCAGAGTCTTCTGTCGCGCTGAATTTTTATTGGATTTTTCTAGAATTTTCCGAGAACTTTAATATTTGGTATTTTTCCTGCAATGCATGGACGACAGCAGACAGAAACTGGCACTGGGGCACTGAGTTAGTAGGTGATGGAACTGAAACAGAGCTCCTCGTTTGTTACCCCAAGTGTAAGGTAGACATGTAGATAGCGGCTAATTTCCCTTACACGAGGACTGTAAGGTTTATCGAATGCAGGAGGACTCCAAGGATCGACAAGTAAGTGTCAACGACGCCAGAAATTACTTGATGACGCGAGAGTTGACGTGGACCTGCACACAGAAACAAATAACTTTGCTCCCAACGAGTACAAAGGGGTTGTCAATCCCTTTGGCCTTGCCATTTACAAAGGATCAAATGCAAGAGATAATGGTAGTGATAATTGCAACTAAAGGTAAAAGCGGTAAAATAAAGTGAAGGTGTAAACAATGGTGGAAATATGGACCGGGGTCCCGTGATGTTCACTAGTGATGTCTCTATCCCAAAAGACGATAAACAACTAAGCTGGGTGAACAAATTACAGCTGGGAAATTGAAAAAATTATAAACGCACCGCAATGCTAATTATGCTACTTGAAAGTAAGAGTGCTCAAAATTATGGGCTGTACGCCAAGACAATTAGACCGAAATCCATCTGCATCTACTCATTAATCATCCACCTTGAGATATCTATTCAGAACATCTCGCTGGTACGAAGTTGCGAGCCTCACCCAAAGTGTTAACTCAAAGCAACAGACAATTGCATTAACAATCTATGCGTAAGATAAACAATCCTTGAAACCGCGGTTACAAGCACCGTTGTTTTCTCCCTGGTGGCAACAACACAAACCCTAGTCTCATGTTTCTGTCACTCAAGCTAGACATCGGGGGGGGGGGGCATGAGCCCACAATCATGCATAACGCTCCCTCTTGGAGTTACTATCTACTACTTGGACAAAGCAATAAAAAGCAACGGAGAACATGCAAGAATTACTCAAGAACCAAATATAAAAGGTAAACCAAATATATACTCATCACGATCTGAACGTAATCTCATAATTCATCGGATCCCAACAAACACAGCATAGCAACAACAGGAAAATTACATAGGTGCCTTGATCATGTAGGGCATCTCAGAAGGTCTAAACATTGAAGAACAAGGATGGAGACAAGACATCACATAGCTACTGATCACGGACCCATGGTCCAAGGGGGACTACTCACGACACATCCGGGAGGCATCCATGGTGGTGGAGAGGCTCTCGGAGGTCAATCCTCCCTCCGGCAGGGTGCCAGGAAGAGGTCTTCTGGTGCTCCCGATCTTCAGAGCGTGGCGGCGGCGGAACAGAGAGGTAATTTGCGATGCGGGCTTCTCCTCGAGGGTTTCTGCAACGAGGGGTAAAAATAGGCCTAAGGGAGCACCAGAAGTGAGGCCCACCTCCCAGGCGCCTTGGTGGCACGACAAGTTGAATGCAAATTATAAACATAAAGGTGCAAGAGCTCTCGATGTCCGTGACTTGAATGTCTCCAAATGGTGTTTGCGTGCAAGCAATGGGAGATGGGATTAAGAGAATAAAAATATATATAGTTTAATTGAGAACTCAATCTACTAAAGTTTCACACTTGGTCTCCTTCGGGATCTTATCTTGACTCATCCCCAGACCACTAGTCAGGTACAACTCAAACGGATCCTCTCCCTTTTGACTTTGAGCACTCATGCAATGGATGAGCGTGAGCAAGATACATTGACACTTAGGATGACAAAGAGAGAAATGATGAGGAAGGAAGACAAATAGGTGTGAAAGGCTCACATCAATGAGGACAATCATAGGCGAGAGAAGGCCAAATGATAGATATGATGTGAAGAGTAGGGATTGCCATGCAACGGATGCACATAAGAGCTAAGGTAAGCTCTCTAATGGAACTAGTGGGGATGCATCCAACTTGCTTGCTCATGAAGACCCGGAGCTCATTTTAGGAGGCTCATACTTGAAATATGCAAGCCAAGTTCTATAGTGAAAGGGTCCCCACATAGTTATGCATGAATGATAATCTATACTTAATAATAAAGGGAGGTGACTTTCTTAGTCCGTCTATCTTTTTTTTCTTTAGTGAACGCAGCCAACATATAAAAAATAAAATTAACCAGGACATGATTCAACTTGGGTCGTTACAATGCACATCAGCGCACGTTACCAGCAGTCCCAACCGTCAACTACGTTCAAAATAAGAAAGATCACTATATAGCCTGGCCTGAGATGCACATACACTTATTGGGCCAGCACAATCAAGCCTTTTTTATCTTCGAATTCTACGACCCAAGGCCCAGGCGGGAAATATTTCAACTATGCTTTCACGTTTTTTACATATTAAATAGTCCCATCTTGCTCCCTTCTACGCAATTACACCAGTTTAAATATGCCAATCCTTTGGAATCAATAAGCCTCCTTAGAAGTCAATGAAACGGGATTATGAGCCAACTAAAGAAAATATTCTGGTACAGATGGAATAACTAAAGGAGGAATCGTGGGCTTCATATGGATGAAATAATTAAAGGACGAATTGGGGGCTTAAACGAAGCTTTGTGGATATAATATAAGTCGGATAAATAATTGAAGGATTGGGTGGGCTCAAAGGAAAATAATAATTGTAAAAGGATGAGATAACTTATGAGGTCTGATTGCAAAGAAAAAAGACCCAAATAAATTGATGGTGATGCATATGGGTTGAAACTCAAACGATATGAAAGAAATAAACGAACTAAAGGAGGAAGATTCACGTTGCATGTGATAACTAAATCGACTTAAGGGGGAGATTGACAACGTTAAAAAAATCCCTAGCCACATATAAATCTGTTTTTTTTGTTTGTGTAAAATGTATTAAAATATAATTACATGAAAAAATGTTTTTGTATACAGATTTTGTGATAAAAATTGTCTTTTTAATGAAAAGGGGTAGATACTTAGAGCAACTGCATACATATTTGTGTGAAAATATTATTATTATTAAAAATATATTTATCTGTATTGGGCTATTTAAAAAACCATGATATTAATTGGAATGGGGATAATGGGTGATATAATACTATATTGGGAGCACCCTTAAGGGGGGCGGGAGTGACGACGTAAAAACATCCCCGGTCTAACTTATTGTTAATACCTGATTGATATGACAAATGTCTCACCGGATGACACTATTTAAATGTTGTATTTGTTCTTCGTAGCGAATTTGCTACAAGGCGTTGCGTTTGCACATAATTGATAATTTTCTCTTCCATGTGCGATGAATGTATCATTTATATGCATTTTTGGCAAGCCCCTTCCTATCACCGGGTGGCACCATGTATCGAACTCGCTAAAGCTGTTGTGGTCGCAGATAATTGATAACTTTCTTCTCTGTTATAACTCATGAACATACATGATTATTGCATGACTGATATGCATTTTTATAGATTTTGGCAAGCGCCTCCCTCCCGCTGGGTGCAGCGGTGAACCCAGGCCCCAGGCAGCCAGGGCCTTGGCCTGGGGTGTGGGAGTCTCTCCCTTCGTTGTTAAGCAAGGAGGTACAGTATTTGACTGTAGCAAGGCTATTTTCCTGAGACGTCCAGCTTGCAGAGGTTCGCTACTGGCCCGGTGCACCATCTGAATGTTGCATTGTTGATCGTTTTTGTGCACATGACAACTATCATTTTTATCATAGCACATAAGCTATAAAACGTTGCGTTTGCACAAAATAGATAATTCTTTTTCCCGTTGCAACGCACAGGAAATTCTACTCGGAGTACGTAGTCGTTCGTTCGTCCCCCTCCCCCCTCGTACGATTTCTCCACATCCACAAATTTTTATCCCATGTTATTCCCGGAGACTGGTTTTCACCTAAAAAACCGACGACCCTCCCTCTCTCGAACACATCTCTCTCTTTCTCGTGCATAAATTAGGTTTGTGTGTCGTTGTCTTCCTGGCGAGCCACCGCATCTCCTCCGTCCGCACCCATACCCTCCCCTCTGTTTCTCTGCACATCTCTACCCCAGGGATCTCTCCCTCCATGGAAGCCCGGCTACAATGGCGGCCCGCCGCACAACAGTTCCACACCCGACGGTTCCTACATCAATGCAAGACAGTTCCACACCCGACGGTTCCTACATCCCTAGCCACATATCATCTCTCGCACATCAATGCAAGACACACAACTCAGTGCAACAAGCCAACTCTCTAGACAAAATAAGCATGATAACTCAAGAGAGTTCCTAAAACAACCTAAATAAAAGCTCTTAATAAGATAAGCATGAAAACTAAGAGCTAAGCATGACATCAGCTATGAAAAGATAAAGAACACACAATAAGAAAAGTAAGAATGCAACCTACGTTGTGTTCTAGGGTGGAGTGGAGTGTTTCTCTCCCAAAAAATGAAGGCTAGGATCCAGCTTGTTATGAACAGCAAGCAAAACTAAAACAAACTAAAAAGTAAAGAGCGAGACGCTCCAAGTTTAGTACATAACACATGAAGAGATAAAAATATAGCATGGAGAAGTACGGACTGATGATTATTGATGGAGAAGGGGATGCACGGGGGCACCCCCAAGCTTATAAGCTTAAGTCTCCTTGGATATTTCTTGGGGGTTCATGGGGGCATCCCCAAGCTTGAGCGCGTGACACTCCCGAATCTTCTTTCATCATTTTCCGTCGCATAGTTGAAATCTCCCTTCATACGAAACTCATCATAAGCTGATTAGAGTGGTTAGTACCCATAATAAAATATTTTTCTCCATTGGAAATAAATATTTTCATGAAGAGATACTGTTTATCATGATTGCCAAAATGTTTTTGCAAAGAAAAAGCAAGCTTAAGATTTGCAAAGCGATGAAAATGCAAAACATGGCAGAATCTGTGAAAACAGACCAGCAGGTAGTAAATAATTTTTTGGGGTACTTCTGCAACTCAAATAAAAAAACTCAGAACAGACGCCCGAAATCTAATTGTATAGAGCATGCTGTAAAAAATCATATCAAAAAGATGATTTGGTGATTTATCTTGAATTTTTCGACCAAGCAAACAAAATCTGTTTCTGGACAGCATGTCACATATTTTGAACTTTCTTGTAATCGGAGGCTAAAACTTGGAACAAAGCTTGAAAATAAAGACACAATGATGTTTCTACCGTAGTAACAAACATCAAGACCACTAAAACTGAAAGTAAAATTTTTTTGGGTTGCCTCCCAACATGCATGAAGCAAAAAGATCAAGTTTTATCAACTCCAAAAGAACAGCTTGCTCGTGTAACGGACTCAAAAGGTAACTTAATCTTCTTTCGAGGGAAGTGTTCCATTCCGTTTTTGAGGGGGAATTGGAATCTAATGGTCCCTTATTTCATGTAAATTATAGAACCAATGGTGCGTAGAAATGGACGTCCCAAAATAATTGGACATGAGGGATCACACTCAATGTTCATAACAAGAAAATCAACGAGAACATAATTAGAATTGACAACAATAAGAACATCATCAATCCTCCCTAAAGGTTTCTTTATGGAAGAATCAACAAGACGAACACCAAAAGAACATGGATAAAAAAGTTTCAAATCGAGCATATCATACATTCTTTTGGGCATAACGGAGGAACTAGCTCCAACATCACATAAAGCAAAGCAAGAGAAATTATCCAATTTAATTTTGACCAGAGGATCCCAACCATATTCTAGATTTCTAGGAATAGAAGTCTCTAACTTGAGCTTCTCCTCCCTATCTTTGATAATAGCATTGGTAATATGCTCGGTGAAGGCAATGTTAACTGTGCTAGTGTGGGGGTCATTAGCCATTCTTTGCAGAAAAGTGATAACTTTAGAAAGAGTACAATTATCAAAATCAAGCTCTCTAAAGAAAAACTCTAGCAAAAAGGAATTTTTTAAATTGTCCCAAGTGTCTTTCTTACTAGAAGGTAGGGAATGGAACCACTTCTTTGGTTTTCCACGAAGGGAAAAATCAAAGAACTTTAATTTATATTGGTCACTATCCATCCCAGGAGGTTTTTGTTCATCACACACCCTCTCATAGTTTTCCAAGTGATATATAGCATCCTCTCCTTTCTCAGAAAAATTGTCTCTCAAATCATAATCGAGGAAAGGTCTACTAATGGGGGTGCAAATATAATAACTATCATGACAAAAATAATATCACGACTCGAAGGGATTAAAGGTGTCCCCACTAGGTGTTTCGTGCCTGGGAAATTTTTGATGGTAGTGGAACCCATAGTAACAGCAGCAAGCAAGAACAAAGCAAGTAATTTTTTTGTGGTTTTTGATAAAAGACTCTAAGACAAAAACTAGAAAGTAAACTAGCAAGAACAAAAAGCAAAGATAAAAGATAGTGTGCAACTCCCCTATCTTGAAGATTGGAGTCCCCGGCAACGGCGCCAGAAATTTTTCTTGATGGTACTGAAGTTGTGCTCCTCGTTGGTTACCCCAAGTGGAAGGTTGGATGTATCCTAATAGAAAATTTCCCTTGGCAAAGATACCAAGGTTGAGATCGACCAGTAGGACTCCGAATACGACAAGTAGGTGGTAAAGTAAAAATGGCGCCGTTCACAACTAAGGATTGCTTACTTGACCTGGACCTGCACACACAACAAGTAACTTTTCTCCAAATGAGTACAGAGGGGTTGTCAATCCCTCCGGACTTGTCGTTTACAAAGGATCAAACGCAACATGATAGAAGTGGTAATTGCAATGGAAGTTAAAATCAAAAAATAAAGTGGAGGTGTAAACAGTGGTGGAAATATGGACCGGGGTCCCATCATGTTCACTAGTGATGTCTCTCTCCCAAAAGATGATAAAATAGCTAAGCTTGGTAAACAAATTACAGCTGGGTAATTGACAGAATCATAAACACACCGCAATGCTAATAATGCTGCAAAGAAAGTTAGAGTCTCAAAAGCATGGGCAGTACGCCAAGACAAGTAGACCGAAATCCAACTGCATCTACTCACTAATCATCCACCTTGAGATATCTATCCAGAACATCTCGCTGGTATTAAGTTGCAAGCCCCACCCAAAGTGTAAATCCAAAGCAATAGACAACTGCATTAACAAACTTTGTGTAAGGTACGCAATCCTTGCAACCGCGGTTACAAGCACTGTTGTTTTCTCCCTGGTGGCAACAACACATCCCCTAGTCTCATGTTTCTGTCACTCAAGCTAGACATCGGGGGCCATGAACCCACAATCAAGCATAACACTCCCTCTTGGAGTTACTATCTACTACTTGGCCAAAGCAATAAAAAGCAACGGGGAACATGCAAGAATTACTCAAGAACAAAATATAAAAGGAGAACCAAATATATAACTCATCACAATCTGAACATAATCTCATAATCCATCGTATCCCAGCAGACTCAGCATAGAAACGACAGAAATAATTACATAGATGCCTTGATTATGTAGGGCAGCTCATAAGGGTTGAATTGAAGCACAAGATTGGAGAGAAGACATCTCATAGCTACTTTTCATGGACCCATGGTTCAAGGGGGACTACTCACGGCACATCTGGGAAGCGTCCATGGTGGTGGAGAAGCTCCCGGAGGTCAATCCTCCCTCCATCAGGGTGACGAGAAGAAGTCTTCTGGTGCTCCCGATCCTGGAAGCGCGGCAGCGACAGAACAGAGGGGGAAATCGCGATGCGGGGGGATCCTCGAGGGTTTTCGGAGCGAGGATGTAATATAAGCCAAAGGGGGGGCACCAGGTGGTGTCCCCACCTCCCAGGCGCCCTGGTGGCGCGACAAGGGGTGGGGCCGCGCCCCTGGCCTCCTAGGAGGGGGGGGGTGGCCCCCCTCTAGCACTTCTTCGGTGTTTTCAGAAGCTTCTTCTGCGCTGAATTTTATCTGATTTTCTTGGAATTTTTGGAGCTCTGTAAATATGGGTAAAAACTTGCAACTTACAGACATCAGCAGACAGAAACTAGCACTGGATGCACTGAGTTAGTAGGTTAGTCCAAATATGTGTAAAAAGGTATGAAAGTTTAGCAAAACACATAGCAATGTCACCTAAAAGAGCATAGAACAAGAATAAATTATAGATACGTTTGGGACAATGGGGAAGGAAGTCAAAAAAATATGAAAGTCTCACACCATTGAGGACAACCTTAGGCTAGGGTAGGCCTAACGGTAGATAAGGTGTGAGGAGTAGGGATTGCCATGCAACGGATACACAATGAGCTATGAGTATATGAAAGCTCTCCAATGGAACTAGTGGGGGTGTATTCAACTTGCTTGCTCAAGAAGACCTAGAGATCTTTTGAGGAGGCTCGTCATTTGAATGTACAAGCCAAGTTCTATAGTGTGTAAAGCCCCCCACTTAGTTATGCATGAATGATATGAAAATTCTCTATGAAGTAAAAGTCCTACTTTTAAGCACAAGTGTGGATCTTTTAAAAGGAATAGTAGTTTTTCCCCCTTCTCTCTTTTTATTTTCTTTTTTTCTCTTTTTTTATTTTTTATTTTTTGTGGCCTCTTTGGCTCTTTCTATATATCTCTCATTTGTCCTCTTTGGGATCTTTTCATGTGTCCTATTTTGGGATCTTTTATTTGTGTCCTTTTTGGTATCTTTTCCTCACTTTAAGGGCAACACTATATATTACAAGGATGAAGAAGATCAACACACTTTTACAAGGTACTCATAATAAAACTGAAACAATATTATGATGTATGCAATGTATGCCTCTGCCAGTGTAGTAGGATATGCAATGATAGTAGCGCATCATGTAGCAATTATGTAAGGGCATAGCCCAACTATCATGCGATTCTACGATCAAGCAAAACCATGTATGACAATGAAAGATCAAGTCATGAGAAGATGGATGTTGCATGGAAATACATCTCGGAAAGGCTATGGAAATGCCTTGATAGGTAGGTATGGTGGTTGTTTTGAGGAAGATATAACGAGGCTTATGATTACAGAGCGTATGTTTCCAAGGATTTTTATGCATCGACGAAGTTTGCACCGACTCTCGAGGTGAGAAAGGGCAATGCACGGTCCAGAAGAGACTAGCAAAATATGGCTGGTGCAAGTGCCAAGAATCGAATACTCGCATTAGTCAAAGGAACTCATCCACTTATTATCGGTAACTCTTTATCTAGTCAGAAGATTCACAAATAAACGAGCACCCTAAGAGGAGTGTTTGAGGGCTTGGTTATCCTTGCGCATCCTCGACCCATGATACGTGAGGGTAATCTTTTATAATCCCGCAAAGGTTAGTGATCTTTCTAGTAGCTAGAGTTCTCAACTAATTTTTGTAGTTTTCGAAAATAAGCACATTGAACCAAAATACAACACCTATCACTAATAGGCTTGAGCTCTTGACACAAAAAAGTTCAAACATTACTTGAAACAACACCTCAAAACTATTGCAAGTTACTAGTAAACTTAGGATATCAACCTTGATTACCTACCCAAAGTAAGACACACACACACACAGTGCAACATGCCAACTATATAAACAAGATAATCATGAAACTCAAGAGATTCCTAAAAATTCTAATTCGCAGCTCTTAGAATAGAAATAAACATGAAAGGCAAGAGCTAAACATGACAACAACTAAAAACAAAACAGAACACTCAAAAAGATAGAAGTGAAAACTATGAGCATTCTAGGCAAAAGTGGAGCATGTCTCTCTCCCAATCAAGGATTCTAATGTCTCACAATATATGAACAACAAACAAAGCTAAACTGAACAAAGAAAAACTGAAAAGTAAAAGCAAGATGCTCCAAGGAAAGTACATAACATATGAAGTGATAAAAATATAACATGGAGAAGGACGGACTGATGATTGTTGATGAAGAAGGGGGTGCACGGGGGCATCCCCAAGCTTAGATGCTTGAGTCTCCTTCAATATTTCTTGGGGTACCGGGGGAATCCCCAAGCTTAAGCTTTTGGCTCTCCTGAATCTTCTTTCATCATCTTCCTTCGCACACTTCAAAACTCCCTTCATACGAAACTCATCATAAACTGATAAGAGCGGTTAATGCCAAAAATAAATAAATTCCACTTGTCCTTTGTTGGAAAAAAGGATTTTCAACAATGGTAATTTCTCTCAATATTTCCACAAAGTTTTTGCAAATAAAAAGCATGCACAAGAATTACAAAACCGGAGAAGCGCAAAACAGGGCAGAATTTGGGAAAAACAGAACAACAGGTAGTAATTAATTTTTTTGATGAAGTTCTGCAACTCAAATAAAATACTCATAATAGGAGGAAGTTTCAGAATTCTATACAGCATACTGTCAAAAAAATCAGATCAAAAAGATGATCTGGTGATTTTATACGAATTTTTCCATCAAGCAGACATAATCTGTTTTTGGACAGCACGTCACAATTTTTGGTTCACTTGTCACCACAGGACAAAACTTGTCACAAAGCTTGAAAATAAAGATACAATGGTTTTGCTACAGTAGTAACAAACACCAAGACTCACTAAAACGAAAATAACAAAACTGAAAGTAAAGATAACATGGGTGTCTCCCAAGAGTTCTTTTTTTAACCATAAAGATAGGCTTAAAAATTTAATGATGCTCTCGTAAGAATAAGAGTTAAAGAACAAAAAAGAGCATTAAGATGAAAATAACAAACACATTTAAGTCTAATGCTTCCTATGCATAGGAATATTGCAATGAAATAATTCATTGAAGCAGAAAGCAATAAGCATAGGAAGGCAAAACATGTGCAACTTCAAAACATTCAACATAAAGAGAGGGAACTTGGTATTATTGAAATATCTATAAGCATATGTTCCCCTCTCATAATAATTTTCAGTCGGATCATGAATAAACTCAACAGTATAAGTATCACATAAAACTTTCTCATCATGATCCACAAGCATAGAAAATTTATTACTCCCCACATAAAAAAAATCCTCTCATAAGTAATAGTGGGAGCAAACTCAACAAAATACCTATCGCATAAATCATTCTTATCATGGTCCACATGCAAAATAGTGTTCTTTATAGCATAAGTGTCATCATGATAATCATCATGGATAGAAACTTTATCAAAATCATTTGTAGCCTCTTCCAAAATAGTTGAATCATTGTAAATAGGATGCTAAGTATCATTAAAATAAATTTTCTCATCAAAACTTGGGGGGCTACAAAGATCATCTTGATAAAACATAGAATCCCCAAGCTTATGGCTTTGCATATCATTAGCATCAAAGGTATTAATAGAAGACATACCAGTAACATTGCAATCATGAAGAGTATGCAAATAAAGTTCCATAGGTTTTTTAATTTTCTCTTCAAACACTTCATGTCCTAACTCAAGGTAGAGCTCATAAAGTTCTCTCATTTTGTTGTTGTTTTCCATAAGCCTAACTAGTGAAAATAAAAACAATAAATAAAAATATTTAATTGAAAGATCTAAAGATATACCTTCAAGCAGTCACCTTCTCACAAAAAATAGCTTCGTTTCGGGAATGTGTGCACCTATTAACTTACTTCCCCAGCAACGGCGCCAGAAATAGCTTGATGCCTACTACGCGCTTCTATTCTTGTAGACTATGTTGGGCCTCCAAGCGCAGAGGTTTGTAGGACAACAACAATTTCCCTCAAGTGGATGACCTAAGGTTTATCGAACTCATGGAAGTAGAGGTTGAAGATGGTCTCTCTCAAAAACTCTGCAATTAGGATACAAGAAGTCTCTTTTGTCCCCAACACACCTAATACAATGGTAAATTGCATAGGTGCACTAGTCAGGCGAAGAGATGGTAAAATATGGGTGATAGGTGTGGAAAAACGAAGTAATATAAATCTGTAATAAAAATTACAGCAAGCAAACAAGTAATAAACGTGACCACAAACAGTATTGTAAAGGTGGAAAAAAGGCCTAGGCTTCATACTTTCACTAGTGGCAACTCCCAACAACATTAACATAATTGAAACACATGATATTTCCACCAAAAACATGCAAGGAAGAGGTAACTCGGAGGTCATTTCTTTGTGGTCAAGAGAGGACAAGAATTGTGTAGGGCTACAAAAACACACCTAGATTTCGTAGTTCTCATCTATGGATTTCCCAATATCACCGCGTCCATCCAAAGAGAGTACCACAATCACCACAATATATTCAAGGATAGTCAAAGACAAGCACCAAGAGGCTCTCACATCTTCAATCAACTCACAATAGAAGAAATTTCTCATGAAAATATTCTTCTAATCTATGTCCAATAGACCCAATGTCACTGTGGTCTCAAAGATTATACTAGATATTGTCAAGTGAGTACATCAATCCAATACATAGAAGAAGGGGAAACATCATGGGAGACAACTAGATTAACATAGCCAATGATCACAACAAAGATCACATCATGGGAGAGAGAGAGAGATAACCACATAGATCAAGGTACAAGCCTCAGCCACGAGAATGAACTACTCACACATAGACATGGTGAGAAAGAGAGATTTGTTGATGGAGAGGGGCAGCCCGGAGGAGATGAAGGATACGATGACGTCCACGATCCTTGGGGGCAGCGACCCTTGGCCCTACTTCTTCCTTGGAGATGGTGCTTCTTTGTAGATGGATGTACCCCTCAAGATGGCTGCCAAGGGGGAGCAAATTTCTTGGTGCCCTTTGACCTAGGTTACCTCTATTTATATAGACTCTCGGTTTCCATCATCCGGATTACTTCTTCGGTAGATCGGGGCTACAGGGCGCATATGAACTCTTGCTGTTCGTGACTCGAATGTCTCCAATCGATCACGAACTCGGATTGGGCCAAATTTTATATTGAGAACCATCGGGGAAAAAATCTCTACAACTTTCTAGTTTTAAGTTTTTCCGTTTGAGGTCGTCTTCTGGTGTTTCTAAGGCGATCTCCAAAACCTGTCTGGTGGGGACAAATTTCGGGAGAGTTAGAGTCCAACTTCAACAAGGCTCCTTTTTGTGATTTTTACTTTATCCAAGTAATTCCTACACATAAAGTACAAAAACAAGAACTTGTGCACTTTTGCAACCATTAGTAGGTTAGTTCCCAAATATGTTGTAAAAAGATATGAAAGTGCAACAAAACATATAGCATAGTCACCAAAACAAGCTTGGAACCAGTAAAAAATATATATACGTTTGGGGCGTATTAACATCCCGAAGTTTAATTCTTGCTCGTCCTTGATTAGATAAATGACAACCAAGATAATTTTTGTGGTGACAAGCTATCAACATAAGTAGAACTTTAAAGTTCAACAAGCAAGAGATGCAATTCAAGTCAAAATAATAACAAGCAAGTGTCTATATCTAGTATTGAAACTAGTAAAGTAAGAACATAAAGGTGCAAGAGCTCTTGCTGTCCGTGACTCGAATGTCTCCAATGGTGTTCCCGTGCAGAAACTGAGAATGGGTTTAAAGCATAAAAATACTGAATAGTTGTTGATAACTCAATCTACTAAATTTTACACTTAGTCTCTTTTGGAATCTTATTACGACCCATCCCCAGACCGTCGGCCAGGTACAAGTCAACTTGATCCTCTCACTTTAGACTTTGGGCACTCATGCAATGAATGAGCACAAGCAAGATTTTTTGGCACTTAGGATGGCAAAAAGGATAAATGATGGGGAAGGAAGTAAAAAATATATAGAAGTCTCACACCAATGAGGACATGATGACCCTCAACTGTAGGGGATCGAGATAGTCTTCGTGGGTAAGATAACCCAATTTATTGATTCGACACAAGGGGAGCCAAAGAATATTTATAAGCTTTAACAGTTGAGTTGTCAATTCAACCGCACCTGAAATATACTTTCTTGCAACACAATATTAATAGCAGCTGTGATATGATAGTAGTAGTGGTAACAGCGAAAGTAAAACAACTAGTAACCAGCAGAATTAAAAATACTGTAGGCCAGGGAGATGGATGGTTGGGCGCTGCTTGGATGAGAGTTAACATGTAATAGATTTTAACATGGGGCATGGCACACAGAAAAGCAAGGATCATCTAGGCAAATATCAAACATTAGGCATGTATCCCGTAGGTAGTTGTGCGTGCTTGCAATAAGAACTTGCACACCATATTTTGTCCTACCATCCCGCTACGAACGGGGCCAAAAGGAACTTATGGAGATTAAGTTGCTCGGGCTCCTGTCAAAGAGCACCGGAACAAAGTCTTAAACTCAATGGATACATGAAATCCTCAAATTATAGTCCATCCCCTTTGGTGTCCCAAGTTGTCACCTTTGGGATCGCCGGTTCCGGACCATAATAGGTGCATACAACTCATAGATAGGATCAAGAACATAAATATCCTCATGAAAACACAAGTGGTTCAGATCTGAAAACATGGCACTCGGGCCCAAAGTGACAAGCATTAATATCAACAAGTTGTAGCAAAGATGATAAACACCAAAGTAGATGATAGGCAACATGCCCCCAACAATCTGACAAACTATTACATGATCTAACTCATCCAATCCCTACCATCCCCTTTGCCCACAACAGGGAATTACTCACACATGAGAGGATAAGTCATGGAGAGAGGATGGAGTGGTGATGATGATGACGATGGAGATGGTCTCCCCTCACCCGAAGCCAAAACAACCTCCAGATTATCCCTCGCGAAGAAGAACAGAGGGTGGCGGCGGCTCCGCGACGGAAACTAGGAAAATGACTTCTGTTCTGGGGTTTTCGCGTGACGGGAATAAATAGGAGGCCAGGTAGGGAACCAGAGGAGGTGGGAGCCCCCCAGGCGCCCCCCCGGCGTGGCTAGGGGTGGGGCCGCGCCAACAGGGCGCCTGGGGCCCCTTTGGCCCCACTTCTAGCACATGGAAGCTTCTGGTGCGTGGATTTTCTGTAAATTTTCCCTGAATTTTCTGAGGTACCTAGAAATCCATAATCCTGCACACAATAAAACCATACAGGCAGCTCTGCTGAAAACAACGTTAGTCTGGGTTAGTTTAGTCCAAATCATGCAAGAATGAGGTCAAAACAATAGCAAAAGTGTTTGGAAAAGTAGATACGTTTGAGACGTATCAACTCCCCCAAGCTTAGCATATTGCTTGTCCTGAAGCAATTCAGTTCAATGAACTGGACGCGACAAAGAAAACTTTGACTACTCTTTTGCTTCAATAGATGTATATAAGCATGTACTACGAAAAGAGTTTAGCAAGTATTGAAACAATGCTATGAGGACAATGCACGAAGCAATCCTTCTTTCAAGTGATCAATCACAAACAACCAAAAGTAAATAATATGCTGCCGAAAATCAAGACAAGATCACAATGCACATAGCTTGAAAATAATAGAGTGGTATCTCACTAGCCTCCATGAGTGAAGCAAAACATTAATGCAGAAACTCCTCCGGAGTTTTAAAGGAGACTAGAACTAAGAATTTCAGAACAAGCAATATCACAATCATGCAGAAGACAATTTGGTACTTTGGGACAATGCATGTTACACTAAGAATGACAATTATGCTCTCAATAGTTGGTGCTTTGAAGAAAGAAGGAGAGACTCTCGAACCGTGGCTTTTGATGGCAAGGTTGAAAACCCGTGGTTGGAAGCAAAGACTAAACATGTATCAGAGCTTTTAGTTTTGAAAACAGAAGTAAAATTCTTTTGAGAAGTGCAAATTTCCAGTCAACGGTGAACGGTAAAGGTCTCTCAACATCTCTCATGCCAACTATATTAATGCTTTTTTGAAAGTGCAATATATCGACCAGAGGGGGGTGAATGGGAGATTTTCAAATATCTCGAGGAATTTCTATTTCCTCAAGACTGAGGCAATACGATATTGAGGAAGTTGAAACCCAAGGAAGAAAAAATGAAGTACAAAAGCAATGACGTGAATGGAAACCAACCTATTGCACAACTAAGGTAGTATTGAAGCACGAAATGAGGAATCAGTACAGAGTGAACTCAGAAAGTAAAGCATCATGATAAGTCATCAGTGCATAAACGTAATAACTGAGGTTGAAGAAATAGCACCAGGGCACTGAAGACGAAGATTTGATGAACCAGTTCGAGTTGCTCCGACAACTCTACGTCTGGTTGGAGAGGCTGAGATTGAACTCAGAAGACATAGTCTTCACCTTATTCTCCTTGAACAGAGTCCTCAGACTCCGTCCAGTAACTCAGGTGAGTCTTCAAGGTAGACTCCCAAAACCTTCACAGACTCAGTCACTCCGGGAAGTCAAAATTGCATCTTGTCTTCCTGAGACTGAAGACTTCTACACCGGCTGGAAGATCACAGTCTTCAAGAGTAAAAAGCTTCGGATCACTCGAACCGACTCCCTCAGAAATTATCAACTACTCAGGCTGGTGGTTTTCCTCACTTAGGTTCTTCAGTGTCTTCAATGAGGTGGGTTTCTCTCAGATGACAAGTGTCAGTTTTTCTCTCGGAGCAGCCAACCCACAAATGGGGCTGGGGGTGGCTATTTATAGCCGCGGAGCAACCCCAGGTGAAAGGACATAAATGCCCATGCACGCACTTACTCTCGTGCCCTCGGATATGACCGTTGCTAGACAAGTTCTAGCCTCTCACCACGCAACACGTGGCACGGTCAAACTATTCTCTCTGCTCACAATCTTTAGAAGAATCGCACTGGCGATCTCCAGACTCCTCAACTGAAGTTAGTTACCTCAGTGTCCTGAAGAACAACGTCTCAGACACCCGAGGACTAAACTTCTACTGCAGGAGATTTCTTCAGGGTTTTCTTCAGGATTTCTAATTGAGCACTTCCTCAGAAATACAGAACTCATTTTCCTCAACCCCTCCAACAGTGCGGTATTTTCCTACGACTCAAGAAGTATAAAAAGTCTTAGCGAAGACTACGCTTCTACTTCGTCTTCAGTGCGAACGTCCTCAGGATATGGTACAGCTTTAGCTTCAGCCAAACGCTTCAGGATCTGGTACTGCTTCAGCTTCAGCAGAATGCTTCAGGATCCTGATTCCTCAGGACTTCGCACAACTTCAGACTTCAGGAAACACACCGATTTCTCCTTTGTTCCTCGACATTTTGGGGGGTCGACAACGGTGGTTAACCTCATCCTCAGGGACTGTTTCCTATGTATACTTACAACCACATTAGTCCCTTGACCGTTTTGTCATCAAATACTCCAAAACCTCAAAGGGGGCACTAGATGCACTTACATTTTTGCTTACACTTTTGTTCCCTTATCCATACATCATTTTACGGTCTATGGTACCTTTTATTTTGCCTCAGGTATGGAAGGAAGTTTTCTCGTTCCATCTATCATTAGCAGCATTTGGTCCATTTCATTCCATCATCAAGTATGAGGGAGGTGTAACTCTTTTTTTTAAAATTTGACTAGTTAAAACTTCCGTCAAAATATTTTTGGCATGGTAGATACTGATTTTCCCTCACCGCACCATGAGCTTGTACGATTACAAAAGGGAAGCTTTTGAATAAATTTCGAGATGGCACAAGAAAGTCTTAGTTAGGAATGGCCGGTAATACCATATATAGGAAGGTATGGTGGAATCAAGTGGAATAACTGGTTTGAAAAGGAGTTTGGATACACAAGCAGAATTCCGCTTAGTGCGAGTGAAGGCTAGAAAAAGACTGGAAGCGACCAACTAGAGAGCAATAATTTTCATAATCATGCAAAGCGACAAAGCAACATTGAATCGGGCATGAAAGTGATATAATTATTCTGAAATAAAAAAGATCATCAAGGCATGATACACTTTTTAGTCATAAACATGTGTGAACCTGTGCCAAGTCAATCCAAGAATTCTCCAAAGGGAAATCCCACTTCCATATGCCAAACCATGAACAATGCAATGCATGTAAATCATTTCAACAACACATTATGCACTCTAGCTATTTGAGATTATCCACAAAGAAAGCATGAACACTGGGAAAGCATTATAAACATAGCACTAAGTCGTTACAAGCTGGTCTCTAGATCATAAGTACATGCATATGTACAAAAGTAGAAACAAGAAGAGTTCATACCGGTTTCCCTTGTTTCTTCCCTTCCGTCGATCTTCGTCATTACTGCCTTATCACTGGCACGACCGAACGTGGGAAATATAATCAGATGCCATCACGGACTCGGGCTAGATTATGAAAACAAAGCAGACTAAAGAGAGAAAATACAATATTTTTGGGTTTTCTCAAATGTTTAACGAAAGAAAAAGAAAAGAGAAATCTTTTTGTTATTTTTGAAAATTAAAGGACAAAAAAGAACATGCAAAAACTTCAAAGAGTTCAAATCAAATAAAACGGATAATACAATGGAAAAGAGAGAGAAGGGCACGTACTCCCCCAAGCTTAGGCTTTTGGCCTAAGTTGGTAACAGCTACTGCCCCCAGGAGCCTCCTTCTCCGGGGTGGTGCGGGTGAGTCCAAGGGTCGTATGAGGCATCCGGTGCCGATACGCCCCAAACATATCTATAATTTCTGCTTGCTCCATGCATGTTTGGTGTGATATTGCTATGATCTAGATACACTTTCATAAAATTTTGATCATATTTGGACTAACTTATTAACTCAGTGCACCACAGTGCCAGTTCTTGTTTTCTGCCGTTTTTCTATTTCAGTTTTCCCCCATATTAGAAGTGCTCCAAAAATTCGGGAAAAATCATATAAAAAATCAAGGCAACGGAAGCTTCCGGAACCCCGAAGGAGGTCCAGAGGGGCCCCACCTGGTGCCAAGGTGGCCAGGTGGCACGGCGTAGGGCTTGGCCGCGCCACCAGGGCGACTGGACCCCTGGTGCCCCCCCTGGCTGCCCCCTTCGCCTATTTAATCTCCGTGACACGAAACCTCCGAAGACAGAAGCCATTTTCGCGATCTCGCCTCTGTTCCGCCACCGCCGCGCATCCAAGATCGGGAGCGCCAACAGACTTCTTCCCGACACCCTGCCGGAGGGAGGATGGACCTCCGGGAGATTCCCCTCCACCATGGACGCTTCCCGGATATGTCGTGAGTAGTTTCCTTTGGACCATGGGTCCGTGATCAGTAGCTATGTGATGTTCTCCTCCCCTCTTTGTTCTTCATGGTTTAGACCTCGTGAGATGCCCTACATGATCGAGGCACATATGTAATCTTTCTGTTGTTGCTATGCTAAGTTTGATGGGATCTGATGGATTATGAGATTATGTTCAGATTGTGATAGAGTAATATATTTGGTTCTTATCTTTTATATTTTTGTTCCTAATTAATTCTTGCATGTTCTCTGTTGCTGTTTATTGCTTTGGCCAAGTAGTAGGTAGTAACTCCAAGAGGGAACGTTATACTCGATTGTGGGTTCATGCCCCCTGATGACACGCTCGAGTGACAGAAACATGAGTCTAGGGGATTTGTTGTTGCCACAAGGGGGAAAACAATGGTTCTTGTAACCGCGGTTGCAAGGATTGTTTACTTTACGCAAAGTTCTTTTTAATGCAGTTGTCTGTTTCTTTGGGTTTACACTTTGGGTGGGGCTCGCAACTTAATACCAGCGAGAGGTTATGGATAGATATCTCAAGGTGGATGATGAGTAGTAGATGCAGTTGGATTTCGGTCTACTTATTTTGGTGTACTGCCCATGCTTTTGAGCCTCTTCCTTTCTTTTGTAGCATAGTTAGCATTGTGGTGCGTTTATAATCCTGTCAATTTCCCATCTATAATTTGTTTACCCCGCATAGCAGTTTTATCGTCTTTTGGGAGAGAGACATCACTAGTGAACACGGGACCCCGGTCCATATTCTCATCATTGTTTACACGCTTATTTACTTTTCTTCTTTTACTTTCAGTTGCTATTATCATTATCATTATCCCTTGTGTTTGATCCTTTATAAACAACAAGACCGGAGAGATTTACAACCTCTCTGAACTTCGTTGGGAGCAAAGTTATTTGTGTCTGTGTGCAGGTCCACGTCAGTTGCGCCACTGACACCTACTTATCATCTCCGGAGTCCTACTGGAGACAAATCTCGGTATCTTCATCGAGGGAAACTTTCCGCTACGCTGCATCTCACCTTCCACTTGGGGTAACCAATGAAGGGCGAGAAGAAATTATCATCTCTCGCGTATCAGGTGCGTACACCGAAGTCCTCGGATCCTCCCATGAAGAAGGATCCACGCTCCAAGAAGAGGAAGACCCTTCACCAAGCTGCGTGACGGTCTCCCCCTGGACAGGTGGAAACTGAAAGTGCAATCATGCCCTTAATCATATTTTGATGTTGATGACAACATACATATAGAGGACTAATATTGTTTGTCAAGTTTATCTTAGGTTTTAGTCCTTGGTTCGTTGTGATGGTGTATCATAGACCATTGATATCTACAATTGCTCAAGAGATGGAACCAATGAATTTGAAGCGTAAGCTTTTTCTGGTTATCTTGAGTATAGGGATCCCCGCACTAATAAGAGGGGATCAATGGGTGTACTGTTTAAGTCTTGCTCAAACATCTCGAAAAATAAATGAAATTCTTGTCACACACTCATTTTAAAACAAGCCTGGTGAATATACACACATCGGACGTCCGGTCCCTACCGGACGTCCGGTACCTGATGCTCTCGGACATCTGGTCTCCGTCAGACTAAGGGTCCGAGAGGTCAGTGGGCTGTTGCCCCATTTCATCGGATTTCCGGTCCCTGTCGGACGTCCGGTGGTCAGACGTCCGGTTGGCGTTGGACTAAGGATCCGAGGGATCAGTAGCGTTTTTCAATATTTTATCGGATTTCCGGCGCTCATCGGACATTCGGTCATCGGATGTCCAGTATCCGTCGGACGTCCGGTACCTGATGTGTTCTTCTGCGCATGCAGTGTATTAGTGAGTGTCCGGTGCAAACCGGACGTCCGGTATGCACGTACCGGACGTCCGATACTTATGCAGGCAGAATGCTCCAACGGCCACTTCTGGCCTTGGGCTATAAATATGCCCTCTCCACCACATGAGAGAGTTGACCACTTCATTTGCAACACGCCCAAGAACACAAGTGCTCCCTCTCACACTCTCCCTAACCAAATCTCAGATCCAGGAGAGCCCCGTGAGAGTTCTTGACGGATCTTTCGCCTCGTGATAGATCCGCCCCTTCCCCATCTTTCAACCAAAGCAAATCGCGTTTTGAGCAAGTCTTGAGATTTCCCCATTGATCTTGTTACTCTTGGAGGTTGGAGACTCCTAGGAGGGTAGGAGTTCTTCGGAGAGGAATCGACCATTGTGATTACCCCCGTTGAGTTTGTGTGGGTTTGGTGACCACCTTTAAGGTCAACAGGTAGTGTTTGGGAATCTCCTTCGTGGTGATATCTCAAGGGGAATAGAGTGAGCCTTCGTGGTGTTGGTGTGCCTTCGTGGTTTCACCCACTCTCTCCGAACGGTGAGTAGTTTCCCTCAAAGGAAGTGAACACCGAGATACATCGTTGTCTTCGCGTCATTCAGTTATCCCTACTCTTTCCCCTTAATACTTGTACTACCGTATTATCTGCCCCTCACTTTGACGAGGGGGTGACCCCACGGCTCCTGCATGTGAGACTACCTGGTGCGTATGAAGACAGAAGGCCCGCTGGGAAGCCACGACGGGCCCACGACTGGCCCAACCAGGCACCGACGTAGGAGTCCGTGACTAGTATGGAAGGCACAACTTGGCTTACAAGGCAAGACTAGAACTAGGAAACTATCTTTGTAACCTATAACGGACTCCTCGAGACCTGGCCTAGTATATAAAGGCTGGGAGGGGAGACGTCCAGATCAAGCCAATACACATCTACTCACTTGGTCTTGCGAGAACTCGTCTGGACTCCTTTGTAATCGCCCCCTCACGCAATAATATCGAGCAGGAAGTGCCTCTCCCGTTAGCCGACGAGTATCGTCCAACCTGTGCCTTCTCTATGACTAACCCAGGGTCCCTGACCATGGGATTTGCCGGGGCTGATCCCCGTCAATTGGCGCCGTCTGTGGGAACTCAGCAGGTTGGAATTGCGATCTCGGCGGACTCATCACCGGCCTTCGTCAATGCAGCGACTCCATCAGCACTCATCGACTCCACGGCCCGAGAAGACTCCGATCTATTCGGATCCCTCGGTTCCATGGCTCACATCCCGGCCTTTCGACCGGCCTTCGCCGACCTGCGCACCGGTGTCAACCTAGTCTTCGGAGCATACCAAATCTATATCAACCATTGGGGAGTCCTCCGTCTCACGGATCGCGCTCGAGCACCCGCAGCAACAGATCCTACACCAGCTATTGAAGCAGCACCCGCCCACGTGGCGACTCTGCGAGTCAGCCACGACTCCCAGCCAGACTACTCGAGTGGTCCATGGAAGAAGCGCAACATGCACGCAAGCAAGACGACAGTCAAGACACTGTCCCAAGTGTTCATGGCAGACATTCATGAACCAACCGCATATGACAAATTCCAAGATAACGACCCGAGCAGTCGCCGAGACACTCGCTCGAACAACAAAAATAGTGATCCCAACAACACTGGCCAGGTCACCGTCACACTTGGAGAACCAGGAACCATACCAAATAAAATATACAAAGGAACGGAGCATAGCAATCACAGGAGCGACGAGCCAGAAAGCAGAAAGCACCAGACCCCGGGCATGGCGAAAGAGGACCATCACCTAGAAAAAATCTACCTGCCCAAGGAAGCAATCGCCAGAGTAAGGGACGCAGTCAAACGCGGCAAACTAATCCCGGAGAACGCAACACGAGACGAACTCAGAGCATACAATAAGCTGGCGAGTGATGCCACCAAGAGAACAAGACAACAACGCTTAGAATTAGAGAAGCAAGGAAAAACTGCCATCGACCCAAGGAACAACCGCAGGCCATCTCCCAGAAGCGACTTCTCCGACTACGACTACCCCATCCGAGCCAGGTCCAGATTCAGCAATCTGAAACGCACGGACAAGAAGAAGGTGGCCCGCCAGCTAGATGACGACTTCAAGCTAGAAGAGGACGACGACGAGGAAGAACAACTCACGCCAGCCGAAGCCCTTATAACTGCCCAAGAGTACCTATCTCGCGCTCAAAAAGGCAAGAAAGGCAGCTTAGATCGCAACACGACGATGGCACTCAAAATAATGAAAGACGCCATCTCAGCCCCCAAAAGAGCAGGCGCAAGACGAGTCCCCCGCGAGCAGACCCCGGACAGAGATCCCAGCTCACCCGACGACGACAACAGCGACGACTGGCGCAAGCGCCCAAACAAAAGCAAAAAACCACGAGAGCGACGACAACATCAACAGACGCAACAGCAATCGGCGAGACGCACGCGACGACATAACACAAAGCAAAGTCAACCGTGGAAGACGAAGGCAAGCAACCCGCGAAGAGTACTCAGACGAGCAAGCTTCTGACGAGGACATAGAACCATGTGGAGCACTGTGCTTCGCACGATCCATACGGGAAACAAGGATGCCGAAAGGTTTCAAGGTAAAATCCACAACGCACAAGTACGACGGGCTGGAAGAGCCAGAAGCATGGCTCGACGACTACCTAACGGCCGTCCAGCGCGGAACCAATATCACAACAATGCAGTACATACAGCTCATGCTCGAGAGCTCGGCGCGACACTGGCTGAAGAACCAACCGCGAGGACCAAACAGCTCCTGGAAGCAGTTCCACAGCACCTTCATCGAGAACTTCAAGTCCACTTACAAACGACAGGCATCACTCGAGGAGATGAGGGCCTGCAAACAAGGATCCAGAGAATACATCAAGCGATGGACCATACTCAAAAACTCAGTCGAGGACATATCAGACGAAAGCGCAATCGACGCATTCAGAAGGGGCTTGCAACGCATCGATTTCAAGGAAAAACTCGGGCAGATGAAGGTCCGAACACTCGCACGACTGATAGAGCAAGCCAACAACTGGGCAGACGGAGAAGAATCCGTACGGAACGAATCAGAGATCCAGCCAGCACGCTCAGAACGCGACTACTACTACCACACTGGCGACAGGGGATTCGACAGAAGAAGAAAGCGCCCGAGGCGTCACTTCTACGACGACGGAGGACCCGATGATGTCACGAGAGTTTACTTCTCGCCCCTCATTGGTTACCCAAAGTGGAAGGTGAGATGTAGCGTAGCAACAAATTTCCCTTGGTGAAGATACCAAGGTTTGTCTCCAGTAGGACTCCAACAGATACAAGAAGGTGGTGAAGTGAACAATGAAGCCGTTCACAACTTAGGGTTTCTTACTTCACCTGGACCTGCACACACAACAAATAACTTTGCTTCCCAATGAGTACAGAGGAGTTGTCAATTCCTCCGGCCTTGTCGTTTACAAAGGATAAAACACACGGGATAATAATGATAGTGATAGCAATGGAAAAGTAAATAAAGCAGTAAATTGATAGCGGGTGTAAACAGTATTGGAAATATGGACCGGGGTCCTATGATGTTCACTAGTGATGTCTCTCTCCCAAAAGACGATAAAATAGCCATGCGAGGTAAACAAATTATAGCTGGGCAATTGACAGGATTATGGCGCAAACCAATGCTAATTATGCTACAAAGAAAGGAAGAGGCTCAAAAGCTCGGGCGGTACGCCAAAACAAATAGACCGAAATCCATCTGCATCTACCTACTAATCATCCACCTTGAGATATCTATCCAGAACATCTCGCTTGTATTAAGTTGTAAATCCCACCCAAAGTGTAAACTCAAAGCAACGGACAACTGCATTAAAGAACTTTGCGTAAAGTAAACAATCCTTGCACCCGCAAGTACAAGCACTGTTGTTTTCCCCCTTGTGGCAACAACACATCCCCTAGACTCATGTTTCTGTCACTCAAGCTAGTCATCAGGGGGCATGAACCCACAATCATGCATAACGCTCCCTCTTGGAGTCACTACCTACTACTTGGCCAAAGCAATAAACAGCAACGGAGAACATGCAAGAATTACTCAAGAACATAAATATAAAAGAGGAGAATCAAATATATTACTCAAACACAATCTGAACATAATCTCATAATCCATCGGATCCCAGCAAACTCAGCATAGCAATAGAAGAAATATTACATAAGTGCCTCGATCATGTAGGGCAGCTCACGAGGTCTAATCCATGAAGAACAAAGAGGGGAGGAGAACATCACATAGATACTGATCATAGACCCATGGTCCAAGGTGGACTACTCACGGTTCATCCGGGAAGCATCCATGGTGGTGGAGAAGCTCCCAGAGGTGGTTCCTCCCTCCGGCAGGGTGCCGGGAAGAGGTCTGGTGCTCCCGATCTTGGAAGCGCGGCGACGGCGGAACAGAGGAGAGATCGCGAGAAAGGGTTCCCGTCACGGGGAATAAATAGGCTAAGGGGGGCAGTCAGGGTGGCCACCAGGGGTCCATGCGGCCCCCTGGCGCGGCGCCACCCTAGGGCGCGCCGGGAGGGCGCTTGGGGCCCTGGTGGGTCCCCTCTGGCCCCCCCTTGGTGATTCCCGAAGCTTCCTGCACGCTGATTTTTTATTGGATTTTTCTCGAATTTTTGGAGCACTTTTTATATGGGGGAAACCTAAAATAGAAAAACTGCAGATAACAGGAACTGGCACTAGGGTGCACTGAGTTAATAGGTTAGTCCAAATATGATCAAAAGGGTATGGAAGTTCATCAATATCATATCAATATCTCACAAATGAGGCATGGAGCAAGCATAAATTATAGATACGTTTTGGACGTATCAACATCCCAAGCTTAATTCCTGCTCGTCCTCGAGTAGGTAAATGATAAAAGCATAATTTCTGTGGTGACATGCTAACAACCATATAAGAACTTTTAAGTAAAGCAATCAAGGCATGTAATTCAATTCAAGTAATAACAGTCAAGAGTCTATATTTAGCATTGAAACAAGTAACAAAAGAACATAAAGGTGCAAGAGCTCTCGCTGTCCGTGACTCGAATGTCTCCAAATGGTGTTTGCGTGCAAGAAAGGGGATAGGGATATACGAGAAAAAGTATTTTTGTGTTGAGAATTCAATCTACTAAATTTCACACTTGGTCTTCTTTGGAATCTTATCTTGACTCATCCCTAGACCACTAGCCAGGTACAAGTCAAAATGATCCACTCCTTTTCGACATTTTGAGCACTCATGCAATGGATGAGCGTAAGCAAGAAAGTTGACACTTAGGATGGCAAAGAGAGAATATGGTGGAGGAGGAAGACAAAAAGGTGTGAAAGGTTCACATCAATGAGGACAATCATAGGCGAGAGAAAGCCAAATGATAGATATGATGTGAGGAGTAGGGATTTCCATGCAACAAATGCACATATGAGCTAAGGTAAGCTCTCCAATGGAACTAGTAGGGTTGCATCAAACTTGCTTGCTCAAGAAGACCTAGAGCTCATTTGAGGAGGCTCATCATTGGAATACACAAGCCAAGTTCTATAGTGTGAAGGTCCCCACATAGCTATATCCATGAATGATAATCTCTAGGGAGTACAAGATATAAGAGGGAGTACGAGTGTGGATCTCTCAAAAGGAATAGTAGTGTGCCCCATCTCTCTTTTTATTTCTTTTTCCCTTTTTTCTATTTTTTTGTATTTTTTGGTGGCGTCAATGGCTCTTTCTATTTATCTCATTTATCCTCTTTGGGATCTTTTAAGTTGTCCTCTTTGGGATCTTTTCCTCACTTTAGGGGCAACACTCTATATATTACAAAAAGTATAGAAGATCTTTTACACTTTACAAAGGTACTCAAATCATAAAGAAGATATAACTATCATGATGTATGCAGATGTATGCATATGCCAGTGTAGCAGGATATGCAATGATACTAGCGCGTCATGTAGCAATGATTAGGGCAAGGCACAACTAGCATGCGGCTCATCGATCAAGCAAGTAGCATGTATGACATGAAGATCAAGTCATGAGAAGGTGGATGTTGCATGGCAATATATCTTGGAAAGGCTATGGAAATGCCTTGATAGGTAGGTATGGTGTCTGTTTTGAGGAAGGATGTAAGGAGGTTTATGATGACAGAGCGTATCATGCCAAGGGTTTGGATGTACCAGCGAAGGTGGACGCCAACTCTCGGAGTGAGAAGAAAGCAATGCACGACATAGGAGAGGCTAGCAAAATATGGGAAGGTGGAAGTGTCAACTTTCGAATACTCACATTAGTCCGAAGAACTCATGCACTTATTATCGGTAACTCTCAATCTAATAAGGAGGTTCACAAAGAGACAAGTACCCCGAGGAGGAGTGTATGGGGGTTTGGTTATCCTCGCGCATCCTCGACTCATGGTACGTGAGTGTACTCTAATATTGGATCCCTCCAAAGAGTAGTGATCCATCTAGTAGCTAAAGTTCTCAACTAATTTTGTAAGTTTTGAAAATAAACATGGATTTCCCAAAATACGACATCTATCACTAATAGGCTAAAGCTCTTGATACCAAAAGTCCAAACATTACTCAAAACAATACCTCAAAACTATTGCAAGTTACTACTACAAAAGAATAGCAACCTCAATTACCTACTTCAAGTCAAGACACAAAACTCAGTGCAACAGGCAAACTCTCTAAACAAGATAAACATGAAAACTCAAGAGAGTTCTAGCAACAAACTAAAGAAAAACTCTTTAAAAAGATAAGCATGAAAACTAAGAGCTAAACATGACAATATAGCTATGAAAAAGATAAAGAACACACACAGCAAAGATAAGCATGAAAAATCCTATGCTATGTTCTAGATTTGGAAAGTGGAGCGTGTTTCTCTACCACATATAGAAAGATGGGTTCTAACTTATTATGAAAAGCAAGAAAAGATAAATAAAACTAAAAGTAAAACCTAAGAGCGAGACGCTCCAAGCATAGCACATAATGCATGAAGTGATAAAAATATAGTGAAACGAGAGATGAACTGATAATTGTTGATGGAGAAGGGGATGCACGGGGGCATCCCCAAGCTTAGACGCTGAGTCTCCTTGAATATTTCTTGGGGATGCATGGGGGCATCCCCAAGCTTGAGCACTTGACACTCCTTAATCTTCTTTCATCATCTTCCCTCGCACACTTGAAAACTCCCTTCATACATAACTCATCATAATCTGATTAGCCAGGTTAGTACCCACAATAAAATATTTTTCTCTACTGGAAATAAATTTATTCTTGAAGAGCTACTGTTTCTCAAGATTGCCAGAAAGTTTTTGCAAAGAAAAAGCAAGCTTAAGGTTCGCAAAATGAAGGAAAGGCAAAACAGGACAGAATCTGTGAAAAACAGACCAGCAGGTAGTAAAGATTTTTTTAGGGATACTTCTGCAACTCAAATAAAAAAATCAGAACATACGAAAGTTTCTTAATTGTATAGGGCACACTGTGTAAAAAATTTAGCTCAGAAAGATGAAGTGGGATTTTTCCATGATTTTTCTAGTCACGAGGACATAATCTGTTTTCTGGGCAGCATGTCACAACTTTCACTTCCCTTGTCATATGAGGCTATAAATGGCACAAAGCTTGAAAAGTAAAGATACAATGATGTTGCTACAGTAGTAACAATCATCAAGACCACTAAAAACAGAAGGAAAACAAAAAGGAAATCCTAAATTCGTTGCGGGCTGCCTTCCCGAAAGCGCTTCTTTAAAGCCATTATCTTGTCTTAATGCAAATAGATCAAGTCTTTTCAAGAAAATAACTAGCCCGTGTGACGGACTCAAAAGGCAACTTAATATTTTTCCTAGGGAAGTGTTCCATCCCTTTCTTGAGAGGTAATTGGAATTTTACAATCCCTTCTTTTATATCGATAATAGCACCAACGGTGCGAAGAAAAGGACGTCCCAAAATAATTGGACAAGAAGGTTCACATTCAATGTCCATAATAGTAAAATCAACGGGAACATAATTGTCATTGACAATGATAAGAACATCATCTATTTTCCACAAAGGTTTATTTACGGAAGAATCGACGAGACGAACACCAAAAGAACAAGCATCAAGAGGTTTCAATTTAAATATATCATACATTCTTTTGGGCATAACAGAGGTACTAGCTCCAACATCACATAAAGCATAGCAAGAAAAATTATTCAACTTAATTTTAATCATAGGATCCCAACCATCTTGTAGATTTCTAGGTATGTAGGCTTCTACCCTAAGCTTCTCCTCCCTAGCTTTAATGAGAGCATTAGTGATATGCTCCGTGAAGGCAAGATTAAGTGTGCTAGTGTGGGGGTCTCTAGACATCTTGTGAAGGAAACGAATAACTTCAGAAAGGGTGCAGTTATGAAAATCAAGGTCACTACTATCAATTAAAGTGGTAGTGGTGTCCTTTAGGCTCACTTGTTTGGTAGCTTCTATAGTCATAGGAATTTCTTCTTCTACGGTTGAGGTTATAGCATCACCATTAATAGATCCTATGGGACTAGGGGTGCATTGGGTGCTAAGAGTTTGGATATCCTCAACCACTTGGATAGTAGAAATGGTATGGTGTGTAGGAAGGATATTAATTCTATCTTCTTCCATAGGGATAACTTCTGGTTTGCCTGCCATTTGATTTATCAAAGTAGCCTGTATGTGAGACATGTTGGAAACTTGGGTTTCCGTGGTGGTGAGCCTAGTCTGAAGGTTAGAGATCTCGATGTTCAGACTCTTTAGTTGTCTACCAATGTCTTGCAAGATAGAAGTATGCTCAAATAATTGTCTAGAGAAGGTCCTATTTTGTTCATACTGGGTGTGCATGTAGTTCTTAGTGGCCTTCTCTATTTCCAAAAGTTTCTCATAACTAGGCAAGTCTCTATCTCTAGTGGTAGAGTTTCTGGTGCTAGGATACGTGTTGTTGTTCCCATAGTTGTTGGGGAACGGTCTAGGATTGCTACCAAAGTTACTCCTATAAGAATTGTTGTTGAAGTTGTTTCTAGAGATAAAGTTCACATCTACTTGATCTTGGGCAATCAAAGAATTTAAAGGAGCATCTTGAGGATCAATAGGAGATTGCTTGGTAAGTAGAGACATAATCAAGTCAACTTTTTCATTTAGGGAGGAGATCCCCTCGACAGAGTTTACCTTCCTACCTATTGGAGCTCTTTCGGTGTGCCATTGGGAATAGTTGGTCATCATCTCATCGAGAAGTTTTGTGGCAGCACCAAGTGTAGTTGACATAAAGGTTCCTCCCGCGACCGAATCTAGCAAGTTCCGCGAGGTAAAGTTCAAGCCTGCATAAAAAGTTTGGATAACCATCCAAGTATTCAAACCATGCGTAGGGAAATTCTTAACAAGAGATTTCATGCGTTCCCAAGCTTGGGCAACGTGTCCATTATCAAATTGTTTAAAATTCATAATAAAACTCCTCAATTGGATAATCTTAGCAGGGGGTAGTACTTCCCAATAAAAGCATCCTTGGACTTGTCCCAAGAGTCTATGCTATTCTTAGGCAAGGATTGAAACCCGATTTTAGCTTCATCCCTCAAGGAGAAAGGAAAAAGCTTAAGCTTAACAATATCACCATCTACTTCCTTGTACTTTTGCATATCACAAAGTTCAATAAAATTATTTAAGTGCAAAGCAGCATCATCTCTAGCACCAGAGAATTGATCTTTCATAACAAGGTTCAGCAAAGCAGGTTTAATCTCATAAGAAGGTGATGAAGTAGCAGGTGTAGCAATAGGAGTGCAGATAAAGTCATTGTTTTTGTGACTAGTGAAGTCACACAACTTGGTGTTCTCAGAGGAACCCATAGTAGCAGCAAGCAAGATCACTATTTTTTGATTTTTGATGAAGGACACTAAAGCAAAAAACTGTAAGGTAAACAAACAAGACTAAAAAGCAAAGATAAAAGATAATGTGCAACTCCCCTATCTTGAAGAGTGGAGTCCCCGGCAACGGCGCTAGAAATTGCTTTGATGTCAAGAGAGTTTACTTCTCGCCCCTCGTTGGTTACCCAAAGTGGAAGGTGAGATGTAGCGTAGCAGCAAATTTCCCTTGGTGAAGATACCAAGGTTTGTCTCCAGTAGGAATCCAACAGATACAAGAAGGTGGTGAAGTGAACAATGGCGCCGTTCACAACTCAGGGTTGCTTACTTCACCTGGACCTGCACATACAACAAATAACTTTGCTTCCCTACGAGTACAGAGGAGTTGTCAATTCCTCCGGCCTTGTTGTTTACAAAGGATAAAACGCATGGGATAATAATGATAGTGATAGCAACGGAAAAGTAAATAAAGCAGTAAATTGATAGCGGGTGTAAATAGTATTGGAAATATGGACCGGGGTCCTATGATGTTCACTAGTGATGTCTCTCTCCCAAAAGGCGATAAAATAGCCATGCGAGGTAAACAAATTACAGCTGGGCAATTGACAGGATTATGTGCGCAAACCAATGCTAATTATGCTATAAAGAAAGGAAGAGGCTCAAAAGCTTGGGCGGTACGCCAAATCAAGTAGACCGAAATCCATCTGCATCTACCTACTAATCATCCACCTTGAGATATCTATCCAGAACATCTCGCTGGTATTAAGTTGCGAATCCCACCCAAAGTATAAACTCAAAGCAACGGACAACTGCATTAAAGAAGTTTGCGTAAAGTAAACAATCCTTGCACCCGCAAGTACAAGCACCGTTGTTTTCCCCCTTGTTGTAATAGAACATCCCCTAGACTAATGTTTCTGTCACTCAAGCTAGTCATCAGGGGGCATGAAACCACAATCATGCATAACGCTCCCTCTTGAAGTCACTACCTACTACTTGGCCAAAGCAATAAACAGCAACGGAGAACATGCAAGAATTACTCAAGAACATAAATATAAAAGAGGAGAATCAAATATATTACTCAAACACAATCTGAACATAATCTCATAATCCATCGGATCCCAACAAACTCAGCATAACAACAGCAGAAATATTACATAAGTTCCTCGATCATGTAGGGCAGCTCACGAGGTCTAATCCATGAAGAACAAAGAGGGAGGAGAACATCACATAGCTACTGATCATAGACCCATGGTCAAAGGTGGACTACTCATGGTTCATCCGGGAAGTATCCATGGTGGTGGAGAAGCTCCCGGAGGTGGTTCCTCCCTCCGACAGGGTGCCGGGAAGAGGTCTTCTGGTGCTCCCGATCTTGGAAGCGCGGCGGCGGTGGAACAGAGGAGAGATCACGAAAAAGGGTTCCCGTCTCGAGGGTTTTGCGTCACGAGAAATAAATAGGTGAAGGGGGCAGCCAGGGGGCCCACCAGGGGTCCAGGCGGTCGCCTGGCGCGGCCCCACCCTAGGGCGCGCCGGGAGGGCGCCTGGACGTAACAACCCAGATTTCATAAAAATTAAATTTTTTTGTTTTCGGTGTGAATTGTTTGATTGTCTGATTTGTTTGCGGTGTTTGCATCCCCGATTTATCGATCGGCGATTATCCCCCCCCCTCTTATCTCGTACCGGACGGAGACCGACCCTTGCCACCCTGACACTTGACATTTGTGACATCGGGTTTCGCCCGACCAGCCGCAGCCAACGGAACGAAAAACTCCGTTTAATAATTAAACGGGTTATTTTTATAGCGCACCGGAAAGTTTTCTCGGAACGGTTCTAGCGCGAGGTGAACGCCGCCGGCTCGACGCGCTGATCGCGCAGTTCGAAGTTTTACCGAATCGAAGGTTCTTCGGACCCCTGGCGGTCAGAAACGTAAACACCGCGCGCGAGAGAGAAAAACCGGGATGTTTTTGCAAACTGCCAGCCACCTGGGCTATAAAAAGACCACCACACTCCCACACATTTTCTAGGGTTTCCCTAGACACAAATTTGCAGCCACCCCCCTCAGATCTGCCCCAATTTTCGCAGCTATTCCCCCCCAAATCAGCAAACCCTAGATGCCAAGCGTTGTCAGCCGTCCGATCTCGCGATCGGAGGGCCGAGATCGTGCCACGTCGCCCCCTGGACCTCTCTTCCTCCTCCATCCGTGGACAGCCCACCGCGCCGCCGCACCCGAGCCCTCCACGGCCGCCGGAGCCGCCTGGCCGCACCTCTCCTCCGCGCTCCTCCCTCTCTCCCTTCTCCTCCCTCACCTTTTACTCTCCCTCCCCTGCAGGCGCACCAGGATGCACCACCGGTCGCGTCATGGGAAGCCGAGCTCGGCCCGAGCTCGTCCGCGCCCTTGCTCCGCCCAGAACGCGCCCCTCGGCGCCCCGTGGACTCGCCGGCGACCGGATCCGGCGCCCCTCGGACTTCCCGTCAACCCCGCTGCGCCCTAGCCTCGTCGGAGCGCCGCCCGTCACCGGCGACGGCCGCCGCCGCCACGCTCGGGACGAGGCCGACGCCTCCAGCGCCCCCGTACCGGCCATCGTGGCCTATGGGCCGGCCCAGGCGCCCCGGCCCACTTCCACGCCAGCTCAGCGCCAGGCCACCCCTCCACAGCCACCTTGGGCCGAGTCCGTTAAGGGGTGAGGCCCTTTTTATTTTTATTTTTTTTTCTCCTCTGTTTTTTTCCTTAGTCTAATTTCTTCTAAGTCTGGAGAATATTGCTGCTGATTGCCTGTTTGCGATGTAGTTTGCGAGTAATCTGTAGCCCGGATGACGTTGCGCCCAAAAGGAAAATAACTTAGAATTGTGAGCATTTTGATTTGAGGCCATCTTGATGTTGTTAATCACTGTTGAAGTGGGCATCAGACTGTTAACTACTATTAAATTCTGTCAAGTGCTGCTGATGTTATTTTGTTGCAACTTTGATTGATGATTGTGACACATCCAAGAGGCCTATTGCATTGATTCTTTTTCCTATGTGTTAAGAATCATGTGTACTTCATTTCCATTCTTTAACTTGTCATGTTTGAGTGCTTTAGCTATATTAAATCTTGCTCCAAAGTGGTGACCCTGATGTTAATGTGTTGCTGTGCTGAAAACTGTTAATTTGTTGCAACTTCGGGTGACGGTTTCGTCGCAACCGTTTATCGGAATTGAGTGATTCCTATTGCATATTGTTAAGAATCATGTCTACTTACACTACATGCATTGCATTGTCACGATATGCTTGCTGGTAATATAGATATTGAGCTCCAAAGTTTCTATCCCGCCGTTTTTGACAGCCAACTCTGTTTTTCTCTAAGTCTGTAACGTTCCGATGCCATGTTGCATGCTTAATATCTTTTGATCCATGATGCCTATTTGCATGATTCTTTTTGACATGCCTTCCTTGTCATGTATACTTTAGTTCCATATCATTTATGAGCATGTTTGCATTGATTATCCTGTTTATGCATTGCTCTAAAGTGTCCTTCCTGATGTTAGCAGATTGTGTTCCAAACTTGTATTGCTTGTATCTTTTTAACCGTAACCCCGTTTGGGGTGTTCTTTATATGTAACTTGATTATTTTTTCGGGTAATTTGTGTTTATGATATTGTTTGCTGTTGTTAGCCAACCTAAAATATGGTTTAGGGCAGAACAGTACCAAATCCATTAATTTTCGTGGGGTACTTAGTGTATGCCATGTTTAGGTTGTGCCTCACTTAAATTGACTAGGATAGATAGTTTACTTTGAGCTTCACCTCTTGACATGTTTGTGTGCTATGCCATGCTTGCTTGAGTTTCCATGTTAACAACCTTTGTTGATCACCTGTAGCTAAACAACTTGAACCCTTGTAAATGTGCGGTATCATCGTGTGTGACGATTACTCCACTTAACCTGTTAGTAACCGCTCTCGACGGTAGGTACGATGTCTCGTGTTGCCTTCTTGTTGATGCTTGCTCGTGTTTGCCTCGTAGTAATAGATGCTTGCTCTTTGATTGCTTTCCAGTGTTATCGTCTTGTGTGCTTCCGTGGGTACCTTCGGAGACGATGCGAGCTTGCGATCAACTACACCTTCGGAACCCGACTTATCAACAGGCAAGGACTATACATTACTTATGATCCATTCTATTTCAATCAGCGGTTTGCATGCTAGTCCAGGTTAGGTTCGATGTTTGATCCTACCACATGTTTACAACCTCTTTCAAACCGATACATCCATTCTTAGGATGCTACGATGTTACCCTATTACTCCTTGGTTTGGGCTATCACATTATTATATTGTTGTTGATGATATTGATTATTATAATGTTGACTATATTCGATGAAGGATGGAAGGTCTAGGCTATCCCGCCCCGACGCTTTGTTCCATTCGAGTCACCTAGGATCCGAGTTCCGGGTATTGGTTTTAAGACTGAGCGTGCCTAACCGCGTGTGGGATTTTATGGGGTCCCCTTTTCTTACCTACCTAGCTTCAAACAATTCTAGTGGTGGCCCAAGCTGATTTACCATTTGAAACCGTGTGTGTGCTGGTCAGCTGCTAGTAGTTTTTAAACCAACCCGGACCAGTGAGGACATAGTTCCCTTGCTGGCCCACCTTGTTCAGCTGAGGAACCAGTTTCCCATGTGTGATTAACCGGCTATCCAAACTTGCGACAGACGGTAGAGACCAGATCGAGAGCGCGGCCGGCTCCTGAGCTGGATGTCGACTCACCGGGGGCCACTCAGATTTGTTCGTTGTTAGTTAGAGGGACCTGTCGTTTCGGATCTCTTGGAACTAAATCATAAAATGGTTGCCTGTGATGGGTAGCAACTGAGAGTGATGGGCGTGCGTGCGGAGCCTTGTAATGGGCAGTTGGTACACCCCTGCAGGGTTAAATATTTTCGAGAAGCTTATCCACGGTTATGGACGACTTGAGACCTACTCCTTGTTCATAGACAACAACAACTGAGATAATCTTAATATAACTTGATCAACGTGTGTGTGCCTTGACTGCTTCTTCTTCGTCGGGATGCGAAGAGGAGGACAAGGATAGGATAGGTGTTATGTTTGCGTAAGTAGCTGATAGCAAGACTTGTTGGAGGAGATTCCTCATCGAATGCTTGGCTTCTTATCTTACTCTCTAGATTGTTAGCCACTTCATAAATGCTAGTGCCGCAGCAACCTCACCACTTACCCCATCCTTACCATAAACTACTAGTTGTCCTAGAATGACTAGTGATGAAGTCCTTGCTGGGTCAGTTGACCACTACAGTTGAATGCTGAGTACTTCTGTACTCATGATTCTACCCCCAAACTCTTTTCAGGGTTCTTGATCGACAACAGGTATGGTGATCGACGTTTCACGTGGAGAATCGACTACGACTAGTTAGGCGGATCTCGGCGGAGGGCCTGGACCCGTGTGGTTATGGGGATCGATGTTTTTCTCTTTTCCACTAGGCATTTGCTTGTAGTCTGTACTCAGACATGTATCTTCCGCTGTTGTATTGTATTAAGGCAGTTGTATGCTGATTGTATGAGATGTTGTATCCTTGTATCTGTAATGTTGTGATATCATGTTGGAATTCCGGGCCATATGGCTTTGTCATACGTCGTGGTGGGACCGATATGTGCTTCGTCCCCGGATCTGGGTGGAAACACCTAGATCTGGAACAATACCACATATTGGGCTTTACAACTTGGTATCAGAGCCTTACCGACCGTAGGGGCCCTTCTTTGGTCGAAGTCGAGTCTAGAAAAAAACTATTTTGTAGTTACTAAGTTAGTTATCGGAGAGTAGGAATATTTTTACTACTTACCCTTACTCTGGTCAGGACAAGTGTCGTAAGTGTTTTAATCTTGACTTATCCCCTTCAAACTTTAGGATCTCGAGTGAGTGGAGTTTCGGAACTGTTACAATGCCTTGCTTGCAGCGTATTGTCTCGATTCCGATCTCGGGTTTGGGAAATCCTGTAGTATCTTTAGCTTCTCCAACTCCGGATAACGTCTTGGTCGTCTTTTGACTTCAGTCCTCTTGCCCAGTGTCCTCATGATTTACATGAGAATGCTTCCCTTGAACGTCGTTTCTCGCTATTGTTCTTCCTCTTGATCTCCCGGTGGTTTCGTTCTCCGATGTCGCCATCTCCCCGCTGAAAGTTTTCTCGACGGAGTTCATCGTTCGACATGGAGCAGAGTCAATTGTTGGTGGTGTTGAAGAATCATCAACTCTATTTTCCCTCCTCTCCTCTCCCCCGGGTCGTCCAGGATCTCGGGACGAGATCCATTGTTGGTGGTGTAATATTGTAACAGCCAGATTTCACAAAAATTATTTTTTTTTGTTTTCGGTGTGAATTGTTTGATTGTCTGATTTATTTGCGGTGTTTGCATCCCAGATTTATCGATCGGCGATTATTTCCACCCCTATTATCTCATACCGGACGGAGACCGACCCTTGCCACCCTGACACTTGACATTTGCGACACCGGGTTTCGTCCGATCATCGTCGCGAAAACCGCACGAGACCAGCCGCAGCAACGGAACGAAAAACCCCGTTTAATAATTAAACGGGTTATTTTTATAGCGCACCGGAAAGAGTTCTCGGAACGGTTCTAGCGCGAGGTGAACGCCGCCGGCTCGACGCGCTGATCGCGCAGTTCGAAGTTTTACCCGAATCGGAGGTCCTGCGGACCCCCGGCGGTCAGAAACGTAAACACCGCGCACGTGAGAGAAAAACCGGGAATGTTTTTGCAAACTGCCAGCCACCTGGGCTATATAAAGACCACCACACTCCCACCCCTTTTCTAGGGTTTCCCTAGCCACAAATTTGCAGCCACCCCCCTCAGATCTTCCCCAATTTTCGCAGCTATTCCCCCCCAAATCAGCAAACCCTAGATCCCAAGCGTTCTCAGCCGTCCGATCTCGCGATCGGAGGGCCGAGATCGTGCCACGTCGCCCCCTGGACCTCTCTTCCTCCTCCAGCCATGGACAGCCCACCGCGCCACCGCACCCGAGCCCTCCACGGCCGTCGGAGCCGCCTGGCCGCACCTCTCCTCCGCGCTCCTCCCTCTCTCCCTTCTCCTCCCTCACCTTTTCCTCTCCCTCCCCTGCAGGCGCACCAGGACGCACCGCCGACCGCGCCATGGGAAGCCGAGCTCGGCCCGAGCTCGTCCGCGCCTTTGCTCCGCCCAGATCGCACCCCTCGCCGCCCCGTGGACTCGCCGGTGCCCGGATCCGGCGGGATCTGGCGCCCCTCGGCATTCCCGTCAACCCCGCTGCGCCCTAGCCTCGTCGGAGCGCCGCCCGTCACCAGCGACGGCCGCCGCCGCCACGCTCGGGATGAGGCCGACGCATCCAGCGCCCCCGTACCGGCCACCGTGGCCTATGGGCCGGCCCAGGCGCCCCGGCCCACTTCCACGCCAGTCCAGCGCCAGGCCACCCCTCCACAGCCACCTTGGGCCGAGCCCGTTAAGGGGTGATTCCATTTTTATTTTTATTTTTTTCTCCTCTGTTTTTTTCCTTAGTCTAATTTCTGCTAAGTCTGGAGAATATTGCTGCTGATTGCCTGTTTGCGAGTAATCTGTAGCCCGGATGACGTTGCGCCCAAAAGGAAAATTTCTTATAATTGTGTGTACTTCAATCCATCCTTTGTGAGCATTTTGATTTGAGGCCATCTTGATGTTGTTAATCACTGTTGAAGTGGGCATCAGACTGTTAACTACTGTTAAATTCTGTCAAGTGCTGGTGATGTTATTTTGTTGCAACTTTGATTGATGATTGTGACACATCCATGAGGCCTATTGCATTGATTCTTTTTCCTATGTGTTAAGCATCATGTGTACTTCATTTCCATGCTTTAACTTGTCATGTTTGGGTGCTTTAGCTATATTAAATCTTGCTCCAAAGTGGTGACCCTGATGTTAATGTGCTGCTGTGCTGAAAACTGTTAATTTGTTGCAACTTCGGGTGATGGTTGCGTCGCAACCGTTTATCGGAATTGAGTGATTCCAATTGCATATTGCTAAGCATCGTGTCTACTTCCATTACATGTATTGCATTGTCATGATATGCTTGCTGGTCAAATAGTTATTGAGCTCCAAAGTTGCTATCCCGCTGTTTTTGACAGCCACCTCTGTTTTTCTCTAAGTATGTAACGTTCCGATGCCATGTTGCATGCTTAATATCTTTAGATCTATGATGTCTATTTGCATATTTATTTTTGCCATGCCTTCCTTGTCATGTCTACTTTAGTTCCATATCATTTCTGAGAATGTTTGCATTGATTATCCTGTTTATTCATTGCTCTAAAGTGTGCTTCGTGATGTTGGCAGATTGTGTTCCAAAGTTGTATTCCTTGTATCTTTTTGACCGTAACTCCGTTTGGGGTGTTCTTTGTATGCAACTTGATTAGTTTTTCGTGTACTTTGTGTTTATGCTATTGTTTTCTGTTGTTAACCAACCTAAAATTTGGTTTAGGGCAGAATAGTACCAAATCCTTTAATTGTCGTGGGGTACTTAGTGTATGCCATGTTTAGGTTGTGCCTCACTTAAATTGACTAGGATAGATAGTTTACTTTGTGCTTCACCTCTTGACATGTTTGTGTGCTATGCCATGCTTGCTTGAGTTACCGTGTTAACAACCTTTGTTGATCACCTGTAGCTAAACAACTTGAACCCTTGTAAATGTGCGGTATCGTCTTGTGTGACGAGTACTCCACTTAACTTGTTAGTAACAGCTCTCGACTGTAGGTGCGATGTCTCGTGCTGCCGTCTTGTTGATGCTTGCTTGTGTTTGCCTCGTAGTAATAGATGCTTGCTCGTTGATTTCTTTCCAGTGCTATCGTCTTGTGTGCTTCCGCGGGTACCTTCGAAGACGATGCGAGCTTGCGATCAACTACACCTTCGGAACCCGACTTATCAACAGGCAAGGACTATACATTACTTATGATCCATTCTATTTCA
This sequence comes from Bromus sterilis, assembly GCA_950022295.1. Taxonomy (NCBI): domain Eukaryota; kingdom Viridiplantae; phylum Streptophyta; class Magnoliopsida; order Poales; family Poaceae; genus Bromus; species Bromus sterilis. Next base: position 405,560,736 of record OX465596.1, read on the forward strand.
CCCAGCGGTTTGCATGCTAGTCTAGGTTAGGTTCGATGTTTGATCATACCACATGTTTACAGCCTCTTTCAAACAGATACATCCATGCTTAGGATGCTACGATGTTACCCTATTACTCCTTGGTTTGGGCTATCACATTATTATATTGTTGTTGATGATATTGATTATTATAATGTTGACTATATTCGACGAAGGATGGAAGGTCTAGGCTATCCCTCCCCGACGCTTTGTTCCATTCGAGTCACATAGGATCCGAGTTCCGGGTATTGGTTTTAAGACTGAGCGTGCCTAACCGCGTGTGGGATTTTATGGGGTCCCCTTTTCTTACCTACCTAGCTTCAAACAATTCTAGTGGTGGCCCAAGATGATTTACCATTTGAAACCGTGTGTGTGCTGGTCAGCTGCCAGTAGTTTTTAAACCAACCCGGACCAGTGAGGACATAGTTCCCTTGCTGGCCCACCTTGTTCAGCTGAGGACCCGGTTTCCCATGTGTGATTAACCGGCTATCCAAACCTGCGACAGACGGTAGAGACCAGATCGAGAGTGCGGTCAGCTCCTGAGCTGGATGTCGACTCACCGGGGGCCACCCGGATTTGTTGGTTGTTAGTTAGAGGGACCTATCGTTTCGGATCTCTTGGAACTAAATCATAAAATTGTTGCATGTGATGGGTAGAAACTGAGAGTGATGGGCGTGCGTGCGGAGCCTTGTAATGAGCAGTTGGTACACCCCTGCAGGGTTAAATCTTTTCGAGAAGCCGTGTCCACGGTTATGGACGACTTGAGACCTACTCCTTGTTCATAGACAACAACAACTGAGATAATCTTAATATAACTTGATCAACGTGTGTGTGCCTTGACTGCTTCTTCTTCGTCGGGATGCGAAGAGGAGGACAAGGATAGGATAGGTGTTATGTTTGCGTAAGTAGCTGATAGCAAGACTTGTTGGAGGAGATTCCTCATCGAATGCTTGGCTTCTTATCTTACTCTCTAGATTGTTAGCCACTTCATAAATGCTAGTGCCGCAGCAACCTCACCACTTACCCCATCCTTACCATAAACTACTAGTTGTCCTAGAATGACTAGTGATGAAGTCCTTGCTGGGTCAGTTGACCACTACAGTTGAATGCTGAGTACTTCTGTACTCATGATTCTACCCCCAAACTCTTTTCAGGGTTCTTGATCGACAACAGGTATGGTGATCGACGTTTCACGTGGAGAATCGACTACGACTAGTTAGGCGGATCTCGGCGGAGGGCCTGGACCCGTGTGGTTATGGGGATCAATGTTTTTCTCTTTGCCACTAGGCATTTGCTTGTAGTTTGTACTCAGACATGTATCTTCCGCTGTTGTATTGTATTAAGGAAGTTGTATGCCGATTGTATGAGATGTTGTATCCTTGTATCTGTAATGTTGTGGTATCATGTTGGAAATCCGGGGCATATGGCTTTGTCATACGTCGCGGTGGGACCGATATGTGCTTCGTCCCCGGATCTGGGTGGAAACACCTAGATCTGGAACAGTACCACAAATCGGGCCTTGCACTGGGGCCCTGGTGGGTCCCCTCTGCCCCGCCCCCTCGGTGATTCCCGAAGCTTCCTGCATGGTGATTTTTATTGGATTTTTCCCGAATGTTTGGAGCACTTTTTATATGGGGGAAACCTGAAATAGAAAAATAGCAGAAAACAGGAACTGGCACTGGGTGCACTGAGTTAATAGGTTAGTCCAATATGATCAAAAGTGTATGGAAGTTCATCAATATCATAGAAATATAACACCAAAGAGGCATGGAGCAAGCAGAAATTATAGATACGTTTTGGACGTATCACCCGATATGGTCGCGGACCGTTTCCCGGGTGACAGAGAAGGCAGACATTGCGACGACATAAGAATACAACAAAGGGACAACCAAGAAGAAGGTACACCCCAAGTACAAAAACGGGATTGGAGAACAAGGCAGCCACGAGATGATGCCCGAGCATATCGCTCGGCCAAAGAGCAGCTCGATGGACCGTGCACAATACATGGGTTCAGAAACAAGCGTGGAGAGCTCAGATCAGGACACACCCTCAGGAACTGCAGGCGCTTCATCGAGCTCTCAGAAGAAAAAAGCCGATCTACAACAACAACAGCTCAGCGTCTCGCAAGCGTAGCAGTCGGGACCATAGCCCACAACGCACCACCAGGACCAGCAATACTAGCTAGGTAGGTAGCAGTAATCCAAGAACGAAGCACGACACCAGAGTAAGAAGAAAAATATCCAGAAGCGCACGACCAGATCTACATGATACAAGAAGGAAGACCATCAAACAGGCAGCAGAAGCAGGTCACCAGACAAGTTTTCCTCGCAGTCTCCTCGCACCCTGCTGTCCCAGAATACTTGCGCCCGTCTGAGACTGAAATCACCTTCTCCCGAGAAGACCACCCATCAGCCATCCCGCGCCCAGGACACGCCGCATTAGTACTCGAAGCAAGAATCGGAAACTACGACATGTCACGAGTCTTCATGGACGGCGGCAGTGGAATCAACATCATATTCACCAAAACCCTGGAAGAAATGCTCATCCAAAACTCAGCACTAAAACTTCAGGCACAACATTTCATGGAATCGTGCCAGGGAAGGCAGTCTACCCCCTCGGAAAAATAAGTCTCGAGGTGGTTTTTGGCAGCACGAGCAACTTCCGCAAAGAGACATTGGATTTCGAAGTGGTCAGCTGGAAATCACAATACCATGCCATCCTAGGACGCCCAGCCTTCACAAGTTTCATGGCAGTGGCACACTATGCCTACCTCAAGATGAAAATGCCAGGCCCGCTAGGAGTAATCGTAGTCAGCGGCAGCTTCGTCAGATCCGACCGCTGCGACAAAGAGTTCCACAAAATATCAGAAACCTTCGGAGCACACCAAGCCAGCGGAGCCATAGCATCAGAGGAAGAGGCCCTACCATAGAAGCAAAAGGGAACCACATCATCTACCGTCCATAGGGCTACTAAGCCATCGATCCAAATAAAGGGGTTGTCTTCAAACAGCCCCCCCTCGTGTAAGAAACAAAAGGAGAAATATTGAAAATATTCTTCCAAAAAATTCTTTTTTCCCATCGGCACTCGGGGGCTCGCCGCAGCAGCCACCCCCCGAGGCGTTCTTCGCTAACGCGACTCTAAAAAATTGGCACTCGGGGGCTCGCCGCAGCAGCCACCCCCCGAGGTGTTCTTCGCTAAACGCGACTCTAAAAAATTGGCACTCGGGGGCTCGCCGCAACAGCCACCCCCCGAGGCGTTCTTCGCTCATGCAACTCTAAAAAATTGGCACTCGGGGGCTCGCCGCAGCATCCACCCCCCGAGGCGTTCTTCGCTTACTCTAAAAATAGCACGAGGACCCCTCGCCCAAAAACTCAGCAGCCAACAAGACAAACCTATACCACACAAGATTAGTTTACAACAGACGAACAAAGTAAAGCAAAAAGGAGCAGCAACACACATTGTTGAGCAAAGGAACCAGCGCCAAGCAAAGACTAATCCCCAGGCTCTGACTTTACTTTGCACAAAGCACCCAACCGACGGTCATTATCCTCGACCACCCACTTCACAACTTCATTTGTAGGCTTGTCCTCCATGGCATAATGGTCGTCCATCGGCTGAGCTCGACCACCAGGAGGACCTCGAGCTGCCAGCATAATATCCACCCCCGGCCAATGACTATGGACAAAGGCAAAAGCACAGCGAGCCCCTGCATAAATCTGGTGATTAACTACGCGCCAAAGATCCGCAGGCTGGGAGAACACCCGACAAAGCTTCTCAAGAGAAGAGGGGACAGGATCTAAAGGGTAAAACTCAGCAAAAATCCCGCCAAACACTCCGTAGCAGTACTAGAGAGCTCGCGGTACTCTCTCAACCCGCATCCGCAGAACGGCGAACACCCGAGCACGCGCCCTATCCATCCATAAAGGATTGTTCGCCCGCACAACCGGGTCCTCCAGCCGCAACAACTCAGACTGTACTGCCTCTTCTTCCTCGCGAGAACGCCCAGCAAGCACTTCGCAAACGAAGAACATATATCAGCCGCAAATGCATAAGGAAAAGAACCCACGCAGTCGAGCGGTCGAAGAAAAGACAAACTCACCCTTCAGAAGATCCAACAGCTTCATCATCCAAGCCGCCAAGCCATCCAAGACAGCCTCTGCACGTTCACGTTTCGAGTGATAGACCGCAAGCACCTTTCAGTCGAACGATCTCACGCTCGGCCTCTTTCAGCCTCAAGCAAACAGACTCGTAAGCACCCTCGCGAGCATCCTCCTTCAGCAAATTCCAAGCCCGAGAAATGCTCAGGATGGCCTACCACAAAGAGAAACAAGCCAAAGGAAACGAGGCAACAAGCAACACAAAAAAGCAAAGCAGGTCCATGAATTACAAAAGATCCGCCGTCCCATTGGGAAGCACATTACAGCTGAAGTTTTCAAAACAAAAACAGGTTCACCCTACTCCTCGGCTGAAGAATTGTTTGTATCCTCCACGACCAGTTGCAGCTGGCGGGCCAGATGGGTGGCTCGTGCACTCTGCTCATTCGTATAAGCAGGCAAGCTATCCACCATGGAATCCTCAATAGGGACACCATGGCCCAGAAGAACAACAATAGACGTGGCAAGCCCACTCACCATGTTCTCATGAACCAAGCCCTCCAGCTGATCACCATCCGGACCAAAGGCAGCAACTAGAGAATCGAGACCCTCAGGACACTTCTCCTCATCTGGGAACATATGCTCATGGAGAAGCTTCAGGAGATTTGAAGCCTGAGCACAGACATCCCCAACAGCTACAGCAGCGCCCGAGATAGCATCTACAGAACCACGGAGAACACCCGAACCCGCAGCAGCCACCTCCACCGCCCCAATACCCGCAAAGCCTGGAAGAAGGGAAAAGATCAAATATCCAGCAGTCTCAGAGACAAAACCTACCACAGTAAACGGATGACATGAAGAGTCCACTCACCAGTCAAAGAGCCCGCCAAATCCTGCAGGCGCTCGCACTCAGCCTTCTCAACCTGGAGAAAATGCTCCTCCACCCGCCGCAACTGCTCGCGCTCACCATGCTGCGCCTGCAGCTCCTTTCCTTTGGACTCCAGGGCAGCCTGAAGCTCAGCAAGCTCCTTCTTTCCAGCCTCCGCTCGCTTGTCAGCAAAATCAACCAGCAAAAGAAACAAAGACCAATGATCAGGATCTCACGTCTCATAGCAGTCAAGCTCCCCTGGACCGAGTCATGAGCACGTCACCACCGATCAGTTTCAGTCAGCACACATTCGCACATCCGGAACAAAGGCTGAACCCAAGTAAACGCATCAAGTCAAAGCATAGGAAATGAGAAAATCAAACTGAATACTATAACCAATCACAAATGATTGCTTGCAGCCTCGGGGGCTACTCCCATTGGGAGCACTGCCGTGCTCCCAGTATGCATAAAACTGACAAAAGGAAGACCAAATCAAAGACTACAAGCATTCACAAGTGACTGCTTGCAACCTCGGGGGCTACTATATCAAAGAACAGAAGGACAAACAAATCACATACTTGCTCCGCCATACGATCAAAGAATTTCGCTTTATCTTCGACAGAGAGATCCTTCCTCTCGAAGAAGTGCTCCTCAGGGATCACAGGTTTAACGTCCGGAGGTAAGTCCCCTTCAGGAGCTGCAACAGCCGCAACAGACCCCCCAGACGGAGCAGTCGTAGAAGTTCCCTCCGCGCCGGCAATCACAGGAGTCGTCCCCACACCCGAAGCCACGGGAGTAGCGGAACCCGCCAACCGATCAGACGCCGCACCAGAATCGGTCGAAGGAGCAGCGACAACACCAGCACTCGCAGAGGAAGCAGCCGGAGCAGGAGCAGTCCTACAAACAACTTATCTTCAGAACACCATCCAAATCAATGAACAAACAGAAAGACAAAGTGGAAAGTTACACTAACCCAGCAGGCGCAGCGCCCGAACGCAGCAATATACCGAACTTGCGTTTCTTCGGGGCAGCTGAAGGAGGACACAAAATAGCAGGCTGCACGACCGTCGGCAAGTCATCACCGCCACCCATCGCATCACGACCACTCGCACTCAAAGGGCGAGTGCGTTTGACACGAAGAGGATTTGAACCCTCAGAGTCATCTGCAACTGACGGCGGGCCACCCGTGGACTCGAGAGAAACACCACCCGAAGCGCCAGAATCTCCCCCATCACTCGCAGGCACATGATCAGCGTCAACCTCACCAGGTTCATCGAGTATATCCGGATCTTTAGGCTGCGGCGGATTGTTCAACAAAGGGGTGTTTCCCTACAAATCAAAACAACATAAGCAATCAACAGAAACGAAGTCAACAGTACAAATAAAATTCAAAGACAAGTACCTGAGGAAGAGGCAAGTCAGCAGAGTAAGGACGAACAAGACTCTCTTCCCAATGCTCGTGCACTTTGTGACTTGCTGAACTCGGGCCAAAAGGTCGTCATCGGAAAACTCCTCGAGTGAACACCTGGTCGAGTCATCAGGCGTAGTGTATTGCCACATGGGACGCACCCGATGCTGAAGCGGATGCACACGTCTCTTGACAAAAACGGAGATAAGCTGGCCGCCAGTCAATTCATCCTTCAAATCAGCAATATTTTGAACAAACGGCTCCACGAGAGACACCTCGCAAGCAAACAAAGGATGTGCCCATGAAGACCGCTTAACCGCCCGCACAGCAGAATCGAAAGGGGCCAGACCAAACCGCTGACCCGCAACGCACTGGTCCTTCAGATAAAACCAACTCCTCCGCCACGAAAAAATGGAGTCCAGCTTCTCCAGATCAAAATAGGCAGACTTCTCCTTAATGGAAATACCCATGCCCCCAATGGAATATTCTGAATTTGTCCTCTTCACATTGAAGAGACGTTTCCAGAGGCCCCAACGGGGATAGATCCCGAAAAAACCCACATAGAGCGTAATGAAACATGCAATGTGCAGAATCCCATTGGGAGTCAAATCATGTAGTTGAAATTAGTAGGCGCAAAGAAACCCCCGGAGAAAAGGATGAATGGGAAGCGCAAAACCATGGGGGAAGAAACTCTGAAAGCATACCCGCTCATCTGGACGGGGTGCAGGAACCTCCTTATCCCCAGGAATCCGGGCGGCACCATGCGCCACCACGCCGTCGGCCACCAGCTCATCCAGATCTGCAGTTCCGAAAGAAGAGCACTCCCATCTGTCGATCATCCTCGCCGACTCCTGTGATGCACTGAGGGGACGCTTGGACATGGATCTTAACTAGCAAACCGCACGAAAAGACAGGCAGGAGGCAAAGAACGACGAAGGAAGAAGAAAGAAAGGCAGGAGAAGGCAATGGCTGGGTGAAAACCTAAAACAAACAAGACCCCCCGATATTTAACCAGCAGTCGGAACAAGAAAATCGTCACCGCTCATCTTGGAATCCAGCAGACGTGGCGCGATCCCACGATAGCCGAGAAACATGGAAAACTCAACCGGCGCACTAACCATACCGCCCACTGCGCGCAAAAAACGAGGGCCATCATCACGCAACGCGAAATTTTTGGGCAGCAGACGTCAATTCACTTCGTTTTCACATGACATGGCGACCCAACCTGTCAGACAGACCAGCAAACGCCACATCTCATCAATACGTCTCAAAACACGCACCTTCGGTCAGCATTCTTCTCTTTTACAAGCTTTTTTCATGTTATTTCAAAAAATCTTTTGCATGTTTTGTGTGATATTGCTACGATCTAGATACACTTTCATACACTTTTGATCATATTTGGACTAACCTATTAACTCAGTGCACCACAGTGCCAGTTCCTGTTTTATGCTGTTTTTCTATTTCAGTTTTCCCCCATATAAAAAGTGCTCAAAAATTCAGGAAAATTCAGATAAAAAATCAGCGTGAAGGAACCTTCCGGAAGAACCTGGGTGGGGCCAGAGGGCCACCACCAGGGGCCCAGGCGCCCTGGTGGCGCGCCCTAGGGCTTGGCCGCACCAGGGGGGGCGCCTGGACCCCTGGTGGCCCCCCTGGCTGCCCCCCTTCGCCTATATATTCTCCGTCACGGGAAACTTCCGAGAAGAGAACCCTTTTTCATGATCTCTCCTTTGTTCCACCGCCCCCGCGCTTCCGAGATCGGGAGCACCAGAAGACCTCTTACCGGCACGCTGCCGGAGGGAGGGCCGACCTCCGGCAGTCTCCTCTCCACCATGGATGCTTCTCGGATGTCTCGTGAGTAGTTTTCCTTGGACCATGGGTCCGTGATCAGTAGCTATGTGATGTTCTCCTCCCCTCTTTGTTCTTCATGGTTTAGACCTCGTGAGCTGCCCTACATGATCGAGGCACTTTTGTAATCTTTCTGCTATTGCTATGCTGAGTTTGATGGGATCTGATGGATTATGAGATTATGTTCAGATTGTGATTGAGTAATATATTTGGTTCCTATCTCTTATATTTTTGTTCCTAAGTAATTCTTGCATGTTCTCCGTTGCTGTTTATTGCTTTGGCCAAGTAGTAGGTAGTAACCCCAAGAGGGAACATTATGCTTGATTGTAGGTTCATGCCCCCCGATGACACGCTTGAGTGACAGAAACATGAGTCTAGGGGATGTGTTGTTGCCACAAGGGGGAAAACAACGGTGCTTGTAACCGCGGTTGAAAGGATTGTTTAATTTACGCAAAGTGCTTTTTAATGCAGTTGTCTGTTGCTTTGGGTTTACACTTTGGGTGGGGCTCGCAACTTAATACCAGCGAGATGTTCTCGATAAATATCTCAAGGTGGATGATTAGTAGTAGATGCAGTTGGATTTCGGTCTGCTTATTTTGGCGTACTGCTCGTGCTTTTGAGCCTCTTCCTTTCTTTTGTAGCATAGTTAGCATTGCGGTGCGTTCATAATCCTGTCAATTGCCCTTCTGTAATTTGTTCACCTCACATAGCAGTTTTATCGTCTTTTGGGAGAGAGACATCACTAGTGAATATCACGTATCCCGGTCCATATCCTCATCACTGTTTACACGCTCATTTACTTTTCTGCTTTTACTTTCAGTTTCTATCATTATCCTTGGTGTTTGATCCTTTGTGAACAACAAGACCGGAGAGATTGACTACCTCTCTGAACTTCGTTGGGAACAAAGTTATTTGTGTCTGTGTGCAGGTCCGCGTCAGTAGCGCCGCTGAAACCTACTTATCATCTCTGGAGTCCTACTGGAGACCAACCTTGGTATCTTTACTGAGGGAAATTTGTTGCTGTGCTACATCACACCTTCCACTTGGGGCTCACCAACGAAGGGAGAGAAATCACTATCATTACCTCGCACATCAAGCCAAATTTCTGGCGCCGTTGCCGAGGACTCCGAGTGCTAAGATAGGGGAGTTGCACACTACCCTTTACCTTTGTTTTTTAGTCTTGTTAGTTTACCTTTCAGTTTTTATCTTTGAGTCTTATATCAAAAATCACAAAAAAAATCTGCCACACTTGTTGTTGCTATGGGTTCCACTGAAAACACCAAGTTGTGTGACTTCACTAGTCACAACAACCAAGACTTTATCTGCACCCCCATTGCCACACCTGCCACTTCAGCGACCTCTTATGAAATTAAACCTGCCTTGCTAAACCTTGTTATGAGAGATCAATTCTCTGGTGCTGGAGATGATGCTGCTTTACACTTGAACAATTTTGTTGAATTATGTGATATGCAAAAGTATAAAGAAGTAGAAGGTGATATTGTTAAGCTCAAGCTCTTTCCTTTCTCTTTAAGGGGAGAAGCTAAAATCTGGTTTCAATCTTTGCCTAGGAATAGCATAGATTCTTGGGATAAGTGAAAAGATGCTTTTATAGGAAAGTACTACCCACCTGCTAAAATTTTCAAATTAAGGAGTAACATTATGAATTTTAAGCAATTGGATAATGAACACGTTGCCCAAGCTTGGGAACGAATGAAATCTCTTGTTAAGAAATGCCCTACACATGGTTTGACTACCTGGATGGTTATCCAGACTTTTTGTGCAGGCTTGAACTTTACCTCGCGGAACCTGTTAGATTCGGCCGCGGGAGGAACCTTTATGTCAACTACACTTGGTGCTGCCACGAAGCTTCTCGATGAGATGATGACCAATTATTCCCAATGGCACACCGAACGTGCTCCAACAGGTAGGAAGGTAAACTCTGTCGAGGAAATTACCTCCCTCAATGAAAAAGTTGACTTAATTATGTCTCTACTTACCAAGAAACCCTCTATTGATCCTCATGATGTCCCTTTAAATTCCTTGGTTGCCCAAGAACAAGTAGATGTGAACTTTATTGCTAGAAACAACTTCAACAACAATGCTTATAGGGGTAATTTTTCTAGCAATCCTAGATCGTTTCCATCCAACTATGGGAACAACAACACCTACCCTAGCAACAACTTCTATAATCCTGCTTATACGAAAAGAGACCTACCTAGCTATGAGAAATTGGTAGAAATAGAGAAAGCTACTAAGAACTATATGCACACCCAGTTTGAACAAAACAAAGCCTTCTATAAGCAAATAGGTGAGCATACTGCCATTCTGCAAAACATTAGTGAACAACTTGATAGCCTGAACAGTGAGATTTCTAATCTCCAAGCTAGACTTACCGCCACCGAAAGCCATGTTTCGAATATGTCCCACACCCAATCTACTTTGATAAATCAAATGGCATCCAAACCAGAAGTTATCCTTATGGAAGAGGATAGAATTAAGAGCCTCCCTACACACCACACAGTTTCCACTATCCAAATTGTTGAGGATACCCAAACTATTAGCACCCAATGCACTCCTAGTCCCGTTGGACCTATTAATGGTGATGCTAATACCTCAACCAAAGATGAAGAAACTCCTATGAACATAGAGGGTTTTGAAACAAGTGAGCCTAGACGACACTACTACCACCTTTGATAGTAGAGATATTGATTTTGATAGTTGCACCCTCTCAGAAGTTATTAGCTTGCTACACAAAATGTCTAGAGACCCCCACACTAGCACACTTAATCTTGCCTTCACGGAGCATATCACAAATGCTCTCAACAAATCTAGGGAGGAGAAGCTTAGAATAGAAGCCTCCATACCTAGGAAGCTAGAGGATGGTTGGGACCCTATGATCAAAATTAAATTAAATAACTTCTCTGGCTATGCTTTATGTGATGTTGGAGCTAGTACCTCCGTTATGCCCAAAAGAATATTTGATATGTTTGAATTGAAGCCCTTTGAGCCTTGTTCTTTTGTTGTTCGTCTTGTTGATTCTTCCGTAAAGAAACCTTTGGGGAAGATCGACGATGTTCTTATCATTGTCAATGAAAACTATGTTCCCGTTGATTTTATTGTTATGGATATAGAGTGTGAACCTTTGTGTCCAATTATTTTGGGACGTCCTTTTCTTTGCACCGTTGGTGCGGTTATTGACATGAAAGAGGGGAATATAAAATTCCAATTCCCATTCAAAAAGGGGATGGAACACTTCCCTAGAAAGAAAATCAAGTTACCTTTTGAGTCCGTTACTCGGGCTAGTTATTCTCTTTCTCTTGATAAAACTTGATTCTTATTTTGCATCAGGCCTAGCTTAAAGGCATAAAAGAAAGCGCTCTCGGGAGGCAGCCCGCAACGAATTTAGGTTTTTCTTTTTGCTTTTGTTGTGTCTTGATATTTGTTACTACTGTAGCAACATCATTGTATCTTTATTTTTCAGCTTTGTGCCAAGTTATAGCCTCTTATGATAAGGGTCCCTAACCATGGGATTTGCCGGGGCTGATCCCCGTCACACTTGCTTTAGTATAGTGTGTGAAGAGGGGGTGACCCCATGTCTCCTACGTGTGAGGCTACCTGGTGCGTATGGAGACAGAAGGCCCACTAGGAAGCTATGACAAGCCCACAATTGGCCCAACCAAGCACCGACGTAGGAGTCCGCGACTAACATGGAAGGTGCAACTTGGCGTACAAGGGAGGACTAGAATTAGGAAACTACCTATGTAACCTAGCACGGACTCCCCGAGACCTAGCCTAGTATATAAAGGCTGGGAGGGGAGACATCTAATTCAGCTCAATACGCATCTATTCATCCTAGCCTTGCGAGAACTCACCTTGGCCTCCACTGTAATCGCCCCCTCACATAATAATATCGAGTAGGAAGTGCTTCTCCTGTTAACCGACGAGTATCGTCCAACCTATGTTATCTCTATGACTAGATTTTCCGGGGTTGATTCCCGTCAATTGGCGCCGTCTGTGGGAACTACGCAGGTTGGAATCACGATCTCGGCGGTCCCGACCTCAGCAGACCAAGACTCGAGGACCAGAACCAGATCTAGTGTCGGGGGATTGGTACCGGGTAGGCTCACCCAAGCGAAAGCAACCTTTCAAGACAAGGATGGACCGATTGGGCTGCAGCTGGGCCGAGCTGGGCAGGCGTACGGCCGATTGCTCCAAGGCAATCAGTCATACCGAATGCCAGCAGTCGGCCCAGGCGCAACCGGTCCACCCTTTCGTCACCAAGACGATTATCCGATTGGCCCGCAGCTGGGCCGAGGTGGGCATCAGCACGGCCGATTGCCCAGAGCAATCGACCCTGCCGAGAACCACCAGTCGGCCCAGGCGCAATCGGTACAACCTACTACCCCTGGAGAAGTTGACCCCGAGATCAGTCGAGGGTACAAGTACGAGGTCATAAATGCGCAATCCCCAGAGATCGGGGTGGCAGAGAAGCCAAGTCATGTCGAAGATCTGGCAGAGGTGCGGTGTCGACCTCTCCGCCGATTCCGCGGACAGGACGACAAGACCGCACCTCCTAGCTCCACTGTTCACCATCATTCCCTACGAGTCTACAGCATGGGCCGCCGCTCGTCGGGTCCGGATCACCCGGAGAGGAGCAGTCGGTGGGACCCAGCCGATTAGAGGATGACAGCTGGGCCCAATCGGCATTGAAGTTACCGATTTACCCCGGGCTCACACTATAAGAGCCCGGGGTACCCCTCCTGCGTGGGGGACGATCCACACATTCACACCATTATTGACAACTCACTCAGTTCATTTACTCCTTGTAGTTCCTCCTCAGGGAAGAAGGAGAGAACCTTGCCCACGGCGGCTCTCACCTTCCCCTGAGTAGATAGAGAAGCAGTTATTGTAGCTCAGTCCCATTGATATAGAAGAGACATGCAGGAGTAGGGGTGTTATCTCTCCGGAGATCCCCGAACCTGGGTACATCGTGGTGTCCGTCACCGTGTTTGTGCCCAACCCGATTTCGGCACCATCGACATCTTCTTCCTTGCGTATTCCCCTCACTTTAGCCATCCCCATGGCATCTGCCATCACATATCGACGACAGTTGGCGCCCACCGTGGGGCAGACCGAGGCGTCGACTGGAGTAAAGATCCGGACGTGATTTTCCTCTGCATGAGGCGGTCGCCACGCCTCTGGCCTGATTCTTAGGCGTGGGGCAATCGACTATGTGGTGGATTACTCGGCGTGGTACGGGGCCGGTGCACCCCTGCCGCCCAGTGTGTCACTGCAGGTTGGCAGTCATCACCTCTTCATCGGCAGCTTCCCCGAGGCATATCCCAGGGAGATTCACGTCTTCTCGTGCATCACGGATCCGCTCTCGACCAGGGGATGCACGGCAGCACCTGGCGGAGAGGATGGCCGTGTGCATGCAGCCGTCATGATGGCAGGGGCGTCTTCATCAAGCAATCGCGGCGCAGCGAGTGCGGCTAGGAGATCCAAGGAGGCAGTTGACGCCGCGGAGCGAGTCGGCACCAGCGCGTTGCGGGATGTGTTGTACACACCCGTGAACAGGATTGGGGATCTCGATCAAGTCCACACTAAGCTGGAAACAGCACGGCTTGCCCTCGCTCGCAGGGCCGAGCAAGTGCTGGCAGAAGAGCGTAGGCTGGGAGCCATCAGCAGAGAGTATAACGCGGCGCATGCAGGACCGCGTCGGCCGATTGAGCCCGCAGTCTTAGAAGACCTGAGAAGCCGAGGCCGGGCAGTCCATCAGCAGCTGTCGGGAGCCGAGCAACCGGAGCGTCCGAGGAGGCCGGTGCAGCCGGAGCAGCCGGCGCAGTCGGCATTCGTCCAGAGGCCGACATACTACACACCGGACAAGAACCTGAGACCCGCCGAGCAGATAGCAATCGAGTTAGAGGAGCTGGAAGGAGATGAACGGCGCGAGAAGACGCGCCGAATGCGCGAACTGCTGGCAGCCGCAAAGGAGCAGCAGCTTGTGGCAATGGAGAATCCGAATGCAGGACCTGGGGCGTCAAGAGAAATTGTGAGGCCGATTCCGGAAGCTAGCCAGCGACCGAATGCATCGTGCCAGAACAGGCACCAACCGGCCCCATCTCGGAATGAGAGCAGGGTCTGGAGCAATCGGCCACCCCCAGCAGCAAGCAGAAGAGTTGAAGAGTCAGCTGTTAACAGCAGGCGCAATGACATGCCTCAGCAGTCGGCTCCAAGACCAGAAATCAGCGCCCGACTTGGCCCTTGCCAAATCGGTCAGAATGACGCAAGGCATCGCATCGAGCTACTGGAGAAGGAAGCTCAAGAAGATGAAGAAGGAGAGGCTGGCCCGTCGTGTTTCGGTCATCGCATTCGGACCGAGAAGTTTCCCAAAGGCTTCACGCTGCCGAGAGACACGCCCAAGTACAATGGTTCTGTGAAGCCAGAAGATTGGTTGTCCGATTACCTGACCGCAGTTCGCATTGCAGGGGGCAGTCGGTGTGTGGTAGTCCGCTATGCACCTTTGATGCTACAGGGTTCAGCTCGGACTTGGCTGAATAGTTTGCCCAAGGACAGTGTGAATTGTTGGGAGGACTTCACAAGTGCATTCATTCACAACTTCACGAGCACATATGAGCGGCCCAACCTCCCGCGGCAATTGGCTCTTTGTGTGCAAGGCAAGGATGAACCCCTCCGAGATTACTTATCTCGGTGGATCAAGTTGAAGAATTCATGTGAAGGAGTCCATGAGATCCAGGCCATTCAGTACTTCACGGATGGATGCCTGGCCGACTCAATGTTAAAGCACAAGTTGCTCCGTAAGGATTTCACATCGCTCGCCGAGCTCATGAAGGTGGCCAACTCGTTTGCTGTGTCCGATTCTGCGATGCGCCCTATCCAGCTCGGAGTTGGAGGTGTCATTCAGTCACCAGGGGCTCCGCAGTCGGACACAGGGAACCAAGGCCTCAGTCGGAAGGAAAGAAGAGAGAACAACCGCAACAACAACAACAACCAGCAGAACAATGGCAAGCGCAAGGATGAGCAGCCAGACACTCAGTATGGCAGTCGGCAGGTGGCCGCTGTTCAAAATGAAGAAGATCCAGGGGCCGCAGGAGGCAGTCGAAAGATGAGACCCAATGTGAGGCCCCCGGGGCAGATGAAGCCCAAGTACACGTTTGATGATATGTTGGATGCACCATGCAAGTTGCACGACACTCCTGGCAGGACGTCTGCGCATACCACTCGGCAGTGTGATTTCGTGAGAAGGATTGCGAAGGGAGAAGCTTTACCACCTCCACCCCCACCACCACCCCAGAACAGAGGACCACCTCAGCAGAAGAACCAGTTCCCGCGACAAGACGCCGCTTACATGATTTTCACCAGCGAGTCCACCGACAAGGGCAGTCGGAGAGCCCGAGCTCAAGAAATCAACGCCACCATGCCACCAATTCCTCAGTTCATGCATTGGTCCGAGTGTCCCATATCCTGGGACAGAGCAGATCACCCGACCATCTTGCTGAATCCAGGATATTATCCGCTTGTGGTTGATGCTCTGTTCGCAGGACCAAGATTTTCATGCAAGTTCTCCCGAGTGCTCGTCGATGGAGGAAGCACAATCAACATTCTGTACAGAGACACATTGATCAAGCTAGGGCTCACCGAGAAGGATCTGGAGCACAGTCGGATGACTTTCCATGGGATTGTCCCTGGGTTGTCTTGCACCCCCATGGGCCGCATTCGGCTGGACGTCATATTTGGCACATAGGAGAACTTTAGGAGGGAGCCGATTTGGTTCGAGGTCGCCGACCTCAGCAGTCCTTATCATGCTCTGTTGGGATTGCCCGCATTTGCCAAGTTCATGTTCAACGCACAGCAGAGTTACCTCAAAATGAAGATCCCAGGGCCAAACGGCGTCATCACTGTCACCGGGGACTTCAGGAAGTCCCTCGAGTGCACGTCGGCTGGCGGCAGTTTGGCTGACTCCCAAGTGGTTGAAACAGAGAAGTGTCAGCTCGGCAAAGTGATAGAAATGGCGTAAGCACAGAACAAGAATCCGCTCCCAGTCGGCCCAGCCAAGAGAGCAGATGAGGAATCGGATTTTCAGCCGGCCAAGGACAGCAAGAAGGTCGCTCTAGATCCCTCCGACTCAACCAAGTTCGTTGTAGTCGGAGCTGGACTTAGCGACAAATAGGAAAGCGAGCTAGTCGAGTTTCTCCGTGAGAATCGGGACATCTTCGCATGGTCTCCACAAGACATGCCTGGTGTCCCGAGAGAACTCGCCGAGCAGAAGCTAGACATTCGGCCAGGTTCGAAGCCGGTCAAGCAACCCCTGAGACGTTTTTCTGAAGATAAGAGAAGGGCAATCGGCGAAGAGATTGCGAAGATGCAAGCTGCAGGTTTCATCATGGAAGTGTTTTACCCCGAGTGGCTGGCGAATCCAGTCCTCGTCATGAAGAAGAACAAGACCTGGCGCATGTGTATCGATTACACTTGCCTGAACAAGGCGTGCCCGAAAGATCCGTTTGCTCTGCCCCGTATTGATCAAGTGATTGATTCTACGGCCGGCTGCGAGCTTTTGTCTTTTCTGGTTGCCACAGCTGGCTACCACCAGATCAAACTTGCTGTAGAGCATCAAATAAAAACTGCATTTATAACCCCTTTCGGGGCTTATTGTTATATCACCATGCCTTTTGGTTTGAAGAACGGAGGGGCTACTTATCAGCGCACAATTCAGAGATGTACACACTCCCAACTCGGCAGAAATCTCCATGTCTATGTGGATGATCTGGTAGTGAAGTCGGCCAAGGGAATCACACTCCTAGATGACCTCCGAGAGACATTTGCAAATCTGAGAACTTACCAGATCAAGCTCAATCCTGAGAAGTGTGTTTTTGGGGTCCAAGCCGGCAAGCTCTTTGGATTTCTCGTTTCCGAGAGAGGAATCGAATGCAATCCCGAGAAGATAGCTGCAATCGAGCGAATGGAGCAACCCAAGAACCTGAAACAAGTATAGAAATTCACCGGTTGCCTTGCTTCGCTCAGCCGATTTCTCAGTCGGCTGGGTGAAAAAGCAATCCCACTATATCAGTTGATGAAGAAGACGGAGAAATTCACCTGGACATCTCAGGCAAGCGAAGCATTCCGAGAGCTCAAGCGCATGCTCTCCACTGCGCCGATTCTGGCTGCCCCGATTGAGAAGGAGCCAATGATGTTGTACATTGCGGCAACCAATCGGGTGATCAGTGTTGTCATGGTGGTGGAGCGGCCCGAGAAGGACAAGGCAGAGCAGATTCAGCGACCTGTGTATTATATCAGTGAAGTGCTCTCGGCGTCCAAGCAGAACTACCCTCACTACCCGAAGATGTGCTATGGAGTATATATGGCAGCCAAGAGATTGAAGCCATATTTTCAAGCCCATCTGATCACGGTCGTCAGCTCGGCTCCATTAGCCGACATCATAGGAAGCAGAGACGCAACCGGAAGTGGCGAAGTGGGCAATCGAGATCGCCAACCATGGCATCCAGTATGAGCTGAGAACAGCAATCATGTCGCAAGCATTGGCCGATTTCCTGGTGGACTGGGTTGAAACTCAATAGGGACAATTACATTTCTACCCCTAGTTATGTCCCACTCGTCTGATTTGCCCCTAGTTTAAAAAACACACCTGTTCTGTCCAAGCCACTTTGCGAACCTTATGCTTTTTCCCTTTGACCGTTTGACCGTAACTTTGAAAAGTTCAGAGCAGATTCATACTAACTCAAAAAAAATGCAAATAAGATATCAAAATGTTCAGAAAAACATCACCTATATGTGCGTGTCATTTGCAATCATCAAAAAAGTGTTGGAAATTCCCCATCTAAGTTCGAGCTCATATGATCTTAGCATGAATAACAAAATCTCAAAAAATCAAAAAAAAATCTGAATTCTTTTTCCTGTAAACACTGACAAATGTTTTTAGTTATTGCAAAGTTTCATCATGAAATAACATTCATGAAAGTCATGGCAAAAAAGATAAATTCAACACTCCAAAATTCTTTGTTTGAGAGTGTTTGATTTGTCTTTTTTGCCACGACATTCATGAATGTTATTTCATGATGAAACTTTGCAAGGACTCAAAACATTTATCATTGTTTACAGGAAAAATAATGCAGATTTTTTTTGAATTTTTTGAGATTTTGCTATTCACGCTAAGATCATATGAGCTCGAACTCAGATGGGGAATTCCCAACACTTTTTTCATGATTGCAAATGACACACACATATAGGTGATGTTTTTCTGAACATTTTGATATCTTATTTGCATTTTTCTGAGTTAGTATGAATCTTCTCTGAAGTTTTCAAAGTTACAGTCATACGGTCAAAGGGCAAAAGCATAAGATTCGCAGAGTGGCTTGGACAGAACAGGTGTGTTTTTGAAACTAGGGGCAAATCAGACGAGTGGGACATAACTAGGGGTAGAAATGTAATTGTCCCAACTCAATATATGCCATCCGTCCCAGGATCGGACTTCTGGCGAATGCATTTTGATGGATCCAAGATGAAGAGCGGCCTAGGGGCTGGCGTAGTGCTTACTTCACCAAGAGGAGATCAACTACACTATGTACTCTAGATTCACTTTGCAGCATCAAACAACGTTGCCGAGTACGAAGTCCTTGTTCGTGGTATCAAGTTGGCCAAGGAAATCGGCATTCGGAATATTGAGTGCTTTGGTGACTCCGATTTGGTGGTACAGCAGTGCACATGCACCTGGGATGCAAAGGATGCAAATATGGCAAGCTACCGTTTTCTAGTGCAACAGATCAGTGGGTACTTTGAAGGATGTGAGTTCCACCATGTGCCGAGAGCAAACAACGAAGCAGCAGATGCATTGTCCAAACTCGGCTCAACAAGGCAAGCTATCCCGCCAGGTGTATCACTTGAGCACATCAGGAAGCCATCCATCATGCCATCCCCAGAATCCGAGTCCATCTTCATCTCAGAGACTAACCTTGAAGCGTTGAAGAAGGCAAAAGAAGCTCAACTGGAAAAAATTCCAACTCTGAAGAAGCAGTCAAGCGTCCAAGGTGCTTCAGTCTTAGCAGAGCCGACAGCACCAGGGACTGCCGATTGCAGACCAGGGGCTGCCAAGTGCAGCAAGAAGAACAAGGCAAAAGGGAAACAAGCAGAGGCAGCACCAGACGTCACAGCCTCAGGAGAGCCAATGACATCAGGCACTGCCGATTGCATTGAAGAAGTTCCAGCTGCAGATGAGCAGTCGTCACTAGGGGCTGCCGAATGCGTGCCAGGCGCCGCAGTCGGCAGTTCAGAGAGAGAAGTCAAGATGACAGAGGCTCAAGAGGCCGAAGTCCAAGAGGTCGATGGCCAGCAAGCCGAGATCCAAAAAGAGGTTGCACCCCAGCAAGCAGTAGTAATGGTAGTCGTCAGTGCGCCATCATGGGCACAACCGATTAGAGATTTCCTAGCAGACGGAGTCCTTCCAGAAGACGAAGCCGAGTCAAGACTAATCAGTCACCGATCTTGGGCATACACAATAATCAACAACGAGCTAGTGCGCAAGAGTGCAACTGGTGTCTTTCAGAGATGTGTAGAAGAATATAGAGGCTTGGAGTTGCTCAGAGACATCCATCAAGGTGAATGCGGTCATCACGCGTCAGCAATAGCCATTGCCAGCAAAGATTTCCGACATGGTTTCTATTGGCCGACTGCTCTTGCAGCGGCTGAGAACTTGGTGAAATATTGCAAGGGCTGCCAGCGGTTCAAGGCAAAAAGTCATCAGCCAACATCAGCATTGAAGACAATCCCAATTGCATGGCCATTTGCGGTGTGGGGTTTGGATATGGTTGGTCCATTCAAGAGGGCCCGAAGTGGCATGACACATCTCCTGGTTGCAGTGGACAAGTTCACCAAGTGGATTGAAGCTCGCCCGATCAAGAAGCTTGATGGTCCGACTGCGGTCCGCTTTGTGGCCGACATCGTGTGCAGATATGGCGTGCCCAATAGCATCATCACAGACAACGACACCAATTTTGCAAAGGGCGCACTGGCTCGGTATGCGTCTCAGCAGGGCATTCGGCTCGATCTTGCGTCTGTGGCACATCCTCAGTCAAATGGTCAATTAGAAAGAGCAAACGGCCTCATCCTCTCGGGTATCAGACCCCGATTGGTGGGGCCACTTGAGAGGGCACCTGGATCTTCGATTGAAGAACTCCTAGCAGTATTGTTCAGCTTAAGGACCACACCAAATAGGTCGACTGTATTCACTCCGTTCTTCCTAGTGTATGGGTCAGAAGCAATCATCCCGTCCGACATCGAGTTCGATTCACCTCGGCATGCCTTGTATACCGAAGAAGAAGCCAAGTTAGCACAAGAAGATGGCGTCGATCTCAAGGAAGAAGCCTGCTTGCTGGCCTTGTCCAGATCAGCAATCTACTAGCAGAAGTTGCGGCACTACCACAGCAAGAAGATTTGTCCTCTCGCATTCGGAGAGGGTGACATGGTGCTACGCCGAATTCAGAAATCAGATGGGCAACACAAGCTGGCCTCACCCTGGGAGGGACCATTCGTCATCAGCCGCGCACTCAAGAACAACTCGTACTATTTGATCGACTGCACCAAGGGCACTCGACATAAGGACACGTCAGGAGTAGAAACAGAGCGGCCGTGGAACGCCGAGCTTTTATGCTCGTTCTATAGTTGAGCGGAAGAAATTTATGTACGTCATTTGGCAAACGATCAGTAAAGCTATCATGCCTATGAAAAAGAGCATTCGATTACCTTTGCATAATTTCATTCAAAAAGCTAGCCCAAGTCGGCAACGCTTAGTCATACCCGAGACGTGAGTAACGCACTCCGGGACTGACCGACCACGAGGTCAGAAAAATAAGCCAACAGGCACGGGGATTGCGGGCTGGCACTCAACTTGGCACCTAATTTGAGCACAAGTCACGAGAGTGGTTGTGGCATTGAGAAGGGCAGCGGTTGGGGCAGTCGGCAGTACAAATTCCCGAGAAACAAGTCGAAACGCTCTAAAAAGGGCATAGCCGATAAAGTCAGTTACCGATTGTGCCGCAGACCGGTGCATCGAGCACGTGTCGGGACCCGGGGTTAGCGTATGTAATTCCAGTCACGATACAATCACATGGAGAGCCGAGAACCGTACCCACTTGTCTAAGCAGACAAGGCCAAGCACAGAACGTTCTCGGTAAGCATCGAACGTGAGGGGCATCCCATTCAGGCCGGATGATGAACTGAGATGGGTCCTCAACGTCCGCTCACAAGTCTAAATGCTTATGGGTGGTGAATCCCATACTCATAGACAAGTCGCCTCAACCATGTTATCGATTGGATCCTAACTCTTACATTCACTTACTCCAGCCCGATCACTTAGTCGGGGTCTAGGGCGGGCTCGATCATACAATAAAGTGTGCACGTGACAGAGTCACGAACAATCGCATCGCGATGCCCCAAGCTGCGCACATCTAAGGGCCACTTGGTGTATAAAAGACCGCCAGCCAGATCACAACTAAGGTCTCGAAAACCCATACTAAGACATGCATGTTATAAACATACACGCAGCACACATGCCTAGTATGAACAGCAGGTATCATCACATAACTCTACAAAGTATTCTTTATTGACTTATACATATAGAGCATACAAAGATCACATGTCTGTGATCAACATTACATCATACAACGGAAGCAAATTAGGTCTGAGTACAGACAAGTTTAACAAATGGCTTAGAGAAGCCTTGTAAACAAACATGCCCTTCCACGAGGGACCAGACTGTTGTCTGGGACTATGCTACCAAGGTCAACATCGAGCTTCACGAAGATGACTCCATCGGGGTCCGGTTCTCAGCTAAAACATAGAATAAGCAAACGTGAGTACAAAGTCGTACTCAGCAAGACTTACATCAGATCTATACTACTCATGCTCAAGTATCAAGGTAAAGGGGGGGTGGGGTTTCATCATGCAGAAGTGCCAGCTTTGACTTGGCTAATCCTGTACTACGAGTACCAGACTTGAGGTAAGAAGCGTACACGAGTCCACTACATCTCCAAACAATACACCACTATGGTTACTTCCTCGACTTCCCCACGAAGAAGCACACCATAGCACTCACGCTTATCTTGCGAGTTTTATAAGTATCCATTCAAGTTGTCTATGATCAAGTAGAGGTTTCCAAGTAGTCCATAACCGCGGACACGGCTATTCGAATAGTTCATTAACCCTGCAGGGGTGTACATCTTCACACGCGTATCATCACTTATTGCCTCGTTCTTGGCATCCTTCAAGCGGATGTCGGACGTGGATGAAACCAAGGCACTAACCTCACATCACCTTCTCTAATCCAGAAGTCGACTACCTGAGTTTGGCACCGCTCGAGAGTCCGGCCGGTTCCACGAAACGGACTCAGATAATGTAAGGGACCGAGACGCCACCTCTGCCAGATGGTTTCACTGCCTCACAAGTCCACCCACATATCTAGGATGATGCAACCTTTTCTTCATTCTTTTTCTATGCACATGCCAAATGGAAAGCCCGAATCTATTGTGACTCCTGGACGGATTGGGTATGTAAAGAGGCCAAACGGGGCTCCCATAAAACCCTACATGTGGTCATACTCTTTGTCTTGGATCACAAAACAGGAACTCGGGGCCTAGGACAGTGTTCAACGAGACAACCCACTGTGTACTCCTACACAGCCTCTCATCGTTCACCTTTGCTTAGGGTGGATTCACCAACACGTTTCACTTTCATCAACACCACTGTGTTCATTCCATCCCGACTCACAATCAAAACATCCTCATTGTATCACTAAGCAGCAAAAGCAGTAACAGTTGCAGGGGCTTCATGATATCATACAACTCCTATGTCAGCTAGGATTGTGGTCTGCTTAATACTGTGGCAAAATGATAGGTCATGCATCGGAATGGGTTCAACTATGCGAAAGAACGTGTCTCGGTGATCTCCTAAACATGCATAAGCGAGACTGAGAGGGAAATAGGATTTTATAGACATGATCAATGGGGTTTGCTTGCCTTGCTGACGAACACGGTTCTTAACGGTGGTCTTCTTCTTCGGGGGTGATCACCGTCTCGGAAAAGCTGTTACCGGCACAATCATCAACAAAGGGGCAACATTGAATTGAAATGCACAATCACATGATTATGTTGTCCATGATGTGAAAGGTATTGGTTTGATCTAGATTCAATTTGCCACATGTTAATTGAAGTTGATTTGAAAAGTTAATTCAAATTCAAACTCCAAATGGTATTCAAATTAGGTCAACTTGCATTTGCTAATTTTTGATCATTGTATACCATGTCATCATGTGTGGGATAAACTTCTGAAGTACAAGTGATCATATGTGCATTGCAATGGTTAAAATTTGAATTGGATTTGAATTAAATTTGAATTAATTCCATTTAAGCCAAATAGCAAAAGCTACTGGTTCCATTTTAATATCAACTCAAACATGGTTGAGAGTTCCATATTTGGATAGAGAATTTTATGCTGATCATTTTTCATATATTATTTGTCCAATTTGGAGTTAATATGAATTAGTTATGAATTTCCAAAGTTTAAGCAATTTTCTAGAATTTCTGGAATTACTTTAATTCTTTTCTATTTCTGGAAATTCTTTACTGCATCAGCATTGCATGGGGATGACGTCAGGGGGGGCTGACTGGTGGGTCCCTGCTGTCAGCCTCAGGGGGTTAATCCCCTCTGTTAGTTTAAACTAACAGTGGTTAGGGGTGGCCTGGGGCCCACATGTCATTGGCTAAGGGGGGGATTAGCAGGGTTATTAGGCCAAGGTTAGGGGGCTCTAATGGGGAGGCTCACCGGCGAAGCTACTGTAGCCGCCGGACTTCGCCGGAATAGGGCTAGAGGGCACGGGGCAATTAGGGGAGAGCACTGGGGTGATGCCCGTGATGCCGCGCATCCGTTCCAGCTATCTGGGGTCCAAGGTGGCGCACTGGGGCTCGCCCTCGACGTCAAAGGCGGCAGCTGGGCTCGGCTGAAGTGGAGAATGGCGTCGGAGGCACGGAACAGAGCGAAAGATGGGGGAAAACGAGCGGGAGCTCACCCCAAACGTGATGTCGCAGACGACGGGGCCGAGGAGAGCTCGAGGACGACGGATTTAGCGACGAGGTCCACGGCGGCCGGCGGAAATCGGTGACTCTGGCATCGGTTCCAGAGCTTCCGAGCTTCGATTGAACCTGCAGGTCGAAGGAGACGGTGGTGCTGGAGCGGCTGGACAACTTGGTGGCTCGAGAGGAGGCCGTTGGCCGTGTAAGAGCACAACGGCGGCGAGGTCTGCATCTCGGGTGCCGCGGGATCTCGATGGGGAAGCCGAGAGAGAGAGATGGGAGAGGAGAGACGGGTGCGGGGCTTCTCTGGCGTGTGCGTGGCGCAAAGAGGGAGGCAGGGGAGGCCTAGACGCCTCTCTCGCCGTCGAGGTGGCGTCGGCGCGCTAGGTGCTCGACACCGAGCAGCTTTGGGGGGAGGGGAGGAAGAAGACAAGAGTAGGTGGGCTGGGCTGGGCCAAAAAGGCCAGGGGGAGGTAAGTTGGGCCTCCTCCCTCTTCTGTTTCCATTTTTCTCTTTTTCTTTTCTGTAAATAGGTTGGCCTTGCTATAATAATTAGCTAGGCATTTTATAAAAATGCCCAAACACTTTTATAAATCCTAGGTGACCAGTAGCTAGTCACATAAATAATTTGGACATTTTTGAAATTCAAAACATTTGAATTTCAATTCAAATAGGGGTAAACTTTAATTTCCAGAGCACTATTTGAATATTAGAAAATTCCATGAGTATGGGAAAATACCCAAACCACTTTTAAAATGATCAACATCATTTATAGGAATTTTCCAAATGTTCAAAAGATTTTTGGAAAAAGATTTTTATCTGGCCATTTATTTAAATTCTCAGGGCTTTTCTTTTCCCCATTTTTGATTTTCATTTTGAATTTTTGCATGATGCAAAGGGATCAAACAATCCTAGCACTTACCCTAGTTGGGGTTCTGACAGCACGGCAGCGAGCAATCGACTCCTAACATTGCAGAATCCTTTGCGTTAAATCTTTTCGTGTAAATTCAAAAAACTTATCGAACCTTGGCTGGAAATCAACCTTCGATCCGATTGCAGACCGCATGTCGGCGGCAACATGGACAAGGCATGACACCCCCAAGTGCAGACCGATAAAAGAAACCGACAAAGACGCAAAGTCGATCGCACAAATAAAACTCTCAACGAGCAATCGGATTGCATAGAGATAACATGCCTAAGGCCGAATAAGTTCATTACATCGAAACCACACCCAGTGGGTGTCGGTGGAATTAAAACCATGTCTTGCAAGCAACTATTCCGAAAGTAAAAATAAGATAAGGCCGATTAGAGGTCGGCGACAGAGGTAGAGGGCGTCGTCGGCGGCACGGCTCAAGAAGTCGGGCCAGTTGATGGCGCAGAGCTAGCAGTCGGATCGGCTTGCGCAGTGGCGGCATCCGGCTCCGACTGCGCGTCAGTAGATGTAGCTCCAGTTTGCTTGGATCTCGGAGAAGTATGGGAAGAACAGCTGTCAGAAAGCTCATCGGCCAAGCCAGAGATGGTAGTTGCTGTCAGTGGATTCCCTCCCTCGTCGAGATATGGAGTGTAGTCATAGGGAGAAAACCAGTTCACCATGGTGCTGGCCAGCCGATTCACCTCGGTATAAGTGTTCTCAAGCAAATCGGCTGCATTCTCTCTGAGGCTGTAGAGTTGGGGAAGCTTCACTTGTGGGTACCAGCTCAACACAGTTTGAAGAGCATTCTCCGCACCAGTCCGACCGGCAGAATTGAGCAAGACGTCAATCCGACGCGGGATGGCCTTCAGAAGAATCCGAGTCTGCTCAGTAGTAGCATTCGGAGCCTCTCCTTTGTCAGAGTCTTCTTCGTCCAGAGTCTCAAGCTCGCGGGTCTCGGCGGAGGAACCGGCGACGTGCTTCATCATCTGGAGTCCGACCTTGAGCTCAGTCTGCGACCACAGCAACTCGGCAATCTTCAGAATGCCAAGTTTGAAAGACAGTGCAATCCCCTTGATGACAGGAATGCGAGCTTCTGTGCCAATCAGATATTCGTGCCGAGTCCAGACATGATCATCAAGTTGGCAGGTCCCTCCGGCCGCGACGGTCTCCTCTCGGGATTTGGCCACGGCTGCATAAGCGGCTGCTTCAGATTCAGGACAGGCCTCTGCATCACGAAGAAAAGTATGAGTAATAACTCAGAAGAGGAAAGTAGTCGGAAAGTGCATTCGGATGAAGGAAAAACTTACCGCTAAGGAGGACGTCCATCTCGGTCATTGTGTCACAGAAACCCTTGGCTCGGCGGCGCAGTCGGGTTGTCTCTTCATAATTGTGCTTCTCCAACTCGTACAGCAGTCGGCACTCTGACTTCCTATACATTATTTATCTAAGCCTCTGGAACTTAGACACCTTGCGTACAATACACTAAGATACTACTACATCTTCACTAAGTAAGACCACGGGCGGTCTCACTCATCTCCATCTCCATAGTAGTCCTCGTAAAAGTTACCCGCGTATCCCGGTAGTTGAAGGTGACCATCGGAAAACACGGAGGCCTGTGGACCCTGATATCCATTTGGGCAAGGATGGGGCCTAGGTCCAACGTAGGGTGGAAGCAAAGGACCACGGGGTGGAAAAATGCCTCCAATCTCGGGCCAAGCAACTCGAGAAGGCATCTGAGTCCTCACAGGGTAGATAGCATCAAACTCAACTGATCCAACACTCACGAAGGGTGCCAAGAGTGTCAGTGCTTGATACAGACGTACACGAGTGGCTTGAAGCTCAAAACGGAGAGCGCGTGCATCACGATCTCGATCACTAGCAAATCTAGCAGTCATCTGAAGTGCTGGATCCTCTGCAGAGTGATCTGAGTAGATTCCAGTGTAATATCCCTCTTCTCCTGGAAGTGCAGCAGGGATATAGCGGAATGAGGTCTCTCTCAGCATAGTGTGCTCCTCTCTCAGCAGTGTAATACATGAGTATGCAGCATCCTGCACAGCCATGTTATCGGTCATGCCAATGCCATGTCCAAAGTGGATAGGCTGAGTGACTCCAACGTGGTGCGGGTAGATCCTGACAATGCAGTGGAACTGCGTCTGGTTGAAGTCGTGGAACTGCTCCTCGACGGTGTACTCAGGATACCATCGATATCCCACATAGGACATCATCTCGATCAACGTGGCGGGATGGCCACGCACACCGAGGCACCTGGTCAAACGAACAATCTGCCGAGGGGGAAGATCTGCCATCTGAAACAGAAAGAAGGAGTTTGCAAATGCATCAGATTATGAGATAAACCTGGAATGACTCGGGCAGCATAACGGCTGTAATTGTAAGAAATGACAATTTCTTCCAACATGGAAACAACACTTACATAATACGATGTAAGAAATCAGCATTACAACAATGCTAGGAAAACCGGACACAACTTTCTTACAGCTATAAGGAAGAAAACAACGAGATGTTCTAATCAGACAGAGGAGAGCCTAGTCCTATCTTCCCGTAGAACAAGATGAGGGTGACTCAGAACTTAGAACGAAGGGGTAAGGAGAAAAAAGAAGCCTTACGTTGTTCCCTTATATACCCAGAGTAACTATATAACTATAGCAAGCTAGACTCGACTTCGGCCAAGGCTACTAGTCCTACAGTCAGTCCTGCTCTGATACCAAGTCTGTCGGGACCCGGGGTTAGCGTATGCAAGTCCAGTTAAGACAAAGTAATATGGAGAGCCGAGAACCGTACCCACTTGTCTAAGCAGACAAGGCCAAGCATAGAACGTTCTCGGAAAGCATCGTACGTGAGGGGTATCCCATCCAGGCCGGATGATCGACTGAGATGGGTCCTCATCGTCCGCACACAAGTCTAATGATATGGGTGATGAACTCCCATATTCAAAGACAAGTCGCCTCAACCATACTATCGACTATCTCATAACTCTTACATAGACTTACTCCAGCCCGATCACTTAGTCGGGGTCTAGGGCGGGCTCGATCATACCACAAAGTGTGCACGAGACGGAGTCTCGAACAATCGCATCGCGATGCCCCAAGCTGCGCACATCTAAGGGCCACTTGGTGTATGAAGGACCGCCAGCCAGATCACAACTAAGGTCTCGAAAACCCATACAAAGACATGCATGTTATAAACATACACGCAACACACATGCCTTGTATGAACAGCAGGTATCATTGCAATTCTCTACAAAGTATACATTTTTATTGATAACTCTTATAGAGTGCAAACAGAGATCACAAACATGTGATCCAACATTACAACACAAACGGAAGCAAGTATGTCTGAGTACAGACAAGTTTAACAAATGGCTTAAGAAGCCTTATTTAAACACATGCCCTCCACGAGGGAACCAGTCGTCTGAATGGGACTAGACTAGCTTGATCTTCAGTCGTCCAGCTCGATGAAGAAGCCACCTTCGGGGTCAGTGGTTTCATCTAAAACATAGATTAAGCAAACGTGAGTACAAAGTCGTACTCAGCAAGACTTACATAGGAGCTATACTACTCATGCACATGTACCAAGGTAAAGGGAGGTGGGGTTTCACTTGCAGAAATGCCAGCTTTGACTTGGCTAGTCCTGAACTACGAGTACCAGACTTTGAGGTAAGAAGCGTACACGAGTCCACTACTTTCTCCAACCAATTACACCACTATGGTGCCTTCCTCGACTTCCCCACGAGAAAGCACGCCATAGCACTCACACTTATCTTGGTGTGTTTTAGAAGTAACCAGTTCAAGTCGTCTAATAATCAAGCTAAGCTTTCCAAGCAGTCCTTAACCGCGGACGCGGCTATTCGAATAGTTTTGTTAACCCTGCAGGGGTGTACCGCTACACACACATGATCATCATTTACCGCCTTTGATCTCGACACCATTCAAGGGGTGCCAGCGAGGGTGCTCACCACAACTGTTACCTCATAGCCGATCTAGTCCGAGAAAGCCGCCTACTTGGGTTGGCTACCACTATCGTGAACCCGGCTGGTTTACCGAAGTGGACCCAAGTGATGTGTGCGTGGTGCATAAGCCGGTCTCAGTTGAGCCGTTCTCTCACTTAGCATCCAGGCCACAGACCTACCAGAACTCCGAACTATTGCGACATCTGGACATTGAAAGGGATGAGTTAATAGGTTGAGAGGGGTCAGTGAGCCCAATGTGTGGTTGTACTCTTCATCTTGGATCACCACACAAGAAATCGGACTTAGGGCGGTGTTCAACGAGACAACCCACCGTGTACTCCTACACAGCCTCTCATCGTTCACCTTCTATTAGGGTCGATTCACCAACACTTTTCTACCATCATCATCATGATCACTACTATCCCGACTCACATAACAGTATCATCATTGTATCACTCTAAGCATGCAATAAGCAATAAAATTTGCAAGGGTCACATGATATCAATCAACTCCTACATTTGCTAGGATTGTGGTTTGCTTACTACTTTGACAAAATGATAGTTCATGCAAAGGAATGGGTTCATCTATGCGGTAGAAACGCATCATGGTAATCATCCTAAACAATGCATAAGCGAGACATGAGAGGGAAGTGGGATTTTATCGACATGATCAATGGGGGTTTGCTTGCCTTGTTGACGAGGTTCGAGTTTGGGGTCTTCAACGAAGGGGGCAGCCTCCTGCTCCGGTTCCACCTCTACTCGACAAACATCAAACAAGGTAGAAAAGTAAATACAATGCACAAACACATGATGGAAGGTTGAAACTTGATGTATATGCTTTGATGTGTTAGGCAATTCCATTTAAATGGAGTATATTGCAATTTGAATTGCAAATTCAAACTCCAATTTGAATTCAAACTTAGCCAAGTTACATGTGACATTGTTTGATCAATTTGAATCATTTTGAAATGTGCATGATATGCCTCTGATGTGTGGTTGAAATGTAGCATGTTTCCATGGTCAAAGTTGTAAAAACTCTTGAATTGAATTTGATTTAATTCCATTTAAATCAAATAGCAAATGCTACTGATCCCAATTTAAAATCAACTCAAACAAAGTTGAAAGTTGGATATTTGGATAGCTTATTTTCTCCTGATAATTTTTTCATATATTATTTGTCCAATTTGGAGTTGATATGAATTTTCTATGAATTTCCAAAGTTTGAGCTATTTTCTGGATTTTCTGGAATTTCTTTAATTCATTTCAATTTCTGGAAATTCATTTACTGCGTCAGCATGACCTCATGCTGGCGTCAGGGGTCCACTGACTGTTGGGACCCACTGGTCAGCCTCTCACTGTTTTAATTAAACGATTTGAATTAAGTTAACTTAACAGGGGGGATTAGTGAGGCTGGGCCCACATGTCATAGGCTGTGGGGGGGTCATTAGGGGGTAATTAGCCTAACAGGCCGGTGGCTAGCCGCCGGTGGCCACAGACGCGGCGGTGCTGAACGGGTTCGCGCTCTGGACGTTCGTTTGGAATGCCAGAGGCACCAAACGGCTGCTGGGAGGATGCCGCGTCGAATGAAGCCAGCCAGGGGGGCTGGAACTCACCGGAGCGTCGCCGGCGTCAAGCCCTAGCGGCGGCCGTGGCTCGGGCTCGAGGCAAAGCTCGCTGCGGTGCTCCATTTGAGCCGGTGATGCTCGCAATCGACGCAGAGGAGCAAGGCGAAGACGATGGACATGCCCCCGAGCTCATTTGCTTTACTGTTGCTCGACTACGACGACCGTGGCGGCGAGGAACTTCGGCTTCCATGGAGGATCGACAAGGAGACACCGATAAGGGGCGGGGAGAGAGGGGTTTGGACCGCCTGCTCACCAAGAACTCGACGGAGGTGGCGGCGAGGGTTGGGGTGGCTCGACGGCGACAGAATCGACGATGGCGTCCTTCGGGTGCCGCGACGGCTCGAGCTTGATTCCGGCGGCTAGGAGGACTCCGGGTTCGATTCGCTGCACTGGGAGACGCAGACGACGACGGGGAGGAGGATGGACACGGCGGTGACGCTCGACAGGCTCACTGGCCACGCAGGTGCGGCGGCGCGCTCCGGCGTTCTTCACGGGCGTCGACGAAATCGGGCGAGGGAGACGGGGAGAGTGTCCGTGGAGGGGGGGAATGGAACGGGGAAGGCTCTGGGCGTCTCCAGGCGTGAAGAGGTGGCGTGGGGGAAGCAGGAGGTGGCCAGGCGTCGCCGGCATGCTCGCCACGGCGGCAGCAGCCTGGCTGGCGCGAGGAAGAAGACGGGATTGCCCCTGGGCTGGGCTGCCTCGGTAAGTTGGGCCCTTTTGCCTGCGAGCCCTTTTTCCTGTTTTTTTCTTTTCTGTTTTCTGTAATTTTGTTTTGGCTCTGATCAAAATATCAAACCATTTTATAAAATGCTGAAACTTTTTATGTGGCATCCCAATATACTAGGCTAGCCACTTGTAAAGTTTGAACATTTTTAAAATTCAAATAATTTGAACTTTAACTCAAATAGGGGTTTTTGATTAAATCCAAGGCACTATTTGAATATTTGAAAAATCTATGAGCATGGGGTGGTTTCCAAATCACTTGATATGTGATCACACTCATTGATAAGACTTTTCAAAAATCTAGCATGAATTTTTGGAGAAGATTTTTATCTGGTCTTTTGAATTAATTCAAATGGGGTGTTCTCTCTACCATTTTGCTTTTGATTTTGATTTCAAAGATTTCTTTTGAAATTTTAACATGATGCAAGAGTACTGGCTAACCCTAGCACATTACCTAACAGAGGGTTCTGACAACTCGCCCCCACTCAACAGAATCTCGTCCCGAGATTCAGAAGTCTACGGAAGGAAGGTGGGGTACTCGGCACTGAGACGGTCTTCTCTTTCCCACGTAGCTTCTCTCTCAGAGTGGTGCGACCATTGCACTTTTAGAAACCTAATCTTCTGACGATGAGTGACACGCTCTGCGGAATCAAGAATACGAACGGGGTATTCTCGATAAGAAAGGTCATCTTGGAGATCAAGCGTTTCATGGTCGACTTCGCGGATGGGGTCCTTGAAGCAACGCCTGAGTTGGGACACATGGAATACATCATGTACTCGGGAAAGGTGCGGGGGTAGTTCAAGTTGGTAGGCAACTTCTCCACGTTTAGCAAGAATGCGGAAAGGTCCGATGTAACGTGGGGCCAACTTGCCTTTGATACCGAAACGTTGGATTCCCTTCAGAGGAGTAACCCGAAGGTAAGCCTTCTCATCCAGATTGTAGCTCTCTTGCCTATGATGACGATCATAGTAGCTTTTCTGACGAGACTGGGCTGCTTTCAGTTGATCACGAACAATGTGAACTTGCTCTTCTGCTTCCTTGATCATGTCCGGTCCAAAGAATTGTCTTTCACCGGTTTCTGACCAGTTTAAAGGTGTTCGACATCGTCGTCCATATAGGAGTTCAAAAGGAGCCATGTTCAGACTAGATTGGAAACTGTTGTTATAAGCAAATTCGGCGAATGGCAGAGACTTCTCCCAATTCTTTCCGAATGAGATAACACAAGCTCTGAGCATGTCTTCAAGAATTTGGTTAACCCTTTCGACTTGACCGCTAGACTGAGGATGGAAAGCTGTACTAAAGGAGAGATGAGTTCCCATAGCATTCTGAAAGCTTCCCCAAAATCTAGAGGTAAAAAGGCTACCGCGATCAGAATTGATTTCCAAAGGAACACCGTGAAGGGATACAATTCTAGAGACGTACAAGTCCGCTAACTGGCTAGCAGTTATGGACTCGCGAACTAGAAGGAAGTGAGCAACTTTGGAAAGCCTATCTATGACAACGAAGATGGCATTGTTTCCTTTCTGGGTTTTTGGAAAGCCGGTGATGAAGTCCATACCGACTTTGTCCCATTTCCACTCGGGAATAGACAAAGGTTGAAGTGTACCAGCAGGTCTTTGATGTTCTGCCTTAATGCGACGACAAACATCACATTCGGCAACAAATTGAGCAATGTCTCTCTTCATCCTAGTCCACCAAAATCTCTGGCGTAGATCTCGGTACATTTTTGTGCTACCGGGATGAATCGAGAGGGGTGTGTCATGGGCTTCTTTGAGGATGAGTTGTCTTAGTTCCCTATTCTTAGGTACTACCAAACAATTTTCAAAGAATACCGTTCCCTTGCTATTTGTGGAGAAACATTTAGCAACTCCGATAGTAATGTTCTCCTTGATCCGGCGAACACCTCGTGCACGCCTTTGGGCAACTATGATTTGATCCTCAAGAGTTGGTTTCGCCACCAAGGTAGAAAGATTGTAATGAGGAACAATCTCAAGATTGAGCTTGCGAAATTCCTCATGAAGAAGTGGTTGATACTGCTGTAACATGAGGTTGTTACAGTACGACTTACGACTTAGGGCATCAGCCATGACATTGGCTTTGCCTGGGGTGTAAGAAATTCCTACGTTGTAATCTTTTATCACTCAATCCAGCGTCTTTGCCTGAGATTAAGATCTGGCTGGGTGAAAATGTATTTGAGGCTTTGGTGGTCGGAATAGATCTCACAACGATTACCAAGGAGGTAATGTCGCCAAGTTTTTAGGGCATGAACTACGGCAGCGAGTTCAAGGTCATGGGTAGGATTGTTCTCTTCATGTGGCCGCAACTGGCGTGAAGCATAAGCTACCACATGTCGATCTTGCAGAAGTATGCATCCTAACCCTTGCCGTGATGCGTCACAATAGATCTCGAAATCCTTTTTGGTGTCTGGAGGTGCAAGTACGGGTGCAGAAGTCAATCTTCTTTTCAGCTCTTGAAAGCTTTCCTCACACTTGGGAGTCCATAGGAATTTCTTATCCTTCTTGAGGAGTTCAGTTAGAGGCTTTGCAACTTTAGAAAAGTTCTTGACGAAGCGACGACAATAGCTGGCTAGGCCAAGAAAACTCCTAAATTGCTTAACCGATTCAGGTGGAGTCCAGTCAAGGACGGCCTGAACTCTCTCGGAATTCACAGCAATGCCTTTTTCAGAAATCATGTGGCCTAAGTAGGTCACTTCTGGTAGCCAAAATTCACACTTGGAGAATTTAGCATACAGGCGATGCTCTCTAAGTTTCATCAATACCAGCCTTAGGTGTTCGGCATGATCTTCGAGTAGATGAGAATATCATCGAGATAAACCACAACAAATTTATCTAAGTACTCCATGAAGATCGAATTCATCATGCGTGAGAAAGTGGCGGGGCATTGGTTAAACCAAAGGACATGACGGTGTACTCGTAAAGACCATAACGAGTAGTAAAAGCCGTTTTGGGAATGTCCTCGTTTCGGATTTTGATTTGATGATAACCCAATCTCAAATCCATCTTGGAGAAGACAGAGGATCCTGCAAGTTGATCATAAAGATCATTGATCCTGGGCAATAGGTACTTGTTTCTTTATCGTCGCTAAATTTAGCGGGCGATAGTCTACGCACATCCTTTCTGTTCCATCTTTCTTTGTTACGAACAGAACGGGGCAACCCCATGGCGATGAGCTAGGGCGGATGAAGCCTTTTTCCAACAAAGCTTCCAGTTGGGTTTTAAGCTCAGCTAACTCACATGGGACCATTTTGTATGGGCGTCTAGAAATTGGTGCGGTTCCTGGCACAAGATCCACTATAAACTCTACACATCTGTTGGGTGGCATGCCCGGCAGCTCTTCAGGAAAGACATCCGGGAAGTCACAAACCACCGGAATATCTTCAAGTTCGGGAAGGGGAAGTACATTCAAAGAATGCACTTGGGTTCTTGTTCTGGGTGAGGTATAGCTGATGGTCTTGCCTGAAGGGTGGGTGAGTTTCACGGATTTGCCTCTACAATCAAGGTAGGCATTCTGTTTTGATAGCCAATCCATGCCAAGGATGACATCAATATCCGAAGACTTGAGGGCTATGAGTGAAGCAAGGAATTCTAAACCCTCAATTGCAATTTGATTACCATGGCTTACTCTATTAGTTTGCCATCTTGACCCTGGAGTTTGAATAATCATTGGGGTGGAAAATTCAACAAAAGATAACTCATGACGAAGTGCATAACTTTCCGACATGAATGAATGAGATGCTCCTGGGTCAAAAAGAACGGAAGTAGGAACATAATTGACTGGGAGCGTACCAAGAATGACGTCAGTGGTGTCGTCAGTCTCTTCGGCGGCAATCTGGTTCACACGTCCACGAGTGGCGGGAGGAGCGGGTTTGGCGGTGTAGACCTTCTGGGGTGGCTTGCCATGACCATTGTTGTTGCCTCCGTCACGGGGTGGAGCATTCTGATTCTGGATCTGGTTCTGGGGACACTCGCGGGAGTAGTGGCCTGCCTGACCACACTTGTAGCAAGCTCCAAAAACAGTGCGTGGAGCTGGATTGTTTGGTGGAGCTGGGTGGAATTGAGTTGGTGGACGAGGCGCCACATAGGATGGCCTCGGTGGGTTGTTCTGGCGGAAGATACTATTGGGGATCCAGATCTTGCGCTTCTGGGAGCCTGAACTGGATGAACCATCGTCTCTAGGGTGTTTACGGAAGTCGTTGGGGGTGTTCATGTTCTCTTCCTTGATGGCCTTGTTGACAATGACCTGGAAGGTGGCAAAGTCATGTAGGTTGAGCTCACGACGGAGTCCAGAATTTAGTCCGCGACGAAACCTCTCTTGTTTCTTGGAGTCGGTGGAGACTTCTTCAGTAGCATAACGAGCCAGTCGGTTGAACTCACGACTAAACTCGTCAACGGTCCTCCTGCCTTGGGTGAGGTTGCAGAACTCCTCACGTTTGCGGTCCATAAGACCCTTTGGAATGTGGTGCTCGCGGAAGGAAGTGCAGAATTCATCCCAAGATGCGGGCGGTCCAGCGGGACGCATGTTCAGGAAGTTCTCCCACCAAGAGCTAGCTGCACCTTCAAGGTGATAGGTGGCATAGCTGACCTTGTCGCCATCTGCAACATGGCCTGCCTGGAGCTTCCTCTCGATGCTGCGAAGTCAGTCATCGGCGTCAAGGGGCTCGGTGGAGTAACTGAAAACCGTGGGATGAAGCCGGATGAAGTCGTTCAGGGACACCAACTCGTTGCGCTGCTGAGTGGTGTTGCGAGCAATGACTTCCAGCAGGTGGTGAGAGTCTCGGCGGTTCCTCTCAACCTCCATCAGAACCTGAGCCATCGTGGGTGGGGGTGGAAGGTTGCCTTCCTCCTGGTCATTCCCACGACCCTGGTTACGACCAGTCTGGCCACGGGTTCCTTGAGACATCCTGAAGGTGAAAACCAAAGTCAAACAGAGTTGATTTGGAAGAATCTAAACAAGGTATTGAAGTACTGGAAGGATTACAGAGCAAAGGAAGTAATCATCTTGACAACATGGTGATAAAAGCATACAAGCCATATATTCACAAGCTGTCATACAACCCATACATCGTTTTAGTACAAGCACCAAGCTAATACAAACGTGATGAAGATGATACATCCTTCAAAGGCACTCTGACTTCCTATACATTATTTATCTAAGCCTCTGGAACTTAGACACCTTGCGTACAATACACTAAGATACTAGTACATCTTCACTAAGTAAGACCACAGGTGGTCTCACTCATCTCCATCTCCATAGTAGTCCTCGTAAAAGTTACCCGCGTATCCCGGTAGTTGAAGGTGACCATCGGAAAACACGGAGGCCTGTGGACCCTGATATCCATTTGGGCAAGGATGGGGCCTAGGTCCAACGTAGGGTGGAAGCAAAGGACCACGGGGTGGAAAATTGCCTCCAATCTCGGGCCAAGCAACTCGAGAAGGAATCTGAGTCCTCACAGGGTAGATAGCATCAAACTCAACTGATCCAACACTCACGAAGGGTGCCAAGAGTGACAGTGCTCGATACAGATGAACACGAGTGGCGTGAAGCTCAAAACGGAGAGCGCCTGCATCATGATCTAGATCACTAGCAAATCTAGCAGTCATCTGAAGTGCTGGATCCTCTGCAGAGTGATCTGAGTAGAGTCCGGTGTAATATCCCTCTTCTCCTGGAAGTGCAGCAGGGATATAGAGGAATGAGGTCTCTCTCAGCATAGTGTGCTCCTCTCTCAGCAGTGTAATACATGAGTATGCAGCATCCTGCACAGCCATGTTATCGGTCATGCCAATGCCATGTCCAAAGTGGATAGGCTGAGTAACTCCAACGTGGTGTGGGTAGATCCTGACAATGCAGTGGAACTGCGTCTGGTTGAAGTCGTGGAACTGCTCCTCGACGGTGTACTCAGGATACCATCGATATCCCACATAGG
The DNA here is from genome assembly GCA_950022295.1 of Bromus sterilis. NCBI lineage: Eukaryota > Viridiplantae > Streptophyta > Magnoliopsida > Poales > Poaceae > Bromus > Bromus sterilis. The sequence continues at coordinate 405,598,238 of OX465596.1, forward strand.
ACATCATCTCGATCAACGTGGCGGGATGGCCACGCACACCGAGGCACCTGGTCAAACGAACAATCTGCCGAGGGGGAAGATCTGCCATCTGAAACAGAAAGAAGGAGTTTGCAAATGCATCAGATTATGAGATAAACCTGGAATGACTCGGGCAGCATAACGGCTGTAATTGTAAGAAATGACAATTTCTTCCAACATGGAAACAACACTTACATAATACGATGTAAGAAATCAGCATTACAACAATGCTAGGAAAACCGGACACAACTTTCTTACGGCTATAAGGAAGCAAACAACGAGATGTTCTAATCAGATAGAGGTGAGCCTAGTCCTATCTTCCCGTAGAACAAGATGAGGGTGACTCAGAACTCAGAACAAAGGGGTAAGGTGAAAATAGAAGCCTTGCGTTATTCCCTTATATACCCAGAGTAACTATATAACTACAGCAAGCTAGACTCGACTTCGGCCAAGGCTACTAGTCCTACAGTCAGTCCTGCTCTGATACCAAGTCTGTCGGGACCCGGGGTTAGCGTATGCAAGTCCAGTTAAGACATAGTAATATGGAGAGCCGAGAACCGTACCCACTTGTCTAAGCAGACAAGGCCAAACACAGAACGTTCTCGGAAAGCATCGTACGTGAGGGGTATCCCATCCAGGCCGGATGATCGACTGAGATGGGTCCTCATCGTCCGCACACAAGTCTAATGATATGGGTGATGAACTCCCATATTCAAAGACAAGTCGCCTCAACCATACTATCGACTATCTCATAACTCTTACATAGACTTACTCCAGCCCGATCACTTAGTCGGGGTCTAGGGCGGGCTCGATCATACCACAAAGTGTGCACGAGACGGAGTCTCGAACAATCGCATCGCGATGCCCCAAGCTGCGCACATCTAAGGGCCACTTGGTGTATGAAAGACCTCCAGCCAGATCACAACTAAGGTCTCGAAAACCCATACAAAGACATGCATGTTATAAACATACACGCAACACACATGCCTTGTATGAACAGCAGGTATCATTGCAATTCTCTACAAAGTATACATTTTTATTGATAACTCTTATAGAGTCCAAACAGAGATCACAAACATGTGATCCAACATTACAACACAAACGGAAGCAAGTATGTCTGAGTACAGACAAGTTTAACAAATGGCTTAAGAAGCCTTATTTAAACACATGCCCTCCACGAGGGAACCAGTCGTCTGAATGGGACTAGACTAGCTTGATCTTCAGTCGTCCAGCTCGATGAAGAAGCCACCCTCGGGGTCAGTGGTTTCATCTAAATCATAGATTAAGCAAACGTGAGTACAAAGTCGTACTCAGCAAGACTTACATAGGAGCTATACTACTCATGCACATGTACCAAGGTAAAGGGAAGTGGGGTTTCACTTGCAGAAATGCCAGCTTTGACTTGGCTAGTCCTGAACTATGAGTACCGGACTTTGAGGTAAGAAGCGTACACGAGTCCACTACTTTCTCCAACCAATTACACCACTATGGTGCCTTCCTCGACTTCCCCACGAGAAAGCACGCCATAGCACACACACTTATCTTGGTGTGTTTTAGAAGTATCCAGTTCAAGTTGTCTAATAATCTAGCTAAGCTTTCCAAGTTGCGGCTATTCGAATAGTTTTGTTAACCCTGCAGGGGTGTACCGCTACACACACATGATCATCATTTACCGCCTTTGATCGCGACACAATTCAAGGGGTGCCAGCGAGGATGCTCACCACAACTATTACCTCATAGCCGATCTAGTCCGAGAAAGCCACCTACTTGGGTTGGCTACCACTATTGTGAACCCGGTCGGTTTACCGAAGTGGACCCAAGTGGTGTGTGCGTGGTGCATAAGCCGGTCTCGGGTGAGCCGTTCTCTCACTTAGCATCCAGGCCACAGACCTACCCGAACTCCGAACTATTGCGACATCTGTACATCGAAAGGGATGAGTTAATAGGTTGAGAGGGGTCAGTGAGCCTAATGTGTGGTTGTACTCTTCATCTTGGATCACCACACAAGATCTCGGACTTAGGACGGTGTTCAACGAGACAACCCACCGTGTACTCCTACACAGCCTCTCATCGTTCACCTTGTATTAGGGTCGATTCACCAACACTTTTCTACCATCATCATCATGATCACTACCATCCCGACTCACATAACAGTATCATCATTGTATCACTCTAAGCATGCAATAAGCAATAACATTTGCAGGGGTCACATGATATCAATCAACTCCTACATTTGCTAGGATTGTGGTTTGCTTACTACTGTGACAAAATGATAGGTCATGCAAAGGAATGGGTTCATCTATGCGGTAGAAACGCATCATGGTAATCATCCTAAACAATGCATACGCGAGACATGAGAGGGAAGTGGGATTTTATCGACATGATCAATGGGGGTTTGCTTGCCTTGCAGACGAGGTTCGGGTTCGGGGTCTTCAACGAAGGGGGCAGCCTCCTGCTCCGGTTCCACCTCTACTCGACAAACATCAAACATGGTAGCAAAGTAAATACAATGCACAAACACATGATGGAAGGTTGAAACTTGATGTATATGCTTTGATGTGTTAGAAATTCCATTTAAATGGAGTATATTGCAATTTGAATTGCAAATTCAAACTCCAATTTGAATTCAAACTTAGCCAAGTTACATGTGACATTGTTTGATCAATTTGAATCATTTTGAAATGTGTATGATATGCCTCTGATGTGTGGTTGAAATGTAGCATGTTTCCATGGTCAAAGTTGTAAAAACTATTGAATTGAATTTGATTTAATTCCATTTAAATCAAATAGCAAATGCTACTGATCCCAATTTAAAATCAACTCAAACAAAGTTGAAAGTTGGATATTTGGATAGCTTATTTTCTCCTGATCATTTTTCATATATTATTTGTCCAATTTGGAGTTGATATGAATTTTCTATGAATTTCCAAAATTTGAGCTATTTTCTGGATTTTCTGGAATTTCTTTAATTCATTTCAATTTCTGGAAATTCATTTACTGCGTCAGCATGACCTCATGCTGGCGTCAGGGGGCCACTGACTGCTGGGACCCACTGGTCAGCCTCTCACTGTTTTCATTAAACGATTTGAATTAAGTTAACTTAACAGGGGGGGATTAGTGAGGCTGGGCCCACATGTCATAGGCTGTGGGGGGGTCATTAGGGGGTAATTAGCCTAACAGGCCGGCGGCTAGCCGCCGGTTGCCACAGACGCGGCGGCGCTGAACGGGTTCGCGCTCTAGACGTGCGTTTGGAACGCCAGAGGCACCAAACGGCTGCTGGGAGGATGCCGCGTCGAATGGAGCAAGCTAGGGGGGCTGGAACTCACCGGAGCGTCGCCGGCGTCAAGCCCTAGAGGCGGCTGTGGCTCGGGCTCGAGGAAAAGCTTGTTGCGGTGCTCCATTTGAGCCGGTGATGCTCGCAATCGACGCAGAGGAGCAAGGCGAAGACGATGGACATGCCCCCGAGCTCGTTTGCTTTACTGTTGCTCGACTACGACGACTGTGGCGGCGAGGAACTTCGGCTTCCACGGTGGATCGACAAGGAGACACCGATAAGGGGTGGGGAGAGAGGGGTTTGGACCGCCTGCTCACCAGGAACTCGACGGAGGTGGCGGCGAGGGTTGGGGTGGCTCGACGGCGACGGAATCGACGATGGCGTCCTTCGGGTTCCGCGACGGCTCGAGCTTGATTCCGGCGGCTAGGAGGGCTCCGGGTTCGATTCGCTGCACTGGGAGACGTAGACGACGACGGGGAGGAGGATGGACACGGCGGTGATGCTCGACAGGCTCACTGGCCACGCAGGTGCGGCGGCGCGCTCCGGTGTTCTTCACGGGCGTCGACGAAATCGGGCGAGGGAGACGGGGAGAGTGTCCGTGGAGGGGGGGAATGGAGCGGGGAAGGCTCTGGGCGTCTCCAGGCGTGAAGAGGTGGCGTGGGGGGAAGAAGGAGGTGGCAGGCGTCGCCGGCATGCTCGCCACGGCGGCAGCAGCCTGGCTGGCGCGAGGAAGAAGACGGGCTTGCCCCTGGGCTGGGCTGCCTCGGTAAGTTGGGCCCTTTTGCCTGCGAGCCCTTTTTCCTGTTTTTTTCTTTTCTATTTTCTGTAATTTTGTTTTGGCTCTGATAAAAATATCAAACCATTTTATAAAATGCTGAAACTTTTTATGTGACATCACAATATACTAGGCTAGCCACTTGTAAAGTTTGAACATTTTTAAAATTCAAATAATTTGAACTTTAACTCAAATAGGAGTTTTTGATTAAATCCAAGGCACTGTTTGAATATTTTAAAAATCTATGAGCATGGGGTGGTTCCCACATCACTTGATATGTGATCACACTCATTTATAAGACTTTTCAAAAATCTAACATGAATTTTTGGAGAAGATTTTTATCTGGCCTTTTGAATTAATTCAACTGGGGGTGTTCTCTCTCCCATTTTGCTTTTGATTTTGATTTCAAAGATTTATTTTGAAATTTTAACATGATGCAAGAGTACTGGCTAACCCTAGCACATTACCTAACAGAGGGTTCTGACAGGAGTCTCGGGCTGCGACGACATCATCCCTCTCGGCTTGCATCGCTTCTCGGGCGGCCACAGCTGCATCTCGTTCGGCGTGGAGTGCTTCGCCAGCAGCAGTCACGGCAGCCAAGTCGTCCTAGTGTTTCGTCTTTAGAACAGCCAGCTCGGAGCGGAGGTTTTGGATGGTCCGAGTCAAATCGGTTTCCACACCCTGCAGTCCGGTCGTCTCTTGCTTGGCTGCGGCGAGTGCGGGCCCTTGCTGATTGAGTTCAATGGTCAATTCGGCGATTCGGCCCTGAAGGTCATCCACCATGGGAACAGAAACTAGAGGAAGACATAAAGATGTTAGTACAAGAGAAATTATCAACCAAAGGGAAGATAGAAGTAATGAAGAGGTTACCTTTTAGCTTATTGATCTCGTCCGACTAGTTGTTGACCTCGAGCTAGGCCTGAGCGAGGGTTCGAAGTCTGGCGGCGTAGGCTTCGAGGAGTTTCTCGAATACATCGCGTCGTTCCTCCATAACAGCCTAAGAAGAAAAACAAGATGAACTTTATAGACACAGCAGCCAAAAGAAGATCCGAATCGATTGCAAGCAATCGGCCCGAATCTCGGGGACTACACCCAGTGGGTGCGCTTGCGCGCACCCACCGGAAGAAAAGTCTCCTGATTGGAGGAAGGCAGGAGAAAAAGCAAAGAGCATAAAAGATCCGAACTGTTTGCTAAAAATCGGCCCGAATCTCGGGGACTACACCCAGTGGGTGCGCGCAAGCGCACCCACCGGAAGAAAAGTCTCCCGATTGGAGGAAGCCATAAAGGAAAGTTGAAGAACTTATCGCATGATGGCGGTCAAGCAGCTGGAGGTCCTTAGCCATGGCGGTGGCGAAGTCGTTCACCCAGTTGTAGGCCACCGTCAGGGGACCCTCAGAGGAAACCGAGGAGCGGCGTGAAGCATCAGGCTCGGCGCCGACATGTCTGGTGCGAGAGTACTCGGCCCGGAACTGGTCCACCGAGCGCATCAAGATTATGGACGCAGAAGAGGTTGGCGGCGGCAGCGGCAGCAGAGGAAGTGACCGGTGGCGCCGATGTCACCAGAAGGCCGGAGGCATCCGGTTGTGGCTGCGTCAAAATCGATCAAGTCGAGGTTGAAGGACCTGTCGCCACAATCGGCGTGGTAGTTGTCATAATCGGCGACATGGTCGTCGCGATCGGCGAAGTGGTTGTCAGGATGGGCGAGGAGATAGTTGTAACATGGGCGGAGACTGGGTCGGAGCGTAGTGGCGGAGATGGAGCAATCGGACCGACCGATCGCGCTCCTTCGCCACCAATAACTCCCTGGTCGGCCGTGCTCTTGGAGGTCTTGGAGGCAGTGGCGGAGGCAGTAGTTTTCTGGGCAGTTTCGAGGCGGGCCTTCTTGGCGGCGCGCTTGGCATCCTTGGAGGTTCGATGTGAAGCGGGTTGCCGTTTGCGAATCGTAGCAGCAGATGCGGCGGGGGAGACGACTACACCGGCATGGGCAGGAATGCCAGCATCGATGTCATCAAGACCAATCGGCTCCCTGAAAAAAGAAAGAAGAGATGAATCAATATAAGAGAAGACAGTGAGATTCAAAGCATGAAGATAAGGGCATACCCGATTGTTCTCGGCGCGCCCGTTGGCATCCGACATCTCAGCAGGGCGACGTTCAGAGGGGCTTGACCAGTCGACACTCGAGCGACCGTCACCTAAGGCTGTTTCCCTTTGAAGGCAGTCGGCGCCATCTTAGAGGCCTTGCTAGGAGCGGCACCAGAGGAGGATCTGGTCGCCGAGGCGCGTTTGGTCGGCACCTTCGGAGGCTTGGCGTGAGGAGCTGCATCAGAATTACCAACCTTTGAGACATTATCGTCTTCGCTCCATTCGGCCAGAAATTGCTCAAGGGAAGGGTCAGGCGTACCCCCTTGAGCCGCAGTTCGGGTGTCGGCGTTCTAGGGGTCGGCGGCCTCGGCGTCGGCATCGTCAGCAGGATCTTCGGACTCGGAGGACTCCCTAGAGAATTCACCGTCATCGGCGTCGTCATCTTCGGATTCGGAGGGAGGAGCTTCACCATTGTACTCGAAGTCCGCGGGGTCATCTTCCTCGCGATCGGGGGCGTACGTGCCGGTCGCCTGGCCGTCTTTCATCAAGTCGGATCGACTGAAATGCTGAGCAAGAAGAAGAAAGTTATCAGAGAAGCTAAGTATGAGGAAAAAGCAATCGGAGAAAGGGAGCAGTCGGAGCATACCACAGGTGGTTTCTGTTGGCGGTTGAGGTACTCAAGGCCGAAGTGGAAAGGGTCGGGCAAAGGACTGGATGTGATAGTCTTCAACCTGGTGCAGAGGTCTTCGGTTTTCACTCGCCATGTGCAGAGCCGAGTGAGATCTCGGGGGCCCGACATATCGCAGAGGCGGTGCACTCGGCGCTGTAGAGGGAGCACTCGGGCTTGAAGCCAAGCAGCTGCAAGGTCAGTCGGCAGGAGTCCCTCCTTCTCCAGTTGGGAAATCCTGGCGACTTGGGCATTAACGTCGCAGTCTCCGACACCGTACTTCAGCGACCATTGATGTTTCTCAGTCGGTCGGGCGAGGGAGAACTCGGGCAGGTTCAGGAAATCGGGGCCTTGATCGGGCAATTTGACGTAGAAGAAGGTGGTCTGCCAGTTCTTGCAGCATTGGACGATCTCGGTACTTTTATATTTATGCTTGCCGGCTGCGACAAGGAAACTGCCGCAGTCGGTCATGTCAGTTGGAAATGTCGGCTCGCCACCTTCCGTGGCAGACGGCACCACAGCTCCCGTCCGAGCATTGTGAGCTCGGAGGTTGAAGAACCTCTTCCAGAGAGCGATGCTTGGGCGGCAGCCGAGATACTCTTCGCACAGCGTGGCGAATCTGGAGAGGATCATGATGAAGTTCGCCGCGAGATGATGCGGTTGCAGGCGATGAAAGTTGAGGAAATCTCGAAAGAAGGTGCTGGCGGGGAGTCCGAATCCACGCTCGAAGTGAGCAAGGAAGACGACCCTCTCGGCAGCACGCGCGTTGGGCACGAGCTCGGCGCCGGGAGCACGCCACTGGACCTCGGCCGGCATCTTGCGGGCACGAACCAGAGCTTGGATGGCACCGGCGGTGACAGTGGAGCCCTTCCAGCACCCGCGGCTGGCCTGGGAGGTGTCTCGCCGGGGCGCCATGGAGCTTGCAGGCGGAAAGAGAAGGAGGGAGAGGAGCGCAAGAACAACGGTGAGAGGTTACCGCGGTGGCGGAGTAGCACGCGAGTGCGCGGCCGGAGCGGGTCCCGTGCGCGGAGGCGGAGCGGCGAGCACGACGGAGAGCTTCGAGCGGACCAGCAATGGCGCGCGCGAAGAGCAAGAGGCAGAGGAGGAAGAAGGTGTCTGAGAGAAGGAGGAGTCCAAGCCCCCCCCTGTGGCTTATATGGGCGGCGGGGGAGGGATGTGGGATCCAGCTACGGCTGTGTGGCTCGGTGTGGCCTAGCCCACAGGAAGTCCAACCGGCAAATCGGCGCAAGAGATCCAAGCGTGGGAGCCGAGGCGTGCACGTGGGGGTCGAAGCCTGCGGTTACGTCAAATCGCGCGTGTGTCGTGGGTCCGAGCCCATTGACTGCATCCCGGAAGAATCGGAGGTAACCGTTGGAAGGCAATCGGCGAGGGATATTATTCTCAAAAAGTGAAGACAGAAGTCGGAGACGATTCAAATCAGATCGGACGAAATCTTGGCTAGCCGAGTGTGAGCTCCGAGTCGGTCGACGAACTTGGAATGACGCACTTGATGAGGCCATAGAATTCGGAAGATATTGGAGAAATATTGAAAACTGCAAAGGCCCCGCAGTCAAATGACCGTGGGACCTTTACAGCTTTAGGGGCTACTGTCGGGGGATTGGTACCCGGGTAGGCTCACCCAAGAGAAAGCAACCTTTCAAGACAAGGATGGACCGATTGGGCTGCAGCTGGGCCGAGCTGGGCAGGCGTACGGCCGATTGCTCCAAGGCAATCAGCCGTACCGAATGCCAGCAGTCCGCCCCAGGCGCAACCAGTCCACCCTTTCGTCACCAAGACGATTATCCGATTGGCCCGCAGCTGGGCCGAGGTGGGCATCAGCACGGCCGATTGCCCAGAGCAATCGACCCTGCCGAGAACCACCAGTCGGCCCAGGCGCAATCGGTACAACCTACTACCCCTGGAGAAGTTGACCCCGAGATCAGTCGAGGGTACAAGTACGAGGTCATAAATGCGCAATCCCGGGAGATCAAGGTGGCAGAGAAGCCAAGTCATGTCGAAGATCTGGCAGAGGTGCGGTGTCGACCTCTCCGCCGATTCCGCGGACAGGACGACAAGACCGCACCTCCTAGCTCCACTATTCACCATCGTGCCCTACGAGTCTACAGCATGGGCCGCCGCTCGTCGGGTCCGGATCACCCGGAGAGGAGCAGTCGGTGGGACCCAGCCGATTAGAGGATGACAGCTGGGCCCAATCGGCAGTGAAGTTACCGATTTACCCCGGGCTCACACTATAAGAGCCCGGGGTACCCCTCCTGCGTGGGGGACGATCCACACATTCGCACCATTATTGAAAACTCAATCAGTTCATTTACTGCTTGTAGTTCCTCCTCAGGGAAGCAGGAGAGAACCTTGCCCACGGCGGCTCTCACCTTCCCCTGAGTAGATAGAGAAGCAGTTATTGTAGCTCAGTTCCATTGATATAGAAGAGACATGCAGGAGTAGGGGTGTTATCTCTCCGGAGAGCCCCGAACCTGGGTACATTGTGGTGTCCCTCACCGTGTTTGTGCCCAACCCGATTCCTGCACCATCGACATCTTCTTCCTCGCGTCTTCCCCGCACTTTAGCCATCCCCATGGCATCTGCCGTCACATATCGACGACATCTAGCCCGCTTGAGGAGTTCAAGATCATCCAGCCTGCAGCCGAACCAAGTCCAGCACCTCGACGACTGCCAGATCCATCACCGACGGAAAAGAACTCGACGACCCATAAGACAAGCACAAGGAGGCTACTCGAGAATCCCGCTCGAGGAGTCACGTCGCGTGGACGAAGGATCGCCCACCAGTCGACGACCCGCCGCCACCCGGACTCCCACCACACGCCAAGACGGCGACTCCGAGACCCAGTCCGGAGACTACTACGACCCAGATCGAAGGCCAGACGAATTCGCCAACTTCATCCGAAGCCAATCACTCAGTCATGGGATAGAACTTGACCCAAGAGTCCAGAGCCGAGCAGAAGACCACTCGTATACCTTCCAAGTTTCAAGGAGAAGAAGGCACGCCGGCTCTAGCAAACTCACAGCTGAAGAGCAGCTGGAAGGACCCTGCGCGATCCACTGTTTTGAAGACATCCGAGGACATCTCCGAGCAAGACACACCCTGGGAGATTGCCTCTTATTCGCCGAACTCTCCAACAGCCTCAAGGAGGAGAAGCAGCGTGAAGCCAAACGCACTCGAAGAAGCACGCAGTCACCCGCACCAAGTGCAGAGGAGCAATACCCCGCGTCCCAGGGACGAATCTGCATGATCCAAGAAGGAAGACCCTCGAAAGCAAAACAAGATGCCTACACCCTGCAAGCCGAAGCAGCCGAAAGTCTAAAGATAACAGGAATATACCAAGTGAGCGGCGCCGAGACCAGCATCACTTTTTCACAGAACGACCATCCTCCTGCAGTCCCGAGGCCCGGGCAAGCAGCACTGGTCCTCGAAGCCCAGATCGGAGGATACGACATGGACAAAATCTTCATGGACGGAGGCAGCAGTCTAAACATAATCTTCACCAGCACTCTACCCAAGATGTTCATCCCACGATCAGTGTGGAAAAAGTCAGGAACCACAATAGACGGCATAGTCCCGGGCCAAGCAGCCACCTTCATCGGAGCAATACAGCTGGATGTGATCTTCGGCAACAAGCGCAACTTCACAAAGCAGGCACTCGAGTTCGAAGTGCTCGACTGGCAGTCTCAGTATCACGCCATACTCGGGCGACCAGCGTTCGCACAATTCATGGCGGTTCCACACTATGTATATCTCAAGCTCAAGATGCCAGGACCTGCGGGAATCAGCACAGTCAAGGGAATCTTCATCAAATCGGACCAGTGCGACCGCGACTTTCACCAAGTCTCCGACACATTCGGAGCCCAGCAACAGCTCCATGAAATAGCCATGGTGACGGACAAAAGCATATTTCCACTAGCAAACAGAAGCGAGACAAAGGAATTTGTTCGCGACTTCAGCGTCGACAGCGACACGATCACATACCAAGTACACCCGACAGACCCAGAGAAGACAGTCCACGTATATGCCCACCTTCCAGAAGAGCAAGAAACCGCCCTCATAACTTTCCTTCGTGAAGAATGGAAAATTCTCGCCTGGTGCCCAGCCGACATGCCAGGGATACCACGAGAATTCGCGGAACACGCGCTCCACATCAAGCCAAACACGAAGCCAGTAAAACAGGCGTTGCGACGTTTCTCAGAGCCCAAACGCAGAGCAATCGGAGAAGAAGTCAATCGACTACTCGACGCACAGTTCATTAGAGAGAAAGAATGCAACATGGATAGCAAACCTAGTCCTGGTCCCTAAAAAGGACACCGAGGTACTGAGGATGTGCGTCGACTATGGGCCTATCAACAAGCACTGCCCAAAAGATCACTTCCCCCTGCCAAGAATCGATCAAATAATCGAGTCAACAACAGGATGCGACCTCCTATCCTTCCTCGACGCATACTCACGGTACAATCAGATCAGGATGAAGGAAGAAGATGAAGAGAACACCTCGTTCATCACCCCCTATGGAGTATTCTGCTACCAAACTATGCCCTTCGGACTAAAAAATGCCGGAGCCACGTACCACCGGATGATGCAAGCATGCCTGAGAGACCAGATCCAAAGGAACGTCCAGGTCTATGTAGACAACATTGCCATCAAAATCTACAGCGCAAACACACTACTCGACGACCTCCGCGAGACGTTCGCGGCCCTCAACAAGTACAGGATCAAGCTGAACCCCAAAAAATGCGTGTTCGGCGTCCCAGCCGGAAATTTACTCGGGTACATGGTATCTGCCCGAGGAATCGAAGCAAACTCTGAAAAGGTTCAAGCAACCGCCAAAATGCAAAGGCCAACCAACATCAGAGGAATACAATAGCTCACAGGAAAGCTCGCAGCACTGAGCCGCTTCATCAACAGGCTAGGCGAAAGGACCTACCTTTCTACAAGCTGCTGAGGAAAGGAGAAAAATTTGAGTGGACCGAGGAATCCAGCAATGCATTCATAGACTTGAAGAAGACCCTCTCTACCCCACCAATCTTGGCGGTGCCTAAAGAAAGGGAAAAGTTGTATCTCTACATAGCAGCACGGAGCAGCGTCATGAGCACAGTGCTTGTCGTCGAGCGTACAGAAGAAGGAAAAGTCCAGAAGATCCAAAGACCAATTTACTACCTGAGCACGCTACTCACGAAGCCACAGTAGCGGTACCCACATTACCAGAAGCTCCTGCTCGCCATCATCATGACCTCCAGGAAAGTATCACACTACTTCGACGAACACTCCATCACAATCGTGAGCAGTGCACCGCTCGCGGACATCCTCAACAATCCCGGAGCGACTGGTCGAGTCGCTGAGTGGAACATGGAGCTCAGCCCGCGAGACCTACAGTTCAAACACCCAACAGCAATCAAAGCCAAGTACTCCCAGACTTCCTGGTCGAGTGGGCAGAAGTCCAAACACAAGGGCCCCTAGACTTGTCCAACTCATGGACGATGTACGTCGATGGATCCAAAAAATAGCAAGGAGCCGGAGCAGGCGTCGTCCTAGTCTCCCCCAAAGGAATGAAGCTCAAATACATCCTCCAGATCAACTTCAGCAACACCTCCAACAATGAAGCAGAATACGAGGCACTACTCCACGGCATGCGCATGGCAAAAACTTGCGGCGCCACTCGCCTAGCGATCTACAGCGAATCCAACCTCGTCGTCCAAAAGGCGATGAGAGACTGTAATGTAGTCGCAGAAAACATGGCAGCCTACCAAAATCTCTACAACGCTCTAGAGGGAGGTTTCGACGGCTGTGAACTCAACTACATCCCCAGAGCAAATAACACAGAAGCCGACGAACTCGCGAACATCGGATCGACTCGAGGACCAATAAAAGTAAAGCAAGCGGAGCTCAAAGCAGTCGCAGAAGAAGACAACACAAATGAGCCAGCACAGGTGGCAGCAACGAGCGCAATTGACGCTACAAACAACCAATCAATCGAAGTTGAAGCACCAGCAGCACTCAAAGACCCGGCTTGGGCAAGACCTTTTCTTCAATTCCTAATCGAAGGCACCCTACCACAAGACGTTGCAGAAGTCTGACACATCAGTCGACGATCCAAAGCATTCACAGTAATCAACAGGAAGCTCTACAAGTGCAGCATCTCACAGGTCCTACAAAAGTGCATAGACGAGGAAGACGGCAAAGCCCTACTACTAGAGATCCACGAAGGCCCCTTCGGACATCATGCCAGCAGTCGAGCACTCGTGGCAAAAGCCTTTCGGGCAGGATTCTACTGGCCTACCGCCATGAGAAATGCAGAGGATATCGTACGGTGTTGCATCGCCTGCCAAAAATTCGCCAGCAGGCCACACGCCCCAGCATCGGAACTCAAAACCATACCGTTATCATGGCCATTTGGCACATGGGGACTCGACATGGTAGGCCCACTCAAGAAATCCTCAAAAGGAGGAAGAACACACCTACTGGTCGCAGTCGACAAGTTCACCAAATGGATCGAGGCAGTACCAATCACCAGCTCAACAGCCCTCACGGCAGTCAACTTCATCAAATCAATCATCTTCAGATTCGGAGTACCACACAACATCATCACAGACAATGGTACCAACTTCATGGCAGCAGAGTTCAAAAACTTCTGTCAAGAGTTGGGCATCAAAATCAACTACGCATCAGTCGCACACCCGCAGTCTAATGGCCAAGTGGAAAAAGCAAACGGCTTAGTATGCGGCGGATTAAAGAAGCGACTCCTAGCACCACTCGAACAGGCTGCAAGAAACTGGATAGAGGAGCTCCCCGCGAACCTATGGAGCCTACGCACCACCCCAAACAACTCAACCCAGTATACACCTTTCTTCTTGGTATACGGGGCAGAAGCAGTGCTACCGCACGACCTAAAATTTGGAGCACCCAGAATCTCAGGGTACGGAGAGGAAGAGGCAGAAGAAGCGCTGCAGAACGACAAAGACTTAGCAGACGAAGCACGAGACACAACCCTCACAAAATCTGAAGGATACCAGGACAAGCTGCGCACCTATCAAAGCAGTCGCCTACGGACTAGATCATTCAATGAAGGAGATCTCGTGCTACGACTAATACAGGAAAAAGTGCACAATCTTGCCCCTCAATGGGAAGGGTCGTTCATCATCTCGGAAGTCATAGGAGGAGGAGCATACAGATTAAAGAATCCGAAGACCAACGAGGACGTGGGAAATCCATGGAACGTAGCGAACTTACGCCTGTTCTACCCATATTCCTCCAGGCATCATCAGAAACATCGGCAGCAGCACCGATTGGCGGCACGTGTAAAATTCAAAGCAATAAAATAATGTTACCCAAAGCATCTTACTTATAAGCACTCGGGGGCTCGAGCCTAGAACTCCCCTCGAGAGAGGCTATCCTCGCGAACGCGACTTTCATTTACAAGCACTCGGGGGCTCGAGCCTAGAACTCCCCCCGAGAGACGCTATCTTCGCAAACGCGACTTTTATTTACAAGCACTCGGGGGCTCGAGCCTAGAACTCCCCCAAGAGACGCTATCTTCGCGAATGCAACTTTTACTTACAAGCACTCGGGGGCTCGAGCCTTGAACTCCCCCCGAGAGACGCTATTTTCGCGAACGCGACTTTTACTTACAAGCACTCGGGGGCTCGAGCCTAGAACTCCCCCCGAGAGACGCTATTTTCGCGAACGCGACTTTTACTTACAAGCACTCAGGGGCTCGAGCCTAGAACTCCCCCCGAGAGGCGCTATTTTCGCGAACACGACTTTTACTTACAAGCACTCGGGGGCTCGAGCCTAGAACTCCCCCCGAGAGACGCTATTTTCGCGAACGCGACTTTTAATTACAAGCACTCGGGGGCTCGATCCTAGAACTCCCCCCGAGAGACGGTATTTTCGCAAACGCGACTTTTACTTACAAGCACTCGGGGGCTCGAGCCTAGAACTCCCCCCGAGAGACGCTATTTTCTCAAACGCGACTTTTGCTTAAGGGTCATTTACAGTTTTCCCCCTAATATTGTCCCAGTCTCAGCTTTACCCCTAAAAAACCGTGCTTAACTTTGCCCTTCTTCCGTTAGTGTCCGTCTCAGAAATACCCCTAATCACTGTTTCCGTCTGGTCAAAGGGCTTTGACCGTCTAGGGTACATTTTCTGGACAATGTTTGCCCCTATCTCCATATACACTTACATGTAGGACACACAAATAAAAAAAACCTCCCTTCCTCCCTCTCCTGCCCGAGCCTCTCCTCCAAGCCACCTACCCGACCGCCCCGCTCCGGCCTTCGGCACGCCGTCGCCGCGCCGCTGGCGAGCCACCAGCCGAGCACCCGCAGGTCCACGGCCCAGCGCGTGTCCTCTCCTCTTCCCCCTCCCTCTTCACTCTCTTCCCTTTCTCTCATCTTCTCTCTGCTCGCGACCAGGACCCAGCCGCCATGGACGCCGCCGGTTGGAGCTTCGTGTGGCGCCATCGGCCAGATCCGACCGGATCCAGCCAGATCCACCCGGCCACGCTCCGATCCGGCCATCCCCGTCGCCCGGTGCCGACCCTCCTCGCCGGAGCACCACGCGTCGCCGACATCAACGCCTGTTGCCGTTGTCGTCGTCCTGGAGAGGACGAGGACGAGCATGCCTGTCCGTTCGCTCGCCCGCCAGGTGGGCCGGCCTACAGCCCATCGCGCTCCAAGGCCTCGCCTCCACGCGCCGCCTTCGCGTTACCGGCCACCGGATCATCCGCCGCCGCCGTCTGACTCGCTCCTCACCATGGCCTCCTCTGACCAGTGGGCCCCCTTCGAATTAATTAAACTGCTAACTTAAACTCACAACCACTAACTACTGGACCCTGTTAAATCAAATCTTAATTTAATTTAATCATCGTTTTTTATGTGTGGGTCCTACATGTAAGTATATATGGAGACAGGGGCAAGCATCGTCCAGAAAATGTCCCATAGACGGTCAAAGCCCTTTGACCAGACGGAAACAGTGATTAGGGGTATTTCTGAGACGACCACTAACGGAAGAGGGGCAAAGTTGAGCACGGGTTTTTTTTAGGGATAAAGCTGAGACTGGGGCAATATTAGGGGAAAAAATGGAATTGACCCTTTGCTTAAAAAGACTCGGGGGCTCGAGCATAAAACCTCCCCTGAAGGATGTTACCCTCGATAAAAAACGTGACTGTCGCTGAACAACAAAGCAAACAAGGGAAAGTCGCATCTTTAGTCTTCACCCGATCACATGCGATCACCTAAAGACTCGGGGGCTACTCCCATCGGGAGCGCTGACACGCACCCGATCTATAGCTTGCAAAAATTCAAAGACAACTACAAACCAGTGAGACAAAAATTTGTAACGTCTGCGCTTGATTCTGCAAATCAAACGCAGCCTCGGGGGCTACTCCCATCGGGAGCGCTGGCGCGCACCCGAGAAGACGTTCTCATTACAAAGGAGTCGAAGACATTCTCATTACAAAGTAGTCGAAGACATTCTCATTACAAAGGAGTCGAAGACATTATCATTACAAAGGAGTCGAAGACATTCTCATTACAAAGGAGTCGAAGACTTTCTCATTACAAAGAAGTGAAAACGACAGTTTGTCGCTACAGAAGGACCTGTGGAAATACAAGACGGGCTACATACAGCTTCTACATGTGTGCTCATGCTGAGATAATTGGCACTTTCGTGCCACCGCCTGACAGGCATCACCACAGACAAAGTAGCAACTCAGCCGGTGAAGAAGAAGCTCGCCGTCCTCCAGTTCTACAAGGTTGCCGCCTTCTAGTTCTACAAAGGTGCCTCGACCTACTGACACAGCCGCTTGACGAATGGTTTGACGTCTAGTTCTTCCCTAGAACTAGAAGAGAAAACACCATCGCCCGAGGGATCAGGTGAAGATGAAGAAACGGGAGAAGCAGGTGAATCACCACTCGAGCTATCAGAATCGCTGCTCGTCCCCTCACAGTATGGATCCAGAAGGTTGCCCCCAGCATCAAACATGCGGATAATAACAGTATCTTGGCCGTCAAAGCGACAGCAAATACTTTCTCCGCCGCGCAGATTCAGCCGACGAGAAAACGTCCTCCAGCCAGATACAAGAAAGATCAAAGACGAAGTATCAATTTCCAGCTCCACCCAAGAAGAAAAACGAGAGCTCCCGTGAAGATGGAGCCAGAAACCCCTCAAGTTACGCTCAGAAGCAATGGAGGCAAACGAAAAGGGAAGAGGAATCCGGGCAGCATCCCGGCTAAGAACACGCAAAAGAAAGTCATAGCGCCAAAAGCCCTCCTCCATAGAGGAAGAGGAAGAAGCCACCAACGCAGTTCCATGATGCCCACCACGTCAAGAACGAGGCGTGCGGCCACCACGACCACGCCGGCCACGGCCTCGCCCAACCACACCTCTACCACGTTTGGGTTCCATATGAAGAAGAAGAAGAAGGAAAAGATGCGAACAATGGATGCCAAGGATGGGCAACCAAAGGAAGCATTTATAGATCAATCCAAGGGCAAATGAGGAAAAACACACAGAAGCCCAGGTGGCGCCATCATTGCATCAAAGACCTAACGGGCCAAGCGTTACGAAATCCAAGACGAAGATGCCTTCACACGGCCAGCATTATTTACAGGACACATCAAATCTCGCCTGTTTCCCATACAAAGACTTGGAAATCCAACAGGGAAAAGGCAGCGCGATGCCCAAATCATCATTATGACAGTACAGAGGACGTGATGGATCAAACAAAAATCAAGCATCATCATACGTCATCAAACAACATGACAATGCATATCGGCACGGTACCCCAATGGGAACGGATCAAGGTAAAAGCAGTTGGGAAAAACCAAACAAGCTATATGTTCAAATTTTCTGACGCTAAAAAAATCTCTTACTCCCATCGGGAGTACCCTTTCGAGTTTGGGTGCTCCCTCACCCAGAAAGCAAAGATGTGCTCGAGTGATCACTCGCACCAGCAGAAACAACATATTCTCAGAGTTCGGGTGCTCCCTCACCCTAAAGGCAGAAAAGCATTCGAGTGACTACTCGCGGAAAGGTTCAGCCATTCAGCAAACAAGACTTACTCGCACACTCGACGACATTCCGAGTGGGTGCCTTCTTATTTTCCTCGCCTGAGTTCACTATAAGCTCCGCGAGTGATGACTAAAACAGCTCACTTGATTGTTTATTCCATGTGGGTGCATCGCTAATCAGGCTCCGTGCCTCAACAAAAACAAATTATGCCTGGACTACGACACACTGTACCCAGATGTCATGCAAGCTTAGCGTGTAGGTAAGACCCCGCTGCGCAGAACAGCCGGGCCGGGACTTGCCACAGAGCGATTTCACTCCCGACCTTTTCCATGCGCTTGCATGATAGAAAGAGCCGAGCGGACGCGCTCAGGTTATGTGCTTAGACTGGAAGCAATTGATCCTATAAGACCTGCAGCAGCATGACTTTGCTTGACACCATTGTTCCAAGTTCACGTCGAGGGACGTGGGCTTGATTGGGCTACTGTGGTATTTTTCACTAGCACACTTCACCAAGGCTCGACCAGTCGACTCCTTGGGCCCTTTCATCTTAGCAATCCCTCGTAACAGATATTGTCATGGCTCAAAATGCCAGCGACCCGTGGCGATACCACACTTACACACAATAAAGGCGCAGATGAATCTGAGTCCCTGCGCGACTCTTCAAGTCCCCCAGGCACTCGGGGGCTACTGATGAGGGGTGACCCCACGACTCCTACGTGTGAGGCTACCTGGTGCGTATGGAGACAGAAGGCCCACTGGGAAGCTACGACAAGCCCACGATTGGCCCAACCAAGCACCGGCGTAGGAGTCTGCGACTAACATGGAAGGTGCAACTTGGCGTACAAGGCAGGACTAGAATTAGAAAACTACCTATGTAACCTAGCACGGACTCCCCGAGACCTAGCCTAGTATATAAAGGTTGGGAGGGGAGACGTCTAATTCAGCTCAATATGCGTCTATTCATCCTACCCTTGCGAGAACTCGCCTTGGCCTCCACTGTAATCGCCCCCTCACGTAATAATATCGAGAAGGAAGTGCTTCTCCTGTTAACCGACGAGTATTGTCCAACCTGTGTTATCTCTATGACTAACCCAGGGTCCCTGACCATGGGATGTTCCGGGGTTGATCCCCGTCAGTGTGATTATTGTTTATCTTATCACAACTAGGTAAACCTTGCAATTGTTAGGCACACCTTATCTTCCGCATTATTGCCTAAAATTGTTAAGTAGTGTTAAAATTGAAATAAGATCTATTCACCCCCCTCTAGGTCTATCTCGATCCTTTCAATTGGTATCAGAGCCTCGTAATCTATTCTTGTGGCTTAACCGCCCTAGAGCGAGATGACCAAGAACGGTATCCCCGAAAGTTCGGGTGCCAATGTGGAGGTCGCAATTGCTGCGGATGCCGCTAGTTCGGAAGCCGAGAGATTGGCTGCCGAACAAAGGGCCGCCGCACAAGCTGCGTTGCCTCCTTCCACGGGGCATGTTAGTTATGAGATTGACGATCCCAAGTTGTTCACGTCTGGAGATATGGAAAAAGCCTTGCAAAAGGTTTTGGAGAATCAAAGGGAGGAAATGGAAGCTTCCTTTGCTAGATTGAAGGCTTCGGCATCGGAGTCACAAACGTCAAGTGGTGCGGCCCCTAGGTTCCCACAAGCGACCTTTGTGCACCCCGGTTCCGAGGCTCCCTTGCAAAGAGGTGGTCCGTACCAATGGGACTATCCTGCTCCTAAGCTTGCGGAACCTAAGTATAAGTTTAATGGCAATCCGCTGGTACTAACCGAGAACACTAACTTTTTGGATTGGAAAAGTCTTATGGAAGATTATCTTAGGTTTGTGTGCGAACCCATGTGGAACCTCATCGACCCCGGGAAAGGCTATTATCCCGTTGATCCGAACAACCTTACTCCAAGTGAAGTGTTTGATCGACATCTAAACCTTGCGGCTATTGGGTTCTTGAAGAGAGGAATGGATGAGTTGACACGTGCACCATTTCTTCATATCACCAATGCCAAGGAAATGTGGGTTACTCTTCTCATTGCCAAATCCGGCACCGGGTCGCTTCAAATGACAAGATATGAGACCACAAAGAATGCATTGTACAACCTTCACATGAAGAAAGATGAGACGCCCCAACAACTTCATATGCGTCTCAAAGTTCTCTCTGCTCATGTCCAGTCCTTCACATGTGAGAAATCTTTGGATGGATATCAAATCACCAACCGTTACCTTGTGGACAAGATGTTGAATGCTCTCATGGCGTATTCTCTTCAAATGGTGTGGGAATTTAGGCGTATGCCCGACTTCTTCAAGATGACACCGGATGATGTGATTTCCACCTTCTTGCAATATGAAGAGCATCTAAAGGAGTCCAAGAGACTTCTTGCCACATATGGTGGTTGATGTCACGAGAGTTTACTTCTCGCCCCTCGTTGGTTACCCAAAGTAGAAGGTGAGATCTAGCGTAGCAACAAATTTCCCTTGGTGAAGATACCAAGGTTTGTCTCCAGTAGGACTCCAACAGATACGAGAAGGTGGTGAAGTGAACAATGGCGCCGTTCACAACTCAGGGTTGCTTACTTCACCTGGACCTGCACACACAGCAAATAACTTTGCTTCCCAACGAGTACAGAGGAGTTGTCAATTCCTCCGGCCTTGTTGTTTACAAAGGATAAAATGCACGGGATAATAATGATAGTGATAGCAACGGAAAAGTAAATAAAGCAGTAAATTGATAGTGGGAGTAAACAGTATTGGAAATATGGACCGGGGTCCTATGATGTTCACTAGTGATGTCTCTCTTCCAAAAGACGATAAAATAGCCATGCAAGATAAACAAATTACAGTTGGGAAATTGACAGGATTATGTGCGCAAACCAATGCTAATTATGCTATAAAGAAAGGAAGAGGCTCAAAAGCTTGGGCGGTACGCCAAAACAAGTAGACCAAAATCCATTTGCATCTACCTACTAATCATCCACCTTGAGATATCTATCCAGAACATCTCGCTGGTATTAGGTTGCGAATCCCACCCAAAGTGTAAACTCAAAGCAACTCACGAGGTCTAATCCATGAAGAACAAAGAGGGGAGGAGAACATCACATAGCTACTGATCATAGACCCATGGTCCAAGGTGGACTACTCACGGTTCATCCGGGAAGCATCCATGGTGGTGGAGAAGCTCCCGGAGGTGGTTCCTCCCTCCGGTAGGGTGCCGGGAAGAGTTCTTCTGGTGCTCCCGATCTTGGAAGCGCGGCGGCGGCGGAACAGAGGAGAGATCGCGAAAAAGGGTTCCTGTCTCGGGGGTTTTGTGTCACGGGGAATAAATAGGCGAAGGGGGGCAGCCAGGGGGGCCACCAGGGGTACAGGCGGCCCCCTGGTGCGGCCTCACCCTAGGGTGCGCCGGGAGGGCGCCTGGGGCCCTGGTGGGTCCCCTCTGCCCCCCCCCCCTCGGTGATTATCGAAGCTTCCTGCACGCTGATTTTTTTTTGGATTTTTCACGAATTTTTGGAGCACTTTTTATATGGGGAAAACCTGAAATAGAAAAACAGCAGAGAACAGGAACTGGCACTGGGGTGCACTGAGTTAATAGGTTAGTCCAAATATGATCAAAAGTGTATGGAAGTTCATCAATATCATAGCAATATCACACAAAAGAGGCATGGAGCAAGCAGAAATTATAGATGCGTTTTGGACGTATCAAAATCCCCAAGCTTAATTCCTGCTCGTCCTCGAGTAGATAAATGATAAAAGCATAATTTCTGTGGTGACATGCTAACAACCATATAAGAACTTTTAAGTAAAGCAATCAAGGCATGTAATCCAATTCAAGTCATAACAGGCAAGAGTCTATATTTAGCATTGAAACAAGTAACATAAGAACATAAAGGTGCAAGAGCTCTCGCTGTCCGTTAATCGAATGTCTCAATATGGTGTTTGCGTGCAAGAAAGGGGATAGGGATATACGAGAAAAAGTATGTCAGGACCCGGGGTTAGTGTATGCAAGCCCCGCTACGACGTAGTCATATGGAGAGCCGAGAACCGTACCCACTTGTCTAAGCAGACAAGGCCAAGCACAGAACATTCTCGGAAAGCATCGTACGTGAGGGGCATCCCATCCAGGCCGGATGATCAACTGAGATGGGTCCTTATCGTCCGCACACAAGTCTAAATGATATGGGTGATGAACTCCCATATTCACAGACAAGTCGCCTCAACCATACTATCGACTATCTCATAGCTTTTACATAGACTTACTCCAGCCCGATCACTTAGTCGGGGTCTAGGGCGGGCTCGATCATACAACAAAGTGTGCACGAGACAGAGTCTCGAGCAATCGCATCGCGATGCCCCAAGCTGCGCACATCTAAGGGCCACTTGGTGTATAAAAGACCGCCAGCCAGATCACAACTAAGGTCTCGAAAACCCATACATAGACATGCATGTTATAAACATACACGCATCACACATGCCTTGTATGAACATCAGGTATCATTGAAATTCTCTAAAAAGTATACATTTTATTGATAACTCTTACAGAGTGCACACAGAGATCACGAGACCGTGATCCAACATTACAACAAGCATATGGAAGCAAATTATGTATGGGTACTGACAAGTTTAACAAATGGCTTAAGAAGCCTTATTTAAACACAAGCGCTCCACGAGGGAACCAGTCTACTGAATGGGACTACACTAGCTTGGTCTTCAGTCATCGAGCTCGAGGAAGAATCCACCTTCGGGGTCAGTGGGTTCATCTAAAACATAGAATAAGCAAACGTGAGTACAAAGTCATACTCAGCAAGACTTACGTAGGAGCTATACTACTCATGCACATGTATAAAGGTAAAGGGAGGTGGGGTTCATAAGCAGAAGTGCCAGCTTTGACTTGGCTAGTCCTGTACTACGAATACCAGACTTGAGGAAAGAAGCGTACACGAGTCCACTACATGTCTCCAACCAATTACACCACTATGGTGCCTTCCTCGACTACACGCGGTACTCTATGCTAGCGCCAAATTAAAATTTCTACCGCGCACAACCAAGATCACTGCTACTGGGGATGAACTACGTGATTAGGGTTTACCACTAGACGCGCAGTCACGGCAGCGGAAGGAGAGTTGGCGATGCGCGTCGGTGGCTGCTCCTCGAATCCCTCGAACCGATCCCACGAACGGAGTCCCGCGATCCGATCCCGCGAACAGTTCGTCCAAGCACCGCAGGTGCAGCGCCTCCAAGGGATGCGCACGTACAAGGAGGAGCGCCGGGCGGTGCACTGCTAGGTCCGGCGGCTCGGCCTGGAGGTGGAGTGGCGGCTAGGGTTGTGGTCTAACCTCTACCCCTTCGGGGTTCTCCCTAGCCTTTATATAGGCGCCCGTGGAATGGCCTCAACCCTTGAGGCAATCCGGACCCTCCATCCATATTCCATTCGGATCACATCCGAATGGGCTCCTTTCCTCTTAAGCGCGCGACCCTATAGGTTCACGTACACATGGACACGTCCCGAATCACATCCGGTTCGATAGTCAGTAGCGGTTCCTAGCAGAACGTGCCGACTCCCATATATGCGTAAAGTCATAAGACGAACCATTACAAAGTGTCATATGCAACATTCCTTTTGCCTCACGATATATGTTGTCAAGCTCAAGGCGAGTACTTGTCACCCTTGTGATAGCTTGACCTCTCTTCTCGAAACCGTGATACAGATTCCTGAACCGGGTTAACACTTAACCCATATCGCATGGCCATGCTTTCTGAATCTTATCACTCGAGAGGGCCCAGAGAATATCTCTCCAAAGTGGAGGGGCAAATCCCATCTTGATCAACCATGTCTCGCGGCATGTATCATGACTCACCCGTAAGCTACCTTTATAACTACCCAGTTACGGTGTAGCGTTTGATAGTCCCTAAGTGAGTCATTCCTCATCCCGAGAACATGCGAGGACCTCAGGTCTAGGACATGGCATATACATTGTATTGAGACTAACAGATGACAATATCTCGCTGCGTCTCAAAGTGGGTCTCTATCCAACTCAGTGATCCCATCACTAAGTCCATACTATCGGTAGCATCTCCATGCTCATGACTTGTGAAACATAGTCATCAAGCGAATCATATACTAGTCAAGTATATGTGTCCGCATAACCTTATCAACTAGGGACCATTAGAACAATCATCATAGAATATATAGTCTCACAAACAAGTCACATACTTATTGATACATATCAGTGATGATGTTCAAGGACAATACAAATAACTCATGAATACATAAGGAGATAACATCATAACATGATTGCCTCTAGGGCATATCTCCAATAGTCTCCCACTTGCACTAGAGTCAATCAGTTAGGCATCTAAGGC
The DNA here is from genome assembly GCA_950022295.1 of Bromus sterilis. NCBI lineage: Eukaryota > Viridiplantae > Streptophyta > Magnoliopsida > Poales > Poaceae > Bromus > Bromus sterilis. The sequence goes on from OX465596.1 coordinate 405,622,451, forward strand.
CCATGGCCCTTACGTGTGCCTCATGCTTCGGCATCGGGAGAGGCTTCGTCAAAGGATCAGCAACGTTTGCATCCGTGTGTACTTTGCATACATTTATATTACCATCATCTACGAATTGTCGTATGATATGATAACGCCTTTCTATGTGCTTGGATTTCTGGTGATGCCTTGGCTCCCTGGCCTGTGCGATGGCACCACTATTATCACAATAGAGGTCCAACGGGTTTGCCGAGTCTGGAACCAAACGAAGTAGGGTAATGAAATCCCTTATCCAAACACCTTCCTTTGAGGCTTCAGAAGCTGCAAGGTACTCGGCCTCTGTTGCAGAATCAGCTACCGTCTCTTTCTTGGAACTCTTCCAGCTCACTGCACCTCCGTTCAGAATGAACACATAACCAGATTGCGAACGAAAGTCATCCTTGTCGGTTTGGAAACTAGAATCGGTGTAACCCTTTACAACGAGCTCATCCTCACCTCCATAAACTAGGAACATATCCTTAGTCCTTTTCAGGTACTTTAGGATGCTCTTAACTGCTGTCCAGTGGCTCTCGCCTGGATTAGCCTGGTATCTGCTCGTAGCGCTTAGAGCATAGGAAACATCTGGACGAGTACATACCATAGCATACATGATAGACCCGATGGCCGAAGCATACGGAATCTTATCCATGCGTCTTTGATCATCAGGAGTCGATGGACCCTGAGTCTTGCTTAGATGAATGCCATGTGACACAGGAAAGAACCCTTTCTTAGCCTCATGCATGTTGAACCTTTTCAACACCTTGTCGATATACGTACACTGGCTTAATCCAATAAGCCTCCTTGATCTATCTCTATAGATCTTGATTCCCAAAATGTAAGTTGCTTCTCCCAAGTCCTTCATTGCAAAAATATTTTTCAATGAGTCCTTGACAGCTTCAAGCATTGGAATGTCATTCCCAATCAGTAATATGTCATCCATATATAAGATTAGAAATACGATTGAGCTCCCACTAAACTTATTGAACACACAAGGTTCCTTTTCGTTCTCGATGAAGCCAAATGATTTGACAACCTCTTTAAAACGAATATTCCAACTCCGAGATGCTTGCTTCAATCCATAAATGGATTTCTGAAGTTTGCATACCTTACTAGCATTCTCTGGATTGATAAAACCCTCGGGCTGTATCATATACACGTCCTCTTCTAGATTTCCATTAAGGAAAGCTGTTTTGACATCCATTTGCCATATCTCATAATCGAAATAGGCAGCTATAGTTAGAATAATCCGAACTGATTTAAGCATCGCTACAGGAGAGAAGGTCTCGTTGTAGTCAATTCCTTGAACTTGTCGAAACCCCTTCGCGACAAGTCGAGCTTTATGGATTTGAACATTTCCATCCATATCAGTTTTCTTCTTAAAGATCCATTTGCACTCAATGGTTCTTGCACCATTTGGCAGATCAACCAAGTTCCAAACTTGATTGTCATCCATGGACTTTAACTCGGATCTCATGGCCTCAAGCAATAACTCGGAATCTGGATTCACCATCGCTTCTGCATATGTCAAAGGCTCATCGTTGTCCAACAACAATATATTGCTTGCATTACGCAGCCTTTCTGACCTTCGTGGTGCGGGTGCTACTTCAACCACGGGTTCACTGAATGGCTCTGCCATAATGGCATCACTTGCCGTGTCTTCCCCGAGTGGTTTATCTCGAACCTCTTCGAGTTGCACCGTCCTCCCACTAGCCTTCCTAGTGAGAAAACCTTTCTCAAGGAAGGTACCATGTCGAGCGACAAACACTTTGCCCTCTTGTCGGTTGTAGAAGTAATACCCTAAGGTTTCCCTTGGATATCCCACGAATATGCACTTATCCGATTTGGGTGCGAGCTTGTCCGACTGAAGTCGCTTGACAAACGCTTCACAACCCCAAATCTTTAGAAAAGACAAACTGTGACGCTTCCCAGTCCATATCTCATATGGTGTCTTATCTACGGATTTAGATGGTACTCTGTTTAGTGTGAAAGCTGCAGTTTCTAGAGCATGACCCCAAAATGACAACGGTAGATCTGACTGACTCATCATCGATCGAACCATGTCCAACAAGGTGCGATTCCTCCGTTCCGATACACCATTTCTTTGAGGTGTTCCAGGAGGAGTGAGTTGCGGAACTATTCCACGACTCTTGAGATGATCATCAAACTCTTGACTCAGATATTCACCTCCACGATCTGATCGTAGAAGTTTGATCGTCTTGCCGAGTTGATTCTCTACTTCATTCTGAAACTCCCTGAACTTTTCAAAGGTTTCCGACTTGTGCCTCATCAAGTAGATATATCCATATCTGCTCAAGTCGTCGGTGAAAGTCACGAAGTAATGGTAACCACCTCTAGCAGTCGTGCTCATTGGTCCACACACATCAGTATGTATGAGTTCCAACAAGTTGGATGCCCTCTCGCAACTCTTTGCAAAAGGTTTCTTAGTCATCTTGCCGAGTAGGCACGCTTCGCATGTCTCGAATGATTCAAAATCAAACGAATTTAAAAGTCCATCATCATGGAGCTTCTTCGTGCGCTTTTCACTAATATGACCAAGCCGACAGTGCCAAAAGCAAGTTGTATTCAGATCGTTAGGTTTAAGCCTCTTGGCATTTATATTATAGACAGATTCACCTTCAAGATTCAAAATGAATAACCCATTCACAACGGGCGCCAAGCCATAAAACATCTTATTCAAATATATAGAACAACCATTGTCCTTAATAATGAATTCATAACCTTGTCTCATCAAACATGAGGCAGAAATAATGTTTCGACTTAACGATGGAACATAATAACAATTATCAAGCTCCATTACAAATCCAGAAGGTAAATTAAGTTGCATGGTGCCGACGGCTAATGCAGCAACTCTTGCTTTATTCCCGACGCGAATGTCAACTTCTCCTCTTGCGACATCTCTACTTGTTTTAGTCCCTGCATCGAGTTGCAAATGTGAACAACCGATCCGGTATCATATACCCAAGAACTATTAGAAATATCCGCAAGATAAATGTCTATAACATATACAACAAGTGTACCTGTAGAAGACGTACTCCCACTGCTCTTGCCCATGCTGGCGAGCCACTTGTTGCAGTTCCTCTTCCAATGACCATTCTCCTTGCAATAGAAGCAAATGGTCTCTGCGTCAGGTCCAGGCTTAGGCGCCGGGGCTGGAGTCGGGATCACATCCTTGTCCTTTCCCTTTGCGTTAGCCTTCTTCTTGGTCCATGACTTCTTGAACTTGGCTGTGTTCTGCACCATCAACACTTGATGTGTGCCCTTCTTAATGTCCTCCTCTGCTATCTTAAGCATCCCATGCAATTCAGTGGGCTTCTTTTCCATGCCATGCATATGAAAGTTCGTAATGAACGAGTTATAGCTTGGCGGAAGAGAACCCAGAATTGTATCTGTAGCTGACTCAGGAGTCAACGGATGCCCAAGACGATCCAAAGCTTGCATGTATCCCATCATTTTGATGACATGCGGGCTCAGTGGATCACCCTCTTTCAGCTTGCAATCCATCAGGGATCGCCAGACGTTGAACCTTTCGGTCCTAGCCTGAACCTGAAACATGCCCTTAAGACTCTCGATCATATGGAAAGCCCTAATGTCTTCGAACTGCTGTTGCAGCTCGGGCTCCATAGAAGCCAGCATGAGGCAGCTGATCTCAGTAGACTCATCCTTGAGTTTCTGATAGGCATTCTTAGCAGCAGCGGTGGCATTATCAGTCGGTTCCTCTGGAAGCGGTTCCTCTAGAACATTTTCCTTTTTATCATGCTTGAGAACAAGTCTCAGATTTCTATACCAGGTTATAAAGTTTGTTCCATTCAGTTTATCTTTCTCAAGGATGGATTTCAACGCAAAATTGGTAACTGGAGCAGGTGGTGCCATTGATCTACAACATAAAATGCAAAATACTAAGACATGTATTCATGAAGAGCAATTCATATTAAATGCTTTGATAAAATTACTCCCACTAAGTTCAACATCCCTCTAGTTGACACTAAGTGATTCAGGATCCGATGGGGCGAATTGACTAGTGAGCTTTTGCATCACTGCTAGCCGACTCGACCTACCAGTAAGGAACTCCTTGCTAATCGCATCAACCATACGACTCATGTTTGTTGATGCACATCAGATACACACCAACTCCTATGCCCCGAAGCCCAAAACTGTTTTGATAGCCTCGACAAGTTAACCAAGTGCTATGCGTGTAAGTGTCCGACACAAACCCATCACGCCAAGGAGATCTAGCAGCACCCTAATTTTATAGGCCTACTACTAAACATACATGACATGTGATGTGCAACAATTCGGGAGGCAAATTTTACTTGACATTATTTGAGGGATCATCCTACTTAAAACATCTACCATGTCAAAGAAGGATGCATAAAGGGATAAACTTTCACAGGCAGTTTATACAAGTGATATGGTATAGCCCCTTTATTATAGCGCATGGTGATCTCCATCTCCATGTGCGTGAACCTCCCATGGAGATCTCCATCTCCATGTACGGTTGTCCTCGTGGTGATCTCCATCTCCACGCCGTAGTGTCAACTGCCAAGTGTTACATAAGTTACTATGCTATTACAAACTAATAGCTATGAAATTAAGTTACATTACATGGCTTCCCATGTTGACACGCAGGTCATTAATACAATAATGAGACAACCACATGGCTCCAGCCGGTTGTCAAAACCATGACACGCAGGTCATGAACAAAAACATACACAATGGGCTATACCAAATCATCATCATTCCCTGCAAAACCAAGTTAGACGTTCTACCGCCGTCTAAACCTATTTTAGCACTAGGCAAATTAGGTCTGCGAAAAATCGCCTAATTAACTAAAACCTGCTCACAGATTTCTGCATATCTTTTCATTCTGCATCATTTGGTAGGTCACGGAGCTCAATCGGAGTTCATATGACCAAGATATGGCCTCTGAACCGAACCTGCTCACAGATTTCTGGACAGCGCGGATCATATCCACGTCGTGTCCTGATCCGTGTCCCGGATCAATCAAAAAGTGATATCCGCGTGCTACAACAGGGTTTACGGCACACTGTCTATCCCAATGGCGGATAACCGACCTCTAGGGATAATTTGTGGCACGACCTAAGTAGCTCGCCCCTCGGGACAGATCATGAAACCAAGAACCTCAAACATGCAAAACCAATCTGATCTACCAACACAAGATCCGATCTACATATCTCCATATGAAATTCTATCACGAATTCAACACCACGCGACAGAGGCTCTGATACCACTGTTGTTGCACGCGGTACGCTATGCTAGCGCCAAATTATAATTTCTACCGCGCACAACCAAGATCACTGCTACTAGGGATGAACTATGTGATTAGGGTTTACCACTAGACGCGCAGTTACGGCAGCGGAAGGAGAGTTGGCGATGCGCGTCGGTGGCTGCTCCTCGAATCCCTCGAACCGATCCCTCGTACCGATCCCACGAATGGAGTCCCGCGATCCGATCCCGTGAACAGTTCGTCCAAGCGCCGCAGGTGCAGCGCCTCCAAGGGATGCGCACGTACAAGGAGGAGCGCCGGGCGGTGGACTGCTAGGTCCGGCGACTCGGCCTGGAGGTGGAGTGGCGGCTAGGGTTGTGGTCTAACCTCTACCCCTTCGGGGTTCTCCCTAGCCTTTATATAGGCGCCCGTGGAATGGACTCAACCCTTGAGGCAATCCGGACCCTCCATCCATATTCCATTCGGATCACATCCGAATGGGCTCCTTTCCTCTTAAGCGCGCGACCCTATAGGTTCACGTACACATGGACACGTCCCGAATCACATCCGGTTCGATAGTCAGTAGCGGTTCCTAGCAGAACGTGCCGACTCCCATATATGCGTAAAGTCATAAGACGAACCATTACAAAGTGTCATATGCAACATTCCTTTTGCCTCACGATATATGTTGTCAAGCTCAAGGCAAGTACTTGTCACCGTTGTGATAGCTTGACCTCTCTTCTCGAAACCGTGATACAGATTCCTGAACCGGGTTAACACTTAACCCATATCGCATGGCCATGCTTTCTGAATCTTATCACTCGAGGGGGCCCAGAGAATATCTCTCCAAAGTGGAGGGGCAAATCCCATCTTGATCAACCATGTCTCGCGGCATGTATCATGACTCACCCGTAAGCTACCTTTATAACTACCCAGTTACGGTGTAGCATTTGATAGTCCCTAAGTGAGTCATTCCTCATCCCGAGAACATGCGAGGACCTCAGGTCTAGGACATGGCATATACATTGTATTGAGACTAACAGATGACAATATCTCGCTGCGTCTCAAAGTGGGTCTCTATCCAACTCAGTGATCCCATCACTAATTCCATACTATCGGTAGCATCTCCATGCTCATGACTTTTGAAACATAGTCATCAATCGAATCATATACTAGTCAAGTATATGTGTCCGCATAACCTTATCAACTAGGGACCATTAGAACAATCATCATAGAATATATAGTCTCACAAACAAGTCACATACTTATTGATACATATCAGTGATGATGTTCAAGGACAATACAAATAACTCATGAATACATAAGGAGATAACATCATAACATGATTGCCTCTAGGGCATATCTCCAACAGTTCATAAGCAGAAGTGCCAACTTTGACTTGGCTAGTCCTGTACTACGAATACCAGACTTGAGGAAAGAAGCGTACACGAGTCAACTACATGTCTCCAACCAATTACACCACTATGGTGCCTTCCTCGACTTACCCACGAGAAAGCACGCCATAGCACTCACGATTATCTTGTCAAGTTTTATAAGTATCCGGTTCAAGTTGTCTAATAATCAAGCTAAGATTTCCAAGTAGTCCCTTAGCGCGGACGCGGCTATTCGAATAGTTTTGTTAACCCTGCAGGGGTGTACCGCTACACACACATGATCATCAGTTACCGCCTTTGTACTCGACACCGTTCAAGAGGTGCCGGCGAGGATGCTCACCACAACTGTTACCTCATAGCCGATCTAGTCCAAGAAAGCCGCCTACCTCGGTTGGCTACCACTATCATGAACCTGTCGGGACCCGGGGTTTGCGTATGCAAGCCTCGCTACAACACAATCATATGGAGAGCCGAGAACCGTACCCACTTGTCTAAGCAGACAAGGCCAAGCACATAACGTCCTCGGAAAGCATCGAACGTGAGGGGCGTCCCATCCAGGCCGGATGATCAACTTAAATGGGTCCTCATCGTCCGCACACAAGTCTAAATGATATGGGTGGTGGACTCCCATAATCATAGACAAGTCGCCTCAACCATACTATCGATTGTATTATAACCCTTACATAGACTTACTCCAGCCCGATCACTTAGTCGGGGTCTAGGGCGGGCTCGATCATACATCAAAGTGTGCACGAGACAGAGTCTCGAACAATCGCATCGCGATGCCCCAAGCTGCGCACATCTAAGGGCCACTTGGTGTATAAAAGACCGCCAGCCAGATCACAACTAAGGTCTCGAAAACCCATACTAAGACATGCATGTTATAAAAATACACGCAGCACACATGCCTTGTATGAACAGCAGGTATCATTGCAATTCTCTACAAAGTATATATCTTTATTAATAACTCTTACAGAGTGCACACAGAGATCACAAGCATGTGATCCAACATTACAACAAACAAGCGGAAGCAAGTAGGTCTGAGTACAGACAAGTTTAACAAATGGCTTAGAGAAGCCTTATCTAAAAACAGGCCCTCCACGAGGGAACCAGTCGTCTGACTGGGACTACACTAGCTTGGTCTTGGTCTGAGTCTTCATTCTTCAAGCTTCGAGTAAAAATCACCATCAGGGTCGGTGGGTTCATCGAAAACATAGATTAAGAAAACGTGAGTACAAAATCGTACTCAGCAAGACTTACATAGGAGCTATACTACTCATGCATATGTATCAAGGTAAAGGGAGGTGGGGTTTCACTTGTAGAAGTGCCAGCTTTGACTTGGCTAGTCCTGAACTACGAGTACCAGACTTGAGGTAAGAAGCGTACACGAGTCCACTACATCTCTTCAACCAATTACACCACTATGGTTACTTCCTCGACTTCCCCACGAGAAGCACACCATAGCACTCACGCTTATCTTGCGATTTTTATAAGTATCCATTCAAGTTGTCTATGATCAAGTAGAGGTTTCCAAGTATTCCATAACCGCGGACACGGCTATTCGAATAGTTCATTAACCCTGCAGGGGTGTACATCTTCACACGCGTGTCATCGCTTATCGCCTCATTCTTGTCACCCTTCAAGCGGGTGTCGGACGTGGATGAAACCAAGGCACTACCCTCACATCACCTTCTCTAATCCAGGAGCCGACTACCTAAGTTTGTCACCGCTCGAGAGTCCGGTCGGTTCCACGAAACGGACTCAGATAATGTGAAGGACCGAGACGCCACCTTTGACAGATGGTTTCACTGTCTCACAGGTCCACCCACATATCTATACATAAATCAAATGGAAAGCCCGAATCTAGTGTGACTCCTGGACTGGATCGGGTACGTAAAGAGGCCAAACGGGGCTCCCATAAAACCCTACATGTGGTCATACTCTTTGTCTTGGATCACAAAACAGGAACTCGGGGCCTAGGGCAGTGTTCAACGAGACAACCCACTGTGTACTCCTACACAGCCTCTCATCGTTCACCTTTGTTTAGGGTGGATTCACCAACACGTTTCACTTTCATCAACACTACTGTGTTCATTCCATCCCGACTCACAATCAAAACATCCTCATTGTAGCACTAAGCAGCAAAATCAGTAACAGTTGTAGGGGCCACATGCTCATCAACCAACTCCTAAATCTGCTAGGATTGTGGTTTGCTTAATACGGTGGCAAAATGATAGGTCATGCATCGGAATGGGTTCAACTATGCGAAAGAACGTGTCTCTATGATCTCCTAAACATGCATAAGCGAGACTGAGAGGGAAGTAGGATTTTATAGACATGATCAATGGGGTTTTCTTGCCTTGCTGACGAGGTTTCGATAACGGAGTCTTCAACGAAGGGGGTGATCTCGAGCTCCGGATCCACTTCTATCAGCAACATGACAATCATAGGATCAATATAATGTACAATGCACAATCACATGAATAATATTGCAATGGTGATGTTCAAGGTACTGATGTGTTGAGCATTCCATTTAAAAGGAGTATATTGCAAATTGAATTGCAAATTCAAACTCCAATTTGAATTCAAACTTGATCAAGTTACATGTGACATTGTTTGATCATTTTGAACCTTTTGGAAATGTGTATGATATGCCTCTGAAGTGTGGTTGAAATGTAGTATAATTTCATGGTCCAAGTTGCCAAAGCAGTTGATTTGAATTTGAATTAAATTCAAATAAACCAAATGACATATGCTACTGGTACCATTTTAAAATCAACTCCAACATAGTTGAAAGTTGCATATTTGGCAAGATAATTTTCTCCTGGTCATTTTTCATATATTATTTGCTATATTTGGAGTTAGGATGAATTAATTATGAATTTCCAAAGTTTGGGGTATTTTCTGTAATTTCTGGAATTTCTTTAAATCTTTTAAATCCTGGAAAAGATTTATTGCATCAGCCTGAGGTCAGCATGACGCAAGGGGGGGGGCTGACAACAGGGGCCCACCTGTCTGTCTCTGTGGGGTTAATCCCCTGTTAGTTTAACACTAACAGTGTTTAGTTAGTGGCCTGGGCCCACTGTCAGTGGCCCAGGGTTAGGATTAGTGGGGGGTTAGCTTAGGTTTAGGGGCTCTAATGGCGGGGCCGCCGGAATCCTGCCGGAGACTCGCCGGAGTTGGGTTCTAGGGCGCGGGGAGGGACCTGGAGGGCACGGGCTTGCTCCTCGTCGTCTTCCGCATCCAGTGGAGTGGTCGGGGGGTCACGGGGAGCTTCAGGTCCACGGCTACGACGTCGTCTGCGGCGGCCGGAGACGGAGCACTACGGCGATGGCGAAGGAGGCCACGGGGAGGGTTCTGGAGGGCACTGTCAGGCTCAGCGCGAAGCCGTGCATTGCGTGGTGCCAACGGGGGTTCAAACAGGGGCTCTGGGGCGCGACTACGTCGACGAGCGACGGCAGCTGGGCTCGGACCTCGCCGGAACTGCGCGAGAGGGCTCGGGAGGAGGTGGGAATAGGTCAAACGGACGAGCAGCTCACTGTGAGTGGGATGGAGGAGACGGCGGAGCTGCGGAGTGCTTGACCGTGGTGAATTTGAGCTCGAGCTCGTCGGCGGCCGGCGGCGAACTGGAGAAGGGGGCGGCGTCTCTAGGGCCTTCGGGCTCGATTGCTTGTGCTTGAAGACGAAGACGACATCTGCGGTGCGGCTGGACAAGCTCGGTCGGCGTATCACTGCCGTTGGCCACGACTGGGCGGCGGCGGCGCTCTGCGGGGTGCTCGGTCCTTCACGGGGACCCGTCGGAGAGAGAGATAGGAGGGGTCTGGGAGAGAGCTGGGGTGCGGGGGGGCTTCTGCGCGATGCGAGACGCAAGAGAGAGGGAGGGGGAGGCCTAGAAGCGGCTCGGCGTCGCCGTGCTCCCAGCTCCAGCGAGCAGCTTGGAGGGGCGGGGTAGAAGACGACAACAATTCGGGTGGGCTGGGCCGAGGCGACAGGAGGTGGGCCTCGCCTGTGGGCAACAGGTAAGGTCCTCTCTTTATTCTTTCTGTTTTCTATTTTCTGCTTTATGTTTTGCTTTGAAATAAAATAGCAAAGCATTTTTATTAAATGCACAATTAATTTTATAATTCCTAGGTGACCAGTAGCTAGTCACTTGTGGAATTTGATCATTTTTGAAATTCAAAACATTTGAATTTCAAATCAAATAGGGGTCAAATTTAATTTCCAGGGAACCTTTTGAATTTTAGAATATTCCATGGGCATGGGAAAATACCCAAACCACTTTTAAAATGATCAGCACCATTTATAGGAATTTTCCAAATGTTCAAATGATTTTTGGAAAAATATTTTTATCTGGCCATTTCAAATAATTTCTCAGGGCTTTCTGCTTCCCCATTTTTGAATTTCTATTGAATTTTTGCATGATGCAAAGGGATCAAACAAACCCTAGCACTTACCCTAGTTGGGGTTCTGACAGAACCCGACCGGTTTACCGAAGTGGACCCAGATGATGTGTGCGTGGTGCATAAGCCGGTCTCGGCTGAGCCGTTCTCTCACTTAGCAACCATGCCACAATCCTACCAGAACTCCGAACTAACGCGACATCTGGACATCGAAAGGGATGAGTTAGTAGGTTGAGAGGGTTCAGTGAGCCCAATGTGTGGTTGTACTCTTCATCTTGGATCACCACACAAGAACTCGGACTTAGGGCGGTGTTCAACGGGACAACCCACCGTGTACTCCTACACAACCTCTCATCGTTCACCTTGTATTAAGGTAGATTCACCAACACATTTCCACCATCATCAACATGATTTCTACCATCCCGACTCACATGACAGTATCAACATTGTATCACTCTTAGCATGCAATAAGCAGTAACAATTGCAGGGGCCACATGATATCAATCAACTCCTACATTTGCTAGGATTGTGGTTTGCTTACTATTGTGACAAATGATAGGTCATGCAAGGGAATGGGTTCATCTATGCGGTAGAAACGTAGCATGGTAATCATCCTAAACAATGCATAAGAGAGATTGAGAGGGAAGTGGGATTTTATCGAAATGATCAATGGGGGTTTTCTTGCCTTGCTGACGAGGATCAGTATCGGGGTCTTCAATGAAGGGGGCAGCCTCCTGTTCCGGTTCCACTTCTATCGACAAACAACAATCAAGGGGGGCAACATAAGTACAATGCACAAAAACATGGTTGAAGGTTGAAACTTGATGTACATGCTTCTGATGTGTGAGGGAATTCTATTTAAAAGGAGTGTATTACAAATGAATTACAAATTCAAACTCCATTTTGAATTTAAAAGGAATGCATATACCTTGTTGCCACTGTTCACCCAAACAAACTTGGTCAAACATGAAAACAGATTGCATATTCAGATTTCTTGAATTTTTCTAATAGTTTTAGACATATTATTTGCTATATTTGGAGTTAGGATGAATTTTCTATGAATTTCCAAAGTTTAGCATATTTTCTGCCAATTTCTGGAATTGTTTTAATTAGAAAAGCATTTAATGCATCAGCATGAGGTCATGCTGACGTCAGGGGGCCTCTGACCTCTAGGACCCACATGTCAGTGTCTCAAGTGTTAATTGAATCATTTTAATTAAGATTTAAACGTAACAGGGGGTTAATTAGGCCTAGGGCCCACATGTCAGTGGTTGGTGGGGGGGGGGGGGTAGCAACTAAGCTAATCACGACCACGTTGGACTCGCCGGCGGCTAGCCGCCGGTGACAAAAACCGCGACAGCGCTGCTCGGGTTCTCGAATCCGTGGCCCAAATCGAGTGTTGCGACCACTGAGACGCAGCTCTTGGCGCTGCGCATCGAATGGGACCAAGAACCAGGGCGGGGGTGCACCGGAACGTCGTCGGCGACGAGCTCTGGCGGCGGCAGAGCCACGGGCTCGAGGTGTAACTCGCTGGTGTGCGCCATTTGGAGCGGGCGTAGGTGCAAACGGAGCAGCGGAGCAAGGGGATCACCATGGACATGGCGGCGAGCTCGATTGCGTAGCGGGGGCTCGCCGACATGCACCACGGCGGCAGGATGCTTCGGCTCTCATGGTGTAAAGGCACAAAGGGCGAGCGGGGCTTCGATGGGTTAGGGGAAAAGCTCACCGTGGTGCTAGGAACACGACGGAGCAGCTGATGGAGGCCGGGAGGTCATGGTGGCGCCGGAATTCGAAGTGGATCCGCGGCGGCCGGAGTTGAAGACAATGAAGCTCGCGTCGGCTACACAGCACCTCGGGGCGATTCCTCCTGCGACTCGACGTATACGGCGATGGCGAAGACGATGGACACGATGGCGCGGCTCGGGGACGACGGTTGCCACGCGTGCTTCAATCCATGGCGACGGCGGCGCTCGGGTCGTCGTCGAACTCGGCGAGAGAGAGAGAGAGGGAGAGGCTCTGGAGGGGGGAAAGGAAGCACGGCGTCTCCAGTGTCTTCCTGGCGTGGCTAGAAGGCGCAGGAGGGGCAGGTGGCGTCTGGAGAAGCGGCGACGTGCTCGGCTAGCTCGGTGGCATTCCACCGAGCACCTTGGAGGCGCGGGGTCGGGGAAGAAGACCCCTGTGCCCCTGGTGGGCTGGCTGGGCCGGCTGGGCTGGCTTCGCCTAGGCGACAGGTAAGGTTTTTTTCTATTTAATCTTTCCTTTCTTGATTTTCTTTTCTGTAATTTGTTTTTACCATTAAATAAAATAGCTAGGCATTTTTATAAATGCGCAAAATTTATATTTGGACTTACATGACCAGTAGCTAGCCATTCCCAAGTTTTGAACATTTTTGAAATTCAACTTATTTGAATTCAAATTCAAATAGGGGTATTTATTTAATTCCATGCTCCTGTTTGAATATTTGAAAAATCCATGAGTATGGGGTTGGTCCCACATCACTTGATATGTGATCACACTCATTTATAAGACTTTTCAAAGTTGCAAAAGGAATTTTTGGAGCAACTTTTATTCTGGCCATTTGAAATAAATTCATCTGGGGGGTGTTCTCTCTCCCATTTGAATTTCTTTTGAAATTTTAACATGATGCAAGGTGAGACTTGATCCTAGCACATACCTAACAGAGGGTTCTGACAACCTGCCCCCACTCAACAGAATCTCATCCCGAGATTCAGAAGTCTACGGGAGGAAGGAGGGGTACTCGGCACTGAGGCGGTCTTCTCTTTCCCACGTGGCTGCTCTCTCAGAGTGGTGTGACCATTGCACTTTCAGAAACTTAATCTTCTGACGACGAGTGACACGCTCTGCTGAATTAAGAATACGAACGGGGTATTCTCGATAAGAAAGGTCATCTTGGAGATCAAGCGTTTCATGGTCAACTTCGCGGATGGGGTCCTTGAAGCAACGCCTGAGTTGTGACACATGGAATACATCATGTACTCGGGAAAGGTGCGGGGGTAGTTCAAGTTGGTAGGAAACTTCTCCACGTTTAGCAAGAATGCGGAAATGTCCAATGTAACGTGGGGCCAACTTGCCTTTGATACCGAAGCGTTGGGTTCCCTTCAGAGGAGTAACCCGAAGGTAAGCCTTCTCATCCAGATTGTAGCTCTCTTTCCTATGATGACGATCATAGTAGCTTTTCTGACGAGATGGACTGCTTTCAATTGATCATGAACAATGCAAACTTTCTCTTATGCTTCCATGATCATATCCGGTCCAAAGAATTGTCTTTCACCGGTTTCTGACCAGTTTTGGGGTGTTCGACATCGTCGTCCATATAGGAGTTCAAAAGGAGCCATGTTCAGACTAGATTGGAAACTATTGTTATAAGCAATTTCGGCGAATGGAAGAGACTTCTCCCAATTGTTTCCGAATGAGATAACGCAAGCTCTGAGCATGTCCTCGAGAATTTGGTTAACCCTTTTGACTTGACCACTAGACTGAGGATGGAAAGCTGTACTAAAGGAAAGATGAGTTCCCATAGCATTTTGAAAGCTTCCCCAAAATCTAGAGGTGAAAAGGCTACCACGATCAGAATTGATTTCCAAAGGAACACCATGAAGAGACATAATTCTAGAGACATACAAGTCCGCTAACTGGCTCGCAGTTATAGACTCGCGAACGGGCAGGAAATGTGCGACTTTGGAAAGTCTATCCACCACATCGAAGATGGCATCATTTCCTTTCTGGGTTTTTGGAAAGCCGGTGATGAAGTCCATACCGAATTTGTCCCATTTCCACTCGGGAATAGACAAAGGTTGAAGTGTACCAGCAGGTCTTTGATGTTCTGCCTTAATGCAACGACAAACATCACATTCGGCAACAAATTGAGCAATGTCTCTCTTCATCCTAGTCCACCAAAATCTCTGGCGTAGATCTCGGTACATTTTTGTGCAACCTGGATGAATCGAGAGGGGTGTGTCATGGGCTTCCTTGAGGATGAGTTGCCTTAGTTCCCTATTCTTAGGTACTACCAAACGATTTCCAAAGAATACCGTTCCTTTACTATCTGTCGAGAAACATTTAGCAACTCCGCTAGCAATGTTTTCCTTGATCCGGCGAACACCTCGTGCACGCCTTTGGGCAACTATGATTTGATCCTCAAGAGTTGGTTTCGCCACCAAGGTATAAAGATAGCCATGAGGAACAATCTCAAGATTGAGCTTGCGAAATTCCTCATGAAAAAGTGGTTGACACTGTTGTAACATGAGGTTGTTACAATACGACTTACGACTTAGTGCATCAGCCATGACATTGGCTTTGCCTGGGGTTTAAGAAATCCCTAAGTCATAATCTTTTATCAACTCAATCCAGCGTCTTTGCCTGAGATTAAGATCTGGCTGGGTGAATATATATTTGAGGCTTTGGTGGTCGAAATAGATCTCACAACGATTACCAAGGAGGTAATGTCGCCAAGTTGTCAGGGCATAAACTACGGTAGCGAGTTCAAGATCATGGGTAGGATAGTTCTCTTCATGTGGACGCAACTGGCGTGAAGCATAAGCTACCACATGTCTATCTTGCATAAGTATGCATCCTAACCCTTGCCATGATGCGTCACAAAAGATCTCGAAATCCTATTTGGTGTCTAAAGGCGCAAGTACGGGTGCATAAGTCAATCTTCTTTTTAGATCTTGAAAGCTTTCCTCGCACTTGGAAGTCCATAGGAATTTCTTATCTTTCTTGAGGAGTTCAGTTAGAGGCTTTGCAACTTTGGAGAAGTTCTCAACGAAGCGGCGAAAATAGCTGGCTAGGCCAAGAAAACTCCTAACTTGCTAAACCGATTCAGGTGGAGTCCAGTCAAGGACGGCCTGAACTCTCTCGGGATTCACAGCAATGCCTTTTGCAGAAATCACGTGGCCTAAGTAGGTCACTTCTGGTAGCCAAAATTCACACTTGGAGAATTTAGCATACAGGAGATGCTCTCTAAGTTTCATCAATACCAGCCTAAGATGTTCGGCATGTTCTTCTTCGTTCTTCGAGTAGATGAGAATGTCATCAAGATAAACTACAACAAATTTATCTAAGTACTCCATGAAGATCGAATTCATCATGCGCGAGAAAGTGGCGGGGGCATTGGTTAAACCAAAGGACATGACGGTGTACTCGTAAAGACCATAATGAGTAGTGAAAGCTGTTTTGGGAATGTCCTCGTTTCGGATTTTGATTTGATGATAACCTAATCTCAAATCCATCTTGGAGAAGACAGAGGATCCAGCAAGTTAATCATAAAGATTATTGATCCTGGGAAGTGGGTACTTGTTCTTTATCGTCGCTAGATTTAGCGGGCGATAGTCTACGCACATCCTTTCTGTTCCATCTTTCTTCGTTACGAACAGAACGGGGCAACCCCATGGCGATGAGCTAGGGCGGATTAAGCCTTTTGCCAACAAAGCTTGAAGTTGGATTTTAAGCTCAGCTAACTCACGTGGGGCCATTTTGTAAGGGCGTCTGGAAATTGGTGCGGTTCCTGGCATAAGATCCACTATGAACTCTACACATCTGTCGAGTGGCATGTCCTGCAGCTCTTCAGGAAAGACATCCGGGAAGTCACGAACCACCGGAATATCTTCAAGGTCGGGAAGGGGAAGTACATTCAAAGAATGCACCTGGGTTCTCGTTCTGGGTGAGGTGTAGTTGACTGTCTTGCCTGAAGGGTGGGTTAGTTTCACTGATTTGCCTTTGCAATCAAGGTAGGCATTCTGCCTTGATAGCCAATCCATGCCAAGGATTACATCGATGTCGGAAGACTTGAGGGCTATGAGTGAATCAAGGAATACTAAACCCTCAATTGCAATTTGATTACCATGGCTTACTCTATTAGTTTGCCATCTTGACCCTGGAGTTTGAATAATCATTGGGGTGGAAAATTCTAAAAAGGACAACTCATGACGAAGTGCATAACTTTCCGACATGAATGAATGAGATGCTCCTGGGTCGAAAATAACGGAAGTAGGAACATAATTGACTGGGAGCGTACCAAGAATGACGTCAGAAGTGTCGTCAGTCTCTTCAGCTGATATCTGGTTCACACGTCCACGAGTGGCGGGAGGAGTGGGTTTGGTGGTGTAGACCTTCGGGGGTGGTTTTCCACGACCATTGTTGTTACCTCCGGCACGGGGTGGAGCATTCTGATTCTGGAGCTGGTTCTGGGGACAGTCGCGGGAGTAGTGGCATGCTGATGTGCGAGGTAATGATAGTGATTTCTCGCCCTTCGTTGGTGAGCCCCAAGTGGAAGGCGTGATGTAGCACAGCAGCAAATTTCCCTCAGTAAAGATACCAAGGTTTGTCTCTAGTAGGACTCCAAAGATGATAAGTAGGTGTCAGCGGCGCTACTAACGCGGACCTGCACACAGACACAAATAACTTTGTTTCCAACGAAGTTCAGAGAGGTTGTCAATCTCTCTGGTCTTGTTGTTCACAAAGGATAAAACACAAAGGATAATGATAGCAACTGAAAGTAAAAGCAGAAAAGTAAATGAGCGTGTAAACAGTGATGAGGATATGGACCAGGATACGTGATGTTCACTAGTGATGTCTCTCTCCCAAAAGACGATAAAACTGCTATGTGAGGTGAACAAATTACAGAAGGGCAATTGACAGGATTATGAACGCACCGCAATGCTAACTATGCTACAAAAGAAAGGAAGAGGCTCAAAAGCACGGGCAGTACGCCAAAATAAGCAGACCGAAATCCAACTGCATCTACTACTAATCATCCACCTTGAGATATCTATCCAGAACATCTCGCTGGTATTAAGTTGCGAGCCCCACCCAAAGTGTAAACCCAAAGAAACAGACAACTGCATTAAAAAGCACTTTGCGTAAAGTAAACAATCCTTGAAACCGCGGTTACAAGCACCGTTGTTTTCCCCCTTGTGGCAACAACACATTCCCTAGACCCATGTTTCTGTCACTCAAGCGTGTCATCGGGGGGCATGAACCCACAATCGAGCATAACGTTCCCTCTTGGGGTTACTACCTACTACTTGGCCAAAGCAATAAACAGCAACGGAGAACATGCAAGAATTACTTAGGAACAAAAATATAAGAGATAAGAACCAAATATATTACTCAATCACAATCTGAAAATAATCTCATAATCCATCAGATCCCATCAAACTCAGCATAGCAATAGCAGAAAGATTACAAAATTGCCTCGATCATGTAGGGCAGCTCACGAGGTCTAAACCATGAAGAACAAAGAGGGGAGGAGAACATCACATAGCTACTGATCGCGGACCCATGGTCCAAGGAAAACTACTCACGATACATCCGGGAAGCATCCATGGTGGAGAGGAGACTCCCGGAGGTCGGCCCTCCCTCCGGCAGGGTGCCGGGAAGAGGTCTTCTGGTGCTCCCGATCTCGGAAGCGCGGCGGCGGCGGAATAGAGGAGAGATCGCGAAAAAGGGTTCTCGTCTCGAAAGTTTCCCGTGACGGAGAATATATAGGTGAAGGGGGGCAGCTAGGGGGGCCACCAAGGGTCCAGGCGCCCCCTGGCGCATCCAAGCCCTAGGGCGCGCCACCAGGGTGCCTGGGCCCCTGGTGGTCGCCCTCTGGCCCCACCCAGGTTCTTCCGGAAGGTTCCTTCAAGCTGATTTTTTATCTGAATTTTCCTGAATTTTTGGAGCACTTTTTATATGGGGGAAAACTGAAATAGAAAAACAGCAGAAAACAGGAACTGGCACTGTGGTGCACGGAGTTAATAGGTTAGTCCAAATATGATCAAAAGTGTATGAAAGTGTATCTAGATCATAGAAATATCACACAAAACATGCATGGAGCAAGCAGAAATTATAGATACGTTTTGGACGTATCAACATCCCCAAGCTTAATTCCTGCTCGTCCTCGAGTAGGTAAATGATAACAGCATAATTTCTATGGTGACATGCTAGCAACCATATAAGAACTTTGAAAAGTAAAGCAATCAAGGTTAGAAAGTGAATTCAAGTCATAGCATGCAAGAGTCTATATTAGCATTGAAACAAATAACAAAAGAACATAAAGGTGCAAGAGCTCTCGCTGTCCGTGACTCGAATGTCTCCAAATGGTGTTTGCGTGCAAGAAGGGGGATATGGAATACGAGAAAAACAATTTATTTGTTGAGAACTCAATCTACTAAAGTTTCACACTTGGTCTTTTTCTGGAATCTTATGTTGACTCGTCCCCAGACCACTAGCCAGGTACAAGTCAATTTGATCCACTCCTTTTTCAATATTTTGAGCACTCATGCAATGGATGAGCGTAAGAACGAGAGTTGACACTTGGGATGGCAAAGAGAGGAGTATGGAGGATGAAGAAAAAAAAGGAGGAGAAAGGCTCACATCAATGAGGACAATCATAGGCAAGAGATGCCAAATGATAGATATGATGCGAGGAGTAGGGATTGCCATGCAATGGATGCACATACGAGCTAGGAAGCTCTCTAATGGAACTAGTGGGGGTGCATCAACTTGCTCGCTCATGAAGACCTAGAGCTCGTTTGAGGAGGCTCATCCTTGGAATATGCAAGCCAAGTTCTATAGTGTGAAAGTCCCCACATAGCTATATGCATAATGATCATCTCTATGGAGTACAAGGATATAAAGGGAGTACTAGTGTGGATCTCTCAAAAGGATAGTAGTGTTGCCCCTTTCTCTCTTTTTATTTCTTTTTTCTATTTTTTTCTATTTTTTTTTGGCCTCAATGGATCTTTCTATTTAACTCTCATTTGTCCTCTTTGGGATCTTTTATTGTGTCCACTTTGGGATCTTTTCCTCACTTAAGGGAAACACTCTATTTTACAAGAAGGTAAAGGAGATCTTTCACACTTTTACAAGGTACTCCAAATCATAAAGAAGATGTAACTAACATGATGTATGCAATGCATGTCGCTGCCAGCGTAGCAGGAACATGTATGACATGAAGATCAAGTCATGAAGAGGTGGATGTTGCATGGCAATATATCTCGGAAAGGCTATGGAAATGCCTTGATAGGTAGGTATGGTGGCTGTTTTGAGGAAAGATATAAGGGGGTTTATGATGACAGAGCGTATCATGCCAAGGGTTTGGATGTACCGGCGAAGGTGGACGCCAACTCTCGGAGTGAGAAGAAAGCAATGAACGGCACAGGAGAGGCTAGCAAAATATGGGAAGGTGGAAGTGTCAACTTTCAATACTTACATTAGTCCGAAGAACTCATGCACTTATTATCGGTAACTCTCAATCTAATAAGGAGGTTCACAAAGAGACAAGTACCCCGAGGAGGAGTGTATGGGGGTTTGGTTATCCTTGCGCATCCTCGACTCATGGTACGTGAGTGTACTCTAATATTCGATCCCTCCAAAGATTAGTGATCCATCTAGTAGCTAGAGTTCTCAACTGATTTTGTAGGTTTTGAAAATACACACGGATTTCCCAAAATATGACACCTATCACTAATAGGCTAGAGCTCTTGACACCAAAAGTTCAAACATTACTCACAAAAATACCTCAAAACTATTGCAAGTTACTACTAGAATTAAATAGCAACCTCAATTACCTACTTTCAAGACAAGACACAACTCAGTGCAACAACCAACTCTCTTTAACAAGATAAACATGAATACTAAAAAGAGTTCCAGCAACAGACTAAACAAAATCCAAGGCTCTTGCGAAAGACAACCTAAGACTAAAACTAAACATGGCATGTCAGAACCCTCTGTTAGGTAATGTGCTAGGATCAAAGTAACCTTGCATCATGTCAAAATTTCAAAAAGAAATCTTGGAAATCAAATTCAAAATCCAAATGGGAGAAGGAACACCCCCCAGATGAATTGATTCAAAAGGCCAGATAAAAATCTTCTCCAAAAATTCATGTTAGAGTTTTGAAAAGTCTTATAAATGAGTGTGATCACATATCAAGTGATGTGGGACCCACCCCATGCTCATAGATTTTTCAAATATTCAAACAGTACCTTGGAATTAAAGAAATACCCCTTTTTGATTTAAAATTCAAATCATTTGAATTTTAAAAATGTTGAAAGTTTATGTGTGGCTAGTCTATATTATTATGAGGCCACATAAAAGTTTTCAGAATTTAATAAAATGATTTGGTATTTTTACCAAAGTCAAAACAAAATTACAGAAAAGAAAGGAAAGATTAAACAGAAAAGGAGCAGGAAACTTACCTGGCGCCTAGGCAAAGCCGGCCCACTCCAGCCCACCCGGCCCAGAGGGGCAGCAGGGTCTTCTTCCCCACCCCGCGCCTCCAAGCTGCTCGGTGGAATGCCACCGAGCCAGCCATGAACGCCACGTCGCCGCTGAGCGCCTTCCAGGCCTCCCCGTGCCCCTTCTCGCGCCTGGAGACGCCTCTCTCCCGTCCTGATCCATTCCCCCCCTCCAGAGCTTCCTCCTCCTCCTCCCGTGCTCGAATCCATCGCCACCCGAGACCCCGCCGGAGCACCGACGAGAAGAACTCGTGGACAACGCCGTCGACCAGCCACGCCACCTTGTCCATCTGCTTCGCCGTCGTCCTCTACACCAAGGAGTGCAGCCAATCGAGAAGAAGAGCCCCTGGACATGACGCTAGCTTCATCTTCCCCAACTCCGGCCGCCGCGAATCGTCCTCAAATTCCGGCCAGCTCCGAGCTTCCCCGAGCCCGCTAGCCATCCCGTCGCATTCGTGGTGAGCTTCTCACCGTTTCCCCTAACCTAGCGCCCTCCCTCTCGTTCTCTTTCCATTTTCGCCATGGATGCCGAAGCATGTCGCCGCCATGGATGAGCTCGAGGTCGCCCCGGTGCCCCTTCGTCTCAGCCAGAGCGTGCGTTTGGCTCCTGAGCATGCCAGCGTTCGAACGCACGCAAGGACAACTCAAACCGTGCACTACAGCCACATCTGCAACCTCGCCGTGTTTCTGTCGCCGCCGGAGTCGTCGCCGACGTCGCTCCCGACCACCCCGTGACCCCCTGTTTCCTCCAGAAGACGCGAACGACCTCCAGGAGCAAGACGGTGCCCTCCGTTTCCCCTCCCGTGGCCGGAATCGTGTTCCCGTGCTGCGCCGCCGTGGCCAGGCCGCCGGCGTTTAGCCGCCGGTGTGTCAGCCCTAACCCCCCCCCTGTTAAGCACCCAGTTAATGACCCCTGGGTCACTGACCAGTGGGCCCAGTGGCTTAATTAAGCCACTGGATTAATTTAACCCACGGGTTAAGTTAACCCAGTCACTGACACCCTGGCCCCACATGTCAGCCTCCCCCCTGACGTCAGCTTTGCGCAATAAATCATTTTATGAATTTCCAGAAAATCAAAATGAATTAAAGAATTCCAGAAATTCCAGAAAATACCCCAAACTTTGGAAATTCATAGAAAATTCATATTAACTCCAAATTGGACAAATAATATATGAAAAATGATCAGGAGAAAATTATCTTTCCAAATATGCAACTTTCAACTCTGTTTGAGTTGAATTGAAAATGTGATCAGTAGCATTTGCTATTTGATTTAAATGGAATTAAATCAAATTCAAATCAAATATTTTTGCAACTTGAACCATGGCAACATGCTACATTTCAATCACACATCAGAGGCATATCTTACACATTTGAAGATAATTCAAAATGATCCAACCATGTCATATACAACTTGGTTATTTTGAATTCAAATGTGGAGTTTGAATTTGCATTTCAAATGCAATATACTCCACTTAAATGGAATTGCCTCACACATCAAAACTTATACTTCAAGTTTCAACATTTCATTCATGTGCTTGAGCATTGCATTCATATTGCTTGCTACTTCGTGCTTTGTTTATCGAGTAGAGGTGGAACCGGAGCAAGAGGTTGCAACCTTCATTGAAGACCCCGAACCCGAACCTCGTCAGCAAGGCAAGCAAACCCCCATTGAGCATGTCGATAAAATCCCACTTCCCTCTCATGTCTCTCTTATGCATTGTTTATGATGATCACCATGTTACGATTCTACCGCATAGATGAACCCATTCCTTTGCATGACCTATCATTTTGTCACAGTAGTAAGCAAACCACAATCCTAGCAAATGTAGGAGTTGTTTGATATCATGTGGCCCCTGCAATGTTACTGCTTATTGCATGCTTAGTATGATACTATGTTGTTACTGTGATGTGAGTCGGGATGGGAATGATCACGTTGATGTTGGTAGAAAAGTGTTGGTGAATCGACCCTAATACAAGGTGAACGATGCGAGGCTGTGTAGGAGTACACGGTGGGTTGTCTCGTTGAACACCGCCCTAGTACGAGTTCTTGTGTGGTGATCCAAGATGAAGAGTACAACCACACATTGGGCTCACTGACCCCTCTCAACTTACTAACTCATCCCTTTCGATGTCCAGATGTCGCAATAGTTCGGAGTTCTGGTAGGCTTGTGGCCTGGATGCTAAGTGAGAGAACGGCTCATCCGAGACCGGCTTATGCACCACGCACACATCACTTGGGTCCACTTCGGTAAACCGGCCGGGTTCACGATTGTGGTAACCAACCCAAGTAGGCGGCTTTCTCGGACTAGATCGGCTATGAGGTAACAGTTGTGGTGAGCATCCTCGCTGGCACCCCTTGAATGGTGTCGAGATAAAAGGCGGTAAATGATGGTCATGTGTGTGTAGAGGTACACCCTTGCAAGGTTAACAAAACTATTCGAATAGCCGCGTCCGCGGTTATGGACTGCTTGGAAAGCTTAGCTTGATTATTAGATAACTTGAACTGGATACTTCTAAAACACACCAAGATAAGTGTGAGTGCTATGGCGTGCTTCCTCGTGGGGAAGTCGAGGAAGGCACCATAGTGGTGTATTGGTTGGAGAAAGTAGTGGACTCGTGTATGCTTCTTACCTCAAAGTCTGGTATTCGTAGTTCAGGATTAGCCAAGTCAAAGCTGGCACTTCTGCAAATGAACCCCACCTCCCTTTACCTTGATACATATGCATGAGTAGTATAGCTCCTATGTAAGTCTTGCTGAGTACGAATTTGTACTCACGTTTGCTTAATCTATGTTTTAGATGATGCCACTGACCCCGAAGGTGGCTTCTTCATCGAGCTGGACGACTGAAGACCAACTAGTATAGTCCCAGTCAGACGACTGGTTCCCTCGTGGAGGGCTTTGTGTTTAAATAAGGCTTCTTAAGCCATTTGTTAAACTTGTCTGTACTCAGACATAATTTGCTTCCGCTTGTAATGTAATGTTGGATCACATGTATGTGATCTCTGTGTGCACTCTATAAGAGTTATCAATAAAATTGTACACTTTCTAGAGAATTGCAATGGTACCTGCTGTTCATACAAGGCATGTGTGCTGCGTGTATGTTTATAACATGCATGTCTTTGTATGGGTTTTCGAGACCTTAGTTGTGTTCTGGCTGGCGGTCTTTCATACACCAAGTGGCCCTTAGATGTGCGCAGCTTGGGGCATCGCGATGCGATTGTTCGAGACTCTGTCTCGTGCACACTTTTTGGTATGATTGAGCCCGCCCTAGACCCCGACTAAGTGATCGGGCTGGAGTAATTCTATGTAAGAGTTATGAGATAGTCGATAGTATGGTTGAGGCGACTTGTCTTTGAATATGGGAGTTCACCACCCATATCATTAGACTTGTGTGCGGACGATGAGGACCCATCTCAGTTGATCATCCGGCCTGGATGGGATGTCCCTCACGTACGATGCTTTCCGAGAATGTTCTGTGCTTGGACTTGTCTGCTTAGACAAGTGGGTACAGTTCTCGGCTCTCCATATGGCTATGCCTTAACTGGACTTGCATACGCTAACCCCGGGTCCCGACATGGCAGCAGCTATGAAAAGATAAAGAACACACAATAGCAAAAAGATAAGCAGGAAAAAAAATCCTATGATGTGTTCTAGATTTTGAAAGTGGAGCGTGTTTCTCTCCCACACAAAGTAAGAAGGGATCTAAATTGTTATGAACAGCCAGCAAAGCTAAAGAAAACTAAAAATAAAACCTAAGAGCGAGACGCTCCAAGCATAGCACATAGCGCATGAAGTGATAAAAATATAGTGAGACGAAGGACGATTTGATGATTGTTGATGAAGAATGGGATGCACGGGGGCATCCCCAAGCTTAGACGCTTGAGTATCCTTGAATATTTATTGGGGATGCATGGGGGCATCCCCAAGCTTGAGCGCTTGACACTGCTGGATCTTCTTTCATCATCTTCCATCGCACACTTGAAAACTCCCTTCATACACAACTCATCATAAGCTGATTAGAGAGGTTAGTACCCTTAATAAAATAATTTTTCCCCACTGGATATAAAGATATTCTTGAAGAGATACTTTTTCTCAAGAGTGACTAAAGGTTTTTGCAAAGAAAAAAAGAAAGCTTAAGGTTTGCAAAAGTGAAGAGAGGCAAAACGTGGCAGAATCTGTGAAAAAAAGAACAGCAGGTAGTAAAGAATTTTTTAGGGGCACTTCCGCAACTCAAATAAAAAAACTCAGAACATACGAAAGTTTCAAAATTGTATAGAGCACGCTTTCAAAAAAATTCAGATCAAAAAGATGATCTGGTGATTTAATTCGAATTTTTCTGTCAAGGGACAGAATCTGTTTTCTCGACAGCATGTCACAACTTTTGGTTCCCTTATCATAAGAGGCTATAACTTGACACAAAGCTGAAAAATAAAGATACAATGATTTTGCTAAAGTAGTAACAAACATCAAGACACAACAAAAACAAAAAGAAAAACCTAAATTCGTTGCGGGCTGCCTCCCGAAAGCGCTTTCTTTTATGCCTTTAAGCTAGGCATGATGCAAAAGATCAAGTTGTATCAATCGAATCATTATCAAGATCATCAAAAAAATCCTGAATTGTACAACTAGTCTTAAGAGGTCTTTCAAATAAAGGCCTAATGAAGATACTTCTAGGGAGAAAACCAAAAGGCGGAAAATCAATGGAAGATTCATTTATAAAATTATCAAAGAGAGGTATTTCTTCCAAAGTTTTCACGGTTTCAAATTCTTTGGCAATGGGTGGTTTGCTTTTAGGTCAGGGTGGACCAGGGACATAATTGAAATTAGGTTCCCTTCTTGCTAAAGTCTCTACCTTTTTTGGTTTGATTGAGGAAAATGTAGTTCCAAGAGTATTAATGATTTCCTCAATCTTATAAATCCTAGAAAGATCCGTATCACGGGATTTGATGACCTCCAAAGTTTTAATAATTTTAAGCATGGAGCTATCAAGCCTATTCAAATTCCCTTGAATCTTGCGATCCAACTCATTTATCCTAGTTATACTTGGTATTTCTAACTCTATCTTTTCAAGTTTCTTCATAATGTGAGCTAGAGTTATATTTTCTTGTATGCTAGCAATAGGGAGATTTCCAACAAGATTTTCAATAACATTTAGAGACTCCCAAATCGGGGCTTCTAGAAAATTCCCATTGATAGCAGTATCTAATATGAACCTATTCCAAGGAGTAATCCCGACATAAAAATTTCTAAGGAGGATAGTAGTGGATTGCTTCTTGGTGGCTCTTTTTTGAGAATCATTAATCCTATACCAAGCATCTTTTAAACTTTCACCACCTTTTTGTTTAAAGGTGAGAACCTATGTCTCAACAAAGGAAAAAGGGCCAGACATAATGATAACTACTAGCAAGATAAACAATTTTTTTGTGATTTTAATATAAGACTCAAAGATAAAAACTTAAAGGTAAACTAACAAGACTAAAAAACAAAGGTAAAGGGTAGTGTGCAACTCCCCTATCTTAGCACTTGGAGTCCCTGGCAACGGCGCCAGAAATTTGGCTTGATGTGCGAGGTAATGATAGTGATTTCTCTCCCTTCGTTGGTGAGCCCCAAGTGGAAGGCGTGGTGTAGCACAGCAGCAAATTTCCCTCAGTAAAGATACCAAGGTTTGTCTCCAGTAGGACTCCAGAGATGATAAGTAGGTGTCAGCGGCGCTACTGACGCGGACCTGCACACAGACGCATATAACTTTGTTCCCAACGAAGTTCAGAGAGGTTGTCAATCTCTCCGGTCTTGTTGTTCACAAAGGATAAAACACAAAGGATAATGATAGCAACTGAAAGTAAAAGCAGAAAAGTAAATGAGCGTGTAAACAGTGATGAGGATATGGACCGGGATACGTGATGTTCACTAGTGATGTCTCTCTCCCAAAAGACGATAAAACTGCTATGTGAGGTGAACAAATTACAGAAGGGCAATTGACAGGATTATGAACGTACTGCAATGCTAACTATGCTACAAAAGAAAGGAAGCGTCTCAAAAGCACGGGAAGTACGCCAAAATAAGCAGACCAAAATCCAACTGCATCTACTACTAATCATCCAGCTTGAGATATCTATCCAGAACATCTCGCTGGTATTAAATTGCGAGCCCCACCCAAAGTGTAAACCCAAATCAACAGACAACTGCATTAAAAAGCACTTTGCGTAAAGTAAACAATCCTTGCAACCTCGGTTACAAGCACCGTTGTTTTCCCCCTTGTGGCAACAGCACATCCCCTAGACTCATGTTTCTATCACTCAAGCGTGTCATCGGGGGGCATGAACCCACAATCGAGCATAACGTTCCCTCCTTGGGTTACTACCTACTACTTGGCCAAAGCAATAAACAGCAACGGAGAACATGCACGAATTACTTAGGAACAAAAATATAAGAGATAAGAACCAAATATATTACTCAATCACAATCTGAACATAATCTCATAATCCATCAGATCCCATCAAACTCAGCATAGCAATAGCAGAAAGATTACAAAAGTGCCTCGGTCATGTAGGGCAGCTCATGAGGTCTAAACCATGAAGAACAAAGAGGGGAGGAGAACATCACATAGCTACTGATCACGGACCCATGGTCCAAGGAAAACTACTCACGAGACATCCGAGAAGCATCCATGGTGGAGAGGAGACTCCCGGAGGTCGGCCCTCCCTCCGGCAGGGTGCCGGGAAGAGGTCTTCTAGTGCTCCCTATCTCTGAAGCGCGGCGGCGGCGGAACAGAGGAGAGATCGCGAAAAAGGGTTCTCGTCTCGGAAGTTTCCCGTGAAGGAGAATATATAGGCGAAGGGGGGCAGCCAGGGGGGCCACCAGGGGTCCAGGCGCCCCCCTGGCGCGGCCAAGCCCTAGGGCGCGCCACCAGGGCGCCTGGGCCCCTGGTGGTGGCCCTCTGGCCCCACCTAGGTTCTTCCTGAAGATTCCTTCACGCTGATTTTTTATCTGAATTTTCCCGAATTTTTTGGAGCACTTTTTATATGGGGGAAAACCGAAATAGAAAAACAGCAGAAAACAGGAACTGACACTGTGGTGCACTGAGTTAATAGGTTAGTCCAAATATGATCAAAAGTGTATGAAAGTGTATCTAGATCATAGCAATAACAAGCAGAAATTATAGATACGTTTTGGACGTATCACCTGCCTGACCACACTTGTAGCAGGCTCCAAAGACAGTGCGGGGAGCTGGGTTGTTCGGTGGAGCTGGGTGGAACGAAGCTGGTGGACGAGGCGCCACATAGGATGGCCTCGGTGGGTTGTTCTGACGAAACATGCTGTTGGGGATCCAGATCTTGCGCTTCTGAGAGCCTGAACTGGATGAACAATCATCTCTAGGGTTCTTGCGGAAATCATTGGGGGTGTTCATATGTCCTCCGCCTTGATGGCCTTGTTGACAAGGACCTGGAAGGTGGCGAAGTCATGCAGGTTGAGCTCACGACGGAGTCCAGTATTGAGTCCACGACGGAACCTCTCTTGCTTCTTGGCGTCGGTGGAGACCTCTTCAGTAGCATAACGAGCAAGTCGGTTGAACCCATGACTAAACTCGTCAACGGTCCTCCTGCCTTGGGTGAGGTTGCAGAACTCCTAATGCTTGCGGTCCATAAGACCCTTTGGAATGTGGTGCTCACAGAATGAAGTGCAGAACTCATCCCAAGTTGTGGGCGGTCCAACGGGACACATGTTCAGGAAATTATCCCACCAAAAGCTAGCTGCACGCTCGAGGTGGTAAGTGGCATAGCTGACCCTGTCACCATCTGCAACATGGCCTGCCTGGAGCTTCCTCTCGATACTGCGAAGCCAGTCATCGGCGTCAAGGGGCTCGGTGGAGTAGCTGAAAACCAGGGGATGAAGCCGGATGAAGTCATTCAAAGACACCAACTCGTTGCGCTGCTGAGTGGTGTTGCGGGCAATGACCTCCAACAACTGGTGAGAGTCTCGGCGGTTCCTCTCAACCTCCATCAGAACCTGAGCCATCGTGGGTGGGGGTGGAAGATTGCCTTCCTCCGGTTCATTCCCATGACCATGGGCACGACCAAGCTGGCCACGGGTTCCTTGAGACATCCTGAAGGGGAAAACCAAAGTCAAACAGAGTTGATTGGAAGAGTCTAAACAAGGTATTGAAGGTACTGGAAGAATCACAGAGCAAAGGAAGTAATCATCTTGACAACATGGTGATAAAAGCATACAAGCCATATATTCACAAGCTGTCATACAAACCATACATTGTTTTAGTACAAGCGCCAAGCTAATACTAACTTGATGAAGATGATACATCCTTCAGAGGCACTCTGACTTCCTATTCATTATTTATCTAAGCCTCTGGAACTTAGAACACCTTGCGTACAATATACTAAGATCCTACTACATCCTCACTAAAGTAAGACCACAGGCGGTCTCACTCATCTCCATCTCCGTAGTAATCCTCATAGAAGTTACCCGCGTAACCTGGTAGCTGAAGGTGACCATCGGAAAACACGGAGGCCTGTGGACCCTGATATCCATTTGGGCAAGGATGGGGCCTAGGTCCAGCGTAGGGTGGAAGCAAAGGACCACGGGGTGAAAAAATGCCTCCAATCTTGGGCCAAGCAAATCGAGAAGGCATCTGTGTCCTGACTGGGTAGATAGCATCATACTCCACTGATCCAACACTCACAAAAGGAGCCAGAAGTGTAAGTGCTCGATACAGACGGACACGGGTGGCGTGAAGCTCAAAACGAAGGGCACGTGCATCACGATCTCTATCACAAGCGTGCCGAGCAGTGAGCTGAAGCAAAGGATCCTCCAAAGAGTGATTTGTGTACAATCCGGTGTAATATCCCTCTTCTCCTGGAAGTGCAGCAGGGATATAGCGGAAAGATGTGCCTCCAAGCATAGCGTGCTCCTCTCTCAGTAGAGTCATACATGAGTATGCAGCATCCTGCACAGCCATGTTCTCAGTCATGCCAATGCCATGTCCAAAGTGGATAGGCTGAGTGGCTCCAGTGTGGTGCGGGTAGATCCTGACAATGCAGTGGAACTGGGTCTGGTTGAAGTCAAGGAACTGCTCCTCAACGGTGTACTCATGGTACCATCGGTATCCAATGAAGGACATCATCTCGATCAGCATGGCGGGATGGCCATGCACACCGAGGCACCTAGTAAACGAACAATCTTCCGAGGGGGAAGATCTGCCATCTGAAACAGAAAGAAGGAGTTTGCAAATGCATCAGATTATGAAGAAACTTGGAATGACTCGGACAGCATAACGGCTGTAATTGTAAGAAATGTCTTTTCTTGCAATGTAGAAACAACACTTACATACGATGTAAGAAATCAGGAAGCACAACAATGCTAGTAAACCGAACACAACTTTCCTACGGCTACAAGGAAGCAAACAACGAGATGTTCTAGTAAGACATATATGAGCCTAGTCCTATCTTCCCGTAGAACAAGATGAGGGTGACTCAGAACTCAGAGCGATGAAGGTAAGGAGAAAAAAGAAGCCTTACGTTGTTCCCTTATATACCCAGAGTAACTATATAACTATAGCAAGCTAGACTCGACTTCGGCCAAGGCTGATAATCCTACAGTCAGTCCTGCTCTGATACCAAGTCTATCGGGACCCGGGGTTAGCGTATGCAAGTCCCGCTACGACATAGTCATATGGAGAGCCGAGAACCGTACCCACTTGTCTAAGCAGGCAAGGCCAAGCACATAACGTTCTCGGAAAGCATCGTACGTGAGGTGCATCCCATCCAGGCCGGATGATCAACTGAGATGGGTCCTCATCATCCGCACACAAGTCTAAATGATATGGGTGATGAACTCCCATATTCACAGACAAGTCGCCTCAACCATACTATCGACTATCTCATAGCTCTTACATAGACTTACTCCAGCCCGATCACTTAGTCGGGGTCTAGGGAGGGCTCGATCATACAATAAAGTGTGCACGAGACAGAGTCTCGAGAAATCGCATCGCGATGCCCCAAGCTGCGCACATCTAAGAGCCACTATGTGTATAAAAGACAGCCAGCCAGATCACAACTAAGGTCTCGAAAACCCATACATAAACATGCATGTTATAAACATACACGCAACACACATGCCTTGTATGAACAGCAGGTATCATTGCAATTCTCTACAAAGTATACATTTTATTGATAACTCTTACAGAGTGCACACAGAGATCACGAGACCGTGATCCAACATTACAACAAGCATACAGAAGCAAATTATGTCTGGGTACAGACAAGTTTAACAAATGGCTTAAGAAGCCTTATTTAAACACAAAGCCCTCCACGAGGGAACCAGTCTACTTACTAGGACTATACTAGCTTGGTTCAGCCGTCGATCTCGAGGAAGAATCCACCTTCGGGGTCAATGGGTTCATCTAAAACATAGAATAAGCAAACGTGAGTACAAAGTCGTACTCAGCAAGACTTACGTAGGAGCTATACTACTCATGCACATGTATCAAGGTAAAGGGAGGTGGGGTTCATAAGCAGAAGTGCTAGCTTTGACTTGGCTATTCCTGTACTACAAATACCAGACTTGAGGTAAGAAGCGTACACGAGTCCGCTACATGTCTCCAACCAATTACACCACTATGGTGCCTTCCTCGACTTCCCCACGAGAAAGCACGCCATAGCACTCACGCTTATCTTGGCAAGTTTTATAAGTATCCGGTTCAAGTTGTCTAATAATCAAGCTAAGCTTTCCAAGTAGTCCCTTACCGCGGATGCAGGGGTGTACCGCTACACACACATGATCATCGGTTACCACCTTTGTACTCGACACCGTTCAAGAGGTGCGGGCGAGGATGCTCACCACAACTGTTACCTCATAGCCGATCTAGTCCAGAAAGCCGCCTACCTGGGTTGGCTACCACTATCGTGAACCCGGCCGGTTTACCGAAGTGGACCCAGATGATGTGTGCGTGGTGCATAAGCCGGTCTTGGCTGAGCCGTTCTCTCACTTAGCAACCAGGACACAATCCTACCAGAACTCCGAACTACTACGACATCTGGACATCGAAAGGGGTGATTTAGTAGGTTGAGAGGGGTCAGTGAGCCCAATGTGTGGTTGTACTCTTCATCTTGGATCACCACACAAGAACTCAGACTTAGGGCGGTGTTCAACGAGACAACCCACCGTGTACTCCTACACAACTTCTCATCATTCACCTTGTATTAAGGTAGATTCACCAACACATTTCCACCATCATCAACATGATTGCTACCATCCCGACTCACATGACAGTATCAACATTGTATCACTCTAAGCATGCAATAAGTAGTAACAATTGCAGGGGCCACATGATATCAATCAACTCCTATATTTGCTAGGATTGTGGTTTGCTTACTAGTGTGACAAATGATAGGTCATGCAAAGGAATGGGTTCATCTATGCGGTAGAAACGTAGCATGGTAATCATCCTAAACAATGCATAAGAGAGATTGAGAGGGAAGTGGGATTTTGTCGACATGATCAATGGGGGTTTGCTTGCCTTGCTGACGAGGTTCAGTATCGGGGTCTTCAACGAAGGGGGCAACCTCCTTTTCCGGTTCCACTTCTATCGACAAACAACAATCAAGGGGGGCAACATAAGTACAATGCACAAACACATGGTTGAAGTTTTAAACTTGATGTACATGCTTTTGATGTGTGAGGGAATTCCATTTAAAAGGAGTGTATTGCAAATGAATTGCAAATTCAAACTCCATTTTGAATTTAAAAGGAATGCATATGCCTTGTTGCCACTGTTCACCCAAACAAACTTGGTCAAACATGAAAACAGATTGCACACTCAGATTCCTTGAATTTTTCTAATAATTTTTGACATATTATTTGCTATATTTGGAGGTAGGATGAATTTTCTATGAATTTCCAAAGTTTAGCATATTTTCTGCCAATTTCTGGAATTGTTTTAATTAGAAAAGCATTTACTGCATCATCATGAGGTCATGCTGACGTCAGGGGGCCTCTGAGCTCTGGGACCCACATGTCAGTGTCTCAAGTGTTAATTGAATCGTTTTAATTAAGATTTAAAGGTAACAGGGGGTTAATTAGGCCTAGAGCCCACATGTCAGTGGCTGGTGGCGGGGGGATTAGCAACTAAGATAATCACGGCCACGTTGGACTCGCCGGCGGCTAGCCGCCGGTGACCAAAACCGCGGCGGCGCTGCTCGGGTTCTCGAATCCGTGGCCCAAATCGAGTGTTGCGGCCACTGAGACGCAGCTCTTGGCGCCGCGCATCGAATGGGACCAAGAACCAGGGCGGGGGTGCACCGGAACGTCGTCGACGACGAGCTCTGGCGGCGGCGGAGCCACGGGCTCGAGCTGAAACTCGCTGGTGTGCGCCATTTGGAGCGGGCGTAGGTGCAAACGGAGCAGCGGAGAAAGGGGATCACCATGGACATGGCGGCGAGCTCGATTGCGTAGCGGGGGCTCGCTGACATGGAACACGGCGGCGAGATGCTTCGGCTCTCATGGTGGAAAGGCACAGAGGGCGAGCGGGGCTTCTATGGGTTAGGGGAAAAGCTCACCGTGGTGCTAGGAACACGACGGAGCAGCTGATGGAGGCGGGGAGGTCACGGTGGCGCCGGAATTCGAAGTGGATCCGCGACGGCCGGAGTTGAAGACGATGAAGCTCGCATCGGCTACACAGCACCTCGGGGAAATTCCTCCTGCGAATCGACGTAGACGGGGATGGCGAAGACGACGGACATGATGGCGCGGCTCGGGGACGACGGTGGCCATGCGTGCTTCAATCCATGGCGACGGCGGCGCTCGGGTCATCGTCGAACTCGGCGAGAGAGAGAGAGGGAGAGGCTCTAGAGGGGGGGAAAGGAAGCACGACGTCTCCAGCATTTTCGTGGCGTGGCTAGAAGGCGCAGGAGGGTCAGGTGGCGTCTGGAGAAGCGGCAACATGCTCGGCTAGCTCGGTGGCATTCCACCGAGCAGCTTGGAGGCGCGTGTTCGGGGAAGAAGACCCCTGTGCCCCTGGTGGGCTGGCTGGGCTGGCTTCGCCTAGGCCACAGGTAAGGTTTTTTCTATTTTTCTGTTTAATCTTTCCTTTGTTGATTTTCTTTTCTGTAATTTGTTTTTCCCATTAAATAAAATAGCTAGGCATTTTTATAAATGCTCAAAATTTATATTTGGACTTACATGACCAGTAGCTAGTCATTCCCAAGTTTTGAACATTTTTGAAATTCAACTTATTTGAATTCAAATTCAAATAGGGGTATTTATTTAATTCCATGCTCCTCTTTGAATATTTGAAAAATCCATGAGTATGGGGTTGGTCCCACATCACTTGATATGTGATTACACTCATTTATAAGACTTTTGAAAATTGCAAAAGGAATTTTTGGAGTAACTTTTATTCTGGCCTTTTGAAATAAATTCATCTGGGGGGTGTTCTCTCTCCCATTTCAATTTCTTTTGAAATTTTTAACATGATGCAAGGTGAGACTTGATCCTAGCACATACCTAACAGAGGGTTCTGACAAAGTATTTTTGTGTTGAGAACTTAATCTACTAAAGTTTCACACTCCTCAGACCACTAGCTTGTAATAATCTTATCTTGACTCATCCCCAGACGACTAGCCAGGTACAAGTCAAAATGATCCACTCCTTTTCGACATTTTGAGCACTCATGCAATGGATGAGCGTAAGCAAGAAAGTTGACACTTAGGATGGCAAAGAGAGAATATAGTGGAGGAGGAAGACAAAAAGGTGTGAAAGGCTCGCATCAATGAGGACAATCATAGGCGAGAGAAAGCCAAATGATAGATATGATGTGAGGAGTAGGGATTGCCTTGCAAAGGATGCACATATGAGCTAAGGTAAGCTCTCCACTGGAACTAGTAGTGGTACATCGAACTTGCTTGCTCAAGAAGACCTAGAGCTCATTTGAGGAGGCTCATCATTGGAATATACAAGCCAAGTTATATAGTGTGATGGTCCCCACATAGTTATATGCATGAATGATAATCTCTATGGAGTACAAGATATAAGAGGGAGTACGAGTGTGGATCTCTCAAAAGGAATAGTAGTGTGCCCCCTTCTCTCTTTTTATTTCTTTTTCTCTTTTTTGTATTTTTTATATTTTTTTGGTGGCCTCAATGGCTTTCTATTTCTCTCATTTGTCCTCTTTGGGATCTTTTAATTTGTCCTCTTTGGGATTTGTCCCTCACTTTAGGGGCAACACTCTACATATTAAAAAAAGTATAGAAGATCTTTCACACTTTACAAAGGTACTCAAATCAAAAAGAAGATGTAACTGTCATGATGTATGCAGATGTATGCCTCTGCCAGTGTAGCGGGGTATGTAATGATACTAGCGCGTCATGTAGCAATGATTAGGGCAAGGCCCAATTAGCAAGCGGCTCATCGATCAAGCAAGTAGCATGTATGACATGAAGATCAAGTCATGAGAAGGTGGATGTTTATGATGCCCTCAAAATCAAGCCGTGTACAGTAATCATACACGCAGGGTACACGACCGAAATCAAGGACTCACGGTAAGGTAATCACAACACAACCCTATAAATAAAATAATACAAGCTATATATTACAAGCCAGGGGCCACGAGGGCTCGAATACAATAGCTCGAGAGCACAAAGTTAGCGGAAGCAATAGTATCTGAGTACAGACACAAGAATACAAGGTTGCCTTAAGAAGGCTAGCACAAAAAACAACACGATCGAAAAGGCGAGGCCTCCTGCCTAGGAACCTCCAAACTACTCCTGGTCTTGGTCATCGGGGATCTTCACGTTGCGGTGGTCGACATCGGGAACTCCTGCTCCTGGGCTCCAACGTCGACTGCAGCGGCCGATCAGGCAAAACAGTAAAGGAAATAAAGCATGTGAGTATCTAGTATACCCGCGAGTCTTACATCCGCTACTAAGCATTATGCATTGTATCAATGGAAAGGGGAGGCTGTATATATAGTGGACTGCAAGATAGAAATCAGAATAAGGGTAAGAAGCTAGGCCTATCGAAGACTAGCATCTTCTGACGATGTCTTGCAGCATGAGAAGAGAATCAGCCAACAGTTCATATAAAGCAATAAAGTAACAATGAAGCAGAAGTTGCTGCAACATTGAATAATATAAGTTGTAATGATTAATAATAATAATGCCTCCGAGTTCCCCTCCTCGACTTCCCTGCGAGGAAGAAAACCCGAAACCATACAGTTTAATAGTAGTAGTTCGTAGTGGTAAGATCCAGCTTCAGCATAAAGCATCCTGTTACCGTGGACACGGCTATTCGAATAGATTAAACTCCCTGCAGGGGTGCACTACTGTTCAGCCTGCACGCTCAGATCTCCAGGGTGGCGTGAACCTTGTTAGGGAACGCCCCACCGAGGCTATCCGACACATCGCAACCCATCCTAGGCTCAGCAGAGAGGCCATCCGCCGGACTATATCCTATGCGCCAAGGGGTCTAGGTCCCTCACCCTTGCACGCTCTTGCACGGTGCGAGTCTGGCCAGTGAAGCAAAAGCAAATCCAAACATACCTGCTGCAGCAAAAAGACAAGACCACTTCCCGGCGATCAGGCCGCAGTACTTCTGACGTCTGAAGAGCTTTCGGACAAACTACGACGCGGAGGGCCCACACCGTAATCCCACGTGTAGGTAGTGCGTACAGACCAACGGGTCTCTCAAGTCATCCGCCGAACCATTTAGCATTTTAATTAACCTGCGTGACAACCGTTATCGTTGCCCCGACTTAACCGACCCGCGGTCAATGACAGCAGTCAGGACCACCAGTACATCGGTGCCTGCCCTGTCGTCCCACCAAGTCACTGCGGTTACCAACAAGGTGAACCGTCTCCTTACCTTTTCTCGCATGTGCTCTTGGTAGTGCTTGACTTTTTCGTGGTTTGGTAACTCTCGCGAGATACGAGCAGGGGCCAAGCACGCCAGTAACGTCGGTCGTATCCTCCCTGTCGCTCCCGACAATATACCGCTCGCGGGCACCGTTGGGTCGCCCGACTTCTTACCTTAAGGACAACCGCTGTTCAGGACCCTATGGCGGCAAGACAACGTCAGCCTCGAGTGGAGTACAAGGATTACTCCTGGATAGCTCACACTTGAGGTGACTAGGAATAACCCAGATAGGGGCCTTTGGCGGTGTCTGCATTGTACCGTACCAGTGCAGTTGTATTTAATGTATCCTCGATCGCTCCCCTAGTGATCACGGCCCGCTAACTAACCCTAACTAACAATGCGCAGGGTTCACTGCTGAATATATGCATAATTATAATAGGCAGCATAGGATAAGAAAGGTACATCAAGGGGCGACAAAATAAGGCTATGCAATTGAATAGGATTGTAATCGTAGTAGCAGCAGTAACAATGCCTAGTGCAAGAAAGTACGGAAAAGGTAGGCGATATCTGGGGAAGAGAATGGCTCTGCTTGCCTGGAAGCTCGACGGTAGGGGTAGGGTCGTCGACGAAGTAATCGTACCCGGCAGCGGTGTAGTCGGCGGTAGCAGCGGGGTCTACCGGAGAATAAAGGGGGGGAGAAACAGTAAATACAAAGCAAGCATAAACGAACAGATGAATAGCATGACGTATGCAATGTTAACGGTGTTCTAACGCAGTGCAATGCACGTTGCTCGGAGTGGGAATTCATCCGGGGATGAACTGCCAGCTCCGGCTGATTACCGGACAGGGTGTCCGGAGGGGAAAAGGTTCATGCCGGAGGTCTCGTGGACATCCGACAAACATAAGGGGGTGTATCCGTGTTAGTTGAACCATTCCGGACAACTTTCGTGTTCGGAATAAATTCATCCGGGTACTTTTTATCGGTACCGGGAATTATCGACAGACAGCCCGGAGGGGGGAATGTCGATGATCGGTGTGTTAGGGGGGGTGTGGTGAGGGTATGGATAGCGTATTCTTATTCGTTGTGTTTTTCTGATCACCTTTGATGTATAAAGTTTTTCCATCGGAGTTACGGATTAAAAGGTATTAATTTCTTAAGTTTAAATAAATTTAAAAGCATTTTCTGAATTTATTTTATTATTTAAATACAACATTATTCGGAATAGTGGTATGACTAGGTCAACTGACAGAGGGGAACCACAAGTCATACTCTGGCATTAAATAAATCATTATTTATAT
Source organism: Bromus sterilis (assembly GCA_950022295.1). Taxonomy (NCBI): domain Eukaryota; kingdom Viridiplantae; phylum Streptophyta; class Magnoliopsida; order Poales; family Poaceae; genus Bromus; species Bromus sterilis. The sequence goes on from OX465596.1 coordinate 405,660,914, forward strand.
TCTAAAATCCACTAAACCCACATGTCATTTGCACTTGGTTTGAAATCCTCCGAATTTTGCTAAGTCTAGGATTACCGGCGATAATTATCCATTGGCCGCCTTCGGGGGCCTACGGTTTGGGGTTCCACACCTCCGGTGAATTTGTGCCTTACATCAACATTCATCAGCTGTTCGCGATCTCGAATCCGGTACGGATGAAATTTGCAATAAAGTTCATCTGCTTAAATAAAACCTTGCCGGAAAAGTACTACCCGACGTTAATTCTCGGAATTGTTAAAAGATGCGAAGTTCGTCCGAAGATTGCCATTGAACGATAGTTCGAATGGGGTTACATCCAATATGTGTTTGGCGCTATAACACGTGTATAATTATGCCATGTCCTCAGATGTCATGACAGATGTCCGTATCATGTTCATCCGCAGCTCCTAAGTAGCAATGAAATCCAAGTTTATTTTACCGTTAACTAAAAACAGCATTTTGCGATTTTTGTAGCAATTAATCTACGCCTCAAATGGAGTGGTACAGTGGAACAAAATGGACCTGATTACATCTACTTTCTACTCATATTATTTTTGGCCATGTTGGGATGCATTTTGTTGCTATTTTTCCACTGTCAAAAATGATAGAACAACAACAGTATAAGCAAACAGCAGCAACACTTCAGACTAGCAGCAGCAGCTGTAGTTAGCAGTGCAGCTATGGCAGAAGCAGCGGGTGCAAGGGCACGGGTTCGCGGCGAGGGAGCCGAGGTACCTGCCATGGAGGCCAATGTATAGGGGGGGCAGTCGTTGGATAATCTGCTACACATATAGTTTTAGATTTAGCAAGTTCAGTTCTCTGAATAAATCTACTCGTAGCGTGTGTGTCTGTGCACGTACGGTTCAGTTAGCATTTTCAGTCAATTAGTTAGATAGTTTTAAGCTTGTCGTAGGAATTGCCATGGGATGGATGGATCACGCATTCCTCACTGTGGGCATGTAGGTCTTGCTTGTTTTTAGGAGCTAGATAAACAAGAATAGCGTCAGAAGAGCTGCAAGTTGTAACGGCAGCACAAAATCTTCATATCCTCCACCTCGCTCTCGTTCTTCTCCTCTCAGTGTTCGTGCGTGCTAGCTTGTGAAATAACAGCAGTGGCAAGCTTTAGCGATGGCCGAGACATGGGGCTCGCGGAAACGATGAAGCGCTGCGCAATAGCTCGAGCTAGCTATCTAGGCGGACGCAGCAGCCCACTAGTAGCTCGTCAGGGCCACTAGTTCAAGCGGACTGGCAAGGGAAGCACGGTGCGCCCGGCAATGGCGGCAACCAGAGCATCGGGACGACGACGGCTTCCTAAGGCATGAAAGCAAGCAGCATAAGGGGAGGGGGATTCAGAGAGGGGATCTCACAAAAAGGGGTGCAGCAGGGCAGGCCAGGCGTGGAGAGGCGAGGTCACACGCGAGCTCGCACGAACGACGTCGAGGAAACCCACCCAGAGGCGACCGAGACCACAGCGGCTAGGATTCGTCGGGTCTGCGCAGACAGGGGGCGGACGACGAATTGGAGCGGTGAAGAAGGAGCGCCATCGCGAGGAGGTGCTGCAGGGGGCAGCGCAGTGGACAAGGCATCCGGCGGCGGCCGGAATCGATGGCGGCCCGGCGACGTGTTCTCTTCGATCGGTTTCCAGATCGCATCGAGGAAGGAAGGAAGAGGGGAGGGTTAGCAGCAGGGGTACCGTGGCCTCCTTATCCACGAGGCGTCGGCCTGCCCGCTGTCCATCGAGGAGGTGAGGGGGGGCCGGCTTGGCTGCGCCTCAGGCCATGGCATCACGAGGAAGAAACAGGGGAGGGAGGAGAGAAGGAGATGGGCCAGGCTGGGTTTTTGCACGGGGTGAAATATAGTACCGTCACATTTTCTTTTTGCCAAGCTTGTCCTTTTTTTGTTTTATCTTGGTTTGACCAACATTTGTATTTGTTAAAATGTGCAATTGGTCCCAATATTCAAGTTACATTTTTTTTTGCACGGCTACAAAATTTTTGGAGCAGAAACAAATTCTTTTGAATTTTTATCTAATTACTAAATGATTAAATGGGCTGCTGTGGCTACTGTTTATAATTGTTTGATTTATTTAGAGCTCAATAAATTACCCAAACTATACGGACATGATCAAATGATTATTGTGTATTTTACAAAAATGGTGTCACAATTTTTAGACAAAGTTTATTTTGACACAAAGTTTTTTTTTAATATTACCCTAAGGCACTTTGAGTTGGTTTTGATCTCAATGGGTTTGAACTTTGGGTTGATTGCAAGTGACCAGGGCAATATGGGTACATTGGTTTCAATAACCCCCATCATGATTTGAAGATGAGCAAAAGCAAAAATTTGATCAAGGCCATTTTTAGCAACAGTGATTATTAACAGTAATCCTTGATTAGCCAAGAGATTACTGTTCATGACAGTGAGTGTGTTACAATTCTCCCCCACTAAAAAGAATTCTCGTCCCGAGAATTTGAGTGGTAGAAGAAATTTCTTCCGTATTTTTCGCGAAGGCGAACTTCATGTTCAGGAGTGGCCTCATGCTCAACATGAGTTGACCACCGAACCTTAACGAAACCGACTGCGTTTTCGAGGTGAAGCGTTCAACGCATATGGATACAGACTCGTTGGGTGGGGCAGTTCACCATCTCACCCAAGGGTGAAAAAGTTGAACGACTTTAGTGCCGCAATAGATTGCAGCCGTGCGGGTTTTCAATCAAACCATCACCAGAACAAGGTTGATGGTGGCCGACAAGAAAATGTGTGGGAGGGGGTAGCAAGGAACCCAATTCCTTCAACTTCGACGGTGACGGTAGGAGCCATCTGTTGGGATACGAGGCAGAAAACACAATTTTTTCACACCTACAGTACCCGAACCCAAGATCTATGCTATGGCGATGTAAAGTAACGGAGGGAATCGGTGTTCATACCTTTGAAGACCGAAAGAGGGAAACGTTCTTGCGAACGTGGTTGGCGTAGACTCAGAACTACGACCTCCCTGTCGTGTAGAAGACCACCACCGGCGAGGATGACTCCCGGTAAACCTCCAGCGACGAAGTAGCACCACAGGTGTAGTGCCTCGAAGAGATTATACACGTACGGTACAATCGATGTTCCTCCCGGGCCCCGAACCAGGCGAGCAGCGGAAGAAAGATGGCTACGGATCCCGACTCCGGCAGAGCGACGGCCTGCCTTATGGTGGACAACTCCAATCCTGGTGCAGACTCCAAACAAGGGGAGTCCACTTCCGGAAAAGGAGAAGGAAGAAGAAGGAGATTGGTGTGTTGGGAAAAGGGGGGTCTACCCCTCCTTATATAGGCCAAGGGGGGGTGTGATCCTCCTCCCCTCCCCCATGTGGGACTAAACCCCCAAGGGGGGGGAGGTGCGCCGGCCATAGGGGGGGATGGGCCCCACCCTTGGCGCCAAGCCCAAGGGGGGAAACCCCCTCCTCCCCTAATGGGCCCCATGGGCCCATATAGCCTTTTTCCCATTTTTTTAATTTTTTTAATATGTTTTAAATATTTAATTCAGATAATTAAATAATAAAACATTATTAAAACAATTAAACTTTATTTTGAACTATTCAAAATGTCCGGAAACTATTCCGTCCTCCTCCGGAACTATTCCGGTGATTTCTCCTATTTCACCGATTGATCCCGTAACTGTCCTAAGCATCGATTGCCCTTAAGTGTAACACCCTAACGGTCCGGGAAACAGCAGACATGGTCGAGACTCTTCTCATTGACCAATGACTAGTCAGTTGGACCTGGTTACAATCCTTGACAGCCCCTGCGCTTCCATCGAATGAACTTCGATCGCTTTTGGAAACCGTTAACGATACGACGTAATCCCTTTGTGGTGCGGTACTTTGTTTGTCCGAGGTTTGATCGTCGGTATCCCACATACCGTGTTCACATCTCGTTCACAACAAACAACTTTTCTCGTCCATGATCATTGCATCTCTTGTGACCAAGTCACGTCCTTGCAAGGTGTTGATGCAATATCACCGAGTGGGCCCAGAGTACCTGTCCTGTCACAAGGACTGACAAATCCCGCTTTGATCTATTAACATACTCATCAAACATCTATTTCGGAAGACCCAAAGTGCTCCGTTATAGCCAGCATATTTCAGTCAGGCGGTGGGATACAAATCAAAGTCTCCTCATAGATCGTGATTACGTATGATCATTATGGTCTAAGGACTAAGCCATACGTTACAAAGTCATAGCAACGCTGAACTATGTGACTCGATCACATTGCAATACTTTAGGTGGGTGTACGTCCATCACATCATTCCCCTTAATGATATGACCTCATTTTCAATGGACTTAAGTGTCGCCATGATCAGGAAAGCTTGATCAATCAATTGCCCAATGAGATAGTTTACCCGAGTTAAACTACGAACCATGTTTTATACTACACCTGTATTAGTATTTCCAAGTAATACAGTTATAGCACAGTATAAAACGTATTATGAACAAAACAGATATGTGACAAATATCTTTATTAATTTGTCTCTAGGGCACATATCCAACACCATTAGGCCAACGGGGATGCATCCGAGGGTCACGACGAATTACCGGGGTATGCGTACTACATCGAGAGAATAAAAGAATGCATGAGAAGTCTCAGGCGGATAGGCATGCATTCGATGTCGATGAAGGATTATAAAAATGGGTACAGAGCATCAGGCATAAGCACAACTTCTGGTATCGGGTTGAATACCCCAAGGCAAATGTCTTCGTGAATTACATACGAGGTCGAGCAAGAGGAATAACCTCGAAAACAGGAAGGTACAGGAGAGTCAGGTTTTGATCCTGTGGAACTGTGGGTTATGGGCCCACAGAGAATCTGGTTTTGGTCGGTTATGTCGGCAACAACATCCGTACCAGGAGGAGCGAACAATGAGAACCATTTCCTGCTCCTTAATACGAGGCGGGCCAATTGCAAAAGTTCTCGTCCCGGTGGTTACCGAAATGTCACCAACAATGGCAACAAGGTGTTACTGACGAGGTTGCACACCAAGGTGTTTACACAAGCAGGGGAATTTCACTGCTTAGAGAAGATACATTACAAGAAAGGTTAATCAGAAAAATGGAAACGAAAATGTGACGACACACAAGTATCAGGTGTATATCTTTCCCAAGGGAAAGCAGAGCACAATATACACGACCAAGTTGTATTCGCAGAGAGTCAAGGGAACTTGTGGAAGATAACATAAATCATCGAATGGCAAAGATGGTATTTCACACGATGAGTCCAATTGACACATGGAAGAAGCCATGTAAGATTATTCAGATAATAATCCACCAAAGGTCGGGTGGTTCGCAAAGAATCTGAGGTGAGTATCGGCACTCAACCAGAAGGAGAAAGAATGCAAAGGCATCGGGTGATAGAAGCATCGGAATAATTTGATGATTAAGTACAAGAAAAATATGATTTCCAGATCGGGAGGTGGATGTAATTATCCACACAGATTTTTCGGTGGCAGAGGATTGCAAATGCGATGAACACGCAGGTTCTCGGGAATTTATCAGAGAGTAATCGTCGGGATCTTCAGGTGAATCAGGCGATCATCGGGAAGGCAGTGCTCTCCGGAAGGAAGGAGGTACGAGAACCTAAAGTCAGCGTTAATAAAACTTACCAAAAAGGATAAGAGATCAGAGTCCCAGAGCATAGGTACGGAGAAAAGGATCCTAATACCATAGATATCACACGTAGTGACATCGATGTGGGCCCGTAAGCCAAACATTAAGTTAGCAAAATAGTTTTTCAAAGTCTAGACTCAACTTCGACCAGGTAGTGGTGGGGTGGCTTCCTACAGGCAGTTGGCTCTGATACCAACTTATCACGCCCTCAAAATCAAGCCGTGTACAGTAATCATACACGCAGGGTACACGACCGAAATCAAGGACTCATGGTAAGGTAATCACAACACAACCCTATAAATAAAATAATACAAGCTATATATTACAAGCCAGGGGCCACGAGGGCTCGAATACAATAGCTCGAGAGCACAAAGTTAGCGGAATCAATAGTATCTGAGTACAGACACAACAATACAAGGTTGCCTTAAGAAGGCTAGCACAAAAAACAACACGATCGAAAAGGCGAGGCCTCCTGCCTGGGAACCTCCAAACTACTCCTGGTCTTGGTCATCGGGGATCTTCACGTTGCGGTGGTCGACATCGGGAACTCCTGCTCCTGGGCTCCAACGTCGACTGCAGCGGCCGATCAGGCAAAACAGTAAAGGAAATAAAGCATGTGAGTATCTAGTATACCCGCGAGTCTTACGTCCGCTACTAAGCATTATGCATTGTATCAATGGAAAGGGGAGGTTGTATATATAGTGGACTGCAAGATAGAAATCAGAATAAGGGTAAGAAGCTAGGCCTATCGAAGACTAGCATCTTCTGACGATGTCTTGCAGCATGAGAAGAGAATCAGCCAACAGTTCATATAAAGCAATAAAGTAACAATGAAGCAGAAGTTGCTGCAACATTGAATAATATAAGTTGTAATGATTAATAATAATAATGCCTCCGAGTTCCCCTCCTCGACTTCCCTGCGAGGAAGAAAACCCGAAACCATACAGTTTAATAGTAGTAGTTCGTAGTGGTAAGATCCAGCTTCTGCATAAAGCGTCCTGTTACCGTGGACACGGCTATTCGAATAGATTAAACTCCCTGCAGGGGTGCACTACTGTTCAGCCTGCACACTCAGATCTCCAGGGTGGCGTGAAACTTGTTAGGGAACGCCCCACCGAGGCTATCCGACACATCGCAGCCCATCCTAGGCTCAGCAGAGAGGCCATCCGCCGGACTATATCCTATGCGCCAAGGGGTCTAGGTCCCTCACCCTTGCACGCTCCTGCACGGTGCGAGTCTGGCCAGTGAAGCAAAAGAAAATCCAAACACACCTGCTGCAGCAAAAAGACAAGACCACTTCCCGGCGATCAGGCCGCAGTACTGCTGACGTCTGAAGAGCTTTCGGACAAACTACGACGCGGAGGGCCCACACCGTAATCCCACGTGTAGGTAGTGCGTACAGACCAACGGGTCTCTCAAGTCATCCGCCGAACCATTTAGCATTTTAATTAACCTGCGTGACAACCGTTATCGTTGCCCCGACTTAACCGACCCGCGGTCAACGACAGCAGTCAGGACCACCAGTACATCGGTGCCTGCCCTGTCGTCCCACCAAGTCACTGCGGTTACCAACAAGGTGAACCGTCTCCTTACCTTGTCTCGCGTGTGCTCTTGGTAGAGCTCGACTTTTTCGTGGTTTGGTAACTCTCACGAGATACGAGCAGGGGCCAAGCACGCCAGTAACGTCGGTCGTACCCTTCCTGTCGCTCCCGACAATATACCGCTCGCGGGCACCGTTGGGTCGCCCGACTTCTTACCTTAAGGACAACCGCTGTTAAAGACCCTATGGCGGCAAGACAAAGTCAGCCTCGAGTGGAGTACAAGGATTACTCCTGGATAGCTCACACTTGAGGTGACTAGGAATAACCCAGATAGGGGCCTTTGGCGGTGTCTGCATTGTACCGTACCAGTGCAGTTGTATTTAATGTATCCGCGATCGCTCCCCTAGTGATCACGGCCCGCTAACTAACCCTAACTAACAATGCGCAGGGTTCACTGCTGAATATATGCATAATTATAATAGGCAGCATAGGATAAGAAAGGTACATCAAGGGGCGACAAAATCAGGCTATGCAATTGAATAGGATTGTAATCGTAGCAGCAGCAGTAACAATGCCTAGTGCAAGAAAGTACGGAAAAGGTAGGCGATATCTGGGGAAGAGAATGGCTCTGCTTGCCAGGAAGCTCGACGGTAGGGGTAGGGTCGTCGACGAAGTAGTCGTACCCGGCAGCGGTGTAGTCAGCGGTAGCAGCGGGGTCTACCGGGGAATAAAGGGGGGGAGAAAAAGTAAATACAAAGCAAGCATAAACGAACAGATGAATAGCATGACGTATGCAATGTTAACGGTGTTCTAACGCAGTGCAATGGACGTTGCTCGGAGCGGGAATTCATCCGGGGATGAACTGCCAGCTCCGGCTGATTACCGGACAGGGTGTCCGGAGGGGAAAAGGTTCATGCCGGAGGTGTCGTGGACATCCGAAAAACATAAGGGGGTGTATCCGTGTTAGTTGAACCATTCCGGACAACTTTCGTGTTCGGAATAAATTCATCCGGGTACTTTTTATCGGTACCGGGAATTATCGACAGACAGCCCGGAGGGGGGAATGTCGATGATCGGTGTGTTAGGGGGGGTGTGGTGAGGGTATGGATAGCGTATTCTTATTCGTTGTGTTTTTCTGATCACCTTTGATGTATAAAGTTTTTCCATCGGAGTTACGGATTAAAAGGTATTAATTTCTTAAGTTTAAATAAATTTAAAAGCATTTTCTGAATTTATTTTATTATTTAAATACAACATTATTTGGAATAGTGGTTTGACTAGGTCAACTGACAGAGGGGAACCACAAGTCATACTCTGGCATTAAATAAATCATTATTTATATTCTAAAATCCATTGAACCCACATGTCATTTGCACTTGGTTTGAAATCCTTCGAATTGTGCTAAGTCTGGGATTACCGGCGATAAGTATCCATTGGCCGCCTTCGGGGGCCTACGGTTTCGGGTTCCACACCTCCGGTGAATTTGTGCCTTACATCAACATTCATCAGCTGTTCGCGATCTCGAATCCGGTACGGATAACATTTGCAATAAAGGTCATCTGCTTGAATAAAACCTTGCCGGAAAAGTACTACCCGACGTTAATTCTCGGAATTGTTAAAAGATGCGAAGTTCGTTCGAAGATTGCCATTGAACGATAGTTCGAATGGGGTTACATCCAATATGTGTTTGGCGCTATAACACATGTATAATCATGCCATGTCCTCAGATGTCATGACAGATGTCCGTATCATGTTCATCCGTAGCTCCTAAGTAGCAATGAAATCCAAGTTTATTTTACCGTTAACTAAAAACAACATTTTGCGATTTTTGTAGCAATTAATCTACTCCTCAAATGGAGTGGTACAGTGGAACAAAATGGACCTGGTTACATCTACTTTCTACTCATATTATTTTTGGCCATGTTGGGATGCATTTTGTTGCTATTTTTCCACTGTCAAAAATGATAAAACAACAACAGTGTAAGCAAACAGCAGCAACACTTCAGACTAGCAGCAGCAGCTATTGTTAGCAGTGCAGCTATGGCAGAAGCAGCGGGTGCAAGGGCACGGGTTCGCGGCGAGGGAGCCGAGGTACCTGCCATGGATGCCAATGTATGGGGGGACAGTCGTTGGATAATCTGCTACACATATAGTTTTAGATTTAGCAAGTTCAATTCTCTGAATAAATCTACTCGTAGCGTGTGTGTCTGTGCACTTACGGTTCAGTTAGCATTTTCAGTCAATTAGTTAGATAGTTTTAAGCTTTTCGTAGGAATTGCCATGGGATGGATGGATCACGCATTCCTCACTGTGGGATGTAGGTCTTGCTTGTTTTTAGGAGCTAGATAAACAAGAATAGTGTCAGAAGAGCTGCAAGTTGTAACGGCAGCACAAAATCTTCATATCCTCCACCTCGCTCTCGTTCTTCTCCTCTCAGTGTTCGTGCGTGCTAGCTTGTGAAATAACAGCAGTGGCAAGCTTTAGCAATGGCCGAGACATGGGGCTCGCGGAAACGATGAAGCGCTGCGCAATAGCTCGGGCAAGCTATCTAGGCGGACGAAGCAACCCACTAGTAGCTCGTCAGGGCCACTAGTTCGAGCGGACTGGCAAGGGAAGCACGGTGCGCCCGGCAATGGCGGCAACCAGAGCATCGGGACGACGACGGCTTCTTACAGCACGAAAGCAAGCAGCATAAGGGGAGGGGGATTCGGAGAGGGGAGCTCGCAAAAGGGGTGCAGCAGGGCAGGCCAAGCGTGGAGAGGCGTGGTCACACGCGAGCTCGCACGAACGGCGTCGAGGAAACCCACCCAGAGGCGACCGAGACCACAATGGCTATGATTCGTCGGGTCTGCGCAGACAGGGGGCGGACGACGAATTGGAGCGGTGAAGAAGGAGCGCCATCGCGAGGAGGTGCTGCAGGGGGCAGCGCGGTGGCCAAGGCATCCGGCTGCGGCCGGAATCGATGGCGGCCCGGCGATGTGTTCTCTTCGATCGGTTTCCAGATCACATCGAGGAAGGAAGGAAGAGGGGAGGGTTAGCAGCAGGGCTACCGTGGCCTCCTGATCCACGAGGCGTCGGCCTGCCCGCTGTCCAGCGAGGAGGTGAGGGGGGACCGGCTTGGCTGCGCCTCAGGCCATGGCATCACGAGGCAGAAACAGGGGAGGGAGGAGAGAAGGAGATGGGCCAGGCTGGGTTTTTGCACGGGGCGAAATATAGTACCGTCACATTTTCTTTTTGCCAAGCTTCTCCTTTTTTTTGTTTTATCTTGGTTTGACCAACATTTGTATTTGTTAAAATGTGCAATTGGTCCCAATATTCAAGTTACATTTTTTTGCACAGCTACAAAAAGTTTGGAGCAGAAACAAATTCTTTTGAATTTTTATCTAATTACTAAATGATTAAATGGGCTGCTATGGCTACTGTTTATAATTGTTTGATTTATTTAGAGCTCAATAAATTACCCAAACTATACGGACATGATCAAATGATTATTGTGTATTTTACAAAAATGGTGTCACAATTTTTAGACAAAGTTTAATTTCACACAAAGTTTTTTTTAATATTACCCTAAGGCACTTTGAGTTGGTTTTGATCTCAATGGGTTTGAACTTTGGGTTGATTGCAAGTGACCAGGGCAACATGGGTACATTGGTTTCAATAACCCCCATCATGATTTGAAGATGAGCAAAAGAAGAAATTTGATCAAGGCCATTTTTAGCAACAGTGATTATCAACAGTGATTATTAACAGTAATCCTTGATTAGCCAAGAGATTACTGTTCATGACAGTGAGGGTGTTACAATTCTCCCCCACTAAAAAGAATTCTCGTCCCGAGAATTTGAGTGGTAGAAGAAACTTCTTCCGTATTTTTTGCGAAGGCGAACTTCATGTTCAGGAGTGGCCTCATGCTCAACATGAGTTGACCACCGAACCTTAACGAAACCGACTGCGTTTCCGAGGTGAAGCGTTCAACGCATATGGATACAGACTCGTTGGGTGGGGCAGTTCACCATCTCACCCAAGGGTGAAAAAGTTGAACGACTTTAGTGCCGCAATAGATTGCAGCCATGCGGGTTTTCAATCAAACCATCACCAGAACAAGGTTGATGGTGGCCGACAAGAAAATGTGTGGGAGGGGGTAGCAAGGAACCCAATTCCTTCAACTTCGACGGTGACGGTAGGAGCCATCAGGCCAACGGGGATGCATCCGAGGGTCACGACGAATTACCGGGGTATGCGTACTACATCGAGAGAATAAAAGAACGCATGAGAAGTCTCAGGCGGATAGGAATGCATTCGATGTCGATGAAGGATTATAAAAAGGGGTACCGAGCATCAGGCATAAGCACAACATCTGGTATCGGGTTGAATACCCCAAGGCAAATGTCTTCGTGAATTACATACGAGGTCGAGCAAGAGGAATAACCTCGAAAACAGGAAGGTACAGGAGAGTCAGGTTTTGATCCTGTGGAACTGTGGGTTATGGGCCCACAGAGAATCTGGTTTTGGTCGGTTATGTCGGCAACAACATCCGTACCAGGAGGAGCGAACAATGAGAACCATTTCCTGCTCCTTAATACGAGGCGGGCCAATTGCAAAAGTTCTCGACCCGGTGGTTACCGAAATGTCACCAACAATGGCAACAAGGTGTTACTGACGAGGTTGCACACCAAGGTGTTTACACAAGCAGGGGAATTTCACTGCTTAGAGAAGATACATTACAAGAAAGGTTAATCAGAAAAATGGAAACGAAAATGTGACGACACACAAGTATCAGGTGTATATCTTTCCCAAGGGAAAGCAGAGCACAATATACACGACCAAGTTGTATTCGCAGAGAGTCAAGGGAACTTGTGGAAGATAACATAAATCATCGAATGGCAAAGATGGTATTTCACACGATGAATCAAATTGACACATGGAAGAAGCCATGTAAGATTATTCAGATAATAATCCACCAAAGGTCGGGTGGTTCGCAAAGAATCTGAGGTGAGTATCGGCACTCAACCAGAAGGAGAAAGAATGCAAAGGCATCGGGTGATAGAAGCATCGGAATAATTTGATGATTAAGTACAAGAAAAATATGATTTCCAGATCGGGAGGTGGATGTAATTATCCACACAGATTTTTCGGTGGCAGAGGATTGCAAATGCGATGAACACGCAGGTTCTCGGGAATTTATCAGAGAGTAATCGTCGGGATCTTCAGGTGAATCAGGCGATCATTGGGAAGGCAGTGCTCTCCGGAAGGAAGGAGGTACGAGAACCTAAAGTCAGCGTTAATAAAACTTACCAACAAGGATAAGAGATCAGAGTCCCAGAGCATAGGTACGGAGAAAAGGATCCTAATACCATAGATATCACACGTAGTGACATTGATGTGGGCCCGTAAGCCAAACATTAAGTTAGCAAAACAGTTTTTCAAAGTCTAGACTCAACTTCGACCAGGTAGTGGTGGGGTGGCTTCCTACAGGTAGTTGGCTCTGATACCAACTTATGACGCCCTCAAAATCAATCCGTGTACAGTAATCATACACGCAGGGTACACGACCGAAATCAAGGACTCACGGTAAGGTAATCACAACACAACCCTATAAATAAAATAATACAAGCTATATATTACAAGCCAGGGGCCACGAGGGCTCGAATACAATAGCTCGAGAGCACAAAGTTAGCGGAATCAATAGTATCTGAGTACAGACACAACAATACAAGGTTGCCTTAAGAAGGCTAGCACAAAAAACAACACGATCGAAAAGGCGAGGCCTCCTGCCTGGGAACCTCCAAACTACTCCTGGTCTTGGTCATCGGGGATCTTCACGTTGCGGTGGTCGACATCGGGAACTCCTGCTCCTGGGCTCCAACGTCAACTGCAGCGGCCGATCAGGCAAAACAGTAAAGGAAATAAAGCATGTGAGTATCTAGTATACCCGCGAGTCTTACGTCCGCTACTAAGCATTATGCATTGTATCAATGGAAAGGGGAGGTTGTATATATAGTGGACTGCAAGATAGAAATCAGAATAAGGGTAAGAAGCTAGGCCTATCGAAGACTAGCATCTTCTGACGATGTCTTGCAGCATGAGAAGAGAATCAGCCAACAGTTCATATAAAGCAATAAAGTAACAATGAAGCAGAAGTTGCTGCAACATTGAATAATATAAGTTGTAATGATTAATAATAATAATGCCTCCGAGTTCCCCTCCTCGACTTCCCTGCGAGGAAGAAAACCCGAAACCATACAGTTTAATAGTAGTAGTTCGTAGTGGTAAGATCCAGCTTCTGCATAAAGCGTCCTGTTACCGTGGACACGGCTATTCGAATAGATTAAACTCCCTGCAGGGGTGCACTACTGTTCAGCCTGCACGCTCAGATCTCCAGGGTGGCGTGAACCTTGTTAGGGAACGCCCCACCGAGGCTATCCGACACATCGCAGCCCATCCTAGGCTCAGCATAGAGGCCATCCGCCGGACTATATCCTATGCGCCAAGGGGTCTAGGTCCCTCACCCTTGCACGCTCCTGCACGGTGCGAGTCTGGCCAGTGAAGCAAAAGAAAATCCAAACACACCTGCTGCAGCAAAAATACAAGACCACTTCCCGGCGATCAGGCCGCAGTACTGCTGACGTCTGAAGAGCTTTCGGACAAACTACGACGCGGAGGGCCCACACCGTAATCCCACGTGTAGGTAGTGCGTACAGACCAACGGGTCTCTCAAGTCATCCGCCGAACCATTTAGCATTTTAATTAACCTACGAGACAACCGTTATCGTTGCCCCGACTTAACCGACCCGCGGTCAACGACAACAGTCAGGACCACCAGTACATCGGTGCCTGCCCTGTCGTCCCACCAAGTCACTGCGGTTACCAACAAGGTGAACCGTCTCCTTACCTTGTCTCGCGTGTGCTCTTGGTAGAGCTCGACTTTTTCGTGGTTTGGTAACTCTCACGAGATACGAGCAGGGGCCAAGCACGCTAGTAACGTCGGTCGTACCCTTCCTGTCGCTCCCGACAATATACCGCTCGCGGGCACCATTGGGTCGCCCGACTTCTTACCTTAAGGACAACCGCTGTTAAAGACCCTATGGCGGCAAGACAAAGTCAGCCTGGAGTGGAGTACAAGGATTACTCCTGGATAGCTCACACTTGAGGTGACTAGGAATAACCCAGATAGGGGCCTTTGGCGGTGTCTGCATTGTACCGTACCAGTGCAGTTGTATTTAATGTATCCGCGATCGCTCCCCTATTGATCACGGCCCGCTAACTAACCCTAACTAACAATGCACAGGGTTCACTGCTGAATATATGCATAATTATAATAGGCAGCATAGGATAAGAAAGGTACATCAAGGGGCGACAAAATCAAGCTATGCAATTGAATAGGATTGTAATCGTAGCAGCAGCAGTAACAATGCCTAGTGCAAGAAAGTACGGAAAAGGTAGGCAATATCTGGGGAAGAGAATGGCTCTGCTTGCCTGGAAGCTCGACGGTAGGGGTAGGGTCATCGACGAACTAGTCGTACCCGGCAGCGGTGTAGTCGGCGGTAGCAGCGGGGTCTACCAGAGAATAAAGGGGGGGAGAAACAGTAAATACAAAGCAAGCATAAACGAACAGATGAATAGCATGACGTATGCAATGTTAACGGTGTTCTAACGCAGTGCAATGCACGTTGCTCGGAGTGGGAATTCATCCGGGGATGAACTGCCAGCTCCGGCTGATTACCGGACAGGGTGTCCGGAGGGGAAAAGGTTCATGCCGGAGGTCTCGTGGACATCCGACAAACATAAGGGGGTGTATCCGTGTTAGTTGAACCATTCCGGACAACTTTCGTGTTCGGAATAAATTCATCCGGGTACTTTTTATCGGTACCGGGAAATATCGACAAACAGCCCGGAGGGGGGAATGTCGATGATCGGTGTGTTAGGGGGGGTGTGGTGAGGGTATGGATAGCGTATTCTTATTCGTTGTGTTTTTCTGATCACCTTTGATGTATAAAGTTTTTCCATCGGAGTTACGGATTAAAAGGTATTAATTTCTTAAGTTTAAATAAATTTAAAAGCATTTTCTGAATTATTTTATTATTTAAATACAACATTATTCGGAATAGTGGTTTGACTAGGTCAACTGACAGAGGGGAACCACAAGTCATACTCTGGCATTAAATAAATCATTATTTATATTCTAAAATCCACTGAACCCACATGTCATTTGCACTTGGTTTGAAATCCTCCGAATTTTGCTAAGTCTGGTATTACCGGCGATAATTATCCATTGGCCGCCTTTGGGGGCCTACGGTGCGGGGTTCCACACCTCCGGTGAATTTTTGCCTTACATCAACATTCATCAGCTGTTCGCGATCTCAAATCCGGTACGGATGACATTTGCGATAAAGTTCATCTGCTTAAATAAAACCTTGCCGGAAAAGTACTACCCGACATTAATTCTCGGAATTGTTAAAAGATGCGAAGTTCGTCCGAAGATTGCCATTGAACGATAGTTCGAATGGGGTTACATCCAATATGTGTTTGGCTCTATAACACGTGTATAATCATGCCATGTCCTCAGATGTCATGACAGATGTCCTTATCATGTTCATCCGCAGCTCCTAAGTAGCAATGAAATCCAAGTTTATTTTACCGTTAACTAAAAACAGCATTTTGCGATTTTTGTAGCAATTAATCTACGCCTCAAATGGAGTGGTACAGTGGAACAAAATGGACCTGGTTACATCTACTTTCCACTCATATTAGTTTTGGCCATGTTGGGATGCATTTTGTTGCTATTTTTCCACTGTCAAAAATGATAGAACAACAACAGTATAAGCAAACAGCAGCAACACTTCAGACTAGCAGCAGCTGTAGTTAGCAGTGCAGCTATGGCAGAAGCAGCGGGTGCAAGGGAACGGGTTCGCGGCGAGGGAGCCGAGGTCCCTGCCATGGAGGCCAATGTATGGGGGGGCAGTCGTTGGATAATCTGCTACACATATAGTTTTAGATTTAGCAAGTTCAGTTCTCTGAATAAATCTACTCGTAGCGTGTGTGTCTGTGCACGTACGGTTCAGTTAGCAATTTCAGTCAATTAGTTAGATAGTTTTAAGCTTGTCGTAGGAATTTGCATGGGATGGATGGATCACACATTCCTCACTGTGGGCATGTAGGTCTTGCTTGTTTTTAGGAGCTAGATAAACAAGAATAGCGTCAGAAGAGCTGCAAGTTGTAACGGCAGCACAAAATCTTCATATCCTCCACCTCGCTCTCGTTCTTCTCCTCTGAGTGTTCGTGCGTGCTAGCTTGTGAAATAACAGCAGTGGCAAGCTTTAGCGATGGCCAAGACATGGGGCTCGCGGAAACGATGAAGCGCTGCGCAATAGCTCGAGCTAGCTATCTAGGCGGATGCAGCAGCCCACTAGTAGCTCGTGAGGGCCACTAGTTCGAGCGGACTGGCAAGGGAAGCACGGTGCGCCCGGCAATGGCGGCAACCAGAGCATCGGGACGACGACGGCTTCTTACGGCACGAAAGCAAGCAGCAAAAAAGGAGGGGGATTCGGAGAGGGGAGCTCACAAAAGGGGGTGCAGCAGGGCAGGCCGGGCGTGGAGAGGCGTGGTCACTCGCGAGCTCGCACGAACGGCGTCGAGGAAACCCACCCAGAGGCGACCGAGACCACAGCGGCTAGGATTCGTCGGGTCTGCGCAGACAGGGGGCGGACGACGAATTGGAGCGGTGAAGAAGGAGCGCCATCGCGAGGAGGTGCTGCAGGGGGCAGCGCGATGGCTACTGTTTATAATTGTTTGATTTATTTAGTGCTCAATAAATTACCCAAACTATACGGACATGATCAAATGATTATTGTGTATTTTACAAAAATGGTGTCACAATTTTTAGACAAAGTTTAATTTGACACAAAGTTTTTTTTTAATATTACCCTAAGGCACTTTGAGTTGGTTTTGATCTCAATGGGTTTGAACTTTGGGTTGATTGCAAGTGACCAGGGCAACATGGGTACATTGGTTTCAATAACCCCCATCATGATTTGAAGATGAGCAAAAGCAAAAATTTGATCAAGGCCATTTTTAGCAACAGTGATTATCAACAATGATTATTAACAGTAATCCTTGATTAGCCAAGAGATTATTGTTCATGACAGTGATGGTGTTACAATGTTGCATGGCAATATATCTCGGGAAGGCTATGGAAATGCCTTGATAGGTAGGTATGCTGGCTGTTTTGAGGAAGGATGTAAGGAGGTTTATGATGACAGAGTGTATCATGCCAAGGGTTTGGATGTATCGGCGAAGGTGGACGCCAACTCTTGGAGTGAGAAGAAAGCAATGCACGACACAGGAGAGGCTAGCAAAATATGGGAAGGTGGAAGTGTCAACTTTCGAATACTCACATTAGTCCGAAGAACTCATGCACTTATTATCGGTAACTATCAATCTAATAAGGAGGTTCACAAAGATACAAGTACCCCGAGGAGGAGTGTATGGGGGTTTGGTTATCCTTGCGCATCCTCGACTCATGGTACGTGAGTGTACTCTAATATTCGATCCCTCCAAAGAGTAGTGATCCATCTAGTAGCTAAAGTTCTCTACTAATTTTGTAAGTTTTGAAAATAGACACGGATTGACCAAAATACGACATCTATCACTAATAGGCTAAAGATCTTGACACCAAAAGTCCAAACATTACTCAAAACAGTACCTCAAAACTATTGCAAGTTACTACTACAAAAGAATAGCAACCTCAATTACCTACTTCAAGTCAACACACAAAACTTAGTGCAACAGGCAAACTCTCTAAACAAGATAAACATGAAAACTCAAGAGAGTTCTAGCAACAAACTAAGAAAAAGCTCTTTATAAAGATAAGCATGAAAACTAAGAGCTAAACATGACAGTAGCTATGAAGAAGATAAAGAACACACACAACAAAGATAAGCATGAAAAATCATATGTTGTGTTCTAGATTTTGAAAGTGGAGCGTGTTTCTCTCCCACATAAAGAAAGATGGGTTCTAACTTGTTATGAACAGCAAGCAAAGCTAAAGAAAACTAAAAATAAAACCTAAGAGCGAGACGCTCCAAGCATAGCACATAGCGAATGAAGTGATAAAAATATAGTGAAACGAGAGACGAACTGATAATTGTTGATGGAGAGGGGATGCACGGGGGCATGTCCAAGCTTAGACGCTTGAGTCTCCTTGAATATTTCTTGGGGATGCATGGGGGCATCCCCAAGCTTGAGCGCTTGACACTCCTGAAACGTCTTTCATCATCTTCCCTCGCACACTTGAAAACTCCCTTCATACATAACTCATCATAATCTGATTAGCGAGGTTATTACCCAAAATAAAATTATTTTTTCTCTACTGTAAATAAAGATATTCTTGAAGAGATACTGTTTCTCAAGATTGCCTAAAAGTTTTTGCAAAGAAAAAGCAAGCTTAAGGTTTGCAAAAAGAAGGAAAGGCAAAACAGGACAGAATCTGTGAAAAACAGACCAGCAGGTAGTAAAGAATTTTTTAGGGATACTTCTGCAACTCAAATCAAAAAACTCAGAACATATGAAAGTTTCGTTATTGTATAGAGCACGCTGTGTAAACAAATCAGCTCAAAAAGATGAACTGGGATTTTTCCATGATTTTTCTAGTCACGAGGAAAGAATCTGTTTTCTGGACAGCATGTCACAACTTTCACTTCCCTTGTCATATGAGGCTATAAATGGAACAAAGCTTGAAAAGCAAGGATACAATGATGTTTCTGCAGTAGTAACAATCATCAAGACCACTAAAAACAGAAGAAAACAAAAAGGAAATCCTAAATTCGTTGCGGGCTGCCTCCCGAAAGCGCTTCTTTAAAGCCATTAGCTAGGCTTAATTCAAATAGATCAAGTATTTTCAAGAAAGTAACTAGCCCATGTGACGGACTCAAAAGGCAACTTAATATTTTTCCAAGGGAATTGTTCCATCCCTTTCTTGAGAGGGAATTTTTATTTTATAATCCCTTCTTTCATATCGATAATAGCACCAATGGTGCGAAGAAAAGGACGTCCCAAAATAACTGTACAAGAAGGTTCACATTCAATGTCCACAATAGTAAAATCAACGGGGATATAATTGTCATTGACAATGATCAGAACATCATCTATCTTCCCCAAAGGTTTATTTACTGAAGAATCGATAAGACGAGCACCAGAAGAACAAGGATCAAAAGGTTTCAATTCAAATATATCATACATTATTTTGGGCATAACAGAGGTACTAGCTCCAACATCACATAAAGCATAGCAAGAACATTTATTCAACTAATTTTAATCATAGGATCCCAACCATCTTCTAGCTTTCTAGGTATGGAGGCTTCTACCCTAAGCTTCTCCTCCCTAGCTTTAATGAGAGCATTAGTGATATGCTCCGTGAAGGCAAGATTAAGTGTGCTAGTGTGGGGGTCTCTAGACATCTTGTGAAGGAAATGAATAACTTCAGAAAGGGTGAAATTATCAAAATCAAGGTCACTACTATCAAGTAAAGTGGTAGTGGTGTCCTTTAGGCTCACTTGTTTGGTAGCTTCTATAGTCATAGGAATTTCTTCTTCTACGGTTGAGGTCATAGCATCACCATTAATTGGTCTTATGGGACAAGGGGTGCATTGGGTGCTAAGAGTTTGGATATCCTCAACCACTTGGATAGTACCAACAGTATGGTGTGTAGGAAGGCTCTTAATTCTATCTTCTTCCTCCTTTTCTCTAGCCCATCTCTCTTTAAGTTTAGCCATCATCCTAATGTTTTCAGTAATTTGGACTTGGATAGCATTCATAGGAGTGGCCTTCCTCTCCTCAAGGGGAGAGGTTCTAATTTTAAGCAATTCTACTTCATGGGCTAAATTTTCAACCTTCGACGAGAGGTTATCTAATTTGTCTAGTTTTTCCTCTACACTCTTGTTGAAGGCTTTTTGGGTAGTGATAAAGTCTTTAAGCATACTCTCTAATTCAAAAGTGGAGTTTTTGGTGCTAAGATAAGTGTTGTTGTTCCCATAGTTTTTGGAGGGGAACGGTCTAGGATTGCTACCAAAGTTACTCCTATAAGCATTGTTGTTGAAGTTGTTTCTAGATATAAAGTTCACATCTACTTGATCTTGAGCAATCAAAGAATTTAAAGGAACATCTTGAGGATCAATAGGATATTGCTTGTTAAGTAGAGACATAATCAAGTCAACTTTTTCATTTAGGGAGGAGATCTCCTCGACAGAGTTTACCTTCCTACATGTTGGAGCTCTTTCGGTGTGCCATAGGGAATAGTTGGTCATCATCTCATCGAGGAGTTTTGTGGCAGCACCAAGTGTAGTTGACATAAAGGTTCCTCCTGCGACCGAATCTAGCAAGTTCCGCGAGGTAAAGTTCAAGCCTGCATAAAAAGTTTGGATAACCATCCAAGTAGTCAAACCATGTGTAGGGAAATTCTTAACAAGAGATTTTATGCGTTCCCAAGCTTGGGCAACGTGTTCATTATCCAATTGTTTAAAATTCATAATAAAACTCCTCAATTGGATAATCTTAGCAGGGGGGCAGTACTTCCCAATAAAAGCATCCTTGCACTTTTCCCAAGAGTCTATGCTATTCTTAGGCAAAGATTGAAACCATATTTTAGTTTCATCCCTCAAGGAGAAAGGAAAAATCTTAAGCTTAACAATATCACCATCTACTTCCTTGTACTTTTGCATATCACAAAGCTCAATAAAATTATTTAAGTGCAAAGCAGCATCATCTCTAGCACCAGAGAATTGATCTTTCATAACAAGGTTCAGCAAAGCAGGTTTAATCTCATAAGAAGGTGCTGAAGTAGCAGGTGTAGCAATAGGAGTGCAGATAAAGTCACTGTTGTTGTGACTAGTGAAGTCACACAACTTGGTGTTCTCAGAGGAACCCATAGTAGCAGCAAGCAAGATAACTATTTTTTTGATTTTTGATAAAGGACACTAAAGCAAAAATTGAAAGGTAAACAAACAAGACTAAAAAGCAAAGATAAAAGATAGTGTGCAACTCCCCTATCTTGAAGAGTGGAGTCCCCGGCAACGGCACCAGAAATTGCTTTGATGTCACGAGAGTTTACTTCTCTCCCCTCGTTGATAAAGTGGAAGGTGAGATGTAGCGTAGCAGAAAATTTCCCTTGGTGAAGATACCAAGGTTTGTCTCCAGTAGGAATCCAACAGATACAAGAAGGTGGTGAAGTGAACAATGGCGCCATTCACAACTCAGGGTTGCTTACTTCACCTGGACCTGCACACACAGCAAATAACTTTGCTTCCAAACGAGTACAGAGGAGTTGTCAATTCCTCCGGCCTTGTTGTTTACAAAGGATAAAACGCACGGGATAATAATGATAGTGATAGCAACGGAAAAGTAAATAAGTCAGTAAATTGATAGCGGGTGTAAACAATATTGTAAATATGGACCTGGGTCCTATGATGTTCACTAGTGATGTCTCTCTTCCAAAATAGCCATGCGAGGTAAAAAAATTACAGCTGGGCGATTGACGGGATTATGTGCGCAAACCAATGCTAATTATGCTATAAAGAAAGGAAGAGGCTCAAAAGCTTGGGCGGTACGCCAAAACAAGTAGACCGAAATCCATCTGCATCTACCTACTAATCATCCACCTTGAGATATATATCCAGAACTTCTCGCTGGTATTAGGTTGCGAATCCCACCGAAAGTGTAAACTCAAAGTAACGGACAACTGCATTAAAGAACTTTGCGTAAACTAAACAATCCTTGCACCCGCAAGTACAAGCACCGTTGTTTTCCCCGTTGTGGCAATAGCACATCCCCTAGACTCATGTTTCTGTCACTCAAGCTAGTCATCAGAGGGCATGAACCCAAAATCATGCATAACGCTCCCTCTTGGAGGCACTACCTACTACTTGGCCAAAGAAATAAACAGCAACGGAGAGCATGCAAGAATTACTCAAGAACATAAATATAAAAGAGGAGAATCAAATATATTACTCAAAAACAATATGAACATAATCTCATAATCCATCGGATCCCAGCAAACTCAGCATAGCAACATCAGAAATATTACATAAGTGCCTCGATCATGTAGGGCAGCTCACGAGGTCTAATCCATGAAGAACAAAGAGAGGAGGAGAACATCACATAGCTACTGATCATAGACCCATGGTCCAAGGTGGACTACTCACGGTTCATCCGGGAATCATCCATGGTGGTGGTGAAGCTCCTGGAGGTGGTTCCTCCCTCCGTCAGGTAGCCGGGAAGAGGTCTTCTGGTGCTCCCGATCTTGCAAGCGCGGCGGCAGCGGAACAGAGGAGAGATCGCGGAAAATGGTTCCCGTATCGGGGTTTTTGCGTCACGGGGAATAAATAGGCGAAGGGGGGCAGCCAGGGGAGCCACCAGGGGTCCAGGCGGCCCCCTAGCATGGCCCCACCGTAGGGCGCGCCGGGAGGGCGCCTGGGGCCCTGGTGGGTCCCCTCTGCCCCCCCCCCTCGGTGATTCCTGAAGGTTCGTTCACGCTGATATTTTATTGGATTTTCCCAAATTTTTCGAGCACTTTTTATACGGGGGAAACCTGAAATAGGAAAAAAATAGAGAACAGGAACTGGCACTGGGGTGCATTGAGTTAATAGGTTAGTTCAAATATGATCAAAAGTGTATGGAAGTTCATCAATATCATAGCAATATCACACAAAAGAGGCATGGAGCAAGCAGAAATTCTAGATACGTTTTGGACGTATCAGTGGTCTATCCTCAAACCTTGCACTTGATACGCCTCAAACGCATCTACTTTTCCAAACACTTTTGCTATTGTTTTGCCCTTATTCTTGCATTATTTGGACGAAACTAACCCGGACTAACGCTGTTTTCAGCGGAGCTGCCTGTATGGTTTTATTGTGCGCAGGAAAATGGATTTTTAGGTATCTCAGAAAATTGTGCCAGAAGTGGGACCAGAGGGCAGCCAAGGGGGCCCCAGGCGCACACCTGGCGCGGCCAAGGGTGGGACCGCGTCCTCTGGCCGCCTGGGGGCCTCCCCACTCCTCTAGTGCCCTACCGAGGCTCCTATTTATTCCCGTGATGGAGAAACCCCGAAACAGAAGTCGCTTTCCCAATTCATGTCGCGGAGCCACCGCCACCCTCTGTTCTTCTCCGGGAGGGCTAATCTGGAGGCTGTTTTGGCCTCGGTGAGGGGAGATCATCGCCATCGTCATCATCATCACCACTCCATCCTCCCTCCATGACTTCTCCATCCATGTGTGAGTAATTCCCTGTTGTAGGCCAAGGGGATGGTAGGGATTGGATGAGATAGATCATGTAATAGTTTATCAGATTGTTGGGGGCATGTTGCCTATCATCTAGATTGTTGTTTATCATCTTTGCTTCAACTTGTTTCTCTTAATGCTTGTCACTTTGGGCCCGAGTGCCCTGATTTCAGATCTAAACTCTATGTGTTTGCATGAATATATTTGTGTTCTTGATCCTATCTATGAGTTGTTTGCACCTGTTATAGTCTGGAACCGGCGATCCCAAAGGTGACAGCTTGGGACACCAAAGGGGATGGACTATAGTTTGAGGATTCCATGTATCCATTGATTGTTAATGCTTTGTTCCGGTGCTCTTTGACATGAGCACCTTAATCTCCATAAGTTCCTTTTGTCCCCGTTCGTAGCGGGATGGTAGGACAAAAGATGTTGTGCAAGTTCTTATTGCAAGCACGTACAACTACCTGTGGGGTACATGTCTGATGTTTGATTTATGCCTAGATGATCATTGCTTTTCTGTGTGCCTTGCCCCAAGTTAAATACATGATGTGCCTTATCCATGCAGCGCCCAACCATCCATCTCCCTAGCCTACAGTGTTTTAATTTTGCTGGTTACTATTTGTTTGCTTTTGCTATTTTAATGTCGCTATTTCACCACCACTATTTCCGTTGCTATCATCACTTCCATATCGCAGTTACCACTAATATCTTGTTGCAAGTAAGTGTATCTCAGGTGCGGTGGAATTGACAACTCCACTGTCAAAGCTTGTGGATATTCTTTGGCTCCCCTTGAGTCGAATCTATAAATTGGGTTATTCTTACCCGCGAAGGCTATCTCGATCCCCTGCGGTTGTGGGTTATCAAGCCTGTTTTCTGGCACCGTTGCAGGGGAGCAGAGCTTTATTCACAAGTTTACTTGAAGTATTTTACCTGTTGCAATTTATCCGCTATGGGTAAGAAAGAAGACCCGAAGGTCCCGATATTACCATCCCGTACGAGAAAAGGTACCGTTCTGAACACTAGTGCTACACTTGATTCACCTTCAGTTATGATTAAGTTTGCTTCACCTCCACCATATGATGCTTCTACTGAATCTCTTACTATGTCCGATACTTTTGATGATGCTTCTACTACACTTGATGATATTGGTTCACTTGGTCACGCTCTTGAGAAAAAGATCGCTGCTACAAAAAAAATCTGGAATTGAAATTCCCGATACTTGCTACCCTTTTGATGGAACTTACAATTATCCTGATTTGAGTAAACTCAAGGAGAGACTCCTTGATGATGATTATGTTATACTTGATTATGATTTATGCAGGGAGCTAACAGAGTTTGTCGACTCTGACCCTGATGCTATTAAGAAGCTCCTCGAAAAACACTCCCTGAAGAACAAGACCGTTCCTAATCCTAAATTTGCTACATCTCCTATATGCATCAATGATCCTGATTATAATTTCTCTGTTGATCTTTCACTTATATCTATGGTTTAAGCTGGCCCCTTTTATGGCAGAGAAAATGATGATGCTATTGCACACCTGACCATACTCACTGAGTTGGGTGGCTTGTTTACTACAGATGAAAAGATATGAAACTTCTATGTTACTAAGCTTCTTCCTTTCTCTTTAAAGGAAGGTGCTAGAGCGTGGTATGATGCACTACCATGTGGTTCCATTAGGAGTCCTCAAGACTTAGCTCACTCTTTTGTTGATAAGTACTTTCCTGCTCATATGCAACATGCTGCTTTACGAAGAATTTATAACTTTAAACAGTTGCAGTATGAGAACCTCCCTAAAGCTTGGGGGAGGTATTGCAGTCTGATCCAGGCTAGAGCGGGACATGGAGTCCCAAAGAATGAATTAATTGATATATTTTATGCTGGTCTAACTGATGAATCTTGATCCTATTTGGATAGTTGTGCTGGTTGTGTTTTCAGGAAAAGAACACCGGACGATGCAGAAGAATTAATGGGCAAGATTGCCAAGAACCACGAAGATTGGTCCGTCCCTGAACCACCTCCACCACCAAAAAAGAGGGGCATGCTTGTCCTAAGCCCCGAAGATATGCAAGAAGCAAAGAAGTATATTAAAGAGAAGGGTATTAAAACTGAAGATGTAAAGAATCTACCCCCTATTGAGAAGTTGTGTGAGCCTACCACTCACCCTCCAATGGTAGAGGTACACTCTATTTTAGATTTCAATGCAAGTGACATTCCTCATGGTAAGCCTCCTGATCAATGTTTAGATGAGCTTGATAATTTCATTATGAAGCAAAATCACTTTAATGAGAGGATACAAAGTCAGTTGCATGATAATTCTCTTGCTATCAAAAGCTTGCTTGATGTTCTAGGTAGAACAGTTAATGATGTTAAAAGTCTTGTGAAGCACTTTCATATGGTTCAAACTCAGCTTGATCAAATTTCTAATGTGCAAAAAGATTTTCTTGCTAATAATGCCAAACAGGATATACAGGCCTTCAGGATTAAGACCCGAGGAGGAACTAGCACTCAAGATCCTCTCTATCCGGAGGGGCATCCGAAGAGGATCGAGCAAGATTCTCAAATACAGGAAGAAAACATCGTTAGCTCTCCGAAGAAGAAGAAGAAGCACAAAGAAGCTGACAATTCCAATGATCCAAATCGTATATCTACCTCCAATGCTGAGACTGAAGACGGTGCTGAACCGGAAAAGGATATTGAAAAGAATGTTCCACCCGAAGTTCGAGAAGAAGAAGCACCCGATAAACGCAAGAAATACACTAGAGAAGACTTCATCGCAAGAAGACATGGGAAGGAAAGAGAACCATGGGTACATAAACCCATGCCCTTTCCAGGTAAGTCTCTCAAAACTAAAGAAGAAGAGCATTACAATAAGTTTTGTGAGTGGATGAAACCTCTTTTTCTTCAAATTCCTTTGACTGATGCTATTAAGTTACCTCCCTATTCGAGATATATGAAAGATATTGTTACTAATAAAAGAAAAGTTCCTAATGAAGCAATATCTACTATGCTTGCTAACTACTCTTTTAGTGGAAAGATTCATGAGAAGCTTGGTGATCCAAGTATACCCACCATTCCTTGCTCCATAAAGAATAATTATGTCAGGACTTCTTTATGTGATCTTGGAGCAGGAGTTTGTGTTATGACTTTCTATCTTTACAAGAGGCTTTGTTTCGAAAAACTAATCCCTAGAGATATCTCTCTTCAGATGGCTGACAAGTCAACAGCCGTTGCCATTGGTATTTGTGAGGATGTTCCCGTTGAAGTTGTTGATTGTTTAATCCTTACTTATTTTGTTGTGCTTGACAAGCCCAAGGATGGGAGCATGTCTATTATTCTTGGTAGACCTTTTCTTAACACCACAGGTGCTATTATTGATTGCAATAAAGGAAAGATTACTTTTAATGTGAATGATAAAGAACACACGGTGTATTTTCCGAAGATGATTGACAAAAGGCATGGCCTCAACTCTACAGAGAATATCAAGACCGTGAAGATTGGTGATTGGGATTGTCCTCTACATGTGCACCACAAATACAAAACCATTATGGTGGGGACAATATCCATTAAAGTAAAGGTACCATGAATGCTTCATAGTAAGTGAAACTTTTTGCTCTATTTATTGCTAGTTTGGTAGTAGGACTTGATCAACCTTGCTATTAGATGAGTTTTATATAAGTAAAAAGTAGAGGTTGTTATGTTTGCATTTCTTTTAGCTTTATCTTTCTTGTTGTACCAAGTTTATATGTTTTTGAAGCTTCACCAATCTAATCACTGCTCCAAGTTTTCAGAAAGTTTCGCAGCTTTTTGAAATCCAAAATTTTTTCAACAGTGAAGTTGTCAGAAAAATTCCAGAAAACTAAAAATAAAAATTTCCATGCCAGGAGTGACCTAGAGGCACCTGGGGCTGACCAGGGGGCCCACCAGTGGCCCAGGTGGCCAGCTGGCGCGGCCTTTCCCCTGGCCGCGCCCACAGGGCGCCTAGGGCCCATAGGCCCCACCTCCAGGTATGTCTTCTTCCCCCTTCTTCCTCTCTCTCCAAAAACACGAGTTCTACTCCAGTTCTTGCGTTCTTGCTGTTCTTGGAGGCAATTTTCGATCTGTCTCTACATCCCATCATTCGAGCTGAGATTTTTAGCAAATACTCCCTGGTATGTAACTCCTTCACCCCTCCAATTAGATTTTTGATTGGTGGCTTCATTTGTGAGTATTTAGTATCTCTTGGTGTTGTTCATATGAGCTTGCATGCATGTGTAGAAAATTTATTTTCCAAGTTTTGATGCATTTTTATGCCTTAGGTAAGTGGGTAGAGTAGTTTGCTTCAACTCACTTGTTTAAATCCTTGTTTTTGTGAATTGTAAAAAATTTCAGAAATGAGTTTCTTTGGAAAAGCATAAGGATGGCTTGGGAAGAAGAAGCCCGAGCGCTCCGATCCAGTTACTAGAGCTGCAGCTTCTCCCTCAGCAGTTAGGGTGAGCTACAATGAAGATCATGTGCCCCTGGAGTTGTTGGAAGAAACAAGTCCAGCATGCGCAATGATGTATCCGTGCGATGATTTTCTTACAGCTGCAGGAATTAAGGAGGAATTTTATGGCCTTTGTGCCAATGCAGGTTTGACACGGCTAGCATTATGCCGTGTGGTACAATACAAAATCTTAGCTCCTGCTTTGTTAACAGTTTTTGTTATAACCATGATGGTGGAACCGTCGAGTTCAAACTTTATAATGATCTCATAACCATGTCTTTGGCACAGTTTTGTGATATAATAGGTGTGCCGAACGTTGGTCAGACAACAAAGATGACCATGCAGCCTTCCGGTTGAGGACTCTCTTCAACTCCCTTTGTTGCCAAGAGGAGACCGACATTCGGTGTACTAAGATTTCCAGCATTCAGTTTCCACACCTCAGGTATTTTGCGTATTTTGTTGCTAGAGGGGTGTTAGCTCGTGGCAACACGAGAAATGGCTCTGCACCAGATTTCGCTATTTATGCGAACGCCCTCTCTGATAAGAATGAGTATAATGTGGGTGCCTTGATTGCTCGGCGCCTTGTATGGTGGCGTTTATGCCACACTTATCCTTGAGTCTCTTGAGCGCACCCCGCATCCTGATGATGTTCCCTTTTCATACGCAAGTCTCGATCTTGCGGCTATGAAGAGGCATAAGTTTGTTACCATGACCTCCCAATTTGGTAACCTTGATTATATTTTGAGGTTTGAAAGGAACATTACTCGTGATATCCGTCTACCTGCACCACTTTTGTTTGATAGCACTCGCAGGAATGGATGGTCCTTCAACGAGATTCAGTTCGATGAGTTCCTGGCTCATTACCAGCCGATAACCCCATGGAGGGGGTTGTGCCCGACGAGGAGGATCATGGTGAGTTCACACCTTTCCAGGGAGAGACCTTCACCGATCAAGGCGAGGGGTCTTCTTCCGCTTGGAGCACAGGGCCTTCCTCATGGGAGGACCCGAGGACTTCGATGTATGCACCGGAGGGCTCATACGACTCCTAGACTCACCATTACCCCTGAGCAGGAGGCTCCTGGGGGCAGTAGTTGCTACCAACTTAGGCCAAAAGCCTAACCTTGGGGGAGTACGTGCCCTTCTCACCTTTCCATTGTATTATCCGTTTTCATTTTGTTCTCTTTGATCTTTTCAAAGTTTTTGCCCGTTCTTTTTTGTTCTTTTATTTTTCAAAAACAACAAAAAGATTTCTCTTTTCTTTTTCTTTCGCTAAATCTTTGAAAAATCCAAAAAAAAATCTCTTTCTCTGTTTTGTTTGCTTTGTTGCAGAGTTCAGCTCGAGTCCGTGATGGCATTTGCACTTGATTATATTTCCTACGTTCAACCGTGCAAGTGACAAGGAAGTAATGACGAAGATCGACGAAAGGGATGCAACAAGGAAAACCGGTATGAACTCTTCTTGTTTCTACTTTTGTACATATGCTTGTACTTATGATTTAGAGACCATCTTGTAGCGACATAGTGCTATGTTTACAAAGCATTCCCAGTGTTCATGCTTTCCTTGTGGCTAATCTCAAATAGCTAGAGTACATAATGTGTTTTTGAAATGATTTACATGCATTGCGTTGTTCATAGTTTAGCA
The DNA here is from genome assembly GCA_950022295.1 of Bromus sterilis. NCBI lineage: Eukaryota > Viridiplantae > Streptophyta > Magnoliopsida > Poales > Poaceae > Bromus > Bromus sterilis. The sequence continues at coordinate 405,690,488 of OX465596.1, forward strand.
TACCGAAGTGGTATTTCCCTTTGGAGAATTCTTGGATTGACTTGGCACATGCTTACACATGTTTATGACTGAAAAGTCTACTATGCATTGATGATCTGTGAGTTTCAGAATAGTTGTATCATTTTCATGCCCAATTCAATGTTACTTTGTCGCTCTGCATGATTATGATTGTTATTTCTCTCTAGTTGGTCGCTTCCCAGTCTTTTGCTAGCCTTCGCTCGCACTAAGCGGATTTCTGCTTGTGCATCCAAAATCCTTGAAACCAGTTTTTCCATATGAGTCCACCGTACCTTCCTATGTGGTATTTACCGGCCATCCTAACGAAGAATTTCTTGTACCATCCCGAAATCATTCAAATGCACTCCTGTGTTGTGCCTCTGCTTCAGCTCATGAGTAAGTAGTAGGTGATTCATGACCGTCTTATGTTAGACATGTTTCATTCCGAGATTGCATGTCTAATCTGCAAACCCCTAATACGAGGAGGGACTGGCATGAGTGCGCCCAGCTCACAAAAGATAATCACAACCAACAAACCCTCCTTCACGCTTTGTCTATGAGAAATCAGAAAACTTTGGCAGTGATAAACAAAGGAGATTAAGGGGATCTGATCGTCTCCATCTTGGGAGCCGTTCCTCGAAACATGTCTAGCGTAAGAGGTGATTGAGTTGTCTACTAGCATTCGTTGACGAATCATGCATCTCCCAAAACATTTTTTATCTCTGTTTTTTAAAAAAAAGAGCTCTGGTACAAGTTTAGTTTTTTCTTCCAACCACGGGTTTTCAACCTTTCCATCAAAATCCACGGTTCGAGAGTCTCCACCTTCTTCCTCAAAAGCACCAACTAGGAGAGCATAATTGTCATTCTGAGTGTAATGTGCATTGTCCCAAAGTACTACATTGTATTTTGCATGATTGTGGTATTACTTATTCTGAAGTTCTTCGTTCTAGTCTCCTTTAAAACTCCGGAGGAGTTTCTGCATTTATGTTTTGCTTCACTCATGGAGGCTAGCGAAATACCACTCTAGTATGTTCAATCTTTGTGCATTGTAATCTTGTCTTGATTTTCAGTAGCATATTACTTACTTTTAGTTGTTTGTGATTGATCACCTGAAAGAAGGATTGCTTCGTGCATTGTCCTCATAGCATTGTTTTGATACTTGCTAAATTCTTTTCGTAGTACATGCTTATATACATTCAATGAAGCAAAAGAGTTTGTCAAAGTTTTATTTGTCGCGTTCAGCTCGTTGTACTGAATTGCTTGAGGACAAGTGATGTGCGAGGTAATGTGCAGCGGCGCAACTGACGCGGACCTGCACACAGACACAAATAACTTTGTTCCCAACGAAGTTCAGAGAGTTTGTCAATCTCTCCGGTCTTGTTGTTCACAAAGGATCAAACGCAAGGGATAGAAACTGAAAGTAAAAGCAGAAAGTAAATGAGCGTGTAAACAGTAATGAGGATATGGACCGGGATACGTGATGTTCACTAGTGATGTCTCTCTCCCAAAAGACGATAAACTTCTCTGCGAGGTGAACAAATTACAGAAGGGCAATTCACAGGATTATGAACGCACCGCAATGCTAACCATGCTACAAAAGAAAGGAAGAGGCTCAAAAGCATGGGCAGTACGCCAAAATAAGTAGACCGAAATCCAACTGCATCTACTACTAATCATCCACCTTGAGATATCTATCCAGAACATCTCGCTGGTATTAAGTTGCGAGCCCCACCCAAAGTGTAAACCCAAAGCAACAGACAACTGCATTAAAAAGTACTTTGCGTAAAGTAAACAATCCTTGCAACCGCGGTTACAAGCACCGTTGTTTTCCCCCTTGTGGCAACAGAACATCCCCTAGACTCATGTTTCTGTCACTCAAGCGTGTCATCGGGGGGCATGAACCCACAATCGAGCAAAACGTTCCCTCTTGGGGTTACTACCTACTACTTGGCCAAAGCAATAAACAGCAACGGAGAACATGCAAGAATTACTTAGGAACAAAAATATAAGAGATAAGAACCAAATATATTACTCAATCACAATCTGAACATAATCTCATAATCCATTAGATCCCATCAAACTCAGCATAGCAACAGCAGAAAGATTACAAAAGTGCCTCGATCATGTAGGGCAGCTCACGAGGTCTAAACCATGAAGAACAAAGAGGGGAGGAGAACATCACATAGCTACTGATCACGGACCCATGGTCCAAGGAAAACTACTCACAAGACATCCGGGAAGCATCCATGGTGGAGAGGAGACTCCCGGAGGTCAACCCTCCCTCCGGAAGGGTGCCGGGAAGAGGTCTTCTTGTGCTCCCGATCTCGGAAGCGCGGCGGCGGCGGAACATAGGCGAGATCGCGAAAAAGGGTTCTATCCCCGAGGGTTTCACGTCACGGGGAATATATAGGCGAAGGGGGGCAGACAGAGGTGGACCAGGCGCCGCAGGCGCCCCCCTGGCGCGGCCCAGGGGGTGGCCGCCTGAGCCACCCCTGGTTCCCCTCTGGCCCCACTCGGGCTTTTCGCGAAGCTTCCTGTACGCTGATTTTTCCTATATTTTTCCCGGAATTTTTCTGGCACTTTTTATATGGGGGAAAACTAAAATAGAAAAACAGCAGAAAACAGGAACTGGCACTCTGGTGCACTGAGTTAATAGGTTAGTCCAAATATGATCAAAAGTGTATGAAAGTGTATCTAGATCATAGAAATATCACACAAAACATGCATGGGGCAAGCAGAAATTATAGATACGTTTTGGACGTATCAACAAGCAATATGCTAAGCTTGGGGGAGTTGATACATCTCAAACATATCTACTTTTCCAAACACTTTTGCTATTGTTTTGCCCTCATTCTTGCATGATTTGGACGAAACTAACCCGGACTAACGCTGTTTTCAGCAGAGATGCCTGTATGGTTTTATTGTGTGCGCGAAAATGGATTTTTAGGTATCTCAGAAAATTCCAGGAAAAATCACAGAAAATCCACGCACCCGAAGGGCCACTGTGCCAGAAATGGGACCAGAGGGCAACCAAGGGGGACCCAGGTGCCCCCCCTGGCGCGTCCATGGGTGGGTCCACGCCCTCTGGCCGCCTGGGTGCCTCCCCCCTCCTCTGGTGCCCTACCGAGGCTCATATTTATTCCCGTGACGGAGAAACCCCGAAACAGAAGTCGTTTTCCCAATTCACGTCGCGGAGCCGCCGCCACCCTCTGTTCTTCTCCGGGAGAGCTAATCTGGTGGTTGTTTTGGCCTCCGGTGAGGGGAGATCATCGCCATCGTCATCATCATCACCACTCCATCCTCCCTCCATGACTTCTCCATCCATGTGTGAGTAATTCCCTGCTGTAGGCAAAGGGGATGGTAGGGATTGGATGAGATAGATCATGTAATAGTTTAGAAGATTGTTTGGGGCATGTTTCCTATCATCTAGATTGTTGTTTATCATCTTTGCTTCAACTTTTTGCTCTTAATGCTTGTCACTTTGGGCCCGAGTGCCATGATTTCAGATCTGAACCCTATGTGTTTGCATGAATATATTTGTGTTCTTGATCCTATCTATGAGTTGTTTGCACCTGTTATAGTCCGGAACCGGCGATCCCAAAGGTGACAGCTTGGGACACCAAAGGAAATGGACTATAGTTTGAGGATTCCATGTATCCATTGATTGTTAATGCTTTGTTCCGGTGCTCTTTGACAGGAGTACCTTAATCTCCATAAGTTCCTTTTGGCCCCGTTCGTAGCGGGATGGTAGGACAAAATATGTTGTGCAAGTTCTTATTGCAAGCACGTACAACTACCTGTGGGGTACATGCCTGATGTTTGATTTATGCCTAGATGATCATTGCTTTCTGTGTGCCTTTCCCCAAGTTAAATACATGATGTGCCTTATCCATGCAGCGCCCAACCATCCATCTCCCTAGCCTACAGTGTTTTAATTCTGGAGGTTACTAGTTGTTTGCTTTTGCTATTTTACTGTCGCTATTTCACCACCACTATTTCCGTTGCTATCATCACTTCCATATTGCAGTTACCACTAATAAGTTGTTGCAAGTAAGTGTATCTCAGGTGCAGTGGAATTGACAACTCCACTGTCAAAGCTTGTGTATATTCTTTGGCTCCCCTTGAGTCGAATCTATAAATTGGGTTATTCTTACCCGCGAAGACTATCTCGATCCCCTGCAGTTGTGGGTTATCGGCACTCAAGGCTAGGCTCGAGGAGTTTGATGATGAGGAGGAAGAAGATGAGTATGAAGATGATGATAACTCTGATGATACTCCCTCATATGATGATATTGCTCTCTTTGTGAAGAGGTTTACCAAAGGGGACTTCAAGGGAAGATTCCAAAAGAAGAAGACAAGAAACTGCTACAACTGTGAGAAACCGGGACACTTTGCGGAGGATTATCCGTATGAGAAAAGAGAGGACAAACCTCGATTTCCTCGGAAGGAAGTTGCCAAGAAGATCCCAAACCCTCTCAACAACAAGTTCAAGAAGAAAGAATTGTTGGCTCTAGAAGGGTCCGATCCCGAGGATGTTGGTGGTGTTTCCAGAGTTGCTCAAGATACACAAAATACCTTGAAGCTCCTCAACAAGGAAGGTGAAGTTGTGAACTACAACTACATGAGTGACTACGCCGACAATTCACACAAGTGCCTCATGGCCAAGTTGGTTGATGACGACACTCCCTCCTCCTCGGCTACGATCAAGGTAACTCCTATTGATGAGTCCTTCATGTTCTCTTCCGAATCTCATGATGAATTTCATGATGCGGAAAGTAATGATTCACATGTTATTTATGAAGATTTGTTGTTTGCTAAAGTGAACAAAATGATGAGCTCTCTCAAAGGCAACAAGCTCAAAATGTTTCAATTACTTATGGATGTGGTGGGTAAGCACTCCACAACCATTAATGACCTTGAAATCCTCCTCACCGAGGAAAAGGAGAACTATACTCTCCTTGAGCGAAAAATTGACTTTGAGGAAGCTCGAAATGATAACTTGTGCAAAGTTGTTCACGCATCAAATGACTTAAATGACAAGCATGTTGCCTCCTTGAAAAAGGCTAATGAAATATGTAAGGAACTTGCTAATGATATGAGCAATCTTGTGGAGTTAAACACCTCCCTTTCTAAGGATGTTGAGGTACTCACCGTGTCTCTCAAGACAAAAGATGAGGAACTCACCACCCTTAAGAAAAATCTTGAGGCTCACAAACTTGCTCATATAAAAACACTTACTAAGATGTCTCCTCCCACTATTGTGCATATTGATTCTTGTGTTAATAACTCTACCCTTGATCAAGCATCTCTCACTGAGGATAACTTAGCTCTTCATGCTCAACTAATGTCGGGGGATTGGTACCCGGGTAGGCTAACCCAAGCGGAAGCAACCTTTCAAGACAAGGATGGACCGATTAGGCCGCAGCTGGGCCGAGCTGGGCAGATGTATGGCCGATTGCTCCAAGGCAATCAGCCGTACCAAATTCCAGCAGTCGGCCCAGGCGCAATCGGTCCACCCTCCCTTCACCAAGACGATCGTCCGGTTGGTCCGCAGCTGGGCTGAGGTAGGTACTTGGAAGGCCGATTGCCCAGACCAATGGACCTTTCCAAGAACTACCAGTCGGCCCAGGCGCAATCGGAACAATCTACTACCCTTGGAGAAAGTTGACCCCGATGCCAGTCGGGGGTATGATTACGAGGTCATAAATGTGCAATCCCGGGATATCGGGGTGGCAGGAAGGCCAAGTCATGTCGAAGATCTGGTGGAGATACGGTGTCGACCTATCCGCCGATTCCGCGGACAGGGCGACAAGACCGCACCTCCTAGCTCCACTGTTCATCCCCATGCCCTACGGGTCTACAGCATGGGCCGCCGATCGTAGGATCCGGATCACCCGGAGAGGAGCAGTCGGTGGGCCCAAGCCGATTAGAGGATGACAGCTGGGCCCAATCGGCAATGAAGTTACCAATGTACCCCGGGCTCATACTATAAGAGCCCGGGTACCCCTCCTGCATGGGGGACGATCCGCTCAGTAGCACCATTACTCACTTTCCCCTCAGTTCATTCACTGCTAGTAGTTACTCCTCAGAGAAGCAGGAGAGAGCCTTGCCCACGGCGGCGGCGTTCTCCTTCCCCTGAGAAGATAGAGAAGCAGTTATTGTAGCCAGATCATTGATATATAAGAGACAAGCAGGAGTAGGGGTATTATCTCTCTGGAGAGCCCCGAACCTGGCTACATCGTGGTGTCCTCCACCGTGTTTGTGCCCAACCCGATTCCGGCACCATCGACGTCCTCTTCCTTGCGTCTTCCCCTCACTTTAGACATCCCATGGCATCTGACGGCACATATCGACGACAGTTGGCGCCCACCGTGGGGCAGACCGAGGCGTCGACTGGAGTAAAGATCCGGACGGGATTTTCCTCTGCATCAGGCGGTAGCCACGCCTCTGGCCTGATTCTAAGGCGTGGGGCAATCGATTACGTGGTGGACTACTCGGCGCGGTACAGGTCTGGAGCACCCCTGTCGCCCGGTGTGTCGCTGCAGGTCGGCAGCCATCGCCTCTTCATCGGCAGCTTCCCCGAGGCATATCCCAGAGAGATTCGTATCTTCTCGTGCACTACGGATCCGCTCTCGACCAGGGGCTGCAGTGCAGCACCTGGCAGAGAGGAAGGCCGAGTACACGCCGCCGTCATGATGGCGGGAGCATCCTCATCAAGCAACCGCGACCCTGCGAGTGCAGCTAGAAAGGCTAAGGAGGCAGCTGACGCTGCAGAGCGAATCGGCACCAGCGCGCTGCGGGATGTGTTGTACACACCCGTGAACAGGAATGGTGATCCGGAGCAGGTGCACACGGAGCTGGAAACAGCACGGCTCGCTCTGGCTCGCAAGGCTGAGCAAGTGCTGGTAGAAGAGCGTAGGCTGGGAGCCATCACAAGGGAATACAACGCAGCGCATGCAGGACCGCGCCGGCCGATTGAGCCCGCAGTCCTGGAAGATCTGAGAAGCCGAGGCAGGACAGTCAACCAGCAGCTGTCGGGGCCGAGCAGCCGGAGCGTCCAAGGAGGCCGGTGCAACCGGAGCAACCGGCGCAGTCAGCATTCATCCAGAGGCCGACGTACAGCACGCCGGACAAGAACTTGAGAGCAGCCGAGCAGATAGCACTCGAGCTAGAAGACCTGGAGGGAGATGAGCGGCGCGAGCAGTCGCGCCGAATGCGTGAGCTGTTGGCGGCCGCAGAGGAGCAGAGGCTCGTAGCAATGGGCAATCAAAATGCCGAACCAGGGGCGTCGAGAGGAACTGTGAGGCCGAATCCGGGAGCTAGCCAGCGACCGAATGCATCACGCCAGAACAGACAGCAACCCGCCCCATCTCGGCATGAGAGTAGGGTCAGAAGCAATCGGCCACCCCCAGCAGCAAGCAGAAGAATTGAAGAGCCAGCGGTTAACAGCAGGCGCAAGGACATGCCTCAGCAATCGGCACCAAGACCAGCGATCAGCACCCGGCTTGGCCCTCGCCAAATCGGCCAGAATGATGCAAGGCACCGCATTGAGCTCCTGGAGAAGGAGGCCCAAGAGGATGAAGAAGGAGAAGCTGGCCCATCATGTTTTGGTCATCGTATTCGGACCGAGAAGTTTCCCAAAGGCTTCACGCTGCCGAGAGATACTCCCAAGTACAATGGTTCTGTGAAGCCTGAAGACTGGCTGTCCGATTACCTGACGGAGGTTCGCATCGCAGGAGGCAATCGGCGCGTAGCAGTCCGTTATGCACCTTTGATGCTGCAGGGTTCAGCTCGGACGTGGTTGAACAGTTTTCCCAAGGACAATGTGAACTGCTGGGAGGATTTCATGAGTGCATTTATCCACAACTTCACAAGCACGTATGAGCGGCCCAACCTCCCGCGGAAGTTAGCTCTTTGTGTGCAAGGCAAAGATGAGCCCCTCCGAGATTACTTATCTCGGTGGATCAAGCTGAAGAATTCATGCGAAGGAGTCCATGAGATCCAGGCCATTCAGTACTTCACAGATGGATGCCTGGCCGACTCAATGTTGAAGCACAAGCTGCTCCGCAAAGACTTCACATCGCTCGTCGAGCTCATGAAGGTGGCAAATGCGTTCGCTATGTCCGATTCTGCGATGCGCCCTATCCAGCTCGGAGTTGGAGGTGTAATCCAATCACCAAGGGCTCCACAGTCGGACACAGGGAACCAAGGCCTTAGTCGGAAGGAAAGGAGAGAGAACAACCGCAACAACAACAACAACAACAACAACAACAACCAGCAGAACAATGGCAAGCGCAAGGACGAGCAGCCCGATACCCAGTATGGCAGTCGGCAGGTGGCCGCTGTCCAGAACGAAGAAGATCCAGCGGCTGCAGGAGGCAGTCGGAAGATGAGACCAAATGTGAGACCCCCGGGGCAGATGAAGCCCAAGTACACGTTCGAGGATATGCTAGACGCACCGTGCAAGTTGCACAGCATGCCTGGCAGGCCGTCTGCGCACACCACTCGGCAGTGCGACTTTGTGAGAAGGATCGCGAAGGGAGAAGCTTTACCGCCTCCACCCCACCACCACCCCAGAACAGAGGGCCGCCTCAGCAGCAGAACCGGTTCCCGAAGCAAGACACTGCCTATATGATTTTCACCAGTGAGTCCACAGACAAGGGCAGTCGGAGATCCCGAGCTCAGGAGGTCAATGCCACTATGCCGGCGATTCCTCAGTTTATGCATTGGTCTGAATGTCCTATATCCTGGGACAGAGCAGATAATCCCACCATCTTGCCGAATCCGGGCAACTATCCGCTGGTGGTTGACGCCCTGTTCGCAGGACCAAGGTTCTCATGCAAGTTCTCCCGTGTGCTTGTTGATGGAGGAAGCACAATCAACATTCTGTACAGACACACATTGATCAAGCTAGGGCTCACAGAGAAGGATCTGGAGCGCAGTCGGACGACTTTCCATGGGATTGTCCCTGGATTGTCTTGCACCCCCATGGGTCGCATTCGGCTGGATGTTATATTTGGCACAGAAGAAAACTTCAGAAGAGAGCCGATTTGGTTTGAAGTCTCCGACCTTAGCAGTCCTTATCATGCTCTGTTGGGACTGCCCGTGTTTGCCAAGTTCATGATCAACGCGCAGCAGACGTACCTCAAGATGAAGATCCCAGGGCCAAACGGCGTCATCACTGTCACCGGGGACTTCAGGAAGTCCCTCGAGTGCACATCCCCTGGCAGCAGTTTGGCTGATTCTCAAGTGGTCGAGACGGAGAAGCGTCAGCTCAGCAAGGTGATTGCAATGGCGCAAGCACAGAGCAAGAATCCACTTCCAGTTGGCCCAGCAAAGAGAGTAGACGAGGAATCGGCCTTTCAGTCGGCCAAGGACAGCAAGAAGATCGCTCTAGATCCCTCCGACTCAACCAAGTTTGTTGTAGTCGGAGTCGGACTTAGCGATAAATAGGAAAGCGAGCTCGTCGAGTTTCTCCGTGAGAATCGGGACATCTTTGCATGGTCTCCACAAGACATGCCTGGTGTGCCGAGAGAACTCGCCGAGCACAAGCTGCACATTCGGCCAGGCTCGAAGCCGGTCAAGCAACCCCTGAGACGTTTTTCTGAAGACAAGAGAAGGGCAATCGGTGAAGAGATTGCGAAGCTGCAAGCTGCAGGTTTCATCATGGAGGTGTTTTACCCCGAGTGGCTGGCGAATCCAGTCCTCGTCATGAAGAAGAACAAGACCTAGCGCATGTGTATCGATTACACTTTCCTGAACAAGGCGTGCCCGAAAGATCCGTTTGCTCTGCCCCGTATTGATCAAGTGATTGATTCTACGGCCGGTTGCGAGCTTTTGTCCTTTCTGGATGCCACTGCTGGCTATCACCAGATCAAACTTGCTGTGGAAGATCAAATAAAAACTGCATTTATAACCCCTTTCGGGGCTTATTGCTATATCACCATGCCGTTTGGTTTGAAGAATGGAGGCGCCACTTATCAGCGCACAATTTAGTGATGCACACACTCTCAGCTCGGCAGAAATCTCCATGTTTACGTGGACGACTTAGTGGTGAAGTCGTCAAAAGGAGTCACGCTGTTAGATGACCTCAGGGAAACATTTGCAAACTTGAGAACTTATCAGATCAAGATCAACCCGGAGAAGTGCGTGTTTGGAGTCCAAGCCGACAAGCTCTTGGGATTTCTTGTTTACGAGAGAGGAATCGAATGCAATCCCGAGAAGATAGCTGAAATAGAGCGCATGGAACAACCCAAGACCCTGAAGCAAGTACCGAAGTTCACCGGTTGCCTCGCATCACTCAGCCGATTCCTCAGTCGGCTGGGTGAAAAAGCAATCCGGTTGTAACAATTGATGAAGAAGACAGAGAAGTGAAGGGAATATGCCCGAGAGCCAATAATAAAGTGGTTATTATCTTATTCCATGTTTATGATAAATGTTTATTTTCATGCTATAATTGTGTTAACCGGAAACGTTAATACATGTGTGTTTGATAAACAAAGAAAAGGTTCCTAGTAATGTCTCTCTTTATACTAGCTTGTTGATTAACGGATGATCAAGGTTTCCTGATCATTGACATTGGATGTCGTTAATAACAAGGTCATATCATTGGAGAATGATGTGATGAATATACACCCACAGTAGTTATAGCAATACGATCATGTCATCAAGTTTCTATTGCTGTATCAAACTTTCACGAAGTAACCCTAATCCTTAGACCATGAGATCACGTCAATCACTGACACCGGAAGAGTACTTTGATTCCATCAAACGTCACACCGTAACAGGGTGATTATAAAGGTGTCGTTGGGTACTTGGAAAGTGTTAGTTGAGGCTCGTGGATCAAGAGTGGGATTTGTCCATCCAGATGACGGAGAGATATACTCTGGGCCCTCTCGGTGATATCACATTGACATCGCTTGCAAGCACGTGACTGGCTCACGAGGATGTTATATCACGGAACGAGTAAAGAGTACTTGTCGGTAACGAGATCGAACTAAGTATGGATGATACCAAATGATCGGATCTCGGACAAGTAAAATATCGCGAGACAAAAGGAATTGGTTACGGAGTTTTGGTTCACACGATCACTAGTTCATCGTTGAGTAAGTGGGAGTCATCATGGATCTCCAGATCCCGCTGATGATTATTGATCAGAGAAGAGTCTCTGTCATGTCCATTTTATTCATGAACCGTAGGGTGACACACTTAAGGATTCATTGACGCGTTTGAGTGGATACGGAACGCCAGAGAATATACTGGACAGCACATGGACTGTTTTGATAAAACTGCTGGAATAGTTTCGGTATATCAAAATAGTGCAAGGGGATAATTGTTAATGTGTTCATTGAATGAAGTGTTCATCAATGAAGTACTCATTGAATGAAGTGTTCATTAATTTGAGTGACATTAAACAAGATAATTAAAAGTGTTTTAATGTGATAAACTCTTGGAATTTTGAGTGGAGAATTATGGAAGTTATGGGAATAATGTGTGACCCTTTGTTTTTGTGAGTGGGGAGTCCACCCACATGATGAGGGGAGAGGTGGGGGCACCTCTTGGGGCGTGCTACCCCTTGGGGGCTGCCTCCCCCTCCTATATATAGATGGGTGGAGACCCCTCTACACACCAATTCCTCCATCTCTCATATGCCCTTTGGTTGGCATCTTCCTCCCCTTGCTAGCTGATCCAGTTTCACGAGTACGGTGCTTAGGCGAATCCCTGCTCAAGATCTTCTCTACCACCACCACCACTATGTTGTAGTGCTGCTGAAGTTCCCGAGGATCCACTACTTCCGCTGCCCAACTGGAGCAAGGGGCGGAGGTCGTCACTGATCTGTACGTGTGACCGACTACGGAGACGCTGCCAGTTCGTGGCGTCAAGTCTTCATCACGACCTTGAGGTCGGCGAGTGTTCGACTACATCACCCACGAGAATAGTTCTCGTTAAAGCTTTTGGTCTTCGAGGGTGAGTCCTTCTCAAACCGTTACAAGTGATCTTCTAGATGTGATCTTGGTTGTTACAACCATAGGAAAAATTTTGTTTTCTATGCAACGAACCCTTCAGTGGTATCAGAGCCTCGTCTATGCGTAGATGCTTTGTACGGTTAGAACACATAGAGATGTGGGCGTTGATCCTCTAGTTGTTACCCTCTTTTGTGCACTTGTTCATATTGCGGCAATGTTGGATTGAAGCGGCCCTAAGCGCAGATTTCGTGTCACGCTTGACATACGGCTTGTACCATATAAAGTGGCTTTGGGGGTGTCAGTTTCTCTAACATTAGTGATATGGCATTTGCAACGGAGGGCCCTGGAAAGGGACGAAAAGAAACAACTAGCGAATCAACGTTGTGGTTCTTGTCCGTAGGTAAGATCGGTTCTTTCCTAGGAAGCCCAAAACCACGTAAAATTTGCAAAGATAATTTAGAAGCGTCTAACTTGTTTTTGCAGGGCATGTGATGTGATATGGTCATTGTTACAAAATTGTTGTATGAAATGAGATTTATTGTAAACAACCGGCAGGAGCCATATGGTTGTGTTTTTCCTTTCTAAGGCCTGCGTGCTGTAGATATATCCATGAGATATATTGTAATGGAGAAGGACGACCATGGTGGTGGCGCCATGGACCTTGGTGCCGCGCCGGTGACATGATGGAGATCATACCAAGACGCACAAAGATGGAGATCTATTGCGAGAAGGACCATATCATATCACATTATCCATGCATGTGATGTTTATCCTTTTATGCATCTTATTTTGCTTAGTTACGATCATGATCGCTGCGGTAGCATTATAAGATGATCCCTCTCACTTAATATCAAGATAATTATATGTTCTTCCTTAGTATGCACCGTTAAGAAAGTTCGTCGTTTCGAGACACCACGTGATGATCGGGTGTGATAGACTCTACGTTCGCATACAACGGGTGTTTTCAAGCCTAGCATGTACAGACATGGCCTTGAAACACACGCAAATACTAGGTTCTACTTGGCGAGCCTAGCATGTACAGACATGGCCTCGGAACATGGACCGAAAGGTTAAGCACGAGTCATATGGATGATATGATGAACCATATTGAGATGCTCGCCATTGCAGCTACACTGCCTCTCGTGATGATCGGTCGTGGTGTAGTGAATTTGGTTCGTGTAATCACCAAAGACGACTCGAGGGATGTTGTTTTTGAGTGGGAGTTAGATGAACTCATTTTATCATGAACTAAATCAAAGTGAATTTGCATAGTTCGTTGTAGTCATTGGCATTTGTTTACTACCTTTGCGCTTAGCTATAATTGAGATAATAGAACTATAGAATTCTGGATATTTAACTTTACGGACTGGTACCGTATTGTTTGAGTGTCAATCTAAAGTTTAAAGTCTTATTGCAAACTTTAGCAAACCTTGCTTACTCCATGAAGTTTAATAATGTGTATTAAATCGAGAGTAACAATTCCAGTGTTAGTGTCTAAGTATCACACTTGCCTCCATGATCCTTGATATTCAAATGTTGTTTGTTATTATCAAGGTTATCTAGGAGCTGAAAGGATTGTTTCAGAAACTATCATGTGTGGAAGATATAGCGATATCTGAAACAATGTTTAGTTGCAATGTGATAGAGTAAAATTTAGTGAGAAACATGTTCTCATATTGTATGAGAATTTGTGAAGGTTGGAGACACTATGTGTCCTAATCTCTCAAAAAGGTTTTGGGAACTAATATTGTACTCACAGTTTGTCCCTATGAGCTATGGTAGTTTTGTCATGAAAGTTGTCATGATAGGATGAATGGAAGATGTAGGTAAAATGTTTACTACACTATAAGATTACTAAAGAATGGAATTTGGAAGAACACCAAACATTTGATGACGGTGATCTACATCAAAGTGAGAATCAAAGGGTGTTAGTATTTGACTAACACACTTTGGATTATGTGTCATATGAATGGTGCCACAAGTGATGTTGATAAATTCTTCTAAAAAGGAAAGGAATTGCTGAAAGAGGATCTAAAAAATATTTTGGCGAAAAAGAAAAAGGAAAAGACTGGAAATGTCCAGCTCGGGTATATAGATGATATACATGTTATGGGTATATTCATTGCTTGTTAAACAGCGTGATTCTTGAGTATTGGATACTGATTGGTTGGTATGAAGTGTCATACGGAACAACGCAATACAAGAGTTGCAATGGCCTGAGTAACTAGCAAATGAATATGGGATGATTCTCATCAAGAATAAAATAAAGTGTTTATCGTTGGAATTAAACCTAGCCTTCAAGATTTATTTGAATAATTGTTATTCTGTTCTGGTGTTATACGAACAATAGTTGTTCAAATTATCACCATATTCATAGAAGATGGATGAACTCTATAAATCTTGTTGGAGAAATCACATCCATAATAACTGATGCTAAACATGTCGCAAGACAAATGATTAGAAGATCACTTATGAGTGACACCACCGTTTGAATCATATTGGAAAGAAACACATGAAGAAACTCCATGGTGATGGAATTTTGGAGTCTTTTGATTTTGAATCAATTGACGGTTGTGAGAAATTTCTAGAGATGATTGAAACACCGTTTAAATCATATTGGAAAGATAACATGAAGAAACTCCATGTTGGTGGAATTTTGGAGTCTTTTGATTTTGAATCAACTGACGCTTGTAAGAATTTCCTAGAAATGATTGAAACTCCGTTCATAGGCCAAAGAAGGACGGACGACTAACTTATTGGACATTATACATGTTGATGTGTATAGTTCATTATGTGTAGCCGTGTGTGGTGGGTCTTATAACTTCATATACTTTAACCGAGGATTTGAGTATGAAATGTTTGAAAATGTTCAAATAAATTTCAAGATGAAGTGAAAATCATTGTAACGAGAAAATAAGAGTTTATGATTGGATCATAAAAGAAGATTTTTGAGTTAAAAGTTTAGCAAATGCCTGAGAGTTTAGGAATCGTTCCAAAACTTGCATTTCCCGAAACACCATAGGAGTATGGAGTGTTCGAGAGATGTAATCAAACCTTGTTTGACATGGTAAGGATCAAAGGTGTTATTTATAAAATTGCCATTATATTTTAAGGATTAAGCTTTAGAGACTACCGCTTTTCACTGAAAAGAGCGCCATCGAGATCCGTTGAAATGACACCATATAAGTTATGGAATGGGATAAAACCCAATTTGTCTTTTCTTAAATTTTGGTATGCAAGGCATATGTAAAATGTTTACAACCAAAGTCGGATAAAGTACGTCTTTGTAGGTTATCCCAAAGTAACCGTTGGGTATTCCTCCATAACACTAAAGACAAAAGTTTTTTGTGGCTAAGAGCATCAAGTTTCTTGAGAAGGAATTTTTGTGAAAAGTTAAGTGGGAGGACAGTAGAACTTCGATTAGGTTGTTGAACCTAAGCTTTATGTGCTAAGTGGCGCAGCGCCGGAAAGTGTCCCGGAAGCGGCCGCAATGCTCTTGGCTACCGTGTCGCAAAGGTTGTGGTCACGGCGATCTAAGTTCCTATTGAACTGCGTAGTTCGGGTAATCGATCAAATAGTAAGATTTGAGATTGAATCATTGTTATTTGATAATAATGGACCGACTACATGCAAAGAAGCGATGATGGGCCCTGACTCCGTCAAAATGGCTAGAAGCTATAAAATCCGTGATAGTTCCATACACGAGAAACCAAGTTTCTGAACTTGGAAGACCCTCTAGATACCGTGTTTGGATCTATAAAGAAACAGACATGGATGTTCTCACATCTATGAAATATTCGACATATCGTTAAAATGGTTTACGATTATGTTCAAAGAGTTGGCTATGACAAGATTTGATCTTTCATAACGATATTTAGTCTGGACGGATTATTGTAGCAACCACTACATATGCTAGTTTTGGTATATGGTAGTTGAACAAACGGAACAACGTTCTTCTAATACAATGGTTACCTAGGACGTGTACAGGACACGGTCCAAAGGGTTCTGTTAATTCAAAGGATGCTAAAATAGCATGCAAATTTCAATGGTTGAAATAAGCATTCGCGGAGTTGGAATCTTCATCATGATGAAATTGTTAAAACGTTTAGTTTCATCAGAGACGGTGAAGATGCTTGCTTTTGCAAGAAATTAAGTGCGAGCGCTGAGACATATTTCTAATACATTATGTAGAAGACATATTGTTGATTGGAAATGATGTATATTTTATTGACACGGGTGAAGTTTCATTGAAAATTTGATTTTAATGGAAGATTTGGGCAAAACCAGTATATTGGGCTAATATGGTCTATATAGATAGATTGAGGTGCTAATATGGTTGGGCCGAAGTACATATATGAAATATTGAATAAGTTCAATATGGAAACGACGAGAAAAGTTCTTGCCGCATGGAAAAGGTTGAAGCGAGATTCAAGTGTTTTGACACTTGGTGAGTAAAATCACATGAATGATTTGATCAATCATGTACACCATGATATGTACAATTCCAAGAATGTCCTATGCTCTAAATGTTATGAGCAGATACCAGAATGATTCATAAGATGATCATTGGACAATAGTAAAGATATCCTTACGTGCTTTGGAAGGACTAAGAATATATATTATGTATGTTGGACAATAGTTCATTGTAAAGTGTTACATTGATACTAGTTTTGTCGCAAGATACAATCTAAATTTATCTCAATTTTGGCGGTATGTTAAGGTGGCAAAATGTAATGGAAGAAAGTTCCATGATAGATTTGGAATAGTTCCAAATGGATTTGGATGAGTTCCAAAGTTAAGACATTATAACGAATACTACAAGGAAAGGCTAAGTATATGACTGCTCTAGCAGCAGCAAAGGAGGGCATTTGTGTCAAGAAGTTTGTTTGACAAACTAGGTGTAGTTCCAAGCGAGCTAATACTATGAAGATCTATTGTACGACAATAGATTCAACATGTTTTGAGCTCAAGGGACTAAGGTCTCACCGGAGGACCAAATTTATGCAATGCCATCTCATTAGTGAATGAGTGATGCGTAGAGACGCAAAGAAATGAAAATACACACGGACCTGAAGTGTCAGATCTGGATATTAGGTTTACCACTAGCAATGCGTATGGATAACACCTGAATGCCATAGGTGTTGGATGCGCAAGTACCAAACTAGATTATTGACTCTAGTGCAAGTGGGAGACTGAAGGGAATATGCCCGAGAGGCAATAATAAAGTGGTTATTATCTTATTCCATGTTTATGATAAATGTTTATTTTCATGCTATAATTGTGTTAACCGGAAACGTTAATACATGTGTGTTTAATAAACAAAGAAAAGGTTCCTAGTAATGTCTCTCTTTATACTAGCTTGTTGATTAACGGATGATCAAGGTTTCCTGATCATTGACATTGGATGTCGTTAATAACAAGGTCATATCATTGGAGAATGATGTGATGAATATACACCCACAGTAGTTATAGCAATACGATCATGTCATCAAGTTTCTATTGCTGTATCAAACTTTCACGAAGTAACCCTAATCCTTAGACCATGAGATCACGTCAATCACTGACACCGGAAGAGTACTTTGATTCCATCAAACGTCACACCGTAACAGGGTGATTATAAAGGTGTCGTTGGGTACTTGGAAAGTGTTAGTTGAGGCTCGTGGATCAAGAGTGGGATTTGTCCATCCAGATGACGGAGAGATATACTCTGGGCCCTCTCGGTGATATCACATTGACATCGCTTGCAAGCACGTGACTGGCTCACGAGGATGTTATATCACGGAACGAGTAAAGAGTAATTGTCGGTAACGAGATCGAACTAGGTATGGATGATACCAAATGATCGGATCTCGGACAAGTAAAATATCGCGAGACAAAAGGAATTGGTTACGGAGTTTTGGTTCACACGATCACTAGTTCATCGTTGAGTAAGTGGGAGTCATCATGGATCTCCAGATCCCGCTGATGATTATTGATCAGAGAAGAGTCTCTGTCATGTCCATTTTATTCACGAACCGTAGGGTGACACACTTAAGGATTCGTTGACGCGTTTGAGTGGATACGGAACGCCAGAGAATATACTGGACAGCACATGGACTGTTTTGATAAAACTGCTGGAATAGTTTCGGTATATCAAAATAGTGCAAGGGGATAATTGTTAATGTGTTCATTGAATGAAGTGTTCATCAATGAAGTACTCATTGAATGAAGTGTTCATTAATTTGAGTGACATTAAACAAGATAATTAAAAGTGTTTTAATGTGATAAACTCTTGGAATTTTGAGTGGAGAATTATGGAAGTTATGGGAATAATGTGTGACCCTTTGTTTTTGTGAGTGGGGAGTCCACCCACATGATGAGGGGAGAGGTGGGGGCACCTCTTGGGGCGTGCTACCCCTTGGGGGCTGCCTCCCTCTCCTATATATAGATGGGTGGAGACCCCTCTACACACCAATTCCTCCATCTCTCATATGCCCTTTGGTTGGCATCTTCCTCCCCTTGCTAGCTGATCCAGTTTCACGAGTACGGTGCTTAGGCGAATCCCTGCTCAAGATCTTCTCTACCACCACCACCACTATGTTGTAGTGCTGCTGAAGTTCCCGAGGATCCACTACTTCCGCTGCCCAACTGGAGCAAGGGGCGGAGGTCGTCACTGATCTGTACGTGTGACCGACTACGGAGACGCTGCCCGTTCGTGGCGTCAAGTCTTCATCACGACCTTGAGGTCGGCGAGTGTTCGACTACATCACCCACGAGAATAGTTCTCGTTAAAGCTTTTGGTCTTCGAGGGTGAGTCCTTCTCAAACCGTTACAAGTGATCTTCTAGATGTGATCTTGGCTGTTACAACCGTAGGAAATTTTTTGTTTTCTATGCAACGAACCCTTCAAGAAGTTCAGCTGGACCCCCCAAGCAAGTGAAGCATTCCGAGAGCTCAAGCGCATGCTCTCCACAGCGCCAATTCTGGCTGCCCCGATTGAGAAGGAGCCAATGATGTTGTATATTGCGGCAACCAATCGGGTGATCAGCGCAGTTATGGTGGTGGAGCGGCCCGAGAAGGACAAGGCACAGCAAATTCAGCGACCGGTGTATTACATCAGTGAAGTGATGTCGGCATCCAAGCAAAACTACCCTCACTACCAGAAGATGTGTTACGGAGTGTACATGGCAGCCAAGAGATTCAAGCCATACTTTCAAGCCCACTTGATCACCGTCGTCAGCTCGGCTCCACTGGCCGATATCATGGGAAGCAGAGATGCAACCGGAAGAGTGCCAAATGGGCAATTGAAGTCGCTAGCCATGGCATCCAGTATGAGCCGAGAACGGCAATCAAGTCACAAGTATTAGCCGATTTCCTGGTGGACTGGGCTGAAACTCAGTATATGCCGCAGCTCCCAGGGTCAGATTTCTAGCGAATGCACTTTGATGGCTCCAAGATGAAAAGCGGCCTAGGGGCTGGTGTGGTACTTACCTCACCAAGAGGAGATCAATTGCAATATGTGCTCCAGATCCATTTCGCAGCATCAAACAATGTCGCCGAGTACGAAGCCCTTGTGCATGGTATCAAGCTTGCCAAGGAAATCGGTATTCGGAATATTGAGTGCTTTGGTGACTCCGACCTGGTTGTACAGCAGTGCACAGGCACCTGGGATGCAAAGGACACAAACATGGCAAGCTATCGCTTCCTGGTGCAGCAGATCAGTGGGTACTTTGAAGGTTGCGAGTTTCATCATGTGCCAAGAGCAAACAATGAGGCAGCAGATGCGTTGTCCAAGCTCGGCTCAACAAGGCAGGCTATCCCACCAGGTGTGTCGTTGGAGCACATCAAGAAGCCATCCATCATACCATCCCTAGAGTCCGAGTCCATTTTTATCTCGGAGACCGACCTTGAAGCATTGAAGAAGGAAAAAGAAGCTCAACCGGCAAAACTTGCAACCGTGAAGAAGCACTCCAGTGCCCAAGGTGTCTCGGCAACGGCACCAAGGGCTGCCGAGTGCAAGCCAGGGGCTGCTGATTGCGAGCCAGGGGATGCCAAGGGATGTGAGAAGAGCAAAGCCAAAGGGAAGCAAGCAGAGGCAATGCCAGGAGGCACAACCTCCGAAGAACCAATGATATCAGAAATTGCCGATTGCAATAATGAAGCTCCAGCTCCAGACGAGAAGTCGACACCAGAGGCTGCCGAATGCGTGCCAGGCGCCGCAATCGGCAGTTCAGAGGCAGAGGTAGAAATGATAGAAGTCCAAGAGGCCGAGATCCAGGAGGCCAGTGGCCACGGAACTGAGATCCAAGATGAAGTCCCACCCCAGCATGCAGTGGTAATGGTAGTTGTCAGCGCGCCATCATGGGCACAGCCGATTAGAGATTTCCTAGCAGACGGAGTCCTCCCAGAAGACGAAGCAGAGTCACGGCATATCAGCCGCCGATCTTGGGCATACACAATAATCAACAATGAGCTAGTGCGCAAGAGTGCAACTGGTGTCTTTCAGAGATGTGCAGAACAGGACAGAGGCTTGGAGCTGCTCAGAGACATTCATCAAGGTGAATGTGGTCATCATGCATCTGCAAAGGCCATTGCCAGCAAAGCTTTCCGACATGGTTTCTACTGGCCGACTGCGCTTGCAGCGGCTGAGAATTTGGTGAAGTACTGCAAGGGTTGTCAGCGGTTCAAGGTAAGAAGTCATCAGCCAGCATCGGCACTGAAGATAATCCCAATAGCGTGGCCGTTTGCAGTATGGGGTTTGGACATGGTTGGACCGTTCAAGAGAGCCCGTAGTGGCATGACACATCTTCTAGTCGCAGTGGACAAGTTTACCAAGTGGATTGAGGCCAGACCGATCAAGAAGCTGGATGGTCCGACTGCGGTCCGGTTTGTGGCCGACATCGTGTGCAGATACGGTGTGCCTAACAGCATCATCACCGATAACGACACAAATTTTGCAAAGGGCGCACTGGCTCGATATGCATCTCAGCAGGGCATCCGGCTTGATCTGGCATCTGTGGCGCATCCACAATCAAATGGTCAAGTAGAAAGAGCAAATGGTCTCATCCTCTCGAGTATCAGACCCCGGTTGGTGGAGCCACTTGAGAGGGCACCCGGAGCATGGATTGAAGAACTCCCTGTAGTCTTGTTCAGTTTGAGGACTACACCAAACAGGTCGACTGGATTCACTCCTTTCTTCCTGGTGTACGGTTCAGAAGCAGTTATCCCATCCGACATTGAGTTTGATCCACCTCGGCATGCCCTATATACCGAAGAAGAAGCCAGGTTGGCACAAGAAGACGGCATCGACCTCGAAGAAGAAGCTTGTCTGTTGGCTTTGTCCAGGTCAGCAGTCTATCAGCAGAAGTTGCGGCACTACCACAACAAGAACATCCTCCCTCTCGCCTTCCGAGAGGGAGACATGGTGTTACGCCGAATTCAGAAGTCAGACGGGCAGCACAAGCTATCCTCACCCTGGGAAGGGCCATTCGTCATCAGCCGAGCGCTCAAGAACAACTCCTATTATCTGATCGACTGCACCAAGGGCACTCGGCACAAGGACACGTCAGGAGAAGAGACGGAGCGGCCGTGGAACGCCGAGTTGTTATGTCCGTTCTATAGTTGAGCGGCAGAAACTTATGTAAGCCATTCGGCAAACAATCAGTAAAAGCTATCATGCCTCTGAAAATGAGCATTCGATTACCTTTGCATAATTTCATTCGAAGAGCTAGCCTCAGTCGGCGACGCTCAGCCATACCTGAGACGTGTGTAACACACCCGGGGACTGACCGACCACGAGGTCAAGTGAACAGGCTATCGAGGCATGGGGACTGCGGGCTGGCACCTAACTCGACACCTACCTCAAGCGCAAATCACTAAAAGGTTTGTGGCATTGAGAAGGGTCGCGATTGGGGCAGTCGGCAGAACAAGTTCCCGGGAAATAATTCGAAACGCTCCACCAAGGGCATAATCGATAAGTCAGAGTCACCGATTACGCCGCGAACCAAGGCATCGAGCCCGGTAGTGAGCAATCGGCTCCCACTGTCGCAGAATCCTTTGCGTTAAACCTTGTCGTGTAAAAAATACAAAGCTTATCGAACCTTGGCTGGTAATCTACCGTTGATCCGATTGCAGACCGTATGACGGCAGCAAGGCGGACACGCTAGACATCCCCAAGTGTAGACCGATAAAGGAAACCGACAAAGACGCAAAGTCGACCGCACAAGTAAAAGCCAGAACTAATCAATCGGATTGCATCAGAGATAGCAGGCCCAAGGCCGAATAAGTTCATTACATCGAAGTCACACCCAGTTGGTGTCGACAGAATCAAAATTATGTCTTACAAGAAAATAGTCGAAAAGACAAAATAAGATAAAACCGATCCAGTGTCGTCAAACTACAGCAAGTGACATAGTCTGGGCATGGCTCAGGAAGTCGGGGCAGTCGGAGGCACAGAGCTAGAGGTCAGAGCAGTCGGGTCAGCGTGCGCAGCATCTGGCTCCGATTGCGCGTCAGAAGATGTGGCGCCATTTCGCTTGGATCTTGGAGATGTATGGGATGAGCCACTGTCAGAAAGCTCCTCGGCTAGGCCAGAGATTGAAGGATCAGCGAGCGGATTCCCTCCCTCATCGAGATATGGAGTGTAGTCGTACGGAGAGAACCAATTCACCATAGTGCTGGCTAGCCGATTTACCTCGGTATAAGTCTTCTCAAGCAGATCGGATGTGTTGTCTCTGAGGCTATAGAGTTGGGAAAGCTTCACCTGAGGGTACCAGCTCAACACAGTTTGGAGAGAAGTCTCCGCGCCAGTCCGACCTGCAGAGTTTAGCAAGACATCGATCCGACGCGGGATGGCCTTCAGGAGAGTCCGAGTCTGCTCAGTGGTAGCATTCGGAGCCTCCCCTTTGTCAGAATCCTCTTCGTCTTGTGCTTCAAGCTCGCGGGTCTCGGCAGAGGAAC
Organism: Bromus sterilis; assembly: GCA_950022295.1. NCBI lineage: Eukaryota > Viridiplantae > Streptophyta > Magnoliopsida > Poales > Poaceae > Bromus > Bromus sterilis. Next base: position 405,713,388 of record OX465596.1, read on the forward strand.
CAGCGGCGTTTTTCATTTTTTGAAGTCCGACCTTAAGCTCAGTCGGTGACCACAGTGATTCAGCAATTTTCAGAATGCCAAGCTTGAGTGACAATGCAATTCCCTTGATGACAGGAATGCGAGCTTCTGTGCCAATCAGGTACTTGTGCCGAGTCCAGACGTTGTCTTCAAGTTGGCAGGTCCCTCCAGCGGCAACGGTTTCTTCTCGGGATTTAGCTACGGCCGCGTAGGCGGATGCTTCAGATTCAGGCCAAGCCTCTGCGCATCGAAAGAAAGTATGAGCAACAAGATAAAAGAGGAAAGCAATCGGAAAGTGCACTCGGATGCAGGAAACACTCACCGCTAAGGAGGACGTCCATCTCGGTCATTGTATCGTAGAAGCCTTTGGCTCGGCGGCGCAATCGGGTGATCTCTTCGTAGCTGCGTTTCTCCAATCCTTGAAACTTGGCGACATGTTCGTCACGATCCCGCCGAACGGAATCCCGCGCAGCAACTGCTTTGTCCCTCTCGGCTTGCAAGGCTTCTCGGGCGGCGACAGCAGCACCTCGCTCGGCAAGGAGACCATCACCAGTAGTCGTAATGGCAGCGAGGTCGGCCAGATGTTTTCTTTCAAGGGCAGCCATCTCAGAACGAAGATTTTGGATAGTCCGAGTTAGATCAGTTTCTACCCCCTGCAGTCGGGTCGCTTCTTCTTTGGCTTTGGCGAGTGCTGGGCCTTGCTGGTTGAGTTCTGCAGTCAATTCAGCAATACGGCCCTGAAGGTCATCTACCATGGGAACAAAAGCTAGAAGAGAACATGAAGATATGAGTACAAGAGTGACTGTCAATCGGAGAGAAGACAAAAATGGTATAGAAGTTACCTTTCAGTTTATTGATCTCGGCCGATTGATTGTTGACCTCCAGCTGGGCCTGGGCGAGAGTTCGGAGGCTGGCGGTGTAAGCATCATGGAGCTTTTCGAAGACCTCGCGCCTTTCTTCCATAACAGCCTGAGAGGAATAGCAAGATGGGGTTTAGAGATACGACAGTCAAGAGAAGATCCGATTCGATTGCTAGCAATCGGACCGAATCTCGGGGACTACACCCAGTGGGTGCGCTTGCGCGCACCCACCGGAAGAAACGTCTCCCGATTGGAGGAAGGCAAGAGATAAAGCAAAGATTATAAAAGATCTGAACCGATTGCAAGCAACCGGCCCGAATCTCGGGGACTACACCCAGTGGGTGCTCTTGCGCGCACCCACCGGAAGAAAAGTCTCCCGATTGGAGGAAGGCAGGAGATGAAGCAAAGAGTATGAAAGATCCAAACCGATTGCAAGCAACTGGCCCGAATCTCGGGGACTACACCCAGTGGGTCCGCTTGCGCGCACCCACCGGAAGAAAAGCTTCCCGAGTAAAGGAAAGACATAAAAGGAAAGTCAGGAGTTTACCATGTGATGACGGTTGAGCTGTTGGAGGTCCCGAGCAAGGGCGTCGGCAAATTCATTTACCCAACTGAGAGCGGTTGTCAGAGGGTCTTGACGGCGGTGTGAAGCGTCAGGCTCGGTGCCGACATGACGGGCGCGAGAGTATTCGGCCCGGAACTGGTCCACCGAGCGCATCAGAACCTCCGACACAGAGGAGGTCGGCGTCGGCACTAAAGTTTGAGCAATGGTGAAGGCTGGTGGCATCGACGTCACCTGAGGGCCGGAGGTACCCGGTTGTGGTGGCGGCGCAATCGGACGAACTGAAGCGGAGGTGATAACGGCGACTGGCGGCAGGGTCGTCATCGTCGATGGCGCGGACAGTACAACTGGTGGCACAGGCATCACAATCGGCGGAGCGGACACCGTGATTGGCGACGGAGTCGTCACTGTCGGTGGCTCGGAGGTGGCAATCGGAGCAGCAGCATTCACGGCAGTGGAGGTCGGGTCGGAGCGGCGTGGCGGACATGGGGCAATCGGGTCGACCGATTGTGTTCCTCTGCCACCAGTAGCTCCCCGATCAGCTGTGCTCTTGGAAGTCTTGGAAGCAAAGGAAGAAGAGGAAGTCTTCTTAGCCGTCTCAAGGCGGGCCTTCTTGGCAGCATGCTCGGCATCCTTGGAGGAGCGGTGAGAAACAGGCGGCCGTTTGTGGATGGCGGCGACAGATGCAGCAGGCGAGAGGACGACGCTAGCACGGACAGGAACGTCGGCTTCGACGTCGTCAAGCCCAATCGTCTCCCTGAAAGAAGAAAGAGGAGGTGAATCAGTATAAGGAAAGACAGTAAAGTGCAAGGCGTGAAAATAAAAGCATACCCGACTGTTCTCGGTGCGCCAGAGGGCATACGGCATCTCAGCGGGGCGACATCCAGCGGCGCCTGGGAAGTCGGCCTTCGGGTGGTCGTCACCTGGGGTTGTTTGCCCTTGATGGCTGTTGGCGTTGCCTTAGCGACCTTACTGGGAGCAGCACCAGCGGAGGAGCTGGTTGCCGAGGTGCGCTTAACCGGCGCCTTCGGAGGTTTGGTACGAGGAGCTGCATCAGAACCATCAGCCCTTGAGACACTATCGTCATCGCTCCATTCGGCCAAAAATTTCTCAAGGGAAGGGTCAGGCGTACCCCCTTGAGCTGTCGGTCGGGTGTCGATCCTCGGGGGGTTGGCGGCCTCAGCATCGGCGTCGTCTACACCTGTGGAATCGGAGGATTCTCCGGAAGACTCGTCATCATCATCACCATCGTCACCAGACTCGGCGGAAGGGACCTCGCCGTTGTACTCAAAGTCGGCGGGGTCGTCTTCTGCGCGGTCGGGGGCATACACGCCGGCCACCTGGCCGTCTTCCATCAAATCGGACTGGATGAAATGATAGGAAAGAAGATGAAAGTAATCAGAGAATCTGAGAAGAAAAGGCAATCGGAGCATACCACAGGCGGTTTCTGCTGGCGAGTGAGGCAGTCAAGCCCGAAGTGGAAGGGGTCGGGCAAAGGACTAGATGTGATAGCCTTTACTCTGGCGCAGAGGTCTTCCTTCTTCATCCGCCACGTGCAGAGCCAAGTGGGGTCTCGAGGGCCTGACATATCGCAGAGACGGTGCACTCGGCGCTGCAGGGGGAGCACTCGGGCTTGAAGCCAAGCGGCTACCAGGTCAGTCGGGAGAAGTCCTTCTTGCTCTAGCTGGGCGATCCTGGCGACCTGGGCATCGACATCGCAATCTCCGATGCCATACTTCAGCGACCACTGGTGTTTTTCAGTCGGCCGGGCGAGGGAGAACTCGGGCAGATTCAGGAGATCAGGACCCTGATCAGGTGACTTGACGTAGAAAAATGAGGTCTGCCAATTTTTGCATGATTGGACGATCTCGGGACTCTTGTACCTCGGCTTGCCGGCTGCGACAAGGCAACTGCCGCAGTCGGTCATATCAGTCGGGTACTTCGGTTCGCCGCCTTCAGTGGTAGATGGAACCACAGCTCCCGTCCGATCATTGTGGGCTCGGAGGTTGAAGAATCGCTTCCAGAGAGCAATGCTTGGGCGGCAGCCGAGATAACCTTCGCAGAGTGTCACGAAGCCGGAAAGGATCATGATGAAGTTGGCTGCAAGGTGGTGTGGTTGCAATAGGTGGAAGTCGAGGAACCCGCGGAAGAAGGTGCTGGCGGGAAGGCCGAATCCACGCTCAAAGTGAGCAAGGAATAACACCCTCTCGCCAGCACGCGCGTTAGGCACGACCTCAGCGCCGGGAATACGCCATTCGATCTCCGCGGGCATCTTCCGGGCGCGGATTAGAGACTGGACGGCCCCGGCGGTGGCCGTCGAGCCTTTCCAGCATCCGCGGCTCGCCTGAGAGACATCTCGCCGTGGCGCCATGGCGTTCGCGGGCGGAGAGAAGAAGAGGGACGAGGAGTGCGAGAGCAGCGGCGAGGAGTTACCGCGGAGGGGGCGGAGCGCACGGGCCCGTGGCCGGAGCAGATCCAATGCGCAGAGGTCGAGTCGCCGGTGCAGCAGGGAGCTTCGAGCGGAGCGGCAATGGCGCGGGAGAGCTAGAACTGGAGGAGGAAGATGGCGTCTGGGAGAAGGAAGAGGCAAAGGGCCCTCCCCTGTGGCTTATATGGGCGGCGGGGGAGGGGAGTGGGATGTGTTTGCGGCTGTGTGGCTCGGTGTGTCCTGGCACATAGGAAGGCCAACCGGCAGACCAGCGCAAGAAATCCTGGCGTGGGAGGCGAGGCATGCGACGTGGGGGTCGAGACCTGCAGTTACGTCAAGTCGCGCGTGGGTCGTGGGTCCCGGCTCATTGACCAAATCCTAAGAGAATCGGAGGTAACCGTTGGAATGTAATCAGCGAAGGATGTCATTCTCAAAAAGTGAAGACACGAATTGGAGGCGACCCAAATCTAATCGGACAAAAATTCGGCCAGCCAAGTGTGATCTCTGAGTCGGTCGACGAACTCGGAATGACGCACCCGATGAGGCCATAGCAGTCGGAAGATATCGAAGAAAGATTAAAAACTGCAAATGCCCCACGGTCAAATGACTGTGGGACCTTTACAGCTTTAGGGGCTACTGTTGGGGGATTGGTACCCGGGTAGGCTAACCCAAGCGGAAGCAACCTTTCAAGACAAGGATGGACCGATTAGGCCGCAGCTGGGCCAAGCTGGGCAGATGTATGGCCGATTGCTCCAAGGCAATTAGCCATACCAAATGCCAGCAGTCGGCCCAGGCGCAATCGGTCCACCCTCCCTTCACCAAGACGATCGTCCGGTTGGTCCGCAGCTGGGCCGAGGTAGGTACTTGGAAGGCCGATTGCCCAGAGAAATCGACCTTGCCAAGAAGTACCAGTCGGCCCAGGCGCAATCGGAACAATCTACTACCCTTGGAGAAAGTTGACCCCGACGCCAGTCGGGGGTATGATTACGAGGTCTTAAATGTGCAATCCCGGGATATCGGGGTGGCAGGAAGGCCAAGTCATGTCAAAGATCTAGTGGAGATACGGTGTCGACCTCTCCGCCGATTCCGCGGATAGGACGACAAGACCGCACCTCCTAGCTCCACTGTTCATCCCCATGCCCTACGGGTCTACAGCATGGGCCGCCACTCGTAGGATCCGGATCACCCGGAGAGGAGCAGTCGGTGGGCCCAAGCCGATTAGAGGATGACAGCTGGGCCTAATCGGCAATGAAGTTACCAATGTACCCCGGGCTCATACTATAAGAGCCCGGGAACCCATCCTGCGTGGGGGACGATCCGCTCAGTAGCACCATTACTCACTTTCCCCTCAGTTCATTCACTGCTAGTAGTTACTCCTCAGAGAAGCAGGAGAGAGCCTTGCCCACGGCAGCGGCGTTCTCCTTCCCCTGAGAAGATAGAGAAGCAGTTATTGTAGCCAGATTATTGATATATAAGAGACAAGCAGGAGTAGGGGTATTATCTCTCCGGAGAGCCCCGAACCTGGGTACATCGTGGTTTCCTCCACCGTGTTTGTGCCCAACCCGATTCCGGCACCATCGACGTCCTCTTCCTCGCGTCTTCCCCTCACTTTAGCCATCCCATGGCATCTGACGTCACATATCGACGACAACTAAAGAAGGGCCTCTTGACTTGTGCCTAAGGCGAGATAAACCTAAATGATGTGTTAAGTCATCACAAGGAGTCCTTTGCTAAGGAAGGACTTGGGTTTGATCCAAGTATGAGTGTGACAAAGGATGTCACCCTTAGCAAGGAATCAACTCTAAAAATGGTAATATTTGTTCGTGAAGGGCACAAGGACAAAGGTAAGAAAATTGTTGATGAGATTGGTGTTGGAAATGGGAAGGCCACTAGGGGCAAGCCCACTTCTAACAAGAAGAAGGAGAAGATGCCTCCATCCTATGTGCTCTGTAAGGCAAAGGATGGAGTGGTGTTTGCAAAATTCATTGGGTCCCGTAATGCCTTCCGTTTCTATACCATTTGGGTTCCAAAGACCCTTGTTACTAACCTTAGAGGTCCCATTGCAAAATGGGAACCTCTAAACAAAGCTTAAATCTATGTGTAGGATGCTATCTCCGGTGGAGTCAAATGGGTGATTGATAGTGGATGCACCAATCATATGACCGGAGAAAGCCGTTTGCTCAAGGACTTCATGGATGCAATTCAACCATATATGAGCATTGTCTTTGGTGGTGGTTCCAAGGGAAAGGTACTTGGGTTAGGCAAGGTGGCTATCACTAATGACATGTCTCTTTCAAATGTCATGCTTGTCCAATCCCTTCAATACAATTTGCTTTCCGTTCGTCAATTAGATTCCGTTGGTTATGATACACTATTTGATCTAACAAGTGTGAAAGTCTTTAGGAGAGATACTCTCGAAGTGGCCTTTGTTGGAGAGTTGGATGGCAACCTTTATACAGTTGATTTCTGGAAAGAGAGTACTTACCATGCAACTTGTCTAATGGCCAAGGCCGACAAGGGGTGGCTATGGCATCGCCGGCTAGCCCATGTCGGTATGAGAAATCTAAAAGATCTCCTAAAGGGTGAACACATCCTTGGACTAACAAACGTGTCTTTTGATAAAGATCGTGTGTGTAGTGCATGCATAGTCGGGAAGCAACATCAAGCAAAGCATAACCCCAAGAATATCGTGTCAACTTCAAGGCCTTTGGAGCTCCTTCATGTGGATCTCTTTGGTCCTCCATAATGGGATAGTCTTGGTGGGAAGAAATATGGTCTTGTCATTGTTGATGATTATTCAAGATACACATGGGTGTTCTTTCTCAAGTCCAAGGACGAGACGAAGGCCACCTTCATTTATTTTTCCAAGCAAGCACAAAGGAAATACAACATGGCTATCTTGGCAATACGAAGTGACAATGGCTCTGAATTCAAGAACTACACCTTGGAAGAATTCTTGAGTGATGAGGGGATAGAGCATCAATATTCTGCACCTTACACCCCTCAACAAAATGGTGTAGCCGAGAGGAAGAATCGTACTCTTGTGGAGATGGCCTGGACCATGTTGGATGAGTACAAGTCACCATATAGTTTTTGGGCTGAATCCAACAACACCGCATGTCATGCATCAAACCGACTCTTCCTTCGCAAGAGCTTGATGAAGACCCCCTATGAGCTTCTAACTGGTCACAAGCCAAACGTCAAATACTTCCGAGTATTCGGTTGTAAGTGTTTCTTTCTCACTAAGAACGACCGGTTAGCTAAGTTTCAATCCAAAAAAATTGAGGGTATATTTGTTGGGTATTGATAACCCACAAGTGTAGGGGATCGCAACAGTCTTCGCGGGTAAGAGTAACCCAATTTATTGATTCGACACAAGGGGAGTCAAAGAATACTTATAAGCCTTAGCAGTTGAGTTTTCAATTCAACCACACCTGAAAAATCACTAGACAAGATATAAGTAGCAACGGTGTGTTGACGGGTGTAGCCTTTAAGACTTCCCCAATCACCAACACCACAAAGTAGTAACAAAGTAGTAGGAGCAGCAAAGAAAGTAAAAGTAACAACGAAGGCAATGAAGGTGAAAGATGGACCGGGGTTCAAGGTTTCACTAGTGGTACCTCTCTAGGCAAAAGAACAAGGTGTTGGGTGAAAAAATTACAGTTGGGCAATTGACAGAATTGCACCAACTCTAGCCAAAGAACAAACTAGAGCATCCTAGTCTAAGAACCAAACGTAGGCATGTGTTCCGTATGTAGTTGTACATGCTTGCAATAAGAACTTTGCACAACATCTTTTGTCCTACCATCCCTCTACGAACGGGGCCACTTAAGGAACTTATGGAGATTAAGGTGCTCCTGCGGCGGAGCACCGAAACAAAGCATTAACACTTCATGAACACATGTGATCCTCAAATTATAGCCCATCCCCTTTGGTGTCCCAAGCTGTCACCATTGGGATCGCCGGTTCCGGACTATAATAGGTGCATACAACCGTAGATAAGATCTAGAACAACAATTATAATCATACAACCATAACGTGCTCAGATCTGAGATCATACTACTCGTGCACTAGTAACAAGCATTAAGAACAACAAATTGCAGCAACAATAATTTATAAACCTCTTAGGACTGAACAAGGTAACAATTCATCGGATCCCAACAAACACAACACCAATTACATCATATGGATCTCAATCATGTAGGGCAGCTCATGAGAACATTGTATTGAGGATCTAGGGGAGAGAATACCACATAGCTACTCCCAAGAACCCGTAGTCCAAGGAGGAACTACTCAAGAAGCATCATGGGGGAAGAAGAGTCGATGAAGATGGCCCCGGGGGCCAAGGCCCTCCCCGGCAGGGTGCCGGAGCAGGATCCTGGTGACCCCCGAAGCTAGTTTTCGATGGCGACGGAGATCGGAATCGCTTCTGGAAAAAGTACTTCGATATTAGGGATTTTCTCCTCGGGGGTAAAAATAGGGGCCAAAGGGGGCACCAAGAGGGGCCACCAGGCAGCCAGGAGGGTGCCTGACGCGGCCTAGGGCTGGGCCGCGCCATGGACCCTTCTGGAGTCCTGGTGGTGGCCCTCCCTTCCTTCCTTGGTGTTTCCGGAGGCTTCTGGGACGCTGATTTTTTATATAATTTTTCCGGAATTTTTGGAGCACTTTTAATGGCCGGAATACCTAAAATACAAAAATAGCAGAAAACATGAACTGGCAACTGGGTGCACTGAGTTAATAGGTTAGTCCAAATATGCTCAAAAGTGTATGAAAGTTCAAGCAAAACATGGCAAAGTCACACAAAACATGCATGGCACAAGCAGAAATTATAGATACGTTTGGTACGTATCAGGTATGCATCAAACTCTCACGCCTATAGGGTCTACAACAAATCCACTGGATGTGTTGTGGAAACATGTGACATAGAGTTTTATGAATTTAATGGCTCCCATGGGGAGCAAGTTGACCTAAGTGATGTAGGAAATAATGAAGATTCTTCTCAAGACATCTTGGCTATGGGCATTGGAGATCTTGTGCCCATTGCCCAAGTTCCTAGAGATGATGAGGTGTGTGATGGGCCAAGTGTTCCACCACCACAAGAACCTCCTCCTACCACTCAAGATCCTATTGCTCATGATGAGCCCATTATCCAAGAACAAGAACAATACCCTCCTCAATCCGAAGTGGTTGCTCAACCACAAGTTGATGATGCGGTTGATCCACGAGATCGGCTGGACCGCATTTGCTTTGGAGAAAATGATGAAATTGATGATTGCTCCGCCCTTGATGATGAACCAAATGTTGTTCATGAGCCCGAATGGGTGGAGCCTATTGAAACTCCAACTTCCATCATGCCATTGGTGGCTAGACGTGTTGATGTTGACAAGATTCTCACGGGATTGGGGCAAGGTATAGTTACTCGTCGTCAACTTATGAACTTTTGCGCTCACTTCTTGTTTGTGTCTTGCATTGAACCACTTAGGGTTGAACAAGCACTTGAGGATACGGATTGGCTCATTGCAATGCAAGATGAGCTCACTAGTTTCACCCGGAATGAAGTATGGTCTCTCGTGGAGAGGCCTTCCGGTCAAGATCATAACATAATTGGAACCAAGTGGATCTTAAAAAACAAGAGAGATTAATATGGTAATATCATTCGAAATAAGGCAAGGCTAGTGGATCAAGGGTACTCCCAATTTGAAGGCTTGGATTTTGATGAGACCTTTTCTCCCGTTGCCCGCCTTGAATCTATACGCATGTTTCTTGCTTACGCCGCATTCAATGGATTCCCATTATTTCAAATGGATGTAAAAAGTGATTTTCTTAATGGTCCACTACAAGAAGATGTATATGTAGCACAACCACCCGTCTCTTGTGACCCTCATCACAAGGACAACATGTACAAACTTCATAAGGAATTATATGGTCTTAAGCAAGCCCCTAGGGCTTGGTATGACCATCTTAGGAAGTTTTTACTCGAGGAAGGATTTGTGAGGGGTGTCATTGATGCCACTCTTTTTACCAAGAGAACCAATGGTGAATTTCTCATATGCCAAATCTATGTAGATGACATAATATTTGGTTCCCCTAACCCATCTTTGTGCAAGTGGTTCTCGGAAACTATGACCAAGAACTTTCAGATGTCCATGATGGGGAGCTTGAAGTACTTCCTTGGATTCCAAATCGAGCAATTTGCCGAAGGAACCATCTCCCAAACAAAGTACATTCAAGACATGCTCTTGAAGTTTGGTATGAAGGATGCCAATCCATGCAAGACACCCATGCCAACCAAGGGATATCTAGATCAAGACCTTTCATGTATTTTGTTTGATGCTACCCTTTATCGTTCTATGATTGGGTCATTGCTTTACCTTTGTGCATCTAGACCAGATATCATGCTTAGCATAGGAATGTGTGCAAGATATCAAGCCTCTCCTGTGGAGAGTCATCATTTGGCGGTTAAGCGCATTCTTAGATACCTTGTTCATACTCCTCTGTTGGGCCTTTGGTACCCCAAGGAAGCAATGTTTGCTCTCTTGGGGTACACCGATGCGGATTGGGCCAAAGACAAGGTGGATCGGAAGTCAAAATCCGGTTCTTGTCAATTTCTTGGGCGCTCATTGGTAAGTTGGCACTCCAAGATGCAAAATTGTGTCTCCCTCTCCACCGCCGAAGCAGAGTATGTGGCCGCTGCAAGTTGTGCCACTCAAGTTCTATGGATGAGGCAAACTTTGAAGGATTATGGCCTCACCTATAAGAAGGTACCCATCTTATGTGACAATGAAAGTGCCATCAAGACTGCCAACAACCCGTGTCAACATCCTCGCACCAAGCATATTGAAATTCGTCATCACTTCATACGAGATCATATTCAAAAGGGTGATATTGTTCTTGCACATGTGGGCACTGATACGTCCAAAACGTATCTATAATTTTTGCTTGCTCCATGCATGTTTTGTGTGATATTGCTATGATCTAGATACACTTTCATATACTTTTGATCATATTTGGACTAACCTATTAACTCAGTGCACCCCAGTGCCAGTTCCTGTTTTTTGCTGTTTTTCTATTTCAGTTTTCCCCCATATAAAAAGTGCCAGAAAAATTCGGGAAAATTCAGATAAAAAATAAGCGTGAAGGAAGCTTCGCGGAGAGCCCAGGAGGGGCCAGAGGGGAGCCAGGGGTGCCCAGGCGGCCACCCGGCGCGGCCCCACCCCTGGTCGCGCCAGGGGGGGCGCCTGGGGCCCCTGGTCCACCTATGGCTGCCCCCCTTCGCCTATTTATTCTCCGTCACGGGGAAACTCCAAAGACAGAACCCTATTTCTCAAACTCGCCTCTGTTCCGCCGCCGCCGCGCTTCTGAGATTGGGAGCACGAGAAGACCTCTTCCCGGCACCCTGCCGGAGGGAGGATTGACCTTCGGGAGTCTCCTCTCCACCATGGATGCTCCCCAGATGTCTCGTGAGTAGTTTTCCTTGGACCATGGGTCCGTGATCAGTAGCTATGTGATGTTCTCCTCCCCTCTTTGATCTTCATTGTTTAAGACCTCGTGAGCTTCCCTACATGATCGAGGCACCTTTGTAATATTTCTACTGTTGCTATGTTGAGTTTGATGGAATCTGATGGATTATGAGATTATGTTCAGATTGTGATAGAGTAATATATTTGGTTTTTATCTCTTATATTTTTTTTCCTAAGTAATTCTTGCATGTTCTCTGTTCCTGTTTATTGCTTTGGCCAAGTAGTAGGTAGTGACTCCAAGAGGGAACGTTGTGCTCGATTGTGGGTTCATGCCCCCCGATGACACGCTTGAGTAACAGAAACATGAGTCTAGGGGATGTGTTGTTTCCACAAGGAGGAAAACAACAGTGCTTGTAACTGCGGTTACAAGGATTGTTTACTTTACCCAAAGTGCTTTTTAATGCAGTTGTCTGTTGCTTTGGGTTTACACTTTGGGTGGGGCTCGCAACTTAATACCAGCGAGATGTTCTGGATAGATATCTCAAGGTGGATGATTAGTAGTTGATGCAGTTGGATTTCGGTCTACTTATTTTGGCGTATTGCCTGTGCTTTTGAACCTCTTCCTTTCTTTTGTAGCATAGTTAGCATTGCGGTGCGTTCATAATCTTGTCAATTGCTCTTCTGTAATTTGTTTACCTCGCATAGCAGTTTTATCGTCTATTGGGAGAGAGACATCACTAGCGAACATCACCTCTCCCGGTCCATATCCTTATTACTGTTTCCACGCTATCTTTACTTTATTGCTTTTACTTGCTATCATTATCCCTTGTGTTTTACCCTTTGTAAACAACAAGACCGGAGAGATTGACAACCTCTCTGAACTTCGTTGGGAACAAAGGTATCTGTGTCTGTGTGCAGGTCCACGTCAGTCGCGCCGCTGACACCTACTTATCATCTCTGGAGTCCTACTGGAGACAAACCTTGGTATCTTCACCGAGGGAAACTTGCTGCTGCGCTACATCTCCACCTTCCACTTGGGGTAACCAACGAAGGGCGAGAAGCCATCAAGCGAATTTCTGGTGCCGTTGCTGGGGACTCCAAGTGCTAAGATAGGGGAGTTGCACACTACCCTTTACCTTTGTTTTTTAGTCTTGTTAGTTTATCTTTCAGTTTTTATCTTTGTGTCTTTTGTCAAAAATTACAAAAAAAATTGCCACACTTGCTGCCACTATGGGTTCCACTGAAAATACCAAGTTGTGTGACTTCACTAGTCACAACAACCAAGACTTTATCTGCACTCCCATTGCCACACCTGCCACTTCAGCTACCTCTTATGAAATTAAACCTGCTTTGCTAAACCTTGTTATGAGAGATCAATTCTCTGGTGCTGGAGATGATGTTGCTTTACACTTGAATAATTTTGTTGAATTATGTGATATGCAAAAGTACAAAGAAGTAGAAGGTGATGTTGTTAAGCTCAAGCTCTTTCACTTCTCTTTAAGGGGAGATGCTAAAATCTGGTTTCAATCTTTGCCTAGGAATAGCATAGATTCTTGGGATAAGTGCAAAGATGCTTTTATAGGGAAGTACTACCCACCTTCTAAGGTTATCCAATTGAGGAGTAATATTATGAATTTTAAGCAATTGGATAATGAACACGTTGCCCAAGCTTGGGAACGAATGAAATCTCTTGTTAAGAAATGCCCTACACATGGTTTGAATACTTGGATGGTTATCCAGACTTTTTGTGCAGGCTTGAACTTTACCTTGCGGAACCTGTTAGGTTCGGCCGCGGGAGGAACCTTTATGTCAACTACACTTGGTGCCGCCACGAAGCTTCTCGATGAAATGATGACCAATTATTCCCAATGGCACACCGAACGCGCTCCAACAGGTAGGAAGGTAAATTCTGTCAAGGAAATTACCTCCCTCAATGAAAAAATTGACTTAATTATGTCTCTACTTACCAAGCAACCCTCTATTGATCCTCATGATGTTCCTTTGAATTCTTTGGTTGCTCAAGAACAAGTAGATGTGAACTTTATTGCTAGAAACAACTTCAACAACAATGCTTATAGGGGAAATTTTGCTAGCAATCCTAGACCGTTTCCATCCAACTATGGGAACAACAACTCTTACCCTAGCAACAAGAACCCCTCTTCTGAATTAGAAAGCATGCTTAGAGACTTTATCACTACCCAAAAAGCCTTCAACAAAAATGTAGAAGAGAAATTAGCTAAAATAGACAATCTCTCTTTGAAGGTAGAAAGCTTAGCCCTTGATATTGAGATGCTTAAAATTAGAACCTCTCCCCTTGAGGAGAATAAGGCCACTCCTATTAATGCTATCCAATTACAAATTAATGAAAATATTAGGATGATGGCTAAACTTAAAGAAAGATGGGCTAGAGAAAAATAGGAAGAGGATAGAATTAAGAGCCTTCCTACACACCACACAGTTGCCACTATCCAAATTGTTGAGGACACCCAAACTATTAGCACCCAATGCACTCCTAGTCCCGTTGGACCTATTAATGGTGATGCTAATACCTCAAACGTAGATAAAGAAACTCCTATGAACATAGAGGGTTTCAAACAAGTGAGCCTAGATGACACTACTACCACCTTTGATAGTAGTGATATTGATTTTGATAGTTGTACCCTCTCAGAAGTTATCAGTTTGCTACACAAAATGTCTAGAGACCCCCACACTAGCACACTTAATCTTGCCTTCACGGAGCATATCACAAATGCTCTCATCAAAGCTAGGGAGGAGAAGCTTAGAGTAGAAGCCTCCATACCTAGGAAGCTAGATGATGGTTGGGATCCTATGATCAAAATTAAATTAAATAACTTCTCTTGCTATGCTTTATGTGATGTTGGAGCTAGTACCTCCGTTATGCCCAAAAGAATAATTGATATGTTTGATTTGAAGCCCTTTGAGCCTTGTTATTTTGGTGTTCGTCTTGTTGATTCTTCCGTAAAGAAATCTTTGGGGAAGATCGACGATGTTCTTATCATTGTCAATGACAACTATGTTCCCGTTGATTTTATTGTTATGGATATAGAGTGTGAACCTTTATGTCCAATTATTTTGGGACGTCCAGGGGAATATAAAATTCCAATTCCCATTCAAAAAGGGGATGGAACACTTCCCTAGAAATAAAATCAAGTTACCTTTTGAGTCCGTTACACGGGCTAGTTATTCTCTTTGTCTTGATAAAACTTGATTCTTCTTTTGCTTCATGCCTAGCTTAAAGGAATAAACGAAAGCGCTTTCGGGAGGCAGCCCGCAACGAATTTAGATGTTTCTTTTTGCTTTTGTTGTGTCTTGATGATTGTTACTACTGTAGCAACATCATTGTATCTTTCTTTTTCAGCTTTGTGCCAAGTTATAGCCTCCTACGGCAAGGGAAGTAAAAGTTGTGACATGCTGTCCAGAAAACAGATTCTGCCCTCGTGACCAGAAAATTTCCAGAAAAATGCCAGTTCATATTTTTGAGCTGAAATTTTTACACAGTATGCTCTATACAATTACGAAACTTCCGTATGTTCTGAGTTTTTTTTATTTGAGTTGCAGAAGTGCCCCTAAAAAATTCTTTACTACCTGCTGTTCTGTTTTTCACAGATTCTGCCAAGTTTTGTCTCTCCTAACTTTTGCAAACCTTAAGCTTGCTTTTTCTTTGCAAAAACTTTTTGGCACTCTTGAGAAACAGTAGCTCTTCAAGATTATATTTATATCCAGTGGGGAAAATTATTTATTAAGGGTACTAACCTCTCTAATCAACTTATGATGAGTTATGTATGAAGGGAGTTTTCAAGTGTGCGATGGAAGATGTTGAAAGAAGATCCAGGAGTGTCAAGCGCTCAAGATTGGGGATGCCCCCATGCATCCCCAACAAATATTGAAGGAGACTCAAGCGTCTAAGCTTGGGGATGCCCCCGTACATCCCCTTCTCCATCAACAATCATCAGTTCGTCCTTCGTCTCACTATATTTTTATCACTTCATGCGTTATGTGCTATGCTTGGAGCGTCTCGCTTTTAGGTTTTGTTTTTAGTTTTCTTTAGCTTTTCTTGATGTTCATAACAAGTTAGATCCCGTCTTACTTTGTGTGGGAGAGAAACACGCTCCACTTTCAAAATTTAGAACACATTATAGGATTCTTCATGCTTATCTTTCTGCTGTTGTGTGTTCTTTATCTTTTCATAGCTACTGCCATGTTTAGTCTTAGTTTTAGTTTGTCTTTAGCAAGAGCCTTGGCTTTTGTTTAGTTTGTTGCTGGAACTCTTTTTATTTTTCATGTTTATCTTGTTAAAGAGAGTTGGTTGTTGCACTGAGTTGTGTCTTGTCTTGAAAGTTGGTAATTGAGGTTGCTATTTTCTTCTGGTAGTAACTTGCAATAGTTTTGAGGTATTGATGTGAGTAATGTTTGAACTTTTGGTGTCAAGAGCTCTTGCCTATTAGTGATAGGTGTCGTATTTTGGGCAATCCGTGTTTATTTTTCAAAACCTACAAAACTAGTTGAGAACTCTAGCTACTAGATGGATCACTACTCTTCTGAGGAGTCGAATATTAGAGAACACTCATGTACCATGAGTCGAGGATGCGCAAGGATAACCAAACCCCCATACACTCCTTCTCGGGGTACTTGTCTCTTTGTGAACCTCCTTATTAGATTGAGAGTTACCGATAATAAGTGCATGAGTTCTTCGGACTAATGTGAGTATTCGAAAGTTGACACTTTCACCTTCCCATATATTTCTAGCCTCTCCTATGCCGTGCATTGCTTTCTTCTCACTCCGAGAGTTGGCGTCCACCTTCGCCGGTACATTCAAACCCTTGGCATGATACGCTCTGTCATCATAAACCTCCTTATATCCTTCCTCAAAACAGCCACCATACCTACCTACCAAGGCATTTCCATACCCTTTCCGAGATATATTGCCATGCAACATCCATCTTCTCATGACTTGATCTTCATGTCATACATGTTCCTGCTACACTGGTAGCGACATACCTTGCATACATCATTTTGAGTATCTTGTAAAGTGTGAAAGATCTCCTTTACCTTCTTGTAAATTAGAGTGTTGCCCTTAAGTGAGGAAAAGATCCCAAAGTGGACACATCAAAAGATCCCAAAGAGGACAAATGAGAGTTAAATAGAAAGAGCCATTGAGGCCACAAAAAAAATACAAAAAAATAGAAAAAAGAGAAAAAGAAATAAAAAGAGAGAAAGGGGCAACACTACTATCCTTTTGAGAGATCCACACTAGTACTCCCTTTATATCCTTGTACTCCATAGAGATGATCTTCATCCATATAGCTATGTGGGGACCTTCACACTATAGAAACTTGGCTTGCATATTCCAAGGATGAGCCTCCTCAAACGAGCTCTAGGTCTTAAAGAGCAAGCAAGTTAGATGCACCCCCACTAGTTCCTTTGGAGAGCTTCTTAGCTCGTATGTGCATCCGTTGCATGGCAATCCCTACTCCTCACATCATATCTATCATTTGGCATCTCTTTCCTATGATTGTCCTCATTGATGAGAGCCTTTCTCATCCTTTTTGTCTTCCTCCTCCGTATTTCTCTCTTTGCCATCCTAAGTGTCAACTCTCGTGCTTACGCTCATCCATTGCATGAGTGCTCAAAATATTGAAAAAGGAGTGGATCAAATTGACTTGTACCTGGCTAGTGGTCTGGGGACGAGTCAAGATAAGATTCCAAAGAGGACCAAGTGTGAAACTTTAGTAGATTGAGTTCTCAACACAAAAATATTTTTTTCTCGTATTCCCTATCCCCCTTCTTGCATGCAAACACCATTTGGAGACATTCGAGTCACGGACAACGAGAACTCTTGCACCTAATGTTCTTTTGTTACTTGTTTCAATGCCAATATAGACTCTTGCATGTTATGACTTGAATTGAATCTCTAACCTTGATTGCTTTACTTTTCAAATTTCTTTTATGGTTGCTAGCATGTCACCACAGAAATTATGCTTTTATCATTTACCTACTCGAGGACGAGCAGGAATTAAGCTTGGGGATGTTGATACGTCCAAAACGTATCTATAATTTCTGCTTGCTCCATGCATGTTTTGTGTGATATTGCTATGATCTAGATACACTTTCATATACTTTTGATCATATTTGGACTAACCTATTAACTCAGTGCACCCCAGTGCCAGTTCCTGTTTTCTGTTGTTTTTCTATTTCAGTTTTCCCCCATATAAAAAGTGCCAGAAAAATTCGGAAAAAATCAGATAAAAAATCAGCATGAACGAAGCTTCGCGAAGAGCCCTCGAGGGGCCAGAGGGGAGCCAGGGGGCCCAGGCGGCCACCCGGCGCGGCCCCACCCCTGGCCGCGCCTGGGGGGCGCCTGGGGCCCCTGGTCCACCTCTGGTTGCCCCCTCGCCTATTTCTGTCTCGTGAGTAGTTTTCCTTGGACCATGGGTCCGTGATCAGTAGCTATGTGATGTTCTCCTCCCCTCTTTGATCTTCATTGTTTAAGACCTCGTGAGCTGCCCTACATGATCGAGGCACCTTTGTAATATTTCTGCTGTTGCTATGCTGAGTTTGATGGGATCTGATGGATTATGAGATTATGCTCAGATTGTGATAGAGTAATATATTTGGTTTTTATCTCTTATATTTTTGTTCCTAAGTAATTCTTGCATGTTCTCCGTTGCTGTTTATTGCTTTGGACAAGTAGTAGGTAGTGACTCCAAGAGGGAACGTTGTGCTCGATTGTGGGTTCATGCCCCCCGATGACACGCTTGAGTGACAGAAACATGAGTCTAGGGGATGTGATGTTGCCACAAGGGGGAAAACAACGGTGCTTGTAAC
This sequence comes from Bromus sterilis, assembly GCA_950022295.1. Classification (NCBI taxonomy): domain Eukaryota; kingdom Viridiplantae; phylum Streptophyta; class Magnoliopsida; order Poales; family Poaceae; genus Bromus; species Bromus sterilis. The sequence continues at coordinate 405,731,562 of OX465596.1, forward strand.
CGCGGTTACAAGGATTGTTTACTTTACGCAAAGTGCTTTTTAATGCAGTTGTCTGTTGATTTGGTTTACACTTTGGGTGGGGCTCACAACTTAATACCAGCGAGATGTTCTAGATAGATATCTCAAGGTGGATGATTAGTAGTAGATGCAGTTGGATTTCGGTCTACTTATTTTGGCGTACTGCCTGTGCTTTTGAACCTCTTCCTTTCTTTTGTAGCATAGTTAGCATTGCGGTGCGTTCATAATCTTGTCAATTGCCCTTCTGTAATTTGTTTACCTCGCATAGTAGTTTTATCGTCTTTTGGGAGAGAGACATCACTAGCGAACATCACGTATCCCGGTCCATATCCTTATTACTGTTTCCACGCTATCTTTACTTTATTGCTTTTACTTGCTATCATTATCCCTTGTGTTTTACCCTTTGTAAACAACAAGACCGGAGAGATTGACAACCTCTCTGAACTTCGTTGGGAACAAAGTTATCTGTGTCTGTGTGCAGGTCCACGTCAGTCGCGCCGCTGACACCTACTTATCATCTCTGGAGTCCTACTGGAGACAAACCTTGGTATCTTCACCGAGGGAAACTTGCTGCTGCGCTACATCACCATCTTCCACTTGGGGTAACCAATGAAGGGCGAGAAGCCATCAGGCACCGACAAGCAACTTGCCGATATTTCCACGAAGCCGTTGGATGAAGCAAGGTTTTGCCAACTAAGGGGTGAACTTGGTATCTTGGAACGTTATAGATTTTCTGCCTAGGGATATCTTGCTCTCATTCATGCACATAGCATATAACTTGCCTAGATGTAGGCATATATATAGGGGGATTATGTCACGAGAGTTTACTTCTTGCCCCTCGTTGGTTACCCAAAGTGGAAGGTGAGATGTAGCGTAGCAGAAAATTTCCCTTGGTGAAGATACCAAGGTTTGTCTCCATTAGGACTCCAACAGATACAAGAAGGTGGTGAAGTAAACAATGGCGCCGTTCACAACTCAGGTTTGCTTACTTCACCTGGACCTGCACACACAGCAAATAACTTTGCTTCCCAACGAGTACAGAGGAGTTGTCAATTCCTCCGGAATTGTTGTTTACAAAGGATAAAACGCACGGGATAATAATGATAGTGATAGCAACAGAAAAGTAAATAAAGCTGTAAACTGATAGTGGGTGTAAACAGTATTGGAAATATGGACCGGGGTCCTATGATGTTCACTAGTGATGTCTCTCTCCCAAAAGACGATAAAATAGCCATGCGAGGTAAACAAATTACAGCTGGGCAATTGACAGGATTATGTGCGCAAACCAATGCTAATTATGCTATAAAGAAAGGAAGAGGCTCAAAAGCTTGGGCGGTACGCCAAAACAAATAGACAGAAACCCATCTGCATCTACCTACTAATCATCCACCTTGAGATATCTATCCATAACATCTCGCTGGTATTAAGTTGCGAATCAAAGCCAAAGTGTAAACTCAAAGCAACGGATAACTGTATTAAAGAAATTTGCGTAAAGTAAACAATCCTTGCACCCTCAAGTACAAGAACCATTGTATTCCCCCTTGTGGCAACAGCACATCCCCTAGACTCATGTTTCTGTCACTCAAGCTAGTCATCAGGGGGCATGAACCCACAATCATGCATAACGCTCCCTCTTGGAGTCACTACCTACTACTTGGCCAAAGCAATAAACAGCAACGGAGAACATGCAAGAATTACTCAAGAACATAAATATAAAAGAGGAGAATCAAATATAATACTCAAACACAATCTGAAAATAATCTCATAATCCATCGGATCCCAGCAAACTCAGCATAGCAATAGCAGAAATATTACATAAGTGCCTCGATCATGTAGGGCAGCTCACGAGGTCTAATCCATGAAGAACAAAGAGGGGAGGAGAACGTCACATAGATACTGATCATAGACCCATGGTCCAAGGTGGACTACTCACGGTTCATTCGGGAAGCATCCATGGTGGTGGAGAAGCTCCCGGAGGTGGTTCCTCCCTCCGGCAGGGTGCAGGGAAGAGGTCTTCTAGTGCTCCCGATCTTGGAAGCGCGGCGGCGGAACAGAGGAGAGATCGCGAAAAAGGGTTCCCGTCTCGGGGTTTTTGCGTCACGGGGAATAAATAGGCGAAGGGGGAAGCCAGGGGGCCACCAGGGGTCCAGGCGGGCCCCTGGCGCGGCCCCACCCTAGGGCGCGGCGGGAGGGCGCCTAGGGCCCTGGTGGGTCCCCTCTGTGCCCCCCCCCCCCGCCTCGGTGATTCCCGAAGCTTCCTGCACGCTGATTTTTATTGGATTTTTCCCGAATTTTTGGAGCACTTTTTATATGGGGGAAACTTGAAATAGAAAAACAGCAGAGAACAGGAACTGGCACTGGGGTGCACTGAGTTAATAGGTTAGTACAAATATGATCAAAAGTGTATGGAAGTTCATCAATATCATAGCAATATCACACAAAATAGGCATGGAGCAAGCAGAAATTATAGATACGTTTTGGACGTATCAACATCCCCAAGCTTAATTCCTTCTCGTCCTCGAGTAGGTCAATGATAAAAGCGTAATTTATGTGGTGACATGCTAACAACCATATAAGAACTTTTAAGGAAAGCAATCAAGGCATGTAATTCAATTCAATTCATAACAGGCAAGAGTCTATATTTAGCATTGAAACAAGTAACATAAGAACATAAAGGTGCAAGAGCTCTCGCTCTCCGTGACTCGAATGTATCCAAATGGTGTTTGTGTGCAAGAAAGGGATAGGGATATACGAGAAAAATTATTTTTGTGTTGAGAACTTAATATACTAAAGTTTCACGCTTGGTCTTCTTTGGCATATTATCTTGACTCATCCCCAGACCACTAGCCAGGTACAAGTCAAAATGATCCACTCATTTTCGACATTTTGAGCACTCATGCAATGGATGAGCGTAAGCAAGAAAGTTGATACTTAGGATGGCAAAGAGAGAATATGGTGGAGGAGGAAGAAAAAAAGGTGTGAAAGGCTCACATCAATGAGGACAATCATAGGCGATAGAAAGCCAAATGATAGATATGATGTGAGGAGTAGGGATTGCCATGCAACGGATTCACATATGAGCTAAGGTAAGCTCTCCAATGGAACTAGTAGGGTGCATCCAACTTGCTTGCTCAAGAAGACCTAGAGCTCATTTGAGGAGGCTCGTCATTGGAATATACAATCCAAGTTCTATAGTGTGAAGGTCCCCACGTAGCTATATGCATGAATGATAATCTCTATGGAGTAAAAGATATAAGAGGGAGTACGAGTGTGGATCTCTCAAAAGGAATAGTAGTGTGCCCCCTTCTCTCTTTTTATTTCTTTTTCTCTTTTTTATATTTTTTTTGTATTTTTTGGTGGCCTCAATGGCTCTTTCTATTTCTCTCATTTGTCCTCTTTGGGATCTTTTAATTTGTGCTCTTTTGGATCTTTTCCTCACTTTAGGGGCAACACTCTATATGTTACAGTATAGAAGATCTTTCACACTTTAGAAAGGTACTCAAATCATAAAGAAGATATAACTATCATGATGTATGCATATGTATGCCTCTGCCAGTGTAGCAGGATATGCAATGATACTAGCGCGTCATGTAGCAATTAGGGCAAGGCCCAACTAGCATGCGACTTATTGATCAAGCAAGTAGCATGTATGACATGAAGATCAAGTCATGACAAGGTGGATGTTGCATGGCAAAGTATCTCGGAAAGGTTATGGAAATGCCTTGATAGTTAGGTATGGTGGCTGTTTTGAGGAAGGATGTAAGGAGGTTTATGATGACAGAGCGTATCATGCCAAGGGTTTGGATGTACCGGCGAAGGTGGACGCCAACTCTCGGAGTGAGAAGAAATCAATGCACGGCACAGGAGAGGCTAGCAAAATATGGGAAGGTGGAAGTGTCAATTTTCGAATACTCACATTAGTCCGAAGAACTCATGCACTTATTATCAGTAACTCTCAATCTAATAAGGAGGTTCACAAAGAGACAAGTACCCCGAGGAGGAGTGTATGGGGGTTTGGTTATCCTTGCGCATCCTAGACTCATGGTACGTGAGTGTACTCTAATATTCAATCCCTCCAAAGAGTAGTGATCCATCTAGTAGCTAAAGTTCTCAACTAATTTTGTAAGTTTTTAAAATAGACACGGATTGCCCAAAATACGACATATATCGCTAATAGGCTAAAGCTCTTGACACCAAAAGTCCAAACATTACTCAAAACAATACCTCAAAACTATTGCAAGTTACTACTACAAAAGAATAGCAACCTCAATTACCTACTCCAAGTCAAGACACAAAAGTCAGTGCAACAGGCAAACTCTCTAAACAAGATAAACATGAAAACACAAGAGAGTTCTAGCAACAAACTAAACAAAAGCTCTTTAAAAAGATAAGCATGAAAACTAAGAGCTAAACATGACAGTAGCTATGAAAAACATAAAGAACACACACAGCAAAGATAAGCATAAAAAGTCCTATGTTGTGTTCTAGATTTTGAAAGTGGAGCGTGTTTCTCTCCCACATAAAGAAATCTGGGTTCTAACTTGTTATGAACAGCAAGAAAAGCTAAATAAAACTAAAAATAAAACCTAAGAGCGAGACGCTCCAAGCATAGCACATAATGCATGAAGTGATAAAAATATAGTGACACGAGAGACGAACTGATAATTGTTGATGGAGAAGGGGATGCACGGGGGAATCCCCAAGATTAGACGCTTGAGTCTCCTTGAATATTTCTTGGGGATGCATGGAGGCATCCCCAAACTTGAGCGCTTGACACTCCTAAATCTTCTTTCATCATCTTCCCTCGCAAACTTTAAAACTCCCTTCATAGATAACTCGTGATAACCGGATTAGCGAGGTTAGTACCCAAAATAAAATAATTTTTCTCTACTTGAAATAAAGATATTCCTTAATAGATACTGTTTCTCAAGATTGCCAAAAAGTTTTTGCAAAGAAAAATCAAGCTTAAGGTTCGCAAATTGAAGGAAAGGGAAAACAGGACAGAATCTGTGAAAACAGACCAGCGGGTAGTAAAGAATTTTTTAGGGATACTTCTGCAACTCAAATCAAAAAACTCAGAACATATGAAAGTTTCGTAATTGTATAGAGAACTCCGTGTAAAAAACAGCTCAAAAATATGAACTGGGATTTTTTCATGATTTTTCTAGTCACGCGGATAGAATCTGTTTTCTGGACAGTATGTCACAACTTTCACTTCCTTTGTCATATGAGGCTATAAATGGCACAAAGCTTAAAAAGTAAAGATACAATGATGTTGATACAGTAGTAACAATTATCAGGACCACTAAAAACCGAATGAAAACAAAAAGGAAATCCTTAATTCGTTGCGGGCTGGCTCCCGAAAGCACTTCTTTAAATTCATTAGCTAGGCTTAATGCAAATAGATCAAGTTGTATCAATTGAACCATCATCAAGATCATCAAAAAGCTCTTCAATAATAGAACCACTCTTAGGAGGTCTTTCAAATAAAGGCCTAATAAAGATACTTCTAGGAATAAAAGCAAAAGGTGGAAGATCAATTGGAGTCTCATTTAAGAGAGGTATTTCTTCCAAAGTCTTCACAGTTTCAACCCCTTTGGCAATAGATAGATTATTTTTGAAACGAGGAGACTTTGGAACGTAAACGAACCTAGGTTCCTTATTTTCCGGAGTTTCCACCTTTTTGGTTTTGATTGAGGAGAAAGTAGTTCCTAAAGTGTCAATGATTTCCTCAATCTTATCAATCCTATAAGGGTCCAAGTCATGGGATTTGATGGCCTCCAAGGTTTTGATTTTTTTTTGCATGGAGCTATCTAGTCTATTCAAATTCCCTTGAACTTTATGATCTAACTCACTTATCTTATTAATGCTTGGCATCTCTAGCTCTATCTTTTCAAATTTTTGCATAATATGAGCTAGGGTAATGTCCTCTTGAATGCTAGCAACAGGGAGATTTCCAACAAGACTTTCCATAACACTAAGAGCTTCCGAAACTAGGGCTTCTATGAAACTCCCATTGATAGCAGTATCTAGAATAAACCTATTCCAAGAAGTAATTCCAATATAAAAGTTTCTAAGCAGGATAGTAGTGGATTGCTTCTTGGTGGCAATTTTTTGAGAATCATTAATTCTATACCAGGCATCTTTCAGACTTTCACCACCCCTTTGTTTAAAGGTGAGCACTTCTGCTTCGCCAAAGGCAAAAGGACCAGACATAATGACAACTACTAGCAAGGTAACTATTTTTTTGATTTTTGATAAAGGACACTAAAGCGAAAACTGAAAGGTAAACAAACAAGACTAAAAACAAAGATAAAAGATAGTGTGCGACTCCCCTATCTTGAAGAGTGGAGTCCCCGGTGAAAGGACGTGGATGTCTCCTAGAGGGGGGTGAATAGGCGCTTAAAATAATTACGGTTTCGGCTTGAACAAATGCGGAATAAAACTTAACGTTTAATTTGCCAAGAAAGAAACATAAATAAGCTAGGCTCAACTATGTGCACCAACAACTTATACTAAGCAAGATAAACAACTATGTGATAGCAAGATATATGACAAGAGCACTATGGCTATCACAAAGTAGGTGCACAAGTAAACAGGTTGTCTAGAATAACAACCTATGGGACAAGCAATGTACAATAATATGAGCAAGCACAAGATAAACAATGTAATAAGCTTGCTCAAAGTAAAGGTAGAGATAACCGCAAGTGGAGCCGATGGAGACAAGGATTTGTTACCGAAGTTCCTTCTCTTGCGAGAAGTACATCTCCGTTTGGAGAGGGTGAGGAGCACAATGCTTACACGAAGCCAACGAGGGCCACCCTATTTCTCCTCACGCTCTTACCAATGCAAGATGTCGTGATTCCACTATTAGGACACTTGAGGGCGGTCACCGAACCCGTACAAATGGCAACCCTTGGGGGCGGTCACCGAACCCGTACAAATGCTCGGGGCAATCTCCTCAACCGAATTGGAGGCTCCCGTAGCGTCCCGAATCTTTCCACCACAATGATTGAGCTCCGTAACAACAAGCCTCTAGGTGCCAACGCACCCACGAGGAACAAGCTCTAGAGTGCCAATGCACACAAGAGTAGATATCTTCACAACTTCACTCACTACAAGGAATCCTCGGAGAGAACTCAAACCGATGCACCAAATGCAATGGCAAGAGCACACGAAGTGCTCAAGTCCCCAACTCTCAAGTCCCACCAAAGCAACAAAAGCTATGGAGGAATATGAGAGGAAGAACAAGGAGAACACCAAGAAATCCAAGATCTAGATCCACAAGGTTCCCCTCACTTAGAGGAGAGATGGCTTGGTGGACATGGGGATCTAGACCTCCTCTCTCTTTTCCCTCAAAAATGAGCAAGAATCATGGGAGGGAAGAGAGTAAGCAAGCTCAAAGAGGTCAACAATGGGGGAAAGAACTTGCACAAAACCGGTGGAGACAAAGGAGGAAGAAGACCCCCTTTTATAGTCTCCCACGAATCCAGCCGTTGGAACCCGTTGGCAGCCCACCAACCACGGTACTACCGTACCGAGAGCGGTACTACCGCCCCACGGTACTACCGAAGCCCAGTGCCGTGCCCACTACCGCAAAGTCCAGTGGACTTACGGTAGTGAGTGCGGTACTTGCCCGCGGTACTACCGTCGCACGGTACTACCGCACTGGGAGTGGTACTACCGTCCCACGGTACTACCGGGGGTCAGTACCGTGCCCACTACCGCAAAGTCCAGTGGACTTACGGTAGTGAGTGTGGTACTCGCCCACGGTACTACCGTGGCGCGGTACTACCGCTCCAAGAGCGGTACTACCTCCCTGGAAGAACCAGGGAGCCCAGGCCACACAACAGATGAACTCCAAAGAAACAGGCAACCCTGAATTGCCACAACTTCTGCAAATGAACTCCGATTAAGGCAAACTCAAGCTTGATGGAAAGCTAACGAAATATTTAGAAGTGGCAAGGGTGAAATGCCAAACAAATAGAGGTGTGAAACCTCTGACCGAGACGACCCGGCAAATCTCCCACATCGAAAAACATACGAGAAGACGCATATGAAATCCGTTTTCGATGAACAAGAGCTTCTCATGAAGAAGACCACAAGCTCCAAAACTCACACGGAGAAAAGCCAAAAAAGTACCAATAAAGATGATGCCAAGGATGCAAAAGGCTTGAGCTCTCCACGGACGACTCGGCCTAGCCTATAACACGGTCTCCTAACTACTACCAAGAGACCGGTAAACTAGACACCTATCTAGTCAAACCTTTGTCTTGCGCATAATCCACTTGAGCTTGATGATGACGATCATGCCCGCCTCAAGTTGGAACATCTTCCTTGATTCCTCCGGCTCGATGAAGACTTGTAGATAGCTCCCCCATACTCCATTATGGGTGAGCCTCTTTTATGCACATCTTCACACGACCATTATCACCAAATGGTCGGCAAGCTCCAACCATACGATATCTTCGTGATGCTCCTCTTGACCTTTCCCACATCTACTTGACCAATCTTTGGATAGCTCCATGAAGAACACCTTGGTCAACACGTAATCTTCATCTTACAACCTTGAAGCCACCATATGATCTTCAAGCGTTGCCTATGGACAAACCTTAAAGTATAACTCAAGGAAACCATTAGTCCATAAAGATTGTCATCAATTACCAAAACCAAACATAAGGGCACATGCCCTTTCACCCGGCAACGGCGCCAGAAATTGCTTTGATGTCACGAGAGTTTACTTCTCGCCCCTCGTAGGTTACCCAAATTGGAAGGTGGGATGTAGCGTAGCAGCAAATTTCCCTTGGTGAAGATACCAAGGTTTGTCTCCAGTAGGACTCCAACAGATACAAGAAGGTGGTGAAGTGAACAATGGCGCCGTTCAAAACTCAGGGTTGCTTACTTCACCTGGACCTACACACACAGAAAATAACTTTGCTTCCCAACGAGTACAGATGACTTGTCAATTCCTCCGGCCTTGTTGTTTACAAAGGATAAAACGCACGGGATAATAATGATAGTGATAGCAACGGAAAAGTAAATAAAGCAGTAAATTGATAGTGGGTGTAAACAGTATTGGAAATATGGACCGGGGTCCTATGATGTTCACTAGTGATGTCTCTCTCCCAAAAGACGATAAAATAGCCATGCGAGGTAAACAAATTACAGCTGGGCAATTGACAGGATTATGTGCGCAAACCAATGCTAATTATGCTATAAAGAAAGGAAGAGGCTCAAAAGCTTGGGCGGTACGCCAAAACAAGTAGACCGAAATCCATCTGCATCTACCTACTAATCATCCACCTTGAGATATCTATCCATAACATCTCGCTGGTATTAAGTTGTGAATCCCACCCAAAGTGTAAACTCAAAGCAACGGACAACTGCATTAAAGAACTTTGCGTAAAGTAAACGATCCTAGCACCCGCAAGTACAAGCAACGTTGTATTCCCCCTTGTGGCAACAGCACATCCCCTAGACTCATGTTTCTGTCACTCAAGCTAGTCATCAGGGGGCATGAACCCACAATCATGCATAACGCTCCCTCTTGGAGTCACTACCTACTACTTGGCCAAAGCAATAAACAGCAACGGAGAACATGCAAGAATTACTCAAGAACATAAATATAAAAGAGGAGAATCAAATATATTACTCAAACACAATCTGAACATAATCTCATAATCCATCGGATCCCAGCAAACTCAGCATAGCAATAGCAGAAATATTACATAAGTGCCTCGATCATGTAGGGCAGATCACGAGGTCTAATCCATGAAGAACAAAGAGGGGAGGAGAACATCACATAGCTACTGATCATAGACTCATGGTCCAAGGTGTACTACTCACGGTTCATCCGGGAAGCATCCATGGTGGTGGAGAAGCTCCCGGAGGTGGTTCCTCCCTCCGGCAGGGTGCCGGGAAGAGGTCTTCTGGTGCTCCCGATCTTGGAAGCGCGGCGGCGGCGGAACAGAGGAGAGATCGCGAAAAAGGGTTCCTGTCTCGGGGTTTTTGCGTCACGGGGAATAAATAGGCGAAGGGGGGCAGCCGGGGGGGCCACCAGGGGTCCAGGCGGCCCCCTGGCGCGGCCCCACCCTAGGGCGCGCCGGGAGGGCGCCTGGGGCCCTGGTGGGTTCCCTCTGGGCCCCCTCGGTGATTCCCGAAGCTTCCAGCACGCTGTTTTTTTATTGGATTTTTCCTGAATTTTTGGAGCACTTTTTATATGGGGGAAACCTGAAATAGAAAAACAGCAGAGAACAGGAACTGGCACTGGGGTGCACTGAGTTAATGTAACGCCCGATATGCGGTACTGTTCCAGATCTAGATTTTTCCATCCAGATCCGGGGAAGAAGCACATATCGGTCCCACCGCGACATATGACGAAGTCATATGCCCCGGATTTCCAACATGATATCACAAAATTACAGATACAGGATACAACATCTCATACAATCGGCATAAAACTGCCTTAAATACAATATAACAACGGAAGATACATGTCTGAGTACAGACTACAATCAAATGCCTACTTGCAAAGAGAAATCATCGATCCCCATAACCACACGGGTCTAGGCCCTCCGCCGGGATCCGCCTAACTAGTCGTCGTCGAGTCTCCACGTGAAACGTCGATCACCAAACCTGTTGTCGATTAGAACCCTGAAAAGAGTTTGGGGGTAGTATCATGAGTACAGAAGTACTCAGCATCCAACTGTAGTGGTCATCTGACCCAGCAAGGACTTCATTGCTCGTCATTCTAGGACAACTAGTAGTTTACGGTAAGGAAGGGGTAAGTGGTGAGGTTGCTGCCGCACTAGCATTTATGAAGTGGCTAACGATCTAGAGAGTAAGGTAAGAAGCCAAGAATTCGATGAGGAATCGCCTCCAACAAGTCTTGCTATCAACTACTTACGCAAACATAACACCTATCCTATCCTTGTCCTCCTCTTCGCATCCCGGCGAAGAAGGAGCAATCAAGGCACACACACGTTGATCAAGTTATATTAAGATTATCTCAGTTGTTGTTGTCTATGAACAAGGAGTAGGTCTCAAGTCGTCCATAACCGAGGACACGGCTTCTCGAAAAGATTTAACCCTGCAGGGGTGTACCAACTGCCCCTTACAAGGCTCCGCACGCACGCCCATCTCTCTCAGTTGCTACCCATGATTGGCAACCATTTTATGATTTAGTCCCAAGGGATCCGGAACGACAGGTCCCTCTAACTAACAACGCAAAAATCCGGGTGGCCCCCGGTGAGTCGACATCCAACTCAAAAGCCGTCCGCGCTCTCGAATCGGCCTCTACCGTCTGGACGAGGTCGGGTTAGCTACCCAAACAGATGTGGGCAGCCCCCTAGCTTCCAGGTGTTGACGAACAAAGGAACTATGTCTCCGCTGGCCCGAGTTGTTTGAAAACTTGCGAGGTCGACACTCGCACACACACGTTTGCAAAATGTAAAACCAGCTTGGGCCATCACTAGAAATGTTTGAAGCTAGATAGGTAAGAAGAGGGGACCCCATAAAATCCCACACGCGGTTAGGCACGCTCAGTCTTAAAACCAATACCCGGAACTCGGATCCTAGGTGACTCGAATGGAACAAAGCGTCGGGGCGGGATAGCCTAGACATTCCATCCTTCGTCGAATATAGTCAACATTTATAATAATCATATCATCCATAACAATATAATAATGTGATAGCCCCCCAGAAGTAACAGGGTAACATCGTAGCATCCTAAGCATGCATACTAAGCAGGGGATGAGCAACGAGCAATAGTAACATGGCAGTACATGGTTTGCTGGGAGGGGACATGGCTGTATGGGTTTGAAAGAGGCTGTAAACATGTGGTAGGATCAAACATCGAACCTAACCTAGACTAGCATGCAAACCGCTGGTTGAAATAGAATGGATCATCAGTAATGTATAGTCCTTGCCTGTTGATAAGTCGGATTCCGAAGGTGTAGTTGATCGCAAGCTCGCATCGTCTTCGAGAGGTACCCGCGGAAGCACACAAGACGATAAACACTGGAAAGCAATCAACGAGCAAGCACTCTATTACTACGGGGGCAACACAAGATCAAGAGTACATCACACGACACGGCAACGCGATACGGATCTATCGTCGAGAACGGTTACTAACAGTTTAAGTGGGGTATCGGTCACACACGACGAATACCGCACGTTTATGGTGGTTCAAGTTGCTTAGCTACAGGTGATCAACCAACGGTTATTAACATGGCAACTCAAGCAAGCATGGCATAGCACACAAACATGTCAAGAGGTGAAGCACAAAGTAAACTATCTATGCTAGTCAATTTAAGTGAGGCACAACCTAAACATGGCATAACACTAAGTGCCCCACGAATATTTAATAATTTGGTACTGTTCTGCCCTAAGCCATATTTTAGGTTAGTTAACAGCAGCAAACAATTGCATAAACACAAAGTACACGAAAAACTAATCAAGTTACATATAAAGAACACCCCAAACGGAGTTACGAATAAAAAGATACAAGCAAAACAAGTTACGGGCACAAACTGCCAACATCAGGAAGCACATTTTAGAGCAATGCATAAACAACATAATGAATGCAAACATGCTCAGAAATGATATGAAGTTAAACTAGACATGACAAGGAATGCATGGCAAAAAGAATCATGCAAATAGGCATCATAGATCAAAAGATATTAAGCAAACAACATGGCATCGCAAAGTAACAGACTTAGAGAAAAACAGAGGAGGCTGTCAAAAACAGCAGCATAGCAACTTTGGAGCTGAATAACTATATGACCAGTAATGCTAACATGAATATGCAATACATGTAATGAAAGTAGACATGATGCTTAACAATATGCAATTGGAATCACTCAATTCCGATAAACGGTCGCGACACACTCGTCGACCGAAGTTGCAACAAAATAACAGTTTCAGCAACAGCAGCACACTAACATCAGGATCACCACTTTGGAGCAAGATACAATCATAATGCAGCAAGCAATTATGGCATGTGAATGCATGGAACTGAAGTAGAAACAATGCTTAACAGGATGCAAAAGGAATCAATCAATTCCGATGAACGGTTGCGAAGCAATCGTCACCCGAAGTTGCAATAAAATAATAACAGCAGCACTTAACAGGAACTAAAAGCATTTAACGGCCTGATGCCCACTTCAACGCAGGATTAAACTATCTAGACGGCCTCAAACGGAAAGACTTTCTACATACGAAAGCTAGAGCACGCAAAACTGAGCAACTTTCATTTTGGGGGCAACGTCATACGGCCTACGATTGACGGGAAATTACAATGTGAAACGGAAACAGGAGCAGTTTATAAAAGACTTGGCAAAAATTACAGGGTGATAAGAAAAAAAATAGAGACAAAAATAAAAATAAAAAAGGGGCGGCTTGGCTCTCACCATGGGCCGGCCCAAGAGGCTGGCGGCAGCCTGGCCGGCTGGCCTAGCCAGATCTGGGCCGCGGAAGTGCCCTGGGCTGGACTGGACCTTGGGGCCCACGTGGAGGCGAGCAGCGGCTCGTCCTCGTTCCCCCGACGAGGCAGCCGGCAGCGGTTGCGGCTGCGCCGGCGAGACCGAGGCCTCCGGTGAAGGGCGGCGTGGCGAAAGGACTAAGGACGGCTTGGAGGAGGTCACGGTGGCCGGATCCAGCGGCCTCGTCGCTGGCCAGGGAGCGTAGGGCGGCGGTGGCGAGCTTCGTCGTCCATGGCGGCCTCGAGCTCTCTGGCCGAAATCCACGGCTGTGGCGGCGGCTTCGTGTCCTTGAGAGGAGGAGAGAGGAGGTCAGGGGAGAGGAGGCGGTGGTGAGAAGAGGGCAGAGGAGAGGAGGGGCGCGGCGGCGCGCAGCTCGTCGCCGGCGGCGGCGCCATGGAGCCGGCGGCTCGGGCGGCTCCCTCGGGCGCGGAGGCGCCAGATGGGCCCAGGCAGGCCTGGCGGATTGGATCCAGGGCCCTGCAGGACCCAGTCGGCTGGGAGGACTGCTGGGGAGGTTTGCGGCTAGATCTGAGCCCTTGATCTGAAAGATCAACGGCCAGAATTGCTTGATGGCTAGGTTTTCGGGGATTTGGGGGCTAGGGGGCAAAATTTGAGCAGATCTGGGGGGTGGCTGCAAATATGCCATAGGGGCAACCCTAATTGGCTGGTTTGGGAGGTGGGGGTGATATATAAGGCAGGTTTGGCTGGTCTGTTTACGCAAATGCCCCCGGTACCCCTCTCGTGCTTCCGGTCAGTACGTTCGTGACCGCCGAGACTCAGTACGGACTCCGATTCCGACGAAATCTCGAACCACGCGCTCAGCGCGTCGAGCCCGTCGATCGTACCTCACTGCGGTGACATTCCGACAACATTTTTCAGTGACCCATAAAATAGTCCGTTTATTAAATAAACGGGGGTTTCCGATCCGGTGGCGATGGCTGGTCCTGTGTCGGTTGCGACGGTGCTCGGGTGAAACCCGGCGTCGCACAGGTCGAGTGTCAGAGAGACAATGGTCGGTCTCCAGACGATACGAGATAAAAGGGGGAAAAATAATCGCCGATCAATAAATCGAGGATGCAAACACCACAAACAAATCAGACAATCAAACAATTCACACCAAAAACAAAATTTTTAAATTTTGTGAAAACTGGGCTGTTACAATACAACACCACCAACAAGGTATCTCGTCCCGAGATCCAGGATGATCCGGGGGAGAGGGGGGAGAGAAAAGAGAGACGACGATCTTCAACACCACCAACAAGGGACTCTGCTCCCTGTCGACGTCGAACTTTTGTCGAGATAAATTTCCGCAGAGAGATGGCGACATCGAAGATCGAAACCATCAGGTGTCAAGAGGAAGAACGGCTACTAAAACCTGGTCAAAGGGATAGTGCTTTTCTACACAAGTCGTGAAAACACCGGGCAAAGGAGGGAGGGCAAAGGACGACCCAGATGATACCCAAAAATCGGAGAAGCTAAAGGTACTACAGGGATTCCCAAACCTAAGATCGAAATCGAGACAATACGCTGCAAGCAAGGCATTGTAACGGTTCCGATACTCAACACACTCGAGATCCTAGAGTTTTGAAGGGGATAAGGCAAGAATTAAAACACTTACGACACTTGTCCTGACCAGAGCAAGGGTAAGGAGCAAAAAGATTCCTACTCTCCGATAACTAACTTAGTAGCTACAAAATAGTTTTTGTCTAGACTCGACTTCGGCCAGAGAGGGGATCCTACGGTCGGTAAGGCTCTGGTACCAAGTTCTAAGGCCCGATATGCGGTACTGTTCCAGATCTAGATGTTTCCATCCAGATCCGGGGACGAAGCACATATCGGTCCCACTGCGACATAGGACGAAGTCATATGCCCTGGATTTCCAACATGATATCACAACATTACAGATACAGGATACAACATCTCATACAATCGACATACAACTGCCTTAAATACAATATAACAACGAAAGATACATGTCTGAGTACAGACTACAATCAAATGCCTACTTGCAAAGAGAAATCATCGATCCCCATAACCACACGGGTCCAGGCCCTCCGCCGGGATCCGCCTAACTAGTCGTCGTCGAGTCTCCACGTGAAACACCGATCACCAAACCTGTTGTCGATCAGAACCCTGAAAAGAGTTTGGGGGTAGTATCATGAGTAAATAAGTACTCAGCATCCAACTGTAGTGGTCATCTGACCCAGCAAGGACTTCATCACTCATCATTCTAGGACAACTAGTAGTTTAAGGTAAGGAAGGGGTAAGTGGTGAGGTTGCTGCCGCACTAGCATTTATGAAGTGGCTAACGATCTAGAGAGTAAGGTAAGAATCCAAGCATTCGATGAGGAATCGCCTCCAACAAGTCTTGCCATCAACTACTTACGCAAACATAACACCTATCCTATCCTTGTCCTCCTCTTCGCATCCCGACGAAGAAGAAGCAATCAAGGCACACACACACGTTGATCAAGTTATATTAAGATTATCTCAGTTGTTGTTGTCTATGAACAAGGCGGTGGTGAGAAGAGGGCAGAGGAGAGGAGGGGTGCGGCGGCGCGCAGCTCGTCGCCGGCGGCGGCGCCATGAAGCCGGCGGCTCGGGCGGCTCCCTCGGGCGCGGCGGCGCCAGATGGGACCAGGCGGGCCTGGCGGCGCGTTTCCAGGGACCTGCGGGGCCTGGTCGGCTGGGAGGACTGCTGGGGAGGTTTGGGGCTAGATCTGAGCCCTTGATCTGAAAGATCAACGACCAGAATTGCTTGATGGCTAGGTTTTCGGGGATTTGGGGGCTAGGGGCAAAATTTGAGCAGATCTGGGGGGGTGGCTGCAAATATGCCATAGGCGGAACCCTAATTGGCTGGTTTGGGAGGTGGGGTGATATATAGGGCAGGGTTGGCTGGTCTGTTTACGCAAATGCCCCCGGTACCCCTCTCGTGCGTCCGGTGAATACGTTCGTGACCGCCGAGACTCCGTACGGACTCCGATTCCGACGAAATCTCGAAACACGCACTCAGCGCATCGAGCCCGTCGATCGTACCTCACTTCGGTGACATTCCGGCAACATTTTTCGGTGACCCATAAAATAATCCATTTATTAAATAAACGGGGGTTTCCGATCCGGTGGCGATGGCTGGTCCTGTGCCGGTTGCGACGGTGCTCGGGTGAAACCCGGTGTCGCACAGGTCGAGTGTCAGAGTGGCAATGCTCGGTCTCCGTCCGATACGAGATAAAAGGGGGGGAAATAATCGCCGATCGATAAATCGGGGATGCAAACAGCGCAAACAAATCAGTCAATCAAACAATTCACACCGAAAACAAATTTTTTAAATTTTGTGAAAACTGGGTTGTTACAGTTAATAGGTTAGTCCAAATATGATGAAAAGTGTATGGAAGTTCATCAATATCATAGCAATATCACACAACATAGGCATGGAGCAAGCAGAAATTATAGATACGTTTTGGACGTATCAGGGGAGAAACTCAATTCATGAGTTCTCTCCTCTCTACGAAATGCACAAAGAGAACCAACATCAACAATCCCCATGCTCACTTCGGTGAATCCATGTGTAGCGGTTCAAGATGGATTCATGTTTTTTGACCAAGATACATCTTCGTGGTGTCAAAGCACATACACTCAAATATGGTGGTTTCGACCACCGCCCTTCCTTTCGGAAGGAATGTCGTGTCTTGTGTGCTCGATTGGTTGGTGTTACTT
Source organism: Bromus sterilis (assembly GCA_950022295.1). Taxonomy (NCBI): domain Eukaryota; kingdom Viridiplantae; phylum Streptophyta; class Magnoliopsida; order Poales; family Poaceae; genus Bromus; species Bromus sterilis. Next base: position 405,748,775 of record OX465596.1, read on the forward strand.
ATACATATATATACATATCCACTATGACCCTATCTACCGCATGGCCTTGGTATTTGTCTCTGTCACAGACTTCACCCAGGCATCGGACATCCGGTACACACCGGACGTCCGGTACCTGGAACACCCATCACCTGAACCTCACACAGCCATTATGGCCTATCGGAAATCCGGTGCCCATCGGACGTCCGATCGATCAGACGTCTGACCCGCACAGGACGTCCGGTTCCATGTGGACTATATAAACACAACTGCGTGGAGAGGGGCAGCTATCCTCTTCGCGCGTTCGTATCCAGACGCCTGCCGCCGCCGGCCGCCTTGGCCGGCTCCTGGCCCCTCTCCTCCGGATCTTCGCGCCACGGGTACTTTTCCCCTCGATCTATCCTTTCCTCCAATTATTTTTTGGGATGGTGTCCGGATTTGTGCCCCATTGCTTATTCCCCATCTAGGGTTTCACCATGGTTCGCACGAAGCAATCCGCGTGAAAGAGAGTGGGTGGATCCGTCTCCCGAGGTATGCCTCTACTACTTGTAGTGATTCTTCCCCGTTCCATCCCGGTCAAAATCAGTTTTCACTCATCCACGGTATATTTTGACTAGGGGGGTCCGAGGATTCCGATGAACATCGGCGTCCCAAACGCCTTGCTCGTCGGGTTATCTCTCGTGGGAAACAGCCTCAACACCTTGCATCATCCGAGGACAGCGATGACACTCATGATGATCCCAACATCACATTTGAGAATGAGGAAGTCGACGAGGACTTCGTTGCTGACTTTGAGGAGGATGACCTCATTCCTGATGAACCCGTTCGCCCGGCGGCGCGTGCCAAATTGAGTTCACGTCGCACTGCTCGGGGTTCCTCCTTTGCTTCGGGGGCTCATGCTGATGATGATGTGGCCCCAGATGACGCTCTACCGGTGGCCCGTGTTCGCATCTCTTGTGAACCAGTTGCCACCCATGGGCGTCCTGCCTCGGACTACACCAAGTCGTCTGCCACTGCTTATCAGAAATTGCGTCGTGATGTCAACCAGTTTGATGTGGAGCAGGATTGTCTGGATACACGTTTTTGGACCAATGTGCAGGCAGATGTGTTCTCCTCTGTTGTTCTGCATAAAGGGCTGGTCAACTCTCAATTCAATGAAAAAAATAGCGTGCTATGACAAAATAGTGTGGCCCTAAAAATATGCCATTAGCGTGCTATTTCGCGTTATAGCGTGCTATTATCGAGACATTGTACATAGATTCATTTAGCGAGGCATTGCCCAAAACGCTATAACGTGCTATTAGCGACGCTATAGCACGCTATTTTTTCATTGACTCTCATGCTTGCATTCCATTCCAGTTCATTCGGGATAACCCGTCCAAGTTTACGGGTGTCTGTGCTATCATTGATGATATGGGTCTTGATGCGCCCTTTGGATTCCAGCGTGATTGGAACTAAGCAGCCATTCCTCAGTTCTATGTCACATGCTTCTTCAAGTACACGACCATTTTGTGGATGACTGGTGAGGAGCGTCTCTCTGCTACATATGCTCAGTTTGTGAAGGCCCTTGGATTTTGGGCCTTTGGTTTTCGCATCCAATCTTCCAACAAGGAGCACAAGCCCATGACTCACGAAGACTGCATTCGTCTCATCAAGCCGGATCTGCAAGGTGATGATGCCTACAAGAAGCTCAATGATGTTTCCATCTGGCTACCACATTTTCACTTTCTGTTCCAGTGTGTGCTTCGGACTCTATATCCTAAGTCTGGGGACAAATCCACTTGTAGCAGCTATGCCATTAATCTGATGTGACGCATGGAGTCGCACCCCACGGAGCTGATTGATATACCACACTTTATCTGGAATGAGATCCGGCTTGCCAGCATTCAGACTAAACGCAGTTTCCCTCATGCACCGTTCATCATGGCCCTCATTCAGTCTCGTGCCTCACACCCTATTGAGATCACTCATCGTCACCCCATGTGGACCATTCCGACCTACATGTATTAGGATGCCCCTGCTCCCACGACTCGCGTTGTTCCAGAGTCTGCTACTGTTGGTGGCACTCTCTGGCGCCACTCTTCTGAGAAGGCGCCCATGCGGAGGATTGCTCACTTCTTGGGCAAGACCCAGTCCGCTAAAATGAGGGCTATCACGTTCAACTGCACCTCCAACCACGATGTGGTCACTAGGCTCATCTCCTCCAAGAAAAATCTCAAGGCCCGTCTTCGTGCAGCTGGTGAGGCCGATGTCAGCGATGATGAGCGTCTTCCGGAGGCTCCTCCTGCTGGACTCAGCTTCGACTTCCCCATGGGACCGGAGTGGGCGTACTTCTTCCCGGAGGCTTCGGGTGCTAGTGGAAGTGGCACTCACTAGATCGTGTCTGTTGGTGTTGCCCCTTTTTGGTACTTGATGCCAAAGGGGGAGAGACATATGCGTTCTATGTGTTTTATCTATGTGGCTAGGAGTTGATCTTAAGTCTTGTGTTTGGTCTACTTTGTTATGTCGTTGTTTGAACTTGGTGTGTGTCTATGATCTTATGCGAACCGTGTGAACCTTTGGTACTATGCATGGTGTTGTCTTATGTCTTGGCTTGCATTGTTGGTGGTTCTTTGGTCATCTTGGATATCTTGTGCTTGCAATATACATTATCATTGTCATACTCATGTATTGCTAGCATCAATAAGATGTCCTTTGAATGTTTAATACCATGTGATGGGACTACTCTCAAGGTGTGCATCTTGCTTAAAGTCAAGAATCCTACATGCACACATTGAGGGGGAGTTCATAATAAAACTTTCTCCCACTAAGACTAAAATGGTGATTACTGTTCACCTGACAGTGAGGGTGTTACAAATCTCCCCCACTACAAGAATTCTCGTCCCGAGAATATAGGTGGTAGAGGGGAAAAGATCGGGGTATTCATCGCGGAGACGATCTTCGCGTTCCCAAGTGGCTTCATCTTCAGAATGATTCGACCATTGAACTTTGAGAAACTTGGTCGTCTTGTTGCGGGTCTTGCATTCAGACTGATCAAGGATGCGACTCGGATGCTCTTGATATGACAAGTCTTGCTGCAGCTCAATCAGATCATGATCCACTTCACGGATACGGTCCTTGAAGCAGCGTCGGAGTTGCGACACATGGAATACATCGTGGACTTGGGAGAGGTTTGACGGCAATTCCAATCGGTACGCTACCGGTCCACTTCTGGAAAGAATACGTAATGGGCCAATGTAGCGAGGAGCTAACTTGCCTTTGATTCCGAAGCGATGAGTGCCTCGCATAGGGGTGACACGGAGGTAAGCATATTCGCCAGGTTGATAGACCATTTCCTTATGCTTGCGATCATAGTTGCTCTTCTGGCAGGACTGAGCAGCTTTCAAGTGTTCACGAATAATGCAAACCTAATCTTCGGCATGTTGAATAATGTTCGAACCAATGAGAGCTCTTTCTCCAGTTTATGACAAATTCAGAGGGGTTCGACACTTACGTCCATAGAGAACTTCAAAGGGTGCCATCTTCAAACTAGCCTGATAGCTATTGTTGTACGAGAATTCAGCAAATGGAAGAGATTCCTCCCATTTCTTACCGAATGAAATGACACAAGCTCGGAGCATATCTTCAAGCATTTGGTTGACTCGTTCGACTTGTCCTTGCGACTGGGGGTGATAAGCGGTGCTGAAATTTAGGTGAGTGCCCATAGCTTCTTGGAAACTATCCCAGAACTTCGAGGTGAAAATGTTGCCTCGGTCGGAACTGATCTCCAACGAAATACCGTGGAGGGAAACAATTCTGGAAACATACAAGTCTGCTAACTGACTAGCAGAGATCGTCTCCTTGACAGGCAGAAAATGAGCAACCTTGGAGAATCGGTCGATGACGACAAAGATGGCATCATGACCTTTCTGTGATCGGGGAAATCCGGTGACGAAGTCCATTTCAATCTTGTCCCATTTCCATTCAGGAATAGAGAGTGGTTGCAGAGTACCAGCAGGTCTTTGATGTTCGGCTTTCACGCGACGGCAAACGTCACACTCATCAACATAACGAGCAATGTCTTGTTTCATGTTGGACCACCAGTACCGCTGACGAATGTCTTGGTACATCTTGGTACTACCAGGGTGAATCGACAAGGGTGTATCATGAGCTTCTTTCATGACATCAGAGGCGTAATTCAGGTTGGCCTTGGCTATCGGAACCACTAAACGACCCTTGAAGTACACCGCATTATCATCATTTGCATCAATAGTGAAGAATGAGGGCTCTCCGCTGGAGACACGACGCTTAATCTTCCAAATGTCAGAGTCATAATGTTGTACCGTCTTGATGCGGGTGTCGAGGTCTGGTTGGACCACCAGGGAGTTCACATATCCCTGTGAAACAATTTCGATGTTCAGCTTGCGGAGTTCTGCATACAGGCGTGGTTGTTGCACCTGAACTTCAAGTTCACTACAATAGGCTTTGAGGCTTAAGGCATCGGCCACCACATTAGCTTTACCCGGGGTGTAAGAAATTCTCATGTTGTAGTCGGCTATTGTCTCGAGCCATCTCTGTTGGCGGAGATTCAGGTCTGGCTGAGTAAACAGGTACTTCAGGCTTTGGTGGTCGGTGAAGATCATGAGAATTTCTGCTGCCAATTCGAGATCATGAGTTGGATACTTATCTTCTTGAGCACGCAACTGACGAGAGCCATAAGAAATCACTTTGCGCTCTTGCATTAGGACACAGCCTAATCCTTGACGAGACGCGTCGCAATAAATCACGAAGTCCTTCTGAGTATCAGGAGGAGCAAGCACCGGGGGTGAAGTGAGCTTGTCCTTGAGAGCTTGAAAACTTTCTTGACATTTATCAGTCCACTCAAACTTGACGCCTTTGTGAAGCAGATTAGTCAGAGGCTTGGCAATCTTGGAGAAATTCTCAACAAAATGGCGGCAATAGCTGGCAAGGCCGAGGAAACTTCTGACTTGCTTGACAGTCCTGGGCGGAGTCCAGTCAAGAATAGCCTGGATACGTTCGGGGTTGACGGCAACGCCATCCTTGGAAATCACATGACCAAGGTAGGTTACTTCGGGAAGCCAGAACTCACACTTAGAATACTTAGCATAGAGTTTGTGTTCTCGAAGCTTTTCCAATATAAGACGAAGATGTTCAGCATGTTCTGCATCGGTCTTGGAGTAAATCAATATATCATCCAGATAAACCACGACAAACTTGTCGAGATATTCCATGAATATATAGTTCATCAATCTGGAGAAGGTGGCTGGTGCATTCGTCAAGCCAAAGGACATGACAGTGTACTCGTATGAACCATAGCGAGTAATGAATGCGGTTTTCGGGATGTCCTCATCACGGACCCGGATCTAATGGTAACCCAACCTTAAGTCGAGTTTTGAAAACACCGTGGATCAAGCAAGTTGATCATAAAGATCATTGATCCGAGGGAGCGGGTACTTGTTCTGTATCGTGGCCTGGTTGATAGGTCGGTAATCTTGGACCAATTGGTTTGTGCCATCACTCTTCTTGACAAAGAGCGAAGGTGCTCCCCAAGCATAGGAACTTGGACGGATGAAGCCTTTCTCGAGGGCCATGTCGATCTCCTTCTTCAATTCAAGGAGGTGGTGAGGAGGCATCTTATACGGGCGCTTGGCAATAGGGACGGTGCCAGGCTTCAAGTCGATGACAAATTCAACTTCTCTAATCGGGGGTATCCCCGGTAGTTCTTCTGGGAATACGTCGGTAAAATCACAAACGATTGGGACTTTCTCAATCCCTTCGAGAGGTGCGACATTCAAGGCATTCAGAGCATATATACGAGCTTCGGCATTCATCGACACAATGGCGGTGTGACTCAAAATCGCGCCAGAAGGATGAAAAAGTTGGATGACCTTGGTGCCACAATAAAGTGCGGCATCGTGGGTTTTCAGCCAATCCATGCCAAGGATAAGGTCGATGGTGGAGGTTTTCATAATGTGTGGAGAAACCATGAACTCAAATCTTTCGATCTCGATAGTGAGGTTAGGTGCAACCATGTCGACACGACACTGGGTACCGGGAGTCCGGACTATTAAGGGGGTATGCATCTTTTCGTGGTAAATGCCATGCTTAGAAGCAAATGCTCCAGACATAAATGAATGTGATGCTCCTGTATCAAATAAAACGGTAGCAGGTATTGAGTTAACGAGGAGTGTACCCATCACAGTAGCGGGTTGTTCCTGAGATGCTTCAACATCAATGTTGTAAGCATGACCACGAGCATGAGGATTTGACCCAGTATTATAGTTGAGGGTCCCATTGTTGCCACGACCATTTCCGCGGCCAGCAGGGTGAACTACCAGTTGATTCTGTCGCTGAGGGCAGTCTCTGGAAATATGGCCTGGCTGACGGCACTTGAAGCACAGGCCATCTTGAGGGCGGAGGGGTGCAGTCTCAGTCTTCGGCTGTCTCGGCGGGGGCGGAGGCAGACGAGGTGCAACATGCGACGGCCTTGGTGCAGGGGCAGTTGGACGCATAAGACTATGTGGAAGACAAACGCGTTCCTTCTGTCCTGTGCCCGAAGATGAGCCAGCATCACGGGGGCGCTTTGGCGAACCACCGAACTTAAGCTGAGCGGTCTCAAGAGTGATAGTCTGGTTCACCATGGTGGCGAAGTCAGGGAATGCGTGCAAAGCCAGTGCAAGCTGGAGATCTGGGTTGAGCCTATCACAGAACTTCTCTTGCCTACTTGCATCATTGGCGAGGTCACTTGCAGCATAGCGGGAGAGGCGGAGGAATTCGCTCTGGTATGCCTCGACAGTTTTGTTGCCCTGAACGAGGTTGCGGAACTCGGCCTTCATACGGTTCATAATCGCCTGGGGGACATAACGAGCACGGAAGGCAGTCTTGAAGTCATTCCAGGTGACGACAGTCCCTTCAGCTAGCGAGCCCTTGTAGGTGTCCCACCACTGAGCAGCGGGACCACGCAGGAAATAGGACGCGAAGTTGACATAATCAGCAGCGCTCACATTAGCGAACTCCAGCTGACGAGTGATGTCACGAAGCCAATCATCAGCATCCAGCGGCTGTTCCGGTTGGTGGAAGAGAGGGGGATTGAGACGCATGAAATCCCGCAGAGTAACTACAGGCGGTTGGTTCTGGTGCTGGTTCTGGTTCTGATTCTGATTCTGGAGCTGGTCTATGACTCCTTGCATAAACACTTGGTTCATCTGAAACTGCTGCATCATCGCGGCCATGTAGTCCAGCGGCGGAGGTGGATCGTTGGCACCACGACCACGACCACCACGACCAGCCATCCTGCTAGAATTTAACAGGGGTATTTCAGCGATGAACATTTTAACGAGATGCCGGAAACGAATAAGAGGTAAAGCGACAACAAAGAGGAGGCGCGGATATATATGAGTATTCATATAAGACATACACATCCACACATAGAATCAATCGAAAATCGGGCAGCATAACGTCGTAGAAATTAAGGAAAAAAAGACACACTAGGCGGCGCGCAGACCGCGGTAAGGATTACACGACGCGACATAGATTCCACTATGTCAATCACGCCGCAAGAAAACTGTTGGCCACAGAAGTTAATGCCAGAGAACGCGCGGCCTGCCCAGAATGAGAATGGGATCCGCGGTCCGGGACCTGGGGTAGAACTCCTGCAACACGACTCAATCAATGGGGAAGCACCAAAACGCCGGATGGAATCAAGAGAACGTGATCCTAATGTCAGAGTTTGTACAACTTACCAGCAAGAATAAGAGAGCAGATTCCCAGAGCATAGGTAAGGAGAAAAGGATCCTAATACCATAGATATCACACGTAGTGACATCGATGTGGGCCCGTAAGCCAAACATTTAAGTTAGCAAAATAGTTTTTCAAAGTCTAGACTCAACTTCGACCAGGTAGTGGTTAGGGGCTTCCTACAGGCAGTCGGCTCTAATACCAACTTGTGACGCCCCCAAAATCAATCCGTGTACAGTAATCATACACGCAGGGTACACGGCTGAGATTAGGGTGCCACGGTGAGAATATCACAGCACAACACTAAACACAAAAGGATAAACCAATATGTTACAATAAAGGGGGTCACGCGGACCCGAACACATAAGTTATACAAGCCATAATATCTGAGTACAGACATAGTTAGTCAAGTCTTGCCTTAAGAAGGCTAGCACAAATAACATCAGAGATACAGATCGAAAAGGCAAGGCCTCCTGTCTGGGAGCCTCCGAAACTACTCCTGGTCCTGGTCAGCGGGGGTCTCGACGTAGTAGTATCCGCCTCCGGGGTACTCCTGCTCCTGGGCTCCAACGTCGACTGCAGCGGCCGATCAGGCAAAACATAAAAGGGGAAATAAAGCAAAGGTGAGTATCTAGTATACCCGCGAGTCTTACGTCCGCTACTAAGCATTATGCATTTGTATCAACGGAAAAGGGAGGTTGTATATATAGTGGACTGCAAGATAGAAATCAGAATAAGGGTAAGAAGCTAGGCCTATCGAAGACTAGCATCTTCCAACGTTGTCTTGCAGCATGAGAAGAGAAACAGCCAACAGTTTATATAAAGCAATAAAGTAACAATGAAGCAGAAGTTGTTGCGACATGGTATAATATAAGTTGTAATGATTAATAATAACAATGCCTCTGAGTTCCCCTCCTCGACTCCCATGCGAGGAAGAAAACCCGGAACCATACAGTTTAATAGTAATAGTTTCTAGTGGTAAGATCCAGCTTCAGCATAAAGCGTCCTGTTACCATGGACACGGCTATTCGAATAGATTAAACTCCCTGCAGGGGTGCACTACTGTTCATCCTGCACGCTCGGATCTCCAGGGTGGCGTGAACCTTGTTAGGGAATGCCCCACCGAGGCTATCCGACACATCGCAGCCCATCCTAGGCTCAACAGAGAGGCCATCCGCCGGACTATATCCTATGCGCCAAGGGGTCTAGGTCCCTCACCCTTGCACGCTCCTACACGGTGCGAGTCTGGCCGGTGAAGCAAAAGAAAATCCAAACACACCTGCTGCAGCAAAAAGACAAGACCACTTCCCATCGATCAGGCCGCAGTACTGCTGACATCTGAAGAGCTTTCGGACGAACTACGACGCGGCGGGCCCACACCGTAATCCCACGTGTACGTAGTGCGTACAGACCAACGGGCCTCTCAAGTCATCCGCCGAACCATTTAGCATTTTAATTAACCTGCGTGACAACCGTTATCGTTCCCTCGACTTAACCGACCCGCGGTCAACGACAGCAGTCAGGACCACCAGTACATCGGTGCCTGCCCTGTCGTCCCACCAAGTCACTGCGGTTACCAACAAGGTGAATCGTCTCCTTACCTTGTCTCGCGTGTGCTCTTGGTAGAGCTTGACTTTCGTGGTTTGGTAACTCTCGCGAGATACGAGCAGGGGCCAAGCACGCCAATAACGTCGGTCGTACCCTCCCTGTCGTTCCCGATGATATACCTCTCACGTGCACCGTTGGGTCGCCCGACTTCTTACCTTTAGGGACAACCGCTGTTCAGGACCCTATGGCGGCAAGACAAAGTCAGCCTCGAGTGGAGTACAAGGATTACTCCTTGATAGCTCACACTTGAGGTGACTAGGCATAACCCAGATAGGGGCCTTTGGCGATGTCTGCATTGTACCGTACCTGTGTAGTTGTATTTAATATATCCGCGATCGCTCCCATAGTGATCACGACCCGCTAACTAACCCTAACTAACAATGCGCAGGGCTCACTGCTGAAATATGCATAAGTAATAATAGGCAGCATAGGATAAAGGAAAAAGGTACATCAAGGGGCGACAAAAATCAGGTTATGCAATTGAATAGGATTGTAATCGTAGCAGCAGCAGTAACAATGCCTAGTGCAAGAAAGTACGGAAAGGTAGGCGATATCTGGGGAAGAGAATGGCTCTGCTTGCCTGGAAGCTCGACGGTAGGGGTAGGGTCGTCGACGAAGTAGTCGTACCCGGCAGCAGTGTAGTCGGCGGTAGCAGCGGGGTCTACCGGAGATTAATGGGGGGAGGAAACAGTAAATACACAGCAATAATATACAAACATATGCATGACATGACAGACGCAATGTTAACGGTGTTCTAACGCAGTGCAATGCACGTTGCTCGGAGCGGGAATTCTTCCGGGGATGAACTACCGGCTCCGGGTGATTACCGGACAGGGTGTCCGGAGGGGGAAGGGTTCATGCCGGAGGTGTCGTGGACATCCGACAATGATGACGGGGGTGTATACGTGTTATTTGAACCATTCCGGACAACTTTCGTGTTCGGAATAAATTCATCCGGCAGGATTTTACCGGTACCGGGAATTATCGATAGACAGCCCGGAGGGGGGAATGTCGATGATCGGTGTGTTAGGGGGGTGTGGTGAGGGTATGGATAGCGTATTCTTATTTGTTGTATTTCTCTGATCAATTTTCATGTATAAAGTTTTTCGATCCGAGTTACGGTTTAAAAGATATTGAATTTCTAATATTTTAATGATTTTTGGAATTTCTTTTATTATTAAAATCAACATTATCCAGAACAGTGCAGTTTGACCAGTCAAACCTGACCAGTGGGACCCACTAGTCAGCATCACACTGTTAATTAAGCTTTTAATTAAATTAAATTCATCACTGGGCCCACATGTCATACTCTCAACAATTACCAAAAATCATTTTATTAAATAAAAGGCAGTGGGGCCCAGGTGTAAGTGTAACAGTGCTAAATATTTGTTAATTTCATTTCTAAATGGCCAGGGGCCCACATGTAAGTCAGAGGGGGGGTTTAGCCTCTGTTTATTATTAAACAGAGGGATTAAGGGGGTGCGGGGCCCATTGTCAGTGGGCAGGGGGTGGTTAGGGGGGGTTAACCCAGGGCGTCCACGCCATTGACACCGGCGACAGACAGGGCACGCCGGTGAGGTCGTGCGCTCGCTCCGGTGAGCCGTTCTGGGCGCGGCCAGAGGGAATGGAACGGGGTGCACGTCGCGCATCTGTTGCGGCACGAGGTGGTCGCCGGGGAGGGCTAGAACGGCGGCGGCGCGAAGCAAGGCGGCGGCCGGTGCAAGTTCACGATGGGGATGGCGTTCTGGAGCGCGGAACAGAGCCCGGCGAGAGGGGAAATAGCGCGGTGCTCACCGGGATTCGGTAGGGAGGGGCAGTGGGCTCGAGGGAGGTTCACAGGCGGCGAATCGCGTGGTGGTGGCCGGCGGCTGTGGCGGGGAAGACGAGCTCGATTCCGACGAAGGGGTGGCCGGCAGCTCGAGCGCGATGCTGGGGGAGACGAGGACGTGCACGGGCAAGCCCCCGGACACCGTGGCGCGGTCAGTCTTCGTCGTTGGCCGCGTCGGCGCCGGCGGCGTGGCCACGGCAGAGTTCGGCCGCGCGCGGAGAGAGGGGAGCGGCGTGAGAATGGGGAAGGGATGGGGTCCTAGGGTTTCCAGACGTCCGGGGGGGCACGGGAGGATTTATGCCGCCGGGGAGCCGCCGGATGCGCGGCACGGCGACGGCTGGCCGGCATGGCACCGATGGATGCCCGCCACGCCCTCCCCTGTACGGAGGTGGAAGAAGGGGGCGTGGCTGGGCCGGTCGGGCCGTTTTCGGTGGGGGTTGGGTTAGTTGGGCTACGGGGGTGGGCCTCTTTGCTTTTATCTCTTTTTATTTCTTTTTTAGCCTTTTGTTCTTTTCTGTTTATATTTAATTTAGTTGCTTTAGCCTTTTTTTAAATTATAATACCTGCCTCATTATTTGTATTGCCATAGGTAGCAATGCTACAAAAAGTTTGGTGATTAAATAAAATCAATTCTATTTTTGTTTTATTTAAAAGGATTAAATGTCACTGGTTTGGCTACTGTTTGAATTGTTGGGTTTATTTTATAGCTTAATAAATACCCAAACCCATATGGATTTGGTCCACTGAATATTTATGATTTTATAAAAGTAGTTCCACAATTTTTGGAGAATGTTTATATTCCACTTTTTTTTAATATTTCACCAAAGGCATTTTGAGCATTTGATTTGATTTCAAATGTTTATGGATTGGACTTTGTTTTCATCCATGATGATCAATGCCCATGGTTCACTTTGCTTGCAATAATATCAAAGGAAAATTTAATTTGAACTGAACCATTTGATTAAAGCAAAAAATTTGAACAGTACAGGGGAACAGTAATGGCGATTACTGTTCACCTGACACTGAGGGTGTTACATGCCTCATTGCTTATTCCCCATCTAGGGTTTCACCATGGTTCGCACGAAGAAATCCGCGCGAAAGAGAGTGGGTGGATCCGTCTCCCGGGGTATGCCTCTACTTCTTGTAGTGATTCTTCCCCGTTCCATCCCGGTCAAAATCAGTTTTCACTCATCCACGGTATATTTTGACTAGGGGGGTCCGAGGATTCCGATGAACATCGGCGTCCCAAACGCCTTGCTCGTCGGGTTATCTCTCGTGGGAAAAAGCCTCAACACCTTGCATCATCCGAGGACAGCGATGACACTCATGATGATCCCGACATCACATTTGAGAATGAGGAAGTCGACGAGGACTTCGTTGCTGACTTTGAGGAGGATGACCTCATTCCTGATGAACCCGTTCGCCCGGCGGCGCGTGCCAAATTGAGTTCACGTCGCACTGCTCGGGGTTCCTCCTTTGCTTCGGGGGCTCATGCTGATGATGATGTGGCCCTAGATGACGCTCTACCGGTGGCCCGTGTTCGCATCTCTTGTGAACCAGTTGCCACCCATGGGCGTCCTGCCTCGGACTACACCAAGTCGTCTGCCACTGCTTATCAGAAATTGCGTCGTGATGTCAACCAGTTTGATGTGGAGCAGGATTGTCTGGATACACGTTTTTGGACCAATGTGCAGGCAGATGTGTTCTCCTCGGTTGTTCTGCATAAAGGGCTGGTCAACTCTCAATTCAATGAAAAAAAATAGCGTGCTATGAAAAAATAGCGTGGCCCTAAAAATATGCTATTAGCATGTTATTTCGCGTTATAGTGTGCTATTATCGAGACATTGTACATAGATTCATTTAGCGAGGCATTGCCCAAAACGCTATAACGTGCTATTAGCGACGCTATAGCGCGCTATTTTTTCATTGACTCTCATGCTTGCATTCCATTCCAGTTCATTCGGGATAACCCGTCCAAGTTTACGGGTGTCTGTGCTATCATTGATGCTATGGATCTTGATGCGCCCTTTGGATTTCAGCGTGACTGGAACTAAGCAGCCATTCTTCAGTTCTATGCCACATGCTTCTTCAAGAACACGACCATTTTGTGGATGACTGGTGAGGAGCGTCTCTCTGCTACATATGCTCAGTTTGTGAAGGCCCTTGGCTTTTGGGCCTCTGGTTTTCGCATCCAATCTGCCAACAAGGAGCACAAGCCCATGACTCACGAAGACTGCATTCGTCTCATCAAGACGGATCTGCAAGGTGACGATGCCTACAAGAAGCTCAATGATGTTTCCATCTGGCTACCACGTTTTCACTTTCTGTTCCAGTGTGTGCTTCGGACTCTATATCCGAAGTCTGGGGACAAATCCACTTGTAGCAGCTATGCCATTAATCTGATGTGACGCATGGAGTCGCACCCCACGGAGCTGATTGATATACCACACTTTATCTGGAATGAGATCCGGTTTGCCAGCATTCAGACTAAACGCAGTTTCCCTCATGCACCGTTCATCATGGCCCTCATTCAGTCTCGTGCCTCACACCCTATTGAGATCACTCATCGTCACCCCATGTGGACCATTCCGACCTACATGTATTAGGATGCCCCTGCTCCCACGACTCGCGTTGTTCCAGAGTCTGCTACTGTTGGTGGCACTCTCTAGCGCCACTCTTCTGAGCAGGCGCCCATGCGGAGGATTGCTCACTTCTTGGGAAAGACCCAGTCCGATAAAATGAGGGCTATCACGTTCAACTGCACCTCCAACCACGATGTGGTCACTAGGCTCATCTCCTCCAAGAAAAATCTCAAGGCCCGTCTTCGTGCAGCTGGTGAGGCCGATGTCAGCGATGATGAGCGTCTTCCGGAGGCTCCTCCTGCTGGACTCGGCTTCGACTTCCCCACGGGACCGGAGTAGGCGTACTTCTTCCCGGAGGCTTCGGGTGCTAGTGGAAGTGGCACTCACTAGATCGTGCCTGTTGGTGTTGCCCCTTTTTGGTACTTGATGCCAAAGGGGGAGAGACATATGCGTTCTATGTGTTTTATCTATGTGGCTAGGAGTTGATCTTAAGTCTTGTGTTTGGTCTACTTTGTTATGTCGTTGTTTGAACTTAGTGTGTGTCTATGATCTTATGCGAACCGTGTGAACCTTTGGTACTATGCATGGTGTTGTCTTATGTCTTGGCTTGCATTGTGGGTGGTTCTTTGGTCATCTTGGATATCTTGTGCTTGCAATATACATTATCGTTGTCATACTCATGTATTGCTAGCATCAATAAGATGTCCTTTGAATGTTTAATACCATGTGATGGGACTACTCTCAAGGTGTGCATCTTGCTTAAAGTCAAGAATCCTACATGCACACATTGAGGGGGAGTTCATAATAAAACTTTCTCCCACTAAGACTAAAATATGTACATCTTTGGGAGCTATATGTATGTTGTCATCAACTACCAAAAAGGGGGAGATTGAAAGTGCAATCACGCCCTTAATCATATTTTGATGTTGATGACAACATACATATAGAGGAGTAATAATGTTTGTCAAGTTTATCTCAGGTTTTAGTCCTCGGTTCGTTGTGATGGTGGATCATAGACCATTGATATCTACAATTGCTCAAGAGATGGAACCAATGAATTTGAAGCGTAAGATTTTTCCGGTTATCGTGAGTATAGGGATCCCTACACTATTAAGAGGGGATTAGTGGGTGTACTGTTTAAGTCTTTCTCAAACATCTCGCAAAACAAATGAAATTCTTGTCACACACTCATTTTAAAACAAGCCTGCTGAATATACACACATCGGACGTCCGGTCCCTACCGGACGTCCGGTACCTGATGCTCTAGGATGTCCGGTCCCCGTCGGACTAAGAGTCCGAGAGGTCAGTGGGCTTTTGCCCCATTTCTTCGGATTTCCAGTCCCTGTCGGACGTCCGGTTGGCGTCGGACTAAGGATCCGAGGGGTCAGTAGTGTTTTTCAAAGTTTTATCGGATTTCTGGCGCTCATCGGACATCCGGTCATCGGATGTCCGGTATCTGTCGGACGTCCGGTACCTGATGTGTTCTTCTGCGCATGCAGTGTACTAGTGAGTGTCTGGTGCAAACCGGACGCCCGGTATGCACGTACCGGACATCCGGTCCGAACCGGACGTCCGATACTTATGCAGGCAGAATGCTCCAACGGCCACTTCTAGCCTTGGGCTATAAATATGCCCTCTCCACCACATGAGAGGGTTGACCACTTCATTTGCAACACGCCCAAGAACACAAGTGCTCCCGCTCACACTCTCCCTCACCAAATCTCAGATCCCGGAGAGCCCCGTGAGAGTTCTTGACGGATCGTTCACCTCGTGATAGATCCGCCCCTTCCCCATCTTTCAACCAAAGCAAATCGCGTTTTGAGCAAGTCTTGATCTTTACCCATTGATCTTGTTACTCTTGGAGGTTGGAGACTCCTAGGCGGGTAGGAGTTCTTCGGAGAAGAATCGACCATTGTGATTACCCCCGTTGAGTTTGTGAGGGTTTGGTGACCACCTTTAAGGTCAACCGGTAGTGGTTGGGAATCGCCTTCGTGGTGATATCTCAAGGGGAATAGAGTGAGCCTTCGTGGTGTTGGTGTGCCTTCGTGGTTTCACCCACTCTCTCCGAACGGTGAGTAGCTTCCCTCCAAGGAAGTGAACATCGGGATACATCGTTGTCTTCGCGTCATTCGGTTATCCCTACTCTTTCCCCTTAATACTTGTACTACCGTATTATCTGCCCCTCACTTGCTTTAGTATAGTGTGATTATTGTTTATCTTGTCACAACAAGGTAAACCTTGCAATTGTTAGGCACACCTTATCTTCTGCATTATTGCCTAAAATTGTTAAGTAGTGTTAAAATTGTAATAAGACCTATTCAACCCCCCCCCCCTCTAGGTCTATCTCGATCCTTTCAGAAACTCACCGTGCTCCTCCTCGTCGGGCACAACCCCCTCCATGGGGTTATGAAACTGGTACTAGACCATGAACTCATAAAACTAGATAACATCAAAGGACCATCCGTTCCTGCAAGAAAAATCAAACAAAAGAGGTGCAGGTAGACGGATCTTGCGTTTCGCGGAAGATCCAAAACGCAAGATATAAACAAAGTTACCAAACTCGGAAGTCCTGGTAACAAACTCATGCCTCTTCATAGCAGCAAGATCAAAATTTAAATAAGTAAAGGCTTATCATCAGGGTGTGGGTTCCATTAAGAGACTCAAGGATAAGTGTGGCGTAAACGCCACCAAAATAAATCTCCCTTGTTACCATTCATAGCAAGGCGTCGAGCTATTAAGGCACCCTCATTATACTCATTCTCCCCTGAGAGGGCGTTTGCCAGGATAGCAATATCCGGTGTAGAACTGTTGCTCGTGTTGTCACGAGCTAACACCCCTCTAGCATTAAAATATGCAAAATACCTGAGGTGGGGGAATAAGATGCTGGAAATCTTCGAGCGATGAATATCCCTCGTTTCCTGTCTACATAGACAGTTGAAGACGGTTCTCAGCTTGGAGGGCTGAGAGTTCATCTTTGCCGTCTGTCCAACGTTCGGCACACCTATTATATCACAAAATCTTGTCAAACACATGTGATACGTCTCAAACGTATCTACTTTTCCAAACACTTTTGCTATTGTTTTTCCCTCATTCTTGCATGATTTGGACGAAACTAACCCGGACTAACGATATTTTCAGCAGAGCTGTTTGTATGGTTTTATTGTGTGCAGGAAAATGGATTTTTAGGTGTCTCAGAAAATTCCAGGAAAAATCACAGAAGATCCACGCACCCGAAGGACCAGTGTGCCAGAAGTGGGGCCAGAGGGCAGCCAGGGGGGCCCCAGGCGCCCTGCTAGCGCGGCCCCAACCCTAGCCGCGCCAGGAGGCCGCCTGTGAGAGTCCTCCCCCCTCTGGTGCCCTACTTCGACTCCTATTTATTCCCGTGGAGAGAAAACCCCAGAACAGAAGTCGTTTTCCCAATTCTCATCGCGGAGCCGCCGCCACCCTCTGTTCTTCTCCGAGAGGGCTAATCTGGAGGCTATTTTGGCCTCCGGTGAGGGGAGATCATCGCCATCGTCATCATCACCACTCCATCCTCCCTCCATGACTTCTCCTTTCATGTGTGAGTAATACCCTGCTGTAGGCAAAGGGGGTGGTAGGGATTGGATGAGTCAGATCATGTAATAGGTTATCATATTGTTGGGGGCATGTTGCCTATCATCTAGATTGGTGTTTATCGTCTTTGCTTCAACTTGTTGCTCCTAATGCTTGTCACATTGGGCCCGAGTGCCATGTTTTCAGATCTGAACCCTATGTGTTTGCATGAATATATTTGTGTTCTTGATCCTATCTACAAGTTGTATGCACCTGTTATAGTCCGGAACCGGTGATACCAAAGGTGACATCTTGGGACACCAAAGGGATGGACTATAATTTGAGGATTTCGTGTATCCATTGATTGTTAATGATTTGTTCTGGTGCTCTTTGATAGGAGCACCTTAATCTCCATAAGTTCCTTTTGGCCCCGTTCGTAGCGGGATGGTAGGACAGAAGATGTTGTGCAAGTTCTTATTGCAAGCACGTACAACTACTTTTGGGGTACATGCCTAATGTTTGATATTTGCCTAGATGATCATTGTTTTTCTGTGTGCCTTGCCCCAAGTTAAATGATGAAGTATCTCATCCATGCAGCGCCCAACCATCCATCTCCCTAGCCTACAGTGTTTTTAACTCTGCTAGTTACTAGTTGTTTGCTTTTGCTGTTTTACTATCGTTGGTTCACCACTACTATTTCCATTGCCACCATCACTTCCATATCGCAGTTACTATTAATATCTTGTTGCAAGTACGTGTATCTCAGGTGCGGTGGAATTGAAAACTCCACTGTCAAAGCTTGTGGGTATTCTTTGGCTCCCCTTGAGTCAAATCTATAAATTGGGTTATTCTTACCCGCGAAGACTATCTCGATCCCCTGCAGTTGTGGGTTATCAAGGCTGTTTTCTGGCGCCGTTTCCGGGGAGCATAGCTTTATTCACAACTCTACATGAATTATTTTACCTGCTGTAATTTATCCGCTATGGGTAAGAAAGAAGACCCCAAGGTCCCGATCTTACCATCCCGTACAAGAAAAGGTACTGTTCTGAACACTAGTGCTACACTTGATTCACCTTCAGTTATGAGTAAGTTTGCTTCACCTCCACCATATGATGCTTCTACTGAATCCGTTACTATGTCTGATACTTTTGATGATGCTTCTACTACTCTTGATGATATTGGTTCACTTGGCTACGCTCTTGAGAAACAGATCGCTGCTGCAAAAAAAGTCTGGAAGTGAAATTCCTGTTACTCGCTACCCTATTGGTGGAACTTACGATTATCCTGATTTGAGTAAACTCAAGGAGAGACTCCTTGATGATGATTTATGCAGGGAGTTAACAGATTTTGTCGACTCTAACCCTAGTGCTATTAAGAAGCTTCTCGAAAAAACACTCCCTGAAGAACAAGACCGTTCCTGATCCTGAATTTGCTACATCTCCTATATGCATCAATGATCCTGATTATAATTTCTCTGTTGATCTTTCACTTATATCTATGGTTGAAGCTGACCCCTTTTATGGCAGAGAAAATGATGATATTATTGCACACCTGACCAAACTCACCGAGTTGGGTGGCCTTTTTACTACGGATAAAAAGATACGAAACTTTTATGTTACTAAACTTCTTACTTTCTCTTTGAAGGAAGGTGTTAAAGCATGGTATGATGCACTACCATGTGGTTCCATTAGGAGCCCTCAAGACTTAGCTCACTCCTTTGTTGATAAGTACTTTCCTTCTCATATGCAACATGCTGCTTTACAAAGAATTTATATCTTTAAACAGTTGCAGGATGAGCACCTCCCTAAAGCTTGGGGGATTTATTGCAGTCTGATCCAGGCTAGACCGGGACATGGAGTCCCTAAGAATGAATTAATTGATATATTCTATGTTGGTCTAACTGATGAATCCAGATCCTATTTGGACAGTTGTGCTGGTTGTGTTTTCAGGAAAAGAACACCGGACGATGCAGAAGAATTAATGGGAAAGATTGCCAAGAACCACGAAGATTGGTCCGTCCCTGAACCACCTCCACCACCAAAAAAGAGGGGCATGCTCGTCCTAAGCCCCGAATATATGCAAGAAGCAAAGAAGTCTATTAAAGAGAAGGGTATTAAAACTGAAGACGTGAAGAATCTACCCCCTATTGAGAAGTTGTGTGAGCCTACCACTCACCCTCCTATGGTAGAGGTACACTCTCTTTTAGATTTCAATGCAAGTGACATCCCTCATAGTAAGCCTCCTGATCAATGTTTGAGCTTGATAATTTTATTATGAAGCAAAGTCACTTTAATGAGAGAATACAAAGTCAGTTGCATGATAATTCCCTTGCTATCAAAGGTTTGCTTGATGTTCTAGGTAGAACAGTTAATGATGTTAAATGTCTTGTGAAGCATTTTCATATGGTTCAAACTCAGCTTGAACAAATTTCTAATGTGTAGAGAGATTTGCTTGCTAACAATGCCAAACAGGATACACAGGCCTTCGGGATTAAAACCTGAGGAGGAACTAGCACTCAAGATCCTCTCTATCCAGAGGGGCATCCGAAGAGGATCGAGCAAGATTCTCAAATGCAGGAAGAAGAAATTGTTAGTTCTCCGAAGAAGAAGAAGAAGCACAGAGAAGCTGAAAAATCCAATGATCCAATTGCAAGTGAAGAGCTTGTTATTGATCCAAATAGTATATCTACCTCCGATGCTGAGACTGAAGACGGTGTTGTGTCTAAAAAGGATGGTGAAACGAATGATCCACCCGAAGTTCGAGAAGAAGAAGCACCCGACAAACGCAAGAAATACACTAGAGAAGACTTCATCGCAAGAAGACATGGGAAGGAAAGAGAACCATGGGTACATAAACCCATGCCCTTTCCAGGTAAGTCTCTCAAAATTAAAGAAGAAGAGCATTACAATAAGTTTTGTGAGTGGATGAGACCTCTTTTTCTTCAAACCCCTTTGACTGACGCTATTAAGTTACCTCCCTATTCTAGATATATGAAAGATATTGTTACTAATAAAAGAAAAGTTTCTAATGAAGCAATATCTACTATGCTTGCTAACTACTCTTTTAGTGGCAAGATTCCTGAGAAGCTTGGTGATCCAGGTATACCCACCATTCCTTGCTCCATAAAGAATAATTATGTCAAGACTGCTTTATGTGATCTTGGAGCAGGAGTGAGTGTTATGCCTTTCTCTCTTTACAAGAGGCTTTGTTTAGAGAAACTAATCCCTACATATATCTCTCTTCAGATGGCTGACAAGTCAACAGCCGTTCCCATTGGTATTTGTGAGGATGTTCCCGTTGAAGTTGCTAATTTTTTTATCCTTACTGATTTTGTTGTGCTCGACATGCCCGAGGATGGGAGCATGTCTATTATTCTTGGTAGACCTTTTCTTAACACCGCAGGTGCTATTATTGATTGCAATAAAGGAAAGGTTACTTTTAATGTGAATGATAAAGAACACACGGTGTATTTTCTGAAGAAGATTGACAAAAGGCATGGCCTCAACTCTATAGAGAATATCGAGACCGTGAAGATTGGTGAATGGGATTGTCCTCTACATGTGCACCAAAAATACAAAACCATTATGGTGGGGACAATATCCATTAAAGTAAAGGTACCATGAATGCTTCATAGTAAGTGAAACTTTTTGCTCTATGTATTGCTAGTTTGGTAGTAGGACTTGATCAACCTTTCTATTAAATGAGTTTTATATAAGTAAAAAGTAGAGGTTGTTATGTTTGCATTTCTTTTAGCTTTATCTTTCTTGCTGATCCAAAGTTTTATATTTTTTGAAGCTTCACGTAGCTAACCACTATTCTAAGTTTTCAGAAAGTTTTGCACCTTTTTGAACCCCGAAATTTTTTCAACAGTGAAGTTGTCTGAAAAATTCCGGCAAAATAAAAATAAAAATTTACATGCCAGGAGTGACCCAGAGGCACCTGGGGCTGACCAGAGGGGGCCACCAGTGGCCCAAGAGGCCAGCTGGCGCGGCCTGCCCCTGGCCGTGCCCACAGGCCCCACCTGCAGGTATTTCTTCTTCCTCTCTCTCTCTCTCCAAAAACACGAGTTCTGCACTTGTTCTTGCGTTCTTGTTGTTCTTGGAGGCGATTTTCGATCTCTCTTTAGAGCCCATCATTCGAGCTGAGATTTTGAGAAAATACTCCCTGGTATGTGACTCCTCCACCCCTCCAATTAGATATTTGATTGGTGGCTTCATTAGTGAGTATTTAGTAGCTCTTGGTGCTGTTCATATGAGCTTGCAAGCATGTGTAGAAATTTATTTTCCAAGTTTTGATGCAAGTTTATGACTTAGGGAAGTGAGTAGAGTAGTTTTCCCCAACTCATTTTTCTTAAATCCTTGTTTTTGTGAATTGTCAAAAATTTCAGAAATGAGTTTCTTTGTAAAAGCAAAAGGATGGCTTGGGAAGAAGAAGCCCGAGCACACTGATAGAGTAACTAGAGCTGCAGCTTCATCCCCAGCTGCTAGGGTAAGCTACAATCAAGATGTTGTGCCCCTGGAGTTGCTGGAAGATACAAGTCCAGCATGGTCAATGATGTTTCCGTGCAACGATTTTCTTGAAGCGGCAGGTATTAAGGATGAGTTTGATAACCTTTGTGCTAATGCAGGTTTGACAAGGCTTGCAACATGCCGTGTTACTCAATACCGTAAATTCACCTCCTGTTTTATTAACAGTTTTGGATATAACCATGATGCTGGTCTTATTGAGTTTAAAATTTACAATGATCCTTTGACCATGTCTTTGGAAAGATTTTGTGAAATAATAGGTGTTCCGAACGTTGGACGGACGGACAAGATGAACACTCAGCCCACCGAGCTGAGAATGCTCTTCAACTCTCTTTTCAGTCAGGATACAAGGGATATCTGGCGTTCAAAATTTTCCAGCATCATGTTTCCCCAGCTCAGGTATTTTTCATATTATATTGCTAGAGGGGTATTAGCTCGTGACAACACGAGCAACATTTCTGCGCCGGATATTGCTATCCTTGCAAATGCCCTCTCAGGGGAAACTACGTATAATGTGGGTGCCTTGATTGCTCGCCGACTTGCCCTTAATGGCAACAAGGGAGATCTCTTTGGTGGCGTTTACGCCACACTTATTCTTGAGTCTCTCGAGCGCACCCCACATCCTAATGATGAGCCTTTTCCTTTTATAAGATTTGACCTTGCTGCTATGAAGAGGCATGAGTTTGTTACCAGGACTTCCGAGTTTGGTAACCTTATTTATATTCTGAGGTTTGGACTAATCGATATTCAGGAGATCCGTCTACCTGCTTCTTTTTGGTTTGATTCTACTCGCAGGAACGGATGGTCCTTCAACGTCATCCAGTTCGATGAGTTCGTGGCCTAGCAGCAGTTCCATCACCCCATGGAGGGGGTTGTGCATGATGAGGAGGAGGATCATGTTACCCAGTGGGGTGAAGGTTCTTCTTCCGCTTGGAGCACGGAGCCTTCCTCGTGGGAGGATTCTAGTACTTCGATCTATGCACCTGAAACCTTGTACGACCCGTGGACACACCAGTACTACCCTGGAGCTAGAGGCTCCTGGGGACCACAGTAGCAGATACCAACTTAGGCCAAAAGCCTAAGCTAGGGGGAGTACGTGTCCTTCTCCCTTTTTCCATTGTCTTATCCATTTTATGATTGTTCGTTTTGATCTTTTCGAAGTTTTTGCCTGTTCTTCTTTGATTCTTTCATTGCAAAAACAACAAAAAGATTTTCTCTTTCTTTTTCTTTCGTTTAACCTTTGAAAAATCCAAAAAGATTTCTTTTCTCTCTTTTAGTTTGCTTTGTTCCAGAGTTCAGCTCAAGTCCGTGATGTCATTTGCACTTCATTATATTTTCCTACGTTCAATCGTGCAAGCGACAAGGCAGTGATGACGAAGATCGAAGAAAGGGATGCAACAAGGAAAACTGGTATGAACTATTTTTGTTTCTACTTTTGTACATATGCTTGTACTTATTATTTAGAGACTAGCTTGTAGCGACATAGTGCTATGTTTACAATGCTTTCCCAGTGTTCATGCTTTCTTTGTGGCTGATTTCAAATAGCTAGAGTGCATAATATGTTGTTGAAATGATTTACATGCATTGCATTGTTCATAGGTTTGGCATACTGAAGTGGTATTTGCCTTTGGAGAATTCTTGGATTGACTTGGCACGTGCTTACACATGTTCATGACTGAAAAGTCTGCTATGCCTTGATGATCTTTGAATTTCAGAATAGTTATATCACTCTCATGCCCAATTCAATGTTGCTTTGTCGCTCTGCAAGATTATGATTGTTATTGCTCTCTAGTTGGTCGCTTCCCAGTCTTTTGCTAGCCTTCGCTCGCACTAAGAGGAATTCTGCTTGTGCATCCAAAATCCTTGAAACCAGTTATTCCATATGAGTCCACCATACCTTCCTATGTGGTATTTACCAGCCATCCTAACGAAGACTTTCTTGTACTATCTCAAAATTATTCAAAAATACTCATGTCATGTGCCTCTGCTTTAGCTCATGAGGAAGTAGTAGGTGATTCCTGACCTTCTTATGTTATACATGTTTTATTGCGGGATTGCATGTCTAATCTGCAAACCCCTAATACGAGGAGGGACTGGCATGAGTGCGCCCAGCTCACAAAAGATAATCACAACCAACAAACCCTCCTTCACGCTTTGTTCATGAGAAATCAGAAAACTTTGGTAGTGATAAATAAAGGAGATTAAGGGGATGTGATCGTCCCCATCTTGGTAGTGCTATGTTTACAATGCTTTCCCAGTGTTCATGCTTTCTTTGTGGCTGATTTCAAATAGCTAGAGTGCATAATATGTTGTTGAAATGATTTACATGCATTGCATTGTTCATAGGTTTGGCATACTGAAGTGGTATTTGCCTTTGGAGAATTCTTGGATTGACTTGGCACGTGCTTACACATGTTCATGACTGAAAAGTCTGCTATGCCTTGATGATCTTTGAATTTCAGAATAGTTATATCACTCTCATGCCCAATTCAATGTTGCTTTGTCGCTCTGCAAGATTATGATTGTTATTGCTCTCTAGTTGGTCGCTTCCCAGTCTTTTGCTAGCCTTCGCTCGCACTAAGAGGAATTCTGCTTGTGCATCCAAAATCCTTGAAACCAGTTATTCCATATGAGTCCACCATACCTTCCTATGTGGTATTTACCGGCCATCCTAACGAAGACTTTCTTGTACTATCTCAAAATTATTCAAAAATACTCATGTCATGTGCCTCTGCTTTAGCTCATGAGGAAGTAGTAGGTGATTCCTGACCTTCTTATGTTATACATGTTTTATTGCGGGATTGCATGTCTAATCTGCAAACCCCTAATACGAGGAGGGACTGGCATGAGTGCGCCCAGCTCACAAAAGATAATCACAACCAACAAACCCTCCTTCACGCTTTGTTCATGAGAAATCAGAAAACTTTGGTAGTGATAAATAAAGGAGATTAAGGGGATGTGATCGTCCCCATCTTGGGAGTCGTTCCTCGAAACATGTCTAGCATAAGTGGTGGTTGGGTTGTCTACTAGCATTCGTTGACAAATCATGCACCTCCCAAAAACATTTTTTATCTCTGTTTTCAAAACCAAGAGCTCTGGTACATGTTTAGTCTTTGCTTCCAGCCACGGGTTTTCATCCCTGCCATCAAAATCCACGGTTCGAGAGTCTCCAATTTCTTTCTTCAAAGCACCAACTATGAGAGCATAATTGTCATTCTGAGTGTAATGTGCATTGTCCCAAAGTAGTACATTGTCTTCTGTATGATTGTGGTATTACTTATTCTGAATTTCTTAGTTCTAGTCTCCTTTAAAACTCCAGAGGATTTTCTGCATTTATGTTTTGCTTCACTCATGGAGGCTAGCGAGATACCACTCTAATATGTTCAAGCTATGTGCATTGTAGTCTTGTCTTGATTTTCAGTAGCATATTATTTACCTTTAGTTGTTTGTGATTGTTCACGCGAAAGAAGGATTGCTTCGTCCATTGTCCTTATAGCATTGTTTCAATACCTTCTAGACTCTTTCCATAGTACATGCTTATATACATCTAATGAAGCAAAAGAGTTTGTCAAAGTTTTCTTTGTCGCGTTCAGTTCGTTGAACTGAATTCTTGAGGACAAGCAATATGCTCAGCTCGGGGAGTTGATACGTCTCAAACGTATCTACTTTTCCAAACACTTTTGCTATTTTTTTCCCTCATTCTTGCATGATTTGGACGAAACTAACCCAGACTAACGATGTTTTCCGCAGAGCTGTTTGTATGGTTTTATTGTGTGCAGGAAAATGGATTTTTAGGTGTCTCAGAAAATTCCAGGAAAAATCACAGAAAATCCACGCACCCGAAGGACCAGTGTGCCAGAAGTGGGGCCAGAGGGCATCCAGGGGGGCCCAGGCGCCCTGTTGGCGCGGCCCCACTGCTGGCCGCGCCAGGAGGCCGCCTGTGAGAGTCCTCCCCCCTCTGGTGCCCTACTTTGACTCCTATTTATTCCCGTGGCGAGAAAACCCCAGAACTGAAGTCGTTTTCCCAATTCTCGTCGCGGAGCCGCTGCCACCCTCTGTTCTTCTCCGGTAGGGCTAATCTGGAGGCTATTTTGGCCTCCGGTTAGGGGAGATCATCGCCATCTTCATCATCACCACTCCATCCTCCCTCCATGACTTCTCCTTTCATGTGTGAGTAATTCCCTGTTGTAGGCAAAGGGGATGGTAGGGATTGGATGAGTTAGATCATGTAATAGTTTATCAGATTGTTGGGGGCATGTTGCCTATCATCTAGATTGGTGTTTATCGTCTTTGCTTCAACTTGTTGCTCCTAATGCTTGTTACTTTGGGCCCGAGTGCCATGTTTTCAGATCTGAACCCTATGTGTTTGCATGAATATATTTGTGTTCTTGATCCTATCTACAAGTTGTATATACCTGTTATAGTCCGGAACCGGCGATCCCAAAGGTGACAGCTTGGGACACCAAACGGGATGGACTATAATTTGAGGATTCCGTGTATCCATTGATTGTTAATGCTTTGTTCCGGTGCTCTTTGACAGGAGCACCTTAATCTCCATAAGTTCCTTTTGGCCCCGTTCGTAGCGGGATGGTAGGACAAAAGATGTTGTGCAAGTTCTTATTGCAAGCACGTACAACTACCTGCGGGCTACATGCCTAATGATTGATATTTTCCTAGATGATCATTGGTTTTCTGTGTGCCTTGCCCCAAGTTAAATGCATGAAGTATGTCATCCATGCAGCGCCCAACCATCCATCTCCCTAGCCTACAGTGTTTTTAACTCTGCTAGTTACTAGTTGTTTGCTTTTGCTATTTTACTATCGTTGTTTCACCACTACTATTTCCATTGCCACCATCACTTCCATATTGCAGTTACTATTAATATCTTGTTGCAAGTAAGTGTATCTCAGGTGCGGTGGAATTGACAACTCCACTGTCAAAGCTTGTGGGTATTCTTTGGCTCCCCTTGAGTCGAATCTATAAATTGGGTTATTCTTACCCGCGAAGACTATCTCGATCCCCTGCAGTTGTGGGTTATGAACATGGTCAAAAGATCATTGTAAATTTTAAACTCAATAATACCAGCATTATGATTATATCTGAAACTATGAATAAAACAGGAGGTGAGTTTTCGATACTGAGCAACACGGCATGTTGCTAGCCGTGTCAAACATGCATTGGCGCAAAGGCCGTAGAATCCCTCCTTAATTCCCGTAGCTTTGAGGAAAGCATCGCACGGATGCGTCATTGCGCGTGCTGAACTCGTGTTTTCCAACAACTCTAGGGGCACATGATCTTCATTGTATCACACCCTAGCAGCCGAGGGTGAAGCTGCAGCTCTAGTAACTCGATCGGAGCCCTCACGCTTCTTCTTCCCAAGCCACCCCTTTGATTTTCCTAGCAAACTCATTTATGAAGTTTTTTGACAATTCAGAAAAACAAGGATTTAAGCAAAGTGAGTTGAGGCAAACTACTCTACTCACCTACCTGATACGTCCCAAACGTATCTATAATTTCTGCTTACTCCATGCATGTATTGTGTGATATTTCTATGATCTAGATACACTTTCATACACTTTTGATCATATTTGGACTAACCTATTAACTCAGTGCACCCCAGTGCCAGTTCCCGTTTTCTGCTATTTTTCTATTTCAGGTTTCCCCCATATTAAAAGTGCTCCAAAAATTCGGGAAAATCAGATAAAAAAATAGCGTACAAGAACCTTCCAGAATCACCAAGGTGGGGCCAGAGGGCCACCACTAGGGGCCCAGGCACCCTGGTGGCACGCCCTAGGGGCTGGCCATGCTAGGGGGCGCCTAGACCCCTGGTGGACCCCCTGCCTGCCCCCTTTCTCCTATATATTCTCCGTGACAGGATTCTCCCGAAGACAGAACCCTTTTTCGTGATCTCGCCTCTGTTCCGCCGCCGCCGCGCTTCCAAGATCATGAGCGCCAAGAGACCTCTTCCCGGAACCCTGCCGGAGGGAGGATTGAACTCCGGGAGCTTCCCCTCCACCATGGACGCTTCCCGGATGATCCGTGAGTAGTCTACCTTGGACCATGGGTCCGTGATCAGTAGCTATGTGATGTTCTCCTCCCCTCTTTTTTCTTCATGGATTAGACCTTGTGAGCATCCCTACATGATCAAGGCACATATGTAATTCTTTCTCCTGTTGCTATGCTGAGTTTGCTGGGATCTGATGGATTATGAGACTATGTTCAGTTTGTGATAGAGTAATATATTTGGTTATTATCTTTTATATTTTTGTTCCTAACTAATTCTTGCATGTTCTCCGTTGTTGTTTATTGCTTTGGCCAAGTAGTAGGTAGTGACTCCAAGAGGGAACGTTATGCTCGATTGTGGGTTCATGCCCCCTGATGACTAGCTTGAGTGACAGAAACATGAGTCTAGGGGATGTGTTGTTGCCACAAGGGGGAAAACAATGGTGCATGTAACCGCGGTTGCAAGGATTATTTACTTTACACAAAGTTCTTTTAATGCAGTTGTCTGTTGCTTTGGGTTTACACTTTGGGTGGGGCTCGCAACTTAATACCAGCGAGATGTTCTGGATAGATATCTCAAGGTGGATGATTAGTAGTAGATGCAGTTGGATTTTGGTCTACTTATTTTGGCGTACCCCCATGCTATTGAGCCTCTTCCTTTCTTTGTAGCATAGTTAGCATTGCGGTGCGTTTTTAATCCTGTCCATTGCTGATACGTCCAAAACGTATCTATAATTTCTGCTTGCTCCATGCCTCTTTTGTGTGATATTGCTATGATATTGATGAACTTCCATACACTTTTGATCATATTTGGACTAACATATTAACTCAGTGCACCCCAGTGCTAGTTCCTGTTTTCTGCTGTTTTTCTATTCCAGGTTTCCCCCATATAAAAAGTGCTCCAAAAATTCGGGAAAAATCCAATAAAAATCAGCATACAGTAAGCTTCGGGAATCACCGAGGGGGGGGGGAAGAGGGGACCCACCAGGGCCCCAGGCGCCCTCCCGGCGCGCCCTAGGGTGGGGTCGCGCCAGGGGGCCGCCTGGACCCCTGGCTGCCCCCCTTCGCCTATTTATTCCCCGTGACGCAAAAACCCCGGGACGGGAACCCTTTTTCGCGATCTCTCCTCTGTTCCGCCGCCGCCGCTCTTCCAAGATCGGGAGCACCAGAAGACCTCTTCCAAGCACCCTGCCGGAGGGAGGAACCACCTCCGGGAGCTTCTCCACCACCATGGATGTTTCCCGAATGAACCGTGAGGATTCCACCTTGGACCATGGGTCTATGATCAGTAGATTTGTGACGTTCTCCTCCCCTCTTTGTTCTTCATGGATTAGACCTCGTGAGCTGCCCTACATGATCGAGGCACTTATGTAATATTTTTACTGTTGCTATGCTGAGTTTGCTGGGATCCAATGGATTATGAGATTATGTTCAGATTGTGTTTGAGTAATATATTTGATTCTCCTCTTTTATATTTATGTTCATGAGTAATTCTTGCATGTTCTCCGTTGTTGTTTATTGCTTTGGTCAACTAGTAGGTAGTGACTCCAAGAGGGAGCGTTATGTATGATTGTGGGTTCATGCCCCCTGATGACTAGCTTGAGTGACAGAAACATGAGTCTAGGGGATGTGTTGTTGCCACAAGGGGGAAAAGATCGGTGCTTGTTCTTGCGGGTACAAGGATTGTTTACTTTACGCAAAGTTATTTAATGCAGTTGTCCCTTGCTTTGAGTTTACACTTTGGGTGGGATTCGCAACTTAATACCAGTGAGATGTTCTGGATAGATATCTCAAGGTGGATGATTAGTAGGTAGATGCAGATGGATTTCGGTCTACTTGTTTTGGCGTACTGCCCAAGATTTTGAGCCTCTTCCTTTCTTTATAGCATAGTTAGCATTGGTTTGCGCACATAATCCTGTCAATTGCCCAACTGTAATTTGTTTACCTCGCATGGCTATTTTATCGTCTTTTGGGAGAGAGACATCACTAGTGAACATCATAGGACCCCGGTCCATATTTCCAATACTGTTTACACCCGCTATCAATTTACTGCTTTATTTTATTTTCCGTAGCTGTCACTATCATTATTATCCCGTGCGTTTTATCCTTTGTAAACAACAAGGCCAGAGGGATTGACAACCTCTCTGTACTCGTTGGGAGAAAAGCTATTTGTTGTGTGTGCAGGTCCAGGAGAAGCAAGTGATTATCTTCAAACGGCGCATCACTTGCCGAACCACCTACTTATCATTGTTGGAGTCCTATTGGTACGACACTCAAACCTTAGCATTTTCGCTAAGGGAAATTGCCGCTACGCTACATCTCAACCTTCCACTTTGGGTAACCAACGAGGGGCGAGAAGTAAACTCTCGCTGTTGCCGGGGACTCCACTCTTCAAGATAGGGGAGTTGCACATTATCTTTTATCTTTGCTTTTTAGTCTTTTTTGTTTACCTTTCAGTTTGTGCTTTAGTGTCCTTTATCAAAAATCAAAAAAATAGTTATCTTGCTTTTAGTTATCCTTTCTGTTTAGTCAAGCATGTTAGGATTTGGTGCCCTGAGGGAGTCGGAGGTCTTATATTTCCATCAAAGGGATGGATAAAATATGAAGAAGGCATGGGACAGAATTTCTGATGCACACAGGAGAATTATGCCTTGGATACCTATAAAAATTGTGCTTAGAAATTTTTACCATGGTCTTTTTAGATGGTGCAAACACTCTCTTGATATTATAGCCGAAGGTGATTTCTTAGCTTGTGATGAAGCTAGAGCTCTTGAAATTATACATGGTCTATCTAGTTACTTTGTTTATGATCATAGTTTTGATACTGTTATAGATAGACTTGCTACTATCGAAAAGAGATTGGATTCTCTAGACTTGAAAAAAGTAAAGAAACCCCAGCCAAATAAGAGAGATGTTTATGAGATAGATGGTGACTGGGAACCCTTTGTTAGAATTAGCATCTCTAACCAAGACTCCCTTGCTTTCTGTGACATTGGATCCATGGTTTCTACTATGCCAAAAGTTGTTTATGATTCTTTAAAATTTAACATGGACAAATTATCATCCTATTATGAACATGCTAATGGAGATATTTCTGAGATCCAGGGAAAGATAAAAGATGTACCAGTGACATTCCTTAAGGGGATTGCAATGGTTGATTTCTTCGTCATGAAGCCAAACGAAGGAAACATAGTGCTTGGGAAGGACTTCCTCCGGGCCGTAAAGGGCTTTATTGATATAGGTAAGGGACAAATACGCCTACGCGGGAAAGCCAAAAGTATATACCCCTTTCCTAAAAGAAACAAGGATGAAATTGATGAGGAACCATTTGAATCGATTTACAACTCCGATTATTATGATGATCTTTGATTCCTCCTATTTGCATTAAGCCTAGCTAATGGCTTTAAATAAGCGCTTTCGGGAGGCAGTCCGCAACGAATTTAGGATTTCCTTTTTGTTTCCCTTATGTTTCTAGTGGTCTTGATGATTGTTACTACTGTAGCAACATCATTGTATCTTTACTTTTCAAGCTTTGTGCCATTTATAGCCTCATATGACAAGGGAAGTGAAAGTTGTGACATGCTGTCCAGAAAACAGATTCTGTCCTCGTGACTAGAAAAATCATGGAAAAATACAAGTTCATCTTTTTGAGCTGAAATTTTTACACAGCATGCTCTATACAATTACGAAACTTTCGTATGTTCTTAGTTTTTTGATTTGAGTTGCAGAAGTATCCCTAAAAAATTCTTTACTACCTTATGGTATGTTTTTCACAGATTATGTCCTGTTTTTCCTTTTCTTCGTTTTGCAAACCTTAAGCTTGCTTTTTCTTTGCAAAAAAATTTTGGAAATCTTGAGAAACAGTATCTCTTCAAGAATATCTTTATTTCCAGTAGAGAAAAATTTATTTTATTATGGGTACTAACCTCGCTAATCAGATTATGATGAGTTATGTATGAAGGGAGTTTTCAAGTGTGCGAGGGAAGATGATGAAAGAAGATTCAGGAGTGTCAAGCGCTCAAGCTTGGGGATGCCCCCATGCATCCCCAAGGAATATTCAAGGAGACTCAAGCTTCTAAGCTTGGGAATGCCCCCGTGCATCCCCTTCTCCATCAACAATTATCAATTCGTCTCTCGTCTCACTATATTTGTATCACTTCATGCGTTATGTGCTATGCTTGGAGCGTCTTGCTCTTAGGTTTTATTTTTAGTTTTCTTTAGCTTTGCTTGCTGTTCATAACAAGTTAGAACCCAACTCTCATTGTGTGGGAGAGAAACACGCTCCACTTTCAAAATCTAGAACACTACATAGGATTTTTCATGCTTATCTTTGTTGTGTGTGTGTTCTTTATCTTTTTCATAGCTACTGTCATGTTTAGCTCTTAGTTTTCTTGCTTATCTTTTAAAGAGCTTTTGTTTAGTTTGTTTCTGGAACTCTCTTGAATTTTCATGTTTATGTTGTTTAGAGAGTTTGCCTGTTGCACTGAGTTTTGTGTCTTGACTTGAAGTAGGTAATTGAGGTTGCTATTCTTTTGTAGTAGTAACTTGCAATAGTTTTGAGGTATTGTTTTGAGTAATGTTTGGACTTTTGGTGTCAAGAGATTTAGCCTATTAGTGATAGATGTCGTATTTTGGGCAATCCGTGTTTATTTTCAAAACTTACAAAATTAGTTGAGAACTTTAGCTACTAGATGGATCACTACTCTTTGGAGGGATCGAATATTAGAGTACACTCACGTACCATGAGTCGAGGATGCGCAAGGATAACCAAACCCCCATACACTCCTCCTCGAGGTACTTGTCTCTTTGTGAACCTCCTTATTAGATTGAGAGTTACCGATAATAAGTGCATGAGTTCTTCGGACTAATGTGAGTATTCGAAAGTTGACACTTTCACCTTCCCATATATTTCTAGCCTCTCCTGTGCCGTGCATTGCTTTCTTCTCACTCCGAGAGTTGGCGTCCACCTTCGCCGGTACATTCAAACCCTTGGCATGATACGCTCTGTCATCATAAACCTCCTTATATCCTTCCTCAAAACAGCCACCATACCTACCTACCAAGGCATTTCCATACCCTTTCCGAGATATATTGCCATGCAACATCCATCTTCTCATGACTTGATCTTCATGTCATACATGCTACTTGCTTGATCGATGAGCCGCATGCTAGTTGGGCCTTGCCCTAATCATTGCTACATGACGCGCTAGTATCATTGCATATCCTGCTACACTGGCAAAGGCAAACATTTGCATACATCATGATAGTTAGATATTCTTTATGATTTGAGTACTTTGTAAAGTGTGAAAGATCTTCTATACTTTTTGTAATATATAGAGTGTTTCCCCTAAAGTGAGGAAAAGATCCCAAAGTGGACAAATTAAAAGATCCCAAAGAGGACAAATGAGAGAAATAGAAAGAGCCATTGAGGCCACCAAAAAATACAAAAAAATAGAAAAAAGAGAAAAAGAAATAAAAAAGAGATAAGGGGGCACACTACTATACCTTTTGAGATATCCACACTCGTACTCCCTCTTATATCTTGTACTCCATAGAGATTATCATTCATGCATATAGCTATGTGGGGACCTTCACACTATAGAACTTGGCTTGTATATTCCAATGATGAGCCTCCTCAAAAGAGCTCTAGGTCTTCTTGAGCAAGCAAGTTGGATGCACCCCCACTAGTTCCATTGGAGAGCTTTTAGCTCATATGTGCATCTGTTGCATGGCAATCCCTACCCCTCACATCATACCTATCATCTGGCTTTCTCTCGCCTATGATTGTCCTCATTGATGTGAGCCTTTCACACCTTTTTGTCTTCCTCCTCCATCATATTCTCTCTTTGACATCCTAAGTGTCAACTTTCTTGCTTACGCTCATCCATTGCATGAGTCCTCAA
This sequence comes from Bromus sterilis, assembly GCA_950022295.1. Taxonomy (NCBI): domain Eukaryota; kingdom Viridiplantae; phylum Streptophyta; class Magnoliopsida; order Poales; family Poaceae; genus Bromus; species Bromus sterilis. Next base: position 405,782,475 of record OX465596.1, read on the forward strand.
AATGTCGAAAAGGAGTGGATCATTTTGACTTGTACCTGGCTACTGGTCTGGGGATGAGTCAAGATAAGATTCCAAAGAAGACCAAGTGTGAAACTTTAGTAGATTAAGTTCTCAACACAAAAATACTTTTTCTCGTATATCCCTATCCCCTTTTCTTGCACGCAAACACCATTTGGAGACATTCGAGTCACGGACAGCGAGAGCTCTTGCACCTTTATGTTCTTATGTTGCTTATTTCAATGCTAAATATAGACTCTTGCCTGTTATGACTTGGATTGAATTACATGCCTTGATTGCTTTACTTAAAAGTTCTTTTATGGTTGTTAGCATGTCACCACAGAAATTATGCTTTTATCATTTACCTACTCGAGGACGAGCAGGAATTAAGCTTGGGGATGTTGATACGTCCAAAACGTATCTATAATTTCTGCTTGCTCCGTGCCTCTTTTGTGTGATATTTCTATGATATTGATGAACTTCCATACACTTTTGATCAGATTTGGACTAACCTATTAACTCAGTGCACCCCAGTGCCAGTTCCTGTTTTCTACTGTTTTTCTATTCCAGGTTTCCCCCATATAAAAAGTGCTCCAAAAATTCAGGAAAAATCCAATACAAAATCAGCGTAAAGGAAGCTTCGGAATCGCCGAGGGGGGGGGGCCAGAGGGGACCCACCAGGGCCCTAGGCGCCCTCCTGGCGCGCGTAGGGTGGGGACGCACCAGGGGGGCGCCTGGACCCCTGGTGTCCCCCCTGGCTGCCCCCCTTCGCCTATTTATTCCCCGTGACGCAAAAACCCCCGGGACGGGAACCCTTTTTCGTGATCTCTCCTTTGTTCCGCCGCCGCCGCGCTTCCAAGATCGGGAGCACCAGAAGACCTCTTCCCGGCACCCTGCCGGAGGGAGGAACCACCTCCAGGAGCTTCTCCACCACCATGGATGCTTCCCGGATGAACCGTGAGTAGTCCACCTTGGACCATGGGTCTATGATCAGTAGCTATGTGATGTTCTCCTCCCCTCTTTGTTCTTCATGGATTAGACCTCGTGAGCTTCCCTACATGATCGAGGCACTTATGTAATATTTCTGCTGTTGCTATGCTGAGTTTGCGGGGATCCGATGGATTATGAGATTATGTTCAGATTGTGTTTGAGTAATATATTTGATTCTCCTCTTTTATATTTATGTTCTTGAGTAATTATTGTATGTTCTCCGTTGTTGTTTATTGCTTTGGCCAAGTAGTAGGTAGTGACTCCAAGAGGGAGCGTTATGTATGATTGTGGGTTCATGCCCCCTGATGACTAGTTTGAGTGACAGAAACATGAGTCTAGGGGATGTATTGTTTCCACAAGGGGGAAAAGAACGGTGCTTGTACTTGCGGGTGCAAGGATTGTTTACTTTACGCAAAGTTCTTTAATGCAGTTGTCCGTTGCTTTGAGTTTACACTTTGGGTGGGATTCGCAACTTAATACCAGCGAGATGTTCTGGATAGATATCTCAAGGTGGATGATTAGTAGGTAGATGCAGATGGATTTCGGTCTATTTGTTTTGGCGTACCGACCAAGCTTTTGAGCCTCTTCCTTTCTTTATAGCATAGTTAGCATTGGTTTGCGCACATAATCCTGTCAATTTCCCAGTTGTAATTTGTTTACCTCGCATGGCTATTTTATCGTCTTTTGGGAGAGAGATGTCACTAGTGAACATCATAGGACCCCGGTCCATATTTCCAATACTGTTTACACCCGCTATCAATTTACTGCTTTATTTTATTTTCCGTAGCTATCACTATCATTATTATCCCGTGCGTTTTATCCTTTGTAAACAACAAGGCCGGAGGGATTGACAACCTCTTTGTACTCCTTGGGAGCAAAGCTATCTATTGTGTGTGCAAGTCCAGGAGAAGCAAGTGATTATCTTCAAACGACGCATCACTTGCCGAACCACCTACTTATCGTTGTTGTAGTCCTATTGGTTCGACACTCAAACCTTAGCATCTTTGCTAAGGGAAATTGTCGCTAAGCTACATCTCAAGCTTCCACTTTGGGTAACCAACGAGGGGCGAGAAGTAAACTCTCGTGACATCTATTGCCCAGCAGTGATTTGTTTACCTCGCATAGCAGTTTTATCGTCTTTTGGGAGAGAGACATCACTAGTGAACATCACGGGACCCCGGTCCATATTCTCGTCACTGTTTACGCGCTCAATTTATTTCCTGCTTTTACTTTCCAGTTGCTATCATTATCATTATCCCTTGCGTTTGATCCTTTTTAAACAACAAGACCGGAGAGATTGATAACCTCTCTGAACTTCGTTGGGAGCAAACTTATTTGTGTCTGTATGCAGGTCCACGTCAACCGTTCAATTTCTAGCGCCATTGTCACCTACTTTGCCGCTTTCGGAGTCCTACGGGAGACAAACCCTATCCTCTACATAGGAGAAATTTGCTGCTATCCTACATCTCACCTTCCACTTGGGGTAACGAACGAAGGGAGAGAACTCAGAGAAGCCATTATCATCTCTCGCACATCACTACCTAAGGCATAAAATTGCATCAAAACTTGGAAAATAAATTTATACATATGCATGCAAGCTCATAAGAACATCACCAAGAACTATTAAATAATCACAAATGAAGCCACCAATAAAAAATCTAATTGGAGCGGTGGAGGAGTCACATACCAGGGAGTATTTTCTCAAAATCTCAGCTCAAACGATGGGTTGTAGAGAGAGATCGAAAATCGCCTCCAAGAACAACAAGAACAAGTGCAGAACACGTGTTTTTGGAGAGAAAAAGAGAGAGAGGAAGAAGAAGTACCTGGGAAGCTGGCCTGTGGGCCCCAGGCGCCCTGTGGGCGCGACCATGGGGAAGGACGAGCCAGCTGGCCGCCTGGGCCACTGGTGGCCCCCCTGGTCAGCCTCAGGTGCCCTTGGGTCACTTTTGACGTGGAAATTTTTATTTTTATTTTTCTGAAATTTTTCTGACGACGTCACTGTTGAAATTTTTTCGAGGTTCAAAGAGCTGCGAAAGTTTCTGAAAACTTGAAACGGTGGTTAGAAATGTGAAGCTCCAAAAACATGAAAACTTGGCACAGCAAGGAGAACAAAATCTAAAGCAAATGAAAACATAACAAGCTCCACTTTTTACCTATATAAAACATGCTAGTTAGCAAGGTTGATCAAGTCTTACCAACAAACCGGCGATATATAGAGTAGAAAGTCTCACCTCTCATGAAGTGATCATTGCACCTTTACTTTAATGGACATTGTCCCCACCATAATGGTTTAGTATTTGTGGTGCACATGTAGAGGACAATCCCATTCTCCAATATTCACAGTCTCGATATTCTCTATAGAGTTAAGGCCATGCCTTTTGTCGATCTTCTTTGGAAAATACACCATGTGTTCTTTATCATCAACGTTGAAGGTGACCTTTCCTTTATTGCAATCAATAATAGCTCCTGCGGTGTTAAGAAAAGGTCTACCAAGAATAATGGACATGCTCCCATCCTCAGGCATGTCAAGCACAACAAAATCTATAAGAATTAATCAATTAGCAACTTCAACAGGAACATCCTCACAAATACCAAACAAGTGTAGAACTCGTGTTTTTGGAGAGATATCTGTAGGGATTAGTTTTTCTAAACATAGTATCTTGTAAAGATAAAGAGGCATAACACTCACTCCTGCTCCAAGGTCACATAAGACAGTTTTGACAGAATTATTCTTTATGGAGCAAGGAATAGTGGGTATACCTGAATCACCAAGCTTCTCAGGAATCTTGCCACTCAAAGAGTAGTTAGCAAGCATAATAGATATGCCTCATTAGGAACTTTTCTTTTATCAGTAGCAATATCTTTCATATATTCTGAATAAGGAGGTAACTTAATAGCATCAGTGAAAGGAATTTGAAGAAAAAGAGGTTTCATCCATTCACAAAATTTATTATAGTGCTCTTCTTCTTTGGTTTTGAGAGACTTACCTGGAAAGGGCATGGGTTTCTGTACCCATGGTTCTCTTTCCTTCCCGTGTCTTCTTGCGATGAAGTCTTCTCTAGTATACTTCTTGCGTTTATCGGGTGCTTCTTCTTCTCGCACCTCGAGAGGATCCTTCTTCTCCTTATCTTCTTCACGCTCAGCACCGTCTTCAGTTCCAGCATCTGATACAGAGTGGCAACTCTCCTCGTTGGTTACCCCAAGTGGAACGTGAGATGCAGTGTAGCAGCAAGTTTCCCTTAGCAAATATGCTAAGGTTGAGTATCGAACCAGTAGGACTCCAAGTGATACAAGTAGGTGTCACGGCGCTTGACGTGGACCTGCACACATATATAAATAACTTTGCTCCCAACGAGTACAGAAGAGTTGTCAATTCCTCCGGCCTTGCTGTTTACAAAGGATCAACGCAAGAGATAAAAGTGGAACTGAAAGTAAACTAAGGGTGTAAACAATAATGTGAAGATGGACCGGGGTCTCGTGATTTTCACTAGTGATGTCTCTCTCCCAAAAGACGATAAAAGTGCTAGTGAGGTAAACAAATCACAGTTGGGCAATTGACAGAATTATGAAGGAATCGCAATTGATGTCTACGCACGCTTCCATTCCTGTAGACTATGTTGGGCCTCCAAGCGTAGAGGTTTGTAGGACAGCAACAATTTCCCTCAAGTGGATGACCTAAGGTTTATCGAACTCAGGGAAGTAGAAGTTGAAGATGGTCTCTCTCAAGCAACCCTGCAATTAAGATACAAGAAGTCTCTTGTGTCCCCAACACACCTAATACAACTAGGAGTTGTATAGGTGCACTAGTTCGGTGAAGAGATGGTAAAATACGAGTGATAGGTGTGGCAAAGCAAGGTAATATAAATCTGTTATAAAAAGTGCAGGAAGCAAACATGTGAAAAAAAAGTGAGCACAAACGGTGTAACAATGGTGGAAACAAGGCCTAGGCTTCATACTTTCACTAGTGGCAACTCTCAACAACATTAACATAGTCTAATCACATGATATTTCCCATAAAACATGCAATGAGGACGCACTTGGAGGTCATTCCTTTGTGGTCAAGAGAGGACGAGAATTCTGTAGGTCTACAAAAGCACACCTCAAAGTTCGTAGTTCTCAATCTATAGATTTCCCAATGTCACCGCGGCCAAAGAGAGTACCACAATCACCACAACATATCTCAAGGATAGTCAAAGACAAGCACCAAGAGACTCTCAATCTTCAATCAACACACAAAAGAGGAAATCACTCATGATAATATTCTTCTAACCCATGTCCAATAGACCGCTGTCACCTTGGTCTCGGGGATTATACTAGATATACATCAATCCAATACATAGAGGAAGGGGAAATATCATGGGATCACCCTAGATTAACATAGCCTATGATCACAACGAAGATCACATCATGGGAGAGAGAGAAGAACACATAGCTACTGGTAGAAACCTCAGCCCCGAGGGAGAACTACTCCCGCTTCATGGAGGGAGGAAGCAACGTCGATGGAGATGAATCCGGGGGCACTTCCCCGTCCCGGCAGGGTGCCGGCACAGGAATTCTGTCCCCCCGAAACTTGGTTTCGATGGCGGCGGAGATCGGAATTTCTTCTGGAGAAAAGGGGTCTGGAATGAGGGTTTCCTCCGCAGGGGTAAAAATAGGGGCCAAAGGGGGCACCGAGAGGGGCCACGAGGCAGTCAGAAGGGCAGGTGGCGCGGCCTAGGGCTGGGCCGCGCCAGGCACCCTCCTGGCTTCCTGGTGGTGGCCCTCCCTTCCTTCCTTGGTGACTCCGGAAGCTTCCGGGATTCTGATTTTTTATATATATTTTTCAGAATTTTTGAAGCACTTTTAATTACCGGAAAACCTGAAATACAAAAACAGCAGAAAATAGGAACTGGCAACTGGGTGCAGTGAATTAATAAGTTAGTCCAAATATGATCAAAAGTGTATGGAAGTGTATGTAAAACATGGCAAAGTCACACAAAACATGCATGGAGCAAGCAGAAATTATAGATACGTTTGGGACGTATCAACATCCCCAAGCTTAATTCCTGCTCGTCCTCAAGTAGGTAAATGATAACAAGCATAATTTATGTGGTGACATGCTAGCAACCATATAAGAACTTTGAAAAGTAAAGCAATCAAAGCATGCAATTCAATTCAAGTCATAACAGGCAAGAGTCTATATTAGCATTGAAACAAGCAACATAAGAACATAAAGGTGCAAGAGCTCTTGCTGTCCGTGAGTCGAATGTCTCCAAATGGTGTTTGCGTGCAAGAAAGGGGATAGGGATATATGAGAAAAAAGTATTTTTGTGTTGAGAACTCAATCTACTAAAGTTTCACACTTGGTCTTCTTTGGAATCTTCTCTTGATTCGTCCCCATACCACTAGCCAGGTACAAGTCAAATTGATCCACTCCTTTTCGATATTTTGAGCACTCATGCAATGGATGAGCGTGAGCAAGAAAGTTGAAACCTAAAAGGCGAAACAGAAAGAAGATGGAGGAGGAAGACAAAAAAAGGTGTGAAAGGCTCACATCAATGAGGACAATCATAGGCGAGATAAATCCAAATGATAGATATGATGTGAGGAGTAGGGATTGCCATGCAGCAGATGCACATATGAGCTAAGGTAAGCTCTCCAAGGGAACTAGTGGGGGTGCATCTAACTTGCTTGCTCAAGAAGACCTAGATCTCGTTTGAGGAGGCTCATCATTGGAATATACAAGCCAAGTTCTATAGTGTGAAGGTCCCCACATAGCTATATGCATGATGATGATCTCTATGGAGTACAAGGGATAGAGGATGAAGTACTAGTGTGGATCTCTCAAAAGGAATAGTAGTGTGCCCCCTTCTCTCTTTTTATTTCTTTTTATCTTTTTTCTATTTTTTTGTATTTTTTGGTGGCCTCAATGGCTCTTTCTATTTAACAACCATTTGTCCTCTTTGGGATCTTTTGATTTTATCCTCTTTGGGATATTTTCCTCACTTTAAGGGCAACACTCTATATATTACAAAAAGTATAGAAGATCTTTCACCCTTTACAAAGTACTCAAATCATAAAGAAAATGTAACTATCATGAAGTATGCAAATGTATGCCTCTGCCAGTGTAGCAGGAACATGTATGACATGAAGATCAAGTCATGAAGAGGTGGATGTTGCATGGCAATGTATCTCGGAAAGGCTATGGAAATGCCTTGTAGGTAGGTATGGTGGCTGTTTTGAGGAAAGATATAAGGAGGCTTATGATGACAGAGTGTATCGTGCCAAGGGTTTGGATGTACCGGCGAAGGTGGACGCTAACTCTCGGAGTGAGAAGAAAGCAGTGCACGGCACAGGAAAGGCTAGCAAAATATGGGGAGGTGGAAGTGTAAACTTTCGAATACTCACATTAGTCCAAAGAACTCATGCACTTATTATCGGTAACTCTCAATCTAATAAGGAGGTTGACAAAGATACAAGTACCCCGAGGAGGAGTGTATGGGGGTTTGGTTATTCTTGCGCATCCTCGACTCATGGTACGTGAGTGTTCTCTAATATTCGACCCCTCAGAAGAGTAGTGAACCATCTAGTAGTTAGAGTTCTCAACTAATTTGTAGGTTTTTGAAAATAGACACGGATTGCCAAAAATACGACATCTATCACTAATAGGCTCGAGCTCTTGACACCAAAAGTTCAAACATTAATCACATCAATACCTCAAAACAATTGCAAGTTACTACTAAAATTAAATAGCAACCTCAATTAGCTACTTTCAAGACAAAACACAACTCAGTGCAACAACCAACTCTCTTAACAAGATAAACATGAAAACTAAAGAGAGTTCCAGCAACAAACTAAAAAAATCCAAGGCTCTTGCTAAAGACAAACTAAGACTAAAACTAGACATGGCAGTAGATACGAAAAGATAAAGAACACACAACAGCAAAAAAGATAGGCATGAAGAATCCTATGATGTGTTCTAGATTTTTAAAGTGGAGTGTGTTTCTCTCCCACACAAAGTAAGACGGGATATAACTTGTTATGAACAGCAAGCAAAGCTAAAGAAAACTAAAAATAAAACCTAAGAGCGAGACGCTCCAAGCATAGCACATAACGCAGGAAGTGATAAAAATATAGTGAGACGAAGGACGAACTGATGATTGTTCATGGAGAAGGGGATGCACGGGGGCATCCCCAAGCTTAGACGCTTGAGTCTCCTTGAATATTTATTGGGGATGGATGGGTGCATCCCCAAGCTTGAGCGCTTGACACTCCCGGATCTTCTTCCATCATCTTCCATCGCACACTTGAAAACTCCCCTCATACATAACTCATCATAAGCTGATTAGAGAGGTTAGTACCCTTAATAAATAATTTTTCCCCACTGGATATAAAGATACTCTTAAAGATCTACTGTTTCTCAAGATTTCCAAAAGGTTTTTGCAAAGAAAAAGAAAGCTTAAGGTTTGCAAAAGTTAGGAGAGACAAAACGTGGCAGAATCTGTGAAAAACAGAACAGCAGGTACTAAAGAATTTTTTAGGGGTACTTCTGCAACTCAAATAAAAAAACTCAGAACATATGAAAGTTCCGTGATTGTATAGAGCACGCTGTGTAAAAAAATCAGCTCAAAAAGATGAACTGGGATTTTTCTGTGATCTTTCTAGTCACGAGGACAGAATCTGTTTTCTGGACAGCATGTCACAACTTTCACTTCCCTTGTCATATGAGGCTATAAATAGCACAAAGCTTGAAAAGTAAAGAAACAATGATGTTGCTACATTATTAACAATCATCTATACCACTAAAAACAGAAGGAAAAACAAAACAAAAAGAAATCATAAATTCGTTGCGGGCTGCCTCCCGAAAGCGCTTCTTTAAAGCCATTAGCTAGGCTTAAGATTTTAGTGATGCTCTCGTAGGAATAAGAGTTGAAGAACGAAAGAGAGCATCAAGAAGAAAATATCAAACACATTTAAGTCTAACATGATTCCTATGAAAAGGGATCTTGTAGAGAAATAAATCATTGAAGCATAAAGATATTAGCATAGGAAGGCAAAAAATGTGCAACTTCAAAACCTTCAACATAAAGAGAGGGAACTTGATATTATTGAAATATCTATAAGCATATGTTCCCCTCTCATAATAATTTCCAGTGGGATCATGAATAAACTCAACAATATAAGTATCACATAAAAAATTCTTATCATGATCCACATGCAAAAGGGTACTCTTACTCTCCACATAAGCAAAATCCTTCTCATTAGTAATAGTGGGAGCAAACTCAAGAAAATAGCTATTACATGAATCATTCTTATCATGATACACTTCCAAACATTCATTCTTTATAGCATAAGTGTCATCACAATAATCATCATAGATATGAGGCAAAGTATCATCAAAATAAATTTCCTCATCAAAACTTGGGGGCTAAAAAGATCATCTTCATAAAACGTAGCATCCCCAAGCTTATATCTTTGCATATCATTAGGATCAAAGGTATTCAAAGAAGAAATACTAATAACATTGCTACTATCATGAGTGTTGTGCAAATAGTAAAGCTCCATAGGCTTTTTGATTTTCTCTTCAAACACTTCATGCCCTAACTCAAGATAGAGCTCATAAAGATCTCTCATAATTTTTTTGTCGTTTTCCATAAAGCCTAACTAGTGAAAATAAAAACAAGAAACAAAAATATTTAATTGCAATATCTAAAGATATACCTTCAAGCACTCACCTCCCCGGCAACGGCGCCAGAAATAGCTTGATGTCTACACACGCTTCTATTCTTGTAGACTATGTTGGGCCTCCAAGCGCAGAGGTTTGTAGGACAGCAGCAATTTCCCTCAAGTGGATGACCTAAGGTTTATCGACTCAGGGAAGTAGAGGTTTAAGATGGTCTCTCTCAAGCAACCCTGCAATTAAGATACAAGAAGTCTCTTGTGTCCCCAACACACTGTGACGCCCCCAAAATCAGACCGTGTACAGTAATCATACACGCAAGGTACACGATCGAGATCAGGGACTCACGGTGAGATATCACAACACAACTCTACAAATAAAATAATACAAGCTGTTTAATAAAAGCCAGGGGCCACGAGGGCTCGAATACAACAGCTCGAGAGCTCAAAGTCAGCGGAAGCAATAGTATCTGAGTATAGACACAAGGATACAAGGTTGCCTTAAGAAGGCTAGCACAAAATCAACACGATCGAAAAGGCGAGGCCTCCTGCCAGGGAACCTCCAAACTACTCCTGGTCAAAGGGGAACTCGACGTCGTAGAAGGCATCGGGGATCTTCACGTTGCGGTGGTCGGCATCGGGGATCTCCTGCTCCTGGACTCCAACGTCGACTGCAGCGGCCGATCAGGCAAAACAGTAAAGGAAATAAAGCAGGTGAGTATCTAGCATACCCGCGAGTCTTACGTCCGCTACTAAGCATTTATGCATTTGTATCAAATGGAAAGGGGAGGCTGTATATAGTGGACTGCAAGGTAGAAATCAGAATAAGGGTAAGAAGCTAGGCCTATCGAAGACTAGCATCTTCTGACGAGTCTTACAGCATGAGGTAAGGATCAGCCAACAGTTTAAAAGCATGAATGTAATAACAATGCAGCTGAAGTTGCTGCAGCATTGTATAATAGTAAGTTGTATAGATAAGAATTATATATGCCTCCGAGATCCCCTCCTCGACTTCCCTGCGAGGAAGAGAAACCGGAACCAACAGTTTAATAGTAGTAGTTTGTAGTAGTAGGCTCTGGCTTCAGCATAAAGCGTCCTGTTACCGTGGACACGGCTATCCGAATAGATTATCATCCCTGCAGGGGCTGCACTACTGTTACCCTACACGCTCGGATCTCCCGGGTGGCGTACACCTTGTTAGGGAATGCCCCACCGAGGCTATCCGACACGCCGAGGCCCATCCTACGGCTCATCAGAGAGGTCCCCGCCGGTCTACAGCCCTAAGTGCAAGGGGGTCATGGGCCTATCACCCCTCGCTCTCCGGGTCGTTGTGCGCCAAGTGGATCCAGTGCTGCAGCATGATCCGACCCAACCACAATGCTGAACTGGACGTCTTTCAAAGCTTTCAAACGAGACCACAACGCGGAGCGCCCACACCGTAATCCCACGTGGAGGTAGTGCGTATAGGGCACGTCGACCCACTCAAGTCATCCACCTGAACCGTTAAGTCATTTTATTATTATCTGCCGGGACAACCGTTATCGTTGCCCCTTTCTCGGTGAGTCGCGGACAACGACAGCAGCCAGGACCACCAGTAACGTCGGTGCCTGCCCTGACGTCCCACGAACTCGTGCGGTTACCAACAAGGTGAACTGTCTCCTTACCTTGTCTCGCATGTGCTCTTGGTAGAGCTCGACTTTCGTACAACAGGAAATCCTTCGGCCACGAACAGTACCAGGCCCGCCGCACACCGGTGGAATACACCTGACCCGTCGTTCCGCTAAGATACCCTGCGCGGGCACCGTTGGGTCACCCGACTCCTTACCTGTAAGGACACCAGTTGATTCAAGTGTCTACCATCAAGTGAAACCAGGAGGGATCACCCTCGATGGTACACTTGAAGAGGTTCGATCGAGACATCAGCGGAATGAACTAAAGAGGAATATTCTCGTATCACCCCGGTGGTGCCGAGACACCAGCGGAATGAACTAAAGAGGAATACCCTCGTATCATCCCAGTGATGCTACGCTACTGAGTCGACGAGGGTGTAATACGAGTCCGTCCACTCATAAGTCAAAATCGAAGCGACTCGGCAGGGTCTCGCCGTTGTAGGTTCCCTAGGGTGTCTGCATTGATCCGTACCTGTTGCAGTTATAATATTTTGTAATCCGCGTTCACTCGCCAGAGTGATCACGGCCCGCTATTCTAAACCTAGCTAACAATGCGCAGGGTTTACTGCTGAATAATATATATATTTATAAGGCAGCATAGGATAAAGGAAGGTACATCAAGGGGCGACAAAAACTTGCTATGCAATTGAATAGGATTGTAACGTAGCAGCAGCAGTAACCATGCCTAGTGCAAGAAATGTACGGAAAGATAGGCGATATCTGGGGAAGGAAAATGGCTCTGCTTGCCTGGAAGCTCGACGGTAGAGGTACGGTCGTCGATGAAGTAGTCGATCACAGGGGCATCGGCAGCGGACGTCGAGACTATCGGACAATAAGAGAGGGGGAAGAAACAATAAATACACGACAATAATAGCAATACAAATTCAATACATGGCAAACGCAGTGTTGGCGGTGTTCTAACGCAGTGTTAAGTATTTTAGTCGGCGCAGAAATTTATCCGGGGTTGACTCATCGGTATCGATTAATTACCGGAAAGATGATCCGGATGGGAAGGTTCCATGTCTGCAGTGTTTAGAGACATCTGGCAGACATGTGGATAGTGGATCCATGTTAGTTGATCCATTCTGAACAACTATCGTATACAAAGCATTTCCATCCGGAAAGATTTACCGGCTCCGGTCGTCTGACAAACAAATGAACCAAAGGGGGAAATATTCCACGTTCGGTATGTTAGAGGGGGTTTGCGGGTATACGGGTACCATATTCGGATTCGTGATATTTCTCTGGTCAACTTTCATGTAGAAAGTATTTGGATCTGAGCTGCAGTTTATTTAATATGATTTCCTAAAGTTATAATTGCATTGGTAGAATTCTTGGAATAATCTAATTCATATTAAAAATAGCAAATACTTTTTATACTCAGACGGAAACAGCCACAGCCAATGACATGTGGAGCCAATGGGGTTCAGTTAAAAAGTTGACCAATCAAGGTGGACTGTATCATGTGCAAAACTTTCTCTACAAACTGGTACCAATTGATTTAATATCAGAGTTTATTTGCATAATTAAAACTCTACTACTCAATGTATATTTTCAGAAATTGCCAAAAGATATAACTTTGCATTGATGATGCCATTTATTCATAGAGCTAATTGAGATGATACCTATAGTTTTTTTTACTACAATAAGAGTACAATAATGTATTGCCCTCAATTGAAAGATTCCAATAAATTTTGTATTATCAACTCTAAGTAGCCATGAACACGATACAGTTTTCGGTTAGTTCCTTCTTAACAAAAACTCTCATTTTGTGAATTTTGTAGGATTTAATCCTTACGCATTCGGGAGTTGGTCCAATGGAACAATTTGGAGCACGTTCCGTCTACTCTGCATCCACATAATTTTTGTTCACATTTGAATTCGTTTTGTTGTATTTTTGCTACTGTCCATAGGTGTATCTTCAACAACAGCAATAGCTAGTAGCAGATGCAACAGAAGCCAACAGCAGCATCAGCAAGCAGCGCGGCCGCACAACCTCTTCAGCAAGCACAGCAGGCAGCGGCACCTAGGTGCAGGGCAAGGCGCGCCCGGGGTGTCCAGGGGCGCGACCAGGGCGTCGTGAGCGTGGTCAGGGCATGGAGAGGGCGCCACCAGGGGGCGTGGGGCACACGCTGTGTGGCTCGGCACGGGGTGACCAAGGGAGTGGGTGCACGGGCTATGCGAGACGGGGAGGAGCTCACGAGGGGGGGTGGGCGTCGTGGCTAGGGAGGTCGCTGTTGAGGTGGCCGGGGCCACGAAGGGCGCCATCGCCGGCGAAGGAGGAGCCCGGGGCAGTCGGTGTAGAAGTCACGAGGAGGAGGCGGACACGGGGATTCCGGCGGTTGGATGGGGGCTGCGGCTCGAGGGGGTCTCCGGGGCGGGGCAGCCGGCGGTTGGGCTGACCGGCGGCGGCCGGAATAGGCCAGCGCGCAGCCGCCGCCGCGGCCAGGAGCCATGGGGGAAACAGGATCGGGGGGGAGGGGAGAGATCGAGAGAGATGGGGGAGGAGCCGGCTCGGGCTAGGTCTAGGGGGAGGCCAGGTGGGTCGGGGTGGCCTGGCAGGCCGGCCTGGGCTGGCTGGGCACTAGGCCCAGTTGGCCTGGGTCGGTTCTATTTTTTTTTAATTTCCTTTTTAATCATTTATTATTTACTTTATTTAATTCTTTTAGCTAGCATTATAATTTTGTAAAATATAGGACTGGCTCCAATATTAGTGTTAGGTAATATACAGTGGCTACTTAAAGTTTGAACTGTAAATAAAATCATTCATCATTTTATTTAAATAATAATTATTTAATTTGGACTTTTTAATCTACTGTTTTATTTGTTTGCATTATTTTATAGCACAATAAATAACAACAACAATACCAACTTGGTCCAGTGATTATTAGTGAATTTATAAAAGTGGTTGGGCAATTTTTGGACAAACTTTAATTGTCACCTAGGTTTTAATATTGCACCCAAGGCATTTCAAGATTTGATTTGAATTCAAATGAAAAGGGTTGGACTTTTTATTGATTCATGATGAGCAAGGTCCATGATCACATTGCTTTTGAATATCACCCAACATGATTATTGAAAGGATCAATGCAAAGGTGATCAAAGTGAAATTAGCAACAGTGATTTGACTGTAGCAAAAGGATTACTGTTCCAACAACAGTGATTACTGTTGGGTTACTGTAGCGTGACACCCGGGGTGTTACACACACCTAATACAACTAGGAGTTGTATAGGTGCACTAGTTCGGCGAAGAGATGGTAAAATACGAGTGATTGGTGTGGCAAAGCAAGGTAATATAAATCTGTAATAAAAAGTGCAGCAAGCAAACATGTGACAAAAGTGAGCACAAACGGTGTAACAATGGTGGAAACAAGGCCTAGGCTTCATACTTTCACTAGTGGCAACTCTCAACAACATTAACATAGTCTAATCACATGATATTTCCCATAAAACATGCAATGAGGACGCACTCGGAGGTCATTCCTTTGTGGTCAAGAGAGGACGAGAATTATGTAGGGCTACAAAAGCACTCCTCAAAGTTCGTAGTTCTCAATCTATGGATTTCCCAATGTCACCGCGGCCATCCAAAGAGAGTACCACAATCACCACAACATATCTCAAGGATAGTCAAAGACAAGCACCAAGAGACTCTCAATCTTCAATCAACACACAAAAGAGGAAATCACTCATGATAATATTCTTCTAACCCATGTCCAATAGACCGCTGTCACCTTGGTCTCGGGGATTATACTAGATAAGATCAATTGAGTACATCAATCCAATACATAGAGGAAGGGGAAATATCATGGGATCACCCTAGATTAACATAGCCTATGATCACAACAAAGATCACATCATGGGAGAGAGAGAAGAACACATAGCTACTGGTAGAAACCTCAGCCCCGAGGGAGAACTACTCCCGCTTCATGGAGGGAGGAAGCAACGTCGATGGAGATGAATCCGGGGGCACTTCCCCGTCCCGGCAGGGTGCCGGCACAGGAATTCTTTCCCCCCGAAACTTGTTTTCGATGACGGCGGAGATCGGAATTGCTTCTGGAGAAAAGGGGTCTCGAATCAGGGTTTCCTCCGCGGGGGTAAAAATAGGGGTCAAAGGGGGCACCGAGAGGGGCCACGAGGCAGCCAGAAGGGCAGGTGGCGCGGCCTAGGGCTGGGCCATGCCAGGCACCCTCCTGGCTGCATGGTGGTGGCCCTCCCTTCCTTCCTTGGTGATTCCGGAAGCTTCCGGGACACTGATTTTTTATATAATTTTTCCAGAATTTTTGGAGCACTTTCAATGGCCGGAGAACCTGAAATACAAAAACAGCAGAAAACAGGAACTGGCAACTGGGTGCATTGAGTTAATAAGTTAGTCCAAATATGATAAAAAGTGTATGGCAGTTTATGTAAAACATGGCAAAGTCACACAAAACATGCATGGAGCAAGCAGAAATTATAGATACGTTTGGGACATATCAGCAATGCTAACTATGCTGCAAAGAAAGGAAGGGCTCAAAATCAATGGGCAGTACGCCAAGGTAAGTACACCGAAATCCAACTGCATCTACTACGAATCATCCACCTTGAGATATCTATCCAGAACATCTCGCTGGTATTAAGTTGGAAATCCCACCCAAAGTGTAAACTCAAAGCAACATACAACTGCATTAAAAGAACTTTGCGTAAAGTAAACAATCCTTGCACCCGCGGGTACAAGCACCGTTGTTTTATCCCTGGTGGCAACAGCACATCCCCTATTCTCATGTTTCTGTCACTCAAGCTAGACATCAGGGGGCTGAACCCACAATCAAGCATAACGCTCCCTCTTGGAGTTGCAAGCAAACTACTTGGCCAAAGCAAAATACTGCAACGAAGAACATGCAAGAATTTACTCAAGAAAAAAAATATAAGAGAAGAACCAAATATATTACTCATCACAATCTGAACATAGTTTCATAATCCATCAGATCCCAGCAAACTCAGCATAGCAACAGCAGAAATTACAAAAGTGCCTCGATCATGTGAGGCAGCTCACGAGGTCTCGAAAGTGGAAGCACAAAGAGGAGAGAAGTACATCACATAGCTACTAGTCACGGACCCATGGTCCAAGGGGGACTACTCACGACACATACGGGAGGCGTCCATGGCTATGGATGGTCTCCCGGAGGGGGTTCCTCCTCCCGGCAGGGTGCTGGGGCAGCTTCTCCAGGCAGCCCCGATCTTGAAACGGCGGCGGCGGCGGTACAGAGGCGAGTCCGTGGAAAAGAGATCGATATTAGGGGTTTCCACCCCGAGGGCTAAATATAGGCAGAGGGGGTGTTGAGGGGACCCACCAGGCAGCCAGGAGGCCTCCTGGCGCGACCTAGGGTGGGGCCGCGCCAGGGACCCTCCTGGTCTCCTGGTGGTGGCCCCCCTCCGCTACCTTGGTGATTCCGGAAGCTTCCGGGTCGCTGATTTTTTATCTGATTTTTCCGGATTTTTTGGAGCACTTTTAATGGCCGGAAAACCTGGAATACAAAAACAGCAGAAAACAGCAACTGGCAGCTGGGTGCACTGGGTTAATAGATTAGTCCAAATATGCTCAAAAGTGTATGAATGTTCAAGCAAATCATGGCAAAGTCACACAAAACATGCATGGAGCAAGCGGAAATTATAGATACGTTTGGGACGTATCAACATCCCCAAGCTTAATTCATGCTCGTCCTCGAGTAGGTAAATGATAACAAGCATAATTTCTGTGGTGACATGCCACACAACCATATAAGGACTTTTAAGTAAGGAAATTAAAGCATGCAATTCAATTCAAGTCTTAACAAGCAAGAGTCTATATTAGCATTGACACAAGCAACAAAAGAACAAAAGGTGCAAGTGCTCTCGCTTTCCGTGACTCGAATGTCTCCAGATGGTGTTTGCGTGCAAGCAGGGGACTGGGAAAAAGAGAGAAAAAAGGTTGTTGAGAACAACTATCTACTAAAGTTTCAAACTTGGTCTCCTTTGGATTCTTATCTTGACTCGTCCCCAGACCACTAGCCAGGTACAAGTCAAACTGATCCACTCCCTTTCGATATTTTGAGCACTCATGCAATGGATGAGCGTGAGCAAGAAAGTTGACACCTAAAAGGCGAAACAGAAAGAAGGTGGAGGAGGAAGACAAAAAAGGTGTGAAAGGCTCACATCAATGAGGACAATCATAGGCGAGAGAAGGCCATATGATAGATATGATGTGAGGAGTAGGGATTGCCATGCAACGGATGCACATGTGAGCTAAAAGCTCTCCAAGGGAACTAGTGGGGGTGCATCTAACTTGCTTGCTCAAGAAGACCTAGAGCTCGTTTGAGGAGGCTCATCATTGGAATATACAAGCCAAGTTCTATAGTGTGAAGGTCCCCACATAGCTATATGCATGATGATGATCTCTATGGAGTAGAAGGGATAGAGGATGAAGTACTAGTGGGGATCTCTCAAAAGGAATAGTAGTGTGCCCCCTTCTCGCTTTTTATTTTTATTTTTCTCTTTTTTCTATTTTTTTCTATTTTTTTGGTGGCCTCAATGGATCTTTCTATTTAAATCTCATTTGTCCTCTTTGGGAACTTTTGATTTTGTCCTCTTTGGGATCTTTTCCTCACTTTAGGGGCAACACTCTATATTTTACAAGAATATAGGAGGTCTTTCACACTTTACAAAGGTACTCACATAAGGAAGATATAAATATCATGATGCAAATGTATGCCTCTGCCAGGATAGCAGGATATGCAATGATACTAGCGCATCATGTAGCAATGATTAGGGCAAGGCCCAACTAGCATGCGGCTCATCGGTCAAGAAAGTAGCATGTATGACATGAAGATCAAGTCATGAGAAGGTGGATGTTGCATGGGAATGTATCTCGGAAAGGCTATGGAAATGCCTTGTAGGTAGGTATGGTGGCTGTTTTGAGGAAAGATATAAGGAGGCTTATGATGATAGAGTGTATCGTGCCAAGGGTTTGGATGCACCGGCGAAGTATGCGTCAACTCTCAAGGTGAGAAAGGGCAATGTACGGTACCGAAGAGGCTAGAAAAAGTATAGGTGGGTGGAAGTGTCAACTTTTGAATACTCACATTAGTCCGAAGAACTCATGCACTTATTATCGGTAACTCTCAATCTAATCAGGAGGTTCACAAAGAGACAAGTACCCCGAGGAGGAGTGTATGGGGGTTTGGTTATGCTTGCGCATCCTCGACTCATGGTACGTGAGTGTACTCTAATATTCGAACCCTCCAGAAGTTAGTGATCCATCTAGTAGCTAGAGTTCTCAACAGGGGTATTTGGTTTTCGAAAAACACACAGATTGCCCAAAATACGACATCTATCACTAATAGGCTCGAGCTCTTGACACCAAAAGTTCAAACATTACTCTATTCAATACCTCAAAACTATTGCAAGTTACTATTACAAAGAGAATAGCAACTTCAACTACCTACTTCTAGTCAAGACACAAAACTCAGTGCAACAGTCAAACTCTCTAACAAGATAAAACATGCAACCTATAGAAAGTTCAACCTAAAACAAAAGAAAAGCTCTAGAAAAACTAAAGCACTACAACTAAACAGAGCAGCAGCTAAGAAAAGAAAAAGAACAACTCACAGCTAAAAGAATAAGCATGCAAATCCTATGAGGAGTTCTAGTTCAAGCGGAGCGTGTATCTCTCCCACACAAAAGAGTAAGCTGGGGTCTAACTTGTTACTACAGCAAACAAAGCAAAACCAAACCTAGAAAAGTAAAGAGTGAGACGCTCCAAGCATAGCACACAACGCACGAAGTGATAAAAATATAGTGCAACGAGGGACGAACTGACAATTGTTGATGAAGAAGGGGATGCACGTGGGCATCCCCAAGCTTAGACTCTTGAGTCTCCATGAATATTTATTGGGGGTGCACATGGGCATCCCCAATCTTGAGCGTTTGACACTCTAAGATCTTCTTTCATCATCTTCCATCGCGCACTTGAAAACTCCCTTCATACCTAACTCATTGTAGACTGATTAGAGAGGTTAGTGCCCTACTAAAATAATTTTCCTCTACTGAAAATAAAGATTTCCAGGAAGAGCTACTTTTTTTCTTGCCTGCCCAAAATATTTTGAAAATAAAAAGCAAGCTTAAGGTTTGCAAAACGAAGAAAAGGCAAAACAGGACAGAATCTGTGAAAAACAGACCAGCAGGTAGTAAAGAATTTTTTAGGGATACTTCTGCAACTCAAATCAAAAAACTCAGAACATATGAAAGTTTCGTAATTGTATAGAGAACGCTGTGCAAAAAATTCAGCTCAAAAAGATGAACTGGGATTTTTCTCTGATTTTCTAGTCACGAGGACAGAATCTGTTTTCTTGACAGCATGTCACAACTTTCACTTGCCTTGTCGTATGAGGCTATAAAAGGCACAAAGCTTGAAAAGTAAAGATACAATGATGTTGCTACAGTAGTAACAATCATCAAGACCACTAAAAACAGAAGAAAAACAAAAAGGAAAACCTAAATTCGTTGCGGGCTGCCTCCCGAAAGCGCTTCTTTAGAGCCATTAGCTAGGCTTAAAGCAGAAGATCAAGTCTTTTCAAGAGAATAATTAGCCCATGTGATGGACTCAAAAGGTAACTTAATCTTTTTCCTAGGGAAATGTTCCATACCTTTATTGAGAGGGAATTGGAATTTGATATTCCCCTCTTTCATGTCAATAACAGCACCAACTGTGCGAAGAAAAGGACGTCCCAAAATAATTGGACAAGAGGGCTCACACTCAATGTCCGTAATAGTGAAATCAACGGGAACATAATTGTCATTGACAATGATAAGAACATCGTCGATCTTCCCCAAAGGCTTCTTTATGAAAGAATCAACAAGACGAACACCAAAAGAACAGGGATCAAAAGGTTTCAATTCAAGCATATCATACATTCTTTTGGGCATAACAGAGGTACTTGCTCCAACATCACAAAGAGCATAACAAGAGAAGTTATTCAATTTGATTTTTATCATAGGATCCCAACCATCTTATAACTTCCTATGTATGGAGGCTTCCATTCTAAGCTTCTCCTCCCTAACTTTGATTAGAGCATTGGTGATATGCTCTATGAAGGCAAGATTAAGTGTGCTAGTGTGGGGGTATCTAGACATCTTGTGTAGGAAACCAATAACTTCAGGTAAAGTGCAGTTGTCAAAGTCTAGGTCACTACTATCTATCAAGAAGGTAGTGATATCATTTAGGCTCACTTGTTTGAAAGCCTCTATGTTCATAGAGGTTTCTTCATCTATGGTTGAGGTGGTAGCATCACCATTGGTAGGTCCAGTGGGACTAGGGGTGCGATAGGTGCTAACAGTTTGGACATCCTCAACTACTTGGATAGTGGCTACTGTGTGGTAGGTAGGAAGGCTCTTAATTCTCTCTTCTTCCTCCTTTTCTCTGTCCCATCTCTCTTTTAGTTTTCCCAACATCCTAATGTTTTCATTAATTTAGACTTGGATGGCATTCATAGGAGTGGTCTTCCTCTCCTCGGGGGGAGAAGTTCTAATCTTCAGAATCTCTACATCATGGGCTATGGTGTCTACCTTCAAAGAGAGAATATCTAATTTATCTCATTTCTCTTCCACACTCTTGTTGAAGGCTTTTTGGGTAGTGATAAAGTCTTTGAGCAAGGTCTCTAGTTCAAAGGTGGAGTTTTTGGTGCTAGGATAAGTGTTGTTGTTCCCATAGTTGTTGGATGGGAAAGGCCTAGGATTGTTGCTACCAAAATTACTCCTATAAGCATTATTGTTGAAGTTTTTTTTAGAGACAAAGTTCACATCTACTTGCTCTTGAGCAACTAAAGAATTTAAAGGAACATCCCGAGGATCAATAGGAGCTTGCTTGGTAAGTAGAGACATGATAAGGTCAACCTTTTCATTTAGAGAGGGGATCTCCTCGACAGAATTTACCTTATTACCAGTTGGAGATCTTTCGGTGTGCCACTGAGAGTAGTTCAGCATCATCTCATCAAGTAGCTTTGTGGCAGCACCAAGTGTGGTTAACATAAAAGTTCCTCCCGTGACCGAATCTAACAGGTTCCGCGAGGTAAAGTTCAAGCCTGCATAAAAGGTCTGGATAACCATCCAGGTAGTCAGTCCATGTGTGGGGCAGTTCTTGACAAGCGTCTTCATACGTTCCCATGCCTGGGCAACGTGTTCGTTATCCAATTGCCTGAAATTCATAATGTTACTCCTCAATTGAATAATTTTAGTAGGGGGTAGTACTTCCCTATAAAAGCATCTTTGCATTTACTCCAAGAATCAATATTGTTCTTGGGTAAGGATTGCAACCACTCCTTGGCTCTTCCTCTCAAAGAGAAAGGAAAAAGCTTCAGCTTGACGATGTCTCCATCCACTTCCTTGTACTTTTGCATATCACAGAGCTCGATAAAATTGTTTAAGTGCAAGGCAGCGTCCTCTCCAGCACCTGAGAATTGATCTTTCATAACAAGATTAAGCAGAGAAGCTTTAATTTCATAAGAAGGTGCTGAAGTGGCAGGTGGAGCAATAGTAATGCAGATAAAGTCACTGTTGTTGTGACTAGTGAAGTCACACCACTTGGTGTTTTCATTGGAACCCATAGTAGCAGCAGGTACTTTTGGTATTTTTGATAAGGGACACAAAAGTAAAAACTGGAAGGTAAACTAACAACACTAAAAAGAAAAGATAAAAGATAGTGTGCAACTCCCCTATCTTGTAGACTGGAGTCCCCGGCAACGGCGCCAGAAATTCGCTTGATACAGAGTGGCAACTCTCCTCGTTGGTTACCCCAAGTGGAAGGTGAGATGCAGTGTAAAAGCAAGTTTCCATTAGCAAAGATGCTAAGGTTGAGTATCGAACCAGTAGGACTCCAAGAGATACAAGTAGGTGTCACGGAGCTTGACGTGGACCTGCACACAGATACAAATAATTTTGCTCCCAACTAGTACAAAGAAGTTGTCAATTCCTCCGGCTTTGCTGTTTACAAAGGATCAACGCAAGAGATAAAAGTGGAACTGAAAGTAAAGACTGAAAGTAAACTAATAGTGTAAACAATAATGTGAAGATGGACCGGGGTCCCGTGATTTTCACTAGTGACGTCTCTCTCCCAAAAGACGATAAAAGTGCTAGCGAGGTAAACAAATCACAGCTGGGCAATTGACAGAATTATGAAGGCACCGCAATGCTAACTATGCTGCAAAGAAAGGAAGGGCTCAAAAGCAATGGGCAGTATACCAAGGTAAGTATACCTAAATCCAACTGCATCTACTACGAATCATCCACCTTGAGATATCTATCCAGAACATCTCGCTGGTATTAAGTTGTGAATCCCACCCAAAGTGTAAACTCAAAGCAACAGACAACTGCATTAAAAGAACTTTGCGTAAAGTAAACAATCCTTGCACCCACGGGTACAAGCACCGTTGTTTTATCCCTGGTGGCAACAGCACATCCCCTAGTCTCATGTTTCTGTCACTCAAGCTAGACATCAGGGGGCTGAACCCACAATCAAGCATAACGCTCCCTCTTGGAGTTGCAAGTAAACTACTTGGCCAAAGCAAAATACTGCAACGGAGAACATGCAAGAATTTACTCAAGAAAAAAATATAAAAGAGAAGAACCAAATATATTACTCATCACAATCTGAACATAGTCTCATAATCCATCAGATCCCAGCAAACTCAGCATAGCAACAACAGAAATTACAAAAGTGCCTCGATCATGTGAGGCAGCTCACGAGGTCTCGAAAGTGGAAGCACAAAGAGGAGAGAAGTACATCACATAGCTACAGGTCACGGACCCATGGTCCAAGGGGGACTACTCACGGCACATACGGGAGGCGTCCATGGCTATGGATGGTCTCCCGAAGGGGGTTCCTCCTCCCGGCAGGGTGCCGGGGCAGCTTCTCCAGGCAGCCCCGATCTTGAAACGGCGGCGGCGGCGGTACAGAGGCGAGTTCGCGGAAAAGAGATCGATATTAGGGGTTTCCACCCCGAGGGCTAAATATAGGCGGAGGGGGGTGTCGAGGGGACCCACCAGGCAGCCAGGAGGCCTCCTAGCGCGGCCTAGGGTGGAGCCGCGTCAGGGGCCCTCCTGGTCTCCTGGTGATGGCCCCCCTCCGCTACCTTGGTGATTCCGGAAGCTTCCGGGTCGCTGATTTTTTATCCGATTTTTCCGGATTTTTTGGAGCACTTTTAATGGCCGGAAAACCTGAAATACAAAAACAGCAGAAAACAGCAACTGACAGCTGGGTGCACTGGGTTAATAGATTAGTCCAAATATTCTCAAAAGTGTATGAAAGTTCAAGCAAATCATGGAAAAGTCACACAAAACATGCATGGAGCAAGAAGAAATTATATATATGTTTGGGACGTATCAGCATCGGAGGTAGATATGCTGTTAGAATCAACAACGTGTTCTTCACTTGTAATAGGACCATTGGAGTTGTCATCTTCCTTATGGTTCTTCTTCTTTTTCTTCTCTGGGGCGCTAACAATCTCATCTTCTACCTGCACTTGAGAATCTTGCTCGATCCTCTTCGGATGCCCCTCGGGATAGAGAGGGTCCTGGGTGTGTGTTCCACCCCTAGTCTTTATACCATAAGCCTGTATATCCTGTTTGGCATTATTAGCAAGCAAATATTTTTGCACATTAGAAATCTGTTCAAGATGAGTTTGAGCCATATGAAAATTCTTAACAAGACATTTAACATCATTAATTATTCTACCTAGAACATCAAGTAAACTTTTGATAGCAAGAGTATTATCATGCAGTTGACTTTGCATCCTCATATTAAAATGCTTTTGCTTCATATAAAATTATCAACCTCATCTAAACATTTATCAGGAGGCTTACCTTTAGGGATGTCACTTTCATTGAAATCTAAAAGAGAGTGTAGCTCTACCAAGGGAGGGTGAGTGGTAGACTCACACAACTTCTCAATAGGAGGTAGATTCTTCACATCTTCAGCTTTAATGTCTTTCTCCTTTATAGACTTCTTTGCTTCTTGCATATCTTTGGGGCTCAGGACAAGCATGCCCCTCTTCTTTGGTGGTGGAGGTGGTTCAGGGACGGACCAATCTTCGTGGTTCTTGGCAATCTTGCCCATTAATTCTTCAACATTGTCCGGTGTTCTTTTCCTGAAAACGCAACCAGCAGAACTATCCAGATAGGATCCAGATCCATCGGTTAGACCAGCATAAAATATATCAAGTAATGCATTCTTTGGGGGTTCATGTCCCGGTCTACCCTTAATTAAATTGAAATACCTCCCCCAAGCTTTAGGCAGGTGCTCATCCTGCAACTGTTTAAAGTTATAAATTCTTTGTAAAGCAACATGTTGCATATGAGCAGGAAAATATTTATCAACAAAAGATTGAGCTAAGTCCTGAGGACTCTTAATGGAACCATAGGGTAGTGCATCATACCATGCTTTAGCGTCTTCCTTCAAAGATAAAGGAAAATCTTAGCCACATAAAAAGTTTCGTATTCTCTCATCAGTACTAAACAAGCCACCCAACTCAGTGAGTTTGGTCAGGTGGGCTATAGCATCATCATTTTCTCTGCCATAAAAGGGGTCAGCTTCAACTGTATATAAGAGTGAAAGATCAACAGCGAAATCATAATCAGGATCAGTGATGCATATATGAGATTTAGCAAATTCAGGATCAGGAGTAATCTTGTTCTTCATACAGTGCTTTTCAAGGAGCTTCTTAATAGCTCCAGGGTCAGAGTTGGAACACACTGTAAGTTCCCTGCATAAATCATCATCAAGAATAATATAATCATCCTCAAGAAGTCTCTTCTTGAGGTCACTCAGGTCAGGATAATCATAAGTAACACCAATAGGGTAGCGAGTAATAGCAATTTCAATTCCAGGTTGTTTAGCAGCAGCAGCGATTTGTTTCTCAAGAGTGTAACCAAGTGAACCAATATCATCAAGAGTAGTGGAAGCATCATCAAAAGTATCGGACATAGTAACAGACTCAGTATAAGTAGCATGTGGTGGTGGTGGTGAAGCAAACTTACTTATAACGGAAGGTGAATCAAGTGTAGCACTAGTGCTCAGAACAGTACCTTTTCTTGTAGTGGATGGTAAGATCGGAACCTTGGGGTCTCCTCTCTTACCCATAGTGGATGAAGTGCAGCAGGCAAAATACTTCAAGTAGACTTGTAAATAAAGCTATGCTCCCCGGCAACGGCGCCAGAAAACAGTACTTGATGGCCCTCAACTGTAGGGGATCGAGATAGTCTTCGCGGGTAAGATAACCCAATTTATTGGTTCGACACAAGGGGAGCCAAAGAATATTTATAAGCTTTAACAGTTGAGTTGTCAATTCAACCGCACCTGGAATATACTTGCTTGCAACAAAATATTAATAGCAACTGTGATATGGCAGTAGTGGTGGTAACAGCGAAAGTAAAACAAGTAGTAACCAGCAGGATTAAAAATACGGTAGGCTAGGGAGATGGATGGTTGGGCGCTGCTTGGATGAGAGTGAACATGTAATAGATTTTAACATGGGGCAAGGCACACAGAAAAGCAAGGATCATCTAGGCAAATATCAAACATTAGGCATGTATCCCGTAGGTAGTTGTGCGTGCTTGCAATAAGAACTTGCACAACATATTTTGTCCTACCATCCCTCTACGAACGGAGCCAAAAGGAACTTATGGAGATTAAGGTGCTCCTGTCAAAGAGCACCGGAACAAAGCATTAAACTCAAAGGATACATGAAATCCTCAAATTATAGTCCATCCCCTTTGGTGTCTCAAGCTGTCACCTTTGGGATCGCGGGTTCCGGACCATAATAGGTGCATACAACTCATAGATAGGATCAAGAACATAAATATACTCATGAAAACACAAGTGGTCCAGATGTGAAAACATGGCACTCGGACCCAAAGTGACAAGCATTAAGAGCAACAAGTTGTACCAAAGATGATAAACACCAAAGTAGATGATAGGCAACATGCCCCCAACAATCTGACGAACTATTACATGATCTAACTCATCCAATCTCTACCATCCCCTTTGCCTACAACGGGGAATTACTCAGACATGAGAGGAGAAGTCATGGAGATAGGATGGAGTGGTGATGATGATGACGATGGCGATGATCTCCCCTCACCGGAGGCCAAAACAGCCTCCAGATTATCCCTCCTGAAGAAGAACACAGGGTTGCGGCGGCTCCGCGACGGAAACTGGGAAAACGACTTCTGTTATGGGGTTTTCGCGTCACGGGAATACATAGGAGGTCAAGTAGGGCACCAAAGGAGGTGGGAACCCCCCCCAGGCGCCCCCCGGCACGACCAGGGGTGGGGTCGCGCCAGCAGGGCGCCTGGGGCCCCTCTGGCCCCACTTCTGGCACATGGAAGCTTATGGTGCGTGGATTTTTTGTAAATTTTCCCGGAATTTTCTGAGGTACCTAAAAACCCATAATCCTGCACGCAATAAAACCATACAGGAAGCTCTGCTGAAAACAGCGTCAGTCCGGATTAGTTTAGTCCAAATCATGCAAGAATAAGGTCAAAACAATAGCAAAAGTGTTTGGAAAAGTAGATACATTTGAGACATATCAGGACAACCTTAGGCTTAGGCCTAATGAAAGATATAGTACGAGGAGTAGGGATTGCCATGCAACGGATGTGCAATGAGCTATGAGTATATGAAAGCTCTCCAATGAAACTAGTGGGGGTGCATCCAATTTGCTTGCTCAAGGATACCTAGAGCTCTTTGAAGGAGGCTCATCATTGGAATATGCAAGCCAAGTTCTATAGTGTAAAGGTCGTCACTTAGTTATGCATGAATGATATGAAAAGTCTCTATGAAGTATAAGTACTACTTTCAAGCACAAGTGTGGGTCTTTTAAAAAGAATAGTAGTGTTGCCCCCTTCTTCTATTTTCCTTTTTTTTATGATCTTTTTGACTTTTTCTATTTATCTCTCATTTATTTTTTTGTGATCTTTTCATGTGTCCTCTTTGGGATTTTTTACTCACAAACCGTGTGGTTCAAAATTTCTTGTGATGAAGTGAGTTGTTTGAATCTAAATATTGATGAATGGCCGATCTGAATTTCTTCTGAATCTGAATGCAAACAGTATATATGACTTGTTTGTACTGTATATCGTTCAAAAATGCGAAGTCTGGAGCGTCCTGGGCTGTTTATACTGTTGAAAACTGTCAAAAGTGTATGCTTCATGCTTTGACGCATTTTTGCCTTGAGCTGCTGCTGTGCGTTAGATGATGGTTGGACGGCAGATCGAAGCTGCATGTAACATATCTCTTGTCTGAAAGAACAAGCCCGGATGGATGTATGCATCACATAGTGAACATATGTTACCAGGGATTCAGGCTACACAGAAATAATGTACTCCCTCCGATCCATAATAAGTGTCGCACATTTTGTACTAAGCTATTACAAATTTTGTAGTAAATGAACGACACTTATTATGGATCGGAGGGAGTATTCCCTTCGATCCATATTAATTGACGCACACTTAGTACAATTCTAGTACAGAGTTGTATATCTAAACCCGTCTCTTCAAAAGACGAAGTAATGTTTGATAGTCTGCTCTCGTCAGAATTCAGATGAATAAGATGTGGATTTGACGAGAAGGCAGACAGACAAACTCATGTTCGGGTAGTCTATCTTCTAGTATAGTCTAGTGTCCCTGTCGAGCCGAGCTTGGCGACAATGAACTTCACAGATCCGATACAAGAAAGGATCGATTCAAACAGCAATTGTTAAGCTCGTCAGCTCCCCAGCATCTCAGCCGTGCCGTGCCGTGCCGATACAGCGACGCCCAGCGCAGACGTGATAGCGGCCGGCCGCACGTCTGCTCCGTGAGGAATTGACCATCGGCAACACACCGTCATGCCCGTCCATAGCCATCGGCGCAGTCGCTCCATGCCTCCTGTGGCAGCAGACATCGACCGGGATTTCTCCGCCCGACCACCCGGCATGGACGAGGAGGATCGGAAACGGCGCGGCGCCGCGGAGAATCTTGCCGACGGAAGGCGCATCCGCACGCAAGCTCCCAATCGGGTGTCTCGTCAGGGAAGAAACTCGATCGGGGAGATCTGCGACGCAACGCGGCCACGCAGGTGCCCTTCTGGTCACACAAAGCACCATAATATCGCTATGCACATCAACACTAATATTCTGGCTTTAATATACTCCCTCCAATCTTATTAATAAGGATCGCTCATCTAATACAAAATAAGCGACACTTATTATGGATCAGAGGGAGTACTACAAATACTCTATTAGAGATTTCGCCTATCTGTCTTCCGTATTATTTTTTCGAAAGGGATCTGTTTCCCGTATGCTTAGCTTATCACTACTTCTACCAAACGTAATGTTGGTCCTCGTTAGTTGTGAGTTGTGAGTATGTGACCCATATTTAACTTGAGGGTCTCGCACTTTGAAGTGTGACCTAGACTTTCTTCCCTTTGAGGAATTTCTGAGCATCCATTAGAGCAACTTTAGCAGACACTTCAAAACTCGCGGAAGCTTAAAATAACTGTTGTTTTACAGTTTCACTGCAAAAAAACGGCCCAAACAGACCCCTTTAAACCTTCCAAACCTTACAAAATTTTAAGGGGCACAGTAAAAAGCATCACCCGATCTGCAAATATAAGGTTTTCGCTTCCACCCGAGGGTTCTTTTATCCGGATTAAAGCACTTGGCGGGAGAGCAACGGCCACGGAAACACCTTCACCACCAGTCCCGGCCATAGCACCCGCCCATTCTGGCCGTCCCCGGCGGCCAGGCAGTCGCGTCCAGGTCATCCCCGGCGCACCAGCCGTCGTGCCCTGGCCAACGCACGCGCCCGGGCCGTCCCCGGTGCACCGGCCGACCGCGCCCTTCTGTGCGCCTTGTCTGTGGAGTTCCGACCATGTTCTCCACTCTGTTGATTTGGGGAGAGACGGGAGGAAGATGAAAAAAAAGAATATTTAGAAATATTCGTTTTTAAGATTCGCGTTTACGGGGTCTGTTCGGTTGCAGCCGATTTCGGCCCTTAAAACACGTTTTTCTCGGCCTTATATCGATTTTAAGGTTCAGTGGGATAAGGGGTCTGCCAGAATTGCTTATAGAGGGTTCATACTATATGATAACTTACAAGTGCATATATTGACCCTAAATTTATGTCCTAGTTTAATTGAAGGAAAATTTATGGTTGAACCCAGGCACATTGCATCCCTTTATCTACCCATTTATTTGTGCAATGTGATCCATGCAGATCTTTGTTTTTCAAATAAAACAGCATATGAACTTTAAATTTTGCAAGACAACAAATACCATATATACAATGTAGTTAAAAGCTATCGGATTTTTTTTCAACCATAAATACTTAAAATAATATTTTTACTAAAACAGCTGATTTTATATATTTTTGTTAGAAACACCATACAAGAAATCTGAAGAAAAAGATCATACATTTTACTTCTAAAGTTTTTTGAACTGCAAAGTTTGAAGTCCATATGTTATTTATTTGAAAGAAGAAAAAATGACAATCTTTCATGTAGTAAGTTAGTTGCCTAACACATACCTCAAAGCAATGTTGAAGAGTAAGGATAAGGGAAACAGTGCAAATGTGCTTAGAAAAAACACTCTCAATTTATGTTTATTAATTTAGGTTTACAAGGATGTCAAAAAGATGATGAGTAGTCTATGGTGATGCCACATCATCCAAAAACCACCTTTCAAATGTCTCACGGTCGTAAAGTAAACGGTACTGGAAGTTGGGGTTCAGGAGTGCTCCCTAATCGGTTTTGGAGTTGGGGTTGTAGAATTATATTATTGCATAAGTTCGGAATTAAAATGTGCATCTGTCTCCAAGTAAATATGAAGAAAAAGAAAAGTAGGGAATATTAGATTTTATAGCCTGAAATTTTTCATAGAATGTTGACTGTTTGTATCATGTTCAAAAGTGACGAGAGATAAACATGTTCATTGTACTGAAAAACCATGTTTTCTCCCTTTATGTTTTATTTTTTCCCTGAAGCTTTGAATGTGCAAAACCTCCATAAATAACGGTCTTGTGGATTGGATGGTAGTTTCTTCGCCCGAGGTTCTCAAAATAATCCCTCCATTTTAATTTTTAATTTACTTCGCATATTAGCTTTGTTTCGGGTCAACCTTTCTAAACTTTGGCCAAGTTTATACAAAAGAGAATTAACATCCATAATACCAAGTCAATACCATTACAATCAGCATTCAATATATTTTCATACCATATTTTTTTTTATTGTGAAAGTTTAGATTGTTTTCGATAAACATGGTCAAACTTTATTAAGTTTTACTTAGGTCGCAACTAATATGCGGAGTAAGGGCAACTCCAAAGGCGTGACCCAAACGAACCGCGATTTGGTCCGCCATTTGTCCATTTGGGTCGGTTCGGGGGACCAAATGTCCGCCCTGTGTCCGTTTGGGTCACCAAGTCCCCAGCGGTACAAGGAAGGACGCAAATTTGGGTCGCGGTTTTCGAACCAAAAAAAGTGATTAATTATACATTAAAAAAAGACCCTCCTAAACCCTAGCTAGTCGTCCGTCGTTGCTGGGCCGCCTAGTCGTCGTCCTCGCTGAGGTCGATGAAGGCCGGCGGCGACCACGGCACGCCGGCTAGCCAAAGGCTCTGTGGCGGTGGCGGAGGGGGCGATGGTGGTGGTGGCGGTGGGAGCAGCTCGGAGGGGTCGGACTAGAATGTCCAGTGCGTCCCGATGATGTCGCGGATGACCTCGCGCACCTGGGCCTCTTGGTCGTCGGCAGGCGGTGGAGGAGGTGATGGCGAAGGCAATGCCTCATACCAATCCATTGGCGGTGGCAGAGGTGGCGGGGAAGGTGGCAGGGGAGCGTAGGCGGCAACGTCGGGCACAGGAGCTGCGGCCGTCGCCTCCAACATCAGTTGTTCGACATGGCAGGGTCGGTGTGCGGGGGTTGGGAGAGTGAGGTGGGCGGTGGGGGAGTGAAGTGGGGACTGGTGGGGGCGGCCGGTCCTATTAAATGGGGTCGGTCCATGCCGCGTGGGCAGTCAAAGGGCCGCCGTGTGGCTATCATGCGGGGCCGGGGCAGACGCGCGCGGACGCGTGGGCGGTCCGCCTTTTGTCTGCAAGAACATAAAATGGATCCAAATTTGGGTCCAATTTGGATCGCGGTGGACTGAGCTTGGGTCCATATAAAAGAATAATAAAATGCACTTCATTTCCTTAGTTTTGCACAAGGCATAAATATTCATTTTCTTATAAATCATTGTGATCTATCATTTCATACATCCACCAAGAAAAGTCCACATTTTTCTGAAAGATCCAAATGTAGGTCCACTTATGAAAGACGCTCTAGTGTTTATTTTATACGGCTTTACAAGCTCGCCTTTCATTGTTCGGTCTTCTTCAAACCAATCACAATAGTTCAGGTTTCAACATTTTTTTAATGGAGTTCAGGGTTCAACATGGACCCTTTTTTAGTTTCTCTATGGTGTGCTCAAACATGTTTCAAAGCAAATTCTATGTTTTTAATCGTGTAAGATCAAAGACGGGCATGTCTTTACAAAAAAATTATTGTTGTGTTTTTAAAATCCTACAGATCAAAGAAGCTCTTGACTCGGTAGCGATACCTGAATCTGCCAGGCAAAAGGTGCACACTGCTCTGAATTAAGTAGACAATATATGTAAGAAAACAACAATCGCATCATAATTAATCATTTAAGTTGGATGACTAGGAATCAGAAACACCCATCATAGTTCATATGGGAATGGTAAAAGGCCTTGTAATGTACAGTCTCAAGGATGAGAGAAAAAAACTGACATGAGGTATGGCTTGTCCCGGGAGTTTCTTATCATAATCCAAGTAACCCAAATTACAAATGATTTATGTGAGAAACAAAGGGGCATTACATCATAATTCGTAGCTTCATCGATGACTATATCCCACACTTATATATATCATAACACCGTGCATCCCTAGCTTGCCAAGACCTTTGGAACCTGCACATTACAATCAATCAAATTGTCAGCAGAACCCTCAAAATAAAGATTAATATTAGTATTCAGTTCTCGTGATAGTCTTGAGTTGAGAAAAAAAGATGCACACCTGGCCTCAATGAACAAATGTATTCACCCATCTTTACATTTCAAGCACAATAACTGCAAAGAAGAAGAAATAAGATACTGAGTTTCTTCAAAGGAAGCAGAGCATGATGACGACGCTTGCTCGGGATCAAAGTATATGCAACTTACAGTCTGAATCAGTTTTGACCCATTTTGCACCATCGTCATCTAGATCACTGAGTGCATCCTCGAGGCATTCTTTGATTTCTTCCTCGTCAGGCTTCCAGTCCAAATGCCTCCTAGGTACGAGCGTCGAAGAGTTTTGTGGGTGTATTTTCTTCTGAAGTATTGCCTTGAGCAACTGAAATGGGAAGAAAATCACATGTAAGATACTACTCAAGAGTCAACAAGGTAAAGTCAACTTCAAAATCAGATAAGAATGTAAGTGTACCTTTTCCATTCTTGATTGAGGGAAAGAGCTCCTTGGATCTGGAACAGCAGAGGCAAAGCCACCCTTACACCTGAGTAGTTTGAGGAGCGCAGCAACCGATCTCGGCTTAAGTGCACTTGCTTTCTTCCCCAGCGAATCCTTTGCCTTACTTAGGACGATCTTCTTGTTCATCAGCTGGTCCCTGTGCTTCTCATTGATGGTTTCATCGTCATTTTTGTGTGAAGTCACCTGGTCATCATCACGCGAGTCATGAGCTTCCACTTGGTCTTTGCTTGCTAGTATCATTGCAAACTCTTTCTGTATCCTGTCTACTTCCTCCTCTGTAAACTTGATTGCATCTTGCATGGACTGCCCATCCTCGGAAGAGTTCTGCACTTGCGCTACCTCCTCTATCTGCTTATTTCCAAATGTACCAATAGCAAGCAATGATTGGGGCCAATCGCTGAACTCATCGTTGCGACAATCCGACACGTTAGCACCTGCACATTAGAACTAAATTATGTTGCTAATTCCATGAAAAGACATAGAGGTATGGTCCTAATGGACCACTAAGTTTAAAAATCTGAAACCCCAGTCGTTCTCATCAGCTTATCACTGGTTAGATATATGTTTGCCCATGCTTACTCCACATCCTGGTGTTCTCTTTCCGTTTTCGTATGTCGGCAATCACTTGATCACATATATAAAAGTTAAACAATGCACCCATTTTCCAATATTAGTAGTCTTTTTATGTGTTCTTGAAACAGAATACCGGTTTACATTTGAACAGGATTAGTTGATTTCAGATCATTAGAGCAAAATCATTCTACGTCAGGATTGTACCCCAAATAAGTGACAATATTTTTTGACAGGTTGACAATTTTTGAGCTAAGAAGTAAACATGACACTTTTGTACATAAAGAAGAACAATCGCAAGAAATTCAAAAGTATGTAGAAACAAAATTGTAATTGCTTCCGTTAGTTCAGACTTTGATTCATGCCACTAGTTGGATGGAAAACCTTACAAGAAACCATGAAACAGAGCTATGGATAGAAAAGAATGGGGAAACCTCTTGGTGCACAAGACATTAAACAAAAGAAACAGTGGAATTTATGCAGACAAGTCAGGGAATGTTGTAACTACAGTAGCATTATCATAAGTCATAAAAGATAACTTACTCACCAGTCCATTAGATCTAAAGACTTAGTGAGTGTGGGAAATCCCAGAGCCAAAGTGTTACCGACATCCTTGAATCATCAAAAAAATAAACTAGACTAGCAGGGGAAGGGACCAGCAAATCTACTAAATCATTTCTCTTGGGCGAGGAAGCAAAAAAAAACCACTTTGACGACCGGAGCTAACCGACACAAGTGAAACTTCAAAGAAGAGATCAAATATCGCAGTCGTCTTCCTCATCTTTGCCAGGAATACCCTAGGGATTAATGGAAATGGTGGTCTTCCCACTTCTAGACTTAGTCTAGAGCGCACAGTACTATTCGGTCACCAAGAAGGTGAAAAAAAGAGAGCTCCTGAGTGTACTCACGAGAAGGACCGGAGGAACTGGCCATGAAGCGGCTCGCCTCTTGCTTCCCGCTGATCTTGTTCGCCATCCAGCTGAAAATCTGCAAGAGAAACAGAGGTGGTTAGTCACATTACCATAACGCCACCACACAAACAGAGGTTTGCTTCATCATCATCAGTCTTCATCCATCCACACTTTCAAGCACACCAAACCTACTGCGAACCAAAGATCACACGGACTGATGGTTTACCTTCATCTTTGTGCTTAGAGAATGGTTCGAGGTGGGGAGCGGGCGGCGAAGCCGGTGCCGGTACCGAGGCTGCAAGGCAGAGTGAGGAGCTGATGACTGAGAGCGTGTGCGAGAGGCCTTGCACTTGGAGTAGTGGTAGTGGTTGCTACTGGTGTGGCGACTGAAGAACCTGTGTCGAACAGTGAGTGGCGGTGTGGAGCACAGCTTGCTTATTGGAGCGATTTGAAGAGGAGGGGGCTCAAGTCCCAAGGATTTGTAGCGTGGGTGATGAGGTGATGCTAGCTATACATGCTTGATCTGGCATGTCACTTCCTGGCCTTATTTTTCTCCGAGATGGTGACCTTCCCTTTTGGGAGGAGGAGGAGCATTGTGAGATGGCGCCAGTGGGTCCATTGATATTTCTCGACAGAAATTACTTACATACGGCCGTAATTATCTGTCCACGTTTCATGTTCAAAAGTAACTGTACTCTGGTTAAAAGGAAGCGCGAACTAACTGCAGTGTCTGCGGTTTAAACTTGAAGACTGTCGCCGGACCAGCGTAAATGGGCGATGACTCCGGCGGCACGTAAGGTAAATTAATCAAGATTAGTACATGGAGCTATCATGTGTGTAGTTCTATCCAGCTTCAAATATCATAACTACGTACTGCTGCATGTTAAGTAATGTACTCTCTGCGCTAGTGGCTCTTTTCTGATTTTCTCTATCGTACGTCCAGTCAAGTTCGCCGTAGATAGTAACCTCTGCGTTGAACTAAAATAGCAAAATAGCAAGTACTCCACTATGCTCGATCCAATCGACCGTGTTGATTCATCCAAGGCTTGTTGGTGCTGCAGCTTGCAAGTGCAATGCAAATTCAGCCAACATCTAACATGCTCCCTGAAATATAAATAAAACCACACGTACGTACTGCAATTTGCAAGCACACCGATTGATAGACTGTATCTGAAACAGGGGGCGCGGCAATATGGCCGTGATTTTCACTTGGCCATGGAGATTTTGCGCCGGGATCCAAAGGAATCCAAATGCCTTGCGAAGTCCAGTTCGTCTCCTAAAAAGCAGCTATGCTAGTGCCTAGTAGTAGCGCTGAGCCAAGTTGCGACCTGAAAACTAACCCAAATGGGATTCAAATACTGGGCGTTCAAATCCCAAACCGAGGGTGGGCACCAAGTGTCACGACCGCGCCTCGACGGATCCCATCGCGCCTGGTCGGACCCGACGCGTGTGCCCAGAACCATGCGCTTAAGTTCTTTAATCCCCGGCGATTAGCTCGCCGTGGAGTGCTAATCTTCTTGGTTTGCCCAGTCACGAGCTCACTAACACCGATGCTAATCACGTCTCAATGCCTTAATCACGCCCCCACTTGCTGGCCGAGAGGATCGTGTGGATCCGGGCCGCAACTCACTTCTACTAATGTGTGACGAGGTTCCTGTTTCCCAAAATATAGACACATTCTTTTTTGCAAAACCCTCGGCTCTCTTTCGTCGTCCCTTCCCTCCTCAATTGTCGGCAGGGACGAAGCCAAAAACCAAAAAAAGGGAGAGGGTGAGAGTATTTCGAACCTGAGATCATGCTCATACGCTCCTGTGAGGGGCAAACAAAAATTACCAAGCTTTAGGAAGAGGGCAAAATCATTTATCTGTTTTTTACAGAAATTTAAAGGATATCCATGAATTCTTTTTCAACATTGGGGGGAGGGCATGACTTCCCCTTTCCCCTGGTTCTATCGCTAGTCGTCGGTGCAAGGTATTTTCATGGAAATATCGAGGTTGAATTCTTTTGGGAAACATCTGTAGATGAAGTTGCAACAATGGTCTAGACATATGTGAGCGACGTCTAGGATCATTGCATCCCAACAAACTTCAAGCTTGATCGATTTTAATGTTAGCGAGCTTGATATTATCCTATTGAACAAAGACCACGTGATTTTTGCCCTTGACGCTCGCATTGTATCACCACATTCCTAGCGTATGAAGAGGCGAAGAGGACCGGAGGAAACACAATCGCGCAAAGAGGGCCAAGACCAAACTGGCGCAAGCTCGTTGGGCCGCCAAGGAACAAGCCCAGACCAATAAGAGCGAGCTCACACAAGAAACGATGACCACACCACGACTCGTTGTATAAGGGTTGTAGGTGTATGTGTGTGGAGGCATAAGTGGTAATCACCGATTGTTCTACCTATCCCGTACCTTTGTCCCTTATCTTCTTCTTCCTTAAGAATTCCCGATCTGGACCTCTTCCTCTCCTTGGCGTGACGTTGGGAAACCTTGTTGGGCTTTACGGAGAGGGAAAATATTTGTTTATTATAGAAATTTAAAGGGTATCTATGAAAAAATTTCAACCTTGAGGAGGGGGAGTAGTGGCGGAGACAGGACCGAGGCGGGGTGGGTGTAAGGCCCCCGATGCGGTACTAACTCTAACTAGTCGCTTTCGCGTCCGATCGGAGTTAGAAGCGCATCAAACGCCACCGGCGCACGACACTCGCACTCGTGTCGCTGACGGATTCTCGACAACAGGTATATAAAGCACAACTCTACAAGACAGAAATACATATAGATAGATAAATAAAGCAGGGCATACAACGCCACTGCCTAAATAATACAACATCATCTGAGTACAACTCATCAATACATCAAGCGGAAGCATAATAGGGACCGAGTATGGTCAAGATCCAAATTGCCCTAGAGAGGGCTACACATAAATATCCACCCACGGGAACGTCTGAACCCAACTACAAGATCCTACTGGTCGAGGTACTCGCACTCGTCGTCATCCTCCGGAGGCACCTCCGGTGCTCGGGTCGAGGTAGTAGTCCACTGCAGCGGCCGATCAGGCAAAGCGGTAAAGACAGAAATATAAACGGGGGTGAGAACATGTCATTACGGAAATAACTAACGCTACAGGAAAGGTAAAGACATAGACAGGTTGCAGCCGTACTAGCATATATGGTGGCTACTCGTTCTATCAGAATAGAGATGAGATCCAAGAAGTTACGTTGACAACGTGTCATAAGTCGGCTATTCACCTACTTACGCAAACATAACACAACCTTGTTTCTCTCTCGGTCCCCCTGGACGAAGAAAGACAACCAAGGCACGCACACGTTTTGTCAAGTTTATAACATGATTATAATTGATGTTATTCTATGAACAAGGAGTAGGTCTCAAGTCGTCCATAACCGCGGACACGGTTTTTCGAAAAGATTTACCCTGCATGGGTGTACCAACTGTCCATTATAGACGTCGCATGTACGCCCGGTTTCCACTTGGCTAGGTAAGCGCCCAAAACTCCGGAACGTCAGAGTCCCTCTAACTAACAACGCACAACTCCGGGTGGCCCCCGGTGAGTCGACACCCAACTCAAAAGCTGGCCACGCTCTCGAATCGGTCTCTACCGTCTGGCTAAGGTCGGTAAGTCACACCTGAATATTCAGGGGACCCCTAGCTCACCAAGTGTGGACCAGCGAGAGAAACTATGTCTCCACTGGCCCGGGTTGTTTCGAAAACAGCTGGGGTACCTACCAACACACACGCAGTTGCAAATATAAATCAGCTCGGGCCACCAGTAGAATTGTACGAAGCTAGGTAGGTAAGACAAGGGGGCCCCATAAAACCCCACACACGATTAGGCACGCTCGTCAAGAAACACAATACCCGGAACTCGGGTCCTATGTGACTCAAATGGAACAAAGCACCAGACGGGAATAGTCCAGCCTTCCACCTTTCGTCGAATATAAGTTAACATCATTTAACAATAATAATAATTACCAACCAACTTATTTTATAGCATGATATCCCAACCATAAATATATAGGGTAAGCAGCAAGTTTTCTATCCATACTAAGCAATGGCTGAGCAGCGGTAACCTAGCAGTACAATGGTTTGCTGGGATGTGGGGATCATGGCTGTATGGGTTTCAACATGGCATATAAAGTGGATAGGATCAAGCAACAACGTTCTAGTTCTACGGCTAGGCATGAGCAGAAAGTTATAAAGTAATGACACAGTTTCTCCCCCTTGCCTGGTAAGGTAGTCGAAGTAGCACCCACGGTACCCTCGGGCTCGGTGTCGG
Source organism: Bromus sterilis (assembly GCA_950022295.1). Taxonomy (NCBI): domain Eukaryota; kingdom Viridiplantae; phylum Streptophyta; class Magnoliopsida; order Poales; family Poaceae; genus Bromus; species Bromus sterilis. The sequence continues at coordinate 405,821,130 of OX465596.1, forward strand.
ACAGCTCCACGTAAGTCTCCTCGTCGGTCTCGGGTGCTAACGTAAGGATACCTGCAAGGAAAACACACAAGTAAGCAACGGATGCAAACTCAAACAAGGATGGCATGTTCAAGTTTTATTGATATGGTATGACCCTGTCTAGTCAAGTTTAAATGAAGGTGATGACGACAAGTCATCAACTTCATATGCATTTATTTACATTGTAATGGCTTTGGTCTAAGCCTTAATTTAGGTTTAAGTAGCATGACAGCATGACATGATCAACAAAACAATTGCAAGAATTTAAACATCGTGAAAGTAAACAACGATTCCGGAGACGGAGTAGTGTCGGTGAACTTGACACATAGGAAGATGCAACAACTGTTGGACACCAGCCACACTACATATGGAAATATGTTGGGGCTGACTTGAAGAAATAAGATTGAAGATGACATTGAACAAGATTGAGAAGATCAGATGAACAACATTCCAAATGCACTGAAGTTGAGAATGCTGTAGGCAGAAAGATCTGAATGCTCCTGGATCAGGTGACCACACCTTGACTTCATGAGTTGCACAAAACATCATGAGGACATCACTACTGAAATCCTTGCAGAAAAACAACCCAAGAGCATATATGAAATGTCCCCATTTGAATTTGCAAGGACAGTTGCAATTCAACTGAAGTTCAGGGGACTGAGTGCATAATTGCACCACATGCATTTTGAAAAAGGTTCAAATGATTAAATCATCATCACCATGCAACTCCTTGTGAAAAATTACCCAAAATCCATATATGGCATGGGCAATTTAAATTTTGAACAACTTGGCAAAAAATCAAAGAATTTACAGGGGGAAAACTACAAAAATGACTAAGCTCCAATTAGTAGAGGTGTCAAATGCAAAAATGCACCTCACCATACTGTTCAATAGCTCAAGCTACCCAAAAACATATATGGGATGCCCCTGCTTGCAAAAGAAGTTGAAAATCCAATTTGAATTTGAATTCAAATTCAAATTTGAATTAACCAGAAAATAAAAAAATAAAATAAAAAGGAAAAAGAGGAGGACTTGGCCGCATGGGCCAGCCTCGGGCGCTCGGGGCCCAACTTCACTCCACGGTCCATCTGGACGAAGCGATGCGGAAAAACAAAAAAAAGGGGAGGGAGCCAGGGATCGAACCCGGGTCTCCCAGGCGCAAGCAGGTCTCCCTCGCCACTGCACTGCGAAGCGTTTTCTGAACATACAAGGGGGCCAACGCAGTTAACCCGTGCTGCACCTGGTGACTGCACCGCACTTCGTCAGAACCCTGACCTGACAGCGCGCGGAGCTAAACGGCGACGAACCCCTCCACGGCCATGCTACACCGGCGACTGAACGGTGACTTGCAGCACGCAGAGGGCACACCCAGGTACCCATTCCTGGTCTGCGACGCACCGGAGACGCAACAACGACGACGCGAGCTTCACCGGAAAAACACGGCGGCCACGGTCTACAGCTAACTTCAGAAACGCGTAAAACTTAAAAGGAAGCGCCAAGCTACCTCCTTTGAGGCAATTGGCGTGCTCTGGACGCGGTCACACCACGCACACGCTCGTTCAAACCACGCCGGGGTCACGGGGTTCACCGGCTACACGGCAAGCCGTGCCACGGCGGACGGCTTCGCGGACACACGCGCGCGGATCTACTGCTACTGCTACGGGGAGGAAGAGGGGCGTCATCTCGCTCACCTAGGGGTGGTCGGTGACGACTCGCATCGGGGACGACGGAAGGGGATCGACGGCGACGAGGAAGCAGACGAGGTCGTAGGCGGGGTCGTCGTCGCGGGAACGCTTAGAAGCTCCTCCCTGTTGCCTGCGTGAAGCAAAAGGGGAGGTGAGTCCACAGACGGCATGAACCCAGCGCTAGCCCGAGGAATCGTGGCGAGGCGGCGGCGAATTCCTCACCGGAATCATGGTGCCCGGCGGAACAGGGGAGGGGAGATCTCGCACGAGCGGCGGCGGCGGCGGAAAAGGTGGGGAGGAATGGAACCCTAGGGGGTTCCTGAGCTCGGGAGCGCGGTTTTAAAGGGGGCGGCTCCCTCTAGCCACGTCGACGGGCGTCGACGTCGATGCCGGCGTCGGCTGTGAGAGGAGGGAGACGACGTGGAAAGGCGTTCTGTCCAAGCCGCCCGATCTCAAATCAACGGCGGACGAGGCCCCCTCCGTACCGCTTCGCTGGAAAGCAGCTGGGCTGCGGGATGCCAGAGGCTCAAATGGGCCAGGCCTTGCTGGGAGGAGAGGAAACAAAAGGGTTAGGCCCTTTTGAATAAAAGAAATCCCAGCTGAGAGAGAAAAGGAAAAATAAAAAGAAAAGGAGATAAAATATATATGAAATATATTTTTAAAAACTCCTTTCTTTATGTCAGATCATCCAAAATTGGTGCAGAGAAATTCACCCAAAAATTCAAACAGCACCATTTCCATTTAAAATTAAATAGAAAAGGCCTTTGGGGAGTTTTTGAGAGGAAAACAGAAGGTTCAAAATTCCATGAGCTTGAAATTCCTAACCCTTGCATTTTCCTAGATTTAACAAAATTGGTTTGACCAATTTTGGCAACAACAAAAATGTGGCCCCTTTTTGAATTCAAATTCACTTTGAACTAGGGCTACTGTTTTTGATGATGGCAAAAATGCTTTGAGGATTTTAAAACCCTTGTTAAAGCAATTGAAATGGTTAGGCCAAGTTTGGGGTCAAGAAGAGTAAGCATGCAACAAAGAAAAATCCTTCAACACCCTTCTTGAACCATTTTGGATGCAAAAGCAAACAACCCAAAAAGGCTCCAATCCCAATGCCAATTAAGATCATCACATGAAATGACAAGAACATCCACCATGATAAGTTACAAGTCCAACAGAGGAAATACAAATACATGGTGTTTGGTAGCTTATTACATGTGGGCTGTTACAGTGGGCCTGGCCGGGGGCGTAGGCTTTTCTCTCTTCCTTAACTGTAGAACCTTTTGCACTGTGTATCACTGTAGCAACGAAGAGGGCCCGGGGCCCAATGTTAGCCTGCCTCCATCCTTGAGGGGGAGGGCATGGCTCCCCCTATCCCTGGCTCTGATTGGTCATTGGTGCAAGGTATGCTAATGGGACAGCGTGATTTAACTCTTTTGGGAAATGTCCATAGATGGAGTTACAACGGTGTCCTAGGCCTATGTGAGCGACACATAGGATCATTGCATCTCAACAAACTTCTGGCGTGATCAATTTTAATATTAGTGAGCTTGATTTTCTCTTGTTGAAAAAATATTGTGTTGCCATTCACGCTCTCACGGGAACACAAGCATGCCAAAAGTGTTGGAGATATTCCCTAGAGGCAATCTTGAGATGATGTTATTTCCTTATGTATTCATGAGTTATTTTGTATTGTCCTTGAACATCATCACTGATATGTATCAATAAGTATGTGACTTGTTTGTGAGACTATATATTGTATGATGATTGTTCTAATGGTTCCTAGTTGATAAGGTTATGCGGACACATATCCTTTGACTAGTATATGATTTGGTTGATGACTATGTTTCACAAGTCATGGGCATAGAGATGCTAACCTGATAGTATGAACTCAGTGACAGGACCACTGAGTCAGATAGACCCACTTTGAGACACAATGAGATATTGTCATTTGTTAGTCTCAAGACAATGTATATCTCGTTTTCTAGACCTAAGGTCCTCACATGCTCTCAGGATGAGGATTAACTCACTTAGGATATATCAAACACTACTCCGTAACTGGGTCGTTATAAAGGTTGCTTTCGGGTGACTCATGATACCTATCGCGAGACGTGGTTGACCAAGATGGAATTTGCCCCTCCAACTTGGAGAGATATTCTCTGGGCCCTCTCAAGTGATAAGATCTAGAAAGCATGGCCATGAGACATGGGTTAAGTGTTAAGGAATCTATATCACAGTTTTGAGAAGATTGGTCGAGCTACCAACAAAGATGACAAGTACTCACCTTGAGCTTGACAACATATATCGTGAGGCAGAAGGGATGTTGCATATGACACTTTTTAATGGTTCGTCTTATGACTTTGCGCACATTTGAGAGCCGACACATTTTGTTAGGAGTCGCTACCGACTGATCGAGTCACATGTGATCCAAGTTGTGTCCATGTCTACGTGAACCTATAGGGTCGTGCGCTTAAGGGTCAGGAGCCCATTCAGATGTGATCCTAGTGGAATTTGGAGTGGAGTCTGGATGGGCCTCAAAGGTTGAGCCCACACCGAACGTCTATATTAGTGGAGGGGAGAGACCCTGAAGTGGTCAGTTCACTCTCGCAACCCTAGCTGGCACTTTCATATCCAAGTTCATGGTTTAAATTATCTAATCTCTATGAATTTAAGGTTTAAAATAGACTTTTCCCGTCTCCGCCGTCCAACATTCCTCCCTGCACGCGCGGATACCTTAGAGCCGCACATGTGGCACTCGGGATCAACCGTTCGAGAGATCTGTTCGAGGGATCGGTGGAGGGATTCGCGAGGAGAAGACGAGAACACACATCGCCAACTATCCTTTCACTGTCGTGACTGCGCGTCTAGTGGTAAAACCCTAATCACGTAGTCTATCCTCACCAAAATGATCTTGGTTGAGCGGCAGAAATTTTATTTGGAGCTAGAGTAGGATACCGCGTGTCCCAACAAAGAGGGAGAGGACCATACATACGTGAGCTTGTTGTACCACCAAGGACCAGACCCAACCCAACAAGAGGAGGCGCATACAAGAGACGTCAACTACACCATAAATCATTGTATAATGGTTGGAGGTGTGTGTGCGTGTGCAACCATCAAATTGTAATCAGCGATTTTTGCACATGGGTCGAGAAGCCTGTCCGGCGCCATTGAAGTCGGTTGCTAGCATGTCCTCCTACACGCGGCTATATAAAGCGACGTGAAGAGCCTCCGTATCCATTCCATCTGTACCCAAACTCTTTCGCGCTCAATATCATCTACACCACTCTAATATCCATGATCCTCTTTTAAGATCACCACGCACAAGATACTCACTCCGGAAAGGCGAGCAGAGCTCCTGGCAGAGTAGGAGGAGGCCCTACGCATGAAGGAGGAGGAGGAGGACATGAAGTAGGAGTAGGGAGGATGAGGTAGAGTAGGATCGATGAGTATGACGAGGAGGACAGCAACATCATGATGATGATGATGGGGGAGGAGGAGGAAGAACTTAATCCGTCACACCACCGCTAGCTTTGTCGGGAGATACAAGACAAAAGCGTTGTTAAGGCGACCGTTTAAGCCAATCCCGCCATGAGGGAACAAAAAGCGATCCTCGACTCCATTTAGTCAGAGCTCGAGGTTCAATGGGAGAGGATATACACCATCTTAGATGCCCTGGAGGATGAGGAGGAGCCAAAGGAGAAGAAGGTGGACGATAACGAAGTGGCGATGGACGTGGAGTCCGATTTGTTTTTATTTAAGCAGGCGGAGGGGCGCGGCGGATCCGGGCGAGAGGGACTGGCGGCGGCCGGATCCAGGCGCGATGGAGACGAACGGTGCCGCAGGGCGGCCATGGCGGCGGCGGCGCGGCGAGCCTGCAGCAGGGAGGAGGAGAGGTGAGGCGAGGGGAAGAGGAAGAAGAGGAGGTAGGAGAGGAGAGGGGCGCGGGAAGGAGGCGGTTGTGGCCTCGCCGTGCTCACCGGCGGCGACCGGCCAGAACTCGCGCGGTGGAGAGGGCCTCTAGGCCCAGATCGGGCCCGGCGGCGGCGAATCTGGGCCCTGCGGGGCCCGAGGCGGCTGGAGCGGTTGGAGGTGGAAGGAGACCCCTTCGGGGCAACGTGGCCTCTCCTGGACCCTCCGTTCGCAGATCCAATGGTTGGAATTGCTTCATATCTAGGGTTTCGTGGATTTTGGGGACTTGGGGCAGAATTTGGAGAGAATTTTGAGGGGGTTGGCTGCAATTTTTGCTAGGGGAAACCCTAAAAAGGGGTGGAAGATTGGTGGTATTTATATAGGTGGCCTGGCTGGCAAGTTTACGCAAACACCCTCGAGTTTCTCTCTCGCGCGTTCGATGCTCCACGTTTCTGACCGCCGGGAGTTCATACGACCTTCGATTCGAACGAAATCTCAAACCACGCGCTCAGCGCGGCGAGCCCGTCAGTCGTACCTCACTTCAATACCGTTTCGAGTATATTTTTTTCGGGCGCCCAATAAAATAATCCATTTAATTATTAAATGGGGTTTTTCGTTCCGATGGCGATGGCTGGTCTTGTGCCGGTTGCGACAGTGCTCGGGTGAAACCCCGGTGTCGCAAAGGTCGTGTGTTGTTGGGAAAAGGTTTTGTCCCGCATCCGATACGAGAAAGAGGGGGAGAATATTCATCGATTAATAAATCAGCGAAGAAAATACTACAAACAATTCTAGCAATCAACATAATAAAGCAACAAACAAATTTTTTAATTTGGGTGAAAATCCGGGCTGTTACAATACAACACCATCAACAAGGGATCTCGTCCCGAGATCCTGGACGATTCGGGGGAGAGAGGGAAGAGAAAGGAGAGTCGACGACCTTCAACACCACCAACAAGGGACTCTGCTCCATGCCGACGACGAACTTCCGTCGAGAAACTTTCCGTAGGGAGATAGCAACGTCGAAGAACGAAGCCGTCAGGAGAGCAAGAGGAATAATGACAATGGGAAACGACGATCAAGGGAAGTAATCTTACTGAAATCGTGACGATACTAGGCAAGAGGACTGAAGTCAACGGATGACCAAGATGTAAACCAGAGTCGGATAGACTAAAGGTACTACAGGATTTCCCAACCTGAGATTGGAATCGAGACAACACGCTGCAAGCAAGACATTGTAACTATTCCGAAACTCCACACTCTCGAGATCCTAAAGTTTGAAGGGGATAAGTCGAGATTAAAACACTTACGACACTTGTCCTGACCAGAGCAAGGGTAAGGAGTAAAAAGATTCCTACTCTCCGGTAACTAACTTAGTAACTATAAAATAGTTTTTGTCTAGACTCGACTTCGGCCAGGAAAGGGATCCTACGGTCGGTAAGGCTCTGATACCAAGTTGTAAGGCCCGATATACGGTACTGTTCCAGATCTAGATGTTTTCATCCAGATCCGGGGACGAAGCACATATCGGTCCACCGCGACATATGACAATGCCATATGCCCCGGATTTCCAACATGATATCACAACATTACAGCTACAAGGATAGAACATCTCATACAATCGGCATACAACTGCCTTAATTACATTACATCAGCGGAAGATACATGTCTGAGTACAGACTACAATCAAATGCCTAGTGGCAAAGTTAAAACACACCATTCAAGTAACCACACGGGTCCAAGCTCTCCGCGGGGATCCGCCTAACTAGTCGTCGTCGAGTCTCCGCGAAAGCGTCTAGAAGAAGGGTCATCGAGCTCCTTTGAAGTCCAAGATCGTTTGCATAACGTGCGTAAAAGAGAAAAGAAGGTGTGAGCTATATCAACAAGTCTTGTAACTAACTTCTCACAGGTAAGATGTGGGTGGTGGTGAGGTTGTAGTCGCACTAGCGAGTGGCTAACGGTCTATTTTAGAGTAAGATGAGAACCAAGCATTCGATGAGGAATCGCCTCCAACAAGTCTGCTATCCACCTACTTACGCAAGCATAACATCTATCCTATCCTTATCCTCCTCTTTCATCACCCAATGAAGAAGAAGCGGTCAAGGCACACACACGTTGATCAAGTTATTAAGATGATCTCAGTTGTTGTTGTCTATGAACAAGGAGTATGTCTCAAGTCGTCCATAACTGTGGACACGGCTTCTCGAAAATATTTAACCCTGCAGGGGTGTACCAACTGCCCATTACAAGGCTCCACACGCACGCCCATCTCTCTCAGTCAGGCCCGTTAAAGACGCTCATTGAAGAGTTGTTCCGAGAGATCTGGACGTCAGGTCCCTCTAACGAACAACGAACAAATCCGGGTGGCCCCCGGGGAGTCGACACCCAATCCAAAAGCCGACCGCGCTCTCAGATCGAACTCTTTCGTCTGGACGAGGTCGGGGTAACTAACCCAAACCATGTGGGAAGCCCCCTAGCTTCCAGGTGTGGACCAACAAGAGAAACCATGTCTCCGCTGGCCCGAGTTGTTTTAAATCAGCTGGGAGCTCACCAGTCACACACACATTTTCAAATGGTAAATCAGCTTGGGCCACCACTAGAAATGTTTGAAGCTAGGTAGGTAAGAAAAGGGAACCCCATAGCATCCCACACGCGGTTAGGCACGCTTAGTCTCAAAACTAATACCCGAAACTCGGATCCTAGGTGACTCGAATCGAACAAAGCGTCGGGGCGGGATAGCCTAGACCTTCCATCCTTCGTCGAGTATAGTCAACATTATAATAATCATATCATCCACAATAATATAATAATGTGATAGCCCAATCCAAAGAGTAATAGGATAACAGTTGATAGCATCCTAGCATGCATACTAAGCAGTGGCTGAGCAACGAGCAATAGTAACATAGCCGAACAAGGTTTGCTGGGATGTGGAGGACATGGTTGTTTGGTTTTATTTGAGAGGCATGAATATGAAGTGGTAGGATCAAGCAATCGTTCTATCCTACACCTAGGCGCGAGTGATCTGAAAGTTATAAGAATGATATATGCTCCCCCTTACCTGATAAGAAGATGACGCCGAAGGTGTAGTCAATCGCGAACTCGCATCGTCTCCGAGAGTACCCGCGGAAGCACACAAGAGGTAAACACTGGAAAAGGCAATCGACGAGCAAGCATCTATTACTACCAAGCAATCATCAGCAAACAACATCAAGAATGCAACACGGGACAACACAAGGTATCACATCTATCGCCGAGAGCGGTTACTAACAGGTTAAGTGGAGTACTCGTCACACACGACGATACCGCACATTTAGAATGGTTCAAGTTGTTTAGCTACACAACATGAGCAAAGGTTATTAACATGGCATCTCACTCAAGCATGGCATATCACACAATCATGGAAAGAGGTGAAGCATAAAGTAAACTATCTATGCTAGTCAATTTAAATGAGGTACAAACCTAAACATGGCACATCGCTAAGTACCCCACAACAATGAAAGCATTTGGTACTGTTCTGCCCTAAACCATATTTTAGGTTGGTTAACAACAGCAAACAATAGCATAAACACAAAGTACATGAAATTCTAGTCAAGTTACATATAAAGAACACTCCAAGCGGAGTTACGGTTAAAAAGATACAAGCATCACAAGTTATGAACATAATCTGCCAACATCAGGTAGCACACTTCAGAGCAATGAACCAACATGCTACAGGTTGCAAACATGCACCAAAATGACATGGAATTTCAGTAGGCATGACAAGTAAGGCATGGCAACAAAGTTTCATGTATAAGAGCATCAGGAACCGTAATTGTAACCCATGAAAAATGCAAGAAAATACTACTGGTCTAGGGACTTAGTGAAAAACAGAGACATGTGACAGCAAACAGCAGGGTTGCACTTTGGGAGCTCGATAACTATATGAACAGCAACCACATCATGGCAAGGAAAAGCATGGCATCAAAGTACACATAACAAGGAGCAATTAATTACATTGGAGCTACTGTATATGAAGCATGGATCACTAACTATAAGGCATCAAAGTAGCAACTTTATATAAACAACAACACATGTTAGCAGGGTCACCACTTTGGAGCAAGAATTAATATAGCTACAACAGGCAAACATGGCAAGGGGGTGCATCTAAATGAAGTACACACGATGCTTAGCACACACAAGAAATAATCAATAGCATAAGCCTCATGGATGTGACACAATCATCAACCAAAGTTGCAAGAAAATAACAACAGCAACAATTAACAGAAAGTAGCAGCAGTTAACGATCTGGTGCCCACTTCAACAGTGATTAACAACATCTAGATGGCCTCAAATGATTAAACTCGTTAAATACAAAAGTTAGAGCACGCAAAACTGAGCACTTTTCATTTTGGGCGCAACCTCATACGACCTACAGATCTCTAGCAATCGTCAGCGCAAAACATATCACATCAGTAACTTTCTACAGACTTAGTCAAAATTAGGAAAAGAGACGCAACGAAAAAATATAAAAGGGCGCTCGGGCCTCACCCTAGTGGGCCGAGGCCCATCTGGCTGGTGGCGGCGACGGATAGTGCGGGATTGCACTAAGCGGGAGATGGTCGCGGGCCGTGGGTGCAGGATGGGTCGTGGGTGCAGGATGGGCCGCGGGCAGGCCGGACCATGGCGGTTGGCAGCGGCGAGTGGGAGGCGGCTCAACCTCTCCTCGTTCCCGACGAGGGCAGCAGGCGGCGGCGCGGGTCGCCGGTGAGGCAGGCGGCGCAGGCGGAGGGGCGCGGCGAATCCGGGCGAGAGGGACTAGCGGCGGCCGGATCCAGGCGCGGTGGAGACGAACGGTGCCGCAGGGCGTCCATGGCGGATCGGGTCGAGCTCCTGGCTGCGATCCATGGCGGCGGCGGCGCGGCGAGCCTGCAGCAGGGAGGAGGAGAGGTGAGGGGAAGAGGAAGAAGAGGAGGTAGGAGAGGAGAGGGGCGCGAGGAGGAGGCGGTCGTGGCCTCGTCGTGCTCGCCGGTGGCGGCCGGCCGGAACTCGCGCGGTGGAGAGGGCCTCCAGGCCCAGATCGGGCCCGGCGGCGACGGATCTAGGCCTTGCGGGGCTCGGGGCGGCTGGAGTGGCTGGAGGTGGAAGGATACCCCTTCGGGGCGACGTGGCCTCTCCTGGACCCTTCGTTCGCAGATCCAATGGCTGGAATTGCTTCAGATCTAGAGTTTCGGGGATTTGGGGAACTTGGTGCAGAATTTGGAGGGGATTTTGAGGGGGTTGGCTGCAATTTTTGCTAGGGAAAACCCTAAAAAGGGATGGGAGAGTGGTGGTGTTTATATAGGTGGCCTGGCTGGCAAGTTTACGCAAACACCCTCGAGTTTCTCTCTAGCGCGTTCGATGCTCCACGTGTCTGGCCCCCGGGAGTTCATACGACCTCCGATTCGAACGAAATCTTGAAGCACGCGCTCAGTGCGGCGAGCCCGTCAGTCGTACCTCACTTCGATACCGTTTCGAGAATATTTTTCGGGCGTCCAATAAAATAATTCATTTAATTATTAAATGGGGTTTTTCGTTCCGATGGCGATGGTTGGTCTTGTGCCGGTTGCGACAGTGCTCGGGTGAAACCCCGGTGTCGCAAAGGTCGTGTGTTGTTGGGAAAAGGTTTGATCCTGCATCCGGTACGAGAAAGACGAGGAGAATATTCACCAATTAATAAACCAGCGAAGTAAATATTACAAACAATTGTAGCAATCAACAAAACAAAGCAACAAACAAATTTTTTAATTTAGATGAAAATCCCGGGCTGTTACAATTACCCACCGCGTATATCTTCGTGTCGACGAGCACCTTGCGATCGTAGCGAGCAAAGACCGTAAAATTACATTTACATATATGTGTAATTGTGTATACGCTTGTTCTTTATGTACAATGAAAGTAAGTTTTTTTCATATTTTGTATAAGTAAAGAGTCCTTTTTAATTTTCGTAAAGTTTCAGTTAATGGGGACACACCATATTGAAAATTTGTGTGAATCTGCCTTGCTTCGTTTGTAAGTCAAGGTAAGCTCCTAATTGGTCAACCCTAAAGTTCCATTTCTTAATCCACTTTCGTGTTACCCTTACCTTCTTTACGCTGCGGGTACGGTACGTACATTTGGATATGGGCTCAGCATGACCAGAAGATTCAGGATTTTCATGCTCCAAGGTGCACATACAGTGAAGCTAGCAGCGTTGAAGATTCTTCCCTGAGAAGAGAATTTTCTGGCAACCCGTACAGTACTGCCCTGCACAGAATCAGCACATTACTATATATTGCACAGTAGAAGTAGATAGATTATTCCAATTTGCAAGCATGCAACTGGACAGCAGCTAGCGGGCGTTGAAGATTCTTCTCCGGCGAGAATTCTCCAGCCAGCAACCCAACCAACCCGCACACTGCGTTGCTGTGCACAGAAGTGCCACCATTGATTCAACAGCCCACAAACATGCGATGAATCTTCACCTGCCAGTCATGAGGCATCACCGTCTTCAACATCACACTCGTTCAGTTAATCAGTTCCCTACTGTGTTTACCCTTATCGCTCTCCTGTTCATCGACTTGGATCATGTCTACTTCATCCCTGCACTGCACTGGGACAAGGGCGTGCGTGCGCGCGTGCAAGCTCCGACAACGAACAGCTCCGTTGGAACGTGGTGAGGGAGACGGTGCGTGCGGACGTCGCTTTTGCGTGCGCGGCTTGCCAGATGATCTGTCGGGAGAGAAGCTTCCGGGCGCACGCTCGAGAGCTACCCGTTCGATGTGTGCGCTAGTGTCCAGTGGATCGCAGACAAGACTCCTGGACTGATGAAGAACCCAAAAGAAGATCGGTCGATCACAGCCAGAACTATAGATCTATGGTGATGATGATGATCGACCGATATGATCTTTCTGGTGAGCTTCGCACTGTTGCTACACGGACATATCTATCTAGCCAGTATCTATCGATACTCTAGATATTTTCATTTCCTATCTGGAACTATTACATATTTACACCTCACGACCTTTTTTTCCTTTCAGAAACAACAAACAAGGCAGCACCCTCGAGTGTTGATCACAGAAACATTTCATTTTACCGTTCCAATCAAAAATCTTGATCTTAAGTGGACTTTTGAGCATCCAGATGATATCACACGGTCTTTCCCGATGAGATTCTAGGATCATCCGGACACTTCGATCACCGGTAATATCTGCAATGCCATCCAGATAAACTAATATACTTAACCAGCTCAGCACACTCACTATAGCTAGAACTGCGGATGCAAGCAAAGGAGCCAACGAGTAAACAGCCTAGTACTTACAAACAATAGCGTGCACCGATCCCAAAGGACCATGTAGCGATCTCGATCGTGGCACACAACGATGTGATGCGATAATATATGAAATGTGCTTGGCCACGGGGCGCTTCAATTCCTGGATCGAGGCGATCGATGGATACAGGGAGGAACGAACAGCTTCTCGTTCCCCCCCATGTGATGCGTGCATGGCGCTTGCCGGGCTCGGCGACAACAAGGCCGGGATATCCTTTTGAGACGCAGCATGATCGATCGGGCAAGCTAGCAGCAGCAGCAGCGCCGGCTTATTTTCCGCTCTGCATGCCTCAAACACGAGAAACATGCAGATGGGATACGATAGGTTTAGATCAGTTTGTTAATTCCGGGCTATACCTCGAGTAGCCCACACGTAGTAGTGGTGTTTCTCCTCATCCTATCCTGAAACGGAAGCCTACGAGGAGTTGCAGATGTCAACGATCCATGCATGGCAACTGGGATGTACGTTTGTGGTAGGAGTGTGCATATCTGCAGGGAGCCGATACACGAAATGATGGTCCCCTGAGAGAGCTAGATGGGCTGCCTATTTGTAGCAACAATGGTTAGTAAAAACTTTGGTGGTACATTAGGGTAGCTTGTGTCTCAAATTCTCAACGGTGGGTGGGATTTGGTGGTCCTGTTACAATGTTCTCCACTGACAGCATTTTGTATGACCCATGGTTTGGTAAAGAAGAACTTCTGATTTTATATGGTTTTCCTCTTGCTTGTACCCTTTTGAATGTATGTGTTACGATGATTCTATTAAGGGAGAAGACTTCCTCAAGAAAGACAGAAATTAATTAAAATTTGTAAACAAAAATAATAATTCAATTGTTAGATAGATAGATAGACAGACATGAATGTGTTGCATGTAATCTTAACCATCTCCAACCTTGTATTTCTATTTTTTGTATCCTCTGTTTCATCTGGCTCGAACACAACAGGAGAGTCTTCAATCGGCACTCACTCCTCCCGGCTGCCGTAGTGGAGAAGATCAAAGGTCATTGCATGGAGTGGAAGCTGGTGGGCAATGTGAGTCTGAAACGTATAATCCCTTAGTTCCTTCCGCCTCTTTTGCTGGTTTTTGATTGTATACTGCTGGCTTGTCAGCGCCCCTGAGCACTCTTCGTAAAAACGTTTTCTCTCCTTAATATATACGCATGCAGCCCTCATGCGTGTTCTCGAAAGAAAAGAAAATTCTATCCTTTCCCTGTAATCCCAACTCTCCTCAACAACCGAATCATCTGCCTTTTTTATTGTGTACACACCACGGCAAGGCTATGTGCCAGAATAGGACATGGCTCTCCCACGGAAGAGTACAAATAATGCTTCCACCTTTCATCAATGGCATTATGGCCATTCCATCTCAAACAACAACTATGAGACATGTATTTTTGTCTGCATTTTGGCATAGACTAAAATACCCTTTTGCCGCATCGATATGAAATGGTGGTCACATCATTTGAATTTGGCTCAACCAAGCCACACGCAACTTCACGGTCCGACCGCATCTTCAAGGCGAGGTGGCAGCATGATGTGTTGTTGCGACCTTGCCCCTAAGCAGCAAATGATCACAACATGCCTCATCCCCCTTATTTTTTGGCGTGCACAAACTTCAACTGATAAAAGATTCAATACCGAATGGGATTGGATAGAAAGGTTAGGATGTGTCGCGGTGGACAGTGGTCGATGAAGGTGACAACATGACAAACTACGGAGAGCGGAAGGGGCAAGGAGCGCGTGTTCGGCTAAGGGAAGACAACAAAGAGATGACCGAGGGACGAAATAGGATGATAGAGAAATACGGGAAAGAAAGAAATCATGGTCTAAAGATAGGTGTAAAATATTGGAGGCAAGTTTATTTTAGTTGATGTGTTAGAAAAATCTTACGCTGGCTTTATTTTGAGTTGAAACCCTATAATGGCAGAGGAACTTCTTTATTTGCATACAATAAGTGACTTATTTGTGGGGACATCTTAATGGCGAGGGGAGGGGGGGCACACAAAGCGCTTGGTCGTGGACTGGCCCATCTCCTCTCTAGCGATTTTCTACCACTTTGATTTATTTTTATTTTTCCAATCGATATCTCTCAGAAAAAATGGCTGCTGATTTTTTTTTAAATCTGTAAAGTTATAACATTAAAATATTTAAGTAATTGTCTAGAAACTTTTAGCAAATTTATGATTTTTCTAGAGTGTTTGTGAATTTGAAAATATTCATAAATTTATTAAATATGTGACATTAGAAAAAAATATTTACACAATCTATTTTTTAGAATTTTCTCATATTTCTAAAATGTGTTTCTAGTTTTATTAACATTCATGATTTTTTGTACAAATTTAAATATATTTTTCATTATTTAGAAATATTTTTGCATTGTATTTTTTAAAATTTGATTATTTTTATAATGGTACAATATAAATTTAAAAGGAAAGGCAAGGGAAAAAGAAAAGAAAACAAAAATACAAATGAGAAGAAACTAAAGAAAACTAAGGTAAACTTCAAGAAAATAAACATTAAGAAAACAATAAATCATACCGATAGACCAACAACGCTTGCATGGGGATCGGCCCATATGCGATGCCCCTGTGTACTGAACAAGGATCCCCTAATTAATAGTTGAGGAATACCTTTGCGTACGTCATTCGCGCACGTTTTGAGTGCGTTAAGTATCACATTTGGTGCATTTCAAAGTTTTTTTTTGTCCATCTGCGGTCAACAAATGGCGCTTTCTAAATGCAGAACCGCAGAAATTGCCACAGCGTGTAGCCACAGGCATAACCACAACCGCGAACGGAGCCACGCGTGCAGCCACAACCACAGGTGCAGACACAGTTCCCGCGCAGTCACAGGTACAACCACAATTGATGCGTAGCCACATATTTGTGGCTACGCGCGGGAGGCAATCAGAACGCGACACGTGGTACCTTCGGAGCGAATCACCTCTGCGGAGGTGCGCGAAATGGTACCCTCTAACTAGTGATTCTCCAAAAATCCTCGTTGACGACGCATTGCAGAGTGTAGTTGGGCTACGGAAATGTGGGCCCAAGCATAGGATGGCCCATATGTCAGTAACTACAAAATCTTTATAGTACATCGGGAAAGTTGAGTCTGTGCCTACACGAATATCTTGTACTCCTTCCGATCTATAATAAATGACGCTTATTTTGTATTAACCTAGTATAAACTTTGTGTTAGATGGACGTCACTTATTATGAATCGGAGGGAGTAGCAAATAAGCGATAAATATGTCTTTCGCTTTACAAAAAAGATGCAATTTTGCTGAAGAGTTATAGTACTTTGGCCCATCAGTAGTATTGATCATGGTGCTTTTTCTTTTCTTTCTTACATTCTTTTATACTTTCCTTAAATGCATTGATTTTTCTGTAGACACTTGTACTTCTGTTTTGTCTGTCATGAAAGTTTACTTTTATACATATGAACTTTTTTGTTATAGAATATAAAAGTATATTTCCTATGGACATTAATGTATATTTTTAAGCACAATGAGAGTTTTTAAAGAAAAAACTGTTTTTAAGTACATGGATATTTTCTTTTCTTAACCACAATTTTTATTGTTATTAAATTTATAATATATTTCAATAATTAAAGATCCAAAAAATTCAAAATAATATTTAAGAGATAAAAAATGATTAACATTTCCCAATTCTTAGAATTAAGTGAAATCATTGTTAATAGGTCGTGCCAGTGGTTTGCCATGCAACTTATTTGAGGGAGGGTTTATATAAACGGGCTCAATGTATTTCAAAAACATACAAAAGATCAACGCCATTCTTATTAAAAGAGAAAGCAAATAATGTTTATAAAATTTTATATGACAGGCATCGATACGCAGCCTGTGGACCCACTAATATATAATGAATTACTGAGTTAAGACACCGTCGCCTACTGTCCGCTCGCTATGATTTCAAAGTTTTCTCCAGCACTTCATTAGAATTACATGCGCCAAGGCTCAGATGAACCAAATTTCTTTCTTCTAGAGGAAAGAAAGTTAGCGAGTTGTATTAGTGTGTGGAAGTTATATTTCGTTTCACTCGGTGGGCTCACTTCTCTATTTATTTTTATTGTTGGATGCTTGCGATTTGGTTCGGGTTTCTATGGGCTATATGTCTTTTTTTGTCTTTTCTATTTTCTCCGTTCCTTCTTCAGTTTTTTATGCAAAAAAGTTACTGTTTTTATTCGCTTTTATATTTTTTACTATTTTTACTGCATTTTATTTTTCAAGTTTATTGGCATATTCATAGTTTATTTTGTTTTATTGTACTCCTTTTCGATTTTTCCGTGTTCTTTTTTATTTTATAATTTTTTTGCATACAAGTTAAACATTTTTCCTACACATATAATACTTATGATATAAATGATTAAAAAACTACATGATTCATAGATATTTATTTATTTTTAAATTATATGACTAACATTTTTTTAATACATGATCAAATATTTTTATATACATGATAAGTATATTTTAACGGATATTATATAGTTTTTCTATACAATTTTTAATATACATGAAAATATATTTATTCAAATTTAACATTTTTCAAGTGCATGATTAACATTTTCAAATGTTTGGTTAATTTTTTCATTACACATTCTATTTTTTTGTACACAAGAGAAATATTTTTCAAATGTGTGACCAACATTTGAAATGCTTGATTTATACATGATTACTTTTCTCATACACATTTTATATTTTTTTATACATTTTTCTTATACATGAGAAAAAAAATTGCACACACATTTATTATTTTTAAATGATTGATTAACATTTTCTAGATGTCTTATCTAAGGGTGTATTTTGTAATATATATTTCTAAATTTAAAAGAAAGTGAAAAGAAAAATGAAAGAAAGACTAGTGCTTAAAGCTCCGCGCTTTGGGCTGACCTATTTGTGCATGGGCTTCATGAAAGGCTACCCTCTGAAATCACTAGTCAAAGGATACCCTTAGCAAAGGTCACTTTTAATTTTAGTGATGGTAAGTGGTACAATGTGACGCGTCATTTATCATAATTGGAGAGTTTTGTTTGATTTTAAGGAGGAGAGATTGTATCTTTGTGTTTCTTTTTCTTATATTCTTTTTAATATTATTTATCTCTTGAGGTATGCGTGCAAATCATGAACCGTTTTCATCGTTGTGTTTCTCGTGTCAACATCTTTTGAACTAGAACTCATATTGATAGGTTTAGACGTTCTTTTTTGAGCTGCTTTAAAACTGTACTGAATCGTGTTTCCAAATAGTACTAATCTAAAACAACGAAGTTACATCTTTTTCAGAAACTAGGTTCTTTCAAGAAACACATCCATAGATTTATTTCTCGTTAAATCACAGATTTTTAGAAATTGTATTTTTCTTACGAAGACCACATATTTATTTCTCTTTGAGGCATAAATATGATTCTTGTTGAGACACATACTTCCTTCATCCTAAAAAAAGTTTTTTAGATTTGTTTAGATATGTATCTATCTAAACTTAGTTTCACATCTAGAATTCTAGATACATTCATATCTAGATAAATTTACGACACTTATTTTAGGATGAACGGAGTATTTTATTTCTCATGCAGACACGTTTTTTACTTTTTGTAAAGTCACATTTTTTCACAAACTATGATTATGTATTTGCTTCTCGTTGACGCACATATTTGCTTCTCTTCAAGACACACATTTATGACAAACTATGTTTTTCACTTTTCAAAGAACATTGACTCAGTTCACGTGAAAACGTATTTATTTTTTGAAAGAAAATTTTCCACCAAAACCCCAACAAAAAAACAAATTAAAAAAAGGAAAACACATGAAAAAATATTTCCACATATGCGTTTAAAATGTGACACATGCTGACAACTAGACACATCACTTAACGGCTCACATGCCGTAAATATAAAATTTAGGGAACCGCTAGGGATCAGACTACTGATCCCTGGCTTCCTATTAGACCAGTCCCAAGTCGTAGGATTAGATTTGTACTGGCGGTTTGATAAGCATTGTATCCCACTCTAGATAGATTATTTTTCTTTGTTAATTGATTGCTTCTTTAAATACTCTTGGAAATGTAGTTGCTTCCTAATCTAACCTCCCAACCTTGATATGTTTTCTAAAAGGGTTTGTCCAGGGCACATCTAAATGTACTTTAAGATAGGGCACATCTAAGTTCTATACTATTGATTTTACATGAACATTTGTTTAGATATTTTTTTAATATTTTTCTTTTTCTTTCTAGTTTGATTGAACTCAGATGTATTTGCTTCGTGAAGCTGCTTCCTAGAATGTCTTCAAATCTCCTATTTACGAAAATAATTATGGAAAAGTATGATTAAATCCAGCAACAAATTACATTCTTTTTAAATATGTGATTCTTCACTGATGGCAGCATGATGTTTGTACCACGGGAAGCATCCTACTTGATGCACAGAAGCATCAATTTCTAGTGTGATGGAAACAAATTGTTTGCATGTCATATTACTTTCTGTTCGATGAGTAGAATTGTTAGTGCTTTAGAAGCATCATTTCAGGCGAGATGGGACATTAATATAAAAAAGAAGGTGTGGAAGCACAACAAGAAAAGCAAAGAATAAATCCCCATGGCTTGCTGGAAAGGTGGATGTGCACTGTGTCTCGGGTTCTTCTTGGAGATGGACAATGCATCACAGAGTAGAAAAGTTATGCAGTACACTGGCTCTGGAGTGAAGACAAGGAGAGAGAAGCAGAGCGGTGTGGGGGATTGGGCGAATGCATGGTGCGGTGGATCTGGAAGGGGAGGTCGGTGATTGTGGTAGTACGTGGTGCAGGGGAGATATGGTTGGAGGCGGAGTAGGCATCATCTACAGCGACGAGGAGTAGAATGAAAGCTAAGGCCGGACAGCGCCGTTGTAGAAGAGATACGGTGAGCAGGCGCATCCATGGGAGGAGAACGAGAGCAACGTTGTTGAAAAAACTGCTTTAGTGAGACTAGGGGAGTTGTGACATTACGGTGCGTGGAAAACGGCTTTTGGAAGGAGATATCGGGACCTCTAGTCGTGCGATCAAACAATCATCAACGACAATGGATCGGTCTGATAAATTGTGAGCATCAGACGTATGATAGAAAGCGTTTACCTCAAATTTATGAACATCCTCATAAGAATAACCGTCAAATAGTCGTTTCCTGGAGAGCAACTAATTAACAGGTACTCCTTATGGGAGCCCTACGAGGATCATTTTTGGTGGGTTAAGAGCGCACCACTCGGTGCATTCTCAGCCGCCGCCATGTGTCGCATGTTAGGCATTTTCTCAGGATTTTATATATTTTATTTTATTACACATTTTTAGGGTTACATGTTTTTTTTCTTCTATTTTTTACTTTTTATTTTTCACTCATCTTTTCTAGATTTTAAAAAAAATGCTTTTTTTATTATACCTGAAAAAAATGTGTATTTTCTGTTTCATGAGAGACACATATTTACTCTTCTAAAGGCATAAATTTGCGATGCACCTCTTGAAAAGAAAACAGAAACATGTTTTCCTACATTTTCTTATCATGAGTATGCCTCTCGTGGAGGCACAAGTTTGTTTTTGCGATAAACACAACTACGCCTCTCGTGAAAGTATATGTTTGCTTTCGGAAGAGGCACAGACTTTCAGAAAGGAAAAATTTCACGTTTTCTTGCCTACGCTAGAAGCATAGATTTGCATCTTATAGAGGCACAGATTTGCTTCCGCAAAAGGCACTGCCTCTCGAAAAAAAAATCGTGAAAACAAATTCATCGAAATCTATTAATACAGCATCTAGTTCCAAAGATCTCAACGAGAAGAATCCAACGGTAAAAGAGGTTAAGAATTTGGACCCATGTTTCAAAGATAAAATATTTTCTAACGAATCTAAAAGCCTTAAATTGTTAGAAATAATACGCGTACAATACACTACTTATCAACCACTAATAAAATAAAAATGATTTTTATAAAGAGTACTTTCTCATCCAAAAAATGGATAAAATTGAATTTATCTAGAACTAAAATATATCTAGGTACATCTATTACTTCAACAAATATTTTCGAACAGAGGAAGTACTTCTTAACCAATAATTTCGCTCTGTCTTAACGTCAAGCGAGATGGCGTCTATACCGGAGCCTGACCCAGCCTCGGCTGCCATTGGATCTCTCCTCGGCTACTAGGTCCGGTCCCGCTAGTCCAACCTCATAGTGAGAAGTGGCGAAAACGATAAAATTGATCTTTAGATGAAACTTCAACACACTTTAACCCTACAACGAAACTATTTCAAAAACTAACCCAAAAGGTAACTCCCGCCACAACGACGCTACCCTTTATGGAGTAGCGGCGCTACCCTCTATGGGGTAGCGCCATGGTTAGTGGTGCTATCATTCCTGCCACGATGGCGTGCGGGCCTCGTTGGCCGGTATGGTAGCGCCGTAGAAAGGGGCGCTATCCCTTGTACGGTAGTGTTAGCATTGATGGCGCTACCCTATGAGCATCCAACCAGAGAGAACTCACACGCGACCAGGTGTAGCACCATTAGTCCTAGCGCTACCGTACAAGGGCTAGCGCCCCTTTCCACGGCATTATCGTACCGATCGATGAGGCCCGCTTGCCACCGTGACAAGAAGGGTAGCGCCACCGATTGTGACGCTATCCCATAGAGGATAGCACCTTCGTGGCGGGAGCTATCTTGTTAGGTTTATTTTTAAAATAATTTCGACATAGGGTTAAAGTGTGCTGAAAATTCGTTTAAAGATCAATTTTATCGTTTCACACGCCAGAAGTCTCCTGTTAACCAGGGATCTGCCCGCCTCGGGGCTCGGCTTCGTTTTGGAGGCAAGCGATCGCGGCGTGTTCGGCGGGCGCGGGGCCATTGCTTTCCGTGAAGAACCGAGGGTCTGCATCGGCAAAAGGGTTTTAGTTTGTCAGACTCGTTGTGGTTACACCAGCAACTGATTGTTAATCACACTGGAACGCGTTGCCGAGTGATTTGTTTAGGTGATCTATTCTAGGCGACTGATTTTTCTTAAGCGAGCTAGGTCAGAGGATTATGTGAGTACAGTACGTGCTACGTAGACCTACCCTCCTAGGCTCTCAGTGCTGGTTACCGGGAACTTTCTTGAACGGAGTTTGATGTCAACAGGCAGGAGCGGAGCCAGCGTATTCTTGAAGGGAAATGCCATGTTTAGACCGACCGATTCCAGCCCACCTTAAGCCGCTTCGATCGCGTGCCACACGTCCCGTGGTACCGCACATGCTTTCCCCGACTCGATCACGTGGCCACCCATCTCGTCCGTAGAGTGTGTGCTTGGTAAACATCCTTATCCATTTCGTTCCTCACCGTTCTTTTTCGTTCCTTTTTCCCTTTTCTCCATCCAAATACGATAGATGAGAGAATCCCATGGCGGACGCCGGATACCTGCCGACCGTGCAGCGAATCGGAAGCGCCGGTGACTTCCCCTGCTGCGTGTGCTGCTCGTTCCGCTGCCGGTCCCCTCCACATGCTGCAATGAAGCAAGCGGTAGCGCTGCACATGAGAGCTGCTGCCTGCGGCGCTTCAATGGAGTGGGCGACGACTCTGCAAAAGCATCACCGCGTGCCGATCTCGCGGCAGCCGGAGCTGCGTCGGGCCGCATGTGATGCGTTGGAGCACCGCGCGCTAGCATCGCAGCTGCAATGGAGCTCCTCCGCGTTGGTGTCGCAGCTGCAATGGAGCTCCGCCGCGTCGGTGTCGCAGCTGCAATGAAGCTTCGTCGGTGGGCAGCCGGTGCTCGATGGAGCACCGCCCTGCGATGGCTCGCGGCGGCCGGAGCTGCGTCAGGCCGCATGTGCTGCGTTGGAGCACCACACGCAGACACGCTAGAGTCACAGCTGCAATGGAGCTCCGCTGCGCCGGTGTGACGGTGTCGCAGCTGCAATGAAGCTTCGGCGGCGGCAGCCGGTGTTGCGATGAAGCGTCGTCCAGCGACGGTGGCGCTGCAGCGAAACTCGTCGGGAAACGGCCATGGAGGGGCGTCGCCGCTGCGATGGAGCACCTCAGGTCGCCGGTGCTGTGTTGGATTGGAGCATCACATGTCGGGAGAGAGGGTCGCTGTGAAGTCACTCTAGCAGAGATCACAGCCGTCGCTGTAAGAGAGATCTAACGGCTCTTGAGGCTGTTTAAAAAAGTCTAAATTTAGTCGGATGACGCCTAGCGTCGCCCATTCTTGAAACGCGGGCAAATGCCCAAAAGAAAATGGCCGACCCTATGCGCCGGTCAGCCACGAGTCGTCTGATATTTCGTCATCCAACGTATCAGATTCGTGCGTACTTTCGGATTAGACAACTGCAACATTTGCGATAACTTTGCAACATTTGCGGTACATTTGTAATTTTTTAGTACACGGATGCAACATTTTTTATTTTTGATGCTTTTTGCAGAAAAAAATGGTGGTAGCAAATTTTAATCGCTGGTGATAGCATTTTTTTACTATCAGTTGCAACTTTTTTGGTGCATGGATGCAACAAAAAATTATTATGTGCATTTTTTTCGATTTTTTTTACTGTTGCAACAAAAAATCTAATAAAAAATTTGCGTACCATATTTACCATCAATTCATGGCAGCAAATTTGATCACCGCTTGTAGCTTTTTTATAACGGTTGCAACAAAATTCAGGACCCATCATCACTGATCACACTTCATCTTTTTTGTTGTATAAAAAATCATTAGTAGCATTTTTATATCAGGCTACCAAATGAATGCGCTTAGCACTAAAATACTACTAGATACATCCGTTTTAGCAAAAATAACATAGATCAACGTAATAATATTTTAGTATAATAGTAGTACAGATAGTTGCATTTTATACTATGGTTGCAATATTATCATGTATCATATGCAACAAAAGAGGAAAAAGTGGATACAGCTGGGCTCGGCCCGACCGGCCTAAACTTTGGCCGGTCGACCGTCCACGAACATTACCCAATGAAAATAGGGTAAAAACTTTTCGTTTTTTAGGGAAAACGGGATAGCAAATTCAGAAATGGAAATAAAAAATGTAAAATAAAGACGGAAATGGAAACTTTTACATGAAAACAGAAACAAAAACGAAACTATGTTGTGAATATGGAACTTTCAGTTGTACTATATGACTATGGCTGCTTTGTTTTCTAACCACCAAATAGTAAACAATGATATAATAAGCAAAATGATCCATATGCGGCACAACTTCTACGAGCATACTTGTCGTGGTGATACTTAAGATATACCCTTAAGTATCATAGATCATGGGGTGCCCTTAATATGGTGGTTGCGTATCAAATATCCACTAAGCTCTATAGAACAAAGAGAGAGAAAATCAAATCAACAAAGCACGTTACCGAGTTATAAGCAGCTCGGAAACGATAAGTACTCGGAACGAGATAACTTCGAGTTGCCTTCCATTCGGAAAGGACAGTCTCCGAGTTACCAATTACTCGGAAGGAACGATTACCGAGCTGGCTGCTACTCGGAAGGAAGGAAGAGCAAAAGACGTGAAGCATTGAAGCCAGAGGCGTTACTCCTTTTTAATCAGCAGTAGTTGGTAGTCAGTTTCATGCAAAATGCTAGGCGTTAAGCCTTGTAATTAAACCCCACAAATAGGGCATTGAAAGGGCCGAGGCGTACTCTATATAATCCCGGTTCCACTCCCAGGAGAGGGTTACACGCACATTTTCCCAAGAACTCTAAGCAAGAACACCCTGGTTACACCGGGACAGGATTAAGATTGTTATCTCTAAGGAGGGGCCTAACCTGTATACTTCTCTTTGCGTCACCACCCTTGCGTACATATCCATATAGCTTCATTCATACCTCTATACTCATTGTCAGGATTATATCCACGATAGTTGGCGCCCACCTTGGGGCTGAGTTCGATCAGCAATCGAAAGGATGGTTTCTCCTTCATCTTCATCGTTAGCGTGCGACCCCGAGCTCATGTATGGCGAGATGTTCCTATTTGGATTGTTAAGCCTTCGTCGCTGATGATTCTGTCTGGTTAGTGTATTCTCCGCTCCAAACACAGTTACTGTCGTCAAGTGGCAACGTTCATTTTTGAGCTGATGAAGCAGGTGTTGGATATGTGCCTGTTGGGGTTCGCAGCAGAAAACACAAAATTTTCTAACTAGCGTTCCCATAACCCAAGATCTAGCTAGCCGTATTACCGTAACGAAAGTAGTGCGGAAATAACATACCTCGGGGTGTAGTCCGTTGCGCGGGAAACGTTCCCGCAAACGTGGTTGATGTAGCCGATCAAGTTTCACAGCCCCCTGGCTGTGTTGAGCACCCGGATGGGTGTAGTGCCACACGTCCAGCACCTCGTAGTACTCGCACACGTACGAGACTCGATGACGACCTCCGTTCTCCGATCCAGCGACGGTGGCGGAAGCAGACCTCCGGACGGAGCTTCGGCAGCACGACGGCCTCCGATTCTAGCAGAGAAGCCTCAATTCCACTACAGGCTCACACTAGGGAGCCCACCGTGAAAGAGACAAGGGAGGGAAGAAGACCGGAGAAAACCGATCTCAATTCGGAGTAATATTTAATTTCTCACGAATTTCTGTGTATTAAATATGTGCACCCTGCCCATCTATATATAGGCAGAGGGGAGGGAGTCAACCCCTCTCCCTTAGCAATGGGGGAGGAGGGGGCGCACCCCTCATGGGCCCTAGGGCCCATGGCGCCTCCCCCCTCTTTTCTTTTTTTCTTTTTCCCTTTTATTTCCCCTAATGGGCCTTTTTCTCCACTAAGGCCCATTGCACATATTAATGAGAAATAAAATGATTTTAATTATTAATTCAATTAATTAATAATTAAAACATAATATTCCATCTCCCTGTGCTCCGGAACACCTTCCGGTTCACTCCGAACTTGTTTCGGTTCAACACGGTACTTCTCCGATATTGTTTCCTTTATTCTCTGGTTGCTCCGATGGTTCCGAAAAGGTCTCCGATTTCATCGAGCCCTTAAGTGTGTTACCCTACGGTCCGAGAACACTCCAGTCATGACCGAGATGAGGCTACGTTCAATGATCATCAGCGGGACCTGGATGCCCATAATGACCCCTGTGCATTCCGGATATCAAACACCACATTGGACCTTACGCCGTATAGCATTCCCTTTGTCAGCGATACTGGATTGTTCCGAGATTCGATCAATGACATCCTATGTCTGGTTCAACCTCGTTCCGAACTAATCCTCATTCACTCGTTCCCATGATATTCATCCCCGTGACCTAGCTAGTCACACGCTGCAGCTTTATGGATGGAATCTCACCGAGTGGGCCCAGAGTATCTATCCATTATATGGATTGACAAATCCCGCTCTTGTAACAATACTTTTCAACATATCTCCATGGAATACCTAAGATACAACCGTTATGACCCGCATATTTCAGTCAGGTGGTGGGATGTAAGTCAAAGCATCCGGGAAGATAGTAATTATGCACGTACTCACGGTCAAAGGAACGGTCTACCACGTTCTGTAATTAAAACACTGAACCTTCATAAGATTTGATCATGTTG
Organism: Bromus sterilis; assembly: GCA_950022295.1. Taxonomy (NCBI): domain Eukaryota; kingdom Viridiplantae; phylum Streptophyta; class Magnoliopsida; order Poales; family Poaceae; genus Bromus; species Bromus sterilis. The sequence goes on from OX465596.1 coordinate 405,847,593, forward strand.
TAATGCTTACTTTGGGTAATGTTCATCACGTCACTTAAACAGTGAGGTGACCTCATAGTCAAGAGACTTAATTGTCCATGATCGCGAAACCACGACCATCATGTTGACCATGAACTAGTTATCGATGTAGAGGCTGACTAGGAACTCTGGGGTTTTCTATACCACACCTGCATCATTGTTTCACTGACGCAGTTCTAGCACGGTATAAAACTGGTTATGAACTTGCTTAGATATATTGGAATAATCATATATTATTTGTCTCTAGAGCATATATCCAACAGTCTCCCACTTGCACTAGAGTGCTAATAATCTAGCCGCATTTTTCCGATCATAATCATCTTATCACATAAGTGTTCATTGATCATGCATGCTCATGGAAGAGGGTTCGTCAACGAACTGCACCAATTCAGATTCGTATGTTTCCTTTGCAACTGGTACAGGTCAAAAGCTCTTTTGACATACCACTCATTATCATATAATGGTTGGATATAAGTTTCGCGGGAGAGTGAGACTATTATTTCACAGTATCCTCCAATGATCTCTTGGTTCAGTCTTTAGAAGACTCATCCATAGTCATATATACTGGGAAATACACTCAACCAGAAGTCCAATACTTCTAACGCTAAACTTTTATCCGTACGTCTACTTTCTTAAGTAGTATTATGTTTGTAGTACCGTGAATTTTGCTCACATTTCTTTCATGTCTTTGGTGATGTCTCTAATTCCATATAGACCCATAATATGGCTTGCAATTGTAATCTTGCATTATATTCAAGTCTATTATCCTTTCTATATTTTAGATAATAGTCCTTAGTATTCCTCATATACTGAATGCATGGACTTTATTCAGATTCTGTGTTTTACTCCTAAAGCACATCGGAGTCTGTTCTTCTTCCAAGAACTTTTGAGTCATTCTGTTGTTGGATTCACAATGCATGTTATATGGTAGAATCATATGTCAAGAACATATAAGATCACATGTCCGGTACATGGTGCATCTCTATTCTTCCATCAAGACATTGCTTGTGATATTTGGATTTCATCCATTATATAACTAGAAGAATACCCCGCGCGTTGCAGCGGAAATTTTTTAAGAACTCTGCAATGTAAATTGGAAGGGTATAAAACTCATGTAAATGAAAGTGGATGACATGGATAAATTTTTGAATACAATAATGAGTGTTGTGGTTAGCTTGCATGTTGAGATAGATACCACAAATGCATGTTAGTCGAATTTGTTAGTGGATGTCATGGTTAAATGATTGGATACAATAATGAGTGTTGTGGATAGCTTGCATGTTGAGATAGATACCACAAATGCATGTTAGTTGAATTTGTTAGTGGATGACATGGACAAATGATTGGATACAATAGTGGGTGATGTGGATAACTTGCATGTTCAGATTGATATCCCCAAATGCATGTTAGTTAAGTTTGTTAGTGGATGACATGGACAAATGATTGGATACAATAGTGGGTGATGTGGATAGCTTGCATGTTGAGATAGAAACCTTAAATGCATCTTAGTGGGGTTTTGTCTTATAAGAGATATAGATTTCTAGCCACAAGAACATGTTTCTTGTCTAGAAGATTATTCCAACCTTCACTTCGTTTCATTATCCGTATCTTAATCTACTCATATAGATTTCAACGTGTAATGTGTTGGTATTTCACATAAAAGAAGATTCTTGCAATCTTGTATTTTATTTGCCTTATGCTCTATATATATCATAATGCACATATGTATATAAGACGATTCTCTATATACACATTCAATGCATGTCCATATATATATACATGTGAGATCATTCTTCACACATATCAATGCATATATGTTTGAGACAATGATCATGCTCCCACTCAAATATATCCATCATATACTCATATATTTGTGGTTCAGCTTTCATCAAGTCATTTTATTGTTCACTATGTCTCACATAATGACAAAGCTTCCAAAGCTCCCACTCAGAAAATGCCCTCTGCATTCCAAGTTTCCGGGAAGTCTTCAAAGCTCCCACTCAGTTTCATGAAACTGCAGGCCCACTCAATATTTTGTTCATCACAAAATCACTTGATCAAATCAAGGTTGAGGGTTCCTGTCTTGAGGTACTATAGTCCATCCTTTTAACGAAGTAACCTTCGTCATGCCCATTGCAATTCTCTTTCAAATCCCAAATTTGACTGAGATGCAATTTCAGGCTATGGTCCATCGTAGTGTAAATGAAATAATTTATTGATTAAAGCATTCCTACGTTTCCGTAGTCAATCACCATTGAACTTTGGTCATAACCAAATAATGCCTTATGCTCATTACATTATTCTCAATATCTCTCCAGTTTGTCGAGAATTTGAAATAACCGATTTATTTCACGGGACGTGAGCCATCCTATATGTAACTCAATATTATTTCATTTCTCCTCGTTTTCTAGGCTACCATCATTCTTTGTGTCTTCAAGCAATGTTATTTTCCTATTGTTTTATTAAGAAGACTCATGATTATTGTTCTGTACAGAACGTATTCATGACAACCTTCTAAATTCAACAATGGCTTCAACTCATATACCAAGATCAATCATCTTTGGCATATCCTTCCTTATATAGCGTCATTACAGCGGAACACGCTTCCGTTGCAATACTCTGATATTCTGAAGGCAAGGTCCAATACCCCGGTCAAAGTTTCCATTATCTCCCATTGGATCCGTGTCGAGAGACTTCTTCTCGCATTACCAATCAAGAAACACACAATTTTGCTATTCGGGGAGAATATGCATTTTCAATTGCTTGTAGTTTTATTACAAAGAAATTCTTTCTTTTAAGAAACCTTATAACACCATCGTTTATGGAGCTATCATGTCTCGTTTAGATTCAGGATGGTTTCCTATTCATGAAGTGGGTGTTTTAACTTAATGAATTAAACAACCTTATTCGACAATAACTATAGTGCTAGGGGAAAGAACGTTTAGACCATACTATGGTTTAGTATGACTACGAATGGTTTAAGTAGTCTAGCACTTTCAACTTCCATCGTAGTTTGTGGTACAACTTCCACAAGTCTCCCATTATTTCAATATCAATACTTATCACTCCGGATCATAGCGTAGTGATATTATCCTTGTGTTCTCACTTCTCACTGTGATTCCTGAATCTCAGTTTTATGATCTCAATTGAATACAACTTTCAATTAATCATATGAAGTCTTTAATGATAACTCACATGCCTATTCTACATCATTTATGTATAATGATTGGCACAAGTTCTACTTGCTAGAACCTTGTCATGGTTATATTTATTGCAGAGGTTCATAGATCATGTATCTAATCCATCTCATGCAATCAAGTTATGATTTTCATTCGATAATGAACTCACAAGTTAATAGATCATACATTTAATGAGTTCATCAGTTATGAAGTCACCTCATGTAATAAAATCTTTGACTTGTTATAATCAAGACAACTTTATCATTAAACATTGAATATTTCTCGATAATAATAGTAGTATTATAAATGCTTTCTATCATATCATAAATCAAGACGTAATCAAAAGTATAAGCACACTTTTATTCATAAAGATGGAACAACTGACTTGTCTCATTACATGAATAACTTTGTCTCGCGAGATGCAAGACACACAACTAAGTATTCGTACTATAATGATTACATAAGATTTATCTAATACTCTAAGTATCTCCTATGATAGATGTCTCGGCGGAATCCATGCTGGCCATCAACTGACTTGATATCCATCAATCCTCGATTTCACCTCTTCCCGTCCATGCAACGGCAGGTCCTGTTTTCATAAAACAGAATAAGTATCAAATACTCATTTACTGCAAATGTTGTATAAGGGAATAAACATTTATAAAGTATATCAAGTATATACCTTCTCCATCCACGACTTCTGCATCCTCGATAGGAGCAATGTCCGTGGCCAAGAGATCAGTCATGAAGTTCTGGAGACTCATATTAGCTCCTCTTCCGACATAGCTATGAACATAATCACCATAACTCGGAGGGAGTGAGTGCAATAACGTGTTTATTGCAAACTCTTCTGTGGTGCTATCGTTCATTGTCCAATATTCATATCCCTCCACCAGGGTCAGGTACATCTCATGCATCCTATCCAAGTGATCACCAAGGCTTGTGCGTTCTTCCATCTTTGTAGATAGAAACTTGCTTTCTAACTCAAATCTGGCAATTCTGAACTCACGTACAAACATTGTATTTAGCATGTCCATCATGTCATATGAGCCAGTGTCCTGAAACTGTATGCCCAAAACCTCTGACATGCTGAAGATCATGACATTCCTGACTACGGAGCATTTCTGTCGGCGAGCATAATGATCAAGTATCCCTTGATCGCCAACATGATCGTCCGGATGTTCTTCCACATGCACTTCTATTGTAAACAAGATGTTTGCTCTCTTGAGCGACGTCCTAAGGCGTAAGTACCAGTCAGCAAAGTTTGACCCATTTTCTCTAAGTCTTTCACCTTCTATGAAGAAAGATAGTTCACGTTGCTCTAGTGCATTCATTTTATACAAACATAATTGCAAGGAACACAATTAAGACTAGTTCACAACAATGAGTTCATATAATCATATTATAAATGAGCTCGCACCAAAAAAATTCATCCCTAGGAAGTTTTAGTGATTACATGCTCCAGATTCACTGCCCGACCTCGAATATCACACGGCCGACGGGTCAGTTTCAAAGGTAGACAACAACTTGTGCGATCACATTATCTTATATGTACTGTGACTCATGCTCGATCTTTCGATCTCTAGTATTCTGAGGCCATATCTGCATATGCTAGGCTCGCCAAATTAACCTCCATGTTATATGCTGCTCAGCAAGGCCATATCTTCATATGCCAGGCTTGCCGAACCCAACCTCATGCGAACTCCGTTTAATATGTAGGACAACTCCAGTATGTACGGAGCATCAAGCCATATGGGAGAACCTTCCAGGCGGTGCACACTTCGGTAGAATACTTGTGTTTGGCTTTGTTAAGGGATCATCTTATCACATGCTACCGTCGTGTATCCTATACTAGCAAGTTTTAAGATGTCTGAGCTATGGCAACACTAAGTCTATAGTGTCTCCATTTTAGTTTGTTTTATGATGACGATTACTACTTACTAGTAACACATAGCAAAGCTATCACTACATCACAAACAAAACAAACGATAGCCCCCACTTAGCAATACAAGGTTTAGACGGTCTAGTTGTATATTGCAAGTTTTACGTGGCTGCTAGGGCTTTCATAGTTAAATAGGTTTTAACCTACGAGTCAACCACAACGTCAATCATACGATTGTCTCTATTACACCCCGCACGGGGCCCTCCGTTGCAAATGCCACATCCGCTAAAGTAGAGAGACAGACACCCCCTAGCCACTTTATACGGTACAAGCCGTATGTCAAGCGTGGAACCAGTCTCGCGTAAGTGTACGCGTAAAGTCGGTTGGGGCCCGCTTCATTAAACAATGCCGCAGATGTGAACAAGTACACGTGGGAGGGTAACAATCATACAATCAACGCCCACATCCCTGATGTGTTCTATCTGTACAGTAATACTAAGCATAGACCTAGCTCATGATACCACTGTTGGGGTTCGCAGCAGAAAACACAAATTTTTCTAACTAGTGTTCCCATAACCCAAGATCTAGCTAGACGTATTACCGTAACGAAAGTAGTGCAGAAATAACATACCTCGGGGTGTAGTCCGTTGCGCGGGAAACGTTCCCGCAAACGTGGTTGATGTAGCCGATCAAGTTTCACAGCCCCCTGGCTGTGTTGAGCACCCAGATGGGTGTAGTGCCACACGTGCAACACCTCGTAGTACTCGCACACGTACGAGACTTGATGACGACCTCCGTTCTTCGATCCAGCGAAGGTGGCGGAAGCAGACCTCCGGACGGAGCTTCGGCAGCACGACGGCCTCCGATTCTAGCAGAGAAGCCTCAATTCCACTACAGGCTCACACTAGGGAGCCCACCGTGAAAGAGACAAGGGAGGGGAGAAGACCGGAGAAAACCGATCTCAATTCGGAGTAATATTTAATTTCTCACGAATTTCTGTGTATTAAATATGTGCACCCTGCCCATCTATATATAGGCAGAGGGGAGGGAGTCAACCCCTCTCCCTTAGCAATGTGGGACTAAAGTCCCTTTGCTAAGGGGAGGTGGCCGTCCAAGGGGGGGAGGGGGCGCACCCCTCATGGGCCCTAGGGCCCATGGCGCCTCCCCCCTCTTTTCTTTTTTTTATTTTTCCCTTTTTTTTCCCCTAATGGGCCTTTTTCTCCACTAAGGCCCATTGCACATATTAATTAGAAATAAAATGATTTTAATTATTAATTCAATTAATTAATAACTAAAACATAATATTCCATCTCCCTGTGCTCCGGAACACCTTCCGGTTCACTCCAAACTTGTTTCGGTTCAACACGGTACTTCTCCGATATTGTTTCCTTTATTCTCTGGTTGCTCTGATGGTTCCGAAAAGGTCTCCGATTTCATCGAGCCCTTAAGTGTGTTACCCTACGGTCTGAGAACACTCCAGTCATGACCGAGATGAGGCTACGGTCAATGATCATCAGCGGGACCTGGATGCCCATAATGACCCCTGTGCATTCCGGATATCAAACACCGATTAGACCTTACGCCGTATAGCATTCCCTTTGTCAGCGATACTGGATTGTTCTGAGATTCGATCAATGAAATCCTATGTATGGTTCAACCTCGTTCCGAACTAATCCTCATTCACTCGTTCCCGTGATATTCATCCCCGTGACCTAGTCACACGCTGCAGCTTTATGGATGGAATCTCACCGAGTGGGCCCAGAGTATCTATCCATTATATGGATTGACAAATCCCGCTCTTGTAACAATACTCCTCAACATATCTCCACGTAATACCTAAGATACAAACGTTATGACCCGCATATTTCAGTCAGGTGGTGGGATATAAGTCAAAGCATCCGGGAAGATAGTAATTATGCACGTACTCACGGTCAAAGGAACGGTCTACCACGTTCTGTAATTACAACACTAAACCTTCATAAGATTTGATCATGTTGTAATGCTTACTTTGGGTAATGTTCATCACGTCACTTAAACAGTGAGGTGACCTCATAGTCAAGAGACTTAATTGTCCATGATCGCGAAACCACGACCATCATGTTGACCATGAACTAGTTATCGATGTAGAGGCTGACTAGGAACTCTGGGGTTTTCTATACCACACCTGCATCATTGTTTCACTGACGCAGTTCTAGCACGGTATGAAACTGGTTATGAACTTGCTTAGATATATTGGAATAATCATATATTATTTGCCTCTAGAGCATATATCCAACAGCCCTAGAGGCAAATTAATGAAGATATTTGTCACATATCTGTTTGTTCATAATACGTTATATATTGTGCTCGAACTGTATTAAGCGGAAACATTAATACACGTGTGATATATAACAACCTGGTCCCTAGTTAAACTCAGGCATACTAGCTCATTGGGCAATTGATGATCAAGGTTTTCTGATCATGAGAACATAATTGTCTATTGACAATGAGGTCATATCATTAGGAGAATGATGTGATGGACACACACCCACCTTAAGCTTGCAGTGTGATCAAGTCACATAAGTTCAGCATTGCGATGACTTAATAACATAGTGACTGAATCCTTAGACCGTAATGATCATACATAATTGCTATCTATTAGGATGCTTTGAGTGCATTAAACGTTACACTGAAACATGGTCACTGAAAAGGTGTATCTTGGGTATTCCGAAGTAGATATGTTGAGGAGTATGAAATAGATCAGAGCGGGATTTGTCAATCCGAGTGACGGATAGGTACTCTGGGCCCACTCGGTGGTGTTGCATCAATAGCTTGCAAGCAAGTGACTAGGTCACAAGAGATGTAATATTCACAGACGAGTAAACATGGTATGTCGGAGACGAGGAAGAACTAGGTATTGGATACCGACGATCATACCTCGGACAAACATAGTACCGAAGCACAAAGGGATCAAGTCATATTGATAACGGTTCAACAACAATGAAGTTTATTCGATGGAAGCGTAGGGGCACATCAAGGATTGTAACCAGATCCCGCATGATGGTCATTGGTCAGAGAGTGTCTCGATCATGTCTACTGTTTCCCGGACCGTAGGGTGTCACACTTAAGGGCAATCGATGCATTAAGGATTGATTCGGGATCATCGGTGAAAAGAGAGAAAACACCGGAAATGTACCGGGAGGTGTCGGAAGCTGTTCCGGATATTTTGAAAGGTTCAAAATAATATATATTAATGTTTAAATATGTTTTATTATTTAATTTACATAATTAAATATTAAAAATGATTTAAATAATTAATTAAAAAGGTGAAAAGGTATTTGGGCCTTAAAAGGCCCATGAGGGGAAGGGGGAGCCTCCCCCCTTGGGCTTGGCGCCAAGGGAGGGGCCCATCCCCCCTCCTAGCCGCACCACGCCCCCCCTTGGGGGTTTAGTCCCACATGGGGGAAGGGGAGGGGGTGGAGCCCCTCCTTGGCCTATATAAGGAGGGGTGGGGGTGCCTTTTTCTATACAACATTGAGTTTCTCTCTCTCTCTTTCTCCGACCTAGAGCGGACTCCCCTGGTTTGGAGTTTGCACCTGGTTGGGGGTTTCACCATCATCCGGACGCCGTCGCGCTGCCGGAATCGGGATCCGGATCAATCTTCTTTCCGCTGCTCTTCTGGTTCGGAGCCCAGAGGGACGTCGGTTGCACCGTACGTGTGTAATCCCGCGAGGCACTACACGTGTGGTGCTACTTCATCATCGGAGGTTCTTCAACACGACAGGGAGGTCGTAGGGTCAGAGTCTACGCCAACCACGTTCGAGGAACGTTTCCCTCTTTCGGTCTTCAAAGGTATGAACACCGATTACTTCCGTTACATACATCAGCATAGCATAGATCTTGGGTTCGGGACTCGTAGGTAGGAAAAAATTTGTTTTCTGCGCCGATCCCCAATAGTGGTATCATGAGCAAGGCTATGCGTAGATGTATTGTACGGGTAGAACACATCTAGGATGTGGGCATCAATTCTCCAATTGTTACCCTCCCACGTGTACTCGTTTAGTGTTGCTGCAATGTCCTGATGAAGCGGCCCCGACCGACCTTACGCGTTTACGCGAGATTGGTTCCACGCTTGACATATGGCTTGTACCATATAAGTGGCTGGGGGTGTCTGTCTCTCTAACATTAGCGACGCGAAGACGTTTGCAACGGAGGGCCCCGACAGGGGTGTAATAGAGACAATTGCAGGATTGGTGTTGTGGCTTGTTTTCGCAGGATAGAAAGCGGTTCTCTCTCGAAACCCCTTAGCAGCCACGTAAAACTTGCGAAAGATAAAGTAGAAGGCGTTTTAACTTTAATTTGCATGTAAGGGGGATCATAGCTTGTATGATTTATAGTTTTACTTCCTGTGTTGCTAATATGCTAGATATGCGACGGTAGCATGATAGGATAATCTCTCTCAATACCATGATTGTATTCTCCCTTAGTGGGCACCGCCTGGAAGGGTATCTTTATGATAGGCAGGCCGTGACGATCGGGTGTCATACATACATTAGCGATCGCATGAGGTTGGGTTTGGCAAGCCTAGCATATGCAGATATGGCCTTTCTGAACATCCATACACTAAGGTTCGACTGGCAGGCTTGACATATGTAGATATGAGCTTGCGATACGGATGACCGAAAGGTTAAGGATGAGTCATATAACGGATATGATTGGCATGATGGCCTACCTAGGGAGATGTGTCGTCGGCCGTGTGATATTCGAGGACGATCATTCAAACTAGGATTATGTTAATCACTTAGTAAATTTGGAGAGATGTTTAACTAAGTGGGAGTTTTAGAATTAATTAAAATTAAACTCCAATTATGAACAAAGTCTAAATATGTGTTTTGCAAATAACCATTGTAGATGGCTGCACCTCGCCCCTCATTCAACTTAGGGTCATTCCTAGACATAGACAAACTGAAAACCGATGGGTCAAACTTCACCAACTGGTTCCGCACTCTGAGGATTCTCCTTGTTCCCCTCAAGATGGCATACGTACTAGAGGCCGCGTTAGGTGATGAACCACCAGCAGACGCTAGTCAGGATGAGAAGAATGTCTACGTCTCCAAGACGGATGATTACAACCTTGTCCAGAGTGGAATGCTTTACTCCATGGAGGCTGAGCTGCAGAAACGCTTTGAGAGGATGGGTGCATATGAGATAATCACCGACCTCAAGGCCGTCTTTGCACCCCAAGCCAGGGCTGAACGTTATGAGGCTTCTAAAGCTTTCTTCTCAGCAAAGATGGATGAGCATAGCAGTGTTAGTGAGCACGTGGTCAAGATGTCTGGCTACGTTCAACGCTTGAATGCTCTGGAATGTCAGATTCTAGATGAACTTGCTGTTGATAGGGTGTTGCAGTCGTTGCCCCTAGCTACAAAGGCTTTGTGTTGAACTACAACATGCAGGGGATGACTAAGACCCCTTCTGAGTTGTTCGCCATGCTGAAAACTGCTGAGGTTGAGATCAAGAAGGAGCATGCTGTATTCATGGTCAACAAGACCGTTGAATTCAAGAAGTCTGGCAAGAAGGAGAAGGGAAAGAAGGAAAGCCCGAAGAAGGGTGACAAGCCAGTTGTCACTCCTCGTAAGGCACCCAAACCTGGACCCAAGCCCGACGTTGAGTGCTTCTACTGCAAGGGTGATGGTCACTGGAAACGCAACTGCCCCAAGTACCTAGAGGATAAGAAGGCTGGCAAGATTGTCAGAAGAGACAAAGGTATATTTGATATACACGTTATTGATCTTTTCTTAACAAGCGCTGGGAACAAATCCTGGATATTTGATACAGGATCTGTTGCTCATATTTCTAACTCCTCTCAGGGGCTACGGAATAGGAGACGCTTGATGAAAGATGAAGTGACGATGCGCGTGGGAAACGGCTGCCGGATTGAAGTGGTGGCGGTCGGCACGAAGCATCTTAGTCTCCCTTCAGGATTAGTTTTGATTTTGAATAAGTGCTACTATGTACCCGCATTGAGTGTGAACATCGTTAGTGGTTCTTGCTTGAAGCGAGACCACTATTCTTTTAAGTCAGATACAATTGGTTGTGCGATTTATAAAGATGATGTGTTTTATGTTCACGCAGCGGAGAAAAATGGCTTATTCATTCTTAATCTCGATTGTGATATACTTCATATTGATAACGTAGAGGCCAAAAGATTAAAACCTAGTGGCGAAGAACACATGACGATGTGGCATTGTCGACTTGGTCATATTGGTGAAAAGCGCATGAAGAAGCTTCATGATGATGGACTTCTGGAGTCATTGGATTTTGGATCCCTTGACACATGTTAACCATGCCTTTTGGGCAAGATGACAAGGACTCCATTCAATGGAACAATGGAGCGTGCGGAAGACTTGTTAGGGATCATACATTCAGATGTATGTGGACCTATGAACGTCCCCACACGCAATGGTCTTCGTCACTTCGTGACCTTCACAGATGACTTAAGAAGATATGGGTATATCTACTTAGTGAAACATAAGTCTGAAACCTTAGAAAGGTTCAAGGAATTTCAGAGTGAGGTCGAGAATCAACTCGGGAAGAAAATGAAGCACCTTCGATCCGATTGAGGAGGCGAGTATTTAAGTCACGAGTTTGGCGATCATCTTAAGACTTGTGGCATCGTACCACAACTTACGTCGGCAGGAACACCTCAGCGTAATGGTGTTTCTGAGCGATGTAATCGAACTCTATTGGATAGCGTACGATTGATGATGTCTCATACCGACTTACTTGTGTCATTCTGGGGGTATGCATTAGAAACTGCCGCTTACATTCTTAATAGGGCACCGTCCAAATCCGTAAAAACAACACCATTTGAGGAATGGCATGGCAAGAAACCAAAGTTGTCTCACTTGAAGATTTGGGGTTGTGAGGCTTATGTTAGGAAACTTCAGCCTGACAAACTCGAATCAAAAGCAGATAAGTGCATCTTTGTGGGATATCCAAGGGAAACCGTTGGATACACCTTCTACAACCAGTCTGAGGGAAAAACGTTTGTCGCCAAGACTGGATGCTTTCTTGAGAAAGAGTTTCTTTCGAAAGAATTGAGTGGGAGGAAAATAGACCTCAACGAGATGATTGACCAATCACTCCAAGTGGAAGAAATGGCAATGGAAGTTGTTCCGGAACCATCTTCCATAGTGGGAGCTGAAGAGAACGGTCATCATGATATTCATAACGATCGTGACATACATGATGATCATGATGAAGATGAAGAGGATCCTATTGTACCCCGCAGGTCATCAAGAGCCCGAGTAAAAACTCAGTTTTATGGGCAACTTGTCAATGCAGTCATGTTAAATGAACCTGACGAACCTACGAACTACAAAGAAGCAATGGAGGGACCCGAGTCCGAGAAATGGCTGGAAGCCATGAAATCCGAGATAGACTCCATGTATGCCAACAAAGTATGGACTTTGGTGGATATTCCCAAGGACCGAAAGGCCATCGAGAATAAGTGGATATTCAAGAAAAAGACTGACGCAGACGGAAACGTATCTGTCTATAAAGCTCGACTTGTCGCAAAAGGTTTCCGACAAATTCAAGGAGTTGACTACGAAGAGACTTTCTCTCCCGTAGCGATGCTAAAGTCTATCCGGATATTGCTAGCAATTGCTGCCTATTACGATTATGAAATATGGCAGATGGATGTGAAAACCGCGTTCCTAAATGGAAACATTGAGGAAGAGTTATATATGGTACAACCGAAAGGTTTTATTGATCCTAAGGACGCTGGTAAGGTATGCAAACTTCAACGGTCCATTTATGGGTTGAAGCAAGCATCTCGGAGCTGGAATCTTCGTTTTGATGAGGTGATCAAAGCTTTTGGATTTGTCCAAAATGAAGAAGAATTATGTGTTTATAAGAAAGCGAGTGGGAGCTCTGTGGCATTCCTAGTACTATATGTGGATGACATATTATTGATAGGGAATGATGTGAAATTTCTAGAGGGGGTAAAGGAATATTTGAATGGACAATTTTCCATGAAGGACCTAGGTGAAGATGCATACATATTAGGCATTAAAATCTATAGAGATAGATCAAGACGCCTATTAGCACTGAGTCAGAGAACTTACCTTGAGAAGATATTGAAGAGGTTCAATATGGATAACGCCAAGAGAGGCCTCTTTCCCGGTATGAAAGGAAGTAAATTGAGTGTGACTCAATGCCCAGCAACAGCAAAAGAAAGGGAGGAAATGTCCTCAAAGCCCTATGCCTCAGCCATAGGTTCTATCATGTATGCTATGCTGTGTACTCGACCAGATGTGGCCCAGGCGGTTAGTCTGACTAATCGTTTCCAAAGTAATCCTGGAATGGATCATTGGATTGCAATGAAGAACGTTCTTAAGTACTTACGAAGAACTAAGGATTTGGTTCTTGTCTATGGAGGATGTGAAGAAGAGCTCGCCGTAACAGGTTACGTCGATGCCAGTCTTGGTACTGATCCCTATGACTCAAAATCCCAGACGGGATACGTGTTTATGTTGAATGGTGGTGCGATTAGCTGGAGGAGCGGCAAGCAGTCAGTCGTCGCCCAATCTACGATGGAGTTGGAGTATATTGCCGCTTGCGAAGCGTCAAATGAAGCGCGTTGGATAAAGAAATTCGTCATCGAGCTTGGCGTATTCCCTAGTTGCACTGACCCTGTTAGCATTTATTGCGACAATACGGGTGCCATTGCTGACGCAAGGGAGCCGAGGACTCACTCTACAGCCAAACATATTCTCCGGCGTTTCCATGTGACGCGGGACTATATCAAGGATGATCATACTAGGATTTGCAAAATACATACAGATCTGAATCCGTCAGACCCAATGACTAAACCTCTTCCACAAGCCAAGTTTTAAGAACACCGAGAGACTATTGGTGTTAGATACATACCTGATGTAAACTAGTGTAATTTGTACTCTAGTGCAAGTGGGAGACTGTTGGATATGTGCCCTAGAGGCAAATTAATAAAGATATTTGTCACATATCTGTTTGTTCATAATACGTTATATATTGTACTAGAACTGTATTAAGCGGAAACATTAATACACGTGTGATATATAACAACCTGGTCCCTAGTTAAACTCAGGCATACTAGCTCATTGGGCAATTGATGATCAAGGTTTCCTGATCATGAGAACATAATAGTCTATTGACAATGAGGTCATATCATTAGGAGAATGATGTGATGGACACCCACCCACCTTAAGCTTGCAGTGTGATCAAGTCACATAAGTTCAGCATTGCGATGACTTAATAACATAGTGACTGAATCCTTAGACCGTGATGATCATACATAATTGCTATCTATTAGGATGCTTTGAGTGCATTAACCGTTACACTGAAACATGGTAAATGAAAAGGTGTGTCTTGGGTATTCCGAAGTAGATATGTTGAGTATGAAATAGATCAGAGCGGGATTTGTCAATCCGAGTGACGGATAGGTACTCTGGGCCAACTCGATGGTGTTGCATCAATAGCTTGCAAGCAAGTGACTAGGTCACAAGAGATGTAATATTCACAGACGAGTAAACATGTTATGTCGGAGACGAGGAAGAACTAGGTATTGGATACCGACGATCATACCTCGGACAAACATAGTACCGAAGCACAAAGGGATCAAGCCATATTGTTAACGGTTCAACAACGATGAAGTTTATTCGATGGAAGCGTAGGGGCACATCAAGGATTGTAACCAGATCCCACATGATGGTCATTGGTCAGAGAGTGTCTCGGTCATGTCTACTGTTTCCCGGACCGTAGGGTGTCACACTTAAGGGCAATCGATGCATTAAGGATTGATTCGGGATCATCGGTGAAAAGAGAGAAAACACCGGAAATGTACCGGGAGGTGCCGGAAGCTGTTCCGGATATTTTGAAAGGTTCAAAATAATATATATTAATGTTTAAATATGTTTTATTATTTAATTGATAGAATTAAATATTAAAAATGATTTAAATAATTAATTAAAAAGGTGAAAAGGTATTTGGGCCTTAAAAGGCCCATGAGGGGAAGGGGGAGCCTCCCCCCTTGGGCTTGGCGCCAAGGGAGGGCCCCATCCCCCCTCCTAGCCGCACCACTCCCCCCCTTGGGGGTTTAGTCCCACATGGGGGAAGGGGAGGGGGTGGAGCCCCTCCTTGGCCTATATAAGGAGGGGTGGGGGTGCCTTTTTCTATACAACATTGAGTTTCTCTCTCTCTTTCTCCGACCTAGAGCGGACTCCCCTGGTTTGGAGTTTGCACCTGGTTGGGGGTTTCACCATCATCCGAACGCCGTCGCGCTGCCGAAATCGGGATCCGGATCAATCTTCTTTCCGCTGCTCTTCTGGTTCGGAGCCCGGAGGGACGTCGGTTGCACAGTACGTGTGTAATCTCGCGAGGCACTACACGTGTGGTGCTAATTCATCGTCGGAGGTTCTTCAACACGACAGGGAGGTCGTAGGATCAGATTCTACACCAACCACGTTCGAGGAACGTTTCCCTCTTTCGGTCTTCAAAGGTATGAACACCGATTCCTTCCGTTACATACATCAGCATAGCATAGATCTTGGGTTTGTGACTCGTAGGTAGGAAAATTTTTGTTTTCTGCGTCGCCCAACAGCAGGTGCTTTGCGGCTTCGGTTACCTGCCCAGGCAAAGGCAGGCATCTCCCTTGCAATCCGCAGCAAGAAGAAATGTTCTGGGCGACCTCGAGTCAACTGTCACAGCAAGGGGTTCATCGCTCAGCAGGTCGCGATGATTGTTTCAGTTGAGTCTGCTCAGCAAGCTCTCGACGACATATTAGCAACTGAAGGGCCCTCGACATCCCTCATGCACCTTTTCAACGCAACCGAAGACGAAGATACGCAGATGTCAGATCTGGAAGTCCAAGAAGCAGAAGGCAGCAGTGGATCCTCTATCTCCGTGGGAGAAGTATGCATGGCCGAGATGCCACCCTCGTAGCCACAACCCTCGGCAGAAGACGCAACTCAGAATGGAGTTGAACATGGTGAGCCAACTCGGAATGTTGTTGGGTGAGAATGGGCAACTCGGGAGGTCATCCGTCAAACGTCGGTATTTCGGAGGCTAGAGCTCGGAGGGTCAAGTCACGAGCCCCGTGATGACCCTCAACTGTAGGGGATCGATTGTAGTGTTCTCGCGGGTAAGTTAACCCAATTTATTGATTCGACACAAGGGGAACCAAAGAGTATTTATAAGCTTTGACAGTTGAGTTTTCAATTCAACCGCACCTGAAATATGCTTGCTTGCAACAAAGTATTAATAGCAACTGTGATATGATAGCGAAAGTAAACTAGTAGTAACCAGCAGAACTAAAATACTGTAGGCTAGGGAGATGGATGGTCGGGCGCTGCATGAATAAGAATGAACAGGTAATAGATTCTATCATGGGGCAAGGCACATAGAAAAACACTGATCATCTAGGCAAATATCAAACATTAGGCATGTATCCCATAGGTAATTGTGCGTGCTTGCAATAAGAACTTTCACACCATCTTTTGTCCTACCATCCCGCTATGAACGGGGCCAAAAGGAACTTATGGAGATTAAGGTGCTCCTGTCAAAGAGCACCAGAACAAAGCAATAAACTCAATGGATACATGGAATCCTCAAATTATAGACCATCCCCTTTGGTGTCCCAAGTTGTCACCTTTGGGATCGCCGGTTCCGGACCATAATAGGAGCATACAACTCATAGATAGGATCTCGAACATAAGTAAACTCATTAAAACATAAGTGGTTCAGATCTGAAAACATGGCACTCGGGCCCAAAGTGACAAGCATTAAGAGCAACAAGTTGTAGCAAAGATGATAAACACCAAAGTAGATGATAGGCAACATGCCCCCAACAATATGACGAACTATTACATGATCAATCTCATCCAATCCCTACCATCCCCTTTGCCTACAGCAGGGAATTACTCACACATGTGAAGAGAAGTCATGGAGGGATGATGGAGTGGTGATGGTGATGACGATGGCGATGATCTCCCCTCTCCGAAGGCCAAATCAGCCTCCAGATTAGCCCTCCCAAAGAAGAATAGAGGTTGGCGGCGGCTCCGCGACGGGTTCTGGAAAAGTGACTTCTGTTTTGGAGTTTCCCCGTCACGGGAATAAATAGGAGTCGAAGTAGGGCACTAGTGGAGGGGGGAGTCGCCCAGGCGGCCAGCTGGCGCGGCCCCACCCCTGGCCGCGCCAGCAAAGCGCCTGGGTCCCCCTTGGCTGCCCTCTGGCCCCCTTCTGGCTCCGGGCTCCTTAGGGTGCGTGGATTTTTTTGGTATTTTTCTGGGAATTTTCTGAGATGTCAAAAAATCCATTTTCCTGCGCACAATAAAACCATACAGGCAGCTCTGCTGAAAACAGCGTCAGTCTGGGTTAGTTTAGCTCAAATCATGCAAGAATGAGGGCAAAACAATAGAAAAAGTGTTTGGAAAAGTAGATACGTTTGAGACGTATCAACTCCCCCAAGCTTAGCCTATTGCTTGTCCTCAAGCAATTCAGTTCAACGAACTGGACGCGACAAAGAAAACTTTGCCAAACTCTTTTGCTTCATATAATGTATATAAGCCGGTACTACAACTTTGAAAAACTCTTTGACAAATAAAATGTATATAAGCAAGTATCAAAACAATGCTATGGGAACAATGCATGAAGCAATTCTTCTTTCAAGTGATCAATCACAAACAACCAAAAGTAAACAATATGCTGCCAAAAATCAAGACAAGATCACAATGCACATAGCCTGAACATATCAGAGTGGTATCTCGCTAGCCTCCATGAGTGAAGCAAAACATAAATGCAGAAACTCCTCCGATGTTTTAAAGGAGAATAGAACTAAAAAATTAGACTAGCAATACCACAAGCATGCAGAAGACAATATAATACTTTGGGACAATGCATGTTACACTAAGAATGACAATTATGCTCTCAATAGTTGGTTCTTTGAAGAAAGAAGGTGAGACTCTCGAACCATAGCTTTTTGATGGCAAGATTGAAAACCCATGATTGGAAGCAAAGACTAAACATGTGCCAGAGCTCTTAGTTTTGAAAACAGAGATAAAATTCTTTTGAGAAATGCAACTTTCCAGTCAATGGTGAACGGTAAAGGTCTCTCAATATCTCTCATACCAACCATATTAATGCTTTTTTGCCTACACTTTGTTCCCTTATCCATCCATCGTTTGATGGTCTATGGAACCTTTTATTTTGCCTCAAGTATGGAAGGAGGTTTCCATCTATCATTAGCAGAATTTGGTCCATTTCATTCCATCATCAAGTATGGGGGGAGGTGTAACTCTTTTTTTATATATATTTGACTAGTTAAAACTTCCATCAAAATATTTTTGGCATGGTAGATACTGATTTTCCCTCACCGGACCATGAGCTTGTACGATTACGAAAGGGAAGCTTTTGAATAAACTTCGAGATGGCACAAGAAAGTCTAAGTTAGGAGTGGCCGGTAAATACCACATATAGGAAGGTATGGTGGACTCAAGTGGAATCACTGGTTTGAAAAGGAGTTTGGATGCACAAGCAGAATTCCGCTTAGTGCGAGTGAGGGCTAGCAAAAGACTTGGAAGCGACCAACTAGAGAGCAATAATTGTGATAATCATGCAGAGCGACAAAGCAACATTGAATCGGGCATGAAAGTGATATGACTATTCTGAAATAAAAATGTCATCAAGGCATGATAGACATTATAGTCATAAACATGTGTGAACATGTGCCAAGTCAATCCAAGAATTCTCCGAAGGGAAATACCACTTCAATATGACAAACCATGAGCAATGCAATGCATGTAAATCATTCCAACAACATATTATGCACCCTAGCTATTTGAGATCAGCCACAAAGAAAGCATGAACACTGGGAAAGCATTATAAACATAGCACTATGTCTCTACAAGCTGGTCTCTAGATCATAAGTACAGACATATGTACAAAAGTAGAAACAAGAAGAGTTCATACCGGTTTTCCTTGTTGCTTCCCTTTCGTCGATCTTCGTCATTACTGCCTTGTCACTTGCACGATCGAACGTGGGAAATATAATCAAATGCCATCACGGACTCGAGCTGAACTCTGAAAACAAAGCAAACTAAAGAGAGAAAGGAAATATTTTTGGGGTTTTTAAGGGTTTTACAAAAGAAAAAGAAAAGAGAAATCTTTTTGTTGTTTTTGCAAAATAAGAGAACAAAGAAGAACGGGCAAAAACTTCGAAAAGATCAAAGCAAACAAAATAAAAACGGATAATACAATGGAAAAGGGAGAAGGGCACGTACTCCCCCAAGATTAGGCTTTTTGCCTAAGTTGGTAGCAGCTACTGCCCCCAGGAGCCTCCTGCTCCAGGGTAGTACGGGTGAGTCCAAGAGTCGAACGAGCCCTCCGGTGCATACACCGAAGTCCTCGGGTCCTCCCATGAGGAAGGGCCTGCGCTCCAAGCAGAAGAAGACCTCTCACCCTGCTGGGTGAAGGTCTCCCCCTGGAAAGGTGGGAACTCCCCATGCTCCTCCTCGTCGGGCACAACCCCCTCCATGGGGTTATGCGGCTGGTACTGAGCCATGAACTCATCAAACTGGATATCATTAAAGGACCATCCGTTCCTGCGAGTGTTATCAAACAAAAGTGGTGCAGGTAGACGGATCTCACGAGTAATGGTCTTTTCAAACCTCAAAATATAAACAAGGTTACCAAACTGGGAAGTCATGGTAACAAACTTATGCCTCTTCACAGCAGCAAGATCGAGACTTGTGTATGAAAAGGGAACATCATCAGGATGCGGGGTTGATAACCCACAAATGCAGGGGATCGAGATAGTCTTCGCGGGTAAGATAACCCAATTTATAGATTCGACTCAAGGGGAGCCAAAGAATATCCACAAGCTTTGACAGTGGAGTTGTCAATTCCACCGCACCTGAGATACACTTACTTGCAACAAGATATTAGTAGTAACTGCGATATGGAGGTGATGATAGCAACGGTAATGGTGGTGGTGAAATAGCGACAGTAAAATAGTAAAAGCAAACAACTAGTAACCAGCAGAATTAAAACACTGTAGGCTAGGGAGATGGATGGTTGGGCGCTGCATGGATAAGATATATCATGTATTTAACTTGGGGCAAGGAACACAGAAAATCAATGATCATCTAGGCATAAATCAAACATCAGTCATGTACCCCACAGGTAGTTGTACGTGCTTGCAATAAGAACTTGCACAACATCATTTGTCCTACCATCCCACTACGAACGGGGCCAAAAGGAACTTATGGAGATTAAGGTGCTCCTGTCGAAGAGCACCGGAACAAAGCATTAACAATCAATGGATACATGGAATCCTCAAACTATAGTCCATCCCCTTTGGTGTCCCAAGCTATCACCTTTGGGATCGCCGGTTCTGGACTATAACAGGTGCATACAACTCATAAATAGGATCAAGAACACAAATATATTCATACAAACACATAGTGTTCAGATCTGAAATCATGGCACTCGGGCCCAAAGTGACAAGCATTAAGAGCAACAAGTTGAAGCAAAGATGATAAACAACAATCTAGATGATAGGCAACATGCCCCCAAAAATCTGATAAACTATTACATGATCTAACTCATCCAATCCTACCATCCCCTTTGCCTACAGCAGGGAATTACTCACACATGGATGGAGAAGTCATGGAGGGAGGATAGAGTGGTGATGATGATGACGATGGCGATGATCTCCCCTCACCGGAGGCCAAAACAGCCTCTAGATTAGCCCTCCCGGAGAAGAACAGAGGGTGGCGGCGGCTCCGCGACGCGAATTGGGAAAACGACTTATGTTTTGGGGTTTCTCCGTCACGGGAATAAATAGGAGCCTTGGTAGGGCACCAGAGGAGGGGGGAGGCCCCCAGGAGGCCAGAGGGCGCGGCCCCACCCCTGGCCGCGCCAGGGGGGCGCCTGGGGCCCCCTTGGCTGCCCTCTGGTCCCACTTCTGGCACAATGGCCCTTCGGGTGCGTGGATTTTCTGTGCTTTTTTTGGGAATTTTCAGAGACGTCCAAAAATCCATTTTCCTGCGCACAATAAAACCATACAGGCAGCTCTGCTGAAAACAGCGTTAGTCCGGGTTAGTTTTGTCCAAATCATGCAAGAATCAGGGCAAAACAATAGAAAAAAGTGTTTGGAAAAGTAGATACGTCTGAGACGTATCAGGGGTGCGATTAAGAGACTCAAGGATAAGCGTGGCGTAAACACCACCATATAAATCGCCCTTGTTACTGTTCATAACAAGGCGCAGAGCAATTAAGGCACCCACATTATAATCATTCTTATCAGAGAGGGCATTCGCATAGATAGCGAAATCTGGTGCAGAACCATTGCTCGTGTTGTCACGAGCCAACACCCCTCTAGCAACAAAGTACGCAAAATACCTGAGGTGGGGAAACATAATGCTGGAAATCTTGGTACGACGAATGTCGCTCTCCTCCTGGCAACAAAGGGAGTTAAAAAGGGTCCTTAACTCAGAGGGCTGAGTGTTCATCTTTGCTGTCTGACTAGCGTTCGACACACCTATTATATCACAAAATTGTGCCAAAGACATGGTTATAAGATTGTTATAAAGTTTAAATTCAACGGTTCCAGCAGAATGGTTATAACAAAAACTGTTAACAAAGCAGGAGGTGAACTTCTTGTATTGTACCACACGGCATAATGCTAGCCGTGTCAAACCTGCGTTGCCGCAAAGCCCATAGAATTCATCCTTAATTCCTGCAGCCGTAAGAAAATCATCGCACGGATACATCATTGGGCATGCTGCACTTGTGTCTTGCAACAACTCCAGGGGCACCTGATCTTCATTGTAGCTCACCCTAGCAGCTGAGGGTGAAGCTGTAGCTCTAGTAACTCGATCGGAGCGCTCGAGCTTCTTCTTCCCAAGCCACCCCTTTGCTTTTCCTAGCAAAATCATTTCTGAAATTTTTGACAATTTCCAAAAACGAGGATTTAAACAAAGTGAGTTGAGGCAAACTACTCTACTCACTAACCTAAGGCATAAACTTGCATCAAAACTTGGAAAATAAATTTCTACACATGCATGCAAGATCATCTAAACAGCACCAAGAACTACTAAATACTCACAAATGGATCCACCAATCAAAAATCTATTTGGAGAGGAGGAGGACTTACATACCAGGGAGTATTTGCCCAAAATCTCAGCTCAAATGGTGGGTTGTAGAGAGAGATCAAAAATCGCCTCCAAGAACAGCAAGAACGCAAGAACTGGAGCAGAACTCATGTTTTTGGAGAGAGAGGAAGGAGGAGGAAGAAGACTTACCTGGACATGGGACCTGTGGGCCCCAGGCGCCCTATGGGCCCGGCCAAGGGGCTGGCCGCGCCAGCTGGCCGCCTGGGCCACTGGTGGGCCCCCTGGTCAGCCCCAGGTGCCTCTGGGTCACTCCCGACATGGAAAATTTTATTTTTATTTTTCAGGATTTTTTCTGAAAACTTCACTGTTGAAAATTTTCCGGAGTTCAAAAAGCTGCGAAACTTTCTGAAAACTTGAAGCAGTGATTAGAATTGTGAAGCTTCAAAAACATATAAACTTGGTACAACAAGGAGAATGAAAGCTAAAGCAAATGAAAACATAACAAGCTCCACTTTTTGCCTATATAAAACATGCTAGGTAGCAAGGTTGATCAAGTCTTACCAACGAACCGGCAATATATAGAACAAAAAGTCTCACCTCTTATGAAGTGATCATGGCACCTTTACTTTATTGGACATTGTCCCCACCATGATGGTTTTGTATTTGTGGTGCACCTGTAGAGGAAAATCCCATTCTCCAATCTTCACGGTCTCGATATTCTCTATAGAGTTAAGGCCATGCCTTTTGTCGATCTTCTTCGGAAAATACACCATGTGTTCTTTATCGTCTACGTTGAAGGTGACCTTTCCTTTATTGCAATCAATAATGGCACCTGCGGTGTTTAGAAAAGGTCTACCAAGAATAATGGACATGCTCCCATCCTCGGGCATGTCAAGCACAACAAAATCTGTAAGAATTAAGCAATTAGCAACTTCAACGGGAACATCCTCACAAATACCTATCGGGGCGGCTGTTGACTTGTCATCCATTTGAAGAGAGATATCTGTAGGGATTAGCTTATCTAAACATAATCTTTTATAAAGAGAAAAAGGCATAACACTCACCCCTGCTCCGAGATCACATAAGGCAGTCTTAACATAATTATTTTTTATGGAACAAGGAATGGTGGGTATACCTGGATCACCAAGCTTCTCGGGAATCTTGCCACTGAAAGAGTAGTTAGCAAGCATAGTAGATATTGCCACATTAGGAACTTTTCTTTTGTTAGTGACAATATCTTTCATGTATTTGGAATAAGGAGGTAACTTGATAGCATCAGTCAAAGGAATTTGCAGAAAAAGAGGTTTCATCCATTCGCAAAATTTGTTATAATGCCCTTCTTCTTTAGATTTGAGAGACTTACCTGGAAAGGGCATGGGTTTTTGTACCCAGGGTTCTCTTTCCTTCCCATGTCTTCTTGCTATGAAGTCTTCTCTTGTGTACTGATACGTCCAAAATGCATCACTATTTTATATCGTAATTCATCCTTATTCATTGTTATATTTCACATTACGATGATGTTCTTATGTTGTTTTGGATTATTTTACACAGTTTGCAACTTTTCGGTGCCGAAGCAGCAGACGCAGGATTCAGCGGAAAAAAGTGGACGCTGAGTTGCTGAAGAAGAATACCTCCAAATTACCTGAAAATCGACGAGGGGTATTTTCCAGAAGATTAACGAAGACTCGCTGAAGAGGGGCCAGAGGGGGCCACAGGAGCCCCAGGAGGCCACCTGGTGCGGCCCCACCCCTGACCGCGCCGGGAGGGCGTCTGGAACCCCGGGTCCACTCCCGGCTCCCCCCTCTGGCCTATATACTCCTCGATACACGAAAACCTAAAAAGGAGAAGCTTTTACGGAGTTCCGCCGCCGCTCCGTGGCGGAAACCTACAGAGAAGAAAAGGGCTCTCCTGCGGGCAGATTCCGCCGAGGAGATCACCTCCCGGAAGGGGAGATCATCTCCATCGTCACGGGCATCATCGAGATCATCATCAACATCATCCCCAACATCAGCACCATCTCCACCACCATCCAATCTCACCTCACAAGTTTATCTTGTGTTGTAATCCGTACTATCTATCCTCTCTACTCTATCGGTGTTGATTACTACTTTGTGGTGAATACTATTGAGTTTTGTTGGAGAAATATCATTATGTCCAGATTGTTTATCATATATTTATCACCTCTGATCATGATCTCTTTTATGTCTTCTGAGTAGTTACTTTAGTTCTTGAGGACATGGGAGAAGTCTAGTTGTTAGTAGTCATATGATGTTGAAGTAATTTGTGTTGTTTGATATTTAAGTTGTGTTGTTATTTTCCTAGTGGTGTTGTGTCAGTCGAACACTCAACACTTCGCCTTATTAAGGACCTAGGGGAATACATTGTGTATAAAGAATGCTTATGGTGGGTTGCCGGAGTGACAGAAACCTGGACCCCAGTTTGCACACTTTTGCACACGGGATTAATGGATCCTTGATCTTATTGCTGTGGTTAGGATTTGCCTTAATATCTATCTTGTATTTGCGGATGCTTGCAAGATGTTTAATCATAAGAGTGCACTTATCTTAGTCTAGAAGGTGTGCTAGCATAGATCCACCCACTCAACACTTATCAGCGCAACACTTGTTATCGATACGGAATATGGCGAAAGCACGTGACTACCTCTCCATGTGTCTTCAAGAACGCTTTAGTCTTTATAATTTCAGTTGTCAGGCTTATCATTTGCTCAAAAGGATTGGGCCACTTGCTGCTCCTCACTACTATTTACTTTGCTTGCTTTTATCTTATTGTTGCTTATATCGAAACCCCCTAAAAAGTTATCTTTCAGTGCTTGCAGTTATTCCTTGTCCAAAATCACCTATCAATACCTTTCGCTCCTCATTGGGTTCGACACTCTTACTTATCGAAAACGTTGCAACAGATCCCTTTACGTTGAGGGTCATCAAGTAACATTTTCTGGCGCCGTTGCCGGGGAGCATTGTTAAGGACCTAGGGGAATACATTGTGTTTTGGCTAATCGTTATGCAGGAGACAGACATCCTAGTGAACACTTGCTATATTTATCACAACTATGTTCACTATTTAAGCTTGCAGGTGTATCAAAGGAGTTTGTCATGAAGAAATTGCTCTCCGTATCACTTACAGATAAAGCTTCAGATTGGTATAAGCTTCTCGATAACTCTCATTTGCTTGATTGGAAAGATCTTATGTCTCTCTTTTAAACCAAGTTTTATCCTCTTCATGAAATTCATCGAGACAGGAATTATATCTATAACTTTAGGTCTCGTGACGGAGAAAGCATCGCTCAAGCTTGGGGGAGATTAAAATCTCTAATGCTCAAATGTCCTATTCATGAGCTCCCCAAGAAAACTATACTTACAAATTTTTATGCTAGACTTTCTCGTCAGGATAAGGAGATGTTGGATGCCTCCTCTAGTGGGGTATTTCAGACAAAAAGTGTTGAAGAAAGATGGGATCTCCTTGAAAGGATCCAAAAGAATACCGAAGATTGGGAAATAGATAAAGGTATTGAATCCACTATAAATTATGAGCATGATTATATAGAGAGCTATGTGAAAACTGATTACTTTAATACCTTTTGCTCTAAGATTGGTCTTGATTCCCATCTAATGATTGATTTTTGTAAGGACTTTGCCTCTCATATTGACTCTTCTAAGAAGAAGAAGAATCAACATCATAAACCCTTCAAAGAATCACATATTGATATTCATGTTGATGACCCTATTGTGCCTGTGGTTATATATGAAAAAACCCCTTTTTCCGTGAGAATAAGGGCGCACTCTTTCGTGATAGGAATAATGAATAAGAGTGAGAGAAGAATTGATGAGCATGAGGATCAGATCAAGGTCGATCCTCGAGTTGCATTGGTTAAGTATCTTATTACTAATGATGCTTTAGATTCCAATATAAATTTTTGTGCTATTTCCACTAACCTTGTCACAGCCAAGAATAAAGGCCCAATTTCAGGTACTCTAGTAGTATCTGTTAAAATAGGAGATCACAATTATTATGGGCTATCCGATTTGGGATCGAGTGCTAGTGCTATCCCGTATTCACTTTATCAAGATATCATGAGTGAGATTTCACCTTGTGAACTTGAAGAAGTTGATGTTACTATTCATCTTACAAACAGAGCAACTATCTCTCATATCGGAATTGTGAGAGACGTTGAAGTTTTATGCGGAAAGGTAAAATATCCTACCGACTTTCTAGTACTTGGTTCAGTAAGGGATAATTTTGTCCTATTATTTTTGGTAGACCTTTTCTCAGAACTTGTGGAGCTATAATAGATTGCAAGAAAGGTAAAGTTTTTGTTGAATTCAATGGTGAGCCATATGAATTTAATTTTTCTAAGTTCTCTAAGAAGCCTCGTGGTACTGATTTGCCTAGTAATGATAAGATTATTGAAGATATTGCTTCCATTTCTATCCCTCCTAATGATCCTTTGCAGCAATATATGGAGGACCACGAGAATGATTTGCATATGCAGGAAAGGAATGAGTTGGACGAAATATTCTTGAGACAACCTGCTATCCTAAAGCACAACCTTCCAGTTGAGCCTTTGGGAATTTTATCGAAACCAAAAGAAGATCCAGTGTTTGATCTTAAACCTCTTCCTGATTCTCTCAAGTATGCTTATTTAGATGAAAAGAAAGTATATCCTATTATTATCAATTCTAACCTTTCAGGGTATGAAGAAGAGTGACTATTGGAAGTACTTCGCAAACATCGAGGTGCAATTGGCTATACCCTTGATGACCTTAAGGGGATTAGTCCGTCTGTTTGTCAACATACCATCAACCTTGAACCTGATGCTAAACCAGTTGTTGATCATCAACGACGTTTGAATCCGAAAATGATGGATGTTATAAGGACTGAGATTCTCAAGCTTCTAGCCACATGTATTATCTACCCTATAGATGATAGTAAGTGGGTAAGCCCGGTTCATTGTGTTCCAAAGAAAGGAGGAACAACTGTGGTTCCTAATGATAAGAATGAACTAATACCTCAGAGAATTATTATTGGATATAGAATGTGTATTGATTACAGGAAGCTGAACAAGGCAACCAGGAAGGACCACTACCCGTTGTCGTTCATCGACCAAATGCTTGAAAGGTTCATTTTTGTTATTTAGATGGTTATTCTGGCTTCTCTCAAATTCATGTTAACACTGCTGATCAAGAGAAGACCACTTTTACTTGTCCCTATGGTACTTATGCTTAGAGACGTATGCCTTTTGGTTTATGTTATGCCCCTGCTACTTTTCAAATGTGTATGTCTGCTATCTTTCATGGTTTTTGTGAAGAAATTGTGGAGGTATTCATGGACGATTTCTCCCTCTATGGAACCTCTTTTGACCATTTTCTCCACAACTTTAATAAAGTTTTGCAGAGATGTGAGGAGAAAAATCTGGTGCTTAACTGGGAGAAGTGTCACTTTATGGTCAACGAGGGAATTGTTCTTGGCCACAAGATTTCCGAGAGGGGAATTGAGGTGGAAAGGGACAAGATCGAAGCAATTTAAAGGATGCCCTACCCAAGGGACATCAAAGGTATTCGTAGTTTTCTCGGTCATGCTGGTTCTATAGAAGATTTATTAAAGACTTTTCTAAAACTTCGAGACCCCTCACTAATCTTCTCCAGAAGGACGTTCCTTTTGTTTTTGATGAAGATTGTAAGGAAGCCTTCGAAGTTCTTAAGAAAGCTTTAATAACTGCTCCTATAGTACAACCACCTGATTGGAATTTACCTTTTGAAATTATGTGTGATGTTAGTGATTTTTCTGTTGGAGCTGTTTTAGGGCAAAGGGTTGATAAGAAGTTGAATGTTATATATTATGCTAGCAAAACCCTTGATAGTGCTCAAAAGAATTATGCTACTACTGAGAAGGAATTCTTAGCAGTAGTGTTTGCTTGCGATAAGTTTAGGCAGTATATTGTTGATTCCAAGATTATTGTTCATACTGACCATGCTGCCATTAAGTATCTTATGGAGAAGAAGAATGCCAAACCAAGACTCATCAGATGGGTACTCTTTCTTCAGTAATTTGATTTGCAGATTGTCGATAGGAGAGGAGCAGACAATCCGGTGGCGGATAATCTTTCAAGGATGGAAGATATACCGCATGACCCCATTCCAGTCAACGACAGTTTTCCAGACGAACAACTAGTTGTTGTAAAAGTACAATCTCTCTCCAATCCTTGGTTTGCAGATTATGCTAACTTTATCGTTGCAAAGTTCTTGCCTCGAGGTTTAATATTTCAGCAAAGGAAGAAGTTCTTTCATGATTTGAGGCATTACTTTTGGGATGACCCACATCTTTTCAAAGAAGGTCCAGATGGGATCGTGAGAAGATGCATACCGGAACACGAGCAGAAGGACATTCTCAAACAATGTCACGACAGTCCATATGGAGGACATCATGCCGGTGAGAGGACCGCACAGGAGGTTCTTCAATCAGGTTTTTATTGTCCTACTCTCTTAAAGGATGCTAGAAATTATGTCTTATCCTGTGATAAGTGTCAGAGAATTGGTAATATTAGTAGAAGGAATGAGATGCCTATGAATTACTCTCTAGTGATTGAGCCTTTTGATTGTTGGGGTTTTGATTTTATGGGTCCTTTTCCTTCCTCACACAAGTACACTCACATTTTAGTTGATGTTGATTATGTAACCAAGTGGGTGGAAGCAATCCCCACTGAAAGTGTTGATCACAAGACATTTTTTAAAATGCTCAAGGATGTAATTTTTCCTAGGTTTGGAGTACCCAGGTACCGCATGACTGATAGGGGTTCGCACATTACACATGGAGCTTTTAGGAAAGCTTTAGCCAAGTACGATGTCAATCATAGAATTGCTTCACCATACCACCCTCAAACTAGTGGGCAAGTTGAGCTCACCAATAGAGAGATCAAGTTGATCTTACAGAAGACAGTCAATAGAAATAGAAAAGATTGGTCAAATAAGTTAGGAGATGCTTTGTGGGCGTATAGAACTGCTTACAAAAAACCCATGGGCATGTCTCCCTATAAGATGGTCTATGGCAAGGCTTTCCATCTGCCATTAGAATTAGAACACAAAGCTTTCTGGGCTATTAGAGAGCTTAATGCTGACCCAAAATTAGCTGGTGAAAAGCGTCTCATGAACTTGACTTCTCTAGATGAGTGGAGAAGTGAAGCTTACGAGAGCGCTAAAATGTTCAAGGAAAATGTAAAGAAGTGTCATGATACGAGGATTCTGAAACGTGAATTTAATGTTAGTGATAAAGTTTTGTTGTTTAAATCCCGTTTCAGGTTTTCTCCAGGTAAACTACTTTCCAAGTGGGAAGGACCATTTCATATTGAGGAAGTCTACCGCTCGGGTGCAATCAAGATTAACAATTTCGAAGGCACCAAACCCCAACTGGTGAATGGGAAAAGACTTAAGCATTAGATAGCAGGAGATCCTGTCAATGTTGATGTGGATATGGTATACACAACAACTCATGAAGAACATGTTGCAGCCCTGTTTCAGACACCAGCAGAAGCAGAATATGGAAAGGTATGTATTACGGTAAGGAAACATCGCGAAACCGCCGTAAAAGTTCCAGATTACGAGTTTTTGCAAAATATATAAAATTTGAGGCTGAAGTGGAGCCGGAGACCAGCTCCAGGGGGCCCAGGCGCCCCCCTGGCGCGGCCCCACCCCTGGCCGCGCTGGGAGGCCGCCTGTGCACCCGGAGTCCGTCTCCGACCCCGCTTTGGCTCGTTACCTTCCTTTCTGTGCAGAATTTTTTGCTATATATTTGCCCGGATCGTTCCGGCAACGTATCTCGCGATTTCGTGTGTTTTCTTTTCGAAGCTGTTTCTCCCAGGAAAGCTTTCAGCTAGACCTAGGTGCCATGGCTTCCCCAAGTTCCCCGAAGGACAAGTTCATCGTCAACGTCATCAACCCTTACCTCTCTGAGGTGAAGAAGCACCCCCAGATCCTTCGTGTGGAGGATGGTGACCTCCACAAGGAGGATCTGAAGGGACCAGTCAAGGAGGGGAGCACCGAGGAGCGACTGAAGGAGATGGTACATGAGGTCTTCAAGTTCAAGAAGATGGTGGAGCGTGGTGTTGAAGCTAACTTCGACATCATGAACGAGATGGAGGCTTCCCACAAGAAGGAGATGAAGGAGACATGGTCAAGTTTGGCCGCACTAGAAGAAAAAGTTTATGAGCTCCAAGCACAGATCTATGATCTGCAGAACCAAAACTATGAGTATGAACTAAAGTTTCTGCGCATGGGTTTGGGTGCTGAGGGCAGGATCCTGGAGACGGGAATGTCCTTTGAGACTGGAGAACGGCTGCCATGGAAGCGCTTCGCCAAGGAGTACGTGACCAACAATAACAAGGATGAGGAGTAAATCTCCTCGGGTATTGGCATCCCCTTAGCTTGTTCCAATCTTGGGGGAGTGCCCGGTATTTTTATCTTTATCTATGTCTTTTAGAGTCAAGTAGAGTTGTATCATATCTAGGGAAGTTATCTTATAAAATAGGTGTTTGCTTTGAGGTCTATCACTCCTTTTAGGAGAGTTATGTATCCGTGAGTGTGGAGTCGTCTATGATGGAATATTAATGAGAAGTCTATTGATCCCTTCGCTGCACTCGGTATTCTCTTCACGCAATTGACCTCATGATGATTCTTATGGGGAGTATTGACCTTATATCAGGTATGGCTTTGAAAACTTTATTTAATCTTGTCAAACATAGATTTTGTCGTAACGACAAGCATGTTATTTTTCTCAAAGTAGCGACATAGCCAAACCCTCTTTGTTATTATGCTTGTAGTGTTATGTTGACAAGGAAGACAACTTTATGTGCTATGCTTGTTTTAATGTTTATCATTTATATTGCTTTGCATCCAAGTCATCATCAATTGTCTGTTCTCTCAAAACCTTTGCTAGTCAAACCTCTATACTAAGCGTAATTCTGCTTGTACATCCATACCCTGAAATCAGTATCTTCCATATGAGTCCACCATACCTTCCTATTCGTGGTATTCCATTACCACTCCTAAAGCATGGAATTTTTGTGTTATCCTTAGATGTTCAAACTCTTCTATTTTGTGCCCCTGTTTTAGCTCATGAGGAAGCTGTAAGTCCAAGTATGTGATCAGAGGGGGAGGGGGTGAATGATCACTTCAAATTTTTGCATCAAACTATGAAGTGAAGCATAACTTAGCAGCAGAAGAGATTCAACGGAAAGGTAAACATTGAAGCAGAACGGGATTGAAGCATAACAGTGCGGAGACGTGCTCTTCGTCGACGGGGAACGTCCACGGCGGCGGCGGTCCGGCAGTGAAGCGGCGCTGTCGCCGTCGGGGAACGAGAGCTCTGCGGCAAGCTCGAGGAGGGAGACGGGAAATCGGAAGAGAATGAACGTGGGGAACGGTTCGCTGGAGGGTGTGCCTTATATAGGCCCGATCTGAAATGGTTGCCAGATCGTATCGGACGGCTGCCAGCGAGTGTCTCTTCCGATTCAACGGCTCAGATGAAGTGGCGGTTCGCGAGCGAATCTCAATGACCCGAGAAAGACGGGGACTCAACGACCGAAGAATAAGTCTTGACCGAGAGCAAAAACTTCGATAAAGTTGGAAGCATATGATTCGGAACTCAATGACGTTCGAAGCAATATGCTTTCCGTTTCAATTGTGCTTAACCATTCAAGACAGAATAGATTGGGAGCGAATCAGAATGGAGGGGTAGGGTCCGAAACTTATCACTTCGAAGAACAACACTAGTGAAGCTAAAAGTGATAAGTATAAGGGACAAAAGAAACAAATAAATAAAAACAACACAGAACTGAAAGAAAGGCGAACGAAGCTAAACACATAAACTTGGACGAAGAAAAACTCAAGCGAAACCAAATAAACAAACACACAACGAAGGTGAATATGTACAAAGGAAAAGTTTCGATCTTACTGCACATTGTGTGAGTCTAGGATGTTTAGCTCACATCTCAATGCACAAAACCTTTTCTCGTCCAATGGCTTCGTGAAGATATCTGCCAATTGATCTTCAGTTCTAACATGGCTGATCTCAATGTCTTCGCGCTGTACATGATCTCGAAGAAAATGGTGACGAATATCGATATGCTTCGTTCGAGAGTGTTGCACAGGATTGTGTGCAATTTTGAGAGCACTCTCATTATCACAAAGCAGAGGGATTTTCTTCACATAAATACCATAATCTTTCAGCGTCTGCTTAAGCCAAAGTATTTGAGTGCAGCATGAGCCAGCAGCAATGTATTCAGCTTCAGCAGTAGATATTGAGACACAATTATGTTTCTTTGAAGCCCAACACACAAGAGATCTACCAAGGAAATGACAAGTGCCTGAGGTAGATTTCCTGTCAACTCTATCACCAGCCCAGTCTGAATCAGAATATCCAATCAAATCAAACTGAGTTCCTTTGGGATACCAAAGTCCCAAAGAAGGAGTATGTGCTAGATATCGAAGAATTCGCTTCACAGCAGTATGATGCGATTCCTTCGGATTGGCCTGAAAACGAGCACAAATACAAACTGGTAGCATAATATCAGGTCTAGATGCACATAAGTATAAGAGTGAACCTATCATAGACCGATACTTCTTCTGATCGAAGGGTTTCCCTTTCTCATCAGCATCAAGAAAACCATTTGTAGGCATGGGAGTCCTGATGGTCTTGCATTTAGCAAGATCAAATTTCTTCAGGCAATCCTTCAAGTATTTATCTTGTGAAATAAAGGTGCCATTCTTCTGTTGGCGAATCTGAAGTCCAAGGAAAAACTTCAATTCACCCATCATAGACATCTCATATTTCTTCGACATCATCCTTGCAAATTCTTCGCTGATCTCAGTGTTAGTGCAGCCAAAAATGATATCATCTACATATATTTGACACACAAAAAGATCATTGTTATATGATCGAGTGAAAAGAGTGGGGTCAGTGGTCCCAGGTTTGAAGCCTTCTTCAGGAGTAAATCCTTCAATGTTTCATACCAAGCACGAGGTGCTTGCTTCAGTCCATACAAAGCTTTGTGAAGCCTACCATATCAGGATTCTTTGAGTCTTCAAAACCTGGTGGCTGCATAACATATACTTCTTCTTCTATCTCACCATTAAGAAAAGCACTTTTGACATCCATTTGATATAGCAATATATTTTTGTGGTTAGCAAAAGAAAGCATGACACGAATGGATTCGAGACGGGCTACTGGAGCATAGGTTTCACCAAAATCAATGCCTTCGATTTGGGTGTAACCTTGTGCTACCAATCTAGCCTTATTTCTTACCACAATACCATCTTCATCTTGCTTGTTGCGAAATATCCACTTTGTGCCAATAACATTGTGCTTCGTGGGATCTGGCCTGTCAACAAGTGACCAGACTTTGTTTCTTTCGAACTGGTGAAGTTCTTCCATCATAGCCAATAACCAGTCAGGGTCCTTCATGGCTTCATCATATTTTGAAGGCTCTAGCATGGAAACAAAAGAAAAACTTCCACAGAAGTTAGCCAAACGAGTACGAGATCGAGTAGTGGGACGACCTGGTTGATGAATATCTTCGAGGATCAAATCAACATCAACTCTTCTTCGAACTCGTGATAACGTAGTGTCATTTGCTTCAGGCTCAGCTTCTTCTTCAGGATCTGCATCAGCTTCGGGATCTGCTTCACCTTCAGCTTCGGCATTTCCTTCAGGATTAGCACTTCCTTCGTTCCCTTGTCCTTCTTCGTCCTGTTCACCATTAGCTTCAGGATGTTGATCTCCAGCGCCCCGGGCTATGTGTGGGAACATTGGACCATCATCATCCCTAACAGCTTGACGAGGATTGGCTTCAATAGGGCGAATATCTCCAATAGCCATGGACCTGATCACTTCATCAAGTGGAGGTTCATCTAGATCATGAGGCAAATGCTCTTTTTGAGAGACATTAGTTTCATCAAACCTCACATTTACAGTTTCCATAACTTTCCCGAAGTGAGAGTTATACACTCTGTAAGTGTGAGAGTTTGAGCCATAACCTAAAAGAAAACCTTCATGTGCCTTAGGGGCAAATTTGGAGCTATGATTCATATCTCTAATAAAGCATGGAGCACCAAATACCCTAAGATATGAAACATTTGGTTTGTTACCTGTGATAAGCTCATGTGAAGTTTTCTTCAGGAATTTGTGAAGGTAAACCTTGTTGATGATGTGACATGCAGTGTTAATTGCTTCGGCCCAGAACCTAATAGGAGTCTTGTATTTAGCAAGCATAGTTCTGGCCATTTCAATGAGAGTTCTATTCTTCCTTTCAACTACACCATTCTGTTGAGGTCTATATGCAGCAGAGAACTCATGAGTAAAACCATGATCATCAAGAAATCTTCAATATGAGTATTTTTGAATTCGGTTCCATTATCACTTCGGATATGCTTCAGAGATAATTCATATTCAGTTTGAGCTCTCTTAGCGAATGACTTGAAGATTTCAACAACTTTTCTCTTGTCATCCAAAAACAAAACCCAAGTATAACGAGAGAAATCATCAACAATAACAAGACCATATTTGTTTCCTCCCAGGCTTGCATAATTTTGAGGACCAAAAAGATCCATATGAAGCAATTCAAGAGGACGAGTGGTAGTCATGATAGTCTTCGCTGAATGATGTTTCTTCGTAATTTTACCAGCTTCACAAGCACTGCAGAGACGATCCTTATCGAATTTTACTTCACTAAGGCCAATAACATGCTTCTTCTTCACCAGATTATGAAGATTTCTCATCCCTGCATGACCAAGTCTTCGATGCCATAACCAACCAGATGAAGCTTTTGCCATTAAGCATGTGGATACAGCAGGGCCCGAAGAAAAATCAACAATGTATAAATCTCCCTTTCGGTAACCCTCGAAGACAAACGTATAGTCATCCTGTGAAAATACAACACAACGCGAAGCAGAAAATAGAACAAGCATACCCATATCGCATAACTTCGAAATAGACATAACATTATATCCAAGGGATTGGACTAGCATAACCTTGTCAATGTGCTTATCTTTCGATATGGCAACCTTACCCAAGCCTAACACTTTACACTTGTTGTTATCACCGAAGGTAATGTACTTCTGAGAAGATTGAGATAGTTTTTCTTCGGTGAATAACTCCTTGTCTCCGGTCATATGATTTGTACAACCACTATCCATGACCCATTCGGATCCATCGGAGACATAGCCCTGCAGAAGAATTAGTTCTTCTTAACCACCCACAAACGAGCAGGTGACTGAGAAGATGTTCAAGCACTGGTTGAAGCAATATTACAGCGAACAGGAGTGTGTTGCTTCGGTGTACCATCTAGCACACCATAAATGTAAGTCCTCTGCGAATGGTTAGGATAAGAATGAGCATATGCAATCTTAGAATTGTTATCATGAGGACGATAAGTATAACGACCAGTGCGATAGTATTGCTTCTGCGGAACATTTGATTCAGGCACCAGTGAATCATTTCTCGTCTCTAGAGAATAGAAATGATTCGGTGGTACCGAAGGCTTTCCCTGCATAGTATGATTAGTAGGCAGTTTTTCCACAAGTGCTTTCTGCACCCATATCTGCCTCTTATAGAAGTCATTCTTCGGTGGAGTACCTACATACTCAGCTGTAACTTTTCCCTGTTCATGCTTGATGAGTTTGTAGTATGAATCAAGTGATTCATCCACAATGGCTTTGTTCATTTTGCAGTCGAAGCCTAAAAGGTTAGCAATATCAATGGGTTTCTCCTTCGCTAGAACCCAAACAGTCTTAGGATACTGCTCAGGTTCCCAATAGGTGCCATCAGGGTTTATCTTTCTCTCGAAACCAACACCCTCATTTCTGGGATTCCTGTGAAGGAGAGCCTTTCTCAGGATATCACAGAGATATTGGTGTCCTTGCACACTTTTGAACATGCCTGTTTCAAATAAGTTTTTCAACCTGAGGAGTTCCTCGGTAACAGCAGGATTTTCCTCATCAGAGGCATTAGTATCATCAATAACAATAGGAGCTTTCCCTTTGGAATCAGTTTTGCTTCGTTCCAAACAAGTTAAGCAAGGTGAATCAGTTTTATGATTTGCTTCAGAACCTTGTTGAGCCATGAGAGAGAGATTGACATTTTCCAATTCTTCATGAGCCTCTTTCAGTCTTTCGAGAGACATTTTCCTCTGAAGAAATTCATAAGTGAGCTTCTCATAATCAACTGAAAGAAGATCATGCCGAGAGGATAATTCTTCAAACTTCTCCTTCAGAGCAGCATGCTCATTAGTCAAGGTTTGACCTTTCTCTATCTCATCGATCAACAGAGTTTCTGATTTCTTAATGGTTTTGCTTAGTGAATCAAGTTCATCTTATTGAATTGAAGAAATTTTAGCAAGTTTAGCATAGCTTATCTTCGAATCACTATCATATGAGGAACAGTCAGAAGTATCATAGTTTGATTTGGATGAAAATACCTTCGCCTTGGCCATGAAGCAATATGCAGGAGTTTCATCTTCACTACTGTTGTTAGTGAAGAATGAGCTCGAAGCTTTGGTTGAAGCATCTGCCGAAGAGAAAGCCAAACCAGCAACACCATCTGATTCGGACCCAGACACAGACCTTGAGCCTGATTCAACTTCGGAACCAGAGGCTTCGTCTTCAGAGTTCATCTCATTTCCCAGATAGGCCTTGGCACGGTGAGAGCTGCTTCGACGAGACGAGTGAGTCTTCGATGAAGAACCCTCACGCTTCTTGTGATACTTCTTCCTCTTATCATCATCAGAATCTTTCTTCTTTTCTCTTCTCGAGCTGGAATCATGTCTCTTTGACTCATAGCTTCTGGAGGATCTGTGGGACTTTGTTGAGGAGTCTCTGAGCGAATGCTTCGATTTGTTCTCATCTTCCCACAGAGGGCAATCAGCAATGTAGTGACCTGGTTTCTTGCACTTGTAGCAGCAGTTGTCCTTCGATGGAGAGCTTCTTGAGGATGAACGGTGAGAAGAATGACTTGAGCTTCTTGAAGAATAACTCTTCTTGGGTGAAGAAAAACCTTTTCTCTGAAAGCGACTGAAGCGTCTCATGATCAATGCTAGATCTTTTCCAATGCTTGCAGGATCATCTGATTCGACACCTGAAGCGGAACTGACTTCGGGTGAAGAATGAAGCGAAGCTTTTGCTTTCAAGGCATGACATCTTCTTCGAGAACCATTTATGTCACGCTTCTCTTCTTCTTCCATTTCAAAAGTATTGAGTCTCTCAAGAATATCAGCGGCAACAAGACGTCTGAAATCAGTCCTTTCCTTGATCATCAGCACAATGTGATCAAACGAATCATCCAATGAGCGAAGCAGAGTTCTAATAACTGAGTGAGGAGTAATGTCATCGGCACCAAGTGAAATCAACTCATTTGCAAGAGCAGTGAGTCTACTGTAAATGGAGCTGACTTTTTCACCCTCGTTTCTCTTAAATCGATAGAATTTGCTTCGAAGTGTGTCAATTCTGGCATCCTTCTGGGTAGAAACACCTTCACCAATCTTCTCAAGATAGTCCCAGACACCTTTGGCAGAAGGAATATTCTTCACTTCATGATACTTCTCTAGTGTCAGATGATTGGTGATGAAAACCCAGACTTCAGAATCAAGATCGATCACCTTCGCTTCTTCAGGAGTGATGGCATTCTTGTCTGCAACTGTAACTCCATACAAGACAACTTGCCAGGCAGTCGAGTTGATAGCCATGATATTTCTCTTCATTTTGTCCTTCCAGTATGGATAGTCCTTTCCATTGAACACGGGTATGGGTTCGCCGGAGCGAATGGATGCGAAAGACATACTTGTAAAACACTCTAGGAGGTTAATCCAAACAAAGAGTGACTAGCTCTGATACCAATTGTAAGTCCAAGTATGTGATCAGAGGGGGAGGGGGTGAATGATCACTTCAAATTTTTGCATGAAACTATGAAGTGAAGCATAACTTAGCAGCAGAAGAGATTCAACAGAAAGGTAAACATTGAAGCAGAACGGGATTGAAGCATAACATGGCGAATCAAAAGCATCGAATCAATTGCATTGAATCAAATCACTGAAGCAATTGTAAAACTGAATGTAAGTGCGGAAAGTAAAACGAACTCTTGACTCGGTGATGTTTGTTCGACCAGTTCACACTCTGCAAAGTGCTACGTCTAGTTGGAGGGACTTGTGATTGAACACAGGAGCTAACCTCTCTCCGTCCGTATCTCCACTGCACCAATCTCATTGAGCTTGGTCAGTTCTTCACTCGTGGTTGATTATTGAGAGAATCACCGAAACCTTTGACAAACAGGACTTCGAGGCGACAATAACTCTTCGCTCTCTGAAGAACAACGCTCTAACCGTCTAGGAAAATTGCAGTTCTCCAAGATAAAAAGGCTAGCAAACTTCTTCCTAAGTCATAATGAATCAACTCATATCAATAGGACTTATACTTCGGTGGATGGGATTTTGGTTTTCTTCGGTGGGGTTGCTCTTTCTCTTCACTGTCAGGAAATATTCTTGGAGCAGCCACCGGCCAATGAGGGCGGGGGTGGCGTATTTATAGGTAGCAATCCCTAGGTGCGAAATGTCTTAAATGACCCGATGCGACAACTTGACACCTGTCCGCAACGGTCATATTTTCAATCAAAGCGCAACTTTACTTGCGGTCCAAGTAAAGCTGACTCACGGACTTGGTTCTGCTTCAGGAGCCGAAAGAACGAAGTCTTCGCTGGTGAAGCATTACCTAGTGCACATGAGATTTCTCAATTCTGGCTTCTCACAGGGTTGGATTCGATCTGAGTCTTTTCACCAAAACCTTCGGAGTACATTTACTAAACCCCTCTTGATAGTATGGTTTTTCCTATGACTCAAAGAAGTGAAAAAGAACTACGCAAAAACTACTAACTCTTGCGCCATATTGGTCATCTCCTTCGATGAGACGTGCTTCAGGATTCCTTATCTTTTTAGGGGTCAACATCCGTGATGAGCTTCACTCCAGTGGATATGCTTCGGTAAGTATGTAAATCTTCGTTGAAGCTTTATCACCGACCTATAAATTCAGGAACCTAACCATCTGTTTTACACTAGAAAACTTGTTAGTTCCTCTACTGTTTTGTCCAACAATATCCAAAACTCATGGGGGCATAACTTTGCTCTTACAGAAGTAGTAGTTAACTCATGATCGTCTTAAGTTGGACAAGTTTTACCCCGGGATTGCATGTCTAATCTGCAAACCCCTAATACGAGGAGGAACTAGCATGAGTGTGCCCAGCTCACAAAAGATAATACAACAAACAAACCCTCCTTCACACTTTGTTCATGAGAAATCAGAAAACTTTGGCAGTGATAAACAAAGGAGATTGCGGGGATGTGATCGTCCCCGTTTGGGAGCCGTTCCTCGAAACTTGTCCAATCTGAGAAGCAACTGAGTTATCTATTAGCATTCGTTGACAAATCATGCACCTCTCAAAACTTGTTTTCATTCTGTTTGATTTAAGGATAACACTTGAGTTTTTCCTGCTTGCCTTTAACAAGGCTTTTCCTTTACTTTTATGTTGAGTCAGTTTTCCCTACTTCCTCCTTTCCCAAAGAGAACAGACACTTGATGCTGATGAGGATTCATCCTTATAATGCTGCATTAAAGTTTTGCCATGCCATATCATTGTTGACATTATCTCTTGATAAGTACGTTGTTTGCAAAAGCATTTGCCAAGAAAACATCTTCCTTTGTGTTAGCATTTGCACCTCATGACTAATAGCTTGTTCTTTCAAAAAGTTCCAAATTATCTCTACATAATATAAAGAGAAAGAGCAAAGGTGAAAGCTATTAGTTGTCCCTTGACCAAACGACTTGTTTTCCATGATTTGATGAGTTTCCTTAGCTCTACTTTTGTTTATAAGTGTTATTTCTCTGTCATAAGGGCCTTATGAGTTGGAGATTGTTGTTTAGGATGTTTGAGTTTGGTGAAAAGATCATGATGCTTCTTGTCTGTATTTTATTTATCGACACTTCACTCTCTAAACTTGTGGACAGGTTTACCGAGCTCAGTTTTCGCTTGGGGACAAGCGAGGTCTAAGCTTGGGGGAGTTGATACGTCCAAAATGCATCACTATTTTATATCGTAATTCATCCTTATTCATTGATATATTTCACATTACGATGATGTTCTTATGTTGTTTGGCTTATTTTACACAGTTTGCAACTTTCCGGTGCCGAAGCAGCAGACGCAGGATTCAGCGGTAAAAAGTGGACGCTGAGTTGCTGAAGAAGAATACCTCCAAATTACCTGAAAATCGACGGGGGGGGGGGGTATTTTCCAGCAGATTAACGAAGACTCGCCGAAGAGGGGCCAGAGGGGGGCCACAGGAGCCCCAGGCGGCCACCTGGCGCGGCCCCACCCCTGGCCACGCCGGGAGAGCGCCTGGAGCCCCGGGGCCACTCCCGACTCCCCCCTCTGGCCTATATACTCCTCGTTACGCAAAAACCTAAAAAGGAGAAGCTTTTACGGAGTTATGCCGCCGCTCCGTGTCGGAAACCTACAGAGAAGAAAAGGGCTCTCCGGCGGGCAGATTCCGCCGACGAGATCACCTCCCGGAAGGGGAGATCATCGCCATCGTCATCACCATCGTCACAGGCATCATCGAGATCATCATCAACATCATCCCCAACATCAGCACCATCTCCACCACCATCCA
The DNA here is from genome assembly GCA_950022295.1 of Bromus sterilis. Lineage (NCBI taxonomy): Eukaryota > Viridiplantae > Streptophyta > Magnoliopsida > Poales > Poaceae > Bromus > Bromus sterilis. Next base: position 405,888,522 of record OX465596.1, read on the forward strand.
ATCTCACCTCACAAGTTTATCTTGTGTTGTAATCCATACTATCTATCCTCTCTACTCTATCGGTGTTGATTACTACTTTGTGGTGAATACTATTGAGTTTTGTTGGAGAAATATCATTATGTCCAGATTGTTTATCATATATTTATCACCTCTGATCATGATCTCTTTTATGTCTTGTGAGTAGTTACTTTAGTTCTTTAGGAAATGGGAGAAGTCTAGTTGTTAGTAGTCATATGATGTTGAAGTAATTTGTGTTGTTTGATATTTAAGTTGTGTTGTTATTTTCCTAGTGGTGTTGTGTCAGTCGAACACTCAACACTTCGCCTTATTAAGGACCTAGGGGAATACATTGTGTATAAAGAATGCTTATGATGGGTTGCCGGAGTGACAGAAACCTGAACCCCAGTTTGCTCACTTTTGCACAAGGGATTAATGGATCCTTGATCTTATTGCTGTGGTTAGGCTTTGCCTTAATATCTATCTTGTATTTGCGGATGCTTGCAAGATGTTTAATCATAAGAGTGCACTTATCTTATTCTAGAAGGTGTGCTAGCATAGATCCACCCACTCAACACTTATCAGCGCAACACTTGTTATCGATACGGAATATGGCGAAAGCACGTGACTACCTCTCCATGTGTCCTCAAGAACGCTTTAGTCTTTATAAGTTCAGTTGTCAGGCTTATCCTTTGCTCAATAGGATTGGACCACTTGCTGCTCCTCAGTACTATTTACTTTGCTTGCTTTTATCTTATTGTTGCTTATATCGAAAACCCCTAAAAAGTTATCTTTCAGTGCTTGCAGTTATTCCTTGTCCAAAATCACCTATCAATACCTTTCGCTCCTCATTGGGTTCGACACTCTTACTTATCGAAAATGCTGCAACAAATCCCTTTACGTTGAGGGTCATCATGTACTTCTTCCATTTATCGGGTGCTCCTTCTTCTCGCACCTTGGGAGGATCATTCTTCTCCTTATCATTTTCTTCGGGCTCGGCACCGTCTTCAGTTTCAGCATCGGAGGTAGATATGCTGTTAGGATCAACAGCAGGTTCTTCACTTGTAATAGGATCATCGGAGTTGTCAGCTTCCTTATGTTTCTTCTTCTTCTTTTTCTTCTTTGGAGAGCTAAAAATCTCGTCTTCTACTTGCACTTGAGAATCTTGCTCAATCCTTTTCGGATGCCCCTCATGATAGAGTGGGTCCCGGGTGTGTGTTCCACCCCTGGTCTTGATGCCATAAGCTTGTATGTCCTGTTTGGCATTCTTAGCAAGAAAATCCTTTTGCACATTAGAAATTTTTTCAAGCTGAGCTTGAACCATATGAAAATGCTTAACAAGACATTTAACATCATTAACCGTTCTTTCAAGAACACCAAGTAAACTTTTGATAGCAAGAGAATTATCATGTAACTGACTTTGTATCCTCCTATTAAAATTGTCTTGCTTAATAATAAAATTATCAAGCTCATCTAAGCATTGGTCGGGAGGCTTACCTTTAGGGATGTCACTTTCAGTAAATTCTAATAGAGAGTGTACCTCTACCAAGGGAGGGTGAGTAGTAGGTTCACACAAGTTCTCGATAGGTGGTAGATTCTTCACGTCTTCGGCTTTAATGACTTTCTCCTTAATAGACTTCTTTGCTTCTTTCATATCTTTGGGGCTACAAGCATGCCCCTCTTCTTTGGTGGTGGAGGTGGTTCAGGGACAGAACAATCTTCGTGGTTCTTGGCAATCTTGCCCATTAATTCTTCAGCATCGGCCGGTGTTCTTTCCCTGAAAACACAACCAACACAACTATCCAGATATGACCTGGATTCATCGGTCAGGCCAGCATAAAATATATCAAGTAATTCATTCTTTGGGACTTCCTGTCCTGGTCTAGCCTTAATTAAGTCACAATACCTCCCCGAACCTTTAGGGAGGTGCTCATCTTGCAACTGGTTAAAGTTATAGATTCTTTCAAAGCAGCATGTTGCATATGAGCAGGAAAATATTTATCAACAAAAAATTGAACTAAGTCCTGAGGAATCTCGATGGAACCATAGGGTAGTGCATTGTACCAGGATTTAGCGTCTCCCTTCAAAGAAAAAGGAAAAATCTTGGCCACATAGACATTTTGTATCTTCTCGTTAGTAGTAAATAGGTCACCTAACTTAGCGAGTTTGGTCAGGTGTACTATAGCATCAGCATTTTCTCTTCCATAAAAAGGGTCAGCCTCGACTGCAGATATAAGTGAAAGATCAACAGAGAAATCATAATCAGGATCATTGATGCATATAGGAGATGTGGCAAATTTAGGATCAGGAATATTCTTGTTCTTCATGGAGTGATTTTCGAGCAGCTCCTTAATAGCATCAGGGTCGGAGTCGGCACACTCTCTGAGTTCCCTGCAAAGATCATCATCAAGGGTAATATAATCATCATCAAGGATCATCTCCTTGAGTTCATCTAAGTTTGGGTAACCAAAGGTTTTGCAAGTAGGAATATAGGTAACACGAGTCTTGGTCTTGGGTTTTGATGCAGCCTTAGCAGTCTAAGTTTCAATATAGTGACCAAGAAAACTAGTATCATTAAGAGTAGTGGAAGCATCATCAAAAGTATCGGACATAGTGACAGACTCAGTAGAAGTAGCATGTGGTGAAGCAAACTTACTTATAACGGAAGGTGAATCAAGCGTAGCACTGGTACTCACAACGGTACCTTTTCTTGTAGTGGATGGTAGGATCGAAACCTTGGGTTCTCCTTTCTTACCCATAGCGGATGAAGTGTGGCAGGCATGATACTTCAAGTAGACTTTTAAATATTGCTATGTTCCCCGGCAACGGCGCCAGAAAATAGTACTTGATGACCCTCAGCTGTAGGGATCGATTGTAGTGTTCTCGCGGGTAAGTTAACCCAAATTATTGATTCGACACAAGGGGAACCAAAGTGTGTTTATAAGCTTTGACAGTTGAGTTGTCAATTCAACCGAACCTGAAATATGCTTGCTTGAAACAATGTATTAATAGAAACTGTGATATGATAGTGAAAGTAAACTAGCAGTAACCAGCAGAACTAAAATATTGTAGGCTAGGGAGATGGATGGTCGGGCTCTGCATGAATAATAATGAACAGGTTAGATTCTAACACGGGGCAAGGCACACATAAAAGCAATGATCATCTAGGCAAATATCAAACATTAGGCATGTATCCCATAGGTAGTTGTGTGTGCTTGCAATAAGAACTTGCACAACATCTTTTGTCCTACCATCCCGCTATGAACGGGGCCAAAAGGAACTTATGGAGAATAAGGTGCTCCTGTCAAAGAGCACCGGAACAAAGCAATAAACTCAATGGATACATGGAATCCTCAAATTATGGACCATCTATTGGATATGTGCCCTAGAGACAAATTAATAAAGATATTTGTCACATATCCGTTTTGTTCATAATACGTTTAGTACTGTGCTATAACCGTATTACTTGAAAATACTAATACATGTGTAGTATAAAACATAGGTCCGTAGTTTAACTCGGGTAAACTATCTCATTGGGCAATTGATTGATCAAGCTTTCCTGATCGTGGCGACACTTAAGTCCATTGACAATGAGGTCATGTCATTAGGGGAATGATGTGATGGACATACACCCACCTAAAGTATTGCAATGTGATCGAGTCACATAGTTCAGCGTTGCGATGAATTTCTAACGTATGGCTTAGTCCTTAGACCGTAATGATCATACGTAATTGTCATCTATGAGGAGACTTTGATTTGTATCCCACCGCCTGACTGAAATATGCTGGCTATAACAGTGCACTTTGGGTATTCCGAAATAGATAGTTGATGAGTATGTTAATAGATCAGAGAAGGATTTGTCAGTCCTTGTAACAGGACAGGTACTCTGGGCCCACTCGATGATATTGCATCAATAGATTGCAAGCAGGTGACTAGGTCACGGGAGATGCAATAGGCACGGACAAGTAAACTTGTTTGTTGTGAACGAGATGTGAACACGGTATGTGGGATACCGACGATCGAACCTCGGACAAACAAAGTACCGCGGCACAAAGGGATTACGTCATATCATTAACGGTTTCCAAAAGCGATTGAATTTCATTCGATGGAAGCGCAGGGGCTGTCAAGGATTGTAACCAGGTCCAACTGACTAGTCATTGATCAATGAGAATAGTCTCGACCATGTCTGCTATTTCCCGGACCGTTAGGGTGTTACACTTAAGGGCAATCGATGCATAGGACAGTTTCGGGATCAATCGATGAAATAGGAGAAATCACCGGAATAGTTCCGGAGGAGGACGGAAGTTGTTCCGGACATTTTGAATGGTTCAAAATGAAGTTTAATTTGTTTTAATAATGTTTTATTATTTAATTATCTGAATTAAATATTTAAACATATTAAAATAATTAAAAATATATGGAAAAAGGCTATATGGGCCTATGGGGCCCATTAGGGGAGGAGGGGGTTTCCCCCCTTGGGCTTGGCGCCAAGGGTGGGGCCCATCCCCCCTAGGCCGGCACACCCCCCCCCCCCTTGGGAGTTTAGTCCCACATGGGGGAGGGGAGGAGTATGGCACCCCCCCTTGGCCTATATAAGGAGGGGCACACCCCCGTTTTTCCAACACACAATTATTCCTCTCTCTCTTCTTCTCCTTCCTGGAAGTGGACTCCCCTTGTTTGGAGTCTGCACCTGGACTGGAGTTCTCCACCATAAGGCAGGTCGTCACTCTGCTGGAGTCGGGATCTGAATCCGTCTTTCTTCCGCTGCTTGCTTGGTTCGGGGCCCGGGAGGAACATTGATTATACCGTACGTGTATAATCTCTTCGAGGCACTACACCTGTGGTTCTACTTCATCGCTGGAGGTCAACCGGGAGTCATCCTCGCCGGTGGTCTACTACACGACAGGGAGGTCGTAGTTCCAAGTCTATGCCAGCCACGTTCGCAAGAACGTTTCCCTCTTTCGGTCTTCAAAGGTATGAACACCGATTCCCTCCGTTACTTTACATCGCCATAGCATAGATCTTGGGTTCGGGTACCGTAGGTATGAAAATTTTGTGTTTTCTGCCCCGTATCCCAACAGGTAGTACCAGATATTACTACCTCAAACCTCTCTGTAGACGAGCGGTAGTAGCGCGACTCTTAATATTCCCATGTTGCTCGCGGTAGTACCGCACCTGCGGTACTCCGAATGAAACTACCGCACCAGCGCTATTACCGCTCCCAGAGCGGTAGTACCATGGTTGGTGAGCCTGCCAACGACTGTTTTTGAGCCCACCTATAAAAGGGGGTCTTCTTCCACAAGTTGACTCACCTCACTTATCGCTCATTCCTTCATTGACGTCCAAGCTCTATTCTTGCCCGATATCCCTCCCTAGCCATCAAAACTTGTTGTTGCTCTAGGGATTGGAAGAGGAGGCCCATATCTACACTTCCACCAAAGCATATTTGATTCCCCCCATTAATCCCTTGTGGATCTTGTTACTCTTGGGTGCATTGGTGCCCTAGACGGAAGAGGTCGCCTCGAAGCCATATTCCATTGTGGTGAAGCCTCATGATTGAGTTGGGAGCCTCCGATTAAGTTGTGGAGATTGCCCCAACCTTGTTTGTAAAGGTTCGGCCGCCTCCTTCAAGGCCACCGCGTAGTGGATCATGTCATCTTGCATTGGTGAGAGCGTGAGGAGAATAGGGTGACCCTAATTGTCTTCGTGTGAGCATTGTGTTCCACACCCTCTTCAAACAGAGACGTACTTCTCGCAAGAGAAGGAACTTCGGCAACAAATCCTTGTCTCCCGTATTTCCTTTACCGGTTATTTACCTTTACTTTGTGCAAGCTTATTTCTTTGGGCATATTGTGCCTGCTCATTTATTGTTGCTTTAATTGTCATATAGGTTGCTCATCTACATCTAGACAACCTACGTTATTTGTTAAGCCTTAATTTGTTAACAAAAGCTTAAAAATTGTTAGTCGCCTATTCACACCCCCCTCTAGTTGACATTCCGATCCTTTCAATTGGTATCAGATCCTCGTCCCTTATTAAGGGCTTTGCCGCCTTAAGAGAATGTCGCAAGGGGATAAGTCGGAATATCTCGACTCGCTAGGGGCTAAACCGGGCGCTCCTCCGTTGGAGGAGCAAGGGGGTACATTGGGCTTCACGAACACGTTCGCGAAGGATGGCTCGTCATCTATTTCTTTACATGAGTATAATGAAGGCATGTCCTCCATGAAAGCTCACATGAAAGAGATGATGGATATGCTTCACGTTCTAATGTCCGGTAGTCTCCAAACGGCTACCACCACCGTCACACTCAACGTTCCAAAGTTTGGCGAGAGAGATGTCATCTCCCGATCTCGTGATGATGGTAGTAGTGAGATCCCTTCCATTCCTCTCACCGGGAATGGATCGGGTGTTCACGTCTCCGTTCCCCCTCCCTTGACTTTTACTCATTTACCCCTTCCTGAACCTCATTTCGCGCATGTAGGTCCCTCACCAATTCTTGATAAAGATGAGCCATGGGTATTGGCTAAGCACGTGACCCAATGCTTCTTCACAACCAACCCAAGTAATCCCAACTGTGTTGACCTGAGGAGAGGTAAAAGGTGCATCATCAAAATGGATGGAGTCACCAACGAGGAAGTCTACGATTAATGCAATGACCCGATGAGGGAAGATGACGATGATGATGAAGAAGCATACATCAAAACAAGAGGCTCGAAGGATACACCCAGTGGGTGCGCTGCCGCGCCCCCAACGAAAAGAAGCTGGACCAAGTGTGATCATCATCCATCTACACCGACAAGGAAGAAGCCCCCGCCCGACTCTTCAAGTTGCCCGGAAGCTCGGAGGCTATTGGCGGGGGAATTACCCCCCCCCCCCCCGGTATACCAAAGTCCCCGATTCCACACAATCGCCGACTTCTCTCCTGCTGACTGCCTGGCATCCGGCTGCCAGCTCGTCGACTTCTCGCCTGTCGGCTGCCGGATGCCCGTTGCCCGACTGCCAAAAGTCAACGGGCGCGTCCCATCCGACAAGACAAGAGGACGGCTGCCCATGCTGCAACAGTGCCAGATGGTACACTGTATCATTAGTCGCATCAAATAGTGTAGTTGTGTTGTATCACATCACATTACATCACCTTTGTACCTTTTTGTCTTCATCCCTTTGTACCTCGTCCCTTTTGTTAAGGAGTATTAATATAAGTCTAGGAGTCCTTATAGGTATAGGTCTATTTCCCTTGTCCCTCAAGTCATGTGTAGTATATATATATATCCCATGGGCTCTTCAATATAGACAAGTTGCATCATATTATCATAACATGGTATCGAGCTTAGGTTTAGCAATTTTTTCGGGAGCTGCAACTCGCCCTCCCGATCCAATCTAGAGCCGTCGTGGTGTTTTTTCTCCAGCCGTTGAAGTTCTGATGCTCCACCACGCCGCTGACGCCTGTAGTCCGCGAGAACCCAATTCGCCTGTACTGCTCCTCACGCCTGCAAGCCAGCGGCCGATCCATCCAAGGCTCCAGGACCTGAATCGCTGCCATCGGCCGCACCGGACCCACGGCTTCCATCGGCCATCGTTCCCGCCACCGGTTATTTGTCGGGCCTTCTCTGCCGTGGAGCTGCGCCATGCGAGCTGCCCCAGTCCCGTCCCCTGATCCATCCCCCCCGTGCTGCGTACGGTTGCTGAGATCAGTTCGACCTGGTCTGAAAAAAAAGCATGGGCTGGGCTGCTAGATTGTGCTACGTGGGTTGTTGCTGCTATCTGCTACTTATGGACCTGGTCTACCCATAAAAAAGAGGAGGTGCTATGTCTTCATCGGTGGATTATGTTGATATCTCTCACAGCCCGACCATCCGCAACGTTTGCACTCAAAGTTGTGTTGTTTCTGGTCGGTTTCTCTGCTGGCTACTACATGGAGCGTTGTTTCTGGAGAGGTCTCTTATGCGCCATGTTCGCCTCATGTGGCTCCTATACCACCGACTCATGCTACACCCGCAGGTCAAGCTCCTTCATTCTTGCTGGCTGAGTTCACTCTTGAGCTTAACTCGTCGTTCCTGAAGTGTCTGTTATTTTTCCGCTGCCATTATATCTACTTTATGTTTTCCATTGCGTCCACCAAATCCGTTGATCTCTTGATTGTGTCCTCTCATGCATGCATGTCCACTAGATCATGTCCGTCAGCCTTTTTCTGGTCATGGATTTTCGTGACCCCTCTTTGCATTTGCCGAATCTAAGCCCTTTCTCTTGCCTCCGAGCTTCTCTCGCAGACGGTTATTCCCGGGCCATGACTTTTAAGCAATGCTTCATTCTTTTGATGTGCCATCTTCTGCAGCCCATCTTCTATGATGTGGTTAGTTCGCTGATGTGCCATCTCTTTCTGTATCCCCTTTGGCTGACTCGACAGGTTGTGAAGTTTCTCCATGCTATGAAGACATGATGGTACGAATTAACGCCCCCTTGTTGGTTACCCAAAGTGGAAGGTTGAGATGTAGATAGCAGCGATTTCCCTTAGCGAATATGCTAAGGTTGAGTATCGAACCAGTAGGACTCCAACAGATACAAGAAGGTGGTGAAGTGAAAAATGTTCATAGAAGTTTCTTTATCTATGGTTGAGGTATTAGCATCACCATTAATAGGTCCAACGGGACTAGGAGTGCATTGGGTGCTAATAGTTTGAGTGTCCTCAACAATTTGTATAGTGGCAACTGTGTGGTGTGTAGGAAGGCTCTTAATTCTATCCTCTTCCATAGGGATAACTTCCGGTTTGGATTCCATTTGATTTATCAAGGTAGATTGGGTGTGGGACATATTCGAAACATGGGTTTCGGTGGCGGTAAGTCTAGCCCGGAGATTAGAAATCTCACTGTTCAGGCTATCAAGCTGTTCACTAATGTTTTGCAGAATGGCAGTATGCTCACCTATTTGCTTAGAGAAGGCTTTGTTTTGTTCAAACTGGGTGTGCATATAGTTCTTGGTAGCTTTCTCTATTTCTACCAATTTATCAAAGGTGGGTAGGTCTCTTTTCGTATAAGCAGGATTATAGGAGTTGTTGCTAGGGTAAGTGTTGTTGTTCCCATAGTTGGATGGAAACGGTCTAGGATTGCTAGCAAAATTTCCCCTATAAGCATTGTTGTTGAAGTTGTTTCTAGCAATAAAGTTCACATCTACTTGTTCTTGAGCAACCAAAGAATTTAAAGGAACATCATGAGGATCAATAGAGGGTTGCTTGGTAAGTAGAGACATAATTAAGTCAACTTTTTCATTGAGGGAGGTAATTTCCTCGACAGAATTTACCTTCCTACCTGTTGGAGCGCGTTCAGTGTGCCATTGGGAATAATTGTTCACCATTTCATCGAGAAGCTTCGTGGCAGCACCAAGTGTAGTTGACATAAAGGTTCCTCCCGCGGCCGAATCTAACAGGTTCCGCGAGGTAAAGTTCAAGCCTGCATAAAAAGTCTGGATAACCATCCAGGTAGTCAAACCATGTGTAGGGCATTTCTTAACAAGAGATTTCATTTGTTCCCAAGCTTGGGCAACGTGTTCATTATCCAATTGCTTAAAATTCATAATATTACTCCTCAATTGGATAATCTTAGCAGGAGGGTAGTACTTCCCTATAAAAGCATCTTTGCACTTATCCCAAGAATCTATGCTATTTCTAGGCAAAGATTGACACCAGATTTTAGCATCTCCCCTTAAAGAGAAAGGAAAGAGCTTGAGCTTAACAACATCACCTTCTACTTCTTTATACTTTTTCATATCACATAATTCAAAAAAAATATTCAAGTGTAAAGCAGCATCATCTCCAGCACCAGAGAATTGATCTCTCATAACAAGGTTTAGCAAAGCAGGTTTAATTTCATAAGAGGTAGCTGAAGTGGCAGGTGTGGCAATGGGAGTGCAGATAAAGTCTTGGTTGTTGTGACTAGTGAAGTCACACAACTTGGTGTTTTCAGTGGAACCCATAGTGGCAGCAAGTGTGGCAGATTTTTTTGTAGTTTTTGATAAAAGAGACAAAGATAAAAACTGAAAGATAAACTAACAAGACTAAAAAACAAAGGTAAAGGGTAGTGTGCAACTCCCCTATCTTAGCACTCGGAGTCCCCGGCAATGGCGCAAGAAAACTTTGCTTGATGGCTTCTCGCCCCCTTCGTTGGTTACCCCAAGTGGAAGGTTGAGATGTAGTGCAGCAGCAGTTTTCCCTCGGCGAAGATACCAAGGTTTGTCTCCAGCAGGACTCCAGAGATGATAAGTAGATGTCAGCGGCACAACTGACGCGGACCTGCACACAGACACAGATAACTTTGTTCCCAACGAAGTTCAGAGAGGTTGTCAATCTCTCCGGTCTTGTTGTTTACAAAGCATAAAACGCATGGGATAATGATAGCAACTTGAAAATAAATGCAGAAAAGTAAATATAGCGTGGAAACAGTGATAAGGATATGGACCGGGATACGTGATGTTCGCTAGTGATGTCTCTCTCCCAAAAGACGATAAAGTTGCTATGCAAGGTAAACAAATTACAGAAAGGCAATTGACAGGATTATGAACGCACCGCAATGCTAACTATGCTACAAAAGAAAGGAAGAGGTTCAAAAGCCCAGGCAGTACGCTAAGGTAAGTAGACCGAAATCCATCTGCATCTACTACTAATCATCCAACTTGAGATATCTATCCAGAACATCTCGCTGGTATTAAGTTGCGAGCCCCACCCAAAGTGTAAACCCAAAGCAACAGACAACTGCATTAAAAAGAACTCTGCGTAAATTAAACAATCCTTGTAACCGCGGTTACAAGCACCGTTGTTTTCCCCCTTGTGGCAACAGCACATCCCCTAGACTCATGTTTATGTCACTCAAGCGTGTCATCGGGGGGCATGAACCCACAATCTAGCACAACGCTCCCTCTTGGAGTCACTACCTACTACTTGGCCAAAGCAATAAACAGCAACGGAGAACATGCAAGAATTACTTAGGAACAAAAATATAAGAGATAAAAACCAAATATATTACTCTATCACAATCTGAACATAATCTCATAATCCATCAGATCCTATCAAACTCAACATAGCAATAGCAGAAATATTACAAAGGTGCCTCGATCATGTTGGGCAGCTCACGAGGTCTAAACAATGAAGATCAAAGAGGGGAGGAGAACATCACATAGCTACTGATCACGGACCCATGGTCCAAGGAAAACTACTCACGAGACATCCGGGGAGCATCCATGGTGGAGAGGAGACTCCCGGAGGTCAATCCTCCCTCCGGCAGGGTGCCGGGAAGAGGTCTTCTGGTGCTCCCGATCTTCGGAAGCGCGGCGGCGACGGAACAGAGGCGAGTTCGCGAAGTAGGGTTCTGCTTCTGGAGTTTCCCGTGACGGGGGATAAATAGGCGAAATGGGGCAGCCAGAGGTGGGCCAGGGGCCCCAGGCGCCCCCCTGGCACGGCCAGGGGTGGGACTGCGCCGGGTGGCCTCCTGGGCCCCCCTGGATCCCCTCTGGCCCCTCCCGGGCTCTTCTCGAAGCTTTCGTCACGCTGATTTTTTATTTGAATTTTCCCGAATTTTTCTGGCACTTTTTATATGGGGGAAAACTGAAATAGAAAAACAACAGAAAACAGGAACTGGCACTGGGGTGCACTGAGTTAATAGGTTTGTCCAAATATGATCAAAAGTGTATGAAAGTGTATCTAGATCATAGCAATATCACACAAAACATGCATGGAGCAAGCAGAAATTATAGATACGTTTTGGACGTATCAACATCCCCAAGCTTAATTCCTGCTCGTCCTCGAGTAGGTAAATGATAACAACATAATTTCTATGGTGACATGCTAGCAACCATATAAGAACTTTGAAAAGTAAATCAATCAAGGTTAGAGATTCAATTCAAGTCATAACAGGCAAGAGTCTATATTAGCATTGAAACAAGTAACAAAAGAACATTAGGTGCAAGAGCTCTCGCTGTCTATGACTCGAATGTCTCCAAATGGTGTTTGCGTGCAAGAAGGGGGATAGGGAATATGAGAAAAAAGTATTTTTGTGTTGAGAACTCAATCTACTAAAATTTCACACTTGGTCCTCTTTGGAATCTTATCTTTACTCGTCCCCAGACCACTAGCCAGGTACAAGTCAATTTGATCCACTCCTTTTCGATATTTCGAGCACTCATGCAATGGATGAGCGTAAGCACGAGATTTGACACTTAGGATGGCAAAGAGAGAAATAAGGTGGAGGAGGAAGACAAAAAGGATGAGAAAGGCTCACATCAACGAGGACAATCATAGGCAAGAGATGCCAAATGATAGATATGATGTGAGGAGTAGGGATTGCCATGCAACGGATGCACATAGTGGGGGTGCATCTAACTTGCTCGCTCATGAAGACCTACAGCTCTTTTGAGGAGGCTCATCCTTGGAATATGCAAGCCTAGTTCTATAGTGTGAAGGTCCCCACATAGCTGTATGCATGAAGATCATCTCTATGGAGTACAAGGATATAAAGGGAGTACTAGTGTGGATCTCTCAAAAGGATAGTAGTGTTGCCCCTTTCTCTCTTTTTATTTCTTTTTCTCTTTTTTCTATTTAACTCTCATTTGTCCTCTTTGGGATCTTTTAATGTGTCCACTTTGGGATCTTTTCCTCACTTAAGGGCAACACTCTATTTTACAAGAAGGTGAAGGAGATCTTTCGCACTTTACAAGGTACTCAAAATCATAAAGAAGATGTAACTATCATGATGTATGCAATGTATGTCGTTGCCAATGTAGCAGGAACATGTATGACATGAAGATCAAGTCATGAAGAGGTGGAAGTTGCATGGCAATATAACTCGGAAAGGCTATGGAAATGCCTTGATAGGTAGGTATGGTGGCTGTTTTGAGGAAAGATATAAGGAGGCTTATGATGACAGAGTGTATCATGCCAAGGGTTTGGATGTACCGGCGAAGGTGGACACCAACTCTCGGAGTGAGAAGAAGGCAATGCACGTCACGGGAAAGGCTAGCAAAATATGGGAAGGTGGAAGTGTCAACTTTCAATACTTACATTAGTCCGAAGAACTCATGCACTTATTATCGGTAACTCTCTATCTAATAAGGAGGTTCACAAAGAGACAAGTACCCCGAGGAGGAGTGTATGGGGGTTTGGTTATCCTTGCGCATCCTCGACTCATGGTACGTGAGTGTTCTCTGATATTCGACCCCTCAGAAGAGTAGTGATCCATCTAGTAGCTAGAGTTCTCAACTAGTTTTGTAGGTTTTTAAAATAAAAACGGATTGCCCAAAATACGACATCTATCACTAATAGGCTAGAGCTCTTGACACCAAAAGTTCAAACATTACTCACATCAATACCTCAAAACTATTGCAAGCTACTACTAAAATTAAATAGCAACCTCAATCACCTACTTTCAAGACAAGACACAACTCAGTGCAACAACCAACTCTCTTTAACAAGATAAACATGAAAACTAAAAAGAGTTCCAGCAACAAACTAAACAAAAGCCAAGGCTCTTGCTAAAGACAAACTAAAACTAAGACTAAACATGGCAGTAGCTATGAAAAGATAAAGAACACACAACAGCAAAAAGATAGGCATGAAGAATCCTATGATGTGTTCTAGATTTTGAAAGTGGAGCGTGTTTCTCTCCCACACAAAGTAAGACATGATCTAACTTGTTATGAACAGCAAGCAAAGCTAAAGAACTAAAAATAAAACCTAAGAGAAACACGGTCCAAGCATAGCACATAACGCATGAAGTGATAAAAATATAGTGAGACGAAGGACGAACTGATGATTGTTGATGGAGAAGGGGATGCACGGGGGCATCCCCAAGCTTAGACGCTTGAGTCTCCTTGAATATTTGTTGGGGATGCATGGGGGCATCCCCAAGCTTGAGCGCTTGACACTCCTGGATCTTCTTTCATCATCTTCCATCGCACACTTGAAAACTCCCTTCATACATAACTCATCATAAGCTGATTAGAGAGGTTAGTACCCTTAATAAATAATTTTTCTCCACTGGATATAAAGATATTCTTGAAGAGCTACTGTTTCTCAAGAGTGCCAAAAAGTTTTTGCAAAGAAAAGGCAAGCTTAAGGTTTGCAAAAGTTAGGAGAGACAAAACGTGGCAGAATCTGTGAAAAACAGAACAACAGATAGTAAAGAATTTTTTAGGGGTACTTCTGCAACTCAAATCAAAAAACTCAGAACATACGGAAGTTTCGTAATTGTATAGATCATACTGTGTAAACATTTCAGCTCAAAAAGATGAACTGGGATTATTCTGGAATTTTTCTGGTCACGAGGACAGAATCTGTTTTCTGGACAGCATGTCACAACTTTTACTTCCCTTGCCGTAAGAGGCTATAACTTGGCACAAAGCTGAAAAATAAAGACACAATGATGTTGCTACAGAAGTAACAATCATCAAGACACAACAAAAGCAAAAAGAAAACTCCTAAATTCATTGCGGGCTGCCTCCCGAAAGAGCTTCTTTAAAGCCATTAGCTAGGCTTAATGCAAAAGAAGAATCAAGTTTTATCAAGAGAAAGAGAATTACTAGCCCGAGTAACAGACTCAAAAGGTAACTTGATTTTCTTTCTAGGGAAGTGTTCCATCCCCTTTTTAAATGGGAATTGGAATTTTATATTCCCCTCTTTCATATCAATAACCACACCAACAGTGCGAAGAAAAGGACGTCCCAAAATAATTGGACATAAAGGTTCACACTCTATATCCATAAAAATAAAATCAACGGGAACATAGTTTTCATTGACAATGATAAGAACATCGTCGATCTTCCCTAAAGGTTTCTTTACGGAAGAATCAACAAGACGAACACCAAAAGAACAAGGCTCAAAAGGTTTCAATTCAAACATATCAAATATTCTTTTGGGCATAACGGAGGTACTAGTTCCAACATCACATAAAGCATAGAAAGAGAAGTTATTTAATTTAATTTTGATCATAGGGTCCCAACCATCATCTAGCTTCCTAGGTATGGAGGCTTATACTCTAAGCTTGTCCTCCCTAGCTTTGATGAGAGTATTTGTGATATGCTCCGTGAAGGCAAGATTAAGTGTGCTAGTGTGGGGGTCTCTAGACATTTTGTGTAGTAAACTGATAACTTCTGAGAGGGTACAACTATCAAAATCAATATCACTACTATCAAAGGTGGTAGTAGTGTCATCTAGGCTCACTTGTTTGAAACCCTCTATGTTCATAGGAGTTTCTGTATCTATGGTTGAGGTATTAGCATCGCCATTAATAGGTCCAACGGGACTAGGAGTGCATTGGGTGCTAATAGTTTGAGTGTCCTCAACAATTTGTATAGTGGCAACTGTGTGGTGTGTAGGAAGGCTCTTAATTCTATCCTCTTCCATAGGGATAACTTCCGGTTTTGATTCCATTTGATTTATCAAGGTAGATTGGGTGTGGGACATATTCGAAACATGGGTTTCGGTGGCGGTAAGTCTAGCCCGGAGATTAGAAATCTCACTGTTCAGGCTATCAAGCTGTTCACTAATGTTTTGCAGAATGGCAGTATGCTCACCTATTTGCTTAGAGAAGGCTTTGTTTTGTTCAAACTGGGTGTGCATATAGTTCTTGGTAGCTTTCTCTATTTCTACCAATTTATCAAAGCTGGGTAGGTCTCTTTTCGTATAAGCAGGATTATAGGAGTTGTTGCTAGGGTAAGTGTTGTTGTTCCCATAGTTGGATGGAAACGGTCTAGGATTGCTAGCAAAATTTCCCCTATAAGCATTGTTGTTGAAGTTGTTTCTAGCAATAAAGTTCACATCTACTTGTTCTTGAGCAACCAAAGAATTTAAAGGAACATCATGATGATCAATAGAGGGTTGCTTGGTAAGTAGAGACATAATTAAGTCAACTTTTTCATTGAGGGAGGTAATTTCCTCGACAGAATTTACCTTCCTACCTGTTGGAGCGCGTTCAGTGTGCCATTGGGAATAATTGGTCATCATTTCATCGAGAAGCTTCGTGGCAGCACCAAGTGTAGTTGACATAAAGGTTCCTCCCGCGGCCGAATCTAACAGGTTCCGCGAGGTAAAGTTCAAGCCTGCATAAAAAGTCTGGATAACCATCCAGGTAGTCAAACCATGTGTAGGGCATTTCTTAACAAGGGATTTCATTTGTTCCCAAGCTTGGGCAACATGTTCATTATCCAATTGCTTAAAATTCATAATATTACTCCTCAATTGGATAATCTTAGCAGGAGGGTAGTACTTCCCTATAAAAGCATCTTTGCACTTATCCCAAGAATCTATGCTATTTCTAGGCAAAGATTGAAACCAGATTTTAGCATCTCCCCTTAAAGAGAAAGGAAAGAGCTTGAGATTAACAACATCACCTTCTACTTCTTTATACTTTTGCATATCACATAATTCAAAAAAATTATTCAAGTGTAAAGCAGCATCATCTCCAGCACCAGAGAATTGATCTCTCATAACAAGGTTTAGCAAAGCAGGTTTAATTTCATAAGAGGTAGCTGAAGTGGCAGGTGTGGCAATGGGAGTGCAGATAAAGTCTTGGTTGTTGTGACTAGTGAAGTCACACAACTTGGTGTTTTTAGTGGAACCCATAGTGGCAGCAAGTGTGGCAGATTTTTTTGTAGTTTTTGATAAAAGACACAAAGATAAAAACTGAAAGATAAACTAACAAGACTAAAAAAACAAAGGTAAAGGGTAGTGTGCAACTCCCCTATCTTAGCACTCGGAGTCCCCGGCAATGGCGCCAGAAAACTTTGCTTGATGGCTTCTCGTCCCCTTCGTTGGTTACCCCAAGTGGAAGGTTGAGATGTAGTGCAGCAGCAGTTTTCCCTCGGTGAAGATACCAAGGTTTGTCTCCAGTAGGACTCCAGAGATGATAAGTAGGTGTCAGCGGCGCAACTGACGCGGACCTGCACACAGACACAGATAACTTTGTTCCCAACGAAGTTTAGAGAGGTTGTCAATCTCTCCATTCTTGTTGTTTACAAAGGATAAAACGCAAGGGATAATGATAGCAACTTGAAAGTAAATGCAGAAAAGTAAATATAGCGTGGAAACAGTGATAAGGATATGGACCGGGATACGTGATGTTCGCTAGTGATGTATCTCTCCCAAAAGACGATAAAATTGCTATGCGAGGTAAACAAATTACAGAAAGGCAATTGACAGGATTATGAATGCACCGCAATGCTAACTATGCTATAAAAGAAAGGAAGAGGTTCAAAAGCACAGGCAGTACGCCAAGGTAAGTAGATCGAAATCCATCTACATCTACTACTAATCATCCACCTTGAGATATCTATCCAGAACATCTCGCTGGTATTAAGTTGCGAGCCCCACCCAAAGTGTAAACCCAAAGCAACAGACAACTGCATTAAAAAGAACTCTGCGTAAATTAAACAATCCTTGTAACCGCGGTTACAAGCATCGTTGTTTTCCCCCTTGTGGCAACAGCACATCCCCTAGACTCATGTTTCTGTCACTCAAGCGTGTCATCGGGGGGCATGAACCCACAATCTAGCACAACGCTCCCTCTTGGAGTCACTACCTACTACTTGGCCAAAGCAATAAACAGCAACGGAGAACATGCAAGAATTACTTAGGAACAAAAATATAAGAGATAAAAACCAAATATATTACTCTATCACAATCTGAACATAATCTCATAATCCATCAGATCCTATCAAACTCAACATAGCAATAGCAGAAATATTACAAAGGTGCCTCGATCATGTTGGGCAGCTCACGAGGTCTAAACAATGAAGATCAAAGAGGGGAGGAGAACATCACATAGCTACTGATCACGAACCCATGGTCCAAGGAAAACTACTCACGAGACATCCGGGGAGCATCCATGGTGGAGAGGAGACTCCCGGAGGTCAATCCTCCCTCCGGCAGGGTGCCGGGAAGAGGTCTTCTGGTGCTCCCGATCTTCGGAAGCGCGGCGGCGGCGGAACAGAGGCGAGTTCGCGGAATAGTGTTCTGCTTTTGGAGTTTTCCCGTGACGGGGAATAAATAGGCGAAAAGGGGGCAGCCAGAGGTGGGCCAGGGGCCCCAGGCGCCCCCCCTGGCGCGGCCAGGGGTGGGGCCGCGCCGGGTGGCCGCCTGGGTCCCCCTGGCTCCCCTCTGGCCCCTCCCGGGCTCTTCTCAAAGCTTCCGTCACGCTGATTTTTTATCTGAATTTTCCCGAATTTTTCTGGCACTTTTTATATGGGGGAAAACTGAAATAGAAAAACAGCAGAAAACAGGAACTGTCACTGGGGTGCACTGAGTTAATAGGTTAGTCCAAATATGATCAAAAGTGTATGAAAGTGTATCTAGATCATAGCAATATCACACAAAACATGCATGGAGCAAGCAGAAATTATAGATACGTTTTGGACGTATCAGCGCGGCGGCGGTGGAACAGAGGAGAGATCGCGAAAAAGGGTTCCCGTCACGAGGAATATATAGGTGAAGGGGGGCAGCCAGGGGGTCCACCAGGGCTACAGGCGGCCCCCTGGCGCGACCCCACCCTAGGGCGCGCCGGGAGGGCGCCTGGGGCCCTGGTGGGTCCCCTCTGCCCCCCCCCCCCCCTCGGTAATTCCCGAAGCTTCTTTTACGCTGATTTTTTATTGGATTTTTCCCGAATTTTCGGAGCACTTTTAATATGGGGGGAACCTGAAAGAGAAAAACAGCAGAAAACAGGAACTGGCACTGGGGTGCACTGAGTTAATAGGTTAGTACAAATATGATCAAAAGTGTATGGAAGTTCATCAATATCATAACAATATCACACAAAAGAGGCATGGAGCAAGCAGAAATTATAGATACGTTTTGGACGTATCAACATCCCCAAGCTTAATTCCTGCTCATCCTCGAGTAGGTAAATGATAAAAGCATAATTTATGTGGTGACATGCTAACAACCATATAAGAACTTTGTAAGTAAAGCAATCAAGGCATGTAATTCAATTCAAGTCATAACATGCAAGAGTCTATATTAGCATTAAAACAAGCAACATAAGAACATAAAGGTGCAAGAGCTCTCACTGTGCGTGACTCGAATTTCTCCAAATGGTGTTTGCGTGCAAAAAAGGGGATAGGGATATACGAGAAAAAGTATTTTATGTTGAGAACTCAATCTACTAAAGTTTCACACTTGGTCTTCTTTGGAATCTTATCTTGACTCATCCCCAAACCACTAGCCAGGTACAAGTCAAAATGATCCACTCCTTTTCGACATTTTGATCCACTCCTTTGGAATCTTATCTTGACTCATGATAGATATGATGTGAGGAGTAGGGATTGTCATGCAACGGATGCACATATGATCTAAGGTAAGCCCTCCAATGGAACTAGTGGGGGTGTATCCAACTTGCTTGCTCAAGAATACCTAGAGCTCTTTTGAGGAGGCTCATCATTGGAATATACAAACCAAGTTCTATAGTGTGAAGGTCCCCACATAGCTATATGCATGAATGATAATCTCTATGGAGTACAAGATATAAGAGGGAGTACGAGTGTGGATCTCTCAAAAGGAATAGTAGGGTGCCCCCTTCTCTCTTTTTATTTTTTTTTCTTTTTTTTGTATTTTTTGTGGCCTCAATGGCTCTTTCTATTTCTCTCATTTGTCCTCTTTGGGATCTTTTAATTTGTCCTCTTTGGGATATTTTAATTTGTCCACTTTGGGATCTTTTCCTCACTTTAGGGGCAACACTCTATATATTACAAAAAGTATAGAAGATCTTTCACACTTTACAAAAGTACTCATATCATAAAGAAAATGTAACTATCATGATGTATGCAAATGTATGCCTCTGCTAGTGTAGCAGGATATGCAATGATACTAGCGCGTCATGTAGCAATGATTAGGGAAAGGCCCAACTAGCATGCGGCTCATCGATCAAGCAAGTAGCCTGTATGACATGAAGATCAAGTCATGAGAAGGTGGATGTTGCATGGCAATATATCTCGGAAAGGCTATGGAAATGCCTTGGTAGGTAGGTATGGTGGCTGTTTTGAGGAAGGATATAAGGAGGTTTATGATGACAAAGCGTATCATGCCAAGGGTTTGGATGTACCGGCGAAGGTGGACGCTAACTCTCGGAGTGAGAAGAAAGCAATGCACGACACAGGAGAGGCTAGCAAAATATGGGAAGGTGGAAGTGTCAACTTTCGAATACTCACATTAGTCCGAAGAACTCATGCACTTATTATCGGTAACTCTCAATCTAATAAGGAGGTTTCACAAAGAGACAAGTACCCCGAGGAGGAGTGTATGGGGGTTTGGTTATCTTTGCGCATCCTCGACTCATGGTACCTGAGTGTACTCTAATATTCGACCCCTCAGAAGAGTAGTGATCCATCTAGTAGCTAAAGTTCTCAACTAATTTTGTAAACCTTGAAAATAAACACGGATTTCCCAAAATACGACATCTATCACTAATAGGCTAAAGCTCTTGACACCAAAAGTCCAAACATTACTCAAAACAATACCTCAAAACTATTGCAAGTTACTACTACAAAAGAATAGCAACCTCAATTACCTACTTCAAGTCGAGACACAAAACTCAGTGCAACAGGCAAACTCTCTAAACAAGATAAACATGTAAACCCAAGAGAGTTCCAGCAACAAACTAAACAAAAGCTCTTTGAAAAGATAAGAATGAAAACTAAGAGCTAAACATGGCAGTAGCTGTGAAAAAGATAAAGAACACACACAACAATGATAAGCATGAAAAATCCTATGTTGTGTTCTAGATTTTGGAAGTGGGGCGTGTTTCTCTCCCACACAAAGAAAGCTGGGTTCTAACTTGTTATGAACAGCAAGCAAAGCTAAAGAAAACTAAAAATAAAACCTAAGAGCGAGACGCTCCAAGCATAGCACATAAGGCATGAAGTGATAAAAATATAGTGAAACGAGAGACGAACTGATAATTGTTGATGGAGAAGGGGATGCACGGGGGCATCCCCAAGCTTAGAAGCTTGAGTCTCCTTGAATATTTCTTGGGGATGCATGGGGGCATCCCCAAGCTTGAGCGTTTGACACTCCTGAATCTTCTTTCATCATCTTCCCTCGCACACTTGAAAACTCCCTTCATACATAACTCATCATAATCTGATTAGCGAGGTTAGTACCCATAATAAAATAATTTTTTCTCTACTTGAAATAAATATAATCTTGAAGAGCCACTGTTTCTCAAGATTTCCAAAAAGTTTTTGCAAAGAAAAAGCAAGCTTAAGGTTTGTAAAATGAAGGAAAGGCAAAACAGGACAGAATCTGTGAAAAACAGACCAGCAGGTAGTAAAGAATTTTTTAGGGATACTTCTGCAACTCAAATCAAAAAACTCAGAACATACGAAAGTTCCGTAATTGTATAGAGCACGCTGTGTAAACAATTCAGCTCAAAAAGATGAACTGGGATTTTTCTCTGATTTTTCTAGTCACGAGGACAGAATCTGTTTTCTAGACAACATGTCACAACTTTCACTTCCCTTGTCATATGAGGATATAAATGGCACAAAGATTGAAAAGTAAAGATACAATGATATTGCTACATTAGTAACAATCATCAAGACCACTAAAAACAGAAGAAAAACAAAAAGGAAATCCTAAATTCGTTGCGGGTTGCCTCCCGAAAGCGAATCTTTAAATCCATTAGCTAGGCTTAATGCAAATAGATCAAGTCTTTTCAAGAAAATAACTAGCTCGTTTGACGGACTTAAAAGGCAACTTAATCTTTTTCCTAGGGAAGTGTTCCATCCTTTTTTTGAGAGGGAATTGGAATTTTATAATCCCTTCTTTCATATCAATGATAGCACCCACGGTGCGAAGAAAAGGACGTCCGAAAATAATTGGACAAGAAGGTTCACATTCAATGTCCATAATAGTAAAATCAACGGGAACATAATTGTCATTGACAGTGATAAGAACATCATCTATCTTCCCCAAAGGTTTCTTTACGGAAGAATCGACAAGACGAACACCAAAAGAACAAGGATCAAAAGGTTTCAATTCAAATATATCATACATTCTTTTGGGCATAATGGAGGTACTAGCTCCAACATCACATAAAGCATAACAAGAAAAGTTATTCAACTTAATTTTAATCATAGGATCCCAACCATCTTCTAGCTTCCTAGGTATGGAGGCTTCTACCCTAAGCTTCTCCTCTCTAGCTTTGATGAGAGCATTAGTGATATGCTCCATGAAGGCAAGATTGAGTGTGCTAGTGTGGGGATCTCTAGACATCTTGTGAAGGAAACGAATAACTTCAGAAAGGGTGCAATTATCCAAATCAAGGTCACTACTATCAAGTAAAGTGGTAGTGGTGTCCTTTAGGCTCACTAGTTTGGTAGCTTCTATAGTCATAGGGATTTCTTCTTCTAAGGTTGAGGTCATAGTATCACCATTAATAGGTCCTATGGGACTAGGGGTGCATTGGGTGCTAAGGGTTTGGATATCCTCAGCCACTTGGATAGTAGCAATGGTATGGTGTGTAGAAAGGCTCTTAATTCTATCTTATTCCTCCTTTATAGTCGAAACCACTTCAGGTTTAGCTGCCATTTGGTTTATCAAAGTGGCCTGTGTGTGAGACATATTGGAAACTTGGGTTTCCGTGGTGGTGAGCCTAATCTGAAGGCTAGAAATCTCAATGTTCAGACTCTCTAGTTGTCTACCAATGTCTTGCAAGATAGAAGTGTGCTCATCTAATTGTCTAGAGAAGGTCCTATTTTGTTCATACAGGGTGTGCATGTAGTTCTTAGTGGCCTTCTCTATTTCCAAAAGTTTCTCATAACTAGGCATGTCTCTATCTTTAGGGGTAGAGTTTCTGGTGCTAGGATAAGTGTTGTTGTTCCCATAGTTGTTGGAGGGGAACAGTCTAGGATTGCTACCAAAATTACTCCTATAAGCATTGTTATTGAAGTTGTTTCTAAAGATAAAGTTCACATCTACTTGATCTTGAGCAATCAAAGAATTTAAAGGAACATCATGATGATCAATAGGAGATTGCTTGGTAAGTAGAGACATAATCAAGTCAACTTTTTCATTTAGGGAGGAGATCTCCTCGACAGAGTTTACCTTCCTACCTGTTGGAGCTCTTTCGGTGTGCCATTGGGAGTAATTGGTCATCATCTCATCGAGAAGTTTTGTGGCAGCACCAAGTGTAGTTGACATAAAGGTTCCTCCCGCGGCCGAATCTAGCAAGTTCCGCGAGGTAAAGTTCAAGCCTGCATAAAAAGTTTGGATAACCATCCAAGTAGTCAAACCAGGCGTAGGGCAATTCTTAACAAGAGATTTCATGCGTTCCCAAGCTTGGGCAACGTGTTCATTATCCAATTGTTTACAATTCGTAATAAAACTCCTCTAATTGGATAATCTTAGCAGGGGGTAGTACTTTCCAATAAAAGCATCCTTGCACTTGTCCCAAGAGTCTATGCTATTCTTAGGCAAGGATTGAAACCATATTTTAGCTTCATCTCTCAAGGAGAAAGGAAAAAGCTTAAGCTTAACAATATCACCATCTACTTCTTTGTACTTTTGCATATCACAAAGCTCAATAAAATTATTTAAGTGCAAAGCAGCAGCATCTCTAGCACCGGAAAATTGATCTTTCATAACAAGGTTCAGCAAAGCAGGTTTAATCTCATAAGAAGGTGCTGAAGTAGCAGGTGTAGCAGTAGGAGTGCAGATAAAGTCACTGTTGTTGTGACTAGTGAAGTCACACAACTTGGTGTTCTCAGAGGAACCCATAGCAGCAGCAAGCAAGATAACTATTTTTTTATTTTCGATAAAGGACACTAAAGCAAAAACGGAAAGGTAAACTAACAAGACTAAAAAGCAAAGATAAAAGATAAGTGTGCAACTCCCCTATCTTGAAGAGTGGAGTCCCCGGCAACGGCGCCAGAAATTGCTTTTGATGGTACGAATTAACGCCCCCTCGTTGGTTACCCAAAGTGGAAGGTTGAGATGTAGATATCAGCAATTTCCCTTAGCGAAGATGCTAAGGTTGAGTATCGAACCAGTAGGACTCCAACAGATACAAGAAGGTGGGGAAGTGAACAATAGCGTCGTTTACAACCGAGGTTTCTAACTTCACTTGGACCTGCACACACAGCAAATAACTTTGCTTCCCAACGAGTACAGAGGAGTTGTCAATTCCTCCGGCCTTGTTGTTTACAAAGGATAAAACGCACGGGATAATAATGATAGTGATAGCAACGGAAAAGTAAATACTGAAAGTAAATTGATAGTGTAAACAGTGTTGGAAATATGGACCGGGGTCATATGATGTTCACTAGTGATGTCTCTCTCCCAAAAGACGATAAAATAGCCATGCGAGGTAAACGAATTACAGCTGGGCAATTGACAGGATTATGTGCGCAAACCAATGCTAATTATGCTATAAAGAAAGGAAGAGGCTCAAAAGCATGGGCGGTACGCCAAGACAAGTAGACCGAAATCCATCTGCATCTACCTACTAATCATCCACCTTGAGATATCTATCCAGAACATCTCGCTGGTATTAAGTTGCGAATCCCACCCAAAGTGTAAACTCAAAGCAACGGACAACTGCATTAAAGAACTTTGCGTAAAGTAAACAATCCTTGCACCCGCAAGTACAAGCACCGTTGTTTTCCCCCTTGTAGCAACAACACATCCCCTAGACTCATGTTTCTGTCACTCAAGCTAGTCATCGGGGGCATGAACCCACAATCATGCATAACGCTCCCTCTTGGAGTCACTACCTACTACTTGGCCAAAGCAATAAACAGCAACGGAGAACATGCAAGAATACCTCAAGAACATAAATATAAAAGAGGAGAATCAAATATATTACTCAAACACAATCTGAACATAATCTCATAATCCATCGGATCCTAGCAAACCCAACATAGCAACAGCAGAAATATTACATAAGTGCCTCGATCATGTAGGGCAGCTCACGAGGTCTAATCCATGAAGAACAAAGAGGGGAGGAGAACATCACGTAGCTACTGATCATAGACCCATGGTCCAAGGTGGACTACTCACGGTTCATCCGGGAAGCATCCATGGTGGTGGAGAAGCTCCCAGAGGTGGTTCCTCCCTCCGGCAGGGTGCCGAGAAGAGGTCTTCTGGTGCTCCCGATCTTGGAAGCGTGGCGGCGGCGGAACAGAGGAGAGATCGCGAAAAAGGGTTCCGTCACGGGGGTTTCTCGTCACGAGGAATATATAGGCGAAGGGGGGCAGCCAGGGGGTCCACCAGGGGTCCAGGCGGCCCCCTTGGCGCGGCCCCACCCTGGGGCGCGCCAGGAGGGCGCCTGGGGCCCTGGTGGGTCCTCTCTGCCCCCCCCCTCGGTGATTCCCGAAGCTTCTTCTACGCTGATTTTTTATTGGATTTTCCCGAATTTTTGGAGCACTTTTAATATGGGGGAAACCTGAAATAGAAAAACAGCAGAAAACAGGAACTGACACTGGGGTGCACTGAGTTAATAGGTTAGTCCAAATATGATCAAAAGTGTATGGAAGTTCATCAATATCATAGCAATATCACACAAAAGAGGCATGGAGCAAGCAGAAATTATAGATACATTTTGGACGTATCAAGACACGCTCAAGACCGAATCTGGATTATCAGTTTTTTATTTTCTAGTGTTACACTTCTTCAAATGCAATGCTATTGCATACGCTTTGCATTTGAGGGGGGTGGGGTGTTAAGGAGTATTAGTAAAGGTCTAGGAATCATTATAGGTCTAGGTCTATTTCCCTTATCCCTCAAGTCATGTGTAATGTATATATGCCCCGTGGGCTCTTCAATATAGACAAGTTGCATCATATTATCATAACACCTTTGTCCTCATTCCCTTGGCCCCCTTGCCACTGGCCTATAAAGGGGCAAGGGTGCTCATGGTGGAGGGGAGAGGCAAGAGCTCACATCCATACACCATGCATACAGAGGAAAGAGCTCTCCTCTTATAGCTCTCCTCTTCTTCCCTCCAAACAGCTCCAGGAGCACATCTGTAATGCTATCCACCTCATAGTCAGACAGGCAGGAGTAGGGATTTTACCTCCGCCGCAAGGGTCCTGAACCTAGGTACTTCGCCGTGTTCTTCACCGTACGCTTGTTCCTAGACCCGTCCGAACGCCATAGCGAGGTGTATATGGATGTTGGAAAAAAATGGTTCCAACAAATCGTTGTCGCCACCTTCGCGAGGTCGCAGCTCCGCCGTGATGGATGTAGCAAAACCCCTCACCGGTAGTAGCAAAAACACATAACGGTGGAAGCAAAATGTTTCACCAGTTGCAACATTACATTGTGCTTTGTAGTAAAAAATAGATCAACTTGTTCGTTGTAGCAAAATGCGACACTGGATGTAACAAAATAAAGTGTCGGTTCCAACATCCATATACACCTCGCTGTCGTGTATTGCAACTCGCCGTTGGGGGAGATGAAGGAGGCGGCGGCCATGGTGGCTCTCGTCGGGTGAGAGGGAGGAGGCAAGATGATGAGACGACCATGGTGGTCGTCGTCCGATGGTGGAGGCCGAGGGAACGAGGACGAACAGCGGGGTGCTTTGACAAGGACCGGCAGCGAGGGTTTGCAGGAAAGCATATCGACGACAAAGGCCGCGGAGACGAGGACCGGCGGCGGATGCACCTGGAACGGGATCGACGTCGGGGACGGATGCTGACGGCGAGGAAGGCGACCGGCCTAGCGTTTAACCGGTCGACCGTTCCTAAACATTAGGCTTTCAGTTTTCTACTAAGTGTAACCAGTCCTTTCTTCATGAAAGACTATTGCCCTAATTAAGAACTGAGTTAATAACTCTTTTTGTTTTCTATATAAAGAAGCCTGTCATTGACCCCGTGAACACCAATTAACCATCAAAGAACAACCGGTTTTAGCTAGTCCCGTCGCCGACAAAGCCTTCTCCCCCATTTCCACTTACCCCAGGCGACAGCGGCTCCGCTTGGCCTTTGCGGTTTTGCCATTTCCCCCAACTCCGCCGACCCCGAGGCTCCACTTCACTCATCAGCTTCTCGCAGGCCAGATCCAGCCTCCACATGGCCGCCGACACGGCGGCCCTACGCGCCCTCCTCGTTCTCGCCGTCGCCGCTCTCCTCCGGACCGGCGAGGCCTCGGTGCACGAGTACAGCGGCCTCAGCTTCCTCAACAAGGGCAATGCGTTCATCCTCCACGCCGGCAGCGAGGGCCTCTACGCTCCCGCCTCCCCCGCCAATGCCACCGCCGAGGAGGACGATGACGAGGCCGCCACCGTCGCCGACGCCTTCATACGGTAATCTTCCTCGCGGTTCTTGCCCCCCAGCGGCTCGCATCGCCGTTGCGGTTGGATGCGTAGAGTGGAGCGTCGATGCTTTAGCTGAGAGCAGAGAGGATCTTCGATCCGGCCGTCTTGGGGGGTTCCGTCGGGTATTTGGATGGTTTGTCGTAGATGGGTCAAAGTGAGTAGGTATAAGTCGAGAGGGGCGCGATTGGATCTTCACAGCAATTATGCTGAGAGGGGCGCAGCTCCCGCTGGCAGCTAAGGAACCCAGTAATGCTAGTTACGTGTGCGTTGTTGAGTTAATTAGGCTTGATTAGTTGGCAGTTTATGGCATGAATTGGTGTTGGCGTGTAGCTGGCATACTTATATCAAAGTAGATATATCAAGTCATGGGCAGCACAACTTAAGAGGATAAGGTCAAGCAAGCTTTAATTTTTGTCCAAATTGTGGTTGCACTTTGCACCAGCATACTTGTGCAAATATACATGTGTCCGATAAACTACTCCTACTAAAAAGCAAAGGAAACGACACCATGTTTCTTCGTTGTAAAATTATTTGCAAGTGCACACTAGCATGTTTTTTGTAGGAATGTGCACACACATTTAGCGCCAATTATTTATTGATTGCTACTTTAATTGAGCAATTCAAATTGCAGTACCCTGGTTCATTATAATTAGGTGCTTAGCATGTAGGCTTAAATTTTATATCTCCTCCACTTTTCAGGTTTGATAAGATTAATTTTAGGAGACCAGAGGAGGCTAATGATTCTGTGAAGGAAACTAGTTCCTCTAAGGTTCAGATCATTGTTTTTGAAATAGAAGATCGTGAAATGATTGGTGGATCAGCATATGGAGGTCAGAAAGCAATTTGTTGTACATCGGATCTTGCAAAGTTAGGAGCTTGTGTTGAAGGTTCCGTCATCTACCGCCCATCACAAGTGAATCCTGGTTGGCCACAGTTGTTTGTTGCTTCTTTTGATGGAAGTGATCTGATTGCGACGCTACCATCAAGGACCATTCCCGTACGGAAAACTGGGATGTACAATATGTACTTTATACACTGTGACCCGGCGCTTGATGGACTGGAAATCGACGGGAAAACCGTATGGAAAAATCCTAGTGGATACCTTCCAGGTCGGATGGCGCCTCTTAAGAACTTTTTTGGACTGATGTCATTTGCTTTCGTGATTCTTGGTGTCTATTGGTTTTATCAATACATGAAGTTCTGGCGAGAGGTTCTTCCACTTCAGAACTGTATTACTCTTGTTATTACATTGGGCATGCTTGAGATGGCATTGTGGTATTTCGAATATGCTGAGTTCAATGAGACTGGAGTTCGGGCAAAGGCCATCACATTTTGGGCTGTAACATTCGGGACTGTTAAAAGAACAGTCGCTCGTCTTATTATTCTCATTGTCTCAATGGGGTATGGAGTTGTGAGGCCTACTTTGGGTGGTCTGACCTCAAAAGTGGTCATGCTTGGAGGAACATTCTTTTTAGCTACAGAAATTCTTGAGCTAGTGGAAAATCTAGGTACTGTGAATGATCTATCTGGAAAAGCTCGGCTATTTTTGGTCTATCCAGTGGCTATATTGGATGCTTCATTCATTGTTTGGATATTTATTTCTCTAGCCAAGACCCTTAGCCAACTTCAGGTGAGCAGAAGCTCTTTTGTGGTCATTATTCTATATTATTTCACTTGCAGTATCTGTTATGGTGACTACCCTTTTTTGTACTGTTTATTTTTTAGGTAAGAGGTAAAGTCAGTTTATATAAGAAGATGCACTGACCATTCGTGATTTTTTTTGTTATGTTCTCCATAGGCAAGAAGGTTGATGGCCAAATTTGACATTTATAGGAAATTCACGATTGCATTGGCTATTACTGTTCTGGTGTCTATTGCCTGGATTGGCTATGAGGTATAGTGATGTATTAAAAACTATATTTGGATTCTGGATTACAAAAATATTGTTTACAACAACAACAACAACAACAACAAAGCCTGTCAGTCCCAAACAAGTTGGGGTAGGCTAGAGCTGAAACCCAGAAGATTACCAAAATATTGTTTGGTCACATAAAATCAGGGTAGCTTATCATCACCCTTTGTGGAGGGAGAATAATTCCAAATCATAGTCATTCCTTTCTGTTTTTAAGAATCTAGCCACTGTCTTCTTCAGATGCAATGTACTTCATCTCTGCATTTTTTTTATTCATTGAATGCAATGTACTTCAGATGCAAACACTACTTCTCACATGGTTATGAATCTGTTTTTTATTCATTGATAGTAGTCTTGCCACTTTTTGCAGATTTACTTCAAATCGACAGATGTTTTCAGTGAGCGGTGGCAGTATGCATGGATAATTCCTGCTTTCTGGCATCTCTTATCATTCTCACTTCTTTGTGTCATTTCCTACCTTTGGGCACCTTCTCAGAGCTCTATGAGGTATCATCCTAATCTTTTGGTGACTTCGACCTGGATAATATATTGGCCTTACTGTGTCGTTGTGATTTCGTAGCACTAGCAGTAGAACTATAGTACTACCAGTTTGCTGTTGTTCTACCAATATTAGGATTTGAGAGTACAACATTGTAAGCTTGAGAAGTCATGCTACCATTTGGTCTTGAGAAGTGTTCCTGCTACTGCCATTTTGTCACAAACGCAAATGTACAACCTCAAACTGTTGTCAGGGTGTTAATCTTAAAGCTTCAAAACCTGCTATACATTCTGCAATAAAATTGCGTTACAAGTTGTGGTAGAGTCGTTTTCTGGTGTAAACACTTGTATGCAGCATCATGCGAGAATTTTGAGCAAACCAAAGTGCGACGTAAATCTTTGGGGATAGAAGTGTATATATTTTTCTTTAAGCTCTTCTGCTTTTCATTTCAGATTTACCAATGACGCAAGTGAAAACTTTGACCGAGAGGATAACCTATCATTAATAAGGCCAAGGCCCATTGTTTCCAAGAGTGGGTGGAGCGTAACTTCCGCACCAGACACCAAGGCAACAAAGAGCATGGACACTGTGACATCTTTCGACGAAGATGACGAAGAAAACAAAAGGGAGTGATGATGCATCTGATGACGGAGAGAACATTCCACCACAGCAGACCCTTCGAACAGTTTTGGTATTTAGTTGGAGGTTTTCATTTCCTCCATTGCTTTTCTTTTCTTTTCTTTTCCACAGTGCATGCATCACTACTGTAAGGACAATTTCTATATGATAGGAACGATTCATCTGCAGTGTTATGGGGGATGTGTGGTACAATAGTAGATCTCATATTGCTTCTAGTTTATGTGAACAAGGAGATTAGCAGTACAAGTGCAATTATTTGTTGCGACAAATGCAATGTGTTGAAATTTCCCTTTTTAGTTTCAGCTGAAACTCGCACACGATTCAGATGTCTACGCTCAGCTGCAAAACCTCTGTATACAGTTTGATCAGAAAGAAACCTTCTGTTGCCCCTGTTGTATAATAGTGGAGATAATACTAGGAAGCAAAAAGGTAGTTCTCATTCTGCCCAGTGTGCCTTTGACTGATGCAATCTATGAACGGCGCCTTCATGCAGAGGGTATGATTGTGCAATGGCGATGATGGTCTAGCCTAGTGCATATAGCTGTTGAAATCACAAAAAGTGGTACGACAACACATGATTGATTGACTTTGATTTGATTTGATGGTACGACAACACATGATTGACTGACTTTGATCTGATGGTATTTCTTGAGTACCAGGTTGCGAGTTTCATGGTGAAAATACTAGGTCTGATCCGAATTGATTATATATCCTAGCAATGGTGATTTTTGGACATTGTTACCTTGTTGAAGACATTGCTTAGATGCATTCGAACTACTCTTCAGGATGAAACGTTAGAATCTGACTTTCTGTGAGATACCAAAATATCAAATCTGAAATTTAAACTCTAGTAGATTGAGAATACCTAACCATCCAACCACAGGTTGGTTCTCCGTTCATGGATAGCTTTGATCTTGTATGGTTTTGTTTTTTCAGACATGTTTTTGCGTATGTTTTCTTTCTTTGCGAAGATATTTCTGATGATTTCGTGGTGTATCCTTTTGATGCTTCATTTAAGCGTAATTTTCGTGGCCGGCCGACCGGCCAAACCGGTCGGGCCGAGCCCAGCTGTGTCCACTTTTCCCGCTTTTGTTGCATAATACATTGATAAATGTTGCAAACATAGTATAAAATGCTACTATCTGTACTACTATTATATTAAAATATTATTACGTTGATCGATGTTACTTTTTGCTAAACGGATGTATTTAGTAGTATTTTAGTGTTAAGCGCATTCATTTAATAGCATGATATAGAAATGCTACTAATGATTTTTGCTACAACAAAAACGATAAAGTATGATCGGTGATGATACCTCCTGAATTTTTTGCAACCGTTATAAAAAAAGCTACAAGCGGCGATCAAATTTGCTGCCACAAATTTATGGTAAATATGGTACGCAAAATTTTTATCAATTTTTTTGTTGCAACAATAAAAAAATTGAAAGAAAACACACACAATAATTTTTTGTTGCATCCATGTACCAAAAATTTTGCAACCGATAGTAAAAAATGCTACCACGAGCGATTAAAATTTGCTACCACCATTTTTTTCTTAAAAAACATCAAAAATAAAAAAATATTGCATTCATGTACCAAAAAATTGCAAATGTACCGTAAATATTGCAAAGATACCGTAAATATTGCAGTCGTCTAATTCGAAGGGATACGCGCGAATCTGCCCCGTTGTATCACGGGAGATCAGACGACTCGCAGGTGACCGACCGAAATTAGGCCGGTCGACCTGCGCAGAGCGTCGGCCTTCATTTAAACCAATAAAATCTACCTTTTCATCGAAAGAAAGAAAACGTGGGCAAAGCAGACATCCGGTTCTCCTGCTCAACGCTTTGCACCTATTCCTCTCGGCGACGAGTGCGGCTCCTCCACATGGCGCACCCCACTCACCCCAGCGGCCGGCCGTCGGCGTCGATCACGGCAGGCACCACCCTTTTTGCGGTTGGGCAAAGGGGGTTCGATGGACGATCGGGGCGCACCTGTGAAGTGAAATCCCTTCTCCCCTCGCTTTCTTCCGTCTCACGAGCCGCACGCGAGCCCATGGCATCATTGGCAATTTGGCAATTGGCACGCCTCACCTCACCCCTCCTCACGGGCACTGCCAAATCAAATGGCATTCGTCTCCCGGGCCTGAGCTTTCACCCGTGCCCTGGCTGGCTCTCTGTGTTCACCGTGCTGAACTGGTAGAAAAATTCAGGGATATTTCCACCCGTCTTCAGGCCACATCATCATTTTTCTTCTTTTCAAAAAAGGAATTACCTTATCAATTAATTAAGAAGAAGAGAATTACTGCTTTTAACTTAGGAAAAACCGGGCCAAAAAAACGAACCACGCCAACTTTCGAGTCAGAGCATTATCTACAAACCATAGGCCTTCCTGGCACAAGGTCAAGACGACACACCAGGCATCTCACAAGGCCTCAACTCCCATCACATGTTGGCAATGTTCCCTTCCGGAAGCAAAAACATACTGAGATGTATGCAGGTCAATACTCCACATGCTTTTTTCCTTGAGAACAATAATCCGCCTCCACCTTACTACCTCAACGGCCAAAGCTGCCGCGGAAGGAAGTGTTCTTTCCCGTGCGGGCAGAAGGCCGCAGATATCATTTCCCACGCTAAA
Organism: Bromus sterilis; assembly: GCA_950022295.1. Lineage (NCBI taxonomy): Eukaryota > Viridiplantae > Streptophyta > Magnoliopsida > Poales > Poaceae > Bromus > Bromus sterilis. Next base: position 405,921,486 of record OX465596.1, read on the forward strand.
TCAATCGTTATACAACGTGCCAATCGCTTGCTGTTATGCTATGTGATGCAATATCGGTTATTCGGTTAGCAGCATGTGCTCCGGTTTCTTCTTCTACTACTAACAAGAACAGGTTGGGGAGGGGAATGATTGGCTGCTTATGATGATGCACGCAATCAGTGTCTGTTGTGCTTGTGCCTCTGCATTCAGCAATGCTGCTGGGTTGGAATATGATGCCATTTAAGCAGCTAGCTGAGCTGTATGGCTCACAAATGCACACAACTGTATTCTCTCCTCATGTAACAAACCTGATTCTAACCGATATTCGCATGCTTATTCTGGAAATAACAGAATCAGAATATTATGTACTCCCTCCGCTCATAAATATATAAAAAGTTTTAGATACTTCAATATAGACTATGTAATACGAACTGAAATGAGCGGACATGCATGCTAAAATGCATCTATATACATCCGATTCAAACAAAAGCTGAATCATCTTGTAATTGTGAACAGAGGAAGTATCATTCTAGTCCCCCTTTCTGTTACCTTCTGTTTCTATTTGCTTTTCTGTGTGCATCACTGAAATTGGTATAGTAACCCATCCACCAGGGCAATAAGCAATTTAGGACCCCCAATAACAAGCAAAAGTTCCTGCGAGGGAATGGCGACTGCGAACGATTTTCATGACAATTTACGTTGTCCGTGAATGGCGGGCAATTTCTCTTTAGCGAGGACGGCAAATCCGTCAAGTCCATTGTTTTTCCCGGATTTGCCGTGCTTCCTGAAGTAAATTGTCATCTTTGCGACAAGATAATTCGCCATAAAAAAATGTTCTTTTGCTAACGTTTCCGGCAATTTATGATGCACAGACATAAGCCAACATGATAGTACTGTTTCTTAACACTACTAGGGACAAGGCATGATGAGCATGTTATGGTTGGACCAATGATAAACAGAGTCCTCTTTTCTATGCAAATACCAGCCCAAATCAAAAACTAGGCAATCTCTGACTCTGTCTGTACTGCAGAGTGCACACAAGATGATACATAGGGCTCATTTACCAATGATTCAAGACAGGTGAGGCTGCATGAGTTGTTTCTTCTTGTCTATTAGTATTACTATTATACTTGAAAAGTGACCTGAGGTGGAAACCTTAAAACTGACGATTAAGGCAAGAACTTAGTTCAACATAATCAAAAAGTGCAACAACACAGTAGCAGAGTTGATTTTACATCTAATCTACCAAGTGCAATCTTCATATTTTTTTATTTGATCAACCAAAAAGATGGCAGGAAACTCAGCTAAAGGTCGGATAAAACACCAGGGTAGTTACAACTTGCAACTATCCAAGATTACTAACAAGAACATTCCTATATGAACATGCTGCTAAACAAAATTACAACAATACTGTAACAAATGAACAAGCTCACCAACTGAGGAAGAAACACAAAGGCTTTTTACAGAGCCAATATGATCCTGATTCTGTTTCAGATTACCTATAGTAGAAGAAATCATCACCAACTACACCCTTAACTCTCAGGAGAGTAAAACAATAGACCCGACCGCGCGCACTGGCTTCCCCGAAGAATTAAAGAATGCTTGGCAACAACACCCAACCAAGTGGTACAACATGATATTAGTATTTTTAACGATAATAGGGACAAGGCATGATGAGCATGTTATAGTTGAACCACTGTTAAACGAGTCCTCTTTTCTGTGTAAATATCAGCCCAAATCAAAACTAGGCAATCACTGATGGTACTCTACTACTACTAGGTACCGCAGAGTGCACACAAGGTGATAAATATGGTCCAATAATTCAAGACAGGTGAGGCTGCATGAGTTGTTTCTTGTTGCCTATTAGTATTACTACTACACTTGAAAAGGGACCTGAGGTTGAAACCTCAACACTGACGATTAAGGCAAGAACTTAGTCCAACATAATCAAAAAGTGCAACAACACAGTAGCGCAGTTGATTTTACATCTAATCTACCAAGTGCAATCTTCATATTTTTATATTTGATCAACCAAAAAAGATAGCAAGAAACTCAGCTAAGGGTCGAATAAACACCAGGGAATTACAACTTACAACATTACTACAAGAACGTTCCTATATGAACATGCTGCTAATCAAAATTACAACAATACTATAACAAATGAACAAGCTCACCAACTGAGAAAGAAACACCAAGGCTTTTGACAGTGTTAATATGATCCTGATTCTGTTTCAGATTACCTCTAGTAGAAGAAATCATCACCAACTACACCCTTAAGTCTCAGGAGAGTAAAACAATATACCCAACCACCTGCACTGGCTTCCCCGAAGAATTAAAGAATGCTCGGCAACAACACCCAACCAAGTGATGCAACTATTGGAAGCCTTCAAGCAATCTCTCATCCATGCGATCTCCTCCTGTTCTGCGGTGGAGGTGGAGACCCCTCGAAGAAATCTGTCACAGCTATCTCAAGGTCCTCAACTGTGTATCTGATGTACAACTCTGGATGCCTCCCATTCTCAATGTGATGCCGGAATCGACCAAGGAAAGACCGGTATGCTGGGAGCAGCTTCTCAGATATTGAGATCCTAAGCTCTTCTCTCAACTGTGTGTCAGGCACATACCACCCAGACTGGATCCTATGTGCCTCCTCAAACGCAGCATTGAAAGACTTGAAGCGCTCCCGGAGTGCTGATTTGGATATCCCTGATGAAAACCCACCGCTGACATGGAGACCCTCGTCTCTTAGACAATTGAGGATCTTAAGCCATGCACTGCGCTGGTAAGCTGTGGCTGCCAATCGGAACTTACTTGTAAGTTGCTTTAAGTACACATCACCAATAATTCCGCGGAGCTCAGGCGAGTCTTTTATCTTGTGCACGATATAGTGTGCATTGTTCATTACGAACAAGTGAGAGAGTGACACATCCTTGTAGAGTGATGCCTTGCCTTCAAGGTTGTGCACAAGAACCACAATAGTCCAGATAAGATGAGTAGACAGTGGTAACTGGCTTTCAAGATCAGGGAGGTCCAGATCAGGAAATGACGGTGTGAGCTCACTGCCCTCATCTGCAACACGCGAGCTAGCTGATGGCCTTGATACGATCAGCTCAGAAAGTGTCGCCTTGTAGTCGGAAATGAGGCTAATGTAATTCATCACATAGCGAGTGAGGGGATGGATGGTGCCGCCGGGCACTGGAGTCTTGGACAGATCACGGAGAACAGCACTCTCAAACTCGGAGAGTATCCCACGCACTGCATCGGCCAGACGCGCCCTGATCTCAGTAGCTTGCACATATATCGATTCCCCGGCCTTGGAGGCTGCAAAGATATCAGAGACGTCAGGCAGAAGATCGGCCATTGTATCGTGCAGATCAATGATCTTGAACAGCTTCTCTGGTGAGCGGCGCCCGATGCTGATGGCCTCAGCAAAGCCAAAGAGCTGCAGCGCGGCGCCCTTGACAGTTTCGGCGAAGGGGGCGGCGGGCGTTGTGGTGGGAGCGGGGGCGGTGATGGTGGAGGTGGAGGTGGAGATGGGGAGGTCGTGGAAGATGAGGAAGCAAAGGCGGCGCTCGCTGGCGAAGACGCCGCGGACGGCGGCACGGGCGGCGCGGATCCAACGGCGGATCTTGGTCTCGAGGGCGTCCCACTCGAGGCGCTGGACGTCCCCGATGGTGAGCTTCTCGACGCCGAGGCGGCGGAGGGCGGAGTCGACGGCCGGCTTGCGGACGGAGGCGTAGACCTGGACGCACTCGCGGTCGTAGCCGGCGGCGGCCATGCGGGAGGCGATGGCGTTGAGGTCGTCGACGGCGTCGGGCGGGAGGAGGTCGATCTCGCGGATGCTGCGCAAGGAGCGGTAGCTGCTGCGGCGGCCGACGGAGGAGGAGACGGAGTCGTCGTCCACGGGCGGCGGGTCGCCGACGTCGGAGAAGCTGGAGCGGTCGCTGCACATGGAGAGGGAGCTGAGGTCGGCGAGCACCTCGATCTCGAGGTCGACCGCGCGCGAGGCCAGCACGTGGCGGAACTCGTCCTCGAGCCGCGCCATGGCGACCTGGACGGCGCCGGCGGCCCCCGCGGACGAGGCGCGGCGCGGGCTGCCGCCGGGCGACGCCGGCGCCAGGCGGCGGAGGTCGTCGACCGCCTGCAGGAAGCGCTCGGCCTCCGCCCGGTCCCCGCCGCCGTCGAACAGCATCTGGTCCTCCGCGCCCCCGCCCCCGCCACCCGCGGGCGCGGACGCCGTGGAGTCCCACCGCATCACCACCCTCTCCGCCCTCTCCAGCTCCGCCGCCGCCGCCGCGGATCCGTCCATGCTTCCCCCCTCCCTTCCTTCCTTCGGCAGCACCCCGGCCAGCCGCGCGGTAGTAAAACCAAACGAAACCGATACCAGAGAGGGCGGCGCGCGGCTCCGGCTCCGGCTCGGGGAGGAAGCAAGCAACCCGCCGGCGGCGATGCGGCCGCTGTCTCTTGGGGCTCGGCGCTGTGCTCCGATGCTCTCTGCTCTGCTACTACTCTCTGGTTAGTCCAGCGAGGGAGGACCGGCCGATTTCTCTTCTCTCTTTGCTTTGCTTTGGTCTGGTGTGGCCGTTCCGTTCGGGCTCTCGCCGGGATAATTATTGCGCGGATTAGCCAAAGCCGTATCACTGTTTTTTTTTTCAAGCCGAGATGGACGATGACGGCAAGAGCTGATTTCCGGGCCCACCGGCCAGGGACGCACAGAACATGGGAGGGAGAGCGATCTGCGTGTGCCCCACCTGGCGGTCGGCGGTGCAGATTCTTTTTTAGCTGGCCGGAGTAGTAGTACTCGTTCGTCCCGGCCGTGGTCAAGCCACGTCGCTGCGCCATTGAGAGATTGTTAGGGTAACTCCAAGAAGGTGATCCAAGTGGATAATATATGTGCTTTTTTGTTTGGATCGTTGGATCAAATGTTTCCTATTTTTTTTTATCCACGAAATCCAATCCCATGGAGAGCGTAGGACGTTTTTTTTTCATTTTCAAAAAATTTCACTGTAAAAGTCCACCAAAAATAATTATACATTAATTAAATAAATAAAAATCCCTAAGTGGACGCGCGGTTCTCCTTGCGGCATCCTTCTTGATCATCCTTCTGATGGCCCTACTACTCGTTCTCGTCACCCGAAGACCGTAGCGTTGGCGTCCTTCGCGGTGGCATAGATGACATCCAACAGTCCAACAAGTATCGGGCCTCCTCGAGCTTAAATTAGGTTATGGAGAGCTCAAGGGCGATCTAGAGGGTCGCATCCTCCTCGCACTCCGTTGGTGGCGGCGTTGGCGAGTGCGTTGGCCGCGGTGGTAGAGGCGTTCGCGCGTGTGTGTTGCCTATGGTGGCAGAGGGGCCTTGGTGGTGTGGCAAGCCGCATGATCCGTCCCCCGCAACAAACGGGGGAGGGGGTTGGCATCCACCACCTCCCGTGGTCACACTGATACCCACAAGGGGCCAGTCACTACCCATGAGGGAGGTGCATGTTCGATCAGGGAACGTGAATGCCCTCCTGCCAGTACCACACCGCCTTCGTGACCGTGCAACTGTAGCGATCGGGGCGCTTCCGGTGGCGGCAGCCAAACAAGGAGGACGCCTTGCATGGTTGTCGATGTGTGTTGGGTAGCGGGAAGCGAGCTCAGTACGTGTTCTGGGCTGCTCACGAGCCGCATTAAAAAGCATGCGACCACCGACGCCGCTGTGACTGTCATGCCGGTATGGGGTGGATACCTAGCGGATGCTTGCAAACGCGATGGCAATGCACCTCTTATCCGCGAAAATCCAAATCTATCATAAATTTTGGCATGAAATGGATTACGATGGACCAAAAAAAGAAGGACGGTCAGTTTAAATTTTCGCGTTGGATCGTGTTTTTTATCGCGTGGATTAAAGCAGATCAAATGAATCGTTGCATTGGAGTTGCCCTTACTATGTGTTAGTTTACGATGCAGATAATAATAATAATAATTAAAGTGAAATGCATATGTATATGTACAAGCGGGTACATATGATATCATGTCCGCACATTGCTAAAGATTTGCTTTGAGATCCGTAAAAAAGTGTGCTAGGAAAATTGCCTTTTTTATACAAGAACTATGCAATGTACCTAATCCTTAAGGAAAACTCTTTTTTTACTTCTAGTGAATTGAATCATAAGTTTTCAAATTATATAGAAATCAATACGTAATACCATCTCTATCCTACCTTTTTCCTGCTCCTATGTTTATAAAATCCTACGAACATTAAAGTAATTTATAGTTCCATTTCATATATGTATATGTTGGTAGAAACTTATAGTCTATATTGAAATAACTACATCTCATGGGAAGCTATAATAAAAATAAACACATAGTGCAATGATGTAGAAATTTTTGACACAAATCTCAAATAACAACGTACAGATAGGATATCACATGTACCCGCTTGTACATGTACAAAATCCGCACTCTTAATTAAAATAATAATTAAAATAACAACAACAACAACAACAAGAAGAACAACAACAACAACAACAACAACAATAATAATAATAATAATTAAAATAATAATAATAACAACAACAAGAACAACAACGAGAGAGCAGGCACATAGATAGTGTTACTGTTCCGTTTTGTCATTAGTGGTGAGGAGACAGTTATGAAATGAAAGCAAAGCTGAGTGACAGCTCAAGGAGTTGGCTCCTGACTGGACTGCACACCAGCCGCAACAACAGGACTTAGACTTCCCTTCGGTGCCTGAGCCTGACAGCAACCATCCTAGGTTCAATTGGCCCTAATAAGTGCCAGCCTAACTGCCTAACCACGGGATAACAATGCAATGCACACGAAAGTAAAGAAAAATATCCTTACATCTGCTACCCAAGAACACTAGCGGCGAGAAGATGGCGGCAAAGGCTGGCTAGCTGGATGCAAGCAACGAGAAGGAGGCGTTCCAAAGATCTTTTGTGCTTCTGGGCCGGCCGTCTTTCCAAAATCATCATTCATGGGAAAATATCTTCTTTTTATTTTTTCTTCATCAGTTGCCGTCTTCTGTGGTTTGTTCGTTTGTTCTGGAGGAATGGCGTTGGCTTGCTTCTTTTTCGACAAGGTTAATGGTCATGGCGACACTTTCATGCGTGCCAAGAAAACTTTCTCTCGAGTTGGTTACAAGATTGAACATGTGCTGTCGGCTATAACCATCACGACACTGATACTAGTAGTGTAGCTTAGCTCATCCGCTGAAAAATTAGGTTATGTAAGCATGGATTTTTGTAAGATTTAAAAGTGAAACGTACGACCTCGTTTTTTCTTTTTCGAGTGAGTAGTAGTAGTAGTAGCGTGATTCTAAGATTCTGGGCCGGCCGTCTTTTCCAAACCATCATTCATTCACGGGGAAATATCTTCTTTTCTTCTTTCATCGGTTGGTGTCTTTTGCGTTTTGTTCATTCGTTTCGGAGGAAAGGCGTTGGCTTGCTTCTTTTTTGACAAGGTTAACGGTCGTGACGACGCTTTATGCGTGCCAAGAAAAACCTTCTCTTGAGCGATTACAGGATTGTGAACATGTGTTGTCGGCTATAACCATCACGACACAGGTACCAACAGTGTAGCTTAGCTCACATGCTGGGCAATTAGGTTATGCGAGTGCAGATTTTTGTAAGATTTGAAAGCGAAATGTACAACCTCGTTTCTCTTTTTCGACTGAGTAGTAGTAGTGTGATTCTAAGATTCTAGGTCGGCCGTGTTTCCAAAAACATCGCTCATTCACGGGGAAATATCCTCTTTTCTTCTTCCATCAGTTGTTGTCTTTTGCGGTTTGTTCGTTCGTTCTGATGGAAAGGCGTTGGCTTGCTTCTTTTTCGGCAAAGTTAACAGTCGTGACGACGCTTTATGCGTGCCAAGCAAAACCTTCTCTTGAGTCGGTTACAGGATTGTGAACATGTGTCGTTGGCTATAACCATCACGACACTGGTACTAGCAGTGTAGCTTAGCTCACCCGTTGGAAAATTAGGTTATGAGAGTGCAGATTTTTGTAAGATTCGAAAGCGAAATGTCCGACCTTATTTCTCTTTTTCGAGTGAGTATTAGTAGTAGTGTGATTCTAAGATTCTAGGCCATCCGTCTTTCCAAAATCATCGTTCATTCACAGGAAAATATCCTCTTTTCTTCTTTGATGGGTTGCCGTTTTTTGCGGTTTGTTCGTTCCTTTCGGAGGAAAGGCGTTGGCTTGCTTCTTTTTCGACAAGGTTAACGGTCATGATGATGCTTTATGCGTGCCAAGCAAAACCTTCTTTTGAGTCGGTTATAAGATTGTGAACATGTGTTGTCGGCTATAAACATCACGACACAAGTAGTAGTAGTGTAGCTTAGCTCATCCACTGGAAATTAGGTTGTGCGAGTGCGGATTTGTAAGATCCGAAAGCGAAATGCAGGTCCCTTCGTTTGAGTGAGTGTGATTGTAACGATAGAAATATCATAGAAATAAAAAAATCATAGAAAATGAGAGGATATGCATCTACAATTTTCTAGTATAGAGAGAGATGACATTTAGTTCATAAAATAAGATTTTCTTTTCCATTAAGTTTAAGTTGATAATATTTTTCGGAAATATAAAGGGTTGATTCCTATCTTTCATATGAATTGGAATCGATTGTTACAATGGAAAGGGTTTCAAAGAAATGTTTCGTGCAAAATTTCTATCCTTTATAATTCCTTCAAAATTGTCATGGGAGGCCAACTTGCTGTACGTTCTGGCAAGGTGTGAAGGGATGGGTGGAGGGCTCACGCAGTTGTGGAATTAACAAAGTTCAGTCAGTGACACGATAGGAGGAGGGCACTGCTCTACGCCAATCAGTCTGCAGACTTATATTATGTGCGTATATGGTTCTTCCTCACGGCTCGTGTGTGACAGAAAATATCGCTCCAACGAAATTTTGTGATCACAGAATACTGTCTGTTGCTTTCTTAATTGCCTGTACTGCTACCAAGAATTTGCAAATCTCTAGGACGACATGAGCAGCTGTTGACAAGCCACCTGCTGCTGGCGGAACACGATGCATCTTAAGAAGGGCACCAGCTGTTATCCTCTCGATCTTATTTGAATAATTGAGCGAGAAAGACCAGTGCCGACCGCTGACACATGGTGTAGCTCAAGGGGCGACATGATAGCTCGGCAAGAGTTTCTAGATGAGCTCATGACTCAAGGGAAGCATTGCAGGTTTGTTTAGTTCGGACATGTTCAAAAAGACCTTCGAAAGTCCCGTAAATGGCTCAAGGGAAGCACTGACCTATAAAATGCATTCGTTCGTCGATCGGTTCGAAACGATCCACATATATTGATGTGAAAATCGGTCATCCAATTATAACCGCGTTCGTTTACCGATAGTTTAACTAAAAAATGTTAAATTCGCATAAACTTTATACAAGTTTGATGATAATTTACATAAAATGAATGATATGTCATCCAATTAACTATTAAAACTAACAAAACCGACGGACTGTGACCTCATAGGCATGAGGCCCGGCTGTTGCTCAGGCCCTTGACATTGCCGAAGATGGAGGCATCGCTCAAGGACCGCTGCTCCCACATTTTATCGAGTTGTTGGTCCAGCCGGCGGAGGCGCCGCTTGGACGTCTTCGGAGTGGTGATCGAATGTTCGCGGGTCCAAGCCTCCACGAGGTTCTTGTCGGCAAGGACCCGGGTGGGCTCTGCATCGAACTTCGCGAAGGCGGAGTGACGCCTTGTTGCACTTCTGGTTCCGTGCTCCATTTCTGACCGCTCTCTCCTCCGCGTTGATGAAGAGACGTGATGAGGAGGATCTACCGTCGCCGATGGCGGCGGCATCTCCTTCTTGATCGCCTTCTCGCGCCAATGTTGGCGTCGTGGCGGTGACGCCCCGCTGTTGAACATCGTGTATACATTGTTAGGTTGCAAGGTTGGTCCATCCTTGACGCGACATCCGATCTGGACGCCGTGGACTAGGTGGATTGGGGGAGGCGAGGCCGGATCGTCCTTCACGCGTCGTCCAATCTGGATGCCACGGGTTCGATGGATCAGGGGTGATGAGGCACGCTCCGCCTTGACTCGACGGAGAGGCGGCGACGATGAGCACTCCTCCTTGACAGGGCATCAGAGATGATACAATGGCGTCGGGCCGAGATCGTAGAGGAGAGACCGCTGGATGGCGGTGTCCAACTGTGTCGTGAACCCCTCATTCATTTCGGTGGCCTCGGTGAGCAGCGGCGACGGTTGTTGTGGTGGCAACGACGGCTGCCGCGACTCCTGGTCCTTTTCATCATGATGATCTCGCTTTCGGAGGACCCGAGCACCTTGGAGGAGGAAGGGACCGGATATCTGCGTAGTTGCCTCGAGGACCACGTTGAAGATTTGCCTCCACTGCCGCGTCAAACAGCGCGAAGAACCAGGATTTCGTCATCGAGAACGGTGGCAGCAATAGAGCACATAGAAGAAAAGAGTAGGAGAGGGAAAAATGGCCGTTTAGGGGTGTGGACGGTGCAGGAGCCGTACTCATGCACACGGATGCATTCAGTGAGGCCAAAGTTGGTTCATCGGGCGTGTCTCCAGCATTGAACGGGCGCGGAGAACAAACATGCCGCTTGAGTGATCGGTCACGTCACTCTGTCTGAAATCAATGCTGGCAAATCGCGTTCACTCTGGAACACCCTGACCGGAATGAATACACGCCAACTACTTCGCGCGGGGAGAGGGTTTTAGTGTGAGCCGGGATTGTAAGTACGGGATGTATTTGGACTCCAGCAAAGCCAAGTTTGAGTTTGATTTGCAGAAAAAACAAGTAAATGAACCAGCCCACGGATGAATATAGAGTTGTATTGGATGGAAAAACTGACCCGAATAACCCGGTCCAGACAAATGCGAAAGGTTTGAGGGTTCGCGTTGGAGATGATCTTATCTGTGTCTTGCTCAATCAAGATGGCAGTAATGGTCCATTTGGTTGCTAAGGATGTATCTCGTTTTTATCCGTACAAAAATTTAAATACTTTTGAGCTAGATTGAATGACTTTTTATCAAAATTAAACCCTGCCAAGCTACGTGTGCCTTTCATTTGCACGTGGTGGAAAGCACAATAGATTAACGGTACATGCCATACATTTTTTGTGTCTCTTCTTTCATTCTTCAGGTTGTATTTACACCACACTCTTCCTCTTTCTCTCATCGTTCCTTCGCTTTCCCACTCCAGTCCCCTCCGCCCACCAGATCTAGGACCGTTAGTTCAGAATGCTGATTTCACTCATTTCATAAAAAAATCAACCCTTTTGAGCGACATATTCCACTTATTTTAAGAAACCGATTTCTGTCATTTCAATTAACCGAGTTAATTTATTTCAAAAATTAAATTATTTCTATGTTTTTTAAAGTGTAATAAGTGAACTAAAACATTGAAATTTAAAGATATTCAAAATATATTCAAGATTGGTCGAAATTTCTTGGTACTAGTTGTCCGAATATATATAAAGTTTTAAAAATAAGATTGTGATTTAAAAGATATAAAGTAATTAAACTGGTTAAGATGAAATAAAGCCAAGGATTTATTTAGGAGAGCGAGAAAGATGTTGCATGTGCATACTCTAGCATCAATGCTTTCATAGATTCAAAAAATAAGCTACAAAATACATTTGTTATGCTTATGCACATGCATGAAGTTCCACCATTTTACGTGCACCCTCCGCACCCCGACCACCGAGCTCCGCCCGCCACCCTCAGTCCCTGCACGCGCGAGCCCACCCTCTCGTCCGCCTATGTGTCCAGCGATGCCCCGTCGACAGAGGTATTGGCTTTTGATTGTTATATTCAAGAAACGCAGCAACTTCACGTACGTGCAAAGCTAGCTTTGCACACAAGCTAGTAGCTGGATGGATGAACAGTAACAATCTACATGTACGTATAGGCTCTTGTACGTGGTTAGTTTTCACTCTTGTATAGATCGATTCGATCAGCTATGAACAACTCGGCGGGACACAGCTTGGTGTAAACTGATTTGATGGCTACATGACCATGTCGGTCCTGTTGAAAACTTTCTTTGATTTTTGTTCGGTGGGTTTACAAGCTAGGGTACCCGTATATTTATACTAGTACCACCTAGCACTACCCAATACAAGTCGGACACAAGTCTGTGCCGGGCACGGCTAAGCAAACCATGTTTAATTCTTACATTTACCTCCTTAAACACGACATTTTCGTTACGATCTGGATCCCAAACGCGATTGGTACTTCTTACCGTCGGCCCATACATAGGTTGACGACAACACTCCTCCTTGGTCGTGTCTTCAACCTTCACCTGTTCTTTGGTGCTTGATAGATTATCTTTCGGATCCTTATCTCGCTTCACAACTTGAACTTCGATATTTTCCCGTATCTCCAAGTATTTATGTCATTCTACAGACTTCGTGAGAATATCGGCAAGCTGATCTTTCGTGTTCATGTGTTGAACCTCGATCACCCCATTATCAATGTACTCTCAGATGTAGTGAAACCGAGTATCCATGTGCTTGCTCCTTTCATCAACATCACCTGCTATGTCGTTGTCTGAATAATCGTGAAGGACCAATCCTTCATTTCCCTTTCGATACGTGCATCCAAGATTGATAGTGCCTTTCACATAGTGCAAGATTTGCTCGACCACGCTCATGTGTTCGATCATCGGATTCTCCATGAAACGACTCACGATCCCGACTGAATACGCCAAGTCAGGTCGGGTATGCACCAAATGTCTTAGACTGCCCACAATGCTTCGATACTTTGTGGTGTCCACCAATGAATTTGAGCTTAAATTGCTCAACTTCTGATGTTGGTCCATTGGAGCTTGCACCTTGTAGCAATCTGCCATGCCACACTTGTCCAATAACTTGACCGCATACGCCAATTGACATAGGGAAATTTCTCTGGAGCTTTGCTTCACTTCGATGCCTAAGTAATAGCTGAGTAATCCCATATCGCTCATGCTAAACTTCTTCTTCATCTGCGCCTTGAAATCTCCAATCTCTTGCGCGCTATCTCCGGTGATAATCAGATCGTCGACATATACTCCGACTAGCAGATTTGAACCTTTGGAATTCTTCGTATAGGTTGCATGCTCGAGGGGACATCTTTTGAACCCGAGCAAGACCATACTTTGGTCCAACTTTGCGTTCCAAGCTCTTGGCGCTTCCTTCAGCCCATATAGTGCCTTCTTGAGCTTGTAAACTTTCTGTTCTTCGCCTTTCTTCTCGTAGTCGAGGGGTTGTTCCACGTACACTTCTTCTGTGAGATCACCGTTGAGGAACGCGGATTTAACATCCATCTGATGAACCTTCCAATCCTCTTGTGCCGCCAAAACTAGGAGCAGCCTCACTGTCTCAAGTCGAGAAATTGGTGCAAACACCTCCTCATAGTCGACTCCTTGACGTTGTACGTGGCCCTTAGCGACGAGTCTTGCCTTGTACTTCACAATAGGACCTTGTGTGTCCTTCTTTAACTTGTAGACCCACTTCAAACCTATGCATTTATGGTTGGAAGGTCGGGTTACCAAAGTCCACGTGCCATTGCTCTCAATCGCCTTCATCTCCTCGTCCATGGTGTGCATCCAGCTTGGATTCTTGCTCGCCACTATGAAGTTCGTTGGCTCCTCAACTCCGAGCAAACATAGTCCAGAGTACTCGAGCGTAACTAGCTTTGCTTTCTTGTAGGTTTCTTCGAGGGTCTTGTAGCGATGAGGCCTGGAAGAATCCGTGGCTTGCGAAGGAGGAGACACAAATTGTGCCGACGATGATGCATTTGAGGAAGATGATGGAGTCTCGTGTGATGCCGTTTTGTTGGCATCCTCATCATCATGACCATCATCTTGATTGTTGTTGTCACCTCAAAGATCTCCACTTGCCTCGTGTGCGTCGTTGTCTCTATCATCTTGCGGCCCTTGCGCATCATCATTGGCGTCGGCACCATGGTCGTGATCACCTTGGTTGGGCGTTCCGCCATCCACCTGGACAACCTCTTCTGCATCATCATCATCTAGAAATTCAACTGTGAATATGTCACCGTTTGAGGCGTGATATGTCCAAAACGTATCTATAATTTCTGCTTGCTCCATGCATGTTTTGGGTGATATTGTTATGTTTTTGTTACACTTTCATACACTTTTAATCATATTTGGACTAACCTATTAACTCAGTGCACCCCAGTGCCATTTTCTGTTTTCTGCTGTCTTTTTATTTCAGGTTTTCCCATTACGTAAAATGCCAGGAAAATTTCAGGAAAAATATATAAAAAATCAGCGCAACGGCAGCTTCTAGAGTCCCGAAGGAGGGCCAGAGGGGACCCACCTGGGTTCCAGGCGGCCAGGTGGCGCGACCTAGGGTTGGGTCGCGCCGGGAGGCCGCCTGGACCCCTGGTGCCCCCCTGGCTGCCCCCTTTCACCTATATATTTCCTTCGCCCCGAAACCCTCGAGGACAGAACCCTTTTCACGATCTCGCCTCTGTTCCGCCGCCATCGCGCTTCCAAGATCGGGAGCACCAGAAGACCTCTACCCGGCACCCTGCCTGACGGGGATCAACCCCGGCAAATCCCATGGTTAGGGACCCTGGGTTAGTCATAGAGATGGCACAGGTTGGACGATACTCGTCGGCTAACAGGAGAAGCACTTCCTGCTCGATATTATTGCGTGAAGGGGCGATTACAGTGGAGGCCAAGGCGAGTTCTCGCAAGGCTAGAGGAGTAGATGCGTATTGAGTTGTCCTGGACGTCTCCCCTCCCAGCCTTTATATACTAGGCTAGGTCTCGGGGAGTTCGTACTAGGTTACAGAGATAGTTTCCTAGCTCTAGTCTTGCCTTGTACGCCAAGTGGTGCCTTCCATATTAGTCGTAGACTCCTACGTCGGTGCCTGGTTGGGCCAATCGTGGGCTTGTTCATAGCTTCCCAATGGGCCTTCTATCTTCATACGCACCAGGTAGCCTTATATGCAGGAGTCGTGGGGTCACCCCCTCGTCAGTAGCCCCCGAGTGCCTGGGGGACTCGAAGAGTCGCGCAGGGACTCAAATTCATCTGCGCTTTATTGTTTGTAGCGTGGCATCTCCACGGGTCGCAGGCAGTTTTGAGCCATGACAATATCTGTTTCGAGGGATTGCTAAGCTGAAAGGGCCCAAGGAGTCGACTGGTCGAGCCTTGGTGAATTGTGCTAGTGACAAATACCACAGTAGCCCAATCAAGCTCACGTCCCTCGACATGAACTTGGAACGACCGGTGTCAAGCAAAGTCATGCCGCTGCAAGTCTTATAGGATCAATTGCTGCCAGTCTAAGCACATAGCCTGAGCGCGTCCGCTTGGCTCTTTCTATCATGCGAGCGCATGGAAAAGGTCGGGAGTGAAATCGCTCTGCGGCAAGTCCAGGCCCGACCGTTCTGCGCAGCGGGGTCTTACCTACACACTAAGCTTGCGTGGCATCTAGGTACAGTGTGTCGTAGCCCAGGCATAATTGTTTTTGTAGAGGCACGGAGCCTGGTTAGCGATGCACCCACTTAGAATAAACAATCAAGTGAGATGTTTAGTCGTCACTCGCGGAGTTTGTAGTGGACTCAGGCGAGGAATATAAGATAGCACCCACTCAGAATGTCGTCGAGTGTGCGAGTAAGTCATGTTTGTTGAATTGCTGAGTCTCTTTTGCGAGCAGTTACTCGAATGTTTTACTGCTTTCGGGGTGAGGGAGCACCCGAACTCTGGAAGTATGTATTTTCTGCTGGTGCGAGTGGTCACTCGAGCACATTTTGCCTTCTGGGTGAGGGAGCACCCGAACTCGGATAAAGGTACTCCCGATGGGAGTAAGAATTTTTGTAGAGTTAGAAAATTTTGGACATATAGCTGGATTTTGGGAATCTTTTGGTTTTTTTTGATTCGTCGCGTCTTCTGGATCGTCATGATGATGGTTTGGATGTTGTGCTGCCTGCTTCCCGTTGGGTTTCCGAGGCTTGTATGGGAAACCGGCGAGATTTGACGCGTCCTGTAAATAATGCTGACCGTGTGAAGGAATCTTTGCCTTGGAATTCGTGGCGCCCGAACCGTTTGGTCTTTGATGCAATGATGGCGCCGCCTGAGCTTCCGCGTGTTTTTCCTGGTTTTCCCTTGGATTGTGCTATAAGTACTTCCTGTGGTTGCCCGTCCTTGGCATCCATTCTTCGCATCTCTCTCTTCTTCTTCTTCTTCATATGGCGCCCAAGCGTGGTGGTGGTGTGGCTGGGCGAGGCCGTGGCCATCGTGGTCGTGGTGGCCGCACACCTCGTTCTTCGTGAGGCGGACGTCATAGTACCGCGTCGGTGCCTTCTTCTTCTTCCTCCATGGAAGAGGGTTTTTGGCGTTATGATTTTATTTTGCATGTTCTTGGCCGGAATGCTGCCCGAATTCCTCTTCCCTTCTCGTTTGCCTCCATTGCTTCTGAGCGTAACTTGAGGGGCCTCTGGTTCCGTCTTCACGGATGTGCTCGTTCTTCTTCTTGGGTGGAGCTGGAGACTGATAGTTCATCCTTAATTTTCCTTGGGCTTGGCTGGAGGGCGTTTTCTCGTCAGTTGAATCTGCGCGGTGGAGATAGCCTTTGCTGTCATTTTGACGGCGAAGATACTGTTATTATCCGCGCATTTGATGCTGGTGGCAACCGTCTGGATCCATACTGTGGGGAAACGAGCAGCGACGATTCCGATGGCTCGAGTGATGGTTCTCCTGCTTCTCCCGTGTCTTCATCTTCGGCTGATTCCTCGGGCGATGGTGTTTGCTCTTCTAGTTCTAAGGAAGAACTGGACGTCAAACCGGTCGTCAAGCGGCTGCGACAGTAGGCGATCCACCTTGTAGAACTAGAGGACGACGACCTTGTAGAACTGGAGGACGGCGAGCTTATTCTTCACTGGATGAGTTGCTACTTTGTCTGTGGTGATGCCCGTCGGGTTTGTGGCACAAAAGTGCCAATTATCTCAGCATGAGCACACATGTAGAAGTCGAGCGTAGCCCATCTTGTAGTTCCACGGGTTCCCCTGTAGCGGCAAACTGTCATTTCGACTTCTTTGTAATGAAATGACTGTCCTCGACTCCTTTGTAATGAAAATGTCTTCGACTCCTTTGTAATGAAAATGTCTTCGACTCCTTTGTAATGAAAATGTCTTCGACTCCTTTGTAATGAAAAATGTCTGCGACTCCTTTGTAATGAAAATGTCTTCTCGGGTGCGCGCCAGCGCTCCCGATGGGAGTAGCCCCCGAGGCAGCGTTTGATTTGCAAAATCGAGCCTAGGCTTTATGAATTTTGTCTCACTGATTGGTAGCTGTTTCTGAATTTTTTCAAGTTTGGATCGGGTGCGCGTCAGCGCTCCTGATGGGAGTAGCCCCCGAGTCTTTAGGTGATCACTTGCGATCGGGTGAAGACTAAAGAACCGTGCACCTTTCGATGCGAATTTCTTTGATGGAGTTTTTTTTTGTTTTAGGCGAGAGTCTTGCGTTCTGGGTCCCCGATGGTTGTAGATAAGGTCGCGTTTGCGAAGGTAGCGTCTCTCGGGGGGAGTTCTAGGCTCGAGCCCCCGAGTGCTTGTAAGTAAAAGTCGCGTTTGTGAAGATAACGTCTCTCGGGGGGGGGGGAGTTCTAGGCTCGAGCCCCCGAGTGCTTGTAAGTAAAAGTCGCGTTTGCGAAGATAGCGTCTCTCGGGGGGGGGAGGAGTTTTAGGCTCGAGCCCCCGAGTGCTTGTAAGTAAGAGTCGCGTTTGCGAAGATAGCGTCTCTCGGGGGGGGGGGGGGAGGGGGGTTCTAGGCTCGAGCCCCCGAGTGCTTGTAAGTAAAAGTCGCGTTTGCGAAGATAGCGTCTCT
Organism: Bromus sterilis; assembly: GCA_950022295.1. NCBI lineage: Eukaryota > Viridiplantae > Streptophyta > Magnoliopsida > Poales > Poaceae > Bromus > Bromus sterilis. Next base: position 405,939,288 of record OX465596.1, read on the forward strand.
CGGGGGGGGGGGGGGAGTTCTAGGCTCGAGCCCCCGAGTGCTTGTAAGTAAGAGTCGCGTTTGCGAAGATAGCGTCTCTCGGGGGGGGGGGGGGAGTTCTAGGCTCGAGCCCCCGAGTGCTTTTGAGTAAAGATGCTTTGGGCAACATTGTTTTATTCCTTCGAATTTTACATGAGTTTTCGATCGGTGCTTCTGCCGATGTTTCTGATAATGCCTGGAGGACTATGGGTAGAACAGACGTAGATTCGCTACGTTCCATGGATTTCCCATGTCCTCATTGGTCTTCGGATTCTGCAATCTGTATGGTCCTCCTATGACTTCCGAGATGATGAACGGCCCTTCCCATTGTGGGGAAAGTTTGTGCACTTTTTCCTGTATTAGCCGTAGCACGAGGTCTCCTTTGTTGAACGTTCTGGTCCGCAGGCGACTGCTTTGATATGTGCGTAGCTTGTCCTGATATACTTCAGATCTTGTGATGGATGTATCTCGTGCTTCATTTGCTATTTTTTTGTCGTTCTGCAGTGCTTCTTCTGCCTCTTCCTCTTCGTACCCTGAGATTCTGGGTGCTCCGAATTTTAAGTCGTGCGGCAGCACTGCTTATGCCCTGTATACCAAAATGAAAGGTGTATACTGGGTCGAGCTGTTTGGGGTGGTGCGCAGGCTCCATAGAATTGCGGGGAGCTCCTCTATCCAGTTGCCTGCGGCTTGTTCGAGTGGTGCTAGGAGTCGCTTCTTTATTCCTCCGCATACTAAGCTGTTTGCTTTCTCCACTTGGACGTTGGACTGTGGGTGCGCGACTGATGCGTAGTTTATTTTGATGCCCAGCTCGTGGCAGAAGTTTTGGAACTCTGCTGTTGTGAAGTTTGTGCCATTGTCTGTGATGATGTTGTGTGGTACTCCGAATCTGAAGATGATTGACTTGATGAAGTTGACTGCTGTGAGGGCTGTTGAGCTAGTGATTGGTACTGCTTCGATCCATTTGGTGAACTTGTCTACTGCGACTAGCAGGTGTGTTCATCCTCCTTTTGATGATTTCTTGAGTGAGCCCACCATGTCGAGTCCCCATGTGGCAAAGGGCCATGATAATGGTATGGTTTTGAGTTCCGATGCTGGGGCGTGCGACCTCCTGGCGAACTTTTGGCAGGCGATGCAATGCCGTACGATGTCCTCTGCATTTCTCATAGCGGCCGACCAGTAGAAACCTGCTCGAAAAGCTTTTGCCACGAGTGCTCGACTGCAGGCATGATGTCCGTAGGTGCCTTCGTGAATCTCGAGCAGTAGGGCTTTGCCGTCTTCTTCGTCTATACACTTTTGGAGGACTTGAGAGATGCTGCGCTTGTAGAGCATTCTGTTGATTACTGTGAATGCTTTAGATCATCGACTGATGCGTCGGGATTCTGCAACGTCTTGTGGTAAAGTGCCTTCGACTAGGAATCTAAGGAAGGTCCTTGCCCAAGATGGGTCTTCGAGTGCTGCTGGTACTTTGACTTCAATTGCTTGATTGTTTGTATCGTCAGCTGCGCTCGTTGCTGCCACCTGTGCTGGTTCGTTTGTGTCGTCTTCTTCTGCAACTACCTTGGGTTCTGCTGGCTTTTCTTTTATTGACCTCTGGTTGATGCTCTTGAGGAAAACGCCTGGTGGTATTGGTCCTCGAGTCGATCTGATGTTCGCGAGTTCGTCGGCTTCTGTATTATTTGCTCTAGGGATGTAGTTGAGTTCGCAGCCGTCGAATCCTCCCTCTAGTGTGTTATAGAGCTTCTGGTAGGCTGCCATGTTGTCTGCGACTGCGTTACAGTCTCTCATCGCCTGCTGGACGACAAGGTTGGAGTCACCGTAGATCGAGAGGCGAGTGGCGCCGCAAGTTTTTGCCATGCGCATGCCGTGGATTAGTGCCTCGTATTCTGCTTCGTTGTTGGAGGCGTTGCTGAAGTTGATCTGGAGGATGTATTTGAACTTCGTTCCTTTGGGGGAGACTAGGACGACGCCTGCTCTGGCTCCTTGATGTCTTTTAGATCCGTCGAAATACATTGTCCATGAGTTGGATAGGTCTGGGGGACCTGGTGTTTGGACTTCTTCCCACTCGACCAGGAAATCTGGGAGTACTTGGGCTTTGATTGCTGTCGGGTGTTTGAACTGCAGGTTTCGTGGGCTGAGCTCCATGTTCCACTCAGCGACTCGACCGGTCGCTCCGGGGTTGTTGAGGATGTCCACGAGTGGTGCACTGCTCACGATTGTGATGGAGTGGTCGTCGAAGTAGTGCGATACTTTCCTGGAGGTCATGATAATGGCGAGCAAGAGCTTCTGGTAGTGTGGGTACCGCTGTTGTGGCTTCATGAGTAGCGTGCTGAGGTAGTAGATTGGTCTTTGGATGTTCTGGATCTTGCCTTCTTCTGCCCGCTCGACGACGAGCACTGTGCTCACGACACTGCTGCGTGCCGCTATGTAGAGATACAACTTTTCCCTTTCTTTAGGCACCACCAAGATTGGTGGGGTCGAGAGGGTCTTCTTTAAGTCTATGAATGCGCTGCTGGCTTCCTCGGTCCACTCGAATTTTTCTCCTTTTATCAGTAGTTTGTAGAAAGACAATGTCCTTTCGCCTAACCTGCTGATGAAGCGGCTCAATGCTGCAAGCTTTCCTTTGAGCTGCTATACTCCTCTGATGTTGGCTGGTCTTTGCATCTTGGCGATTGCTTGAACCTTTTCGGGGTTTGCTTCGATTCCTTGGGCAGAGACCATGTATCCGAGTAGTTTTCCGGCTGGGACGCCGAACACACATTTTTTAGGGTTGAGCTTGATCATGTACTTGTTGAGGGCCGCGAATGTCTCACGGAGGTCGTCGAGTAGCGTGTTTGCGATGTAGGTTTTGATGAAAATGTCGTCCACGTAGACCTGGACGTTCCTGCCGATCTGGTCTCTCAAACATGCTTGCATCATCCGCTGGTACGTGGCTCCCGCGTTTTTTTAGGCCAAAGGGCATTGTTTGGTAGCAAAATACTCCGTAGGGGGTGATGAAGGAGGTGTGCTCTTCGTCTTCTTCCTTCATCCTGATCTGATTGTATCCTGAGTATGCGTCGAGGAAGGAGAGGAGGTCGCATCCTGCTGTGGAGTCGATTATCTGATCGATTCTTGGCAGGGGGAAGTGGTCTTTTGGGCAGTGCTTGTTGATGTGCCCATAGTCGACGCACATCCTCAGTACCTCGGTGTCCTTTTTAGGGACTAGGACCGGGTTTGCTATCCATGTTGCTTTCTTTGTCTCTCGGATGAACTGTGCGTCGAGTAGTCGGTTGACTTCTTCTCCGATTGCTCTGAGCTTGGGTTCTGAGAATCGTCGTAGTGGCTGCTTTACTGGTTTGGTGTTTGGCTTGATGTGGAGCGTGTGTTCTGCAAATTCTCGTGGTATCCCGGGCGTGTCGGCTGGGCACCAGGCGAAAATTTTCCACTCTTCGCGAAGGAAGGTTATGAGGGTGGTTGGTTGCTCTTCTGGAAGGTGGGAATATACACGAACCGTCTTCTCTGGGTCTGTTGGGTGGACTTGGTGTGTGATTGTGTCGCTGTCGATGCTGAAATCGCGGCAGAATTCTTTTGACTCGCTTCGGTTTGCCAGCGGAAATATGCTTTTGTCCGTCACCATTGCTATTTCTTTGAGCTGTTGTTGGGCTCCAAATGTGTCGGAGGCTTTGTGGAAGTTGCGGTCGCACTGGTCCGATTTGGTGAAGCTTCCTTTGACTGTGATGATTCCTGCGGGTCCTGGCATCTTGAGTATGAGATATGCGTAGTGAGGGACCGCCATGAACTGTGTGAACGCTGATCGTCTGAGTATGGCGTGATACTACGACTGCCAGTCGAGCACTTCGAACTCTAGTGCTTGCTTTGGGAATTTGTGCTTGCTGCCAAAGATCACATCGAGATGTATTGTTCCGATGGAGGTGGCTGCTTCGCCCGGAACTACGCCGTATATTGTGGTGCCTGACTTCTTTCAAACTGATCGTGGGATTAACATCTTGCGTAGGGTGCTGGCGAAGATTATGTTTAGACTGCTGCCTCCATCCATGTAGACTCTGTCCATGTCGTATCCTCCGATCTGAGCTTCGAGGACCAAGGGTGCGTGCCCAGGCCTTGGAACTGCGGGCGGATGGTCGCTTTGTGAGAAAGTGATGCTGGTCTCGGCGCCGCTCAGTTGGTAGGTTTCAGTTATCTTTAGGTCTTCGGCTGCTTTGTCCTACAAGGTGTAGGAATCTTTCTTTGCTTTAGGGGGTCTTCCTTCTTGGATCATGCAGACTCGTCCCTAGGACGCGGGGTATTGTTTCTCTGTAATTGGTGCGGGCGGCTGTGCGCTTCTTCGAGTGCGTTTGGCTTCGCGCTCCTCCTTGAGGCTGTTGGAGAGTTCGGCGAATAGGCGGGAATCTCCTAGGGTGTGGCTTGCTCTGAGATGTCCCCGACTGTCTTCAAAGCAGTGGATCGCGCAAGGTCCTTCCAGTTGCTCTTGAGCTGTGAGTTTACTGGAGCCGGCGTGCCTTCTTCTTCTTGAGATTTGGAAGATCTGCGGGGGGTCTTCTGATCGGCTGTGGAATCTTGGGTCGAGTTCTATCCCGTCGCTGAGTGACTGGTTCCGAATGAAGTTGGTGAATTCATCTGGCCTTCGATCTGGGTCGTAGTACTCTCCGGTCTGGGTTTCAGAGTCGCTGTCTTGGCGTGTGGTGGGAGTCCGGGCGGCGGCGGGTCGTCGACTGGTGGGAGAGTCTTCGGCCATGCGCCGCGACTCGTCGAGTGGGGTTCTTGAGTAGAATCCTTGTGCTTGTCTTCCGGATAGTCGAGTGCTTTTCCGTCGGCGATGGATTTGACAGTCGTCGAGGCGCTGGACTTGGCTTGGCTGAGAGCTAGATGATCTTGACGAGATGATGGAGATGCTTGTGGTGATCTTGAATTCCTCGAGCGGGCTAGATCTGGTTCTAGTCCTCGAGTCTTGATCTGCTGAGGGCGGGACCACCGAGATCGTGATTCCAACCTGTGTAGTTCCCACAGACGGCGCCAATTGACGGGGATCAACCCCGGAAAATCCCACGGTCAGGGACCCTGGGTTAGTCATAGAGATGGCACAGGTTGGACGATACTCGTCGGCTAACAGGAGAAGCACTTCCTGCTAGATATTATTGCGTGAAGGGGCGATTACAGTAGAGGCCAAGGTGAGTTCACGCAAGGCAAGAGGAGTAGATGCGTATTGAGTTGTCCTGGACGTCTCCCATCCCAGCCTTTATATACTAGGCTAGGTCTCGGGGAGTCCGTACTAGGTTACAGAGATAGTTTCCTAGCTCTAGTCTTGCCTTGTACGCCAAGTGGTGCCTTCCATATTAGTCGTGGACTCCTACGTCGGTGCCTGGTTGGGCCAATCGTGGGCTTGTTCGTAGCTTCCCAATGGGCCTTCTATCTTCATACGCACCAGGTAGCCTTACATGCAGGAGTTGTGGGGTCACCCCCTCGTCACTGCCGGAGGGAGGATTGACCTCTGGGAGCTTCTCCACCACCACGGACGCTTCCCGAATGATCCGTGAGTAGTACACCTTGGACCATGGGTCCATGATCAGTAGCTATGTGATGTGCTCCCCCCTCTTTGTTCTTCATGGATTAGACCTTGTGAGTTGCCCTACATGATCAAGGCACATATGTAATTCTTTCTGCTGTTGCTATGTTAAGTTTGCAGGGATCTGATGGATTATGATACTATGTTTAGATTGTGATGAGTAATATATTTGGTTCTTCTCTTTTATATTTGTGTTCTTGAGTAATTCTTGCATGTTCTCCGTTGTTGTTTACTGCTTTGGCCAAGTAGTAGGTAGTGACTCCAAGAGGGAGCGTTATGCTTGATTGTGGGTTCATGCCCCCTGATGACTAGCTTGAGTGACAAAACATGAGTCTAGGGGATGTGTTGTTGCCACAAGGGGGAAAATAACGGTGCTTGTTACCGCGGTTGCAAGGATTGTTTACTTTGCTCAAAGTTCTTGTAATGAAGTTGTCTGTTGCTTTGGGTTTACACTTTGGGTGGGGCTCACAACTTAATACCAGCGAGATGTTCTGGATAGATATCTCAAGGTGGAGGATTAGTAGTAGATGCAGATGGATTTCGGTCTACTTGTCTTGGCGTACCGCTGATACGTCACAAACGTATCTACTTTTCCAAACACTTTTGCTATTGTTTTGGCTTCACTCTTGCATGATTTGAACGAAACTAACCCGGGATGACGTTGTTTTCAGCAGAGCTACCAGTGATGTTTTCTTTTGTGCATGTTTCTGGATATTTAGGTACGCTGAAAAAATCCCAAAAATATATATAAAAAATCAGCGTTCCAGAAGCTTCCGCAAGTCCAAAGGGGGGCCACAGGGCAGCCAGGGGGCAGCCAGGAGGGTGCCTGGCGCGGCCCAGTCCCTGGCCGCTCCACCTGCCCTCCTGGCTTGGTCCCACGTCCCCCGGTGCCCTACTTTGGCCCTATTTATTCTCCCGACGCAGAAACCCCAGAACATAAGTCGCTTTTCCAATCTACGTCACAGAGCCGCCGCAACCCTCTGTTCTTCTTCGGGAGAGCTAATCTGGAGGCTGCTTTGACCTCCGGTGAGGGGAAATCATCGCCATCGTCATCATCATCGTCTCTCCATCACCCCTCCATGACTTCCTCTCTCATGTGTGAGTAATTCCCTGCTGTAGGCAAAGGGGATGGTAGGGATTGGATGAGTTAGATCATGTAATAGTTCAATCAGATTGTTGGGGGCATGTTGCCTATCATCTACTTGGTGTTTATCATCTCTGTTACAACTTGTTTCTCTTAATGCTTGCCACTTTGGGCCCGAGTGCCATGATTTCAGATCTGATCACCCTTTTATTTCTTGAGTTTGTGGTGTTCTTGATCCTATCTATGAGTTGTATACACCTATTATAGTCCGGAACCGGCGATCCCAATGGTGACAGCTTGGGACACCAAAGGGGATGGACTATAATTTGAGGATTCCGTGTATCCATGAAGTGCTAATGCTTTGTTCCGGTGCTCTTTGACAGGAGTACCTTAATCTCCCTAAGTTCCTTTTGACCCCGTTTGTAGCGGGAGGGTAGGACAAAAGATGTTGTGCAAAGTTCTTATTGCAAGCACGTACAACTACCCTGGGATACACGCCTGATGTTTGATATTTGCCTAGATGATCCTTTCTTTTCTGTGAGCATTGCCCGTGTTAGAATCTATTACATGTTAGTTCTCATCCGAGCAGCGCCCAACCATCCATCTCCCTAGCCTACAGTGTTTTCTTTCCTGCTGGTTACTAGTTGTTTACTTTTGCTGTTTCACCACCACCATCACCACTATTATCACCACCACTACTACCACCGTATCATAGTTGCTACTAATACCTTTGTGCAAGCAAGTGTTTGCTGTTGCCGGGGACCATAGCTTTTTTACAGGTCTACTTGAAGTATCCTACCTGCTGCACGCTATCCACTATGGGTAAGAAAGGAGACCCCAAGGTTCCGATCTTACCATCCCGTACGAGACGAGGTACTGCTCTTAGTACTAGTGCTAAACTTGATTCACCTTCAGTTATGAGTCAGTTTGATTCAACTCAGTTACATGCTATTTCTGATGAGTCTGGCAATATGTCAGATACTTTTGCTTCTACTACCTTTGAGACTACAGGTTCACTTGGTTCTTTTATTGAAGAACAAATTGCTGTTGCTGCCCGATTCTCGGGTGTTGAAATTCCTGTTACCCAAACACCTATTGGAAAAACTCATAACTTTGCTGGCCTTAAGGATAAGCTCCTTGAGGATGATTATATTACGCTTGATGATGATTTTTGCAGGGAGCTTAATGAATGTGCTGTTCCGACCCTGCTACTATAAAGAAGTTGCTAGCAAAGCATTCCCTGAAGAACAAGTTTACTCCTGATCCTACTTTTGCCACGTCTCCTATATGCATCACTGTTCCTGATTATGATTTCTCTGTTGATCTTTCACTTATATCCACAGTTGAAGCTGATCCCTTTTATGGAAGAGAAAATGATGATGCTATCGAGCACCTGACCAAACTCACTGAGTTGGGTGGCTTGTTTACTACTGATGAAAGGATCCGGAACTTTTATGTGACCAAGCTTCTTCCTTTTTCCTTGAAAGGAGATGCTAGAGCATGGTATGATGCACTACCATGTGGTTCCATTCAAAGTCCTCAAGATATGTCTATATCTTTCGTTGATAAGTATTTTCCTGCTCATATGCAACATGCTGCTTTGCAAAAAAATTATAACTTTAAACAGTTGCAGGATGAGCATCTCCCTAAAGCTTGGGGGAGATTTTGCAGTTTTCCGAAGGCTAGACCGGGACATGAGATCCCTAAGAATGAATTACTTGATATATTTTATGCTGGTCTAACCGATGGGTCTAAATCTTATCTAGATAGTTGTGCTAGTTGTGTTTTCAGGCAAAGAACACCAGACGATGTGGAAGAATTGATGGGCAAGATTGCCAAAAACCATGAAGATTGGTCCGTGCCTGAACCACCTCCACCACCAAAGAAGAGGGGCATGCTTGTCCTAAGCCCCGAGGATATGCAAGAAGAAAAGAAGTCTATAAAAGAGAAAGGAATTAAAGCTAAAGACGTGAAGAATCTACCCCCAATTGAGAAGTTGTGTGAGCCTACCACTCACCCACCTATGGTAGAGGTACACTCTCTTTTAGATTTCAATGCAAGTGACATCCCTAAAGGTAAACCTCCTGACCAATGTTTAGATGAGCTTGATAATTTTATTATGAAGCGGAGTCACTTCAATGAGAAGATACAAGGTCAGTTGCATGATAATACTCTTGCTATCAAAAGTTTGCTTGATGTTCTAGGTAGAACAGTTAATGATGTTAAATGTCTTGTGAAGCATTTTCATATGGTTCAAACTCATCTTGAACAAATTTCTAATGTGCAAAAAGATTTGCTTGCTAATAATGCCAAACAGGACAATTTACAAGCTTATGGTATAAAGACCCGGGGTGGAACACACACCCAGGACCCTCTCTATCCAGAAGGGCGTCCAAAGAGGATCGAGAAAGATTCTCAAGTGCAGGAAGAAGAAATTGTTAGCTCTCCAAAGAAGAAGAAGAAGAAGAAACACAAGGAAGCTGACAATTCCAATGATCCTATAGAAGAAGAAGAACAAGCTGTTGATCCAAACAGCATATCTACCTCCGATGCTTAGACTGAAGACGGTGCTGAACCTGAAATAGATGCTGAAAAGAATGATCCACCCGAGGTTCGTGAAGAAGAAGCACCCGATAAGCGCAAGAAGTATACTAGAGAAGACTTTCTTGCAAGGAGACATGGGAAGGAACGAGAACCATGGGTACAGAAACCCATGCCTTTCCCAAGCAAGTCCGTCAAAACCAAAGAAGAAGAGCACTACAACAAGTTTTGTGAGTGGATGAAACCTCTTTTTCTTCAAATCCTTTGACTGATGATATTAAGTTACCTCCTTACTCTAAATATATGAAAGATATTGTTACTAATAAAAGAAAAGTCCCTAATGAGGCAATATCTACTGTGCTTGCTAACTACTCTTTCAGTGGCAAGATTCCTGAGAAGCTCGGTGACCCAGGTATACCCACCATTCCATGTTCCATACAAAATAATTATGTTAGAACTGCTTTATGTGATCTTGGTGCAGGAGTGAGTGTTATGCCCTTTTCTCTCTACAAAAGACTTTGTTTAGAGAAACTAATTCCTACAGATATCTCTCTCCAGATGGCCGACAAGTCCACGGCCGTCCCGATCGGTATTTGTGAGGATGTTCCTGTTGAAGTTGCCAATTGCTTAATACTTACTGATTTTGTTGTGCTTGACATGCCCGAGGATGGGAGCATGTCCATTATCCTTGATAGACCTTTTCTTAACACCGCAGGTGCTGTTATTGATTGCAATAAAGGGAAGGTTACCTTCCACGTGAATGACAAAGAACACACGGTGTATTTTCCGAAGAAGATCGACAAAAGGCATGGCCTTAACTCCATTGAGAATATCGAGACCGTGAAGATTGGAGAATGTTATTGTCCACTACATGTATACCATAAATACAAGACAATTATGGTGGGGACAATGTCCATTAAAGTGAGAGTTCAATGATCACTTCATAAGAGGCAAGACTTTCTGCGTTATATACCACAGGCTTGTTGGTAAGACTTGATCAACCTTGTTAACTAGCATGTTTTATATAGGTAAAAAGTTGAGCTTGTTATGTTTTCATTTCCTTTAGCTTTTATTCTCCTTGCTATACCTAAGTTCCTTTGTTTAAAGCTTCACTTGTTATAACTATTGTCTCAAGTTCACGAAAGTTTTTGCAGCTTTTTGAACTTTGAAAAATTCTCTACAGTAAAGTTGCCCAGAAAATTCCAGAAAAATCAAAATCAAAATTTCCAGGTAAAAAGCCATCAGGAGGCACCTGAGGCTGACCAGGGGGGTCCACCCCTGGACCAGGAGGCCAGGTGGCGTGGCCCAGCTCTTGGTCGCGCCACCCACCCTCCTGGGGCCCACAGGAACCCCCTGGTGGCCTCTCTTCCCTCACTCTCTCTCCTTCCTCCCAAAAACTCGTGTTCTTGCTTTGGTTCTGCTGTTCTTGAGCACGGAACCTCGATCCCCTTCTACAACCACTCATTTGAGCTTAAATTTGGAACAAATACTCTCTGGTATGTGACTCCCTCACCCCTCCAATTAGTTTTCTAGTTGGTGGCTTCATTAGTGAGTATTTAGTGGTTCTTGGTGCTGTTTAGTTGAACTTAAATGTTTGTGTAGAAAATTATTTTTCAAGTTTTGTTGCTCGTTTGAGCCTTGGTAAAGTAAGTAGAATGTTTTGCCCAAACTAGTTTTGCTTAAATCTTCGTTTTTGTGAATTGTTAAAAATTTCAGAAATGGAGAGGTTAGGAAAGTGGCTTGGGAAGAAGAAACCCGAGCGCTCTAGCCGTGTTACGAGTTCCGAGATATCGTACCCATAAAGATGTTGGACGCGTCACCCGCGAAAGCCATGGCATTTCCATGCGAAGATTTCATGGAGGATGCCGACATACAAGAAGAGTTCTATGCTCTGTGTGCCAATGCAGGTTTGACACTGCTTGTTACGAGCCGTGTACCATAGTACGAGACACTCACCGCTATTTTTGTTAACAGTTTCAGGTTTTATTCTGACAATGATACTGTGGTGTTTCGACTTTATGAAAGATTTCTGACCATGCCTATGAGTATATTTTGTGAATCTTTAGGTTTTCCAGGCTTGGTCAAGAAGAAGAAGAGGAAAAATGTCCAAACTGTTGCACTCAACACCCTCCTCGACTCGTTCTGTAACACTGAAGTGAGGCCATCCAACCGTCAGAAGATTTCCAACATTATGTTCCCTCACCTCAGGTATTTCGCCTATTATATTGCTACAGGAGTGTTGGCTCGAGACAACACGAGCAACACTTCTACGCCTGATACTGCTATCATGGAGAATGCCCTCTCAGGGAAGCACGAGTATCATGTGGGTTCGCTTATTGCGAAACGCCTTGCTACTAATAGTAACAAGGGGGACCTCTTTGGTGGCGTCTATGCCACACTTCTTTTGCAGTTTCTCCAAGGAGAACCGCGCCCAGATGATGCAATCTTTCCTTTTGTTAGCCTTGACTTGGCTGCCATGAAGAGGCATTTATTTGTTACTAAGACCTCTGACCGCTATACACTTGATTATATTTTGCGGTTTAAAGACGGTGTGGCACGCACTGTCCGTCTACCTGCACCACTTGTGTTTGATTTTTCTCGCAGGAACGGATTTCGTTTTTCAGTGGCCGAGTTTGATGAGATCACGGGGAGATACAAGGTTTACCACCCCACGGAGGGGGTCGAGCCAGACGAGGAGGAGCGCGTCGTGTATCCGCCCGTTCAGGAGGAGCACGTGGTATATCCACCAGTTCAGGAGGAGACCGTCACCCCCTGGGGTCAAGTGTCTTCCTCTGGATGGGGGGGCGGGACCTTCCTCTTCCACGTGGGAGGAGCCCAGGGCTTCGGTGTACGCACCAGAGGACGCATACGACCCATGGACATACCAGTACTACCCTGGAGCAGGAGGCTCCTCGGGACCGCAGTAGACGAGCCCAACTTAGGCCAAAAGCCTAAGCTTGGGGGAGTACGTTCTCTCCTCCCCTTTCCATTGTATCTACCGTTGGTTCACTTTTATCTTTTTGAAGTTTTTTCCTGTTCTTCTTTGTTCTTTTAGTTTGCAAAAACCCAAAAAGATTTCTCTTTTCTTTTGCTTTCGTTAAACCTTAAAAAAAACCAAAAAGATGTTTCCTTTGCTCTTTAGTTTGCTTTGTTTCACAGTTCAGCTCAAGTCCGTGATGATTATAATTTCCTGCGCTCGATCGTGCAAGTGACAAGGCAGTAATGACGAAGATCGACGGAAGGGATGCAACAAGGAAAGCCGGTATGAACTCTTTTTGTTTCTACTTTTGTACATATGCCTGTACTTATGATTAGAGACCAGCTTGTAGCGACATAGTGCTATGTTTACAATGCTTTCCCAGTGGTTCATGCTTTCTTTGTGGTTAGTCTCAAATAGCTAGAGTTTATAATGTGTTGCTTGAAATGATTGACATGCATTGCATTGTTCATGGTGTGGCATATTGAAGTGGTATTTCCCTCCGGGGAATTCTTGGGTTGACTTGGCACATGTTCACGCATGTTAAGAGTAAAAAGTCTTTTCTGCCTTGATGATCTTTTTACTTTAGCATGAGTTATATCACTTTCATGCCCGATTCAATGTTGCTTTGTCGCTCTGCATGATTATGACCGTTATGCTCTCTGGTTGGTCGCTTCCCCGTCTTTTGCTAGCCTTCCTCCAGCACCAAGAGGAATTATGCTTGTGCTTCCACAATCACCTTTCTAATCCCAGTTGTTCCATTTGAGTCCACCATACCTACCTATATGTGGTATTTACCGGCCACTCCTAACTTAGACTTTCTTGTGCCATCTCGAAATTTATTCAAAAGCTTCCCTTTTGCAACCGTACAAGATCATGGTGCGGTGAGGGAAAATCAGTATCTACCATGCCAAAAATATTTTGACGGAAGTTTTAACTAGTCAATAAAAAAATGAGAGTTATACCTCCCCCATACTTGATGATGGAATGAAATGGACCAAATGCTGCTTATGATAGATGGAACGATACCTTCCTTCCATCCTTGAGGCAAAATAAAAGGTTCCGTAGACCATCAACGGATTTATGGATAAGGGAACATGTGTAAGCAAAAGGCATTAATATGGCTGGTGTAAGTGCATCAAGTGCCCTCCCCTTGAGGTTTTGGAGTTTGATGACAAAACGGTTAAGGGACTGATGTGTTTGTGAGTATACACAGGAGAATAGTCCCTGATGAGGTGTTTAACCACCAATGTCGACCCCCCAAAATGTTGAGGAACATTGGAGAAATCGGTGCGTTTCTTGAAGAATGAAGTTGCGCGAAATCCTGAGGAATCAGGATCCTGAAGCGTTCGGTTGAAGCTGAAGCTGAGGACGATCCTGAGGACGTTCGCGCTGAAGACGAAGTTGAAGTGTAGTCTTCGCTAAGACTTTTTATACTTCTTGAGTCGTAGGAAATCACCGCACTGTTGGAGGGGTTGAAGAAAACAAGTTCTGAAGTTCTGAGGAAGTGCTCAATTAGGAACCCTGAAGAAAAACCCTGAGGAAATCTCCTGCAGTAGAAGTTCAGTTCCTCGGGTGTCTGAGACCTTGTTCTTCAGGACACTGAGGAATCTGTCTTCGGTTGAGGAGTCTGGAGACTGCGAGTGCAGTTCTCCTGAAGAGAGAGTAATCTCCTGCAGTAGAAGTTCAGTCCTCGTGTGTCTGAGACGTTGTTCTTCAGGACACTGAGGTAACTAACTTCGGTTGAGGAGTCTGGAAAGAGAATACTTTGACCGTGCCACGTGTTGCGTGGTGAGAGGATAGAACTTTTCTAGCAACGGTCATTTCCGAGGGCATGAGAGTAATTGCATGCATGGGCATTTATGTCCTTTCACCTCGGGTTGCTCCGCGGCTATAAATAGCCACCCCCAGCCCCATTTGTGGGTTGGATGCTCCGAGAGAAAAACTGACACTTGTCATTTGAGAGCAACCCACCTCTGAGGAAACTGAAGAACCTATGTGAGGAAAACCACCTGCCTGAGTAGTTGAGCATTTCTGAGGAAGTCGGTTCGAGTGATCCGAAGCTTTTTACTCTTGAAGACTGTGATCTTCCAGCCGGTGTAGAAGTCTTCAGTCTGAGGAAGTCAAGATGCAATTGTGACTTCCCGGAGTGACTGAGTCTGTGAAGGTTTCGGGAGTCTACCTTAAAGACTCACCTGAGTTATTGGACGGAGTCTGAGGACTTTAGTTCAAGGAGAACAAGGTGAAGACTATGTCTTCTAAGTTGAATCTCAGCCTCTCCAACCAGACGTAGAGTTGTCACAGCAACTTGAACTGGTCTACCAAATCAATGTCTTCAATCTCTGGTGCTATCTCTTCAACCTCTTAAGCTTCAGTATTTGCTATGTTGACTTCTTATGCTTCAGCTCTCCCTCTGCTCTTTGTCTTCATACTATGCACCTGAAGCACTTCTGCTTATCTGAATTGATTTATTTCTGTTGCATTATGATGAGCTGCCCTAATGATTACATTCTGTGAAGTTTTATTTCTTCATCATTTTGGTTACTTCTTCAGCTTCATGATTGCTTCAGTCCTGAAGAAAACCAAAATCTGGTAGTAAAGTTGAAAATCTCCCATTCACCCCCCCTCTGGTCGATATATTGCACTTTCAATTGGTATCAGAGCAAGGTACTCCCTTGTTCTGTGTGATTCGGTTTAACCACCTGGAGTTTTAGTTATGTCGACCTCAGGTACAATGAGTGTTGCCTCAAGCTGCCCTATCTTCGACGGGACAGACTATCCATACTGGAAGAACAAGATGAGGATGCATCTTGAAGCCATTGACAAGGATCTGTGGGATATTGTTGATCAAGGCATTCCTGAAGCAAATTTGATGACTGCTCCTGAAGTTGTCAAGAAGAACTGGCAGCTTGATGCAAAAGCTCAAAGCATCATTGGTGGTCATCTCAACAAGGCCCAGTTCAACCATATCAGTGGTCTGGATACTGCAAAGAAGATATGGACAAGACTGTCTAAAGTCAATGAAGGAGTCTCTGCTCAACGAGACTCACGGGTTGATACACTCCGCAGTCTCTTCAACAGGTTCAAGAGGCTGGACAATGAGCACGTGCAACAAACCTTTGACAGACTCACTGACATATCCAATGAACTTCAAGCATTAGGTGCGGCTGATATCACAGACCATGAAGTTGTGAAGAAACTACTGAGGTCACTGGATGACTCATTTGAGTTCCTATCGCTGATGATTCAAGAAAGGCCTGACTTCAAGACTCTGGATCCAGTGGACATTCTCGAGCGCCTCCATGCTCATGAACTGAAGCTCTCTGAAAAACGAGATTTATACAGCACCACGCCTAAAGTCCGCGCGCTAAAAGCTAGAGCACGAAGAGTGTCCTCTGATGAAGAGTCTGAGGCTGATACTGATAATCCTGAAACTCTTAGCCGTGAACTTGCTCTCCTCACCAGAAAGTTCCAGAGATTCACGAAGAAGAATCGCTTCGGAAATTCCTCAAGATCGTCCTCAAGAAAAAGCAAAGATGATGACTCTGTCGAGGGAAGAAAGAGAGTCTGCCACAAGTGCAAGAAACCTGGGCATTACATCACTGAGTGTCCTTTATGGGAAAAGGAAGCTAGACTGAAGAAGAAGAAGAAAGGGAAAGATGACAGTTTTGATGAAAAGACAAAGAAGAAATCCTCAAGATCCTCAAAGTCTGCTGGATACAGGAACAATTGTTCCCGTAAGGCTCGCGCATATCTCGGCAAAGAATTGGACTCGGAAGAATCTGGTTCCAACCCTGATGCTGAGGAAGAAGAATCTGAAGAATCTGAGGGTGTGGCCGGTCTAGCTCTTGCCACGACGCTTGTCTCAAAGTCAATCTTCAACACTGAGGAATCTGGTCTATCACATGTTGATGATGAAGCTGAAGACACAACTCCTGCCTTTTGCTTCATGGCCAAGTCCTCCAAGGTATCTTCTTACTCATCATCAGATGAACCCTCTGATGAAGAACCTGATGAAAACTATGTTAAACTTGCTAAACTTTCATCTAAGCAACAACGTGCACTTGAAAAGACTCAGATCTCACTAAACAAAAGTGATGATATGTTGGTTGAGGAAATGACGAAGACTCAAAAGTTGACTGATGAATCAAAAACTCTTCAGTCAAAGTTTGATGACTTGTTCAATCGTCATGAGGCACTCCTTACCGATCATGAAAAGATGTCTCATGAGTTCCTCATGAGGAAACAAGAACTTGAACGTGTAAGGATGTCTCATGACGATCTGAGGAAAGAAAATGATTCACTCCTCTCCCAACAGATCATCATGCCACAAGAAGGATTTAATCCTCCCTGTTTAAAATGCATTGAACATGATCGTATCATCTCTGTGTCTAGTTCCTCAATGTCTTCAGACTCTGTTATTTCTATTGCCTCTGTGGTATCTAACCCCTCATCTGAGGATACCATAGACATTGCTGAAGAAAATGCTAGGTTGAAGAGTCTACTGGAAACAGGCATGTTCAAGTGTCTGAAAGGACATCAGACCCTTTGTGACATCCTCAAGAAACAGATCCTCAACAGAAACCCGAGGAAAGAAGGTGTCGCATTCACTCGGAAACTCAACCCCGATGGGTCTTACTGGAAACCTGAACAATATCCAGAGACCACTTGGGTTCGGGCAAAGATGCCCCCTCCTGATCCCTATACCTTATCTGGTTATGATGATGTTTCTTCGGATGTGATGATTGAGTCATTTGACTCAAACTATAAACATTTTAAGAATGGTAATGGTGAGGTATTTGCCAGATACATCGGAGCTAACTGCAGGAACGGTCCTCCAGTCAAGCGGATCTGGGTTCCGAAGGACCTCATCACTAACCTTCATGTGAATGCAGATGCAAATGAGCTGAGGAGATCATCTGAGGACGATACCTCAAAAGGAAATGATTATAGTCATGTATCTGCTAACCATTTTGTTCACAGGGAAGCTCCACATAAGAATGCTTATTCATTTGTTTATCCTGATGCTACCATCTCACACCCCATTAGGTCTCATCACCCTCATCAATCCTCATGTGCCTCAAGACCACCCATAAAGATGTGGGTGGTTAAGAACTAATCATCCTTGCAGGGACATGTCCTGAGGCAATTACAATTTCTGCAGATCATATGCCCAGGACAACAACATTTGAGTCAGTTGAAGGATAATTATATTGTTTGGTTTCATAGAATCAATCCTGAGGAACATCCTGAGGAATTAATTCTGAGGAACCTTAAATTCCTCAAACTGAGACTGGCTCATAACTTGCTGTATGAGATACTAATTCATTTGCAGGGAAAGACTGAATGGGTGATGGATAGTGGATGCACAAATCACATGACTGGTGACAGAAGTCTTCTTATGGAATCATCACTGAGTCCTTCTTCAAAGAAAACCATCACCTTCGCTGATAAAGGTAAAAGTAAGGTATTGGGTCTCGGCAGAGTGGCTATCTCTCGAGACCAACACATTGATAAAATCATGCTTGTTGAATCCCTTGGATACAACTTGATGTCTGTATCTATGTTGTGTGATCTTAATCTCGCTATTCTCTTTGGAAAACATGGTTGTATTGTCTTCATGGTTAGCGATAACTCCGTTGTCTTCAGTGGGGTTAGGAAAGGTGACCTGTATATTGTAGATTTCTCTGAAGGTCCTCAGGTCGCTACATGCCTCATGACACGAGCCTCAGAGTGCTGGCTATGGCATCGAAGACTCGGCCACACTGGAATGAGAAATCTTCAGAAGCTGGTACTGAAGAAACATGTCCTCGGGATTGAGGAAATCATATTTTCAAAGGATCGGCTCTGTGGTGCTTGCGAAGATGGAAAGATGACCAAGGCCAAGCACCCAGCGAAGACCATCATGACTACTACGAGACCACTGGAATTGCTTCACATGGATCTATTCGGTCCTCCAAAGTATTCAAGCTTTGGAGGTAATGTGTATGGTCTTGTTATTGTTGATGACTTCTCACGATACACTTGGGTGCATTTTCTTCTCTATAAGTCAGAAACCCCAACAATCCTCAAGCGATTCACCCTGCGAGTCATGAACAACTACAACCTGAAGATCAAGCACATTCGAAGCGACAACGGCACTGAGTTCAAGAACTTCGGTGTGGAAGAATTCCTCGATGACTTGGGAATCACTCATGAATTCTTTGCTCCCTACACTCCTCAGCAAAATGGAGTTGTTGAGAGGAAGAATCGAACCCTCATCGAGATGTCTCGCACGATGCTGGCTGAGTACAATACTCCACTCAAGTGGTGGGCTGAAGCAATCAACACTGCATGCCACATCGTCAATCGAGTGTATCTTCATAAGTTCTTCAATAAAACATCATACGAGTTAATGGTCGGTAAGAAACCCAATGTAAGTTACTTCAAAGTATTCTGTGCACCCTGCTGGATTCGTGATCCTCATCATGAGTCCAAATTTGCACCCAAAGCATGTGAGGGCTTCATGCTTGGTTATGGTATCAACTCGCACACCTACAGAGTCTTCAATATTAGTCATCATAAAATTGTCGAAACTGTAGACGTGCGATTTGATGAATCTGATGGCTCCCAAAGAGAGCACCTGCCACATGATTTAGGTGAAGCACCACCTGAAGAACAGATCAAGAAGATGGGAGCTGGTGACATCATTCCTGTGGATCATCCTGAAGAAATCCACATACCTCCTGCTCCTGAAGAACATCCAAATCCTGATGACGATCCTGATCCTGAGGCTCCTGATACCCCTGAAGCTCCCAAAGCACCTGAAGCTGATGCAAATGAATCTGACACCAGTGACGAAGATGCGCCTCAAGATCATCCTCCTCGACTTCCTCGTGTGGCAAATGAAGTTCAAGTGGACAAAATCCTCGCTGATGTCAACCTACCAGGTCCTCTTACTCGTGCAAGAGCTAATCGTATAGCTAACTTTTGTGGGAATTTCTCGTTTGTATCAATTTCAGAGCCCACCAAAGTCACCGAGGCATTCCAAGAAGCGGAATGGATTCAGGCAATGCAAGATGAACTTCTTCAGTTTAAACTGAATGATGTTTGGGAACTTGTCAAACGTC
The DNA here is from genome assembly GCA_950022295.1 of Bromus sterilis. Classification (NCBI taxonomy): domain Eukaryota; kingdom Viridiplantae; phylum Streptophyta; class Magnoliopsida; order Poales; family Poaceae; genus Bromus; species Bromus sterilis. The sequence continues at coordinate 405,958,577 of OX465596.1, forward strand.
TTAATCCTCGAATTCACAATGTCATCGACACGAAGTGGATCTACCGCAACAAACTCGATGAAGATGGACAAGTCATCAGAAACAAAGCTCGTCTTGTAGCTCAAGGATATACTCAATTCGAGGGGATCGACTTCGGTGAAACCTTAGCTCCTGTTGCTAGACTTGAGTCCATTCGTATTATGCTTGCATTCGCTAACCATCATAATATCAAGTTATATCAAATGGATGTGAAAAGTTCTTTCCTCAATGGTAATATCGAGGAAGAAGTATATGTTGCTCAACCTCCAGGTTTTGAAGACGCAAAGAAACCTGATATGGTGTACAGATTGAAGAAAGCCCTCTATGGACTGAAGCAAGCCCCTCGGGCTTGGTATGACACACTAAGGGACTTCCTCATCAGCAAGTGCTTCAAATCTGGTTCCCTCGATCCAACTCTTTTCACAAAACGATATGATGATGCATTATTCATATGTCAAATCTATGTTGATGACATAATATTTGGATGCACTAACAAGAAATACAGTGAAGAATTTGCATTCTTGATGAGTAAACAGTATCAGATGTCGATGATGGGCGAACTGAAGTTCTTCTTAGGGCTCCAAATTCGTCAACAACGCAACGGCATCTTCATCTCTCAGGAGAAGTACCTCAAGGAGTGCCTGAGGAAATTCGGGATGCAAGACTGCAAGGGCATCAAGACACCGATGCCCACAAATGGACAACTTGGCCTTGATGAAAATTGCAAGGACTACGATCAAAAGGTATACCGCTCCATGATAGGTTCTTTGCTATATCTATGTGCATCTAGGCCGGATATAATGTTGAGCATTTGCATGTGTGCCCGATTCCAAGCGGCACCAAAGGAATCGCATCACCAAGCGGTGAAACGAATTCTTCGATATTTGGCTCAAACCTCGTCGCTAGGCTTATGGTATCCAAAAGGCATACAGCTGGATCTCGTCGGGTACTCAGACTCAGATTATGCTGGAGATCGAGTGGATCGGAAGTCTACCTCAGGAACATGTCACTTCCTCGGACGTTCTCTTGTGCGCTGGTCATCGAAGAAGCAGAACTGCGTCTCCCTCTCCACCGCTGAAGCTGAATACATTGCTGCTAGCGCTAGCTTCTCACAGCTTCTTTGGATGAAGCAAACTCTGAAGGACTACGGCATCAACCTGAAGAAAGTACCACTGCTATGTGACAATGAGAGCGCCATCAAGATCTCTCAGAATCCAGTACAAAACTCGAGGACGAAGCATATTGAGATTCGGTATCACTTTCTTCGGGATCATGTATTGAAGGAAGATATCGTCATCAGCCACGTGAAGACTGAAGACCAACTTGCTGATATATTCACTAAGCCTTTGGATGAGAAGCGATTTAGCACTCTGAGGTGTGAGCTAAATATCTTAGATTCCTCAAACGTCCAGTGAATTGACACACATCCTAACGCTTAAACAATATTGAAGAATCCTGATGCACAACACACGATGCGTCGTACTCCTCAAATCATGAGGAACTACCTTGCTAAGTGTGAAGAAATTAACGTGGAATTGACTCAAGATCCATACGACAATTGTATGGTATCAAGTGTCTCATTCCCTATAAGGTGGGTAGAGCCACCGCCCAAACACCTCAGGATTTGTTGTTCCTCAACTTCCTCAGGATTTGTTGTCTCTCAACTTACTCAGGATTTGAAGTCTTCATTACTGATGATTACCGTGTTTGTCCTCAACAGCGTTCACCTATAGTTATTGTTCTTCAACTTTTGCTTCTTCATCTAGGTGAACGTGATCGGACCCGTCCCTCTGTGCTCACTTATCTAATCTGTCTATCTCATATGCGTTCATCCGGAAATCATGTATTCCTCAGACTAAGACCATTTGTCTTCATCCTCAGCCCATGTCCTCAAGTTCCTCAAATCACGGATTTTCTGTTACAACTGTATGCAATTTGTTGCGATTTTACCGCACGTCGTGATTATCCACCATTAAGATATCCACTGAGGATCCCAACAATCCGGGGCAATCTCGTCCACAAATTTCGCAACCCCCTCAGCCTTTCACCCCTCTATAAATAGCCCTCTACCCCCCGGTCATTTCCCCCCACCGCTTCTCTCACTCTCGCGCCGCCGCCCTTGAGCTCCTCAAGCTCGTGCGCTCATGTCGCCTGAGTTCGCCGTCGCTGGGGACGAAGACTCGTTGTTCCTCAGCATTCGCCTCAAGTCTGGTATGCTTCTTCCTCAGTGGATTATTCCTCAGCGTATTATTCCTCAGTACTGTTGTGTCCTCAAGCCAGTTAAATCCTCAACTGTACTGCTAGCTTTCTGAGACCTATACCTATGCCTCATTCCTTTGTTTTCCTCAGCCTATTCCTCATGAATGCATATAACCGTTCCCCACTTCCCTCGCAACTTAATTCTGTCACAGGTACATGTCAGCTGAGGAATCATATGGTTCTCATAGTCTCACTTCATTTGCAGCTCAGCTCGAACGTACAACTCCTCAGTCTCCTCAGCTGAAGAAAATGGCTCCTCGGCGTAAGCACACTGATACTGCTAGAGACCTACCTCCTGAGCTCTATGAGAAACTGAAGACTCCCGAACGTGAAACTGCTGATGATCGTAAGAAAAGAGTCCAGAAGATCACAAGAGAATGGGCCAAGCGTTGGGTGGCCTATCAATGGCTTAATCCTCAACATGAGGAGATGTTTGCAGTTAATCCGCCACTGAAGACCTTGGGTATCAAGGCTCGACCTCCACCTGCACCAGGCGTCATTCCTGATCCCACAACAATGCACACTCTTGAAGACTTTCCTGCGGCATATGAGCAGTACCTCAAGCGCACTCGCAGCCGTGTCAAGAATCTTGTCCGTGACTTGACTGCTTCAATCCAGATTCCGCCTCAGGATCAGTCTCAACCCAGACAACAACCTCCGCCTCAGCACCGCAAAAAGGCTCCTGGCATGAAACCCTCCCAGAAGACCTCAGCTAAGCCTCAAGTTGTTGGCTCCTCATGTCAACGCACGGATGGTGCTGCCCCCTCCTCAAGGATACGCACTGATGAATCTGGTGCTCCTGAGGCCTCAACCACAATGCCTCAGTCTCAGCTGAAGACCAAAACTATTCTTCAACGCGGCCCTCGCCCCTCACCAAAGAAAACTGCTATGCGTGGCGCCATTCATCATACTCCTCAATCCTCTGATGATGAAGATGAATTTGAGGATTTGGCCGGCTTCGTCGCCACTGAAGCGGATAAGATTGAATATGTGCATGCTGCGGCTAGACGCAAAGCTGAAGCAACGGGTTCAGAAATCCCGCTTCTCCTTGATCCCAAGAAGATCCTGGAGTACATTGAAATTTGGTCTATCAAGCCTGACACTCCGCTTGATGATTTGGACATCCCTAAAGACATCAAGTTCTATGTTCAACAGTTCCTCATAAATGAGATTCATCAACGTGATCTTCAGAAACAGTTGAAGGCCAAACTGAAGAAAGTCCTTAGTGACTTCAAGAAGAAACCCATCACTGAAGTTACTCCTCAGGAGTTTACTGAGCATCAATGTGAAGTTCAACGCCTCAACATTGAGTTCGCTGCCAACCGTACTTATATTGGAAAATCCAAGGAACGCATCTCCCAACAGATGGCCAAGTTGATGAAGCTTCGACAACCTGCTTCCTCAGTACCCATTGATGCCTCTGCCAAAATCTTCAAGCGCATGCCTGAAGCCCAACCCTCAACTCCACCTGCTACAAAGAAGCCTACTGTTGAGGACCCCATTGATGCTACACCACTTTCCTCAGCTCCTCCTACAACTCGGGCCGCTGATACCACCGTTCACATTACTGCTGCCTCAACTCCACCTCAAAATCCTCAGCGCAGCTTAATCGTCTTCACTCCGCCCCATGCAGCAACACCCATTGTTCCCACTCCTTCGTCCCCACCTCCACCAGTTATCACTGAGGTTGAAGACATGGACGTCGACATTATGGATGATGGAAATCCTCGTGTTCATGATGAGGACTATGGGCTGACAAACTCACCCACTCATACTGTCTTCTCACCTGAGCCTCACTCCAACACCGTGACCGAGGTGCTTCCTGATACTTCTCTGCAGTCTGAAGAATCAGTTGGTGCATCGTCCTCAGCGTCTGATGCTGATGAACCTGAAGCCACAAGTGCTCCCACAAATTCTGCTGCTGATACTGATGCTGCCGCAACCACTACAACTGATACTGATGCTGCTGAACCTACCACTGCTGATCCTCAGCCCGACCCACCAGCCGCTGAAACTGAAGCTGAAGCTGAGCAAAGCACAAATGCTCCTCCTGAAGCAGAAAACAGTACAAATGCTAATGCTGAAGCCTCAAAGGATGGCTCTGAAGACAAACAGGCCACATCACCTCGTCTTCCCAAGGACCTTGACACTTCTGTGCCTGTAGCATCTGTAGCGGTTCCGCCTCGGCCTCAAGCCTCGCTTTAGATTGAAGTGCCTCAAGCGCCTTCACCACCTCAAGGCTCAGTTCAAGCTAGGTCCTTGTGTCCGAAGCAGAAACAACTGTTCTTCCGTGATCTTGATGCTAATGATACCCCAAGATTTGATGCTACTGATTTCTTCAATGCCATGAGTTTCTTCCAAGAGGGGATTCAAAATCCATATCATTCTGCTCCACCTCGAAAGCTGCTGAGGTTCTGGACTGCCACTCAGAAGAACTATTATGCTTCAGTGCTCTACAAGCAAAACAAACTGTTTCCCCATAAGCATATTCCTCTGATGGATATGGAAGCTCTTCCCTGCTTCAACAATGTGCTTCAGGATCTGCATCATGCCAAGCTGCTTCAGTTCTGCTCTGAATGCATCCACTGGAATGAAGAGCTTGTGCTTCAGTTTTATGCAACTTTATATGTTTCAGGCGATCCTCTGGATATCAACACCTGGGTTCTCGAGTGGATGACTGAGCATCATCATTACACCATCACTGTTCCTGAAGCAATTGACATTCTTGAGTTCCCTCAGTGCACTTCCCCCGCTGCTTGCTCCTATGGGTCTCAACTACTTCGAGATGACCTGATGAACATGCTCATGAAGCCTCAGGCCCCTGAAGCCCCAGCTCGCACAAAGTTTCCAGTTTCTGAGCTTCTGTATCTACCAAGTACATTGTATCGGATTCTGGCGAAGACCTTTTGCCCCATTAAAGGCTATGAATCCACTGCTGAAGAAGTCATTGGCATCATGAAGAACATACTCCACAACCTCTGCATGTCTGGGCCAATCAACGTTCCTGACTTCTTCTTCAGAACTCTGGTTGATGCAGCACAGAATCCTCATATTCTAAAGCCATACGCGCCATGGATCATGAAGCTCATCCGAGCCACGACTGGTATTGATTTTCAATCTGATCACCCGAATCATAGGACATATCTGCCGCCTGTCGAAGTGCTTCAGCATACGATTGCTTCAAATAACAAGGGCAAAGGCATATTCTATGAAGAAGTTCTCCCGACCAATTCCCTTGGTGGAAACATTCGTCATCCTCAGTCTCGAACTACTGATGAAACAAGAACTCATGCCTCAACTGAGGATACCACTCAGGCTCGAGTGACGACTGACCGAGAGCTTCTGATTAGTCTTCATCAGAAGGTTGACCGAAATCATGATTGGGTGAAGCGTTAGTTTACTGAAATCCTCAGCTACATGGCTCAGATGCATTCTTCAGTGAAGAAAGTGCATCAGTATGCTCATCATACATATCAACATCTTGATGCCTTGATGAGAGAAGTAATCACCCCTGAAGACCTAGCAAAATTGGAGCTTCAACAGCCTCCGATTCCTGCAATCAGACCCCAAGGCAATTCAAACGCTGCACAACTCCTCCTCCGGCCATGGATTCTTATTCTTCAAACCAGGAGATGACTGCTGAAGAAGCTGAAGACACATCTGCCTGCCCTCACACTGCAACGGATTGCCTCAGGCGTGACTCACCTCAGCCTTGAAGCAACTTCAAAAGGGGCGTTAGCTTCAGTTTTTCCCTTTTTGTTCATTTTATGACAAAGGGGGAGAAATATGTTAGTCTTCAAGCGGGTTTTAGTTATGGGGTTCTTCAGTTACAACTCTCGTTCTTCAGATTTTTTTTGTAACGAGTTGTAAACTGTAATTTTGGTATTTGCCTGATACTATTCCTCAGTTACCTCATGCTATTTCCTCAAGTTTATCATATATGCATGTGATTGTCTCTGCAAACACCTCTCTCAGTGCGTTGTTTAATTTCCTCAAACACTTCATAACATGCACTGCTTCAGAAATGCCTGGATATAGGGGGAGCTCCTCATATACCTCAAAATGCTTTAGATATTAAACATTCTTCAACTTATATGCATATCCTCAGGGGGAGCTTCATTATATCCAGCTTAATGATACAAATGTTCTTCAAAGTTTTTATTCTTCAAACTCATAATTTTATCCCCGTTGAAGCTTAACCTGATTGTCATCAAATCACCAAAAAGGGGGAGATTGTAAGTGCATCAAGTGCCCTCCCCTTGAGGTTTTGGAGTTTGATGACAAAACGGTTAAGGGACTGATGTGTTTGTGAGTATACACAGGAGAACAGTCCCTGATGAGGTGTTTAACCACCAATGTTGACCCCCCAAAATGTTGAGGAACATTGGAGAAATCGGTGCGTTTCCTGAAGAATGAAGTTGCGCGAAATCCTGAGGAATCAGGATCCTGAAGCGTTCGGTTGAAGCTGAAGCTGAGGACGATCATGAGGACGTTCGCGCTGAAGACGAAGTTGAAGCGTAGTCTTCGCTAAGACTTTTTATACTTCTTGAGTCGTAGGAAATCACCGCACTGTTGGAGGGGTTGAAGAAAACAAGTTCCGAAGTTCTGAGGAAGTGCTCAATTAGGAATCCTGAAGAAAAACCCTGAGGAAATCTCCTGCAGTAGAAGTTCAGTTCCTTGGGTGTCTGAGACCTTGTTCTTCAGGACACTGAGGAATCTGTCTTCGGTTGAGGAGTCTGGAGACTGCGAGTGCAGTTCTCCTGAAGAGAGAGTAATCTCCTGCAGTAGAAGTTCAGTCCTCGTGTGTCTGAGACGTTGTTCTTCAGGACACTGAGGTAACTAACTTCGGTTGAGGAGTCTGGAGAGAGAATACTTTGACCGTGCCACGTGTTGCGTGGTGAGAGGCTAGAACTTTTCTAGCAACGGTCATTTCCGAGGGCATGAGAGTAATTGCATGCATGGGCATTTATGTCCTTTCACCTCGGGTTGCTCCGCGGCTATAAATAGCCTCCCCCAGCCCCATTTGTGGGTTGGCTGCTCCGAGAGAAAAACTGACACTTGTCATTTGAGAGCAACCCACCTCTGAGGAAACTGAAGAACCTATGTGAAGAAAACCACCAGCCTGAGTAGTTGAGCATTTCTGAGGAAGTCGGTTCGAGTGATCCGAAGCTTTTTACTCTTGAAGACTGTGATCTTCCAGCCGGTGTAGAAGTCTTCAGTCTGAGGAAGTCAAGATGCAATTGTGACTTCCCGGAGTGACTGAGTCTGTGAAGGTTTCGGGAGTCTACCTTGAAGACTCACCTGAGTTATTGGACGGAGTCTAAGGACTTTAGTTCAAGGAGAACAAGGTGAAGACTATGTCTTCTGAGTTGAATCTCAGCCTCTCCAACCAGACGTAGAGTTGTCACAGCAACTTGAACTGGTCTACCAAATCAATGTCTTCAATCTCTGGTGCTATCTCTTCAACCTCTTAAGCTTCAGTATTTGCTATGTTGACTTCTTATGCTTCAGCTCTCCCTCTGCTCTTTATCTTCATACTATGCACCTGAAGCACTTCTGCTTATCTGAATTGATTTATTTCTGTTGCATTATGATGAGCTGCCCTAATGATTACATTCTATGAAGTTTTATTTCTTCATCATTTTGGTTACTTCTTCAGCTTCATGATTGCTTCAGTCCTGAAGAAAACCAAAATCTGGTAGTAAAATTGAAAATCTCCCATTCACCCCCCTCTGGTCGATATATTGCACTTTCAGCTGGCATGGGAGATATTGAGAGATCTTTACCGTTCACCGTTGACTGGAAAGTTGCACTTCTCAAAAGAGTTTTATCTCTGTTTTCAAAACCAAGAGCTCTGGCACAGGTTTAGTCTTTGCTTCCTTTCATGGGTTTTCAACCTAGCCATCAAAAGCCACGGTTCGAGAGTCTCCACCTTCCTTTCTCCAAAGCACCAACTATGAGAGCATAATTGCCATTCTTAGTGTAACATGCATTGTCCCAAAGTATCACATTGTCTTCTGCATGCTCGTGATGTTTCTTAGTTTGAGTTCTGAGTTCTAGTCTTTTTTAAAACTCCGGAGGAGTTTCTGCATTTATGTTTTGCTTCACTCATGGAGGCTAGCGAGATACCACTCTGATATGTTCATGCTATGTGCATTGTGATCTTAAATTGATTCTCAGCAGCATATTATTTACTTTTTGTTTGTTTGTGACTGATTACATGAAAGAAGGATTGCTCCGTGCATTGTCCTTGTAGCATGGTGTCAACACTTGCTAAACTCTTTCGTAGTACATGCTTATATACATCTAATGAAGCAAAAGAGTTTGTCAAAGTTTTCTTTGTCGCGTCCAGTTCGTTGAACTGAATTGCTTGAGGACAAGCAATAGCTAAGCTTGGGGGAGTTGATACGTCTCAAACGTATCTACTTTTCCAAACACTTTTGCTATTGTTTTGGATTCATTCTTGCATGATTTGAACGAAACTAACCCGGACTGACGCTGTTTTCAGCAGAGCTACCAGTGTTGTTTTCTTTTGTGCAGGTTTCTGGATATTTAGGTACGCTGGAAAAATCCCAAAAATATATATAAAAAATCAGCGTTCCGGAAGCTTCCTCAAGTCCAAAGGGGGGCCAGAGGGCAGCCAGGGGGCAGCCAGGAGGGTGCCTGGCGCGGCCCAGCCCCTAGCCGCGCCACCTGGCCTGGTCCCACGTCCCCCGGTGCCCTACTTTGGCCCTATTTATTCTCCCAACGCAGAAACCCCAGAACAGAAGTCGCTTTTCCAATCTACGTCGCGGAGCCGCCGCAACCCTCTGTTCTTCTCCGGGAGAGCTAATCTGGAGGCTTCTTTGGCCTCCGGTGAGGGGAAATCATCGCCATCGTCATCATCATCGCCTCTCCATCACCCCTCCATGACTTCCTCTCTCATGTGTGAGTAATTCCCTGCTGTAGGCAAAGGGGATGGTAGGGATTGGATGAGTTAGATCATGTAATAGTTCAATCAGATTGTTGGGGGCATGTTGCCTATCATCTACTTGGTGTTTATCATCTCTGTTACAACTTGTTGCTCTTAATGCTTGCCACTTTGGGCCCGAGTGCCATGATTTCAGATCTGATCACCCTTTTGTTTCTTGAGTTTGTGGTGTTCTTGATCCTATCTATGAGTTGTATGCACCTATTATAGTCCGGAACCGGCGATCCCAATGGTGACAGCTTGGGACACCAAAGGGGATGGACTATAATTTGAGGATTCCGTGTATCCATGAAGTGTTAATGCTTTGTTCCGGTGCTCTTTGACAAGAGTACCTTAATCTCCCTAAGTTCCTTTTGGCCCCATCTGTAGCGGGAGGGTAGGACAAAGATGTTGTGCAAAGTTCTTATTGCAAGCACGTACAACTACCCTGGGATACACGCCTGATGTTTGATATTTTCCTAGATGATCCTTTCTTTTCTTTGAGCCTTGCCCATGTTAGAATCTATTACATGTTAGTTCTCATCCAAGCAGCGCCCAACCATCCATCTCCCTAGCCTACAGTGTTTTCTTTCCTGCTGGTTACTAGTTGTTTACTTTTGTTGTTTTACTTTTGCTGTTTCACCACCACCATCACCATTATTATCACCACCAATACTACCACCATATCACAGTTGCTACTAATAACTTTGTGCAAGCAAGTGTTTATATCAGGTGCGGTTGAATTGAAAACTCAATTGTCAAAGACTGTACGTATTCTTTGTGTTCCCAAGTGTCGAATCAATAAATTGGGTTATCTTGCCCGCGAAGACTATCTCGATCCCCTACAGTTGAGGGTTATCAACCTCCCAGGCTTTTAATCCTCTTTCTTTCTTTTTTTCTTTCTTTTGTAGCATAGTTAGCATTGGCTTGCGCCCGTAATCCTGTCAATTGCCCAGCTGTAATTTGTTTACCTTCATAGATGTTTATCATCTTTTGGGAGAGAGACATCACTAGTGAACATCATGGTACCCCGGTCCATATTTCCACCACTGTTTACACCCTCAATTTACTTCTTGCTTTTACTTTATAGTTGTAGTTATCACTATCATTATCTCTTGTGTTTGATCCTTTGTAAACAACAAGATCAGAGAGATTGACAACCTCTCTGTACTTCGTTGGGAGAAAAGTTATTTGCATTTGTGTGCAGGTCCAGGTAAAGTAAGCTACCCAGAGTTGTGAACGGCACCATTGTTCACTTTGCCACCTACTTGTCGTTGTTGGAGTCCTACGGGAGACAACCCCTATCCTCTATGTTAGGGGAAATTTGCTGCTATAATAAATCTCACCTTCCACTTGGGGTAACCAACGAAGGGAGAGAAACCATTATCATCTCTCGCACATCAAGCAAATTTCTGGTGCCGTTGCTGGGGATTCCAAGGCAGCAAGAGAGTGGTCCCGTCAACCGCCTAATTTATGGCACCGTTGCCGGGGACTCCACTCTACAAGATAGGGGAGTTGCACACTATCTTTTATCTGTGCTTTTTAGTTGTGTTAGTTTACCTTTTAGTTTTTATCTTTGTGTCCTTTATCAAAAATCACAAAAGAATGCCTGTCCTGCTTGCTGCTACTATGGGTACTACTGTGAATACTAAGTTGTGTGACTTCAATAGTCACAATAACAATAATTTTATCAGCACTCCAATTTCTACACCTGCTACTTCAATAGTCTCTTATGAAATTAAACCTTCTTTGTTGAACCTTGTTATGAGAGATCAATTCTCCGGTGTTGGAGATGATGCCGCTTTACACTTAATTTTTTTTTGAGCTTTGTGATATGCAAAAGTATAAAGAAGTAGAAGGTGATATTGTTAAGCTTAAGATTTTTTCCTTTTTCTTCAGGGAAGGAGCTAAAATTTGGTTTCAATCCTTGCCTAGGAATAACATAGATTCTTGGTATAAGTGCAAGGATGCTTTTGTTGGGAAGTATTACCCACCTGCCAAAATTATCCAATTGAGGAGTAATATTATGAATTTTAAGCAATTGGATAATGAACATGTTTCCCAAGTTTGGGAACGCATGAAATCTCTTGTTAAGAAATGCCCTACACATGGTTTGACTACTTGGATGGTTATCCAGACTTTTTATGCAGGCTTGAACTTTACCTCGCGGAACCTGTTATATTCGGCTGTGGGAGGAACCTTTATGTCAACAACACTTGGTGCTGCCACAAAACTACTAGATGAGATGATGACCAACTATTCCCAATGGCACATCGAGAGAGCTCCAACAGGTAGGAAGGTAAACTCTATCGAGGATATCTCCTCCCTAAATGAAAAAGTTGACTTGATTATGTCTCTACTTACGAAGCAAGCTCTTATTGATCCTCATGATGTTCCTTTAAATTCCTTGGTTGCTCAAGAACAAGTAGATGTGAACTTTATCTCTAGAAACAACTTCAACAACAATGCTTATAGGAGTAAATTTGCTAGCAATCATTGACCGTTCCCATCCAACAACTATGGGAACAACAACACCTATCCTAGTAACAAGAACTCCCACTTTTGAACTAGAGAGCATGCTTAAGGAATTTATCACTACCCAAAAAGCCTTCAACAAGAGTGTAAAGGAAAAATTAGACAAATTAGATAATATATCTTTGATGGTAGAAAACATAGCCCTTGATGTTGAGATGCTTAAAATTAGAACTTCTCCCCTCGAGGAGAGTAAGGCCACTCATATTAATGTTATTCAATTGCAAATTAATGAAAATATTAGGATGATGGTGATGGTACGAATTAACGCCCCCTTGTTGGTTACCCAAAGTGGAAGGTTGAGATGTAGATAGCAGCAATTTCCCTTAGCGAAGATGCTAAGGTTTAGGATAGACCAGTAGGACTCCAATGACGACAAGGACGTGGCAAGGAAACAATGGCACCGTGTTAGACAAAAGTTGCTTCCATGACCTGGACCTGCACACACAACAAATAACTTTGCTTCCCAACGAGTACAGAGGAGTTGTCAATTCCTCCGGCCTTGTTGTTTACAAAGGATAAAACGCACGGGATAATAATGATAGTGATAGCAACGGAAAAGTAAATAAAGCAGTAAATTGATAGTGGGTGTAAACAGTGTTGGAAATATGGAAAGGGGTCCTATGATGTTCACTAGTGATATCTCTCTCCCAAAAGACGATAAAATAGTCGTGTGAGGTAAACAAATTACACCTGGGCAATTGACAGGATTATGTGCGCAAACCAATGCTAATTATGCTATAAAGAAAGGAAGAGGCTCAAAAGCATGGGCGATACGCCAAGGCAAGTAGACCGAAATCCATCTGCATCTACCTACTAATCATCCACCTTGAGATATCTATCCAGAACATCTCGCTGGTATTAAGTTGCGAATCCCACCCAAAGTGTAAACTCAAAGCAACGGACAACTGCATTAAAGAACTTTGCGTAAAGTAAACAATCCTTGCACCCGAAAGTACAAGCACCGTCGTTTTCCCCCTTGTGGCAGCAACACATCCCCTAGACTCATGTTTCTGTCACTCAAGATAGTCATCGGGGGGGCATGAACCCACAATCATGCATAACGCTCCCTCTTGGAGTCACTACCTACTAGTTGGCCAAAGCAATAAACAGCAACGGAGAACATGCAAGAATTACTCAAGAACATAAATATAAAAGAGGAGAATCAAATATATTACTCAAACACAATCTGAACACAATCTCATAATCCATCGGATCCCAGCAAACTCAGCATAGCAACAGCAGAAATATTACATAAGTGCCTCGATCATGTAGGGAAGCTCACGAGGTCTAATCCATGAAGAACAAAGAGGGGAGGAGAACATCACATAGCTACTGATCATAGACCCATGGTCCAAGGTGGACTACTCACGGTTCATCCGGGAAGCATCCATGGTGGTGGAGAAGCTCCCGGAGGTGGTTCCTCCCTCCGGCAGGGTGCCGGGAAGAGGTCTTCTGGTGCTCCCGATCTTGGAAGCGCGGCGGTGGTGGAACAGAGGAGAGATCGCGAAAAAGGGTTCCCGTCATAGGGGTTTCACGTCACGAGGGATATATAGGCAAAGGGGGGCAGCCAGGGGGGCCACCAGGGGTTCAGGCGGCCCCCTGGCGCGGCCCCATGCTAGGGCGCACCGGGAGGGCGCCTGGGGCCCTGGTGGGTCCCCTCTGCCCCCCTCGGTAATTCCCGAAGCTTCTTCTGCGCTGATTTTTTATTGGATTTTCCCGAATTTTTGGAGCACTTTTAATATGGGGGAAACCTGAAATAGAAAAATAGCAGAAAACAGGAACTGGCACTGGGGTGCACTGAGTTAATAGGTTAGTCCAAATATGATTAAAAGTGTATGGAAGTTCATCAATATCATAGCAATATCACACAAAAGAGGCATGGAGCAAGAAAAAATTATAGATACGTTTTGGACGTATCAACATCCCCAAGCTTAATTCTTGCTCGTCCTCGAGTAGGTAAATGATAAAATCATAATTTCTGTGGTGACATGCTAACAACCATATAAGAACTTTGTAAGTAAATCAATCAAGGCATGTAATTCAATTCAAGTCATAACAAGCAAGAGTCTATATTTAGCATTGAAACAAGCAACATAAGAACATAAAGATGCAAGAGCTCTCGCTGTCCGTGACTCAAATGTCTCCAAATGGTGTTTGCGTGCAAGAAAGGGGATAGGGATATACGAGAAAAAGTATTTTTGTGTTGAGAACTCAATTTACTAAAGTTTCACACTTGGTCTTCTATGGAATCTTACCTTGACTCATCCCCAGACCACTAGCGAGGTACAAGTCAAAATGATCCACTCCTTTTCGACATTTTGAGCACTCATGCAATGGATGAGCGTAAGCAAGAAAGTTGACACTTAGGATGGCAAAGAGAGAATATGGTGGAGGAGGAAGACAAAAAGGTGTGAAAGGCTCACATCAATGAGGACAATCATAGGCGAGAGAAAGCCAAATGATAGATATGATGTGAGGAGTAGGGATTGCCATGCAACGGATGCACATATGAGCTAAGGTAAGCTCTCCAAAGGAACTAGTGGGGGTGCATCCAACTTGCTTGCTCAAGAAGACCTAGTCCTCATTTGAGGAGGCTCATCATTGGAATATACTAGCCAAGTTCTATAGTGTGAAGGTCCCCACATAGCTATATGCATAAATGATAATCTCTATGGAGTACAAGATATAAGAGGGAGTACGAGTGTGGATCTCTCAAAAGGAATAGTAGTGTGCCCCCTACTCTCCTTTTATTTCTTTTTCTCTTTTTTCTATTTTTTGTATTTTTTGGTGGCCTCAATGGCTCTTTCTATTTCTCTCATTTGTCCTCTTTGGGAACTTTTAATTTGTCCTCTTTGGGATCTTTTTCTCACTTTAGGGGCAACACTCTATATATTACAAAAAGTATAGAAGATCTTTCACACTTTACAAAGTACTCAAATCATAAAGAAGATGTAACGATCATGATGTATGCAAATGTATGCCTCTGACAGTGTAGCAGGATATGCAATGATACTAGCGCGTCATGTAGCAATAATTAGGGCAAGGCCCAACTAGCATGCGGCTCATCGATCAAGCAAGTAGCATGTATGACATGAAGATCAAGTCATGAGAAGCTGGATGTTGCATGGCAATGTATCTCGGAAAGGCTATGGAAATGCCTTGATAAGTAGGTATGGTGGCTGTTTTGAGGAAGGATATAAGGAGGTTTATGATGACAGAGCGTATCATGCCAAGGGTTTGGATGTACCGGCGAAGGTGGACGCCAACTCTCGGAGTGAGAAGAAAGCAATGCACGGCACAGGAGAGGCTAGAAAAATATGGGAAGGTGGAAGTGTCAACTTTCGAATACTCACATTAGTCCGAAGAACTCATGCACTTATTATCGGTAAATCTCAATCTAATAAGGAGGTTCACAAAGAGACAAGTACCCCGAGGAGGAGTTATGGGGGTTTGGTTATCCTTGCGCATCCTCGACTCATGGTACGTGAGTGTACTCTAATATTCGACCCCTCAGAAGAGTAGTGATCCATCTAGTAGCTAAAGTTCTCAACTAATTTTGTAGGTTTTGAAAATAAACACGGATTTCCCAAAATACGACATCTATCACTAATAGGCTAAAGCTCTTGACACCAAAAGTCCAAACATTACTCAAAACAATACCTCAAAACTATTGCAAGTTACTACTACAAAAGAATAGCAACCTCAATCACCTACTTCAAGTCAGGACACAAAACTCAGTGCAACATGCAAACTCTCTAAACAAGATAAACATGAAAACTCAAGAGAGTTCCAGCAACAAACTAAACAAAAGCTCTTTGAAAAGATAAACATGAAAACTAAGAGCTAAACATGGCAGTAGCTACGAAAAAGATAAAGAACACACACAACAAAGATAAGCATGAAAAATCCTATGTTGTGTTCTATATTTTGGAAGTGGAGCGTGTTTCTCTCCCACACAAAGAAAGCTGGGTTCTAACTTGTTATGAATAGCAAGCAAAGCTAAAGAAAACTAAAAATAAACCTAAGAGCGAGACGCTACAAGCATAGCACATAACGCATGAAGTGATAAAAATATAGTGAAGCGAGAGACGAACTGATAATTGTTGATGGAGAAGGGGATGCACGGGGGCATCCCCAAGCTTAGACGCTTGAGTCTCCTTGAATATTTCTTGGGGATGCATGGGGGCATCCCCAAGCTTGAGCGCTTGACACTCCTGAATCTTCTTTCATTATCTTCCCTCGCACACTTGAAAACTCCCTTCATACATAACTCATCATAATCTGAATAGCGAGGTTAGTACCCATAATAAAATAAATTTTTCCTCTACTGGAAATAAGGATATTATTGAAGAGCTACTATTTCTCAAGATTTCCAAAAAGTTTTTGCAAAGAAAAAGAAAGCTTAAGGTTTTCAAAACGAAGAAAAGGAAAAACAGGACAGAATATGTGAAAAACAGACCAGCAGGTAATAAATAATTTTTTAGGGATACTTCTGCAACTCAAATAAAAAAACTCAGAACATACGAAAGTTCCGTAATTGTATAGAGCACTCTGTGTAAAAATTTCAGCTAAAAAATATGAACTGGGATTGTTCTGTGGTTTTTCTAGTCACTAGGACAGAATCTGTTTTCTGGACAGCATGTCACAACTTTCACTTCCCTTGTCATATGAGGCTATAAATGGCACAAAGCTTGAAAAGTAAAGATACAATGATGTTGCTACAGTAGTAACAATCATCAAGACCACTAAAAACAGAAGAAAAACAAAAAGGGAATCCTAAATCCGTTGCGGGCTGCCTCCCGAAAGCGCTTCTTTAAAGCCATTAGCTAGGCTTAATGCAAATAGATCAAGTCTTTTCAAGAAAATAACTAGCCCGTGTGACGGACTCAAAAGGCAACTTAATCTTTTTCCTAGGGAAGTGTTCCATCCCTTTCTTGAGAGGGAATTGGAATTTTGATAATCCCTTCTTTCATATCAATAATAGCACCCACGGTGCGAAGAAAAGGACGTCCCAACATAATTGGACAAGAAGGTTCACATTCAATGTCCATAATAGTACAATCAACGGGAACATAATTGTCATTGACAATGATAAGAACATCATCGATATTCCCCAAAGGTTTCTTTACGGAAGAGTCGACAAGACGAACACCAAAAGAACAAGGATCAAAAGGTTTTAATTCAAATATATCATACATTCTTTGGGGCATAACGGAGGTACTAGCTCCAACATCACATAAAGCATAGCAGGAAAAGTTATTCAACTTAATTTTAATCATAGGATCCCAACCATCTTATAGATTTCTAGGTATGGAGGCTTCTACCCTAAGCTTCTCCTCCCTAGCTTTGAATGAGAGCATTAGTGATATGCTCCGTGAAGGCAAGATTAAGTGTGCTAGTGTGGGGGTCTCTAGACATCTTGTGAAGGAAACGAATAACTTCAGAAAGGGTGCAATTATCAAAATCAAGGTCACTACTATCAAGTAGAGTGGTAGTGGTGTCCTTGAGGCTCACTTGTTTGGTAGCTTCTATAGTCATAGGAATTTCTTCTTCTACGGTTGAGGTCATAGCATCACCATTAATAGGTCCTATGGGACTAGGGGTGCATTGGGTGCTAAGAGTTTGGATATCCTCAACCACTTGGATAGTAGCAACGGTATGGTGTGTAGGAAGGCTCTTAATTCTATCTTCTTCCTCCTTTTCTCTAGCCCATCTCTCTTTAAGTTTAGCCATCATCCTAATGTTTTCATTAATTTGCACTTGGATGGCATTCATAGGAGTGACCTTCTTCTCCTCAAGAGGAGAAGTTCTAATTTTAAGCAATTCTACTTCATGGGCTAAATTGTCTACCTTCGACGAGAGGTTATCTAATTTGTCTAGTTTTTCCTTTACACTCTTGTTGAAGGATTTTTGGGTAGTGATAAAGTCTTTAAGCATACTCTCTAATTCAGAAGTGGAGTTTTTGGTGCTAGGATAAGTGTTGTCGTTCCCATAATTGTTGGGGAACGGTCTAGGATTGCTACCAAAATTACTCCTATAAGCATTGTTATTGAAGTTGTTTCTAGAGATAAAGTTCATATCTACTTGATCTTGAGCAATCAAATAATTTAAAGGAACATCACGAGGATCAATAGGAGATTGCTTGGTAAGTAGAGACATAATCAAGTCAATTTTTTCATTTAGGGAGGAAATCTCCTCGACAGAGTTTACCTTCCTACCTGTTGGATCTCTTTCGGTGTGACATTGGATCATCTCATCGAGAAGTTTTATGGCAGCACCAAGTGTAGTTGACATAAAGGTTCCTCCCGCGGCCGAATCTAGCAAGTTCCGCGAGGTAAAGTTCAAGCCTGCATAAAAAGTTTGGATAACCATCCAAGTAGTCAAACCATGCGTAGGGCAATTCTTAACAAGAGATTTCATGCGTTCCCAAGCTTGGGCAACGTGTTCATTATCCAACTGCTTAAAATGCATAATATAACTCCTCAATTAGATAATCTTAGCAGGGGGGTAGTACTTCCCAATAAAAGCATCCTTGCACTTATCCCAAGAATCTATGCTATTCCTAGGCAAGGATTGAAACCAGATTTTAGCTTCATCTCTCAAGGAGAAAGGAAAAAGCTTAAGCTTAACAATATCACCATCTACTTCTCTGTACTTTTGCATATCACAAAGCTCAATAAAATTATTTAAATGCAAAGCAGCATCATCTCTAGCACCGGAGAATTGATCTTTCATAACAAGGTTCAGCAAGGCAGGTTTAATCTCATAAGAAGGTGCGGAAGTAGCAGGTGTATCAATAGGAGTGCAGATAAAGTCACTGTTGTTGTGACTAGTGAAGTCACACAACTTGGTGTTCTCGGAGGAACCCATAGTAGCAGCAAGCAAGATAACTATTTTTTTAATTTTTGATAAAGAAAACTAAAGCAAAAATTGAAAGGTAAACTAACAAGACTAAAAAGCAAAGATAAAAGATAGTGTGCAACTCCCCTATCTTGAAGAGTGGAGTCCCCGGCAACGGCGCCAGAAATTGCTTTTGATGGTACGAATTAACGCCCCCTCGTTGGTTACCCAAAGTGGAAGGTTGAGATGTAGATAGCATCAATTTCCCTTAGCGAAGATGCTCAGGTTTAGGATCGACCGGTAGGACTCCAATGACGACAAGGAGGTGGCAAGGAAACAATGGCACCGTTTTAGACAAAAGTTGCTTCCTTGACCTGGACCTGCACACGCAGCAAATAACTTTGCTTCCCAACGAGTACAGAGGAGTTGTCAATTCCTCCGGCCTTGTTGTTTACAAAGGATAAAACGCACGGGATAATAATGATAGTGATAGCAACGGAAAAGTAAATAAAGCAGTAAATTGATAGTGGGTGTAAACAATGTTGGAAATATGGATCGGGGTCCTATGATGTTCACTAGTGATGTCTCTCTCCCAAAAGACGATAAAATAGCTGTGCGAGGTAAACATATTACAGCTGGGCAATTGTCAGGATTATGTGCGCAAACCAATGCTAATTATGCTATAAAGAAAGGAAGAGGCTCAAAAGCATGGGCGGTACGCCAAGGCAAGTAGACCAAAATCCATCTGCATCTACCTACTAATCATCCACCTTGAGATATCTATCCAGAACATCTTGCTGGTATTAAGTTGCGAATCCCACCCAAAGTGTAAACTCAAAGCAACGGACAACTGCATTAACGAACTTTGCGTAAAGTAAACAATCCTTGCACCCGCAAGTACAAGCACCGCTGTTTTCCCCCTTGTGGCAAGAGCACATCCCCTAGACTCATGTTTCTGTCACTCAAGCTAGTCATCGGGGGGCATGAACCCACAATCATGCATAACGCTCCCTCTTGGAGTCACTACCTACTACTTGGCCAAAGCAATAAACAACAACGGAGAACATGCAAGAATTACTCAAGAACAAGAATATAAAAGAGGAGAATCAAATATATTACTCAAACACAATCTGAACACAATCTCATAATCCATCGGATCCTAGCAAACTCAGCATAGCAACAGCAGAAATATTACATAAGTGCCTCGATCATGTAGGGCAGCTCACGAGGTCTAATCCATTAAGAACAAAGAGGGGATGAGAACATCACATAGCTACTGATCATAGACCCATGGTCCAAGGTGGACTACTCACGGTTCATCCGGGAAGCATCCATGGTGGTGGAGAAGCTCCCGGAGGTGGTTCCTTCCTCCGGCAGGGTGCCGGGAAGAGGTCTTCTGGTGCTCCCGGTCTTGGAATTGCGGCGGCGGAGGAACAGAGGAGAGATCGCGAAAAAGGGTTCCCGTCACGGGGGTTTCACGTCACGAGGGATATATAGGCGAAGGGGGGCAGCCACGGGGCCCACCAGGGGTCCAGGCGGCCCCCTGGCGCGACCCCACCCTAGGGCGCGCCGGGAGGGCGCCTGGGGCCCTGGTGGGTCCCCTCTGCCCCCCTTGGTGATTCCCGAAGCTTCTTTTGCGCTGATTTTTTATTGGATTTTTCTGGAATTTTTGGAGCACTTTTAATATGGGGGAAACCTGAAATAGAAAAACAACAGAAAACAGGAACTTGCACTGGGGTGCACTGAGTTAATAGGTTAGTCCAAATATGATCAAAAGTGTATGGAAGTTCATCAATATCATAGCAATATCACACAAAAGAGGCATGGAGCAAGCAGAAATTATAGATACGTTTTGGATGTATCAGATGGCTAAACTTAAAGAAAGATGGCCTAGAGAAAAGGAGGAAGAAGATAAAATTAAGAGCCTTCCTACACACCACACCGTTGCTACTATCCAAGTTGTTGAGGATACCCAAACTTTTAGCACCCAAAGTACTCCTAGTCCCATTGGACCTATTAATGGTGATGCTATTACCTCAACCGTAGAAGAAGAAACTCCTATGAACATAGATGCTTTCAAACAAGTGAGCCTAGATGACACCACTACCACCTTTTATAGTAGTGACATTGATTTTGATATTTGCACCCTTTCTGAAGTTATTAGCTTACTACACAAAATGTCTAAAGACCCCCACACTAGCACATTAAATCTTGCCTCCACGGAGCATATCACCAATGTTCTCATTAAAGCTAGGGAGGAGAAGCTTAGGGTAGAAGCCTCCATACCTAGGAAGCTAGAAGATGGTTGGGATCTTATGATAAAAATTAAATTGAATAACTTATCTTGCTATGCTTTATGTGATGTTAGAGCTAGTACCTCCGTTATGCCCAATATAATGTATGATATGTTTGAATTGAAACCTTTTGATCCTTGTTCTTTTCATGTTCGTCTTGTTGATTCTTCCGTAAAGAAACCTTTGGGGAAGATTGACGATGTTCTTATCATTGTCAATGACAATTATGTTCCCGTTGATTTCACTATTATGGACATTGAGTGTGAACCTTTATGTCCAATTATTTTGGGACGTCCTTTTCTTCGAACCGTTGGTGCTGTCATTGATATGAAAGAGGGGAATATAAAATTTCAATTCCCTCTTAAAAAGGGGATGGAACACTTCCCTAGAAAGAAAATCATGTTACCTTTTGAGTCCGTTACACGGGCTAGATATTCTCTTTCACTTGATAAAACTTGATTCTTCTTTTTGCTTTGTGCCTATCTCAAAGGCGTAAAAGAAAGCGCTTGTTGGGAGGCAACTGATGGCACTGAAGTAGTTCTCCTCGTTGGTTACCCCAAGTGGAAGGTTGGATATAGCCTAGCAGCAAATTTCCCTTGGCAAAGATACCAAGGTTGAGATCGACCAGTAGGACTCCAAGGTCGACAAGTAGGTGGAGAAGCGAGCAACGCGCAGTTTGAGAAATATTTCTCCCTTAACCTGGACCTGCACACACAACAAATAACTTTGCTCCCAACGAGTACAAAGAGGTTGTCAATCTCTCCGGCCTTGCCGTTTACAAAGGAGCAACGCAACAGATAATAGGTAGTGATAATTGCAACTGGAAAGTAAGAGAAGGAAGTAAATTGAGGGTGTAAACAATGGTGGAAATATGGACCGGGGTCCCATGATGTTCACTAGTGATGTCTCTCTCCCAAAAGACGATAAAACTGCTATGCGAGGTAAACAAATCACAGCTGGGCAATTGACACGATTACGGGCGCAAACGAATGCTAACTATGCTACAAAGAAAGGAAGAGGCTCAAAAGCATGGGTGGTATGCCAAAATAATTAGACCGAAATCTAACTGCGTGTACTACTAATCATCCACCTTGAGATATGTATCCAGAACATCTCGCTGGTATTAAGTTGTGAGCCCCACCCAAAGTGTAAACCCAAAGCAACATACAACTGCATTAAAAGAACTTTGCGTAAAGTAAACAATCCTTGCAACCGCGGTTACACACACCGTTGTTTCCCCCCTTCTGGTAACATCACATCCCCTAGACTCATGTTTCTGTCACTCAAGCTAGTAATCAGGGGACATGAACCCAGAATCAAGCATAACGCTCCCTCTTGGAGTCACTACCTACTACTTGGCCAAAGCAATAAACAACAACGGAGAACATGCAAGAATTACTCAAGAACAAAAATATAAAAGAATAGAACCAAATATATTACTCAATCATAATCTGAACATACTCTCATAATCCATTAGATCCCAGCAAACTCAGCATAGCAACTACAAAAAGAATTACATATGTGCCTTGATCATGTAGGGCATCTCACAAGGTCTAATCCATGAAGAACAAAGAGGGGAGGAGAACATCACATAGCTACTGATCATGGGCCCATGGTCCAAGGTGGACTACTCACGGATCATCCGGGAAGCGTCCATGGTGATGGAGAAGCTCCCGGAGGTCAATCCTCCCTCTGGCAGGGTGCTGGGAAGAGGTCTTCTGGTGCTCCCGATCTTGGAAACGTGGCGGCGGCAGAATACAAGCAAGATCGCGAAAAAGGGTTCTCTCTTCGGGGGTTTCGGGTCGAGAGATAAATATAGGCGAAGGGGGGAAGCCAGGGGGCCCACCAGGGGTCCAGACGGGCCCTTGGCGCGGCCCCACCCTAGGGAGTCAGGAGGGCGCCTGGGGCCCTGGTAGTTCCCCTCCGGCCCCCCTTTGGGACTCTGGAAGGTTCCCGTATGCTAATTTTTTATTGGATTTTTCCAGAATTTTTGGAGCATTTTTAATTAGGGGGAAACCTGAAATAGAAAAACAACAGAAAACGGAAACTGGCACTGAGGTGCACTGAGTTAATAGGTTAGTCCAAATATGATCGAAAATGTATGAGTGTATCTAAAACATAGCAATATCACACAAAACATGCATGGAGCAAGAAGAAATTATAGATACGTTTGGGACGTCTCAACATCCCCAAGCTTAATTCCCGCTCGTCTTCGAGTAGGTAAATGATAACTAGCATAATTTCTGTGGAGACATTCTACCAACCATATAAGAACTTTTAAGTAAAGCAATCAAGGTATGTAATTCAATTCAAGTCATAACAGGCAAGAGTCTATATTAGCATTGAAACAAGCAACATAAGAACATAAAGGTGCAAGAGCTCTTGCTGTCCGTGACTCAACTGTCTCCAGATGGTGTTTACGTGCAAGAAGTGGGAGATGGGAATACGAGAGAGAGAAATATTTATTTGTTGAGAACTCAATCTACTAAAGTTTCACACTTAGTGTTCTTTGGAATCTTATCTTGACTCGTCCCCAGACCACTAGCCAGGTACAAGTCAATTTGATCCACTCCCTTTCGATATTTTGAGCACTCATGCAATGGATGAGCGTAAGCACGAGAGTTGACACTTAGGATGGTAAAGAGAGAGATATGGTGGAGGAGGAAGACAAAAAAGGTGTGAAAGACTCATATCAATGAGGACAATCATAGGAGAGAGAAAGTCAAATGATAGATATGATGTGAGGAGTAGGGATTGCCATGCAACAGATGGACATATGAGCTAAGAAAAGCTCTCCAATGGAACTAGTGGGGGTGCATCCAACTTGCTCGCTCTAGAAGACCTAGAGCTCATTTGCGGAGGCTCATCATTGGAATATACAAGCCAAGTTCTATAGTGTGAAGGTCCCCACATAGCTCTATGCATATATTATCATCTCTATGGAGTACTAGATATAAGGAGTACGAGTGTGGATCTCTCAAAAGGAATAGTAGTGTTTCCCCCTTCTCTCTTTTTATTTCCTTTTTCTCCTTTTTACTTTTTGTGTATTTTTTGGTGGCCTCCATGACTCTTTCTATTTAACTCTCATTTGTTCTCTTTGGGATCTTTCAAATTGTCCTCTTTGGGATCTTTCAAATTGTCCTCTTTGGGATCTTTATCTCACTTAAGGACAACACTCTATTTTACAAGAAGTATAAAAGATCTTTCACACTTTACAAGGTACTCAACATAAATAAGATGTAGCTATCATGATGCATGAAAATGTATGCCTCTGCCAGTGTAGCAGGAACATGTATGACATGAAGATCAAGTCATGAGAAGGTGGATGTTGCATGGCAATATATCTCGGAAAGGCTATGGAAATGCCTTGATAGGTAGGTATGGTGGCTGTTTGAGGAAAGATATAAGGAGGTTTATGATGACAGAGCGTAGCATTCCAAGGTTTTGGATGCACCAGCGGGTAGGTGCCAACTCTCGGAGTGAGAAGAGGCAATGCACGGTACCGAAGAGGCTAGAAAATATGCAGAGGTGGAAGTGTCAACTTTCAATACTTACATTAGTCCAAAGAACTCATGTACTTGTTATCGGTAACTCTCAATCTAATATGGAGGTTAACAAAGAGACAAGTACCCCGAGGAGGAGTGTATGGGGTTTTGGTTATCCTTGCGCATCCTCGACTCATGGTACGTGAGTGTACTCTAATATCCGATCCCTCCAAAGATTAGTGATCCATCTAGTAGCTAGAGTTCTCAACTAGTTTTGTAGTTTTTGAAAATAAACATGGATTGCCCAAAATACGACACCTATCACTAATAGGCTAGAGCTATTGACACCAAAAGTTCAAACATTACTCACAACAATACCTCAAAACTATTGCAAGTTACTACTACAATTGAATAGCAACCTCAATTACCTACTTCAAGTCAAGACACAACTCAGTGCAACAACCAACTCTCTAAACAAGATAAACATGAAAACTAAAGAGAGTTCCACAAAAAAACTAAACAAAAGGCTTTTGAAAAGATAAACATGAAAGCAGAAGAGCTAAACATGACAGGAGCTACGAAAATATAAAGAACACACAACAAAAGAAAGATAAGCATGAAAATCCTATGATGTGTTCTAGTTTGAAGTGGAGCGTGTTTCTCTCCCACACAAAGAAAGTTGGGTTCTAACTTGTTATGAACAACAAACAAAGCTAAAGAAAACTAAAAACAAAACTAAAGAGTGAGACACTCCAAGCATAGCACATAATGCATGAAGTGATAAAAATATAGTGAGATGAAGGACAAACTGATAATTGTTGATGAAGAAGGGGATGCACGGGGGCATCCCCAAGGTTAGATGCTTGTGTCTCCTTGGATATTTATTGGGGATGCACGGGGGCATCCCCAAGATTGAGCGTTTGACACTCCCGGATCTTCTTTCATCATCTTTCCTCGCACACTTGAAAACTCCCTTCATACATAACTCATCATAAGCTGATTAGAGAGGTTAGTACCCTTAATAAAATAATTTGCCTCTACTGAAAATAAAGATTTTCTTGAAGGACTTCTATTTCTCAAGATTTCCAAAAAGTTTTTGCAAATAAAAAGCTAGCGCAAGATTTGCAAAAGTGAGAAAAGGAAAAACGTGGCAGAATCTGTGAAAAACAGACCAGTAGGTAGTAATTTTTTTTCGGGGTACTTTTGCAACTCAAATCAAAAAAATCAGAACATACGCTCGAAAGCCAATTGTATAGAGCACGCTGTAAAAAAATCTGATCAAAAATATGATCTGGTGATTTTAGGCGAATTTTTTTGTCCAAGGACAGAATCTGTTTTCTGGACGGCATGTCGCAACTCTTGAAATTTCTTGCAATCGTAGGCTAAACTTGGCACAAAGCTTTAAAATAAAGATACAATGATGTTGCTACAGTAGTAACAATCATCAAGACCGCTAAAAACATAAGTAAAAACATCTTGGGTTGCCTCCCAACAAGCGCTTTCTTTTACGCCTTTAAGCTAGGCGCGAAGATTATAAAAGATGCTCTCAGAAAAATAAGGATTTGAAGCAAAAGAGAGCATCAAGAAGAAAATATGAAATGCGTTTAAGCCTAACCCACTTCCTATGTCTAGGAATCTTGTAAGAAAATAAATCAAACAAGCACAAAGAGACAAGCATAGGAAAGTGGAACAAGAACAACTTCAAAACTTTCAACATGAAGAGAGGTGTTTTTGTAACATGGAAGTTTCTACAACCAAACTTTCCTCTCTCAAAGTAATTTTCAGTAGTATCATGAACAACATTAAGAATATAACTATCACATAAATCATTTTGTTCATGACCTATAAGCACACATGTATAGTTTTCAACATGGTCTTTAGGATCATAAGATAAATGCAACCCGTCACATTGAGCCTTAATAAGGACAAAATTCTCCGGAATATGATT
This sequence comes from Bromus sterilis, assembly GCA_950022295.1. Taxonomy (NCBI): domain Eukaryota; kingdom Viridiplantae; phylum Streptophyta; class Magnoliopsida; order Poales; family Poaceae; genus Bromus; species Bromus sterilis. Next base: position 405,984,905 of record OX465596.1, read on the forward strand.
CGGAGATTTCAAAAGGATAATAGGAAAATCAAGTGTGGGTGAAATAGCAACAATTTCATGCTTAACATGAGGAACTATAGCAAGTTCATCTCCGTAAGCATCATTCATAATGGCATCATGGCCACAAGTATAGAAGGCATCAACTTCATCAAAAAGGGATATTTCAAAAGAATCCATAGGATCATAACACTCATATAAGGTAAGTGACGGGGATGTGCCCCGGCAAATCCCATGGTCAGGGACCCTGGGTTAGTCATGAGAGGCACAGGTTGGACGATAGCTCGTCGGCTAACAGGAGGATACGTTCCTGCTCGATGTTATTGATCGGAGATGGCGATTACAGAGGAGCCAAGGCTAGTGCACACAAGGCTAGGGTTACAGATTGTGTATTGCCTGATCTCGACTTCTCCCCTCCTAGCCCTTATATACTAGGCTAGGTCTCGGGGAGTCCGTCCTGGATTACAGATGAGGTTTCCTAACCATGATCTTGTTCCGTATGGCAAGTTTGCACCTTCCTTGTGACTCGCGGACTCATACGTCGGTGCCACTAGTGGGCCAAGGATGGGCCCAGGCGGCATCTTTGTGGGCCTTCTTTCTTCAGGTACACTGAGTAGGCTCATCCATAGGAGTCATGGGATCACCCCCTCGTCAGTAGCCCCCGAGTGCCTGGGGGACTCGAAGAGGCACGCAGGGACTCGAGTCCATTCTTGCGTCGTTTTTTGATGTATGCACGGTTTAACCGCAGGTCGCTGGTAGTCTGGGGCCATGACAAAACCTGTTTCGAGGGATGCTAAGCAGAAAGGGCCCAAGGAGTCGACGGGTCGAGCCTTGGTGAATTGCACTAGTGGCAAAAACCGCAGTATCCCAATCAAACCCATGTCCCTCGACATGAGCTTGGAACACTGGTGTCTAGAAAAAGTCATGCCACTGCAGGTCTTACAGTGATCAATTGCCGCCAGTAAAGTTCGTAGCCTAGGCGCGTCCGCCCGGTTTTTCTATCATGCAAGTGCATGGAAAAGGTTGGGAGTGAAATCGCTCTGCGGCAAGTCCCAGCCCGGCCGATCTGCGCAGCGGGGTCTTACCTACATGCTAAGCTTGCGTGGCATCTGGGCACAGTTTATCGTGTTCCAGGAATATGTATTTTTTATTGAGGCGCGGAGCCTAGTAGATAATGCACCCACTTGGAATAAACAATCAAGTGAGCTGTTTTAGCGGTCACTAGCGGAGCTTCAGCGAGTGCTCGAGCGAGGAGTAACGTAGAGGGATATTCGCTCGGGAGGTCATCGAGTGCTTGAGTATATAGAGTTTTGCGAGTAATCACTCGAATATCGCTTTTGCTCTCGGGGTGAGGGAGCACCCGATACTCCGGGACCGCTCGATCTGGCGAGTGCAGGTCTGCTCATCTTGCGTTGTGGTGAGGGAGCACCCGAAACTCTCATGGGTGCGAGTAATCACTCGAGCACGTTTTTACTTCTGGGTGAGGGAGCACCCGAAACTCTCGTGGAGATGCTCCCGATGGGAGTAAAAAAAAAATCTCATTGGAAAAAGATTTAATATTTTGAAAATCTGAAGCTGGGAAACGTACTCGATACGCCTTGAGACGCTGGCTTGGTTTTTCTGGTGTCTTTGACAATTATAACCTGCCGAAGGAAATGACTTGGCGCTGTCCCACCGAGATTTTCGCTTCATGTGATTATGGTCCTCTTTTTGCGCGCGTAGTGGGCGGTGCTGTTGCTGCGCCGTTTGGGTTTTCCATATTTTTCGCCTGCCGTGGGATCGTGCCACGTTTACTGGCTGCTGGGATTGAACGGTGCCCCTGCTCGCCTAGCTGGTGGCTAAATACCGAGCAGTTGAGTAAATTTTTGGTTTTACCCAGCCATTGCCTTCTCCCATCGCTGCTAGATTTCCCCTGTTCTTTTGCCTTCTCCTTCCTCCTGTTGCTTCTTGCTGCGGGATTGATGTCAACGCGCTTCCGTGCTGCTCCGAAATCGGCTAGAATGTCTGGAAAGTGGGAGCGCTCGACTTTTGGGGTTGTAGATCTCGGCCCGCAGATTGCCGATGGCTTGGTGGCTGGAGATGCCGGGCGGATTCTAGGGGATGAACCTGTTCCTGCTCCCACGACCGATGAGCGGGTGTGCTTTCAGGCGTTCTTCCCTCGCGGGTTTGCCCTTTCGATTCACCCTTTTGTTCATGGTTTTCTGTACACCTATCGGCTTCAGCTGCACAATTTGACTCCCAATGGGATTTTGCACATTGCTTGTTTTATTACCCTTTGTGAGGCTTTCTTGGGGATCTATCCCCATTGGGGGCTCTGGAAGCACCTCTTTTGCATAAAGAGGACGAATTCGGAGTACGTTGCAGGGCAGGTGGGTATATCCATTAAGGACTCCAAATCGTACTTTGATTTGGAGATGCTTGACTCCGTCAGTGCTTGGCAGAAAAGTTGGTTCTATCTGAAGGATCAGCACGTTGCTGGGCAGCGATTTGGTCATGCTCCCTTTAATTCTGAAGCGCGGGTAGTCAAGCAGGCTTCATGGTCCCATTCTTTGTCTGCGAAAGAGTCATCTGAAGTGGCTCCATTCTTGGAGAGGATTGCCCTAGTGAAGGACAACTTGACCGGTGGGCAGCTCATCTCTGTTTTCATTGGGAGGCGCGTTCAACCATTGCAGTCTCGAGACCGTCCCATGTGGCAATATGAGGGACTCGGGGACTCGACGAGATGCTCCCGCCAAGAGATTGATGCCGATGGCCTCCTGGCCCGGATCCAGTAAGTGACCAAATGCTCGAGCGTTTCCGAGATGGGTTTCGTCACTCCGTATTCTTCTGATCACGCGCTGCCGCAGGTTCGCGTTTTTGAATTTCCCATGTGACTTGAGATGCTTGTTTGACTGCTTGCTGATGATGCTTCTTGCTTTTGTAGGATCATGTTCCTGTGTTGTGCAACCCTTAGCAGCCGGAGGATGCTGATATTCGCGAGGAGACGGATGCTTCCGCTGCTGACGATGCTGCGTCGAGTGCTGGTGCCAGCGTGCTTGCGGGTGCCACTGGTGCTGACGAGTCCACGGGGGTCGAGCTACCGGGGACCGGAGATAGTGAGGAGTTGGCGCCCATTCGTGTCAAGTGGTCGCGGCCTTCGGGCGCCGAGGGTCTTGACGCCACTAGTGGTGTTGTTCCGCTGTCTGTACCGTCTGCTGAGCCGTCTCCTTCTGTTGCTGAATGCAAAAGGCCCAGGTTTGGGAGGTTATTGCGTGTTCGCTCTGCGTGCGGCGGGTAAGCATATGCTTGTCTTTGTTGGGGCTGTTTTTCCTCTGTTCTTTTATCTGATGGGTTTTATCTTGTAGTGTTGTGACTGCTCCGGCTTCTTCCTCCACCAGTGCGGCTACTGTGGACCTGCAGTCGACTGATTCTGGAGCGGCTGCCAAGCATACTTGGGATTCGTCGGCTGATGTTGTTCAGCCCGTATCGTCGGTGACTCCTGCTGTCCCGGCTGCGGGTGTGGTTCCTGCTGTTGCTCCGCCAGTGGCGTCTGGTGTTGTTGCTCTTGATGCCGAGCCTTCTGCTCCAGATCGTCCTTACTTGGGCCGTCTTGATCTTGGTGTTGAAGATAAAATCCGCTTCTTTGACCGCATAGCTGGGCTGGTAAGTTTGTTTCATGTTTACTTGTGTAGTTTTTGTCATCGGGGGCACGGCAGTGCTCCCGATGGGAGTAGCCCCCGAGGTTGCAAGCAAGTGCTTGTGGTTGCTTGAAGTCTTGCCTTGGCTCTGTTTTTCCTTTGTGTCATCATTGGGAGCATGGCCAGTGCTCACGATGGGAGTAGCCCCCGAGGCTGCAAGCAAGCGCTTGCGGTTGGTTGTAGTCTTGCTTTGGTTCTGACTTTAATATCTGATTTCTTCGAGTAGCCGGTGTTCCATCACTGTAAGCGTCTGATGGTCGATGCTAAGTGTTGGCGGCGGGCGCACACTTCTGCCCAGGATGCTTTGTCTGCCATGAGTAGTGAGTATTCCTTCCTGTGTTGCCGTGCTTGAACTGCTGGGTCTTCGGTTCTAAGTGTTGTCTTGTGTTTTCAGACCGTCGTCAAACTGCCGAGAAGCAGGCCGAGAAGGCGGAAAGGACGGTTTCCAACCTTAAGGCTACTTTGGCCTCCAAGGAGAAGGAGCTGCACGATCAACACGAGGAACTTGTGCGCCTGCGTCGGGCCGAGGATGCGCTTGTGCAGGCGGAGGCGGTCGAGTGCGAGCGTCTTCGGGTCTTGGCGGACTCTCTTGTGTGTAAGTCGTTGTTCCGTTGCTGGGTGCTTTGTCTCCTTCCTCCTTTTGTAGTGATTTTTGTTGCTTGGTGCAGCCTCTACGGGTGCGAGTGCGACGGAAGTGGCTGCTTCGGAATCTGGAGTTCTCCGGGGGGCCGTGGATGCCATGTCGGCCGCTGTTGATGTTGCCAAGGGGGTCTGTGCCCGGGCTTCTACTCTTGTGGGTCTTGTTCACCAGCACCTCATGCCGGAGGGCGCGAAGGTACCTACTGGTCTGGACGCCCGTGTTACTGCATTTGGTAACGGCGGGGATCTCTTGGAAGAGCTAGTTGGGGAGACCGTGGTGATTGGTCTTTCCACGTCCCTTGTTGTTCTTTTGGGGCACGGAGTTGCAATTGACGACTCGCTGGTTGAGACTGTCCCTGCTTATACTGACGAGCAGAGTGCGCGAGCCACTGTTCTGGATCGTCGCCTGCAGGAGGTTGTGGATGGTCAGTATCCCTCCTCTGTAGGCAAGGGGGGGGGTCGTAGCCATGTCGTGTCGTCTGAAACTTTCTGGTTGTAATATGCCTCCTTTGTGGTGGTGTATCTGTGCTGCCTGGATTGAAGTAACTTGTTTGTCCAATCCTGTTGTTGTGTTTGATTGTCTTTTCTTTTTGTTCGTTTTGCGATAGGCCTCCCCTGGCGTGCTTCGGTCTTGGAGTTCTTTGAAGGAAGACGCTCGCGAGGGCACGTATGAGTCCATGTGCTTGAGGCTGAGGGACGCTGAGCAGGAGGTTGTTCGCTTGAAGGGGGTTGTAGCAGTCCATCGTTCCAAACGCGAGCGTGCTGAGGCCGTGGGTCTTGCTGCTGCTCGATTGCTCGACTGCATTTAGTAGCTTTCCTGTCGTCGTCTTGATTTTGATTCTGTTTTTCGAAGTGCTGTCGGGGCGGTCGTGGGATGAAGAGAAGGCCGTCCAGTCAGAGCTGTCTCGGTTGTATGATCCTGAAGTGCAGGCGAGCAATCCTTTCTGGGCAGCTGGGGCTCGTGCTCAGGCATTTTTTGTGCTTCGTCTTTGAGCTGAGCGAGTGCCGGCTGCTCTGCGGTACTGTCAACAGGTGGTGGGTAGGATCCATGCTGAGTTTTATCTGCTACAGGTGGTGCCGTCGTCCTTTGAGACGCTTTGCCGCGTATTTTCTCAGCCTGCAGAGTTGCGTCGCGTGATGAATCACCAGATTCATGCTGGATCCCGTGCTGCCTTGGGCTTGGTCCATAGTCATTGGCCGGGAGCTGATATTGCTCAAGTGGTGAGGGGTCCTCCAGGTGGCAGGGATTACCCGATGGATGAGCATTACTCGGCGGTCGACGAGCCTGCACGCCGAGTTGTGGAGCGGGTTTGTGAATAGAACGATCGTTATCTGGGTGACCTGATTAAGGCGAAGATGGAGCCTGGGGGGTTAGATGCTTCCTTCCTTTGTATTTGCTTCTTCTTGGTGTACTGTAGGTAAAGGGTTCTTCCGCTGTGGCGAGCCCTTGTGTGTCGCGATTGCGAAGAATGCCTCGGGGGGTGACTGCTGAGGCGAGCCCCCGAGTGCCAGTTTTATTTATGTCGCAATTGCGAAGGGCGCCTCGGGGGGTGGCTGCTGCGGCGAGCCCCCGAGTGCCAGTTTTATTTACGTCGCGATTGCGAAGGACGCCTCGGGGGTGGCTGCTGCGGCGAGCCCCCGAGTGCCAATGGATCAATTTTTGGAAAAAACATTTTTCAATATTCTTCCCGGTGTTTCTTACATTTAGTAAGAATGGGGGGCGGTCTGATGAGGACAACCCCCTTTATTAAAAACGTCGGCATGGTAGCCTTAAGTGCTAGATGGCTTCTTCTACGAGTGCTCGGGTCCTTCGGGTGGCAGCTTCTTCTACTGGAGCGCTTCTTCTTCGGGTCCAGTGGTCTCGCTGGCTTGGTGGGCTCCAAAGGCCTCTGATATCTTGTGGAATTCCTTGTCGCAACGGTCGGACCGGACGAAACTGCCGCTGATTGTGATGACACCATGAGGGTCTGGCATCTTTAGCTTAAGGTAGGCGTAGTGAGGCACTGCCATGAAGCGGGCGAAGGCCGGTCTTCCGAGGATTGCGTGGTACTGCGATTTCCAGTCGACCACTTCGAAGTCTAGGATCTCCTTGCGGAAGTTGGTCGCCTCACCAAAGACCACTCCAGGCTTATTTTTCCCAGAGGGTAGACTGCTTTTCCTGGCACAATCCCGTGGAAGGTTGTGCTTGAGGATTTCAGTGCGGAGCTCTGGATTAGCATTTCTTCGAGTGTCCTTGTAAAGATGATGTTGATCCCGCTGCCGTCGTCCATGAATACTCGTGACATGTCGTAGTTCCCAATTCTGGCCTCGAGCACTAGCGCAGCATGTCCTGGTCGAGGGATGGCAGGCGGGTAGTCCTCCCACGAGAAGGTAATATCTGTCTCGGACCCGCGCAAGTATTCTGGGATAGCGGGGTGTGAGGAGGCTGCGAGGAAGACTTGTCTTGTGACCTTCTTCTGCTGCCTATTTGAAGGCCTGCCTTCTTGTATCATGTAAATCCTGTCGTGGGCTTCTGGGTACTGCTCCTCTGCATATGGTGTCCTGCGCCGTTGCTGGATTGCGGCCACTTGCCTTGCTGGTAGGGGAGGGGCTGGTGGTGCGTCGTGGGCGATGGGCCCGACTTCTATGCTCGCGAGTGGCTGGGCTGCTGTTGTCGTGGATCGACTTTTTTCCTCCACCAACTCGTTGAAGCTTCTGCAGTTCCTGAGGGTGTGTCCTGATCTGAGATCCCCTCGTTCGTTTCTGAATCCGTGAATCGAGCACGGTCCGTCGAGTTCTTCTTTGGCCGAGCGGTATGTTCTGGTGTTGTCGCGCGGCTGCCTCGTCCTCCAGTCTCGTTTCTGAGCTTGGGGCGCATCTTCGAGGTTGTCTCTGCGCTGTATTCTTCTATCGTCACGATGTCTGCCGTCTCTGTCGTCCGGGAAGCCGGCGGCGACCATGTCGGGTCCTTTGTCGTCGTAGAAGCTGCACCTGGGTCGCTTCCTTCGACGGTCGAGTCCTCTTTCTCCGTTGTGGTAGTCGTAGTCGTGTTCTGAGCGTGCGATGTGGATTTCTGTTTCGTTTCGAACGGAATACTCACCGTCCGCCCAGCTGTTGGCTTGCTCCAGTAGCCATGCGAGTGATCGGACTTTCATCTGCCCGAGCTGTTCCTTGAATTCGATGCGCTGCAGGCCTCGCCTGAACGCGTCGATTGCGCTTTAATCTGATATGTCTTCTGTTGAATTCTATAGTATGGTCCACCTCTGGATGTAGGCTCACAGGGTTTCCCTGGTTCTTTTCTTGCATGCCCGTAGTTCCTCGAGCGATGCCGGTCTCTTGTATGTGGATTTGAAGTTTTCTATGAAGGCTTCACGGAACTGCCTCCATGATCTGATGGATCCTCGCGGGAGATTCTTCAACCAGTGTCGTGCCGAGCTCTCGAGCATGAGCTGCACATACTGCATTGCCGTGATGTTGGTCCCTCGCTGGAACTTGACTGTTGTTAAGTAGTCGTCGAGCCACGCCTATGGCTCCTCGAGTCCGTTGTATTTGAGCGTTGTGGAGTTCAGTTTGAACCCGCTCGGCATTCGCGTCTCGCGCATGGAACGCGTGAAGCATAGTGCTCCGCATGGCTCGATTTCTTCGTCGGAGGCTTCTTCGTCCGAGTACTCTTCGCGTGCTGCGCGTCTTCGTCTGGTGCGGTTGAATTTGTTCTGTGTGATGTCGTCGTGCGTGTCTCGTCGACTGCTGCGGCGCCTGTTGTCGTTGTCGTTGTCGTCGCTGTCGTGCTTCCTGTTTTTGCCGGAGCGTTTGCGCCAGTCGTCGCTATTGTCGTCGTCATCGGGTGAGCTGGGGTCCCTGTCTGGTGTCTTTGCACGGGTCGGTCGCCTTGCACTTGATTTTTTGGGTGCTGAGGCGGCGATGGCGTCCTTCATTATCTGTAAGGCTATTTAAGTGTTGCGGTCTGGTCTGTTCTGGCTATTTTTCTGGGCACGAGATAGGTAGTCTCGGGCGCTTATAAGGGCTTCTGCTGGTGTGAGGGGTTCCTCTTCGTCGTCCTCCTCTTCTAGCTTGAAGTCGTCGTCGAGCTTCCGGACCACTCTCTTCTTGTCTGTTCGTTGCAGGTTGCTGAATTTCGATTTATTGCGGAGAGGGAAGCCGTGATCCGGGGAGTCGTCTCTTGGAGGGGGCTTGCGATTGCTTTTCTGCTCGGCGGCCGCCTTTTCTTGATTCTCCAGCTCTAGGCGCCGTTGTCTCGCTTGCCGGGTTAGCTCGCTTGCCAATTTGTTGTATGCCCTGAGTTCGTCCCTTGTTGTGCTTGCCGGTAGTAACTTACCATGTTTGACTGCGTCTTTTACCTTGGCCATTGATTCTTTGGACAGGTAGATTCGCTCTTTGGGTGGGTCGTCCACCGCCGCACTCGGGGTTTGTTGCTTACTGCTTGACGGCTTGTCGCTCTTGTGGTTGCTCTGTTCTTGTCCTTGTGGTACTTTCATTAGTATGCTTCCCACTTCTCCCAGCTTCACGACGATCTTGTTGGTGGTTCCGGGCGCTTTTGTGTTGTCGTTGGCTTGGCGAGTGTTCGAGTCGTCGTCCTTGCCCTCGCCATTTGCTGGCGGCGCGTCAAATTCTGCCATGAACACCTGGGATGGTGCCCTGGCTGCCTTGTTGCTCTTGCGTGTGACGCTGTTTTTCCCGGCCGAGGGTCCAGCCGAGTGATCGCGGGCGATGTGGAGCCTTGGTTTGGGTGAGCAGTCGCTGCTGGCTTGAAGGGTGGCCGCGCGGGTGGCAGCTGCTGTAAGGCCCGATATGCGGTACTGTTCCAGATCTAGATGTTTCCATCCAGATTCGGGGCCGAAGCACATATCGGTCCCACCGCGACATATGACATAGCCATATGCCCCGGATTTCCAACATGATATCACAACATTACAGATACAAGGATACAACATCTCATACAATCGGCATGCAACTGCCTTAATACATTACAACAGCGGAAGATACATGTCTGAGTACAGACTACAATCAAATGCCTAGTGGCAAAGAGAAAAACATCGATCCCCATAACCATACGGGTCCAGGCCCTCCGTCGGGATCCGCCTAACTAATCGTCGTCGAGTCTCCACGTGAAACGTCGATCACTATACCTGTTGTCGATCAAGAACCCTGAAAATAGTTTGGGGGTAGTATCATGAGTACAGAAGTACTCAGCATCCAACTGTAGTGGTCATCTGATCCAGCAAAGACTTCATCACTCGTCATTCTAGGACAACTAGTAGTTTACGGTAAGGAAGGGGTAAGTGGTGAGGTTGCTGCCGCACTAGCATTTAAGAAGTGGCTAACGATCTAGAGAGTAAGGTAAGAAGCCAAGCATTCGATGAGGAATCGCCTCCAACAAGTCTTGCTATCAACTATTTACGCAATCATCACACCTATCCTATCCTTGTCCTCCTCTTCGCATCCCGACGAAGAAGAAGCAGTCAAGGCACACACACACGTTGATCATGTTATATTAAGATTATCTCAGTTGTTGTTGTCTATGAACAAGGAGTAGGTCTCAAGTCGTCCATAATCGTGGACACGGCTTCTCGAAAAGATTTAACCCTGCAGGGGTGTACCAACTGCCCATTACAAGGCTCCGCACGCACGCCCATCTCTCTCAGTTGCTACCCATTATATGCAACCATTTTATGATTTAGTTCTGAGAGATCCGAAACGACAGGTCCCTCTAACTAACAACGAAAAAATCCGGGTGGCCCCCGGTGAGTCGACACCCAACTCAAAAGTCGGCCGCGCTCTCGAATCGGTCTCTACCGTCTGTCGCAGGTCTAGATAGCCGGTTAATCACACATGGGAAACCGGGTCCTCAGCCGAACAAGGTGGGCCAGCAAGGGAACTATGTCCTCACCGGTCCAGGTTGGTTTGAAAACTACTGGCGGCCGACCAGCACACACACGGTTTCAAATGGTAAATCAGCTTGGGCCACCACTAGAAATGTTTGAAGCTAGGTAGGTAAGAAAAGGGGACCCCATAAAATCCCACACGCGGTTAGGCACGCTCAGTCTTAAAACCAATACCCGGAACTCGGGTCCTAGGTGACTCGAATGGAAAAAAGCGTCGGGGCGGGATAGCCTAGACTTTCCATCCTTCGTCGAATATAGTCAACATTATAATAATCATATCATCAACAACAATAATAATAATGTGATATCCCAAACCAAGGAGCAACAGGGTAACATCGTAGCATCCTAAGCATGCATACTAAGCAGGGGCTGAGCAAGGAGCAATAGTAACATAGCAGTACATGGTTTGCTGGGAGGGGACATGGCTGTATCGGTTTGAAAGAGGCTGTAAACATGTGGTAGGATATAACATCGAACCTATCCTAGACTAGCATGCAAACCGCTGGTTGAAATAGAATGGATCATAAGTAATGTATAGTCCTTGCCTGTTGATAAGTCGGGTTCCGAAGGTGTAGTTGATCGCAAGCTCGCAACGTCTCCGAGAGGTACCCGCGGAAGTACACAAGAGGGTAAACACTGTAAAGCAATCAACGAGCAAGCATCTATTACTACCAAGAAAACACGAGCAAGCATCAACAAGAAGGCAACACGAGACATCGCACCTACCGTCGAGAGCGGTTACTAACAGGTTAAGTGGAGTACTCGTCACACACGACGTTACCGCACATTTACAACTGTTCAAGTTGTTTAGCTACTCAAGGTGAGCAAGGTTGTTAACATGGCATCTCACTCAAGCATGGCATAGCACTCAAACATGGCACGAGGTGAAGCATAAGATAAACTATCTATGCTAGTCACTTTAAGTGGGGGGGTAAAACCTATACATGGCAAACTATTGCGGACCCCCACGATATTTATTGAATTTGTTACTGTTTTGTCCTAAATATAATTTTATTATTTTTATTAGCAAGCAAGAACAGTATAAACACAACCTACACGCAATTCTAGTCAAGTTACATATAAGAAACATTTTTATCGGAGCAACGGTTAAAAAGTTATTGCAATTACAGTTTACAGTGGCAAGGTTGTAATTAGCAGTTAAACAGCATGTAAACAAAGTAAAACATGGCAAGAGAGCACATTTTGTTAATCTACACGAAAAACTAAGCAAGTTTAATGTTTTATGCGTAGCGATCCGAGCTACCGTTAAAAAGATATAAGCCTCGGAAAAAAAGCAATACAATCTGCCAAAATAAATAAATACAGAAAAATAGCTAAACTTCTAACGGGCCGAATCTAACTCAACTGGGCCGAGCCCAGCTCCACTACGAAAAAGAAAAAAAAGGCAAGGGGAGTCACCTTGGTGGGCCGAGGCCCAGGCTGCAGGGTGGGCGGAGCTTAGCTCGTCCTCGCCCAGGGCGAAGGGAGCTGCGGGGCCGAGGGGCGACGGTGGGCCGCGCGGCTCTGGGCCGGGGCGCGCTTGGGCCTTGGAGCCGCTGGGCTAGGGCGTGGCCCATCTGGCGGGCGAGCTCGTGCTTCTCCCGTTCCCGCACAGGGTCGTGGCGGCGCCACAACATGGCTCGCCGTCCGGCGGCCACCGGAGACCCATCGAGGTTAGCAGGGCGAGGAAGGGGGCGCGTCGGAGGAGGACGGGAGCGGATGGGTGCGGATCCCGTCGCCGGCGAGGTGACTCCAGGCGACGTCGGGGTCCCGAGGGCTGGCGGCGAGCTCCGGCCATGGCGGCTCCCATGGTGCGCGGCGGCGCCGGCCTGGATCTGCGAGGACAAAGGAGGGGGCAGTGAGAGGAGGCGGGGAGAGGAAGAGAAGAGAGAGGGGCGCCCACGGGGTGGAGGAGAGGTGGCCGGTGCGGTGGCAGCTCGCCGGCCGCGGCGACGAAGCTCCACGGGTGGAGGCGGCGCGGGCTTCCCGGCCCGTGGCGGCGGCGATTGGGCCCTGCGGGGCCCAATTCGTCTGGGGCTGGCTGGATCCCTCCAGCGGCTGACCTGGAGGCTTCGTGGCCCTCCGATCTGCGATCTGGTGGCCAGAAATGGCTGGGAAGCTAGGGTTTCGGGATTGGGGTTGTTTTGGAGCAGATTTGGGCAAGTGGAGGGGGGTGGCTGCAATTTTGTGGCTAGGGAAACCCTAGAAAGGGGTGGGAGTGTGGTGGTCTTTATATAGCCCAGGTGGTTGGCAGTTTGCAAAACATCCCCGGTTTTTCTCTCGCTCGCGCGGTGTTTACGTTTCTGACCGCCGGGGGTCCGCAGTACCTCCGATTCGGGTAAAACTTCAAACAGCGCGATCAGCGCGTCGAGCCGGTGGCGTTCACCTTGCGCTGGAACCATTCCGAGAACTCTTTCCGGCGCGCTACAAAAATAACACATTTACTTATTAAACGAGTTTTTTGTTCTATTGGCTGCGGCTGGTCTCGCGCGGTTTTCGCGACGATGATCGGGTGAAACCCGGTGTCGCAAAGGTCGAGTGTCAGGATGGCAAAGGTCGGTCTCCATCCAGTGCGAGATAAGAGGGCGGAAAATAATCGCCGATCGATAAATCGGGGCTGCAAACACCGCAAACAAATCAGACAATCAAACAATTCACACCGAAAACAAAAATTTTATTTTTTTGTGAAATCTAGGTTGTTACAGCTGCGTCGATTGCTGTTGTAGATGTTTTCGCGGGTGTTCGGGCGTAGTCCGTGAGGCGGAGGGCGTCCCAGTGGTTGATGTAGATCTGATATGCTCCGAAGATCAGGTTGATGTCGGAGCGTAGGTCGACGAAGACTGGTCGGAGAGTCGAAAGGTGGGCCATGAAACCGAGGGACCCGAACTGATCGGATTCCGCCTGGGTCGTCGGATCAAGGAGCGCTGGTGAAGTCATCGCGCCGGTGGGTGTTGAAGATGCTGATGAGGCCGCCGAGATCGCGTTCCCAACCTGTGCGGTTCCCACAGACGGCGCCAATTGACGGGGATGTGCCCCGGCAAATCCCATGGTCAGGGACCCTGGGTTAGTCATGAGAGGCACAGGTTGGACGATAGCTCGTCGGCTAACAGGAGGATACGTTCCTGCTCGATGTTATTGATCGAAGATGGCAATTACAGGGGAGCCAAGGTTAGTGCGCACAAGGCTAGGGTTACAGATTGTGTATTGCCTGATCTCGACGTCTCCCCTCCTAGCCCTTACATACTAGGCTAGGTCTCGGGGAGTCCGTCCTGGATTACATATGAGGTTTCCTAACCATGATCTTGTTCCGTACGGCAAGTTTGCACCTTCCTTGTGACTCGCGGACTCATACGTCGGTGCCACTAGTGGGCTAAGGCTGGGCCCAGGCGGCATATTTGTGGGCCTTCTGTCTTCGGGTACACCGGGTAGGCTCATCCATAGGAGTCGTGGGGTCACCCCCTCGTCTGTAAGAGTCAAAGAGTTACTCTCATTAGAAGGTAGACATGGATGGCTCCATTCTTCCTCCTTTTGTTCGTCACTCTCCTCCTCTTTTTCAACCAAGGAGCTTTCAGGTTCAGCAATTTCTTCTTCCATAGAGTCCTGCAAAACATTAGTCTCTTCCTTTGGGGGAGAGATTCTCTCAAGATGATCAGTAATATAATAATTTGCATCGTAATTTTCCAAACAATAGTTAAGTATAGCAAGACTCTCAGATTTGTAAGGGGCATCTGATACGTCCCAAACGTATCTATAATTTATGCTTGCTCCATGCATGTTTTGTGTGACTTTGCCATGATTTTCTTGAACTTTCATACACTTTTGAGTATATTTGGACTAATCTATTAACCCAGTGCACCCAGCTACCAGTTGCTGTTTTCTGCTGTTTATGTATTTTAGGTTTTCCGTCCATTAAAAGTGCTCCAAAAAATCCAGAAAAATCAGATAAAAAATCAGCGACACGGAAGCTTCCGGAAACACCAAAGGAGGGAAGGGGGCCACCACAGGGACTCCAGAAGGGTCCCTGGCGCGGCCCCACCCTAGGCCGCGCCAGGGAGCCTCCTGGACGCCCTGTGGCCCCTCTCGATGCCCCCTTCGCCTATATTTACCCCTAGGGGTGGAAACCGCTAGAGGGAATCCCTTTTTCGCGATCTCGCCTCTATACCACCGCCACCGCCGTTTCAAGATTGGGGCTGCCTGGAGAAGCTCCTCTGGCACCCTGCCGGGAGAAGCTGCCCCTCCGGGAGACCATCCATGGCCATGGATGCCTCCCGTATGTACCGTGAGTAGTTCGCCTTGGACCATGGGTCCGTGACCAGTAGCTATGTGATCTATCTCTCCCCTCTTTGTGCCTCCACTTTTGAGACCTCGTGAGCTGCCTCACATGATCGAGGCACCTTTGTAATTTTCTGCCGTTGCTATGCTGAGTTTTTTGGGATCTGATGGATTATGAGACTATGTTCAGATTGTGATGAGTAATATATTTGGTTCTTCTCTTTTATATTTTGTTCTTGAGTAAATTCTTGCATGTTCTCCGTTGCCGTATTTTACTTTGGCCAAGTGATTTGTTGCAACTCCAAGAGGGAGCGTTATGCTTGATTGTGGGTTCAGCCCCTTGATGTCTAGCTTGAGTGACAGAAACATGAGACTAGGGGATGTGCTATTGCCACCAGGGATAAAACAACGGTGCTTGTATCCGCGGATGCGAGGATTGTTTACTTTACGCAAAGTTCTTTTAATGCAGTTGTCTGTTGCTTTGGATTTACACTTTATGTGGGATTCGCAACTTAATACCAGCGAGATGTTCTGGATAGATATCTCAAGGTGGCTGATTCGTAGTAGATGCAGTTGGATTTCGGTCTACTTACCTTGGCGTACTGCCCATTGCTTTTGAGCCCTTCCTTTCTTTGCAGCATAGTTAGCATTGCGGTGCCTTCATAATCCTGTCAATTGCCCAACTGTGATTTGTTTACCTCGCTAGCACTTTTATCGTCTTTTGGGAGAGAGAAATCACTAGTGAAAATCACGGGACCCCGGTCCATCTTCATATCATTGTTGACATCTTTAGTTTACTTTTCAAGTGCTATCACTATCATTATCCCGTGCATTTTATCCTTTGTAAACAGCAAGGCCGGAGGAATTGACAACTCCTCTGTACTCGTTGGGAGCAAAGTTATTTGTATCTGTGTGCAGGTCCAGGTGAAGTTAGCAACCCTTGGTTGAGAACGGCGCCATTGTTCACTTTACCACCTTCTTGTATCTCTGCGAGTCTTCCTGGACGATACTCAACCTTAGCATTTTTTAAGGGAAATTTGCTGCTACGCTACATCTCACCTTCCACTTGGGGTAACCAACGAGGAGTGAGAGATCCTCACCATATCAAGCCAATTTCTGGCGCCGTTGCCGGGGACTCCAGTCTACAAGATAGGGGAGTTGCACACTATCCTTTATCTTTGATTTTAGTCTTGTTAGTTTAACTTTCAGTTTTACTTTTGTGTCCATTATCAAAAATACCAAAAATACCTACTGCTACTATGGGTTCCAATGAAAACACCAAGTTGTGTGACTTCAATAGTCACAACAACAGTGACTTTATCTACACTCCTATTGCTACACCTGCTACTTCAGCACCTTCTTATGAGATTAAACCTGCTTTGCTTATGAAAGATCAATTCTCTGGTGCTAGAGATGATGTTGCTTTGGATTTAAATAATTTTCTTGAGCTTTGTGATATGCAAAAGTACAAAGAAGTAGATGGTGAAATTGTTAAGCTTAGGCTTTTTCCTTTCTCTTTAAGGGATGAAGCTAAAATCTGGTTTCAATCCTTGCCTAAGAATAGCATAGATTCTTGGGATAAGTGCAAGGATGCTTTTATCGGGAAGTACTATCCCCCTGCTAAAATTATTCAATTGAGGAGTAACATTATGAATTTCAGGCAATTGGATAATGAACACGTTGCCCAGGCATGGGAACGTATGAAGACGCTTGTCAAGAACTGCCCCACACATGGACTGACTACCTGGATGGTTATCCAGACTTTTTTTGCAGGCTTGAACTTTACCTCGCGAAACCTGTTAGATTCGGCCGCGAGAGGAACTTTTATGTCAACCACACTTGGTGCTGCAACAAAGCTACTTGACGAGATGATGTTGAACTACTCTCAGTGGCACACCGAAAGATCTCCAACTGGTACGAAGGTAAATTCTGTCGAGGAGATCTCCTCTCTAAATGAAAAGGTTGACCTTATCATGTCTCTACTTACCAAGCAAGCTCCTATTGATCCTCAGGATGTTCCTTTAAATTCTTTGGTTGCTCAAGAACAAATAGATGTGAACTTTATCTTTAGAAACAACTTCAATAATAATGCTTATAGGGGTAATTTTGGTAGCAACAATCCTAGGCCTTTCCCATCCAACAACTATGGGAACAACAACACTTATCCTAGCACCAAAAACTCCACCTCTGAACTAGAGAGTATGCTTAGAGACTTTATCACTACCCAAAAATCCTTCAACAAGAATGTGGAAGAAAAACTAGTTAAATTAGATAATCTTTGTTTGAAGGTAGATAACTTAGCCCTTGATGTTGAGATGTTAAAAATTAGAACCTCTCCCCTTGAGGAGAGTAAGGTCACTCCTATTAATGCTATCCAGTTACAAATCAATGAAAACATTAGGATGATGGCTAAACTTAAAGAGAGATGGGCTAGAGAAAAAGAGGAAGAGGAAAGAATTAAGAGCCTTCCTACCTACGACACAGTAGCCACTATCCAAGTAGTTGAGGATGTCCAAACAGTTAGCACCCATCACACCCCTAGTCCCACTGGACCTATCAATGGTGATGCTACCACCTCAACCATAGATGAAAAAACTTCTATGAATGTAGAGGCTTTCAAACAACTGAGCCTAAATGATATCACTACCTCCTTGATAGATAGTAGTGATCTAGACTTTGACAACTGCACTTTACCTGAAGTTATTGGTTTCCTACACAAGATGTCTAGAGACCCCCACACTAGCACACTTAATCTTGCCTTCACAGAGCATATCACCAATGCTCTAATCAAAGTTAGGGAGGAGAAGCTTAGACTAGAAGACTCCATACCTAGGAAGATAGAAGATGGTTGGGATCCTATGATAAAAATAAAATTGAATAACTTCTCTTGTTATGCTCTTTGTGATGTTGGAGCAAGTACCTCTGTTATGCCCAAAAGAATGTATGATATGCTTGAATTGAAACATTTTGATTCTTGTTCTTTTGGTGTTCGTCTTGTTGATTCTTCCGTAAAGAAGCCTTTGGGGAAGATAGAAGATGTTCTTATTATTGTCAATGACAATTATGTTACCATTGATTTCACTATTATGGACATTGAATGTGAACCTTCTTGTCCAATTATTTTGGGACGTCCTTTTTTTCGCACAGTTGGTGCTGTTATTGACATGAAAGAGGGGACTATCAAATTCCAATTCCCTCTCAAGAAAGGGATGGAACATTTCCCTAGGAAAAATATTAAGTTACCTTTTGAGTCCGTCACACGGGCTAGTTATTCTCTTGAAAAGACTTGATCTTTTGCTTTAAGCCTAGCTAATGGCTCTAAAGAAGCGCTTTCGGGAGGCAGCCCGCAACGAATTTAGGTTTTTCTTTTTGATTTTATTCTGTTTTTAGTGGTCTCGATGATTGTTACTACTGTAGCAACATCATTGTATCTTTACTTTTCAAGATTTGTGCCTTTTATAGCCTCATACGACAAGGGGAGTGAAAGTTGTGACATGCTGTCCAGAAAACAGATTCTGTCCTCGTGACTAGAAAAATCGGAGAAAAATCCCATTTCATCTTTTTGAGCTGAATTTTTTACACAGCGTGATCTATACAATTGAGAAACTTGCGTATGTTCTGAGTTTTTTTATTTGACTTTCATAAGTACCCCTAAAAAATTCGTTTCTATCTGCTATTCTGTTTTTCACAGATTCTGCCACGTTTTGTCTCTCTTCACTTTTGCAAACCTTAAGCTTGCTTTTTCTTTGCAAAACCTTTTTGGCAATCTTGGGAAACAGTATCTCTTCAATATTATATTTATTTCCAGCAAAGAAAAAATTATTTTATTAGGGTACTAACCTCTCTAATCAGCCTACAATGAGTTATGTATGAAGGGAGTTTTCAAGTGTGCGATGGAAGATGATGAAAGAAGATCCTGGAGTGTCAAACGCTCAAGCCTGGGGATGCCCATGTGCACCCCCAATAAATATTCAAGGAGACTCAAGCGTCTAAGCTTGGGGATGCCCCCGTGCATCCCCTTCTCCATCCACAATTATCAGTTCGTCTCTCGCTGCACTATATTTTTATCACTTCATGCGTTATGTGCTATTCTTGGAGCGTCTCGCTCTTTACTTTTCTTGGTTTGTTTTTGCTTTGTTTGCTTTAGTAACAAGTTAGATCCTAGCTTACTTTCTTTTGTGTGGGAGAATTATACGCTCCGCTTGAAATAGAACTCCTCATAGGATTTGCATGCTTTTTCTTTTAGTTGTGAGTTGTTCTTTTTCTTTTATTAGCTGCTGCTCTGTTTAGTTGTAGTGCTTTAGTTTTTCTAGAGATTTTCTTTTGTTTTAGGTTGAACTTTCTATAGGTTGCATGTTTTATCTTGTTTAGAGAGTTTGCCTGTTGCACTGGGTTTTGTGTCTTCACTTGAAGTAGGTAATTGAGGTTGCTATTCTTTTGTAGTAGTAACTTGCAATAGTTTTGAGGTATTGTTTTGAGTAATGTTTGGACTTTTGGTGTCAAGAGCTTTAGCCTATTAGTGATAGATGTCGTATTTTGGGAAATCCGTGTTTATTTTCAAAACCTACAAAATTAGTTGAGAACTTTAGCTACTAGATGGATCACTACTCTTCTGAGGGGTCGAATATTAGAGTACACTCACGTACCATGAGTCGAGGATGCGCAAGGATAACCAAACCCCCATACACTCCTCCTCGGGGTATTTGTCTCTTTGTGAACCTCTTGATTAGATTGAGAGTTACCGATAATAAGTGCATGAGTTCGTCGGACTAATGTGAGTATTCGAAAGTTGACACTTCGACCCATCTATACTTTTTCTAGCCTCTTCGGTACCGTGCATTGCCCTTTTCTCACCTCGAGAGTTGGCGCATACTTCGTCGGTGCATCCAAACCCTTGGCACGATACGCTCTGTCATCATAAACCTCCTTATATCTTTCCTCAAAACAGCCACCATACCTACCTACAAGGCATTTCCATAGCCTTTCAGAGATACATTGCCATGCAACATCCATCTTCTCATGACTTGATCCTCATGGCATACCTTTGCATCATGATAGTTATATCTTCTTTATGTGAGTACTTTTGTAAAGTGTGAAAGATCTCCTATATTCTTGTAAAATATAGAGTGTTGCCCCTAAGTGAGGAAAAGATCCCAAAGAGGACAAATGAGAGTTAAATAGAAAGAGCCATTGAGGCCACCAAAAAAATACAAAAAATAGAAAAGAGAGAAAAAGAAAAAGAAAGAAGGGGCACAATACTATTCCTTTTGAGAGATCCACACTAGTACTTCATCCTCTATCCCTTGTACTCCATAGAGATCATCATCATGCATATAGCTATGTGGGGACCTTCACACTATAGAACTCGGCTTGTATATTCCAATGATGAGCCTCCTCAAACGAGCTCTAGGTCTTCTTGAGCAAGCAAGTTAGATGCACCCCCACTAGTTCCCTTGGAGAGCTTTTAGCTCACATGTGCATCCGTTTCATGAAAACCCATACTCCTCACATCATATCTATCATATGGCCTTCTCTCGCATATGATTGTCCTCATTGATGTGAGCCTTTCACACCTTTTTGTCTTCCTCCTCCACCTTATTTCTGTTTGGCCTTTTAGGTGTCAACTTTCTTGCTCACGCTCATCCATTGCATGAGTTCTCAAAATATCGAAAGGGACTGGATCAGTTTGACTTGTACCTGGCTAGTGGTCTGGGGACGAGTCAAGATAAGAATCCAAAGGAGACTAAGTGTGAAACTTTAGTAGATAGTTGTTCTCAACAATTACCTTTTTTATCTCGTATTTACCTATCCCCTGCTTGCACGCAAACACCATCTGGAGACATTCGATTCACGGACAGCGAGAGCTCTTGCACCTTTTGTTCTTTTGTTGCTTGTGTCAATGCTAATATAGACTCTTGCTTGTTAAGACTTGAATTGATTTGCATGTTTTGATTGCTTTACTTAAAAAGTTCTTATATGGTTGTGTGGCATGTCACCACAGAAATTATGCTTGTTATCATTTACCTACTCGAGGACGAGTAGGAATTAAGCATGGGGATGTTGATACGTCCCAAACGTATCTATAATTTCTGCTTGCTCCATGCATGTTTTGTGTGACTTTGCCATGATTTTCTTGAACTTTCATACACTTTTGAGCATATTTGGACTAATCTATTAACCCAGTGCACCCAGCTGCCAGTTGTTGTTTTCTGCTGTTTTTGTATTTCAGGTTTTCCGACCATTAAAAGTGCTCCAAAAAATCCGGAAAATCAGACAAAAAATCAGCGACACGGAAGCTTCCGGAAACACCAAAGGAGGGAAGGGGGGCCACCACAGGGACTCCAGAAGGGTCCCTGGCGCGGCCCCACCCTAGGACGCGCCAGGGAGCCTCCTGGCCGCCCTATGGCCCCTCTCGATGCCCCCCTTCGCCTATATTTACCCCTCGGGGTGGAAACCCCTAGAGGGAATCCCTTTTTCGCGATCTCGCCTCTGTACCGCCGCCACCGCCGTTTCAAGATCGGGGCTGCCCGGAGAAGCTGCTCCGGCACCCTGCCGGGAGAAGCTACCCCCTCCGGGAGACCATCCATACCCATGGACGCCTCCTGTATGTACCGTGAGTAGTTCCCCTTGGACCATGGGTTCGTGACCAGTAGCTATGTGATATATCTCTCCCCTCTTTGTGCCTCCACTTTAGAGACCTCGTGAGCTTCCTCACATGATCGAGGCACCTTTGTAATTTTCTGCCGTGGCTATGCTGAGTTTGTTGGGATCTGATGGATTATGAGACTATGTTCAGATTGTGATGAGTAATATATTTGGTTCTTCTCTTTTATATTTTGTTCTTGACTAAATTCTTGCATGTTCTCCGTTGCCGTATTTTACTTTGGCCAAGTGATTTGTTGCAACTCCAAGAGGGAGCGTTATGCTTGATTGTGGGTTCAGCCCCTTGATGTCTAGCTTGAGTGACAGAAACATGAGACTAGGGGATGTGTTGTTGCCACCAGGGATAAAACAACGGTGCTTGTATCCGCGGATGCAAGGATTGTTTACTTTACGCAAAGTTCTTTTAATGCAGTTGTCTGTTGCTCTGGATTTACACTTTGGGTGGGATTCGCAACTTAATACCTGCGAGATGTTCTGGATAGATATCTCAAGGTGGATGATTCGTAGTAGATGCAGTTGGATTTCGGTCTACTTACCTTGGCGTACTGCCCATTGCTTTTGAGCCCTTCCTTTCTTTGCATCATAGTTAGCATTGCGGTGCCTTCATAATCCTGTCAATTGCCCAACTGTGATTTGTTTACCTCGCTAGCACTTTTATCGTCTTTTGGGAGAGAGACATCACTAGTGAAAATCACGGGACCCCGGTCCATCTTCATATCATTGTTTACATCTTTAATTTACTTTTCAGTTGCTATCACTATCATTATCCCGTGCATTTTATCCTTTGTAAACAGCAAGGACGGAGGAATTGACAACTCCTCTGTATTCGTTGGGAGCAAAGTTATTTGTATCTGTGTGCAGGTCCAGGTGAAGTTAGCAACCCTTGGTTGAGAACGGCACCATTGTTCACTTTACCACCTTCTTGTATCTCTGCGAGTCCTCTTGGACGATACTCAACCTTAGCATTTTTGCTAAGGGAAATTTGTTGCTACGCTACATCTCAACTTCCACTTGGGGTAACCAACGAAGAGTGAGAGATCCTCACCGTATCAGCATCATCAATATTTTTAAGAAGAGAAGTAATTTCATAGGCACCCTTATAAGCAACAAATTCTTCTATTCACTCTGCATCATAAAAATCATACTTTCTCTTAGCATAAGAAGTTAAGGTTTCATCATCATTGTACACACATTGGAAAGCAAGGTGTTTATGCCTCATAAACCAAGAAGATTCATCCCTGCGGAAAGATATATTATATATAGAGCACAAGTTTCTAGCATACGCATACCTGATGTATTTGTTTCCATAAGTGTATCCCATTTTGAGACAAGCGGTGTTCCTGGTACCATTCTTGTTGATCCTTAGAGAATCCTCCATGCCAACAGGATCTGGTTTTCAAATAAGTTAGGTATTGGTGGCAAGCAAGTAACTAGACATACTATTTTTGGGTTTTTGGTAAAATAAATAAAAGCAAGAACTGAAAGGTAAACTAACAAGACTAAAAATCAAAGATAAAAGATAACGTTCAAATCCCCTATCTTGAATATTGGAGTCCCCGGCAACGGCGCCAGAAATTATCTTGATGACACTGAAGTAGTGCTCCTCATTTGTTACCCCAAGTGGAAGGTTGGATGTAGCCTAGCAGCAAATTTCCCTTGGCAAAGATACCAAGGTTGAGATCGACCAGTAGGACTCCAAGGTCGACAAGTAGGTGGTGAAGCGAGCAACATGCTGTTTGAGAAATATTGCTCACTTAACCTGGACCTGCACACACAACATATAACTTTGATCCCAACGAGTACAGAGAGGTTGTCAATCTCTCCGGCCTTGCCGTTTACAAAGGATCAACGCAACAGATAATAGGTAGTGATAATTGCAACTGGAAAGTAAAAGCAGGAAGTAAATTGAGGGTGTAAACATTGGTGGAAATATGGACCGGGGTCTCATGATGTTCACTAGTGATGTCTCTCTCCCAAAACACGATAAAACTTCTATGTGAGGTAAACAAATCAGAGCTGGGCAATTGACAGGATTGCAGGCGCAAACAAATGCTAACGCTGCTACAAAGAAAGGAAGAGGCTCAAAAGCATGGGCGGTATGCCAAAATAAGTAGAACGAAATCCAACTGCATCTACTACTAATCATCCACCTTTAGATATCTATCCAGAACATCTTGTTGGTATTAAGTTGCGAGCCCCACCCAAAGTGTAAACCCAAAGCAACAGATAACTGCATTAAAAGAACTTTGTATAAAGTAAACAATCCTTGCAACCGCGGTTACAAGCACCATTGTTTTCCCCCTTGTGGCAACAACACATCCCCTAGACTCATGTTTCTGTCACTTAAGCTAGTCATCAGGGGGCATGAACCCACAATCAAGCATAACGTTCTCTATTGGATTCACTACCTACTACTTGGCCAAAGCAATAAACATCAAAGGAGAACATGCAAGAATTACTCAAGAACAAAAATATAAAAGAGAAGAACCAAATATATTACTCAATCACAATCTGAACATAGTCTCATAATCCATCAGATCTCAGCAAACTCAGCATAGAAACAACAGAAATAATTACATATGTGCCTTGATCATGTAGGGTAGCTCACAGGATCTAATCCATGAAGAACAAAGAGGGGAGGAGAACATCATATAGCTACTGATCATGGACCCATGGTACAAGGTGGACTACTCATGAATCATCCGGGAAGCGTCCATGGTGGTGGAGAAGCTCTCGAAGGTCAATCCTCCCTCCGGCAGGGTGCCGGGAAGAGGTCTTCTGGTGCTCCCGATCTTGGAAGCGCGTTGGCGGTGAAACAAAGGCGAGATCACGAAAAAGAGTTCTCTCTTCGGGCGTTTCGGGTCGAGAGATAAATATAGGCGAAGGGGGTAGACAGGGGGGCCACCAGGGGTCCAGGCGGCCCCCTGATGCGGCCCCACCCTAGGGTGCACCGGGAGAGAGTCTGGGGCCCTGGTGGGTCCCGTCTGGCCCCCCTTCGGGACTCTGGAAGGTTCCCGTACGCTGATTTTTTTTATTGGATTTTCTGGAATTTTTGGAGCATTTTTAATACAGGGGAAACCTGAAATAGAAAAACAGCAGAAAACAGAAACTGGCACTGAGGTGTACTGAGTTAATAGGTTAGTCCAAATATGATCAAAAGCGTATGAAAGTGTATCTAAAACATAGCAATATCACACAAAACATGCATGGAGCAAGCAGAAATTATAGATACGTTTGGGACGTATCAGCAACCCAAGATGTTTTTCCTTCTGTTTTTAGTGGTCTTGCTGATTTTTACTACTGTAGCAACATCATTGTATCTTTATTTTCAAGCTTTGTGCCAATTTTAGCCTCCAATTGCAAGAAAGTTCAAAAGTTGTGGCATGTTGTCCAGAAAACAAATTCTGTCCTTGGATGGAAAAAATCACGATGAATCACCAGATCATCTTTTTGATCTGAATTGTTTTGACAACATGCTTACGGAGATGAAACCGCGGTTGCCACTCCAGATCATAAGATAGATGCAACCCGTCACATTGAGCCTTAATAAGGACAAAATTCTCCGGAATATGATTCGGATATTTCAAAAGGATAATAGGATAATAGCAACAATTTCATGCTTAACATGAGGAACTATAGCAAGTTCATCTCCGTAAGCATCATTCATAATGACATCATGGCCACAAGTATAGAAGGCATCAACTTCATCAAAAAGGGATATTTCAAAAGAATCCATAGGATCATAACACTCATATAAGGTAAGAGTCAAAGAGTTACTCTCATTAGAAGGTAGACATGGATGGCTCCATTATCCCTCCTTTTGTTCGTCACTCTCCTCCTCTTTTTCAACCAAGGAGCTTTCAGGTTTAGCAATTTCTTGTTCCATAGAGTCCTGCAAAACATTAGTCTCTTCCTTTGGGGGAGAGATTCTCTCAAGATGATCAGTAATATAATAATTTGCATTGTAATTTTCCAAACAATAGTTAAGTATAGCAAGACTGTCGCACCCCGGCTCAGAGCGACCGGTTTACCTCACATTGCCATCCCAGAGATCAAGTCTTCTGGAAATGCACAACATATTGGTACAGATACAACCGCTTCATAATAATTATACAGGTACATAGGTTCGGGGTTACAAACTGCTACGAGGCATGGCGGCACATCTCGTACGGCAACACTATCAACATTATTTATGTCACATCTCGGGGCCTCAATACGATCGACGAAGGACTCTACGGCAGCGGAATAACGAGGTGACGGGACTCCACTCCACAAGGACACTGCTGGGACACGGCCTAGTTCGCGTAGTACATCTCAGCCAACTCTTCAGGTGCGACTCCTCCTGCATCTGGCATGACACGCCAGGTCAGTACATGGAATGTACTTGCAAGATCATAACAGCCAAGTCATCAGGAAAAGCAATAGCATGGCAAGGATGCAAACAATAACATTACCAGCATGGCAAGAACAATAATACTACTTATCTTATGATCACCACATGATCATACCGCTTACCTCCGAGTCGTCCTGACTCGGTAACCGGGGCATCTCCTGACCAACCATCATACAGGTCGTCGCACGACCACTCAACGGGTTAGGTGTCCTCTGTTACCACCCAACCAATCACATGACCAATGACTCAGCGTTATCACACGTATTATTAAACATATTAGTGTTGACCGTTGTGTGACCTAGTTAGAACTGTGTCCCATGACCGAGGACTCGGCTATTCGAATAGATTTTTGACTCTGCAGAATTTGTGCACGTTACCCACATTATGGAGTTCTTCTTCCACCCGACACTCCGGAACTTGTCCCACAGGATCCTTGGAACTCGTTCCGCAATATCGAGCTAGGACTTCTCCAACGAAACTCGACTACCGCGTAACCTCCCTACGGTATCACCGACACACGGTCTTGGGTATCCCTGTGGTTAGGTGTCCTACGTTACCACCAGAACCACTCGGCCAAACTCTTGGAAACGGCCACCTTGTGGCAAACTGTCCCAACGGGGACTCTTGGGTAAACACTATGGATGTCGGGATTATCACCACCTACCTGATCAGGGTAGCGTGTGTGCATAACCCCCCCCCCTCTTTTGTGATATCCGTAGAAGGCACTACGATAGCACGAGTTAAGGCCCACCCATACAGACAAATGTGGCTGCACGGTTAAAGCTCGGTTCGGTGGCACTTGGTCAACGATTATTATGTTCATTAGGTTCTAGAGAATAAGTTTGAACATAGCAACATGAAGGCATGGCAACATGGCATGAACATGATACTACTATCAAGCATATGCAACAACTAACATGGCATCCAAGAAGAAGCATGCTCATCACTAGAATAACTCCGGCATAGACATGACAAAATAAGCATGGTGATAACATGTACTAGGGTGGCATGATAAAACCAGTAGGCATGGCATGTTTATATCAGTGACTTATTATGGTTAATTAATTTTATTAGCAAGCAATTTCAAAGCAAGAAAAACCCAAGTTAAATGAGTTAAATCAACAAAAGGCAACTCAAGCTCCTCATGACTATATTGTTATGGCTTGCCTTGGTCAAGTGGAGTGTCCTTGAACTCCTGGTCTCCTGCAAGCACTTGATCACCTTCTGAAAAATAAAACAAGTGGCAAATAGAAATAAGTCCAAAGCACCTTTCTTCTGTCCAGTGGACCTAAACAGAGAGCCAAACTCCCAAACTTTGCCAACTGGAAGAGGATCTCAAGACAAAAATGTAGAAAAAAGAATCAACTCATTTGGCCTTGTGGTTTAGGAGTAATTGATGGTCAAAGTTTGGTAAAAAATCACTTTTAAATGGATTAAAATGATTTTCCAGGAAATATCCAGAGGAGGCCACGTCGAAGGCGTATTCTGGCGAATACGTCTCTACTCGTACCGCTTCGGGACTAACTGTAGTGGCTGGCGGGTGGGGTCCCATGGTCAGGTTGAAACCAACAGGAGGGAAACAGAGGCCGCGGCTCCGGCTTCGGAGACGACGCGGGCAACGCGGGAACATGCGTGCCACAGTGGCCTCCACGCGCGCGCTTCAGACGAACAGCGGCGGCGACGTCGAGGGCTCCGGCGGGCGGTGCGGCTTTGGGAGAGGCCAGGTGGCGTGCGGGGGTGCCACAATCACTACGGACACGAGGGCACGGCCAATGGTTCGCGGGGCGAGGCAGGCGCTCGACGGCGACGGCTCGGCCATGGCCAGTGCGCGTGCACGCGTGCACTTGGGGCAGCCACTGTGGCCTCAGCGTGTCCCTGGCGTGTAGCCAACGCCGAGGATTGCAGGCAAGGCTGTGGGAGGCTTACAGGTGGGCTCCAGTGCTTGGCATCTTCAAAAAGAGTTTTCTGCAGGAAAGTTTGAGAATTTATCCTGGGTGTTTGGCTAGGTGTTTGGGGCTGAAAATTGGTGTGCCTGGGTTATCTAGGAAGGTGCTCATGTGGTAAAAATTTTAGAGCAAATGGACAAGTAAAAAGAGTACTTGCTTCACAAAGTGCCTCCCTGGACAGAAGTAGAAAAGAATTTCTAGAGGAATATTTTTGTACTAAACTTGCCCATGTTTTTGCATAGCATCATGAGGCATGACTCCATTGTTTAGCACAAAAAGTTTCAGGTCAAAAGGAGGAGCAGAGGTGAGGCTAGTTTCAAAAAGGAGAGGGAAAAGGGCAATTTCCCTTAATGAAAAAGGGTTTTCATGAGGGATAAAAATAGGGAAAGGGTTAGGGTGATCAAAGCTTGATCATAGCCATGAGGGAGAAGTGTTAAGAGGTCACTTGGCCTAGGGGAAAAAATTAGGCCTAAGTGATCAAGGCCATCTGAGCTGAGAAAATCCAGGCAAATAAATTCCAAATCCAGAAAATCAGCAAATCAAGTTGCAAATAAAAAGGGTCAAAAACCAGGGTGTCACAAAGACTCTCAGATTTGTAAGGGGCATCGTCAATATTTTTAAGAAGACAAGTAATTTCATAGGCACCCTTATAAGCAAAAAATTCTTCTATTTGCTCTGCTTCATAAAAATCATACTTTCTCTTAGCATAAGAAGGTAAGGTTTCATCATCATTTTACTCACATTGGAAAGCAAGGTGTTTATGCCTCATAAACCAACAAGATTTATCCCTGCAGAAAGATATATTACATATTGAGCACAAGTTTCTAGCATACTCATACCTGATGTATTTGTTTCCATAAGTGTATCCCATTTTGAGACAAGCGGTGTTCCTTGTACCATTCTTGTTGATCCTTAGCGAATCCTCCATGCCAACAGGATCTGGTTTCAAAGAAGTTAGGCATTGGTGGCAAGCAAGAAACTAGACATACTATTTTTTGGGTTTTTGGTAAAAGAAATAAAAGCAAAAACTGAAAGGTAAACTAACAAGACTAAAAAGCAAAGATAAAAGATAACATGCAACTCCCCTATCTTGAATATTGGAGTCCCCGGCAATGGCGCCAAAAATTAGCTTGATGGCACTGAAGTAGTGCTCCTCGTTGGTTACCCCAAGTGGAAGGTTGGATGTAGCCTAGCAGCAAATTTCCCTTGGCAAAGATACCAAGGTTGAGATCGACCGTTAGGACTCCAAGGTCGACAAGTAGGTGGTGAAGCGAGCAACGCGCCGTTTGAGAAATATTGCTCCCTTAACCTGGACCTGCACACATAACAAATAACTTTGCTCCCAACGAGTACAGAGAGGTTGTCAATCTCTCCGGCCTTGCCGTTTACAAAGGATCAACGCAACAGATAATAGGTAGTGATAATTGCAACTAGAAAGTAAAAGCAGGAAGTAAATTAAGGGTGTAAACATTGGTGGAATATAGACCGGGGTCCCATGATGTTCACTAGTGATGTCTCTCTCCCAAAACACGATAAAACTGCTATGCGAGGTAAACAAATCAGAGCTGGGCAATTGACAGGATTGCGGGCGCAAACCAATGCTAACTATGCTACAAAGAAAGGAAGGGGCTCAAAAGCATGGGCGGTACGCCAAAATAACTAGACCAAAATTCAACTGCATCTACTACTAATCATCCACCTTAAGATATCTATCCAGAACATCTTGTTGGTATTAAGTTGCGAGCCCCACCGAAAGTGTAAACCCAAAGCAAAAGACAACTGCATTAAAAGAACTTTGCGTAAAGTAAACAATCCTTGTAACCGTGGTTACAAGCACCGTTGTTTTCCCCCTTTTGGCAAAAACACATCCCCTAGACTCATGTTTCTGTCACTCAAGCTATTCATCAGGGGGCATGAACCCACAACCAAGCATAACGCTCCCTCTTGGAGTCACTACCTACTACTTGGCCAAAGCAATAAACATCAACGGATAACATGCAAGAATTACTCAAGAACAAAAATATAAAAGAGAAGAACCAACTATATTACTCAATCACAATCTGAACATAGTCTCATAATCCATCAGATCCCAGCAAACTCAGCATAGCAACAGCAGAAAGAATTACATATGTGCCTTGATCATGTAGTGCAGCTCACAAGATCTAATCCATGAAGAACAAAGAGGGGAGGAGAACATCATATAGCTACTGATCATGGACCCATGGTCCAAGGTGGACTACTCACGGATCATCCAGGAAGAGTCCATGGTGGTGGAGAATCTCCCGAAGGTCAATCCTCTCTCCGGCAGGGTGCCGGGAAGAGGTCTTCTGGTGCTCCCGATCTTGGAAGCGCGTTGGCGGCGAAACAGAGGCGAGATCGCGAAAAAGAGTTCTCTCTTCGGGGGTTTCGGGTCGAGAGATAAATAAAGGCGAAGGGGGTAGCTGATACATCCAAAACGTATCTATAATTTCTGCTTGCTCCATGCATGTTTTCTGTGATATTGCTATGATCTAGATACACTTTCATACACTTTTGATCATATTTGGACTAACCTATTAACTCAGTGCAGCCCAGTGCCAGTTCCTGTTTTCTGTTGTTTTTCTATTTCAGTTTTCCCCCATATAAAAAGTGCCAGAAAAATTCCGGGAAACATACAGGAAAAATCAGCGTATAGGAAGCTTCGCGAAGAGCCCGAGAGGGGCCAGAGGGGAGCTAGGGGGGCCCAGGCGGCCACCCGGCGCGGCCCCACCCCTGGCCGCGCCAGGGGAGCGCCTGGGGCCCCTGGTCCACCTCTGGCTATCCCCCTTTGCCTATTTATTCTCCGTCACGGGGAAACTCCGAAGACAGAACCCTTGTTCGCGATCTCTCCTCTGTTCCGCCGCCGACGCGCTTCCGAGATCGGGAGCACCAGAAGACCTCTTCCCGGCACCCTGCCGGAGGGAGGGCCCACCTCCGGGAGTCTCCTCTCCACCATGGATGCTCCCCGGCTGTCTCGTGAGTAGTTTTCCTTGGACCATGGGTTCGTGATCAGTAGCTATGTGATGTTCTCCTCCCCTCTTTGTTCTTCATGGTTTAGACCTCGTGAGCTGCCCTACATGATCGAGGCACTTTTGTAATCTTTCTGCTATTGCTATGCTGAGTTTGATGGGATCTGATGGATTATGAGATTATGTTCAGATTGTGATAGAGTAATATATTTGGTTTTTATCTCTTATATTTTTGTTCCTAAGTAATTCTTGCATGTTCTCCGTTGCTTTTTATTGCTTTGGCCAAGTAGTAGGTAGTGACTCCAAGAGGGAACGTTATGCTCGATTGTGGGTTCATGCCCCCGGATGACACGCTTGAGTGACAGAAACATGAGCCTAGGGGATGTGTTGTTGCCACAAGGGGGAAAACAACGGTGCTTGTAACCGCGGTTGCAAGGATTGTTTACTTTACGCAAAGTGCTTTTTAATGCAATTGTCTGTTGCCTTGGGTTTACACTTTGGGTGGGGCTCGCAACTAAATACCAGCGAGATGTTCTGGATAGATATCTCAAGGTGGATGATTAGTAGTAGATGCAGTTGGATTTCGGTCTACTTATTTTGGCGTACTGCCCGTGCTTTTGAGCCTCTTCCTTTCTTTTGTAGCATAGTTAGCATTGCGATGCGTTCATAATCCTGTCAATTGCCCTTCTGTAATTTGTTTACCTCGCATAGCAGTTTTAACGTCTTTTGGGAGAGAGACATCACTAGCGAATATCACGTATCCCGGTCCATATCCTTATTACTGTTTCCATGCTATCTTTACTTTTCTTCTTTTACTTTCAATTGCTATTATTATCCCTTGTGTTTTACCCTTTGTGAACAACAAGACCGGAGAGATTGACAACCTCTCTGAACTTCGTTGGGAACAAAGTTATCTGTGTCTGTGTGCAGGTCCACGTCAGTTTCGCCGCTGACACCTACTTATCATATCCGGAGTCCTACGGGAGACAAACCTTGGTATCTTCACCGAGGGAAACTTGCTGATGCGCTACATCTCAAACCTTCCACTTGGGGTAACCAACGAGGGGCGAGAAGCCATCAGTAGCCAGGGGGCCACCAGGGGTCCAGGCGGGCCCCTGGCGCGGACCCACCCTAAGGCGCACTGGGAGAGCGCCTGGGGCCCTGGTGGGTCCCCTCCGGGCCCCCTTCGGGACTCTGGAAGGTACCCGTACGCTGATTTTTATTGGATTTTTCTGGAATTTTTGGAGCATTTTTAATACAGGGGAAACCTGAAATAGAAAAATAGCATAAAACAGAAACTGGCACTGATGTGCACTGAGTTAATAGGTTAGTCCAAATATGATCGAAAGCGTATGAAAGTGTATCTAAAATATAGCAATATCACAAAAAACATGCATGGAGCAAGCAAAAATTATAGATACGTTTGGGATGTATCAGCAACCCAAGATATTTTTCCTTCTGTTTTTAGTGGTCTTGGTGATTGTAACTACTGTAGCAACATCATTGTATCTTTATTTTCAAGCTTTGTGCCAATTTTAGCCTCCAATTCCAAGAAAGTTCAAAAGTTGTGGCATGCTGTCCAGAAAACAGATTCTGTCCTTGGATGGAAAAAATCATGATAAATCACCAGATCATCTTTTTGATATGAATTGTTTTGACATCATGCTCTATACAATTATCTTTCGAGTGTATGTTCTGAGTTTTTTTATTTGATTTGAAGAAGTACCCCAAAAAAATTATTTACTATGTGTTGGTCTATTTTTCACATATTCTGCCTTTCTCAGTTTTACAAGTCTTGCGCTAACTTTTTCTTTGCAAAAACTTTTTGGCGGTCTTGAGAAACAGTATCCTTTCAAGAAGATCTTTATTTCCACTAGAGGCAAATTGTTTTATTTTGTTTTATTATGGGTACTAACCTCTCTAATCAGCTTATAATGAGTTATCTATGAAGGGAGTTTACAAGTGTGCGAGGGAAGATGATAAAAGAAGATCCGGGAGTATCAAACGCTCAAGCTTGGGGATGCCCCCATGCACCCACAATAAATATTCAAGGAGACTCAAGCGTCTAAGCTTGGGGATGCCCCCGTGCATCCCCTTCTCCACCAACAATTATCAGTTTGTCCTTCGCTACACTAAATTTTTATCACTTCATGCGTTATGTGCTATGCTTGGAGCGTCTTGCTCTTTAGTTTTAATTTTAGTTTTCGTTAGCTTTGTTTGATGTTCATAACAAGTTAGAAACCAGCTTTCTTTGTGTGGGAGAGAAACACGCTCCACTTTAAACTAGAACACATCATAGGATTTTCATGCTTATCTTTCTTTTGTTGTGTGTTATTTATCCTTTTGTAGCTACTGTCTTGTTTAGCTCTTAGTTTTCATGCTTATTATTTTTAAGAGCTTTTGTTTAGTTTGTTGCTGCAACTTGATACGCGAGAGAGAATTTCTTCTTGCCCTTCGTTGGTTGCCCCAAGTGGAAGGTAAGATGCAGCGTAGCAGCAAGTTTCCCTCGGTGAAGATACCGAGGTTGAGTATCGACCAGTAGGACTCCGGCGATGATAAGTAGGTGTCAGCGGCGCACCTAATGCGGACCTGCACACAACACAATTAACTTTGCTCCCAACGAAGTTCAGAGAGGTTGCCAATCTCTCCGGTCTTGTTGTTTACAAAGGATCAAAAACACAGGATAATGATAATGATAGAAACTGAAAGTAAAAACCAAGAAAGTAAATGAGCATGTAAACAGTGATGAGAATATGGACCGGGGTCCCGTGATGTTCACTAGTAATGTCTCTCTCCGAAAAGAAGATAAGACTGCTATGTGAGGTAAACAAATTACAGACGGGCAATTGACAGGATTATAAACGCACCGCAATGCTAACTATGCTACAAAAGAAAGGAAGAGGCTCAAAAGCATGGGCAGTATGCCAAAATAAGTAGACCGAAATCCATCTGCATCTACTACTAATCATCCACCTTGAGATATCTATCCAGAACATCTCGCTGGTATTAAGTTGCGAGCCCCACCCAAAGTGTAAACCCAAAGCAAAAGACAACTGCATTAAAAAGAACTTTGCGTAAAGTAAACAATCCTTGTAACCGCGGTTACAAGCACCGTTGTTTTCCCCCTTGTGGCCACAACACATCCCCTAGACTCATGTTTCTGTTACTCAAGCGTGTTATTAGGGGGCATGTACCCACAATCGAGCATAACGTTCCCTCTTGGAGTCACTACCTACCACTTCGCCAAAGCAATAAATAGCAACGGAGAACATGCAAGAATTACTTCAGAACAAAAATACAAAAGATAAGAACCAATTATATTACTCTATCACAATCTGAACATAATCTCATAATCCACCAGATCCCATCAAACTCAGCATAGCAAAAGCAGAAAGAATTACATATGTGCCTGATACGTCCAAAACGTATCTATAATTTCTTCTTGCTCCATGCATGTTTTGTGTGATATTTCTATGATCTAGATACACTTTCATACACTTTTGATCATATTTGGACTAACCTATTAACTCAGTGCACCCCAGTGCCAGTTCCTGTTTTCTGCTGTTTTTCTATTTCAGTTTTCCCCCATATAAAAAGTGCCAGAAAAATTCGGGAAAATTCAGATAAAAATCAGCGTGACGGAAGCTTCGAGAAGAGCCCGGGAGGGGCCGGAGGGGAGCCAGGGGGCCCAGGCGGCCACCCGACGCGGCCCCACCCCTGGCCGCGCCAGGGGGGCGCCTGGGGCCCCTGGCTGTCCCCTTTCGCCTATTTATCCCCCGTCACGGGAAAACTCCAGAACGAGAACCCTATTCCGCGAACTCGCCTCTGTTACGCCGCCGCCGCGCTTCCGAAGATCGGGAGCACCAGAAGACATCTTCCCGGCACCCTGTCGGAGGAAGGATTGACCTCCGGGAGTCTCCTCTCCACCATGGATGCTCCCCGGATGTCCCGTGAGTAGTTTTCCTTGGACCATGGGTCCGTGATCAGTAGCTATGTGATGTTCTCCTCCCCTCTTTGATCTTCATTGTTTAGACCTCGTGAGCTGCCCAACATGATCGAGGCACCTTTGTAATATTTTTGCTATTGCTATGTTGAGTTTGATAGGATCTGATGGATTATGAGATTATGTTCAGATTGTGATAGAGAAATATATATTTGGTTTTTATCTCTTATATTTTTGTTCCTAAGTAATTCTTGCATGTTCTCCGTTGCTGTTTATTGCTTTGGCCAAGTAGTAGGTAGTGACTCCAAGAGGGAGCGTTGTGCTAGGTTGTGGGTTCATGCCCCCCCCCCCCCCCGATGACACGCTTGAGTGACAGAAACATGAGTCTAGGGGATGTGCTGTTGCCACAAGGGGGAAAACAACGGTGCTTGTAACCGCGGTTACAAGGATTGTTTACTTTATGCAGAGTTCTTTTTAATGCAGTTGTCTGTTGCTTTGGGTTTACACTTTGGGTGGGGCTCGCAACTTAATACCAGCGAGATGTTCTGGATAGATATCTCAAGGTGGATGATTAGTAGTAGATGCAGATGGATTTCAGTCTACTTACCTTGGCGTACTGCCTGTGCTTTTGAACCTCTTCCTTTGTTTTGTAGCATAGTTAGCATTGCGGTGCGTTCATAATCCTGTCAATTGCCTTTCTGTAATTTGTTTACCTCGCATAGCAATTTTATCATCTTTTGGGAGAGAGACATCACTAGCGAACATCACGTATCCCGGTCCATATCCTTATCACTGTTTCCACGCTATATTTACTTTTCTGCATTTACTTTCAAGTTGCTATTATTATCCCTTGCGTTTTATCCTTTGTAAACAACAAGACCAGAGAGATTGACAACCTCTCTGAACTTCGTTGGGAACAAAGTTATCTGTGTCTGTGTGCAAGTCCGCGTCAGTTGCGCCGCTGACACCTACTTATCATCTCTGGAGTCCTTCTGGAGACAAACCTTGGTATCTTCACCGAGGGAAAACTGCTGCTGCACTACATCTCAACCCTCCACTTGGGGTAACCAACGAAGGGGGCGAGAAGCCATCAAGCAAAGTTTTCTGGCGCCGTTGCCGGGGACTCCAAGTGCTAAGATAGGGGAGTTGCACACTACCCTTTACCTTTGTTTTTTTTAGTCTTGTTAGTTTATCTTTCAGTTTTTATCTTTGTGTCTTTTTTCAAAAACTACAAAAAAATCTGCCACACTTGCTGCTACTATGGGTTCCACTGAAAACACCAAGTTGTGTGACTTCACTAGTCACAACAACCAAGACTTTATCTGCACTCCCATTGCCACACCTGCCACTTCAGCTACCTCTTATGAAATTAAACCTGCTTTGCTAAACCTTGTTATGAGAGATCAATTCTCTGGTGCTGGAGATGATGCTGCTTTACACTTGAATAATTTTGTTGAATTATGTGATATGCAAAAGTATAAGGAAGTAGAAGGTGATGTTGTTAAGCTCAAGCTCTTTCCCTTCTCTTTAAGGGGAGATGCTAAAATCTGGTTTCAATCTTTGCCTAGAAATAGCATAGATTCTTGGGATAAGTGCAAAGATGCTTTTATAGGGAAGTACTACCCTCCTGCTAAGATTATTCAAATGAGGAGTAATATTATGAATTTTAAGCAATTGGATAATGAACACGTTGCCCAAGCTTGGGAACGAATGAAATCTCTTGTTAAGAAATGCCCTACACATGGTTTGACTACCTGGATGGTTATCCAGACTTTTTATGCAGGCTTGAACTTTACCTCGCGGAACCTGTTAGATTCGGCCGCGGGAGGAACCTTTATGTCAACTACACTTGGTGCTGCCACGAAGCTTCTCGATGAAATGATGACCAATTATTCCCAATGGCACACCGAACACGCTCCAACAGGTAGGAAGGTAAATTCTGTCGAGGAAATTACCTCCCTCAATGAAAAAGTTGACTTAATTATGTCTCTACTTACCAAGCAACCCTCTATTGATCCTCATGATGTTCCTTTAAATTCTTTGGTTGCTCAAGAACAAGTAGATGTGAAATTTATTGCTAGAAACAACTTCAACAACAATGCTTATAGGGGAAATTTTGCTAGACATCCTAGACCGTTTCCATCCAACTATGGGAACAACAACACCTACCCTAGCAACAAGAACCCCTCTTCTGAATTAGAAATCATGCTTAGAGACTTTATCACTACCCAAAAAGCCTTCAACAAAAATGTAGAAGAGAAATTATCTAAAATAGATAATCTCTCTTTGAAGGTAGAAAGCTTAGCCCTTGATATTGAGATGCTCAAAATTAGAACCTCCCCCCTTGAGGAGAATAAGGCCACTCCTATTAATGCTATCCAGTTACAAATCAATGAAAACATTAGGATGATGGCTAAACTTAGAGAAAGATGGGCTAGAGAAAAAGAGGAAGAGGATAGAATTAAGAGCCTTCCTACACACCACACAGTTGCCACTATCCAAATTGTTGAGGACACTCAAACTATTAGCACCCAATGCACTCCTAGTCCCGTTGCACCTATTAACGGTGATGCTAATACCTCAACCATAGATAAAGAAACTCCTATGAACATATAGGGTTTCAAACAAGTGAGCCTAGATGACACTACTACCACCTTTGATAGTAGTGATATTGATTTTGATAGTTGTACCCTCTCAGAAGTTATCAGTTTACTACACAAAATGTCTAGAGACCCCCACACTAGCACACTTAATCTTGCCTTCACGGAGCATATCACAAATGCTCTCATCAAAGCTAGGGAGGAGAAGCTTAGAGTAGAAGCCTCCATACCTAGGAAGCTAAAGGATAGTTGGGACCCTATGATCAAAATTAAATTAAATAACTTCTCTTGCTATGCTTTATGTGATGTTGGAGCTAGTACCTCCGTTATTCCCAAAAGAATATTTGATATGTTTGAATTGAAATCTTTTGAGCCTTGGTCTTTTGGTGTTCGTCTTGTTGATTCTTCCGTAAAGAAACCTTTAGGGAAGATCGACGATGTTCTTATCATTGTCAATGACAACTATGTTCCCGTTGATTTTATTGTTATGGATATAGAGTGTGAACCTTTATGTCCAATTATTTTGGGACGTCCTTTTCTTCGCACTGTTGGTGCTGTTATTGACATGAAAGAGGGGAATATAAAATTCCAATTCCCATTTAAAACGGGGATGGAACACTTCCCTAGAAAGAAAATCAAGTTACCTTTTGAGTCCGTTACTGGGGCTAGTTATTCTCTTTCTCTTGATAAAACTTGATTCTTCTTTTGCATTAAGCCTAGCTAATGGCTTTAAAGAAACGCTTTCGGGAGGCAGCCCTCAACGAATTAAGGTTTTTCTTTTTGCTTTTGTTGTGTATTGATGATTGTTACTTCTGTAGAAACATCATTGTATCTTGATTTTTCAGCTTTGTGCCAAGTTATAGCCTCTTACGGCAAGGGAAGTAAAAGTTGTGACATGCTGTCCAGAAAACAGATTCTGTCCTCGTGACTAGAAAAAATCCAGAAAAATCCCCGTTCACCTTTTTGAGCTGAAATTTTTACACAGTATGCTCTATACAATTACGAAACTTCCGTATGTTCTGAGTTTTTTGTTTGAGTTGTAGAAGTACCCCTAAAAAATTCTTTACTATCTGTTGTTCTGTTTTTCACAGATTCTGCCACGTTTTGTCTCTCCTAACTTTTGCAAACCATAAGCTTGCTTTTTCTTTGCAAAAACTTTTTGGCACTCTTGAGAAACAGTAGCTCTTCAAGAATATCTTTATATCCAGTTGAGAAAAAATTATTTATTAAGGGTACTAACCTCTCTAATCAGCTTATGATGAGTTATGTATGAAGGGAGTTTTCAAGTGTGCAATGGAAGATGATGAAAGAAGATCCAGGAGTGTCAAGCGCTCAAGCTTGGGGATGCCCCCATGCATCCCCAATAAATATTCAAGGAGACTCAAGCGTCTAAGCTTGGGGGTGCCCCCGTGCATCCCCTTCTCCATCAACAATCATCAGTTCGTCCTTCGTCTCACTATATTTTTATCACTTCATGCGTTATGTGCTATGCTTGGAGAGTCTCGCTCTTAGGTTTTATTTTTAGTTTCTTTAGCTTTGCTTGCTGTTCATAACAAGTTAGGTCCTGTCTTACTTTGTGTGGGAGAGAAACACGCTCCACTTTCAAAATCTAGAACACATAATAGGATTTTTCATGCATATCTTCTTGCTGTTGTGTGTTCTTTATCTTTTCATAGCTACTGCCATGTTTAGTCTTAGTTTTAGTTTGTCTTTAGCAAGAGCCTTGGCTTTTGTTTTAGTTTGTTGCTGGAACTCTCTTTAGTTTTCATGTTTATCTTGTTAAGAGAGTTGGTTGTTGCACTGAGTTGTGTCTTGTCTTGAAAGTAGGTAATTGAGGTTGCTATTTAATTTTAGTAGTAGCTTGCAATAGTTTTGAGACATTGATGTGAGTAATGTTTGAACTTTTGAGATATTAGATTGAGAGTTATCGATAATAAGTGCATGAGTTCTTCGGACTAATGTAAGTATTGAGAGTTGACACTTCCACCTTCCCGTATTTTGCTAGCCTTTCCCGTGCCGTGCATTGCATTCTTCTCACTCCGAGAGTTGGTGTCCACCTTCGCCGGTACTTCCAAACCCTTGGCATGATACGCTCTGTCATCATAAGCATCCCTTTATCTTTCCTCAAAACAGCCACCATACCTACCTATCAAGGCATTTCCATAGCCTTTCCGAGTTACATTGCCATGCAATTTCCGCCTCTTCATGACTTGATCTTCATGTCATACATGTTCCTGCTACACTGGCAGCGACATACATTGCATACATCATGATAGTTACATCTTCTTTATGATTTTGAGTACCTTGTAAAGTGTGAAAGATCTCCTTTACCCTCTTGTAAAATAGAGTGTTGCCCTTAAGTGAGGAAAAGATCCCAAAGCGGACACAATAAAAGATCCCAAAGAGGACAAATGAGAGTTAAATAGAAAGAGCCATTGAGGCCACAAAAAATAGAAAAAATAGAAAAAATAAATAAAAATAGAGAAAGGGGCAACACTACTATCCTTTCGAGAGATCCACACTAGTACTCCCTTTATATCCTTGTACTCCACAGAGATGATCATTATGCATATAGCTATGTGGGGACCTTCACACTATAGAACTTGGCTTGCATATTCCAAGGATGAGCCTCCTCAAAAGAGCTCTAGGTCTTCATGAGCGAGCAAGTTAGATGCACCCCCACTAGTTCCATTGGAGAGCTTCCTAGCTCGTATGTGCATCCGTTGCATGGCAATCCCTACTCCTCACATCATATCTATCATTTGGCATCTCTTGCCTATGATTTTCCTCATTGATCTGAGCCTTTCTCATCCTTTTTGTCTTCCTCCTCCACCATATTTCTCTCTTGGCCATCCTAAGTGTCAACTCTCGTGCTTACGCTCATCCATTTCATGAGTGCTCGAAATATTGAAAAGGAGCGGATCAAATTGACTTGTACCTGGCTAGTGGTCTGGGCACGATTCAAGATAAGATTCCAAAGAAGACCAAGTGTGAAACTTTAGTAGATTGAGTTCTCAACACAAAAATACTTTTTTCTCGTATTCCCTATCCCCCTTCTTGCACGCAAACACCATTTGGAGACATTCGAGTCACGGACAGCGAGAGCTCTTGCACCTAGTGTTCTTTTGTTACTTATTTCAATGCTAATATAGACTCTTGCCTGTTATGACTTGAATTGAATCTCTAACCTTGATTGCTTTACTTTTCAAAGTTCTTATATGGTTGCTAGCATGTCACCACAGAAATTATGTTGTTATCATTTACCTACTCGAGGACGAGCAGGAATTAAGCTTGGGGATGTTGATACGTCCAAAACGTATCTATAATTTCTGCTTGCTCCATGCATGTTTTGTGTGATATTGCTATGATCTAGATACACTTTCATACACTTTTGATCATATTTGGACTAACCTATTAACTCAGTGCACCCCAGTGCCAGTTCCTGTTTTCTGCTGTTTTTCTATTTCAGTTTTCCCCCATATAAAAAGTGCCAGAAAATTTCGGGAAAAATCAGATAAAAAATCAGCGTGACGGAAGCTTCGAGAAGAGCCCGGGAGGGGCCAGAGGGGAGCCAGGGGGGCAGGCGGCCACCCGGCGCGTCCCCAACCCTGGCCGCGCCAGGGAGCGCCTAGGGCCCCTGGCCCACCTCTGGCTGCCCCCTTTCGCCTATTTATCCCCCGTCACAGGAAATCTCCAGAACGAGAACCCTATTCCGTGAACTCGCCTCTGTTCCGCCGCCGCCGCGCTTCCGAAGATCGGGAGCACCAGAAGACCTCTTCCCGGCACCCTGCCGGAGGGAGGATTGACCTCCGGGAGTCTCCTCTCTGAACAACAAGACCGGAGATAAAGTTGCTATTATTATCCCTTGTAAACAACAAGACCGGAGAGATTGACAACCTCTCTGAACTTCGTTGGGAAAAAAGTTATCGGTGTCTGTGTGCAGGTCCGCGTCAGTTGCGCCGCTGACACCTACTTATCATCGCTGGATTCCTGCTGGAGACAAACCTTGGTATCTTCACCGAGGGAAAACTGCTGCTGCACTACATCTCAACCCTCTACTTGGGGTAACCGACGAAGGGGGCGAGAAGCCATCAGTGCCTCGATCATGTAGGGCAGCTCACGAGGTCTAAACCATGAAGAACAAAGAGGGGAGGAGAACATCACATAGCTACTGATCACGGACCAATGGTCAAAGGTAGAGTACTCACGGCACATCCGGGAAGCGTCCATGTTGGAGGAGAAGCTCCCGGAGGTCGATCCTCCCTCTGGCAGGGTGCCGGGAAGGGTCCTGACGGTGCTCCCGATCTTGGAAGCGCGGCGGCGTCGGAACAGAGGAGAATTTGCGAAATAGGGTTCTGTCTTCGGATTTTCCCCGTGACGGAGAATAAATAGGCGAAGGGGGGCATCCAGGGGGGTCACCAGGGGTCCAGGCGCCCCCCTGGCGCGGCCAGGCCCCTGGTCGCGCCAGGTGGCCGCCTAGGCCCCTGGTGGTGGCCCTCTGGCCCCACTTGGGTGCTTCTGGAAGACTCCGTTGCGCTGATTTTTTATCCGATTTTCCCGAATTTTTGGGGCATTTTTAATATGGCGGAAACCTGGAATAGAAAAACAGCAGAAAACAGGAACTGGCACTGCGGTGCACTGAGTTAGTAGGTTAGTACAAATATGATCAAAAGTGTATGAAAGTGTATCTAGACCATAGAAATATCACACAAAATATGCATGGAGCAAGCAGAAATTATCGATACGTTTGAGACGTATCAACATCCCCAAGCTTAATTCTTGCTCGTCCTCGAGTAGGTAAATGATAACAGGCATAATTTCTATGGCGACATGCTAGCAACCATATAAGGACTTTGAAAAGTAAAGCAATCAAGGTATGTAATTCAATTCAAGTCATAACATGCAGGAGTCTATATTAGCATTGAAACAAGCAACGAAAGAACATTAGGTGCAAGAGATCTCGCTGTCCGTGACTCGAATGTCTCCAAATGGTGTTTGCATGCAAGAAGGGGGATGGGGAATACGAGAAAAAAATATTATTGTTGAGAACTCAATCTACTAAAGTTTCACACTTGGTCTTCTTTGGAATCTTATCTTGACTCGTCCCCAGACCACTAGCCAGGTACAAGTCAATTTGATCCACTCCTTTTCGATATTTTGAGCACTCATGCAATGGATTAGCGTAAGCACGAGAGTTGACACTTAGGATGGCAAAAGAGAGAAATATGGTGGAGTAGGAAGTCAAAAAGGTGAGAAAGGCTCACATCAATGAGGACAATCATAGGCGAGAAGGCCAAATGATAGATATGATGTGAGAAGTATGGATTGCCATGCAACGGATGCACTTATGAGCTGAAAAGCTCTCCAATGGAACTAGTGGGGGTGCATCTAACTTACTCGCTCATGAAGACCTATAGCTCTTTTGAGGAGGCTCATCCTTGGAATATGCAAGCCAAGTTCTATAGTGTGAAGGTCCCCACATAGCTATATGCATGATCATCTCTATGGAGTACAAGGATAAGAGGGAGTACTAGTGTGGATCTTTCAAAAGGATAGTAGTGTTGCCCATTTCTCTCTTTTTATTTCTTTTTCTCTTTTTTCTCTTTTTTGTATTTTTGGTGGCCTCCATGGCTCTTTCTATTTAACTCTCATTTGTCCTCTTTGGGATCTTTTATTTTGTCCACTTTGGGATCTTTTCCTCACTTAAGGGCAACACTCTAATTTACAAGAGGGTATAGAAGATATTTCACACTTTACAAGGTACTCAAATCATAAAGAAGATGTAGCTATCATGATGTATGCAATGTATGCCGCTGCCAGTGTAGCAGGAACATGTATGACATGAAGATCAAGTCATGAAGAGGTGGAAGTTGCATGGCAATATATCTCGGAAAGGCTATGGAAATGCCTTGATAGGTAGGTATGGTGGTTGTTTTGAGGAAAGATATAAGGAGGTTTATGATGACAGAGCGTATCATGTCAAGGGTTTGGATGTACCAGCGAAGGTGGACGCCAACTCTCAGAGTGAGAAGGAGGCAATGCAAGGCACAGGAGAGGCTAGAAAATATGAGGAGGTGGAACTGTCAACTTTCAATACTTACATTAGTCCGAAGAACTCCTGCACTTATTATCGGTAATTCTCAATCTAATGAGGAGGTTCACAAAGAGACAAGTATCCCCAGGAGGAGTGTATGGGGGTTTGGTTACCCTTGCGCATCCTCGACTCATAGTAAGTGAGTTTACTCTAATATCCGACCCGTCACAAGAGTAGTGACCCATCTAGTAGCTAGAGTTCTCAACTAGTTTTATAGGTTTTTTGAAAATAAACATGAATTGCCCAAAATACGACACCTATCACTAATAGGCTAGAGCTCTTGACACCAAAAGTTCAAACATTACTCACATCAATACCTCAAAACTATTGCAAGTTACTACTAAAATTAAATAGCAACCTCGATTACCTATTTCTCAAAACAAGACACAACTCAGTGCAACAACCAACTCTCTTAACAAGATAAACATGAAAACTAAAGAGAGTTCCAGCAACAAACTAAACAAAATCCAAGGCTCTTGCTAAAGACAAACTAAAACTAAAACTAAACATGGAAGTAGCTACGAAAAGATAAACAACACACAACAGCAAAAAGATAGGCATGAAGAATCCTATGATGTGTTCTAGATTTTGAAAGTGGAGCATGTTTCTCTCCCACACAAAGTAAGACGGGATCAAACTTTTTATGAACAGCAAGCAAAGCGAAAGAAAACTAAAAATAAAACCTAAGAGCGAGACGCTCCAAGCATAGCACATAACGCATGAAGTGATAAAAATATAGTGAGACGAAGGACGAACTGATGATTGTTGATGGAGAAGGGGATGCATGGGGGCATCCCCAAGCTTAGACGCTTGAGTCTCCTTGAATATTTATTGGGGATGCATGGGGGCATCCCCAAGCATGAGAGCTTGACACTCCCGAATCTTCTTTCATCATCTTCCATCGCACACTTGAAAACTCCCTTCATACACAACTCATCATAAGCTGATTAGACAGGTTAGTACCCTTAATAAATATATATTTTCCACTGGATATAAAGATAATCTTGAAGAGCTATTGTTTCTCAAGATTGAAAAAAAGGTTTTTGCAAAGAAAAAGCAAGCTTAAGGTTTGCAAAAGTTAGTAGAGACAAAACGTGGCAGAATCTGTGAAAAAATAGAACAGCAGGTAGTAAAGAATTTTTAGGGGTACTTCTGCAACTCAAATCAAAAAACTTAGAACATACGAAAGTTCCGT
This sequence comes from Bromus sterilis, assembly GCA_950022295.1. NCBI lineage: Eukaryota > Viridiplantae > Streptophyta > Magnoliopsida > Poales > Poaceae > Bromus > Bromus sterilis. The sequence goes on from OX465596.1 coordinate 406,029,193, forward strand.
GATTGTATAGAGCACGCTGTGTAAAAAATTATCTCAAAAAGATGAACTGGTGATTTTTTCTAATTTTTTCCGTCATGAGGACAGAATCTGTTTTCTGGACAGCATGTCACAACTTTCACTTCCCTTGTCATATGAGGCTATACTTGGCACAAATATTGAAAATAAAGATACAATGATGTTGCTAAAGTAGTAAAAATCATCAAGACCACTAAAAACAGAAGTAAAAACATCTTGTGTTGCCTCCCAACAAGCGCTTTCTTTTACGCCTTTAAGCTAGGCATAAGGCAAAAGATCAAGTTGTATCAATCGAACCATCATCAAGGTCATAAAAAGCTTTTCAATTGTACAACTAGTCTTAAGAGGTCTTTCAAATAAAGGCCTAATGAAGATGCTTCTAGGGATAAAACCAAAAGGCGGAAAATAAATGGGAGTTTCATTTATAAATTTATCAAAGAGGGGTATTTCTTCCAAAGTATTCACGGTTTCAACTTCCTTGGCAAAGGGTGGATTATTTTTAGGTCGGGGAACCTTAGGGACATAATTGAACTTGGGTTCCCTTCTTGCCGGAGTCTCTACCCTTTTTGGTTTGATTGAGGAGAAGGTAGTTTCAAGAGTATTAATGATTTCCTCAATCTTATCAATCCTAGAAGGATCCATATCATGGGATTTGATGGTCTCCAAAGTTTTAATAATTTTATGCATGGAGCTATCAAGCCTATTCAAATTCCCTTGAATCTTGCGATCTAATTCATTTATCCTAGTTATACTTGGTATTTCTAACTCTATATTTTTCAAGTTTTTTCATAATGTGAGCTAGAGTTATATCTTCTTGTATGCTAACAATAGGGAATTTCCAACAAGATTTTCAATAACATTAACATACTCCCAAATTGGGGCTTCTAGGAAATTCCTGTTGATAGCAGTATCTAGTATGAACCTATTCCAAGGAGTAATCCCAACATAAAAATTTCTAAGCAGGATAGTAGTGGATTACTTCTTGGTGGCTCTTTTTTTGATAATCATTTATTCTATACCAAGCATCTTTTAAAATTTCACCACCTTTTTGTTTAAAGGTGAGAACCTCTGTCTCAACAAAGGAAAAAGGACCAGACATAATGACAGCTACTAGCAAGATATTTTTTTGTGATTTTTGATATAAGACACAAAGATAAAAACAGAAAGGTAAACTAACAAGACTAAAAAGTAAAGGTAAAAGGTAGTGGGAAACTCCCCTATCTTATCACTCAGAGTCCGCGGCAACGGCGCCAGAAATTCACTTGATACGCGAGAGAGGATTGCTTCTCGCCCTTCATTGGTTACCCCAAGTGGAAGGTAAGATGCAGCGTAGCAGCAAGTTTCCCTCGGTGAAAATACCGAGGTTGAGTATCGACCAGTAGGACTCCGACGATGATAAGTAGGTGTCAGCGGCGCACCAGATGCGGACCTGCACACAACACAATTAACTTTGCTCCCAACGAAGTTCAGAGAGGTTGTCAATCTCTCCGGTCTTGTTGTTTACAAAGGATCAAAAACACAGGATAATGATAATGATAGCAACTGAAAGTAAAAAGGCAAGAAAGTAAATGAGCGTGTAAACAGTGATGAGAATATGGACCGGGGTCCCGTGATGTTCACTAGTGATGTCTCTCTCCCAAAAGACGATAAGACTGCTATGCGAGGTAAACAAATTACAGACGGGCAATTGACAGGATTATAAACGCACCGCAATGCTAACTATGCTACAAAAGAAAGGAAGAGGCTCAAAAGCATGGGCAGTACGCCAAAATAAGTAGACCGAAAACCATTTGCATCTACTACTAATCATCCACCTTGAGATATCTATCCAGAACATCTCCCTGGTATTAAGTTGCGAGCCCCACCCAAAGTTTAAACCCAAAGAAACAGACAACTGCATTAAAAAGAACTTTGTGTAAAGTAAACAATCCTTGTAACCGCGGTTACAAGCACCGTTGTTTTCCCCCTTGTGGCCACAGCACATCCCCTAGACTCATGTTTCTGTCACTCAAGCGTGTCATCAGGGGGCATGTACCCACAATCGAGCATAGCGTTCCCTCTTGGAGTCACTACCTACCACTTGGCCAAAGCAATAAATAGCAACGGATAACATGCAAGAATTACTTCAGAACAAAAATAAAAAATATAAGAACCAATTATATTACTCTATCACAATCTGAACATAATCTCATAATCCATCAGATCCCATCAAACTCAGCATAGAAAAAGCAGAAATAATTACATATGTGCCTCGATCATGTAGGGAAGCTCACGAGGTCTAAACCATGAAGAACAAAGAGGGGAGGAGAACATCACATAGCTACTGAAAAAATTAACCATGGTACAAGGTAGACTACTCACGGCACATCCGGGAAGCGTCCATGGTGGAGGAGAAGCTCCCGGAGGTCGATCCTCCCTCCGGCAGGGTGCCGGGAAGGGTCCTGACGGTGCTCCCGATCTTTGAAGCGCGGCGGCGGCGGAACAGAGGAGAATTTGCGAAATAGGGTTCAATCTTCGGAGTTTCCCCATGACGGAGAATAAATAGGCGAAGGGGGGCAGCCAGGGGGGGCACCAGGGGTCCAGGTGGCCACCTGGGCCCCTGGTGGTGGCCCTCTGGCCCCACTTGGGTGCTTCTGAAAGACTCTGTTGCGCTGATTTTTTATCCGATTTTTTCCCGAATTTTTGGAAAATTTTTAATATGTGGGAAACCTGGAATAGAAAAACAGCAGAAAATAGGAACTGGCACTGAGGTGCACTGAGTTAGTAGGTTAGTCCAAATATGATCAAAAGTGTATGAAAGTGTATCTAGATCATAGCAATATCACACAAAACATGCATGGAGCGAGCAGAAATTATCGATACGTTTGAGAAGTATCAGAACTCTCTTGAGTTTTCATGTTTATCTTGTTTAGAGAGTTGGCTTGTTGCACCGAGTTGTGTGTCTTAACTTAAAGTAGGTAATTGAGGTTGCTATTCAATTGTAGTAGTAACTTGCAATAGTTTTGAGGTATTATTGCGAGTAATTTTCGAACTTTTGGTGTCAAGAGCTCTAGCTTATTAGTGATAGATGTCGTATTTTGGGCAATTCGTGTTTATTTTCAAAAACTACAAAAACTAGTTGAGAACTCTAGCTACTAGATGGATCAATAATCTTTGGAGGGATCGAATATTAGAGTACACTCACGTACCATGAGTCAAGGATGTGCAAGGATAACCAAACCCCCATACACTCATCCTTGGGGTACTTGTCTCTTTGTGAACCTCCTGATTAGATTGAGAGTTACCGATAATAAGTGCATGAGTTCTTCGGACTAATGTAAGTATTGAAAGTTGACACTTCCTCCTTCTCATATTTCCTAGCCTCTTCAGTACCGTGCATTGCCCTCTTCTCACTCCGATAGTTGGCGTCTACCTCGTCGGTGCATCCAAACCCTTGGCATGATACGCTCTGTCATCATAAACCTCCTTATATCTTTCCTCAAAACATCCGCCATACCTACCTATCAAGGCATTTCCACGGCCTTTCCGAGATATATTGCCATGCAACATCCACCTTTTCATGACTTGATCTTCATGTCATACATGTTCCTGCTACACTGGCAGAGGCATACATTTGCATACATCATGATATCTACATCTTCTTTATGCTGAGTAGTTTTGTAAAGTGTGAAAGATCTTCTACACTCCTTGTGAAATAGAGTGATGTCCCTAAGTGAGGAAAAGATCCCAAAGAGGACAAATTAAAAGATCCCAAAGTGGACAAATGAGAGTTAAATAGAAAGAGCCATTGAGGCCACCAAAAAAATAGAAAAAAGAGAAAAATAAAATAAAAAGAGAGAAGGGGGCAACACTATTATTCCTTTTGAAATATCCACACTCGTACTCCCTCCTATATCTTGTGCTCCATAGAGATGATCATATATGCGTATAGCTATGTGGGGACCTTCACAGTATAGAACTTGGCTTGTATATTTCAATGATGAGCCTCCTCAAATGAGCTCTAGGTCTTATTGAGCAAGCAAGTTGGATGGACCCCCACTAGTTCCATTAGAGATCTTTTCTTAGCTCATATGTGCATCTGTTGCATGGCAATCCCTACTCCTCACATCATATCTATCATTTGGCTTTCTCTCGCCTATGATTGTCCTCATTGATGTGAGCCTTTCAAACCTTTTTGTCTTCCTCCTCCACCATCTCTCTCTCTTTGCCATCCTAAGTGACAATTTTCTTGCTTACGCTCATCCATTGCATGAGTGATCAAAATATCGAAAGGGAGTGGATCAAGTTGACTTGTACCTGGCTAGTCGTCTAGGGACGAGTCAAGATAAGATTCCAAAGGAGACCAAGTGTGAAACTTTAGTAGATTGAATTCTCAACAAATAAATATTTTCTCTCTCGTATTCCCATCCCCCACTTCTTGCACGCAAACACCATTTGGAGACATTCCAGTCACGGACAGCCTGTTATGACTTGAATTCAATTGCATGCCTTAATTTCTTTACTTAAAAGTTCTTATATTGTTGGTAGCATGTCACCACAAAAATTATGCTTGTTATCATTTACCTACTCGAGGACGAGTAGGAATTAAGCTTGGGGATGTTGATACGTCCCAAATGAATCTATAATTTCTGCTTGCTCCATGCATGTTTTGGGTGATATTGTTATGCTTTTGGTACACTTTCATACATCTAGACTAACCTATTAACTCAGTGCACCCCAGTGTCAGTTTCTATTTTCTGCTGTCTTTTTATTTCAGGTTTTCCCATTACGTAAAATGATAGAAAAATTCTGGGAAAATATATAAAAAAATCAGCATAATGGAAGCTTCCAGAGTCCTGAAGGGGGCTAGAGGGGACCCACCTGGGCTCCAGGCAGCCAGGTGGCACGGCCTAGGGTGGGGCCGTGCCGGGAGGCCGCCTGGACCCCTGGCTGCCCCCCTTTCGCCTATATATTTCCTTCGCCCCGAAACCCTCGAGGACAGAACCCTTTTTCACGATCTCGCCTCTGTTCCGCCGCCGCGCTTCCAAGATCGGGAGCACCAGAAGACCTCTTCCCGGCACCCTGTCGGACGGAGGATTGACCTCCGGGAGCTTATCCACCACCATGGATGCTTCCGGATGATCCGTGAGTAGTCCACCTTGGACCATGGGTCCATGATCAGTAGCTATTTGATGTGCTCTCTCCATCTTTGTTCTTCATGGATTAGACCTTGTGAGCTGCCCTACATGATCAAGGCGCATATGTAATTCTTTCTGTTGTTGCTATGTTGAGTTTGCTGGGATCTGATGGATTATGAAACTATGTTCAGATTGTGATGAGTAATATATTTGGTTTTTCTCTTTTATATTTGTGTTCTTGAGTAATTCTTGCATGTTCTCCGGTGTTGTTTACTGCTTTGGGCAAGTAGTAGGTAGTGACTCCAAGAGGGAGCGTTATGCTTGATTGTGGGTTCATGCCCCCTGATGACTAGCTTGAGTGACATAAACATGAGTCTAGGGGATGTGTTGTTGCCACAACGGGAAAAACAACAGTGCTTGTAGCCGCGGTTGCAAGCATTGTTTTTACACAAAGTTCTTTTAATGCAGTTGTCTGTTGCTTTGGGTTTACACTTTGGGTGGGGCTCGCAACTTAATACCAGTGAGATCTTCTGGATAGATATCTCAAGGTGGATGATTAGTAGTAGATGCAGATGGATTTCGGTCTACTTGTCTTAGCGTACCGCCCATGATTTTGAGCCTCTTCCTTTTTTTGTAGCATAGTTAGCATTGGTTTGTGCCCGTAATCCTGTCAATTTCCCTGCTGTAATTTGTTTACCTTGCATAGCTTTTTATCATCTTTTGGGAGAGAGACATCACTAGTGAACATCATGGGACCCCGGTCCATATTTCCACCACTGTTTACACCCTCAATTTACTTCTTTCTTTTACTTTCTAGTTGTAGTTATCACTATCATTATCTCTTGTGTTTGATTCTTCGTAAACAACAAGACCGGAGAGATTGGCAACCTCTCTGTACTTCGTTGGGAGCAAAGTTATTTGTATTTGTGTGCAGGTTCAGGTAAAGTAAGCAGCCCTGAGTTGTGAACGGCGCCGTTGTTCATTTTGCCACCTACTTGTCGTTGTTGGATTCCTACGGGAGACAAACCTTATCCTCTACGTTAGGGGAAAATTGTTGATATCCTACATCTCACCTTCCACTTGGGGTAACCAACAAAGGGCGAGAAACCATTATCATCTCTCGCACATCAGAGCGTCGTCGTGGAATTTTGAGCCCCAATTCCACGCTTGTTTTTCTTCAAACAGAACGTCGCGTGAAATTCGTAGACGTTTGGTTCGTGGATCGTAGAAGCGGTATGCCTTGGTGCCCGAATTCCTCTCGTATCCTGTGAACACCATCTTGGTGCTGTGATCGGCAAGCTTTGAGAGGTGTGGTTCCACCGTCTTCACATGTGCATACCATAGATGACACACATTTGGCCTATGTTCGTAAATTGCTTCATACGGAGTCTTACCGATCACCGCCTTCGTTGGAGCCCGGTTGAGAAGATAGACCGCCGTCGTGACAGCTTCTCCCCAAAAGACCCCTGGCATGTTCTTGATCTTGAGTAGACGTTTTGCCATGTCCACAACGGTTCGATTTCTCCTTTCAACAACTTCGTTCTACTGCGGCATATAAGGTACCGTAAGGGGCCTTTCCATGCCAATCTTCTTGCAGTAGTTGTTGACCTCGTTCGGCGTAAACTCTCCGCCATGAACTATGCGTAGAGCTTGAACCTCCAGATTTTGTTTCATCTCCGTCGTTGGACCTTCAATATCCTAAGTCCGGGATAACTTTGGTACCACCTTGTTCTCTTGAAGTAGCACCTCCCAGGTTGGTTTTACAACCACCTTCTTAGCGGTATCACAAACTTCGACCATCAGAAGACCTTGATCGTCGTCTTCTTGCTTCGCCAAATTTTCCTTGATCTCCCGCTTGTTAGGCTCCGGACAATCCCTTGCAAAGTGACCCATCTCATTGCAGTTGTAGCACTTGACCTTCGACATATCAAAGTTCCGTGGCTCCTACTCTTTAGATCGGTCGGCCTTTCCACTAACTTGTGCCTTGCCTCTTCCTTTGCCTTTTCCGATGTGTCCGTCGTGCTTCGTGTTACTTGAACCTTTGCCATCGTCGCGCCTTCCCTTGCTACTTGGGGTCTCCCAATCTGCGCGCATGTACATGAGTTGATCTTCACCTCCTCCCTTGCCTATTCGACAACCGCGAGCATTCTCTTCCCATGTCCTCAAACGTCCTATCGCCTCCGTTATGGTCATGTCCTCGATGTCGATAATCTTCTCAAGTGTGTTGATGGTGTATGTGAATTTATCAGTCGCAGAAATGAAAAACTTCTCCACAATCTCCACTTCATCGAGCTTTGCACCAAGCGCACGGACCTCTCCCACCAAAGTAGTCAGACGCATGGCGTAGTCGTTCACCGATTCAGTTTCCTCCATCTGCAACTTGTGAAGTTGGCGCTTCAGCACTTGTGCTCGAGCCTTCGTGACGCGATCTTCTCCAATCCTCATCTCCTTAAGTGTGTTCCATGCCTCTCTTGCCGTCTCGTACTCTGCCAATGTTATCCGCACGGAGTACGGCACAGACTGGGCCATGGCACCTTGGTCTCACTCCTCGTCGATGTCGTCGTCGGTGACTGCCTGCCACACTCGAAGGGTTCGGAGAATAATCTTCATCTTTACGGCCCACACACCGTAGTTGGTGTCGGTCAGCATCGGGTACTGGATGGGGATGTTGCGATGCGCCGTTACGTTGGCGCCGCCCGTTCCTCCACCGCTTGTCGCTGACTTCCCGCCCTTCTTTACCTTTCCGCCATTCTTGTTCACCTTCGAGCCATCATTGGCGGACTTTTTCGCCTTGGAACCGCCGTTGCCGGACTTAGAGTTGACATACTCCACGTCGCTGGACTTGTTTCTCTTTGAGCCGTCGTTGCCGGACTTGATCCCCTCGGAATCGCCTTTGCCGACCTTGCTCGTTTTGGAACCGTTTTTGCCGGATCCAACAGACTCTGTGTCGCCCATTGTGAATCGTTGAGGCTCAAGATACCAATTGTTGGCTTTCTAACTCTAGATCAAAGCAGCGCCCAAGCTATGCGTACATGCAAACCAAGCACAACCAGCCCTGATGGATGAACAGTCCTAGCTATACGTGAGCACGCAAGTATCCAAGTACGAACTCGGCAGAAACTCTTGTAGCCACAGGCTCGTATCGAGCCTTGTATTCTTTTCTATTGCTTTGAATCGATGTGTTACAAACGTTGGGTACATGGGGTATATAAAGAAGCAACCTAGCTACTAACCCCTACAGAGCCGGAGTCGGATACTGGTCCGTACCGGACACAGTTAATCCAATCCGTGTTTAACTCTCACATGCAGGCTCTGATACCAATTATTGACGTTTGATCGTTATATTCAAGCAACGCAGCAACGCAACAATAACAATCTACATGCACGTATATGCTCTTGTATGTGGCTAGTTTTCACTCTCGTATGGATCGATTCGATCAGCGATGAACAACTCGGCGGAACACAGCTTGGTGTAAACTGATTGGATGGCTACAGGACCATGTCGGTCCTGTTGGAAACTTTCTTTGATTTTTGTTTGATGGGTTTACAAACTAGGGTACCCGTGTATTTATACTAGTACAACCTAGCACTACCCAATACAAGTCGGACACAAGTCCGTGCAGGACATGGCTAAGCAAACCGTGTTTAACTCTTACAAGAGGGAGCAGAGACGGACGAGCGGAAGGCCACGGGAGTTGCAAGCTAGTTTAACTGAGTTTTGCATCTACAATGTTTTTCTAATTGAATTTTGCACTAATTTTGATTTGAGCAATGCTATATCTACAGGCAGTTTTTACAGATTTGTTTTACGGACTGATGTGGAGCAAATCGGTTGGTTTAGACTAGCGGGTGAGGCCCACCCTGGTTGAATTCAGGGGGGAGAGAAAAGATTAGATGGAAGATTTCTGTAAAACTTTCATAGATCGCCCGTACGTCTAGGATTATTGTTTTGATTTTATCCAGTAGGAGTATTTCATTATACAGAGGTGTACTTGCCCTCTCCGACCCCTGTAAATAAATATTCACATTCCATGAAGAAGGATAAGATGATACCAAAGAGTATCCTCCCAAGCCCAAATCAAAGCGCGGCAAAAAAACATCAGCTTTAGTAACAACGTTTTGACACCATGGAGTGCCACACTCAGTGGGACGTGAACGCCTGCACAGATCAAATGTTCTGCATGAGAAATCACAGAAGCAAAGCAAACTAGCAATGGAGCGAGCCATGTAGCAGCAGATGGCAATGTGTACGTACCGAGAAGATATTGCAGTGGCCGGGGTCGGCGAGGTGGGCGAAGAGGTTGTCGAGGGGGCCCTGGCCGGTGTAGACGGCCTGGAACCAGAAGCCGACGAAGGCGAGCATGGCGAGGCGGCCGTTCTTGATCTCCTTGGTGCGGAGCACCATGACGGGCTCCGGCGAGCCGCGGCCCCAGTTGCCCCAGTCGAACCACAGCCCGCCGGGGTACCCCACGTCCGGGGTGGGGTTCTTGCGGTTGGGGAACCGCGGCTCGATGTCGACGGAGCCCGGGTTGACGATGTCCATCCACCGCCGGCCCTCCACCCACCCCATGAGCGCCATCTGCGCCACGAAGAGCGTCCACGGGTCCGCGAAGTACTCGCGCTCGCCGGCGGTGAACCACGAGAACTCCTCCATGAAGCCCCACTTCTGCAGGAGGTCCGGCACCAGGATCCCGGCCGCCGCCAGCATCGCCCACCGGCTGTGCATCAGCTCCGCCTGCGCGAACCACCGCAGCGTCTCCGGGTCGGAACCTAGCCCAAGCGGATCGAACCCAAAGTCTCCCGGAAGGCTGAAGGAAAAATGAGATTGAGAGTGTGTCTCTCTCTACGGAAGATAAAAATGAGATAATACGGAATTCATTCGGTTACCTGCCGTCGAGCCACGGCGGAGGGGCGGTGCCGGGGAACCAGACGGGCCGGTCGGGCCCCAGCGGCTCGCACACCGTGGACAGGCTACTCTTCGTCGCGCCGGCACGGTGGCCGCTGCCCCGCCGGACAGGAGCGCACGTCGCCGCCAACGCGGCAGCATTCTGCGGCGGCGCTGGCTTCGGGGCATGCAGAGCCGGGAGGACTCTGCCTCGATCGGAACAAGCAGAAAGGTTCAGCAAAAATGAAAAAAAAAAGTACACCAAACTCCTAGCCGGATGTTTCAGGCACAGACTAACCGGAGCGTCGATGTCGATGAATTACCTTGGCTGGAGGCTGCACGCTGCGAATGAGCCTGTGCGCATAGGAGTCGCCATGGAGATTTCGAGGGAGAGCTAGAGGAGCGGGAGTTTGCAGTGCGCCCGCGGGCGGGTTATCTGTTTGGAGTTGAGGATAGGGAGGGAGAGGGCGCTGCACTCACGGATCACCGGCCAATGGTGGGTCGCCACGTGTGCCAAATGCGAAGTGGCTATCATAGAAACTTTTTCTTTTTTGGGAAACGATAAGCAGTTCCGTCGCAGGGGCGCACGGCTACTCAATCCATCCATGGTATGTGTTAACTTTTCCAAATACAAATTTTCTAAAAGATTTATCTCTTAAACCGTTAATCCGATTGATGATCCGTTTTTACCATTAGATTTGTCGCGATGAGATTTTCGAAACAAGATCCCATATTGATATGTTTCGATGAAATTTTTTCGTCACCGTCAGTTGCCAGATTAGGTCATTCTAGTTGCCATTTTTATCGTGAACTGTTGTCACAAATATTTGTACATAGTTGTCGGAGGAACAGTTCTGTATACTTAATCTTAGAATACAACCCGATAAAATAAAATGGCAACTCAAACTAATAAAACTGGCAAAAACAATAAACCATCATGTCAGTTAGATATAAAGAATACGATAACCGAACATAAGTAAAAACGGTAACAAATTGTTCAAGCACAACAAGTTATTATGACATTTGCGTATAAATAACATGATAAGTATTTGTGTTTTTAGGTGATTCTAAAGAGAAACATTTACAAATACCACAAAACAAGTTTTTCATTTATGTATGTTAGTGTATAGCGTTTTAAAAACCAAGTTGGTATAATCTGACAACTACATGAATAATTATCAGATAAGTAGAACAACAATGTGGCAAGTATTGATGAAAAAAAAGTTTTAACAACCAACTTGGTATAATCTGGCAACTATATGAATAATTATCAGGTAAGTAGAACAATAATGTGGCAAGTACTGATGAAAAAAAAGTTTGTCAAAACATGTTGACATGGGATCTAGTTTCGAAGATCTCGTCGCGAGGAACCTAATGGTGAAAACCGATCGTCAATTGAACTAACGGTTTGGAAGATAAAACTTTTTAAAAATTTAAACCTAGAAAAGCTAGCCCATTTTGCTAATGTTGAGCTAATACTAGATTCTCAAATCTTCATGCATGCAAGCTCCGTCACATCGCTTGATACTTAGGAGAACTGAAGCCGCCGCACGGTAAGCATCTCCATGCGGCGCCGCTGCATAGTCGGATCTTCTTTTTTACCTTTTGAGGAAGCTATCGACAACCTGGTTTGTGGGGGGAGGGGTCCTCTAACATTGAGAAGGAAAGTTAGAAAAGGTACATTACTCTAAGGCTGCTTCCAATGCTCCACCTTGGATGGGTGCTAAGTATGCCAACAAGGCAAAAAAATCTTATGTGGCGCCCTAATTAAGAGGAGAGAGAGGAGTTTGGTGACCCCAGAAGAACACGGTGCTAGTCACGGGAACCTAGGCAAAACATTAAAAATGGAGGAAACTAGCCTATGCATGCAAGACTTTAGTTGCTAAACCATTAATTAAGGGAAGCTTAGCAACAACAAGCGAGCATGGTTAATAATATAGCCAGCTGCTGGCTATAAGGTGTTGCCATGTCATATATAGTCATACTTATAGCTAACAAGTACAATAGCTAGATGTAAATATGTATTACTTTATTGATATATGGCCCACATGTTAGTCACACAAAGTGTCTAGGAGCACGTGTTGCAGCCGGCTGTTAACTAGTAGGCCGCTTCTTTTCTCTCTCATCTTCTCTCTCTTCCAACTAAGCAACAATATAATATTTTATTCCTTATAGTACGCCCAGTCAGCTCTATTGTACTTGCTCTAAGCAACAATGCATTGGGGACTATGGTTGCTTAGCACATTTAATGCTTCTAGCACCTCACTTAGAGCAAGTACAATAGTGGGCTTATAGCCTGCTTACATGGCATTTTTGCTTATGTGAAAGAAAAAGACATGAAAAAGTAAGGGAGTGGGCTCTAATAAAAGAGCCTAGCTATATGCGTGCCCCTAGGCAAATACAATAAATGTGAAGAGAGAGATAGAGAGAAGATGAAAAAAAAATACTACTCTTATAGTCAACCTTATAGCTAACCTTATTATATGAATGACTATAGATGACATGGCAACATCATTTAGCCAGCAGTTGGCTATATTTTTAACCATGCTCTTAGCACCTTTGCATTGGAGGAAGCCTAACTTTCCTTCTTTCAATACATATGACTAAAGGTAAAATAATTTAAAAATTACAAATCTACTTTGTACATTTATTGTAATTGCATACAAACAAATTGATGGTGACATAAAATTAATTTAAATTATTTTATCTACAGTAAATATCAACAGTAAACAACATGCAAAAAAAATCTACCTTTCCTTCTTCATTTTGCACTACATAGACACTGTAGCACCGTGACTTTCCTTCTTAATGTTAGAGGATTTGTCTCCGGTTTGTGGGCGTCTTCTAACTTGGATGCATGCTCTGTTGCTAGCGGAGTAAAAAACATCCTTCTAAGGAACTAACTTTTTTTTGGCGAGGTTCTAAGGACCTAACTTGACAGACTACTTCCCTAATACCTTTTCTTTTTACAAACTGCTACTGATTAAAAATAACTTCACAGAATACTTGATCCTTTCTTTCTTACTAAATAAAGGAAAATGAGAACGCCCACACGTTCGGTCGGCAAACCCCCGCCCACACGCCCACATACCTGCGCACTAATTTAAAAGCATCCATCCATCCACACCCGGCTTTTGTGTTTTCGAATTTAAAAAAGTTTTATCTCTTAAATAAAAATTCCGATTAAAATTCCGTTTTCACCATTAAATCCGTCTTGACGAGATCTTCAAAACTAGATGTCATATTGATATTTTTCGAGAACTTTTTTTCGGACCAAAAGTTGTCATGCTGTTTACACTGAAATTGCCATCATGTTTACATTGAAGTTTCCATGATTTCTTTCACCTATTTTTTTTCTTATAGATTTAAAGTTACCATTGTATTTTAACGCCTTTTAACACATCGCCGATGACCGGGAGAGCTGCGGTAATGCTCAATGGACCCCGAGCAGATATCTGGAGCGGGGGGAGGGGTGCGCGACATGACGGTCTCTTAGGTTACGAATGCGTCGAGGAGATCCTTCTACGTATCTCAACGCATGACGGTGGGGGAGGGGACATGGGTCGAGGGGAGAGTTTTGTCGACGGTGTGGTGCTGCTCTGGTGGCGACTCTTTTTTGTGTCCATGGCAATTTCTATTCATAGGACATGGCAATTCTTATTCGCAAGAGTAGCGTTTACAACTTCAAGTTGCCACCTCACATAACTAAACTTGCCATAAAAACATCATAGATTGTCATGTACTCGTCTCACATATGTGGTAGTTTTCAGCATTGCCATAAAAACGTCCACACATGTGGGTGGAAAGATGGCAAGCCCACACGCTTTGGTGGCAACTTTAACACATGTGAGATGAAAACTTCTGCTAATACATGGCATCTTCATTAAATACATGGCAACTTTGATTAATAATTGACATCTACGTACACCTAAAATTAGCATCTAAAAACGTGTGGGCGGAAGTGACTTCTATATATGGCAATTTTATTCATAGGACATGAAAATTCTTATTCATAGGACATGAAAATTTGTATTCTTAGGACATGACAATTTTTATTCGCAGGACTAACGTCTATAACTTTGAAGTTGCCATCCTCACATTACTATACTTGCCATAAAAAACATCAAGAATTGCCATGTACTCGTGTCACACATGTGGTAATTATCAGCATCCCACGTTTTTTCTATCTACCAATGGCAAACTATTTCCTTTTTTGTGTCCGTGGCAAATTTAACATATTTTTCGCCATGGAAATTTTAGATGTGCTTTTTGTCATAGCAAAATAAACATGTGTTTACCCAAGGTAAGTTTATAAAGTTTTATTTTATGAATTACGACAAATTTACATAGAATGTTGCAGAAAAAGTGCAAAAAAATGTAGTTAAAGGAAATAATGGTAATTTTAGTGCAAACAACATGGCAATTTAAGTGCAATAGACATGGCAATTTTTAACCCCAAAAAAGAAAGTTGTCGAAACATATCAATATGGGATCTAGTTTCGAAGATCTCGTCGCGACGGAGTTAATGGTGAAAACAGAATTTTATTTGGAAGTTTTATTTGAAAGATAAAACTTTTTAAAAACAGAAAATCAAAAAAGGTAGTCAAAAATGCATTCATGCAGCGTTCGGGCCTGGTGAGGTGACCTGAACGTTCGGGCGTTATCAGCGTCCTAAATAAATATATGCACTACTGATCTCTGATCTAAAGAAAGTTCATCAATACTCCCTCCGTTTCAAATTAGGCTCGTTTGATTCATAGGAATTCCATAGGATTCTTGTAGGATTTTATCCCATAGGATTTTTTCCTACTTACTCATTTGATTCATAGGAATTGTTCTTATAGGATTTTTTCCATAGGAATTTTTGTACCACTTTCTATAGGAATCCTAACATTCACTCCAACCTCTTTCTACAATTCCTTTGATGAAATCAAACAAACTTTGGTGCAAGCAAAATCCTGTAGGATTGGAGTGGGCATGCCATTGCAATCCTATGTTTTTCCTATTTCTATGATTTTTCTACCCTATGAATCAAACAAGCCCTAGATGATTTTCTTTTGTTCAGTATGTACTACACATATGAACAAAAGAATATCATCTAATTTGGAACGGAGGGAGTATAACATTTCAAAGACACTATTGGTTCCACAAGCCTTTGTGAATTGAGAACTGCTATACGCACGACCCGTAAATCAGAGCATGTCGCGAAAGGAAAAAAGAATAGCACCCTCTTTTTCATATATATAAACTTGCAAAGCCAAACAGAACACCAAACCAAAAGAAGCTGTGCTACCACTGTCTCATCACCAAGAGAGTACCAGAATAAGATTTGTTTCACAAGAGACAGCGTGTTTTACACTCTTACCTGTATAGCTTGCCGTTAATTTGAAGAACCTTTCCGCAGCCAGTTTTGCAAAACCAAACTTAGAATGTTGTTGTTAATGAAGTTTTAATTCTTTGACTGGTGTGCAGAAATACAGGGCTGAAATGTGAAAACAGAGTCATTCTATGAAACAGTGTAGACAAGTCCGGGCCTCCTTAAATACACATGCCTGAGACAGAAAGGGTGTAAACAGCTACAAACAAAATTGCCTGTGTATGCGGCGAACCAAGCAAGACTAAACCTGATCACCTGGATACTCCTAAATAGTTGTACAGTGAGACGAACCGCCTTGTCAGAAACTGTAGTCGATATCGGAAATGTTCTGTAGAGTCGATTGCTTAACCATCTCGCGTCGGTCGTTGTACAGGTCCAGGTTCTTGCAAGGCACAGGGAAAACATAGCCAATGACCTGCCCCTGGACGAAGGAGCACTGGAAAACATGGTGCTTCTTGTCCAGTATACCAACTGACATGTCATGGAAAGTAACATTCCTGACAGGGATCTCCGCACTCCCTTGTATCCTGACTGGTACGCGCACCCTTTGCCCGTGGATCGACGTATAAGAGATGTTGCTGACAGTAGGAACAGCCTTCGGGTCGAACCGATCATCTGGGTGCTCGTTATAGTCGGTCTTTATCACGATACCGACACGGACATTCTCTAGGGTAATGTTTCTGTAGACGATGTTGTTTACATAGGCCCCTCTTCCAGGGGCAGTCTTTATCCTCACACCTCGCCGCGAACTCCAAATGTGGACATTCTCTACCAAAACGTTTGAAACACCACCCGACATCTCGCTTCCTATAGACACGCCAGCACTGTCCAGAAGGGAAAAGAGATTAAACACGCAATCAAACTAGTCTGACAAGCTTTGACTGATAGCTCGGATTGATTTCAGAGTAATTCACTGTACATGAAAAACTGCTTGTCTGGTATTAACTTTCTTATTTCCTAACAAATTACTCTACAGAAAAATGAACAGGCAGATAACATAGTGAACCAAAACAAATGAATTACCTGACCATGGAGCGGATTATGACATTGCGAATAGTGATGTTAGTAGACGGGCGCCCATAAGCAATCCCATATTGATCCCAACCACTCTTTATAGCTACCCCGTCATCACCAACAGAAATATAGCAATTTTCAATCATCACATTCTCACAAGAATCTGCACAAGCAGTAAGAACAACTGAGAATCTGAGTGGAGTATAAAATGTTCCAAATCATATAATAACAAGTTAAGAAACCAAGATAGCATGGAAGAACAAAGTTGCAGGGTCCATATTGTCAATGAATATAAAGAGGTTAGATATTTATCCAGTCAACTGAACAATGTGAGCTGTAGCTGAAATGAATAAGAGCTCAGGAATCAAGTAAACCACACAAGTTGGAAAATGACCTGGATCTATCCCATCAGTGTTTGGAGCCCCAACAATTGGAGCCAGGATAGTAGTTCCTGATATTGTAACATTCTTGCAGTCGTATATATGAAGTGTCCAGAAGGGAGAATCCCGTAATGTGATGTTAGATATAATAATATTACTTGACCGCATGAGCTGAACAAGAGGACCCCTAGTGTGATTGAGGAGTTTCTTGCGAAATTTGGTCCACCAACTTTGGCCTTGTCCATTTACAGTGCCATTATGACCTATTAGACAGATAAACACACGATGAGTCTCAGTTACTGAAAGGTTTGACCAAATTCAGGACAAAAAAAGCTGATAGAAAGAATACTCATAGCAGGAATAGACTGCCGACATATCATTCATCTTAAGGATGAAGTTACATGATGTATGGCAATTAAATTAGCACATACACATTCATGATAATTCTGGTAAGTGGTGACAATATCTTCACATGATTAATCAACAACGCCGTTGGTCTTATATTCAAAATACTTAAAAAGAGGTCTCATAACATAGGATCATCCAACACACTTCCATCAGGTCTCGCTTTCTTTTCCCATATCCGGTGGGAATTATGATGATTTATAAGATCAGTGATCACAAATTCTGATATTTCATTTTTGCAATTTCACTTGTGTTCTACGTTTAGCAATTACGGTGTTAAAACGTACCGGTCATGTTACCAAGTTCAAATGATAAACCATAAGACAGAACATTCCACTTTAAAGTTTAAGTCCGCACAAGCAATATTTGGTATCAGTCAACATTTTGCTTTTGCTTGCTTTAATTTCAGAATGCAACCACAAAGTTCAAAGTACTAATTAAGCATTGAATGAACTAAGCCTATATAGAAAACATTAAGTTCACACTATCATGAGCGTTAAAATGCAACAAAAGGAAACATATAATATTACCTACCCGTTATAATCACATCCTTCAGGTCTTGACCATGTATGAGGCTCCCATATCGAGGTCCCTTGTGCTCCCTTCCATATCCGTATGATGGTAATGGAGACATCAATGGCCAGTATCTTTCATCCTTACATGTAAGTAACGCAATAAGCTGTCAATGTTGACTCATTGGAAGAAAATGCACCAAACTGTAAAAGTTACAGTCAAACCATAAGTAAGAACATCTTAGTTCAACATTATCTAAGGTTGAAACAAAATGAAATCACTACAATTCCTTTACAGGCTGGGGGCGCAGGGGGAGTACACAAAAGCAGACACTTAACTTAGTTCAACATAAACATTGGGCCTATAAGAAATCCTGAAACTGACTAAATCAAACATAAGATGTACATGTAGAATTGTAAAATGGAAGCACTAAACACACTTGTCCTAGCCTCAAATTCGACCGTTTACTAGGTTGATCATTTAGCAAAACTTCAGCTCAGTAGCATACTTGGACGCATGCCACAGTGGGAAGCAACCATTCTGTTCTGAGATATCCATCCACCCATCATCCCAGCCATAATACAGTTAATTGAAGAAATATTGTCCTCGAATCTCAATATAATGCAATAGCCCAATCCCCCCAGTGATGAAGGTTTCCTTAATATTAATCACCAGTTTATGACTATTCTCAATAAACCACACATTATTTGGACTACAATACTATGATCATGCTGAGCTCAGAATGCATGGATGGATCATTGGCTATCTGGCTACAGTAAATTTTAGATAAGGATCTAAAAAGGTGCAAATAATGAATAAACTAACCATGAGTGCACAGGAACCGTGTTCTTCTAGAGTTTATGTGAGTCATTACACGTTACTTGGAAGGTTTAACTATACCACAGCTACACTTGTGGCTGGTCAATGGTCATACAACTTTGTCTAAACTTGTGACTGTTAAGTTAAGCAAGCTGATGAAGAGTGCAGCTGAAATGCCTCACCTGGACCCCGAGGATCTCAGCGCCAGCAGCGAGGAAGAGCGTCATGTGGCTAGTGAGGTTAAACGGCGCGGTGAGCCACCGGCCGGCAGACACTGTGAGCCTCCCACCGCCCCTCTCCGAGATGGCGGCCACCGCGGCCTCGAAGGCCGGCGTGTTGAGCGTCCGGCCGTCGCCGACGCCCCCAAACTCCCTCAAGTCATACGCCGGCGGCGAGGCCACCCACTGCCCCATCGCCGCTGCGGTGGCGGCGGACGGCGCGAGCTTGGGCATGGGCGGGCGGTTGTAGAGGCGCACGCGGCCCATGGAGGTGCTCTGCCACAGGAAGACGAGCACGACGCCGACGAGCCAGAGCGCGAGCAGGTACGTCCTGTAGGACGGCGAGATCGCCGGCGGCGCCCATCGCCGGTGGTAGAACTGCTGCGCCCCTCCTCCTCCTCCGCGGCCTAGCCCGCAGCGCGGGGAGGAGGACAGCGCCGCCGCTACTGCCGCGGCGTTGGCGGAGGCTACGGAGGCGCGCGGGGAGGAGATGCCGACGGCGATGTCCGCCATCGGATCCGGTGGGCGCAAGCGCGGGCGCGGGGGCGGGATCTAGGTGCTGCGGCGCGCAGTACCGACCGGTTGGTGCGGCTGTCGGGGGTCTGCTGCTGCTGCTAGGGTTTCGCTGCCCATGGGTCGGAGCTCGGGGGCGCTAGTTTAATAAGGGCGGGAGGACGGTGAGATCGCTGCGGTGCGGTGGTGAGTGGTGGCGCCCTCGGCCGTGGGGTTGGGGGAGGAACCACGACGGCGGCCAGCAGCGGACCGGCGGCGGAATGACCGAATAGCCCCCCTCGGATGCGGCCGTCAGCCGGTGCGGGCCGTTGGATCAACTGGACGGACTCGCTCGAAGTTGCTGCCGTGGCTATCCTGGTCTACTTCCACGCCTCCCTCCACTGACGCAACCGAGGTGGTGGGGTCGTGGTGGCGGGCTCAGTTCAGTTGCCGCCGTTGACTTGTCCAGCACAGGGTTCGGTTCGGTCCAGTTCCACACTTGCTCCACTGGGTTCGCATCGCTCGTCGGGACGACGACGACAGATCACGGCCACCGGGCCGAGAGAGGCTCGTCTCGTGCTCGCCGAGGGACGGCAGATGGCGTGGTCGTAGTCCGGCAGGGATGCCATTAACTCGCCGGATCTGGGCAACGTGCTGTCCGATTTGATTATGCGTTTCTCGTGGCCCCGTCCCGTGGCCTGTGTGTCATGTTGGCCTTCTCTTTGGCAGGGGGCGTTGGTGGCCAATCTTCGGCCGGCTTGTGCCGCCATGTGTCATGTTCCCCTTTGCTCCATGTGGCCTATCCGTCGGGTAAAGACGAAGCGCCCCTCGCCGTCCCCTATCCATCACAATCGCGATGTCTAGGACACCGTGTCAAGCGCGAGCCATCATCGGCCTCACCACCCTTGATCCACCGCAACCGTCCATATCTGATATTTCTGATATTGTTGGATATATTAGCAATTTTCCAAGCAATTTAATTCCTAGATAAATCATGAACATGACGCATGCAAGATTAATCTTATACTGATACTTAACCATGCAACTCAGATCTACGTAGATAACACATAAATGTACGCAGACAATAAGCATGGCATAGATAAAAACAACGATGAACGGGGTGAATAGATCATACCCTCCGTTCGGCCAGATCGCAGCGGCGGATGCGCTGCTAGCAGCAGCAAGTTCATCGGCGATCTTCTTGGCGGCGGCGGCTTCCTCCTGAGCGAGCTTCTCAGCGGCGGCCTTCTCAGCTTCGGTAGACATGGCGACGTAGAGGAAGTAGTCGAAGTAGACGAGCCGGAGCGTAAGCGAGCAGTCGCGTCGTAGACGCTCCCCAAAAACCTTATTGCTCCTCTCCCGGTGCAGGATCGCAAGGAGCACGGTTCCGGAGGCCTGCTCTCCCGCACAGCCGTGCACGCGGCGGACGGGATGGGATCGCCGGAGGCAGCAGCAGTGCGTGGAACGACGTGGGCGGTGCGCGAGGAAGAACAGATGCGATCTATTCTATTGTGCGACGGCTAGGGTTGCCGCGGCTCCTTTTATACACAGCCGAGGTAGGGCGACGTGGGACTGGATACCCGCGACCGAGTCGGCCCACGATTGACGTCTCAGATCGTGCAGCGGTTAACTCGTGATTAATTGCATTAACTAAAATTAATGCCAATTAATTAGTCGTTTCTGACTGGCAAAAATTAAGCGCACACATGACATAGGTTTTAGCTCGGCTCGGCTCAATTCCGCAAACCGCGGCGCGCGCGCGCGCGCGTCGTGACGAGGCAGGCGGCGGAGGAGGAGCGCGCGTGAGCTCTCACTCTTCTACTTGCTCAATAGCATGTAGGAGAGCCCACCTTATAAAGAGGTGCAACTCCCCCTCCACTTCCGGGGTGGGACTAAACTTAGCATCACACCCATGTCATTTTTTCCACATGGGCCCTTAGAGATTTTCTGAAATTGTTAGATGGGCCTAAAGCCCATGCCTTATTTCAACAGATATTGCGTCAAGACCGAATCGGCATGGCCGCCAGACAGCGCATACGCGATGTTCAACAGCGGAGTGTTGCTGCCTCCGCACCAGAATTAGCACGACAAAACCATCAAAGAGCAATTACCACCGCCAATCGCGAAGGCGCGCGGACGTGCCCCCCCCTACCTCGGGCGCAGTGGCAACGATGACTCTTCGTTGTGAGCCCTCGCCACCGCGCGAGAGAGGGCCGCCAGGGAGGAAACAAGAAAGGAGCTCTACAACAAGGCGCGCCGCTCAGTCTTATCGTAGTTCGACGAGACGCCCTCCTGGGTCCCTCGCCGATGAGGACCTCATAGAGGCTTGGGCCCGCGATCGTTTGGTTGCCACGGTCAAGGTGAACAAAGGGCGCCTCCACCCGCTGGACAAACATCTCGACAAGATGGTCAAGGAGTGGCCCCTCTGCTGCGACGTCGCATTCGGCAATGCCAAGGGCATGAGCTAGGTCCTTGATCTGATGAACCCATGTTCGTCCATTGCCGAGGTCACCATTCGCACAACAGAAGTACGAGTGGCTCTGCTGCGAGCAGTAGAGGGTGGCCAGACAGAGCTATCGCGACCCCGCTCCCTTGCGCCGCTGGAAGTACGACGATGACGACAACGGCACAGATGGTAACGAAGGTGCTACGGGGAATCCCGCCATGCTTATGAGGTCACCGCTCGGGGTTATTATTAGTTTTTCTAGTTTTAGTAGTTGAAAGGATAAAATATCCTTCAATTTATGTAAATTATATCCCAATTTGAATAAATTTCGTCTGGTTTATACAATTTTGCGTGAATTTGCTTTTTTTGGTTAAAATGTTTATGACTAAAGTAGGATGACATGCTCCCACATCACTATCTGCAGTTTGATCCCCTTGATCCATAGACGGATGCGGTGTTCGTTTTAGGGATCGGTGTTAGAGATACCCATACGAATAACCCACATATTGAAACAAAGTAAGGAATCATATTAAGTACCTTTTTTCTTCTCTCTTCTATCAGATCAGTGATCGGGATGTTTGCTCGAACCGTTTGAGGAGAATTGTAGATGCTATAACGAGGCCACACAACGCAGATGTGATACCACCACCACCCCATTTCTTTTGACATGTTCAACACTGGCGTCTCCCACTCCCAAAAAAACCTATCAGCACTCTCATAAATATAAACTTGTATACTAAAACAATGTTTGTGTATTTTTAGGAACTATAAGAATTTCATATTTGTTAATAAATTATCAAAAAATCTTGTTAGTTTAAAAAATACTCAGCAATTTCAATAATTGTTTAGCAAGTTAAAAATCATTTTTTGATTTCAAAAAATGACCTCTAATCTTAAAATTGTTTGCCAATTTTAAAAATTATTCATTAATTTCAAAAATATACGCAAAAAATATAAAAACTTCATGGTTTTTTTAAATGAATTTTCCATTAATTTGTATAAAAAGCACAATTTTAAAAATTGCACGCAATTTAAAAAAATTGAATTTTAAAAATCCATGAGTTGTAGAAGCACTTCACAAATCTGAAAATCATTCGTGAATTTTAAAAGCTCACAATTAAAAAAACAAAATGAAAAAGTATTCATGATTTTTTTAAACAATAATAATATGTCAAAAACAAATATGGAATAATAAAAAAGAGACAACAAAAAAACAACCAATATCTTGTAGAAGCTTCTAAACCGATACAAGCACCTACATATGCAGTCTGGTGGGCCAGCTCATTACAATCTACGAGATAATGCACCTTGTATTATTAATACCTTATTTAGCGCATTAGGCGTTAAATAAGAGGCATGCTCCATACTTTTATATGGGTTATCCTGGCCTACCTTGAAACCATATCATCATAGCCCAAAAAGTAGTTTCCTCTGAAAGACAGAGTAAGCCCAAACTCCACGTCTATCACATGTCTCCAATGTAAAGTAATGGTTTCGTTTGTCGTGGTATTCAAGGCTTCCTCTTCACTAAAGAAGAAATTTTGGTCCTCTCATCACCGCCTGCCATCTTGGCACTAGGGGAGGGGGATTCAACGTCTTGTGGTGATCATAGTTTCGTGTGAATAGATAGGTTTCTATTTCTTATTTGCGGTTCCCTGAAGTTAGGGAGGTTTGTGTCCTCAAATATCCGAATATTCAGATCTGTTATTTTATGTTATTGTGTTGAGTTGTGTTCTGTTGGTTTGATTTTTATGAAGTTAAAAAAAATGTTCACACCATGATGAATTATTATGTTTGAAGATCTGCAGTGCCATAGTATCACTTCCAGCTCAAGTGCATTCATCGCTCAAGGCTTTCCGCCTTTTCAGATAGACGACTCAAAAGGCTTTCAGAAGTTGGTCCTCAAGTTCGTACGGATGAAAATGTGACAATATTTTAGCTCAAGTTTAGTTGCAGCCTCTTCGTGAATGTCTTGAAAGTATTTCGTCCTTACGAAGATGAATATCATGAAAAAAGATGTTTCTAAAAGAATTCATTATAATCATTATTCATAGAAATTACTTTGTGTTTTCTTGGATTTTAAGTTGTAAGCAGTGTACCTATAATAAGTATGAGTACGAATAAAATTGTAGGGTTTTTTAGTCAAACAAAAAGTTTATAGTAGTTGAGTTTTTGGATTCTTGAGAAAATGTTGTGAAATTTAACTACATCTTAGCATGTTACCTCCAGTGTGATTTATTATTTTCTTAATAATCATTATAGATTTATTAATTAATAATCGTTATATATCAAATTGAAACAATTAGAATATGCATGAACAACAATGGTCACGGGTAAACTGAAACTTACATACAAAGATCTTTGAAGTGGTCGTCTCTAGCTCTATTTTGTGCATACAAATATTTCTCTAAGCCTACAGTAAAGAAACAATAGAAGACCGTATATTACAAGGTTTGAGTCCTGCTTCGATACACCCCTCGCACTAAACGTACAAAGGGTAATATGGAACTTTGACAAATCATACACACTCTCGTATGCATACGCCATACAGAGACCACCTGTAAGACATGTGTTTGGGTCGGCCCATTGAGTCACCTTTGATTGTTTTACCTAGAGAAAATACTGCGAAAAGAAAGATCATGAGACTTAAACTTGGGCTCTCGCACTACTAGCACATGCTAATTATATAAGAACACACATCAACGTTTATATATAAAAACATTACTGAAAATAAACAGAACTTTTCTTGACAAAAATGTGAACGATTTTAAAATGCTGAAGATTTTTTGGATAAAGCAAAAAAATTTGAATTTCCGTTTTTTCTTTAAAATTTGAACAATTTTCGAAATTCCAAAAGATTTTTCTCAAAGAGTGCAAATTTTTGGGGATTCCGAACATTTTGAAAACAATGTAAATTATTTTATAATCCTAAACAGTTATCAAAATGCCCACAATTTGAATATTCTAAAAACAGAAGAATATAAAATAAAATAAACATGAGATTTTGAGAAAATACGAACATTTTTCATAACATGAGAAAATATCTTGAAACTCCGACCAACTTTTGGGAGAAGCAAAAAAAAGAATTTGTGAAGAATTTTTGAAAGCGGGAATATATTTTGAAATTTCTTTTTTTTCAATTTTTGAAGAAAGATTGAAAATAAGAATATTTTTTAACTTCTGAATTTTTTCGAAAGAGCAAACATTTTTATATTCCCTGACATTTCTTAACATGACAAGCCAAATTTGAAAACATATTTTTTTTAAATTCGAACAAAAATTTTACAACATGAACCTTTTTTGAAATTTCCAAACAATTTTCAAAAGCATGAACAATTTTAGAAAAATGTAAATTGTTTTAGAAATTCTCAACTGGCGATACCGTCACCTAGTTTGGCCAAGGCCTAAGTTTTTTTTTCTAGTTTTTCGTTATTCTTCTATTTTTCTGTTAATGAATTTTTTATTTTTTGATCATTATAATTCTTTTTTAAACTTGAAATATTGTTTGGAGTACCAAAATAGCAGGTTTTGGGATATGTTTTATATTATAAATTTAAATTCTTTTTTCGTGAAACATTTATTAAATGCTTCTGAAGAAAAGCATTTACTATTTTCAAATTTATCCCTTTGTATTTATCAATTATGTTAAAAATCATAATATTAAGTATAGGTTTAAGCTATTATTTGAAATATTTTTCCTTTCAAACTTAGCATGTATGCCTACCATGCGCATGCCCACCTACGGGAGAAAGTTGTGATCATTTCAAGAATGTCTTAAACACACCATTTTCAACATAGGGTGTGCAAGTAGGCCAAAAGGTTCCGCTTGAGAGCTTGTTGTTTCTCGACAACCGTAAAAAATCTTCAAAACTAGACCATGTTCAACAGTGGGTATCCAGGTATGCCAAAAGGATCCGCTTGAGAGTACGTTGCATCCTTGAATTGGCCCATATTTTTTTAATAGACTTTGATACGTCCAAAACGTATCGATAATTTCTACTTGCTCCATGCATGTTTTGGTGTGATATTGCTATGATCTAGATACACTTTCATACATTTTTTATCATATTTGGACTAACCTATTAACTCAGTGCACCCCAGTGCCAGTTCCTGTTTTCTGCTGTTTTTCTATTTCAGTTTTCCCCCATATAAAAAGTGTCAGAAAAATTCGGGAAAATTCAGATAAAAAATCAGCGTGACGGAAGCTTCGAGAAAAGCCCGGGAGGAGCCAGAGGGGGGCCAGGGGGGCGCCTGGGGCCCCTGGTCCACCTCTGGCTGCCCCCCTTCGCCTATTTATCCCCCGTCACGGGAAAACCCCGAAAAAGGAACCCTATTCCGCGAACTCGCCTCTGTTCCGCCGCCGCCGCGCTTCCAAGATCGGGAGCACCAGAAGACCTCTTCCCGGCACCCTGCCGGAGGGAGGATTGACCTCCGGGGGTCTCCTCTCCGCCATGGATGCTCCCCGGATGTCTCGTGAGTAGTTTTCCTTGGACCATGGGTCCGTGATCAGTAGCTATGTGATGTTCTCCTCCCCTCTTTGATCTTCATTGTTTAGACCTCGTGAGCTGCCTTACATGATCGAGGCACCTTTGTAATATTTCTGCTATTGCTATGTTGAGTTTGATCGGATCTGATGGATTATGAGATTATGTTCAGATTGTGATAGAGTAATATATTTGGTTTTTATCTCTTATATTTTTGTTCCTAAGTAATTCTTGCATGCTCTCCGTTGCTGTTTATTTCTTTGGCCAAGTAGTAGGTAGTGACTCCAAGAGGGAGCGTTGTGCTAGATTGTGGGTTCATGCCTCCCCGATGACATGCTTGAGTGACAGAAACATGAGTCTAGGGGATGTGTTGTTGCCACAAGGGGGAAAACAACGGTGCTTGTAACCGCGGTTACAAGGATTGTTTACTTTATGCAAAGTTCCTTTTAATGCAGTTGTCTGTTGCTTTGGGTTTACACTTTGGGTGGGGCTCGCAACTTAATACCAGCGAGATGTTCTAGATAGATATCTCAAGGTGGATGATTAGTAGTAGATGCAGATGGATTTCGATCTACTTACTTTGGCGTACTGCCCGTGCTTTTGAACCTCTTCCTTTCTTTTGTAGCATAGTTAGCATTGCGGTGCGTTCTTAATCTTGTCAATTGCCTTTCTGTAATTTGTTTACCTCGCATAGCATTTTTATCGTCTTTTGGGAGAGAGACATCACTAGCGAACATCACGTATCACTAGCGAACAAGACCGGAGAGATTGACAACCTCTCTGAACTTCGTTGGGAGCAAAGTTATCTGTGTCTGTGTGCAGCCCGTTGCCGCCGGGAGCCACCACAGCACTCGGAATCTTCGTCGTCTTCAAGCTCCAGCCGCCGAGGTCGCCGTCCGATTCCGGCAGCTCCAAGCCCTCCCCGAGCCCGCTGCCAACCCCGACGCGTTCGTGGTGAGCACCCTCACCACCCCCAACCGCCCGTTGAGTCCCGATAGCGTCGTAATATTTTCCCCCTTTGAGCTCGCTCCGGCCGCCGTGGCTCGTCGTCGTAGTCGTCGACATAGTCCGTCCCAGCGCACGCCTTTGGCTTCGTCTGGGTCCTGCTGCCCCGTGCGTTCGATTTGGCCCGCTAGACTGCTCGATTTCGCCACCGTTGGGAACTTACCATTGGAGCCCGATGCCTGCTCCCGCCATTGACGACCTCGAGCTCACCATAGCCCGTCCCTCTCCACCGCATCACCACAGAACGACGCGGCTTGGAGTTCCCCATCGACTGCAACAAGTGGCACCTCAAATGGTGCTCGGTATCGTGCGAACGGAGACCTCGCCGGAGTACCTCGCCGCCGTCCTTGAGCTTTCACTCGCCTCCGTGCCTCCCAGCCTGCGTTACCGCCGTAGATCAACGCGGCGCCGTCTCCTCGCTCGTTTGAGCCTAGCCACGCCCCTAATGGAGCCCGATACGCAAATCCCGCGCCCCTCCCGTAGCCTCCCGCCGTCTGGAGCACGCCGGCGACTCGCCGCCGTTGCCCCCTGACGTGGCACACCTGGGGGCAACCCCTGGGTCACTGCCAGTGGACACCTTGGTCCCAGTTGACTGGGTTGACTAGTCAACTGTGCTGACTGGGCAACCCCAGTCACTGACAGGTGGGTCCCCCTGTAAATAATTAACTTAATGTTTTAGGTTAATCTAATAATTAAAATTGAGTCACTGACATGTGGGTCCAGAGGCATTTTCCTGATTTAATTAAATGTTTTATAAATAACAGAGGCTGACATGTGGGTCCCACATGTCAGCACTGTTTTGGATAATGTTTTGGATAATGTTCTAGATAATGTTGAATAAATAATAAAAGAAATCCAGAAAATCATTTAAATTGATTTAAACTTTGAAATTCAATAACTTTTAAACCGTAACTCGGATTCAAAAACTTTATACATGAAAATTGATCAGAAAAATATAACGAATACAAATACGCTATCCGTATGTCTATCACACACCCCTAACACAACCAACATCGAACATCCCCCCTCCGGACCGTCTGTCCGATAAATTGTCCGGTACTGTTAGAGTGCCCGGATGAATTTATTCCGAACACGAATATTTCTCGGAATAGATCAACTAGCACGGATACACCCCCCTTATGTTGTTCCGGTAACCACGACACCTCCGGTTTGATCCTTCCCCTCCGGACACCCTGTCCGGTAATCATCCGGAGCCGGTAGTTCATCCTCAGATGAATTTCCGTTCCGAGCAACGTGCATTGCACTGCGTTAGAATACCGATAACATTTCATCTGTCATGTCATGCATCTTTTTGTATATGCTTGTTGTGTACTTACTGTTTCTTCCCCCCCTTAATCTCCGGTAGACCCCGCTGCTGCCGTCGACTACACCGCTGCTGAGTACGACTACGTCGTCGACGACCCTACTACTACCGTCGAGCTTGCAGGCAAGCAGAGTCATTCTCTTCCCCAGATATCACCTATCTTTCCATACATTTCTTGCACTAGGCATTGTTACTGCTGCTGCTTCGATTACAATCCTATTCAATTGCATAGCCTGATTTTGTCGCCCCTTGATGTGCCTTCCTTTATCCTATGCCGCCTGTTATTATTATTATGCATTATTCAGCAGTGAGCCCTGCGCATTGTTAGTTAGGATTAGATAGAGGGCCGTGATCACTCAGGGGGGTGAACGCGGATACAAATATTATAACTGCACAGGTACGGTACAAAGCAGACACCGCCAAAGGCCCCTATCTGGGTTATGCCTAGTCACCTCAAGTGTGAGCTATCCAGGAGTAATCCTGGTACTCCACTCGAGGCTGACTTTGTCTTACCGCCATAGGGTCCTGAACGGCGATTGTCCTTCAGGTAAGAAGCCGGGCGACCCAACGGTGCCCGCGAGAGGTATTGCGACGGGACGACAGGGAGGGTATGACCAGTGTACCGGTGTGCTTGGCCCCTGATCGTTGGCCACGAGAGTTACCAAAACCACGAAAGTCGGGCTCCTCCAGGAGCACACGCGAGACAATGTAAGGAGACGGTTCACCTTGTTGGTAACCGCAGTGACTTAGTGGGACGACGGGGCAGGCACCGATGTACTGGTTGTCCTGGCTGCTGTCGTTGTCCGCGGGTCGGTTAAGTCGAGGCAACGATAACGGTTGTCACGCAGGTTAATTAAAATGCTAAATGGTTCAGTGAATGTCTTGAGTTGGCTATATGCCATGTACGCACTACCTACCCGTGGGAACTACGAGTTATGGGCTCCTCCGCTTCTTAGTGTCGTCCGAGGACTCTTCAGACGTCAGCAGTACTGTGGGCTGATTGCCGGGAAGTGGTGTTGTCTTATTTTCTCGCGCGGTGATGTCTTATTTGGATTTGCTTCAACTTCACCGGCCAGCCACGCACCGTGCAGGAGTACGTTCGGGTTGGGGTCCAAGGCCCGGCGTACTTAGGATTTAGACCGGCGGATGGCCCCTCTGTTGAGTTTGAAAGATGGGCTATGAAGTGTCAGATAGCCTCGGTGGAGCGTTCCCTAACAAGGTTCCCGCCACCCTGGAGATCCGTGCGTGTAGCGTAACACAAGTGCACCCCTGCAGGGAAGATTAATCTATTCGAATAGCCGTGTCCACGGTAACAGGGCGCTTTATGCTGAAGCTGGATCTTACCACTAGAAACTATTATTATTAAACTGTATGGTTCCGGGTTCTCTTCCTCGTGGGGATGTCGAGGAGGTGAACTCGGAGGCATTGCTAATTATTACAACTTATTATTATACAATGTTGCAGCAACTTCTGCTGCATTGTTACTTTATGCTTTATATAAAATGTTGGTTGATTCTTACCTCATGCTGCAAGACATCGTCGGAAGATGCTAGTCTTCGTTAGGCCTAGCTTCTTAACCTTGCTCTGGATTTCTGTCTTTCAGTCCACTATATACAGCCTCTTCTTTCCGTTGATACAATGCATAATGCTTAGTAGCGGACGTAAGACTCGCGGGTATACTAGATACTCACCTGCTTTATTTCCTTTACTGTTTTGCCTGATCGGCCGCTGCAGCCGACGTTGGAGCCCAGGAGCAGGAGTACCCTGGAGGCGCCTACTACGACGTCGAGTTCCCCGTTGACCAGGAGTAGTTCGGTGGATCCCAGGCAGGAGGCCTCGCCTTTTCGATCTGTATCTCTGATGTGATTTGTGCTAGCCTTCTTAAGGCAAAACTTGACTAACTATGTCTGTACTCAGATATTATGGCTTGTATGACTTATGTATTCGGGTCCGCGTGACCCCCTCTATTGTAACATATTTGTTTATCCTTTTGTGTTTAGTGTTGTGCTATGATATTATCACCGTGGCACCCTAATCTCAGTCGTGTACCCTGTGTGTATGATTACTGTACACGGTCTGATTTTGGGGGCGTCACAAGTTGGTATCAGAGCCGACTGCCTGTAGGAAGCCACCCCACCACTACCTGGTCGAAGTTGAGTCTAGACTTTGAAAAACTAATTTGCTAACTTAATATTTGGCTTACGGGCCCACATCGATGTCACTACGTGTGATATCTATGGTATTAGGATCCTTTTCTCCTTACCTATGCTCTGGGAATCTGCTCTCTTATCCTTGCTGGTAAGTTTTACGAAATCTGACATTAGGATCACGTTCTCTTGATTCCACCCGGCGTTTTTGGTGCTTCCCCCATTGATTGAGTCGTGTCGCAGGAGTCGTACCCCAGGTCCCGGACCGCGGATCCCATTCTCATTCTGGGCAGGCCGCGCGTTCTCTGGCATCAACTCCTGTGGCCAACAGTTTTCTTGCGGCGTGATTGACATAGTGGAATCTATGTCGCGTCGTGTAATCCTTACCGCGGTCTGCGCGCTGCCTAGTGAGTCCTTTTTCCTTAATTTCTACGACGTTACGCTGCCCGATTTTAGATTGACTCTGTGTGTGAATGTGTAGGTCTTATATGACTACTCCTATATATATCTGCGCCTCTTTTTCGTTGTCGTTTTACTTCAGGCTTGATTCCGGTATCTCGTTAAATTTTTCATCGCTGAAATACCCCTGTTAAATTCTAGCAGGGTGGCTAGTCGTGGTGGTCGTGGTCGTGGTCGTGCTGCCAACGACCCACCTCCGCCGCCGGATTACATGGCCGCGATGATGCAGCAGTTCGAGATGAACCGTCAGTTCATGCAGAATATCATGGCTCAGTTCCCCTAGCCGAATCAGAATGGGCACCACCATCAGCATGCCACCGTGACTCTGCACGACTTCACCTGCCTCAACCCCACTATGTTCCGCAACACTGTTCAGCCGTTGGATGCTGATGACTGGCTTCGCGATATCACTCACGAGCTGGAGTCTGCTAATGTTGATCCAGCCGACTATGTGAACTTTGCGTCTTATCATCTGAAAGGCGCCGCTGCTCAGTGGTGGAGCACCCACAAGCGTTCCCTGCCAGTTGAAGAAGTCATCGCTTGGGATGAATTTCAGTCTGCCTTCCGCGCCCGCTACATTCCTCAGGGGATCATGGATCGTAAGGCGGAAGAATTCCGTAACCTCACTCAGGGCGACATGACTGTTGAAGCCTATCAGCGCGAGTTCCTCAACCTCTCTCGCTATGCGGAAGGAGAGATCACCACTGATGCTCGCAGGCAGCAGAAGTTCCGTCGTGGCCTCAACCCAGAACTCAGGCTCGCTCTTGTCGTTCATGATTTCGCCAGCTTCGCCACCATGGTGAACAAGGCTATCACCGTCGAGACTGCCCAGATGGAGCACAAGAACTCTCTGAAGCGTTATCGTGACGTTGGCTCATCTTCGGGCGCAACGCAGAAGCGTCATATCTGGCTCCCTACCAGTGTGACCCATTCACCTATCCCTGCTCCAAGGTCGTCTTATGCTGCACCCCGTCTGCCTCCGCCACCGCAGTTGCCAAGAGCTCTGCCTGCACCACCCAATGCTACCCCCCTTCGTCCTCAGGATGGATTATGCTTCACGTGCCGCCAACCTGGGCATTTTTCCAGGGAGTGCCCCCAGAAACAGAAGCAACTGGTAGTTCACCCCGCTGGCCGTGGAAATGGTCGTGGCAACAACAGGACCCCAACTATAATACTGGGTCTGAAGCTTATGCTCGTGGACATGCTAACCACGTCAATGTTGAAGAAGCTCAGCAACAACCCGCTACCGTGATGGGTACCCTTCTCGTTAATTCCGTACCTGCTATTGTTTTATTTGATACAGGAGCATCGCATTCATTCTTGTCGGAAGCATTTGCATTGTCACATAACTTCACGCTAGAAAAGATGAACCCACCGATGGTTGTCCGCACCCCGATAGGCCAATGTCAAACCACCAAGATAGTGCCCGGAACCATTGTTGAAATTGAAGGAATTGAATTCCTTGCTTCCCCCATCGTTCTGAAGTCTTCCACCATAGACCTCATTCTGGGAATGGACTGGTTGAAATTTCACGATGCCGCACTCTATTGTGGCACCAAGTCTGTCCAACTTTTTCACCCCTCTGGCGAGATTGTTAACCACACCACCCGAGTTACCCGTAATGCTGAAACCCAGATATTCATGATGAATGCCTTGAATGCCGCCCCCTCGAAGGCATCGAGAGCGTTCCGGTCGTCCGCGATTTTCCCGACGTCTTCCCAGAAGAACTTCCGGGAATACCCCCGATCAGAGAAGTTGAATTCGTCATCGACTTGAAGCCAGGCACTGTTTCTATTGCCAAGCGTCCTTACAAGATGCCGCCACATGAACTCCTTGAACTTAAGGAGGAAATCGACAAGGCACTTCAGAAAGGATTCATTCGCCCCAGTTCCTCAGCTTGGGGAGCACCTTCGCTCTTTGTCAAGAAGAGCGATGGGACAAACCGATTGGTCCAAGATTATCGGCCCATTAACCAAGCCACCATCCAGAACAAATACCCACTTCCCCGGATCAACGATCTGTATGATCAACTTGCCGGATCCAAGGTGTTTTCTAAACTCGACTTGAGGTTGGGTTATCACCAAATCCGAGTCCGTGATGAGGACATTCCGAAGACTGCCTTCATTACTCGCTATGGTTCATACGAGTACACCGTCATGTCCTTTGGCTTAACCAATGCTCCAGCCACCTTCTCTAGATTGATGAATTATATTTTCATGGAGTACCTCGACAAGTTCGTCGTGGTTTATCTGGATGATATATTGATATATTCCAAGAATGAAGAAGAACATGCTGAAGATCTTCGTCTTATACTGGAGAAGCTTCGAGAACACAAACTCTACGCTAAGTAGTCTACGCTAAGTATTCTAAGTGTGAGTTCTGGCTTCCAGAAGTAACCTACCTTGGACATGTGATTTCCAAGGATGGCATTGCCGTCACCCCAGAACGTATCTAGGCTATTCTTGACTGGACTCCTCCCAAGACCGTCAAGCAAGTCCGCAGTTTCCTCGGGCTCGCTAGCTATTGCCGCCGTTTCGTCGAGAATTTCTCCAAGATTGCCAGGCCTCTGACTAATCTGCTTCACAAAGGCGTCAAGTTTGAGTGGACAGATAAATGTCAAGAAAGTTTTCAAGCACTCAAGGACAAGCTAACTTCTCCCCCGGTGCTCGCTCCCCCTGATACTCAGAAGGACTTCGTGATATATTGTGACGCGTCTCGTCAAGGATTAGGCTGTGTCCTATTGCAAGAGCGCAAGGTGATTGCTTATGGCTCTCGTCAGTTGCGTGCTCACGAAGACAAATACCCAACACATGATCTCGAATTGGCAGCAGTAATTTATGCATTGAAGCTGTGGCGACATTACCTCGTCGGTAATCGTTGCGAGGTCTACACCGATCACCAAAGTCTGAAGTACTTGTTTACTCAGCCAGACCTGAATCTTCGTCAACAACGATGGCTCGAGACAATAGCCGACTTCAACATGGATATTTCGTATACCCCTGGCAAAGCTAATGTGATGGCCGATGCCTTGAGCCGCAAAGCTTACTGTTCTGAACTTGAGGTTCAGGTGCAGCAACCACTTCTGTATGAAGAGTTTCGCAAATTGAACCTCGAGATTGTTCCTCAAGGTTACGTCAATAACCTGGTTCTCGAGTCAAAACTCGACGCCCTCATCAAGAGTAGACAATCTCTGGCCCCTGACATTGTGAAGATCAAGCAGGACATCGCAGAAGGAAAGCCCTCCTCTTTTACCATTGATGCCACTGATGGTGATACTGTGTACTTCAAGGGTCGCTTAGTAGTTCCTGTGAGCCCAGTTCTCATTAACTGTGGTCCGTATATCATGGAAGAAGCCCATAATTCTCCCTTGTCAATCCACCCTGGCAGTACCAAGATGTATAAAGCCCTTCGTCAACAGTACTGGTGGCCTTACATGAAGCAAGACATCGCCCGCTATGTTTCTCAGTGTGACGTTTGCAGTCGCGTCAAGGCCGGACATCAGAAACCTGCAGGTTGGCTGCGACCACTCCCTCCTCCTGATTGGAAGTGGGACAAAGTCGAGATGGACTTCGTCACCAGTTTTCCTAAGTCACAGAAAGGTAACGATGCCATCTTTGTCGTCATCGACCGATTCTCCAAGATTGCACACTTCCTGCCGGTCAAGGAGACGATCACTGCTAGTCAGTTAGCACACTTGTATATCTCCCGAATTGTGTCACTTCACGCTATTCCGATGGAGATCAGTTCAGACCGTGGCAGCATTTTCACCTCACGATACTGGAATAGTTTCATGGAAGCTTTCGGGACTCGTCTGAATCTCAGCACCGCTTATCACCCCCAGTCGCAAGGCCAAGTTGAACGAGTCAATCAAGTGTTGGAAGACATGCTTCGCGCTTGTGTCCTTTCTTTCGGCATGAAATGGGAGGATGCCCTCCCGTACGCGGAATTCTCGTACAACAATAGCTATCAGGCTAGCTTGAAGATGGCCCCCTTCGAAGTTCTACGCGGACGTAAATGTCGAACCCCCCTGAATTGGTCAGGAACTGGGGAACGACCCTACTTCGGACCGGATCTTGTCCAAGAAGCTGAAGAACAAGTTCGCATTGCGCAAAAAAATCTCAAGGCCGCACAGTCTCGTCAGAAGAGCAACTATGACCGCAAACACCGTGAAATGGAGTACCAACCTGGTGAATACGCTTACCTCCGTGTCACTCCCATGAGGGGCACTCATCGCTTCGGTATCAAGGGCAAGTTGGCTCCTCGCTACATTGGCCCGTTCCGTATCCTTTCTAGGAGTGGACCCGTGGCATATCGGTTGGAATTGCCGCCGAACCTCTCCCAAGTCCACGATGTCTTCCACGTGTCTCAACTCCGTCGCTGCTTCAAGGATCCTATCCGTGAAGTGGAGCATGATATGATCGAGCTGCAACAAGACTTGACTTATCAAGAACATCCGAGCCGCATTCTCGATCAGTCTGAGCGTCGAACTCGCAACAAGACCGTCAAGTTCCTCAAGGTCCAGTGGTCGAATCATTCTGAAGATGAAGCCACTTGGGAACGCGAAGATCGCCTTCGCGATGAATACCCCGATCTTTTCCTCGCTACCACTTAAATTCTCGGGACGAGAATTCTTGTAGTGGGGGAGATTTGTAACACCCTCAGTTTCTGTAACAGTAATCATCATCACTGTTGACCATCACTGTTTGTTAATCACTGTTATCCCCTGTCCTTAATCAAACTTTGCTTCTGCTCTTTTCAAACCATGCTGGTTGGTAATCAAAACCCAAAGCCCAATGCATCTTGCTCATCATGAAACTAAACCCTAGTTGAAACTTCTTTGAATGAAAAATAAAACAAAAGTGCTGGAATAAAGTTGTTCCAAAAATCATGAAACTATTTTTGTAAATTGCCTAAAATCATTACAATCATGTTGGGCCAACTTTGGTAATTTTTGAAGTTACAGAAAATTCCAAACAATTCAAACAGTAGGTTAAAACCCTTACTTTGGGCATTTAATATTTAAAAGAAATATCAAAGGATTTTCTTTTGCTGCAATAACTTTTGTGGCACCGCTATATAATGATATACTAATATTAAGGCACCTAACACATTTTTCAAAAATGCCTAAGCTAGGAAAATAATTACCAAAAGGGTAGAACAGAATGGAAAATAAGAAAATAGGAAAAACGCTAAATGTCGCCCAGGGCGACGGCCCACCTAGCCCAGGCCCACCCCACCCCCCCCCCCACGGTTGTCTTCTTCCTCCAACCACCCCCCCCACCTGCCCCGTACGGCGGCGACCGTCGCCACGACGCTGCCAGCCCGGACCCGCCTCCACCTGCTCCCTCCCGACGCCGACGCGATAAGCACACCCCGGTCGACCCCCTGGACAACCCCGCATCTCCATTCCCCTCCTCCTCGCCTCCCATGCCTCGGGGAAAATCCTCCCGAGCCGCCGCCGTTCACTGTCGTGGCCACCCGCGGCCACTCGACGAACTAGCCCACGCCATCGTGTCCATCACACTCACCGCCGTCGACCCCGTCTTCCAGTGCAGCCCGTTGCCGCCGGGAGCCACCACAGCACTCGGAATCTTCGTCGTCTTCAAGATCCAGCCGCCGAGGTCGCCGTCCGATTCCGGCAGCTCCAAGCCCTCCCTGAGCCCGCTGCCAACCCCGACGCGTTCGTGGTGAGCACCCTCACCACCCCCAACCACCCGTTGAGTCCCGATAGCGCCGTAATCTTTTCCCCCTTTGAGCTCGCTCCGGCCACCGTGGCTCGTCGTCGTAGTCGTCGACGTAGTCCGTCCCAGCGCACGCCTTTGGCTTCGTCTGGGTCCTGCTGCCCCGTGCGTTCGATTTGGCCCGCTAGACTGCTCGATTTCGCCACCGTTGGGAACTTACCATTGGAGCCCGATGCCTGCTCCCGCCATTGACGACCTCGAGCTCACCATAGCCCGTCCCTCTCCACCGCATCACCACAGAACGACGCGGCTTGGAGTTCCCCATCGACTGCAACAAGTGGCACCTCAAATGGTGCTCGGTATCGTGCGAACGGAGACCTCGCCGGAGTACCTCGCCGCCGTCCTTGAGCTTGCACTCGCCTCCGTGCCTCCCAGCCTGCGTTACCGCCGTAGATCAACGCGGCGCCGTCTCCTCGCTCGTTTGAGCCTAGCCACGCCCCTAATGGAGCCCGATACGCAAATCCCGCGCCCCTCCCGTAGCCTCCCGCCGTCTGGAGCACGCCGGCGACTCGCCGCCGTTGCCCCCTGACGTGGCACACCTGGGGGCAACCCCTGGGTCACTGCCAGTGGACCCTTTGGTCCCAGTTGACTGGGTTGACTAGTCAACTATGCTGACTGGGCAACCCCAGTCACTGACAGGTGGGTCCCCCTGTAAATAATTAACTTAATATTTTAGGTTAATCTAATAATTAAAATTGAGTCACTGACATGTGGGTCCAGAGGCATTTTCCTGATTTAATTAAATGTTTTATAAATAACAGAGGCTGACATGTGGGTCCCACATGTCAGCACTGTTTTGGATAATGTTTTGGATAATGTTCTGGATAATGTTGAATAAATAATAAAAGAAATCCAGAAAATCATTTAAATTGATTTAAACTTTGAAATTCAATAACTTTTAAACCGTAACTCGGATTCAAAAACTTTATGCATGAAAATTGATCAGAAAAATATAATGAATACAAATACGCTATCCGTATGTCTATCACACACCCCTAACACAACCAACATCGAACATCCCCCCTCCGGACCGTCTGTCCGATAAATTGTCCGGTACTGTTAGAGTGCCCGGATGAATTTATTCCAAACACGAATATTTCTCGGAATAGATCAACTAGCAAGGATACACCCCCCTTATGTTGTTCCGGTAACCACGACACCTCCGGCTTGATCCTTCCCCTCCGGACACCCTGTCCGGTAATCATCTGGAGCCGGTAGTTCATCCTCAGATGAATTTCCGTTCCGAGCAACGTGCATTGCACTGCGTTAGAATACCGATAACATTTCATATGTCATGTCATGCATCTTTTTGTATATGCTTGATGTGTATTTACTGTTTCTCCCCCCCCCCTTAATCTCCGGTAGACCCCGCTGTTGTCGTCGAATACACCGCTGCTGAGTACGACTACGTCATCGACGACCCTACTACTACCGTCGAGCTTGCCGGCAAGCAGAGCCATTCTCTTCCCCAGATATCGCCTATCTTTCCGTACATTTCTTGCACTAGGCATTGTTACTGCTACTTCTTCGATTACAATCCTATTCAATTGCATAGCCTGATTTTGTCGCCCCTTGATGTGCCTTCCTTTATCCTATGCCGCCTGTTATTATTATTATGCATTATTCAGCAGTGAGCCCTGCGCATTGTTAGTTAGGATTAGATAGAGGGCCGTGATCACTCAGGGGGGTGAACGCGGATACAAATATTATAACTGCACAGGTACGGTACAAAGCAGACACCGCCAAAGGCCCCTATCTGGGTTATTCCTAGTCACCTCAAGTGTGAGCTATCCAGGAGTAATCCTGGTACTCCACTCGGGGCTGACTTTGTCTTACCGCCATAGGGTCCTGAACAGCGATTGTCCTTCAGGTAAGAAGTCGGGCGACCCAATGGTGCCCGCGAGAGGTATTGCGACGGGACGACAGGGAGGGTATGACCAGTGTACCGGTGTGCTTGGCCCCTGATCGTTGGCCGCGAGAGTTACCAAAACCATGAAAGTCGGGCTCCTCCAGGAGCACACGCGACGCAGTGACTTGGTGGGACGACGGGGCAGGCACCGATGTACTGGTGGTCCTGGCTGCTGTCGTTGTCCACGGGTCGGTTAAGTCGAGGCAACGATAATGGTTGTCACGCAGGTTAATTAAAATGCTAAATGGTTCAGTGAATGTCTTGAGTTGGCTATATGCCATGTACACACTACCTACCCGTGGGAACTACGAGTTATGGGCTCCTCCGCTTCTTAGTGTCGTCCGAGGACTCTTCAGACGTCAGCAGTACTGCGGGCTGATTGCCGGGAAGTGGTGTTGTCTTATTTGCTCGCGCGGTGATGTCTTATTTGGATTTGCTTCAACTTCACCGGCCAGCCACGCACCGTGCAGGAGTACGTTCGGGTTAGGGTCCAAGGCCCGGCGTACTTAGGATTTAGACCGGCGGATGGCCCCTCTGTTGAGTTTGAAAGATGGGCTATGAAGTGTCGGATAGCCTCGGTGGAGCGTTCCCTAACAAGGTTCCCGCCACCCTGGAGATCCGTGCGTGTAGCGTAACACAAGTGCACCCCTGCAGGGAAGATTAATCTATTCGA
The DNA here is from genome assembly GCA_950022295.1 of Bromus sterilis. NCBI lineage: Eukaryota > Viridiplantae > Streptophyta > Magnoliopsida > Poales > Poaceae > Bromus > Bromus sterilis. Next base: position 406,068,616 of record OX465596.1, read on the forward strand.
ATAGCCGTGTCCACGGTAACAGGACGCTTTATGCTGAAGCTGGATCTTACCACTAGAAACTATTATTATTAAACTGTATGGTTCCGGGTTCTCTTCCTCGCGGGGATGTCGAGGAGGTGAACTCGGAGGCATTGCTAATTATTACAACTTATTATTATACAATGCTGCAGCAACTTCTGTTGCATTGTTACTTTATGCTTTATATAAACTGTTGGCTGATTCTTACCTCATGCTGCAAGACATCGTCGGAAGATGCTAGTCTTCGTTAGGCCTAGCTTCTTAACCTTGCTCTGGATTTCTGTCTTTCAGTCCACTATATACATCCTCTTCTTTCCGTTGATACAATGCATAATGCTTAGTAGCGGACGTAAGACTCGCGGGTATACTAGATACTCACCTGCTTTATTTCCTTTACTGTTTTGCCTGATCGGCCGCTGCAGCCGACGTTGGAGCCCAGGAGTAGGAGTACCTCGGAGGAGCCTACTACGACGTCGAGTTCCTCGTTGACCAGGAGTAGTTTGGTGGATCCCAGGCAGGAGGCCTCGCCTTTTCGATCTGTATCTCTGATGTGATTTGTGCTAGCGTTCTTAAGGCAAAACTTGACTAACTATGTTTGTACTCAGATATTATGGCTTGTATGACTTATGTATTCGGGTCCGCGTGACCCCCTCTATTGTAACATATTTGTTTATCCTTTTGTGTTTAGTGTTGTGCTGTGATATTATCACCGTGGCACCCTAATCTCAGTCGTGTACCCTGTGTGTATGATTACTGTACACGGTCTGATTTTGGGGGCGTCACATTGCACCCTCTCGGAAGTTATTAGCTTGTTACACAAATGTCTAGAGACCCCCACACTAGCACACTTAATCTTGCCTTCACGGAGCATATCACAAATGCTCTTATCAAAGCTAGGGAGGAGAATCTTAGAGTAGAAGCCTCCATACCTAGGAAGCTAGAGGATGGTTGGGACCCTATGATCAAAATTAAATTGAATAACTTCTCTTGCTATGCTTTATGTGATGTTGGAGCTAGTACCTCTGTTATGCCCAAAAGAATATTTGATATGTTTGAATTGAAACCTTTTGAGCCTTGTTCTTTTGGTGTTCGTCTTGTTGATTCTTCCATAAAGAAACCTTTGGGGAAAATCGACGATTTTCTTATCATTGTCAATGACAACTATGTTCCCGTTGAGTTTATTGTTATGGATATAGAGTGTGAACCTTTGTGTCCAATTATTTTGGGACGTCCTTTTCTTCGCACCGTTGGTGCGGTTATTGACATGAAAGAGGGGAATATAAAATTCCAATTCCCATTCAAAAAGGGGATGGAACACTTCCCTAGAAAGAAAATCAAGTTACCTTTTGAGTCCGTTACTCGGGCTAGTTATTCTCTTTCTCTTGATAAAACTTGATTCTTCTTTTTGCATCATGCCTAGCTAATGGCTTTAAAGAAGCGCTTTCGGGAGGCAGCCCGCAACGAATTTAGGTTTTTCTTTTTGCTTTTGTTGTGTCTTGATGATTGTTACTACTGTAGAAACATCTTTGTATCTTTACTTTTCAGCTTTGTGCCAAGTTATAGCCTCTTACGGCAAGTGAAGTAAAAGTTGTGACATGCTGTCCAGAAAACAGATTCTGTCCTCGTGACCAGAAAAATTCCAGAAAAATCCCAGTTCATCTTTTTGAGCTGAAGTTTTTACCCAGTATGGTCTATACAATTACGAAACTTTCGTATGTTCTGAGTTTTTTTATTTGAGTTGCATAAGTGCCCCTAAAAAATTCTTTACTATCTGCTGTTCTGTTTTTCACAGATTCTGCCACGTTTTGTCTCTCCTTACTTTTGCAAACCTTAAGCTTGCTTTTTCTTTGCAAAAACTTTTTGGCACTCTTGAGAAACAGTGGCTCTTAAAGATTATCTTTATATGCAGTAGAGAATTTTTTTATTTATTAAGGGTACTAACCTCTCTAATCAGCTTATGATGAGTTATGTATGAAGGGAGTTTTCAAGTGTGCGTTGGAAGATGATGAAAGAAGATCCAGGAGTGTGAAGCGCTCAAGCTTGTGGATGCCCCCATGCATCCCCAATAAATATTCAAGGAGACTCAAGCGTCTAAGCTTGGGGATGCCCCCGTGCATCCCCTTCTCCATCAACAATCATCAGTTCGTCCTTCGTCTCACTATATTTTTATCACTTCATGTGTTATGTGCTATGCTTGGAGCGTCTCGCTCTTAGGTTTTATTTTTAGTTTTCTTTAGATTTGATTGATGTTCATAAAAAGTTAGATCCCGTCTTACTTTGTGTGGGAGAGAAACACGCTCCACTTTCAAAATCTAGAACACATCATAGGATTTTTCCTGCCTATCTTTTTGTTGTTGTGTGTTCTCTATCTTTTCATAGCTACTGCCTTGTTTAGTTTTAGTCTTAGTTTGTCTTTAGCAAGAGCTTTGGCTTTTGTTTAGCTTGTTGCTGCAACTCTTTTTAGTTTTCATGTTTATCTTGTTAAGAGAGTTGGTTGTTGCACTGAGTTATGTTTTGTCTTGAAAGTAGGTAATTGAGGTTGCTATTTAATTTTAGTAGTAGCTTGCAATAGTTTTGAGGCATTGTTGTGAGTAATGTTTGGACTTTTGGTGTCAAGAGCTCTTGCCTATTAGTGATAGGTGTCGTATTTTGGGCAATCCATGTTTATTTTCAAAACCTACAAAACTAGTTGATAATTCTAGCTACTAGATAGATCACTACTCTTCTGAGGAGTCGAATATTAGAGTACACTCACGTACCATGAGTCGAGGATGCGCAAGGATAACCAAACCCCCATACACTCCTCCTCGGGGTACTTGTCTCTTTGTTAACCTCCTCATTAGATTGAGAGTTACCGATAATAAGTGCATGAGTTCTTCGGACTAATGTAAGTATCGAGAGTTGACACTTCCACCTTCCCATATTTTGCTAGCCTTTCCCGTGTCGTGCATTGCCTTCTTCTCACTCCGAGAGTTGGTGTCCACCTTCGCCGGTACATCCAAACCCTTGGCATGATACACTCTGTCATCATAAGCCTCCCTTTATCCTTCCTCAAAACAGCCGCCATACCTACCTATCAAGGCATTTCCATAGCCTTTCCGAGTTACATTGCCATGCAACATCCACCTCTTCATGACTTGATCTTCATGTCATGCATGTTCCTGCTACACTGGCAGCGACATACATTGCATAGATCATGATAGTTACATCTTCTTTATGATTTTGAGTACCTTGTAAAGTGTGAAAGATATCCTTTACCTTCTTGTAAAATAGAGTGTTGCCCTTAAGTGAGGAAAAGATCCCAAAGTGGACACATTAAAAGATCCCAAAGAGGACAAATGAGAGTTAAATAGAAAGAGCCATTGAGGCCACCAAAAAAATACAAAAAAAAGAGAAAAAGAAATAAAAAGAGAGAAAGGGGCAACACTACTATCCTTTTTGAGAGATCCACACTAGTACTCCCTCTATATCTTTGTACTCCATAGAGATGATCTTTATGCATATAGCTATGTGGGGACCTTCACACTATAGAACTTGGCTTGCATATTCCAAGGATGAGCCTCCTCAAATGAGCTCTAGGTCTTCATGAGCGAGCAAGTTAGATGCACCCCCACTAGTTCCATTGGAGAGCTTCTTAGCTCGTATGTGTGCATCCGTTGCATGGCAATCCCTACTCCTCACATCATATCTATCATTTGGCATCTCTTGCCTATGATTGTCCTCATTGATGTGAGCCGTTCTCATCCTTTTTGTCTTCCTCCTCCACCATATTTCTCTCTTTGCCATCCTAAGTGTCAACTCTCGTGCTTACGCTCATCCATTGCATGAGTGCTCAAAATATCGAAAATGAGTGGATCAAATTGACGAGTCAAGATAAGATTTCAAAGAGGACCAAGTGTGAAACTTTAGTAGATTGAGTTCTCAACAAAAATACTTTTTTCTCGTATTCCCTATCCTCCTTTCTTGCACGCAAACACCATTTGGAGACATTCGAGTCACGGACAGCAAGAGCTCTTGCACCTTTTGTTCTTTTGTTACTTATTTCAATGCTAATATAGACTCTTGCCTGTTATGCTTTGAATTGAATCTCTGACCTTGATTGCTTTACTTTTCAAAGTTCTTTTATGGTTGCTAGCATGTCACCACAGAAATTATGCTTGTTATCATTTACCTACTCGAGGACGAGCAGGAATTAATCTTGGGGATGTTGATACGTCCAAAACGTATCGATAATTTCTGCTTGCTCCATGCATGTTTTGTGTGATATTGCTATGATCTAGATACACTTTCATACATTTTTGATCATATTTGGACTAACCTATTAACTCAGTGCACCCAGTGCCAGTTCCTGTTTTCTGCTGTTTTTCTATTTCAGTTTTCCCCATATAAAAAGTGCCAGAAAAATTCGGGAAAATTCAAATAAATAATCAGCGTGACGGAAGCTTCGAGAAAATCCCAGGAGGGGCCAGAGGGGGCCCAGACGGCCACCCGGGGCGGCCCCACCCCTGGCCGCGCCAGGGGGGGCCCCTGGTCCACCTCTGGCTGCCCCCCTTCGCCTATTTATCCCCCGTCACGGGAAAACCCCGAAAGAGGAACCCTATTCCGCGAACTCGCCTCTGTTCCGCCGCCGCCGCGCTTCCAAGATCGGGAGCACCAGAAGACCTCTTCCCGGCACCCTGCCAGAGGGAGGATTGACCTCCGGGAGTCTCCTCTCCACCATGGATGCTCTCCGGATGTCTCGTGAGTAGTTTTCCTTGGACCATGGGTCCGTGATCAGTAGCTATGTGATGTTCTACTCCCCTCTTTGATCTTCATTGTTTAGACCTCGTGAGCTGCCCTACATGATCGAGGCACCTTTGTAATATTTCTGCTATTGCTATGTTGAGTTTGATCGGATCTGATGGATTATGAGATTATGTTCAGATTGTGATAGAGTAATATATTTGGTTTTTATCTCTTATATTTTTGTTCCTAAGTAATTCTTGCATGCTCTCCGTTGTTGTTTATTGCTTTGGCCAAGTAGTAGGTAGTGACTCCAAGAGGGAGCGTTGTGCTAGATTGTGGGTTCATGCCTCCCCGATGACATGCTTGAGTGACAGAAACATGAGTCTAGGGGATGTGTTGTTGCCACAAGGGGAAAAACAACGGTGCTTGTAACCGCGGTTACAAGGATTGTTTACTTTACGCAAAGTTTCTTTTGATGCAGTTGTCTGTTGCTTTGGGTTTACACTTTGGGTGGGGCTCGCAACTTAATACCAGCGAGATGTTCTGGATAGATATCTCAAGGTGGATGATTAGTAGTAGATGCAGATGGATTTCGGTCTACTTACTTTGGCGTACTGCCCGTGCTTTTGAACCTCTTCCTTTCTTTTGTAGCATAGTTAGCATTGCGGTGCGTTCTTAATCTTGTCAATTGCCTTTCTGTAATTTGTTTACCTCGCATAGCATTTTTATCGTCTTTTGGGAGAGAGACATCACTAGTGAACATCACGTATCTCGATCCATATCCTCATTATTGTTTCCAAGCTATATTTACTTTTTTGCATTTACTTTCAAGTTGCTATCATTATTCCGTTGCGTTTTATCATTTGTGAACAACAAGACCGGAGAGATTGACAACCTCTGTGAACTTCGTTGGGAGCAAAGTTAGCTGTGTCTGTGTGCAGGTCCGCGTCAGTTGCGCCGCTGACACCTACTTATCATCTCTGGAGTCCTACTGGAGACAAACCTTGGTATCTTTACTGAGGGAAACTTGCTGTTGTACCGCATCACGCCTTCCACTTGGGGCCTACCAACGAAGGGCAAGAAGCTGTCATCAGACTTCTATGATCAATTCAAGACATCGTGCCTAGTTGTTTGGGTTTTCAAGAAGTTCTGCATTTTCTGAAGTTTTCAAGGTGAAAACCCCCCGATAAATGGCCAAACATGATGCATCTTGCATATGGTACCAGAATTCGTTCAAACGCAGTGTGGATTTCTACCATGGGAAATGCCCGTCTGCTGGAATTCATTTGAGTTATTTTACTCATGTCCAAAAATATATCATGTTCAACAAAGAGTGTTCGAATAGACTAGAAAGGTTGGTTTGAGAGTGCGCTTTTTTTTCGCCGTCCATCGAATAACCACAATTGTTTCCATGAGCTTATTTAAGTATATTACCAATTTAAAGGCACCATGCCAAGTTGTTTTAGTTTCAACAAATCTTGCATTTTTGGAGTTTTCTAGGTGAAAATAGCCAATTAATGGTCGGATGTGTCGCCAATTGCATACTGTGTCGGAAATAATTCAAACCTTACATGGATGCCTATTATGGGCATGCCCACCTGCTTGTAAAAGCTGGAATCATTTGAAGAATGTTTAAACATAGACTCTGTTCAACAGAGCGTGTTCGGGTAGGCCAAAAGGCTCCATCTAAGAGAATGATGTAACCACGCAAAAAAAGAAAGAGAAGGATGTTACCCGGCATCCATGAGATGGCCCATTTTTTCCATGGTCGTGTATGACCAAATCAAGAAACCCTACCAAGTTGTTTTGGTTTTCGACAAACTTTGCATTTTTTGATTTTTCTAGGTTAAAAAAAGGATAAATGGTCGAACGTGACACAACTTGCATATGGTATCAGAAATCGTTCAAACCTAACATGGACGCCTATCATGGGCATGTCCACCTGCTTGCAAAAGTTTGAGTCATTTGAAGGATATATAGTCATAAACCATGTTCAACAGAGGGTGTTCGGGTAGGCTATATGGCTCCATTGAGCATGTTGTTTGTCACATACTTGAAATGGCCTAATTTTATTCCTAAGGTCTTGTATGACTTATTCAATTCACCATGCTAAGATGTTTTGGTTTTCAACAAAATTTGCATTTTCTTGAGTTTTTTTTGGTCAAAAAAGACTAATAAATGATCAAACATGTTGCAACCTGCATACGATATCGAAAATCATTCAAACCTGACATGGGTGCCTACCATGGGCATATGCCCACAAGCTTGTAAAAGTTGGGGTCGTTTGAAGGATGTTCGAACACAGACTGTGTTTAACAAAGAGTGTTCGGGTAGTCTCGAAAGCTCGGTCTAAAGCACAGTGTTTTCGACATCCTTGAAATGGATAATGTTTTCTATGGCCTTGTATGATCAACTAAATGCACCATGCCAAATTATTTTGGTTTTCGACAAATTTTGCCTTTTCTAAGTTTTCTCGGTAAAAAAAACATATAAATGGTCAGATGTGTCACAAGTTGCATACAATGTTTGAAATCATTCAAATTAGACATGGATGCCTACCATGGGCATGCCAACTTGCTTGCGAAAGTTATGGTCATTTGAAGAATGTCCAAACATATGACATGTTTCAATAGATGGTGTTCGTGTAGGCCAGAAGTATCCATTTGAGAGTATGTTGTTTCCCAACATCTTTGAAATGGCCCCAATTTTTTTCATGGACTTGTACGATCAATTCAAGGCACCATGCGAAGTTATTTTGGTTTTTGACAACTTTTGCATTTTCTACAGTTTTTTCGATGAAAAAAGGCCGATAAAATGGTCGGACGTGTCGCAACCTGCATACGGTATCGAAAATCGTTAGCACAAATAACATTCATATGCATACCACATGAAAAATTTAAACTTCAGTGGTACTTTGAGTTTTCAGGTATATTTTGACAAAAAAATGACCTAGTATCAATTAGTTTCATATACATAGACTTAACATAAAACACTCCAAAATATGTGAACGTCCAACAAAACATGGCCGGCTCATTAATTAAGGTGACCTCTATCAACCTACGAAACTAATTGAGCCAATCGATCCATTTATCCCCGATCAGGGATCCTTGAATGAAATATTTAAGGGAAACATCACTATGATTCTCACAAAAGCTTACTTATGACGCACAATATTATATAGTTAAAAAAATTATAATATTAGAGGCGCACCTACAAGCCAGATATTCTCTTAAAATCGCGTGATTCAAACTTCATCGACGTTAATATTGTACCTATTAAAGAAAGCAACCTTTGTCATCTAATAAATCCTTCCAAAATGGTTAGTCATTTGATTACCTCATAACCAGAGACAAACTTTTTGAGACTGTTAGTATTAAAGCTAGAATATTAAACGGTACTAAAGACAGAGAACCTCTGTGTCACAACCCCTTCTAAGTCAGTGTCCTACATCATCATTCATCTTGCTCCCCACGCTATCTCCTTGAACAAAGGTCTTCACATGTTGCCTCCAAGCATAATTACAAACCCTTCATACACAAGCCTGCTGCAATTAACTTTATCGCATGACTTCTGAAAGTCCATTTTCCTAAAAATTCATTGAGTTTTTTTTATGAACCTCATGCAAAACAACCACCCGGTTTGGATATGACGTCCAAACATGAAGGAAATTTGTGTAGGACTGACCACTATATGAGATATCTTGTTAGTCGATTCGTACTCACATTGATAAAAATCCTAAAACTTTCATTAAGTAGGTATATGGGCCTAAATTGGTCAATTTTCACTGCCTCTTTCTTGTTAGGAAGCAACGTAATCAATTTCAAATTGTGCTTAAACAACTAAAGGTCATCATTAAACAAATCCTTAATAATAGGTAATAAACTCCCTTAATTGTTCATCAACACCTTCGATAAAAGTCCGTGAACTTTTAATAAGGTTTGTGTTGGTGGTGATGTGTTCACACTTTTTTTTCATCCCTAACAAGTGGAACCGTGCAAACCTATACGAGCAAAGCGCAAGCGAGCCATCTTGAAACACCACACCTCTAGCCATCTCGCATCATCAAATCCCTGTCAACCTACAAGGGTGATGAACAAACCTAAGCATGCATAATCAAGCCTCTATTCAAACAATATTATTCTAATCGGTGGCAAAGAACACACGTTAAATTATTATCTTTACAAATTTACGCTTTTATGGGTTTTGGCAAATGCAAAAGTTGTAGCATGACTTAGAACAACTCTAGTAGAATCGTGATGTTGGTATACTTGCCATAATAATCATTAAATAATATATTTTTGACTAAAAATAACAAGTTAGCATTGCTATCATATGACTTTGGATTGCCATAATTTATGGAGTGTGCTCTATATTTGGCCACCTATCCTCCACACGGTGATCTAAAACTGTCTTGCGAACTATTCTTCATATGATTGTTGAATGTAAAGTGCATGTGGCGAAAAGAAAACTTGGGATGACCCTCACCTTAAGAATAACAAGGAGGTTAAGAAACAAAATATATCATTAATGAATAAATTTCACAATTATGAAAGCAAATATATAAACTTTTAAGTTTCGGCATCACTTCTTGAGCCTTTGTAACTGTGTAGAGTGCACCCCATAACAATTATTTCCTCTGTTCATTAATATAAGACGTTTTAGCTAGCTAAATTAGCTTTGCCAAAACGTCTTATATTACAAAAAGGAGGAAGTATGAAACTTACACTTTTGACTGTTTGACGATTCTCTGCTCTTACATCAATATATTCCCCCAACCCACCATTTTTGGAAGCTGGAAATTTTCTTTCGGTGGCAAATAGCTGCACGAAATCCGCTTCAAGTAAGAAACGAGGACGCGCTCTATCTTTCCCGTTGCTTTGCTTCTGTTGACATCTCCACGACGAATCTACAGTAGTAGCTAGGTGGGCACGCCTCATGGAACATGTGGCTACAGTGGCGTTGCACGCACCATGGCCGAGCTAGGCGGTTTGATCCCACCGGCACAGTAACGTGTAGCCCATTTTCTGGCACATCATCACTTGCTTGGGAGCACACATCTCTGTCTCGATTGAGCAAGATCGCCGTGCTGCCGGGCTCGTGAACCATGCGTCCAAAAAACCGCACCGCTGGGATGATGTGATGCTAACGGAGCCGTGGAGCCGGTGCAGTGCTGCTAATCCCTCCCCAAAAAGTGTGTGGATCAATGCAGATGTTGCGTCTAACAGATTTGACAGCAACTAACATGACAACGCTGGATAATGAGGATCACATTTTTTTTCTTTGAGTTGGTAATAAGAATCACATTGTCCATGGCTTAAAGATCCGCCGCAAAGAAGTTGGCGCGATCCGACTCTGGGATTAGGCGGACGGTCTAGACGCAAAGTGTCACGTAACGCAACCGGGCTAGCCACCCTACTTGACCTGCATGCCTGGCCAGCACAGGAAGGAAGAAAGATCAAGGATCGATCATTCGACGCAATTGCTCGATCTGCTGGAAAAGGCGCAGGGAACGGCCGACCGGGCTGGAGTGTCACGGATTGCGGCCGCGGCCGCGGCCGGCGAGGTGCGCCTATGGTGGTCGCTGTCGCCGGCCCCGGACGACGGGAGAGCGGTCGGGAGCGGTGCGATGAGGTGATCCTCAGTTAGATGTGCCCATGCACCAGCAGGACGTACGGTCAGGTGGTAAGCGTGACCAACGGTAGCACATCCATGTGATTCATGTGGCCGATTTCACAACAGATATGTTGTTGCTTAGCGTCCTGGTAAATCCTGACATAAATCCCTAAAAATATGCGTACACCAGGGTTCCATCCTCGTGAACCTAAATATCTAAGTTAGGCTCGGTTCGCCTTTAGCGCACATTTTGTAAACCTAAATATAGACAATGAACTCTAGAATGTGTACACGTACTCGATTTCTGTAGGGTAAAAATGAACGGTGACTTCGCAACTTTTTTATTTTTAGGGTAATGATAGCGTCCACACGTTCGGGTCAATCATCCCCACACCGAACGCAGTATCAGCCATCTAATTTTTCAGCACAAATTTTGATGCAAAGAGTTGCCATGTCAGCAAAATCTTAGCGTTCGATGGAAGCGTTGTCGACCACACGTGCTCCCTCTACACTGCACACTAGTATGTACCTATTAAGGTCATCTTTTATCCTTTTCAAACTTTAAAAAGTTTTATCTTTTACATAAAAAATCCGTTCGAAATTCCGTTCATACCATTAAATCCGTCGCGACGAGATCTTCAAAACTAGACCCCATATTGGCATGTTTCGACAACTTTTTTTTCGACCAAAAATTGCCATGCTATTCACACTGAAATTGCCATGGTGTTTGCACTAAATTTGCCATGATTTGTTTCATTTATTTTTTTGCTAGATTTAAAGCTACCATTGTTTTTCAGATACTTTTCACTTATCGGGGGAGCACCCCGGAGAGCTGCATAGAGTATATATCCGCCGATCGGGAGGGTGTGTGTGTGTGGGGGGGGGGGGGGTTATGATGGACGGCATGGCGGGTTCCCATTGTTTTTCAACTGTTTTTTACTCATCGGATAGAACCTCGGAGAGTTGCGTCAACGACCGGTGTACCCCGGGCAGATGTTCGGCGGTCAAGAGGGGGGTGGGGTGACGGTCCGCGGTATGACGGGTTCTTGGGATACATACGCGTCGGGGAAATTCTTCGGCGCATCTCAACTGCGACGGCGAGGGATGGGATGTGGTTCGGGGTGGAACGGTTGTCGGTGTTGTGGTGTTGCGTTGGTGGCGAATCTACCATACGACAACGACAATTTGTAGTAATACATCGAGGATCCTAGAAAGCTGCGACGATGACTCGTGAACCCCGAGAAGATATCCGGTGTGCGGGGGGGGGGGAGGAGGGGGTGATGCGCGGTAACTCTTATTTATAGGACATGGCAATTCTTATTGTGTTGGACATGGGAATTTTTAGTAGAACATGGCAAAATCGCCATGGTTCCAATTCTTATTCGTAGGACATGGCAATTCTTATTCATCAGACATGACAATTCTTATTCGTAGGACATGACAATTGTTATTCATATGACATGACAATTCTTACTAGTAGGACACGACAATTCTTATTCATTGGACATGACAATTCTTATTCATACGACATGGCAATTCTTATTTGTAGGACATGGAAATTCTTATTCATACGACATGGCAATTCTTAATAGCAGGACATGGCAATTATTGTTGGTAGGACATGGCAATTCTTATGGTAGGACATAGCAATTTCTGTTAGTACGACATGTCAATTTTTGTTTGTACGACATGGCAATTCTTGTTCGTAGAACATGGCAATTCTTGTTCGTAGAACATGGCAATTTCTTTTTCGTTTCAGAATGCAACTCTTCTTTTGTGTGAGATGACAATTCTTGTTTGTCGGCTATGGCATTTTTTTTATTTTACGTGACATGGCATTCGTTATATATGGACATAGTAATTCTTATTTGTACGACATGGCAATTCTTATATTGCGGAACATTAACATGGAAAAATTTCCATCGACAATGGAGGCGGCAATGGCAGCGAGCTACGATGATGGAGGCGATGACGGTGGCGATATACGACGACGACGACAACGGTAAGTTGCGGCGATAACGGCGAGCTACGGTGATGAAGTCGGCTAGAAACTACGGCGGCAGTGCCGAGCTACGACGATGACGACGACGATGATGCCATCGATGGCGGCGAGCTGCGGAGACAACGACGAAAGCGGCAAGTCGCGCGAGCTGCAGCGAGCGACGACGACGGCGAGCTACATCGATGACAACGATGGAGGTGGTGAGCGACAACGGCGGCAAGCTACGGCGATAACGGCGAGACGGCGACGACGACGGCGGCAAGCTACGACGATAACGGCGAGACGGCGGCAAGCTATGGCGATAACGGCGAGACGGAGACGACGACGGCGGCAAGCTACGGCGATAACGGCGAGACGGCGACGACGATGGCGGCAAGCTACGGCGATAACGGCGAGACGGCGGCAAGCTACGGCGATAACGGCGATACGGCGACGACTGCGGCAAGCTACGGCGATAACGGCGAGACGGCGGCGACGGCGGCGGCAAGCGACGGCGACAACGGCGGCAGCAAGCGACGACGACGACGGCGGTGACGAGGGGGTGACCCCACGACTCCTATGGATGAGCCTACCTGGTGTCCATGAAGGCAGAAGGCCCATCAAGATACGGCCTCGGCCCACTAGTTGGCACCGACGTAGGAGTCCTCGACTCACAAGGAAGGTGCGAAGACCTGCCGTACGGAGCATGCTAGGGTTAGGAAAGTTTACCTGTACACGTAGATGAACTCCCCGAGACCTAGTCCGATATATAAGGGCTAGGAGGGGCGACGCCAAAGATATCTAATCTCACCTGTAACCCTAGCCTTGAGCACTCCAGCCTTGGCCTCCACTGTAATCGCATCTCCCCAATCAATAATATCGAGCAGGAGCGAGCCTTTCTGTTTGCCGACGAGCCATCGTCCAACCTATACCTCTCATGACTAACCCAGGGTCCCTGGCCATGGGATTTGCCGGGGTTGATCCCCGTCAATTGGCGCCGTCTGTGGGAACCGCGCAGGTTGGGAACACGATCTCGGCGGCCTCATCATCAGCAGCACTCATCGACTCGATGGCTCCGGCAAGATCCAACCTGTTTGAATCCCTCGGATTCACGGCCCACCTCCCGGCCCTCAAGCCAGCCTTCACCAATCTACACTCCGGCGTCAATCTGATCTTCGGAGCGCATCAGATCTACATCAACCATTGGGGTACCCTTCGCCTCATCAACGGCACCCGTGCGCCCACGGGAACACCTGCAGCAACGACCGTAGCGGACGCCGCCCGCACGGCCAACCTATCTGGCGGTTGTAGCTACCCACCCAACTCACGACCGCTCGAGTGAAGTCCCAGCATGGAGAAGCACGACCGCACGTATCAGCAAGGAGACGGCAAGGACACCATCACAGGTGTTCATGGCAGAAGTTGGCGCATCAACGTCAGGTAACAACGGACGAATCGACGACCCGGGCACTCGTCAAGACACCCCAACCACCAACAGGACGGCAGGTCCCGGCAAAACCAGTCGGATGGTCGTGCAGCTAGGAGAACCGGGGACCATACCAAAGAAAGTCCCGGTGGAGCAAGGGATCAGCGATCAAAAAAGCAGTCAGCCACTAAGCAACAAACAGCAAGCACCCGGCCAAGGCAGCCAGCCATCACGCAGCAGGCAGAAAACCCCGGTTGCAGCGGCGGACGAACCACCCAAAGAAAAAATATACTTGTCCAAGGAATCAATGGCAATGGTAAAGGAAGCAGTCGCCCGCGGCGGGTTACTACCATCAGATGCCTCAAGAGACGAGCTAAGGGCATACAACAAGCTAGCGGGAGAGCTAACCAAGCAGACGAGACAGTGGCGCCTAGCCATGGAGAAGCAAGCAAAAGCGGAACCCGAAAGGAAAAGCAGTCGCAGACAATCTCCCAGAAGTGACTCGCCAGGCCACGACTCTCCCATCCGCAATAGATCGAAACTCAACAACCTGCGGAAGACAGAAAGGGCGAGAGTAGTGCGGAAACTGGAAAACGACTTCAGATCAGAGGAGGACGACGATGAAGAGGAGCCTCTCACTCCGGCAGAAGCACTCATAAGCGCCCAAGACTACCTGTCCCGTGCCCAGAAAAGCAGAAAGGGCAAAACGGATCGCTACACTTCCATAGCTCTGCAGATAATGAAGGACGCTATCGACGCCTCGGTACCTAAGAAATCCAGCGCAAAGCGGCAGACTCGCGAGCGGACACCAGACAGGGACCCCAGTTCACCGGACGACGACGACGACGACGACAGTAATGACGACAGGCGCAGGCGCCCGGACAAGCACAAGAAACACGACAGCGACGACAACAACAGGCGCCGCAGCACTCGGCGAGATGCGCGAGACGACATCACGCAGAACAGAGTCAACCGCAACAGGCGAAGACGCGCAGCACGCGAGGAGTACTCGGAGGAAGAGGCTTCCGACGAATAAATCGAGCCATGTGGAGCACTCTGCTTCACACGTGCCATACGTGAGACGCGTATGCCCAACGGGTTCAAACTGAACTCCACTACACTAAAGTACAACGGACTCGAGGAGCCGGAGGCATGGCTCGACGACTACCTAACAGCAGTCAAGTTTCAAAGAGGAACCAATGTCACGGCAATGCAGTACGTACAGCTCATGCTCGAGAGCTCCGCTCGACATTGGCTGAAAAATCTTCGGCGCGGATCCATCAGCTCCTGGAGCCAGTTCCGAGGAGCCTTCATAGAAAACTTCAAATCAACATACAAGCGACCAGCCTCACTCGAGGAGCTGCGGGCATGCAAACAAGGAACGAGGGAGGCCCCGCGAGCATACATCCAGCGATGGACGATACTCAAGAATTCAGCGGAAGACATCTCGGACGAAAGTGCGATCGACGCATACAGGCGAGGTCTTCAGCCCGTTGAATTCAAGGAGCAGCTCGGACAGATGAAAGTCCGAACACTCGCACGGCTTTTAGAACTAGCCAACAGCTGGGCGGACGGAGAAGACTCCGTTCGTAATGAAACCCACACTGCACGATCAGAGTACGACTACGACTACAACGGAGATAGAGGAGACGACAAAAGAAGGAAGCGACCCAGACGGAACTTCTACAACGACAGAGGACCTGACATGGTCGCCGCCGGTTTCTCAGACGATCGGAACGGCAGGCACCGTGATGACAACAGACCACAGCGTCGAGACAACCCAGAAGATGAGCCCCAGGATCAGAGGCGAGAATGGAGGACAAGGCAGCCACACAACGGCACTCGCGCATTCCACTCTGCCAAAGAACAACTCGATGGACCATGCTCTATACACGGATTAAAAAACGAGCGAGAAGAGCTCAAATCATCCCACACCCTCAGGAATTATAGAAGCTTCAACGAGTTGGCCGAGGAGAAAAGCCGCTCCGCGGTCGCAGCAGCACGACCACTCGCAAGCATAGCAATTGGGCCAGTCTCCCACGGTGCGCCACCAGCCCCCCCCCCCTCTGCCAACAAGACAGGTGGCCGCCATCCAGGAACAGCAAAGGACACCAGAAGAAGAAAACCAATACCCAGAAGCCCACGGGAGGATCTACATGATACAAGAAGACAGACCTTCCAACAGGCAGCAGAAACAAGTCACCAGACAAGTCTTCCTAGCAACCTCCGCACACCCGACCGTCCCAGAGTACCTGCGCGGGTCGGAGACAGAAATCTCCTTCTCCCGGGACGACCACCTGCCAGTCGTTCCCCAGCCAACCATCCAGGGCACGCCGCACTAGTACTCGAGGCCAGAATCGGAAATTACGACATGTCGCGAGTATTCATGGACGGCGGCAGCGGGATCAACATCATCTTCACCCGAACACTCGACGACATGCTCATCCAAAACAACGCACTCAAGTCCTCAGGCACAACCTTCCACGGGATCGTACCAGGAAAAGCAGTCTACCCCCTCGGAAGGATAAGCCTGGAGGTAGTCTTTGGGAACGCGACAAACTTCCGCAAGGAAACACTTGGCTTTGAAGTGGTCGACTGGAAGTCGCAATACCACGCAATCCTTGGGCGACCAGCTTTCGCTCGCTTCATGGCCGTACCCCACTACTCCTACCTCAAGCTGAAGATGCCAGGCCCAAACGGGGTCATCACAATCAGCGGCGGTTTCGTCAGATCCGACCGCTGCGACAAAGAATTCCACAAGATAGCAGAAGCATTCGTAGCCCACCAAGGTAGCAGGACCACGGGACTCGCAGAAGAAGCGCTCCCGTAGAAGGAAAGGAACATCGCCTGAAGAAACCTGGCACGAGGCCTTAAGGCCACCACATCATCGCTCTAAGTAAAAGGGACCTGTCCTCAACAGAGCCCTCCTACTCTTTGTAAGAGATAGCAGGAAAGATATTACATAAATGTTTTTCCTCAAAATTTCTTGGCACTCGGGGGCTCGCCGAAGCAGCCACCCCCCGAGGCGTCCTCCACAATCGCGGCACATTAACTTGGCACTCGGGGGCTCGCCGAAGCAGCCACACCCCGAGGCGTCCTCCGTA
Organism: Bromus sterilis; assembly: GCA_950022295.1. Lineage (NCBI taxonomy): Eukaryota > Viridiplantae > Streptophyta > Magnoliopsida > Poales > Poaceae > Bromus > Bromus sterilis. The sequence continues at coordinate 406,085,483 of OX465596.1, forward strand.
ATCACGGCACAATAACTTGGCACTCGGGGGCTCGCCGAAGAATCCACCTCCGAGGCGTCCTCTGCAATCGCGACACACTAACTTGGCACTCGGGGGCTCGCCGAAGAAGCCACCCCCCGAGGCGTCCTCCGCAATCGCGGCACACTAACTTGGCACTCGGGGGCTCGCCGAAGAAGCCACCCCCTGAGGCATCCTCCGTAATCGCGGCACACTAACTTGGCACTCGGGGGCTCGCCGAAGAAGCCACCCCCCCGAGGCGTCCTCCACAATCGCGGCACACTAACTTGGCACTCGGGGGCTCGTCGAAGCAGCCACCCCCCGAGGCGTCCTCCGCAATCGTGGCACATTAACTTGGCACTCGGGGGCTCGCCGAAGCAGCCACCCCCCGAGGCGCCCCCCGCAAATACAAATGCAGAAGACCCTCCAAGACAGCAAATATACAACCAAGAAGAAGCATATACAACGAAGGGAAGCATCTAATCTTTAGGCTCCAACTTCGCCTTAATAAGTGCACCCAGATGGCGGTCATTCTCTTCGCAAACTCGCCTCACAACCTGGTGCGCATGCCTATCTACAGCCACGTAGTGCTCATTCATCGGATGATCCCTACCACCTGGAGGACCCGCCACCACCTGCGCAAAATCCACCCCTGGCGAATGACTATGGACCAAGCCCAAAGCAGCCCGGGCTCCAGCACGAATCTGATGATCCATCACTCGACGTAACTCGGCAGGCTGAGAAAATATGCGACAAAGCCTCTCAAGGGACGAAGGAACCACCTCCAACGGATAGAACTCAGCATGGATACCGCCCAATACCCGTTGGCAGTAGCCGAGAGCTTCAGGTACCCGTTCAACTCAGCGACGAAGCAAAGCAAATGCTAGAGCACGAGCCCCATCCGCCCAAAAGGGATTGCTCGCCTGCACACTAGGATCATCAAGCCGCGACATCTCCGACTGAACGACCCTCTCTTCATCCCGAGTTCGCCCTGCCAGCACTTCGAAAGTCAAAAACTACGATCAAAGACAGAGACGGCAAAAAACCGACCAAGCGGAATCAAGCAACTAAACAGAGGCAAGACTCACCCTGCAGGAGGTCGGACAACTTCACCACCCACGAAGCAAGGCCCTCAACCACGGACTCGGCACGCTCGCGACGAGTACGCTGAACGGCCACGGACCCCTTTAGTCGGACAATATCCCACTCAGCGTCCTTCAGCCGCAAGCAAACGGACTCGTACACACCCTCGCGAGCGTCATCCTTCAGCGAACTCCACGGACGAAGAAAGCCCGGAGTGGCCTACCGCAGGATGAACAAAACAAATCAAAAACAGCAAAAGGAACAGCCAGGCAGACATTCAGATAAAAGTTGCAAAAGATCAACCATCACAACAGAGTCACGAATTACAGACAAAGTTTCCAAACGGTGCAACACTACTGTGCCTCCCCCTCACCTACGGCAGGGGGACCCTGAGCATCTACAACTTGCTGCAGGCGACGAGCCAGCCTGTCGGCTCGGTCGTCCTGCTCACCAGAATATTGCGGGATGGTTTCAACCAAGGAATCATCAAAGGAAACCCCATGCCCTATGAGGACGACAAGGGTCGTGGAGGAACCACTCACCACGCTCTCCGCCACCAGTTCCACCATATCTTTCCCATCAGGGCCGAACGCAGCAACCCGAGCACCCAGGCCATCAGGCACCTTCGTACCCTCCGGCATAAGGTGCTCGTGCGCAAGACCCACAAGATTGGAAGCCCGGGCGCAGACGTCCTCGACCACTGCGACAACATCTGCAACCGCATCAACGGCACCTTGGAGAATCCCAGACCCCGATGCAACAGCCTCCATCAGCTTCGCACCTACAGCAGCTGCACCAAGCAAAGAAACGTCATCACGGGAAGTCAGAAGAAACAGCAATGATCGAAAGCCAAACTTACACACGAGCGAGCCCGCCAAGGCGCGAAGACGCTTGCCCTCGACTGCCTCTACCCGCGCACGCGCGTCCTCAGCCTGGCGAAGGCGAACCAGCTCCTCATGCTGACCATGCAACTCCGCCTCCTTGGAAGCCAAGGCAGCCTTGAGAACGGAAACCGTCTCTTCCGCCTTTTTGGCTTGCTTCTCGGCAGCCTGGCGACGACCTGCAAGGCAAGACAGTACTCAGAACAAAAGACGAAGCGCCCAAAAGATCAGCAGCGCAAAAATAACACTCACCATCCATAGCAGATAAGGCATCCTGGGCAGAATCATGGGCCCGTTGCCAACGCTCAGCATCAAGAACCAAACGCTCACAGTGTTGGAAAACAGACTGCAAGAACCAGGAAATCAGGTGTTAATTAAGGACAAGACTACAAGCAACTGCAAACAGTTACTTCTAGCCTCGGGGGCTACTCCCATCGGGAGCACTGCCGTGCCCCCGATGATAAAACAACACATACACGAATCATCTTACCAGCTTGGAGTCATGGTCGAAAGCACGGGCTTTGTCTTCAATCGCCAGATCAAGACGGCCAAAGTACGGAGGACCAAGTTCAGTCGGCCTAGGCTCAGAAGCAGCAGCACCAGGCGCCCCAGAAGAAGGTACACCGGGAACTACACCCGCAGTCAAAACGACAGAAGTCGCCGCCGGCCCAGATTGGCCAACGACAGCCGAGTGGTTCTCAAGATGCTTGGCTGCCGCCCCAGAACTCGTTGACTTCAGATCAGTAGCAGCTGCGCTGGTGCACGAAGCAGCCGGAGCAGGCGCAGCACTACAAAATAAAGCATTATCAGTCGCAAGAACAAGGAAAAAGGAACGGGCACTAAATCAGCAGAATCTTACCCGACACGCGCACCACGAGGACGCCCCAACCTCCCAAGCCTGGCCCTCTTGGGAGGAGGAGCCGGAGCAACAGCCGAAGGGGAAGGCCCACCAAAAGGAGCAGCAGGAGGGACAACGTCACCTAACGCGGCATGATCTTCAGCATCCAAGGGGCGCGACCGCTTCACACGGAAGGGACTCGAGTCCTCACTATCTCCGGTCTCCACTAGCACAATATCAGCATTAACAGCCGGCGCAGCATTATCAGCTGCGGTAGCATCAGGCTCTTCACGAATATCGGCGTCTTCTGGCTGCGGAGGATTACACAGCACTGGAGCATGGCCCTGCAAGGCAAGCAATGTCAACAACAAAACAAAACTAGGTACTCGTCCAAACAAATGAAGGAACATGGGCACCAACCGGCGGCGGAGGATGATCAGAAGCATATGGAAGGACAAGGTGCATCTCGGAAATACTAGAGCACTTGGTCACATGCTGGATACGAGCCAGCAAGGCATCAGGTTCTAGCTCTTCAGGCGAGCATGTCGTCGAGTCATCGAGCCCCTCGTACTGCCACATAGGGCGATCTCGATGCTGCAACGGTTGAACTCGCCTCCCCACAAAAACATAGATAAGTTGACCACCAGTCAAGTTATCAACACAGAAATCCTCTCCAAAAACGGAGTCAGTTCAGACGACTCCACCTCGGTCAAAGAATGAGACCACGAAGGCTGTCTGACCACCCGTGTGCCCGGATTGAAAGAAGCAAGACCAAATTGCTGACCAACAATGAAGCGATCCTTCAGATAAAACCAGCCTCTCCGCCAGCCACTAACGGAATCGATCTTCTCCAATTCAAAGTATGAATGTTTATCCCCAATGGAGATACCCACTCGACCCACGGCGTACTCACAGTTCGTCCTTTTTACATTAAAAGGGCGTCTTCAAAGTCCCCAATGGGGATAAATCCCCATGAAGGCCTCACAAAGAGTGATGAAACACGCAATGTGCAAAATCCCATTGGGAGTAAGGTCGTGCAACTGGAGCCGATAGGAATACAGCAAGCCCCGAACGAAAGGATGCAGCGGAAGAGCAAACCCACGGTGGAAGAAAGCCTGGAAGCATACCCGCTCGTCCGCCGCCGACGCTGGAGTCGACTCATCGCCAGGAAGACGGGCATCGCCCGCCACCACCATGCCATCAGCAACCAGCGCATCCAGATCTTCAGCCCCGAATGTAGACCGCTCCCACTTGCCGGACATCTTGGCCGACTCGATAGCAGCACGGGAGCGCTTGGACATAGATCTCACAGCAGCACGCAGAGGATAAAAGATGAAGGCTCAGGAACACGAAGGAAAAAAGAGAAAGAGGAGGAAGGCAATGGCTGGGTAAAACCTACAATTCACTCGGTCGCATGGTATTTAACTCAAGAGCCTGGCAAGAAGGGCCACCGGCCAACCTTTTCGCCCAGTAAAACATGCCACGATCCCGCACAGGGGCGAAAAGCATGGAAAATCTAACCGGCGCAGTAACAACACCGCCCACTACGCGCGCAAAAAGAGGACCATGATTGCACGACGCGAAAATTTCGGCGGGACAGCGCCAAGTCATTTCACATGACAGACCGCAGCGGTCAACAAATTGCAGAGGACCACGCCAACCTCATATCACAGCAAGGCGTACTCGGTACGCCATCAAGGCCCAGATTTTCCATCTTTCAGATCTTTTCCCCAAGGAAGAAAAACATCTTACTCCCATCGGGAGCGTACATCATAAAGAGTCACGGGTGCTCCCTCACCTAAAGGTTAGCCATGTGCTCGAGTGACCACTCGCACTTATGAGAGTCTCGGGTGCTCCCTCAACCCGACATAAGACAAACAAGCATTCGCCAAGACCATTCGGCGCTAAGAGTCTCGGGTGCTCCCTCACCTGAAGAGCCGAAACGGCATTCGAGTGATTACTCACGAATAACGCCCCGACTGAGCACTCGAAACAAAGCTCCTCGGATGAATGAGTGAAAATCTCGCTTGATGTTTTGTTCCAAGCGGGTGCAATGATGTAAGGCTCCGCGCCTCAAAAACACACATTCCTGGAACACGATACACTGTGCCCAGATGCCACGCAAGATTAGCGTGTAGGTAAGACCCCGCTGCGAAGTACGGCCGGGCTGGGACTTGCCGAAGAGCGATTTCACTCCCAACCTTTCCCATGCGCAGAGCATGATAGAAAAGCCGGGCGGACGCGCCTTAGGCTACACACATTACTGGCGGCAAATGAACACCGTAAGACCTGAAGCGGCCGGACTTTTGCTCGACACCAGTGTTCCAAGCTCACGTCGAGGGACGTGGGTTTGATTGGTCTACTATGGTATTTGCCCTAGTGCAATTCACCAAGGCTCGACCCGTCGACTCCTTGGGCCCTTTCAGCTTAGCATCCCTCGAAACAGGTTTTGTCATGGCCACCAGATTGCCAGCGACCCGCGGATGAACCGTGCATACCAACGAACGACAAATGAATGTACTCGAGTCCCTGCGCGACTCTTCGAGCCCCCCAGGCACTCGGGGGATACTGACGAGGGGGTGACCCCACGACTCCTACGGATGAGCCTACCTGGTGTCCATGAAGGCAGAAGGCCCATGAAGATACGGCCTCGGCCCACTAGTTGGCACCGACGTAGGAGTCCTCGACTCACAAGGAAGGTGCGAAGACCTGCCATACGGAGCAAGCTAGGGTTAGGAAAGTTTACCTGTACACGTAGATGAACTCCTCGAGACCTAGTCCGATATATAAGGGCTAGGAGGGGCGACGTCAAAGATATCTAATCTCACCTGTAACCCTAGCCTTGAGCGCTCCAGCCTTGGCCTCCACTGTAATCGCATCTCCCCAATCAATAATATCGAGCAGGAGCGAGCCTTCCTGTTTGCCGACGAGCCATCGTCCAACCTGTGCCTCTCATGACTAACCCAGGGTCCCTGACCATGGGATTTGCCGGGGTTGATCCCCGTCAGGCGGCAAGCTATGCCGAGATGCGCGTGCATGGAGTTTGGGCTGTAGGTAGGTTTTATCGAACGAAAACGTTCGGGCAATTGGATGGATCGTACCGAACGAAACCGTTCGGTACTAGCACTTTGGCCCGAACGTGTGGGCATTATCGGGGTCCTATTTTTATGAATAGACACACACAGATATCGTGACCAACTTACTTATGCTAAATGTTTTATTTTATTTAGAAGTCTTTTATAGCATTGCTAATGGTAGGAGAATAAAAAAACTGTCTTTTCGCAATGAAAAAGGCAGATATTGTGATCAATGACAGAGCTGACTTGCTACAACATGTAGAGAAGATATCCCCGAGAAGGAAGTGGTCAAACAATTGAGAAATTTACTATAAAATCCATGTATGCCCATTTTCTTGGTGTTGGCCTTGTGATAACTCACATCTTTAGGGGCTCTATCTTAGAATTTTCATAAATAAGAGTATCAAACCCAATAAGGACCAGAAGAAATTAGTTAATGGAAACTAGCAAAATTACAATGTGAAGCTGCAAAGAGTGTTTGATGGTTTGTTTGAAATCACTGAAAGAAAGTAAATGGTAACAAAAGTGCAATTATGTAACAAGTGACCCAATTATTAATTGTGCTAAGGACAAGCAGGTGGTTTTACTTATTATGATCAAGTCATTCTGGAAGACACATGGGAGTTTCACCAAGTTGCTTTCATCAATCTCATTGAGTTACCATTCATTGCTTTCATAATTTGCTGTGTGGTGAAATTGATGCCCATGATTCCACCTTGTTGCGGTCAACCATCAACGAATATGATGGATGGTGATGAATCCACCACTTGATCCAAGTAACAAGGATTTCCTTCCACTTTCCCTTTCCACCAGTCGAACACGGAAGGATCCTAGATCCAGTTGATTTATGTGTCACCAAGAAGTAGGAGAAACAAGATTTGAGATTTGGAATGGGGGCGAAGGGACGAGAAGGGGATTTTATACCTTGGATGTCATTGACCATGCATCGATCGAATGCGAGCCATTGCTCTGACAATCTTTATCCACATGGTGAGTATATTTAGATAATTATGGTTTTACTCATGATGATCAAGTCATTCTGGAAGACACATGGGAATTCACCAAGTTTCTTTCATTGAGTTACCATCATTGTTTTCATAATTTGTTATGTGGTGAAACCGATGATAATGTGTTGTTATTACTTGAAAACCTTCTTTATAATTATACCATCTATCCAAGCATCCACAAATAAAAGATAATAATTATGATAACATATAACCCAGTATTCAGGAAATCGATAATCTTAATCAACTAGGGAGTAGGGATTAATCTTAATTAATCGATCAACCATTAACCACTCAATCTTTTTTATAAATATCAAATTCTTAGTGTTGTCACTAGATTTTTTTTCCTAGCAAATATGTAATTGAAATTCTCTCAAATGAATAAGTTCTCAATAATAAAAACACCTCTCTCATCAAAGCAAGATGTTTGAGCCATCTCCATCTGAGTTCATCTCGAAGGTTAAAATAGTGCTTGAAGTTGTGAAAGTTGCTACTCTGAGTATTGCTCGACCGATTAGCCTTCAAGACGACCCTGTATGAAAACATGTTTGACATAAAATTGTTCACCTCATCAAGACGATCAATTTTTCTTATTAATTCATCTCAATCCAAGATTGGATGCAAAAGTTATATTCAACACAACTGGGCCCGACCATGATGACAATAGGATGCTCGATCCCAGACGCCCACACGTGCATGTATGATACATAACACGAGTTATTATGCCTTTAATATAGCCTTTAAGGAAAACACTTTCGACGAAAAAGTTGTTCGTCTTGTCAAGGCAAACAACTTTTATATTTGGATTATATCAATCCAAGATCATATGTGTCATGTGAATCCCAAAAACCGAACAACTATATTCGATCAGGGTCGATTAATCGGTTGACCTATTAATTAGGTTGAATTGTAATCTACACAGTGAGCTTCTTAGCAGCGATTAATCGGACGATTAATAGCGGACTCGTTGATTTTTTAAACATTGATGTAACCATAGATATAAACTTTGGTGTTCCAATAACCCACATGCAACCGTTCCCAAATTTAGGGTGTGCTAATTTATGTCACTCCAACCACACATTCATGAACAAACTGGTCATACAAAGCTCATCCCAGCAGACCAACACCATCAGATACAACAAAAAAATTGGACGAGGAGTTACTGCCCTCATCAGCATCAGTGTGTTATCAGATGTTGCGGCCACGTTTGTGATCGAAACTGGCCAACGTCGCGTCCCATCCGACATGCACCAATACCATCTCGTTGATGCCCGTGATTCCACCTTGTGTTGCGGTCAGCCGTCAGCGAATATGATGGATGGTGATGAATCCACCACTTGATCCAAGTAACAAGGATCTCCTCCCACTTTCCCTTTTCACCACTCGAACACGGAAGGACCCTAGATCCAATTGTTTTGCGTGTCACCTTGAAGTAGGAGAAACAAGATTTGAGATTAAGAATTAATGGGGGCGAAGGGACGAGAAGGAGGTTTTACACCTAGGATATCATGGACCATGCTCCGGTTGAATATGAGCCATGGCTCTGTCAATCTCCATCAACATGGTGAGTCTCGTCGATGACCACTCCCGGTACCACACCAAGAATCGTAGGTGCATTTGTCCTAATCGAGGGAACGAGCCTGACTTGTAACGAAGTTGTTGATCGTGCAAAGGGCCAGTCTCTGTTCATCAGAAGCGGAGGAGGAGACATCTTATTTTTTGGGAACTACAACTATATGATGTTAATAACCACACTACATGTGGATACAATCAACTTCAAACAACTTCCTATCTATTGCAACCAACATCCCCGATCTGATCCCTCCCGCCTAAACTCCAGAGGAAACTACCAAAAATTCATAGCCTAGGGGGAGGGGTGTGTGGAGGGGTTGGTCCAACATGTTCATTCGAGCTTCAACCAAAATAAAACCATCATAAAATCACAACTTTACTAAAAGCTCTAAAAATCACAAATCAGAGACCTAACAACACACCATTTTCCTATCTTAGCGGCTCATCGCCTCTCTCATTGTCGTTTACGTCTCCACCCTTTGATAGGTGCCACTATTAGCGCCCTATACCATGGGGAGGTTTCGAGCTTCACCTTCGTGGGCTTCAGAAGGCACAATCGCCATACCTTGAGCCATGAGTGCATCTCTCTCGGTGGGCGGGGACGATATCAAGGAAGATGCCTCCCCATGGTTATAATCCAATGACTCAATCTTCTTTACTAGTAGAAATATCTAACATAAAATCTGTTTCAATCGACTATCATGCCAAAAATTACCATCTGTTTTTAAACACAATAAAACTAGGTACTCGCATACATGCACATACATTCACTTCTACGGACGCACGATGTGCGTTTTATCTTTATGATCATCTTCGAGATATTGAGTAGTCAATCTTAGAATTAACGAAATCACCATAAACACTTTGATATAAACGAAAATACCACCTCTTGTTGAAAAAACAATCCATCTTTATAAGACGCGCATACGACGAACTTGAGATATGAATCCCGGTGACCGGGGTGGGATACAACAACCCTGTAACCATCGAATCATAGGTTGATTCTGCAAAACTACCAAATGTGAATCAGCCAGCAGCAATCACCCAGAAATACAGTAGCGGCCAAACGTACACCCCCAACACGACATACCATTTGTAGGCGTAGGTCACACGTCGCGTCTCCTTGCCCCGTACGTACCCCCCATCCACCCAAAAACAACCGAGAGCGAGAGAGACCCCGCGCTCTGGGGTCAAATCCCCCGGCCCGAAAACGAGCTCAAAAACCACGTGCACCCCTCCCCGATATTCATCGCCGATACTCCACGACCTTTTCCCTCGATGGGACCGCCGCGGACGGAGACCTCACCGCTCCACCCCCACCCCGCCCGGTCGTGCCAGCGACTCAAGAACCCAGTGAGCTGAGCTACCCGCCATTCCCCCACGTTTTCCATGCCCGGCCCGGCGGGTCCTTGTCGTCCACCTCGCCGTTTATCACGAAGAGCCGGTCCGTTTTAAAAGGGCGGAGGCGCCCGGCAGGGAGAAAAGTGCACTGGAGTTGTTTGTCGGAGGGAAGGAGCGAGGAAGCTGCGGCGGAGGAGGCCTCTTGTTGTCAGTTTTGCGCTAGCTGCATGGAAGGGGCGGCGAGCGGCGGCAAGATGGGAGAGGGGACGGCCGGCCGTGCCGTGTCGTCACCGGCGGCCAGGGAGAAGTCCGGCTTCGCTGCCACCTGCAGCCTCCTGAGCCGCTACCTCAAGGAGAAGAAGGCCGACGGGCTGCAGGGCCTCCGCGGCCTCGACATGGCGCCGGTGCCGCCGGCCGCCGTCGAAGTAGGAGGAGGTACGTACGCCGTGAAGTGCCTTGTCTCCACTGTTTTCTCGTCAACTTCTTTTTTTTCTTACGAGATATACATACACGGCACGGCTGTTCATCTTTGCAGGAGCTTTCCAGCCGCCCACCACCATGAACCTGCTGTCCGGGCTGGAGGAGCCGAACACCGCCGCCGTGGAGCTCCCCCTCGAGAAATCTAGCGTTGGCCAGCTTCTCGAGGCCCCAGCTGACGACCAAGATGCCCAGAACACATGGTAAATTAGTTACTGTAATTAACAACACGATCTTCCACCGGCAACAAACTGTTACGTAGGCCGTTTGTCAAAGTTTACGAGTACCAGTAGAACTAACTTTGCAGAAACATTTTGGTTCTTGCTGCAGGGAATTGGCGGGCAGACAGGACGCCGCGCACCAGCTGACCATCTTCTACGGCGGAAAAGTGGTCGTGGTGGACAACTTCCCGTCCACCAAGGTCAAGGATCTATTGCAAATGGCCAACGGCGCCGGCGAGGCCGGGAGCAGCAGCGCCCTGCCCCAGCCTGCACAGGACACTCTTCCTGGTACAAAATGCAGATGAAGAATTTTTTGCAAGTTAAGCTTTGTGTAAATTTCCATAAGAAATCCTCACCGCTAACAGAGTTCCAAATATTTTCGCTGAGTTGCAGATCTGCCTATAGCCAGGAGGAACTCACTGCAGAGGTTTCTCGAGAAAAGAAAGGGCAGGTACCTGATCGAGCTGTTTTCAGGACATTTTTCAGGATGGAAGACACTGAAAATGTCTTCAGAAGTTGCTTCCTGTGAGATCTAACATTTATTTCGTGCTCGTTTACTTCAGGATAGTTGCCAAGGCCCCTTACCAAGTTAGCGGCTCATCGGCCGCTCCGTCCAAGCAAGCTAATGGTGACAACTCCTGGCTCGGGCTGGGCCAGGAAGTGACAAACTGACAGATTTAAAGCAGGACATATATGATGGACACTTGACTTGGCTCCAAATCTGTAGGGTAATCGATCTATACGGGGAGCGTGGATGTTACTACTACTACCTACGGCAATAATTTGGTGTTGATTATTCATTTCTAGTAACAATTAGTAGTACTAGCTGATGGTTAATTCTAATTTACCATCCGCATATCATATACTCCCTCCGATCCATAATAAGTGTTATGGATCGGAGGGAGTAGCATATTTAAGCACATGCCGTCTGTTGGCACCATTGTTTGCTGCTGGAGCTGTGTATGCTCACGGCAGTTTGGCTGGCTAGGTCTACCAGGACTAGTACGTATGTGTCATGGTCATGTACTCGTGTTACTGCAACGTAGTATTGCAGATGGTTTGCTTTCCTCAAACCTTCCTGTTTACATGGGGTCTTCAGTTTTTTATGATTTGTATGTTTAGCAGAAGATATTATTTGATATTCCAATAAAGAAGATATTATTTGAGATGATCCTTTTAGTTTACTTCAACTTCTGCTTTCAAAAGGCTGTGTTTATTCTCTTTTTGCGAAAAAAAAAGTTGTATTTCTTTGCTAATGAAAAACATTGTTCATGGATCATGGATGATCCCGCTATCAAAAGTTAGTTAACAAATTACCCCACCCATCTGCCCCAGTGTCACTCGCTCAAGCGACACGGCTAGCGACCTCGTTACCCCGCTAGTCCAGGCCTGCTTCTCTCCCTCCCTCCTCCCCCTTCCCTCCGCAAGAGAAAATCGCCAAGCGAAGCCCTACGCGGCAAACAAGAAGGATAGGGCTCTCTCCCCTATGGTTGGTGGCCTCTGGGTTTCGGTGTGGACCTTGGATCATGTGTGACGGACCTATGGGTTTCGGTGTGGACCTTGGATCATGTGTGACGGACCTACGAACATGGTACGGTGGTGGTCGTGCGAGTGGTTTGGAACGTCGTGGGAGAAGGCAGAAGTAGAGTTGCTGCCATTGATAGATAGGATGACGGTGATTGCGAGCTAGCATGGCTGGCGCTCACCAACGTCTACCTCCTCGGCGTTGGTGGGACGCTCTTTCCTCTCCTTACCGGTGATTCAAGCCGACAACCTTCTCCCCTTCGGGTCTCCTTCACCTTGCCACTGCTTCCTCTTGTCTAAAGGTGGTCGGCTTATTCTTTCTGGAGAGGAAGCCTAGTGGGAGGCAGTTGTTGCTTCATCTCAAAATTCATCGCGTGTTGCGACGGCTATATATGTTGATCTTAACGCGCCAAGTGATTCGTCCTCGACGTCGATGAGGTTGCATTTGAAAAGAAGCAGTGTTAGACCCGATTGCAATGCTATCCTTCAGTCTAAGGTAAACATGGGCATGGACAACCCGGCCCAAAAGCCCGACATTCGAGTCGAACTTGGACTCAGCTTTCCCGCCAGAAGCCCAGCCTAAGAGCCCTAAAATAGCCCGAACATATGGTATAAATCATCCGTTTATCTTAAATATAGGTGTAATATCTTATCTAATCTTGTGAACATCATCATTTTTAACACTGATAATGTGTTTTAGGCCGGGCTCGGGCTTTGCAAAGCCCGTCCCGAACCCAACCCAGACCGGAGAATGCCCAGGTCTAATCTAAGGTCTTTCTTCTCAAAGTTAGGGATTGTTGTGTGTTGCAATGTGGTATAAATATTTTAGTACGCTAGCTAGTAATATAATTATGTTAGTAAATATTTAGTGGATCTTTTTTATGATTTTCTGACTTATATATTTTAATAATTTATTTTGTGATCATCTATTAACTTACCAAATAAAATATAAATTAATTTATTAAGTCAATAAAAATACAGTTATGGCAGTTTTCATAAAATGACGTTTAGAAAGAAGATGAAAATTTTAACCAAAGATTATGTCTGACAGAAAAAGAAACGCTACTTTTCTTAAGTAATAGAGATTGAGCTTTGCACCATGAACGAACTGACGGTTGTTTGTTAATGAAGTTTCTAGGTCCTTCAGGACTATCACCTATTACAAAAATGAAGCTAATGTTGAGCAAAACCATTGCATTTTTGTTCGACACATTTTTATTGACATAGGTTTTTTGTAAGCAATGGTAAAAGCTTTGCTTTTTTCATTAAGATAGAAAGTTGTATATACAAGGAGATGGTTGGCCATGGTCATACATCATGCTCAAGAATTCATTCGATTAACCAGTTAATTTGGCAATTAATCGCTGCTCGCAAGGTCATCGAGTAGCCAATAAACTGATAATTCATCGAATTAATTGATTAAATGACCGATTAACTGTTCGTTTAGCTGATTAATACCCTACTCACCAGACAACCGAGCGGCTACCAGTTAACGATTTCCTCAACAATGGTCATACATGAAGCAACGTGGACATATTTTTTAAACGAATGCATAATGAACATCATACATGTCTGCACAAAAAACCCGAAGATCGTTACCATCCCGACACGACATTATTCACCCCAAACGCTTGCCTCTTTTTTGATGCCCTCAAAAAAGATTATTGATGTGGAAATACGTTCATCGTAAAATGGAAAGAATGAGAGAACATCAAAGTCAAGGATTATGGTTCATGTTTTTCACGGCCGGGTTCAAAATAGTCAGGCACAAGATTCATTGTTTTTGGGACCGTCATTGAAGTTTCAAAGAGCAAATAACGCACGTTGTGCACAACGCGTTGACCACGGGTGGTACTAAAATTTCTTTGATTCGATTTTCTTTTGATTTTTTTGGAAATTAAGGATGTGTTTGGTTTGCCGAGTTAGCCGGCGTCCCTTCGTCTCGCTCGCGGCCACACGGCTCAGCAGATTCGGCCGCGTCGCCCCACTCGCGTTCACACGGAAAATTTGACTTGGCCTGCGTTGCTTCGTCCCGCTCCGCTCATTCGGCCCACCGAACCAAACAACGCGTCCCGCTCGCTCGCTGGTTCAATACGGATCGAACCCTCAACCAAACACACCCTAAATTAGTTCGGCGGGCTCTGACTCAGAGACTAGGAGGACTACTATAGAAGGAATCCAAGTGAAGACGTGAAGGGATGCACTGCACCATGGTGCCCGTGATGATGTATACGACATGCACGTCTCCTCCTTTGATTATTTGATTATACACCATGGTCCCTCTGGCCTTTCATGTACGACTCTGCCGCCCATTCGCATCCCCGTCGTGTTGAAGAAATGTACTGTTAAGAGGGCCAGAGTCTCATGGAATGTGAGATTAGATAGACTCGGTGGTCACACCAAAGACTGTTCTGCCAGTAGTATTATCGTGCCTGAGTGAGCATGTACGTTGGTGTTTGATTCCTGATCCCCGCGTGGCCCGCTATCGTCTATATGGACACGCCAAACACATGTCTTTGGATTTTTCAGGCTAAGGAGGAGGTCAATGTAGATCAGAGATATTTGAAGCTTAGTTAGCAGGGACTAATTAAAGGCCTCTACAGTACCGTGGGCCGGTTTGCTGGGTCTCTCTATGCCGGGGATGAACTGAGATTCACTTCACAAAGTCACTACGTGACTTTACCTTTTGTTTACCCTTCGATCCCCATTCAACGGATAAGATTGATCTGAAATTTAAACTCAAATCTTAAACTTTTCCAAAAAAAATCAGCAAATCGTATACAATTCGTTTTGTATTCTGAGATTTTTTTGTTCCATTTGGATCACTGGTTTATAATTTAATGATATTTTAAAGCTCAAAAAGGCTATTTAGTGATAAACCAATTATCCAAATTAAGCAAAAAAATGCAGAATACACAACGGACCATATATGAATTATTGTATTTTTTTAATTTTTTGGAAAAGTTTGAATATTGAGTTTAAATTTTAGAGTAATCTTGTCCGTTGGATGAAGATCGGAGGGC
The DNA here is from genome assembly GCA_950022295.1 of Bromus sterilis. NCBI lineage: Eukaryota > Viridiplantae > Streptophyta > Magnoliopsida > Poales > Poaceae > Bromus > Bromus sterilis. The sequence goes on from OX465596.1 coordinate 406,100,521, forward strand.
TAACAGGTGGGTAAAGTCACGTGATGACTTTGCTTCACAAAGACATTGAATCTCAATCCGCTGGGGATCTATCCAATAGCTTAATCATGTTGAAGCCACGTATGTTTAGGAGTGAAAGTAAAATGAAATGAGCAGTGTCCTCATGGATTGAGGATTACGGTGTATATACCTGGTACAAAAATGCTTTTGAAGAAGCTAGTTACCAAAAGCCTGAATTGACATAACCGTGGTTAACCATTTAACTAACCTATTTAATAATGTTTGAAAATGACAAACAGTGCTACTATGTCTGCAATGACAGAAGGATCGTGCCGCCATGCCTCGAGCGATGGCTTCTGTTTGCCTGGGTTAGTTGTATCTCCATCAAAACGTTGAAACAGTTAAGTTAAACACACACACACACACACACACACTTTGAAACAGGTATTGATATGTTAAAAAATAATTACGATGGTCCCAAATGAAAGAGTTTTTAACATGAAAGTCTCATATGCAATCTTGAGGCTACTCATGAGATAACCCAAAACTTTCGGGATTTACAGAAGGTTGCGAGTGGTGCGTGCAGAAAACTGGATTTACAGTATTTTTAATCGATTTTCTCATGCAAGTGTGCCTCTAAGATGATGTTAAACGAAAAAATGTTCGATATGAAGTTTTTTTTTTGTATCTTCCAAGCGAAAAAGATTGCTTATGTGATCATATCGGTCTGAGGTCATATGTGATATCCACAATCAATACAAGAGGTGTATTTTATACATATTGAGCCCGAGAGTTTTGAACCGGACCGGAAGTCTTGGGTATACTTGTCTGAGTTAGGTTAAAGTTTCACAATTTGAATATTATTTTTTATACAAAAAGTCCTACCATATAATATATAGATAAAAGGTGATAGTCGATCGAACAACAACACACAATCATAAACACATCTATATATTTTTCATCTTCTTTTTAATATATTCTCTGTGTTGCAAAGCAACGGTTTGGGGGCTATGGGAACGGTTGGACCGATCTAGGGCAATCCATAGTCATCGCACTCCTAACGGGGTCTCTACCCGTGTATGGGGTTTTGAGTCCCTAAAAAGTTCTTACTGACGTGTCTTGTGTATCACGCACCCAGTGAGGTTTCTTCGATGACGTTGTCTTCAGTGGCGGTGCCAGAAGTGTAAATCTGTGATGTCAAGTATGAACTATGGCTAAATTTGAAGTATTTTTTTGAATTTATGCATGCAAGCTTGCTTGTATATTAAGTTGTTTTGCTCAAAAAGTTGTGTAGTCAATTGACTACCCAGCCCAAGTGTGGCTTCACCACTTGTTGTCCTGCATACTGCGCTTGTATGCGAGCACGTATTTTGATGACTCAAATGGGGATAGAAGATCAACAGTCATCATCAATCATATCTATTCTTCCCAAACTTGCATAGATGAATACTAGTACGCAGCAGCCCCTTGCCCACCCGTATGCAGCCGCCCCTTGCCCTAACACAACTGCCAACAACCCTAGCCATCCAGCCGCCGCCTTCTGTCGGTGCCGCGTCGGTTCACCTCTTCTCCGGTGGCCTTACGACCATGGCGGCATGATGGATCCTGGCTCTTGCCGGTGTAAGGGCTTCGTTTTTAGTTGATTTTCTAAAACTTGTTAAGATTTGTGTCTTATTTAAAAATACGAGATGACGACGGCTTTTTAAAGATGGAATAAGGTTCTTCCCGTCTAACCTCTACCCCGGTGGTGCATCTAGTATCATCGGTGACGTGTGGAGATGTGTCTTCGGCGAACTTATCCTTGGTAGATTTGCTTGGATCTGGTCGTCGTTCATCTACATTCGTGTGTTTTCAAGTTGAGTCCTTTTGATCTACGTTACTCTTCAATGACGACGGTTGTTGTTTTGGTGTGCTGGTCCTATGGGGCCTTAGCACGACGACTTTCCGACTGTCTACTACAACAAGTTTTGTCCGACTCCGACGAGGGAGGGGCGATGACGGCGGCGCGTCCTCGACTCGCGTCAGTGCTTGTAGTCGTTGCTAGGTGATCTACGGATCTGGATGTAATTTTTATTATTTTTTATGTTCGTTGTACTACCATTTTTTATGTGCCAAGTGGAGCTCCGCGTGCGCGCCAAGTAGCGCGCTCTGAAGCTTTTCCGCTTTTCCTGTTTTTAGAAGCACGAGTGCCTCTCGCGGAGGCACGATAGTGCCTTTTCACGGAGACACGAGTGCCTTTCGCGGAGGCACGATAATGCCTTTTCCGCATGCACGATAGTGCCTTTTTCGGAGGCACGAGGCACGACTCATGTCTCTTTTTTGAGACACGACTCGTGCCTCCCGCGGAGGCAAGGTCGTGCCTCTTTTTTGTATTTTTTCACCAAAACGTATAGAAAAAACGTACGAAAATCGGGAAAATTGAAAATACCACCGAAAAAACCAATTTTAAACACAAAAAATATGTACAAAAAAATATATTCCAAAGAAACACTATGAATGCGACACGTGGCGCTGTTCGTTTGGCCAGACCGCTAACGAATACTCTAGAATTAGTAGTTGCTCTCGAAGCAAAGGGACTGTATAATAACGTCAATCACTAATTAGCGGGCACCCTCCCGCGCGCCCTCGCATAGGTCACTTTTGGCGTTCTCTGAATCGGACACGTGTCGCGTTTTTACTGTGTCCCGTGCGAACAACAACCGTGGCTGTGTGCGGACTCTCCTGTGACAGCGCGCGGACCTATGGCTGAAAAAAATGTGGCTTTGGCTGAAAAACTCTTGCTGTGGCTGAAAAAACAGTGGCTTTGGCTGAAACTGGGCTGTGGCAGGGAGATGTGGCTGAAAAAACTGTGCCTTTTAGCTGAAAACTGAGCTATGTGTGAAAAAACTGTGGCTTTTGGCAGTGGATGTGGCTGAAAAAACTGTGACTATGGGGCCGTGGCTGAAAAACTGAGCTGTGACAAGATTGTGGCTGCGCGAAAAACTGTGACTGAATCTGACCTACACTGTGGCTGCGCGCTGGACGTCTAAAACGTGCCACGTGACGACACCGGAACACGCAAAAAATAATTTCTACGAAAATGTACGAGAGGATATCCGCTAATTAGTTGCTTCCTCCTTAAATTTTTGTTTACCACCCGGGGCCAGGGAGCCCAAAAGCCTAGAAAGCCGATCGCGCGCTATGTGTGTTTTCGACACAAATATGGGCGCGCTCTTTTTCCATTTCCTTTTCAAAAAGCCAAGGCCAAAATTCCACCTCCCACTCCCACTCCCAGTCCCATCTCCCAATTCCCCTCCCTCACCAAATGCCGGTGACACCCAAGCCCTCCGCGAAGCCATGGCCGCCGGCGACCTCCACCCCTCAAACCAAGACCACAACCAGCCCCTTCATCGCTGCCGCAAGCTGCGAAGACGACGACTTCCAGAGCCTTCCTTCCGCCAGCCGCCCCTGCCCCCGCCCCTTAAAGCCCCCCAATGGCGCCGTCTCGCGCCGCCTCCGTAAGAAGCTACAACTGCCGTCACCCTACCCCGGGAAGGAGAACCGTCCCGTCTCCAGCGGGGCGGCTTCCGCTGAGAGTGGTGTTACAGTGATTGCGGCGGCTGCCGAAACCCTAGCGGCCCGTTCGAGGGTTGGTGCCGGCGTACGCCGCCTACCAGAGGACGACGAAGCGACGGGTAGTGGAATTTGCGGCACATTGAGGTCCCTTTCCGATGGCCCTAAGCCAGGCGCTATTGAGAAGACAAGATTGGGCGGATCCGAAGATTGCAAGGGGAGTTCCAGTTGCTTCCCCGATTTGAGGGGGTCGAAGTTTTTGGATTCAGGCGAACCACGTGATTTGGAAAGCGGGCATTGTGAAGAGGCGGAAGGGGTCTCCAGGGCTTGTAATGCGGTTCCTGAGGAGGGGTTGGTGGGGGGAAGATCTGGTTCATGGCTCCATGGCTCTGTCTCTGATGAGGGGAATGCGGATACAGAAGCTGAGGTTGCATCTCGATCTGAGACCAATAAGAATGAGTGGAGTGAATCTGGAGTTTATGACAACAATTACCACTCATGTTCTACAGAATCAGAGCTTTTAGTGCCGAATTCAAAATATGATTTTAGAGGTGCAGATTGCAAAGACTTCCAAGAGCCTGGACTAGGGACCTCTAGCTTGGTTTCTGAAGAGAGAAAAGTTGCTGTAGAAGATGCTGCTACTTTCAAATCTGAGACTAGGGAGAAGAAATCAAGTTCAGCTGCAGATTATGTTGAGTATCACTCCTCAAATCCAGTTGAATCGGTGCTTCTGGAATCATGTACAATCCATCATTTTGAACAAGATGATTGCGACAATTTTGAGATTGGGACTCAGCTTAATGAGCTCATAAACCTGTGCATGAATGATCAGGCCAACAGTCATAGTAACAATAGGGCATCTCCTGTTGAAGGGAATAAAGTGGATTCAGGGAGGTTTGATTCAGTTTATAAAGTGCAGTGCCCACTATGTGGATCAGATATTTCTGATCTGAGTGAGGAGCTCCAGCTAGCACATACTAACAATTGTCTCGACGAAGATGAACCTGCTAAGGTAATGCTTCAGTATCATATTACAAATTATGGAACTGCTGCGCTAGCATAGTGTTTATGTTATCATTCATGATAAATTATCGGGCTTATTACAAATCTCAAAGGGAGTTTAATTTCTGGGAACCTTATCTACTGACCTGCTTCTTGAACTTTTTCTATTAGTTTTTGCTCTTAATCCTAGCACGATGGTCTTAAGTATTTTGGTTCCCTGTGTACATGTGGACTGTTGCTGTGTATCATTATCTTCCTAGTTGGGATGATATATGAACATATCCTGCGAAATGTTCATCTATTGACTATTGTCAAGATGAACATAGCTTGTCGATTGTAGGTCTGTCAACAATATGGAGGATTGTATTTTTTCGTCATCTTAATCGAGCACATATGACTATACTATGGTGTGGAGAGGAGGCACTTGATTTGATATTTTCTGGTTAATATTTAATCATTGACATAGTTAGTGGATATACAGATAATTTGGTATTTCCTCTGGCAATTTCAAACAGTGTTTCTATTAACCGTTTCTCTCCAACATTATATCAGATGTTTGAATTGCCTCTGCTCCAGGAATCTAATCCCAATCAGGAAAGCGGACCTTGCGCTGGAGAAACCATTGAAAACAAAGGTGTTGCTGAATGGTTAAGGAACCTGGGGTTATCGAAATATGAGGAAGTTTTTATCAAAGAAGAAGTTGACTGGGAGACTTTGCAGTGGCTCACAGAAGAGGTACTAACCGCATTACTCATGTGATGGAGGTTCATTTTTGAGCATTAGAACTTAGATTTGTGACATACTGTGCTACTTTTGGGATGCTAATGAGCACACGGCTTCCTTCCCTCAATTAACTTTCGGGAGCACTATTTGCCATGTTGAATTTATCAGTTTTTTAAATTTTAAGTGAAAAAGCTAAAATATTGCTGCCAATGGATTGCAGGATCTTCTAGGTATGGGGATCACTTCCCTTGGACCCAGAAAGAAAATCATCCATGCTCTGGCTGAATTAAGGAAGAAAAACGACCATACTAATGATACAGAGGCAGATGTGTTAATTTCTGAAAATACTAAGAGGACTAAAGTTCCAGTGAATGGGAATAAGTTAATTACGGAATTCTTTCGGTGTTCCTCGTCTGATCAGAAACAAAGAGCCCACAAAGTACAGAAACCATCTAATTTGAATAACCAGAAAAATTCTAGGGTGAACGTGGCCACTAGCAGAAGTCGTACTCGTAAATCAAAGGTTAAAGAGACACCTCTTTGGTGTTGCATCCCAGGGACACCTTTTCGAGTGGTATGGCATTTCCATAAAACAACTGGAGCATTTGTCCTTCATATTTTAGTGGGTTCTGTAACTAAATTTGTTGCTGCAGGATGCATTCCGCTTCTTACAAGGAGATTGCTGCCACTGGTTTTTGACACACTTCCATCTAGACCGTAAGACAGAAGTTCTCTTTTGCTAAAGTAATTATAGAAGATGACTGCCAAACTCAACAAATCATTTTTTTTCCGCGGCGATCTAGTGGTTTTGGCCAAATTTATCCAGAAAGAGATGCCAGCAAGCTTTAATCAGGATAAGAGCTTCCTGTTGAGCACTTGTTTTACTGAATCCAAAACCATATGAAGATATGATAGCTAACCCCTATCTATATCTCTTATAAAGAAAGCAAAATCCCACTAAGATGCATTTATAGTGTCTATCTCAACATGCAAGCTATCCACCTCACCAACTATTATAACCAATCATTTGTCCATGTCATCCACTAACAAAACCTCACTAAGATACATTTGTGCATACTATTTAGCCAACCATTTGTCCATATCATTGAGTTTATTTACATGCATTTTATACCCTTTCAATTTACATTGTAGACTTCTAATAGAAATTTCCGCTGCAACGCGCGGGATGTTCTTCTAGTTATTTCATAAACATTTTGGGGCTGCTCTTTTGCAATCTGAATGCTTATCTCATGAAAATAGGACCAGGGTACCGTACATACTAATCATCCACAATGTTAGTCTTTTGGTGTGTTAAGTCACTGGATTTTATGGAATGTGGTAGGAGCGTTATCTCTCCTTTTTTCCCTGTATATCTGAAACTGCCGGACTCTATTGCGTTAGTACATGTTCAACATTTGTGTTTCACTGTTCGTGGAGCTATGTCAGTGGCAGCAGATTAACTTTTCAACTTACCTAAACAGAAAAAAGTGGTGCTTAATTGGTAACAGTTGACAATTTAGCATCACGTGTTCTTAGCTTACCAGTTCCATTGCAACATACAAAATGAAGATGTCAACAACCACTTGTTAATCAAAAGACATTTTATTGTCTCACTTTCTGACAAATTATTATCTTTAACTTTTGTCTAGACTACTTACTTACCACCATAATTAGTCTATATGCATGTCCATTGGTTGACTCTATCTATAATTGCATCTTTAGTCAAATTTGTGCTTCCCACTCCCACCTCAGTGATGCTAGGCACTGTTTTTTTTTTTATGCCCAAGACTGAAATCTTTGTCTTCAACAGATTACCAAGGCTTGACTAAGAGCTTTTGTCATGGGAAGATATACTGTTCCTCAATAACAGCAAATCTTGTACACCATAAGATTGGTGTCACTTGGGATAGATTGCATGTGTTGCCACTAAACAAAAAGATTGCTGTCGCAGGAGTTAATTTGACATGTTTTGATGCCAACCATTGCCCTGGATCAGTAATTATACTTTTTGAGCCCCCCAATGGTAAAGTAAGTAATTTTCTGGTTTGCTTCTCCATCTGTTTGGCATTACCGATAAAAATATCTTATTTTCGTTTGTGTTTTAGGCTATTTTACACACTGGAGACTTCCGATTTTCTTCTGAGATGGCCAACAATCCTGTGTTGCAGTCTTCTAGCATCCACACTCTGATACTTGATACAACCTACTGTAATCCACGAGTATGTATTTTTCGTCACCAAAAGTGTTACCAAAGTTAAGAGTTGAGTTTTTATGATCAGTGGCCATCTGTCCTTCACATGAACTAAAATTTATTTTGCAGTATGACTTCCCAAGTCAAGAGATTGTAATACAGTTTGTCATCGAGGCTATACAAGCAGAAGCTTTCAATCCAAGAACACTATTTTTGATTGGCAGCTATACAATCGGTACATTTTTCATCTTTGCGCTCTTTAATATTCTAGTGTTCATGCATGTCATGCCTTACAGTGTCACTGGTTGCAGGAAAAGAAAGACTGTTTACGGAGGTTGCCCGTTTGCTTCAGAAGAAAATATATGTTGGAGCTGCAAAGCTGCAAATATTAAAGCACTTGGAGCTTCCTCAGGAAATCATGCCCTGGCTGACAGCGAATGAAGAGGAAAGTCATATACATGTTGTCCCCATGTGGACACTAGCAAGCTTCAAACGGTTGAAATTTTTATCGAGTCAATATGCTGTAAGGCAGACTGTTCTATCCTACACCAGTTATATAATATTTCAGCTATAGCATCTCAATGCTACTCTCACTCATGACATGAGTAAGACATGTTCTGCTTAGTCAGTTTTAGGTCGATCTTCCAGTCACTACCAGCATACCAGCTGGTTTATTGGTGTTTTTATGTTGACTACAGTCCCAATACATTGTACATATTCCTGTAACCCTACTTTGTAGTATGCTAGTTGTAATCTCTCCATAAGAAACCTGATTGTTTGATTGTTGCTAAGGTAACAACCAAAAATCTGATCACTGGTTCAGTACTCATGGATGTTTCATTATGGCTGTAGGAGGTAGCTGTTTACTCTTTCACATACAAACAAACTAAAAAACTAAGCTCATATATATATTCTGTCTTATTAATACCAGGATTGATATCCAGTGAGAAATCGGAATTTCTGCGAGTTATCTATTATTGATTTTCTGATGGTGTCTTTGCTGTTAGGGCCGGTTTGACCTCATTGTGGCATTTTGTCCTACTGGTTGGGCGTTTGGTAAAGGGAGGAAAAGGACACCAGGCAGAAGGTGGCAGCAAGGAACAATCATCAGGTATTGTCCTGAAAATGCTTAATTAATACTTCCCCTGTTAAAGAATATTTTATGTTTTGGACATCAGCAGTTTGGCAATGTCTTCAAATATGCAACCTTGATGGTTATTTTTATGTGATTACGCCATTTTTGTAATAATTTGGTATTACCATGGAATCAATTTTCAGGACAAGTGAACTAATGTTTACCATTTTCACCTAATCAATGAAGTGAGTTTTGTTTGTTAGTAGATAAAGCTATACAAGTTTGACTGCACTCATTCTAGAATGTTGCATATCTGTGAGAGGGAATATTCACACTGTTATTGCCCTAAAGGAAATAGCAAAGAAAACATTCCATTCACTACTGTAGCTTTTCACCGAAGAGATTTGCAGCACTAAAGTTTTCACCTTGTTTTTAGATGATTTTTCACGTTATTATCTCACTTATTATTTGTCTAAAAGAAAAAAAAAACTGCTCTAAGATCTGGAGTGGACATTATTTTGGCCAAACCAAATGAAACGTTCTCTACAGGGTAGGAAAATGGGATATTTTTTTTAGCTCAGTGTTTCAGAAGCTATCTTTTAAAAATCTCTGATAAGCTGATTACTGTCTGTGAAATGATTCTGAAGTTCTAGCTGTTGTTTCTTTACCTCTACAGATACGAAGTACCGTACAGTGAACACAGTAGCTTCACAGAACTTCGAGAATTCGTCCGGTTCATATCACCTGAGCATATAGTTCCTAGTGTAAACAATGATGGCCCTGAGAGTGCAGATGCTATGCTGGCCCAATTGTTAAATGACCAGTGAAATCTATCACTCTACTGTGACAGCCTGATTACTAACTACTGTTAGTATTTCCTGAAGATTACTGGGCTGAAGGTGAAGCACTTTGTTTGCTATGTTGGTGCCAGTAATTTCTGATGTGGAAATCATGACGCAAGCATCTGCCCAGCTGAAGAAACAATGTGCTCCAATACATGTTGATGATCACGGGCAAAAATGTAAAAATGCATGACTGAGTTATGTGGGTGAACTTGCATAACTGCATTGCTCAGTATATCACATTTTTTTTTCAGATTTGTGGATGATTAACGGGTAAAAATGTAAAATCATAAAGCTCGGTTATGTGAGCAAATATGCATAAGTACATCTCATTTGCTCAATAAATTGTAACCCGTTTGTGCATCAGTGGCTTATGTTCATTTCCGCATCAGCTTTATGTGGTTCCATTGAGTTCATTTCTTACCAAAACACGGGACTGAGAACTTGCTAGGGCTTGTTTGGACTGAGGCTACTTGTCTAGAGAGTTTGTGAAATCCAAACTAGATATTCAAGCTCAAACAAACAACCTCATTCAAAAGCCTCCTAAGCAAAATAATGGCTCTTGAGTATTTTTTGGTTTTGATGATTGTACTGTGCGTTATTCTACTTAATGGTTGACTAAGTAGTTGCATGTAAGAGGAGAGAACAGAGTCGTTGTATCTTGGATTGCCATCTGTTATATGGAGATTGTTTCATATGAATATCAAGGCTGTTGGGCAGGGTAGTTCTTTGCGATCCTTCTAAAATTTGGCGTTTTTCATAATGGGGATATATTCTATTGGAGTTGGATGATCCTATTTGGTCAATCAGTAAACAACTCAGAACCATACCGACTCGTTAGGATGTGGAAATCCGTCGATACTAATGACTCGTTGGGATAGGTTCCGGGATTTTGAATCGTGACGACACCCATAGGTATTTCTTATACAACCTCATTGCCGTCAAAAGTGTTGATAAAATGCATAGGGGGAGACGTGCATTGTGCTGACCTGTTTGCACATGATTTTTCCCTTTTTTTTGTTCTCTTTTGTGTTTTTGGTTGGGTTTTCCTTTTTCTTTTGCTTTTCACGCTTGCTTCTGGGTTTTTGTTATTTTTCCTTTTCCTTTCACCTTTGCTTTCCTTTTTTACTTTCTTCTTTCCTCAAAAGACATGAAGCTATTTACTAAAACATATGAACACCTTTTTAAGTTACATGAACATTTTTCTAAAGGCATGATGATTTTTTAAAATTGCATGAACATTTTGTTCAAACACGTGGTAAATTTTTATTAAAGAAATTATTTTACAAGTAAGCGAAACATTTTCAGTTATATGGACTTTTTTAAAACGCTCAAACACTTTTTTTAATTGCACAAATATGTTTGCAATTACATGTAGACTTTTAAAATTGTATGAACATTTTGAAATTAGTTGAAAGTTTCAAATAGTTTTTTATAAAACATTTAGATTTATAAATATTTTCAAAAAATATATTTAAATAACACATTCGGAATTATTTATAAAAAAATCAGAATAAAGCTAAGTTTATTGGGCCGCACTTATGAGTGACCAACCCCCCAAATTTGCAACAGCCATCTTCTAGAACAATCCGGCAGCCTCCTAAAACCCGAGTCTGAGAGAGTAACAAAATCCTTATCCCAAGCTTAGCCCCTGTCTGTCTCCTCGGTTTCTCCTCCTCCCCGAACCCTCGCTCCGTCACTCCCTCTCCCACTCCAGCGCGCTCAGACGAACCTCGCCGCAGGTACGCGCCCCTTCTTGCCCTGGAAGCTCGGTTTGTTCGGTCTCCCGTAGCTCACGGTTCTGATTCTCTGTGCTATTGGCGGTTGGTTTCGGCAGGAGACATGGCGTCGGTGCATCTGTGCGGCCCGAAGGTGGCGTCGGCGGCGATGGCGAAGCCGGCTCTGGCGGACGGGCTCCGCGTTCCCCCGTCGTCTTCAGCGCGTCCCGCGCCGACGGGGCGGAGGTTCCGGGGCCTCGTCGTGAGGGCCGCCACGGTCGTGTCGCCCAAGGTAACCATGATTGGGCCACAGATTGGTAGCAGTAGTACTGTCTATTCATGCATTTTGCGGCAGTTCTATGGCTGTGCCTTGCACTGGGCGTTTTGGGGTCGCTGGTTTCCGACGAATTGCCACCATTTCATCCAAGGAAATTGGAAATGATAGGATGATGTAGGCGAGGATGTACAGTAACCCAAACTTGTAATGGACGACAAGTGAGAAACGCCCAACCTAAGCTTAGGATGGTCAATGGTGATTTGGGGTACTGCAAGGTGGAGGCTTGGTTCTGCAATGGTGATTTAGGGTACTCGTTTAGAGTGGCTGGTCACAAGACCTTCTCTAATCCTATTAGAAAACACAGATCCACAACCGAACTTGTTTCTGAACACTAAATGGAGTACATGATTGAATAGGTTTTCCCTTAATATGTTACTTATTCTGTTGTACAGATGTAAATTTCTGCCTTCCTTATCTTGAGATTTTTCTTTCGAACGGGGCTACCCCCTGTCTTGCTAAATATGAAGACCATTACCATCAATAGCTTGAAAACCTGAGAAAAATCTGATTTCCAAGCAATTCTGACGCAAGTCCTTCAATAAGGGTTACCCCTGATCTCACAAAGTTGCAAATGGGACTTTCTAACCTCTAATTTAGATCTAATGTAATCCCCAAACCTGCTGTTTTCCAAATTTTGGATGGGACCAAGTTTGCTGGTAATTAAGTGTAGTTTAACTCTCTATAGAGTGACATTCTTTGGCTTTAATGGAGAGTGCGTACACCTGTTATATTTGGCACTTTGTAAAGCCTAAGGAAACCTTGCCACATTTTTATGAGTCAATACGCGTGGGGTGTAGGCTACAAGGAAAAAAATATCTTTGTCTAACTTGTTGTGTGGCATGGTTACCACCAACCTAGCATGTTCATGTGCAAAACTATAGCTTTGTGCTTCATAGATTACATTGCCCACGTTATTATCACAGTTGTGCAGGTGATGCAGGTCCGCTGCTTACTACAACCTAGTTGCGGCACTTTTTAAAATTCTGAGAATTCAATGTGCAATCCTTGCCGTTTTTAGTTTTTAACTAAGCTCTAGTGTTCATAAACTTGTTAATTTTGCAGTATACTTCCGTGAAACCATTGGGAGATAGAGTACTAGTGAAGTCCAAGACTTCTGAGGATAAAACTGCTGGAGGGATATTGCTTCCAACAACAGCCCAGTCAAGACCACAAGCAGGGGAAGTTGTTGCAGTTGGAGAGGGAAGAAGCTTAGGCAGCACCATTGTGGAGATCAGTGTTCCGGTATGTACCCTATTTGGCCAACTAAGATTATCTGGTGTTTGATGATAGGACCTATACCTGTTGAGCTGAGCATGTAGATAAAATAAACTGGAAGATAAACCACCTAAATGTGTTGTTACTAAAGTGCCATCTATGGGTAAAAAGTAGTACTCTAATACAAATTAACTGCATGCATTTAATCTTATTCTCGCATCAAAATTATTTTTTATTCTTGAAGACTATACACATGACCTCTTAGTGGCCACAGTTTATGTTATTCTCCTATTTGACCTAATATATTTCTGCGACGAGAGGAAGTAACAATGTGTTATCTGGTTACAGGTTGGGGCCAAAGTTATTTACTCTAAATATGCTGGCACTGAGTTGGAATTCAACGATACTACCCACCTCATTATGAAAGAAGATGACATCATTGGTATTCTTGACACTGATGACGTGAAAGATCTGAAGCCACTGAGTGACCGTATTCTTATCAAGGTCTGTTTCACGCACTATTTTGCAACCTTTACTGAGTGGTCACTGTATTCCTCTTGTGAACAGAATGTTTATTAAAATCCTTTGGTTCAGTATTACAACTGCACATTCAACTTGCATAAGCTTTGTTATCGCCAAATAATATTAATTGCTCACTAATGAGGATGGTATGGCACCTTTTTCAACAGAAAAGATAGAGGATAATTTTACCCACTAATGATAGGGCAAGAAAGCATTAATAGCGGAGCAACAAGTGCTCTTTCAAAACTAAAAAAAACAACATAGGACAAGAAAGAAAAATACTCCCTATGTTCTTTGCTCCGCTCTGTTTTGCTCATGGGCCTTGGCAACCTCAGTATTAGAGAAAAAAATTTGGTTGTATAACTCCTCAATTTTGTGCTTTCCATGCTCAGCTCTTTCTTTCTGCTTGACTGCCTTTAGTTCAGATCCACTATGGTTTTATTCCAGGTTCACTATGCTCAGTATATGTGCGACTATGCATTATTGCATCGTGATAGTCAATATGTCAAGTTTGTTTTTTTGTTTCAAGCTTTCAGATTAGACAGCAGCAGAGCTTGATTCTCTATAGCCAAGAAAAAACCTTAATTCAGATTGCCAGGATCTATTTCTTTCTTGTCTGAGTACGATTTGTAACACGGACACCACCAATGCCCATTACCAACTAAAGTTTTATATTCTCCTTTATTGTCAGGTTGCAGAGTCTGAAGAGGAAACCGCTGGCGGTTTGCTACTGACACAGGCGTCGAAAGAGAAGCCTTCTGTTGGAACAGTGAGCACTTCTGTTTGTTATGCAGCATTTGCGGCAATTAATCAGATGAACTGTGATCATGACTGCTTATAACTTCAAACTAGAAACACATGAAATAAAATAGTTGCATCCCTTCACACAATTATCTTTCCGTGAAGTGTTGTTTTTACTGTGATTTGTGTACTCAATGTTAATAGTTTATGTGCTCTTAAGCTATACGGAAATGAGGAACACCAGATCTGTGTTGAAGAAGTGTGATTTATAGTCTTCTCTAGTGTAACTAGTTGGTGATCAAGACTTTTTTTGCCATGCTGTTGCTCATTTTGTGGTTACCTTTTTTCCCCCCTGTTGCTCTTGTGGCTTGCCAGTTTCCACAATGTTGTATGTGAGGTGCCATTTTAGGTACATCACTACTAGAAGTAAAATTAAAACAACTACGGTGCCTAACGAGTACTCATGTTGCTGGTTGACTACGTTTGATAGATAGAATAGATCTTAACTGCGGTACCAATCTTCAATTTTACTTTTACTATCATATGAAATATGAGCAACCAGGCATGCCATCTACAACATTTTATCCTTTTTTCTTGCATTCTCTGTGTGCACTGTATGAATGACTGGTTGGGACACGACTGCATGACCATGAGCAATCCTCCTGGATATGCTATAATCCAATCTTGGAGCTTAGACTTATAGTATGAATTACCGAGCTGACCACTTCTTTGGCTGAAACAGGTGGTAGCTGTTGGCCCGGGTCCATTGGGCGATGATGGCAGCAGGACGCCCTTGTCAATCGCTCCTGGAAGCAGCGTGCTCTACTCCAAGTATGCAGGAAGCGAGTTCAAGGGCTCGGAAGGCGACTACATCGTTCTCAGGGCGTCCGACGTGATAGCTGTGCTGTCATCGTAAGCAGCTTGCCCTGCGGTTGTGAACTAGGAATTTTGATATTTAGTCCAAAACCTTGTTTGGTCACTCTTGCTTGGGATTGGTAAAATTGCTTCTTTGGTCTGTTCTGTTACGGTGGAAATGCTGCCTGAAAGCAGTTTAATAAAGACAACGGCTTAGATTTCAGAAATGATTGTGCTTTCGCTTTTAAGCGTCTTGGTTTGGTGTGTCTCTAAACGTTGACGGATCGGTAGGGAGAGTGTTTCCCACGAAGATTGACCGACTGAAAACAACCTACCCGTGTAAGAACACTTGGAAGTTGTAGTCAACAAGCATGCAAACATTGCATTCGGCTCGGTTGGTGAACGATTATGCTGTCTCCTAGAGTTGGTGTATCGGTAAAGAGAGATTATACTGCCTTTTAGAGTTGGTGTATGGGTAAAGAGATCGTCTCTGGGAGGATATAGTCGTATAAAATGGAATCTGTGCATTGTTACCTAACCAAGTAACCAATTTTTTTTTTTTGCTAGTGAGATAAAGATTGACAGATCGTCAATGCCGCCTCTGAAAGACACGGTCCAAATTCCAAAAGATACTGATGCCATTGTAATGCCCACGTAGTGAACCGGACAGCGAAAGGAAGGGTTTAACAAGGATGCAATTTTCTTCAGTCAATTCTGACGACCTAGCTTTTCCGAGGCTGAGGTTTCTGGACGAAAATCAGAGCCGTCGCGGCAAGACCGTTTCACATAGCACCTGCCCGGCTGCAATGCTCGTTCTAGATTGTTCACGTACGTACTGCGTGCGACCTAGACCGGACCGGGAAACGGATGATCGTCAGAGCCTCACACTATCTCTTGTTCTGTCGAGACGACAGAAAGCTGGCCAGGTCGACGCCGGCCGCCGCCGCCGCCGTCGCCCGCCACCAGGTCAACCAGAGCCCCGGCTGCCTCCTCATCAGCCGCGCGACCGAATCAAACACAACACAAAAACTATTCCCCAAGTAGCCCCGGTGCATGCAACCGGGCCTGCCTACGACCACGAACACGAGACCCTCCGGAGTCGTCCGACACGGTCACACTCGCACCTCCAAACTTAATCACGCCGCGGCGACGCGCGCGTATATAGCCCGCTCCGGCTCCGCCTCCGCTCGGCGCGCCACGGGAAGAATCTGTCTCCACGGCAGGCACCGAGGATGGCGAGCCACGGCGGACGCGCCCACGACGCGCTCTGGGCCAAGCTCTGGGACCTGGAGCTGCAGCTCGCCGCGTACAAGCTGCTGCACGCCGCGCGGTGGGGGAAGGCGGAGGACGAGGCCGGCGACGGCGCGCGGGGGGACGTCGGAGTCGGCGCATGCTGCCGCGGCCGGCAGTACGACGCCTACATGCGCCGCCGCGACGTCAGGCGCGTGTCCGCGGCCAAGTGCCAGCAGCAGCCGAGGCCGAGCCCGGCGCTCACCGTCCGGTGCGCCGCTCGGGACGCGCCGAAGGCGAGGAGGACGACGCTGCCGTCGGGAGGAGTGTCCATTTCGGCCACCCCGAGGAAGGAGCCGCTGCCCAGGAGCAGGACGGTGGGCGGCGGGGCGCCGCAGTCGCATCGGAGGCGGAACAGCGTCGGCGGCGACCTGGCCGACTGCGCCACGCCGAGGCCGTTCCTCAGGCGCGGCAGCGGCACGGGCGGCGCGATCGGGAACCTGCGGTCGCCCAGGGTGCACGACCTTCCCAGCGGCAGCCCGAGCCCGAAGCGGCCGCCGCAGCAGGACCAGCTCACCTCGAAGGTGGCGGCCGGGCCCGGGCGCCACCTCCGGTCCGTGTCGGAGCTGCCGCTCCACGCGACGGCCATGGAGTCCCCGAGGTTGGCGGAGACGCCGCGGCCGGCTCAGGCGCGGGCGAGGAAGCGGTGGGGCAGCCTGGAGAGCCCGCCGCCGGCGATATTCTCGGCCCCGGCGACCAACCCGCACATGGACCTGGCCAAGGGGCTCAGGAAGCTGCTGAGCTTCGTGAGGAAGGGCAAGAGCGGCGAGCACCAGCGGTCCGGCGGCGGACGTGACTACGGCGACGGGAAGCCCGTGAAGGGGTGGGCAGCGGCGACAGCTTGCTCCGTCCTTGATGGCCCGTTCGAACGTGCGAGCCTGGAGGGGCACCGGTTCCCCATGACACGGGCAGTCGGCACCTCCGGGTGAGGCGTGTGGGCTGGGCTGGCACGCGGCGCATTAAACCGTCATACTCTCACTCTTCGCTCCTCGTGGGACTGCTTCATTAACGGGAGTCTCCATTAACGGTCGTGCTTTGTAGCTTTGTGCCATGGCGTCTCATTACTCACAATGTCTTGGTAGCTTATGAGAGTGTGCATGCGATGAAGAAATAAGCAGGGAACCATGGTCTCTGTGCGGTTAAGTTGAATATGTATAAAGCATATCGTAAACGGCCTTGCTAGGTCTCAATCGACTGAGACTTACAGTCGATGCTATATATCCGTGAGATTTTACATTAAGATCGGTGCAAAATTGTCTTTTTGGTTTTTTTTTTCTCTTGCATGTTATGTGACATGGTTGAGACTTGGTTAAATCTCAATCGATTGAGACTTAGTCACACCCGTTGGTAAATGATGCTTTTTAGAGGCAATCATATTGAAAAAGATGGTTTTTGATCCTTGATGGATTAAACTTTTAAAAGTGTGGTTAATAGTATAGCCAACAACCAGCTATATGAAGTTGCCACATCATATATAGACAACATAATAGCTCTAGTAGCCCAACCTATCCGCCACCGTATATACCCCGCAGCGCCCCCAGCTCCGTCACAACACTCATCCCCTCTCTTCTCGCCACTAGCTCCGCCACAACACTCCTTCCGTCCTTGCCGCTACGGACGCTGTTGCAACTTGCAAGGTTGGATACCGCGGCGGCACGCTCCATCAACTCTCGGTATGCACCTTATTGGTTCCCCAAATTCTGCCATAGGAGTTGGGGATACAAAGCCAACTGGTTCCCCAAATCCTATGGCCTATACTCTACATACTTTTCATTCTCCATTTTGGTTTATCTTGGGTGGTTCTCTATTTGAGCATCTTGAGCTTTTCAATAGATTTAAAAGGAGCCCGAGATCACCAAAATCGGAGTTTGTATGTAAAAGTTATGCATGTTTCAGTTTTGGGTTCCTGTTGTTTTTCCATTGGCCGGATAATCCGGGTTCCTAGCCGGATCATCCCGGTAGCTACCTAGACGTCCGGGTTCTCAACCACAAAACTCGCAGAACACTTTCTAGGTTTAGCCAGATCACCCGGGTTACTAGCCGGATCATCCGGATAGCTACCCTGACATATGGGTTCCTAACCACAAAACCTGCAGAATGCTTTCTGGGTTTAGCCGGATCATCCGGGCTTAGCCTGGATCAACCGGGTTCCACCCCGTATGTCCGGAACTGAAAGTGCTATCTTGCCCTTAATTATATTTTGATGTTGATGACAATGTACATATAGATGACTAATCATGTTTGCCAAGTATATCTCAGGTTTTAGTCCTCGGTTCGTTGTGGTGGTGGATCAAGGACCATCTAATGATAACAATATGCTCAAGATATGGATCCAATCCATGTTGAAGCGTAAGATTTTCGGTTTATCTTGAGTATAGGGATCCCCGCACTATTAAGAGGGGATCAGTGGGTTTGTGTTTAAGATTTTCTCAAAGCTAATTAAAACAAAAAACATCTCGACACAAAATCGGAGCCCACATGTAAAAATCTGATCACTGCTTTCGGGCGTCCGACGAGTTTCGGACGTCCGACATTTCAAAGTTTCGGACGTCCGACAGCCATCGGACGTTTGACATCTCATATACTGTTTTATCGTAGGAAAGGTCAGTAGGCATGCAAAAATGCCGGACTTCCGACATGTTTCGGACGTCCGACCCCTCGGACGTCCGAACTCTGTCGGACGTCCGATGTGCTACTGACCCTTTTCTTGTGGTGTTGGTTGCTGCACTCATATCTAACACTTCGGACGTCCGACCTGGCTCAGACGTCCGACATGTGAACTTTCGGACGTCCGATACCTGACGGACGTCCGACACTTACACAACATAATGCCCCAACGGACATTTCGTCCCTTGGGCTATAAATACCCCTTCACTCCCACTTGTGAGGGTTGACCACTTCATTTGCAAACACCCAAGAACACAAGTGCTCCCTCTCACTCTCTCCTTCACCAAATCTCATATCCCGGAGAGTTCCTTGAGAGTTCTTGACAGATCTTTCACCCAGTGATAGATCCGCCCCTTCCCCATCTTCCAACCAAAGCAAATCGCGTTTTGAGCAAGTCTTGAGCATTTCCCATTGATCTTGTTACTCTTGGAGGTTGGAGACTCCTAGGCGGGTAGGAGTTCTTCGGAGAGGAATCGACCATTGTGATTACCCCCGTTGAGTTTGTGAGGGTTTGGTGACCACCTTTAAGGTCAACCGGTAGTGGTTGGGAATCGCCTTCGTGGTGATATCTCAAGGGGAATAGAGTGAGCCTTCGTGGCGTTGGTGTGCCTTCGTGGTTTCACCCACTCTCTCCGAACGGTGAGTAGCTTCCCTCCAAGGAAGTGAACATCGGGATACATCGTTGTCTCCGCGTCATTAGGTTATCCCTACTCTTTCCCCTTATTACTTGTGCTACCGTATTATTTGCCCCTCACTTGCTTTTGTTTATTGTGCTTATTTTTTATCTTTTCTTTGCTAAATAGACCTTGCAATTGTTAGGCACACCTTTATTTTCCGCACTATTGCCTAAAAATTGCTAAGTAGTGAAATTTTTTGTAATAAGACCTATTCACCCCCCTCTAGGTCTATCTCGATCCTTTCAATTGGTATCAGTGCCTCGTGCTCTATTCTTGTGGCTTAACCGCCCTAGAGAGAGATGACCAAGAACGGCATCCCCGAAAGTTCGGGTGCCAATGTGGAGGAGGTCGCAATTTCTGCGGATGCCGCGAGTTCGGAAGCCGAGAGATTGGCTGCCGAACAAAGGGCCGCCACACAAGCCGCGTTGCCTCCTTCCACGGGGCATATTAGTTATGAGATTGAGGATCCCAAGTTGTTCACCTCCGAAGATATGGAAAAAGACTTGCAAAAGGCTTTGGACAATCAAAGGAAGGAAATGGAAGCCTCCTTTGCTAGATTGAAGGCTTCAGCGTCGGAGTCACAAACGTCAAGTGGTGCGGCCCCTAGGTCCCCACAAGCGACCTTTGTGCACCCCGGTTCCGAGTCTCCCTTGCAAAGAGGTGGTCCCTACCAATGGGACTATCCTGCTCCTAAGCTTGTGGAACCTAAGTATAACTTCAACAGCAATCCGCCGGTACTAACCGAGAACACTAACTTTTTGGATTGGAAAAGTCTTATGACAGATTATCTTAGGTTTGTGTGCGAACCCATGTGGAACCTCATCGACTCCGGGAAAGGCTATTATCCCGTTGATCCGAACAACCTCCAAGTGAAGTGTTTGATCGACATCTCAACCTTGCGGCTATTGGGTTCTTGAAGAGAGGAATGGATGAGTTGACACGTGCACCATTTCTTCATATCACTGATACGTCCCAAACGTATCTATAATTTATGCTTGCTCCATGCATGTTTTGTGTGACTTTGCCATGTTTTGCTTGAACTTTCATACACTTTTGAACCTATTTGGACTAACCTATTAACTCAGTGCACCCAGTTGCCAGTTTCTGTTTTCTGCTGTTTTTGTATTTCAGCTTTTCCGGCCATTAAAAGTGCTCCAAAAATTCCGAGAAAAATATATAAAAAATCAGCGCAACAGAAGCTTCCGGAATCACCAAGAGAGGGAAGGGGGGCCACCACAAGGCAGCCAGGAGGGCAGGTGGCGCGACCCCACCCTGGGCCGCGCCAGGGACCCTCCTGACTGCCTCGTGGGTCCCCTCGACGCCCCCCTTCGCTATATTTACCCCTCGGGGTGGAAACCCCTAATACGGACTCCTTTTTCGCGATCTCGCCTCTGTTCCGCCGCCGCCGCCGTTTCAAGATCGGGGCTGCCTGGAGAAGCTGCTCCGGCACCCTGCCGGGAGAAGCTACCCCCTCCGGGAGACCCTCCATAGCCATGGATGCCTCCCGTATGTACCGTGAGTAGTTTCCCTTGGACCATGGGTCCGTTACCAGTAGCTATGTGATCTATCTCTCCCCCTTTTTTGCTCCCACTTTCGAGTCCTCGTGAGCTGCCTCACATGATCGAGGCATCTATGTAATTTCTGCTGTTGCTATGCTGAGTTTGTTGGGATCTGATGGATTATGAGACTATGTTCAGATTGTGATGAGTAATATATTTGGTTCTTCTCTTTTATATTTTGTTCTTGAGTAAATTCTTGCATGTTCTCCGTTGCGGTATTTGCTTTGGCCAAGTATTTCATTTGCAACTCCAAGAGAGAGCGTTATGCTCGATTGTGGGTTTAGCCCCTTGATGTCTAGCTTGAGTGACAGAAACATGAGACTAGGGGATGTGCTGTTGCCACCAGGGATAAAACAACGGTGATTGTACCTGCGGGTGCAAGGATTGTTTACTTTACGCAAAGTTCTTTTAATGCAGTTGTTTGTTGCTTTGAGTTTACACTTTGGGTGGGATTCGCAACTTAATACCAGCGAGATGTTCTGGATAGATATCTCAAGGTGGATGATTCGTAGTAGATGCAGATGGATTTCGGTCTACTTACCTTGGCGTACTACCCATTGCTTTTGAGCCCTTCCTTTCTTTGCAGCATAGTTAGCATTGTGGTGCCTTCATAATCCTGTCAATTGCCCAACTGTGATTTGTTTACCTCGCTAGCACTTTTATCGTCTTTTGGGAGAGAGACATCACTAGTGAAAATCACGGGACCCTGGTCCATCTTCACATTATTGTTCACACCCTCAATTTACTTTCAACTTTTACTTTCCTTTGCACCTTTTATCTCTTGCGTTGATCCTTTGTAAACGACAAGGCCGGAGGAATTGACAACTCCTCTGTACTCGTTGGGAGCAAAGTTATTTGTTGCTGTGTGCAGGTCGACGACAACACCCTAGTCAGGAAGCAATTTCTGGCGACGTTGCCACCTACTTGTATCTCCTGAGTCATACTGGTTCTATAACCTTGGTATCTTCACCGAGGGAAACTTGCTGCTGCACTGCATCTCAAACCTTCCACTTGGGGTAACCAACGAGGGGCGAGAAGCCATCAAGGGGCAACACTATATATATGACAAAAAGTATAGAAGATCTTTCACACTTTAGAAAAGTACTCAAATCATAAAGAAGATGTAACTATCATGAAGTATGCAAATGTATGCCTCTGCCAGTGTAGCAGGATATGTAATGATACTAGCGCGTCATGTAGCAATTAGGGCAAGGCCCAACTAGCATGCGGCTCATCGATCAAGCAAGTAGCATGTATGACATGAAGATCAAGTCATGAGAAGATGGATGTTGCATGGCAATATATCTCGGAAAGGCTATGGAAATGCCTTGGTAGGTAGGTATGGTGGCTGTTTTGAGGAAGGATATAAGGAGGTTTATGATGACAGAGCGTATCGTGCCAAGGGTTTGGATGTACCGGCGAAGGTGGACGCCAACTCTCGGAGTGAGAAGGAGGCAATGCACGGCACAGGAGAGGCTCGAAAAATATGGGAAGGTGGAAGTGTCAACTTTCGAATACTCACATTAGTCCGAAGAACTCAAGCACTTATTATCGATAACTCTCAATCTAATAAGGAGGTTTCACAAAGAGACAAGTACCCCGAGGAGGAGTGTATGGGGGTTCGGTTATCCTTGCGCATCCTCGACTCATGGTACGTGAGTGTACTCTAATATTTGACCCCTCAGAAGAGTAGTGATCCATCTAGTAGCTAAAGTTATCAACTAATTTTGTAGGTTTTGAAAATAAACACAGATTTCCCAAAATACGACATCTATCACTAATAGGCTAAATCTCTTGACACCAAAAGTCCGAACATTACTCAAAACAATACCTCAAAACCATTGCAAGTTACTACTACAAAAGAATAGCAACCTCAATTACCTACTTCAAGTGAAGACACAAAACCCAGTGCAACAGGCAAACTCTGTAAACAAGATAAACATGAAAACTTATAAGAGTTCCAGCAACAAACTAAACAAAAGCTCTTTAAAAAGATAAGCATGAAAACTAAGAGCAAAACATGACAGTAGCTATGAAAAAGATAAAGAACACACACAGCGAAGATAAACATGAAAAATCCTATGTTGTGTTCTAGATTTTGGAAGTGGAGCGTGTTTCTCTCCCACAAAAAGAAAGTTGGGTTCTAACTTGTTATGAACAGCAAACAAAGCTAAAGAAAACTAAGAATAAAACCTAAGAGCGAGATGCTCCAAGCATAGCACATGACACATGAAGTGATAAAAATATAGTGGAACGAAAGACGAACTGATAATTGTTATGGAGAAGGGGATGTACGGGGGCATCTGATGGCTTCTCGCCCCTCGTTGGTTACCCCAAGTGGAAGGTTTGAGATGCAGTGCAGCAACAAGTTTCCCTCGGTGAAGATACCAAGGTTATCGAACCAGTAGGACTCAGGAGATAAAAGTAGGTGACAACGTCGCCAGAAATTGCTTCCTGACTAGGGTGTTGTCGTGGACCTGCACACAACAACAAATAACTTTGCTCCCAATGAGCACAGAGGAGTTGTTAATTCCTCTGGCCTTGTCGTTTACAAAGGATCAACGCAAGAGATAAAAGGCGCAAAGGAAAGTAAAAGCTGAAAGTAAATTGAGGGTGTGAACAATAATATGAAGATGGACCAGGGTCCCGTGATTTTCACTAGTGATGTCTCTCTCCCAAAAGACGATAAAAGGGCTAGCGAGGTAAACAAATCACAGTTGGGCAATTGACAGGATTATGAAGGCACCGCAATGCTAACTATGCTGCAAAGAAAGGAAGGGCTCAAAAGCAATGGGCAGTACGCCAAGGTAAGTAGACCGAAATCCATCTGCATCTACTACGAATCATCCACCTTGAGATATCTATCCAGAACATCTCGCTGGTATTAAGTTGCGAATCCCACCCAAAGTGTAAACTCAAAGCAACAGACAACTGCATTAAAAGAACTTTGCGTAAAGTAAACAATCCTTGCACCCGCAGGTACAAGCACCGTTGTTTTATCCCTGGTGGCAACAACACATCCCCTAGTCTCATGTTTCTGTCACTCAAGCTAGACATCAAGGGGCTGAACCCACAATCGAGCATAACGCTCTCTCTTGGAGTTGCAAATAAAATACTTGGCCAAAGCAAATACCGCAACGGAGAACATGCAAGAATTTACTCAAGAACAAAATATAAAAGAGAAGAACCAAATATATTACTCATCACAATCTGAACATAGTCTCATAATCCATCAGATCCCAACAAACTCAGCATAGCAACAGCAGAAATTACATAGATGCCTCGATCATGTGAGGCAGCTCACGAGGACTCGAAAGTGGAAGCACAAAAGGGGTCACATAGCTACTGGTCACGGACCCATGGTCCAAGGGAAACTACTCACGGTACATACGGGAGGCGTCCATGGCTATGGAGGGTCTCCCGGAGGGGGTAGCTTCTCCCGGCAGGGTGCCGGAGCAGCTTCTCCAGGCAGCCCCGATCTTGAAACGGCGGCGGCGGCGGAACAGAGGCGAGATCGCGAAAAAGGAGTCTGTCTTAGGGGTTTCCACCCCGAGGGGTAAATATAGGCGAAGGGGGGCGTCGAGGGGACCCACGAGGCAGTCAGGAGGGTCCGTGGCGCGGCCCAGGGTGGGGCCGCGCCACCTGCCCTCCTGGCTGCCTGGTGGTGGCCCCCCCTTCCCTCTCTTGGTGATTCCGGAAGCTTGTGTTGCGCTGATTTTTTATATATTTTTCCCGGAATTTTTGGAGCACTTTTAATGGCCAGAAAACCTGAAATACAAAAACAGCAGAAAACAGAAACTGGCAACTGGGTGCACTGAGTTAATAGGTTAGTCCAAATAGGTTCAAAAGTGTATGAAAGTTCAAGCAAAACATGGCAAAGTCACACAAAACATGCATGGACCAAGCAGAAATTATAGATACGTTTGGGACGTATCACCCCTAAAGTGAGGAAAAGATCCCAAAGTGGACAAAATTAAAAGATCCCAAAGAGAACAAAACTAAAAGATCCCAAAGAGGACAAATGAGAGAAATAGAAAGAGCCATTGAGGCCACCAAAAAATACAAAAAAATGAAAAAATAGAAAAAGAAATAAAAAGAGAGAAGGGGGCACACTACTATTCCTTTTGAGAGATCCACACTCGTACTCCCTCTTATATCTTGTACTCCATAGAGATTATCATTTATGCATATAGCTATGTGGGGACCTTCACACTAAAGAACTTGGCTTGTATATTCCAATGATGAGCCTCCTCAAATGAGCTGTAGGTCTTCTTGAGCAAGCAAGTTGGATGCACCCCCACTAGTTCCATTGGAGAGCTTACCTTAGCTCATATGTGCATCCGTTGCATGGCAATCCCTACTCCTCACATCATATATATCATTTGGCTTTCTCTCGCCTATGATTTTCCTCATTGATGTGAGCCTTTCACACCATTTTTGTCTTCCTCCTCCACCATATTCTCCCTTTGCCATCCTAAGTGTTAGCTTTCTTGCTTACGCTCATCTGATGTCTACGCACGCTTCTATTCTTGTAGACTATGTTGGGCCTCCAAGCACAGAGGTTTCTAGGACAACAACAATTTCCCTCATGTGGATGACCTAAGGTTTATCGAACTCAGGGAAGTAGAGGTTGAAGACGGTCTCTCTCCAGCAACCCTGTAATTAAGATACAAGAAGTCTCTTGTGTCCCCAACACACCTAATACAACTAGGAGTTGTATAGGTGCACTAGTTCGGCGAAGAGATGGTAAAATATAGGTGATAGGTGTGTCAAAACAAAGTAATATAAATCTGTAATAAAAAGTGCAGCAAGGAAACAAGTGGTAAACGTGAGCACAAACGGTATTGCAATGGTGGAAACAAGGCCTAGGCTTCATACTTTCACTAGTGGCAACTCCCAACAACATTAACATAGTCGAATCACATGATATTTCCCATACAACATGCAATGGAGACGTACTCGGAGGTCATTCCTTTGGGGTCAAGAGAGGACGAGAATTATGTAGGGCTACAAGAGCACACCTCAGAGTTCGTAGTTCTCAATCTATGGATTTCCCAATGTCACCGCGGCCATCCAAAGAGAGTACCACAATCACCACAACATATCTCAAGGATAGTCAAAGACAAGCACCAAGAGACTCTCAATCTTCAATCCACACACAAAAGAGGAAATCACTCATGAAAATATTCTTCTAACCCATGTCCAATAGACCGCTGTCACCATGGTCTCGGGGATTATACTAGATAGGATCAAGTGAGTACATCAATCCAATACATAGAGGAAGGGGAAATATCATGGGATCACCCTAGATTAACATAGCCTATGATCACAACGAAGATCATATCATGGGAGAGAGAGAAGAACACATAGCTACTGGTAGAAACCTCAGCCCCGAGGAGGGACTACTCCCGCTTCATGGAAGAGGGAAGCAACGACGATGGAGATGAATCCGGGGGCACTTCCTCGTCCCGGCAGGGTGCCGGCACAGGAATTCTGTCCCCCCGAAACTTGTTTTCGATGGCGGCGGAGATCGGAATTTCTTCTGGAGAAAAGGGGTCTGGAATCAGGGTTTCCGCGACGGGAGAATAAATAGGGGCCAAAGTAGGGCACTAGGGGGTGTGGGACCCACCCAGGAGGGCAGGTGGCGCGGCCAGGAGCTGGGCCGCGCCAGGCACCCTCCTGGATGCCCTGTGGCCCCCCTTTGGCCTGATGGAAGCTTCCGGAACGCTGATTTTTTTATCTGATTTTTCCCGAATTTTTGGAGCACTTTTTATATGGGGGAAAACTGAAATAGAAAAACAGCAGAAACCAGGAACTGGCACTGTGGTGCACTGAGTTAATAGGTTAGTCCAAATATGATCAAAAGTGTATGAAAGTGTAAGCAAAACATGGCAAAGTCACAAAAATCATGCATGGAGCAAGCAGAAATTATAGATACGTTTGGGACGTATCATCATCCATTGCATGAGTGCTCGAAATGTCGAAAAGGAGTGGATCATTTTCTCTTGTACCTGGCTAGTGGTCTTGGGATGAGTCAAAATAAGATTCCAAACAAGACCAAGTGTGAAACTTTAGTAGATTGAGTTCTCAACACAAAAAAATACTTTTTTCTCGTATATCCCTATCCCCTTTCTTGCACGCAAACACCATTTGGAGACATTCGAGTCATGGACAGCGAGAGCTCTTGCACCTTTATGTTCTTATGTTGCTTGTTTCAATACTAAATATAGACTCTTGCCTGTTATGACTTGAATTGAATTACATGCCTTGATTGCTTTACTTAAAAGTTCTTATATGGTTGTTAGCATGTCACCACAGAAATTATGCTTTTATCATTTACCTACTCGAGGACGAGCAGGAATTAAGCTTGGGGATGTTGATACGTCCAAAACGTATCTATAATTTCTGCTTGCTCCATGCCTCTTTTGTGTCATATTGCTATGATATTGATGAACTTCCATACACTTTTGATCATATTTAGACTAACCTATTAACTCAGTGCATCCCAGTGCCAGTTCATGTTTTCTGCTGTTTTTCTATTTCAGGTTTCCCCCATATAAAAAGTTCTCCAAAAATTTGGGAAAAATCCAATAAAAAAATCAGCGTACAGAAAGCTTAGGGAATCGCCGAGGGAGGGCCAGAGGGGACCCACCAGGGCCCCAGGCGCCTTCCCGGCGCGCCCTAGGGTGGGGCCGCGCCAGGGGGCCGCCTGGACCCCTGGTGCCCCCCCTGGCTGCTCCCCTTCGCCTATTTATTCCCCGTGACGCAAAAACGCCGAGACGGGAACCCCTTTTCGCAATCTCTCCTCTTTTCCGCCGCCGCCGCGCTTCCAAGATCGGGAGCACCAGAAGACCTCTTCCCGGCACCCTGCCGGAGGGAGGAATCACCTCCGGGAGTTCTCCATGTAAGGCCCGATATGCGGTACTGTTCCAGATCTAGGTGTTTCCACCCAGATCCGGGGACGAAGCACATATCGGTCCCGCCGCGACATATGACAAAGCCATATGCCCCGGATTTCCAACATGATATCACAACATTACAGATACAAGGATACAACATCTCATACAATCGGCATACAACTGCCTCAATTACAATACAACAGCGGAAGATACATGTCTGAGTACAGAGTACAAGCAAATGCCTACTCGCAAAGAGAAAAACATCGATCCCATAACCACACGGGTCCAGGCCCTCCGCCGGGATCCGCCTAACTAGTCGTCCTCGAGTCTCCACGTGAAACGTCGATCACCACACCTGTTGTCGATCAAGTACCCTGAAAAGAGTTTGGGGGTAGTATCATGAGTACAGAGGTACTCAGCATCCAACTGTAGTGGTCATCTGACCCAGCAAGGACTTCACCACTCGTCATTCTAGGACAACTAGTAGTTTACGGTAAGGATGGGGTAAGTGGTGAGGTTGCTGCCGCACTAGCATTTATGAAGTGGCTAACGATCTATAGAGTAAGGTAAGAAGCCAAGCATTCGATGAGGAATCGCCTCCAACAAGTCTTGCTATCAACTACTTACGCAAACATAACACCTATCCCATCCTTGTCCTCCTCTTCGCATCCCGACGAAGAAGAAGCAGTCAAGGCACACACACGTTGATCAAGTTATATTAAGATTATCTTAGTTGTTGTTGTCTATGAACAAGGAGTAGGTCTCAAGTCGTCCATAACCGTGGACACGGCTTCTCGAAAAGATTTAACCCTGCAGGGGTGTACCAACTGCCCATTACAAGGCTCCGCACACACGTCCATCTCTCTTAGTTTCTACCCATCACATGCAACCATTTTATGATTTAGTTCCAAGAGATCCGAAACTACAGGTCCCTCTAACTAACAACGAACAAATCCGGGTGGCCCCCGGTGAGTCGACATCCATCTCAGGAGCCGGCCGCTCTCTCGATCTGGTCTCTACCGTCTGTCACAGGTTTGGATAGCTGGTTAATCACACATGGGAAACCGGGTCCTCAGCCGGACAAAGTGGGCCAGCAATGGAACTAAGTCCTCACTGGTCCGGGTTGGTTTGTAAACAACTGGCAGCTGACCAACACACACACGATTTCAAATGGTAAATCAGCTTGGGCCACCACTAGAAATGCTTGAAGCTAGGTAGGTAAGAAAAGGGGACCCCATAAAATCCCACACGCGGTTAGGCACGCTCAGTCTTAAAACCAATACCCGAAACTCGGATCCTAGGTGACTCGAATGGAACAAAGCGTCGGGGCGGGATAGCCTAGACCTTCCATCCTTCGTCGAATATAGTCAACATTATAATAATCAATATCATCAACAACAATATAATAATGTGATATCCCAAACCAAGGAGTAACATGGTAAAATCGTAGCATCCTAAGCAGGCATACTAAGCAGGGGCTGAGCAACGAGCAACGGTAACATAGCAGTACAAGGTTTGCTGGGAGGGGACATGGCTGTATCGGTTTGAAAAAGGCTGTAAACATGTGGTAGGATCAAACATCGAACCTAACCTAGACTAGCATGCAAAAAACGCTGGTTGAAATAGAATGGATCATAAGTAATGTATAGTCCTTGCCTGTTGATAAGTCGGGTTCCGAAGGTGTAGTTGATCGCACGCTCGCAACGTCTCCGAGAGGTACCCGCGGAAGCACACAAGACGACAAACACTGGAAAGCAATCAACGAGCAAGCATCTATTACTACGAAGCAAACACGAGCAAGCATCAACAAGAAGGCAACACGAGACATCGCACCTACCGTCGAGAGCGGTTACTAACAAATTAAGTGGAGTACTCGTCACACACGACGATACCGCACATTTAGAAAGGTTCAAGTTGCTTAGCTACAGGTGATCAACAAAGGTTGTTAACATGGCAACTCAAGCAAGCATGGCATAGCACACAAACATGGCAAGAGGTGAAGCACAAAGTAAACTACCTAGGCTAGTCATTTTAAGTGAGGCAACCCCTAAACATGGCATAACACTAAGTGCCGCACGACAATTAAAGGATTTGGTACTGTTCTGTCCTAAACCATATTTTAGGTTGGTTAACAGCAGCAAACAATAGCATAAACACAAAGTACACGAAAAACTAATCAAGTTACATATAAAGAACACCCCAAACGGAGTTACGGTTAAAAAGATATAAGCATAACAAGTTACGGGCACAAACTGCCAACATCAGGAAGCACACTTTAGAGCAATGCATAAACAGGATAATCAATGCAAACATGCTCACAAATGATATGAAACTAAAGTAGACATGACAAAGAAGGCATGACAAAAAGAATCATGCAAATAGGTATCATAGATCAAAAGATATTAAGCAAACAACATGGCATCGTGACGTTACAGACTTGGAGAAAAACAGATGTGGCTGTCAACAACAGCAGCATATCAACTTTGGAGCTCAATAACTATATGACCAGGAATGCTAACATGAAGATGCAATACATATAATAAAAGTAGACATGATGCTTAACAATATGCAAAAAAGAATCACTCAATTCCGATAAACGGTCGCGACACACTCGTCGACCGAAGTTGCAACAAAATAACAGTTTTCAGCACGGCAACACATTAACAACAGGGTAGCTACTTTGGAGCAAGATTTAATATAGCTAAAGCACCCAAACATGACAAGTTAAAGCATGGAAATGAAGTACACATGATGCTTAACACATAGGAAAAAGAATCAATGCAATAGGCCTCATGGATGTGTCACAATCATCATGCAAAGTTGCAATAAAATAATAACAGCAGCACATAACAGGAATTAGTAGCAGTTTAACGGCCTGATGCCCACTTCAACGCATAATTAAACTATCTAGACGGCCTGAAACGGAAAACTTTCTACATACGAATGCTAGAGCACGCAAAACTGAGCAACTTTCGTTTTGGGGGCACGTTCATCGGAGCTACGGGTCAACGGGAAAACGCAGTACAAAACGGGATCAACAACAATATTTAAAGGACTTAGAAAGAAAAAAACAGCAGCAAAACAAATAAATAAATAAAAAGGAAAAAAAGGGGGCCTCACCGCCACATGGGCTCGGCCCAACAGGAAGGGGGAGGCGGCTGGGCCAACCAGGCCGTGGCTGGCTGGCACTGGAGTGGGCCACTGGGCTGCGCCTGGCCCAGCAACAGGAGGCGGTGGAGGCGCTGGATCGGGGATCCTCTCGATCCCGATCGAGCGGGCGCGGCGGCGGTTGACAGCGCCGGCCACCGGCGTCGGGCGGCGCGACGAGGAGGCTGGAGGGTGGACAGGCGCGGCGCGGGACGGGGAGAGGTGGCCAGGCGACGAGGAGGAGGTCGCCGGTGGCTCTCCATGCGGCGGCGGCGGAGCTTGGGACCTCCTGTCCATGGCGCGGGCGGCGCCAGTTCCCACCGGAGAGCGGAGGCGGAAGGAGGTGAGAGGGAGAAGAGGGAGATGGGCACGACAGGAGAGAGAGGGAAGGTCGTGGGCGGCGCGCCGTGGTCGCCGGAGCTGGCCGGTGGCGGCAGCCATGGCGCGGCTCAGGAGGAGCTCGGCCGTGGCGGCGGAGGCGCGGGCTGGCCGCGGCCCGGTGCGGCCCGGCGGCGGCGAAGGCGGGTCCGCGCGGCCCGGTTGCCCTGTGCTGGCTGTGGGAGGCTGGAGCTCCCTGGGCCGTTGGATCGCCCGATCCGACGGTCCAGATCGCATGGGGTAGAATTTGGGCGAAAAATTGGGAAAAATGGGCAGATCTGAGATAGATCAGGGGGGTGGCTGCAATTTTTTGCTAGGGAAACCCTAGAAAAGGGGTGGGAGTGTGGTGATCTTTATATAGCCCCAGTGGCTGCCAGTTTGCAAAAACATCCCCGTTTTTTCTCTCGCGCCCGCGGTGCTCACGTTTCTGATCGCCGGGGGTCCGCAGTACCTCCGATTCGGGTAAAACTTCGAACTGCGCGATCGGTGCGTCGAGCCGGCGGCGTTCACCTCGCGCTGGAACCGTTCCGAAAACACTTTCCGGAGCGCTATAAAAATATCCCGTTTAATTATTAAACGGGGTTTTGTTCCGTTGGCTGCGGCTGGTCTCGTGCGGTTTTCGCGACGGTGATCGGGCGAAACCCGGTGTCGCAAAGGTCGAGTGTCAGGGTGGCAAGGGTCGGTCTTCGTCCGATACGAGATAAGAGGGGGAAAAATAATCGCCGATCGATAAATCAGGGATGCAAACACCGCAAACAAATCAGACAATCAAACAATTCACACCGAAAACAATTTTTTTTAATTTTTGAAAAAACTGGGCTGTTACACTCCACCACCATGGATGCTTCCCGGATGAACCGTGAGTAGTCCACCTTGGACCATGGGTCTATGATCAGTAGCTATGTGATGTTCTCCTCCCCTCTTTGTTCTTCATGGATTAGACCTTGTGAGCTGTCCTACATGATCGAGGCACATATGTAATATTTCTGCTATTGCTATGCTGAGTTTGCCAGGATCCAATGGATTATTGGATTATGTTCAGATTGTGTTTGAGTTATATATTTGATTCTCCTCTTTTATATTTATGGTCTAAAGTAATTCTTGCATGTTCTCCGTTGCTGTTTATTGCTTTGGCCAAGTAGTAGGTAGTGACTCCAAGAGGGAGCGTTATGCATGATTGTGGGTTCATGACCCCCAATGACTAGCTTGAGTGACAGAAACATGAGTCTAGGGGATGTGTTGTTGCCACAAGGGGGAAAACAACGGTGTTTGTACTTGCGGGTGCAAGGATTGTTTACTTGACGCAAAGTTCTTTAATGCAGTTGTATATTGCTTTGAGTTTACACTTTGGGTGGGATTCGCAGCTTAATACCAGTGAGATGTTCTGGATAGATATCTCAAGGTGGATGATTAGTAAGTAGATGCAGATGGATTTCGGTCTACTTGTCTTGGCGTACCGCCCGTGCTTTTGAGCCTCTTCCTTTCTTTATAGCATAATTAGCATCGGTTTGCGCACATAATCCTGTCAATTGCCCAGTTGTAATTTGTTTACCTCGCATGGCTATTTTATCGTCTTTTGGGAGAGAGACAAGTGAACATCATGGGACCCCGGTCCATATTTCCAATACTGTTTACACTCACTATCAATTTACTGATTTATTTACTTTTCCATTGCTATCACTATCATTATTATCCCGTGCGTTTTATCCTTTGTAAGCAACAAGGCCGGAGGGATTGACAACCTATCTGTACTCGTTGGGAGCAAAGCTATCTGTTGTGTGTGCAGGTCTAGGAGAAGCAAGTGATTATCAACGGCGCATCACTTGCCTAACCACCTACTTGTCGATCTTGGAGTCCTACTGGTTCGATACTCTACCTTAGCATCTTCGCTAAAGGAAATTATCGTTGTCTACATCTCAACCTTCCACTTTTGGTAACCAACGAGGGGCGAGAAGTAAACTCTCGTGACATCACAAGCACAATGCCATACATGAGCAATGAATAGCAAACAGATAAATCGATAGTGAATTCACTGATGGCCTCACAATCCCTCCTAAATCACATCCCATGAAGCGACTGTCGATCAGCTCATGAACTTCCCCAAATCTTCTCCTCTGAAGTGACCACTGATGTGGCCGCTCGGCCGATATATTTTTCCTGTCTCAAGGCGGCATTTGATATATCTGATGAGCTGCATGGTAGGATGCAAACTTAACCAGCATCGTTCCTATGCAACCTGGGAAATTTTAAAATTGATGAGCAATAATTTATCTTCTATACCCTCATTGTGCTATATATATAAACCTTCTAAAAAATCATTAGAAATATTCCTAACATAATCAAATAGTAGAAAAAGGGTAATATACACACGTAATATTATTCATTGGGTTACCCGGAATTATTGGATCAAAGAAGTCAATGTATTTCCCAATAGATAATAGAAAAGTCGACGAATCTGGTAGACAAATAAAACTTCTAAAAATTATTGAACTATGGTTATTACGTTGATCCTCGGGGTTGAATCGTTTAACCTGCTTGGTAAAAAGATACAATACGTTAAGCGTATAAGAAGCAACACATTTCCGAAGGCAATGACACGTAGTTACACCAAAACAGATACTCCTTCCGTTCCACAATTCTTGTTGTGGTTTTAGAATGTTTTAAATAGCGGGCTATGCCAAATAGAGGCGGCCCTCCAAATCAGCTATAGCGAGGCTATAGACGGCTATATCAAAGCATTTTTGAAGAACTGTACATAAATAGCGTGGAGGACAATTTAGCGCCACCCTGCTCAAAAGGCTATAGTGAGGCTATAGCGCGGATAATGCTAACGTAGACCGAGCTACACGTAGCCCTTTAGTTTGAACAAGTCATAAAATGTATTTTATATTATTCAAAAATCATTGAATTTTTTTATGAATATATATACACATGTATATGACATATGTGCAAATTTTCATACCATTATACTTTCACATGTGGCGTATGAAAAAGAGATAAATATTTGATTTTAAATGGGCCTTTTTGTTGTTAGTTTTGGGCTGAAGTTTTTTTTGTGTGCGGACTTCATATTACAATATTTTCAAGCCAAATTTGACATGTTCATACGGAATACATATAAGTTTTCATATATATTTTTCGGATTTTTTAAGAACTTTTAAATATGTTTTACGGTTTTTTCAAAATAAAGGGCTACGTGTAGCTCAGCCTTCAGAAATTCGCACTCGGCTATAGCGGGGCTATAGCCGGCTATTTAAAACTATGATTTTAGTTAACAGAGGGAGTAGTATGTTATGCATTTGACATGAAAAGATAATTTATCAAACATAATGAATGCGCCATCCCATTGGAAGGTCAAATATCAATAATCTCAAAAAGCGCACAAATTACTTATCGATGTTGTACCATAAGGCTCAGCAACTTCAAAAGATAAGACCACACAGATCATATAACTCAATTTAATGACACAACACATGGTGTAATAGAAAAATGATGAAGCTAAAACTTGTGAAATTCGTATCACATTACGTGTAAGGGCTAATCATTTTTAATTAGTTGTGAATTTCTATCTGAAAATTTTCAAACTTGTGTTTTTGTTTAAAAGATAAACCTATTTGTGAACTAATAAACACATGACATGAAAAGTTAGTATTCAGAACTGTAACTTTTCAATTTTAGGGAAAAAATTAATAACCAAAGAATGAGACACAAATGCTATTATAAATACATTGTACGGAAAATTTCAGTAATGTTCTGAACTACTGGAGCTCAAGTTGTATTTCCAAAGCATGACACACGACTTCTAAGATTTTTATCATTGTCAATTTCTCAAACATACAGAAAGTAATATACCTGAATTTTGTTCTATGTAATAGGGAGGATGAGAAGTAACGATATTATTTGTGCACAATAACATCCAATGGAAGGCCTGGCAGTCAGCAAGCAACAGTCACGGAGAAAGTACATGGGTCGTCAGTGTCACCATATATACCTCAGATAGTTGGCATGTACTTTCAAAATTGACATCTCGATAGTTACTTGCTCCATCAATTGTACTGTATATCCTTCAGCCATGTAGTATGTGCTAAACTTGAGAAAAGAAAATGAATGGTCAATGCTACATAATTAGAAAGTTTGTACAAAAAAGAAGAAAAATTCTATCTATAAACAATAGCATATCATGTAACTAATAGTAAAAATATACTGGTTGTTTAATTTGCAGGTGCCGGTAGGATCTTCTCTAAATCAAAATATTGATGTTTTTATTTCATTTTTTAGATCCCTTCATACATTAACTTTATCTTGTTACCATTGTGATTTATATCATCAAAGCAGCAGGTCGACTCCTACCTGAAAGCCAACAGCTCAATTACAAAATCAATTAAAGTTGGATCATGTCACATACCTGAGCACAACACTCCCTCTCCCAATTTATACTTCATTGATATCTAAGTAAAACTAATTTCT
Source organism: Bromus sterilis (assembly GCA_950022295.1). Lineage (NCBI taxonomy): Eukaryota > Viridiplantae > Streptophyta > Magnoliopsida > Poales > Poaceae > Bromus > Bromus sterilis. Next base: position 406,136,357 of record OX465596.1, read on the forward strand.
TACAACAGTAGCGGGATTAATAAAATAATGTATTGCCTTTTCTCTATTTTTTACGAATTGCATATAGTAGTAGTAATCAGATTTCATAAATAAACTCGATTTCCTTTATCATGTCAAAACACAACAAACTGCACAGAGTATCAATCGAATTGGTGAAAAACTATGAGACCAAACGATGGTTAATTAGTAAAAGAGACCTTTTTTATCTACTATATAACAGAAGGTAATTACAATCAGGTAGAGGGTCAATATGTACCTAGCTCTGCATTAAAAAGGGACCTGGGTACTGGAGTCTCCTTGTCTAGTATGAAAACAACCTTGATGTGTACGAACGACCACATATGAGTAAGCCTGCAAATACTTTCAATTCAGTGCTTCGGGTCAAGTGATCCAATGTCCGATTCGGTTCTTCCATCTACATATGCAATGACTGAATATGAGGATTTTAACCATTTTTAAACAAGCAGTTCATCATAGAGATAGGAATCACCTGCAACAACACGTCGTTGCTAACACTTGTGCAGTGAGCCCTCTTCCTGGCCACCGCCTCCAATGCCACCAAGGATTATCCATCCGCCAGACCGGCCCTCCACGACGACACTGCCTTAAATGACGCTGATCCATAAAAAGCAACTATACAAAAGTTCAGCAACATAAGCACAAAAGGAGAACAATAACCTAGCCCCAAAACAAGAAAGAATCAAAAACTTTAGAAGTAATCTATGAACTCAAATAAACACACAAGAACAACAATGCATATGAACAATAAACCAACAAATAACACCACACAAGAATAAAAGGAACCTGAGCAGCAACTCATGAAACCCAGCAATACTGATAGGCTACCAACTTAAGCTATTCCCTCCAGTTAAGTGAAAACCATAAACCACTAAAAAGCTTCACGTCCTACACGATCTTAAATATTTCCTAGCAGATAAACTGAAGCTATCCCTATAACTCCACAAAATTACACCCCATCAAATCAATCGCTTGTGGACAATCAGCACACCCAGCCAAGTAAACATTATCTAAAAATTCTAGAACAGGAAAGAATGAACAAAAGAGAGGAAAACAGGGTATACCTCGCCGACACAGGAAGGATGCACCTGAGGAGGAAATCGCCAACAGGAGAAGCACCGCGCCGGCAGGGAAACCGCGAGCAGCAGCACGCAGGAGGAGCGTCCGCGATCAAACCACCACCAGCACCACGCCGGAAGGGGACCCGCGGCCAAGACAACACCGAGTGGAGGACTACGTCGGCAGGAGAAGCCCGTCAGGCGCCACCCGCGAGCAACACCTTCACCCGGCACTGCGACAGCGGAGAAACAACAGATCGAAGGAATCTTTCGCGGAGAAAAACATATCGATGTAGCGAACAACGAACCAATCCTCCCCTTTCCCCCTAGCGGTCACCGACCAAAACCATGACGCGTGTACACCACGAGCCCCCCAGCCGCCACAAACCCCTCGAATCGACACGCAGCCCACGCAGGCCCACATCGCAGAATACATGGACCAAGTCAAAATTGGAACCCACAGATCTCCAATTGAACCTGGTGCTCTCAATGTTAGGGAGCATAGAGAGCATTCCATATTCAATATAAGTAAGTATTGCCACTTTCATCTTGTCACCTCAAAAACAAAATAGCAATAGGTGATATGGGATATTCATAGATGAGCCCAGGCTCATCTAATTCTGCACAAGAAGTCTTTGAAAAGACATATGAAAAAAGTAAAAAAAAATCTAAAATTTATTATAGTGAAAGATACTTAGGAGGTAAATGTTTGTGCAAAATTTGATCGTTTTTTAACATCTAAAGAACTCGCAGCAAAAAAGACAAATTTAACCCGAAATAGTGCATGAACAATGTTTTTTCAAAAAACTTCAAATTTGTCTTTTTTGCCGCGCGCTCTCTAGATGTCCGAACTTTTTCAAAATTTGCATGAACAACTCGCATGTAAGTATCTTCTACCACAAAATTTGGGAACTTTTGATTTTTTTTATATTTATTTAAAAAAAATTAGTCTTCCCGGGTGCGGATGCACCCGGGCACCGAATAGCTGCTTCCGAGGTGATATGAATTAAATTAATAAAGTTTGAAACTCAAAAGCTAAAAATTATGAGACAAATAAGCAGTTCAAAAGGTCTTGCTAGTAAATCCAAAATAAGAATAATGTGCCAGAGTCTATATGGCCAAATACTATAAAATTCCTTCCTTCTCAACTAACATTGAAATAAAATACTAATGTTTGAGTGAAGTCATCGATCAGTGTAAAGAAAGTTGAATTTCCCAGTTCAATATTTCGCTAAAAACATCCAAGCACTTCCTGTCTTCCAGATTAGATGGTCAAGACAAACACCAGAAAGGGAGATATGTACACCCTGATGAAATCTTTCATCCAATGTATGAAGCCACCTAAATGAAACTACTTCAAATTTGAATAGTTCACTACTGAGTGTTTAGTGTTTACAACTTTCCAAAACAGGGGCTAGTTGACCATCATTCTATTTGGCAGTCTATTGCAGAAAATAGTCACTATTGAATAGCTTCTCAACAAGTAAAATTCTGATGGCTACTTCACCACCATTCGATAGCTTAGTATATAAAATTTGGCAGGTTACTTGTAGGTCTACAAACCAGTGTAGCAAGATCGAACCTAAAGATGAGTGTAATGTTTTAGATATTGCAGGAGATGTAGAAATCTTTCAGCACTACCTTTTTTCACCTAGTGTTGGCCATGGACTTGGCAAGCATTTCCTTTTATTAATATTTAAAGCTTCCCCAAACAAAGGACATGAGCTACCACCCAAAGCAATGTCTGGTGCTGAATGAATTGAATAATGAATACTAACTTCAACGTCATTTATTTCGTATGCATCATAATAGTGTTCATGGTAATAGAAAATGGAATGCCCAGCAAATGAAAGCAAAACATACCCAATTATATATGTATGGGAAATGGAATTCCCTCGGGTATTTAGTAGTAATTTTCAAGAAATTACCTGCATCATATGTCACTCTTTAAACTCATCAAACAATTCGAACCCAAATCCTGCAACAACATAGTTTAAGTAGTTGTGGGTGGCATCAAGAAAGCAAAGAAGTACAAAATAAACACATAGTGGAAATTAAGCACTTGTTATTTATTTTATAGAGTAACATTAACTATAAACAATCAAAGTTATTTATTTTTAAGCACTTGTCACGTTTAAAATTCTATAAACAATCAAAGTTTTTTTTTAGAGAGTAACATTAACTATACATGTACATTTCTTCACTAAAAATCGTGAAAAGAACCATGGATTGAGATCTTTGAGTAAATAACATACATTTTTAAGGTTGATAGATTGATTCTTAATATCAATAGCAGGAGTGGATGTAGACCACAATCATCACAACGTACTCTGCCTGAATTAATTTGTAGTTACACTAAATGGATCATACCTAAGATAAAGTGGCTTAGAGGAAATCATAAGAGATGAGTTGCAAAATAGAGTATCGTTACCTTCTCTCTAAAGTTGTGTTGTTTTATGTTTAATTTTTTTTCCATTAGGGGTCCTAAAAGTAGATTAGCTGTGATTTTGGCGAACAATTTTTCAGACTAACAATCTAAGTGCACTATTTTTTAGGCTAACAAATTCACTCAGACATGCACAATGTAATGTAAATTCAATTGGCTAAATAATATAGAAATCAATATCTTCTTTATTAAGCTAAAACTGAGATGACTGAAATTGGTTTGGGTTTTCAGGTTCCAACAGCGTGAACATTTCATTTATGAAGTAGTTCTTCTTACACAACCAACTAAAATTTGTATAACCTTTTAGTATATATACATAGGCTGGTTAATCCAACAGCGACAATGAAAATACCTATTATTTTTATTCAACTACTTTAACTTATTGATTAATCCAACAGTAACAAGAGTACATAGACTGAGAGCCTTTGCCTTCCATCGCCCAAAATGTGCCCTCTGCCATTCACGATGGTCCCTCCGCCAACTAGGAGCCCTCGCCTTCTGTCCCCCATGTTGTACCCTTTGCCAGGAATGATGCACACTCCACTGGCCGGGATCCCTCACCCTCCGTCAACCACGACACGACGCCCGCAAATGTCCCCGCCAGTCTAGTTTTTTTTAACATGAATGTTGTTATGTTTGTAAACACACACACTTGCACTGAAGCGACTTTCTCTAAATCACAACGTTTTGATGTATGTGAATATGCCATTTGGTATGCAACTATATTGCATAGAAACTAATTTATATCTGAATACAAAGCTATTTATGCATGAATATGTAGAAGGTAAAAAATATGTCATAAAGACAACGGTTTAATGTGCAGCTTTGTATGCACTATCAAAGTGTAGAAGCCAGAAAATTCGAATGCAAAGCTTCCACGAATGTTTTCTTCTTCTTGATGTTTTAGTTAAGCACACACGCATATTTTTTGTGTGAAACTACACTTATATTATCTTTTTTTGCGAAACCACACACATATTATCTTGTCACTAACAGAGGAACAAAGTTCAGGTTGCCAAGTCCTAGTTTAGTCATCAAATGCACTTTAAGGAGACACGGTATGATCTCACCATTAAAACCTAAACCACTTTGTCAGAAGCTTCTACTTGAAAAGGTTTCCTATTATCTGCACAAGAAGAGAATCCATATGATGATTAATTGGCATCGAAAGGCTCTTTTATTCAAGTAGATCCTTTACAGCTAATTTCTGAAGGTTGAATTATAAAAAAAAGGTCTAGTGCTAATACGGTAGCTCTGTTTATGTAGTGTGCAGTCTGGTTAGATTATTAGTGACACTGAATCAAATATGATGACTGGTGGTACTAACTTTTTTATTTTTGTCTCTTAACTCACATATCATGGAAACCATTAAGAAAGCATGATATGCCAGTAATATTCATATCACAAAACAAACTACTCCCGTATGGCTGTACAGTTTTGAAATTAGGGATAAGACAAAATAGAGGATGTACACCTATACGGTTGTACCTTTTTTGCATGGTCGAGAGTGCACCATAGAAAGTAGAAAATTTCTAGCATTGCATTATCTATATACCTATGGATTTAAGATTCTGCACAATACCATTTTATCTCTTGTCGATGACCAAATGGATAATTAGAATATGCTCCAAAAGAGGTTCTTCGGGTTTCTTTAGTATATTACTCAATCTCTGAGATGAGGTCACGTTGATTAGCTTTCAATTTAATGATCTGACCAAAAATGAAAATTAGATAATATGAATTGGGTAATAACTAATTATATGCAGTCTTACTAACATGTGTTACTCCTATCCTAGAAACAACAAAGAATCAGTAGTACGAATCTTCACAGGAAAAGGGACAAAATGAACCTGCATTGTATGGAGCTGTGGGATCCCATCAACTTGGAAAGCATTTATCTCAAGAAACTCAAGCCGGCATCAAACCACACCATATGGCAATAAGGTTCATGGTACCCTCATTGTGGGGATGGAAAATTGCGGGACAATACTTTAGCAATATGATTCGTGGATCTGGAAGCCACCCAAGAGACCAAGCAACATACAAAAAATCTAAAACTGGTTAATCTAAAGACAAATTAAGTATAAATCGTAGAGGAGGAGCGAAAAGGAGAAGACACAACCTCCCGCATGGTGGAGAAGCTCCATATGGTTTGAGCCCGTGCGGCACCGTTGTCACCCATCGCCGACAGTGGCACTACAAGTCAGCAAAGATGGGGGTATGAGGAGGAGGAATGGCTGAGGGACTTTCCTTCCCGATCTACATGTGGAGTTTGTCCGAAGGGCCACGTCCAGCCACCGCTCCGCACAGCACGGCCGTGGGATTTCCCGGCGACGCGCTACGTTCGACCTAAACGCCATGCATAGGAGCAACGGTGGGGAGAGGCAAATTGAAGGTGGACTGGGAGGACGCCTCCGGCTCCATGGCAAGATGCGAGGGGAGAGTGGATCCTGGGGGAAAGGAAGGAAGGAGAAGGGTAGCGTCGTGGTTGGGCAAAGGTGAACGAGAAGAGCGGCGGTGACGGCTGGAGCCTGGGAGAAGAGGGACACGTGGGAACTGCCAGTGAGTTGAGGAGCACGGTCACCAGACCATCCCAGCATCGGGTTATCCGAAGACCCAGTCAAAATCGATAAGCCAGATGCAAAATCGAAACCTCAATTGACTCTAAGCCCTCTAAAATCAGGGAGCATAGTGTATTTAAGGATTTGGGTTTGACAACTATTGTGATCTGTGGGTATAGATAAAACTGGTTGTTTTGTCCGTTGGAGAATACCAATGAGGACGAAGGGAGAAGGGAGACGAATGAGAAGGTCGGGAATGAAAAAATGTTAGTAATTTACTGCATGGTTCTAGGCAGACTCTTACTTTTATCAAAATTAAATTATATTTCTATCACGCAATAAACATTTTAATTAGTACCATTAGAGGGGTGTAATACTATAGTCTATCAATATCATGTTGCGAGCACTATATATAGAAACACGAGTACTTTCTCCAATTTGGTATATAAGTTGGGCATAAATTTCTAAATTTTCAATTTGATTAAAGACGCATGTGCAGTATGCCAATATATATATATATATATATATATATATATATATATATATAAATATATAGGTAAAATATGTGGGGGGCCTAGGTGCCTGGGCACCTATAGCGACAGCCGTCGGATCAATCACGGTGCAACCAATGCTTATCGGGTTTACCTATTGCTATAACCCGTTAACAACATTGATTAGAAAATTTGAAATATTCCTTGAGGTACGTCTCCTCTCCATAATTATCTTAATAATGGTGTTGCTCTTAAATGCAGATTCTTTCCAAGTGTAAAAAATGCCTTCTCATTTGACCGGCCAATTAAACCTGCCACAACCCGTACATGCAATAATCTGGCTGGCTAATTAAACATGGAGCAATCCAAGTTGGACATCACGCATAATCCTCCTCGTGATAATTAAACCTTGGAGCAATCCAAGTAATACATCACACGTATAAGCATACCTACCATTCAACTATCCATCATTCTCCTCCGGAAAGACACTTCATACCCAAATGACTTATTTCTCCGTTGTTCATTCTCAACAGTTCTTCGGCAACTATGCAAGGTCGTTGTCACATTCGTTGTGGCCATGGTTGCATCATTACCGTCATGGTTGTCGATGGCGCTCGTAGACTGCTCCGTTACTACTATAATAATTTATCCATTTCTATTTCAAATGCAAGTATCTCCAGGCCCAGACTTTAAAAGTGTGCAAGTGCAAGAAGGAAAAGAATGGGCGAGGGTGGTCGTGGCAAGATGGATGCTCGTGCGGAACACTCAATGAACCTACAATGCCCGAGACGAATATATAAGAATCCTAGACATGGATGTCGCTGCTTCAAGGAATCATCGTCATACCCTATTTCCAAGCTTGCATGGACAAGTTAATGTAACCAAAAAACATAACTAACTAACGTTTAATTAGAATTACTCAATGTCCTTTCTATTGAAACACAACAATTTTGTCTGATCAATTAAATTTATAAGATATACCTAAAGCTATATATATCCTTCAAGTATTAGCTACTGCTAATCACATATACCCGATTACAAAGATCAGCATGTAAAGCTACACATTTGATGTAACTTACCTGAATTATATATGAATTACTAAAACGAACAATCATCACCATTCTCACATCTAGGCAACTGTCACGTACTAATTAGAATATGTACTTGCCGTTGGAGGAATAAAAAGTATATACCTAACCAATGTTCAAGATATCGCTTATCGTTAACTTATCGGTCGAGCCCCGATAAGGGATAAATCGGCTTATCGACCGATTTATCGGTTATATCGGTCGATCATTTATCGGCAAGTTTTTTAAAAAAACTCATGTTTTCCTAAGAAAAAAATATAAAATATGCTATATTAACTATTAAACAGATGACAAATAAGTGCTCTCAGCATTCAAATATGCTATATTAACTATTACACACATGACAAATAAGTGCTCTCAGCATTCAAATATGCTATATCAGTATACAAGTGCGAGAAATCTGAAGCAGACATCTACATAAATAAAAGGAAACAACCATATCAACCATCTATATAGTTTACCAATGATTAACTAATATAATTACTATCTGCCTTATACAATCTGCCATATAATGGACGAACTAATAAATTTGAGAAGATAAAATCATGCATCACCCGTTGCATGGCCTAATATCATCTCAAAATTTGCTGACTAGAAAAATAAAATCAGGGGAGAAGAGAAATCCTACCGTGGTGCTGCACTTCTGTAAAAATCGGTAAAAATCGGAAAATATCGGTAAAAAATCGGTAAAAATTGGTTTGACAGCCGATATATCGGCCAGAGCGATAAATCATGAAGATAAGTGTTTATCCTATCGGTAGGACCCCGATAAGAGATATATCGGCCGATATATCGGAATATCGGCCGATATTTGGAACACTGTACCTAACTATAATAACAGCTACGAATAATGACATTCTAAAATTAGTCCTAATGGATTAATCTACTACTAGTAATTATGCTTTCAATATCCTTAATACCGGCTAATTAGGTACGTCCATTTGGGACACCTAGGTGCCCAGGCACCTTGCTTAGCGGGTTTCACCCGTTAACTATATATATATATATATATATATATATAGAGAGAGAGAGAGAGAGAGAGAGAGAAACTACGTCTAATGAAAAATCTAAAAACATACTAAATCCGTTCACTAATGTAAAACATTTTGAAAGTTTAAATTGAACTGTTAAAATGTTTTTTTTATTAATGAACAAAGGTAGTGTTTTTATGACACGTAATTCATATGTTGTTAGTCAAATTGAAAGCATAAAAAATAATTCTTGATCTATAAATCTGAATGGATGGAGTAATTGAAACAGATGACCGATAAATCGATGCATAAATACATAATGAATTAAATACACCTTGGGTGCTTAAACTTGTTTCGTGCGATCAGTTTGGTTTCTGAACTTATAAAACTAGATGATGCCCCACACGTTGTTGTGTAATATTTTACAATATATTTTAATAAAATGTTTGATTAAATGAAATATAAATATTTGAAAAATAATAATTAATTTATAAATTTAATATAAATATCATAATAGAATGAAAATTTTCATGCATGCATGCAAGTTGCATGTTAGGATGGATTTTTATTGCATAGTGGCATATTGAGTTGGGCTTTTTCTCTTGCAAGTTGAATGATTAATATATAAATATTATAATAGAATATAAATTTCCATGCATGCATGTTATATATTATGGTGGGCTTTTAATGCACAGTGGCATGTTGAAGTGGCGTGTTGAGGTGAAACATTTTTCATGCATGTTGAATGATGAGGTAGCAGAATTATACACATGTTTGTGTGTATTCGAGAATGATGAAATAACGTGCTTGCATGTTAAGAGAAATATATTGCTACAACATATCCGAGCATTCAAATATGGTGCCTCCATCTATATTCATATGTATAGACTATCCATATGTCATGACAACTGGTTCACCTGTCATAAAATGGTCCCATGTAGGAGTGTAATAGTAAAAACTAAATTAAAAGACAAAAGGAGCGGCAGCATGACTCTAACTAGAGAAGTTCATACGCGGTCACTAAAGTTGAGACCAAAATTCACTTTGATTCACGTACTTAGAAATATCTGAAATATGATTATTAAAGTTGTAGCAGTGAACATCAAATGTTACCACCATACACCTTGACTACGTATTTTGCTATGTGGCATATTGTTTGACCAATTGATCGTTCATGTATGTGCTAGCAGGCCTAAAATTCATCGGCGATCACTAGATTTGTCTTCAAAATTTATTTTGGTCACTGGTTCAAACATTAAAACACACCACTTTGTTCGTATGACTAGTCTTTTTTTCATAGTTTTTGTAATATATTTAAAATATATGTATTGAAAAATTAAATTTACATAAAATTGTAAAAATATTTGTCACACATACAAAAAAGGACATTACTGTGTAATGACTATTCAAGCTATTTAAAAAATGTTGCTAGCTTTACAAAAATATAAGTAACATTAAAAAAGTACTAATGTTTTCAAAAATAGGTTTATGACAATTATTATTTTGATACAATATAAAAAAATGGTGCAATTGATTAAAAAATCCATGTCATTCAAAAAAAATCATGAATTTAAAAAATGGCTCATGTGTTTGAGAAAATGTTCTTGGAATTTTCAAAATAATCTACAATAAAAATTATTTCGCATAAATTTTAAAAAATGTAATGTACCATTCAAAAAAAGTACAGGACATTACAAAAAATGGCCACATGTCTTAAAAATATGTTCTTGACATATTTTTAAATATAGTAATATGATGTTTTTTAATGTTGACTTGGTAATAAAAATATATTTATTACCAAACAAAAAATGTTCAGCATATATTTTAAAATAGTTAACATTTATTGAAGAAAAAACCAAACATGATTTTCTACGAATTAGCATCATATATTTACAAAATAAATGACATGTATGTAAAATCAGCATATATACAAAAAATAAGCCTTCCACAAAATCGTTTAATAGCCCGCCCCCTAAGAGAGAATGCACCGTAGCATGGGATAATATTCACACGCAGTAAGCCTATTTCTCTGAAGTACCATAATACTATTGTTTATGCATATAGACCCTTCAGCGAGGATGAGAAAGAAAATAGATTAAATTAGTTCCATAAACCACATTCTCTTATTTTTAAAAATGTGAATATTTTTTGAATGTTGCTAGTATTTTTTTTGAAAGCTAGCAACATTTAAAAAAATAGCTTGTACATTTTTTACGCTACATGAAGTTGTTTTATGTGTGATGAATAATTTTACAATTTAAAATAAACTATTTTTTGCAATACATATATTTTAAATATATAATCTAAACTAAAAAAACTAACCAACGAAATTTGAACCCGTGACTAAACAAAATTTTCAAGACACGTCCAGTGACTACCAATGACTCTTATCCCTGCAAGCACATACGTGATGGGTCAATTGGTCAAATAATAGTAGGCAAAATACATAATCAAAGCGTATGGCATAGACCATCAATGTTCACCGATACAATTTTAGTGGTCGTATTTCAAGTATTTTTGAATGCGCGGACCAAAATAAATTTTGGTGTCAACTTCAGTAACCACAAGTGAACTTCTCTCCTCTCTAACGCAAGATCAGCAGGTTCTTGCACACAGATTTTTTTTTGAGACAATTTCCAAAGCTTTATTAAAACGTCACAATGTTTACAGGGACGAATGTGAGATCAGTAAGGTGGCCCAACCAAATATATCAACCATGCTTTAGTGTTAAAACATGCTTTACGAGATTGTGAGCTTTAAAATTAAAGCAGGTTCTTGCGCGCACAACTAACCACTGGAATAGCAGCAAACCGTAACTGTCATGTGGCAAAACTGAAATTTTATATCCCTTCCACAACCAAATGGGCTGCATGGCCCATCTGTGCTGTTTTTTCTAATTAAATATTTTGTAAAATGTATATGAAAATTATCATTTAGTTTTTTTTAAATCATATGCATAATAATAATAAATAAATAAAAATTTAAATTATTCTCATATTTACTTAGAATCTTATATATTTAATCTATTAAATGGAAATTCATTTAATTAAATTATGAAATGCAAAATCCCATATAATTACGTTAGAACAAGCTACGGCATCTTTTTCATGTATTTCACAAATTTAGAAACCAAACTTACCATACAAAACACGGCCAGACATCTGTGGTGTATTTTACTCATACTCCGTACATAATTGGACATGGCAAAATTCTATCCGTGCCAAGCGGAATAGTACAACGCTAAAAAATGTGGGTGGTTTCCCCCAAATCAAAACAAACTGTTGTGCGTTTCATATTCTTTTGAGGATTAATTAACATCTTGTTATACCGAACACGGACGGGATAGGGATGGCTCCCGCGACGCAACGTCCGCGGCCGGCGGTGACGCCTTGATCTCCTTCCTCCGGCCACCGTCCCAGCTGCTGAGGCCAGATCCGAGCTGCTTCCAGTGTCCTTTGTCGGCTGCACCCCATCTCCCTCCCGATCTCCCGCTGTGTAGCAGCCGCCATGGCTTAAGCATCCGCGCCACAAGTTCCGGCTCCGTCGTCCACCTCGGCCTCCGCCGCCACCGCGCTCGCCGAAGCCGCCCTTGCCTCCCGCAAGGCCGCCCCGGCCATCTACGGACGGGTGAGCACGACGGCCGACCCAGCTCTGCCGCCTGCCGCCACCTCGGTGTCGCGGCCTTGCGACCAGGCCCCTCCGCGGCCTTCCGCTGCCTCGGCTCCGCGGCCAGGAGACCACCCCCCTTCGACGGTGACCACCCGAGCTTCGCCGCCGCCTGCCACTGCATCGGCTCTGCGGCCTGGCGACCAGCCCCCTTCGACGGCGGTCGTCCGGGATTCGCCGCCTTCTGTTGCCTCGGCTCCTCGACCTGGCGGCCAGCCCCCGCCAACGGCGCCCGTCAGAGCTCCGCCACGCGCCGCTGCCTCGTCAGAACTCCAGTCCACTCCGGCGGCGGACCATTGGGCGGAGGCGTGTGACGGCTGGCAGCTCGTCAAGTCACGTCGAGCTCCGCTCAAGCCAGCTTTGGTGTCGTGGGCTTTGAAGACAGCCATCCCATCCTGGCTTGATGGCCGCTGTTGCCGTTGCCTCGCCCCCGGGCACATGGCAGCCACATGCCGCGACCCCCTTCGCTGCTCTCGGTGTCTACAAAATGGGCATCGCGCTCGTGGATGCAACAATCACTGGAAGCCGCTGAGCTCTTTGTCGTGCCTCGTCCTCGTCCCTCCACCGCCACTCACTCGACCTGCTCCAACTCCGCTTCAGCCTCGGCAAGCGACACCTCGTTTCGGCGCTGGAAGAGGCTGGCCCCTGCTCCGTCCACAACTGCAGACGCCCGAAGCTCCTGCCATGGCTTGGTCGGGTGTTGTAGCCCCGTCCACCCCAGAGATGCAAGTCGAGCCGGCGCAGCTCTTCGCGGAGCAGACCGAGCTCCTTCGAGCTGAGCTTCGCGAGTGCATTGCGCGTGTGAAGAGTGTGGAGGCCGCTCTCGCCAAGCTCATGGTTGAGCATGTTGTGCCCCTATTGTCTGAGATCCAGGTTGGTTCGGTTGACGGGGATGCAAGCATGTATGGAGACCTTTCCCCTTGTGCTACACCTTGTCTGTCGTCGCTGCCTGCTGTGTCGATTACTGCTGAGAGTGAAATCGCTATCGACATCGTTGCTCCGGTGCTACAGATTATGCCTGAGTTGCAGAAGCTTTGTGGGGAGTCCGCTCCGCCTATTTCGATGGTGCTTCCTAAGGAGTTGGGAACGCTTGGAGGGGCCTTGGTGATGTCGTCTGCTCCCTCGCCGCTATTGTTGGAGCCCAGTCAACCGCTCTCCTTTGTGGACCGTGGAGGTTTGGATGTTGATATTGCTCTCTCGCCTCTGGCTGTTGATCCTGGTGTTAAGGCTAATGAGGCGATGAAGACATGTGAGCAGCTGAAGATGAGTGAATCCTTCGTGTCGGTGGTACCTTTGGTTGGTGATATTGAGGAGGCTGGTGTGTTGACGCCTGATCCTTCGGAGTCTTGTCAGTCGCTCGCCCATGTGGATCATGAAGGATCCAACGTCGCGACTTCTCAATCGCACATGACCTTTGGGTTGGCAGCCGCGTGTGACAAGTTTAACGAGTTTCTCTTCGAGCTAGAGATTCACAGCTTGCTCAAGCGTTTGGAGAGGGTTAGCCCTGGATCTGGCAAGACGATTGTGGAGGAGGCTCTCAAGGGCAAAAGTAAAAAGAGTGACGCCATAGGGAAGGCGTCTGCAGCTGCTTGATGATTGGTCATCTGTCTCTTGGGGTGTCCTTTTGGCTTAGGATGTGCTCATGGTTTTGGGGGTGCCCGTGGTATTTGGCCGAGGTCTTTCTGTTGTGGATTTCTTTGTCTTGTAGCAGTGTAAGGGTTGGGGGTCATCGCGTGTTGAGTATGGTTGTCGGGGTCTTAATGTGTATACGCATGCTCTGTGAGTAGTTCACATGTGGCTAATTTGTATCGGTTTTCGCTCGGTTTTCCGTTAATTAACTGAGCAACTCTCTTCTTCTTATTTAATAGATGTGGCAAAGCTTTTGCCACCGTTTCGAAAAAAAAAAAACTGTTGTTGTCTAGATGCTCCCTGGCTGATTCTGTGACTTCTCCCAGACCAATGGCGGTAAAGAAATTGACGGCGAATCGCGTATTCCTGGCAGAGTCGGTGGGGAAGAGGGCCTCCCGGACCACCGGGTCGTCGACGTTCATCCTCCGGCCGAGCAGCCGCACCCCGAGCTGCTCCGACAGCTCCTGGAAGAGCACCTTGATGAATATCCTTGACGAAGACGTGGTGTCCTCCTCCGTCATCCTGACGCTGCCGGCCAGCGCGCCGCGCCACGACACGGCGTTCGTCGCCAGCAGGTGCGCGTAGAGCCTGGCGGTGCCCCTCACCTCGTTCGTGTCCATGCGGTGCACCGTCGTGTAGAGCAGCGCGAAGCAGGCCTCGAAGCCGGCCTGGTACGCCCGGCCGTCGACGGCGCAGAGCCTCTGCGCCAGCAGGCCGTAGTAACGGGTGTAGGTCCTCTCCTGCCGGCAGCACTCGATGATCATGGCGCACAGCTCCGCCTCCTCGCCCGGCCTGACCACCGACATCAGCTTGTGGCCGGCTTCCTCGAAGTCGACGGCCGACATTATTGTCAGGTATATTGTCCTCCGTAGGCCGATCAGGTTGGTCGCCGTCTCGTCCTTGATCGTCACCTCCGTCTCCATGTCCTCGTCGTCATCGCTGCTGGCATCTTCAGAAGCAGAGAGCTCGTCGCCGTTGTCGTCGTCGTCGTCTCCAAACATGCTTCTTTTCAGGTGCTCGTAGGCAGCCTCGTCCCGGAGGAACGTGGCGCTCGGGCTGAACACGTCGAGGTGGGTCTCGGCGTCGAGGCCATGGCCGGAGATCTCAACTTGGTGTGTCAACTGATCCTCCGGCTCGACGAGGTCCAGCTCCGGACGGACGGACGGGTGCGCCCTGAACCGAGCCTTCCGAACGGCGAACAGTTCCTCGATCATGACCGCGGTGCGCCGGTCGATGCCGCCCTCGAGGAGGATGCTCCGGAGGCCATCGAACACGGCGTCGAGCAAGCGGGGGCACGCGTCGCGCAGAGTGGCGCCGCACTCCCTGACGAGCCCGACGGCCACCTCCACGCTGCCGTCCGTGGGCCTGGCGAGCAGCGTCTCGAGGATCTCCAGGGCCAGCAGCTCGTGCGCCACGCCCTGGTTCACGAGGTGGGCGACGAAGCTCGCCGCCGCCACCAGCTGGGCCTTGTCGTTGCTGGCGTAGGAGCGCCTGACGCGGAGCACGAGCCGGACGACGAGGAGCCGGCCGACGGCCGGGAGCTTCGAGTTGACGACGGCGGCGAGCGCGGCGAACACGTCGGTGAAGGCCGGGCAGGCCGCCTGCGACTTGATGAGCGCGCGGCACAGCAGGCCGCGCCCGCGGACGAGGTTCTCGGCGAGGAGCTCCGGGAGCACGTGCCGGATGTTGGCGGCCGTCGTCTTGTTGACGAGACCGGTGATGCTCCTCCGCAGCGCGTCCCAGCTTTGCCGCTGGTAGCCCGTGCCGGACTTGTCGACGTCGGCATCGGCGTAGTCCCCCGCGGCTGAGCGAGACGGCGGGGCGTACACGAGCGCAGCCATCTCTCGCGAGGAAACTTTTCCTGATTGATTTGAGTCGGTACGTCTGATGATTCGTAGAACACGGCGATCCAATCCAGTATATATTGAGGAGGCAATCCGTCTCCGGCAAGGATCCGAGTGCGGCAAGGAGAGTAAGGTCGGTTCCAAACTTCCAATCCGGTTTCGGACCGTTCCTTCATTGTTAGGGTCAGAAACTCTGAATGAAGGCAGGGAAACAGGTCGTGGTTATGGCGACCACTCTGTTTGAGGAGAGAATTCCTTATTTATCACTCTCTTAAAATTGTGTTCCTTATTTGACACTAGAATTTTTTTTCTTACCTATATGATCTCTAATCTTAATTTGTTTCCCTACATGACACTCTAATGCATTTTGTACACGTAAAAAAACATTTGTACCCTTATGCATAATGTGACCAAAAATATGTACAAGATAATAGTTGTGTCTAGAAAAATCAATTGGTATAAAAACGAAGACGCGTCAATGCTTCCATTAGCTCTTCCAACTTACTTTATATATATATATATTTATTTATTTAGTGACAGATTACATATTTGTAAGTACGACAGACAAGAATTTCACTGGACCAAGTTGATTTGTTTGTTATGATAGGCGATAAAATCTATATATACAATTGTAGGGAGCGTACGCGTACGATGACATATTGGTGGGGGCGCTTCTAATCCAGCTAGTAAAAAAATACATGCATATGTACACTTCACTATCTATATACACCAAGGCAATACAAATATACACTTAGTGTGGCGTTTTAATGAAAGTATATTTATTTACTTATTTTTTGAAAATGCTATTTTCATGTTTCAAAAAAAAAGTCTGAAACAAATTTATATACATGTCAAATTTTGTGAACATATTTGTTCATATGTGATGTACAAAAAAATACGATGATTAAATTAGACTTTTTTGTTGTATTTGAGCGGATATCTATCTTTTTGTATAATATGTAAAATAAAAACATTTTGATAATGCAAGTGTATAAATAATTAAAGAACGTGTATATATATTTGTACAAAATAAAGAAATATTTTTGAAACTTTTAAAGACATTCTTTTGCGACCTTCATGTAGACCGGTCACTAAATTGTTTTTTGTATAAACTACTAGTCTTATGTATCAATACTACATTGGTATAGAACGCAAAAATTATAGAACACAACATTTTATATATCCTATAGTTACTACTTTAAAGTCCACCAAACTAAAAATAGCAGTGCTATCAACGTTTTCTTTGTGGTGAGTACGATCTAAGTTTTCATTTTGAACATGAGTGACAAATTGACACATACATACTTGAAAGTCCATTTATTTTCTTCAATTAGTTACGTGCGTGTTTTCTATTGATTATACTAGACTACGTGAAAATATTGTTTTGTTAATTATATAAAATAAAGTACTTACAAATATGTAATTTGTCACTAAATAAATATATATAAAAAGTAGGTAGGGAGAACTAGTGGAAGCATTGACGTGATCTTCGTTTTTATACCAATCGATTTTCTGGGCACAACTATTATCTTGTACATATTTTTGATCACATTATACACAAGGGTGAAAATATCTTTTTACATGTACAAAATGCACTAAAGTGTCATATAGGGAAAAAAATTAAGATTAGAGGTTATATAGGTAAGAAAATTTCTCTAGTGTCAAATAAGGAACATGATTTTAAGGGAGTGTCAAATAAGGAATTTTCTCCTATTTGAGCTCATGCGCAAGGGTGCGCGCCGTCGCTACTAGCTAGCTAGTGAACACTTCCTTCGCCGCAATTCTTCTTCACTCAGGGTCGCCGGCCTTGCTTGCCTTTGCTTTCGTCATCAGGAACCTCGGTGTTTTTCGTCCCAAATGATTGGGGAAGACTTTGCAGCATAGCCTCTATAGCAATGCTGCGAGTGCAATAGATGCTCTGTTACAAAACGTGTATTTTGCGCGTAACGATGTTCGTGTAAAAAATAAAACATTTGTTGCAATACTGTGAGCGTAACATAGATTCTGTTGCAAATCTGATGCGTGTGCTAACGGAGGGTTTTAACGACTATCGTGACCTTCATTAGACGGTTCGGAAGGCGGCGGAAATTTCGTAAACTCAAACCGACAGACTCGTAGTGTCGCCCATAAGGGCATCTTTAACGCGGACCCTTAGACCTACCGCATCCGTTTGGATTGGTTTGTTCGAACCAGTTTCTGTCGCGCCTCCATTTGGGACACACATTCAATGTCGGAGACGCGCCCAATGAACCAACTCTGGTCGCATTGAAGGCACTCTCGTGCTTAAGTACGACTCCAGCATCGTCCACACCCCAAAACATCGCATCTTTCCTCACCTACCCTTTCCTTCTTCGCGCTTATCGCTGCCACCTATCTCGATGACGAAGTCTTGGTTCTTCAGATCGGCCGGCGGCGGTAGTGGAGGCAGATCACAAACAGGGTCCTGGAGGCGCCGCCGCAGATCTCCAAGCCCTTCCTCCTCCAAAGCGTCCTGGTCCTCCAACAACTAGGTCATCGTATCGTTCGACAACGAGAAGGACCAGGCGTCGTAGCACCTGCCGCAACATTCGTCGTAGCTACTCGCTGAGGCCACCCAAACTGACAAGGAGTTTGCGATGCAGTTGAACGCTACCATTCAGTGGTCGCTCCTCTACGGCAACATCCCGACAATGCCTACGTGGTCCCCATCCGGGGTTACTATTAATTTTCTTTAGTTTTGGTAGTTAATTGGATGGAATATCATCCATTTTGTGTACTATGACTAAACTTGAATGAAATTCGTCTAGTTTGTATAAAGTTTATGCGAATTTGGCGTTTTTTGGTTGAACTATTGGCGAACCGATGCATCTATGGTTAGATGGCTTGCTCCCGCATAATTATCCATGGACTGGTCCGGACCGGTCCGCAGACGGATACAATGTCCGTTTTAGGGGTCAACGTCGAAGATGCCTTTATTCTTGTTGCTTGGTGTCTTTGGGTACATTTTACTTCATTATTTTTTTACTTCAGAAAAATGATTTTGGGTATATTATTCAATTTAATAGTCGTAATATATTCAAGGCGGTTTCTTCTCCTATTTACAGAGCAGTGTACTTTTGTTGCAGAGCACATGCATGGAAATTTCACACACCCGCCGCGCATAGAGCTTCCTCTCTCAAGGCGCGCGACTTCACCTCCAGCACTCTGACATCCCCAACTTGCAGCGCCCTCCCATGATGACGTTGGTACGCCGCTCGTCCATACCGGCGTACACGTCTTCCTCGGTGCCCGATAAGGCAGGGACAAGACGCCATCGGAGTGGTTGCGCCATCACCCGCTTCGAGCCGCTCGACACTGTGCACTCTCACCGTAGTGGCATCGTCCACCGACGCACATTCTCCTCCCAGGACCGATAGAGAGAAATGCAGAGGGTCATCTCCTTCTCGTCCCTGTATGGGACAAGCTCCTACTTCCTAAATGGGGAAATGTCAAATTATGATCCACTGCCGCCATGACGGAGAAGGATGGAAATCACCGGACATGAGCTTAGGGGCGGTGTAAAATGGTTAGAGTTCTCTTCGGATGCGGTCATATTTATATGGGGGTCAGAGTAAGCCATTATGGACCGGATCCGATATGGCGGACACGCAAAGACCTTTTATATCCGCTTCACATATGTGCCGAATCGCGGTATCGGTCGGCTGTGACGTCTGAGCGTTTGAGGAGGCTTCGGTTGTAGATGCTCTTAGCTTTACCATTACGATTATAATGTACGCTCTCCGTAAACTAATATAAGATATTTTAGATAACTAAGTAGTGATCTAAAATATTTTATATTAGTTTACAGATGGAGTATTTGTGTGTGAAATGCTTGTATTGTTGCAACACCTTCTTGACAGGTCACTATCTGCCAAAAAGCACATGGTTAGTATCACTAGCTATGTCGTTCTGATTGCAATGTGGATTAAATTATTCCTACACCTCCTCCCCGTTAATTTGAAGTCCACACTCAAAGATTTTTTTGGTTCAGAGGAAAATAGCGTGCCGACCAGGCAATAACGATGAAGCGAACACGATATCTCCAAGGGCAAAACTCTCTGGCATCTGTTCGATTTGGACGTGCGATTTGGAAGTTGCTGGACGTCACAACACACCGTTTATAATGCTGAAAAAAAGAAAGAAACGCTGATGCTTCGGCAAATACAGCACCGCAAGCAAGACAGACTGCTTCGAAGACACTGAATTTGGGTTCGGTTTGGTGTGGCGAAGTATTATACGTACTTCCATCTTACGTGAATATATGCCTACCCGGATTCGCCTACGATTCGGACAAAAGAGAAATCGTGGGGTGTTTAATTATGATCATGATCATGGTCACTTGAGAGATGCTTCGGCAAGTTCAGCACCACAAGCAAGGGAAAGTGTTTTTGAAGACATTTTAAACTTCCCGCTTTCTCTGCACGTGTATATGCTGCCTGCTCGGATGCTCGTAGGCTTTTAACAGACAAAGTCCAAGTATACACTAAAAGCGTCTACAACTGAAATTTTTATATGGATCTGATCGATAAAAAAAATCATTCAAACGAACGCCTCATTCCGACTTTAAATGTTCGAGCTGGCCTGCACTCTTCATATCCAGCATAAATTGTGTGTGTGTGATGTGGGGGAGGGGGTATAGAGGGGCCCAAACACGCTCAATCGTGTCCCACCATGTTGGATAAGACAACCCCCTTCCTCTCTCTCACCCCTACACACACCTTATATTGCACCAAATTCCTCTTCGACCTCATCGATATGCCTGTCTTCTTTTCCTTTCTTTCCCTCGTTTGCGCCTTCCCGCTCTAGCTTCGGTGGCATCCTGCCTCCGCCACTGTATATATCTCGCAGAACAGCCAGCTCCGCCACAACACTCGCCCCTTCGTTCTCATCGCTACGGACACTGTCGTTGGATCGGACGCTGTTGTGGTACACTCCGGCTACTCTCGGTCTGCACCTTGCCCTCCATGTGTTCGACACATTATCCAACCAATTTTTATTGTTTTGTAGGTCAAATGATGGATTCTTATGGTTCGTCTGCCTTGGAGTTTGGACTGACAAAGCTTGATGAAGTAAAGCACAAAGACTTCTTTGATTCATCTGCTTCGAAAGAAGAATTCGACATGTTGATGATGAACATGAAACAGGAAATGGACCAGAAGGTTGAGCACGTTTTGAATTTCAAGGTATTGATCCTTGGGAGAAGAGTTCTGAACCGGTATAGGATCTCTGAGCACAACTGCTATATTAGGACTACTTTGATCAGAAATCAACATTCCCTAATGAGTGGTTTCATTAATGCTTCCGTACGTGCGAACATTTGTTCTCGAATGTGTGGTGGAGAGAGTGGAGGCACATGATCGCTAGTTCAAGCTCACCAGGGATTGTTGAGGACA
Source organism: Bromus sterilis (assembly GCA_950022295.1). Classification (NCBI taxonomy): domain Eukaryota; kingdom Viridiplantae; phylum Streptophyta; class Magnoliopsida; order Poales; family Poaceae; genus Bromus; species Bromus sterilis. The sequence continues at coordinate 406,157,540 of OX465596.1, forward strand.
ACTCTTGTTCTCTGCTAAGCAGAAAGGCACGGATGTTATGAAGATGCTTGCATTTGGTACCGCCATCGATGCCGTTGGTGGAATAGTCCGGTTGGGGGAGAGCGCATGCCTCAAGACCACATGAAATTTCTCCGCGCCAATGGTGGAAGTGTTTGGAGCAGAGTGTCTAAGAAAATCGAATATGCAGGATACAGAAAGATTGTTGGCTATTAGGGAGGCAAGAGGTTTTCCATATATGCTTGGTTCAATTAATTGTATGCATTAGCACTGGAAGAATTGCCCCCAAAGGTTTGCGCCGGGTGTGCGAAGGTCACACCAAAGAGGCCATCATCATACTAGAAGCAATGTCATCACATGACTTGTGGATTTGACATGCCTTATTTGGAATGCCTAGTTTTCACAACGACATCAGTGTGCTTCAGCGATATCATGTGTTCATAAGACTTTGCAATGGGGAATCGCCGATGTGCAACTACATTATCAATGACCTGACTACAATATGGTGTACTATCTTGTTAATGGTATCTATCTTCAACGAGAGGTGTTTGTGAAGATTATATATTACCTATTATTTATGTGATTGAATTGAATCATTACCACAATAAACCAGTGGGATAGGGTGGTGGCAGCAGTGGCGTAGCCATGGACCACCCTGGAATTTCCATATAGCCTAATTTATCATAGAAGAAAATCATTTTTTTCTATAGTAAGTAAATATATTCATGTGAACATTTTTATTGTTGGACCACCATGACCTTTTGGGCTGATTGTTGTACCACCCTGGCCTGTTGGGCTGGCTACGCCACTGGGTGGCAGGTAGAGACGAAAAAATGAAAACCCAAAAAAATATGGATATCGAACTACCAACTCCCCTTTTAGGAGTAGATTATTGTATTAGTAAAGTAGTAATTATCAATTAACAAAAGAGATAATGATAACAATAAATGGCATAGTGTGTGTGATTAGCGATTTTTTATTGAGGATTTAATATCCGATTTTGTTTTGGAAGATTATTGAGAAAAATCATATGTTTATGGTTTAGAAGGGTGATCTCACATATACAGTGCGATTTATGAATTCTTAATTACATAGTACGTATTATTTACGTGGTTGAATTGAATCAGCACCGGTTAAAGCAAGCACGAAATAGGATCTCCTTCTTTGATGAGATTTTGGTTTTTTAATGAAAGAAAGAAAATCGGATGGAAACGGTGGTGAAAATAAACCAGTAAAATGTCGTAGAGGCGAAGAAAACCTGAATAATGGACTACCAATTCTCCTTTTGAAAATAGAGATATGTATATACAACAAGACGCTGATGTGATTTGGCTCTTGTAAATTAGAGGAGCCACGTGTTTAGCGGACCGGACAATGATTAGCGCCCTCCACTCCATCCATCCAAAAATATCTCCAAAACTATAGCCGGCATCGCCCAATTCGAGACAGCCCTACTGATAGTGAGAGAAAGGAAGGACCAGAGAGACGGGCCCACATGAAGTGACTGCTGCGTGCGCCCGTCCAAGCCACCGAATCCACACCGTCCATCACGCCACACAAACCCCGTCGCACTCCCTACCCGGTCGGGTAGGTCGGTGGGGCCCGGCTCGAGCTGACGTGGGCTCCCACGCCACGCCACGCGGCGAGCGACGACTGGGCTCTATATATGGTGTCCTCTGTTCGAGGCCCCGCATTCCTCTACCACACTTCCCTCCCTCGTCCCTCCCCGATCGCATCCCATCGAATCGAAACGCCTTGAGCCTCCCACCAGAATAGCTCCGCCACAACCACCCGAGCTTCCTTGCGCGGACGCGGCGAGCGAGCGACGGGTATGGGGTCCGACGGCAAGAGCTGCAACTGCGCCACCGCCGGCGGCGCCGGAGGTGAGGAGAAGACGAGGGCGGCGCCGGCGGAGGTGCCCACGTCGACCGCGGCGATCGACATCTCGCTGCCGCTCCCCGAGATGACTCCCCGCATCATGCAAGTCTCCTCCTGATCCCTCTTTCCGTTTGCTTCTGCTGGTTCTGCTGCCTTTGGGTGCGCGGTTCTGCTGCTGCACGCGCGGGGTGTGTTTGGTGTTGCGTACGGTGTTGTACCAACCACGCCCGGTCTGTCAGGGTGCGCCTGCTGGGCGCTCGTATGATGAACTGATGATGTTTGAGGAAATGCCTCACAGGGAGCGACCGCCCTGGTTAATTCCCCGTTTTTTCGTTTCGTTTCTAATAAGGCCGATTTCCTTCTCCAGAGATCTCTGCAAGGAGTTGCTGAAGGAGTGGTCGTCCCTGGACAGCTCGTGCTTCTCCATCGCGACGGTGTCCGGCGGCATCACCAACCTATGTGAGTTCTGCTCCTTGCCAGTGGCACTGTGGTTGCCGCTGATTCATCTCCCTCACCTGAGCATGTTGTAGAACAGGGGAAAAAACAGAGCCTATGTAAATACTCCCTCCGATCCAAATTACTTGACATGGTTTTAGTTCAAATTTAAACTAAGCTTGAACCAATACCATGTCAACTAATTCAGAACGGAGGGAGTATATTCATATTCTAATTTGGCAAATCAGTTGCTTGAATGCACAGTTTTGATAAGTGACACCTTAGTTAATGAGGAAAGAAAGAGCAGCCATATCTCAATCTAATTATAGTATAGTAGATCTTAGCACCAAAACCAAGACATCTCATAACTTTTCTCTCACAAAAAACATTAAATGAGAATTGTTTTACATATACTAGTACTACAACACCAAAATGTATGCACTGGGGCTGCCATAAGACTGCTTGCTGCCACTCTTTGCTTGTTGTTTCAGATGTGGCACCAGAACTTGACTGCATCTGGCAACCTTTATTACATGATATACTCTTTTTCTTTAGCATCAGTACTTTGCCCTCGTTTCTTCTTTCAAATCACTCATGCTGTCATTGCATCTGGACTTCTGGACCCATTATTTTAGAAGCATTAGAAAATAATAACCATTTCTTTGTGCAACTATACCCAATTTACCTGTAAATCTTAGATGCAGCAATAATACATAAATGGTTATCGTTTAACGTTTATTGTTCATGATGTTCATTACTTGCAGTGCTAAAGGTTTCTGTCAAAGAAGGCACGGACAGTGAGTCTTCTGTGACTGTTCGGATGTATGGCCCAAATACGGACTTGGTGATCGACCGGGAGAGGGAATTACAGGTTAGCATTTGAATAAAATTGTTTTTTGGTAATGGCATGTAATATTTACCTGCATTCTGTAGTGTTCATGTGATTGTACATAACAGTATTGGTTTGGTTGTTGGTGCTTTCTTAGTTGTGGTTCGGTTAAAAGTTTCAGAAATGCGGTAGTCATCTCGTTTCATAGAAATAGTGCCTATCCCACAAGACTCAAAGTACTTCTTTGCTACATAAAAATAAGTTGTCAAGTAGGCTGAGTATCCTGTAGTCATTATCTGGGCTGAATTGTTTCCTAATGCATACATTTATTACAATCATGGTTAGGCCATACCATATCTCTCAGCTGCAGGGTTCGGGGCTCGGTTACTTGGAGTATTTGAGAATGGAGTGGTTCAGTCATTCATCCATGCTAGGACACTGGCACCTTCAGGTAGGCATTTTTTCTTGTTCTGCATAATACAGATGGGTGGTTTCATTGTCTACATAATGTGATGATTTATCTTTTCTCATTTTCCATTTTTTCACACGGTAATTTGAAGGGATTTTGTGGTTCTAGGTCTATACACAATGGTGTATGTTACTTTGTATCAATGGGTGCGTGGAGACTGGAGAGCCCGCAATAAAGGCTTCTGCAAATAATATGTTGATTTTTCTTGTTCTATTTTTCAGACATGAAGGAGCCTAAAATAGCTGCTGAAATTGCCAAGCAGCTACAGAAATTTCATCAAGTAGATATACCGGGATCAAAAGAACCACAATTGTGGAATGACATATTCAAGTTTTTGAGAAAAGGTTACATTCCAAACTCCAAAGTTGTTTTGGATAATTCATTTTGGGACTGGTTACTTTTATTTTGTTCACATTCATTGAATGACATTGCATAATGTTGTTTTGTGCTATGACATACTTATCGCAGCTTCCGTATTGAAGTTTGAAGATAATGAGAAGCAGAAGATGTATGAGACGATCTCTTTTAGAGAAATACAAGATGAAGTTAAAGAACTTAAGGTACATTCAATCAAATGGCTACATCACTTTTGCTAAACTGATGTCTGTGAACATAATATGTCTCACTGTCCTCTTATAGGATCTCTCAGATCTTTTGCATGCCCCTGTCGTTTTTGCACACAATGACTTGCTTTCGGGTAATCTGATGCTGAATGATTTGGAAGGTAAATATTACATTCGCCTTTCACATTCTCTTGATTGTTCAGTGAAACCATGCTTTCATACTTACAATTTCCTTTTCCCCGTTTTGCAAAGGCTGAGATGGTGTCTCTGTTTGTTGTCATTGTTGTCTTCCTTTTTTACAGAGAAGCTCTATTTCATTGATTTTGAGTATGGGTCATATAGCTACCGTGGCTATGACATAGCGAACCATTTCAACGAGTACGCAGGATTCGATTGTGACTACAACTTGTATGTTCTCTTCTTGCTGGTTGAATAGTCCGATGGAGCTTTTATCTTCATGCTCTTGCCTAGTAGCATTTATTTTGTTGTTTCTTTTAGGTACCCAGATAAAGATGTACAATATCACTTCTTCAGGAATTATCTATCTGATAGACCAAGTGAGGTATGTGGATACAGTACATTATCTTCTCTGGACAAAACCAACTGAAAGCTATTCATAGGCTGTGCAGCGTTTTGTCTCATTCTAGAGGAAAGAAAGATATTCACAAGTGGACACCACACTACTTAACTTAGATGGTGCTCATTCTAAGAGTAGTTTTCTTTCTTATTTTGGAATTAAATCACAAATACCAGGTCATGTGCTACATGTGCTTTAAATTTATACATCTTTTTAAGTTAAAAAATATTTGTGTCTTTTTATGAGAAACGAAATGCAGGATACTTGACATTCATACACGTTAGGAAGACATTCCGAGTGTTACTTTGAGAACACAAGTATCTTGCTGGAAGAGCAGAACATAGATAATGTTTGTGTGATCTAGTTTCACCATATTGTATCTAATCGTCCTTCTTTTCTGAACCGGAAGGTCCAAGTGCAGGATCTGGAAGCACTATATACTGAAACAAACACCTTCAGATTAGCATCACACGTCTACTGGGCATTGTGGGCACTCATTCAGGTAAACACCATTAATCTACTTATATCACATAGATTTTGAGCGCGGTGCAGCTGTCATAACAAAATATGTGCTTGTCATTTAATTGCAGGCAAGGGTATCCCCGATCGATTTCGATTACCTTGGATACTTTTTCCTACGGTACGGTGAGTACAAGAAACAGCGAGAGTCATGTATCTCCTTAGCGCAAGGCTTCCTTTCTTCACAGAGAAGTGGCTAGAGCTCAGAAGTTATCCCTGAGGCGCTGCTTGCTGACGGTCGGCTGTGTACTGCTACTGTGTGTTAATTAGCGATTCTTGTCTTTCTTTCTATGGTTGTGTCAGCTATGAGAACTTTCCTGTATTTTTTCCCCTGCAGTGCAGGAGGCATGTACCACCTGATAGAAAGTTGTACAATCTGTGAATATTGTACATCTGTTGGAACGCATGCCTAATGAACTCTGTTTTGTGTATAATGTATGCCCGCATTGATTAGATTTGCCAAAACTCCTTTTAACATGTGCCAAATTTTAAAAACAGAGCCTTGTTTTCTGTAATCTTCATACTGTGTTTTGCAGTGCAACTGTTTTAACACACGATGCTGGGTTGTTGGTTCAGCACATTGTTTTCTTTAGAGTACACGAATGTGTATCACATTTTTATAGAAGACCGATTCAGAGGTTACTGTGGTGCCCCGCTAAAGGGCCTCCAAACTTCTACCTTGGCGGTTTCCGTTCTGATGAACTAGGTTGATGATCTCTTGTCGGATCGGATCAGGTGGCATAACGGATAAAGGAAGGTTTCAGAAAACTTGTCGTACACGACGATTAGATAGGATTATGAAGAAGAAAAAATGTGTATGTAACCGATTTGGATTCATTGTGACCGTAAGACCCTCGATGTAGTATATAACAAGGGGTCGGGCCCATAGAAACACAACAAGAATCTCTCAACACTTTATAGTTTTGATATAATCCGACGCAATAAAACACAAGCAAAAAGTAAGGTGTTATCTTCTCAGGAGAGCCTGAACCTGGGTAACCATGCGTTCTTGTTACCGTCATTCCTAAACTTCTAGCTCAGAATTTCTACGGAGGGATCTATCAAAATCAGCTCTCACATACTCTATATGTTTAATATTTGTTATGTGATTTGCTCTGATACCATGTAACGCTCCGATCAAGTCTATCGGTTTCTGACCGTTGCGTATAGGATCTAGACTGTCCTTACATATCAACAGTAGTATCATTTGCGCACTTTGTTCTTATTCGTGCGCATCAGAAAATAATTTTTAATCGATCACCCATCCTCAAATTACTTCAAACTAAACATACTTAATTTTAAGGTTTCTTTCGAAAGGGCTTCCGAAAAAGAAAGTGCACCTTGTTGATGATTAGTTTATCATTTCTATTAAGCTTGGATGTCATATACCACACCTCTCATGTCCCTTAATTGAATTAAGCTTGTTGGAAAAAAAATCTTAAGTAACTACCCAATAAGGTATTATCTTGATTATGTTTCTTTTGAACCATGCAAGTAACTATTCACCAATAGAAGAAAGAAAACAACAACTTGAGAAACAACTATACAAGAAAAGTGAAAAGGAGCAAAATAAGCTCCAAACTCATGAACAACTTGTCACAAATGCTAATATCCTAAGCATCTAAATTTGGCGATCCATCGTCAACCAGAAAGGAAACCATCATCGTCTTGAATTTGATTGATGATTTTTTGAATTGGTGTGAAAACTGTTATCGAAAACTCTATTATTCCATAGTACACAAGTTGATGTCTATATAGATATATTTTGAGGGGAATTCCATCATGGCTAGCATTATTTATTATTGTAGCTTTAGTAATTAAACCACAGTTACATCACCAATTAACAAGATAGTGATAAAATTGGATGGTTCATCGAACCAAACATTCAGTTGCAAAACACACTCTCTTGCTAAAGTATGAGCTACCATATTAGATTCCATAGGATAAAATTCATACAAAACTTTAGCAAAAGAGGAAGATTAAATGCAAATATATTATAAAATTCCATGCAAATTTGTCGTAGCTTTTGATGTAGGTGCACCTAGAGTAGTATCAATCTTTTGATTACTGGTTGCAACAAAACTCCCTTTATCATCTATTCATCTCTGATAACCACTCCTATAGATCCATGCCCAATATTATGATAAAATCAGGCATCCACATTGTCATATATAGTCTTTTCCCTCACCCTTCTCCAATTACTCTTCTCCCCCTCTTCTAGTTTCTTTGAAAATCAAGTAAAATTTGCTATCAAATTTAATCGACATAATTACATGTGGTATTGGTTCTACCTTTTATTCATTAAATTTTTGTCTTTAATCCACCATACTGTACCATGCTTTACTGAGGATCACACCCCTCAAATATGTCATAGAACCGTCAAGAACTAGTGAATTTGCAAGCGATCAAAACATCTATCATTGCACTACTAAATCGGTTATAGGGGTAGACTTATTCAATAGCAGACTATACACATCTTCTGCCAAGTTACCTTACATTTTTTTGCATTGAAATAAAACATGCTTGATGCAGGATTCTTGACAAATAAGGTACAAACTAGTCTTTAAAACATGGTGATTCATGAGGACCCCGTAGCATGGCAGAATTCCGTGTAAACACTTCTAGGTGGAAATTTTATTTATTGCTGGAAGCCTACAAGACAACACTTCTCCCAAACTTTAGTCGCATTTTCTGACTCCGCAATCGCAACAAGTTGCAAATGATTTTCAGATTCCAAACCACATTCAATATGGTAACCTAGACGAATGAAGAAGACATTGTTTCTGATATGTCGTTGCGTCAAAAAATCTTCCAATCTAGTATGGTTTAGAGCGATCGACGGAATTTTATGCACATCAAAATACCAAAACATGGATTGGATTAAGGTCCCAAATTCCAGTAAATGGATTAATCAGCCGATCAAATTTTGTAAAAAGGTGTGCCATTTTGGTGTTAATTAGAATCTTTCCAACATCGTCCCAAGTATCTATGTTGCTATCATCTCCCACCCTCCAAATTGCATCGTTATTGAAAGCATGCAGACTAGCTAATATGTCCTGCCAACTAAAGGATGACTCATTGTTATCTTGGCCTTGAAGACATTTCTGTCAGGATAATATTTACTCAGTAACACAACACAAAGACTATCAGGATAAGATAACAACCTTCAAACTTGTTTAGTAAGCATAGTTGTATTAAAACGGTGAGGGTCTCAAAAATCCATACCTCCTATTCTTTTGAGAACACAAATCTTCCACCATGTAAACAAATGTAATTTTGTTGTTGTTGACATCTTCACTCCCATAGACAACGTGATATAGCATCCGTTAGAATATCTACAACCGGATTTGGCTGATTCGGCTCCATATACGACAGATACGACTGGGGATGGCATCAGACGCCCCCTTATATAGTGTGTCAGGAAGCTACGCACCTCAAATCTAAACTCTCAATTTCATGCAAATACCTCGCATTAAGGATAAATACCTTCGTCAAGATAGTATCCCATGTTGTAATCGCGGTTGTTGGCAGTGTAGTTGCACCATGACGATTCTCCGTTGCAAAGTCTCATGTCTTTGTATAAACCAGGCATTCCAAAGAAGGCATGCTAAATCCACAAGTCATGTGATATCACTTCTGTTCGTATGATGATGTCCTCTTTGGTGTGACCTTGGTACATCTCGTGCAAACCTTTGGGGAAATTCTTCCATTGCCAATGCATGCCATCAATTGAACCAAGCATACCTGGAAAACCTCTTGCATCTCCAATATCCACCAATATTTCTGTATCCCTCGCATTTCATTCTCTGAGATACTTTGCTCCAAATAACTTCCACCACATCGTGGGAAAACTTCATAGTTGTCTTGAGGCCTGTGCTCTCCCCCATCCAAACCATCTCACCAGCGGCATCGATGATGGTACCTAGTGCAAGCATCCTCATAGCAGTTATGCATTTCTTCTTAGCAGAGAATGAGAGTTATCGTTAGCAATCTATGGTGAGCTTGAAGTAGGGATCATGTGCCTACACTCCCTCCACCATACACAAGAACAAAGTTTTGCTCATACGGAAGCATCAGTTAAACCACTCATCAGGGAATGTTTGTTCTAGATCAAAGTAGTCCTTGTGTAGTAGCTGTGCTCCAGAGGCCCTATCCCGGTTCAGAACTCTTCTAACAGAGGTTGAGCCCTTGAAATTCAGAATGTGCTCGACCTTGTGGTATTTCCTGTTGTATGGTCATCGTCATTTAAAGGACCATGATGTCGCCTAAAGGGGGTGAATAGGCTTTTAAAAACTTTTACGGATTTGTCTATATACGGATGCGGAAATAAACTAAGCGGATACTTATCAAGCATATATCTTAAATATACTAGGCTCGACTAAGAGCACCAACAACTTTATTCTAAACAATAGAACACAATAAGGATACTAGTAAGCACAAATAAGTTACACACTTACACAAGACATATATCACAAGATGTGGATATGAGAGGTACAATATAACAATTCACACTAAGAACAATATGGAGCAATAGTAGCACGTATGAATTGTGGAGTATAATGTGTTGGCCTAAAATGATCACTACGATATGATAACCTACACAATGAAATGAGGAAAACAAGATATTGTTAATTCAAGGTCAGGTGACCAAAGTAAACCACAAGTAGTGAGCAAGGGTTAGAGATAACCGAAGACACGAAGACGAGTATGTATCTCGATGTTCACTTCCTTAGAGGAAGCTACTCACCGTTTGAAGGGGTGGATGTTACCACGAAGGCACACCCTTCCACAAAGGCTCACCCCTACTCTCCCCTTGAGATATCACCAGAAAGGCGATTCCCAACCACTAGTGGTAGACCTTCAGGCGGTCTCCAAACCTTCACAAACTTTCCTGGGGATAAATCACAAGTTGATTCATCACCGGAGCACTCCTACCGCCTAGGAGTCTCCAACCTCGAAGAGTAACAAGATTAAGGGGGAAATGCTCAAGACTTGATCAAATCACAAATTGCTTTGGTCAAAAGAGAGAGGAGAAGTGGGTCAATACTTGGGTGAAATCTCTCTCAGGAACTCTCACAAATCTCTTTGGGGTCTAAGATTTTGTGTAGGAGAAAGAAGAGGAAGCTATATCAAAGTGTTAGGTAGAATGTGTGTGTTTGCTCAACCCTGTACCGGATTGGTAGAGGGGTATATATAGCTCCCAAGAAAAGGAGTCATTTGATGTATTGTTTTGCAGGTGGCCCAGACGTCCTGGTAGGAACCTGGATTATCCAGATAGCTCAACACAAGTAAAATGGCTGAGAGTTCCTGAAAGGATCGATATAGACCTAGAGGGGGGGGGGGTGAATAGGTCTTATTACAAATTTTATCACTACTTAGCAATTTTTAGGCAATAGTGCGGAAAATAAAGGTGTGCCTAACAATTGCAAGGTCTATTTAGCAAAGAAAAGATAAACAATAAGCAAAATAAACAAAAGCAAGTGAGGGGCAAATAATACGATAGCACAAGTAATAAGGGGAAAGAGTAGGGATAACCGAATGACGCGGAGACAACGATGTATCCCGATGTTCACTTCCTTGGAGGGAAGCTACTCACCGCTCGGAGAGGGTGGGTGAAACCACGAAGGCACACCAACGCCACGAAGGCTCACTCTATTCCCCTTGAGATATCACCACGAAGGCGATTCCCAACCACTACCGGTTGACCTTAAAGGTGGTCACCAAACCCTCACAAACTCAACGGGGGTAATCACAATGGTCGATTCCTCTCCGAAGAACTCCTACCCGTCTAGGAGTATCCAACCTCCAAGAGTAACAAGATCAATGGGAAATGCTCAAGACTTGCTCAAAACACGATTTGCTTTGGTTGGAAGATGGGGAAGGGGTGGATCTATCACAGGGTGAAAGATCTGTCAAGAACTCTCAAGGAACTCTCCGGGATCTGAGATTTGGTGAAGAAGAAAGTGAGAGGGAGCACTTGTGTTCTTAGGTGTTTGAAAATGAAGTGGTCAACCCTCACAAGTGGGAGTGAAGGTGACGAGGGGGTGACCCCACGACTCCTACGGATGAGCCTACCTGGTGTCCATGAAGGCAGAAGGCCCATGGAGATACGTCCCCGGCCCACTGGATGGCACCGACATAGAAGTCCTCGACTCATAAGGAAGGTGCGAAGACCTGCCGTAAGGAGCAAGCTAGGGTTAGGAAAGTTTACCTGTACACGTAGATGAATTCCCCGAGACCTAGCCCGGTATATAAGGGCTAGGAGGGGCGACGCCAAAGACATCCAATCTCACCTGTAACCCTAGCCCTGAGCGCTCCAGCCGTGGCTTCCTCTGTAATCGTATCTCCCTAATCAATAATATCGAGCAGGAGCGAGCCTTCCTGTTTGCCGACGAGCTATCGTCCAACCTGCGCCTCTCATGACTAACCCAGGGTCCCTGACCATGGGATTTGCCGGGGTTGATCCTCGTCAATTGGCGCCGTCTGTGGGAACTACGCAGGTTGGGATCACGATCTCGGCGGTCCCGTCTTCAGCAAGCCACAACTCAAGGGCAAGAACCAGACCTAGCCCACTCGAAGGATTCAAGATCACGGCGGACATCTTCGCCACCCCATGAAGACCACTCGAGCTGCAGTCATGCCAGGACCGATACTACGGTAACGGCCAAGTGCAGCGCCAGCGCCGAAGGAGTCGACGACCCAGAAGAACGGCGAGGGGCCTTTACGAAGGAATCCCACTCGACAAACTGCGAAGCGCAGCGGAGGACTCGCAAATCTTACGACAACCCACCACCGCCCGGGCACCCGCCGCACATCAAGACGATGACTACGAGATCGAATCTAGCGATCAGCAGAACGACCGCCAAGGCAGAAGGAATTGACGACCCAAAAGGCGCGCATGGGATAACTACGGCGGGACCCCAATGAACGAGACACATCACGCAGTCGCGCAACCGGCGACCATCCGACGACACGCCGTCGCACGGGCATCCGCCGCCAACCAAGACAGCGACTCCGAGACACCTGTTGGCGAGTACTACAACCCAGATCGAAGGCCGGATGAATTCGCCAACCTCATCAAGAACCAAGACATGAGTCGAGGAATCGAAACCGATCCTCGCTTCCACGAACACCCGGAGGATCACGAGCAGATCTTCAAAATCTCAAGAAGGAAGAGGCACGCCGGATCTAGCAAACTCACGGTCAGAGAGAAGCTAGAAGGACCCTGCACGATCCACAGCTCCGAGGATGACTGGGGATGCATAAGATCAGGTCACACTTTGAGAGACTGCCGTCTGTTCAACGAACTAGCCGATGACCTCAAAAAGGAGAAGCAGAAAGAAGACAGACGCAACCAACGACCCGAGCAATCGCCGACCTCAAACCCGGAAGGACGTCACAACCCGTCACAAGCACATGTACTCATGATCCAAGAAGGAAGGGTACCACAAGCACAACGCGACGCCCAAACCCTGCAGGCCAGAGCAGCTGAGAGCATAAGCATAGTCGAAGTCTACCAGCTACATGGAATGGAGACCAGCATCACGTTCTCACAGGACGACCATCCACCCGCAGTCCCAAGACCGGGGCATGCACCCCTAGTGCTCGATGCACAAATTGGAGGATACGGCATGGATCGGGTCTTCATGGACGGAGGCAGCAGCATGAACATCATCTTCGCCAGCACCCTGCAAAAGATGCTGATCCCACGATCAGTATGGAGAAAATCAAGCACCGAGTTGCATGGGGTAGTCCCAGGAGAAGCAGCCACATCACTCGGAGCCGTCGAACTCTAAGTCGTCTTTGGAAACCGACGTAACTTCGCAAAGCACGTCCTCGAGTTCGAGGTACTCGACTGGCAATCGCACTATCACGCCATACTGGGGCGGCCAGCATTCACGCAATTCATGGCGGTCCCACACTATGCCTACCTCAAGCTCAAGATGCCAGGATCATCAGGAGTCCTCATGATCAACGGAAGCTTCATCAAATTAGATCAATGTGATCGTGACTTCCACAGAATCTCCGACACATTCGGAGCCAAACAAGAACTCAGAGAAATATCCATGGTGACAGAGAAGAGTATCTTCCCATTGGTGAACCGAAGCGAATCCAGGGAGTACGGACGCGACTTCAGCATCGACGGTGACACATTCACTCACCAAGTACACCCGACGGACCCAAACAAAACAGTCCGCGTGTACGCCCACCTACCAAAGGAGCAGGCAGCGGCTCTTGTCGCCTTCCTTCGAGACGAGTGGGAAATATTCGCCTGGTGCCCAGCCGACATGCCTGGGATACCACGCGAATTCACGGAACACGCCCTACGCATCAAGCCAAACACGAGGCCAGTGAAGCAAGCGCTGAGACGATTCTCGGAGCCCAAGCGCAGAGCAATCGGAGAGGAAGTCAACCGGTTACTCGACGCTCAGTTCATCCGAGAAACGAAGAAAGCCACCTGGATAGCCAACCCAGTGCTGGTGCCAAAGAAAGACACGACCGTGATGCGCATGTGTGTCGACTACGGACCAGTCAACAAACATTGCCCGAAGGATCACTTCCCCCTGCCTAGAATCGATCAGATAATCGACTCAACAGCAGGGTGCGACCTACTCTCCTTTCTTGACGCTTACTCAGGATACAACCAGATCGGGATGAAGGAAGAAGACGAAGAGCACACATCGTTCATCACCCCCTATTGAGTATTCTGTTACAGGACCATGCCCTTCGGGCTCAAAAACGCAGGCGCCACGTACCAACGAATGATGCAGGCCTGCTTGAAGGAGCAAATCGGAAGAAACGTGCAAGTCTACGTGGACGACATCGTCATCAAGACCTACAAAGCAGCCACACTACTCGACGACCTGCGCGAAACCTTCGCGGCGCTCAACAAATACAGAATCAAACTCAACCCAAAGAAGTGCGCCTTTGGCGTACCGGCAGGAAAGCTGCTTGGCTATATGGACTCTGCCCGCGGAATCGAGGCAAATCCCGAGAAAGTCCAAGCCATCACCCGCATGCAAGAAACAACCGACGTCAAAGGAGTACAACAGCTCACTGGAAAACTCGCAGCCCTAAGCCGCTTCATCAGCAGGCTAGGAGAATGCACGCTGCCCTTCTATCAACTGCTCAGGAAAGGAGAGAAATTCGAGTGGACGGAGGAAGCCCGCCAAGCATTCGCGGACCTGAAAAAGACACTCTCGACCCCACCAATCCTAGCGGTACCCAAGGAACGAGACAAGCTATACCTCTACGTGGCAGCACGCAGCAGTGTGGTAAGCACAACGCTCGTTGTCGAACGCGCAGAAGAAGGCAAAGTCCAGAGCATTCAGAGACCAATCTACTACCTCAGCATGCTCCTGACCAAATCCCAGCAGTGCTGCCCGCACTATCAGAAGCTACTACTAGCCATCGTCATGACCTCAAGGAAGGTGTCCCAATACTTCGACGAGCACCCCATCACAATCGTGAGCAGCGCACCACTCGCTGACATACTGAACAACCCTGGAGCAACCGGGTGAGTCGCCGAGTGGAACATCGAGCTCAACCCACGAGACCTGCAGTACAAGCACCCAACAGCCATCAAAGCCCAAGTACTCCCAGATTTCCTGGTCGAGTGGACGGAGGTTCAAACACCAGGCCCCCCAGACCTATCAAGCTCATGGACGATGTTCTTCGACGGGTCCAAGAGACAACAAGGAGCTGGGGCAGGAGTTGTACTCATCTCCCCCAAAGGAACAAAGCTGAAATACGTCCTCCAGATCAACTTCAGTCACGCCTCCAACAACGAAGCAGAATATGAGGCACTCCTACACGGCATGCGTATGGCCAAAACATGCGGAGCCACTCGCTTCATAATTTACGGGGACTCCAATCTCGTCGTCCAGTAGACGATGAGAAACTGCAACGCAATAGCCGACAACATGGCGGCCTACCAAAAGCTCTACAACAAACTTGAAGGAAATTTCGAAGGTTGCGAGCTCAACTACATCACCAGGGACAACAACACAGAAGCTGACGAACTCGCGAACATTGGTTCGACCCGGGCGCCCGTCCCACCTGGCGCTTTTCTCGAAAGCATCAACCGGAGATCCATCAAGGTGAAGGAAGCAACACCTGAAGCGGTCGTGGACGCCAAAGACGCAACAGAAATAACGCAGGTGGCAGAAGCAACCCCATCAGAAGGAACAAGCACCAGCACATCCGACAGCACAACCCTGACAGAGTTCGAAGGACCTGTCTGGACAAAACCGTTCCTCCGATTCCTAATCGAAGGCACGCTACCACAAGACATGGCCGAAGCACGGCGCATCAGCCGACGATCCAAGGCATTCACGGGGATCAACAGACAATTATATAAGCGCAACATCACCCAGATACTCCAAAGGTGCATCGACGAAGAAGACGGCAAAGCCCTATTGCTAGAAATCCACGAAGGCACCTGCGGGCACCACGCAAGTAGTCGGGTACTCGTGTCCAAAGCATTCCGAGCTGGTTTCTACTGGCCCACAGCCATGAAAAACGCAGAGGAAATCGTGCGACGTTGCGTCGCCTGTCAAAAATTCGCCAACAGGCCACACGCTCCCGCATCAGAGCTCAAGACCATACCACTATCCTGGCCGTTCGCCACCTGGCGACTCGATATGGTGGGCCCACTAAAGAAATCATCAAAGGGCGGAAGGACACACCTGCTTGTCGCAGTCGACAAGTTCACCAAGTGGATCGAAGCAGTGCCCATCACCAGCTCCACAACTCTCACGGCTGTCAACTTCATCAAGTCGATCATCTTCAGATTCGGAGTACCACACAACATCATCACGGACAACGGTACGAACTTCACGGCCGTAGAATTTCAGAACTTCTGCGAAGAACTGGGCATCAAAATCAATTATGCATCAGTCGCGCACCCACAGTCCAACAGCTAGGTGGAAAAAGCAACCGGCCTTGTCTGTGGAGGAATCAAGAAACGACTCCTCGCACCACTCGAGCAAGCTGCCGGTAACTGGGTAGAAGAAATCCCCGCGGTCCTGTGGAGCTTACGAACCACGCCAAATACTGCAACCGAATACACACCCTTCTTCATGGTGTACGGGGCAGAGGCAGTCCTGCCACATGACCTCAAGTTCGGGGCACCCCGGGTCACCGGATACGAGGAAGAAGAAGCAGAAGAAGCATTACAAGACGACAAAGATACGGCTGACGAAGCAAGAGACACAGCCCTGGCAAAATCAGAAGGGTACCAAGACAAACTGCGTACCTACCAAAGAATTCGACTGCGCACTAGAACCTTCAACAAGTTGATCTAGTCCTACGACTAATACAAGAGAAGGTCCACAAACTTGCCCCCCAATGGGAAGGACCATTCATAATCTCAGAAGTCATCGGAGGCGGCGCCTACAGGCTGAAGAACCCAAAGACAGACGAGGACGTGGGCAACCCATGGAACATAGCAAACTTGCGACTATTCTATCCATAGCCCCTATCGGTCGGACATGACTGGCAATTCATGTAAATCGCTTGACCGCAATAAAATAAATGTCGCCGAAATACTGCCATCTCAAAGCACTCGGGGGCTGAAGAGGAAAATCCCCCCGGGCAACTGCCATCGCACATGCGATCTTAATCAAAGCACTCGGGGGCTGAAGAGGAACCCCCCCCCCCGAGCAACTGCCATCGCACATGCGATCTTAATCAAAGCACTCGGGGGCTGAAGAGTAAAATCCCCCCCCGAGCAACTGCTATCGCACATGCGATCTTAATCAAAGCACTCGGGGGCTGAAGAGGAAACTCCCCCCCGAGCAACTGCCATCGCACATGCGATCTTAATCAACGCACTCGGGGGCTGAAGAGGAAACTACCCCCGAGCAACTGCTATCGCACACGCGATCTTAATCGAAGCACTCGGGGGCTGAAGAGGAAACTCCCCCCGAGCAACTGCTATCGCACACGCGATCTTAATCAAAGCACTCGGGGGATGAAGAAGAAACTCTCCCCCCCCCGAGCAATTGCTATCGCACACACAATCTTAATCGAAGCACTCGGGGGCTTAAGAAGAAAACCCCCCCGAGCAACTCTATCGCCTACGCGATCTTAATCCAAGCACTTGGGGACTTAAGAAGAAAAACCCCCCGAGCAGCGCTATCGCCTACGCGACCCCCTCCACGAAGCACTCGGGGTCTCGCGCACAAACCCCACCCGAGAGACGACTATCAACACTCCCATGGCATCCAAGCACTTTTGAAGAAACTTTGGAGGAAGCACAAGTTCATCTAGTCTTCACCCGATCGCCAACGATCACCTAAAGACTCGGGGCCTACTCCCATCGGGAGCGCTGCCGCGCACCCGATAAAAGACAACAAAGGAAACAAAATTCTAGCCTACGCATGACCCTTCGACTCAAGCGTAGCCTCGGGGGCTACTCCCATCGGGAGCGCTGTCGCGCACCCGATAGAACCCACAGTACCAAGTACAGGATGGACCCGAAGACAATTCCCATCCGCAAAAGACTCGAACATAACTCTCAGTTCCAAAAGGATTCAAAGACAGCTCCTGATGGCGAAGACACAGTTTTCGGTGGTATAAAGACTCAAATATATATTCCATTACAAAGGATAAAGCACAGTTTACACCATAGATGTCATCTTCAATACAAAAAGGACTCAACTACATTTGGATAGAAGGAAGCTCCTGTTACAAGAGGAAATCACCCAAGGAATTATGACTTCTACATGTGTGCCCATGAGGGGTAATCGACTCTAATACAAGAGCATCATCACAGACAAAGTAGGGGTGGAAGCAGCAGGCTCATGATGTCAATGACATAACAAAAGGTGAAGCTCGACTTATTTGGGGAGCCATTGGGGACGCTGCTCCACCAGCTTCTTCTCCTGCTCCTCTAGCTTCTTCTCCAGCTCTGCCCAAACTGCCGGCGAAGATGACGCCGCCGCCTCCAGTTCTACAAGGTTGCCTGCCGCGCTCGTTTAACCGGTGGCTTGACATCGAGGTCTTCTTCAGAGGCAAAGGAGGAAGCAGTTGAAGACGGCTCGCCACCACCACCAGAAGAGTCCCCGGAGGACGAAGCAGTCGAAGACGCAGGCGAAGGACTCCTCGACTTTATGGAGCTGTCGCTGCTCGACTCCTGCCCATGCGGATCCATGCTATTGCCACTCGGATCGAATGCGCGGACAGCGACAGTGCTCTCACCGTCAAAACGACAGCTGAGCATATCACCATTTCGCAAATTCAACCGCCGAGCAAACAAACTCCAACCAGAGCCAAGAAAAATCAAGCGAGAGCTATCAACCTCCAACTCAACATAAGAAGGAGATCGACAACTCCCCTGAAGGTGCAGAAGCAACCATCCAAACCACGTTCAGAGACAATGGCGGAAAAAGCAGAGGGAAGAAGGATGCGATTGGCACTTTGGCCACGAACACGCAAAATAAAATCATAGCGCCAGAACCCCTCCTCCAAGGGAGAAGAGGAAGGCACCGGTGCTGTACCATGACGACCACCACGGCAGGAGCGTGGTGTGCGGCCACCACGGCCACGACGAACACGGCCACGGCCTACACCTCGCCTGGGAACCATGAACGGAAGAAGAGATGAAGGAAGAGGCAAAGCAGCGAGTTGGATAGAGGCGTGGAAGAGAAAGGCCTATTTATAGAACAGCACAGAGAAGACAAGACGACAGCAGCAATTAATTCAAAGACCAAACACCCCAGCCGTCTCGAACTCCAAGACGAAGATGCTTTCCCACGGGACGCACTGTACGCGAGACGCGTCAATTCACGCACCTTTCCAACGCACGTATGGGAAACTCAACCGGCGCCTGCCGCACGCCACATCGGCCATTATTTATGACCGGTCCAGTAAGATTTGACGGTTCACTGACAGAGCATCCCTGACAGCCATCAAACAGAGGCATCACTATCCCTGACGAGAGGCAAAGAAAACCAAACAGACATCAAGGTCCCAAGATTCCACCTTTCAGATCTTTTTCCCGATGAAGAAAAAACATCTTACTCCCATCGGGAGAGTCCCGGGTGCTCCCTCACCTAAGGGTCAGCCACGTGCTCGAGTGAACACTCGCACTTATAAGAATCTCGGGAGCTCCCTCACCTAAATGTTAGCCGCGTGCTCGAGTGAACACTCGCACTTATAAGAGTCTCGGGTGCTCCCTCAACCCGACGAAAGACAAACAAACATTCTCCAAGACCATACGGCGCTAAGAGTTCCGGGTGCTCCCTCACCTGAAGAGCTGAAACGACATTCGAGTGATTACTCGCGAATAACCCCCCGAATGAGCACTCGAAACAAAGCTCCTCGGGTGAATGAGTGAACAGCTCGCTTGATGTTTTGTTCCAAGCGGGTGCAATGCTATAAGGCTCCGCACCTCAAAAACACACTTTCCTGGAACACGATACACTGTGCCCAGATGCCACGCAAGATTAGCGTGTAGGTAAGACCCCGCTGCGAAGTACGGCCGGTCTAGGACTTGCCGAAGAGCGATTTCACTCCCAACCTTTCCCATGCGCAGAGCATGATAGATAAGCCGGGCGGACGCGCCTTAGGCTACACACATTACTGGCGGCAAATGAACACCATAAGACCTGAAGCGGCCGGACTTTTGCTCGACACCAGTGTTCCAAGCTCACGTCGAGGGACATGGGTTTGATTGGGCTACTGTGGTATTTGCCCTAGTGCAATTCACCAAGGCTCGACCCGTCAACTCCTTGGGCCCTTTCAGCTTAGCATCCCTCGAAACAGGTTTTGTCATGGCCACCAGACTGCCAACGACCCACGGATGAACCGTGCATATCAATAGACGACACATGAATGTACTCGAGTCCCTGCGCGACT
Source organism: Bromus sterilis (assembly GCA_950022295.1). NCBI lineage: Eukaryota > Viridiplantae > Streptophyta > Magnoliopsida > Poales > Poaceae > Bromus > Bromus sterilis. Next base: position 406,177,669 of record OX465596.1, read on the forward strand.
CTTCGAGTCCCCCAGGCACTCGGGGGCTACTGACGAGGGGGTGACCCCACGACTCCTACGGATGAGCCTACCTTATGTCCATGAAGGCAGAAGGCCCATGAAGATACGGCCCCGGCCCACTGGATGGCACTGACGTAGAAGTCCTCGACTCACAAGGAAGGTGCGAAGACCTGCCGTAAGGAGCAAGATAGGGTTAGGAAAGTTTACCTGCACACGTAGATGAATTCCCCGAGACCTAGCCCTGTATATAAGGGCTAGGAGGGGCGACGCCAAAGACATCCAATCTCACCTGTAACCCTAGCCCTGAGCGCTCTAGCCGTGGCTTCCTCTGTAATTGCATCTCCCTAATCAATAATATCGAGCAGGAGCGAGCCTTCCTGTTTGCCGACGAGCTATCGTCCAACCTGCGCCTCTCATGACTAACCCAGGGTCCCTGACCATGGGATTTGCCGGGGTTGATCCCCGTCAGAAGGGGTATTTATAGCCCAAGGGACGAAATGACCGTTGGGGCATTATGTTGTGTAAGTGTCGGACGTCCGTCAGGTATCGGACGTCCGAAAGTTCACATGTCGGACGTCCGAAGTGTTAGATATGAGTGCAGCAACCAACACCACAAGAAAAGGGTCAGTAGCACATCGGACGTCCGACAGAGTTCGGACGTCCGAGGGGTCGGATGTCCGAAACATGTCGGAAGTCCGGCATTTTTGCATGCCTACTGACCTTTCCTACGATAAAATAGTATATGAGATGTCGGAAGTCCGATGGCTGTCGGACGTCCGAAACTTTGAAATGTCGGACGTCCGAAACTCGTCGGACGCCCGAAAGCAGTGATCAGATTTTTACATGTGGGCTCCGATTTTGTGTCGAGATGTTTTTTGTTTTAATTAGCTTTGAGTAAATGTTAAACACAGACCCACTGATCCCCTCTTAATAGTGCGGGGATCCCTATACTCAAGATAAACCGAAAAGCTTACGCTTCAACATGGATTGGGTCCGTATCTTGAGCATATTGTCATGATTAGATGGCCCTTGATCCGCCACCACAATGAACCGAGGACTAATACCTGAGATATACTTGGCAAACATGATTAGTCCTCTATATGTACATTGTCATCAACATCAAAATATAATTAAGGGCAAGATAGCACTTTCAATCTCCCCCTTTTTGGTAGTTGATGACAACATACATATAGCTCCCAAAATTATTCAGAGTTTGCTTTTGGTGGGAGCAAGTTTTACTATGAACTCCCCCTTAATGTGTGCATATAATATTCTTTACTTTTACACAAGATGCACACATTTGGGGCGAGGCACAATACATGATATCAGGGCAAGCAATCATTGATTATGGAGATAACAGATTAGATCGCACCAAAACATAATAGACCCATAAGCCAAAAGCCAAAAGCCAGAAGCCAGCCAAACGCAAGAGCAACACCATGCATAACATAAAGTGCACATAACGATCACACACATAGGTCTTAACACACCAGATCCCATACAACGACATAATCACGTCTCAATCACCTAGACAACATAAGTAAAACACATATGACTCTCCCCCTTTGGCATCAAGTACCAAAAAGGGGCACACACGCTGACGAAACTAATGAGTCCCACTGCCACTTGCGCCAGGGTCTCCAAGGAAGAAATCCGCCCACTCCGGTCCCGTAGGGAAATCGAAGCCAAGATCAGCGGGAGGAGCATCGGGAAGGCGCTCATCATCACTGACGTTGGCCTCTCCAGTTGCACGCAGACGGGCCTTCAGGGAGTTCTTGGACTGGATGAGACGCGAGACCACCGTGTGGTTGGAGTGGCAATTGAAAGAAATAACGCGCATCATAGCCGCTTGGTCCTTACCCAAGAACTGAGCCATACGACGCATAGGAGCCTGCTCCACAGTCTGACGGTGAAGGTTGCCACGAACAGTGGTGTGCATCGGAACAGGGCGCGTCAGGACAACCTCAGGAGCATCAAAGTACATGTGCTTCGGAATGGACCAAATAACGTGGGGCTGAGTGATCTCCAATGGAGAGGAGACGACGTACTGAATGAGTGCCATGATGAAGGGTGCATGGGGATATTGGCGACGCTGCTGAAGGCTCGCCATCCTAATCTCGTGCCAAAGATAGTGAGCCACATCAAGACGCTTGAGAGGGGTGTCATGGATATGGCACATCAGTGTGATAGCAGAGCTGCTGCAATGAGTCTTATCACCAGACTTGGGATACAGAGTCCGGAGCACACACTGGTAGAGGAACCTATAGGGCTGCTTCCAAATGGATATGTCATTTTCCTTCCTGTAGCTGTCATCACCATGAATCCCAGACTTAACAAAACACAGACAGTCATTGATCCCCTTGGGCTTCTCCTTGTTAGTGGCATGAATCCGGACACCCGAGGAACGAATGTTCAGAGCTCTCTGAAACTGAGCAAACGTGGCCGTGCACTGATGCTCACCAGTCATCCATGATATCTCTCGGTGATTGGTGTGGAAGTAGCATGTGGCATAGAACTGGAGGATCGCAACAGTGTTCCAGTCACGCCGAAAGCTGAAGACTGGACCGAGCCCCACAGAATCAATAATATCCATCACACCGGGAAACTTGTCCGGATTTTCCTGGATGAAGTCAAGGGGGATGCAGGCATGAGAGTTCGCAAGTTCCTGACGAACTGCAACTGACTTGAAGATATCGGCCTGCACATTGGTCCGAAACCTGCCATCCAGACAATCCTGAGGAGCCTCAAACTGATTAACACGACAAAGCTTGAGGTATGCATCCAAAGAAATCTTCGAGTAGTCCGCCATCAGACGGCCAGTAGAAACCACCGGCTCAGATGAGATATGTATCGGAGGCATAGGAGGAGCATCAGCAGGATCCTGATGGCTTCTCGCCCCTCGTTGGTTACACCAAATGGAAGGTTTGAGATGCAGTGCAGCAGCAAGTTTCCCTCGGTGAAGATACCAAGGTTATCGAACCAGTAGGACTCAGGAGATACAAGTAGGTGGCAACGTCGCCAGAAATTGCTTCCTGACTAGGGTGTTGTCGTGGACCTGCACACAGCAACGAATAACTTTGCTCCCAACGAGTACAGAGGAGTTGTCAATTCCTCCGGCCTTGTCGTTTACAAAGGATCAACGCAAGAGATAAAAAGTGCAAAGGAAAGTAAAATATGAAAGTAAATTGAGGGTGTGAACAATAATGTGAAGATGGACCAGGGTCCCGTGATTTTCACTAGTGATGTCTCTCTCCCAAAAGACGATAAAAGTGCTAGCGAGGTAAACAAATCACAGTTGGGCAATTGACAGGATTATGAAGGCACCGCAATGCTAACTATGCTGCAAAGAAAGGAAGGGCTCAAAAGCAATGGGCAGTATGCCAAGGTAAGTAGACCGAAATCCATCTGCATCTACTACGAATCATCCACCTTGAGATATCTATCCAGAACATCTCGCTGGTATTAAGTTGCGAATCCCACCCAAAGTGTAAACTCAAAGCAACAGACAACTGCATTAAAAGAACTTTGCGTAAAGTAAACAATCCTTGCACCCGCAGGTACAAGCACCGTTGTTTTATCCCTGGTGGCAACAGCACATCCCCTAGTCTCATGTTTCTGTCACTCAAGCTAGACATCAAGGGGCTGAACCCACAATCGAGCATAACGCTCTCTCTTGGAGATGCAAATAAAATACTTGGCCAAAGAAAATACCGCAACGAAGAACATGCAAGAATTTACTCAAGAACAAAATATAAAAGAGAAGAACCAAATATATTACTCATCACAATCTGAACATAGTCTCATAATCCATCAGATCCCAACAAACTCAGCATAGCAACAACATAAATTACATGGATGCCTCGATCATGTGAGGCAGCTCACGAGGACTCGAAAGTGGAAGCACAAAAGGGGGAGAGATAGATCACATAGCTACTGGTCACGGACCCATGGTCCAAGGGAAACTACTCACGGTACATACGAGAGGCGTCCATGACTATGGAGGGTCTCCCGGAGGGGGTAGCTTCTCCGGGCAGGGTGCCGGAGAAGCTTCTCCAGGCAGCCCCGATCTTGAAACGACGGCTGCGGCGGAACAGAGGTGAGATCGTGAAAGAGGAGTCCGTATTAGGGGTTTCTACCCCGAGGGGTAAACATAGGCGAAGGGGGGGCGTCGAGGGGACCCACGAGGCAGTCAGGAGGGTCCCTGGCGCGGCCCAGGGTGGGGCCGCGCCACCTGCCCTCCTGGCTGCCTGGTGGTGGCCCCCCTTCCCTCTCTTGGTGATTCCGGAAGCTTCTGTTGCGCTGATTTTTTATATATTTTCCCAGAATTTTTGGAGCACTTTTAATGGCCGGAAAACCTGAAATACAAAAACAGCAGAAAACAGAAACTGGCAACTGGGTGCACTGAGTTAATAGGTTAGTCCAAATAGGTTCAAAAGTGTATGAAAGTTCAAGCAAAACATGGCAAAGTCACACAAAACATGCATGGAGCAAACATAAATTATAGATACGTTTGGGACGTATCAACATCCCCAAGCTTAATTCCTGCTCGTCCTCGAGTAGGTAAAAGATAACAAGCATAATTTCTGTGGTGACATGCCACACAACCATAAAAGGACTTTTGAAGTAAAGCAATCAAAGCATGCAATTCAATTCAAGTCTTAACAAGAAAGAGTCTATGTTAGCATTGACACAAGCAACAAAAGAACAAAAGGTGCAAGAGCTCTCGCTGTCCGTGACTCGAATGTCTCCAGATGGTGTTTGCGTGCAAGCAAGGGATAGGGAAATACGAGAGAAAAAATAAGGTTGTTGAGAACAACTATCTACTAAAGTTTCACACTTGGTCTCCTTTGGATTCTTATCTGGACTCGTCCCCAGACCACTAGCCAGGTACAAGTCAAACTGATCCACTCCCTTTCGATATTTTGAGCACTCATGCAATGAATGAGCGTGAGCAAGAAAGTTGACACCTAAAAGGCGAAACAGAAAGAAGGTGGAGGAGGAAGACAAAAAAAGGTGTGAAAGGCTCACATCAACGAGGACAATCATAGGCGAGAGAAGGCCATATGATAGATATGATGTGAGGAGTAGGGATTGCCATAAAACGGATGCACATGTGAGCTAAAAATCTCTCCATGGGAACTAGTGGGGGTGCATCTAACTTTCTTGCTCAAGAAGACCTAGAGCTCGTTTGAGGAGGCTCATCATTGGAATATACAAGCTAAGTTCTATAGTGTGAATGGTCCCCACATATCTATATGCATGATGATGATCTCTATGGAGTACAAGGGATAGGAGATGAAGTACTAGTGTGGATCTCTCAAAAGGAATAGTAGTATGCCCCCTTCTCTCTTTTTATTTTTATTTTCTTTTTCTCTTTTTTTTTGTATTTTTTGGTGGCCTCAATGGCTCTTTCTATTTCTCTCATTTGTCCTCTTTGGGATATTTTGATTTTGTCCTCTTTGGGATCTTTTCCTCACTTTAGGGGCAATACTCTATATTTTACAAGAATATAGGAGATCTTTCACACTTTACAAAGGTAATCACATAAAGAAAATGTAACTATCATGATGCAAATGTATGCTTCTGCCAGGATAGCAGGATATGCAATGATACTAGCGCGTCATGTAGCAATGATTAGGGCAAGGCCCAACTAGCATGCGGCTCATCGATCAAGCAAGTAGCATGTATGACATGAAGATCGAGTCATGAGAAGGTGGATGTTGCATGGCAATGTATCTCGGAAAGGCCATGGAAATGCCTTGTAGGTAGGTATGGTGGCTGTTTTGAGGAAAGATATAAGGAGGCTTATGATGACAGAGCGTATCGTGCCAAGGGTTTGGATGCATCGGCGAAGTATGCGCCAACTCTCGAGGTGAGAAAGGGCAATGCACAGTACCGAAGAGGCTAGAAAAATTATGGGTGGGTGGAAGTGTCAACTTTCGAATACTCACATTAGTCCAAAGAACTCATGCACTTATTATCGGTAACTCTCAATCTAATCAGGAGGTTCACAAAGAGACATGTACCCCGAGGAGGAGTGTATGGGGGTTTGGTTATCCTTGCGCATCCTCGACTCATGGTACGTGAGTGTACTCTAATATTCGAACCCTCCAGAGGTTAGTGATCCATCTAGTAGCTAGAGTTCTCAACAGGGGTTTTTGGTTTTCGAAAAACACACAAATTGCCCAAAATACGACATCTATCACTAGGCAAGAGCTCTTGACACCATAAGTTCAAACATTACTCTAGTCAATACCTCAAAACTATTGCAAGTTACTACTACAAAGAGAACAACAACTTTAACTACCTACTTTCAGTTAAGACACAGGACTCAGTGCAACAGGCAAACTCTCTAACAAGATAAAACATGCAACCTATAAAAGTTCAACCTAAGACAAAAACAAAATCTCTAGAAAAACTAAAGCACTACAACTAACCAGAACAACACCTAAGAAAAGAAAATGGACAGCTCACAGGTAAAAGAATAAGCATGCAAGTCCTATGATGTAACACCCTCAATGTTATGGAACATTAACACTTTTGATAATGAAAATTACTGTTGCAAATTACTGTTGCTAATCACTGTTGATCATCACTGTTGTTTAACCACTGCTGCTCCTTGTCCTTCCTCAAATTTTTGTTGGTCACAATCAAACTTTGATGTGGGGTGATCAACTACCAAGGCTCCATATGCATGATCACTTGTAATCAAAACCCTAAGTCAAAACCCTATTCACGGAGGAATCGGGCCCGGACGCCCTCAAGAACCCGCCATCTCCATCCTATTCGCCGCCGGCCGGCGAGCTTTGCCGCGCGATTCCGGCCGCTTCAACCACTCCCCGAGTCCACTGACCCCTCCCCTGCAACCACGGTGAGCCCAGCTCCCGTTTCCCTCTTCCAGCGCTCGAGTCTGTGCTCCGTAGTCGCCGCCCCGCCTAGCTCGTGCTCCGGCCGCCGCGGTTTCTCGCCGTAGCCGCCGCCGCGGGCCTCCCCTCTGTCCTTCTCGAGCACCACTGGATGCGTGACGTCGCTCCCGTTCGATTACTCCCAACCGCGCCCAGTTTGCTCGCCGGGGGAGAGCGTGCGCTCGCCTCCGTCCCCTCCTGTAGCCGTCGCCGGCGTGGCTGCAAACAGCCGTGGGGCTTAACCCCCTCTCACGCTCACTGACCAGTGGGTCCGCCCATGATTAGTGCCTAATCAAGTTGCTAACAGGAGAAAACCCCCCCTCATGTCACTGACTAGTGGGCCCTGGCCTGTTAAAATAAAATTAACTGGGTTATTAGCTTAGAGTGTATTAAAAGTGGCCCCCCTGGATAATTAATTAAATTAATTGATTTATTAGTGTACTGTGTATGACATGTGGACCCAGAGGATTTTGGAATAAAAATAAGGATTTAATTAAATAACTAGAGGCTGACATGTGGGACCCACTGGTCAGTTGACCAGTCAACCTTACAGGTGAGTCCTGTCAGATCCCTCTGTTAGGTATGTGCTAGGGTTAGCTAGTGCCTTTGCATCATGTCAAAATTTCAAAAAGAAATCTTGGAAATCAAATTCAAAATCAAAATGGGAGAAGGAACACCCCCCAGTTGAATTTAATTCAAAAGGCCAGATAAAAATCTTTTCCAAAAATTCATGTTAGAGTTTTGAAAAGTCTTATAAATGAGTGTGATCACATATCAAGTGATGTGGGACCCACCCCATGCTCATAGATTTTTCAATTATTCAAACAGTACCTTGGAATTAAAGAAATCCCCCTATTTGATTTAAAATTCAAATCATTTGAATTTTAAAAATGTTGAAAGTTTATGAGTGGCTTGTCCATATTATTATGAGGCCATGTAAAAGTTTTCAGCATTTAATAAAATGGTTTGGTATTTTTTATCAGAGCCAAAACAAATTACAGAAAAAGAAAGGAAAGATTAAACAGAGAGAAAAGGAAAAAGGAACTTACCTGGTTTCAGCCCAGCTAACTCCCCGCAGCCCACCTGGCCGGCCCAGCCCACCTGGAGGGGGTTACATGCGTCTTCTTCCCTCCAGGCAGGCAGGCACCTTGCCGGCGACCGCCGTGGGCACGACAGGCAGCTGCCTGCCTGTCCCGCGCCTTATCCCTTCGCTGGAGACGCCGTGCAGCCGTCCTGATCCATTCCCCCCTCCTCTTCGTCTTCCTCCTCCTCCTGCGCCCGATTCGTCGCCGCTCGAAGACCGCCGTGGAGCACGCCGTCGAGCCCACGTAGCCACAGTCGTCCCCGAGCCGTGTCGCCGTGTACAGAAGAACCGCAGCAAGCTTCTTCATCGTTCCCCTCAAGCAATCGAGCCCGAGCGCCTCAGCAGACGACGCCAGCTTCACCGAGAAGTCGCCGGACCCGTGAGTCGCCGTCGTCAAATTCCTCGGCTACACAGCATCCCCGGCCTCACCGTCTTCTACATTAGCTTCTGGGTGAGCTTCTTCACCTTTCCCCTAAGTTCACAGCGTCTCGTTTACCCCACAACCGAATCCGCCATGGATCCCGAGCAAGCTCGCCGCCATGGTCGAACTGGAGCTCGCTTCAGTGCCTCTGGTGATGCACCCGTGCGTGCGTTTGGCACCTAGCCTTCCCAGCTTTCGAACGCACCCAAGATCACCTCAAACCGTGCTCCCTAGCCTAGGCTACGACCTCGCCGTTTCTCTGTTTCCGCCGGAGTCGTCGCCGTCGTCCCTCCCGACCACCTCGTGAACCCCGTTGCCTCCAGATGATGCGGAAGACGATGCTGAGTTGAATGGTGTCCTCCCCGTGCTCTCCCGTGGCCGTTTGATCACTCCGGCGACCACGCCGCCGTGCCCGTGCCACCGGCGGCTAACCGCCGGGCATTTAAGCACTAACCCACCCCTAATCACACCCCTAACCCCACTGACCCCTGGGCCCCAGTGCCCCTAATCTAATCCAGGGGGTTAACTTAAACCGGGTTTAACCCTACAGAGGCTGACCAGTGGGGCCCCTTGTCAGTTTGACTCGGGTCAAACCCCCCTGACGCCAGCATGACACCACAGTGACGCAATAAAGGAATTTCCAGAGATTTAATAAATTACAGAAATTCCAGAAAATACCCCAAACTTTGGAAATTCATAGAAAATTCATATTAACTCCAAATTGGACAAATAATATATGAAAAATGATCAGGAGAAAATTATCTTTCCAAATATGCAACTTTCAACTCTGTTTGAGTTGAATTTAAAAAGTGATCAGTAGCATTTTCTATTTGATTTAAATGGAATTAAATCAAATTCAATTCAAATATTTTTGCAACTTGAACCATGGCAACATGCTACATTTCACTTACACATCAGAGGCATATCATACACATTTGAAGATAATTCAAAATGATCAAACTATATCACATATAACTTGGTTAATGTTGAATTCAAATGTGGAGTTTGAATTTGCATTTTAAATGCAATATATTTCACTTAAATGGAATTGCCTCACACATCAAAACTTATACTTCAAGCTTTAACATTCAATCATGTGCTTGAGCATTGCATTCATATTGATTGCTACTTCGTGCTTTGTTTGTCGAGTAGAGGTGGAACCGGAGCAAGAGGTCACCCCCTTCGCTGAAGATCCAGAGCCCGAACCTCGTCAGCAAGGCAAGCAAAACCCCATTGATCATGTCGATAAAATCCCACTTCTCTCTCATGTCTCGCTTATGCATTGTATAGGATGATCACCATGTTACGATTCTACCGCATAGATGAACCCATTCCTTTGCATGACCTATCTTTTGTCACAGTAGTAAGCAAACCACAATCCTAGCAAATGTAGGAGTTGAATGATATCATGTGGCCCCTGCAAATGTTATCGCTTATTGCATGCTTAGTATGATACCATGTTGTTACTGTGATGTGAGTCGGGATGGTAATGATCATGTGGATGATGGTAGAAAAGTGTTGGTGAATCGACCCTAATACAAGGTGAACGATGAGAGGCTGTGTAGGAGTACACAGTGGGTTGTCTCGTTGAACACCTCCCTAAGTCCGAGTTCTTGTGTGGTGATCCAAGATGAAGAGTACAACCACACATTGGGCTCACTGACCCCTCTCAACTTATTAACTCATCCCTTTCGATGTCCAGATGTCGCAGTAGTTCGGAGTTCTGGTAGGCTTGTGGCCTGGATGCTAAGTGAGAGAACGGCTCAACCGAGACCGGCTTATGCACCACGCACACATCGCTTGGGTCCACTTCGGTAAACCGGCCGGGTTCACGATTGTGGTAGCCAACCCAAGTAGGCGGCTTTCTTGGACTAGATAGGCTATGAGGTAACAGTTGTGGTGAGCATCCTCGCTGGCACCCCTTGAATGGTGTCGAGATCAAAGGCGGTAAATGATGGTCATGTGTGTGTAGCGGTACACCCTTGCAAGGTTATCAAAACTATTCGAATAGCCGCGTCCGCGGTTATGGACTACTTGGAAAGCTTAGCTTGATTATTAGATAACTTGAACCGGATACTTCTAAAACACACCAAGACAAGTGTGAGTGCTATGGCGTGCTTTCTCGTGGGGAAGTCGAGGAAGGCACCATAGTGGTGTAATTGTTTGGAGAAAGTAGTGGACTCGTGTACGCTTCTTACCTCAAAGTCTGGTACTCGTAGTTCAGGATTAGCCAAGTCAAAGTTGGCACTTCTGCAAGTGAACCCCACGTCCCTTTACCTTGATACATATGCATGAGCAGTATAGCTCCTATGTAAGTCTTGCTGAGTACGCCTTTGTACTCACGTTTGCTTAATCTATGTTTTAGATGACGCCACTGACCCCGAAGGTGGCTTCTTCATCGAGCTGGACGACTGAAGTTAAGCTAGTCTAGTCCCTGTCAGCAGACTGGTTCCCTCGTGGAGGGCTTTGTGTTTAAATAAGGCTTCTTAAGCCATTTGTTAAACTTGTCTGTACTCAGACATAATTTGCTTCCGCCTGTGTTGTAATGTTGGATCACATGTATGTGATCTCTGTTTGTACTCTATAAGAGTTATAAATAAAATGTACACTTTGTAGAGAATTGCAATGGTACCTGCTGTTCATACAAAGCATGTGTGCTGCGTGTATGTTTATAACATGCATGTATTTGTATGGGTTTTCGAGACCTTAGTTGTGTTCTGGCTGGCGGTCTTTCATACACCAAGTGGCCCTTAGATGTGCGCAGCTTGGGGCATCGCGATGCGATTGCTCGAGACTCCGTCTCGTGCACACTTTGTGGTATGATCGAGCCCGCCCTAGACCCCGACTAAGTGATCGGGCTGGAGTAAGTCTATGTAAGAGTTTTGAGATAGTCGATAGTATGGTTGAGGCGACTTGTCTTTGAATATGGGAGTTCACCACCCATATCATTTGACTTGTGTGCGGACGATGAGGACCCATCTCAGTTGATCATCCGGCCTGGATGGGATGCCCCTCACGTACGATGCTTTCCGAGAATGTTCAGTGCTTGGCCTTGTCTGCTTAGACAAGTGGGTGCGGTTCTCGGCTCTTCATATGACTATGTCTTAATTGTACTTGCATACGCTAACCCCGGGTCCCGACAGACTTGGTATCAGAGCAGGACTGACTGTAGGACTAGTAGCCTTGGCCGAAGTTGAGTCTAGCTTGCTATAGTTATATAGTTACTCTGGGTATGTAAGGGAACAACGTAAGGCTTCTTTTTTCTCCTTACCCCCTTCGTTCTGAGTTCTGAGTCACCCTCATCTTGTTCTACGGGAAGATAGGACTAGGCTCTCCTCTGTCTGATTAGCACATCTCGTTGTTTGCTTCCCTATAGCCGTAGGAAAGTTGTGTCAGGTTTTCCAAGCATTGTTATAATGCTGATTTCTTACATCGTATTATGTAAGTGCTGTTTTTCATGATTGAAAGAAATTGTCATTTCTTACAATTACAGCCGTTATGCTGTCCGAGTCATTCCAGGTTTATCTCATAATCTGATGCATTTGCAAACTCCTTTCTGTTTCAGATGGCAGATCTTCCCCCTCGGCAGATTGTTCGTTTGACCAGGTGCCTCGGTGTGCGTGGCCACCCCGCCACGTTGATCGAGATGATGTCCTACGTGGGATATCGATGGTACCCTGAGTACACCATCGAGGAGCAGTTCCACGACTTCAACCAGACGCAGTTCCACAGCATTGTCCGGATCTACCCGCACCACGTTGGAGTCACCCAGCCTATCCACTTTGGACATGGCATCGGCGTTACCGAGAACATGGCTGTGCAGGATGCTGCATACTCATGTATCACACTGCTGAGAGAGGAGCACACTTTGCTGAGAGAGACCTCTTTCCGCTATATCCCTGCTGGACTTCCAGGAGAAGAGGGATATTACACCGGACTCTACTCAGATCACTCTGCAGAGGATCCAGCACTTCAGGTGACTGCTAGGTTTGCTAGTGACAGAGATCGTGATGCACGCGCTCTCCGTTTTGAGCTCCACGCCACCCGAGTTCGTTTGTTCCGAGCACTGACACTCTTGGAACCCTTTGTGAGCGTGGGATCAGTGGAGTACGATGCGATCTATCCAGTGAGGACCCAGATGCCTTCTCGAGTTGCTTGGCCCGAGATTGGAGGAATTTTTCCACCCCGTGGTCCTTTGCTTCCACCCTACACTGGACCTAGGCCCCATCCTTGCCCAAATGGATATCAGGGTCCGCAGGCCTCCGTGTTTTCCGATGGTCACCTCCAGCTACCGGGATACGCGGGTAACTTTTATGAGGACTACTATGGAGATGGAGATGAGTGAGGCCGCCTGTGGTCTTACTTAGTGAGGATGTAGTAGTATCCTAGTATATTGTAAGCAAGGCGTCTAAGTTCCAGAGGCTTAGATAAATAATGTATAGGAAGTCAGAGTGCCTCTGAAGGATGTATCATCTTCATCACGTTTGTATTAGCTTAGTGCTTGTACTAAAACGATGTATGGTTTGTATGACAGCTTGTGAATATATGGCTTGTATGCTTTTATCACCATGTTGTCAAGATGATTACTTCCTTTGCTCTGTAATCCTTCCAGTACTTCAATACCTTGATTAGACTCTTGAAATCAACTCTGTTTGACTTTGGTTTTTTCACCTTCAGGATGTCTCAAGGAACACGTGGCCAGATTGGTCGTAACCAAGGTCGTGGGAACAACCAGGAGGAAGACAACCTTCCACCCCCACCCACGATGGCCCAAGTTCTGATGGAGGTCGAGAGGAACCGCCGTGACTCTCACCACCTGCTGGAAGTCATCGCACGCAACACCACTCAGCAGCGCAATGAGCTGGTGTCTCTGAACGACTTCATCCGGCTTCATCCCCCGGTTTTCAGTTACTCCACCGAGCCCCTTGACGCCGATGACTGGCTTCGCAGCATCGAGAGGAAGCTCCAAGCCGGCCATGTTGCAGATGGAGACAAGGTCAATTATGCCACCTATCACCTTGAAGGTGCAGCAAGCTCTTGGTGGGAGAATTTTCTGAATATGCGTCCCGTTGGACCACCAGCATCTTGGGAGGAATTCTGCACGTCCTTCCGCGAGCACCACATCCCCAAGGGTCTCATGGACCGCAAGTGTGAGGAATTCTGTAACCTCACTCAAGGCAGAAGAACCGTGGACGAGTTTAGTCGTGAGTTCAACCGACTTGCTCGTTATGCCACTGAAGAAGTCTCCACCGACTCCAAGAAACAAGAGAGGTTCCGTCGTGGCCTCAACTCCGGACTCCGTCGCGAGCTCAACCTTCATGACTTTGCCACCTTTCAGGTCCTTGTCAACAAGGCCATCAAGGCAGAGGACATGAACACCCCCAACGATTTCCGCAAACACCCCAGAGATGATAGTTCATCCAGTTCTGGCTCCCAGAAGCGCAAGATCTGGATTCCTAACAGCATGTTCCGCCAGAACAACCCCCCGAGGCCATCCTATGTGGCGCCTCGTCCACCCACCCAGTTCCACCCAGCTCCACCAAACAACCCAGCCCCACGCACTGTTTTCGGAGCTTGCTACAAGTGTGGTCAGGCAGGCCACTACTCTCGCGAGTGCCCCCAGAACCAGGTCCAGAACCAAAATGCTCCACCACGTGCCGGAGGCAACAACAACAACAACAACAATGGTCGTGGCAAGCCACCCCAGAAGGTCTACACCGCCAAACCCGCTCCTCCCGCCACTCGTGGACGTCTGAACCAGGTTGCCGCTGAAGAGACTGACGACACCACTGACTTCATTCTTGGTACGCTCCCAGTCAATTTTGTTCCTACTTCCGTTCTTTTCGACCCAGGAGCATCTCATTCATTCATGTCGGAAAGTTATGCACTTCGTCATGAGTTACCCTTTGTTGAATTGTCCACCCCGATGGTTATTCAAACTCCAGGGTCAAGATGGCAAACTAATAGAGTGAGCCATGGTAATCAAATTGCAATTGAGGGTTTAGTATTCCTTGCTTCACTCATAGCCCTCAAGTCTTCAGACATTGATGTCATCCTTGGCATGGATTGGCTATCAAGACAAAATGCCTATCTGGATTGTAAAGGAAAATCCGTGAAACTCACCCACCCTTCGGGCAAAACCATCAACTATACCTCACCCAGAACAAGAACCCAAGTGCATTACTTGAATGTACTTCCCCTTCCCGAACTTGAAGATATTCCGGTGGTTCGTGACTTCCCGGATGTCTTTCCTGAAGAGCTGCCGGGCATGCCACCCGACAGATGCGTAGAGTTTATAGTGGATCTTGTTCCAGGAACCGCACCAATTTCCAAACGCCCTTATAAAATGGCCCCACATGAGTTAGCTGAGCTAAAAACCCAACTTGATGCTTCGTTGGCAAAAGGCTTCATCCGCCCTAGCTCATCGCCATGGGGTTGCCTCGTTCTGTTCGTAAAGAAGAAAGATGGAACAGAAAGGATGTGCGCAGACTATCGCCCGCTAAATTTAGCGACGATAAAGAACAAATACCCACTGCCCAGGATCAATGATCTTTATGATCAACTTGCAGGATCCTCCGTCTTCTCCAAGATGGATTTAAGATTAGGTTATCATCAGATCAGAATCCGAAACGAGGACATTCCCAAAACGGCTTTTACTACTCGTTATGGTCTTTACGAGTACACCGTCATGTCCTTTGGTTTAACCAATGCCCCCGCCACATTCTCGCGCTTGATGAATTCGATCTTCATGGAGTACCTAGATAAATTTGTTGTGGTTTATCTCGATGACATTCTCATCTACTCGAAGAACGAAGGAGATCATGCCGAACACTTAAGGCTGGTATTGACGAAGCTTAGAGAGCATCGCCTGTACGCTAAATTCTCCAAGTGTGAATTCTGGCTACCAGAAGTGACCTACTTAGGCCACGTGATTTCTGCAAAAGGCATTGCTGTGAATCCCGAGAGAGTTCAGGCCGTCCTTGACTGGACTCCACCTGAATCGGTTAAGCAAGTTAGAAGTTTTCTTGGCCTAGCCAGCTATTGCCGTCGCTTCATCGAGAACTTTTCTAAAGTTGCAAAGCCTCTAACTGAACTCCTCAAGAAAGATAAGAAATTCTTATGGACTCCCAAGTGCGAGGAAAGCTTTCAAGAGCTAAAAAGGAGATTGACTTCTGCACCCGTACTTGCACCTCCAGACACCAAAAAGGATTTCGAGATCTATTGTGACGCATCACGGCAAGGGTTAGGATGCATACTTCTGCAAGATCGACATGTGGTAGCTTACGCTTCACGCCAATTGCGGCCACATGAAGAGAACTATCCTACCCATGACCTTGAACTCGCTGCCGTAGTTCATGCCCTAACAACTTGGCGACATTACCTCCTTGGTAATCGTTGTGAGATTTATTCTGACCACCAAAGCCTAAAATATATTTTCACCCAGCCAGATCTTAATCTCAGGCAAAGACGCTGGATTGAGTTGATAAAAGATTACGACGTAGGAATTTCTTACACCCCAGGAAAAGCCAATGTCATGGCTGATGCACTAAGTCGTAAGTCGTACTGTAACAACCTCATGTTGCAGCAGTATCAACCACTTCTTCATGAGGACTTTCGCAAGCTCAATCTTGAAATTGTTCCTCATGGCTATCTTTTAACCTTGGTGGCGAAACCAACTCTTGAGGATCAAATTATAGTTGCCCAAAGGCGTGCACGAGGTGTTCGCCGGATCAAGGAGAACATTGCTAGTGGAGTTGCTAAATGTTTCTCCACAGATAACAAGGGAACGGTATTCTTTGAAAATCGTTTGGTAGTACCTAAGAATAAGGAACTAAGGCAACTCATCCTCAAAGAAGCCCATGATACACCCCTCTCAATTCATCCCGGTAGCACGAAAATGTACCGAGATCTACGCCAGAGATTTTGGTGGACTAGGATGAAGAGAGACATTGCTCAATTTGTTGCCGAATGTGATGTTTGTCGTCGCACTAAGGCAGAACATCAAAGACCTGCTGGTACACTTCAACCTTTGTCTATTCCGGAGTGGAAATGGGACAAAGTCGGTATGGACTTCATCACCGGCTTTCCAAAAACCCAGAAAGGAAATAATGCCATCTTCGTCGTCATAGATAGGCTTTCGAAAGTTGCTCACTTCCTTCCGGTTCGCGAGTCTATAACTGCTAGCCAGTTAGCAGACTTGTACATCTCCAGAATTGTATCCCTTCATGGTGTTCCTTTGGAAATCAATTCTGATCGAGGTAGCCTTTTCACCTCTAGATTTTGGGGAAGCTTCCAACGTGCTATGGGAACTCATCTCTCCTTTAGTACAGCTTTCCATCCTCAGTCTAGCGGTCAAGTCGAAAGGGTTAACCAAATTCTTGAAGACATGCTCAGAGCTTGTGTTATCTCATTCGGAAAGGATTGGGAGAATTCTCTTCCATATGCCGAATTTGCTTATAACAATAGTTTTCAATCTAGTCTGAACATGGCTCCTTTTGAACTCCTTTACGGACGGCGATGTTGAACACCACTAAACTGGTCTGAAACCGGTGAAAGACAATTCTTTGGACCGGACATGATCAAGGAAGCAGAAGAGCAAGTTCGCATTGTTCGTGATCAATTGAAAGCAGCCCAGTCTCGTTAGAAAAGCTACTATGATCGTCATCATAGGCAAGAAAGCTACAATCTGGATGAGAAGGCTTACCTTCGGGTTACTCCTCTGAAGGGAACCCAACGTTTCGGTATCAAAGGCAAATTGGCCCCACGTTACATCGGACCTTTCCGCATTCTAGCTAAACGTGGAGAAGTTGCCTACCAACTTGAACTACCCCCGCACCTTTCCCGAGTACACGATGTATTCCATGTGTCCCAACTCAGGCGTTGCTTCAAGGACCCCATCCGCGAAGTCGACCATGAAACGCTTGATCTCCAAGATGACCTTTCCTATCGAGAATACCCCGTTCGTATTCTTGATTCCGCAGAGCGTGTCACTCGTCGTCAGAAGATTAGGTTTCTGAAAGTGCAATGGTCACACCACTCTGAAAGAGAAGCCACGTGGGAGAGAGAAGACCGTCTCAGTGCCGAGTACCCCACCTTCCTCCCGCAGACTTCTGAATCTCGGGACGAGATTCTTTTGAGTGGGGGCGAGTTGTCAGATCCCTCTGTTAGGTATGTGCTAGGGTTAGCTAGTGCCTTTGCATCATGTCAAAATTTCAAAAAGAAATCTTGGAAATCAAATTCAAAATCAAAATGGGAGAAGGAACACCCCCCAGTTGAATTTAATTCAAAAGGCCAGATAAAAATCTTTTCCAAAAATTCATGTTAGAGTTTTGAAAAGTCTTATAAATGAGTGTGATCACATATCAAGTGATGTGGGACCCACCCCATGCTCATAGATTTTTCAATTATTCAAACAGTACCTTGGAATTAAAGAAATCCCCCTATTTGATTTAAAATTCAAATCATTTGAATTTTAAAAATGTTGAAAGTTTATGAGTGGATTGTCCATATTATTATGAGGCCATGTAAAAGTTTTCAGCATTTAATAAAATGGTTTGGTATTTTTTATCAGAGCCAAAACAAATTACAGAAAAGAAAGGAAAGATTAAACAGAGAGAAAAGGAAAAAGGAACTTACCTGGTTTCAGCCCAGCTAACTCCCCGCAGCCCACCTGGCCGGCCCAGCCCACCTGGAGAGGGTTACATGCGTCTTCTTACCTCCAGGCAGGCAGGCACCTCGCCGGCGACCGCCGTGGGCACGACAGGCAGCTGCCTGCCTGTCCCGCGCCTTATCCCTTCGCTGGAGACGCCGCACAGCCGTCCTGATCCATTCCCCCCCTCCTCTTCGTCTTCCTCCTCCTCCTGCACCCGATTCGTCGCCGCCCGAAGACCGCCGTGGAGCACGCCGTCGAGCCCACGTAGCCACAGTCGTCCCCGAGCCGTGTCGCCGTTTCCAGAAGAACCGCAACAAGCTTCTTCATCGTTCCCCTCAAGCAATCGACCCCGAGCGCCTTAGCAGACGACGCCAGCTTCACCGAGAAGTCGCCGGACCCGTGAGTCGCCGTCGTCAAATTCCTCGGCTACACAGCATCCTCGGCCTCACCGTCTTCTCCATTAGCTTCAGGGTGAGCTTCTTCACCTTTCCCCTAAGTTCACAGCGTCTCGTTTACCCCACAACCGAATCCGCCATGGATCCCGAGCAAGCTCGCCGCCATGGTCGAACTGGAGCTCGCTTCAGTGCCTCTGGTGATGCACCCGTGCGTGCGTTTGGCACCTAGCCTTCCCAGCTTTCGAACGCACCCAAGATCACCTCAAACCGTGCTCCCTAGCCTAGGCTACGACCTCGCCGTTTCTCTGTTTCCGCCGGAGTCGTCGCCGTCGTCCCTCCCGACCACCTCGTGAACCCCCGTTGCCTCCAGATGATGCGGAAGACGATGCTGAGTTGAATGGTGTCCTCCCCGTGCTCTCCCGTGGCCGTTTGGTCACTCCGGCGACCACGCCGCCGTGCCCGTGCCACCAGCGGCTAACCGCCGGCCATTTAAGCACTAACCCACCCCTAATCACACCCCTAACCCCACTGACCCCTGGGCCCCAGTGCCCCTAATCTAATCCAGGGGGTTAACTTAAACCGGGTTTAACCCTACAGAGGCTGACCAGTGGGGCCCCTTGTCAGTTTGACTCGGGTCAAACCCCCCTGACGCTAGCATGACACCACAGTGACGCAATAAAGGAATTTCCAGAGATTTAATAAATTACAGAAATTCCAAAAAATACCCCAAACTTTGGAAATTCATAGAAAATTCATATTAACTCCAAATTGACAAATAATATATGAAAAATGATCAGGAGAAAATTATCTTTCCAAATATGCAACTTTCAACTCTGTTTGAGTTGAATTTAAAAAGTGATCAGTAGCATTTGCTATTTGATTTAAATGGAATTAAATCAAATTCAATTCAAATATTTTTGCAACTTGAACCATGGCAACATGCTACATTTCACTTACACATCAGAGGCATATCATACACATTTGAAGATAATTCAAAATGATCAAACTATATCACATATAACTTGGTTAATGTTGAATTCAAATGTGGAGTTTGAATTTGCATTTTAAATGCAATATATTTCACTTAAATGGAATTGCCTCACACATCAAAACTTATACTTCAAGCCTTAACATTCAATCATGTGCTTGAGCATTGCATTCATATTGATTGCTACTTCGTGCTTTGTTTGTCGAGTAGAGGTGGAACCGGAGCAAGAGGTCACCCCCTTCGCTGAAGATCCAGAGCCCGAACCTCGTCAGCAAGGCAAGCAAAACCCCATTGATCATGTCGATAAAATCCCACTTCCCTCTCATGTCTCGCTTATGCATTGTATAGGATGATCACCATGTTACGATTCTACCGCATAGATGAACCCATTCCTTTGCATGACCTATCTTTTGTCACAGTAGTAAGCAAACCACAATCCTAGCAAATGTAGGAGTTGAATGATATCATGTGGCCCCTGCAAATGTTATCGCTTATTGCATGCTTAGTATGATACCATGTTGTTACTGTGATGTGAGTCGGGATGGTAATGATCATGTGGATGATGGTAGAAAAGTGTTGGTGAATCGACCCTAATACAAGGTGAACGATGAGAGGCTGTGTAGGAGTACACAGTGGGTTGTCTCGTTGAACACCGCCCTAAGTCCGAGTTCTTGTGTGGTGATCCAAGATGAAGAGTACAACCACACATTGGGCTCACTGACCCCTCTCAACTTATTAACTCATCCCTTTCGATGTCCAGATGTCGCAGTAGTTCGGAGTTCTGGTAGGCTTGTGGCCTGGATGCTAAGTGAGAGAACGGCTCAACCGAGACCGGCTTATGCACCACGCACACATCGCTTGGGTCCACTTCGGTAAACCGGCCGGGTTCACGATTGAGGTAGCCAACCCAAGTAGGCGGCTTTCTTGGACTAGATAGGCTATGAGGTAACAGTTGTGGTGAGCATCCTCGCTGGCACCCCTTGAATGGTGTCGAGATCAAAGGCGGTAAATGATGGTCATGTGTGTGTAGCGGTACACCCTTGCAAGGTTATCAAAACTATTCGAATAGCCGCGTCCGCGGTTATGGACTACTTGGAAAGCTTAGCTTGATTATTAGATAACTTGAACCGGATACTTCTAAAACACACCAAGACAAGTGTGAGTGCTATGGCGTGCTTTCTCGTGGGGAAGTCGAGGAAGGCACCATAGTGGTGTAATTGTTTGGAGAAAGTAGTGGACTCGTGTACGCTTCTTACCTCAAAGTCTGGTACTCGTAGTTCAGGATTAGCCAAGTCAAAGATGGCACTTCTGCAAGTGAACCCCACGTCCCTTTACCTTGATACATATGCATGAGCAGTATAGCTCCTATGTAAGTCTTGCTGAGTACGCCTTTGTACTCACGTTTGCTTAATCTATGTTTTAGATGACGCCACTGACCCCGAAGGTGGCTTCTTCATCGAGCTGGACGACTGAAGTTAAGCTAGTCTAGTCCCAGTCAGCAGACTGGTTCCCTCGTGGAGGGCTTTGTGTTTAAATAAGGCTTCTTAAGCCATTTGTTAAACTTGTCTGTACTCAGACATAATTTGCTTCCGCCTGTGTTGTAATGTTGGATCACATGTATGTGATCTCTGTTTGTACTCTATAAGAGTTATAAATAAAATGTACACTTTGTAGAGAATTGCAATGGTACCTGCTGTTCATACAAAGCATGTGTGCTGCGTGTATGTTTATAACATGCATGTCTTTGTATGGGTTTTCGAGACCTTAGTTGTGTTCTGGCTGGCGGTCTTTCATACACCAAGTGGCCCTTAGATGTGCGCAGCTTGGGGCATCGCGATGCGATTGCTCGAGACTCCGTCTCGTGCACACTTTGTGGTATGATCGAGCCCGCCCTAGACCCCGACTAAGTGATCGGGCTGGAGTAAGTCTATGTAAGAGTTTTGAGATAGTCGATAGTATGGTTGAGGCGACTTGTCTTTGAATATGGGAGTTCACCACCCATATCATTTGACTTGTGTGCGGACGATGAGGACCCATCTCAGTTGATCATCCGGCCTGGATGGGATGCCCCTCACGTACGATGCTTTCCGAGAATGTTCAGTGCTTGGCCTTGTCTGCTTAGACAAGTGGGTGCGGTTCTCGGCTCTTCATATGACTATGTCTTAACTGTACTTGCATACGCTAACCCCGGGTCCCGACAGGTCCCCTCTGTCAGGTTTGACCAGTCAACTCTCTGTGGATAAATTAAATTCAGAAAATCTTTTAAAATGATTAAAACTTTGAATTTAAATATCTTTTAAACCGTAAGTCAGATTCAAAAAATTTATACATCAAAATTGATCAGAAAAATATAACGAATACGGATAAGGTATCCGTATAGCCACCACACCCCTCTAACACAACGAACATCGACACCCCCCCTCCGGGACGTCTGTCCGATGATTTGTCCGGTACTGATAAAGTATCCGGATGAATTTATTCCGAACACGAATGTTGTTCAGAGTAGTTCAACTAACATGGATACACCCCTCTTATGTTTGTCGGATGTCCACGACACCTCCGGCATGGTACCTTCCCCCTCCGGACACCCTGTCCGGTAATCATCCGGAGCTGGTAATTCATCCCCGGATGATTTTCCGCTTCGAGCTTCACACATTGCACTGCGTTAGAACCCCGTAAACATTTCATCTGTCATGTCATGCATATGTTTGTATATTATTGCTGTGTATTTACTATTTCCTCCCCCCATTAATCTCCGGTAGACCCCGAGACTGCCGTTGACTACATCGCTGCCGAGTACGACTACGTCGTCAACGACCGTACCCCGACAGTCGAGCTTCCAGGCAAGCAGAGCCATTCTCTTCCCCAGATATCGCCTACCTTTCCGTACTTTCTTGCACTAGGCATTGTTACTGCTGCTGCTACGTTACAATCCTATTCAATTGCATAGCCTGATTTTTTCGCCCTTGATGTACCTTTCTTATCCTATGCTGCCTGCTATATCTATATATCATATTCAGAAGTGAGCCCTGCGCATTGTTAGCTAGGATTAGATAGCGGGCCGTGACCACTCAGGGGAGTGAGCACGGATACAATATATACAACTGCACAGGTACGGTACAATGCAGACACCGCCTAAGGCCCCCTAGCTCGGCTCTGCCGAGCCACCTTCAAGTGTGAGCTATCAAGGAGTAATCTTTGTACTCCACTCGATGATGACTCTGTATAGCCGCTCTAGGTACCTGAGTCCGGTTGTCCTTAAAGGTAAGAAGTCGGGCGACCCAACGGTGCCCGCGAGCGGTATTGCGTCGGGAACGACATGGAGGGTAAGACCGACGTTACTGGCGTGCTTGGCCCCTGCTCGTACCTCACGAGAGTTACCAAACCACGAAATTCGAGCTCTACCAAGAGCACACGCGAGACAAGGTAAGGAGACGGTTCACCTTGTTGGTAACCGCAGAGACTTGGGGGGACGACAGGACAGGCACCGATGAACTGGTGGTCCTGACTGCTGTCGTTGACCGCGGGTCAGTTAAGTCGAGGAAACGATAACGGTTGTCACGCGGGTTAATTGAAATGCTAAATGGTTCGGCGGATGTCTTGAGTAGCCTTTTGGCTTGTACGCACTACCTACACGTGGGACGAGGAGTGTGGGCTCCCCTGCATCGTAGTCTCGTTCGAGGGTCTTCAGACGTCAACAGTATCGCGGGCTGATTGCCGGGAAGTGGTATTGTCTTCTCTTGCTCGAGCGGTGTATTTTTATTTGCTTTGATTTTGCTTCACCGGCCAGTCACGCACCGTGCAGGAGTACGTTCGGGTTAGGGTCCAAAGCCCGGCGTACATAGGATATAGTCCGGCAGATGACCTCTCTGTTGATTGCCGAAGGATGGGCTACTTTGTGTCGGATAGCTTCAGTGGGGTGTTCCCTAACAAGGTGTACGCCACCCTGGAGATCCGAGCGTCGTAGAGTCATGCCAGTGCACCCCTGCAGGGAAGATTAATCTATTCGAATAGCCGTTTTCACGGTAACAGGACGCTTTATGCTGAAGCTGGATCTTACCACTAGAAACTACTACTATTAAACTGTATGGTTCCGGGTCTTCTTCCTCGCAGGGAGTCGAGGAAGGGAACTCGGAGGCATTATTATTATTAATTATTACAACTTACTATTATACAATGCTGCAGCAACTTCTGCTGCATTGTTATTACATTCATGTTATTGAACTGTTGGCTGTTTCTCTTCTCATGCTGCAAGACACGTCAGAAGATGCTAGTCTTTGATAGGCCTAGCTTCTTATCCTTATTCTGATTTCTATCTTGCATTCCACTATATACAGCCTCCCCTTTCCATTTGATACAATGCATAATGCTTAGTAGCGGACGTAAGACTCGCGGGTATGCTAGATACTCACCCTTGCTTTATTTCCCCTTTATGTTTTGCCTGATCGGCCGCTGCAGTCGACGTTGGAGCCCAGGAGCAGAAGTACCCCGGAGGCGGATACTACTACGTCGAGACCCCCGCTGACCAGGACCAGGAGTAGTTTCGGAGGCTCCCAGGCAGGAGGCCTTGCCTTTTCGATCTGTATCTCTGATGTTACTTGTGCTAGAATTCTTAAGGCAAAACTTGACTAACTATGTCTGTACTCAGATATTATGGCTTGTATAACTTATGTATTCGGGTCCGCGTGACCCCCCTTTATTGTAACATATTGGTTTATCCTTTTGTGTTTAGTGTTGTGCTATGATATTCTCACCGTGGCACCCTAATCTCATCCGTGTACCCTGCGTGTATGATTACTGTACACGGATTGATTTTGGAGGCGTCACAAGTTGGTATCAGAGCCGACTGCCTGTAGGAAGCCACCCAACCACTACCTGGTCGAAGTTGAGTCTAGAATTTGAAAAACTATTTTGCTAACTTAATGTTTGGCTTACGGGCCCACATCGATGTCACTACGTGTGATATCTATGGTATTAGGATCCTTTTCTCCTTACCTATGCTCTGGGAATCTGCTCTCTTATCCTTGCTGGTAAGTTTGACAAACTCTGAGATTAGGCTCATGTTCTCTTGATTCCATCCGGCGTTTTGGTGCTTCCCCATTGATTGAGTCGTGTCGCAGGAGTTCTACCCCAGGTCCCGGACCGCGGATCCCATTCTCATTCTGGGCAGGCCGCGCGTCCTCTGGCATTAACTCCTGTGGCCAACAGTTTTCTTGCGGCGTGATTGACATAGTGGAATCTATGTCGCGTCGTGTAATCCTTACCGCGGTCTGCGCACCGCCTAGTGTGTCCTTTTTCCTTAATTTCTACGACGTTACGCTGCCCGATTTTCGATTGATTATATGTGTGGATGTGTATGTCTTATATGACTACTCCTATATATCCACGCCTCCTCTTTGTTGTCGCTTTACCCCTTACTCGTTATCGGCATCTCGTTAAAAATTCTCATCGCTGAAATACCCCCGTTAAATTCTAGCAGGATGGCTGGTCATGGTGGTCGTGGTCGTGATGCCAACGATCCACCTCCGCCGCCGGACTACATGGCCGCGTTGATGCAGCAGTTTCAAATGAACCAGGTGTTTATGCAAGGAGTCATAGACCAGCTCCAGAATCAGAACCAGAACCAGAACCAGCACCAGAACCAACCGCCCGTGGTTACTCTGCGGGATTTCATGCGTCTCAATCCCCCTCTCTACCACCAACCTGAACAACCCCTGGATGCCGATGATTGGCTTTGTGACATCACTCGTCAGCTGGAGTTCCCTAATGTGAGCGCTGCTGATTACGTCAACTTTGCGTCCTATTTCCTGCGTGGCCCCGCTGCTCAGTGGTGGGACACCTACAAGGGCTCGCTAGTTGAAGGGGCTGTCGTCACCTGGAATGACTTCAAGACTACCTTTCGTGCTCTTTATGTCCCCCAGGCGATTATGAACCGTATGAAGGCCGAGTTCCGCAACCTCGTTCAGGGCAACAAAACTGTCGAGGCATATCAGAGGGAATTCCTCCGCCTCTCCCGCTATGCTGCAAGTGACCTCCCCAATGATGCAACTAGGCAAGAGAAGTTCCGTGATGGACTCAACCCAGATCTCCAGCTTGCACTGGCTTTGCACATCTTCCCCGACTTCGCCACCATGGTGAACCAGACTATCACTCTTGAGACCGCTCAGCTTAAGTTCGGTGGTTCGCAGAAGCGCCCCCGTGATGCTGGCTCATCTTCGGGCACAACACAGAAGAAACGCGTTTGGCTTCCACACAGTGTGTATCGTCCACCTGCCCCTGCACCAAGGCAGTCGTATGTTGCACCTCGTCTACCTCCGCCCCCGCCGAGACAGCCGAAGACTGAGACTGCACCCCTCCGTCCTCAAGATGGCCTGTGCTTAAAGTGCCATCAGCCAGGTCACTTTTCCAGAGACTTCCCCCAGCGACAGAATCAACTGGTAGTTCACCCTGCTGGCCGTGGAAATGGTCGTGGCCACAACAGGACCCCCAACTATAACACTGGGTCTTCTGCTCACACTCGCGGACATGCTTACAACATTAATGTCGAAGAAGCTCAGGAGCAACCTGCTACCGTGATGGGTACCCTTCTTGTTAATTCACTACATGCTACTGTTTTATTTGATTCAGGAGCATTGCATTCATTCATGTCGGAAGCATTTGCATTGTCGCATAACTTCATGGTAGAAAAGATGGATCCACCGATGGTTGTCCGCACTCCGATAGGCCATTGCCACACCTCCAAGATAGTTCCCAAAACCATCGTCGAAATTGAAGGAATTGAGTTCCTTGCTTCCCCCATCCTCCTGAAGTCTTCCACCATAGACCTCATTCTGGGCATAGATTGGTTGAAAGTCCACGATGCCGCACTGTATTGTGGCACCAGTTCTGTCCAACTTTTTCACCCCTCCGGCAAGATTGTTAACCACACCACCCGAATTACCCAAGATGCGGAAACGCTGATCTATATGATGAATGCTCTGAATATCTCACCTCTTGAAGGGATTGAGAACGTTCCAGTCGTTCGTGATTTTCCCGACGTCTTCCCAGAAGAACTCCCGAGAATACCCCCGATCCGAGAGGTGGAATTCGTCATCGACCTGAAGCCTGGCACCGTCCCTATTGCCAAGCGTCCATATAAGATGCCACCTCACCACCTCCTTGAACTGACGAAGGAGATCGACGAAGCACTTCACAAAGGATTCATTCGCCCAAGTTCCTCTTCTTGGGGAGCACCTTCGCTCTTTGTCAAGAAGAGCGATGGAACAAATCGTTTGGTCCAAGATTACCGACCCATCAACCAAGCCACCATCCAGAACAAATATCCGCTTCCCCGGATCAACGATCTGTATGATCAACTTGCTGGATCCATGGTGTTTTCGAAACTCGACTTGAGGTTGGGTTATCATCAGATCCGAGTCCGTGAAGAGGACATTCCGAAGACCGCTTTCATTACTCGCTATGGTTCATACGAGTACACTGTCATGTCCTTTGGCTTGACGAATGCTCCAGCCACTTTCTCCCGATTGATGAACTATATATTCATGGAATACCTCGACAAGTTTGTCGTGGTTTATCTGGATCATATCTTAATATACTCCAAGAATAAAGAAGAACATGTTGAACATCTTCGTCTTCTACTGGAAAAGCTTCGAGAACACAAACTCTACGCTAAGTATTCTAAGTGTGAGTTCTGGCTTCCTGAAGTGACCTACCTTGGTCACGTGATTTCCAAGGATGGCATTGCCGTCAACCCAGAACGTATCCAGGCTATTCTTGACTGGACTCCCCCCAAGACTGTCAAGCAAGTCTGAAGTTTCCTCGGCCTTGCCAGCTATTGCCGCCGTTTCGTTGAGAACTTCTTCAATATTTCCAGGCCTCTGACGAACCTGCTTCACAAAGGTGTCAAGTTTGAGTGGACTGATAAATGTCAAGAAAGTTTTCAAGCTCTGAAGAACAAGCTCACTTCTCCCCCAGTGCTTTCTCCCCCTGATACTCAGAAGGACTTCGTGATATATTGCGACGCGTCTCGTCAAGGATTAGGTTGTGTCCTAATGCAAGAGTGCAAAGTGATTGCTTATGGCTCTCGTCAGTTGCATTATCACGAAGAAAACTATCCAACACATGATCTCGAATTGGCAGCGGTAATTTATGCATTGAAGCTGTGGCGACATTACCTCGTTGGTAATCGTTGTGAGATCTACACCGACCACCAAAGCCTGAAGTACCTATTTACTCAACCAGACCTGAATCTCCGCCAGCAGAGATGGCTCGAGACAATAGCCGACTACAACATGGGAATTTCTTACACCCCTGGGAAAGCTAATGTCGTGGCTGATTCCCTGAGCCGCAAAGCCTACTGTAGTGAACTTGAAGTTCAAGTACAACAACCACTTCTGTATGAAGAGCTCCGCAAGCTGAACATCGAAATTGTTCCGCAGGGATATGTGAACTCCCTGGTGGTCAAACCAGACCTCGACACCCGCATCAAGACGGTACAACATTATGACTCTGACATTTGGAAGATTAAGTGGCGGGGGCATTGGTTAAACCGAAGGACATGACGGTGTAGTCGTAAAGACCATAACGAGTAGTGAAAGCCGTTTTGGGTATGTCCTCGTTTCAGATTTTGATTTGATGATAGCCTAATCTCAAATCCATCTCGGAGAAGACAGAGGATCCAGCAAGTTGATCATAAAGATCATTGATCCTGGGCAGTGGGTACTTGTTCTTTATCGTTGCTAGATTTAGCGGGCGATAGTCTACGCACATCATTTCTGTTCTATCTTTCTTCGTTACGAACAGAACGGGGCAACCTCATGGCGATGAGCTTGGGCGGATGAAGCCTTTTGCCAACGAAGCATCAAGTTGGGTTTTTAGCTCAGCTAACTCATGTGGGGCCATTATATATGGACGTCTGGAAATTGGGGCTGTGCCTGGTATAAGATCCACTATAAATTCTACACATCTGTCAGGGGGCATCCCTGGCAGTTCTTCAGGAAAGACATCCGGGAAGTCACGAGCCACCGGAATATCTTCAAGGTCTGGAAGGGGAAGCACATTCAAAGTATGCATCTGGGTTCTAGAGCTGGGTGACGTGTAGTCAATTGTCTGGCCTGAAGGATGGGTGAGTTTAATTGACTTGGCTTTACAATCAAGGAAAGCATTCTGCCTTGATAACCAATCCATTCCTAGGATGACATCAATTTCCGAAGACTTGAGGGCTATAAGTGAAGCAAGGAATACTAAACCCTCAATTGAAATTTGATTGCCATGGATTACTCTATTAGTTTGCCACTTCGAACCAGGAGTTTGAATGATCATTGGAGAAAACATTTCTTCAAAATAAAATCCATGCCAAAGTGCATAACTCTCCGACATGAATGAATGAGAAGCTCCTGGATCAAAAAGAACGGAGGCGGGAACATGATTGACTGGGAGTGTGCCAAGGATGACGTCGGAAGCAGCAGTGGTTTCCTCAACTGAGATTTGGTTCACATATCCACTACTTGTGGCTGAAAGCTTTGCTGGGATGGTTTTGGTGGTTGATTTCTTTGAAGGCTTATGACTAGGTCGACGGGGTGCCACAAACACTGTAGGGCATTGTCGGAAGTGATGGCCTGTCAGACCACAAGTGAAACACACCCTGCCTGAAATGCTGCGGGTGGGGTTACTTGGTTGCACATCATCATTCCGGAGAGGAACAATGTGTGGAGGTGGATGGCATACATTCGGTGGTGTCCTCTAGAGAAGGTTTTGAGGTATGACACTGGTTGGAATCCAAATTTGGCGTTTCTGAGGGGCTGAACTGGAAGAAGAAGCAAGCTCAAGAGCATGCTTGCGAGACTCCTCGAAAATTTCATTGCCATGCTCAGCCCTGAAGGATCTGTTGACTAAATCCTCAAAGGTGGCAAATTCAAGGAGGTTGAGATCATGACGAAGGATGGGGCTAAGTCCCTTGCGGAACCTTGCCTGCTTTCTGGCATCGGTGGTGATCTCATCTTGGGCATAACGAGCAAGACGGTTGAACTCTCTCACATACTCATGAATGGACATCTCTCCTTGAGTCAGATTGCAGAACTCTTCCTTCTTGCGCTCCATTAACTCATCTAGAAGGTGGTACCCTCGAAAGGCAACACAGAACTCCTGCCAAGTCACTAGGTGACCATCAGGCTGCATTGCAACATAGTTCTCCCACCATGCAGCAGAAACACCTTCCAAAAAGTATGCCGCGAATATAACTCGATCATTGGGAGAAACATGTGCTGTGTCAAGCTTACGCTCAATGGAACGGAGCCAATCATCAGCTTCAAGGGGTTCAGAAGAACATCAGAATACCGGTGGCTTGAGAAGGATGAAGTCCTGCATGCTCACAACCACATTGCAATGACGTGAGGTATTCTGCTCGATGAGCTCCAGAAGGCGTGTTTGATCACGTCGATTCTTCTTAGCTTCCATCATGATTTCCGCCGCAGAAGGCGGTGGTGGAGGTGCATCATCATTTCGATTCCGATCACGGTCTCGATTGCGACGAACAGCACTACGAGTTCCACCTGACATCCTGTGTGATAAAAATCAACAATCAGAACATGTTGTATGATGGAATCAAAGACAAGAGGACATGATTTAGGCGGAAAGGTTGCAATGCAAAGGCAATGATTCAAAGAAACACGGGATAAATCGGGCAGCATAACGACTACACCGGGATGGAAAACAAGAAAACCTCGAGAATATGGGACAAAACTTCTTCAAGGAACTCAAAGACACGAAGACTCTGGACGACCACAACAATCCTACGGCTACAAGGAAGCACTCAACGAGATGTTCTAGTAAGACATAGATGAGCCTAGTCCTATCATCCCATACAAAAGATAAGGGTGACTCAGAACTCAGATCGATGATGGTAAGGAGAAAAAGAAGCCTTACGTTGTTCCCTTATACCCAGAGTAACTATATAACTATAGAATGCTAGACTCGACTTTGACCAAGGGTTTGAATAATCCTACAGACAGTCCTGCTCTGATACCAAGTCTGTCGGGACCCGGGGTTAGCGTATGTAATTCCAGTCACGATACAATCACATGGAGAGCCGAGAACCGTACCCACTTGTCTAAGTAGACAAGGCCAAGCACAGAACGTTCTCGGTAAGCATCGAAAGTGAGGGGCATCCCATCCAGACCGGATGATCATCTGAGATGGGTCCTCATCGTCCGCTCACAAGTCTAGATGCTTATGGGTGGTGAATCTCATACTCATAGACAAGTCGCCTCAACCATGTTATCGATTGAATCCTAACTCTTACATAGACTTACTCCAGCCTGATCACTTAGTCGGGGTCTAGGGCGGGCTCGATCATACAACAAAGTGTGCACGTGACAGAGTCACGAGCAATCGCATCGCGATGCCCCAAGCTGCGCACATCTAAGGGCCACTTGGTGTATAAAAGACCGCCAGCCAGATCACAACTAAGGTCTCGAAAACCCATACTAAGACATGCATGTTATAAACATACACGCAACACGCATGCCTAGTATGAACAACAGGTATCATCACATAACTCTACAAAGTACTTCTTTATTTACTTACACATAGAGTATACAAAGATCACATGTATGTGATCAACATTACATCATACAACGGAAGCAAATTAGGTCTGAGTATAGACAAGTTTAACAAATGGCTTAGAGAAGCCTTGTAAACATACATGCCCTTCCACGAGGGACCAGACTGTTGTCTGGAACTATACTACCAAGGTCAACGTCGAGCTTCAGGAAGGTGACTCCATCGGGGTCCGGGTTCTCATCTAAAACATAGAATAAGCAAACATGAGTACAAATTCGTACTCAGCAAGACTTACATCAGATCTATACTACTCATGCTCAAATTTCAAGGTAAAGGAGGTGGGGTTCAACATGCAAAAGTGTCATCTTTGACTTGGCTAGTCCTGTGCTACGAGTACCAGACTTGAGGTAAGAAGCGTACACGAGTCCACTATCCAAGTCTCCAACCAATACACCACTATGGTTACTTCCTCGACTTCCCCACGAGGAGCACACCATAGCACTCACGCTTATCTTGCGAGTTTTATAAGTATCCATTCAAGTTGTCTAATAATCAGGTACAGGTTCCAAGTAGTCCATGACCGCGGACGCGGCTATTCGAATAGTTTTGTGAACCTTGCAAGGGTGTAAGCTACACACACATGACCATCGGTTACCGCCAGGTCTCTCCACCGTTCAAGAGGTGACAGCGAGGATGTTCATCACGACACTTCGCTCACAACCGATCTATTCCAGTAGTCGACTATCTGAGTTAGTCACCGTTCGAGAGTCTAGTCGGATCAACGAAACGGACCCAGACAATGTAGGCCGAGACGCCATCTCTGGCAGATGGTTTCACTGTCTCACAGATCCACCCACATATCTAGGATGATGCAACATTTCCACTTACTCTTTTTCTATGCATATTTCAAATGGAAGTCCCGAACTAATGTGACTCCTGGACGTCAACACAGATCAAGGTACTACGCCGAGAGGGGTCAATGAGCCCAATGTGTGGTTGTACTCTTTGTCTTGGATTACCATACAAGAACTCGGTGCTTAAGGCGGTGTTCAACGAGACAACCCATTGTGTACTCCTACACAACCTCTCATCGTTCACCTTGTATTAGGGTGGATTCACCAACACGTTATCATTAGCATCACTGTGATCATCCATCCCGACTCACAATCATAACATCCTCATTGTATCACTAAGCAGCAAAAGCAGTAACAGTTGTAGGGGCCACATGCTCATCAGTCAACTCCTAAATCTGCTAGGATTGTGGTTTGCTTAATACGGTGACAAAATGATAGGTCATGCATCGGAATGGGTTCAACTATGCGATAGAACGTGTCTCGGTGATCTCCTAAACATGCATAAGCGAGACTGAGAGGGAAGTAGGATTTTATAGACATGATCAATGGGGGTTTGCTTGCCTTGCTGACGATACATGGGGTTTACCGAACTTCTTCTCCTTCGGGGGTGATCACCGTCTCGGATCGTCTGTCACCGGAACAATCAATCAACAAAGGGGGGCAACATTGTAATAGAATGCACAAGCACATGATTATGTTGTCCATGATGTGAAAGATGTTGGTTTGTAGCAAATTCAATTTAAATGAAGTGTATTGCATTTGGAATGCAAATTCAAACTCCACATTCAAATTCAAATTAAGCCATATACACATTTGCTTCTGTTCACCCATTTTAAAATGGTCAAACATAAAAACAAATTGCATATTCTTAATCCTTGCATTTTTCTGATAATTTTTCATATATTATATGTCCAAATTGGAGTTCATATGAATTTTCTATGATTTTTGGAAGTTTATACTATTTTCTGGAATTTCTGAATTCTTTTAATTCTTTTAATCCAATTACTGCATTAGCACTGCATCAGCATAGCGTCAGCAGGGGGCTGACCAGTGGGGCAATGATGTCAGTGGCTCTGGGATTAAACCCGTGGTTTAAAATAAATTGTGTTGAATTAGAGGGACTAGGGCCCACTGTCAGTGAGGGGTTAGGATTTAGTTAGTGAGGGGATTAGTGGCTAATGACGGCCACGTCACCGGCGACATGTCGACGGCGACACCCGACGCGGCGGTGCCCGCACGGAACGGCGGAGCAGGGCTCCATTTGGCCAACGAACGGCACCAGGAGACTCCTTGTGCCCGCCCGCGTCGATTGGTGTAGGAGGGGGTCGCCTGCGCTGCCGGAGACTACGCCGACGACGACATGCGCGCGGCGGACAAAGACAAGCTCGACGGGTGTGAGGTTTCTAGGCACGGGAGAGGCTGGGGATAGGGGGAAAAAGATGGGGAGCTCACCCTGGAGTCAATGGCGCTGACGGCTACGGCGGGGATGGCTCGGGGACGAGGTATTTCTCGACGAGATCCCGCGGCTCCGGCGAGGCGATGTTGAAGAAATCGGCGGCTCCAGTGTCTCCGGGCTCGCGATCTTCGGCTCGGGGACGAAGACGAGTGCGCTGCGCGTGCTGGACAAGGTGGAGGGAGCTGAGGAGCTCGTCGGCCACGTGCTTTCCACGGTGGCGCTCCGATGGGCTCACTGCCGGCGGTGATTTATCGAGAGGGAGAGGAGGAGAGTGACCAGAGAGAGAGGGGAAGGTTACGGGATGTTCTGGGCGTCGTCGTGGCGTCCTAGGGGAGAAGAGCGGGCCCTGGAAGCTCCTCGGTAGCGTGCGCGGCGGTGAGCTCGCCACCGAGCTGCTTCGGGCGTCGGGGAGGAAGACGACAGGGGAGTGGGCGTGGGCTTGGGCCGGCTGGGCTGCTGGGGGTTTAGTTGGGCCAGATGCCAGGGTTTCCTCTTTTCCTTTTTCTTCTCTCTTTTTCTTTCTGTTTTGTTTTTCTTTCATTTGTTTGCTCTGATAAATAAATACCAATTTTTTTTATAAAATCCCCAAATCATTTATATGGACTTATATGGCAGACTAGCCAATCCCAAGATTTGAAGATTTTTTAAATTCAACTTATTTGAATTTCAATTCAAATAGGTTTTTAATTTAATTTCCAAGCCCTGTTTGGAATATTTGAAAAATCTTGGTGCATGCAGTGGGACCCACTTCACTTTATATGTGATCATGCATATTTTTAAGACTTTTCAAAAATACCAGAGGAGTTTTTGGAAGAAATTTTTATCTGGCCTTTTGAATTAATTTCTCTAGGGCTTTTCTTTTCCCCATTTTTGAATTTCCTTTTAAATTTTCACATGATGCAAAGGGGCACTCAAACCATAGCACTTACCCTAGTTGGGGTTCTGACAACTCGCCCCCACTCAAAAGAATCTCGTCCCGAGATTCAGAAGTCGTCGGGAGGAAGGTGGGGTACTCGGCACAGAGGCAGTCTTCTCTTTCCCATGTTGCTTCTTTCTCGGAGTTGTGTGACCATTGCACTTTGAGGAACTTGATCTTTTGACGACGGGTGACACGCTCTGCTGAATCAAGATACGAACAGGGTACTCTCGATAAGAAAGGTCATCTTGGAGATCAAGCGTTTCATGGTTGACTTCGCGGATGGGGTCCTTGAAGCAACGCCTGAGTTGTGACACATGGAATACATCATGTACTCGGGAAAGGTGCGGGGGTATTTCAATTTGGTAGGCAACTTCTCCACGTTTAGCAAGAATGCGGAAAGGTCCGATGTAACGTGGGGCCAACTTGCCTTTGATACCGAATCGTTGAGTTCCCTTGAGAGGAGTAACCCAAAGGTAAGCCTTCTCATCCAGATTGTAGCTTTCTTGCCTATGATGACGATCATAGTAGCTTTTCTGACGGGACTAGGCGGCTCTCAATTAATCACGAACAATGCGAACTTGCTCTTCTGCTTCCTTGATCATATCCGGTCCAAAGAATTGTCTTTCACCGGTTTCTGACCAGTTAAGGGGTGTTCGACATCGTCGTCCATAGAGGAGTTCAAAAGGAGACATGTTCAGACTAGATTGAAAACTATTGTTATAAGCAAATTCGGCGAATGGAAGAGACTTCTCCCAATTCTTTCTGAAAGATATAACACAAGCTCTGAGCATGTCTTCAAGAATTTGGTTAACCCTTTCAACTTGACCGCTAGACTGAGGATGGAAAGCTGTACTAAAGGAGAGATGAGTTCCCATAGCATTTTGAAAGCTTCCCCAAAATCTAGAGGTGAAAAGGCTACCTCGATCAGAATTGATTTCCAAAGGAACACCGTGAAGAGACACAATTCTAGAGACGTACAAGTCCTCCAACTGACTAGCAGTTATAGACTCGCGAACGGGAAGGAAGTGAGCAACTTTGGAAAGTCGGTCAATGACTACGAAGATGGCATCATTTCCTTTCTGGGTTTTTGGAAAGCCGGTGATGAAGTCCATACCGACTTTGTCCCATTTCCACTCTGGAATAGGCAAAGGTTGAAGTGTGCCAGCAGTTCTTTGGTGTTCTGCCTTAATGCGACGACAAACATCACATTCAGCAACAAATCGAGCAATGTCTCTCTTCATCCTGGTCCACCAAAATATCTGGCGTAGATCTCGGTACATTTTTGTGCTACCGGGATGAATCGAGAGGGGTGTGTCATGGGCTTCTTTGAGGATTAGTTGCCTTAGATCTCTATTCTTAGGTACTACCAAACGATTTCCAAAGAATACCGTTCCTTTGCTATATGTGGAGAAAAATTTAGCAACTCCGCTAGCAATGTTCTCCTTGATCCGGCGAACACCTCGTGCACGCCTTTGGGCAACTACGATTTGATCCTCAAGGGTTGGTTTCGCCACCAAGTTGAAAAGAGATCCACGAGGAACATTCTCGAGGTTGAGCTTTCGAAATTCCTCATGAAGAAGTGGTTGATACTGTTGTAACATGAAGTTGTTACAATATGACTTACGACTTAGTGCATCAGCCATGACATTGGCTTTGCCTAGGGTGTAAGAAATTCCTAAGTCATAATCTTTTATCAACTCTTTCCAGCGTCTTTGCCTGAGATTAAGATCTGGCTGGGTGAATATGTATTTGAGGATTTGGTGATCATAATAGATCTCACAACGATTACCAAGGAGGTAATGTTGCCAAGTCTTCAGGGCATGAACTACGGCAGCGAGTTCAAGATCATGGGTAGGATAGTTCTCTTCATGTGGATGCAACTGGCGTGAAGCGTAAGCTACCACATGTCTATCTTGCATAAGTATGCATCCTAACCCTTGCCGTGAAGCATCACAATAGATCTCGAAATCCCTTTTGGTGTCTGGAGGTGCAAGTACGGGTGCAGAAGTCAATCTTCTTTTTAGCTCTTGAAAGCTTTCCTCGCACTTGGGGGTCCATTGGAATTTCTTATCTTTCTTGAGGAGTTCAGTTAGAGGCTTTGCAACTTTGGAGAAGTTCTCAACGAAGCGGCGACAATAGCTTTCTAAGCCAAGAAAACTCCTAACTTTCTTAACCGATTCAGGTGGAGTCCAGTCAAGGACGGCCTGAACTCTCTCGGGATTGACTGCAACACCTTTCGCAGAAATCACGTGGCCTAAGTAGGTCACTTCTGGTAGCCAAAATTCACACTTGGAGAACTTGGCATAAAGGCGATGCTCTCTAAGTTTCATCAATACCAACCTAAGGTGTTCTGCGTGCTCTTCTTCGTTCTTCGAGTAGATGAGAATGTCATCAAGATAAACCACAACAAATTTATCTAGGTACTCCATGAAGATCTAATTCATTAAGCGCGAGAATGTGGCGGGGGCATTGGTTAAACCGAATGACATGACGGTGTACTCGTAAAGACCATAACGAGTAGTGAAAGCCGTTTTGGGTATGTCCTTGTTTCGGATTTTGATTTGATGATAGCCTAATCTCAAATCCATCTTGGAGAAGACAGAGGATCCAGCAAGTTGATCATAAAGATCATTGATCCTAGGAAGTGGGTACTTGTTCTTTATCGTCTCTAGATTTAGCGGGCGATAGTCTACGCACATCCTTTTTGTTCCATCTTTCTTTGTTACGAACAGAACGGGGCAACCCCATGGCGATGAGCTAGGGCGGATGAAGCCTTTTGCCAACGAAGCATCAAGTTGGGTTTTTAGCTCAGCTAACTCATGTGGGGTCATTCTATATGGACGTCTGAAAATTGGGGCTGTGCCTGGTATAAGATCCACTATAAATTCTACACATCTGTCAGGGGGCATCCCTGGCAGTTCTTCAGGAAAGACATCCGGGAAGTCACGAACCACCGGAATATCTTCAAGGTCTGGAAGGGGAAGCACATTCAAAGTATGCATTTGGGTTCTAGAGCTGGGTGATGTGTAGTCAATTGTCTGGCCTGAAGGATGGGTGAGTTTAACTGACTTGGCTTTACAATCAAGGAAAGCATTCTGCCTTGATAACCAATCCATTCCTAGGATGACATCAATGTCCGAAGACTTGAGGGCTATAAGTGAAGCAAGGAATACTAAACCCTCAATTGCAATTTGACTGCCATGGCTTACTCTATTAGTTTGCCACTTCGAACCAGGAGTTTGAATGATCATTGGAGAAAACATTTCTTCAAAATAAAATCCATGCCGAAGTGCATAACTCTCCGACATGAATGAATGAGAAGCTCCTGGATCGAAAAGAACGGAGGCGGGAACATGATTGACTGGGAGTGTGCCAAGGATGACGTCGGAAGAAGCAGTGGTTTCCTCAACTGAGATTTGGTTCACATATCCACTACTTGTGGCTGAAAGCTTTGCTGGGATGGTTTTGGTGGTTGATTTCTTTGAAGGCTTATGACTAGGTCGACGGGGTGCCACAAACACTGTAGGGCATTGTCGGAAGTGATGGCCTGTCAGACCACAAGTGAAACACACCCTGCCTGAAATGCTGGGGGTGGGGTTACTTGGTTGCACATCATCATTCCGGAGAGGAACAATGTGTTGAGGTGGATGGCATACATTCGGTGGTGTCCTCTAGAGAAGGTTTTGAGGTATGACACTGGTTGGAATCCAAATTCGGCGTTTCTGAGGGGTTGAACTGGAAGAAGAAGCAAGCTCAAGAGCATGCTTGCGAGACTCCTCGAAAATTTCATTGCCATTCTCAGCCCTGAAGGATCTGTTGACTAAATCCTCAAAGGTGGCAAATTCAAGGAGGTTGAGATCATGACGAAGGATGGGGCTAAGTCCCTTGCGGAACCTTGCCTGCTTTCTGGCATCGGTGGTGATCTCATCTTGGGCATAACGAGCAAGACGGTTGAACTCTCTCACATACTCATGAATGGACATCTCTCCTTGAGTCAGATTGCAGAACTCTTCCTTCTTGCGCTCCATTAACTCATCTAGAAGGTGGTACCCTCGAAAGGCAACATAGAACTCCTGCCAAGTCACTAGGTGACCATCAGGCTGCATTGCAACATAGTTCTCCCACCATGCAGCAGAAACACCTTCCAAAAAGTATGCCGCGAATATAACTCGATCATTGGGAGAAACATGTGCTGTGTCAAGCTTACGCTCAATGGAACGGAGCCAATCATCAGCTTCAAGGGGTTCAGAAGAACATCAGAATACCGGTGGCTTGAGGAGGATGAAGTCCTGCATGCTCACGACCACATTGCAATGACGTGAGGTATTCTGCTCGATGAGCTCCAGAAGGCGTGTTTGATCACGTCGATTCTTCTCAGCTTCCATCATGATTTCCGCCGCAGAAGGCGGTGGTGGAGGTGCATCATCATTTCGATTCCGATCACGGTCTCGATTGCGACGAACAGCACTACGAGTTCCACCTGACATCCTGTGTGATAAAAATCAACAATCAGAACATGTTGTATGATGGAATCAAAGACAAGAGGACATGATTTAGGCGGAAAGGTTGCAATGCAAAGGCAATGATTCAAAAAAACACGGGATAAATCGGGCAGCATAACGACTACACCGGGATGGAAAACAAGAAAACCTCGAGAATATGGGACAAAACTTCTTCAAGGAACTCAAAGACACGAAGACTCTGGACGACCACAACAATCCTACGGCTACAAGGAAGCACTCAACGAGATGTTCTAGTAAGACATAGATGAGCCTAGTCCTATCATCCCGTAGAAAAGATAAGGGTGACTCAGAACTCAGATCGATGATGGTAAGGAGAAAAAGAAGCCTTACGTTGTTCCCTTATACCCAGAGTAACTATATAACTATAGAATGCTAGACTCGACTTCGACCAAGGGTTTGAATAATCCTACAGACAGTCCTGCTCTGATACCAAGTCTGTCGGGACCCGGGGTTAGCGTATGTAATTCCAGTCACGATACAATCACATGGAGAGCCGAGAACCGTACCCACTTGTCTAAGTAGACAAGGCCAAGCACAGAACGTTCTCGGTAAGCATCGAAAGTGAGGGGCATCCCATCCAGACCGGATGATCATCTGAGATGGGTCCTCATCGTCCGCTCACAAGTCTAGATGCTTATGGGTGGTGAATCTCATACTCATAGACAAGTCGCCTCAACCATGTTATCGATTGAATCCTAACTCTTACATAGACTTACTCCAGCCTGATCACTTAGTCGGGGTCTAGGGCGGGCTCGATCATACAACAAAGTGTGCACGTGACAGAGTCACGAGCAATCGCATCGCGATGCCCCAAGCTGCGCACATCTAAGGGCCACTTGGTGTATAAAAGACCGCCAGCCAGATCACAACTAAGGTCTCGAAAACCCATACTAAGACATGCATGTTATAAACATACACGCAGCACACATGCCTAGTATGAACAGCAGGTATCATCACATAACTCTACAAAGTACTTCTTTATTTACTTACACATAGAGTATACAAAGATCACATGTATGTGATCAACATTACATCGTACAACGGAAGAAAATTAGGTCTGAGTACAGACAAGTTTAACAAATGGCTTAGAGAAGCCTTGTAAACATACATGCCCTTCCACGAGGGACCAGACTGCTGTCTGGAACTATACTACCAAGGTCAACGTCGAGCTTCAGGAAGGTGACTCCATCGGGGTCCGGGTTCTCATCTAAAGCATAGAATAAGAAAACGTGAGTACAAATTCGTACTCAACAAGACTTACATCAGATCTATACTACTCATGCTCAAATTTCAAGGTAAAGGAGGTGGGGTTCAACATGCAGAAGTGCCAGCTTTGACTTGGCTAGTCCTGTGCTACGAGTACCAGACTTGAGGTAAGAAGCGTACACGAGTCCACTATCCAAGTCTCCAACCAATACACCACTATGGTTACTTCCTCGACTTCCCCACGAGGAGCACACCATAGCACTCACGCTTATCTTGCGAGTTTTATAAGTATCCATTCAAGTTGTCTAATAATCAGGTACAGGTTCCAAGTAGTCCATGACCGCGGACGCGGATATTCAAATAGTTTTGTTAACCTTGCAAGGGTGTAAGCTACACACACATGACCATCGGTTACCGCCAGGTCTCGCCACCGTTCAAGAGGTGACAGCGAGGATGTTCACCACGACACTTCGCTCACAACTGGTCTATTACAGGAGTCGACTATCTGAGTTTGTCACCGCTCGAGAGTCCGGCCGGATCAACGAAACGGACCCAGACAATGTAGGCAGCCGAGAAGCCATCTCTGACAGATGGTTTCACTGTCTCACAGATCCACCCACATATCTAGGATGATGCAACATTTCCACTCACTCTTTTTCTATGCATATTTCAAATGGAAGGCCCGAACTAATGTGACTCCTGGACGTCAACACGGATCAAGGTACTAGGCCGAGAGGGGTCAATGAGCCCAATGTGTGGTTGTACTCTTTGTCTTGGATTACCATACAAGAACTCGGTGCTTAAGGCGGTGTTCAACGAGACAACCCACTGTGTACTCCTACACATCCTCTCATTGTTCACCTTGTATTAGGGTGGATTCACCAACACGTTATCATTAGCATCACTGTGATCATCCATCCCGACTCACAATCATAACATCCTCATTGTATCACTAAGCAGCAAAAGAAGTAACAGTTGTAGGGGCCACATGCTCATCAGTCAACTCCTAAATCTGCTAGGATTGTGGTTTGCTTAATACGGTGACAAAATGATAGGTCATGCATCGGAATGGGTTCAACTATGTGATAGAACGTGTCTCGGTGATCTCCTAAACATGCATAAGCGAGACTGAGAGGGAAGTAGGATTTTATAGACATGATCAATGGGGGTTTGCTTGCATTGCTGACGATACACGGGGTTTACCGAACTTCTTCTCCTTCGGGGGTGATCACCGTCTCGGATCGTCTGTCACCGGAACAATCAATCAACAAAGGGGGGCAACATTGTAATAGAATGCACAAGCACATGATTATGTTGTCCATGATGTGAAAGGTGTTGGTTTGTAGCAAATTCAATTTAAATGAAGTGTATTGCATTTGGAATGCAAATTCAAACTCCACATTCAAATTCAAATTAAGCCATACACATTTGCTTCTGTTCACCCATTTTAAAATATGTCAAACATAAAAACAAATTTCATATTCTTAATCCTTGCATTTTTCTGATAATTTTTCATATATTATATGTCCAAATTGGAGTTCATATGAATTTTCTATGATTTTTGGAAGTTTATACTATTTTCTGGAATTTCTGAATTCTTTGAATTCTTTTAATCCAATTACTGCGTCAGCACTGCATCAGCATGGCGTCAGCAGGGGGCTGACCAGTGGGGCCATGTTGTCAGTGGCTCTGGGATTAAACCCGTGGTTTAAAATAAATTATGTTTAATTAGAGGGACTAGGGCCCACTGTCAGTGAGGGGTTAGGATTTAGTTAGTGAGGGGATTAGTGGCTAATGACGGCCACGTCATCGGCGACATGTCGACGGCGACACCCGACGCGGCGGTGCCCGCACGGAACGGCGGAGCAGGGCTCCATTTGGCCAATGAACGGCACCAGGAGACTCCTTGTGCTCGCCCGCGTCGATTGGTGTAGGAGGGGGTCACCTGCGCTGCCGGAGACTACGCCGGCGACGACATGCGCGCGGCGGACGAAGACAAGCTCGACGGGTGTGAGGTTTCTAGGCACGGGAGAGGCTGGGGATAGGGGGAAAAAGATGGGGAGCTCACCCCGGAGTCAATGGCGCTGACGGCTACGACGGGGATGGCACGGGGACGAGGTATTTCTCGGCGATATGTCGCGGCTCCGGCGAGGCGATGTTGAAGAAATCGGCGGCTCCAGTGTCTCCGGGCTCGCGATCTTCGTCTCGGGGACGAAGACGAGTGCGCTGCGTGTGCTGGACAAGGTGGAGGGAGCTGAGGAGCTCGTCGGCCACGTGCTTTCCACGGCGGCGCTCCGGTGGGCTCACTGTCGGCGGTGATTTCTCGAGAGGGAGAGGAGGAGAGTGACCAGAGAGAGAGGGGAAGGTTACGGGACGTTCTGGGCGTCGTCGTGGCGTCCTGGGGGAGAAGAGCGGGTCCTGGAAGCTCCTCGGTGGCGTGCGCGGCGGTGAGCTCGCCACCGAGCTGCTTCGGGTGCCGGGGAGGAAGACGACAGGGGAGTGGGCGTGGGCTTGGGCCGGCTGGGCTGCTGGGGGTTTAGTTGGGCCAGATGCCAGGGTTTCCTCTTTTCCTTTTTCTTCTCTCTTTTTCTTTCTGTTTTGTTTTTCTTTCATTTGTTTGCTCTGATAAATAAATACCAAAACATTTTATAAAATCCCCAAATCATTTATATGGACTTATATGGCACAACACTAGCTAATCCCAAGATTTGAAGATTTTTGAAATTCAACTTATTTGAATTTCAATTCAAATAGGTTTTTAATTTAATTTCCAAGCCCTGTTTGGAATATTTGAAAAATCTTGGTGCATGCAGTGGGACCCACTTC
Source organism: Bromus sterilis (assembly GCA_950022295.1). Lineage (NCBI taxonomy): Eukaryota > Viridiplantae > Streptophyta > Magnoliopsida > Poales > Poaceae > Bromus > Bromus sterilis. The sequence goes on from OX465596.1 coordinate 406,220,457, forward strand.
ACTTTATATGTGATCATGCATATTTTTAAGACTTTTCAAAAATACCAGAGGAGTTTTTGGAAGAAATTTTTATCTGGCCTTTTGAATTAAATTCTCTAGGGCTTTTCTTTTTCCCATTTTTGAATTTCCTTTTAAATTTTCACATGATGCAAAGGGGCACTCAAACCCTAGCACTTACCCTAGTTGGGGTTCTGACATGCTTCGAGCTTGTGTCATCTCATTCGGTAAGAAATGAGAGGAAGCTCTTCCATTTGCTGAATTCTCGTACAACAATAGCTATCAGGCTAGTCTGAAGATGGCACCCTTTGAAGTTCTCTATGGACGTAAGTGTAGAACCCCTCTGAATTGGTCAGAAACTGGAGAACGAACTCTCGTGGGTCCGGACATCATACAACATGCCGAAGATCAGTTTCGCGTTATTCGTGAACACTTGAAAGCTGCTCAGTCCCGCCAGAAAAGCAACTATGACCGCAAGCACAAGGAAATGGTCTATCAACCTGGTGAATACGCGTACCTCTGTGTCACTCCCATGAGAGGCAGTCATCGTTTCGGAATCAAAGGCAAGTTAGCTCCTCGCTACATTGGCCCGTTCCGTATTCTTTCCCGAAGTGCACCGGTGGCTTACCGTTTGGAGTTGCCGTCAAACCTCTCTCAAGTCCACGATGTTTTTCACGTGTCGCAACTCCGTCGCTGCTTCAAGGACCCTATTCGTGAAGTGGAACATGATATGATCGAGCTGCAGCAGGACTTGACTTATCAAGAACATCTGAGCCGCATTCTCGGTCAGTCTGAACGCAAAACCCGCAACAAGACCACCAAGTTCCTCAAAGTTCAGTGGTCAAATCATTCTGAAGATGAAGCCACTTGGGAGCGTGAAGATTGGCTTCGCATTGAATACCCCGATCTTTTCCTCGCTACCACTTAAATTCTCGAGACGAGAGTTCTTGTAGTGGGGGAGATTTGTAACACCCTCAGTGTTATGGAACAGTAACACTTTTGATAATGAAAATTACTGTTGCAAATTACTGTTGCTAATCACTGTTGATCGTCACTGTTGTTTAACCACTGTTGCTCCCTGTCCTTCCTCAAACTTGTGTTGGTCACAATCAAACTTTGATGTGGGGTGATCAACTACCAAGGCTCCATACGCATGATCACTTGTAATCAAAACCCTAAGTCAAAACCCTATTCACATGTGGATATGAAAGTTGTGGCAAATCAAACCCAAACCCTAAACCCTTTTGGAATGATATTAAAAATAAGGTGGAAAATAAAAGTCAACCCAAAATTGTGCAACCACTTTTGAAAAATGCCAAATATTCAGTGGATCACTTCCATGTGGTCTTGGGCATTTGTCGAGCTAGAAAATAAATTAAACGATTCAAACAATAGGTAAAAACCCTCACTTTGGGAATTTAATATTTAAAAGAAATATCAAATGAATTTCTTTTGTCCCCAAACTTTTTGTGGCACTGGTCTTTGGTGCAACACTAATATACATGTAGGTTTCATGTTGGACAAAATTATAAAAGTAGCCAAATAAAATAAAACAGAACAGAAAAGAAAAAGAAATACAAAAGAAAAAAAAAGAAAAAAAAACCTATCTACCGCCTGGGGGCAAAGCCCACCAGGCCAGCCCCCTTCCCTTCCCCCCACGGTGGCCCAGCCCACGCCCCCTTCTTCAACCTCCGTACAGGGGAGGGCGTGGCGGGCATCCCCGCTGCCACCGGCGAGCCCCCCATCCGTGGCGCTCATCCACGACCCCGGCGGCCTACAAGAGCGGCCGAGCCCCCTCGGTGGAAACCCTAGCCGCCACCCTCCAGTTTCCCCCTCTCCCAGCTTCGCCTTCTTCCTCCAGAGCCCGCCTGCAAACGCCATGGCCGCCGGAACGTGAACCCACGCGGCTAGTGAGGTCCACACGTCGCGCCGCTGTGTCCCAGCGCTGCGTCGTCCTCGTCTTCACCTCCCACCAGAAGGAATCGGGCCCGGACGCCCTCAAGAACCCGCCATCTCCATCCTATTCGCCGCCGGCCGGCGAGCTTTGCCGCGCGATTCCGGCCGCTTCAACCACTCCCCGAGCCCACTGACCCCTCCCCTGCAACCACGGTGAGCCCAGCTCCCGTTTCCCTCTTCCAGCGCTCGAGTTTGTGCTCCATAGTCGCCGCCCCGCCTAGCTCATGCTCCGGCCGCCGCGGTTGCTCGCCCTAGCCGTCGCCGCGGGCCTCCCTTGTGTCCTCCTCGAGCACCACTGGATGCGTGACGTCGCTCCCGTTCGATTACTCCCAACCGCGCCCAGTTTGCTCGCCGAGGGAGAGCGTGCGCTCGCCGCCGAACCCTCCTGTAGCCGTCGCCTGCGTGGCTGCAAATAGCCGTGGGGCTTAACCCCCTCTCACGCTCACTGACCAGTGGGTCCGCCCATGATTAGTGCCTAATCAAGTTGCTAACAGGAGAAAACCCCCCTCATGTCACTGACTAGTGGGCCCTGGCCTGTTATAATAAAATTAACTGGGCTATTAGCTTAGAGTGTATGACAAGCGCCCCCCCTGGGATAAATAAATAAATTAATTGATTTATTAGTGTACTGTGTATGACATGTGGACCTAGAGGATTTTGGAATAAAAATAAGGATTTAATTAAATAACTAGAGGCTGACATGTGGGACCCACTGGTCAGTTGACCAGTCAACCTTACAGGTGGGTCCCCTCTGTCAGGTTTGACCAGTCAACTCTCTGTGGATAATGTTGCATTTTATTAATAAATTAAATTCAGAAAATCTTTTAAAATGATTAAAACTTTCAATTTAAATATCTTTTAAACCGTAAGTCAGATTCAAAAACTTTATACATCAAAATTGATCAGAAAAATATAACGAATACGGATACGGTATCCGTATACCCACCACACCCCTCTAACACAACGAACATCGACACCCCCCTGCGGGTCGTCTGTCCGATGATTTGTCCGGTACTGATAAAGTATCCGGATGAATTTATTCCGAACATGAATGTTGTTCAGAATAGTTCAACTAACACGGATACGCCCCTCTTATGTTTGTCGGATGTCCACTAAACCTCCGGCATGGTACCTTCCCCCTCCGGACACCCTGTCCGGTAATCACCCGGAGCTGGTAATTCATCCCCGGATCATTTTACGCTCCGAGCTTCACACATTGCACTGCGTTAGAACCCCGTAAACATTTCATCTATCATGGCATGCATATGTTTGTATATTATTGCTGTGTATTTACTGTTTCCTCCCCCCCTTAATCTCCGGTAGACCCCGAGACTGCCGTTGACTACACCGCTGCCGAGTACGACTACGTCGTCGACGACCGTACCCCGACAGTCGAGCTTCCAGGCAAGCAAAGCCATTCTCTTCCCCAGATATCGCCTACCTTTCCGTACTTTCTTGCACTAGGCATTGTTACTGCTGCTATGTTACAATCCTATTCAATTGCATAGCCTGATTTTGTCGCCCTTGATGTACCTTTCTTATCATATGCTGCCTGCTATATCTATATATCATATTCAGCAGTGAGCCCTGCGCATTGTTAGCTAGGATTAGATAGCGGGCCGTGACCACTCAGGGGAGTGAACACGGATACAATATATACAACTGCATAGGTACGGTACATTGAAGACACCGCCTAAGGCCCCCTAGCTCGGCTCTGCCGAGTCACCTTCAAGTGTGAGCTATCAAGGAGTAATCCTTGTACTCCACTCGATGATGATTTTGTATAGCCGCTCTAGGTACCTGAGTCCGGTTGTCCTTAAAGGTAAGAAGTCGGGCGACCCAACGGTGCCCGCGAGCGGTATTGCGTCGGGAACGACAGGGAGGGTACGACCGACGTTACTGGCGTGCTTGGCCCCTGCTCGTACCTCACGAGATTTACCAAACCACGAAAGTCGAGATCTACCAAGAGCACACGCGAGACAAGGTAAGGAGACGGTTCCCCTTGTTGGTAACCGCAGAGACTTGGGGGGACGACAGGGCAGGCACCGATGTACTGGTGGTCCTAACTGCTGTCGTTGACCGCGGGTCAGTTAAGTCGAGGCAACGATAACGGTTGTCACGCAGGTTAATTGAAATGCTAAATGGTTCGGCGGATGTCTTGAGTAGCCTTTTGGCTTGTACACACTACCTACACGTGGGACGAGGAGTGTGGGATCCCCTGCATCGTAGTCTCGTTCGAGGGTCTTCAGACGTCAATAGTATCGCGGGCTGATTGCCGGGAAGTGGTGTTGTCTTCTCTTGCTCGAGCGGTGTATTTGTATTTGCTTTGATTTTGCTTCACCGGCCAGTCACGCATCGTGCAGGAGTACGTTCGGGTTAGGGTCCAAAGCCTGGCTTACATAGGATATAGTCCGGCGGATGACCTCTTTGTTGATTGACGAAGGATGGGCTACTTTGTGTCGGATAGCTTCGGTGGGGTGTTCCCTAACAAGGTGTACGCCACCCTGGAGATCCGAGCATCGTAGAGTCACGCCAGTGCACCCCTGCAGGGAAGATTAATCTATTCGAATAGCCGTGTCTACGGTAACAGGATGCTTTATGCTGAAGCTGGATCTTACCACTAGAAACTACTACTATTAAACTGTATGGTTCCGGGTCTTCTTCCTCGCAGGGAGTCGAGGAAGGGAACTCGGAGGCATTATTATTATTAATTATTACAACTTACTATTGTACAATGTTGCAGCAACTTCTGCTGCATTGTTATTACATTCATGTTATTGAACTGTTGGATGTTTCTCTTCTCATGCTGCAAGACATGTCAGAAGATGCTAGTCTTCGATAGGCCTAGCTTCTTATCCTTATTCTGATTTCTATCTTCCAGTCCACTATATACAGCCTCCCCTTTCCATTTGATACAATGCATAATGCTTAGTAGCGGACGTAAGACTCGTGGGTATGCTAGATACTCACCCTTGCTTTATTTCCCCTTTATGTTTGGCTGATCGGCCGCTGCAGTCGACGTTGGAGCCCAGGAGCAGGAGTACCCCGGAGGCGGATACTACTACGTCGAGACCCCCACTGACCAGGACCAGGAGTAGTTTCGGAGGCTCCCAGGCAGGAGGCCTTGCCTTTTCGATCTGTATCTCTGATGTTATTTGTGCTAGCCTTCTTAAGGCAAAACTTGACTAACTATGTCTGTACTCAGATATTATGGCTTGTATAACTTATGTATTCGGGTCCACGTGACCCCCCTTTATTGTAACATATTGGTTTATCCTTTTGTGTTTAGTGTTGTGCTGTGATATTCTCACCGTGGCACCCTAATCTCATCCGTGTACCCAGCGTGTATGATTACTGTACACGGATTGATTTTTGGGGCGTCACATATGAGGAGTTCTAGTTCAAGCGGAGCGGGAATCTCTCCGACACAAAAGAGTAAGTTGGGGTCTAACTTGTTACTACAGCAAACAAAGCAAAAGAAAACTAAAAACAAAACCTAAGAGCGAGACGCTCCAAGAATAGCACATAATGCATGAAGTGATAAAAATATAGTGCAACGAGAGACGAACTGATAATTGTTGATGAAGAAGGGGATGCACAGGGGCATCTCCAAGCTTAGACACTTGAGTCTCCTTGAATATTTATTGGGGGTGCACATGGGCATCCCCAAGCTTGAGCGTTTGACCCTCCTGAATCTTCTTTCCTCATCCTCCATCGCGCACTTGAAAACATCCTTCATACATAACTCATCATAAGCTGATTAGAGAGGTTAGTACCCTAATAAAATAATTTTCCTCTACTGCAAATAAAGATTTCCAGGAATAGCTACTGTTTCAAAAGATTTCCAAAAGGTTTTTGGCAAAGAAAAAGCAAGCTTAAGGTTTGCAAAAGTGAAGAGAGAAAAAACGTGGCAGAATCTGTGAAAAACAGAACAGCAGATAGAAACGAATTTTTTAGGGGTACTTCTGCAACTCAAATAAAAAAACTCAAAACATACGGAAGTTTCGTAATTGTATAGAGCATGCTGTGTAAAAAATTCAGCTCAAAAAGATGAACTGGGATTTTTCTCTGATGTTTCTAGTCACGAGGACAGAATCTGTTTTCTGGACAGCATGTCACAACTTTTACTTCCCTTGCCGTATGAGGCTAAACTTGGCACAAAGCTTGAAAAGTAAAGATACAATGATGTTGCTACAGTAGTAACAATCATCAAGACCACTAAAAACAGAATAAAATCAAAAAATAAAAACCTAAATTCGTTGCGGGCTGCCTCTCGAAAGCGCTTCTTTAGAGCCATTAGCTAGGCTTAAAGCAGAAGATCAAGGTGCATCTATTGAACCATCATCATGATCATCAAAAAGCTCTTCAATAGTACAACTAGTCTTAATGGGTTTCTAAAATAAAGGACGAATTAAAATGATTCTTGGAATAAAATCAAAAGGAGGGAAATCAATTGGAGTTTCATTAAAGTTAAAGATAGGTGTCTCCTCCAAAGTTTTCACCGTTTCAACTCTCTTGGCACTGGGTGTGCTAGCTTTAGCTCGGGGAACCTTGGGTACGTAAACGGACTTAGGTTCCTTCTTTGCTGGAGTTTCATCCTTCTTGGTTTTGATTGAGTAAAAGGTAGTTCCTAAAGTTTCAATAACTTCCTCAATCTTTTCTATCCTAGAAGACTTTTCATCAAGGGATTTGATAGTCTCCAAAGTTTTGACAATTATCTGCATGGAATTATCTAGCCTATTCAAATTCCCTTGAATCTTACGATCCAACTCATTCACCCTATCGATACTTGGCATCTCTAGCTCTATCTTTTCAAGTTTTCTCATAATGTGAGCTAAAGTAATGTCCTCCTTAATACTAACAATGGGGAGACTTCCAACAAGATTTTCAATAACATTAAGGGTTTCCCAAACTGGGGCCTCTATGAAGTTCCCATTGATAGCAGTGTCTAAAAGAAACCTATTCCAAGAAGTAATCCCAACATAAAAATTTCTAAGCAGGATAGTAGTGGATTGCTTCTTGGTGGCTCTTTTTTGAGAATCATTAATTCTATACCAAGCATCTTTCAAACTTTCACCACCTCTTTGAGTAAAGGTAAGCACTTCTGCCTCACCAAAGACAAAAGGACCAGCCATAGTGGTAACTAATGACAAGGTAACGGGTGTTTTTGGTATTTTTGATTAAGGACACAAAAGTAAAAACTGAAAGGTAAACTAACAAGACTAAAAAGAAAAGGTAAAAGATAGTGTGCAACTCCCCTATTTTGTAGACTTGAGTCCCTGACAACGACGCCAGAAATTTTCTTGATGGCTTCTCACCCCTCGTTGGTTACCCCAAGTGGAAGGTTTGAGATGCAGTGCAGCAACAAGTTTCCCTCGGTGAAGATACCAAGGTTATCGAACCAGTAGGACTCAGGAGATACAAGTAGGTGGCAACGTCGCCAGAAATTGCTTCCTGACTAGGGTGTTGTCGTGGACCTGCACACAGCAACAAATAACTTTGCTCCCAACGAGTACAGAGGAGTTGTCAATTCCTCCGACCTTGTCGTTTACAAAGGATCAACGCAAGAGATAAAAGGTGCAAAGGAAAGTAAAAGCTGAAAGTAAATTGAGGGTGTGAACAATAATGTGAAGATGGACCAGGGTCCCGTGATTTTCACTAGTGATGTCTCTCTCCCAAAAGATGATAAAAGTGCTAGCTAGGTAAACAAATCACAGTTGGGAAATTGACAGGATTATGAAGGCACCGCAATGCTAACTATGCTGCAAAGAAAGGAAGGGCTCAAAAGCAATGGGCAGTACGCCAAGGTAAGTAGACCAAAATCCATCTGCATCTACTATGAACCATCCACCTTGAGATATCTATCCAGAACATCTCGCTGGTATTATGTTGCGAATCCCACCCAAAGTGTAAACTCAAAGCAACAGACAACTGCACTAAAAGAACTTTGCGTAAAGTAAACAATCCTTGCACCCGCAGGTACAAGCACCGTTGTTTTATCCCTGGTGGCAACAGCACATCCCCTAGTCTCATGTTTTTGTCACTCAAGCTAGACATCAAGGGGCTGAACCCACAATCGAGCATAACGCTCTCTCTTGGAGTTGCAAATAAAATACTTGGCCAAAGCAAATACCGCAACGGAGAACATGCAAGAATTTACTTAAGAACAAAATATAAAAGAGAAGAACCAAATATATTACTCATCACAATTTGAACATAGTCTCATAATCCATCAGATCCCAACAAACTCAGCATAGCAACAGCAGAAATTACATAGATGCCTCGATCATGTGAGGCAGCTCACGAGGACTCGAAAGTGGAAGAACAAAGGGGGAGAGATTCATCACATAGCTACTGGTCACAGACCCATGGTCCAAGGGGGACTACTCACGGCACATCCGAGAGGCGTCCATGGCTATGGATGGTCACCCGGAGGGGGTTCCTCCTTCCGGCATGGTGCCAGGGCAGCTTCTCCAGGCAGCCCCGATCTTGAAACGGCGGCGGCAGCGGTACTGAGGGGAGTTCGCGAGAAAGAGATCGATATTGGGGGTTTCCACCCTGAGGGGTAAATATAGGCGAAGGGGGCATCGAGGGACCCACGAGGCATTCAGGAGGGTCCCTGGCGCGGCCCAGGGTGGGGCCGCGCCACCTGCCCTCCTGGCTGCCTGGTGGTGGCCCCCCTTCCCTCTCTTGGTGATTCTGGAAGCTTCTGTTGCGCTGATTTTTTATATATTTTTCCCGGAATTTTTGGAGCACTTTTAATGACCTCAAATGCAAATGCTCACAAAAGATGAATTGAAGTACACGCAATTCTGAGCAATATTTGTTTTGGGGGCACGTTCATCGGAGCTACGGATCAACTGGAAATTACGTCGCAAAAACAGATCAGCAGCAATAAATAAGGACTTAGAAAAAATTACAGCCAGGAAAAAAAGAAAAAAATAACTACCATGGGCTTCGGCCCATCAGGCCGACGGCGCTGGAGAGGCCATGGGCCAGGCGGTGGGGCGAGCGGGCCATGGGGTTGGGCTGCTGGGCTCTGGCCTTCGGGCCAGATCTGGCTGGCTCCTGGGCCGGGCCCACCTGGCCAGCCACGCGTGAAGGGGGCACCGGCTCGGGCTGCTCCCGAGTGACGGCGACGGCGGCTGGCCGGTGGCGCGCCGACCACCGGCGGCTAGGGGCGAGGAGGTGGGGTAGCAGGGCGCAGGGGAGGCGCTGTTGGCGGCGCCGGATCTCGGCCGGGACGAGGCCGGCAGGTGGCGGGGCCATGCGGCAGCGAGGCCGAGCTCGGTCGTGCCCTCCAATGGCGGCGGCCTCTCCTGCAACAAGGGAGAGGGGGTGAGGCGAGGGTGAGGTGAAGGGAGGAGAGGGAAGGAGAGGGTGGCGCGGGAGGAGAGGTGGTGGCCGGCGACGGGCGGCTCGGGGAGAGAGGAGGCGGCGGCGGCCTCGGGTCCGCGGGGAGCTCCACGAGAGGAGAGAGAGGAGGAGATTAGGGATGGTTAGGTTGACGTGGCGCACTCCGGTGCGTCCGATCGCGGGATCGAACTGCCCGAAAAATCTGGGATCTAGGTTTTAACGAAAATTGGGGCAAAATATCAGATCTGGGGCTGGCTAGGTGCTTAGGGAAAACCCTAAGTGGTGGGGTGGTCTATTTATAGCCCGGGTGGCTGGCAGTTTGCAAAAACATCCCCGGTTTTTCTCTCGCGCGCGCGGTGCTCATGTTTCTGACCGCCGGCGGTCTGCAGTACCTCCGATTCGGGTAAAACTTCAAACTGCGTGATCAGCGCGTCGAGCCGGAGGCGTTCACCTCGCGCTGGAACCGTTCTGAGAACACTTTCTGACGCGCTTTAAAGATATCCCGTTTAATTATTAAACGGGGTTTTTCATTCCGTTGGCTACGGCTGGTCTCGTGCGGTTTTCGCGACGGTGATCGGGTGAAACCCGGTGTCGCAAAGGTCGAGTGTCAGGGTGGCAAGGGTCGGTCTCCGTCCGATACGAGATAAGAGGGGGAAAAATAATCGTCGATCGATAAATCGGGGATGCAGACACCGCAAAAAAATCAGGCAATCAAACAATTCACACCGAAAACAAAATTTTTAATTTTTGTGAAATCTGGGCTGTTACAATACAACACCACCAACAAGGGATTGTGTCCCGAGATCCAGGACGATCCGGGGGAGAGGGGGAAGAGAAAAGAGAGTCGCCGATCTTCAACACCACCAACAAGGGACTCTGCTCCATGTCGATGTCGAACTTCTGTCGAGATAATTTTCCGCAGAGAGACAACATCGTGGGAATAACGAAAACGTCAGTGACAAGAGGAAGAACGATCGCGAAAACTAGATCAAGGGATAGTGATTTTCGAAGCAACTCGTAAAGTACCGGGCAAAAGGAGGGATGGCAATGGATGACCCAGATGATACCCAAAATCGGAGAAGCTAAAAGTACTACAAGAATTCCCACCCGAGCTCGGAATCGAGACAATACGCTGCAAGCAAGGCATTGTAACGGTTCCGAAACTCCACACACTCAAGATCCTAGAGTTTTGAAGGGGGATAAGATGAGAATAAAACACTTACGACACTTGTCCTGACCAGAGCAAGGGTAAGGAGTAAAAAGATTCCTACTCTCCGACAACTAACTTAGTAACTACAAAATAATTTTTTTCTAGACTCGACTTCGGCCAGAGAGGGGATCCTACGGTCGGTAAGGCTCTGATACCAAGTTGTAAGGCCTGATATGCAGTACTATTCCAGATCTAGATGTTTCCATCCAGATCCGGGGACGAAGCACATATCGGTCCCACCGCGACATATGACGAAGTCATATGCCCCGGATTTCCAACATGATATCACAACATTACAGATACAAGGATACAACATCTCATACAATCGGCATACAACTGCCTCAAATACAATACAACAGCGGAAGGTACATGTCTGAGTACAGACTACAATGAAATGCCTAATGGCAAAGAGAAAAACATCGAGCCCATAACCACACGGGTCCAGGCCTCCGCCGGGATCCGCCTAACTAGTCGTCGTCGAGTCTCCATGTGAAACGTCGATCACTGTACCTATTGTCAATCAAGAACCCTGAAAAGAGTTTGGGGGTAGTATCATGAGTACAGAGGTACTCAGCATCCAACTGTAGTGGTCATCTGACCCAGAAAGGACTTCATCACTCGTCATTCTAGGACAACTAGTAGTTTACGGTAAGGAAGGGGTAAGTGGTGAGGTTGCTGCCGCACTAGCATTTATGAAGTGGATAATGATCTAGAGAGTAAGGTAAGAAGCCAAGCATTCGATGAGGAATCGCCTCCAACAAGTCTTGCTATCAACTACTTACGCAAACATAACACCTATCCTATCCTTGTCCTCCTCTTCGCATCCCGACGAAGAAGAAGCAGTCAAGGCACACACACGTTGATCAAGTTATATTAAGATTATCTCAGCTGTTGTTGTCTATGAACAAGGAGTAGGTCTCAAGTCGTCCATAACCGTGGACACGGCTTCTCAAAAAGATTTAACCCTGCAGGGGTGTACCAACTGCCCATTACAAGGCTCCGCGCGCACGCCTATCTCTCTTAGTTGCTACCCATCACATGCAACCATTTTCTGATTTAGTTCCAAGATATCCGAAACGACAGGTCCCTCTAGATAACAACAAACAAATCCGGGTGGCCCCCGGGGAGTCGACACCCAATCCAAAAGTTGGCCACGCTCTCGGATCAGACTCTTCCGTCTCAATAGGGTTTGGGTTACCGAGACGCCTCACGTGAGGCCTCGGGCCCTCGCCGTTCAAAGGTGGACCAACAGGGAAACCATGTCCTCACTGGTCCGGGTTGGTTTAAAAACTACTGGCAGCTGACCAGCACACACACGGTTTCAAATGGTAAATCAGCTTGGGCCACCACTAGAAATGCTTGAAGCTAGGTAGGTAAGAAAAAGGGACCCCATAAAATCCCACACACGGTTAGGAACGCTCAGTCTTAAAACCAATACCCGGAACTCGGATCCTAGGTGACTCGAATGGAACAAAGCGTCGGGGCGGGATAGCCTAGACCTTCCATCCTTCGCCGAATATAGTCAACATTGTAATAATCATATCATCAACAACAATATAATAATGTGATATCCCAAACCAAGGAGTAACAGGGTAACATCGTAGCATCCTAAGCATGCATACTAAGCAGGGGCTGAGCAACGAGCAATAGTAAAATAGCAGTACATGGTTTGCTGGGAGGGGACATGGATGTATCGGTTTGAAAGAGGCTGTAAACATGTGGTAGGATCAAACATCGAGCCTAACCTAGACTAGCATGCAAACCACTAGTTGAAATAGAATGGATCATAAGTAATGTATAGTCCTTGCCTATTGATTAGTCGGATTCCGAAGGTGTAGCCGATCGCAAGCTCGCAACGTCTCCGAGAGGTACCCGCGGAAGCACACAAGACGGAAACACTGGAAAGCAGTCAATGAGAAAGCATCTATTACTACGAGTCAAACACGAGCAAGCATCAACAAGAACGCAACACGAGACATCGCACCTACCGTCGAGAGCGGTTACTAACAGGTTAAGTGGAGTACTCGTCACACACGACGATACCGCACATTTAGAAAGGTTCAGGTTGTTTAGCTACAGGTGATCAACAAAGGTTGTTAACATGGCAACTCAAGCAAGCATGGAATATCACACAAACATGTCAAGAGGTGAAGCACAAAGTAAACTACCTAGGCTAGTCATTTTAAGTGAGGCAACCCCTAAACATGGCATAACACTAAGTGCCGCACGATGATTAAAAGATTTGGTACTGTTCTGCCCTAAACCATATTTTAGGTTTATTAACAATAGCAAACAATAGCATAAACACAAAGTACATGAAAAACTAATCAAGTTTCATATAAGGCACACTCCAAACGGAGTTACGGTTAAAAAGATACAAGCAAAACAAGTTATGGGCACAATCTGCCAACATCACGAAGCACACTTTAGAGCAACGCATAAACAGGATAATCAATGCAAACATGCTCAAAAATGATATGGAACTAAAGTATACATGACAAGAAAGGCATGGCAAAAGGAATCATGCAAATAGGCATCATAGATCAAAATATATTAAGCAAACAACATGGCATCGGAACGTTACAGACTTAGAGAAAAACAGAGGTGGCTGTCAAAAACAGCAGCATAGCAACTTTGGAGCTCAATAACTATATGACCAGCAAGCATATCATGACAATGAAATACATGTAATGAAAGTAGACATGATGCTTAACAATATGCAATTGGAATCACTCAATTCCGATAGACGGTCGCAACACACTCGTCGACCGAAGTTGCAAAAATATAAACAGCAGCACACTAACAGCAGGGTAGCTACTTTGGAGCAAGATACAATCATGATGCAGCAAGAAATTATGGCATGTGAATGCATGAAACTGAAGTAGAAACAATGCTAAACGGAACGCAAAAGGAATCAATCAATTCCGATGAACGGTTGCGAAGCAATCGTCACCCGAAGTTGCAATAAAATAACAGTTACAGCAACTTAGCAGCAATTAACGACAGGTAGCCCTGTTTGAACAGCAATAACACAATCAATATGACCTCAAATGCAAATGCTCACAAAAGATGAATTGAAGTACACGCAATTCTGAACAATATTCGTTTTGGGGGCACGTTCATCGGAGCTACGGATCAACAGGAAATTACGTTGCAAAAATAGATCAGCAGCAATAAATAAGGACTTAGAAAAAATTACAGCCAGGAAAAAAATAAAAAAAATAACTACCATGGGCTTCGGCCCATCAGGCCGACGGCGCTGGAGAGGCCATGGGCCAGGCGGTGGGGCGAGCGGGCCATGGGATTGGGCTGCTGGGCTCTGGCCTTCGGGCCAGATCTGGCTGGCGCCTGGGCCGGGCCCACCTGGCCGGCCATGCGTGGAGGGGGCACCGGCTCGGGCTGCTCCCGAGCGACGGCGACGGCGGCTGGCCGGTGGAGCGCCGGCCACTGGCGGCTAGGGGCGAGGAGGCGGGATAGTAGGGCGCAGGGGAGGCGCTGGCGGCGGCGCCGGATCTCGGCCGGGAGGTGGCGGGGCCATGCGGCAGCGAGGCCGAGCTCGACCGTGCCCTCCAATGGCGGCGGCCTCTCCTGCAACAAGGGAGAGGGGGTGAGGCGAGGGTGAGGTGGAGGGAGGAGAGGGAAGGAGAGGGTGGCGCGGGAGGAGAGGTGGTGGCCGGCGACGGGCGGCTCGGGGAGAGAGGAGGCGGCGGCGGCCTCGGGTCCGCGGGGAGCTCCACGGGAGGAGAGAGAGGAGGAGATTAGGGATGGCTAAGGTGACGTGGCGCGCTCCGGTGCGTCCGATCGCGGGATCGAACGGCCCGAAAAATCTGGGATCTAGGTTTTGACGAAAATTGGGGCAAAATATCAGATCTGGGGCTGGCTAGGTGCTTAGGGAAAACCCTAAGTGGTGGGGTGGTCTATTTATAGCCCGGGTGGCTGGCAGTTTGCAAAAACATCCCCGGTTTTTCTCTCGCGCGCGCGGTGCTCAAGTTTCTGACCGCCGGGGGTCCGCAGTACCTCCGATTCGGGTAAAACTTCAAACTGCGCGATCAGCGCGTCGAGCCGGAGGCGTTCACCTCGCGCTGGAACCGTTCTGAGAACACTTTCCAGCGCGCTATAAAAATATCCCGTTTAATTATTAAACGAGGTTTTTCGTTCCGTTGGCTACGGCTGGTCTCGTGCGGTTTTCGCGACGGTGATCTTGTGAAACCCGGTGTCGCAAAGGTTGAGTGTCAGGGTGGCAAGGGTCGGTCTCCGTCCGATACGAGATAAGAGAGGGGAAATAATTGCCGATCGATAAATCGGGGATGCAAACACCGCAAACAAATCAGGAAATCAAACAATTCACACCGAAAACAAAATTTTTAATTTTTGTGAAATCTGGGCTGTTACACAGCTCACAAGGACATGAAAGTTGAAGCACAAAAGGGGGAGAGATAGATCACATAGCTACTGGTCACGGACCCATGGTTCAAGGGAAACTACTCACGGTACATACGGAAGGCGTCTATGGCTATGGAGGGTCTCCCGGAGGGGGTAGCTTCTCCCGGCAGGGTGCCGGAGCAGCTTCTCCAGAAAGCCCCGATCTTGAAATGGCGGCGGCGTCGGAACATAGGCGAGATCACGAAAGAGGAGTCCGTATTAGGGGTTTCTACCCCGAGGGGTAAATATAGGCGAAGGGGGGCGTCGAGGGGACCCACGAGGCAGTCAGGAGCCACCTTCCCTCCTGGCTGCCTGGTGGTGGCCCCCCTTCCCTCTCTTGGTGATTCCGGAAGCTTCTGTGGCGCTGATTTTTTATATATTTTTCCCGGAAATTTTGGAGCACTTTTAATGGTCGGAAAACCTGAAATACAAAAACAGCAGAAAACAGAAACTGGCAACTGGGTGCACTGAGTTAATAGGTTAGTCCAAATAGGTTCAAAATTTCATGAACGTTCAAGCAAAACATGGCAAAGTCACACAAAACATGCATGGAGCAAGCAGAAATTATAGATACGTTTGGGACGTATCAGATCCTCATCATCACGAGCACCAGACACCGATGAGGAGCCCTTAGTCGGGTGACGCACCCCAAGTTTGGAGGGGCGAGTCACCACTGGGGGATCATCTTCTTAAACCACAATCTCCTCCTCATCCTCAAATTCAGAGACATAGGGGCTATCCTCCGTGCTAGGAGTGTACTCACTGTCCGAGGAGGTTTCCGTGTACGTCGGTTGCTTCATGCGGCGACGAAGACGGGGCGGTTCATCCCCGGAACCACCTAGCCATATGTGAGGAATATGAGCAAGAAACCCTAACCAACAAATGGAGACACACGAAGGAGGAAAGATAGGCATGAGCATACCACGGGAACCGGAGGCCTCACGATTCTTGCGACCGCAGGTTTTCGTCCTCACCATCGCGAATCCCTAGAGTAAGGAGATGCAATGATGAGGCAAGAACCGGGCAAAATGGGCAAAACCAATTGGATGAACACGGAGATCGGGACGAGGAGTACCGCGGGGGAGGAGATCCGGAGGAGAGAAGTGTGGGTCTCGCAGCAGAAAACAATAATTTTTCTAACTAGCGTTGCCCTTAACCCAAGATCTATCTAGCTGTAATGCCGTAACGGAAAGACTTGCGGAAACATACCTCGGGGTGTAGTCCGTTGCGCGGGAAACGTTCCCTCAAACGTGGTTGATGAAGCCGTAAACCTTTCACAGCCCCCTGGCTGTGTTAGCACCCTTTTGGGTGGTAGTGCCGCACATGCAGCACCTCGTAGTACTCGCACATGTACGGACTCGATGACGACCTCCGTTCTCCGATCCAGCGAAGGTGGCGGAAGTAGACCTCCCGGAACCGGAGTTTCGGCGGCACGACGGCGTCCGCGTAGAAGAGAAGCCTCAATCCCAGCACAGGTTCCAGACAAGGGGACCCCGGCTTGAGAGAGACGAGAGATGGGAGAAGACCGGTGAAAACCGATCTCAATTCGGTGTAATATTGAATTCTCTGCGAATTTTTATGTGTTAAAGAAGTGCACCCCTGCCCATCTTTATATAGGCAGACGGAAGGAGCCAACCCCCCTTCCCTTGGCAATGTGGGGCTAATCACTTGCCAAGGGGGGAGGGTGCGGCTAGGAGGAGGGGGGGAAGTTGGGCGCCACCCACATGGGCCCCAAGTCCCACGGCGCCCCCCCCCCTTTTTTCCTTTTCCCTTTTTTTCCTCCTTCCCCTAATGGGCTTCTTTCACAAATAAGGCCCATTGCACTTTTTAATCTGAAATAAATTATTATTAATTATTAATTCACTTAATTAATAAATAATACATATTATTTCATCTCCCGATGATCCGGAACTCCTTCCAGCTCACTCCGAACGTCCTTCGGACCAACACGGAACTTTTTCGGTACGTCTTTCTCTCTTCTCCGGTAACTCTGATAGTTCCGAAAAGGTCTCCGATATTCATCGAGCCCTTAAGTGTGTTACCCTACGGTCCGAGAACACTCCAGTCATGACCGAGACAAAGGCTACGACCAATGATCAATAGCGGGACCTGGATGCCCATAATGACCCCTGTGCATTCCGGAAGTAACCGATTGAACCGTACACGCTGTATACCATTCCCTTTGTCATGCGATACTAGATTAGTCCAAGATTCGATCAACTGCATCCAATGCATTAGTTCTATCTTTATACCGACAAATTTTATTCACTCGTTCCGTGATATTCATCCTTGTGACCTAGTCACACGCTGCGCAGCTTTATGGATGCAATCTCACCGAGTTGGCCATGAAGTATCTTTCCATTATATGGATTGACAAATCCCGCTCTTGAATCAACACTCCTCAACATATCCCATCGGATAGCCCAAGATACACCTTTATGGTCACCATGTTTCAGTGTGACGGTTAATGCACTCAAAGCATCCTCAGAAGATAGCAATTATGTGTGATCTCACGGTCAAAGGAACAGGCTACTACGTTCTGTAATTACAACACTGAACTTTTATGATTTGATCATGTTGCAATGCTTGCATTGGGTAATGTTCATCATGTCATTCATTCAATGAGGTGACGTTGCCGTCAATTGAATTGATTGTCCATTATCGTGAAACGACAATCATAAGTTGATGATAAACCAGTCATCATGAGAGGCTGACTAGGAACTCTGGTTGTTTCTATACCACACCTGTATCATCGTTTCACTGATACATTTCCAGCACAGTATGAAACTGGTCATGAACTTATTTAGATATATTGGAATAATCATATATTATTTGCCTCTAGAGCATATATCCAACAGTCTCCCACTTCCACTAGATAGCAAATAATCTAGCTGCATATTTTCTCGATCATAATCATCTTATCATATAAGTGTTTATTGATCATGCTTGCTCATGGAAGAGGTTTCGTCAACGATCTGTACCCGTTCAGATTTGTATGTTCCTTTTGTAACAGGTATTGGTCAACTTTCTTGATATACCTTTCATTATCTAATAATGCTTGAATTATAAGTTTGGCGGGAGAGTGAGACTTCTTATTTTACAGTATTCTCTAATGACAAAATGGTTTTAGTCCCTAGGACTCCCATAGTCATGTATACTGAAAAATACACTCAGCCAGAAGTCTAAACTTCTTACGCTAAACTTTATTCAACCTTCTACTTCCTTAAGTAGATATTTATATTTTGTAGAGTTTCTGTTCGTGAAATTATAGCTCACATTTCCTTTCTATTCCTTTTGGTGATATCTCTAATTCATATAGACCCATAATAAGGCTTGCAATCGTAATCCAGTATTACCTTCAAGTATATTATCTTTTCTATCATTTAGAGTACTGTCCTCAGTTTCTCTTCAGATACTGAATGCCTGGACTTTGCTCAGGTTCTGTGTTTTGCCAACCAAGCACATCGGAACCTGTTCTTCTTCTAAGAACCTTTGAGTCATTATGTTATTGGATTCACAACTTCCGTTTTATGGTAGAATCATATGTCAAAGGTCATATAGGATCACATGTCTTGAGACAAAGTGCATCCCTATTCTTCCATTAAAACATTATTTTGTGATTTAAGGTTTTACATCCTTTATATAATTCCTAGCCACAAGAACCTTTTCTTGTTTAGGATATCATTCCAATCCTTTTGATGTTCATTACACGTGTCCTAATCTATCCTTATAGATTTTAGTGTGTGACACATATGTATTTCGTTCATATAAGATTCTCGTAATCCTTTCATCTTATTAGCCTTAATATCCATGTATATCAACGTATATATATGAGATTGTTTTCACATATATCATCGTATATATATGAAATTGACATTGTGCTCCCACTCAAATATATCCGACATATATCTGTAAGTAAGCTTTTATTAAGTTTCTATTCTAATTATGTCAGACATAATAATATTTCTCCCAAAGCTCCCACTCAGAAAATGCTCTCTGCATTCCAAGTTTTTAGGAAGTCTCCAAAGCTCCCACTCAGTTTCATGAAATTGCAGTCCATCTCAATATTTTGATTACTTCAAAATCAGTTGATCAAATCAAGGTTGAGAGTTTCTGCCTTGAGGTACTATGGTCCATCTTATCGAAACATTCTTTCATTTATGCCAATTGCTACTTCTCTTCAAATTCCAAATTTGAATGTGATGCAATTTCAAGCTATGGTCCCTTCATAGTGTCCGTGAATGAAATACCCATATTGATTTAGCATTACTACGCTTCCGTAGTCAATCATTATTGAATTTAGCCATAACATTTTTTATGTGCCAAATCATGCCTTTATGTGTTGCATCATTCTTAATAACTTCCTGGTTATTCGGAATGTGAAATAACTACTTTATTTCATAGGATGTGAGCCATCCCATATTCAACTCAATATGATTTTATTTCTCCTCGTTTCCTAGGTAACCATCAATCCTTCATAATTTATGAGCAGTGTCCCTTTTGTTTCACTTAAGAAGACTCATGATTATTGTTTTGTACAGAACGTATTCATGACAGTCTTCTTATTTTTAAACTAAGGCTTTAACTAATATACCATGATCATCATCAATAGCATATTTCCTCTTCTCATGGAATCATTTCAGCGGAACGTTTTCTGTTGCGTTACTCTGTTATCTGGAGGCAGGGTCAATCACCCTAGTCAAAGAATTCACTTTTCTCCCATTGGTTTATTCCTTGAGAACCATCTTCTCATTCACCAATTCAAGGAATACAAGTTTTGCTATTTGGGAAGGTGTGTTTTACAATTGCTCACAACTCTAATACAAAGAAAGTTATATCATATAAAACTTCTAGAAACTTTCTAACACCATCATCATATGGAGTCATCAGCTTCATTAAATTCAGAATGGTTTCCTTATTTCATGAAGTAGGTGTTTTAACTTAATAAATTATAACAACTTTGTTCATTCAAAATAGCATTAGCGTAAGGGGAATGTATTTAGATCACACTACATTTTAGCATGACTACGAATGGTTTTAGGTGCTTGAGCACTTTAAACTTCCATCGTAATTTGTGGTATTACTTCCACAAGTCTGCCATTTATGTCAACTATAATACTTATCACTTTGATCACATCATGGTGATTTGTATTCTTATATCCAACTTCACTGTGATTCCGTAATCTCAGATTTATGATCTTAATTGAATGCCTTGTTCAATTAATCATGCGAAGCATCTTTAATGATTATTCATGCGCTTGGTTAATACATCATTTATGTACAATGTTTGGCGCAAGTTCTACTTTGCTAGAACTCCGTCATTAGTCATCTTGGTTGATAATAAATTCATGAGTTAATAGATCGAGTATCTAATGACTTCATCATTTATGAATTCATCTCATGCATTTAGTATAGTTATGACTTTTGACCTTATTGTTATTCATAATAACTTAATCATTAAACATTGAATATCACTTGAAAATTATGGTGTTTTATAAATGCTTCTATCATATTATAAACTCAATTGCAATCATAGTATAAGCACACTTTATTCATCAAACTGGAACAACTGACTTGTCTCAAAGCATGAATAACTTTGTCTCGCGAGATGCAAGACATACCACTAAGTGTTCATATTCGATTGATTACAAAATATTTATCTAAAACTCTAAGTATAATTCTATGATAGATGTCTTGGTGAAATCTTGGTGGCCATCAACTATCTTGGTTGCCATCAATCCTGGATCGCACCTCTTCCCGTCCATGCAACGGTAGGCCCTGTTTTCATAAAACAGAACAAGTATCAAATACTTATTAAACTGCAAATGTTCTATAAGGGAACAAACATTTATAACGAGTATATCAAATATATACCTTCTCCATCAACAATTTCTCCTTCAATGGGTGCAACCTTTGCATCAAGAAGATTAGTCATGAAATCCTGGAGATGCATGTTATCTCCTCTCCCGACATAGCCATGGACATAATCTTGATAACTCGGTGGAAGCGAATGTAGCACCGTGTTTATCGCAAACTCCTCTGTGATAGATTCATTTGTTGTCCAATAGTCAAAGTCTTCCACAAGGCTCAGATACATCCTATGCATCTTGTCTAGGTGGGCTCTCAGGCAGGTGTGCTCTTCCATCTTTGTAGAAAGAAACTGTTTTTCTAACTCAAATCTGGCCACTTTGAACTGACGTATAAACAATGACTTTAGCGTGTCTATCATGTCATAAGCACTAGTTTCCCTAAACAGATTGCTCAACTCATTTGACATGGAGTGTTCCATAACATTCTTCACCACAAAGTATTTCTGTCGACGAACATAGAAATCCATCATTTCTTATTCATCTCCATTGTTATCCGGAGGATCTCCCACAAGGCTTTCTATTATGAACAAGAGGTTTACTCTCTTGAGTGAAGTCCTAAGGCGTAGATATCAATCAACGAAGTTTGACCCCATTTACTTTAAGTCTATCACCACCCATGAAAGAAAGCAATTCACGATGTTCATTTGGATTCATTTTCTACAAAATATTTGCAAGGAAAACAATTAAGACTAGTTCATAATAATGAGTTCATAATAATCATATTATAGACGAGCTCACACTAAAACAATCATCCCTAAGAAGTTTTAGTGATTACATGATCCAGATTCACTATCCGTCCTCGAATATCACAACGGCCGACGGATTAGTTTCAAAGGTAGACAACTAGTTTGTGTGATAACATCCTATATGTGACTCATGCTCGATCTTTCGATCTCTAGTATTCCGAGGCCATACTACATATGCTAGGCTCGCCAAATTGACCTTAGTGTTATATGCTGCTTAGCAAGGCCATATCGACATATGCTAGGCTTGCCAAGCCCAACCTCATGCGAACTCTAATGTATGTATGACACCCAATCGTCACGGCCTGCCTATCATAAAGAGAACCTTCCAGGTGGTGCACACTTCGGTAGAATACTTATGTTTGGCATTTTATAAGGGATCATCTTATTTTATGCTACCGTCGTGTATCCTATACTAGCATGTTTTAAGATGTATGAACATGGTGGCACTAAGTCTACAGTGTCTCCATTTAAGTTTGTTTCATCATGATGAACGTTTACTACTTTCTAGTAACACATAGCAAAGCTATCACTACATCAAGATCAAGCAAACAACAATAGCCCCCTCTGCAATATAAAGTTAGACGCCTCTATTTTGTATATTGCATGTTTTTACGTGGCTGCTAGGGCTTTTCATAGATCAACCGTTTCTACGAACATTGAACCACAACGCTGATTATAGATTGTCTCTATTACACCCCCGTACGGGCCCTCCGTTGCAAATGCCATATCCGCTAAAGTAAGAGAGACAGACACCCCCCCAGAGCCACTTTATAAGGTACAAGCCGTATGTCAAGCGTGGAACCAGTCTCGCGTAAGCGTACGCATAAGGTCGGTCGGGGGCCACTTCATCAAACAATGCCACAGATATAACAAGTACACGTGAGAGGGTAACAATCGTAGAATCAACGCCCACATCCCCGATGTGTTCTAACCGTACAACAATACGAAGCATAGATCTAGCTCATGATACCGCTGTGGGTCTCGCAGCAGAAAACAATATTTTTTCTAACTAGCGTCGCCCTTAACCCAAGATCTATCTAGCTGTAATGCCGTAACGGAAAGACTTGCGGAAACATACCTCGGGGTGTAGTCCGTTGCGCGGGAAACATTCCCGCAAACGTGGTTGATGAAGCCGTAAACCTTTCACAGCCCCCTGGCTGCGTTAGCACCCTTTTGGGTGGTAGTGCCGCACGTGCAACACCTCGTAGTACTCGCACACGTACGGACTCGATGACGACCTCCGTTCTCCGATCCAGCGAAGGTGGCGGAAATAGACCTCCCGGAACCGGAGTTTCGGAAGCACGACGGCGTCCGCGTAGCAGAGAAGCCTCAATCCCAGCACAGGTTCCAGACAAGGGGACCCCAGATTGAGAGAGACGAGAGAGGGGAGAAGACCGGTGAAAACCGATCTCAATTCGGAGTAATATTGAATTCTCTGCGAAATTTTCCGTGTTAAAGAAGTGCACCCCTGCCCATCTTTATATAGGCAGACGGAAGGAGTCAAACCCCTTTCCCTTGGCAATGTGGGACTAATCCCTTGCCAAGGGGGGAGGGTGCGGCTAGGAGGAGGGGGCAAGTGGGGCGCCACCCACATGGGCCCCAAGGCCCATGGCGCCCCCTTTTTTTCTTTTCCTTTTCCCTTTTATTTTCCTCCTTCCCCTAATGGGCTTCTTTCACAAATAAGGCACATTGCACTTTTCAATCTGAAATAAATTATTATTAATTATTAATTCACTTAATTAATAAAATAATACATATTATTTCATCTCCCGATGATCCGGAACTCCTTCCATCTCACTCCGAACGTCCTTCGGACCAACACGGAACTTTTCCGGTACGTCTTTCTCTCTTCTCCGGTAACTCCGATAGTTCCGAAAAGGTCTCCGATATTCATCGAGCCCTTAAGTGTGTTACCCTACGGTCCGAGAACACTCCAGTCATGACCGAGACAAAGGCTACGTCCAATGATCAATAGCGGGACCTGGATGCCCATAATGACCCCTCTGCATTCCGGAAGTAACCGATTGAACCGTACACGTTGTATACCATTCCCTTTGTCATGCGATACTAGATTAGTCCAAGATTCGATCAACTGCATCCAATGCATTAGTTCTATCTTTTTAACGACAAATATTATTCACTCGTTCCGTGATATTCATCCTTGTGACCTAGTCACACGCTGCGCACCTTTATGGACGCAATCTCACCGAGTTGGCCATGAAGTATCTTTCCATTATATGGATTGAAAAATCCCGCTCTTGAATCAACACTCGTCAACAGATCCCATCGGATAGCCCAAGATACACCTTTATGGTCACCATGTTTCAGTGTGACGGTTAATGCACTCAAAGCATCCTCAGAAGATAGCAATTATGCGTGATCTCACGGTCAAAGGAACTGGCTACTACGTTCTGTAATTACAACACTGAACTTTTACGATTTGGTCATGTTGCAATGCTTGCATTGGGTAATGTTCATCACGTCATTCATTCAATGAGGTGACCTTACCGTCAATTGACTTGATTGTCCATGATCGTGAAACCACAATCATCAGTTGACGATAAACCAGTCATCATGAGAGGCTGACTAGGAACTCTGGTTGTTTCCATACCACACCTGTATCATTGTTTCACTGATACAGTTCCAACACAGTATGAAACTGGTAATGAACTTATTTAGATATATTGGAATAATCATATATTATTTGCCTCTAGAGCATATATCCAACAAGAAGCGCCGGGGAGGCCGGGGCGGCCGGCGGCGGCGCACAAGGGATTCCAGAGAGGAACGGCCGAGGGGAAACAAAACTTCCCCCTCGGCCCGACGCCCAGTATATATAGTGCAGGCAACTTCGGACGTCCGATGCGTTTCGGACGTCCGACGTGTCGGACGTCCGAAACCCAACGGATTTCCGAAGATGGCTGACTCTGCGCAGGCTGGTCAGGCTGGGCACTCGGGTGTGGGCAACAGGGAATGTCGGAAATCCGACGAGTTTCGGACGTTCGACGTGTCGGACGTCCGAAATCCAACGGATTTCCGACATGCTACTGGGATTTGACGTATAAGCCCAAAAATGTGAAGAAATAGTTGACGCTAAAATTTCAAACAACCTTGACAGGGGCCAAAAGTAGATAAACACACAAAACCATAACCATGGATGCACACATGAATGAGCAAATCAAACCTTTCACAAAGGAGAGGTGGTGTCTGAAACCACCATGTTTGAGTGTATAGTGCTTTGACACCGCGAAGATGTACCTTGGATTCGAAGACACTTACTCCATCGATAACCGCTACACGTGGGTTCACCGTGGTGAGCACGCGGATTGTTGATGTGGGGATCCATTTATGCATCACGTAGAAGGAGAGAACTCATTGATTGAGTGTCTCCCCCTACATATATGCCTACATCTAGACAAGATAGTTGCTATGTGCATGAATGAGAGCAAGATACCCCTAGGCCGAGAAGCTATAACGTTCCAAGATACCAATTTCACCCCTTAGTTGGCAAAACCTTGCTTCATCCAATGGTTTCGTGAAAATATCGGCAAGTTGCTTGTCGGTTCCCACATGTGCAAGAACAATATCACCCTTTTGAATGTGATCCCGTATGAAGTGATGACGAATGTCAATATGCTTGGTGTGAGAATGTTAACACGGGTTGTTGGCAATCTTGATAACACTTTCATTGTCACATAAGATGGGTACCTTCTTGTAGATGAGACCATAATCCTTCAAGGTTTGCCTCATCCATAGAACTTGAGTAGCACAACTTGCGGCGGCCACATACTCGGCTTCAGCGGTGGAGAGGGAGACACAATTTTGCTTCTTGGAATGCCAACTTACCAATGAGCGCCCAAGAAATTGGCATGAACCGGATGTTGACTTCCGATCCACCTTATCTCCGGCCCAATCCACATCGGTGTACCCCAAGAGATCAAACTTGGCTTCCTTGGGGTACCAAAGGACCAACAAAGGAGTATGAACAAGGTATCTAAGAATGCGCTTAACCGCCGAATGATGACTCTCCATGGGAGAGGCTTGATATCTTGCACACATTCCTACGCTAAGCATAATATCCGGTCTAGATGCACAAAGGTAAAGCAATGACCCAATCATAGAACGATAAAGAGTAGCATCAAACGGAATACCGGAAAGGTCTTGATCTAGATATCCCTTGGTTGGCATGGGTGTCTTGCATGGCTTGGCATCCTTCATACCAAACTTCACGAGCATGTCTTGAATGTACTTTGTTTGAGAGATGAAGGTTCCTTCGGAAAATTGCTCGATTTGAAATCCAAGGAAGTACTTCAAGCTCCCCATCATGGACATCTCAAAGTTCTTGGTCATAGTTTCCGAGAACCACTTGCACAAAGATGGATTAGGAGAACCAAATATGATGTCATCTACATAGATTTGGCATATGAGAAATTCACCATTGGTTCTCTTGGTAAAAAGAGTGGCATCAATGACACCCCTCACAAATCCTTCCTCGAGTAAAAACTTCCTAAGATGGTCATATCAAGCCCTAGGGGATTGCTTAAGACCATATAATGCCTTATGAAGTTTGTACACGTGGTCCTTGTGATGAGGGTCACAAAAGCCGGGTGGTTGTGCAACATATACATCCTCTTGTAGAGGGCCATTAAGGAAAGCACTTTTTACATCCATTTGAAATAATGGAAATGCATTGAATGCGGCATAAGCAAGAAACATGCGTATGGATTCAAGGCGAGCAACGGGAGCAAAGGTCTCATCAAAATCCAAGCCTTCAACTTGGGAGTACCCTTGAGCCACTAGCCTTGCCTTGTTTCGAATGATATTACCATATTCATCTTGCTTGTTTTTGAAGATCCACTTGGTTCCAATGATGTTGTGATCATGACCGGAAGGCCTCTCCACGAGAGACCAAACTTCATTCCAGGTGAAACTAGTGAGCTCATCTTGCATTGCAATGAGCCAATCCGCATCCTCAAGTGCTTGTTCAACCCTAACTGGTTCAATGCAAGACACAAACGAGAAGTGAGCGCAAAAGTTCATAAGTTGACGACGAGTAACTATACCTTGCCCCAATCCTGTGAGGATCTTGTCAACATCAACACGTCTAGCCACCAATGGCATGATGGAAATTGGAGTTTCAATAGGCTCCACCCATTCGGGCTCATGAACAACATTTGGTTCATAATCAAGGGCGGAACCATCATCAATTTCATCATTTTCTCCAAAGCAAATGCGGTCAAGTCGAACACGTGGATCAACCGCAACCTCGACTTGTGGTTGAGCAACCACATCGGATTGTGGAGGGTCTTGTTCTTGTTCTTGGATAGTGGGCTCATCATTGGCAATCGGATCTTGAGTGGTAGGAGGAGGTGCTTGTGGTGGTGGACCACTTGGCCCATCACATACCTCATCATCTCTAGGGACTTGAGCCATGGGCACAAGATCTCCAATTCCCATAGCCAAGATGTCTTGAGAAGAATCTTCAGAATCTTCATTATTTCCTACATCACTTAGATCAGCTTGCTCCCAATGGGAGCCATTAAGTTCATCAAACTCCACGTCACAAGTTTCCACAACATATCCGGTGTATTTGTTGTAGACCCTATAGGCGTGAGAGTTTGAAGCATACCCAACAAATATACCCTCAATAGTTTTGGATTGAAACTTAGCTAACCGGTCTTTCTTATTGAGAAAGAAACACTTACAACCGAATACTCAAAAGTATTTGACGTTTGGCTTGTGACCGGTTAGAAGCTCATAGGGGGTCTTCATCAAGATCTTGCGAAGAAAGAGCCGGTTTGATGCATGACATGCGGTGTTGATGGCTTCGTCCCAAAAACTATATGGTGACTTGTACTCATCCAACATGGACCGGACAATCTCCACAAGAGTACGGTTCTTCCTCTCGGCTACACCATTTTGTTGAGGGGTGTAAGGTGCGGAATATTGATGTTCTATCCCCTCATCACTCAAGAACTCTTCCAAGGTGTAGTTCTTGAATTCGGAGCCATTGTCACTTCGTATTTCCAAGATAGCCATGTTGTATTTCCTTTGTGCTTGCTTGGAAAAATCAATGAAGGTGGCCTTTGTCTCGTCCTTGGACTTGAGAAAGAACACCCATGTGTATCTTGAATAATCATCAACAATGACAAGACCATATTTCTTCCAACCAAGACTATCCCATGATGGAGGACCAAAGAGATCCACTTGAAGGAGCTCCAAAGGCCTTGAAGTTGACACGATATTCTTGGGGGTATGCTTTGCTTGATGTTGCTTCCCGACTATGCATGCACTACACACACGATCTTTCTCAAAAGACACGTTTGTTAGTCCGAAGATGTGTTCACCCTTTAGGAGATCTTTTAGATTTCTCATACCGACATGGGCTAGCCGGCGATGCCATAGCCACCCCTTGTCGGCCTTGGCCATTAGACAAGTTGCATGGTAAGTACTGTATTTCGAGAAATCAACCGTATAAAGGTTGCCATCCAACTCTCCAACAAAGGCCACTTCTAGAGTATCTCTCCTAAAGACTTTCACACTTGTTAGACCAAATAGTGTATCATAACCAACGGAAGCTAATTGACGAACGGAAAGAAAATTGTATTGAAGGGATTGGACAAGCATGACATTTGCAAGAGACATGTCATTAGTAATAGCCACCTTTCCCAACCCAAGTACCTTTCCCTTGGAACCACCACCAAAGACAATGCTCATGTATGGTTGAATTGCATCCATGAAGTCCTTGAGCAAACGGCTTTCTCCGGTCATATGATTTGTGCATCCACTATCAATCACCCATTTGACTCCACTGGAGATAGCATCCTACACATAGATTTAATCTTTGGTTAGAGGTGCCCATTTTGCAATGGGACCTCTAAGGTTAGTAACAAGGGTCTTTGGAACCCAAATGGTATAGAAACGGAAAGCATTACAGAGCCCAATGAATTTTGCAAACACCTCTCCATCCTTTGCCTTACGGAGCACATAGGATGGAGGCATTTTCTCCTTCTTCTTGTTAGGAGCGGACTTTCCCCTAATGGCCTTTCCATTCCCAACACCAACCTCATCAGCAATTTTCTTACCTTTGTGCTTGTGCCCTTCACGAACAAAGATCACCTTTTTGGGAGTTGATTCCTTGCTAAGGGTGACATCCTTTGTCACACTTGTACTTGGATCAAACCCAAGTCCTTCCTTAGCACAGGACTCCTTGTGATGACTTAATACATCATTTAGGTTTTTCTCGCCTTGGGCACAAGTCAAGAGGCCCTTCTTTAGTTGATCATGAAGAGCTAAGTTCTCCTCAATGAGAGATGCATGATCAAGGGAAGAGTTAGTAGCACAAGCATCAATATGCACAATAGTGGGAGGAGACATCTTAGTAAGTGTTTTTATATGAGCATGTTTGTGAGCCTCAAGGTTTTTCTTGAGGGTGATGAGTTCCTCATCTTTTGTCTTGAGAGACACGATGAGTACCTAAACATCCTTAGAAAGAGAGGTGTTTAGCTCCACAAGCTTGCTCATTTCATTAGCAAGTTCCTTACATATTTCATTAGCCTTTTTCAAGGAGGCAACATGCTTGTCATTTAAGTCATTTGATGCGTGAACAACTTTGCACAAGTTATCATTTCGAGCTTCCTCAAAGTCAATTTTTCACTCAAGTAGAGTATAGTTCTCCTTTTCCTCGGTGAGGAGGATTTCAAGGTCCTTAATGGTTGTGGAGTGCTTACCCACCACATCCATAAGCAATTGAAACATCTTGAGCTTGTTTCCTTTGAGGGAGCTCATCATTTTGCTCACTTTAGCAAACAACAAATCTTCACACATGGCATGAGTATCATCACTTTACGCATCATGAAATTCATCATGAGGTTCGGAAGAGAACATGAAGGACTCGTCAATAGGGGTTACCTTGATCTTAGCCGAGGAGGAGGGAGTGCCATCATCAACCAACTTGGCCATGAGGCACTTGTGTGCATTGCCGGTGTAGTCACTCATGTAGTTGTAGTTCACAACTTCACCTTCCTTGTTGAGGAGCTTCAAGGTCTTTTGTGTATCTTGAGGAACTCCGGCCACACCACCAACATCCTCGGGATCGGACCCTTCGAGTTCCAACAATGCTTTCTTCTTGAACTTGTTGTTGAGAGGGTTTGGGAGCTTCTTGGCAACATCCTTCCGAGGAAATCGAGGTTTGTCCTCTCTTTTCTCACATGGACAATCCTCCGCAAAATGTCCCGGTCTCTCACAGTTGTAGCAGTTTCTCGTCTTCTTCTTTTGGAATCTTCCCTTGAAGTCCCCTTTGGTGAACTTCTTCACAAAGAGAGCAATATCATCATATGAGGGAGTATCATCGGAGTTATCATCATCTTCATACTCATCTTCTTCCTCATCATCATCAAACTCCTCGAGCCTAGCCTTGAGAGCAAGGTTTGAGGACGGGCCACCATATGTGGCAAGAAGCCTCTTGGGCTCCTTTAGGTGCTCTTCATATTGCAAGAAGGTGGCAATCACATCATCCGGTGTCATCTTGAAGAAGTCGGGCATACGCCTCAATTCCCACACCATTTGATGAGAATACACCATGAGAGCATTCAACATTTTTTCCACATGGTAACGGTTGGTGATTTGATATTCATCCAAAGATTTCTCACATGTGAAGGACTGGACATGAGCAGAGAGAACCTTGAGACGCATATGAAGTTGTTGGGGCGTCTCATCTTTCTTCATGTGAAGGTTGTGCAATGCATTCTTTGCGGTCTCATATCTTGTCATTTGAAGCGACCCAGTGCCGGACTGGGAAATGAGAAGAGTATCCCACATTTCCTTGGCATTGATGATTGATGGCTTCTCGCCCCTCGTTGGTTACCCCAAGTTGAAGGTTTGAGATGCAGTGCAGCAGCAAGTTTCCCTCGGTGAAGATACCAAGGTTATCGAACCAGTAGGACTCAGGAGATACAAGTAGGTGGCAACGTCGCCAGAAATTGCTTCCTGACTAGGGTGTTGTCGTGGACCTGCACACAGCAACAAATAACTTTGCTCCCAACGAGTACAGAGGAGTTGTCAATTCCTCCGGCCTTGTCGTTTACAAAGGATCAACGCAAGAGATAAAAGGTGCAAAGGAAAGTAAAAGCTGAAAGTAAATTGAGGGTGTGAACAATAATGTGAAGATGGACCAGGGTCCCGTGATTTTCACTAGTGATGTCTCTCTCCCAAAAGACGATAAAAGTGCTAGCGAGGTAAACAAATCACAGTTGGGCAATTGACTGGATTATGAAGGCACCGCAATGCTAACTATGTTGCAAAGAAAGGAAGGGCTCAAAAGCAATGGGCAGTACGCCAAGGTAAGTAGACCAAAATCCATCTGCATCTACTACGAATCATCCACCTTGAGATATCTATCCAGAACATCTCGCTGGTATTAAGTTGTGAATCCCACCCAAAGTGTAAACTCAAAGCAACAGACAACTACATTAAAAGAACTATGCGTAAAGTAAACAATCCTTGCACCCGCAGGTAAAAGCACCGTTGTTTTATCCCTGGTGGCAACACCACATCCCCTAGTCCCATGTTTCTGTCACTCAAGCTAGACATCAAGGGGCTGAACCCACAATCGAGCATAACGCTCTCTCTTGGAGTTGCAAATAAAATACTTGGCCAAAGCAAATACCGCAACGGAGAACATGCAAGAATTTACTCAAGAACAAAATATAAAAAAGAAGAACCAAATATATTACTCATCACAATCTGAACATAGTCTCATAATCCATTAGATCCCAACAAACTCAGCATAGCAACAGCAGAAATTACATAGATGCCTCGATCATGTGAGGCAGCTCACGAGGACTCGAAAGTGGAAGCACAAAAGGGGGAGAGATAGATCACATAGCTACTGGTCACGGACCCATGGTCCAAGGGAAACTACTCACGGTACATACGGGAGGCGTCCATGGCTATGGAGGGTCTCCCGGAGGGGGTAGCTTCTCCCGGCAGGGTGCCGGAGCAGCTTCTCCAGGCAGCCCCGATCTTGAAACGGCGGCGGCGGCGGAACAGAGGCGAGATCGCGAAAAAGGAGTCTGTATTAGGGTTTTCCACCCCGAGGGGTAAATATAGGCGAAGGGGGCGTCGAGGGGACCCACGAGGAAGTCAGTAGGGTCCCTGGCGCGGCCTAGGGTGGGGCCGCGCCACCTGCCCTCCTGGATGCCTAGAGGTGGCCCCCTTCCCTCTCTTGGTGATTCCGGAAGCTTCTGTTGCGCTGATTTTTTATATATTTTTCCTGGAATTTTTGGAGCACTTTTAATGGCCGGAAAACCTGAAATACAAAAACAATAGAAAATATAAACTGGCAACTGGGTGCACTGAGTTAATAGGTTAGTCCAAATAGGTTCAAAAGTGTATGAAAGTTCAAGCAAAACATGGCAAAGTCACGCAAAACATGCATGGAGCAAGCAGAAATTATAGATACGTTTGGGACATATCAGCATCCCCATGCTTAGACGCTTGAGTCTCATTGAATATTTGTTGGGGTGCATGGTGAAATCCCCAAGCTTGAGCGCTTGACAGTCCTGAATCTTCTTTCATCATCTTCCCTCGCACACTTGAAAACTCCCTTCATACATAACTCATCATAATCTGATTAGCGAGGTTAGTACCCATAATAAAATATTTTTTCTCTACTGGAAACAAAGATATTCTTGAAGAGCTACTGTTTCTCAAGATTTCCAAAAAGTTTTTGCAAAGAAAAAGCAAGCTTAAGGTTTGCAAAACGAAGAAAAGGCAAAACAAGACAGAATCTGTGAAAAGCAGACCAGCAGGTAGTAAAGAATTTTTTAGGGATGCTTCTGCAACTCAAATAAAAAAACTCAGAACATACGAAAGTTTCGTAATTGTATAGAGCACGTTGTGTAAAAAATTCAGCTCAAAAAGATGAACTGGGATTTTTCTGAGATTTTTCTAGTCACGAGGACAAAATCTGGTTTCTGGACAGCATGTCACAACTTTCACTTCCCTTGTCATATGAGGCTATAAAAGGCACAAAGCTTGAAAATTAAAGATACAATGATGTTGCTACAGTAGTAACAATCATCAAGACCACTAAAAACAGAAGAAAAACAAAAAGGAAATCTTAAATTCGTTGCGGGCTGCCTCCCGAAAGCGCTTCTTTAAAGCCATTAGCTAGGCTTAATGCAAATAGATCAAGTTGTATCAATTGAACCATCATCAAGATCATCAAAAAGCTCTTCAATAATACAACCACTCTTAAGAGGTTTTTCAAATAAAGGCCTAATAAAGATACTTCTAGGAATAAAAGCAAAAGGTGGAAGATCAATTGGAGTCTCATTTATTCTATTAAAGAGAGGTATCTCTTCCAAAGTCTTCACAGTTTCAACCCCTTTGGCAATAGATAGATTATTTTTGAAACGAGGAGCCTTTGGAACGTAAACGAACCTAGGTTCCTTCTTTGCCGGAGTTTCCTCAATTTTATCAATCCTTGGAGGGTCCAAGTCATGGGATTTGATGGCCTCCAAGGTTTTGAAAATTTTATGCATGGAGCTATCTAGTCTATTCAAATTCCCTTGAACCTTACGATCCAACTCACTTATCTTATTAATGCTTGGCATATCTAGCTCTATCTTTTCAAGTTTTTTCATAATATGAGCTAGGGTAATGTCCTCTTGAATGCTAGCAACAGGGAGATTTCCAACAAGATTTTACATAACACTAAGAGTTTCCCAAACTGGGGCTTCTATGAAATTCCCATTGATAGCATTATCTAGAATAAACCTATTCCAAGAAGTAATTCCAACATAAAAGTTTCTAAGCAGGATAGTAGTGGGTTGCTTCTTGGTGGCTTTTTTTAGAATCATTAATTCTATACCAGGCATCTTTCAGACTTTCACCACCTCTTTGTTTAAAGGTGAGCACTTCTGCTTCACCAAAGGCAAAAGGACCAGACATAATGACAACTACTAGCAAGGTAACTATTTTTTTGATTTTTGATAAAGGACACTAAAGCAAAAAAACTGAAAGGTAAACAAATACTAAAAAGCAAAGATAAAAGATAGTGTGCAACTCCCCTATCTTGAAGAGCGGAGTCCCCGGCAACGGTGCCAGAAATTGCTTTGATGTCACGAGAGTTTACTTCTCGCCCCTCGTTGGTTACCCAAAGTGGAAGGTTGAGATGTAGACATCGTCAATTTCCCTTAGCGTAGATGCTAAGGTAGAGTATCGAACCAGTAGGACTCCAAGATCGACAAGTAGGTGGTTAGGCAAGTGATGCGCCATTGATAATCACTTGCTTCTCCTGGACCTGCACACACAAGAAATAGCTTTGCTCCCAACGAGTACAGAGAGGTTGTCAATCCCTCCGGCCTTGTTGTTTACAAAGGATAAAACGCACGGGATAATAATGATAGTGATACAACGGAAAAGTAAATAAAGCAGTAAATTGATAGTGGGTGTAAACAGTATTGGAAATATGGACCGGGGTCCCATGATGTTCACTTGTCTCTCTCCCAAAAGACAATAAAATAGCCATGCGAGGTAAACAAATTACAACTGGGCAATTGACAGGATTATGTGCGAAAACCAATGCTAATTATGCTATAAAGAAAGGAAGAGGCTCAAAAGCATGGGCGGTACGCCAAGACAAGTAGACCGAAATCCATCTGCATCTACCTACTAATCATCCACCTTGAGATATCTATCCAGAACATCTCGCTGGTATTAAGCTGCGAATCCCACCCAAAGTGTAAACTCAAAGAAACAGACAACTGCATTAAAGAACTTTGCGTAAAGTAAACAATCCTTGCACCCGCAAGTACAAGCACCGTTGTTTTCCCCCTTGTGGCAACAACACATCCCCTAGACTCATGTTTCTGTCACTCAAGCTAGTCATCGGGGGGCATGAACCCACAATCATGCATAACACGCCCTCTTGGAGTCACTACCTACTACTTTGCCAAAGCAATAAACAACAACGGAGAACATGCAAGAATTACTTTAGAACATAAATATAAAAGAGGAGAATCAAATATATAACTCAAACACAATCTGAACATAATCTCATAATCCATCGATCCCAGCAAACTCAGCATAGCAACAACAGAAATATTACGTATGTGCCTCGATCATGTAGGGCAGCTCACGAGGTCTAATCCATGAAGAAGAAGGAGGGGAGGAGAACATCACATAGCTACTGATCATAGACCCATGGTCCAAGGTGGACTACTCACGGTTCATCCGGGAAGCATCCATGATGGTGGAGAAGCTCCCGGAGGTGATTCCTCCCTCCGACAGGGTGCCGGGAAGAGGTCTTCTGGTGCTCCCGATCTTGGAAGCGCGGCGGCGGCGGAACAGAGAAGAGATCGTGAAAAAGGGTTCCTGTCTCGGGGTTTTTGCATCACGGGGAATAAATAGGCGAATGGGGGGCAGCCAAGGGGGCCACCAGAGGTCCAGGCGGCCCCCTGGCGCGGCCCCACCCTAGGGCGCGCCGGGAGGGCACCTGGGGCCCTGGTGGGTCCCCTCTGGCCTTCCCTCGGTGATTCCCGAAGCTTCCTGTACGCTGATTTTTTATTGATTTTTTCCCGAATTTTTGGAGCACTTTTTATATGGGGGAAACCTGAAATAGAAAAAAAGCAGAAAACAGAAACTGGCACTGGGGTGCACTGAGTTAATAGATTAGTCCAAATATGATCAAAAGTGTTTGGAAGTTCATCAATATCATAGCAATATCACACAAAAAAGGCATGGAGCAAGCAGAAATTATAGATACGTTTTGGACGTATCAGCTTGCATGTACAGTCTTGTGATGTGCTTGTGTGCGAGGTTGCTATGGCTGTCTCAATGTGTTGCTCCGCCAAAGTGGACTCGCTTCAGTGGGTATGACACTGCCTTTCAAGGATGTCCGTTCCGCTGCTGCTTAGATGTGGAAGAGAAGGGCGAGCCCGAGCACTACGTTGATGTAGGGAGGCAAATGGGCTGGGGCGTCAGCCATCCTCAGTAGCTATGGACAGGATAAGTAGCCCAGACCATCCCAGAGCACATCCATCCAGGCTAGAAGGATGGCCAATTGCAGTAATGGTGGCAACGTGATGGCGTTGGCCAAGCAAGACAGATCAGAGGGCAAGGGTGCCATGCTCAATGGATTTGTTGTGGCAGGTTAGTTTTATTCTGTTCTTGAGTTGGCTTGTGAAGGTTGATGTGCTCAAGTTTCCACCACTATCAGTTGGTGAAAGTACCAATTCAAGTGTATTTGACCTATTTGAACATATTTTGTGAACCTAAAACAAGGATGCTTTGTGCATTTTCTTATTGAAAATGATCTTGAAGTTGCTTGGGGACTGAGACCAAGATATTTATTTTCAATATATCACTATGTTCTATTCCTTCCGGTCTGTCGAGTTGTATTCAAATTGTTATGGTTGCTTTACACCACATCTATATATATTTGATAGGTCTACTATCTCTACCTCTAAAGGGAGAGTTCGTACGTAGTAACCGTCGTATCCTGACACAAGCTGAACCCCGCACCCTCCCCTTCGCGCATCCCACCAAATCAGGGATTCCCTCGATTCTCTCTCGCCATTTATTCCTTCTCTCGTAAGGAGGTCACCGTCTCCTACTCGTCGTCTCCCCAGACCTCTCCCTCCCTCCACCATCTCTCTCGGATCCAGACACACGCGACTTCTTCCTCCCTCCATCCTGACCAAAACGCACCGCGCCGACGAGCAGAGCTAGGGGTGGTTCGGGTGTTTATCTTCGGCGGGCAAGCGTGCATGACGGGGATACGGTGGCCGCCGGAGGACTCGGAGGTGTTCCCGATGCGGTTGCTCGGGAGCGGGATCTGGTCCGTGTCTGGCCCCGCGGGGGGAGGGGAAGGAGGAGGGGCCCCGGGCGACATGCCGTCGGACGAGGACCGGTCGATGGCAGCCGACTCCTAGTCCATTAAGAGCGACTACGAGAGCACCCTCGGGGACGAGCATCGCTACACCGACACCGCTGAGGTGCTCCTCACCTCCTGTCCCTCCGTCACCTCAGACTCTCTGTCGTGCCCTCCGCCTGCACGTCATCCTTAGTGCCCACCACTCCACCGAGGCTCCAATTTCAGGTCAGCCCAGGGATCTGCCGCGATCTGGTTACCTTCCTGAGGGCAGTGTGACGAAAGGAAATGATGTGATTTGGGGGATTCCTCTGATCGATCCAACCATCGATCTCCATTATGCCCCTCCCTCCCGAAGCATCTTTTCAATTTTTTCCTTTATAAATCTGCTGAGTGGATCAAAACTGTCTGGTGTTGTTATTTTTTTTCGAGAGTACGCAAAGTGCGTACCGTAGCTTTATAGAAGATAGAGGTTAGAGAACATTACAAGAGGAGAAAGCCAGGAAAACGGCTCCCCTAACCCCAAGAGGACTCCATACTACGAACCTACTCCTCACAAAACTGTGAAAGACCCCTAGCCCCGGCCATAGCCCACACCTTAATGTCCGACAGAATCCTATCCGATAGACTCCGCTCGTTCCTAATCTCGCCATTACTAAACACTCTGGCATTCCGGTGCTTCCAAATGCTCCAGCAGACAAGGGAAACGAGCGAGTCAAACCCTCTCCTATACAACTTGGGGATAGCAGCTCTGGTCTGGCTCCACCAATCCTCCACCCGATCATGTTGGGTGGGAATGAGCTCCGGGGGAATCTTCATCCAGATAAAGCATTGGAACCACACTTGCCTGGCATAGACGCATTGCACAAGTAGATGATTTGCAGATTCCTCCACTTGGTCACAAAGGATGCAGTCAGATGGGTCCTCTTGAAGTCCATGTCTCGCACGCCGATCCGAAGTCCAGATCCGACCTTGTAGTGCCAGCCACATGAACAGCTTACAGTTCAGGGGCGCCCAGCAGCGCCAGACAGCCTCAGTGCACAGAAAACTAGTGGCTCCCAGGGTGAGCATGTGATACGCCGACGCAGCCGAATAGCACCCAGAAGCGCACCACGGCCAGATCGCTTTGTCAGGTACCGAAGGGTTGATCACTAAGGGTATTAGTACCTCCCAAAGCTGGATGAACTGAGACAAGGCCTCAGTGGACAGCTCGCCTCAGATATCCAGCGTCCAATTGTGCCTATCCAGCCCAGCACACACCAATCTCTTGTTGGCAACTTGGGTGGGGACCAGGGCCAGCACGAGTGGCGCAATCTCTGCAACACGTGCTCCATGGATCCAGCGATCCCTCCAGAACAGAGCGCGATCACCAGCGCCAATCACCCAGTGCACCAGGCTGTCAAAAGCCTCCTGAACCTTGCTGTCCGACGTGAGGCGCAGCCCTTGCCATGGCCTACTATCGTCGGAGCGCTTCAACCATTCCCATCTCAATCGAAGCGCAATACCCTGAATCCTAAGATCGAGGGTGCCCAGTCCACCAATTCCTTAGGTCTACAGACACTTTGCCAGGCCACCATGCACTTGTCGCCATGCACCTTCTCTGTTCCGGCCCAGAAGAAGGCGCGGCAACACTTGTCTATCTTGTCCACAGCCCACTTGGGCACCTCGGCCACAATAAGATGGTGTGTCGGCCTAGCTCTAATCACACAGTTCACCAGGGTCAATCTGCCCGCCCTGGTGATCAGCCCACGCTGCCAGCCTGGTTGCTGCTTCGTCACCGAGTCAATCGCCGGCTGCCACTCAGATCTCGTGAGTTGTCGAACCGCAAGCTACAGGCCGAGATACTTGCAGGGAAATTTGCCCATGCGCCAGGGGAGGGCGGCTGCCACGAGGTTTCCATCGTCCTCCTCCGAACGGATCATAATGGCCTCAGATTTAGCAAAGTTGACGTGCAGTCCGGACGCCTCGCCAAACAGGCTAAGCGCGTCCCGGACGAAGGTGAGATCCGACACCACAGGTCTGATGAATAAGACCACATCATCAGCATAGATCGACAGCCGTTGCAATGGCGTGCAGCCCGGCAATTGAGAGAGCGCCCCAAGTTCCTGGCCACGCTTGACCACACACGTCAAGGCATCCATCGCCAGCACAAACAAGAGCGGCGAGAGCGGATCTCCCTGGCGTAATCCTCTAGCATGGATGAAGTTGTCTCCAAGACCTCCATTGACCACCACCCGTGAGCGCGCCGTCGACAGCAAGGTTGCAATGCGGCGACACCAGCCCTCCGAGAACCCCTTTGCCCTTAGTACCTCTGCCAGGAAGGGCCAGGATAGCGAGTCAAAGGCTCTGGATATATCCAATATCAGGAGCACTCCTTTGGCCTTCCGCCTGTGCAATTTTCGGGCCACTTGACGAACTAGAACAAAATTGTCATGGATGCTACGGCCACTGATGAATGTCGACTGGTTTATCTGCACAAGCTCGCCCATCCTTTTGCTCAACCGAGACGCCAGAAGTTTTGCCCAAATCTTAGGGACACCGTGGAGCAAGCTGACAGGCCTGAAGTCACCAATGGTGCAAGCGTCCGGATTCTTGGGGATTAGTGTAATCAAAGCCTGTTGAGTCTGCCCACGCCACGGCCATTGCCCAGCATAAAGGAGTGGATGCATGCGATAAGATCGACTTTGATAATCGGCCAGGCTCTGATGAAAAAGGCCCCTGTAAATCCGTCCGGCCCAGGAGCCCGGTCCGTCGGCATGGACTTAATCACCTCCCAGATCTGCTCCGTGAAAACTTGCTCCAGGTCGCTAAGATCAAATCTGTCTAACTGGAGGAAATCGAGGTCAATGGTATGTTCTCTGGCTTGCGAATTCCCAAGCAGATCTCTGTAAGCAGCAGTGAACGGCGCCACCTACCCCTCTTGATCTGGTGTTGTTGTTGATGTTGAACAGCTTTGACAAGGATGTTACCGCAGATGTTGGGCCTGCACAATTACCAGGACGGCGCGTACGCGAAGACCTGGCTAATTACCATGAACGTCGCCACGCAGATGACTGGTAAGATTTGTACTTTTAGTTCTACGCACAGGGAAAAGTCTCTAAGATGCCGTGTTCTAAACTTGTATGTCTGCCAAAATATTTAGAGCATCACTTTTTTGCGTGGGTGGACCTTGAATTCTAATAGATGGAACCATGAGCATTTAGGTTGTAGCTTTGATAGAATCATGGCAAGGACATTTAGTTATTCTGCTGCTGCTTAATGAATGTAAAACATGCCGGGTGCCTCTTAGACTTGCCTTTCTCGTGCAGAAATATTTTAGAATCAGAGCAATGTTTTTCCCATATCAAGAAATATATCAATTGCATGCTCAGGTCAGTTCTTAGATGTTTGCAAGGTTGTGACCTGAAAGTTTATACTGAAAAGGATTTCAAATGAAGCAGAGGTATTCCATCTTCCGCGTGAAAATGATTTCAAATGAAGCAGACATATTCTATCTGCCGCGTAAATGAAGTAGAAGACATATGCCAATATGCCATCTACTTTTTGAGCTCCATCATTAAATTGAACATATTATATGGGTTTCTAATGGTCGGTAAATCTTTGGTTATTTGCCTTGTACTATATATCTAATTATTCTGCTTTTTAGTAATATTAAGCAAAGGTATTGATGCCTAAACTTTCAATGAATCCCATTCCCTATACATATTACTCTGAGCTATGTCAGT
Organism: Bromus sterilis; assembly: GCA_950022295.1. Classification (NCBI taxonomy): domain Eukaryota; kingdom Viridiplantae; phylum Streptophyta; class Magnoliopsida; order Poales; family Poaceae; genus Bromus; species Bromus sterilis. Next base: position 406,260,617 of record OX465596.1, read on the forward strand.
TTCCAGTTTTCTCCAAAATCACGTCTAATAGAGTATATCTTTTCTTAATTGATCTGGTATTCGGGCGGTCAAACTTTAAAATGGATGTACACAAAATTTAAGCTAGCTGGAAGGTGTACTTGAGTTTTATGGGTTCCCATTTACATTGTGCTATACATATCTAATTATTCTGCTTTTTTAGTAATATTAAGCAAAGGTATTGATGCCTCAATTTTCAATGAATCCCTATACATTTTACTCTGAGCTATGTCAGTTTCAAGTTTTCTCCAAAATCACGTCTAACAGAGTATATTTTATCTTAATTGATCTGGTATTTTGGTGGTCAAAATTTAAAATGGATGTACACAAAATTTAATCTAGCTGGAAGGTTTACTTGAGTTGTATGGGTTCCCATTTACATTTTTCTTTTGTTTATTTGCTAACATGAACCACTTCCAACTCGATAAGCTAAGGTGGTGATCTTGCCGACAATGTCATCTCATTGTCATCACTCTAACAGAGTATATATTTTCTTAATTGATCTGGTAATTTGGTGGTCAAATTTTAAAATGGATGTAAACAAAATTTAATCTAGCTGGAAGGTGTACTTGAGTTGTATGGGTTTCCATTTACATTGTTCTTTTTTTATACGCGAACATGAACCACTTCCAGCTCGAGAAGCTGAGGTGGTGATCTTGCCGACAATATCGTCTCATTGTCATCACTCTTAACTATGACCATAGATAATACTACTTTCCTTGCATTATCCCTGAAGATGGCATGCTACTACTTCCTGTTCGGATTGGATATTTTGACTGTGCAATTAACATTAACAAGTGGATTCACTGAAGCATTTATTTATCTGATCTCCGGTTATTTTGTTGGCTATTATATTAACAAGTTTTTCATGGATCTAGCTGTACTAGAGCTACAATCAGCACATCCTCAACATCAAGTAAATACATTTTCTTCTCGATGTTCCTTCTGCCCCCTTGGCTGTTTAATTTCTGAGATCATGCTCATGCATGGTGTTTCCAGTGATATATATGTTTATAAGTATTGTGATTAATTTTTTGTGTCAAGGCTATTCCTTTCTTACAACTGGATAACCTTGGATGTTAATCATTATTCCTTCTTTCAGTTTATATTATTTTCTGAATACATCCCATGAGTTGATTTAGTGGTCTCTACAATTTAATCAATGTATTCTCAGGTTCTATTCCAACTTTCTTGTGAGGTTCTAGAATAAATTCATGTGGCTGCTAATTCCTACCTTTAAATTGCATGTTATTCATGTGTCAGTAAATACGTGATCATCAAATATGATTGATGAAAAGAGTGTGGTATGTCTTGCTCTGCTTGCACCGATAAAATGTACTGAACTATTCCTTCTACTCCAGTTGGTTATTATGTTGGGTAAGCAAACAAGAATGGATTCCTAAGTTTATGTTCCTCGAGCATTCAATGGATACATACTATTGCCATTATCTTATTCCCTTCTGCTAATTTGAAATGGTGCCAAATCCACATAGGAACAATGGGAAGTTCGGTATGGTTGGGGTTGTTCTTTTTTTTTCAGTTTCATATATTTATATATATGTTGTTTATTGTATGAATATTTAAAGCAATATTTCCACTTTGTTGACTAATATTAGATTCATCAACACAAAGAACTGTAGACGATAGTAAGTAGTTCAACTAAACTATACAATTTGTGGGTTTCTTTTTTCATAAAAAAATTAGGAAAATAATATAAATTTTCAGTTCACAAGGATATGTACAGCATTATAAATAGCTTATATGGACAGTGGCAGGAGGCTATCGATCGGTAAGGAGGATGGCTCTCCCTTCCTATGCCCAAGCCACCAACTCAAGGTTTCGATACCTCCTGCGCAGTTCTATGCATCTTATGTTGTTTTTGACAAATCTTAGTTATTCATTTTCTATTATAGGCTCTATGTTTATTTCTACTACTCAAAGCTAGATTAATGCTCTGTACCCATATGATTGAACTTTGATTTGTTTCTAGGTAGAGAGTTCATAGTGTATTATCAATTTAAATGTGCGTGCAACTCATTTGAACATTCTGATCCTTCATACCGAAACATTTACATATCTATATGTGCTGTAAATTCTTATGTTACAGTTCGAAATTGAATTTAAGATTATTATAATTGCAGTACAATTGAATTTAGGTCATTTCAAGAGCATGTACCCTTCCCTTCCGCTGGTCGCAAATATATGCAGATTTCCCCTAATAAGTATCTACCAGTCCAGTCTTATTGTGTTTTTATTGTAAGATGTCGAATTCATCATATACTATTTAAGGTTGGCATATTAAATATCTAACATGAATTTATTGATTTTCTTTTATGAAATTTGGAACTTTTGCTGCTGACATTTGCGGTGAAGTACCATCTATTTGATGGTGAATATACTAAAGCCATAGTTCAGAATTAATACGTACACAAAGGATTGTGGAATTGTTTATCTTAGTAACGATTGTACTCATTTATACAAAATTTGAAAATGATCAAAAGTTTATTACATAATTATGTTTGTGGTGGTTGATATGAAGGTTAGAATGTGGAATTGCTGATGGAGGGTGGGACGAGGAGCTTGTCAAGGTCGAGGAGGTGAAGGTGAGTCTGGTTTGGATGCAAGTTGAAGCTAGGGGCTGGGAGCGACATTGACGACTAAGAAGGCCGGAAAATCGATGGCGGGTAGCGCATCACTGTGGATGGCGTTCGCCAAATTCTCCAAACTATTCTTTATGTCGTTACAGGCTCATAGTGATTGTGGCATTTTTAGTATTTTTTATGATGTGTTGATAGTAGTTATGCTATCCAGATTTCTTGGTATATTACATTCTTGAAATGATGTGGTGTAGTTAGTCGTGCTTCCAAATTACAAACGGAAGTTGTATGAAGTAAGAAACTACAAGCATTATTGAGAATGAGGTATGGTTTATGATACACACACTTTTTTTTGGCGCCATGATATCACACAATTCATTATATACGAGCACATACATTTTTTATCTCAATATTATTTCCTAAGCAACATTTGAATGTTAAAATTATAGCAAACATTATTTTCACTCGCGCTTTATTGAATCAGGAATGATGCGACCTTTAGTTTTTTTTGTCCGTGGCAACGCACGGGCACTAAACTAGCACCAGTAAGTTGTGCAGGTGCTCGGTTCACAATTGTAGAAATTATATAGGATAAAAAGTTTCGTTGGCCGATCTTGTTAGCGAATCAATGTGGCATGTGAGATATTTCAACGGCACAACAAAGCGCGCTGAACCCTTCTAGTATTTATCTACGAGTCATGCGAAACAACTCTCCTGCCAGCGATCGTAGCAACACTCGAAAGGTTGGCTTCACGCTCCAGGGAACATGTTGCATAAATCGCGCCCCCCTTGATTTTTAATTGTGGACCCGAAATTCATCTCTTTCCCTTAATTAATCCCTTTTTCCTTTGATTAAACAATTAGCCCCGGTGATTTAACTGTGAGGCCTAGTAATTAATCCCTCTTTCCTTTGATTAAAGATTTAAAATTTCCATCAGGTGATTCTCACGGGAAAGAAATCCTATACGACCTGGTCGTACGCACCCGTTCGGTAGACCCACTGCATCGAACGACACGTGGAAATACTAATCTAGAAGCATCGAGGTAAATTCTCCTACGATTTCCCACTGTGAAATCCTGGCTATCTCCATCCGCCATTCCATTCAACGAGTACGCGAGGCCTGCCGTCGGTGCTTTGCCCTCGCTGTGATGCCTGCCGCTTGTTGTTCGCCTCTCCGATGAAGCCGGCGTGATTTTCCTCCTTCTCACAATGTCCCGGCTGCTTGCTCTCGTTTGCCATGGTCATCCTCGTCGATGCTGACGCATTTTTTCTGCTCGCCCCCGCCGGTCACGGACACACTCGTCGGCGCCGGCGAAGCGCTGCTGCTTGCCGCCGTTGTCTCAGTCGACGGCGCCGGCCGCGTCATGGTGCTATACGCCTCCGCCGGCGCCGCCTCAGCGGCTCATTCTGGTCTCTCACCAGGTCCTCACGCACGCGGCCGGAGGAGCTCGTCCTCGGCTCCTCGTCGGAGTAGCTGGAGAATAATTCGCACAAGTTGATATGACGCTGCAGCAAAGAATCGATGATAGCTTGATGGGGAAGAAGATGGAGTAGTGTTGCTTTGAGATTCGTGGACCCACGTGGCGTTTGATGGAATGGGTCGTTGTGTTCCGAGCGAACGACCCCGTCGTATAGGATTTTCTTCCATTCTCACGGATGCCACATGGTTACCTACCTATTTCATCAAGACTAGTTTTTGCATGCGTCATAAATGAAACAGCCTAATCTTTTCCTCCTTAATCTCTTCTGTTTCCTAATCTGCAAACTAAATTTTGTCGGGAACCGCATGTTAGAACGGTCGCGCGCGTATTAGCCACCCCGAGTCATGATATTAAAAAGGGAAAAGTATATTTTTCGTTCCTAAACTCTTTCAGAAATATATAATTGATTTCTTAACTTTGAAAAATAGAGCAAACCTTAGTCCCTCAACTTTTAAACCGATTACTTTTAGTTCCTCGTGCCACTTTAAATGGTTTTTTTAATCGACGTGGAGTGTTATAAATGAAAAAAAGATGGACGGAAAAAGTTTGCGCCTTGACTATGACCCTCATCGCGCTTCCTTTAACCACTTATGACGCCATTTCATCGACGTAAGCAGAGCAACAACATTGCATATTTGTCCGTGTTAGTTGCACCATATGCCTGTCATACTTTGCTGATGGTGGGCGGTGAGGACGGTAGGCAACACATAACCTTTTCCTGCTCTTCATTTTTGTACTTATAGCACTCCTCTCGCCAGAAAACCAATCGGAGCGACGAAAAGGACCAAAAGTAACCAATTTTAAAAGTTGAGGAACTAAATTTGCTGTTTTTAAAATTAAGGGATCAATTCTATACTTTTGAGAGAGTTTAGGGACGAAAATATAATGTTTTGTATTAAAAATGATACAAAACTTCTCCTTCATTTCTATTCGTATGGCTAAAAAAAGTGCTTGATTTATGAACCCTCACCATTTTACCCAATGCAGCACAGTAAAAATATGTGCTCAATCTTTTTTTTTGTGGTGTTACTAATTTTATTAAATTATAGTAACTCCTACGAGGGGATATTCAAAGTGGTACTCTATTGTTAGGCACCGTATCGGCTCATATCAGTTTAGGAGCTCCTACCTTAATGAAACATGGTAACTCCATTGTCTGCTTCCTTTCTTGAATAATAACAGCACGGCAATGTCTACCATATAAACTAACCCCTCGCGTCCCTTTGATTTCCTCCAGCACTCGAGGTTTTTGTAGCCATGGATCTTATGCTCGTATTCTCCCTTCTCGCCCTCTTCTGTCTCCATGGCGTGAGCTCCGACTCGCATAAGTTCACCTCCTTGTTTACCCTCGGCGACTCCCTCACGGACACCGGTAACTTGGTGATAATGGCAACTCCGGATGTGCCCGTGTACAATAACAAGCCTCCTTACGGCATGACCTTCTTCGGCCACCCCACTGGCCGCTTCAGCGATGGGAGAGTCCCCATCGATTTCATCGGTAAGTTGAAACCATCTGATTTACTGAATCAAGCGAAAACTTTGCTCAAAATTTGATTGTATGGAATTTGACCTTATTTTCTGTTTTGGTTCCGTATCAGCCGAGCAATTTGGTCTCCCTCTTCTTCGAGCCTCCCTACAGAATAGCTCAGACGTCTCCAAAGGACTAAACTTCGCCGTGGGAGGCGCGACGGCGATTGACGTCAACTTCTTCGAGAGGAACAAAATAGTTCCGTTCAAGCTTTTAAACAATTCTCTAGACGTGCAGCTGGGCTGGTTCGAGCAACTCAGGCCAGCGATTTGCAACAAGGCGGCAGGTCTGCAACATCCTCTCTTGTCTAGCCTTTACAGTGCTTAATTCCTAGCTGTTACATTACCGAGAAACTGCTTGATACGTACAGGACAAAGTGAATGCTTCAGCAATGCCCTATTCTTTGTTGGGGAGTTTGGAGTGAATGACTACAACTTGCTGGCATCTGATGCGAGCAGGGGTGAAGATGCAGTGAAGTCTTATGTACCTACAGTTGTGGGAAAAATTTCCTCGGCCGTGGAGGTATATATATATATATATTGTGAATTTTCTGCAGTTTTCCTTTGAATTTTTTACGCAGCACAACTTTTTTTGTAATGTAAAGTTGATGCGTGATGCGGCGCTAAACTGGTGTATTTACCTTGCTACCACCACAGAGACTCATCAAAGAAGCGTAGTTTACGTGGTCGTGCCAGGGATGCCGCCAACCGGGTGCTCACCCTCCCTGTTGGCGACCCGCCTGAGCCTCAACAAGCCAAGTGAGTACGACCACATCGGCTGCCTCAGCGACGTCAACCGTGTGGCCATGCACCACAACTCCCTGCTTCGTGCGGCAGTTGGCACTCTCAGGAACAAGTACCCGCAAGCCAAGATCATCTTGGCCGATTTCTACAACCCGATCATCACGCTCCTCGAAAAGCCTAGCCGTTTCGGTAAGGCGGGCTAGAAATTTTGCAGGGTTTCTATGTGCATATATGTTGTTGTAAGATCACTGAGTATTCTGAATTTTTGCGATCAATCTGCAGGAATCGCCGGCGGCGACACTCTAAAGGCATGCTGCGGAAGCGGCGGGAAATACAATTGGAACGTGAGCACGGTCTGTGGCACGCCAGGGGTGGCGGCCTGCAAGGATCCCTCACGGTTCGTGAGCTGGGACGGGACTCACTACACGGAAGCCACCTACCGTTACATAGCCAAAGGATGGCTCGATGGTCCTTACGCCGAACCGTCCATATTGAGTGTTGCCTAGTTCTTCTTTTGACGGCTTATGTATCCCTCTCCCCAGCTTATTCTACAAGTCTGTCTATCATATTTGTTGGCTTTTAAACTAGTTATCCATTAACTAGTTTAGGAACTCCAACTATTATGAATTTATGATGGCTGGCTTATAAGACACGAATGTATTAACATTGTCTTATAGAAGGAAGCAATAAAAGGTTAAATCAACACAACCGATTTGATATTTGAATGGAGACAATTGTTTTATTAATTGGTGGAGAGAACTGAAACGCCCCGAGGCAAATTGAGAGTAATTTTCAGCAGGTGCTGAAATTCATCTTGAAATTCAATGGCTCAACTCAAGAAAGTAGAACAGGAATTATACTCTACGAGCTAGCGTCAAGTCAATCTTCTTTTTATCCAAGAAAATGGAAGTTTTCAACTTTTCATTATCCTCAGCCTCTGCACTATCAATGCATGCAATGCAATCATAATTACATAGTCGAAGGTCTATTTGGAAGCGCTCGGCAAGAGCGGTCAGCTGTCAACACACAACAAAAAGAAGGTCTAATTGGAGCCGTAACATAAGCAGCAGAAGTAGGATGCAATTGTTTGTATATTAACTCAGTTTTGGATCCACAGCCTCTTAGTCGCGCAAATAAATCAATCCAACCATCAATTTAAACTACAAGGACAAGGCATGACGGACTGATTCACCTGTTGGCAGTAGAACGGAAGAAAAACACCAGATATTATTACTAGCACTCCTCGTATCTATATTATCCACATTAAGTAGTTCAGGTTTCAAATTCGAAACCATTTGATTTTTTTGTAAATTAAAATAACATGTTGCAGGGATAGCTCTATGTCGTCGATCGGGGCAACATGCTCCGATGCTAGCTAGTGTCATTTTTGAAAAAAGTCAGAAAGGATGCATATGAATATGATGACCTTGCAACGGGTCATTGTGTGGGGATCAAATATCGATATATATTTTTTATCCGTATGTGACTCTTTGTTGAGCGAGGCGTAATCACGTTCAGTGGGGGTGCTAGACATAAAAACATGTAATGTCTACCAAAACTCTTAGTCAGTGGCGGTGCCAGCAGCAAAAGGCTGTGGGTTCAAGCACACTAATCTCTTAGAATTAAGCTTAATCTATAATACCTAAATAGTTCATCCACACAACTCTGTATGCACCCGACTAGAGGCGGTCGCTTCGGATATCTATACCCGGGGTACCTGACGACTGTCTAGAAGAATACAAGACACCTAAGAAGACTACAAGTTGCTTAAAAAGCCTCTTTTTTATTGACTTTTCTGGATGTTATTGTTGGATATTTTATTTCTTGAGATGTAAACTCTGAACTACAGAGATATTGCAATAAAAGTTGTGTGCATCAATCGATGCAGAGGCTGGGGCTTTCCCCTTTTTTTTTAAAAAAAAGTTCATCCCCACTAACTTATTTATCTTGACATGCAAGCTATCCACATCATCAAGTAGGTCCATCATGTAAAATCTCTTCCATTAACTCTTCATGCACAAGCTCCCATTAACTCTTCATGTGCATGCATCTATAATACCTAAATAGTTCATTCCCACTAACTTATTTATCTTGACATGCAAGCTATCCACATCATCAAGTAGGTCCACCATATAAAAACTATTCCATTAACTCTTCATGCACAAGCTCCCATTAACTCTTCATGCGCATGCATCCTATCACAAATAAATAATAACTTTTTTATGCACTCAACCTCACAATTTATAAGCAACTTTTTATATATATAGAAAATCAAATTATGAGTTACGTCCCATTTTATTTTTCTATGTGAATTCCTTTTTATACACATCCATAGTTGCCATCATTGTTTTAGGTTTAGCCATGGGTGAACACGTCTTCATTGTCTCTACTCTCAACGTTTTTTTCGTCTCATATCATGTGGCTGATATATTGTGGTTTAGCCAAGGGTGAATACGCCTTCATTGTCTCTACTCTCAACGTTGTTTTCGTCTCATATCATCTGGCTGATATATTGTCAAGTAACTAAATTAACAAAACAAAAATCAAACTCATTTTTGGATATTTCATCAAATTTTCTCTCACATGTCTTAAAACATCAAATTCTTTCTTAACAGTTTCCGTAGCAACGCGCGGGTATCATCTAGTTTTATACATAAGTGTGAACAGGATTAGGCTTGTAATCAAAAAAAGTTGTGGGGTCAGCTGACCCCACAGCTTACATGGAGAATCGTCACTGCTCTTAGTATTTGAGTAATTTTTGTGATGAATATAAGAGAACTAAGGGTATTTTGCAAAAGGCTCCGATGTCACTTGTCATCACAAGTGTAGCTTCACCATTGATCCCGTTGAGAGGTGAGACCTTGAGTGTCAGTAAGCTACTCGACCATGGGTCGATGGCCAATCTATCAATACGTGCGAGATTTTGCTTGGATCCTTTTCACACCCAGTGAATGGCTGAAACTTCACGCAAAGCCTAGTCCCTGAGTGGACCGCCTTAAAGAAGTTTTAGGCCAAAACCTAAAATATGAGAGTTATCTTCATATGAGTGCTGATTTACAAGTGAAGAATGAGATAACTTTTATAGATCTTGGAGTTGCACAGATGATCATTAGTATCATCATTGACAAGGAGGGAAATGTAGGGGTTTTATGGTCTATTCTGTAAGTAACCCAATGTGCCATTAAAACAAGAAGAAATCGATAACTATCTAGTCTTATTTGGTCCATGCACATGATCCATGAGAGTGAATGTACTTTGTCTATGAGAGGGATAGTGATCAATGGGCTTGGTGGCTTTCCTTCTCCTTAATGGGCCGCTTGCATGTGGACCACCTTGACAACAAGGCTTTCACTTTCATTTTTATGTTTGGTTTTATCACACCTTCTCGTGGGCTTATGTGATGATGTAGATGACCAAGGTTCCCCTTATTTAGGGCCCAAATTTGCGTTGCAACATCAACCATCTAGAATCCTAGTCCTAGGTGCATTAACATGACTGCATATTAACAGGAAACGATGTTACGCCTTTCTCCAGTTCCACCCCTTTTTCACGAATTAGAAAAAAATGAATTTTACAAAATAGAAATTGTAAATTTAAAAATATTTATGGATTTTGAACAACATTCACGAATTTGGAAAATGGTTCATATTTTAAAAAATTATGTACTTTAAAAAGTTCATGAACTTTAAATTATTAATGAGTATGAAAAATAATTAATGGATTTTAAAAATGTTCAAAATTTTAAATTCATTTTTAATCAATATTCATTAATTAAATAATAAAAGTAAAAATAAAAAAGTAAAGAAAACATGCAAATAAAAAGGAAGGCAAATGAAATTATTAAAACTGGTAGAAAAACATAGAAAATAAAAGGGAAAACAAAAGGACAATACTTTCTCAAAACCAAGAAAACTTGTCGGTCCATTACGATTAGGTATCTATCGGTTTCAACAAGCATCACACACCCTAACAGGGGGGGGGCTCATTTTAATCTTCACAACGCCCATTGCACCAACATGCTCCAAATATAGGGAGCTTAGTAATACTTCTGTTGTGAAGTTTTACACATTATATGGTGTAACTTCTGTTGATATTGATATATGCACTGTGTGAATTATCTATAGTGCTTCCTTGAACATGGGGATGCGAACCTTTGTGATTGGGTTTCCTCTTGATGTATACATTCTATGAACTCTCTGTTGCCTAAAATGAGTAAAAAGTTGAACTCGAACTTCAAGAAAACATTACCTGGGTAACAAGATAAGAGAAAATGCCTCATGGGTTGCTCTCCGCCCGAGCGACTTCAGAGGCGGATCTCGATCCTCGCCAGTCCTCCTCCCTCCATCTCATCCTAGTCGGCGCCGACGCCGACGGCTGTAACGACACCCTTCTCGTCAAAGGACGGAGGGGAGGTGAGTATATCGCGGTGGTGACTTCACGGGCGGTGGTGAGGTGTTGGCGGAGGTACAAGATGGCACGACCTTGGGATCGTGGCCTGTAGCCAAAGCAGTGAGGTATGAAGGACTGGCTGGCGGTGCGCAGCTCCTGCAACCTCCGACGGTGCAGGTGGCGGGTCAGATCTAGGCCTCAGGACCTGATCTAGGCCGATCGGACCTGCCATGGGCATGGATGCGCTGCGACCGTTCTCTCCTTTGCTGCTCCGACCGACGGTGTGGGGCGGCTAGTTTTCCAGGGATAAGGAGGCGGTCCTAGGGTTCTTCTCGTGCCAGGAAGGTGTTCTGCTTGATCCCTATCCTCATTGATCTGACTGGTGACGAGTTTTGGAAGGCTCCGCCGATGATCCCTATTGGGCACCTGATACCTATAAATTGCTGGATCGGAGGGGATTCGGTCGTGTGCACCCCTTGTTTTTTAGGCCGTGCGGCTTTAGAGGGAGGGATGCGAAGCTTCGTTGTGTGTTGCCATCATGGAACATATCGGTGTTTCGATATCCATGGTGAATATAGTGGCGGAGAATGTCATAATAGTTGAGGTCTGAGGTCTACTATTGGTGGACTGAGTCTTCGAGGCGATGAGGACTATGCTTGGTGTTTCTTGACTTGTAGCAGCAGCATCGACAAGCGGGGGCAACAACACAGGAGGAGGACAGAGTCGTATCTTTCAAGGTAAAAATCCAAGGTCTAACCTGAATTGGTTTGCCTGGTGATGATCTTATTGAAGGCATTGTTTTGAGAGTGCGGACTTTCTCCAAGATGGAAACCTAAGATCTTTGATCGGGCGGCGACTGCGCTTGTGCGTTGTTTCCTTCTTGGAGGCATCGCTTTTGAAGAATCTGAAATCCGGGTGATGTCTTGGTAGTGGTTTGTGTTGCAAGTACAAGGTTTTGATCACCGTAGCGGGATCTTTTGTTTTTGTTTTTCTCTTAATATCTTTCAAACATTTCGTTGTTGTAGAGTCTGGGTGTAATTGGTATCTTCGCGATATTAATATATTTTCCTTATGAAAAAAGTAATGTATTTTATTCAGCTCAAGGCTGAACATTTTGAGATATACTATGCTGCATTTTCCTAGTTCATCATTATATCTCCACATTGTATTCCAGGAAATCAGGAAACATTGCCTATTTGATCCAGCTCAAGGCTGAACATCTTGCTATATGCTACAGCTTTCAAAATTATATCTCCACACTGCATATGTAACATTCATTTCACATTCCGCATACATTGCAAAATGGGAAAAACATTTCGAAGGAATCGCCCGTGAAAAATATGCAGCCTCCTCCCATCATTTTACATGTAACTGACAGCATTATAAGGAAAAATAAACGAGACAAGAGCATTAGATCAAGTTCATCGCCAACATTTCATAATACACACAAACCATCCATCATTCCCAAAGGGTTAATTAAAGGTTTTGTTACCACACATCAACCTAAGGCACGGCATGCCACAATCCATAATATGGTTCCATACAAGCCACAATAATACGGCATGCATCATATTAGACATTACTGTAGGGAATAGCTAGCAAACCACAAACCACCACAAGCTTTGAAGTTCATGCCGGGAAAGCAAACTGCTAGTTGTCGGAGGCAGACTGGCCCTGAAGAAGACCATCGCGGATCTGCGTGGCGATGTCGCGCACCGCACCAGGACCATGGGGGATGAACACCGCCGAGGACTTGGAGGATGCGCCGATCTCCTTCATGGTGTCGAAGTACTGGGTGATGAGCACCATGTCCATCACGTCCTTGGCGGTGGTGCCGGGCACATTGACTGAGAAGCCCAGAACGCTGTCCCTCAGGCCATCCACAATGGCCTGGCGCTGGCGGGCGATACCGAGGCCGGACAGGTACTTGGCTTCTGCTTCGCCCTCGGCACGCTTGATCTGCACAATTTTCTCAGCCTCTGCCTTCTCGTTTGCAGCCACCCTCATCCTTGCAGCTGCAAAAGGTACAAGCATCAGATCACAATGTCAGTATATGATGGAGGCCAGATTTATGTATTTCGTGTTGACCAACTTTCATCACGTCAGGGCTTTAGCAAATAACCTGCATTAATCTCATTCATTGCTTGCTTGACATGCGCATCTGGCTCGATGTCCACGATGAGGGTCTGCACGATCTCAAAGCCATATGCCGACATAGCCTTTTCAAGCTCATCCTCCACAGCCTTTGCTATATCGTTCTTCTGCTCGAAAGCGTCATCCAGGTTGAGCTTCGGAACACTTGCCCTGATCACTGTAGATACCAATCAGTGCCCAAAATTAGTGAATGCAGGAATAGTGGGATATGGTGAACAAATTGCATTCAGCTGTATCAGTGATGATATGAATCTACTAAGCTACTGAAACGGCATATAGAAATTTTTACTTATTCAAAGAGATCGTACCATCAAAAACATAGGCTTGAATCTGGGATCTTGTGTTGGTCAGTTTGTAGTATGCGTCACTTTCTTTGCCAGACAGAGGTCGGTACTGAATTGATGCAACAACAGTGACAAACACATTGTCCTGTAGAACTTCACATGTCAGCAACATCACGATAATTTTTAATACAGAATACATTATCAATGGCAATGTGACCTTTTGGATGCTTAATTGAATGTCAATAAGGATTAATGATTAGCAATTATATGGAAAAGTATCTTAATCTCATGAGAGAGTCATTCTAGGATTATATCCATATGACAAACCAAAATGCTCAAATCTAGAAGTCACAGGAGCTAACTATCAATATAATTTTATATTTAACTTTCAGTGTAGTTCACAATGTGTCTTGAAAGAGGTATTCATGTGATTTACAACCTACAGAGTACTGTAAGATGCAAAGTTTAGCTTTAAAATTACTGCAGAGACAAACACAATAGCGTCATTTTCTTTAGAAATAAGAAACAGCTAGGCATCCATTTAAATGGGTGTTAGATAATAAACCTTTGTCTTAGTTTCACAGCGCACATCCAGTTGCTGCAGCCTGAGTGTGAGATGGCCAACTATACGTTTGCCAAAGAACCAAGGCATGCAGTGGCATCCTGGCTGGAGAACACTGTCAAACTTCCCAAACTGCTCTTTGATGGCCACAGTAGACTGATCAACTTGAACACAGCAGCACAGATTGCCCATACTGCAAGCTTCCGGTCACCTGGACATTTCATATATCATAAGATCAACTAAGTAATAAGAAGGATGTCTACAATGATGATATGCATAATACCATTAGCTATTTTTCCAAAAGTAAATCACCAATAGGTAATGCATGAAAATAAATGCTTCCCTTCAAATTTTATCCTTAAGACACATCATTAAATCAGAAAGTATCCCGAAACTCAAGATAGACACAAAGTGAAGCACCTTATAAACTTATCTGAAAGTTCCATGATGCTCATGCCGATCAAGAAAATAAACGGCTGTGCCTCTAAACACCTAGGGATATACCCACAAAAGAACTATTTACTCTAACCTTTCCAGCTTTGCTGATGCTTGATTTTCATTTTTCTCAGTGAAAAAAACTGAGGTCTCCAACTTACTGCTTAATGATTTTGTGAAGCCGAAGAAAAATTAGATACAAAAGAATAAGAAGTATTCTAGAGCAAAAGTATTTAATATGTTCATACAAAATTACAAGGCTGCAGAGATGAACATATAAATATAAGAGCTTTCTGTAGAACGTCACGAAAACAGGACAGCAAAAGAAACTAACTATTCTTGAGAACAATACTAACAATATCAGCACAGCAATCAATAGAAGAATGCAACAGAACATGCCTGAATCGAAACTTGAATTGGCAGGGCAGAAGAGAACTGCTCAGCTAGTATAAGGATAGGGCCAAATTAGAAACAGGGTGGATCTCTACAAGGAAGGCAGGTCTCTGCAATGCGCCTTATAAGCAAGGGCTCACTACAGGTCTACAGGATGTTCAATTATCCGTTGTTATCTGTATCCACTTGGATGGACACAAATGCGACCAATCAGCAAGCGTAGACTCATCCTAAGCAATTCACTAATTGCCCACTTGGGCGTTTGAGCTAACTTAAAACATATAAATCACTTTCAACGGCATAGGCTATTAGTAACGGAGACAACTGCGTAGATAACAGCTAGATTAGACAATGGTAAGATGCTAAAGACTGCAACTCTGCTTCGTGCAATCATTATTGATTCCAATGAATTGATGAGCAATCGGTAGACAAATCTATGGTCCCACTCCCAGCACACAACAAAACAGCAACATGACTTAATTCGTTTATAAGCATTACAAGGCTTCAGAGATGACTAACATACACAATAGAACTACTACAAAGGCTTTCGGTAGAGCTCCAGAAAACAAGAAAGCCAAAAGAACTAGTAATAAAAATACTATCTACGACTTATAGAACAGCATCGAATCTTAAAGTAATTCTTGAGAACGTGTTTAATACAAAGCAAACAATAGAAGAACGCAACAGTACTTGCCCAAGCTGAAACTTGAAATGGCAGGACAAGAGAGACAGCTCGGCTCGTACCAGGATAGGGACAAATGGCAAGGTGGAGTGATTGGTGAGGCAGGGAAGGGGTACTCCAATCCTGCAATGCTATTTATAAGCAACGACGTGCTACAACAGTACAACCTACATCGTAATTCAATTAACTCGTTGTACGCTAAGCAGAGCCAATCAGGGAGTGCCCCAAACATTGAGTAATGCCCCCACTTGCATGTTTGAGTATTAAACACTTTCAGGCATCTGTACTGGGGATATGCTATGTGCAAATCAGCAGACAAATAGCGTACAGAAGCGGTTAGATTAGACAATGACAAGATAGCAAAGACTGCAACAGTGTTTCGTGCTATGATTATTATTTGGTTTGATGTTGGGCAATTGCAGTCAATTCTATTCTATGACCCTACCCATACCACACAAAAAGTTCAGCAATTTCGGCAGCAGGTATCCACGAAAAGTACTTAATTTATTATGTAAGGCGAAAACTAGGGAAAAGACACCCGGGTAAGATGTGTATGGTGCTACACTCCAACGAGAGAAAAGATATCTGGGAGCAACTAGTACAAGCACCTACAGTTCTCGTCCAGACGATTAACCAGCAGTACCAGTATGTTTCGATTCTTTTCAGTTTCTTTTTAATGGTGAGGAAATTGCAGTGGATAGGGATCGAGGACGACTAGACTGTGGAGTGTGGAGTCGTCGCACCAGACATCAAGAAAGAGACATCGTGCGGAGGAAAACAGGGTAAAATCCATCTTTGTCATTAGGGTTTTTCCAAACAAAAAAGAAGACAGGATAGAGAGGGTTCGAGGGGGGAATTGCGCGAGAACGTGGTGTGGGTTGAAGACCTCGACGACCCGCAAAAGACTCGGCACTCAGTAGAAGTACATCAAACGGAGAAGGATCCGGAGCAAGATAAGGCAGAGGCACAGAACAACAAGAACAAGAACACAAGACAAAAAAAACAGAGGGGGCCAACGATGTGCTCGGGTCCTCGAGATCGCACCCTCCCTCTCTCCCTACAACAAACAAGCAAAAGAAGAATCCGGGAGCAGAGAAACCGCAACTAGAATGCTCAGATCTCACACGACATAAAGCATTATTACTCGCCGGTAAAGAAGATAACAAGAAGAGGGGAAAAGGAGGGGTTTTGGGGCTGGCCAGAGCTCTGTACCTCCGGGGCCGGCTTGGAGAAGGAAGAGTTGGTGGGGGGAGAGCCACAATGGGGAAGTGAAGTGAAGTGAGGGTGAGTTTACTCCTCCCCCACCCTCTAAATACCCTGCGAGGAAGAGGACGCCAAGACCCTACTGTGGAAACCACATTGCGATTAGCGCCGGAGAGCCCTGCTACCGGATTTGGCTAGCTGGGCGGAGCAAAAGCCGGAGCAAACCTGCAGATAAGAACGTGCAGCGCAGCAGATCTTTTTCTCCGTCCGTTGGGTTGTTTCTGCTTTCTTGACCCTGCTGCGCTTTGGTTCCTACCCCACACGACCATCTTTCTCCCCAAGCCATTTTGGTTTTTGAGTGAGTGATCCAAGATATGGCCAACGAACCAGCCCATGGTTTTCGTCTGGTCCCTTTCTCCCTGCTCGTCATTGTTCCGGTAAGCAACACGCCATCTCATCTAAACTACTCTACTAGCTGTGTGCTCTGTTTTGTTCTAACTTCTACAGGTGTTTGCTAGCCGAACAAAACTGTGGTCAGACTTTTATTTACTACATCATGATGTGTTGGTCGACGTTGTCAAGACTGAGAGGATCTGGCAATGGCCAAAAAGATCAGAATCATCTAAACTATGACTACTTTTTCTTGCCATTGACAACAATTTGGTGCGGTGTTACTGAAAAAAAAATTGTTATCTATGGAACGCTAGTTGGGAAGGGGTTTTCATTTGATGCCTTCGCAGCCACATGATCGAAATTCAAGATAGGACTTGTTCCGTAGGTACCCTCTCATGTCGCTCCCGCGATCGACCGAGAGGGAGAACCCTAGCCGCCGGCGCGCGGTTCCTGCCGCCCCTCCCCTCCCCTCGCCGCCGCCGGGCAAAGCCCGGTCGGCTTCGGCGGCGGCTGGGCCATCTCTCCTCTCTCTTCGGAGCTGCGCGGCGCGGGACGTCAGCTCTGACGAGTGGCGCGGCGCTGCTCCAGGGCGCGGTGGCACACGCGTCGGCACCTGCGGCGTGGCCGGAGTGGTCGGTTGGCGGCGCGGAGGGCTGGTCGTCGACGGCGGCGAGCCATGGCCGTGGCGCGGTTCCCTCCCGGATCAGGCCGGCGGGCGCGGGCGCGGGCTTCCATGGCGCGACGAGGGCGGCTGGCCAGGGGCGGCGTGGGGCCCAGCGGAGGCGGCGGTGGCTTGGCCGGATCTGGGCCTAGCGGGCATGCATCTGCCGCGGCGGCTGCACACGTTGACTGGCGCCGACTGCCGTGGTGGAGGTGGTGGCGTTCCTAAGCTGCGACGGCCAGATCTGGCTGGCAGGGGACGCGGGCTTCGGTGGCGTGGTTCGAAGGCGGATTTGGTGGTGCGGGCTGGTGTTGGCTGTGGCGGTGTGGCGGCTGCGGTTCGGCTGGCAGCGCGGAGCGGTGGTGCGCCGGCCTCCTTCTCCCGGGACTAGGCCAGGTGCCTGGTCCTAAGGTTTGTGCTCGGGCAGGCCAGATCTGTGCCCGGGGCAGATCGGGGTCGCTCCCCGGGTAGGAGTGGCTGGTCTTGGCCTGGGGTGCCTCCGTGGACGGCTGTCACAGGGGCGGTGTGCGATGGTCGCGGCCTGACAATGCTATCTTCCCTATTGATCGGTGCATGGACCTCAGATTTGGCGTCGTGCGAGCTCCAGGAGGGCTTGGCGGCGGCCGTCGGCAGTCCTAGGATTGTGTCCCCTCGGTCCATTGGAGACTGGATGGGAATGCAGGCGTCGACGCCTCCTAAAGTGGAGGGTCGACCCAGATCCGGGGACTGATGTCGGGCACTGAGTGGACAGCTAAGGTCTACTCGTCCGACCGGGGTTGAAGCGTCGTGAGGTGGAGTGTGGCGATGTCTGGGGCAGGGATGCTGGGGCGGCGGCCCTGGATGGTGGACCACATGGTTGCTTTCCAGCAGGCACCATGGTGGTGGTGGTGGCTCCTCCCGATTGTGTGGGCAACGGGTGGCAGAGCGGCGGGTAGCCCGGGCATTTTCTCTCTAATAGGGGCGATGCCCTGATCCGGATCTGGGGACTAGACCTCGTCACGCTCTCCCTGGCGGCATCGAAGGCACGGGTGAGTTGCCGAGTGAAAGCTTTGTGCCTTGGCATCAGCGGCGGCGGCGACACCCGTGGGTGCCGCTCTCTTCCTGAAGACGCGTCGTGGATCTCTCCTCGTGTTAAGGCTCTGGGTGAAGACCTGTGTCCAACTGGACTCGGCAACAACGATGCTCTACGCCGTCTTCCCTCTTGAGGGCGTTGCTGTGGAGCCTAGGTGTGTTAGGATGTAGAGTGGGGTTGTGTGTAGTTTTGTCGATGCCTTCTACTGGTCGCTGATACGTCCCAAACGTATCGATAATTTTTTCTTGCTCCATGCATGTTTTGTGTGATATTGCTATGATCTAGATACACTTTCATACACTTTTGATCATATTTGTACTAACCTATTAACTCTGTGCACCCCAGTGCCAGTTTATGTTTTCTGCTGTTTTTTTTTTGTTCCAGGTTTCCCCCATATTAAAAGTGCTCCAAAAATTCGTGAAAAATCGGATAAAAAATCAGCGCATCAGAAGCTGATAACCCTCAACTGTAGGGGATCGAGATATTCTTCGCGGGCAAGATAACCCAATTTATTGATTCAACACTTGGGGACACAAAGAATACGTACAGGCTTTGACAATTGAGTTGTCAATTCAACCGCACCTGAAATAAACACTTGCTTGCAAAAAGGTATTAGTAGCAACTGTGATACGGTGGTAATAGTGGTGGTGATAATAGTAGTGATGGTGATAGTGAAACAGCAAAAGTAAAACAACAAAAGTAAAACAGCAAAAGTAAACCACTAGTAACCAGCAGGAAGGAAAACATTGTAGGCTAGGGAGATGGATGGTTGGGCGATGCTTGGATGAGAACGAACATGTAATAGATTCTAACACGGGCAAGGCTCACAGAAAAGAAAGGATCATCTAGGCAAATATCAAACATCAGGCATGTATCCCAGGGTAGTTGTACGTTCTTGCAATAAGAACTTTGCACAACATCTTTTGTCCTACCCTCCCGCTACAAACGGGGCCAAAAGGAACTTAGGGAGATTAAGGTACTCCTGTCAAAGAGCACCGGAACAAAGCATTAACACTTCATGGATACACGGAATCCTCAAATTATAGTCCATCCCCTTTGGTGTC
This sequence comes from Bromus sterilis, assembly GCA_950022295.1. NCBI lineage: Eukaryota > Viridiplantae > Streptophyta > Magnoliopsida > Poales > Poaceae > Bromus > Bromus sterilis. The sequence goes on from OX465596.1 coordinate 406,280,277, forward strand.
CCAAGCTGTCACCATTGGGATCGCCGGTTCCGGACTATAATAGGTGCATAAAATCATAGATAGGATCAAGAACACCACAAACTCAAGAAACAAAAGGGTGACCAGATCTGAAATCATGGCACTCGGGACCAAAGTGACAAGCATTAAGAACAACAAGTTGTAACACAGATGATAAACACCAAGTAGATGATAGGCAACATGCCCCCAACAATCTGATTGAACTATTACATGATCTAACTCATCCAATCCCTACCATCCCCTTTGCCTACAGTAGGGAATTACTCACACATGGATGGAGAAGTCATGGAGGGGTGATGGAGAGGTGATGGCGATGACGATGGCGGTGATTTCCCCTCACTGAAGGCCAAAGCAGCCTCCAGATTAGCTCTCCCAGAGAAGAACAGAGGGTTGTGGCGGCTCCGCGATGTAGATTGGAAAAGCGACTTCTGTTCTGGGGTTTCTGCGTCGGGAGAATAAATAGGGGCCAAGGTAGGTCACCAGGGGGTGTGGGACCCAGCCAGGAGGGCAGGTGGCGCGGCCAGGGGCTGGGCCGCGCCAGGCACCCTCCTGGCTGCCCCCTGGCTGCCCTGTGGCCCCCCTTTGGACTCGTGGAAGCTTCCGGAACGCTGATTTTTTATATATTTTCTTGGGATTTTTCCAGCGTACCTAAATATCCAGAAAACAGCACTGGTAGCTCTGCTGAAAACAGCGTCAGTCCAGGTTAGTTTCGTTCAAATCATGCAAGAATGAAGCCAAAACAATAGCAAAAGTGTTTAGAAAAGTAGATACGTTTGAGACATATCAACTCCCCCAAGCTTAGCTATTGCTTGTCCTCAAGCAATTCGGTTCAACGAACTGGACGCGACAAAGAAAACTTTGAAAAACTCTTTTTCTTCTTTAGATGTATATAAGCATGTACTACGAAAGAGTTTAGCAAGTTTTGACACCATGCTACAAGGACAATGCACGAAGCAATCCTTCTTTCATGTAATCAGTCACAAACAAACAAAAAGTAAACAATATGCTGCTGAAAGTCAATTTAAGATCACAATGCACATAGCATGAACATATCAGAGTGGTATCTCGCTAGCCTCCATGAGTGAAGCAAAACATAAATGCAGAAACTCCTCCGGAGTCTTAAAGGAGACTAGAACTCAGAACTCAAATTAAGAAACATCACAAGCATGCAGAAGACAATGTGATACTTTGGGACAATGCATGTTACACTAAGAATGACAATTATGCTCTCATAGTTGGTGCTTTGGAGAAAGGAAGGTGGAGACTCTCGAACCGTGGATTTTGATGGCAAGGTTGAAAACCCGTGAAAGGAAGCAAAGACTAAACATGTGCCAGAGCTCTTGGTTTTGAAAACAGAGATAAAACTCTTTTGAGGAGTGTAACTTTCCAGTCAACGATGAACGGTAAAGGTCTCTCAATATCTCCCATGCCAACCATATTAATGCCTTTTGCTTACACATGTTCCCTTATCCATCAATCCTTTGACGGTCTACGAAACCTTTTATTTTGCCTCAAGGATGGAAGGAGGATATCGTTCCATCTATCATAAGCAGCATTTGGTCCATTTCCCTCCATAATCAAGTATGGGGGAGGTGTAACTCTCATATTTTTTATTGACTAGTTAAAACTTCCGTCAAAATATTTTTGGCATGAAAGATACTGATTTTCCCTCACCGCACCATGAGCTTGTACGGTTACAAAGGGGAAGCTTTTGAATAAATTTCGAGATGGCACAAGAAATTCTAAGTTAGGAGTGGCCGGTAAATACCACATATAGGTAGGTATGGTGGACTCAAATGGAACAACTGGGTTTTAGAAAGGTGATTGTGGGAGCACAAGCAAAATTCCGCTTGGTGCTGGAGGAAGGCTAGCAAAAGACGGGGAAGCGACCAACTAGAGAGCATAACAGTCATAATCATGCAGAGCGACAAAGCAACATTGAATCGTGCATGAAAGTGATATAGCTCACTCTGAAGTAAAAAGATCATCAAGGCAGAACATAATTTTTAGTCTTAACATGCGTGAACATGTGCCAAGTCAATCCAAGAATCCCCCGGAGGGAAATACCACTTCAATATGTCACACTATGAACAATGCAATGCATGTCAATCATTTCAAGCAACACATTATAAATTCTAGCTATTTGAAACTAACCACAAAGAAAGCATGAACCACTGGGAAAGCATTGTAAACATAGCACTATGTCGCTACAAGTTGGTCTCTAATCATAAGTACATGCATATGTACAAAAGTAGAAACAAAAAGAGTTCATACCGGCTTTCCTTGTTGCATCCCTTCCGTCGATCTTCGTCATTACTGCCTTGTCACTTGCACGATCGAACGTAGGAAATTATAATCATCACGGACTCGAGCTGAACTCTGAAACAAAGCAAACTAAAGAGCAAAGGAAACATATTTTTGGTTTTTTTTAATGGTTTAACGAAAGCAAAAGAAAGGAGAAATATTTTTGGGTTTTTGCAAACTAAAAGAACAAAGAAGAACATGCAAAAACTTGCAAAAAGATAAAAGTGAACCAACGGTAGATACAATGTAAAGGGAGGAGAGCACGTACTCCCCCAAGCTTAGGCTTTTGGCCTAAGTTGGGCTCTTCTACTGCGGTCCCGAGGAGCCTCCTGCTCCGGGGTAATGGTAATCCCAAGGGTTGTATGAGCCCTCCGGTGCGTACACCGAAGTCCTCGGATCCTCCCACGTGGAAGAAGAAGGTCCCGCCCCCCATCCAGAGGAAGACCCTTCACCCCAGGGGGTGATGGTCTCCTCCTGAACTGGTGGATATACCACGTGCTCCTCCTCGTCTGGCTCGACCCCCTCCGTGGGGTCATGAAACTGGTATCTCCCCGTGATCTCATCAAACTCGGCCACTGAAAAACGAAATCCATTCCTGCGAGAAAAATCAAACACAAGTGGTGCAGGTAGACGGACAGTGCGTTCCACACCGTCTTTAAACCGCAAAATATAATCAAGTGTATAGCGGTCAGAGGCCTTAGTAGCAAAGAAATGCCTCTTCATGGCAGCCAAGTCAAGGCTAACAAAAGGAAAGACTGTATCATCTGGGCGCGGTTCTCCTTGGAGAAACTGCAAAAGAAGTGTGGCATAGACGCCACCAAAGAGACCCCCCTTGTTACTATTAGTAGCAAGGCGTTTTGCAATAAGCGAACCCACATGATACTCGTGCTTCCCTGAGAGGGCATTCGCCATGATAACAGTATCAGGCGTAGAAGTGCTGCTCGTGTTGTCTCGAGCCAACACTCCTCTAGCAATATAATAGGCGAAATACCTGAGGTGAGGGAACATAATGTTGGAAATCTTCTGACGGTTGGATGCCCTCACATCAGTGTTACAGAACGAGTCGAGGAGGGTGTTGAGTGCAACAGTTTGGACATTTTTCCTCTTCCTCTTCTCGACCAAGCCTGGTAAACCTAAAGCTTCACAAAATGTACTCATAGGCATGGTCAGCAAACTTTCATAAAGTCGAAACACCACAGTATCATTGTCAGAATAAAACCTGAAACTGTTAACAAAAACAGAGGTGAGTGTCTCGTACTGTGGTACACGGCTCGTAACAAGCTGTGTCAAACCTGCATTGGCACACAGAGCATAGAACTCTTCTTGTATGCCGACATCCTCCATGAAATCTTCGCATGGAAATGCCATGGCTCTCGCGGGTGACACGTCCAACATCTCCATGGGTACGATATCTTCATTGTAGCTCACCCTCATGGTCGAAGGTGAAGCTGCGGAACGCGTAACACGGCTAGAGCGCTCGGGTTTCTTCTTCCCAAGCCACTTTCCTAGCCTCTCCATTTCAGAGAGTATTTGTTCCAAAATTCAGCTCAAATGAGTGGTTGTAGAAGGAGATCGAGGTTCCGTGCTCAAGAATAGCAAGAACAGCAGAACCAGAGCAAGAACACGAGTTTTTGGGAGGAAGGAGAGAGAGTGAGGGAAGAGAGGCCACCAGGGGGTGCCTGTGGGCCCCAAGAGGGTGGGTGGCGCTGCCAGGAGCTGGGCCGCGCCACCTGGCCTCCTGGGCCAGGGGTGGACCCCCTGGTCAGCCTCAGGTGCCTCCTGATGGCTTTTTACCTGGAAATTTTGATTTTGATTTTTCTGGAATTTTCTGGGCAACTTCACTGTAGAGAATTTTTCAAAGTTCAAAAGGCTGCAAAAACTTTCGTGAACTTGAGACAAAAGTTAGAACAAGTGAAGCTTTAAACACAAAAACTTGGGTACAACAAGGAGAATAAAAGCTAAAGGAAATGAAAACATAACAAGCTCAACTTTTTACCTATATAAAACATGCTAGTTAGCAAGGTTGATCAAGTCTTACCAACAAACCTATGGTATATAGCGCAGAAAGTCTCGCCTCTTATGAAGTGATCATTGCATTCTCACTTTAATGGACTTTGTCCCCATCATAATTGTCTTGTACTTATGGTATACATGTAGTGGACAATCCCATTCTCCAATCTTCACGGTCTCGATATTCTCAATGGAGTTAAGGCCATGCCTTTTGTCGATCTTGTTCGGAAAATACACAGTGTGTTCTTTGTCATTCACGTTGAAGGTAACCTTCCCTTTATTCCAATCAATAACAGCACCTGCGGTGTTAAGAAAAGGTGTACCAAGGATAATGGACATGCTCCCATCCTCGGGCATGTCAAGCACAACAAAATCAGTAAGTATTAAGCAATTGGAAACTTCAACAGGAACATCCTCACAAATACCGATCGGGACGGCCGTGGACTTGTCGGCCATCTGTAGAGAGATATCTGTAGGAATTAATTTCTCTAAAGAAAGTCTTTTGTAGAGAGAAAAGGGCATAACAATCACTCCTGCACCAAGATCACATAAAAGCAGTTCTAACATAATTATTTTTTATGGAGCAAGGAATGGTGGGTATACCTGGATCACCGAGCTTTTCAGGAATCTTTCTACTTAAAGAGTAGTTAGCAAGCATATTAGATATTGCCTCATTAGGGACTTTTCTTTTATTAGTAACAATATCTTTCATATATTTAGAGTAAGAAGGTAACTTAATAGCATCAGTCAAAGGGATTTGAAGAAAAAGAGGTTTCATCCACTCACAAAACTTGTTGTAGTGCTCTTCTTCTTTGGTTTTGACGGACTTGCTTGGGAAATGCATGGGTTTCTGCACCCATGGTTCTCGTTCCTTCCCATGTCTCCATGCAAGAAAGTCTTCTCTAGTATACTTCTTGCGCTTATCGGGTGCTTCTTCTTCACGAACCTCGGGTGGATCATTCTTTTCAGCATCTTTTTCAGGTTCAGCACCGTCTTCAGTCTCAGCATCGGAGGTAGATATGCTGTTTCGATCAACGGCTTGTTCTTCTTCTTCTATAGGATCATTGGAATTGTCAGCTTCCTTGTGTTTCTTTTCTTCTTCTTTGGAGAGCTAACAATTTCTTCTTCCTACACTTGAGAATCTTGCTCGATCCTCTTTGGATGCCCTTCTGGATAGAGAGGGTCCTAGGTGTGTGTTCCACCCCGGGTCTTTATACCATAAGCCTGTAAATTGTCCTGTTTGGCATTATTAGCATGCAAATGTTTTTGCACATTAGAAATTTGTTCAAGCTGAGTTTGAACCATATGAAAATGCTTCACAAGACATTTAACATCATTAACTGTTCTTCCTATAACATCAAGCAAACTTTTGATAGCAAGAGTATTATCATGCAACTGACCTTGTACCTTCTCATTGAAGTGATTTTTCTTCATAATAAAATTATCAAGCTCATCTAAACATTGGTCATGAGGTTTACCTTTAGGGATGTCACTTGCATTGAAATCTAAAAGAGAGTGTACCTCTACTATAGGTGGGTGAGTGGTAGGCTCACACAACTTCTCAATGGGGGGTAGATTCTTCACGTCTTTAGCTTTAATTCCTTTCTCTTTTATAGACTTCTTCGCTTATTGCATATCTTCGGGGCTTAGGACAAGCATGCCCCTCTCCTTTGGTGGTGGAGGTGGTTCAGGCACGGACCAATCTTCATGGTTTTTGGCAATCTTGCCCATCAATTCTTCCGCATCGTCCGGTGTTCTTTGCCTGAAAACACAACCAGCACAACTATCTAGATAGGATTTAGACCCATCGGTTAGACCAGCATAAAATATATCAAGTAATTCATTCTTAGGGATCTCATGTCTCGGTCTAGCCTTCAGCAAACTGCAAAATCTCCCCCAGGCTTTAGGGAGATGCTCATCCTGCAACCGTTTAAAGTTTTAAATTCTTTGCAAAGCAGCATGTTGCATATGAGAAGGAAAATACTTATCAACGAAAGATATAGCCATATCTTGAGGACTCTGAATGGAACCACATGGTAGTGCATCATACCATGCTCTAGCATCTCCTTTCAAGGAAAAAGGAAAAAGCTTGGTCACATAAAAGTTTCGAATCCTTTCATCAGTAGTAAACAAGCCACCCAACTCAGTGAATTTGGTCAGGTGCTCGATAGCATCATCATTTTCTCTGCCATAAAAGGGATCAGCTTCAACTGTGGATATAAGTGAAAGGTCAACAGAGAAATCATAATCAGGATCAGTGATGCATATAGGAGACGTAGCAAAAGTAGGATCAGGAGTAAACTTGTTCTTCAGGGAGTGCTTTGCTAGCAACTTCTTTATAGTAGCAGGGTCGGAATCAGCACATTCATTAAGCTCCCTGCAAAAATCATCATCAAGTATAATATAATCATCCTCAAGGAGTTTCTCCTTAAGGCCAGCAAAATCATGAATTTTTCCAATAGGTGTTTGGGTAACAGGAATTTCAACACCCGAGAATCGGGCAGCAGCAGCAATTTGTTCTTCAATAAAAGAACCAAGTGAACCTGTAGTCTCAAAGGTAGTAGAAGCATCATCAAAAGTATCTGACATAATGCCAGACTCAACAGAAGTAGCATGTAACTTAGGTGAATCAAACTGACTCATAACTGAAGGTGAATCAAGTTTAGCACTAGTGCTAAGAGCAGTACCTCGTCTCGTACGGGATGGTAAGATCAGAACCTTGGGGTCTCCTTTCTTACCCATAGTGGATAGCGTGAAGCAGGTAGGATACTTCAAGTAGACCTGTAAATAAAGCTATGGTCCCCGGCAACGGCGCCAGAGAACAGTACTTGATAAACCTCAACTGTAGGGGATCGAGATAGTCTTCGCGGGAAAGATAACCCAATTTATCGATTCGACACTTGGGGACACAAAGAATACGTACAGGCTTTGACAATTGAGTTTTCAATTCAACCGCACCTGAAATAAACACTTGCTTGCACAAAGGTATTAGTAGCAACTGTGATACGGTGGTAATAGTGGTGGTGATAATAGTAGTGATGGTGATAGTGAAACAGCAAAAGTAAACCACTAGTAACCAGCAGGAAGGAAAACACTGTAGGCTAGGGAGATGGATGGTTGGGCGATGCTTGGATGAGAACGAACATGTAATAGATTCTAACACGGGCAAGGCTCACAGAAAAGAAAGGATCATCTAGGCAAATATCAAACATCAGGCATGTATCCCAGGGTAGTTGTACGTGCTTGCAATAAGAACTTTGCACAACATCTTTTGTCCTACCCTCCCGCTAGAAACGGGGCCAAAAGGAACTTAGGGAGATTAAGGTACTCCTGTCAAAGAGCACCAGAACAAAGCATTAACACTTCATGGATACACGGAATCCTCAAATTATAGTCCATCCCCTTTGGTGTCCCAAGCTGTCACCATTGGGATCGCCGGTTCCGGACTATAATAGGTGCATACAAATCATAGATAGGATCAAGAACACCACAAACTCAAGAAACAAAAGGGTGATCAGATCTGAAGTCATGGCACTCGGGCCCAAAGTGACAAGCATTAAGAACAACAAGTTGTAACATAGATGATAAAACACCAAGTAGATGATAGGCAACATGCCCAAACAATCTGATTGAACTATTACATGATCTAACTCATCCAATCCCTACCATCCTCTTTGCCTACAACAGGAAATTACTCACACATGGATGGAGAAGTCATGGAGGGGTGATGGAGAGGTGATGGAGATGACGATGGCGGTGATTTCCCCTCACCGGAGGCCAAAGAAGCCTCCAGATTAGCTCTCCCGGAGAAGAACAGAGGGTTGCGGCGGCTCCGCGACGTAGATTGGAAAAGCGACTTCTGTTCTGGGGTTTCTGCGTCAGGAGAATAAATAGGGGGCAAGGTAGGTCACCAAGGGGTGTGGGACCCAGCCAGGAGGGCAGGAGGGCAGGTGGCGCGGCCAGGGGCTGGGTCGCGCCAAGCACCCTCCTAGCTGCCCTGTGGCCCCCCTTTGGACTCGTGGAAGCTTCCAGAACACTGATTTTTTATATATTTTCTTGGGATTTTTCCAGCGTACCTAAATATCTAGAAACCTTTACAAAAGAAAACAACACTGCTAGCTCTGTTGAAAACAGCGTCAGTCCGGGTTAGTTTCTTTCAAATCATGCAAGAATGAAGCCAAAACAATAGCAAAAGTGTTTGGAAAAGTAGATACGTTTGAGATGTATCAGAAGCCTCCAGAACCCTAAAGGAGGGGCGGCGGGCCACCACCAGGTGCCCAGGCGGCCACCTGGCGCGTCCTAGGGATTGGCTGCGCCAGGGGGCGCCTGGACTCCTGGTGGCCCCCATGGATGCCCCCCTTCGCCTATATACTCCCCGTGATGTGAAACTTCCGAAGAAGAGAACCCCTTTTCGCGATCCCGCCTCTGTTCCGTCGTCGTCGCGCTTCCAAGATCGGGAGCGCCAGCAGACTTATTTCCGGCACCCTGCTGGAGGGAGGATCGACCTCTGGGAGCTTCCCCTTCACCATGGACGCTTCCCGGATGTGCCGTGAGTAGTTTCCTTTGGACCATGGGTCCGTGATCAGTAGATATGTGATGTTCTCCTCGCCTCTTTGTTCTTCATGGTTTAGACCTCGTGAGCTGCCCTACATGATCGAGGCACATATGTAATATTTCTGTTGTTGCTATGCTGAGTTTGATGGGATCTGATGATTATGAGATTATGTTCAGATTGTGATAGAGTAATATATTTGGTTCTTATCTTTTATATTTTTGTTCCTAAGTAATTCTTGCATGTTCTCCGTTGCTGTTTATTGCTTTGGCCAAGTAGTAGGTAGTAACTCCAAGAGGGAACGTTATGCTCGATTGTGGGTTCATGCCCCCTGATGACACACTTGAGTGACAGAAACATGAGCTAGGGGATGTGTTGTTGCCACAAGGGGGAAAACAACGGTGCTTGTAACCGCGGTTGCAAGGATTGTTTACTTTACGCAAAGTGCTTTTTTTAATGCAGTTGTCTGTTGCTTTGGGTTTACACTTTGGGTGAGGCTCGCAACTTAATACCAGCGACATGTTCTGGATAGATATCTCAAGGTGGATGATTAGTAGTAGATGCAGTTGGATTTCGGTCTACTTATTTTGGCGTACTACCCATGCTTTTGAGCCTCTTCCTTTCTTTTGTAGCATAGGTAGCATTGCGGTGCGTTTATAATCCTGTCAATTGCCCATCTGTAATTTGTTTACCTCGCATAGCAGTTTTATCGTCTTTTGGGAGAGAGACATCACTAGTGAACATCACGGGACCCCGCTCCATATTCTCATCATTGTTTACACGCTCATTTACTTTTCTTCTTTTACTTTCAGTTGCTATCATTATCATTATCCCTTGTGTTTTGATCCTTTGTAAACAACAAGACCGGAGAGATTGACAACCTCTCTGAACTTTGTTGGGAGCAAAGTTATTAATGTCTGTGTGCAGGTTAAGGAGAAGCAAGTGATTATCTTCAAACGGTGCATCACTTGCCGAACCACCTACTTATCATTGCCGGAGTCCTACTGGAGACAATCTTAATACCTCGGTATCTTCACCGAGGGAAACTTGCCGCTACGCTGCACCTCACCTTCCACATGGGGTAACCAACGAAGGGCGAGAAGCAATTATCATCTCTCGCGTATCAAGCAAATTTCTGGCGCCGTTGACGGGGACTCCGAGTGATAAGATAGGGGAGTTGCCCACTACCTTTTACCTTTACTTTTTAGTCTTGTTAGTTTACCTTTCAGCTTTTATCTTTGTGTCCTATATCAAAAATTACAAAAAAAATCTGCCACACTTGCTGCTACTATGGGTTCCACTGAAAACACCAAGTTGTGTGACTTCACTAGTCACAACAACAAAGAATTTATCTGCACTCCTATTGCCACACCTGCCACTTCAGCTACCTCTTATGAAATTAAACTTGCTTTGCTAAACCTCGTTATGAGAGATCAATTCTCTGGTGCTGGAGATGATGCTGCTTTACACTTCAATAATTTTGTTGAGTTATGTGATATGCAAAAGTATAAATAAGTAGAATGTGATATTGTTAAGCTCAAGCTTTTTTTCCTTTCTCTTTGATGGAAGGAGCTAAAATCTGGTTTCAATCTTTTCCTAGGAATAGCATAGATTCTTGGGATAAGTGCAAAGATGCTTTTATTGGGAATTATTACCCACCTGCTAAAATTATCCAATTGAGAAGTAACATTATGAATTTTAAGCAATTGGATAATGAACACGTTTCCCAAGCTTGGGAACGTATGAAATCTCTTTGTAAGAAATTCCCTACACATGGTTTGACTACCTGGATGGTTATCCAGACTTTTTATGCAGGCTTGAACTTTTCCTCGCGGAACCTGTTAGATTCGACCGCGGGAGGAACCTTTATGTCAACTACACTTGGTGCTTCCACAAAGCTTCTCGATGAGATGATGACCAATTATTCCCAATGACACACCGAACGCGCTCCAACAGGTAGGAAGGTAAACTCTGTCGAGGAGATTACCTCCCTAAATGAAAAAGTTGACTTAATTATGTCTCTACTTACCAAGTAACCCTCTATGGATCCTCATGATGTTCCTTTAAATTCTTTGGTTGCTCAGGAACAAGTAGATGTGAACTTTATTGCTATAAAAAACTTCAACAATAATGCTTATAGGGGAAATTTTCTAGCAATCCTAGACCATTTTCCATCCAACTATGGAAACAACAATGCTTATCCTAGCAACAACTCCTATAACCCAACTTACAAGTAAAGAAACCTACCTAGCTATGAGAAACTGGTAGAAATAGAAAATGATACTAAGAATTATATGCACACCTAGTTTGAACAAAACAAAGCCTTCTCTATGCAATTAGGTGAGCATACTGCCATTCTGCAAAACATTAGTAAGCAACTTGAGAGCCTGAACGGTGAGATCTCTAATCTCCAAACTAGACTTACAGCCACTGAAACCTATATTTCAAATATGTACCACACCCAATCTACTTTGATAAATCAAATGGCAGCCAAACCAGAAGTTATCCTTATGGAAGATGATAAATAAGAGCCTTCCTACACACCACACAGTTGCCACTATCCAAATTGTTGAGGATACCGAAACTATTAGCACCCAATGCACTCCTGGTCTCATTGGACCTATTAATGGTGATGCTAATACCTTAATCGTAGAAGAAGAAACTCCTATGAACATAGAGGGTTTCAAACAAGTGAGCCTAGATGACACTACTACCACCTTTGATAGTTGTGATATTGATTTTGATAGTTGCACGCTCTCAGAAGTTATTAGCTTGCTACACAAAATATCTCAATCTCGCCTTCACGGAGCATATCACAAATGCTCTTATCAAAGCTAGGGAGGAGAAGCTTAGGATAGAAGCCTTCATACCTAGGAAGCTAGATGATGGTTGGGACCCTATGATTAAAATTAAATTAAATAACTTCTCTTGCTATGCTTTATGTGACGTTGGAGCTAGTACCTCCGTCATGCCCAAAAGAATGTATGATATGTTTGAATTGAAACCTTTTGATTCTTGTTCTTTTGGTGTTCGTCTTGTTGATTCTTCCATAAAAAACCTTTGGGGAATATCGACGATGTTCTTATCATTGTCAATGACAACTATGTTCCCGTTGATTTTATTATTATGGATATAGAGTGTGAACCTTTATGTCCAATTATTTTGGGACGTCCTTTTCTTCGCACCGTTGGTACCGTTATTGACATGAAAGAAGGAAATATAAAATTTCAATTCCCTCTCAAAAAGGTAATGGAACACTTCCCTAGAAATAAAATCAAGTTACCTTTTGAGTCCGTTACACGGGCTAGCTATTCTCTTTCTCTTGATAAAACTTGATCCTTCTTTTGCCTTATGCCTAGCTTAAAGGCGTAAAAGAAAGCGCTTGTTGGGAGGCAACTCAAGGTGTTTTTACTTCTGTTCTTAGTGGTCTTGGTGATTGTTACTATTGTAGCAACATCATTGTATCTTTATTTTCAAGCTTTGTGCCAATTTATAGCCTCTTATGATAAGGGAAGCAAAAGTTGTGACATGCTGTCCAGAAAACAGATTCTGTCTTCTTGACGAAAAAATTCGGATCAAATCACCAGTTCATCTTTTTGAGCTGAATTTTTTACACAACATGCTCTATACAATTTTAAACTTACGTATGTTCTGAGTTTTTTTATTTGAGTTGCAGAAGTACCCTGAAAAAAATTCTCTACTACCTGCTGTTCTATTTTTCATAGATTCTTCCACGTTTTATCTCTCCTTACTTTTGCAAACCTTAAGCTTGATTTTTCTTTGCAAAAAACCTTTTGGAAATCTTGAGAAACAGTAGCTCTTCAAGAATATCTTTATATCCAGTGGGAACTTTTTTATTTTATTAAGGTTACTAACCTCTCTAATCAGCTAATGATGAGTTATGCATGAAGGGAGTTTTCATGTATGCGATGGGAGATGATGAAAGAAGATCCGGGAGTGTCAAACGCTCAAGATTGGGGATGCCCCCGTGCATCCCCTTCTCCATCAAGAATCATCAGTTCGTCCTTCGTCTCACTATATTTTTATCACTTCATGCGTTATGTGCTATGCTTGGAGCGTCTCGCTCTTAGGTTTTATTTTTAGTTTTCTTTAGCTTTGCTTGCTGTTCAAAACAAGTTAGACCCCATCTTACTTTGTGTGGGAGATAAACACACTCCACTCCAATCTAGAACACATCATAGGATTTTTCATGCCTATCTTTTTACTGTTGTGTGTTCTTTATCTTTTCGTAGCTAATGTCATGTTTAGTTTTAGTCTTAGTTTGTCTTTAGAAAAATCCTTGGCTTTTGTTTAGATTGTTGCTGGAACTCTCTTTAGTTTTCATGTTTATCTTGTTAAGAGAGTTGGTTGTTGCACTGAGTTGTGTCTTGTCTCGAAAGTAGGTAATTGAGGTTGCTATTTAATTTTTGTAGTAACTTGCAATAGTTTTGAGGTATTGATGTGAGTAATGTTTGAACTTTTGGTGTCAAGAGCTCTAGCCTATTAGTGATAGGTGTCGTATTTTTGGAAATCTGTGTGTATTTTCAAAACCTACAAAACTAGTTGAGAACTCTAGTTACTAGATGGATCGCTAATCTTTGGAGGGATCAGATATTAGAGTACTCTCATGTACCATGAGTCGAGGATGCGCAAGGATAACCAAACCCCCATACACTCCTTCTAGGGGTACTTGTCTCTTTGTGAAACTCCTTATTAGATTGAGAGTTACCGATAATAAGTGCATGAGTTCTTCGGACTAATGTAAGTATTGAAAGTTGACACTTCCACCTCCTCATATTTGCTAGCCTCTCCCGTGCCGTGCATTGCTTTCTTCTCACTCCGAGAGTTGGCGTCCACCTTCGCAGGTACATCCAAACCCTTGGTATGATACGCTCTGTCATCATAAGCCTCCTTATATCTTTTCTCAAAACAACCACCATACCTACCTATCAAGGCATTTCCATAGCCTTTCCGAGATATATTGCCATGCAACATCCACCTCTTCATGACTTGATCTTCTTGTCATACATGTTCCTGCTACACTAGCAGCGACATACATTGCATACTTCATGATAGCTACATCTTCTTTATGATTTGAGTACCTTGTAAAGTGTGAAAGATCTTCTATACCCTCTTGTAAATTAGAGTTTTGCCCTTAAGTGAGGAAAAGATCCCAAAGTGGACAAAATAAAAGAACCAAAAAAGGAAAAATGAGAGTTAAATAGAAAGAGCCATTGAGGCCACCAAAAAATAGAAAAAATAGAAAAAGAGAAAAATAAAAATAAAAATAGAGAAAGGGGAACACTACTATCCTTTTGAAAGATCCACACTAGTACTCCCTCTTATCTTTGTACTCCATAGAGATGATCATTCATGCATATAGCTATGTGGGGAACTTCAAAGTATAGAACTTGGCTTGCATATTCCAAGGATGAGCCTTCTCAAAAGAGCTCTAGGTCTTCATGATCGACCAAGTTAGATGCACCCCCACTAGTCCCATTGGAGAGCTTTTAGCTCATATGTGCATCCGTTGCATGGCAATCCCTACTCCTCACATCATATCTATCATTTGGCCTTCTCGCATATGATTGTCCTCATTGATGTGAGCCTTTCTCGCCTTTTTGACTTCCTCCTCCACCATATTTTCTCTTTGCCATCCTAAATGTAAACTCTCGTGCTTACGCTCATCCATTGCATGAGTGCTCAAAATATTGAAAAGGAGTGGATCAAACTCACTTGTACCTGGCTAGTGGTCTGGGGACGAGTCAAGATAAGATTCCAAAGAAGACCAAGTGTGAAACTTTAGTAGATTGAGTTCTCAACAGTAATACTTTTTTCTCGTATTCCCTATCACCCTTCTTGCACGCAAACACCATTTGGAGAAATTCGAGTCACGGACAGCGAGAGCTCTTGCACCTAATGTTCTTTTGTTACTTGTTTCAATGTTAATATAGACTCTTGCATGTTATGACTTGAATTGAATCACATACCTTGATTGCTTTACTTTTCAAAGTTCTTATATGGTTACTAGCATGTCACCACAGAAATTATGCTTGTTATCATTTACCTACTCGAGGACGAGCAAGAATTAACCTTGGGGATGTTGATATGTCCCAAACGTATCGATAATTTATGTTTGCTCCATGCATGTTTTGTGTGATATTGTTATGATCTAGATACACTTTCATAAACTTTTGATCATATTTGGACTAACCTATTAACTCAGTGCACCCCGGTGCCAGTTTCTGTTTTCTACTGTTTTTTTGTTCCAGGTTTCTCCCATATTAAAAGTGCTCCAAAAATTTGGGAAAATCGGATAAAAAAATCAGCGCATCGGAAGCCTCCAGAACCCCGAAGGAGGGCCGGGGGGCCACCACCAGGTGCCCAGGCGGCCACCTGGCGCGGCGTAGGGCTTGGCCGCGCCAGGGGGGAGCCTGGACTCCTGGTGTCCCCCTGGCTGCCCCCTTCGCCTATATATTCCCCGTGACGTGAAACTTCCGAAGAAGAGAACCCCTTTTCGCGATCTCGCCTCTGTTTCGCCGCCGCCGCGCTTCCAAGATCGGTAGCGCCAGCAGACTTCTTCCCGGCACCCTGTCGGAGGGAGAATCAGTAGCTATGTGATGTTCTCCTTCCCTCTTTGTTCTTCATGGTTTAGACCTCGTGAGCTGCCCTACATGATCGAGGCACATATGTAATATTTCTTCTGTTGCTATGCTGAGTTTGATGGGATCTGATGGAATATGATATTATGTTCAGATTGTGATAGAGTAATATATTTGGTTCTTATCTTTTATATTTTTGTTCCTAAGTAATTATTGCATGTTCTCCGTTGTTGTTTATTGCTTTGGCCAAGTAGTAGGTAGTAACTCCAAGAGGGAACATTATGCTCGATTGTGTGTTCATGCCCCCTGATGACACGCTTGAGTAACAGAAACATGTGTCTATGGATGTGCTGATGCCACAAGGGGGGAAACAAAAGTGCTTTTAACCGCGGTTGCAAGGATTGTTTACTTTACACAAAGTGCTTTTTTAATGCAGTTGTCTGTTGCTTTGGGTTTACACTTTGGGTGGGGCTCGCAACTTAATACCAGCGAGATGTACTGGATAGATATCTTAAGGTGGATGATTAGTAGTAGATGCAGTTGAATTTCGGTCTACTTATTTTGGCGTACTACCCATGCTTTTGAGCCTCTTCCTTTCTTTTGTAGCATAGTTAGCATTGCATTGCGTTTATAATCCTGTCAATTGCCCATCTGTAATTTGTTTACCTCGCATAGCAGTTTTATCGTCTTTTGGGAGAGAGACATCACTAGTGAACATTATGGGACCTCGGTCCATATTCTCATCATTGTTTACACGCTCATTTACTTTTCTTCTTTTACTTTCAGTTGCTATCATTATCATTATCCCTTGTGTTTTGATCTTTTGTAAACAACAAGACCGGAGAGATTGAAAACCTCTCTTCGTTGAGAGCAAAGTTATTAGTGTCTGTGTGCAGGTCCAGAAGAAGCAAGTGATTATCTTCAAACGACGCATCACTTGCCGAACCACCTACTTATCATTGCCGGAGTCCTACCGGAGACAATCTTAAAACCTCGGTATCTTCACCGAAGGAAACTTGCCGCTACGCTGCATCTCACCTTCCACTTGGGGTAAACAACGAAGGGCGAGAAGCAATTATCATCTCTCGCGTATCAGTCGCGTAGCTGCACCGCTCATCTCAGGATCGACTTTGTAAAAGGGTTACCTCATCACCTTATATCGTCCGGCCGTGTACCTTGGTTCGATTCCTTTATCTATAAAAGAGGGGCGAAAGCCTAGTTTCTGCTGATCGAAATTCAAACTGATGGCAGTTTTTTGCATTTTGGCATTTTTCTTTATTCTTTCATGGTAGTAGTTTTCAACTTAAACATGGTAAATTCTACAAAACTGCCATGGTAAATTTGGTTCAAAATACATGATAGTTTACTAGTTCGCTGGAAACATTCCCGACGATTTGCATCCAAAAAGATGAAAAGATGGATTTTGGTCACTGTGCAAACATTCCCTCGTAATTGAAATCTCAAAAAAGAAGAGAGATCGAAAAACGTTGTGCGTAGAGCACCCACATCTCATGTCAAACTCCAACATTACCATCCTCCACGTAGGCAGCGGCGCCGCACCCACATCTTATCGTGCGACGATTGCTAATCAGCCAATTTTTTTGTGTGGCAATCGTAAACCATCAGATAATCATGTTTTTTTTCGTCACGTTCTAATAGTCTTTTTTTTATAGCTACCCAAGTTAGCAGGACCTGCACTAGCAATGCGTGAGCATGGACGCTGGCTGCGACCTAAGCCTAGCTGAGCTAACCACAGTACACCTAGCTATAATAAAAAGCAAGCAATCACTCATCAACAGTACAACTCTATTATTGACTATTTGTTGTATAATTAATTAACTAGTGATATTTACGTGTAACTTGTAAGAATTATTTGTTGTAAAAATTTATACTTAATTGCAAGAATTATTTGTTGTTTTGCCACAAATATTTACACATAATTACAAGAATTATTTGTTGTACCTGCCACAAAAATTTACACCTAATTGCAAGAATTATTTGTTGTTTTTGCCACAAAAATTTACACTTAATTGCAAAAATTATTCGTTGTATTCGCCACAAAAATTTACACCTAATTGCAAGAATTATTTTTTGTGCTTACCACAAAAATTTACACCTAATTGCAAGATTTATTTTTGTACTAGCCATAAAAATTTACACCTAAAACTACCATTACTCAGTGTTGATTTTGTACTAGTACAAGAAATAATGTAGTCCAGTCATTCAGTAGCAAACTGACCGGGCAATAAAAGTTAACCCCATCTATCCCTACCCTTTATGCCTAGTAATACTTGAATGTGTTTCACTATGAAAAACAACCTGCCAAAAGCTAATAAGAAACAGCCCAGTCCATGATGGCTGCATGAGGAACCACATGCACTTTGCTAAAAAAAAGACCGCCACACGGAATGACCAGTCTGTGGCGTCGTTGCTTAGCTTTTCCCAACAAAGACTGCTTTTTCTTGCCATTGCCAACAATTTGGTACTGTGTTACTGAAAAAAAACTATCTACGAAACCTCGGGGGGTTTTCATCCTACGCCTTCGCGGCGACATGACCAAAATTTAAACGAATGACAGTTTTTCACATTTTAGCATTTTATATTTGTTCTTTCATGGTAGTTTTCACCGTAAAACATGGCAAGTTCTATAAAACTGCGATGGTAATATTAGTTCAAAATACATGAGAGTTTACTAGTTCACTGGGAAACCGTTCCCAACGATTTGCATCTAAAAACCAAAAAGATGGAATTTGGTCACCATGCAAACATTTCCTCGTAGTTGAAATCTCAAAAAAGGAAGGAAAAAAACTTTTTGCAGAGAGCATCCACATCTCATGTCAAGCTCCCACCGTACAATCCTCCTTCGCAATCAAATCACAATGTTTCCATTGGGTGTTCGAACATTTTGCTTACCTCCTTGGCTCCTCTTCTTTCTATGCAACGTCAACTTTACTTTTAAATGTTATCTTTTACGGTCTCGAGTCTTGAAAATTATGTACCTTGATCCAGTTAAAATTTTAAAATATCAATCTCATTTGAGTTGCATGGGCAAATGTGTAAGTTTAGTGTCATACTTGTAGTTTAGGACCTTTAAGTATGTAATTTTAGTGTCGTATTGTCACTTTAGGAAAAGTAGCATCAATATGAAGTAGAAAGGTCAATTGTTCATTACTTTTTGTACCATGAGAAATAAGATTAGCAATGCACGTGCCCTCACTCATTCACTTCAGCCAAACAACAAATGTGTCACATCTCTTGATTTTGAGTTTGGGCTAATTTAATGCACTTTGAAAGAACTAAATTTTTACGATCGCCTTGATTGGTCCTTCCTTCGCATGGTCCTTGAATGTAGAGTGATCGGGAATACCAATTTTTGAGAAGTTAATTGAGAGGTGCCAACTGTCGTCGTATGGTAGTAGAGGTGGGACCATACGACGACACAAAGGGTACGATGATTGCTGGTGTGGCTGGATCATGATGTTAGTGAGGAGCCCATGTACATTGGGGTTGATATGGTCAAGTGGGTCGATATTTTCCAACCCATGTCCATTGGGGTGCCGAGATCATTGCCTCCAGACCCATGAACATTGCCCTTATGTTGCGATGGGTTTGGAGGATTCTGCGTTGGGAAGGGGATCTCTGGTTGCGGCTTATCCATGCCAAATACCTACAGGGTTGCCCTTTGGTCGCCTGTGACCAGCAGGGTGGCACAAAGTTTTGGCGGGCGATCCAATCAATCAAACACGAGATTTGTGCCAAATGAGCTATCAAGATTAGGAATCATAATAGAACCCATGGCGTCGACCCTCAAATTTTGGTCTCCACAACCTTCCTAAATGGTTCATGGAATATCTCATTCCGGCGGACATTTAGTGCGACTGAAGCAGTGAAGTGGGCCAACTTGAGGTTGGCCCTTCCGTACTCCCTTCAGGAGGACCAGGACATGGTATATTGGACTTTGGCCCCCTCGGGGAGGTTTTCGGTGGATTCCTCTTATAAATCCATGTTTAGACGCCCCCTTTGTTGGATTCATGCACTTTGGAAAGCACAATCCCTTTGATAAGAAGATCTTACTGTGGCAGTTGTTGTGTGATCATCTTCCAAAGGGCATGGAAGTTCACAAATGCCACGCCCCGAGAGACATCTTATGTCCCATTTATGCGGTTCCCGGGACCTATATCAGCAGACCGTTTGATGTGTTGTTTTGTTTGAGAGGCTCTTGGCTTGAATGGCAGGGCCTAGACCTGGACAAGTTTCTCTAAAATCAGGCTACCCAGACTGGTAAGAGGAGACACTCTTCTGGTCAGTGGTCTCGGTAATGTTGTGGTCCATACGGACGATTAGAAATAAGATGTTGATCGAGCATATCTTCTTAAGGCACGCCTCTAACTTGATATTTAAATTCTTGGACTATTCACAGCACTGGTTTCCGCTATGTAGGAGGTGGGACCACGAACACGTACGACAGATGATGGATGTGGTGACATCGATAGCACGCAAGCACTAGTAGAAAAAGGCCCATTTGTCCCGGTTCCAGAGGCCCATTTGTCTCGGTTCCGGAACCGGAACTAAAGGGTCGTTACTAATGCCCAAAACCTTTAGTCCCGGTTTGCCCACGAACCGGGACAGACGGGCCTCCACGTGGACGCTGTGGATTGCCCATGCGGGAGGCCCTTTTGTCCCGGTTGGTGCCACCAACCGGGGCCAAATGACATCCACGCGGGAGCATTTCAGTGGTTGGGTTTTTTTAAAGGGGCGGGGGGGGGGGGGGTTATGGGGTTTTGCAGGGTTAATTTAGGGGTTTCATATATTATTTTAGCTAGCTAATAAAGAAAGGTGTGTACTCTCTTATCTTCGTGCTTGGTACACGCTACTTACTATACATATAGAGAGGACTGGACACGCTAGCTATTAAGAAAATGAAGAAACCATTAATATAAGTACAGAAGATCGATAATCGTCATGAACATATATATACAGAGAGAAAAGTGATCGACACCTCTCCTTCCCCGAGAAATTGGTCGAACAACAATTTTTCGGATATCTATCCCTAGCTAACATCTGAACTCAATTTCCACAACTGAAATTAAGTTCTGTATAGTATTCTCCTTTCTTATCGAGGACGTGCTCAAGAAAGAATCCCGCCAATTCCTCTTGAATTGCTTTTATGCGATCTTCTGGTAGGAGTTGTTCCTGAAGCTCCCAAAGCTAATTTGAAGAAGGGGGTCAATACATGCATATTATATGAATGAAACTCAACACAAGTTAAAATTGTGAATATAGTGTTGCTTACGCACATCAAAATCTTTTTTAGAGTGGTCGCCTTTCTTAGAGAACGTCTCGTTGTACATGTACTCGCAAATGTAGTATCCACAAAGATTAGTCCCTTCTGGTTGATACATCCACTTTACGAGAAATAGAGTTCAATTAATCAAACTGATAATCAAGAATTATAAATGGTATTGATGAAACGACTAGCTAGAATCAATGGGATATGCGCGGAACTAGCTATAGTAGTACTTACTTTCGGGTATGAAATTTTCAGTTCCTTCGGCACTACTCTCGGAATTGTTTGGGTGAACTGTTTCCAAACCCTGCCATACACAAAGAAAATAATTATTACCTGATATCAGGAAATGAACAAAGTTGCCGATATATGATCAATTGAACTTACTTCGTGAGCATTTCAATGATCTCCGCATACTCATTGCGTTCTTTTCGTCTTGAGTCTAAGACGGTTACTACTCCGTTCTCAACATCAATCTCTAGGAGAACATAGTGGAAGCTGTGCACGCATGAATAACTCATCAATTACATTAATATAACCTCGAGTATTAAGGAAAACCGAATATGCACAAGACAGTATAACACTCACTTGAAGTTGTAAGGAAAGAGTATTTTCTGTTTGTTTTGATGTTGAAGCAAAGATTTTAGCAAGTTGGACTCGGGTACTGCGGGTTCATTTTTAACCACGGATGGATCAAATATATTTAAGTTAATGAACCCAATATTGTCGATTCCTTTTTTCTTGCATTCGACGATCTTCAATCTGCATGCATGATATAGAGGATAAATTATTTGTACATGATGAAAGAGCTGAGATGTATATATATAGACTTAATTAAAGAAGTAGTAACTTACAGACAGTAGCAAGTGACGATTACTTTATCGATGGCCATTGCATTGTAAAGCTGGAATAATTCCTCAAATTGAACATGCACCAGCTCAATTGAAACGAGGTCGTCCTGTTTCTCTTTAACCATAACGAACAAATTATCCTGGCCGCCAGACGACTTGCAGCAATCCAGGTACCAATTATGGAGTCTTCGCATCATAGTTGTTAGAGGAGTACCAGGTTTGACGAGAGGATGCCCGTACTGGTATGTGTATACTTCCTCCATTGATTCAAACTGTATATCAGCGGGCAGGTAATCACCAATTTTAGTACCGGGCGCCATCCCCTCGACGTGGAAGATATCGTCGCTAAACACCTTCAACGGGGCTAACGATTGTTTCTCCTGTTCCCCGAGCTGGGGAACGTTTTTCACTTTTTTTACTGATCTCCTTTTGTCAGCTGTAGTGGTTCTATTCTTTCGCGCTTCTTTCACTATCTTTTTAAGAATGCATACATTGTTGTCATCCGGCGGAGGCGGTGGTGGTCGCATCAGATTATCCACAGTGCGCTTCACTATCTCCGGATCTAACATCATCATTTTCGAAGGTGCATTTTTTTCTTATTCAAAAATGCATCTACTTCTCCTTTAACGATCTTCTCGTTTTCCTCCACGCTCCTAACGTATGGTCTCGGTTCAAGAGGCTTGAGAGATGCTGGACCGTATTGGTGTTTCTTCCCGGCGGCGCTGGATGTACCGCTAGACGTCGGAGCAGCCGGAGCGGCGGCGGTTGTCTTTCTTTGTTGCTTATTACGCGCCGGAGCAGCCGGAGCGGGGGGGGGGGGGCAGCTCTCTTCTGCCCTTGCTGACGCGCCGAAGGAGGCGGAGGAGGAGGCGGGTTGATGGGACGCGCCGGCGCAGGCGAAGGAGCAGAGGAGGAGGCGGGTTGATGGGACGCGCCGGCGCAGGCGAAGGAGGTGGAGGAGGAGGCGGGTCGATGGGACGCGTCGGCGCAGGCGAAGAAGCAAGCTGGCTGATGGGACGCGCCGACGCAGACGAAGAAGGAGGCGGGGAAGGAGGCGGTACCTGATGATCATGCGCCGTCCAGTTCGGAAGCTTGATTAATTCCTTCCGCCATAGACATGTAGTCTTCAGATCCTGACTCAGGCGACTGTCCCCATCACCGGTAGGGTAGTCAAGCTCGAGCTCCTCATATCCCTCAACTATTTCATCGACCATCACAACAGCATAGCCTTGTGGAATCGGACGAGAGTGAAAAGTTCCTCCGCGAGGAGGTAGAACATTGACGATAGCCGCCTTGGGTGTGAGGTGCGCGAATTTCGCCAGAAGTTGGCAATCTTGAGTCTCCGTGATAACATCCACGGGGTAGCTGGTGGGAGCCGTCAACTCAGGCTGCGCAACAACAAGCTCGGTGGAAGCCACGTTGTTTTTCCGCTGAGATGGCGGGGTAGCTTCTTGGGTAGCTTCGTCAACTCGATGCCTCTCCTCTAGCGCTTTTACTCTTGCATTCAGTTGCTGCATTTCGTTGAGCTCCTTTTTCCTATTCCATTCCCGGCTTTTGTAACCGCCTGCGTCGGGAAATCCATACTTCCACGGAACGGAGCCTGCCGTGCCCCGTGTTCGTCCTGGGTGCTCCGGATTACCGAGGGCCTCTGTGAGCTCGTCGTTCTCTCTGTCGGGAACGAACGTCCCTTTCGCCGATTTGGCGAAATTTTCCCGAAGCTTTTCTACCTTTGCGTCCATTTTTTTGTTCTTACAAGCGCACTTCCCTGTTTCGGGGTCCAATGATCCCCCAGCCCAGAAGAACCAAGTCTTTCCACGCGGTGACCAGAACAATGTCTCTGGTGTGATCCCTCTTTCAATCAGGTCATGCTCAGCCTTCTCCCACGACGAGATGGCTTTGAGGTAGCCACCTGACCCCGTGCGATGGTGAAACTCCTTCTTTGCAGCATTTAGCTTGTTTGTCTCTGACATCTTCTTACTCTTCTCCGATTTCTTGTGGGCCACAAATGCATCCAAGTGATCTTTTATCTTCTCATATTGACGGGTGAATATTGGAGTCTCATTTTTGTCGACAAACTTTGTTTTCAAGTCATTCTTCCACCTCCTGAATAGTTCTTCCATCTTCTTAATAGCATGAGTCTTGATCAATGGCTCTATGATACGTCACAAACGTATCTATAATTTCTGCTTGCTCCATGCATGTTTTGTGTGATATTGCTATGCTTTTCATACACTTTCATATCTTTTTATAACATATTTTGGAACTAACCTATTAATGGTTGCAAGAGTGCTCAAGTTCTTGTTTTTTCTACTTTATGTGTAGGAATTACTTGGATAAAGGAAAGATCACAAAAAGAAGCCTTGTAAGAGTTGGACTCTAACTCTCCCGAAATCTGTCCCCACCACACAGGTTTTAAAGATCTACTCGGAAACACTAGAATACGGCCTCAAACGGAAAAAACTTAAAACTACAAAGTTGTAGGGAATTTTTTTCCGGTGGATTTAGACATAAAATTCGGCCCAATCGGAGTTCGGGTGCTTCCAGAAACCCCGAAATACAGAAGACGTAATCTGGATGACGGGAATCCGAGAGTTTATATAAAGAGAGGAAACCTAGGTCAAAGGCACCACGAAACCCCCCCCCTTGGCAGCCGTCTTGAGGGGGAGATCAATCTCCGCAGCAGCACCATCTCCAAATAAGAAGAAGGGGCCCAAGGGCCGCTGCCCCCAAGGGCCGTGGCCACCGCCGTGGCCGTGGCCGTGGGCGCCGCCGTCGCCGTCTCCTTCATCTCCTCCGGTCTGCACCTCTCCATCAACAACTCTCCCTCTCACCATGTCCATGTGTGAGTAGTTACCCCTCGGGGCTAAGGTTTCTAAATGTGGTTTCTCTCTTTCTCCCATGATGTGATCTTTGTTGTGATCATTGGCTATGTTAATCTAGGGTGATCCCATGATGTTTCCCCTTCTTCTATGTATTGGATTGATGTACTCACTTGATCTTATCTAGTACAATCCCCGAGACCATGGTGACAGCGGTCTATTGGACATGGGTTAGAAGAATATTTTCATGAGTGATTTCCTCTTTTGTGTGTGGATTGAAGATTGAGAATCTCTTGGTGCTTGTCTTTGACTATCCTTGAGATATGTTGTGGTGATTGTGGTACTCTTTTTGGATGGCCGCGGTGACATTGGGAAATCCATAGATTGAGAACTACGAACTTTGAGGTGTGCTTTTGTAGCCCTACATAATTCTCTTCCTCTCTTGACCACAAAGGAATGACCTCCGAGTACGTCTCCATTGCATGTTTTATGGGAAATATCATGTGATTAGACTATGCTAATGTTGTTGGGAGTTGCCACTAGTGAAAGTATGAAGCATAGGCCTTCTTTCCACCATTGTTACCCCGTTTTTGCTCACTTTTGCCACATGTTTGCTTGCTGCACTTTTTATTATAGATTTATATTACTTCGTTTTACCACACATATCACCCATATTTTACCATCTCTTCGCCGAACTAGTGCACCTATACAACTCCTAGTTGTATTAGGTGTGTTGGGGACACAAGAGACTTCTTGTATCTTAATTGCAGGGTTGCTTGATAGAGACCATCTTCAACCCCTACTTACCTGAGTTCGATAAACCTTAGGTCATCCACTTGAGGGAAATTGTTGTTTTCCTACAAACCTCTGCGCTTGGAAGCCCAACATAGTCTACAAGAATAGAAGCGTGCGTAGACATCAAGCTATTTCTGGCGCCGTTGACGGGGAGGTAAGCGTTGAAGGTATATCTTTAGATCTTGCAATTAATTTTTTTTGTTTCTTGTTTTTATTTTCACTAGTTAGGCTTTATGGAAAACAACAACAAAATTATGAGAGAGCTTTATGAGCTCTATCTTGACTTAGGACATGAAGTGTTTGAAGAGAAAATCAAAAAGCCTATGGAGCTTTATTATTTGCACAACACTCATGACAGTAGTAATGTTATTTGCATGTCTTCTTTGAATACTTTTGATGCTAATGATATGCAAAGCTATAAGCTTGGGGATGCTACGTTTGATGAAGATAATATTTTTAGCCCCCCAAATTTTGATGAGGAAATTTATTTTGATGATACTTTGCCTCCTATCTATGATGATTATTTTTATGACACTTATGCTATAGAGAATAAATGTTTGCAAGTGTATCATGATAAGAATGATTCATGTGATAGCTATTTTCTTGAGTTTTCTCCCACTATTACTAATGAGAAGGATTTTGCTTATGTGGGGAGTAACAAATTTTCCATGCTTGTGGATCATGATAAGAATTTTTTATGTGATGCTTACATTGTTGAGTTTATTCATGATCCTACTGGAAATTATTATGAGAGGGGAGCATATGCTTATAGATATTTTAATAATATCAAGTTCTCTCTCTTTATGTTGAAGGTTTTGAAGTTGCACTTATTTTGCCTTCCTATGCTAATATCTGTATGCTTCAATGAGTTATTTCTCTACAAGATCCCTTTGCATAGGAAGCATGTTAGACTTAAATGTGATTTGTATTTTCTTCTTGATTCTCTCTTTTTCTTCAAATTCTTATTATTATGAGAGCACCTTTTATAGTCTTTATGCCTAGCTTAAAGGCGTAAAAGAAAGCGCTTTCGGGAGGCAGCCCGCAACGAATTTAGGTTTTCCTTTTTGTTTTTATTCTGTTTTTAGTGGTCTTGATGATTGTTACTACTGTAGCAACATCATTGTATCTTTACTTTTCAAGCTTTGTGCCATTTATAGCCTCATATGACAAGGGAAATGAAAGTTGTGACATGCTGTCCAGAAAACAGATTCTGTCCTCGTGACTAGAAAAATCACAGAAAATCCCAGTTCATCTTTTTGAGCTGAAATTTTTACACAGCGTTCTCTATACAATTACGGAACTTTCGTATGTTCTGAGTTTTTTGATTTGAGTTGCAGAAGTATCCCTAAAAAATTCTTTACTGCCTGCTGGTCTGTTTTTCACATATTCTGTCATGTTTTGCCTTTTCTTCGTTTTGCAAACCTTAAGCTTGATTTTTCTTTGCAAAAAACTTTTTGGCAATCTTGAGAAACAGTAGCTCTTTAAGAATATCCTTATTTCCAGTAGAGAAAAAATTATTTTATTATGGGTACTAAACTCGCTAATCAGATTATGATGAGTTATGTATGAAGGGAGTTTTCAAGTGTGCGAGGGAAAATGATGAAATAAGATTCAGGAGTGTCAAACGCTCAAGCTTGGAGATGCCCCCATGCATCCGCAAGAAATATTCAAGGAGACTCAAGCGTCTAAGCTTGGGGATGCCCCCGTGCATCCCCTTCTCCATCAACAATTATCAGTTCGTCTTTCGTTTCACTATATTTTTATCACTTCATGTGTTATGTGCTATGCTTGGAGCGTCTTGCTCTTTATTTCCCTTTTAGTTTTCTTTAGCTTTGCTTCCTGTTCACAACAAGTTAGAACCCTGTTTTCTTTGTGTGGGAGAGAAACACGCTCCACTTTCAAAATCTAGAACACATCGTAGGATTTTTCATGCCTATATCTTTGCTATGAGTGTTCTTTATCTTTTTCATAGCTACTGTTATGTTTAGCTCTTAGTTTTCATGCTTATCCTTTTAAGAGCTTTTGTTTAGTTTGTTGCTGGAACTCTCTTGAGTTTTAATGTTTATCTTGTTAAGAGAGTTGGTTGTTGCGCTGAGTTGCGTCTTGTTTTTGAGAAGTAGGTGATTGAGGTTGCTATTTAATTTTAGTAGTAACTTGCAATAGTTTTTAGGCATTGATGTGAGTAATGTTTGAACTTTTGGTGTCAAGAGCTCTAGCCTATTAGTGATAGGTGTCGTATTTTGGGCAATCCGTGATTATTTTCAAAACCTACAAAACTGGTTGAGAACTCTAGCTACTAGATGGATCGCTAATCTTTGGAGGGATCGGATATTAGAGTACACTCACGTACCATGAGTAGAGGATGCGCAAGGATAACCAAACCCTCATACACTCTTCCTCGGGGTACTTGTCTCTTTGTGAACCTCCTTATTAGATTGAGAGTTACCGATAAGTGCATGAGTTCTTCGGACTAATATAAGTATTGAAAGTTGACACTTCCACCTCCTCATATTTGCTAGCCTCTCCCGTGCCGTGCATTGCCTTTTTCTCATTCCGAGAGTTGGCGTCCACCTTCGCCGGTACATCCAAACCCTTGGCATGATATGCTCTGTTATCATAAACCTCCTTATATCTTTCCTCAAAACAGCCACCATACCTACCTATCAAGGCATTTCCATAGCCTTTCCGAGATATATTGCCATGCAACATCCACCTCTTCATGACTTGATCTTCATGTCGTACATGTTCCTGCTACACTGGCAGCGGCATACATTGCATACATCATGATAGCTACATCTTCTTTATGTTGAGTACTTTTGTAAAGTGTGAAAGATCTTCTATACTTCTTGTAATATATAGAGTGTTGCCCCTAAAGTGAGGAAAAGATCCCAAAGAGGACAAAATCAAAAGATCCCAAAGAGGACAAATGAGAGAGGAATGGAAAGAGCCATTGAGGCACCAAAAAAATAAAAAATAAAGAAAAAAAAGAGAAAAATAAAATAAAAAGAGAGAAAGGGGCAACACTACTATCCTTTTGAAAGATCCACACTAGTACTCCCTCTTATCCTTGTACTCCGTAGAGATGATCATACATGCATATAGCTATGTGGGGACCTTCACACTAGAACTTGGCTTGCATATTCCAAGGATGACCCTCCTCAAATGAACTCTAGGTCTTCCTGAGTAAGCAAGTTTGATGCACCCCCACTAGTTCCATTGGAGAGCTTTCATTAGCTCATTTGTGCATCCGTTGCATGGCAATCCCTACTCCTCACATCATATCTATCATTTGGCTTTCTCTCGCCTATGATTGTCCTCATTGATGTGAGCCTTTCTCATCCTTTTTCTCTTCCTCCTCCACCATATTTCTCTCTTTGCCATCCTAAGTGTCAACTTTCATGCTTACGCTCATTCATTGCATGAGTGCTCAAAATATCGAAAAAGAGTAGATCAAATTGACTAGTACCTGGCTAGTGGTCTGGGACGAGTCAAGATAAGATTTCAAAGAAGACCAAGTGTGAAACTTTAGTAGATTGAGTTGTCAACAAGTATACTTTTCTCTCGTACTCCCATATCCCCCTTCTTGCACGCAAACACCATTTGGAGACATACGAGTCATGGACAGCAAGAGCTCTTGCACCCTTTGTTCTTTTGTTACTTGTGTCAATGCTAATATAGACTCTTGCTTGTTAAGACTTGAATTGAATTGCATTCTTTGATTAGTTTACTTTCAAAGTTCTTATATTGTTCCTAGCATGTCAGCACAGAAATTATGCTTGTTATCATTTAACCACTCGAGGACGAGCAGGAATTAAGCTTGGGGACGTTGATACGTCACAAACGTATATATAATTTCTACTTGCTCCATGCATGTTTTGTGTGATATTGCTATGCTTTTGATACACTTTCATATCTTTTTATAACATATTTTGGAACTAAGCTATTAATAGTTGCAAGAGTGCACAAGTTTTTGTTTTTTCTACTTTATGTGTAGGAATTACTTGGATAAAGGAAAGATAACAAAAAGAAGCCTTGTAAGAGTTGGACTCTAACTCTCCCGAAATCTGTCCCCACCACACAGGTTTTAAAGATCTACTCGGAAACACTAGAATACGGCCTCAAACGGAAAAAAACTTAAAACTACAAAGTTGTAGGGAATTTTTTTCCGGTGGATTTAGACATAAAATTCGGCCCAATCGGAGTTTGGGTGCTTCCAGAAACCCCGAAATACAGAAGACGTAATCTGGATGACGGGAATCCGAGAGTTTATATAAAGAGAGGAAACCTAGGTCAAAGGCACCACGAAATCCCCCCCCCCTTGGCAGCCGTCTTGAGGGGGAGATCAATCTCCGCAGCAGCACCATCTCCAAATAAGAAGAAGGGGCCCAAGGGCCGCTGCCCCCAAGGGCCGTGGCCACCGCCGTGGCCGTGGCCGTGGGCGCCGCCGTCGCCGTCTCCTTCATCTCCTCCGGTCTGCACCTCTCCATCAAAAACTCTCCCTCTCACCATGTCCACGTGTGAGTAGTTACCCCTCGGGGCTAAGGTTTCTAAATGTGGTTTCTCTATTTCTCCCATGATGTGATCTTTGTTGTGATCATTGGCTATGTTAATCTAGGGTGATCCCATGATGTTTCCCCTTCTTCTATGTATTGGATTGATGTACTCACTTGATCTTATCTAGTATAATCCCCGAGACCATGGTGACAGTGGTCTATTGGAAATGAGTTAGAAGAATATTTTCATGAGTGATTTCCTCTTTTGTGTGTGGATTTAAGATTGAGAGTCTCTTGGTGCTTGTATTTGACTATCCTTGAGATATGTTGTGGTGATTGTGGTACTCTCTTTGGATGGCCGCGGTGACATTGAGAAATCCATAGATTGAGAACTACGAACTCTGAGGTGTGCTTTTGTAGCCCTACATAATTCTTGTCCTCTCTTGACCACAAAAGAATGACCTCCGAGTACGTCTTCATTGCATGTTTTATGGGAAATATCATGTGATTAGACTATGTTAATGTTGTTGGGAGTTGCCACTAGTGAAAGTATGAAGCCTAGGCCTTGTTTCCACCATTGTTACACCGTTTGTGCTCACTTTTTTCACATGTTTGCTTGCTGCACTTTTTATTACAGATTTATATTACTTCGTTTTTACTTTTTACCACACCTATCACCCATATTTTACCATCTCTTCGCCGAACTAGTGCATCTATACAACTCCTGGTTGTATTAGGTGTGTTGGGGACACAAGAGACTTCTTGTATCTTAATTGTAGGGTTGCTTGAGAGAGACCATCTTCAACCTCTACTTCCGTGAGTTCGATAAACCTTAGTTCATCCACTTGAGGGAAATTGTTGTTGTCGTACAAACCTCTGCGCTTGGAGGCCCAACATAGTCTACAAGAATAGAAGCGTGCGTAGACATTACTCTATAACTGGCTTTTCCTGATCCACCTCTGGCGGTAGGATGAAATTTGCCTCAGCGTGTTCCAAAGTTCATCTTTCTGTCTATCGGTGACAAAAGACACTTCAGGGTCTTCGCTCTTCGGCTTGTTCCATTGGTGGATGCTGAACGGGATAAAGTCCTTAACGAGGACCCCACACTGAGCAGCAAATGCGTCCTTGGTCCGTCTGGGTTCAATCGGTTCGCCATCATTCCTGATCTCGGTGATCGTGAACTTTTCATTCGGGCCCAACCTTTTTTTCGGGCCTCGTCTCCTTACCGAACTTTGGCTCGATCCGGATACGGGGGGCTAGAAAAGAATAAAGAAGAGAGTTAATATATATGTCTACATACCAAAACAATTAATGCATCAATTCAATTAGCTAGTCTCATCAGCACAGGCTATATATACTAATATATATACCTCGCCGGACTTTGCAACAACTCCTTCCTCCGGTCGCTCATCGTAGTCGTCATCACGGTCTACTTCTTCATCCTCGGAGCCTGCTTCACTCTCTCCTTCCAGACCATCGGTGTCGTTCAGAAACGACAAGGTCACAGCACCTTCCTGGATGTCGTCGCCCATCGACGGTCCCGGTCCTTCTTGGATGTCGTCGCCCACCGGACGGTCCTTCTGCTCCTTCGCGGATGATTTCACCCATAACGTCTTCTTCTTCTAAGTTTCTTCGACCATCGTCCATAGTTTCTGCAAAATATTACAACATATGACACTTAATATACAAACATGAGATACCTAGCCATGGATTTGGATCGAAAACTTCGCACAATGCATCCTCTCTCGACCCGCCTCGGCGTTCCTCGACCCTCGACCCCTCGACGACCCTCGACGACCCTCGAACCCTCTCTCTGCGACCACTCGACCCCTCGACGACTCGAGACCTCGATTTCTCGATGATCCTCTCGACCCCTCGACGACCCTCGAACCCTCTGCGACCCCTCGACGACTCGACCCACGACCTCTCACGGTGATGACCCTGTCGACCCCTCGACGACTCGACCCACGAACTCTCTCGGTGACCCTCGATCGACCGTCTATGTACCGACGCGTATAGTTCCCGATCATCGACCCGCACGGTGATCCTCGACACCCTCTCATTCTCGATTTTCAAAAAAGAGGATTCTATTTTTTCTTCTTATTTTTTTCTTCTTCCTCATCTTCTTCTCCTTCCTTCCTCTTCTTATTTTTCTTTTTCCCTCTCCTTCTTTTTCTTTTTCCTTCTCTTCCTCTTTTCTTATCCAACACTAGAACATTTTAACTTAGTAAACTTAAGACTAATTATAAAACAGAAAAAATAAGATGAACAAAAAATATATTTTCCATTTTATTTTTCTCCTCTTTTTTGTCTTCCTCTATCCCTCTTCTTCTCCTCTCTTATTTTTATTTTTCCCTCTCATTTTTCTTTTTCCTTTTTCCTTCCATATTTTTTCTTTCTCCCCCCCCAACACTAGAACATTTTAACTTAGTAAAATTGAGACTTATAAAACAGAAAAAATTGAGAGAACAAAAAAAATCCCCCCCACTGCTGCAGCCATCCATGGCACGCACGCCATGGCCGTGGCCATGGACGTCAGCCGGCGGCGAGGGGCAGACGGCCGGAGCGGCGAGGAGCGGCGAGGGGCGGCCGACGGTTCCCTCCTAGCCATGGCGGCGCACACGAGGAGCTCCCCTCTCGGCCATGGCGCGGCGCGGCGGCAGGTTAATTAATTTGGGCGCAATGCAAGAGAGAAGAGGGGGATGGCGAGACGCTCACAGCGGGGGTGGCGCCGACGAGGTCGTCGACGTCGTCGTGGGCGGTGCGGCGCGGCAGTTGGGCAGCCTGACGGCGTCGGTTTCAACTCCGCTGTCGTCGGGGGCAAATGGTGAGATGAGAACTAAAAAATCCTAAGTGCCAGTTATATACCAGGAACATTGGTTCCGGTTCGGGCCACCAACCGGTACGAAAGGTCTCCTTTGGTTCCGGTTCGTACCACCAACCGGTACGAAAGGTCTTTTTCAGCACCCCAATTGGCGGGAAAGAGAGACCTTTGATACCGGTTGGTGGCATGAACCGGAACCAAAGGAGACCTTTCGTACCGGTTGGTGGCAGGAACCGGAACCAAAGGTAGCCTTTCGTTCCGGTTCGTGCCACCAACTGGGACAAAACTTGCGCTGCCGCGGTGCGGTGGGATGTTTAGTCCCACCTCGCTAGTCGAGGGACAGCCGGAGTGGTTTATAAGCGCTGATGCGCGTACGACTTCGAGCTCCTCTCAACCGCAGTCTTTCGGGCCTACTCTGTTACTGCTTGCCTGTGGGCCTTCTAGGTCTGCTACGGTCCTAGATCCTGGCCCAATAGTGGGTTTCTAGTCGTATCCAGGCCGTGTCAGCCTAGTATGTGGCATTATTTTTCTCTGAAAAAGGACCTTTAGTCCCGGTTGGTGCCTCCAACCGGTACTAAAGGCTTCTCCCACCGTAATTAACCACTAACTAACCCTTTAGACGAAAACACATGTGTTTCAAAGGCATTTCATTTTTCTAAACTTATTTCAACTCAAGACTTTTTTTGAATCCAACATGCAACATTCAAAGGCACATACTAAAATTTCAACCCTTTCTGACTTCAGTCGCTATTTTTCATGCATTTAATGATTTATTTTGAGCTAAATGACCCTGTAATTGGAAAGCACTACAACTAAACTCAGAAAAGGTTGAAACTTGGCATGGTATCATCATTTGTGCAAAAGTTGAGAGGATTACGGCAAAAACTGGATGCACTTCATGTACAAACTGGACCATCTCTTTCAAAGTACGAGGGTTTCAAACGAAAACACATGTGTTTCAAAGGCATTTCATTTTTCTAAACTTATTTCAACTCAAGACTTTTTTTTCATCCAACATGCAACATTCAAAGCCACATACTAAAATTTCAACCCTTTCTGACTTCATTTGATATTTTTCATGCATTTAATGATTTATTTTGAGCTAAATGACCCTGTAATTGGAAAGCACTACAACTGAACTCAGAAAAGGTTGAAACTTGGCATGGTATCATCATTTGACCCACATAGCATGTGTGCAAAAGTTGAGAGGATTACGGCAAAAACTGGATGAACTTCGTGTACAAACTGGACCATCTCTTTCAAAGTACGAGGGTTTCAGAAGAAAACACATGTGTTTCAAAGGCATTTCATTTTTATAAACTTATTTCAACTCAAGACTTTTTTGCATCCAACATGCAGCATTCAAAGCCACATACTAAAATTTCAACCCTTTCTGACTTCATTTGCTATTTTTCATGCATTTAATGATTTATTTTTAGCTAAATGACCCTGTAATTGGAAAGCACTACAACTGAACTCAGAAAAGGTGGAAACTTGGCATGGTATCATCATTTTACCCACATAGCATGTGTGCAATAGTTGAGAGGATTACGGCAAAAACTGGATGCACTTCGTGTACAAACTGGACCATCTCTTTCAAAGTACGAGGGTTTTAGACGAAAACACATGCGTTTTAAAGGCATTTCATTTTTCTAAACTTATTTCAACTCAAGATTGTTTTGCATCCAACATGCAGCATTCAAAGCCACATACTAAAATTTCAACCCTTTCTGACTTCATTTGCTATTTTTCATGCATTTAATGATTTATTTTGAGCTAAATGACCCTGTAATTGGAAAGCACTACAACTGAACTCAGAAAAGGTTGAAACTTGGCATGGTATAATCATTTGACCCACATAGCATGTGTGCAAAACTTGAGAGTATTACGGCAAAAACTGGATGCACTTCGTGTACAAACTGGACCATCTCTTTTAAAGTATGAGGGTTTCAGACGAAAACACATGTGTTTCAAAGGCATTTCATTTTTCTAAACTTATTTCAACTCAAGACTTTTTTTGCATCCAACATGCAGCATTCAAAGCCACATGCTAAAATTTCAACCCTTTCTAACTTCATTTGCTATTTTTCATGCATTTTATGATTTATTTTGAGCTAAATGACCTTGTAATTGGAAAGCACTACAACTGAACTCAGAAAAGGTTGAAACTTGGCATGGTATCATCATTTCACCCACATAGCATGTGTGCAAAAGTTGAGAGGATTACGGAAAAAACTGAATGCACTTTGTGTACAAACTGGACCATCTCTTTCAAAGTACGAGGGTTTCAGACGAAAACACATCTGTTTCAAAGGCATTTAATTTTTCTAAACTTATTTCAACTCAAGAATTTTTTTGCATCCAACATACAACATTCAAAGACAAATACTAAAATTTCAACCCTTTCTGACTTCATTTGCTATTTTTCATGCATTTATTGTTTTATTTTGAGCTAAATGACCCTGTAATTGGAAAGCTCTACAACTGAACTCAGAAAAGGTTGAAACTTGGCATGGTATGATCATTTGACCCACATAGCATGTGTGAAAAAGTTGAGACGATTACGGCAAAAATTGGATGCACTTCGTGTACAAACTGGACCATCTCTTTCAAAGTACGAGGGTTTCAGACGAAAACACATCTGTTTCAAAGGCATTTAATTTTTCTAAACTTATTTCAACTCAAGACTTTTTTTGCATCCAACATGCAACATTCAAAACCACATACTAAAATTTCAACCCTTTCCTTCATTTGCTATTTTCATGCATTTAATGATTTATTTTGAGCTAAAAGGACCTTTAGTCCCGTGTCAGCCCAGTATGTGGCATTATTTTTATCTGAAAAAGGACCTTTAGTCCCGGTTGGTGCCTCCTACCGGTACTAAAGGCTTCTCCCACCGTAATTAACCACTAACTATCCCTTTAGTACCGGTTGGTGCCCAGAACCGGTTCTAAAGGTCCCCTGTAACCAAGTGAAATTTGTACCACCTCGCTAGCCGAAGTGGAGTTAGACCTGTTTATAAGCATAGGTCCGCGTGGACTTATCATAGCATAACAAGTTCACTAAAGGCCGTACATGGAGAAATTCATCTGTATCATGTACTCTGTCCGGGGAAAATTCGGACGGAGCTCGTTTGGTTGGCAGATTTTCCATATGTGCCCACGAGGCGGGGACCGTGTGTAAACCCGTATGGGATGAAAATCCCGTACGGGTATTACAGACGGTTCCCTCCTAGTCGGTAGACTTGCGAGATCTGCCAACCAAGCGTGCTCTGTCTGAAATTCACCATGACAGAGTACAGGATATAGAGTATTCTTTCGTTGACGTCCTATAATGAAATTGCTATACTTTTTTGTTTTTGTTTTCCAATTAAACAAAACACAAGGTTTCCCCTACATACAGCCCGACGGTGGCTCATGATTGCAAGCATATCAAATGCATCGTCGGACGTATGCAGGGAATCCGAATGATTTGTATTTGGTCGATGAAGTGAAAGATTTCTAACTAGATATATATAAGATCAACAAAACACACGGTTTCGCCTGGTTACAGCCCGACGGCGTGGCTCGTGAGTGCCCGCATATCAAAAGCACCGTCAGACCGCAACCAGGCAAATCCGAATGATTTGTATTCGGTCGATGAAATGAGTGTCGAACATGTCCGAGAGGTGGGCTATATATAGGCAACGACAAGCCTGATCCAACGGCTGACAAGCCTGATCCAACGACTCACAAAGCGCTTGAAAGAAAAACTCGATCCGTGTGCTTCTTCCTGATTGGTCGAGGTGAGTTGAAAGAATCAAAGCGCTTGAAGTACCGGTTTGTGGTTGAAACCGGTGCTAAAGACCTTTCTGACTTCATTTGCTATTTTTTGAACTCAGGAAAGTTGAAACTTGGCATGGTATCATCATTTTACCATAACATGTGTGCAAAAGTTGAGAGGGTTACGACAAAAACTGGATGCACTTCGTGTACAAACTGGACCATCTCTTTCAAAGTACGAGGGTTTCAGACGAAAACACATCTGTTTCAAAGGCATTTCATTTTTCTAAACTTATTTCAAATCAAGACTTTTTTTGCATCCAACATGCAACATTCAAAGCCACATACTAAAATTAATTTCAACCCTTTCTGACTTCATTTTCTATTTTTCATGCATTTAATGATTTATTTTGAGCTAAATGACCCTGTAATTGGAAAGCACTACAACTGAACTCAGAAAAGGTTCAAAATTGACATGGTATCATCATTTGATCCACATAGCATGAGTGCAAAAGTTGAGAGGATTACGGCAAAAATTGGATGCACTAGTGGTGGGCTATATATAAAGGCAACGACAAGCCTGATCCAACGGCTCACAAGCCTGATCCAACGACTCGCAAGCGCTTGAAAGAAACACGCAATCTGTGTGTTTCTTCCTGATTGGTTGGATCCAACGGCTCAGAAGCCTGATCCAACGACTCACAAGCGTTTGAAAGAAACACGCGATCCGTGTGCTTCTTCCTGATTGGTTGGATTCAAAATCGTGTACGGTTAAAAGCGCGTGGAAGAGGACTCCACGCAACGCCAGTCGCCACTAGTTCTTTTCTCGTGCACTATTTCCCCTTCCGCGCCACCGCCACCATGCCGCCCCGCCGCCGCCCACCAAGCTACCACGGCGTCCGCGAGTGCTCGGACGGCACATTCATGGTGGTGATCACTTGCGCCAACAACGAGCGTGTGTGTCTCGGCAGGTTCTAGCATGCATATTTAGCCGCCCGCGCGTACAACGTTGCGGCGTGGAGGCTCGGCCGCCCGCACGCGGAGATGAATAACCGCCACTGTCGCAGCTTGGAAGAGGCGGAGGACATGGCAGATCCGCCGCTCCTCCTCACTGAAGAGGACCACCGCCTCCATCGTCGACGAGCGGTGCTCGGCCTCACCTCGGACCAGGACCAGCGTGCCGTGCAGGATTGGTACGCGAGCCATCCCCGTGAAGCCTCGGAGGAGGCGGAACACTGGACGAGGCTGGCGGCCGAGAGCGCGGAGCGGCGACAGGAGCGTCATAAATGGCGGGAGGAGCGGCGGGCGGCCAAGGCGATGGCGGAGGAGGAACTGGCGAGAGGCGCCGCCAACTGGCCCCTCGGTGACCCCCGCTGGATAGCGCTGGAGGATGACATCAGCTCCGTCACCGAAGACGATTTCTCCGACGACGAGGAGGAGTAGTTTTTTTATGTTCTAGGTTTGAGATGTTAAGTTGTTGAATGTTTTAAGTTTGCCGCGTCCCCGCCACCATTTGCTCTTTTTCATGCATTTAATGATTTATTTTGAGCTAAATGACCCTGAAATTAGACTAATGCCTGTGGGCGTGCCTTTAGTCCCGGGTCAAGCCACAAACCGGGACTAATGCCTGTGGGCTAGGAGCGAGGTTCATTGGTCCCGGTTCTTGGCTGGAACCGGGACATATGTGTCGTGTACCGTAATCATACACACAAGGTACACGATCGAGATCAGGGTGCCACGGTGGGATATCACAACACAACTCTACAAATAAATTAATACAAGCTGCTTAATACACGCCAGGGGCCACGAGGGCTCGAATACAACAGCTCGAAAGCACAAAGTTAGCGGAAGCAATAGTATCTGAGTACAGACACAAGAATACAAGGTTGCCTTAAGAAGGCTAGCACAAATAACAACAACGATCGAAAAGGCGAGGCCTTCTGCCTAGGAACCTCCAAACTACTCCTGGTCAACGGGGAACTCGACGTCGTAGAAGGCATCGAGCTTCATGTTGCGGTGGTCGGCATCGGGGATCTCCTGCTCCTGGACTCCAAGGCTCCAACGTCGACTGCAGCGGCCGATCAGGCAAAACGAAAAGGGGGAAATAAAGCAAAGGTGAGTATCTAGCATACCCGCGAGTCTTACGTCCGCTACTAAGCATTATGCATTTGTATCAAAGGAAAGGGGAGGCTGTATATAGTGGACTGCAAGGTAGAAATCAGAATAAGGGTAAGAAGCTAGGCCTATCGAAGACTAGCATCTTCTGACGGTGTCATGCAGCATGAGAAGAGAAACAACCAACAATTTATATAAAGCAATAAAGTAACAATGAAGCAGAAGTTGCTGCAGCATTGTATAATAATAAGTTGTAATGATTAATAATAATAATGCCTCCGAGTTCCCTTCCTCGACTCCCTGTGAGGAAGAAGACCCGGAACCATACAGTTTAATAGTAGTAGTTCGTAGTGGTAAGATCCAGCTTCAGCATAAAGCGTCCTGTTACCGTGGACACGGCTATTCGAATAGATTAATCTTCCCTGCAAGGGTGCACTGGCGTGACTCTACGACGCTCGGATCTCCAGGGTGGAGGGAACCTTGTCAGGGAACGCTCCACCAAAGCTATCCGACACAAAGTAGCCCATCCTTCGGCAATCAACAGAGAGGTCATCCGCCGGACTATATCCTATGTACGCCGGGCTTTGGACCCTAACCCGAACGTACTCTTGCACGGTGCGTGACTGGCTGGTGAAGCAAAATCAAAGCAAATACAAATACACCGCTCGAGCAAGAGAAGACAACACCACTTCCCGGCAATCAGCCCGCGGTACTGCTGACGTATGAAGACCCTCGAACGAGACTACGATGCAGGGGAGCCCACACTCCTCATCCCACGTGTAGGTAGTGCGTACAAGAAAAAAGGCTACTCAAG
Organism: Bromus sterilis; assembly: GCA_950022295.1. Classification (NCBI taxonomy): domain Eukaryota; kingdom Viridiplantae; phylum Streptophyta; class Magnoliopsida; order Poales; family Poaceae; genus Bromus; species Bromus sterilis. The sequence goes on from OX465596.1 coordinate 406,319,522, forward strand.
ACATCCGCCGAACCATTTAGCATTTTAATTAACCTGTGTGGCAACCGTTATCGTTGCCTCGACTTAACTGACCCGCGGTCAACGACAGCAGTCAAGACCACCAGTACATCGGTGCCTGCCCTGTCGTCCCACCAAGTCTCTGCGGTTACCAACAAGGTGAACCATCTCCTTACCTTGTCTCGCGTGTGCTCTTGGTAGAGCTCGACTTTCGTGGTTTGGTAACTCTCACGAGATACGAGCAGGGGCCAAGCACGCCAGTAACGTCGGTCGTACCCTCCCTGTCGCTCCCGACAATATACCGCTCGCGGGCACCGTTGGGTCACCCGACTTTTTACCTTTAAGTACAACCGTTGCTTAGGTACCTAGAGCGGCTATACGGAGTCAGCAACGAGTGGAGGTACGAGGATTACTCCTCGATAGCTCACAGTTGGTGGTGGCTCGGCAGAGCCGAGCTAGGGGGCCTTAGGCGGTGTCTGCATTGTACCGTACCTGTGAAGTTGTATATATTGTATCCGTGTTCACTCCCCTGAGTGGTCACGACCCGCTATCTAATCCTAGCTAACAATGCGCAGGGTTCACTGCTGAATAATGCACAATTATAATAGGCAGCATAGGATAAAGGAGGTACATCAAGGGCGACAAAAACAGGCTATGCAATTGAATAGGATTGTAACGTAGAAGCAACAGTAACCATGCCTAGTGCAAGAAATGTACGAAAAGATAGGTGATATCTAGGGAAGAGAATGGCTCTGCTTGCCTGGATGCTCGACGGTAGGGGTACGGTCGTCGTCGACGTAGTCGATCACAGGGGCATCGGGAGCGGACGTCGAGACTATCAGACAATAAGAGAGGGGGAAGAAACAATAAATACACGGCAATAATAGCAATATAAATACAAGACATGGCAAACGCGGTGTTGGCAGTGTTGTAACGCAGTGCTAAGTATTTTAGTCAGAGCAGAAATTTATCCGGGGTTGGCTCATCGGTACCGGTTGATTACCGGACAGATGATCCGGAGGGGGGAGGTTCCATGTCTGCAGTGTTAGAGACATCTGACAGACATGTGGATAGTGTATCCGTGCTCGTTGATCCATTCTGAACAACTTTCATGTTCAGAACATTTTCATCCGGAAAGTTTTACCAGCTCCGGTCGTCTGGCAGACCGATGAACCGGAGGAGAAATGTTCCACGTTCGATATGTTAGAGGGTGAGGTGGGGGTATGGGTAGCGTATCTGTATTCGTTATATTTTTCTGATCATTTTATAAATAAAAATTATTTCCATCAGAGCTACGGATTAAAAGATATTGAATTTCAAAGTTTTAAATCATTTTAAATCATTTATGTATTTAAACAGTAGAGGGGTTCCACATGCCATAGGCTATTTATTTAGCAGTTTTATTTAATCTAAATTCTAATTAATGGTAGATGACCTATTAGCAAATTCCAGGAACTTAGGGAGTTATCTGCGAACTCAAATCGTTTTACTAGCACTGGCTTAATACTACTAGCTCATCATAGATTCTTGCATATTTGCCATTTTTCTATGAATTAATAGGTGCATCATTTGAAATTGGTCCAATGAAACAAAGTGAAGCTGGTTAGTTCTACTTTCAAACCATATCATTTTTAGCCATTTTTAAATTTGTTTGTCAATGTAAAAACGGGTACAACAGCTAGCAATAGCAGCAAAGTTAAGTAGCCACAACAAACATTCAGTAGCAGCAGCCCTAACAGGAAGCAGTGCAGCGGGTTCAGCAGATAGAAGCGACAGCAGCAGAAGCCGACGGCGGCCTCAGCAGAGAAGCAGCAACCAGCAGCGGCGCAGGCGCCCGGAGGCGGGCGTACGGCGACGGCGCGTGCAGCTGCAGCAGCAAGGAGCAGCAGGGGGCACGGCCTGCTTGGATGTGCCACTCATGTACGTTGTACACACACCTACACAACACGCAGTGCACACACACATACCACGTGCGCTCACCACACAGAACACAACAGCCATGGCCGGCCACGGTCACGGCCAGCAGCGGTGGTGAGCCACGGCGAGGTCCACGGAAAACGAGCTCCGGCGACCAACAAGAGCGGCGGATGGCACAGTTCAAACAAGTCCTGCGCTGCCTATCACCTGGGGTTTTCGGCGGACACAGAGGATGAACTAATCGATGGCAACGACGAGTTACAGCGGCGACCGGAACACGCGTTCGCGGGGGCATCGGCTAGCGTTCGGGATGAAGGGCAAAACCAAAGGGGAATGGCGAGGAGCTCACGGCGGTGCGCATAGGGGTGGCAGCGGGCACGGGGAGGGCTCGAGGCGGCCGACTTTGCTCCTCACGTCCGACGGCACAAGGTTGAAGACGAAGTCGATGTGCACGTTGCAGTGGATCCCGACGCGATTCCTTGCGGTGGTCGACGTAGTCGACGTCGACGAAGACGGCGGACAACTTGGACCGGGTTGTGGTGGCCGTTGGCCACGCGTGTGCGCGCCGGTGGCGACGACGTTCGCGGCGCCTCCCGTGCGGGGAGGATGGCAGAGCGCGAGGGCGAGGGAGGGGACTGGAAGAGGGCGGCTAGGGTTTGCGGAGAGGGGTGACGGCTCGGAGGAACTTAACCTCGCCGGGGAAACGCGGGATTGCCGCCACGGCACGGCCGGGGCCATGGATGGCCGCCACGGCTTCGTCCCCGTGAACAGGAGAAGAAGATGGGGAGGGGGGGCCATGGTGGGCCGGTGTGGGCCTAGTGGGGAGTTGCCCTGGGCGCGATTTAGCTTTTTTTTATTTCTTTTATTTACTGTCTTTTCCTTTCTGTTTTATTTTGTTTTGCCTATCATTTGAATTTTGCAAATTGTGAAACATGTCCCACAATTAGTATTGTAAATTGCTAGGGTTCCCCAAAATTTTTGTTCCCAAATAAAATCATTTAATATTTTAATTAAATATTAAATGATTAAAATGGACTAATTAAGCTACTGTTTTAATTGTTTTATTTATTTTATGGCTTGATAAAATACCGTAACCATATTGGCATGGCCCACAGATTATTTGTGATTTAACAAAAGTGGTTGCACAATTTTTAGACAAAGTTTTATTCATCACTTATTAGAAATATTCGTAAAAAGGCATTTTGAGTTTGAGTTGATCCAAGGTGATCAAAGCATGATTAGCAACAGTAATCTTCATTATCAAAAGGGTTACTGTTCCATAACACTGAGGGTGTTACAAATCTCCCCCACTACAAGAATTCTCGTCCCGAGAATTTAAGGTAGTGGAAGGGGTAAGCTTTGGTTTCGTACTCTAACGAATCTTCTGGTTCTTGTTGCCCTACTCGAAGGAGTTGATCCTTCTCATTGATGTCTTCATCTCTCTGCATCGGTGCATCTCGACGAGTTGTCATCCTTCCTTCAGGGTCTTCATCGTACCTACGAACAGACTAGGCGAAAAATTTAAAGGGGTCGGATTGGTACCCGGTTAATCAACCGAGAGGGTCCAAGGGAATGGGGTACAAAGTATCTCACAAGTTAAACCCAGTGGGATACATCGAGAGAAACAAAAGAAGGCATGAGAAGTTTTCAAGTGGATATGCAAGCATTCGACGATGATATCGGAGAATGAAAAGGGGTTCAGAGCATCTGTCATAAGCACTGAGTCTGATATCGAAATGGATAACACAAGGTAGAGGACTCGTGAATTGCATACGAGGTCAAGCAAGAGAATAACCTCGAGAACAGAAAGGAACAAGAGAGTCAGGTTTCGATCATGTGGAACTGTGGGTTATGGGCCCACATTGAATAAGAAGGGTGGTAACAAACAATGCGATCAAGTTGCAAAGTAAGCCAGAGAACATGTTGTTAGATATGTCGGCAACAACGTCGGTACCAAGGGCGAGGGACGAAGAGAACCATTTTCCTGCTCGTTAAGACGAGGCGGACCAATAGGCAAAGTTCTCGTCCATCGGTGGTTACCGAAATGTCATCAACATTAGTAACAGGTTGTACGGGAAAAGTAGTACACCAAAGTGCTAACATCAGCAAGGAATCATCACTGCTCGGATAATTTATATTCAAAGAAAGGTTAAACAGACCAATGGAAAGGAAAATGTGATGATACACAAGTATCAGGTGTATATCTTTCCCAAGGGAAAGCATAGCAAGATATATACATGACCAAGTTTGTATTGGCATGCCGGGAGTCAAGGGAGGTTGTCGATGATAACACAACTCATCGAGCGGCAAGGATGCTATTTCCCACAATGAATTAAATTGACACTTGATAGAAGCCAAGATGTCGATGTTGACCATGACACATCATGTCAAAAAGTTTCAAGAAAATACAATCGAACAACGGCGACATCAATGGTGAAGCAAAAGTATTTGGTGTTCCCGGTTGACGACAACCCAGAACCATGAAATGGCTATGACAGGGATAGGCATTGTTTCATCACAATTCATAAGATGTAGTGCAAAGGCATGATATCCTCGAGATACCAGGGGTAATACTCGAAGGTAGAACGGTGGATCATAGGGGTAGAAGGATGTATACCAAGGGAATAATTATTTTTACGAGAAGATTTCACGATAAGTTCTACATAGTATCCATGGGCATGAACACAAAGGTTCAGGGTCGACTCCCACTTCTTCAATGCATAAAATTTCAATCACTTCTCGCTTTCGATGGAGTTGTAGAGTAGGAAATTTATCTGGCGTAACACCAGTAGAGTATGACCCGCATAAAATTTGGGTTCACACAGATGGATGAAGCATAGATACAACCCATAGGGACATTTTACGAATCTATACAACAAACAACAGGAACAAGAGATACAAGTTTGAAAGCAGAAGGCCGATGACACGGACTAGATGATACCGTTTGCCAAAGGCATTTCGCATCAGGGGAAGCTTGTCAATGATTTAGGACACAAGGGGACGGCAGGTAGTAATCCACCAAAAGGTCAGGTGGGGGTACAGAGAGTCTGGTGTGAGTATCGATACTCAACCATAAGAAGAAAAAAATACAAAGGCATCGGATGATAGAAGCATCTGAATATTTCGTTGCTTAAGTACAAAGGAATTATGATTTCCATAACGGTGTATCAGATTCAGATACATCGATCAAACATGGATAAGTTGAATATAAGCTTGACGTTCAATCAATTCAGTTTTGATTTACCGAGATCCAGCTCATGTCCGGAATGACGTCTGAGCCGGAAGAATGAATTCATAAGGATCAACAGATGATTACGTGCACTAGCACACACGATGATTCAACAGATCAGAATGGCAATGCCAAGGGAGGTCATCAAAGTCTACAAGACAAACGAGATTAATCATAGTGCAAGAAGGTAAGAAGAATCTCCAAAGCAGTAGGCTGCCGAGGATTGTCACGAGATCGAATAGTATTACAAAGTATTTTGGGAATCACAGGAACAACTTAGGATGAACGGATCCTCGATAAATGTGAGGAATTATCCACAGGGTGGAAATAAGCTGCAAGGCAGTAGACTCAAAGGATTCCCAAAACAACGGAAAGTATTTCGATGCATCTTATGAACACAAGAGCAACTGGGATTGAATGGATGAACGGAACGTGTATGTGGTTATACATACGGACTTATCAGTGGCAGGGAATGGTCAAGGGGTCGGCACAAATGGTTTCGGGAATTTTATCGGAGAGTAATCTTCGGAATCTTCCCGTGAAGCAAGCGATCATCTGTAATGAGGGGCTCTCCGGGAGGAAGTAGTCACGAGAACCTAATGTCAGAGTTAGCAAAAAATTTAACCCGAAAGAGAAGAGAGATCAGAGTCCCAGAGTAAGGGTATGGAGAAAAAGGATCCTAATACTACCCAGTTGGCGACGTGGGCCTATAAGCCACACGACACTGTTAGTAAAGTAGTTTTGAAAAGACTAGACTCGACTTCGACCAAGGAGTTGGAAGGGGGTTACCTACAGGCAGTCGGCCCTGATACAAACTTGTGACGCCCCAAAATCAGACCGTGTCAGTAATCATACACGCAAGGTACACGATCGAGATCAGGGTGCCACGGTGGGATATCACAACACAACTCTACAAATAAATTAATACAAGTCAGGGGCCACGAGGGCTCGAATACAACAGCTCGAAAGCACAAAGTTAGCGGAAGCAATAGTATCTGAGTACAGACACAAGAATACAAGGTTGCCTTAAGAAGGCTAGCACAAATAACAACAACGATCGAAAAGGCGAGGCCTCCTGCCTGGGAACCTCCAAACTACTCCTGGTCAACGGGGAACTCGACGTCGTAGAAGGCATCGAGCTTCATGTTGCGGTGGTCGGCATCGGGGATCTCCTGCTCCTGGACTCCAAGGCTCCAACGTCGACTGCAGCGGCCGATCAGGCAAAACGAAAAGGGGGAAATAAAGCAAAGGTGAGTATCTAGCATACCCGCGAGTCTTACGTTTGCTACTAAGCATTATGCATTTGTATCAAAGGAAAGGGGAGGCTGTATATAGTGGACTGCAAGGTAGAAATCGGAATAAGGGTACAAAGCTAGGCCTATCGAAGACTAGCATCTTCTGACGGTGTCTTGCAGCACGAGAAGAGAAACAGCCAACAATTTATATAAAGCAATAAAGTAACAATGAAGCAGAAGTTGCTGCAGCATTGTATAATAATAAGTTGTAATGATTAATAATAATAATGCCTCCGAGTTCCCTTCCTCGACTCCCTGTGAGGAAGAAGACACAGAACCATACAGTTTAATAGTAGTTCGTAGTGGTAAGATCCAGCTTCAACATAAAGCGTCATGTTACCTTGGACACGGCTATTCGAATAGATTAATCTTCCCCGCAGGGGTGCACTGGTGTGACTCTACGACGCTCGGATCTCCAGGGTGGCGGGAACCTTGTCAGGGAATGCTCCACCAAAGCTATCCGACACAAAGTAGCCCATCCTTCGGCAACCGGACTATATCCTATGTACGCCGGGCTTTGGACCCTAACCAGAACGTACTCCTGCACGGTGCGTGACTGGCCGGTGAAGCAAAATCAAAGCAAATACAAATACACCGCTCGAGCAAGAGAAGACAACACCACTTCCCGGCAATCAGCCCGCGGTACTGCTGACGTCTGAAGACCCTTGAACGAGACTACGATGCAGGGGAGCCCACACTCCTCGTCCCACGTGTAGGTAGTGCGTACAAGCCAAAAGGCTACTCAAGACATCCGCCGAACCATTTAGCATTTTAATTTACCTGCGTGGCAACTGTTATCGTTACCTCGACTTAACTGACCCCGGTCACCGACAGCAGTCAAGACCACCAGTACATCGGTGCCTGCCCTGTCGTCCCACGAAGTCTCTGCGGTTACCAACAAGGTGAACCGTCTCCTTACCTTGTCTCGCGTGTGCTCTTGGTAGAGCTCGACTTTCGTGGTTTGGTAACTCTCGCGAGATACGAGCAGGGGCCAAGCACGCCAGTAACGTCGGTCGTACCCTCCCTGTCGCTCCCGAAAATATACCGCTCGTAGGCACCGTTGGGTCACCCGACTTTCTTACCTTTAAGGACAACCGTTGCTTAGGTAACTAGAGCGGCTATACGGAGTCAGCAACGAGTGGAGGTACGAGGATTACTCCTCGATAGCTCACAGTTGGTGGTGGCTCGGCAGAGCCGAGCTAGGGGGCCTTAGGCGGTGTCTGCATTGTACCGTACATGTGCAGTTGTATATATTGTATCCGTGTTCACTCCCCTGAGTGGTCACGACCCGCTATCTAATCCTAGCTAACAATGCGCAGGGTTCACTGCTGAATAATGCACAATTATAATAGGCAGCATAGGATAAAGGAGGTACATCAAGGGCGAAAAAAACAGGCTATGCAATTGAATAGGATTGTAACGTAGCAGCAACAGTAACCATGCCTAGTGCAAGAAATGTACGGAAAGATAGGTGATATCTGGGGAAGAGAATGGCTCTGCTTGCCTGGAAGCTTGACGGTAGGGGTACGGTCGTCGTCGACGTAGTCGATCACAGGGGCATCGGCAGCGGACGTCGAGACTATCGGACAATAAGAGAGGGGGAAGAAACAATAAATACACGGCAATAATAGCAATATAAATACAAGACATGGCAAACGCGGTGTTGGCGGTGTTGTAACGCAGTGCTAAGTATTTTAGTCAGAGCAGAAATTTATCTGGGGTTGGCTCATCGGTCCCGGTTGATTACCGGACAGATGATCCGGAGGGGGGAGGTTCCATGTCTGCAGTGTTAGAGACATCTGACAGACATGTGGATAGTGTATCCGTGCTCGTTGATCCATTCTGAACAACTTTCATGTTCAGAACATTTTCATCCGGAAAGTTTTACCAGGTCCGGTCGTCTGGCAGACCGATGAACCGGAGGAGAAATATTCCACGTTCTATATGTTAGAGGGGTGCGGTGGGGGTATGGGTAGCGTATCTGTATTCATTATATTTTTCTGATCAATTTATAAATAAAAATTATTTCCATCAGAGTTACGGATTAAAAGATATTGAATTTCAAAGTTTTAAATCATTTTCAATCATTTCTGGAATTGTTTATTTAATAAATCAAACATTATCCAACGCAGGATGTTTTACCAGGTCAACTGATAGGTGGGACCCTACTGTCACTGACTGTAGCTACAGAAATTATTTATGTTTTTAAACAGTAGAGGGGGTCCACATGCCATAGGCTATTTATTTAGCAGTTTTATTTAATCTAAATTCTAATTAATAGTAGATGACCTATTTTCAAATTCCAGGAACTTAGGGAGTTATCTGCGAACTCAAATCGTTCTATTAGCACTGGCTTAATACTACTAGCTCATCATAGATTCTTGCATATTTGCCATTTTTCTATGAATTAATAGGTGCATCATTTAAAATTGGTCCAATGAAACAAAGTGAAGCTGGTTAGTTCTACTTTCAAACGATATCATTTTTAGCCATTTTTTAATTTGTTTCATTGCTAATCTGTCGATGTAAAAACGCGTACAACAGCTAGCAATAGCAGAAAGTTAAGTAGCCACAACAAAAATTCAGTAGCAGTAGCCCTAACAGGCAGCAGTGCAACGGGTTCAGCAGATAGAAGCGACAGCAGCAGAAGCCGACGGCGGCCTCAGCAGAGCAGCAGCAACCAGTAGCGGCGCAGGCGCTCGGAGGCGGGCATACGGCAACGGCGCGTGCAGCTGCAGCAGCAAGGAGCAGCAGGGGGCACGGCCTGCTTGGATGTGCCACTCATGTACGTTGTACACACACACCTACACAACACGCAATGCACACACACATACCACGTGCGCTCACCACACAGAACACAACAGCCATGGCCGTCCACGGTCACGGCCAGCAGCGGTGGTGAGCCACGGCGAGGTCCACGGAAAACGAGCTCCGGCGACCAACAAGAGCGGCGGATGGCACAGTTCAAACGAGTCCAGCGCTGCCTATCACCTGGGGTTTTCGGCGGACACAGAGGATGAACTAATCGATGGCAACGACAAGTTACAGGAGCGGCCGGAACACGTGTTCGCGGGGGCGTCGACTAGCGTTCGGGATGAAGGGCAAAACAAAAGGGGAATGGCGAGGAGCTCACGGCGGTGCGCATAGGGGTGGCAGCGGGCACGGGGAGGGCTCGAGGCGGCCTACTTTGCTCCTCACGTCCGGCGGCACAAGGTTGAAGACGAAGTCGATGTGCACGTTGCAGTGGATCCCGACGCGATTCCTTGCGGTGGTCGACGTAGTCGACGTCGACGAAGACGGCGGACAGCTTGGACCGGGTTGTGGTGGCCGTTGGCCACGCGTGTGCGCGCCGGCGGCGACGACGTTTGCGGCGCCTCCCGTGCGGGGAGGATGGCAGAGCGCGAGGGCGAGGGCGAGGGAGGGGACTGGAAGATGGCGGCTAGGGTTTGCGGAGAGGGGTGACGGCTCGGGGGAACTTAACCTCGCCGGGGAACCGCGGGATTGCCGCCACGGCACGGCAGGGGCCATGGATGGCCGCCACAACTTCGTCCCCGTGAACAGGAGAAGAAGATGGGGAGGGGGGCCATGGTGGGCCGGTGTGGGCCTAGTGGGGAGTTGCCCTTGCCGCGATTTAGCTTTTTTTTAATTTCTTTTATTTACTGTCTTTTCCTTTCTGTTTTATTTTGTTTTGCCTATCATTTGAATTTTGCAAATTGTGAAACATGTCCCATAATTACTATTGTAAATTGCTAGGGTTCCCCAAAAATTTTGTGCCCAAATAAAATCATTTAATATTTTAATTAAATATTAAATGATTAAAATGGACTAATGAAGCTACTGTTTATATTGTTTGATTTATTTTATGGCTTGATAAAATACCATAACCATATTGGCATGGCCCACAGATTATTTGTGATTTAACAAAAGTGGTTGCACAATTTTTAGACAAAGTTTTTGAAAGGATCGGAATGTCGACTAGAGGGGGGGTGAATAGGCGACTAACACTTTTTTAACTTTTCTTAACAAATTAAGCTCAACAAGGAATATAGGTTGTCTAGATATGCAACTATGTGAGCAACCTATATGCCAAAAACTAAAGACTGACAAGCAAGCAATAAGTGAGCAAGGAAAGTAACTTGCGCAAAGTAAAGGTAAAGGGGAAGACGGGAGACAAGGATATGTTTCCGAAGTTCCTTCTCTTTCGAGAAGTACGTCTCCATTTGGAGAGGGTGAGGAGCACAATGCTCACACGAAGCCAACGAGGGCCACCCTATTTCTCCTCACGCTCTTACCGATGTAAGATGCCGTGATCCACTACGAGGCGGCCTTGAAGGTGACAACCAAACCTTTACAAACAAGGTTGGGGCAAACTCCACAACTGAATTGGAGGCTCCCAACGAAACCACGAAACTTCACCACAATGGAATGTGGCTTCGAGGTGACCTCTTCAGTCTAGGGCACCAACGCACCCAAGAGTAACAAGATCCACACGGGATTAGTGGGGCGAATCAAATATCCTTTGGTGGAAGTGTAGATCGGGGCCTCCTCTTCCAAACCCTAGAGAATCAACAAGTTTTGATGGCTAGGGAGGGAGATCGGGCAAGAATGGAGCTTGGGCGTCAATGGAGATGAGAGCAATAATTGAGGTGAGTCTCAATGGGGAAGAAGACCCCCTTTTATAGGTGCCCTTAAATGCAGCCGTTGGCTGTCCACCAAACACGGTAGTACCGCTTCAGACGCGGTACTACCGGACCGAGAGCGGTACTACCGCTCCACGGTACTACCGAGCCCCTAGTGCCGCCCCCACTACCGCAGAGTCCAGTGGGAATCCGGTAGTGGATGCGGTACTGGTGCACGGTACTACCGCAGAGCGGTACTACCGCTCCGGGGGCGGTACTACCGCTCCACGGTACCACCGAGCCCCAATGCCGCCTCCACTACCGCAAAGTCCAGTGGGAATCCGGTAGTGGATGCGGTGCTGATGCACGGTACTACCGCAGAGCGGTACTACCGCTCTGGGGGCGGTACTACCGAGCCCCAGTGCCGCCTCCACTACCGCAAAGTCCAGTGGGAATCCGGTAGTGGATGCGGTACTGGTCCACGGTACTACCGTGGAGCGGTACTACCGCTCTGGGGGCGGTACTACCGCCCCACGGTACTACCGAGCCCCAGTGCCGCCTCCACTACCGCAAAGTCCAGTGGGAATCCGGTAGTGGATGCGGTACTGGTCCACGGTACTACCGTGGAGCGGTACTACCGCCCTGGCAGAACCAGGGAGCCACATCCAAGAGCCCCCACACCTCCATGACGCAACCGAAATAAGTGGGTGCACAAAGTGAGACCGTGTGATGATTCCACCCACCATTTCCAACGCGGATCCCCTCTTCATAGTACGGTTTTCCTACGACTCAATTAACACAAAAGGAGATCGAAAGAAAAACTCCGTCTTCACGTTTTGTACACCGAGGGGATAAAAACCGTCTTGTGCCAATAATGTCGTTATGTGAAATGCTCATTTCACCCGGTTAGTCCGCAAATGTATTGTCATCAATCACTAAAACCAATCAAGGGAAAACATGCCCTATCAATCTCCCCCTTTTTGGTGTATTGATGACAACACAAGATTTGCACAATAAAAATAGGACAATATAAAACAACATGTCATTGGTTTATAAACTATAGACAGGCTCCCCCTTAATGTGTTTATCATTTTAGATATGCCTCTGGAATGCAAGACACACACATAAGGAGGACACTCCCCCTATATTTTATAAACTAGGCCATACTAAGCTTGACAAAACAAGTATGTGGGCATAAGGATAACATGTCATAACATAGCACCACGTAAACAAGACAATAAGAGTACGAACATAAGATAGCATATGTCTCACACCATATATCACGGAAGTCTCACAAGACGGACTAAAAACCAAAGCAAATAAACGGAGTTCACAAGCGGAGCAGATGAGACAAATAAAACACGCTTGTGACTCGCCCACCCCTGAGAAGATGCAAATCGGAATCCTAGACCTCTCTCCCCCTTTGGCATCGAGACGCCAAAAAGGCAGAGAATGGCCTAGCGTCCCAAGGTGAGGAACTACTCGTCGTCCTGGTCGTAGTCCTCGTCATCATTAGACTCCTCGGACGCCACTGCTGCCTCTGTGTCATCTGTAGCAGGCTGCTGAGTAGTGGACGAAGGGCCAGGCATGTCATCGGTGAGGTCCCATGCGCTGAACTGGGAGATCCACTTGTTCTCGGGAGTGATGCTCCGCTCGGACCCACTCGAGACGTGCATGCCCTACTGTCTGTAGAAAGCCTTCTGCAGTCTCATGTTCTTCTTCTCCCTCTCGTGGGCCTCATACAGGCGGTGCTGAACATCAGTCTGAAGGCAGAAGAGCTGCTTCACCTTCCTGGTGAGCTTGGCCGCCCAACCGGGCTGCTCCGAACCCTGTGCATAAGACGAACCACCAGCACCAAAACTCGCACCAGAGCGTGTGCGGGGAACACTGCCTCCACCGGCCGCCTGCTCCTCTTGAATCTCCTCATCAGACCCGGCAGGTGAAGGGGAACCATGTGCAAGACCATGACCGCCAGCCTAGTTTTCCTTGATGCGCAGCTGAACCTCCTCGTGAGCAGTCAGAGGCCCAACTGGAAGGCGCTCAACAGCAAAGGTGGCTGCCCACGTGATCTCGAAGAGGACCTGAAGATACGGGCCATAAATGGGAACCTTACGTTCCATCACAGAAGCAAGAAGCTCCTCCCACATGATGTCACAGACATCCAAGGTCTGCGTGGTGCCCTTGTGCTCCTCACAGAGAAGGAGCATGTCCACCAGATGGTCGTGAACCATGTCCAGATTGCCCACACGGAGAAACAGAGAAGTCCGGAAAATGCAATGCATGATGTCCAAGAACGGGCAAAGAACCACTCTGTACTTCTGCTGACCCTTGGCATCGATATAAGGAATTGACTTCTGATACGTCCCTAGAATGCTCTTGGGCTTGGCAGTAGCAGAAGCATAGGGGCTGACACCAACGGGAGCCTCTGATGTGGAGACGGGAATGTGCAAAGCTGTCATGAACTCTCCCCATGTGCACCTGACTTGCTCGTCCTTGCACATCCAAACGATGGTCCAATCAGTGTTATTGGTGAAGTACACTGTAGCTAAGAACTGGGCAAGAAGCTTGGCATCGAACCGCTTGTTGAAAGAGATGATGTCCAGAATCCCAAACTGCTCGCAAATATCATATGCCTCTCCAAAGTAATCGGGGTGAGCCCGCATGTGTCTCAGCTGGACAGACTTCACGTGTGGAAAAAACTTGTTCTTCCGGTGCATCATAACCTTGTGGAACACATCCCTCTGAGTCTTGTTCTAGAATAGGGTGCCAACTAACTCTGGGTCTTGCTCTTCACGGTAAGGGTTGACACAACAGTAGGCCCTGTACTCGGGGAGAGAAAGCTCTGCCACCTGCTTGACCGGTTCCTTCTTCTTGTGAGCAACCTTCTTGAAGTTGCTACCGGGTTGACCCGGGGCCTTGCGCTTGGGATTCCGATGAGAGCCATCACCTGACCGACATCAACAGAGATAAACGGAAAAACAAACCACATGAGATGCAAAAAGCCGGACACAAGTGAACAAGGCAGGTCTGTTGGGGAGGTTTAAGATTGAGGGACCCTCGTAGTACCGCCCGAGGCACGGTAGTACCGCCTAGTGGTAGTACCGCTGACCGTGCGGTAGTACCGCGCAAACGGTAGTACCGCAACGGGACCAGCGGTAGTACCGCTCTGGAGCAGAGGGCACGGATCTGAGATCCGGTACTACCGGAGTTCCAAAAACTCAAACCACTCCAACACATCTACTCCATTCCTATCTAGCAGTCTATCCATGTTCTCAAAATGCCTAGGCATAGCCAAAAACCTAGTGGATCTACAAGTATTGCCCTAGCCACAAAGTTCAACAAAACTGAACCAAAGGAGAAGAGAACGGGGGCAATACCGGTATCCATGGCACCCGGGGGGATGGGGAAAGATCCCACCGGAGAAGAACAAGGAAGGACGGCACGGATGCGGCACACCGGGAGGGGGCGCCGGGGTGGGCGCCGCTGCTGCAGAGGAGAGGAAAAACGAAACTGAAGGGGGAATGGGGAGGAACTCCCCGTACCCCTTCAGTTATAGGATTCCTCGGTACAGCGGTAGTACCGCACCAGGCGCGGTAGTACCGTGACTGCTGCGGTAGTACCGCTGGCAGCAGAGACGTCCACCAAGGACAACGATGAGGGGGAGCTATTGCATCGAAAGTCTTAGGGGGAAGGGCTTGGGATGACTCAAAACACAGCAGCTGGATGGAAAACACTCCGAGACAAAACAACAACGAGAAAATGCAAGATAGAACTCGGAGTGATCAAGATGCAACAAAACAACCTGAACACAAGAGAGAAGCCCAAAAGCGAACCAATCCTCCCAACGAGAGGGGTGGTGGCCGAAGCCACCATGTTTGAGCGTATTTGGTATGACACCACAAAGATGTATCTTGGGTTCATTGCCAATGCTCTTCTTTGAAGCACCGTTGTCACCTTGGGTGACCATGGCGGCCGCCGAACGAGACCATAGTGAAAGAATTTTGTCCCTTTCCGCATAATAGGTGGAGTGGTTGCCTATGAATTAAGCAACACTCCCCCTATGTCCATGCCTACATCCAAGTGAGACCTCATGTTGAGATGGGAAGTGTGGGAAAGTCTTCAAACCGCATTGCTTGAATCAATGATATTTAGCTCATGCCTTAACTCTCGGAATCTTGCTTCATCTAAAGGCTTGGTGAAGATATCCGCAAGTTGATCTCCGGTGCCCACATATGAAAGATCAATGTCACCCCGCTTCACATGATCTCGAATAAAGTGATGACGAATCTCAATATGCTTCGTCTTGCTATGTTGAATGGGGTTGTAAGCAATCTTGATAGCACTTTCATTGTCACATAAAAGAGGCACTTTGTCACAGGTGACACCGTAATCCTTCAAAGTTTGCCTCATCCATAATAATTGTGCACAACAACTTGCGGCAGCAATGTACTCGGCTTCGGTGGTAGAGAGGGAAACACAATTTTGCTTATTGGATGACCAACTCACCAAAGACCTTCCAAGGAATAGGCATCCTCCGGAAGTGGACTTCCGCTCCACTTTGTCTCCCGCACAATCCGAATCCGTATACCCGACGAGGTTGAAGCTTGAGCCTTTAGGATACCATAATCCAAAGTTTGGGGTATGAACCAAATATCGAAAGATTCTTTTGACAGCCACTACGTGACTCTCTTTTGGTGCGGATTGAAATCTTGCACACATGCCCACACTCAACATGATATCCGGCCTAGATGCACAAAGATACAACAAAGTACCAATCATAGAACGATACTCCCTTTGGTCTACCTCTTTACCGTTCGGGTCAAGGTCAAGTTGACACTTGAGTGGCATGGGGGTCTTGGCTCCTTTAAGACCATCATACTTGAACCTCTTGAGCATATCTTGAGTGTATTTGGCTTGATTAATGAAAGTTCCTCTTGACAATTGCTTGACTTCAAAACCGAGGAAGAACTCCAACTCTCCCATCATAGACATCTCAAACTTGTTGGTCATTAGCTTAGCAAACTCCTCATTAAAAGATTTGTTAATCGAGCCAAAGATAATATCATCAACATATAGTTGGCATATGAACAATTGCCTCCCAACCCTCTTGGTAAAAAGAGTGGGATCGATTTGCCCAATTTCAAACCCAAAATCAACTAAGAACTCGGTAAGGTGCTCATACCAAGCGCGTGGTGCTTGCTTAAGGCCATAGAGCGCCTTGTCGAGTTTATAGGCATGATTGGGCAAATTGTGGTCCTCGAACCCGGGGGGTTGCTTGACATATACCAACTCATTAATGGGACCATTAAGAAAAGCACTCTTCACATCCATTTGATATAACTTGAAGTTGTGATGAGAAGCATAAGCAAGAGCAATACGAATGGACTCAAGACGAGCCACGGGGGCAAAAGTTTCACCAAAGTCAATACCTTCGACTTGGGAAAAACCTTGAGCCACCAACCTTGCCTTGTTCCGAATGACAATACCAAGTGCATCTTGCTTGTTCTTGAAAATCCAGTTGGTCCCAATAACATTATGATCACCTTTGGGTCTCTCCACTAGTGTCCACACCTTGTTGCGCTTGAAGTTATTGAGTTCATCATGCATGGCCTCAAGCCAATCCGGATCTTCAAGCGCCTCACCTACCTTTTGGGGTTCAACACAAGAAACAAATGCATTATGGGCACAAAAGTTTCTCAATTGACTACGAGTGGTTACCCCCTTTTGGATGCTTCCGAGCACTTGATCCACCAAAAGATCTTGTGATTTTAACCGGGATGCAATCTTGAGTGCTCGGCGAACTCTCTCTTCTTCCAAGGTATCTTGTGAGGGAGCTAGAGGGCCAACTTCGGAAGAAGGAGCATCCTCAAGGACTTGCTCATCATCTTGAGCTTGCCCTTGAGAGAGAACAAGATCTTGATCATCATTTGGTGCACCACCATCTTCAATGATTTGATCTTGACCTTGATCTTGTTCGGGCGAGAGAGGGCCTTCGTCTTGTTCTTGGTTTGCTTGTGAATCTTGAGGAGGTGATGGCTCCACGTGCGTAGAGCATTGTCCTTCTCCTTCCACCACAAGGGGTCCCTCAATGGGTAGGAAATGACCCACACCCATTCTTCTTATGGCTTGAGGAGGAAATTCATCACCTACATCATTAAGATCACCTTGCCCCACTTGGGAGCCATTATGTTCATCAAACTCCATGTTGCTAGATTCTTCAACAAGTCTGGAAGACTTTTTGTAGACTCTATAGGCGTGAGAGTTTGAAGCATAACCAAAAAATATGCCCTCATTTGTCTTAGACTCAAACTTAGACAAACGAGCACCTTTCTTAAGAATGAAACACTTACACCCGAAGACCCGAAAATACTTGATGTTGGGCTTCTTCCCGGTGATGATTTCATACGGAGTCTTGTTCAAGATCTTGCGGAGATAAAGACGGTTGGTTGCATGACAAGCAGTGTTGATGGCCTCTGCCCAAAAGTTGTATGGACTCATGAACTCCGCCATCATTGTTCTTTCTGCATCAATCAGAGTGCGGTTCTTCCTCTCCGCAACACCATTTTGTTGAGGGGTATAAGCAGCGGAATATTGATGTTTGATCCCCTCATCTCCAAGGAATTCATCCAAGGTGTAGTTCTTGAACTCGGTGTCGTTGTCACTCCTAATTGCCAAAATCTTTGAATTGTGTTGACGTTGAGCTTCATTGGCAAACTCGATGACGGTTTGTTGGGTCTCACTTTTCTTCTTGAAGAAGTAAACCCATGTATATCTTGAATAATCATCAACAATAACTAAGCAATACTTCTTCCCGCCAAGACTATCATATGACGGAGGCCCAAAAAGATCCATGTGAAGGAGCTCCAAAGGCCTCTTGGATGAGATGATATTCTTGACGGGGTGTTTCTTCTCGTGAAGTTTCCCTTCAATGCATGCCCTACAAGCACGATATTTGGCAAAGCTAACATTTGTTAGTCCAATGACATGCTCACCCTTGAGAAGTGTTTGCAAAGACCTCATATTGACATGGGCTAGTCGGCTGTGCCAAAGCCATCCCACATCAACTTTAGCCATTAGACGCATGGCAGTTTTACTGGGGACTTTGGAGAAGTCCACCACGTACATACCGTCCTCCACGTGTCCAACAAAGGCTACTTTAAGAGTTTTGCTCCACATTAGGGTGACCATGTCTTTATCAAAGAAAGTACAAAGTCCCATCATGGCAAGTTGACAAACGGAAAGTAAATTAAAGGCACAAGTCTCAACTAGCAATACTTTCTCAATGGACGAGTCCAGAGAAATTACTACTTTGCCGAGACCTAATACCTTTGACGTGTTTGCATCTCCAAATTGGACACGGGTGGTTCGAGATGGTCTGAAATCAATGTCCACCAACATGTCCTTGCTTCCGGTCATATGACTAGTAGCCCCGCTATCAAGTATCCATGTACCACCACCGAAAGCCACCACCTACATGAGATCAATGCTTGGATTTAGGTACCCATTCATGAATGGGTCCTCTCGCGTTAGTAACAAGGGTCTTAGGCACCCAAATGGACCATGCAATATACTCATCAAAGGAACCAACAAATTTGGCATAAACATGCCCATTATTAGTGCAACATAGAATGTAAGAAGGGTTAGTTGGTCCGGCAAAGTCATTGGGAATGGCATCACTTCTCTTGGTCACTCTATCCTCAATGGCCTTTGCCACCTTTTCTTGAGGCTTCTCCCCTTCCTTCACAAAAGTGACTTCCTTTGAAGGAGGAGGGGACTTGCCTTTCCTCTTTTTGTTCTTCCTCTTCTTGTTCTTCTTCTTTGATGAATTCGCACCAAAACCAATGCCTTCCTTGCCAATGACCTCCTTTTGGGAACTCAAGAGATCATTAAGGTTCTTCTCTCCTTGAATGCACGAGACAAGTCCCTTCTCAAGTTGTGCCTTCAACCTAGCATTTTCCTCAACAAGAGGAGCATGCTCACAACAAGAGTTAGAGGAACTAGGTTTCTCTACCACAATAATAGGAGAAAAGGTAGTGATTTCCTTAGTGAGTTGCATACTTGTTTCATCATGAGCCTTCTTGAGAGTCATGAGTTCGTGTTTTAAGGACTTGTGGTCCTTTTCAACTTTCTCATGATCCACAAGAAGTCTTTCATGAGCCTCAACAAGTTCATCATTTTTAGTCTTGAGATCACAAGCAATAGCATTAGAATGTTTGAGGTCAAGTTTTAGCTTAGAGATATCAATAGCATATGTCTCATCTCGAGACAACTTAAGCTCACACTCTTCTTCGAGAGAATGAGATAGCTCCCCTATATCATCCGCATAGTCGCGACTATGACCTTGCAACTCGGTGATAGTATCATCTAGTTGCTCAATGTGAGCATGAGCTTCACCAAGTTGTTCCAAGAGAGCCACAAAGTGTCCCTTGGCAACGCCCTTGAGCTTGGACAAGAACAGCTCGAATTCATTTTCTTCTTGAGCTTTGGGCTCCTCATTATCCTCCACACAATCCAACAATGAAGGGTTAGTGGGAGTAAACGGTTTAGAGTGAGGAGTTACCGAGGTGGTCTTGGCCATAAGGCACTTGTGGATGATGTGAGGATTCTCGTTGGGGGAGTTGAAGAGAGACGTTGATGAGGGGGAGTCAATGGCGATAGCAATGGTGGCGGTTGCCACAATCTCACCACTTTCTTCATCATCCTCATCATCGGAATAGTATTCTTCTTGAGCCACCAACACGCGTTGTGGCTTCTTCTTCACAAAGGTCTTGTTCAATGGTGGCTTGTTCTTATCCTTACGGATGAGCTTTCCACCGTGGTCTTCTCTCTTCTCATAAGGACAATCCGCAACAAAATGACTCACATTGCCACAATTGAAGCAAGTCCTTATTCGTTGGCCCTTTGGCTTGAAGCTACTTGTGTTGGACTTGAAATTCTTCTTGTTGCCCCAAAATTGTCTTGAGGCTAGAGCCATGTGCTCATTGTAAGCATACTTGGTGTCCTCCGGACCCACATCCTCTTCATCTTCATCTTCCTCAACTTGAACCTCCTTGGCCTTCAAGGCGAGAGACCGACATCTTGGAGCCACTTTGGCGAGCCAATTTTAACTCGGCCGTGGAGTCCAAGATTTCCATGGCAACAAATTCATCCAAGACTTGGTTTGAACTCAACTCGCGAAAGTCGGGCCTTTGACGAATGACCTTGGTGATATGCTTCTTGTGAAGGAGCATAGATGTGGTGAACTTTCTCTTTATCCATCCGTCGTCGGTGTCCATGCTCCCATGGTCCGTCATGGAATTTGCAAGAGCCACCAACCTTTGATGAACATCCTCGGAAGACTCCCCTTCATTCCTGACAAAGTGATCGGCTTGATCTTGAATCTTGTCAAACTTTGAGCACCGTATGCTAGTGCTTCCCATGAGAGTCCTCTCAAGAATATCCCACATCTCCTTGGCCGTTTCACACTTTAGGACAAGATTGTATTGCTCTTCCTTCAACCCATTTCCTATCACGAGCATAGCATGACTGTTGATGGTGTTGTCTCGATATTCTCTTGGGGTCAAGTTGTGGCGGTCACGAGGAGTGAATCCCTCCTCAACGATGCGCCACAGTTCCACGGAAGACCCCTTCAAGTGTCTCTTCATGCGATGAGCCCAAACCGGATAAGCATCTTTGTTAAGGATGGGAATAATGCCTGCATGTGCAAAATGGGGTTCGGGTAGAGGTAGAGAGTTATAAGTAACAGAGGGAGCCACCGCGGAATGAATACCCGATCCATTTCCCGTACGAGGAATGGATCGGATATCATTCCTACCATCATCATTAGATTGGGAGATGACATCTCCTCCACCCAACGTTGGAGTGTTGGGGATGATGGTAGGGTTGCTCTCCGTGGGCATCTTTGACATGAGACAACTAATCATATCGGTAACTTTGTTCATGTGAGCCTTAATGGCGGACATGCCTTCATTGTACTCATGTCGAGAGATGGATGAAGAGTTATCCTTCCCGAGCATATTCGTGAAGCCCTCGATACTTTGATTCCCTTCCAAAAGAGAAGGGTTCGAAGTATCCCCTGGAAGCTCAACCTCTACCGGTTTATCCCCTTGCGACATCCTCTTAAGGCGGTAAAGCCCTTAATAAGAGACGAGGCTCTGATACCAATTGAAAGGATCGGAATGTCGACTAGAGGGGAGGTGAATAGGCGACTAACACTTTTTTAACTTTTCTTAACAAATTAAGCTCAACAAGGAATATAGGTTGTCTAGATATGCAACTATGTGAGCAGCCTATATGCCAACAACTAAAGACTGACAAGCAAGCAATAAGTGAGCAAGGAAATTAACTTGCGCAAAGTAAAGGTAAAGGGGAACACGGGAGACAAGGATATGTTTCCGAAGTTCCTTCTCTTTCGAGAAGTACGTCTCCGTTTGGAGAGGGTGAGGAGCACAATGCTCACACGAAGCCAACGAGGGCCACCCTATTTCTCCTCACGCTCTTACCGATGTAAGATGCCGTGATCCACTACGAGGCGGCCTTGAAAGTGGCAACCAAACCTTTACAAACAAGGTTGGGGCAAACTCCACAACTGAATTGGAGGCTCCCAACGAAACCACGAAGCTTCACCACAATGGAATGTGGCTTCGAGGTGACCTCTTCCGTCTAGGGCACCAATGCACCCAAGAGTAACAAGATCCACACGGGATTAGTGGGGGGAATCAAATATCCTTTGGTGGAAGTGTAGATCGGGGCCTCCTCTTCCAAACCCTAGAGAATCAACAAGTTTGGGCGCCTAGTGCCGCCCCCACTACCGCAGAGTCCAGTGGGAATCCGGTAGTGGATGCGGTACTGGTGCACGGTACTACCGCAGAGCGGTACTACCGCTCCACGGTACTACCGAGCCCCAGTGCCGCCTCCACTACCACAAAGTCCAGTGGGAATCCGGTAGTGGATGCGGTACTGGTGCACGGTACTACCGCAGAGCGGTACTACCGCTCTGGGGGCGGTACTACCGAGCCCCAGTGCCGCCTCCACTACCGCGAAGTCCAGTGGGAATCCGGTAGTGGATGCGGTACTGGTCCACAGTACTACCGTCCTGGCAGAACCAGGGAGCCACATCCAAGAGTCCCCACACCTCCATGACACAACCGAAATAAGTGGGTGCACAAAGTGAGACCGTGTGATGATTCCACCCACCATTTCCAACGCGGATCCCCTCTTCATAGTACGGTTTTCCTACGACTCAATTAACACAAAAGGAGATCGAAAGAAAAACTCCGTCTTCACGTTTTGTACACCGAGGGGATAAAAACCGTCTTGTGCCAATAATGTCGTTATCTAAAATGCTCATTGCACCCGGTTAGTCCGCAAATGTATTGTCATCAATCACTAAAACCAATCAAGGGAAAACATGCCCTATCAGTTTTATTCATCACTTATTAGAAATATTCATAAAAAGGCATTTTGAGTTTGAGTTGATCCAAGGTGATCAAAGCATTATTAGCAACAGTAATCTTCATTATCAAAAGGGTTACTGTTCCATAACACTGAGGGTGTTACAATATGCCCCCAGAAGAACCGGGACCAATGCCGCACGAGACCCGGCCGGCCCCCTGGGCGCACGAACCGGGACGTATGCCCCCATGGGTCTCGGTTCGTGGCACAACCGGGACTAATGGGATGGAGAGGCTTGAACCAAAGCCCTGTTTTCTACTAGTGAAGATGGCTTCTTCACTTACGTTGGTGCCCCTGGGCAGCTAGTCCCATTTATTTTCGTGGCTTTTACTTTCCTGTTGGGCTCTATTGTGATTAGAGATGGCAATTGGTACTCATACTTCTATACCCAGTGGGTACAAATCCTATCAGGATACAGGGTTTTGGACAAAAAGGCATGGGTATTTAAATGCAAAAATCTCATACTTATCGGGTAGAGCGGGTACGGTTATGATATTATACAACCCATACTCGCCTACCCATATACCCATCTAAAATCTGACAAGTGGGCCTCTAAGTGACCACATTTGCTTCAGTTCCTCTAGAGTAACCAGAAAAGGGCATGACTCACTATGGTACTCAAGCAGGAGTCCCTTCAACAAACATCCTTTGAGTCTGGCATATAGCTCCTATGAGTATATAGCTTTTTTTGAGTGACATCGAGTCATTAGCTTTTATGGAGTGATATGAATGGATCATATCCATCCCTAGATAGGCCAGACACGAAGTCATTTTTTGACTCAATTTGTTGTGTTGTTACAAATTATGGTTGTATGTTGCTATTGATGGCCATTTTTTGGCTCGATTTGTTGTGTTGCATATCCAGATATTTTTACCCATGTGTAGACCTTTATCCTATCGAGTGATTTATATGGGAAAAAGTCATACTCGCTAGCGGGTACGGGTATGGGTGACGGGTAAGGGTATGGGGTGGCTTCATCCGCACTTATACCCTAAGGGTGCCATCCCTGATTGTGATGTTGCCCCAACTCTTATTGTATTTATGGTTGTGAACTGATGAAACTATTGTATCGATGATTGCTTTATCTATAAAATGGGACCAAACTCTATTTGTTGCATTATTTTTGTTGCAGCTAGCTAATCTTAGGAAGCATGCGTTGAGAGGTATCCACTGTATTCTTCTATTTTTTTCTCCTTTTTTATCACAATTTCATGAATCACAAGAGTTTTTAAGGCTATCACACGTCGCTTTGTAGTTCTGCCCATGAAAAAGATTGTCTAAAAAAATTGTTACATGCCTTGTCAATAAAAAGAAAGAGAGACAAGACAAGTCTTGTGTTGGGCAGCGGTTAGGGAGACCTCCAGTGCGCCGCCCATGAGCGTCAAACAAACAAACACGGCTTCGCTGAAAACCAGGAACAAATGGGACGACCAACTCAACTTGCTATCATATTTGTTTTTGTGGTTTTAGTCCTTTAAAAAAAGCTTTGTTATTTTTTAAAAACTATATATTTCAAACAATATTAAAATATAAATTATAAAATTGTTCAGCTTGCGTTTATATAATTGTTTTAGTGTATATATGAAAATTTCACCGATTATTCAAAACAATGTTCATCATAATTAAAATATTTCACCGTATATTTAAAAAGTTCACCAAATACTAAAAAAAGTTTGGTATGTATTAAAGTAAATTCACTAGGTGAAAAATATTTAGTTTACATAAAAAATGATCACCAAATAATAAAAAGAGTTCAGGCTGGATTAATTTTTTCCATCATATATTAAAAAACTTCATTGTATTTTGCAAAATTTGTGAAAATAGAAAATGTGCAAAAAAGCAGAAAACATACAAAATATGATTTAAAAAGGAGAAAAATAATAAAAAGTAAAACAACAACAACAACAACAACAAAAATTCACATGCAAAAAAACCAAAAAAAAATCATTTCCAAGTCACGAATGAAAAAAATCATATTAGAAAAAGTAGCGCACTCATTGCCGAATGGACTGGCCCTTATTGCCTTTGCTTCTGCGAAGCCGCGCATGTATGTATGACGCACACGGGCGTAATATAGGTGCATTTGCGTTGCAGTTCGGCTTGACTCAAAGGCTTAGCTGGGCTGAAGTTAGGCTGCAAATCACGAGAGCAACTAGTTAGTAAGTACCTCTAAAAACACTAGTTAGTGAATAACTTTGTGGGGTCACCGCAAGGATTATTTTTAATGGGTTGAGAGTGTCGTGTGCTAGGCACCTATTCGGGATTTTATTTTTTTACTTTTTATGCTTTTTTGAGATTTAGATGTTTTGGGGGTTTTCTCGGCTTTCAGTTTTTGTGTTGTTTTTCTTCGATTTTGGAGAGAAAAGTTGGACAAAAATGCACAGAGAATTTATTTATTTTTGCTTTCATGAGATTTTCTTTGTCTAAAGGCACAAGTTTGTTTTCGTGAGAGGCACAATCATGCCTCTCGGAAAGGGAAAAACACATGTTTTCTTTTCTTTACGAAAGGCATATCTGTCCCTTTCGTGAAGGCATAGGTTTGCTTTCGTGCATCTGAGAGAGGGAAAGAACATGTTTTTACTACAAGGGACGCGGATTTTCTTTCGCAAGAGGCACAATCGTCCCTCTCAAAAAGGGGAAAACACATTTTTTGCTAGAGGCACAAATTTGCTTCTTCTGGAAGCACAATTTTATTTTTAGAAGAGGCACTGCCAAACTTTATTAACATGCGTTCTACTTCGAAGTTCTCGACGCAAGGAATCCAACGGTGAAAATGGTTCGAGATTTGGACGCACGGTTCGAGAGATAAACTCTTTGAAAAACAGATCTATGAAAAGAAGGAAAACTCGAGATGCGATAAGTGGCATAAATGGAGTGCACCGGTTGTCAACCACGAGCGAAGTAAAAATGACTGTTGCAAAGAGTACTCTTTAATTAGTATTCAAGAGGACCTTACTTGAACATGATCTGTTTTATAGACTCGTACAGCTGCATCCTTTACTAATAAGGAAGCAAGCCCATCAGGCTGGTTGATGAAATCTGACCACTTGACCAGAGTGTGATGCAATTCGATGGTTGTAGATGATCGTTCCGCAGACAATTACCTTTTAGTAATTTCGGCATTTTGAGTTGAATCAAAAGGCTAGATGGGCTTAATTGTCTTCTCGACCATTTTTGAAAGAAAAAAACCCTATCCCTCGGCTTCCTGTGAAAAAAAAATGTAACTTCCTTTTTTTAGTTGGCAAAGACCCACACATTAAACAACCAATAAAAAAAATATAGCGTGCTATGATGAAATAGTGTGGCCCCAAAAATACGTTATTAGCGTGCTATTTTACGCTATAGGATGTTATTAGCAAGATATTGTACACGAGGGTGGCATTACCTAGAACGCTATAGCGTGAGCGCGCTTTTTTCCATTGAAACAACTAAAATTGGCGCAGCTATGCCGAATCAGGGACTAGGAGTTGTCTTTTACGTAATAAGATTAATTGAGCTTTATGTTTGGATTTTATATTTCACTTCTTTTTTCACTTCATCGTTGTAACATACCCAATATAACAGAAGAACTATCAAAGAAGCGGTTTTTGGTTTTCCAAAAGGAAACACTAATTAAGTTGTTTAAATACAGTAATTACCATGTCGGTTAGATAGCTTGCCTCGCTCTGCATGTGCCAGCCAAATTCTACAAGGAGATCGACAAGGCAAGGCGCCGTTTTCTCTGGTCGCAAGACGAGGACCTCTCCGACGGGAAGTGCAAGGTCAACTGGCAGGTGGCGACTTCGCCGGAGGATCGAGGTAGGCTGGGTATCCCCCAACTTGCATCGGTTCGCCCTGGCCCTGCGGCTACAATGGCTATGTCAATCATGGATGAGGCCGACCAAGCCGTGGATACACACTGACACGACAACTGATTAATCTTCGCTCGAGCGAATCAGGTCACCATCGGGGACGACCAGACTACATACTTCTGGCGATGTAACTGGCTAGGGGGTCGTCCTGAGAACGTATTTGTGCACCCGGTCAATTGGTGTTATCGGTGCACCCGTCTTCCGTTGCACATTCAAAAATGTTTAAAAAAATCCAGAAAAAATTAATGTATTGACACAACATCAATGTATGTTGTCCCAAAATTTCAGCTCCAAAGTCCTAACAAAATTTGAGAAACTAAAAAGACAAATTTGACTAGAATAGTGTCATGGGTGTCACAAAAAAACAAAAACGAAAAATGGCACTACTTGTAGTCAGATTTGTCTTTTTAATTTCGGTTTTGCTAGTTCTCATGTACATGAGAACTAGTTAAGTCACATGCAACTTTTTTTTCTTTTATACTGAAAATCACATGTACGTACCTTGTGCTTTTTTTTAGGAAATATGTACGTGACTTCCGGTGACGCAAGCTCATGTTTTTTCCTTATGATTTTTTTGTTTTTCTTTTGTTTCGTTTTTTCTATTTCAGTTTCAGATTTTAGTGCATTTTATTTTGTTCGTATTTTTTATAACTTTTTCATTATATAAGGTGAATATTTACTTAATACTTAAAAATAAATTTATTATGCTGAAATACTTTTAAATATACATTGATTTTTATATAAGTTGAAAATATTTAATGTACAATAAACATTTTTAATATTCATTAATTTTTATATTACATGAAAAATATTTTATAATAGACACTGAACATTTTTTAAATATATAATAAAGTTTTTTAATACTCCGTACGAAATTGTTAAAACTTATGTACATGCGAAATATCGAAGTTACATATGAATTTGGTGCCGTGTGATTTTCTGTTTTTAAAAACTTTGCGAGAGTAGGTCGAGGATTGCAACTAGATTTTTTCGTTAACCCAGTTGCAAATCGCTCGTCGAATCGCAACTGGGTTTTATTTTCGCAAAACCAAGTTGCTAGTGAAGCATCGACTTTTTTTCTCAGTTGCAAATCCACCAACGAATCGCAGCTGGGCCTGACTTTTTTTTCTCAGTTGCAAGTACACAAACAAGTCGCAACTGGTTCCAAAAAAATTTCTCTGTTCAAGACCACCAACGAGTCGCAACTAGGTCCGACTTATTTTTCTCAGTTGCAAGTACACCAACGAGTCGCAACTAGGTCTGATTTTTTTCTTAGTTGCAAGCCCACCCACGAGTCGCAACTGGGTCCGACTTTTTTCTGAGTTGCACGTCCACCAACGAATCGCAACTAGGTTCATTTTAGTTGCAAATCCACCAACGAATCGAAATTGAGTCCGACTTTTTTTTCTTAGTTGCTCGTTCACTAGCGAATCGCAACTGGGTCTGAATTTTTTTCTCAGTTGCAAGTCCACCAACGAGTCGCAACTGGTTCCGATTCTTTTTCTCAGTTGCAAGTCCACCAACGAGTTGGAACTGAATCCCTTTTTTCTCAGTTGCAAGTCCACCAACGAGTCGGAATGAGATCCGTTTTTCTCTCAGTTGCAAGCCCACCGACGAGTCGTAACTGGGTCCGACTTTTTTTCTCAGTTGCAAGTCCATCGATGAGTTGCAACTAGGTTCGATTTTTTTTCTCAGTTGCAAGTTCATCAAGGAGTCACAACTGGGTCCAACGTATCTAATACCCCAGTCACACAAACAAATCATCATCAAAGTGCACTATAGAAGATGTATGCCCTGCATTTAATTTGTTTTAAGAGGATAAGTAGAGTGGTTTTTTAATATAGACGACATGGGTTCATAAAGATCGATACCGTTAGCTGGATATATGTCTATCTGCTGTTCAATTTTTATCACTTTTCAGTTTGCTTTTATTTTTGTTTCTTTTTTCCTTTTTATTTCCCTTTATTTTTCTAAATTCACAAATATGATTTTTATAAAATTTATAAACAATTTGTTATCGACACATGGCGTCGATAAATGTTTATTGACGCGAGTCAAGTTGCGTTATTTTCATTTTTCCTTGGCCCGCCTTATTTTTCTCGGTTTCAAGTCCACCATCGAGATGCAACTAAGTCTGACTTTTTTTTCTCTGTTGCAAGTCCATCACCAAGTCGAAACTGGGTCCAAGTTTGTTTTCTCAGTTGCAAGTCCACGACCGAGTCGCAACTGAATCCGACTTTTTACTCAGTTTCAAGTGCATCAACAATCGCAACTAGGTCTAATTTTTTTAGTTGGAAGTCCACCATCGAGTCGCAACTCGGTCTAACTTTTTTTCTCAAATACAAGTCCATTACCGAGTCGCAATTTGGTTTAACTTTTTTTTCTCAGTTGCAAGTCCACCATCGAGTCGTAACTGGGTCTGACTCTTTTTCTCAGTTTCAAGTGCATCAACGATCGCAACTGAGTCCAATGTTTTCTCAGTTGCAATTCCACCATAGAGTTGCAATTGGTTTTAACTTTTTTTTCTCAGTTGCAAGTCCACCACCGAATCACAACTGGGTCTAACTTTTTCTCTCAGTTGCAAGTCCACCACTAAGATGCAACTGGGTCTGCCTTTCTTCTCAGTTGCAAGTCAACCAACAGGTCGCAACTAGTTTCAACTTTTTTTCTTTCTCAGTTGTAAGTCCACGAACGAGTTGCAACTGGGTCTGACTTTTTTTCTTCTCAGTTGCAAGTCCACCAACGACAACGAGTCGCAATTGGGTCCGATTTTTTGTCCGTTCAAGTCCACCAATGAGTCGCAACAAGGTCCAACTTTTTTTCTCAGTTGCAAGTCCACCAAGGAGTCGCAACTGGGTCCGACTTTTTTCTCAGTTGCAAGTCCACCAACGAGTCGCAACTGGGTCCGTCTTTTTTCTTAGTTGCAAGTCCACCAACGAGTCGCAACTGGTCCGACATTACTTATAATTATTAAAATAGTCTTTTTAACATTTATTGTAGTAAATGTTTTTGGTATGACTGTTTTTTTTCTTAAATTTTGCATCATCCCTCACATACACAATATAATCCTCAACTTCTTGCAGTGTAGGATACAATTTTTAATAACAATTGTAGGTCAAATATTTTTCTTTTTAAAAATATATACTATCAGATACACATTTTCTATATAGTATGAGATTATTTTTGCAATATTCTTAACACAATTGTAACATATCATTTTTTCCTTTTTCTTTTATCCTTTTTAATCCATGCGATGGGCTCTGCTTTTTTCTGCTCGAAATGTTAATTTTTTAATAAAAAATTAGAAACACTTAAATTTTCATTATTAATCTTGTCAAAAAAATGAATAAAAGTAAATTAAAAATATATTTACAAAATATATACAAACTTATACGCGAATAGACGCACAACAAAACCCCAACCCGAATTAAAGATATCACGACTACACGCACATCTTTTTTTCCTGTCCATTAAAATTCATTAGACAAACTATCAATGTCAAACAAACAAACAAAGACCCAGTTAAAAAAAATATGGGCTAACATCAGCGCATGTGACTTAGTTTGATAGGACTTTGGAGCTGAAATTTTGGGACAACATACATTGATGTTGTGTCAATACACTAAATTTTTTTAGATTTTTTCGAACATTTTTAAATGTACAACGAAGGACGGATACACTGGTAGCACCAATTGACTGGATGCACCAGATACGTTCTCCGTCCTCTCTTGCACGTCTTCCCGATATGTTCTGATGCTCCATTCGAAAGAATAGATCGGTGGCGGCGGCACTCAACGGGGATCGTTGGATACTTGTCATCCAGCGCGGAGACATAAACTCACTCATCCCCAAGTAGTCCAGCTAGCTAGATTGGTCTGGACTGCCGCCATTAGCACCCCTTTTCCTTTTCGTTTTTCTATTTTCTGGCCACTTAACTTCGAACTTGATCATTGATATTTTTTCATTCTGTACCTGCTTACTCAATGGAAAGCCAATAGCGCCGGATCTTTCAGAAAAAAAAGATAACTTGCCTTCCTGCAGCAACTTACCATCCGTGGCATCGACAGTCTTGCCTACACGTCCATGCTAGTATGCCACGACGGGACAAACACACACATAGAGGAACTCTATTGTTTGGGGAACTCTGTAGAAGGATAGAGAGGGATTTGGTGAAATCGATGTTTATTGCTTGAGCCTTGGAGCCATATATATAGGAGTACAATGATCTATTTAGAGTACAAGTCAAGGTAGAATAGAATCCTACTTTATCTTATATTTCCTAATATACGTTATACTCAACATCCTTCCGCAGTCACAACGTAGCGACGCAAACGGTGAGACTGGAGAAGAATCCGAAGGCGGAGCCGACGGACATCCCCATCACAGTCGTAACGATCGACGCATCGCGGAGTTGTGACTGGAGTGGAAGCCAACGAGGTTCCCAAGCAGGCGATAGCCCTTTGTGTCGTTGTCGAAGTAGCCGAGAGCGTAGGGTGGTGAAGCCGTAGTCGAGGTAGCCGTGCGAGAAATGTCGTGGTCGATGTCGAGTCGGGGTAGCCAGTGTCGAGGTAGTTGCCGAGGAGCCGCGGGTGCAAGGAAGTCAGGAGCGCAGAGCGGCTCAGGAAGAGAGGCACTGGCGGGCGGTCGTCAGTCGTAGCACGGGACGTCGCAAAGAAGATGGTGGTGACGTCCGGAAGGATACGATGTTAACGAAGCGTTGCGCCGGGTTTTCCAATCCCGGAGACACGTCGTAGACGAAGGCATGCGCCGGTGTTGCCAGCACCGGGCATGCGTAGACAGACGAAGACGATGTCGACAAAGCGCCGCACCAGGCTTGCCAGGCCCGGGAACACGTCGTAGATGAAGGCACACGTCAGTGTTGCCAGTACCGGGCATGCGTAGACGGGGACCAGTAGGAGTTTTACGCCATGTCGGAGGAACCAGCAGAAAATGGCTCGACGACGGTTGTGGCGCAACTCGGCGGGGGGTAGAAGGTGCCGAGGGTGGAGTCTCTGCGGTTGCCGGAGCTAGATGAAGTGGTCGGGGAAGATGACGGCAACGCTGGCGATGAGATCGTGCTGGATGAAGACGAATAGGTGGACGACGATGTAGTCGGCGAAACCAGAGGCGGCCCGTGAGGGGCCACGTCGGTCGCTGGTAGAGGCGGCGCGACTCAAGTGAGCGGCAGCGGCGAACAGGGTGGCGGCGCGGCCCAGGTGAGCGGCAGCGGCGCGGGGTGGCGCGGCGATGGCGATGCTCGAAGTAGGCGATGAAGAACCCAACAGCTTGACGAAGACCATGCGCGGACGGTGGCGTTCCCGCACCAAGAGAGGTGGCGCGGCGCATACCACATAGAAGTCGACGCGCGGGGACGACGGAGTGGACCGCGTGCCGCGACGCTACGGCCCGATGGGGCGACGCAGCGTCATCGCGCGGGTCAGGGCGACTGACGGGGATCAACCCAGGAAAATCCCATGGCCAGGGACCCTGGGTTAGTCATAGAGATAGGCACAGGTTGGACGATACTCGTCGGCTAACAGGAGAAGCACTTCCTGCTCGATATTATCACGTGAGGGGGCGATTACAGTGGAGGACAAGGTGAGTTCTCGCAAGGCTAGGATGAGTAGATGTGTATTGAGGTCATCTGGACGTCTCTCCTCCCAGCCTTTATATACTAGGCTAGGTCTCGGGGAGTCCGTGCTAGGTTACAGAGGTAGTTTTCTAGTTCTAGTCTTGCCTTGTACGTCAAGTTGCGCCTTCCATATTAGTCGCGGACTCCTATGTCGGCGCCTGGTTGGGCCAATCGTGGGCTTGTCGTAGCTTTCTAGCGGGCCTCCTATCTTCATACGCACTAGGTAGCCTTCCGTGCAGGAGTCGTGGGGTCACCCCCTCGTCAGTAGCACCCGAGTGCCTGGGGGACTCGAAAAGTCGCGTAGGGACTCGAATTCATCTGCGTCTTTTATTGTTCGTAAGCGCGGCATCGCCATGGGTCGCTGGCAGTTTTGAGCCATGACAATATCTGTTTCGAGGGATTTCGAAGCTGAAAGGGCCCAAGGAGTCGACTTGTCGAGCCTTGGTGAATTGTACTAGTGACAAATACCACGGTAGACCAATCAAGCCCACGTCCCTCGACATGAACTTGGAACACTGGTGTCAAGCAAAGTCATGCCGCTGCAGGTCTTATAGGGTCAATTGCTGCCAGTCTAAGAAGATAGCCTGAGCGTGTCCGCTCGACTCTTTCTATCATGCGAGCGCATGGAAAAGGTCGGGAGTGAAATCGCTCTGCGGCAAGTCCCGGCCCGGCCGTTCTGCGCAGCGGGGTCTTACCTACACGCTAAGCTTGCGTGGCATCTGGGTACAGTGTGTCGTAGCCCAGGAATAATTGTTTTTGTTTGAGGCACGGGGCCTGATTTAGCAATGCACCCACTTGGAATAAACGATCAAGTGAGCTGTTTTAGTCGTCACTTGCGGAGTTTTTTAGTGAACTCGGGACGAGGAAAATAATATAGCACCCACTCGGAATGTGAGTAAGTCATGTTTGGTGAATGGCTAAGTCTTTTCTGCAAGTGGTCACTCAAATGCTTTTCTGCTTTTGGGGTGAGGGAGCACCCGAACTCTGAGAGTATGTTGTTTCTGCTGGTGCGAGTGATCACTCGAGCACATCTTTGCCTTCTGGGTGAGGGAGCACCCGAACTCAAAAGGGTACTCCCGATGGGAGTAAGAATTTTTTATAGTCAGAAAATTTAGACATATAGCTGGCTCTTGGAATCGTTTGGTTTTTTTCCAATTGCTTTTACCTTGATCCGTTCCCTTTGGGATGTCGTGCTGATATGTATTGTCATGTTGTTTGATGACCTATGATGATGCTTGATTTTTTTGATCTGTCACGTCTTCTGGACCGTCATAATGACGGTTTAGACGTCGCGCTGCCTGTTGCCTGTTGGGTTTCCAAGGCTTTGTATGGGAAACAAGCGAGAATTGACGCGTCCTGTAAATAATGTTGACCGTGTGAAGGCATCTTCATCTTGGAATTCGTAACGCTCGGCCCATTTGGTCTTTGATGCAATGATGGTGCCGCCTGGGCTTCTATGTGTTTTTCCTGGTTTGCCCTTGGATTGTGCTATAAATACTTCTTTTGGTTGCCCGTCCTTGGCATCCATTCTTCATATCTTTCCCTTCTGCTTCTTCTTCTTCATATGGCGCCCAAGCGTGGTATAGGTGTAGCTGGGCAAGGCCGTGGTGTTGCAGGGCGAGGCCGTGGCCGCCGTGGTCGTGGTGGCCGCACCCCTCGTTCCTCACGCGGTGGGCGTCATGGTACTGCGTTGGTGCTTTCTTCTTCTTCCTCCATGGAAGAGGGATTTTGGCGCCATGATTTTATTTTGCATGTTCTTGGGCGGAATGCTGCCCGGATTCCTCTTCCTGTCTCGTTTTCCTCCATTGCTTCTGAGCGTGGCTTAAAGGGCTTCTGGCTCCTTCTTCATGGATGCTCTCGTTCTTCTTCTTGGTGGAGTTGGATTTTGATAGTTCGTCCTTGATCTTCCTTGGGTCTGGCTGGAGGACGTTTTCTCGTCAGTTGAATTTGTGCGGCGGAGACAACCTTTGCTGTCATTTTGAAGGCAAATATACTGTTATTATCCGTGCGTTTGATGCTGGTGGCAACCGTTTGGATCCATACTGTGAGGAGACGAGCAGCAGTGATTCCGGTGGATCGAGTGGTAGTTCGCCTGCTTCTCCCGTGTCTTCGTCTTCGGCTGATCCCTCGGGCGATGGTGTTTGCTCTTCTAGTTCTAAGGAAGAACTGGACGTCAAGCCAGTCGTCAAGCGGCAGCGGCAGTAAGCGAGGCACCTTGTAGAACTGGAGGACGGCGAACTTCTTCTTCACCGGCTGGGCTGCTACTTTGTCTGTGATGATGCCCGCCGGGCTGTGGCACGAAAGTGCCAATTATCTCAGCATGAGCATACATGTAGAAGTTAGAATGTAGCCCAGCTTGTAGTTCCGCAGGTCGTTCTGTAACGACAAACTTTCGTTTCGACTTCTTTGTAATGAAATGCCTTCGACTCCTTTGTAATGAGAAATGTCTTCAACTCCTTTATAATGAGAGTATCTTCGACTCCTTTGTAATGAGAGTGTCTTCGACTCCTTTGTAATGAAAATATCCTCGACTCCTTTTGTAATGAGAGTGTCTTCGACTCCTTTGTAATGAGAGTGTCTTCGACTCCTTTGTAATGAGAGTGTCTTCGAATCCTTTGTAATGAGAGTGTCTTCGACTCCTTTGTAATGAGAGTGTCTTATCGGGTGCGCGCAAGCGCTCCCGATGGGAGTAGCCCCCGAGGCCGCATTTGATTTGCAGAATCAAGCGTAGGCTTTATGAATTTTTTGTCTTACTAGCTTGTAGTTGTCTTTGAATTTTTTCCATGTTTAGATCGGGTGCGCATCAGCGCTCCCGACGGGAGTAGACCCCGAGTCTTTAGGCGATCGGGTGAAGACTAAAGAATCGTTTGCTTTTTTATGCAACATGTTTTGGCGAGTCGCGTTTTTAGCGAGGGTGAGGTCTTTCAGGGGAAGTTGTATGCTCGAGCCCCCGAGTCTTTTTAAGTAAAAGTCGCGTTTGTGAAGATAGCGTCTCTCGGGGGGAGTTCTAGGCTCGAGCCCCCGAGTGCTTGTAAGTAAGAGTCGCGTTTGCGAAGATAGCGTCTCTCGGGGGGAGTTCTAGGCTCGAGCCCCCGAGTGCTTGTAAGTAAGAGTCGCGTTTGCAAAGATAGCGTCTCTCGGGGGGGGGGGGGTTCTAGGCTCGAGCCCCCGAGTGCTTGTAAGTAAGAGTCGCGTTTTCGAAGATAGCATCTCTCGGGGGGAGTTCTAGGCTCGAGCCCCCGAGTGCTTGTAAGTAAGAGTCACGTTTGCGAAGATAGCGTCTCTCGGGGGAGGGGGAATTTCTAGGCTCGAGCCCCCGAGTGCTTGTAAGTGAGAGTCGCGTTTGCGAAGATAGCGTCTCTCGGGGGGGGAGTTCTAGGCTCGAGCCCCCGAGTGCTTTTGAGTAAGATGCTTTGGGCAACATTGTTTTATTCTTTCGAATTTTACATGTGTTGCCGATCGATGCTGCCGCCGATGTCTCTGATAATTCCTGGATAACTATGGGTAGAACAGGCGTAGGTTCGCTACGTTCCACGGATTTCTCACGTCCTCATTGGTCTTCAGATTCTTCAATCTGTATGCTCCTCCTCCTATGACTTCCGAGATGATGAACGGTCCTTCCCATTGTGGGGCGAGCTTGTGCACTTTTTCCTGTATTAGCCGTAGCACAAGGTCTCCTTTGTTGAACGATCTGGTCCTCAAGCGAATGCTTTGATATGTGCGCAGCTTGTCCTGGTATCCTTCAGATCTTGTGATGGATGTGTCTCGTGCTTCATCTGCTATGTTTTTGTCATTCTGCAGTGCTTCTTCTGCCTCTTCCTCTTCGTACCCTGAGATTCTGGATGCTCCGAATTTTAGGCCGTGCGGCAGCACTGCTTCTGCCCCGTATACCAAGAAGAAAGGCGTATACTGGGTTGAGCTGTTTGGGGTGGTTCGTAGGCTCCATAGGACTGCGGGGAGCTCCTCTATTCAGTTGCCTGCGGCTTGTTCGAGTGGTGCTAGGAGTCGCTTCTTTATTCCTCCGCATACTAGGCCGCTTGCTTTCTCCACTTGGCCATTAGACTACGGGTGTGCGACTGATGCATAGTTGATTTTGATGCCCAACTGTAACACCCCGGTTGTCGCACTACAGTAATCACTTTTACTGTTGCCAGGTCACTGTGGTTAAGCATCGATGATCACCCTTGATCATAGTGATCCAAAGTCAACCCAATTAAAAATTCCAAAGCCAGGTGAAAATTAAACTTGATCCGAAAATTATGAAAACAATTTTATAAGATTTTTAATAGTCAGTATACCAGGATATTATGGTAGTGGAAATTTAATATGGCATTTAGATATTTTAACATAAGGAAGGCATTGCCAAAACAAAAGTAAAAATAAAATTTTAACCAAAAATTGGGTAACCAATTTTAATAATTGCAAAATGGTTATTAGGTCATTCTAAAAATAACCTTGGTATTTTATTACCATGATTAAATAATATACTCAATTAATACAGTAACAAAATAGCCCCTTTAACTCTTTTAATAATTAATAATAACTCAAATGAATTTATATCGATCCAAAACTTTTTGTAGTAATGTAAAATATTGTAATAAGAGTATTAGGACCAGTAGCACATTTTTCTAAAAACAATTGTTAGCCAGACAAATTAGAAACAGAAGAAAAACAAAAAAAAAGAAATAAATCTATGATGCGCCTAGGGCGTTTGCACATCCTGTCCCAGCCCATCTTCTTCCTCTTCCTCCTACTGTTCCTTCCGCTGTCCAGACATGGCGACCGAAGCCCTCGTCGCCATTGCACCAAGTCGCTGCCCACGTCGCTACAGTCGCCGTGGGGATGGATAAGGTCGTCCCCTGGCACCCTCATCGCAACCCTAACCGCTATTTTCCCCATCTCCCTCGCCTCTGTCTCCTCCCCGCGCAAGGATCCAGCACGGCCGTCGCCGCCACCTCGCCGTTGGCGCAGACAGAAGCCTCCCCGAGCCGACGCGTGCTGTCCGAGAGCTCGCCCGTGGACGACCACGTCTCCCTGTGCCGTCCAACGACGCCGCACCGCTACGGGCGCCGCCAAATCGAGCTCCTCCTCCCGCACGGCCGCCGGCGAATCCCGCTGAGATTCGCCGCCCTCGCTGCTTCCCCTGCTTCCCCGAGACCCATCGGAGCTCCAGGGTGAGCGTACGCTCCTTCCCCAACTCCTAGCTCACGTTCTCATGCATTTGTCGTTGTTCTCCATTGTCCTGTACTCCGGGCGCCGCCGGACCTTGCCGGGCCGACGATTCCGACCACCCCGACGTCAGCCACTTGTCCCATTGGATGCGCGGCGAGCTCCTTGCTCGATTCCCCTGCTTCCCCTTCGAATCCACGCGTTGCCGCCACCCCATGCCCTGCTGGCTGTTTCTACTGGCCATGGCCGGCCATGGCGTGCAGCGTATGCTGCGTGTGTGTGTGCCATGCACGTGTGTTAGGTGTGTGTGTAGGCTAGTGTGTGTGGCTGCCCCCTTCTTCTCTCTTTGCTGCTGCCGCTGCTCCCATACCTGCCGTGCATACACCATGGATGTGTCCTTCTCCTTCCCTGTGAGCTTATTTGCTGCTGCTGCTCCCGTACCTTGCCGTGCTACTACTGCGTGCTGTCGGTGCAGTTCTGAATGCTACTGAAGACAGTAGTTAACACTACTAAGTACCCCTCTGAGCAGCAACAAAAATAGTGCAAAACGAATTCAAATGTGGGTAAAAATAATATGTGATGATAGTAGACGTAACCAGCTTTGATTTGCTCCATTGGACCATCTTCAGAAAATGCACAGATTAATTCCTATAGAATTCACAAATGTGCATAAATCTGTAATGTACCAGTACAATTAAGCACAAGGTCATATGTGCAAATAAAAAGTTCGCAGATAACTTCCTAAGTTTTTAAAATTTGCAAATAGGTCCTCTACCATTAATTAGAGTTTAGATTAAATAAATCTGCTAAATAAATAGCCTATGACATGTGGGTCCTCTGATATTTTTCATTTAAATAAAATGAGTTAAATGCCTCTGTGTATGACATGTGGGTCCACCCTGTCAGCACTGTTGTGGATAAGGTTCTGGATAAGGTTGGATTTTATTAATAAAAGAAAATCAGAGAATCCTTTTTAAATGATTTAAAAGCTTTGAAAAATCATATAAAATAAACCGTAACTCAGATCAAAAAACTTTATGCATGAAAATTGATCAGAAAAATATAACAAATACGAATACGCTATCCATATGTCTATCACACCCCTCTAACACAACGAACATCGAACCGTCCCCCTTCGGACTGTCTGTCCGATAAACTGTCCGGTACTGTTAGAGTATCCGGATGAATTTATTCTGAACACGAAAGATGTTCAGAATAGTTCAACTAACTCGGATACCCCACCCGTACGTTTGTCGGATGTCCACAACACCTCCGGCATGATACCTTCCCCCTCCGGATCATCTGTCCGGTAATCAACCGGTACTGATGAGTCATCCCCGGATAAATTCCTGCTCCGAGCAAATCACCGAACACTGCGTTAGAGCCCCGTTGCTTTATATCTGCTATGTCATACAATTGTATTGCTATTATTGTTGTGTATTTATTGTCCCCCCCCTTTATTCTTCGATAGACCCCGTTGCTGCCGCCGATGACAGCGTTGCCGAGTACGACTACTTCATCGACGACCGTACCCCTACCGTCGAGCTTCCAGGCAAGCAGAGCCATTCTCTTCCCCAGATATCGCCTATCTTTCCGTACATTTCTTGCACTAGGCATTGTTACTGCTGCTGCTACGATTACAATCCTATTCAATTGCATAGCCTGTCATTGTACCCCCTTGATGTACCTTCCTTTAATCCTATGCTGCCTATTATTACTTATGCAATATTCAGCAGTGAGCCCTGCGCATTGTTAGCTAGGATTAGATAGCGGGTCGTGATCACTCTGGGAGTGATCGCGGGAACGATATATTACAACTGCAACAGGTACGGATCAATGCAGACACCCTAGGGAACGTACAACGGCGAGACTCTGCCGAGTCGCTTCGAGTTTGGCTTACGAATGGAATGGACTTGTACTTCACTCTCGTCGGCTCAGTAGCGTAGCATCACCGGGATGATATGAGGTTTACCTCTTTAGTTCATTCCGCTGATATCTCTGTCAAACCTCTTTTAAGTGTGCCATCGAGGGTGATACCTCCTGGTTTCACTTAATGGTAGGAAATCGAACCAACTGGTGTCCTTAAAGGTAAGAAGTCGGGTGACCCAACGGTGCCCGCGAGTGGTATTGCGACGGGACGACAGGGAAGGTACGACCAGTGTACCGGTGTGCTTGGCCCCTGATCGTTGGCCGCGAGAGTTACCAAACCACGAAAGTCGAGCTCCTTCGGGAGCACACGCGAGACAAGGTAAGGAGACGGTTCACCTTGTTGGTAACCGCAGTGACTTGGTGGGACGACAGGGAAGGCACCGATGTACTGGTGGTCCTGGCTGCTGTCGTTGTCCGCGGGTCGGTTAAGTCGAGGCAACGATAACGGTTGTCACGCAGGTTAATTAAAAATGCTAAATGGTTCAGTGGATGTCTTGAGTTGGCTATATGCCATGTACGCACTACCTACCCGTGGGAATTACAAGTTATGGGCTCCTCTGCTTCTTAGTGTCGTCCGAGGACTCTTCATACGTCAGCAGTACTGCGGGCTGATTGCCGGGAAGTGGTGTTGTCTTATTTTCTCGCGCGGTGGTGTCTTATTTGGATTTGCTTCAACTTCACCGGCCAGCCAAGCACCGTGCAGGAGTACGTTCGGGTTGGGGTCCAAGGCTCGGCGTACTTAGGATTTAGACCGGCGGATGGCCTCTCTGTTGAGTTTGAAAGATGGGCTACGAAGTGTCGGATAGCCTCGGTGGAGCGTTCCCTAACAAGGTTCCCGCCACCCTGGAGATCCGTGCGTGTAGCGTAACACAAGTGCACCCCTGCAGGGAAGATTAATCTATTCGAATAGCCGTGTCCACGGTAACAGGACGCTTTATGCTGAAGCTGGATCTTACCACTAGAAACTATTATTATTAAATTGTATGGTTCCGGGTTTTCTTCCTCGCGGGGATGTCGAGGAGGTGAACTTGGAGGCATTGTTAATTGTTACAACTTATTATTATACAATGCTGCAGCAACTTCTGCTGCATTGTTACTTTATGCTTTATATAAACTGTTGGCCGATTCTTACCTCATGCTGCAAGACATCGTCGGCAGATGCTAGTCTTCGTTAGGCCTAGATTCTTACCCTTGCTCTGGATTTTCTGTCTTTCAGTCCACTATATACAGCCTCTTCTTTCCGTTGATACAATGCATAATGCTTAGTAGCGGACGTAAGACTCGCGGGTATGCTAGATACTCACCTGCTTTATTTCCTTTACTGTTTTGCCTGATCGGCCGCTGCAGTCGACGTTGGAGTCCAGGAGTAGGAGATCCCCGATGTCGACCACCGCAACGTGAAGATCCCCGATGCCTTCTACGACGTCGAGTTCCCCGTTGACCAGGAGTAGCTTGGAGGTTCCTAGGCAGGAGGCCTCGCCTTTTCGATCTGTTGTTATTTGTGCTAGCCTTCTTAAGGCAACCTTGTATCCTTGTGTCTGTACTCAGATACTATTTGCTTCCGCTGACTTTGTGCTCTCGAGCTGTTGTATTCGAGCCCTCGTGGCCCCTGGCTTGTATTAAACAGCTTGTATTATTTTATTTGTAGAGTTGTGTTGTGATATCTCACCGTGAGTCCCTGATCTTGATCGTGTACCTTGCGTGTATGATTACTGTACACGGTCTGATTTTGGGGGCGTCACACCAACTCTTGACAGAAATTTTGGAACTCTGCTGCTGTGAAGTTAGTACCATTGTCTGTGATGATGTTGTGTGGTACTCCAAATCTGAAGATGATTGATTTGATGAAATTGACTGTCGTGAGGGCTGTTGAGCTGGTGATTGGTACTGCCTCGATCCATTTGGTGAACTTGTTGATGGCGACCAGTAGGTGTGTTCTTCCTCCTTTTGATGATTTATTGAGTGGGCCCACCATGTCGAGTCCCCATGTGGCGAATGGCCATGATAACGGTATGGTTTTGAGTTCTAATGCTGGGGCGTGCGGTCTGCTTGCGAACTTTTGGCAGGCAATGCAGCGCCGTACAATATCCTCTGCATTTCTCATGGCGGTCGGCCAGTAGAATCCTGCCCGGAATGATTTTGCCACGAGTGCTCGACTGCTGGCATGATGCCCGCAGGTGCCTTCGTGGATCTCTAGTAATAGGGCTTTGCCGTCTTCCTCGTCTATGCACTTTTTTAGGACCTGGGAAATGCTGCGCTTGTAGAGCTTCCTCTTGATTACCGTGAATGCTTTAGATCGTCGGCTGATGCGCTGGGCTTCTGCGGCGTCTTGTGGCAGGGTGCCCTGTATTAGGAATCTGAGGAGCGGTTCTCTCCAAGCTGGGTCTTTGGGTGCGGCTTGCTCTGGCTCCTCGACTGAGTTGTTGCCTTCTTCATTAGCGGTTGGGTCTGCTGCTTCTGCTTGTGCTTGTTCATTTGTATTTCCGTCCTCTGTATCTGTTTCTGGTCCGATTTCTTTGATTGTGATGATGATCTCATGTACTTAGGCATGGACGTTTCCGCCCATTTGGTTTCTCGTGCATGCTTGCGTCATTCGTTGGTATATGGCTCCTGCATTGTTTAGACTGAAGGGCATTTTTTGGCGGCGGGATGTGCCGTAGGGGGTGGTGAATGAGGTGTGCTTTTTGTCTTCTTCCTTCATCCTGATCTGACTGTATCCTGAGTACGCGTCGAGGAAGGAGAGGAGGTCGCATCCTTCTTTGGAATCGATTATTTGATCGATTCTTGGCAGGGGGAAGTGGTCTTTTGGGTAG
This sequence comes from Bromus sterilis, assembly GCA_950022295.1. Lineage (NCBI taxonomy): Eukaryota > Viridiplantae > Streptophyta > Magnoliopsida > Poales > Poaceae > Bromus > Bromus sterilis. The sequence goes on from OX465596.1 coordinate 406,361,428, forward strand.
TGCTTGTTGATAGGCCCATAGTCGACGCACATCCTGAGTACCTCGGTGTCCTTTTTAGGGACTAGGACTGGGTTTGCTATCTATGTTGCTTTCTTCGTCTCTCGGATGAACTGTGCGTCGAGTAGTCGATTAACTTCTTCTCCGATTGCTCTGCGTTTGGGCTCTGAGAACCGTCGCAGCGCCTGTTTTACTGGCTTCGTTTTTGGCTTGATGTGGAGCGCGAATTCTTGTGGAATCCCGGGCATGTCAGCTGGGCACCAGGCAAAAAAATTCCACTCTTTGCGAAGGAAGGTTATTAGGGTGGTTGCTTGCTCTTCTAGAAGGTGGGCATATACGCGAACTGTCTTCTCTAGGCCTGTTGGGCGTACTTGGTGTGTGATCGTGTCGCTGTCGAAGCTGAAGTCGCGGCCAAATTATTTTGTCTCGCTTCTGTTTGCTAGTGGAAATATGCTTTTGTCCATCACCATGGCTATTTCTTTGAGCTGTTGTTGGGCTCCGAATGTGTCGGAAACTTTGTGGAAGTCGCGATCGCATTGGTCCGAGTTGGTGAAGCTTCCTTTGACTGTGATGATTCCTGCAGGTCCTGGCATCTTGAGCTTGAGATATGCGTAGTGTGGAACCGCCATGAACTGTGCGAACGCTGGTCGCCCGAGTATGGCGTGATACTGCGACTGCCAGTCGAGCACTTCGAACTCAAGTGCCTGCTTTGCGAAGTTGCGCTTGCTGCAGAAGATCACGTCAAGCTGTATTGCTCCGATGGAGGTGGCTGCTTCGCCCGGGTCTACGCCGTATATTGTGGTTCCTGACTTCTTCCAAACTGATCGTGGGATGAACATCTTGCGTAGGGTACTGGCGAAGATTATGTTTAGACTGCTTCCTCCGTCCATGAAGACTCTGTCCATGTCGTATCCTCCGATCTAGGCTTCGAGGACCAGGGGTGCGTGCCCAGGCCTCGGTACTGCGGGCGGATGGTCGCTCTGTGAGAAAGTGATGCTGGTCTCGGCGCCTCTCAGTTGGTAGGTTTTGGTTATCTTTAGGTCTTCGGTTGCTTCGGCCTGCAAGGTGTATGCATCTTGCTTCGCTTTCGAGGGTCTTCCTTCTTGGATCATGTAGATTCGTCCCTGGGACGCGGGGTATTGCTCCTCTGCACTTGGTGTGGGTGACTGTGTGCTTCTTCGAGTGCGTTTGGCTTCACGCTACTTCTCCTCCTTGAGGCTGTTGGAGAGTTCGGCGAATAGGCGGCAATCTCCCAGGGTGTGACTTGCTCTGAGATGTCCTCGACTGTCTTCAAAACAATGGATCGCGCAAGGTCCTTCCAGTTGTTCTTTAGCTGTGAGTTTGCTGGAGCCGACGTGCCTTCTTCTTCTGGAGATTTGAAAGGTCTGCGAGGGGTCTTCTGCTCGGCTGTGGAATCTTGGGTCGAGTTCTATCCCGTCGCTGAGTGATTGATTTCGGATGAAGTTGGCGAATTCGTCTGGACTTCGATCCGGGTCATAGTAGTCTCTGGTCTGGGTCTCGGAGTCGCTGTCTTGGCGTGTGGTGGGAGTCCAGGCGGCGGCGGGTCGTCGACTGATGGGCGAGCCTTTGGCCGCGCGCCACGACTCCTCGAGTGGGTTTCTCGAGTAGCCTCCTTGTGCTTGTCTTCTGGGTCGTCGAGATCTTTTCCGTCGGTGATGGATCTGACAGTCGTTGGGGTGCTGGCCTTGGTTCGGCTGCAGGCTGGGCGATCCTAATGGGGGCGATGGAGATGCTTGCAGTGAACTTGAATCTCTCGAGCGGGCTAGATCTGGCTCTAGTCCTCGAGTCTTGATCTGCTGAGGGCGGGACCGCCGAGATCGTGATTCCAACCTGTGTAGTTCCCACAGACGGCGCCAATTGACGGGGATCAACCCCGGCAAATCCCATGGCCAGGGACCCTGGGTTAGTCATAGAGATAGGCACAGGTTGGACGATACTCGTCGGCTAACAGGAGAAGCACTTCCTGCTCGATATTATCACATGAGGGGGCGATTACAGTGGAGGCCATGGCGAGTTCTCGCAAGGCTAGGATGAGTAGATGTGTATTGAGGTCATCCGGACGTCTCCCCTCCCAGCCTTTATATACTAGGCTAGGTCTCGGGGAGTCCGTGCTAGGTTACACAGGTAGTTTCCTAGTTCTAGTCTTGCCTTGTACGCCAAGTTGTGCCTTCCATATTAGTCGCGGACTCCTACGTCGGCGCCTGGTTGGGCCAATCGTGGGCTTGTCGTAGCTTTCCAGCGGGCCTCCTATCTTCATACGCATCAAGTAGCCTTCTGTGCAAGAGTCATGGGGTCACCCCCTCGTCAGTGGCGACGGGGAAGACCTCGGGGTGGGTGCAAGGACCGCATGCCACGCTCGCTACGGCCCGACGCAGCGGCATCGCGAGGGTCGGTGCATCCTCGGGGACGACCTGGAACGGACGGCCTCGAGGCGGCGGTGACCGCGGGCCGCGGCACTACGGCCCAAAGGGGCGACGCAGCGGCGACGCGCGGGTTGATGCAACCACGGGTACGTCATCGGAGCGGCGGTGTGGACCGTGTGCCGCAGCGCTGCGACCCGTAGGGGCGACGCAGCGGCGGCGCACAAGTCGGTGAAGCCGCTGGGAAATCCACGGGGGCGGCGCCACGGCCCGAAGGGGCGACGCGGCGGCCGCCCGATGCTCGATCGATGGATAGGCTCTCGTACTCGTATGCATTCTTCACGGAATCCTGCGGGGCGCACGCGGACGACTGCGCGGGTCATCGACACGGCGTGGATGGGGCGATCGCGGGCGGACGGGTGATCAAGACGATCGCCCGCGAGGTGGAGGGGTGCCGCTCGGCGTGATGATGGCGACGGGGGGCCGAGCGGATCCAACCAGCGCAAGTCCAGGCGGCGCGAGGCCGGTCGACGCGGTGCCAGACGACGTCGGGACAGTCGACGCGGGTTCGGTCGGCGCACGGACGGACGGCGTGGGGTCAGCCGACGCAAGTGCAGGCGGAGTCGGGGACGTTGCGGGTGGCAATGATGGCGGTGGAGGATGCCCGGTCGGAAGCAGACGTGGCGACGGACGATGACGACAACGTGCGAAGCCGACGCGCGGAAGGCGGCCAATGAGGGCCGTCGCATCGCGCGAAAGCGCCGAAGCGACGTAGAGGTCGCGCAAACAACGGCCGGCGCGCGACGCGTGGGTCGTTGGGTCGATGAAGAGGCCGACAACCGCGCCGGAGTCGGAGTAGAGACGCGGTAGATCGACGATGGCGGTGGGCGACTCAAACCGATCTTAGATCGGAAAACCAAAAAAGAGTGACGATCAAAGACAACCGGCGCGAGAGAAAAAACCCCGATCAAGGGATCGGGAGAAAAGACTCTAGGGCAGCCGATCCACGGGATCGGTGGACGAACCCTAGCTACGGGCGACGCGGCCCCAACGCCGGCGATCATGGGGCGGCGCAGACGGAAGCGACGACGGCGTCTAGGGCTTGGATCGAGGTTAAACTGATACCATATAGAAAGATAGAGAGGAATTTGGTGGAATCGATTTTATTGCTTGAGCCTTGAAGGCATATATATAGAAATACAATGATTTATTTGAAGTATAAGGCAAGATAGAATAAAAATTTTACTCTATCTCATATTTCCTAATATACATTATACTCAACAAACTCTGTGGCCTGCCGTGCGAGGGTACAAACCGATTGCGTACTGTTGCCGCACCTGGATCAGAGATAGATACACTGGTACCACAATTCCAAATCGCCCGATCTCGGGTGCGATCCGTCGAACATTTGGAATCGGACAGTGGTTAATACTCGATCGCAGTAAATTCACACCGTGATTGACAGAACGTCCCGGGGCAGCACGTTGATCAATCACACGAGATGCTCGTGCCGTATCAACCGATATGTCTGTGGAGTGGTGGTTTCACAAACCAAACACGAACACGATCCTCTCTCGGCCGGGTGTCGCACGTCACGTAGGACGAGGTTAGGCGCAAATGTGGTTACGGACCGAAGAGCAGCACAACCGTTTCCCAAAACGCCGAGCACCACGAATGCGACGCATCCACATCACCATATCTCATCTCTCTCGTCCTCCTGCAGGAACCACGCACACGGAGCAGATCTCAGGCCCACCGCCTACATGCAAGTCTCGTCAGTGTGAGCCATCTCCACCACTACTTGCGAACGGCTGCTGAAAATGGTATCTTGGCATCTCCCGGGCTCGATTCCAAGCATCTCCCCGTTAGATCCCCACTGATGCCAATTCCTTAGCATCTTTGCCCGCACTATTACGTTTGACAGCTCCCATTAACTGGACCATTTATCTTTTACACACCTCAACTTTGCCTAGTTTTATGTTTCCAGGTCCAAGGGCCTCTTGATTCTGAGAAACGATATACTCCTCCGTGCTACATACTTTCTTCGTAAATTAATATAATATACTTTACATTATTAGTTTAATTGTTTAAAATGTCTTATATTAGTTTACAGAGGAAATACTTTCCAAGGAAGTGAACGAAAAATGACTCCGCGGATTAATTTGTAGCCAGAAAGATGGCAAAAGTTGTGCAAATTTTCTCCATGTACCAGTGGACTTGTTTACCTAATCCTGCGGAAAGCTCGTACCAAATTGTAAATTCCACGATCATTTCCACTCAGCCAAACACCTATATATACACTTCCTACCCAAGCCCAACCATCCTCTATCCTCCTCGCCACAAGAAAAACCAAACCTACTCCTTCCTATCTTCAACAACCGTACGCCGGGAGACCTCCCCGTCGCCCGCGGAATGGAGCTGCTCGACGTGGTGCCGGCGGGCGCCATGGACTTCCCCCTTTACTCCCTCCCCGCGGCGGCCAGCACCGTCGCCTCGCTCTTCGCCTGGCTCGTCGCCGCCCTCGCCGCCGCCGTCGGCCTCTGGCGCATGCGCGCGGTCGGCTCCTCCACCAAACCACCCGGCGCTGGCGCCGGCGCCCGCAGAAGCAGTACTCTCGTGGTCATGGACGACAAGCAGCAGATGTCATCGCCTGCCGTTCACGAGCCACTCCCCGCACGTGCTGAGCCGGTGGAGCCCGCTTCCCCGGTTAGCGAGCCGACCTCGCCGTCCAAGGTCCGGTTCACGGCGTACTACGGCGGGGCCGGAGCTGTTTGCGGTGACGACGGAGTGGTGGACGGCGTCAGGAAATGCGCGGACAGGGACGAGGACGACGAGGGCGCGCCCGTCGTCGACGACTTGAACGAGACGCTTCCTAGGCGGACGGCGTCGATGAGGATCAGGTCGGCGGCATCAACGGCGGTGCCCTGCTGGGAGGAGAGGGAGATGGCCGTGCGGAGGCGGGGCGATTTGGGGTGGTACCGCCACCTCGACATGGCAGTGATCGACGGCACCGTCGTGAGGCTGTGGGACGGCGAGGTCACCGCGGCGGTGGCGTCGCCGAGGGGGCGGCGGGGACTGCACCTGTCGCTATAGAGAAAAGCGATCATAATGTGTGTATACTATAAAATGTGGTTAGGATGATTGGATTGTTATTAGGTGGGTATGACAATTTTGTCCTTTAATTTGGGCAATGTCATATGTAATCTGTATCATTTGAAGAGAGCCGAGGCTGAACTCAACAGCACTCGTCTCAGGAGATAAAATGAAAATTTGGCAAATGTCAGAGAGTATTGATTCTTGTTCAGTTCCTTCCTTGCTTTCATTTCCGTAGTCCGCTTTGCTTTCCATTACAACCTTCTGATGCTTTTTCTTCTATCGGTTTATTTATGTGGAGAAAATGAATTTATACTTAGCTTCAGTTCTCCATTGAGTAATAAAAAATCAAGATTGTTGCCGGTGTGATTCACATTTTCAAGTTTGATTCACACCGTGTGAACTAGCAAAAATTGTATTCAGAAATGCATCTTGTGGTGCATAATTTTTCATATTTTCAATGAAGTTTTGCAGGTTTACATATTGGATATCATGCCCAACATCCATGGTTTTTTTCTTCCACAAACTTGAAAATTTCCAGGTGCCTTTTTTTTACAACTGAATACACAGAATTTGTGTCCCCACATTAGAGCCATTGTCCGATTTCAAAAAGAACATTAGAGCCATTGTAGTCCCAACACAGAACAATTTTCTCGAGCAAGTGAATTTTTCTCCCCACAAACAAGTATGCAGCCCATCCCTAATTGTTAAGACGTTACGTGACAACGTACGGCAAGTTGCAGATAATGCTATATAATCATAGTGATGTGAAGACTAAGACGGCTTATTAATTGCTCAAATGATAAAGTTGCTAAATGATTCACTGCTTTCCCCAATAGAATTCAGTGAACCACCTTTGAATATCACATGTAGTGGCAGGCAACACCCGTTGATTTTTTTTCCTTTTCCAATTCATGGCTACTATACTATATTGTGCTTGATACCTGCCACAGTTTCTAGCCAAATGTTTCAGTAGGCTTAACACATCATTGTCACAGCTTCTGAAGCCACATAAAAGCTCATGGTTTTGGACCTTTTGGTGGCGGTGGAGAAAACAACACCATATGTTGCTTTCAAATCGATGTGACTGTGTAAATAGCAGAGTAATCAATAGTAGCATGGAATCATAATTAGGAGATTTTGATGGATTTAAATCTTTGTCTGGATTATGATTGAGATGTTCTTCTTGTTGAGATGTTGATAGGTCTGCACTATGAGTGATGATACCATAGGAATATGCTCGGATATATACTGCTTGGTAGGTGGTTCAATTGCCACAGAATCATTATTCAATACTCAGGTTGCTGATCCCTTCAGGTTTACCCCAGAGAAGCTGCAAGCATCTTTGAGATCCAATGGACATCATCGCATCATATAGAAATTTAGATCCAGTGCATCTTCATGCCCATCCCAGTCTCTTCTTTGTTCTTTACGAATGCAAAGTATAACACCTGGTCTCATCAAATATGAAATTACCAAGGCCAACATTGTTCTTCAATGCAGGCTCTCAAATCACAATTGTTCAAACGCGCTTTGTAATCCAACTAGAAGTGCAATGCGCGCTTTGCTGCGCCATTTTCGTATTTTAGATTGTATAAGTTTTATTTTTATGTATACATTTTCTTAAGTTCTAATTTTTCTTGTGATGTTTGGGTGGATATATGTTTTTTATTGTGTGACTGAAAGATAATTTTGAATGAGTACACGTACGTGATGGAGTTTATATATTATAAATCGCGTGGGTTCTGATGATACTAAACATATCGTACCCGTCGCTTTCTTTTTTCCAACCAAGGGTCACATCATCCAATCTTTTATCAAAGAGCCACATCCATAAAAATATTTCATCATAAAATCAAAGGCAACGACATAATCAAAATCTTGTATTCAATAAATTAAAGACCTCAAGCGAATAAGGAGACTTTAAAATTAGAAAATTTAGTAAAGTTACAGATATATTACTTCTCAAAATGCCAACTAACTGTATCCATATTCAAGTTTAAAATAGAATATTGTTCATGTCATGAGTAATTTTTTTGAAACACCATCTACCACATAAGCTGAATGATCTAAACGTGATGTCGAAAATTATTTACTATAACATCTCGATTATAAACTAAAAATAAATTCAGTATAAGAAGCATACAAAAAGTAACATTCATTTTTTCTAGAAAAGAAAAATGTTAATGATGTTCGTTTACTGTGCATTCATTTTGTTAAATGAGATAATAATAATAATAATAATAATAATAATGATAATAATAATATACATATATGAGCAGGGGTAAGACCAAGTCAAAGTTGAATCCTCAATTGACTCACATGGCTTTCACCTCTAAGAAGGTTAGAAAAAATAAAAAATAGATTAGATACATGACCAAAGGTATGACCAAGTCAAAATTGAATTCTCAATTGATTCTCATTGCTTTTACCCCTAGGGGGTTTAGTGATATAGAAGATATGACCCTGCGTTTATTCATGGATGCGTCAATGGATTCGTTTTCTCGTAAATCAGACACAAACCGGGGGAGGGCAGGCTTCCGGATGGTTGTCGCGGTCATTTCGAATACCCCGGCCCCACCCAAAATCCTCTTCAAGCAAAATAAATATCTTTCCGCATGCAACGGTTGCCGCACATTTATGCCAGTCAACCCGCTCTAAAGAGAACACAGCTAATAACTGGAGGCTACATTGATGCCAGCCCAGAGCAGACATGGCCGATCACTCGAGCCGTGGCAGCGCGCCGATCGAGAGCTCAGGTTGCTCATCTTTTCAAGTTCACACCATAGATGCTGCAAGCATCTTCGAGATCCAATGGCCATCATCATATCATACCGAAATTTAGATCTAATGCACCTTCATGCAAGCATCTTCGAGATCCAATGGCCATCATCATATCATACCGAAATTTAGATCTAATGCACCTTCATGCCAATCCAGGCTCTTCTTTGTTCTTTATGAGTGCAAAGTATAACGGCGATCTCATCAAGTATGAAATTACCAAGGCTAATTTGTTTCCTTCTAAGGGCATCTTCTATGCAGACCCTTAAATCGCTGAGTTGTTCAAACACGTTTTGATATCCAACGGATCCTGCATCTATTTGCGGATGCGTCGATGGGTTTGTTTTCTCGTAAATGACACAAACCAGGGGAGGGAGGAGGCGCTTTGCAGGCGCCCGGATGGCCAACGCGGTCGCATCAAACATCGCGCTCTCATCCAAAACCCTCTTCGGGCGAAAAAACATCTTTCCACGTAGAACGGTTGCCGCACATTTTTTCCGGTCAGCCCGCTCCAAAGAGGATGCGGGAGATCACTGGAGCCGACATTGATGTTGACCTAGAGCATCGTGGCCGGTCACTGGTACCACAGCAGCGCACTCACAAAGATCTTCGGTTTCCACGCATGTTCAAGGTTAGAGAGACACGACAGAGCAACTATATGCCGCATCCAAATCTGGTACTCGTCCGTTCGCTTGCCAACATTAACCAGACATGACGACGGAGAAACCCATTTCAACGTTACGGATTCAAACCGTCTACCCGCTCGCTGGTCAGCGAAATCACGAGTGCAGAGGCCATGGTGGACATGGCTGTGGAGGCCATGATTGTGGAGGATCTGAACTTTGTCAAGCACCTGTGAACGCTCTACAAGACCGCTTGTCACGTTCGCATCATCTATATCGCGATTGTGGCAGTGCGAACAAGAATGCAGCGCAGACGAGCGCAAGACAACAACATGGGCATCTTCACGTCGTGCGCGTCGTCCGCATCGGACAACCACGAGGCTGATACGTCCATGTCGACTTTGGACCTCACCTCAATCGGCGGTGTACACACGACCGGCTCCGACGAGGAAGAATAGAACGTGGTAAACAAATGTGGGGGGAGCAACATGGGCAATCCTTCCATGCTTCACAACCAGACACCAGAGGCTTTCGGGCGAACGGTAGTGGAGCACCTTCAATTCCGAGAGCTCATGGCCCACTGAACAGTGAACACATATGTTGGCGTAGTTTTAGACTTGGGTTAACTTTTGTTCACGGAATATGTACAAAATCTCATATATTTGTTTTGGTTTGCATAAAAATTGTTCCATCGGCCTGAAAAAAATCATTTGATTTATTTACATTTAGTTTGAAATGTGTTCGGATGTTTGAGATGTACAATTGTACAGCCGGTTTTCGTATTCTGTTGGCGAACAAGTCCAAACCAGTCCACAAATGAATAATGTGTCTATTTGAAGCGCTGGTGTTAGAGATGCCATGAGGCCGAAAGTCTTGCAAGTAACATAGAAAAGGTTAGCGTTAGCGTGATAGGCCTCCACCCATAAGAATAGTGCATCTTTTGGGATTTGGAGCAGTTGGTGGAAACTTGGACGTCAGGTGAACCAAACCACCCCCAAGAATGGCTCCAAAATAGGCAAGATCACACGCACCCATCACGCCCATCATCAATGGCATCAAGGCTGGTTCTGCCCGTATCCCCAGCATTTGATTGGCTGCGCAGCGGCGAAGAAAGGAGGGGCGGAGTCTTATCGCGGCGTAGCTTTCGGTTCTCTTGTATCATGCGCCAGCCAGTGGACGACGTCAAGTTGAGGAAGTTGTGCGTGCGTGCGGCAGCGGTCGGTGTGGCGGTGGCGGCGTAGCGTACGCCTGGATGGATTCCGGTGTGTCCTGTGGCTGTGCGTCCTCCATGCTCGTCGTAATATCACGGATGGCTATTATGTGTGCATGATGCGTTTGGATTGTCTTGTCCGCATGTTTCTGTGTCGTCTCGTTGCCCGCGGAGCCGGCTGGCCGAGAGTCGTTGTAATTCTAACGTGTGGTCTCCTTTGAGAGCGATTCTTCTTCTCAGGCAGCATACATCCATTGTTTTGTTACATCAGTTGCGTTTCTGAGACGGTGGTGCTCTTCATTCTGCTCCGAGCCACACAGCCGCCGGGAGGGAGCTGATCGGCTTATTTATTTCTTTGATTTTTTTGAACGTTCATCCGCTCTGAGCCACTGCAGCGAAGAAGAGCCAGGAAGCAGTTCAGCGGGGAAAACCCTATAGAACGCACATGTGCGTCAGGTTTTGCTGGTTTCGCACAAGGTTTCAGCTGGTCAGCGCGAGGTGGGCGGCCCGTTTTAGTTTTTTTTGTTTCGATTTCTTCAGTTTTAAATTTTATTTTTCAAAATATTTTATTTAGAACATGTTGAAATTTATGAAAATGCACATTGAAACTTTTTGTTATATATATACAATTAAAAAAAAATTCAATGTACAATGAACATTTTTCAGATATAAATTGATTTTTTTATATTTTGGTTACGACGAATTTTTTGTAGCCTCTTGAACTTTAAAAAATATGTAGATTGAATTTATATATATATTTAATATATTTTTTCTTTTAAAATGTGATTTTATAAATATACATTCAAATTTTTATTGATTTACGAATAACAAAATTTTGGCATGTTGAACTTTTTTGTTATGTGTATTGATTATTTTCTTAATGTACAAAGTATATTTTTACTATGCATTGATTTTTTTTGTTTTATATAATAAACACATTTTAATATATAATGAACATTTTCTAATATACATTAAACTCTTTATTGTTAGTAGAATGAACATTCTTTATTACACACCGAATAGAATTTTCATATATATAATAGAAACCGGAAAAAACATCCAAAAAACTGAATAATAAATATGAAATAAATAAATAAAGTAAATAAATTAAAATAAACACGCTCATTTTAAATGTGCTTCCTGTAGGGTGTTTCGTTCAGCGGGTCTAATAGTAAACATGATCATACCATAGACCGGGCTAGGTTAACGACCAAGCGTGACAAAAACCCAAGTAAAAATCCCAAGGCTGAGTCTAGCTGAAGCCAAAAATATGTGATTTCTTGAGGAAAGCAACTAATTAACGAGGACTCTTTGCGGGAGCCCCGTATAGGTCATTTTTGGTGAACTGAGAGTCGCCACATGTCACTATTTGGTCTTCATCGGAATTTCTTGTTTTTTACGTGTTTTCAGGAATTAAATGGGTTTTTCAAGTTTTTAACTTTTTGGTTTTCGCGTGTTTTTCTTAGATTTTGGAGATAGAAAAAATGTGAAAAATGCGATTTTTTCAAAGAGGTATAGTCATGCTTTTCATGGGGGCACAACGTTACCTTTGTGAGAGGCACGATTGTGCCTCTCATGGAAGCACATGTTTGCTTCAGTGAAAGGTATGACCGTGTCTCTTGGAAAGAAAAAAAATTGTTTTTTTTAAGAAGCACAACCATGTCTCTCGTGGAGTCACATGTTTGTTTTCCGTGAAAAGCACAACCTTGCCTCTCGAAACAAGGCTTATTTTCGCGAGGTATGGTCGTGAGTCACGTGGAGGCACTTGTTTGCTTACGTGAGAGGCACGATCGTCCCTCTCGAAAAGTGGAAAAAAAATCCTCATGGAGGCACATATTTGCTTTCACGAGAGGCACGGTCGTACCTTTCCGTAAGTGAAAAACATGATTTCCTTGTGGAGGCATAGATTTGCTTACGTGGGAGGCGGCGTCGTGCCTTTTGAAAAGGAAATAAAATGATTTTTATTTTCGTGAAAGACACAGATTTTCTTTTTCTGAAGACACATATTTGTTTCCGCGATAAGCATAATCGTGTCTCTAGTGAAAAAAAATCACTGTGCGAACCTTAATGCCCTCTATGCGGTACATTAGCAAACTCGTTGGGTCGCCTACGTGCTATCGTAAAAGGAGGGATGTGTGGGGTGGCCTACCTGTTAAAGTGCGGGAGGGAGGCGTGGGGTAGCCTACCGGTTAACGAGCGAGAGGCGTGGGGTGCCATATCATCGATCCAAGTGATCTTCTTTTGGCCAATCACAGCAAACTCCTCATTTTGTGCTTCTTTAGGCACTTTAAAAATAAAGAAAGAAAATGCAAAAAATTAATTCCTTTTACACAGAGACATTATACATGTAATAGTTATCACAAAAATATATAAACTTCAAATACAAAAAAAATCTTAATAGATTTGAATTTTTTGAAATAAAAAAAATCAGGTATTGACACTAAGACAAAAGGAAAATGATTTTTTTGTACAATTTTTTTGGAAATTCTATTTTGCATGTGTGTGCATATTGTAGTGCACAGAAATTTTACCAAATAATTTTTTATTTGTTTTCATAGAAAAATTATTTTTCATTTTCCGAGTGCCATAAGTAGGGATTTTTGTGAAGAACCTATCAAACAATTGATATGAATTTGAACCATACCATTTTTAAAATTACTAGACCATATTTTATGAACAATTGACCAAATGTTTGCATGCAAAATGTTTTTTATACACCTGTTCTAAAAAGATAAATTTCCGCATATTCAGCTGGATCAGATCAAATTTGAACAACATATGCTTCACAGTTTTCCCTTTATTTATTTTTAAATCATTTCTAGGTACACAAGTAGTCATTTCAGTAGAGATCAACCAAGATTTTTGCAATATTCCGCCCCTTCTATCACCGGTCATGCCCCCCCTTCCGTTTTGACCGCATTTTCTAATCGTCAAAAACAATTCAAAAAAATCAAAAAAAGTAAAACCTTCGCGTTTTATCCTAGTTTATGCCCAAGTAACCATAAAAAGAACAAACTTGAAATAATGCAAATATCTTAAAAAAGTCTTCTCAAAATGAGCTGTCGAGTATGAAGGTTCATGGCTTTAATGCCAAATGACTGATGTTATAGCTAGTTTCAAAGGATAGTTTTCCCAAATGATCTAATATTTTACAAAATTGTGCATATTGGAATGGGCAACAAGTTTGCGAAAGGAACTTTTCGTTTTGCAAGATCCACCAAGACTTTTGCAACATTCCACCGTTAGTTATCGCCGGTCATGCCCCCCCCCCTCGTTTTGACCGCATTTTGAAATCGACTAAAACAATTCAAAAAGAAACAAAAAATGTAAAACCTTCTCGTTGCATCCTCATTTTTTTCCCTAGTAACCATACAAAACAACAAACTTGGAATAATGCAAATATCTTAAAAAAGTCTTCTCAAAATGAGCTATCGAGTATGAAGGTTCATGGCTTTGAAGCCAAATGACCGATGTTATAGCTAGTTTCAAAGGAAAATTTTCCCAAATGATCTCATATTTTGCAAAAGTGTGCATATTGGAATGGGCAACAAGTTTCCAAAAGGAAGTTTTAATTTTCGTTGCACGAAAAATCCATTTTTTATTTTCAAGTGCCAAAAGTAGGGTTGTTTTGTGAAGAACCTACCAGTTATTTAGTGTGAATTGGACCCAATCTATTTAAAAAAAATAGACCATATTTTATTAAGAATTGACCAAATGTTTTCATGTAAAATGTTTTTAATACACCTCTCCTGAAAAAAAAAACAAATTTCCACTAATTCAGTTGGAACATGGTCATATTTGAACTACATGTGCTTAATGGTTTGCTCTTTGTTTAAAAAAACATTTCTAGGTACACAAGTAGTTATTTCATCGAAGATCCACCAAGAGTTTTGCAAGATTCAACCCCTAGATATCACTGGTCATGCCGAAGATTGCCTTCCGATGTGTTCGTTTCGGCTTAAACACTATCCGCTTGGTATAGTATTTTAGTATATGCAAATTTAAAAAATATAGTATGCCAACAGAATCCTTGCAAAATTCTGATCCAAAAACATATAACATTTGTCAAAATTCATGCAAGTATGAATTAGTTGTGATTTTCATAAAACTATAAGGAACTATTTACAAAAGTATATTATGCCGCATTTTTAACATATTCAAAAACATAAACAAAGTGGATATTCATAATCTATGGAAAATTCTACCCCAAAGTGATATATAATTAGTATATATTTAAGTTTAGATAACTCAAATAAAAAAATAAAAAAGGAAATTAAAATTATAATAAATTGTTGCCGACGGCCGCCATTAGGTGGCGGCCGTCGGCATAGCCCCAACGGTGTTACGTGGCACGTGTGCCGACGACTATAGCTATGCCGACGAGCAGAGTGTTTTTTGCCGACGGCCATCGTCGGCATAGCTGGAGCTAAGCCGACGACTTTTCTTTGCCTAGGGTAAAATAAAAACCATCGGCTTAGCTTCAGCTATGGCAAGGATGGACGTCGACATATCTTTCGCTTTCGGCAACTACATATTTTGATGTAGTGCATGCAGACGAGGGTAGCGCCTACGAGCCTCTCGGCTGGGTCCTTGCTGAACATATTCACTTTGCAGAGAAGCAACACAGGGGCGGGACACTGACCATCACCGGCGTTAGAGCTGGGCAGGCTGCATGAGGAGAGTTGGCCTAGGGTGTTCGGATCTCCGGAGAGCCCGACGAAGGCGCCGAGGTGCGGGTCAAAGTGGTCGCGGCCGGCAAACGGCATCGCCCAATTGCCGACGAGTTTCCACAGAAGCTCCTGCATGTTAAAGGCAAAGGTGACGTCCATAAGGGTGCTCAAGAACAAGGCCTTGTGGTCAGGGTGCAGGGAGTCGGAGGTGACATCGTGAAGCTTGAATGGCTGCCTAGGGAGTTCTTTCAACAACTACTCCATGCCGCGATATTCACCCAACATCGCGGGGCAGAGCAGCTCCAAACGGGGCGCCTCGAAGAATACATTGGTCAGAGTGAACAAAAAATTCTTTGCCGCGGGGAGGTAGATAGGATTGATCGGATGTTCTCGCTCAGGGCCATAGGTGATGCCAATGACCTGAAGAAGCTCTCCGACGAGTCACCGCCGTGGTCTCTGGGATGCATCGCCAAGATCCTGGAGCTAAAGGATGAGACGAAGTACTCGGAACAGCCACGCGGCACCACCAGGCGGACCAAAGGCGGAGGCAAACTCCGCACGTCGACATGGCGGCGAGAGCGAGGAGGCAAGCTCAACTACTGGATGTTGTATCCATAGCACCAGTCGTCAAAGGCAAGGTAAAGGCGAAGCCAAGATTTTTTTGCGGCCAGTTCCGCACCGCCGCTTTGGTATCCTTGTTCTCCCTCCTCGCCGCCTGTCGCCTTCTTCTTGTGGCCTACGCATCGCCGGGCTGACAAGGTCTCTGATTCTTTTGCTTCCTTTTAAAGGCCTTGCCGTTGGGCCTTGATCCCTCCGATTTGAATTCGACGACACCAAATTAAATGGAGATCAATCAGTCCGAATGCTAGTCCTACTGCAACTCTGTAATTCAACCCGTCAAATCCATGTCGAAATCTGAATCGAGGGGAACGAAAGATAACATAGAAGAAGAGGGGACCGTAGGTACACACCTCCAGGCTGAAGATGATCCAGCAGAAAGCATCGCGACTCAGGGCTTAGCAATAGATCGTGTTGAGATCCTGCGGTGGCGGTGGCTGTAGAGGCTGGGCCCACCTTTGCCTTTTCCATTTTTCTGTTTTGGTTATCTTTTTTCGGTTTTTCTTGAGTTTAGTTTTTTATTTTATTTTAAAGATTCAAATTTATTTTTAAAAATTATGAATGCATAATATATGGTGAACGTTTTCCTAATATACAATGAAGATTTTAAAATACATACTAAACTTTTTTAAATAGTGAACATTTTAAAATACATACTAAACTTTTTAAAATAGTGAACTTTATTAAAATATATTTTTACTATTTTTAATATAAAGTGAACTTTTTATAATGCACACTGAATTTTTTATATTGCTTTTTGAACATTTTTTATATACATTAAACATCTTCTAATATATGATGATTTTTTAAACTATATGATGAACATTTTGAAAATACACATTAAATATTTCTTTAATATACGCTAGATTTTTCTTGTGAAAAGCACAGTGAATTTTTTTTATAAATATGATTTATGTTCTTGAATAGGGTTCTAACTCTGAAAAAACGACCACATTTTCTAAAAAGATGAAAAACAATAGAGAGAAAAGCACAGATTGCTGGCATAGTGGGCCGGCCCGGTTTTAGTTTTTTTTGGCACAACGTGAGCATCAACTTTTTTTATGGTTCTTGAGCTTCAAATCCGCCCCCCCTTTCTGTTTCATAATTGATTTTTTTAAAGCATATGTTTCATAAAACATAAGCACTCTTACGTAACTATAGTATTATTTGTAAGCGTCTTGAGCGTTAACTTTTTTTTTGAGGGGTAGGACACTTTCATTCATTCAGAACCAACACTCTCGGGATACATGTTGGATCAGGCGGATCCAGAATTCGTAAGTGCCTACTTAAATTTAAACTTACTGCAAACTTAACTAGACGATGTGCATCGGGATTATAACTTCTCCCTTCAAAAACAAAACTACAAGATTGAAATAAAATTTATTAGCTATGACCTCAGAAGTAACCAGTCTTCCCGGTAAACAATGGACATTGTGGGCTGGCCTAGTTGACGCTCTTCCTCGTTGTTGCTACTCTTGATAAATTCAAATAATATTCATGATTTTAAGGAAAATTCGTGAATTTTTATTTTCTCATTAATTAGAAAAATTTCACCATATTTTATAAATTTTTGAAAAGCATTGATGAATATAAAATAATGTGAATTGAAAATGTTCATGATTCCAAAATAATGTCCGCAAATTTTATCCATTTTGTAGAGGCATTGATGAATCCAAAAAATGTGAATTGAAAATATTCATGTTTCAAAAGAATGTCCGAAAAATATGCTCAACTCTACAAAACAATACTTTCAAAAAAATGTGAATTATAAAAATATGCATGATTTTTAAAAGATGTTCCTTGATTTAGAAATCTTGAGGAACTAGTAAAATATGTATGCATCACATAATGCTTATGATACCGTTAGTAGTATAATTTTTTTTTAAATTGTAAAATAATATTTTGTGTATCATTATTTAATTAATCTTATTATTAAATAGAATATCATAAGTTTTAAAATTCTACAATCATATTAAAAATATTCTTTTTTTATTATGAAAATTTTATTTATCTTAATTATGCTTGAGTATTTTGAAAAATGCTTAAGTAAACAGAAAATCCACATTTTTTTTGAGTATTTGAAAACTTTCATATAATATTTAAAATATATATTCACTTTTTAAATCAATTATCAAAAAAGTTAGCATTTTTTACAAAATAAATCATATAAAATGGAATGCCAAAATATAATAGAAATATTAAAATAACATAAACATAAAACTAAAATAAAGAAAAATCAAAAGCAAGAGATGGGAAAAAATAAAATGGAAATAATAATAAAGAAAAAAATAGAAAAAATACATCAGAAAAGCTGAAAAACCTGAATGGGCCCTATTTGTTTCGGTGGTTTGCTTTTGTACATACTTCTGGTTTATTGGGCAACGCTTTTTCTCGCTATAGTGTAAAACCGGGCATATTCTCGCGTGACGATATAGTCGGGCTAGATAAAATATGAATACATATTTTAGCTTAATTGAAAGAGAGAAGAAGAATGCGAACTATAAATTTACTATCCGATGTAGCACGAGCTTCAACAACTCTTTGTGAAAGAAATAGGTAGATCATATATCAAAACGAAGGCTTCCTAATATGCCTCACTCTATATATGAGATGTTAGATTGGTTATAAGTTACGTGAAAAAGCATATACGTACTCGGTTGTTGATTATATTATTAACCATGCTTTGAGGCTTTACTACTAATGAGCCGACTAAAGTAGCTTTTATGTTCGTTTTTTTTTCATTTATTTGTTCTTTTTATGTTTTCTGAAATATTTTAATTATTTATATTCCAAAACGTATTTTTTGTAACTTTCTTGAAAATTACTGTATGATTTTAAAAGTATTAATGCGGTGTCAAACATTTGGTAGCGTAATTTTCAAAATATATGGATAAAATTAAAACAAATTGCGATATTTAAAGATGCCCCGTGTTTTAACTACATGTACTCCCTTTGATTCATATTAATTGTCGCTAAAACGGATATATCTAGATTATGTTTCAGCGACAATTAATATTATGTTTCAGCAACATCGGAGGGAGTACATTATATTATAAATATATATCAATTATGTATTTAAAAGTATGAAACATTTCTAAAAAATATTTTCTTATGTATATAGAAAATGTATAGCGTGTATGAAAAAAATAGACATCAAAACATATATTTTTTAAATATTTATGATCTAAAACTATTTTTCATCCTTTAAACCATCATAGTACCTTTTACCCCAAGAAGCAAGCAAAGCCAAGTTGAAATCTCTAAAATTTTGAACTCTCAACTCACCAAAAATCTTTTTTCCTAGCCACAAGGCCCCAGTGAGCAAGGTGGTATTTATGAACATCTCCAAGATTTGCCCCCCAAAAATGAGCCGAACATCTCCAAGATTTCCTCAAAAGAAATGAGCCATTTGTGAAGATATAGTTTCAGATACATTGAGTAAGTGGGGATGCTAGCCACACAAGTGGTTCTTTCTCTATCTTTCTGCTCATTTCCCCCGACTGCATCATAGTAGACCGCATTCGCAAAGAAAATAAATATTATTCATATACTTCAGTTTATTAGCAGCCCGATAGGCACAGATGCGCACATGAATGAATGCCTGAAAGATTCACATTCAGAACGGCAGCCTCCGGCCCTTGTACATATGCTTTAGCATTTGATACGTAACTACCTACTACCTATACTGTGTACATGTATATTAGTATCTGAAATTTAATCAACTCTTTACCCTGCCTCTTTTCTTCTCCATTTGGATATAGCCTGCCTTTACTTCCTTTTTTTGTTAATATATGAATGGTACTAACTACCTTCCCTAGTAGGCTGTTCTTCTTTATACTATGTACAGCTCCAGATCAGGAAGAGAGAGGTCAGTTTTGCTTTGCTTCTGTGCAAAAAATTCCTTCTTCTGTACCGGTACCTAACGCTATGCAGATCATAAGAATTAATGGGTTCTTCCTATCAGAAGTACTCCTTGTGAAAATGGAAGCGAGTCGCCGTCTTGTGGCTCATCTCGTGCGATAGGTTCTTCAGTTCTTTGGCCAGCGTCGGCGCGCCGCAGTAGAATACTCCTGCACGAAACAGAGTGGTTCTTGGTGAGCAGTGACTGCGTAGAGTTGATCGATGGACATCAATTGATTGTGGGAATGTTGTTGCTGGCATCAACTGATGCAAATGGATAGCCTGTCTGAGCGAAAGATCATACCGACTGTTGAACTCGGGTGCTTGGCGGCGATTTTGGTGAAGACTTCCCTCCAGTTTGGCCTGGCAAAGTGTGTCCTCACCTGTTAAGTGCACAGCAGATGTTTCAGTTTACAGGCAGTCAGACATTATTTTTTGTTGGAAATGGAGGCTTTACCCCCGGCTTTTGCATCAAAATGATGCATGCGGCCAGGCATGAAAACAAAAATTGAGAGTTTGTGCATCTATTCTTCCTAAGAGAAAAGGAAGCCTTCCATTTATACTTGAAGACATGCCTATATGGTGAATATTGTGATCCATCAACTGAAATAAAGCAAAGCTTACCCTGGTGCCCGAGACGATGTCGACACCATGTTTGGCATGGTTCAGAGCTTGGACCATCGACAACAGAGTTGTCCGTGCATCACGCTCCTCGTACACGCTCGTCAGATAATTGTGCAACTCTATGACACCCTGGTTAAGATTGCATGATGAGTAGTTCATCAGTAAAGTACAAAAGTTTGCTGGGAGATATGTAAAATGAAGGCATGGAGGGATGGCAGTATGGCACAATAAATTCCTACCTTCTTGTCCATTTCAGCAACCTCATTCATCACTCCTTTGAACCATTCAAATGACAACGGCTCGCGAGTAACCCAGTAAAAATGTGCACGGCTTGTCCTATATGATCTCTTCCTATTGCTACTAGCTGTTGACACGCTGAAGCTGTTGGCACTGTCCTCGGACCTACTAGTTTGAGTAGTCTCCATTGCCAGGTCCTAATAGTTACAAAAAATCATGTAAGCTATAGGGAAGCATCTCAGGAAACTTTCAAAATGCGGACAAAATAGGTTGAAGCAAATACCATCAACTCGTCAGCTAGCTTAATATTGTTAAGTAGGTCCTTCAGAATGCTTATGAACGGTGTTGCTCCGATTCCCAGGCCAACTAGAAGCAGAACATCGTAGTTTCTGAAATCCTGTGCAGGGGCACCATATGGACCATCTACAAGCAATTTCGGTGCCGGGTTGGGTCTTGGTTCTGCCGCGCCTAACTCGCTGAATGAAGTTCTTCTGTTAAGGTGCGGTGAGAAATAGTTCTCGACAAATATGCGCTTGAGCTCTTGCGTCCAGTCTCCGTTTGTGCGAATGTGAACAGCGAGGTAGTCATCTCCAGGAGCTGAAGTGATGGAGAAAGGATGCCTGAAGAAGAAAAAACAGAGCAGAAGTGGGTGAATTGCTGTACTAAAAACTAAAGTAGAGAAGAAGCAAAAGAAGGCTAAACACACCATTCAAATGGAGAGATCATCGGACACTGAAGAAAGATATATTGTCCACTCCTATATCGAAATCCGTAGGGCTTTGACATTTGTATTGTCAGTACACTTCCAGGTAGAAGGCACACCTGAGTAAATGAAATTTCTATTAGAACAAGCACTTGTCATATAGTTTCATGCCTGTGAACATATTATAGTAAATGGATAAATATTGTGTGTACATCATTTCCTATATACATTTCACAGTAACATTTACACTCCTAAAATGATATATTAAAAAATAATCTGAAAGGCTAACAAAATAAAGAACCAGTATGTTCAATTAATGACAGTACTAATGAATAAACCTATTGATCCAGAGAGAAAAATATATGATACTCCAACAGGCAGAAGAGTACTCAGTGAAGAATAAATAAATCAACAATCAAGCCAAAATCATGGAGCTTCTATATAAGGAAGTCAAAGTCATTAGAAAGGGACATGCAATTTGAGAAGGGCAGAAATGCTTGAGTAGAGGCTATAATGTACTGCAGATATTTTAGTGGTGGCAATATCATTAGTACCCCACAAGACCACACAGCATTGACCATTTTTCGGAATTGTTTCCAGTTGTTGATGGAACTGTTTTCGTCTTGTCACACCAACCAATCCATTAATACTAGTGCTATGTGTGTGAAGGCACCTTGGTGCCTAAAGACCAGATTCATTTGTGCAAAAGTTTAGTGGTACATACATATCATAGTAGTGGTCCATCTCCTTTTGATTGATTTTTGTATCGATAGAAGATAGTGGTGCATCTAAGAAAGCCATGCATTTTTAATCATCAGGAACTCAATTCTGTTACCTACTCACCTTAAGGATTTTCACAGGATGAGCATTCGACCGCAATGCTCGTAGCATCCTCTCGCCGACATAGAGCGCCAAAGGGACAGAAATGTACATCCATGTCTGAAAACACCAAGAGATCAATCAGTACGTCAGATGTTCATCGACACAACACTGAATGCTCCAAACAAGAGCCAGCCGTTGCAATGATTGAGTGTAGTGCAGAAGTCATGGCGGATTACAGCCCCGCTGTTTCCACATGACACTGTTTTTGAGTAGAAATCCGCACATGGTAATGCTCCAAACGAGACGGGGATAGCCCCAGGATATTATTTCCGAAAAGAAAGAGAAAATTCAAGCCACTCGAGCGAGTTGGCAGCTGTCAGATTCCTTGGTGCTTCTAGAATGGCGCGGCCGGTGAGTTTAAAACCCGAGCCATTTTATCCCCGCCCCCATGGATATAATATTGCTAGAATTCAGCTTAGCAAACATGTAGGGCTTGTAGTTTTGCGAGCACAACAACTACCAAGAACGTGCTGGAGATGGGAGATTCCTCTCTGACATCTGAACCTTCTTACGTATCAGTGTCCAAATGCCCTTTATTACCTGCAGTAAAATCCTAGAACTCCATGGCACTGACTCTCAATCTCTAGAAGAACAGGTTGAAAAAAATTCAGAGAAGCACGTCGTCAAAAGCGTTTGGAGATGGCAAAGCGCATCAGAGAAGGAACGCCCATTCCTCAACTCGCCTCCCACTACAAAATGCCCAAGCGGAAAGCAAACAAGAAAAGCAGCGAGGCTCCGTGCCGACCGCCCGCGCACAGCTCCCATTGATGGATGCTTTGCACGGGAAGTTTCACTGTGGCGCGATTCGAGGCCCTCTCCCTGTCATCGCCCGCTCCTCTTTTGCCTTTCACTAGCTGCTACACAGGCTCTTTAATCGGGATCCGATCCCTATAGAGATGCCATTGCCATTGCCACCACCCCCACCCCATGACCACCCATCTCCTTTACAACTCATGCCCCCCTAGGCCCCGGTAGCACGGCAATAATTTTGAGACGCTGCCGCATGTGAGTACGTACAATGAGGCCATTTTCGCTTCACATTGCTCTCAAGTCGACGTACAAGCATACCCATTCATTCACAAAGCAAAGTCACGAGGGAAAAAAAACGTAGGACTTTGAGGAGATGATAATGGTCACCAAGCAAGCCAAAATCAGGGGTTATTATGGGACAAAAGGTCCAAGGCATCCACATGTCCATGGACGCAAGTGAGGAGTTCGTGGCAAATGTGGGAGGAGGACAGCGGCAGCGGCCGGGCGGTCGGTTCGTCGGGGCAGTAGGTGGGCGGCAATATACTATCTTCGGGGGCCATGTGATCCGGGGTCAAAGCTAATGGCGCCTTTGACAATGTGGCACTCCAGAAATGGAGAAAGGAGGAAAACAAGGGAAATAAAGCAGCAGTGGCATACTACTACTTGGAGGGATGTTTCCTGGGGGAATTCATTCATCATCGTGTAAGCTTAAAGGCTAAGGCAGAGTTGAGTTCATCATCCATCACTTGCAGATTTGGGGCTCTGCCTCAGCCTGCCTGTTCCTGGTGGATCATTATGTGATGCACTGGTAACTAATTACCTACAAATTCACTCAACCTACACATAGCTATTGTGAATTAAGATCGTGCATGCAAGGTGGGGTAAAGCTCCTAGGCTTTAGGATGATGATACCTAGTAGTTGTCCATTGATTAGTGATGGATCTGCTTGCTTGCCCATGCTATTCGGTGATGAATGGATTTTGGATGGGAGATTTATTTTGTCCAGTACTAACAACAGTGCTTGCCTTGTGTAAAGCAGGTTACGGCTATTCATGGCATTAATAGACAGATCTAATCTACAACTACTACCAGCATACTCTATGTTGATGACACCTATATTCAGCACCCAATCCAATCCAATCCAAACGAAATGCTGTAAAGCGATGGATCCATCCATCGTAGCTAGATCCACCAGCAAAACATAGGACTATGATCAACGAAACTCTTATCTTATTATCTGTCTTCCTAACCATGTTTATCATAGCGATACACATGCGTGCAAGCAGTACTACCACCGTCCCCCTACATCACAACAAGCACTAGTAGTAGATTATTATTTTCCTTGAGGTCACGAAACAAAACTGAATTATTGACAGGGCCTGAACTCTGCTCAGATAATTTTCTCCTGTATGATATGGTAAGAGCCCAGACGGTGCTCGGGCGACGTGGACATTGCAGGGCTGGCAATGGATCCGTTCGTCAGAGTGCTACCGACACATATCGGTCATCGCACGGCAGCTACGCACCTAGTACTACGAGCAGTACACGGCCACTGTCTCCATCTGCCTCTGCCTACCTCACACCAAGTATTCGATCGCGGCCTACATTTATGGCCCTAACCGGACAGATTGACCATCCCGACCCCGGCTACAGAGTACAGAGCAGAGCACGGACTAGCTGGGCTGTCATGCACGGCCGCGGCCCCGGTTTGACCCTGGCGTCACCGACATCGATAATTAAATCGTCCAGCACTAGTGCCTCCACATGCAGCAGCACTATATTGGCTCTACTATGTATCATGTTCAGACTAACGATTATTCTCCTCTCAACGATGAAAAATGAAACCCAAAGATGTCGGTTTAGGCTTGTAGGAGTATTTTACTGTTGTATACTGCAATGTAGGAGTAGAAGATAGAAGCCAGAGTCACAGCACATGGACATGGATCATGGATGGACTTTCTTTTGAGCGAGGCAGGGAGAAGCAGGTTCTCTCAACATTCTATTCTTCTTTTCGTGGCGCGCGGTTCCTGTCACGAGTAACGGCAAGTCGGCAAGGGTTCTTCTGATCTGATGGGCGCGTGTGAGGGTGCGAGAGAAGAGAGCGTGACACGACCGATCCCTACCTTCTCTAGAAGATGGCAACACGTCATCACGAAATAAAGAGGAGGAGAAGATTGCAACATAAAGCAAAACGACCAAACCAAACCCCTCGACAACGAACGGGCGTTCGCAACCGCAAATAAAGCGACGGAGCGCACTCACGCACGCACGGGGGCAGGTCCCCTTTGAGACGGCGCGAAACCTATCTCAAAAACCAACAATCAACACATAAAAAATACTGTATAACGTAGGTACGTACCGTTTTGTCGTACCAGCGGCGGACGAGGAAGAGGAAGTGGCCGTGGACGATGAGGAGGAGGTAGACGATGCCGAGGAGGTGGTGGGAGTACCAGAAGGCGTTGAAGCCGGCGAGGCGGTTGAGAGGCGCGGGGAGCCGGGACGCCGACGCCTCCTTCTCGCCCTTGCGGAACGGGTGTGTGGCGAGGGTGAAGGAGACGGTCATGAGCACCACCATGGCGATCCCCGTCACGCCCTCCACCCCGGAGATGAGCCCCGCGTAAGACGGCTTCTCCTCCCCGAACGCCCCCGCCACCAGCCGGTACGCCTCCGGCTCCGACGCGATCACCCTCGGGAAGTCGCACGCCAGATGGTTCCCCGCGTGCATCGTTATCCCCACCACGATCGCCGTCGCGATCATCTGCAAATAACCGGATACAAACAGGGAATTCTTGTTACCACCTGCGTCCAGTGTGTTTGGTGCACGTTGCCCAGGTGCGTCCGACTGACAGCTGGGCGTTCGTCCACTGATTCATCACTCTCCAGTAGGATTACTGGGTGGAGTGATGGAAGGGCTCGAGCGACCACATGGGTCGCCGGCGTTCCATGCCGCGGCCAATCATTGCGCGCCACGCTCCCCCCGGGCTATACGACACACCACCGCGCCGCGTCGCCGACGGCGACGGCCGAACCACCCGCCCCGGGGTCAGAGGAGTCTCGCTGACGGCGACGGTGGCGGTAACTACCTACTTGGGTTACTGGTAATAATGACCGGAAAGAAGGGAAGGAAGGGTACCTTGTGGAAGGTGATGTTGTCGTCGAAGGGGACGAAGAAGCGGGCCCAGGAGGAGCGGAGCCAGGTGAGGGTGTTGCGGCAGACGGGGAGGAGGACGAGCGCCATGTTGAGCTTGAGCGTCTCGGCGGCGCCCTTCGCCGTCGGCAGGCAGTAGCCCATGACCTGGAACCCTGCCGTGCGCCGGTACTGCACGAACTTCCACACGAACAGCGCCGCCATGGCCGCGAACCACAGCGCCACCACCCACGCGCGCCGCCAGTTCTCCTCCGCCGCCACCCGCACGTGCGACGCCGCCTTCTTCACCCCGCGGCCCCACCCGCGCCGCCGCTCCCGCATCCCGCCGCCCCACGTCTGTGGATCGCCGTCCTCCTCTCCTCTGCCGCCCGGCGCGGCGGCGCTGCCGCTGACGCCGACGCCGAGGTTCTGGCTCCACTGCGCGCCGCTGGCCGTGCTCAGCGGGCGGCTGTAGTTCATGTACGTGTCGCGCTGGAGCAGCAGCGTCTCCAGCTGCCACAGCTGGCACAGAGGAGATCACACGTGTCATCGTCCACGTAGACGCATACTACGTAATCAGGTACACGTAGGAGTGAGTGTTTGGTACGCACCTCGATGTAGCCGAGGTTCTCCGGGTCCAGCTCCTCCATGATGAGCGACGCGTACTCCTCCGCCTGCTCCTTGAGCTTCGCCAGCTTGTTCGCCGACGCGCTCAGAACGATCAGCTGCTCCCAACATCATAGGAATTTTCAGTCAGATTTTTTCTACTCCTTCAGACTCGATGAGTGAAGCAGTAGAAGCAGTAGTATCTTCTGAACACGTGATAGTTACTGCAGCAGCACTAATTAACTACTACTGGACTGGACAGCAAGAAGCTTCTTATTATTAGTAAGCAAGCTTAATGGAGAAGTGAGAAGAAAGGAAAGCGTTTAAACAAGTCACCTCCTGTACTTCCTCCCTCGTGATCCTCCCGTCCACGTTGGTGTCCACCCTGAATTTGGGGCCAAGAATGGCAAAACAAGAAGAAGAAGCATAGGAAACGTATCAAGAATCTGTGATGTGATGTGATGCGATGCGAGAGAGAGAGAGAGAGAGAGCTTGCATTGGAAGTCGTGCGAGAATGGCGGATTGCTTGGGATCCGGTGAAGGGAAACGAATGGATGGGGGGTGAGATTGAGAATTGGGTTACAGTACATACATGTCGAAGAAGATCTGGAGGCGCGCGTCGAAGCTCTGATCGGAGATCTGGAGCCAGAAGTCGTAGAGCTCCTCCTTGGTGATCCGCTCCAGGTTCTGCCGCCGCCGCCGCGCCAGCGCGTCGAAGATGCCCTCCGCGAACTCCTTCGAGTCCACCATTCCTGATCATCCACGGCCACCATTAATAACGACACAATGGGTACAGATTGCAATTGTTGCCAAGAAACAGAGCAGGACTGGTAATGGACAGAGCAGAGTGGGACGGCGCACCGATGCATTCGCCGAAGTTGTCGCGGGAGAGGAGGCCGTCGCGGGCGAGGGCGTTGAAGCGCTCCTCCACGCGGCGCCACAGCTCGGCGGCCTCCAGGGAGCCGGTGGTGCGGCTGATGAAGCGGAGGCCCTTGAGCGCGCGCTTGGCGCCGGCGCGCGACCGGTTGACGCGCGCCTGGATGCGGCGCCGCTCGCGCGCAGCCATGGCCGCCTCCCGCTGCAGCTCGGCGGGCGTGGGCGCGCGCGGGGACGGCGAGGGCGCGGGCGACGGCGACCGCAGCCACGCGAACTTCTTCCGTATCCGAGACGACGTCGACGAGCAGCGGCTGAGGGCGCCCGCTCCGCCCCCCGGCGCGTCCGGCGTGTGCGGCATCGCGGCGGAGGCGGCGCCGTAGAGCGCGGCGCTGGTGGGCGTGACGCTGCGCACCACCATGGACTCCTCGTCCAGCTCCAGCATGACCTCCACCAGGTCCTCCTGGTCGGCGAGGAATGCCGGGAGCATGCCCCCGCCCCCGCTCCCCTCGGCGGCGGCGGCGGCCGCCGCGGCGAAGAACTCGTCGCCATATGCGGTGGTGAAGGACTCGTTGTCGGAGGTGTCGGTGTTGGTGGTCTGGTCGTCGGCCAGGTACTCCGCTATGCGGCGGTGGCCGCTCCGCCGCGCGTTGCTCCCGCGCGACGGCGTCCACATGGCCGCGCCGCGCCGCGCCCGCCCCCCTCGCTCCCCTCCCGCGAGAGGAGCAGGAGGAAGAAGAAGAAGAAGAAGAAGAAGGATTGAAAAAAAAAGGGGGGGGGAGGCTTTCGGTGGGGGCTGCGAGCAATGGTGGTTGCGGTGCGTGCTCTGGTATTATGATACGCAAGTAAGCTCCGCCGGTCCCGTGGCCGTGGGCTGGCTCGGCTTGTCGCGGGCCGGTGGTGATCACCACCTGACCTCTCTGATCGCCACGCTCGCTCGCTTTTGCTTCTGGGCGCTGCGGGCTCGGCCTGGAGCCAGCGCTTTATCTTTATACTCCTCCTTTCCGCCCGTTCGTTCGTTCGTTGCTGCGCCGCTCGTCTGGGAGCCGCGGAAACGAGCTGGGGGTGCCACGGGTGGGTGCTCTGCTCTGCTCGGTGCGGCGGCAGCCTGCCTACGTGCGCGTCCGGGCGGGGCGGTCGGTCGCTCGGTGTGGAGTGTAGACAGACTGTGGATTGTGGAACGTGGAAACGGGCCGCCTCGGGCCCGGAATCTCAGATGCTTCCAAATGAGTAAAAATGAAGTGGACTGGAGCGCTGGCGAGTGGCGGCGACCGGCGACTGCCGTGGGTGGGGGTAAACAGGAGAACCGGGGGAAGACCGTTGCTGCAACTTTGAATAGTTGGAGCAACTTTTTTTTTCTGCCATGGATTGGGATTATTTTCTACCCATGTTAAAAACCTTTTTTTTTGCGAAAAGTATAGGGTCTCATTTCATCGCGATAAAGTTACAATCCTTGGGTACAAGAGCGGAAATGAAAGGAGGAGGGGGGGGGGGGATTTTAGAGGCCGTGTTATTGCCTTGACGAGCATGTGTACCTAAGCTATCTGCAACCCTGTTCTAACTACGAGTAATTTTTACTGGAATAGCTTCCTATTTTTCAAGAGTAGCTTAATCTCCGTGACGATGTGATTATAGGCTGGTTTGTCCATAGTTCATTTGTGACTCTAGCTAGTGCCTTTGAACAGTTCGACTGCAAGAGAATATGATTTTCGAGTAATGAAGTGCCATACCCAACCCCTCCACAATCGCATGCACTTTCGATTCCAGAGCCTCATTGCATTCAAAAATATGTTTGTATGCAGCAAAAATAACACCGCCAGCCTCATCCCATAGGATCATGCCGGAGCCTGTCGATCCATCCTAAAGGAGTCATCTGCCGAGAGGGTCACCTAGTCACTGGGTGGTGGAGGCCATGGTAGCGGTGTGGGCGTGGGCTTGTCGCTTGTTTGTGATATCTCCAACATCATGTGCATCTTCCCCTTGACCACTTCCTCTGCCGCCGATCGACCCAACTGTATGATCTAAGTGAGGTAACTGCATAGAAATCACAAGAAACTTCCGCGGGGGGTATCGCCTACTGGTGTCGTAATTCATTTCGGTGATGCCACGTTCTCTACAGGACGATGTTGATCATGTCTCGTATGTATCCCGAATGATGCTGAAGAAGATGAAGTAGCCACTCTAAGCCGACGTTGGGAATATCAGTTCTATTAGGCAAAGGTCACCTCTCCTGCAGAGAAACTCAAATGGACGCTGCTTGTGGGCATAAGATAAGAGCATGGAGAGACGTCTCGTCCTCCTACCCGCATAAAATACAGGTCGCATGCGCACTCATATGACGTCTCCTCTTGTCTGAATTGGTAGCCAGAGTTCATGTGATTATCTTCCAAGCCATGATTTTAATTTTAGGGGGTACCTTTACTTGCCAGACTCGGTTCCAAGACGAGCGTTCGCCGTGCACAGTCCCGCTCGATGATCCTGGAGCCAACTGGTTTGTATGTTCCTCCATTGAAAGGTGGTACACGCTCCTCACAGACAACAAAAACCGGTTTCTCAAAAGGCCACGAAATAAAATTAGCTTCAAGGCTTGGTGATGTTTTGATTGTTTGGATTGCTTCAATATCTACCGAAAAATGTTACTGCCGGAGAACGGGAGTAATTGGGGGTATACGGAGCACCCATTGGAATCCAAGTGTCATGCCAAACTTTGGTATGATTATCATTTCCGACACGCCAAAATACCATGATCATCCAAAAAGTCAGAAACTTTATTAAGGCGACAGTTGTGTTTGGGAGTAATTGCGGTACACGGAGCACCCCGTGGAATCCAAGGATCATGCCAAACTCTAATATGATTATCGTTGCCCACACGCCAAAGCATTCCACTTTTTAATAACTCAAGGCCATATTCAATTCCTTTCCAAACATGTGAGGAATCAGATGAAAAAAACATATTAACGAGACTCCCACGAGAGTAATATTTTGTCAAGAGCCTCCAAGCACACAAGGATTTCGATTTTGTCAAGAGCCTCCAAGCATGTTTGGCCAATAAAGCTTGGTTGAAAGCCCTCATGTTTCTGAAGTCCATGCCCCTTTCGCTTTTGGTAGCACCATTCCGTCCCACGCCATACAAGCCATATTACTTTTACCTTTTTCCACACCCCACCAATATTGCCTCATCAACTTTGAGAAATCATCACACACCGAGAATAGTAATTTAAACACACTCATAACATAAGTGGGCACGACTTGTGCAATAGCCTTGATGAGAACCTCACTGCTAGCCGTTGAGGAGTATTTTTCACTCCAATCAACTAATCTCTTTCCCATATTAGCTTGTAGGGATTGAAACCTTCCCTTGTGCATTCTCCTAGTCGGAACTAGGAGGCCAAGGTATTTTTCATCAAAAATATCATGTGAAACCACCAAAATATTCTGTATTTCTTCCAACACTGCCACTTGAAAACTATCCGCAAAAAGGATGGAGCACTTTGAAGGGTTAATAAGTTGACCCATTGAAGAAGCATAAGTGTTCAAGAGACCCTTAGAAATCGCCACATTGGTCGGTGTATCCCAAAATAATAATAGTGAATCATCTGCAAAGAGCAGCTGAGATATAGTTACTGCTCTCCGATAGATTTTACTCCCTCTAGTCCTTTCTCTTGCACAACATCTTGTAGTAAAGCAGATAGAGCATCAACAATAAAAAGGAATAGAAAGGGTGACAAGGTGAAAGGGCATGTGCCCTTATGTTTGGTTTTGGTAATTGATGACAATATTTATGGACTAATGGTTTCCTTGAGTTATACTTTAAGGTTTGTCCATAGGCAACGCTTGAAGATCATATGGTGGCTTCAAGGTTGTAGGATGAAGATTTCGTGTTGACCAAGTTGTTCTTCATGGAGCTATCCAAAGATTGGTCAAGGTGATGTGTGCAAGGTCAAGAGGAGCATCACGAAGATATCGTATGCTTGGAGCTTGCCGACCATTTGGTGATTATGGTCTTGTGAAGATGTGCCTAAAAGAGGCTCACCCGTAATGGAGTATGGGGGAGCTATCTACAAGTCTTCATCGAGCTGACGGAATCAAGGAAGATATTCCAACTTGAGGCGGGCATGATCGTCATCATCAAGCTCAAGTGGATTATGCGCAAGACAAAGGTTTGACTAGATAGGTGTCTAGTTTACCGGTCTCTTGGTAGTAGTTAGGAGACCGTGTTATAGGCTAGGCCGAGTCGTTCGTGGAGATCTCAAACCTTTGCATCCTTGGCATCATCTTTATTGGTTCTTATTTGGCTTTTATCCGTGTGAGTTTTGGAGCTTGTGGTCTTCTTCATGACAAGCTCTTGTTCATCGAAAACAGATTTCATATGCGTCTTCTCTTATGTTTTTTGATGTGGGAGATTTGTCGGGTCGTCTCGGTTAGAGGTTTCACACCTCTATTTGTTTGACATTTCTCCCTTGCCACTTCTAAATATTTTCAGTCGTGATTAGGCAGCTCTGTTCGTTAGCTTTCCATCAAGCTTGAGTTTGCCTTAATCGGAGTTCATTTGCAGAAGTTTTGACAGTTCAGGGTTTGCTTGTTTTATTTAGAGTTCATCTGTTGTGTGGCATGGGCTCCCTGGTTCTGCCAGGTAGTACCGCGCCACGGTAGTATCGCACTGGTTCTGTTGTGTGGCTTGGAGCGGTAGTACCGCGCCACGGTAGTACCGCACTCACTACCG
Source organism: Bromus sterilis (assembly GCA_950022295.1). NCBI lineage: Eukaryota > Viridiplantae > Streptophyta > Magnoliopsida > Poales > Poaceae > Bromus > Bromus sterilis. The sequence goes on from OX465596.1 coordinate 406,393,226, forward strand.
TAAGTCCACTGGACTCTGCGATAGTGGGCACGATACTGGCCCCCGGTAGTATCGTGGGGCGGTAGTACCGCTCCCAGTGCGGTAGTACCGCTCCCAGTGCGGTAGTACCGTGCCACAGTAGTACCGTGGGCAAGTACCGCACTCACTACCGTAAGTCCACTGGACTCTGCGGTAGTGGGCATGGCACTGGGCTTCAGTAGTACCGTGGGGCGGTAGTACCGCTCCCGGTGCGGTAGTATGTGACGCCCCCAAAATCAGACCGTGTACAGTAATCATACACACAGGGTACACGACTGAGATTAGGGTGCCACGGTGATAATATCACAGCACAACGCTAAACACAAAAGGATAAACAAATATGTTACAATAGAGGGGGGTCACGCGGACCCGAGTACATAAGTCATACAAGCCATAATATCTGAGTACAGACATAGTTAGTCAAGTTTTGCCTTAAGAAGGCTAGCACAAATCACATCAGAGATACAGATCGAAAAGGCGAGGCCTCCTGCCTGGGATCCACCGAACTACTCCTGGTCGACGGGGAACTCGACGTCGTAGTAGGCGCCTCCGGGGTACTCCTGCTCCTGGGCTCCAACGTCGACTGCAACGGCCGATCAGGAAAAACAGTAAAGGAAATAAAGCAGGTGAGTATCTAGTATACCCGCGAGTCTTACGTCCGCTACTAAGCATTATGCATTGTATCAACGGAAAGAAGAGGCTATATACAGTGGGCTGAAAGACAGAAATCCAGAGCAAGGGTAAGAAGCTAGGCCTATCGAAGACTAGCATCTTCCGACGTTGTCTTGCAGCATGAGGTAAGAATCAGCCAACAGTTTATATAAATCATAAAGTAACAATGCAGCAGAAGTTGCTGCAGCATTGTATAATAATAAGTTGTAATAATTAGCAATGCTTCCGAGTTCACCTCCTCGACATCCCTGAGAGGAAGAAAACCCGGAACCATACAGTTTAATAATAATAGTTTCTAGTGGTAAGATCCAGCTTCAGCATAAAGCGTCCTGTTACTGTGGACACGGCTATTCGAATAGATTAATCTTCCCTGCAGGGGTGCACTTGTGTTACGCTACACGCACGGATCTCCAGGGTGGCGGGAACCTTGTTAGGGAAAGCTCCACCGAGGCTATCCGACACTTCATAGCCCATATTTCAAACTCAACAGAGAGGTCATCCGCCGGTCTAAATCCTAAGTACGTCGAGCCTTAGACCCCAACCCGAACGTACTCCTGCACGGTGCGTGACTGGCCGGTGAAGTTGAAGCAAATCCAAATAAGACATCACCGCGCGAGCAAATAAGACAACACCACTTCCCGGCAATCAGCCCGCAGTACTGCTGACGTCTGAAGAGTCCTCGGACGACACTAAGAAGCGGAGGAGCCCATAACTCGTAGTTCCCACGGGTAGGTAGTGCGTACATGGCATATAGCCAACTCAAGACATTCACTGAACCATTTAGCATTTTAATTAACCTGCGTGACAACCGTTATCGTTGCCTCGACTTAACCGACCCGCGGACAACGACAGCAGCCAGGACTACCAGTACATCGGTGCCTGCCCCGTCGTCCCACCAAGTCACTGCGGTTACCAACAAGGTGAACCATCTCCTTACCTTGTCTCGCGTGTGCTCCTGGAGGAGCTCGACTTTCGTAGTTTGGTAACTCTCGCGGCCAACGATCAGGGGCCAAGCACACCGATACACTGGTCGTACCCTCCCTGTCGTCCCGTCGCAATACCTCTCGCGGGCACCGTTGGGTCGCTCGACTTCTTACCTGAAGGACAATCGCCGTTCAGGACCCTATGGCGGTAAGACAAAGTCAGCCTCGAGTGGAGTACAAGGATTACTCCTTGATAGCTCACACTTGAGGTGACAAGGCATAACCCAGATAGGGGCCTTAGACGGTGTCTGCATTGTACCGTACCTGTGCAGTTATAATATTTGTATCCGCGTTCACCCCCCTTGAGTGATCACGGCCCTCTATCTAATCCTAGCTAACAATGCGCAGGGCTCACTGCTGAATAATGCATAATAATAATAATAATAATAATAATAATAGGCAGCATAGGATAAAGGAAGGCACATCAAGGGGCGACAAAAATCAGGCTATGCAGTTGAATAGGATTCTAATCGTAGCAGCAGCAGTAACAATGCCTAGTGCAAGAAAAGTACGGAAAGATAGGCGATATCTGGGGAAGAGAATGGCTCTGCTTGCCTGCAAGCTCGACGGTAGTAGTAGGGTCGTCGACGAAGTAGTCGTACTCAGCAGCGGTGTAGTCGACGGCAGCAGCGGGGTCTACCGGAGATTAAGGGGGGAAGAAACAGTAAATACACAGCAAGCATATACAAACAGATGCATGACATGACAGATGAAATGTTAACGGTATTCTAACGCAGTGCAATGCACATTGCTCGGAACGGAAATTCATCTGGGGATGAACTACCGGTTCCGGAGGATTACCGGACAGGGTGTTCGGAGGGGGAAGGATCAAGCCGGAGGTGTCTTGGGTACCGTAAAAACATAAGGGGGGGGTGTATCCGTGCTAGTTGATCTATTCCGAGAAACATTCGTGTTCGGAATAAATTCATCCGGGCACTCTAACAGTACCGGACCATTTATCGGACTGCCGGTCCGGAGGGGGAACGGTTCGATGTTCGTTGTGTTAGAGGGGTGTGATAGGCATACGGATAGCGTATTCGTATTCATTATATTGGTCTGATCAATTTTCATGTATAAAGTTTTTGAATACGAGTTACGGTTTAAAAGTTATTGAATTTCAAAGTTTTTAATTCATTTAAATGATTTTCTGGAATTATTTTATTAATAAAAATCCAACATTATCCAGAACATTATCCAGAACATTATCCAAAACATTATTCAAAACATTTATCCAAAACAGTGCCTGACATGTGGGACCCACAGGTCAGCCTCTGTTTATACATAAATCATTTTATTAAATCAGAAATAGCCTCTGGACCCACATGTCAGTGACTAGTTTTTATAATTCTATTTATTTTAAAAAGACTTACAGCTGGGGCCTAGTAGTCAGTGACACATGGGCATAATTAAACTGTTAACTTGATTTAAAAGGCCAGGGGGGTCCACTGGTCAGTGACTGGGGACAAAGTCATTAGGGCTAATTACCTAGCTGACGACGGGGGCCCACCGGTCAGTCTCACCGGAGTGCTCACCGGAGCCCGTCGTCGGCGAGGTTGACAGTGGCGACGCTACAGGGCACGGGGTGGGGCGCGGTTAGTACCATTCGACGCGGACGACCACGGGGAGGAGTTTGGTGGCGGTGCGGTGGCTTGGGGTCGCCGGAATCGTCGACGGCGACGTGCGAGGCGGAGGTGCAGTACGGGAGCTCGACGGCGACGACGCCACAGCCGGAAAACTGGACCATGTACTACGCGAAACGGTCCCTGGAAGCATCGCGCGCGAAGTGACGCGAGTGGTACGCCAAAAGCGTGAGCTAGGGCGCGGGGAGGAGCTCGCCGGCGGCAGCAAGCTTGTTGCCCTAATGGAGGGGTGGGCTACAGGGCACTATCCGCTTGTCGGGGAGTTGGGGGAGGCGTAGAAGCTCACCAGGAGTGCAGCAGTGGTGGCAGTGGGCTCGATGGAGTATCGACGGCGGCGAATTCCCTCTGCGATGTCGCGGCGGCCGGAGTTGGGGAAGTTGACCTTGCGCTCGACGTAGTGGCTCCGCTCCCGATTCCTTGTGCTCGGAGACGAAGACGACGACGTGGGACACGCATGACAAGGCGGTGTGGCGACGCGAGCTCACTGGCCGCGTGAGCTCACGGCCATGGCGACGGCGGCTCGGGTGGGATCTTCCCCGACGACTGCGAGAAGAGGAGGAGAGGAAAAGGAGGAGGGGCGTGTCCAGGAGGTGCGCGGGGGCGTTCTTATCGCGTCCGAGGCGTAGGGGAGGTGGGGGCGGCCGGCAGAGCTCCCGGCCACGGCGAGCTCGCCACGGCGACGGGGCAGGTGACGGAGGGGATGGGGGCAGGTGGGGAAGGGGAGATGGGCCGGGGTGGGCCTTCGCACTAGGCGGGGTTTTAGTCCTTTTCTATTTTGTTTTCCTATTCTGTCTTTCCTTTCTGTTAGTAAATAATTTAATGCCTTTAGTATTTTTGTAAAATGTGTTAGGTGCCTCAAAATTAGTATACCACTATATAGCAGTGCCACAAAAGTTTTTGCAGCAAAATAAAATCATTAGATATTTCCTTTAATTATTAAATGCTCAAAGCAAGGGTTTTAACCTACTGTTTTGAATTGTTTGTAATTTTCTGTAACTCAATAATTACCCAAACCCATTTGGATTTGGTCCACTGAATATTTGTGATTTTATAAAAGTAGTTTCACAATTTTTGGAGAAAGTTTATTTTGCACTTGGTTTTATTATTTAATAATCCATCAAAGGCATTTTGAACAAGATTGATTTGAATCAAATTCAAAGGGTATTTAAAATGAGCTTGGGATGGTTTGGATTCAAGTTGACCAAGGTCCATGATCACATGACTTTCAACAATATCAAAAGAGAAGTTGAATTTGAACTGAACCAAGTTGATCAAACAAAAGTTTTGAACAGTAATGATCAACAGTAATGGTGATTACTGTTACAGAAACAGAGGGTGTTACATAGTACCGCACCACGGTAGTGCCGCTCTCCGAGCGGTAGTACCGTGGTTGGTGGGCTGCCAACGGGTTCCAACGGCTGGATTCGTGGGGGACTATAAAAGGGGGTCTTCTTCTTCCTTTGTCCCCACCGGTGTGCAAGTTCTTCCCCCCATTGTTGACCTCTTTGAGCTTGCTTACTCTCTTCCCCTCCTATGATTCTTGCTCTTTTTTGGGGGAAAAGAGAGAGGAGGTCTAGATCCACATTCTCCACCAAGCCATCTCTCCTCTAAGTGAGGGGAACCTTGTGGATCTAGATCTTGGAGTTCTTGGTGTTCTCCTTGTTCTTCCTCTCATATTCCTCTATAGCTTTTGTTGCTTTGGTGAGATTTGAGAGTAGGGGACATGAGCACTTAGTGTGCTCTTGCCATTGCATTTGGTGCATCGGTTTGAGTTCTCTCTGAGGATTCGTTGTAGAAGTGAAGTTGAGAAGATTGCTACTCTTGAGTGCATTGGCACTCTAGAGCTTGTACCTCGTGGGTGCGTTGGCACCTAGTGGCTTGTTGTTGCGGAGCTCAATCATTGTGGTGGAAAGCTTCGGGACGCTACGGGAGCCTCCAATTCGGTTGTGGAGATTGCCCCGAGCATTTGTACGGGTTCGGTGACCGCCCCCAACGGTTGCCATTTGTACGGGTTCGGTGACCGCCCTCAAGTGTCCTAATAGTGGAATCACTGCATCTTGCATTGGTAAGAGCCTGAGGAGAAATAGGGTGGCCCTCGTTGGCTTCGTGTGAGCATTGTGCTCCTCACCCTCTCCAAACGGAGACGTAATTCTCGCAAGAGAAGGAACTTCGGTAACAAATCCTTGTCTCCATTGGCTCCACTTGCGGTTATCTCTACCCTTACTTTGAGCAAGCTTATTACATTGTTTATCTTGTGCTTGCTCATATTATTGTACATTGCTTGTCTCATAGGTTGTTCTTCTAGTCAACCTATTTACTTGTGCACCTACTTTGTGATAGCCATAGTGCTCTTGTCATATATCTTGCTATCACATAGTTGTTTATCTTGCTTAGTATAAGTTGTTGGTGCACATAGTTGAGCCTAGATTATTTAGGTTTCTTGCTTGGCAAATTAAACGTTAAGTTTTATTCCGCATTTGTTCAAGCCTAAACCGTAATTATTTTAAGCTCCTATTCACCCCCCCTCTAGGCGACATCCACGTCCTTTCACAAGGGATCAATGGTTATTGAATATGAAAGGGTGACAAGTTTTATATTTATGTTCCATAATTTCAATGGTATTGAATATGAAATTTAGAGAAAAACTCGGTTGCATGCATCTGTGAAAAAAATAAACACCAAGTAGATTTATAGTCTTTCCTCTAAGACTAACTCATGTATATGTACCTATTTTCCTAATAACCATATGATATCGTTAAAGTAACAAGGATGCCCACAATAATGGCAACACATTTCTGACAAAACAATGGTGTTGGATAGACACAACTTATTGTTAAAATATATTCTAGAGTAAATAATAAAGTTATTACTACACTTCCATTCATTAGTAAGTTTATATTTCCATGTTATAATTGCAATGATTCATGAAGGTGAGATCTAATGGAAAATTCAGTTGCATGTGTAGACATATATACACCGTAGAAGATTCCTAGTCGTGCCTCTAAGACTAGCTCATGTATTGTTGATGATCATATTTTTATGATCATGAGAATAGTCAATGTGACAAGGATACCGATAATAATGAGAACACATTAATAGAATAACAATGGTGTTGTATATACCCACCTAATAAATATTGCGAGATCACATCGTATTTATTGTTCTAGTATTTTCATATAAATACTTAACATTTACTTGCATCCTTAAACCATGATAATGTCCTAGATCTTCATACCAGATGGATGTTTTCGTGGTTGCCAAATGTCACATCATAACTTGGTGATCGTAAAGGTAACTTACATGTATGCCAAAAATATATGTTACGGTGCTCGATAGTTGAAGAATGGGATTTCCTCCTCCCACGATGGAGACATACACTATGGAACCACTTCGAATTATGGTATACATTATTGCCTAGCCAACAGCGATGATGTTGATCACATGGATACCAAAATACCATAACAGTAAAGAAAACAAAATTGATAACAAGGAAAATAGGGTATAACGATCAAGATGCTGATCATGGGGATATTGGTTGACGTCTCCCCTCAGTTTCTGCGATGTATCAAGGGAATGGTATATGCAGTAAGTAAAGGTTCTCTTATTTATATAAGTTTTTTTAATATGTGGGAATTGTTAATGGTGACCATATCTTACTAATATTTATTGACTGGGAAGTGTTTCATGTGTCATGTCTACATTTTTTGAACCTACTAGGTCACACGCTTAATGATTATTGATCTGTAGAAGAATTATGAGATAAAGGAGGAAGAGATAATGGGTACCAAAAATGTTTCAGACGATTTCGGAAGTGACTCAAGAGGTCTCGGGAATTTCTTGAGGATGTCGAGGGTGTCTTGGAAGTATGTCCGAGAATACCTTGGAAGGTTTTGAAATATTCTAGGGGGCCTAATGTATTGTTAATATGGTTGGACCATAGTGCAAACAACACATGGGTCCGATTGAGTCAAAATATGAAGCACACAAAGGTTGCTTGGGGGTGGCAAACCAGAGTCCTTGTAGGACTCTCTCCCTCACGTTCAGGGTTTAGGGGAGTTTCTTTAGGGTGTCTTGGAAGTGTGTTCGAGAGTACCCTGGAATGTTTCGAAGTATTCTAGGGGGACTAATGTATTATTAATATGGTTGGACCATAGTGCAAACAACACATGGGTCCGGTTGAGTCAAAATATGAAGCACACAAAGGTTGCTTGGGCATGGCAAACCAGAGTCCTTGTAGGACTCTCTCCCTCAGGTTGGGCCCTATCGCTTTTGGGGTCTGTAACACCCTCAGTTGCTGTAACAGTAATCATCATCACTGTTGATCATCACTGTTGGATTATCACTGTTTGATCTCCCTTGTACTTGATAAAACTTTGTGATGCTAATGATCAAACCTTGCTGTGGTTGATCAACACCCCATGCACCATGTACTTGAGCCCTTGGGATCAAAACCCAAAGCCAAATGCACCTTGCTCATATAACAAACCAAACCCTAGTTGAAACTACTTTAAATGGAAAATAAAACAAAAGTGCTCAAATAAAGTTGTTCCAAAAATCATGGAACTATTTTTGTAAATTACCTAAAATCATTATAACCATGTTGGACCAACTTTGGTAATTTTTGGAGTTGCATAAAATTCTAAACAATTCAAACAGTAGGTTAAAACCCCTACTTTGGGCATTTAATATTTAAAATAAATATCTAATGAATTTCTTTTGCTGCAAAAACTTTTGTGGCACCTTAGTAATATGTAACTCTAATTTACAAACACTAATAACCTTTTACAAAAATGCTAGGGTTAATAAATCAATTACAGAAGGTAATAGAATAATTAGCAACACAAAACAAATTGGAAAAGGCTAAAAACCCGCCCAGGGCGAGGCCCACCTCAGCCCAGCCCAAACCCCCTTGTCTTCTTCCTCCCCCAACCACCCCACCTGCTCCCGTACGACGGCCGCCGTGGGCACGCCGCTGCCAGGCCGGCCCCGCCCTTCACCTGCTCCCTGCCGCCACGGTCGCGATAAGAACAACCCCTTCGACCCCCTGGACACCCCCGCACCTCCATTCCCCTCCTCCTCTTCTCTCACGCTTCGGGAAAAGTTTCCCGAGCGCCGCCGTCGCCATTGCCGTGGCCAGACGTGGCCAACGGGCACGGCCTGCCCCGACGTGGTGTCCAGAGGCTGCGCCGTCGTCGTCTTCGTCGACTACAGCATCCAATCAAGCCCGGGGACCACCACTGGCGCCGCCCGCGTCTTCTTCCCCCACCCCGGCCGCGGCCACCTCGACTTCGATTCCGGCCGCCTCAGCCCCTCCCCGAGCCCGCTGCCAACCCCGACGCGTTCGTGGTGAGCAGCTCCGTCATCGCCAACTGTCCGTAGTTGCTCGCGTAGCCCGTACCCTTTTCCCCTAACTCGCTTGCTCCGGCCGCCGTGGCACGTCGTCGTAGTCGTCGTTTTGGTTCGTCCCAGCCCGCGCCAAGTGCACCAGTAGGTTCCCCGTGGTGTGTGTGTTCGTTTTGGACCGGTAGTTAGCTCGATTTCGACTCGTATATGCATTCGCCATTGGAGCCCGACGCCCTTCGCCGCCATTGTTGAAGCTGCGCTCACCTCCGTGCGTCCCAGCCCGCGAGACCACTCTAGATCGACGCGGTTTCGAGTTCTCCGTCGACTGCCGCAAGCGGCGCCTCTTTTGGTGCTCGGAATCGAGCGCTAGCTCGAGTTCGCCGGAGTCTGCTCGCCGGCGAGCCGCCGGCGGGACGTCTGTGCCACTGACTTGTGGCCCCAACAGTCAGATGGGTCATTAGCGACTTGGTTAGGGCTTAATCACCCACTGACATGCGGGCCACCCCCGGGAAATCTTTTGTTAAGTAAATAAAATGGATTAAATGAGTATGTTAGTATGACAGGTGGGCCTAGCCCCCTTAACCCACTGTTAGTTTAAGCTAATGGTTAAATTAAAACCTGAGACACTTACACCTGGGCCCCCCTTGTCAGGTTTTTATTTATTAAAAGATTTAATTGAAATTGAGAGGCTGACATGTGGGTCCAGAGGCATTTTCTAATTTAATTAAATATTTTGTAAATAACAGAGGCTGACATGTGGGTCCCATATGTCAGCACTGTTTTGGATAATGTTGTGGATAATGTTCTGGATAATGTTTAATAAATAATAAAAGAAATCCAGAAAATCATTTAAATTGATTTAAACTTTGAAATTCAATAACTTTTAAACCGTAATTCGGATTCAAAAACTTTATACATGAAAGTTGATCAGAAAAATATAACGAATACAAATATGCTATTCGTATGTCTACCACACCCCTCTAACACAACGAACATCGAACATTCCCCCTCCGGACCGTTTGTCCGATAAATTGTCCGGTACTGTTAGAGTGCCCGGATGAATTTATTCCGAACACGAAAGTTGTCCGGAATGGTTCAACTAACACGGATACACCCCCTTATGTTTGTCCGGTAACCACGACACCTCCGGCTTGATCCTTCCCCCTCCGGACACCCTGTCCGGTAATCACCCGGAGCCGGTAGTTCATCCTCTGATAAATTTCCGTTCCGAGCAACGTGCATTGCACTACGTTAGAATACCGTTAACATTTCATCTATCTTGTCATGCATCTGTTTGTACTTGCTTTCTGTGTATTTACTGTTTCTTCCCCCCCCCCTTAATCTCCGGTAGACCCCGCTGCTGCCGTCGACTACACCGCTGCTGAGTACGACTACGCCGTCGACGACCCTACTACTACCGTCGAGCTTGCAGGCAAGCAGAGCCATTCTCTTCCCCAGATATCGCCTATCTTTCCGTAGTTTTCTTGCACTAGGCATTGTTACTGCTGCTGCTACGATTACAATCCTATTCAACTGCATAGCCTGATTTTTGTCGCCCCTTGATGTGCCATCCTTTATCCTATGCTGCCTATTATTATTATTATGCATTATTCAGCAGTGAGCCCTGCGCATTGTTAGCTAGGATTAGATAGAGGGCCGTGATCACTCAGGGGAGTGAACGCGGATACAAATATTATAACTGAACAGGTACGGTACATTGCAGACACCGTCTAAGGCTCCTATCTGGGTTATGCCTAGTCACCTCAAGTGTGAGCTATCAAGGAGTAATCCTTGTACTCCACTCGAGGCTGACTTTGCCTTGCCGCCATAGGGTCCTGTAAACGGTTGTCCTTCAGGTAAGAAGTCGGGCGACCCAACGGTGCCCGCGAGAGGTATTGCGACGGGACGACAGGGAGGGTACGACCAGTGTACCGGTGTGCTTGGCCCCTGATCGTTGGCCGCGAGAGTTACCAAACCACGAAAGTCGAGCTCCTCCCGGAGCACACGCGAGACAAGGTAAGGAGACGGTTCACCTTGTTGGTAACCGCAGTGACTTGGTGGGACGACGGGGCAGGCACCGATGTACTGGTGGTCCTGGCTGCTGTCGTTGTCCGCGGGTCAGTTAAGTCGAGGCAACGATAACGGTTGTCACGCGGGTTAATTAAAATGCTAAATGGTTCAGTGAATGTCTTGAGTTGGCTATACGCCATGTACGCACTACCTACCCGTGGGAATTACGAGTTATGGGCTCCTCCGCTTCTTAGTGTCGTCCGAGGACTCTTCAGACGTCAGCAGTACCGCGGCCTGCGCCGGGAAGAGGTGTTGTCTTATTTGCTCGAGCAGTGGTGTCTTATTTGGATTTGCTTCAACTTCACCGGCCAGCCACGCACCATGTAGGAGTACGTTCGGGTTGGGGTCCAAGGCTCGGCGTACTTAGGATTTAGACCGGCGGATGACCTCTCTGTTGAGTTTGAAAGATGGGCTATGAAGTGTCGGATAGCCTCGGTGGAGCGTTCCCTAACAAGGTCCCCGCCACCCTGGAGATCCGTGCGTGTAGCCTAACACAAGTGCACCCCTGCAGGGAAGATTAATCTATTCGAATAGCCGTGTCCACGGACGCTTTATGCTGAAGCTGGATCTTACCACTAGAAACTATTATTAAACTATATGGTTCCGGGTTCTCTTCCTCGCGGGGATGTCGAGGAGGTGAACTCGGAGGCATTGTTAATTATTACAACTTATTATTATTCAATGTTGCAGCAACTTCTGCTTCATTGTTATTTTATTGCTTTATATAAACTGTTGGCTGATTCTTACCTCATGCTGCAAGACATCGTCGGAAGATGCTAGTCTTCGATAGGCCTAGCCTCTTACCCTTGCTCTGAATTTCTGTCTTCAGCCCACTATATACAGCCTCTTCATTCCGTTGATACCATGCATAATGCTTAGTAGCGGACGTAAGACTCGCGGGTATACTAGATACTCACCTGCTTTATTTCCTTTACTGTTTTGCCTGATCGGCCGCTGCAGCCGACGTTGGAGCCCAGGAGCAGGAGTACCCCGGAGGCGCCTACTACGACGTCGAGTTCCCCGTTGACCAGAAGTAGTTCGGTGGATCCTAGGCAGGAGGCCTCGCCTTTTCGATCCGTATCTCTGATGTGATTTGTGCTAGCCTTCTTAAGGCAAAACTTGACTAACTATGTCTGTACTCAGATATTATGGCTTGTATGACTTATGTATTCGGGTCCGCGTGACCCCCTCTATTGTAATATATTTGTTTATCCTTTTGTGTTTAGTGTTGTGATGTGATATTATCACCGTGGCACCCTAATCTCAGTCGTGTACCCTGTGTGTATGATTACTGTACACGGTCTGATTTTGGGGGCGTCACAGGGTCCTCCCGAAGTCGGCTAGACCCCCTTACCTATATATACATGGGAGGGGGAATCCCAAGGGATCACAACATAAACCCTAGCCCCTCCCCTCACACCAAGACTCTCTCTCTCTCTCTCACCTAGACCTGCATTTGTACGCAGATGTTGAAATGTCGACGTCGCCTCTCCTCCCTCTAGTTTTTCGATAGTTCATCGTGTTGATCCATGAAGTGTTGTCGAACCTATCAATAGGAACATGTGGCTACCTCAAAGGTGCCATCTACTTCGACACTAGATCGGTGGATTGTCATAGAGCAAATTCTCGTAGGTGGAAGGTATAACCTAGCTATGGAAATTGTCATGCTACCCCAACATATAATTTTTCATCCACTGTGCTACTTGTTGGTGAGTTGATCGTGATCTGAAATCTCATAGTGAACTTGTGTTTGATCGTGTGCGATTTTTTTAATTGTGTAACACATTCCCCAACACTAATGATATATTGTGAGATCCCTTCGATACTAAGCTATACTCACGTCCTTAGACCATACAAATTTTGTGGACCTTCATATCAAATGGTTACTTTGGGTTGCCACATGTTACCCATAAATAGGTGATCACCACGATAATTTCCAGGTACATCTTAAATGTATCTCAAGGGAGTAGATACTCTAAAACTGGGATTTGCTTCTCCCATGATGAAGAAATAACGTGTTTCCTCCGCTGAAATGGCGGTGATTCAAGGTCTCGTTTCATATGCAACAGGGACTTGGTGCTATCTCCTTCAAGCACATCAACAATGATTTGATATGGAAGACAATTGGTTCGATGCAAGAAAGGCGAGTGCTGGATGACAATTTTGAATCTTCACTCCAATGTTTTTGGATGAGTGGAGCGGAGACGTGGATAGGAGAGCATGGGGGCGGGGGGATCCCCGACCAATGAGCCATGAAGTATCGGCCCGTGCGGTCGCCTACTTCAATGACTCATAACACAACTTTGTGTGCTATGGCTCTGCTTCTATCATGGGAAAGTCGGCATCTTCCCTCGGTCCGACGATGGTGTACAACAGCGACTATTGCTACTTTTCCTTTTAGGACCCCAAGAGTAACTTCACATTTTTGTGGGTTCTTCCTGCAAAATGTTGTACCGTTTGTGTTCAGGATGCCTGTGATCTTGACCACGTGTGAGTATGTAATTCTTTTTATGAATAAATGACACGTTGTTCATATTTAAAAAAGGACCGCCTTAACCAGCCAACATCAGCTGGGAAGCATAGCAATTGGGAACGGTTTGCATATGTCTTGATGAGGATGACAATTTTGGTTGGCAAACATGATAAATCCGTCTCAGTTCAGGTTTTGTTAGGATTTTTGCTCTTGCAAACTAAATTTACAGTCCTCACGGCAATATAAATTATCATTAAAGTGTTCAATTTGATATACCCTTTCAGCGAACGTCAACTGAACACCATTAAAAAAAATTCCATATAAAAATGATGTCGTCAGTTGTTGTTCTGGGTTTGAGAAAAACATCGCCCCCTATCAACAAACGCTTTTGATCGATAGTTTTGTCCTATGGCCAACTTCTCCTCCGGTAAGCTGATCATACATCCATGCCACTATCCTGCTCCCTATTCGGTGGCCTCTCTTGCATCCTCATTCCATTTCCCATCCTCCACCTTTGATGATAAAAGCCGCTGGCTCCGTCATTTCAGAGAACAATATTATTTCCCATACAGTATCCTTTGTATATACGTTGAGGTAGATACAACAAGCATTGCGAATGTACCAGCGACCGTAAGATGAGAAGCTAACCTCTTGTGTGGGTACATGTCAAACCTTGCCGTGTTAAGTGCCGGATTAAGATTAAGCTGTTGCCCTCGAGGGACGAAGAGATAACAGTTTTTAATAAAATACAGTTCAACTACCGGAGCTGCCGGGTGATGCCATGAAATGGCACTAAAAATATAGTCTTATTACACCGTCAGATCACTATTGTTATTTTTTTGGAACAGTTGCAATGGAACAGAAACTTGCACTGTTCTCAAAATAAAGTATTTACTCACTGTTACTGCTTACGTGCCTCAATTATTGTAATGCGCTGACGCCCAGAGGGCCAGGAACTCTCAGCTGGTCAGGATCATCATGGTGTTCTCTCCTAAATCTGAATTATGGCCTGAGCATTGTGAACAATGATTAACAAGTAAGAAGCCATGTGGAAGAACCATTTGAATACCTAGCGTGGGCCGGCAGCTTACATACTCGGTTCTGAGCTTCAGTGTCACCATCGATCAGCACTAAGACGGCCCCTCTTTTCCCTGTCCCTTGTGTGTAAGCTGACTCGGAGTGATGAGTGATCACTCTGTCTGATCCTTCGTTTTGTCTGGAAAATGCCACATGGACGGACGTTGTTTGGTTCTTTTTGGTCTGGAATGGCATCGTTTCGATGAGAATCCATACAGAGAAGTTCGTCCCATAATGTAGTAACGTCTTTTAAGCTAGTCTAGCTTAAAAAATAATACTCCCTCCGATTCATAATAAGTGTCGCAGATTTTGTACTAAGCTAGTACAAACTTTGTACTAGATGAGCGACACTTATTATGGATCGGAGGTAGTACATCTTATATTATGGAACAGAGGTAGTAGGTGGGTAAACCTTTTTTTTATCCTACCGAAAGAGGAAGAGCGGGAAAGCGTGCATGGAATGGACGTGAAGGAAAGCAAAGCGCCGTGAGGGCTAGGGTTGGTAGCCGGTGAAAAGATGGCCGCTGATGAATGCACCGTGTGACACACGGCTACCAGCGCGCTTAGATCACATTCTGTGAAAAGCTCTCGCGCGCTGCAGCGCCTCGCCCTGCCTTCCCATGCAAAACTTGCTTCGCAACTGCGAGCTTCATGAGCAATCAATTGGTGGCGGTTCACGCAATTCATCAGCGGTGTACGCTAGCTAGTACTCGTAGTACGTTAGCATGGAGGTCGAGCTTGCATGATTTATCCTTCTAGAAAGCTCATGCAGCAGAGCAGCTAGCTGGTCTTCACTTTCAAGCTAAAATTGCAGAGCTTTACATTGTTGCTGCACTCGTGGTTCATTACACGGAAGATCAGATCCTGCGCGGTACTGTCAAGTGTCAAGGACATGGGGATCGTTAATGAAAGGGGAACAGTCAGCAGCAGGTTAGTTAGCAAGTAGGGATTAGGGAGTACAGAGTGGTGTGAGTGAAAACGAGAGTGGTACGTTACGTACCGTGTTGCCTCAATACCGTAGTTGGCACGGCGGCGACCGGCCGGCCAGAGAACAAAAATTCGTGGCCCAAAACCAGCATCATAGCCTTTTTCAGGGCTCAGTGGTAGCATCCTGGTCTTTGCTTGCCTTCAAGTCAAGTCTAGCCGTGTCTAGCTTGCTGGATTCTGGATGATTATGCACGCACTATTTTGGAGCCGACCAACCAAAATGTCGGTAACTGAGTTTTGTTCTTGCGCACCATTGTGCGTAACACTGGCTCAACGGAAATCCGCTTGGTGCAGGTCCTTTGATTCATATCAACCACTTGGAAGTCTTTTTTGGTCCCTAGACTCTTTGGAAAATATAGAATTGATCTCTTAACTTTAAAATCAATCAATGTTAATCCTTTAATTTTTAAAATTTGTTACTTTTAGCCACTCATGTTGTATCAGATGAATTTCTACCAACGTAGAGTGCTATAGATTAAAAAAAGGAATGGGGAAGGTTGTGCGCTTTCTAGGGCTCTCATCGCGCTTTCCTTCGCCACTTATGATGTCGTCTCGTTGAAGCACAAGTAG
Organism: Bromus sterilis; assembly: GCA_950022295.1. Lineage (NCBI taxonomy): Eukaryota > Viridiplantae > Streptophyta > Magnoliopsida > Poales > Poaceae > Bromus > Bromus sterilis. The sequence continues at coordinate 406,409,059 of OX465596.1, forward strand.
CTCATCAACATTGCACGTTTGTTCATGTTGGCTGCGCCATAAGCCTGTCGTACTTTGTTGATAGTGGGCGATGAGGGCCGTAGGCAGCACGGAACCCTTCTTCGCTCTTCGTTTTCTTATAGCACTCTATGTCATCAGAAAACCATACGAAACGTTATGAGGGACTACAAGTAATCGATTTTAAAAGTTAAGACATTAAAATTTAAAATATATATTTTTTCTTACTAATTATCATGGGTGAATAATTCATCTTTTTTGTCTAAACATCCCTTAAATAGATTAAACCATTGTGTTACAATTGTTTTTTAAATGATTCGACACACGGGAAGATACTTCACCAAACAGTACTCCCTCAATTTTCTCTTTTATTATAAAAAAATAGACAACCTTATTGTCACAATCGTATTTATTTTAGATAAAAGGTTCATGGAGGGCCTCAATTTTGAAAACAGGGCTTTCGTTCACCCTAAATCGGCTTTAGGCATCAACCGGGACTAGAGATTTTCCTATATATACTCCCTCCACCCCCCCCCCCCCCCCATTTCCTCTGGTTTTGACCAGATTGAAGGTGGAGGAGTGTGCTACTTTTTCCCCTTCTCCTATGCATAAGAGGTGTTTGATGAAATGCCTGAGAGCATGCCACTTGCTCAAATTTACTTTTTGCATATGTGTAGGTGTGATTTAGGGTGCGTTTCTGTTCCCGTTCTCACCGCCGACGATCGCCCGCGCCGATCTCGTCAACGGCACCACCGTGGTGAGCCTCTTGTTCTATAGCTATTTGTATAATTTCTCTATTCATGATGTCCTGCAATGGTTTTTGATATGCTTAATTATATAATGCACGCAGATGAACCGAAAATGAATGTACGGTGACCGACGCACCTCCCAATATAGTACGGGCCTACGGAATTTTCTCAATACGGCTGAGGCAAACAAGCATAATGGTTTTATGTGTTGTCCATGTGTCGTCTGTGTGAATACGAAGAATTACTCTGACACGGGAACACTTCACCTCCATCTGCTAAAAAAAGGTTTCATGCCACACTATAATGTTTGTACCAAGCACGGAGAAAGAGGGGTTATGCTAGAAGACAATGAAGAAGAAGAGGCGATGACAACTATCCTATGTTCCCTGAATATGGTGATACTGCAACGGGGGAAGCTGAAGATCAAGAGACACCAGATATGACCGATGATGATCTTTGCCCAGTTATTGTTGATGCATAGAGAGGATCCGAAAGTGAAAGGGAGAAGTTGAATTTTGAGCGCATGTTAGAGGATCACAGAAAAGGGTTGTACCCAAATTGCGAAGAGGGCAACACAAAGCTCAGTACCGCACTGGAATTTTTGCAATGGAAGGCAGAGAATGGTATACCTGACAAGGCATTTGGGAAGGTACTGAAAATATTTAAGAAGAGGCTTCCGAAGGATAACGAATTGCCTGACGGTACTTACGAAGCAAAGAAGCTTGTCTACCCTCTAGGAGTAGAGGTGCAGAAGATACATGCATGCCCTAATGACTACATCCTCTACTGCGGTGAGTACGAGAATTTGAATGAATGCCTAGTATGCGGTGCATTGCGCTATAAGATCAGACGAGATGACCCTGGTGATGTTGAGGGCGAGCGCCCCAGGAAGAGGGTTCCTTCCAAGGTGACGTGGTATGCTCCTATAATACCACGGTTGAAATGTCTGTTCAGAAACAAAGAGCATGCCAGGTTGTTGCGATGGCACAAAGAAGACCGTAAGAAAGACGGGAAGTTGAGACACCCCGCTGATGGGTCGCAGTGGAGAAAAATCGAGAGAGAGGAAGGGGACTTCACAAAGGATGGAAGGAACATATGGTTTGTTTTAAGTGCAGACGGCATTAATCCGTTTGGGGAGCAGAGCAGCAATCATAGCACCTGGCCCGTGACTCTATGTATCTATAGCCTTCCTCCTTGGATGTGCATGAAGCGGAAGTTCATTATGATGCCAGTGCTCATCCAAGGCCCTAAGCAAGCCGGCAACGACATTGATGTGTAACTAAGGCCATTAGTTGAAGAACTTTTACAGTTGTGGGGTAAACCAGGTGTACGTGTGTGGGATGAGCACAAACATGAGGATTTGACCTACGAGCATTGCTGTTTGTAACCGTCAATGATTGGCCTGCTCTTAGTAACCTTTTAGGACAAACAAACAAGGGATACAAGGCATGCACACACTTTTAGATGAGACTGCAAGTATATATTTGGACAAATTCAAGAAGAATGTGTACTTGGGACATTGTCGATTTCTTCCGACCAAGCATGCCTTAAGAAAGAAAGGCAACCATTTCAAAGGTGAGGCGGATCATCGCAAGAAGCATGTCCTCCGTACTGGTGATGAGATACTTGATATGGTCAAGGATTTACCGGAACAAGTTATCTTTGGAAAGGGTGCTGATGTCACGAGAGTTTACTTCTCGCCCCTCGTTGGTTTACCCAAAGTGGAAGGTTGAGATGTAGCGTAGCGGCAATTTCCCTTAGCGAAGATGCTAAGGTTGAGTATCGAACCAGTAGGACTCCAACAGATACAAGAAGGTGGTGAAGTGAACAATGGCGCCGTTTACAACCGAGGTTGCTAACTTCACCTGGACCTGCACACACAGCAAATAACTTTGCTTCCCAACGAGTACAGAGGAGTTGTCAATTCCTCCGGCCTTGTTGTTTACAAAGGATAAAACGCACGGGATAATAATGATAGTGATAGAAACTGAAAAGTAAATAAAGCAGTAAATTGATAGTGGGTGTAAACAGTATTGGAAATATGGACCGGGGTCCTATGATGTTCACTAGTGATGTCTCTCTCCCAAAAGACGATAAAATAGCCATGCGAGGTAAAAAAATTACAGCTGGGCAATTGACAGGATTATGTGCGCAAACCAATGCTAATTATGCTATAAAGAAAGGAAGAGGCTCAAAAGCATGGGCGGTACGCCAAGACAAGTAGACCAAAATCCATCTGCATCTACCTACTAATCATCCACCTTGAGATATCTATCCAGAACATCTCGCTGGTATTAAGTTGCGAATCCCACCCAAAGTGTAAACTCAAAGCAACAGACAACTGCATTAAAGAACTTTGCGTAAAGTAAACAATCCTTGCACCCGCAAGTACAAGCACCGTTGTTTTCCCCCTTGTGGGAACAACACATCCCCTAGACTCATGTTTCTGTCACTCAAGCTAGTCATCGAGGGGCATGAACCCACAATCATGCATAACGCTCCCTCTTGGAGTCACTACCTACTACTTGGCCAAAGGAATAAACAACAACGGAGAACATGCAAGAATTACTCACGGTGGACTACTCACGGTTCATCCGAGAAGCATCCATGGTGGTGGAGAAGCTCCCGGAGGTGGTTCCTCCCTTCGGAAGGGTGCCGGGAAGAGGTCTTCTGGTGCTCCCGATCTTGGAAGCGCGGCGGCGGCGGAACAGAGGAGAGATCGCGAAAAAGGGTTCCCGTCTCGGGATTTTTGCGTCACGGGGAATAAATAGGCGAAGGGGGCAGCCAGGGGGGCCACCAGGGGTCCAGGCGCCCCCTGGCGCGACCCCACCCTAGGGCGCGCCGGGAGGGCGCCTGGGGCCCTGGTGGGTCCCCTCTGCCCCCCCCCTCGGTGATTCCGGAATCTTCCTGTACGCTGATTTTTTATTGGATTTTTCCCGAATTTTTGGAGCACTTTTAATATGGGGGAAACCTGAAATAGAAAACAACATAAAACAGGAACTGACACTGGGGTGCACTGGGTTAATAGGTTAGTCCAAGTATGATCAAAAGTGTATGGAAGTTCATCAATATCATAGCAATATCACACAAAAGAGCCATGGAGCAAGCATAAATTATAGATACGTTTTGGACGTATCAGGTGCTGGCGGAAAATCTGTTCCGAATGGCGCTGAAGGACACACACACCCATCTGGAAGAAGAAATCTATATTTTGGGACCTACCCTATTTGAAACACATGGAGATCCGCTATGCAATCGACGTGATGCACGTGACGAAGAATGTTTGCGTGATCATTTTAGGCTTCTTGGGCGTGTATGGGAAGAAAAAAGATACACCGAAGGCACGGGAGGACAAGCAATGTATGAACGAAAAGGACGGCATGCATCCAAAGCAATATGAAGGTCCTGCCAGCTACGTTCTTACGAAAGCACAAAGGTTAATCTTTTTTGAATGCTTGGTCGATATCAAGGTCCCGTCTGGATTCTCATCGAATATAAAGGGAATAATAAATATGGCAGAGAAAAAAATTCCAGAACCTAAAGTCTCATGACTGCCACGTGATTATGACACAATTGCTTCCTGTTGCATTGAGAGGGATTCTACCAGAAAATGTTCGATTAGTGAAATGGATCAGCCTCGGAAAATCCTATGGTCAGGGACCCTGGGTTAGTCATAGAGAAGGAATAGGTTGGACGATACTCGTCGGCTAACAGGAGAAGCACTTCCTGCTCGATATTATTGCGTGAGGGGGCGATTACAAGGGAGGCCAAGGCAAGTTCTCGCAAGGCTAGGAGAGTAGATTGGATATTGGATGAACAAGACGTCTCCCCTCCCAGCCTTTATATACCAGGCTAGGTCTCGGGGAGTCTGATACGTCCAAAACGTATCTATAATTTCTGCTTGCTCCATGCATGTTTTGTGTGATATTGCTATGATCTAGATACACTTTCATACACTTTTGATCATATTTGGACTAACCTATTAACTCAGTGCACCACAGTGCCAGTTCCTGTTTTCTGCTGTTTTTCTATTTCAGTTTTCCCCCATATAAAAAGTGCCAGAAAAATTCCGGGAAAAATATAGGAAAAATCAGCGTACAGGAAGCTTCGCGAAGAGCCCGAGTGGGGCCAGAGGGGAGCCATGGGTGGCCCAGGCGGCCACCCGGCGCGCCCCCACCCCTGGCCGCGCCAGGGGGCGCCTGGGGCCCCTGGTCCACCTCTGGCTGCCCCCCTTCGCCTATATATTCTCCGTCACGGGAAACTTCAAAAGAGAGAACCCTTTTTCGCGATCTCGCCCCTGTTCCGCCGCCGCCGCGCTTCCGAGATCGGGAGCACCAGAAGACCTCTTCCCGGCACCCTGCCGGAGGGAGGATTGACCTCCGGGAGTCTCCTCTCCACCATGGATGCTCCCCGGATGTCTCGTGAGTAGTTTTCCTTGGACCATGGGTCCGTGACCAGTAGCTATGTGATGTTCTCCTCCCCTCTTTGTTCTTCATGGTTTAGACCTCGTGAGCTGTCCTACATGATCGAGGCACTTTTGTAATCTTTCTGCTATTGCTATGCTGAGTTTGATGGGATCTGAGGGATTATGAGATTATGTTCGGATTGTGATTGAGTAATATATTTGGTTTTTATCTCTTATATTTTTGTTCCTAAGTAATTCTTGCATGTTCTCCGTTGTTGTTTATTTCTTTGGCCAAGTAGTAGGTAGTAACCCCAAGAGGGAACGTTTTGCTCGATTGTGGGTTCATTCCCCCCGATGACACGCTTGAGTGACAGAAACATGAGTCTAGGGGATGTGTTGTTGCCACAAGGGGGAAAACAACGGTTCTTGTAACCGCGGTTGCAAGGATTGTTTACTTTACGCAAAGTGCTTTTTAATGCAGTTGTCTGTTGCTTTGGGTTTACACTTTGGGTGGGGCTCGCAACTTAATACCAGCGAGATGTTCTGGATAGATATCTCAAGGTGGATGATTAGTAGTAGATGCAGTTGGATTTCGGTCTACTTATTTTGGCGTATTGCCCGTGCTTTTGAGCCTCTTCCTTTCTTTTGTAGCATAGTTAGCATTGCGGTGCGTTCATAATCCTGTCAATTGCCCTTCTGTAATTTGTTTACCTCGCATATCAGTTTTATCGTCTTGTGGGAGAGAGACATCACTAGTGAACATCACGTATCCCGGTCCATATCCTCATTACTGTTTCCACGCACATTTACTTTTCTGCTTTTACTTTCAGTTGCTATCATTATCTTTTGTGTTTGATCCTTTGTGAACAACAAGACCGGAGAGATTGACAACCTCTCTGAACTTCGTTGGGAACAAAGTTATTTGTGTCTGTGTGCAGGTCCGCGTCAGTAGCGCCGCTGACACCTACTTATCATCTCTGGAGTCCTACTGGAGACAAACCTTGGTATCTTTACTGAGGGAAATTTGCTGCTGTGCTGCATCATGCCTTCCACTTGGGGCTCACCAACGAAGGGCGAGAAGACTACACCCGTCAACTCTCGCGCCATCAAGCAAATTTTTGCCGCCGTTGCCGGGGACTCCGAGTGCTAAGATAGGGGAGTTGCACACTACCCTTTACCTTTGTTTTTTTAGTCTTGTTAGTTTACCTTTCAGTTTTTATCTTTGTGTCTTATATCAAAAAAATATATAGTATGTCTAGTTCCTTACTTGCCAATCAATGTCTAACTTCTTTGAAACTAGATCTTATTGGCATGGAGGATTCACCGAGGATCAACAAGAATATTACAAGGAATACCGATTGTCTCAAAAAGGAATACACTTATGGAGACTCATACATCAATCGTATGAGTATGCTAAAAACTTGTGTTCAATATATAATATATCTTTCTGCAGGGATGAATCTTGTTGCTTTATGAGGCACAAACACCTTGCTTTCCAATGTGAGTACATTGAGGATGAAACCTTAGCTTCTTATTCTAAGGGAAATTATGATTTTTATGATGCAGAACAAATAGAAGAATTTGTTGCTTTTAAGGGTGCCTATGAAATTACTTCTTTTCTTGAAAATATTGATGACGCCCCTTACAAATCTGAGAGTCTTGCTATACTTAACTATTGTTTGGAAAATTATGATGCAAATTATGATATTACTGATCATCTTGAGAGAATCTCTCCCCCAAAGGAAGAGACTAATGTTTTGCAAGACTCTATAGAAGAAGAAATTACTGAACCTGAAAGCTCTTTGGATGAAGAAGAGGAGGAGAGTGACGAACAAAAGGAGGAAGAATGGATCCATCCATGTCTACCTTCTAATGAGAGTAACTCTTTGACTCTTACCTTATATGAGTATTATGATCCTATGGATTCTTTTGAAATATCCCTTTTTGATGAAGTTGATGCCTTCTATGCTTATGACCTTGATGCCACTATGGATGATGCTTACGGAGATGAACTTGATATAGTTCCTCATGTTAAGCATGAAATTTTTGCTATCGCACCTACACTTGAGTGTCCTATTATCCTTTTAAAATCTCCAACTCCAGAGAATTTTCCTCTTATCAAAGCTCAATGTGATGGGTTGCATTTATCTTATGATCCTAAAAACCGTGTTGAAAACAATACACGTGTGCTTGTAGGTCATGAACAATATGATTTATATGATAGTTATATTCTTGATGTTGTTCATGATATTACTGAAAGTTACTTTGAGAGAGGAAAGTTTGGTTATAGAAACTTCCATGTGACAAAAACACCTCTCTCTACACTGAAACTTTCGAAGTTGTTCTTGTTCCACCTTCCTATGCATGTCACTTTGTGCTTCTTTGATTTATTTTCTTACAAGATGCCTATGCATAGGAAGTGGGTTAGGCTTAAATGTGTTTCAAATTTGCTTCTTGATGCTCTCTTTTGCTAAAATTCCCATTCTCTTGTGGAAGCATCTTTTATAATCTTTAAGCCTAGCTAAATGCATAAAAGAAAGCGCTTTCGGGAGGCAGCCCGCAACGAATTTAGGTTTTTCTTTTTGCTTTTGTTGTGTCTTGATGTTTTTACTACTGTAGAAACATCATTGTATCTTTATTTTTCAGTTTTGTGCCAAGTTATAGCCTCTTATGATAAGGGAAGCAAAAGTTGTGACATGCTGTCCAGAAAACAGATTCTGTCCCTTGACAGAAAAATTCGAATCAAATCACCAGATCATGTTTTTGATCTGAATTTTTTTGACAGCGTGCTCTATACAATTGTGCAACTTCCGTATGTTCTGAGTTTTTTGATTTGAGTTGCAGAAGTGCCCCTAAAAAATTCTTTACTAGCTGATGTTCTTTTTTTCATAGATTCTGCCACGTTTTGTCTCTCCTAACTTTTGCAAACCTTAAGCTTGCTTTTTCTTTGCAAAAACTTTTTGGCACTCTTGAGAAACAGTATCTCTTCAAGAATATCTTTATATCCAGTGGGAAAAATTATTTTATTAAGGGTACTAACCTCTCTAATCAGCTTATGATGAGTTATGTATGAAGGGAGTTTTCAAGTGTGCGATGGAAGATGATGAAAGAAGATCCAGGAGTGTCAAGCGCTCAATCTTGGGGATGCCCATGTGCACCCATAATAAATATTCAAGGAGACTCAAGCGTCTAAGCTTGGGGATGCCCCGTGCATCCCCTTCTCCATCAACAATCATCAGTCCGTCCTTCGTCTCACTATATTTTTATCACTTCATGCGTTATGTGCTATGCTTGGAGCGTCTCGCTCTTAGGTTTTATTTTTAGTTTTCTTTAGTTTTGCTTGCTGGTCATAACAAGTTAGACCCCATCTTATTTGTGTGGGAGAGAAACACGCTCCACTCCAATCTAGAACACATCATAGGATTTTTCCTGCTTATCTTTTTGCTGTTGTGTGTTCTTTATCTTTTCGTAGCTACTGCCATGTTTAGTTTTAGTCTTAGTTTGTCTTTAGCAAGAGCCTTGGCTTTTGTTTAGTTTGTTGCTGGAACTCTCTTTAGTTTTCATCTTTATCTTGTTAAGAGAGTTGGTTGTTGCACTGAGTTGTGTTTTGTCTTGGAAGTGGGTAATTGAGGTTGCTATTTAATTCTAGTAGTAACTTGCAATAGTTTTGAGGTATTGATGTGAGTAATGTCTGAACTTTTGGTGTCAAGAGCTTTAGCCTATTAGTGATAGGTGTCGTATTTTGGGCAATCCGTGTGTATTTTCAAAACCTACAAAAACTAGTTGAGAACTCTAACTACTAGATGGATCACTAATCTTTGGAGGGATCGAATATTAGAGTACACTCACGTACCATGAGTCGAGGATGCGCAAGGATAACCAAACCCCCATACACTCCTCCTCGGGGTACTTGTCTCTTTGTGAACCTCCTTATTAGATTGAGAGTTACCGATAATAAGTGCATGAGTTCTTCGGACTAATGTAAGTATTGAAAGTTGACACTTCCACCTTCCCATATTTTTCTAGCCTCTCTCGTGTCGTGCATTGCCTTCTTCTCACTCCGAGAGCTGGTGTCCACCTTCGCCGGTACATCCAAACCCTTGGCATGATACGCTCTGTCATCATAAGCCTCCTTATATCTTTCCTAAAAACAGCCACCATACCTACCTATCAAGGCATTTCCATAGCCTTTCTGAGATATATTTCCATGCAACATCCACCTCTTCATGACTTGATCTTCATGTCATACATGTTCCTGCTACACTGGCAGCGACATACATTGCATACATCATGATAGCTACATCTTCTTTATGATTTTGAGTACGTTGTAAAGTGTGAAAGATTTCCTATACCTTCTTGTAAAATAGAGTGTTGCCCTTAAGTGAGGAAAAGATCCCAAAGTGGACACAATAAAAGATCCCAAAGAGGACAAATGAGAGTTAAATAGAAAGAGCCATTGAGGCCACACAAAAAATACAAAAAAATCGAAAAAAGAGAAAAATAAATAAAAAGAGAGAAAGGGGCAACACTACTATCCTTTTGAGAGATCCACACTAGTACTCCCTTTATATCCTTGTACTCCATAGAGATGATCATTATGCATATAGCTATGTGGGGACCTTCACACTATAGAACTTGGCTTGCATATTGCAAGGATGAGCCTCCTCAAACGAGCTCTAGGTCTTCATGAGCGAGCAAGTTAGATGCACCCCCACTAGTTTCATTGGAGAGCTTCCTAGCTCATATGTGCATCAGTTGCATGGCAATCCCTACTCCTCACATCATATCTATCATTTGGCATCTCTTGCCTATGATTGTCCTCATTGATGTGAGCCTTTCTCATCCTTTTTTGTCTTCCTCCTCCTCCGTACTTCTCTCTTTGCCATCCTAGGTGTCAACTCTCTTGCTTACGCTCATCCATTGCATGAATGCTCAAAATATTGAAAAAGGAGTGGATCAAATTGACTTGTACCTGGCTAGTGGTCTGGGGACGAGTCAAGATAAGATTCTAGAAAAAGACCAAGTGTGAAACTTTAGTAGATTGAGTTCTCAACAAATAAATATTTTTCTCGTATTTCCTATCCCCCTTCTTGCACGCAAACACCATTTGGAGACATTCGAGTCATGGACAGCGAGAGCTCTTGCACCTAATGTTCTTTTGTTACTTGTCTCAATGCTAATATAGACTCTTGCATGTTATGACTTGAATTGGATCTCTAACCTTCATTGCTTTACTTTTTAAAGTTCTTATATGGTTGCTATCATGTCACCACAGAAATTATGTTGTTATCATTTACCTACTCGAGGACGAGCAGGAATTAAGCTTGGGGATGTTGATACGTCCAAAACGTATCTATAATTTCTGCTTGCTCCATGCATGTTTTGTGTGATATTGCTATGATCTAGATACACTTTCATACACTTTTGATCATATTTGGACTAACCTATTAACTCAGTGCACCACAGTGCCAGTTCGTGTTTTCTGCTGTTTTTCTATTTCAGTTTTCCCCCATATAAAAATTGCTCCAAAAATTCGGGAAAAATCAGATAAAAAATCAGCGCAGAAGAACCTTCCGGAAGAACCTGAGTGGGGCCAGAGGGCCACCACCAGGGGCCCAGGCGCCCTGGTGGTGCGCCCCAGAGGCTGGACGCACCAGGGGGCCGCCTGGACCCCTGGTGCCCCCCTGGCTGCCCCCCTTCGCCTATATATTCTCTGTGACGAGAAACCCTCAAAAGAAGAACCATTTTTCGCTATCTCGCCTCTGTTCCGTCGCCACCGCGCTTCCGAGATCGGGAGCACCAGCAGACCTCTTCCCGGCACCCTGCCGGAGGGAGGGCCGACCTCCGGGAGTCTCCTCTCCACCATGGCTGCTTCCCGAATGTGCCGCTAGTAGTTTCTTTTGGACCATGGGTCCGTGATCAGTAGCTATGTGATGTTCTCCTCCCCTCTTTGTTCTTCATGCTTTTTAATGCAGTTGTCTGTTGCTTTGGGTTTACACTTTGGGTGGGGCTCGCAACTTAATACCAGCGAGATGTTCTGGATAGATATCTCAAGGTGGATGATTAGTAGTAGATGCAGTTGGATTTCGGTCTACTTATTTTGCCGTTCTGCCCATGCTTTTGAGCCTCTTCCTTTCTTTTGTAGCATAGTTAGCATTGCGGTGCGTTCATAATCCTGTCAATTGCCCTTCTGTAATTTGTTCACCTCGCATAGCAGTTTTATTGTCTTTTGGGAGAGAGACATCACTAGTGAACATCACGTATCCCGGTCCATATCCTCATCACTGTTTCCACACTCATTTACTTTTCTGCTTTTACTTTCAGTTGCTATCATTTATCCCTTGTGTTTGATCCTTTGTGAACAACAAGACCGGAGAGATTGACAACCTCTCTGAACTTCGTTGGGAACAAAGTTATTTGCGTCTGTGTGCAGATCCGCGTCAGTTGCGCCGCTGACACCTACTTATCATCTCCGGAGTCCTACTGGAGACAAACCTTGGTATCTTTACTGAGGGAAATTTTCTGCTGTGCTACATCACGCCTTCCTCTTGGGGTTTACCAACGAAGGGCGAGCAATCACTATCATCACCTCGCACACCAAGCAAACATCCACCTTCTCATGACTTGATCTTCATGTCATACATGTTCCCGCTACACTGGCAGAGGCATACATTTGCATACATCATGATAGCTTCATCTAATTTATGCTGAGTACTTTTGTAAAGTGCGAAAGATCTTCTTTACTCCTTGTAAAATAGAGTGTTTCCCATAAGTGAGGAAAAGATCCCAAAGAGGACAAAATTAAAATATCCCAAAGAGGACAAATGAGAGTTAAATAGAAAGAGTCATGGAGGCCACCAAAAAAATAAAAATAAAGAGAAAAAAGAAAAGAGAGAAGGGGGAAACACTATTATTCCTTTTGAGAGATCCACACTCGTACTCCCTCTTATATCTTGTGCTGCATAGAGATGACCATATATGCATATAGCTATGTGGGGACCTTCACACTATAGAACTTGGCTAGTATATTCCAATGATGAGCCTCCTCAAATGAGCTCTAGGTCTTCTTGATCAAGCAAGTTGGATGCACCCCCACTAGTTCCATTGGAGAGCTTTCCATAGCTCATATGAGCATCTGTTGCATGGCAATCTCTACTCCTCACATCATATCTATCATTTGGCCTTCTTGCCTACGATTGTCCTCATTGATGTGAACCTTTCTCACCTTTTTGTCTTCCTCCTCCACCATACATCTCTCTTTGCCATCCTAAGTGTCAACTCTCGTGCTTATGCTCATACATTGCATGAGTTCTCAAAATATCAAAAAAGAGTGGATCAAATTGACTTGTACCTGGCTAGTGGTCTGGGGACGAGTCAAGATAAGATTCCAAAGAAGACCAAGTGTGAAACTTTAGTAGATTGAGTTATCAACAAATTTATTTTTCTCTCGTACTCCCATATCCCATTTCTTGCACGCAGACACCATTTGGAGACATTCGAGTCACGGACAGCGAGAGCTCTTGCACCTAATGTTCTTTCATTGCTTGTTTCGATGCTAAAATAGACTCTTGCATGTTATCACTTGAATTGTCACATACCTTGATTGCTTTAATTTCAAATTTCTTATATGGTAGCTAGCATGTCACCACAGAAATTATGCTTGTTATCATTTACCTACTCGAGGACGAGCAGGAATTAAGCTTGGGGATGTTGATATGTCCCAAACGTATCTATAATTTCTGCTTGCTCCATGCATGTTTTGTGTGATATTGGTATGATCTAGATACACTTTCATACACTTTTGATCATATTTGGACTAACTTATTAACTCAGTGCTCCATAGTGCCAGTTCCTCTTATCTGCTATTTTTCTATTTCACGTTTCCCCCATATTAAAAGTGCTCCAAAAATTCGGGAAAAATCAGATAAAAAATCAGCGTGAAGGAACCTTCCGGAATCACCTGGGTGGGGCCAGAGGGCCACCACCAGGGACCCAGGTGGCCACCTAGTGCGGCCTAGGGTCTGTCCGCACCCCCGCCTGGACCTCTGGTGGGCCCCCAGGCTGCCTCCTTCGCCTATACATTCTCCGTGACGTGAAACCTCCTAAGATAGAACCCTTTTTCGCGATTTTGCCTGTGTTCCACCGCCGCCGCGCTTCCATGATCAGGAGCGCCAGCAGAACCCTTCCCGGAGGGAGGATTGACCTCCGGGTGCTTCCCTTCCACCATGGACGCTTCCCGGATGTGCCGTGAGTAGTCTTCCTTGGACCATGGGTCCGTGATCAGTAGCTATGTGATGTTCTCCTCCCCTCTTTGTTCTTCATGGTTTAGACCTTGTGAGCTGCCCTACATGATGGAGGCATATATGTAATTTTCTGTTGTTGCTATGCTGAGTTTGCTGGGATTTGATGGATTATGAGACTATGTTCAGATTGTGATTGAGTAATATATTTGGTTCTTATCTTTTATATTTTTGTTCCTAAGTAATTCTTGCATGTTCTCCGTAGGGTTTCAGAATAGGGTTTTTTATAGAAAGACTGTAAGGGAACTCCCTACAGTCAATAGGTGCAACAAACCCAAATTACAAGTATCGTGCCTTGAACCTGGGTGGGTGGGAAGTCATCAGCCCCTTCCTACCACTAGGCTATGCCTTAGTCTGCAGTTTCAAAATTGGTTGTTGGGACGAATTTGTGGGATCTCCTAGCATATTGGTTCCTGATAGCCCAATAACCCAGTGAGACATGGTTTGGATAATTCTGGTGTTGCTTCTTCAGTGGGTGCTATCACGTCTCCTAATATTCTATCATATGATGATCCGATCTCTTCTAGTTTTCCGGCTTCCATACCGTTACCACATGAGTTTGGTAATGATCTTCAAAGCTTTGATGAGATGATTGAAGATCTTGATACACATTTCTAGGATTGCTTATTGTCTCAGTATGGGTCACAATTTTATTACGTGTACAAATCGGGTCTGTTGCGGGAATGGATTCTGGTCGGATCATGTGAAAAAAGACTGCCGGCGAAATATTCATGCGTCAGCCATCTGGCTTCCTAATGTCCCATCGAAGGGTTTCAAGACTGGCACCCTCTCTTGAGTCCACACCCGATACTTTGAGTTCATTGCTTTCCCCCTGCGAATCCCTTGCTCCACCTCCATTGACTGATCTCATGGCCAACTTTGCGCTCTATCATCGCCATTTACTCCCATTTGGCCATGACATCGTCGACGGAAGGGCGGAGTGGGTGCCTCGTACCTACTTCATGCCAATGTAGGATCTGGCAAGTTTGCACGAACAATACATGGTGGCTATTGTGGAGACAGTTCCTCCATCGCAGCTGATGGTGATTCAACATGAACTATTTATGCACTTCCTTACTGAAGGCCTTCAGGTAATTGCTCAATCCTCTCAGACATCGTTTCAGGGTGTGGGATTGTTTGAGATGGAGATTTTTGTTGTACGTGCATCTTTTACACGACATCCACCCTTTCCTTTTGGGTATAGATTAAGATGGTTGTTCATTTCATCCCGATGAAGGAGATGGTTTCGTGTTATTCATGGGCACATGATGTTGGGAAACGGAGTAGAAAACAAAAAAAATCGGCACTACGAAACCAAAACCCAAGAACGGATCTAGGAAGATGCAGACAAGGTTATCGGTCTTGTTACCTTCTTGCAACCGTTCAATGGATGCACTTCTCTCGCAGCGGAAGAGGTTGATGGAGAGTCGGAGAAGCGTGAAGATGAACACTCCCACGAACAGATATAATCACCGTGGAGTCCCTCGAACGAAGATCGAACGTACGATCTCTCTACGGTTGATCCACACATACAGTGTAGATGATCCGGCAGGGCTCCGCCGTCCAGAGCTCGGCGCCACCGGAGTAGAGAGGAGGGAGGAGCAGACCTTCGGGTGGGTGGAGATTGGATCTAATGAGAGGGAGAGATAGAGGGGGCAGCCCTTTGGCGGAGAGCAATCTCAATTGTGTCTCAAGGGGTGCCCCCACCTCCTCTATTTATAGGGGAGGGGGAGGGGAGACAACTTGGAGGAGGGGGCAGCCCTAGGGGCTGCGCCCTAGGGTTTCCTCCTCCCTAGGGCTGCGCCAAGGGGGAGGGGGAAGCTTCCTGGAAGCCCCACCCAAGGCGCCCTCCCCTCTTGGTCTCCTTTGGCCCATGTGCTCCCTCCCCACTTGGGCCTTCCAAGTGAGAGGGAGCCCATTGATATTAAATTCATTAAATTAATTCCGAAACCTTTTCGAAATACTTAATAAATGAATATTAAATATATTTAGACCAACTCTTAGGTTTTATTTTTAGTTTTCTTTAGCTTTGCTTGTTGTTCATAACAAGTTAGATCCCGTCTTACTTTGTGTGGGAGAGAAAACCGCTCGACTTTCAAAATCTAGAACACATCATAGGATTTTTCCTGCCTATCTTTCTCTGTTGTGTGTTCTTTATCTTTTCGTAGCTACTGCCATGTTTAGTTTTAGTCTTAGTTTGTCTTTAGAAAGAGCCTTGGATTTTGTTTAGTCTGTTGCTGGAACTCTTTTTAGTATTCATGTTTATCTTGTTAAAGAGAGTTGGTTGTTGCACTGAGTTGTGTCTTGTCTTGAAAGTAGGTAATTGAGGTTGCTATTTAATTCTAGTAGTAACTTGCAATAGTTTTGAGGTATTGTTGTGAGTAATGTTTGAACTTTTGGTGTCAAGAGCTCTAGCCTATTAGTGATAGGTGTCGTATTTTGGGAAATCCGTGTGTATTTTCAAAACCTACAAAACTAGTTGAGAACTCTAGCTACTAGATGGATCACTAATCTTTGGAGGGATCGAATATTAGAGTACACGCACGTACCATGAGTCGAGGATGCGCAAGGATAACCAAACCCCCATAAACTCCTCCTCGGGGTACTTGTCTCTTTGTGAACCTCCTTATTAGATTGAGAGTTACCGATAATAAGTGCATGAGTTCTTCGGACTAATGTAAGTATTGAAAGTTGAAACTTTCACCTTCCCATATTTTGCTAGCCTCTCCCGTGCCGTGCATTGCCTTCTTCTCACTCCGAGGGTTGGTGTCCACCTTCGCCGGTACATCCAAAACCTTGGCATGATACGCTTTGTCATCATAAACCTCCCTATATCTTTCCTCAAAACAGCCACCATACCTACCTATCAAGGCATTTACATAGCCTTTCCGAGATATATTTCCATGCAACTTCCACCTCTTCATGAATTGATCTTCATGTCATACATGTTCCTGGTACACTAGCAGCGACATACATTGCATACATCATGATAGTTACATCTTCTTTATGATTTTGAGTACCTTGTAAAGTGTGAAAGATCTCCTTTACCTTCTTGTAAAATAGAGTGTTGCCCTTAAGTGAGGAAAAGATCCCAAAGTGGACACAATAAAAGATCCCAAAGAGGACAAATGAGAGTTAAATAGAAAGTGCCATTGAGGCCACAAAAAAATACAAAAAAAATAGAAAAAAGAGAAAAAGTAATAAAAAGAGAGAAAGGGGCAACACTACTATCCTTTTGAGAGATCCACACTAGTACTCCCTTTATATCCTTGTACTCCATAGGGATGCTCATTATGCATATAGCTATGTGGGGACCTTCACACTATAGAACTTGGCTTGCATATTCCAAGGATGAGCCTCCTCAAACGAGCTCTAGGTCTTCATGAGCGAGCAAGTTAGATGCACCCCCACTAGTTCCATTGGAGAGCTTCCTAGCTCGTATGTGCATCCGTTGCATGGCAATCCCTACTCCTCACATCATATCTATCATTTGGCATCTCTTGCCTATGATTGTCCTCATTGATGTGAGCCTTTCTCCTCCTTTTTGTCTTCGTCCTCCGCACTTCTCTCTTTGCCATCCTAAGTGTCAACTCTCGTGCTTACGCTCATCCATTGCATGAGTGCTCAAAATATTGAAAAAGGAGTGGATCAAATTGACTTGTACCTGGCTAGTGGTCTGGGGACGAGTCAAGATAAGATTCCAGAAAAAGACCAAGTGTGAAACTTTAGTAGATTGAGTTCTCAACAAATAATTTTTTTCTCGTATTCCCTATCCCCCTTCTTGCACACAAACACCATTTGGAGACATTCGAGTCACGGACAGCGAGAGATCTTGCACCTTTTGTTCTTTTGTTACTTGTTTCAATGCTAATATAGACTCTTGCATGTTATGACTTGAATTGAGTTTCTAACCTTGATTCCTTTACTTTTCAAATTTCTTTTATGGTTGCTAGCATGTCACCACATAAATTATGCCGTTATCATTTACCTACTCGAGGACGAGCAGGAATTAAGCTTGGGGATGTTGATACGTCCAAAACGTATCTATAATTTCTGCTTGCTCCATGCATGTTTTGTGTGATATTAATATGATCTAGATACACTTTCATACACTTTTGATCATATTTGGACTAACCTATTAACTCAGTGCACCACAGTGCCAGTTCCTGTTTTCTGCGGTTTTTCTATTTCAGTTTTCCCCCATATAAAAAGTGCCAGAAAAATTCCGGGAAAAATTTAGGAAAAATCAGCGTACAGGAAGCTTCGCGAAGAGCCCGAGTGGGGCCAGAGGGGAGCCAGGGGTGGCCCAGGCGGCCACCCGGCGCGGCCCCACCCCTGGCCGCACCAGGGGGCGCCTGGGGCCCCTGGTCCACCTCTGGCTGCCCCCCTTCGCCTATATATTCTCCGTCACGGGAAACTTCAAAAGAGAGAACCCTTTTTCACGATCTCGCCTCTGTTCCGCCGCCGCCGCGCTTCCGAGATCGGGAGCACCAGAAGACCTCTTCCTGGCACCCTGCTGGAGGGAGGATTGACCTCTGGGAGTCTCCTCTCCACCATGGATGCTCCCCGGATGTCTCGTGAGTAGTTTTCCTTGGACCATGGGTCCGTGATCAGTAGCTATGTGATGTTCTCCTCCCCTCTTTGTTCTTCATGGTTTAGACCTCGTGAGCTTCCCTACATGATCGAGGCACTTTTGTAATCTTTCTGCTATTGCTATGCTGAGTTTGATGGGATCTGAGGGATTATTAGATTATGTTCAGATTGTGATTGAGTAATATATTTGGTTTTTATCTCTTATATTTTTGTTCCTATGTAATTCTTGCATGTTCTCCGTTGTTGTTTATTGCTTTGGCCAAGTAGTAGGTAGTAACCCCAAGAGGGAACGTTTTGCTCGATTGTGGGTTCATGCCCCCCGATGACACGCTTGAGTGACAGAAACATGAGTCTAGGGGATGTGTTGTTGCCACAAGGGGGAAAACAACAGTGCTTGTAACCGCGGTTGCAAGAATTGCTTACTTTACGCAAAGTGCTTTTTAATGCAGTTGTCTGTTGCTTTGGGTTTACACTTTGGGTGGGGCTCGCAACTTAATACCAGCGAGATGTTCTGGATAGATATCTCAAGGTGGATGATTAGTAGTAGATGCAGTTGGATTTCGGTCTACTTATTTTGGCGTACTGACCGTGCTTTTGAGCCTCTTCCTTTCTTTTGTAGCATAGTTAGCATTGTGGTGCGTTCATAATCCTGTCAATTGCCCTTCTGTAATTTGTTTACCTCGCATATTAGTTTTAGAGGGGGGGTGAATAGGCGTTTAAAATAATTACGGTTTCGGCTTGAACAAATGCGGAATAAAACTTAATGTTTAATTTGTCAAGCAAGAAACCTAAATAAGCTAGGCTCAACTATGTGCACCAACAACTTATACTAAGCAAAATAAACAACTATGTGATAGCAAGATATATGACAAGAGCACTATGGCTATCACAAAGTAGGTGCACAAGTAAATAGGTTGACTAGAAGAACAACCTATGGGACAAGCAAAGTACAATAATATGAGCAAGCACAAGATAAACAATGTAATAAGCTTGCTCAAAGTAACGGTAGAGATAACCGCAAGTGGAGCCGATGGAGACAAGGATTTGTTACCGAAGTTCCTTCTCTTGCGAGAAGTACGTCTCCGTTTGGAGAGGGTGAGGAGCACAATGCTCACACGAAGCCAACGAGGGCCACCCTATTTCTCCTCACGCTCTTACCAATGCAAGATGCCGTGAATCCACTATTAGGACACTTGAGGGAGGTCACCGAACCCGTACAAATGGCGACCCTTGGGGGCGGTCACCGAACCCATACAAATGCTCGGGGCTATCTCCACAACCGAATTGGAGGCTCCCGTAGCGTCCCGAAGCTTTCCACCACAATGATTGAGCTCCGTAACAACAAACCTCTAGGTGCCAACGCACCCACGAGGTACAAGCTCTAGAGTGCCTATGCACTCAAGAGTAGCAATCTTCTCAACTTCACTTCTACAACGAATCCTCGGAGAGAACTCAAACCGATGCACCAAATGCAATGGCAAGAGCACACGAAGTGCTCAAGTCCCCAACTCTCAAATCCCACCAAAGCAACAAAAGCTATGGAGGAATATGAGAGGAAGAACAAGGAGAACACCAAGAACTCCAAGATCTAGATCCACAAGGTTCCCCTCACTTAGAGGGGAGATGGCTTGGTGGAGAATGTGGATCTAGACCTCCTCTCTCTTTTCCCTCAAAAAGGAGCAAGAATCATAGGAGGGGAAGAGAGTAAGCAAGCTCAAAGAGGTCAACAATGGGGGGAAGAACTTGCACAAAACCGGTGGGGACAAAGGAAGAAGAAGACCCCCTTTTATAGTCCCCCATGAATCCAGCCGTTGGGAACCGTTGGCAGCCCACCAACCACGGTACTACCGCTCGGAGAGCGGTACTACCGTGGTGCGGTACTACCGCACCGGGAGCGGTACTACCGCCCCACGGTACTACCGCACCGGGAGCGGTACTACCGCCCCACGGTACTACCGAAGCCCAGTACCGTGCCCACTACCGCAGAGTCCAGTGGACTTACGGTAGTGAGTGCGGTACTTGCCCGCGGTACTACCGAGTCACGGTACTACCGCGCTGGGAGCGGTACTACCGCCCCACGGTACTACCGGGGGCCAGTACCGTGCCCACTACCGCAAAGTCCAGTGGACTTAGAAGTGGCAAGGGAGAAATGTCAAACAAATAGAGGTGTGAAACCTCTAACCGAGACGACCCGACAAATCTCCCACATCGAAAAACATACGAGAAGACGCATATGAAATCTGTTTTCGATGAACAAGAGCTTGTCATGAAGAAGAGCACAAGCTCCAAAACCCACAAAGAGAAAAGCCAAACAAGAACCAATAAAGATGATGCCAAGGATGCAAAAGGTTTGAGCTCTCCACGAATGACTCGGCCTAGCCTATAACACGGTCTCCTAACTACTACCAAGAGACCGGTAAACTAGACACCTATCTAGTCAAACCTTTGTCTTGCGCATAATCCACTTGAGCTTGATGATGACGATCATTCCCGCCTCAAGTTGGAACATCTTCCTTGATTCCGCCGGCTCGATGAAGACTTGTAGATAGCTCCCCCATAATCCATTACGGGTGAGCCTCTTTTAAGCACATCTTCACAAGACCATAAACACCAAATGGTCGGCAAGCTCCAAGCATACGATATCTTCGTGATGCTCATCTTGACCTTGCACACATCTACTTGACCAATCTTTGGATAGCTCCATGAAGAACACCTTGGTCAACACGTAATCTTCATCTTACAACCTTGAATCCACCATATGATCTTCAAGCGTTGCCTATGGAAAAACCTTAAAGTATAACTCAAGGAAACCATTAGTCCATAAAGATTGTCATCAATTACCAAAACCAAACATAAGGGCACATGCCCTTTCACAGGTCCATATCCTCATTACTGTTTCCACGTTCATTTACTTTTCTGCTTTTACTTTCAGTTGTTATCATTATCCTTTGTGTTTGATCCTTTGTGAACAACAAGACCGGAGAGATTGACAACCTCTCTGAACTTCGTTGGGAACAAAGTTATTTGTGTCTGTGTGCAGGTCCGTGTCAGTAGCGCCGCTGACACCTACTTATCATCTCTGCAGTCCTACTGGAGACAAACCTTGGTATCTTTACTGAGGGAAATTTGCTGCTGTGCTGCATCACGCCTTCCACTTGGGGCTCACCAACGAAGGGCGAGAAGACTACACCCGTCAACTCTCGCGCCATCAGAGTCCGTACTAGATTACAGAGATAATTTCCTAGTCCTAGTCTTGCCTTGTGCACCAACTCGTGCCTTCCATATCAGTTGCGGACTCCTACGTCAGTGTCTTGATTGGGCCAGTCGTGGGCCTGTCGAGGATTTCCATCGTGCCTTCTGTCTTCATGCACACCAGGTATCCTCACACGCAGGAGTCGTGGGGTCAACCCCTCGTCAGTAGCCCCCGAGTGCCTGGGGGACTCGAAGAGTCGCGCAGGGACTCGAGTTCGTCGTTGCTTTATCATCGCAGGCGCAGCATAGCTGCGGTTCGCTGGCAGTTTTGAGCTATGACAATACCTATTTCGAGCGATTTCTAAGCTGAAAGGGCCCAAGGAGTCGACTAGTCGAGCCTTCGTGAATTGCGCTAGTGGAAAATACCGCAGTAGCCCAATCAAGCTCACGTCCCTCGACATGAACTTGGAACGACCGGTGTCTAGCAAAGTCATCCCACTGCAGGTATTATAGGATCAATTGCTGCCAGTCTAAGCAAATAGCCTGAGCGCGTCCGCTAGGCTCTTTCTATCATGCGATCTCATGGAAAAGATCGGGAGTGAAATTGCTCTGTGGCAAGTCCCAGCCCGGCCATTCTGCGCAGCGGGGTCTTACCTACACGCTAAGCTTGCGTGGCATCTGGGTACAGTGTGTCGTATCCCAGGCATTATTTTTGTAGAGGCACAGAGCCTGGTTAGCGATGCACCCACTTGGGATAAACAATCAAGTGAGCTATTAGTAGTTACTCGCGGAGTTTTTATGAGCTCATGCGAGGGGTCATATAGGAAAGCATCCACTCGGAATGTCGTCGATTGTGGGGGTAGTTTAGCTTGCTTGAGCTTTTGCCTGCGAGGTGAGGGAGCACTCGAACTCCACATACGTGTTGTTTTCGCTGACGCGAGTAGTCTCGCGAGTGCATGTTCGCCTTGAGGGAGCACCCGAAACTCTGTAATTGCGAGTGGTTTACTCGAGCATATCCTCATCTTCCGGGTGAGGGAGCACCCGAACTCTCAAGTTTTGGTCTTTTATTTTTGTTTTTGAATAAAGATACTCCCGATGAGAGTAAAAGATTTTGGAATCGGAATATTTTGGCACTGAGAGATAAGTAACCTTTTCCAGTCTTTTGTTTTTTCCCGATTGTTTTTTATCGCCGCGTTGATGGTCCTTGTCGTGCTATTTGATGACCTATGATGATGCTTGGTCTTCGATCCGTCGCGTCTTCTAGCCACGATGACGACTTGGACACCGTGCTGCCCGTTGGATTTCCGAGGTGTGCATGGGAAACATGTGAGATTTAACGCCTCCTTTAAGTATTGCTGACCGTGTGAAGGCAACTTTTCTTGGAATTCGTAATGCACAATGTGTTTGGTCTTTGATTTAATTATGCCCCCCTTGGGCTTCTGTGTTTTTTCCTGGTTTGCCCCTGGGCTACGCTATAAATACCTGATGTTTTATTGCCTGGGCTTGGTCATTCATTCTTCTCCTATCTTCTTCTTCCCATGGCTCCCAAGCGGGGTGGTGGTGCTTCTGCCCGAGGTCATGGTCGGCGTGGTCGTGGTGGCCGCACCCCCCGCTCTTCTTGTGGTGGGCGTCGTGGAGCTGCGGCGACGCCCTCTTCGTCTTGTGCGGACGAGGGTGTTTGGCGCTATGATTTCATTTTGCGTATTATTAGTCGCGCTGCTACTCGGATCCCTCTTCCATTCTCATTTGCCTCCGTGATTTCTGAGCTCAATCTGAGGGGTCTTTGGCTTCGGCTTCAGGGGTGCGCTCGATCTCTTGCTTGGGTTGAGCTTTCTGTTGATGGCTCCTTCTTGATTTTTCTTGATGCTGGCTGGAGGTTGTTTTCACGGCAGCTAAACTTGCGTGATGGGGATAGTCTTTGCTATCGTTTTGATGGTGAAGATACCCTCATCGTTTGTGCTTTTGATGCCGGTGGCAATAGTCCGGATCCATACTGGGAGGAAACAAGAAGTGACAGTTCCGATGGGTCGAGTGGTGGTTCGCCTGCTTCTCCTGTGACTTCATCTTCTGCCGATTCCTCGGCTGGTGGTGCTTGCTCTTCTAGTTCTAAGGATGAGCTGGACGTCAAGCCGGTCGTCAAACGGGTGCGTCAGTAGGCGAGGCACCTTGTAGAACTGGAGGACGGCGACTTGTTTCTTCGCAGGCTCAGTTGCTACTTTGTCTGTGGTGATGCTCGTCGAGTTGTGGGACAAAAGTGCCAATTATCTCAGCATGAGCGCACATGTAGAAGTCATAATTCCCTGGGATAATTGTAACCCGTCTAGTGGCTGCTCGAGTCCTTTTGTAGTGATAACTATCCTTGACTCCTTTGTAATGGAAACTGTCTTCGACTCCTTTTGTAATGAGAAATTATCGTCGACTCCTTTGTAATGGAAACTGTCTTCGACTCCTTTGTCATGGAAACTGTCTTCGACTCCTTTGTAATGGAAACTATCTTCGACTCCTTTGTAATGGAAACTGTCTTCGGGTGCGCGGCAGCGCTCCTGATGGGAGTAGCCCCCAAGGCTACGTTTGATTTGTAGAATCAGGCGTAGGCTGTGATCTTTTTTCTACCTGGGCTGTCCCTTCTTGTGGATGTTTTTTAGTTTATTCCGGGTTTTGGTCGGGTGTGCGTCAGCGCTCCTGATGGGAGTAGGCCCCGAGTCTTTAGGTGATCGTTTGCGATCAGGTGAAGACTAAAGAACTTTGCATTTTCCGATGCGATTCTCTTGTGAAAAAAACTCTTGGTGCTTCGGGGAGATCATGTGTTATGGTTCCCGAGTGTTTGCAGGTAAGGTGGCATGGGCGAGGGTAGCATCTCTCGGGGTGATTTTGTGCTTGAGTCCCCGAGTGCTTTTAAGTAAAGGTCGCGTGAGCGAGGATAGTGTCTCTCTGGGGGAGTTTTATGCTCGAGCCCCCGAGTGCTTTTAAGTAAAGGTCGTGTGAGCGAGGATAGCGTCTCTCGGGGGAGTTTATGCTCGTGCCCCCGAGTGCTTTTAAGTAAAGTCTCGTGAGCGAGGATAGCGTCTCTCGGGGGGATTTTATGCTCGAGCCCCCGAGTGCTTTTAATTAAAGGTCGCGTGAGCGAGGATAACGTCTCTCGGGGGGATTTTATGCTCGAGCCCCCGAGTGCTTTTAAGTAAAGGTCGTGTGAGCGAGGATAGCGTCTCTCGGGGGGAGTTTATGCTCGATCCCCCAAGTGATTTTAAGTAAACGTCGCGTGAGCGAGGATAGCGTCTCTCGGGGGAAGTTTATGCTCGATCCCCCGAGTGCTTTTAAGTGATAATGTTTGGGCAACACCATTTTATTTCTTCGGGTATTACATGGGTTGCTGATTGGTACTGCTGCCGGTGCCGCTGTAATGTTTGGAGGGCTATGGGTAGAACAAGCGTAGGTCCGCTACGTTCCATGGGTTTCCCACGTCTTCATTGGTCTTCGGGTTCTTCAACCTGTATGCGCCGCCACCGATGACTTCCGAGATTATGAATGGCCCTTCCCATTGTGGGGCGAGTTTATGCACTTTTTCTTGTATCAGTCGCAAGACGAGGTCTCCTTTGCCGAAGGTTCTGGTACGCAGGCGACTGCTTTGATATGTGCGCAGCTTGTCCTGGTATCCTCCAGATCTTGTTATGGCAGTGTCTCGGCTTCGTCTGCTGTGTCTTTATCGTTCTGCAGTGCTTCTTCTTCTTCCTCTTCGTACCCTGAGATCCGAGGAGATCCAAATTTTAAGTCGTGGGCAGTAATGCTTCTGGCTCGTATACCAGGAAGAAAGGTGTATACTGGGTCGAGCTGTTTGGGGTGGTACGCAGGCTCCATAGTACCACGGGAAGTTCTTCTACCCAGTTGCCAGTGGCTTGTTCTAGTGGTGCGAGGAGTCGTTTCTTTATTCCTCCGCATACTAGGCCGTTTTCTTTCTCCACTTGGCCGTTGGATTGTGGGTGCACGACTGATGCGTAGTTGACTTTGATACCCAGCTCCTGACAAAAGTTTTGGAATTCTGCTGCTATGAAGTTTGTACCATTGTCTGTGATGATGTTGTGTGGTACGCCGAATCTGAAGATGATTAACTTGATGAAGTTAACTGCCGTGAGGGCTGTTGAGCTAGTGATTGGTACTGCTTCGATCCATTTTGTGAACTTGTCGACTGCGACTAGTAGGTGCGTTCGTCCTCCTTTTGAGGATTTCTTGAGTGGACCCACCATGTCGAGTCCCCATGTGGCGAATGGCCAGAACAACGGTATAGTTTTGAGTTCTGATGCTGGGGCATGTGGCCTGCTGGCGAACTTTTGGCAGGCGATGCAACGCCGTACGATATATTCCGCATTTCTCATGGAGGTCGGCCAGTAGAAACCTGCTTGAAAAGCCTTGGCCACGAGTGCGCGACTGCTCGCGTGATGCCCACAGGTGCCTTCGTGAATCTCGAGTAGTAGGGCTTTTCCGTCTTCTTCATCGATACACTTTTGGAGGACCTGAGAGATGCTGCGCTTGTAGAGCTGTCTATTGATTACTGTGAATGCTTTGGATCGTCGACTGATGCGTCGGGCTTCTGCAACGTCCTGTGGTAGGGTGCCTTCGATTAGGAATTGAAGGAATGGTTTTGCCCAGGCTGGGTCTTCGAGTGCGGCTGGCTCTGCGGCTTCGGGTGCTTGGCTGCTTGTGTCGTCGGTTGTGCTCGCTGCCGCCACCTGCGCTGGTTCATTTGTCTCATTGGCCTCTGCGACTGCCTCGGGCGCCGTTGGCTTTACTTTGATTGATCTCTGGCTGATGCTCTTGAGGAAAACGCCTAGTGGTATTGGTCCTCGAGTCGATCCGATGTTCGCAAGTTCGTCGGCTTCGGTGTTATTTGCTCTGGAGACGTAGTTGAGTTCGCAGCCGTCGAATCCTCCCTCTAGTGTGTTGTAGAGCTTCTGGTAGGCCATCATGTTGTCTGCGACCGCGTTACAGTCTCTCATCGCCTGCGGGACAACGAGGTTGGGTTCGCCGTAGATCGAGAAGCGAGTGGCGCCGCAAGTTTTTGCCATGCGCATGCCGTGGAGTAGTGCCTCATATTCTGCTTCTTTGTTGGAGGCATTACTGAAGTTGATCTGAAGGATGTATTTGAGCCTCATTCCTTTGGGGGAGACTAGTACGACGCCTGCTCCGGCTCCTTGCTTTCTTTTGGACCCGTCGAAGAACATCGTCCATGATTGGACAGATCTGGGGGGCCTGGTGTTTGGACCTCTGTCCACTCGACCAGGAAGTCTGGGAGTACTTGGGCTTTGATTGTTGTTTGGTGTTTGAACTGCAGATCTTGCGGTTGAGCTCGATGTTCCACTCAGCGACTCGGCCGGTCGCTCCGGGGTTGTTGAGGATGTCCGCGAGTGGTGCGCTGCTCACGATTGTGATGGGGTGTTCGTCGAAGTTGTGCGATACTTTCGTTGAGGTCATGATGATGGCGAGCAGGAGCTTCTGGTAGTGCGGGTACCGTTGTTGGGGCTTTGTGAGCAGCGTGCTTAAGTAGTAGATTGGTCTTTGTATGCTCTGGATTTTGCCTTCTTCTGCGCGCTCGCCGACGAGCGCCGTGCTGACTACGCTGTTGCGCGCTGCTATGTAGAGGTACAGTTTCTCCTGTTCTTTGGCCACCGCCAAGATTGGTGGAGTCGAGAGGGTTTTCTTTAGGTCTGCGAATGCATTGTGGGCTTCCTCAGTCCACTCGAATTTTTCTCCTTTTCTGAGCAGTTGGTAGAACGGTAGGGTCATTTCTCCTAGCCTGTTGATGAAACGGCTCAATGCTGCGAGTCTTCCTGTGAGATGTTGCACGCCTTTGATGTTGGTTGGATTTTGCATCTTGGCGATTGCTTGGACCTTTTCGGGGTTTGCTTCGATTCCTCGGGAGGAGACCATGTACCCGAGTAGTTTTCCGGCTGGGACGCCGAACACGCACTTTTTTGGGTTGAGCTTGATTCTGTACTTGTTGAGGGACGCGAATGTTTCGCGGAGGTCGTCGAGTAGCGTGTTTGCGCTGTAGGTTTTGATGACAATGAAGTCTACGTAGACCTGGACATTTCTGCCAATTTGGTCTCCCAACCATGTTTGCATCATTCGTTGGTACGTGGCCCCGGTGTTTTTAGACCAAAGGGCATTGTTCGGTAGCAGAACACGCCGTAGGGGGTAATGAACGAGGTTTGCTCTTCGTCTTCTTCCTTCATCCTAATCTGGTTGTATCCTGAGTATGCATCGAGGAAGGATAGGAGGTCGCATCCTGCTGTGGAGTCGATTATCTGGTCGATTCTTGGCAGGGGGAAGTGGTCTTTCGGGCAGTGCTTGTTGACAGGCCCGTAGTTGACGCACATCCTCAGTACATCAGTATCTTTTTAGGGACCACGACTGGGTTTGCAATCCAGGTTTCTTTCTTCGTCTCCCGGATGAACTGTGCGTCGAGTAGTCGGTTGATTTTTTTCTCCGATTGCTCTGCGCTTAGGTTCTGAGAATCGTCGTAGCGCCTGCTTTACTGGCTTGGTGTTTGGCTTGATGTGGAGCGCGTGTTCTGTAAATTCTCGCGGTATTCCGGGCATGTCGGCTGGGCACCAGGCGAATATTTTCCACTCTTCAAGAAGGAAGGTTATGAGGGCGGTTGCCTGTTCTTCTGGGAGGTGGGCGTATACGCGGACCGCCTTCTCTGGGTCTGTTGGGTGAACTTGGTGGTTGATTGTGTCGCTGTCGACGCTGAAATCGCGGCCGAATTCTTTTGACTCTCTTCGGCTCGCCAGTGGAAAAATGCTTTTATCCGTCACCATGGCTATTTCTTCGAGTAGTTGTTGGGCTCCGAACGTGTTGGAGACTTTGTGGAAGTCGTGATCGCACTGATATGATTTGGTGAAGCTTCCATTTATTGTGATGACTCCTGCGGGTCCTGGCATCTTGAGTTTGAGATGTGCATAGTGCGGGACCGCCATGAATTGGGCAAACGCTGGTCGCCCGAGTATGGCGTGGTACTGCGACTGCCAGTCGAGCACTTCGAACTCGAGGAATTGTCTTGCGAAGTTGCGCTTGTTGCCGAAGATGACATCGAGCTCGATTGTTCCGATGGAGGCGTCTGCTTCACCTGGAACTACGCCATATATTGTGGTGCCTGACTTCTTCCAAACTGATCGTGGGATAAGCATCTTGTGTAGGGTGCTGGCGAAGATTATGTTTAGGCTGCTTCCTCCATCCATGAAGACTCTGTCCATGTCGTAACCTCCGATCTGGGCTTCAAGGACCAGGGGTGCATGCCCCGGCCTTGGGACTGCGGGTGGGTGGTCGCTTTGAGAGAAGGTGATGTTGGTCTCGGCGCCACACAGTTGGTAGATTTCTGCTATCTTTAGGCCCTTGGCTACTCGGGCCTGCAAGGTGTAAGCGTCCTTCTTTGCTTTTGAGGGTCTTCCTTCTTGGATCATGCAAATTCGTCCATGGGACGTAGGGTATTGCCTTTCTGTACTTGGTGCTGGTGACTGCGCGCTTCTTCGGGTGCGCTTGGATTCACGCTGCTTTTCCTCTTTGAGGCTGTTGAAGAGTTCGGTGAATAGACGACAATCTCCTAGGGTGTGGCTTGCTCTGAGGCGTCCCCACCCGTCTTGGAAACAGTGGATCGTGCAAGGTCCTTCCAGTTGCTCTTTGGCTGTGAGCTTACTGGAACCAGCGTGCCTTCTTCTCCTTGAGACTTGGAAAATCCGCGAGTGGTCTTCTGTTCGGTTGTGGAATCTTGGGTCGAGCTCTATCCAATCGCTGAGCGACTGGTTCCGGATGAAGTTGGCGAATTCATCTGGTCTTCGATCTGGGTCGTAGTACTCGCTGGTCTGGGTTTCGGAGTCGCTGTCTTGTCGCGCGGCGGGAGTTCGGGTGGCGGCGGGTCGTCGAGTGGTTGGCGAGTCTTCTGTCACGCGCAGCGACTCTTCGAGTGGGATTCCCGTGTAGAGTCCTCGCGCCTGTCTTCTGGGTCGTCGAGTTCTTTTCCGTCGGCGGTGGGTCTGGCAGTCTTCGAGATGCTGGGCTTGATTCGGCTGCAGGCTAAGTGATCTTGGTGGGGCGACGAAGATGCTTGTGGTGAACTTGAACTCCTCGAGCGGGTTAGGTCTGGCTCTAGCCCTCGAGTCATGATTTTCTGAAGGCGGGACCGCCGAGATTGTGATTCCAACCTGTGTAGTTCTCACAGACGGCGCCAATTGACGAGGATCAGCCTCGGCAAATCTCATGGTCAGGGACCCTAGGTTAATCATAGAGAAGGAACAGGTTGGACGATACTCGTCGGCTAACAGGAGAAGCACTTCCTGCTCGATATTATTGCGTGAGGGAGCGATTACAAGGGAGGCCAAGGCGAGTTCTCGCAAGACTAGGAGAGTAGATTGGATATTAAATGATCAAGACGTCTCCCCTCCCAGCCTTTATATACTAGGCTAGGTCTCGGGGAGTCCGTACTAGATTACAGAGATAATTTCCTAGTCCTAGTCTTGCCTTGTGCGCCAAGTTGTGCCTTCCATATCAGTCGCAGACTCTTACGTCGGTGTCTTGATTGGGCCAGTCGTGGGCCTGTCGAGGCTTTCCAGCGGGCCTTATGTCTTCATGCACACCAGGTATCCTCACACGCAGGAGTCGTGGGGTCACCCCCTCGTCCATTAGCCATTGTGAAGCTATGTGCATTCTACAATGCAATTTCTCAGAAGGTAATCGATCCAGAAGACCTGACAAGGTTACAAGAAGATTTGGTTCAATGTCTTGTCAATTTTGAGTTGGTGCTCCCACCATCCTTCTTCAATATTATGACGCACGTCCTGGTTCACGTAGTCGACGAGATTGCAATTCTGGGTCCTGTATTTTTACACAATATTTTCCCCTTTGAGAGGTTCATGGGAGTATTAAGGAAATATGTTCGTAACCGTGCTAGGATAGAAGGAAGCATCTCCATGGGACATCAAACAGAGGAGGTCATTGAGTTTTTTGTTGACTTTATTCCTGACCTTAATCCGATTGGTGTTCCTGAATCGAGACATGAGGGGAGATTGGGTGGAAAAGGCACGCTAGGACAGAAACCAACAATATGTAGGGACGGGCATTCTTGGAATCAAGCACACTACACAGTCCTATAGAATTCTTCCTTGGTGGCCCCGTATATCGATGAACACAAGAATAATCTACGCTAAAAACACCCGCAGTTGTCTGAGGACTCGATTACACAAGTACACATCAAGACATTCGGTAGTTGGTTGCAATCACATCTGAGGGGTAACACCACTGTTGGAGATGACCTATACTTGTTGGCCAGGACACCATCTTCGACTGTAGTGACTTTCCAAGCATACGACATAAATGGGAATACATTTTACACGAGTTCCCAAGATAAAAAGAGCACCAACCATAACAGTGGTGTCCGCTTTGATGATGCAGCAAACAACAATAGGGCAAATGACACATATTATGGTTACATAGAGGAGATATGGGAACTTGACTATGGAACTGATTTTAAGGTCCCTTTATTTCGGTGCAAATGGGTCCATATGTCAGGGGTAGAGGTAGACCCGAAGTACGGAATGACAACAGTTGATCTCAACAATCTTGGGTACCCAGACGAACCATTCGTCCTAGCCAATGATGTGGCGCGGGTTTTCTATGTGAAGGACATGTCTACCAAGCCGAGAAAAAGAAAACATGAGGAAGCAAATACATCATACGATGAGCCAAAGCGTCACATAGTTCTCTCGGGGAAAAGAAACATCATGGGAGTCGAGGACAAGACAGACATGTCATAAGATTATGAAAAGTTTCATGAAATTCCTCCCTTCAGAGTGAAGACTGGCCCGAGCATCCTGTTAAATGATGAAGAATTTCCATGGTTACGACGCAAGAAGATGCACCGGAAACACGCGAAGAAGTAACGGAAACACGCGAAGAAGATGCGATCGGGTTCACAGCCAATTGAGCATCATCATTTCTATTTGTCCTTTGTTGTTTTCTATGTGTGAAATGATGTAAGAACACTTTCACCTGCATACACCCCGACGGTGGCTCGTGAGTGCCTGCATATCAAATGCACCGTCGGGTGTATTCAGGGAATCCGAATGATTTGTATTCGGTCGATGAACTGAAGGATTTCTAGATAGAACAAAACACACGGTTTCCCCTGCATACAGCCCGACGGTGGATCGTGAGTGCCCGCATATCAAATGCACTGTCGGACGTATGCAGAGAATCCGAATGATTTGTATTCGGTCGATGAATTGAAGGATTTCTAAATAGAACAAAACACATGGTTTCCTCTACATACAACCCGACGGTGGCTCGTGAGTGCCCACATATCAAATGCACCGTCGGACGTATGCAGGAAATCTGAATGATTTGAATCCAAATGAGTACACACTGAGTGTCGAACATGTCTGAGATGTGGGCTATATATAGGGGTCGTGTGCCTCTTTAGTCCCGGTTGCTAGCTAGAAACGGGACTATAGTCGTGATAGTGCTGATCCAATAGACCCCTGATCCAACGACTAACAAGCGCTTGAAAGAAACACACGATCCGTGTACTTCTTCCCGATTGGGGGGATTCGAACACAGACACGCATTGCGGTAAAAAGGACAATGGTGTACACCAAATTGAATTGATATATAAAAACAAAAAGTATAGAAAATACATTATAAGAGGTAGACCGAGGAACCCTCCCAAAGGGTGATATATATATATATATATATATATATATATATATATATATATCTCCTTCAGAACGCGAGAGAAAGACCTTTATCTCATCAGCTTCAATAGACAGAGGTCTTTATATGTCATAGAAGAAAGACCTCTGCCTCTTCAAAGCTGGTGAGACGAAAACTTTTTCCCTCCTGCTAAAGGAGACAGAGTATCCCCCCTAGGGTTGAATTCCTCGGTTTACCACTTCTAATAAACTTGCTATGCTACAGTAATTGGAGGCCATCCAGTGCTTATAAACAACTCTAACCTTCCTTCGGTTGGCGAGGTGGTACTAATGTTTCTGATTCGAGCCGTTTAGGTGTCTTTAGTCCCGGTTCAAGTCACAAACCGAGACTAAAGGTCCGTTTTTTTCTTTTTTTTCTACACAGAACAATTTCCGTTTTTAGATTTTGAATAACTATTAGATTATTTATAGTTTTTTAATTAATATTTTTGCTTTAGGTCAAAAAAAAAAACTTTCTTCTAGTGCTAGTACTTTTCAAATTTAATTAGTTTAAATATGAATTCTTTTGAAATTTGTGTGAATCACTAGTTTGAAAAATACATTAGTTTATAAAAATCCTTAAATACATGAAAAATATCAAATGAAGTTAGAAAGTGTTGGAATTTTAGGATCGGGC
This sequence comes from Bromus sterilis, assembly GCA_950022295.1. Taxonomy (NCBI): domain Eukaryota; kingdom Viridiplantae; phylum Streptophyta; class Magnoliopsida; order Poales; family Poaceae; genus Bromus; species Bromus sterilis. Next base: position 406,441,668 of record OX465596.1, read on the forward strand.
TTGTAATAGTGCATATTGAATGCACAAGAAGAGTGGAGTTTATATAGGTTAATAAAATGAATTGCCTTTGTAACATATGATTTTTCTTCCGAAACCCTGATACTTCGAGGAAGATGATCCATTATGTACACGAAGTGCATCCAGTTTTTTCCGTAACCCCCTCAAAATTTGTACACATTCTATGTCGGTGAAATCATGATACAATGCAAACTTTCAAACTTTTCAGAGTTCATTTGTAGTGATTTTCAATTTTAGGGTCATTAAGCACAAAAAAATCCTTAAATGCATGAAAAATAGCAAATGAAGTTAGAAAGTGTTGGAATTTTAGGACGGGGCTTGTAATAGTGCATATTGAATGCACAAAAAGTCTGGAGTTGAAATACGTTTAAAAACATATGAGTTTTCATCTGAAACCCTGATACTTCGAGGAAGATGGTCCAGTTTATACACGAAGTGCATCAAGTTTTTGCCGTAACCCTCTCAAACCGACAAAATTTTATTTAAAAATATAAAAAAACTACTCCTCCTCGTCGTCGGAGACATCGTCTTCGGTGACAGAGCTGATCTCACCCTCTAGCACTATCCAGCGGGGGTCATCGACAGGCCAGTTGGCGACGCCTCTCGCTAGTTTCGCCGCCGCCATATCCTTGGCCATACTCCGCTCCTCCCGCCATTCATGACGCTCGCACCGCCTCCCTGCGCGCTCGGCCGCCAGCCTCGTCCATTGTTCCGCCTCCCTCGTGGCTTCACGGGGATGCCTCGCGTACCAATCCTGCACGGCGCGCTGGTCCCGCTCTGCGACGAGGCCAAGCACTGCTCTGCGGCGATGGCGGCGGTGGTCCTTGTCAGCGAGGAGGCGCGACGCCTCTGCCATGTCCGCCGCCTCTTTCGTGTTGTGGCAGTCGTGAAAATTCATCTGCGTGCGGGAGGCCAAGCGTCCACGCTACTGCGTCGTAAGCGCGGGCGGCCCCCGCAGCATTGGCGAATGTGCCGAGCGACATGTGCTCATTGCCGCTCCGTATCACCGCCGTGAATGTGTCGTCGAGGTGCCCGCAGACGCCGTGGTAGCGGGGGTGGATTTGGTGGCGGGGTGGCATGGTTGCTGTGGCGCGGAAGGGGAAGAGTGTGCGAGAAGAAAAACAGTGGAGGTTGTCTTTGCGCATGCCGTGCGCTTTTGACCTCACACGATTTTAATCCAGAGTCTGAATTCCACCAATCAGGAAGAAGCACACGGATCACGTGTTTCTTTCAAGCGTTTGTGAGTCGTTGGATCAGGCTTGTGAGTCGTTGGATCAGGCTTGTTGTCAACTACCAATCAGGAAGAAGCACACGGATCGCGTGTTTTTTCAAGCGTTTGCGAGTCGTTCGATCAGGATTTTGAGTCGTTCGATCAGGCTTATAGTCAACTTGATTCCAGTACAAGTAATTTTATATTATGACAAGTAATACATGAAAAATAGCCACCGCAAAAGTTATAAAACAAAAAAGTATAGCAATTTCATTATAGAACGTCAACGGAAGAACACTCCGCTAGCGTGTACTCTGTCATGGCCAATTTCAGACGGACCTCTCTTGGTTGAAAGATCTAGCCAAATCTACCAACCAAGTGAGGTCTTCTGAAATTTAGATGACAGAGTATAGGATATGGATGAATTCCTCCATGTACGACCTTTACTGAATTTGCTATGCTACAGTAAGAGGACGCCAGCCCGCGCTTATAAACAGGTGTAACCTCACCTCTGTTAGCGTGGTGGTACTAATCCTACTGATCAGGGCCATGATAAGTGGTTTAGGGGCCTTTCGTCCCGGTTGAAGACAGCAACCGAGACAAAAGGGGTGCTACTAATAAAAATTATTGCACGACTGATACGTCCCAAACGTATCTATAATTTCTGCTTGCTCCATGCATGTTTTGGGTGATATTGCTATGCTTTTGATACACTTTCATACACTTTTGATCATATTTGGACTAACCTATTAACTCAGTGCACCCCAGTGCTAGTTTCTATTTTCTCCTGTCTTTTTATTTCAGGTTTTCCCATTACATAAAATGCCAGAAAAATTCCAGGAAAAATATATAAAAAATCAGCGCAACGGAAGCGTCCAGACTCCCGAAAGCTCCAGGCGCCCTGTGGGCGCGACCTAGGGTGAGCCCGTGCCAGGGGGGCTCCTGGACCCCTGGTTCCCCCCTGGCTGCCCCCTTCGCCTATATATTTCCTTCGTCCCGAAACCCCCGAGGACAGAACCCTTTTTCGCGATCTCGCCTCTGTTCCGCCGCCGCCGCGCTTCCAAGATCGGGAGCACCAGGAGACCTCTTCCCGGCACCCTGTCGGAGGGAGGATTGACCTCCATGAGCTTCTCCACCATCATGGACGCTTCCCAGATGATCCGTGAGTAGTCCACCTTGGACCATGGGTCCATGATCAGTAGCTATGTCATTTCCTCTCCCCCTCTTTGTTCTTCATGGATTAGACCTTGTGAGCTGCCCTAAATGATCAAGGCACATATGTAATTCTTTCTGCTGTTGCTATGTTGAGTTTGCTGGGATCTGATGGATTATGAGACTATGTTCAGATTGTGATGAGTAAAATATTTGGTTCTTCTCTTTTATATTTTTGTTCTTGAGTAAGTCTTGCATGTTCTCCGTTGTTGTTTATTATTTTGGCCAAGTAGTAGGTAGTGACTCCAAGAGGGAGCGTTATGCTTGATTATGAGTTCATGCCCCCTGATGACTAGCTTGAGTGACAGAAACATGAGTCTAGGGGATGTGTTGTTGCCACAAGGGGGAAAACAACGGTGCTTGTAACCGCGGTTGCAAGGATTGTTTACTTTACGCAAAGTTCTTTTAATGCAGTTGTGTGTTGATTTGGGTTTACCGTTTGGGTGGGACTCGCAAATTAATACCAGCGAGATGTTCTGGATAGATATCTCAAGGTGGATGATTAGTAGTAGATGAAGATGGATTTCAGTCTAATTATCTTTGCGTACTGCCTATGCTTTTGAGCCTCTTCCTTTCTTTTGTAGGATAGTTATCATTGCGGTGCGTTTTTAATCCTGTCAATTGCCCAGCTGTAATTTGTTTACCTTGCATAGTTGTTTATCGTCTTTTGGGAGAGAGACATCACTAATGAACATCATGGGACCCTGGTCCATATTTCCATTACTTTTTACACCCTCAATTTAGTTCCTGTTTTACTTTCTAGTTGCAACTATCACCATCATTATCTGTTGCGTTGATCCTTTGTAAACGGCAAGGCCGGAGAGATTGACAACCTCTCTGTACTTGGTTGGGAGCAAAGTTATTTGTTTATGTGTGCAGGTCCAGGTATCAACTCTCGCACATTATCAACTCTTACCTTCCACTTGGGGTAACCAACGAAGGGCGAGAAGCCATTATCAACTCTCGCGCATCAAGCAAATTTCTGGCGCCGTTGCCGAGGACTCCAATCTTCAAGATAGGGGAGTTGCATGCTATCTTTTATCTTTGCCTTTTAGTCTTGTTAGTTTACCTTTCAATTTTTATCTTTGTGTCCTTTATCAAAAAACCCCAAAAAATTGCTTATCCTGCTTGCTGCTACTATGGGTACCACTGAAAACACTAAGTTGAGTACTTCACTAGTCACAACAACAATGATTTTATCTGCACTCCTATTGCTACACCAACTACTTCAGCAACCTCTTTATGAGAGATCAATTCTCTGGTGTTGGAGATGATGTTGCTTTACACTTAAATAATTTTATTGAGCTTTGTGATATGCAAAAGTATAAAGAAGTCGAAGGTGATATTGTTAAGCTTAAGCTTTTTCCTTTCTCCTTGAGGGAAGGAGCTAAAATTTGGTTTCAATCCTTGCCTAGGAATAGCATAGATTCTTGGGATAAGTGCAAGGATGCTTTTATTGGAAAGTACTACCCACCTGCTAAAATTATCCAATTGAGGAGTAATATTATGAATTTTAAGCAATTGGATAATGAACACGTTGCCCAAGCTAGGGAACGTATGAAATCTCTTGTTAAGAAATGCCCTACACATGGTTTGACTACTTGGATGGTTATCCAGACTTTTTATGCAAGCTTGAACTTTACCTCGCGGAACCTATTAGATTCGGCCGCGGAGGAACCTTTATGTCAAAAACACTTGGTGCTGCCACAAAACTACTAGATGAGATGATGACCAACTATTCCCAATGGCACAACGAACGAGCTCCAACAGGTAGGAAGGTAAACTCTGTCGATCGAGGAGATTTCCTCCCTAAATGAAAAAGTTGACTTGATTATGTCTCTACTTACCAAGCAAGCTCCTATTGATCCTCATGATGTTCCTTTAAATTCCTTGGTTTCTCAAGAACAAGTAGATGCGAACTTTATCTCTAGAAACAACTTCAACAACAATGCTTATAGGAGTAATTTTTACTGGCAACCCTAGACCGTTCCCATCCAACAACTATGGGAACAACAACACTTATCAAGAACTCCACTTCTGAATTAGAGACCATGCTTAAGGAATTTATCACTACCCAAAAAGCCTTCAACAAGAGTGTAGAGGGAAAATAGATAAATTAGATAATCTCTCTTTGAAGGTGGATAACTTAGCCCTTGATGTTGAGATGCTTAAAATTAGAACTTCTCCCCTCGAGGAGAGGAAGGCCACCTATTAATGCTATCCAAATGAAAATTAATGAAAATATTAGGATGATGGCTAAACTTAAAGAAAGATTGGCTAGAGAAAAGGAGGAAGAAGATAGAATTAAGAGCCTTCCTACACAGCACACTGTTGCTACTATCCAAGTTGTTGAGGATACCCAAACTTTTATCACCCAAGACACTCCTAGTCCCATTGGACCTATTAATGGTGATGCTATTACCTCAACCGTAGAAGAAGAAACTCCTATGAACATAGAGGCTTTCAAACAAGTGAGCCTAGATGATACCACTACCACCTTAGATAGTAGTGACATTGATTTTGATAGTTGTACCCTTTCTGAAGTTATTAGTTTACTACACAAAATGTCTAGAGACCCCACACTAGCACACTAAATATTTCCTTCACGGAGCATATTACAAATGCTCTCATTAAAGCTAGGGAGGAGAAGCTTAGGGTAGAATCCTCCATACCTAGAAAGCTAGAAGATAGTTGGGATCCTACGATAAAAATTAAATTGAATAACTTCTCTTGCTTTGATTTATGTGATGTTGGAGCTAGTACATCCGTTATGCCCAAAAGAATGTATGATATGTTTGAATTGAAACCTTTTGATCCTTGTTCTTTTGGTGTTCGTCTCATTGATTCTTCTGTAAAGCACCTTTGGGGAAGATTGACGATGTTCTTATCATTGTCAATGACAATTTTGTTCCGTTAATTTTATTATTATGGACATTGAGTGTGAACCCTTATGTCCAATTATTTTGGAACGTCCTTTTCTTCGCACCATTGGTGCTGTCATTGATATGAAAGAGGAGAATATAAAATTTCAATTCCCTCTCAAAAAGGGGATGGAACACTGATACGTCCAAAACGTATCTATAATTTCTGCTTGCTCCATGCCTTTATTTGTGTGATATTGCTATGATATTAATGAACTTCCATAAACTTTTGATCATATTTGGACTAACCTATTAACTCATTGCACCCAAGTGCCAGTTCCTGTTTTCTGCTGTTTTTATATTTCAGGTTTCCCCCATATTAAAAGTGCTCCAAAAATTCGGAAAAAATCCAATAAAAAATCTGCGTAGAAGAAGCTTCGGTAATCGCCAAGGGGGGGGTCAGAGGGGAACCACCGGGGGGCCAAGCACCCTCCCGGCGCGCCCTAGGGTGGGGCCGCGCCAGGGGGCCGCCTGGACCTCTGGTGGCCCCCCTGGCTGCCCCCCTTCGCCTATTTATTCCTCGTGACGTGAAACCCCCATGACGGGAACCCTTTTTCGCGATCTCTCCTCTGTTCCGCCGCCACCGCGTTTCCAAGATCGGGAGCACCAGAAGACCTTTTCCCGGCACCCTGCCGGAGGGAGGAATCACCTCCGGGAGCTTCTCCACCATCATGGATGCTTCCCGGATGAACCGTGAGTAGTACACCTTGGACCATGGGTCTATGATCAGTAGCTATGTGATGTTCTCCTCCCCTCTTTGTTTTGCTGTTGCTATGCTGAGTTTGCTGGGATCCGATGAATTATGAGATTATGTTCATATTGTGTTTGAGTAATATATTTGATTCTCTTCTTTTATATTTATGTTCTTGAGTAATTCTTGCATGCTCTCCGTTGTTGTTTATTGCTTTGGCCTAGTAGGTAGTGACTCCAAGAGGGAGCGTTATGCATGATTGTGGGTTCATGCCCCCCGATGACTAGCTTGAGTGACAGAAACATGAGTCTAGGGGATGTGTTGTTTCCACAAGGGGGAAAACAACGGTGCTTGTACTTGCGGGTGCAAGGATTGTTTACTTTACGCAAAGTTCTTTAATGCAGTTGTCCGTTGCTTTGAGTTTACACTTTGGGTGGGATTCGCAACTTAATACCAGCGAGATGTTCTGGATAGATATCTCAAGGTGGATGATTAGTAGGTAGATGCAGATGGGTTTCGGTCTACTTGTCTTGGCATACCGCCCATGCTTTTGAGCCTCTTCCTTTCTTTATAGCATAATTAGCATTGGTTTGCGCACATAATCCTGTCAATTGCCTAGCTGTAATTTGTTTACCTCGCATGGCTATTTTATCGTCTTTTGGGAGAGAGACATCACTAGTGAACATCATAGGACCCCGGTCCATATTTCCAATACTGTTTACACCCGCTATCAATTTACTGCTTTATTTACTTTTCAGTTGCTATCACTATCATTATTATCCGGTGCATTTTATCCTTTGTAAACAACAAGGCCAGAGGAATTGACAACTCCTCTATAATCATTGGGAAGCAAAGTTATTTGATGTGTGTGCAGGTCCAGGTGAAGTAAGCAACTTTGTTGTGAACGGCGCCATTGTTTACTTCACCACCTGCTTGTATCTGTTGGAGTCCTATTGGTTCGACACTCAGCCTTAGCATCTTCGCTAAGGTAAATTGTCGTTGTCTACATCTCAACCTTCCACTTTGGGTAACCAACGAGGGGGCGTTAAATCGTACCATCAAACACTTCCCTAGAAAGAAAATCAACTTACCTTTTGAGTCCGTTACACGGGCTAGCTATTCTCTTTCACTTGATAAAACTTGATTCTTCTTTTTCTTTTTGCCTAGCTTAAATGCGTAAAAGAAAGTGCTTGTTGGGAGGCAACCCAAGATGTTTTTCATTCTTTTTTTAGTGGTCTTGATGATTTTTACTACTGTAACAACATCATTGTATCTTTATTTTCAAGCTTTGTGCCAATTTTAGCCGCCGATTGCAAGAAAGTTCAAAAATTGTGACATGTTGTCAAGAAAACAAATTCTGTCCTTGGACGGAAATATTCACGATAAATCACCAGATAATCTTTTTGATCTGAATTGTTTTGAAAACATGCTCGATACAATTATCTTTTGGGCATCTGTTCTGATTTTTTTGATTTGAGTTGCAGAAGTACCCCAAAAAAATTATTAACTACCTGTTGGTCTGTTTTTCATAGATTCTGCCACGTTTTGCCTTTCCTCAATTTTGCAAGTCTTGCGCTAGAGTTTTCTTTGCAAAAACCTTTTGGCGGTCTTGAGAAACAGTATCCCTTCAAGAAAATCTTTATTTCCAGTACAAGAAAATTGTTTATTTATGGATACTAACCTCTCTAATCAGCTTATGATGAGTTATGTATGAAGGGAGTTTTCAAGTGTGCGAAAGAAGATGATGAAAGAAGATCCGGGAGTGTCAAACTCTCAAGCTTGGGGATGCCCCCATGCATACCCAAGAAATATTCAAGGAAACTCAAGCGTCTAAGCTTGAGGATGCCCCTGTGCATCCCCTTCTCCATCAACAATCATCAGTTCGTCCTTCGTTCCACTATATTTTTATCACTTCATGCGTTATGTGCTATGCTTGGAGCGTCTTTCTCTTTAGTTTCCTTTTTAGTTTTCTTTAGCTTTGCTTGTTGTTCATAACAAGTTAGAACCCAACTTTATTTGTGTGGGAGAGAAACACGCTCCACTTTAAAACTATAACACATCATAGGATTTTCATGCTGATCTTTCTTTTGTTGTGTGTTCTTTATATTTTCGTAGATGCTGCCATGCTTAGCTCTTAGTTTTCATGCTTATCCTTTTAAAGAGATTTTTGTTTAGTTCCTTGCTGGAACTCTCTTGAGTTTTCATGTTTATCTTGTTTAGAGAGTTGGTTTGTTGCACTTAGTTGTGTCTTGACTTAAAGTAGGTAATTGAGGCTACTATTCAATTATAGTAATAACTAGCAATAGTTTTGAGGTATTGTTGTGAGTAATGTTTGATATTTTTGTGTCAAGATCTCTAGCCTATTAGTGATAGATGTCGTATTTTGGGAAATCCGTGTTTATTTTCAAAAACTACAGAAACTAGTTGAGAACATTAGCTACTAGATGGATCACTAATCTTTGGAGGGATCGGATATTAGAGTACACTCACGTACCATGAGTCGAGGATGCGCAAGGATAACCAAACCCCCATACACTCCTCATCGGGGTACTTGTCTCTTTGTGAACCTCCTGATTAGATTGAGTGTTCCCGATAATAAGTGCATGAGTTCTTCGGACTAATGTAAGTATTCGAAAGTTGACACTTCCACCTTCCCATATTTGCTAGCCTCTTAGGTACCGTGCATTGCCCTCTTCTCACTCCGAGAGTTGGCATCTACCTCGCCAGTGCATCCAAACCCTTGGCATGATACGCTCTGTCATCATAAACCTCCTTATATCTTTCCTCAAAACAACCACCATACCTATCTATCAAGGCATTTCCATAGCCTTTCCGAGATACATTGCCATGCAACATTGATACGTCCAAAATGTATCTATAATTTCTGCTTGCTCCATGCATGTTTTGTGTGATATTGCTATGATCTAGATACACTTTCATACACTTTTGATCATATTTGGACTAACCTATTAACTCAGTGCAGCACAGTGCCAGTTCCTGTTTTCTGCTGTTTTCTATTTCAGTTTTCCCCCATATAAAAATTGCTCCAAAAATTCGGAAAAATCAGATAAAAAATCAGCGCGGAAGAACCTTCCGGAAGAACCTCAGTGGGGCCAGAGGGCCACCACAAGGGGCCCAGGGGCCCTGGTGGCGCACCCCAGGGGCTGGCCGCGCCAGGGGCCCGCCTGGACCCCTGGTGGCCCCCCTGGCTGCCCCCCTTCGCCTATATATTCTCCGTGACGAGAAACCCTCAGAAGATGAACCCTTTTCGCGATCTCGCCTCTGTTCCGCTGCCGCCGCGCTTCCGAGGTCGGGAGCACCAGCAGACCTCTTCCCGGCACCCTGCCGGAGGGAGAGCCGACCTCCGGGAGTCTCCTCTCCACCATGGATGCTTCCCGGATGTGTCGTGAGTAGTTTCTTTTGGACCATGGGTCCGTGATTAGTAGCTATGTGATGTTCTCCTCCCCTCTTTGTTCTTCATGGTTTAGACCTCGTGAGCTGCCCTACATGATCGAGGCACTTTTGTAATCTTTCTGCTGTTGCTATGCTGAGTTTGATGGGATCTGATGGATTATGAGATTATGTTCAGATTGTGATAGAGTAATATATTTGGTTCTTATCTATTATATTTTTGTTCCTAAGTAATTCTTGCATGTTCTCCGTTGCTGTTTATTGCTTTGGCCAAGTAGTAGGTAGTAACCCCAAGAGGGAACGTCATGCTCGATTGTGGGTTCATGCCCCCTGATGACACGCTTGAGTGACAGAAACATGAGTCTAGGGGATGTGATGTTGCCACAAGGGGGAAAACAACGGTGCTTGTAACCGCGGTTGCAAGGATTGTTTACTTTACGCAAAGTGCTTTTTAATGCAGTTGTCTGTTGCTTTGGGTTTACACTTTGGGTGGGGCTCGCAACTTAATACCAGCGAGATGTTCTGGATAGATATCTCAAGGTGGATGATTAGTAGTAGATGCAGTTGGATTTCGGTCTACTTATTTTGGCATTATGCCCATGCTTTTGAGCCTCTTCCTTTCTTTTGTAGCATAGTTAGCATTGCGGTGCGTTCATAATCCTGTCAATTGCCCTTCTGTAATTTGTTCACCTCGCATAGCAGTTTTATTGTCTTTTGGGAGAGAGACATCACTAGTGAACATCACGTATCCCGGTCCATATCCTCATCACTGTTTCCACACTCATTTACTTTTCTGCTTTTACTTTCAGTTGCTATCATTTATCCCTTGTGTTTGATCCTTTGTGAACAACAAGACCGGAGAGATTGACAACCTCTCTGAACTTCGTTGGGAACAAAGTTTTTTGCATCTGTGTGCAGGTCCGCGTCAGTTGCGCCGCTGACACCTACTTATCATCTCCGGAGTCCTACTGGAGACAAACCTTGGTATCTTTACTGAGGGAAATTTTCTGTTGTGCTACATCACACCTTCCTCTTGGGGTTTACCAACGAAGGGCGAGCAATCACTATCATCACCTCGCACACCAAGCAAAGAATTTCTGGCGCCGTTGCCGGGGACTCCGAGTGCTAAGATAGGGGAGTTGCACACTACCCTTTACCTTTGTTTTTTTAGTCTTGTTAGTTTACCTTTCAGTTTTTATCTTTGTGTCTTATATCAAAAATCACAAAAAAATCTGCCACACTTGCTGCTGCTATGGGTTCCACTGAAAACACCAAGTTGTGTGACTTCACTAGTCACAACAACCAAGACTTTATCTGCACCCCCATTGCCACACCTGCCACTTCAGCTACCTCTTATGAAATTAAACCTGCCTTGCTAAACCTTGTTATGAGAGATCAATTCTCTGGTGCTGGAGATGATTTTGCTTTACACTTGAACAATTTTGTAGAATTATGTGATATGCAAAAGTATAAAGAAGTATAAGGTGATATTGTTAATCTCAAGCTCTTTCCTTTCTCTTTAATGGGAGAAGCTAAAATTTGGTTTCAATCTTTGCCTAGGAATAGCATAGATTCATGGGATAAGTGCAAAGATGCTTTTATAGGGAAGTACTACCCACCTGCTAAAATTATCCAATTAAGGAGTAACATTATGAATTTTAAGCAATTGGATAATGAACACATTGCCCCAGCTTGGGAACGAATGAAATCTCTTGTTATTTTATTAAGGGTACTAACCTCTCTAATCAGCTTATGATGAGTTATGTATGAAGGGAGTTTTCAAGTGTGCGATGGAAGATGATGAAAGAAGATCCAGGAGTGTCAAGCGCTCAAGCTTGGGGATGCCCCCATGCATCCCCAATAAATATTCAAGGAGACTCAAGCGTCTAAGCTTGGGGATGCCCCCGTGCATCCCCTTCTCCATCAACAATCATCAGTCCGTCCTTCGTCTCACTATATTTTTATCACTTCATGCGTTATGTGCTATGCTTGGAGCGTCTCGCTCTTAGGTTTTATTTTTAGTTTTCTTTAGTTTTGCTTGCTGGTCATAACAAGTTAGACCCCATCTTATTTGTGTGGGAGAGAAACACGCTCCACTCCAATCTAGAACACATCATAGGATTTTTCCTGCTTATCTTTTTGCTGTTGTGTGTTCTTTATCTTTTCGTAGCTACTGCCATGTTTAGTTTTAGTCTTAGTTTGTCTTTAGCAAGAGCCTTGGCTTTTGTTTAGTTTGTTGCTGGAACTCTCTTTAGTTTTCATCTTTATCTTGTTAAGAGAGTTGGTTGTTGCACTGAGTTGTGTTTTGTCTTGGAAGTGGGTAATTGAGGTTGCTATTTAATTCTAGTAGTAACTTGCAATAGTTTTGAGGTATTGATGTGAGTAATGTCTGAACTTTTGGTGTCAAGAGCTTTAGCCTATTAGTGATAGGTGTCGTATTTTGGGCAATCCGTGTGTATTTTCAAAACCTACAAAAACTAGTTGAGAACTCTAACTACTAGATGGATCACTAATCTTTGGAGGGATCGAATATTAGAGTACACTCACGTACCATGAGTCGAGGATGCGCAAGGATAACCAAACCCCCATACACTCCTCCTCGGGGTACTTGTCTCTTTGTGAACCTCCTTATTAGATTGAGAGTTACCGATAATAAGTGCATGAGTTCTTCGGACTAATGTAAGTATTGAAAGTTGACACTTCCACCTTCCCATATTTTTCTAGCCTCTCTCGTGTCGTGCATTGCCTTCTTCTCACTCCGAGAGCTGGTGTCCACCTTCGCCGGTACATCCAAACCCTTGGCATGATACGCTCTGTCATCATAAGCCTCCTTATATCTTTCCTAAAAACAGCCACCATACCTACCTATCAAGGCATTTCCATAGCCTTTCTGAGATATATTTCCATGCAACATCCACCTCTTCATGACTTGATCTTCATGTCATACATGTTCCTGCTACACTGGCAGCGACATACATTGCATACATCATGATAGCTACATCTTCTTTATGATTTTGAGTACGTTGTAAAGTGTGAAAGATTTCCTATACCTTCTTGTAAAATAGAGTGTTGCCCTTAAGTGAGGAAAAGATCCCAAAGTGGACACAATAAAAGATCCCAAAGAGGACAAATGAGAGTTAAATAGAAAGAGCCATTGAGGCCACACAAAAAATACAAAAAAATCGAAAAAAGAGAAAAATAAATAAAAAGAGAGAAAGGGGCAACACTACTATCCTTTTGAGAGATCCACACTAGTACTCCCTTTATATCCTTGTACTCCATAGAGATGATCATTATGCATATAGCTATGTGGGGACCTTCACACTATAGAACTTGGCTTGCATATTGCAAGGATGAGCCTCCTCAAACGAGCTCTAGGTCTTCATGAGCGAGCAAGTTAGATGCACCCCCACTAGTTTCATTGGAGAGCTTCCTAGCTCATATGTGCATCAGTTGCATGGCAATCCCTACTCCTCACATCATATCTATCATTTGGCATCTCTTGCCTATGATTGTCCTCATTGATGTGAGCCTTTCTCATCCTTTTTTGTCTTCCTCCTCCTCCGTACTTCTCTCTTTGCCATCCTAGGTGTCAACTCTCTTGCTTACGCTCATCCATTGCATGAATGCTCAAAATATTGAAAAAGGAGTGGATCAAATTGACTTGTACCTGGCTAGTGGTCTGGGGACGAGTCAAGATAAGATTCCAGAAAAAGACCAAGTGTGAAACTTTAGTAGATTGAGTTCTCAACAAATAAATATTTTTCTCGTATTTCCTATCCCCCTTCTTGCACGCAAACACCATTTGGAGACATTCGAGTCATGGACAGCGAGAGCTCTTGCACCTAATGTTCTTTTGTTACTTGTCTCAATGCTAATATAGACTCTTGCATGTTATGACTTGAATTGGATCTCTAACCTTCATTGCTTTACTTTTTAAAGTTCTTATATGGTTGCTATCATGTCACCACAGAAATTATGTTGTTATCATTTACCTACTCGAGGACGAGCAGGAATTAAGCTTGGGGATGTTGATACGTCCAAAACGTATCTATAATTTCTGCTTGCTCCATGCATGTTTTGTGTGATATTGCTATGATCTAGATACACTTTCATACACTTTTGATCATATTTGGACTAACCTATTAACTCAGTGCACCACAGTGCCAGTTCGTGTTTTCTGCTGTTTTTCTATTTCAGTTTTCCCCCATATAAAAATTGCTCCAAAAATTCGGGAAAAATCAGATAAAAAATCAGCGCAGAAGAACCTTCCGGAAGAACCTGAGTGGGGCCAGAGGGCCACCACCAGGGGCCCAGGCGCCCTGGTGGTGCGCCCCAGGGGCTGGACGCACCAGGGGGCCGCCTGGACCCCTGGTGCCCCCCTGGCTGCCCCCCTTCGCCTATATATTCTCTGTGACGAGAAACCCTCAAAAGAAGAACCATTTTTCGCTATCTCGCCTCTGTTCCGTCGCCACCGCGCTTCCGAGATCGGGAGCACCAGCAGACCTCTTCCCGGCACCCTGCCGGAGGGAGGGCCGACCTCCGGGAGTCTCCTCTCCACCATGGCTGCTTCCCGAATGTGCCGCTAGTAGTTTCTTTTGGACCATGGGTCCGTGATCAGTAGCTATGTGATGTTCTCCTCCCCTCTTTGTTCTTCATGCTTTTTAATGCAGTTGTCTGTTGCTTTGGGTTTACACTTTGGGTGGGGCTCGCAACTTAATACCAGCGAGATGTTCTGGATAGATATCTCAAGGTGGATGATTAGTAGTAGATGCAGTTGGATTTCGGTCTACTTATTTTGCCGTTCTGCCCATGCTTTTGAGCCTCTTCCTTTCTTTTGTAGCATAGTTAGCATTGCGGTGCGTTCATAATCCTGTCAATTGCCCTTCTGTAATTTGTTCACCTCGCATAGCAGTTTTATTGTCTTTTGGGAGAGAGACATCACTAGTGAACATCACGTATCCCGGTCCATATCCTCATCACTGTTTCCACACTCATTTACTTTTCTGCTTTTACTTTCAGTTGCTATCATTTATCCCTTGTGTTTGATCCTTTGTGAACAACAAGACCGGAGAGATTGACAACCTCTCTGAACTTCGTTGGGAACAAAGTTATTTGCGTCTGTGTGCAGATCCGCGTCAGTTGCGCCGCTGACACCTACTTATCATCTCCGGAGTCCTACTGGAGACAAACCTTGGTATCTTTACTGAGGGAAATTTTCTGCTGTGCTACATCACGCCTTCCTCTTGGGGTTTACCAACGAAGGGCGAGCAATCACTATCATCACCTCGCACACCAAGCAAACATCCACCTTCTCATGACTTGATCTTCATGTCATACATGTTCCCGCTACACTGGCAGAGGCATACATTTGCATACATCATGATAGCTTCATCTAATTTATGCTGAGTACTTTTGTAAAGTGCGAAAGATCTTCTTTACTCCTTGTAAAATAGAGTGTTTCCCATAAGTGAGGAAAAGATCCCAAAGAGGACAAAATTAAAATATCCCAAAGAGGACAAATGAGAGTTAAATAGAAAGAGTCATGGAGGCCACCAAAAAAATAAAAATAAAGAGAAAAAAGAAAAGAGAGAAGGGGGAAACACTATTATTCCTTTTGAGAGATCCACACTCGTACTCCCTCTTATATCTTGTGCTGCATAGAGATGACCATATATGCATATAGCTATGTGGGGACCTTCACACTATAGAACTTGGCTAGTATATTCCAATGATGAGCCTCCTCAAATGAGCTCTAGGTCTTCTTGATCAAGCAAGTTGGATGCACCCCCACTAGTTCCATTGGAGAGCTTTCCATAGCTCATATGAGCATCTGTTGCATGGCAATCTCTACTCCTCACATCATATCTATCATTTGGCCTTCTTGCCTACGATTGTCCTCATTGATGTGAACCTTTCTCACCTTTTTGTCTTCCTCCTCCACCATACATCTCTCTTTGCCATCCTAAGTGTCAACTCTCGTGCTTATGCTCATACATTGCATGAGTTCTCAAAATATCAAAAAAGAGTGGATCAAATTGACTTGTACCTGGCTAGTGGTCTGGGGACGAGTCAAGATAAGATTCCAAAGAAGACCAAGTGTGAAACTTTAGTAGATTGAGTTATCAACAAATTTATTTTTCTCTCGTACTCCCATATCCCATTTCTTGCACGCAGACACCATTTGGAGACATTCGAGTCACGGACAGCGAGAGCTCTTGCACCTAATGTTCTTTCATTGCTTGTTTCGATGCTAAAATAGACTCTTGCATGTTATCACTTGAATTGTCACATACCTTGATTGCTTTAATTTCAAATTTCTTATATGGTAGCTAGCATGTCACCACAGAAATTATGCTTGTTATCATTTACCTACTCGAGGACGAGCAGGAATTAAGCTTGGGGATGTTGATATGTCCCAAACGTATCTATAATTTCTGCTTGCTCCATGCATGTTTTGTGTGATATTGGTATGATCTAGATACACTTTCATACACTTTTGATCATATTTGGACTAACTTATTAACTCAGTGCTCCATAGTGCCAGTTCCTCTTATCTGCTATTTTTCTATTTCACGTTTCCCCCATATTAAAAGTGCTCCAAAAATTCGGGAAAAATCAGATAAAAAATCAGCGTGAAGGAACCTTCCGGAATCACCTGGGTGGGGCCAGAGGGCCACCACCAGGGACCCAGGTGGCCACCTAGTGCGGCCTAGGGTCTGTCCGCACCCCCGCCTGGACCTCTGGTGGGCCCCCAGGCTGCCTCCTTCGCCTATACATTCTCCGTGACGTGAAACCTCCTAAGATAGAACCCTTTTTCGCGATTTTGCCTGTGTTCCACCGCCGCCGCGCTTCCATGATCAGGAGCGCCAGCAGAACCCTTCCCGGAGGGAGGATTGACCTCCGGGTGCTTCCCTTCCACCATGGACGCTTCCCGGATGTGCCGTGAGTAGTCTTCCTTGGACCATGGGTCCGTGATCAGTAGCTATGTGATGTTCTCCTCCCCTCTTTGTTCTTCATGGTTTAGACCTTGTGAGCTGCCCTACATGATGGAGGCATATATGTAATTTTCTGTTGTTGCTATGCTGAGTTTGCTGGGATTTGATGGATTATGAGACTATGTTCAGATTGTGATTGAGTAATATATTTGGTTCTTATCTTTTATATTTTTGTTCCTAAGTAATTCTTGCATGTTCTCCGTAGGGTTTCAGAATAGGGTTTTTTATAGAAAGACTGTAAGGGAACTCCCTACAGTCAATAGGTGCAACAAACCCAAATTACAAGTATCGTGCCTTGAACCTGGGTGGGTGGGAAGTCATCAGCCCCTTCCTACCACTAGGCTATGCCTTAGTCTGCAGTTTCAAAATTGGTTGTTGGGACGAATTTGTGGGATCTCCTAGCATATTGGTTCCTGATAGCCCAATAACCCAGTGAGACATGGTTTGGATAATTCTGGTGTTGCTTCTTCAGTGGGTGCTATCACGTCTCCTAATATTCTATCATATGATGATCCGATCTCTTCTAGTTTTCCGGCTTCCATACCGTTACCACATGAGTTTGGTAATGATCTTCAAAGCTTTGATGAGATGATTGAAGATCTTGATACACATTTCTAGGATTGCTTATTGTCTCAGTATGGGTCACAATTTTATTACGTGTACAAATCGGGTCTGTTGCGGGAATGGATTCTGGTCGGATCATGTGAAAAAAGACTGCCGGCGAAATATTCATGCGTCAGCCATCTGGCTTCCTAATGTCCCATCGAAGGGTTTCAAGACTGGCACCCTCTCTTGAGTCCACACCCGATACTTTGAGTTCATTGCTTTCCCCCTGCGAATCCCTTGCTCCACCTCCATTGACTGATCTCATGGCCAACTTTGCGCTCTATCATCGCCATTTACTCCCATTTGGCCATGACATCGTCGACGGAAGGGCGGAGTGGGTGCCTCGTACCTACTTCATGCCAATGTAGGATCTGGCAAGTTTGCACGAACAATACATGGTGGCTATTATGGAGACAGTTCCTCCATCGCAGCTGATGGTGATTCAACATGAACTATTTATGCACTTCCTTACTGAAGGCCTTCAGGTAATTGCTCAATCCTCTCAGACATCGTTTCAGGGTGTGGGATTGTTTGAGATGGAGATTTTTGTTGTACGTGCATCTTTTACACGACATCCACCCTTTCCTTTTGGGTATAGATTAAGATGGTTGTTCATTTCATCCCGATGAAGGAGATGGTTTCGTGTTACTCATGGGCACATGATGTTGGGAAACGGAGTAGAAAACAAAAAAAATCGGCACTACGAAACCAAAACCCAAGAACGGATCTAGGAAGATGCAGACAAGGTTATCGGTCTTGTTACCTTCTTGCAACCGTTCAATGGATGCACTTCTCTCGCAGCGGAAGAGGTTGATGGAGAGTCGGAGAAGCGTGAAGATGAACACTCCCACGAACAGATATAATCACCGTGGAGTCCCTCGAACGAAGATCGAACGTACGATCTCTCTACGGTTGATCCACACATACAGTGTAGATGATCCGGCAGGGCTCCGCCGTCCAGAGCTCGGCGCCACCGGAGTAGAGAGGAGGGAGGAGCAGACCTTCGGGTGGGTGGAGATTGGATCTAATGAGAGGGAGAGATAGAGGGGGCAGCCCTTTGGCGGAGAGCAATCTCAATTGTGTCTCAAGGGGTGCCCCCACCTCCTCTATTTATAGGGGAGGGGGAGGGGAGACAACTTGGAGGAGGGGGCAGCCCTAGGGGCTGCGCCCTAGGGTTTCCTCCTCCCTAGGGCTGCGCCAAGGGGGAGGGGGAAGCTTCCTGGAAGCCCCACCCAAGGCGCCCTCCCCTCTTGGTCTCCTTTGGCCCATGTGCTCCCTCCCCACTTGGGCCTTCCAAGTGAGAGGGAGCCCATTGATATTAAATTCATTAAATTAATTCCGAAACCTTTTCGAAATACTTAATAAATGAATATTAAATATATTTAGACCAACTCGGAACTTTTCCGGCCCTCCGGTTTTTCCCGGTTTTCTCAAAACTCTTCCCGGTACATTACTGGGTCCCCGAAACGGTTCCGGTTTTCTCATCGATTATAATCCGATCACTCCGAGACTTTCGCGGTGTGATAAATACATGCTCCTATCACTCTAGTACTCTACAGATCATCTACCTTTAAGAGTGTGACCCCATAAGTTCGGTAGGATACGGACATGAACCGGAAACTTATTTTCCCGCGGAACAATAACCGATAGCGGAGCCATGGACACCCATAACGGTTCCCGTATCTACACGAATATAAATTCGAGTAAACCACAAGCTTAACATGCCAGTCCTATTTGCTTCACGATACTATACAAAACCTGAGGTGAGATCTATTAGGTATCCGCATGATTAACCATTAACCATTATACCAAGTCATCCTCCTTCTCGTTTTGTTCCATTTTCTCGTTTAGTATTCCGGTATCCCTTGTGATCAATTCACAGTGTCTGGCCAGACGATGTTGGATGCCGTAATACCGAGAGGGCCCACAGAAGTATCTCTCCATCGTTAGAGGAGAAAATTCCCAACTCGAATCATTAAGTCCCTTGACACACTTTCGGGTGTGAGTGATCAAACCCGTTATTGCCACGCCTGTTACGGGTGGTGTTGGGACAGTGTCAAAACCCACCCTCCGGTATGAAGTTACGAAACATTCTTATGGTCATGAAGGACACATGCATATTAAATTTAGATGATATTACTTATAACATGAAAACGATGTGATCTCAAAGTAAATCATACAATGTGGTCGGTTCAGCACCCTTGTTTTGGCAACAATGTGCTCCCATGTGTTACCGGCACTTACAATGCCCTATGAACAGGAAAACATGTCATCCATAACACACGGGTTAGTCCTAGAGGCAGACTAAGAACACTTGGTGTTTATACTCCACACCTGCATGTGGGTTTTCCTCCGGAGGCAGTTAACATGCTACTTGGCAAACCTCCGCATAAGCCATTTGCAGTTATAGCACAGACATATAAACTTTAATAATGAACCTGGAATTATAATAATACAATTTATTATTTCCTCTAGGGCATAATTCCAACAGTGTCCCACTTGCACTAGAGACAATAATCTAGTTGCATGGTTTACTCAGACCAATGGCACTTTGGTCTTCATGCTCGTTTGTGGTATAGACTTCGTCACGGAGCTTAACGCTTTTAGGCTCGTCTCAATCTTGCTTATCTTAGTGTACCCCTTCATCCTTTATGAAGTATTTAAAGTTAGGGCACTATCGTTAAACATGTTTGGACTATAGTGAGCTCTTAGCTTACTTTGCTTTGATCATGATGCTCATATCAAAATATGGTTTCTGTAGATCAAGCGTTCGGAACTATGCCAATCACTATGGTGGTGTTCCTGATCCAAATACCCTCCTATGCAATTACTAGAGTTGCCATGTTTCACGTCTACGTTGTAGAAATCCCGCTATGTGCCTTAGCTTGAAAAATAACTTTTCAACATCCTATTTTGCTACTTAGCTATAGACCGAAAAAGGAAAAATATTACAAATCATTATGAAACTTTCTTTCATCTATTTGTAATGAACTCTTTAGTTTTACTCATAGAACCTTTCTTCATCTGAGGTACTTCAAGAGAACTAATCTACTATTTAGATTACTTTGGTGCTTGTTGCACTTTCAGGATATCCAATACCTTAGTGCTTTATTTTGCTAAAATATTTATTCTCAATCACTCATATGTTATTCACATATATGATTAGAATCGTGCTCCCACTTAATTCCATATCTTATATGATTATTGATGAAATAATAACTTTTATAACTTCATCAAAAACTATTACTCCAGCTCTGTGATATTTGCTTCAACTATGGACTGATCTTTGAAGCATTCTCACTTTTACTAATATCGTATAGATCATTAAATCCTTTCAGGTTGTATCATGCATACACCCTTTGTTTAATTTTCTCAGAAGAAAAATCCATATGTCATACTTCGTAAGTATGTTGCGATTATCAGTAATTTTCCATATGAACATTTGCATCACTACACATATTGTAGTCAACCTTTTGAACTCTATCGAAAAACTTATTTTACGATAAGTTGAGCAATATCAACGATTAAGCTATCGTCTATGTTCATATCTATGAAAGTCAAATTCACTCTAACGATCAGGTATCCTTAGGAGGGTTTTACCAAGTTCTCAACTTGATTTAGATGGATGGCTTTCATATAGTTTTTATGGTTTTTAAGCCATACAGTGGAGTTAGTGCTCGTCATGGTTTCTTGTAGTTCACAGGTTTATCACACTATAGAACCATCTTGGTCCAACGTGAATTTACAAAGTTGTGTGATACATCATAAGACTTGATCATTTCATCTCTTGAACACATTTCAGAGTTTCATCATTCCTTTTCATCAAATGTAGGAATTTCTGGTTTGGTCACAGAGTTTATCTCTAGAACGAGTTTCTGAGTTTCATTCTGTAGAACCAAATGATTCAATGTAATCATTATCAAGCCATTAGTACTCCCACTTAATTGTTTCAAGAGAGAAATTTTCTGAGGAAAAATCCCATGTCCCGTGATAAACATTTTTCCCGGGTATAGTAGTGGAAGTGTTGTTCGTAACATGATGTTTCTACAATACTTATATTCGGGATCGAGTATATTCTAAATACATCTCCGAAATTATGAAACAACAATTGGAGTTCTTATCCATGCCGTATTCTTATAGGGCATTGTTTCAACAAACATATGACGACGCTCTATTTAGTTCGTAAGTGATTTCTCAAAAGCGTTAAGCAGTATAGTAAATGGGAGTGTGGTTTAGGTTCATCACCGACCTCACCATGTCATGCTGGAATTCATGGTAGAAAACAATTTCAATTCCAATATGTCATATAGGGCTTGGTTATGCGTCAAGATACTCCGTAGCTATACGAGGTTTCAGGTGATGCTAGTTTATGAACTGACTTCATACACTCGATGATGTTTGCTAAATTCTTTAACTCATTTATTTTATGATCAGATCGTCAAATATTTGATCTATGTGTGATGATTATTCTCTTTGTGTTGAAACAGTTTTGAACTTATTCAAAATTTCAGATATTATGTCTTGTCTAAATATCGATATATCTATACAAGTCATTATCACAAAGTTTTATGTAAAGTACTGTTTATTGGTTCTCCACACATCGTCATCTGTCATTGCCAATAGTTTACTAAACAAATGATTTTGTCTATTAGAAAAACATTGCATGTGTCAAATGACTCAAAGTCAAGAGATTGAATGACTTCATCGATATGAGGCTTCCGCATGCGCTTTGTTCTAATGCGACTAAGTCATTTATGCTATTACAATAATGGCATTATCATCACATAACTTGATTTATTTAGCAATCAAGAAAATAGACATAACATCAAGATTTCAACTTAAATAATTCACCACGTAGGGTGACATTCAGAGAGTAATAATTTTCGAACAACCATTATTCAAAACGTGGATAACACATCCACCGTGTAGACGACATAATACAATATTATTGTTTTACACGACCTCTGAATTAAATAACTTTTATTCAAACTCTAAGATAAATCTCGATAGACGAACGCCGACGGCCTTGGGTGACTTGGGCACCACTTCCGACGCGGACTTGTTCTTCATTCGTTCTTCTCCTTTGAATTCTGAGAATTCCCTGTACCGATTTGCGAACCATTAGCAATCGATATGGTATCAATTATACCTATGAAGAAGAAAATAATGAAATTTGTCTATTAACTTAGTATAACTTATTTATACCTTTGGTGATCAGACCACTTTTCAGATCTTCCAGATACTTCTTGCAATTCCTCTTCCAGTGCCCCTTGTTCTTGCAGTAGTGACACTCAGAATCTTTAGTTGGGCCAGTCTTGGTATTTACCTGAGCTTTTCTCTTACCACCGCTCTTGGAATTTATGCCTTTGCCCTTCTTCTTGAAACTGGTAGTGTTCATCAAAGCCAACACGTGGCTTGGATCCTTCTGCATAGATACTTCCGCAGTCTTAAGCATAGAGAACAATTTGTCTATGGTTTTTTCAAGCCCATTCATGTTTTAATTCATGATAAAGCCGTTGTAAGACGGAGGGAGTGACGCAAGGAGAATGTGAGTGCCGAGTGTCGTAGGGATCGCAAATCCCAGAGCATTCAGCCTTTGTGCGTAACCAACAAGTTTGATCACGTGCTCGCTTAGGGAGCTACCTTCTGCCATCTTGCATTCCCACAGTTGCTTTGTTATCTCGTAAAGTTCGGTTCTAGCCTGCTTCCGATACAGAACGTTCAGTTGTGTCACCATATCAACAACGGAGAAGTTCTCAAACCGTTTCTGAAGCTCTGTATCCATGCATGTAAGCATCAAGCATTTACTGCGGTGTGGTCATCTACTTTAGTCGCATAGACGTTCTTATCGTCCTGCGATGCATCCTCAGCGGGAGCGGCTAGGAGAGCTTCTTTGAGAACATAGTCCTTCTTAGCAACTTTGAGGACAAACCCAAGATTACGGAACCAGTCCGCATAGTTGCCCCCATTTGCAGCAAGCTTCTCTTTTTCAAGCATCGGTCCTAAGCTAAAAGCATTGTTGTTGCGGGCCATCTCTCTACAACGATATAAACAGATTGATTTAGACATGGTTCAAAATTAATTGCATTAATCTTAACAAGTTTAATCTAATGCTCCCACTAAAACCAATATCTCTCAAAATTGATCTTAGGGTAATCAAGATCCGGATCAATACACCTGCCACCGGTGTAACACTCAGCCATGGAGGAGATCAAGCCGGTAGGTCTAACTAAACCAATCATAACCGACTTATGACTCTTGTATTAGTCTTTCGACACTTGTGCTCCGAGCTCACGTCGGATAAGCTAGAACGTTAAGACAACCAAGCGCTATTGCTGTGGAGACAACTCAATCCACCCGCCTCTTTGTTACCTTTCCGTTGGTACTCGTGTTATACGACGCACCTCGGGTGGCGTTTATTACAGAAGGTTGCTGATGGCAAGAGAGTGTTAATACTCTTCAAGCCTCGTTGGTTACCCCAAGTGCAGAGTGAGATATAGTGCTGCGGCAATTTTTCCCTTGGCAAAGATACCAAGGTTTGTCTCCCGTAGGACTCCGAAGGATACAAGAAGGTGGTAAAGTTAACAATGGCGCCGAGGTTGCTAGCTTCACCTGGACCTGCACACAGATACAAATAACTTTGCTTCCAACGAGTACAGAGGAGTTGTCAATTCCTCCGGCCTTGTTGTTTACAAAGGATCAACGCAAGAGATAATGATAGTGGCAACTGAAAGTAAAGACTGAAAGTAATAAGGGTGTAAACAGTGATATGAAGATGGACCAGGGTCCCGTGATTTTCACTAGTGATGTCTCTCTCCCAAAAGACGATAAAAGTGCTAGCGAGGTAAACAAATCACAGTTGGGCAATTGATAGGATTATGAAGGCACCGCAATGCTAACTATGCTGCAAAGAAAGGAAGGGCTCAAAAGCAATGGGCAGTACGCCAAGGTAAGTAGACCGAAATCCATCTGCATCTACTACGAATCATCCACCTTGAGATATCTATCCAGAACATCTCGCTGGTATTAAGTTGCGAATCCCACCCAAAGTGTAAACTCAAAGCAACAGACAACTGCATTAAAAGAACTATGTGTAAAGTAAACAATCCTTGCACCCGCAGGTACAAGCACCGTTGTTTTATCCCTGGTGGCAACAACACATCCCCTAGTATCATGTTTCAGTCACTCAAGCTAGACATCAAGGGGTTGAACCCACAATCGAGCATAACGCTCTCTCTTGGAGTTGCAAATAAAATACTTGGCCAAAGCAAATACCGCAACGGAGAACATGCATGCAAGAATTTACTCAAGAACAAAATATAAAAGAGAAGAACCAAATATATTACTCATCACAATCTGAACATAGTCTCATAATCCATTAGATCCCAACAAACTCAGCATAGCAACAACAGAAATTACATAGATGCCTCGATCATGTGAGGCAGCTCACGAGGACTCGAAAGTGGAAGCACAAAAGGGGGAGAGATAGATCACATAACTATTGGTCACGGACCCATGGTCCAAGGGAAACTACTCACGGTACATACGGGAGGCGTCCATGGCTATGGAGGGTCTCCCGGAGGGGGTAGCTTCTCCCGGAAGGGTGCCGGAGCAGCTTCTCCAGGCAGCCCTGATCTAGAAACGGCGGCGGCGGCGGAACAGAGGCGAGATCGCGAAAAAGGAGTCCGTATTAGGGGTTTCCACCCCGAGGGGTAAATATAGGCGAAGGGGGCGTCGAGGGGACCCACCAGGAGGCCTCCTGGCGCGGCCTAGGGTGGGGCCGCGCCAGGGGCCCTCCTGGCCTCCTGGTGATGGCCCTCCTCCGCTCCTTTGGTGTTTCCGGAAGCTTCTGTTGCGCTGATTTTTTATATATTTTTCCCGGAATTTTTGGAGCACTTTTAATGGCCGGAAAACCTGAAATACAAAAACAGCAGAAAACAGAAACTGGCAACTAGGTGCACTGAGTTAATAGGTTAGTCCAAATAGGTTCAAAAGTGTATGAAAGTTCAAGCAAAACATGGCAAAGTCACACAAAACATGCATGGAGCAAGCAGAAATTATAGATACGTTTGGGACGTATCAACATCCCCAAGCTTAATTCCTGCACGTCCTCGAGTAGGTAAATGTTAACAAGCATAATTTCTGTGGTGACATGCCACACAACCATAAAAGGACTTTTAAGTAAAGCAATCAAAGCATGCAATTCAATTCAAGTCTTAACAAGCAAGAGTCTATATTAGCATTGACACAAGCAACAAAAGAACAAAAGGTGCAAGAGCTCTCGCTGTCCGTGAATCGAATGTCTCCAGATGGTGTTTGCGTGCAAGCAAGGGATAGGGAAATACGAGAGAGAAAATAAGGTTGTTGAGAACAACTATCTACTAAAGTTTCACACTTGGTCTCCTTTGGATTCTTATCTGGACTCGTCCCCAGACCACTAGCCAGGTACAAGTCAAACTGATCCACTCCCTTTCGATATTTTGAGCACTCATGCAATGGATGAGCGTGAGCAAGAAAGTTGACACCTAAAAGGCGAAGCAGAAAGAAGGTGGAGGAGGAAGACAAAAAGGTGTGAAAGGCTCACATCAATGAGGACAATCATAGGCGAGAGAAGGCCATATGATAGATATGATGTGAGGAGTAGGGATTGCCATACAACGGATGCACATGTGAGTAAAAGCTCTCCAAGGAAACTAGTGGGGGTGCATCTAACTTGCTTGCTCAAGAAGACCTAGAGCTCGTTTGAGGAGGCTCAACATTGGAATA